>CM076598.1:73237500-83237500 GCA_038502835.1 Octonoba sinensis | reverse complement strand
ATATGGAAATGTGTGTTAATCTGTTACGGTGACTTTTTTCTAATAATTGATTAGCAAATATTTTACACAAAGTAACTATCTGTACCTCTGTTCCTGCCATCATATGCAACGTGTAACCAAAATTTGAATAAGTACTTAAAGCTTTTTTAAAGCAGTCAGGCTATTTTTATTCTTGTGATTGCTAGTTTTACGTTGGAGTTGACAATTCTGTTTTTTTTTCTCACACCCCAAAATGTCACTGATGAATAAATATGTCCCAGAGCGTGCGACAAAGATGAAAGCTGCCGGTAGGATTCCACCGCGTTACCGGTCCTGTGCCTTGACCGCACGGGCAAAAGACGTATCCTGGCAGAAAGACAAGTAGAATTGAACTGTACACCACAGTTGCTTTGTGCTTTTTAAACATGCCGGGATGACGACTTATGCTAAGTCATTTTTACTTAACACCCATTACGTAACAAGTATAGATTTATGACGAGAATGAACTTAGCACTCATTACACAACAAACGTATTTTTACAAAAAGACTATTTAATAACTGTAGACTGTAGTATTTTTTATAAGTAGACTTAACAGTCACTACTCAATAAGCAGATTTAAAACGAGAGAGAGAAAAAGTAAATAAAGGATATCAGCCATCAACCTGTTAATTAAGGATTCTTTCTTGACAAGACTCGTAAAACATGGAATTAAACAACCCAGCACGATTTTTTTTCTTATTTTTCTTATTTATTTATTTCTAACAGCTCTTTAGATTTTGGTATAAAATATTGATCCTTTTAGCGAATATTTTAAATGAAAATTTGTCGCTGTAATGTGACTGAATTTACAGCCGAATAAATATTATTAAAATTCTAGAAAAGAATAACACCATACATATTTTGCACATGAAGTTATAGAGAAAACCGACAATAAGGTTAAAAAAAGTTAAAAACAGGAAATTTACAGAACACAATTTAATTTAAATGTAAAACTTATTAAATGAAGATAGAGACATTTAATTAAGAAGAATAAAAATTTATTTTAGACAATAAGGGACGCCTAATTCAATTTATTATTACATTATTTATTTAAAATGTGTAATTGGTTAGAAAAATAAAAATAAATCAATTCTCGAAGAAAACATCCTAAATATTATAAACTAATCTTATCAAATTAAAGTAAGAAATATATAATGATATGAAAACAAATTTTACTCGCAGAAAATTTCAACAAGATAAAATTATTTGTATACGAAATTTAAAAGAAAATTAAGGCTTTATAGGGTAAAAACTAGGATTCGGCGGAGAAATGGAAATAATCGTTCAGTTCGAAAATTACAGGAAAAGCGTCGAGAATCACAAAAATAAACAAACAATTAATTTAATATTCAAATGGATGCTCCATAAATTTACAAGTGAAATTCAATTTCTGATTAAACGGTAACTAATATTCCTAATTTTATTTGCAATAGGTAATAATACAATCATTAATGAAAGCAAAAATAATAATAAAACCTCATAGAAAAAATGTGTAATATTAATAGCATTTGAATATTTACCTTTTCTTAAAGCTCTTGAGAAAATTATTTAACTTACTTCAGGCTTTTGGAAAAGAATGTTGCTTCCCAAATATAATTAACCTGAGAAACTTACCAGAAGATGAAAATTTATTTCTTAAAAAAGAAAAAGAAAGAAAGAATATATACGTCAAAAATGAAAAAGTTGAAATTACATTTTCAAAAAGAATATTTCAATTGACTGAATCTAAATCTGTCTTCTTTTTTGTCCTTAATGTGACTAGACGTCGCGATTTTTAAGGTCAACTTCCAGATATTTTTTTCTGAGTTTTATTAAAATATGTCATTGAAAAGGTTCGGGTAAATGTCCGATCTAACTCCACGTTTGATCTGAAAAATTCTCTCTAAAGTACGAATTATTCAATTTAAATTTAGCTTGAAATTTAGAACGTGAAGATTTTCCAAAACTAAAGAAGTTGATGAGTTGTTTGAGTACTATGCAAACAAGTTAACGACTTTGTAAAATCTTAGTTAAACAGAGACGTTAATGCAACTTCCGGCTGTTATTTCTGACAGTAATTGAGTTTTTAGTTTAATGAACATTTTTAAGAGCTACTCGAATTCTTAGCGATGGTATAAGAAATGAAAGGGATGCTCTCCAAATTGCATTTCATTAGATGTCGTTCTTTCATGTTAAAAATTTGACAGTGAAAATTGAATAAAAACAAGTTTCAATACATGAGAAAGACATAATCACAAGAGACATTAACGATACTGCTGAAATTTATTATGTGTAATATTTTTAATAACTAATAAAAGCACAAACGCGTAGTATAGAATCTTCTATAGTATTTTGCTCAAAGAACGCCAGAATCAATTTTCTGTATATTGCCCAACGTATGAATGTGCAAAAAGAAGATGAGTCATGCAAATCCTTTTATAACCCCTTCATAGCTTCATATTGAAGCTTATTTTCCTAAACTATTACAGACGTAAGCAGTCAACGATAGGATTTTCACGTAAAGTTTTCTACACCTTCACTGGTAGAATTTGCAACAACGTTTGAAGATTTACATGTAACGGATGTGCTCAATTTATAAAGGGTTTTTATCCACCGGACTGGGGAAAAATGAAGGCGTCGACTTGGTTCAAATTTTATAACCCAATATTTGTGATCACGTATTAAAATTATGTCCGAGTAATCAAAAGGAAAAACAGCTTAAAATCAGATGATCCCAAGTTCAAGTTCTTACTTTCCAGACTCTGATTTGAGAAACGCAGTTATGAAGTAGTTGATAAAAGATATTTAATAATCCTTATCAGGTTTCCTCACAGACGGTTTTTTCATTAGTTCTATTTAATATTCACAACCTTACCACCATAACGGTTCTCCAGGAAGAGAACACGTGCGTAATTTCCAGCAAAATATGAATAATGCATGAAATTCAATTCCTATGCAAAATGGAATAAAAGTACAAAGGATACAAAGCCAACGAACTGTGATAAAAATGCCCAGAAAAGTGACAGAGGTCACAACATTTCACATCGCAAATGAACTTTGATAGTTGCGAACAGCAGCCTTAGAATTACCTGATGGTTACAAGACCAGAATGCAATCAGTCACTTTTGTCATTAGAGAGATTTGATACCCACTGAAATTCAAGAGTAGCTAAATGAACCATGCGGTAATGATACGATAAATATATGTTCGTAGATGCACATATATTATCTTCAGACATCTACTGCTACTACAAACAAAATCCAAACAGGCAGCTACAGAATGCTTGGAATCATGGTGCGAGGTTATAGAAACTTTGAACGTCTCAAGAAGATCACGGTGAAATATGACTGAAGTTTCACATTTTTTTTGTTTTGCTCAAATAATTTCTCTGCTGCACAGCCATTGTATTTTAACTCCATTTTTCGACCTTTTGCAGTGAAGTTAAAAAATAAACATTTTTACTATTATACAACTAGACTTTTCCGTGCTAAGTTTAGAATAAAGATGTCCGATGGGAGCTTAAAAGTTCGTAACCCTCTAGTAGCTAGGGGGGTTGTCGTCGGTATTCTGCATGTCCATTAAGACTCCGAAAAATGGACTAAAATACTATAGCTCTCAGGTACAGATTTTTCAAGACAAATAAATAATTGAATCGATATCTTCGAATATAAACGTAGCTTGAACAAACTTCTGAAGAGTTTGAATGCATTCTTTAATTACAGAATAAAGTACTGTGGTTTTAGCAGCCCGAATAGAAATCTGAAATGTCACCGTCACAACACAATATACTGTATAGAGCACTGGTCGGCAACCCGTCGATCGCGATCGACCGGTCGATCGCAAGCCCATTTTCGGTCGATCGCGACAGCATTTTGGACAGTTTATAGTTTTGAAAAATTAAATCTAATAACTTTTGAATTGGATGGCGAGTTTATTATTATTTTTTCCTGCAGAAAATGTTTATTAGTTTGTCAGACCATTCACCGGACCTAAAATAACTTCCAATAATATAGATTTTCAGTCGTCACTTTAACTATGCTCTAGGTGAGAGTTAATTCAAGAATGTAACTACACTTCACATGAGTGTTTTAGTTTAAAAACAAAACAAAAACTAACAGCTTTTTTATCAAATTCGAAAGAAATAATATATTTGTATTGTTTTGATGCGAGTTAACGGTGTTTTAGCAAATCATTATTTTAGAAATTTTAAAGTACGTGCTTTATAAGCATCAGAACTTGTTCTGACAAGAATTAACCTACAATTTGAATACAGGCGCAATCCCAACATACCCTGGTAATAATTGTGTACCCCACCATTGGTCCTCCGAGTCGATCTTGGTGTTCGCCGAACTTGGAAAGTAGATCTTCAGTCAGTTTAGGTTGCCGACCGCTGGTATAGAGCTTTAGGAGCATATTAACTTTTTTTTCTCTGAGAGTCTCAAATACTGATATCATTGTCGAATTCGATTGTAACCCTTAACGATTTAATTTCAGTTTAAAAAAATCTAATTTTTAATTCTATACATCTCATTGTAGACATATGTATGACAGTGATTCAAAATATATAAGTGAGAACCTTTTCTTGTGATAATAATTTTGAAGATATTGTGTCGAAACAATATTTTGGGACATAAAATAATTTCGAGAAAATTGTTCTTACACCATTGCCTAACAATTCCTTGCCTGTCTTCAGCAAAAACACACTTCATACTTGTCGTAACAGAAAGATGGGGGGTTACAATGTAATAGGCATTTTTACGACCAGCGGCGACAGTCCGTCTGGACCAACAATAGCTGAAGAGATTTTCTCAACAAAGGCCCATTGGAGGGATAAGATAAATATAAATTTTATAACTCAAGATGGCGGAGGAGGCAACAACACCGTGAGAACACCAGAAGCAAAACGCTCTGATTGCGTGGATCTTCGTACCGCCCCACTAATAAACTCGCCAGCCAACGGCCGACGGGAAGCGCCCTGGTTGGGAGAAATCTAAGAAAAGATGGGAGGCCAATTGAGTCTGAATTGGTCAAGGCCTCCCATCAAATCAGCAAGGGGCTTTTGGTGAATTAAAACCAAAAAACTTCGTCAGAAAACATCATCAGAGAACACCAGAGTTACATAAGAACTGCATCAGAGCATCATTAGATCTGGACAGAGGTGATCAGTTTTTCCCTGAAACCACTTCATCTTCCAAGGCAGAGATGGGCCCCTTCTGGACAATTTTTGATTGACAACATCTGCCGTCTATAAAATAGGCGCGGCAGGCCTCTTCTGCAAGCAGGACTATGATGATCACCATTCGCTTCCGGACGAGGAAGGATCGCCCACCGACACATATGGACTAAAATTCACAACAAGTGCTGCCCGTTGGATCCGGACATGGTTCGTTCCCTGCACATTTCCTTTTCCTTTTTAATAGTAGTAGTCTCATGGGCCTAAGTTAATATCTATATAAGTGAATAAATTAATCTAGTTAACCAAAAAAATGTGTGTTTTATTGTCTATGCCACTTTACGTATCACGCGCCCTGATGTCGTGAACCTGGCCGCGACAATACTTTTCCTTTCGCAGCCGCATGAGTGACTTAAAGAATTGATAAAAAAGCTGCATATTTTTAGTTATCAACTCGAAGAAACCAAAAAACATTTATCTGCTGTCAGGAAAGAATCTCAAAACATGACGAAAATTGATTTTAGAAACACATGTTCACGGTTCAAGTGCGTATCTAACTCAGGGAGATTACTGTCAACCAAAAGCAAGAAAACTATTCATCCATAGTTGAAAAGAATACTGATTTGAAACGTCACAACCAGATGCATAGCCTATTTTTACCCAATTGTTTACTGCAACTTTCAAGTACTAAAGCTTATAGTTTTCAAATATCAAAATCTTTGGGGGAATGTAAATAGTAAAATGATTACTCCCTGGAAGATTTCAGTAAGGTTTTTGATCCTATGTTCGAATTTACTTTAGAATATTTTAAAGGGTTGAATTGACAAGCATGCAAGTGAATGGAAGCGCGTTCTATTGCTTCATATCCGAAACAGTGATATTTTGTTTTGTATCAATTATATATACAGAGTGTGTATAAAAAGTATCTGGAAAAAGAGCTTTAGTAAATTTTATCATTAAGAAACTTAACACTTTCATCGTGGCAATTGTAAGCGTCTTTGTCCCTACCCTCTGCGCAAAGAGTTTCCCGTCGTGTTAAAATTGAAACAAAACGCAAATTCCTTTCAAACTTGTTTAATTTACATTAAAAATAATAATTGCTGGTAATCAATAACAATATACAATAACAATTATACTCGGAATGCAGTTAGGATATACAAATTATTGCTGTTTTCTTTGCCAGTAGGAAAGTCGCAACATGAAATTACACAACATAAGAAAAAACAGGCTTGAAAGAAAATGGAACCTGGGTTTAAAGAATACATAGTACACTCTCTTAGTTTCCCGTGATAAAATCTTATTTCCGCTTTTACACATAGAGCTCGGACTTATAAAAAATTTACTGAAATCGATGGACTGAAAAAGGAGAAGTTTTCAAGTATTTAAAGGATAAATTCTCATATCTCAGTGACACAAAGATAAAAGAGGGAATCTTCGTTTTTACAAATTCGAGGCTGCTGAAGGAAGAAACATTTAATAGGGTCATTGATGGGAAAGAGAAAGTAGCGTGAGAAGCCTTCAAAAATGTTGTTTACAATTTCTGGAGAAATCCGAAGAACTGAAAATTACAAATTAGCTGTTAATGAACTTCTAAGGACATACCAACAGCTAGGTTGTAATTATGTCGCTCAAAATACACCTTTTTGACTCGCACCTCGACTTCTTTCCAAGCGACTGTGGTGCTGTGAGGGACGAGCATGGAGATCGCTTCCATCAAGATACTTCAGCAATGGAAAGAAGGTATCAGGGGAAGGGGAACTTATCTATGCTTGCAGGATATTGCTGGAAAGTCATGACAGATGCCCCAAAAGCAGATTACAAGGGACACCTCCCCTCCCCCCTCCTGTACAAAAAATCAGAAACGGTCAGAGTGAATAATTACATAGCTAAGGAGTCAAAAGGTAGAAGTTATATATATATATATATACCTTATTTCTGTTTAAAAGTTATTTTCTTTTGATCAAAACTTTAAGCGGAGAAAAGTATTAAAGGAATTTTACTATTGATAGCAACAGATTTTAAAGGAACTAAAAAATAAACAATAAAACAATAGTTGTTCTCGGTTAAGTAAATCTTATGAGAAAATTTACTCACAATGTGGGTAAAAGGAATTCAAATAAATATCTTATGGAACAGCAATGGAAAGTTTTTTTTAAAACGTATTTTCATTTATTTTAAAATACGCTAAATTAAATTTCTCTCCGAAGTTTCTTTTAAGAGATTGTATCTTTTCGTATAAAATCCTAAAAAGCGAGCGGCATTTAAATCTTTTGAGAACTAACGGTTGGATTACGAAATGAAAGAGTGAAAAAAGATAATGTGAACAAATTTTCAAGCAGAAAATTTCGCAGGACAAAAAAAAAACGCTTTAAATGAAAAGAATTTAAATAACATTTCCATTCTATTTATCTACATTTTCTGTATTTTCAAGCCGGTGAGTGGATTTAAGCTCCTTTATCAAGCTTAACTTATTAATATGGAATATTTCTTTCAAAATTAGAAAGGCATTTGATGCATTAGAAAACCTCAAAAAATGAATTTATAAGAAGAAGAAATATATTCAAGTAAATAAAATCTTTTTATATTTTTTAACAAAGAAACGCTCAAAAATTTTCATATTTCAGACTTAAATGTTATATGCATTTATTTAATTTGTACTGTAAGATTACTTTACGTTCATTATGCTAGATACATCATTTTGTCAACAAGATTAAAACCTATGACGCATTTGAAACTACGAGAAATTTCCTAACGGTCGAAACTTGACAGTAATTCATTAAATTATTCAAATACAGCCTTGAATGTTTTAGCAATTTTTAGACATTTTAGTTTTTATGTTTGACAACAGTTTGTTTTGTTTAAATATCCCCCCCCCCCCCCAATTAGCGATAATCTCTGTGCAACACATTGACCACTGAGTAAGTTCTTTAATGCATTTGTAACATATTTTATACACATTTTATCTTTCTGAAAACCTTATCCTGTAAAGAAATTAGAAATAAAAATTTTCATGCCACCCTATTATTGTTGAATAAATTAGAAACACAAACACTCACTTTCAATTTAATCAAAAGTTCAAACGCTAATGCAAATCTACAGACGTACAAAACGTTGATTTGAAGCAAAATAACGTTCATTATATAGCTTTATATTTTTTTCAACATAGTTAGCTTCAAACTGTATTTAATTTTGTATGACATTGTACTTTACAAATAATCTGACTGACTTATGGTATATTTAAATGTTGAAAATGAATTAACTGACACCTTAAAAGATTCGTATTATTTTGCTTTCACATTCATTTAATAGATTAAGTTTTCTGTTTTGTTTCGTTCCTCACATTTAGTATTCTTTGAATTATAAATAGTAAAAGATGTATTAAATATTGGGCAAATATTGTAGCTTATAGATGTAAGGGGTACTATGAAATTATGGCGAATAAAGAATTCGAAAAAAAAAAGCTTTGAATCTACGTCGAAAGTAGGAGAGGAAAAAAAAATTCCAAATTGTTTTTTATTGATAACACTAAAAATCATGAATAGATACTAAATAATTTTTAAAAAGTTTAAAAATCGGTTGACAAACAGAGGGAAAAATGATACTTAACTGTTTTGTCCCTGCCTATTTATTCATACATAATGCGCAAAATCTTGCCTTTTTCAATTATTTAATTCAAGATCATAATTGCTTAAAGTGAGCCTAGATTATTCTGTGGAACAATATTTTGCTTTATAAAGGTTCAAAACTATGAGAAATTATGTCGTTATGTTTGCCCGTTGTAAAACATTTGTTAGAAATATACATTAATCTGAATGTAAAGAAATGCTCAGCTGAGAATGAGCCTACGATGCATTTCTGTGAGGTTTTATCAATAAATATTTGATGTGTCGCTGTCTAGTATTTTACATGAGTGCTTCCTTTAAATTTTCAAGTAAAAATTTTCATGTTGTAATTTTTTTCAGGTAACTTTGAAGTACTTTCAAAGCACTATTTGTATATAACTTTAGTAATTAATCATTGTAATCGTGTTATTTTTAGTTGAAACTTTTTATTGACCCATCCAAGAGCTTTGTTGCGACATTATTTCTTCTAGACAGCAGATCTTCATCAATTTCCAATTTTTCGAAAGGTTTTTAGCATCCATAATTTTCAGGTCTGTTACTCATCTTCAGTTCTTTATTAACAATTAAACTTTGGCATCATCACATTAAAAAAAAAGACATTTTCTGGTACCATTTCTATGAGTAGCACTGTTACTATCAAAATTTTCAATCTTCTCTCAGAAACAACGTGGAGGAACTGCGTTGGCCCTGAAAATACTTGTATTATTGACAATGGCCGTGAAAGCATTAGCTCTTGTATTCATTTTTATTTTATTTCACATTTTAACGGAAAAAATATTTAAGTAACAAGTTTTAGATCCAACTATAATGGGAAAAAATGCTGATTAAGAATTCATCGGTACTTTTCAATTTCGCGGGGAGGGGGGCGCTGGCAATGGTAAAAATATTCTCGCCAAACGAAATTGGTGCTTGGTGCTTCTTCGTTTCGGAAGGCCGTTGGCAATGGTTATATTTTTTCACCGAATCAAGCTCCAACTTAACACAATTAATTAAGCATTAATGGCGTCACTGTTTGGGGATTTTTACCTATTAACAATCATTCGCGCTATACTTAAAAAAAAACTTTTCTTTCTGCATTTAAAGAATTTTGCACATAAGGCTATAAATGCACACCTACTTTACAATAAATTGAACAAAAGCATAGACGAATGTCATTGAAAAAGGACAAAACTAGTTTATACAATAAACAGCTTTATTCGACTGGAGAAAAAGCTTTTATTACGAAAAGCAATAAAAAGTAGTATTTGAATAAAACATGTTTAAAACATAAAGCAGGTATTTTGAGTCACTAAATTGTTAGATAATAGTTTTTACTGGAATTAAGTAATGCAGCATTTTTTGCCTACCTTAGTGTTCGAAAATAAAGAGCTTCAATGTAATTGAAGCAAAGTGCGAAGACTTTTATAAATAAAAAGGTCATTATTTAGATTTATAAAGTTTATCTAATTACGGTACATTAAGCTAAAATTTCATTTACTGTAACCAGTAGTGTAATAAGCTTTAGTTAAATAGCGACATAAAGTTTTATTGAAAGGTCGCATTTCTACTTCATATAGAATGAAAATTTGTAGTAAATGACGTCTTTTAAGAGCTTCATTGATGAAAATGTCTAAAGGAGGTTTAAATTCGGAATTCCAACATTTATTTTATAAACCTTTAAGAATGAAAAAAGTCAGTAAGTACTATGTTTATGAAAAATGCATTTCAATAGAAAAGAGTATCAGAAGCTGTTTTTAAAAAAGTTATTTGTGATAATTCTTTTTATATCGCTGAGGAAAAAAAGGTTTCGTGTGCGTGTCGGTTTTGTGTGTGTGTTGCCTGTTGAGATGAAAAGATCCAGAAGTTCGAAATTTTAGCTACAGGTACCTTGGATCAGGTCCTACTGCACCTCAAAGAGTTTTTTTTTCTTAATTTATTTCTTTGTTTCTTTTTCTTTAAATTCCAATTTAAAGCTCACACCCTTTTGTCGTTTAAGAAGTAGTAGTATTTTTCCCCACTTGAAACTGTTGCAGTGTTGTTGCTAGATTACAAAAACAACAAACTTTTTTTGTTTATTATTTTGCATTTTTTACATGAAAATTAAAGTTGCTTACATGTATATTATTGTTTACTGATCGAAAATAAGCATTGCTAATTAAATTATGAAGGATCAATGACGCGCAGCTGCGATAAAGATTTCGTCGTTGCTGCAACATGTGTCATACTAGAATTAATGCCGGCGGTCAAAATTGAACCAAAAGTTCCTTACATTTTTCAAATTCTGCCTAGAACGTTTAAACAACTTTTAGACATTTTAGTTCTGTTTGACAACAGTTTGCTTGTTTAAATATTTCAATTTGCAATAATCTCTGATCAGGTGCGACTGATTGATCACTGAGTTAGCTATTTAATTTAATGCATTTCTAACACATAATGCACATAAATTATTGAAAATAATTATCTTTTTGCATTCTTTCTCCTGTAAAAAAATATAAATAAAAATCTCCATGCCACCCAATTATTATTGAATAAATTACAAATACTCACTTTCAATTTAATCAAATGCTAATGCAAATCAAGAAACTATGAAACGATAAGTCAAAGCAAAACAATGTGTCACCACACAGCATGTCACTTTATATTATATCAGACATTGTTAGTTTGAAATTGTATTTTATTTTGTTTGGCATTGTACTGGACAAACAATATGACTGACTGATCATACATCTACATTACTAGATTACATTTTCTTCTTTATTTTGTTCTTGACATTTCTTTTTATTTGAATTATAAATAGTGAAAAATGTATTGAGTACTGACAAATATGGTAGATTGTAGATGTAAGGAGTAGTATGAAAATATGACGAAGAAAGACGTCTAAAAATGGCTTCGAATCTACGTCAAAAGTAAGTGAGAAAAACAATCAACTATTTTTTTTTTTTTTACTAATAACACTAAAACTCATCAATAGCTGCTAAATTTTAAAAAGTGAGAAATTTTTCTTGACAAACAGAGGGGAAATGTTACTTTGCCTGTTTATATATAGATAAGTGGTCTTAAATAAGAATTGAAGTAGTTAGGTAAAATGAAATCCAGCCCTCACAACTATGGTTATAGAGTTACAGCGGTACATGGCACTTTTGTTGTAACGCTATGACGCACCATCTCGTGACATTTGACTAAACAAGCCGATCACGATCCGAAGCTGTATGTCTACCAGCGATCCCCGTAAGAATCGCTGGTAGACATACAGCTTCAAAGGCCTAAGCTATAAATACAGCTCCGCACCATTTGGGACATGATAGGAAGAAATGATATATCGATTAATAACATGCATCCTCTGGTCAGGATTCGAATCCTGACTAGAACCTAAATCGGCGCCTAAGCATGATTCTCCATCTCTTATGCCACGGGAACGCAAAACTGAATGTATCATTAAATTAATAGTATATAATAACATTCTTTTTAATATTCCATCTGTAGAAAATATTTGACAAACACGGAGGAAAAGGGATGTACGCATTTGTACACTACTTTTTCCTTCTTTTGTTTAAATAAGAAAAAATAAATAAGTAAAACAAGAAATTGTCTCGTATAATATCTTCCTTACACAGGGCAATGCCTCTTCTAAAAGCTTCTAAAGTGTAATATGCGCATAGTGGACCTCTACAGTCTAAATCTTAGGTTCTGTTAATTCCATTAACGGACTATATTATTTATTTAGCACTGATTGCTACGAGATTTCAAGTAAAACAATAATTGCAAAATGTTAGCCACTTTCGAGCAAAATGACTGCAAGGCACTTTTATGAGTCGGCTACAAACCTGAAAATAATCATTCACCTCTCGATACCTTAATGAACGACTCATTTTAGTGATTAAATAATTTAAATTTGAAATAGCCTACCGACCATGTGTCATTTTTTCTTTATTTATAATTTATGCCGAGTGATTTACATCTTAATGTACTCTGATTTCAGTGTGAAAGCGGTCTGAAATCTGAACATGTCATTTTCAGTTTCACCAACTGATAAAACCGAATGAGTCATTTACTTTTCTCCAACTGATAAAAAATCATGGTTTATAAAAAGCGTCAACTGATCATTGGTTACTGACTGGAGATTTAAATTTTCAGGTCTATTCACCTAAGAACAGTTAAAAATTGGTTCGAAATGAAATAAAAGAAGAGATGTCTTGTACTAACCAAGCAGAAACGTAGGATAATTATGATCCAAAGATTAAACTACTCGTGGAATCTTAATCATCCTCTTTAAGACATATTTGCAATTATTGCTTCCACATTTCAGATGATATATTCTGAACTCAACGTTATGTGAGTTGCAGAAGATAACATATGATCAGCATAACAAATGACGTTATTATCGATTTACATAAACTCTAGTATGATAAATATGTTGGTGAGTATGTCAGAGTCCATCCATTCTAGGGATAAATGATAGTAACACCATCTGCTACCTAGGATGATGGATTTACTTGCAATTTTATCGCTTTTACCAAATCCTGAAACGAATGTAGTATTTTAAAGTAGATATTATCATAAATAAGAGCTATTTTGAAGCAAAAATTTAAATGTCATTTACCGTAACATTAAACACTCGCATTGTATTTTTTTAAATTTATTAGAGAGCTTAATTAAAACAGGTTTGAAAGCACCATGAAGAAACAAAAATAGATGCGCATTTCCTTCACTAATTACAGAAACTAGCGTTTTTGCAAGGGTGGCCAAAATTACTGATAACGTTGGCAACAAATCTGAATTTATGACTTCCATAACAGTCGATACAGATTTCGTTTAAAAATCACTCATGTCATAAACTGTAAATACCATGCCTTATACTTTCACCAAACCAAAAGTAATAGCGAGAAAAAAACGGTCTGTCAAGTTTTGCGCTTGTGCATTGTGTACAAGTTTTAATACACGTAAAGATAAAATTTATGTATAATGTGTGTTATGAATGCATTAAGTTAAATAAGCTCAGTGATCAATCAGTCGCCCTGATGTGAGATTGTCGCTATTGAAATATTTAAAGAAAGCAAACTGTTGTCAAACAGAAAAACTAAAATGTCTAAATGTTTTTTAAACGTTCGTGGCTGAAATTGAAAAGTTTAATGAAGTACGGTCGAATTTCGACCGTATTGTTTAATACGTTCTGCCACATTTTTAAAGTTCCGTGCACTCTAATATACCGTAATTGGAGAAATGCCAAATTTTTCATTTGCCTTCCGAAGCAAGTAAAAGTGATTGCTAGCACAAAACGCAGTAAGCTTTCTTCTACTAACAAGTGATAAGTACGTAACAAATATAAAAGGTCTGTTCACTTTGTGCATTGCTTTAGTTATGGATTAAGAACAGCGTGTAGTAAGTGCAAAAAGCACTTGATGACGTCGGCGAAAGTAACAGCACCTCGCTCCCAAGTATTAATGTTCTGTCCCTATATAGACTTAGACGAATCTCTATCCAGCTTTATGACAGGAGAATAAGAAAAGAGAAGTTATTGCAAGAATAAGATAACTTTATAATGAAAAGAATTTCGGAGAGTTATGCTCTTGTCAGGATTTACAGAGAGCACTTAAAATTAAGAAAGTGAATATTCTGAAATTAACCCCATACTTTTGACAGGAATAAAATTTCGGAGAATAGGAAAAAAGGAAACTTAAGGAGATTGCTGCTAATGACTTTGAAGGAAAATAAAACTTTTCTTAACGTTTATATATATATTACTCATTATTTCACTTAAAGAGATATTTAGTAAAAATACCGTTCTGTTTAATCAACCTCTCTCTCTTACTTATTTTAAATTCATATTACCATCCATATCGTCCGTGGTCATTGATAAAGCTCTTTTTAATGATTGATGTATAAGTAGCCCAGAAACCAATGCCTGTAGTTGAATTCAGGAAAAATTAACAAAATAATTATTTTTTAATACATTCTTTTCGAAAATTTTAGGTTATTAAATTTTCCAGAAGATATATTCTAGACTACGTAAATACTTCTCTGTTATGTTTTAATGCCTAAGTAAAAGTCTATATTCCATCAAAATTTAGAAAAATAAGAAAGTATCCAAAAATGGTCTCATCCTCATTGGCTTCTCATACAAGAATGGATTATGTAAATACTCACGGACATTAATAACAAAGAAATTACTAATTACGTTGGTCGGGTTACATCATTAAGAGCGTCCTCTTTAAATATTCAGTAGAGACTACATCTTAATATCCTTGAATAAATAATTATGCAAGTGGAATATCAGTATTTACTTTTTAAAGTACTAATGTGAAAAATAAAATGTTCTGATTAGATCTTGAACTGTTTATAAATGATAAAATAAATGAATATTTTATGTTACAGTTGAATAAAATCAATAACGCGAAAGCGGACACAAAAATTGAGGTGCCGTAAATATATATGTTTTAGTTCTAAATACTTGTAATGGTAATAATGGATAACAACTAAACATTGTGAAATTATGAAATTTAATTAATAAATATTTATCTTTTTTACGCGTCAAAATAATTTAATTGCTGAAAATATTGAGAAATAATATCATTTCTCTTTTTTTATGTTAAATACCCCCATGTACTGCTTCCAGAATATCACATCATATTAAGCTAAAATTTTTGATTTTAGCTGTCAGCATCCATCAATTTTTAAAACTATAAATAATGAAATGAGAAATGCAAAACGTGTTTTCACTTTTGAGTTAGATGATCACTCATGCAATCTAACATACAGCGCAAACATTGTAATAAAATTATAAAATAATAAGCTTTATTTACCACATAAAAATTTAAAAAATAATTTCTGCTTTATGCGTTTAAATAAGTTGCACTGCTATTAAATAAGTTAGACAGATATTTAAATACAGATGTTACCTCAAGATAATGAAGAAACTAAAGCAATGCTTTGATACTAAGAATTGCATGATTAATTTAGAACAATTTTCATAAACTAACAGTTTTGATTTATTTTTCCCTTTCGCATCTAATGAAAATAAAGAAATAAAGAAATAAATACCCCCACCCCATCTATCTATCTATCTATATATATCTATCTATATATATATATATATATTGTGTGTGTGTGTGTGAAATATAACAGTTACGAGCAGCTGTTCATTTAATAGGATGTCTGTTTGAAATCAATCATATCAAGCCCAGTCGTGACTAAAAACCATCAATCCTTAATTTATTTGCGACCTAAATTTTCAGAGTGTTCTTTGGCTGATTTTAACGGAAGATATCCGTAGTGCTTTAATACATAGTTTTTCCTTCCAAAAACCGAAATATCACGTCCTGAAAATACGAGAATGGAACTTTTCAGTTTTACGGTTGCTGTATTTTCGCAACCTGATTTGGATTAAGGGAGAAAAAAGAAATGGAACTTCTGTCAAATCTCGGGAAAATATTATCAGAGGCGGAATATTTCCGGCAACTCTGCTGCCGTACTTCCGTTATTTTCAGGCCATTTTTTTTACTGTGTACATCGCAAGAATCCCTTTGAAATTCCTGCGAAATCGCTTTAAATAACATTTCCAGCTATATGTCACGCGATGAAGCAACTGTTTAATTATTGGTTCGTTCTTACAAAATTTGCTCACGTTACTTTAGTTCTTTCACGCCATGAATAAAAGGGGAAAAGGAAAATATATAGTGCCTACAATTGTCTGCAGGTCACTTTAGTTTTTGTGTTTTAAAATCGAAACTGAATTTTAAAAAAGTTATTTATTTTTAATGTTACATATATATATATATATATATATATATATATATGTATAGGGTTTTTACAGCATAAGAGGGGTGATTGTATCCATGAATAACGAAAAGTATTTGCAACGGAAATCTGGAAGCATTCCATTCTGAGTTGCAAAAAGCCAAGGTTGCCTGCATCCATAATTATACAGCAAATTATGCATGGCAAAAGATAATGAGTGTACAAATTGCAAAAAAAAAAAAATCATTTCAAAAAACATTGGTTTTGTTTCAGTTTTGTTCTTTACTGTCACAAAAAAAAAATCAAATAACAATAGCAATTTTAATCATAAAATAGTAATGATAAAAAATAACAACAAAACAAGGCGTCGTATTTCTTTTAAATCATTTAGTACAAAGGTCACGAACACGTGATCTTTGATGTAACTCCATAAAAAAAAAATAGATGGTGTTAAGTTGGGGAAGCGTGGCGAACGTCAAAGAGTTTTGTCACAGTCCGATTAAATATAATAACATGGTTTAACATACTTACGAGAGGACGAAGAATCACAGCCGCCACCATTGAAAGAGACATGTTGAGGCGAAATTGGCAACAAGTTGATTTTAGAGCTCATGTCTGCCGTATCACTAAAGGTTCCCATATTGAACATTCGTGAGTTCTGCAAATTTCCATAACTTCTAATGACTCTCCATTAGGTAATGCGCAAACTTTGCAGCTGTATTCACAATAGTTTTCTTTTATAAACTTTCGAGAGGAATTCTGCTAACCCCAGCATTAACATATTCTATCAAGTAACCTACGAAATTATAATGATAGCCGCGCAAATGAAAACATTTTTTTTTTTTTTTTTTGCACAGAAGTCTGGTAACATTTTTTATGTACCAGAAAGAAACAAAACTCTTTCAGAAACCCGCCAATACATGATCGATACTTATGTAACCGCAGGAAAACCATTCCAAGTTGTTGGTCCATATCTGAGAATCTGAGATAAACCATGACATAAAAGACATTGCTCTTCCCTCCGTAAGAATCATACATTGATCCATCATTTATTACAAATGATCAAACGTGTGGTTTCGGATTTCGCTGAGCATAGGTGTTCACAATTATCTGTATTTAATTGCGATTTTTTTTTATTTCTTATTCTATAGATGTGAAAAAGTCTTTTTTTATATACACAAGCAAGGACCACACAAGAATTAACTTCGACTAAAACCACCTAGAGCCCAGATTATCGTGAATAAAAGCGTTCGGGAAAAATGGCAGTTACTTACACATTGTACCTAGGATTGATATAATTACTAATTATTTTAAGTTTAATATATTTCTACAAAAAATTTCGATTTTTTTATCATAGGTTTTTAACCGCAAAAAGCAAGTCCATACCAGATGTTCACATTTAATTGATAAGATTTATCTGTCAGTATACCGATTGCATTTAGCAGATAAGGCAACATACATGCATTTGCCTGTAAAATATCTTTTCATATTTATAAATGCTGCTAATCTCCTTTCACATCCCCAAAGTAAAATACGTTAAATATATGAGTAAAAAAACAACATTTAATCCCAAAAATTAATGTATTTTATCTTTTAAAAAGCAATTAAACTAAATTTACACCAAGAACCTAAAATTTTAAATACACGCTTCAGAATTTATTATTGCTAACTTTTAAAAAAATGTAAGTTTCCTCAACGTAATAAGAATTCTAAACAAGATTTTTGAATTCTGTAATGCTACTAAGTTACATATTTTTCAAAAACCATATAAATATCACCTTCCTCATATGAGTATAGAATACAAATACGATCACTTTCCTCTAAGGTACTTCTCGAATGTTTTGCAATTTGTTGATTTACGATCGCACATTTTTTTCAACTCTCCGCCCATGGCCACTTTCGAAAAAAGAAAAATCGTTGATCTGAATTCGCTTATTACAAGTGCTTTGTTTCAATGCACGTTTACTGGAATACTTTCCTTTTCTATAGGTTTTTTTTTCTCGAGTAAAAAGCTAAGTGTAAAAGAAGGCATAGTTCAGACGGTAAAAATTATAAAGTTGTGGAAATTTATTTTCCATATTTGATGCTTTCTGAGAAAATGGCTTCGAATTTGATCTGAATTATAAATGCGCATTTCCTTTTTTCAATTAAACATTGCTAGTAATTGCAATAGAAACACTAGTAAGAAGAAATATTTTTAAAGAAATTTATTCTGAGACAGCTGGTATACACAGCTCTATTTCTTAAACCATAAGATAATAACTTACACTCATAAACAGTATGTAGGTTTCCTTTTTGGAAAAAAGTCGGTAAATATTTTATGGTAAAAGAAAGAAAGAATATTCTTTTAATGTAATTTAAACAAACATTTATGAACTGGTTCCATTTTCATTCTTATCCCGACATAAAAATTCAAGCTTTTTTTTAGTTCTTATTTTTCTTCACTTTTTCCAATTATTCTCGGGTGAGCACTGCAATTGATTTCAACATATTTTTACTTTCATTAATCTCCTTGACATTGCTTTCTCATTCTTGGCGTCATTATATGTAAAACATTAGCAAGCAAACGGTTTTTAAGACTTTTTTTTCCCTACTATTATGAGTTTTTGTGATACTCAGATTACGAATTCTAGTATGATACGTAATTCTGTAAATGCAGAAATTTAGAGGTTCTAGTTTTAGAGCTGTTTGATTTTAGAGAAAATTTTTTCTATTATTATGATTTTTATTTATTTTTTATTTTCTAAAGCCTGTCAGTAGTTTCTTTTTATGCTTTAAAATATTAACTGCTATAACAACACCACCTATCTTTTACTAATACTGAAATTAATTAACGGATACGTAGGCGTAATGTAACAAAATGAGTCTTAAGTATCCGATCCTTCAATATTTTGGGAATCGTCACTGCTATTATAGAAGGGTTATTTAATCTAACATATTGGCACAATATAATTGAAATGAATATTTGATGTACTACTGTTTTTAAAAACTTTCTGTCAAAGGATTTATTTTCTTAAGTTTTCCTTTAATTTATTTACTTATATTTTAACTTTTAACTCCGGCTGTTGCCAAGAAGCAATTCAGTAAGTCTGAATGGCATTATAGCATTTTCGGCAATTATTAATAAACCGCTCATGTTTTCAAACTTATTATAGCATATGGTGATCGCTTCAATGCTCTTTTGATTATGTACATTTCTATTTCATTCTATTGATGATAGACATTCAGCTAATCCACCAATATTTTTCTACAGTAAGCCTTTGAATAGGAAATTGCAGTAAAATCTCCTTTCCCCCCCCCCCCCAAAAAAAAAAAAACATTTTGAATGGAAAAAAAATCATGTAATTTTACTTCTCATTCGTAGTACCTTTTACACGTGAAATTTGATGTTAGTCTATTGCCATTCGATACATTTTTGAATTCTAACACTAATATTTTATTACTGTTTCTCGCTAAGTTAAAGTGACGTTTAATTTTTGTTAAAGTGATATTCTAAAGCATAATTTAAAGCCTTTTACTAATTTATAAAAAAATGTTATCATTGACATTTTTTTCGCTCTTGGCGGTGTCGTTGGTTTGCCTGCAGTTCCGTCGGGCCTACGTTTACGTAAGAAGAAACATTTCTCTACCTTCGCACAGAATAATTTATGTGAAAACCAACATTGTACAGCACAAATTTCAAACCACATTTCCTAATATACTTTTAGGTAACTAGAGTTTCTCCTTTTCGAATGCGCAGCAGCATCGCGCTTAAAGACGCTAAGCAGCATAATCGCAATGAAGGCATTTATTGCTGTACAACGTAGGTTTTCTTATTAATTAAGGACAATTCCAATTAATGAGGAGAATATGGTAGGAGTCGATGGCTCACTTGCTTCCAGTCTACTCTTTAAAGATAATAATTAAATACTCAATACATTTTTGCGATTGTGACATTTGTACGCATCTATTTGCACAACAATGTAGGAATTTTCACCTTTAGCTTTTAATTTTTGTATTTTAGCATGTAACTAGCAGTCACGTATGTTAATACGAAGTATGAAATTTCTATGATAAAATGTTTTATTTAAAAAACATTAATTTGTGCATGACATTAATGTAAACATTATAATAAACTGAATACCTAGAAGTGATTATCAGTAAATATAACGTATTAATCAGGAACCGAAATTATTGGGGAGCATTTTTTGGTCTTCATCAGAAACAAAGTAGTAAAACATATTTTTGAAATATTCATTTAATAGGATGTAAAGCAGTATGTTGGAACAGAACTAAGGACACTAATGGTGTGCCATTTACGTGTATCACTCAAAATGAAATGGTGTTTAAGCCATTGAAGCGACGAGGTTTTTCGAAAAAACTGGTAAAAACTGATCAAGAAAATCGTTAAAAATGATCGAATGATCGACTGGTAAAAAACGATTTTTGACAGAAAATGAATACATAGGTATAGTATAAATTGTTTTTCGGAATTTCAGTTGTAGGGGGTGAAGAGAGAGCGGGAGTGGGGTAAAAGTTACGCAAAAAAATATTATACAAACAAAGTGCAAACGGATCTCAAATGGGCATAAGAAATAAAATAACGCGAGATAAAAAGATCGCCCGTGTCAGACATGGGCAAATGCGTTTAGGGGTTAAATCAGAAGAAATCGAAATCATTTTATCCCTTTGTAGACTGAATTTTATTGTTAAATATTTCCTACATATTGAGTACATTTTACAAAAAGCGTTTATTTTAAGAAAAAACAGCTCAAAAACCTCTGTCGATATGAGCTACAAATTTAATTTTCGCATCTAACCATTGATTAAAACAAAACTGTTCTAAGATTATGAACAAACTCATCAATGGAAAAATACTGTTAAAAATGTCCGTAAGAAAATAGTAAAATAACCATTTATTATATTGTTATTTTACCATATTTAATTACAACAGTTGAATAACCATTAAAAAGATGGTACTCAAACCGCTGATTGTGAAAAAAACATCTATTCTCTGTTTGTCCTAAAGAATGTTTAACTAACCGTAATTTACAAGCGCTCAATAAAAATCGGGCGTAGATCTTGGTTGCGAAACCTTACCGGTCGTACGTTATTGTGAAAATATGAATAAATATTTAACAGTTCAAATCTACATGTGTATATAAAAAAATAAGAAAACAAAAGTGGCTTAAGCAGTGGTTACTAAATAGAAACACATACACACGTAAATCAAAAATTGGAGACATCGGATTCCCGAACTGTTTGCGAATGAGCAAACATATAATTTGAGCTGCTGAAGCTTGTTTGTATTTTAATTTTTGCAGCAAATAAAATTATTTTCGACAATATACTGTAAATTTAGACCAAAAATGACTTTGGATTCAATCAAAAACTGAAATCTCAATTTTAATGCAGTTTGCCTGTTGGAAAAGAAAATTTATTGATAAATAAACAGCCGCTTTAAGTGGTGTAGATGGCCGAATGACTAGAGCGCAAGGTTGGTATAACATACGCCCGGGTTCGTTTCCCGCACGCTTTGTTTGCGGTTTCTGCGCCTCGGCGATTCTACACCTCGAAATAGTTCAAAAGCGGCAAAAATTTAGTTTTGAAACCATTTTTAAATGGTTATAAAACCGTAAACTTTTGTATTTATGGCTTTTTAACCAAGCTGATTGGAAATGGTTTAGGTCCCGTAAAGATAGAAAAATGTTCCAAACCGTAAATTTAACGGTGAATTAGATGGACAGACTGCTGCCGGTTATTTAACCGTAATTTCATGATGAAATTTCTAACAGTGTAATTCAAATATTTTCCATACCTTTCATAGTATAAATATTTTCGATAAATAGTTAGCTGACACTTTTGAGACGTTATAAGAACTGCGTAATCTTAAAATTTAGTTTAATTACTTTCAACTTACATCATTGTACCATTATACAAAGAAAATTCAAGGCCCACACGTAAAGTTTTTAATCTTGCAAATGCGTAAAATCATGTGTTAAATGTATGTCATACGTGACAGTAATCACCTTATTCAATACAGATTTTAAAAAAATGAGATAAACGTATTTTTAATGTATAAATTCACCATTTCATTTGCATATATATGCACTGCAGGTCATTTAAAGAACATTCACAATTTTGAATCGCCTCAAAATGACTTTCAAGAAAAAGTTTCATTTGTTTTACAACTTGTTTATTGGAAGTTTATAGCTTTTATTTGATATTTCAAGCATAGGATGGTTGCGGCTATGCTTCCATATTTCATTTTGATTCAAAATTACTGTTTCGCTCTGCGAAACAGTTTGTAGTTTCGAAAGTTAAAGGAGCTGAGACGCTACTTGTTCGAAAACGGTTTTTCTAGAAAAATACATCACAAAATATACCAGGATTTTAAGTATGAAAAATTTCTTCCTAAATACAAATCTATTATCGTATGATTTATAGAAAATCTTCTATTTAAGCAGAAAATGTTCGATTTGAATATATTGGCTTTGCTCCAGCTAAAATGAAAGCGGTTGCATGCATTTAAAATATTCAGGCATATTGAAGCATGTTTTCGTTAAATTTTAAATCTTTTTTTACATATTCGTTAAGTTCATTTCATGAAAATAAAACGAATAGAACACTCGACGAAATAAAAATATGCAAAATCCACAAAATATTCCTAGTTTTCTGGAGAACAATTGAATAAAATTCAAATTTTCATTTTTAGCATATATATATATATATGTTAATTTGTAACGTATTCATACTTTTTGTATGCATTAAATTTAGTGCATCAATACACGAAGAAAAAAACGTTTCTAGGAACAAAAATGTGCAGTTTTCAGGAAACTGTTCGAAACTTTTAGGAATGCAATTTAACTGTTTGTGGGTTTACTATAGAACTTTTATAGGTAAATAAACAATATTTCAATAAATACAAAAGCATTTAAAATGTATTTAGCTAATATTAAACAAACTGTTAATCACAAATGTTTTCTAAGCAAGGCTGAATTTTTTAAATGTATTCATTGACAAAAATATTTGAAACATTTTCCAATAAGAATTTAAAGGTTGATATTATTTGAATTTTTTAGTCTTCATTCATCAAATGATCTTCAGCAAAAATGCTGAAAAGACTGATAAAATGCTCTCAATCATTTAAGCCAGTAGAAAATTTGAGTTCTTGGAAATAAAATAAAAAATATACAAAGTTTGTAATTTTTGTCCTGTCTTTCCAATATTCTAATTTTGAGTTGAGTACATTAAGTTATATATTGTAATCATTATATTTTCCATTTATATCTTTCCTAGACATTATAACTTTACTCTTAAAAATAGTACTGATTAAGTGGGGTTTTTTTGTATGAAAAGATAGTGTCTTTCCTCATTCAGTCTTCGCCTCTTTTATTTTATGTTTGTTTTCCCATGCATTTCCTTCCCAGGATTTTAGGCATTTTGGTTAATCATAAGAAACTGTGAGTATGTAATCGTTTTCACCTCTTCAAGCTCAAAGTGGAATTCTGTGCCTGAGAGCTATAGTAACTTAAGTCTATTTTTCGATATTTTGCGAGTTCACACTTAATGGACATACAACGTACCGACGGCAAAGCCACTAGCTACATGCGGGTTCCTAAATTTTAAAAGCTCCTGTCGGATATCTTTATTCTAATTTTCGCACGGAAAATACAAGTCTTATATTACTAAAAATGTTTTTTATTTAACTTCATCACAAAAACTTGAAAAATAGACTTAAGATACTATGGCTTTCAGGTACAGTTACAATTTGTAACTTGATACTTTCTTTCTTGAAAAGGGGCTTTCCCAAAATTTTTCTAGTTTTCTATGATATCTGCTGTTTTATCAAACACACGCAGTTGAACATTGCAGAACATTTGTCAACCAATAAATAATGGAATTCGTTATCATTATATGCCAAGGAAAATATTTTTCTTTACTAAGGGTGCTCCTAAAAATAAATCACTTCATTTTATGCTAAAACATGTCATTTGTCAAATAATTATTTCGATAGCGAAAGTGTTTTGATAATCTTAAAGAAAAGATGATACGAACATCACGATAATTCATTAGGGAATAATGAATGCGGCAATTTTATGTGTGATGCAATGATTTTTGATGAAAATATCAAAACTCCAGTGTTTATTGCGAACCTATGTTTTTCAGATCATAAAAATGTTTTATCTGCATCTCATTGTTAACAGTTCAAAGATGTTAAAACACTGAAAAACCAATTTCGAAATAAATTATTTTACGTATTTTGTTCAATATTTTTTTAGTTTGTGACGGAATGACACCAAAATATAATTTCATCATGAATCATAAAACATGCATAACATTTTAAAATAAGATTTAAAAATCGTTTTCTCAGTATTTTTTTATCTTTGAATTGTTAACAATGAAACTTTTATTATTTCGAAATTCAACATTATTGTGTAGTAGTAATTCGAATTTACTTAATTTTACTGTCTAACAAATTGAGGAAATATTCGTAATAAATTTGACAGATGCTGTTCAAACATAACAAATACATGAAACATAAACAAATAAATGAATAAAACAGCAAAATAAGAGCTTAAAAAGCTATAAAAAGAGGAGATTGCAAAACCTTTCGAAATCTATGCTTGTATATGGTACATTGCTTGTATGGCGTAAAAAATATATTTCTTTTAAGTCTCTTCGAATTTAAAAAACTTTCTTTCAACATTTTAAACCAGTCGCTTAAAGTTCATCCTCTGCGAATCCATAAAAGTAATCAAAGGCTTTCTTTCCCCCACAAAAGCAAATGCATCTTTCAAAGAGTTTTTTTTTTCCTTTTCATCTCATTAATATTTTGTGAACTTTTATTTTTCAGTCGAGGCTTTTTTCTTAAATAATATCATTGCAGAAGTGATTGTATAAATCCATTTCCTGCTTACGAACATATTTTGGAACTTCACACTGGGAAAAAATAAAATTTTTGATAGATGAACTTTTGGATCTTATTACGTGATTCATCCTGTTAATTTCACTAGAATTCTGACACTTCAAAAATTTTTTTTAATTTTCTTGAATTTTTTTTCTTATTTTTTCAAAGATCAAGGCTCCTTAATAAATAATTTTGAGTTTACAAAAATGTTTTTAAACTTCGAATTCCAAGCTATGTTAACGTGCTAATAATAGTAAACTGAAATTCACTACATAAGTAGATATTCTTATTTTAATCATTTTACGTACTTTAAGAAACAAAACATCACAATCTTTTATTATTATCATTCTTAGATTTTTTTGCTAATTTCCACACAGAATTGCCCATTTTCTGTTTAAAATAATTTGTCTTAGAATTTTTGAAAATTTCCGAAATGTCACGTCAATTCTCATAAACGGGTCTCTTTTCCTTAAATAGAAATAACTTTTTGTGCACCACCACTCCTTTAAAGTAAAATTATTTTTTTCAATCTAAAAGTTAATATTTCCATAATGTTTTACTTCTATTTCAAAATAAAACATAAATTCGCTATTTGAAACTTTTTCTTCTAATTTTCTTCAAAGATTTCTTGCACTACTTGACAATTGCTAAGAAGCAAATACATTTAATAAAATTGAAAAAATGACAAGGAACGAAGAAGTGAACCTAAATACATGCGTAATAGTCGTAAAAGGGATATATTTGTCAAGCAAAATGTAACGAATTTCTCCATACGGAAAGCAAAAGGTAACAAAGACAAAAAAAAAAGTTAGCATTTTGAACAATTTAAGAATCACACAAAAAACTTCGTTCCAGATAGTATAATGAGAGGTATCTGTCTCTCAGTAAGGAATATTCCCTTTCTAGATATTGATGCACATTTTGCATTTGTAATTAAGATTGTCTACTGAGCTACTTAAGGAACCCTTGAAGGAAATTGTACCACTTCTCTCTCAAGACGCTTTTTAGCCATTTAAACAGTTCGGGTAAGGTGAGTTCTTGAAGAAACATGTCTGCTAAGAGCATCCTAGCAATGATTTATAAACTTTAAATCCGGGTAGAAAGCAACTGCAGTCTATTAACTGAAAGTGACTCCACAGCATCTCTTATAAAAGCGGACATGGCCCAGGTTAAATTTTCTACAATGCCGATGTAATGCAATAACAAGTTGCTGAAAAATACCAAGTGGTGTTTTGAATTTGTGCATAATGCCTGCCTACCCAGGTAGTTCTCCGATTACGTTCAGGAACATTCTGTGGTGCCACAGTGAAGTGGTGTTCATCGGAAAACATCACTCTGGACCACTTCAGCCAATATGCTCTTTTGCCCCAATACGATTTTTCTCTACTATAGCATGATTGAATACATTTAACAAGCTTTCGTGCGTATAAACCAGCCCGATTTAGTTGTCACGGAATAGTTCTGACAGATACACGTGTACCGTCAGCGTTTGCAAGCTCTGTCTAAATATGTGTGAGATATCTCTTCCCTTCCGGCGCTAGAGATATACAGCAATCCTCTTGAGGTGTGGTATTCCTTTCACAACCACCAGCATACTTCAGTATTTCCACCTTCAACTGCTATCTTTTACTATTGAGATAATATTTTTTGGTACTAACATTACTGTAACCACATTAGAGACACTTTGACCTTATTCATGCTACCCAACTGATAATACACGATCTAAAGTATTGAAATTATTATATTGGCGATATTTTGCTCTCAGTTATTGCCGTACCGCACAGAGTTTGATAGAAATAAGCTCAAAAATCTTTTTCTGACAAATCACTCCATTTTCCACTAATACCTAACAGCAGGAACTTCCGAATAAAAAACGCTTTTGTTTACTGCATTTTATATTGATAAAAGCGAAACTGACCTGCTACATTTATTTCAATGTGATTGTTGGAGGTCTGGAACGCTACGTTGCAAAAATCAATTGATCCTTAGCATTTTTGCCGATCAGTGTCGGCATGAGCTTCCATACATAATTCATTATTTCAGTTTTTTTCACCTTACTGCGAAGTTGTCTTTGCCTTGTAATTTTTATCTTGAAAGATTTACTTACTCCTGTATGGAATGTCGTTCATGTGAGGGTGGGTGTTTGTCTTTTGCCCACGCAAAGTAAAAAACTAAGATTTAGTTTACCTACTTAAACAAATTGTTTTAAAATATTATAACTGGATTTATGATAAATGTACTGCCTGTCATTACATGCCACATTGTGCTTATCTATTTATTAGTATTCGTTGTTAGAAATTAAGTAACCACACATAGCTTTATCATTTTAATAAATCAGTATATTTTATGCCGATTTTTATGATTAGTATTGCTATTAAAGCCTCCTAAATATAAAATTCTACTCACAAAGTCTAACACACAAATCGTGCAACTTAACAATGCAAACATTTTTCAGATAATTGTGCACAACGGAATGTTCAGAAACAAAATTCACTCAGCTTATCTGATATCAATAGCATTCATATAATATATTATTTTATACGTGGACTAAAAAAATTAAATTATCGTATTAAAAATAAATAACTGGGTAATATTTAAATAACTGGGTAATAAAAAACAGGTTTTTTTTGGCTCTTAGATTTCGTTCATTATGTGTAGAGATATCCATAATTTTATTAAATACTCATCAGTTTTAGCTAGTGTGAAGTTAATTTGTTTTTGATATTTTTTTCCTTCATATTGTTTCACTCGGATTTTGAAGTTGGTATTCAAGATCGGTTGATATTATTCAATGTACATACCATAAATGGATTTATAAAATTCTCGAAAAAAATATATTGCTAAGATATCTTTTTGTAGCAAGAAAAATATATTTTCTACAACAAGACAATTGCTCCAAAAGTAGTAATAATCACACAAATTTATTGTCAATGTTTACCTTGCTTGTTTTAATGATTCAAGTTAAAGCCTTATAAATAAAAGCACATTACCCTTTACGCAAAATACCCACGCTTTAAATGTAATATTAAGATTTTCCTTTTCTTTTTAATTTGAACGAATGTACTTTTCTTTTTAATAAGAATTTTATTAACATTTTAAAAACTTTTAATACTTTAAGTTACATACTCCAAACAAATAAAATTATATATTTTCCCTGAGCAAGTTAGCAAAAACAAGAACTAATCGTATTGATGTATAAATTTAAGATCTTTCAAAATTGTGGTTTTGTTTGTACAACGGTTAAAAAAAAATTTCGTGCTCTTGGAAGGAACTTATCAAAATAAAAAAGGGAAAACTTTTTGACCGAAGCAAACTCAATTATAATTTACAAAATAAACAAAAATTTAATAATTATACCACAGCAAAAAATAATTTAAGGACCTTATTTCCTAAGAGCCACCTAAACTACGACGAAACAAATATAGATATACTTAAACAATTGAACCAAAAATACCCAAATGCTTAAAACAAATAATTAAAAAAAAAATATCCAGATATGTAAAACAAACGATTAAGCAAAAAATATCTAGCTACTTAAAACAAACGATTGAACAAAAAAAATCCAGACACTTAAATAGTGGCGTGTCTAGCATATATAACATAAGCGCATTTGTTTCTTCCGTAAAACCACATGTTAATACCGTGAATGTCTTCCGCGATCTCATGTACATGAGTGATCTAAATATACTAAGATTTTAGAAAAAACAACGAGTTATCTCTATAAAAATCTGACAGATTGTTCAGTTTCTTAAGAATACCCCCAAGCAAAAATAATGGAAACTCATAATAATCATAAAATAATGTTTAAATATTATTTTTCATCAAGTAATAATGACAATTTAAATGAACGTTGGGAAACCATCAAAACGTAGAAAGCATCTCTGTTTAAATTACCTTAATAAAATAAATATCATGAATTTAAAAATAACTTTTTGCAATGAAAGAATATTTTGCATGTTTTCCCAATAAACGCGCAAGTATAAATCCTTTAAAATCTTACCATGTCCCATACGCATTTTCAGTAATTAAACTTTCAAAAAAAGAAACTAAATAAAGTTTCAAAAATATACTTGACTTCGATCTTACATAAAAGCAACCATAAAAAATATAGATATAAATTAACTAATTTTAAACATTTTTTTCTCCAACATACCTTTTAAAAAAATCAAAGATGCTATTTCTTCTAAAGCGTAGCATGGTTGTTTTTAATTAGCACTTGTTAAATAGTCATTTTCATCACACGTTTTGAGTGTCAGTTTGTTACATACCTTGAATGAACGCGCTCAGAAATTCCTAGCTGCAAAAAGAGATATTGATCCGAGAGTTTCGAATCACCTGTCCAAAACTGTTGCTAAAATGCGTAAACTTAAAACCACGCTAATTCATCACAAACCAAAAACTAATTATCATAAATCTAACAAATTTTTGACATCGCGGATTTTTTTTCAGTTTTTATTACCGCATTTCAAATTGAAATTCCATTACGATTATTTTTTTCATTAAAAAGTGACTGCGCTTCGCGGTTACATTCGCCGAAGAACACGAAGATCAGCATCTTCCACCGGCAGCGATTAGAAGACGATGTGGATCGGATGGATTGCCGCGAACCCGGGATCGGGGTTGCTGGAATTCAAATGCTCGATTTGCCGCCAACAGAGAGACAATCCCATCGCCAAAGAGCGATGAGGATTCTTGTCTATAACGTTTTGGAGAAAACGGTGAGAATAATTTTATGAGAAATAGTTTAATAAAATCTCGGCAGTTAATCATTTTCCGTTTCAAAGTTTTTGTTTTTTTCAAAATATCAGAGATAAAAAATATTTAATATATTAGCTGTTATAGAATTAAATAATAAAATAAATGAAAAACTAACCACTATTCTGAACACAATATGTAAAAGTAAAGTGCATATTCTTTTCAACTGTAAAAAAAATTGCCCTAGACACAGAGGCTTCAGTGGAGACACAACCATCACTAATACAATCTCAAGTTCTTTAGAGTTTAGTAAAGCATATATATATATATATATATATATATATGCTTTACTGTTGTGATATATATATATATATCACAACAGATATTTTAATAAAAATAAAATCTGCTATATAATATTAAAAACCTCTAAGTATAATACACTTCTTTCAGTGTACTTTGAAGTAGGAGATGCTTCGGGATTATGCGATGAAATATATTTTCAAACAAATATTTAAAAATAGAAAACATTCAAAATTAATATTTAATATTCAAATTCTTTTCTTATTTAAAATGGCTATTAGCAATAATAAAGATGTAATTTAGAAAATGAAGTCTTTTCTTTTTATAGCTAATCTTTCCCTTTCTGCTATTGAGGGCATGCAGTTTGAGAAAAGATAATTTTGTTTTCTCAAAATTTCCCTAAAAATTATCTTCCAAAATAATTCAAAAAAGAAAATCAGATTTACATAAAAATAAATAATTAACTAATTATTAATCAAACCCTATTTGGACCTGAAAGGCGCGAGACAGAAACTTCAGTTTTGGGTCGTTTACACGAACCGTTACCCACGTAAAAAACGTTTACGTGGGTAAAAAGTAAAACTATTATGGTACTTTGATTGAGTTGTCTTTGTATTGTTTACAATTTCGGAATAATAAGTGTCATGACAAACTAAAAGCAGATGGTATAGGATTATTGCACAATGACATCTAATGCACTAAGTCATTATTAAACGAAATACGGACAAAAATGAGTCAACTAACCTAGTACGAAAAACAAATAGCACTGATAAGACGCCTCTATTAATTTTACTTTAACATATTCTATTTCAGGAGCAGTCTGTTCAAAAAGAAATACTTTTAATAATGAAGGTTTTCGGGCAGCTATCGCAAAAACTACTTTTTCGATTTGTTAATTAAATACTTTGTAGAACGACATTATTTTTCTGCTTCTTAACTGATGTGTTACCTGTTAATGTATGGAAATAGAAATCTAGTTATGGAGGAAAAAGAAGTTTAAAGACAGAATGTTTTCTGGAAAGTTGTCCCTGCGAAAAACATCGGCCTTGCATCAGCTTTTATATGTTTTTCTAGGCCGATGGGCCGATGTTTTTCTAAAGTTAACATCGGCCGCCGATGCCAATGGCAACTTTGTTGAACAATCGGCGCCGATGCATCGGCGAGGCCGATGCACCGGTCGAGCCTTAATACTAACCATTCCAGTAATGTGATATACCCTCCAAAATAAATAAAATTTGATTTGAAAATGAAATACACTTTTTTCTTCAATCCTCCATAAACTTCCAAAGATATCATATACTTTTAACCATTTTTAATGGCTGCTCCTGAGTCTATCGGGGCCCTATAGGCAGGAGTCCAACTTTCGCCCCTTTGAGAGGCCTCTTAATTTTTGAACCAGCTCCCAAATGAGAGACCGTCACCTAGGGTTGGCACCCAAAGAGGTATCGTTTCTTTTGGAGCACATTGGACCCACGACGGACTTAACGTACACAGTCCCGAAGCAACCAGCCACAAGAGGTGGTCACCCTCCCAAAAAACTGATCTCAGTCAATGTTGCTTCACTTTCGGTTTTCTGACTGAACCGAGATTCTACCGACTGGTCCACTGCGGGACAACTACACTCACAAGCACCTCATATTAAATTCCTTAATAATATGAACTAATAATTTTTAAATGCCTTTGTTTCAAAGTAATTCCATTTAAAATTCTATCAGCTCTAATAATACATATTTCAAAACTATTATAAATCACTTAGAGTCAAACTAGTTTGAAACAGAAATCGTTAATTTTACGAAATCTCTTTGTCTATATAACATGATTGAAATGCAAATAAAACTGTTAGATAGCACAAATATTTGCAATGCAAGTAAGCACAAACAGAAACATTGAAAAAGGAAATCAATTTCGGAATAAACACCAAATAGAGAGATCTCGCTCGGCAATCTTAAGCCTCATGATTTACCGAGATATGCAGATTAAGACTGATAATATAAATTATATTTTAGTTCTTTATTTTTAGTGAAATTTCTTACTAGTCGCTAATCAACAGCAAGTTTTTTAATTCATCGATTTGTTTATTGACTCAGGAGGACAAAGTTAAGAGAGTTTTAATGAGAAAGCATTGTTTGGTTGCTGAGCCCCCCCCCCCCCCCCGAGGCTAAACACCAGATAAATATTATTTAACTGCTGAGACATAACAATTGGGCTACGGAAATCAAATACAGACTATGTTTCCATTTGATTTTTAATACTCTCATCCAGCCGCGAAAGATGAAATTACACAAGAAAGCACACGATTCCGCTAAGACGAGCAATTTTTCAAGCACGCAAACAATGTAAATATAAATGGGAACAAGTATTTTAGGGGAATATTAATTATAAGAGTTTTTCCACATTATAAATGTGTTTAGTTCTAGACATGTAAGAGCTATTAATTTTATGCTTTCAGCTGCTTGCGAAAAATCGATGCTATATTTTCGCTACCTGTTTCCATGCATTTTTTCGGGAGCGGATCTTCTCACGAAGCCGTAAGAATTTATGCATTGATAAAACGTTCGTAGTTAATTCTGAAACGCATATATGCAATATTTTTTTGCAGTTTGTACTTTGATTAAGTTGATCCTTTCCTTCATTATTCAGATAAATATTTTACTTAATATTCGTGTCTGAATGTATAATAATTAGAATGTACGAAACTAAACAGCCGCAAATAACTCAAAAATCTAGTTTATACATACTACGAGCAGACATACCCCCAAAATAATTATTTATTATTTTAAAAATTTTTAACACTGCTAATCCAAGTTTACAACCACTCTTGTAACTCTATTACCATAATGGAAAAAATGTAAGAGCACGACATTCGTAACATTTTGTCCTTTTTTATAACATTCGCATTATTTTAATCGTAAACTCTATTCTACTATGTAAATCACTAAGACCATCTAAACTTCATAAAAAGCAATTCTCGTCGTGAAAAATGTGCTCTTTTCATTCGGATTTTTTTTCCTCAAGACATAAAAACTTTCGAGACAGTAAAATAGTTAACCTGGTTTTCAGCAGGAGCAGCGCAATCAGTTACTCATTTTGAAAACTTAAGTTCATCAGTCGGTGAGGGTATTACGGCGCCGGTAAAACAGTTTTCTCACTAAATCATTCGAAACGATGTTAAATTATCTCAGTTTGTGAACAAATGTTCCTGTACGAAAAAGTTTCCTTCGTCTAAATGCATTCTTTAATACCAAAAATAAGATTTACGTATATTCAAGAAATTATGCTGTTTAAAGAATGTCTTCGAAATTAGAAGGGCGCACGAAACGCAAAAGAAAGTTGCTAGAGGAAGTATTACTTAAGCAACAGATGGTGGAGGAATTATGAATTTTTAATTATACTGAATTAAAACATCATTTGATGTAAATTGCATTATGCATCGTACATCGTATACATATGTTTCAGAGTTTCAAGGAACGCCTTCTGCAGCGCAAGAAAAAAGAGCTATGCAAAAAAAATAGCTGATATTAGCTACAAGCATTTCACGGTGCTTGGGACATAATGTAAATGGACATGTGCATGTTACTGACACATGAGTTTTCTATAAATCTAAACGAAATTTGGTGTTCAGAAATCTGTATGCAATTATGTCTTAACATCATTGTTGTATATAAATTTGTTCAAAATTTATAGAAAATACAAGGATTTATTATGCCTGTTACGTACTCTACATCAAGCCCTAAATATCATGAATTGCCCCTAATAGCTTAAGTACATCTCGATAACTTATTTTTAGACTTAACAAACTACTTCTCGACGAAGAAAATTTTTACGTAGTGAAGCATTTATTCACAGCGGCCGAGATAATTTAACATCGTTTTAAATGATTTATTGACAAGTTGTTTTTCTCTCATAGCTCAATCTCCTTGAACTGAGGAAAAGCTTCCTTCTTTAGCAAACCCTTATACTGTGGTAAAAAGGAAGAAACACCTGTGTGGAATTTTCAATGCAAATTTGAGCAAGATAGCGTTGAGTTTGCTAAGGTTCATACACGGTGAAGAGTTAGTTGCCTGCCAAACTTTGTTGATAGATAACGTTACTGATATATATTTAAAATGTTTACTGGAATGGCAGTTTCAATATTAGTTGATTAAATACAAAAATAACATTATGCAATTGCCTCTTTGGTAATGTTACTCAAGAACAAATGGAAAAAAGAACCTATTCGGTTTGGAATTGGAAAAATCTCTTATATGTGAATTTATACTCCTGACAAATATGTATGAGGACAAAGAAAAGTTCAATGATTTCTCTTTGCTCTTGTTTCAAATAACAATAGGAAAATGTACAAAAACAGACAAATTCGGCAAAAATCGCTCAATTGATGTTCTATTAGGATATTCAATTCGTATTTTCTAAGCAATTGGGATTCAGATCTTAACATACACAAGAATTTTTCACGGCATAGTTTCCCTTCTAAACACATGCTTTCTTTGCGCATAAATGTATGATAAATATGGTTCCAGCAGAAGAAGAAACCACATTTTTGTAAAAAGGGATGATAGTTCGGAAAGAAGCTGATAAAATAAATTGTCATATACAGTAAGAATTGCCCATATGTGTCGACTAGTTGCAAAACCAGCCAACTCCTTGAAACCGGAAAATGCGGGGCTCTTTTTTCAATTTTTTTAAATTGAATCATTTTTTCGAAATGTCGAAAAGGCAACAACTCTTAACCCCTTAACGATCGGTTCATTTTCAAAAAAACGGTCATAAAAGTGCCTTTTGTTTAGCCCTGAAAATTATATAAAAAATATGTGTATGAACAATATATATATTCATTTTTATTTTTTTATTTGTTTATATTTTGAAATTTTAAACATTCCATCCCGGAAATATCATGGGAGCGAGCAATAGAGAGCGAAACCTCACCCCATCATTTTTACGGGAGCAAGAGGGAAGGGGTTAAAAATTAAAAAAAATTCAGGAGACTGAAAAAAAGGCTTATGAAGAGGTGGAAAACTTCACGGGTCTGATCTTTTACTATTTTATTTTAGCAGGTAATAGCAATGCAGTATTGGTAAATTAAAACGATTTTTGATTAATTATGCCATAAAAATTAATAAATTAATACTGAGAGTTGTTATTTTTTCAAAACGGAGATGTTACCTTTTCGAAATAACCGATTCAATTGTAAGTAAATGTTTCCACTATCTGCAAACAAGAAACCATGCCAAAGCATAACAAACCCGACTATTATATGCGTTTGGAAATCACGATACTCTGCAAAACCGGCCAAGTTCTAAGTCTAGCGAGTTCCAAAAAACGGTCGTCTCTATAACCGATAGATTGCGCTTCTGCTCCACCCCGCTATAACAGCTCACTTGATTATGTTAGAGTTAAAGTGTTTTCCCTTGACTGAACTGCTTTTCTTGGTGCACCCAAAGTTTCTAAGAATTGTATTTCGTATTTCCTTCGTCTGTGGAGAAGTTTATCGAATTACCTCCTATTCAATCAAGGAGAAGGAAAAGAGACCCTGTGCAGTGGAAAAGGAGCGAAGCCGAAATTCAAAAGAGAATACAATCACTTTGCAACATAAATACTCTACAAATCTAAGGCAGGGAAGAAAGTCAGTTCTGAAGATATGGAGAAGCATTATGAACAGCAAATTTGAGAATGTAGTTTCCGGCATCGTGGTGAAGCCTCTAAAACTTCGTACGTCCTAACAAAAACCTTCAGACCAAATTAGGATGCTGACGAGCGGTTAGGTTTCACAAAAATACCTTGGCATCAGTTCCTCAAAAAGAAGTAGATATAGTGAAGAATAAAACAGGATTGAAAAAACATGAATTGACTATCAAGAGGAATTTAGTGAGACTATCGAAAAAGTCGAAGCTACTAAAATCTGATACTCCTGTTATATTCATGACATTCAAATCTTGTGTTTGTTGATATTCAAGTCAGTTTTAACTCTGCTGTGAATTCAAAAGTAATTTTTTGCGAATTTTACTGAAGGTTTTTTAAAGTAAAATTTAGTTGAACAAAACATTTTGTGTATTTACAAACCTAAAAATTAAATACTTGAATAGCATTCTTTCATTTTTATTATCGGAAATGATATTTGTGTATTTTCCCTCAGTTTTAGAATGGTTTCATTTCATTCCTGTATCTTCATTGTACTTTTTGAGGAACAAATATGTAGATATTTGTCTTTTTTTTTAGATACACAGCTGGGGCTTTTCCTTTTCTTTTCTTTTCTTTTTTTTAAAGACTTTTAGGGACTTTTTTCTACTGTCAAGTGCAAAGAAGGCCAGGAACGCTGAAATATGCACGTCAATGTATACCTATAATATCATCTCAGTGTCTTCTCGTTTTCTGGTGACTTTTGCAGTATGGGTCTAGCTCATGGATTTTGAGCCCAGCACGTTATCAGTCTTCGGCGGGTCAACCGAAGATAAAATAAAAGATTATTTTTGGTTGCAGACAAGGAATCAAAAGGAAAATTGTGGTTCAAAAAGTTATTATACACTTAAAATTTAATAATATTAAATTAAACCATAGCCAAAGTTGTTTCATTTAGCATCACCGTGAAGGCACGTGCCAATTAAGGATATCACGGACGCGAGTAACTATTTTTGAGAAATTATTGCATACTCTTAAATCCTTCCAGGCAGCAGAATCAACAGATAAACCCTGGGCTAACATACAAGACAATTGAGAAAATGATCTGTCACAAACCCCTTCAAAAGGCTGGGGCAAAAATTTCAGACTGAAAACTGGCCATGATTGCATAGCAGAATATCTTCATAGCATAAGCATCCTTAAATCTGGTATATGAAAAATATGTAACTCAGATACCATAAATGCAGAGTTGGTACTTATCTTAGTTGGTACTATTTTCTTACGTGCCCAAAACTTGATAGAGGGTCTCAGAAACGTGGTGAGATAAACGAATTATACTAGAATGCCAGAACTCACTCTTTGTAAGGACTCATGTTCCTTTCCATATGGTTCAATTCTTATTTTGTTCATTATGTTCCCTTGTTAATTTGTTCTTACTCTCATTTTAATTGCTTGTGTATTTTGCTATCATTCTTTGCTCTTTTTTGATACTTGAGCTGTCATAATGTAAGGATTGATACTTCTAATAAAGCCATGTGTAACAACATATTAAATTAAACATCATTTTGCTATGAATTATAACAGATTCTTGTTGTGATTAAAGATACACAAGTATTTAAAAAACTTGCATTGCAAATATTTAAGAAAAAAATCTCTAACCGCACATTCCATGGTTAAAATCACTGAAGCTCAAAGAAACAGATTTGTATAGTGCATAAAATAAAGCTATAAGAAAAAGATAAAAGTAACAGTTTACCAACTGTTAAGCTACTAAGAATAGAACTCACGCTCACACACAAAATTAAATCTCACTCTTTGAATTTTATCATCTAGCCTCGGGCATATAAAAGCTCTGCAAAAGTCGAATGCTATGAACGAAAACTCGATTTGTCACATCTGCTAAAAAGGAAAATGGATAATATGACAGAAAATCGGTCTCATTTCTTGAGAGTTTAATTTTTACTTGCGTTTCTGTTTTTATAAATTATGCTTATTTTATTAAGTTTTTTTTTTTTTTTTTTTTTGGTTAACTACAGTCGACCGTTTATTCTCTGTTTTCTCTCACTTTGTTTTTTGCGCATTTCATCTCAATTAAAATGCAAATGCTTTTTTAAATTTGATCTATAATGTGGATTTTCCCCCCACATGTTCCTGAAACTATACATAACAAATTTATGCTCTACTTTTATGATAAGTACTTTTTAAAAAAATCTTTTTGTAGGTTTTTTGAGTTTTCGTTGTTTTTTCTGTTACTTCATTTTTTTTTTCAAAAAGTATTTGTCACATAAAAAATTCAAAACCTAAAAGTTTAGCTTTATGAGTAATGAAGCAATTAAATTTTTTTTGAATTTTTGAAAAAGAAGATGCATTTTTTAAAGTTGCTAAATTTCGTTTTAAAAATTAAAATTTTCAAATTATATTTAAGAAATACAGTGTTTTAATATTAAATTTCTTGTGAAGTGATATAACATGACATGAGACAAAAATTGTAAATAAAAACACCTTAGAAAAAAAATATGGTCTCATGGTACGCGCTCCCCTTAACCTTATGTTTTGAAAAACATTTACTGGGAAAATATAAATAGAGTAGAAGAATGATACGACATACAGAAATAAATAATGCCCAATTGCAGCTGCAATGGTTTTTAATGAAAACAATAGAAATATTTCTGAAAATACAAATTAACCAACTAAATATAGGTAGTCTATGCCAAATATACGGATTCAAAAAGTTGAGATTAATATTTTTTAAAGGTAGTATGGCGGCAATAACATCAATGCGTGCGATTGGTAACATCAAATTAATAAAATGTAGAGAAATCCTTTAATGTAAGGCTCACTCCAACCCCTATCAAATTAATGTAAGGCTCACTCCAACCCCTATCAAATTCCAATACAATTTTATATTTACCTAAGTGTCTCACGGTACAATTCGGAAACTGGAGTAGATTTCTTTTCTCTTTCTTCCTTTTTTTTTTAAAAATCTTTTCTTTTTCTATCTTTTTTTTGCCCTTTCTTTGTTTTTCTTTCTGAGTTGCTCGCTCTATACCCCTAATACTTTCCATAGAAAAATTCGCTTTTCTTTTATATGTACAGAATCGCCTTTATTTAATTAATAATAGTCATTTATGTAATAAAAAAATCTAAGAAATATTTAAAAGCAGCTTATTTATCAATAAGTATTTAATAGCATTTTATGTGAACTGTGCTGCGAAAAACAATGTATGTGTCCCGGAAAAACGAAGTCCAAATTCCAAAACTGGGCATGCTGATGGGATTTAAGACGCATGTAAATTAGAAGCAATGAGCGGTGGAGATTGGTTAGTCGTACCCGACAGCGCAACACTTTCCCGGTCTTGGCAGCACGGTTTCACAAAAGACACAGTCAGGCTCCAAGACGTCCCCCAGCCTTATATGCACGACAGTATCGAGCAATAAGAAGAACAATAGATCTCAAGGGCGTATTTCGGGGAACAGAGGGGGCCGGCCCATCCCGAAATAAAATTACAGCTACCTTTTTTGAATTCGATCTTTAATATTTTGAAACTTCAATTTGGTAAGGTCTTTCAATGAATCGGCCCCTCCCGAGATAAATTTTCGTGTACGACAATAGTGCATGTGTACCAGCATGGCCGTTATTATCTACTCAACGATTAGAATGGATCCAGCTATTTCTAAGCATACTTTGCATAGAAAGACTTAAATTTCTGGTCTCTGATCTCAAGATACTAGTATTGCAAGGTAGTCTGGTGGCTTGCAGATGCGTTGACGACGTTTTCCATTTCTAAGCATACTTTGCATAGAAATACTTAAATTTCTGGTCTCAAGATACTAGTATTGCAAGGTAGTCTGGTGGCTTTCAGATGCGTTGACGACGTTTCCCATACGGTAATACTTTTCTTCTCCAAAGTCCTTCCCTGTTAGCACTAGGTCTTACGGATGGGGGGTTAGGTGGGGGGGGGGGTAGTAGGATCCACGGATTTTACATGCACGTATCCCCAAGTGTACATGGTGGGTCTTCACCGGGTATCGAACACGCGACCTTCCGATTGGAAGTCCGACATCCTAACCAATAGGCTACACGTACCCATCCGGTGCCTATGCTATCAAGCACAGACACAAGTGTCATTTATCAGTAAGGCTCTACCACTTACTTCATGATTGTTACAACAATGTCCAACGAGAACATAACATTATTTCAAGACTTGCCTGGTCACATAATTTCGTTGTAATAGAACACGATTGGAGCAGTTTCTGCCGTTTAAACTAAGAAAGCAGTATCTCCCAAACTGTTACTTAGGAGAAAATAAGCGTTTAAGTTCTTATAGCTGATCCACCACGTAAGAATCTATTAATTCTGAATCAATCTCTACAAATTTCATCATTTCATTTTATATTTTAATAATTTCATATTATCTTGACTTGTTTTACTTAAAAAAATCAGTAAGCTACCAGTTACTGCATTTTAATGAACCATCATGTTGATCTAACTCATTTTGAATACTTACTACGCAAGAGAGCAGTAAACGCCATCAATTGGCGGTTACTGCTCTTTAGTGCAGCATTTCATAAAGAAACGCACTAAAGACAAAATATTTAATATTCTAAAACGTTAAACGAAAAATGCCATTTAATTAAAATTCATATTTAGGTTAAAGGGTGTAAGTACTTTCTAACGTTGTAAGATAAAATATATTATTTATAACAAAACCTACAAAGTGAGTTAACTAGAAATGGGAGAAAAATGGAGATATTGCTTTTTTGGTTAGGACGGAAGTATTAGGAATGTAGTTTGTCCGTTAGCCATCTCAGAGTTAATCAGTTGTAAATTTATGGTACAATTTAATGAAACTAATAATATTTTTAGTCATTGTCAATGAAAATTTTGTCATTACCATTTTTCTTCATTCTGAGTTTTTAATCAATTTTTCGTCTACGCACACTCAACAGTATTTTTGCACTTATTTTCAACTTTAATGTAATTGCTAATTTTTTCTTTTTCTTTTTTTAAATTTTTTATCTACACAAACACTGCGTATACCAAGTTTCGTAGACGCGACTATTTATTTATTTATATACTTATTTGTTTTCTGAGCACACACAATTTTTGAAACAGAGCATATATTATAAAAATACGTATTGAATATGAATATCACAGCGCGAGATGGTGCTACTGAATTGTCATGGTAGAAAGACGTTTCAATAAAAAGTGAAACTACTAAAGAAAAAAGAAGGAAAAGAAAAAAATATAGAATCATTGTTTGAATGTATATTTCGGTTGAGAAAATAAAATGCTAGGCCAACGGAATTTCAGTATTTGCCACTCAAAGAAAGAGAATCGGGTTCTTTTTAATTCGACAAATGATTCCGGACAAACTTTTATTTTAAAATATTAAAAATACCAAGGGAAGAAATTATCAAAATAGTTTGATCTCGTACCAGCCATCAAATATTCAATATGCAATGAAGTGAAAAAAAAAACAATCATTCATTTATTTTAAAGTTTTGAATAAAATTCAAAGCAAAAAAATCTTAGCAGAACAAATTTTGCACAACAAAGAACCACAACAAGTTTTCTTGCTCCGGCTCCACTCCAGTTTTGGAAAAAGTTTTGGTACTCCACTGCTTCATACTCCTTATTGAAAGCTCTGACTCCACTCCAGTTTTGAAAGGAATTTCGGCGCTCCACTGCTTCATATTCCTTATTGAAAGCTCCAGCTCCACTCCAGTTTTGAAAGGAATTTCGACGCTCCACTGCTTCATGTTCCTTATTGAAAGCTCCGACTCCACTCCAGTTTTGAAAAAAATTTCGGTGCTCCGCTGCTTCATACTCCTTATTGAAAGCTCCGCTTCAGATCTCTTTTTTAAATAATCCTTGAAGAAAATATTAAATTCCTATTTCATCTCTTTTTTTTTTTGTCCGAAATGCAGACTTATTTAACCTACTAAACAAAAAAACTATGCTAACAGAACAAACAAATATCTTTAAAAGAAATCACAAACAACAAATTCTAGAAAAATAAATTTTCACAAAAATACCACCTTAACGCAACGATCAAAATACTGATTAAGTTCCAAGCGTGTTTTTTATAAAGTGAAGGGAATAAAGTGCATGAAGCGAAAACTCAACTTGCCAGTATTAGCGGAAAATGTTCTCTCAATCTCAACAACAAAGGAACTCAAAAAAAAAACTGTCAAATCTTTGAAAATTCGCTTATAAACGAGGAAAATAACAGCTGGCTTTAATAGCATGCACCATGTGTTGTTAGAAATATTCATTTAATTAAACTGACAGTTGATTCAAAAACCGCAAGCAGAAAATGTTATATGCATTTAAATCGATCCATGTAATGGCTGTAATTAATATTTTTCTTTCGAGGAAACTGTCAGCAATATTGGTATTTTATTTCATCTGACTATTATAACACTAACAATGTAATCCACTATTTTTTTAATACAAAAACACTGTTAAGTTTAATTACAATGAATAATTTGCACAAGCTGAATATCTTCATAAATCTTACTTTATTTTGCACAGTTTACAACTATAATTGCTTGCACGTGTTTCCGAGCTACAGACAGCTTCTTCAACGAAGGAATTTGGAGTTTGCGAAGATAAATTTGCATAAATTTAAACATAAGCAACATAATTATTACGTTATTTCATAAAATTTCCAAGACTGAAGTTTTCTCCAAGCCATTTACCAATAAAAGAAGTTTACCATTAACCATTGAGCGAAGTTGTTGTATGAATGGGTATGAATTCTGGCCTACACTAAAAAATTTAGAGGTATGATGCACCAAAAATGGTACAGATTTGCTGGCTGCAATGGGTGATGCATAATTTCACTATATTCTGGTGCTGATTCGGGTGTGTTACACCCAAAAATAGTAAAACTAAGCACTATCTTTTGTAATAAGCAAAGCTGCACCATTTGTTTGATGAAAAATGCATGTAAATGTTTTAGCGTAGTATGTTTGGTGTTTTGAGCTATTACTGTTGGTTAGACGGACAACACGTGACATTTTTAAAATGCACTTCCTTAAGTTCATCATTCTCGACCGGTGAAACTTAAGCCACATATTTAATTATTAGTCTTTCTTGCTTCATTAATGTTTTTAAATAATCTATAACTTTAAGTTGATTAAAGCACTTTTCCTCCGGTGGCTATTTTCACGGGTAAACAAAGAATTACTCCATCAGAAGTGTAAAACTTGGATATTAATTAAAAAGTGACGTTTGTTGCAGAAATAAACTTCAAACTGCAGTAATTCCTCAAATAACAAAACTAGACTCACTCTAAGTAAAATAAAAAGAATAAACAAATAAATAAAAGCCCCATCGTGTTTGATTTTAGTGTTTACTTTTGATGGGAAAATTATAAATTACACACACACATATATATATATATATATATATTTTACGCAGCAAGTTTGAAGTATATATATATATATATATATATATATATATATATGAATACATTTGATTGAATAGTTTTGTATTTACACTTTTCCGAGAACACATTTTTTCATTTCTAAAAACTTTTATACACTAGAAATTAAGCTAAACGCATCCAAAAGAATTGCAAAACATGTAGTCCACTCGAAACATTTTTATAACGTCACCATGGTATTTAAAAGTTCGACAAATGTTTATCTCTTGATGTTGAAAATTGCCAGTGAAAAAAATGTTGCTGAAAGCACAATAACGCAGTTAAGAGTCATTAGCACATTGCTTTGCAAATTTTTCAATTTACTCTCAACACATAAATCACAGTCATTTAGAAGTTTTCAAGTTTTAGCAAATGTTCCATCTAAAATGATTAATCGTTTTAACAAAAGAAATGTTTTCATTACGGTTCTGGAATAAATATTTACCATTCCTCTTAAACTTTTGGATTAATAAAATATATATTTGGACTTTTTTATGCCTTTCGTATAAAATAATTCAAATCCTAAGGAAATAAAAATGTCTCTGAATGATTTTAGAAATTGAATGTCGAGACACAGAGCAGTTATTCTACATTATAACATTAATAATTTGCACATTGTTACAATCTGATTATTAAAATTTTAAATTTGTGTTTTATAAGAGCTATTAATCTAGCGATTAGCTAGACTGCTTTCAGTTAAACATGCATGGGTAGCAAAAAGTTCGTATTTTACATTAAAAACTAATTTTTTGCATGGATTTATTTTACCCTTGTATATTTCTTATAGTTTTTAAGTGTTTAGGTTTATTTCTGTATTTTTAAACTTATTGAAACATAGAAAGCTTGCGTTACGAATTAGCGCCGTTAATTCGAAAAAAAAACGTGCTGTATTTAACGTTTAACTGTATTTTAGAGAGGCATTTCGAAAAGTATTATCGTTTAACCGATGGAAACGGAAAATAATTTTGTTCACTAAACAGTTCTGTATCTTGCAGGGGAGAAAAAAGCTTTTCACATTATTTTATTTTAATCTCAAGTTATTTCTTTTGTTGTGAAGCTCCTTCGGTTTCCTTTCTTTTCTCTTACAGACGGATAGAAAGCTTGCTTTATGACAACTATTAGGACCATTAACTTGAAGGGGAAAAAAGCAAGTAGTGTGTTTAGCATATGAACCGAGTGCTCTAAACTGTCTTTTGGACATTACAATGAGTATAATTGTAGGAAAAGAATAACATTTTTGTCCACTAAGCAGCTTTGCATCTTACACTTAAAAAAATGAATTTCTGCATCAATTCACTTTAATCTCAAGCTATTTCTTTTGGCTTGCAGCTCTTTAAGTGTCTTTTACTACAAAAAATATATAAAAACCTTGGAAAACATGCGTTATGACTACTCGATTGCACCGAGAAAACGTGGAGTGTTTAATACTACACAGGCCGACAAATGCTTTAAATAGAGATGCACCAATAGGCAACTTGTCCGATTACCGATTAATGCCAGAAAATACCGGTTAATTTGCAGTTGATTATTTATGACAACACTTATTTCCAATTTAAACCTTTCTCCGTCACTTTTTTTTTTTGTTCACAATTTTCAACTTGACAGAATTAATAGATAGTTAATTTCTACGAGTATTTAAAGGGGCAAATGCCGTTCCCCAAGTTGTGAAATATAATGTATATGCGTGTATTTACATGACATATTATGTTCCAGAAAATTACATCGACATACTGCAGTGGTGCCTACAAGAGGGAGGGGTTATGGCGCAGTTTGCACAATTGGAAATTTTAGGAAAGAGAGTTGCAATTTAAATAGAACTATTGTAAATATCCGTTTTCTTTGTTATATGTTCGATATTTTTTATGAAATCATATGTTGTTAAATGTTACTCTGGTTTTTAGTTATTTTTTTAATGGGGGGGGGGGGGGAGGCGCACCATCGCTCCAGTAGGGAGGGCATTCATTCAGCATGGTTTCTTGTTTTTGGCACACTAAAAGTAACTTTAATTAAAAAATCGCCTATTTAGCGTCAAAAATTGGCCGAATATGGCCGATTACCGATTACTGCCAGATTATCAGTGAATCCTTAGCTTTAAACACATCTTTCAAATGGTATATCAATAACTATTGTCGGTTTAATCCAGGGATGCGGAGTTGGAGTCGGAGTTTGGCTGATTTTGGAGTAAAGGAGTCGCTTAAAAATGTGTCGACTCCGACTCCGGGTACTTTTTTTTTTACTGACGCTCCTTACGAAATGTCTGTTCACGTTTTGCATTATACTTGTGTCACTTTTTCATCAGTTTAACGAGTAATTCTTAATTAATATACTTATAAATATTATTATTAGTAACGTTATTATTATTTACATTTCATTTCTACGTAATTCGGTGGGGTTTTTTTTTTTTTTTTGTTTGTTTGTCTGTCTGATTGAATTATTATTTAAATAATAAATTTTTCAACTTTTTGCATTTACTAAGTTTTTTATATAGAAAATAGAGAACTTGATGTAAATGTTTATGCTTTCGTCTTTTATATCATGTAGAAAAATGCTTTAAAAATCGTCGGTCATTTTTCCAACCTACTCCGTGCCCTGGTTCAATCAAAGAGCGAAAATCAAACGATTGCATTCTTTCATCCCTATAAGCTTAAGTCAGAAAAAAAATATTTTGTACATTACGAAAATCTAGAAATGAAGCAGTACTTTGGTTTTGTGTGAGCTATATATATTTTTTAATCCTAATTTGTATTACAATCTTAAACTTTAAAGGCTTTACTTATCTAAGGAAAGAAAACACACACACATGTAAAGAAAAGTAATTTTGAAGGATTTTGAAAAATTATCAATCTTAATGGCCTAATTTTTAGAAAAAGGTAGAACAATGGAAAAATGTAGCCCCCATTTGCGGTGCACAGATATTCCAATAATTTGCTAGTGCAGAGAAACAAAGAAAAACTTAGCTCCTGGAAATAATCAAGAAATGATAAAAGAGTTCAAACTTTTAATTATATTTAATTCCACACAGATAGTAAACTCATTTTCAGTTTACTTCAAACTCGAGTCAATATTTAACGGAAATATTTTTAAAACTAAGTTGCACTATCAAACTTATTATTCCCGGTAGCTAACGGAAAAAATGTAATAGTTCTTTGTGTAAAATCACGTGTAGCTTTTATTTTTTCGGATATATACCCCCTCCCCCACTAACATTAAAAAAACCACTCATCATCCGCTGAAGTGAATTTGCACAAACATGTAAACCAAATGAACTAACCAAAAATTTTCTTAGCTTAGTGATCGCAAGTTTTAGTTACATAATCTTTTTGTAAGGAACAACTAAGCACATTTTTAAAATCAAGAATAAAAAAATACTTACGTAAGCCCAAAATTATCTATTGCTTTATTCGTATTTGTATCGAATGGAAATCGAGAACTTTCTTTGAATTGTTAATGCCCAAGATATACTACTTGTCTCAAATCCCATTAATCTTTTTCACTGATGATAGCAAAGATATAAAGTAACTAAATAAAGGGCTGCAAAAGAACTTAATTCTCTAGTTTCTGATAAAATATTCCATTAGCTATCCATATTTCCTTTTTTCGAACCAAAAACCACAATGCTTTCGTTAAGATTGGAAGATTTTTTTTCTCCTCTGACAATTGCACAAAAACGGAGAAACAGGTATCAAAACCCTATTATTGCGCGGGCAAAATGTTGCCTTTACTAACACGAGCGTGCGCACAGTTTTAGAATTGGTAGTGCCATTATGCTAGTTATGATATCACTAAGTCTAGGAGGTTTAGATTAGACCCAGAAGAAGGTGTGCACTCCCAAGAAATGCCCCCCTGTGCACTCCCAAAATTTTTTCTGAAGTATTAAACTAAAAGAAATACTTTTAATGCATCTGAGGCACGAAATTAGTGAATCTAAAACACAAAACGTTTGCCCTTTTTCTATTGACGTTCGGTTTTTGAGCCCTGGTGACCCCTGTGAAAACGCCTATGTTCTCCAACTCGATCAAAGGAACTTCACAGAAATTAAAGATGAAAGTTTAAGCATTGGATAATTTGTGCGGATCTTTAATTTTGCGCGCAAAGTGCCGATCAGAAGACTTCACTGGACTAAACGTAGAATGTTAAATTTTGGGTAGTTTGTGGGTGCTTCCGCTTTGTGCGCAAACGTAACGAATGAACTGTATTAGTATTAGATAACCTGCAATAAAAATGAAATACGAGATTTTCTTACTCGTTTTAACACCTTAATAAACACGTTAGTTTTTGTTAGAGTTTATGTCATGTAACCGGGGGCTAGCTCGGAATTGCAAATGGAAGTGAAACAATGTAAATATAAGTTTTCTTTTTACGACGCAGTGTTAAGAAAGGTTGGTGTTTCAACTAAAGGATCCGTTCACCAATAATATTTCAATAATTCTGAGCAAGGCAGTTCTTCCCAATAAGCAAAATTTTCCCAAAGGTAACAGATACTAATAATTATTTTTAGCTTAAAAGTATGCATGACTTAATCTTCAAAATTGGTTACAAAATACTCGAAGTCAATTTAAAATATAAAGCAATTTCCGTAGAAAATTATTTACTGCTTCAAAGAAATACGAGCTTTTAAAACCAAAAGTTTTGCATTATGCAATAAAACATGAGAAAATTGCTTTACAAAAAATGCTTATGTAATGTAAGCAACTGGTAGTTTTGCGATGCAAAAACCGATCTCCTTATTTTGAGAAAAGATTTAGTGCAGCATAAATAATTATCTATTTTCTCTTCCAAATAAAGGCAAAAAATCAATTTTTTTTTCTACTTCATTTATTTTGATGTCCTGCATATATTAACTAGAACTAAATAAAGAAGTAAAAACAGATGGCTTCTTGAAACGTGATTATGCAGATATTTTTATAAGCATCGATTTTATTTAAGGCTAAAAATGCTTCTTTTGTTTCCAAAAATGAAAATTACCTATGTATGCCTGATGCTTAATTAATTACATTAAGTAATAAATATATATACAGCCAAGTCTAAGTAGTTTTACGATTTGGTAGTTTCAAACTTCAAACGATTCAGTGAAAATAGGCGCATTGGTTCATTTACTAATTTCATTCACGAAAATACTCGATTACTCATTTAACAGAAAAAAAGATGGATCAGCCCACTGATGATCGATACTCTATTCTTCTTTTGATGAGTTGTTCCATCAAAACATAATGGGGAAAATACAGGGTGATTTATAAGGAGGTATATAGTTTCATTGCACTATCAAAAACAAGATAAGATATTTAATGTTTCCTGCTATAGAATTGTATTTGATTGTTTTAAGTTTAGTTAGAGACAGTCACATATATTCTACGTATGACCTCTTTGTCACACGACGAATCGGACGAGCGGCCGACTATTATCATTGTTGTTTCTGTTGTTTCTAATGCCACTTGGGTATCCAAGCTCCCCATCGTTGAGCGACCAGGATTTAGGGCAGCAAGGGAGCGCCTTCCGTTTAGATGAACACCACAACGGTGAAAGTACGACGAGACTTATTATGTATTTGGATGACACCAAATGTTGCCACCACAAATACGCCACTTTCCTTTTTTGACCTAAGAGTGAAGGGAAGGGAAATTCTCCACTCTCTGGTACCCTCGGAACTTGAAATATTATCATCATACTACTCTTTGATACTAGTTTTTACCCAATGGAAATCCATAAGGTATGACCTAACACCTTGTGATTTTTTCCTGTTGCGGTAAACAAGGTAAGGCACAAGGAATTCATCCCTCCCTGTTGATTTAGCAGAGCTGAAACAGCTTATCACAACCACTATGGATGCACTTGAGTTGATGATATCGATACCTGAACGCGCATTTTCGGACGAAATAGATAACCGGCTCGATGTGTGTCCTGTGACTAAGGGGTCACACATAAAGCATCTGTGATTGCCTAACAAAGCTTAAAATGATCCCATACAAGTCTTGCAAGTATATTATTTTATATTGTTCTTGATTTACAGTGCATTGAAATAGTACACTTCTTTATTAACCACCCTGTTTAATGTGGGTGTACTTCTTTTTTAATAAATCCAAAAATCTTCACAACTTTATAAGTCCAGAAGACTTATAAAGAACCTTTTTGGATTACCAGAAGAAAGTTTTTCTATGCTTTCACTGTCGAACTTGTCAAGAATTCTCTTTCTTGAGAATCTTTCAATTTCAAAAACCTACCTACCTTAAAATGTACTAATTTCTATGCATTTTCGTATTTATATAAGCAATTTAAGTGCTTGAAGTAAGAGATTTCCTATCCATATTGTGTCGAGATCCTGATAAGCATTTCTCTGTTTAACATGTGAATTGCTTGCCATCATACTTGATAATGTTTTGAGTATAAGCTGAATGGCTGTGTGACTACTCTAAAGTTTGTCAGACTTTTTAATACAAATAAGAATAAGACCATAAGGTCCTAAGGTTGTTAAAAACTGCAAATATTGATACAATACAAAATAGGTTTGTGAACGTATGTTTTCCATCTGTTGCCTTATTCATCAAAAATATTTTTTCGGGTTTAAAAATTGTTTCAAGAACAGTTGTGCGAAATTTCCACATTTTTGGTTTAAAAAAAATACTTTTTTTTTTATTTTGTTCGTACTTGAGGTAATTTGAAAATGACCCATTTTATCCTACCCCACCCTATCAAAGTTTCTTAAGCCATAAATAAACGCAAAATGTATAATGTAAGGGAGACTAGGGTACAGTTGACCACTCCCTTTAAATCTATTACTTTCCAGTTCCTTTCGTTCATATAAATACTCATAAACGAACGCAAAATGTATAATGTAAGGGAGACTAGGGTACAGTTGACCACTCCCTTTAAATCTATTACTTTCCAATTCCTTTCGTTCATATAAATACTCATAAACGGTAGCATGGTTATGGTTGTTTACAGCCACATATACCATACGGGAAATACTTAGGTACCCGTTTTGCACCCCGTTTGTTGAAATTAAAATTAATTTAAAGAGACATGTATTTCACAAAGAACGACGGTTTTCAGGTTAGAGAAAGCTTCTTTTAAAATTCAAACAACTGTTAAAGTATGAATATTTTATATTATTGAAACATGTTTCTATTCATAAATTTCACAAACTCGGGAAAATGCTACTCATTCATTAAAAATTAGCGAACACAATTTCTTCAATATGACTGTTATCACTAATTGGGCACATGGAATGTCTTTCCAATTTGAATCAATCGATATATAGTCAATTTTTTCCCGTCGAGAAATTTCTTAAATTAACGTTTTTCAAATATTTGTGTATATAATGACATATTTAATTAAATATTCATTTCAATACTTGCCAAAGAATACGAAACCTCAATCACTCTCTACTGTTATTAATTAGGCGTAGTTTATAACCTTTGAGACTTCTATTCGCTTTACGAACTGTAAAATAACTTCTCTAATAATGAGAAAAATATGTTAATTTAATGCAAATTTGTAAAGAAAACACGATACGATAAGATGAGCACATTTCCAAAGAAGCGGTTTTCTTATTTAATACAATTTTGAAAAGGTTGTTTTCAAAAACCCCTTTTAGAGAAAAGACGAGTTTCTAAGGAAATAGGTTTTTGTGATTTTGTATGCGTCATGTATTTTAAGTGCAGAACATGGAGATTACAGGCAAAAGAAAGTACTGCGAATTTTTCAGGAGTAATGTCGTGAGTAAAAAGATAATACGAGAATATACGGTTATTGTAATGCGAAAAAGATATGCAGCACAGCGAAATGTAACTCATGCTTTGTTACGTTAAAAGTTTTAACGGATAAAACAACGAATTATATATTGCCGGGCAAACTAAATATACTAACTATAAGCTGTTTTTTGGAGCATTTTCGTAGGCGGGGGGGGGGGGGGAGGGACATGCCATTCTGAAAGACTTTGAAGGGTATTTGTCTCGCTTTTGCATATTGAGTCAGAGAAACTAAGAAAGCAACTATCAATCAACTTAGAGAGATTGCAAGGTGTGGCAACAACAACCAACTCAAAGATAATTCTTATACCAAAAACAACAGCGACGTATGACAAACACAACATTTTTCAGTGCCTGTCACTGGTTCGCCCATAGTTTCATAACCACACCCAAGTGTAGACTGGTTGGCATTTTTTATTGCGTCATTAAAAAAGACTTTCCCCCAGCCAACAGTGATTAGTTGATTGTGTTATCAAAGACATACGCCATGCGTTCTAGACGATGTATTTCATCACAAAGTTCACTCTTTTGCATTGAAAAAGGGGTTCCTTGTAACCTCGAAACACGTGTCTGCAATTTTTGTGCTTAATTTTACGCTGACTTTTAATTTTTACTTTGTATCATAAAGGTTTACATTTTATTTCATTAGCAGAAGAGTTAACAGAAAAGGATTCAGACCCCAAACGTTTGCAGATGTATCAATTTCAGATTGGTTTTTGAATTTTTTTACAAATAACTTTTTTTTTTTTGTGAATATTCAAATATTTTTCTTGAACCCAATGTAGCGCATGTTTAAACCTATTTTACATGCACATTTTTGCTTGGCACTGTGCATTATTCGCATTTCATGCGTAAAGCATGGAATGAATGAGAACGCACTGGCGCATTTAAAACGTTTGAGAGCTGTGTCCGTTTACGTTCCTTGGTGAGTTAAGTTCAGTTCACATTGAATTGCATTCATTTTGAAATATTTGGCGATAAAAGTTTCGTGTTTTTAATACAAACCTCCCCCCCCCCCTCCCCTCTGCCTTCCTTTTTTGCGAGATAGCCATGTAAATATTATGTAATGCATAGTCTTGCTTAAAATAGTGTAATAATTTCAAATAGCCCTGAAACGTCTAAACTCGCAGATTTATCACTGAGCTATATTACTAACTGAGCTGTATTGCGTCGTCTGCTCAAACGTCAAAGAACCTGAAAACACTACTTTCAACGAATACGAATTGCACTGGTTCAAAACATCACCATTTAAAGAAAAAAAAAAAGAGGATTGAAAGAAGGAAAGAAACATAAATGTATACAAATGGGGGCATGCAAAGAGAAAGAAAATGCATGAAATCATTTTTCTCGTAAAGCTTGCTATTTTAATTAATGTCTTTTAAAATATGGAAAAATTGTTAAAATATAAACATGAGATTAATGCCATACAAGACTGAGGAACACAAGCAACGACCTCTCAAACCTTTTTTTTTTTTTTTAATCGGGCTATTATTTCTCAAATGCTGTTGATGTCGAGTACGAGTTGCCTTTACGGATAATGAGGGGACCTATTACTTTAAGTCTTCTTCTGGTCACTAGGGCCACTGAACATATAGGGTATCCATGACCTCGACATGATTTGAACCCATGTCCATAACGCCGGAGGATTGTGCTCTACCGCTCATTTTCCTGGTCGTCCCTTCTTCATTCATTCGTTTTACAAGGCATTGCAATTTAACAGCCCGATCCATCGGGTAACAGTACCTTACTTGGCTAGAACTAGAAAGTCTTGGACCGTATCAGTTGTTTAGAGAAATGAGAAGAAGTGGTAGGAACGTGTAAAAGAATGAATACTGTACCACACACATTGTGAACCTCTACTCTACGCAATATACAGATGCGATAGGGTTAAAGATGTAGGTCCGCCAGTGATCCGTTAGGGTACTTGAGCGTGATTAGCCGTTGATCGACTACATAAACCTGAAAAGTGCATATGAAGTCGGTCATCAGGGCAAAAATGCTTTATGATTAGCCAAAAGAAAGAAATAGACAAAAAAGGGTGTAGGTAGGGCTTTGGTAACAGCAAGGAGGCTTCAAGCCAGAAGGTACCGTCTCGAATCACTAATGCCATGCCGTTTGTGTGCTATTGCCAACGTGTGAAAGTTTCTGTAATTGTCCAATGGTATTGGACAATTGCATTACCGAAAAAATTACAGACTGTCAGAAATGGAGAAGATGGGTCAAAATATCCCTATGTTCCAACAACTTATGCAACGTTATAATGGCGCCTACAAAAATAACTATGAAGAGGAAAATATAGATTCCCCCCCCCCCTTATAAAATCTCTGAAAGATTCATAGCAAACAATGTTTTGAGAACAGAAAATATACTACCAAAAAGCTATTTTGGGCTTAATGCATTTTTGCTTCTTGTATTTTGTTACTGCTTCATGTTGTCACTTGGCGCTTTGGCGCTCTTCTTGCTTTTTTTGGCCACCATACTTGGTGCCAACATTTACTTCAATTAGAACTGTCGTCTTTGTAGGTTCGTTGCTCGCACACTTAAAAAATTTTGTTCGTTGGAAATAAAATCTGTTTGTTGCAAATACAGTCCACTCTTGTATTAAAATTAAATACATCGAAGAACCAGCAAATTAGTTATGGTTATCGTACCATATTTGATGTTTTGGAATACAGAAATGCTTGAAAAACAATATATACATAACTGCTGGCTTTTTGATCTTACATTTCACGTTCGTATTCAAACCAAGCCGTAGTGATAAAATGTTCCTCGGTTGTCTTTTTTAAATTAGTTCTGAAAGAATTGTCAAGTTTGAAGTGAATGTTTTTTCGAAGTACATCACCATGGCACAATGTGGACACATATCTTTTATTCGAGACAGTTCAGAAAAATACAATTGTTATTTGTCAGCGAGAGAAAAATATTCCACGAGAACTTCAGCATACAGAATCGGAGATTTGACTTGATGTCTTTTATTTTTAAAATAATGTTATACAAAATATTTTTATTTTTTTATGAAAAGTTTTTTATCCATGAACAAATAAACTATTTATTTCAGAATGTTTTCCAGAGCTTGAAAATAACAAACTTTGATGTTTGGTGGATTCTGGATAAAAACTCGTAATAGCTAGGCAGTGTTACATACATGTTATGAATGTTTCAACCTTTGTTACCAAAAGAAAAAAAAATCACTAACTTATAGTTCACTATTTATATAAAATCTATGTTTTAACAAAATATTTCTAAAATTCTCATAACTCAATACAAAAACGTGAAAATTGTTAAATTAAGAGCTCACGTCTTGCCATTTGATGTGAATGTACTATTTATAATTAGCAGTTGGAGAAGCAGCTTGCAAAACTTACGGCATTTTAAAATATTTGCAATATTTCAGAAGACCGGTCATGGAAAAAAATGCAAAAAAATATCATTTCTTTTCTTTGTTACTGATTATTTATTAATCTGTTGTTTGCTTGAAAATATTACGAATCATTAAAACGGATGAAGCTATTCAAAATGAGTGCCTTAACAAACATAAGCTTAAATTAAACTTCAGGTTTGTAAAACTAAAAATTTTTAAGTTGATCATTCAAAAATTACGCATCTGATATATGTTGTTAAAACATTTACCATAAATTTAATAAAAATATGGAAAGGCAATATTAGGGTACTTTTCATCATCTGATCATATACTTTTAAAATAAACATGTTTTGTCTTTAAAATGTTTTGATGTTTTTAACACGATAATTATGTTAGTTGACTACGAGAAAGATTTAACTCGTCTAAAATTATATATTTCACCCGACTGAAGTTGATAAATAAGCACATTATTTAAAATACATTTCTTTATAGGAAGTTTTTATTCTTTTTAAAAAGTAATGCTTGATCGCAGCGTAGTTTTAATGCCCGTAAACAGATTGTTGTGTTACGATAAATCACTATTTTGGCATTAAAGTATGAATAATATTATTAGTCATTCGCGCCTTTCTTCAGGAAGTTTCAGCATTTTTCCAAACCACTTTGCCTATGACATTTAAAGGTTATCTAGCATACAGAAAATACACAGCATATTTAATATTTAACCTCCGAGCAGGCACTGTATCCGGGAGATATACAACAGCTGAATTTGGTTTTATATCTTCAAACCAAAATTTGTTTTTAAGTAAGACGTTTTTATTAGCTCTCAATCAATTATACCAAAATTTTGCTTAATAAGTTATAAATATTTATATTTCACAGTAACTCATTTTGGAAATACATACGACTGTTCACACTGATATAACAAGCACTTTCTGTAAGATATTAACAAGATTAGGAAATCGTACTTTCTAATAATGGTTTTGACTTAAATGGTTAACTGAACTTGAAACTCTGAATTCTTGATGTCATCAGTGATTTATACACCAGTATCATATCAAAAAAATCAATACTTTATTTAAATTATTTCTTTGGTCAAAATTTCGGATTCTGAAATGCTGTTGCATCAGAATATTCTGTATAACAGATCGCGTGTCTAGTACCGTCGAAAATGGAGTTCTTTGCACTCGAAACCCTAAGTAGCCCGTAATAACAGTAAATTAAACTGGTCAGGAATGTATTATAAGTCTTCTGTTGCCATCATGCGAAAACGTTTGTCATAAAACATTTAAATGCAGTAATTTTGCAATAAACTAACGCACGCTATAACTTATGTTTGTTATAGGAATAAGAAAAAATGGCGAACGAAAAGTTAACGAATGGAAATGGCCATTTTCACTTACGAAAGCATTTCACAGCAATGCTAGGTGAAAACTTATTTAAGTACATTCAGTTTATTTTTAATTTGAAGTAAAAATCAACTTTTGTGAGGAAATATTTTTAAAATTCAGTTGATTTTTTTTAATAATATCCGTAATAGAAAGGTATATTTTTATTATGCATAACAAATGGATGCGAGTGAATTTACTTTTAATTTAAATTAAAAGTCAACCTTTTTAAAGAATCCACTTTTTAATACAGTTGAATATTTTTGATTCCAAATGTTCGCAATAACAAAAAAAAAAACGTGTTCTAACAACTACAGCCTGGATGTTTAGTATGATCTGGCCTTTTTATATTAAAAGGAAAGTACTAAAATACTGAAAAATGCCCTTAAAATAAAAAACAAATCTAATAATTAAACAAAAACACAAATCGAAGACAATAGTACTTTCCTGAAATTGCAATTGTATTAAAATATGTAAAAAGAAAATAATACCTTTTCATTAAAGTTTGAAATGATTGTTAAATACTAACATAACAAAAACTAAAAAAGGAAAAAAAAATAGTACGTAAGTTTATACCTGACACGTTTATATTTTTATATTTTCTTCATAAATTTTAAGGTACTTTGAAACTTCTATTTCATGAAATTAAAAGATATCAAAACTGCGTTTCATTATTTTGATATTTTCAAAAGTGATAAAACGTCTCTCGTCTGAAACAAGTTTTTTAAATCCGGGGAAGCTTTTAGCGAGATCTACGGATATATAACTGGTGCTGAAGAAAACTAACTCACTTACTGAAAATTATCACTCAATTTTAAGAGTCAATTTTTCTCCTCTTAAAATAAGACAGATTTTTCTTTTCCAAAGCTTAGCTTTCAATGTGATTTGTTAGATTTTAGGAACGACAGATTTTTTTTAAGTAAGTTACGATATGAAGTTCAAAATCAATAAAAGAATTTTACATTACATATAAAAAAACGACCCAGAACTAAACAAATATATATATAAGACGTTTTTATAAGCATTTAAAGATTTTAAAGAGGCAAAACATGCGCACAAATAATAATAATAATAATAATAATAATAATAATAATAATAATAATAATAATAATAATAATGACAATGTCATCAAAATCCGAGCTTAAGTTGTTGTTGTAGTGTCTTCGGGCGAAGCGACGAGGAATGGCTGCGCCGCTTCTGAGTCTAACGGGGCTCTTCTATTCAGGAGTTCCGACTTCTGCCACTTTAAAAGGTCTCTTAATTTTTGAACCAGCTCCTAGATGAGAGACCGTCACCTCAGGCACCCCTAGAGGAATCGTTTCACTTGGAGGACATTGGAGACACGACGGATTTAACTTGCACCAGATCCCTTTAGTGTACACGATCCCAAAGCAACCAGCCGCGAAGGGTTGTCACCCTCCCAAACCACTGACCTCAGTCAATGTTGCTTCACTTTTGGTGTTCTGCGGGAACCCAGCTTCTACCGACTGGTACACTGCGGGAAGAGCTTCAGTAATAACTAAAATATTATACGATTTGTAGCATATAGATTCAAATATTTTTAAACTCAAATCTCACTTTAAACATCCTCTAGAACAAAGATGGTCAACTTGTTTGACATTACTATCGACCTTGTACTATCCCAATGTTTCGCGATCTACATTCAAAATTTGTCTTGTATTAGTGAGAGGAGAGATAGTAATAAAATAATTGAAAAACAATAATAGACGATACATTTAATAGAATGTTTATTTAATAACACGTAAACGTAAAAGCAGTAGTAAGCTACACAAACACAAAAAATTGATGTTAAAAAGAAAAAACCGTGCAGTGAGAAAATCGTTGAGTGAATTACATTGATCGACAAGAAATCGCACCGCGATCGAACTTCAAAATTTGTCTTCGTGTTAGGGAGAGGAGAGGTAATAATAAAATAATAGAAAAACTTTTGTAAGTAGAAAATTTATTTGATCACACGTAAATATAGTAGTAAGTAACACAAACACAAAAATTGATGATTAAAAAACAAGAAAAAAAAAAACCTTGTGCAGTGAGAAAGTCATCGAATTGATTACATAGATCCACCTGAAATTTGTCCCACGATCCACCTCCCCCCCCCCCCCCGATCTAGAAAAATCATGCCAAGTGCACATGAAAAGCCAGGGTAGGGTTTCCATTCCATGTCAGTTTGAATATACGATACTAAATGAGTATAATAGGAAAACTTCGATTAGAAAATCACAATCGCTCAAAGGAAGAGCCTCTGAAAATTTGCTTTAATCATGTAGAACTTTTAACTATATTTGAGAATAAATAAATTAGCACTTTAAAAGGCAAAAACTATTCCTTTTTTTATATTTTTTTTATATCTAACAGGATGTCTGTGACTAAACGTTATGCGTTATCAGTCATTACTGTCACTTAATTTTAACTTATTGTGCTATAAAGCTTCTTAACTATACTTATGAAAGCAGTTTATTTCGACGTGCTTAGTACCACTATAAAATAAGGTTGAAATTTTACTACCCAACAAAATCACTTTCCTATCCAGTTTAAAATAATATGATTTATCGCACGATTAAAAGTACGTTTAACGTTATTAAATAAACTATTAGAAACAAAAAATGTATGCAAGAGTTTCTATTTTAAAATATGTTACCTTCATCCATTGCAAACTTGTCGAAATAAATAATGTTCTAATGTCCTTCAATGCATTATATCTCAAGATAACTATGTAGCTCATTTTGAACGGCTTACGATCTGCCTCTGGTTTAAGATTAAGATTACCCTCCTCTACAAACTCTCTGCAACAAACTCGAAGTACCATTTCAATGCACACAGTTCTGCAATTTCAGTAACAGGCTTGGATACTCTCGGCTAAATTAAATACCTAGTGCAATTCGCATCAAATGAGAGCTCACGTGCCGCCATCTAGGGGAAACTGAGCGTCCAAATTCTCAGTGACAATGGAACCCAACGACAGTTGTGCTACTTGAAAAAATGGATGCCGATTACCGGGGTAACGCTAGGTCTGCAAAGGTCTGCAAAAGGACCATACGCAGCCAAATTAGAAAGAAAAAATAAAATAAAATTGTTGTAAATGTATCAAAAACATATACAAAAGTACTTTGTTGGTTTGGAATTACCATCGCCCTCCTCTAATCCTTTTTGCAACATAAATGAGTACCAATTTCAATCCGTGTGTCAACCTTCAATTTTATTTACAATAAGTTCATTTCATAGACTCACACGGTGGCGTCTTGGTAAGGCGCAGGACTCGGACGTCCCAGTTAATAGGATCGAGTCTGGCAGTGTCGGTGGATTTTCGAGATGCAGAAAATCGTCTCCGCTCATACTGTGGTGAATTCCATAGTAACGGACGTTACATACATACACAAAAATAAATCGAAATCAAATCATGAGATGTATACTGACGTTTCACAATCAAAATTAGTTTTTTTCCCAATAATACTAATGCTAAAGAAAATCTGTACACATTTCAAATTTTATATTATATTTTCTGAAGTAGAAAAAAATAAATTTTTTTAACTGTAAGGGGTGTTACATAATATAATTTCCACTGTAGTGTCATTAGTAAACGTCTGAATCTATTAAGTACATTTGTTTAAGTTATTTAAAAATAACACAACAAGACATGCAAGCAATTTGTCAGAACCTTCAAATAAAAATTCAGTCATATTTTGCCGTTATAAAAAATTAAATATGTCGTATAACATACGTTACAAAATGTTCAAAAAACAAAAAATTAAAACCTACTTTTTAATTTAAAACATTAAAAACATGCATAAAAACATAACAAGTTCTAGATTAGCCATGTAACATAATTTCTCTACTACGAAAATAAAACATAATTTCACTCCACATGCATGTTTTGTTTGAATAAGTTCAATTTATTTTTAAAAATGATTCTCCTTTAATGTAAATGTATCTTTAATGTGAGAAACTAATACGTAATATAACGAAAATCATAAAAGGAAGCTTCTCTACAATTCTTAACAACTCTACAACTACTTAAAGAAACTAAACGGATGAAGCTAGATATCTTAAGTGAGCAAGAAAAAAACATTTTTGGAAATATATTTTACTATTATTTTCTTAAAATCTGTCTATAAAGACTTGAATGTACGTAAATCAGAAAAGCTGAATCGAAAATACCAGAAACTTATATTTCTATTACAAGAGGATAGTTTTATTTACTTTTTATTGACTACTAACTTTTAAATTGTCTCCAAAAGCTAGTGAATTCCTTGGAAAAAACATCTATTAAAATGTTGAGGAGGAATTAAAACTGTGCAAAAAGCACCAATTCAGTCAGCCGAACGTTTTATTGACTTTTTATTGACTGGTAACAAATAAATTGCTCTGAAAGTAATTGAATTTGTTCTTTTAAGAAACGTATTTATTAAAATGCTGTTCCCAAAATTACGACAGGTTGAGCATGTCAAAGAAGAAAAAAAAATCAAGTAAATACAAAATTATTTCCACTCACAGAATTCGAAAACCGAAGCACAATACATGAATTCTAATGAGGCCTCAATGTAAAGAAGAGGATATTCTTTAGGCAAACAAGTTGATTTTATTGATTTCCCGTTGAACAAAGCCACATTTCCTCTCATTTTATGGATATTTTATTTAAATACAGCAGTGTCATCACAAAATTGAAGTATTTTCCTTATCATACCTACGTTTAAAAATATAATTTAGGTTTTTTTGAGTTCTTATTTCTTTTAAATATTTATACAAACGGTCATCCACCTTTTCCACGAAAAAATCCGAATAGATTCTTAAGATTATTATTAAGAATATTTTGCAATGAAATTGTAGCAAAATTAATCATTTAAATCATACGTTCTTTGATATTTTTTGCTTTAATACTAGAACCATATTTTTGTTTTAATTTACTATTTCTTTGTACAATGTGATGAAAGTTTTGCCTCATTTAGAAGTTTGAAGGAAACTAATGAAAAACGAAGCAGCGGGATTTGGAAGCATAATCACTGAAGTTTAATTAGGCTTCAGGGAGAATTGTTGGGTGGTAATTTAATTTTGTATTATTTACTATTTCCTTAACAAGTTTATTGAAAATTGAAGTTTTTCATATGTCATTTTAATTAATTAGCTGCACTACCTGCTATATTGTTTTGAAGTAATTATAGGCACAAAAAAAATTGATTATTAAAAATTGACATAAATTGAAACTATATACATATTCATATATTGAAGAAATTTGACCATGAATTCAAGAATTTTAAAGGTTCAAGACACAATTTTATTTTTTCTATACTAAGCCTTCCACACAAGTCAAATGTACCTCATTCAAGAATGCTTTCTAGACAAGTAACCGCAACAGTTGCGGTTATAATTTAAACTGTTTTACTAAATTTGCATATCTGACAAAACTTAATTTACATTAATGCAAAAAAAGTTAGAACATATATAATACAATATTTTTATAAAAAGTGCAACAGAATAATGAATTAATGAATCCGAAGAGGGGAAAAATCACATGTAATATGTAAGTTAATGCATATAAATTATATCGTATGTGATTAAGTGTCAATTTGACATTTAATTGCAATCTAAATAAGAGCGTAAACTCCTACATCGTATGTATACTATCAAAAAAATGATTAAGTCAAAAATTGTCAAGTATGAGGTATTCAACTTAAAATCAACCCCATCAACCACCTAAAATAAACATTTATGAATTGAAAGTTAACAGAACATGGGAATAATGAATGCTTTGATAGAGGAAAACACAAATATAAAAATACACATTTTATACATAAAACTTTTGAACTGTTGTCTCTCATCATTTGATTTGGTCACTTTTGGCAGTACATTTACATTGTATCTTATACGGTGCTTTTAATATTGAAACACATAAATTCGTGGTAATCTTGGTTTCCTGAAAAAAAAAAAGACTTTCTTTAAATTAAGAAAAAATAAATACATTCATCAAAGTACTTAATTATGCAGCTAAAGGGAAAAAAAATCACGAAATAATTCAGTTATTCATTAAACGCTTGAAATGAAAGTATTGTAAACTACGTTTATGCGAAGGAGAGTGGGAGAAAATGTGCGGCTCTGTCTGTCTGTTCCTCCCCCTCTAATAATTTTTGACGGAGCTATCAGATTCAAACAAGTAATTTTCGCAGGGACACACACCTCAGTTGCGTGTTTCATGTTTTGGTTTGAGTAATTTTTTTGCTCAATTTTCAACACTTTCGTTTTTTTTTTTTAATCTTATAAATAAAATAATAATGTTTTTGTTTTCCTGAATTCTAATGTCTAATTTTCTTTCTTTTTTCTTCGTTAAATGTTCTTTTTTTCTTTGCACTGAGTTTTTTTATTGTACTCAAAGAACTTCTTTTGAACTCAACATTTGCAATTTGTTGGAGGATTTTGCAATTTTTTGCGGCAATTCAACTAACAACATATTTTTTAGTTATTTCAACGGGAAACTAAAAGCTATTTATATAATTGTTCTAAGTATATTTGCGTCCACGAACATAATACTTCTTAGGTAATTCTGAAACCAGAACCAATTGATATTAAATTCAATAATTTATAAAATTGTATATCACATAGCCCGACGGGATTTTAAGAATTTAGGACTTCATAATATTCGTTATGAAGGAAAGCCAGAAGGACCATAAAACGCCTAAGGATAATCACTTAAATAATTATTGCACTAAGCACAACATATAAGAGAAGGCAATATTGTATAAGTCATCGAATGAAGGTTTCTGTATGGAATTATTCGAATATGAAAAAGTATTTCATATTGCAATTATTTCCTAATTTTAGAATCAACAATTGTGCCTTACTGCGGGTGCTTGAAAAGTATTAGGTGGTAATTGAACCCATCAGGTTTTTAAGAAAATAGGTCTAGAAAGCCAAGTTATTGAAAAGATTTCAAAAAAAAAGTAAAAGAAAACGTTATTATTTATAGATTTTTCACGCAGTAACGTTAAAAATCCTATGTCTGTCTAACATTGATTAGTTTCTTTTCTTGTTTCTGATTCACGTTTGAATTGAAGCTTTGAAATACTTTAGAGGAGAAAAAGCAATAGGTCTTTATTATTTTTTGTATTCTTTTCCTTAATCTATCATTTAAATTTATCAGAAAGATTCATTTAAACAAATGTGTTCGAATGCGTAACACATATGAAAGAAAAATACATCAAATATGTCGGGGAGCCCATTGTAGACAATTTTCAAAAAACTCTATTATTTTAACATTTTCTTTTTTCTTTTTTTTTTTTCCTTTTTTTTTTTTTTTTTTTTTTTTTTGTGGTTTAAAAATTTTACTTTGAGTGTTATACTCACGAATATTTAGTAAGCATTCTAAGCATTCTACTATGATTTTAAAATGTAAAAAGAAAGGTTGTTGTAAAATGTCTCAATGTGCTCCCTTTACGGCGTACATTGGGACAGCATTGATTCGACTAACAACTCTCGCAAGGTTAAAAGCTTGACCCAGCTTGAACACTTGAAAAATCCCTCATAGAAACGGTACTTAATTTAAATGAAAAAATATAGTGTAAGGCCATGTCCAACATCATATAGCCACGTTTACACGATGCCAGTTGAAGAGACAATTTTCGGGGCCAATTGTCTCTGGACAGTTGGGGGAATATCATGGTCAGGCTAGTTGGAAGAGATCCTGTTCACACTGCGAAAGTATTGGCATGGCAGTTGATGACAAAAAATGGCTGAGAGACATTACTGACATGTGTGAATTGGCCCAACACAAAGCAAATCAACTGGGTGCAACGTTCACTAGGCGCCAACTGGCTCGATAACTGATTCAGAGTGGTGGGGGGCCTCACTGGGCCCAGTTCATTGTCCTCTGTCTACTTCTCGAGCCAACTGAATTTCAGGATAACTGTCGAAGCAGTTGGCTCGCCAACTGGCCTGAATTGCTCACACGTATCCAATAACTTTATGCCAAGCTGTCTCCAGACAATTGTCTCTTCAACTGGCATCGTGTAAATGCGGCTTATAAGCTAACAAATAAAGTCGGTTGAGAAATTTTATCATGAAAAATGGATTAAATTTTATCATGAAACAGAAAAATACATTTGTAAAAAGCGGGGCAAACATCCCTAGTTTTCCCTATATAGAGTTCCTTTGTGTATAGGTGTAACTTCAAATGATTTGATGAACCCTATTTCTTACAAGTTTCATTTTTTATCGAAAAAATATTTTTATCCGAGCAATATTACATATGAGGCAATGAGAAGCAAAGGTATGTAAGTGACAAAACTGAAAATTTGGAGATAACTGGTGAAAATGATAGGAATATTGTGACAAGAAATGTTAGTGATGGCTGGAAGAGGTGCTCCACTTCAACGTGATTTTGAAAAAAAGAATAACATTAAAGGTCCTATAAGATCCAAACTTTGAACGCGTGTTTCTCAGAAACGTTTTTTGGTCCCCTACATCCCTTTGCTTCAACTGCCTCATATTCTTTTAAACAATTAAGCTTTTATTTTAACAGCTTTCCAATTCCGTCTGCTCTGGAATATTAGTTCTAAGCTTTTCTTTAAAAATGAACTGATGTAGTACATTAGGTAAAACTCAAAGCGTACAAGAGGTCCTTATCCCAATGTGCCCACTTCTCCTTCACACTATAATAGCCAAATAATTTTCATCCAATATCTCCGAAGTTAAGTTCATATATTCATTGTTTCTTTCTTTTGACTTGAATACAAAAAGTAATATCCCGATTTTTCTTTTTCTTTCATTTTTTTAAATATTCCTTTAAAATCTGACGAATTAATTGCCGTAAATGTTACTTAAGACAAATTTACTCGGGTATTAAAGAAATAAAATGAATTAAAAATATGCATGATTTATATTCCTTAAAAACAGTCTCAATAATTCATTTCAAAAATTAAATTATTAAGAATCCTCTTATGTTACAGATCTTCCGAAGTACCAGCAAGAGTCCAGCATAGATAGTTTGTCATTCATTGCGAAGATAATGACATCAAACGGATCTGCTGTCACACAAAGAAAGGAATTCTATCGTGGTATTTAATGATACCTAATACACACAATAAATCAGAACACTAATGGTTATATTCAAGACATAAGACGTTCAGAAAGGCAACGACCTACAGATTCCAAGGAGGTTTAACAATTTATCTTCTCTCTTGCATGATCAACAAAATAGAACTTTGATTTTATCGTGTGTAGTATAAAATAAGAAACTAAACATTTTTTTTTTGTCAAGTACACTCTAGTTCTAGTTTGACATGAAACTACATTGAATGATGGAGTTGTAACGAGATTGATAGTTTAATAATTATTTTTCGACGATAATTATGTCTGGAGAAAACGTGAAATTCCTAAAAAGTATGAATAACAAAAACAGAGAAAAAGCGAGAAAGAAACCTTTTTCAAAAAGCATTGTGCTTGTTGTAAATAAAACTATTGAGCGATACAATGGAATAGCGGAGCACAAAAATCAGTGTATTGCAAATATTCTCTGAAACGCTCAAACTATTTCTATAATAAAATTACAGTAACCTTACTTTTTGGTAAAATATTTCCCAAACGTTAGTATCTTTTTTTTTTTAGTTATTTGAATTACATCACTTGAATTTTTTTGTTAATATAAAATTGTTCATATCCTTTCATTTCTAAAGCTAAAATATCCGTATAATTTTGCTTCTAAACTTATCACTTTTGTATTTTTATGTTCGTTTTTAAGCATTCGTTTTCGATTATAGACATACAACGTCTTTATTTTGTTTTTATTTTATAAAATTACATTTATTTTTTATTGATCGTAAAGATATAGTTCGACTTTTTGTGTGTGTGTGTGTGTGTGTGTGCAAAGTTGCCACATTCTTGACGAAAAATTTTTAGTTTCGCTTCGCTCTACTATGATACGATTTTTAAAAAACTTATATCCTTAACAGTGTATTTTCTTGCATTATCTGTACTTTTATTTTTTTATTTCTTATTTATTTATGTATAAACGGTTTTTTTGTTTTCATATTTTATCACAAAACGTTTTGCCTTTACACGAAGTCTACATTGAAGGCTGAAAAGAATGCTTCAAAATATCATTGAAGTCTGTGTTATTGCCATTATACTGAAAGGTGTATACCAGGCAATATCTTTCAATGGTATACTTTGAAGAACACGACATCTTAAATTATATTTTTCTGAGCATACAGTCTCCAGATAGTGGAATGCGCTTGATTGCCATCACGTCAGTTCAGAAAAGAAGAAAATTAGTTTCAATGGAAAAATGCCGCTGTTGTCACATTGTGCGGAGCGTAAAACTTAAGAGAAAAGTAGACGATATTTAGAAACAAAAAAAAAAAAACATTCACAAAAAACAGTAAACTTGTAAGAAAGAAGTATGAGACGGTAGTAAACATATTTATAATGAAATATAAACATCATTTAAAAATGAAAAAATGTTCAATTAATAACACATGCATGACTAATGAGTAAAATATGTATTAAAATTATATGGTGCTAATTATATTATATGTGTACTACATAACATGTAAAAAAGTACAGATTAAATTTTAAAATTTTAAATTACTTAAAACAGTTAAATATTGTTAAGCCGTAGCGTCATACGCACTGAACGGGAGGGTATAAAGAGGGTAACTAAAAGCCATTTAACACCTTAGAAAAAGTTCAAAACCTGAGTAAAGTAATCAATGGATTGTCTTCATTTTTCGTTTAGTTATATTTATATATTTATTTATACATTTTTAAAAGAAAATCTTTGTTTTCAGCGTAAATCTTCTGATTTACAAGGAAAATCAGTTAAATATTCAGTGTTTTTTTTTTTTTTTTTTTGTCGCAATATAGCTCTATTGTCGCAATATCGATCAATATTGTCGAAAAGCAGCTCTATTGTCCAATAACGCAAATAACATAAAAGAATAATTAAATTATAATCGAAAACAAAATTATTCTTCTTGAAAAATACTCAGAAATGACAACCAATACCAAAACAAAGGAGTCCAAATTGATTCTTTAAAGAAAGAATGTCTTGACAGCACTGCATAACCAAAATGATTAATTTTCTCAATTTTAATAATAACCTAAACATTTGCAATTTAATTTATCGCATAGTTATTAAACGAGCGGATAAAGGTTCTCGTATGTTATTTATATGTTTGCAAATTACTTCTCTTCATTAATTATTACCTTTAGAAGTGTTACCAACAAATACTTAATCATTTAATCTGGCTATTAAACCTACACATAAGACTAATGGATATACTATAAAACTAATGGATATTTATCCTAGGAGATTAAGCTCTGTAGAGAGAATTATACTTGACAATTAATGAGAAACTAAGGAAGGAGGCGTATTTCCTAACACGGGATTAAATGGTTTTTAGTCGACCATTATACGCATATTTTCTTATAAATATCAAATGTTCTTTTAGTTAGTTATCTTTATCTAACCCGTTAGATTATAATATTTAAAGATTCGACACTTGACAAAACGAGATTAGACAAATACGTCTGGGAATAAAAGTTCTTTCCAATGCCTAGTACGCTTTTAATAATATGTGCAATCCCTTTTTTTTTTTTATATACACAGCCACATTGCACTTTAACCCTTTGACATGAAATGACGAGTCTGACTCGTCAAATGATTTAGATGTTCTTTGTAAACATCAATCTAATTAATAAAAATACAAATTTCAAAATAAAACTCTTTCTCAGTTTTCACGCAACTGTTCAGTTATGCGAAATTAAATAGTATTTTTGGTCGCATTAAATTCCGTTTAAATTGCATGTCAAAGGGTTAAAAAAGACTGATTGTTTTTTCTAATTTTCGTGTGTGTGTGCAAATTAAAGGCACACATACACAAGTGTATGAATTAACTTTACGTGCATGACGTTTAAACAATTCGTGTTGGTAAACCCAGTAGAGGTGCGTGACAGGTCTGAATAAAATTTCCAAATTGATATAATTTGTTAAAATGTTAAGCATCTTTTCAAGTTATCTTTTTTACTTTAATTATAAATTTTCTTTTACATTAAGAATTTTAAAAGAATATACAAACTGGGTTAAAACTCGTAACTTTAAGGACGTTGGATTCCTCAGAAATTAAGAGTTAATAAAACTACAAGAAAATATAAATATCTAAAAAAAGGTTAGTACAAGCTACAGGCAATAATTAAATCTCTAAAGTATAAGCTCTAAAACTTTTTTAGTTAGAGAGAAACATTGAAATTTGAAATTTAACTCGAAGCACTATATTTCATGTTCTATAAGGTAAAGCTAGGATAGATTGCGCGGTCGGAGAGATTGCGCACCTGCGAGTTCGAAGGGAAGAAGTAGGGTGCACGCGACCAGACGCCATTCATTTGTACAACGACAATAGTGGAATGTCCACTTAAAAGTGCAAGTTGATTGATATGAACGTCTGTGATTAAGCATCGATATTCTATATAGTTTTCACAACGTAAGTGTTTGAATTTTCATAATGCGTTCTTTGAAATTCTATAGAGTAGCAGTAGTACAAAATATTCTAAGCTTAAGCAACTTTTCGTAAGCTACTAAGCTAGACTAACAGTGGGAAGGCCAGCATTTCTTTCTAGAAGCAGCCATATTTAAGTAAAAGTCCGCGCAATCTATCTGTAACAAAAGTTCAATTTATTGTTCTTTTGCTACATTTAATTATTTAAATAATAAATTATTGATTATTCAAAATTCCCTCAGTCAAGCCTTGAATAATATTAATTTCATTTTAAACGCTTAACTGCTGCTTGACTGTTTATCCGTGACTGAACTTGTCACTCACTTTTAATGTAGGTTTGCGCGTCATGCCATTTTTTTTCAAGGGGGCTTATATTTATAATTTTCATTAAATTACGGGATTAATTTTTGTAATACAAATATTTCAAAACACCTACAATTTTAATTAACAATTTGTTTTAAGTCTTTTGGTCAGAAGAATTCAAATGACAGCAATTTGTTTACACGTACTTTATTCTACGGCGTAAACTTCCTGTCGTGGAATGCCTTGCCGTGTGCATTTTTTTTTTGTGAGTTGGTAACTTGATAGCGAAACAGTACGACGCGTCCCAGCAACGCTCCCCAGCATTGGAGATTATTATGTCTCCGATGACTGGGGATGCAGTATTGTTTCAAAGTTTATTTTTTACATTTTGTAATGAAGTTCCATAATGCGGAGTGATATTTATATATTATTGATTATTCAAGCATTGGACACGTAATATTGGAAGGCAATCATCATCATTGGATTCGAGGATTTGATTCCGAATGAAATTGTGTCGTTTTACTATTTCAACAGAAATAATCCTCATCTGGCTGCTTCAACATGAACGATTCATTAATAATTTCAAATCGCATGATCTTCGTTAATCCATAAGAATTGTTGATTCTTCAAAAACTGAACGAAGAAGCATTGGAGGCAGACAGCATCAAAAAAAAAAAAAAAAAAAAAAATAAATCGAAGTTAACTGAATTTTAACGTATTATTACTACAACGGCAAATCGAGTCATCTTACTGATCCAACTGAAAAAATGTTTTTTTTTTTTTTTTTTTTTTTTTTTTTTTTTTTTTTTTTTTTTTTTTTTTTTTTATGTATATTCGCATATTCTTCATTTATTCAGAACGAACTGTTACTTCTGATCAAGATGAACAATTCAAGGAATATTAAATTGAAAATATTGAACGATATTAAATAGTGTCAACAAAGGAATGAATGATTATCTTTGATGCATCAAAGGGTATCCACTATCCAGGTCGTATTATTTTTATATTATAACGGTTATCAAATAGTTATAACTTGAATAATGGCCATATAAAAATATTTGATTGTCCAAAAAGCTTATTTAACAATATAAATAATCTAGATCTTGTCAATAAATTGAATTAATTTTAAATCAGTATTATGAATTTTTTCACATACATTTAATTGTGTTTATATTTCAGTAAACGAAGAATTAATAGTTTTAAATTATTTTTGATATGCAATTAATTTCACAACGTAAATGTATTTATGAAAATTTAATTAACATTTTTGCTATCTTCCATTGTACTACCAATATACCAAATCCGTAACATAAAAACCAATCTAAAACTAATCTTTTTAACATAATTATTTTAACACTATCCTACCGAAATAGGATAGTTTGCGCGTCTTGTACTTAGGAGAGATTGCGCGTGATAACCGCTTTAAGCGGTTATCACACGACAGGAATTTTAAAGCAAACTTAACTTCCACCTCGTTCTATCGGCAATCTCGAGAGCTAATTTTCGATCGAGAGTTTCCTACAGGTTTGCCACCGGTTTCTCGGACGGTTGCTCATAACTAGCTACCATTTTCTAATCTGTATCCTCGTGTTGGGAATTTGTTTACAGTTTTTATACTTGATATTTCGTTCCAACAAGTAGGTTTCTGCATTCAGGGGCAATCCCATGCAAGGTCACGGCAGGTCCTTGACCTCCCAGAAATTGTTCTTATTCCGCAAATTCTGACAGACCATGGTAAATTTGACCATTTGGTATAACAATAGTTTTTCATTTTTGACTGACAACTATCTAGTTGTGAATTGCAAGACCTCAAATTTTATTTTATGTGTACAATGATCACTTATTTTCAATAAGATCATGTTTAATTAAGTTTGATTTTCGCGATTCGGTGAAATACGAAGTTTCATTCGGAAAATCAAAAATCACCCTCCCCTCCCAAAAATATAAGTTCAAGACGTCTCTGCCTGCTTAAATATTTCAGAAAAGTGTGATCACAAATTGTTGTTATATTATAATGCAATACATTCTCATGAAATCTGAAAAAGTTTTGTTAAAACGCTATACATGTTTTACGAATTTTAGTATCTAGTTGTATGCTATTGAATTTATTCATAACAAGATCTTTAATTTGAATGGAAATGTATTAAAGCAATGGCGTACCTAGCATAAGTGTCACCCGGGGGGGGGGGGTAATAATTTTTGGTTTCCTTCCCCCCTCCCCAAAAAAAAGAAGAAAAAGAAAGAAATGTTGTGTGTTGTATAAACTTGTAGTTTAGATTATTTTCAGAGGTGCTTAAAAAACACTTTAGGAATTTCATTTTATTTATTTGGGATAACTTTCACTAAACTACATTTATTTTCAGTTATGATACCTTGAAATAGCACCCGTAAAATTGTATAATTCACGTTAATGTATTTTTTCTAAAACTCTATATCTCATTTTGGGTGTAACCCGGGGTGCCCTGGCCCCTCCACCGTCCCCCGTAGTGACCCTATTGGTTAAGGAGCATAATTTGGTAAAATATTATTATTTGGTATTCTGTGCCTCATCTAATATCAATATAATTAGTAGTTTTTTTTTTTCATTGTGACTCTAACTGTTCATTTAAAGTTGTACAAAACTGATGTGTACATAAAGTACGAGTGCCACGGACGGAGATTTTTGGGAGGTGTGCACAATGTACTGAATATGAAACTTCGAATTTTAAGGAACTATAAAATGGGACTGCAGTTTAAATTTAATTAAAATAAAATAAGAGGAATTAGTTATAAAATTATCAAAAATAGAAAACAACGTATGACACCTAGACTATTACTGCTGACAACTCTATAGTATGGTTGTCCATGATATATAAATGAAGAAAAAACAAAAAATAAAAAAAAACGGTAGTCATACTGTCTCTAAATTTATCGCTTGAAACGCACTTGCATTTTGGTAGCGATTTAATCATAAGACAGTCTTTGCAATGTCCTGCACTAGTAAAGTAGCGACTTTACATCCTACAAATGTTTTTTCAGCGTGATTTCACAAATTTTAACAAAAAAAACTAATTTCGAAATCGCACTTCCCTTTTAACATTTATCCTTCTATCGCCAGTCTTCAAATCGCCGCCATGTTTACTGGAAAGTTGAATTGACGTCACGAAATTCCAGCCAGAAGATTGGTCCTTGCCCAATTTGCCTTAAAACAGACGTTCTAGAGGCAATTTTTTTGTAGCGTAGATAGAGAATTGCTTCTAATTCAAGAAACCGTGAATTTCTATAGCACATGAGCATTTTCAAGAAACTCTTGGTGGAAATAGGTAGAAAAACCGGTTTCCGATAGAGTTGACGATTCCTATTACGGTTGCGTTTGCCTGTAATTCCTGTCGTGTGATAACCGCTTTAGTTTTCATGCTAGGAGAGATTGCGCATTATATTATCACCCATAGCTTGTTAGTAATGCAGCATAAATTGCAAATTACATGTGAGACGTATGAATCGGTTAAATTCGCTGCATTGATGGATCGTTCTGAATTTTTACTAAAACATAAAATGTAAAATACTTATGCCCTCTCAACACATTTTTAAGACTTGAATATTTTAAAACTTTAAATTGATTTTTGAAGTTATTTCTTTATATAAAAAATTCACTGGTGTCCCTTTAACAGGCATTAATTCAATATTTTTACTATAGTTCTATATCGAGAGGTAAAGTTGTCGTGACTTTATAATTTGTGTTTTCAAGGGACTGTGGTTTTTTTATACCGTATAAATCGTTGAAAACAGGTTCGAATGATTTTATTTCTTTTGAAGATTTAAGTTATGAAATATACGTTTCGGAACTAAATGTGCAAATAAAGTAATTTGTGAACAAATTTCTTTTCTTAGACGAAAATGTTGCTAATAAATTAATAATGTGCTAGTTTTTTACAAATATTCTTATTAATAAACTATTTTTCCAAACCGTTTAATGCAGTCAAAACTCAAAAGAAAACAAAGTGCAACGAAGGTTACTGACCCGCACATGTATTCGAGAGAAAAAATAAGAAAGAAGCAGCTACAAAAAAGAAGCGAACGTCTGAAGATAAGAAGCTTCCAGAAAAAATGGGAACCAAAAACTTGCAGGAAAGAAAACAAAACAAAATGTTTGAATTTTGAAACATCTTCGTCATCAGCCACCTCAGAAAAAATAATGTCAAAATACTGAATCTTTGGGACCATGTCAGACAGGACAACGAGGAGTGCACTGAATGTTTGAAACTGTACCAGGAGACAACTTCGACCAGTGACATTAATGCCTACCGTTCCTTTGTAGGGACAGTTAAAAGTACGTCTGAAACACCTAAAAATAAGCATTCCAACAAAAAAATGTTTTAATGTATTCCTAAACTTATAATAACCCGTTAGGAATACATTGAAACAATTTTTTGTTGAAATGTTTATTTTTGGGTGCTTCAGACGTAATTTTGAGACTGTCCCTAAAAACGGACGGTAGGCATTAATGGGTTAAGTGTGCTATTTGTAGCAGATGGGTGCACTACTTACAACAGTAAGTACACCGATTATGGACGACAACAACTTCGGTTAACAAACAAAAGACATTGAAACTGAAAATGAATAAGGTTAATTATAATTTAAACCTTTTCTTCTTTATTTTGTTAACGCACTGTTTTTCCGATTTTGTAATCATTGAGTTGAAATATTTATTCCTATTAAAATTGTATGTGTTTATACAAACCCTACAACAACATAGTTTTAGTGTAAATATTATTGCTAACAATTTAATTGCAGTTTTTATGAATAACAATCTCTCCAACCTATGTGCGCAATCACACCTACCCTGTAAGGACAGATTGCGCAAATTAGTCGTCTTGGTTTTTTTACAGCTGTTGCATTAAATTAAAGCAAATTAACGAAATATCAATGGAAATGCATAAAAAACAAATGAAGTCACAGTTATTCATCAATAGCTTAACAAAAAAGTCATACTTCTATTTTTTAAAATTATTTTTCCAATTGTGCGCAGACTCTCCTAGCTTTACCTTATAGTGTGTTTAGTAAATAGAGCAACAAAATAGCAAACATACAAGGTAGTTTCGTCTTTGAAGCTTGCAGGACATTTGACTATTCACGGCTCATTTATGTATATTTTACTACAAATTTCAAACTAAAAAAATGAATGTAAATTAAGGGCACAAATATTGCCGATTCATAATCTGTTATTTATTAATTTGGAATTACATTTGCTAAATGTTTATTGAGGTTTCATGAAATAGCATTTCAATGAGAAATATGAGGCTTTTTTTAACTGCAAAATGATGGCTGAATGACAATTAAAGACAAGTTGAAGGCTACTTCCCTAGCATATCTACTCACTCTACAAGCCGAGTATACTACGTATTAAAAACGTCCGTTTCCCGTGACTCTTCTAGCATTTCTGGCTGAATTTTGGATAGTTGCAACTGAATACCTTGCTCTGCATAGACACGTGATCTATAATTTGTTTTAATGTCCGGATACACGCAAAATCCAGTTGTGCACAAATAAGTGGATATGTCTTATTTGAAAAACTGAGATAATTAAAATTAACGGGGTTGAATCAACTGGTGTCCGAAGGCGGCTAATTGTACATAAATGATGCACTCCTAAGTTTCACAGTAATTTTTCTTCTGACGCTAAAACTAATATCCTTCGATGATATTCTTCAGAATTATAAATGATTAAAATAAGTTTCTTAAAAGCCTTTTTCGTCATCTTCATATCTTCAACTAACAAAGTTTTCTTTTTTTTTTAATTGAGTTCTCAAATCATTTTACACGCAGAGCACACTTCTCCGGATGCGAGATCGATCGTTTAATCCATTCGCTCAAGTACCTTTGAATAACGTCAATGATTTAAGAACGTATCACAATAGCAAATATTCTTAAAACACTTAAGAGATCTTCTCCTAAGAACGTGAGGACTTTCTCATTTCTTTCCTTTTCCATTTAGTCCTTGACACATTGTTTTCCTTAAACATACCGAATTTAAAAGTAGAGTAACTTATATATGTCGAAGGAAATGTGAAGAGCCTCAGTTCAGGCATTTACTTACACGATTTTATTAAGTGCATAAGAATGGATTATGACATATAATGCAGTTATAATTTCAGGAAACGGTGACGCAATTTGTAGAAGTGCCTTTATTTGTGCTTTTGTGTGCAAGGTAAAAGAACCACTTCTGCCGTTGAAATATTAATTTTTTGAACTATTATAACTGGGATAAATAGTAATCCTTTGTTCTACAGAGTAAAAATATAAATCAACGTAAAAGTAAGCACAAAGCTTTCTAAAGCTTTGTGCTTAATGCACGTTTTTCAATGAAAAAGAGGCTTCAACTGGATGTTTGTCATCTTGAAGCACACTCTTTTGCATTGTAAAAAGGGTTCCTTGCAACCGCGAAACACGTGTCTGCAATTTTTGCAAATTGTGTGCTTAATTTTACGTTGATTTTTATTTGTATTACTATTGGAGTTCGCAATTTCTGCGTTCTCTCCTTTGTTAAGCTTTAGTCTTTAGGAAATGTTTTCATAAAATTTATACATACACACAAGGGATGCTAGATAAATCATTATTAGTTAATATGTTTTATGTAGCAACTTACCCCAGTGAGTGTAACAACATGCGGCCGTAGTGAGAAAGTTATTACAAAATATAAGTTTGCATATAACTGTTAATAAATTTAATTACCATTATCTAATCGCTTGTCAAATTATTCCGCAGGCTACGAATCTGAAATAGTTACAGTAAATTTTAAAACATGTTTCACAAAATACTCACAGTGGTTACTTCTAGAAAAAAATTTTCATAACAGCAAGCCCCGGTCTCATCTAAATCATTTTAAATTTAGCCACATTCCATATGAGAAATAAAAATGGTTGAAACTGTTTACTTCGCGTTTGTAGATGAGCTAGAGAAGAAAATGTAAGATGACTAAATTTTGTAAAACAAACTATTTAAACCGTGTCATTTTTAAACAACCCCGGTGACGCCTCCACATTTATTTTAAAACATAGGGAACTTTTTCACGTGTTCTTTATGTTGTCAAGACATCACTCACTGGCAATTTAGCTTTTAAAATCACCACAAGTGTAGTTGTGAAATTTGTTTAAATGTACCCCATGTTTACAAGTACCTCAATTGACCTTTATTCATCTTCAAAAAATGTTGACCCCGTTTCAAAGTTCTTGCAACAAATATTTTGTAATTTCACGGAAATAATAAGTTCGAAACATATTTTTTCTCCTCAATACATTAATATTTTTAAGTCTACAACTTTCTACTTGAAAATATTAAGTATTGATTTTTAACTTTGAAAATTTCCGTAAAAATGATTTATTAATTTCACAATAACTAGTGTATGGTGAATAATTAAAGTGATATTTAATTCTCATTTGAAAAGAGCAGAAGTCTCCCCAGGCAAGTGTAAATATCATTAAAAAGAAAACTAATAATAAGTTTAAAAAGTAAATAATAATATAAGTAAATGATAATAGACGCATACGTAAATAAATGGGAGAGACAGACTATAAGGATAAATGGGAGAGACACATTGATAATCATGAATCTTAACTCAAACGAAACATGAAATAAATATCCCAGTAAAAACTGAAAGCGGGAACTTTCAATTAGCCATTCCAATTTTTCCGGATTGCTATCAACTACTAATTACCATAAAATGGTAAATAAACTTTCGAACACAATTGAAGCATAGTTGTCACACGTTGCTGTTGAAGTGAGATATTGATTTCTACATCGCAGGGGCTGAAGCAAATCAAGGAGGAGCTTTTGTAATGCATGTGGGGGCGGCTGTTTGCTATTAATTAGAACGGCATAGGCGAAGGGTACTGTCTGATTGCCTTGTAGTTATTTGTTCCGACACGGTATCGTAGTGAATTCCGACACTTTTCAATCGATTCTACTTGGAGATAAAAGTAGCTTATGAAAAGCAGCTGGTACATTATCTTGCTGTGATCGCATTCATAATGGGAGGAAAAATTATTTGCAACAGTTCAACTTTGCAATTGTACTAAAAATTTATCATTCATATACAATAACAGAAACTTTGAATTGTAGTATTAAAACTGAATAATTTACAGATAACATACATAATGCTATACTGTTTAGGTATGAATGCAATGTGATTTATATACGTAAAATCAAACGCTGAGAACATCTAAAATCATTTGGATTGAATTATTTAAAGTTTAGCTGATTAAATATTAAGATAATAAAATCAAATGTTGTTTGATCATCCTGGGAAAAGCTGGAAATAAATTTCACAATATAGTCTACGTGCTACGTACAACCATTCTAACATTTTAGTTACACAACCACGTACACTGTAAAACTTTTTGGTGTTACTGAACACTATTTTTGGTGTTCAACTGGCGTAAATTTGAAAATTATTCATTTTTTTATCTATTCAGAAATTTTTAAGTGTCAAATAATACAGACATCAGCATTTTTTTTAGCATATGATGTTCGTTAACTCATCTACGCATCAAAAATTCAGTTTACATTGCTCACTTATCCTATTTTCATAGAAAGGAGCAATGGCAATGGATCAATGATACTTAACGGAGTTAACAAATTTCATGCGCTAAGAAACGTTATACCGTCTATATGTTTTGAGGCAGACACTAAAAAGAATTTAAAATGCATCAAAAATGAATAATTTTCAACTTTACAACAACTAAACACCAAAAGTAGTGGCAACTAGAAGCAAAATGTTTAGAGTGTATATTTAAGAAGATATCAGCTTTCCTTTCAAAAACGTCCCTCTCGCGTTTTTGGCTTATAGCACGCAGAATTATCCATAAAACTTTACGACACTTTTGAAAAACTTGACAGCATCCAGGAAGAGCATTATACTGAAATTTAAAATACAAATACTGAGCAATTCATAAATTATGATCATTTAAAAGAATTAAAACTTTAATGGGCATGTACAAAAGATAGCACCACATTGTTAAGTTTCATTATTTCAAAACCAGAGGAAAACTTGTTGAAAAATTGCAGTTGAATATCGTGAAAATTCAGAAAGACACAAAAGATCTAGTATCTCAATGACTCTCCAAAAGTGGATGTATGGGGAGGGATTTTTCACAAACTATTCGGCAATTAATCAGTGTATTTACGCCGTGATTTGTAATAAAAGTTAGTTTGGCTCTGACAGGTAGATTCTTGATGATTGGAGGATTAAACGATTCCATTTGTTAAAATAGGGGTGAGGAAAACAGGTTTGAAGTTCAAAAAACATTTACGATCACTGTTGACTCTGTACCAATGTAAGAATTCCTCCTCTAACAAAATCAGGCTTTTTCTATACAAAGCCACACTGTATATGAAAAGTACAAATAAACAATTAAATTCAAACGTAAGTTCTGAGGGAATATTATGCAGAAAATTTTGATCTAGAGTTGAAAGTACTCATAATATTTCATGATTGAATATTGCTCATTTGTGACTTACACATCACCATACATCTGCCATTAGACCATCACTGAAATACAGCTCACTAGATTTTATGTAGCTTTCTGAATTTTCACAAAGTTTTTACTAGTTGTCGCATGTACTTGGACATAAAAGGATAAAAATTCTTTAAAAAATGCTATATTTTGCGTATGTGCAGAAAAAACCCTTCAAATTTCATTATTTATCAGATATTTGATACCGTTTATTTTAAAATTCAGCAAAAATGTGTTCTTGTATGCTCTAAAGTTTTATGAAAATTCAGTAACGTTTCACGGAAAGCATCAAAGTTTGATGCTTTTCCCCAACACTGCCTTTGGCTCTAGTGTTATTTTTTCTTGAAATTTATGAGGTGTTCTGTATCTCTCATTCTATGAGACGAACCTGCACTGATGAGTCCTTGTCTCTTTTTTCACTTATTTTACTTAATTTTATTTGTATGTGAGTAATGTTCGCTTTTTTATTTTTATTTGTTTTCAAATTTGCCTTCTTATATAAATGTATATATATGTATATATATATATATATATCCAAAATATACAATAAATACCATAAGGGTGATTTTCAAAAAGATTGACGGTTTGATGTCCGCAATATAAAATCTGAATTTCTTGCCGATAAAACTATTATTATGCCATTACAAAAACCTGCAATGAAGCATCATTTCATAGTTCATTCAATGCATTCATTATATTTTTTCGAAGTTGTGAAATAGTAGGCTTTTTCTATCACTTTAGTTGGAAAGTAATGGAAAATTACGTGTCCGGAGCAAAAAATTCACAGAACCGGAATTTATTTCTTTATCATTCCTAGTAATTTTTTTATTCAATATGATTTAAAACATGAAGTACTATGTGTTTACTTAATAAAAATTTAAGTGATTTTACTGAAATGTTTATCTAATATTTTTTAATTTAAAGAAAGTTTTTGTCCGGACATGCAGCTCATGAGTGTTACCTCGAGAAAGTTTCTATCATTCAACTTTCAAAATATTTAAATATTGTAATTATTTTCTGTGGTAGGGAAGCCTCGTATGTTTCCTTTAACCTCGTACCATCTAGAATAGGTTAGTTTATTCCTTTACTGTTTTATAGTGGAACAAACAATTCAACATGATGAGTATTTTTATTACTTCTCAGGAGTGAATAATTTCCATTTATTTCCCAATATTTTTTACAGCATAAAAATAAGAAATTCAGCAATAGTGTATTTCTTGTAGAGAAATCAATCGGTCCAATTAAATTTTCAGAAACACAGTCAGAATTTCTTTTAGAAAAATACGTTGGAAGATATGATTTTTGTGTGTTTTTTTAAGATATGTTTTATTCTTAAGGGGTAAATAAAGAGAAACTCCCGTACTTGTAACCCCCCACATAAAAATAAATGAGTAGGAAATAAACATTTATTCTGGTATGCCAGTTGTTACGTTTTGTAAATAAGAAAGTGATGTGTTGCAAACTATTATCTTCCCTTTACTTAAATTAAAAATATGGTTTGCAGAATTAGAACCTTTTTATTTCGATATTTTTACTGCTTACTTTAAAACTGAAATTAATTAGTTCTGTCTAAAAACATCTATTTCTGGATCAGAATTATGAGAGTAGTAATGTTTTAGTACATTTTTAATGTAACATATCAATTAATTTGGTAAAATAATTTCAATTTTGATCTCTCTTTTTATAATTATTGTTATTTTTATTACTATTATTATTTTTGGTGCATTATTGCAAGAGGATTGCTTGTTTGTCTGATGATTGTTACCATCTCTCATGAGTGTTACTGTAGCTAAAAATAAGAATTGTATTAATATATTTTTTAGTTAATAATTAAAAAATAGTTTGCTAATTAAGGCTATCCAGTTACTTCTCATACCTGCAGTGAAAACAGTTAATTTTTAATAAAATACATTTTTATTGAATGTTATATGCTTCATTTAAGAAACAAAGTAACACTCCTGAGATAATGTACTATTAAAATAGTTTAAAAACTTTAAATAACTTAATTTTAATACTATTTTTACTTATTACAAAGTGTTTAAGATTACCTAAACAAGATTTTTTAGACTAATTATTGATAAGGATTATTTTACAGAATGTTTAATAACGGTAACACTCATGAGAAATACCATCACTTGTCAAGACACTTTTTGAAATATCTAAAATATAAATAAATTAACTCGAAAAAAACCACCTGCTCAAAATGCAGTAAACTATAAGGAGTTCACGCGTAGGCAAGTTTGTCTGTTTGATGCAACAAAAATAACATGAAAGAATGAAATTATCTTGTCATAAAGGTCAATTTTCACACCATTGTTTGAAGCTTTAATGAAAGATCACATTCTGAACACTTAGTGTCATCATTTGTGCGAATGAGTTTCAATTCAGGAGGATAAATAATAGTAGAATTATTCGCAAAATTATGATAGTTAAAAATAATTAAGTCATATAGCAGAAAACATTCGGAATTGTGAAAACAAAGTTATTTTTATAAAAATGTAAAAATAAATTGCCTAAAAACGACGAGTAATTTTGAACCTTGTGGGATACCATTTATTTGAATAAAACACTCTTCGCCATTATAAGTACAGTTGTTAAATAAACAAAAATTGATGAGAATGGACCGGCGATTTATATCAATATCCATAACTGAATTGTAGTCGTAAAAGTAGGACATAAGTACAAATACTGTACAAAGATATTTCTAGAATGGTTCATGTAATAATTGGTTCTGCAAGTGATATAACTAAATTTTATAGTGGTTTTACGGAACTTTGGATAAATTGTGATATAAGTAAAAACAATTTTAAAAATTTTAATTTTTAACTGTTTGTTGAAAGCGATAGTTTTTTGACCACAGTCCCCCCCCCCCCCCCACCCCCATTAGCACGATTTTTTAATCACTTCATTTTTTTTTTTTTTTTTGTCATTTAATTTTGTTTATTTTGTATTTTATTTTTTAAGATTCACGGTAACCCCTCTTCCTTTAAAGAGGTTCAAATTTGTGCTCATGTCACACTAGATTAGGTTCTTCAAGGTGACCAATCTAGGATTCTTAGAATTCTTTGACGGTCTAAACCCTATCTCTTGTTGCAGCTTTTCCATGACGTTCTTAGACTTTAGGAAAATGACGACTCAAAGACTAGAGATAAAATACGAAGCCGATTTCATTTAACTGCTGAAGTAAACCTTTTACTTTGCTTCAGTCGCATCTTCAAATAATGACAGAAGTATATTTTTTTATAATGCAGAGCAGAGGTCCAATCTAATTTTTGTCTTCTCGTGCACTCTAACCAGTTTGACTTACCATAAACCAGAGTAGCATTAGAACAAATATTTTCTTGTCGCACCTGGATTAGAATTTTTAACTTTAGTCCTAAGATATATGGAAGCTATACCCTTCAGTTAGCTTATAACACGCCAATTCTACAGATATATTTTACCGAAAAAGAGAGGGAGAGGAATATGATTGAGCTGTTTTTCTTTAACATTTGCCTGTAAAACGACTTATGATGCAGAGTAAACCCACATAATCAGATTCCTGTAATTTCATACTTTTTTAAATCATCAATGCTGTGTCTACTAGGCCTGTGTTCCCCCAGATGTTTGAAGAAAGTTAAAAATCTCTCAAGTATCTTTCTCCTGAGCAGAGACTTAAGAACGAATCTTTATGCAAAGAGCTACCGGAGCGAGAGTAAGCGTTCTAGTTCCTCTTTTCATACATAAATTAGCGGATTGGTTGAAAATAAAAGGTCTTTGTCAGGTAATCTGGTCAGTCACTTGCGGAACGTAAATGAAAGTCTGTCTATATTTCAAGCTGTCTGGTCAAAAAAAAAAAAAAAAACCGAGCAAGAAATCCAGCCCAAGAAACCCACTTTAACGTTGTCCTCAGGAGCGAAACATATTTATAAATCAGATATGCAGTCTAGTTATAGTATGGCTCTATGAATACAATTGAACCTATCAGCCTTTGGCGTCATTTTGCACTTAAATAGATACCTTTTCTCAATTTATACTCAAATTATTAAATGGTACGGCTTATGTAAACAGCAGTTTGCTTTAGGAAGCCAAGGATCGACAAGAAAAGTTAATTCGTATTTCAAATACGCTCACCCTTTTTCTGTAAAAATCTTAAAACAAATTCACAAAATAAAAAAAATGCCATCCCCTAAGGCACATTCGTAAATACGGTCCTTTATATATAAACTCATCGATCTTTTTTTTTTTTAAAAAGTAATAGTGCGAAACTAAAATCTCACTTTCGTTAACTGTAAAGTAGCATATAAGTGCAGTTAAAAAAATAAACCTTTTATCTTCATCTTTTCTTAACGCTTCATTTTTTCTGAAGAGAAAATAGATAAAGAGACACAAACGTTTAAAGAAAATCTATTTACTACATTATTTAACGAAAATACAAATACTTCACATCATTTAGGAAGCCTTTTCAAGAAAACCATAAGCTTCTAGCTTCATTTGCTCCTCAGAGTGTCATTTAAGGATATTTCAAAAAAATATATTTGTCCAAACTTAAAAGTAGAATTTCAAAAAGACTCTCATCTATTAAACAAATATTTTTAATAATAGACTGTAAATAATTTTCTAATCATAACTAAATCCACCCAATGAAATATTTAGCAAAAAGCATTTATCCATATTGTACGGTTATCTAAAATGAAAGTAATTATAAATATTATTGTGCAAGATATATCGATTTTTATAATAAAGGAACACATCTGATAAGTGCAAAATAAAAAAGCGTTACTCACTTAATGTCCATTTAAGGACTTTTTAAACAATATAAAATAACTCTTCTCATCATTATTCAATAAACAATGAAGAAATAAAATGTGATAAAATAAGTTCTATACATTTATTAGAATAAAATATGAATATTGCTCTGCGTTGAATCACTCACAAATACAATGAATGATCTTTTGTGTCACATTTACCGAACATATCTCATCAAGAACTTATTATTCTTTCTCATTTCATATACTATAAATTTATAGTTAATTATTATTTTTTTAAGTTTATTTCATACTAATGTAGAATGTTGTATTCTCATTTTATTCATTTCAGTCTTTTATAAAATATTTCTTAGATAATTTTTAAGGGAAATTAGCTACGTTGAAGTAGCTGGTCTTGTGAGAGCAATCCATAAAGTTAATACATTTTTTCAAGGTTTTATTAGAGCTTAATTGAATGCTATTAATATATTTCTTTTCGAGAAATAAAAGGTAAAAAAAGTCTACTTTTAACGAAGCAATAAAGCAAGAAGAATTTTTGAGGAATTCAGGAAAAATGAACAATTTAAATCATACAGAAAACTAAGTAATTTCTCTAACAGTTCTCTCTGTAATTGTATTTATTGTAATAATAGATTAAAAATATTATTGTTACCAATATTGTGATTTATTACACTCCTTTGTAAGAAAAAGAAATTTATAATTGTTTTCAACCTATGGGAACGTTTTTGTTTTCCTTTTAGTTGCATTGTTTTCCCTAAACTTGTGAAATTTATTTTAACTTGTAAGTAACCTCATATCTGCATATTCCATTTGCGAAACTTGTTTTGTGAACCTTCTTTTGAATGTCCCTCTCGTGGGTCATTCAAAAAAGTTCCCATAGGTTGAAACAAACAAAAACGTTCCATAAGGTTGAAAAAAATTATAAATTTATTTTTCTAACAATGGAATGTAATAAACCACAATATAGCTAACTATATATCTTAAATCAATTATTATAACTCACCACTGGGTATTCAAGGTACTGGTGAGTGTGTCTATACGAGTAATATAACTGGCCCGCCGTCGATCACGTGGACCAACATCCTTTGGATTTTTAATTATTGGTGATGCAAACCGGTGGTCCATCAGACATGATACTGCGCGCCTGAAGAGTGAATTTTAAGCTTCTTTACAGTATTTCCTCAGAAAAATATTTTGAATAGTTCTGAAAGTTCCTTAAACCGCCGTTCAGTATTTGCTTTTTTAATTCTTTTCCAAATGTGTAATTTCCGTCTTGTTAAAATGCCGTTCCATACGTTATTTCTGATATTATTTACAACGATGATTTTCCTCGTCCCCCCCCCCTCCTCAATTCTTGGAAAAGTGGTGTAGCAGCAAATTTTGTGACTTTGCACATTTTGCTTTGTAAATACACTTGAAGTTAAAAAAGTTCAGAGGCGTGATATGAAAAAATAACACATTTGTTCAGTTTTTGTTCTGCTATAGAGGTTCCCAATCTTTTTCGCATCGCGACACCATTTTTAACAAATAAGCAGCCCGCGACTCCATCTGTGTACACACACACACACGTACATTCACACACGCATTTTGAAACAAAAACGATACGTTAGATTCCAAGCTGTGTCTGAATGCAAGCCCAATGTATATTTGTTTATTTCGTAATGTGCAACATAAGTTTAAAATAAATAAATTTACAGTGGATTTGAACGGAACGATTGCATTTTTACTTTTCTGTCTACTCTAACTGAAAATATAATACTTCGAATGAAATTAAAATCATACATGGCCTATAATGGGAAGTAGTGCTGATTAGGTTTTGGCTCTTATCCCTTTAAGAAGGATGGCTCATTTGAACATGTTTCCAGTTGCATGTAACTGGAAGCATTAGAAGGATTTTCATCATATAATAAAAGAGGCACTGCTTTTATTTGAATATTTCTGCATTTTTTTTTTTTTTGAATTCATTTAAATTCTGTGTATCATTTGAATATTTTTTGTATATTACTTGAATATTTCGCTATATTATTTGAATATTTCTCGAACATTTCTTTATTTTAAATATTTTTGATGAATTTTGTTCTGGTCAGAAGTGGCGAAAATTGTCATTTTAGTAGACAATTTCTTTATAATTGTTGCCTTTAAGTTTAGCACAAATTAATTCAAAATAATGATTTTTAGTATCAAAAAGAATCATATTATCTATGTTTTTTTTAAATTTCAAATTAGAAATTATATGGCGAACCATTATATGAAAAGTACCTTGGGAGCTCCTGTTCTAAAAGGATTCATGCACTAAGAAGCGTTTGCATCATTGTCCCGTTAACTTTTTTTGACATTAAATCGAATTTGTGCACGAATGAGCCTGTCTCCAAGTGTAACAATGATTGACCATCTTTCCCATTTTGTATCTCTGACATTAAATGCTGGAAATGGCTCACCATCGCAAATAAACAGTAAGGATTTGAGGAACATTATTTTGAAATGCTACTTTGATGGATTCTTTTAATTTGTCAGATCCTATTAAATTATGGCTTATTAAAATTCAATTTCATAACATTAACTAAAAACTCTTCAGTAGGATGCCCAAGTGTTTCTACTACTGTCTGAAGTAAACAGAATCTCTCACACTCAGTTGATAAATCCCAAATGCTAAGGTAAAATAAAATAGATAACTTTATGGGGTTTTGTCGATGGATATTTCTTTCTAAATATTTTATGGTTGGTATATCGTCAGGTAATTTCAGAACAATTATGAACGGGTTATTTTAACGAAATTGAGCAACGTACTGCTATAATAATAGCCGCGCTTATTAAACGGAAGGTTACGGAGTAAAATTGCTACCTTTAAGATGGAAGCCCAAGCTAGTAAAAACTGACGACAGTGGCACATTAAACATTATGAAATTCACATTAAGTAATTTTTAAAGTGAGCATGTAGCAAAAAAAAAAAAAAAAACTGCAAACAACAGACGAACAACATATAGAAAGGCACCGGCGCAAAAGCAAAAGGCCGGATAATGGCTTTCGTTTTACACATCTACTCTCAACGTCGGTAAGGGTGAAGAGGGGTTTATGGACCCAAAAATAATTCTAGGCCAATTTAAAGGCAAATCAAAACAAAGGCCGGTCATTTAAAAATGATAAAGTTAAAAAACTAGGGATAGATTAGTAAAAAGAAAACACACGTAAATAAAGCACAAATTGTCAAACAATAAGGCAAAGCTATTTCGAGGCTACAACGGAGCTTCATCAGCGCATGAAAGAAAATTGCTCAACAAGAAAGTTGTGAGAGAACGGCTCCGTTCGCTCACAACTTTTTAGTAGTGTGTTGAGCACTTTTCTTTCGTGCACTGCTGAAGAGGCTCCATTGTGGCCTCGAAATAGCTATTTGCTTTATTGTTTGACAATTTGTGCTTTATTTACGTTATATTTTCCTCGTACTCATTTCTTAGCACAAAGCATTTATGATCATTTTTCTCATAAGGGATATATCGCTGCCCTAGTCAAATGTAAAGACAGGTTAAAAGTTCTGTTTTGAGATAAACTCATTTAAACATTTAATTTTCCACGCTTCAGGAAATGTTCCAAAGAAAATGAAAATTGGACATCATGCTAGTTTCGCACTTTTTTTAAGCTAAGTAATTAGGATTTAACTACAAAATGTAGCACTTCGAGATTTTTTTATTTATTTATTTTATATTTTAAAATGTCTCAGTATTGAACTAAAGCATCGAATGCTGAAACCTGAAAAATGTCTTAAAAATTATTTATAATGCAAAAAATATATTAAAAAATCAAGACATAACAAACATAGTTTGGTTAAGGAAATAAGTTAAATCATAAACTGTTAGTGTAATAATCAATAGGAAATCTGTTGATGTGGTTTATTATAATAAATACGCAGCTATATTTTTAAAAACTAAATTGTGTTTCATTCATCTATTGCTTTGGCGCTATTTTTCTTCTGTAATTTAGTCGTTTCATGCGGATGATGCTAATTAAAAATGAGTATTTTATGTTGAGGCTCCTATGTCAAAATTAATAAACGTTAAGGACTAAGGAGCTTATCCCTCCCATTAAAAACAGCCACCATTACCCACTGCGATTCATTATTAGTGTGCTTAGTTATAGCAAAAGTGTCATGTCTTATTTAATAAAATGCAGTTTTAGTAAAATTAATCAGGTTTAAATTAAAAACTGACATATTTTGTATGGGAAAGCATTGACGTATGAACTATAGAATATTAATTTCTAAGGTCTAGGAAATTACTTATAGCAGCAGCATTAATTAACATTATTTTAAAGCAATAGACGGAGCTGTGTAAGCCACTATTATGGATTACTAATTATCTATGCAGCTGAAGAGTTATTGACGGAATTATTTGAGAAAATTAAATCAAAATTTTCTGGAAAAATTTCTTTACTAAATACTTTAAAATTGTATAATTCATTTTTGAAGAAAGTAGGCAGAGCTTTTACTATTCATTAGTAAATTATTTTTACTAGTTCTCAACATTATAGCTGCGATAAATACTTTTACGGATATTTTATTGCTTAGAATGTATTTTAAACTTTGTTTTATTAATAGCACTTAATTGTAAAAACATATCTAGAATAATCTAGAGCTCTAACTATTCATTAGTTTTCCACATTATAGTTGGGATTAATATTTTTAAGAATATTTTATTTATTAAGAATGTCTTTCAAACTTGATTTTAATAATAGCACTTAATTGTTTAAAGTATGTCTAGAATAATGAAAATTCATAACTATTTAAAATATCGTTAAGCTCATTTTCAAATTAGTGACATTTAGGTTATGTTGATTTGTGTATTCAGCAATAGATGCTTTAAAAAGGTGATTGCAAGGCAAAGTTGCATCATTGAGCAAAAAATTTAAAAAATAGATACGTTATTACAGTGTTTGTCGTATGTTAGTAAGCTCTTCCCGCTCCCCTGTAAAAAAGAATACCGCAACGAACCCTTCCTCCCCATTCTCCCAGTAATTAAATAAACAGATTTTTTACATTTTTGCTTCGAAATTATATTTCTTTTAAACTTACCACGTAAACGTGGGCAAAAGTCTCAGTAAACATAAATATTTACAACCATTTTCTGAGTACTTCATGTTGCACAAAAAGGCTTTTTTTTTTCTCTTTTATTTTTAATCTTAAGGCTATTTCTGTTAGCTTGTTTTGCACTATACAGTATGAAAGAAAATAATAATATGACTTCTTGACCCCACTAAAACCCCTTTTAACAAAAAAAATGCAACATTAAAAAATTGCATTTGCACTTAAAATCTTTAGATCTGTTTTTAACTCTAAAGCAACCAAAACATTTTTAATTATAATTTTAAGAGAAGAAGAAATAAACGGGCATATTAAAAGCCATTCGTACAGAGCTTTCTAACACCTCTATTCCATCTTTTCTCAAAATGTTAAAACGTAAAGATAATTAGAGCAACTGCAATTTTTGAGGGTTGTAGTCAAGAAGACAATAATTATTTTATTTCATATTTTACAGTGCAAATCAAGCTAAAAAATATATATTTTAGATTTCTTTTTTAATTTTATTTTCAAGGTTCTTCCTTTTGAAATTTATTTGAAGTAAAATTTTTTTATTGGAAATTAAATTGTTAATGTATTTTTTCTATTTAAAATATGATTCAGTGAACAGTAATCATGAGGGCAGTTATACTTTATTACCTAAAAGCGCCAAATCTGGATTAAATTCTTATTTATTTGGAAAATACACTTTTTTCAGAAATAAAATTGAGTAGTACAGATTTGAAATTACTTTTTTTCAATGCATCACGTAATTAGAAATGTCGTTGGAAGAATGTTTTCAAATATTTCATAATGTTTAGTACAGGTATCCATGGATTGCAAAATTTTTTTTTTCAAAATAGGTCCATCATTTCAAAATTTCCTGGGGGGGGGGGGGGGTAGCAAAGGGTATATATTAAATGCAAATTAAAAGAAGAAACAAAATACATAAAGAAATGTATAAATGCATTATATTATAAAAGTCAAGCGGAGGGCAATCGTGTTACTTAGATATTTCAAATAAATAATAAAATCGCACTGCTTCCTCGACGAATCGAAAAATTCACGAGAATATATTACATTTCTCAAAACAATATTTTCATTTCGAATAATTTTTCGAAGAAATTCCCAAAGGCTTGTATGCTCTAGAACGCCCAGGCCCGTCATTTTAAAATTTTCCGGGGGGAGGGGGCAAAGTTTATAAGCTCAATGTATTTGTATTAGAAAACAAAAGAATACATGTAGATATATATATAAATACATTATACTTCACAAGACCCCTTGACCACCTAACCCCCTGGGTGCAATTGAGCCCCCGCCCCACTGACCCCCTGAATGTAGTGGCTTAGCAAAGTGGGGGGGGGGTGAGGGCGGCCTGCCCCGGGTGCCACCCGCTCAGGGGTGACGCCCAGCCACGACGGAAAAAAAGAACCCTATAAAGCTCCATTAAATAAAGCAAATACCTCAAATTGGATACTTTTTTTCTATAAATTTCTTTCTATTTTCAACTTGGAAAAGTGTTTCCTTTTAAAAATATATTCAACATTTTTAAAAACTGCTAAACACACCTTTAGCACGCTCGTTAGCACGTGCAATAAAATTAACATTTTTAACTAAAAATTGATAATTAGTTAATCATTAAATGCGAATAGATTAGTTAATTAACAGCCTTAATGGAAAAACATAACAAAATTTAATTACGAAAATAATAAGAAGAAATACATGTCTGTATACTATTATCAGACCGAACCACGTGCACGCAAGCACAGCAGAGACGACAGAGTGACTGTTGAGAATCACATGTGGAGAACTTTTTGAGACAGTTCATACAGTTACAGTTTTCTCGCCAACTGGCGCACTAGGGAAAGTTCTTTATTGCCCGCGTTGGCATAGTCAGTCGCTGCACACTCCCCCCGCAGTGTCATTCAAAATAGACATATCTACGGGGCGGAATTACACGCCTTCCTGTACGGGTTGTCCTACTCGATGGAACGGGAGTTGCTGGAATGGTTTGGCCAGCTACTCTAGGTGTGGTCGAGTCGGACTGTACATTAGTATCTGAAGCAGTTGGTACAACTGGGCGAGTTTGTCCGTCCAGAGTTGTCTGCTTTACTGGAGTAAAATCTGCGTCCATCGGTATAAAAGCTGGTTTCAGTCTGTCTAGCGAGATGGTTTGTTTTTTACCCTTAACGTTAACATCGAAGGTCTTTTCTCCTCTTGTCAGGACTCTATATGGTCCGTCGTAAGGCGCTTGGAGGGGAGTTCGAATTCCATCATGTCGAACAAACACATGGGAACACACTCTCAACTGGGGGTGCATGAAAACTTTTCTGTAGCCATGACAGGAAGTCGGAACTGGTCTTACTGCTGCGAAGTGCCTTTTCAGGTTCGCCACTAGTTCTGTGGGTGAAACATCAGTAGGTGATGGGTTAAAGAACTCGCCTGGTAAACGTAATGTCTTCCCATAGACCAACTCAGCTGTCGTTGCTCCAATATCTTCCTTCAGGACAGACCGAAATCCAAGGAGTAGTGTGGGTAGGATTGCGGACCACTGGTCTGTGTCGTAGGCTTTAAGAGCTGCCTTTAAGGGGCGGTGAAATTGTTCGATTAAGCCGTTTGACTGGGGATAGTATGGAGATGTCCGGATGCGCTTGATACCAAGGAGCTGGGAGAGGGCAGTAAAAAGTGAACTCTCGAACTGCCTACCTTGGTCAGTTGTGATATGGGATGGACAGCCAAATCGGGCAATCCAATGAGTGAAAAAAATTTTTTGCCACTGTCTGTGCCGTTATGTCTGGTATGGGAACAACTTCTGTCCAACGTGTATAGCGGTCGATCATTGTTAAACAATAATTATTACCCTGAGATGGTGGAAGAGGACCGACGAGATCCAGATGTACATGGTCGAATCTTTGTGATTGGTCTGAAAATTGCCCTATAGGTGTTTTTGTGTGTCGGGTTATCTTAGATTTCTGCAAGGGATACAATACCTTGCCCAAGTTGTGCTATCTTTGCGAATGGATGGCCATACAAATTTGGATCTGAGTAATTTTGAAGTACTTCGGATACTAGGATGAGCTAAGTTATGCAAAGCCACAAAAACTTTTTTACGAAACACTTCAGGAATATAGGGCCGAACTGTACCTGTTGATAGGTCACAATATAGAGGAATTTCACAATTTGGAAAAGTAATTTTTTTAAATTCCAAACTCTCAGAATTGTTAATTAAAGTTTGCAGTTCTGAATCGGTTTGTTGCGCTTGAGCAATTTCGCTATAATCAATAGGATTAGGCATGGTAATCGCATTTATACGCGAGAGGGTATCTGCCAAAATATTTTCGGACCCTTTTATATGAAAAATCGCAGTGTTAAATTGGGAAATAAAGTCTAATTGTCGGGATTGTCTTGGGGTAGATTTATCTGAACGTTGTCTGAAAGCATAAGTGAGCGGCTTGTGATCGGTGAACAAGGAAAAATCTCTGGCTTCAAGCATATGCCTAAAATGTTTGATAGCAACATATGCGGCTAATAATTCTCTGTCGTATGCGCTATAGTGCCTTTCTGTTTGGGAAAGGTTTTGGGAGAAGAAGGCCAGAGGCTGCAATTGTTCATCTACTACCTGTGATAATGTTCCCCCAATTGCAAAATCGGATGCGTCAACTTGTAAAATTAGTTTTGCGTCGGGTTTTGGATGTGCCAATAAGACTGCATTCGCAATTAATTGTTTACAATTTTGGAACTCTTCTTCCGCCCTATCGGACCAGTCGAGTTTGGTCTTATCGTTCTTTTTTGCCCCTTTCAAATATGACGTTAAATAAACCTGATGCTTCGCAATGTTCGGTAAAAATCTGCGAAAAAAATTCTAAAATCCAAAAAATCGCTGAAGATCTTTGACAGTTTCAGGACGTGGATAATTTAAAATTGGTTCGACTTTATTGGGTAAAGGTTTTGTGCCACTGCTTGTAATTAAATGACCCTGGAAAGGAATTTCAGGTACGCCAAATATACATTTTGAGACATTTATGTTTAGACCGTATGCATTCAATCGCTCAAGTACAATTCGCAAATGAGCTTTATGCTCTTCCTCAGTAGTACTAAATATTAAAATATCATCTAAATAAACATAAGAAAATTCGAGATCACCAAGTATTTCGCTCATAAAACGTTGAAAAGTATGTGCTGCTCCGCATAATCCAAAATTTAAATAAGGGAATTCGAACAATCCAAATGGAGTGCAGACTGCGGTTTTCTGTATATGATCAGGATGCACAGGTATATGAAAATATGCCCGGACTATGTCCAGTTTTGAAAAAAATTTTCTTACCATAAAGTGCATTGGAAAAATCCTGTATGTGGGGTATGGGATAACGATCCGGTACAGTACAAGCATTTAACCGTCTATAATCCCCAACAGGGCGAATGCTACCCGAACTTTTCGAAACAACGTGAAGAGGCGATGGCCACGGAGATTTAGAGGGCCGGCAAATACCCTGGTCCATCATAAATTGGAACTCTTTTTTGACTTCCTCATACAGCTCTGGGTGGAGCCTTCTGGGTTGGTGGTCCAGTTGTTTCAATATGATGCACCGTGTTATGTTTCACTGATTTTGCCCCAGATGATAATTTCGTCAATTCTGGGAATTCTGCTAAAATTTGGTGATATAAAGAGTCTTCAGAAATGAGTTTTAGAGAAAAATACTCTGTAGATTTTGGAATAAGTCCAGATTTGCTAAGTTTAGTAATATTATCTATAAATTTGCGGCGTTTAAGGCCTATTAAAAGATCAAAATGTTGCAAAAAATCTGCTCCTATTATAGGAACAGGAATGTCAGCAATAACAAATTTCCAAGTAAAATTTCGTCTTAAACCTAAATTTACATTCATTAGTTTGGTTCCATAAGTGTGAACTTTTGAATTATTAGCCGCGAATAATTGTAGCGAATCTGGATTGAAATGTTTTAACTTTTTGTTAATTGGGACACAAGAGACATCCGACCCAGAATCAATCAAAAATCTGAGATGGGATTTACTATCATAAACATATAAGCGACATGATTTCGCGACTGCCGCTGACATATTTCGGTCGACAGCCGCTACTGTGAGTTTTCCTGATCGGCATTTTCTTGCGTTTTTGCCGAATCGAGCATGATAATAACAGTTTTTATGACGTTCGCGGGAGGAATCCTTATTACGATCGTAAGAGCGCCGGCTAAAATGTTCCTGTTTGGCGAAGTTCCGTGAGGGTCCCCTACTCCTATCGCGGGAAAGCCGTTCGACTTGTTTACGTAAAGCGGCGACTTCGTTTCGAAGCGCGCGACAGTCATCCAATGGAGAGCCGCGCTGAATGTTATCGCTAGTAGCCGCGGCTGCTTGTCCAACGGCGAAAACGCTAGCGTCCATTGACGTAGTACGGACCTCTGCAATTTTATCAGCCATTTTGGCTAAGTTGTCTAAAGATTCAGTGCTAATGGATAAAATAGCTTGCATTTCTGCTGGTAGTCTTTGGAGAAATATAGTTTTGAGAAAATCTTCCTTAACAGATGCCCCTCCTAACGCACGCATTTTCCGCAACAAATGTGACGGCTTATCATCACCCAAATGTAACTCTGAAATTAACCGACGAATTTGTTCGTTCTCAGATGCCGATAATTCAGCCAAAAGTCTGGTTTTTAATGCAGTGTATTTATCTGACGCGGGTGGGGTAAGCAAAATATCTGAGACAGCAGTTAAAAGTGTCAGGGTCGATAGAAGAAAAGAGGTGGTTATATTTAGTTTCATCGTTTGTGATTCTCGCGAGAGCAAAATTACTTTCAACCTGAACAAACCATAACTGGATATTAGTTTTCCATAAGGGAGAAATTTTGACTGAGATATGGGATACCTGAGTCGGCGTATTGCCGCTATCTACTTCCTGGCTTTCATTCATAATAAAAGCTAAATGATGGAGAAATGTACCACACTTTTAACTAGGAATATTTTTAAAATATGGCAAAAACCTCAACTAAAGGGCAGACAATTTTGAGAAGAAAGCAAAGTATTAAAAATAAGACCAATCACAAAGAAAACTTCGAACACATACCTCGTTAGATGGTTAATCCAAGTGTAGAGCAAGTGCAGAATTCATCTTGATAATCGATTCAAATTTTTGGAAACGAATAGAAAAGAAAGAGTTATTAAGGATGAGAGAAGCATATTTTTGAATAATTAAGGCTGGGCGTTTTGAAACATTCACGATTAAATAAGATTTGCCGGGTCACCAGTTTAGCACGCTCGTTAGCACGTGCAATAAAATTAACATTTTTAACAAAAAATTGATAATTAGTTAATCATTAAATGCGAATAGATTAGTTAATTAACAGCCTTAATGGAAAAACATAACAAAATCTAATTACGAAAATAATAAGAAGAAATACATGTCTGTATACTATTATCAGACCGAACCACGTGCACGCAAGCACAGCACAGACTACAGAGTGACTGTTGAGAATCACATGTGGAGAGCTTTTTGAGACAGTTCATACAGTTAGTTTTCTCGCCAACTGGCGCACTAAGGAAAGTTCTTTATTGCCCGTGTTGGCATAGTCAGTCGCTGCACACCGTTGTCCGTCAACAATTACCTTAAATATTATGAAGCCGATGATAAAAATGACATTCCTCCTCTCCCCCCTTTTGTTCTGTTTCAAAGTTGTGATGTTTTTTTTTTAATGTATTGCATTACAGTGCAAAATTCGCTACGCTACTGCCTAAATGACGGGCCCTGAGGACTCCTCTAATTTGAAACTCATGACTTTCAAAGTTTTTTATGTAAAAATATTTTTTCCCTGATAAATATTTTGCGTCAACAAATTATAAATCACAAATGTGAAAAAAAAAAAAAATTGCATACATTAAGAAGTTTTAGCAACTTCTAAGGAAAAAAATGGGCTGTAAGAAACAAAATTCTGGTAAAGCGTGAATTGTTTTGTTTTGAGCCTTTTGTGATAGTTTTCTTCTTGGAAAATGACAAACAGATGACTTGCAGAAGCCTGTAGCATGTGCTGCCATCTTGTGCTCTGGAAAACAAGAAATAATAAATCTATATAATAAATCTATAAAAGCGCCAAAAACCAGTAGAAGACAGCAGAAGGTTCGTAAATTGGCGCGATTTTGACAGAAGGTTCGAAATTTGTAGGTTTGCTGTAAAAACAGAATGGCGTTGGTTGACATGACTTTCAGATCTAGCTCTTCTAGAAACTAAGTATTTTTGTAGTAAAAGGAAAAAATAATTTATTTATTCTTTTTTATCTTGTAAAATATCAGTCTCAATGTAGTATTGTTTTCTTATTTTCCCTCCTTGCAGCAGCAAGTTGAAAAGAAGTATGAGAAGTTTCCAATTTGCTGATGCTACAGAAATATTACCCGCCGTCTCAAAATGAATTCATCCAAGTAAGTCCCAATAGTTTCAACATATTTCCTATGCAATTATCTGGTGTGATATGTCTTTTTATGTATTTAAATGTGAATAATAAGTGAAGTGATCCTTTTTAGCATTCGTACGTTACCATGGTAGGCTCGGCTTATTGTTGAATATGCATTTGTCTCTAAATAAAGGTTTGTCGCATAAGGTCCTACTTTTTTTCATTCAAATATGTCCAATGATGTTTTTTTAGCAATATTAAGCTTTAAATGTTGATGCATTTGAATAAAAGATGTTAGTTAATCAGTTATGATGTAGCTCATTCAATTAAATCCGTGTTCACGTTCCATGGAAAAGTTGATATCCACTTGAGGTTTTGTCCGGCCTTGATTTTAAATTTTCTGTAAAACCTCATAAACAAAGGGTACACACTTTTTCGAATAAAATAGGGATAAACTCTGCTCTCAAATGCATTTAATGCAGTTAATTTGTAGTATTTTAATACAAGTTTTCAGTTTAAAATGCAAATTTGTTGCATCAGTCATTCAGCTTAATAAGGAACTTTTTTGTGCTTCAACTATAAAATATAGGATGATAGTACGTACAGCAAATAATGATCTGCAATGAGTTTCTAGAAGCCTTCATCAATATTGTATTTAAATTTGGAAAGGTACAATCCTGACAATTATTTGAAAGACAACCCTATGTTTTGACGGTGAATAACATCCTGATACTTGCCCACTAAACCAAGTATTCTTCCTCCTAGTGTCTTAAGAGGTAGTGTCAGACATATCCGATTCATGGGGCTCAGTCTTTGGAAAGGCCCGTTTTTGCATTGTAGTAGCAGTGGTGTAGTCCTGAAAAAAAAGTTTGGGGGGGGGGGGCTTATACATACGAAGATAGGCAATTGAAATCTAAAGTGGGGGGGGGGGGGCGCTTATGTTAAAATGTAAGAAACTTGGGAGGACGCTTGTATTCAATTAAAAAGGTGAGGGGACGCTGTCCCCCCTTGACTACACCACTGTGTAGTAGTGATGAGAGTAAAATGTTTCTGGCTATAATGCAAGTGTGAGAGGGGGGGGGGGAGAATTAGCACTAGGCCTGCCTTTGCTTTTGACGGTCCTGACCTCATTTGAAGTTTCCCTAGAGCTAAGTTATTAAAAGTATGGAATCATTACTTTTAAATTGATATGATTGTGTCAAGCTGCATTCATTACTTTTTATTATGTTTTCGTATTGACATTTTTGAAAACAGTATTTGCAGGAACTATCTTTGCTCAATGCAGTGGTGAAGTCAAGAGGCCATGGCGTGCCCCTCCTCCACTTTATATTTCATTGACTTAATTTATATCTGTAAGTATTCCTCTATCTTTTATCTTCCAGGACTATGTGACTGGCTGAGTGATAACCAGTGGTATGTATAGAATATTGTTTTTAGGAAGGGTCGTCGCTCAGAGGGAGTGTTTTAAGGGTCAAACCCCTCCCATTGGTAGAAATGAAGAAAATATACATTTTAAAATTTCCTTTAATGTTAATTTACAATTGCCCTCTCTTTGAGAACTGCAGTCATATTTCAGAGGCTGCAAAGCTGCCTAAAGCATCCACTTCAAAAACTGTTCCTTATAGGAGGTTTATGATAAAATTGATTTCGCAAAATAGAAGAATGTTGTTACAATGAAGTAACAATATTTGTTTGGCTGTATAATTTGCATGTTCAATAAGCTTCTGCAAAGTTTATCAAGCATTTCTGAGCTGTATAAAACCTGATAGATGGAAGATGTTATAATATACAGTGTCAAAGAATGTTTAAGACTATTTAGGAAACAAAAACTAGTAATTATATATTTTTAAAAGTATTTTTATTCAAAATAAGCTCCTTCAGCTGCATTACATTTGTTACAGCGGTTTAACAATGATTCAAATGCATGTTCCATCTCACATTGTGGGACTACCTCCAATTTTGTTGGGACAGCATAGGCGTAACTAGGGTTGGTGAAAGGGGGGGGGGTCACCCTAAAAATGTACAGACTAAACATTACTAAGAAGTGTAAAAAAGTTGAAAATTTACTAGTCATAAATACTTGTCTCTAAAGATATACTCCGTGTTTATTTCAGGCATCTGCCTGGGGGGGGGGGAGCTACCCCCTCGGAGCAAGTCAACTCCCCCCCCCCCCCGGCAAAAAATTCAGATCCCAAGTTTTAAAAAAAGAAAGAAAAGAGAAATTACGCTTTTAAGACACTTTACTTTCAGAAACACTTTCAGGGAAAGGACATTGAACACTATCACGAGCGACACCAAAAGTAACTTAAAAGATATATGACTTTATTTTGAAAAAAATTGCGGGGGGAGAATAACCAAACTCCTTTCTGTTTCCTCTAATATCACCAAAGTATCCCGAAATTGCACTGCTAGGAAGATTTCAAAAAGTTTCTTGGGGAGAGCCCTCGAACCTTTACCTCCAGAGTTAGCCTAAGCATTATAGATGTAAGATTAGTTACAAAAATTTAAATTAAAAGCCCCAAATACCCACTCCTGTAACTTCACCAAAGATCTAAACATACATCTACTATATATACAGTCGAGGGTCAAAAATCCGCACAACTTGGGAGAAGTGGTTGTGCGGATTTCAGGCCACTTTAGTTAACCATGTTAAAAAAAAGTTCACAAGTTTCCCAGGTGTGAATTATACGTGAATAATGTGATATCTTTTTGTTTCCCCCACTCTTAAACATGCTTAACCCATTAAACGCCGCTACATGTTCCAACAATTTTTTTTAATAAGTAATTATATTTTTGTAATGTACAGAGGGTATCTATACCTATTTCATTTGAATTTAAAAAAACATAACAAATAACTAAAAGTTATAGCATGTTCCCAAAATGGGAATATTGGCGCCTAATGGGGGTATAAGATTCCAAATACATTTTGTATTAGACATTTGAATTTCTGAAGTTTATTGCGTAATAGTATCTGCTTTTACGATTTTAATTAATAGAATCTAACTTATCAGTTCGTAATGTATACGTTTTGTGCACCTTTTTGGTTTTTAATTGTTACATCCTTTTTTTTATAAACTATTATTTTGAATGAAAGAGAGCTGAACAGTTCTTACGAAGCATTACGCTACACTTTATCCCAAGAAGGTGAGTGTTTTTCAGAGAACCTTTGCACCTTGCTCGTCTTCCTGCATTTTACAGGAAATGATTAATCCTGTCAAAGCATACATCTTGGGATACAGATCACGAAGGACCGGGACGAAAATGATCCTTATGGTTTTGGCTTATCGTCTCTTTTCATCAATGTAGTCGTAATTTCTCGCAGAAATTCCAACTTAGAGACCTTTCCCTCACATTCTCTATGCAGTCTCCAAGCAGGTACAATTGCCATTTTTTATGTATTAGTAAAAAAAAAAAGGGCAACACCATTTCTTGCCCCTGATTTTCGAAAAATCGATCAAGCAGATCGACCCCTCCCATATATTTGTTGTAGGCAGCAACAACGTGAAGCTGAGCTATATCAATTTTTTCGTTTTTATTGTACTCCACTTTTTAGTGCACCTATCGGTTCAACTGGTTCAATATTGGAAGGTAAGCAAACAGCCTGGTTGTCTTTCCATTCCACAATGCTCATCGACTTTGTAGTAATCGAACCAAAAGTCGGTCTTTTTTCTTGATGTCTTTATAATTCCTTACAGGGCAATTTTGTAGCCCATTTTCACGCATTCCTTCTGTGATGATACACATAACTAACCTTGAGACAGTTAGTCACCGGAAGTTGCGCATGTAGACAGTTATAATCTAATACAGTTATAATCTATATAAAATAGACAGTTATAATCTAAATTAAGTTGAAAATTAATTTTCATTATTATATTATTAGGAAAAATATGCATATGTATTGAATGTGTTCAAAAAGCCAAATTTCAAGTTTTTAACATTTTTATAAAAAATATTAATTACCAAGCGAGCTTTTTAAAAAAATTACAGAAGCTGTCTCAAACATAGCGGTTTGAAGAAAAATTAACAGTATAATGATATTTGGAATAAGTATTTTGAAAAAAAATCAGAAGTTAATGTTCCCAAAATGGGAGCATTGGCGCTTAATGGGTTAAGAACACTATATTTTTTAACCGCAAGGTAGCAACCTTATTTCGGAATTTTCCGAATTTCGGAGCCCGACCCAAAATGGCGGATGTACGCAAACATCAACGTTGATATGCGCATTTTACTTCAAATTGCACCGCTTTCTCAACGGGTTGATAAATAAGTAACTTTTTTTTTTGAAAAGGAAATATAAGTAAATCCATGTTTTAATATATTTTACCAAACAAAAAAAAACTTATTCATGGATTTTAGTAAAACGCTCAGAGAAGTCTTGAGAAGACAAATCAAAATGCCAGCCATTTGTACAAATTACAAAGTTACTGGGCACCATTTATGACCACAGAGAAACAAATAGAGCAAGTTCCCTTATCTTTCTTTCTCTCTTTTTTTAAGGGAATAAAACTTGAAAAACGAACTTTGAATCAAAAGTTACTGGTGTTTATTAATTTAACAGCTTCTTAGATTAATATTTTTCTGAATTAGCAAAAAAAAAATCTGAAATTCTCAGGAAAAGTGCCGAATTTTACGATTTTCCGAATTTTGGGATTCTGAATTTGGGGTTCGGTAGTGTAATAACGTTGGGAGTATCTTTTTACTCCTTAGTTGATTTAACATACCTAAATTCGTCATAGGCAGATTGTGGTCCAAAAATATATTAGTTTTGCGTTTGCAAAAATGACTTTTCTGCAAAACCAGCTTGGGACAAAATCAACGCGGATTTCGGACGTTGGTGGATTTCAGATCGGCGGATTTGTGGCGCTCGACTGTACATCGAAAAGCTATCATGTATATAAAAAAATTCATATTAACATCATTTCTAGTCATATATATCTATATATATGTATATATAAAGGGTATGATTTTGAAGCATACACTGCCCTTCCTAATTCTTAAAATGCTCCCCTTGCTCCCTATGAAAATAATTAAAAATTTAGCTAAAATACAACTAATACCTGATTGTAAATGAAAATGCAGCATTAAACCGTAGCAGTGAGATTGGAAACGTTGAACGGATTATTTCCAGAGTCGTAATGCAATCAGTGATGGACCATAATAAGAAAAAAAAAACATTTAAAATATAAGAGATGAGAGAACATCTGTAAATGAGAATGCAATGCAAATTCAGTTCATCAGTTTTCCAATCGGCTCATCTACAAAAAAGATTTTACCAAAATGGGTGTTTGGACAGGAAGTCATAAATAAATACAAACTGCTCTTTAAGTTTCTTGATGAGCATCCCCTCCTGGCTTGAGGGTTTAACCCATTAGGACAATTGTTAGCTAGGGGTCCTTCATTTTCAGACCCCAGCACCGGTTTATCAGAAAACAAAACTCCATCACAGTAGAGAATATTTTCCACGAAACTTATTACTTGTGCGATTGTATTCCCAAATTGCTGCCTTTGGGTAAAAAAGACATCAAGAAGAAAAGAAAACCCTCTGGAGTGATTGAAAGGATATCTGTTTGTCTGTGTGTGGTACGGTGATTGAAGCCACCTTTCGCTGTAACCCCCCCTCCCCAAAGTGATAAGGGGGTTGATTATAACCAGATGAAAAGTCCTCTTTATTATGAGCTGCATACTTTGGTCATGATCACAACCCTTCAGAGAAAGAGGAAATAAAACCATATGCATATGTGTTTAATTTTCTTAGGAAAAAAAATATGTGCTTTGCAAGGCAGTAGCCTGAAATTTTTTTGTGTGCCTAAATGTGCCTAAAAAAGTAAATACCCAATGGGGGGGGGGTTGAGCCCCCCCCCCCTGGTTACGCCTTAGTATGTTTCTTTAGCAGTTTGGGAAAAGTTGAAAGCCCTCCTTTTATGAAATCCTGGATAAGGCCAAGGATTAAAAGAACTTTCCAATTTGAAACTTAAAAGTGTTAAAACCTTAATGTTTAAATTTATTTCGGAAGTGGCTTAAACCTCCTCAGCTGAGGCATATGTTATTCTGGATATCCAACTCTGATGTTTGAATAATTATGCTTAATTTTTAGGTGGGGTTTTAATCCTTCCAACATAACTAAAGCAAACATTTTTCCCCTTTTGTCTTGTATCAATTGTACATGCATTAAATTAAACCATATTAAAAACAATTTTAATATGAAATTCAAATTTAAAATTCATTATAAATTTATGATTGGCTTATTCTCCCTTTTGAGCTCTAAAAGGAAAATATTCGGCCTAATAGTTCTGCTGCAGTAGAAGTGTAAAAAAAATAAAGAAATTAGTTGATTTTAAAGATTTAAAATTGTACTATAATTATTGCAAAAGAGTACATTAGTATATAGTTTTAATAACTAAAAATAATTTAGGTAAAAACTACTTTTTTTAAACCTCGTTTTAGGCTTGACTGAGCAAAAACAGATTTTAAAGTTGCAATATTTTATTTGATATTTAGCATTTGCTCCCAAAAGCTGGCAATAGTTAATTAGGATGGAGAATGTGATAAATTTATTTTATTTTTATTAACAAAGTGGAAATCAAACTTTGCTTGGTTGGGCTGATTTATTTTGAATATTGGGTAAAAGAAAAATGTAAAAAGCCTAGAATATATCATGAATATTTAGATAGCGTAAGTTATTGGGATTTTTTGAAAATAAAAATATATTTCAGTTAAGTGTATTACATTTTAATAGATCTTTTAAAAATAGGCGTGTAAAAAACCCCATAAAATAAAAATATTAACTTTTATGACTTTTAAAATATCTTCATAAAACAGTTTTGAGCAAGGTGAAAGTTTACTAAGCAATAGTAGTTCTCTCATTTGAATTAAATAATTAGTAAAATAATGCTAATGCTTACTACCATATAATCTGTCATTTCTATTCCACTTGTATGTGAAATTCTTAGTTTTATTACATTCAAAACAAAGAGAACATAGAGTTATTTTAAATAGTTTTAAATTCTTAACAAACAGAATTAAATCATACATCATAGATTGTGTGTAATTGGTGTTTGACTTTGTGAATAATTTTAAATTTGACAAATACTTTCTACTACAATGATTTTCTGGAAATTTTCATATTCGGTATTCAGCCTAGAAGAAATGTTCCGAACATTCGGCTTCGGCCTGAAAGAAAAGGCCGAATATTAGGTATTCGGCCAAATCGCTATTCGTTACATCCCTAGTTACTACAAAAGAGGTTAAAATAACTAATAACGATAACCATATTCAACTATATAAAGTTCTAAAATTGTAAATGAAAAATGACTTGCATATTAATTTGATTTTATTTCTTTATTTTCAGAATAGTTTACATTTTAATTTGCCAAGATTTGAACAATTTAAGCTTGAAAAATGAATGAAGACATATCAGAAATTTGTATTAAAAATTACAGCTTACTAAAATTTTGGCATTGCATGTCAGGTTAATGAAGTACCTGTTGCAAGGTTGAAATTTTGCTGGTAATAATGCTTTGAAAATGTAAACTTCAAGTGCATTTATCATTATTAATGTAATAAAACTTTTTGGTTTTTATGTCATAAATTAATGTGGAACATTTACAAGGAATATTTATAAACTAAGAATTCTTATTGCTGTAATATGTGTACCAAATTTTACCAATCACCGCTTGATTTTAATGAATTTTCATTAAGTCTGCTCTGATAGCATACATTTCTGCTATTATATTTTGTAAATAAGACATTGTATAGAAATACATATACAGTAAAATCTGTAAAGTTGACCACCTGTCTAAGGTGACCACTTTTGTCAGGAACTGAATTAGTCCTTCACACTCTCACCCTCTATAACTTGACCACTAAAGTGTTGCATCGCAAGGGGTCAACTTACACAGGTTTCACTGTATATATATATATATATATATATATATATGTACATGTGCTGGCTACTTCTATAATTAGCTTAGTAGCTGAAGAGAATCTTTCCCAGTACATCATTTGGTCTTCAAAATAGGTGTAGCACAGTATGGAAAAATCTCCTTTAAATGTATAAAAAATATGAATTTATTTTAACATATACTTCAATAAACATAATTTTTTTGCTTAGTTTTCTTGTGTTGTCTAATTGAACTTAATGGCAGCATTTTAAAGGAGATACAAAATTTTGTTATCACTTGATAGACAATTTATCATTTTTTATGACATGAATCAAACTTTGCTGTTTAAATTTCCAATTAGTAGAAAACTAAATGGAGGGAAAAAATACATGCGTTAATACAAATGTGTGTTTTCTTTATGTTTTCCAGCAAGCAAGCTCAATTTTTACATTTGTTAAGTGATTTATATATTTTTTCTAAATTATCTGTTCAATAGACATATTACCACAGATGTTACTTTTGTTCTGATCTCTATATTTTATTTATACTTTTTATTTTCAAAATAATTTTAATTTTTCACTCTGTTTTACAAACAATGTGTTTTCTAAGCAATTTTGTGAAATATACTACGGGATCATTCATAAATGATGTCACGCTTCGAGGGGGGAGGGGAGAGGGTAACAAGAAATGTGACATCACGCATTATGCAACATAGCCTGACATGTGACAAAGGGGGGAGGGGGTCTGCTGAAGTGTGACATATTGTGACAAAGAGGGAGGGGAGATGATGAGAAATATTAGAAGAAAAAATAAGCCAAGCATTCATGATTTTTTTTAAATTATGTAACAAAGAATTTTGGTCATTTAAGAGGATAGTTTTCATATTAATAATTTCATAAAGGGGTAACGGGTCTGTACTTGCGGTTGCCAACAGAAAGGCTCATTAAAAGAGCTGGGTTAAGGCCTTGGGACCCCAGGGAAAGTCAGAGGACCCCTAAAAGTTATTCATTAATGTATTAAGGAAATTATTTAGATGTAATTTATTATTTTAAAATAACTATCTAGTATTTATTGTGATATCGGCCTGATTAACGAACGGTCCCGTGCAGAACCGACCTTAATCCGATTGGACCAATAGCTCCCAATTGGGCCCCGCGCTTTTAAGGAGCCTTTAACATATGTTTAACAAGGTTACAAGCCTTCTGCATTGTACCTCAATAAATGTGCTTTCATTTAGAAAAAAAAAATTAAGCATATTGCAGAAAATGCATGTCTTTTTTTAAGTGCACATTTTGATTTCTTCATATTCTACTGCAAAATCATGAGCTCAACTAAGGAAATTTTAGGCTTTGATGATATTTTGCTAAGATCAGGAGTAGGAGCGGTGTACCGAAATAGGGCCTCTCAAAATTACCCCCAAAAAGGGCCCTGCAAGTCTCTGATCATGTAAGCCTACTTATTGATATAGCGGAGCAAATGAGGAGAGAAACCAATTTGTATCAGGGATAAGTGAATTTTCTTGCGAGGGTTGCACCAACTTTTTACTTTTACTTATCTGGTCTTTTAAGCATCACTTTTGGCATAGGTGCCTCCAAAAAGCATGGCGCACCCCCCTAAAAATTAACAGAGCCCCCAAAACAATGACCCTCAAACTGCCGACCATGCCCCAAAACCTCTGAAAGCCACCCCTGATGGGCACCCCTGACTTTGGCTTAATCGCTGTAGCAAGACAGGCCTCATGTCAGTTTTGTCCCCCCTCCCAATGAGCTTGCATCTTTTAGCCATAGAAACATTTTACCCTCTGCACAACGCCTTTGCCGAACCGGGCCCCATGAATCAGCCATGCCTGATATGCCCTCTCGATGGCCCCGCTTGATCGGGCACTTTTGGTTTATGTTGTTTATTCTCGCTGTTCACGTCCTAAGGCTATAACCTATGCAATAAATGTAATGAAAAAAGAAAAGCATTGAAATACCAAATGTAGCCCTTTCCTGTATTATTCAACGGACCCGTTTAAAGTGACTGGGCCGATCTTCAACTTCCTAAATCGTTCCCTGCACATGAAAAGGAAAATATTATATTCACAGCATCATCAAAACAAATGCAAACATTTATCATTTATATTTACTTATAAAAGTTGCACGATGAAATAGTAAAAAGGACAAGTTTTTCGACGTGGAAATAACAGGAAAAGGAAGAGGGCCTGCGAAGAGAGGCCCTCCCCGAAAAAAAGGCTCCGTAGCCTTTTTTGTCGGGGGGGGGGGGGATTAATGCGTCATCATCCTTAGAGAGCACACCACTAAAAAAGAAAATAAATCTTATAACAAACTTGCTTATCATTCTTTGCAAGTGGTTGCAACGATGTTTTCCCTTGCGAGTCTCTCTTTTTAGCATGTTTGCAAATATATCGATGTTTATACAGAGGCGTAGCTAGGTGGGGGCAAGGAGGGACAGCTGTCCCCGGGCGCAGCGTCAAAAGGGGCGCCAAATTAATGTAAATTTATTTTATTTTAAAATGCGAAAAGAAAATTATTTGAACTGAAGAGGTGTGAATGTGTTCGACCTAGGGACGCCCCTAGGTCCCCAGGGGCACAGGGGGGGGGCGATAAATCTTCAGTTGTCCCCGGGTGCTGAAAACCCTAGCTACGCCTCTATGTTTATAAGGAGGCATTATCGGGGGGGGGGGGAGCACAGAATGTATCGCAAGAAATTATTAGGGGATGGGGCTGCTTTCAGGGGAGCTTAGCTGACAATTTTGGGGGACGGAGGACTGCGCAATCGTGATTAGGGGAGATAATAGGTAATTCTGGTTTAATATGTGTGTTTTAAGAGATGATTTATCAATATTCATTTCAGACTGCAGATTAAACCCTAATGTCGTAGTATAGCAAGAAAAAGGCCATCGTTCAAAATTTGCAGTCGTTCTACAGAACAACTATTTTAACGCAGCTAAATCCATTGAAATATTTAATTTATAACCTACTGTACAAACTGAAGGTTTTTGTATATTTGAATCCCGCTTTGCCTTTGTGTACGAGTTTCCTTTTATATTTTCCTTATTTGAAAATAAGTTGGCAACAACAGTCCGAAAAAACATGCATTTTTTAAAGAAGAAATATAGTTGCCTAAAGTGCGACAATCTGGGAGACGGTTTCTCTTGTTGTTTAAGGCATCAGAGACACGTCCTTACTGAACTTAAATATTTTAAAGAAAATCGATCGCTAACTGCGCAAAAATGAAAAATTTCCTCCTTGTACGAAATTTTAAAAAATGCTCTATTTTTATGAATAGTCAAATGTGTAAATATCTTTAATTTATATTTTTATACCAAAAACTCAGGGGTGCCAAGCCCCCTCAGAGTAATGGCGCACCCCCTAAAAACTACGGAGCTCCATCCCATAATCGTTGTCCCCCCCAAATCGGCCAAACAGCCCCACCCCATAAAATCATCTGGAGGACCCCCCCCCCCTCTCCCCAATTTCAATAATGCAGTCTGCGCCATGGCTCCCCCTGGTGAGCACCTTTGAAAAAGAAGCGTTTTTAAAATTTTCAAACAATCTTTTGAATTTCATCTGGATTTCGTTTTGTTTAACAGCGATAAAAATTAAGGTAAAAAATAAAAAAAACTCCATATAACGATATTTCAGTTACAGGTCATATAACTCAATGAAAAGGTTTAAAAAATCCTATCTTATAAAATACATACTTTTGATAAATAAGTTTTAAAATATTCGTAATTACAAGTAAAAAAAGGGAAAATTGATGCTATATACGAATCTAATAAGTAACAGACATATAATGAAAGTATTTTATTTTCCAAATCCTGAAGTTGCTTGTGTAAGTATGTAAATGGCTTTTACCAATTATTGTTCCCGCTCTTGTGGCTGCGCATAGCTCAGTTTTTCTCGTTGAGAACGATATAAAAAACGAAAGTTGTATTTTTTAAATTTATTTCATAAATAACGCAACATAAAATTTCAAAATTGACAATAAAAATTTTAAAATATAAATAAATATAGAAAATAAATAAAGCACTTGATACTTGTATATAAAAACGGCGACCAAAAAGTGCCAAGAAAAAAACTGCCAAATTATAAAATTATACTCCAAGTGTAATATACTAAAGTTGGCGACTTTGTTTTTTACCACGTCGCGCAGTGGGGGCTCGTGGATCATTTAAATGGAGGTTTAATTACGAAACAAGATTCGGAAATAAAGTATACCAATACGACGTAACTTTACAAGTTAAAGTACTTTTGCGTTTTCACCAGTTTAACGAAAACAAAGCAACTAAAAGAAGAAAAAAATGATCATAGGTTAAAATATTTTTCTTATAATAAAATCAATCTATAATATTAATATTGCTTTCATTATACCTTTGATCGATGATTACAAAACAGTCAACTATAATTTTAGTCAATTAAATCCACTTGTTATTTTATATTATTATTTATTTATTCATTTACTTATTATTTTTTTAAATTTTGTTTATTTATTTTATTTGTATGGCAAACAAATCAATAACATTTTTCATTGGATTTAGGTATGTCATTTTTCATGTTTTTTCAATTGAGAATATGGCTAGAGCGTTCAATCTGTCCTCGCTCATAGTGAATCTTCAAAACATCTTTTATACAGGAAAACTGACACGCTTGAAGGTGTTTAGACACGAGGCATTTATGTCTCCTAAAATGCCTGATGTAACAACCCAATTAATTTTACATGTGGTGTTGAAGAAACACATGCTGGAAGCTAAAAAAATTCTGGAAGTGTATCTAATCTCATTTTATTTAACTTTTTAATAAATTTATTTCTGCGTTTCCTTAATGGTTCAAAGGAATTGACATCAAGTCAGATTTGTTTACAGAAAATGCTATTCTCAAAGCACTTCTCAATTGATCGTATATTTTTGCAATAATTTACACATAGGAGAAAAAACTTTTTCTAAAGAGCATATGCGTCGCAAATTAAGTATTTGTTTTTAAATATATTGAATAAATACTCAAAGGAGGTTTCCGAATTTATTCAACCCATACGCATATTTTACAAGAGCGATATAATTTTACTGTCACAGTTTACATTATAATTACTGCAACGCAATATTTTGATTGGTTTCCTTGACATCATGCAAATTCAAGTTCTTTGGTTCAATGTTGTTTATTCTGGAAACTTCCTGTAAGTATTGTTACTCTTTCAGTAGTAAAACTTTACTGCACTCCAGAAATTTTACAATGTATTTCTTCTAAGAGAAAAAAAATACGAAAGTGTGGTCAAAAATATTTAAAAAATGAAATTACAAAAGGACAGTTATTGTAACAAAATTGTTTTTCATTAATTGATTTCTCATTTGCTAGAAAGTCATTCTTAAGATAGAATGATTAAGGTTATAGTAATTGTTTTTTAATTGCCTTGAAAATGAAATGTTTCGGAGACCTTTATGTGAACTTGTAGTGAAATTACGTTTTATACAAAATAGCTCTGATTTATTATTATCATTATTATTATTTTTTTAATTTTAACATGACATAAAATTGATTCATTAAAGGAAGACGCATCATCGAAGCCATCTGTTTCACCACATTTCTCAAAGGATGCAATGGTCTCTCTAAGACTTTGAAGGGGACATTTGCAATCCAATAACTTAAGAAAATGCTCAAGTTGTCATCTAGAGGCGGATTATAGGCTGAAACCAATTTACCGCCATGTTATATTTCTACAAAATTTAAAATAGGTTAAATTAAGAAGCAAAAGTTATGAAAACGTGTATTTGAATTTCGAAAAAAAAACCATGTTTTTAAATAAAATATGTATTTAACTAAAAAAAAATCATATTTCCTTTCGTTCGCGTTAGCAGAGACTTTTGATTTGAACTGAATCTATTCGAAAACTTGCCGCCTTCAAAAATCCCCCCCCCCCCATGCTGTAGGCTATAGTGCAGCTAGCCTATATAGAAATCCGCTGTTTTCATCGCAATAGTTAAAAAATCTATCTAAGTTACAAACTTCAATTGTTTATGAACCCTAATAAAGTGCTTGCACATGAAAAAGAGAAAAAAACACGTGTCATCTTCCTGCAACTAAGCACTGAGTTGACACTAAAAGACAAACATTTTGTATGCTCAATTACCCATGCTTATCCATGAAAAACAACTGGGCTTTGATAATAGTAAAGAAAAAAATCTAAAATCTGTTTTTAACTCAAAGTTGAACTGGGTCATGGGTGGAGCCACAGTTCCGTCTGAAAGCAATTTAAATGGAATCAACTTTAAGTCAAACAATAGTGTAGAGTGTGTATTTGATGCATTTTACAAGCTTAAGTGTGATTTTACATTGTTGTCACAAGTCATCAAGCTTTTTCAATTGGGAACAACACAAAAAGCAGCAATATAAGAAAAAATGCACTGTTAATACATTTTTTCCCCCGCTTCTGTGAAGTTTCTTAACAAATAGTCTAACTGTAAAAAAATTCGTTTTTCATGCAAGTGATTTCGGTTCTAGAAGTAATAAAAAAAAGAACTTCGTAATTAAAAACGACATTCTTTTACTTGTTTATTTTGCATACAACAAGGGTTTTTTTAATGAATTGGTTCCATTCCAAACAGTTATTTTTGAAAATTGTCTTCTTACGCATTACAAATAATGTTATTTAATTCTCAAGTTTAAGTCACTATGGTTCTCTTTTTTTGCTATCATCTGTAGGTACGACTATGCTGTAAGTGTACTCTTTAATTGTGTGTGGGGGGAGAGGATCTTGATTCCAATGTATGTTTTCTTTCGAAGTGTAGAACCACATTCCTCTTAAGCTCTCCATGACTCTTCTAATTGCTAACATATCAACTATATATATAAAACCATTTTGTAGTGTAGTCCCAAAAGATTCCTTTACTATCATTATCGATTCATTCACGCTAAATTCTAGAATCTAGATTTAAAAAAGATTGATGCTTTGTGTAGCACAGACACTACGTTCTTAAGATGAGAGGTTAACGTCTCTTTGAACTGTTAAATTATTGATTCTGTACTACTGTCATTTAACCTCAAAAGCACAACGCAGACACAGGTCTAGTAGTTGAAATTTAGTTTATTAATGGTGCCTTATTTCTTAAATGTACAGTCTGCAACGTAAGTCACAGCAGCACGTGAGTCACAGCACTAGATTAAATGTGTCAGTCATTCGTACAAACCACGGACTAGGATAGAACTGATGGCTTAAATAGAAAACTTTACATTAACTGTGCTCTAAAACTCATGTGTCCACCCATAACCTTAAAACATTTTTTTATTATTATCAGCTGTGAAAATATTTACCCAAAGAATGGCCACTAAGTCACCAATGGATTGTACTGTACATGTGCGATTTAATATGCAAAATGATTTTTAGAGAAATGTATTTTTTTTAAATATGGCTGTACTATGTAATGTTTCTTGTTTAAAATTCTCATATAGTGAAACGTTTTAAACATTTGATATTAACACCACGTCGAAGAAAATTGATTTGAAAACTAGCGGGATTTAAGCGATTCTTTCCACTAGTGTGAAAATTTTCTACATCATTATTGACGAGAAATAAGTATTTTAACGGACTTTATTATTAGCAGATGGCATAGTTGTGAATACTGATATTTATGAATAATGATATTTTTGTTTAGAAATGATTGTTCATCTACTAAACTTGTAGCAGAAGTATAATCTCTTCGGCTTTTTTTCATTTTAAATGTGTAAAGCTGGCAAGCCGAAAACTTTTCAAAGTTTGTGGTATTGTATGTGCATTAGAGATATCAGTCATGATTACGCTTTCAGTTGTATGTTTATAAAATTTGTAGTCCAAGATTTTAACTTTTTTTTTAATAACTAAAACGAAATAAAAGTGGTTTGATTGTCTCAAAAGTTTACTTCATTATATTTATCCATTAGCACTTAATGTTTTTTTTTTTTTTTTTGAAAATGGAGTGAATTTACTTTTTGAAATTTTGTTTACCATTTTAGAAAATTAATACCAAAATAGTTGTTTTCCACTGTGTTATGAGGCAGTGAGAAGTAAAGGGATGTAAGTGACCAAAAATCAATCCTGAGAGAAACACGTTCAAAGTTTGGATCTTATGGGTCTTTAATGTTAATTTTTATCTAAATCACGTTGGGGCGGAGCACCTGTTAGAGCTATCACTAACAGTTCTTGTCACAATATGGAATGGGGCTTTTCCTATCATTTGCACCAGTTATCTCCAAATTTTCAATGTTGTCACTTACATCCCTTTGCTTCTGGGTGGCCCTCATATTTCGATATTCTTCTCAAATACCGCGATCAACAAGAAAATCAAAACATAAAAAACCAGCTCTGCTAAAATGTTTTCTTTTTTTTTTGAATTTCCTTTTCTTCTAGCTTCATGTTTCTCAGTCTTCAGAAAAGTACTTCCTCAAAGACTTGCTACCAAAATCAACAAACAGTGTTGCCACCAAACACAACATAATTTCCCTGTTGCCTTTGAGTGTTTCCAACTCAAAACCAATATCAGTTATAAATAATTTGTAGTCATTATATGCATGTTTAGAGTAATACATATGTAAGAAGTTTTGTTTCTATTCACCCCGTTTTACGGTACGCCCCAGGTCTGAGGATTGAGCCTGGCAGAGTCGGTGGATTTTCAAGATGCAGAAAATCGTCTGCGCCGTCGTATGATTATACGGCATGTAGAAGATCCCTTGAGTAGACATTTGGCTTGGATGCTCTCGGCTAAATTAAATTCCTAGTGCAATTTCTCACCGACAGACACAGGGTGTTCGCCATTTCAGGTGGATAAACCGGACGTCAAAAGTATCATGTGGTGATGGTACCACACGCATTGTGGTGCCGCTGAAAGAGAGGGTACCTATCTCTGGGGAACGCACTAGGTCTGCAATTTGCAGAAGCCAACAGCAGCCCATTAGAAATTTAAAAAAAAAAACTTTCGGATATGTAGGTTTTTTAGGGACGTTCGAGATCTTCTTTGCGGAAAACTTCTGACACAGTGCAAAATCTCTGTGCATTATGTTACAAGATATATACTTCTGATTTCAAAGAATTGCGCATAATATAAAACGTTACTTCTGACAGAGAACCGAGTCTTTCGATAAAGCTAGCTTAAAATAGTTTAGTTCTTAATGAGCGAGCGAGACGAGCTCGAATTCCTGTAGCGATCTGAAGGAGCTGCGTAAGTAGTTTGCGAGCGATAGCGAGCAGGGGGGCTGGAACTCCCTAGTGTGTTTAAAAAATAATAAGTTTTAATAGAATTTAAAGTTTAACAAGCTATAGTCAACCAAGTATTTAACAACAACGATAACTCGTCACTTAATAGGAAAACTGTAATATCGTGCTATTATTATTTTATTTATCTATTTATTTTTTCGTATTCTTGTTTTGTTTATTTTCTTAAATCAGGAATTTTTCCATCAGAAAGTATTCTGGAGAAACTAGAGGAAAACCGAAAATACTTTTCTTAAAACCATATAACTGTTTGCTTAAAAATCTCGCAAAGTTTTGGGAAATTAATGATTCGCGAAGTTTTGATAGGAGCGCAAAACGAGATTTGTATAGAGATGCTCAGAACGAATGGGATCTTATTAGGAGGAAAAAAAACGTATATAATATTCTCTTTACCTATACTTAGAGTCTCCATGTTGCATGATCAGTGAATTGATGGAAAAGAAAGAATATTTAAGCAAAAAATTGGAAAAAGAATGGAAAAACAAAAGCTAAGAAACAAAATAAATAAATAAACAAAATACTACTACTAATAATAATAATATTAATAGCAATAATATTGCTGAAGATGATGATACAGTGAGATCTTGTTATTGCAAATACCGATGCAACGAAATATCAGTTATCTTGAAATAAATGTTCAGTCTCGTTTTAAACATCATTAGAATAACGTATGTTTCGTTATAACGAACATTGCAACGAAATATCTCCTCGGTCCTTTAAAGTTCCTTATAACAATTTTTCACTGCAATAAATAAATAAATTGAAAAAAAAAAAATAAAAAATTCGTTGCAGGAAAAAAATGAAGCAATATTTTGCAGATTCACTCGCTTTCTAATGGGCTGTGTTGGCTTTCCGCCAATGCGGAGCTAGTTCAATCCGTGTGGTACCATTTCCGAATGAGACTTTTACACCTTGTTTTTGCACCAGAGGGGAATACCTGATATCGATGTGAATTTTGTACTAGGAATTTAATTTAGCCGAGAGTATCTAAGCCAAATAATACTCAAAGAAGATTTAACATGCCGCCTTTTTCTGCGATATTCCGCTACGATAGAATAAATCTCTAACGTTTTTCACATGAATAGAACGAGTGTCCTTATTCAGTTTCGACAAATGAACAAAGATTATCTTTATTTTTATACATCTTACAACCCGACTCTGGACTTAAAAGTAGTGCACGCAACTTGAGGATGTGAAGTGGTTGCAGTGATCATGGCATAATCTCCATTAAGTCACGAAGTTGCATGGTAGGTGTTTTTATAGTTTTCTCCTATTCAAGACGAAGATGAGGAGCAGAGTTGCTTCTCTCTCTCTCTCTCTCTCTCTCTATATATATATATATATATATATATATATATATATAGCGAGATAATATATACATATATATATTTTAGCGAGTAGGAGAGAAAAGCAATCCTGCTCCCCATTTTCGTCTCGAATAGGAGGTAAAACTCTTGGTATAATCTTTTGAAGAATGTTCTCATAAAGGAAAATATTTTTCTAAAATTTAGTTATTTAGTTATATTAATATGACAAAACATTAAATACTTTAGATATGAATGAGTAACTTTAAAAAATTAACATAAATTACAAGCATTAACTTAAATGTAAAATTATATATATGTAACGAAAAAGATGAAAAGAAAAAAAAAGCTTTTTTAAAACCATTATTTGCTACAAGCAAAACTGGTGATTTAAACCAGGGGTTCTCAACCTTTTTCGACTCGTGGCCCCCCTATTGGGTACCGAATTCTGTCGTGCCCCCCCCCCCCCCCTCGTGCACACTTTTATTTTTCCTTATGAAATCGCTTCTGCCAATTTTAATAGCTGGTTTAATTTGCCGTATATAAGAAATTCAAATCAACTGTTGATTTACTAGATACCACAGCATTCAACTGATATATCATTGAATACAGTAAGCACACTCATGCTTTCAGAGAAGAAAACAATCTGTCGTATATTATAGTCTTGTAATATATTAATTTGATCAGAATAATGAGTAACATTTTACCATTGGTTGGAATCAGTTTGAAATGATTGATTCATGGTCTCCTTTCGGAGATTTATGGCTCCCTTATTTTACTATTTTCCCCTGTGGCCCCCATATTTTTTTTCTGTGCCCCCAAGGGGGCCATATGGCTCCCGTTGAGAAACCCTGATTTAAACAATTGAAATCCAATATTTACATTCCTTGTGCAAGAACGTTTAGATTTTTTCTAAAATAAGTTTGACAGTCGAATCCTGTACTTAAAAATATAATAGAAACTAGCTGCGTCGCCCGACGTTGCACGGGCTATCTTGAGTGCTGCAAAAAAAGTGATGTTACATGGCACATGCTCAAATCCCCATAAGAATAAGAGCAGCAATCCCTAAACATCCCTAACAGAATAAAGATAACATTTCTGAAATAACGCTAACAGTCCATGTAAAATTTCTGAGAAGTATAAGGTCAAAAGGTAACTTGAATCCTTTATTATAATGACGGAAACTTCCGAAATAATCTAAGCAGTCCCAATAAAAACCTTATCAGTAAAAACAAACAGCAGTGGAGGAAAAGAACCTCTTTTGAATAAAAAAACAGCCCCTAGCTTGAGTAAGGATAATACTACCAAAAAAGTGGAGCCTTTTTTTTTTTTTGCCAATCGATTTTTATTCTAAGCAACGGCCTTCGCGCCCGTCGCTGTGAGAGCCTGAATAAGAGCAACAGTCCCTAAGAATCATAGATTGATCAATTACAAATTCCTTAAAAAGTAGGGTTTTTTTTTTTTTGTTTTGTTTTGTTTTTTGCGTTTGATTTTTGTTAAGCAACCGCTGTCACGCCCGGCTCTGCGCGAGCTTAAATACAACACGACATTGAGATTCTTTATTATTTATCCATTCTCAAGCATACAGACCCAGACCGATATAAATAATAGAGAATAATTCTAAAAATTCATATTAGAATAAGGACAATTAATTATCCCTTTCAATCCTTTTTCGATTTTACGCCATTTGCGTTTTATGCATTCTGAATAATTAAAACAATCTTTTAAAGTCCCCGTTAAAATACAAAAAATAGGTTTTATTAGCTAGAAAGAAAACTGTCAATTGGCTGTCTGCTGCAAGGAATGCAATTTTACTTTTGAAAAGAAAGAATAAATCAATTTAAAAAATGCACATTTTCTTAAACAAAGAAAGAAATGAAAAAAATTAACACAACGTAATTACCAAAAATAAAAGCAAACTAATGTGCGACAGAAGAACTACTGTAACTTAAAAAATCAGCTACGTCAAATATGTAATATATATTTCATTAAATAAATACATATTAAGAAAAAGTATCAGAAAAATATACAAATTAAACTTACATTAACATCAAATTACTTTGGTTCTAATGTAATAACACTATATATAATGTCCAGAACTTTGAATATTTGATGCCTTTCAAAACAAAAGTTTTAAGGGGACACAATACCTCAAAATTGTCCAAATATCAAGAAAAAAAATTATTACGTATTTTCGATAGATAAAACTCTTATAAAGCCTCATGTAAAATTTCAAACTTATGTGAGCAAGATTTTTAAAGATATTCCTGTTTTTGTAAATAAGTTCAGCTGCTTTCATCCAGCATTTAAAAACTTTGAACGCATTTTTCTCTGCAGTGTATTTCTGACCAATTACGTGTGGTAAAATCCCTAAGGCTTTTTTTTTTCATTTAAAGATACAGCTTTAAAACTTTGAATGTGCATTCCACGGAGTATGTTTAACAAATATTAGCATGGGTTTGACTCTAAAATTTGTAGTTTGCTTTTATTTAATTGCTGAGTATGAATTTTTGGAGTTGTCCTTTTTTCCGAGATTTTAACGAAAGAAAAATATTAAAATTCAACGAAGTTTCAGATAGTTAATTACATGCCAACTTTTATTCTAGAATGTTTAAAAAGAATTATAAAGAAAAAATCCTTTAAAAAAAGATATAATTGAGAAAGTCATAAGCAATTTGAAAAATGGAAAAAAAGTTCATTTTTTTATATTCTAAACTAATGGTTGATCACAATGAGGTTCTACTTTCAAAATTCATTTGTGATCATAATTGGAATTAAATGCATGTGCATTATTTTTCATCTGATTGTTAAACAAAAGAAAATTTGAAAAGTGGTACTGTGCCCCCTTAATGAAACTGACAAAAAGAGCGCTGCCACTATAAGAAACATATAAAGAACGCAGACGATAAATAAATTAAAAAGGAAAATGGATTAAAAGCAAAATGAAGAAATTATAAATCTTTTACTCCTCAAACTGCTAAAAACGTACTGTCTGAATACCAAATGCGAATCGACAAAATGGCAACGATACGAATAAAATCAAAAATAAGATAGCGCTTTTATCAATCGGTTGCGAAAGAAAATCTTTTGTCAATCGTTTGCGAAAAAAAAAATAAAAGCTTATTACCGTGAAAAAATAATTTCGAACTGCAGAGAAAAACGGCCATAACTTCCATTCTATATAAGTTAAAAGATCGAAACAAACTCCGTCTGATACAGAAAAATAAGACCTTTCGATTGGTAGACATATTTTGAATATCCAAGCATTTTTTCACCTCCCAATCGTCAAAAGAGTGATAATTGCGTTTTTAATTAATATCTCCGTTAATTAAAGCCCCACGTGAAAGAGACCAGGCGATATGTCTTCCCGGAAAATTCCGAATCCGATGATACCCATCTCGACATCGCACCGCCGCACCGGCCGTTCTCGAGGTGATATGGTGACAGACAGACACACACACAAACGCGGACAGATTTAAATGTTATAGATTATCCTAGGGAACAATTCAGGTGCTAATTAAGTTTTATAAAAAATGTTCCTAAGTATTAATTATATTTAATTTAAAACTAATCATGATTAGCAGGATTTTAAAAAAGGGGCTTTTATATCAACATCTTTCAACTTATAAGTTATTTTTCCCTGTAATATACATACATTAAAAAATAATAATTTTAATATACCTTTCGTTGATAAGTATTTACCTAACTTAACAAAATCTTTTGCATTGTTCAAGCATAATTCTGCTCAATGGATTATCATTATAAGGCTTAAATAAATCATTATTTCCCAATATTTCTGGCTTTCTAAAAATTATGTTTCCTTAATATAAAATATATGTTAAGGAAACATAATTTTTGCGATTGTTCTCCAAATTTCACCTTGATTAGAATATTCTCAGAATCTCTTGACTCACATGTGTGAACACTTTTTGATCATCCACTTACTTGGACTGACATTATAAATTTATTAAAAAGCAATGATTTAGTATAAAGCAATGCTAAAAATGTAATGAATTCATTTTTTCTTGTCTCTTCAGAACAAAACATAAATGGTACAGTTAACGTATTTCTTTTTTATCGTTTTAATGAGGAAAACAATGAATTTTTGAGACCAATTCAAAGTAAACAGTATTGTTGCGTTAAAAATTATTAGTATTATTAGGTCTGAAAAACTTTAAAATGTTTTTAAAAAACCACGTAAATTTGTGTGGAAAATTTAAAGAGCAAATTAACAAACTACTTCCCTATTATGATTTTTAAAAAAAGGAGTTGTCTCCACTGAAAGGCTAAATTTTTGCTACAATTGTGTTGTTAGTATAAAAGGCTTCCCGAACAGAGGCAATCCCCCTACACTGCTCTCTAGTAATGACTAATGAACCTACTCATATTTAGGTTAAAGAGTTTGTTTTAATGTTTATTCTTCATTAAAAATGGCAGTTTATTTTAACGTTAATTTATACCTATTGATACCTATGTGTATATATTTTGTTGTTTTTTACTGCAATAAGCATTGAGTTGAGTTTATTATTCCGTTGCCGGGGGGGGGGGGTTTGGGGGGGCCCCCCCAAAAAAGATGTGAAATGACGCGCTTGGGCGGTTCTATTCGTCCTCAGCCGACATACTTCTTCAAGCTTAAACGAACATAGAAGTTATTAAGGATCATTCATAAATGATGTCACGCTTCGAGGGGGGAGGTGAAATTGTGACAAAGTGTGACAAGAGGGGAGGGGGTAACAAGAAGAGTGACATCATGTTTATGCAACATAGCGGGACATGTGACAAAGGGGGAGGGGGTCCGTTGAGGTGTGACATTTTGTGACAAAGGCTGGAGGGGTCAAATATATGGGGAAAATCGTGACATCATTTATGAACGGTCCCTCAGTTGCTAGAATGGAAAATTATTTTTTTTCCGAGATATTTTCGCCGATACGACATTCTGTCGTATCAGATTCAGTTCTGTTTGTTTTTCTACACTTTTAATTTTTCATTAGTACTTCATTCTCTTTTGTAGGAGAGGTCTGTTACTCCAGTAGCCCCACCCGTGGGGGGGGGGGGTGATAACCCCAATTGCCCCTCCGGTGGATCCACCTTTGAGGACCCCTCGGTTAACCCCCTCAAAAGATACCTTTAATTTTCTCTTAAAATATTGCTGCATGTGTGCACTATTTATTTATTAGGATGTTTTTCATTCAAAAATCCACTATTTTTCTTAAACTTTAATTATATTGCACTCAAAAATTGTGTTGGTGATAATAGCAATATTGTGGCTCTAAAATAATGTAAATGTGAATATAAAATATTCTAAAGCATAATCTAGCCGTTTCTTGTTTTAGTTTGGTAACGAAGATACCTAGTTCATTGTCTACACTTTTTTTAAACGTAAGCGTCTTCAATATGCATCAAATTTAATAAATGAACACACTTCAATTCGGAGAACACGAGAAAAATTTATCACTGGAAAATAGAGCGAAACTGACTTTTAAAAAATCAAACCATTTCCTCAATTTCCACTCAGAGAAATTGATGCTTCAAGAGGGAAGTAGCTTATTTCACTTTTTTTTATAATCGGTGAGTAACAATCCGATAAAAGGAAGAATTTACGGCTACGGGTCGTTGTCGTACGTAAGGGGAAAACTATGAAAGTCGTCTGACTAGAATACTGCACTTAGTATTTTTACCGCCTTACTTTCCTATCGACCACTAGTTGGCGGATGGGGGCGCTGCTCGCGTTGTATGCTGGACTTCAAAGACCACGCTACAATGAGTAGATTAGGGTTGCCATATTTGGCATAAGTTCTTACGGAGGGTGAATACAATTTTGTGCTGTCAGAAATGTTTCTCTGAATGGTTGTTATTTTAAAACTCGCTTATGCGGGTGACATTATTTTTATTTGGCAACTATCGGTGCTGGATTTTAGGGGGGGGGGGGGGGCTCAAGGGGTAGATGCCTCCTTCAAAAGGAATAAAATAAACGTATAATTAACGCATTAAAGCATTTTTATTAATTTTTCTGCACTTTAAAGGAGGTTGAGTGGCTTTAAGGGATCCTAAGACACATGAAAACTCTTATAACAACTTAATTATAAAAATATTTAAGATGGAGAACCACTTTTTTAAAATTAAATGAAAAATGAACATACATAAGAATAATTGAATGTGATACACTAAAAAAGTTATGCAAACGAAAATATATGAAAACGAGAATTTATATTCAGATTTAAAGTACAGGAAAACATTTTATTCAATTGAATGCTCTAAGTTGTTTTGATATAAAAATATATATATATATTTTAAATTTTTTTATCTGTAGCTTTTATCAACAGTACGTTTTAAATGAAATTTGAATTAAATAAAATTAAAAGTAAATAAATAAATAAACTAACAAAATCGTTTTACTCGCTTAAATATTTACACAGAATCAATTATTCTATTGCGCTATTGTTTATTTTACAAATAAATTTTTTTAGAAACATTATAACTCATTGATTTTATCTCTCTAATCAGAATAATTATTAAACACCTTAATAAATACAATATATTCGTTTTTTAACACAATATTTGTCAACTACATGTAAAACAGAATATTCCTAAGTTCGAAAAGAAAAATCTGTTATTTTATAAAACCCTAATGAGAACAAAATTATTAATTATAAAAGAATATCTTTATTCAGAATGTAGACATTAGCGAATCCAACGTTATCAGGCATGATTTAGCAATCAAAATTACATTCACGTGCTTCGAATTTGCAAGGAACTCTTCTTTATTATAAGCGAAGAAATAGCTATTTTTCACGCAAACCTCAATTTTCTACACTTCAACTCTCTACCTTGTAACTCCGAAAGACATGTATGCGGTTTACATTGCAGATTTGCAGACTAGTGTCTAGTAACGTTCTCAATCTGAAACTTACAGAGACTGTGTGCTGGAACATAATATAATATATAATTTTTTAACAATTATTAACTTTCCCTGCTGTTTGTCTGCAACATAAAATTGTTCTACGAGCAATCTATCCATTTCCTCATATGGTTATGAATTGAAAGATGGGATAAGTCTTTTTATAAAACGTTGCAGAATAAACTTAGTTATTAAAAATGCGCGAAGAGAGGTTTAGTTCTAAAACAAAAAAATAGTGAGGTTTGGTAGAAAACAATAATGATAATGAACTTAGGAGATATATTCCTTCTCCCTAGATGTTTAATTCTTTGTTATGAGATAATAGATATCATTTAGTTTTAAAAACATAACGATAAAGAATTAAGGTTTTAAATTGGAACAACAATTTGGTCAATTTCAAAAAACGCCAACAAAAAAATTCATAACAATAACACCACCACCAATAACAATATTAAAAGTTTTTTTGTTAGTTCGAGCACCTGCAAAATTCTTTCGTTTGTATTACTAAAATAAACTTTCACCCTCTTTGAAAAGGAATAAATATTGAAGTTTTTTTAATTTATGATTATTTCCAATCTACTACTAAGTTTTTAAAACCATTTTTAGGAACGATCTTCAACCCATGCTGACTTATTTACACGCATTAACAATAACCAATAATAGTAAAAGTGTTGTTTTATTTTGAATGCGATGTCGACGGGGTGGCCTAGTGGTAAGGCGCAAGCTTCGTACGCCCAAGATCGCAGGTTCAAACCTGGCCCAAGTCGGTGGATTTTCAAGATGCAGAAAATCGTCAATCTTGGCTAAATTAAATTCCTAGTGCTGTTTTCAACAACGAGAGCTCAGGTGCTGCCATCTAGGGGAAACTGAGCGTCAAAAAATTGCGGCAATGATACCACACTCATTGTGGCGCCGCTGAAAGAGTAGGTACCAATCTCTGGGGGCGCACTAGGTCTGCAATTGAGGACCATTACTGCAGCCCCATTAGAAAGAAAAAAAAATCGAATGCGATTGCGAACACCTGCAAAATGTCCTGCAGAATGCTTTAGTTTATATTACTAAAAGAAACTTCATCCTATCTGAAAATTAACAAATACAAAAGTCTTTCAATTTAATTTTTTTTATCTACTAATAATTTGGTAAATTTTCTAAACCGATTTCGATCTTTGGTCCAGGCAGATTTATTTACATTATTTTAAATTGTATCACATTCTACTACGTTTTATAGTTCTTTGAACTACACCTTAAGTAAATAGAATTTGTTTTCTAGAATGGGAAGTATTTTTAACGATCGTAAGGATTACACACACGATATCAGTTCTAAACAATTATTCTTTCACACAACGTTGATTGTTGTTACAATTCATAATATATTTTGAAAACATTTCGCATTTTTTGTAGCACGTACATTGCTAAATACACATCAATTGTTAAAAACTGAAGCCGAAATTAAAAGAATTTTCAAAATCGAGACCCTTTCTAAACATCAAACCATTAACATAATCGCAAGAAAAACACGTCTAACAAGTCAAAGAAAAGTCATAAACAAATCTCCTTTGCGTAATCCACGAAAACTGTTTCATTCTTTCCAAACTTGGCGACGATGTTAAATATCTCTTTACCGACGAAATATAACAACCCTGAAAATTGAAGAACCTCCGGCAACCCTCCGGTGAGGGCTGGCTAGTTTTCTGAATGCCAGTTTGTGTATCTACTATCATTCTCGCCGTTAAAGTTTAAGCGCCGTAGACAAGATAGAAGGCGCAAATATTTCAATTTTTGAGCGTGCTACTTTTCACCCCTCACACATTATTTGGAATTACATTAGAAGATGTGGAGATTTTTTGATAGTTGAATATGACATAAAATATAGCTTGGAGTAATGTATTGGCCGGGCCTACTGCTACCAAATTCTGCTAGATTTGTTCCCTAGTGTAGAATGCAAACACTGTAATACAAACTAAAGGTAAGTCGCTTTGATTTCATGTCATCATTATTATTTTTAATAGTGCATTATTGTGCAATAATCAAAAAAATATTAATTCTGATTGCAAAGTGTTACCGTAGTATTGACAATGTATCGTTGAACGGGAAGTAATGTTTTTTTTTCGTACCAAATTACCGTTAATTCTAGCAGTTCCTAAGCAGATCTTCTAATATGTATATATTATATATAGACACATATATATATTATGCTTAAAATATATTTCTGTTCTTTAGTTTGTAAAATGCCGGTACATAAATATAATTTTAGACTAAAGATGTGACAATTGTGAGGAACATATTGTTCAATGTTTTGATCAATATTTTCAAAAATATCGGTTTGCCTCGTTTTTTATTTACTTGTGACATACAAGCCCGATTGATTTTTTTCAGTTTAAAATTGATTTGAAACTTTTATAAAAGTATTTACTTAGTTGTAACGAAAATCGTTACAAATCTAAGCAACAGTGATTTTATTTAGTAATATTTTATCAGAAATTTTATGTAGGAAGAAGAATTTTTAATCAGTAGAATTACTGAATAGTTATAGAATATTTTAATAAGAGAGAAACAATGTGCAAGTATTCAAAAACATTCGATCCATGTGCAAACCACATTAAACAATTTACTTTCATTTATTTTCATTTTGCTCATGTAAATAAAGAAATAAATAAAGGGGGAAATGCTTAGTGATACCAACCAACAAATTAAAGTTTTAAAAATGCATTTTGATACGTATAAAGATAATGTGGGAGAGATCAATATTAACATAAATAGTGTTTGACATGATGTCTAAGTCAGTACCATGTGCAGTGAATGTCTTTAATTAATTTATAAATTAGAAGAAAATGCATTTAAAATTCAGATTGTCATTTAATTTTGAAGACTAATAGGTATTATAGTTATTATTATTGTAGGTAAACCATAAATTTTAAATTTTATTTTTTCACAATTTGTTTGAAAAAGACGTTTTTGGTGAATTTAAATATTATAAAAGTTTAACTTTTTAACTTCTTGAAACTAAACACTTAACTTGCCGTTTTTATTGGACTTTTCATTTGATTCATCTAAAAACAATATTTATAGATAAAAAAAGTTTTATCTATATAGAATGCTTTTAACATATAAAAGCAGATTAGAAAATATGTACTCCCAAATTTTTAAACTAATGCGTCTGCGAATTTAATTGTTTAATTCGCTATTTAGCAACCAAATTTGTTTTTTGAATATATTTTTGAGAATAATATTTCATATAAAAAAATTAAATTAATTTATTTATTTAATCATGTAATTTATTTCTTATAAATTTATTTTAATTAATTAAATAATCGGTTTGTAAATTATTTTATTTTATTTTTCATTGAAACCTTACTGGTTTGAATTTCCATGGAATAAATGTATATACAAACATTATATACTTGTCAAAAAACGAATATATTTATTTATGCTATATAGTAAACAATGCATTACACACAGACAAAAGCATTTATTTATGCAATGGGAAGCAAATTTGCGGAAACGTCTTCCACTTTCAAAAGGAAAACAACGTCATATCTGACTTGAAACGTGAATGTTATGTCACTGTTTATCGGTGTTCTAAACACGGAAAATTTACTGATAAACACCAAAGATTCGATTTGCTTTTGTTAATTTAGGGATAAAATCTTTTTTAAATGTATTTTTGTGAATGATTTTTCATTTTATCAGGAATTTTCTTATAGTTATTCATTTGTTTGATTTTACTTTCTTTTGTTTTAATTATTGGTTAATTAATCCGTTTATTTATTTATCGGTTTTTGTTTTTGATGAAACTTCTTGGAATTTCAATAAAACGAATGCATCAGCAAAAATTTTGAAATTTTCAAAAAAAAAAAAAAAACAACTTTTATGCTATAGTAAGAAATGATAAACAAAAGATTATGCAACAGGGAGGGAAAAAAATTGCGAAAACGTCTTCAACTTTCAAAATAAAAACAATATCATATCCGACTAGATACGTGAATGTTATTTCACTGTTAATCGATGTTCTAAAACAAAATTCAGTAATAAACATTCGATTTATTTTGTTAATTTAGAAATCAAATTGTTTAAAATGTTTTTTTCAATGATTTTTCATATGATCGTATTTTTTAATGAGAATATCCGTTATAGAACGTTAGAATTTATGTATACTTTCTCGTTTTTTTTTCACTTTTTTATTTATTTATTTCTTCCTTTTTTAATTTTAATTAATAATTTATACATTTATTTATTTATTTATATTTTTGATGTAAATACAATAACTTACAGCTTGTAATTTCAATTAAGCAGATGTTGCTGCAAAAATTTGAACCTTAAAAAAAATGTTAGTAGTAATAATTATTATTTATGCTATAGTTTGGAACACATAAACAAAAGTATTTATGTATGCTGTGGCAAGCAAATTTACGAAAATGTCTTCACCATTCAAAATGAAAACAATGCCATATCTGATTAAAAACATGAATATTATGTCACTGTTTATTGATGTAAATAACGCGGAAGATTAGATAATCAGTTTATCTTATGCATTTTAATTTTGCTATGTCTTTTAGTTTTTACTTAGTAATAATGGTTTTACGTATGGGAAAATTACGATGAAAATCACATAAACGCTATCACCTTTGAAATAATATGGAAAATATTTATTATAGTAAAAAAGCATTACTGTTTTAATGTAAGTATAAAATGTCTTGACAATTGACCGAAAATTAATGAATAAACGTGTTGTCGGGACTGTGTAAACAAGCATTTATTTCATTAGAAAGTTTGCAATTCATTAAATACAGTGATCGGCAACCCGCCGATCGCGACAGCCTTTTGGACAGTTTATAGTTCAAAAAAATCATGACTTTCGAATTAAAAGGCGCATTTATTTTTCCCACTTCAGAAAATGTTTATTAGTTTGCTAGAGCATTCACCGGACCTAAAAGAAACTTGCCAATAATATGGATTGTCAGCTGTCACATTATCTATGCTCTCGGTGAGAGTTAATTGAAGAATGTAACGGCATTTCACATGTATGTTGTATTTAAAAAATAAAACAAAAACTAACAGGTTTTTTTTATCAAATTTAGAAGAAAAAATATATATGATTCTGAAATATTGTTTTGATGCCAGCTAACAATTTTAACATTACATTATTTTAGAAATTTTAAGGTAGGAATTTTATAAGCGCCAAAACTTGTTCTGACAAGAATTAACCTACAATTTGAAGACAGACGCAATCCCAACATGTCCTATTAACCTTTTAAACGCCACACTATGATTGGACCATGCCACAAACTATTTATTGCTAAAAATCTCTTTATAAAGCAAATATAAGGACTATGGGTAAGTTTTTTATTCAAAAAAAAAAAAAAAAAATGCGCATGATTTTTGGCATGTTTCAAAAATGGAACATTGGCAGGTAACACTTAGTTTTTTTACATGTTTTAAAAAAAAAGTTAATTTGCGCTTTTTAGTTCAAACTAATGATTTTTTAAAGTATGTTAAAGAAATTTAAGGCAAATTACACAAGGTGTTTGTGTTTAGCACTACTTCCAGGGGAAAATAGCCAATCTGTACCGTAATTCCAGGGATAGTTTTCATGAAGTCCTTCAGCTATAGATGTTCTGCATATGCAACGTAGCTTCAAATAATAAAGTCTAACAAACTGAATTCTAAAAATTATTTGTTGCTGATAACCAGGAGTTATAATTAGAGAAATAAAATTATTTATTATCTTTTGAACGCACCAAAAATAAACAAACGGAAATAAATTTTCATTAGAAAAGCAATAAGTATCACTGTCATAGTTTGGAAAACACAAAGTATAATGTGAATGAAAAGTTAAATAATGTATGAATAACAAATCATACTAAAATTCTTTGAAACAAAATATAATAGTTATTATAAATGCTCGCGGATTAAATGTCTTGAATTTTTTCCATTGTCCATGGTAGCTAGGAAAGCATGCTTCGAGTCGTTTTTTGTCGCACTCAAAACGGTTTTTTTTTTGTAGTATTCTTCTTGCATACAACACAACTCCTTGTAATGTAGGCACAAAATAATGTGCATAAGATTTTCTTAAAGCTTCAGAAGGATGCATTCGAGGTCCAGGGACACAATCTATTTTCGGTTTCATGCGAAGTAAATGCAAGGTCACCTCCCTCCCAAAATAGAGATGGGACAATTCTGCTGTTGCACCTTTGTCCAAATGTAAATGCAAAATCCTGCCAGCAGCATCAGCCATATATATTAGACGAACATCGGCTGGCAGAACGGGCTCAAAAATGTTCTCATCAATGTCTTCTTCCTCTGTTGAGCATCCACTTTCTTCTGACGGCAATTGACAAATGTCAATATATTCTTCAAAATCATCAGATACTGTATAAAAATAATCCAGTGCCTCGTCTACAGTTCGAAAAGGTTTTGAATGAAACATCAGATCAGTGTAAGGAATACTCACTAACTGAGAAAAATTGCAGAGAAGAAAAATATCTAAAAGTCTTTCTCATGATTCCCTAAACATGTGTTTCTCTGTGTTGTCTCCACTAGCACCACCGTGATGAACTATTTTATCCTTGAACTATTTATTTTATCCTCTAATTTGTAAGCCTAAGTCATAAACAAAGTCTAGCTATCAAAAAACATATGATGTTTTTAGAGAAAAGTAATCCCCTTCAGATCAAGTGCTTCCCTTCGGGTTGCAGGAAGGGTTGCGGATCGGGGAAATGGGGGGGGGGGGGCAGACGGGAACAGAATGTAAATAAACAGTCATTAAACGCATCTGCCTAACATTTACCATGAGTTCCAACATTTAAAAAAATGTGTTTATTTATTTAATGCAATGTAACCGAAAGAACTGTAATGTGTTAAAACGTAGACCTTTATACGCCAATGTTCCATTTTTAGAACATGCAAATTTCATCGCTAATAAAATCTATATTAACATAATTTTTTAAAAATAAAACATGTTCAATTAACAATACGACTATTTTTAATTGTTCTCACTTAGTTGCGAAATTTTTAGTTAAATTTCAAATTTTGTATGAATTTTTTAGTCTTGCTTGATGAAAAGTACAAAAAATGAATAAATTACAATTTTTTTATTGTTGATACCACTACTTTTAGCAATATAATACTTGAGTCAAAAAATCAATCAATAGTTCAAATACACACAGAAATTTTTGCAGCGCAATACCGATAAAATTGTGTTTTTCACAAATTTTTAGAGTTGATGTTCCAATATTGGAACATTGGCGTGTAAAAGGTTAATAGTGTATGAAACCCCCCCCCCCCCCCGTTCTCGGAGTCGAGCTTGGAAAGTAGATCTTCAGTCAATTTAGGTTGCCGTGCCGACCGCTGATTAAATAGTAGTCAATTTGTGGAGCGTCAAATCAGTGAACGTACAAAACCCTCATACAAAAACACAGCGCGAAAAGTCTTAAATGTATTACGTAGTTAATGTAAATACATGTTTGGAAGAAGCGGAAAAGTAAATATCTAGCAAATTCCAAAATATAAGATTTCTTTAATAATAGATGTGAAAATATTTAATACTGCTTTCCGTATCTGCAGTGAGTTTGAATAGGAACGCTGCTGTCCGTGTTGATTGTTTTGATGTAAAACTTAAAAAATAGCCTGTATGTAAATTACTGGTATTTTATTTCTCCTACTTTTTATGTATTTTTGGTAAAGCTGCGTTTGGTGTTTTCAGGTTCAGGCACGGAAGGGGCAATGTATTTATGGTTTTACTTACCTCCTGAAGAATGTATTCCAAATGGGAAAAATTATAAAATTTTAGCTGCGTTATTCATATTATCTCTTAATATCTTCGATTCTCAGAAGAAGGGGGGGGGGGGGGTTAGGGGCGACAATTGCATTATCCTGTATCTGCGTCTGTTGAGGCTTTGATTTGTTTACATTTATGCTACCACGTACGTATAGCTATTCAATATTTTATATAAAAAAACGTTTTTAAGATTGTGAGGTTAATGTATTTTTAATTTTTTTCTTGTATATATTTTTCAACCAATACTACAAATGCATACAATTATTTCGTTTCTTTGAAATAAAACCATTTTCGGACATTTATAAAAAGTTCAAAAGCACAAGCGTATAGGGGTTTATTTCTGGCGAACTTTAGCGAACGCGCATAGGTGTTTACAGTAAGTTTTAGGCATTTTTTGGGAGGGGACATCGTTTTTTTTCGGAGGGGGAGGGGGGGGGGGGCTCTGTAGCTTTTCGGGGTTTATTACTATTATTACTTGAAATAGCATGTAGCGCAATTGCAAGTAGATCAAAATATGATTTACCTTGCAAAATGTTAATAAAATAAACATCACACAAATAGTGTCACAAGAAACGTTATATTCACTATCAACGCATTGTCCAGTTTAATAAATTTTAAATTATATTCTAGCAGTTCAGTAAAGGACAATTTTTCACCTCCCAACGTTGTTGAATAATAAGATCACACTTCAAAAATGCTTTGGTACATAAAATCATTGAGCTTACTGTCTGTTATTCAGTGACAATTTGTTCAAAAAATACTATATGGTGCATTGTATTTCATTACAATAACATAGGACGTATATGAACTAAAGAAAGAGACATCGATCTTTCGAGCCGTTGTGCTTTTTTCTTGAGGTTGATTTTCATCACGTAGTTTAGTTTAGTAAATTTGAATTCGTTTCCTTTGTCAATGTCGCTAAACAGAGTTTCTTCTCTTTAGAATTGAATTGCTGAGGAGATAGTTTTATATGTATATTTCGTTTTTGAATGGAGCATAGTACATAAATGTATTGAAAGTGGCATTGTTTTCTTGTGACAATACTTTCTAAGTGTAGAGTTGTATGTTGCTGGCCTATGAGGTATGTTCCTTCTTAATATTGTTAGGATATGCCCCTTCCTCTTGAATCGAGATATATTTGTTTTCAACATTTTGTTACATATTTTTTTATGCGGTGTCGATCATTTTTTTAACAGTTTATTAAGGCTCTTATTTTGGTCTTATTGGTGATGAAGTAATCCAAAATTTCGCTGTTTTTTCCGCAAAAAAACTAACTGAGGCAAAAACTTCAATATATTTACGTAATTTTAAAATCATTTCCCAAGCGGTTATTTGTCGACTGAATTCAAAATACATCTCTTATTCCGAATTCAACAAAATTGCTGCGATATTATTAATATCGTTTGTGTGTCAAAAACATACCAAAACACTGAAATGTTGCGATCGTAAATTCAATTTTTCGGAGTGATTTGTCAGTGCTTTCCTTAAGTTCACTAACAGCTTTGTTGTGGACTAATCTGTACTGATTCGTAACATATTTTTTTTATTATAAGCACATTTTCAGCGGGGGGTGGGGTAAAAGTTATATAAAAATTATTATACAAACAAGGTGCAAACGGATCTCAGAGGGGCATTAGAAATATAATAACGCAAGATACAAGATCGCTCGTGTGAGACACGGGCATGAGCAATTTTGCCGGTAACTTTCGCCCGTGTCAGACACGGGCAAATGCGTTAAGTGGTTAAGATAGATCTACATTAGATAAGAGCCATTATAACCTATCTAGAGAACGAACACCTCCACAAGAATACACAAGTGCTAATAATCAGTGAGATACATCTCTTCGAAAAATTGTTAAACCCATCGCACTGATTTATCTAGCCTTGCTCGTCGTAAACCTCCACCCTAGAAAGCCCGGCCTACTACACTTTTTGGAAAACGATGTTTTAAACTTAAGTTACTTCCAGCCAAAGATGTAAACAGTTAACAATAATTACCCTGAAAAAGATAAATATTGATGTGAAAAACTACTTCGAGTGTAATTGAACTTGAATGATTTTGAAAGAACGTTTCTAAATTGCGTCTCACTTATGTAACTGTATCTCAACAGTTGACATAAGTGAGACGCAAGCTAATATACAGCTTGAGGAGTTTGTATTTTCTAGGGATGATGTGTTGTTTCATTTGAAAAAGATTAAAGCAAATAAGGCTCCAGGACCTGATAATGTTTATCGAAAAATTTTAGTAGAATGCGCAGAGGAATTAGTGGATGTTGTCTTGACTATTTTCATATCTTCATATAACTCGGGGACTGTGCCAGTGGATTGGAAGCTGGCAAACATAACGCCGCTCTTCAAGAAAGGTTCTAAAACTAAGGCAGGAAATTATAGGCCTGTGAGTCTTACTTCAGTTCTTTGTAAAATTTTTGAAACTCTGACAAAAATTAAAATAGTGAATTTCCTGGAGGCAAATGGAGTGTTGACTGATTTTCAGTATGGTTTTAGGAAGGGTAGGTCCTGTACAACTAATTTGTTGCCTTTCTATGACAAGGTTACCATGGCATTAGATAATAAAAAGTGTTGTTTACATTGACTTTCAGAAAGCGTTTGATAAAGTACCGCATGAAGCTCTTCTTTTCAAACTTGCTTATATTGGTATTGGTGGAAAAACTTTAATTTGGGTTAAAAATTGGCTGACTGGGAGGAAACAGAGAGTAGTAGTGAAGGGCAATTATTCTCAGTGGATTGATGTCTTGAGTGGTGTTCCACAAGGTTCAGTTTTAGGGCCTATATTATTTATTATTTTTATTAATGATATTACTCAGAGTATTTCTGGGAACATCAATATTTTTGCTGACGATGTCAAAATCATGGGAATCGTGGACACGGAGGAACAAGTCAATCAGTTTCAAGAGGATTTAAATCAAATTTCTAGGTGGGCAATTAAGTGGGGTATGTCTTTTAATATTGGGAAATGTCAAGTGCCTCATTTTGGTTATGCGAATAAACATGCAACCTATTATTTACAAGGTTACGTCATTAGGGAAGCAGAAGCAGTTGTTGATCTAGGAGTATTGATTAGTCTCGACTTCAAGTCCAGCCAGCAGTGTAGCATAGTAAGTAACAAAGCTAACAGGATGCTTGGGTTTATCAATAAGGCTATTTCGGACAGGCCTAAGGTAGTTGTATTGCCGCTATACAGAAATTTGGTAAGACCTCATTTGGAATATGCTGTTCAGTTTTGGTCTCCGTACCTAAAAAAGGATATTACCTTATTGTAAAGGGTTCAAAGGAGGGCTACTAGATTCGTAAGTGGTCTTTCAGACTTAGATTATGAGGATAGGCTTAAAAGGCTCAATATGTATAGTCTTGCGCAAAGGAGAGTTAGAGGGGACATGATTCAGTTGTTTAAATTCATTAAAATGGGAAATGTTGATGGACTGCAGCTATGTGCTGATAGTAGAACCAGAGGTCATTGTTTTAAGCTTTTCAAATCTCAGGCTAATCTTGAAATTAGGAAAAATTACTACTTCAATAGGGTTATAGGCAATTGGAATAGTTTACCAGAAGCGACTGTTAATTGCAGCAGGGTAAAAACGTTTAAGAAATATCTTGATGTTCATTGGGGACTGCTAAATTGACTAGGACCAGCCTAGCTGGGCCCTGAGCCTGTTGCTGGTCGTCACTTTTGAATTTGTATTTGTAAATACGACCTAATAGTTGACACATTAAAAGAACTGATCGAACTGATTTATTTTGTGTTGATCGTCGCAACTCCCTTCCTAACTCCTTGGCATGCCCCATAGGGGTATGCCTACCACGCTTTTTGGAAAATGCTTTAAACGGTACTATAAATTGCGTCACTTTCAGACGAAGATATAAACAGTTAACACAAGTTACCTTACAAAATATGAATAATGATACGAAAAAGTCCTTCGAGTTTAAGTGAATTTTACTTACATGATTTTGAAACAACGTTTCTAAATAAGACCAAATAGTTGACACATTAAAAGAGTGATTTAATTTTTCATAATGTGATTATTTGGGAATTGTACATTTAAAAATGCAATTGTAAACATCTAGCAAAAAAAAAAAAAAAAAATATCGTGAAGAAGAAAATTATTAGTCTGAAAATGTTCGACGACACTTCCCAGTAACAACAAAAAATTAAACATTGAAAGAAAGGTTCAATTCCTTGTAAAATTATTGTCGTTGGATTAATTGAACATATTTCATTTAGAGATGTCGTCTAATTGCGCTAAAATTAGGAAATATGTTCATGAGATGTTAAAAGTTAGGGTTTTCTTCTTACTTTCTGCTTATCAATGATAATATCTGGGACTGTGAGAGAAATTCAAACATCCTTATCCCTCTCAGTGGGTGGTGACTGCATTCTTTTAAGTTCATCTGAGAAAGAATCTCTCTGTCCCCAATTTGTCTTCTTTTTTCTTTGTCGTGCCTTTCTTCTACCTTCGACTATTTAAATGGAATACCCCCCTCACCATCCATTCTTTTCTGTCTGGTTTGTGACAAATATAGTAAACACCGAAATTTAACCAGTTCAAAAATTGAACAATCTGCAGTAAACTACTGATTGTTTATAGATCAACCGGTCTGATCATTTTTTTTTCAGAAGTACTGATAGTACTGATATTGATGTACTATGCTGTCATTGAAAACGCTGTGTAAATAGTGTGATTTTCATTGAATTTTTAAAAAGAAGAGAGAGAGAGAAAAGAAAAGCATATGAAATCCCTTACTATCCTAAATGAGTGCACTATGAATTATTTTAGGTCATAAAATTTTTTTGCATATTTTGTGTTTTAATACATACTAATCTGACCACCTACCGACTACGGATTAAAATGGGAAATATGAATACAGTAAACTCACAGCCGATAGTGAACCGAAATGATAACTATATGTTTAGATCTACTCATAAAATGTTTTGCGTTTCCTGAAGGAATCCTGTGGTTTTACGACCCTGCATCTTACGTAAAACGTATTTCTAATGCTTTTTGACGGATCAATTAGCACAGTACAAATCCTTTCGCCTTCAATGGATGAATTCGATCATTATGAGTTATATTTTGCTGATAGTTAGTACAATAAACGTGGCTTAAGGTGAATTAACGTAATCGGACTAAAATTTCCAGCTGACACAATATTCAATTTAAGTATTCTGCTTTGGGTAGGTTTTTGCTTTATACAGTCTTATGCAGTTTATTCAGAGCTTAGTTTTTCCAACTTAATGCGAATAAATATGTACTGCATGTTTTTAAGAAGAAAATAATAACAAATATTATCTCTACGCATTATCAGTTTTAGTATAAGTATGAATACATTTCGTCTCCTTCTGTTCTCGTTGTTATCTTCCAGTAGCTGGAGTGCAGCAAAAGTGCAATTACTCACGGAAGAATTATCTACTACGCGTTTTAAAAGCATCGACTGTTGTCACGATTTTTTAACACTACAACTTAGCACACTTAAAGCAGAACACTAATAGGAGATTACGAAAATTTATTGGAAGACTACTGACACATGACTTGGACCTTCTCCTTTTTAACTGGAAATGAATATTCTCAGAACCAATTTCACACTAGCATTGCTGCACGCGGGGCTAGCTCGAATTGTTCAAAGCGACTGGGACTCGAATTACGTTGTATAATATCGCGTGATAACTTAATATAAAAAATGGCAGCGACCAGCGTAAAATGTCCGTTTCCTCAATCTTCTATTATTAAACTATATTTTCATTTAAAAACGGATATTTTTTCCTGATAATGTTCGCAAGTCCCAGCTGCAATTCGGTCTGAAGTACGAGTGTGCCAAATGCAAGAGTTCGTTGTAAAATAGGGGAGGAAGTAAAAGGGAAGGGGTTTGGTAAACTTTTAAATCAATTCTCGCACAGATCAGTCGTTGTAGAAAGCATCACATTCATTAATATTTGGCGCATGTATTGTTTATTATTATTATTATTATTTACTATTCTGATTACAGTCATTTCAGGTAACTTTAAACCGTGTGGGTTACCTTTGAACCACTTCATATTTTTAGTATATTTGACGTCAAAAGAAACGTTATTATTTTTTATTAATGCTTGGTGACTATGCACTACTTTAGGAGGAGTTCTTCAGTTTGAAGCCAGTAAATACAATAATAGTATTAAAATGTGCGTGAGGTAACTAGAAGTACAGAAATTGTGCATCAAAATTAGACCGTATTTCTGCTGCTGTTACTACTACTACTACTGCTCGAAAACACTTCGAAATTTTTCGACCGTATGATTGGATTCTTCACGAAATTTCACCAAACGATCGCTTTTTAAAAGCGTTATGCTTTAATATTAAAATTTTTTTCTTAAGATACTAAGTTACTAAATTTTACCTTTTCGATCCTAAAATCATCAGAATTTCACTTTCTATTTTCTCCAATGATTTCCACAAATTTCTGCGAAACTTTCCCAAAATATTGTATTTTCATAAAAGCTGTTAAAACAAGTTTTGTCAAAAAGGTAAAATCTAAAAAAAAGCTTTGTAAATACACATAGTTTTACTAGAAAATGTGTTTTTCATCAGTAATAGTAAATAATGTATTCGGAGAGATATCATAATAAAGCAAGTAAGTTTTTCCCTTCGCGATCGCGTTGTAAAAAATTTCTAAACAGAGATATACATATACGATGCAGTACATTGGGTTCTAAATTTTATGACTTGTCAATTTCATAACGTCAAGCATTAAAACAAACAAAAAAAAAAAAAAAAAAGAAATGGAGCTTTATGAAATTACCGATTTTCAGACATTTATTTCTTATTGAACAAGATTGATCGATTAAAAAGATCTGAACATTAAACGAGCGAAAAAGAAAAAATAAAGAGGGTAATGAAAATGAACTTTTAAGTCTACAAATATTATCTTAGAAATCATGTTTAATTATCAAATTTCCTTCAAAGAAGCGTTTTTGGATTTTTTTTTTTTTTTTTTTGATTGATGATTTTTGTACTAGCATTTGATCATTAACTTTAAAAAAAGGCGGGGGATAAGCATTCTAGATAGAAATCGAGTTGAGTGCTCTGTCTGAATGAAGACATCAATTCATCAAAACGTGAAAAAGTCATATTTAATTCATTAATTTACTTTCCTTGTGGTCTAGTTAGACTATAAAATCGTGATTTTCTTTCAAAGTCTTGCGAACTCGAATCATTAAAGCCATAAATTTTTCACAGTAAAGAAAGAAAAAAGAAATAGCAAGAATTTTATGATCCACGTTTTGAAAACTTCAGAAAAGTTCATTATCGAAAGATTATCAATAACTTGTTTATAAAGGGATTGGATTCGTTAGAGGAGTATACGAAAAATGCAGCTAGAAACAGAACCATCCCATCAGTATGTCTTTTAAAGAGCTTTTCTCCGCATATTTGTTGAACCTTGTGGATGTGGATCTAATTGCGTTAAAAAAATACATAAATAAATAAAAAAAAATTTAATATCTGACGAGCGTGTGAGTGCAAAGTCTCAAGAGCATGACTTATGAATAAAGGGTATTCATTTCAATTCTTGACTCGAGAACAAAATAGTATCGGTGTAGTGATGGCAAGTCAAAGATGAAAGTACCAAATTACATCCTTATTTGCCTTTTAATTAATTTTATTTAACAATTAAACACAGAACAACAACTAAATTAAAAATTAGACTGAAAATATTATTTCGGGCATTTTTGAAGGAGCGTGTCTGGAAAAGGCTCCAACCTCGTTGCATGGAATCCGAGTTTTAAGTAAGTCTTCTTCTGATTGTCAGACCAAGGTTGACTGGTTGCATCAGACACGATTTATGGCATGACTCAAGTAAATCACGTGAACAGATTCTCAACATGACTTGCCACTTGTAAGGAAGTGACTTGTTGGGACCACCACCAGGGTCCCAAATAGCCGGTGCTGCCGTTACCACGGGAGCGAGCCCCGTAGGTCTCGAGCAGGTTTGTATGTAAATAGTGGGAAAAGAAAAAAACAGTGAGTGATGTGGGGAGGGTGGCCCACAGTAATATCTGGCAACGGGGCCCATATATTGATGGGGTGGCTTTTGGTTGGAACATGAAAGATTTCGGCGCAGTTTGAAAATAAAAATGCTTCATGAAACTTACGGTATTCTTAAGCATGACCTATTTAGGCTTAGTATTCTATACGTAGAATAATTCATTCTACAATTTTAAGTTCTCAATTTAATTCAGTAACAGAAAACGATAGTATGACTAGTGCTTCGTTGAGGGCCGTGGTAGCCTAGTGGTTAGCACGTTGGACTTCCACCCGGAAGGTCGCGCGTTCGATACCCACTGAAGACCACCATGTATACTTGGGGATATGTGCATGTAAAATCCGTAGACCCCACTACCTCTCCCCGTGCGTAAGCAACCCTAAGGCCTCGGCTAAGAGGTAGGGGTCTGGTGGAGAAAAGTGCTTCGTTGAACGAACAAGAATTGTTTGGGGAAGGAATATGCCCCGATCACTTTGCACTTGGTATGATCATCCACATCATAACGCACCTATAGGGCAAGAGGGCCACAACTCAAAATCGACTACTTTATAAAGAGAGATGTTTAAAAATTTAAACCATAATCTTAAAATACGGTTTCTCAGATAATTCATATTTATTTGAGTTTAAATAACGTTTTGGATTGTTGTAATCCTGTGTGGACATTGTTGTTTTATAAATGTATCTACATTTAAAAAAATAATTGTGGAATTATCTCATAATTCAGTTCCTGCGATGTTTAGTATTCTCTTGTACAACTTAAAAAGAAATGCGAATAAAGATACCATTTATGCACGAAAAGGTCAGTAAAATATACTTAATACTGCATTTACCCCTTTTTTAAGTTAGGGCCCTGTAGTATTGGAGGTGCAATATATTTGAGTTTCTAGAGAAGTATTGACATTTGACATGGTGTCTCTTTTTAGATAAGATACTTTCTTCATGATAGTAGTTGCTTGGGATGTCTTGGTAAAGGGCAATTCCATGAAATTAGGGACACCAACATATTTTTTTTTTCCTGCACATATACAGTTTTTTTCCCTCTAAGGTAAAAATATGTGAATTTTTATAAAATTATGTTCAAGCAGTTAGCAGTACTTTTTTAAAAGTTTTATAGGCAATGTTTGGCAATGTTACTTTTGTCACATGTGTTGTTGTCTTTAGAGAGGTTCGGAAAGTTCATCTGGTTTTCGTAAAGAAATTAACAGGTATGTATAAAATCTTATTTTTGTATTGAAACTTAGTCTATATGTGAGGTTAGGCCAGTAAAGGGTCTTTAAACTGTGATTATTGTGTTGAAACTTGAGTTTTATAACTTAGGCCTCATAGTAATGTAACATCAGTCACAAAAATTTATAAAAGTTTTTATTACTTAAATAAAAATAGTGTTAAGAATATAAAAAGCCATATTCTCTTCATTCATGATAATATCTTAAATATCAATTACTTAAACAGTTAATAACAGTTCAATTTAGGAGTTAAAAACTTCTTTAAAATATGTAACATCAGTCACATTGTAACATCAGTCACTTTTCTCTTTTCCAGTTAGATACTTAAACACTGCAGAAATGGCATTAACTACTGCAGAATGGCAAAAAAGGAGGCACTATAAAGTAAAGAGGGAAGGAAAATATGAAAATTACAAAAATAAAAACAATTCAGAAGCTAAAAGGAGTAGATATAAAAAAGGAAATGACCTAGTTAACTAAGTCACTTTAAAAAGATAAATCAAAGAAAATGTTAGAAAAATGTAGCGCATTAAAGTGCAAAACTTCAAATAGCAGTGACATAACGCCTTTTACAAAAAAAAAAAAAAAAAATAAATAAAACCATAGGAAAAGCTGTAACTCGTACAAAGCGCACATTGCCTACATCTCCACGAAAGCAGAAGGCTGTCATAAAAAAAAAAGGTTTGACAATGAAATTGGGGAAACAGGTGCTCCTATTAAGATCGAGTAAGCATTTTTACAGTAGCAGTGTGCCACCAGGTAGAATGCATCCATATGCGATAACCTCAGATGAACTGTCTCATTCTAAAGAGATTGTGATTCCTCTCATAACAAGAATGCTGGAAAAGATTCCTCAAGAAATTGAAGTCTTACATATTTAGTCAGATGGCCCAATTCAAAAACAAGTTCCATTGCAAGCACAAAACTCATGTTACAGAAAAATAAAAATTGTTCATTAAATCGAATTATTTTGGTTCTTCACAGGGGAACGGCCCAGTGGATGGCAGTGGCGGCTCTGTAAAGAGGCAGGTATGAGAAGCTGAAAAAAAAAAAAAAAAGAAAGCATTTCGTATACAGTGCAAAAGATTTTGTAAATGCCGCAGCTTCAAGCAGTGTGAAAACCTTTCAGATCTCATGGTACGATTTACAGTTGCGTTATAAAGAGTTAAATTTGAATAAAATATTTCCTGATTCAGAAGCTATAGCTGGTATCACGCAGCAACACTTTTTGGAGGTGGCAAATTCACCAAAAGCTCCAAATTATCTAAAACATCATTTGCCTGTTCAAAACCAAGAGAACAAGTTCCAGAATTGGCGGCCAAAATTGGCGAATTGTGGAATACGGTGGACAGCTCTATCCATGTGAAGTTAGAGCTATTGAAAACTGTGAATACTTGGTCAGTGTTATGATTCCAACGGGGAAGCATTGGAAATGGTCTGGCAATGTGGATGGAATTTATTACTCACAAGAAAAAATAATAAGAAAACTTAGTACACCAGATGTAGTAAATGCACGAGGACACTTTTCATTTCCTGAATTGCAGTAAAAACATAACTTTTATAATTATATTCATTTACTATTGTTTATTTTTTATCATTTAAGTAGATTTGCGTAATTTTGTAAAAAAAAAAAATTGCTAACTTGACTTTCAAGGAGAAATAAATTATAATTTGAACCAATTAATGTTGGTGTAACATCAGTCACAAAATGTTTGTAACATCAGTCACGGTCATTTAAAATTTCCTCCACTGTAAATTTTGAAATTTTTTAAATGAAACAAATTGTATTCATAAAGTTTGACATCTCTTCTTGACTGGAAAAAAATAATTTTAATCTTCATGTTCTTAGTTTGAGGAGAATTTCAATTACTATAAAAGTTGTTTTTCCAAATGTCTCTTCTGTGTAACATCAGTCACAATTTTTGATTTACCTTAATTCCACCAAAAAGCTTTTTATGTTTAAAACCTGGTATGAGTAGCATTATTGTACTCTATCATGGTATTTTAGATCAATTTCAGAAAAATAAAATTAAATTTTAAGACAGTGGATTTTAAAAGTTCAAAAACCTAGTCAAATTGTAACGTCAGTCACCGTGGAATGACCCTAGTAAAGTGATTAATCGTATTATATATAGAGAAGAAATTCAAAGATGTAAATGAATCAGTGAGTATAAAAACAGTGCTAGTCCAAAATCGGTAATTTTTAGATACCTGGCAAAAATTACACTAATATTTAGAACAACACGTTGCAATGAGAAAGAATACAACTGACAGGACCTCCCACGTTATAAAACCTAGGCATGGCGTTAAAAAAAAAAAAAAAAAACATTTGAAAACGAAAGTTGTTTTTGCAAATATCTCACAACGTTTTCTGGACTAGTACTGTTTTTCCATTCGCTGATTCACATGATGTGCATATGTGTCGCAGCGTTCACAAGATTGTATTTCAGCAATTTTTTAGTGCTAGAAATTATAATTATGCTAGCAAAATGGAACATAGCCCCCCTTTTTTTGCACTGAAGTAGGGGATTTCTTGAGATTGATATACGTATATGAAATTCTCATTAAATCCTGATAAATTTATCATAAAGTGTTCTGCCTTATTTGCACTGGATTAATTCAATGTACAATCAGCGCAAAGATAAATACTCTCAAGAATGGAAACATTTTACAAAGTAAGGATGATATTTCTCATGCGGAGAGTAATTTATTTAAAAGGTCTTTTGCTCGAAGTCTTCTTTTTCTTCTTTCTTCTTCTTTTTCTGTCAAATTCCGTTTAAAAAATATTGCATAACAACAATAGTGTTAAATTTTGAACTGAAAGTGGTTTTGTTGTTATGTTTCTACTGATATGTTAAAGCATGTTGGAAATATTTTTAATGATATAAAAACTGACACATGAGATTGGAATTTTCGTTCAAGTCACGACACAAGCGATAAAAAGAAGGAAAATAATTTTTGCCAGGTTAACAGATATATTTTAAATTGCTTCTATAATAGTTGTTTAGAAATATTTTGTCTTTGACTTATTACAGTTAGCTAAGAAGGATAAATGAAGCTTGGTTTTGAAGAAATGAATATTAACACGCTGACTGCCAGCGCTGTTTGTAGTTTGTGGATCTCCAGACGATAGTTTAATTTAATTAAAACATATTGTACAAAACATTTTATTAAGTAAAAAATTAATAACTTTCTATAAATGTATTGAAAAATGAAAAAAAGTCAGTAACAACAAGACAACTTGTAATTTGGTCTCTCAACAAGTTCACCTACTTGGTTGGCAGCCAACGTGTTAAAAGTCCGCAAAGCAGATAGTTTCGACTTTTCTATTTTTTAAAAATTATTTTGGTATGGTTAACCAGCTGACTGCTAATCCCGCGATTTCCACGTGTAACGTAAAAAAAAAATAAAAATAAAATAAAAATGTAGCGAAAAATTGTTCTTCCCGCTATTTCCACGGGCATGAGCTTTTTACACGGTTTTATTTAACTTGATTTGTCACGGAAGTTTGTTACGCGGTTTTCGACCACTAGCTTAGACTTAAGACACAAGCTTATCTTCAATGACAATACAATATTCCATCCATTTTATAATTTATTATAACGTTAGTTAGGAAAAAAAAAATAATAATTTTGGCACTGAGGAAATTAACAGAACTATTATTTGTCGAATGGCAGCGATAGCTTTGTTTGGATAATGCAACTATGTTATTTAACTAGATCTATAGCTGTGTCTGTTTCGCAGTGGTTATACCGTTGGATTGTGACACCGGAGGTCGTCAGTTCTAAACCAGTTCCGGTCTCATCTATTCCATTCAACTTGATTTGTCACGGAAGTTTGTTACGCGGTTTTCGACCTTCATTACTGTATTTTAGTTTTCTTTTAAATAAAAGTGTATCTTAAATTTTTTTTTTGAGATTTAATATATTATTAAGTGTATTTAAAATATTATTCCAGCTGTCTCATCGCTAAAACGTGCATAATGCAATTTCTCAAGTATTTGGACATTAACTAAAGTTTTATTCCTGAGATGGCTTTAGTTGCATAAAGTTTGACTAATTTTTAGCGAATCGAATTCACTAAAAAAAAGAGCAGTCAGAGGGTTAATGTAACTGTTTGTATGTTGTTTTCTTTCTTTCTTTTTTTCCTCTTTCTTTTTTTTAACAGCCTGAATGGAGTAGTAAGCTGATAAAGGGAAATTTATGTTTGCGCAAAGTTACTTATTTATTAATTATCTGACTTATTGTCTTTGTATAGAAAAGACATTTTTGCGGATTTCCTGCACATGTTTGCAAATGATATTTGTAATCGAGATTATTTTTTATTGTAGATATTGTACAATTATTTTTTGACACCTGATCAAACATTGTGGGTTTTGTTGTACATATTGAATTCAACCACTTTAAAAGATCATTTATTCCTCAGAAATTTCAGAATTCAATTATTTTTTTCAGTTTAATCTCGAGTAGACGGAACATATAAAAATTCATGGTTGATTCTGACTGATTACACGGAAATTTATTACCTGAATTTTTGCGTTGAATCAAAAATATTTTGATACTGTGTAGCTCAGAAAACCTTACAATGTTGTGTGTTTGGAGCTATTTTCATTTATTTATTTACTTATTGTTTAAATATTTCTTTATTTATTTGTTTACAAAGTGACATATTAATATTAAAGTTACATTTGCTTACAGTGAACATATTAACAAAGTCCCATCTAAATGTTTGATACACTTTTATAATTTATGTTGATGCTTGACCACAAGTTTAAATGAAAAATAATTTTTAAATTTAATTGCCGTATACTTGTATTATGCTATTTTATATAATTAGCTTATTTGTACTTCCTTTACATAATTGTGAGGTTGAAAATTTAGTTGACTTAACGCAAAATATTCGAATTAAACATTAGTTTGTAATGCATTTAAGCGTGCATAATATATACGAGAGAATAATGGCGTTGGCGTTAACAGTTTCACATTCAAATGCTGATTTAAACGTTATTATTGTGTGGCTTCTCTACCCTTCGTAATTGCATATTTATTCAGTAAGTACTTGTTCAGATTTTGATGCAAACTTGTCAGGATATATTCGCATTGATACATGGTAACGAAAGTATTTATTATGCGTACATGGAATTTTTTCCTTCTTTCGATTATGGACACCGATGCAACAATCAAATTTTAAAATATGATGCATAAATAAAGAATTATGGAGAAAATGCATCGAAAAACTGCGTTTTATTGAATTTTGCTTATTTTACATGATTTCAGTGAAATAGTAATATTCTTTAAACCTTTAAATTCTTATAAAATCCAGACCAAAAAAGCAGAAATTGAGGAAGAAGAAAGCCCATCTAGAAATCCTTATAGACTACACTATCATTATGAAATCGATCAAAGAATAAATATAAGTTGGAGCAGAAATTAGATGGGGATTTGGCAAGAACGGGTGGTAGTTATCAGAAAAGAAAAGATTAAATAATGTGGTTTGCCAATACTTACATATGGAGCCGAAAATTAGACCTTACCAGAAGAGCGATACAATGATCTTGGATGCTTTCACACCAAAGGGGACAAATACAAAAAAAAAAATCTGTACATCTGCGCAAGCGCAGATGAGAACAGACAGAAATATTGTCGTCTGTGGTGTGAAAACAGCCAATATACAGCGATATGTGGAGAGATGTTTGCTGTATACATTGTTGGAGTCACACCGCTAAAGCATCCTAGGAAGGCATAGGAGAAATAAACCAATCCAGGGTACGCAAAGTAGAGAAGTCAAACATTTAAAATGCAACCAAGCCAACCAATATTACTCGCAGATACAACAGATGTACTCCTACCATAAGTATCTTCGTGGTATCAAACATCAGAGCAAATATCTCCAACAAATAATTTTTTCGAACTAAGGAATTGGGCTGAAGTTAATTGGTAATCAAAGCTAGCAGATCATAACGCTTGGGAGAAACTAGAGAAGACCTACATTGAGTGGTATAATGACAACATTTGATGATGATGGATAATAGATAGTTGCCTCTCTGATCTTTAATTTATCTTTATATTTTACAAGAAAGAACTACAATTGCAAATAAACCTTTTCATTAATTTCTATTTAGACGTTGTAAGAACATTAAGAGTTACTTTAAAATAGTATATAAGAGAGATTTGAAAGCAGATTACTCATTCAGTAATAGTGATGAATCTGATGTTAAAAATCGCGAAAGGGAGATGTGGTTAAATCCGATAGTGAAATTGATTGAGAAGATTGACTAGACAGAAATTTTTTGACACCAATTTTCATTGTTCATACAAACATGTTTGGTGTAATTGTTTGATTAAATGATCCGTAAACATGTGGAGTAAAGAACTACTTTTCGAGTTATGAATAATTATTGTTATAATTGATTCTCATTTGTGCAGTTGTATAAAAAAGTTGACGAAGTAGTCGCAAAAGTTTCGTCAACTGACGGGAAGTTACCACTAGTGGTGTTACACAATGCATTGATATAGGCAAATTCAACAAAGAAAATGAGTTAGAAAATGATTCGTAGTGACATGCGAGTGTTTTGACATAAAATGCCAGGTAAACAATGTGGAAAGAATATGGAACAAAGAATGGAAAAGTTTTGTCAACCTTGATTTAACAGAATCCTTATTTGCACAGGTTTCTATTATCGCAAAAGACGAATAATAATCCGTTTCCATAAAAGAGTTTTATAACTCTTCTGTCTGTATTTACACTTCCATCAGCTGGGAATCGCTTAACAAGATGCCGGCAGGGACCACGAACAGTTTTCTAAAATAGAATGAAATCATCAAAGAGAATTAGGTATGACGGTGAATGTAAGAATCATTGGCGAATCTGCTTTTGTAAATCAGTGACCTGTGGTTGATATGAAGCGTGAAGGACGAATGACGCTTTTCAATTGGACGGGGATGTGAAAACCTGTTGCGGACATCCGGACAATCATGTCGCCGGTTCATCGTGAGAGTGGTAGAGGGTGGTAATGTAACATATAGAGCGAAGAATTGATGTTAGTTTTTACGGTCAAGTTATGTAAATATTAATTTCTGTGTCTACGACAAGTTATAAAGTAATTCAGAAATTTAAGGTTCTCTACCTGGTGGAGATCAAACAATTCGGTTTCCCGTTTTGATATTGATGCTATTTAAAAATCTCAAAGTAGAAAACAGCGCACATAAATCTTAGGTTGACCGATATATTACGTAATAAATATGAAATAAAATTACAATATAAAATCAAACTTTTCAACTGGGAATATCGCCTGTTTTAATAATATTATTTAGAGATTGAGGTAAAGACTGCGCTAGCGGATAAATGTCTTCTGTTATTAGTATTATTATTATTGTTACTGCATTGAAAAGATTTGAACTATTTTAAGCTGGCTTACATCAGCCTAGGAAGATTTTGCATCTTCCTTGACGATTTTTACACCTTAAGCAGGGTCAAAAATAGCTTACACGACTGCAGTCATTTTTGAGACTAGCAGGAATTGTTTGTTGGAAGTAAAAAGTCGAGTGCCACCGAAATTTTAATATTTGTCGCTTGTCAAAATTTACACGAACTGAAAAACACATGGCAGTCCACATTGGTGATTTTGAGACTCTGAAGTTCTATTTGTGTTTCTTCCGACGCGTCTCTGTATTTATTATATCATTCTACAGCTGGTATGGGGGACTGCTTTTTCCTAACGTTCGCCATGTCATTCACTTCGCTTTTGATAGTTTCTACGTTTTTCAGCATTCGTCAAACAATGCGTTTTCACTTTTCAACAAAGTGGGTCAACGATTTCCTTTTAATCCAGTTCAGGGTTGATCTCAACTGCTTGAATAAATTACGTATGGTTAAGAAAATATTAGTATGGTTTAACCAATGGACATTAAAAAAAAGTAAGTTTTTTTTTCTTTGCAAATGCTCGAAAACTTCTACTTCTATAATTTAGTCATAATAAATTATTTAATCCTGTAGCTATACTGTATCGCTCGGTTTGTTTCTCTGAAGTCAACCGAGAATTAATAATATGATCTACTTGATATTTCAGTTGCTCATGCCATGCATTGTGACAATACTAAATATTCGACGGTGAAAATAAGAGCTGCGTTTGAAAACAGTTACAAAAATTATGTGTTAAACGTAGTGCAGGGGATAATTTTCTTTTATCTTAAGTTGCCAGTGTTGACTGACTTCAATGCTTATTTCTCAGTACACAATTTACTTATTTCTAAAAGTACAAAAATCATACTCATTTATTTCACCAAAATGCAATTACGTTTACTTAAAATTACTTGTAGCTTTCCTTTTTGCAGTTTTTGTTGGAGAATATATGCTTCTTCACTTGTGATACATGCACGAAATCGCCCTTTATGAAATTTTACAAATTCACGTCAGCTACATTTGTTGACATTACTGAACTATAAGAAATAATGTCAGATTAAACAAGGTGCATGCTTATAAAATAGGAATAAAATTTTTGAAAAATGTGAAGGGGGGGGGGGGGCTTGTGGACATCCAAAATACAAAGGGATAAGAGAGGGGGAAAGGGGAGAGGGATTTCGAGAAAGGGTATACTTAAAAAAGTAAGAACTCAGTTTTCCAAATTTAAGTCATTTTGACTCGGAGCTAATCCAGGAACGTGACGTTCTTGAAAATAAGCCCAATAGCAAGAATTCTGATTTAACAGTGCATAAGCAGGGCAGCACCAGCGGGTGGGTTAGGGGGCGTTGGGTCAATGAATACCCCAGAACATTTGGCCTCGAGTCATACTCGTCAATCCTGCACATACACCCCCAGGCCATATATATATATATATATATGTGTGTGTGTGTGTGTGTGTGTGTATGATCCCCTTTCCCCACCCAAAAAAAAATCGCCCTTGCTTATGCGTATGGCAGTTTTAACGTTTACTAGGATGACAAACTTATATTGTTGTTTCCTAATTTATTGTGTAATTTGCTATAGCGTATAATAAAGTTTTTGCGTGGGATTTAGGAACACACATTCTATCATATTTTCGATAAACATTTATAGATATCTATTAATTACCTTGCTGCGCAAACTCAAACAAAAGCCTTTCTTCAAGTGTCACATGAGCACGTTTCCAAAACTCTAAAAAGACAAAAGGCATAATCAAGTTTTCTCTGAGACCTAGATGTCATTTCTCCTCAACCCATTAAAGCTTTTTCTTCTATGATGATATCCACCTTAAACTCTAATGGGAAAAAGTTTACTTATGTTCTGGCTTCATCATATCATTTCTCCTGAAATCTAAAAAAAGAAAGTTGCTCAACCAGTCTGCCTGATGGTTGTAATACTCGGCGTAACCTCAGACGCTCCCTTAATTCAAGTTACTGTAATAACGCTACAAAAACTGAGTCCCGTTACACCGGTTTTAAACTTCCTTACTCGAGGACTGACACGGATCAGCCCTACTTCATGTAACTTGAGAGTTCTATTGGAGATATATACCTAAAAGTAGAGAAAGCTTCTCTCGTGAAGAATATATGCCAATTTGCATATTGTGTTTTTGAAACGTATCGTCACGTCTTAGCTATTGTTGCGTTAGATTTTGTAGCAACGTGGTTTAGCACATGTTAGTATTAAATTGCATTTTTTTTTTTTTTTTTTTTGCTGCTTCAGAACTGCTGCATTTAAAAAGATATTATCTCTTGCACGTGATTTTGTGGTCACTTAGGTGAAGATGTACTATCTCAAACGTGCTGAAGCTTTCTCTCTAATGTGTTTTTAGAGAAATCATAAAAATATTCAATTTTGGAAGCTTGATTGATAGATACCTAACTTTGAATAATAATTCAATCGAAGTTTTTAATTATTTCAAAGTTGTTTCTGGAATATTTTTTACAATCCAAACATTTGCACTTCGATCGACATCAGATTTATTTCTAAGTTTTCCGATATTTAAATAATTAAAATAAATATTAATTTACTGTGAATCAGGCTCATGATGATCATAGCAATTCTAAACAACTCAGTTTCAAAACAGACGATGTATGCTACACTGTAAAAAAAAAACAGTTCAACTTTGCACCATAAATATGGTGAAAGCTGAAGTGCTGTTGATGATTGAACCAAAATCATGGTTCAAGCAGAAATGCGAAATTTGAAGTTACGCCTTTAACCATAATCTCGGTTCAACCTTGAACCAAGAAGACGAACTCGGCACCCGGACGGAAACAGAGAGCCGCCATCGTGCTAAGCTGTGACTTGAATCATTTATTTTTCATAACAGTAAAAGGTAAGTAAACTTCGATGTAAATATAATTTTTTGTTTATATTGTCTTGTTTTCTGTGTTTTTAAGTCTTAATACGCACAAAATAGGTTGTAAAGCCTATTTCAAAAATGTTATCATATACCGATCATGTCACCTTTAACGTTAAATTGACTAAGTAACTTAATTCAGAACTTTCAACCTGTGCAGTTTTATTTAATTATACTTCAATATTTATTTGTTTTTTTTTTACTTAAATTAATAATAATTCACCCCCATATATTTTACTTTTGGCTCCCCTGATCTATCTTTAAAGTTGTCACTTTGACTTGTTTACATTTTAAAAATTGCATCTATTCTCGGGATTTTTACTCTAAATGTTTTTATTTTTTTTTTTTCATTTTTATTACCAAGACTACGTTTCTACGGCGTTACCTTTTTAGATCCACCTCTTTTTATTTAATTGCCTTTTTGAAATTTAGTAAACTTATTCGTTGTTAGACCCCTTTTGCACAATTTTTACCCGTAGATTTTATCAAGGGCGTGGCCGGCGGAGGGGGGGGGGGGGGAGAAGAAGGTTCGAACCCACCTCCACTCCTTTTTTGAAGTTTCACATGCTATAAATGACAATTTGAAAATTAAAAAAATTAAAATATTCCGATAAGAAAAACTCATTTGTTTAAAATTCAGCTCTTCTGCTTAATTCGGATCCCGTAGCCGAAGGGGCTAAAATTTCTAAAATTTTACATGCAACAAATGAAAATTTGAAAATTAGAGTAAAAAATAATCTGATTAAAAAATACTCATTTGTATAAATGTAGTTAGTTGTATTTAGATTCCAAGGCCATATCCAGGAAGGGGGAGGGGGCGATAGAATCCCTCCCGCCCTGAATTTTTTTACTTGCTCTGAATGATAATTTGAAAATTAAAAATATTTTGATTAAAAAACCTTTCTTCAACTTGACCTCCCCCCCCCCCTTTAAAAAACAATCCTGGTTGCGGCTTTGATTTGTAATGATTCTTACTTCCCAATCATTTGAACTAGCTATTCCACCAAGAGCAGGTAAACCCGGCTTTGTATTAAAAATATGTCCACTATAGGAATTCTTTGAGAAATTGGGTCAATTTTGTGTGATTTTCGAAGGAGCATTTTTTTTTTTTTTTTTTGCCTTCAACATTAAATTAACTTTTTTTCAAAATTTTCAACCTGTACATGTTTATTTTATTTTGCTTCAATATATGCTTGCTTCTTACCTGATTTAATACTTTCCCCCATGTATTTTACATTTTGCTCCGTTTGCTCTACCCTTGCAGTTGTAACAATGGTTTGTTTTCGTACTTAAAAATTGCATGTTTTCTCAAGATCTCTCCCTCGTTACTACCAAACCAATTTTCCAAGCTGTTAGCTGTTACCTTTCTCTTTTCTGCTCTTTACATCTATTTTTTAAAATTAACTACTACCAGTGGTGGATTTTAGGAAGGACACAAGGAGCATGTTCCCCATCAAAAAGAATAAAGGAAATTCGTAATTATTCCATTAAATATTTTTACACATTTTCTGCGCTTTTAACTACATAATTAGTTTTAAGGCATCGTAAAAAAAATTAAAATTCCTAAAATAACTTTATTATAAAATATTGACGAGGAGGAACTACTTTTTACTTCCTGGTGCGGATAATGTCAACGAAACATTGAATAGACAGCGTACAAATCAGATACGCTGTAATGTCAGTTATTTTATATCTTTACAGGGTGAAGTCTTAGACTCATCTGGGCGGTCTTAGTCTGAAGTGCCACGAACTACTGCTCGTTTTAGCCTTGGAGTAACATCTGTGCAGGAACACCCCAATAATTTTTAATTATTGCTATTATTATTTGCGCATTTCATGTTTTTCAATTTCACTTCTAGGCATATGTTTTCAGTCATCTTTGTATGCATATAAATAAATTTAATATTTTTGATGCTAAAGAGTGTTGCAATATATTTTTGAAAAAAAAAAATGACATAGTTCAGAAATTTAAAATGTTCGCTATCAATTACACTTATAAGCGAAAATTCAAATGCCATTTTTGTTAAAAATATCTGTTGACGAGCATAAAAAAGTGTATTGCAAAAGCCTTCCTTATGTGGCTTAAAAAAATTAACAGTGACTTACATTGCAATTTTGAAGAATATAACTAAGTAACATAGTTACTTAAATATACTGAAACTCTCTGATACAGTGCATTGGGATGTTGATATAAATAAATATATAACTAAATACATTAAAATATATGGAACACTGAATCAATTATTGAAACGCACGAATCTGCTCTTATAACTAAATCTAATAATTAGCAAGAACTTAAGTTAAATTTACAGATTAAAAAATAGAAAATTCGCTTTACAAGTAAAAATTGGTAATAAGCTTTTTTCCTGTTTTACGCTTGAACATAAAAAAAGATTTTAAAGTATTTATGTTAAAACTCACCATTGCAACATAAAATGGTGCAGCTCAAACTTCACTTTCATAATATAACTCTGGCTGGTAGAAAGTCCCTCATTATGGTTCATAGTTTAACCAAGATATTAGTTAAAATAAAATCTATGGTTATGGTTCAAAGTTAAACCATAATACGGGTTAGAAAGAAATCGATATCATGGTTCAATGTTGAACCATAATACTAGTTAGAAAAAAATCCGTTACCATGGTTCAAACTTGAACCGAAATAATGGTTAGAAAAAATTCTGTAATCATGGTTCAAAGTTGAGCAGCAATACTGCTTAGAAGAAAAATCCATAATCATGGTTCAAACTTGAACCGAAATAATGGTTAGAAAAAATTCTGTAATCATGGTTCAAAGTTGAGCAGCAATACTGCTTAGAAGAAAAATCCATAATCATGGTTCAGTGCTGAACCACACTCATGGTGAAACTAGTAAACCATCATAATGGTTCAAATTAGTACCAACCGTTGGTTGCAGCTGCATTTCACCAATTTTTAGTGAAAGGTTGAACCACAATTTTTACAGTGTATAGTCTAAAGTGGGCAATAGGAAAATTAAGAGAATACACCCCACAAATGAATGATATGCTGAAGTTCTTTATTTTTTAATAGCTAGTAATTATCATCTATCTTTAAAAATTAATTTTCCGTCTTTCTTTGTATCTTTAAATATTTATATATACATAAGTATTAAAGTTAAAAACTTCATATTATAAAAATATCATTGCTTTAAAATATTTACATAGTATAGCTTTTAAAGAAAGTAGATTTCGGTGTTTAATCTGGACAAAAAAAAAAAAAGGGAAAATTAAACAAACACAACATAAGAATGTCACTTGTTAGAATCTGAATTATTTACTCCGCTTAATTGAAAACTATTTTTTTCCTTCTCTTTAAAAGTAAAAAGCTTACTTCAAAAAAATTCCAAATAGTTGCTGAGACAAACTTAAAAGGAATAAACATTAATAACTCTTAGTTTTAAAACGAATGGGAGAAGTAGAAAGCAAATAAAAACGTTATTTTAGCGGAATTTCAACAATTAGCAAGGACCAGAATTTAATTTATATTAAATTTCTTCTTGAGAAAGAAGTTTAGTAAATTTACTTATTTTTCATTAGCCTACGAAGCATCGATAACCGTGAATTTCAGTACATTTTAACGTAATATTTATAACTTTACACCATACATTCTAAAGTGTTACAGTGGAGAATACATAGTGAGTGCTTTTTTCCAATCGCTATTCCACTTTCATTAAAATTACTATTGGTATATTATCAAATTTGTATAAAACCTTATACGCATCAATACCCGCACATTCATGAGAAAAAAAAGGGCATCCTAGCAACAGTCATTTTAGTTTCGAACTGTGTCCTCTCCCCATCCTTTGTTGGAAGTCTGTTTTTAAGAAAAACTATTACGAAGAGACATCTGTAATCGGCAGTTTTACCATTCCTTCCTTTCTTCCAGCTGTTGATCCCACTCAGGTTGCCACAGCTGCGTTTGTTTTGGTATACTTATTCTTCATTTTAGTTCAAGATTTAGTTCTTGCATTTTTTTAAAAATTTAAGTAAGAATTTTTAATGTTTAATTTTCTGAAGATGCTAGAAATTTTGTTTTGTGTTTAGTTCGTTTAAAAATGGCTTTGGAAAAATCTCTTGTTATATTTGGGCATTTTTTCTTCGAATTTCATTTTAGATCAGAATTTGATAATTTTTAAATAACTTTGGGAAGAGTCGTCACTGGGCACTTTTCATTTTTCGATTTCATTTTAGATAAAAATAGTCGTATGTTTCGTAAAAATGGCTTTGAAATAAAATTTCATCATGTTTGGTTAGTTTTTTTTTGTTTTTGTATTAAAATTTTTATTGATTCTTAAAAGTGTCCTCGGATCACCTGCCGCCATAATTAGGAACTTTTCTTTTTAGTTTCATTTTAGATCAAAATATGCGATTCTTTCGTAAAAGTACCTTCGAAAATGTCTCCCGCCACATTTGGGCACTTTTTCCCCCAACTTCATTCCAGAACAAAATGGATCATTTTGTAGAAAGTACTCATTAATTAATGTATTTATTAGTACCGGCTCATAATCGTCGAAACTAACAAGTCATATTTGGGCACTTTTTAAAACCTTTCTCATAGGCCAAAAAAATTTTAATATTTTAAAACGTGTTTTAACAGGTCCGTCAATAAAGTAAGTATCAAAATTATTGTGTCACATTTGGAGATTATTTTATAAGTTAGTTTTACATTGAGCAAATAGATTGCTTCGTCGATTGCATTCATGGAGATCTCAGTATGTATACGATATTACCATATTATGGATACGCCTCTGGTTGTTAGTAATAACATGTACCTTTAAATGAGGTTTATGTTTGGAAATGTACATAGACTTTATTTCAAAAACGCTATTAACAAGAAGGTTTAAACAGCAACTTGTTTTGTAAGAAGGTAAGATCATTCGTGACAAAATTGCGGACCCTGAAGCTATTTTACAAAAGCAAGTTGTTTGCATGTCCACTGGATAGCGTTCCATTTTCAATGAACCTCAAATGTCCTTTCGTTTTCTTCTTCCTATTGATAATTATCGTCTGCAGTAGAAGACAAAATTTTATTCCTTCTGGGGCTTGTTGATATCAAAATGTCAAACAGCGTTTGAAAAGTTTTTTCTTTTTATTCTTGAAGCATAAAATGTTATTTTGGTTAATCAAAAGCTAAGATGCTCACGAAGAACCTTGCTCTATGCAAACGAGAGGAAACCGTTTTATTTTCCACTTTCTTATTTTTCACGCTTGAGTGCGGAAGTAAAATAATAACGTGAATAAATCATCAACAATTTTTTCACCTTTTGCGGCGCAAACTTCGGAAATTGTTCCTTTATGGACGCTGTTGTTCCATTTGCTGACGGTCAGCTTACATAAAAATAAGTTAATATGACTCATGATTTTATTTTTATTTGGCACTCAAAAGATTTTCGCTCAGGAAATCAGTCTTTGCACGTCTTCTGCTGATTACTCCCAAATACTGTTGAATTTTTATGTAACATTCAGGAGGTAAGTTTCCATTTTTTTTGCTTTTTTGCTGCCCTAAATTTTTGGTGTAAATAGTTAATGTATTAACACACACCAGAAAAGGTAAGATTTTTATTTCAATTAAGTCTTTATTTATTCTAATAAGTAGGTTTTCGAAAAAAATATACTAATTATCTTCCTCTCTTGACGGTTAAGACAAATTTCATTTATTTATTGAAAATCTAAGACTAATAAGAGCAAACATTTATTGAATGCAAAACATTGCATAGTTCCCAACAAAAACCTAACATAGAAATTAAAAAGAGTATTTCATATAAGAACATTTTCTGTATGCTTATCTGCTGCCTTTATGTATTGCCCCAGACGTTTAATCTTAGCTTAGAGTGCGACACAAAATCCGATTTGCAATCTGGCTTCTAGACAATGATTCCATCAAGTCCGGTTTAATCCCATGTTTTCGGAAACGGAAAAAACAAAATCTCTCTTCAATTCACTCTGATCTGAAGGTTTTCATTCTTTTCTGATTTGTCGAGCTTTCATAGGGGTCAGCAAAAATGCCGTATGTACTTAGCTTTCCTGATCATAGACTGAAAACGTATCAGTTATTTTTTGCAAATGCTTGTGTTAAAATTGCTCATTTCTGAATTGTGTTTCGTGTTTTTAGTTAACAATAGTTTTATAAATAGTTACAGAAATTAATTTTTCTTTTAATTAGTAGATGCTACTAAATGTTAGCTTGCATATTGAATGGTGTATATGTTTGAAATTTAACTGAAACGTAGTTTACACTCATTTGGCAAGCAACAACAACAATCCAATAAGCCATGAAATTTTTTCTGGATTTTTAAGGATAGTTCCGATTTTATTAATGAATAAATGAGTGAATAAATGACTACATGAATAAGTGAATGAATGAGTGAGGGAATGAATATATAATAACCGTTGAAAAATGTGTATTTGAAGCAGTTAAGAACTAAAGCTAAATGAGAAAGAGAGAGAGAGAGAGATAGCTAGTTGATAAATTTGATGTTGGTGTGTACGGGAAAGTAGGCTAGACGGAAACTTTGTGTTGAGAAATAATTTTCTTATTCTTCAGTTTTTGAAATATATGCAGTTGTGTTTACTTGCTATTTCATGATTATGATTACACTGAAACTTTGGCATTGAATTTATTAGTTATTACGTGTAATTTTCTCTGAGTAGTTTACATAATTTACAATGAAGTTTATTTATGTATTTTTATTTAGGCCTGATTCAATGTTAAATTTTTTGTGCTGGTAAAAAAAAGGAAGAAAACCTTGTTGATCGTTCGATGTTAAACTCTTTATCTCATTATATTCACATTTAAAAAGCTACTAAAAGCAGAAGGAAATTCTTTATTATTGCGCAATGATTATTTATTTATTTATAGTATAATTGAATTCACTATTTAAGTTAAGTGATTAAATAAACTTGTATGTGTGTTTCATTCCCTGACTGTAAAAAAAAAATAAAAAACAATGCTGCATTCTCTTTGATTATTTAGAGACCTTGAGCGACTGAAAAAGGGTTTGTGTGCTCCATATTATCAGCCAACTATTCCTTAGTATTTTTTGTTTCGCTTATGTTGTATTGTTACTTTTGCGTTTAATGATACATGTAATTTTCAGGGTGTTTCTCGCATTCGCTATTCAAGGTTATTATAAAAAGTAATATTTAGCTGCTCGTCATTATTTCACGTAGCAGTAAGTGGTCTTTATTAAAAGCTGTTTTTCAAGGAAAATAGCGTTTGATGTGGTGACTGCGATAGACTGCAAAAAGTATTTTTCATATTTTCATTTTATTTTAACTCTTTCCCTTTTATTTATTCGACATTAATTGCTATGGGAAATGCTTTTATTTTACTTGGGGAATAAAAATAGGCTCGTTTTCGTTTTGGAGACATGCTATTTTTGTATTAACTAAAGTATAATATATTTATTTATCTTTCTAATTTATTAGATATTTCAAAAGAAGTAGATTTAATAGCATCAACATGTCTTATTGAACTACAGCTAGTTGTATGAAAGAAAATATATTATTACATTGCAGTAACGGAATTATATATTAATTGTACCAACTGAAACGCAGTATTAAGTGTAATAAAGTCATGAAAGGTCATGAATAATGCTAGAAATCGAATTGAATCTAAAAGTTTTTTTTTAACATTTACCATTGGCCAAAACAAATATTTTTTCTCTTCTACACCTCTTTCCAATACTAAATCTAAGAATAAAAAAAAATACTAGCACCTTTTTCTTTTATTAGAAGCAAGCATAAGCAAGGTTTTAAGTAATTGAGTAATAATAATAATAAAATGGTCAACAAAAATTCAAGGAAAGCTAAATAAAATCATCTCATATTCTTATTTTAAAATGAATTAGATAATATAAAATGTCTCTTCGATTAAAACTCCAATATATCTGAGAAAATTGTTACCTTCGAACATTTAAAAAAATGAATCCAAATACATAAGTAAAAAATAATAAAGTAATAAAAATAAATTAATTAAATCAGGATTATAATAGATTTTTTGAGTTTATATTAAATTTGATTTTGACTGTTAATATTTTGGATGAAAGCACCTATCATTGCATGTACTAAAAATGTCTTGGAGAGTTGTTATTATGCTTGAAAATTGCAGACATGGAATGTTCTCATATTTATTATTTCATACATAAGATAAAATTCTCAAAATAAAGTTTAAAAAAATCAGATTTCATCATGAATAATTGATTGATTTACAATGTCGTGAAAGTTTTCTTTCGTTTTTGTAGCCTTATTAATCTGACAAAAATATTAATAGCAATATTGAAAATCATTTTTATTATTATTTTTTTTTAATTATGTGTCATCAAACTGGTTGACTAAAGCACAAATTTGCAAAGAAAATCGTTTGTTTCAGAGGTTCTTCAACAAAAAAAATAATAATAATCAAGCAGGAAAAATTGAAAAAAATAGAATGAAACAGCCAATATAATAGGATAGTAATCAGTGTGTATATAAATATTTTCATTTTAAGTGATTGCAGTCTCCTTAGCATCGTTTAAAATTTGGAGTATTACGGATCTCTAATATTTTAACTTTTATTCGTCAATTCATCGTGCTTGTATATGGGGGGAAATTGCAAATAGGTTCCCTGTCCTTTATCATCATATAAATAACAATGGAATTACCACCACTCTGAGAAGAAAAGGGGATGCGATAAGCAGGACAGGATCTGTTTCTCCTTCCCATCAGCTGCTCAAATACCCCTCTGTCATGACGGCCACCCCCAAAACGAACCTCTGATAAAAATAACTCATTTCCTCTTGTGCTTTAGGACCCTTTAGAGATTCTATATCGAAACCAAAATGTGGGGAAAACGTCACTCCATCCCAGATGTTTGGGTTTTGTGACAGATGCTTCTGATTTGAAGAAGGGAGGACCGAGACCGGGGTTGTGTCGAGTTCCACGTTTGAGCCGTCTGTTTTTAATGTGCGATTAGGGGTGCTGGTGAAAATGAGTGAAACCATATTGAAGTAGTAATCTTTCACAGCGTGATTGTCACTAAGTTATGTAACAAATGTATAAAACATCTCGCAGCCTTTGTAATGAGGGTATCTACACTGTTAGAATTTTCATCATGAAATTATGGTTAAATAGCCGGCAGCAGTCTGTCCATCTAATTCACTGTTAAATTTACGGTGTGGAACATTTTTCTATATTTACGGGACCTAAACCATTTCCAGTCAGCTTGGTTAAAAAGCCGTAAATACGGAAGTTTACGGTTTCATAACCATTTATAAATAGTTTCAAAACTAAATTTAAGTTTTTACGGTTTTTGAACAATTTCGAGGCGTAAAAACCGCAAACGAAGCGTGCGGGAATCGAACCCTGGGTGTATGGTGTACCAACCTTGCGCTCAAACCATTCGGCCATCAGCACCACTCAAAGCGGCCGTTTATTTATCAATAAATCTTTTCCAACAGGCAAACTGCATTAAAACTGAGATTTCAGTTTTTGTTTGGATCCAAAGTTATTTTTGGTCTAAATTTACTGTATATTGACGAAAATCATTTTATTTGCTGCAAAAATTAAAATACGAACAAACTTCAGCGGCTCAAATTATGGGTTCGCTCATTCGCAAACAGTTCGGGAATCCGATGTCTCCAATTTTTGATTTACGTGTGTATGTGTTTCTATTTAGTAACCACTGCTTAAGCCACTTTTTTTTCTTCTTTCTTATATACACATGCAGATTTGAACTGTTAAATCTTTGTTGATATTTTAACAACAACGTACGACGGTGAGATTCCACAACCAAGATGGACGCCCGATTCTGATTGAATACGAGACCTAGTGGCGCTTGTAAATTACGGTTAGTTAAACGTTCTTTCGGAGAAACATAGAATAAACGATTTTTTTACACAATCAGCGGTTTGAGTACCATCTTTTTAATGGTTATTCAACTGTTGTAATTAAATATGGTAAAATAGCAATAAAATAAATGGTTATATTACTGTTTTCTAACGGAAATTTTTAACAGTGTAGTGTGATGTATAATAGACAAGTAACAGTATTTTGACGCACTTTGTGTAAGATTGCATCTGAATAACACATCCTCACGAAAGTTTTCTTCCAAGCTGTATGTTTTGTGAGAAAAGTGAACAAACTAACTAACTAAATAAATAAATTTATTACATGTTATGCATACAGAAGCTGTACTTGAAAGTATAATAATGTTGCAAATGGCGGGTATACACACACAAATTTTGAAACTTTCTTATTAAAAATGAACATTTTTTTTTTGTTGGCGGAAGTAACGAATACACTGCGCCGTGTTGTTTTAAAACAACACCTCCATTTTTCGTTCACTAAGCTTTTATTTTCTAATATTTTTAACATGTGCCGCATTCTTTCGTTTCATTTTGTATGTGTGATCATATTAGTTAATATAGTTTCCCCTAGATCTTGTAAACTGAGCTCAAGGCTCATCTTTTTTCGCAAAATCGTAAGACATGTTGATTTTGTAAAAAACAGTAACTTCTTAATTTTTTTTCTACAAATTTTAAGCAACAATTTTATTTTAAAAAATAGTCTCTAATTGCTTACATAGTTTCAAAATAAAATAAATATAAGTTGTCCGAAAAATTTCGGGAAAAATATATATTAAGGCGCCTTTTTTACTTGTTGTTTTAAAACAACACCGCGCATTCGGGGACAATTTTTATGCTCCTGCATTATTCGCAGTATAAACAAGAACAGGTGCCACAGGTTGTTCTATTTCACTTTATTTAGTATCTTTTAGAAGATTAAATATTTCACAAATTAGTTTAAAGTGGTCGATTAAATTATTATTTAGGAATTTTGTTTAAAATCAATTCACGCTCAACCAAAGAAGAAACGAACATTATCGCATACCCCTACAGATGTTAGGTTTTTTGTTTAAAATCTTTTAGTGAAATTATTATTAAACTTTATTGGTAATCAAAGTAAAAATTTGCACATGTAACTAATAATTATTACTTACATCTGCGAATTTTTACTTTAATAAATTTTATAAATAATAATAAAATAAATCATTTTAATAAATTTTCATATTTTAGTGCTATTTTATGATTATAATGCATGCCTATTTATTATTGATTCGGTTTCATTTGTTAAAATGATTTTTCAAAAAAATATTATTGTTACCCCTAAATGCGCAGTGTTGTCTTTAAACAACATGTCAATTTTTCTCAAATTCTATTTTTCCGAATTAAATAAGAATTTTTTTAGTATTTTTCCCACTTATAACTAGCACAAACAAACAAAAAAAAAAAAAAAAAAATATTTCACAAAGAAGAAAAAAATTGCAGGGTACTTTGGCCGAGAGGTATGGCCAAAGTGCGATGTAATTGAAACGATCAGTGAATATTCTACTTTGGCCAGCCATTTTGCGAAGTGGCCACGATGTTCCGGCCAAAACGCGATGTGCTCATTCAAGAACGCCCGGTAGGCGACTAAGTGTGCAACAAACCGCTTTAAATGCAGAAGCAACGAACTTTTATGTAATTCGAAATGTCACAGAATTTCAGCTTGTTGTAATAAGTGATTACGGTGATTTATAATTCATTTTTTAATTAAAGGAAAAGAGTTAAATTTTTTATGTTGACCATTTTACTTCTTTTTTAATATATTTTGTATTTCTAATAACTTTTACTTTACAGAAATAAAAAAATGTAGTGGTACGTGTTTTCAAATACCGGGTAGTACGGTGGGACCACATTTTTTTAATATTTGTTTTATTAAAAAGCTAATATTGCTAAAATTTGCTAATATTGCCCCTTTTGTTTTCTTTTTTAATTTAAAAATATAAATCTTCTAATTTAAAAATATAAGAAAATAGACAAGTTTTTAAATTAAAATTTAAAAAATTTAATTTTTTACTTTGTCTCAAATGGCCACATCCCACTGCAGTTAGCTGCGGGTACCGCAGCTAGTAATTTTTAAAGAATGAAGTTATGGTTATACAGAACCGTGAAAATGATGGAATACGTGCCAATGAATTTTTCTTCCAATTTTGGCTGATCCTCCCATGCCACTTCGCGATCTGGCCGGCCAATTCCCGAAATTAAGAAAAGATCGCACATTGGCCAGGCAATTTACAGCGTTCTTAGCCATTTCGCGATTTGGTTCGCGAAGTGGCCGAATTCGGGCTTTGGCCGTAACATATATATATTGTTTTACTTGATCAAAATGCCTGAAATTTTTTGTGTCCCCTTGTGTTTGTTTGGATTTGTCTTAGTGTTTTGATAATGCTTTGTGTAAAAAATAGCGCTAATTTTATTCAAAGCATAAAATATATAGCATGTGTGGGCATCTTATACAAAATATTTTGCTTTACTTTGTCAAATCATCTGTCATTTTTGCTGTGCCGTACCCTATGTCTAGTTTTACTTTAGTTACATTGTAATACCATGTATAAAGTAGCGCTAATTTTATACGTATAATTTCAAATATTACAACATTTGTTGCAAAATATGAAGCAAAGTATTTTGCTTGACTTTATTAATACGTTTATGGTAATCTAACTCCAGTAATCAGATTGTTTGTTGACATTAACTGAGAGTTTCCAAATTAATATTTATTATTGTAATATCAAAATAAGATGATATTGTTAAAACAGTAGGAAACCAAATTCTTGTTAACACATAATGCTTATTCACAGCCAGACGCTCTCAAGCACATAGTAGGTAATGATGCTGCAAAAGCTTAGCCATATGGTTGCCAGCATAGGCGAGTTAGCACAAAAAAAAAAAAAAAAGCCTTAACACTGAAGAATTGTATGACAGTTAAATTGACACATAGTAAAATCGAATCAAGTCTATTTGTGTCGGATATATTGTTTCAACTTTTCTTCAGTTGTAAATTAAAAAAAAAAACTTTGAACCCCATTTATTGCAGTATATAATTTAAATGTCATTTCTATTTAATTCTGTATACGTTTGTACTTTATTTTCTTGTTTTTCAGCCGAAAATGTTAAAGATGAGACAAAATACCGACTTGTAATAGAAATTTTGCTTAATATCGAAATCTGTCAAATGATTCTACCTGTATCTATTTTTACTTTAGTTGACTAAAGTAGGCTAATTACATTTAAATAAATCTATAGCCAATTATTTTTAACACTTTATATTTAATTAATGATTCAGAAAAACCATTTAAGAGTTTTACTTTCAACTTTAGGATAATTATCGAAACTTGCTCCGCAACGAACTAATTACACACGTGACATAATTTATAAAAACTCTCTACTGTTACAGCATATCTATTTCATTGAACCCATCATCAATTTACATTTTTTTGTAAAAATTTTGAATCAGAAGGTGCCCGGATAACTTTCCTCGGATATCGGGAACAGTAAAATACACAGGTTTTCTTCACGGTTCATTGTTTAAGAATGTTTACTTCTTGGAGGCATCGTAAATTGCCCATAAAGCTCCGCGATATGGCTGATCGACCCACTAACAAATTTCAAACTCTAGAAATTATGGAATAGCTTTTGCAAGCAACGATGCTTGCATGAGATGTGCTACATAATTTCTTACGGATCATTAATATTGAATGTGATAACACCCTCCCTCTATTATAGTGCATAAAAATGTCATAATTGAAAAGCTTGATAATTTTTTGAAAGTTGAGTCTTGGTTTTAGAGGAAAAGGAATAGTCCTCTAAAACCAAGAGGTTTTACAGGAATAATCACATCTTTTTTACTGGTAAGATATGAAAAATAAAAGCATATAACAATTTAAATACTATACTAAAGATAGATGCGATTCAGTTAAAATATTGAAGATTACTGCTAGCGGTCATTTAATTTTTTACTGTACTCCCTAAGAAGAATTTATTCATTCTAAAATATTTTAAAAGTAATGCACACTGATTTTTTTTATAATTTGTTTTAGTTACATACAGAAATGTCTGTCAGCATTCTTTACTACTAACTTTGTTAAACACTGGACGTTCTGCGTACGCAGAATTTTTTCAAGGGTTCATAATTTTCTGAAACTACTAAAAGAAATTCGAGTATGTAATAAAGCACTATTATTTCCGTAATTTAGACAGCTATCTGAGCTCAGTATACTGTAACAAGAGAGTAGATAGTTGAGTGAGAAAGGTAAGCATAATAGTGACCGAAATTAAATATACTTCCTTGACCATAAATGATAAAAGTATTATATTGCTGAGTTGTGTTATTGTATTTATTTCACGTCCTGAAATATTGTTGTCCTAGAATTATCAGTTAAAATTTTTCAGCCTGAAAAAAAAAGAAAAACCTTCGTTCTTACAAAAAGCAACACAATCGTTTTAATTGTCATCAGATGCTGACTTACATGTAGTAGTAAAATAAATTTTTCAGCTTATTTCAACACAATTTTCTAAATGCAGAACTTCGCCCATAATTTGTTAAAACGCATATAATTTAATCAACCCAATGATGTCATGTTTAATTATGAAAGCAACGTAGTTACATTATACAGAACTATTTAACTAAGCATTCAATGAAAACTCTGTTACGCTTTTGAATTGACAAAATAAGAACCCCCCCCCCCCTCTCTTTTGCCCGTTGACTGCTTTCTTTTGCACATCCAATTCCTAAGAAAGTAAAGTGAAAAAAAAGGTCAGGTCAATGAGTCAAAGAAGCATGGCGGTTGCTCCTTTTATTTCAATAAAAAGGGCACTCCATTCACAAAGCATTCAAGAAAAGATAGTATTTCCCAACTGATTTGCATTCGAATCCAATTCATGAGCTTACAATCTTAGTCATATAGTTTTGGCGTTTTAAATTTTGGTTTGTTTGTTTCAATTCTTTCGCTAGAATTTCCAGTTTTAATTTTAAGAAATGTCGATAAAAAAAATATATCAATGTCTCCTAGCATTAAGAAGTATTAATGCAAGGCATTTGTATTTGCAATTGAATCTCAGTATGTCCCCAATCACCATCTCCACGCTTCGCATGCCTAAGGCTTCGGCTGAAAGGTAGGGGTCTGGTAGAGAAAAGTATGTCCCCAACGAAATTTCTTGCTTATTTAAAAGCTGCCATCGATTTCATGTATATTGCACATTTACGAGAAAAGGCATAACATAAATGACTTCAAAACAGTATAATCAAGAATATGGAAAACCGGGGTGTCTACAGGTCACGAAAGTCCCAAAAAGTCACGAATTTGGGATTCAGTCACGAAAGTAATGACAGTTACCAATAGGCCAAGAAATTTTTCAATTCAACAAAACCGGCTTTAGTTACAACTTGTTATATTTCGTTTCATGCCACAAACTCTAAATGCAAAACTAAGATTTTGCTTTTTCTAGTAATACATCTTTATATATAATTTAAATGTGAGATAATAAGAAATGAATAAGTTTTCTATTTCTGTCTGATTCACGAAGAGTGCTAAAAAAAGAAAAAAATATTGGGCACTGCTTTGTCTACGATAAAATGAGTAAAATGAATTAATTCAAACAGATGAATTTTTCTCCATTTATTTTTTATTGCATTTAAATAAAAGTTCTCTTTTATTTACTACACGGGAGCAACTATTTTTTTTCTTTCCGTAATTGAATTCGTATTCAAAGCGAACCCCCCCCCCCCCCGCTACTTCTAATTTTACAAGTCTTCCTCCTTACTTATAAAAAAAAATAATAATAATAATAAACTGATTTTGAAGTTCAAAGCTCTCACTACATTCTGTTACAATCAATTAGCATCGTCGCTATAGCAACGCTTCCGCCTTCTGAAAGAGGCTAATGAGAAAAGCGACCCGCGTTTTCTCCTCGTATTGTTTGAACGCGAACTGATAAAACTCGAAGCGTAAATCAATTCTCCAATGCTTGAGAAAGAGAGCATGCTTTCAATGAAATTATTGCTCACAAAAATAAAATGTCTCTAGCAGTAAACCTAATATTGATAGAATAACTTTTATAGTGTATATGTTGCTATTCATTTCAAGTTGCTTGATATTCTAATAAGGTTTGTAAAAACTGTTGCGTTGTGAAAAACTTGAAACTTTCGTCATAACTTTTGAACAAGGCTTAATTTGCATGGGGAACTCGACTTCTGTATTTCTTTCGGTGATTTTTTGCAGACTCAACGGAATATCAGACTACGGATAAATATAAGTTTAGAAGAATATCGTTATCATGAACTTTTTTGTTAGAAGTAAAGCCCTGCACGGATCACGAACTTTATAATCACTTTCTGATCATATTTATTCATTGAGGTGATTGAAGTGCCAACATTTTATATTATGCAATGATTCAATCTTCTATTGAAAATAATTTAGCTGTTATTATTTATTTATTTCTATTCATAATATCTAGTGTTGCCCTTGAAATTGTGGATGAACTTGGAAACTGCTCCTTTTCATTTATATTCTTCCTTAAAGAGATTTTTTTTCTATAGCGTTATTCAAATAATGTTACGCTGCATCCCGTTTACCAGACAAAAACTAATGAAAGAATTACATCAAGAAGAAGCCCAACAGAGGAAATTCCTTCAATTCCAGATTACCTGTATAAACTAATTGATATCAAATTATGTATAAATGAAATAACAGTTAATGCGTGCGTATAATAAATATTTAACATTTCTACCTGTAAACTGCTGCATTAATTTTCTTGAGTCGTATTATACAGACTTCTTGAAATGTAGAGCAGAATTTACATGTGGAATATTATGCGACCTATGAATTTAAGTTCAAGTTCTCATACAATAACAATTATACCGAGTCTTCATGCTTTATTTGCACGTTCTGTGTACTACAAAATATCGCGACAACAATTAGAAAGCGTTCAAATTTAATTAATTGAAGGTGCAATTTTATGTAGAGAAAGCGCATAACACTTATATAGACCGAATGTCGCACATAAATCGACATTTAATTCAATTCCTGTAAGCTATGTATGACTCTTTAAAAACAAAAGTGAATTTAATAAGGAATTTCACAACATTTTATTTGCCGATTTTAAAAACTAATCTTTCACATAATTGTATAAATTAAAATCATATGAAAAATTAAATTTTGTTAGTCTTTGAAGAATATAGCTTTCATAAAAACTGATTTTCGATATCAGTAGATTGTGTAAGAAGCCTGCATTACCCTGATAGACATTTGTTATAACGCTTTCCGTATTGTTTTGTCGTTCCATTATCTCAAAATATTTGTCTCTGCCATTTGTTAAACTACCCTCATAAGCAAAATTTCTTTAAACATGTATTTAATACTTAACCGTGCTACAAAAGTTAAAGCCATCCCTTCTTGCATAGAAACAAAGTCGTCTCTTAAGAAATTAGACATTTTCATTTGTAAAAGCGAAGCTGTGATTCGGAAGGAAAAAAATTATAATCTAGTCTGTTATAAGGTTGAAAACCTGGAAGGAATTTTTTCACCTTTATAATCATTTTTCAAAATTATTTCCTGAAAACATAGCCTGATCCTTTTCTCTCTGATTAAAGGCTTATGTAAAAAAATAAAATACCTCAAACTACACGTCTCATTAACAGATCTTCTGTACGCCTAAATTATCATGAAAGCAGGCTATGAAATAGTCTTCTTTGCAATGCTTAATTTCCCAACCGCCTCACTTGCTGTGAAAAGCTCAGTATGCTGATCGGACGTAAATGAAAAAAAAAAAAAAGGATCGTCAACCTTGCTTGGCCATGCGTTTATTTCTGTTTTTCTTGGAGACAAATTTTCGTGCAGTGCCACACAGGGCTTTTTAAGTACCGATTGTAGTGAGGAAATCGGAAATTTATCGTCGTTTTAGAAATCTTGAGCCTTTTTGGAGAATGGTGGGAAAGATCAGTGTTTCCAGTGTAAGCCATTCATCCGTGTATTCTTTGTTGGTTTTATGTGTAAGAAATTGAAGAAAACGAAATTGAAACAGATCTTAATCTGAAGATAGCTTTCCTACCATAAGAGCGAATCGATATTGGTACGATTTTCTTTCAGGAACTCGAACAATTGACAATTTTCTAAGTAGAACTTTTTTCAATGGAAGAAAAAATTCTCTTACTTGATAAAACATAAACAAAACATTTCCAACTTGATCACTTGCTTGTCTTCTTTATTGTAGTTAAAGAAAAAAATGTTTGATTATTATTTTAATGTAAAAAATGGTATAATCACTTTGTCTTGATGGAATGAAGATTTAAACTTTTTGTGAACTCTTAGTATATTTTAGGATGTATGCGTTGTATATTCTTTCTGGAAGTTTGTCGCAGATAATTTTCTTTATTTCATACAAGAATTATTATTAGTATTTCATGGCATTCCAAAATATACTATGAGTAGCGATTTTTTTCCAGCATATAGTGACGATAAATTTTTAGGGGCCTATACCAGATATGGCGAACCTTTTTGAGACGTGGGTCAAATATTGTTCATATTTTTTTAAAGTACTTGAGCGTGTGTAACTGATGCCCATTTGCACCAAAGTTAAGTTTAAAAATTAACATAACTGAGCATAACCTTACAAAAGTGCATTTTATTTGAAGAAAGTGCTTTAAATATGGTCATTTGCTTTGGTTTGTCGATTTTTTTTAACAAACAAAATATGAGTAAAATTAAGCACTTTATTTGATATTTTGTAAACAATTTTGCTTTATTTTAAATAATACAAACGCATTTGTCGTCATTTGCGTATTTTTAGAACTGTAAGGATCAAACTGATGGCTACAGACATCATTTAAATTGCTTGTGTGTCAATGCAGTGCTTGAAAAAATACAAATAGAATATAAATTATCCACACAAATTATAAAATCTAAATGAACCCGTGTAAACCCACAAATGGTTGCCTAGCAATAATGGGTCAGTTAAAAATCTTGCATGGGTCAGTGTCTGACCCACGGGTCATAGGTTCGCCATCACTGACCTCGACCATTAGTAGACCATATATTTAAAGGGTTCAAAGAAGTGCTACTAGGTTGGTAAGTGGTCTTTCAGACTTGAATTATGAGATTAGGCTTAAAAAGCTCAATAAGTATAGTCTAAAATGCTTAGTTTATAACAACAAATCTTTCGTTCTTAGAAACTAATCTTGGGGGGAGGGGGGGGGATGGATGGAGCGATGTAAAGGAGATTTAGAGGGGACATGATTCAGTTACGTAAATCCATTTAAACGGAAAATGTTGATGGGCTACGTTTATACACACAAGGTAGAAACAGGGGTCATTGTTTTAAGCTTTTCAAATCTCAAGCCAGTCTTGAAATTAGGAAAAAATTACTACTTCAATAGGGTTATAGACAGTTTGAATAGTTTACCGGAAGCGACCGTTACTTGCAGTGGAGTAAAAACTATTAAGAAGGCTCTTGATGTTTATTGGGGATTGCTAAATTGACTAGGACCACCCTTGCTGGGCCCTGTGCCTGTTGCTGGTTGTCACTTTTTTTATTTGTAAATAAAACTTCTGTAATATGTATCATCACCATTTTTACGCTATACTGCTTTGAGCGAAATTTATCTTGCAACGGTTTTAAAATTACAAAATTGAGAGATACAAGTAAAGAACAAAATACTTCGCAGTAAAATCGCAAAACCAAATCCAGTCATATTAACTCAAAAAACCGTATTTTTTGTTTTTATTTACTTATTTTTCAAAGTAATCATTTACTAATGTAACGATATGGTTGGGTGGCAAGATTTAATCAACAATACGTTCACGCCATATGAATTTTTAATAAATTTTAATATTCTTTTATTTTTATCATTACTTTTTTGAGCAATGATACTCAATATCCACCTATTTAATACGCATACATTTTTTTAAAATGTAAAGCATAAGCTACTAGGCTACTAGGACGGACGCTTAAATTTTTTTTTTCCTTTTTTTTCAGCCATAAGTAATTAAAGGGAAAAAAGTTAGTGGTTAAGTGTCTTCCAAAAAGTTTGCCCTATTCTTGTTAAATGTGCTATAATGAGATACTTAGAGAAACGTTTTTTTATTTGCTCTAACTGCTACGCAATTAAATACGTCAACTGTTGTGACCTGTGTAAAATTGCTACTTTCTAGGTCATTAATTTTGTCTGTAAAAACAATACGTTTTAAAGAATCGTCCTAGCAACGTCGTTTCATACCCCTTGCTGAGATAGAAAAAAAAAAATCATTCAAACTTTTCCGTCCGAAACTGTAAATATTTTATTCATTCATGTTACTGCATTTCTGTGTTGCTTTCAAAGTATAGTTCACATTTAGTAAATTAAATACGTCATAGATTCTTTTTAGAAGATATATTATTCTTTAAGTTCAACGAAAAGGCAAAATCTGGAGTTTTTGCTGTAATTCTTTATCTGATTTTCTGTGTTCGATATGTCATGAGAATATATATATATATATTATTTTATTATTATTTTTAGTAGTCATATGCTTTTTTTCATTATTTACGTCTGTGTCGATGTTATTTTATGAAATTTTTGGTTCACGCCCTAATCCTAAAATAAAAATGACAGACACACTGGAAATATTGTACGTTATTTTCGACGAGTGAGAAGAGTTGTGATAAAATCTTCTAAATACAAAATAAAACCTAAAAAAAGTCCATTAAAATTGCATCTCTTACTATACACATGAAGAACTAAAACACAATGAAACCACTACAAATAGATCTCTTCTGAATTGAATCTTCTTTAACATCGTGTCCTAGAATGCGTCTTCTGTCAGGATGGTCTGACATACTAAAAGGAGCTTCTCTGGAGTCAGTTGTAAATCAAAAGTAGCCATGTCATTTGAGTATAAATAAAAATATTAAAAAATAAAGAGAGAAAACCTCTACCCCTCAATAGGTATTAGTGTTTCTTTTTAATAATTCTTGCTTTATTTTCAGACTTGATACAAGCAGCTTTTTTTTTATAATGACTTTTCATTTGGTATTGTTTTTGAAAATTTGTTCATGCGACATTTTAGAAAGAGATTTTATTTATCTTGTATTTTTGCACTTTCAATGTAAATCCATCGTTCTTACATTGTGTTTGGATTAATGCTGCATAGTCGTTATGCATTTTTTCCTTTTTTGTTTATTTGTTATATTTTAGTGATTGCATTTCCCTTGATATGTATTTTTTTTCATATATATTCACCTGTTTCTATGTATGGATTTTGAAAAAACCTCACTCTCTCTCTGTGTATTTATCACATTTTCTGAAGTTCATTTTATGTGCTTCATAAATGTCATACACTCAACAGCAATTCATTACTCAGAGGAACTAAAAATACAAAACCAGCCTAATAATGATGAGATATGTGCTTTAAAATTAAGTATAACGTGATGTCCAACTCATTTCTTTTTGCTCTTTGCATTCGATAAATAAAAACATGAATGGATCAGTGATCTCGGAAGCAATTCTTTATGGAAAAGTTAACTTAAAAAAAAAAAAAAAAAATACAAAAAGCCCGGCTAATTTCTGGCTAACTTAAATATACGTTCTGATTTCCGACTCGCTTTTTTCTACTCTTTATACTCAATAAATGAAAACACAAATGCGTCTTTGAAATGAATATTCAGCTGTTTTGAGAAAGTAAAAAGTCGTCACAATTTCAAGCAGCTGTTCACAGTAATAAGAATAAATGAGCTCAAATGTCATGCTTCCGGTCAATGTATGGCATATATATAACAACAAGAACAATTATTCCTGTTATTTCGCGTCCTTGAAAGTGACAGCAGTGTCCTATTTTAATTGTTTTTACGCTATTTGACGAGTGCGTAATAAGTTCGCATTAATATGGCAAAAAAAAGTAGCTTTCTCGGTTTCGATTGAGAAACGGTATTTTCCTCATCTGCCAATTTGCTGCTTGTTTTCTTCGGAGTCTTTTGTGCATACATGTTTTCGCTAAACCAATTTTCAGCTAATGAATGAGAAAAGGTTTAGACTTTTCAAAAATATTCTAAGACTTGTACTTTCTATGAATAGAAACTACATTTTTGTGCGAAACTTCTATACGATAATAAAAGGCTGAACAAATTGAAAGTGATAAAAAAATTGCTTTTACAAGGCATGGTATTCAAAACCTCAACTTTTGAAATGTACTTGTCGATTATAACCGCGACAAGAAAGCGGCCAAAAAAATTTCGATATATTATTAAAAAAAAAATATTCAAGTGCATTAAAATATACATACATATACAAAAAGCGCCAAGAAAACAATTAATGCTACATAGTTTGAAGATTGAGATAGCCAAATTGACGAACTTTGGCGCTTTTTTGGTAAAGATAAGTACCCTTCAAAAATAAGGTCCCTTGTATGTTAATAAAAATATTATCCTTACGAAATGAAAAGTGTATTGAGTATATATCTTTATATTTCAACTTTCTTTTACTTTCCGTATACGATTTCCGAACACGTTACAGGACATTTATAATGTGACATATGTGAATTTGTAGATATGTCTATGTGTGAAAAAAATAACATTTCATTTCATAAAATTTTAATACCGATATTCAATTTAAAGTTTTTTTGCCTACGAGTATAACTTTTCTAATTATTCTTATATTCTTGGTGTTTAATTTCAAATGAACTATAATCGTGTCAATTAAAAGAATGAGTAAGTCAATGAATAATATTGTATTAAATTGTTTGTGTATAAATAATTCAGGAAGTTAAGTAATAGGCTGAAAATTTTATGACGCATCTCAAAAAAAAAAAAAAAAAAAAAGCTCGTTTATTGCAAAATATATTTTATTCTTCTTTAAATTCCCTTACGTTTCAAACGCTCATTTATTGCTTCTGCAGTCGGACAATGATAAATATGTTTATGCTAGCCTGCGTTTTAATCCAGTAGCAGATGATATAAACATCATCCTAGCATCATAATTGATGAATTGATTGAAAGATAATCAGTTTAGGGGTAAAAAGAAATAATCCGATGGTTTTTAAACGAACCAGAACTAATGTTCATCGTTGGGCTAACTATTGATAATTGATAATAATAATTTAACTTTGTGCAAGTAAACTATAATAGAAATAAAATTTCACGTTAATTTAAAGCACAAATGAGCATTAAAACGCAGACATATGTTTCGGGATTGCTTGGAATCCCTTTTTCAATGCGACAGGGAGCTTCTAGATGCAAAACATCCAAATGAAGCAGACAAAACAACTAAAACAGAGCTTATATAGCCAAGGAATTAACTGTAAACCAATGAGAATAAAGGCAGTGTGAAGTGGAAGTAGAAGTAGCAGGGACGGTACCAAAAACAGAGCAACAAACGAATCCAATCGAAAGTACAGGAAGTAAAAAGGAATATCAATAAAAACAAAGCAAAAAAGACGACAGCATGCATAAAAATGTGAAAATACATGAAAATTGGAAAAATAAAAAAATAAAATACAAACAAAAAAAATGGTAATAAAATAAGTACAGAAAATACCAAAACAAAAAGCAAAACAAATTACACATGTAAAGGAGAGGGAGGGGGGGGTGGAAGAAAAATAGACACAAAAAAAGGAAAACTAACAAGAAAACCAAGAAAGAACAACAAATTAAAGGAATTTATGCCAGACCTGTGAAAATAAGGAGTTGACGAAGAATCATTAACCAAATTAGAACTATTCCTGTTAATATGATAAGCTTCCCAAAAGTCAAGCTCTAAAGGGGAAGAACATTTTTGAATAATTTTCCCAGAATTGAAATCAAAAGAGTGGTTGGAATTCCAACAATGTTGAGAAATACTAGACTTATTTAACTCTTGCTTTCGTACATAACCTTTATGCTCATTTAACCGAATTTTCAGAGCACGTTTTGTCTGTCCAATGTAAGAAAGGCCGCAACGGCAACTAATTTGGTAAATACACCAAGTGTTAAGTTGATCGACAGGATCTTTAAGAGAAGAGAAGGAAAGTTTGTTGCTAGGAGCAAAAACGACTTGAAATTGAAACCTTTTTAGGATTTTAGCAATACGAAAACTGACAGAATGAAAGAATGGTAACACAACCAAATTCTTTCTAGAAACCACATGATTGGGACCAGAAGCTTTTGCTTTTTGCTTTCTTTTTTGCTTTGTTTTTATTGATATTCCTTTTTACTTCCTGTACTTTCAATTGGATTCGTTTGTTGCTCTCTTTTTGGTACCTTCCCTGCTACTTCTACTTCCACTTCACACTGCCTTTATTCTCATTGGTTTACAGTTAATTCCTTGGCTATATAAGCTCTGTTTTAGTTGTTTTGTCTGCTTCATTTGGATGTTTTGCATCTAGAAGCTCCCTGTCGCATTGAAAAAGGGATTCCAAGCAATCCCGAAACATATTTCTGCGTTTTAATGCTCATTTGTGCTTTAAATTAACGTGAAATTTTATTTCTATTACAGTTTACTTGCACAAAGTTAAATTATTATTATCTGTTAGGCTTAACGTGCCTGAATTTTGTTCTTCTTTCTTTTGTTTTGTTCTTCCATCTGTTCGCTGCTTGGTGTGTTTTTGATTTTTATTCTTTCCTCATTGCCTTTCTTGACTGTGTTTGTTTTTGCTTTTTTGTTTTCTGACATTTGTTCCGCATATTGTTACGTAGTGTATGTTTTGCATTTGTTTTTGAAATTTGTTCTTTCTGTTTATTTTTGTTTACTGAACGGTTTAGCTATTGTTTTTTCCCTTATGTTTTGTTTGTTTTGATTCTGGTTATGTCTCAGGTTAACAGATTTTGTAATCTACGAATTAAAAAGGTTTGATTTTTGAACCATTTAAAATTTCTCCAGGCTTGCAGGCTCAAGAAAGTCATTCCTAAGTTTATCACTTTAAAGTGTAATTTACCGCGTTCTGTTAGGGTTGAATAGGTAATTTTTCGTTTTAAATTAGTTTTACATAGAGCTTCTATCCAGGAAACTAGGAAAAAACTTTCGTTCATAGAACGTGAACTTTATGATTTACATCTTTCTGTATCTAATTCTAATTTCGATTTTGATTCTATTGATAGAATGTCATGGGCAAGAGCTCTTCATTCATCCGACAGTCACAAAATTACTTTAAATAAGAAATTTACCAAGTTGTGTAACGATTCAAATGTTCCTGTTCCGGCTGATTTGCCTCTTGTTAATAGGAATGTGGTTGTAAATCTTTCGAAATTTCCTTTGAATAGTAATGAAATTAATGCTTTGAAATGTAATAACAATTTTGCTTTGGCTAAAAAGCCTTCTTTTTCTGAACTTATTTCTCCGGTTGAAAAAGCTTTCAAATTTAGTGCCTTAACTTCCACTCAAAAAGAGTCAGTTCGGCATCTTATTGCTTCCAATGTTGATTTCAATTCAAAAGTTCCTAATATTGGTTTTACCCATTCTGTGAAACGCCGTGTCAATAATTTAGTCTCAAATTCTGATTTGGTCATTACCAAAGCTGACAAGGGCGGTCAGATTGTTGTTCTTAATAAATCATCTTATGTTGAAAAAACTGATGACTTAATTGCTTCTGGTCCTTATTCTGAAATTTATAAAGATCCTAGCGACAAGGAGTTAAAAGCTATTTCTTCTGCTGTTAAGTCTGTTCATTCTATTCCTTTGATTGCTAAACGATCTGTTATTCCTTCTATTGCTAATTGTGCGCGTTTCTACGCTTTGCCGAAGGTACACAAGGCAGGTATTCCTTTTAGACCGATTGTTTCCAATATTGGCACTGCTTCATATAAACTTTCCAAGTGTTTAGTTTCTGTGTTTTCTCCACTTAGGAGTAGGAATGTTTTCACTGTTAAAAATTCCATCGATTTTGTTAAGAAACTTCATAACTTCGTTCCGAATAATTCTGTTATGGCCTTTTTTGATGTTAATTCTTTGTTTACTAATGTTCCTGTTGATGGCGCTTTGACTTGCCTCAGGAATAGGCTTTCTGAATTCCATTTTACATCTGTGGAAATTGAGGAATTAGTTTTTCTTACTCGTGTGTGCTTGCAACAGAGCACTTTTGTATTTAATGGTAAATTCTATGCTATGGTTGATGGCCTGGCTATGGGAAGTCCTCTTAGTCCTATTTTAAGTGATTTCTATATGCATTATTTTGAGGAAAAATTATTCCAGAAATTGCAGTTTCAATTTTATGTTCGTTATGTGGATGATTGTTTTGTCCTAACGGACAGTAACTTGTTAGGTAGTGATGATGCTCTTTCTATTATGAACTCCATTGATCCTAATATCCAGTTTTCTTGTGAGAAAGAACTTAATAGTAGCCTCGCGTTTCTTGATGTTTTGATTTCTAGGAGTGAGCCTGGTTTCACTACTTCTGTCTATCGTAAACCTTTCGCTGTTTCTTTACCTCCTCACAGATTGTCGTCTCATCCTCCCAACCAAAAATATTCGGCTTTTAATGCTCTTGTCCATCGTGCGATTAATATTTGCTCTTCTCCTGAGCTTCTCAAGATTGAACTCAACTATCTGAAAGCTGTAGCTGTTGATAGAGGATTTTCTCACTCTTTAATTGATTCTGTTCATAACAAACTTTCTAAAAAAACTTCTGGTCCCAATCATGTGGTTTCTAGAAAGAATTTGTTTTGTGTTACCATTCTTTCATTCTGTCAGTTTTCGTACTGCTAAAATCCTAAAAAGGTTTCAATTTCAAGTCGTTTTTGCTCCTAGCAACAAACTTTCCTTCTCTTCTCTTAAAGATCCTGTCGATCAACTTAACACTTGGGATATTTACCAAATTAGTTGCCGTTGCGGCCTTTCTTACATTAGACAGACAAAACGTGCTCTGAAAATTCGGTTAAATGAGCATAAAGGTTATGTACGAAAGAAAGAGTTAAATAAGTCTAGTATTGCTCAACATTGTTGGAATTCCAACCACTTTTTTGATTTCAATTCTGGGAAAATTATTCAAAAATGTACTTCCCCTTTAGAGCTTGACTTTTGGGAAGCTTATCATATTAACAGGAATAGTTCTAATTTGGTTAATGATTCTTCCTCAACTCCTTATTTTTCACAGGTCTGGCATAAATTCCTTTAATTTGTTGTTCTTTCTTGGTTTTCTTGTTAGTTTTTCTTTTTTTGTGTCTATTTTTCTTCCCCCCCCCCCTTCCTCTCCTTTACATGTATAATTTGTTTTGCTTTTTGTTTTGGTATTTTCTGTACTTATTTTTTTCCATTTTTTTCTTTGTATTTTATTTTATTATTTTTCCAATTTTCATGTATTTTCACATTTTTATGCATGCTGTCGTCTTTTTTGCTTTGTTTTTATTGATATTCCTTTTTACTTCCTGTACTTTTGATTGGATTCCTTTGTTGCTCTCTTTTTGGTACCTTCCCTGCTACTTCCACTTCACACTGCCTTTATTCTCATTGGTTTACAGTTAATTCATTGGCTATATAAGCTCTGTTTTTGTTGTTTTGTCTGCTTCATTTGGATGTTTTGGATCTAGAAGCTCAATGTCACATTGAAAAAGGGATTCCATGCAATCCCGAAACATATGTCTGCGTTTTAATGCTCATTTGTGCTTTAAATTAACGTGAAATTTTATTTCTATTACAGTAATGATAATTGGTTGCTTTGCGTTTCAACAAAAAGAGACGTAAAATGGAGTGAGAGTTACGAAGGGGGAAAAATCTTTGTCGTTTTCTGCGGAAAAAACTTTATTTTATGTACTTAAGACTTTTTTTTCCTGGCTCTTTTGGGTAGCATTTGGAAAACCATGGTGACATAATTCTCGTTGGTGAAAATATACGTGCAGAGTTTTAAACATTAAGGCATTGGACTAGCAAAAGGACATTGCCTCCTTCACCCACCCAAACGATCTGACTATATATATATCTTGATTTTCAAGTATAAGTGTGCTAATGATTTTACAAAAGCTTATAGGAAAATTTTTATTTTAATGCAAAATTGCTAATATTTTTGTCATTATTTTGTTGAATAAATATTAAAATGTTGATTATCGTTAAAATAAGAGGAAGAGGTATTAAAAAATACCTTAATTCGTTCTTCCTAGGGAAGAGGGACACCTCTTATAGTGCTCAATGTTATAGTGCTCAAGAATTTATCTCTAGAATTCTGTGACATCAGCATTGATAGCCATATCTACTGTTAGATGATCAGTAAAGTGCACTTAAATTTCGTAATTAAACGGTGCTGATTTTCATCATTATTCTCAGAATATAACCCTCACAGTAACGCTAAATGAAGTTTTTTTAGTTGTTTAACTGAAATTTTAAATAATAATCAGAGCAAGAAATGAAATACCAAATATGATCTCCTTATTTAAGGGGAAAAATGCTAGTTTGAACATTATTTGCATTTATCAACTTTTTTATCGATTTTCATAAATTTCGTCAAGTTTGAAACGACTCTTTCGTTTGTATACCATTCTCTACTTCTTTTAAATTGTTCCATATTACTTCTGAAGAATGCAGATAATATTTTTATGCATATTAAAATTCAGCCAAGTACATGTTTAGGTACCGTATCACATGATTACATTGCATTAGTATCAGCTCGCATATGTAATGAGTTTAAATATGAAGCGATGATTTTCTAGTGTTGTAACATTTCTATTTTTATAGCTCAAACTCGTTGAAGAATATTTCACACATAACAAGTAATGAAATGACATAAAAAGAACAATTTCGATTTGGAAAAGTATGGTACGGAAATATAAAAGATTGGATGTTTTATCTCTAAACACTCATTTCTCTGAGATTTCTTATCTGTTTAAGTATAGCCGTTAAGTGGAGTGACTGTTTGATAATATGCTGAATTTTACTACGTTAAAAATTTATTCTTATGACTGAATAATGTGAGGTATATTTGTACGTATTTGGGCTTGAAGTTTCGAAACGCTGTTGTGGCAATCTTAATTCAAAATTTTTGTGAATATTTCCGCAGCACTAATGCGCATGAAAACTTATTTCTTCGTCGAGGGTTTGTAGATTTCAAAATTAGTTTTATTTCTACTTAAACAAATCGAAAGTAGCTGGATCATTTTTTATAACTTGTTTTCTCATAACTGCTTTCTTGAAATTTTCGTTTCCATTTCTTTTGAGGAATGGGATGATTTGGAAATCCAGCAGTATTTTTTTACTAACTTTTGTTTCAAGTGCTTTTATTTCAAAAAGTATTTGTAATAATAAATTATAACACTTTGAAAACAACTTTACATTACTTAATAAGGTGGTAACAGTTCTCAATTTTGAAATAACGTCCCTTCTGAAATTTTCATTTGCATTTATCTCAGATAATTTATCTGCTTCTGAAATCAAGCATTGTTTAGTAAATAGTTTTTTTACAATGTTTTTATTAAAAAAAATAATTAATATATTTTTGAATTGTGTTAAGTCAATTAATAATTGGGTTATCAGTTCCATTATTACGGTCGGAAAATGCAGCCTGAGAGCTGAAATAGCCGTGTATGATTAAGTGGGCAAATGTCACCTATGCAAGTCGTCTTTATTAATTCTTTGCTAAGTTTGCTTTTGACAGAAGCGAGAAAACGTACTTCTCAATTATTTAAACAGAGAATGTTTTGATTGATTTTATTGTCTCAAATTTAGTTAAGTATATTGTATAAAAGCAGTACAATTTATCTCAGGAGGAGAAAAATTTGCTCATAAAATTAGTCGGTGGTGCTAATAGCAGTTCCCTAGAAGTGGTCCCCAGTTTCATAGGCTTTATTTATAAAAGTGGTTTTATTGATAAAAGTGGTCCTTATTGATTTTTGTTTTTAACGAAATCAAATTTTAGTTTCTTAAAAGGCGGCAAAACAAGAAATGTAGAATAACTCCAAAGAATGCTAAACATATGAGCTTTACCCCTTTGACAACTGAGGACCTCCTTGACGATTCATCTGTCGCTAAGAACTTAAAAACTATTACCGGAACAAGAACTGTTCAGAAGGTCGTTATAAACGTCCCAACCAGTCGCAGACGAAATATAAATTGTATTCAGAGAGTTACGTAGCCTTGGTGCGAAAATATGCTTCTTTCACAAACATGTCTGCACATCGTTCTTCTTCTACTACGCCCAATTTGCTACTTCTTTTTTATCCCTACTTCTTTTTTGCTACCACAAAATCTCAGTATGAGAAAGGCAAAAGAAACAAAAAAACTCAGCATTCTTAAGGAGACATACCGTTGCTGAGTTCCATACTTCGTTGAAATTTGTGCAAATGTTTTCTAATCGAAACGAAATTCAGCAAGAATTCGGAAATTTGCTTTTGAATATTGCACAATAGTGGCCGCGGAATATGTTTAAGCTGCGCGCCAACTGACCCAAGACGGATTTGACGATTTATAGCGATATTGTGTTATCGTGAACGTTACTCTTCGGATTATTTATCAAAAGAAGACTGGAACGAGATGTCATAGACGAACAGGAAGAGTGCCTGAAGATTGTTCTGAGTTTCATCGTTGCATGGGAATGACGCTTGAGTCAGAAATTATCCTGCAGATAGATCAATTCCTCTGTTTGAGTAGTCAGAACGTTCGACATTTGAAAGCGTTTTGTTGAAGAAAAGAATGTTTGTTGGTAGAGCGTTTACTTTTAGTGCTTCACTTTCAGTCATGGCTTGATGAAGAATTGTAGGATTTGTATTGTCAGGCGCCGTTTTTTACTGACGTTGTTTTGCAATTTCCTGGTATCTTTATTGTAATAGTATCAAATGCAGATCGTAAACACCCAAACTAAATATCCAACTATTATTTATTTTTTAATTCTTTACTGTGCCACGCGGCTGTTTTTTACTATTTTTATAGCTCCTGGTATATTTCATATATAAAACCATAACTTTTATTATATTCAAAGATCTCATTAATTATCATTTTTAGTAGGTTTAAATTCAAAAGTTTTATTTGATGTAAAAAAAGTCGTATATTCCATATTGTGTGTTTCATTTGAAAGTGTGTTTTAACTAAATTTAAGGAAATGGGAAGTTGAATATTATTATCAATTCATTTTATATAGTAACCATTTGATATACCCACCCAAACAGTGAAGCCCGGATGGGGTCGTTATAACGCTAGTCGATTATGTTATTTATTTTTGAACTCCTTACTGTGTCAAGTGGCATGTTTTAACTCACTTTATTACTTCCTGGTATCTTTCAATTATTCCGTAAACATCAGATGCAATTCGTCACTCAAATTAAATATCTAACTATTATTTATTTTTCGATTCATTACCGTATCAAGCGGCTGTTTTTACTCCCTTTATAACTTCTTGGTATTTTTCATTTACTCTGTTAGAATCTAATGCAGCTCGCTACCGGAACTAAATCTACAACTATCATCATTTTTCAATTTTTCATGGTGTCAAATTCCGTTTTTACAGGCCCGTTATTTCAAAAATTTCCAGAGAGAGTGGGGTGGGTGGGGAAAACGTTATACAGTGGTACCTCGAGATACGAGTGCCCTGACATACGAGTTATTTGAGATACGAGCAGCGAAGTTTTGTTTTGAAATACGAGCGATATTTGAGATACGAGGAACGCCAGCTGCGACGCCACGGCCCACCCAGTTTACTGCGCCTGCGCGCAGTTTACTAAATTGCTTTGAGATACGAGCAAATTGACATACGAGCAGGGTTACGGAACGAATTAAACTTGTATTTCGAGGTATCACTGTATTTTTAATGCATATTATAGGTAAAAGAACAACAAACGACATAAAAACATGTATAATTCAATGTTCTTCTAAAAGTCGGGGGGGGGGGGAGTCACCCCTGACCGTCCAAATAACGGGCCTGCATTTTAAACTATAACGCTGTTAGAAACTTCTTGGGGGGCTTTCATTCATTCTGTTCGTATCAAATACAAATAATCACAAAAGCTAATATCTACTATTCATTTCTCAAGTCCTTATTAAGATGTCGTTTTTAACACTCTTCAATTTCCTCGTATATTTCATTCATTCTGTTCGCACTCAATGCAAAAATAGTCTCCTAAATTTCTAGATATATCCTACTCTTGGTTGTTTTTCAATTCTTTAGTTTCCAAGTACGTCTTTCAGTAGAAAATATCTCATCAACACTTAGGATGTCCGACTGATATTTTTCGTTGGTTTTGACAAAATAAACAGTTTTTGGCAAATATTTGAGGCATCCGAATAATATTTTCCCCCGGTAACTTTGACGAATTTTTTGCTTTACTTATTTCATAAGAGCTTCAAAATGCCAATATGAACGACATACTGTTTAATATTTAAAGTCCTAGTTTTTGAAAATGAGCGATTACATTAATCTGGTCTGAAATTTCTTTTCAATGAAATTACGATAGGTCTCTGATACACGAAATTTATATTATGTTTGGGTGATAGTTGATATTTTCTCACTTTTCAATGTGATTGTACTGAAATTACTTCAAATTTCCATTGAAATTATATCGAAATTTTCTAATTTGTGATTTTTAGCAAATTTGACCTTGACAGTGGCATGTGCCATTTTAGTAGATGTAACATTTTTGTTTCATTTCCAGAACAAAGTGTTATCTTTAATCACACGTCAATTGCATGGTAAATATAAGTTAAATATCGTAACGGATTTCTTAATGACTTGTGTCAGTTACTTTAAACATCACGTCATTACTAATTCTACTTAACAACACTGAAAGGTATTTTGGTGAATGTTGAAAGAATTTTCAGTACATCTCAGAACTGCTTGTTATGAAATCAATGTAATCTCGCACTGTTGGCCACGGAAGCGTGACGCTTCTTCAAAATCAGGTTTAGTCGTTTTAAAAATATTTGACAGCCCTAGTAGCTTGACTGTAGGATTTTTGTTTTTTTTTGTTTGGCGTGGAAAATAAATCCCATATATGCAAAACCTTTCTTAATTCAACCTTTTTGTAGTAAGGATTTAGTTTGACAAATATTGAAGTTGTTCCACGCGGAAACCAACAGAGGATGATTTTCGCACTTGTTAATTATTTTCTTTCTAAGTGATGTGTCTTATCTTACAGGATAACTATCAGTTCCTGCAGTTATAACTATGTTATAGTTCTGAATCACATTTTAGTATTTCATCGGAAAATTTTCAGTTTAAACTACTGGTTTCAGTTTTATGTTCAGTCGCTACCACACATTTCATTGTTGTAGTTATAAGTTTTAAAAAAAAATCTTTAAAATATAAGTTCATGAAAATCATTAAGAAGCAATGTCTTTGAGTTTTCTAATTGCTGTCACAATGAATTCTAAGCTACTAAAGTTAAAATAATGAAATAATAAATGAACTTTGTGCTAAGTAAACTAATAAAAAATAATTTCATGTTAAGAAAGCACAAATTAGCACTAAAATGCAGACATATGTTTCGGGATTGCTTGGAATTACTTTTTCAATGCGACAGGGAGCTTCTAGATGTAAAACATCCATTATAGTCTACTAAAATTAGTTATGTTTACTTTTTTTGAGCAGTTTTTTTTTCTTTTAATAATTTTTTTCTTCTAGTGTCATGACTGAAAGTTAAACATTTTTGATGTATCTGAAAGTTGACGAATCAAGCAAAAGTATATATTAGATCAAATTGTGTTCGGGTGTGTTTGGCAAGAATCTGGTTAAAATAAATTATAGGTTTTCAAGAACATACGTTGATAGTAGTTAACTTTAAATTACACGATGGGGAAAAGCAGACATAAATTATCAAAAAAACTTTGTTAAACATATGTTTCAAGACTACAATACAGCTGTCTCCGAAATCTAATCGTTGCCCCTTAGCAACCATTCACTATCTTTTTTTTCAGTTGTTTTACTGACAATTTGCTTTTTTAACGTTGTGTTTTTATTTTAATCATGTTTTAGCAAAAATAATTTTGGCCTTTATTCGCAGATACCTCATGTGTGGTGCAAAGAAAAAAAAATACGAAGTTCGAACTACGCATTTGTAATTATGCATTAGCAATAATGTCCATTGCATTCGTAATAATGACTTAAAATTCTTTCATCATTGTGCGTTCAATCTTTGCACGATTGTAAACTTTCTCAAGTCTGACCATGACTAAAACAATAGCTCCACAGCCAATAGCTCCGCATAAAACAGGCGATCGACAAATATTGCTATATTTAAAGACACATTTTTCTTACATGCAGTATGCCGTTGATATATTATTGTCGTTTTAGGAATATTTCCTTTAGAACTAATTTAACAAGTTTCCTACTGAAATAAAACATTTTTACTGAAGCTGTAAGAGCACAACCACTCTTTTGAAATCCACCAGTTAATTACTTTGTGTTGAAATATATTACTAACACTGCATAAATTCACTTACTGAATTATTTAGTGTGTTGCCCTGGTACAATGTTTTGATACAATTCATAATTCAAAACTTGAAAGACCACATATTCTGGGGAAGAAACGTAAATGTTACTTTTTCCAGTGAAGTCATGAAATATTTTCAGCTGAAATTTAACTATTAATTAACTGAAAATAATTGGGATTTACTTAATGCGATTAGTCACAAGAGAAGTCCATTTTTTTATGAAATTGAGTCAATTGAATTTGCCCGATTTAACGAAATTGCTCATGTTTAGTTCTAATTTCCCTTGGGCTCGTAATATCCTACCAGCAGTTTATCCTCTTCCCTTTTGAACAGATTTAATGTCTTTGAACTGATTGTTCTTATTAATTTTCATTTAATAAGTTTCAGGAAGAATATTTAGTAACATCTTGGAAAAGGTGGCTGACAAACTAACTCAGGAGAGCGTTGAAGTGTTGACGCATTACTATTTCAAACACAAAATATTCGAGCTACAAAATTCCAAGAGCACAGTAAAATTGTGCTCCTTTTATCAGTCTAACAATCTAGAAAATGCGTTGCAAAAGTAATGAGATTTTTGTATCTTGACATTTTATCTTGCTGCAGCACAGTTCGATTGATTGATGCAAAAATGACATTATTTGTTTAAAGTCTTTTACAACAAACACATTTAATTAACTGATTTGCTATTAATGTAAATGACGTTAACGTCAGCTAAACTTTGGCTACGGTATGAACGTAAAGTGACGAAATACGTCACTTTACGTTCATATCATAGTTAAATACACGTCAGCGAAATTGTCTCTGATGTCAATTTTTACAAAATGACGGGCTGTATACGTAAATAAATTGTTTCAGATTCAGTTTCTTACGACTAAATTCTTAATAACAGTGTTCTAACCTCACTGGTGATGCTGTCAAAGAACAATTTTTCGAAAATATTGTATACACCAATTTCGAGTTACAAAGGAATCCTTCTATCAATGCAAAATGTGATCTTAGGGATGAAAGTGAATTTTAAAGTAAGTATGAAATGTCTAACAATTTAAAAAAGAGATAGTCTGAAAGTATTTTTTACGCATTTGTGCCGCTGTGCATTTTATGATCGTTCTCGTGGAAGGCTATTCAGTACTGAAGGTAGCAAAGTCGCTTTAAAATGCTACAAGTAAATGTTTGACAATTGCATTAAAAAAATTAATAAATGAGAAAATGACACCAGTTTCATAGGAGACAATATTTCATCTTAAGTTTTATCATTTTTTCCGCTGAATTAAATACACGCTGTTAAGTTGTTGTTTATATCTTTAGCTGAAAACACAATGCATATTTTAACTTTCGAAATCTCGTTCATAATGCAATATCCCTAATGGTACATTATTAGAAAAACTGGAACCTAATTTTGTGCCTTGTTTCTACGTTTTCCCAAGTCATAAATGCAGGTTGAGAGAAATTCACCTATCTCATAATTTTCTTTAAAAAATATATAATTTTTACTAAAATAAATGACTCTTTTACTGTGAAAACATACTTGGAGTAAGCCTCTTATGTGCAAAAAAGAAAAGTAAAATCCTGTCATATTTATGATCCTAAACAACACGATACGTCTTCATTTAACATGAAATTAATTTATCTCATTTTTAACTTGTCACGCCTCCATGTTAATATTGTTTCGCTCAAAAATGCAGCTTTAAAACAGTAAACTTTTTTTCATGCGCGTAAGTATATCATAAAAAAGCTGTTTTTTCCCATTTAATTATAAAATACTTTAACTAAATTTTATATAATATGACACAGTTTATTTGTGGGGAAAACTATCTTAAATGAGCAAACTTTCAAAAGACTGAAATGATTTTCGCGTAAAAAAATGAAATACCTATTAAAACTTAATGAAAATGAATAATTCATTTTTGTACTGCGTAAGAATTTCATCAGCATTTTTAATTACTGAAGCAAAAGCGGAAAAAATGGGATCTGATTTTATCTTCAGCAAAACAAAATTTAATTACATGCAAGAATAGTCTGTAATTACTTTTGCTATTGGTGAATAATGAATTTAACTACATTTTTTTCGTTTAATATTTTTGAACATAATCATCAATTTGCACTCAGAAAAAAATCAAATGTGAAAACAAATTTTTCATTTATATACATTCTCTCTGTGCGTGAACATTTTTCTTTCAGTTGGATTGTTTTTGTTTGTTAAACATTTACTTTAGTTTTTTCAATACCGAGAAATCCCTTTGATTATTAAAATATTTCCCCGTGTGAAGATTGAAAGTTAAATATTTTTTGTTTGGTTTGAAAGGAAATCAACTTGAAGATGCGAAGTTTTATGCAAGATCGGATGTTTTTTCATGTTTGTTTCATTGGAGCAAGTATATAAGGGACATGTTTCTAGCATCGTGGATTAAGGCTCGATGAATACGGACGATCCGGATGCGATCAGGCGCGGTAGTTCCGGCGCAGCTGTACATTAAGTTGAATGGGGCGACTGACACGAACGGCAATGCTTTTGCGGTTCTATTCCGGCATTTTTTTCGCCGGCAAGTACCCCTGGACCGGATCGACGGCAACAGCTCAGCAGTACATTAGTTTCTATTGCTCGAGGGACATGGGCGGTTTTTGCCGGAAGAAAATGGCTGCCAATTTTCATAAATAATTTTATTTTGCTTGTAACGGGAAAGATGCTATACTTTAATATCACTTTTGGTAATTATTTTTGAAAATTCTACTTTCTTACCAGATTTGCATAGTATGAAGTCAGTATTATCTACTAATACTGTTTTATTATCCATTTTTTCCCAAAACAAAATCAGCAATTATAAAAGCAAGAGAAATGATTTTCTGAAACTTTTTGAAATGGCCTATGGCCAAAGTTAAAACACAACATTGTATTTTAAGCCAAGATTGATGTTTTTTGCATAGCATATTTTATCCCCCACCCCCACTTATTACGGGCCGATTACCAGTTCATGTCACAGACTCCCTTCTCTTTTTTTTGAACTTGGCGATAAGTACATAAAAATAGTTTTAAATATATCTCTCAATCTTTTTTTCCCTGAAGAATTTTTGAATAAGTGGAGTTTTGCCGGGCTTTTTACTGAAGAAATTGGATCAACAGATGTATAGCAATTCTTGAGAAACACATCTGTTGTCAGACATTTTATCTATTGGTCTTAAAACATAAGAAAAAGACAATTTGAAAGCCTCAAATCCAGATAGCACTGCTCTTCTCTGACTTCACGTAATTTTATTACACAATTCAACCGTTTCTTCTTCCTGAAGAAAATATTATTCCCATGATATGTGGAGGGGAGGGGGTAAGGAGGGAGGGTTGTCTTGTTTAAGAAACTGGGTCAAAACTAACATGACAGTTCTTAAGTACCAGTACGATCTCAGTTCTGAGCAATTTTACCAAACATTATATGGTCGTGAGGAAAAACAAAAATTTGAAAAAACAACTCATGAAATCGCTTTTCTTCTTCCTAACCTTTTGCAACCATGGCTGTAAAATTAATCTTTTTCTGCACCATGAATAATGAGTAATCCCCACGCTATGTTACACTTTATTTGGGTTTGTTATTGTTTTGTTGTTGTTGTTGAAATTGATCTAAAATGACAAGGCAATTCTTTCACGTGAACCTCAATGATCTCCGCTGTTGAGAATTTTGACCATCTGTCGAAAACGTGAGAAAAAGACCAATTCTAAAACTCATAAAATCCGACAATTTTGCACTTTCTAACCCTAAGTAACCTTGATTGCAAAACTGGTCTCTTTCCTCCCTTCGTGCATAAAAATTAATTCCCACACTCTGTGTGTGCTCTAATTCGATTTTTCTCTCTTTAAGAACAGGATCTTATCAAATTAAATATGAATAAACATCTGATTACCTGCAATCCTCAGTAGTCTCCGCCGCATGCGGTTAAGGCTATGAAAATTGCTCAGACCCGTTTCCTCCTTTTACAATTTGTGTCATACCCCGCTGTGATAAGATTTAATAGCTGTTAAAAGTAGAATTTGTAATTAGAGTTTCCTTTTATGGTATTAGCATGTTGGTAGAAAATTGTTTTTATTTTTCGGTGCTTTATGCAATTTATTTCTTATTGTCAAGATATGTTATTTGCTATGCCTTAGTTAAGGTGATGAGCGTCTATTCATTACCTTAACAAACATATAAACCAGTACTTGAATAATCAAGTATTGGCCTTAAATTTTCGCATAAAACAAGTGAAAAGACTGGACTAAAGGACTAAATGATACAACGACTTACACAAAACATATGTTTAATTTGTTGTTTCATTTGTGATTTATATGTGTTTTATGGTGTTTTATTTGTGTGTGTATGTTTTCCTTTTTTTTAGTTCGTCTTTTTTTCCATTGATTTTTTATTACATGTGAAAAACATTCTTCAAATGATTCCATATTTGTGCTTTCAAACACAGGTTTTTCCAATAGCATTCTTCATGACCTTATGCTGGAGGCCCTAAACGTCAGAAGTCGACTTCAATATTCTCAAGTAAGGCTCGACCGATGCATCGGCCTCGCCGATGGTGCCACAAAGTTGCCATCGGCCATCGGCATCGGCAGCCGATGTTAACTTTAGAAAAACATCGGCCCATCGGCCTTGAAAAACATCTAAAAGCCGATGCAAGGCCGATGTTTTTTGCAGGTACAACTTTCCAGAAAACATTCTGTCTTTAACTTTCTTTTTTCGCCATAGCTAGATTTCTATTTCCATACAATAACAGGCAGCGTCAGCACATCAGTTAAAAAAAGCACAAAAATAATGTCATTCTATAAAGTATTTGATAAAAAATTCTGAAAAATAGTTTAAGCGACCGCTGCCCGAAAACCGTCATTATTAAAATTATTTCTCTTTGAGCGGGATGCTCGCGAAATAGAATATGTTAAAGCAAAAGTAATAGAGGCGTCTTATGAGTGCTATTTGTTTTTCGAACTAGGTTAGTTGCCCCATTTTTGTCCGTTTTTCGTTTAATAATGACTTAGTGCATTAGATGTCATTGTGCAATAATATTATATTATCTGCTTTTAGTTTGTCATGTTTCTTATTATTCGAAAACTGTAAACAATACAAAGTCAACTCAATCAAAGTACGATAATAATTTTAATTTTTGCCAGTGCAAACTTTTTATTCTTAGCGTTTTTTTTTTTTTTTTTTTGCTTCTTCGATCCCACGTGTTACAGTTTTACTGCAATTGTGCAGCAATCTCTTTGCATCTGCTTTTAGTGTGCGGTTATTCTCATTATTTCATTTTTAGTTTACAACAAAAGATTGGTCAAAAATAAGAAAACATTTTCCAGTATAAATGTTTATTGATCGAAATTATATGTGTCCAAGTTTCGACTTGCAATTTTTAAAAATTGAGTTCACGCGAGAGGATTTAATACCTTAATAAAAATGCTAAAATTTTTTTATTTTCATAGATTGATCAATTCATTTTTTTTTTTCAAAATACATCTTAACTTTTTTTATACGATAATTATTTTGATTTTTCCCCGTTTATACTTCGTTTTTTTAGCACATTTTTTTTTTGGCTTCTTTGATGCCACGTGTTAGACAGTTGACAGTTTTTCTGCTACTGTACTGCAGATGCAACAATCCGTTGCATCTTCTTTCAGTTTAGAATATTTCTTGTTCTCTTATTGTTAGCTTACAACATAGAATGGGCGTTACTGCCAGCGAAATATTTTAACATTTTCTTTTTATTTTAGAAAAAGAGCTATTTTTAGTTAAAAAACTTCGTAATGAAAAATAAACACATAGTCGTTCCCGCTTTTCTTTTAAAAACGAACGGGTGGGGGGGGGGGGGGGTAAGAATTATGACAAAAATCTGAGAGGAGGGGATTGACAATTTCGTTAAAGATACAAACCCACATTATTTGTTAGTCTTTATTATAACATCTGCATTCCTCTCCATGAAAAAAATAGGAAAAGAAAGGCAGATGCACTTGGCATTTGCAGTGCAGGTGTTATAAAGAGAAAATGTTAAAAGAAAGGGAATTAGACCCGATCCGATCCAATAGTCATTGAGTTTTTTTTTTTTTTGCAAAGATAAGAAAAAAGAAGTCCTCTCATATAGCATTTTTAACTTTTTTTGATATCCAAATAGTTTAATTACTTTACTAGAATCGCGAGTGATTCTTTTTATTTTAATTATTATGTAAACTTCCCCCAAACAATTTTACGGTGCTTGAATAATGCATTTTCGTTTTTATAAACATAAAAATAAATAAATGATTTAAATGACATTTTTGACAAGCCTTCTACACGTTTTAATGGTTTAAAGCGACTTTTTCTTCCATCGGCATCGGCCATCGGCCGATGGAAGAGGAGAATAATCGGCAATCGGCCATCGGCCGATCTCGGAACATTCGGCCAACAATCGGCATCGGCCTAAAAATGCCATCGGTCGAGCCCTATTCTCAAGCTTTCAAATTACTCGAAGTTTATTTATTTATGTAAGTCTGCGTATTCACGTATATCCACACACACAAAAAAAAAAAAAATGCTGATGCTGCTCTGCTGACTTTAAAAATGCCGCTTTTTTTTCTGAGTTTGAATAGCTTGATTTTTCTCTAGGGATGGATGGCTTCGGTTGTTTTTCAACTTTTTTATGTACCCATTTTATTTTCCAAGGGATAGTCATTGGATACCGCTTTATGTTATCACGGTTAATGTTATCAGCCGTTTAATGTTATCAAAATCGCTAAGTCCCGTCCGCTTGTATAAAACTACATTAAAAATAATCGTTTTTTGTAATCAAAACTTCGTTTACTCTTTTCAATTAACAAAAATTATTTTCCTTACTTAGTCGAAAACAGGGGAAAAGACTTTGTTTCTGTTTGTAAATTATATTCTGAACTTCTATCAGAGAGGTGTTCACGGCTGCTCAGATGAGGGAGGCGTATCGAATCTTGTATGCGCGCAGGAAAAAGACGATGCTAAAGTTTTATAAGCTTCGTAAAAATAGCAAACAATCAACATTGGGCGATTCTTTTTTTCAGTTATTATTACTTTTTGAGTAGATAATTTACTTATTTTTTTAAATTTTTGTTTCTTGTTACTATTTTTTTCTCGCTAAATATGTTCATTTTATTTCAACAGCACATAAATGAACTTTGTCTGCGCATATGAACAGTGTATTTGTTTGTTAATTGCAAAAACATGCATTTTTCCTGCTTTAAACTTTCATTGTTTATTATTATCACTCGGTTATTGTTATCAAATCATTTTTGTCCAGATGTGACCACATTAAGCGGCGTCCACTGTATAACATACAAAATAAAAAGTAATACAAAAAAAAAATGTTGTTAAAAATATTTAGGGTACTTAATTTACACGTCGTTTGAAGTTGTTACAACAAGCATGTCTGTACATTTGTGTTGATTCATCGGTTTGAATTTTTCGTCTTTGTTGGTTGTCCTTATTTTGTAAGCAGACATAATTTCGGATCATCTGCAAGCGTTCGCCGTTCGGATTTTAGAGAATTCCGAAATTCGGACATCCGAATTTGAATCTTTCTACTGTACTATAATCATTTTATAATTCATCTGATAATCTGCATAAATATTTTATCTTAGAATTGTAGTTCATATGTTTGTTTCGCTAAACTTCATTGCGTCTATCACACACATTTCTGTTAAGAAATATTTGTTTTTTTTTCTTTGATATTGAATTAAATAAGAGAACAAATATTTAGTTCTGATAATTTCAGTTGTTCTATTATATAAAAACCCTCTAAATATAGCACTAAATACTAGAGGTATAAAGCTTAGAAAGTTTAGTTTCTACAATTGTAAACTGTATAAATTCATCCTTTCGAGTCCGTATGTGACTTGCATTAGGAAACCAATTAAATTCGCTGTTTTTTAGCAAACATTTGGCACAGAAATTTCGTCTAATATACTAGATTTCTAAAAGGAAAATACTTGTGTTGTGTGTGTGATATAAGTGACTAAATAGATTGAAAATACCTCGCTAGTGATTCGAGTCGTTATCTCCGTGCATTGAAGTTTAAACCTAAATTTTAGGAATTATATTTCTCATAAATTTTAGGAAATGTCATTTTTAATTTCCTAAAATATTTTTTTTTCTTTCTCCTTTCTTTCCCTTTTTTAGCCTACTTTCCCGTAAAAGCAAATAATAATAACAACAAAGCACGAAAGAAGGCTTAATGTATTGTGAAAAGATCGTTAGAAATCAAGAAAAGTCAGAAATAAGTTAAGTTATAAAATAAAGATTGAAAAATAAAAAATTTGAAAGTAGGGTTTTGAGATGGGGGAAAAAGTGTCTGTCGGTCTGTCCCCCCCCCCCCCCAATAACTTTTGAACGAATTGTCCGATTCGAAAAAGTCTTTTTGCATTAGAAAGATCTCGCCGAGGAGATCTCATTTCCATATTGATTTGAACAATTTTTCGTTCAATTTTGAACAGTTCAAAAAAATTAAACATTAGCGCCTATGGACAAAAATGAAGCAAATTAAGTAAACTCTGGGCACAAGATCTAAGTTCCTATAGGCAAGCTCATTGGAAGAAACTCTCGGCGTGAAATATTGATTTGAACAATTTTTGTTCATTTTTGAACAGTTAAAAAAAAAGTAACATTAGTGCCTACGGGGAAATTTCAATCCCATTTAAATCCTGATCTAAACGTCGGATTTGCTTGCAATAAACTTTATCGGAAAGCTCTTATAACGTAGAACATGTACATAGAAAGTTCATCCAGAACTAACGAGACTTTTTCCAATGAAATGTTTTGGTCGGGATTTTCAAGAATATTTTTCCATTAGTGAATGATTAAATGAATAAGTGAAGGAATTAATGAACAAATAAAAACAATAAATGATAAAAAAGAATAAATTAGTGAATAAATGAGCGAATGAATGAAAAAAATAAGTAAATGAGTGAATAAATACATGAGTGTATGACTGAATGAATAAATGAATTAATGAATGAGTGAATGAATATGTATTAACCGTTGAAAAAGGTATATTTGAAGCAATTAAGAACTAAAGCTAAACGAGAAAGAGAGAGAGAGAGATTATAAATTTGATTTGTAGAGTGTTTCTCCTCTTTTCGAATCCAAAACTTGAGTTTTAGCAAAAAAATATTTTTTTAAACGTTAAATTCACGGTACTAATATAAAGTTAATTATTCATTTAACTGTCGTTGGAAAATTTAAATTGTTTATTAAATTTTTAAGATAAACTTCAAGATATTGGGTGTTTATTATTATCAAAATGCAATTCTTAGTATTGGTATTTATTATTACTTAATATTCAAGAACACAACTTTGTACCAAAGTTTTTTTTTTTTACAAACAGCAGTTGTTAACTTTATTTTATGTTTTGTTTTACTTATTTTATTTATTTGTTTATTTATTCATTTTTGTTGTAGAAATCTTACTCATCTTTTGTGATTGAATTTACCATATCATGCTGATTTTGCAAAATCCTGAATTCTATTCAACTTTTGAGTATTTTGCTTTTATTTTACACAAACTGAAAAGTTTTCTCATTTTATTGCGTGAACAATATGAAAGCAAAAATTTTCTTGCAGTTTTCATTTAACTGCTTTTAAAAATAAGTTGTACAATTTACCTTCAATTTTTCATAGATTTAAAAGAAATGGCTATTGCGCAAGCATATAACGTTGTGTTACGGTTATCTTTCTTTCTTCGTTTAAAGTTAAAGTCTCTACGGAAATTGCGAATATTTATTAAACTCAGATATGTAAAGTAAATAAAATTTAAAATTTATTTCCGAAAAATGTCTTTTAAAAGTGTCGGTATAAAAGAGCAACATTTTCCTGAAAATACTGTAAAAAAAAAACGTACCTTGCCCAGATAGTGGGTTTTTCAGGTGGAGTTTTCCGAAAAAACCCGGGAGGGTTTTTTGGGTCCTAGACCACTTTGTCAAAATTATGTTGATAATTACATCAAAAGAAGCGGATAGCATGCAAATACACGACCACTTACAAATCGGTAATGTTGACTCTTGTAATTCGCGGAAATTCCGGCATTCTATGAGTTTATATGCCAGAAAAATAATTTTGAATAACATTTTTATTCACTTAACTGCAATTTAAAAATTTGTCTGCAAAGTGCAACTTTGTTAGCACAAAGTCATTGCCATGTCTGAAATACTGCACATAATTGATGGCTTACATTATTTTCCACAACAGCAAAATGGACGCTTCAACTATTATGGGATCCTCAATTACGAATTACAAAGAATGACACTGATAACTACTTATCTGAGCTCGTAATGTTAGTGTGTTTGTAATGTACATTTGGTATTGTTTGGTAATGTACAACTCTTTTGAGAAAATAAAGAAATGAGGCCAGAATTAGATTACAAGTAATTATCAGCACGTTTAATTGGATCCATGTTTTAATTTTAAATGCCAAGGGCGAGTATATGTGGGAATAGTACAGAAGGCCTAAAACTACACTCACGTTAACAATAAACAACAAATGTCGTAGCGTGATGTTGCTCATTAATTATCCTAATTCCAGCTGAGCTCGTGGATTTGAATATGAAAGCTTCATTAGTGATAACCGTTGTATTCAGAGATTAGTTTTTCTTGTTTCATAATTTCGTTGCGTATGCTTTGAGCATATGACGACGTGCTTTGCATGATAATAGTCTCTCAATTCTATCGAGCAAAATAAAAATTAGTAATGTCTTCTGAATTGTTTACGTGCTTTTATATAATTACGTACTGAAATAAAATAAACATTGATGAATCAAATAACCGCATGATGCGTACATATTGCGCCATATTACTACATATGCGTTCAGAAATTCAGTTGAAATCCATTCAAATAGACCCCCTATATATGCGTAACATGTACAGAAGTGACAATAATCGACAACTCTGCTTCAATTAGAAATGTAGACACGGTAAGTGAAAACGTTTTATTGTTTTTATCCTCATGCAAGCTGAGGCACTTAAATATTTCAATAAGTTTCCGCAAATTAAACTTCGTTATGTAATGGCATCTTTACGAACATTACATTGAAATAAACAAACTAACATAAACCTGTATTCATTGAAATAAATGAGGTCACTATTTGTCAATCTTTTAACTATATTCCTCTCCCAAAGACGAGTTAAATTAATTCCAATTGCAGACAGAAAATTGCTGGCCTTATTTTAACATTCTTATTATCTTAATCTAGCCCAAATTTGCCTGTTATGTTTATTTCAGAAAAATCAAAGCTCTATGGCCCACATAATCGATCCTCCCAATATTTTTTCCCACATTAAGCTGACTTCCTCGTAGCAAGCTTCTCAAATGCTAGCCATCACCCCAAATTGTGTCAGGACGACTGACCCTTCCGAACTCCAGCCTTTAGCAATGAAGCAACGACATAATTCAACCATGCCATCTGTCTGCGCGATTGGTGAATTTGCTGCAGGTGTCTGTGACATTACTTTGACCCAAGTTCCCTTTCTGTACGGGTTAGGACATTGGAAGGAAAATATTCATGAGGTGCCCTCAATTTTTAGCGTGTGCTGCCATCATTTGGAAAATGCGCGATCTGAATAAATGGAAATCGTCATTTTCAGAGAACTTCCGTGAAAATGGTTTCACCTATAAAGGAAGTCAAAAATGGTATAATTTTGGGGGAACTATGGTTTCATCATTCAAAGCGCTGAAAAGCTACTATTTCATTCCAAAATCGTTCTTTTGGGCATGCATTTTCCTAATGACTTTCATCCCTTCTTTTCACCGAAATTTAGACTTTCCTATTTTATTATATGTAACAAAATTACTTTGTGCTTTCATACTGTAATTTCATATGCATTTAAAGTGGTTACTAATTGTAAAACGATTATTTTTTATTGGAAAACCTTATAGTTTAAGTTAATTTTTTAACTTAGAACTGGCTTAGTAGAACTACTCTCTGTTTGATGGGAATATCTGCTACTTCATTTCAAACAAAACCTGAATTCATAAGTACTGGTTAAATATTTTTAATGCATGTGATATATCCTGTGATAATTGAGTACGCAAATGACTTTTCTGTAAAGTTTCTTGGAGTTTGGCAACATCGTGGTTAGAATTTTGATTGTAAATAGTGTGGTTCATGAATCGTAGCTCGTGGTATAATTGCCTCTTTCTTGAAATGATGTGTTCCGTCGCCACCCTCCCCCCTTTTTTGTTGTAAATAGCATGTTTATTAAATAGTTCTATTTCACTTAAATTTTAGCTTGGATTTGTATGCTCCCCCAAAGTTGCTAAATTTCTTTAGTACTTTTATGCGACGATATTTATTTTTTAAAAACTTGATTTTGCATTAGATAATTCATATTTCATATTTTATTATCTAGAAACTAAGGTTGGCGTTTATTTTTGGATAATAAAACCAAAACGCTTACTGAATGACGTTGTTTGCCAAAAATAATTAAAGTTAGAAAAACCAATTTTAACGCTATTAATTTTTCCTGTATTTCGTACAATCGCAGTTGTATTATGTTGTGTTAAAATGAGAAAGTTGTGTATTCGTAGTTTTCTTGCCGTTACTTCTGTTCGGTGCCGATGGTTCTCTCTAACTCAACTCTACAACAGTTCTTGTCGCACCATTGAAATTAAATCTATTTCAGGGGCTAGTTAAAAAGAAAACCATTATGCGTTGAAAACGCATACTATAACTTGTTCATCCACACAAAATTCATTATTACTTCAAAAGTTCATATTTCTTGTTTCGAAATTCACGTAGGTGAAACTTGAAGGATTACAGTATGAATCGTAAAGATTTCCGCACTGTTGCGACATAAATCATTAAAAGTATTGATATTTGCAGTGTACTAATCTTTTATCCAAAAATTATTTGCTTATAATTTTTGTAATTATATTTACAAAACCGATAATATATTTAAAAAACAGCTATTTTACTACGAAATTGAATTGTATTAGATAGATCTCTCCCTTCTCTCGAGGTTTGTAGTTTGAAGCTTTGTTCTACGTAAGGAAATTATACGAATTTTCTTTGTGTCATGTATGCCAGGTAGACCGAGAGACGATACGATTTGTTTTACATACACGCAAAGAACATTTATTAGTATTAAGATACACAGGCACGAACGAGCATAACAACAACTACACCGAACATGTACAATACGAAACTACGGAACCCCAAAAAGGTAAACAAAGCACACGCGCGTCACACAGCTTGGAAGATTGTCTCCTCTGGCTGTTGCCAGATACATAACAGTTCCTCCCCGACAAAATATAGAGTCACAGGTCGAGTCTCTTTGGAGGTCTCCTGATTCGGTTTGAGCGTCGGAGTGGCACATCAGTTTTCGGCTATTTCCCGGGAAACGTCTGGTACAGGCTTAGGTGGTATACCATCACTTGGAGTGGCTGGTACAGGTACATCTTTAGGTTCAGGAACAACTTCAGGTACAGGTGCAGGCGATTCCGATTCAGCAACATCATCGGATACTGGCTCATCTGGAAAATTCAATTCTTTATCGTAAATTGGAATTTCAGTAGCAGCTTGGAATAATTCAATCGACTTCCCACATTTCCTTATTTGATCTACGTGTCTCTTCCAAATTTCATTTCCAACTTGTATGCTATTATAACTCAAAGTTCCATCTCGGTTTATAATTGTTCCAATTTTCCATTTGTTAGGTCCGGAATAATTTCTTACGGCTACTTTCTCCCCTTCCTGAAACTCACGCAAGATAGATTCTGTGTCAAGTCTCGAACTCTGTTCCTGAACAACTTTGTCTCTCAAATTTGGTTTAAAAAGATCAAGCCTAGTGCGAATACATCTCTTCAAAAACAAGGCACTCGGAGTTTCTCCCGTGAGAGAATGTGGAGTTATTCTATACTGTAATAAAAATCTTTGTAATTTCACATTTAGATCTCCAAAATCACCTCTACTCGATTTCAACGAAGCTTTTAATAACTGCACTATTCTTTCTGCCTGTCCGTTCGTAGCAGGATGGTACGGTGCTGAAGTTATATGTTTAATATTATTCAGTTTCAAAAAATGTCGAAATTCGTAACTAGTAAAACTTGCGCCGTTATCACTAACCAAAGTTAAGGGAATTCCATAATGAGCAAAAAGAATACGAAGATGATGAATTGTAAAACTAGCTGTAATATTTTTCATCGGAATGACTTCTATCCACTTCGAATATGCATCAGAGACTACAAAAAACATTTTCCCCTTAAAAGGACCAGCGTAGTCAACGTGTATCCTTTGCCAAGGTCCATTTGGCCATTCCCACGGATGTCGATTTATCCTTGCTGGTTCGTTCCTCGTTGCGATACAAGCTGAACAGTTCTGAACAAAATTGGCTATACTGGCATCAATACCTTGCCAACAGCAGTAGCTTCTAGCTATGGCCTTCATTTTGACAATTCCAGGATGTCCAACATGAAGTTCTTCCAAAACTTGATTCTGGTACTTTTCAGGAATGCATACTCTATGACCATACATTATGCAACCATTTTGCAATGAAAATTCAGATTCTCTACCTTTCCAAGGCACAGGTAATTCAGTTCCAGATTTTAAACTTTCATACAGTTCGAACAATTTCCTATCAGTTTTAGTAGCTTTAGCTATGTCAGTTGCTGTAACAGGCATTAATTCAACTTGCGAAATATTTGTCACGTCTGCTTCAGTCAAGTACTCACCGTCCTTGTCAACTGCTAGTGGTAACCGTGAAAGTGCATCGGCATTGCCATGATTCTTAGTGTTCCTATACTTGATTGTCTAACTGAATGCTTGGAGAAAAAGTGCATAATGAACCATTCGTGTTGCTGATAGACATGGTAAACTACGATTAGGTGCGAAAATTGATACTAGAGGTTTATGATCGGTTACGAGATCAAAATGTCGACCAACTAAATATTGATAAAATTTCTTTACTCCCCATACGATACTCAATGCTTCCTTGTCTATCTGCGAATAATTACGTTCCGTTTTAGTCAATGACCTTGATGCAAACATTGCTGGTTTTTCTGAACCATCTTCCATAATGTGACTTAAAACTGCTCCTATTCCAACTGGTGATGCATCAGTTTGTAATACAAGAGGTAACTTGGGATCATAATGGCATAAAATTCGGTCTGAAGCAATTTCTTGTTTCAATGCCTTGAAAGCTTTTTCACATTTTGCAGTCCACAAAAATTTAGTACCTTTCTGCAGTAAATTATTGAAAGGAGCGACACGAGTAGATAAGTTGGGAATAAATTTTCCGTAGTAATTGACTAAACCCAAAAAACTCTTCAAATCGGATGCAGTTTTTGAAACTGGTACCTTCGTAATTGCATCTATTTTTTCTTGTGTTTTGTGGAGGCCGAATTTATCAATTGTATGACCACAATAATTCACAGATTTCTTAAAAAATTCACTTTTCCGCTTATTTACTCTGAGACCATATTCTTCTAGTCTCTGTAGTGCTAATTCTAACCTTTCAAAATACTCTTGATCATTTCTCCCCGTTACGGTAATATCGTCTAAAAATACGTGTACCCCCGCGATGCCTGATAAAACTTGTTCAGTATCTCTCTGCCACACTGCCGGAGCTAAGGCTATACCATAATTCATTCTCTTGTAACGGAACAAACCCTTGTGAGTATTGATCGTCAATCGATGTCGGTCCTGCTCATCAACTAACATTTGAAGGTATGCCTCAGATAAGTCGATTTTAGTAAAGAACTCCCCTCCTGACAGTTCAGCAAAAATGTCCTCGATACGGGGTAAAGGATACTGCTCAATTTTTAGTCCCGGGTTGATAGTCACCTTATAATCACCACAGATTCGTAGGTTCCCATTCTGTTTGATAACAGGAACAATTGGTGTAGCCAAACACTAAATGTCACCTGCTCAATGATGACTTCTGCAACTAACCTATTTAGCTCAGTTTCTATTCTTTCTTTTAAAGCAAATGGTACTGGTCGAGGTTTAAAAAATACCGGTTTGTAATTAGGTTTCATTTGAAGACGGCAACAAAACTTTTCCAGTTTCCCGATACCCGGAGAAAAATTTTTCTCATACTTTTGAAACAAGATATTTAATTTATTGGTTCGAGAATTACAATTTTCAACCCGAACTGCTTTAACTGAGCTCCAGTCTAATTGGAAATTTCTCAACCATTCACGACCAAAAATTGCGTTTACTTTTACATGTACCAAATAAATAGTTTCTGTATTAATTTGATCTTTGTATTGAATGTGCACCACTGCTTGGCCAGCTGATGTTATCATAGAATTATCGAAATTCCTAAGCAATAATTTGGTAGGCTTAATGGCTACATCCGGGCAAAGTTTCTTAAATTCATTCACATTCATACAACTAATAGCAGCTCCAGTATCTAATTCAAATAAACATTTATTCCCTTCAACAAAAATTTCTAATAAAATCTTATCCCTTGCATGTCGTGGTAATTTAACGCTATTAACTGGTACAGTTTCAGAACAAGATTCTATTTGTTTAACTGTTTCGTTACGTTTTGAGCGGCAGACTTTTGCCAAATGCCCGTTCTTTAAGCAATTCCTACACTGAGTGTTCTTGTGCTTACATTCGTGAGCTAAATGTTGAGTACTATCACATCTGTAACATTTCCGAGATTTATCAACTTCTTTGTAGGTTCAGATTTCTTAAATTTAGAAAAATCTTTTTTGATAGTTTTATCTTGCGAACTATGTATTTTTTTATCGATACCATTTGATTCTGAATTTCACACACATCTGTCTGAGCAGATTCCATTGCGAATGCAATGCTCTTAGCTTTTTCGTATGTTAACTTATCCTCTGCTAACAGCTTTTTCTGTACATTTTCGTTTTTGAGACCCATCACCAATTTATCACGAAGCATCGTACTTTAATTGTTCCCAAAGTTACAGTGTATCGACAGTTTTTGTAATTCGGCACAATAGTTTGCAATGGACTCGCCTTCAAATTGCTTCCTCTTGTAGAAACGAAACCGTTCTGTCATCTCTAGTGGTTTAGGATTCAAATGTTCCTAAAGTAATTTTACGATATCTTGATAAGTCAATTTAGAAGGAATGTTCGGAGTGGCCAGATTCTTTAACAATTTATACGTTGTTGCTCCCATAAGGCTTAAAATAGCAGGGACTTTCATTTTATCTTCGATCCCATTAGCAACGAAGTAAGATTCTAAACGTTCCACATAACTGGACCAGTCTTCCACAGACGCATCATAAGATTCAAAATTAATGTTCGAAGATCCCATGCTCGTCGCCAACTCTTTTGTCATGTATGCCAGGTAGACCGAGAGACGATACGATTTGTTTTACATACACGCAAAGAACATTTATTAGTATTAAGATACACGGGCACGAACGAGCATAACAACAACTACACCGAACCCCAAAAAGGTAAACAAAGCACGCGCGCGTCACACAGCTTGGAAGATTGTCTCCTCTGGCTGTTGCCAGATACATAACACTTTGAAATCGTAACAGAACCTTTATGTTTATCAAAATAGTATTTTATTTCAAATTATGATTTAGTGGTAAGGTGCAACTAATTTAACACATGACGTCGTAATTCATCAAGCTCAAAGGGAATGTTTTTTCTATTGGCACCATTCATCAGTCCTGCCATATTTTTAAAATTACTGCGGGTACGAAAATTGCAGACATTACTAGATTATCATTAGATGCTACATTTATTTTCATTGTTAAAATAATGCTGCAGTTTTAGGCTTTGATGAGTTATATTCCGTTCCTATCTTTATTAGGTTGTACTAATGACGGAATTATACAATTTAGACAACAATATTTGTTACACGATTATTATTTGCTTTCACGTTCATTATTAATAGTAGGGCAATTCCACGTAAGCGTCAACCCAGACATGATTTTTTCAACTTTTAATATATATATTATGTTATACATCATTTTAAAGGTAATTTCTCAAATTTTTAGAATTTAACTTTAGTTTTTGCAAAATCTTACTCAAAACCTATAAAAATAGCTCTCAATACGACATATGTAATTACTCAAAATGTCTCTCATTTTTCTCACTTTTCATAATTATATTTTATCAGGAAAACTGCAAATAACAATTTAGTTTTCTTTTTGTCATTGAAGCATGGTCCTTTTTCTTTATAACAAAACATAATTTTTCGTCATTGAATTAAAATTAATGCTTCAAAGGTAATTAGTGTTCAATCTGATTTACTTGTTATGTTAGTCACAAAAACATGAATTAAATTAGCTATTTGCCTGCAATTATTATATTTTATAAATCCCCCCCCCCCCCCTGAGGTCTTCTATGTGATGGGTACAGTTAGATTGATGAGGCTGAACATAAATAATTTTTTTTTCTTTTGGTAGTAGTAGGTGTGACAAACATAACATCACTGAGTGTGACTAACATAACATGATTACATATGAAATATCTAAATTTTAAACAAACATCAAAATTATTTTCAGAACAAAAAAATCCATTTAAATTCTTATTAATAATAATTATTTCTTTAAATAATTTCTCTCATTCTATTCAAACAAGCATTCTGCTTATGAAGTAAACAGTTTTATTGAAAGACTTATATAAATTTTGTTTACAAGTCAACATACTTGTCATACACATGTCAATCTTTAATAAAATCCTATTTGTATACTCAGGGGTGCCAACCAGGAAGGGGGCCTGGCACAGACTTCGCCATTGAAATTTCTAATTTGGGGGGGGGGGCTCGTATTTGGGGGTTGAATTGGATGACTGTTTAGATGATTTCGGGGGTTCTGTAGCTTTTTAGGGGGGTGGGCACTCTTAGTAATACTTATATTTGTGTTAATGTTACCTATAGCATTTTAAGTTAAATGTGTATTTACATGTTATGTTAGTCACAGGTAAGCTTTATTAAAAGACTATTTTTTGTAATGTATTTAAAATATGTGTCAATTTTGCACATGATAATATAACAATAGCCTTTCACATAGATAATATCAGAGGAAAATAATTATTTTATTGTTTTAGTTTCAGAGAATTATGTCTGTGAATGTTACACAAAATCTTTATGGTTGCAAAATGGTTATGTTAGTCACATTGATAAAAATGCCCTCCAAATCTCAAAAATAAAAATAATAATATCATTTTTTTGCATTTACTTGAACAACCTATCGCGGCGAAGAAGATTAACACCCTGCTTATGGTATCATGATAAAAATTAAGCTAGGAGACGAAAAATGATATTAAAATATTTGTGCTCCTGTTATGTTAGTCACCATGGAATTACCCAGTATATTTTGTTTTAATTAATAATGTGATTACGTATCAAGTCGTTTTTATTTCTACGTAAATAAAACAATAAAATTTATTTTTATTGATGTTTAGTATGTTGCATGCAGTTGTTTTTCTTCAGTACTAAGTTAGTAATTTCAACGGTATGTTACATTAAATACTAATATAATGTTTTTATTTTCAGGTAAGTTTCAATGTTTGCTTGGTTGATCTTGCTATTTTGGTGAGAAAAATTTTTATATATACACTTGGAAATTTGCAATGTAAATTTAAAATTATAAGTTTCTTATTTTACTGTTACTTGTCTACTTTGTAGCAAACTTTTTCTAAATAATAATGTCTTTAATTTACTTCGTTCTAAGTATTATCTTCGTTTTAAGTATTTTCTTAGGCATGATACATTCTAGAGTTTTATAAAATAATCAGGCAAAAAGTAACGTTTAATGTTAAAAAGGAACTATCTCTGTATATGATCCGCACCCTATATTCTTCCGGTATAATTTTAAAGGGAAAAAAACATTTAATTTAATTTCTGAATGATTAACAATTAAAAGATCCCCAGGTAAAAAAATTAACAAAGAAACCGCATTATATTCTCATGCAGCCCATCACAAATGATCATCATCATCACCAATGCTATTGTCAAATCAATGTGTTTCCCGCAGAACAATATGGTAATGTAATATTGGGTCATCGATTAAGAACCACACCTTAATTAAAGATCTTTTTTTTTTCAAAAGGAAAAAAAATGCGAGTGGTATCCGAGATTATCAATATATCAGTTTTTCAGAAAAAAGCATCATAAAATATACAATAAAAATTTGGTGTGTACGAAAAAATAGTATTGAGTGTTTCTTAAAAATTAGAATGCTGTTGTCCAGAAGAAAGGTTTCTTACATCTTGTTAGCTCATTAATTTATGTGCTGCATGTGTGTGTGGCAGTAATATAAATCTCTGTTTTTTTATTTAATACTTATCGAAAAAAATAATGTTAGCAGGAAATTTCATTTAAAAAAAACTAAAATAGAAGAGTCAAAGGTAAATATAAGAATACTACGTCGTTTTTGTCATTAAAAAAAAAACAGAAATCTTAGAATTTATCTTGGTAAACGCATGAATGCATACGTCGTCTCCACGATCTTCTTTTTCTTCCTTTTTAAAATTCAAATAAAATCGATTTTACATTTGTTAGTATAAGAGATCCGAAGCTGATTCCCCCCCCCCCCCTCCACTTGCAGCTCTGATTCTCGCAGAATATCAATGGTTATGGTTTGTGATTTTTATTCAAGGCTAAGCTTTCGATCTCGAAAGCTCTGATAGTTTGTTTTCTTAAATTTAAAGCCTACATCATTTTGTTTGTATTACATTATTTATCTTGCTATAACCCGAAACAGTAATCCACGAACACGCTTTTCAACTGAGCAACAACATTTTGAGTCTATCATTTAGCTTTCAAAACTTTCTATGTGTGCTTGTTTTTAAGTATGATCATAAACTGTTGAAAGAGCAACATATTCAAGCATAATGAAAGTTTCAGGTGCGCGCACACACACACTGAGTAAAACAAAATTATAATGCATCTTTTAAAGTCACTATAATTTTAAATGTATTATGAAAATAAACAGTGCTTCAGCATAAAAAGATAGAATGTCAAAGTACGCCAGGCACTCCTCATCTTTCAAACAATGTATTTTGATTCCTGTTTCATACATATTTTTTAGTTTATCTGTCAGTCAGCCATACGCTACTTTTCCAAAACTCATTCTCGTATTTATTTATGTCCTCTACTAGCAACATTTAGAAAGAATATTTGATTATTTATTTAAAACAACTTTGCTCTTAGACTATCAATACAAACCCATGCTAAATTTACGTACATTAATTAGCATTGTGTATATTCCTCCCAGTATCGCGAGATAATTATAGCCTATGGGATAACAGCGATACATGAATTGTGTTTATGCTCTGTTATAGATTAGATTAGTGAATCAAACAATTACCCCATTTACATGCACTTCAGATAATCCTCACACCATTGAGCATAAACAGTAAAAAGAAACATGTCCACATTTGTAGGGTATTACAAGGAGTAGTTAACTCGCAGAAAAAATAATGGCAGAAAAAAAAACTCCAAAGAAACCCGATTCCAGCTTCACCCCATTTCATCCGTAAAGAGTGTTTTCAATTACCGTAAAAACTTCAAGAAAAAATTAATTACGGAACTCTAGGTCCTGCTGTTTAAAATCATCAGGCTCAGATTGAGAAATGTAAAAGATCATAATTGACACTTTTTACAACTACGTATCGTTTCTAAAACAGAAAGCATGAAAAATAAGTTGTAATTATAACTTGCGGTAAATCCACGAAAATAAGGACACAAGTGCAGAAAAATAAAAATGTTAGGGTTATTAAAAGGATTTTCATACTCTTAAAATGTTGAACTATTATATGTAACTATTATAGGCGGGAGGGAAGCTCTCTGTATGTAAATTTTTATTTTATGCATTTCACAGTATTTTTGGGCTCTCAAAGTGGCATTGAGACTCTGAAAAATATATTTAAATAATACTTCTCGGGTTTGATGTAATGTGAGTCACACTGATTTTATTTAATTGCAGCTCAAGCCAGTCTTTTCAATTACAAATCAAATATAGTAACTAAGCGTATTAGTCGACATGTAAAGAGTTCCATGAAAGTTTTACTCCAAAATTGCAATGGTTTAGTAGCAATTTAAATTTTAAATAACTATTAAATTATGTTATTTTCAATGTAATGTGAGTCACGCAACTATTTTTACCCATAATGCTTTATAATATACAAATGTATTTTAATAGTATTTATAAACAGTAAATTGTCAAAATAAAAAATCATTGTCAATTTATGTTTAAATATATAAGTTACAGGTATATGTTCATTGGGAAAAACTTCTCCGATTGTAATGTGTGTCACGCTGGAATAACCCTTGTACATTCTTCTTAAATGGCCAAAAGTCAAGATAGTTCTACAGATTATTTAATTTACCGTTATTTTAAAACCGATTTTTAAGTAATTTCATGATATGTGCATTAGGGTGGGCCGAAAAAACCATTTTTTTTTATTTCGAAGTTGTAATAGACCGGAAAACTTGCGAATTATATAGAAAAGAAAAAATTAAAAAAAAATTATCAAAATCGGTTGACATCTTCCGGTCGCGCATAGGCCCTAAAGTTTGACAAAATATGAAAAAAATCTCATTTTTATTATATTTTAAAAAATTTTTGAATTAGATGTTTTCGTAATATAATAGTTTGTAACGTCTTCAAACAGAACTTAAAAACATTGTGTTTTAATTTGGTTTAGACAAGTTGATATCTTCCGGTCGCGCACAAGCCCCGAAATTAGCCAAAATATTGAAAATTTCATTTATGCGAGTTTTTTTTTTTTTTTTTACTATCTTTAATATACTTAATTTTAACGTACTAGTTACAGCATTTTTATCTTTGAACATGAGAAGATGGTATTTCGTTATGGGGTGAATAAATTAAGAGCTTCCGGTTGCGCAATGACGCCAATGCTATAAAAGAACAGTATCCAAAGAATGATAGAGTGATAAAATTGTGATAACTAAAAACGGGCATGGTTCTTTTCAACCTGCTCTGTATTTAAAAAGCTTAAATATTTTACAATTACACAACCCCTCCCTCTTGGGCATGAAATATTGCACTCCCTCAGTCGTAAATAATGTACTTGAAACTTTACAAAATGTCTCTTAAATTTCTGCGCCCTCTCCCCCAGTTACGGGATCTGCAAGTCCTTAGTTACACGACTGACATGCAGAATCAATCATTACATAAAGCATCACAGTCATGTCAAAAAAATTTGTTAAATTTCAAACAAGAATTATTAATTAATGATGATTGTTAGAAATGAAGGCTGTTCAACTTCACAGTACAAAGAAAATCAAATTTAGTCAAAAAGTTCAGTGTAAGAAAGAATTTGTTTTTAAATGAAAAATTTGAGTAACTTGAATAGCATTGAACAAAAATCTGACATTCAGATTCAGTTTGCAACCTTGAGCTACAAATTTTTAATTGATACCTGCCACTATGAGTTTATAGCGTTGAGGAGATCAACCATTAAATCCAGTTTTATATTTTGCTTTTAGTTTATAATTCAAGATTTTTTAAAAATTACTTTATCTAATATACTACATATTTACCCCTGTCTCAACTTTTGCAATGGGGTATAGAAATTTTTAGGGAAATGTTTTCAGGTGTTCTCTTAGCTTTTAAGCGGTCCTTGTTCTTGGGTCTCCATAGCTTTATTTGTGTATGCGGGTGGGGAAGAGGATGCAATCGCTTTTAGGAGGAGTACCCTGTTGATACCAAAATCAAGTCAAATTATAAAAATGATATATCTATTTCAACATTTATCAATTAAATGTTCAATATAATATAGGAACTTCATGCACAATGAAACTGTAAAAAGTAATTGCACGTAATTAATGCATTTTAACGCTCATTTGTGATTTAATTACGTGCAATTACTTTTTACTGTTTAATTAAATGCTTATTATGCATTTGAATTTTTGTATGGTAAATATCAGTGTTAAACTTTAAGTGAAAAATACTCAAAAAATTAAGATTATTGGAAATACAGGGCATTTAATGTTACAAAAGAAGTCAAAGAAATCTTAAATTTAGTGAAAAAATAAGAGCAACAGGAATTTGTTTTCAAAGTTAAAAATTGTAGTACATTTGAAGAACAGTAAACAAACATCTGGCAGTTTCTTGTCTACCTCATTATAAGTTCGTGTGAAAAAATGCATGCATTTAAATATTAATTATTTATCAAGTACCAAAAATGCGTAAAAATGCAAAATTTTCAATATTTTGCCGGGCGACCGGAAGATATCAACTTATCCAAACCAAATTAAAACACAACGTTTTTAAGCTCTATTTAAAGATGTTACAAACTATTACATTACGAAAACATATAATTCAAAAATTAAAAAAAAATTATCGCGCAAAAATGATTTTTTTTTATAATTTGTCAAATTTTAGGGCCTATGCGCGACCGGAAGATGTCAACCGATTTTGATAATTTTTTTTATTACTTCTTTTCCATATAATTCGTAAGTTTTCCGCGCTATTACAACTTCGAAATAAAAAAAAAGTTTTTTTAGGCCCACCCTAATGTGCATATATAGGGTCAGTTGGGGTAATTGTAAACGCTTTTTCAATGTTTTAAATTTTGATCCTTCCCTACCTCTTGAATAAATTCAGATATAAAATTGTGAGCATTGTAGACACTACTGTACTTTTGTGAGTAAATGTGTACAAAAATTTTGACTTTATGACTATTTGTTAGCGAATGAGCTCGTGTTTACAATTACCCCAGAGATCTGGGGTAATTGTAAGCAGTGATTTATTTTCGAATAATGTTGATGCAAATGGAAAATTGTTTCATACACAGTCTGCTTGAGGGCTTAAGAAGTTCCGGAGCAATGGCTCTCAATCTGCGGCCAACAGGCCGCCTGTGGTCCGCTGAGTTATGTTATGAGTCGCCTGAGATCATTTAACGAGAAATATCTTGCAAAAAATCAAGTAATGCGACAAATTTATGTAAAATTTGTCTCGTAGTGGATCAGTCGGTTAAGCTTGAATCCCACAGAACACCGAAAGTGAAGCACAACTGGCCGTGATCAACGCTTGGGAGGGTGACCACCTCCCGCGGCTGATTATTCTGAGACCGAGTGCGCTAAAGGGAGTTGTGCACGTAAAATACATCGTCGCTTCAAATGTAAACCAAGTTAGAAATAATTTCCGCTGAGGGACCAACCTAGGTGACGATCTCTCATCTGGGAGCTGGTTCAAAATCATTAAGCCCCTCTGAGCCAAGTGTACTTCATTCTAGCGGAGCTCATTAATAATCAGTAGGAGTTTTCTTAATTCATGGTCTCCTTGCAAGGGGGGCCTGGATTTCCAACTGGTATCAGCGACAACAACAACAGTTATGTAAAATAGACACAAAAGTGTAATTCACATCAAAATATAATACTTATTGTCCCCCCAGAATATTGGAAATAGGATAAATTGAAGTGTTTACAATTACCCCAGAGTACGAAATATATGGGGTAACTGTAAACACCTGACTTGCACATGGAAAATAACAGAGAGGATGAAATTCATAACTAAATGCTTTTAGCAACATTCCATATGACAAATAAAAATATTTGAAACCTCTTACATCGCTTTTGCAGATGAGCTGGAGACGAAAATGTAAGGTCACTAAATTTTGTTAAACATCTTTTTTCACTGTGTCATTTTCAAACAATGGTGACGCCTCCACAAATGTTTCGAAACTTACAAAACTCTTTCAGTGTCTTCCCTATGTTGCCAATTCATCACGCAGCAGCAGTTAAGTTTTCAAAACCACCACAAGTGTAGTTATGAAGCTTGTTTACAATTACCACAACTGACCCTACCCGTTTATGAGTCAAGCAATCTTTAAAAAGTCCCTCTGTTCTGCATTGCTTGATAAAATTGTCATTCTTTACTTTGAGAAAAATAAATAAAAATAAATTAATAATACTAATTTTTTCCAGTAAAATAAAAGGTTTTGGAATACATTTACAGGAGGGTGAGTTCAAAGGCGTCCATTCATTTTAGGGTGCAATCAAAATTATTTTTATTGGTTTATCTAAACAAAAAGGATGTGAATTTTCGAAATAAACTATAGTTTTGTACTTATTCAGCAATATCGGTGTTTCTTCTGAGATAAAAAAAATTTCAGTGTTTTACAACCTTTTATAAACGCTCAAGAGATAACCGAAAGTGGTGCGTAATTTGTTGCATTTGTCCTTATTTTTCTACATCATAAAACTGCATATCTTTTTTGCTTATCAAACTGTATATCTTTGCGTTACTCGTATGATATATAATTCTTTCATTTCATATTTTATTGCTTTTTTAGTATAACAAAACGTACGAAAATTTCAGAGAGCCATCTCTTTATTAAGTTCCGTTTTAGTATAAAAGGTTTGTACAAAAATAATTGTTATTTGCAAACAATCTTTAAATCCTGAAACGCGTGTTTTTATCTCCACAAAATGTTTAACGTATAACAACAATATAGAAGCATTGATATACCTTTTTATCTTTCATTCACTGATAGGGCTTCTGATAATTATCTCGGTATTTAAATAGCTTCAACGTCTTATAACTATTATTATCGCAAAGTATCTATTTAATAACCAGTATACTTTATTGTTTATTCTGAACAACACTAAAACTTAAGTTGTCCTTTAATGGTATGCGTCAACATAAGGATTTTTCAAAGAGTCGCATAAGGAAGGGAAAAAACCTCTTAAATGTTCATGCATGCTTCAAAGAAATCTGAAGCACTTATTATCTGTGCGAAAGTGAGACACATAACAACAAAATAGAAATACTGATTCTGCTTATCTAATTATTGATATGGCTTTTGATAGCTATCGTCGTATTTGAGTAGCTCTTAGCGTCCAGTTAGGTACTCAAATTGCAAAGTATTCTTTAAAGATCCATTTTTTATCCATTGAGAAAGATTACCATTGTGCCGTGCATACACATTAACATTTGCAACTTTTTTCGGTCCAAAATTTTCAACGAAAAAGGCATACACTAGTTTCAGAGTCTTCATTGCTAGCAAAATGATCTACACAAGAATAGCTGTTTGGTGATACATTTTTTAGTCTTCTTTCAAAATTCCATTTTCTGCACTTAAGAACAAAAAAACACTTAAAGGTAGAAATCTGCAATGAAATTTTCATAAACGTGTTTCTTTTACAGTGTTAGAGGAGTCTCACTTCTTCGTGGAAGTAAGAGGAATTATTTAGCAATACTTTTTTGCACTCGCACGTGTATGCAATTTTCATTGTAAATTTTAACTTTGCGTCTATGGATTTGCAGTTATGTGGTATAAGTTACTTTTTACTTGAAAGCTTCGTCAAAACATCAAATTATTGATTTGTAATTTCAAATTGACAGAAGTAGGTTATAATGCTGTAAAATGTCTGCTTTGGTTTCTAACACCGCAAACGATGCGATACTTGGCTGACAACAAATGAGTCTTATTTTAGGAAATATTCTCAAAAGTATTGTATTTTCAGCAACGTCTAACTGTGCTCTTTTAACGATATGTAATAAAATGCAGTTTGTGGAACTTCTTTAAAATAAACTTGCAAAACAGTTGCTGCTTACTGATTAATTATTTTTACACAGTTCTGTTACATCTCACTTCCAGTACATGATGGCTGGCTACAACTCGAAAACGACTACTTTCTCTGGAGAAAACATTTGAAAATTTTAACCAACACCTATTCTTAAATTCTCGTTTTCTCTCTCGTTCACATTGATCTGATTAATAACGTTTCGAATCGTTAGTATCTTCTGTGCGAATTTTTAATTTTAATGGTATGTACCATTTGTGTAACAATTGCGGAATTATCTGATAATTAAGTTTCAGCCGCTATTTTAATTACACCGATTAACATAAAAGTCATGCAAATGAAGACATGCCATTAGTACACGAAGAAGAGCGCAATAAAACATACGTAATTCTGTACTTACTGTCATTTTCACTCCTTTTTTTTTAGTTCTACCCTTTTCATTGGGGTAGCGATATGGCAATGAAAGGAAGGCTGTTAAACTCTAACCACTCTTTTTGAGATATATTCGCGTTTGTACCTTGATTACTTTAAAAAACTTTGCAGTGTTTACTTATACATAATTGACATGTTTATTCACCAGAACATGATCATTTATGTTACAGCCGTAAATAAGGTTCTTTAAAAAATATTAAAGGGTTAACTTTTACATAATTGACGTCTTTATTTACCAGCACACGAGCTCATATAGGCTACAACTGTAAATGAGGTCCTTTTCTAAAATACCAATCGAAAATAAGATAAATTGTTTATGTGACATTGAGTAAAAACATAACCTCATCCAAAGCAATAGATTTGCTTGCAATATGGTCAAAGAATCCGACTAAGTCTTCACTACATGATCTAATGTAGGGCGGATAAATCCGCACTAATCTTTAAAGGAACGTTCAATGTAAACAAACGAATCAGCACATCACTTAACATGACGTGATTGATTGGTATAAAAATAGCCGATGTATTTGCGCCCAACAATATACACAGGGATATATTTTGAGACTGACGTAATTAATTGATTCGACAACGGACAGCCCTAATTGTACTGGAAAGCTTCTCTTTGGACACTTCCAACTTTCCTATCGTATAAAAATATATCCATGGTTGTAGCAGCACGCGACGTCACTTACTGGAAAAGTAGAATCTACACGCAAAAGAAAAATTAATTGTCCGAAGGAATCGTAGCGTGACACTACATAATCGCCTCCAGGAGTTCATCCCTTAAATAGGCTATTGGTCTTTAGAGATAATAAGGAAATGTAACCTCATAATTATTTAATATAGTTGTACTTTTTTTATATGCATATAAAACGAAGACATCGGAAAAGAAGAGCCGTTTACTTTCTTCATTTATTTTTCTTTTCCTTATGGGAAAAGTTTAGATTTGAAGGCCTTGTTGAAAGTATTATGAAGACTTTTTATCGCGTCTTTTGAAAGCAGTCTTTTTTTTTTTAAAGGGACGGAAGGCAACTTTTTCTCATTTTTTATTAAAGTTCTGTATGTATGTTAGAAATATTAATGTATTGGAGCGTTGCGTTCTTATATGCATGCTGGCCCCCCCCCCCCCCCCTGAAAGTAATGTTGAACACTACGTATAGCAAAACTTGTCCTGTTCACATTGCAAAAAAATTAAACTCCCGAGGTTGTCAAAGCAAAAAAAATATAGCAAGAAGGGGTCTTATAACACGTTAACACTTTTTTTTTCTTTCTGCTTCTACTTTATGCATACGTTCATGTATAGAGTAGTATTTTTAAACTGGGTGTTGCTGCTCCGAGGTTGTAGTTTTTGCATACTTTCTTTTGTTAGTATTGGATGTAAATATGAGACGAATAGTAGAATAATTTTATATGATTCAGGACACGTTGACAAGTTGTACAGAAAACGTGTGAAACTGAGCCTAACTCGAAAACTGAACGAAAGTGGCGACTGACAGCAGACTGAAAATTTTATTCATTTTACAGGCCAACTTATTCATCGCATGAAGTGTATTATTTATTTATTTCATTAGCCACTCAAAAACTAACCGTTTACGCATGTAGTAGTGTTTTAAACATTTTTCAATTAAAGATAATATTAAGTACAATGGTATAGGTGGGATATTTTTTCATTAAAAACCATAAGAAAAAACTTAGTGAAAAACATTAAAAGATTCAATACAGCGTAAATTAAGCACTCCATGTGCAAATAATTGCAGACACGTCATTCGAGGTTACAAGGATCCCCTTTCTCAGTGCGAGAGCAGTGAGCTAATTGGTGTAAAACATTATTCTCTTTGGCTACAGTCAAATATTCTGCATCTAAGCTCACTTATTTCGCTTTGAAAAAAGGGTTTCATGTCTCCTTGAAGCAAGTGCCTGCAATTGTTTGCAATTTTTGTGTTTACTTTACGTTGTACTTAACATTTTGATAAAAACTGTAGTTTAATGATTGACAACTCACTAGCTAGTAATCCGGTAAATATTGCTCCATGTAATCACTGTAAATTAAGTAATAGTGGTTTAATTCCGTTATCGTGAGATAGCAAAATCTGCAGTTCAATTTCTTTGCAGCCGCTACTCGTCATCAGAAAAATGTTCAAAACTGTTTTAAATTGGGTTTAACATTTAGGACATCCCGCTTTTGTTTTATGTAAAAATATGTAGTTGATGCATACAGAAAATGTAAAAAGCATCTTTTAAAAAATTCTATAATTGTGTTTTAATTTCTTAGAAATAAACTAAACCTTTTATTTTGTTCATTTCTTCACAATGCGAGATTTTTTTTTTTTTTAATTCTTCTGTAATCGCAAAACACACTCTCAAAATCCGTAATCTAATAACTATCACGTTAATAAATATCACTTATAATGAAATATTTCTATCAAAAAGTATTTCTTTCTGTTTAGATCAAGTTATTTCTGACGTCCTTTTCAGCTGCGTCGTCTTCCATGAGAAAATTGTCTCTGCCATAATTTAACTTATAGGAAAGCTGATTTCCTCATGACAGTGAAAGCTGCAGTTAGGAAGTAAAGTGCCCTGTCTGTAAAAGATAGAATTTTGTTATAAGTGATGTTTTTGCATTCGAATTATTCAAATATTTTGTTTAATATATTTTAAAAAAAACCTTGGAGGTTAAAGAAACTGTAAGAGTTTAAAGAAAAATTATGTAATATGAAAACTCGGTAATGAAGATTGCTTTTATCTCCGATCGCTTCTTCATATCTTTCAGCAGCATATTTGCCGATTGCATAATCGAAGATGGCTGCTTTTCAAAATAAATAAATAAATAAATAATTTCTAAAACTAAACAAACTGACAAATTAAATTTCTGGGTTTTTCCTTTGTTGTGGCCATTCTATCTTCTATTTATCCCTTTATCAGGGGTAATGTAAAAGGAAATCCTGAACTTAACAACGAGAAAAAGAATTTTTTTGTTAGATGCAGACGTTGCGTTTATTCTAAAAGCACTTTGTGTTTTCTGCTTTAACTTCATATAGTGGTATTAAAAACCAGAACACATAACTGATAACTTCTTGCAAAAATTCCAGAATCAAAGCACTAATGTTACAACACCTAAATGCAAACGAGTGGAATGCACCATCTGCTTCGACTCTTGTTAAGCGCATTAATATCCTTTACAATGGACGAAATGAAAGACAAGATAATTTTCCTCAAGGGTTCAAGGTGATCTGATCGAGATTATTATTCCTTTCTTTGAGAATGCTGAGTGCCAACTTCAGCATGTTATGAATCTAAAAGCAGGTTATTGCACTTATGTAGGTGACCAGTGGGTGTTGGGTTACCCCTGTGTTGGCGTTTGAAGCAAGTATTTTGCTGGAAACGTAATGGCCTCTTAAAGGAACTATATTGTATAGAGCTTTCTTGTTATTTGTTCATTTCGTGATTAGGTGGAGTGAATTCCTAACCTTTTTGGACAGACTAATTTGAAAATGTAAGAAAATAGAGGTCAAGCTTCTTTAAGTTTATAAATAAATACCTTGCTTTCTTTGTAATTCCATGCAATAGCGATATTTAGTGCCATAAACTGCTAAGGCGTTTTGACATCGTTTTTGAAATCTTGAAAACGGTAGAGACCTATTTTAAAGATAGCACGTACAAATATTTCACCGAGTTGTTCTGTTTAGTATTTCTATGCTAATTGGAGTCCTCATCAATTGTTCAACGCTTCCATTTGGTTCATTATTTTGAATATGAAGAAAAAAAATGGTGTTCAATACTTTGCTCATAGTATGTATTTTAACGTTGTCACTTTTATACTGTTGTAATGAAATGTTTTATAATATAATAGAAAAGCCTGCACTAAAGTAGCGTTTACTAATTTAATTATTCTTTACTTATTTTCATTCGCACTTAATTTTATGTAAATGAAATTATATTTCTGTCATCACAGCTTTTATAAAAACCATGTTATCAGAACAATAGAATTTGAAAATTGAATTCAATATAACATTGACAGTTTAAAATGTTCTTTTTAACCAAAAAATTAATATTTTTATCAATGGCTGAATGATTCCATCTTGTGACAACACTAATTCGATGATAAAACTAGTTTATTTCCCTAAATGTATTAAGGAGAATATTTTGAAGTATATTTTCTTACGATTGTGCAATGCAAGCACGTTATATACTATTTTATTGATTTTTATTAAAATTTTCTGCAGAAGAGCTCCATTTTTATTTGATTCCAGGAACCTGTTTCTACAATTCCTAACACAACTTGCAATACCAGCTGCTTTCTTCGCTTTGTTTAATAAGTTCTCGAAGAATATTTCATAATATTTCACCAATCCTTCCGAGTAAAGTGTTTAACCCAGTGTTTGCAAAACTAATCTAGTGCGAATACAGGTGTCTATATATAAATGTAAACGTTCGTTTTTGTTTCCTTCAATGCAATATAGTTTCTTCTACACATTTTGGGTGTAGGAGAAAGTAAAAAAAACAATGGAAAATTTCCAGGCTTGCTGCTGAAAACTGTTTTTCCAGGGAGGCATCTATGTATCTAGGAAAAGATGGGCAAAGTGGCTAAGTAATTTGTTTGATAATTTTTTAAACTGATTTGTTAATGATTGAACGTATCAGAGTTATTATATGCCCTTCAATGATTTGTTGTATAATATAAGTACAGCAGATTTCCGAGTACCTGACTATCCGGCCTCCGTACTATCCGTCCTAGTTTTCTTTTATCGGGACATTGTGTCGTCGAAGAGCGTTAAAATGCAAAAGCAGTTATCTGTTAAGAACTTTCTCAAAAACTAAGTTTTTACTCTCTTTTTAGGGCTAACCCTTTCATATCTGTGTAATCATTTATCAGTGGATCATTTTTTATTTTATTTATTTATTTATTTTTTTTTGAAAGAATTAAGCCTACGATTTTATGTTTTGTTCATGTGTCCTGCATTTAAGTTAGGCATTACATAATTCATACTAAAATGGGAACAGTTTATATTCTTTAATTTAATTTTTCTTTAGTAAAATCTTAAACGTGCTATGCAGTACACAAACATTTATAAACTACCGGTACAGAACCTTATACAGTTGAACTCGCTTAATACTAAATGCCAAAAATTCGTTCGTATTAGCCGTTATTCGTAACAACCGTGAATGAGTAAAATTGTGTAAAAAAGTATCAGAAATGCATGTCTATATTTTAAAAATAATTACTACTATTTACGAATGATTCGAAGATAGAGGGTTTGATCCCTGAGCAGACTGACCTGTCCGAAAGCCAACACGTGCATGAGCTTTATTCTCTACCCAGAAAGATTTAACGTATGATTCAAAATACGCACTTGGTGGTTTACAATGACTCAAAATAACCAGCAATTTGTGAAAAAAAAATTAGTAATATGCAATCGAGAAAATTTTCGTGAATAGGTCAGAAATTTTGTTCGTCTTAGACGAAATTTTCAGTTTAGCCTTCGTAATACGCGAGAGATATTTAATGTAAATAAATGGTAAACCGAACTTAACGAACAAAATGTTCGTTTTAGCCGTGATTTCGTATTAACCGTGTTCGTATTAAGAAAGTTCAACTGTATTTTCATTCAACATGTCACCGGCAACTGCTGCGTCAGCGTTCACACTCAACGTGGCTTGAGATAAGTAGAGGGCTTTGCACGAAATAAGAATGGAGAAAATAAGTATTATAATAGTAAGTTTTGGGATAAAAGTCTGTCTTCTGTCATTCGGAGTAGAGTAAAGAAATACATAGGATTCCGGCCTATCATGCTTTTTTGTTATCTGGCTGCCCCTTCCACCACATTAGGCCGGATACTCAGGATACTAGTATATTCAGTAATTCAATTAAGGCAGCTTAACAAATTATTTTTCAAAAAGCACTCAAACGGCCAGTTTGCCTTTTTGTTGATTGTTATTTTATTGTTCTAGAGTACACTTATATTTGTTTCAAGCACGTTGAATGCTTCGTATCTATATATTTTTTTAAATAGTTTTATTATATACATTTTACTTTTTCATTCCCATTTTAGTCAGCTTTAAGCATTTTCTAACATGAAATGCTTGCTGAAACCAATGCTTCGCGTTTAAACAATTCAACAATATCCTAACATATAAAATAGCTTATATAACGGAACATTCACTCAAACTAGAAGTTCCGTGCTAAAGTTTAGCACCATATATAAACGTTAGTTTATTGTTTTATCGTCCTTTCAGTATCCTCCTTTATCAGCAATTTATAATTCTCTTGCATAATGCAATCCGTGACTCATGAAAGAGATCAATCGCCTACATAATACTCCCTGCTCATGAAAGAAAACAAAGGAAAAAAAGGAAAGAAAACGCGGAAAAATATTCTCTCCTACCCACTGATCTTTTTAAAACGTAAAATAGTGGCGTGTATCCGTGTTTTGGCTGAAATTAGTTTTGGTAGAGTGACCTGAAAGTTTAAAAGTGGTTAAAAAAGATATTCACACTTGAGAGATGTTGCGTTAATTCGACCTTCCTACATTCATCCTAAAACTCGTGCTCATTATGTCATGCTAACGAGACATACCGTGTAACATCTATATATATAATGTATTATATATCATAATACACAGTGTGTGAAAGAATTTTTAAGACTAGGTTTATAAAGTAAAATAAAAACTAGTAATTATATTTTTTAAAGTATTTTTTTTCAAAAGAAGCTCCTTCGGCTTCAATACATTTGCTACAGCGGTTTAACTACGATTCGAATGCCTATTCCAGCTCACATTGTTGGACTGTCTCATAGCTCGCGTCGAAGCTGTTTGTACACAGTGTGTAAAAGAATTTTTAAGACTACAGCTGAAACTAAGCTTTGACGATATCTATGTTGTCGAGCATTCGTGAAACTCCTTAACTATCGGCTGATCCACTGCAGAAACCTCAGTTCATTTGTTTACTTCTTTTTTTTTACTTTGATAACCTCTTCACTATACAAACAGCTTCGACACGAGCGTTGGATGCAGTCCCACAATGTGAGCTGGAACAGGCATTCGAACCGTTGTTAAACCGCTGTAACAAATGTATTGAAGCGTAAGGAGCTTATTTTGAATAAAACTACTTTAAAAAATATAATTACTAGTTTTTATTTTATAAACCTAGTCTTAAAAATTCTAACAGGTTGTTTAATAATTCCAAAATTACTGTAAACAATTCATAAACTAAAAAGAGATAAATATTGTGAGACAAATGTTGTTACTGTAACTATCAGCTCTTGTAATGGATAATTTTGGTTAATTAGTCTTGAGCACAATAAAATTAAAAACAATGATTTCCATGTTTTTGTTTAATTAATAATAATAATATGTATCAAAGTTTCTCGTTTGTACTGATTTATTCTTTGTAATGTTATTTTTGCCATGAAAAAAGAAAAATAATAATGAATATTAATATATAAAAATAATTAATGACAATTTTATGAATAATAGGCTGATATATTTTTACTTTTGTACTCCTTAATAGGTATGGTGTTATAGATGCACTTCTTATGTAATGTTATCGACTTTTGAAAGTTAACTATGTGGAACTACGTGACCGTGAAAATTACAATTTGGAAGTAAAAAAATGCTTGTTTTTAAATGATGGAACTTTGTTATGCTATTGAAGACTCTGTTAAAGATTTGTAAGATAAAACTCTCAAAAGTATTAAGATTGCTATTAATAATGCAGACGAAAAGGGCATCTGCGCACGGAGTGACTAACAAAACTATGATAGTTATTTATATGTTATGTTAAGTATTTTTGTTATGTCTCGTATGATTCGATATTTGTTATCTGAAGTGGACTTAAATATTGTTATCTGAAGTAGACTTGCGGAAAACGAAGTATTGAGGTTATAGCAAAGTAATGGAATCCAGTGTATATCAATTAATAACTTAAATTTAATTATCTAAAAATTTTTACCTATATATTTGAAAAAAAAAAAAAACGAAAGAATGGGTAGGGTGCAATAACACCACGTCTTGTGTAAAAGTGTCCCAAGTATTTTTGTGCAAAAAGTATATCATATTTAGGTACAGCCGGTAGATTTGGCGCACAATTGGAAAACATGATAAAAAAGAATGAAATTGTTACTTTTCGGCCAAACCTTTGGTGAATATCCTTGTGTATGTCCTTATGTATGCATTTCCATCACTACCATTCCATCGACAGCAAGTATAAAGCCAATAAGGCAGCTATTTTTCACTGTTTTAGTTATAGGGCGGATGAGATTGCGTATTGGGTGGGGGACGTTCATGGAAGATGCCTTTCGATAATAAGTAGATTAAATTAATAAATACTGAAAGTAAATTGTCAAAATAGCTGAAAGAGCGTTTGCTTAAAAAGCATCTTGCAGTACTCTCATGTCAATGAAAATCAGAGAAAAAGTAATGAAAATTCAAGCCCTTACACTTGGAAAGCATACAATAAAAACTACGTTGTATCATACATTTAACAGAAAAAAAAATGAATTTAAGTAGACACTGTGCTGTTGCAGCTGTACAACTACCTGAAATCGCGATGCACTGACACCTCCTCTTTCCCTCCAAAAATTCAAGTGTGCCATCTCACCAGGTTTTACCTTATGTGCATATATATATATATACAGAGGGGTCCAAAAAATGCATACTCTAGTTACAGTGAATATCTTTATTTTAAACATAATTTTTAAATTTCAATGTTCTTTAACAAGATTTTTAGTTGATATTGTAAAATGTACTTACAATTACATATGTTCAAAGTGACCTCCATTAGCAACTAAACATTGTTGATGCCGCTCAATAACTGAACAAACTACGGCTTGTTTCTGGTTTAATGGCTGCACACGCGGTCACGATGGTTTCTCGTAGCAAGTTCAGAGTAGGTGGCTTATGTCAATAATCTTCGTTTTTCAAGGTCCCCCACATTTAAAAGTCCATAGGTGTAAGGTTTGGTCACTTCCGCCCTGATTAGTAACGAACTGGCATCTGCTGATGCTTGAATGCAGGCTAACAGGCCGCGCTATCTGTTAACTAACCATTGAACTACAATACCAAGCAAGATTCATAGCTGCATATCATTTTGTTCTGAGTAGGTTCACTGTCAATGAGTGTATACAATTTTTTGAGCCCCTCTGTACTTCTTTATAGTTTCAATCGTATTTTAGACTAACTATACTGTTAAAAGTTTTTTTGAATTAACTTTTGAGTAATGTGTGAAGTAGGGTGATGCTTATTTTTAAAAGTTTTAAATTTTCAATCTCTTACCCTCTAAATTTGTTCCATTATACCAAAAAATGATTATGGTAAAATTTTATCATCAGCAAACAATATTTAGAGATAGCTCAAAGAGGGTAAAGTTTCATAAATGAACAAGATTCTTGTGATTTTTTGAATTTTTAAGCAAAATAAAAATTATGATTTGCAATTATGTTTAATTTATTTAAGTATATTAAAAAGCAACTTTTCTATGAATCGCTAAAAATTAAACATGTAAATTGTATAGCTATAATGAAATAGTTTTCTTGATGAAAAATACAGTATTCAAGTGTACCTCATAGGTGGCAACAGCGGTTTAAACCAGTGATCGCCAAACGTATGGAGCCATTGAGCAATTGTACCTTTTCCACATTTTACTATGAGATATTCTCGCCCCCCCCCCCCCCCGATAGAAAAGAAAGAGAAAAAACAGGACAAAAAAAGTTGGAAATTTTCAGTTCTCAGTTATTGAGTGGGCAGAGTATTATCGAGTAGGCAGCTACATTTTTGTACTATATATTTATGCCAGCAAAATATTCTTTATTTTCTGTCTGAGACATGAGCTATCAATGCGAATATTATTAAAATATGGAAAATCAACAGTTGTTGGTGAGTACCACTGCAATCTACTAAAGATTTCCTTGCGAGTTACTTGTAGCTGGCATTTTACGGTTTGATGACTACTGCTCTAAACCATGGGTGGGGAACCCTTTGGCTCTGAAAGGAGACACATTAAATTTTGCTGCTTTGGGTTAGCTGATATCCTATATGTGTAATACGCATGGTGTAGCATACCCAGGCTAGCAGCAAACCCTTAGCATATATTAGGCGGCTTGCCATTAGCAGACAATATTAGTACTAAAAAAGAAGGTTAGAAAGGTTATTTTTTCCCTTGGGCTTTATCAATTTTTGTTTTTATTGTTACTGCTTCCCTAAAAGGAAGTGGCTCTGAGATTCAGATTTACCCAATTCATCAAACTCAAAACTTTTAGCGCCACTTATCCTTTACAAATTACATTGAAATTATCTAATATGCTCATTGTACTGCCGCGAAATCAAGCTGCATCTATATTATAAATACTGCATAATAGTCATGTAAATATTTTGTTTTGGTCTAATTCAATTAGATATAATGCAGTTGAGATTCAGTAGTGTTATTGAAGCAATATTTACAATTTCTCTTTTTTTTCATGTCTAATGCTCTCAAATTTTATTTGTGTGACCTTTTCACCACCTGCCAAGTTCACTATGTCATTTCAGAGCAAAATTGTTCCTTACTTGTAGTTTAGACCAGTCGTATTTAAATAAATAACTGAGAATTGAAAAGTTTATTTTTTGGCCTGTCTTTCTTTACTATGGTGAGGGGGAAGAATATCTCGCAGTAATATTTGGAAAAGGTATTATTGCTCAGTGGCTCCATAAGTTTGGCAATCATTTGTTTAGACAGTTGTTGCACTTATGAGGTAGACTTAAATACTGTATATTTTACTAAGAAAACTACTATTATAGCTATGCAATTTACAAATGTTTAATCTTTACTATTAAACATAATTGCAAATCATAATTTTTATCTTGCTTAAAATTTCAAAAAATCGCAAAATCTCGTTCAATTATGAAACTTTACCCTCTTTGAGCTACCTCTAAATATTGATTGCTGATGATAAAATTTTATCATAATCATTTTTTGCTATAGTGGAATAAATTTAGGGGGTAAGAGGTTGAAAATTTAAAACTTCGAAAAATAAGCACCACCCTAGTGTGAAGCTGTTACAAAAACCCTTCAAATGACCTAATTTTATAACTTCCTTTCTTAAAATATCGATTTTATTGTTGACTTTTAAGAACATAAGCTTTCATCATTTTGCTCTCTCCGAAAAAATAAATTTCGTCATCGTCCCTTTTTAAAAATTAAGGATAAAAAATTTCTGTACAAAATTTTATTCAGCATGTAAAAGGTTTTATAATGCAACATTATTAGGTACTTATAAATTTCTTTCTTTAACTCATTTTTAATTCAGCCACTAAGAAAAATAGCATAATTTCAAAGTTGTGTTTTCTCGCAGTATACAACCAGGGTGTCTGCAGGTCACGAAAGTCCCGAAAAAATCATGAAAGTAACGAAAACATCACGAAAATTACGAATAGTTCACGAAAATATTCCGTTCAACAGGACCAGTCCCCTTGAGAAGGTAGCCTAGGTGGTAGCCTAGTGGTTAGCACGTCGGACTTCCATCTGGAAGGTCGCGCGTTCGGTACCCACTGAAGACCACCATGTATACTTGGGGATATGTGCATGTAAAATCCGTAGACCCCACTACCTCTCCCCGTGCGTAAGCAATCCTAAGGCCTCGGCTAACAGGTAGGGAGGGGTCTGGTGGAGAAAAGTCCCCTCGAGAAGGCATCGGATATCCGGTATCCGACAAGTTTTGAATATCCGGAATTTTATCCGGAAACTGCACGAAATATCCGGTTATCCGGCATGTCAAATTTGATTTTCAAAATTTATTTCACATGTGTTGTAAATGTGAATTTCAAACATTATGTATTTGGAAGGTGTAAGATGTTTTAAAATATGCATAGAACTTGCAAGTTTAAAACATCAGAGCCGGATATCCGCTATGTATACGTCATGCAGGGGTCATCAGATATCCGTTATATGGCAGGTCACTATCCAATGAATCACCGAACAGACGCGGAAATGTCCCGAAAAGGTCACGAAATTTCGCTTTTAAAAATTTGTATACACCCTATACAATGTATAATATGAATGTATAAAATTCATTAATTACAGTAATACACTTCAGAGTTCAGAGCAAGTTAAGGTATTTCCTTCTCGCGCACAAAAAAAGAATTGGCTAAACTTGAGGCTACTTACTACTAGAAATAAAGCTAACATTTTTCAATAACGCTGTAAACATAAATTTTGTTATTAACTCTCCCTCTTAGAAACTAATCTCCATAATGACTTCACGTCTAATTTATTATAGTATATCTATCTGCTTAGAAAATAAATGTTGGCGTTACATCTTTTTATTTGTGAAATTACATTGTCCTCATTACGAGTTATTTTTCGCCATTATTATAAATGAAAAAATGTTTTTATTCTTTCATTACTGTTGAAAGCTACACTACATGTAAGGCGTTCTTGCAACAAGATTAGATGTGATTACCTTACCGTCCCATGTGCAGCACGTTAGGGTTAATTGTACCTTTTGATTCTTCCATCACACTCCAGGGAAATAATAATGACTCCATTCAAAACGTATGTTTTGCTGCTGCTAGTATTTATCTATTTATTTGTGTCTATTAATTTTTGGATTCGTAATTCAAAAGGAAATGCAAATAATGTTTTCCTTTTTTTACTATAAAAAAAAACATTCCGCTCACTTTGTAGTAATGAAAATAATTTGCTCTTGTCATACTGAAATCGAATTTACAAATCGTAACAATCAAATTTGTAATCGAAGAAATAATTTATTTATATATATATTAATTGAATGTGAACAGGATTCAACTTTTTTTATTTCACTTAAGAGTAATCGAAATGATTACACGTTATGTACTACCTACTTGAACTAAATTTAACGAATCCAACTTCTCTATTTGACATCATTTGAACACAAATAGCGATTTGCACTGGAAAATAAACATTAGCCGTGGGCAGGCAGGGTGATTACTATTTTTTTAAATTCAAGTAAAACGTTACTTGCACCCGGAAATCAAATAGTTAGAAAAAGGAATGGGTGTTTTTTTTTCATACTACTCTTTTCTATTATCGGGTTACTGCATTTAACTTGGGCAAAATAATGAGTTACTAAATTATGCTGCTATTTTATTCTTTATTTTTGTTCTGCATTTTTCAATTTGTACTTTTGAAATATGTTCTGTGAAAGAAACTATGTCAAATACATACTTTCGTATTTATCCTAGCAAAATTTATGATGTAGTTAGTGACAGAACTAATGAATGAGTTGAATGAAATTATGAAATATATTTTTACTGTTGTTTTGATATTGTCAGGCAGCTGTCTCTTCAGTGTTAATGTAAGTTCGTAATTTGCATGCGTGTCATTTTAAATATAATCATTTCGCAATACCATTAATATTAATGTTTTATTTTTATGTGAGCTCTAACGTGTTTACATGCCATACCGTTAATATTAATGCTTTATTTTTATTTTCAGGTAAGTTCCAATGTGTTTACTTGATTCATCTTGATACTTTGGTAAGAACATATTTATGCACATAAATGTTTCCAAAGCAAGGTATCATTATACACCTAAAAACGAATAAGGGTACTCCCATGCATATTTTATTTCTAGTTGATCTCAAATCATCTGTTTGGCCGAATACGGGAGGGACTAAGAGTCACACATGGGAAGGAAAATGTAGTACCTAATCGGAAACGGATAATAAAAAATGTAGAACTAACAAATGTGACAGAGTCGGTGCTTGCGCCTGATGACAAATAATCCATTAACAATTTCTGAGACTTTGAGAAGTGTATTTGGTTACCAAATTTAGCAAATTTTAAATGCTCATAGTTAAAAATTTCTTGAGCTCTGGATTAGATGGTATTTTTTTAAGTGTGAAGAAAACGGACTCAAACTCGAATACAATAATTTTTAAATAAATTAAGTATGTCATTAATTAGTGGAAAAATTTTCAAACAGTAATTATTTAAATCTATCTGTTAAAAAAATGTTAAAATAAGTTCAAAATAGGCATGTAATACGGAGAAAATAACTTAAAAGTTGAAAGATATTGCTGAGAAAGGACTTATTGTTACAGAAAAATCAACTAATGTGAAAAATAAATTAGTGTTAAACATGATTAGTTTTTAACTTAGATACAATTGGGTTTTAAGAGCACTTCTGAAAAACTTAATTGCACTCTAAATGTACATAAAAGATCCGAGAATTATTTCTAAGAATAATTTATTTCATTTTTGAGAAAAGTTTTGAAATATGAAGCTTATTTCGAAATTTTGTTGAAAGTGCCTAAACGAAGAATATGTAAACGTTAATTCTTTAAATAGCTACTTTTACTTGCAGATAAATCTTAAAAACAGCTTTTTTTAATGAATATTATCATACATTTAAATTAATTCTTACTCCGTGAAATGCAATATTTATTAAGTATATATTTATTTAAAGTCTCTCATTCACATCTAAAATGTGTATCGTTGTGATTCTACTGTAAGAAAATTTTAGGAGAATATTCTTAAATATTCTCCTCTATGAGAATATAATTGAGAATATTCTGCAAAACATTATTACCGAGAATTTTACACCTCTACTCTCTATTAATTTAGAAAAATTAACATCGCCATTTTTTGCAGCCGAATAGAAATGCTCTTATTTTTTGTTATGTACAACAAATGTCCTATTTTAGCAAATTAGCCATTTTTGCAGTATATACACACACAGTGCTTCCAACAAATTTTACTGAATCTTCTGCGTGGTTGATAGTTAATACCTGTTAAAGTAACTCGATGCAGAAGCTACATTTTAGATCCAAACAGCTCATCAACGCGCTGTTCTGAAATCAATTGTTAATCGGCACAGTAATATGACAATATATTATTAAAATTTTTGTACTACTATCACTTTAATCTAACTATCTACGTTTTTAAAGGGAAAAAATGCATTTCGAATTTTTCTATGCATTGATCACATGGGTAAATGTACAAAATAATAATTACGTTTTCGGCGGTTAAACAATTGCTTGTCTGCTAATTACTTTAATAATATTGTTCGATCTCACTTTTGAATTCTGCTTAACCTCTTGAGACCCCAGAATTAAGCACACACAATTTTAACGCAATTTTTTGGTTCTATGATTTAAAAATGATTACAAAACAAAATAGCAAAAAAAAATTTTAAATTTTAATTAATAATTAGTTTAAATAATAATTAATCCCCAACTTCCATGTTTAAAACCAAGTAAATTATCTGTTGAATAATTCAAAAAAACAATTGGGTGTTTTAGCTTTTAAATTGCAGAAACACTAGTTAATAAACAGTATTTTAAAAAGTACCTAATTGGGTACCGAGAGTCGCAAGAGGTCATTAGATTGAACCTCTAGTTGAAAACGATTTATATCTTCACTTAATGTTTGACAATCTGTTATTTTATCAATCAGACAGTTTCCAAATCAGATATAAATGTAGCGTGATTTTTCTTTTGCTTAATGAGGCTTGTAGCTTTTTAATTACCATTTCTCTTTTTATTATCTCTCAGATCATCTTTTAGAACTGTTCTATTGTTAACAGCATTCTGATGAAAATTTATCTTAAATTACCTTGTACACTAAAAATAAGAATTTTAAATCGTTCCATATCTAAAATCCGCCACTCCCCCCCCCCCCTTTAATAACAATGATCTGTAGCTTTGAAATTGTATTTTGTTAAAAATAATTCCAATCTTTCCTTGTGCTCATTACGCCGATGACTTTTAGCTAATGAATGAAATGCGAGTCATTTTTGACAAATTTGGTTGCCTGTTAATTGTTTTTCTTTTGTTCTTCCATCCAATTTTCCTGCTAAATTAATGATCAGGAATGGCGGTAATGCTTGCGTTTTAATACATTTGCTAAAATTTACGATGAACCAAGAACAACTCTTTCGCTTTTAAAATTAAAAAAAAATCTTCACGACTAATTGCAGAAGTTTTAATTGCTGCAGAGAAATATGATAAATGTCGTTTTGATCTAAAGTTAAACAATGAAAGTTTGAGCAAAATATATTTTCTGGAAAACCAACTGGTGTTACTTTGTTAACCTTATGTATGTGAAAGACATAAAAATAGTTTTTCGTGCATTGTTTTGCGAGTTTTTTTATGGTAGCGTATCTAGAGCATGCTGATTGTTTTTCAAGTACAGCGTTTCTTGACAGTTTTGAAATCTTACAGTTCCATGCATTATTTCCTCGCCCCGCGTAACGATGTACACTGAATCTTTAACTTTTTAAATAGTTTTTTCTTTTCATTTATATCTAATTAGGGTACCAAATTTTTGTACGCCTAGTTAAAGTTATTATTATTATTATTTTGCGTTGGCTTATCAGTTGTTGTTTTTGCTTCCTGTTCACTGGTTAATTTTTCCGAAAATAAGAATATTAATGGTCTCAAATCGAAGCACTCTTTTTTTTTTTTGAAAAAATGTTCACTCTATGGATAATACTCTTTAACACGTTCACGCCGGCGCGTACCACTGGTGACCCGCACTAGACTGTCTCATCGGGCGGCGCGTACCACCTGTGGCCCGCACTAGACTGTCTCATCGAGCGGTGCGTACCACCGGTGATACGCATTCGATTGTGCTATTAGACGGTATGTAACACCAAATATTGTAGGATTATTTTTTTACTTAAGTAAGAAAGTTCGAGAAACTGCGGCGTCTCAAAGGATTTCTTTGAGACCAACCGTTGAAGCGGTTTTCTTTTGCACATAAGGCGGCCTCGAGTCAAAAAGCGCGGCATTGAACTTATCAAAAATCAAAGAAATAATTTCCATATAGCTGAAAACTAAAATAATGAAAATTTAGCTTGTATTCATTAAAAGCATTATTTTTAATAACAATTATAATTAATGAAGTATTATAAACATAATTTTAGTTCAATAACCTAAACATAATAATTCAGTATTATAAATATAACTCAAATTCGATAAAATTAACAAAAAGTTCAATATTATTTTATTTATAACTTCAGTATTTATTGTTTCTTGTGTAGGGTTTGTTAAAACATTTCAAGCAGACATACAGTACTGAAGCAAGAAACAATCGCGCGCCGCCAGACGAAGCACAGCATGAATTCGAGCGCCGCCTCACAGCGAAAAACATGAAAATCGGCCTCGGCGTGAACGTGTTAATATGTCAAGGCATTATTCGAAAATTTATTGTAAACAAATCAGACGCCAGAATGTACATCCACTTCCCTACAATAATGAATTGAACGCCAATAGGTTAGCTTAGTTTTAGCGGTGATGGGGCACTTGTTTGGGGATGTTTTTTGTAATATGTCCTGTATAAGAAAAATAATCAAAAATTGTCTTTTCATGTTCCTGGCTTATTATTGGTCTGCTTCATTCCTTGTCTTGGTTCCTATTGGTTGATCTCTAATACAACCCATTCGGTATAAATACCGGCTGGCTTTCTGGTTGTTGCTCTTGATGAAGAAGCTCCATTGTAGCCTCGAAATAGCTATTGGCTTTATTGTCTTGATAATTTGTGCTATATTTACATTGTTTTTACCTTGCACTCATGTCCTGTGTGTTCTTGATGAATTAAAAAGCGACATCAACACAGACAGTTTCGACAATCGAGTTTTTTTTACGTTGTGACAGTTTTACGGAATTGTAGAGCTTAACAAAAATATTAAAACTGAGAACAGCATATCTTTTTGTCCTCTTTGAAAACATTTCAGTGAAATAAATACAAAATCTTTTAATACATGAATAATTTTCTCCAATCTACTGTAGTAGAAATTTTCTGAGCGAGATTTCAAATTAAAGTATTTATAAACAAATAACATTGACGTTTATCTTGTTAAAGCTGAATAAAAAAAATGCAAGAGTTTTTGTCAAAATCTTAAGAACAGGTTCTTAGTTCAAGAAAGAAAACAACAATTTATATTATAGCTTGACTGTATATTTTACTCCCACAATGCACGATTTGATGTACTCAAAGTGAAAATATATATAAATGCTATTATAACAACTTGAGGCCAGTTGAATGGATCCCACCAATTTCTAAGAAAAATATATATCAATCTAAAAGTCAGTTAATTGACTAGCTTTCAGGAGTTCATATTTGACCCGTATATGCAACTCCACCCGACATTGACTCCATAGGACTTCAAAAACGTTCACTTCCTACTGAGCGGCTTCGGCTCTTTGACCTTTTAAAGTAATTGCTTATCTTCCTACCAGCAGGTCAATCGTCTAATTATGTGTGTATTTAGTTGCTGATTCAGAACTAGTTTGAGTATACACAAGAGTTTCTATAGATATGGGTGTTGCTCTCTAACTTTTTGTTTCGTTGAAGCAGGAGTCCGTAATTGTCTCAAAAGCTACTTATTTTAATTTGTAAATATATCCTTTAATTTTGTATCCCAAAGAAAGCAAAACGTATAAAATGGGTTTTATATTTGAATTTAACTCATTTTATTTGTAACATTAAGTTAAGAATTAAAATTAAATTTATATCTATTACGATGCTCTTGATTCAATAAGTTGCTTGGAGGTGTTTAAAGGCGTCATGGTGCAATGTTCTTCAGTGATATGTTTTTCAGTACGCATTAGATAAGTGCATTTATTCATCTGTTCAGATATTTTATGGCTCTTTTAAGGGGGCGGGGTGTCAAAAGAAACTTCAAGAATGGTAAAGCTACCGTTCAAGGTTATTGAGCTAATCTTAAAAACCGTAAATCTGTTTTTTTTAATTCCTTATAATTGTGGTACGGAGAGAAGGCACTTCTGAAAATAAAATTACTTTTGCAAGATTTTAGACCCCTCTATTTTTTTTCTGTTTTCAAATTAAAGCATTTATAATCAGTATTCAAATTAGTTTCTCCCTTGATAATTTATCTTAGGTTTACACTAGCAACGCATGAAACATATTGACATATAACGGTAATTATATGTCAATATAATAGTAGTGGATTAATATTTTAAAACGATGAATCCCTGTCTCCTTATCGGCTCTGGATATTCGAAGTGCATATCGGTAGAAACTTTCTTTCTTCGAATTAATAACATGAGTGTGTTTTTTATTATTTTTTTGTTTTTTTAATGTCTTATTATTAATAGTAGTAGTAATTCTGAAGGTGATACTACTAATACCAGTAACAGGCAAAAGAAATTTGTTAAATCATTTTTTAGAGACATACGTAGTTTTCTGAACGAAAAACATCGCTTAGTTAAATTTGCTCTTATTCATTCAACATTAAGCTAAGGCTTACATAAGACAAAAACAACTGCAAACAAAACTTTCATCGCTCTGGTTTTTCAAAAGACTCTTATCAACGAACAATATAATTAGTCAGCAAGCCCTTTTATGCGAAAAATAGTTGAAAAAGAGTACATTTAAATAGTTAAAACACCAGTTATTTAGAAATTTTCTCGTTTCCTTCTCTCTCTCTGTCTTGCACACACACATACACAGTGTGTCAAAGAATTTTTAAGACTAGGTTTATAAAATAAAATGGAAACTAGTAAGTTTACTTTTTAAACTATTTTTATTCAAAATAAGCTTCTTCGGCTTCAATGCATTTGTTACATCGGTTTAACAACGATTCGAATGCCTGTTCCAGCTCACTGCCTCCAAAGCTCACGCCGAAGCTGTTTGTATAGTGTCAATGTCATCAAAGTAAAAAAAAAAAACGTAAACAAATGAGCTGAGGTTTTGGCAGTGGATCAGCTGATAGTTAAGGAGTTTCAGGAATACTTGATAACACAGATGTTGTGCACCAGCTCTCTTTAGCGTACACAGACCGCAGCAACCAGCCGCGAGAGGTTGTCACCCTCCCAAACACTGACCTCGGTCAATGTTGCTCCACTTTCGGTGCTTTGCGGGAACTGAGCTTCTACCGACTGGTCCACTGTTAGGACGATAACACAGATACCTCCACTGTAAGCTTAAATTTCAAAAAAAATTTAAAACTACAGCTGGATTTAAGATAACACCAGATAGCGCTACTGTAAGCTTAAATCCAGCTGTAGTCTTAAAAATTCTTTGACACACTGTGTACAAGCAGCTTCTTTGGAGGCAGTCCCGCAGTGGTGAAGTGGAACAGTCATTCGAATTGTTGTTAAACCGCTGTAACAAATATATTGAAGCCGAAGGAGCTCATTTTCAAATACTATATATATATAATACTAGTTTTGTTTTATTTTACAAACCAAGTCTTAAGAATTCTTTGACACACTGTGTATGTACCATCTTTGTAATACAGTCCTGAAAGAAGAAAAAAAACACTCTGTCATTTGAATACTATTTACACTAGTGACACGTGACATATGTCAATATATCAGAAATAATATATAGTATATGCTCAATACAATGTAACGCACAGTATCATAAACAGGTAACTCCTGGTCAGGCCGCACAGGTGTCTTTTCAGGAAAAATGCAATGGAATTTTTTGAATACAATAAAAATGCTTATGACATAACATGCATGTCGCAGTGTTTTGATAAGTTCACATAAAAGCGTTTTTGGAAGAAGAGAAGGTTAGTGGTTTCTGGCGTGAACGTAACGCGTCATGTTGGACGCGTGGACTATGTTTTTTTGCATCCTACTTTTTAATTTCGGGGTATTGACGCACTGCATCGCGTCACCGGCATCCATATAATGTGATAGACAGTTTTTAAGATTTTCAGCTCACAAATCCACCCCAAAACTTTAAAACTAATAAGTCGCATACGTTATCAAACGAAAGTTTATTGGCGATAAATATAAAATCAACGTTGGAGGCGCAAATAACAATACAATTGTGGCCGTGGTAGCCTAGTGGTTAGGGTGTCGGGCTTCCAACGGGAAGATTGAGTGTTCGATACCCGACCCGCTGAAGACCCTTAGGGATACGTGTATATAAAATCCGTAAACCCTGAAGTCCCGAGTCAGTTCCAAGGGTACCGGAGGGTGTTGAATTTCCCTTCCCTTCACTCTTAGGTCAAAAAGGAAGGTGTCGTATTTGTGGTGGCGCCATCTGGTGTCATCCTAATATATAATGAGCTGAGTCGTACTTCCACCATTGTGGTGCTCATCTCCAAACGGAAGGCGCTCCCGGCGCACTGCCTTAATTCCTGGTCGCTCTGCGAAGGGGAGCTTGGATACCCAAGTGACATTAGAAACAACCATAAAATTAGCAACAACGTGTTTTGGGATTGTAAGAAACTTTTTTTTTTACAATGCAAAAATGAAGCTTCGAGAAAAGACTTTTGTCCATTGTCTTTTCAGCCAGATGCTCACATCTTTGCTTTTAAAAATTTTGTCTTCGTAGTCCCGAAACACTAATCTGCTATCTTTAATGTTATTTACTTCCATCGTTGATTTTTTTTCTTTATTATTTAAGCCCAAAGGGGGTAAAGTTTTTACAGCTAAATTAGGTCAGTGGTTTCAAATTTTTCTTGGAGAATTTTTCCTCAAAGTAAAATGCGGAATTCTGAAAACAGTTGCGCGAATAATAAAAACAAACAAGGTCAAAATCAGTATTCTAGTTTTTAAGCAAAAATAAGAAATCCGTAAAAAAACCGAATCGACAGACAAAAAAGAGAAATATTAAATATAAGGCAAATTGAATGAGTTGGTTTTTGGTGAGTTTTGTTCTTATTTCTTGCAGAATGAAAAATATTTCACAATTCTTCCGATGCAGAAAATGCAATATTTCTTTACGAAGAACCATTCAACTGTAAATAAAGAATTAACTCATTTTTTTTCCTGTTCAAGTTCTCTGTCAATTACTTTTTCATCATTCATGACAACTGTTTATTAAATAAGGTATTTCTCAAATGGAAATTTCTTTATTTTGCAATGCTGTTGTGAAATAAAAACGCATGTTTAAAAAAAGACAATCAAATAAGGTGAAATAAATTAAATGGAAATGAGCAACACTACTAGGTAGGTTCTATTTAAGCCCATCGGAAAATATTCCATCAATCCGTTTTTTTTTTCCTTTTTTTAAAAAGTTTAACCCCATCACTATATTACTGTCAGCTAAGAAAGCGATAAATTCTGGTAATAAGTCAAGAAAAATTACATGAAATGCTCTGGTCTTGATGCCAGTCAAAAAATAGTTAACTCTAAAGATCAAGCTATATATGATAATATAAGCCATTTTCAAAGTTTGATGCTCATGCTACTATATTTTGTGTTAAGTCAAAATAAAAAATACGTTGCAGTTATATAAAGACTTTTGCTAATATATAGTGACTTTCCCCCAGTCACGATCTTGTTAATATAATTTGTCTGAAGTATGACAAGGTAGAAGTTATGGTGAAGAAGTTAGAGTTACATTGCATTAGTATTTATAAAAAGACAGAACTCTTATTGGTGAATATTCCAAAGTGAAATGAAGAGATTTAAAAACATAATTTACAGATCAGTGATCATAATTCTTGAAACGCTTCTCTTGAAAATTTAAAGTGAATTCTATAACAGCACAGATTCAGTAAATATGACTTATGGACGGTAATTCTCTCAGAAATTGAAAGTTCTAGTTTTTCACTGAGTTGTCATGCTAGTATTTTCTGTAGGATACAAGGGTGATAGGGTACCTCTAACTTCATATTCATTTCCTTAAATATGTTCGATTTTTGTTATTGGGGTTATAGTACACAGTCGTGTTAGTAGATTTGTCTGATATAAAGTAATATTTACTGTAGTTTTTGAATATGACTTTGAAATAGTATTGACATGAAGAATAATGGCATTAAAGATTCTGCTCATGCAGCCCAACTACCAACCGTAAGTGTAGAAAGTCCCCTGTTATATACTCTCCTTATCAAAGTAAAACTGAACTACATCGTTCAAACTATATTTAAAAATGTTTTTTTATAGTACAAAAATAATCACAACTATTGATGTAAAGATAAAACATAGCATTGGCAATAATCACACACAAAAGCAACACTTTTACGATACGAATTTTAAATGAAAATTCTTGGAAAGAAATTATACATATATATTGATATCTTCATCCACTTTTTTTATTCTACGTCTGAATATTTAAAAAACTACTTCCCACTGGTAGCTTCATTTTTTCTGGTGCCAAGTCCGCCTTAGAGATCATGCAAAATAGTACAATCATCATCACTCACAGGATTATAGACCTCCTGAAAAGACTAATTATATCAAGCAAATTTTTCGTATCAGATAAGCAGCGCATGTATTCACATGAATGATAATTAGTGTGTCAGACCATTTACGTCAAAGGTCCCCGAAATGTAACTCAAAGTTCTGTATCTGACTATCCTTTTCTCTCTGGCACATAACAAATTAAATTGGTAACAATCAACTCTGAAACAATTCATTTGAAAAGCATGACAATTCAGTGATAAAACTAGAACTTGCAATTTCTGAAAGAATTATTGTCCATAAGTCATTTTTCTGAATCTGTGCAGTTATTGAATTCGCTTAGCATTTTCAGGAGAAGCGTTACAAGAATTACGATCACTGATCTGTGAAGTATGTTTCTAAATCTCTTCATTTCACTTTCGAATATTCACAATAAGCGTTCTGCCATATTATAAATACTTCCGTAATGTATGTAAGTCTAGCTTCTTCACCATGGTTTCTACTCTGCCATACTTCAGATAGTTACATTAACAAGATCCCGACTTTTAAAAAGTCAGCAAAAGTCGTTATATAATAAGTCATTAGATAATAAAAAAATATTTTTTCTTGACTTAGGCAAAATATTGCAGTATGAGAGTCAAATTTTGGAAATGGCTTGTATTATCATATAGCTTTATCTTTAGAGTTAACTATTTTTTGACGGGAATCTATGTTACATAACTACATGTTATGTAACATATTTAAAATGTTATTAAATAAGTGACTCTGCAAACAGAGAAATATTTCACTTTGCCCCCTATTCCCCTATTTTTTCTTGTCTAGTTCTAGTTTATCACGCACTGGACATTAGAGCGGAAAAAAAAAAAAAAACACTTTGAGTAAACATTTAATTTTTAAAAAAATTCTGAATTTCTTTTGAATTAAAATTAACTATATTTTGTATAATAGATAATAAACTTTTTTTTCTTCTAAATTTAAAGCAGTCACTATTCTTTTTCAATATGTAAAATTGGACAATACAGTTTTTAGTTCCGAGAAAATAAAAAATTAAAGTAAGGAAAGAAAGAATCTTTTAATGCATGCTTTTAAACTTTTTTGTATTTGAATCGATTCTAATGTGGATTAATATCGGAAAAACTGAATATAACAAAATCCTTTCCAAAACCGAGCTTGAGAAGGTTTAAATCTTTTTAAAATCTAGTTTTATAGTGCAATTTCCATTTTTCCTTCTTCATAATATTAAAAGATTTTATTTCGTTTCTTAGAAAAGTATTTCTCTTGTTGAATTAAGTTACGCTTCGTTAAAAATTTCCATTAGCCATTTTTTGTAATCTGCGGAAATAAGTACTTGATAATAAGTAAAAGTTTTTTATACTTTTCTTTTTTGAATATGCGACTGAAAAGATTTAAGCTTTTGTTTAGTTGCAGATTGGATTTTGAAGTAAAGCTCTGAATAACTAATAAAATAGGTTCGCAAAAGCTATTAATTAATAGCAATAATTAAATCACATGCATAATAAAGTAATAAATCTATTTCACCGTATCATTAGCTAAGTGAAGTTTGCCGAAAGCTACTACAGAAAACACGTTCTGTAATTATTTAGAAGTTTCGGCTGTAGGCATTCCTTGATGTGATTGACACTGTAACAGACATTAACTGAAACAATCTTCAATATATCCCCTGCTGAGTTCATCGGTACCATAAATAATTGAAAAATATCGAAATGGTTCAATTAGGGGACAATAAAATCCACAAGCTCAATGTATCATTTTATCATATGGACTGGATTGGATTAGGGATGTTAATTCTTCAGATCTGCGGTTGGTTCATTTATGAAGTATTTAAGGGGGGAGTTTGTGTTGTTAGTGGGCAATATTGCCGTAGGCGAAACGATTTTCTCTAATGTTTTTAAGCTTGCGCCGATAATGTTTAATGTCTACGGCATGTTGCAGTTAATGTTTTCTAAAAACCTCTAGATAAATGTTTCGGCACTAATTACTACTTTATTGCCACTTTGTATGATATGCATAACGTATCTATACTTGTGCCATAACTAGAAAAATATTTAGTTGTTCAGGATCTAGATGCAAAAAATTTTTTCTACGTGATTTTACTTTCGCCAGCCTAAACTACAAAAGCTATGCATAAGGCGTGCATAAAATGCTTAAAATTCAAAGTGAATTCAATAACTGCACTGATTCAGAAAAATGACTTATGGACAATAATTCTTTCAGAAATTGCAAGTTCTAGTTTTATCACTGAATTGTCATGCTAGTATTTTCTGCAGGATATATATAGGACAAGGGATAGGGTACCTCCGGCCTTATATTAATTTCCTTATATTAATGTCCTGCCTTTGCAGTTTCAGGGTGTCAGAACGTGTTAAAAAAATATTGATTCCATTTATGATAATTTACCTGTATTTTTTCCCATCGACTCGGTAGATTGGGTTCTATCACAAATTAAAACTCCTCGTTATTTCTGAAAAGAAAAAAAAATTCTAAAATTGTAAAGAATGGCATATTTTTGACTATAAACAGACTCTGGCTTAAGCAAAGATATTTTACGTAACTAATCTGATGCATCTTACTTGAATTTTTCTACTAACCGGATCGATTGGAGTTTTAAAGGATAGACATATTTCCTACTCATACAGACTCCAGCTTAGAATAACGTACTCTTTGTTAAATTAATATGTTGCATATTTAATCGAGTTTTCGATCTACTCGCATTTTTGAGGCTCATATTAACATAAGAAGCCCATCATTCAAAACCATTAAAATTCTATGCAGTCAAATATTTCTGTCTCCTCCTGTAACATTTACGCATGTGTCTACAAGGAAAGGATGGAGACAGTCTGACATTCTACCCTTGCAGGTGTTTTGAATGATATTTTTTTTTTTTTTTTTTGGGCCATTAATGTAAAACCATGTCAGGAGTCATGGCACATAAGACTTATACATCGTTGATGAGATTTCAAGTTTAAAGTCCGTTGTGAATGGAACAACACATGCAAATTACTTCTTGTTGATTCAGATCTCGCAAGTTGTAACTTTAAATGTCATTTTCTTACGAAACTTGAGATTATCTTTTGCATTTTTTTTCACCAACTTGAAACTTTGCTGTGTCGTGAAGAAGAAATAGTGGAACATTACTTGTTATTACGAGCAGTTTATTATACGAGGCGTGATTTTAAAATACTACAATAAATGAGGATGCATTGATTTTTTTTGAATTTTGTTATTAATTTTTTCGTTGATGAAAGAAAATAAACGTGAGTAAGTTTTAAATTATCCGAAGAGGGAAGTATATTGTGGTATTGAGATGTGTATATGTGCGTGAAAAATGGTAGATAGTACATGACTATCGCACCTGCATAGTTTTTTCCTGAAAAAAATGCAGATTTCAAATGCAATTCAAAACAAAATATTAAAACAATATGAATAAAGTGCAGTTTGGTCATTCTGGAGCTTCATTTAAACTGCATTATGAAAACGCTTTGAGAAAGAGGTAATTTTATGTGAAAAGAAAAATCACAAGAAAATATATTTCAAAACTTTTTTTTGTACACATTTTGTAAATGATAGCAAGACGCTAAGGTCATTCTTATATAAACTTATCTATATTTTTATTATTGTTATTTCATATTTTGTTATATACAAGTACATATATATGTAAATAAATATATATAGAGAGAGAGGGAGAGGGAGATAGATAGATAGAAAATTGTAATACGGTCTCAACGTCACAGTTACACTCTTAGCCAAACTCATTTTAATTCAATTTAAAGATGTGACTTTTAAGACAGACGATGATAATTAATATTAAACTGAATGTATGACAATCATTTCAAAGTTTAATCAAGTCTTGCTAAATTTATGTAGATGATGTCACATGGGAGATTTTGGATAATTGCGAGTATACGACTCTAGGGAAAATGTGATTGGCAATGAAGCAAAATAGGTAGTTAAGATATCAACGCACTTGAAAAGATAACAGGAAATATTGAAAGTGATGGATTTTAATTATCGAAACGCATAAATTGAATCAAGAATAAAAGGAACTGGAAGTAAAAGACAGAACTGCTGTAAGCGATATGTACCGCTATGTATACCACCTTACCTTTTGACAAGATAAAGCGCTCTCTTCTTTCTAATAACATCTAAATCTAGAGTGGACACATCGTCCCTTTGTACTTTTTTTTCCCCAGCAATCACATAAGTAAGCACAGACTGAAGATAAACTAGACTGAGCGTTAGGCATACTTTGGGGTAGCCAACGTGAAATCTTTTTTAACCACAATCACGTGATCATGTTAACAGCTGAAAGGTCGATTTTTTAATCAAGTAATTTTTCTACAGTGGGGATTCTCGCATGGTAATTTGATTTCACAGTGCCAAATACCTAACTCCATCATTTCTTCACCACAATTTCAGCCGGTTTCTAGCTTTCACAAAACAGAATTCGCAATATTTGCTTAATATGTTTATCATTGAGCTGTGGAAGTAACTCCCCTTTCTTTCCCTTTCCTTTTCTAGCACAAAATCTGTTAATTCCAAATAGTACAAAAAAAAAAAAAGAAAGAAAAAAGACCAAGTACCGAATGCGCGAAGTTTCTGAATGATCGAGCGGTTGAAAACTATTTCATTTAAATATTAATATCAAATATATATATATATAATTTAAAATTATCACGTCGCGAAAACGAACCCTTTACAAAAATAGCAATGTGAAAAAATAATAGTCTTAAAAAATCGCAACCATAGAAGCAGATCGTTCTCATATTTAAAGACGAAAATTGTTATGTGTTTTCACTGTCTTTCTCTTTTTTTTTCCAATGTGTTTTCTTTCAACTATTATACTATTTAAAAAAACGTGTTCCCAAAATAAGGTGTTCCACCAATAATGTACATGTTCTAGACGTTAGACTAGGCGAAAAGTCTTTAATTTTAGAAGTTAAACACGAAAATGGTGGGGTTTAGCTTAATGAGTAGTAAAAAAATGTACATAGTAAAAACATTACTTTCTTTCTTTAAAGAGAAAAATCTAAATTGTGTCCACGGGGGCTCCAAATTATGTATTTAAATAATCTGTTCCCTTTTTATTTCTTAGAGTTTATTTTTTAGTGTGTGGAAAATAAAAATCTTATCTTACATAATTAAGTTACCAATGCAAATTTAGGAGAGACGGATTTTTTGAAAATATGCTGCTTTTGAAAGTCCAATTTTCAGCCATTGCGTCCCGCATTCCTTTTTTTTTTTTTTTTTTTTTTAAGTTTCAGTCCCCTTCATTTTTAAAGTCTAGAATGAACTCTGTAATGTTTATGTATACATATGTAGCATGTACTTACATATGCCGTGCTGGAAATCCATAACAAGTTTAATGTTTTAGCTTGGGGGTGATGTTGTCTTTCTTCTCATAGGTGAAAAAGAAAAATAAAATGCGAGAGACAATTATCAGCGCTACATTTAATGTTACTACATAGGCATTGACTCTTCAGATTTTTCATCCTATTCTTATTTAACGATTCTATAGTATTTTCAGTTATCCCATGGCAGTTTTCAAACGATCAAATACTTGGATGTGGCATTAGTACTCATGCTTTTTTTTGTGACATTCGGCAAATAAACACCACTTTTAATGCTGTGCGGATAACTGCGTGTTTTATATACTGTGTTTTTACTGTACTGCGTATTTTTCATGTCTCAGTATCGATAAATAACCATCTGTATTTATACAGAACTATGAGTAATTTAATTATTAACTTTAATTCTAACAAAATAATCAGTACGAACCAACAAAATAAGTAATAGGCCAAAATTAGTACTCTGCTGTCAATGCAAAAACTGCATACTTATATACTTCTACGCTGTATTATGAAGTTATTATGTATCTGTTGTCTCAAAGCACTTTTTGTCAATAGCATTGCTGTTGCTGAAAATTGGATGGCAAACGTTGAACTTCCGAATTATTCAGCCAATAAAATATTTTTTCTTAACTCAATTCTCCAGAGTATTATGTGCACTGACAATTTCGAGGATAGAGATTGGACTACATCTTCTTATCACAAATGCATCGAACATATCATTTGATGTGAACAAAAACTTGGACTTGAAATGAGAAAAATATATTGCTTGATCTAGTTACAGAGTCAACTGTGTCTTAATGGTTACTATGATCGTGACCTGGTGAGGCATTGGTATGCACTAATGTTTGTTCTCCTTTCGCTAACTTTTTTGAACAGCTGTCAGAATCTGCGCAATGGATTTATGTCGCCAAGGAAGAGACGTGTTCCCCTTGTTCTTACAGGAACTCGTGATCGGAATCCGTACAAGAAGAGAACTGGGATAAAAGTAAAGAATAATAAGCATATATATATTCAAGAACCGTCATTTATGGTTCACGTGCTTGTTGTTTTCACCCGAAAGTTACTTTAATCTGCTTTTTATTCGAAACGAAAGCAACTTTTAGTTTTGATTTCAAAACTTCGGATTGTGCATTGCCTTTCATTGGAAAAATAATAATACTGAATAAAAAACATTTCTTTCTGAAGGAAAATTTCTGCGAAACGCTGGAAAGGATTTCATTTGATTCCTTTCAAATTTTAGTTGAAAAAAAAAAGTAAGACATTAAAAGAACAGTGCAGTAAAATACTTATACTTTCTCAGATGATCTTTCTTTCGGAGAAAAGGAGTGAATCGGAGCACTTAGCAACTTTGACGGTAATAAATAATAACTAACGATTTTTATTATTTTTTTCCTACTAGAAACTTCGATACTGCTTAGCAATTTTGAGCAAAAACTATACTTGTTTAGTAGTTTTCTTATTTTTTATTTATTTTTTAACTCGTTCTGTAGAAAAAATACTTGTTGCGTTAAAAATACCCTTTCGAACCTTTTTTCGAAAACTTTCCACACTAGTCCCCTTCTCCCCTGCAGTAAACTCTTACTAGGGACATGTGTAGTCCAGGGATGGCGAACCTTTTTGAGGATGTGGGTCAATTTTTGTTCATCTTTTTTTTAGTGCTAGCTCGTGGGTCACTAATGCCCATTTGCACCAAAGTTAAGTTTAAAAATTTTTAACTCAGTATTTTTAAAACTAAATATCTTTAAAATTCAAGTGGCTTAGCTGGTAAAAATGGCCGTGGTCTGACGGTTTAGAAACTTTTAGTGGGGTTAAAAACTCTCAAGTGCTTGGGGCAAATGGCAATAAGTGTTTGAGTGAAGAAAGAGTAACGAAAATTACATGCATTTTATTTGCAGAAAGTGATACTTTATTTGATATTTTGTAAACACTTTTGCTTTATTTTAACTACTACAAATGCATTTGTCATCATTTGCGTAACTTTAGAACTTCATGATCAAACTGAAGGTTATAGACAGAATTTAAATAGCTTTTGTGTCAATGCAGTGCTTGAAAAAATACAAATAGAATGTAAATTATCCACACAAATTACAAAATCTAAATGTACCCGTGTAAACAAACAGGTTGCCTAGCAATCGTGGGTCAGTTAAAAATCTTGCGTGGGTCATAGGTTCGCCATCACTGGTCTAGTCTATGATTTACGCTCCTGTATTTCGTTAAACTAAGCGTTGTATCACCGAATATTTTCTTTCCCTAAAACCTGGTTCAGTATTTTCTCAAATTCTAAAGCATCAAATTAACCCCAAAATGTGTTCAACCTAACTTCAGAATTTCTAATAATGTACCTAGTATTGGTAAACAACTTCTATAAATGAATGAAGCTTAGCTGAGAGAAAAAGAAATGTGAAATTGAAAGTTGGGAAGAAGAAAAAATTCCTCATAGAACAAGAAAAGTGGAAGTGTAAAAACCTCTCAAAAGGAAAACTTAATACTAGGAATATAAATAAAATTAAAGTTAAAAAATAGTTTACTTGAGACATGGAAAAACGATTTCCCTTTGAAAATAACTAAATAAATTGTAACTTTCACCGTGGCATGCTATTAATTATTCAGAGATATTTTCTGATACGAAGAACAGTGTGGTACGTGATTAGATTCCTAACAGCAATCAATCATTCGTATCTACTCATAATAAAATGAGTAATTTGTCATGTAATTATACCTGTACTGATACTGAAGTTCCTAGACGTTGAATAAAATACATTATCTACGAGAAAGTAAAATAGTAAGCAGTTACTTTCTCTATGAGATAACATTCATTTTTCTCAAAAAAAAAAAGACTATTACGTGCTTAGCGTTGAAATGATAATCAATTACATGTATCCACTATTCTTTTAAACGACTAATCTATCATCTATCATCAACATGCTTATCCGATACAGTCTTTAACAGTTCATTGGCTTCTCAGGTAGAAAAGGTGTGGTTATGTAAAATGCAGAATGATCTATTTCTCTACTGTTAATAATACTCCCCGTTGTGTGAGCAACGTGTTTCAAAATTACTGTTGAACAGCCCATTCGCGTGGCTCGTATGACGTCAGAATATTGCGTGATATAACGCTTTTGTTCCAGACTGTCGTCGTGAGGTCTGTGATTTTAATTTTTTTCTTTTTTTCTCCCCCTCTCTTCTTTTCTCTTGTAGTGACCTCGTTTCGTAGCATTCGTTGCTGTTCTGTTAGGTATGGCACGTTTCATTCTAGTATTTCCTTTGTTTAGATACGCACAGAATCTCTTTTATTCAGTTGGGTGTTAAGAAATTTTCCCGCGTTAGTTTTGGCGGTATATCAACTGCGAAAGAGTTCGCTTTATTAGATTTTTGACTTAAAAACTTTCAAATATATAAGATTGTTACTGCTGTATAGGGGTGCAGCACCGACGGTGGGGGGGGGGGGCAGTGGGACTGCTCCAGAAGGTATCGCTTAAACCATCGATTTTTTTAACTATCCGAAGCCCGATCCGGTTATCCGGCATGTAAAATGTTTAAAATATGTGTAGTAATTACAGGTTTCAAACAATCAAGCCGGATATCCGGTACTGGTAAATCACACAAGATACACCGGACATCACGTATCCGAAACAGTGAATATCCAGTTTTTCCCAAATCCCCCCCCCCCCCCCCCCAAAAACAAAATCCTGGGTGTGTCCTTTGCTGCTGCATTATTACTGCTGTTAAGTTACGGAGCAACGTATGGTGTTTTTTTTAAATTTGAGGATGCGATTGTGTATAGTTTTTTAATCTGTTTTCTAATTTTAAATTTTAAACAATACAAGTTTAACATTGTTCTGGGACAAATTCACTTTCGAAGAATGAGGGCTTGGGTGCCCCCTCAAAGCGATGGCGCACCCAAAAAGCAAACGGAGCCTACTCAAAATTAGCCAAACACCCCTAAAAATTTCAATTTACGTCATGCCCCTACCCCGTTGCTGGGCACCCGCGGGTAAGGTGACCATACATCCCGCTTTGGGCCTGGCAATCCCGTTTTTAGGTAGCCTGTCCTGTTTTCCTCGATCATAGTTTTGGGAAGCCGAAATGTGAAATTTTCTGTAAGAGCAGAGATTCAATCTATAATAGCGAATGTTAAGAAAAAAAAGTTAAAAACCCAACTATTTTCTTTGATAATAATATTGCCCCACGACCGTTATTTCAAAATTTGCCATCCGTGGGGTTAAAGGGTATGAGTTTTTAACTTGTTTCCCTTATTTTTCTTTATTTTGTTAAATTCATCACTTTTGATGTAGGTTGACTCTCTCCTCTAGTAAACTCTCTTTTGACATTCTTCTCGACTCTCTTTACTTGCAGAAAACAGAACATTTTGGCGTCCCGAAACTGTCTTCGAGGAAAACTAGACAGGCTACTTAAAGACGGGACTGCCCTGTTCAAAACAGAACGGTCACTAGGTCACTTTAATCACACTGCCAGAAAGTTGCTTAAGTATAATGGATACCAGTCGGTTTGAATTGCATATTGACTAAAAGTTCCTAGAGTACTAGCTCTTTATTAATTGACTTTTATTTTATGATTTTTACAATTGAACGGCTACCCTTATTAAGCAAAACATTACACATTGAAGTTGTACCAACTGAACACTCAGTATTCCTATATTGCATAATGTATTAGAAAATGTAAATAACATGTGCTGCATATGGTGGAAGAATCTAAATTTTAATCTTAAAGTCGAGATCAGTCGATTCCTACAAAATTATCATCTTGGGCCCTTCATCTTCAACACTTGAAACCAATGGCTTGGAGAGGGGGGGGGGGGGTTGCATTCAGATCTTGAATAGCCTTATCGATAACGCCGTCAGAAGCAATCCATGAGAGGCCTCATCTCTCCGAACTACATTTTACTACGTCTCCCGACTGTTTCAATTTGAGAAAAGAAAAAATCCTCTTTTCAATATCTCCACATATTCGTTCCTCAAATCGTATAATTCATCACACTTAAGTACATAAAAGTATGATGACAAATGCTTTTTACGGTAGAAGTTCAGAGAGTCCTTGACGAGTACATTTTGACTTTTTCAAGTTACGTTTGATACGGCCTGAGTGGGCTTTAACTCGATTTGGAGCTGGTGCTTTAGATCGAGTTATTAGGTTGAATTGGATGTGGCGCCAAGCCAATGACACTTGAACTGCTGAAACGAAGAAAGCACTTAAGCTATGTTTTTAATATTAAGAAAAGATTTTTTTTAATTCCAAATTAGCTCTCAACTAAATGTATTGAGGCTTCGTCTACACGTCATTTTCTAATAGCTTTATGTAAGTGTATCGGACTTTGATCTTAACACTTTATATATATTGTTAAACTCCTCTACAGCGGGCACTAGCAGGGCAAAATATATTCCCGTAATAGTGGGGTGCATACAACATATTTTTCTGTTTTTGATTAGCTGCCGGGGAATAAAAAAGAAGTGTCCGCGTAACAGGGGTGTCCGTGAGGAGGAGTTTTACTGTACTATGTCTTATATTTAGCATTAATAATTTACTTTATATAAGTATATCATAGCAATAATAGTCCAAGTCTGATTCCAAAATATTCGTTTTGTTGAACGAGCTACCAGAATTGTGGGAAATTCTGTATTTTGCCGATACCGCACGCTAAAAGTTAGACCATAACATGTAAATTACAAGCTTTAGTTGTTTTCTAAGCTGAAAATGGACAACTCATTTTTCAAACAGTATTTTTTTTTTCTTTTTTAAAGATGAGTTTCTGCATTTAAACCACTGTTGTTCATATTTATTCTTGCAGCAAATTGCAGATGTCTGTAAAGAAAATAGTCATTACACCCAATTCGTTTAAACGTAGTTGTATTTTTTCAAATATTTTCCCTTCTAATTTCCCTTCTGATAAAACAGTATACTTAACGATGCATAATGGGAAGCCAATTTTAAACACGAAAGGTGTATTTTTTTAACCTAAATTTTTGATTTATTTAAAATATAGATATTCGCGCAATTTATAATTTGTATTACTTTTGTTTCACTTATGTATAAATTATTAAATTCCTGCATTTTAATTCAGTTTGATGCTAAATAACCATGTAATTGTACTCTGATTAGGCCATTTTTAAAATTTTGGTGAATTTGGTTGATTTTCGCATAATTTATCTATAACCCATGCACCATTAAAAAATATGTTGCTTGCACTTATTTGCTTTCTTGGCGTATTTATAAAAACAAATTTTAAATTCATGAAAATTACAAGAATAAGTTCCCACACTTAAGCAAATTGAATTTTAATTTATTGCTTATCCTTCCAATGTTAAACTACATATTATAAGTATTATAGTAGGGTAAACCGGACAGTTATTGACACCCTTAAGACTACATTTCTGTGGGGAAATTTAAAAAAAAAGTTTTTATGAAGGGATTATATTGATACTTCCTATATCTCTCCTCTTTATCTATCCTTATATAGACTCAAGAGGTTTTTTTTTGGGTCAAAAGTTCAATTCATTTTACCATATGGCAATATTTATGGTAAAAAGTGCAAAAACTAGTTATTGACACCCTGTGGATGGGTTCCCTGTGGTTAGTTTCTTAACCACTTACGTCATGAATGACTTAGAGGACCCTCAAACATTAGTTTCATGTATATCAAAATAAAATGATGACTTTTTACTTATTTCTTCAAGTTAAAATTTGAGTTGTCGATAACTGTCCGGTTTACCCTACTAAACGTAGTGGTATCAGTAGAACGCTAATTTTAGAAATAATATGAAAAACATTTGTTTTTTGTTGATTAGAAATAAAAAAAGGCAGAGCGCTTGTATCCAAAAAAAAGGGGGGGGGGTGCCTTCAATTACGGAGAACACTCAACTGTACTCTTCAGTACACGAAAATGAAACTGAACAAAATGAGCTATATTTGTAACCCTAAAAAATTTTGTATCTTGCCACTCCAAAGCAGGTATTTGAAATTTTAATTGCAAATTTGTTCTAAACTCTGTTGGACTTGGATTCGTCGGTGTGTAGGTAAAGTTGACTCAAAGGTAATGAATCACCTTATATGTTATTTCTCTAGCCTGTTTTTCTGTCGGTCCGCAAGATCTTCCTTATTCCTTTATCAAATTCCATGATTTACCCCTCATTTTAAAGCTTATCGTGCCGGCTAATAGACCCGCGGTCTAAAAATGTACCGCTTCTCTTAATTTTGAGATTTAAAATCATCTGAGAAGAGGTTCTTTAATGTATGCGTCGATTTTACTTCCAGCATTGTATTTAAAGAGGTTTTGTGTAAACGCGTATATTATTGGTATGTTTGAGTATGATGTTTCTGTAAAAACAAAAATTGTAACAGCTATTTGTACTGATGCTCTCAATTACATGTCTGCTTTTGTGGCAACACTCGTTTGCTTTTTTCTATTATTCTTCATAATGTCCTTTCTGCCAAGTTTTTAAATAATGGAATGCCACACAAAACGATTTGGTGCGCAGTGAGGGGGGATGGGCGGAATTCCGCACGGGTCGACTAGTTTACTTTAAAAGTTGCCTACAACACATTAAAAGCTGTGCCTAGTTCCTTGAAAGAATACTTAATTAACAACTTATCGATATATATCCTCTATTAAAACAAATAAATATCCAAAACTGCATTAACTACAGCATCTATTTATCGTTTAATAAATCCCATTTTCTCTTTGGCTAAGAAATTATAGATTAATGCAATTCTCCTTAAGCAACATAATCGTTTGATGGCATTAATTTTAAGGTCTATGATCAAGTTGTGGTCTCTCTTAAGAGACATTTATTACGAGAAACCTCTTTTCTAATTTTTCCTATAGTTTAATAACATTTAGATGGGTTGACGGCGATGGTAATTATAGGTTAACTATAAACCTGCATATTACATTTTTAGAGTTCCTCGAAGTTCATCTTTTATCTCTTTCCAATAAAAAGCAAAAAATGGGGAAAACTGGCTTTAAAGGAAAGTAGAAATCGATTTTTAGTAATTGCTTTATCAATCGCCAGTGCGTTTTATTTGACTAAATGACTGATCGTTTCATTGTTCCATTAAAATGGCATTACCAAGAGTTCATAACTTTCCAGCTCAGTTTTTTGTGCAAACGGAGGTTTTAAAATCACTTCAAACAGTTTTAGAATCCTGGACTAAAAGTTGTAGTTTCTTCACTTCACTTCACTCGTTCTAGTTTGACCGATCAATTGGAAATTAGAAAAATGAGGTACCTGATTACCATTCTCGTAAGTAAAAAAACATTTCAACGAAACTGAAAAAGCATTAATAAATTAAAGTTAACTGTGATGCATTATAATCATGTTTTTTATCAGTTAAAAGTAAACTATATATAAACTTTTGTTCACCTAATGTCAAACTGTTTTGTCAGTATTATAATTATATATTTGTCACCAAACTGCTTATTTTGTTGTCTAACTACTTGACTCTTCATCGCGTTTTATCGTTATTTTTGTTTATTTATTTATTCTCGTTTATACTTATCACAGCGATTAAAAATAATTAATTAAAAATTTAAGATTTTTACAGTTTAGTTTTAAATTTAATTTTAATCTTCAATTATAAATTCGTATGATAATCACATTTTCCGCTTAAAAGTAAAATATAAATAAACTTTTATTCAATTAAAATATAGTGTTATCTTCGTATCGAACTACAATTGAGTCATTTTTTGTAGTCTAACTTGACTGAAGTAAAAAAATCTGATAAGCACTATTGCAATTATTCTTGCAATAAATAAATCTTACTTTGCTATGATCGCCATGTTTAGCTTATCGTTCTAAACATGAACTAAAAACCTTTTAAATCGGTTTAATATTTATATTTTTTCCCCTTTATCGTTTTAATTGATACTTTATACTACTCATATTCTAATTTGACCGCTCAAGAGGAAATTGAAAAGGAAAAAATAAATACAAAAGTTGTACATCATTAATAGCATGAACCAAAATCTAAGTGTGAAATTGGTGTAATCGACACATTTAGTTTGTTTAGTGTGTAAAAAAATAAACTATAAGAACATTTTATTCAATTCAAACATTTTTTTTTTTTTTTGTTGTTGTTTATTGACGAAATGATGATATTTTCCATTTTATTTGTAGCCTAATTTGACTCTTCCAGTGGAAACCCAAAATGGATCGTCACGTTTGCTTTTCTTGCTCATAAAAAAACTTCCAGCAAGATAAGGAAGCCATGATAAAATTTGCATGGCTAGTAATTCAAATTGCATAAGGAAAGACAAATTTCACTCTTTAAAAGTAAATACAATTTTTTAGTTGAAAAAAAAAGAAATATTCGACTGATATTTGTTAAAGACACTCATCTCACTATATGGCATTGCTATTAATGGAATTTTAGAATATGTCATTTTATTCTTGTTTACAAAGCATCGTGAAATATTTTATCTTTTCCCACCTAAGCAAAACAAAAAAACAACATTTATCTTTTAAAAGTAATACGTAATTTAAACGAATTCAATTCTTCGGCTGTTAATTCGTCAAAATAAAGGAGAAACTTCGGAAATTATATAAACCTTCCAAAACAAAAATGACTTAGTTGAAAGGTGTGGAATTTACTACAAGCAAAGAAAAATTGACTCCTCCATTTGGATAGTCCATTACATAGAAAAATATAACACGTAAAAACGTGGCGAAACTACCCATTATCCAAATAAATGCATTAAAAGTTCCCGTAAATGGCAAAAAGATTGAAAATCATCAAAACGTTTTTGCGCATGTTGGTTATGTCCCAGATGACCATTCCAACATTTTGTAAGCCCTAAAAGCACAAAGTGTAATATTTTTCTTTTAGTTCTAATTTGAATATTAATGTCTGAAGTAAAAACTGAAATAAAAGTACTAGCTGTAGAAAGCTTGTTTCCTTCATATGAATTATCTTACATTATCGTTTCGTGTAAAAACGTGTCATTCCAAATCAGAAAAATAATTTTATTTTATTGAATTGTATATATGCATAAAATAATGTTGGAATTTAAATAATTCTATGCATTTGATTCAGAAAAAAGATGTAGCCTTGAGTTTCAGTTAGAACCGAAAAGAGAAACGATGCCTTTCGGAAGATGACTTGCCTTTTTTCAACTTAGTCATTAAACTAAATCTACTACCTTAAAATTACCATGATCACCCTGTTGTTATCGTGTCATCAAAATGTTTATCAATTTCCACCGAGTTTAAATTTCAGCATGTTTCCAGTCCAGTTTCATCCTTCAAGATGCAAATTGAAAAGCTCGGAAATTCAAAACCACAATTATACCAACCAACCAAAAGTACGAATAGAAGAAAAGAAAAAAAAAAAGCCTAGACAGATTATTATACCTAGCTCAGTTTGAAATTGTAATGGCCAACACAACATTTTGCTTTTTTTAAATGACCTATATCTTTTACTTTACGCCTGAACTATTATTTACTTTTTCTCTCCCTGTACAACTTACCAGCCAAAAGAGCGTTTTAGATAAATCGATATCATTGTGGAAGAAAACAAACTAAGCTTATGATCATTTTTCATTTGCTTATATTTCCGTACAGAAATGACAGGAATTTATCTCCTTTGTTCAATTTTCAAACTCATGCCAATTATTAAATTTTCCATTTTTTATGTGTTCGTTAAACACAATTCTTATATATCTACTTCATTAATGTAATTAAAATGTATTTGGCAAATCATAGGTTCTCGTGCTGGTGTTTGTATTGATTTAGATTTTGTTTAAAAAACTGCTCTTTTTTCTTTTTATATTTCTTCTCTTTCTCCACCGCCCCCCCCCCCCCCCACCTGTTTTCTAAGTATTACCTGTAACGAATTGATGTGTGTGTTTAAAAATTTCTGCGTGAACTATGTATATTATATATCTGTGTGTGTGTAAATTTTTCAGAACCATATGTATAAATATGTATTTAATTATTTAGTAACGTTTTTAAAACGTGCCAAATTTGTCGATAGCAGAAGCGGGGTAACTCCATGCAGCAAGTTTAAAGATTTTCAGTCATTTTATGTAATAAATAAGTAAGTTATATCGGGTAGCGTTCAGGTAGAAGGGGGGTCATAAAAAAGTACGACCCGTGTGCGAAACATCTGTTTTATAAAATAATGTATTTCTAATTATTATCAGTTTTTACAGGAATTCGATATTGTATAAAGAGAGTATTGTAGCAAGGGGTCACACACAAAACCTTCTTACGTATTTTTCTGACTTTTAAGGGAGTCGCAACACTAAAAATTGAGAAACGGTGCCCTATAGGTCATTCACACATGATGACACGTTTCGAAGAGGGAGGGCGCTCGTTAAATTCTGACCATTACCCTTCTGTAATTTAGTTAACCCTGAACATTGCTTTCTTGATGGTTTCCTTTTCAATACTTTATTCCTCCTGCCCTTCTTCGATTTTTTTAATTTTTTTTTCAAATGCAATCAAATAGGAAGGGGAACTGGAAAAATTTTGCCATTCAGTAGCATATCTTCTTTAAGTAGTGCGCATACCTTATTTCTCTAAAGCTAAACCGTTAAATAAACTAAATTGATTATACAATTTAAACCCCGCTGAATTAAAAATTTATAATAAAAATATTCGTTAATGATTGCAATATCTGCTGTTACAAACATAAGTTACTTCTAAACGCCTGTTTTCAAACTATGCATCGCAGGCTCTGTGTTATGTACTTACGATGAAGAACTCATTTCCTTTAAACAATTACTAGTATATTTTATCGAGCATTAAAAAAGCAAAAACAAAAGCTGAAGGAAGACCAGTTTGCAAAAGTGCTATAAAGTTTCGCTTTTTATTTCTCATTCTATTCATCAGAACTACTTCAGCATTGAAAAAAAAATTGATGCGTTGTGTGTCTGTTATTGAAAGAGGAATGCTCAATTTGTAAGTGCAAGTAAAATTTTTGTTAAAAAGTGCAATTAGACTGAAGGTTTTTTTCTCTTCCTTTTCTTCTTCTTTTTTCTTTCAAGCTAGAATGTAGCAATAAACTGAGAATTAAAAGGTTATACTCCATATTTAATTTAGTCTTAATGATATTTATTAATGTTCTACTTGATGACCGTTACAGTTTGTAAAAACTTCACTGCCCTTCAAATCAGCACGTCCGTCTTTGCTAGCCTTTTTAAATTACGCTTATAGAAATTTGACTTTTTTATATCATGCTTACGTTAATTAATTTTGTTTTCATTTTTTTTAACAAAAACCAACTTCATAGGCAAATTTTAACGATAGAAATGTCATTCTCTCGCTCTAGCTATAATTCGTTTATTAAGGAACCATCCTTGTTTGATCATGTTTCAGTGATTTTATCATCTTTTCTTATTGTTGAAAAAAAAAACTTTTATTTCCTTTTTTTGAGATCTAAAAGTAAACACTTCCGTATCAAAGTGTTGAGCATCTTTTATATTCTTGATTTTGTAAAACGTTCGTTTTCTTGACAATATTTGCAGAACTTGAATGCACATGATAGTCCGACCAGCAAACGAAGAATCTGCCTGGTAAAGTGCCAAGAAGAATCCATTCATGTTCAAGGGAGAAACTGCCTGGTATAAGGAATGTGCGTATTCTGTTCTTGTTTCAGTTCGTTATTTCTTCCGAACTGATGTTATATGCAGAGATGCCGAACGCTACGGATTCTCCGTAGTATCTACGGGAAAATACAAAAATTTGAAGTTGACTACGGATTACGGAAAGCGCTTTTTTTTCTACGGAAAATAAAATATTTTAGCCGAGTTCAACTTTTCGCGCTTGGCGCGCATATTAAAAAAAGATTCACCAACAGTCGCCAAAACGAGCGCTTACTGACGATTCGTGGTAGTTTAGAGCTGCAGACAATAGGAGATTGGCGACGGTAGAAAGCTTAGAATTCCAGCTCTAACCGGAATTTCTCCCAGCGTGGAGCAATACTTACAGCAACCCTGTTCTTCGGCGAGAGAGTTCAAGTTCGGATTTTTTCGCTTACTTGCACTTTTTGCTTAGGACACGTGCTTTTAGCATTAGCAGTTGCTTGTTGCATTCTTCGTTGTGTACATCGTTTGCTCGTTTAATTATTAACTATTTGTTCCTAAATTAATTAACGAATTCAGTTAGAAATTAAATTTCTATTTTATATTGAAAAATAATCTTATTCCGTGGAAACATAACCGGGAAATCAGGGAATTCTCAGGAAAGTTTTATGTTTTGAAAAATATCAGGGGATATTTAAATTTTCCCCAAATATCAGGGAAAATTATTCAAACCGGCAAGCGTCCGGTATTTCGTCGGCGAAATTTCCTTTCGTTGCGCTTGATCAGCTCGGCTGCCGATTTCCCATTGGTTGAAAGCGCTATTTCTCTGATTAAGCAATAAAAAAGGTCACTGTTTTGTGTTTGAGAAGAAGGCATTGCAATCTTACGTTAAAGAACACATGTCAGCGTTTGTTTCCGAGAATCCGCCATTTTTGGTCGCGTCCAAAATTCGGCCTAACGCCGTTCTCCAGCGTGCCGAATTTGGGGTTTGGTTCTGTGCATTATTCTGTCGGGGCGCAGAGAGCCATGCCCCCCCCCCCCCCCCCCGCGTGATGATTTGGAATTTTTAAAACTTTTCTTTACTCAATACAGAAACAATATGCATCTTGAGAAAATAAAGTAATATAAGCAGGGCTGGGTTTTTGCCGGCAGAAAGTCGTTTTTGCCGTGCCAGTGGCAGAAAGTGGTTATAACCGGTTTTTACCGGCAGAAACTGGCAATAACTGGCATAAACACATTTTGTGACATTATCTGAAAATTTTTTAGTAGTATTAATTTCCTGAAGTACATTTTATTCAGAATAAATAACAAATAAAAAATATTGTTGATAGTTTTAATTAAAAAATAAAGTTGTATTAGAAAAATAAGTAATGTCGTCTTTTAAAACAAATAACTGGTAAAAATGAAGATTTTTCAAATTTTGTAACTTTTGCATCCACAATAATGACATTGCCAACAAGAAATGCTGGTCATGAAAGAATATTTTCAAGCTTTTATTTCATTCAGAACAAATTAGGAAACAGTCTGGGTTCAGAAAGGTTAGCAAGATTAGTTGTATGCTATGGAATGTTCCGTATAAAAAGGGATAGTATTTTTGAGTTCGAGTGGTAATTTTGTAAAATAATTGTAACAGATATTTCATTTTAAAAAATTTCTGATATTTTTTGTCCTTCAATTATTTACTTATATATTTTCTCAAGAACCATTTCTATATCTATATAATAGATAATCTAAAAGTTATTGCCATTGCATTGTATTATTTATTTAAAAATACTCTGAAAAGTGATTTGTTAAAATATAATAGCATTTTCTTACCTTTAAATAGAAATTCAACTGTAAACAATAATATTAATAGTTAAACTTGTACAGCCTCAGATTACCATTATGATTTTTTTTTTCAAATGAAAGAAAATTAGTATAAAAAAAACAAAGTATATTTATATGATCATTTTGAAACTTTTTGCAACTTTGAATAACATTCATTATTTTTAGTTATAATTTTTAACCTAATGGTTTACATATCAAATACATGTGTGAATTATGAATCATTGCAAATTAAAGTTCTTATTAGTATTATTTCTTAGTTTCTGCCAGTTTTTGCCACTTACTGGCAGAAACTAGTTTCTGCCATGCCGGTTTAAACCGGTTATAACCACTGTTTTTAACCACCCCGGCAGAAACTTGCCAGCCCTGAATATAAGTATTAAATAATGATGAGGGGTGGGAGGGAGGATGATCTTCATTCTTAAAAAAAAAACTTTAGATTTAAAACTTTCAGCAGTTGCAGATTATATTACTTGGAAAATTAAGTTATTTTCTCCTCCAGGGGCGGGGGGTAGATTTCTGGAAAACTGGAAATTTCAGGAAATTTTTTTGCCGAAGTTCCGGAAATTTTATTTTGCTTCTTGACCCTAAATTTTTCGCCCTCATTTTGGTTTTTTTGCTTTAAATTGAAGCAATGCATATTTCTTAATTGGTTTGTGCAATTCTTTAAAATATCGTGGGCCTTTCCACGTGTTCGCAAGAAAACGTATGCGTTCTTTTCTTTACGCGATCTATCTGCATCCTGTACATGAATCGTATTTTTTCCATTTTAACCCTTTTTAAAATTTAGTTATAAAGTAAGTAAATAAAATTCCATTTTATTTTTATCAATATCTTACCGTATATACTTGCGTGTAAGTCGATTCGCATGTAAGCAGAACCCCCAACTTTCAGACAAATAAACCCGCTTGTAAGTCGACCTTTCAGAGATAAATCGGGAACGTTTTTGCTTCGAATTTTTAGACATAAATGTTTTTAAAAGGGGGATGAGTTGTAATTCAATAGGAAATTTGTAGCTATGATGTGGAGTTTCATTTTTGCGATCGCGATTTTCGTAAAGGGTTCGTGTTTGCTGTTAGATTGTTAATTGTTGCTTTTATTTTGAATCAATAAAAAAAGAGCTTTTGGGTTTTAATTTCTTGCAGTCTTATTAAATGCAATAAATAATTTTCGTAATGTTTTCTTCATCATTTTGATGATTTTTTAGAGGAAATTGTATTTCTTTTAATAATCCACACATTTATTAAAGTAGTTTCCCCTCTTTGCACCATTTTCCTGTTGTCCTATATTTTATAGATTTTCCATTGCGACCCCTGTTAAAATAAGTACTTTTTTCCATTTCTGTCTGAATCAAGTAGTTTTCATAAATTTTAACTAGATAAATTACATTTCGTCTTATACGCCAGAAAATACAGTACCTATGAAAAAAATTCGAGGTTCAAGAAATTGTTTTAAAAGTTCAGGAAATGCAAATCCTTACTACTATCACCCCTGAGCCTTCACTGAAAAAAAGGGAATTGCACAAAGTTCAGTTGGAAAAGTAGTATGACCCTCCCTAAATATTTTTTCCGGTTTCACCACTGTGAAACTGTCATTACACATAGCAATGACGCTGTGTAACTCACAATTTAATTATAACGTCAGGGAAATTTTTGGAGCCCAAACTGGGAGTTATCAGGGGTTTTTTTTTTTTCTTGGATTCTGTTGCAGCTGAGGCAAATATTTTGTTTTTAGGTTGAATATTGAGTAGTTTTTGCATCCACGTTTCTCCGGTATTATAAACTACTGATAAGCGCTGAAAACTACTGAAAATCATTCAGGTTACTACTGAAAACCTTAAGATTAGAGTGGCATCTCTGTATATGCCGGTTTAATAATAATTCGGTTTTTATTAACAAACAGAGTAGCAAACATTATGATTCGCGTGCTAAAAAACGTACCTGCATAATGAACTTCCCTAAAACTTGAATGGATTCGTTCTTTTCTGCCATACGCAGAAGCTTCTAAGTATCAAAACTCCGAGGTCGGACTATACTGTGATTTAAATGTGGGTTATTTTACTAGACCAGAGCCGTCTGTTACTATTCTGCAAAACGTTATGTTTTGACAATGTACAAGAAATATATCGTTGATAGCAAATGTGCAACGGCAAATCATTAAAAAAAATGTGGCTGATAATCTTCGGAGACCAGAATCACTGTATGTGCCTTGTACAATATATTCCCTATTACCTATAGTTTTGAGGAAAAAACCACTTTTGTTCCATTTCTTTTAACCTTTGACTCGGATGTGCCCACAGGGAGGGGGACTCATGGCTGCACCTGAGATTTGGGGTGGTTTCACGGTCTTTTGGGGGGCTTGGTCAACTGTTCGGCCGATTTGGGGGTGTCATCGTTTTTTTTTTGAGATATTCCGTAGTTTTAGGGGGTTGAGCCATCGCTCTGAGGGGATGCTGTGACCAACATTCCACTTCACAGCTCCACTTTATTTTATTCGCTGCACCCTTCATCAGTACTCCCCTCCACACTGCCATCAAATAGCACCTTTGTGTTGTCTTTTATAAGATTGTTCTTATTGTAGTGCTACTCCCTCCTCTCACCTTTTTATCTGCTCCAAAATATGTAGCTTTATCCTCAACACGTAATGACTGTTAGATGGCGCAATGCATTAAAATTACATGCATAAGGTAAAGAATTCCAGAATCGCCACCTACATCCTATCCCATATCTATTATGTACAAAATTTTCTTTTCTTGACTTCAGTCACTTATTTCACAATATATGAGAATACTTCTATGTCATATAAATTACTACTGTTATTATGTTTCTTAGCTAGCTATCAAGATTTATTCTTCTTCTATTTCTGATTTTTATAAATGTTTTTCCCTATTATATTCCAAAATTCAACTGTTTTTCTTATTTGACATTCGCTTTACCAAAAATATTTTTTTCTTTTAAATTTTCAAACACTTTCCGCACTTTTTGTGTTTTCTCAGCTAAATTATAGGGCTCATTCTTAAGCTGTGTAGCGATTTAAGATATTTTAAGACACATTAATTTGAAACTATTTTCGCAAATTATTGTTTACATTCCGAAATTTCAGCTTTTAGTTCTGAAATTCTAAGTTTGTTTACGCAAACTTTGTGTGTTTATGAATTCTTGCGTTTTGTATGAGTTAAGATTTTGCTTATATTCATGTTTATATTTTTTAAACATTTCACTGTCTATGCTTTGCTCGCAAAAAACTAGTTTCAATCCCTACCCGTAGGAAGTATAACAAATCATTTTGACAGGCAATTCAAAGTATTGCCCAAACCCACTTTTGAGTGAATCTGTCGTAAACTTATTTATTGAGAAATTTCTGTAGAAGGTGAAAACGGGTTCTTGCGGAATTGTGAAATCTAAGTTATAGACAGGCTTCTTCTCCTGTTATGTTTTCAAATTGCAACCGCGAAATATTGACACTTCCCGGAATTTCTAACAGGTTAAAGTTCCATAAGTTTGAACTATACTTAAACGGACTTTACACTAAATTAAACGACTTTTCTTTGCTAAATGTTTTTTAAAACCTCTTTATTGTTATTTTTTTCTTTTTCAAAGTTGCGTATCAATATTGATTCTTATGCATTAAAATGTTCATGCAGTTTTTACACATGTAGATTTTCATGAAATTGTTATTTTGAAAAAATAGGACATTATTAGTTTGTGCCAAAAGTCTTTGTCACGAAATTTCATAATATTTCTAATTATTACAAGATTCCCATGGCAGGATTATATCAAAAAACACTTAAATGGCTCCCTGCAATAAATACAACAAAAATGCTCAATAAATTTGTTAAATATATGAATTTTTAATGCGCTGAAATTTAAAAATAAAGTGAAAAAAATAGATTGTAATTCTATTACTGCAATTGTGCTCCATTAATAAAATATCTACTATCTTGTATTATTATTATTTTTTATTTAATGAAACTTTAACACCATTTTGGTAATGGAATTACATTATACATTCACTTAACTATAATTTAATAATTAATGCGACTAAAACACATGCTTTAAATTTTAACAGTATTAGCGTTAAGAATATTCTCTCGGGTCATTAGCAGAATTTAACCAATTTTATGAATGATTGACGATCTTAGACTTTCAGTGTTGATTTCTGTGAACTGCACTTTTCTGAATGCCTGTTTAAACTTGTCTTTTTGGATTTATTTAAAACCATAAATCAAAAAAATTCCTTCAAAAATTCACTTTTTGCTATGAAACATTACAATGTTATAATATTATTATACTTTGACCACTCATGTCCTGATTCTCAAAGAGTTGCCTATCTAGTATTGAATTAGTAAAAAAAAAATATCGTGTTTTATTTTGTCCTAAGGTTCTGAGAAGTTTTAATTTATATTATTAGCTGACAAAAAGCACATCATAATTTTCGAATTTTCACGTTGCAGCAAATTAGCATTGTGTAAAAAATTGATATTGTTATTATTTGATCAATAGTGTCATTCAACGTAAGATCTGATTTCCGTTGAATTTTAAAATCCGCGTTATTAAAGCGCAAAAGTGCTAAACATAGTTATTATTTTTACAACTTTGTGCTTTAGTAATGCTGATTTATTTATTTATTTCATTTATTTATTTATTTATTTATTTTTCCTGCGCTAAGGTAAACATCTGATGTCTTAATTTCTGTCTAAACTTACAGTTTACATTTTTTAAATTTATTTTTCTGTGTTTTGATGCAATTTCCACAACATATTTTACAAAAACGTTCATGTTTAAATCTTAAGCATTGCATTGACAATTGTAGTTCTTTCTCTTAAGTCTTATAAATTGGGTATTGTTTAATAGCGCATAATATCATATGATAAATTATAATCCCTTTATTATCTCATCTTCCGTCATTTAGTCACAATACCAATGGATGGACAGAAGGTTAAATATTCACATAAAAAAGCTATTAGTATGTAACAATGAAACATTTTTCATGCTAAATGTGTAGCGATTATGCAGTTTTCATCGTCAGTTTGCATGGTCAATTGACCTTCATGTCTAAAAAAAAGACCCTTTGAAAAAACATCTTTTCAAGGATCGTTTTTCGGGACTATTTTTATGCAAACCCGCATTTTCCATATGTCTTCCTGATAGTGAAGCAAAGGGACCTACTGCTGAAGCAAAAGGTAAAGTATATAATTCGATGAACTGAATTTAATAAATATTTAAATATTGCTGGTAATGCTATACATAAATACAAGCGTTTATGCAATTGAATTGGTTGGGCTATTCAAATGTTTTTATGAATATAATTTTAATTTATTCCATCTAAAAAAAATTATGCATTTCAATTATAATTACCTTCAGTGGATTATTCCGAAGACTATAGAACAGTTGAAAAGATTGTGATGTTTCATTTCCTATTGTAGAGTTTCGCTGCATGATAATATTTTACACTTCTTTCCACATGCAGTTTTAAATTGTTAATGTTCAGAAATAAAATAGGTAATGGTATTCTTCAGGTGAAAAAAAAAAGATTCTGATGCAAACTGACGCCAACCTAATAGCAAGAAAATGTTAATTCCCGTTTCCGTATGACTTGAAATTGCCCCTCATATTCACCCAGGCCGTGAAGAAGAAACAAAATCTTTAAAAGTTTTCCTAGGCTGATCATGCACACTGAATTATTTTGCATATGTAAAATTTATCTGCCGTTTCTTTTGCCTTCTTTTGTTTACTCTGCCTTGCATTTCGCAAATAATCAGTGAGTCAAGTATTGAGAAAGGAAGCTGATATTTATCTATGGAAAAAATTTCAATGCGTTCAGTTGCGCTCGAAAAGTACTAAAAAAATTATAATACGATTTTCAGGTTTTCTAATTATACCTTGAACAAAACAAAAAAACTGTTCAATGCATAAATGCATAAAAGTGTTAAATAAAAAAGCGTTCAGAATGGGATATTTTTTATGAATTTTTCAATTTTTCCTTTGTTAAAAAGCTTTGCGTTATTTCTCCTAGTTTCATTTCGCTACTTGAAATTAAAAAAAATTAGGGATTATATTTATTCTTTATTTATGTATTTAAAAGTAGCAATTTTTCAAAGTACAAGTGTCGCCATCTGTTGGCTTTCTTGTTAGCTTTCCAGGAAATTCCTCTTGAAATGTGATGAAGCCTTAAATGATTAAAGCATTTTTGTGAATAAATTTTACAACAAGTGTATTGAAACAAAAGCATAAAACATTTTTAAATATGTATGTTAAAGCATTCAAAGTTTGAATTCTTGTAGTGATTTTCCATTATAAATGGGGAAACAACTGTTTAATCCCACCATTCTCCGAAAATATTCTTTAAAAACTATTTTCGCACAAGTAGTAAAACATTGAAATTTTACTGGATATAACATTAAAAATAACTTTTTATGTGTATAAAGCTAAGTAATGCATAATGTTGCACTGTTTACATATTTTATTATTTTTAATGCACTTAAAATTAATATTTCATCTCTGTTCACCTACAATTTTTTATCTGTCTTTACTATTAGTCTGATTATTTTATTTGTTGATCGTAACGTAGATTTAGGGAATTTTTAACTAATAAAAATTAAGTATAATGAATAATCTTTTTTTAAAGTTCACCTGCCATAACCATGGTTTAACAGTTATGCATGGTTATGGCAGGTGATAATACGCAATAAGATTTTGACTTCATAATGGGGATTCTTTCCGTAAAGAAAATCCATAAAACCATAATGGTGTAATATTTAACATCATTTATTTCACCATTTTAAGTCATAGATTTTTCCTTCAAGCAAACCCAGCAATTTTTTTTATTCCTAAATTTATTATTTTTCATTAAAAAGAATTCAAAATAAGACTCTTATTTTCTGACAACTTTTAGTTGCTTAGCAACGAAAGTTTTCTTCCAAAAGTATTTTTCCTCAGATAGTTTTTACGCCAAGTCTGAAGTTCATAAAGTATAGTTTATGTTAACTAATACGAATTTTTATGGGAGTAGTTTATGAGAATTTATCACGTCTTGCTTTTAGGAACTGGAGGCTCTTTTTTGAACAACATTTCTTAGTTTAACGTTCGCTTTAAAAAGTATTAAAACTTTTCCGGTGAACATAAAAGTATCGAATTGCTTTTCGCAGGTTGCATTTTCTTCAACAAGTCAAGCTTAAAATACCCAAGTAAAACTATCTAAATGACTTTTTTCGTTTTCCGGAAATTCCATCTCCAGTGTCACATTGCTTTAAATACAGATGTTTTAGAGCCATTAAAAATATCTGCAAATATTGTCAATGTTTTTGCACTAAATTACGTGCTCAGATTAAATTTTGCTAAATGTCATTGATTAAATTTCTACTGAAGGTTTTAACAGTTTTTATTTTTATGGCTATTGTTATTTTCATGAAAAGCTGAACCACTCTGGCTGTAAATTAATGTCATTATATGTGTCAAATATGTTATTTTTCATCATTCTCCACCGTTATCAGTTCACTGACGGATGGAATTATTTTGTAGCTTTTTCGGGGTATCTGCAGTTCACGAAAGTTCCGTAAAAGTAACGAATTTAAAAAATGGTCACGAAAGTTCCGTAAAAGTCGCGAATTTAGAAATTAGTCAAGAAAGTAACGTAAAAGTCACGAAAATTATCCATTCAATTTTCGGGACCAGTCTCCCCCATCCGACAGATTTTAAATATCCGGAATCTAACCCGGTCACTGCAAGAGATATCCGGTTATCCGGTATGTCAAATTTCATTTTTTAAATTTAATTCACCGGTTTCAAACATCAGAGTCTGGTATCCGGTACGTATCCGTCATACACCAATAACGGGATAGCCACTATCTGGCAAAATCAATATCCAATATTTTTAAAAGGTCACGAAAAAGTCCAGAAAATGTCAGAAAATTTCACTTATAAATTCTGTAGACACTCTGATTTTTCTACGATCTGCTTTTTTTTTTTTTTTTTTTTTTTCCAATAAAACCCCCCGAAACTTCTTAATGGGTCAGACCATCTTGTTTTGGGACTTTGGAAGGTTTATATATTTGGTGTCTAATATGATTATAAATAACTCTTTCGGATTACTTCTTGTTCCGAACGATGCAGACAGATCTTATGGAAGAAGGTTCATTTCTGACGAAAACATCAAAATTTATGGATAGATTCAACTGAAACGCGTTCGATCAAATCCAAACTGATCGAATTTTCAACTCGAATTCGACTATTTTCAAATTGATAGAATATTGCCATGCATTTCCCATTCACTTCGATCAAAACGCGTAGGGTTGCCATTGACTGCTTTTCTCGCTCGGTGCTTCGTCACATGACCGAAACTTTAAGCGGAACCAATAACAAAATTGAATAAGAAAGCTAAGCTATTTTAACTGTAACACTATCTGTTGGTGTTTTGTTTATTGTTTTGGTTTGATCCGTTTGTTTTGCTATGCTGTTCCCTGTGTTGTTTTCTGCTGATTGTTAATACAGTCTCGGTTGTTAATAATTTAAGTCTAGGGACCTAATGAGGGGGGAGGGGGGCGATCCTATTCTGGCTGAGCATCGACAAGTGCAATTGACACTCTGGCAATTTTCCTCGATACTGTTGATTATAATATGTAGTGAATATTTCAAAGGTAATAAATAGTTCGTATTCTTACTGAATTGTATCTTTCTAGAGGAGAATCTATACCTTTCTTTACTCGGTAAATTCTTTCAATTCTATTTTATGTTTCCTCCCAGTAGTCGGTTTTTACGAATGGCGAATAGCAGCAAACTAGGAAATAACTTTATCACACATTTAGAATAATTTAATTCACAAAACATATAAGCTATTAAAACATGGGAAAAAAAGATGCCTGCAGACGATTTAATGACTTTATGTTTTTTCAATGACAAATTCGCATTTTTTTTCCTGTCAACAAAAGTATTGAACTTTTAAAAGCACTTTCCAAAATAATTACTCAATTGCATTACAGTTAAAAAATGGTCTCTTGAAATTCGATCGTTTAGATTTTATTAAACTGATTGATAATCATTAAGTTACAGCTTTATTTCCTTACTTCTTTACACATATTTATTCAGCATTTATTCATTTCTTATACATTAATAAAAATGAAAAAAACTTCCGGTAACTCTACGGGATAGATAACCTGACGTTTTTTGTGTGCCAGTTTTCCTTCCAGCTTATCGCACAAAAGAAATGTCTCTCTTATCTAAGCGATGTCTTTGAATAAATTCTCGTTCCCTCAAATTCAATGGATCGCTTCGGATTTGCAAGTATCATGGAACTCTTTGCATTCTGCGACCTCTGATCGCCAAAATGGCCGCCATTACTGTAAGAAAATCAATCGAATCGTGAAAATGATCGAATAAAAGCAATCGTGTTGGTCACGTGGTTAAAAATGATCGCCGCGTTTCAGTTGAATCGGAATTGCATGATTTTGATCGAAGCGTTCGATTGAAATTGGCAAAACGATCGAAAAGCGTTTCAGTAGAATCCCTGCCTTAGCTTAGTGATTGTACTAACTCAAAAGACAAGGGCTTCTTCATGCAAGGAATTCTCAAATTTCCTGAAAGATGGGCGAATGTTGTAGCTGCAGAGGGAGCATACTTTCAATAAATAGTTGCTTCATTTTCTAAACAAGCAAATGTCTTGTTTTACCGAAAAAGGGCAGAGTCGCATTAACCCACCCCATAGACGTACATATACAGTTAGTTATTTATACCCCAGAGGGAGACTGTCGTAACTAACAAATTTGTCAGCGATCTGAATTTGAACATTATTTCAATTCGCAAGTTGTCTGAAAGATGGGCGAAGGTTTTGGCTGCAGGTGGAGCATACGTTCAATAAATAGTTGCTTTATTTTCTAAACAAGCAAATGTCTAATTTTACCAAAAAAGAGCAGAGTCACATTCACGCACCCAATATACGTACATACGTACATATACATAGTTAGTTATTTATACCCCACGGGGGGACTGTCGTAACTAACAAATTTTTCATCGATCGAAATCTTGTCGAAAATCCCACACTGCCCATGAGAGTCTGATGCAATGCTTTGTGGATGCACGAAAGAGTAAACCTGAACGTGATCTGGGGAGGAACCGCGTAGGAACAACAGATGTGGCAATGATATTGGCAATGCTTATTATCTGCAGGGAGGGTAGATTAAAATCGAGTTTTTTTATCAAAAGAACATGGGTGTTTACTCATGAGTCACTGGAAGCAGGGTGACGAATTTCGTTCATAACCGATTTTTCTAGGTTGGCAATGGAGATGACAATTTTGCCGTGTACACGCTACTTGGGAAACAAATGCATATCTTTAGTATTCCTAATTCATAGCTTGGCGACAAATAAATATATTCTGCAGCGTGTATTAACGATTTTTTTTCTTTTTTAAAAATATTTATTGACGTTATTAGTACACTAGTGATGAAATTATTACATGCTCTAAACAGGAATGGCCTACCTGTTACATACAATGCGCTTTTTTTCTTTTAACCTGCAAGTACATATGCGACATACAAAGAAAAATCTATTTTGTGTTGGAGGAACTAATCATATATTTATGTAACTTTAATTTGCCGCTGACATAGGCATTGTTTTACTTCATTTTTTTTTATATAACTCCTTCTCTCTCGCTTCCATTAAAGTCACGATGTGAAGTTAACTTTATATTTCTCGTCCTACATTTTCAAGCTTTAGAGTTTAAAAGTACAATTAGAGTAATTCATTCCTCATTTTGGGAAAAGCATATCTTTTCCTACCTTACTTACTAGTATGACAGTTCCACGCTATTTATAATGCAAGTGGATTTTTTTTAAAATGTTACACAAATTTTTTTATTTTACGATTTTATTTGAAAAAAAAAAAATTAGACGCTTTTCGTGCCGTTCTCTTGGTACACGTCATAGAGATCTAATTTTTGAAATAGGAATAATTTTTTTTCTTCTTCCTTCATTTTCTTTAAAATACTTTTAATTTTAATGCATTGAGGCATACGTAATAATTTTTATATCAACGTGTTGCTTGAAAAATACAATATCTAATACACATCACTGTTCTTAAAAATCGCCCAATAAGCCCAAAAAGTTGATTGTGAATCCCCCTGTGATTTCTCAGTTACTGAATTCTATTATATTCACACGATATTTTTTTTTCAACTCATTTTCAAAATTTAACTTAACTTGTGAGAACTCTTATGTGTTATAGTAAAATTTACACAGCAATGTGTGGTAATCTTAAGCAATAAAAAGAGGCTTGTTATAAGAAATATAATAAGCCTCTGAGTACATAAAAATAATCGCCAAACTTTCTGTTCAACAATTCAATAATTCATAAAACCCAAAAAGATAACCAAAATAAGAAACGGTTTGCAAGTTTCGCATTGATAGGTCACGGGAATTAAAAAAAATATACAGAAAAACCTGTAAATTTGACCACCTGTCTAAGTTGACCACTTTCGTCAGGAACGGGATTAGCCCTTCACCCTCTATAAGTTGACCACTAAAGTGCTGCACCGCAAGTGGTCAACATGCACAGATTTCACTGTATATTCAAAATCATGGGTGTATCGATTCCGTCCATCTAATCTGTCCGAATTGAAAGATGCAATCCGCTAAGAGCTGCCATGTATACAACCAAACATGCTGCACTCTGCCGTTGCTGGATTTGTGACATGCCTGCGATGTGTTATTCTCCTGTGGGGGTCCTGTGGAACACATATTGTTATAATAAGTGATTTGATAACATTCTTTTTGTTGTTTGCGTGTTTTTTCTTTCACATAATCACTTTTCTCTCATTCTTATGTACGAAACTCCAACTATCGCTATTATTTTTCTTTTCATATCTGAAAAACAATCCCGTGACATATCAATGCTAAACCTGCAAACCGTTTTTTATTTTGCTTAATATTTTTTATTTATAATTATATATTTTTTAAAGTTTTTACGGACTTCTGCTCCACCCTGTATAGACAGGATTATCGTAAAATAACGTGAGATGTTCGGGATTATGGAGCGTGTACTGTACAGGACGAAAATTGAAAGAATTTGGTTTTGATGCACAGTAGGAGATGCGGCTTCGATTTGTAAAAATAATAATAATAATAATAATACAGAAAGGTTGCAGTCTGGGAAAATTTAGACGCCGCAGTTGGTAATATAGTATGAAAAGTGAATACATTTCAATTAAATCGGTAAATAACAACTTTGTTAGTAATAAAAAATGACGTTTTTTTAATATTTACAAATGCACCTGAATTGTGGAATTGAGACACACGTGCTGACAATCGGGATTTCGCGAAGTTCTGAAGGATGTGGGCTTACCAAGCAAAAATGACGAAACAAGTCACTAGTGCACTCTACTCTAGATTCAAAATGTTCAATCATTTCCCATAAGTTGGTTATTCTCATCGGTGCTTCTCCTACTTTCTTAAATCGTGGAATTCGCGAAGGGCAGCACTGGCATTTTTGCTCCTCTGATAAAACAGTGTGACTAATAACGCAGTGTACGTACAGTCAGGCATACGGGATTTAGGGTCCGCGGTGCCAGCCTGCTAGAAAGTGCAAAATTAGTAAAAATAATTACAGTTGAGTCAATCACAACGTGTAGCTATAGGAAGATAAATTGCATCGATATATATCTACAATTAGTTATGTAAACCCAAATGTATTTCTTCCAAAAAACCTAGAATATAGTCAAATCCAAGAAACAACTTCATTCATCATTCATCCACCAGTGAAGACTGAAGATACGAGTACGTCACTGATTTAACGATTTGAGCAAGGAGGCATGTTAAATATTATTCAAAAATACTATAAATATATTCATATATGTTTTACTTTTGTGTAACACATGCTCGTACATTTCCGTATTGTTATTTAAAATCATAATGCGCCCCGGTTATGCAATTCATATGAAGAAGGATGTCACTTAAACAAGACTAACATTATTTTGTTCACAAATTCCAATAAGTTCGTAATTGCAAATAAGTTACTAGTAAACTTTTAATCGAAATAATTGCATAACATTTATTCCTAGATAATGATTTTTGAATTATTTATTCCACCACAGCCCAAAATAAAAAAGTGAAGTAATGAAAACTAGGCAGTAAAAAATACATAGAAAAATGAATAAATATAAAGAACAAAGTGTAAATATACATAGAAAATCAGATTTAAATGTATAATGTAATGGGTTTTTTTTGTTTTGGAGGGGGGGGGGGCGGTTCGCAAGGTTGGTACGTTTTCGGGTGGGGGTCTGTGGTGGCCTGAACTTTGAGAACCTCCAAGTCTAATCTGCATGTGCGCCAAATTTCGTTAAATTTCGCATAGTACAGTACGCGCTACAGGGCTCTGAACACCTTAGGTTATTTTATGCGCACCCTATATGCATACAATAGGGCGAAAATGTAAACTTAGAAATATACACAAAGTGAAAATGAAAAATTGATAATTTAGAAAATCCGAAACAGTTATAGAAAAATTAAGAGTGAAACTGAATCGTAATCGATCAAATTCCAGGTCGGAGCGAGAGGTCGATTAGATCCTGAGTTTTATATTTGGTTTTTATTATTATTATTTTTTTACCTAATATTTTGTACGTATGTGTTCTCTACTTCGGTTAAGATAATTGCAAGATTTTTTTCTTTTATTTTCTTATTTTTTTGCTGAAATCTTATTGATCTATTTATTTTTTGCTCATGTATAAGAAAAAATATAAACGTATACATATATTTGTTTATCATAGCTGAATTAAGCCACTTGGTTTATACAAGAGTCTCGTTTTCAAGTTTCCACAAATTAGACATTATCACATTATCATCCATTTGGAAAATAAGATTTACGTTGTTTAACTCCAGCTGGGAATACACATAAACCTTATTATTAAATTAGCTTGAGCGGAAGCAAAATAATAAAGGGCTAACAAGGAGTTGAAATAAAATCTATCGAGGCAATAAAACAAGTCTTGTAATTGCCAGTCATGCAGTTAAGAAATTCTTAGTTCATTGCCCGTGTTATATGCGAAAATGTATTTGCTTGAAGAAGATGGCCTTAATAAGATGAATCTTCCCAGGTATCCCAGTGATCGATCGCAGATTTTCCCCCACTGCTACTTTCACCTGACTGTTCTTGACCTTGAAGGCATGTGAAATGATTGCTACACTAACATTGCAACGTCTGGGTGGAAGGAAGGTCTTGGTATCTTCTGCACTAATTCGGTCATTTGCTATTACTTAAGTTTCAAGGCCAGATGTGATTAGGTCTTTGCTTCAGACTAGTTGCTGAATTTTTTAGTTTGATGGTGCTATTAATTTGTCACTAAGATGCTGTTGGGAATTGGTTTAGCAACAAACGTTTATCAACCTTCTAAGGAGCGTTATATAGTGGACGTAATATGTAGTTTCGATTACATTTTGGCAAACTTGTTTTTATTTCCTTTTCATTTAAGATAATGAAATAGTCTGTAACAGAGTATCTCTAAGGAATTTAAAATATCAAAAAAATGTGCTGAGTATAAAGGTATTGATGTACACTTATTGCAATGTAAATGATCGTAAAATGTCAATTATTACTTATTTACTATAACAAGTTTGAACCGCAATTGAATGTATCATGCAGAAAAACATTGTGTCATAAAATACATTTTTAAAACTATGCAACCTTCAAGATCTATTAAACTTCATCAATTTTCATCCACTTTCGAGGTTAGGAAAAAAGAAAAGTTTAAATTTATTAGATCTATGAAAACATTACTTGTTCTGAATATGGTAATTTTATTTATTTTTTCACTACGAAGTACGAAAGGCTTATCATAAATGGGTCTAATATCTTCATAAAAGTGTTTCTCATAATTATGCTCTATATTTTGTTTGTATACAACGAATTCAAGTTTTGCAAATGAGTTTCTTGTATTGAAAAATCGTTTCCTAGAAGCTAAATTTGAGCAACAGTATTTTTAACTTTAGGCATATGTATTTTATGGGACTTAAAGACCCCTTACACGTCTTGAATACTTTTTTGAAATTTAGCTTTTTTAATAACTAATACAAAGTATTAAAACAAACGATACGCATTAATAACTTACATTTATATTTTAATAACATTGAAAACGCTTTGATTAGCAATCCATTCTTTTTTGACATTTTTAAAATACACACACGCACAACAAAGTTTGTACGTTATTTGAAAATAATTGCGAATACAATTGAAGTATAATGTGTATATTCATACAAAACTTTCCATTACAGTGTAAAATTCAGTTCACCGTTGGAAATTATGCGGAAACTTTACTGTACAAGGTCAAGGGCGGATTTTTCTCACAGGTAGACTAGGCACTTGCCTTTGGCGGCAAATTTAGGGGAGTGGCAAGATTTTGGTTAAGACATAATTTTTTAAGGAAATTTACAATCACAAAGGCAAATTCAATTACATACAAATGAAACAAATAAAAAATATTGTTTAATTACTGTAAGACTTCCCTATGGCACCAGCGAAACAAAAATATTTGTCTGTAAGAGGGATTTTTTTTAGGCTCAATGTTTTGCTGGCGGGGTACTAAAATTCCACCTAAAAAGGATGTCTGAATTTGAGGGGGGTCTGTTAGGAGCATTATTAAAATTATGTTATTAACTGCAGTATAATTTTTTTATTAACATTTATATATTTTTATACCAAGTGTTACTCAGTTGAAAGTAAAAGAAAATGAGGTAGGCAATCAATTTGTGGGGCACATAGAGTGTGAAAGATATAGAAGTTGTTCCAATGAATCGGTATTGCAATGAATCTACCTCTGTAAAAATTTGTGTCAAGAACTGTTTTCTAATTAATTCTGTTTCATATACCACTATGCATTTTTATGTTAGTGTTATTTATATATGCATGTAATAAAGAAAAACCAATGTGCGAATCATGCATTTATAATCGTATTGCAAACGTTTCCTCTTTTCGGGGGTTTTCTGGCGCCTCTCTTACAACATCCGCGTCCTACTACTCCCTTAGGCCGTTCAATCGTTCATTCACCCCGTACTATGTGCTCTGAAGGTCAAGACCACTACCAGAGTCCCCGATGGAATGGTTTGTGTCTAACTAGAGTATCCTGGCACTTTTATTGATTTTGGCCACTCGCCCAGGCATGCTAACTAATCAGTGAGCTCCACGCTGTTGCGAATGCACACGCACAAACTAGGGGATCGATATTGAAGTCCTCCGGATCTTTCGACTTCCATTTATGGGATAGTAAATGGGATAAAAATAGGGCGTTTTTCTCCAAGTTAATTGTATAAGTTTCGTTCTCCACCGTATATTTTTCATTCATGCCACATGCTCTGTATTTATCATTTATGAAACATAATTTCTCTTAAATGCTAAGTAATTTTTTAATTCGAGGTGTATAATTTCTCACGGATGCAAAATAATTTTGCAATGATGTTGTGTATATTTACACTTATATTATAATTTTGCGTTCATGTTGTGTGATTTCACATTGTATAATTGCTCACTCATACAACAAAATTTCTCACTTATGATGTGTGAATTTGCTTTCTTACATTCATACTAGTAGGTGAAAAAGGACAGTTCTGCGACAAGAGGCGGTGGGCGGTGGAAGGGGGCGTGGCCCCACCGCCTCCCAATGCCCCAGGCGTGCCCTCAGGCGTTAGTCGAGTGGAGTTGAGTTGTTTGCCCTCAGGCGTTTTTCGAGTGGAGTTGAGTTGTATGCCCTCAAGCATTTTTCGAGTAGAGTTGAGTTGTATGCCCTCAGGCGTTTTTCGAATAGAGTTGAAATGTTTTTCAAAAATTTATAGTTTTGGAATGGCAACACTTTTTAGTTTCAGTTTAAGACTTGATGTAAAACCGATTGTAGCGCCATCTATGAGAAGAAAAGGGAACTATTTTGGAACTTAGAATTTTTTTTTTCTAATGTTTTTAGAATTCGAGCATTAAATATTAACAAAAAATAATTATAATGTATAATGAATTAAATTTATTGTCGCTATTATTATTATGTATTTATTTCTTTTTTCGACTTAGAAAGATTTTCTTTTTCGATCTTTTTAATGTTTTCACTTAGCATTCACGCAGGAACTATTTCATATTAACAAAAAAATTTATTATAAAATGATAGCGCTAAAAGTTAATGCTTAAAAAGGGATTACTTTAAATGCAAAGGGAATCATTAAAGTATTACATTTAAATGATATTAAAAAATAATAATTTTTTTTAATACAAAATAGTGATGATAAAAGGTATATTCAACTTACCCTAGCAGGAGATTCAGTAGATTGATAATTGATTCTTGAAAAATCCAGGGTTGAGCGTATAAGGAACTGAGAAACGCTTTTAAAAGAGAGCAGAGCTAAGTTATAATTCCTGCAGCATTGCAAGACATGAACAAACTTGTACTGCGCTGAAAGATTGAAATCATAGTGCAGGTGTTTTTTTTTTATGGCTTTAGGTCCTTTGTAACGATCGGACAGAAAAGAAAAGGTCCCCTCTCCACCCCTATAGACATACTTTCTCTTTCTACATTGAATGAAGTGATTGACAAAGATCGCTTTCCTTTTCACATACCATCTCCATTGTACTTAATTTTTTTAACTGTAGATAATGGATACATTACTTGATGGTGGTGAATATCAGCTTAATGAAAACAAAAATACGTTAATGAGAGATGATTTTTACTCGCAAGAAAACATGTTTGATAGTGTTTTCTTCTATTAGCAACCTTTTTTTCATTGATGCAGAAGCTACTAGTAGGATTCATTCCGTAAAACAATAGAGAATGTAAGATTTTACTAAATAAAAATGTTTGAACTTGCAAAACAAAATTATTTTCTACTTGCAAAATTTTAGAACTTCGCATGAAAGTTTAAAAAAAAAGTACTTATTCAAACGGTTGAAACTTGGAACTAAAATTTCAACACTGAATTATCAAAAATCCGAAACAATTTAATAAAGATTCGAGACTTAAAAAGTAAATGTAAACTCACTAAAAGAGATTTGAAAATCTGAAAAGAAAAATAGAATAATAACTTCACTAGAGACACTGAAATAGAATCGTAAAACTTGAAAAATTTAAATCGCAAAACTTAAATCTATTGCAAAGAGCTTTATGTGAAACGTAAAAGTGCTAAGAGCAAAATGCTAAAACTGATTAAACTTAGAAATACGTGGAACAAATCATTTACAACTATAAACTTTAAAAACTTAAAATCATTCAGAAAAGAACGGAAATGCAAAATTACAAAACAAAAGTGTTACGCTCTTGCAAAATATTAAAACTTAACACACAAAAAAAAAAATGTAAGAAAGTACAAAACACCAAAAGTTAAGAGTAGTATAAAAAACTTACTTAGATTCATCTAAAACATGACTCGGAAAAAGTAAAAGTAATATATACAAATTGAAAAAACTTATATTCACCTAATTAACATATCAAAATAGCAAGTACAAGACGTTAAAACAGAACGAAAATGTAAAAGTATGAAACGTAAAATTACAAAACCTAAATTCATCTGGTAAAAGTTAAGTAAAAAATGTAAAAGCACTAAGAGTGAAAACTACAAAACAGCATGAAAGCTAGAAATAAAAAATATACAACATTAGAACTTAAATTCATCCAGAAAAACTTAGAAGAAAAAATGTAAAAGTTCGGAAATTTTCAAAACAAAAGTATGATGCACTTGCAAAATGTTAAAACTTAATGCAAAAACGTAAAAAGTACTATGTACAAAATGTTAAAATTTAGATTTATCTACTAAAACAGTGAATGAAGATGTAAAATTACTAAGAGTAATATATTAAAACAACACGAAAACGTACAAAAAAAAAAAAATTATTTATCTGATATAACTTAGACTGAAGTGGTAAAATTACTAAGTACAAAGTGTTAAAACATCATAAAAATGTAAAAATATCAAGTATAAAGTAGCAAAACATAGATTTGTCTATAGAAATCTTGATCAAAAAAAAGTAAAAGTTCAAACAACAAAATCCTAAAACTCTGAAAAATTGAAAACACCCAGTACAAAAACAGCAAAACCTGTAAAATTGCTAAGTATATAAGGATGCAAAACTTAAATTTTTCCAGAAAAACTTAGAACGAAGTTGTAAAAGTACGGAACTTTTCAAGTAAAAGTGTTATGCACTTACAAAATGTTAAAACTTAATGTAAAAATGTAAGAAATTCTTCGTCAAAAATATTAAAACTCTGACTTATCTACTAAAACTTAGAATGAAAATGTAATTGAATCAAATGTACTAAGTGTGAAATAGTAAAGTAACATGAAAATGTAAAAGTACTAAGTATATAGCGTAGTCATCAAGTGAAACTTTGTACAAAAATGTCAAACTTAAGTACGAAACTTAAAAGACTTAGATCTGTCTGCAGAAATCTTGATCAAAAAACGCAAAAATTCGAACAACAAAATCCTAAAACTCCGAAAAATGTAAAAACACGCAGCACAAAAACAGCAAAACATAGATTTGTCTACTGAAATCTTAATCAAAAATGTAAAAGTTCAAACAGCAAAATCCTAAAACTCTGAAAAATTAAAAACATGCAGTGCAAAACAACAAAACATGTACAAATGCTAAGTATAAAGCTGCGATACAAATGCTAAGTATAAAACTTAAATTCATCCAGAAAAACTTAGAACGAAAAATGTAAAAGTACGAAACTTTTCAAAACAAAAGTGTGATGCACTTGAAAAACATTAAAACTTAATGCGAAAATGTAAAAAGTACTACGCACATAATGCTAAAATTTAGACTTATGTACTAAAACATTGGATGAAGATGTAAAATTACTAAGTAAAATATATTAAAGCAGCAAGAAAATGTTAAAGTACTAAGTACAAAAACGTAAATAAATTGATTTATCTACTAAAACATAGACTGAAGTTGTAAAATTACTAAGTACAAACTGTTAAAATATCATAAAATTTGAAAATAGCAAGTATAAACCAACAAAACATAGATCTGTCCACTGAAATCTTGATCAAAAATGTAAAAGTTCTAACAACAAAATCCTAAAACTGATAAATTAAAAACACTCAGTACAAAACAACAAAACAAGTAAAAATGGTAAGTATAAAGCTGCAAAACTTAAACTCAATCAGAAAAACTTAGAATGATGATGTAAAAGCGCGAAACTTTTCAAAATAAAAGTGTTATACACTTGCAAAATGTTAAAACGTACTGCAAAAATCTTAAGAATTACTACGTACAAAATGTTAAAACTCTGATTTATCTACTAAAGCAACGCGAAAATGTAAAAGTACTAAGTATATAACGTATTCATCAAGTGAAATTTTGTACGAAAATGTAATCGTTTATGTACGAAACTTAAAAAACTTAGATTTATCTAAAAAAAAATCCCAACTAAAGTCGTAAAAAGTATGAAATGTTAAACATCATGAAGATGTAAACTTTCCAAAAATGCAAACATCAAAACAACTTAGATGTATCTAATAAAATTTAGAACGAGTAAAAGTGTCAAACTTAATAAAAGTACTAAGTAAAAAACAAAAAAAAAAAAAATAATATTCATCTACTAAAACACAGAAAAACTTAGAACGAAAAGGTAACAGAAAATTTTCAAAATAAACGTGTTATGCACTTGCAAAATGTTAAAACTTAAATTTATCTACTAAAAATCGGAACAAAGATGTAAAAATACTAAGTATAATACATTGTAGCAACACAAAAATTTAAGAGTACTAAATACAAAACGTAAGAAAAGTTAGAGTTATCTAACTAAAACTTAGACTGAAGTCGTAAAATTACCAAGTACGAAATGTTCAAGAATCATAAAAATGACTAAATAACAAGTATAATGTATCAAAAACATAGATTTCTCCATTGAAATCTTATAAAAAAAATGTAAAAGTTCTAAGGACAAAAATGCTAAAGAAGTGAAAAAATGAAGAATACGCAGTGCCACACAACAAAGCATGTACTAACTATAAAACTTCTAATCTTGAATTCATCCAAAGAAAAAAAAAACTTAGGAAAAAAAATATGTAAATCCAAACAAAAATTTTCAGAAATAAAACTGTTATTCACTTGCAAAGTGTTAAAACTTAATGCAAAAATATAAAAAGTACTGTGTATGAATCTTAAAACTTAGATTTATCAACGAAAACACGGAATGAAGATGTAAAAATATTAAGTATAATATATTAAAGCAACACTAAAATGTAAAAGCACTATGTACAAAGCATCAAAACTTAGATTCATCTAGTAAAACTTGGTACAAAAATGTAAAAGTACTAAGCATAGAACCTAATATACATTTATTTAGTAAAAAACAGAACGAAACTGTTAAAGTACTAAAGCCAACGCATCAAACAAGGATTAATCTATTAAAACAGTATAAAAGCACTACATACAAACTGAAAACAACTCTTAGAACTAAAATTTAAAAATGTAACAAATCATAAAATTTTAAAACTTAACTTCATCCAGAAAAACTTAGAACGGAAATGTAAAATTACTGAAGTTTACAAAACAAAAGTGATAGGCTTTTGCAAATTGTTAATAGCAAAAACGTAAAAAGTACTAGATACAAAAAGTACGAAACATCAAAACTTGGAGTAGTATAATAACAAAACTGCAACTTCGATTCATCAAATAGGACTTAACTCTAAAATTGTGAAAGAAATGTGAAAACTGATATTCACCTTTTAAAATGTAAAAATATTAAGTACACGATGTTAAAACAGAACAAAAATGTAAAGGTACGAAATGTAAAACTCCAAAAAGTTAAATTCCTCTACTAAAAAAATGGTTTGAAAAGTAAAAGTACTACGTACATCAACTAAAAACAGCATAAAAATTTAAAAATAGCAAGTACAACACGTTAAAACAGCACGAAAATCTAAAAGTACTAAGTACAATGCATCAAAACTTACGTTGATCCAGAAAAGCTTGAAACGAAAGATGTAAAAGTACGGACATTTTCAAAATAAAGGTGATATGCATTTGCAAAATGTTAAAACTTAATGTAAAAACGTAAAAAGTACCATATACAAAATGTTAACACTTAGATTTATCTACTAAAACCTAGAATGAAGATATAAAAATTCTAAGTATAATATACTAAAGAAACACAAAATTATAAAAGTGCAAAATACTAGAACTATCTATTAAAACTTCAAAACATAGATTCAGCATCAAAATATATAATCTGTTTACAAAAACCTTAATCAGAAATGTAAGAGTTCGAAGAACAAAGTGCTAAAACTTAAAAAAGTAAAGAAACGCAGTACAAAACAATAAAGAATGAAAGAGTACCAACTATAAAGCTTTAAAACCTAATTTCATCCAGAAAAATTTAGAACAAAAATGTAAAGCTACGGAAATTTTCAAAATAAAAGTTTTATGCACTTGCAAAACTTAAATTCATCTACTAAAAATTCGGTTAAAAAAGTAAAAGTACTACTAAGAACAAAAAACTAAAAACAGCATGAAAATCTAAAAGTACTAAGTACAAAACATCAAAACTTAAATTGATCCAGAAAAACTTAGAATAAAAACGTAATTGTACAGTTATTTTAAAAATAAGAGTATTATGCATTAGCAAAGCGCTGAAACGTAAGGCAAAAATGTGTAGAATGAAGATGTAAAAATACCAAGTATAATATATTAAAGCCACACAAAAATATAAAAGTACTAAATACAAAACGTAAAAAATGAAGATTTATCTACTAAAACTTAGACTGATCCCACAAAACTACTGAGTACGAAATGTTAAAACACCATGAAAATTTATAAATAACATGTATAAAGTTTCAAAACATAAATTTATCTACTGAAATCTTGATCAAAAATGATAATGTTCTGAGAAAAAAATTATTAAATCTGGAAAAAATTAAAAATACGTAGTACAACACAATAAAGCAGGTAAAAAAAAAGCTTAAATCAAAACTGCTTTAATCTTAAAGTCACAATTGGACTTATTCTTCTCGAGAACAGAGAAGTGAATGTTAACCGACAATGAAAGAACCCTAACCGAACACTGGTTCCCCAACTACTTATTTTCCCGACTGTGAACACTTTACTGTCTAGGAAAATTTATAGTTGGGGAACCAGTGCTTGGTTAGGGCTCTCTTCATTGTCGGTTAACAGCCACTTCTCTGCTCGCGAGAAGAATGAATCCAATTGTGACTTTAAAATTAAAGTAGTTTTCCTTTAAGCGTAAAGTAGTTTTTTTTACATGTTTTGTTGTGTTGTACTACGTATTTTTAATTTTTCCCAGATTTAATAATTTTATTCTCAGAACATTATCATTTTTGATCAAGATTTCAGTAGATAAATTTATGTTTTGAAACTTTATACATGTTATTTATAAATTTTCATGGTGTTTTAACATTTCGTACTCACTAGTTTTGTGGGATCAGTCTAAGTTTTAGTAGATAAATCTTCATTTTTTACGTTTTGTATTTAGTACTTTTATATTTTTGTGTGGCTTTAATATATTATACTTGGTATTTTTACATCTTCATTCTACACATTTTTGCCTTACGTTTCAGCGCTTTGCTAATGCATAATACTCTTATTTTTAAAATAACTGTACAATTACGTTTTTATTCTAAGTGTTTCTGGATCAATTTAAGTTTTGATGTTTTGTACTTAGTACTTTTAGATTTTCATGCTGTTTTTAGTTTTTTGTTCTTAGTAGTACTTTTACTTTTTTAACCGAATTTTTAGTAGATGAATTTAAGTTTTGCAAGTGCATAAAACTTTTATTTTGAAAATTTCCGTAGCTTTACATTTTTGTTCTAAATTTTTCTGGATGAAATTAGGTTTTAAAGCTTTATAGTTGGTACTCTTTCATTCTTTATTGTTTTGTACTGCGTTTCTTTACTTTTTTAAGTTTTAGCACTTTGTTCTTCGAACTCTTACATTTCTGATTAAGGTTTTTGTAAACAGATTATATATTTTGATGCTGAATCTATGTTTTGAAGTTTTAATAGATAGTTCTAGTATTTTGCACTTTTATAATTTTGTGTTTCTTTAGTATATTATACTTAGAATTTTTATATCTTCATTCTAGGTTTTAGTAGATAAATCTAAGTGTTAACATTTTGTATATGGTACTTTTTACGTTTTTACATTAAGTTTTAACATTTTGCAAATGCATATCACCTTTATTTTGAAAATGTCCGTACTTTTACATCTTTCGTTTCAAGCTTTTCTGGATCAACGTAAGTTTTGATGCATTGTACTTAGTACTTTTAGATTTTCGTGCTGTTTTAACGTGTTGTACTTGCTATTTTTAAATTTTTATGCTGTTTTTAGTTGATGTACGTAGTACTTTTACTTTTCAAACCATTTTTTTAGTAGAGGAATTTAACTTTTTGGAGTTTTACATTTCGTACCTTTACATTTTTGTTCTGTTTTAACATCGTGTACTTAATATTTTTACATTTTAAAAGGTGAATATCAGTTTTCACATTTCTTTCACAATTTTAGAGTTAAGTCCTATTTGATGAATCGAAGTTGCAGTTTTGTTATTATACTACTCCAAGTTTTGATGTTTCGTACTTTTTGTATCTAGTACTTTTTACGTTTTTGCTTTTAACAATTTGCAAAAGCCTATCACTTTTGTTTTGTAAACTTCAGTAATTTTACATTTCCGTTCTAAGTTTTTCTGGATGAAGTTAAGTTTTAAAATTTTATGATTTGTTACATTTTTAAATTTTAGTTCTAAGAGTTTTTGCAGTTTGTATGTAGTGCTTTTATACTGTTTTAATAGATTAATCCTTGTTTGATGCGTTGGCTTTAGTACTTTAACAGTTTCGTTCTGTTTTTTACTAAATAAATGTATATTAGGTTCTATGCTTAGTACTTTTACATTTTTGTACCAAGTTTTACTAGATGAATCTAAGTTTTGATGCTTTGTACATAGTGCTTTTACATTTTAGTGTTGCTTTAATATATTATACTTAATATTTTTACATCTTCATTCCGTGTTTTCGTTGATAAATCTAAGTTTTAAGATTCATACACAGTACTTTTTATATTTTTGCATTAAGTTTTAACACTTTGCAAGTGAATAACCGTTTTATTTCTGAAAATTTTTGTTTGGATTTACATATTTTTTTTCCTAAGTTTTTTTTTTCTTTGGATAAATTCAAGATTAGAAGTTTTATAGTTAGTACATGCTTTGTTGTGTGGCACTGCGTATTCTTCATTTTTTCACTTCTTTAGCATTTTTGTCCTTAGAACTTTTACATTTTTTTTATAAGATTTCAATGGAGAAATCTATGTTTTTGATACATTATACTTGTTATTTAGTCATTTTTATGATTCTTGAACATTTCGTACTTGGTAATTTTACGACTTCAGTCTAAGTTTTAGTTAGATAACTCTAACTTTTCTTACGTTTTGTATTTAGTACTCTTAAATTTTTGTGTTGCTACAATGTATTATACTTAGTATTTTTACATCTTTGTTCCGATTTTTAGTAGATAAATTTAAGTTTTAACATTTTGCAAGTGCATAACACGTTTATTTTGAAAATTTTCTGTTACCTTTTCGTTCTAAGTTTTTCTGTGTTTTAGTAGATGAATATTATTTTTTTTTTTTTTGTTTTTTACTTAGTACTTTTATTAAGTTTGACACTTTTACTCGTTCTAAATTTTATTAGATACATCTAAGTTGTTTTGATGTTTGCATTTTTGGAAAGTTTACATCTTCATGATGTTTAACATTTCATACTTTTTACGACTTTAGTTGGGATTTTTTTTTTTGATAAATCTAAGTTTTTTAAGTTTCGTACATAAACGATTACATTTTCGTACAAAATTTCACTTGATGAATACGTTATATACTTAGTACTTTTACATTTTCGCGTTGCTTTAGTAGATAAATCAGAGTTTTAACATTTTGTACGTAGTAATTCTTAAGATTTTTGCAGTACGTTTTAACATTTTGCAAGTGTATAACACTTTTATTTTGAAAAGTTTCGCGCTTTTACATCATCATTCTAAGTTTTTCTGATTGAGTTTAAGTTTTGCAGCTTTATACTTACCATTTTTACTTGTTTTGTTGTTTTGTACTGAGTGTTTTTAATTTATCAGTTTTAGGATTTTGTTGTTAGAACTTTTACATTTTTGATCAAGATTTCAGTGGACAGATCTATGTTTTGTTGGTTTATACTTGCTATTTTCAAATTTTATGATATTTTAACAGTTTGTACTTAGTAATTTTACAACTTCAGTCTATGTTTTAGTAGATAAATCAATTTATTTACGTTTTTGTACTTAGTACTTTAACATTTTTGTACTTTAACGTGTTTTTACTTTTTTCAGAGTTTTAGGATTTTGTTGTTTGAATTTTTACGTTTTTTTTTTTAATCAAGATTTCTGCAGACATATCTAAGTCTTTTAAGTTTCGTACTTAAGTTTGACATTTTTATACAAAGCTTCACTTGATGACTACGCTATATACTTAGTACTTTTACATTTCATGCTACTTTTACTATTTTATACTTAGTACATTTGATTCAATTACATTTTCATTTTAAGTTTTAACATTTTGTACGTGCATAACACTTTTACTTTGAAAAGTTCCGTACTTTTACAACTTCGTTCTAAGTTTTTCTGGAAAAATTTAAGTTTTGCAGCCTTATACTTAGCAATTTTACAGGTTTTGCTGTTTTTGTACTGCGTGTTTCAATTTTTCAGAGTTTTAGGATTTTGCTGTTTGAACTTTTACATTTTTGATTAAGATTTCAGTAGACAAATCTATGTTTTGCATACTAAAGAAACACAAAATTATAAAAGTGCAAAATACTAGAACTATCTATTAAAACTTCAAACATAGATTCAGCATCAAAATATATAATCTGTTTACAAAAACCTTAATCAGAAATGTAAGAGTTCGAAGAACAAAGTGCTAAAACTTAAAAAAGTAAAGAAACGCAGTACAAAACAATAAAGAATGAAAGAGTACCAACTATAAAGCTTTAAAACCTAATTTCATCCAGAAAAATTTAGAACAAAAATGTAAAGCTACGGAAATTTTCAAAATAAAAGTTTTATGCACTTGCAAAACTTAAATTCATCTACTAAAAATTCGGTTAAAAAAGTAAAAGTACTACTAAGAACAAAAAACTAAAAACAGCATGAAAATCTAAAAGTACTAAGTACAAAACATCAAAACTTAAATTGATCAGAAAAACTTAGAATAAAAACGTAATTGTACAGTTATTTTAAAAATAAGAGTATTATGCATTAGCAAAGCGCTGAAACGTAAGGCAAAAATGTGTAGAATGAAGATGTAAAAATACCAAGTATAATATATTAAAGCCACACAAAAATATAAAAGTACTAAATACAAAACGTAAAAAATGAAGATTTATCTACTAAAACTTAGACTGATCCCACAAAACTACTGAGTACGAAATGTTAAAACACCATGAAAATTTATAAATAACATGTATAAAGTTTCAAAACATAAATTTATCTACTGAAATCTTGATCAAAATGATAATGTTCTGAGAAAAAAATTATTAAATCTGGAAAAAATTAAAAATACGTAGTACAACACAATAAAGCAGGTAAAAAAAAAGCTTAAATCAAAACTGCTTTAATCTTAAAGTCACAATTGGACTTATTCTTCTCGAGAACAGAGAAGTGAATGTTAACCGACAATGAAAGAACCCTAACCGAACACTGGTTCCCCAACTACTTATTTTCCCGACTGTGAACACTTTACTGTCTAGGAAAATTTATAGTTGGGGAACCAGTGCTTGGTTAGGCTCTCTTCATTGTCGGTTAACAGCCACTTCTCTGCTCGCGAGAAGAATGAATCCAATTGTGACTTTAAAATTAAAGTAGTTTTCCTTTAAGCGTAAAGTAGTTTTTTTTACATGTTTTGTTGTGTTGTACTACGTATTTTTAATTTTTCCCAGATTTAATAATTTTATTCTCAGAACATTATCATTTTTGATCAAGATTTCAGTAATAAATTTATGTTTTGAAACTTTATACATGTTATTTATAAATTTTCATGGTGTTTTAACATTTCGTACTCACTAGTTTTGTGGGATCAGTCTAAGTTTTAGTAGATAAATCTTCATTTTTTACGTTTTGTATTTAGTACTTTTATATTTTTGTGTGGCTTTAATATATTATACTTGGTATTTTTACATCTTCATTCTACACATTTTTGCCTTACGTTTCAGCGCTTTGCTAATGCATAATACTCTTATTTTTAAAATAACTGTACAATTACGTTTTTATTCTAAGTGTTTCTGGATCAATTTAAGTTTTGATGTTTTGTACTTAGTACTTTTAGATTTTCATGCTGTTTTTAGTTTTTTGTTCTTAGTAGTACTTTTACTTTTTTAACCGAATTTTTAGTAGATGAATTTAAGTTTTGAAAGTGCATAAAACTTTTATTTTGAAAATTTCCGTAGCTTTACATTTTTGTTCTAAATTTTTCTGGATGAAATTAGGTTTTAAAGCTTTATAGTTGGTACTCTTTCATTCTTTATTGTTTTGTACTGCGTTTCTTTACTTTTTTAAGTTTTAGCACTTTGTTCTTCGAACTCTTACATTTCTGATTAAGGTTTTTGTAAACAGATTATATATTTTGATGCTGAATCTATGTTTTGAAGTTTTAATAGATAGTTCTAGTATTTTGCACTTTTATAATTTTGTGTTTCTTTAGTATATTATACTTAGAATTTTTATATCTTCATTCTAGGTTTTAGTAGATAAATCTAAGTGTTAACATTTTGTATATGGTACTTTTTACGTTTTTACATTAAGTTTTAACATTTTGCAAATGCATATCACCTTTATTTTGAAAATGTCCGTACTTTTACATCTTTCGTTTCAAGCTTTTCTGGATCAACGTAAGTTTTGATGCATTGTACTTAGTACTTTTAGATTTTCGTGCTGTTTTAACGTGTTGTACTTGCTATTTTTAAATTTTTATGCTGTTTTTAGTTGATGTACGTAGTACTTTTACTTTTCAAACCATTTTTTTAGTAGAGGAATTTAACTTTTTGGAGTTTTACATTTCGTACCTTTACATTTTTGTTCTGTTTTAACATCGTGTACTTAATATTTTTACATTTTAAAAGGTGAATATCAGTTTTCACATTTCTTTCACAATTTTAGAGTTAAGTCCTATTTGATGAATCGAAGTTGCAGTTTTGTTATTATACTACTCCAAGTTTTGATGTTTCGTACTTTTTGTATCTAGTACTTTTTACGTTTTTGCTTTTAACAATTTGCAAAAGCCTATCACTTTTGTTTTGTAAACTTCAGTAATTTTACATTTCCGTTCTAAGTTTTTCTGGATGAAGTTAAGTTTTAAAATTTTATGATTTGTTACATTTTTAAATTTTAGTTCTAAGAGTTTTTGCAGTTTGTATGTAGTGCTTTTATACTGTTTTAATAGATTAATCCTTGTTTGATGCGTTGGCTTTAGTACTTTAACAGTTTCGTTCTGTTTTTTACTAAATAAATGTATATTAGGTTCTATGCTTAGTACTTTTACATTTTTGTACCAAGTTTTACTAGATGAATCTAAGTTTTGATGCTTTGTACATAGTGCTTTTACATTTTAGTGTTGCTTTAATATATTATACTTAATATTTTTACATCTTCATTCCGTGTTTTCGTTGATAAATCTAAGTTTTAAGATTCATACACAGTACTTTTTATATTTTTGCATTAAGTTTTAACACTTTGCAAGTGAATAACCGTTTTATTTCTGAAAATTTTTGTTTGGATTTACATATTTTTTTTCCTAAGTTTTTTTTTTCTTTGGATAAATTCAAGATTAGAAGTTTTATAGTTAGTACATGCTTTGTTGTGTGGCACTGCGTATTCTTCATTTTTTCACTTCTTTAGCATTTTTGTCCTTAGAACTTTTACATTTTTTTTATAAGATTTCAATGGAGAAATCTATGTTTTTGATACATTATACTTGTTATTTAGTCATTTTTATGATTCTTGAACATTTCGTACTTGGTAATTTTACGACTTCAGTCTAAGTTTTAGTTAGATAACTCTAACTTTTCTTACGTTTTGTATTTAGTACTCTTAAATTTTTGTGTTGCTACAATGTATTATACTTAGTATTTTTACATCTTTGTTCCGATTTTTAGTAGATAAATTTAAGTTTTAACATTTTGCAAGTGCATAACACGTTTATTTTGAAAATTTTCTGTTACCTTTTCGTTCTAAGTTTTTCTGTGTTTTAGTAGATGAATATTATTTTTTTTTTTTTTGTTTTTTACTTAGTACTTTTATTAAGTTTGACACTTTTACTCGTTCTAAATTTTATTAGATACATCTAAGTTGTTTTGATGTTTGCATTTTTGGAAAGTTTACATCTTCATGATGTTTAACATTTCATACTTTTTACGACTTTAGTTGGGATTTTTTTTTAGATAAATCTAAGTTTTTTAAGTTTCGTACATAAACGATTACATTTTCGTACAAAATTTCACTTGATGAATACGTTATATACTTAGTACTTTTACATTTTCGCGTTGCTTTAGTAGATAAATCAGAGTTTTAACATTTTGTACGTAGTAATTCTTAAGATTTTTGCAGTACGTTTTAACATTTTGCAAGTGTATAACACTTTTATTTTGAAAAGTTTCGCGCTTTTACATCATCATTCTAAGTTTTTCTGATTGAGTTTAAGTTTTGCAGCTTTATACTTACCATTTTTACTTGTTTTGTTGTTTTGTACTGAGTGTTTTTAATTTATCAGTTTTAGGATTTTGTTGTTAGAACTTTTACATTTTTGATCAAGATTTCAGTGGACAGATCTATGTTTTGTTGGTTTATACTTGCTATTTTCAAATTTTATGATATTTTAACAGTTTGTACTTAGTAATTTTACAACTTCAGTCTATGTTTTAGTAGATAAATCAATTTATTTACGTTTTTGTACTTAGTACTTTAACATTTTTGTACTTTAACGTGTTTTTACTTTTTTCAGAGTTTTAGGATTTTGTTGTTTGAATTTTTACGTTTTTTTTTTTATCAAGATTTCTGCAGACATATCTAAGTCTTTTAAGTTTCGTACTTAAGTTTGACATTTTTATACAAAGCTTCACTTGATGACTACGCTATATACTTAGTACTTTTACATTTCATGCTACTTTACTATTTTATACTTAGTACATTTGATTCAATTACATTTTCATTTTAAGTTTTAACATTTTGTACGTGCATAACACTTTTACTTTGAAAAGTTCCGTACTTTTACAACTTCGTTCTAAGTTTTTCTGGAAAAATTTAAGTTTTGCAGCCTTATACTTAGCAATTTTACAGGTTTTGCTGTTTTTGTACTGCGTGTTTTCAATTTTTCAGAGTTTTAGGATTTTGCTGTTTGAACTTTTACATTTTTGATTAAGATTTCAGTAGACAAATCTATGTTTTGCTGTTTTTGTGCTGCGTGTTTTTACATTTTTCGGAGTTTTAGGATTTTGTTGTTCGAATTTTTGCGTTTTTTGATCAAGATTTCTGCAGACAGATCTAAGTCTTTTAAGTTTCGTACTTAAGTTTGACATTTTTGTACAAAGTTTCACTTGATGACTACGCTATATACTTAGTACTTTTACATTTTCATGTTACTTTACTATTTCACACTTAGTACATTTGATTCAATTACATTTTCATTCTAAGTTTTAGTAGATAAGTCAGAGTTTTAATATTTTTGACGAAGAATTTCTTACATTTTTACATTAAGTTTTAACATTTTGTAAGTGCATAACACTTTTACTTTGAAAAGTTCCGTACTTTTACAACTTCGTTCTAAGTTTTTCTGGAAAAATTTAAGTTTTGCATCCTTATACACTTAGCAATTTTACAGGTTTTGCTGTTTTTGTACTGGGTGTTTTCAATTTTTCAGAGTTTTAGGATTTTGTTGTTTGAACTTTTACTTTTTTTTGATCAAGATTTCTATAGACAAATCTATGTTTTGCTACTTTATACTTGATATTTTTACATTTTTATGATGTTTTAACACTTTGTACTTAGTAATTTTACCACTTCAGTCTAAGTTATATCAGATAAATAATTTTTTTTTTTTGTACGTTTTCGTGTTGTTTTAATATATTACTCTTAGTAATTTTACATCTTCATTCACTGTTTTAGTAGATAAATCTAAATTTTAACATTTTGTACATAGTACTTTTTACGTTTTTGCATTAAGTTTTAACATTTTGCAAGTGCATCATACTTTTGTTTTGAAAATTTCCGAACTTTTACATTTTTTCTTCTAAGTTTTTCTGGATGAATTTAAGTTCTAATGTTGTATATTTTTTATTTCTAGCTTTCATGCTGTTTTGTAGTTTTCACTCTTAGTGCTTTTACATTTTTTACTTAACTTTTACCAGATGAATTTAGGTTTTGTAATTTTACGTTTCATACTTTTACATTTTCGTTCTGTTTTAACGTCTTGTACTTGCTATTTTGATATGTTAATTAGGTGAATATAAGTTTTTTCAATTTGTATATATTACTTTTACTTTTTCCGAGTCATGTTTTAGATGAATCTAAGTAAGTTTTTTATACTACTCTTAACTTTTGGTGTTTTGTACTTTCTTACATTTTTTTTTTTGTGTTAAGTTTTAATATTTTGCAAGAGCGTAACACTTTTGTTTTGTAATTTTGCATTTCCGTTCTTTTCTGAATGAGTTTAAGTTTTTAAAGTTTATAGTTGTAAATGATTTGTTCCACGTATTTCTAAGTTTAATCAGTTTTAGCATTTTGCTCTTAGCACTTTTACGTTTCACATAAAGCTCTTTGCAATAGATTTAAGTTTTGCGATTTAAATTTTTCAAGTTTTACGATTCTATTTCAGTGTCTCTAGTGAAGTTATTATTCTATTTTTCTTTTCAGATTTTCAAATCTCTTTTAGTGAGTTTACATTTACTTTTTAAGTCTCGAATCTTTATTAAATTGTTTCGGATTTTTGATAATTCAGTGTTGAAATTTTAGTTCCAAGTTTCAACCGTTTGAATAAGTACTTTTTTTTTAAATTTTCATGCGAAGTTCTAAAATTTTGCAAGTAGAAAATAATTTTGTTTTGCAAGTTCAAACATTTTTATTTAGTAAAATCTTACATTCTCTATTGTTTTACGGAATGAATCCTACTAGTAGCTTCTGCATCAATGAAAAAAAGGTTGCTAATAGAAGAAAACACTATCAAACATGTTTTCTTGCGAGTAAAAATCATCTCTCATTAACGTATTTTTGTTTTCATTAAGCTGATATTCACCACCATCAAGTAATGTATCCATTATCTACAGTTAAAAAAATTAAGTACAATGGAGATGGTATGTGAAAAGGAAAGCGATCTTTGTCAATCACTTCATTCAATGTAGAAAGAGAAAGTATGTCTATAGGGGTGGAGAGGGGACCTTTTCTTTTCTGTCCGATCGTTACAAAGGACCTAAAGCCATAAAAAAAAAACACCTGCACTATGATTTCAATCTTTTAGCGCAGTACAAGTTTGTTCATGTCTTGCAATGCTGCAGGAATTATAACTTAGCTCTGCTCTCTTTTAAAAGCGTTTCTCAGTTCCTTATACGCTCAACCCTGGATTTTTCAAGAATCAATTATCAATCTACTGAATCTCCTGCTAGGGTAAGTTGAATATACCTTTTATCATCACTAATTTGTATTAAAAAAAATTATTATTTTTTAATATCATTTAAATGTAATACTTTAATAATTCCCTTTGCATTTAAAGTAATCCCTTTTTAAGCATTAACTTTTAGCGCTATCATTTTATAATAAATTTTTTTGTTAATATGAAATAGTTCCTGCGTGAATGCTAAGTGAAAACATTAAAAAGATCGAAAAAGAAAATCTTTCTAAGTCGAAAAAAGAAATAAATACATAATAATAATAGCGACAATAAATTTAATTCATTATACATTATAATTATTTTTTGTTAATATTTAATGCTCGAATTCTAAAAACATTAGAAAAAAAAAATTCTAAGTTCCAAAATAGTTCCCTTTTCTTCTCATAGATGGCGCTACAATCGGTTTTACATCAAGTCTTAAACTGAAACTAAAAAGTGTTGCCATTCCAAAACTATAAATTTTTGAAAAACATTTCAACTCTATTCGAAAAACGCCTGAGGGCATACAACTCAACTCTACTCGAAAAATGCCTGAGGGCATACAACTCAACTCCACTCGAAAAACGCCTGAGGGCAAACAACTCAACTCCACTCGACTAACGCCTGAGGGCACGCCTGGGGGCATTGGGAGGCGGTGGGGCCACGCCCCCTTCCACCGCCCACCGCCTCTTGTCGCAGAACTGTCCTTTTTCACCTACTCATACTGTCTGAATTTCTCATTGGTATTGCGCAATTTTTCATTCATGCTACGATATTTTTCATTCATACTGTGTAACTCATCTTGTGAACAGTACTTTTGTACTGTTTACTTTAGTATTGTGTAATTTTCCATTCATGCAAAATTTATCTTCCGTACCGTACATATTCATACTGAATAATTTCACATTCGCTCCAATATATATATAGTTATTCTGGACAGTTGGCCTGAGTACCAATTTTTAAGAAAGTTTTGGGAGCGCTTGGCTTTTATTTATTGTTTGATTGAATTACGAGCCTGTATCACATGTCTGATAAATAAAATATTTAAAATTATAATGTGATTATTTCAATAAAATTTTTAGTCTTAAAAATGTAATGCCAATCTGCAACTGACAATTCTCCTTAATTGGTTTATGATAACATTTCGCGTCCTGCAGTGGATCAGTCGGCTTGGTCTCCACAGAACACCAAAAGTGAAGCAGCATTGGCCGTGGCCAGTACTTGAGAGGGTGACCACGTTTCGCGACTGGTTGCTCTGGGACCGTGTACGCTAATGAGAGTTGGTGCACGTAATCTGTCGTGGCTCCAATGTTCTCTAACTTTGAAATGATACGTCTGGGAGTGCCACCCTTGGTGATCGTGTCTTATGTGGGAGCTGGTTCAAAATTCTGAGACCTCAGGGCAGAAGTCGAACTTCCACCCAATGGGTCCAATTAAGAAATGGAAGCCGCGCCCCCCCCCCCCCCCTTTGCCCTTCGCCTTCCTAGAAGGTCTTGTTCCGAATTCCACTCTACAGCAACAACAAGAAATACATTTCGCACGTTTTAGAAGAGGGCACTTGCTTACATCCTTACACAGGGCGCGATACTCCCTTACCCGAGGAATAACATTTTATTATTTATCAATTTTATTTTGTTCATTTTACCTAAACTTATTAATCCAGTAGTGGAAAATCAGAATGTCAGTGCTGACCCAGGTTTTACAAAATTAATCTGTATTTTTGCTGTTTAGTAATCGGCATATTGTGAAAAGTTTCTGCTTCAGAATTTTCAAATGACTGCCTCAGAAATCTCTTCCCAAAAGACTATCACAAAGAAATACGTTCGATTTATTTTCGATGTTTTTTTTCCTCATTTGAGCAATTGTGTGTGTGTGTTTTAATCCAATAAAAATTATGTCTTATATGAATGAAGAAAAGAAACGTCGTTTTAATTATTTCAGTACAAAAATGTACAGATGTATACGCGAAAAAAATGCCGGGATTTGTGCTAGAAGGAGGTGGGAGAGATTCTGATGCTACAATGTCTGGCTATATTGTTGCGTTTTCTTCATCTTAAAGGCGTTTAATTTGATACTCAAGATGGAATTTATTATTCTGCTTATATTTTAATGGTGTAAAGTTGATGATAGTTTTAGTCTTTCGAGTCAAATGTGGATTTGACGATATGCTTCAGTATTTTTTGTTTCTTGAAATGCCACTAGCAAGTTTTTATAGTGCCAAAACAATGCTTTTTATTTATTTATTAAAAATTCAAGAAGAAAAGCATTTGTATCATTTTTTTAATGTTTAAAGAAAAACTACTTTTTCATATTTCTTAAATGCCTGAAAAGTTTTTTTTTTTTCAGTACTTTCGTATCCGTGCCCTTAGTGAAAGCTATACTTTTGATAAGCCCTTATATTTCCAAAAGGGTTTTTTTTTTCTTGCGAATACTAGAAGATGAACTAGTTTTTTTCATGACGTGATAACTAGGAATATCGCACCAAGCACGTGCCTCTCTGCACAGTCTTTGAAATTGAACTTATTCTATAGTACAATGCTATAAAACTGAATCTTATTTCGTCCAACTCTTTTCAATCAAAGAAATCAATTATTACAGTTATCTATGGCCTTTCTACTACCACGAAATATGCGGTTATCCGGCATGTCAAATTTGATTTTTTAAAATTTAATCAATTAATGTTTTTTTTTTTTTTTTTTGAGAATATATGTAAATTACAGACTTACTACATACAGTAGCGGATTTAGGCCTAGGCATGTTAGGCCCGGGCCTAGGTCGGAAAATTTTGAGGGGCGCCAAAATTTTTAGACGACTAAATTTAACAATCGATTGTGTTTTCTGTCAACTGTAAGACCAAATTTTAAAGTTTATTTTATTGCGCTCTTACTATTTAAACATAGTACCATTTTGAGGGTAGAATTTCTTTATTAAAATAATTAATCAGGCTAGTATTAAAATCTGTAATATCTAATAAAAAGATTTTAAAAAACTTTTTTTAATGCTAGCATATTATTTATTTAGAAAAATTATTTTCATTCAAAATTTAATTGTAACATTTGTTTGCTCTTTATTATAAAACAGAACATTAATTCACCATGGTAAATTATACAAGTGTCAGTTAACTCATACAATACATTTTTTATTTTTCAATTTTTTGTAAAAAATTTATTGTTTTACGTAATGTGAAGTCCCTAACGATCAGCGTGATTAATCAGTTTGAAAAGGTCGCAGAATGAATTTGAAAAATCATAAGGGGGGCGCCATACCGTCTTGAGGCTAGGGCGCCCTCAAACCTAAATCCGCTACTGACTACATATTTCGTAGCTGTGGACTATTTAAAAATGTGTATAAAATTTTTCAGGTTGCAAACATCAGAGCCGGATATTCTTTACAAATCCATCAGACAAAGGATACCAGATATCCGATATCTGTCAAAATCAATATCACATGTATCACTGGAAAAGTCACGAAAAGAACACAAAATTACACTTTGAAAATTTGTATACAACCTATATATACACTAGTAATATTTTTTATCGGATTAAGCGGTAAATTTAAATAATAAAACTAGATGGCCCCAATAACTGCATTCATTCATTCTTGGTTTGATTGAAAAATACAAATACAAATGTGACGACCAGCAACAGGCTCAAGGGCCCAGCTAGGCTGGCCCTACTCAATTTAGCAGTCCCCAATGAACATCAAGAGCTTTCTTAAAAGTTTTTACCCCACTGCAATTAATAGTCGCTTCCGGTAAACTATTCCAACTGCCTACAACCCTATTGAAATAGTAATTTTTCCTAATTTCAAGATTAGCCTGAGACTTAAAAAGCTTAAAACAATGACCCCTGGTTATACTTTCAGCACATAGCTGTAGTCCATCAACATTTCCCATTTTAATGAATTGAAACAACTGAATCATGTCCCCTCTAATTCTCCTTTGCTCGAGACTATACATATTGAGCCTTTTAAGCCTAACCTCATAATCTAAGTCTGAAAGACCATTTACCAATCTTGTAGCCCTCCTTTAAAAATCGAATAAATGAATTACGGTGCCTTTGCCAAGGTCTGTGAACTAATAGTGATAGCTAACGTTAAGTAGCTTTTAAAAATGTAATACCCAGAATTTCAGAAGCAATGCTATCACAGTGAATAAATTTTCGCGTAGTTTTCCTCATTTAACAGACTATTTTATCTCAGAAATTTTTGAAGTATTGTCTTTGTAACAGCACTGTTTGCAGGATTTTAAGAAGAAGGGTTATTTTTTGTCACCCTCATCCTCTATAACATTGCCAAGAAAAATAAAAGAAAATATAAAAGAAAGAAAATCCGCGTAATCAAGCACGTTATATATTTCATTTTAATTTTATGACGAGCGTGGTCAGTGATTAATTCCGTGAGCAGTAACAAATTTTGTGAGTAGATGTTCGTAAAAACAAATGGCTATTGTGTAATCCTACATGTTCGCACAAAACTTGATGTTTAACTAAAATAAAGATAACTGAAATAATGACGGTTAACTAAAATAAAGTGGTGTAGCTAGAAGTTTATCCTGGGGGCAGGGATGACTTTTAATCTATGCATTTGATCCATACAAGTAGAACCTCGTTATAAGGTCATCCGTGGGGACAATACAAAAGTGATGTTATAAGGGAAATGACCATATATCTCATAAAAAGAAAAAGCTATCTACTCTAATCCCTACTTATGTTATGGTATTTCAAGTTTCAAACTTAAATAAGCTAAAAACATAAATTGTTTTGAGTGGTAATAGATTAATTACCTTGCTTTATTTAATTAATTTACTCAAATTTAATTGCAAAATATGTATAATAAACATTAATGCATAATATATGATGCCTACACAAAAATTGCAGGAAAATATTTTAACACTTAAAATACTTATTTTTGAAGTACTGTCTTTGGTTTGATGGATCTGTTTTTAACCCTACTCCTTTTGGAGCATTTAACAGTTTTAGAATATTCATTTAATGCTCTTGAATGTGCAGGAGAAAAAATTGGGTGGAAAAAAATCAACAGTACTTAGTACTTTCAGAACTTTTAAATGAGGTTTTACTTTGTGTGAATATACAATATACATAGATATATATCAGAAATTGTTCAGCTTTAATGAAAGTAAATGTCTGAATTTTACATTTAAGGCAAGAGCTTTGGCACATTCAGGACGCAATAAAATTTCCTATGATTAAAATACTACCTGTGGTAAACGAACACTAAATACCTTTAAAAACTGGTAGTTTGTAACCGGAAACAACAGATCATTATCCAATGCAAATATATCTTAATAACAGTTATAATGTATAAATAGATTGAATGCAAATATCGTAACACAGATAAATCGCCTACAGATGAAGGTTAATGTTGAGTTATTTAAATGTTTCTTGATAAATATATATATGATGTAAAGCGACGGAAAAGAAGAAATGAAAACACCTGCGGTAAATGAGAATGGAACCTCTTAAGGTACTAATTGCAGTTTAAATCGCACCTTATGCGGTTCAATAACCTACCATTCCGTATGGCCAACATTCAATAAAAAAGAAACAAAAAATAGATATCTTTCGTATCGTAAGTGTAGAGTAGAAACGTCCATGAGTTTCTTCTCCGGTTAAAAAAAAAGTGACATTAATTAAGAAACATAACTGAAAATCCTCTTGTATCGCTGAGAAGGGAAAAGATTCTAACTCTCGCTATTAAAAAATAGTAGTATTTTTACGTAACGAAGCATTAAACAGGGCAAAGCAATTTATCTGATATAATTGCGAATAATGAGTTTTTTGTGCGGTCATTTTTTCGCGCCTGTTTTGATCGATGTTTCTTATTCGCTCATTGATTTAATACATTGTAAATGGCGATTTTTATGTGAATTTTACGCATAAAAAAGGCAGACTTTAAATAAGAAGGGGTGACATGTGTTTTAATCTTTCAGATAAACAGCAACCAAAAAAAAAACAGTCGTACTGGCTTTGCTTCAGCGTGTCCTTTCCTCAATAGCTCTTCCAATATTTTCTAATGATGATAAAGATCTTAACGCATCCGAAACAGTTCTGTGTTTCTAAAATTTAATTTTAGAAACACAAAAGTGACAAATTTTATATTAACCCCATTTCAGTAACTTTTGAATTCAGTCATGAATTGGAATAAAAATTTTAATCGCATGGAGATGCAATGCTTAGTTTTTGAGCAAAGACCTCAAAAATAATAATAATAATAATATATACATTTTACAGAAGTATTTTATTTATTTTATTTATTTAATAGAAAAGAATAAAACGGGACTATCATCCGGTGATGTTTTTAATATGAATCATAGATATAAGTTTCAGTTGCTTTTCCTGTTTATAGACGTACCAAAAGCCAAAGAGTGCGACCGAACGTATTTGAAATTCACAGCTTGAATTCATTCACTTGGAAAATAAAAATTCCTCCAGCTTGCTTCACCTCAACTTTATTCCTTACAAATAATGTCCTATTTCCCTACACTGTTATAAATTTCATCATGAAATCACTGCTAAATAGCCGGCAGCAGTCTGTCCATCTAATTCACCGTTAAATTTACGGTTTGGAACATTGTTCTATCTTTACGGGACCTAAACCATTTCCAATCAGCTTGGTTAAAAAGCCGTAAATACAAAAGTTTACGGTTGCATAACCATTTATAAATGGTTTCAAAACTGTTAATTTGAGTTTTTACGGTTTTTGAACCAATTCGAGACGTAGAATCTTCGAGGCGTAGAAACCGTAAACGAAGCGTGCGGGAATCGAACCCGTGGTGTATGGTGTACCAACCTTGAGCTCTAACCATTCGGCCATCAACACCACTTACAGCGGCCGTTTATTTAACAATAAATCTTTTCCAACAAGCAAAACTGCATTAAAATTGAGATTTCAGTTTTTGATTGGATCAAAAGTCATTTTTGGTCTAAATTTACTGTATATTGACTAAAATCAGTTTATTTGCTGCAAAAATTAAAATACAAACAAGCTTCAGCAGCTCAAATTATGCTCTTTCTTGAAATGTTTTTAATCCATAAGTTTCTTCGACGAGGCTCATTGGGATTTTTAAAAACTGATGTATAGTTTTCATTTCGGTAGTTAGACCTGCAGCCAGGAGCACAGCACTTTTTGCCCATTAAACTAGGACGATTCTATTGAATTTTCATCCGCTGAAGATGGTGGGAATTCGGGCAACTAACATTGACCATGAGGGCCCTACCTTGAAGACCAATAGTTAGACAAGCACCCGTCATTGTCAGCTAAAAGGAAGACATCATTGGGACAGTTTAATGGTTTTACTGCGGAAAAGGGGCATTGTGGCGCATTTGCCTTGTTTTGTATCACTACTTCCAAGGGGCTTTCGTTCGCATAATCCTTCTCCGAGTAGGGTGATTCTTAGATAAGAGATAAACATTTACATTGGTTTCTGAAATACAAATACATTTGCACTAATTACTAGGACCTCCTACCCCCTCTTTCTCTCTTTGTCCATCCCATCTATTCTTTATTCGCGTTAAACCAATACTAAATGTGACTCAGCATTTAACTTTTTTCTTTAATTATTTTAAGCAAATTAAAACTAGAATTTTTTTTTCGGTTTTTAGTTTGAAAAAAAAAATACATCACACACAGAGTCAATGTAGATCCCCCTAAGTTGTGGCCCCCGGGGCACAGGGCCCGTCTGAGCCTCCCCCCCCCCCTCCTCCCCAGTTACGTCCCTGGCCACATTCCACGTCAGCTAGCTCGTATAACATCTTCGCGCAGTTGAAACTTGGGAGGAACCATGGGATCACTTGGATGACTCATCCTAGCGATTCGCATGCTTGAAGCAGGCCCGAAAGAAAGGGAGAAACTGCTGACTTCGAGATGGCCCTGGATCGACGGACTCCACTTCCCCGCGACCGGGGGAGGGCACCCCTAAGGCCTCGTGCAAACGGGAGGGGGATGGAGGAGGAAAAGTATTTTCTAACAGTACCGTTAGTTGCTAAGTTATATCAGCTGGAGAGTTCCTTATAAAAGATTCAGTTATCTCATGGAATTTATGTACAAAGATAACTTTGCACACCTAAGAAAGCCATTAAGCAAACAAATTTTACTCAGTCTAGAATTCTTCTAGGTGCAATAATACCAGATTATAGCTAACATTTCCATCCGAATAGTGTTTAATTTTAGATTGGAGTCAAGCAATACTGCAGTTTGAAACTTGAAAGTTAATTTTCTACATTGGTTTTTCGTCAGTTATTTTGGGCTGCGCTTTATTGATTTTAACCCACTACGGGGGAAAAAGCAACACTTTCTTTACAACCTTCTATGCAAGTTTTAAAAATAGGCTCTAAAGAAAGGTATTATTTGCAACAATTTTTGTAACAGATTTAATCATTCATGTGATTGGAAAATTTTGTTAGTTTTCTGACTCAGGTTGCCGATTACGAATTTCATATGTTAGAAGCATATAAAAATAATTTCAGACTATTAGTTTTATTTTCTGATAAAAATAGGTAGTATATAATTTATATCAATAGGATATCGCTTCAAAAATTGTTGTTTTTATGCCAGCGAAACTATTAATGTAACAAATTTCAATGGAGGCAATGCGCTGTTGTCGAGTAAATGATAAATAAATGTCGAGTTTCGTCATTTATTTCATGAAACACATTTCGTCAAAAACGACGAAATTTTACTCGCTTGTTTCGTCGGGTCTATTTGATGAAATACCTTTCGTCAAAATGACTAAATTTTCGTCATTTCGATTCCGCATTAACTAGTCGTTAAATTTCGTCACTTTTTATTCCAATTTCATCAAAAATGAAAATATTTCGTCATTTTGATTCGTGAATCATAATAAATTTCGTTGTATTAACATACGTTTGAGCAAATTTTTGTTATTTGAGCACGGTCATGGGACCTTAAATAAAATTTTGAATTTATTTTTTTAAGAGGGCAATTTGATATTACTTGTAATTTGAGGCTTCAAATAATTACACTGAAAATTTTCGATTTTTTGAGTTGCTGCATTAATTGTTGAAATATGTATCATTAATTTTAAATAAATGTTCTAAAGGTGACTTAAACAAAAAAAAAGTCATATTGAAAAATATTTTACTATCGGTAATTTTAATTCTTTGTACACAAGAACTCTTCTATGATGCTTATACAAGCATGCCATATTATATACGTATAAATTTATTTTATTTTAGGTTAATTGTAACAGAAATTTCTAACACAATTTTATTTTAACATTCTTACTTTCCAAACAATTTAAAATGTTAGCATTACTTCCAACTTTAACATTTTGTTGAAAAGAAAAGCAGTTTTTTTTTTTTTAATATTATGAACTATCAATTTGTCTAAGTTCTGTTTGTTAATTCATTCAGAAAATTGTTTAAGTAATTTTTAAAACATAGTTTCATTGAGTTGGTTATATGTATTATGTATGTATGAATTTGTCACACGAAGAATTGCTTTTTAAGGGTTTTAAACAATCATAACTTCATAACACATTTAAAAGAAAAAATAGCAGCAATGATAATAAAATTTGACTTTTATTACGTTGTCAAACATTTTTCTAGCTCATATGGAGCATTACAGCAAAACTGAAATTATGGTATAAGCATATAAATTGATAGGAACATGTATAGAGCACAAAAAATACTTTTGAAAATTAAAAAATAGGAATCCAAACCATAAATTAGGGGGAAAATCATGTTCATGATACCGTAAAATAGCGAATAAGCGACCCCCTAAATTTTGCTGAAATTTGTGGAAATGCGGTAGAGGGCGCTTAAACAAGCGAAAAAACGTACCGTTTATACGCTGCACCCATCCATGATTCATTGAAAGCAGTACCACAGTAAAGACTCATCTATTACTTGTTTGTTTAGCCAAAATTCGTTCGGATAGATCCCCCCCCCCCTCAAAAATAAAAAGAGAAAAAAAGAAAAGAAAAGCAAAGTGGCAAACAAATTTGTGTCGCACTGAATGCACAGCTCTGCATTTAACCTCCTTTCACATGTTTTCCTATGTTATAATAAATAAAAAGATTATAATTATAACCGATAGCAAGAAAAAATAACATCAGCTGAAGCAACTGAGGCAGGTGCAAAACATTCATTCCCCTTGCTTGACGCATCCTTGATTTTTTGTTACTTGAATGTACACAAAGAATTTTTTTTTTTTTTTCTTTTTCTGTCTTCATTTTAGATCGGATATTGCTATGCTAACTTGTAAAACTGAAAATTCTTGCGCGACTATACGCACCCTAACGATGATTGTTCGCGCCATTTTGAAAGTGCGTTCTTTTAAACACAGCATGAAAGTTGGAATTAGTGTTTTGAAAATAATGCAAATAAAATTTTGTGAATGAATTTAAGAGCGTAATTGAGCAAAATTCGGGGAGGGAGGGGGGCGCTTGTTCGGTATTTTACAGTAAGTAAATTCTTCAGGGTCACAGAACTCTTTAAAAAAAACTGTACATACAAAAATTGAACTGATATTCAAAAACATGCCAACCCTATAAAATAAATTACAAATCTGAAACTTTTTCCATAGAACATGGATATAATATATGAGAGGTTTTCTTCCCATATTTTGACATGATTTATAGATTAAAAATAAATGAATAAAACTTTTATACACATTATAATTGAATCACGTTATTTTGAATATGCTATCGTTACTTGGTTAATTATGCAGAATAAATATTTTAAAAATACTTTTATAACTGAACCCCTTTTACTTTCTAATATACTTTTAAAATTTAGTATTTCTTAATCAATTCAAAGCTACGCACTTTCATTTCAAATAACATTGACTCTACAAATGTTTATTATTTTAATTCTCAAAATCCTGTATGCAATAAAATATCAATTTAAAAATTTGTTTCTTTACAATTTAAAACATTATTTAAATTCAAACAAAAAATGAGTAAAAGAAAAGTTGAAGACTTTTGTTTTCACATGTGTTAGTTGCATTCAATTAGTATACTAATTTGGAGAACAATTCTTGATATACACTTGATATACTAATTGAATTTTTAAAGATTCCGACACATTAAAAGAAAAGAAAAAAAGGGATACACAAACCTATATCAAACTTAATCTCAATATAACTTACACCACCTTATGCATGAAATTTAGTATATAGTGTAGCTACAAAATATAATATTAATTGCAATTTAGCAATTAAGAATATTTACATAACATAGTAACAGAACTGGACTAACGCTGTGATTAATCATCAGACTCAGATTATCAGAAATTACTATAAAATGTGATTACGGTGGGCTGAAAAATCTAATTAATAATGTTAAAGTTTTAAGAGAAGTTTCCCAACTCTTTGTGTTTTGTGGCATTAAAATTATAATCTAAAAAAATCCCCAAAACCCCATTTAAATATGAAATAAAACCATACTTGCTTTTTTTTTTTTTTTTTGATAAGCTATACCTGAAATTATACAAAATTAAACTAACGCATAATATATGGTAGAAATAATAATATTTTTATTCTCACATTTACTGGTGATTGTAAAAAGTCGGATTTAATAAAACTAGGCAGCAAAAATAATAAATTCTGATTTATAAATTAAAAAAAAAGATTGTATTTAAACAGTATTTTTCATAAATTTGATATCATTGACAACCAATTAAATTACATTTTCTTATAATTTAAAATAATTTGCAGATAATAGTTATACAAAAGTTTGGTAATTATAGATACTTCATTTGAAAAAATCCTAAGTGTTTTGCAACTCTGCTACAGCTGCTAATAGAAATTAATACTGCTAATCAAATTAATATTTTTTCAAACTGTAATGATCCTTTCATTTTTTTTTCAAGCAATGTATTATTACAGCGTTCATACTCTTTTGGGAAAACAAAAATAGGGACTTTTTAAACAAACATTCATAAATGATGACACTTTTTTTCAGTATATTTGCCCCCCCCCCCCCCCCTTGTCACAAATTGTCCCACTTCATCATGCTCCCTAGTCACGCATTATTACACGAGCATATGGCAAGTACACTGCATTAGAGAGCTTCTAGTACATAGCGTCTTCATCTATTTCACCTATAAAAGAATAAAGAATAAACTCATGAAAAAAAGCTTCAAAACTTTTCAGAAAAACTAATTTAAAAATATTCAGAAATTCATAGATAAAGTTAAGTAAAAATCCACAAGCATAAAGAACAACAGTAATATCTTCAAGAATGGAAAGCGATTTTAAACCAGTTCAAAGATGCATCATTTGGACTACGACGAGCAGTGTTGTATTTTGTGAGTTTTAAAATTATTAAATGTTTAAAATGAAAAATTAAATGAAAAAATGTCCTGCAATTACCAGTCGATAGAAGCTTGGTTCCCGCAGAACACCAAAAGTGAAGCAACATTCACCAAGTTCGTGTTTGAGAGGGGGACATCTCTCGCAGCCGGTTGCTCTGGGACTGTGTACACTCAAGTGAACCGATACTTCTGGAGGTGCCAACCCCCAGGTGACAGTCTCTCATCTGGGAGCTAGTTCAAAAAAAGGGGCGGAGGTCGGACTCCTACCAATAAGGGCCCCGTTAAACTCAGGAGTAGTGCACCATCTCTTCCTCACTTCATGCGAGAACTCACCACCAACAACAAATGTAGAAATGCTTTTGTGTGTTATTCATTATTTAGTTTGCTTAGAAATAACCTTCTCGCTATTTTGCAACTTCTTGACACATTTTCTATGCAATTTTTAAGCGGTACACCTACAACGCTTAATTTTTTTTAAAAAAATATGTTGCAAAATTTCTTTTCCAGTTTCTGAACAGTTTTTGTTTTTTGAGGTTTTTATTTTATGCGATCCATACCTACCACACAAAAGTAGGTTTGTCTTCATTTTCTTATGCTTTATGCTATCCATATTGGGGGGGGGGGGGTATCTAAAGCCAAGTTTATAATTGTTGACTATTAATTTCAAATAATAGTAATAACAAAATATGATAAAGTTAGAAGTAAGTTCAAAATATGGTAAAGTTAAGGGATAACTTTGAGCGGCCTTAAAAGTATTAGATTTAAAGTTGTAGAAAAAGATGTGTAGCTTCAATACTAATGAACATTATACCAAAATAAAAATTTCTGTATTTTCATCCATTCTTTTTCTTTATAAAAATAATGTTCAAATATATATATAGTAATATTAATTTATTAAATGACAGCAACAATAAAGACAATATAAAATGGTATGCATTTTGTGTGCAAGATTTTAAAAAAATTCTTGAAAATATATATTTTATATTTCATATATTTTCTTTTACACGTATATATTTCAAAATGTGACTAAGTGTAAATGTGTATTAAACTCATTAACATAATTAATAGCTTTTTAAAAGTAATTTACTAAATTTGCCAAAAATTTCAGAATTAAATTTAAAAATAATTTCTGTGACAGAAATGAATGTAAATTTAGGTACAGCATGAAAAGTAGTAAGTAGTATATAAAATTTTAAGGCTCCATGATAATTAGTTTTTAAATTTGAGTGCACACAATGTCAAAAAATACAGTTTTGAGAAAAACAGCTTCAAAGTTAACTTTACCTTATACAACCAAATATTTTAAACATTGTGTACACTTACATAACTAAAATACACCAGGTGCATAGACACACCCTTCTTTAGTTGCAAATTAAAAAAAGCCTCATTGGCTGCAGTCTTAGCCCTTCTTTTTGACAACGGGCTGACAAAGAGAGAAAACAAAATAGAAGCCATCGAAATGTAAACAAACGAACAGCTGTGTCGGGCCAGCAGATGATTCTTGCTAGGGTTTGCTAGACACTATTAGCGATAACTTTTGTTCTAATACGAATTTTTCAAATTGAGCAAGTGATAAATAATGGGGACAGAATAGTTGGGGAAAAAATCCTTGGATATTCAAAATTTGGAGTATTTTTTTTATTATTATTATTAAAGTAGAAGAGAGATTCAAAGGATAAACACCTTACTTTGTAAAACTTTTTGCAAAAACAATGAAGATAAATTATGCACATGCACCACAATCAACTTTACACCACAATTACTCGATTTTTATTCTTCCCACTAATATTTTAATAATGTCATTATTATTATTCGCATAAAATTAAAGAGAAACTCCCAAAGTATAGTGTAGTTATTAAAAACTAGGAAATAATAATTACAAAAAACCATCAAAAATGAATTATTAACCTGCGAAAACGCATCAGAAAAAAAATGTGGAATACACCTTTTTAAAAGAAGTATTATAGTTATGCAACATTGAACTAGATTTGTTTTAAATACTTAAAAACTCACAATTTTTGGATCACAACATTACACGTTTTCTATAATTTATGATATTGCATGAAATGTTACATGAAAAAAAGAGTAGAAGAAGGAAAACATCAGTATTTAGGACAAAAATCCCCATTTTAAATTTATTTAGGAAAAAAAAGTTGCAGAAAACAATTTTCAATTATTTAAGTAAACATTTTCTCACAAGTATATTAATTAAAACAACCATTTAAAAATCTCATTAAAAAACCCTTCTATTACCTGCTAGAGTAATATCTTCTGGAGGCAATTTTCTTCGTGCGACAAATCATCATTGGTGGTCTTCAAAACAAATATATACCTTGAAAAAACTAATACTGTAATCAATCCTCACATTAAAAAAAATATAACTTGAAAATTTTATGATATTTATGTAATTTGTAAGCAAAAATTATAAGAAAACTAAAGTAATAATATGCCCTTTGGGAAGAGCTATATTCTATTCTATACGTTTAATTTGAATAACACTCGAGTATTCAGTCAAATGCGCGCTACGTACTAACAGCAACTTAGCACATATTCTCAGTGTACACCTGAGTATCACAAATCCTATTAAATTTAATAGAATGTCTAGTTATGTATATGCTTCTTTACAATTTAATTACATGTTTTTTATAATCAAACTAGATAAATATATTATATACATTCAAATGGTGTTATTTGCAAATCTTGGTTACATGAATAAAAAGTAGAAAGAAAATTTTAGTTTGTATGTAGAATATATATCTATAATCAGTAAACAACAAATCTAAGGCTAACTTTGCGCCGGCTCAAAGTTGCCCTGAGAATGGAATACACCTTGTTTGACATTTTACTAAACATTACTGCATAAAGAATCACAGACACTAAAAAATTCACTATATTTAGAAGATAAAAATCTTGGTAAATTACTATAATGATACTTACTTTAAAAGAATAATAAGTTTTAACAACTTTTAACCAGCATTCCAAAATAGCTTCCAAGCTATTACTTTTGAACTATTGAATTATGCAAATAGCAGTGTACATTGTGGCTAATTTTTTTACTAAAATAAGGAGAAGAAAAGTGATTTCATAACCTTGCCAGGACAGTAGCACTGAGCGTGTTCTACAGTTTCATTTGAAGTCAAATATTCTAAAAAATATGCAATGGTGCAAAGTTTCCCTGATTGACTGTATATAAGTTGATTGAAGCTTCAACAAGTTTAACCTTTTGTTAATTTGAATAACAAAATGTACATTTTTTAAAGGTTTCGAAAATTAGCACAACATTGCAGTGGGCAATTTAAAATTATTATTGTTGTTTAAATTTTTACGCGTAATATACAATATGATTCCACATTTCCCCACTTGGCCAAATAGTAAAGCTACGGCAAACTTAGTTAGGTCTAACAGTACGTTGATAAATATTAATTCAATAATATATAGTTATTAAACTACAAGAATACAATCACAGATCCTTACAATTCTAAAAATACTAACCTCATAGTACTTTTTCGATCAGGTCTGACCAGCAGTAGCATCAGCATCCACCAAAGAACTTGCATCACATATACACGGCGATGTTCGAAGCTTCTGAAACGCCATTTTCTTTGAGGGAAGAAACATTTCGTCAAATTTTTGAGAGAGTGAGTTTCGTTAAACGCCATGTGGTTGCGCGAGGAAAGAATCGTTAAAAATGACGAAATTTGCCTTGAGGATTTAAGAATCGTCAAAAATAAGCGTTCTATTTCTGAGAGTGTACTAAGCCTACTACCTACTAAGTCCAGAATAAGTATTTTAGTCGAATATCGACTAAATTACTTATTCTGGAGTTAGTCGGTAAATAACAGCTTCGAGAATGGTGTAATTTTTACGTCCACAGTGAACTAATCTATTTACATTTCATTCAGTGAAAGTTTGGCACAAAAGAAGTTTTCTTCTTCTGTCTCCTCAAAACTCCTACAATTGTAGAAGTTTTGAATGAGTCTGTGAATGTAAAATAGTACTATATGAGTGCTGAATGTATGGATACAAAAGTTTCGTAAAAGTAAAAATTTCAGAAAAAAATGATTTTTTTTCAATTTCTTTCATATGACATTTGATTGCATTTTTATCTTTGAAGTTTCGCCAAACAATAATAAAGTGACTGGTCTGTCTTTAAATGAAATCCATATTTATTTTATTGAACAGTTTATAATTGTTGACGAATTTAATGATATAAATGCCGTTCTAAAAAATTGATGTAATAAAAATCGTTTTCTTTACTTTTAGGTTCGCCATAAATCTTTCTCCCATGAATGTTAAAACATGACGAGTATACTACATTAATTCCATTCATTCATAACATTATAAAGTAAGTTTTTTCTTCTGGAAAATTATTGCACTTCTATTATTTTTTATGCCTGTGAATTATTTCTTGTGTAGTGTCCATATTTTGTAAGTTTTGAAAATTATGAAAAATATGTCAAAGTGTTCACATGGTATTAAATTAAATCGAATGAAGAAAATAAAACTGTGTTACTGAATTAGAACTTTTAAAAATGCGTGTCGTTATTGCTATGACAGAAGCAATTTCTTTAGTTTTCCAATTTGTAGGAACTAAAAAATATGCTCTGCAACTCTTATTTCCTTAAAACTCATAAATAATTTCGACTTTACACAGATTAATTACAAAATAAAAAAGAGAAATAAAATGAAAAAGAAAAAAAAGGACTATTTATGAAATGGTTTAAAATGTACGAGTATAATTTAAGGGAAAGCAAAATAAAAAATTCTATGTACCTTAGTTTTTACAAAATTATATTTTATTCTGGTTTTTATTTTTGAAAAATTGTTAGGTTACTTCTCTGTCTACAAACACTGACGCAGTATCAAGTTTTCAGAGACCGAAAGAACCTGTTCTATTGTTTCCTCTGGAAATGCTGTAGATCAAATTATTTTTTCTGTTCATGATAAAAAGAAAAAAAAGAAGAAGCATGAGAATATGCTTTTTTTTTTTTTCTTGAATTTTGATTGATCACTATTATTTTTCGAAGTTCAGGACATTTATAATCCGGGTTGCAAAATTTAAAAACTGCGAATATGGGACAGGAGGGTCGCGCACTGGAGGTTCGAGGGGGAGTACGGATATTAAGTATCCAACCGATTTTTAAATATGCGAAATCCAATATCCTGCCAGTATTCCGGAATTTCAATTTTGATTTTAAAAATTTAATTGATTATCATATTTTGAAAACATATGTAAATAAAAACTTATTACGTATTAGAAACTGTGGGTCAATAATGCATGGAATTTACAGGTTTGAAACATCAGAGCCAGATATTCGATACTACCATTTTGTGACGGGCACGGACCCATCACAATTGTCGCCCGATACCCGATATCCGGCAAAATTGTTATCCTGGCAAGAATACGGGACTTTTGCCGTCCCGTATTGAAGTTCCCCGGGACGCGGGACAATTTCTCAAAGTACGGGACTGTCACGGAAAATCCGGGACTTTTTGCAAACCTGTTTATCATAGTATGCTAAGAAAATTATAGTGAAATATTTAAATGAAGAATTCCATACATCTTAGTTTTGTCAAAAATATATTTTATTAACCGTTTTTATTTATGCAAAACATTTAAAATTACTTCTGTGTCTACGATCACCCACGCAAAGGCAAGTTTTCAGTTAGATGAAATTGAATTTTTTCTGCTCATGCATGAGAATTTTTTTTTCTCTTGATTTTTAATTTATCATTATTATTTTTTGAAGTTCAGAACATTTAAGAACGTAAAAGAAATTCTGCGCCACCATCATGGTAATCTTTACTGAACTTACAAGATTCACTCTTTCTAAAATATATTGTTGTTTGGAACTTTTTCGATAAAAAAAAGGGAAGACGGAAAAGAGTCTGAGTTTGCCTGTTCCTAGCCATCTATGTTATGTATAAATTTCTTATCATGTTTAATAAGCCAAAGTTGTTAATGGTATTTGATAATGTTTATGATTATGTATATTTTTATTGATGTATGATACGTATGTATCTTTTTTTTTAACTATAGGAAATTTGCGGATCTTGCGCATTTGTATTTGAATTACGTACAAGGAAATTTGTTTTAAATTTTATTCAAACATAAATAATTAATTTGCCGCGTTTTTCATCTGCTTCACAAATAGTTTGATCATACACAACGTTTTGACTTTTTTCCTTATTAAAATCATCTAGAGCTATTTAGACATAATTACTATACCAATTCAGTCCCTTTAGCTTAGTTTATTATCTATTTGTTAAGCACATAACAAAAACCATTCTGTTTATGTATATTTTTTGGTGAGTTTTATTAAGCACAATGCTGCAATTTGACTTTATTATGCTATTCAGTCCTGGGCATAAATATTAACGTATTAGCCTGATTTGATTTAATTAAGTTTCTAGTAAACGCAAACGAGAATGCAACAAATATCACGGCAGTGATAATACCTTGCTAACATAAGTTCTATCACATTTGCAAAGTTTTATTTTATTCATTTTTATGTCAAACCAAGAGGTATAGAAGTGACCTAATTCGTTTTCTTTATGACTTTTAACCATCATAAACGTGATCATATTAATCGAATTGAGGTTGATGGGATTTTTACTTAACACAAACCCTGTCGTGTTAGTTAAATTTGATATTTGTTATGACGCTTATTATGCACTTATTATAATAAGATTAAAATTACTAGGGCTCGACCGATGGCATTTTTTGGCCGATGGGCCGATGCCGATTGTTGGCCGATTGTTCCGAGGTCTGCCGATGGCCGATTGCCGATTATTTTCCTCTTCCATCGGCCGATGGCCGATGCCGATGGCCGATGGAAAAAATTCACTTTTAACCATTATGCTTATCAAAAATGTCATTTAAATCATTTATTTATTTTAATGTTTATAAAAACATAAACGAATTATTTAAGCACCATAAAACTCTTACTGTTTGGAGGAAGTTTACATAAAAATTAAAACTAAAAGAATCACTCGCGATTCTAGTGAAGTAATTGGTGGTAAAAAAATAAAAATAGCTATATCAGAGGATTTTCAGTTATTTTTTCTTATCCTTTCAAAAGAACTCAACAACTATTGAATCGGATCGGGTCTCCTTCCCTTCCTTCCAACATTTTCTCTTTGTAGCACTTGTACTGCAGATTGCAAGTGCAGTTGATTTTATTTTCTTATTTTTGTTTTCATGGGGAGGAATTTAGATGTTATAATACAGACTAACAAATAATGTGGGTTTGCATTTAACAAAATTGTCAACCCCCCTCGGATTTTTTTCTTAATTTTTCCCCCGTTTTTGAAAGAAAAGAGGGAACGCTTCTGTTTATTTTTTATTATAAAAAGTATTTTAACTAAAAATAGCTCTTTCTACGAAATAAAAATAAAATATTAATAAGTTTTGCTCGCAGTAACGCCATCCCCCCCCCCCCCCCCCCCAATGTTCATAACCAAGAAATACTGAATATTGCTTCAAGAACAGACGTAAGATTTTTTTGTCGTTACCAATGAATGAAGGGGCCGGGCCGTCTTAAGAACCAATCTTATTAACTTTTTTTCTTGTGAGTTGAAAATTACACTAAAATACCCGACATATTCTTTATATTTTTATGAGCACAATGTAAGGTCACCGAAATAAACCACTATTTTGTAACGTGAAAAATATTTTGAGAACCAGCAGTTTTCTGTTGACAAATAATCTTCTGAAAAACACGTGATCAATTATGAAAATTAAGATGTATTTTGAAGGGGAAAAAAAAAAATATATATATATATATATATACGTTGTCAATATTTGAAAATAAAGAAATTGTAGCATTTTTATTAAGATATTATTCCACCCTGTCTCGCGAACTCGTTTTAGGAATTACGTTTTCGAAAATTGCAAATCGAACTTGAACCACATAAAATTTTGATTAATAAACATTTATACTGAAAAATTGGTTCATATTTTTTATCAATATGTTCTATGTTGTAAACTAATAATAAAAGAACAAGAAATATTCGAAACAGAAAGAATATGCAACGAGATTGTTGTACAATAGCAGAAAAACTGTCAACTGTCGTAACACGCGGCATCGAAGTAATATATATATATATATATATATATATACATATGCTTTGAAAACGAAGTTTACACAGAGAAAAATTAAAATAAGTATCGTATAAAAAATTAAGATGTATTTTGAAAAAATATGCATTGATCAATCTTTGAAAATAAAGAAATGTTAGCATTTTTATTAATATGATATCAAATCTTGGCGCGAACTCGCATTTTGAGAATTCAATTTTTGAAAATTGCAAGTCGAACTTTGACACATAAAATTTTTATCATTAAACATTTATGCTGGAATTTTATTTCTTATTTTTGATCATTTTTTGATCATGTTGTAAACTAAAAATAAAATACTGAGAATAACCGCACACTAAAAGCAGATGCAACGAGATTGCTGCATAATTGCAAAAAAACTGTAACACGTGGCATGGAAGAAGGAGAAAAAAAAATAAAATAAGAAAACCCGCTAAGAAAAAAAAGTTTAAGCAGATAAAATTATTATCGTACTTTGATTGAGTTTACTTTGTATTGTTTACAATTTCGGAGTAATAAGAAACATGACAAAATAAAAGCAGATGGTATAAGATTATTGCACAATGACATCTAATGCACTAAGTCATTATTAAGTGAAACAGGAACAAAATGAGGCTTAAAACGAAAAACAAATAACACTCAATAAGACGCCTCTATTACTTTTACTTTAAGGGGAGAAATACGTGTAAAAGTCTCAAAAAACTATTTTTTTTCTTCATATAAACAATTCTACAACTATTCAATAATATACCCTGAAAATTTCAAAGCAAAATTCCAAGTCGTTCAAAAGTTATAATCATTTGAGCGGGCGCCCCTTTTGGAGTAGTTGAGCAGGTAGTCCCTCATGAATGATCTGAAGGGTATTAGAGAACGTTAGCAGATGTCCTTTTATTTTTTTTTTTTAACAATTGAGAACTTGGATAGAAATTTCTATAAGTATTAGTATCTATAAGTATATAAAAAATTGATTCATTACTGCCTTAAATTTACCTTCAATACCACTCTTCTCTTCAAACGCGTTTTTCTCGAAACTACTTTTTTCGAATTTGGGTACACTCTAACTCGCAAATCAATCCTTATTAAATTTAGTACACATTTTCTTTATATATACGCGCTTTAGTTGAACTAGAATCATAAACATATCTTTATTTTTACTTTTTTTATTTTGGAAAAGAAAAAAAGAGCGGTTAAAAATCGTATTTAATTTTCCCATACGAAAAAAAAAAAGAAAATTTCGGGTTTTTTTTTTGGTGATGATTTTAAATCAACTAGAAGATACCCATACAAAAAAAGTAGATTTTAAAAAAATGATTTCAGATAAAAATTGTGACCTCCAGGATGTACGCAAACTGCCGACTCGGGTGGCGACTTACAATGTGCAGCAGCCGATATCTCCCGAATTTTTCCAGAAAAATGTTGGAAAATTTCAGTAAATGCTCTTTAATATATCTATAAAATAAACTCAAAATCTCAATAAAATATATTTATTCTTTATACATAAAAAAATCATGAAAATTGCTCTTAATACGCAGTTTTACACGTACTAGTATTTCCCCCCTTAAAATATTTTATTTCGCTAGCATTCTGTTCAAAGAGAAATAATTTCATTAATGAATGTTTTCGGGCAGCGATCGCTTTAACTATTTTTAAGAATATTTGATCAAATGCACTTTGTAGAATGACATTATTTTTGTGCTTTTTTTAACTGCTGTGCTGCCTGTTATTGTCTGGAAATAGAAATTTAGTTATGGAGGAAAAAAGTAAGTTAAAGACAGAGAATGTTTTCTGGAAAGTTGTCGCTGCGAAAAACATCGGCCGTGCATCGGCTTTTAGATGTTTTTCAAGGCCGATGGGCCGATGTTTTTCTAAAGTTAACATCGGCTGCCGATGCCGATGGCCGATGGCAACTTTGTTGAACAATCGGCGCCGATGCATCGGCGAGGCCGATGCATCGGTCGAGCCTTAAAAATTACGCTCTCCACTAGTAGAATTTAAATTAATTCAACGAGTGAAGAACGTTTTACGAATCGTAAATGACATTTCATTCTTGAGTTTATCTTTGCTATAAGCTGTTTACGTGACTTGAAATGGTAACTATTAACTTAATCTGAATTTACGGTGAAGTTAAAGCAAAAATTATCGCTATCAGAATCTAATAATATTATGATTTATAGAAAATACCAATGCTATTATCTCGTCGAGATTGTAATCAGGGCCGGATTACCAAATAGGCAAAGTCGGCAACTGCCTAGGGGCCCCGTGGTTCCTCAAGGGCCCGAGAAGTCCTACAAAAAAAAAAAAAAAAACTTTCTTTACCCAAACAATTTTTAGGATCATTCCCGTTCCTTTTTGCGAAAACATTTTCTTCCACTATTCAAGAAAACGCCTCTGGTCATGGAATAGATTGTTTCTTTCCCACGAAGTGGTTCCATGTACAAGGGACACAAATTCTAGTTGGTGATACAAAAAGAGAAAGACACGTGGGGTATTTTTTTCCCCTGATTTACTTCCCTTCCTGTCCAAAAATGATGGATGGACTCGTTTCGGGCTTTTTCTGGTGCAGTAGGTAAGTTTGCAGATGTGTTATACCCTTTTATTACCCTTGATGAACATGGCCCTCCTCGATGACAGTCAACAGGGGTTATTAACGGTAGACCAATTGACCACACACAAATGGCCATGCTGTTTAAATTAGAAGGCGCCGCGCCGTATTGGGGATTTTAAACTATCTCTGTCTGCCTATAACCTTGAGTATGCAATGTTTTTATTATTAATTACAGAGCACACAAAAGATACGCTGCTTTTCATTTCCGCTTTTAATTGTTACGATAATGAGTTAATAAGCTGAGTTTTGGAAATTAATCTTTTATGTTTCTTAGTTAAATTTATGAAGGGGAATAAATTGTATCTTTTTAAAATGTGAAATCTAAAGCATTTCTTGGTTTTTCAGTTCTTAAGTTATTCCTATATTAAAAACATAGGAAGTTTTCATATTTTTATTTATATATCCGAGCTATCATTCGGTATGCACCAAGTAGTTATTTGAAAAATGTATTTAAAATATCTTTAATTATGATAATTGTAATTATTTATTTGTTTGTAAATATTTTTGTTTTCTAATTTAATTTTATTTATTTATTTATTTATTGACTAGTTTTTAAAAGTCCAGGAGAAATTCTCAACGGCATTTGTTCCTTTTAAGATCGTTTTCAAAATTCGGTGCCATTGGCAGGGCCCGATTTACATTTTGAATCACTATAGGAACAAGTCATGTTTGGAGGCCTCTCACGCAACAATTTTTTTTTAAACATAACATTCAGTATGATTTTGTAAAACTTGCCAGTCACACTAAATTTGGGGGCCCCCAAAGAGCAAAAACTAATTTGTTTTCCAAATCTCAAAGAGTCAGACTAACATTTGGAAGCTCCTAACGTGCAAAATGATTTTGTTTTTAAATTACAAAATGTTTGAATAAAATCTGGGGGTCCCTACAGTGCAAAATCGATTTTGTTTTTCAAATTTCAAATTGTCAGACCAAAATTTGGGGGCCCCTAAAGTGAAAATTCCCTGTAGTTTTAAAATAATTTAATAATACAAATTTTCTGTTTTTTTAAGATGATATTTTTAAATGCCATTGCTGTCCTTCCAATTTTTTTTCTATTGAAAGAGTAAGGAAACTTCAAAAGTTAATGACTTTTTATTTATTTATTTAGTTAGTTTTATTTACTTTTTTGCAGATAGTTCTCACCAAGGACTGTATAAAGCTATAAGGCCTTATTTTACAAAAAAAAAAAAAAAAAAAAATTACAAATATTTGTTGAAACGAAAGTAGAGATGTACAACTGTCCGGAATATGAAACCTTAGAACCTAGAATATTCTTTGAAGCAGTACTGTAACCAGACTTCTGTTTGGGGGGGGGGGGGGGCATGATCCAACACATTTCTCGATAAATACTTTTCCCCTGTATATATCGTATATGTATAAGTATACATGCAATATGTATATATGTATGTACATACCTATGTGTATAAGTTATACATATATATATAAAGCAGTATTTTTTGGGTATAGTTGGGGAAAGTTTCGGAGGGGCCCTTTCCCAAGGCCGTGCTTTGAAGAGTTATTTTCCATAAATTAAGATTTCTAATCACATGCACCTCATAAGCATGTTATACATTCTAAATTATCTATAAGGGGATCGTTCATAAATGATGTCACGCTTTTCTCCCATATATTTGACCTCCTCCCCCCTTTGTTACAAAATGTCACACTTCAACATACCCCCCCCCCCTTGTTACGGGTCATGCTATGTTGCATAAGCCTGATGTCACACTTCTTGTTACCCCTCCAATCCCTCGCCGTGCGATGGCCGGCGTAGAATAGCGCCGACGTAGTTATGCGTGTCGTAGAGGCGACTAAAATAGCACTATCCGATTCGGGTGACGTAAGGCTTGCTTTGTAGCATGACTATGGCCCCGGGTCGGTAAAGCAGGTCGGCAAAGCTCTGCCAGCCCAGCCCTTATGGCCGGTGCTGGTCATGGGTGCTGGTTGTCAGTTTGTCAGAGAGTTTGTGGGAAGTGCGAAAGAGGACAGCGCTGTGGTCGCAACCCCTCGTATTGGGGGTAGTCTGAGATAACCGTAAAGGTTCACTCAGTATGGCCGTAGTTAGCATTCAATACCCCTCCCCTCCCCTTCTCACACTTTGTCCCAATTTCACGAACCCCCTCTCCCCTCAAAGCCTGACATCATTTATGAATGATCCCAAAGTAAAAAGAAGATAAAGGAATGTTTCACAAAGTTAAATTAAGTGGAACAGAAATAGATGCCATATATGTTGGCTTTACACTCAGACTCAGTAACTTGGGGCAAGCACTCTGGAAAAGGACAGCCAGGGGACCGTTCATAAACAACGTCACACTTTCTCTCAATATATTTGACCCCCTTCCCTCTTTAATCACATGTGACGCTATATTATATTACCTACATAAGCGTATGTACTTGCAGCGTTGCAGTTCAGAAACAAAGCACTTACATCATAGATCACATTTCTAATTTTATTTTTGAACTTTTAATGGCATTTTTTAAGGATATCAATAATAGTGATGACGCGTGGGTTTAATTAGTATAAATTGAGATTAAGATTTGCAACAAAAAAGGTTACTATCATTTAAAAGCAAAATATATTGATTGTTCAAATTCTAAAAAAATGACCTACGCTATTTTATCTTATAAGGTACATGTCTAAAAAGATTCCCTTTTAAACTTTTTACTAGAAATAAATTTAAAGCTTAATCACCATCGGTGTTTCCGATACAAAGTGAAACTAATAAAGCTTTAAAAGTCAAATTATGAAAATCGAGAAAACTTAATTTGTTGATTGTAAATGTTTTTATAGACACCAAAATGTGTGATATGACACTTTTTGTCACCCCCTCCCCCTTATTACAACCTACCGTCAAGGAGAGGGGGGGGGTAACAAGAAGTGTGACATCCCTGCTTATGCAACATAGCGCGACATGTGACGAAGGGGGGGGGTTCGTTGAAGTGTGACATTTTGTGACAAAGGGGGGAGGGGGGTCAAACATGTGGGAAAAAAGCGTGACATCATTTATGAACGGTCCCTACGGCATTAGTATGGACTTGGAATGCAAGCAGTGAGTTTGATATACGTTTTTTAATTTAAAAAATCGAGTCTTTTTATTTTTTATGGTCGTGGTTTTTATACAATAGCTTATATGTCTTTTACTTTAATTAATCCCTAAATATATATTTTATTTGTCTATTTAATTATTCGACTGACTATTTTGTTTATTAAGTCTTTTAGGCTGGGTAAAAAAGAATTTTAATATCTTGTTATATTTAATACTTGTTCGATAAGATTTCTTTCTCTGAAATGCCTATTACCGTATACCGTGTCTAGATATCGTTTATATAATCGGGCATAAGACAACTCATATTTTACAAAATTTATGAATCAAAAAAAGGGATATACGGGCTAAAAGGGAAACAAATGTACATCTGAAATTCGCCGATGTTCAAGAACTTAGCTCTTAAAAGAACATAAAAAATAATCTACCGTTCAAGCCTCTGAAATTTTTATTTTGATTAAAAAATTATTTTTTTTTCAAAAATTCACTTAAGGAATTTGGGGGTCAACTTAAAATGAGTCGACTAAATAGATTTGCATTCTTTTTGGAAAGATTTCTCTTTAATCCAGATTTAGTTTAACTATCCATCTGATATTTAGTGCCTTAATTAGTAATATCTATCGTATAGGCGAAAACAGAAAAATACCGTAATTATCGGTATATAGCCCGCATCGTTGTATAGTCCGCAGGAAGAAAAATTCATTCTAAAAAAATCATGTTCGGTGAATAGCCCGCATCGGTGAATAGCCCGCATCGTTGTATAGCCAGCAACCAAAACTAAAACATAAACAAATCACTATGTACGGTATAGGGAATTATTTCATGTAAGTAATTAATTTTAAATTACAAAATACTTTTAACATTTACACAATAACAAGATTAAAAAAAAGTTTTCATTTTACCATATTTTGCTTATACATGGCCATCGAAATCATATTCTTCTGTATCAGAATTAAAAAGTTCCATTAGGTCTTCTGGCAAATTGTGAATTGGAATTCGATCATCAATATCTGATTCACTGCTGGCTTCAAGATCTTCATAACTTCTGAGATCGTCAGCTATTTCAGCTTTTTGAAATCCAGCTTTAATCGTAGAAATTGAAACCGCGTCCCAAGAGTCCTTAATCCACCTAGCAATTTCGGCATATGTAACGCGTTTCATTTTCCCGGATTTGGTGTAGCTGTGCAGTCCATTAGACATCCAATTCTCCCATCGATGTCGGACATGAGATTTGAAGCTTTTGTTTACTGAAATGTCTAAAGGCTGGAGAATTGTTGTCAGTCCCCCTGGTATCACCGACAGACTTGCTTTTATCATTGGATTTTTGAACCTGAAACCTGACTGCAAAAGGGTGAAATTGGAGCATCGTCTCAAAAGTTACGATTTATTTCTCTACGTTTTTTTCGCGGAAGAATAGATTTTGATGTTTTGAACCGTAGTTGTCTTTTATTTATTTAGTACTTTAAAAAAAAAAAAGTTCCGTGTATAGCCCGCATCGTTGTATTGCCCGCAGGTAGGAAAAAATGAGTTTTTTCATAGATAGCCCGCAGATAATTACGGTACTTCAGCTGGTGGGGGAGAGCTAATGTTAGTAGGGTAAGAAAATGTTTATATAAAGCTTCCCCCTGCCCCAATATGTATGACTGCAATTTTTTGTCTAAGCAATGTCAGTTAACAAATTTCAGGGGGATACATACATACATGTATATAATATTTATAGGATAACCGATATTACCTTTGATAATTTTTCTTCAAAAAGCTAAAAGTATATAACATTAATGATGTTGCAGTGAGACATGTGAAAAAGTGCATAACTTCACCGTCCTCAGAGACTTACTGGTCGTCTAGAAGAGTATTTAAAATTAAAACCAAAAAGGCCTTTTGTGCGGTGCGTGCGGAAAGTCTCTGAGGTGCTATCGCATCGGATTTGTAAGGTTTTCTGTGTCGGTAGGGTAGCGCGTGAGTTGTCATCTTTCTTTTTTTACTAAAAAACACGTGGGCTCTTTTCTCCCTTTCCTTTCTTAAAATGATGGATGGCTCCTTATTGGTGAGTTTTATAAGAGGGGTTATTAGCGGCGCCTAAGATCAACTGACCACACAGAGAGTCATGCTGTTTAAAGTAGAAGGCTCCGTATTCGCGTTGTGTACACTACCTCCGTCAGTCCAGATGTTCACTGGATCCCCTAAGCTAGGATATGGTTCTTTAGATCAGACCGCAGATGAAAGACTAGAGTCCAAGATGAAAGACATTGCGTCTGCTTTCAATAAGAAATATCCTTCAAGTGCGGAATTTATAACAGAATAACATTTTATACACAGAACAGATAAAAGGTACGCTCCTTTTGTTTCCCACTTTTAACTGTTACAATAAGGTTTAAATTAATTGTTCCATTAAGTACTTTCTAACAATTTTCTTGACATCAGAAGAGAATTTCTAAAACTATTGTGTAAAAAAAAAAAAAGAAAAAGAAATATATTTGAATAAAATTACTTTTGTCACACAATCAAGCCATTAAGAAAACAATGACCTCTAGTCCAGCCTTCCGGTAAAATTTTCACGAAATAGTTCGCCAAGAATTGAATAAGTTAAACAACTGAATCATGTCCCCTCAGACTCTCCTTTCCTCGAGACTATAGATGACGGGACTATATTTATACTATCAAGCCCTTTTAAGTCTGGAAAAATAATCTAAATCTGAAAGTCCATTTGCCAAAGTAGTTCTGGAATTATAATCCCAATGAAAATATTTCGAATTAAAACGGTCATTTTTAGAGCATTCAGTGAAATTATTTGTACGGTTTAGTGTTTTATTAGCTTAAAACATCTTTTAATTAGCTACGCTTTCATTCAAAGTAAATTAACTTAATATCTACATAATGTTTCTATACTTGCGTATTAATTCGGTTTTAAGGAACTCTAAAAACAAAAACACTCTTGTGAAAATTTATCATGAAGAATTTTATGAGGGAGAAGCACTTTTTACTCCACTGTGTTGTTTTAATTTTTTATTAGCTACAAATATAATTATAAAAAATTCAATAAGTTAGTGATAATGACTATAAAAATACTATTATACACATTATTCAATTACTCTGTAATATTTTTAATAATAATATATCATAAAAATATTAATCAGTTATTATCATTAATCAACTTATAAAGGGAAGCAGCTAGTACTATGAAATTTTCAGTCAAGAAAATTAAATCTAAAATTTATACATTTATTATTTAAATTTGGTTTCTGAATTTTTTCAAGTTCTTATCTAAACATTTATGCTTAGTTAAAGTATCAACAGTAAAAAAAGAAAATTCGAAATTATTTTAAAGTTAATTTGCTTTTCTGATGAGTTAAGGGCTCGAACATTATTACCAAAAAATTAAAAAAAATTTTTTTGGTAACTTTATATATATACTCTCATTGGTGATTTTTTTTCTAAGGTCTTCAGTTATGTAGGAATTGTGATATTGATATTTAATTTTTATATTTATTTATATGAATATTTGAATGTTTTTTGCTTAGTGTAAATTTCGTTACATTTCTTTATAAAAAAAAATGTTTGCATAAAAGTAAATGTAAGAAAAGTGGAGGGGAGCTCTTCAAAATGCACTATTTGTTACTACTATGGCCCAAACTGATTTCGCTAAATGATCGAAAATGGGTTAAGAGGTGGGGTTTCAGGATTTCTCTTCAGGAATTTTCTCGAAATGGAAGTCATGAAAACTCAGTGCCGAATATCTGGGGGGGGGGGGGGGATCCGCGGTCAAGAGCGTGCGTGTAAATGCAATTTTAGAACACTCAAGAACGCGGTTAAGAATGACACTCATAAGATGCGCGCTCATGATCGCGCTCCAAGAAATGATGCATTTTACATACACGTTCTTAACCACGCATCAAAGTGGGAGGCTTCTACTGTGGCTTCTGTAGGTGGCTTCAATGGAACGCCCCGCATCTGAACGCGTTCTTGAGCGCGGATAAGAATGTGGTGCACTTTGCAACGCATTCTTGAACGCCACGGTTTTACTCGAGTTCTTGACCGTGGCTCGATGCGCCACGTTCAGTCGCGCGGTTAAGAACGTATGTGTAAAAGGCGCTTATGTTGCGTCGTTGATCAGTTGGCCGTCTCCTATAGGAAGGCAGTTTTAGGGAACAGACAATTTTGCAAATTTTAAAAAATTTAAACTTTAAAAAGTCAAGGTCTTTTCCTCTTGTAAAAGTTAAGTATAAATCATGCTTTTCTCAAACAGTACAATAGTTTTTCTTTTACGAATTTTTAAAGCATGCTTTTGGGAAGGGGCGGGGGGAGGGGGGTGAAAGCTTGTGATAGTGAAACATAAATCGTGCCATATTCAATCAATATAATAGTTTTTCTTTTACAAATTTTCAAAGCATCCTTTTGGGAAGAGGCGGTAGGGTACTACTTCTACCTGGATTTTTTTTTTTAAATGCTATTTTGTTCTGCATTATTATGAGTAAAAATGTTTAAATTTTCAAAATTTTGTGTTTTCTTTTTTTACCCCTTATTTTTTGAAGTCCCAAATGCATCTTCTAAGGCCTCAAAATGCACCAGTTTGCATCTAGTTTTCAAAATTTTCCCGAAGGAGAATTCCCCGTACCCCCTTCAACGATCGGAATTTCATATCTTAAGTTAAGGGATTCATATGGCTCTACTCCCAATGTTGAGCTAAAAGTGCCATGCCGTGGGACTACTAACGAAAGTTTTATGAATTTATTTGTCACACCCAAGTGAGAGAATCTCAAAAACATAAAATGGCCAAGCATAATAGTTAATGAAATATGAACAATTATTGGGGGATGGACGGGGGGGGGGGGGAAGGCCTAAGACACAGGAATCACAACAGCGTGAGCTCAACTGAACTCACCTTCAACTATGTTTGTTCCAGAAATAGTAGTTCAGCGTACTCACAGATGGTGACCGCTCACCGCTGCACATTATTTGTTGCTATCAATTTACAGAATGTTCTTTGTTTTTTATTCACTGTAATTACCTTTTTTAAGGACTTCGTAGTTTCCTGTTTTTAGTTCTCTGTAATTTTACGTCAGACTACGGATAAACGATTTTCAGAAGATTCTTTTGTATTTTCGGGCAAACATTTTTTACAGTGAATGATATTTTTAAACGGTAAAACTTTGAAGATGAGTTAAACACTTTTGAAACATTAAATTGTTTCTCAAATTAGCTATAAATGCTCTTATGGCATTTTATTAAGTATAACTTTATATTCATTTGAAAAGAATTTGTCATGTTCATTTTTAGTGGAATGTTTCAAAATTTTTATTTAAATTAAATATTTTCATATTTTAGTATTATTTTCTTATTTTTTAAAGATCTGTGTTAATGATAGCGAATTTTAATGAATTAAAATTATATTTTAATTCATTTTACTATTTAAAAAGGGTTCCCAATAACATTGTATATGATTAGTTATTATAGTCATGAAATAATTACACATCATATTTTAATTATTATAATTATTATTAAATCCAAATGTGAGGGGGCTCTACCACTTCTAATGCCTATGGGCCCCGAAATCCTTAATCCGGCCATGATTGTAATTTCTTATGGAATCGATACTTAAAGCTTATTTCTTGTAAATCTCAAAAATTACTTCATTATACATCGAGGTTTTTCGTTACGAATTTAGGTAAAGGCAAATGCTGTTTACATACATTTCATAATTGAGTTAAAAATTCATTTTTTGTGTTGACGATCTATCGTGAAATCCTTTGTAAAAAAAATAATTTGATTGACAACAAAATAATCCATTAAATTGATTTTTGAAAAGAGAGGTCAAAATAGATCTTAAGAAAAACTTGTCATTTTCAGACGGGCCTTAATTTCAATTGTATTTCTTTTGCAGTAAAAAGACGAAGCTTTGATATATTTTTCGTCAAAAAAGGAGCTTATGTCACGTTTACTTATAGGCTCAAAATAGTTAATTTGGTTTACGACCAAATAATCCATTATATTGATTTTTGAGGTGAGAGAAAGCCAGAGTAGACCTTGAGAAAAACTTGTCTTTTTCAGAAGTGCCTGAATTTCAATTGCATTTGCAGTAAAAACACGAAGTTTTGAAACATTATTTGTCAAAAAAAAAAAAAAAAAGTAATATGCCCCATTTACTTCTAGGCTACAAAAATAATAAGTTCATGTCCAGAAATAATCGAATAATAGAAAAAACATTAATTTTTTCCATTGTGTTTGTACTACTTTTGCAAACAAAAATTTCTCACTTTATATCCTTCTGTAAATCGAATTGTATGCCTCCGTAGAATAGCTATTTATTTTTGCTACCATATATGGAGTTAACTTTATGCTTGAATGATTCGTACGGGAATGCTGTTATCTAACCAGGTTATGTTTTAGTAAAATTGCTCTTCGTAGGAAGCTATCTGGGGGAGTAACTTTTTCAAATGATATTTTTACGCATGACACACTTCGTTTGTTTTCCTCTTTACTACTTATATTGGTGGAAAGAATTTTTTGAGGAAGCCAGTTTAAATGTTGAAATATTTGTTGTTGAAATCTGACACGTGTGTATCTTGCTCAAATACAAAAAGTAAGAGCTTGAGATATGTTTTGACAAAAAATTATTTCAAATGACATTTGCCTATACGTTCGTAAAAGTGTAGTTTTCTATTTATTTAATTTATTTATTTTCTTAATTACTTTTTTTTTAATAAATGTACATTCAAATCCGGGAAAATAAATTAAATAGATCCACACTTAAGATTGCATTCAAACTTCTTACTTTCAATGTTTAAGATAAAATATGCAGAATCATAGAATTAAAAAACATCCGAAATTCATTGAGCGGTTAGTTTGTCTAGAAATATTCAAATAAAAAATAAATAAATGAAACTAATTTGCACGAAATATTTAGTTAGTTCAAATTTATTACTAGTAGGATTTAAGAAAAAAAATTCATAATCACATTATAAGAAAGTATCCGAAGTTCACTACTATATTATAAAAAAAACACCTAATCATTACTCGTTCAGTGTTTCTAGAAACATCATTCAAATTCGAGAAAACGCATGAAACCGATTTTCTCGAAATATTGCATTCAAAATTAGTAATTTTAGAATTTAAGATAAAATATGTATGGATCACATTATCAAAAGTATTCGAAATTTATTGTGCTCTCAGTGTTTCTAAAAACGTATGCCTGAAAAACTTAAGTTATTAATGCTCCCTATATAAAGTTAAGTTACATGAAAATTTTTCTGGACTGAAATTCTGTCTCAGTACCAGAAACATGAGATTCTGTAAAACTTCTTTAGTAACTTCATGTTTTAATGACTGTTTTAGAGTTAGAATTGTGCGAGCTCTTTTAACGAACCGTCCACGTTTTTTTTTATTCAATAAACCTGGTTATGTGTTTCTTTTATTAAATTTAAAATGTCTATATTCTCCTTATACAATGAGTATTTTTAGATAAAAGCAGCGTTGGCGGATATATATCGTGATATTTATAAGCTGATATACATCCAACCACAAATTTGTATTATTTTAAGTTAACCACTATAAATTCAATAATAAAATGAAATAATGAGGAAATATAATTATGTAAGAGAAAGTATAATTTAACTATATTTATAGTGATGAGCAGGGCAATGATGAGAATGAGCCGGCGTCATGGTAAGCCGCGGAGCTCGTATGCCCCAGGCCTGAGGACCGAGCCTGGCAGTTTCGGTGAATTTCCAAGATGTATTAAATCGTCTGCGCCCATGTCTTATGATTATGCGGCATGTAAAAGAACCTTTGAGTAGACATTTGGCTTGGATGATGTCGGCTAAATTAAATTCTTAGTGCAATTTCGGATCAACAGAGTCCGGGTGCTCGCCCTTTCTGATGGAGAAACCGGACGTAAAAATTCTCATGCAGCGATGGTACCACACTCATTGTGGTGCCGCTAAAAGAGATGGTACAATCTCTCGGGAACGCACTAGGTCTACAATTGGCAGAAGCCAACAGCAGCCCATTAGAATTTTAAAAAATATGATGAGACTGAGAATCAGAAAATCCGCAGTGATAGTGATTCTCTGTTTGTAGTTGACTTTGACTCACTCTACTCATCAGAGAAAAACACACTGAACTCATAGTGTAAAATCATTTTCTGTGTTAATTTTCTAATACCAATCAAAATCAATAGAAACTTTTATTATTTAATTCTACAATCATGATATTATAACAAAATTACAAGTATGTATCACATATATCTTAATTGATATTTCCTCATCATGATGAACAATTTACATTAAATTACGTAAGATGCAAATGTTAAATAAAATGTACCACAGACAACCTAAGGGGTACACATTTTTATGAACCTAATTTTTGTTTAAGTGAAGTGATAGTTATTAAAAATTTTGATATATTATTTTTTTTTATATAAATACAAGCAAACTTTAGTGAGGTTTAACTAGTAATCAATTAATTTCATAATATTCTGGTTCATATAATATTACACATTTAAATAAACATAGCTTTTAAATAATTTTGTGTGAAAGCATCTGTGATATATATATATATCGTTGATAAATATCTGATATATATTATATCTATCCGATATTTTAGTATTTACGTAAATATTATGATATTTTCCAACGCTGAATAAAATTGCTTATTGCATTTAGTGTATTAAAAAAAAATACAATACGATTTTCTTGTTTTTAATTTAACACGCGAGATGACAATTTAGAAATATATTTACATAATTTTGTGCACATAAATCTACTTATTTAATATAGCACTGAATTTTATCCTGCATGCTAATGAATAAACACAAAAAGTTCACTATTACTTAAATCTACTGAGTTCTTACTGACTGTGAATAAAAATAATAACCCAAAAGTTATTGAATTTCCCATAAAAGACAAATAATGTCTGGTCTGTATTTTTAAATTTATTTATCACTTTTGTGCACAACGGCCTATTAATTCTAATAATTTAAATGTTCCCAATTCTTCGCGAATGATAGTGTCTAGACTTTATTTACTTATTAAGCTGACATTTCAAGAAAGGTGGAAATTAATTTAAAGAAACCTAGCTCGAATATCTTCTAACCAGATATTGCTATTGCTATAACTACCGTGACGTAAATTACACATTTTTTACGCAAGGAAATCCATTCAGGGGAACCTGGGGTAGAACGGGGATAGCGGGACAGAACGGGAAACGGCGGTTTTAGTGATTGAAGTTAGTGAAACCTATCGGAAAGCAGTGTGACAACGTCGACTATAGTGAAGTAAAACAGGCGGCCATTCTTGTTCAGTTATTCTTTGTTGCTCAGTGAAAACTATTGAAAAGCAGAGTTTTTATGATAAAATTAAAATTTTTATAAAATTCCGGTAAAGGTAAGGTAAGTACTCTTACATATAAAATTGTAATACTTGTGCACACTTAAAATGCTTGTTGTCGGTTGTTGTTTTATGACATTGTTTGCTTAATTTGATCAAACAAGAGAAGCGAAAAAAATTACAGTTGAATTCGCTTAATACGAAATGCCAAAAATTTGTGAATTTGTTCATATTAGCCGTTATTCGTAACAACCGTGAATAAGTAAAATTGTGTAAAAAAAGTATTAGAAATTCATATTTATATCTTAAAACTAATTACTGATATTTATAATAAAAAGTAAAATAAATAGTGAAAACAAATGATTTATTTTAACTAATATACATATTTAAATCTTACTAGTACATTGAGCAAAAGTGAACTTACCTTTTAAAATTTAACAAGTTTCTCTTTTTGAAAAAATCCTTAATGGTTAGTTGTTTTTTATGTACATTAAATTTTATCATGCTTAATTTTTGTGAATAGGTCAGAAATTTTGTTCGTGTTATCCGAAATTTGTATTTTAGCCTTCGTAATATGCGTGAGATATTTAGTGCAATTAAATAGTAAACAAAACTTGATAAATGGACGTTTTAGCCGTGATTTCTTATTAACCGTGTTCGTATTAAGAAAGATCAACTGTATTTATTGTACACATGCTCCTGGGACGGAACGGGACGGGGCAGAACGGGATACTATCCGGTTTTATCCCGTCTCCAATAGAAACCCCTCTGCAAAAGGAACCTGCAGTAATGACAAGCAAACTGAAGAAGAAGCAGTAGAAGGGAGTAAGATTGTTTGTATTGCGGAGTTTTTTATTAAAGGTCAAGTGAAGGCTGGGTGGCGCGCCAGAATTGTCTTAAATGTCACAACCTATGTGCCGGTGTGGACAGCGATGATGATGAGGCAGCATTAATATATGAACTAAAAATGTTCATCTTTTTACTGTCATAATTGGCATGTCCCGTTCTGCCCCGCTTCCAGGAGTAGAACGGGAAATTAAACTTTTTATGTATAAATATTTTAAAATATTATTCTTAATTTTTTCTTGAAAGGTATTGAAGTAAACATAATAAACAATCTATAATAATGACTACATGTAAACATAATAAACAATCTATATATAATAACTTGATTCGCGTTTTAAGTGATCTTATATGACCATGTAAATTTAGATTTAAACTTAATATCCCGTGTTGCCCTATTTATTTATTTATTAGTGCTTATTGTTTCCCGAAGTTATTGATTTTTTCTTCGGCATTAACCTTACAAATTTTCTTTAGAAATCCTATATGATCTCTTTTTAAACTAGAACCTTTTATAATAGTATGCTAAGCATAGCATTGGATGTTTTTCCTCTTTTTTTTACAAAATTATTATTTGCAATAAAGTACTGCATGCGTGTCAATTACTCTTTACGAACAGCAAATACAACCTGTATTGCGTATTTGCTTGATGGTATTGCATTTGAATAGCAATGGCTGACAAGTCATACCTGATTATGACCATCATAACATTTGTAGGAGCTTTTTAACCTTAAACTTGATTTGTTCAGTAAAAAACTGCTTTTGAGTTAATTGACTTCATTTTTGTGTGATTGAAAATAGTTCATTTTCCAGTGTCAATCTCGAGATGTATAAATGTTCGTCACCGTCAAAACGGTTGCATGCCGACTAAATCTAAATTAAAACTAATAGCTTATATGCACTGTACCGGGCTTATATGTTGCCTGCAAAGACTTATATGACTATAGTTCCTAAAGCTTTTTCTACTGTTTTCGTTCACAAGTCCATTTTGTTTTGGGTTTTCGCTTAAACAAGGCAACTTTATTTATTTGGTAATAGTGACTGGTTTTACTATGACTTCAGAAATCGTACTCGTCTGCACTTTACTTTCAAAAATAAGTAAATAAATAAATAAAAAGAAACATGTATATGAGAAATACAAACTTCAAGCTTATTCAGGGTGTCTAGGGGTAATGAAAGTCCCGAAAAAGTGACGACTTTGGAAATTGATCACGAAAATTACGAATAAGTCACGAAAATTTTCCATCCAACGGGACCTCCCCCCATCCAGAAAGCATCGTATATCCGGTATCAGACAGATTTTTTAGTATCCGGAATCCGATGCGGCCAGTGCGCAAAACATTCGGTTATCCGCCACACCAAACATGATTTTTAAAACTTTATTAATTAACATGCTTTGAAAATATCTGTGAATTACTAACTTCTTTCGCGTTTGGAAGTGGTGGGTCGTTTAAAAGTATATATAGAATTTATAGGTTTCAAAAACGAGAGCCGGATATCCGGTACCTATCCGTTATACAGGGGAACCAGATATCCCCTATCTGGAAAATTCAATACCCACAGTATCTTGTATGGCTACCAATATTTTCGAAAAGGTCACGATAAATCCTCGAAATTTTACTTTTGAAATTCTGTAGACACCCTACTGTTGCTCAGAAATTACCAAATATATTGTCAACTTACGAAGGCTGTGAAGCAGAAAAGCTTATTGATCAGGAGATTAATATGGCAAATGTATGTTCTAATGACTATCTAATTAATGTTGTCAGAAATAAGGATGCAGCGAGCTGTTTCTTTCTCCGTGTTGCGTGTTGCACGGTCCTTAAATATGAGGGCATTAATAAATGCGATTAAGCTGCACTGCTAGCTTACCTGTTTTTCCAAGTGTAGCGGATTCCTTTTAAATGATGGAATTATTATTGGTACTAAAGTTATGTTGCTTATGCATAGTTAAATTCGTCATCCTTTTTAGAATTACACTCTTTGAAGCAATCGTGTAGTTTTAAGCTCATCTATTCTCCTCTCTGAGTAATTTCCCAACAATGCATACACTTCCTTTGCAAATAATTGATTACAAAAGAAACGCCGCCTTCTTTTCTATGCAGTAGTCTCTCGTCTGCGGTTCATTTTAAAACTAATAACAGGTTGCTATAGAAACAATTCTTAGGCCGTGTTTTTCCCCTCAAGGCATCTCCCTCTAGTTAAAAAAGCGAAAACCACTTAAGAAAAAGATTACTGAAGATATGCAAAATTAATTTTAATCATTTAATCTGTGTGCAGTCAATCAGTGTAACTTTGGCCCACAATTCTATTCCCTTCTCCTATTTTAATAGGATTATTGTATTTACTGGTATAAAACTGAAGAAAATCTCTTAACGTATTGCATAGTCACCAATAATTAAGAAATTAGAATTACAAAAACCATTTTAAATGAATTGTAAACCTGTTTCAAACTTATCCTTCCATTTAGAGTAACTTTGAACCACTTCAGAACAGTGATTTTAAGAAGAAATTATTTTGATAAAATTATTATAGTTGTACAACTTTAAACCAGAAAAATAAAATTTCCGAATATTTAAAAAAAATTATTTCTCAACATCACAGGATTTCTACAATTTATGATAGTGCATAGAACAATTTCAAGAATTTCAAAAACTTTAAGGGTTTCAACAACTTCAAACCAGCATTGAGAAATAGCTTCCAAGCAGTGACTGTAAAACTACTGTATTATACAATTATCTGTGTACAGTTTTGCACTCTTATTTCGTAAAATTAAGAGTATAAAACAGATTTTACAGCCTAGCCGGCTGAGTGCATCACTGGATCTTTTAGGTTTTTTTTTTTTTTTCTTGAAGTCGAATATGCTAAAAACTATACCGTGGTTCAAAGTTACCCCCCATGGATCAAAGTTACTCTGAATGACTGTACTTATTTACTTTTTTTTTCCTTTATTAATCTCAAACAACACTTAACTACAAAGTCCTCAAAAGGACAAAGTTACTTTTTATCGAGTTAGTTTATTGAGGCTTCTGCAACTAAAGAATGAATGTTTAGGTGGCTTAAGAGAATATGTGGCACAAATATGGGTTTCAACTACCTAGCAATAAACAGCACTTATGTTTCTAATTCTTACGCTAATTTGATCGAAGAAGGAAAGTGAAAAATCGCCTGAGATTTCGCTCCGATCTCGGGCGATTCGGCGGCGGAGCAAAGCGCGTATACGGATAGCGATTTTCCCTTTTTCCTCCTCTTCCGATGATGACAAATTCCTCACAAGAACTACACTGCAAGCGCTTAATGCTGCTTCTGCTATCTTCTTTCCTGTGCTTAATACAGCAATTAGTTGAATTACAATAATTTGAAATGAGGAAGGAAAGTGAAAAATCACCTGGTATGAATCGGAAGAGGAGAAAAGCTGGAAATTGCTACACGTATTCGTATGTGATTAGCCCAGTAGAGCATTGAAATGGGTATCCAAAGGTCTTTGGTTCAATCTAGGACTCTAAAAGAACCCATGTTTTTAAGCTGAAGTTATTTTATGCAGGATTTTTTTTTTTTTGGTTGGTTGTTTCCAATACATCAATACATGAGCAACATTTAAAGTTAATCACCAAAAATCAACCGTGCCCTACTAATATCACCTCGAGTATCATTGGCCCTAAGCAACTCAAAAACACAAAACACTCTAGTGCGGCTCTAAACTTTCATAATGGAGTAGCACGGCGGTGGTCCAGAAAAATACGTAAATTATTTAGTTCCTCCCCTTTTTTTATTTCATTATAAAACTAGCTTTATATGTTCAATATTTAAGGCTAAGTTAAGTACATGCTTAAGGATTTAGAAAATAATTATAATTAAAAAACGTACTTAACAATCATCACCATATATTCTTATGCCAAGATAGCTTAATATTTCCTTTTCTGTTTTTTTTTCTTTTCTTTTCTTTTCCTTTTTTTTTTTTTTTTTTTTTTTTTTTTTTTTTTTTTTTTTTTTTGTGTGTGTGTGTGTTGAAACAAGTCCAGGTAATCATGCGATTTTCATATTAAAAAAAAAAAAATCCCATCTGAATAAAGAGAGAGAGAGACTAGAAGGGTGATATTCTAGTTCCCCCCTCCAGCAAAGTTTATTCGATTTTTCGGACAGTTGACAATCTTCATTGCAGACGTTTTCTGTGACATTGAATGTCCTGAGAGTACCATTCCAAGAGCATAGATATTGTTATTCGATCTCGAAATATTTCTCTACGCTTGTGTAACTTGTTGCTTCTTGGCAATAAAATGCGAAATTTGACTCACTTCGAATAAAATATTCTACATATTTCATGTTCAGTAGATAGTTTTAAAATATGACACCTTTAAATCTTAATTTCTTAGCATTTTCCCTTTTCCTTTATATTATTTAATTTTCTATTGTTTGCTCATTATTAACTCCCGTAAATTTTTGTTTACAATTGTTCTCTTTTCTTTTTTCTCTTAGGTTCTCATTAAAGAATCCCATTACCCTTTCATAAATTCTTCTGGTTTCATGGCAGTCTCTAAACAACCTGCCATCACTCCAGAAACTTCGAGTGGAGAAGGACTGGATGAAGAACCTACTTCAAGAGGAGGTGTGTATTATGTTTTACATTATTTATTACTTTCCCCGGAGCTGAAACCTACTTTGAATTTTAAATAACTCTCTTTTAACTCATATTTGTGAGTTTTATTAGTCTTTGCTCTTATTCGTTTTTTTTTTCCTTCTTTGGATATATTACTGGTATGATGTTTCATCAATGTTTGGAAAAGTTACTAACGCTTTTGCCAATTTTCCCTGAGAAATCTTTCAGCGAAAGTAATACTCATCTCAGCTACGTTTTTAGTAGTTGTTTGTTTCACGTGATGGGCACTTTTATGACTGTTACTAAAACTTATTTTTGTGCATTATCAATTTTATATTACTACTAGCTGCGTAGCCCGACTTTGCTCGGGATACCTCGAATATTGTGTCATTCCCTGGTGGACCAAATCTTACGTCATGTAATACATGTTCAACACCTTGTCCTAAATAAATAAAGAGAAAATTATGAAAAAAAATCCCATTAGAATAAGGAGAACAGTCTTTTGAAATTGCCGTTTGAATAAGAACAGAAGTCTCTAAAAACTCCCTTTACATACACGACATTATTCGTAACAGAATTTTATTAGACTGAGGACAACATTTCTTAAATAAAGTTAGCATTCCCACTAAAAACCTCATCAGAATAAGGGCATTAATCCCTAAAAATCCCCGATGTAACCATCCCTAAATATCGCCCATATCCCTAAATATCGCCATCAGAAATATCCCAAATGAAAAAAAAACGGACCATAGTCCTGAAAAATCCCCATTAAACTAATAAGAATAGCATTATAAAAAAAAAAGAAAGAAAAAGAAAAAACTGCTAAATATGGGAAAATGGTCCCGTAAAAATACCTTTTAAAAGAAGGAAATCAAAATAAATCTATCGACGTCGAGATCAATTGTGTCGTAGAAAATAAATTTTAAAACCTTTAAAAAGAAAGAAAAATTAAAAGCAAAACAAAAGAGAAAGAAATATTAAAGCCTTAAAGAAAAATCTCCTTTGCGGACACCTCTCTATTACGGACAAATATTGAAGAGTTTTACTATATTTTGCTGATTTGGCTTGCTTCTAAGCGATTAGTACGGTCAGTTGGGGTAATTGTAAACGCTTTTTCAATGTTTTAACTTTTGATCCTTCCCTACCTCTTGAATGAATTCAGAGATAAAATTGTGAGCGTTATAGCCACTACTGTACTTCTTGTGAGTAAATGTGTTCAAAAAATTTTGACTTTATTGCCATTTGTTAGAGAATGAGCTCGTGTTTACAATTACCCCAGTGTGTTTACAATTACCCCAGAGATCTGGGGTAATTGTAAACAGTGATTTATTTTCGAATAAGGTTGACGCAAATCTAAAATTGTTTCATACACAGTCTGCTTGAAGGCTTAAGAAGTTCCGGAGCAATAATTCTCAATCTGCGGCCAACAGGCCGCATGTGTTCCGCTGAGTCATGTTATTAGTCGGCTGAGATCATTTAACCAGAAATATCTTGCAAAAAATCAAGTAACGCAACAAATTTACGTAAAATTTGTCCCGCAGTGGATCAGTCGGTTAAGCTTGGATCCCACAGAGCACCGAAAGTGAAGCACAACTGGCCGTGGTCAACGCTTGGGAGGCTGATCACCTTCCGCGACTGATTACTCTGAGACCGAGTGCGCTAAAATGAGCTGTGCATGTAAAATACATCGTCGCTTCAAATGTCAACCAAGTTAGAAATAATTTCCGCTGAGGGACCATCCTAGGTGACGATCTCTCATCTGGGAGCTGGTTCAAAATCAGTAAGCCCCTCTGAGCCAAGTGTACTTCATTCCACCGGAGCTCATTAATAATCAGTAGAAGTTTCCTTAATTCATGGTCGCCCTGCAAGGGGAGCTTGGATTTCCAAGTGGCATTAGCAACAACAACAATAATTACGTAAAATAGACACAAAAGTGTGATTTAAATCAAAATATAATACTTATAGTCCCCCCAAAATATTGGAAATATTATAAATTTAAGTGTTTACAATTACCCCAGAGTGCGAAATATATGGGGTAATTGTAAACACCTAACTTGCACATGAAAAATAACAGGGAAGATTAAATTCATAACTAAATGTTTTTAGCAGCATTCCATATGACAAATAAAAATGGTTGAAACTGCTTACTTGTCTTTTGTAGATGAACTGGAGAGGAAAATGCAAGATCACTAAATTTTGTTAAACAACTTTTTTCACTGTGCCATTTTCAAACAATAGTGACGCCTCAACAGTTGTTTCGAAACTTAAGAAACTGTTTTAATGTCTTCCCTATGCTCACAGTTTATCACGTACAAGCAGTTAAGTTTTCAAAACCACCACAAGTGTAGTTATGAAGCTTGTTTACAATTACCCCATGTTTACAATTACCCCAACTGACCCTAATTCTCCAGATTTCTAAGTCGGACCCGATTTCACTCATTGCCCCCTCAACGATATAAAACAAATGACTCGCGCAAAAAGAAGACTCATTCTTTTACACCTTTTTCATTAAGTATGCTGAGTGACGGATCATTTTAATTCGCCGTAGCTCACATATTCTACGTGTCATACAAAATTTGCATATTTCTCCATTTCCAAATTTAAAAAAAATTATGTGTAGGGATATCATTACCAAACAATCTGCCTTTTCTTCGATTGTGACATTTTTTAAGATTCTTTACCTTCAAGTATTCCATCTACCAAACAATCTGCCTTTTCTTCGATTGTGACATTTTTTAAGGTTCTTTACCTTCGAGTATTCCATCTACCAAACAATCTGGCTTTACTTCGATTATGCCATTTTTTTAAGATTATTTACCGTCGAGTATGCCATCTACCAAACAATGCTTTTACTTCAATTATGCCATCTTTGAAAAGAAATCTTGTCATACAAATGAATGACATTAATTTTCGTACATAAACATAATTTGCAAAAATTAGTTCATTTTTCCTCATTTTAAAGCTTAAGAGAAATATCACTTCAATTTCCGACATGGTGTATAGTTAAAAGCGCGTATTATTCTGATACAAAAGCGCGTATTTTTTGTATCAGAATGAAGGGCTTTACTGTGAAGCCCTTAATCACGTAACATACATTTTAAAAATCGTGTCTGGCGAAAAGATTTTTTTTAATTATTTTTAGTAAAAAGCGAAATTCCGATCGATTATACGTGATTTACTTTCACCTGCTTATATAGATAATTTAGGTCGTATATTTAATTAATGGAACCGAAGAAAAATTTCCTTATTGCACCATTAGTGAGAGACAACTGGAATGAAGCTCAATTTTCTAAATTACTGCCGCAACAATTACGCCGCTATAATAAAGAAAAAAAAAAGGCATTGAAATAATTTTATTCGAAGACTGGAATGGCCGCTAAAAAAGTTCAAACGTATTGCATACATTTACGAAATGTCTTATAATTACTTTTTTACTAATAGGAAAGTTTTTTCTGTGTGAAAAAAATACATTTAAGATATCTTATAGTTCATTGTAGCGTTAAAATAATTTCACGAATTCAGCAGTTTTTTCTTCTATTTTAGTTGCAATAGAGTTGTGTTAAAAATCGCGTAAGAGATTATTGAATTTTGTGAAAGAGTTATTGTTGATGCTTTCTACTGCTATTCGGCCAAACTTCATGAAATTCCTCTTTTTACTAATACCTCCAAAATACTTTAAAAAAAAATCAAAAGAGATGCTCTTCCTTTAACTGAAACTCTAAGTACTGAACTAAAATAATGTGAAAAACCGTAGATAATGAGCAATAATGTTTACAGAATCGGCACTTGTCTAATACAGTGTGGGGCAAAAGTAATGGCCTGGTTTTGAAAGGTCATTAAAAAAAACTAATACAGTTTGAGACTTAAAACTTTTTATATTTTGATCTGTATATAATCCCATTTTTTTACATTGTTTTGAATACCACTTCACCAAGATGGCGGCCTTCAGCACCAATACACGGATGCAGTCCATTTCTGAAATTTTGGAATACATCTCTGCACATTTCAATGGTATGGCGGATATTTCCTCAATAATTCGCTCCTTCAGCTCTTCTAAAGTATGGGGATTTTTTTCCTTCAAATAACCCCACAAAAAAAAAAAAGCTTAGGGACCGTAACATTACGCGGGATACTGAAATGAATATTATAATATCCCGCGGATTTGAAATACAAAAAAGATGCAGTCTATTTTCTCTGCGTGGAAAAATAGACTGCATCAATGTATTGCTGCAGAAGGCCATTATCTTGTATTCAAAACTTGATGCAAAAAAATGGGATTATATACAGATCAAAATATAAAAAGTTTTAAGTCTCAAACTGTATTAGTTTTTTCTTATAACCCTTCAAAACCGGGTCATTACTTTTCCCCCACCCTGTATACCGGCGACCAAAAACCGCCAAGAAAAAATTCCGCCAATTTCAGTATACTTGTCTGTTATAACGGCGATCAAAAAGCGGCACGTAAAAGTTAGCCAATTAGAGTATATTACACTTGGAGAATATATTTTTATAATTTGCCGAAATTTTTTCTTGGCGTTTTCTGGTCACCGTTATAATAGACAAGTACCATAGAATTCTACAGCAGCAGTAATAGTTGTATATACTTTAATGCTATAAAATATATCCTTAATACACATTTGAATCAAAAACAAACATTCTTTGAGTTATTTCATCTCATTTGCAACATAAAAAATACTGTTATGTCAGCATAAAAATGGCTCCTGCACTGTAAAAAAAAATCAGGAACGTTACTAGGAATATCCTAGGCACCTCATGTGCCTAATTTTTACCAGTAACATTCCTGGGATTGATCTGGAACCATAGGCGTAACCAGGGGGGGGGGAGTTTGGGGGTTCAAACGCCCCCCCCCCCCCCCCCCCATTGGGTATTTACTTATTTAGGCACATTTAGGCACACAAAAAAATTTCTGGCTACCTCCTTGCAAAGCACATATTTTTTTTTCCCCTAAGAAAATTAAAACACATATGCATATGATTTTATTTCCTCTTTCTCTGAAGGGTTGTGATCATGACCAAAGTATGCAGCTCGTAATATAGGGGACTTTTCATCTGGTTATAATCAACCCCTTATCACCTTGGGGGGGGGGGGGGTTATAGCGAAAGGTGACTTCAATCACCGTACCAAACACAGACAAACAGAGATCCTTTCAATCACTCCAGAGGGTTTTCTTTCCTTCTTGATGTCTTTTTTACCCAAAGGAAGCAATTTGGGAAGGAACTGGGGTCTGAAAATGAAGGACCCCTCCTAGCCAACAATTCAACAATTGTCCTAATGGGTTAAACCCTCAAGCCAGGAAGGGATGCTCATCAAGCTAGAGCAGTTTGTATTTATTTAAACTTCCTGTCCAAACACCCATTTTGGTCTTTTTTGTAGATGAGCCGATTAGAAAACTGATGAACTGTATTTGCATTGCATTCTCATTTACAGATGTTCTCTCATCTCTTTTAGTTTAAATGTTTTTTTTTTCTTATTATGGTCCATCACTGATTACATTATGACTCTGGAAATCATCCGTTCAACGTTTCCAATCTCACTGCTACGGTTTAATGCTGTATTTTAATTTACAATCAAGTATTATTTATATTTTAGCTAAATTTTTAATTATTTTCGATACATAATAATGTTTGCACTCCAGCGATGGACACGTTCGTCATCCAAAAAGCAAAGCAAATTTGATTCCGACGCTTCCACTTCTGAGGTATGCTTTGTTACAAATTTAACAAAATGTTTAGAAATTTATTGTGGGGATTAGCATTTTTGTAGGGGAATTTGGATTTTTTTCTCTAAAATTCCACTATTTCCCACTTTTTTTATGAATGCCTGGACATGGAAGATTGCTTAGCGCTAAATATTGAATTTTCTATTGCGTTTGAATTAAGATCTAGTAATGAATGTTTAATGTTTTTGTGAATCAAGGCCGTATCCAGAGGGGAAGGGGGATCGTTTGCAATGTATCATATTTCATATATTCCTCCCTGAAACTTTGCTTAACATAAGTGTGTCGAAGTCTGGGCATCCCCGAAAAAAAATTCTGGATACTACCCTTGGCTCCAGAGCAGGGGGAGCATGTTAAGAATTAGGAAGGGCAGTGTATGTTTCAAAACCATACCCTTTATATATACATATATATAGGTATATATGACTAGAAATGATGTTAATATGAATTTTTTTGCATATATGATAGCTTTTTGATGTCTATATAGTAGATGTATGTTTAGATCTTTGGTGAAATTAGAGGAGTGGGTATTTGGGGCTTCTGCAACTTAAATTTCTGTAACTGGTCTTACATCATCTATAATGCTTAGGCTATAACTCTGGAGGCAAGGGTTCGAGGGCTCTCCCCAGGAAACTTTTTGAAATCTTCCTAGCAATGCAATTTCGGGATACTTTTGGTGATGTTAGAGGAAACAGAAAGGAGTTTGGTTACTCTCCCCCCGCAATTTTTTTCAAAATAAAGTCTTATATCTTTTAAGTTGCTTTTGGTGTCGCTCGTGATAGTGTTCAATGTCCTTTCCCTGAAAGTGTTTCTGAAAGTAAAGTGTCTTAAAAACGTAATTTCTCTTTTCTTTCTTTTTGTAAAACTTGTGATCTGAATTTTTTTGCCGGGGGGGGGGGAGTTGACTTGCTCCGAGGGGGTAGCTCCCCCCCCCCCCGGGAACCCGGGAGATGCCTGAAATAAACATGGAGTATGTCTTAAGAGACAAGTATTTATGACTAGTAAATTTTCAACTCTTTTTCACTTCTTATTTGTGTTTAGTCTGTACATTTTTAGGGTGACCCCCCCCCCCCTTTCACCAACCCTAGTTACGCCTATGTCTGGAACCATTCTGAATAATTGGGAAAACTTCCCACAGAAAGCCAGTAACTTTCATGGAATTAACCAGGAACCTTTCTGAATAACTGGGAAAACTTTCTACAGAAAACCAGTAACTTTCCTGGAACTAACCTAAAACCTTTCTAAATTCTAAAATTTCCCACTAGAAGCCAGTACCGTTCCCAGAATCATTTTTGATGATATAACTAACAATTTTAATATCTTAATAGTTTTGCTAAGTAGTTTTTGTACATTTCATGAATTTCAAAAGTTAACTCATTGTGAAGTTAACTTTTGAAATTCATGAAATTTACAATTACTTAGCAAAAGTTTTAAGATATTTAATTTTCAGCTATATCATCAAAAATAATGTTGACACCTCAGAAGCATCCCTCAAGTATATAAGTAGTTTCCAGGTATAAGTATTGGATTTCTAGAAACTTGTCTGAATTCTTCAAAATAACTTTGTAGTTTAAAAAATGAAGATACTTACCTTGCAATGAGTAGAGTACATATCTGAATTTTTTGAAGCCTATTTATTAACTGTTTTAAGAACTTATTATTTTCCTGTAAACATACTAATTTTAAAATCAAACTTGTCCATAATTTCTTTGTAAATATAATAAGACTTAATTTTATTCTAATTGTTAGCAATATGAATAATTACCAATCATGTTAAAACATAAAATGTTATGACGTTTAGGTATTTAATAAAGGAAGAAAAAAGCTTGCAACAATTAAAAAGCGATTTATTATTAACAATTGTTTTTCACTTCTTTGCCATTTCTAAGGGAAAATATTTATTTATGAAGTATAAAAGAAATCAGATGAATTTTCATGGTTATTAGTGTAGTCGAGACAAAATTGAAATAATGAAAACATTTGTTTTGTAAATTAGTAGCTGCAACTAGCACATATCAATTTTAGAATTTAAAATATTTTTTTAAAAAATTGTGACCACTTTAAGTTTAATTTTCTTCCAAGAGTACTTTGTTAAAAATAAAAATTTTAAGCTTTCAGGAAATTACCAAATAAATCAACTGAAGTGATATTTAATTGTTGCCACATTTTGTACAACCATAGGAAAGCTCAAGTCATAAATGTTATAAATAAAATTATCCTTATATCCATAGTTTAATATAATGCACAAAAATTAAAAAATGAAGTTATCAAAATTTTATTTGTTAAGATCAAGAATAATAACTTAGTATAAAGTGTTCCGCAAAAAAAAAAAAAAAAAAAAAAACAACAACAAATTTAATTTAGACAAAAAATAAATGAACAGCAAATACAAACATTTTTGAATGACATTTTTTAATCTTTAAGTTCACACAACACCTACATATAAGTAAACATAAAAATGGGATTTTTATACGAAACTGCTTGACAAAATAATAATAAAAAAGAGGCATATGTATAAAATGTGACAGGCCATCCAACAGTTTTTCAGCTTGCATGCAATCATGCATAGCAAAAAACTTCCAATCATTTAAATTTCTCAAAAAAAAAAAAAAAAACTAAAGCAATCTTATATTCATTATTTAACTGTGATTAACTAGAAGTATGGTATGAACATAAATTGATTCTCAGGGGGTGATTCTCAGTACAAAAACATTTTCTAAACACAAAATTTTCCGAAAACTTATGCCTCTCAACCCCCCCCCCCCCAAATTAAAAAATATAAATTATATAATTAGATGAACACCTACCCTTATGTAACAATATATAAGCTTGAAATATAAATAAATAAAACATAAAAATTAAATTCATGAAAGCATTGTAATATTAATTCCGAACTCATTTTCCCCCTGAAACAGTATTGTTTGTTAAAGTATGAAATATTTTGCTCATCCCAATGTAGAAAGAAAAGTAAATATTATTCGCCATGACAGTTGAACATTGAAGCCAGCACTTGTCGTACAGCAGACCATAAGCTTGTCCCCAAAGAAAACTAATTTAAAAAAGGGACTTTTATATCAAATTTTAAAACTGAAAATTATTAACAATATTCCTTACACGCATTGTTAGTAAGAGGATAGAGTCATACCTCCCCAAGAACAATCTCATTCAAAGAAGAATTTTAAAAATGAAAAGATGCAGAAAAGCATTCCTCGTTTTCAAGGAATGCTCAAAATACTAAATATGAGAACAAAATGCAATAAAAGAACTTGAAAATATTGGTACTGCTTTATATTTTAATATGTTTGAAAGTACATCTGTAGAGATTCATAAATTATTGGGAGTAATGAAACTATTTTAACTGTTTCAAACAAAAATCATGTACCAGATTTGTACCTTTAAACTAAAATTACAAAATAATAATGAAAAATATTACAGTTACATGAGCAATAAGCATATACTATGCAATTTTTAAAAAACATCAAGCAATTTGTAATAATTGTGTTTCAAATGAGATTTAGTGATTTATGTTCATACCATACTTAGAGTTAATCACAGTTAAATAATGTATATAGTTAGACCAAGATTGCTTTAGTTTTTTTTTTTTTTTTTTGAGAAATTTAAATGATTGGAAGTTTTTTGCTATGCATGATTGCTTTTTACAGATTCATTTTAAACAAATGATTATTTTGAAGATGCCAATATAAGTAAAGCATTTTAAAAATAGGTTTCACAAATATTTTACACTACATCAGCCAAATATGAACATAATGCATCCAACACTGGATGGAAATTGATAAATTTGCAACAGTATCCCTCTGGCTATCCCCTTCTGGTGTAAGAACATCTGGCACGGTTGGAATATTTTAAAATACAGGTATAACTTCAGATTGTAACCCTGGTCTCTAGAAAAGAAAAAAAGGATATACTATTCATGCTCTTACTGTGCAAGACACAATGCACTTATTTCCCTTCTATGAGAATAAAAACTATATTAAGACAATTAAAATTGTATGATATTAAAAATATGAGCAGTTTTAATTGCTATTAAAAGGGCTGCATTTTAACTTTAGTCCTCAAAAAGCAAGTGGCAAATGATTTTAACCAATAGGAAACATGATATACATACATGCGGCACTTTTTAAGAACAAAATATCTTTAAGAAGTTTCATCAAAAGAACAAGCTTAGTGTAATCAGAGCATTTTGGAAAGCTTTATACATCACAGTTAAAGGAAAAATATACTAATAAACACAATAAAATGCTCAAAAATATATTTATCATATCATTTTCAGAGAGGAGATAAACCAGAGTCCTAGCTGGTAAAGAAAAGAATCGTCCACTTCTGTTCCGTCTTCCATGTAAACGGTTACAGATGATGCCATCACAGCTTTTGGTTTTGTAAAATCCATACCTGGAATAATCTTGCCATTTCTACAAATAATTAGTATTTTTTTAAATAATATGCAGGCATGAGCTTCACATCACAAAAATTGGTTGATGCATACTAAGTTTGATTAAATGAAAAACTTACAGGTTACTGGTACAGCTGGTGACTATTCGCCAGCGTAAATGGTGGATTTCTGAATTGCTTACAGTATCTAGCACATGGGTGCAAGACTTCCGTCCACAGGACGGATTTCCGTCTTTTGAAAATACTCGAGGACGGAGGAAGGACGAAAAAAAATACGAAAAGATCGCGAGGAAGTAAGGGAATTTTTTTTTTTTTTTTTTTCCATCCACAAACGAATTTTCCACTCGCGCTGTCCGAGGACAAGGAATGTGGATGGGACAACGTCTCGCCTCAGGATGCTCGCCATCTCGTCAAATCTCGCCAATAACGCTTCTCAAAGCATTCATAGTGGCGTGGCGTTGGGAGAATGATCGTCATTTTGTTTTGGCCATTAATAATGGCCATCAATTTTAAGTCACAAACGCAAAAGCGAACCCTTTGCACAAACCGCGATCGCAATCTCAATGAACCACTCGCAAGTACAAGTACAAAAATTGTAAATTTCCGCTATTAAATTCCATCATTAGCTTTGATTTTTATTCTTTTCAAAATCTTTTTTTGAATGTCTAACTTTCGGAGTATTTTTAAAACAATTCGTTTTCAAAATGGCGCGCGTCGTTTTACTTTACATGACGACTTTGTGGGTTTATCGCCATCGCTCCTCACTTTGACTAGCTGATATGAAAAATATCCTATTTGAAATGAATGAGTTGTACCATACTAAACTTTTCTTTGAACAAATTAGGGAGATGACTCAATAAGTATAACTAGAAGATTAAAGGCCAATTGGGTGATGAATCATCAGAATGATGTTTTACATGCATTTAGATCGCGTAACGAAAGTTTCTCTTCGTGGTGACTGTTGATGTTATTTTTGTTTTAATTTGCACTTATTATTTTTACTTCATTTTGAAGAGAAAAGCGAATGGAAAAAAAAAGCAGAACTGTATTTAGCTCGATAAAAGAGCTTGGAAAAATAAATAATTTTTTACCTCATTAAAGCCTTCAACTAGTCATAAAGAGGACGTTCAATTTACTTTTTCTCCCTTTTACTTTTTTAATCCTCCCAAAATTTTCCGATTTCTGCAAAAGTTAAATATAAAATTAATATCGGTATTTTTCAGATATTCTTCGCTACTTACAACGGAAAAATGCTTTTTTTTTTTTTTCAGTAGATATTTCGGACAAATACCCTTTTTTTTAATGAAGTTTTCCCCGAAAACGGCGAAAAATGCCGGGAAAATAGGCGAGCGAAAATTTTCCCGGTTTTCTGGATCGGCCATTAAATTTTGGTGGGAAAATACGCATCAGGCAAAGACATTTGGTTTAATTTATTAATCAACCATAATTAGCTGGTCACAACTGATCTTTTCCCCTCAAAGTCCCCGTTTTTATTTGTTAAATATGAAGTCTTTTTTTTTATAGGGTCAGTTGGGGTAATTGTAAACGCTTTTTCGATGTTTTAACTTTTGATCCTTCCCTACCTCTTGAATGAATTCAGAGATAAAATTGTGAGCATTGTAGCCACTACTGTACTTCTTGTGAGTAAATGTGTACAAAAATGTTGACTTTATGACTGTTGGTTAGCGAATGAGCTCGTTTACAATTACCCCAGTGTGTTTACAATTACCCCAGAGATCTGGGGTAATTGTAAACAGTCATTTATTTCCAACTAAGGTTGATGCAAATGGAAAATTGTTTCATACACAGTCTGCTTGAAGGCTTAAGAAGTTCCGGAGCAATGGTTCTCAATCTGCGGCCAACAGGCCGCATGTGGTCCACTGAGTTATGTTATGAGTCGGCTGAGATCACTTCCCGAGAAATATCTTGCAAAAAATCAAGTAATGCGACAAATTTATGTAAAATTTGCCCCGCAGTGGATCAGTCGGTTAAGCTTGGATCCCACAGACACCGAAAGTGAAGCACAACTGGCCGTGGTCAACGTTTGGGTGGGTGACCACCTCCCGCGACTGATTACTCTGAGACCGAGTGCGCTAAAGGGAAGCTGTGCACGTAAAATACATCGTCGCTTCAAATGTCCACCAAGTTAGAAATAAATTCAGCTGAGGGACCATCCTAGATGACGATCCCTCATCTGGGAGCTGGTTCAAAATCATTAAGCCCCTCTGAGCCAAGTGTACTTCATTCTAGCTTAGCTCATTAATAATCAGTACGAGCTTCCTTAATTCATGGTCGCCCTGCAAGAGGGGGCTAGGATTTCTAAGTGGCATTAGCAACAACAACAACAGTTATGTAAAATAGACAAGAGAAGTGTAATTAACATCAAAATATAATACTTATTGTCTCCTCAAAATATTGGAAATAGGAAAAATTTAAGTGTTTACAATTACCCCAGAGTTCGAAATATATGGGGTAATTGTAAACACCTAACTTGCACATGAAAAATAAGAGGGAGGATTAAATTCATAACTAAATGTTTTTAGCTGCACTCCATATGACAAATAAAAGTGGTTGAAACCGCTTACATCGCTTTTGTAGATGAGCTGGAGAGGAAAATGTAAGATCACTAAATTTTGTTTTTTCGAAACTTACGAAACTGTTTCAATGTCTTCCCTATGCTGCCAGTTTATCACTCACAACCAGTTAAGTTTTCAAAACCACCACAAGTGTAGTTATGAAGCTTGTTTACAATTACCCCATGTTTACAATTACCCCAACTGACCCTAATTTAAACTCAGTTTTTCCTTTATTTTCGTTTAAAAAGTACTTTTCATTATTATTATTCTTTATTTTATTTACTCTTGATTGATTCATATTCATGTGTTTATTTATTAATTATAACAATTGTATTTTTAATACATAAAATGATACATGTACAGTATGGGACCCCAAATTCGGGGTCCCGAAATTCGGAACTTTTTCAAAAAAAATCGGCAGTTAAAAAAAAAGTTTTGTTTTTTGAAGAAAAATTTAATTAAGATTTTGCACCAAGTTTTGGAAATAGGCATTTTAAACAGGGCGGGGGGGGGGGGGGGAGAAATGTAATGAACATGTTTAAGATCGGAAATGGGCAGTTTTCAAAAAGGTTATTTCGCGATTTTTTGAAAATGGTTCGTTTTTGCGATTAGAGTTTTTGTTAATTGTTTTGCTTTGATTCTAAGTTAATATCATTAAATTTTGGCTTTTTTTCATTTCTTGTAGTTTTGTTATATTTATTTTTAAAAATGAGCTCTAATTTTTGCGCGATACAAAATATTCGCGAAATTGAAAATCGGCATTTCTCGCATTTTCCCGATAGTCTGACCTTTTACTGCAATTTAGTGGCTAGAGAATTAGAATATAAAATCATATCAGAATTTGACGGAGTTCTTTTATTGGTTAGTTAAAGAGGTTAAAATAATATCGGAGAAAGTCCAGATGCTTCGATGCTTTGCCTCCGAATGTAAGCAGACTCCAACTTCGTTTTTTATGCTAAACTTCGCAACTTATAGACGAGTTATATATAATACGATAATAAAAATGCTATAAATGAGCAAATGCTAATAAAATCTCCCACAGCAAATTATATGGGCTCTGATGCTAGTCGGTGAAAAAGGACAGTTCTGCATCAGCAGGCGGTGGCGGTGGAAGGGCGCGTGGCCGTTGCGCCTGCCAGTGCCCCAGGCGTGCCCTCAGGCGTTAGTCGAGTGGAGTTGAGTTGTATGCCCCCAGGCATTTTCGAGTGGAGTTGAGTTGTTTTTGCCCCCAGGCATTTTTCGAGAAGAGTTGAGTTGTATGCCCTCAGGCGTTTTTCGAGTAGAGTTGAGTTGTATGCCCTCAGCCGTTTTTCGAGTGGAGTTGAGTTGTTTTTGCCCCCAGGCATTTTTTGAGAAGAGTTGAGTTGTATGCCCTCAGGCGTTTTTCGAGTAGAGTTGAAATGTTTTTCAAAAATTTATAGTTTTGGAATGGCAACACCTTTTTGTTTCAGTTTAGGATTTTGATACGTGTTCCATTGCGGCGCCATCTATGAGAAGAAAATGGAACTATTTTGGCACTTAGAATTTTTTTTCTAATGTTTTCTCTCAGAATTCAAGCAGGAACTATTTTATATTACAAAAAATAATTATAATGTATAATGAATTAAATTTATTGTCGCTATTTACATCCTATTATGTATTTATTTCTTTTTTAGACTTAATTTTTTTTTCTTTTTCGATCTTTTTAATGTTTTCACTTAGCATTCACGCAGGAACTACTTCATATTAACAAAAAATTAATTATAAAATGATAGCGCTAAAAAGTTAATACTTAAAAAGGGATTACTTTAAATGCAAAGGGAATTATTAAAGTATTACATTTAAATGATATTAAAAAATAATAATAATATTTTTAATACAAATTAGTGATGATAAAAGGTATATTCAACTTACCCTAGCAGGAGATTCAGTAGATTGATAATTGATTCTTGAAAAATCCATGGTCGAGCGTATAAGGAACTGAGAAACGCTTTTAAAAAAGAGCAGAACAAAAATTCATCTTTACTAAGCAAGTGTAGAAAGCGAAGTGACTTTTCACTTTCCAGTCCTTGTAGCATTTTCTTTCAAGAAATATAGAAGCTAAAAGTTAACCAAATAGAATGCAGTATACATCACAGTTGAACAGAATGTATCCATTCAGGGTACATTTGACGAAAGTTATAATTCCTGCAGCATTGCAAGACATGAACAAACTTGTATTGCGCTAAAAGATTGAAATCATAGTGCAGGTGTTTTTTTATGGCTTTAGGTCCTTTGTGACGATCGGACAGAAAAGAAAAGGTCCCCTCTCCACCCCTATAGGCATACTTTCTCTTTCTACATTGAATGAAGTGATTGACAAAGATCGCTTTCCTTTTCACATACAAAGCATTTCCATTGTACTTAATTTTTAACTGTAGATAATGGATACATTACTTGATGGTGGTGAATATCAGCTTAATGAAAACAAAAATACGTTAATGAGAGATGATTTTTACTCGCAAGAAAACATGTTTGATCGTGTTTTCTTCTATTAGCAACCTTTTTTTCATTGGTGCAGAAGCTACTAGTAGGATTCATTCCGTAAAACAATAGAGAATGTAAGATTTTACTAAATAAAAATGTTTGAACTTGCAAAACAAAATTATCTTCTACTTGCAAAATTTTAGAACTTCGCATGAAAATTTTAAAAAAGTACTTATTCAAACGGTTGAAACTTGGAACTAAAATTTCAACACTGAATCATCAAAAATCCGAAACAATTTAAGCTGTGGAATAAAGATTCGAGACTTAAAAAGTAAATGTAAACTCACTAAAAGAGATTTGAAAATCTGAAAAGAGAAATAGAATAATAACTTCACTAGAAACACTGAAATAGAATCGTAAAACTTGAAAAATTTAAATCGCAAAACTTAAATCTATTGCAAAGAGCTTTATGTGAAACGTAAAAGTGCTAAGAGCAAAATGCTAAAACTGAGGAAACTTAGAAATACGTGGAACAAATCATTTACAACTATAAACTTTAAAAACTTAAACTCATTCAGAAAAGAACGGAAATGCAAAATTACAAAACAAAAGTGTTACGCTCTTGCAAAATATTAAAACTTAACGCAAAAAAAATGTAAGAAAGTACAAAACACCAAAAGTTAAGAGTAGTATAAAAAACTATTACTTAGATTCATCTAAAACATAACTCGGAAAAAGTAAAAGTAATATATACAAATTGAAAAAACATATTCACCTAATTAACATATCAAAATAGCAAGTACAAGACGTTAAAACAGAACGAAAAATGTAAAAGTATGAAATGTAAAATTACAAAACCTAAATTCATCTGGTAAAAGTTAAGTAAAAAATGTAAAAGCACTAAGAGTGAAAACTACAAAACAGCATGAAAGCTAGAAATAAAAAATATACAACATCAGAACTTAAATTCATCCAGAAAAACTTAGAAGAAAAAATGTAAAAGTTCGGAAATTTTCAAAACAAAAGTATGATGCACTTGCAAAATGTTAAAACTTAGTACTTTTTACGTTTTTGCACTATGTACAAAATGTTAAAATTTAGATTTATCTACTAAAACAGTGAATGAAGATGTAAAATTACTAAGAGTAATATATTAAAACAACACGAAAACGTAAAAGTACTAAGTACAAAACGTAAAAAAAATATTATTTATCTGATATAACTTAGACTGAAGTCGTAAAATTACTAAGTACAAAGTGTTAAAACATCATAAAAATGTAAAAATATCAAGTATAAAGCAGCAAAACATAGATTTGTCTATAGAAATCTTGATCAAAAAATGTAAAGTTTAAACAACAAAATCCTAAAACTCTGAAAAAAAGTAAAAACACGCAGTACAAAAACAGCAAAACATAGATTTGTCTATTGAAATCTTGATCAAAAAATGTAAAAGTTCTAACAACAAAATCTTAAAACTCTGAAAAATTAAAAACATGCAGTGCAAAACAACAAAACATGTACAAATGCTAAGTATAAAGTTGCGATACAAATGCTCAGTATAAAACTTAAATTCATCCAGAAAAACTTAGAACGAAAAATGTAAAAGTACGAAACTTTTCAAAACAAAAGTGTGATGCACTTGAAAAACATTAAAACTTAATGCGAAAATGTAAAAAGTACTACGCACAAAATGCTAAAATTTAGACTTATGTACTAAAACATTGGATGAAGATGTAAAATTACTAAGTAAAATATATTAAAGCAGCAAGAAAATGTTAAAGTACTAAGTACAAAAACGTAAATAAATTGATTTATCTACTAAAACATAGACTGAAGTTGTAAAATTACTAAGTACAAACTGTTAAAATATCATAAAATTTGAAAATAGCAAGTATAAACCAACAAAACATAGATCTGTAGACTGAAATCTTGATCAAAAATGTAAAAGTTCTAACAACAAAATCCTAAAACTGATAAATTAAAAACACTCAGTACAAAACAACAAAACAAGTAAAAATGGTAAGTATAAAGCTGCAAAACTTAAACTCAATCAGAAAAACTTAGAATGATGATGTAAAAGCGCGAAACTTTTCAAAATAAAAGTGTTATACACTTGCAAAATGTTAAAACGTACTGCAAAAATCTTAAGAATTACTACGTACAAAATGTTAAAACTCTGATTTATCTACTAAAGCAACGCGAAAATGTAAAAGTACTAAGTATATAACGTATTCATCAAGTGAAATTTTATACGAAAATGTAATCGTTTATGTACGAAACTTAAAAAACTTAGATTTATCTAAAAAAAAATCCCAACTAAAGTCGTAAAAAGTATGAAATGTTAAACATCATGAAGATGTAAACTTTCCAAAAATGCTAACATCAAAACAACTTAGATGTATCTAATAAAATTTAGAACGAGTAAAAGTGTCAAACTTAATAAAAGTACTAAGTAAAAAACAAAAAAAAAAATAATATTCATCTACTAAAACACAGAAAAACTTAGAACGAAAAGGTAACAGAAAATTTTCAAAATAAACGTGTTATGCACTTGCAAAATGTTAAAACTTAAATTTATCTACTAAAAATCGGAACAAAGATGTAAAAATACTAAGTATAATACATTGTAGCAACACAAAAATTTAAGAGTACTAAATACAAAACATAAGAAAAGTTAGAGTTATCTAACTAAAACTTAGACTGAAGTCGTAAAATTACCAAGTACGAAATGTTCAAGAATCATAAAAATGACTAAATAACAAGTATAATGTATCAAAAACATAGATTTCTCCATTGAAATCTTATAAAAAAAAAATGTAAAAGTTCTAAGGACAAAAATGCTAAAGAAGTGAAAAAATGAAGAATACGCAGTGCCACACAACAAAGCATGTACTAACTATAAAACTTCTAATCTTGAATTCATCCAAGGAAAAAAAAAAACTTAGGAAAAAAAATATGTAAATCCAAACAAAAATTTTCAGAAATAAAACTGTTATCCACTTGCAAAGTGTTAAAACTTAATGCAAAAATATAACAAGAAGTTCCGTCTAGAACTATACGAGCCTACTTTCCCGTATACACCAAATTCAAATTTATAATCTAGCTATCTCTTTCTCTCTCTTTATTATTTATCTTTAGTTCTAATTATTGAAAATATACCTTTTTCAACGGATAATACATATTCATTCACTCACTCATTCATTCTTTCATTTATTCAGCCATGCATTTATTCATTCATTCGTTACCTCATTCAAGTGTTTATTCATTCATTTACGCATTCATGTATTTATTCACTCATTTATTTATATTTTCATTTATTCAATAATTTATTCATTCATTCTTTTCCTCATTCATTTATTCATTGATTTATTCTTTCACTCTTTCATTTATTCATTCATTCATTATTTCACTCATTGAGTCACTGAGAAATATCCTTGAAAATCCCGATCAAAAAATTTCATAGCAAAATAGGCTCGTACGTTCTGGATAAACTTTCTATTTCTACATGTTCTACGTTATAAGAGCTTTCCGATAAAGTTTGTTCCAAGCAAATCGGTCCGTTAGATCAGGATTTATATAGGGTTGAAATTCCCCCGTAAGCTCTGTGTTAATTTTTTGAACTGTTCAAAAATGAACAAAAACTGTTCAAATCAATATTTCACGCCGAGAACTCCTTTCAATAAGCTTTCAATAGGAACTTGGCTCTTGTGCCCAGAGTTTACAGAATTTGCTTCAATTTTGTCCATAGGCGCTAATGTTAAAATTTTTTGAACTGTTCAAAATTGAACAAAAAATTGTTCAAATCAAAAAGTGAAATATAGAAATGAGATGTCCTCGCCGAGATCTTTCGAATGCAAAAAGAATTTTTCCAATCGGACAATTCGTTCAAAAGTTATTAGGGGGGGACAGACCGACAGACCGACAGACAGACAGACCGACAGACAGACCGACAGACCGACCGACAGACAGACCGACAGACAGACAGACCGACAGACACACTTTTTCCCCATCTCAATACCCTACTTTCAATTTTTTTATTTTTCAATCTTTATTTAATTACTTCACTTATTTTTGACTTTTCTTGATTTTTAACGATATTTTCACGATACATTAAGCCTTCTTTCATGCTTTATTATTATTTTTTTTTACTTTTACGGGAAAGTAGGCTAAAAAGTACTGTGTATGAATCTTAAAACAGATTTATCAACGAAAACACGGAATGAAGATGTAAAAATATTAAGTATAATATTTTTAAGCAACACTAAAATGTAAAAGCACTATGTACAAAGCATCAAAACTTAGATTCATCTATTAAAACAGTATAAAAGCACTACATACAAACTGCAAAAACTCTTAGAACTAAAATTTAAAAATGTAACAAATCATAAAATTTTAAAACTTAACTTCATCCAGAAAAACTTAGAACGGAAATGTAAAATTACTGAAGTTTACAAAACAAAAGTGATAGGCATTTGCAAATTGTTAAAAGCAAACACGTAAAAAGTACTAGATACAAAAAGTTAACCGACAATGAAGGGAATCCTAACCGAACACTGGTTCCCCAACTACATATTTTCCCGACTGTGAAAACTTTTCTGTCGAGGAAAATTTATAGTTGGGGTAGTCAGTGCTTGGTTAGGGCTCTCTTCATTGTCGCTTAACAACCACTTCTCTGCTCGCGAGAAGAATGAATCCAATTGTGACTTTAAAATTAAAGTTGTTTTCCTTTAAGCGTAAAGTAGTTTTTTTTACATGTTTTGTTGTGTTGTACTACGTATTTTTAATTTTTCCCAGATTTAATAATTTTGTTCTCAGAACATTATCACACAATTTTAGAGTTAAGTCCTATTTGATGAATCGAATTTGCAGTTTTGTTATTATACTACTCCAAGTTTTGATGTTTCGTACTTTTTGTATCTAGTACTTTTTACGTGTTTGCTTTTAACAATTTGCAAATGCCTATCACTTTTGTTTTGTAAACTTCAGTAATTTTACATTTCCGTTCTAAGTTTTTCTGGATGAAGTTAAGTTTTAAAATTTTATGATTTGTTACATTTTTAAATTTTAGTTCTAAGAGATTTTGCAGTTTGTATGTAGTGCTTTTATACTGTTTTAATAGATTAATCCTTTTTTGATGCGTTGGCTTTAGTACTTTAACAGTTTCGTTCTGTTTTTTACTAAATAAATGTATATTTGAGGTTCTATGCTTAGTACTTTTACATTTTTGTACCAAGTTTTACTAGATGAATCTAAGTTTTGATGCTTTGTACATAGTGCTTTTACATTTTAGTGTTGCTTAAATATATTATACTTAATATTTTTACATCTTCATTCCGTGTTTTCGTTGATAAATCTGTTTTAAGATTCATACACAGTACTTTTTATATTTTTGCATTAAGTTTTAACACTTTGCAAGTGGATAACAGTTTTATTTCTGAAAATTTTTGTTTGGATTTACATATTTTTTTTCCTAAGTTTTTTTTTTTTCCTTGGATGAATTCAAGGTTAGAAGTTTTATAGTTAGTACATGCTTTGTTGTGTGGCACTGCGTATTCTTCATTTTTTCACTTCTTTAGCATTTTTGTCCTTAGAACTTTTACATTTTTTTTTTATAAGATTTCAATGGATAAATCTATGTTTTTGATACATTATACTTGTTATTTAGTCATTTTTATGATTCTTGAACATTTCGTACTTGGTAATTTTACGACTTCAGTCTAAGTTTTAGTTAGATAACTCTAACTTTTCTTATGTTTTGTATTTAGTACTCTTAAATTTTTGTGTTGCTACAATGTATTATACTTAGTATTTTTACATCTTTGTTCCGATTTTTAGTAGATAAATTTAAGTTTTAACATTTTGCAAGTGCATAACACGTTTATTTTGAAAATTTTCTGTTACCTTTTCGTTCTAAGTTTTTCTGTGTTTTAGTAGATGAATATTATTTTTTTTTTTTTGTTTTTTACTTAGTACTTTTATTAAGTTTGACACTTTTACTCGTTCTAAATTTTATTAGATACATCTAAGTTGTTTTGATGTTAGCATTTTTGGAAAGTTTACATCTTCATGATGTTTAACATTTCATACTTTTTACGACTTTAGTTGGGATTTTTTTTTAGATAAATCTAAGTTTTTTAAGTTTCGTACATAAACGATTACATTTTCGTATAAAATTTCACTTGATGAATACGTTATATACTTAGTACTTTTATATTTTCGCGTTGCTTTAGTAGATAAATCAGAGTTTTAACATTTTGTACGTAGTAATTCTTAAGATTTTTGCAGTACGTTTTAACATTTTGCAAGTGTATAACACTTTTATTTTGAAAAGTTTCGCGCTTTTACATCATCATTCTAAGTTTTTCTGATTGAGTTTAAGTTTTGCAGCTTTATACTTACCATTTTTACTTGTTTTGTTGTTTTGTACTGAGTGTTTTTAATTTATCAGTTTTAGGATTTTGTTGTTAGAACTTTTACATTTTTGATCAAGATTTCAGTCTACAGATCTATGTTTTGTTGGTTTATACTTGCTATTTTCAAATTTTATGATATTTTAACAGTTTGTACTTAGTAATTTTACAACTTCAGTCTATGTTTTAGTAGATAAATCAATTTATTTACGTTTTTGTACTTAGTACTTTAACATTTTCTTGCTGCTTTAATATATTTTACTTAGTAATTTTACATCTTCATCCAATGTTTTAGTACATAAGTCTAAATTTTAGCATTTTGTGCGTAGTACTTTTTACATTTTCGCATTAAGTTTTAATGTTTTTCAAGTGCATCACACTTTTGTTTTGAAAAGTTTCGTACTTTTACATTTTCCGTTTTAAGTTTTTCTGGATGAATTTAAGTTTTATACTGAGCATTTGTATCGCAACTTTATACTAATCATTTGTACATGTTTTGTTGTTTTGCACTGCATGTTTTTAATTTTTCAGAGTTTTAAGATTTTGTTGTTAGAACTTTTACATTTTTTGATCAAGATTTCAATAGACAAATCTATGTTTTGCTGTTTTTGTACTGCGTGTTTTTACTTTTTTTCAGAGTTTTAGGATTTTGTTGTTTGAATTTTTATGTTTTTTTGATCAAGATTTCTGCAGACAGATCTAAGTCTTTTAAGTTTCGTACTTAAGTTTGACATTTTTATACAAAGCTTCACTTGATGACTACGCTATATACTTAGTACTTTTAAATTTCATGCTACTTTACTATTTTATACTTAGTACATTTGATTCAATTACATTTTCATTTTAAGTTTTAACATTTTGTACGTCCATAACACTTTTACTTTGAAAAGTTCCGTACTTTTACAACTTCGTTCTAAGTTTTTCTGGAAAAATTTAAGTTTTGCAGCCTTATACTTAGCAATTTTACAGGTTTTGCTGTTTTTGTACTGCGTGTTTTCAATTTTTCAGAGTTTTAGGATTTTGCTGTTTGAACTTTTACATTTTTGATCAAGATTTCAGTAGACAAATCTATGTTTTGCTGTTTTTGTGCTGCGTGTTTTTAAATTTTTCGGAGTTTTAGGATTTTGTTGTTCGAATTTTTGCGTTTTTTGATCAAGATTTCTGCCGACAGATCCAAGTCTTTTAAGTTTCGTACTTAAGTTTGACATTTTTGTACAAAGTTTCACTTGATGACTACGCTATATACTTAGTACTTTTACATTTTCATGTTACTTTACTATTTCACACTTAGTACATTTGATTCAATTACATTTTCATTCTAAGTTTTAGTAGATAAATCAGAGTTTTAATATTTTTGACGAAGAATTTTTTACATTTTTACATTAAGTTTTAACATTTTGTAAGTGCATAACACTTTTACTTTGAAAAGTTCCGTACTTTTACAACTTCCTTCTAAATTTTTCTGGAAAAATTTAAGTTTTGCATCCTTATATACTTAGCAATTTTACAGGTTTTGCTGTTTTTGTACTGCGTGTTTTCAATTTTTCAGAGTTTTAGGATTTTGTTGTTTGAACTTTACATTTTTTGATCAAGATTTCTATAGACAAATCTATGTTTTGCTGCTTTATACTTGATATTTTTACATTTTTATGATGTTTTAACACTTTGTACTTAGTAATTTTACGACTTCAGTCTAAGTTATATCAGATAAATAATATTTTTTTTACGTTTTGTACTTAGTACTTTTACGTTTTCGTGTTGTTTTAATATATTACTCTTAGTAATTTTACAACTTCATTCACTGTTTTAGTAGATAAATCTAAATTTTAACATTTTGTACATAGTGCAAAAACGTAAAAAGTACTAAGTTTTAACATTTTGCAAGTGCATCATACTTTTGTTTTGAAAATTTCCGAACTTTTACATTTTTTCTTCTAAGTTTTTCTGGATGAATTTAAGTTCTGATGTTGTATATTTTTTATTTCTAGCTTTCATGCTGTTTTGTAGTTCTCACTCTTAGTGCTTTTACATTTTTTACTTAACTTTTACCAGATGAATTTAGGTTTTGTAATTTTACATTTCATACTTTTACATTTTTCGTTCTGTTTTAACGTCTTGTACTTGCTATTTTGATATGTTAATTAGGTGAATATAAGTTTTTTCAATTTGTATATATTACTTTTACTTTTTCCGAGTTATGTTTTAGATGAATCTAAGTAATAGTTTTTTATACTACTCTTAACTTTTGGTGTTTTGTACTTTCTTACATTTTTTTTGCGTTAAGTTTTAATATTTTGCAAGAGCGTAACACTTTTGTTTTGTAATTTTGCATTTCCGTTCTTTTCTGAATGAGTTTAGGTTTTTAAAGTTTATAGTTGTAAATGATTTGTTCCACGTATTTCTAAGTTTCCTCAGTTTTAGCATTTTGCTCTTAGCACTTTTACGTTTCACATAAAGCTCTTTGCAATAGATTTAAGTTTTGCGATTTAAATTTTTCAAGTTTTACGATTCTATTTCAGTGTTTCTAGTGAAGTTATTATTCTATTTCTCTTTTCAGATTTTCAAATCTCTTTTAGTGAGTTTACATTTACTTTTTAAGTCTCGAATCTTTATTCCACAGCTTAAATTGTTTCGGATTTTTGATGATTCAGTGTTGAAATTTTAGTTCCAAGTTTCAACCGTTTGAATAAGTACTTTTTTAAAATTTTCATGCGAAGTTCTAAAATTTTGCAAGTAGAAGATAATGTTGTTTTGCAAGTTCAAACATTTTTATTTAGTAAAATCTTACATTCTCTATTGTTTTACGGAATGAATCCTACTAGTAGCTTCTGCACCAATGAAAAAAAGGTTGCTAATAGAAGAAAACACGATCAAACATGTTTTCTTGCGAGTAAAAATCATCTCTCATTAACGTATTTTTGTTTTCATTAAGCTGATATTCACCACCATCAAGTAATGTATCCATTATCTACAGTTAAAAATTAAGTACAATGGAAATGCTTTGTATGTGAAAAGGAAAGCGATCTTTGTCAATCACTTCATTCAATGTAGAAAGAGAAAGTATGCCTATAGGGGTGGAGAGGGGACCTTTTCTTTTCTGTCCGATCGTCACAAAGGACCTAAAGCCATAAAAAAACACCTGCACTATGATTTCAATCTTTTAGCGCAATACAAGTTTGTTCATGTCTTGCAATGCTGCAGGAATTATAACTTTCGTCAAATGTACCCTGAATGGATACATTCTGTTCAACTGTGATGTATACTGCATTCTATTTGGTTAACTTTTAGCTTCTATATTTCTTGAAAGAAAATGCTACAAGGACTGGAAAGTGAAAAGTCACTTCGCTTTCTACACTTGCTTAGTAAAGATGAATTTTTGTTCTGCTCTTTTTTAAAAGCGTTTCTCAGTTCCTTATACGCTCGACCATGGATTTTTCAAGAATCAATTATCAATCTACTGAATCTCCTGCTAGGGTAAGTTGAATATACCTTTTATCATCACTAATTTGTATTAAAAATATTATTATTATTTTTTAATATCATTTAAATGTAATACTTTAATAATTCCCTTTGCATTTAAAGTAATCCCTTTTTAAGTATTAACTTTTTAGCGCTATCATTTTATAATTAATTTTTTGTTAATATGAAGTAGTTCCTGCGTGAATGCTAAGTGAAAACATTAAAAAGATCGAAAAAGAAAAAAAATTTAAGTCTAAAAAAGAAATAAATACATAATAGGATGTAAATAGCGACAATAAATTTAATTCATTATACATTATAATTATTTTTTTGTAATATAAAATAGTTCCTGCTTGAATTCTGAGAGAAAACATTAGAAAAAAAATTCTAAGTGCCAAAATAGTTCCATTTTCTTCTCATAGATGGCGCCGCAATGGAACACGTATCAAAATCCTAAACTGAAACAAAAAGGTGTTGCCATTCCAAAACTATAAATTTTTGAAAAACATTTCAACTCTACTCGAAAAACGCCTGAGGGCATACAACTCAACTCTTCTCAAAAAATGCCTGGGGGCAAAAACAACTCAACTCCACTCGAAAAACGGCTGAGGGCATACAACTCAACTCCACTCGACTAACGCCTGGGGGCATTGGTAGGCACAACGGCCACGCCCCCTTCCACCGCCACCGCCTGCTGATGCAGAACTGTCCTTTTTCACCTACTGATGCTACTTACAAAATTTTTTGACGAGGATCCAAATCTGGAAAGATCGCGGCCCCGAACGTTCTGGATTTGAGGTCCCATATTGTGTATTTCAAAAATTTAACTAACTCATAAACTATACTTGAAAGGAAAAGAATAATGGCATAGCAATTAGGTTATATCAGCCCCCCCCCCCCCCCAAAAAAAGTAAAACTTACTATGTGTAGGTATGTATGTAATCTTGTTGCTTATATGAGGTCGATTCAGCGTTTTTTAACAGATGAATATGTGAAAATTGAAAATTTAAGCATATAGTGATGGAATTTTTTACTATTATTTGCCACTTTTATAATAAATAATGGTGTAAAAAGTAAAATTTGGATGCTTGGAATTTTGCGACGGGTCCGTTTTGATTGATTTTAATCTTGCTAAGGGTCCTAAAGCGGACAGAAATTTGCTCTGGCTTGACAACTGCTTATATATAATAAATACCCCCCCCCCCCCAACCCCCATGAAAAATTTCTCGTGAGTCAGCGTAAAAATTATTCAGTCCTGGAAACTTCCAGGACTTGCACCCATGATCTAGCAACTTATCTCTAAAAATGGTGTTTTCCCTCAAATCTGAAACACCAATACCTAATAGCAGGGATACACAAACTATGGCCCGCCGAGCCTTTTGAATTGGTCCGCCGAATCTTTTGAATTCGCTCTCTAATACAGTTTATAAAAAAGAATATATATAATAAAATTAAAATAAGAAAAAATAATTGTAAAAAGAAAGCTTACGAAAAATCGCAGTTAAAAGATCGTCTCCGCATCCGAAAAAAATAAAGCATTGAACGCATTGACGCAACGAACTACGAACGTCGAGCAAGCACGCAAAACGTGTATTCAAGAGCTACCGCTAGTGGAGCTTCTCACCACCTTCTCCTAGGAGTGCCGATGAGCAAAAAAAACTAAAAGTAAAAGCGGTATATACGCAACGCGGATGCGCCCTCAAGAGAATAAACAATCACAAATCGTCTTTTTTGCAACTAAAGCAACATGTAAACCACGGGGGAAAAAAAACTTCCTACGATTCATTTTTCGCCATCTTGGACTTAGTTCTCTTTGTTGAATGTCATATGAATAATTAATCCTTTGATTTTGATCTAAAGAAACCTTTACACTTTGCTTTATTTTTTTAAATTTTTTTTTGTAGCTCATTTATTTCAGATCAAATATTTTGTACTTATAAAATAAAAATATCTTATTCGCCTATCTTGCGCTATTTTGAAAATAAGTTTTTTTTTTTTTTAATTGCGCACGAATTAGAAATAAACATTTTAAAAAGAATAAGAATATAATATTAAAAAAATATTTGGGATCGCAGTTGCTCATTTTAGAACTATTATCCGCTTTTTCTATCGCGATTTTTGTTAAAGAGTTCGTTTTTTCCCTTTGCAGATTTTGTTAATTGTGTTGCATCTGTTCCTTGTTTATAATTTCAATAGCAATCTAGATGGGGGGAGGGGGATATTCAATAATTTCACCTAAGGGAAATTCAAGAAGAGGAAGGAGCGGTTGTTCGGTATTTTACTCTCCTAGGCTCATGGTAAAATAACGATCCAAAGCGAAGTTTTTTTTTTTTTTTTTAGTTTTTTTTATTAAATTTTTTTCTTTTATTTTCTAGACATTTCGCCGTAAAAATGTTTTGATAACCATTACACATTAGAAGCTTAGATTCTGTACGAAATGTGAAGCAATATTTTTTTATCTCAAAATACTTCTACTTTTTAGTAATAAACCCATGGATGAATCCATTGAAAAATAATTTGCAGAAAATTTAATGAAAAGTCAGTTTTAGTTATGGTTTTTAGATAGTAAAAGAAATGATGCAGTGTCTTTTCCACATGGACTGGAAGAGATATTCAGACATGTGATTTTTCCGTATTTTGACAAAATTCCGTATATTTCATCATTTTGGAAATTAAGAATTTCGTTCCGGCGAAAATCGTTACTTTTGGAAGGCTTTTTCCTTTTCTTTCTATGAAAAATTTTGAAAGTAGCCTGTCAACTACATGCCGGGCAACCTTTACAAATTTCGAGTAAAATTTACATATTTTGTCCGGGTTTTTTTTTTTTTTTTTTTTTTTTTTTTTGCGCTTTCAAGGATCGGTCCCGATTTTTTATGCATTTCGAAATCCCAATGGATCGACTTCTGATACACTTCCTAGTTGTCAGTTACTGTCCGATTCTGCCTCTTAGACATCAGTTACTTTGAGCTTTCCATTATTTTTATCTTTATTAAGCTTCAGCTTCTATAGTAAAGAACTTGCACGGACGTCATTCTGCCACGCCCACTTTAAAATCCGGCCGAAAATAAGGAATTTTTCGAAAATTATTTTAACTTTTAGTGATCATATCAGTTAATTATAATTATTTTTTATTGCAACTTTATAAAAAAATCTAATAAAAAAATTTTTTGTCTAAAGGGGGGGGGGGGTAAGTCAACGGTTTTTGTTGTGCCTCGTTTAGCTTCATGCTCATAACACTTTTCAATATTTTTGAGTCTGAGTGAGTTCCTCCCCCCCCCCCCCACACACACACATCCAAAACGAGAAAGAGAGTGATGAAAACCTTTTGTCTATTCTACAGGTTGCTACAACTAGTTTTGAGCCTAACATGAAATCAATAATTTCAAAAATTCAATCCCACCCATCTCATTAATGTGAGTAGTAATTTTCATGCAAACTTTTCTTCTCTGAATTTAAATTTTGTACTTTAAAAAATTTTTCTTACCAGAAAAGTCAGTTTTGTGATTTCTATTTATATATATATATATGAATGTAATTTATTTCGCTTTTTTATTGGTATTTGCTACAATTTTTTTCTTTTTGTGGCTTTGAAAAGCAAACTAAATATTGGCTTTTGAAAGAGTTGCGATGTATGCAAAGAAGCCATCTTTACAGTAAAGTTTCTTTTCGTGTTTGCATTCGAATTAGTAGAAATTTCAATCGATTTTCATCAATCTTTTTTTATGAATGAATGAAAATTTATTAATTAAACATTAATTTTCAGAATTAATAATATCAATATGAATAATTATTTTACTTTATAAAGTAATTTATTATCAAAATTTTAAAAATTTACCGTTGAAATGTATTTAGGAAATGAATAAATAAATAACGATTTTTTGCATTAATTCACAAAGATAAATTTCTAATCTGCAGGAAAACTAGTGATTAAAGGATTTAAATTTAATTATATGCCATGGCACAAAATAATGATATGTTGATTTTTGATAAAGGAATCAGTTTAACTTTTTTTATTGTCCATGTAGCAATGTATAAATTTAATATTACTATGCCAATTTAACTAATAAGATTTTGTAAGTGGTTAGTTAAAAAAACAATTCTACGAGCCAAATTGACTAGTAGTAATTCTGAATCGCAAGGGTTTAACGTGATGTACAGACTCGTAGCATTTGGATTTTGCTATTTAATATATGTGTGTTTATTTCTTCTGTATTTATATTCGCACTTTTAATTAATTTCTCATTTTAACTCTTAATATATATTTTAAATTTTACATTATAAAATGTCAAAGAAAAATTATCTAAATTATAAAGTTATAATTTAGAGAACAATGCTGTGTTTTTCTAAGTTTAAATTACCTTTTTATTTTCCATTTGTTTCATTTTCATAATTTACACACATTTTTGTAAAAAGTTTTAGTATTCCTTTTTTTTTGCCATTTGACCAATCACTTCATTGATATATATAAATGTTGTGCAATTAATTGTTTAGAAATCTTATACCTCATTTTGTTTGAATTCATTTACATTAACTTTTTAAAACTTTTTAATAATCTGTTCCCGAGTACATTATTAATACATGTAATTTGTACATATTACCTCTAAATAAAAACTAAAATACACCCTGCATTTTTATGAATAAAACATTACGTTACTTTGGCCCCCAATCTGATACTTTCTAATTTTTTGGCCCTTCACCCAAAAAAGTTTGCATCTCTGCTAATAGGATTTTTCTATTGTTGATTAGATAAGTTAGTTTTTTTTACCCCAATTGAATAAAGTCTGAGAATTCTTTACAGCTTTTCTTTGCTGTAGGATTTTTTTAGTAATGTACCAAGTACTCGGCCATTACTGGGTAGTTGTAAAAATTTCATAATTTTTTTTAAGATTGCCAATAGTAGGCATATTTATAACTGATTGGTACAATAATATACAATATAAGTATGTAATATGCAATAACTAAAAAAACTCAAGTATATAAAATATTTTTACGCAGTTTATATATTGGTAAACTACATATGCAAATTCGACTATTTTTCCATTTTTTATATATTTTTTTTTTTTTTGCCTATCTTAAGCTGCACGAGTAGTGCCCAATATGTTTGATTTAACAAATCGCTGAAATATCACTTTATAATTAATTACAAAAAAGTAAAAAAGGAAAAGAAAATAAATAAAAACATACAGTGCGAATAGATTTTTTTCCTTGGGGAGGGGGGGGGGGCGGGTGATTTTGAGGCATTTTACATTATTGAATGACTTTTTACTACAACCAATTATCATTTTTGAAGCTGATTTTTAGAAAGAGTTATAATGTTTAAAGAATTCAATTTTGAAAATCTTACATTTATTTTCTGTCATTAGTTTATTTATTAGTTTATATATATGTAGTTAAAATGTATGTTTTCATTTCAATATATTCAAAATTCTTCATGAGCACATCAATATTCTTTTTTATTCACAACTACTCGGGATTCGGTACTGGGTCGAGTACTCGTTACGACTGGGCCAAAGTGCTACTCGAGACATCCCTAAGTGTTTTTAATGAGGAAGGTGACTTTGAATGCTTTTGATGATTTACAGCTAGACAAACAGATTGTATTTACTAACTACTGCTGAATATTTATTACTGTCCCAAAATTGTATTTAAAAAAATAATAATTCGGAATTCTTATTCGCACACCACGCGTTATTGTGACATTTGGTCTAAATAAATGTCTCGCAAAAGTTTAACCCGTTTGAAACATAATTAAGTCACAGCTCAATGCATTGCAATTTTTTAAAAAAGTATGCTTAATGTGCAACATTTAAGTTTCATAAAATTTTATAAAATAGCATACAACACAAAAGTATGCATCATAAGATTTTTTTTTGTTATAATTAATCATCACAATCATATACATATGCCAGATGCTACTAATAAAACTTGGAAAACATAATTTAAACTATATTAACAAGATATAACTATATGAATATTTAACTTTCAAACCATCAGACAAGTATATTTACCTGCATAAGAACAACATTTTAATATCTTATTTTAAATTTGGCCTTGTTGAAAGAAACATAACATGCTTAAATATGCAGCGGTTCCGTAAACTACCTTCTAATGTAATACTATATATAAAAAACGAGACATTACATACAAAAACAAATACAGAAATAGGGTATCCAACGTTTTGAAAAATTACATTCTGACACAGGCCTTTTAAAATTCACAATATAAAGTTCCCCGTTAAATAGGTCCCAATTACAATAATAGCTTTAAACAGGGGTGTACTCCTAAAAAAAAAAGTGCCAGGGCGCTATAAAAAAAAAAAGCCAGGCGAAAAAAAAAATTTAAATAAGCGGGCGTTGCCAATTTTTCTTCCCTTAGAAAACGTATTGTAATCTATATTAAAAGCAAGTGTCTGTCTTTCTTTCTGTGTGTGTCTGTCTGTCTGTGGAATTTATCTATTTACAACAACGATACAGGAGGAAAAAAAAAACAATTTATTTAGAACAACGACCACAGTTCCGCTTTTTCTTGACTAATTGTAGGACACTCGTGATTTACGTGTCGAGACTGATTATCCTCAGCATTTCTATGTCGAAGCAACCACGTTTTTACATATGGAATTGCGTCCCATTGTTTCAGTGGAGGGCCATTAAGTTTAATAAACATGGTTGAGGAGACGTGTTTTATTAAAAGTTTTGCGCGCAATGAAGTGATGATTAAATTCATGGCACTAAAACCTCGCTCACATTCACTATTACTGCAAGGAATTATTTTTAATATATCCATGAGAGGTGCAAGATATTTTGGAATAGTTTTTCCGCCTGATTCGAAAAAATCTCTGAAGCCGCTGATCACTAAACGCTCATCACCAATTTTATAACGAGTGCACATATTTCTTATTTCTTCTTCTCCGTATCTTGACATTGCTTGATCATCATCTTCGGCCCAGGTGTCAGGATTTAGAATTGCAAATTCTTTCAGCATCACATTGTATCTGGACTTCTCCTTCTCAAATTCATCATTATTTCTCGACCTTTTAGAAGCAGTCAACCCAAAACAACGACTTTCCAAATTGTTTCTGATGCTAGCAATAAACTGCTCTCTATTTATAGAAACAATCTTTCTATTTCTACTCAGATCTATCCCTTTAAAATTCATCTTTTCTGCAGATCTAATACATTCTTGCTCCTTAGATCCAGGTTTATCTCTCATACTTCCTATAACTCTAATTGTTCTTTTGATTAATGTATCGGCTCTGACGATAGTACAAAATCTTTCCTGGAGTTGCAAAGACAGAGCGGATAATTCTTCTAAAACGTCATAAATCAGGGCCAAGTCTTTTATAAATTCAATAGATTCCATTCTTTCAAACAGGCCTCTGTATTTATTGCGATCTGTACTTTTCCTAGAGCTGTCATTAGCGGCTTCTTTAAAATGTTTCACTAACGCAGTATATGTATTCCAAACTGATTTTACTGTCCGAAAACTACTAGAAACCCAACGAACATCTAATAATCTACCAATTTTGGTTAACTGTATCCCCAAATCTGCGGCTATACTCTTTAATTCATTTGAATTTTTTGGAGATTGACTATATAAAGCATATAAAGTGTCCATGAAAGATTTGAAATGATTAACAGCATTTATATCACTGATACTGTCATCAATGGCCAGTTCTAAACGGTGATTTAAGCAGTGACAGATAATAATGTCCGGATTTTGTAATCTGTCTTTTAACAATTTGGAAACGCCTGAATTTTTGCCCAACATTGTACTAGCACCATCAGAAGTAAAACAAATCAAGTTTTTTTGTAAAAATTCCTCATTGAGGCCATATGACGAAAAACAATCAAAGAGTGCTTCTAAAATAACTGGTGCAGATTGCGTATTTAAAGATATTAAGTCAAGAAATATAAGCTCTTCGTTTTCTTTGAGGCACGTTTGAATATAAATAATTAGAGCTGATTCTTTACCTAATGTAGTTGACTCATCAATTAAAACTGAAAATTTTTTGTCTTCCTCAATTAAATTAGCTGTTAATTTTTTTCTAAATTCTTTGGCTATGTGCATTATTATTTCAGAACCACTTTTACGAGAATGTAACGTAATCCCTAAATCTACTCCATTTTTCATTTGCAGCTCTATCAACCTCTCGTAATCTGAAAAGGGCCTGTTACTTTTTACAGTGTAATAAGCCGTGTATAAAAGCTTCTCAGTTTTTTCAATAAAAGATTCCTTCTGTTTAATATTGATTTTTTCCAATCTTGTTTTTTTGGCCTCCTCTAGAATTTTGAAAGCAGTTTTATGAGCTGTTGATAACTGATGAGCTGAAATTTTAGTCCGCAATGATTTAAGTTTTTGATTTCTGTCAGAACCATTAAAAATGACTAAGCAATTAATCCATTCTGGACTTAATGAGATACCTTGGCTTTTATACGAGCCTAATGTCTGTACTTCAGAACAATAGTTGCATCCTAAAAAACCATTTTTTGTTATTAGACATGCGTGTTTCTGCTTCCGTTCCAACCATTGGCTTTCAGACCAAACTTTCCAAATACCAGTTGATTCCTTATTCTCTGCTTTTTCGACAGTTAACAGTTCATTAGTAGGGTCATTTTCGTTGGGTTCTGACATCGGCGGAATAGGTATATTCGTCTTTTCTGTTTCTTCACATATTTTGGTAGATGATGTCGAAGCCTCATCGTCTACTCTCGGAATTTTTGATGGAATCGATGAAAAAAAAACTTGTGATTTTTTTTTCTGCAGTTCTCTTCATCATTAAACGTAAGAAAAAAAAGACTTACCTAATCAGCTTTCTTGTTTCCGATGAAAAACTGTTTCTCTCTAGATCACAGTATGAGCACGACCACGGACTAGCATAGCGTGAGCACGACCAACGATTTGGCCTTCCGAATTGCCGAATACAAAAAAAAAATAGCTCTTTTTTCAATCCTTATCTTTCCCAGAATGCTACCTTTGTATTGTGTGTTTCTCACGAGCTGGCACTTTTCTCCGCCGTCGGAACAGCCGAATTCATTTCCACGTGGGGGTGATTGATGAAAATACACGTGTCTGTAAACGAAACAACCATTAATGTGCGCCAAAGCGCCGGCGACTTTATTTCGCGCCTAACATCTTTTCATCGTCTGCTGTTATTTATTTCTTGCATTGTTCCAACTCCTTTAAAATGGCCACATTTTTTCATTTTTATTGAAGCAAAGCGGGACAAATGGGATGAAATGAGAATTACAATTTAGTTATAATAAAAAGTTGGAAGTGATCTGAATCTCTAAACTTGTCTAAAACTTTTTTTTTTCGGGGGCGGGGGGGGGGGGATTTTTTTTACATACACACAACGGTAAAAAAAAAAAAAAAAAGTGGGAGGGATATTTTGATTAACCGGGGCGGCGCCCTGCCTTGAAAAAAAGTGCTGGGACGTCGCCCCGGTGCGCCCTGGCCCCAGTACACCCCTGGCTTTAAAATATCTTTCCACTGTTCCAAGCGAAACGATCTTTGTTAAAAATTGTTTATGCGTGTTCCTTGTCGGAAAAACAACGCTGCTATAACAACAATAGCAAATGTTAAAATATTGCAGAACAGTTATAAAAACGTTTCAGACAGTTCATTAGGTAAAACTCAAAATGAAAGATCACTGCAAGAATGAAAATTAATCTACTTACCGGCCGTACGAATAGTGCTGTGCTGGCTTCGAACGTTCAAACTGTCATGGCGCACCCGCCAAAACACAAAGCGTAGAGCAGAGGTGTTGCCACTTCTGAATTCAGGAACCTTTTCGCAAAGAAACCTATTTTAAACAGGAAGGTCACGGAAACCTGTAAAAACCCCGAACGTTGCTGGAAATTACGCGTTACGTTCCGGAATTTTCTTACAGTGTATTATTTACCTGAAAAGCTGTGTAATTACGTACATTGTCTGTTATTAGTAATTCAAAACATTCGTGTACTAAGAAAAAAAATTTATCTTCCCATTGATTCTAAATTTTTAAAGCACAATTTATTTAATGCATAAATTTGTACATAAGTTGCTTATAACTGTTTTGGAGCGTGCTTATTCTTCGTATACCTACCAATTTTTGTATATTATTATTGTTGCTTAGTTATGCTTAGTGGCGTATTAAGTAACTGGAAAAACGGGAAAAAATGGACTGTCTTTAAGTCATTCACTTTAAAGCAGGCCCGTCAGTTAGGGGGGTCAATTGCCCCTCCCCTCCCTGGCTTGGGAAATATAATGTATTTTTGTATGTATATACATGAATTTGTTTTTTTTTTAATGCAACATACATGGAGTTTATACCCTTCCGCACCCCCCCCCCCCCCCCGCTGGAAAATTTTGAAATGTCGGTCCTGATTTCCAGCCTTTTGTAAAATTACTTTAAATAGTATAGAGACCGAGATGGGGGGTTTGAAATTGAAAGTAAAAGTAATGAGAGCTAAAATTAATGTATTTGGAAGCAATATGAATAGAATAACAAAAGGTGGAAAAATAATAAATATATAAAGCTGAATATGGTTAAATTGTGCTCAGTCGCTTATTGGGATACAGTTAATAGTAATTATAAATTAGAAGAACAAAGAAATGCCTAAATCTAATTTATGTACTGTAAAAAAGAGAAATACTTCTCATTTTCGTACTCTAGCTTTCTAAAAAGTACATAAGAAAAAAACTAAAAGAAAAGGAAGTTTAAATTCTTGTAAAAATATCGCTTGTCTAGCAGTTTTGTTAGTGAATGTTTGAGTTAAGTTGAATTATTCGTATGATGTAAATTGAGAATTTATTTTCCTTGTTAAATAAACATAAATAATTACGCGGACATGAATTAGTAAGATTTTAATATATAATTTGCGGAAGGGATAATATATCAGGTAAATGAGTTTTTGTATCATAAAATCTACAAAAATATTCTTGCCCAGAGCTTCATTCGTGCAAAGAATAGCAAAATAACTCGAAAATTCTTAACACCTGTTTAAAGCATTTTCTTGTCAAAGATCACAAATCCGTTCTTGACACTTGAACGATTTTATGCGTTCATGCGGTTCAAGCTAACCTTTGAGGAAGGCTTTAAAAATAAATACAGTTTCCAACTTTTTGCGCATTGTATATGTCAATACCAGAATATGCCGAGTATATGTCAATAACAGAAGCATAACTTTTGAAGCGTAGCCAACTCACCCAGATAATCCTTAGATTAAGAAAGAGGATCACACGAAAATGTCCCTATGGTGTTCGGTGCTCGAGTAGAATTTTTTGTTTCTTCGCATTACTTCTGCGATTATGACGCATGCGACGAGTGGGAATCTAATTAAAAACTCACTTATTTCTGTGATGATTAATTTAAGTTGATTTAAAACCGAAGTAAGCTATTAATATTCTGATTTTATTAAACAGTTGATAAAATGAGAAATAATAAGGTTTAATCACTTTCAGGTATGTTGAATGAAATTCCTATTTTCTCTGCTCTGCTACTTAAGAGCACCAAAAAGACATATACGTGGAAAATAAGCACAAATTTATGTTTTGAAAGTAATAGTATATTTTAAAACTAAAGGTTAAAATGCCCGATTTTTGTGTAATATTGCGAATGTCTGACGAAATTTTGCAACTTTGACATAGCGTAAAAAAATAAAATGACATCATATTTCTTGATAGGTGGACAATTTGTTAGATAGTTTTATATAGTATATATATATATGGAATCAAGCAGAAGAAGTAAGCTGAAGCAAATGGAGAAGTAGACATTTTCAGATGATTACGCAATATGATAGCTACACTTAAAAACATTTACTTCGAAAATATGTGTCAATATTGCTGCGATAATCGTTCAGCCAAAAATATCTAAATCAATACATTTTTAAACAAAGCATACGCGTTATTTTTATGACTATGAATGAAATAAAGCCAATAAAACTAAAATTTTGATTGGTAGTTATAGTAGTCTTATTTTAATAAACATTCATCATTTTAATTGGACTAGATACGAATTTTTAAAAGAAATATGTAAATGCTTACATTTGCAGTGATTGTACATATAAGCAAATCCATTTTGGCACGAATACACCATGAGAATTGCATACATACATCTGATTCACAACGAACCCTTTCTTCAGTCCAAGGAAATCGAGCTATAGGAGAAACTGCATAAAATGCATAAAAAATATTTTTATCTCCCATATCCCTGACACACGTGTATTTTTGACACACCTGCAAGAAATTTGCATTGCAAGTTTATGCGAAATAATGTTGGATTTTTATATGCATTTGTTTTCCTTTATAAAATGAAAAATATATTTAGTTGATACAAGTGTAACCTCAATATTTGAAGCACTCTTAATGTAGAAATGTCGAAAATGGCTCACAAAATGATTTCACCTCCTGGGATTTATCCCAGAAAAATGTATCAACCTTATAAATCGGTGGAAGTGATTGTACAAGATTTCCTCCTAGGCTTATTTCTCTTAGTCCGTCCTGATGGTGCCTTTTGCTCGGATGTTCCTATGTTACGAACATGAGGTTACCTAGCGTGCGTAAAATATCATGAACTTGATGCAAGGATTGTGTGTGCTCTGTGTTCAGTCATGATTGGCGGAAATAATAACCTTCTCCAAGATTAAGGCTGTCCATTTACTTTTTTATTTTTTTGCTCTCTCTCTTCGCACGCAACAGCTCACCTGGTGGAAGCGTTGGAGCTGGGGAACTTTCGTCTTCACGGGGTTATCGCCAAGGCATGATTGATAAAGCTTGTTGTTACAGTTGAAATGACTTCTGGAATCGAAAGCTGAAGATGTGAAGTTAGCTTGGTGGCTGTGACCTGTTTGTCTAAATCTTTTGTTTACTTGGGTCTCGCTCTGCATAAATAGGATTTGCGCTTTGGCGCGATGATAATGTTTCTTTTTACATACCGTTTTGAACATTACAGAGGGCTTAAATTAGTGCAATTAAGATTTGTGTTCATTATTAAATTAGGAAATAATTAATAAGTATTTTTATATAAAACATAAAATAGAGAGCCTCAATTACGGAAAGAAACATCAACTTTTCTAACACAACAACACTCTTCAGAGTAATAAAGCATCTTTTACTTTAAAGCAGACTTATTTTTATCATTTATTTTCATTTTGCTTTTTCTACAGTTTAGTTAATTTAAAAACTTAAAATTGGTTAATATTACTGTCGGTTGATTTCTTTTTTAGCCACAAATATTACTACTAATAAAACACGGTTGTAAAGTTTTGTTTCTTTGAAGAATTTTTTTCAATTGCAAAATTTTCTAGATTTTGTACAATGTTGAATTCATGCAGCAATTATCGCATATAACTAGTAATTCAACAAATGAAAAAAACGTGTACGGAATGAACTTTTAAAACAGTTTTTAAATGACAGAACTGCAAATACATATGCCTATGGTTATACAGGTTCACATTTCAAAAATTAATTTTGCTTCTGGACTTTATATTATTGAACAAATTAACCACATTAAGGTGCAGGGAAATATCCATTATTAAGAAATTAGTTTCATATATTTTTTTTTTTTTTTTTTTTTTTTTTTTTTTTTTTTTTTTTTTTTTTTTTTTTTTTTTTTTTTTTTTTTTTTTTTTTTTTTTTTTTTTTTTTTTTTTTTTTTTTTTTTTTTTTTTTTTTTTTTTTTTTTTTTTTTTTTTTTTTTTTTTTTTTTTTTTTTTTTTTTTTTTTTTTTTTTTTTTTTTTTTTTTTTTTTTTTTTTTTTTTTTTTTTTTTTTTTTTTTTTTTTTTTTTTTTTTTTTTTTTTTTTTTTTTTTTTTTTTTTTTTTTTTTTTTTTTTTTTTTTTTTTTTTTTTTTTTTTTTTTTTTTTTTTTTTTTTTTTTTTTTTTTTTTTTTTTTTTTTTTTTTTTTTTTTTTTTTTTTTTTTTTTTTTTTTTTTTTTTTTTTTTTTTTTTTTTTTATGCTATAAGACACCTTTTTACCCCTCTATATTTTAGTATTAGCTATTTATTTTCATATTTTTGCTTTGCAAGTAAAACTTTTGATTTTCAATTTTATTTTCTTATATATTAATAATAATATCAAAAAAAGAAATTAAGCAATAAAAAATAATTTCTTACAACTTAATTAAAGTTTGTTTTCTTCAAAATGATCTGATGAAGCATACTCTCCTATTTCATATGAAACTATTCTTAGTATCACATTCATGCTCTTCGCGTTTTGTGCAATATATTATTTCGTTGTGATATTTATTTAGCAACGGTTAGAAATACTTGTTAACTGATAAAAATTTCTATCCAATATGATAAGCTTACCAGATAATTATCTTCATGAATATTGTAATACCGGTTGTCTCTCATCTTACAATCCAACGGTCTATTTTCTTCTTCATGTGAACTTAAAAATTTCATTGCGTTGAAACTCCTCCAAGAACTGTTTTCTTAAGTTGCTAATTATTCCACCTTAAATCGTCTGCTCTCCTGCATGTAGCAAATTCCAGTGCATCTTAAATAATATATTTTTGTGCATAAGTTGTCTCCAGAAGAAATTTTTCGTTTCGTATTTGGTTAAATCCAGCTTTTACTTGTTGCGTATCTCATCCATCAGCGGCACAATTGAAAATGATGTTTTGCTACAGTTAAGTATTGAATACTCTAATGATATATATTTTTTAAATATTGAAAGTACATAGTTATTTTTTAAAACTATTCAAATTGAAAACTTATGAAAGTTTTCACTTAAGAATCGAAACGTACTTGCATTGAATGTAAAATCAGTAATTTTACTTAGTTATATAGCATTTATGTGTATTTCCATCATATGAAAGCTTTAACCATGTGTGTGTTCAATAATAAAACTTATTGAGCATCCTAGTAGTTTACTAAACATCAATCCCAATTATATGTTCCTTTTGTTTCTTAAAAATATAGTAAATCATTTTGAAATCAATCAAGTTGCATTGAATATTTCTTAAAGAGCAATTCGGTTTGCTCAACAAGCGGTACAGTAAGCGTTCGATGTAGCGACTTTCTATTTAATAGCACTGCATAAGTAACATTGACTCTTGTAGCAAGTACCGCAACCATGAAGTCAATTTTTAAATATGTAATATTACAATGAATCTGTGTTACGGTTTAAACTGTTGATATTGATATAAATTTAAATGAATTTTTTCTTTCAACAGTTTAATAAAAGAATCATTTTTTAAAAAAAAATTTTTATTATTAAACTTCTTAATTATTTCTTTTTTTAAGAAAAAAATTGCTTTATAGGTATTATTTCATAGATTTTTTTTAACGGAGAATTTTTCATTACGCAGAACTGATTACTTTAGAATTGCAATTTTCTTACGTATAATTCAACAGTGAAATAAATTACGAATTTTTTTTACGTAGAATGCCAAAGTAATAAGCTATGCTTTGAAAAAAGTCCTTTATGTACAAGGCTTATTATCTTTGTTCCTTAGAAAACAAAGTATGTAAAGTACAATTATTCAAATATTGTTAACTATCATAATCCTAAAGAGCAAAGGGCCCCATTACCTACGGTTGCATTACAGAAATTCGAAGTACTTTTTGGGAAGCCGAGAGATTGTAGTTTTTTGTATTAACTTTTAACCCTATTCCAACAACAACAAAAAAAATGCGGAATGTTCTACATATGCTGGAGTTTTGAGGAACCCTTTTTTTTTTTTTCAGTTGCGAATTTTTCAGGTTTCCGTTCATTTACGTTGTAATGAAGTAGTGCCAAAATATATTTCCCCTCCTAGAAGATAACTATGATTGAGTGTTGTAATATAACTCAACTATTTTGACGTTGTTAAAAAATACTAATTGTAGCAAAAAATTTTTACAAATTTTGTAAAAATTACCCCTTGTTTAAATCTTACTACGTTTCTCGTTCTCTTGTGCTCCATTAAATGTTGCTGTATATGCAATATATACTATTTTTCACTTTAAAAAAGATTAATACCTATATAAATCTTCATTAAAATTTAGTATAATGTTAAAAACATGCATAATTTTGTTCAACTTAAACCTATTTATTTACTGTTAATTCAAAATACTCCCATCCCTCAGTGCTTGACGTCTTTGTTGTGCTTTTTTATTATATGTTGTAAGACGGTTGGTGGCTAGGCTGACAAATTATTGAAATTAGATGTTCAATATCATGAACTCATTGTAATGATTCTTAGCTTTGTGTTAAATCCCCAAATATATATTTTCCAATAAATTCGTTATTGAAAAAAATTGAGTTTTCAATTTTTATGAAAGTATAAAATGTACACAACTTGGTTTATGGTTAAAATGCTTATTTTGAAATGAATTCTTAATAATTACTATCTTACTAAACTTTTTTTAAGTTTTATTCATAACATTAAAGTTCTTTCATTTATATAAATACGTAAAACTACTGAAAAAGAGTAATTTTTTGCTCTGTACATGCACCGTATATGTGATCAAAATATGCGAAAATAAAAGTTACTATCCTTTCAAATATATCACGCTTTAAAAACAGAAATACCTTTCTACATAAGAATGCCTGTTGTTTATATTCATGAGCCAATAACAACAGGCATTCACAAATACAGGTACGGTTACGTGGAATAAAATTTAGTTTATTCCATTCTTATAAAGCCCTGTAGGTTATTTTATGAACGGAAACTGATCATAAAGTGGCAGGATGCTCACGCGGACATTATTCAAAATTCAGATTTAAGTATAAAAAATACACCAGTTAAATTCTATTCGAGCTTGAGCATTTGCGTCACACCTTTGAATAAAAGCCAAAAATTTTTACATCTCTATTTCATCGGGATATAATGAATGTTCAAGTAATTAAAAAAATAATTCATTAATTGTATTCACACTATTGACATCATAATTATAAAGTGTTCTTATACCTTGCAAACGAAGTAATGAAATATATATTTTATCTAGTCTTTCATTAAGTGCAATTATTAAATACATTAAGTGCAATTATTAAATACATTACTGAAAGTATCATAAATTTAAATGCACTGTTTAAATTTAAAATTAAAGGAAATTAAGAAAGACGTTGTCAAAAATCACCAAGCATTTATTCGAGCTAAAATATTAAATGAAATGAAAACCCAGCGGTTTTCAAACTTTTTTCTCAGTCATGGTACCCTTGAAAGAATAAGAATTTCCTCACTGCACACTAGTCGTCTAGTCCTATGATATCTATCTATCCATACATTTGACATACATACATACATAAATACGTATATACTGTATTTTTCGGACTATAAGACGCACCCTTATTTTTACGCCAGTTTTTGGAAAATATTATTTTTACATATACTATTAGATAGCAAAGCCAGATTTAAAAAATAATTTTTTATTACTTTATAAAGCCAAACTGGCTTTTAAAACTTTAAAATCTCAGAAAATCGTCACCTCACAATTACTAAAATTTTGTGCTTAAAAAGGGGGTTTTTTTCAGTCTTTTTTTATTTTAATATCGATTTTGCGTATAAAACGCAATTTCGGGAATTTTTGAGGCACTTTCCCAAGGGAAAACGTGCGTCTTGTATGTTCCGAGAAATGAGGAATGTGCATATAATTGTATATTGTATAATTTTGAAGGAAAAAAGACACAGAAGTAAGGTAGAAAGATAAAACTTATTGTAACTCGCATTTATTATTCATGTAAGACTTTAATTGTAACTATCACAGCTTTTTGTTTGCTCCGGAACAAAGAAAAAAAATGATATTGTAATGATGACTTGCCCTTATCTCTCACTAAGGCAGTGATATAGTGTTAGACAAATAGATATAAATTTTCATATGTATCTATAAACAAGTTTTATTATTTCATTTAAAAGTTTTTTTTTTTTTTTTTTGCTGAAATGTATTTAGTACATTCTAGCGTTGTTGCATATATTCCATTTAAAATTAGCATGTAAAACTGTACCATGTTTTTTTTTTTCATTTAATGATGGTGAAACGTAAAAACAATTACCGTTTTGCTGATTAATTTTTTGGAGAACGAAAATTTCAGTGTAAATTTATCTTTCGGACAAAGTACGTAATTGAAATAGTCGACAGGGTGGCGTAGTGGTAAGGAGCAAGCTTCGTACGCCCAAGATCGCTGGTTCAAACCTGGCCCAAGTCGGTGGACTTTCAAGAATCAAATCGTCTGCGCCCATGTCGTATGAGTATGCGGTATGTTAAAGATCCCTTGAGTATCCGTTTGGCATGGATACTCTCGGCTAAATTAAATTCCTAGTGCTGTTTGCATCAGCGAGAGCTCAGGTGCCGCCATCTAGGGGAAACTGAGCGTCGAAAAATTGCGGCAATGGTACCACACTCATTGTATTGCCACTGAAAGAGTTGGTACCAATCTCTGGGGACGCAGTAAGTCTGCAATGGTTGAGGACCAGTACTGCAGCCCCATTAGAAAGAAAGGAAAAGTAATTGAAATGTGTTTCTCCTCCAATGTATACATAACTAAACTATTCGAGACGTTTGGGAAATTCATAATGCATTTTTTTCGAAGCAAGTGAAAGAGTCTCTCATTACCACCTTTCCCATTTTAATGAAAATTTCACATTTCGTTTAATTTGCTTAACTTTTTTCTTTGAATATGAGCTATGAATAAGCATTTTGTTACTAAAACGCGTCGATTAAAATTGTATTAACATTGTATTATTCAAAATCTACTGCTTTCATCACTAAATTGGTAGTCTTATTTTATATAGGTGTTTTGCAAAAAAGTCACGCACGATAGAGCTCGGAAATTCAAGACCATGACGCCTGATGAATAAAGTTAAATTGTGTTTATAATTTTCTTATTTAGCTGGGCTCTCATTTTTTTATATTTATTTATACTTATTAGGGAAACGGAGCAACAACTTTTTTGAGTTGCACCGCTCCGACTTTTAATTATCTGCTCCAGCTCCTCTTCTCCTCCGCTCCTCACTCCAAGTAGCTTTAATATTAATCGTATTTGTTTATTTAATTTTTAATGTTATTTTTATTTAGCAGTAACTTACTTTGAGCTTGAAATTGTCTAATTTTGATAGTAACGCGTGTCATAAGTAGGCATTATCGCCAATATGACGTTGTGAGATACTGTAGTAAACATTATCTCCTTTTCAAAAATGCAATATTTTTTAAATTATTTAAAAACAAATATGAAATCATATGATTATGAAACTGATAAACTTTAATTTTATTTTTTTCAAAGCATATAATAATCTCCTGGAATCAATTTGAGGCAACTTAGCGGGTCAATTCATCCCAATTACGTCGTTTGAAGTTGTTGACTTTGTTCAAAGCCTAATGAGCTGTTTGCTACGATATTCCTCCTTAAACTGTGGTTTATTTTGCAAAAAAACTTGCCTCCGTTGCTGTCTTTGCACTGTTTTAAAACTTTTATTACTACTTAATCGTCACAAAAACCACCTACATACTTTTAACTACTATGTATTCAATATTTCCTGTATGTTGATTTTACGCCTTAATATTTCAATTCTCTAAGGGATTTTTTCAGCTCCAGCAATTAGATTCCCATAAACTTTTGTTAAAAGCATTACGTATTGTCTAGAGCTTGAGTCTTAGAAGTTAGGTCACTGCTTTGTTCACCAGCGCATAAATTTCCTACATGACTGCCGAAATACGGCTGTTGCTTCGTATTTATATATGGACTCATAATTATTCATTTGTTCCACTGGGGAGAGTTTCTCTTCTTAGATTTTCGTATGCTTTCATGCAATTAGACTGCATCAAAAACTGTAATTAAAATATTATGAAATTCAAAGATTTCGGAAGCTATCATAGTCGGGGGTCATTAAGGCAAATTTAATGCCAAATATACTTTCGGGGAAAGAAGCAATATAAACCTTTAATTGACTATTTTTCTTGCGCGAAGCTTTGCTAAAACTGTTTATTTGCATTAAAAAATAAAGCGTAATTTACGACCCGCTGGTAATCAAAATAATATAGTTCTCTAGTCGAGGTGGAAAATGAACAGTTGACATGATCACCATGTGGGAACTGACACTGATTCCAACACTTTCTACTGCCTTTTAAAATCAAAACCTTTCCGCGCATGCTCGAATAGATGAGTTTATTTCAAAAATAAAAGTAAGGTTGTCAAATCATAACAGAATGCTTACACTTCTCTCAGAGGCAACTTGCTCCAATTCGGCTGTATGTTTAAAAATTAAGAAAAGAAAGAAAGAAAACACACACACACCTTTTCCATGCTTGAGTACAGTACTTCCGTGTAGAAATAAGGGTAAGGTCATAAAACCATAAGAAAATGTTTACATTTCTTACGTCGGGATTAAACACAATGCAGCACGAGGGGTTGTTTCTATTATGCATCATCCCTTTATTAATAGAATTATTCATACTTAGTAGTCAAGTGTTTTTTAAACAGAGTACATCCCATCAATTAAATTGTGTTTTGAAAGAAAGGACGCGTGCCCTAATCCCTGCATTATCAACGTTGCTTTTAAAAAACTAGGTGATTAAATACTTGTTGTGGTAGGGCATGTTCAAAAACCTTTCAAGTTGTCCGTCAAAAGATTTCTTGATTTCCTCCCACTAACACAAACGTGCAGTGCAGCCACACTTAAAATTTCGCAAAGTTGTTATCGTTAATGCGTGGAACTAGGAATATTTCAATTTGAAAATATAACTCTTGTTATTTTATAAAATAACTGCTTGCACTTTAACGGCAACATATGTAATGAACTCCTTCTTGTCCCTCTGCGCATTGTGCGGTTTACAATTATCCGCGATTTAAAATTTACTGAATAACCCGCTTTTTTATTAATGATATTATTATTATTTCTGGCACTAAAAAAAGAAATCATTAAACTATACGTGGATTACCGACATAGAAACGAAAAGTTTTAACGATTGTGATCGTAAAATTGGTAAAAAAAAAAAAACGCCAATTTTCCGAAGTCCTAAGGCGGCCACCGGGACGACTGAGTCACATTAACGTATTGAAAAGCAATGTTGTTAAAGAAGATTGTAAGATTATACTATATGTAATAGGATCAGGTGGGGGAGGGGTAAAGTGGTCATATAGAAAATCAAAAGTTATAGCTTTGAAATAAGTAAAGGAATTGGTTTGAATTTTTCATCTTAGCTTTAAATAATTAAGAATTAAATTTCGCATTTAAAATTATTTCAATGCAATCCTTTAAGTGAAGAAAGCAGTCAATTTACTTGTTTATAAAACACTTTTGAAATTGAAACAGCTCTTTTAACTTCTCTCTGAGATTTTGGTTTACAGAATTTGCAGTAAAATGACGGTGTAGAAAGCTTTACACAGATCTCAAAAATACTTCCGCAGTAATGTGAAGCTAGATTTGGTCAACATATTTTTTTTACATTAGTTTAAGTAAGATGGGGTAAAGTGGTCCTAGTAATACGTGTGAAATGCACCGCTGCTCTAAAATTACTTAAGGTTAATTTATGAGGTAGACCAGGCCTTAACTCGCATAGGCACTCACAGAAGCTCATCTTCCATATTTCTTTTTAATTTTACGTGAAGTTTGGAACTATTAGAGGGAATTCGGGCTATTTACGCATAGAAATAACTTTTGGAGACTATAGAGCTCCCCTCTTCTTTTGTTAGAAATTATGCCAACGAGGCAGATGTTAGTTAAATATTATAATAATCAATGAACTACATCGGAATGAACAATTATTTGAGTAGACAAATGTGAAAAGGGGAGAAAGAAGCATGCCAAAATGTGATTATTAGTTAAGTTTCCCCATAGAAGTCGCTGCCCCCTTGAAAAATTCCAAGGAGCATGTGCGCCGTTGAAGTCGACGCCTATGTTGGTAAACAAGAACAAAAACCTTTGGCTCCTTCCAGGAAATGATAGTTACAAAGACAATGTTACGTCTACAGAATGCAGCAAAGGGTTTAAATTTTTTTGTGGTATTCGTGATTTTGGTTTTCCACGCAAACCAGAATGTTAATTAGCATAGATCATCTGAAATTCAGGCTATACCTTTCAAAGTGTCCAGTTTTCCTTTATTCCTACAACAACTACTAAACTAACATTACTATATACACTTTGAAAGTTACTAAGGAATTTCGGTAACTATTCTTTATAAAGATGGATAAACTCTATTTCGATCTGCAAGGTAAGGAAGGGTAAAAGATAAGTCAAAACCATAACCACATTAATAGCCAAGCTAGCCTTCACCTACATGGACAGGTGTGTCACACTAACTTCAGCATTTCATGCTAACGCAGAACGGATCGGAGTGTGTTTCTTATTCGTCGGGTTCTGCTTTTTGACAATTGTTCCTTGTTGATTGGGCGCGTGCAAAACTTGAATATAAAATCAGAAATTCAGGGTGTATTCTAGGCTTTCACCGTATTTATAACTTTCAAAACAATAGAAAGCCATTTAATCTATGACAGAATAAAATATAAGATAGAATTTTTAAACGTGTGTTCACCTGAAAATTCAACACAAACGGTACAACTGAATTATTATTTTCAGGGGTGATTACATATGAGAACATCCATTGTTTTCATTTTAAATGTGCATTGTTTTATCTCTGCTATAATTCTTAAGAAAGAACTTCTATTTTATATTAAACAAACGATCTTTCTGAAGAGGACTGTAGTTTTATACCTAACAAAATGCAATTCAGGGATCGTCAATCTAGTTCCGCCATCAATGGAAGAATAAAAGTGAATAACGCCTTCTGAAATGCAAAGTGTAAGCCGCAAAAAATAAGGCTTTTAAATGAAACGTATATCAATTACTTCGGTAATTTAATTTGATTTTTTTTTTAATTACAAAGTCAAATCAAATGCGGCGCTTACTTTTTGCTCGTACCTAATTGCAAAATTTGTAAAAGGGGTGTATTTTAAAAATTGCTTTAAAAAAACAGAAATCTTAAATGTTCTAAATTTTCAGAATCAATTTGTTCTGTAAGTGAAATTTCACTGGTAGTGCTGTAGCATGAAAGGGCGTATAAATATTTTAAATAAATTCATTATAGTGCAAAAAAAGGCAGGTCTTATGGAGCCAAGTTTCTGAAATTCGATTATCTCTCAAGAAATTCGTTTTAAGTTTTTATTTTATTAACTGCTTAGTCATCGAAAAAGCGCAGTGATTAACCTATTTTATCTAACAGCCTAAAAGAGTTTTAATCGGAATCTTTTGCGGAAAAAGAAATGGAATGTAATATCGTCTGGCATGTCCCCGTAATTTGCATCCCACGTAAAACTGCCGGCTCTCCTTGAATCTTGTTATTCCCCAAACCCAGCCTGTTTAATCAAGGATTTTTCACAAACTCACCAACCTTGGACCCTCTGGAAAGTAGCCTACTAATATTTAAAAGAACCACTAACACTTAAAGCTATAGCCTCTATTGTATCTGTGATGGAAGAGAAAATTCAGGTGATGTTGTCAAAGTATTTTACGTCTTGATGAGATTCCAATTCAGGAAGAAAAAAAAGTAACACAGTTTGAAAATCACTATGAGCACACATTTCCTAATTTCATTCTAATAGACCGAAAAGATACGCGTATGAGAGGGATCTGCTAATATTTGTAGTACGCTTACGAGTAGAATCTACTGATATTTAAAAGAACCACTAATTCTTGACGTGATAGCTTCCATTGTATCTGCGATAGAACAGAGAATTCAGGTAATGTTGTCAAAGTAGTTTACGTTTTGGATGAGATTCCAATTCAAGAAAGAAGAAAAATGTAACACATTTTGAAAATCACTACGAGCACACATTTCCTGTTTTCATTCTAATAGACCGAGAAGATATTGCCCTAGCATTTAAATGCTCCCTCTTTTGAAAACATTCCAGACCAGACACTTTCGCTTTGCATCGGAACAAGTTTCTGAAGCCAAAGGCACATTTTTAATTATGATCAAGTGGAGAAGCGTTCTTGATATTGGAAAGCACTTTTGCATGTTGTGACGGGTTTTCGTTTTCTTTAGTTTCCTCTTAACTGTAACAATCAAAATCGTGACTTCGTGTTTTGCGCACAGAAGCTCGCGTTTCAAAGCATGATTTAACAATTGTCATTTTGACACAGCTTTAAAGTGGATTGTTCAAAAAGGAGGTTACGTTATTTAATGTTACGAAATTAGTTTTTTTGGGATGGACTTAAACGCCCTGTGGATGGAAATAGTGAAGATCTAATGAATTTCTGAGCATGATTTATTTAAAAATGAAAAAACTTTATTCTCATTGAATACGAAATGTGTTGTAGTATTGTGTTAATGGGGCCGTGGTAGCCTAGTGGTCAAGATGTCGGACTTCCAACCGGAATGTCGAGTGCTCGATACCCGACCCGCTGAAGACCCACCATGTACACTTGGGGATATGTGCATGTACAATCCGTGGACCCCACTACCTCGCCCGTAGTGATAACAGGAAAGGAGGTTGGAGGAGAAAAGTATTGTGTTAATATAACAAGTCATGAATTAGTATATGTTATTTATCTTTAATTACATAAAACTTGTGTTTGATATGGTTTGTCATTAATTCTCGAAAATGTATAACCTCTTTCCAAAAGAATGCTATTTCAAAATTTGACAAAATCTCTTTAATAACATTTTGTTTTTCTCCAAAACGGAATGAAGTAAATGTATAATCCTAGTGCAACGATAAACTTTTCTCTGGGCAGCCTTATTAACCCTGATATATCATTCATAGCTTTAAATGATTTGTAAACTTTTCAGACAATAAAGTATATCATGCTAAACTACGGTTACCGTACGTCCGCAATTATTTATCGCACATGACCACATTTTGACGGTGATACTGCTCTAAGTATTCATATTATAAATAAGATAATTGAGTGCAAAAGGGGAAGGCGTCCGCATTTTTGCAGATTGGAACATAGTAATCGAATATATATATATATATATATATATATATATATATATATATATATACAGGAATCTCGGCTCATGAACAGTCCTTATATGCGTTTATATACATATAAGGATTGGCCATAAATGGCCGAGGGCCGAGGTGAAGTGGTCTAAGGGCAATTGACCTCTGCCCTCGGCCATTTCTCGCGAATCCTTATAATATTTACTCCCTTAAAAACTCTTTGGTTGCGTGACGCTATCAGATTATCATAGTGGAGATGCGCATTCCTAGGGGTGTGAGATTGTGGAAAAAGAGTAAGGGGACGCCAATTTTTGTAAATTTTGTGCTAAAAATCCCTATCAGTAACAGTTAAATAAAATATTTAGTTGCATTACACATGTTTTTTCTAACAAAAGAACGGGATGCAGATTAAAAACAGCGCTTTGTATTGCAGCATGTATCCCCTTTTTAAAAAGCCGGGTATGTAAATAACTCTTGATTTCGCATACTTATCCCTCGCAAAATATTTTGACTGCTTCTCTGAAATGGAAGTTGCAATTGACAGAGTCCAACTATAGTACGTGTTTTACATATGCATATGATCATTCGCATGTTTTACATATGATCATTCGTTGATATTCAATCTAAATAAATAAGGCATTTTGTTGTTTTGAACAGTCAAAGTTGTTCTTCTTGCGCCAATTCTCTTGTGTTAGTCCTTTTTTTTTTCTTTAGCCGAAACAGGCGACTTTTAAAGGCAAATTTTAACATAAAGCTTCTCTCAGGCCGAGTAAAAAGTTTTGAAGATATTTATCTTGAAAAATGCAGCTCCGAAATGGTGTCACTGCGTGAAACTGGTTTAGAGTAAACGAATAAAATTGCATTGCATGGGTGTGTTTTGTTCTGTAGTGAGAGTAAAGAATGCAACACGTTTTTCTCCTTCTTTTGAACTTGTTCAAAACTCGAATGCGCCAAAAAGGTCGTGTTTACGTCCATAAGTTGTGGCTTATGAAAATGAAGGAAATTAACTTTTTTTATTGAATGCTTTGTAGTAGGAGTAATAGTTATTTAAATAAACAATATAGTTTATTTAAGTTGTGTAATTTTCCTGCATTCTTTAAGGACGATAATATTTTAAAATCTAGGTTGCTGATGAATTGATTTAAAACAGAATCTGTTAATAAAAGTTGCTTTTTTATTGATTACGCTGTTTTTCTGCATCAATTAGTTTTTGTTTTTTTTTTTTCTGAAATTGGGTTTAAAATATTTTTTTTTCTTTGTCTCTTTAACTGGTCAACTGGAAGAAGTCGAAATAAATACATTACAAATTATAAAACTACAATATTTTAATCAAGGATTTCAGAAAGACCACCGATACGTGTATCTATATATACTAATGATAAATAATAATATCCTAAATATATTTAAACACCCTTTTTTTAACCATTAACTTGGACAGAGAATATTGTCAAATATGTAGGTCAATGTCAAGTTTGAAAAATTAATATGTTCAAATCAGTTTCTCTTTTTTGGAATGAATAATATATACAAGTTTTGTGGGCAAAAGAAGAGGAATGCCAAAAGAAAAAAAAAATAATAATTTCATTAGCTTATAAAAGGTTAGCCTAGCAATAAAATTTGCTCTTACAAAGAAAAAAATAAATTTCATATTGCTGTTTTGACTTTTGCCAACTATAGTATATATTGCCATGTTTTCTTATGAATAGCAGCAGTTTCTTATGAATCGTCATATTGTACTTGCTATCACTTAATTTTATGACAGCGAATCGTTCTTGTAAAATTAACAGCATTTAAACATAGTAAAGCTTAAATGTTTGTTTATTGTTAGTTTAAATTATTGAAGGTACTGAATAGTTAGATTTATATTTGTGCTAAGAACTAGTTAAGTCGCCTATCACTTATAACCAATGTATTGAACATAGGTAATACAAGTCATGTAAAGGGTACTGCTTATAATTTTTTCATAACTATTTTCTTTAAATTTATGATGTTGAAAGGTCTAAATGAGTTCTGAGTACAAGTAATGATTCCTTCAATCAACAAGTCTTATCCTTCAAGCCAAGCATTTGGTTTCCCTGTAGCTTTAAAAGTCACTCGTCTCGTTTCTTCAATTTAAAAAATTTCAAATATTTTGAAACAAATAATAAGACAAGAGCTTATAGTTGAACTTGCGCTTTATCATAATTCATGAAATAGAGATGGAAAGAAAAAATAATAATTGTTATAAGCAAAGCGAAGCTATCATTCATATTTTCCTAACAGCTATCATACCAGGCTCGTTGAGTCAATAAAGCTTGAAAACCACTGCTATATGACACAAAATAATTAGCATGTCCGTTAATGCCTAATAATTGGTAGAGATTCAGCGGTGAAAGTCTTTATACACCGTTAAAATGTTCTTTTTCATTAAAAAATATCAGAATAATTTTGTTTTATTAGGTAACTGCCACTATATAAATATTTAAATAATAATAAGAATGTGTATTAAACGTTTAGAATACACATCATTTACAGTGAGAAAAAGTGGCCATTTTACTTTTCAAGTCACAAAAGTGAGTACGCATTTAACTCCAAATGAAATTTTAAAAGTATTTTATTGTGGTTACGGATTAAGCAATCAAGGCTTGCTTATTGTTTTGTATATACTGAGGTTGATGTTCTGATATTCCTTCCTCTGGTTTTTGTTTTCTGTTTTAAGATTGAAAAAGTTATTTTTTTCTTCTAACGATTGTCCAAAAATGGAAAAGCGATAATCAAATGCCAAATATTTGTTTTAGTAAACAGTTGCCTTGACCCACGCGGCAATAGGGAACTCATAAAACTTGAACACAGAGTGTTAAGTATTGAATAGTTTTGTAAAAGCTTCCCTCTATGCCCAAAATGTATCGACTGCATTACATTAAACTACATTATCGACTGAATTCATTAAAATTGGTGAGGAACTGAACAGTTTTAGGAAACTGCAGTTCTCATAACATGAAACCGTTTCACACCTGTGTGCTTTTAATGAAGAAATAAATATTTTTTCTATTCAGCGATCCTTGATTACGAAACGTTTAATCTATCAAACAAAAAGTTAGTAAAATTATTTTAACAACTTCATTTATTTTTGTTCATTTTTCTGTGGAAATTATTTTGTACCTTTTGGTTAAGATTTTTCATACTGTTTGCCTGAAAAATGTCAAATAAAAGAGCAGAAACTTTATGATAGATTCGAAAACTAATTGAATCGTTTATTTCGAAAAGGTAAGATCTCCGTTTTGAAAAAGAAAGAACTCTCAGTATTAATTTTTAACACATAAATAATCAAAAACCGTTTTAATTTACCAATATTGCATTACTATTACCTACTAAAATAAAATAGCAAAAGTCAGACCCGTAAAGTTTTCCAACTTTTCATAAGCCATTTTTTTTTCTATCTCCTGAAAAAATTTTGTTTTTCAGAGTTGTTATCTTTCCGAAATAAACGATTCAATTATAAAAGTAAAATCTGACTCCGAATCTCTTAATCAAATCAGAAGAATTGTAGAAAGGAATCAATTTATAGTTCCAACTAGTTATTAGAAGTTTTAATTTAATCAAAACCTCCAAGAACAAGTTCCACAGATAACAGAAGTAGAACAATTGAGATAAATGAGAAATTCTCAGAAAAATTCAAAACTGTCCAAAAAGCAGTTGAACTGGATGAAAGTGAAATCATAAATCTTTGCTTATGTTGTGTATAGTATTAGATTTTTAAAAAAAGGTCCAGTTCAGGGCGATTTGATTAGAAGTGAAATTTAATGCATTTTTCAAAAACATCAACCACAATCCCTAAACCCCCGTCAATCTACCGAGCTTTTAACTATTCAGTTGTAGGAGCAACGCAAGGATCTACTAACTTAATTGGTTCCCAGTTTTGATATTTTATAGCTCACGGGTTGTGGTTGTTGTTTGTTGGTAAATTAAGCTTAATGCTTCACAAAAGACGTGTTTTATAGAAATTTAATATATTTATTCATATAATAGATCGTAGCTTCATTTAACTAAAAAACATCAAATGTGTGCCGCTCTCTAGAAATGCTCCTAAAAACTGCTTCAGAAGATTCGGCTAGGCATGCATATATCACCTGAACCACACCATAAGAATAGAAATCATTTAAATTGTAAACATTACCTTGCTCTTAAATTTTTAATAATACTTTATACAGGTAACATATTTTTGCAGAATAAAAAATGAAGATTTCTCTCAAGTAATGCACTAATATATCTTTGTTTTGGAGAGTGCAAAGTATTAAAAGGCTGTTATTATACCCATTACACGAGTTCATTAGAGGAACAAAAGTTTCTATCGCACACAATATCGTTTCAAGATGTGAACTCAAAAGAACAATTGCTGTTGTTTTTTCTTGTATGAGCCGAAGTTTTACTGTTAGATTAGGGCTCTGATATATATACAAGTTTTTCAATCAGAGAGAAAACGAAAACACAACCGGTTCACGCATTATTCTTTCAAGCCATGCCTTGGACTTCCTGCAGCGAAGTGTAATAATAATAACAACAAAACTGTATGTGTCTAATACGATAGTAGGCGTTCTGTTCCGTTGCCCCTTCCACCTACCTACAAGTTCGAATAAGAAAAAATGAACAAAGTTTCATTTAGACGTAACATTTCAGAATTTACTCACTCATATGTCGCAGTGCTCTTTCTGGAGCAGCACATCTGCTTCAAATCGTTTCGTAAGTTCAAATTTTCTTTAATTAGTTTAAAACATAGGATTTTAATCGCTGAGGTAGTTCAGAAATTCTTCTTTTTTATGTCATTATGTTTTCAGTTGAAAAAAAACTATTTGCCTGAAGTCCTTACTTTGTAATTAACTTTGGTTCTTTTTCTTTCATTAATTGGTTTGTTATTTATTTATATAACAGTGTTTAGGAATGCAATTTCCGACTTTATTCTTAAGATCGCTCCGAAATTTAATTCAAGGTAATTTCCGGATAGATATTCGCCTTAAAATTGCATTCCTTCAACTTAATAGGTTTTCTATTTTTAATGTTATTTCTAATCCTTTGGGCAATTTGAATAATAGTTGTGGTTTCTTAATTAAAGGTTTCTACAAGAAAATACTAGTTTTGTTAGTGCACTTTTAAATATAAATTCAGCGGATATTAAATTGCTTGTATAAATTTAAATATCGTGTGTACCATTATTTGAATGCAGACTGCTATAGTAATATGGTATAAGTTGACTCAACTACATTCATGTTTTGCATTTAATGCTCTAGTGTGTTACATTATACAGTAACATATCGTTTCAACGAACATGCAATTTACGAGCGCTTGTAGTTTTTATAAAATTAGTAGTTGATGCAGAAACATTGCATTGCTTACAAGACTCTTAATTATTTTATGAGCTAGAATACTCCTTCAAGCCTATGGATCATTTATGTTTGGTATTTCGTAGCCCTAAATCTACATTCGCATTACACAGTTGATGCTCATTTTGGCAAATCTTGCATCTGCGAATGCTCACGAATTTGCTAAATAGTGACTGACACTTGGGATATTTTTATGAATTCATGTTGTCATTGTTATGCAGGCAGTTAAATCTCTATTCCTTCTGGCTTACTGGAAATTTAGTGTAATACTTTTATGTTTTACTTTTAGTGTTTCGTTATACAGTAGACGCTTGACTTACCGATTCAACAGCAAGCATTTATGTATGTAATTTTCTGCATTTAAAATATATTTTAAAAATATTTGTGTGATAAAAATTGTTTCTACATGTGTAATATTATTTTAGTTTCAACTTATGAATTAAAAATCAAACGCTTTTTGCAAGCTAGAATTCATAAACTAATTTACTGAATTTTTCTAAGCGAACAATAACGGTGAAATGCTTTTAAAACGTAAGCAAAAATGCGTTTTACATATTTTTGATACTCAACCCTTTATCTACTGATGGTATTTACTGGTACTGCTCCCTTTAAAAATACCATCCAGTAACCATTTTTACGAATATCCTGAAGGTACTTTACAGGAACATTCTTTTAATTCCACTACTTCAGGATACATTTCAGCATGGGTTTTATAAAGAGTATTTTAGCAAGGAACAAGAAGTTCGTCGAGAACTATACGAGCCTACTTTTCCGTATATACCAACATCATATTAATTATCTAGTTATCTCTCTCTCTCTTTCTCATTTAACTTTAGTTCTTAATTACTTCAAATGCACCTTTTTCAACTGGTAATACATATTCATTCATTCATTTATTTATTCATTCATTCGGAAATATCCTTAAAAATCCAGGTCAAAAAGTTTTGTGAGAAAATAGGCTCGTTTAATTCTGGATGAACTTGGTATGTGCACATGTTCTACGCCATACCATCTTTTCGATAAAGTTTGCTCCAAGCAAATCCATCTGTTAGAACAGGACTCAATCGGATTAAAATTTCCCCGTAGCGCTAAGGTTAACATTTTTTGAACCGTTCAAAAAAAAACGAAAAAAATGTTCAAATAAGAAAATGAAAAATGGAAATGAGATGTTCTCGCCAAGAACTTTCGAATGCAAAAAAAAAAAAAAAAATCTTTCTAATCGGACATTTCCCTCAAAAGTTATTGGGGGGGGGGGGGGGCAGACACACATTTTCTACAGCTCAAATTCCTACTTTCAATTTTTTATTTTTTATTCTTTATTTAATTACTTCACTTATTTTGGACTTTTCTTTTTTTTAACGATATTTTCACGATACATTAAGCCTTCTTTCATACGTTTTTTTTAAACTTTTACGGGAAAGTAGGCTGAAAAGGACAGCTTTGAAACCGATGCTATCTTTTGTACTGCCATTTCGATCAGATTGCTCCATTTTTCTGGTTTTTTGCTCCGGAGAAGCGGTAAAATTCGAGAAATAATTATGTTTCGTTTAATGTGTTAAGAATTCAGAAAATCAGTTATTTCAATTGAACATTATGTAATTGATTTCACAGTTGAATTATTATGTGGTACTTATTAGCAGTAACAAATAAAATTTATGTAGGCGGAGTATTTTATATATGTAAATCCCTTAATTTCCAGTCTAGTTAATCCCCCCCCCCCCAAAAAAAAAAAAAGCTATTGAGTGACAACAAAATGCTGCAGATCATAATGCAATAGATAAAGAGTTAAACGGACGAGAGCAATTTAAATGTTTTCCTGTAGGTATAATTGTGTTTTATTCCTTCGCATACATTTCATTTTGCGTAAATAATACTTACATCTACTAGTAGAATTGTTCAATTGAATGACGATGGTGAGACACCGAAGAGAGCTAGTAGGATCATGCTATTATAATTCCAGAGAAATTAAACGTTGTACTTCTCAGGGTTTGGCAGGGAATAAGCGACGGAGACTCTTATTAGTGTTTCTGAAAAAGTCTTTGTGAGCCAGGAACGTTGGAAGTCACCGATATTGACCTTGGTTTATTAGGTGAATAGGTAACATTACAAGTTTAAACAAGCACGATGCTGGTTGTATAACATCGAGAAGCGTTTTGAACATGTGTGATATACCTATTTTTTTTCCTCCATAAAGCTGGAAATAAACTTTAAATGTTAAGCGTACAAAAAAAACTTACTAAACCTTAAGTTTAGTTTTTATGTCATGTAGTTCTTACTTTAAGCAATGAATTATATAGTTCTGTAGATATATATGTCTTTCATTGTGTTGATAATTTGAGTGGAAGCAAAGGAATGCTAAAATAATGTTTTAATTGTTCTTAAAAGAAAAAAATAGTTGCATGTACTCATGTACGTACGTTAGAAGTTACGCTTCTTAGAATCGTCCTATTTCGTGGATTTTTAGAGTGATGAGAGTAATTTCAACACGCAACGGAAGTTATGCACACATGTGGGAAGCGTTTTCTCACAAGCAACGCCGTGGTTGAACATTTTATCTCAATTCAATAAAATGGTACGAACATTTATCGTTAGGGGGGGGGGGAGATATTAATCTTTCTGAAAGGTAGCTCTTCTTTTAGCATGGGGAACGTCGTTGCGGGAATACGTTTTCTGCGTGTGTTTATCCCCTGCAACACCTTGGCGTGAATTCTTTATTTTAAATAATAAAGCGCGCGTTTTTTTTTTGAAGGTGGGAATAGGGAACACTTAGCATGGGCAGCATCCTCCTTCACTGTCGCTGCATACTTCTTCTGAACTCGTACAACTGTTGCTTGTGTGTATGTAGCGCTCGCTTTTCTGCTTGCGGTTATGCTTAATCTGATGGGGTTTTGATATTTGAAAGAAATAATATTTTCGTTTTGTAAATATATTTTGTTTTATATCGAGTCTTGTGTAGTTTTGAAATTGAATTTGTGGAAAATTTAGCGAATGCTTTGGCAACGAAAAGAAAAGGAAATTTGATAAAACTCGCAACTTATACCAGTATTTTGTTTTCACGTGTACAGCATAACAAAAACGAAGTGTCAAATACGTAATACAATTTATTTCATTATTTTTTTTTAGTTAGTTTATGTATTTATCATTTTATATTTATTTATTAATTTATTTAATATTCCGACCACATTGTTTCGCTCTCTCCAACAAAACCACAAACAGGGGCCTCAATGGCTGAGCGGTTAAATCGACTGGCTCCGGTGCCTCCCTGCGCGGAGAGAAAGAGGCGTGGGTTCGATTCCCACCTTTGCCCTGGGTGTATTTCCTTCTTTGTATAATAAAGTCTGTTGTGCTGTCTTGTTCTATCTGTCATATTGGACGAGAGTTTGAGGCATATCCTTGAGAATAGCAAATAAACTCGAATATTTATGTGACCTGAAATGGTCGTAAACAAACAAACAAACAAACCACAAACAGCAGACCGTTACAACTCAAGGTCGTTTAGTTTGCTACTAAAATGCAAATTTTATTGGAAAAAATTACAAAAAAGATCGAGTGCAAACAGTGTCAAACCACAATTTATTTTTTCGGAGACTGGATTTATTTTTTATCTTTTTTAAAATAAAACACAACCAGTTTTACCTTATGTGCTATGATATATTAATTGTGGTGAACGTGATTGTGATGACAAATGATAATTTCATTGCGTGGACAAAACAAAAATGTAAAATTCAGTTCCTGCGTTTGGTTTGAAAACTGACATGTGTCATGAAAGTTGACAAAAAAAAATATAGTAAGGTAAATGTACCAATAATTGACACTGATCTAATAGTGGCCACTTGGCTCTGAAACTTTAAAGAACAGGAGTTTAGGTTAAGTTAAGTAATTTATTTTTAATACACTATGACCTGCTGCTATCTAGAGATTAGAACAAAAAAACCTTCGGCGACTAACTTTAAACTCTTGTTTTTAAAGTTTCAGAGCCAAGTGGCCACTATTAGATCAGTGTATTGGTACATTTACCTTAATATTGAATTTAGTTTTCTGATTATTTTTCCCTTCTTTTTGCAGAAGCTAAATGGAAACGCTTTCATCCTTTTCGAGTAGTACGGAAAATTTTTCGGCGTCGAGTTAAAAGAGATCCAACAGCTTCGGATACATCAAAAAAGTCCTGGTCAACGAGCGAGCTTCAAAGTGTTCAAGATGACAATGTTGGGTAAGGAATATTGCATGTGTATTTTTTTTTTTTTCTTCTTGAACGGAACCGTCGCATACCTAAGGCCCAATACGTTATGTGAAAATATTTTTTATTATTATTATACGGTATGAATACTGTAATTTATTGAAATTATGCGAACAGTTTGATAATCTAAAACATAACTAAAACAAAGGCAAAAAAAAAAATCCGCATCAAATTTTTATTTTCGTTTTCTTCTTTTCTATTGATTGAAATTAACAATTATTATTATAAAGATTATAATCCAAATTAATGTATTGTATTTCCATGTTCATCGTCATAGAGGTTGTTCTTTTAGACCGCAGATCGAGCACCTTGCTATATGTGCGTTGATGCATCGCTTGTTTCAAAGAGGAGTAGTGCACCCAGTAAGAGCCCAGTGTCTTACCCAAAGGTCTGAGTGGTCCTACAATTCCTCCAACTGTAGGAGCTTCACTACATTGTAGGATTTGTGGATGAACGGCAGAACGCTAAAAGACCATTAAAATTAAAGATGAAGCTAATGTTGTGGAAATACCGTAGACATGAATTTATTGGAAATAGTTCGCTTAAGAGATTTATCTGAAAAATGAAATTCTATCCAAAATGTGATATACGGACAACCTGAAATTATGCTTGGTTTCCGCATCTTTACATAATTTATGCGTCTACACATAACGAATAATACAGTAACCCTGTGCAACTTTTTTTATAACATTTTAATTTTTGATAACTCTAAAATGAGTTGTTGCAGTTCTACCATCAAAAAAGAGGAGCTCTGACTGTCAGAGTGCCAAGAAGAATCCATTCATGTTCAAGGGACAAACAGCTGGTATAAGGGATGTGCCGTATTCTGTTCTCGCTTTAGTTCGTTTAGCATTATTGATTTCTTCTGAACTGTTGCTACAAGCCAGTTTATAAAAGTTGCAATTTGCTTCCCGTACAACGCAAAGAATAGGTACCTCATCAACTGTCGAAAATAAACCTCATGTTCTCGAAGCTGATATTAACGCACGATAAATCTGATTAAAAATATTACTAAAAAATACCAGGTTCCTTTATAAGTAAGCATAAGGGTCTGAATATCCACATAATTTTATTTTAATGCTACTTTTAAAAGCTATTGTCTCAAATATGAGTCTCTTAAACTGCTGCTACAAACTACGACAATGAAATAGATAAAAGCAAACTCTGCACATGAAATGTCTTGCCTCAAAAATATTAAATTACTGCTCCACATACATTTAAAGAGTGACGTTCTATGTTTACCCGGAGAAAAATACATAAAATCTTTTGAGAAACTTTAAAAAATAAATTTTGCACTTTGTTCACATTATCGCAACGCCACTTTTTTCGTCCATAAACTTTCAGCTTATTATTTTTTATGCTTATGACTTTACAAGTGGAAAAGATATTCATTTTACTTTAAGGCCTTATATTCTGAAGATTTTTTTAAAATTATAACATAAATTGCAAAGTAACAAAGGGGAACATTAAAGAAATGTCAACTAAAATTTTTCAGAAATTAAGGAAAAGTTGCAATAACTAACTAATTTTCATCAAAATTTTCTGTTCGACTTTCTTTTCTTCTTTTAAAATTAATCAATTTATTTATTTCATTTTTCATTTTATTTATTTATTTATGTTTTTTTTATTTATTTAGAAGCTAATTTAGTATTTAAATGCCTTTCGCATTTTGCATACAGAAAGAACCCTTGATACAACACTAATGTGGAAATAAGTTTTGGTTTGACAAAACGCTACCGCTTTTGTGAGCTTAAAAAAAAAATTATTTAATCTCTGACTTCTTTGATATTGATATACCATGCATATTACATACAACTCAGTCAATATTTTGAAAGTGTATTTTGAAATTGCAAGCAGTGGTTTTATGTGTAATGCAACATTTTCCCCTTTGTTTATAAGTTATTTTTTTGTTCTCCAGCTATAAGAGAAATTTCTTGAAATGTTCAAATTATACATCAGTGTGTTTCATTTTAAAATTTCCTTTTTCGCCCACCTTTTCCTTATCTGTCATTATTTGTTAGCAACGACTCTTATTCCAATTCTTAGCCAAGTTGTATTTTCTTTTGGCGGATACTCCAACAAATATCATTCTGTTTTACAACTTTTTCATTTGCGCCGCGTTAATGAAAAAGTACTTATTTTTATTAACAGTAAAACTATAATTCCAATTCGAGGCATTTTTACTTTTAGAACAAATCTTTCAATTGTTATTAATTAGAATTTGTTTTTATTTACTGATGCATTATACTGAAACTGCGTACAATTTTGATTCAATGGATCTTTTTTATTGATTATCGCCCCCCCCCCCCCCCCACACACAAACAAAATGTTTTTAACGTTTTCATATCAAGATGAGCGATGGATTTTGTTTTGTCAGAAACATATATCAGGCAAGGGCGGATCTAGAAAATCTTCAAGGGGGGGGGGGGGGGGATTTTGGAAATCTCGGGGTTCAATGTAAGAATGGATGGAGGAGATTCTTCATTCCTTTTCAACAGTCCCTCCGCCCCCCCCCCCCCTCTTCAAACAGCAGGAACAACAAAAAAAATGCTAGTGTAGTGCTATTTAAAATTTTACTAGCACATTTTTTCAATGCATATACGTTTATTCAAAGCCCTTATAAAAGGAACACAAGCTGACGTTTTTTTGCTTTCGCAAATCTGTCTATAATTTTTTCAACGTCCAATGTAATATCTTTATGGATATGCAATAACGCTAATTCAGTGAGTCTATCATCACTCATTCTGCTTCTTAGCCAAGTTTTAACCGAGTTAGGATTTCCTTTAAGCTTTCTCAAGAAAAATGTAGGCTTGTAAATACATTTTCTAAATTTGAGTTGATATGTCTAAATTACAAAATAATAGCAATTATTAGTAATATATTTTCTAAAATTTTCAAAATGTAATACTAAATATGTACTAAAAAAACCATCAACGAGTATGTGCAATTTATATAAACATCTGTAATTATGAATGTTCAATGATTTCAGACTCCAGGTTTTAGCGTAAATGCTGCAGGAATTTACACCACGTGCTAAGGGTTGGCTAGCTGTCACCAGTTTGATGGGTAGAAGAAAAGAGCAGGGAATCTCTTTCCCATTACTCCGAGGATTAGCAACTCGGCAATACTAAAGGACAAAGGAACAGGGGGAAAGCATAGAACTTGAAGGGCGTTTTGGGATTCCAAGAACATAAAAAAATGGCTGGTCCCGGGGCACAAAGAGTAAAAACTCACTTAGGAGTGTCGTTGTAGTATCCACTTAAATCAACCCAAGGGGGGGGGGGGCGATCGCCCCATCGCCCCCCCCCCCCCTTGGATCCGCCGTTGATATCAGGTGCTCTAATCGTCAATAAAAAAATTAACTTTTTTTTTCGTGGGCAGAACAGCTTTAAAAGTGTATAAAAACCCAAGAGGGCAACAATTCTTTCATTGCATATTTGCATAGCAGTGAACTTATGTGGCAATTTCCCAGAAAATAGAAATACAAAAACAAACTCGATTTTTTAAAATATCGCTTCGAGGTAAACTCTGAAGTGCTTCTAGTAATTTTGCACCGAATTTCGTGAAACTCAGACGAGTGACCTTGATCGACGCGCACTGCTTCTAGATAGGCAAGATATACTAATGCTGTTACTTTTTGTTAGAAAAGGTGCAAGTGGAGGTATGATTATTACAACTGAAAATAAAAATTCCACATCATTGGTTTTCATTGTATATTTCGTTGGTAATTTACAATCTACAATAGAAATGAAAACTTTTATAGGTGTTGCCAACATGCCAACAGCAATTAATGCTCAAATAGATCTAAGTGCTCAAATTTTCTAAGTGCTTTGGGTTTCCAGATTGGACGAAAATTCGCCAATTGGGTTCCTTTTGCCATTGCTGGCGACTTAAAATTTTATTAACTTGAGAGCCAGGTCTAGTCAATATAAAACAGGTTTCAGCTATGCTTGCTCAGCTCAACCTGAGCCGCGGCAATCGACTAACCATATTGGTTGCCTTATTGCTCAGGTCCTGCGCAGAAGCTGTTTTTCGTCTTTGTGACGTCATGGTCATCCTGAGCGTGTTCTAGTCAGGCTGGAAAATCTGGCAACCAATGCCTGACTCCCATAGCCGACTCCAACCTCGTGGTTTGCTCTATTTAAAAGCTTCATAGAATACGTGAGGGGTCGGTAATATTAATAAAAACAGGGGGGCCCAAAATTATAGTGGTAAAATTGTCTTAGGATTAAATAATCAGAGTTGATGAGAGCAGGGAAAATTCAAGGCTTATTCCTAAGGGGCATCATTATTAACATAAGTGCTTGAACTCAATTTGTAAGTTGAATATTAACTTTTTCTCTGTAAAACTGACATTTATTCGGACGAAAATCGCCAAATAAAGTTTTGTTCGTTAATTAATGTTTCTATTTCAATTTATAGGAAATGTGATGTAACATCACCTTTGAAAATAGGACTAAGTGTATCCCATGACAGCATTTTCTCTCCTGAAAGCAATGCAAATGTTAGCAGTGAAGAAATAGATGTTCCTCGTGGCTCTTCTCTATCGGTGCGACATACATCTATGAAAAATATGTTTAAGGTAATTACCAGCTGAGTTTTGAATATATTGTTTATATTGCAGAAAAATGACATTGCATAAAATGTTTTTAATCCCATATAATGATAGGACTCCATCGAATTCCATAACTACATAACTGGATACTATAACCTATATAACTCTTTAACTTATACTTTATTATCTTATAAATAAGTTAAAGTATAATATATTATATAATATACTAAGTCCCCAAAGCCTATTTTTTATTCTGTGATTTTGGAGATTATAGTTCTGAAACAAGGCTTAGTTTGAAATAATGGAATTTTACTCAGTAAAATGCATAGCTTTTGCTCAAAGGTCAGTCTTGTCCCATAAATTTTGTACGAGAAATACAAAATTTACAGAACAAAAGTAGCATCAAATTTAGTGAAAATATTAAGATTTCTTCCACAAGAAGTTTTTCATCAACTAATAGAAAAGAAAAGAGCATTTTTATTCCTTTTACCCAAAAATCTGTATGGTATTGAGTATTTCTTATATAAGGTAAAATACTATACTTATAATAAGTGATTTTTGACTTTACTATAGAGGGTCTGCCCTGAAACCATTTGTGCTGGAAGAACCATTTAAGATTTTTTTTAAAGAAAAGTCTAGATTTTTAGACTTGACATCCAAATTTTATTTCTTGGTATCATTATTCAGAGATTTTTAAAAGCTTAGATCATTTATTGTGCCATTAACTTCTAGGCCATCTGACTTTTTAGTGGCTTTAGCAAAAATTGTTCCCTATCACCTCCTTTATTTAAATTGGTTACATATTCACACAAAAGTAGGTGTTGCTGTTTTCAGAGCATAAATTTTGAAAATCAAAAAACAACACAAGATCCGATCCATGTAAAAATTAAATAATGACAATTGTTTTCTTTATTACTTTAAATTTAATATACTACTTTTGTTTTAATTTTATTCAGAGAAAACTGAATAAAATCAATGACAAGAGTATCATTGAGGTACGATTATGCATAAAATATTTAGTTTTCGATACACAAACCAAGGCCATATCCAGAAATGTGACATATGTAATGACTTTGACATACTACATTCAGTACAGTTTCAGGGAGAGATTTTCGCCGAGAGATATAAGTTAGGAAAAAATTTAGGATTTCGCCCCCCCCCCCCCCCCAAATCCTAATCAGAGGGCCACTATGGATACGCCATCGACACTAGCCAACTTTTACGCATCCACACACCACTATTTACCCACTTTCCCCCATTTCTAAATACACTATAAATTACATCTTATCTGATATTTACATTTTAAGAGACTGAGGATAACGACAGTGATATTGGTACAATCAGAAGAGCTTGGGGCATAAAATATGTTGTGATGTGTTTTAACAATCTATGAAGGAACTGAATATTTTCATAAATTACAAACTTGGGAAACATTGTATAAAAAATTAAACTAAATTCAATACAGTATGAATTATTTTAAGTAATGCAAGTTGTAAATCAGTACTTTGCTTAAGCATATTTAATGACAACTTAATTCCAAATTTAGATTTTTTTTTTAATAATTTCGTATTAATTACATTGATTTCAATTTGTTTGCTGAATTAAAAAATTATAAATTAATAAATTGCAATTCTTGACCCTATTAAATTTTACAAAGATTATACTCTTCAAATTCATAATTATTTATTGTCAAATGTGTATGAATCGGTTTTAAGGTCACTTTTGCGAAATCCCAAGTGGTGACCTTGTATTGAGGTCTGATTATGTTGTATTAAAGGAACATCTCAATTTGTAATCCTTAATAAGCGTCTCATTGACTAAATTAATGTTGGGTACTAAAACATGGGGAAAGTCTTTAAATACATCTGCACTTATATTTGTTGATGCATTAAGCTTATTACAGCATAAAAGCAATTGAATTTCTCTCTAGTCCTTTGAAATCTTTATAAATAAAAAAGGGATTGTGGGGTGTGTGTTCCATACACAAATCCAGTTTATGGTGCATCTTTCCCAAATTTGGCACCCAGAGATGTTCATAGAGGGGTTTCTACTTTTTATATTTTTTATCTAATCATCATCACATGAAAAAACAGGCAAATTGAAATATTTTTTCAGTTCTTACAATACATCTTGATTGCTTGGTGATGCAACTCAGTTGCTTGGTGGTTAAATATAATGCAGCAAAAATGCTCAGACTTTAAAATTTCATTGCAATTTTCTAAAAGCAGGATGTTCTTTATTAAAACTGTCTTTGCAGTAGAGATTGTGTAATTTATTATGCAGTTATTTGAATGTGTTAGCAAATTGTCTTAATTTCTTTTTATAATGGAATGGTTGTGTCATTTTTATTGTCATTTAACATATTGTTTGATGCATACTTAGGAAATCTAAAAGAATATTAATCACAGCATTTTTTCTCTGATTTACTTTTGCTACAAGTTTAGATCTTTTTAGTCCTTTTTTTACTTTACGAGATCGTTTAGTTATAACTAATTTATCTCAAATGCAGGTACACATTAAAATAAAGCAGATTTTTTTCTTTTTTCAATGTAATTGCAGATTAGATTGGCCATGAAAAGGACCATTTATTAGCAAATTCAGCCTTATTGTCAATGAAAAATTTGTTTATAAAGAACCTTAAGCTTCATAAAGTTTTCTTTGGGGTTAGTATGTAAGAGTTATTAATGTATATGTGGCACACAAGAAAAAGAAGCTAAGGTACTTTACTTTATTATTTGTTACTCTCTTTGGAATGACATGTTGCATTTTAAAATGTGCAGAGCTGGGCACAACATCTAGGTTACAATAGTTTCAATAAAAGTAATAACTAACATTTTTGCTAAAATATGTTGCTGTTTATTTTGAATTTTAAAATCACATGTTAATCTGTTAGGACGAACTCTTTACAAGAATTCGAGCAAGGAGAGATTCGGATGATGATGATGATGTTGGATTACCTCATAGTCCTTGTACTAGTCCCACAACTGTTGATGTTCTTTCACATGGTTTTAAAGTAAGTTGTTAACACAGTTTCATGCATGAGGCCATTTTTTATGCATATAACTTAACTACTAAAATATTTGGATGTGAATCATATGGTTTAAAACAGGATATGTTTTTTGCTTTGTAGGAAAAATCAACAAAATCACAGACATGTTATAGCGCTGGTAGTTTAATAAGCATGGGAAGTTCAGAAAATGATGATGTAAGTATATTTCACTTTCTGCAAAGACATATTTTTATGTTTTCATATATTTTGAAAGTTGCTGTGTTACCTTTGTATAATTTTTGAACATAAAACATTCTTCACAAAGAAATATATTCCCTCTTTTGTCTTGGAAGAATGCATTTCTAGGATAGACAGGGAAGTACAGGCAAAGGTACAAACTCAATGCATATCACATGGGGAAACAAAGCAACAACAAATTATGTATGCATGCATTAAATATATGTTTCTAAAACCCAGGGGGACAATTGGACCCCACCTGATTCCTCAAATGATGGGCCTACTTCTTTTGAATTCTGTCCATTATCATGAATTACTAATCAGTTACCAATTCTGTAATTACCATCAACTTCATGTTCCTTTCGAAAGAGTCATATGTGAAAAAGATTCAAAACTTGCCACTAGTATTCTGAGCAATATGGGTCAAAAATAAATACAATTTCAGCCACGCTTGCTTGCTATTTTCATCAACTATAGGCTCACAAAAAAGTACTTAAATCACTTTTCCTAAACTTTTATAACAAGAAAGTTTTTTTTTCTGTCTTTAATAACAAATATTTTAAGTAATTTGAAGTGCATCAGTAATGTTTTCTATTTTTTACCTATGTGCCAGTTATTAGAATTAAAAATTAGTTTTAAATTGCATTTATATTATTTCTCATACTGAACAGAAGCGCCAATTCTTTTTGGGAAGGGAATTCGAAAAGACTAAAATTTGATGTTTGTAATGCTATAATCTTTCCCACGAAAGGATTTCTCCCATTTTGTTCACTTTTTTTCATTCAAATATTGTTGAATCTTGTTAACATTGAGCTCTCAAGAGCATAGTAGACCAAAATCTTTGCTATTTAACGGAAATACAACTATAACTGTGATAACCATAAATGAGCTTTGAACCCAACTGGGCTGTTCTTTAGGTATCAATAAATTCGAAATAACAATCAAGTGCCCTCTTGAAGCTATTTCACTCCAACACAAATATCCGTAACTTTTCTCAAACTATCCCAAACTTTTACAACCCAAATAAATAATTATTTTTCCTGCTTTTAAGATAAACCTGGAATTAAAGTAGTTTGAAACAATGACTTTGGTTCTGTCATTTCTGCAAACATTAGCACATTCATTATAATAATTCAAATTGCTGAATCATGTTCCCATGAATTTTCTGCGTTCAAGACTACATAATAAACCTAAGTCTGAAAGCACAATCCAAATCTGAAAGTTGAGCTAAAGATTACCCTCCAATTGCCATATAACCCAACTTCCTAAGAAGAGCATCTTTTGGTACCACTTAATCAAAAGTCATTGCTCTTATTTGCTAAATAACAAAAAGTGATGCTTAACAGGTCATTTGCCTCAAGAAATTTATAATCCTGGTTTTGAGCAAATTTTTAAAAAAATTAAACTACTGAAGTCAGATTCAAACATACAAAGCCAAAAACATCAGTAATTTACTATTTTGTATATACTAATTGCATACTTTTATGCTGCAAAACTGCCATAACTCAAGCACTTGAGTCTACCAAATATAGGATAGTCAAAGTAGTTTTTTAAACTTCAACAAGCTCTCCTATGAAATCATACATATATGACCTGCATCAGTAATACAGCAAGGCTGACATGTATACAAATTAATTGCATCTGTACACATAAATCAAGGGTAGATTAATTAACTGAAAATTCGCCTTTTCACATAGGTCTTTAATTTTACACCAAAATGTGAATTCAAATAAAAGTTTACTGTCCAATTTACTTGCTGAATTAGTAATAGGCATTTGCCTGCTGACCAATGTAATTAAGAGAAACAAGTACTTTTTATTTGTATGTATGTTTATTTTTATTTTAATATTTTTCTTTTTTATTAATATTTATACATGCTTTTATTTATTAGGATTCAGCAGGTCATTCTTCTGGTCATTCATCACGAATGTCACTTCTCGATAGACGATCTTTAGATTCGGGTACATTTTTCCTTTGTATTATTATTTTTCATAATGTAACAATTAAGTGGATTCTTAGGTTTCAGCAATAAACCTATAAGGAAAAAAATACATGACTTTTAGTACAGAGGGATTTTTTTAGGCTTTGTAACAGTAATAAATAAATGAAATTGTTCGAAAAATACTAAGTATAGAGCAACAATATGATTATGATTATTTTATATGCAGTAAATTATATCACGTGTATGAGTTGAAGAAATTTTTACCATTTGTACATACTAGTAATTATGTGTTGATTGTGTATAGATGGACACCCATATGTTGATTTTTAGAGGAAGCAAAGTTTTTTTTAAATTTCAGTTTTTAAACTAAAAATTCTTAAGTTTGACTGTTATATCTTTAAAAATAATGCAAAGAAATGAACAAAAGCCAGTATAAATATGGGTTGCCTATAGGGACCAATACTAGAACTGACTTTTGGTGCCAATTACTAAATATATTTAGCAAAGGTTTGCTATTATATTTCATGCCAAAAAATGATTAAAAAATTGGCAGTGCTGTTAGCTGGGGGCAGGGCTCAAGCCCCAAATTGCCCCCCCCCCCCCTTTTGAACGCCCTTGTATGTATATGTAGTTTTATCAAACAGAAGAAACTGCAAATATAAAAGAGGCCAAAAAATTTCATGGAATATAAAAAATGATTGATAATATTCAAAAAAGAAAAACGTTGCAATGAATAAGATTTGATTTTTTGAAATATATCATTAAATACAGTGTTATAGTTTCTATGATACCATAATACTTTTTTCCTCTTCATTTCACTGCAGTTAACATTTAATTAGTTCTTTTATTTGAAAGTGATTATGCTTGAAGTAAGTGGGAAGAATATAACTTCAATCATTTCTTAAATATGATTCTTTTAAATCAGTCTATAACCAGCATACATCCTTACATACTGTTGCAATATAAATTTGAACTAAAAAGCTATTCATATAATTTTCATGAAACTTTATTTTATTTTCCAAGTGTACATTCCTCTTATCAACTTTAGCATTGTGAAATAATATATTCGGCATTCTTTCCAGCATATTATTGCAATGTTAACTGAAATATCATCTTATATGATTTTTTATTTTGTCCTCCTTCGCTATTTTGGCACATTTACTAGATAAAAGTTATGCTATGTATGCTTTATTAACTAATTTTTCTCATTTTTGTTTCTACACAAATTAAATGTTTCACTTCTATTCTAATTTACTAAATATGTGTCATTAAACAGGAAAATTATGTTAAAATATACTAGTAATGCAGATGTACAATTCTATCACAATAAATGCACGTTGTTTAGTCGAAATATGACACCAATAATGAACTTTGACATAATTTCAGTGTATGAAACTAAACATCTCAGAAAACTTTTATACCATTTTTTTTTATTTATTACTCAGTGTTGAACAAAGAAAACAATTGTAGGAACTATCCAAGATTAAAGTCTCATTGAAGGTTTTAAATTGTCAATTTTTATGATAGTAATAACTTTTTGAATGCTTTGTTAAACAAGATTTAAAATCTTCATATATTTACTTTAGAAGGTGAACCAGAACTCAGTCAGTCTGTGCCCTTAAACCATAATGCTGCCCATCATAAAATTGCAGTTCGGCCTAAGCGCACATATGGTCTTCCAAGAAGACGCATGAATCAGGTATTCTTTTTAATTTATTTAAATATGTGCTTAAAACTATTTTTTATTTTGGCATTTTTCCTCTTTGTGTATGTATATTCATCCAAGAAAGCAATAGTAGATGTTATCTTTACTGTCTTTCAGCCAAATATGAATCACAATTTATTGTATTTATAAATCTATAATTTTTACTCTCTGATCAACATGTAGAAATTAAAGATGATTTTTTTCTTTTAAAAATAAAAAATAAAAAAATTTTCATATTTTAATCAAATTATTTTGTTTAAATGCAATTGAGTTGCCTTATATTGTATATAAAATTCATTGCAGTTTACAATAATACAAGTACCAATCTAAAATCAGAATGTTGATTTTTAATTGTATTGAGTTATTATTCTTGCTTCCTTTCCTTTAAACATTTTGAACTTTCCGGAAGAGAAATGTAGTATAATAAAGAAATTCAAATCATTCATTTACAAATGGTTTAACAAGTGTTCATAGCCATAGGGTTTAACAAGTGTTCATAGCCAGGGATATCATTAGAGATGTTAGTTTTCCTGCAAATTTTGAAATGAAAAATTTTCTGAGCATCTAAACTATGAACATTTTGGAAAATTAAATTCTAGCGTACTAGACACTGCAAATAAACGAAAAACAACTCTTTTTTTGATGGGCTCAAATAATTAACTAAAGGACCAGATCCCAGGGATTTTCAGTGAGCAAGTCAGGGGTTTAATCCCTTGCCATAAAATATAATCAATTTTGAAAAGAACAATGTTATTGTATTCATTAGAAAAATTTTTGCTGTTATTTTCAAGTGGAGAAATATACGAAATATAACTAAATTAAGAGCAAACTTAATCCTGTAAAAAATTATAGTTGTAACCCAAAATTTTTGTTTGGATTATGCTAAAATTGATTAATGAAAGGAAATATAGAAAGTTTTATTGCATAACACAAAACATATACTACAAGATTGACTTCTTTAAATGGAAAATTTTCCGTAAAATATAGTGGAAAATTTGCTTCTTCACATCACTATGTACCGGGGTACCCCGATTAGCACATAAAAAAGAACGCTAAAATAAAACTGGCAAACTCTTTGTGTTAAAAATTTACTAATTCCATGCCTCAAAAATGCATTTGACATGCTTATTTTTGCTTAACTTATCAAAATTTTGTGGCTGGCTGTAATCTGAACTCCCGGTTCATTGGTTACACCACTAGCACAGTGGTACCACCCCCCCCCCCCCTTTTTAAAACTCTGCATGCATCTTCAAGTGTTACTATCAGTTTAACATTTTGAACTTTATCTTAAAAATATAATTCATGTTTCTTGTTAAGTAAAGAGACTAGACTCATCATTTGGTGCAGTACTACGAGATTACCTATATTGGATTTACATCTCATACATTTTTTACTCAATTTTATTACTAAAAAGATAATAATAATTGCTATACATGTGAAAAAAGCTTTTTTCAAATCTGAAAAGGAATAGATAAATTAACAAAAAATTTCAAAGAGTGCAATTCATTTTTCAAAAGAACAATCAACTTTTACGCATGCTTTAAGGACTGATATGAATAAATAATAGTTTTATTATGAAATTACCTTACACTTACATGAGAATAATATCATGGCAAGAAAGATTAAAAGGATGAACATTAATAACAATAAGAACAGTTTCCCAAATTGCATATCAAATTGATGGAAAACATGCCTTAAAAATGAAAATTTTCTTATTATGGTAAAAATGCTTATATATAAATTGACAGATATAGATACATAGACAGATAACAGGGTATATATATAATGTGTTTTAAGGTAAACCATTTACTATAGTTATTTTTTTATGTTTTAGATTGCTGCAGCAAAAGTTAATGCTCTTCCCTCAACACCTGAAGTCACAGAAGATCACACTAAAAGCTTCTCTGAATTTAATACTGCTGAAACCATTAAAACTAGTATATGTTTTTTAATTACTATTATTACTATGCATGCACTCGGTAACACACTAATTTTTAATATTTTTTAGTTTTATTCAAAATCTTAAAACTTAGTTCAGGGATCATAATTCTGCTCCAAATCGAAAATGCTGCTACAAAAGCATTACTTTGCCCTTTTCTGCTCCAAAATGAAAATTTTGTTAACTTTTTTTACAATACTTGCTTTTTTAGCCTACTTTCCTATAAAAGTTTAAAAAATAATAATAATTAATAAAGCATGAAAAAAGGCTTAATGTGTCGTGAAAATATCGTTACAAATAAAAAAAAGTCGAAAATATGTGAAGTAATTAAATAAAGATTGAAAAATAAAAAAATTGAATGTCTTTACGCAGCAACTGTTGTAACGGCGGCAACCATCTTTGTTCCGAACACGAACAATATCACGTCCCACGTGCTTTCGTTTTTAAGGAGAACTGGGTGTTGGCGCCATTTCGGAATCTTTTTTTCGGCGCCATTGTTTACATTCCTGAGGTAAACATCGCCAAAAGTGGTAATTTTTTTTTCGGACTTTATTTTTATTTTTATAAGAACGCTTAAAAAAAGCTTGGAGTTTCTTTTTTGATTTAGTTATTTTTCCGAAACATCGCAAAAAGTTAAACTCATTTTTCAAACTTCATTTTTTTTTTTTTTTTTTTGCATAATAACGCATTTTTACGTCCTTTTCTTTAAATCGGCGCTGGACTTTGAGTTATTTTCTCAACTTTTATTTTAAAAGTTGCAGATATTTGACAAATAAATGAAACAATAACTCTAAATAGAAAAAGTATTTCACTGCAAAAATTTGGCAAAAAATATATAGTCATGGGAAATTCCTATTCATTATGTTTTTCTAAAAAATAACAATTTATAAATATAAGTAATCAATACAAAAAATAAATAATTAAATGTTTCTTATTAGTTAGAAGTAGGTCAGTAAAATATTAATTTTAATTTCAAAAGTTATTTTAGACTATATTTTAGTAACTATATGTGTATAAAAGCTGTCATACAATTTATGGTGCATAAAAAGTGATACAGTCTTTTTGCATAAAATTTTTTCAGGGTTTTTTACTTTGTGTGGCAATCACCCCTGAATTAATATAATATATATATACATTATTAAAAATAAAGTTCTTTCCTTTTTTTCTTCACTAAGAATGCCTATTTTAAGAGCATAAATTTCTTTGATTATAACTATTGAACAGATTTTATTTTTATATGAAGGGCAAAGGTATAAAGTCATACTGAAAAAATCTTTAATCAAATTGTAGAAATACACTGTAGTTTATATCTAATTTTAGCTTAAACTACAAGCAGTTTTATTCATTTTGTAGGTAATAAGAATTTGTGGATTCTTTCACCATGATTGTACTATTGTATTCTTTTTTCCTTTACTACTTTATTTTCCCATAAAAATATTTTTAAAAAATAAAAAAAGCATGAAAGAAGGCTTAATGTATCGTAAAAATATCTTTAAAAAGAAAGAAAATTTTTTAAAAAGTGAAGTAATTAAATAAAGATTGAAAAATAAAAAATTTGAAAGTAGGGTTTTGAGATGGGGAAAATGTGTGTCTGTTGGTCTGTCTGCCCCCCTCCCCTAATAACTTTTGAACAAATTGTCTGATTCAAAAGATTTTTTTTTTTTTTTTTTTGCATTCATAACATCTCAGCGAGGACATCACATTTCCATATTGAAAATTTTTTGTGCAATTTTGAACAGTTCAAAATATCTTAACATAAACTCCTATGTGCAAATTATGTAAACTCTGGGAGTAAGATCTAACATCCTATGGACAAGCTTATTGGAAGAAGCTCTCGGCGTGAAAGAATTTTTAATTTCAACAATTTTTGTTCATTTTTGAACAGTTCAAAAAAAAATTAACATAGCAAATACAGGTAAATTTAAATCTCATATATATCATGATTTAACACACTGATTTGCTTGGAACAAACTTTATCGAAAAGTTGTTATGACGTAGAACATGTACAGGTACAAAATTTAACCAGAACTAAACGAGCCTATTTTCCTATGAAATGTTTTTATCAGGATTTTTAAGGATATTTTTGAATGAATGAATGAGTGAAGGAATGAATGAATAAATGAGTGAATAAATAATAAAATAAATAAATAAGTTAATAAATGAGTGAATAAATGACAAAAATAATAAATGAGTGAATAAGTACATGAATGGATGAATAAATGGAAGAATGAATGGTGAGTGGATGAATATGTATTAACCATTGAAAAAAGTATAATTGAAGTAATCAACAACTAAAGCTAAATGAGAAAGAGAGAGAGAGAGAGATAGCTAGATTATAAATTTGAAGTAGGTGTATACGGAAAGTAGGCTCATATAGTTCTAGACGGAACTATGTTTCCTTGTCTTGTTTTTATAAGGATAAAGAGCAAAAAGTGTGAAGTTTGATAGTTTTTTTTATTTATTTATTTTTGTTTTCTCAATTATAATCTTTTTTAGTTGAAAAATTGTAGATATCTTTTATGCTGTGCTTTACATTTAAAGTTAACCAGTTTCAGAATCTGCAGTTTGGAAATCAATATAGTGTCAGCTATTATGTTAAACTTATCATAGAATCACAATCAGCTTGTTATTTTTAAAAAAAAAATTTTAATAGAAAATTTGTCTGTAATAAAGCTTCTAACAATTTCACAAATATTATTTCCTGTCATCTGAAAAAAAATTTTCTCTATAAGTTAGTTTCCATAAAATTTCTTTGATCTGCTACAAAACAAAAATGTTCTTCTTCAAAATTTAGCTACATCCGCTACGATTGTTTCTTCCTGCTACAAAAGGCCTGTATCTGCTGCAAAACTTTACTTCCTCTGATACAAAAGTGTTTTTTCTACTATGAAAGATTTTCCCTACTCCAAAACCAAGTGATTAATTGTGACCACTGTTAGTTTTATTTATCACAGATCAATAACTTCTAATGAAAAAAATTCTTTTTAAACAAATGTTTTTGTGCACCATTAAAGAAATATTCCATGAAATGTTTACTGAACGTGAAATATTATGTATCACTGTCAAAATGTATTTCAAATAAAGTTATTTCTTTTAAAAATTAAGCTATATATGTGTGTATGTATGAATGCATAGCATAACCATAATGACTTAATAGAATTTTTTAAATGCATATAACGATTTGAATTTTTATTTTGGGGAAAATGTTAAAGTTAATAACAGTGAGTGACTAGTGTTCATAGAAAAGCAATGCATATGGCACTGAGGGAATTCTTAACCCACATGTTTTAATACTCTTATGGATTGTTATAGAATATAAGCAATTTTGTAAAATAATTTTGACTTTTTCTGCATTTAAACATGATGCTGAAAGATATACTTCTTTCTTCTGCACTTGAAGTCAATCGTCCATGTAGCTTTCTTATTCTTTTCTAAACTTTAATAAAATTTGTATTTCTATTGTTAGACTTTTATGCCGAAGTCCACTTCATTTTAAATATTTAATTACATGTTTAATGTAAGACTGACTAAATTGATTACATGGAAAGAAATACTAACTGTATTTCTTCACAGGAGTACATATTTCTAATCGGTTACTGGGAGCAGTTGTTATTACAAATCTCATAAAACAATTTGCAAAGAGTTGATCTTCATTAGGAATTTATGAATTAGCTAAGAACAATCCAGTTAGGTACAGAGCTTGTTGCTAGTCTGTCTTAAGCGTGATTGATTCAAAATTTTTATAACTAGAATTTACTGACAGTTTTATTTAATTTATACTTAAATATCTTCATATGATGAAAAATATTTAATTTTGTATTTCATTTTCTTTTTTTTTTTTTTTTTTTTTTTTCAGAATATTCATCTACTTTCATAAAAGAGTCATCTGATACGACACAATCTGAGTTTCATATTTCCTCTCATATGACAGCTTCATATACGTGCAAAGAAATTACTGCCATTTCTAAAGAAAACACGGTGGAACAGATAAGTGAAAATTCATTTTTAGAAGATTCTCATGGAACAGCATTTAAACGAAACACAGATGCCAAAACCTTCAGTGAAGCATTTGACAAAAGCCTTAAAACTCCAACTTCTGATATTGTAAATAAGCAGGAAGAGGAAGTAACCTGCACATTTAAAGCAGAAAATGTTTCAGAATACCTCTCACAGAATGCTTTTAACAGATTGAGCGGATTGACACAAAACTTTTCAAATAAGTGCCATGATGATTCTGATCATTTAGAAAGTTTTAAACTTGTTAAAAATAGCCTTCAAGAACATACAAAAAGTGATATTGTAGATAATTTAGGTTTTAATCAAAGTGAAACAAATATTAGTGTTTCATCTCTCGTGAAAAACATAGAACAATCAGATGCTTTTAAAATTATTGAAAGCACTCAAAGGCAGGATGAAATTAGACCAGATTCTAAAAATACAAACTATAAGCATGAAACTAATACAATTAACAAACCTGACGTTCTTGACGAAGAACTGCTCACTACAAAACACAAAAATGAACTCATTCTGGAAATGGAGCAAAATTTTGACGGAAAAATAGATGAAACTAGAATCTTTACCAAACAAGATGAACTTAAAGTAATAACTAAAGAATGTTTTGTAGATACTGTGAAAAAAGCTGCTGTTACTGAAAATTTGGATATAGATAGTGAATTTATTTTAAAGCCAATAAGAAAAGACTTAAACCAAAAAGTTGAGCCTGACTTAACAAAGGAAACTATGCTAGAGAAGCTGGAAGACAATTCATCACCTTGTCTTGAAGAGGAAAGTATAATGAACAACAAGTCGTTGACAACAGGATTGGAAGAAAGTCGCATATTTATTTCTCATCATGCTTCTTTTAATAGTGATTTAAAAGATATACTAGTCACTGAAGCTCATAACTTTGCAACAGTAGAAGAAAAAAGTGGAATATCAGTTCAGACATCTGGGGATAGAACTAGTGATGTAAGAAAAAGTTTGTCTGAGCATTTCATAAGTGCTGTAGGCATTTCAACATCTACAACACCTATTACTGATGTGACTGTGAGCTCCACATCTATGCTATGTGATAGTAAATTAATGGAAGACAAAATTACAATTTCTGTCAATTCTAAACCTAAACAGAGCTGTCACAGAAAAGATAGTATTAAGTCAGAAAAAGCAGATTCACAAATACCAAAGTTATCAGAAAAATTAGAGCATCAAGATAAAACAACTCTTAAAGAGAAGAATTTCAAACCCTCTTTAAAATCTCACTTACCTGAAGTTAACTCTAGTTTATCTCACACAAAAACAGTAAATTCCCAAAAGCGAGTTTCAGTTGAAATTGTTCCTTTCAGCCAAAGAATGAAAGAACGCAAATATCAACCAATTTCTTTTGTAAATAAAGAAAATCCTGATGTTGCTAAAAAGAATCCAGCTGTGTCAATTGAACGAAAACTTTCTGATCGTAAAGTGACTAATAAAAACAAAGAGTTAGATAAATCAAACAATAGACATTCCTTTTCTGGGGCCTTGACAACTGAAAGTAAAAGAGATGGGGATAGTGCAATTGGTAAAAAAATAATCAAGTCTGAAAATGTTCAATATCCTGTTCAAATTCGAATACACAAAACAGTTCCTAAACCAGAGATTAAAGAAAAAACTCTATCTGATTCCAATATCTTGAAGGAGGTAAAAAGTACTTCTTCAGAAGTAAAAGTTCAAATGCAATCATCTAAAGTATCTCAAACCGAGATGAAAACTACAAAAGACGAGAAAAGGTTTGTTGAAAACACCCCTAAATGGGAAATTAAAATTCAACCATCTGTATCTCCTCATTCTATTTCCCCGTATTCAATGGAAAATGATGAAGGTATCCCATTGATGCCTGAAAATAGTATTTCACCTACGAGTGAATTGCAGAAGCCTCACCTAATAGGGAATGAAAATAAAGATCAAATAAAGCAAGACACATCTAATTCTGTTAAAAATCAAGAAACCTCTAATTGGAAATCTCCAAAAGAGAGTCCAGCTGTTCTGTCTGATGATCCTGAACCTGAACTTCTCAGAGTATTTGCGAGACGTTCTATAAAACAAAAGCATTGTGATAAAGATAAGAATGAGGAGAAAGAAGATAAATGTATTTCTGATACATCCAGCAATTCCCTCACTACTGAGAAAAGGGAAGGAAGTTCTGAAATAAGTATCTCTCACAACAGTACAGTGATTAAAATCTCTGAAATTTCAAAACCACATATCATGAAACCCGACTTAAAGAAAAAATCTAAGTCTTTCTGCGAAAAAGACAAAGTAGCTCCTAGAGCTGTATCACCATTGAAGGAGATGAACTTAATGCGAAAGGAGCAGCCTGCTAAATTAACTGCCACTGATTCTTTAAATATCAGTGAAACTGCACACCCACGGCAAAGATTAGCCAGTGTTCCTGATCTTCCAGTCAGTTTACCCCCTGATACTGACCAACGAGGCTCAACTAAAAGTTCCCAGTATGAATCCAGCACAGAAAGCACTCCTCCATCATCAAGAAAAGATGAAGTTCTCCATAAAACAAGTTCTGTTAGCACATCGACTCAAATAACATCAATGAATGGAAGCTTTACTAGCTTAGGAGGGGTTAAAGAAAATCAAGAAATTCTTGGTAATAAAGATGCACATGCTCCTTCGTGGTTACAATTAGCCCAACAGCGTCGTGAACTAAGAGAGCAACGTGAAAGACTTCTTTTAGGTGGCTCTCCAAATTCATTCATGGATGTAAGTACTCCTTTTTTTCTTTTTTTTTTTTTAAATTCATTTTCATTTCCTACTTTGAATACTATTATATTATATAAATATTTTTTTATTTATTTTTCAAAACTTATTAACTTTTCGACTATGGGAGACCGATAAAGAATTTAATGTACCATTATCACATCTCTCTGCTATTATATATTAGTTAATAGACACATTAGTGCTATATTTTTTCTATAAAACAAAATTTGTACTAGTATAGCTATTGTACTATAGGGGAAATTCGACAGAATACCATGCTTATACTACTAACACTATGTTATTAGATCATAAGTACTTATGTTACATAAGTTAAGAGCAAAAAGTTAATTTTCTCTGGAACTACTGTGGTCCCAGCCACATTGTGAAAAGGTTAAAGAATAAGGAATTTTTCTAAACTACAGTTTCATGTGTGGGGATTTTTAATGTTAATCTAATCTAAATTTGAATGTACTCCTTTTTCTACAAGTAATAGTACAATAACCTTAATTCACATGATTTTAATGAATTTATGATTTAAGAGAAATTTAAGGGTGTTGATTTAAGAGAAATATTAATTACAGAGTTAATTTAAGTTAGATAAACAAATTTTATTAAGTTAGACTTGTAGCTATATGAACCATTTAGACATTTTAGTAGTGAATATGAGGATAAATAAATTGTGAAAATAGTATACAGCAATATATGGTGTTTTTATTTGTTTATTTATCTATATTTTAGTTTTAAATTTGTCTAAGAAGATTAAATTGAAATTATGCTTACCTGAAAATTGAATGTACTAGTTTATTTCAATTGGTTGATGCCCTTAATTAAAATTTTATGTTAACAATAATCTATTCATAATTTTTAAATCTACACTTTTTCAACTATGAGAAACCTATCTCTTTTAGTCTCTGTAAAGTTATCTATTTTTAAAGGAATTATTTCTAAAGTTAAGTGTATAGGTGTAACTTATTTTTTAATAAATTAAAAAAAAATTTCCCCTCAACTTTTGAAATTTCTATCATCTTTTATTACAGATTTAAATAGGCATTGTATAGTAAAATTTCCCATTTGTTACACATAAAACATTCTCTATGTGCACTGCTTTCAAGTTAATACACAGCATTTGTCCTTTTTATTCTTACCTCTACATTATTGCAATTGAGTGCGGAAATTTTAATTTTGTTTTAAAACTTGATCACCTGATGCATATCTCAACTTTTTCTTAACAAATGTAAAAGTAAGCACTAATGCAGTAAATATACACAGTACATATTAAAAGCAGATGTTATTAATCGGAATGAAATATGTGATAATGTTTTGTTTAATCTCACATTTCTCAGAAAAAAATTACATGTTTTGAATGTTAGAGGGTTTTTTTCCCTTTAATCTTTCTACTTACATAATACACGAAAGATTCTATTTCAATGCTTGTAACTATCTCCTATTGTTAAGTCAGGGAATATTTCTTTGATAATAAAATGCTCATTTCAAAAAATCGCTTTAAAATACATACCTGCTAACTCATCCATTTTTTGGTGAAGGCTTCTGTTTCTTTACTTGCTTTATTTATATAATTTAGAGCTAGATATGATCCATAACATCTATAGAGATTTAAAATTCTGGTGTAGCTTAGGGGATTTTAAAAACATGCTTTGTTAGTTAAAGATTTGAACAAAATTTAATAAAAGATCAAAATACCCATACCTGAGATTGTATTTAACTCACCACACCTTCTTAAGACAAATATCACTCATAGTAGCCAGAGGAGAAGTAAGTTTATTATTACACATTGAAAACATAACAGTTTGCAGCAGTGCTGCCATCTATCGAGTGAGAGCATATTTAAAGACTAATAATTTAACACTCCCACTTTAGTTTTAAATAAATCAAAATATACACAATGTAATGCAATCAAAATAGACAGAATATGATTCAATCAAAATACACACAGTATGCATATTTACAATTTGAGTCCCATGGACTTTGCGCAAAAGTCATGTTTATTTCGATTAACTGTTTTTGTTAGGTAGTCCGCAGTCATTTTATCAGTGGACACCCGTTCCACTACTATATGATTAAGTGCCACAGCTTCACGAACAAAATGATGTTGGATATCTATGTGTTTGGTACGTGCATGGTAAACACTGTTCTTTGTCAGATGGATGGCACCTTCATTGTCCAAAAAAATTGGAATGGGTTTAACTGCCGACATCCCAAATTTGCAAACAATTTTATTAAGCCAAATTGCTTCTATGGCTGCTGCTGATAAAGCCATGTATTCTGCTTCAGTGGTACTGGTAGCAATTGTTGGCTGCTGTTTACTGCTCCAGGACACGGCTCTACCACCAATGCAAAATACGTATCATGTTGTGGAGCGACGATCTGCAACATCGCCTCCGTAGTTCGCATCACAAAACCCAACAATATCAGGTTCATTATCACGTGAATAATTCAGTCATATTTGTGGACCCTCGTATGTACCGCATGATGCGCTTAACGGCAGTCCAGTGAATTTTGCCGGGGCTGCTACAAAATTGGCAAACAGTGCTCACAGCAATATCAGGCCTGGTTGCTTGAGCAGCATAGAGCAAGCTCCCTACAGCTGCTTGATATGGAACATTAATTTTTGGTTCCCTGCTATCACTCTTTGGTGATTGAGTCTTGTTTAGACTTTGATTTAGGTCAAGTGGTGTGACAACAGAATGGGACTCATGCATGTTATATTTTTGAAGCACATTCTCAAGGTATTGAGTCTGATCAAGGCTTATGGACCCTTCAGCCCTATCACGATTAATTTTTATGCCTAAACAATAATCAGCTCTTCCCAAATCTTTCATTTCAAACCTTTTCATAAGTTGCTCTTTAACCCAATTTTTAAGTTTTAAGCAATTGCTAAAAATAAGTAAATCATCCACATAAATTGTTACTATTACTATATCTTTATTCTGGTTAATTTTAATTGTATGTACAACTATCAAAAGAGCTCTGTTTCAATCCCATTTCTATTAATGCCTTTTCTAACACTTGATACCAAAGCCTGCCACTTTGTTTTAAGCCATCCAAAGCTTTATTTAATTTTAAAACCTTTCCTTCAAAATTTTCTTGATAATATTCACTAAAACCATCTGGAATTTTCATATGGATTTCCTCATTTAAGGTACCCTGTACGAAAGCCATGACTGCATCCATTTGATCAATTTCCCAATCAAATATTGCAGCTTATGCCAATAAAACTCTTAATGTGACATAACGTACAACAGGAGAAAAAGTTTCATTATAGTGGATTCCCTCAATCTGTGAAAATCCCTTTGCTACAAGACGTGTTTTGAATCTCTCTATTTCACCGTTTGAATAGGGAAGTTTCCACCTACAGAATCTTCCTATTTTGATGCTTAGATATTGTTAAGACAGTTATAAAACTCAAGAATTCACCCATGCCGAACAAAGAAAATTGAACATTGATTTTTAATTAATTTTTAAAAATCCCATCCACGAAAAACGAGGCGGAGCTTAATACGTCACTGTCTGACGTCAGCGGGCACCTCGCGCCTCGAACGGCTTCGAACTCCTCGTATTTTGCAGCGTTCATTCAACGATTCATTTAACTAAACGTGCGCCCATTTAATTAAACTACTGTCTATTTTTTATATTTTTCTTATTCATCATGGACTGTAGGATCCCTTTTAGACAACAAATTTTTGATTACCCATTTCCGAGTTAAAATTCGTTTTATTTATTCAGTTACGTGTATTTTTGTTGCTTGGCGACTTTTTGGTAATGTTTTGGTAACCCCAGTGAAGTTCATCATGCTATTTAGTGTAGTGCATATTACTTAGCTTATCGCTGTCTTGGAATGAATCTTATATTTTTGAAATGAAGAATATGATTATGCTACAAAGGATTTCCGATGTTTAATTTTTTTTTTCTTAAAGAAAATTCCGTTTTTTTACTTGCGGTTCAAGTGTGGAACTCAAAAAAAAACATTGGTGAGGTTTTTGAATTGACCATGTGTTTCCTTTTCATGTGAAAAAACACCTGCAAACAATGGCGTAGCTGGACCTGGATTTCGGGGGGGGGGGGGGGTTCTTCGGGAGAAGTCTGCTAATTTCATTGTTTTCCAAGAAAAATTGGTCCAATTCTAGACAATCATTTCAGGGGGGGTTGGGTTATTCCCAAAACCAACCCTTATCTACGCCAGTGCCTGCAAATTAGCATAGAAAAAACATTAAGCCAAACGATGTTGCAACTTTTATTGACTTTAAAATGCAGGTAGTGCAGTTAAATGCCATACAGAATCTTTTAAATTTCATTTCCCAATCGTGGTATATCCTGTTTAACTTTATATTTTTCTGTTTAAGTCTGGAATCCCTTAAAATACTTTCAAAAATTTCTTTTAAAAAGGTTATAAATATTATATTTAAATTCATTGTATTATTTTGAAAAATACTTTAGTCCTTGTTTAATCTTTCAAAAATTATACAGAGAAATGGATGTTCATAAATGAAGTCACCCTTTTTTCTCATATTTGACCCCCACCCCCCTTTGTCACAATGTCACACTTCAGCGGGCCCCCTCCCCCCCCCCCCCTTCATCACATGTCACGCTATGTTGCATAACGCATGATGCCACACTTCTTGTTACCCCCCTCCCCTCCCTTGTCACACTGTTTTCACAATTTCACGAATCCCCTCCCCCCGTCGAAGCGTGACATCATTTATGAATGATCCCGAAGATAATTATGATATTTTTAATAAATAGCTCTTGCAGAGAAGAATATATATGGTGATTCAGCTGTTGGGTATGTACAACTAAAAAGGACAGCAGGAATTAGCACAGTCAAAAGTCGTGTATGTCCTGGGCACAAATTAAAGAGCCCTAAACAAGTTGTTATGGTAGTCAAAGAAGCAAAAAATAAAATTGAATCAGCTAAGAGTTGCATTGCTGCCAAAGAATAATGTGTATTTCCTACTTGCAATAATACAAATTTCAATTTACCTAAATTTTTCGATGTCTTGAATCAAGTTATTTATGTATACTTTCATTACTTTTTAATGTAATTTTATCCCTTGAACAGGAAAATTTTCTTTCTCGTTTTCGATAACTCAAAATATTTTCTACACTCCAAGGCCAGAAGCGGGAAAGGGGGTTTCCCGAAAATGTTCGCAATGAAGCATATATTCCTCCCTGAAACTTTTCTTAACACAAGTGTGTCCAAGCTAAGACCCCCCCCCCCCCCCCCCCGAAAAAAAATTCTGGATATGGCTTTGCTGCACTCAAATTATTTCTTTCCGGTTCTGTGTTATTTCCGTTGTATTGTAATTAATCAGCTCGTGCTGTTCTTACACTAATAGCATTTAAATTTTAAGATAAAAATAATCCTAAGGGCCTTAATTATGCCATTTTTCTGTTATATGTATTATATATATATGTATATTTATTTATTTATTCATTTGTGTTTTGAAAACTATTAGGCACGAACGAAATGTAAACCGGTACTGTAATTTTTAAGTAGATATGTTGTTATGTCTTAGTTGTACTTACAGAAATGATCTTTACCACAATGAAAATTCGACTTCGTAGAAACATCGCTTCTGCATTTAAATAGCCACGCTTTTCGATCTTTTGTTAGGGTCCCTTGGAACATTAATGAAGCGTTTGCCTGTAGTTTTTTTAGTCGTTGATGTGCATCCAGGTACAAAACAATACTTGTAATTAGTATTTGACATACTGATCGAACGCAAATGTAAGAAAGAGCACAACTACAAAAGTATAACACAAAGAAACAAGAAATCCCCCCCGTATATATATATATTCAGAAAGAATATCTTGTATCCAAATAAAATGCTTCAATTTAGCAACTAATAAATTAATAATAATAGTGTTCGACGAATTCATTCTAAAAAAATATTTTACGCAATGAATATTTAATTTAATATATAATTTTAATAGTTTATCTTTTAATTACCCCCCCCCCCTGCACGAAAAAAAAACCGCCAAATAAAGCGCCCTTTTTATATTTAGTTTATCAAAAATCAACGGTGCAGCAAAACATTTGCTGGAGAAAACGCAAACTAAATCCCCGGGACTCGAACCACGGTCGAACGGTGTACAAGCTTTCTTCCCTAACCATTCGGCCATCTTCACTGCGTTAAGCAGGGTCTATGTATCAATTAATGTTTCTTTCCAACAGGTAAACTTCATTATAGTTGAGATTTTAGTTTTTAATTACATCCAAACTCATTTTTGGCTAAATTTATTGTATATTGGCGAAATTCATTTTATTTTCTGCAAAAATTAAAACATAAACAAGCTTCAGAAGCTCATATTATGCGTTCGCTCATTCGCAAACAGTTCGGCAATCCGATGTATCCAATTTCTGATTTACGTGTGTATGTGTTTTATTTAGTAATCACTGCTTAGGCCACTGTTTTTTAATTCTTTTGTTATATACATGCAGATTTGAACTTGTAAATCTTTTTATCTAAATAGATGAGCTCCAAACGGCTTCGCTCCACATGGCTCGCTTGTGAATGGCTGGCTTTACGCTCGGCAAGCTATATACGTCATCCAACCTGTGACGCAAATCATGCCCGATGCGCAGAAAGTTTTTTTCGGGATCCCTGACTGCGCATGAATTTAAAAAATTATTTAAAAAATAAATACTAATCGCATAACAAAATTTTTTGCACAGATGGTGTTAAAATATGTTATTCTGTAGGTTAAAAATAAAATTAGAAAATCGAAAACTTCCCTATTGTGTTTAATTTTAAAAACCCATTTGCTGTCGATTATGTTTTTGTTTTTAGGTTTCTTAACAATATCTCATGTTCTATTTTTTATATGCCCTTTAATGGTTTCAGCTATGGAATCTTTCCATTGAGTTGCATTAATAACATTTAATGCCTCATCAATTGTTTTTGGTTCAGAATATAAATCAGCTGCCATAGCTGCTAATGCTTGAACAAAACATACAGGATTTAAATTAGGCATTTGCAAGGTTGGCATACCATTTGTGTCAAAATCCTCATAACGATCTGGAAGTCTATTTTCCCTCCGAGGACGAGTTAAAGTAGGCATATTATTAACAACATCGTTAGTACCAGCATTACTACAAATTATTATCTACAGCAATGCTGTTTATTGAACTATCATCTCCTAAATCATCATTTATCTCATTAAAGTCATTTTGGACATTAAGTGATGTTTCCTCACCCGCAGCATCAGATGCATTATCTGCAACTACACTCCCACTGAATAAGGAATCATCACAAAATTCTGATGAACAATTTTGTGTTGCATGAAACATATCATTTTCCAAAAAATGCACATCACGAGCATTAATAATTTCAAAATTCTTTGGATTAATTAGACGATACCCTTTCCTATCTTGACAATAGCCAACAAACATTAATTCTCTTGCTTTGACATCCCATTTTGACCGCTTTTGTTTGGGGATGTGCACAAAAGCCCGACACCCAAACACTCTTAAGTACTCTAAATTAGGTTTTTCCCCATACCATTTTTCAAAAGGGGTCATCCCAGAAACAGAAATGGTAGGTGATATGTTTTTACAGTGATTTGCTGTTTGAATAGCTTCTGCCCAATATTTTTTCTCAAGCTTAGCATATGCTAACATAGACCTTGCCCGTTCAACTAGAGTCCTGTTATTACGTTCAGCTACACCCGTTTGCTCCGGTGTGTATGGGATGGATTTTTGATGCTGAATCCCTTTAGTATTTAGAAAGCTATTCATTTCACTATTGATATACTCTGTTCCATTATCAGAACGCAAGATCTTAATTGGTTTCCCAGTTTGCCTTTCAGCAAGCGCTTGAAAATCTTTGAATTTTCCAAAAACCTCAGACTTGTTCTTTAAGAAATAAACAAATGTCATTCTCGAATAATCATCTATAAAGCTAATAAAGTACCGAGCACCCCCAATTGATGAAACACTCAGCGGTCCACACAAATCACTGTGGACAATGCTTAACAATTCTTTTGCCCTTTTAGCTTTACCTTTCGGAAATGCTTGCCTACGCATTTTGCCTTTGATACAGGATATGCATTCTAATAATTTACCATTAAATGCAAAACCCTCAACCATATCACTTAGTCTTAGCATTCCTCCTTCACTTAAATGGCCCATCCTTTTATGTAATAGTTCATTTGATGCACCCTTACTACTAATTAAAGCCACTTCACTGCTTAGATCAAGAGAGTACAAATTATCTCTCGTCCCAGTCCCAACTAAATGATTACCTTTATAAACATAACACCTTTCTCCAGTAAAAGTTGTAATCATTCCAAAAGTCTTATTTAAATACTTAATTGAAATCAAATTTGCTGTTAACTTGGGGACATGCAAAACACTAGTAAAGGTCACATTTACCCTCTCTCCATTTCTACATAAAAGTAAAGTTATGCTGCCTTCACCCTCAACTTCAATAACAGAGCTACCTGTTTTAATCTGAGTAATGGTGGGTTTCCCATAGTCATTAATTAGTTCCTTATGTGGAGTCATGTGATATGACGCACAAGAATCCATATAGTACCAAATATTTATATCAGGGTTGATATTCGCAACATAAGCTTCATCCCTCTTTGTAAATTTTGAGCTTGCACCAGATTCTTACCAAATCTGTCGGTTGACCCACCCTTTTGACGTGGTTGCCTTTGACAATCGGCACTTTTATGTCCAAATAAATTGCATTTAAAACATTTGCCTTTGAAATACCCTTTGCCTTTTAACTTTTCATGTTACCAAAGCCTTCTCTTTCCTCTCATCAAGAGATTTAGTGTCTTTGGCCATTAATCGGGTTCTAACATTGTCTACCGTTATCTCCTCGCCACAATTTTTAAGGCCATAATTAAAGGATCAAACCTATCAGGCAAATTGGCCAAAATAATTCCTGCCACTAACTCTTCATCAGGCTTAATACCTGTTGATTTTAATTGTTGGTAAGCAGAGATCATCTTATGGAGGTATTCCGACATATCTCTACAATCATTATAACGAGTATCAACTAAATCCTTAATGACAGAAACTTTTCTAGTGATACCTTTATCATCATATGTATCAGCCAATATCTTCCATACCTCCTTCCCACAGGTTAATTCCCTTACATCATTAAAAATTGTTTCACTTACTCCTTCAACAATATAGGACAAGGCTTTGGCATCTTTCTCTACATTTTCTTTTGTTCCTGCAACATATTCCCACAAATCCTTAAATCCTTTTTAATTAAATGCATTTTCATTGCAAATTTCCAATCCAAATAATTAGCTCTGCCAATTAGCTGTTTATGAGTAAACCCTTCCCCAGGCATTTTTTTAAACTTATTAACTTTCAATAAATTTCATAAACTAAACATTAATTTCAATAAATTTTCTATTGAAAAGTAAAAAATTTAGATTTAAATGCCTAACATTTTAATTAAAAAGCAGATTAATGAAGATTGCAATTGAAAACAATCCTTGGAGCATTTTTGTTACTAAACATAACATTACATGTGGTGACCAAAATTGTTTAATTTAATTTTAAAATTTGTCATAAAATTAAACTAAATTTACTGATATCATTATTTAATATTACAATCTATGGTCTGGGCCCATAACCTAATAAAAGATCAAAGTACCCATACCTGACATTGTATTTAACTCACCACACCTTCTTAAGACAAACATCACTCACGGTAGCCAGAGGAGAAGTAAGTTTATTATTACACATTGAAAACATTACAGTTTGCAGCAGTGCTGCTATCTATCGAGTGGGAGCATATTTAAAGACTAATAATTTAACAAAATTAGATGCTCAAAACAATTTTTTTGTTCTTACACGAACTTCTTATTTGATCTCTAATGAAACATATTTATTCATCTAAAGAAGAAAGGAGAAAAATCTTAAAATGTTGCAGATTTTGATTCGGATGTTCTTCTGAAAGTTTAAAGCTATTATGGAACCTCCTGAACATTACAATGTCTAATATTTTTCATGAATATTTAGGAAAAAGTTCTGCTGTAAAAATACTTTTGTTGACAAATATATTATTAAGAGTTGTATAATCTATTTTCTTCTTTAATTTTTATTCTTATATACTGTATAAAAATGTTCTGGTTTTTAAATATGAATCTTCCTAATTTTCACTCAAAGGGGTTCACAGATATGAAAATAGTACTGCCCCCCCCCCCCCCATTTTCCTCCCGGGCATACAGTTTTCAAAATGGGGGTTGAAAATTTAATACTTGCCCCCAATTAAATATGATAAAAACATATTTCCTGTTATGGATATCATTCTCTTGTTTTCATGCCTTCTGATTGCAAATAATGTAGACCAATAATGTAGATAAATATCTTGATATTTAATGATGTAAAAATGTTCTTTTGTATTGCATAAATTTACTGGTTTTGATTTTTTTTTTAATTCCATAGATAAACATACCAATGAAAATTCTGAATAAAACCTTAAATTTAAATTACTACAAATTTTTAGCAGTAACAAATCATTGGAACTTTTAGAATGTTTAGTTAAAACCTTTATGCATAATTATTCACGACAACAAACAATTTATTTACTGCAAAAAACATGTATAAAAATTTAAGTACAGTAAGTTTTCTTTTTAAGTCTAGAAACAATTAGTGCTCGTTTTATTCTTATTCTGCACCTGTTCAATAACTTTTCTTTATTTTCGTCCCTACTGAGAATAAGGAGATTTATTGATCTTTTGAATCTTGTTCATGCTGTTAAAAATTGTTTGTGCATTAACAACATTGGTTTGCATTTCATAAAAATCTAATGCATGCTTGTGTTTGTGAGTTTTGATTTTATGTTTTTTTTTTTATTTTCCTATATGGCTGTGCATTTATGCTACTCTCGTGTAATGTGTTGTTGTCATTCATATTAGAGTAATATTTTTATTTAAATTTGTTCTCAAAACTTTTGTTGAATTGTTTCTTTCAGGCTTCCAATAAGCCATCTCGGTCCTCCAAAGTATGGGATATGGTGAACAACTTTCAAAAGCTTCAGATGACTTAAACAAAAAATAACTAATTTTTATTTAACTATTATGCTATAAGCTCAGCAATGTATAACTGTACAGTTGAGAAATGACTGCTGCTTTTGACTTTAATGTTATGATTGTGTGTTTTTGCAATTTAATACTATGTAAATGTCTATCATGTGATTATTGAGTTTAAGTAAATCTGTATAATGTTTTATCATGCAAGTATTACATTAACATCTTTATGCATGCTAAGGCCTAACCTGTAAGATTTTGTGAAATGTTAACGAATAACTTTATAGTAAAATTAGAAACAAAAAATTCAAGTGGCATTAACGAAATCATTTTTATATGGGTATCACATTTAAGATTTTTCACATACCTTTTTCTATTGCATGTTACAAATTTTAAAAAACATATTTCCTTTTATATAGAAAATTTTTTTGCTAAAAGAATGTATTTGTGATTTGAATGTTTCAATTATCCTTAAAATTCCACATAGATTTGAAATGTCTATTGTGAAAGCATCCAAATTTTTACTCTTATTTTTTTTTAAATTAAATTTTATTATTGCTCAAACTATGTTTTCGCAAAAAAACACTTTACTGCAGAAAGTCTAATTGAAGTAACCTTGGATGAATGCATTTATCACTTTCAAATATACTTCATGGCAGTGTTTGATCAAAATAGTGGGAATTACTGCTTAATGAATAAAAGAATACTTGATATCAACCGAAACATTAATTTATCACTGAATGTCTGGAGTATTTGATTATATGTTACAAAAAGTTGATGTATGAACAATGCATTGCTTTTCTTGTTTTTTTCTTTTTTCTTTCTTTTCATTTTTTAAGAGGGAGAGGTTAAAATATCAAAACAATGACGCATTAGTTTTAAGAAAGGTTGATTTAATTTTGGTGCTTGTTGAAAAATTGGGTTGTACCTTCTTGATATTTTTCTCTAAATATTTCAGATGGTCAGCTAAAGTAACTTAAAGAAGTTGCGTAATGAATTATTTCTTTAACTGCATATGAGACACATTCAAACTTATTAGAAATGTGCTAGTTACTTTACTGAGCTTAGTAGAATAGTAAAAACTGGTATATCTATTTTTAACACTGATAATATTTCATGCATCACACTTTTTAATTTCAAATTCTTCTGTGTCATAAAAAGTTATTTACTAATGAATAAAATGTTTTTTTGGAAAATTTGTATAATCTGATTATTTAAAAAGTTAAATTTTAATCAATCTAAATACAGTATTATTTGAAACTAAATATTCACTTTCGAACCCCCCCCCCCCCCCCGAGATTTCATCAACTTGAGTTGGTTTAAATTGCTTTTGATAAAACGCTCTGGATTTAACAAAGGCTTAATTTGTTTCATTGAAAATAATTATTCTATGGTCATTTAAGCATCTGTAAGCAGGAGTAATACATTTGCATTCAAAAATTTGTTTTATGTATTTTAAGAGATTAGTTGAAATTGAACTTACAATGGTGTTATATTTTCATCTACTAATCGTCCTTCTCCTCATATATTCTTATAGATCATAAAATGCTGGAAAAGGATTTACTGGGAATGCAAAAAAAGTTACCAAATCAATTAGGCAGATTAAAAAAATTTTCAAATATATGTACATACGACAAGAATGTGTTTCCAAGATTTAGGAATGAAGATTAATTGTAGAATAAGAGCAAAAAAGTTTACCTTTTGTGCTACAAATGAAATAAGCAAAAACGCACGCAGCGAATTTAGGTACAAAATTACAATACAAAAACAAATTGTAATTATGTACTTAAATTCTTTGCTTTTTAACTACTTTAATTGTACAATATTTGACAAAAAAAAAAAGGTCACGTCTTAGTGTAGAACACAATGGAATATTAATTCAGCTGCAGATTCTTCCACTAATAATGAGTTTGCTTATTATAATAAACCATAATTTAAATTCTGAAGCTCAATTTTGCTGCAGCTTTTCTAGAAATTTTAATGACTTAATTTCCTTGATTTCCTCATTAAGTGTTAATTATTCCAAGGTTAAACGTGTACGTCCTTACATTAAAGGATGTCATGTTGTTTTTCTGTCACACTTGCATAAATACATTTACTGAAAAAAAAAGTTGTAAATACTGGGATATATCTTCAAAAAAAAGAATTGTTGAAATAGGAGATTTTTCTATCTGTTAGAAATCAAAATGATGACCACCATTCAAGATTTCCACAACCAGTTGCATAATGTACAAAATTATGATTAATATTAGATATAATAATTAAAAATTAAAAACATTCATTGGGGTGGGGGGGAATGTTTTAACTGTAACATGATAAAAGAAAATAGTAGCAATCTCAAAAAAAAAAAAGAATACTTTTTGTTCACCTATCTTGTATAACTGTTCATTAACCTATTACATAAAATTCTGTTCAAATTTATGAGTTGAGATTTTGATACATATGCCAAATTATTATTGTAAAAATCAAAATTTGGATGTTTTCGCTAGTGTACCATTTTATAGCTTTAAAATTTTGTGGCTATGCTAATGAACTGCCACAAGATCTTGGGTCATCATCTAGAGAGATGGAAAAAATTCAATTGTTAACATTTATTTTTATAGAGATATTTAACAGGTTATGCCTTTAATGTGGGTCCATCATGTATCTTAATGACTCATTATGTACATAAAACATAGCACCAAATTATCTAAATGTAAAATCTGTCACCTTTACAATTGCGTGTATTTTCAGAAGGTATTTTAGAGAAAGTAATTTCATAAACTAAAGTAGCATATTCGCAAGAAATTGGAGGCTTGTTAAGGCACATCTTATGTCAAATATTATTTTTTTTTTTAAATTTCTAAGCTTTTTTTTGTCACTTCCTAAATGTTTAATGTTCAACTTTTTTTTTTAATGTCATACAAAGAAATACTTTTTTTTCTTGAGTTTCATCATTTCAAGAATTTGCATTCATTGTTTTAAGTTATTTAAATCCCAGGCTAATCTTGAAATTAGGAAATATTACCACTTGAGTAGAGTTGTAGGCATTTCAAATAGAAGCAGCTGTTACTTGCCTTGGGATGGAACAGTTTGAAGAGGGCACTTGAACTTCATTGAAGATTGATAAATTGACTAGGTTTAGCCTAGTTGGATGCAGAGCTGGTCATCTTATTTATGTTTCTGTATTAAGTTGGATTAAAATAAGACATTTAACTGACTTCCTATCGCCCCAGAAAAGTTGGGATCAATGTTTTATAACTTAAGACAGCTGGTTAAAAGCATTTTTCATTTGTTGTTTTGATTTATTCACGCTCTACACGACAAATAGTTGGCAGATCCATTTTATGTTATTGATAACTTTGAGTAAGCATATAAACAAGCGCAATATATTACAATTAGACACAGTAGTTTCAATTCATATTACTTGGATTTGCATTTAATAAAGATTACGTGCTACTTTCCAAACTCAATCCTTGCATGTAATTTACATACAGCACTATTCAATTATTTACTTAAACAATATTTATATTGATTGCTACTTAATTAATGAGCTCAGTATGTTAAATACTACCTCTTTCCAAAATTTATCTAAATTTTAGATTGTTGTATTTCTTTAGATTATTTAAATTCAAATCAAATTATTAAAATTAAAATATTTTTAACTGTCAACAAAACATTTTTAAAACAGACTTTTCAACCTGATTTAAATTTTGGAAATGTTTCACGTATACTGATTTCTTTTGTTTATTACTTACCATTTGAGATTTTGCAATCAATTAATTGTCCTCAAATAGTTTGTATTGTCACAAGCCTTATACAATATATTATATTTTTTCTAAGTATAGTAATTTATTTTGATAAGTATTTCTTATTTAAAGTTCACATGTTACAGTTGGAAAAAAAACATTTAAAATGTAACTGAATAATATTTTGAACTTTTTAGCCAAAGTATGTCTTGATAATTATTAAACTTGCAAAAAAATTCTGAAACTGAAAGCATTTTGTTATGCTTGAATTTCAAATTTTGTATTGCTACTGTCATTTTGTATAACATTACAGTGATGTGCCTTTGATGATAATGCATTATGAAAAGTGAAAAGTGTCTTGTATTCAGGCATTGACCAGATATATTTTTCACTGCAGCTGAAAATGACTGTATATTAAATATCCTTGTGGCTGGATGGCTTCATTGTGAATTTATTTTTATACATGACCCAATTTAAAAAGAAAGTAGCGGAATAAAGTGAACAACGATGCTTTAATGAACACATTATGATACATGCACTGTTTTAAGTATAAGAAAATGTTCGATGGGAACTACGTTAAAATCTAACGTTTTAGATACTGGGTCCATACAAAGATTTAAGAAACAAGTAGGAATTCAAAATACAGAGAAAAACACCTACAAGTGTACTTACCAGGTTTATTTATAAAATGAGCACGCAAAAAAAAAAAAAAAGAGTCAATTGAAAAAGAAAACACGAAAAATTTAGTTTTCTTGAAATATGAAAGTTATGGAATTGAAAACGCATTAGAGTTCTAAAAAGTGTACGTAATTCTTCCAGTCTCTTCCCCCCTTCTTGATAAGTAGAAGGCATTAACACCGCGAAAGCTCATCTAAATTTCCTTCACGTAACCAGAGGCTCTTCCGAATAGTATTTAATTTCCTTTCCCATAAAAAAAATTCGAACCTTGCTTGTGAATACATTATTTCTCTAATTAATGCAACAAAAGGGACCTTTACTAAGGATTTAAATTCATGCTCAGAATGTTTTACTTAAAATGTTTTTTTAATATACACTTTAATTACTTATAAAGAAAGAATACATATAAAGAATATATATAAATTTTATTAAAATAATTTTACTTTTCTAAAAATAAATTTACAAGAGTTTAATTTACATAACATGATCTTCCTCCATATGGTAGGTATCAGTTTTTTCTTAATAATCAGCTGAAAATTAAAAATTTTAAATAGAAACAAAACATTAGGAAAAAGAGCCAAATTCATTGCAATTATGCGAAATAATATGTCTTAAAAATATAAACCTGATGCAAAAAGAAAGAGGACATGTGCAAATGTAAGAAATAACAATTTAGAAAAATAATACTAATTTATTTTTCCTACGGATAAGGATGGCAAGTTACTGTCAAAGCGGCATGGTTATGATTCGTTAAAATTAGCCAAATGAGGGCCAATAACCGACAGAAACTGCGGAAATGACTTAATAATATTATAAAATTGAACAGCTAAAGAATAACTCAAGTAACGAAAATGCCAACTAAAAACAATTGCTAAGACAATAAACTATTAATTTCAAATTAGTTTTTTACTACAGTGAAACCTCTTTGAGCGACCACCCTGACGTTCCGTGAAAATTTGGCCGCTCTGAAGAGTAAACAATTAATAAGGTACAGTTTTATGTAATATGAAATAATAAACAAGTCTTACACATATTTCTAATTTAAAATGAATTTTGAGATTTATCTAAAGAAATATTTATAACTTAATTTAAGAAATTTTTTACATTTACAAAAAATTATAGAATTTGAGACTGTTCTAAGTTTTTACATTTATCAGAAACGATAATGTTTTCAAGTTCGTTTTTCAGTTTAAAAAGTAAATCTCTAGCTGATTTGTTTTCCCATTGCGTCAGAAGTTCCAATGACTTTGTCTATTTTTTCCAAAGTCTGTTAAGTTGAAAGTTTAGCTTGCTTACTATCACAAAACATGTCGGAAAATTCCTCGACAGAGGCGGAATTAGCGCTTCAAAGGCACAAAAATTCATTTGTAAAATCACCGATACAAAAATTGATTAAGTAAATTTAAGAAGGGAGTGAGTATATTTTTCTGCAAGAATGCGATGGACGAACCCACTCGGAGGCCGTTCAAAGGGGGTTGGCTGGCCGTTGCTAAGGGTTTTATTTTAACATTAAACCTACAGGCCAAAAATTCCGTGGAACGAAAAAGCGGCCGTTAGGAGGGGTGACCGCTATTCATAGGTGGCCGCTCGGAAAGGTTTCACTGTATTTATCTTGCTTAACAGCCGGATAATCTGTTGAATATTAAACCATTTTTCAATACTGAAAGAAATTACAAAATAAGTAATGTCAGTGTTCTATACTAGAGGTTCCCACATTTACAACAAGCTAACCCACTTTTTTTAAGCTCAGTTTCTGGCGACCAACTAAAGCATCAGTCTACTTCTCTACTTCACATCCTCCACACTGTTAGCTCAAGGCTTTAGGGCTGCCTTTCCACAGGCACGGGTAAGTGAAGTCCGACGAAGGCTCGTATAGGTCTGAGATAGGTTTGCTGGGCTTTATGCGTACAGTCCCGCCAGCTTAGCCTAACTATAGAGGGCAACACTGGGAAATTTCACTAGTGGCCAGTGGCCAGTAGAGGTAGATTTTGTACTGGCCACTTTTTTCGAAGCAGTGGCCAATTTTCTCGGTGAAAAATGCACAACGGTGTTTTAAATTTTTTTGTATTGATTAGTAATGATATAAAATTAAATAACCCAATTAAATGTGCTAATATTTATAAAATTAAGTACCTTTTTTTAAGTTATTAAAATAAAATTATAAAAATTAATTTTTTTAAAGAGGAACTCACAAAGTTTACAATCTTATTTTGACCCTCAGGAAAAATATTTTCCCTTTTCTCCCAATTATTAAAAACCATTGTACATACATTAATTTATGCAAAAATGAAAGATCATTGTACAAAATATTGCTTACCGCACTGAAACAGTTGATAAAAACTTAGCACATTTTGTTTTTAATATTAAGGGATTTTTGTCAATACTTAAAGCAAATGAAATTATATATTAATATACAACTTATGAACGAAGTGTAATTACAGAAAACTATGATAAACGATAAATATGGCCTAAGGGTTTTTGGGAGGGGTACTAGACAAAACTGATTGCTTTTGTGAAATACAGTATCGAATCCCAAATTCGGAAAATCCTAAAATTCGGCACTTTTTCTGATTTTTTTTAATGTAAATTCAAAAAAATATTAATCTAAGAAGCTGTTAAATTAACAAACACCAGTAAATTTTGATTCAAATAGAAGCAGCAATCCTTGTAGATATCTTTCTGATTTATATGAACTAAACTCAGGAAACCAAGATAAAACCAGAAAACCCTATGTTAAAAAGTGAAAATAGTTTTTTTAGGCGTAGTTAAGTATCTTTTTTCCCTATAAAAAGGTAATTATTTTTTACTTAAGTTCTTAAAAATTCCGTTTTCCAAGTTGTATTCCCTTAAAAAGAAAACTTGCTGTATTTGTCAATTTGTTTCTCTGTGGTCATAAATGGCGCACAGCATCCTTGCAATTTGTACAAATGTCAGGCGTTTTGGTTTGTCTTCTCTGCTAATATTTTACAGATGTAGCACTATTTCCTTTTTCATGCAATTGCAGGTGATTAGTGAAATGGTAAACTACCATATGGGTATAGTTTATTTTTGCTGAATTGTAATTTGGAACGTTTTATTAAAATATATGAATAAGTTATTTTTTTGTTTGGTAAAAATATATGAATACATGGATTTACTTATACAGTATAGGATCCCAAATTCGGAATCCCGAAATCCGAAAGACCAAAAATCGGAAAAAAAAATCGGGAAATATTTTGCACCTTTTTTTTGGAAAAAGAAGGAAAATAAAATGTAATGAACATGTTGAAGATCGGAGATGTGCAGTTTTCAAAAAAGTTATTTCGGGATTTTCTGAAAAGGGTTCGTTTTTGCGATTAGAGTTTTTATTAATTGTTGCTTTAATTCTGAGTAAATATCATTAACTTTTTATTTTTCTTGTAGTTTCATTACATTTATTTTTGTAAAATGAACTCTAAATTTCGGGCGATACAGAACGTTCGCGAAATTGAAATTCGGCGTTTCTCGCATTTTCTCGATAGGCTGATTTTTTACTGCAATTAAAAGTCTATAGTAAGTGGCTAGAGCATATAAAATCATATCAGAATTTGACGGAATTCTTTTCTTTTAGTGCTTAATTAAAGAGGTTAAAATAATTATAGGCGTAACTAGAGTTGGTGAAAGGGGGGGGGGTCACCCTAAAAATGTACAGACTAAACACCAATAAGAAGTGTAAAAGAGTTGAAAATTTACTAGTCATAAATACTCTAGTCTCTAAAGATATACTCCGTGTTTCTTTCAGGCATCTCCCGGGGGGGGGGGGGGGAAATACCCCCTCGGCGCAAGTCAACTCCTCCCTCCCCCCCCGGCAAAAAAATTCAGATCACAAGTTTTAAAAAGAGAAATTACGCTTTTAAGACACTTTACTTTCAGAAACACTTTCAGGGAAAGGACATTGAACACTATCACGAGTGACACCAAAAGTAACTTAAAAGACATAAGACTTTATTTTGAAAAAAATTGCGGCGGGGGGGGGGGAGAGTAACCAAACTCCTTTCTGTTTCCTCTAACATCATTGTTAACATGCTCCCCCTGCTCCGGAGCTAAGACAGTATCCATAATTTTTTTTCGGGTAGCCCAGACTTCGACACACTTATGTAAAGCAAAGTTTCAGGGAGGAATATATGATACATTGCAAAAGATTTCTGGGGGGCTGCCCGTGGGTCCCCCTTCCCCTCTGGATACGGCCTTGATTCACAAAAACATCAAACATTCCTTACTAGATCTATTAGTTTATTTTTTAATTCAAAAAATTCAATCCCAGACAACCACCTATCTCCACACTACAGCCTGTAGATATCCAATGGATTACGAGTTGGATATGAAGCTTATCCTGTGGACATCTGTGGGATGTCCAACTGATCCAGGAATATCCAGAAGTGGTAGAAAAGGTTGCAACGTTTGGACGGCCCACGGACGTCTGGATATCCAGACGTGCATAGGACAGCCTAGGGATAAGCAGGGGAGGTTTTGGATGGCTCACAGATATCCTGTGGATATCTCTTTCCTGTCCATAAGATATCATATCCAGATATCTTCTGGCTATCCTGTAACTGTTAAATAGATGTCTATTTTAAATCTTCTAGATGTCTTTGAGATATCCAATAGGATATGATCTGGATATAATGTTTGTTTTATATTTTTAAGCTGTAAAGAGGTTTAAAAATTGCAACTTTTTTGTATTAATAAAATAAATTATTTATAAATACCTTATTTTACAGGCTGAATGCAGTTATTTAGGACGTTTTTACATACATAATTATAAGTGAAATTTGTTTACTCATAATTATGAATAAAATAACTACAATATGTTGAAATATATTGCCTTATAACTTGATTTGTAATGTCACTGTAGTTTTAACTGTTAACCTTAACTGTGTTCTAAAAATCTTAACTTTACTTTTAACCATGCTTTAACGGATTCACTTGTGTGTGTGTAACGGTCGTCGTTCCTAATAAATCTCTAAATGTATCTTTGTTTAACTATGCTACTTTCCTTTTAAGAGGTTATGGGCCCAGCATTACGTTAATTGCGCAAAGTTACGAATTCAAAGATATATATACATCGTTTTCAAAAAAAGATACATTGCAAAACGTGATAATTCTTGGAAACAAACAATTAAAAATGGCAAACGTACTTCCAAGTGCCGTTCCCCCAAATTTTGAAAAATTAAGAGGGCGAGATAACTACAGCGAATGGAAATTCACTCTACGCTACCATCTTGAAGACCGAGAACTCTATAATGTATGCGTAACACCAGGACAACAAGTAGATGCCGCCATTGATCGCAGGGCCAGATCGGCGATCGTAAGTAGCGTATCAAGTTCTGTAATCAAAGAAATACAGACTTGCGAAACCGCTAAAGGAATGTGGGATAGACTGGCAACGTTGTACGAAGATAACAATCCCAATCGCTTCGTATCTCTAAACCAAGAAATGTTTTCGACAAAATTCGAAAATTATAAAGATATGAACGAATACATCGAGAAAATGCGATCAATAGGAATCAAAATGAGGACGATCCTGCCCACCTATCCTGATCAAGCTGTAGCGGCGAACATCTTAACGAATTTGCCGTCATATTTTCGTCCATTGACGATGGCTCTGGAAAATAGTGTAACAGAGCTAACTACAGACTTTGTGTGTGAAAAACTGTTGGCAGAATATGCAAAGTCCAGCAATGAAGAGCAAAGAGCTTTCCCAGTGAAATTTTCAACAGAGAGTAAAAGCAAGTTTGCTGGAAAGTGTAATAAATGTGGGAAATTTGGGCATAAAGCCAAATTCTGCAGAACAAAAGTCAACAAAAATAGCTGGGATTTTCCAAGCAAAAGAGAAAATAAAGATGCTAAACATAAACCGGATACCCATTCAAAGATAAGAGAAGCATGGGTTCTTACTTTAGAATCAAATGAATGTTCTTCTGGTGAACAGTGGATTATAGATTCAGGTTGTGACAGACACATGACATCCTGTCATGAGATTTTTGAAACCTTTAATGAAACAATGCCTTGTGCTGTTAAAACAGGAGGTGCAATGCTCCACAGTGTTGGTGAAGGATCTGTGATATTCACTATTGAACGTGAAAATAAAAATGTGGAAATCATTTTGAAAGACGTGTTATATGTTCCAGGACTTGGTGCAAATTTAATTTCAGTGAAATATTTAGCCATGAAATTAAATGTTCAAGCAATTTTTGATGCCACATGCTGCACATTAATTAAAAAGGACACAAATAAAGTCCTAGCCACAGCATCATCCAAAGGAAACAACTTGTATTATCTCAATACTGTACAAAATTCTGCTTTATTGAGCACAACAAAAACAGAATCCATCAACACTTGGCATAGCAGAATGGCACACCTAAGCTACGCAGGACTTGAACAATTAAAGTCCATGTCTACTGGAATGATCTTCCATGATAAAGCTGAAGCGTGTGTGTCGTGTATCAAGGGAAAATTACACAGACAACCATTCCCAAAACAAAAATCACATCGTGCAAAAGAAGTTCTTGGGCTGATACACTCAGACTTATGTGGACCAATGGAAGTGCCATCTGTAAGTGGTGCAAGATATTTACTGACTTTTATTGATGATAAAACAAGAATGACTTTTGTTAGTTTCCTAAAAACAAAAGATGAAGTCTTCAATAAATTTGTACAATTTAAAACCTATATTGAGAAACAGACCGGAAGATACATAAAAGCCTTAAGAACTGACAGGGGAGCAGAATATGTGAATGCCAAAATGATTGAATATTTCAAAAAGCATGGTTTGCATCATCAGAAAACCATTTCATACACTCCTGAGCAAAATGGTGTGTCTGAAAGATGCAATCGCACACTAGTTGAAAGAGCTAGAACAATGCTCTTACAAGCCAATTTAGGATCTAAATTATGGGCTGAAGCTGTATATACAGCAACTTATTGCAAAAACCGAAGTCCTACTATTGCTCTAAATGGAAAAACTCCTATAGAAGCTTGGACTGGGGAGAAGCCAGATTTGAGTTATTTAAGAACTTTTGGATGTCGTGCATTTGTTCATATTCCTAAGCCTCAGCGGAAGAAATGGGATCAGAAAGCAACAGAAATGATTTTTGTCGGCTATTCTACAGAAAGTAAAGGGTACCGTCTCATGGATCCTAACACCTTAAAAATCACAGAAGCCCGTGATGTTGCATTCATTGAAAATGAATACTGTGCTCCTTCAATAGAAACAGAAAATGCTCAAACTGAGGTATTATTCTATGATGAGCAATTGTTGTTTCCACTGTTGCCAAACACGCCAGCAGTAATGAGAAATGAAACTGCTGCACCTGTGACCAATGTGCAAGATATTGATGTGCCACCACCTGATGACCAAAGCTCTGTAGATGCAAGTGCTCTCTCTTCAGATTCCCCGACTGGTATAAGAAAATCCAGCCGCACTCCTAAACTGCCATCATATCTCTCGAGCTATGAACTTTCGAACCTGCATCAGTGTAATATGTCAACTGCCCTTGACTTACCTGAATTTGACAATCGGTTTGACGTACCATCCAGTTATGAGGAAGCTATCACTTGTATGGACTCTATGAAATGGAAAGGGGCAATTGAAGATGAGCTAAATTCACATAAAAGGAATCACACATGGAATGTAGTGCCACTACCAGCTGATCGTAAGCCTATTAAGTGTAAATGGGTTTTCAAAATAAAGCAAAACAGCGATGGATCTACTCAGAGGTATAAAGCGAGACTTGTTGCAAAAGGCTGTTCTCAAAAAGAAGGAATTGATTATACCGAGACCTTCTCTCCTGTTGTTCGATATGATACCCTTCGAGTTTTAATTGCTTTGTCAACTCTATACAATTGGGAAATTGACCATGTTGATGCAGTAGTAGCCTTTTTACAGGGTGATATTGACGAAGAAATTTACATGCAATGTCCAGAAGGTTTGGAAGTTGCCAAAGAAAGGGGAGAAAGAGTGGTTTGTCAACTCCAAAAAGCAATTTATGGCCTCAAACAATCTGGTAGAGCCTGGTACACTAAACTCGATGAAGGCTTAAAAAATCTGGGTTTGACTTGTGCTGATTTTGACTGCTGTGTTTATTATATTTTGGAAAATTCTGATGTTTTGATCATAGCTGTTTATGTTGATGATTTGTTGATATTTTCTAATTCTACCAAATTGAAGATTACTATTAAAGAAAAGTTAGCTGAAAATTTTGATATCAAAGACTTGGGAGAATTAAAATACTGCCTTGGTATTGAAATTATGAGAGACAAATCAAAAGGTATAACTACATTAAATCAAAAGCGCTATATTGAATCAGTCTTGAAGAAATTCAATATGCATGATGCTAAACCAGTTAGCACCCCAGCTGATGTGAACCAGAGGCTAATGAAATCGCCTAACCAAGAAGATGATAACAATCTGACTCGCCTATACCAATCAGCAGTTGGATCTTTATTGTATGCTGCAAAAGCAACAAGACCTGACATTGCCTATATTGTCAGTGTTCTTTGTAAATATTGCTCGAATCCAACAAAATTACATTGGGCTGCTATTAAACGTGTTATGAGATATCTACAAGGTACAATGGATAAGAAATTAACGTTTTCTCATGATGGAGGAAATGAAATTATAGGTTATTGTGATTCAGATTTTGCAGGTTGCCCTGATGAAAGAAAATCTACTTCAGGTTTTGTATACAAGCTTGCTGGTGCTGCTATAACCTGGCAAAGTAAAAAGCAATCAACCGTTGCAAGCTCAACTGTCGAAGCAGAATATACTGCTTTGGCATCTGCCACAAAAGAAGCTATTTGGCTACGAAAATTCTTAAAGACTGGCTCCGGTGCCTCCCTGCGCGGAGAGAAAGAGGCGTGGGTTCGATTCCCACCTTGCCCTGGGTGTATTTCCTTCTTTGTATTAAAATCTGTTGTGCTGTCTTGTTCTATCTGTCATATTGGACGAGAGTTTGAGGCATATCCTTGAGAATAGCAAATAAACTCGAATATTTATGTGACCTGAAATGGTCATAAACAAACAAACAAACAAACAAATTCTTAAAGGAATTAAACTATCCCTCGAAGGATTTACCAACTAAGATATTTTGTGATAACAAAGTTGCTATTGATTTAACAAAGAATAGCATGTTTCATGCTCGTACCAAACATATTGATGTTGTGCACCATGTATCCAGAAATGCTTCAAAGATGAAACAAATTCAAGTGCTAAAAATTAGTACTGATATTATGGTTGCTGACTCTTTAACTAAACCAGTACCTAGAGAAAAATTCGTATGGTGTACCACAAATATGGGACTATTGTGACTTTAAAATCGGAGGAAGTGTTGAAATATATTGCCTTATAACTTGATTTGTAATGTCACTGTAGTTTTAACTGTTAACCTTAACTGTGTTCTAAAAATCTTAACTTTACTTTTAACCATGCTTTAACGGATTCACTTGTGTGTGTGTAACGGTCGTCGTTCCTAATAAATCTCTAAATGTATCTTTGTTTAACTATGCTACTTTCCTTTTAAGACAATAAACCAGTAAAAATATTGATATTTATAAATGATTTATTTATTTATACAAAAATTGCAATTTTTAAACTATTAAATTTTACAGGTTTAAAATAGAAAATAATAAAAATTATTATTTAATACAAGTTTCTTTTCAAACCTATATATTTTCTAACTTATCCAATGGGATATTATCTGGGTATGCTTGTTTTATATTTTTAAGCTGTACAAAGGTTTAAAAATTGCAACTTTTTGTATTAATAAAATAAATTATTTATGAATACCTTATTTTACAGGCTGAATGCAGTTATACAGGACGTTTTTACATACATGATTTATGAGTGAAATTTGTTTACTCATAATTATGAACAAAATAACTACAATAAACCAGTAAAAATATTGATATTTATAAATAATTTATTTATTTATACAAAAATTGCAATTTTTAAACTATTAAATTTTACAGGTTTAAAATAGAAAATAATAATAATGCTTCATTAGTATTAGTAAAGTTAATTATTATTTTTAAATATTAAAAATTATAATTTAATAGAAGTTTTTTTCAAATCTATATATTTTCCGACTCATAAGGTTCTTTCTCAGACCTGCAATAAGACTTTTTTCTCTTTTTTACTACTGAAAAAGAATCACTAATTGGCTGTATTGTTGATAATTGGACAACTTTTATAGTTGCTATAAAAGAGTAATACTAAATGAAACTTATAAAACCTTGAACATGCTGGTAGATTTTTTTTCATTTGAACATGTGCAATCTTTTGATAAACATAGTTCTCTCAACAATTCACAAACCTGTAAATTGAAAAACTTAAGGCCTCTAAAAGAAAGAGATAAAGAAAGAAACCATCACAGTCTGGTCCAGAGTATATTTGATATGTATACAACTGCTTTAAGTATTGAAAGATTTATACATAATTAAGTAAAATCATGTACACATTTATATCATGTAAATAGATTAAGAGATTTTTTTTTTCAATTTTCATGTAATAAATATGTCAGTTATATCATGGATAAAGTTACCTTTTTAAATAATTAATATAAACTTTTGCAAGCCAACTTGTGCAAGTTTAATGTAAACATTTACACTTACTAATACAGTATACAGAAGTACATTTTGATTTATCTGTACTTTTTAATTAAAAATAACAAAATTTACTGTAATTAAAATATAATTTGTGTAACTTTTAACAACAATGCATTTTTTTGGAGAAATGAATGCAAAAAGTTCATATACACAACTTTATTTACATTTTGAAAACATACATGATTTTGAACTGTTGTAGATGTTTCATCAGCAAAACTTTCTTGGCAGTGTGATTTCTGCAGCAGAACTCCCAGAAAGCCTCGCCTAAAAAAACTCTCGAGGAAAAAAAAGATTGAAATTAACAAGTGCACATGATACAAAGGATATAAAAATGGGCTTAAAAAATATGAACATAAAACTTAGATATTCACATGTAACTAATTCTTGTTCATGGAAAAGAAAAGACTTGCTTTTTGAAATTAAACAATATTCATAATTGGATAACCGTTTGAGTACTGAAGAACTTTTTGTATATAAGCTAAGTGTGGAATAAATGTGTAGTTATTTCATTTCAGTATACAGTGAAATTCCATTACAACCCACTCCAAGGGACCAGGAAAATGCTTTGTTGAAAAAAATGTTTTTTAATAACATAATATACATTATCATATTGGGCTTTAAAATGGAACTAAAAACTTATATCAGAATCTGGAAGTGTCAGCCGTCTTTCAGGATGACTCCCTGTGCCATAATGACAAAGGTCGATCAGTAACAAAATTATTCTTGAAAGTTGGACAGTACCAAAATTTGGTACAATATTTCCTCATGCCATTTTCAACAACAATATACTAGACATTTCATTTTGAATTGTTTTAATGGAAATTTTGTTGTAACAGTATTCGCTGTAACAAGATTGTACTCTCTATATATTGGAAAACAAGAGAAATGGTTATAAATTGACTCTACTTATTATTTAAAAATAATGTTTACCAATAAAAATAAAAAAAATAATTAAAAAAATAAATTATATGAATATAACTGGTCTCAATTAATGCGCAAATATAAAACTTAGATATTACATGTAACTAACTACTATTCATGTTTATGAAAAAGAAAAGACATGATTTACGAAATTAAACAATTTTCATTTATTGGTTAACTGTTTGAGTACTGAAGAACTTTTTGTATATACTATAAGGTAAGTGCAAAATAAATGTATAGTTGTTTCACTTATATACAGTAAAACCCGCTTGCGAAGTTTTCCAGGGGACCAAGAGCAAAACACTTCTTATGCGGGAAAACTTCTTAAACGGGTAGGCTCTATGTTTGACAATGGATATACTTTATAATATTTAGGGATGATATTATTTTATTATTTTACAACGTTTAAATTAGACAGAAAATAGACACCCCCCTAACAGACTCTACAAACATTCTCTTCTCCCTTAATTAGTCATTATTGTTCTCGTAATAACCGACTAATCCTCTCTGCCACCTGTTTTCCTGGAACTTTTAGTGTTGAGAAAAGGGTACCCTTGAGAAAAGGCTGACCAAAACAGCTTTTCTAATTCTTCTCCTAATATTTTTTCCATTAAAAAGAAAAATAGCTACGTAGATTGAAAGAAACTTGAAAAAAATAGAAACTTTAGAAGTCTAAAGTGTCATTTGAAAGAAAAAATGGACCGATATGAAAACTTATTAAGCGAAAAAAAAAAAAAAATACAATCAGAACTTTTAAAAGGGGTTATTTTAACATTAGGGAGATGGGAATGAAACTGGTATTGAAATTAAAAACTTCTTAAGCGGGAACTTAACGGGTTTTACTGTATACAGTGAAATCCCATTACAACACACTCCAAGAGACCAGGAAAATACTTTGTTGAAACAGAGATTTGTTATAATGGAAAATAAATTATTCTATCAGACTTTAAAGCGGAATTAAAACTTTGTTACATTTTAACAGAAATTTCCGTATTCACTGTAACTAGATTTTACTGTATATAAACTGGAAAACAAGAGAAATTGTTATAAATTAACTAATTATAATTTAAAAGTAATGTTTAGGTAATAAGAAAACAAAAAGCTGCAATTGATATGCATATCACTGTTTTCAATTAATACAAAAAAGTAAGAAACAGCAGTGCAATTGTGCTTCCATACGTTTTTAACCAACACAAGAGAAATGTGACAGCGCTTTGTCACACTCAATAAGAATATGAAAAAGTTTTGTCGTAATCATCTTCTGTTACATGTCTTTAACAACATAATCAAATTCACCAACACTGTTACTGTGATCCATGAATAAACAATCATCTACTGTTCCATCTAGATAACGATTTTAAGATATAATAGTACTTTTTAAAACATTTCAGACCTTTTGTAAAGCTAAGGGAGTGAGTTACATTACAGCAAGCATACTAAAAATTAAAAGAATGCTGTTACAGTAATATTTGCATGTTATAAAGGAAAGCGTTATGCACCAGAATATTTGTTATACAGTCGAACCTGTTTATCTCGAACCTGTCTTTCTCGAAAACCTCCCTATCTCGAAAATTGATATTTTCCCTGCATTTATACCCTAAATTCAATGTATTTTTTTCAGGTTTATCTCAAAATGTTTTCCCCCAAAACCTCCATATCTCGAATTCTGGTTTTGCTGCCATTTTGGAATTCGAAGCCGAGTGACCTTTCGGCAGCTAGCAAAATTGATGCGGAAATCGTAGAGAACGTATAAGGTGATTCGGAAGTAGAAGAGGAGGTTGATTAAAACAAAGATGTTGCGAAAGTCGCTGTAAAAAGAAGCAGAGAAAGCTATTGAAACATTAACTTTCCTCGAATTTCAGGAACATTTTGGTCAAGGTGGATTTACAGCGATCCCTTCCCTCAAAAGTATAATCGAGGCGAAAACAACCAGACAACAAAAAACACTAAAAGACTATTTTTCTGGTACTTGCTAAAAAAAGTTTAGTACTTGTCTTGTTTTTGAGAGGCTAGCAAAAGGATATGCTGAATACTATTTCTTTATTGTCTACGAGTTTAAAATTCGTTAAAAAAAGTTAGTACAGTCAACGCTCTGTATAACGACCACACATTATAAAGACCATTCCATTATAATGACCAGTGGTAAAAGTCCCAACTTTATCCCTATGAACTCTATGTGAATTTGCTTTCGGTATAGCGACCTTTCTGCATCGTCTAATCCGATACAGCGACCATACCAGCAGAGGCGTAGCTAGGGTTTTCAGCACCCGAGGACAACTGAAGATTATGCGCCCCCCTGTGCCCCTGGGGGCCTAGGGGCGGCCCTAAAGGGAGTTAAAAACTTTTATGCCTCCTAAATGATAAATGGTTCTGAAAAGCAGCCCTTTTAACTTTCATTCTTATTAGCGACCATTCACTTCTAAGGGGAAAATGGGGACAATTTGGCTTCGCAAAATTACTTTTCTAATTTCCCACGCACTCTTATTCTACATTGGTTATTCCCAATAAGATTTGCAGATCTTCAGTTCAAATAATTTTCTTTTCGCATTAAAAAATAAAACAAATTAACATTAATTTGGCGCGTTTTGACGCTGCGCCAGGGGACAGCTGTCCCTCCTTACCTCTACCTAGCTACGCCTCTGCATACCAGGCGTCATGTCAGCTCAGAAGTTCTGCTTCCAGAAATGTGAATGTAATTTTTTTCCCTATATTTTCTACTTTAAAATCTGTTTAATATTTTGTTATAATATTTTGCACTGATATTTTTTTCTAAATTCTAATTCCAAACATAAAAATTCCAAAAATAATTTAGTTGGAATCTTTTAAAAACTACCAATTTTAATGGAAACACTTAATATGCATGATGCACGTATATTTTTAAAGGAAAATTCCATCTCTTATAGCGACCACTCATTATAAAGACATTTTTCTGTGGGACGCAGATGGTCGTTATATCGAGCGTCGACTGTATAATATTACAGTAAAATGCTTAATAAAACTAAGGCAGAAGATTTTTAACCTACAACATATAGTCTTTGTTTCAGTTGCAAATTTTAATAGTTTTATCAAAACCTCTTCATCTCGAATTTTTTTTCCTTCCCTTGAAATTCGAGATAGACAGGTTCAACTGTATCAGAATCTGGAAGTGTCAGCCGTCTCTCGGGATTACTCCCAGTGCCATAATGAAAGGTCGATCAGTAACAAAATTATTCTTCAAAGTCGGACAGTAAAAAAATTTGGTACAATAATTCCATATGCCATTTTCAGCATCAATATACCAGACATTTCATTTTGAATTGTGATTAAACAAAAAGGTTTGTAACAACCTTGCCTCATTGAGTTTTTAGTATTTAAAAAATATTAATTACAGAATGTAGCATTGTTATTTTATTTTCGGTTGACCAGTTGGTTAAATCTTCCTACAAGATGAAGGTTTCTTCATACAGTGTTTGGGGAGTTGATACTGAACATATTTTATACTATCAAAACGTAAAATTAATCTCCGGGAGGAAAATCCGACTCATTATTAGAAATAATAATCAGTAAGCATTTGCGTTAGACAAGAGTATCGCTCACATTATTAAAACAATCTTTACTATTCGAATATTAAATAAAATTGGAAAGTTAATTCCTTTTATTTGATTTTTGAAAACTAGTCAACAAAAACACTACGTCACTGAAATTAAAGCAATCGTGGCAAAAAAAATAAAACAAAGAACTAAATCATTTCAACACAAAATAATTCTATTTCATCATAATAAGCCTAATAACATGAAAAAAAAATTTAGAAAGAAGTATACAAACTGAAAATTATATCCAAATTGAACTTGATCAACGTGTCGTATAAACCGCGATTTTGATAAACAAAGTTCAAGCAAACTTCATTAAAGTTGCAGTCAATTCTTGAATTCACAGCAGGCTTGGAGTCGATTACAAAGAAACGTAATCGATTACGATTACGATTACAAAGGGAGAAATTGAGAGATTATGATTACGATTACGATTGTAATCCTTTGCCAAAAAGTAATTACGATTACGGCAGCGATTACAGTCGTTGAAAAATGTAATCGATTACGATTATGACATCCGATTACGATTTTGATTACGATTAGATTAGCATAAAATTATCCGATATTATGCATACAACTCTCATTTTTACAATAGTGTCATAAATCAAAAAGTTATGATTTTTAATTAAATTTTTGATTTAATTAGAGATAACTGAAATGATGATGAATGCAATTATAATGAAATAATTTCAACATCACAGTTCTGGAATTATGATGTCGTTGCAGAAATGAAAATTTGTAATATCTCCATATATTATAATTTCTCCATTGTATTTATTTTCTAGTTTAAATTGTGCAAATATTTCACATAACACCAATTAGTTTACTGAAAATAATAATTTTGTATGATTCTTTATGAAATCACTTATAAGATGTGTATGAATTGCACGGGATAACAAAGTATTCAGATAGTGTAAGAGATAAATAATCTTTTGAAAAAAAAAGCTGCATTTTAGAATAATTTCAAAAAATTTGAACATGAACATTCAAATAACTCTTAGCAAAATTAGTAATCGTTAAAAAGTAATATGAAGAATAATTATAATACGAATGACTATAATATTTTAATATGATTTTTGTGGTATTTTTTTTTAACATGCACGAGCATATAATTTTTTTCCATGTACTAACTGTTTTATAAAAAATAAAGTGCAAGTAATTTTACAACACAAATTTAACGTACAAGATTAAAAGGGAAATACAAAATTCTGTTGAGGTAATTCTAAGAAGAAAAAAATAATTAACTTTTAAAAATAATTCCTAAATATTAATTCATGCATGTAGAAAACAATTGGGAGAATGTCTAAACATAAATTGCTTTTTCTTTTACATACCTATTAATTAAAAAGAATATTAGCATTAAAATATAAATAAATTTAAGATTTAAATGTATTTACTTTTTTAAATATTCGAAGAACATATTTAAAAAAATAATAATAATCACACGTACCAGGGTTAAGATTTCATGCTTCTTAAGCATAGAGCATCATGTAACGCCAGCTCCTAAATTGCTAAAGTGTAAATGTGCTATTCTTTAGAAAAATTCTTCACTTCTGCCGTTAAAGAAAAGCGAAAACGCAAAAGGCATTTCGTGTCTCTTTTTTATGTGTGTAGGTGATAGTACTCTTTCCACTAGATTTTCAGGGGGCAGCCTGCTTCGATTATTGAACGGGACCCCGCGGAGAGAAGAAAGGGGGAACTCTCTTTTACTCGCGGCGACCCCGTCCAGACTCTCGCCTATTGCCCAACCGTTTGAATATGTTTTGAAGGGGTAATTAAGGAAGCAAAATGACCGATGCATTTGGTCCTTCTTAGACACCTTCCCCTTTCTTATCTACCCCGAAATCTTTGACTTGCAGACAGATTACCGCTCTTTTACCGAAACTGGACGACACGAGGACACTGGAGACCCACCCCCCCCTGAGAGCCCCAAGGCGATGCGAGTGACTATCCAGACCATACTCTCTTTCTTCTCGGGCTCTCCAGCCATTCCCCGTGGAGAGTGGAGCCGCAATTAAGAATTCTGAGAGACTGCAACAAGTAGGACAACAAGCGTCTCTAGCAGACTATTATATCGTCCTGCCATCAGGGCTCTGCGACCGCCACACAGAACCTTTTATATTATGATCGCCCGTAGGTTACAGACCGCTTAGGATAGGACTTCAGTACACAGATTGAATCCTTTTTCTTGTAATCTTATCTCTTCTATCCAATGGTAGAGCTAAAAATTTCAGCTTTCAGCAGGTCAAGATTACACGATTGCAGGACCAGCAGATTACGGATTTTTTCCTTAAGATTACGATTAAAATTACAGGAGAAAAAGGATTACGGGATTACACAATTTTGATTATGATTATGAGAATATGCCATCGTCAGATTACGATTACGATTACGATTTTTTCAAAATGTAATCGATTACAGCCGATTACGATTAAGTAATCGCGATTACTCCAAGCCTGATTCACAGTTTCATACAAAATGAAAACACACATTAGGTATGTATTATTAATAAAGTAATAGCTACAACATATTTAAGTAAAGAATTTTTGCTGCTGAAGTCTAAATATAGGCAAATACATCAATATCTACAAGTCAAACATTTTAGCGATGACTGGACATCTCAGGGATAAGGAATTCTGGACCTCACAGGGATATGATTTGGATATCCATGTATATCCATAGGCTGTCCTAAGGTCTTCCCAAAGATATCCAAAACCTGTTACTATCTGGATGTCTCAGGGATATGAAGAAATCCAAATCCATGACTTGGATATCCCTGGGATATCCAGAGGTTGTCCAAAGATCCATATCCAAAACATGTTACTACCTGGATAGCTCAGGGATATCCAGAAATCCAAGTCCAGGATTTGGATATGTATGGATATCCATGAGCTATCCAGCAAATCCAGAAGATATCAGGATGTATTATGGATCTATTTGGATGTCTGAGGGATATCTGTGGTTGTCTGGGATATTTAGCACTAAGCAATCTTCTATGTCCAGGCATTCATAATATTAAAACCGGGAAATAGTCGAATTTTAGAGAAAAAAATCCAAATTCCCCTACAAAAATGCTCATCCCCACAATAAATTTCTAAAAAATTTGTTAAATTTGTAGCAAAACATACCTCTGAATTGGAAGCGTCTGAATCAAATTTTCTTTTCTTTTTGGCTGACGAACGTGTCCATCGCTGGAGTGCAAACATTATTATGTATCGAAAATAATTAAAAATTTAGCTAAAATATAAATAATACTTGATTGTAAATTAAAATGCAGCATTAAACCGTAGCAGTGAGATTGGAAACGTTGAACGGATGATTTCCAGAGTCGTAATGCAATCAGTGATGGACCATAATAAGAAAAAAAAAACATTTAAAATATAAGAGATGAGAGAACGTCTGTAAATGAGAATGCAATGCAAATACAGTTCCTCAGTTTTCCAATCGGCTCATCTACAAAAAAGATTTTACCAAAATGGGTGTTTCGACAGGAAGTCATAAATAAATACAAACTGCTCTTTAAGTTTCTTAATAAGCATCCCTTCCTGGCTTGAGGGTTTAACCCATTAGGACAATTGGACTTTAGGACTCCATCACAACAGAGAATATTTTCCAGGAAACTTATTACTTGTGCGATTGTATTCCCAGATTGCTGCCTTTGGGTAAAAAAGACATCAAGAAGGAAAGAAAACCCTCTGGAGTGTTTGAAAGGATCTCTGTGTGTGGTACGGTGATTGAAGCTACCTTTCGCGCGCGCGCTGTTAACCCCCCCCCCCCCCAAGGTGATAAGGGGTTTGATTATAACCTTATAACCAGATGAAAAGTCTTCTTTATTATGAGCTGCATACTTTGGCCATGATCGCAACCCTTCAGAGAAAAAGGAAAAAAAATCATATGCATATGTGTTTAATTTTCTTAGGGGAAAAAAAATTGTGCTTTGCAAGGCCGTAGCCAGAAATTTTTCTGTGCGCCTAAATGTGCCTAAATAAGTACATACCCAATGGGGGGGGGGGGGTCGAACCCCCAAAACTCCCCCCCCCCCTGGTTACTATGAAAGTAATATCGGGAAAAGTCTAGATTTTTCGATGTTTTGCCTCGAATGTAAGCAAACTCCAACTTCGTTTTTTGTTCTAAATTTCGCGACTTATAGGCGAGTATATGCGATAATAAAAAGTGCTATACAGGAGCAAAATGCTAATAAAAACTTCCAGAACAAATTATATGTGCTATGATGCTGCTTACAAAATTTTTAGAATGAGTACCCAACATCCGGAAAATTCGGAAATCCGAAATGATCACAGCCCCGAGCGTCCCGGATTTGAGGTCCGATACTGTATTACCTTCTCAAGAAAAAAAAAAGGTATCTTATTTGTATACCATTTAAGAAAACAGAGCAATTTGATGTAAAAATGCGCATATTAGCTTCGATGTTTACGTAAATCCGCCATGTTTGGTCCTGTAAGTCCGCCATTTTAGGTCGGGTTCTGAAATTCGACAAATTTCGAAATCCGACCTAGCACCGGTCCCGAGCATGGCGAATTTGGGGTTCAGTACTGCAATAAGATGGGAAAGTGAAAGCACATGTTTTGAACCTAGCAGTGTTCTTCTTGGAAATTTTTAAGGGGAGAAAAAAGTGGCTACGAGAGTGGCGATTGTTAGGAAATATTTTAGTCGCCATTTTTTTTCATCTAGTCGCCCTGTGGCGAGTGGCGACCGCTTATTTTGCCCTCTACCTAACTACCTCTTGCTGTGTGGACCTGGCCCTCCTAGATACCCCTATCTTAAGGAGTATCATTGAAAGGTTGTGGTTCCTTGTAAAAAATGGGGTTAGTAATACATACATAAATTAATTTAACTTAACTACTGCATATATGAACTACGGCATGAATTGAACTCCTGCATAAACATGCACTAGGCTACCCCTTCCATATTGGGTATAGGTATTTTAACCTCTCTGCATTAAAATACTTTATCTAGTAGAACTATTTTATAGCTTATCGTACCCTCTAATGTATATTATTTACATCAGGTAATAAATTGCAAATGATTATTCTTGTCCCTAATTTATTCTAATAAAGAAAACTCATTCATGTGTTGGTACACAAGCACCATACATATATTTCCCAAGTATAATTCTTCTTAATATATATATTGAATTTATATTCGTATATATGTGTGCGTATATATTTACACATATATTGCACTTATTAGTTTGGATTCAGTGATTGTTTTGTTATTATATTAATATTCTTTGCTTTTTTTTTTTTTTGCAGGACTTGGGCAATCCTTTTACAGGTTTTGTAGTGATCTAATTAAATTCAATTCCTGATTTTTAAGGTTTATGTTGTGTTTCTTAAAGTAATATTTTTCATTAATCATATTGAAGTGCATTGAGGAAGTTATCATGCAATTTCAGAAGTTACATGTACTTGAATTTTAATTAATAGATATGACTGCATTTGACAGTAAAAGCTGTTATTTTAGGTTTCATTGATTATATGAAAGTAAGCATCTTCTCATCAAATACTATGTTTATCAATGAAAATGAAATTTAAAATGCTATTTAGTTCAAAAATATTAATACTGAGTCATAATAATATAATTTAAAATGCAAACATTCTCAAATTTTGTGATGCACTAAATGCAAGCTTTCAGATTTACGGAGTACAAACTGTTTGAATTACTGCTCAATATGCCAGATATATCTACCATTAAAACTGAAGTGTATTTATATTATTTCCTATATATGGGGGGTCTGGTACATAATGGATTCTCTCTTTAAATATGTTACTATCCATTCATATGAAGTCTCATAGACAGTAGCGTAGTTATGGTTGTTTGCAACTAAAATGCCAAAAATATCATATGGGAAATACTTGGGTACCCGTTATGAGAAAATTTTATATTTAGAGCTGCTAAAAATAATTTCTCCATCTTAAAGTTTTTTTTAAATTTTATCATGCCTGAAATGTCTATGAGTATTAAATAGTCCTTCCAGAAAGGTGAAATCATGCTGTATTTAAGTTTCTAGAAATTATTTACACATTTATAGTTCATATATAATTTTAGTGCCTTTATTTGTTTCATTTCAACATGAGGCACAGTGGAACATCAACCTGTTTAAAAATGCAGCTTAATTAGTTTACTTAAATTCACATGTACACTTAACTTCCAAAGTGTTTATATGAAAATAATGGTAATGAAAATAGTAAATTTCTCAATAATAAAATAAATATTTGAAAAATATAGAAAGACTAAAGTCATTCATTATGTTGCTGCGAAAATTTTTAATATAAAGGACATCACCTTCATTGGAGGACATTGTTATGCTTCTTCCTGACCTGTATGTGTCCTCAGGAAATTCATGGATGTGTTTTCAAATGTGGCTTACAGTATTTCATCATTAAATTTTAAAACTTAATAAAATTTCTCAGTTTCAATGGTTTCTTTTTTATTTTGATTTCCTTTAAAATTTGGTAATTTTATTTCGTGATATTATTTGCATTATATTTCTTAGACCAAAACACATTAGAATGTAATCTCAGGAGAAAATATTTTATATCACGTTAATCTAGGATGGTCTATGGTCCACTGTATCTCAGGAATGGGGCACAGTGGACTATTTTGTTGAATCCACACAACTTATATTTTTACTCATAATGCATTCCAGATATTGTTGCAAAAAAAATAGGTCATTACAACAAAAGTTTGAAAAATATCTGTAATTTTTTCAAGCACATAGCTTTTTAATTTTAAAAAAAAAAATAAGGGCAAGGGCTTCAATGCCCTGGTCTCCCCTGTAGTGCAACAGTGTCAGATTTGTACATTTTATAAATTTACATATTTTGCCATCAATTTTTTTTTCTGCACGTTTGTACATTGTGCAGAAAATGAGCATATTTGAGGGAAAGCTTGCAGGTTTAAATCCCCCATCTGCAAATAGCCAGAATCAGTGGCGTACGCAGAATTTTTTCAAGGGTGGGGGGGTGGTCATAATGTTCTAAATCTACTGGCTATTTAAAAGAAATTCGAGTATGTAATAAAGCACTGTTATTTAGGGCTCAAGGGAAGGGGTTTAAACCCCTAACCCCCCCCCTTGCGTACGCCACTGGCCAGAATCAACATACAGCTCTCACACTAAACTGCTGTACTAACATTAGTTCCCCCTATATTTTTCAATATGCAGTCGCTCATGGTGCAAAGGTATTAAATATATGTGCTTCATAAATTCATATATATTGGTATTAAATTTATACAGTAAAACATATAAAATTGACCACTTTTGTAAGCTGACCACCTGTCTAAGTTGACCAATTTTCTCAGGAATGCAATTAGATCTATATTATATATATAATGTAGGGAAACCTTTGTAACTTGACCACCTGTCTATATTGATCACTTATGTAAGCCAAATTTGGGTGGGAGTATTATGAAAAACCCTTTGTAAGTTGACCGCCTAGTTATAACTACTATTTTTTTTTTTAAATCTATTTTTGCAAAATATTTTTAATAAAGCTAAAATAACTTCTCCAGAATATTTTTTATGCCATTGACCAGTATTTATCTGGATGGAGGGAACATCAATATAAAGTTTACCTAAAGCTCTTTGTAAGTCACCTTATAAGGGAAAACTACCATGAACACTCTTTATTCTTTAAATAAGTTTCTTCCTCTTCTATCTGATATAGCCATTTTGAAAAATTATATATTTTTAGGAAATCTTTACCATCGTATAAGTAACTTACATATTTAATGAGATATATATCTTTATTTTCTTAAGTACTTACTTTTAAAGTTGTATAGGATACATATGTTTGTAAGTCATTCAGGTAAAATTTTTCTAAGCATTTTTTAGATAATTGAAAGAAATAGCTAATTACTATTTTAAAGTAACGTTAATACATGAAGCTATATTTTAATTATTTTAAGTAGTTACAAATGAATAAATGCATAAATGACAAAAAAAAAAAAAAACCTCTAAACCTTTTATAAAGTTGACCCCCTAACTAAGTTGACAACTAAAGTGCTGCACTGCAACTGGACATGATACACAGGTTTCTCTGTATATAAGTGCAAACTATTTCAATTACAGTTCAATATGTCACTCTTTTGAATGAAGAATGTATGGTATTGGGAAAAACAATAAAATTTCGTTTTGCCAAGTTGTTTCGTTTTTGAATTGTGTCACTTTTCTTGCGTTTAACATTCATAGGCGTAACCAGGGGGTTTGGGGGGTTCAAACCCCCCCCCCCCCATTGGGTATTTACTTATTTAGGCACATTTAGGCCCACAAAAAAATTTCTGGCTACGGCCTTGCAAAGCACATATTTTTTTTTCCTAAGAAAATTAAACACATATGCATATGATTTTATTTCCTCTTTCTCTGAAGGGTTGTGATCATGACCAAAGTATGCAGCTCATAATAAAGAGGACTTTTCATCTGGTTATAATCAACCCCCTTATCACCTTTTAGGGGGGATTACAGCAAAAGGTGGCTTCTTTCTCTGAAGGGTTGTGATCATGACCAAAGTATGCAGCTCATAATAAAGAGGACTTTTCATCTGGTTATAATCAAACCCCTTATCACCTTTTAGGGGGAGGGGGGGGGGTTACAGCGAAAGGTGGCTTCAATCACCGTACCACACACAGACCAACAGAGATCCTTTCAATCTCTCCAGAGGGTTTTCTTTCCTTCTTGATGTCTTTTTTACCCAAAGACAGCAATTTGGGAATACAATCGCACAAGTAATAAGTTTCGTGGAAAATATTCTCTACTGTGATGGAGTTTTGTTTTCTGATAAACCAGTGTTGTAGGCGCTGGGAACAAATGTCCTAATGGGTTAAACCCTCAAGCCAGGAAGTGATGCTCATCAAGAAACTTAAAGAGCAGTTTGTATTTATTTATGACTTCCTGTCCAAGCACCCATTTTGGTAAAATCTTTTTTGTAGATGAGCCGATTGGAAAACTGATGAACTGTATTTGCATTGCATTCTCATTTATAGATGTTCTCTCATCTCTTATATTTTAAATGTTTTTTCTTTCTTTTACTATGGTCCATCACTGATTGCATTACGACTCTGGAAATCATCCGTTCAACGTTTCCAATCTCACTGCAACGGTTTAATGCTGCATTTTAATTTACAATCAAGTATTATTTATATTTTAGCAAAATTTTTAATTATTTTCGATACATAATAAGGTTTGCTCTCCAGCGATGGACACGTTCGTCATCAAAAAAAAAAAAAGAAAAATTGATTCAGACGCTTCTACTTCTGAGGTATGGTTTGTTACAAGTTTAACAAAATTTTTAGAAATTTATTGTGAGGGTGAGCATTTTTGTAGGGGAATTTGGATTTTTTTTCTCTAAAACTCCACTATTTCCCAGTTTTAATATTATGAATGCTTGGACATAGAAGATTGCTTAGCGCTAAATATTGAATTTTCTATTGCGTTTGATTTAAAAAATTAACTAATAGATCTAGTAATGAATGTTTAATGTTTTTGTGAATCAAGGCCATATCCACAGGGGAAGAGGGACCCACGTGCCGCCCCCGCCCCCAGAAATCTTTTGCAATGTATCATATATTCCTCCCTGAAACTTTGCTTAACATAAGTGTGTCGAAGTCTGCCCCCCCCCCCCCCGAAAAAATATTCTGGATACTGCCTGGGCTCCGGAGCAGGGGGAGCATGTTAAGAATTAGGAAGGGGAGTTCATGCTTCAAAGTCATACCCTTTATATATACATATATATAGATATATATGACTAGAAATGATGTTAATATGAATTTTTTACATATATGATAGCTTTTTGATGTATATATAGTAGATGTATGTTTAGATCTTTGGTGAAGTTAAGAAGTGGGTATTTGGGGCTTCTGGGCAACTTAAATTTTTGTAACTGGTCTTACATCTATAATGAATAGGCTAACTCTGGAGGCAAGGGTTCGAGGGCTCTCCCCAGGAAACTTTTTGAAATCTTCCTAGCAATGCAATTTCGGGATACTTTGGTGATGTTAGAGGAAACAGAAAGGAGTTTGGTTACTCTCCCCACGCAATTTTTCTTCAAAATAAAGTCTTATATCTTTTAAGTTACTTTTGGTGTCGCTCGTGATAGTGTTCAATGTCCTTTCCCGTGAAAATGTTTCTGAAAGTAAAGTGTCTTAAAAGTGTAATTTCTCTTTTCTTTCTTTTTTTTAAAACTTGTGATCTGAATTTTTTGTCGGGGGGGGGGGGAGTTGACTTTCTCCGAGGGGGTACCTCCCCCCCCCCCGGAAGATGCCTGAAATAAACGCGGAGTATATCGTTAGAGACATAAGTATTTATGCCTAGTAAATTTTCAAGTCTTTTACACTTCTTATTGGTGTTTAGTCTGTACATTTTGAGGGTGACCCCCCCTTTCACCAACCCTAGTTACGCCTATGTTAACATTTAAGCTATATATTGAGCCAAAAAGCTGCCATTGTGTCCGGCAAGAGTCCCCCCCCCCCCCATATGGGAGCGCATGACTATATTTGCTCATATAGTTGCAACCTCTATTGAAAAACTGTACATCAGACTTGATTTTTTGGCAGAATGCCTTCTGTTGCTTTTTATTTTAACTTAATCCTTTGCTTTTTTTTTTTTCTCACCCCGATTGCACACTCCCGCAACCATATTTTTTAGGGTAGCAATCAACTTTTAATACTCATTAAAATAAAGAGGTAATTGGCGGCAAAATAGAAGAAAAATTTAGGACGTTGTGTGTTCTTTGACTATGGGTCTTTTGGTTCTTTCATGTATGTGTGAAGCTCTTTTGGGAAGGTAGAAAGTGTGGTTCCTATTCCTCAGTAATTTGATGTTTTTAAATGGAATTTTTTTTAAAGTGATGAAAATGAAGATTTTTGAAAAGCAGCTTATACAAATACAAAAACGAGAATCAGCAAACAGAAAAACAGGCTCAGGACCCAGCTAGGCTAATGTTGGTCAAATTAATAACATGCTGTTACCTCAAATCTAATTTTTTTTCATCGTTTCATCTATACGTTTATTTTTTTACTACAATTATTATTATTGCTGCATTGGAAAAAAAAGAAGTCCCCTTAAGCTCTGAAACACGTGTCTGCAATTCTTATCGTTTAAAGCGCTTAACGTTATTTTTTAGCTCTTCACAAAAATCAGTTTGCTTAATCAACTTGTTTGAAAATTCTAATTGTGTTTTGCTTTTATTAATCACGTTCAAAAATAAATATATCTAAACAGTTTTCTCCAAATAATATGTCTTTTCAATATTCTGCAACACAACCGTAACGGTTAATAATTGCGCAGCATTGCGATCTACAGCGTTATTAAAGTACCAAACCAAATGCAGCCATTGGCAATCATTTACCGTTATTTGGTTTCTGAATGTGCGCCAAGGCGCATGCGCATAGACTGGGGAAATTTAAAGATTTAGACCACGGAGTAAAAAGAAATAGACGAATCTCCATAGTAAAAGTTTGTCCGGACGATTCCACTGGCGCTAGATGGCGCGCATGTAAAATGTCTTGCCATGACGGCGATTCGCAACATAATCTAGTGTTACAAATAAAATTATTTAAAAGGGTTTTTTTAAGAGTATTTAAATCGATATAGTCAATTTTTGAGAAGCTGGTTATAGGATCATGGACTACTTTTAGATTCAGAATGTGTTTGTGATTTCTTTTTATTATATTTGGTTCATTTTATTTTAGTTCGATGGTTTCGGTTTGCGACTGATGGTTTCGTTTTGCTACGGATGGTTTCGGTTTGCTGTGATTGTAACTAGAGATGCAAAAAGCCCGTAAATTTTCGGGAAGAAACTGGGAAATTTGGGAACATTGGGAATTTTGAGATGTTTTCAGTCTTAAAATATTGTTACAGAACATATAACATTGTAACGCTATATTATTTTTATTTTAGATACATGACCAAGCGTCAAACATAACATTTTATATCAAATCTATAATTGAGAAAATTAACTAGTAAATTCAATAGGCTTTTTTATTGCAGTATTATTGATTCTAAAAATTTATTTGATTTGGTTGCTTTCCAGAAAATAAGATTAACCTTCAAAATATTTTTTTTTCTTTACTCGTTGATTTAAATTATTATAAGCAATAATATATCTGTTTTATTCATAGCATTTTATTACAACTTTAACGACGCAGTTGAAGGGGTAATTTTTTGACAAGAAACACTGTTTAAAGCACTATTATACATTTCAACAATTTTTTTTAAAGGCAGGTTTTAAATATTTTTATGTGTTATTTTGTTTTTTATTGATGACTTAAACAACTATCAAGTTACACAATGGGGCCGTTCATAAATGACGTCACGCTTTTTCCCCATATATTTGACCCCCTACCCCCCTTTGTCACAATATGTCACACTTCAGCGGACCCCTCCCCCCCCTTTTGTCATGCGTCACGCTATGTTGCATAATGCATGATGTTACAATTCTTGTTACCCCCTCCCCTCCCCTTGTCACACTTTGTCACAATTTCACGAAACCCCCTCCCCCCCTCGAAGCGTGACATCATTTATGAATGATCCCTATGTAAATAAAAAATATTAGAAAACTTCTTTTTTTTCATTCTCAACAGAAACATTTTTTACAGGTACCAACATTACGAAATAAATATGTTGTCTGTTTTAAAATGCTTTAACAGTAATGTTCGGGAAAATAATTCTATTATAATGAAAATTTCATAAAAATGTATTTATTTTTGATGTGTTAAAATTACTATTTCAAAAAAAAAAAAAAAAAGATCCCAGTTTTTAGAAATTTGAAACTTCCCGATATTGCTTTAAATTCTCGGGGGGGGGGGGGGCGGTTTTTCCGAAAATAAAGTAGGCGTTTAGACATCTTTGCAAAGCTAATTGTAACTTTAATTTAACTCAAAACGGTTTCAACTTTAATGTAAAGTTAAGTAAAAAACAGGTCCATTAAATGTGATAACGCACGCCTCCCCAAAAGCTGTGGACCCTCCCTTTCCAAGGCGTAACAAAATCAGTTCCCCCCCCCCCCACACACAAAAAAAGGATGCGAGCTCCAGTGGTGGTGGGTATTGTGCAAACCGCACGCCATTGAAGTTTTTAAGGGGATTGTTTTAGGTGTCTTTGCTTCTTTTAAGGGGTGGGGGAGGCTTCTTTTTTCAGGGGTGAACAATTGGAGGGTAAGTATATATTTATTAGGGGTGCCCTTTGGGGTCATGGCACAGATTGCTCCATTAAAATTTTATAGGGGTCGTTTTGGCTTTGTTGAATTTTGAAGGGAACATCGTTTTGGGGGATGCACCATCCTCTTGGAGCGGAAATGGTATATACATAATTATAGTATATATCAAGGGCGCACATGAAAGGAAAGAGGGGGACATGTTGCCGATTGCTCCATAGAAAATTTTAAGGGGTTGTTTACGAAGGGTGAAGGTGAGCCGAATTTTGAGAGGGATCATCGTTTGGAGGGAATGCACCGGGAAGGCCGTATCCAGACAGGGGCTCTCGGGCCCCCCGACCAACGAAATCCAACGAAACGGGTCCCCCGCGTAGTGACGCCACTGATATGTATATATATATATATATATATATATATGTTTTTAGATTGGGTTTTTATGGGGTCCTTTTCTAGGAGTTTAGGGATCATTCCAAATGATGTCACGCTTCGGGGGGGGGGGGGAGCGGGTCGTGAAATTGGGACAAGGGGACGGGAGGGTTTAAAAATAAGTGGGATATCATGCTTATGCAACATAGTGTAGCATATGGGACAAAGGGGGGAGGGGTATGTTGAAGTGTGACATTTTGTGACAAAGGGGGGGAGGGGGTCAAATACATGGGAAAAAAGCGTGACATCATTTTTGGACGGCCCCTTAGCAGAATTTTGAAAAAGGTCATCGCTCATAGGTTCGGGCGCCATTACTCTGGGGAGGGGGCATCGCCTCAATATATTTATATATAAAAAAGCATGTGTGTGTGTGTGTGGTGTGTTGGAAGCCGCTCAAAAACATTTACATTATTGAAGTTTATGAACTAACTGATTCCAGATTATTAAGAGTATAAATAATGAAGTACAGTAAGCGTTAAATTAAATAAACGACGTGCGGAGTTCAAAAATCGGGGGCCCAACAGACCCGTTGTGTTAGGGGGATCAATTGCACCTTCCCCCTCACTTGGAAAATAATTTAATGTATTTCTACGTATGTACATGTATTTTGTGTTGTTTTAATGCAACGTACAATGTGTTTTTACTTCCCTCCATTTAAGAGGGTCGGGGTGGGGGGAGTGACATCGACATTTCCTCGCATTCATTATGGCACGAATACCAGCTGACCGTCTGCTACCCCTCTTTTAATCCTAAATTATCTAATCACTAGCTAATTACAGTGATTTTTTACGAAAGCAAAAAATGCATTAAATAAGATACTAAAATAACCTTCTGATTATATGTTTAACTTATAATAAAATGCAATAAAATATTGCAAATAATAATTTCAATTGTTGGAACAACGAGAGACTAATGCGTGCCCGAACGCCCGAACCGCTGCCGCCAAAACGAGCTGATTTTCCGCTACCTTTCTCCGAATACTCGGGCTCAAACGAAATTTCTCTTTCCCTACTTGATCAAACGGCAAGACATTTTACTCTAGCGCCATCTGACGGCGGTGGAAAAATCGCGCCATGTTTTCGGCCCGTTCCCCGCTTAGTTGAGGCTCCTTCCTTTTAGACTCCCTGATTTAGACCTTCGTGAACAATACATAACATGTTTATTACGCGGTCCACCACAATAAAAAACCACGTCTAAACACGCATAAACAATTAACTGTTTCATAATTAATATGATCTTAGCCAATACGATTTACACCATAAAATCGGCGAAAAGGTATTAAAAACATACAATATAAGAATGAGTACCTGTTGAATATGGCCGTGGCTATTGAACCGAACAGTCGGTAAAATAGCTCCACCGCTATTTAGCCGAACAGTGACAACAGCGCCACTTTAAAAGAACTAATCCGAGCATTTGCTCGGTTCAATAGCAGTTACATTATTGAACCGATTTCTTTGCTCGGTACAATAGACTAGCGTCTAGGGAGAAACCATGGAGGTACTCTGCTCCTCACCTCGATGACGAATTGAACCCAGATGCGCGCGCTGAATTTTTCCATGCGCTAGCTAACGGAGAAGCGATTCCCTTCTCAGGCCGAAATCGGCACTATTCCCGTCTCTTCGTAGGCCAAAATCTATTGCTTCTGCTGCGCTGGCGATCAACTCACATTATTAATCAGCGTGTTTTTGCAATCAAGCCATCAAATAACGTCCACTGAAGAGTCCACTTATAGAGCACACATTTGAGAACGAATAAATTAAGTTCTTTGTAAAAATTGATAATAAAAAAATATTGCTTTCCTATACTACTTTAAAAAACACTTTTTATTAGTATAGGAAAATATTTTTGTGTTACTTATGAATTTTTTTTTCCTATTCTATCCTCTACAGAAGCATAGAGCCTCAAGTAGAAAAAACTGATTGAAATAAATTATTTGAACGTTTGTAATATTTTTTGAATGTGGGAAGTGACATGACACTTCCATTAGTAATAACTGATTAAAAAAATAGTTATTGTTCCAAAATTAAATTTAATTTAATTTTAAAATTTTCTTATATGCCTAAGCAAGGATACAGTGTCGTCGATAAGGTGTTACTACACTTTTCTATTAGGTGGAACTCTGCTCCGGTACTTTATTTTGAGACTTATTTGTTTTTATTTTGTTTCAAGGTCCGGATTTCGCACCGAAACAGACTAATTTGACTCAGTTTATATCTGATTTCAGCTATTTTTATTTCAAGATTGTGTATCTAATTTTAATACAATTTAACTATTGTTTCTATTTTTATTCATTTATATTGATAACCAAAAAGTGACACATAATTTTTTATTGCAACTGTCTTATAAATAAGTTAATGTATATATTTTCATTTCACACAATTCAAATTACAGGGTTTGGTGCTTTAAATCAAGTGTTTTAAATCAGTGATTTATATCATTTAAAAAGTCATGATTTTTATCAAAAATTTAAAATTTGCCTGAAATTTGTTATTATTATTATTTTTTAAATAAATTATGGAAATTTGATGTTTCACAACAATTATTTTACATATGATTTTTTTTTTTTTTGTTGAAGAATTTCTTTGCCAGTATTTATTGATATACAAAGCATAATGAGAACAATGTTAGAGTTTTAAAATTTTGCTTCTTCAGTCTTGCGGTTCGGAAAGAAAAACGTTTTAGCACTACAACACTATGTGATTAGTATAAAATACCCGAATCTGTTTACTTCATAAAAACCCAACAACATATTAGACGGGCGATTGCATTTCGTGCAATTTCTAGTATCACGTTCTTCGAGTTTCTTAGTATTTTACATTTTAAAAATGTATCATGCCAAAATACCGTATGTACTAAAGCACAGAAGAAAGATTCTTTGAATTGCATGCAATAAATAGCATGTTTCAATCAATTAATTGATTAATTAATTTCTTGGACTTCTTACTTCGTTCTTACATAATGAGTTTCTTCATTTTTCTGTTACATGATTATTCATCATAACATTAAATAGGATCATATTTTAAATGGTATTTATTCACTTCACATTTCAATATGTATCGTTTATGTTGTAAATATAAGTTTTTTCATAAAGGATCATTCATAAATGATGTCACGCTTCGACTGGGGGAGGGGGGGGGGGGTTCGTGAAATTCCGACAAAGTGTGACAAGAGGAGGGGAGGGAGTAACAAGAAATGTGACATCGTGCATTATGCAACATAATAGTGTGACATGTGACAAAGGGGGAGAGAGGGGGGGGTCAAATATGTGAGAAAAAAGTTAGTGTGACATCATTTATGAACGTCCCCTAATATAACTTATCAAAATTTAAGTTAATGAATATTTATTTTCTTTCTTTAATTTTTTTTATTTTTTAAATATTTGTAATTCAGATCAAGTAATATGCTAGAATTAACGGTTTCAATCTAATCCCCCTTATTAATTAAGTTGCCTTTAAAATAATTTTTTAAAGATTTTATGTTAATATTTCAAAACTATTTAGTAAATACGGGTTAGTTATATTTATTCAGAAAATTATTTCATCTAAATATATTGCTGCATATTGACTGCAATGAATTTCTATTTTCCCAGTGAGATATTTTTATAAGAAAACTGTTTGACTGACTTTTCTGCAATGAATTTCAATTTTCCCAGTGAGATATTTTTATAAGAAAATTGTTTGACTGACTTTTCTGCAATGAATTTCAATTTTCCCAGTGAGATATTTTTATAAGAAAACCGTTTGACTGACTTTTTTAAATTCAGTATTTGAACCATTCACTGATTATTTTTAATAAATCAATTTTAAATGGTTAATACTTCAATTGTTATATGAAATATAAACAGTGCTGTCAATATATTACTAATCCGTCTCCGTATACTAGTCCCCGCTCTCGTCCTCGTCGTCCTCATAAAAAATATTTTCACAACAAACACAATGGCACAATGTTAACCGCATGTTAAATGTTTTTATTATATTGAATTATATTTTTGCATTTTCATTCACGGAACTAAATCTAAACTTTAAAACTAAGACAATGCATCTACTTTTGCTTCTGAATAGGGATTATTTTCTGAACCAAAGATATGCCTACTTGAAACTTTAGAAAAACTGAAATAATAATAATATTAATAACAGGGTAATATGGGATGTGAGATGCTTGAGATTTGTGGATAAATGTCAGAATATCAAACAAGATAACTCACATTATATGGATTGTTTACTTATAAATTAAATGCTGCACTGCAAAAAATGTGTGTGTGTGTGTTTGCCCCAGGATCTTGAAATATTTTTTTGATATTTTTGTTTCTTGAAATATATATGAACCAATTAGTTTGACTGAAATGAAAATTCGGGATTGTTAATTAGTGACCCATAGACGTTGCTGGCTGCTTATTATTAGGGGGGGGGGGGGCGCTATTGCTGTAATGCAGGGGGTGTTACAGTCCCTCTCCTTCTCCCCTCACCACCAGTATTTTAGGAAAAGAGGTCAGCAGTTCTGCTTCAGTAATGTAAAAACAATCCTTATATCCTAATAATATTTCGGTTTTTTTTTTTTTTTTGAAAAGGTGATAAAAAGTAAAACGTAGCAATTAAAGTATTTGTGTTGCTGCTTAAAAAAAAACCTACTGTATCTGAGTGAGAATGGCAGGCGATATTATTTTTACATATAAAGCATAAAAAACTTCAAAGCAAAAGTCTGCTTTGCGCATTTAATTAGAATTGTCGCCCCTATTTTCCAGATAAAACAAAATTTCAAATAAGACTGCAGTAAAAGCATTTCATGCAAAACAAGCTAAGTTATGCCAAGAAGTTTTGTTTCCAAGCCTGAAGTAGTGGTTGTTCTTCTATGATTGATTGACTGATATTAGGACAGGCCTGTAGCCAGACTCTGACTCCAGGGGGGGGGGGGACTTTTGGACAAGAGGGGCAAACTAGTTTTGCAATTTTTTTCTAACATGTTAGAGAACTTATGCTCCATTTTGGGCGTTTTCTTAAAGCTTAAATTAATAATTTATTTAATAATTAATGCAATTATTTTATTTATTAATTGATTAATTAAACAATTAATTAATGAAACTAATATTAATTTAATGCAATACTGAAATTATTTGATCTTAAAAGAAATACTTGATTAAAACTTACAAAAGGCAGAATTGAATTTTTAAAGTTTATTCTAAGAATGTCTTTTGTAAATTAATAAAATATATGAAATAACATAAAAAAGTGAACATTTTTTAAAGATAGTTTTAGTGTGAACGATCATTCAAAGTAAGATATTAAAGCATAAAACATGTATCGGTATGTTACAGTAAAAAACTGGACTGCCTTATGATCCTTTCATTAGTGCCTGCTTTAGATTTAAAACAGGAAAAAAAATGAGCTAAATAAAGGAAAAAGTTCATGTTTTTTATGTTTTCTAAAATTTGAATTAAGAGATAAAGGAGGCATTGAAACCTCATGTGTCACGCAGATACCATCCTATATATATGAGTGTGTGTGTGTTTTTGTTGCTTTTGATTTTATTATTACCGCTATTATCATTGTTATTATAACTTTTCTTAGTAATTTTTTAAGTAAAAGTTGCCGCCCTTTGGTACGCTGGTCCACCGCCATTTTAGGGGTCCCAATCCATCCCTGAATGTATAAACTGAAAAGCACCGACAAAGAAATTGTCAAAAAAACAATAGGACCGAATCTCGCTGTCATACAGCTATTCAGAAGTTGATTCATGCAAAAAGACTTGCTCCAACTCTTCGGAGGGCTTTCTTTAAATTAAGAGCATAATCTTATGTTTGCTGCTTCAAATTCTTAAACATTAGATGATCGAAAATCCTTTGTATGGATCTGTAACAAAAATTAAGTTTAAATGAAAAAAGAAATAAAACCACACATTTTCCCTCAGTATATATTTAAACGCAATATGGTTTTTTAATTTTGCATATAAACAAAAAATAATAATAATATTAATACATGAAGTTAAATTGACTTTCTAAGCATTCAAAATGATAGACTTTTTATATAATCTTATAATATCAAAAATGCATTAAATGTCGCAACATGATTCCTTAAAAATCGTTCGTTTGCTAAATGATGGTTGAAGGCGAAAATTTCATCGGTAATTTGATCTGAAATCTCGCTTCTTTTCAGCCATGCAACAGATTTGCAACATGCATAACAACAACCAACTGTAAGAAAATTATAAGGGATTCTACTGAAATTGTCGAGAAAAAAAACTGTTTATTTTAATCATGATAAAGGTCGGAACGAAACGCCGACTTCGGATTTAAAGAGCCTTTTTTGAAGCAGACGACGAGATCACGTGATTCAAAGATCATGTGACCTGTGACGTCAGGTGATACCCCGTTCGCACTGAGAAGTTAATCCGGGTTAAAAAGATTAGGGATCAGTAAATCCGGATCGAATATTTTTAAACGGTTCGCACTAGAGAAACTGCAAATGAGATTAAATAGCCTCGAAAACGTTTTGGTTTCGAGGCTTGGGGTGACGTCATCAGATTCGCGGACAGTGTTTACATTTTGATTTTTTCATTTAATGACAACGTGATTCACAGAATTTTGATTACTTTTCCGCTTTTTTTTTCCATTTTTTAATGGCACACTTTTGAATAGATTTTAAAACTTATGAAATAAGCACATTCGTGCAGCGATATTAGCTATAAAATGAAGTATTAGATTTAGAACAAGAAATAAAACCTACAAATTTAGCGGTATTATTGACGTGAATATGTTTACAGATGGTAGAATTCGAAATTAAACAATTCCTGAAAGCATCATTAAATATTTTTTACACGATTGTTTGCAGTAAAGTATTACAAATTCCAACATTTAATATTTTTTAATTAAAAATTTAGAAATATTGCTATTTTAAATCTGTGTTTGAGATTCTGATCAAGTAGTATGTTCAGTGTGATAGTTATATAAGCATAATTTTTTTTTGACTCAAACTTAGCAGAAATTTCAAATGACTTATTTGTATTTGAACTCTACCATTAGTACATCCACACAAATTCCTCTTTCTGATTTTACTAGTTATCAACACAAAAATTAAGCAAATGTTCCAATTCACTTCCCTTTTCTATAATTCGATTTTAACAAATTCCTTCTTTTAAGAAAAGCAGTTTCTTTTCTTCAAAGACAAGATATGGCAGTTTTAGCTGTATTATGGTATAGGTTCTTAAACTCCATTTTTAAACTTTACCATTTTCCCTACTAAAGTTTAAAATGAACTCATAGTTTGATTTACAGCACAAAAAAAAGTTATAAGTACTTCACAAATGGAAATACATAGAACTTATTTGTAAACTTTTCTTTTTTTTAGAAAAAAGCTTTTATTTCATTTGAACTTTTGTTTTCCACCGAAAACAGAAAGACCCCATCATATGGAGGACATGTTTTGCATCTGTGTTATTGTGAGTACAGAGGCAGTGATTTTTAGTTCTCATATTTATTAAGAACTAGTAGTTACGCCAGCTCAGCACGGTTTCTGACTACAAAATGTTATTCCAGAGAGCAGAACCAATAATAAAGAAAAGAACATTTGCATTTTTCTTGAACAATATATACATGATAACTATTTCACACCAAACCGTAACACACAGCCCTATCATCTTCAATTTCATGATGTAATCACCGACTCACACATTGTATTATAAATGTTTAATCCATGTGGATGCTCACAGGCAGGGTTCTCGACCAACTTGATTTGTTTAAAATGATGAAACTTAATAAATTTTTAGAAGAGATACACGAATTCTCTGCAATTTAGGAGCAAAATCTGCCCCCCTAAGAAGAGCTTTTTCACTATTTCACTCACAAGAATCTTCACTTATATTTTGTAACATGTATCACAAGCTTTGAATACAACAAGCAGGAATGAACTCTGCATATTTAGAACAGAAAAAAAGCTCCCAAGTTTCAATTTCATACAACACGGATTGCTCTTAAGTTTCAAACATTTTATTGATACAACTACAATACCGTAATGTTTTGCCACTTATAAATCCATAAATTATTAAACAACTCTATATTTTTATTTTTGCAATTTCAATACAGGAACATTGTAAATTTTAAATGGAAACAATGAATCAAAATATGATCACTATGCATATGTATATATTACATATTTCTGTTTTAATATTAGATATTAATGATCAGGAGCGTAGCACTTCAAAAATCATGGGAGAGGCTCAAACAATTTTATTTCCAAATCCTCAAAATTATTTCCAAGAAAAACCAATTAAAAAGTAATTAGTATTCACTCATTATTATTAATATTAATCACAAAAAATCACTAATAAATGAATATTTTTATAGATCATTAAAATAAATTCATAGTTTTCACAAAGTAACCGAAATCCTTATGCAGTATGATTTCTAATGGAAGGGGCTTAAGCCCCCTGAGCCTCCCCCTTTCCTACTTGTTAATGATAGGAATTAGTCATTTGTAAAGATTTTTTAACACAATCTAGTTCATTTAAATGTACAATAGTGCAATTTTTTATCATCATCCACTCACGGGTAGATGAAGGTATTCTTGATCTTTTTCTAAATACTATGATGGGATGATTTTGTATCTAGTTAAACTAAGCAGAATTCATTATCTTTAAAGAGCAAAAGATGCTTATATTGTAACAAACCAAGTAAACTCATATTGTTTTAAACAACCAAGACAATTTTATAGGAACAAACATATAATGCCACAACTACCTGATTATTATGTTATGAAACAGTGGTTAACATAGAAATACTAATAAGAAACAACAAAAATCCAGAATATCGGAATAAATTCAGATGTGTCTCAAATCACAAAAAAGATCAACAACAGAATGTGTAGATTTAAATGTTACTAGCACATTCTTTTGCTATCCATTTTGTTTTAATCCGTACTTCTAAACTTACACAGCACAAACTTGTTAAATTCATAATCAAAAGTTTGAAGCCGACTTGAAAACAAAATTTTTTTTTATGTATATCACCAATGAATAGTATTAAAAATACAAGGACATTATGTACATGATGTTGATAAAGAAATAAAGTGAAATGTTTACTTCATCATAATTCACACTGCATGAAACAAACCAATACTGAAATACAGAGTGTTATTGGGGCCAATCAACCCAAAGGGGGGGGGGGGCTTCCTGTAAGGGAATTAACTCGGTTCCATCTTTATAACAGCTAATAATAAACCAAACATGATTTTCATTATAGTACAGGAAAACTTCTCTATGCGAACACCTACGGGACAAAAATATTTGTCTGTGTCCACATGCAAGGAGGTTTTTAACACGCAATGCCTTGCTGGAGGGTGGGGGGGGGGGGGGGGGGGGGGTAAAAACTGTTCAGCTAAAAGGGATGTCCGATAGGAGTTTTACTGCATGTTATCAAACAAATAGTAGCATTTTAATAATAAGTTAATAATAATAATAATTGCAATAAGCAAACATTAAAAATTGACTAGAAATTAAAGTTAGTGATGAAAATAATGAAATCATGAAACACAACTGTAATTTTTAAAAAAAAAGTTTGAGGAGGAATCAAAGAGTCATTTACTCATACTATTATAATTTCAATGTTTCAATTCAAAGCAACTTCATGTTTTTTTAAAAATAACGAGAAAATCAAGAATTCTGGTCATTATGAGATTTAACTTGCAACATAGTTTTTATCATAAATAAGGAATAAACAATATGCTGGTTTGCATACAAATAACACTTACTTGAAAGTGGAAGCTAGTGTGTCAACAACTTTTTCTTTCCGGCTTTCCGAAAAAAAACATGCTTATTAACAAGCGAATAATAAATAAAACCTTCGTCACAAAATTTAGTGAACTTGAACGCTTATTTAGCACAAAATCCATTCGATTGATCTTTCGAAGCTGTAGCTTTAGACAATAAAACACTTCAAAGGAAAGGTAGTAAGGAATATATGTTTTCTTGTTACATGATTTTCCTACACTAATCTCTCATTCGAATGCCAAACAGGAATGAGGCATATTATAATCTTATTGCCAAAAGAAAACAAGTCCATCAAGTTTATTTTTAATTTTAAAAAGGTTACTTATGTGATGAACAACACTGAAAAGCCAAATGTAAACTCTTGGATAACATAATTCACGGTAGCCTTTGCAGTATAGTTCTCTTCTACAACTGTCTTATGAAAACTCGGGAATGATATTGTCATAATATGACCATGTTGATGGAGAACTGGCAGTTACTCTTTGCTTCATTTTTTCTTCCATGTAGAATGTAATATTTTAAAACAAATTCAGCACATTTAGAGTTAAAAAAGAGCCTAGCAAAAGAAAGTTTTTGCAATTCACTTGTAAACATTTCATGTTCGCGTTCATAAGTGCTATCTTTCAACACCAAATGAAGGAAAACATATCTAATCATCAAATGTTTTCTCATTTTGAAGAGAAAAAGTTCAAATGCCATTACTACAACATGACAAAGAATATAGAATAGTACAATTAAACAAATACTCAAAAGCTTTTGTATCTGGATACTTATTATCATTCGTCTCCGAACTGTAAAATGTTTAACCGAACGAAATTGAGTAAAATAACATGAACATGACCATATCGCAAAAAAAGGCGGACTTTTTCAATACAAGAGTTAATACAGTATAAAAATATATTTCAAACCTGAATTTCCTCGTCAAGCTTTTATATTTATTTCCGTAGGGTTACGATGAAACGGCCATTTCCTCACTAAATTTTGTCCATTTAATGGTTTCTTTTCGTCTTGAAGTTGATTTATTCCTCCATCCTCAATTCTATCAACAGTTTCTTTCAATTATCAGTAAAAATTATGTTTTTCGCAGACGACATTTTGTTTCCTAAATCGCGATCACGGATCTTGATCCTCTTTCACAAAGTGGACTAAGTTGATCCACTTGGAAAGGAGGTTTAGTCCGTTTTCGTTGCCAAACTTCACTCACTAAACTTTTTAGTCCGGATTAACTTCCCAGTGCGAACAGGGTATGAGGAGCAGAGTGCCTCCATGGTTTCTCCCTAGACACTAGTCGGTGCAAGGTGGTTTTTGTTGCCTTCCCAGAGGGCCATGCTTTACCCGTCAATCTAGAAAGCGCTAAACAATTGAAACTGGCAAACCAATATCGCCAATAGGGTTGTAGTAACTTTTTTGGTACGTGCAGCCGGGTTTCAATGTTGGAGATTGTGACTCGTCCGAAATTGTCAAATAATCGTAATCGTTTAAACCAAAACACATGCGAAGAGATTTTTCTCGTGGTTTTCTAACCATGTTAAATGCATTTTTATTGTTGTGTTAAAAAGTTTTTATTACTCATGTTTCGCGTTTTCTAAGAGTTCCACATCACCGAAACAATTATCATGGCTGTATATTCAAATTTTCGAACCCAAAATCTGAGATTGTTTTTATTTCTTACGAAGTTTAGTGAAGAGGGAACTCTGCTTTCAAGAAAAACTGTATTGTATCGTTATTTTTCTGGTGCTAAACAGACCAAATTCAATCTATATTCATGGAGTATGAAGTATTCTATATTTTTATAAACGAAAAATTTGATTTTTGCAATACATTCAAATTACCTTGTAGTAGTTTCACGATTCATTAATAATATTACTTAATAATTTGACTCAAGATTACTAATGGTTTGATTTGGTTATTTCATTTTCTTTTGTTCATTCCAGTTGTAAAAGTTAATCCGAAGTGCTTTTTGCGGACAGTACATTCATCATCAACTGCTTATGCCAAAGATTACTACTCAATTTTAGGAATATCAAAGAATGCAGATCAAAAGGAAATCAAAAAAGCATACTATGAAGTATGAATAATGTTCTTTTTTGTTTTGGTGTTTTTTATTTTTAAGGGCTATTTAAATGTTTGAATTAGCATAATATGTTTTGATTTTAAATAAACAATTTCCAGGCATAAACTTTAAATAAAAGAAGATTCTATTGAGTTTCCATTTCAATTGTAGTAAATTATTTTTAAGGGTTCTTTAAACAGTTGCCTGTTGGTGAGATTCAGAGTTGATATTTGCATACCGTTTCTTAAAAGTTCCTCAAGTCTTCAGTGCCAATGTTATACAATATGAATGATTTCCATCAGGATTCGTTGATTTAAATCAAGTGATTTTTTTCTAAAAAAATCATTACTTTTAGTGTTAAAGTGCTGTTAAAATGAAATATGTTGCATTTACAACCAGTTTCAACCAAAACTTCCTAGGTCCATCTTTCTCTCTGTGTGTGTGAATAACATATTTCATAAGTTTAGAGCTAATTATTATTTTTTAATTTTCCAATATTACTCTTATTCTTCAGGCATCTTAACAGCAAAGCATAATTCATTTAATCATTCAAATTGCAATTCATAATAATCATGAACCATTCCGTGTTTTTTATCTTAAACATAGCATTTGAGATCAATTTAATGAATGCCACACAATAAATAATTCAAAATGAGTGTTTAAGACAACAATGTTTAGAATATGTATCCTGAAAGTTGCATCTATGTCCCATAATAGCTTTAAGGTTTTTTTTCCTTCTAAAATATTTTTTTATCATAGAAATTTTCAATATAAAGGTATTTGATTATAACAAAAAGTTTCAGTTTTTAGTAATGTGTGAGCATATGATTTTACTAAATGGGTAAAAATATGTCAAGCTTTTTCATTTAGAAAACTGATAAATTATTAAAGTACACTAAATAATTAAGTACACACAATTGTTACTTTTTTCCAGCTTTCAACAGCAAAATAATTCAGTTTAAAGTTGTTCTTTTTTTCTGTACTTATGGGTGCACTATTATTCCTAGTAGGGTTAAGTTTCATTTGAGTCATGCATTTTTACTAAAATTTGTTCATCATTATTATTATTAAAAAATATTTATTGCTGTGAAAAAAGCTGAAAGTATGTTTTTGCATATTGTTAAACATCCCATATTGTTTCTATAAATATAACATAATAAATATCCAAAATATTTAAGGTCTTCTTTAAAAAATCCGATTTAAATAAAAAAAAGTTTGATTTAAATTAAAAAAAAAAAATCATGAATTCTGATTTCCATACATCAGAGACATAACAAAACACAAATTTTGTGTTTTATTTCAGGTGTAAAACATTAAAATAACTTAAGGTTTGGTGTGCTTACACATCTTCATGCCCACTTTAAAAGTAGTGGAATAGCTTTAGTCTGACCACTGAAATTTTGAAGTTGTGTAAAAACATGCCGTGACTGACGTGTATTTTTTGTCATGTCTGTCCTGGCATGTTTTTACATAATTGCTGAAAATAATGATCTCTTAGACTAAAATTCTTCCACAATATTTAATAAGCTATTTTGATATTTAGATTTTGAAATTTAACAAAAAAGTTGTGACAAATTATTTTTAAAAAGAAACCATATGCCAGACAAAAGTAAAAATCAAATTAAAATAAAAAAAAATTGTTGATGGAAAATATTTAGTGTATACATGCTCTTTTTTTTTTCCTCATCTCGTTTTTTCAGAGTATTATTTAGTTCTTCATAATATAACTTTTATGGAATTTTGAAAATGTATTTGTTTTTTTTTATTAGCATGATTTGTTTAAGTCATTCTTGTCTCTTTATTGCATGAATAATGTTTATTTTATTGCTATGTACAGTGGTGGCTTGTGAACTTATGTGAGCATGTGAAATTATAGTGTAAACAAAGAAATTAAGCTATTTAAAAAATAAATAAAATACGGTTAAATACATTTCCAGTATTTTGCTCATTTCCTGGAAGAGTTCCTCCAAAACTTTTTTAATATGACAATGTATAGCTAATGCCATAACGTTCAACAATATGTGCAACACATACTGTTGGTTTCCAAACGGCACTTTTAATCCTGGGTTGCAGGTGTGAATGAGAAAAGTGTGCTTAAGAAGCAGCTTTGCTAGCAAAAGTGAGCAACAAGCGGCTGAAAAATAGGCAGTCTGTAGCCTTAGCACGTTTCCAGTATGCTCCGAGGGAGCAACCTCTTTCCTACTGATAAAGAAGGCCTTCCTAAGCTGATAAAGAATCCTTATTGATAAAAAAGGCCCAAATATATTTTTCTACTTATCAAATTCTTTTGATATTTGACTCTCATCTAAATTTGTCCACAATCATTGCAAGTGCATTGTGCGTAAACAAAACTAGTTTTTTGCATGGAAAATGAATTTGAATGATGCTGCAAGTGTTTTAGCAAATATATTGGCTTACTTTTTCACCGTTTTCAGTTTTCATTTATTAATAATGTCGGCACATTTAATGAAGCACTATGAGCAAGGACAGACAAAGACTTGAGCCATTCTCTCAATTGAGAAAAGCATGTCAATTGACATGGCCTAAATTCACTGAAAACATTATTCATTTCATTGCCACAAAAACAAAAAACAAACAAGTGGACTTAATTGACAAAAAATGTACTTTTGTAATGACTGTTCAAAGATTTATTGCTAAAGTAACGTTATGGTTTTGTTAAATTCCATTATAATTTTTTTTTTTAACCAAAGATTTTTTTTTTCTTTAGTTTGTGTTTAATTTGTGAAAAATCAATTGTATTTTAACTTGTTAGTTTTATCATATCTTCATATTTTTGCATTCAAAACTTGTTTTGTGAACCTCCTTTTAAATAACACACAAACCACCACTGGCTATGTATGTACAGTAGAGCCTCGATTATCCGAGGTAATGTGGACCGAGGGTACCTCGGATAATCAAAAACTCGGATAACACAGACTCTGTCTAAATCGAGAGGGAAACGTGGGTTGAAATGAAAATGTCTTCAAATATGTAACAAAAAAGGCATGTACTGTACATATTATGAAATGAAAAAATGACGTTACATAGATACAAATATCTAATTTTACATGTACACATCAGTAGAGTACATGGTACAGCTAAAGTTGTTTCTTGAAGAAGTCTATATATATATATACTATATTGTTTTCTGTTCAACAGAACTCCCTCTCTTCTTTGCTGCCGTTTTACGCTAAGGTTGTTGCCGTAAAAGGTCTATTGAAGTTGTCTCTGTTGTTCTAGGTCTTTATATCGGCCGCAAAAAAAAAAAAAAAAAGGGCAAATGTACCGGAACTCGGTTAGTCGGGGCTCGGATGACCAAGGTTCTACTGTATTTAGAAATAATGAAAATAAGTTTTAATTCTACAGCTCTTGGGAGTGACTACTGTTTTAAAAAGAATTGATTATAAAAGAGAAGTAGTCACTTACCGCCATATTCACCGTCAACCTAACTCCACGCGTGAAACCACGAGATCCGTTAACTCGGAGTTGGGGCTCAGCGCTGTGAAGTTAAAAATCGGTATTCACGGAGGAAAATCAACTTGGGGTTTTCCAACCACGAAGTTAGTCAACTCGACGCCATGTGGGAACGTACGCAGGCCCGTTATTGGTCAAAACTATCACATGATTTTCTGGCTTTTTCGCCGCGCAGTGTACATTTAGTTTCCCGTTTTTTAAAATTCCCGTTCTCTGCGATATAGCGATGAATAAAACTTGAGTGGTTTTTAGCCCGTTTGAGAAGGTATTACTTCTAGCACTCGTGGGAAAAAATTTAAAATATTGAAAAGTAAAGAATCCAATAAAATTTCTCTCGGAAAATGAAAAAATATATATATTTAACGAGGAGGAAATTATAACTAATTTTATCATTGTAATATATCTCTTTCTGACATTAGAAATGTACCATTCACAAACAATATATATATAATATAGAAATGTATCATTATGAACCAAGCAGTAGTGTATTATTGTATCTTTTAAATTTTTATTTGAATATTCTTTCATTAAATCAAGGCTGTAACCAGGGATGCCCACGGACCCCCCCCCCCCCCAAAATTTTCGCAGTGTAGCATATATTCCTCCCTGAAACTTTCCTCAACATAACTGTTTAAAAGCCCCCCCCCCCCCCAAAAAAAAAAAATCTGGCTATGGCCTTGTATTAAATTCATGAGAGTATTTAAAAAAATGCATTTGATTTCAATTATAACTATTGTAAATATTTTATTCTTAAAATCACTTCGCATTGGCAAAGTACAGTAAAAATTTGGTTTAAGTCTTACAACTGCATGAAACGGCAATTCAAAATTATGTGATTTGGGGTTAACAAGAACCCTTTTTCTAAAGCAAATATGAATTCATTAATACAAATACATACGGCGAATATTTTGACTTTTTCAAAAACCTTGCAGTTTACCTTTAAACACAAAACTGCCATTAGCATTATGGATTCATTTCATATGTCTTTTTTTTTTTTTTAAAGAAGCTTTTCACATATTCAAAACCTTTGTTAAATTAAAAAAAGAAAAGAATGTACAAGCAAATGTAAATTGGTCAATGACATAAAACACAAGGCAAAGGTCAACAAGTTTATTTTATTTGACATACATAAATCAAAATATTCCACATGAACTTTGCAGGCTCAGAAGTAACCTTGGCAAAAGAAAATCAGGACGCATGTTAAATGTTCAATATATATATGTACACTTTAAAGTAGAATAAAATTATATCAAAAGCAACAAGGAGAGAGAAAAATAAATAATTAAATAAAAATACTAAAGATATATTCCCCTCCCATTGTTTGGTATTTCTGTTCAATTAGGAATCATGATAAAATTTCAAAATCTTTAATGAAGTAATAGCTCCCGAGAGAAAAACATTATCGGAAACACACAAAAGTGACAAAGAAATCATTGAACAATACTAGTTAATAAAATTAAAAAAGGTGGGCAATCCAATTTATGAACACTTAAAAGATTAATTAAAATCACCAAGTAACCTGCAAAATTTGCTATGTCAGATCACATATTTGTTTTGGATACAAATCAGTATTTCAAATAGTCCTAGTAAAGTTTACATAACTAAAACAACTTGCAACTTCTAAAATAATGGGTAACAAGGAAATGTTCTGGATGAGAAAGAAAATAAAATTACTATAAAAAATCTGGAATATTATGACAAAAAGGGTAGAATAAAACATATTTTGCTGGACAATTTTTGAACTAAGAGAAAAAAAATTTGAACAATTAAATTTCGAACATTTAAGTTAAGAAAAAAATTTTGAACATTTATGAGAAAAATTTTGTACAATTAAATTTCTTTTTGCAAAGCCATCAGATGTACCATTGCTGTTACTTGCAATTAATACATCCATTTGTGATGAAACATCATCAAAGAGGCCCTGTAGCTCTTCATCTAATTCTGGCTCAGGATCACCTGAAATGAAAAATTATTTGCTTACAATATTTGAAGAATATATATTTAAATAAATCAAATTAACATTATAATTTTTGGATTTTTTCCCCCCATGGTTAAACATAATATTGTCAAAAAACACAGGTATGCCTTTGTATAAAAAGGGGCAATGTACTTATGAATACTTATTTATATCCCATAACAATGCATTAGCACTGATTTCTTATTTGCAGTAAATACATGTGATTTTGTTGAAAAAGTGCTTAAAACTTTCAAGGAAAAAACAGCTTTTATTCATAAAATAAACACTCTGAAAGGATGAAAAATACAAGTTGAAGAAATTATTCATGGTTACATGTATTATTTTCTTTTACAACAATTTCAACATGAGTTTGAAAAGGCTAAGCAATGAGCAAAAAAATTTAAAAATATACTTAAGATTTCATGCTAACTGCTAGAAAAATATATAAAATATTTACAGCACATTTCTTTTCATAAAAACCTTTAAAATTTAAACCTTTAACAGCTCCATATAATGGAACAAATACCTTGAACTGGATATTTTTTTCTTTCATTTTCTTTTCTACTTTTAGTTGAGAAATGGTTTAATTACAAAAATATTCAAATCGGTTTTTTTACTGCTAAACACACACAATTGATGTCAACAAATACATTAAATATTATAACTCACAGAATACGAATGGTATTTTTCCTTTTTTTTTTTTTTGCTGGGCTTTCTTCTTTCTTTGCTTTTCTTTTTTTCAGGGGGGTGGGGACATACCATTGATAACCGCCTCGGGTGTCACCTATGCTAGCTTTTGCCACTGGTTGGGGGGAACAATAATACTTTTAAAAAATCGTTCGACAATTTATCCTTATATGACATTACCTTGTTTACAATTATAAGTAGGTGTTATATGACCAAGATGCCGTGAGAAAAATTAAATTCTTCCACTGGTGCCAAGCAGCCAAAATTGGAAAAGCTTAACATGATTAAAGTACAAAATTTGAATATCACTGAATTAATCTATACTGGCAGCTGCTTAGCATCAAAAGCTCAAAACTTTTCCTGCCTTGAGAGATCAACGCAGCCTTGTTGGTTCAAAATTTTATAGGGGGGAGGGGGTTAAAGGGTATGTATTCAATGCAAATTATAGGTAAAATCAAACTAAAAAAAGCTAAAGTCAGTGGCGCAACAGCCCTTTTGAGGGCCATGGCCTACTGTGCAAATCCCAGTTTTCTAGACCTGACACGGATTCCCCAGTGTTTAGTTCCCAAGCATGCTTGGTCCTCATTTTATCGACCCCACTGAAGGGATGGCTGAGTCAACCCAGCCCAGCTTGGGAATAGAACTCCGGACCTGTGGAATGGTACCACGGAAGGCTACCACTCAATAGGTAAAATCAACAAAATACATAAACACATGCAAAAATACATTGTATTTAAGTCAGGGGGGAAACAAGTGCCCCCCCCCCCCCCGGGGAGCCCAAATGATGACCCTGGATATACTGAAACTTTTATATACAAAAACGTTTGATGGGTGTTTATAGTATGTATAATGTAATTCAGTTCTGTGACATACCTAACTTCTGCCTATGACGATGGTCTATTGATTGGTGTCATTAACGTAGAAATTCAGGCATAACCGCTATCACCCACTAGATGGAATTTGCACAGTGGTGCAGTTTGAAATGCAGTGTGCATTGAGCTGCTCTCGAATAGTAGGTAGGTAGCGAAGATACCTTGAATATAATCAAAAACTCAGATAACCCGGTCCAAATCGAGAAGGAAAACGTGGGTAAACAGGTGAAATTAATGAAAAGGTCGTCAAAGATGTGAAAAAAAGCATTTACTGTGCATATGCATAGCATAGGACTTTGCTTATTGGGAGGGGCCTGGTTAAAATTAGGAATAAACCGGATATTGATTTCCCAGATATTTGGTGTCTCTTGTGTGACTTATTCGTACAGGATATACAGCTCTGGTGTTCAAAACCTACAGGATATACAGCTCTGGTGTTCAAAACATACAGGATATACAGCTCTGGTGTTCAAAACATACAGGATATACAGCTCTGGTGTTCAAAACCTGTAAATTCTATACGTAAAAAACAAATTTTATTTGCGAGATGCAGGCCCGTCATTTCAAAATTTTCCGGGGAGGGGGTATATTTTTAATACCTATTCCTACTGCAGGTAACAAACAAAAAAGTACATAAAAGCATGCTTAAATTCAATATATTTCTAAAAGTTGGGGGGGGGGGGGTAAGGGCAATTTATGCCCCAGATTGCCCATATGACGGGCCTGGCCAGTATGCCGGATTTTGTGTTCAGTAACAGGACAGGGTTACGGAGATATTAAAACAAAATATACAGACGTGGATGTGCCGATACATGTCGTTTTATCAGTACTTTTTAGCCCCCCCCCCCCTCTCTCCTTTACTATGCACTGAAGTTGTGCTTAATTTATATAATATTGTCGCAGAACATTTGCTAAATGATTGATAACATGCAATTATTAAGCAAGAGAGATTATGATAACTTCCTTTATACATTCTTCTTCCGTCTAATAAGGCATCAATACGAATCTGTTAATCACTGATGCTCACCAACTGTTCTAGAAACTGTAGGCTGGCTCACATTACACAGATCCCCTACACTACAACAATCTGAAATGATCCGGACGCAAGACAGCAAACAAACGTAATGTCATAAGCAACTGTTCTCTTGGGGTCAGTGCCTTGTTCAAATAGGTTTTATGCGCGATGGAATTTTCTATCAGTTTTAACTCTAAAGTTGTATTTTTTCTAAGGCCTCTTCAGAAATTCAAGATCGTGTAAGGCGAAGAAAGCTCTAAAAACTCAACATATTCCAATTTTTGCAACATCCAGTCCGCCATTGCTAATGTTTACATGTACTGCGCATGCGCTCAAACCTTAACTTTGCTCCAGAGCTTGGTTGAGTTACTCGACTTGGCGTGGTTTCGGGAACCTGTTTGCGCGTAGTCAAAGTTGATGGTGAATAGGAAATCCGCGGTAACTCCAGGTTGGAGACCGGTTTCGCGTCAAACCATGAGGTTAGAGTTGACGGTGAATACGGCGGTTAGTGAAGTGTCAACATTGACTTAGAATCGAAATTTTAAACTATTATTGATAAAAATATATTAAAATTAAAGTAATTGCATTTATTTTAATGTCTTATATCCTCTCCAATACAATAAGGTCTTTGAAGTTTTACAGTATTAGTGAGTTTTCTACATATCAGGTTATTATTGTACTATGTTACCAGGGGTCGATCCAGCATTTTTAACGGGTTCTGTTTTTTATGAAAACTCGAACATTTTTCTGAAAATTCACACTGTAAACATACAGGGATAAAAATTGTATTATTTTTGGCTGCTTATTGATTAGATAATTCTGTAAAAGGATTTGGTAGCTCGGATTTTCATGAAGGGTCCACTTTGATTGGACATAATGTGTTTAACCAATTCCCTCTTCTTGCCATGAAACAAACTGAAGTTTTGAAATCTATTTCTCAACTTCATCTTTTGATCAATCCATTTTTGGCACAGATTGTTCAAAAGCAGCCTACCCAAACATTACAAAAAGTTCTTATATCTGGAATTGTTTTTATTTCTTATTTCATATGGCCAGATAGATGCCAACAGAAGATTATTAGAATTAGATTTACCAGATAGCCCCCCCCCCCTTTTTTTACAATTCATGCATTTATTTATTTTTTAATTGAATAAAAAATAGGCACTATTGTTGCTGTTTTGTTGAACGTTATGAGTCTGTTAAGGGGTTAATGCTTTTCTGATTGCTAATTTGTTTTTGTTTGTTAAAATATTTTGTGATTTTTTCTCTTTTTTCAGCTAGCTAAGAAGAACCATCCAGATATGAATAAAGGGGATCCAGAAGCCGAAAGAAAATTTCAAGAAGTTTCTGAAGCATATGAAGTAAATATTGGGCAGTGTTTATTTATGATTAATTAGACATCACTTTTTGAATAAATATAAGCTTTTCAATGTGACAGCTTATCTTACCATGTTAAGCTGTCATCAGAAAAGTTATTGTGCTTTTAACTTTTTAAACATGTTCATTTTTTCTTTTAGGTTTTAAGTGATGACACAAAACGAAAACAATATGACCAATGGGGCACTGCTGAAGATTATGCAAAATCTGGTTCTACTGGTGGCTTTCAAGGATTTTCTTCTTCCATTGATCCCGAAGAATTGTTCAGAAATATATTTCAAGGTTTTCGAACGGGTTTCCCAGAATCCGACTATGCAGAATCGGAATTCGGATTTGGTTCTCATGAAGTAGGTTTAATGTTTAGCACATTTTTTCATGTTCAGTAGCATCTCTCTTGCAAACCTTCTGTTTTTGTGTGCTTCTCAATTATACAACATTTTGTGATTCCTTTGCAATTAAAGAAATAATAGGTTTGAGCATATTTTCTAGTTGTCCCTCCTAAAAAGTCATTTGACTGACTTAGTAGGGTGAAGTAACTAATATTTAATATTCTTTCTAAAAAACATCATTCCATATCAAATCAACCAATACATCTCTGAAACCGTGATTTAATTTTATACTCCGTACGTTCCACACTTAGGCTGGCAGCACACATGTAAATGTTGGGACGAATTTGAATGCACCAGGAATTGTTTTTGTAGCTTTCCATAGGTTCAGGTTGAGGAGTGAGTCACCTTTTTAAAGATTTGTCACCTTTGGGCACCTTTTTGCAGATTTGTAGTTATAAAAATTGTACTTATTATTATTTTATGCGTTCAGTCTTTCCAGTCAATTTTGTCGGTTATATGTTGGTTTATAGATGCTTGAAATTAAGTGTAGGGGGTCACAATTCTGCTTCCTCCAAATGTTCCAAACTGCTTTAAAAGCATTTAGCTTTTTCCGCTCCAAAATGAAAATGTTCTTTACTTTTCTTTACAACATTTTATTTCTTTTAGAGATAAAAAATGTATATATTTAAATCCATTATCTATGGTATTCCCCCTCCCCCCCCCCAACATGCGTTTCTAGGGCAGGAAAACAACACCAATCTTTACTTCAGGTTCAGATATCAGCATGATGCCATTGCATCACAGCAAGAGAAGGAATTAAAAAATATACTTATACATTGTTAAAATTAGTTTTATTCTTTCATGCTTTTTTTAAAATTAAGAATGCTCATTTTAAGCATTTAAATTACTTAGATTAAAACTCTTACACAGATTTTATTTTTGTGTGATTGGTTTTTTGCTGATGGGTTTTAAAAAATGTCAAGGGCAAAGGTGCAAAATCACACACACAGAAAACTTTTCTTTTACTCAAATTATACATTATAGTTTGTCTAATTTTCAATTTAAGTACAAGCAGTTTATTCATTTTTTAGCTAATAAGAATTCGTAGGTTATTTGACCATGTATGATTATACTGTTATACTCTTGTAAGAAGAATCAAGAGCAAAAAGAATGAAATTTGATAGTTTTATTTATTATTTTTGTTTTCGGAATTATATATATATTTTTTAATTTGAAAAATGGCTTATTTAATATAGATAGGCAAGCACAAAACAGCTAAGTACCATTTTATCCTCTGTTTTCAACCAATTTTCTTACCTTTTTAAAATTTCGTACTATTGATCAGTTTTAGTGTAATAAAAAAATAATCAACGATTTCCAAAATTGTTTTATTAATGCCCCATACTTTCGATGTAGATCCGGGTTTTTGTTTTTTTAAGTTTTGATTCATGACTACTTTTATAGTACTCCTTGCATCTACAATATTTGTAGAATACTTAATACATTTTTTACTATTCATAATTCAAATAAGAAATGTCAATGACAAAATAAAGTGAGCATGTAATCTATTAAATGTATGTAAACTCTTGATTAAATTGAAAGTAAATGTTTGTATTTCTAATTTATTCAATTATAATAGGTTAGCATAAAAAATTTTACTGCTGTTTTTTTTACAGGAGAAGGAGTGTAGAAAGATAAGATTTATGTATGATATGTGTTACAAATGCATTAAATAACTAACTCGGAGATCAATCAGTTGCACTGAGGAGTGATTATCGCTAACTGAAATATTTAAACAAAACAATCTGTTGTCAAACAGAAAAACTAAACTGTGTAAAAGTTGTTTAAACGTTTGCGGTTGAACTTAAAATATTTAATGAATTGCGCTGAAATTTGGATCGCTGGAAGAACTCTAGTATCTCTTATTAATGGGATTTATACTTAAAGTTAATCAGTTTCAAAATCCACAGCTTGGAAATCTATATCTGGTCTGGTATCTTGCTAAACTTGTTTCGTATTGTCAATCAACTTATATATAAAAAAAAGAGTTTTTGAAAATTTCTTTTAAATAACGTTTTGTACAATTTCTTTCTCGAGGAAATTTTTCTCCGTACAAGTTTGTTCCCATAAAATTTGTTTTAATCTGTTACAAGACGAAAATTTTATGCTGTAAGAGTTAGCTATGTCTGCTGCAAATCAGTTTTTTACTGCTCCAAAACCGTCTGGGCTAATTGTGTTGTCTAATATTTTAACAGTAAGAAACTAAAAAAATGGAATGTTAAAATTATTGTGTATTTTCAGTTTACACTTACATTAGTACTCACATTAGTGAGCATTTAATGACTATAAGAAAAGATATTTCTTTGTCATGCCCCCCCCCCCCTTCTTTAAAAAAAACTAAGTCACGTTTTAGTCACTTTTTTGGGAAATTAATCACCTTTCTCACTTTTTTTGAAGTTTTCATGTGCTCCCCACTCTGTAGGTTTTACTTGCCGTCATAAATGGCATACCTTGGTTATAAACAGCATTTATAGTTTCAGCCGTGTTATTTTCACTGCATTGGAACTTTGATTTCCACTATTTTCTTTAGAAGCCATTTTTAATCGAATAAACGGAAACAATTATAAGGTAATTGTTGAAATACATTTAGTATATCTTGAAAACGTTAAAATTTGTGTTTAAAAAGGTTAAACTGCATTGGAAAAAAAAAATATATTTTTTACTTCACATGCCAGTATTTAGCCTAGGTGTTCCAGCAATTGAAACCTTTCTCTTAAAAGGGTGTCAATTACTTTAAAATTTTAGTAAAAAAAATCAGAATTGATATACATTTAATCTACATGCAAACCCCTCCAATTTTATCTAGTTTAAGTTATCAACAAAGAATGTCAATCAAACCACCAGTGATTGACACCACATGTCAATCAGCTGCATAATCTAAAATGATCCAGTAAGAGATAGCTTATTAATTCACAAAAAGATGAATTATCACAAAAGTGTACATTTTCATTGTTAACTATGTGTGTCTAATTGATTTAAAACTTTAAGTATTTAGATGTGTTGCTAAAAGTTAGGAGTAACAATATTAAAGCATTGACTCACCTTAAGCTTGACCAATCTGAACACAAATAATGGCTGCGCCCTTCACTTCACATGTTTCACTTAAAGTTGTGTGATAGAAATACCTTCTGGTGAGCAATGTAGTTGTCAAAAATGAATCGGTAATTTCATGAAGTAAATACAGGTAGACAGCATTTGTGTATTGGCTCATTATTTTTCTTATTTATTAATTACTTTGGAGAAAGTGTTAATCACTGGAGCATGTCAATCACTGATGCACTCACCCTACATTAACTTATTTTTTTAATGCATTAAAACATCAATTAAAAATATCTGCTGCAATAAATTAAATACCTTAAAAAAATTACCTTTACATGATGAAAATGTTATAAACTAGGTGTACAGAATATGCTAACTGTGCAGAAAAAAAGCAAACAAAAACAAATTACGTGAACTTGTCTAGATATACAAATAATATTGAGGCAGTGTGAAAACTCACCACACTTCTTTTAGTATGACTGGAGTGATGTGTTGAATGGCTGCAAATATGTGGTGGTGGCAACACTTAATCTTGGACATAGCCCAAGGGGGAGGGGGGATTGCACATAGTGATGTTGGAGCTTTGAGTTGGCTCTTGATGAAGAACAAAGTTCTATGGTGCTTGACAACTAACCCACCAGTACAAAAATCTCATTTAAAATCACATGAACAGCTAAGTCGAGTGGTGCACAATCCTGGTGCAGAATTAAATTACTAGATTATTCTTCTAACTATGGGAACAACTAAATGTTCATATTTAATTGCATAATCCTATTTAACAATTTTCTCATGGAAAAAGATTGAGCCGAAAATTTTGTCATGCAACCTTGCACTTGAACTTTAAGCCCCTGGGGCAGAAATTTGTTGTGCTTTCTGCGATAAACTTTTTCAAAAGCCGAAATCTTTCTGCAAGAATGTTCCACATTTTAAAAGTTTGTTCAATGTTTTCATAATTTATTTCACTCCTTCTAATTTTATTCAAAATTTTTATAATAACTATATATATAAATGTAATCATTTAGTTAAAAAATTTTAAATCCTAGCCAAATGTAAATTTTGAAAGTTGAGTGGCTCTAAAGGAAAAAGAAAACTTTACGTAAGGTCCATTGGCAATTCGTTTTTATGCATAATAAAATGATCAACAATTCTAAGCTTGAGTGAAAATATTACACAAAAATATTCACCCAACCTATAAAGATTTCATATCAAACTTATAAAAGGATTGCATATTTCAATAACAAAACAGAAAAAGGTGCAAAATTGTTTTAAATGAAATTTTTCTAGTTTACAGATTACATACAACTCATACCAGAGCACTTCATATTTTGTTTTTAGAATAATTCTATTAGTAAATATAAATGAGCCAAAAAGAAAGAAGCAGGTTTTTGAGTTTTAAAGCAGACTAGTTTAGTTTTTATGATAAATAATAATCTTTTACAGCATAAAAACTTTTAAATGCAGCAGTTCCACCAGCCTCAGTGTTTGCATCAAATTTTGGAACAAATAAAAAATATCGTTTTGTATCAGTTTGGAGCACAAGAAATTAGTCTAGGAGCAGAAAATATAAACTTTGTACTACTATTTTTGGAGGTTTTCCCCCCTAAGTTATTAAATGGCTGTTTTAAAACAATGTTTTCAGAGGTACAGGCTAAGCACAGTTTGGAGTCTTCAAAATGATGGGAAATATGAATAACACTTAAAGGCAGTATACCCAAGTAGTAACTGCATTAGATGAATACTTTTATATTTCTTAAAAACATATTCATGACATAATCTATTAAAAAACTAATACTAAATAAATTTACAGCTATTATGAATGGGTTCTTCAAAACTTCTTTCATGAAACGGATTCTTTATTTATTTTTTCTTTTTTCTAATAGTTAAAAATTGTTAACTAGAAGAAGACTTAAAATTGTTCTTCGTCTTCCGTTTTTTTTTTTAAATCATACATGCCACTAGACAAGTTTTGCAATTTCCTTTAATAGCCAAAACTCTTTTCTTCTAATCTAAAGGGTTCAATTATTTAAAAAATCATTAAATGGCACTTATTTTCCAGTGTATAATTTCGGGCTCAACCATTGTGATTGTAGTAAAAGTAAAATTTTGATTGAATTGAATATTAATTTCATAATTTTTCAACAAAAAAAATTAAATCTATCCAATTTGCTACCAGTAGTAATATTTACTATTTTTCTGATTAAGAAATATTCCTTAAAATTCCTATCCTAAATGCTTACTTGGAAGAAATTAAGGGCACCATAAGAAAATTTCTAATTTTCATAATCTTGCAGCAAGAAAATTAAAGTTTCAAAATATATTTTTCAGTTCTATAATAGAGAGGTAAAAGTTATTTCTTATTCTATATGAATAATTTATTTAATCTTTCGTTCTTTATATTTATGTTTAATGGTTTTTAATTGCTTGTGACTACATTATAGAACTTAAAGAGTAAAGGAAAAAGAAAAAAAGTTGCAATTCAAGGGTTAATTTTATACCATTTGAAAGTCACTGAACACTTTCGGGAACAAATGTATATTTTCAAACTATGTATTTAATTAAAATAAGAATTTATTTCATTCATTTACTTTGAAAAGAAACACACTAAATGGATGAAGCGAAAAAATTCCGATTTTTGTGGCGGATGCAAAAAATACTACAGAATGTTTGCGTTCCTTCACATGCACGTGGAAAGTAGGCTTAAGGAATTTTAATAAATTGTTGTAATGGATCAACGATCTTTTTTGCATCTTTTATTGGTTTTCATATTGGTTATTTCCTAAATATTAAAAAATACGAAGTATACTAAAGAAAAATGCTATTTTTTTTTACGTTTTATGAAATGGTAAACTTTTTGATCTATTTCATGAAAAATTTACTAAATGAAATATTCATAAAATAAATCTGCTACAAGAGGGGGATACATCATTCCTTCTTTTCAAATTTCTCATCCATATTTGATGTTTTTAACAGAGACAGAGGGTAGAGCTAATATTTACTGATCAACTACTTCATAGGCCTAGAACTAATTGAGTAGGGGGGAAATGTAATGAATGATAATTTTAAAATGAAAAAATGTAAAATCTAAAATTTATTGGATCCCCCCGCCAAGAATCGCGATTTGGCGCAAAGTTTCCGTAAAAACTCCTTTGTAGCAGCATGTATAGCCTACTTTTGTATTATTGTCTAATCCAGGATTTTAGAAAGTGATTCATTGTCTGCAGAAAAGCAAAGTGATTATACGGAACGATCGCAGCAGTTTTGCATAAACATGTGAATTCTCCCAAACATACCATTTTTTCAAAAATGAAAAATCTTTCTGCAAGAAATCCTCGCCGTACTGCGACATTGTCGCCGTGTCGCCTCGTTTCTGCCACAGGGCTTTAAGCTGTTATGTTTGATTTATAATCAAAAACATGCACCCTGGGTTGTGCTTTTTCTTTCTTTTGATGGCAATTTCAAACTGAGATATTTTATTTTCTGTGTTAAAGATGTTTCCTATATTACTATATACTAAGTAGCTAATCGTATAAAGTAATTCTCTCCTCCCCCCTTACTTAATTTTTATTTTTTCTTTTCTTAATAGGTTGTAATGAATCTTACCTTTGAACAAGCAGCACGAGGAATAAATAAAGACATCAATATTTCTATATCTGATACCTGTCCAACATGCCAAGGGAATAGATGTCAACAAGGAACCAAGCCCTCAAAATGCTCATATTGTAATGGAACTGGAATGGTTTGTAAATAATTTTCATTTGTCCAGCATTTTATCATTTTCATCCATGTTTTTATTTATTTATTTATTTATTTTTTTAAATTATAACAGCTGAAAATGCATAAATGCAATGATACATAAAATGAATTTTAAAGTGGCAAAAGATGTGTTTAGCTTGTTATATGACTGCCTTCTTAAGATTTTTCGAGAACCTCTGCATGCTTAGAAGAATTTAAAAATGGGCCATTCCTTGGAAAAAGACATTCATGTTCCATTTGTGACGGCTATCTTTCGTTAAGAACATAAAAATTAAAAAGGTGAGGGAAAAAGTTTTCGGGCCTAAAAAATTATATGTGTGATGAGTTTTTCTTTTGGGCTTTCTTTAGCAAATATCCTACAAGCTTTAAAAAATCATTAAAGAGACCTTAAATTGAAAAACTTTTAGGGACCCCCTTAAAAAGCCCTTAAAAAGCCTAATTTCATTTGCAGACTTGAGTGATGAAAAAATTTCATTATTTTCCAATAATGCAGTTCCAATAATGTCTACAAAAATTTGTTTTTTATTTTATAAGCATCAACTGTTATTTTTTATTTTATTAGCATTGATGTCTGCTAAAAATAAAATACTAATTTTTTTAATTATGAAGCCATTATCATCCCGTCTCGATATTTTATTCCGTGATCTACAACACTACTAAGTATTCATAGTTATTCTAAAGAAAAATTATGTACTTTGAGAATAAATTGATTTGCAATTTTTAATTAGATTTAAAATTTTTTTCATAATTTAAACATATATAATGCAGCATATTACTGGAAAGGCAAAGAATGTAAAATTACCGTAAAGTACCGAATAAGTGCCCCCCCCCCCGGAATTTTCGCGAAAATATCAGAGGGGGTGCTTAAACGGTACAAGTGAAGAAAAGTACCAAATAAGCACCCCCCCCGCCCCCTTCACGAATAGTACAGGGAAAGTCGCCTCAGCGATGCTGCGGACGTGCTATAGCGTGTCAAATACACAAAAATCGGAGGTGGGGACAAAAAAAAAAAAAATTGTAACTCGAGGCGCGTAATTTTAATAGCGGAAAAAATTAAAATAAAGTAAAATGTATAAAAATCGATACGCAAAAATATTTTTGCATGTCCATTTTTCTTTCAGCTTTTTTTAGATGAAGAGTGAGTAGGGAAATGGCGCTAGCTCACACTGACGCTCGTTTCCTTTCCTGAACTTCCATGTTGCAGCGGCTCATCAGATAGACAGACGGGCGCCGCTGAACAGAACTGATTTCTTTTGAACAATACATAGATTCAATGCCCAAAGATTTTTTTAAGGATATATTCAAGTTGATGTTTAATCAGGTCGGAAATATGAGGTTTTTTTATAAAAATACTGTAGTGTAAAAACGTTTCGTTTTTGCGACAGCAAACTTTCGTATAGCCTTCGTTTTCGCAATTAAAATTTTTTCTTAGCTTTTATTTTGAATTAAAATAATAAATAAAATTTTGCAATTTAATTTGCTATACCCTTACTGCCTTCCCTATTTACTACTGTCCAAGTAATCGATATTGCGAAAAGTTCGCGAATCTGACATTTGGCCAGGAATTAATCATTTGAATTTTCGCTTCTAAATATGGAATTTTGGTTTTAATTCTTCGTCAAATTGTTATTGAATCAATTGTTAATTGCATCGGAAAAAAGATGTCTTGCTGTAAAAGAGAACCATAAGAGAACCATATCTCAAAATGCCTGTCAATCACGCCTTCCTGTGTGATAAAGACAAAGGATGACCGGCATTCTTTGGCAGTATAAGTGCATATGGTCCTCGTAAATGACCCCATGAAAAAAGGCCAAGCAAGTCTTGAGGCAAGATGAACTAATGTGATTACCGGAATTCAGACAAAAGCTTATCCAAATGAAAGCAAGTGTTCAAGGTTTTTCCTGGGTAGCCACTGATGAAGTCCTTTTCTGTCCTCCCCTTCCCTTCCTGGGTAACAGGGAGAGCTTTTGTTTAGACTCTGCAATTCCCAGGAAACTTATAATCCCTTCTGGGAACTGATAATGGAAGGCATGAGTATCTCTTGGTCGGTGCAATGAGAATCCAAGTTTGGGGGGGGGGGGTGCTTGTTCGGTACTTTACGGTAATCCTTACCCAAATTTCTGTCTCAGTTGGACAAAACTTCTAGAGAAATTCAAATTCTGCAGTCTTCTGTTTTTGGTCACATTTTTGGGATTTCACAGCACTGTAAATCAAAAACAAGTGTACATATTCTCTGTAAATCCAAAACAAGTACACAAATTCTGGTAAAAATTCATTTTTTCCAAGTCTATATCAGTTGTACATCTGTGCCAAATTTCAAGAAAATCTGAAATGATGAGATTTTGATGCTGTTTTGAATTGACATGCAATGACCTTTTACATTAGCGTCTTCAACCTTTTAAGTCTGAGGACTACATCAATAAGCTCATAAAGATCAGCGGAAAACAAATTGTCAAAAAAAGTAATGTCAGACAGAAAATTTTAGAGTGGGTTCTTTTCAACATAAGTAAGGTTCAATGAAAAGCTGGTTAGATATTACTTTGTACTTTTTTTAATTGTAAAGTGATATGTTTTTGTAGTTCGATGACAGTGCTAAAAAATCAATTGGCAATTAAAAAAATAGTAATAACGAACGCGTAACATTTCTGGGGAAATTTTAGTCCCTTCAGTCTTAATGGGATATTTGACATTGTTTTTACTTATTAAGTTTCGACAGCCGGAAGAATCTGTGTTCTTGCGATTCGTAATGTATTCTCCAAATGTTGATCCGTTAGATGTGTTCTTGTTTTTGATTGTGTGTTTGACTAAATGACTTCCTACGCAGCACCGGATCCTGTAATTTTCCGTGGCGGTGCTAAGCTTAAAAATGCCGCCCCGCCCCCCTCGTCTCCATCCAATTAATGCTCATATTTTATGTGCTGGCAACTTTCTTGTGGATTTTTCACTTTTTGGGGAAGGTGGGGGCACTGATAAACCCATAAAACTTTCGTTAATGTTCCCACGGCATGGCTCTTTCAGCTCAACATTAGAGAGGAATTCAGGACTTAACAGGAACATTCATTTCATATCTCCTTAACAGGAGATATGAAATTCTGACAGTTGAAGGGGTTCCGGGGTATTCTCCCCCGGAAAAACGCCCATATCGAAGTACCGTCTGAATTCTCAAACGACACTTACAACCCCCGCGCTCCCCCGTCTCTGCCCGAAAGGATGCTTTGAAAATTTGTAAAAGAAAACTATTGTATTGCTTGAGCATGGCATGATTTATATTTCACTATTTCAAGGGGGGAAACCTTGACTTTTTTAAATTTAAATTTTGACATTGCAAAATTTGCCGCCCCCTAGAACATCTGCCTGCCACAGGAAACTGATCGGCCGACTGATCAACGACCTGACATATTCAGTATACCTCAATTTTAGAGTTTCCAACAATTTATACAAATAAATAATTCTATTAATCGGTTTTAATCGTCAGCAAAGTAGCCGATCATTGATCAAGTCGGAGCGCCAAACTAAGGTTTTAATACCCTTTCCAAAAGTTAAATTTTCTTAATTCATTTTTTCTTTTTTTTCTCCTTATTATTTTCTTTGTTTATTTAGTATTTTTTTTTATTTTGTGCATCACAGTTGAATATCCCGCCCTCCCCTGACTAACCCAGTGCATGGCAGGGTTCCCACCAAGTCACTTTTTTTACCTAAAAGCACTTTTTTTTTCATTGGTCACTTAAAGTCACTTTTTGTAGCAAATTGTCTCCTAAAATCACTATTTTTTTAGGTATCTCAAAAAGTGATATATAACCACCAAACTTTTCCTATAAACACCAGGTAAAATGTAAATAAAATAGTTTCCACAAAGCTACTTGACGAAGCAAATGAAAAGTTAAAAGAGAGCATTAGAAATCTAGCTTTTACAGAAATACAGCTTGCTCGGGGAATGATAGAGGGTGCTAAATCTATAAAAGCTGATGGAGATGAGCACACAGCAAAGGAGTACATGAAGTTTTAAAAAAATTACAGAAGAGAAAATCCTCCATAATCACAAAATTTTTTCAAAAGAAATCTAAGGCTGTACAAATTGGAACTTTTACAGAATGCTGCCATTTATATACCAGGGGCGAGGGTTCTCTAAAATTTTGAAGCATTCTTTTCTGAGATTTTTATATTAACATTTAAAATTTTTAAGCATTCCTACTGTATTGATTTTCTTTTCTGATTTTTTTTTTTTTTTTTTGCCCTTTTCAAGGTCTATTCTATCATATCATTTTCATTTTTAGCCTTTGAACGATTTGCAAGTTAAAAACATTTTGCTACAGGATAAGTAAGCACTTAAAGTATACTTTTCAAATATTTTACTTTTGGTATCTGTACTTTCTAAATTAGCTTTGGACAAAGGATTATAAACAAAATCATTTCTTGAACAGAATGCATTTAATTTAGCGATTTCCTTGCTTGATTTAACTGGGCATTGACCCTTTTCCTGTTTTTCATGCTTATAATTGATTTTATTATTTCTTTAGTTGTCAATCAAAATATTTTTATTTTTTACTTGCTCTAAAATATGTAATTTGACATAAATTTAAATAATATTCAAATTAACTTTATTTCTGTAGTAATCCGAATCAGGGTTCGTAATTTTTGATTTTTTTATAAAAATAAAAAAAATCGGATTTTTTTGATTTAAATCAGATTTTTTTGATTTTTTTAAAAAAGACCCGAAAAATTTTGGATATTTATTTTGTTACATTCACAGAAACTATGGAATCCTAATCAATATGCAAAAACACTTTAAGCTTTTTTCACAGCAATAAATATTTTTAATAGTAATAATGATAAACAAATTCGAATACAAATGCATGTCTGAAATGAAACTTAACCCTACCAAGAATAATAGTACACTCATAAGTACAGAGAAAATGAACAAATTTAACCTGAATTATTTTGCTGTTAACGCTGAAAAAAGTACCAATTGTGTGTACTTAAGTTTTACATTGAATGTACTTTAATCATTTTTCAGTTTTATAAATAAAAAAGACTGAAATATTTTTATCCATTTCGAAAAATCATATGCTCACACCATTATTAAAACTGAAACTTTTTGTTTTAATCAAGTATATTTATTGAAAACTTCTATGATAAAAAAAATAATTTAGAAGGGAAAAAACTTAAGCTATTAGGGGACTTGGATGAAACTTTAAGATATATATTCTAAATTCTAACAATTGTTGTTTTAAACACTATCATTCCAAATTATTTATTGTGTGGCATTGATTAAATTGATCTAAAATACTATTTTTTAGATAAAAAACACAGAATGGTTCATGATTATGTATTATGAATTGTAATTTGCATGATTGAATGAATTATGCTTTGCTGTTAAGATGCTTGAAGAATATTGTAAAATTAAAAAAATATATATTGTCAAATTAAAAGAATACTAATTAATTATAACCTTATGAAATATGTTATGCACACAGAGAGATGGACCTAAGAAGTTTTGTTTGAAACAGTAGTTGTAATTGCAACATATTTCATTTTTACAACACTTTCTAACATAGTAAAATCAATGATTTTTTTAAAAAATCACTTGATTTAAATCGTGATTTAAATCATGATTTAAATCAACGAACCCTGATCCGAATAAAAGCAAATTTTTAAATATTAAACTTTTTTTTCTCTTTTGAGCCTTGCACTAGCATGCATTTGAAGTACAGTAAAATCTGTAAAATTGACTGTCTTTGACCACCTGTTTAAGTTGACCACTTTTCAGGAACGGAATCAGACCTTCACCCTCTGTAAGTTGACCACTAAAGTGCTGCACCGCAAGTGGTCAACTTACACAAGTTTCACTGTACTTATTTTTGGTATTTTAATTTTGGCATCAAAGAATATTCTGAATTAAATTTTTTAAGAAAGGATCATAATATTCCTTGTATATACACACCTTTAATTTATCTAATTGTTTCAAATATTTTGCACGTGCTCCTCTGATATTCTAAATGTTTTTATTACCTATAATTAATTTTATTTTTGTGATAAAACATTTAAAATAATTTTTCTTGTTTCACACATTAAAAAATAAAGTTGATTATGTAAATTGCTAGCATAATCGGTCACCTCTGGCATATATATGTATGGCTGCTTTTTTTCTGTGTCTGATGAAAAACCATTAGTTTTTTAAAAATGATTTTTTATTTAAGATGATGGTGATGTTTATTTATGGAAGATTAGTTAAGGATTGAACTTTCTGCTGTTTTTAGCCTACTTTCCCAAAAAATAAATAAAGTGAAAGAAGGCTTAATGTATCTAAAACTATCATTAAAAATAAAGAAAAGTCAAAGAAGTAATTAAATAAAGAACGAAAAATTTGAAAGTAGGGTTTTGAGATGGGCAAAATGTGCTTTTGTCAGTCCCCCCCCCCCAAAAAAAAAAAAAAAAAAAAATTTTGAAGAAATTTTCCAATTCAAAAGATCTTGGCCAGGACATCTCATTTCCATATTTTACTTTTTCATTTGAACAATTTTTCATTTAATTTTGAACATTTAAAAAATTCTTCACATTGGCACCTATGGGCAAAAATAAAGCACATTACGTAACATTAGGCATAAGATCCAAGTTCGTATATGGACAAGCTTATTAGAAGAAGCTCTTGGTGTGAAATATTTTTTTAGATTTGAACAATTTTTGTTCATTTTTGAACAGTTCAAAAAAAGTAACATTAGTGCCTACGGGGAAATTTCAATCTTATATAAATCCTGATCTAGCTGACGGATTCGCTTGGAACAAACTTTATCGGAAAGATGTTAAGCCAAAGAACATGTACAGATACGAAGTTCAACCTGAACTAACCGAGTATATTTTTTTATGAAATTTGTTGACCAGGATTTTTAAGGATATTTCTCAAGGAATGAATGAATAAGTGAAAGAATGAATAACTGAATAAGTGAAAGAATGAATGAGTGAAGAAATCAATAAGTGTACAAATTCATGAACGAGTAAATTAATTAATGAGTGAATGAATATGTATTAACTGTTGAAGAGGGTACATTTGAAGTAATCAAGAACCGAAGCTAAATGAGAATTTAGAGAGAGACATAGCAAGAGTATAAATATGGAGTTGGAATGTACGAGAGTAGGTTCGTATAGTTCTAGATGGAACTTTTGCATGTGAAGAAAATAAATGTACATTTTTCTATGCTTAAAAACCTATAAACCTTTTTTCTACATGTGTTTTAGTGGTAATACAAAGCTTATTCTCATTTGGTCACTTTTTTTTTTTTTTAATTGATCACTTTTTTGGTTACTTTTTTTTCTTAAATGGTCACTTTTTTCACTTTTTTTGTATCATATTCTTGGTGGGAACCCTGGCATGGACCCCAACTTGCCCCCCCCCCCCCTAGATCCGGCACTGCTCACACATAGGTACTACCAAAGGAAAGAAGGCATGAAGAGTACATGTTCACGTATTCCAATTCCTAGATACACGTTTCGGACTCGTAGCTCTAATAAGTCGATTACACACTTATATTTTGCATCAGAGTCACTCTGAAAATATTCTACTTCTAACTGAAGTTCAGATTGAATGCAGTGAAGCCAATGAGTATGGCCTAAAATTTTATTCTCACGAAAGACTAAAAATCTACAAGTAGACGAGCGAATTCATGCTCTCATGCAGCTTCCAATTCTCTTTGCAAGGGAATTTTTGAATCGTTTTCGGCGTTTTTCTTTCCCCCTTTATTATTTTGTATTTTTTATAAAGTTTCATCTTCATTTCATCCAAAAGGTTTGGCGGGCCACAGGTTGAAGACCCCTACTTTCCATGAACAAAAATATCTGGGCCTTAAAGTTGCATCTTGGATGCAGCCTTAAAAAGTCCATACGTTTGTCTTATGGTTTTTAGTGGGAACCTTGTATGTCTTATTCATGTACTCATGCCTTAAACTGCTCTAAGCTCAAGCAAATTACAGACTTTATCTAATTTAAGTTTTACTTGCATTATAAGAAAGAACCTTGTTATTCTTTAATGTAATATTTTTATCTGTAAATGTACTTAAAAACAAATACAAAATATGCATTGCGTAAACTTTGGAAATTATAAGGGATCCCTTAGTCAAGATCTAGAAGCCATGTGTGATTGGTGCAGATGTGTTTATTAAATGCTTTTGTTTTGTGCTGGATTTATAATGCATTAAGTTTTTCAGTCTAAAGTGAAATATAAATTTTATCAAATTACAGGGATTTAAGCTTTGTTTAAAGATTTTTACTTTAAGTTTTAGTTTTGTAACAGGTTAAAATTGTTTAAAATTATTGTCACATTTTAATGATTTATTCACATTTTTTGATAATTCATATTTCAGGAGTCTATAGCAACTGGCCCTTTTATTATGAAATCAACATGTCGAAGGTGTCATGGCACAAAAGTTTTAATTAAAGACCCCTGCACAGTTTGTGAAGGAAAAGGTTCAACGGTTCAAAGAAAAAGAGTTACTGTGCCTGTCCCTGCGGGTAAATATATTTTTTAAAATTACTTTTTAGAGGCATTTTATAACATATATTTATCCCTGATAGTGAGGCAGTTTCCACTTTTGCTTCTTATGATATGTCATTTGTTGAGGTTTTGTAAAATTATTTCAAAATCTTTTTTTAACAAAATTACAAAGATTTACTGTACGGTCAATTAAAAAAAAAGTTTCCTTGAGCTTTCCTCAAATTGCTCTTCTTTTATGTATTCCATATATACTACTTTGATGGCCATATATTGTAATTAAGATAAATGTTTGTTGATATTTTTATTTCATTATAAACAAAAAATTAATCAGTATTGAGTACATAGTACTTTTATTATTGGCAAAGAAAAAGAACAAAATAGTTTCATACATAACTTTTTAGCTGCTGTTTTTTATTTTGTATCATTGTTATTATAAGAACATAATCAAGGCCGTATCCAGAGGGGGGCCCCACACCCCCCACAAATCCTAAAGCTTTTCGCTATGTTGCATATATTCCTCCCTGAAACTTTCCTTAACATAAGAGTCAAAGTCCACTCCCCCCCCCCCCAAAAAAAAAAAAAAAAAACATTCTGGATACAAACTTGTTGTAAAAACATGTATCAGAATGATTTCTCTACTAAAGGTAACTACTAGTCAGCTGACTCAATAATTTAATGCATTTTTCTTAGTTTTGTTTTAAATGAAAACATGCTTAATTTTGATAATCAATTTTTGTATTGAATTCTACTTACTTACTCTGGATTTGATTTTTCTTTAATTTCTAAATATTTAGCATTTTTCTTGCGGACCATGGTTGCTTTTAAAACATAACTCTAAATATTTAGCATTTTTCTTGTGGACCATGGCTGCTTTTAAAACATATGTCATAGTAAAATTATTTGTAAAATTTTATCTCTTTAGGTGTTGAAGATGGTCAAACAGTACGAATGCAAATAACAAAGAAAAAAGAGCTCTTTATAACATTTAAGGTAAGTTCATCTGAGGGAGAAAAAAAAACAAACTATGGCTACTTTGACCCATTTTTTCACATTTTGTATGAAATTTAGGCCAGTAAAATAGGAAATATTAGTGAAAAGCTTTACAGATGATTTCTTGTCACAAACATGTTTTTAATACATGAGTAATATGTTTAGAAGTTTATTGAAAAATGGAGAGTGTTAACATTTTAGAAGAAATTAGTCCTAGCCCTTGCTTGGAAGCCACTTTAACCTAGTCATTTTTTTTTACAGAAATGACAGTTTCCTACAATGTAATTGGCTACAATGGGCCAATATTCAGCCCCTCATTGGAGGTTATTTAACCCTTTGCACTCGAGGGCTCCGGAACGGAGCCATTTAAAATTGGTCTTCAAACTCAAGAGCTCCGCTACGGAGACATTATAAATAATTTGCAGTTCATAAAGAATTAGAAAAATAATAACATACAACAATGGCTTTTCTTTTAATGCGTATATCAAACTCGCATCTGAATATGGTCTTTTCACTAAAATCGCTTCGAGTGCAAAGGGTTAATGAAAAAATTGAAGAACTGGCTATAATGTTGTGATAAATGAATGAATGAAAACAACTTTAAAAAATTAAAAAACACATCCAAAAATGTCACTTGGTGAAAACAGGTAAATTGAATTAAATATCATAATACTGAAGTATTTGTTAAACAGAAAAATACTCGTGATATAAATTAACCTAGGAGGTAAAATTTTAGTTTAACATCAACTACTCTTGCGTAGTCTTAATCGTACTACCAACTGTTAGACCTGGCTCTTTTTCATTTGACATTTTCTCTAATAATTTATGGTAGTAATTGCCTCCGTAATTAACAATCATATATTTGCCTTCTTTAAAACTCTTAATTTCTGGTTCATTATTTCATTCTATATCAGCATTGTACTCTGTTAAGAGCAGAAACAAGTATAGGGAGAAAGCAATGACGTCATTTGCCCATTCCCCTGGGAGTATTATTAAATATTATATGTACAACAAATTACAATTTTATATTTTTTCCCTATTAGTACAAATTTTCCATGAGATAAGTAAATTCAAATAAATCAAAACTAACTTGTTCAATTTTTCCAAAATTAACAAAAAATAAATAAAACTCATGAAACTGATTTTACAAACCAATCTCTCATGGACTGCTAGAGATATTTATTAGAAGTAATCTTTAAAAGCGTAACAACCTGTTGCAGGTCGTAGCTGCCTCAACAGCATGCTTCTTTCAACTCGGTCGATACAAAGCAACTCTTTGCCAATTTTTTATTTTCAAAATTTTTATGTCATTTTTGGCATTATCCAGCCATCTAGTTGAAGGTCTGCCTCGGGCACGGGTTCCCTCAGGTTCCCTCGGGTTTCCTAAGTTTTTCAAAGCCCTTATTCAGAGTGCGAATATTCCATGTTCCAATACTCAAGTCCTTTTTCATGCCGAGTCGTCCGGGTATGTGTTAGAAGTATTACAAAGAAGAACATTAAAAACTGAGTGAATCAATGGATTGGTGTAGGAAAATGCACTGCCCGTGTAGTGTCTAAGCAAATTCAAGAAAACCCCTCTCGCATCTGCCAAACGGTGTTCAGGCAAAACTTAACTGTTTAAAATACAAATGAATTTGCTATTTCATAATTATTTTTGCATATCAAAAGAACAAAAAAAACCCATGTTATTTCAAAGAAAAAACCCCAAAGAAACTGGAAAAGTTATATGTAGGCATGAGTTTTTTCCGCTTTTTAAAAATTTTGGAAAATCAAAATTTCCGTTTTTTCGTGAAAAGTTCTGCTTTTCCTATTTTCTACAAAAGATTATTATTAATTTCCATTTTTCTGTTCTACAGAAGAGAAAAATAGCCAAGCATGAGATTCTTCCCCGGAACCATGACTTTTCGCTCTTTTTTTTTAATTTTCCCTTTTTGTGTTTGAGATGTACTTTTCTTCACTTTTGTGCATTTTTAAGGTGTATATTTTTCCTAACACATGTAAAATGCAACACAAAACTGCGATTTTAGCATCTAAATTTCTAAAAATGCAGAGAAATTCTACGGACCCGTTACTATAAAATGAACATGTCTAAAAAAACTGCACTGCTGTTGAAATGACTCTTACTAAATTCGTTAATTTATTTATCTATTAGTTTTTTCTCATAACATCCTTGTCCCCTAAATTTGTGCGCTTTTATTTTAGCAATGATTACCTCTTAAATGAGAAACTGTATCAAAGTTGCTCGAGAAGTCAAGTACTTGAGAAGTTCCATTCGAATATGAAATCGCTCCAGAAATCAACCATTCGAGCCATTCATTCAATTCTAAAATAGCTCGAGAAATCAACTCTTTGAGACATTCATTAGATTCTGATATTGTTCAAAAAAAAAAAAAAAGACACAACATCTCAGGATCTTGAAAGGTTCATTTAATTCTAATATATATTGACAGGCATGAGTTTTTTCTGATGTTTGGAGGAATTCTGCTTTTTAAAAATTTTAGAAAATCAGAAACTCTTTTTTCATGAAAAGTTCCACATTTCTCTTTTCTACAAAAGATTATTATTATTTTCCTTTTTTCTGTTCTACAGAAGATGTTCTACACCCTAGATTCTGTTCTACACCCTAGCATGAGATTCTTACACAGAACGCAAATTTTCACTTTTTTCTATTTTTTAAAACCAATTTTCGTTATTTTCTCGCAATTTGATTTTTCTTTTTCTTTTTTTTTTTAATGTTAGCTGGCCTCTCAGTTAAATTCTTTTTCATATCTATCTCTTTTACCCTAATTTTAATTATATTTTTTTCCTGGCTATTATTGAGCTTCAATTTTTCTTGTTTTCTGTTCCATTTGCAGATTTGTGCGTTAAATGTGTAATCTTTTTGCATCCATAACAGAAATTGAAATTTTTGCCTTCATTTAACAATCATCTTCGAAGTGTAGGAGATTTTATTCTAATGTTATTTTTATATCAATCTTTTTTTCTTTTCTTTTAATTTTGTGCTTGTCTGGAAGCAAATTATATAAAAAACTTGATTTGCCATATTTATTAGAAGGGAACTTTTATAGTTTTACTATTCATTTTCACAAAGAAATTCAGTTTGTAGAGTTATGATGAGAAATTACATATTCATAATATTTTATTCTTGTGGCTTTTTCTTCTAAATGTACTACAGGTATGTTTTAAGGCCTAGGGTAGTTATTCAAAACTTTTTAAAATACAAATAACTTGTTATTTTATAATGAAGCCATGTATAAAACATTGCCAGTAATGAAGTTCCATTCATGTCTCAAGCGCTAAAGAACTCAAATAAAAGTTCATTTTTTATTTATGTGCTAGCTCAGCTCCAGCTTTAAATATCCAAAAATTTCCTTATCCGTAAACTCTGATATTGTTCCTAAATATATTTTGTATTCTCTGAAATAGAAAAAAGGCAATAGTTTAACTTAAATTTTTAATCAACTCGGTATTTTATATTTAATACCATAAATACTTCAACCTACATTCCTGGTACAGTAAGTTATGTTTTTTTTTCTTTTAAATTAAATTATTAATTAATTTTTAAAAATATTTTCATTAACAGCTTATTTCGATAAAATTTTAAGTGTTGCTTAAAATATATTTTACACGTAAAACTTGAGTTTTTGCTTTCTTCTTTTTTGGTTTTTACCAAACTCATCCCCGTATATGGTTTGTACAAGTATTAATTTTTTTCTCTTTAAGGTTTCAAGAAGTGATTACTTCAAGAGAGATGGTGCAGATGTTCATACAGAAGCAGTCATCAGTTTATCTCAAGCACTTCTAGGTGGAATTGTCAGAATACGAGGATTATATGAAGAACATGCTTTACGAGTAATTGCATATATTTGAAAAATAAAAATTTGTGTATTATGGCATATAAAAGTAAGCATTAACCTTGCTTTGTATTATCTTTTATTCTTTTAGATATCCCCTGGAACATCATCTCATACAAAAATAAGGCTTGAAGGCAAAGGAATCAAGCGTGTAAATAGCTATGGATATGGTGATCATTATGTTAATATTAAAATTAAAATTCCAACGTAAGTGTATTCATCCTCATTTAAAGACTTTTCCAGATTCAATTCAAATGCATTTTAAATTTGTAATAAAACATAATTGAATTATATATGATAATTTTTTTATGCTTTGGGTAGAATAGTTGTTTTTAGGTTTCTATACAATCTGAATTGCAAGGAGTATATTTTATTTACTGAAAAATCATCTACACAGTACTGCATGTCTAATTGATAAATGTCACCTAATTCTTTCTTTAGGGAATTTTATTTCTCCATCTTAATTGTTACAAAAGAAAAAAATATGCAATTGACAAGATTTAAAAGGGCCAAACCATGAAACTAGTCCTAAAGCATTAAAAAATAAACATTTTTTTAGATAATCCATTCATTCTGAAGTGTGAACAAAAATTAGATATTTTCTTTTTAAAAGATGGCAGTAATTAAGAATTAAAGCTACAACTTGAGGAGAAATGGTTGCAGAGAGGGCAAACTAAAAAATATTGTTTAAAAGAGAAATATATTTCATGCATTTCTTTTGTCAAATAACACTACAATCCCACATTTTTGTGACATAATAAAATAATCTTATAACTAAATTCTAATTTCATAGAATTATCAAGAAACGAAATTCAGTAATTTAACGTTACAATAATGTGTTACAAAAATTATTTTGGAGGGGCCGTCTTTGTTGCAGAGGGGTCAACTATTTCTGTTTTTATCACAATTAATATTAATTGCTCACATTGAAGGGTCAGAAAACTTCTTTTACAAGTATTAGCTGATAATACTGTCGTTAGCTGACACTAATAGAACATAAATTGTCCCTTTCTTTTATATTTGCAAGCCCCTGTCTGAGACCGTATGACAGTATTTTCACAAATTGTTCCTTAATTTGCTATCATTTTCAATATAGTATATGTGTCGGAAGTTCAGTCATTTCTTTTAATTTCTGGGAAATACTAAATATTTTTGCCAATATTCTGTGTTTTTATGTGCCAAAAACAGTCTCAAAAACATCAAAACAATACAGGAAGAGAGTTATGTTGGATTCAGCTCTACATACAACACATAAGGAGAAAGAGAGGCAAATAAGAGCAGCAAAAATGAAGAAAGCAGGAAAAACTTAAGCAAAAGCAAAAAATTAAAAAAGAGAGAAAGAATAAGAAAGGCTATTGGGAGGGCAAACATAAATGGTAGCAATGCCACACCAGAAAATTAATCATTTTTTCATACTAAACATAAATCTTCCAGCTCTTTGAGAGTCATAAATCCAGCGGAAACTTCTTGGCTGAAAGTCGAACTAGATACCGTATATTTCCGAGTAAAAGCCGATCCGTGTATAAGCCGAGAGTGCATTATTCCTTCAAAAATGTACGAAAAGTTCAAAACTCGTATATAAGCAGAGATAAAAATTTGAAGGAAAAAAAAGTTACAGCTCAAAGAGAGTCGCCAAAAGGAGCGAAGCAGTCGCCAAGCAGGTAACACAGATCAAGTATTTTCCAATCAAGACGTGTGAAAGTGAGAACCTTGGCGCCAACGGCGATAGATTGATCTCTGGGATCTCTGAGGCAAGTGCCGACCGTCGAGTGAGCGAGCGCATGTTTCCCTTTTCATTCATTTTCATTGCGTTTTGCCCCTGCGTTTGCTAAGTTTGTTTTACTTATTTTATTGCTTTTATTCAGTTATTTTTCTACATTTATATTAGAAGGATGAGCGGGAATAGAAAGGCATACACAGCTAGTTGCGAGCATATTATAGTCGGGAGCAAATTTCGCCATTTTGTTTCAGCGATGATTGATTTCACAAAATCCAGCCGTAAAATATATGTATATTCTTTTAAATAAAACTCTACTTATTTTAAGCTACTTATTTCCTTTATGTAGGAGACATAAACTACATACAGTGATCTCTCACTTATTTGCGGTCACAGGGGCCCGCGGCAAAAACGTGCATAGGCGAAAAACGCTCATAAATGAAAAGCGCGCCAAAGTGGAAAACCACAAAAGAGCAAACATCAGTCCAGTGTAGACAGTAATTGTTAAGTAATATGCATATAGTTATACTGAAAAATGTAAAAAAAGACTTACATAGCATCAAAGAAGCTAAGTTTTCTCGCCACTGTTCAACTGCCTTCATTCACACTCGCCCTTTCCCTGGCAAGGACACGAGTTGCCAAGTCATGTCCTTTTTTGAACTTTTCTATCCATCCATGTGAAGCAGTAAAGTTCTCCATATCAAAAACTCTTTGACAATTTTGCGGATTTCTCACTTAGGAGCTCAACATTAATAGGGATGTTCAAGGCTTGAGCTTCTTTGAACCATCGAAACAAAACTCTCTCAAACTCTTTGAACTTCCCCCTTAAATTTTACTTTTTTAAAACTGAATTCCATTCCTTATTAGCCATAATTATTGCCTCCCGATTTTTTAAAATGCCCCTCAATGTCGATTCAGAGACATAAAATTGCTTAGCTAAAGGTATTTTTGATATGCTGGGATTTCCTTCAAATTATTGGATAACATTCATTTTAAACGAAAGGGACACGTGCGTTCTTTTTGCCATTTTAAAAAGCAGCAAAGTTCCAACGCTAAAGATTTCGTTAGTACTCAGTGTCTCGTGTCGTGTACTGTATTCTTATTGGATGGAGCACAAATGAAACTTTTGCTGACGTCAATGTCAAGTACCCGTTACGACTGCGTTTAATCCTCTGTATACGTTAAGGGGAATGTGTTCTTGGAATCTTAACAATAGGGGAAGGGACAGAACGAGTTCCTAGACGCAAAACAAAAAGAGTGGAATACTTGTGATAAGAAACACCTGCTGACTTGAGGAAGTTATATTTTGAACTGAAAAATGTTTTCAACGCGCATAAGTGAGAGCTCCTTTTTTAGCACCGTGCATAAGTGAATAAGAGTTATCATTGGTTTCCTATATCGCTAGCCGGGACCATTGGAAAAACGCGCATAAACGAGAGCGCATATAAGTGAGAGATCACTGTAATTAGAGCTCTATATTCGTCAATATTTTGCGATATCTAGACCGACTTTTCGTTTTTTTTAGATTATCGGACCCGTATATAAGCAAACTCCCCACCCCCAATTTAGCTTACAAAAAAGTTCCAAAAATTCTCGGCTTATACACGAAAATATACGGTAGCTTAAGGGAGCATTCTAGTCTAGAATGCCAACTTTTAGGTGCTTTTTAAAACGTTGTAAATAAAAAACGGTCAAGATTTTTATCATCAGGTTTTTTATAGGTTGTTTATTTATGTTTGAAGAGCACACACAAAAAAAAATTAGTAAAAAAAAAAGTCAAAACTAAAAAATGTACAGGCCCGCAAACTGGAGACTCAAAAAGAAAAAACTGCCCCCCCGTTGACACGATTCCACCCTCCTTGATGATCTGAAAACCAAAATCTTGGTTATTTTTTAGAGTAGGGATGTAGTTTTCATTTGATCAGAGTGAGTTGCAAAAAAAAAAAGTTTGCAAAATGGCGGCCATGTACGAAGAAAAGTAATTTTTTTCCCTCAATTTTTCAACTTTGGAAAATTTTAAAAACTTATAGAAAACTTTTTTTCAAAAAAGCTCTGATCAAACGATAGCGACATATATTAAAAAGCTCTGTACCAAATTTGAAGTAAATCGATCCTCTGAAACTTGAGATATCATGTCAAATGTTCTGAAAAACGTAGTTTCAAGAAAAACCCATTTAAAGTTTTGAGTCAAGTTTTTGGCAGTCTAAGTAATTTTATATGATGTTTTATACTTACATTTAGTAATAATTGACAATTTTGTTAAAGATACAAACCCACTATATTTGTTAGTCTATATTATCACATCTGTATGTATACTAAGATCAGCAATTTAAAACCAAGGAGAAGTCAAGGGTTCTTGAGGGTTGCCCCCAAAACTACTCCCTGGTGGCATCCCTGGGGACACCTACTGTTGCAGTGTTGTCAGTTTAAGTGGGTATTCTAGTCTAGAACTTTCAAAAAATCGAAAAAATTTTTTTTGCATATTTTCAAAGTTTAGACCTTTAAAAATATGCCTGTAAAAATATTTTTAAAAAAATTAAGAAAATAAAAGCAGCTGCACTTGGCATTTGCAGTACAGGTGTTATAGAGAGAAAATGTTGAAGGAAAGCGAAAGAGACCCGACCCGATCCGATCCAATAGTTGTTAAGTTTTTTTGCAAAGATAAGAACCAAGTATTAAAAATCCTCTGATATAGCTGTTTTTTTACCGCCAAATAGTTTAATTACTTTACTAGACTCTTAGTTTTAATTATTATGTAAACTTCCCCCAAAAAGTCTTTTATGGTGCTTCAATAATACATTTATGTTTTTATAAACAGAAAAATAAATGATTTAAATGACATTTTTGATAAGCCTTCTACACGTTTTAAAGATTTATATAAAATAAAAGATTTTGTACGACACAGGGAGCATTTAGGTAGCCTACGGCTGACTTGATTCGCTACGGTCGAACCGGTTTAGTTGCCACTTCACTAATACGGCTGTAACTTCGTAAAAAAATAATTTAAAAAAAAAATCCTTTTATAGGCATGTTTTTAAAGGTTAAACGTTAAAAATATGCAAAAAAAAAATTTTTTTTTCTATTTTTTTTTTTTTGAAAATTCTAGACTAGAATACCCTCTTAGACAACACTGCAACAGTAGTTTTGGGGGCAACCCTCAAGAACCCTTGACTTCTCCTTGGTTTTCCATTGCTGATCGTAGTATTGTAACGTATACACATATATAGCCCCTCCCCTCCAGAAAGTTCTGGTTTCACCGCCGTATTTCTTCTATTTTGTTTGTTAGTACTTTGCATTTTATGCTCCTAGATATTATTATGACTTGATTTTCTGATGCTTAGTTATTTAAATGTATATTAAACTACTACTGATAACTCTTGTAATGTTCTATAAGAGTTCTCAAAAAAGAAAATATCAATTAAAAACTCCTTCAACCCAAATAAAACAATTGCAAAATCAGATTAAACAGAGCAAGTTAAGAAAAGTTATGTGCACTGAAATAGTTCAAGCAGCCTCTTCTGTAAAATAGTCAAGTACATTTTAGTGTAGAGATTCTTTCTCCTGCATAATGCAGAACGTGGAAATTTCAACCACTGCAGTTACCTTATCTATTGCCTTTTCAACACTCTTTTCCATGGCAGTTTTCTACATGCAAGGTATTTTTTAGGAGTAATACCATTCCTTGATATTTTTACAAATCTGGCCGAAAGTATATAAAATAGTTAGAAAATATATTTCATAAAAATAAATTCAAATATGCTATGTCTTTATCTCCTTTTTTCCCAGCTAGATCAGTTGTGCAAAATACTCTGGTTAACAATTTATTAAATGAACTCTAAATGGCAGTTAGTATTATTTTTTTCCCAAAATTATATTCATAATAATGTTACTGTCTTGTAAACATTTATAGATTTAAGATACTGGTTGTATCTTAAATCTAGATTAAGATACTGGTTGTATCTTAAATCTAGTAATGTTTACAAGACAGTAACATTAATGTGTCTAGTATGCATTATACTAGACACCGATAATGTGTCTAGTATAATGCATACTAGACACATTATCGGTGTTTCATGATCATATATATTTTTGACTCCTTTTAACTTTTTATTTTGGTAATTTTCTATGGAGTTAATTAATTTCCCTTTTCAAAATAGGAAATTATCTGCTAAACAAAAAGCTATTGCTACTGTGTTTGCAGAATTAGAAACAGAATCACCTGGAAGCATTGATGGAATAATTTATACAAAAGAAGGTATGTTTTCATTTGCACTAGCCCTCTTCTCCCTTATTTAGAACTTTTGTCTTCCAAATATTATCCTATAATATCCAGTGAAAGTAAACTAATTGCCAAATATGATACCTGAAGCTATTTTAGATAACTTTAAACATGTAGAAAAATACCCCATTTTAAATATTTCACCAGTTCATGCCTTATGCAAGGACTAAAATTCAGGATAGGATGGCGGGATTCACGCCCAAATTTCCAAGACCTCCATGACAATGGATTGGACAGGAGTTTCTCGCCTGAATAATATTGGAAAAATTTCTGTGTAAACGGAAAAATTTGCATTTTTTTCAACTGCATATAGTGCAACCTCGGTAGCTCGACACGTAGATAAGTCGACTACCTCGGTAAGTCGACATTTCCCTTCCCTAATTATTGGCCCAATGCTAATTTCAATGGGCGAAAAACTTTCTAACTTGATACACAATTTCCAGAAACCCCTGTAAGTCTACCTCTATTTTGTATCCTTGTTAGCGTTTTCTTCCGGTATTTTTTCACGGTTTACAATTCTGAGAATTTTACAGTGATGTTTCTTCGTCAATAAATCAATTCTTTTCTGGAAAGTCGTTCTGGAATATTTCCCTTGTACCTTGGGGAGCCTCACCGTTTGTGAGGAATATGAATATTGACTCTGAACGGATCACTACAGGGCTTCTAAAAGATAGAGATATCTTAGAAGCTATAAATCAAACTGGAAATCCGTGAAATGCTGAAAACGGATCAAGTTCGCACGAAGATGACCAAGTTGCAGCTCCATATTGAATGCTGTAGATGTCATCCAATGCTTTCAACGAACACAAGAAAGTGAATTGCAAATTAGCAAGCTTAATAGCGTTGAGGATTTTGTTTTCTGTTCAGAGGGAAAAACAAACAAAAATTATGGATTTTTTCTCATGAGGTATTCTGATTTGATGTACTATGTTTAAATATTTATTTATTTTTAATGCATAACTTTTCAAAATAATAATAATAGATAAATAATAAATGGGGATAATTTCATTCACTGGAATTGGGGGTTATAGCTTGAATGATAAGTAAATAACAATACAGACCAATATTAGCAATTGAAATTACAGAACCTCGGTAACTTGACACCCACTTATCTCGACATGTTTTCGTGTTCTCTTGTGGTGTCGATCTATCGAGGTTTCACTGTATAATAATTAATGATATTATAAGGGAAAAAAATCCCTTCCAAAAAATTGCAATCCTTAAAACTTAAAAGGTGAGCCTTCCCTCCACTCAAAAATTAGAATTTTGGACCTTTCTTGTGGCAAATACATCCTTTAAAATTTCTTATTGTATTTAATCCCTATCATACAATGAGTTACGCATATCATGTGACTGGTATTACTGTTGAATACAAAAATAATAATTTAGTTGGACTATTTGTTAAGACTTCGTGGCAATGTAAACTATGCTTGAAGACTGTTAGGTATATCTTATTTAAATGTACTTTCAATTTTTAATCTTTTCGTCATTTTTACAATGCTATTCAAATCAATAATATGTTTAAAAAATTTTTTAGGAAAAACTTGTAGAACTTCTGATGCTTATGTTGATCAGATACGAGCAGTATTGAATGGACAAGATTCTGATCAAGAAGCTCAAACTGGTAGAGAAAAGAATGGCTAGATGAATTTACCTAGATGTGCTTTATTATGTTAATATGATGATAGTTTTATGTATAGATTGTTAAATTTATATTTTATCAACAACTGCATTTCATGTCATACAAATTTGTCAGTAAATAAATCCATGTTTAACATATTATCTTTGTTAAGTGCTTTTTGACTCATTCAGTGTTCATTGAGTTGTTGCATATATTTTTAATTTTAAATATTGTAGTTATTTATTCATTATACACCGAGTGGCCAAAAAAAAAAGTCGCGACTTAAATTAACGTATTCAAATTTTGTGAAAGAGGAAAGAAAGGTGACGTATTCAGAAAATTTGCATATGTTAGTGCTCACGACTGCCTTTAAATAGTGAAGAAGCAGTGTGCAACGAATCATTTGAAAGCAAGAGAAGTTACATGGAGTCGCGGAAAAGACGTTTCGGAGTTCAAAATGGGCCACATCATTGGGCTGCGCCAAGGGCTGAAATCCTGCAAGGAGATTGCTGAAATTACCGGCGTCGGATTGCGAACTGTCCAGCATATTATTAAATCGTGGAAAGAGCTTCCGAACCACAGGTACAGTTGTCGGAAAGAATGGCGGTGGCCGCCCCACAAAAAACAACTGCAGTGGATGACCAATATATCGTCCAGCAGGCGAAAAGAACCTGGAACCAGTCAGCAAGCGCCATTGCTTAGCAACTGTGTACAGCAAGTGTCACGGTTTACTATGGCCAGACGCCTACACAATGGTGGCCTATTCGCTCGTCGTCCTGAACGCGGCATCCCCTTGACAGCAGGCCATCGGCGCCGCCGTTTAAAGTGGTGCAAGGAGCACAAAAGCTGGAACTCTCATCAGTGGAGTCATATCCTCTTTGCGGATGAGAGTCGTTTCAGTGCCACAAGCGATTCTGGACGCCACACAGTGGAGTATTTGAGTGAAAATCCTGGCCAAAAGTCCAAAATTTAAAATTTACCCAATTTTTTTTAAAAATTACATTTTCTAAAAGCTGTTTATCTGGCGCGTTGATCGACACCTGTTTCTGGAGTCTGAGTAATATAGAACTGCTCACAGCTTCAATAGAAGTTGTCATTTCGAAGCGAATTTAGGTTTTTTTTCTTTTGAGTTATTTCAGTGAACTTACTACGTTTCAATCTAAATTTTTTTGGGGTTTTCCAAATCACCCTATCTAAATTAATTTGCTTTTACATGTTAAAGGGAAGTAAGAGCTTAATTTTAAATTATAAATTAAAGTAAATTGATTTATTTTTAAAATTACAAAAAAATAAGTAACTTGGTCCGAGAATTTTTTAAGGCATTTTTAGGACTTCTTTTAAGTTAGCGGAAGCTTTTTAAGTGTGTGTCGTGCTTTGGCGCGCCATTTTGAAAGCTGAACCGTGTTTGTGATAGTCTTAAGGGCTCATTTCAAAAAAAAAAAATAATCTTGCCCATACTTGCCCTCTTTTTTACATAATTTTTTTAAAAAAGAGTACATAATCCGAAAATTTTATGACTTTTTTTTCAATTTTAAAACTAATTTATTATTATATACATTTTATATGCCTAATAAATTGCAAATTATGTTAAAATACAAACTACCAAACGAGAAAAATCAACGTAATTAAATGTACTAGTTGACATAGACACGTGTTTCGAGGTGGTTACAAGAAACTAAACTGTCAATACATACGGATGTTCACTTTAGGTGAAAATATTATCACTCGAATTTATTGGCCAGCGTACTCCCCTGATTTAAATCCTATTGAACATGCGTGGGATGCTTTAGGGAGACACATTGCAGCGCGATTACATTCTCCTGGAAACACCCAAGAACTGAAACGGATACTGATCGAGGCATGGGCACTCTTACCCCAAGAACTGGTGGATAATCTGGTGCTGAGTATGGGGAGAGGATGCGAAACAATCATTGCAGCCCGGGGAGGACATATCCCATACGAAGGAACACCTGCGTACTAATCTTCCTCTTGGATAGACAATCATGTGTAACGATATTATGAGTTCAATAAAACTTATTTTTGTTTGTTTCCACATTGTATGAATTGTATTCATTTTTACGCAGTTATGCTTTCATCATCCTTTAAGTACAAAACTTCTCTCTCTCATTTCTAAATTTCATGTCTCTCAGATGATTTTTCGAGGAGTTATGGCAAAAAAAAAAACCCTGATGCTTACGTTTTGCACGCCAGTGTATAGATAGATATATGACTACAAATGATGATTTTTTTTTTGATGGATTCTTGATACGGTAAGTGCAGTTTTAGATCTTGGGTGAAGTTAGAGGAGTGGGTTTTTGGGGCTTCTGCAACTTAAATTTTTGTAGCTGGTCTTACAATTACAGTGGAACCCCGCTATTCGTACAACTTTTTCAAGCAAAATTTAACTCGCTATTCGTACGGCGCCAGGGAACAGGGTTGCCAGTATTTTCTTTTTTAAAGAAAAAAATCGAGAAATTATGTTTTTTTTGAACTTGTATGGGACTTATTTGTTTGGCGTTTTGGAGTTTTTTTTAGTTTTAATACTTTTTGGGATTTTATTGACAGTTTTAACCTTCTAAACAAGTTATTTTTTTAAATTTTTTCCACTTTTTTAAGAATTTATTCTTTTCTTCCCTTTTTTTAAAATAATAGTTTGGCTTTTCTTTGGACTTTTTCCAGAACGGTTTGGCTTCTTGAGACCTTTTTCATCTAGTAGCCCTGTCTGCTCAGTCTCGTCTCTCTTTCCGTGCGTTACACTTCATCCACGCAAGATCCGTGAAACGTTGTGACATTCTGTGATCAACAGGAGCATCAATTTGTTCAACGACAATGTTATTGACCATTTTAGAAAAATTCTGAAAAATCGTCAAAGGCAGACAACATTGGACAGGTTTTTAGAGAAAGAAACCCAAGATTCTTCTAGTGCAAAAAAGAAGACAGAAAAAAGAAAGAACAGCAGAAAGGATGATAACACAAGAAAGGATGTCACCTGATGTTTTTATGGAAGTTGACTCCCCTTCCAAGCAGTTACAACATCTCTTCCTCCTCTCATCATTCTACTCATGCCATCAGCTCACCTCAGTACCAGTAAAGTGAAGTTAAATTTTTATTTATGTAGTATTTCATACACAGTACACTATACTTGTTTTTCAAAGGTTTAATTAAGCAACCATCTGTGGGTCTGGAACGGATTAATCCAATTTACATTGTATCTTATGTGAAAAAATAATTCGCCATTCGTACAACTCGCTATTCGAACTGCCTCCTAGAACGAATTGTGTACGAATAGCGGGGTTCCACTGTATAATGTTTAGGCTAGCTCTAGAACGGGGGGGGGGGGGCTCCACAGGCCCTCCCCGGAAGTTTTTTGCAATTTCAGGCTCTTTGGGGACATTAGAGAAAGGAGTTTCAAAAGTTCTCCCAACTAAGAAAATGTTCGAAAAACGAGTCTTAAAAAATGAAGTTTTAAGTCTATCTTTGTCAACGTTACTGGAGGCAGGGGTTCGAGGTCTCTCACCAGGAAACTTTTTGAAATCTTCCTAACAATGCAATTTCGGGATTTTTTGGTGATGTTAGAGGAAGCAGAATGGAGTTTGGTTACTCTCCCCCGCAATTTTTTTTCAAAATAAACTTCTTTTAGGTCTCTTTTGGTGTCGCAAGTGATAGTGTTCGATGTTTTTTCTCCGAAAGTGTTCCTGAAACAAAAGTCTTAAAAGTGTAATCTCTCTTTTTATGAAAATTTTGATCTGAATTTTTTCCCCGACTGTTTCCCCCAACTGTCCTCCCCCCCGGGGGGGGGGGGAGAACAGTTGACTTGCTCCGGGGGCAGTGCCCCCCCCCCAGGGAGATGCCTGAAAGAAACACTATATCTTTAATGACACGTATTTATGACTGGTAAATTTTGAACTCGTTTCTATTTCTTATTGGTGTTTAGTCGGTACATTTTTCTAAAAGTGTTTATTTTATAATTTCATCACAAAAACTCGAAAATGTACTTAAGATACTATGGCTCTGGAGCACACAAATTCACCAGCCATAGTTACGCCTATGTTTACACACTACAATAAATTGTAACGATTCTGTGCCAAATTGTTAACTTTTGACAGTTTTCTTTTATAAACTGTACGCAATGAATTGATATATTTTTCAGAGCAATGTTTCTGGCTGCTAATAGCTCCAACTCCATGTAGCTTTTAATGAGCTCTGTATAAGCACGCTTTTTATTCCTGCTGGAGTATTCTTTGCTCTTAACAACCACAAGCAGGTAAAACTCTGATAAAGTTCAACGTGGATCCACTCAAGAACTATCAAGGAGTTTATATATATAATTGCCATGATTACCTATTCAAGAAGAGAACATGCAACTAAAGAACGAACTATTCGACACGATGCAGATGCAGAAGAAGCCAGGGGTGCTTCTGATCCGAAATTCTCAGACATTTCTGAAAATTTTCAAGGGCCTGTTCCAAAAATTAAAAAAAAAAAAAAAAAAATGCCGATGTGGCGCATACGTATTTTTTTTAAGTTTAAAAAAAAAAAGTTCAAACTATTTTTTTAAATATATTAAAAACACTGTCACTAGATGGCACCACATCATTTTCGTTCCATGTGAAGTGCAGGCGAAGTGCAGAGAAAGTGTTCACGTGTTTCAATAATGGCGGCGAGCGGGCGTGGAATGTACCCCAGATCGGAGCACGGAAGGCCCAAGAGCCAGTGGCGGATCATGATTTTGTGATGCCCCAGGCGCAATCTGAACTGGAGGCCCTCTATTGGTCTTGCTAAATATAGGATGTTTCACTAACATGAACAAAACAGAAAATCATTACGTTCTTTATATTTGGAATCAACAACATGTAAACACGTGAAAAAAAACTACAGAAATGAAAAGAATATGTATATATTCTCAGTTACTTAGGGGAAGGGAAAAAAAGGATATTTACATTTCTAAGAAAAAGCATTTTTCAAAAAAAAAAAAAAAAAAACACAATAAAAATTCTGCTTCATACTGTAGTGATTTAGGCAGAGGCGGGCTTGAGCTCCAGGCGCCGTCTTCTGGGAGTCCCCACAATTTTGTTCAATATAATAATGCACAACATCAAAAATTGGTATTTTAATTTCTGAAAATGACAGAGAATTCAATGAAACACTTTTTATTTTGCAAAACTGAAAGCTAGAAAGAATTTATTTAAATGTTTTCTTGTTTCAATTACAAGTAAAATTCTATACATTTACATCACAATAAAAAATGTGTTGAAACAAGCTTTATTTTACTTGTTACAAAATGTTCTTAATATGTATTTTTATCCCCCAAAATCTCTCGCTTTTTTAAGGGAAGCAATCTTTTCTTTTACGCCCGAGGCCTCAACTATTCTTTGTTCCCCTCTGAATTTAGAATTATTAATTAATAAGAATGAAAACTATGAACTTTATTCCACCCTAAAAGAGTGATGTTCATTTAAAGTGGAACTTTTCTTGCTTTCGCTTTTGCAAACTTATCAATAATATATTCATAATCTAATAATTCAGCAACATCCTTTTCTATAAACATAACAGACAGATTTCTCAAATGATTTTGGCTTAAAGAATTACGTAAATAGTTTCTAACTCTTTTAAGTACAGAGAATGAACGTTCACCACTTGCATTGCTCATAGGCATGGTCAAAAATATTTTCAAAATAGTTTCTACATTAGCAAATGTAGACTGCAGTCGGTCAATTATTAGTTTATACGTATTGATAGGATCTGATACGTTTTCTTCTTTGGCATAGTTAAGATATGTTTTGGCATATTAATGTGTTGCATCAATGCAACACATTAAAAAAAAAAAAATACTGAAAAGAAGTAAGTCTCAAACGGCATGGGCCCCGTGAGTATCACAGCTCCTAAGCTATAGGGCCCCGAAAGAAAGAAAAATATCTCACAACAAGTGGGGCTTCAGTTTCAGCTTTCTGGTGTCCAGCTCCTACAAAAATTCTGGGAAGGACCTTTTGTTCTATTAACACCTCCCTCCCCCTCACGCAAGCCGGAAACTTCTGATAGCTGTGGGTAATAAATTTTGCTCTGCTCGTTCATACAATGGATAAGAGAAAGAACGGCCGAATTTGAGTCCTACAAAACCATTAGCGAGGAAAGAAGATGCCTACTATACAATACTACAAGGGGAGGGGTTAACTCACTCTCGAAGGGGGCTCCTCTCGTCGCTGTTTTTGGCTTTTGAAATTTTATTGACATCATTGATCAATTCCCAATATCCACCACCAGGAAAATAATTTTAAAAATGGCTATATTTATTATTATTATTAAGCACTTGAGGATTCTGAGGCCCTAGGCGCATGCCTCCTGCGCCTGTGCGGTGATCCGCCACTGCCAAGAGCTATGCAGCCTTTTTCAGTCGGCTCGGACCATGGAGCTAGTGTCGACTATCGAGATAGCTTCATGGCTCGGACAGGAAGGAGAGCGATTTCGACGCTTAATCCTCCGTCACGTGCGAGACAAATGGACTTGATAACTTCACACAAATTTTGTCATAGAGCAGAAGATTTTAAATAGATGGAAGCAGTTGCATTTTTTTAATCTTTACTTATGGTGCATGGTGCATAAGTGCTTTTGAGATCGATATATCTGACATCGACATTCATAAATGCTTTTTATAGTTAAGAACATAATTAATTTGCATGCTTCAAGTGCGGGATACTTAAAGTCAACCTCTCTTAATTTTCTGTATGAATTGGTTTAAAACTCTGCTCTATTAATCATGCAGTGACAAAATAAAATATAAGTAGCGACTGCAGCGACTCTCAGAACCAAAACCTAATTTATACTTTTTTTAAAAAAAAGAGGTGGCAACAGAGTCTCGAGCGGGAAAAGAGTTGGAGTGTTAGAACTGCTCGGAGTTCTGTATTTTTCTCCGTGTAACTATGTATCATCGTTGTGTCATGTAGATTTACAATAAATGTGTGTTTGTGAAGTCTCAGCCCTAATAATGAACCAACGATATATAGGATTTGAACGCCAAAGTTTTAATGTAAATGAAACGTGTCTATTATTTCGAGAAATAAAAATTTTAATAGTTGAAAAAAATTATAATGTATTGTGTTACGTGCGGGACATTTTGCAAATGCTCATGTAATGCATGTTTTTAGAATGTTGGAAATTAAATGAAAACTCCAAACAATGTATTAGTTATACACTTTAAAACACAATGCATTTATTTGAATAAAATTTATGCAGAAATTGATTATTCAGAGAAGTATTTTAATTTTTAATTTGAATTAGGGTAAATGCAAAAAATTTTTTTCCCGAAACTATAAACAATTTCTGTTATTAGCTAAAGCGTTAGCTGATATTTTTCTTAAAACACATGACGAAATCCATTAGGGGGCTCTGGCCACTTGTAGTATTTGATTGAGCCTTTGTTTATCTTTTTGGGTTAGCCTTTCTGCCTTTTTTCAGTTCATTTATCCTTTTATCTTCTACCTTCTGCAAATTTGAACTTTTTTTTCATTTCATCTTTTTCATTCTCTCAGCACTAGATTTAGATTCTTCCACTTCTGTTCAATAAAAAACAAATTTTATTTATGTTAAAAAATTCAATATTTTAGAAGGTTATTGCGCAAAATGTCATAAAAGTGAAATAAAATATATCTCTTAGATAGATGTTCTAAAATAAACCTCATAATGTTGAAACAATGTTATATCAAACATTGAAAAAGTCAAAAATTATTGTCTTACAAACAACTCATCGATAAAAAATGTAGTTGCTTTGCTATTGACATTTTAAACTAGTTTGGTTATTTGTCTTTGTATGATTTTGAGTAATCTGTTCTTTATCATAAATGGATCACTGAAGTGATAGAAACTTCTGTAATGAAAATATAAAAGTTTAGAAATGTATACTAAACTATATAATATAACAAAAAACTCTCAAAATTATGAAAATAATAATAATAATTTATTTCTTCAGAACAAAACAATTTTAAAACAAAAAAGTAATGAAAGATTTCAAGCTATGTTGAAGTAGAATTGTTATCAACATTTAGAAATTGGAATTGTGTTTCCTACATGGTATGCGTCACTCGTTGGATAGTTTTGTATTTGATTCTTTTACAAATAAAATTAACTTTAAAGGCTAGAACTAGCATATTACATGTGTACAACACTAATCTGCTTTAGAAATGTCATTTACACAAAATAAATGTGTTCCATTTTTAAACTAACTGAAAATATTCATTTTTTTCGTCACGTGCTGGACACAAAAATTAAGCTTTTTATATGTGCTATATTAAGCTAGGTCTTAAAGTTTAATAAAATAAAATAATTGAACTTTAGACTTAGCAATAAAGTTTACTTCAGGAGTTTCAGTTGATTTTTTGAATCCAAAGCAAGCATGCAAAATTCGCTCGAAAACTCGAAGAACTTGCTTGGACAAGGCAACCATCTTTAGAATACTGTGTTGCCAATGCAGAAATGATAAACTTTGATTTCTTAGTCAAAACATAAAATATAACGTTTTATCTTGCAATACTTCCGAAATTTATCCACACAAAATTATTTTAAAATCGACTACCCTAAAATAATTACTGTTTTCATGGAATGGCCCTACAATGTCCTGTTAATACCCAGCAATTCGATCGTTGCGATAAATTGCTAGTATTTATCGTAACTTGTAAATTGATTAGCAGTGATGTTTTTCTAGGTTTTTTTACCTAGTTGGTTTATTGGATAAGAGTCTAAAATTGAATTTTTAGAACTTCAATGTCAAAAAAATTTTGGGAAAAGCCCCCAAACCCTCTCCCTCTACTATCGTCACCAAGGAAAACCTAAATTAATTGTGTTTTCAGATTTCTTATTGGGACTTAAAAATACCTCCAGTATGCCAGCATTTGGGTTCATGTAAATAAGCTATGTGATGTGATTTTTAAAATAAGGCAGGGAAAATGAACTAAACAAAATAAAAGTTGGTGCATAAAAGACTTTTGATGAACTCTGAATTCAAAATGCCTAGTTCAAAATGATAGACAATGTAGGAAGAAGACAAAGCTATGATGAAGGAGATCGTATTTCTTCCAAAACAACTCAGTTTAAATTTGAACAAGAAGTATTTTTTCCCCTTATTGGATAATGCTGTAACTTTCATTGCTGATAGCTTCACCTCATTGAAGAAATTATAGCATCATTTGGAAGCTGATGTACAAGGTAAAAGTATTGAAGATCGGGTGACATATTATAGCTTATTTATTGAACACTTGAATAAATTATATACAAATATATTTACATAGCATATCGTATGCGAAGAAGTAAATTATAACATCATCAGTTATCGAAGCCACAGCCGTGCAGCATTTCACAACAACAGAACATCATGGACGGTTAAAGTTAAAGTCACAGTTATAAGCAATAGAAGAACAAGTTAAAAATATTTTACAGTAAATTATTTAAAATATCTTTCAATTCTCCCCAATATTTTTTATCATTTACAGTTCTTCAATTAACAATAGTTAAACATCAGTTATTAAATATCAATCAATTAAGAGTTCGCAATAAAAACAAAAAAGTCAATCACAGTTCTTTGTAAAGTTCAATCACAGTCCAATACACTTGGCTCAAGTCGAACTTTGGCCATATGATTATTTAAAATGTCACTTGCTAAGTGTTTTGTCATTGCATCTGCTTCTAAATCACTAGTATTTTGATAAATGAGCTGTATAAGCCCTTTCTCTTTACCATCTTAAATGAAATCAAATTTTCGGTTTATGTGTCTAGTACGACAACTTACCTTGTGGTTGTTCACCCAATCTATTAAAGCTTTACTGTCAGTCATTATATCTATAGGAGTAATTATCCGGTCATTTTCTTGTAGTTCATCCCAGACAGCCATGAATCTCCAAATTACATCCATAGGATATCTCTTGGATAAGATGAGTAGATATAACCACATCCATGAGATATCCCTGAGACATCCACATATCTGCTGAATATCCACAGAACGTCAAAAAGGTTGCAGCTATTGGAACTCCCTGAGACGTCGCGATATCGCGACGTGTATTAGATATCCCATGGATATCCAGGATATCTCATAGATATCCTGAAAACATCCAACAGATATCCCAGAGACATCTTAACGTCATAAGGTTATCTCTAGGATATCCAAGAGACATCCATCTCTTGGATATTGGGATATAGCTTGGATATCCATAGGAGGTCTCAAATGAATGGTTTATAGGTATTTATAAAACATCAGAATATGCTACAGATTTATTACATATGCAAAAAGAGTACAAAGCCTATAGCATAACATATATTTGAGCAATGTAAATTACTCCATTACAAATTATAATTACATAGCCATTATTTTCCTATAACTACTTTTGAAAATATTTATAACTTATTTTCAAATCTTCACTTTAGGAAAATATGACTAAGCAATTAAAATTTTTAATGAATATTCAATACTAGAGCTATATATTAGGCTACAGGTCAATACACTTCATGCATATGCAATAAATCTTTAGCACATTTTTATATTTTACATATATAAGCAAGAAATGTAACAAAAATTATATAGTATTGACAAAACATTTTTATCTTTTTCTGTGAACCCGTATTAAATAGCTCATAAAAAAAAGAGTACTTAAAAATTATAAAAAATATTCCTTCATAAAACTACTTCTGAAAGATGAGACAAGTTTTTAAAATTTTACATCCATTTAGAGCATTAATTTCGAATGCTTAAAATTACTCGCAATTTTCATACATTCACGATTTTCATACTAATTTAAACTTTACTCCTTTTTAATTGTGTACAGTATAATTCAGATATAATTATGATTGAATTTACTGATGTAACTCTGGACATTTCATTAGAAACAAGTGGTATTCAATGAGCAATACGAGGATTATTTTTTCTCAAAAATGTATTACTTTTGACTTAAAGATGATTAAGAGTAGGCTGCTGTTCTCCGAGACAAAAAAATAAACTGAACAAATAAGTCGTTTTTTTGTTTTATTTTAAAAAGGCACAAAAATTATATACAGAAGATATTACAAAATAGATTATTTTATACAAAATAGATTTATTTACACATAACAGATTTATTTACACAATAGTATTGCCCAAAAGGGATGGGGAGTTGGCAGAATTTTCTGCAGCCACTCTCATATGGCGTGCTTTCGCATGGCGAAGCCAATTTTTTATTGCAGTTTCCACTGCTGCATCCATTGCAGCATTTCTTACTGTTTCATTCCGTCTAGTTGCATCTAAAAAATTAATTTTCAAGAATGAATTTTTACACATAGAACAAATTTCTCTTCATAACAATGTAAAAGGAATTTTCTCATTTGTCCAATTTACGCACAAAATATACACCTGCACATGGATAAAGAAAAAAAAAACTTATTTAAATACAAAATGTTGATTGTTACGCAGAAAAAAAAACACCTGTAGCAAGGCAGAATTTAAATAAATAAGAAAAATAAAATAGCAAACTACATTTCAATAGCAATTAAATTAACAAGTGAAAAATTACTGTGAATTTACTCAACAATAAATTTGGTAAACAAAATCAAAAACTTTGTTTGATAATCAAGAAAGCCAAACAATAAACATGTATTTTCACACCCCTCTCCTTCCAGAACATGTGTAGCTGTTACAAGGTTTTCACAATAAAATCATGACTTCATTAGTTCATACTTCAAGGAAAATTCTTCAAACAATCCTTGACTATCGGCTACATTCACAAAAACTTGAAAACAAATCAGAGCACTACAGATAAAGCTCAAAATACTTTAATGATAATTGTATATCCAACAGTTATGTATTCATTTTTAATGTATATAAATTATTTATATTATTTTATACATATAAACTAATACCAAATATCACTCTTGTCAGCTGCAGCTTATAGAATACACCCTTTCCTTTCGCTCCCATCCAGCTGAACTCCTGTGCCACTACATCTGTCAGGAGTTTTCTCATGATCCTCTTTACAGTGGAGTCTACAGTTACGCCCCCACAGTTTGACGTAAAGTTAATCTATAAAAATTCATAGAAAAATTAATTCAAGATACACTGAAAGCCTTGGTTTAAAAAAAAGAAACTAATGCATACCAAATAATTGAAAATCTCTGTCTTCAAAAGCGCACCTTCTAAGCATTGCAGTTCCTCTATATTTTTTACTGGTAGCTTAACCGGTACAACATCCCCATCACCAGTGATGTAGTCGAGGGGGGACGGCGTCCCCCTACCTTTTTATTTTAATACAAGCGTCCCCCCAAACATTTTACATTTTAACATAAGCGTCTCCCACTTTTTTATTTGAATTGCTTATCTTCGTATGTATGAGCGTCCCCCCAACATTTTTTTTCAGGACTACACCACTACCCATCACCGAATGTTTCGGCGATAGGGGCAAAGTTGTTTGTTGCTAAAAGAATAAACTCGAGAGTTCAAGTCATATGAACTCTTTCATAAAATTTTCAAGCTGAAACGCACTAAAATTGTCTAGAGCGCCAAAATGTTCCACATCTTTACAAAGATGCAATAACCCATGAACATTGTGAGATACATGTTGTTTACCATATAGGAGTATAAAACTTTGGACAAAACACTTTAACCAAGCCTGAGCATATGATACCATCTCTCTGTTAGGCTCAGTAACTAATACTTTAACTGCACAATGCATAAGCAGAAAATGCTCATACAGATCTTTACGTAAAACATTTGACAAAACCACTGGCCCAGTGTATAACAAAAACAGACGAAACTGTGTTGCTTTCCAACGTTCAAATTCTTTTAAAGAACGAGGTTTTCGGGCGAAATCATTAGGGAAACAGTTTTTAAGTTCTACTAGTTGTTTTGACACACTTTCTACCTGATTATTAGCAAGTCTAAATTTTAAATCATCTTTCAACCACAGCTTAATTAACTTTTTCATGACCCCTAAACATATCAAATGCATATACTCATATAGAACATGTGAAACAAGGCAAAAAGTATCTATCTCCAACAGTATAGAATCATATTTAAGATGTTCATCATCAGGATCCTTATTTCTAAAATCAACATCAGTTCTTTCAGTGAAATTAACATTAGGAAAGCAAATTCTATTTTTATAAAATATACCAGTTTCAAAACATTTGCTACAACTCGAATACCCAGAATGGCTTTTAATGCATAATACAAAAGCTCAAGCAGGTGCATCACAAATTATTCCTTTAAGATGTATGTTACACATTTTACCATCAATAGATATACCATTTTCGATTAGATGTTTCATTTCACACACAAAATCACTTAAAAACTCATTACGATTTTTGAGTTTTTCATAGGAATGGAATACACCAATGGAGAACACACAAGGAAAATTCACAGTATAGCTTAACGGACCTAAAATTGGCCATAACTGACTGTTGGAACTTTTAACTATAGGAAGTACATCAACATTTACCAGTAATTCAATTGTTGATTGTGTTAGAACTGTACCTTTAATATTTTGAATGATATTTTTTATTCCGTTTTCAATACCAAAGTGGTGATAAATACCAGACGAGACACTTTTAATTGCTACAGACCTAGCAGTTTGCAATAGTTCCCGTGCATCGCTTGGTAAATCAGACCCAAATAGATATTTCTTAAGTGTTTTTAATAAACCATTAATTGCAGTATGAGATATGTTATTCTCAACTGACCAGTTAGACGAGTCTTTCAGCAAATTTAGATTTTGCTCACACACACGGTTTCGAGAACTTTCCTCACACAGAGTCGGACACTAAGCAAAGTTCCCTATCAGAACTTTCATTCGAGCTATCAGAAGGAAAACCTGACGCTTCATTAGAACTACAATCATGATATTGCTCAGTCAAATTACTAGATGTTGATTGCTAATCAATAATAGACACATCATTTACAGATTCATTAACTTTCTTATAAGTTATCCAATGCAATCGCTTGTTTACTTTAGTTTTAGGCATGATTTTTCTACAAACTAATGACAAATAGCAATAATCACACAATAGACCCAATAAGAATGAACTTCTAAATTGTATCCCAATTGTAAAGAATAAAATTGCTTGCCTCACCCAAACGACAAGTTTAAGACATGAAAATTGCTTTATCCAACAAATCTTACTGAATTCTGTAGAAATAATTTACATGACAAATGAAAAATACTGTTAAAAATTACATATGCCTGAAATTAAAAATACAGAGCAATTATATACCTGAAGTTAAAAATATAGATAAATTATACACCTGAAATTAAAAATACAGATAAATTATATACTAGAAATTAAAAATACAGACAAATTATATCCTTGAAATTAAAATTATAAAAGCTACATGGGTGAAATTAAAAATACTGATTAATTACACGCGTGAGATTAAAAATACTGATGAATTATACGAGGTGTGTCTAAAAAGTTCGGTGAATGGTATGATAAAAACATAAAAACAGAATGTTAATTGTAAGTACATTTATTGACCTTCAAAATACTCTCCAACAGCCACAACACACTTCTGACAACGTTCGTATAACGCTTGAAAACTATTGGAGAAGTCTTGATGCGGAATCGTTCTCATAACAGCCGTCACTTGGTTCTGAACCTCCTCGACGTCCACAAACCGTGATCCCTTTAGGACAGTCTTAAGACGTGGAAACAAAAAAAAAATCAGCAGGCGCCAGATCTGGAGAGTACGGTGGATGTTGCAAAACTCACGCCACTCTGAGTCAAAAATTGTCGCACCATGATGCTGGTATGCGATGGTGCATTGTCGTGCAGTAACACCCAATTTCCGGTCTGATACATCTGTGGCCTAACTCGCCGGCTGCGTTTTAACAAACGTTTGAGAACTTCCAAATAGAATGCGGCATTCACCGTTTGGCCAGCAGGAACGAATTCCTTATAGATGATTCCTTCTTTGTTGAAAAATGTGATTAACATGGTCTTAACTTTGGATTTTACCGCACTGCATTTTATTTGTCGCAGGGAAGAAGGTGATCGCCATTCCATCGATTGTCTTTTCGTTTCGGGGTCGTACTGATAACACCAAGACTCGTCTCCTGTAACAATGGAACCCAGAAAGGTAGGATCCCTGTCACACATGTCAATGAAATCGCCACACATCTCAAAACGTCTTGCTTTTTGATCATCTGTTAGCATGTGCGGCACAAATCGTGAACAAATCTTGCGTTTGCCCAATTCTTGATGGATGATGGTCTCTACTGTGTCTTTGCTAATACCCAATTCTTCTGCTATTAATCGTAGAGTCAATCGCCGATCTTTTTTTAGCATCTCTCGCACACGTTCAGTGTTTTCTGGTGTCCTGTTTGTGGATGGCCGGCCTGAACGTGGTTCGTCCTCCACAGATTCCTTACCAGCGCGGAAGCGTACAAACCAATCATACACACATTTCCTACTCACAGCATCCTGCCCGTACACCTGCACCAACATCTCATGGGTTTCTGTCGCCGTTTTACCCAATTTAAAGCAGAACTTAATGTTGTGTCGTTGCTCCATGACGCATACTACTCGGGTCACTCAATTGGACTGAATGCAATAAGCACTGCACTAGAAGCTTTGCGCTAGTACCGACGGAGCTCAGGTCCAGACATGTCCGTGCGTGTCTACACAGGCACGCGTGCTTCTATCAAACTTTGAATACCCACTTATGAGACCATTCACCGAACTTTTTAGACACACCTCGTATATCCCTGCAAGTAAAAATAGGGAAATATTATGTCCCTGGAATTACGACAAAGCAATTAAATCAAGTAATTAAATAATAATCATTAAAAAACTGAACTACTTTTAATAATCATAAGCATAATATAACACAAAAATATATAAAATATATTAATACAAACAACAAAATCTGATCCGACTACACTACTCACCAGCGATGCGATTGCATTGCAGCAATATGAAAATTACAGTTAATTTTCTCAGTTTAGCGCACAGTTTTAACAGAAAAAATTAAGAAAAACTATTTACCTTAATTAACCACGAAATCTGTAAATATAACAATTTTGAGCAGCAGAGTGAATATAAATAAGCCTAACAGTATCCAAAAGTCAAATAACATCTCAGGGATATAAATTGGACATACCTGAGACATTCATGGAGGATATCTCACAGTCATCCACAGGATATCCAAATATCTATATCATACATGTAACAGTCTGGATATCCATAGGATATCCAAATGTCTATATCCCAAACATGTCACCTTCTGGATATCTGTGAGATATCCAACATATCCAGCAGATATCCAGGATGTTTTTGGATATCCACAGGATGTCCCAATATCTATATCCAAAACATGTTACTATCTGGATATCTGTGAGATATCCAACATATCCAGCAGATATCCAGGATGTTTTTTGGATCTTTTTGGATGTCTCAGAGATATCAGTGGTTGTCTGGGATCAAGTAAATCACTAATCCACCTCACTGCACCAACACAATCACAAGCTGCAATCAATTCTGCCTCCATTGTAGATAATGCTACTAGCTTTTGTTTGCCACTTTTCCATCCTACAAGAGACTCTCCTATCTTCAGTAAGTATCCACTATATGACTTAGCATCTGGTGTTGTGCTCCAACTGGCATCTGTACATGCGTGAAGCTTCCAACTTGTTGTTTTGAACTTTAGGCAGTAATCCATAATCCCTTTCAGGTATCGAAAAAGTCGTTTGACTGCAGTCCAATGCACTTCTCTTGGATCTCTGTTATATTGTGATAGGCTACTCACAGTGTACGTGTAACAAATGATCAATTAATTCTCTTTTGATACATTTAATTATCAAAATAATAATTTCTCATTTATTCAAGGTTTACTTTATTCAAGCCTCGAATAATATTTATTTTTTTAAACGCTTAACTGTCGCTTGACTGTTACTCCGTGACGGAAACTTGTCACGCACTTTTAATGTAGGTTTGCGCAGCATGCCATTTTTTTTCACAGATATTTAGAATTATAATTTTCATTAAATTCCGCGATTAATTTTTGCATGAACTATACTTTAAAACACCTACAATTTTTATTTACATTTTTTTCTAAATCTTTTGGCCAGATAAATTCAAATCATAACCATTTTTACTTATGCACTATATACTGTGGCGTAAGCTTCCTTTTCCGGTGCCTCGCCATGTGTATTTTTTTTTCGTCAGTTGGAAATTCGATATCATACTCCAGTGACGCTTTTTTCGCTCGCTTCCCAGCAGAGGAATTCCTTTGTGTTTCCTTCTGACTGGGGATGCCTCATATAACTACTTTTTTACAAAATATTACTTGAAATGAAAATTTACCTTGAAGAAATGTATTTATAGAATTACTCAAGGTGCTGTAGATTTTATGACAGCATAGTGAATGCGTTCCTCGACCGATAAAAAAAAAACAAGTACTTATTTACTCCAGTATTGTATGCTGTAATTCACGATCAATGAGCTGAACATGAAGAATTGGAAATGACTTCATCTACGTTGAAGGACATTCATTAATAGAGGACGATTCTGCATAACGATATATGCTATTCCAATAAATGACTGCATCACGGACCTTATATGTTGTGAAATGAATATGGAAGTATAGTTTAAGACCGTTGAATCGCCAATGGACGGCACTATACGGCAAAGGCGATCTTTCTAGTGATAAAGTTTGATTCAAGCAACAATCAGCGAAGGTGTCGATGTTAGTACTAATTCAAGTCGTGGATCCACAGGTCGCAAACATTTTTTTATGATTGATCAATCATTGCTTTATATGTTCTCTGGCCAATTCAGTATTTTTTTATATTAATGCCTAAGATGTGAAAATTTAGATTTTTAAGGTATTTAAATATAGTCAAGAAATTTTTATGAAGTTAATGAAGTAACTATTATGAATAAATAATTGATTTTTTGAATTCTGAATATATATTTTTTCACAATAAGAAATGTTAGATATTGTTCAAAAATTAAAGAACAATGATATAAAAACTTCAGAAAATTTTTGTGTAAATAATGAGGGATTATTGTTAAAAATTGTAAAAGTCACAAAAAGGGGTAAAAGTCACAATATTAAAAGAATTTATGTACCAATTAGTTTAAGGGAGGCATGCATTGAAAATGCACTTACCACATTTTCCTACCCAGAAAACATTTAATTTCCTTTAAACAATGTATTTTTTTCCTTCCATGTTTACTGCTGTAAAAAAGTTTTGTCGTGCTTGTCCACAATGTTTAGCAAATAAACCTAAACCTGCTAAAACCATTCCAAGATTAATTTCAAAAAAGAATCTTGCTCCCGGGGAATTTTTGGCTTGTGACATTATTGGTAAATTATGTAGAAGTATTGATAACAATTTTTTCATTTTAACTATTTTAGATCACTATTCACGATACTTAGAGACATTTTCATTGGCAAATATTTCTTCATCATCTATTATAAAATGTTTAAACACCTATTTTTCTCGTTTTGGAATTCCTAAGATCATTCCAACTGATAATGGGACAAACTTTGTTTCCAAAGAAATTGAGGAATTTTTTAACAGTTTAAATATTGAGCATAGGAAAGCTTCAATTTACTATCCTGCTTCCAATGGGGCAATTGAACGTACCCACAGAATACTCAAAGAAAGTATTGCTGCTTTATGTGAAAAAACTTATGAATGGTCACAAAAAATCATGTTATTTAAACTCCATTATAATGCTAGTACTCATAGTGTCACAGGTTTTTCTCCTGCAGAATTATTTTATGGTAGATCTATCAATGTACCAATGGAAAAATTTTCAGATCCTATTTTAGTAGATCATTATAACAAATATGTTCTCGAAACAAAAAAATGTGCTGAGGAGAACAGGAGTATAGTAGCTACAAATGAGGATAAATACTTCGAACAACATAAAAAGCAATTAAAGGGTAGATCTATCACAAAATTTGAGATAAATGACAGGGTCTACATAAAAAATTTGAACAATCCTGGTGTTTTGTTACCCAAATACAAAGGTCCCTATGTCATTGAGAGAAGTTTTAGGAATGATAATTATTTAGTAAGAAATGAAAATACAAATGACAAACCAATTAAATTGCATATAAGTAAAATATTCCCTGCCAAATGATTAATTTAAAAAATGAATAGAATATTTCTGTTTGTATCATGTACTAATATTCAATGACTGTGAGAAATGTGTAATTCACATTGCTTTTATTCAAGAATAGCTACCTTGTATATTTTGTTTGCATTAATTGTTTGTTTCTTCCTCACGCCTAGCTAACTTGGGGAAAATTTAGACTAGCAATGCATTACTGTGTCAACGTGAAATTGCATAAATTTGATCGATCTGAATAATTTGGTAAAATGATAACATGCAGAGAATTGTTTTATTTGTTGTTATTTACATTATCATGGCAGTTCGTTTACAAACATTTTTGACTGAAATGCAAAACAATGTTGATTTTTTCATACTTGGAAATGAACCGGTATATGGAGTGAGATTCTGGGTGATTCAAAAATTTTAATTATTTAATTGCTGAAATATTTTTTTATATATTAGTTTATCATGACTGCATCAAGTATCGATATTCCTGTTGATGACACGAAAATACAGATGCATAATTGTCATCATATTTTAATGAAGTTATATGCATACAGTGTATTGCATTTTTCTGGCCAAAAAAATTTTTTTATATATACTAGAATATTTTCGGGGTACTTAAATTTTTTCCTTCGAGGGGGCGATAATGTAACAAAAGGTCAATTAATTCTCTTTTGATACATTTAATTATCAAAATAATAATTTCTCATTTATTCAAGGTTTACTTTATTCAAGCCTCGAATAATATTTATTTTTTTAAACGCTTAACTGTCGCTTGACTGTTACTCCGTGACGGAAACTTGTCACGCACTTTTAATGTAGGTTTGCGCAGCATGCCATTTTTTTTCACAGATATTTAGAATTATAATTTCCATTAAATTCCGCGATTAATTTTTGCATGAACTATACTTTAAAACACCTACAATTTTTATTTACATTTTTTTCTAAATCTTTTGGCCAGATAAATTCAAATCATAACCATTTTTACTTATGCACTATATACTGTGGCGTAAGCTTCCTTTTCCGGTGCCTCGCCATGTGTATTTTTTTTTCGTCAGTTGGAAATTCGATATCATACTCCAGTGACGCTTTTTTCGCTCGCTTCCCAGCAGAGGAATTCCTTTGTGTTTCCTTCTGACTGGGGATGCCTCATATAACTACTTTTTTTCAAAATATTACTTGAAATGAAAATTTACCTTGAAGAAATGTATTTATAGAATTACTCAAGGTGCTGTAGATTTATGACAGCATAGTGAATGCGTTCCTCGACCGATAAAAAAAAAACAAGTATTTGTTTACTCCAGTATTGTATGCTGTAATTCACGATCAATGAGCTGAACATGAAGAATTGGAAATGACTTCATCTACGTTGAAGGACATTCATTAATAGAGGACGATTCGGCATAACGATATATGCTATTCCAATAAATGACTGCATCACGGACCTTATATGTTGTGAAATGAATATGGAAGTATAGTTTAAGACCGTTGAATCGCCAATGGACGGCACTATACGGCAAAGGCGATCTTTCTGGTGATAAAGTTTGATTCAAGCAACAATCAGCGAAGGTGTCGATGTTAGTACTAATTCAAGTCGTGGATCCACAGGTCGTAAACATTTTTTTATGATTGATCAATCAGTGCTTTATATGTTCTCTGGCCAATTCAGTTTTTTTTTATATTAATGCCTAAGATGTGAAAATTTAGATTTTTAAGGTATTTAAATATAGGCAAGAAATTTTTATGAAGTTAGTGAAGTAACTATTATGAATAAATAATTGATTTTTTGAATTCTGAATATATAATTTTTTCACAATAATAATTGATCTTCTATTTCAGAATATGAATAGTTATATATTTAATTCATTTTATAACACAACGCAATCTACTTAGAATTAAGTATTTAAATCTAAGGTATTTATTAATCAATGACTTTTAATATGTTTTATACACGATACATGGTATTTAATATTAATAATTAAATCACATATTGTAACAGTAGGCTATGTCTGGACGAGTTCCAGTAGCTAAATACATTACAGACCCAATTGCTCCTTGATATGATTTCTGGGGGAAAGGTTTTGATTTTTCATAATCATCAAGTTGTTTATCTCCAGCTACCCCTGGAGTTCTTACTGGGTTACAATATTGCATTTTAAATTTTTCTAAGATCATCATCACATAATTTCTTTGTGATAAAACTATTTCTTCACTTGTCTTACTTATCTGAACTCCCAGGAACATATTTGTATCTGTAGTTTCCTTGACATCAATATTTTTCTTCACAATACTTATTAATTTATCCATCATTTTTTCTGTGCTTGCCACAACTAGGAAATCATCTACATATATTCCAACATGAATGTAATCATTTCCTTCTTTCCTGGTGTACACTGATGGATCTGACTTGAGTCTCTCTAAACCTGCCTCTTGTAATATTTTACTTAATCTGTCATACCAACATCTTCCTGACTGTGGTAGACCATAAATGCTTCTCTTGATTAGGTAAACTTTGTCATCAGGCAACTCATAACCATTTGGTGCTTCCATGTAAATTTCGTCATTTAACATTCCATTCAGGTAAGCTGTTTTTACATCATAAAATTTCATAATAGAATTCTTCGTTGCTGCAAGTGCCAGAAGGACCCTTAATGAATCCCATTTCATTACTGGACTAAAACTTTCTTCAAAATCAATTCCTTGTTTCTGCCCACAGCCTACTGCAACAAGTCTTGCCTTGTAATGTTTTTCATCTCCTGATTTCTTAATCTTGTAAACCCAACGACTTTTAATTACTTTCTTATTTTTATGTCTTTCTACTGGCTCCCATACATGATGCATTTCTAAAGAGTTAATTTCTTCGTTCATTGCACTTATCCACTGATCTTTCTCATTTGATGTTATAGCACTTTTATATGAATCAGGTGTCAATTCTGTCACTGTATATACTTCATAGTCACTGTATCTTGCAGGCATTCTTCTGTTTCTAACAGGCTTTTGAGGTTCATTTTAATCTTCCTTGCTTTCTTCATCAGAGTCATTGATATTTTGTTCATCATTATTCACTGTTGTGTCCATTTGTTCTTCTGAATATGATACTTCAATTGATGAATCATCCCTTGAACAATTTTCTTGATCTCCTAGGCAGTAGTCAAGTTCCATATAATTTACTTGTTTCTTTGGTGATTCATTTAGAGCATAACCGTTTGTTGATTCATCAAATATTACATCAGATGTTTCATATACTTTTCTGTCTTCCATGTCATATATTCTGTATGCCCTCCTTTCTCTTGAATATCCAATGAAAACACCTTTTTTTGCTTTTGGTTCTAGCTTGTGCCTTTTGTTGCTATGAACTTTGTAATATGCTGTGCACCCAAATCGCTTCAAATGTCGAACAGAAGGTTTCCTGGAATTCCATAGTTCCATTGGTGTTTTGTCCTTTCGATTCTTAGTCGGTGTAATATTGTGCATGTATTCTGCGGTTGCAACTGCTTCAGCCCAAAAGTGTAATGGTAGTTCGCTGTCTATCAGAAGTGTTCTTGCTTTATCAAGCAATGTTCTGTTCGCCCTCTCTGCGACTCCGTTGCTTCTCGGGGAATAGTATGTTGTTTTTTCATGCTTTATACCTTTTTGATTAAAATATTGCTTAAGTTCTTCATTGACAAACTCTAAACCATTATCAGATCGAATTCTTTTAAGCTTGATATTTAACTCATTCTCTCTTCTTGTTATGAGCTTTTGCAAAGCTCTAATTGCTTCATTCTTGGTTTTCAAAAATTCAATGAAATATCTTCTTGAAAACTGGTCCACTACTGTCAGCATATATTTTTTGTCATTTAAAGACGCAACTCTAAATGGGCCACACAAATCAACATGTAAAGCTTCGAGGGGTTCATTTGATGTTTCTGAATATGTGTCTTCATGAGAGCAACTTGTCATCTTTCCTTTTATACATGAATCACAGATCTTCATTTCACCTTCCAATTTTTCTAGTCCTCGTACCATATTCTTAGTCAGCATCATTTTCAAATATTCTGGATTAAGATGTCCAAGTCTCTTGTGCCATAGTTCATAGGAGTTTTCTTTTATTTTTAAGCATGCTTCGTTTTCAGTTTCAGTCTTCTGGGGTATTAATTTCACAATGAACATATTTTCTTTTAGTTTCCCTTTACACATTAATTCACCATCTCCATCATAAATATATGCACCTTGCTTATTGAGTGTTACTTCATTTCCATTTTTCACAATGCTTGGTACTGACATCAAATTACATCTCAGCTGTGGAACACATAAAACATTCTTTAATCTAACATTTTTCATGTCTTCTGCTGTAGCGGCTCTAATTTCACCTCTGTAAGTAGATTCAATATTCCTTCCTTCTTCGGCCACACTGATGATTTTGCTTTCTTCCTTAATATTTTCCATCCAGGTTTCAGTAGGGGTCATGTGTGATGTGCAAGCAGAGTCTAAATGCCATTCACTAATATTTTCTTCAGTGATCACAGTTTCATAAGTTGTTAAAGCTGATTCTTTCCCAGATGTTGATGTCTCTGTAGAAATTTTTGCATATTCATTTCTGTAATTTAAATTCTTCATACCTGTGTTTTGTTTTCCAGGATTTTTTCTTTTGTTATTCTTTGCAAACCAACAATCTTTTTGTAAATGTCCAAGCTTCGAGCAGACAAAACATCGTTTTGGTTTCGGTTTATTTTTATCTTGAGTTCTGTAAACTTTGCTAAATTCATTTTTTCTATCTTGTTCTTTTTTTTCAAAATTTAATAAGGTTTGTCGTAAATCCACAAATTTAATTCCTCGATTAGCCGATAAAGCCAGTGCAATATTCTCAAACTTCGTTGGTAAACCTTCCACAATGTATCGTATTAATTCTCTTTCAGTTACTTGTTTTCCCAATTCATTTATTTGCTGTGAAAGTCCTTGCGATCTTGTAAGATATTCATCAACACTTTCATTTTCGGTCTTTTTTAATCTTGTTAAATCTACTAATAGATCGGTCCTTCTATCTTCAATTGCACCTTCGAAACGAACTTTAATCGCCTCCCAGATATCCTTGGCTTTTTTAATACCTTTGTATATTATCGCTTGTTCTGCTGTTAGGCTTAGGATAATTATTCCTAGTGCTTCTTTATTTTTCTTCGACCAATATTTGTGATTCCGTACGCTATTTGCATCCGTGTCGGTTTCGGCTGGTTCGTCTTTGAGTATAACTTCTTCGAATGATTCTATTACATCAAATATTGCTTCGATTTTCATACTCAATATTGCATAATTGTTTTCATTCAGCTGTTCGATTCTTGCAGAATTCAGGTGATCCATTTTTTCGTTGTTTTTTAAATAAGCAGGAAAAGAAATTCTATGTAACTGTTAGCTGTTAGGCTTTACACGGTTTTCTGCTTACTTCGCTTCTTTCAACCGCGATTCTGCTACCAATTTGAAGATCGGGTGACATATTATAGCTTATTTATTGAACACTTGAATAAATTATATACAAATATATTTACATAGCATATCTTATACGAAGAAGTAAATTATAACATCATCAGTTACTGTAAGCCACAGCCGTGCATCATTTCACAACAACAGAACATCATGGACGGTTAAAGTTAAAGTCACAGTTATAAGCAATAGAAGAACAAGTTAAAAATATTTTACAGTAAATTATTAAAAATATCTTTCAAATATGAAGCATTTTCCAGACCGAAAAGAACTATTAGATTTATAGAACTATAAGAATATTTGATTTTACAGGAGCATCTAAACGATCAAACGCTGAAGAAGAAGACATTAGTGAAGAACTATGTGAAGAAATTAAAAAAAATAGCCATTTTCTATCTGAAGAAAATATATCTCTAATTGATCTGTTAAACGTTTATTCATCAAAACAACATGAAAGGCGTTTTTTTCCAACCAATTTGAGAATTTTATTAACAAGCCCTATATATGTATTGCAAATTCCGGTCCCAAATTGCAAACAATCGCTTGAATATCCCTGATCATCGATGTAACCATGTGAAGATGATTAAGAGGAGTAAGGGACCAAAATGGCCGATGCCTTTGGTCCTACAATAGGCGCAGTTTCTCCCTTCTCTTCTCCTCTCCTCTCCTCTCATCGGAGACCTCTCCGTGCAGAAAGACCGCTCCTTTTCGCGAAACCGGAGGAGGCGAGCAGAGCGAGTACCCCAAGGTTAGGCGAGTAGCCTCTCCCCCCTTCCCCGTCTTTTCTCTCCCTTCCCGTCGAGAGTGTAGAGAGCCACAGTGAAAGAAACATTGGAGAGGGTAAAGTGAAATAGCTTACCATGGATAATTAAAACTAGATGAATTTTCTGGTGAAATGTACTTTTCACAGCCTTAGAAAGGGTGAACGCTAAAATTGCCTTAAAATATTTAAATGAAAAATGTTTATATGATAGTAAGTTTTGAAATCGTTATAAATATACCGTTCCAAAGTCTCTTTTAAGGTAGCGTGGCCGAGTGGTCTAAGGCGCTGGTTTTAGGCACCAGTCTCATTGAGGCGTGGGTTCGAATCCCACCGCTGCCAAGATCCTTTTTACTTCGGTCGTTATTTTGAAGGATACGATTTTAATGTAAGATAATTTAGTCATGACTCATGAGGTGATAACCAATTTGTTTTTTCTTTTGGAACTTTCATTGAAGTTTTTTTGCAAACACACGAATTTCCAAACAACATATTTAAGTTATATGTGCCAAATACGACTGACGGGGAAAAAGTTTCTTTGTTCCTTTATGAATTCAACATTTTATTAGATAACAATTGCTATCGAATAAAATGTAAAAATGAATAGAATTTTTCTTTAATACAACCAGCTCATTTAATAATGATTGAACAACTTCATAATTCAACGCAATTTTTTCCATTTTTAGCTTATTTTCCCATTTAAAAAAATGGTATGAAAGAAGGCTTAATGGTATTGTGAAAATATCATAAAAAAATAAACAAAAGTCAAAAATAACTGAAGTAATGAAGTAAAGATTGAAAAATAAAAAATTTGAAAGTAGGGTTTTGAGATGGGGGAAAATGTGTGTCTGTCTGTCACACCCTAATAACTTTTGAGGGAATTGACTAATTTGGAAGTTTTTTTTTTTTTTTTTTTTGCATTCAAAAGATATTGGCGATTAAATCTCATTTCCATATTTTATTTTTTGATTTGAAAATTTTTTCGATACATTTTAAACAATTAAAAAAATTTTAACCTTAGCGCCTATGGGAAATATGAAGCAAGTTATCTAAACACTGGACATAAGATCAAAGTTCCTTTGAACAAGCTTATTGGAATGAGCTCAGTTCAACAAAATTTAACATTTTAGCGTACGGGGAAATTTCAATCTTATTTATAAATCCTGATCCAACAGATGGATTTGCTTGTAACAAACTTTTATCGGAGGGATCTTACGACGGGGGGGGGGGGGGGGGTAGAACACGTAGATACGAAGTTTATTTAGAACTAAACGAATCTATTTTCTCATGAAATTTTTTTATCTGGATTTTTAAGGATATTTCTGAATGAATGAATATAAATGAATGAATAAGTAAATACATAAATAATTGAATGAATAAATACATGAATGAGTGAATGAATGAATGAATATGACTGTGTTAACCATTGAAGAAGGTGTAATTGAAGTAATTAAGAACTAAAGGCTAAATGAGAAAGAGAGAGAAATAACTAGGTTATAAATTTGATGTTGGGGCATTCGGAAGGGTAGGCTCGTATAGTTCTAGACGGAACTTCTTGTTATTGCTGTTAAATAAAATAATTGTAATTTAAAAAACTTATGCCGTCCTTTAGTCTTTTAAAAGCTGTTTTAATGTGCAACAAAGCTCAGACGCGGATACAGGGAGAGGCAAGGGTGCAATTACTCCTTTCTGAGAATCAAGTATTAATGTAAAAATTACATGAATAACGAACTAAAACTTTATAATTTTTCTCCTTTGTAACTCTTTTTCCTAAAGACAGGTAAAATCACAAAAAAAAAAAAAAAAAAAAAAAACCCGCCGCTCCGCCTTAGCAAAATCCTGTATTAGCGACTGAACAAGCTCCGTGAATGGAGCCTGCTGCCTAGGCAAGGCTTTTGCAAGTTACCTCTCCCCTTTTATTTCTTGAGTATTCAAAGTAATTTTACTACCTAATGTTATTTATTGTTTATGTCAATATTAATTTTAAAGAAAAATTCAGCTTACGAAATAACTACAAGTCATACACATGTAAATCACACATATCTTCGAAATGATAACAAGAACTACTCTTTTTTCACTCACAATAATTACTCCCTTAATTACTTAAAAAACAACCTCAAGGCAAATGATAGACGTATAGCTATCAGCCATCCAGGCTCGGAGCAGAAATTTGTAATCATGCAGAATGCAGTTCTTATAAGACAATTGCATTCGACGTTTAATTATGAGCTGGATGAATATTTTAGTTTATATTTTTAATGCTAACTGCTTTTATAAATGAATAGAGTAATAACTATACTAGTTATGTATAATTTTGCTCATTATTTTTTCATTCTTTGAATAAATTTATCAGGAAAAATAATAAAATCTAATCTTAATCTATTGTTTGACTTTCATTAGCGTAGGCGTGCGCATTAGCGTAGGGATACCGGGCATATCGACGTACCCCTATTAGCACATAAAAACGAACGCTAATACGTAACTGGCAATTTTTTTTGAGACTAATTCTATACCTCAAATGCATTAGAAAGGCTTCTTTTCGCAAACTCATAAAAAGTTTTCATGGAGATGTACCTAGGGCCCTATCGTATGGGTGTAATCTGAATTCCCGGCACGTTGATACCCACACTAGAACACTGGTACCCCCTTTGCTAAAGCTCTGCGCATGCTTATGTCCATTAGAAATGAAATTTAAATTATTTTGTTCTACTGATAGTATTTACCCAACACTGATTTGACCTATATTGGTTATTTATGTTTTAATAATTGAAAGTTAACAAATTCTCAAGGAAATATTCACTCTTACTGCTAAAATCGTTTCATTTACAAAGTACCCCATAAAAGTTTTTGAAATTCCTCTAGTTAGTTCACGATAAATGTCTCATATTTTCAAAGCGAAAATAATTTTCAAGATTAAGTTTGTTACGAAAGTGGGACAGCTCAGTTTAGTGACGTCATGAACAGATCAGCCTCGGAAGTAGATTGCATCGCTTTTGAAACTTTTATCTTAAGTGATAGCACGGTTTATGTTCTCTTTCAGCGGATGGCTAGAAAAAATTTAAAAAAAAACCGGAAGAAAAGAAAGAAAACACAAAAAAGGACTTGCTCGTAAAAACACGAAGTACTAAATAGTTTCATTTCCTACTTCAATTGGTTAAAGTAACATTTTGACTTAGAATTCATATTTAAAATAATATCGTATCCGAACAGGGCCCTTCGACCCGAATCTAACGCAGAAGAATAAGATTTTGCTGTTGGCTAAAATATCATGCTTTAAAGTAGTTTTAATATTTATTTCGTGAACGTTATAAAGAAATTTGTTTAAGATGCAAGAATGAATTAACCGGTTAATGCGAAGATTATCAAGGCTTTGCGGCTAAAGCCCGAAGAGTTCCCATCGCTTCCAACTTTAATCGGCTAGAACTGGCCTAACCAATCCGCGTCGGTTAACCGCCCGAAGTCAAGTTCGTATGTTTATAAAGCAGTATATCATTAGATAATACGTAAGGAAAGGTAAATTACGAATAAAGAAATCAATTTTTTTATTTAAAAAATTCAAATTAAATTAATCACATGAAACACAATTTTCATTTACATTTCCAAGAGAAACTTCAGTGGCATTTAGAATTCCATGAATTGTTTTCATACAGTATAAAACGATAAATTGTTAGACAATTCATAAATAAAAGTAAGCTATGAATAAAGACCTCAATTTATTAATGAATATTGAAAAATTAAACTTATTACAGGTATTTTTTATTTCTATTGCAAGATAGGCCTCTTGAATGGCCATTTAGAAACACCTTCTCATTATCGGACTGCAAAATGAAAGAGGCTATGAATGTGCGAAAAATGTTTAACAACACTTTAGCAACCTTTTCAACAGTTTTACTATTTAGTGGTGTAAGTTGAACAAACTTCGTCAGATGACTTTAACGTGCAAGAATGAACTAAGAATTATCCTCAGGGGATTACTCTGCATGCAAATCAAATCAACTTGGCAACGGTGGTCTATTTCATTTGATAAAATCAGTTTGACCAGAGTACCCTCATTATTGTTTTTAATTTCATTTGGCAGGACTTACATTAATCGAATTTATATTTTGTAGACTTTTTAGCAGCATCTTTCGCATGTTCAATAAACTGATTATATTGTACAGTGTACACTATTCGTATAAAAAGTATTACCTTCCTTAACAGGCAAAAAGTTTTGAAATATTTCGCAAAGACTTGTTTTGAGCACATTTTCGATTTCCACTTTTTAGATAAATTCGTAAACACGTTTCGAAACACGCTCGCATAGGCAAGGCATGATAAAATATAAACTGTGTAGCTAATAAGATCTGGATTTGGTCATGAACTCGTTAGATTCGGTTTTAATCGGCTTGAGTAGAAAGCGTTGAGAATTCTTCGGGATTTAACCGACTAGGATTGGTTAAACCTAATTTTAGTTGGTTAAAGATGGAAGCATTGGGAATTCTTCGGGCTTCAACCGAAAGCCTGGATAATCTCCACTTTAACTGGTAAAACCTATATGTTTACCTTTCCTTCTTTTTTAACCATGACATGTACATATATATATCTATACATATAATACTCAAAGATAGATATGTAAATAAAACCTTCTTCATTTTACTGTATTGAAGGAACGTCTTCTCGGACCTGCAGTTTCCAACATAAACGTTCGCAGAGTTTTAGAAGTGGGGAAACAACTGTACTAAAGGGTACCTCTGCCGAAAGGGCTTAAATTACGACAAGGAAAATAAAGGACCCAAATCAGCCCTACGAAAACTTTTGATGTATCAAGCGTAAAGAAGCATTTTTAATGCACCTTAGCTGATGTGCCCATCTCCCACAAGTTCAATGGTGCAAATCCTTCCCCCGCAGATCAATAACTTTTCCGGGTAACGGATAACCGGTACTCCTTGCCCCGGATATCCGAGTCTGATGTTTACGATCTTGAAATCTATACATATTCTTTAAACGCCCCGCCGCTTGCAAATGCGAACTAAATTTGTAATGTACATATGCTATCAACATATGTTTAATTAAATTTTAATAATCAAATTTCATGTGCCGGATAACCGGATATTTCGGGCAATGGGCGAGTGTCGGATTCCAGATAATTTAAAAATTAGTCGGATACCGGATATCCGATGCATAGGGGGTGTTTTCCCAGCTTAAGGGATCGACTTTTGTCAGGAACGGGGTGGCTTCAACTTCTTGAATCAAACATAACGCAGTTTCAAATTAAGGTCTTTATTTTTGCACGTCAGTGCGGTGAAAGTCTAAGCATACAATTGAATGGATTGAATTGAAATGGAATTGGAAATGGAATTGGAATTGGAATTGGAATTCAACCGCACCTGGCGGCGAGCTATATATAACTGAAAAAACGCACATGAGCAAATGAAATTATGCAAAATGAAGTGTGATGGGCGAATCCAAACACGGGGAAAAAATCTCTGAAAACAATCCCCCCTCCAAAAAAAAAAAAAAAACAAACAATAGTTATGATGGGGCAACTTGCGCCATGGTCCTCCCTGTGAGTATCCCTACACTTAAGGTTCTGAGGTATGTAATTAGTGAAGGTATAACGGCAAAAATTTTGACAGATTCGCATTAGGAGGTACCACGGTACTCTTGGTGACCACCGTCTGCAAGTCAATGACTTACCATTCCAAATTAGTAAGTTATAGGTAATTTTCAATTTTTCAGAACTGCTTCCGATACTGGAGCAGTTAGTTTAAAGTTTTTAAATTTTTGCATGTTTACGTTTTTCAATATGTAATGCAGTATATGTAAGTGATAAAACTAGCCATGTTCAAGACGAATTAACGCGATTTTCTAATAACTAACAAAATTATCGAGCATATACATTTTTTGTAAGCATCGCTTTTTTCTTTTTCTTTTATTTTTGGTTCTCAAAATGTGTTAGTATTCAGTTCTATCGAAATTATTATTATAAGATTATGGCTCATCTAACTGCAAAGTCTGATGTTTAAAATACACTCATTAGGATTCATAGCTTCTCAGAAAACGTTTAAGTTAACGAGTAAGAGGAAAGCCTCAACTCATGTAGATTAAAATCAAACGGTCATTGATGCTCCACCAGATAATAGTGGACAGAACAGTCCGAGGAGATAATCGACATTTCCAAAGCAATTTAAAACTCGTAACCAAGGAGCTATTAATTATGATCTTAAAACTTTTTTTAATAGCAATTCTAAATCATTTCTCTTTTAGTTATGCACAAAGCATTCGAGTAGGTGAGTTTATATGCACTAATATTGTATTTCAAGATATTTTTTATCGTATCTTGTATTTCATTGCATGTTTCGTAAATTTGCTTCTGTAAATGATTCTCTTTTCCTTCCCATCTTGCGAAAGAAAATGTGTATGTAAAATCTAGTCGTTGTGTTAGAAATGGACATAAAATGCTGTATGAAAAGGTAGACATAGCTAAAGTTTTCTCATTATGTATAATTATCTACACTTTGTTTTATTTTACACTACTCAACAGTATATAGCATTATAATTTAAAGTGCTTTCAATAACAAATGCTTATATTACATTTGGGATAATTTCAACACGCTGTTCTGATTTCAGAACAAGGGATTTTTTCCCTTATAATATTCTTATTGAAGTTAACTATTTACCTTTGTTGACTACACTTGAATAAGTCCAATGTAAAAAGGACATTTGTGCATGATATATGTGGACTTATTCAACTGTATGCTTGTTAATTTTTGTTTATTTACGTTTTATTTAATCATATAAGTAGCCACACTGATCAGCAATGCTAATGCTTTCGTAAAGATAATTTAAAATCTTTCCAGGGATGCTCTGAACCTATCGCGAATGTAAGATATTGTCGAGACAGGGGGCATTTTTTTTGTAATTTTTACCTATCTCCCATAAAATGTGTTCCATAGGTGAAAAATTATTCAGTTTTAGTTCATTATTATTTAGTTCATTAATCTTTAATAATACTTAACTCACGGGAGGGGGTAAGTGAACGCCCCCATTGACTCACCCTGTATCCCCACTCACCCCGTATCCGCGTCTGGCTTGAAAATCTCAGGAAAAAGACAATTGTCTCTTCTCTACGCAAAGGCCTGTTTCTGTAGTCCCCCATGCACTTTATTACGATTGTTAACGGTAGAAAAATAGCATAGTGATATGCATTAAGGAAGATTTAAATCCAAATTCTTGTAGATATTTAGATTTAAAAAATATATATATAATTTAAATGCAAGAAAATATATTTGACATTGCACTACTCTCATTGGCTTGAAGGTATGTTTATAGTTCACTTGTCTATAAACGTGCTTTGTAGTTCTGCAATTTCTACAAAAAATATAGAATAAGGGTTGGATCTGAATGGAATATCTGCAGTATATTGCAGTGTGCTTTTCATATACTGGCATTTGGATAGCATTTGGTACTGTACTTTACCGAACTTCAGTACTGTAAATTAATAGTCCTAATCAAGTAGCCCTTGGCCAATCTCCTTTAAATTGTTCCTCTGTCTCTTTCTCTCTCTCTCTCTCTCGATATGTATATATGTATGTATGTACAATAGCGTCACAAGGGGGTGCGGCGAATGTAATCCACCCCGAGTGATACTTTTTTTAGGGGTGACCCCGAAATGGGTTAAAAGCTTATAAAAAATAAATGTACTGTTTATGAACTGCGCATTTTTTGTATCATGTTTTCAACTGTATTTAATTTAATGGCACCTTCATTATTTTTCTCTTTAAATAATCAGTTTTGCATGCTTTTTGGTATTTCATTAACCGTTCAAAACAGAGCGCATGCTTTTCGATGCAGTCATACTACCTGAAATCGAGTTTCATAGTAGCATGATTTATTTTTTGTTCTTTTCTGGAGCCATATCGTAGTAAGTTTTTCATTTGTTTAAGATGCAAAGGTATATAACATGTCTAGTGTACCGTAATTTATTTTAAAATAAAGACCTATTTTTAAGATCAATTTCAACTACCAGCTGTACTGTAATACCACTTTGTAATGGTTAATTTAATTGTAATCCTCTACAATAAATGTGTGGGCATTGCAGACTTAAACTCCAGTTAACAACATTATTTATCTGTTATTCACTAAATAAATAAAATTCAGTTTAGGAATATTTTATCCAATTGTTAAAAATTGCATATGCATGTTTATGTACATCGTAAGAACTTTTCTGGAGGGGGACAGGGTGTGACACCGTGGGAGGTTTGGGGGGGGGGGATGATTTATGAATGGCAAAGCCACTCGTAAATCCGCCTATGGGTGACATCAAAACTCATATATACATATATATATATATATATATATATATATATATGGCATAGTCCGTGTCGATTCAGGCAGGTAAAAATTAAATCTTCCCTTCATAGTCTCAGAAGTTTTTGAATTTCTCACATGTTAAAATTTAGAACAAAGTGAGTTATAGGTATGTTTTTGTTTTGCTCAAAAAAATTCCTGGCCCGAGATACAGGCCGCCAAAGATGGCGCCTCCGGCGCAATTTCTCACATGCGATTTTCGACAAAAATTTCAAGTGCTCTATTTCCTTAACGGTGCAAGATATTTTGATGCAGTTTTTTAAATTTGAAAGTTAATTAGAATCTGTTGAAGATAAAAGGCTACATTTTAAAATAACTGTTCAACGTTTTTTGCTGCAGCCTTCTGAAATTTTTTTTTAAAAATCTTTTTTATTTTCTTTCTCAAAAAAGCCAATCTCAAAATTTTTATATATTTTTTTTACAGTTGGTTAATACCATTGAGTACTACATTCCCTGAAAAGGAGAGCTTTGGCCTTCAACGGTTTTTAGAAACAATTCAAGATTTTGCCATATATTTCATCAGTTTTCTTTATAACATAGTCATATATTGGTCTCACTAAGTAAAAATTATATTAATTTAATTTTCTTAATAAATATTAGAAACATATCTCCACCCCCCCTTCCCACAAAAAAATTACCTGTAGACAGACATACATCGCCAAATCTTATTGTCCGCTACTTTAAAATATTTATTGATTTCATTTATTTTTTTAAATATCATTTTCTCATAGCTCAAATCTATCAGTTGTTAATTTTAATATATGTGCTATTCAGTAAAATATAGCTTTTCACCCTTGATTTCCATATCTTACTATTAAAAAACAAAAAGAGGAACACTACTGGGGGGAGGGGGGGTCAAAATCAACTTAGGATTCAATCACTTTGCATTTTCCTTCTTTTTCTTTCATAAGGGAAGTTAACAAAAACAAAGCATATGCACGAAATACCAGTTTTTGTTTTATCTATAACTTCTAACATAATTTTGGGAAATGGTATATTTTGGAACATGTCCATATATTGTAAGCTTTAATATGTTTTTGGTTGTAATATGTTAGTGTTTTTTCTTTTTTCTTTTCTGAAAAGATGTTTCAATATTTAACTTATATTTAAATAGTTTATAGTGTTTCAAAAATCGTTGATTTAAACAATAGTTCTAACAAAAATTAGAATTCTAAAGTAAAAAATAGTTGAATTTAACAGATTAATCAAATTTTATTAAATTAAAATAATTTAGTGTATTGCATTTATTTTTCGAAAGTTTTGGCATAAATATACACTTTTCAATGCAAAATTCTTATTTTCACTTAAATAAATATTATATTCGTTGCATTTTACCTAGAATGTCAATTCTTAAGTTATGTTAATTGCTATGATGAGCAATCTGGTTTAAAGTTAAAAAAAAAACTTTTTTTTTTAAATTAAAAAAAAAAACCCATGATTTTTTCATACGCTAATATTTATTAAGAAATAAATGCCATGTCAAAGAAAATTAAATTTGGATAAGTTTGACTTAATAAGACCAATATATGACTATGTTATAAATAAAACTTATGAAAGATATGGCAAAATTTTGAATTGTTTCTAAAAACCGTTGAACGTCAAAGTGGAAGCTCTTCTTTTCAGGGAATGTAGTACTCAATGGTATTAACCAACTGTAAAAAAAATAAAAAATTTTTTGAGATTGGCTATTTTGAGAAAAAAATTAAAAAGATTAAAAAAAAAAATTTTTTCAGAAGGCTGCAGCAATAAACGTTGAAGAGATATTTTAAAATGTAGCCTTTCATGTTCAACAGATTCTAATTAACTTTCAAATAAAAAAAACTGCATCAAAATATCTTGCACCGTTCAGGAAATAGAGCACTTGAAACTTTTTTAAGAAAATCGCAAGTGAGAAGAATTATTTTGAGCAAAACACAAACATACCTATAACTCACTTTGTTCTAGATTTGAACATATGTTAAATTCAAAATCTTCTGAGATTATGAAGGTACCCCCCTGACTGAATCGACACGGATTATACCATATATACACACAATTTTTGAATGAAGAGAAAAGAAATAGTTGTTCAATATCAAACAAAAAAGTTAAGCATAATTTTTTGCACTATTTTTCAAGAATATAATTAATGCTCACATTACTAAACTTCAATTTTGTCTCATTTTTCTAAATTCTACGACTAATTAGTTGCATTGAAAATGCAATATAAACTACGTCTACTACCTCTTTGCTCTGAAAATATTTAAGCAAATTTTAAAATGTATGTTCGTGTTGTTTTTTTCTTTCTTTTTTGGTTGAATGTAATTGTGCTTGTTTTGCAAGACAATGAAAATGGTTTCTGAACAAAAGACGCCAATAGATGTCGCCACATACCGTCATCGATAAAGTGAAAGTTTAGTAGTACTATTTCTACTTACACCATTCGGGGGGGGGGGGGGGGGGCTCAATAATGGACACTCTTTTTTTCAATATATTTGACCCACTCCGCTCTTTTTGAACAAAATGTCTTGTTTTAACATACATCTTACCGCCATTTTTCAGTAGGAAATTTGGGTCCCGGCCTATACTAATGTATTAAAAGTGATTTGCAAGCATTTTGTAGCATTTGGCGAGAAAAGTAGAGCACGGGAACTTCTATACGGCAACCCAAGGCAAGGGCGGATCTAGAAAATCTTCAAGGGGGGGGGGGGCGATTGTGGAAATCTCGGGGTTCAATGTAAGGAAAGGATGGATGGAGGAGATTCTTCATTCCTTTTCAACAGTCCCTCCCCCCCCTTTTTTTTTCAAACAGCAGGAACAACAAAAAAGAAAATGCTAGTGTTGTGATATTTAAAATTTTACTGACACATTTTTTCAATGCATATACGTTTATTCAAAGCCCGTATAAAAGGAACACAAGCTGCCGTTTTTTTGCTTTCGGAAATCTGTCTATAATTTTTTCAACGTCCAATGTAATATCTTTATGGATATGCAAAACGCTAATCCAGTGAATCTATCATCACTCATTCTGCTTCTTAGCCAAGTTTTAACCAAGTTAGGATTTCCTTCAAGCTTTCTCAAGAAAAAAATGTAGGCTTGTAAATACATTTTCTAAATTTGAGTTGATATGTCTAAATTACAAAATAATAGCAATTATTAGTAATATATTTTCTAAAATTTTTAAAATGTAATACTAAATATGTACTAAAAAACCATCAACGTGTATGTGCAATTTATGCAAACATCTTTAGTTATGAATGTTCAATGAAATGTTTCAGACTCCAGGTTTTAGCGTAAATGCTGCAGGAATTTACACCTAAGGCTTGGCTAGCTGTCACCAGTTGATTAGGTAGAAGAAAAGAGCAGGGAATCTCTTTCCCATTATTCCGAGGATTAGCAACTCAGCAATACTAAGAGAGGACAAAGGGACAGGGGGAAAGCATAGAACTTGAAACTGGGCTATTAGGCTGGGATTCCAAGAACATAAAAACATGGCTGGTCCAGGGGCACAAAGAGTAAAAACTCACTTATTAGGAGTGTCGATGTAGTATCCACTTGAATCGGCCCAAGGGGGGGGGGGGCGATCACCCCATCGCCCCCTTAGATCCGCCGTTGACCCAAGGCCGTAGCCAGAAATTTTTTTCTGGGGGGCCCTGACTTTGAGACACTTATGACACTTTGAGGAAAGTTTCAAGAAGGAATGTATGCTACATTTGCGAAAAATTTCGGGATTTTGGGGGGGGGGGGAGGCCCGGGCCCGTCGGCCCCCCCTCTGGATACGGCCTTGCGGCAACCGTATTACTGCCTGTTACAGCTTTTTAACGCAAATTTCGGGCCCGCGATGCGGACACCATTTTTCGTGTCACGTGTCACGTTTCCCGCTATATTGCATAAGTATGTATCCTTACAGTTTAGAAACAATAAAGCACGTTATCAATTACATCAATATTCAAATTAGGAAAAATTACTACTTCAATAGGGTTGTAGGCAGTTGGAATAGTTTACCGGAAGCGACTGTTACTTGCAGTGGGGTAAAAACTTTTAATAAAGCTCTTGATGTTCATTGGGGACTGTTAAATTGACTAGGACCAGCCTAGCTGGGCGGCTGGGCCCTGTGCCTGTTGCTGGTCGTCACTTTTGTATTTGAATTTGTATTTCCATGTTTATTTTTCAACATTTAAACAGCATAAAAATAACAATCATTATGTGCGTTTTAAATTTGTATAAAATGATACTAAGGTTTAAGACAAAAAGCATTTTAGTATGTAATAGTAAAAATTATTAGTTGTTCGAATTCCGTAAAGATGACCCGCTCACCCGCGCTTTCTTAGAATTAAAACCGTAAATGCCCAAGATTTCCTTTCAAATTAAAACTTCTAACCAGAAGTTACGTTAAACATTAACCAGCATCGATGTTGTCGATACAAAATGAAACCCTTGAGAATACAAAAGAAAAATAAATAAATAAATAAAAATCAATTTTTGTAAAAATATTTAATCTTCGCGTTTTTTAGTGTTTTTATTTTAACCAAAATGGGGTGATGGCACACTTTTGCTACCCTCTTCCCTCCTCTTGTCACAAACTCACAATATCTCGACCCCATCTTCCCACAAAGTGTGACATCATTTGTGGATGGCCCTATAGGGAAGAGCGTTCTGATAAACACATGCTATGTCTGCAATAGTGGTTCCATCAGGCCAGCAGGCTGCCCCGAACTTACATTTTTTTGACGGGGTAGATTCCCAATTTGCCGAAAATACTTCGAATTTTACCGAATCGTAAAATGTGAGCACTATTCCATTTAAATTGAACATGATCTACTCGCACTGAGAATTAATAATCGTTGTATACACAAAATAAAATATGTTGCCTTGACTACTGTTATTGACAACTATTTATCAATTATGACAGTCAATAATGTGTATATACTTTTTTTCTTTCTCATGGGCTGTTAGCTTCTGCCAATTGCAGACCTGGTGCGTTCCTCAGATTGGTACCATCTCTTTCAGCGGCACCACAGTGAGTGTGATAACATCGCCACATGATAATTTTTGACGCTCAGTTTCCTCCTAGATGGCGGCACCTGAGTTCTAATTGATCAACCTGCACAAGGAATTTAATTTAGCCGAGAGTATTCACACCAAACGGATACTCAAGGGATCTTAAACATGTCGCATAATCATAAGACATGGGCGCTGTCGATTTTTTGCATCTTGAAAATCTACCGACTTGGGCCAGGTTTGATTCTGCGAACTTGGGCGTACGAGTCCTGCGCTTTACCACTACGCCACCCTGTCGGCACTAGTAATGTATAATAAGTATATACAATACATGTAAAAAGGAAAAAGAAAAGAAGATTGTAATACCAAGTTTCTAAATTTACCGAATGGTTAGTCAAAATTTCCCGATTAAGAACATTTTTGGGAGGTCACAGTAACTTCCCATCGGGACGCCCCTGCCAAGCCAGGTTTAGGCAAAGAGCTAAAACGTGCCCACAGGTGGTCGTTCTAAGATAAGAATAAACATTAAGTACATTTAAAAATAATTTGTAAAATAAAATCAGCGACTGCTGGTCATTTCAAGGAATGAAATATTACTTTGTTAATAAGTATTTTAATTAACTAAAAAAAAATATTAACTCTCAATCTATTTACATTAATTATTTTTTCTACTACATAAGCATCAGGCATAAACTCGTAAATTTTTCCAATACCGCAGCCAGGCCGGTGATTTGAAAAGTTCCAGGTGTTTAAACTCAATGTATGTTACATTTAAAACATAACACAATACATATACAGATACATAAATACATTATATATTTACAAATTTAGGAGGGTATTTCCCCCATACAGACCCCCCCTAAATGACGGGCCTGACTGATGCGTTTCATTTTACATCTTAGTAGATTGAGAGTATCTGATTCATTTTCTCAGGCAGGCGGCTGCATGACATTATTACGAAAAATGCACATTTATTTCGATGTGCGGACAGGCATGTTATTCTTGCTCAGCTTTTGGACAAGTGGTATGTAAGGCAATAAAAACAAATAAATAAAATAAATGCTTAATTATAAAGTGAAAAATATTGCAAAATTTTAATTAAAAAGTATTTTATGCGAAAGGAAACTTTATTTTCCGAGAAAAATGGTACATCAATGCATTCCGGCACCAGTGCACCCCTGATAATCAGAACAGTCAGAATTCCATCTACTAGGCAAGAATTTGCATAAAATTGAAAATAAGTACAGGTGCTGAGTTCTTGTGAGTTCCTATGAAAAATAGGCCTGGTCTACCTCGTAGATTAACCTCAAGTAATTTTGGAACAACGGTGCATGTTAAGCCCAATACTATGACCACTTTATCTCATCTTATGTTAACTACTGTAAAATAATATATATAATAAATCTAGCTTAACCGTTAGTGACGAAGTATTTTTGGGATATGTGTAAAGCTTTCTGCACCGTCAATTTGCTGCAAATTCTTTTAAGCAAAATGCCAAAGAGAAGTTAAAAGAGATGTTCTAGTTTCAATTTTGTATAAACAAACATACTATTTTCTTCACTAAAAAAGTTCCCATTAATCTAATTTTGCATATAAAATTTAATTCTTATTGAAAGCTAAAACAAAATAATAAACCAATTCCTTTATTTATTTCAAAGCTATAGCTTTTTATTTGATATGGGACGACTTGACCCCACCTGACCCTATGTGACCTTAAGAAACATCAAATGATTATTTTTTATTTTGGAAACTTTTCTTTCGTAGGTTTGATTTTGAAGAAAGGAGATGAAGCTACTGAAAGTATTATTCATTACAGCCTCTGGAACCAAAACAGGCTGAGTTCAGAACCAAAACCATATATTATAGAAGCTGTAAAAGAAGTTGCAGAAGAAGAAAATGTTTACGGATATCAGACAGCAGGTTAGTTTTCTAAACATAGAACTACTGAATTTCAGGTAACTAAACGTTTTTTACGGTATATATTATCGAAATGTAAGCTTTATCTAAAATGTGTAATGCTTCAACTGCAAATGAAAAATGTAATTGTTTTATTAAAGTGAAATTTTAATTTGTTTCAAACAAAACAATATATTTTTTCTCTGATATTGCACATATCGCACTCCGGCCCGGCAACAATGCAACTCCAAAATGAACAAAACAGTCTGTTATACTACAAATGACACATAAAAATCTCATTAACTTGTACTGGATACTATAACTGATTAATAAGTATTGCTCTTAATATTTTAGGTCCGTTTTATCCATTAGTGTTTTCCGAACGACTTCATGTACTCTAGGAGTTTTGTATTGGCTACCCCCCCAAAGCTCACAATTTCATCTCTCAATTCAGGAGGCAGGTTAGGATCAAAAGTTAAAACATTAAAAAAGCGTTTGCAATCACCCGAACTGACGCTACATTGTTTTGCAAGAAAGAAATTTTACAGAAAGAATTGTTTTGCAAGTTGCCAGGGTGTAATGTATCACCACGTTCTCCAAATACAATTGTAAAGTGGTCGAAAACGTGATATGTGTGTGTAGCCTTTTCTCCCTTAAAGTAACAACGTTCATTTTCGTAAAATTGAATGCTGCTGAACTTAGAAATTTATGGCTCGAGTGTATCAATTCTGTTTCGCCGTTGAAAACATTTTTGACAAACGTAATATTTCGTTCAAGGCCATTTCGAAGTCATTTTTGGACGACACGTACTGTATGCCAGCCTAATGTAAATTAAAACGAAAGACTTAAACTAAATACTTCGAAGAAATGATCTTAATCTGCTAAAAAGGGAAATTTTTAGCGGAATGTAAAGTGCATAAGCAATGTAGAGTCAAATTGTAGAGTAAAACAAAACGTCCAATTTTTAATCCTTTCGCGACGGAAGTTGCAAATTCGCGCTTACTGCTCAGGAAGGAGGGCTCTTTGTTGTTAAGTCTAAATCTATGAAATTACCGAAATATTAACGCGTAATAAGGTTCTGCTGAATAGATAAAAGCGGCATATGGTTTATATATTTTTAATTACATTCTTTATTCTATTTAAATTTCAGTGAAACATTTCGGACGCTTCGATATTGTAACGTCAACACCAGAAAAAAATCATATACATAACATCTAATTATTGATTTGAAACTGCACTACAAACCCAAACTACACTACAAATCTAAAGAAAATAAGACTCCCTTACTTGTTTACTATAAACAGAAAACCCCGTGCTCATTCAAAGAGTCGTCATAAAGCATAAGGTTCAGAAACATTATTTTCCCCCTTACGTGTTTTGCTATTCTCATTTTGAGTAGAAGGTAAAATTTACAAGTATCTCAAATCCTACTGACATACAATGTCATCTTGGTGGCTATAATTGTGGTTGTAATTAATTTTTGACTTTAATGGCGAAGTAATGGGTAACTGTGTGGCCCTAAGACAGATTAACACTCCAAATTTCTGCTCCAGCAGAGTGGTTATTCTCTTGGACTCAAAGGCAGCACTTCAGGCGATCGGATCTGGGACGTATCCAGACTCGGAGGATATCCTCGAATGCCAAAACCTTTTGGAAAAATTGAGAATGAGGGGTAAACAAATGGTCTTAAAATGCATCCCTGGACGTTGTGGTCTATGGAAACGAGCAGGTCGACAAACTTGCAAAAAAAAGAAAAATAAAGGGCACAGAACTTCACCAAAATCTTTCTACAAACTATATACTTTACTCTGTAGAAACTACCTATCCATAAATGTTTGAAACAAAAATGGAGCGAACTCACTACATGTGTCTCAAATAACGGTTGGAGAGATATCTTGGAGCGAAAGATAGCAGACAATCCACGATATAAAGTACTTTTCTCCACGAGACCCCTACCTGTTAGCCGAGGCCTTGGGATTGCTTGTGCACCGGGGGAGGTAGTGGGGTCCACGGATTTTACATCCACGTATCCCCAAATGTACATGGTGGGTCTTCAGCGGGTATCGAACATGCGACCTTCCAGGTGGAAGTCCGATGCTCTAACCACTAGGCTACCACGGCTCTCGATATAAAGTACTGGCCAATTTTTAGGATGTAAATCAGAAACGATTGTTTACCAAGCCATCTCTATCGTATTGGTATATTCACCAACCCAGCACTTTGTGGGTTAAATGAGGAAATGGATAGTACAAATATCGGAAGATGCTCGGCGCTGCATGGAGCCTCTGAGGCGAAGAAGTATTGGAATGCTAGAAGCCAAATGATGAGACATTGACTTTTTCACGTTTATAGCTCTGTTTTACTGTAAAACGTCTGTCTTATTCTCTGCCACTCTGCCATTGTGAAAAAAAAGTTTAATATTCTAAGACACTGGCACGTATGCAAGACAGTCTGCGCGAAAGCCTTAAGGGGAGCCAACACACAAAAATGTCGAAAAAAAACGAATTTTTTTTATTGGCTTTAGTAGTAAAATAAATCTTTAAAAATGTACCCTGAAAGTTTCAGAAAAATTGAAGCAATATTTATTGATTTATCATTGATTCTATTACGGTGTGATTTGCCACCGAAACCGAAACTGTGCTGAATATAAGCCACATATTTATTTTTTAAAATAAAATAAGCGAGAAGAAGCAATTTTATAGTGACTGTAACTGAAAAAAAAAGTTCCTTACTTGAAATTTGATAAAGCCAATTTTTGAAAAAGAAGATGCATTTTTCAAAATTGCTAAATTTCGTTTTAAAAATTTAAACTTTCAAATTATATTTAAAAAATCCAGTTTTTTTTAAATATTAAATTTCTTATGAAGTGATACAACATGACATGAGACAAAAATTGTAAATAAAAACACCGACTCCCCTTAAGTGCAATCGCTGTTTAAAAATTGTCACAAAATAAGATCAATCTTACCCTTTTGTATAGCATTTAGGACATTCGCAACTTCTACACTCATTTTTTATCTTCCTTTTCGAGACAAAAAGTGAATACGAGGGTTGACTTTACGCATAACAGCTCGTTCCTGAAAATTCAACATTTTATAGAAGGAGGGTAATATGAACTTTCTCAGCCATTCATAGAGCAAATGCGTCTGGTCAGATTAGAGTGCAACTTTCAATTTTTATTTATTCCTTTATTTCAGAGGGTGCGTTTCTTCATACTTTCCTTATAGGTATGTACACGTTTTAAAGTTCATATGCAAGTGATTTGGATCGAAACATACTTTTACAACAAAACACGTTTCATTTCTGTTCAGTAGAATTTTTAACAAAACGAGAAGAAAAATATTGATGCAATTAGCTTTAAAATAAAAAGGAAGTTCAGCTTAAAAAAAGGACTATATGCAACATATTCTTTAGTTGCTCTATCCCCTCAAATTAATATATACTTAGTTACTACTTTCTTCCGTAAAGATCTGTTGCTAATCTGTTGATGTGCACCAGTGATTTTCCAGTCATATTTTGTCTGACAAACGATTATTACACCAGAACACTTAAAGTAATAATAATTAATAAATTTAAGAAAAGTTTAAGGAAACGGAAAACATTTTTTTCATTTATGAATTTCAAATTATGAAGCGTGATTTCGAAAAAAAAAGAATATTCGTACAATACATAAATTTACAAATCTAAATCTATGTAACGATAGTACTATGATTGTACACGTCTTTTCGTAAAAGTACGCTTATATACTTAATCTTATGTTTTTCTATTATTTTTAGTTTGTCGTCTTTTAAATCAGGGAATTAACATTCTGGTAGCACCTGCTTCATTGTCATACTATTCAATCCTATCAGAGTACTCAAGCAAACTGAAATTACCTTTGATAACTCCAGAAGTGTTGGATACCCCGGATGAATATTCAAGCATGTACGCATTTGGAATTCAACCTAGCACCATGAGAGATATCCTTAGCTTGATACGACATTATGGCTGGAGACGAATAATTTATTTGTATGATTATGAGTACGGTAAGATTTAAAACGAAATTTAATATTTACTTATCATACTCAACAGAGGATTGCAAGAGCTAAAATGCAGGTAGTTAAATATAAATTTAATGAGAAAGTGTATTAATAGCAGTTAGTAAATTAACCCAATTAGAGGTATTGAATAAAATTTTTTAAAAGTAGAATTAGTGGGAATTAAACATAAACAACTAAATGATAATGATAAAACTGCTCGTTATTTCGTAAAACTATAAAATGAACATAAAGGAGCTTTTATTGGTATACTGATAATATTTTAAACATTTAATCAGTGTAATTCAGTCAAAGTGAAAACAAATGTAATACCTTTTGATGTTACTAAAGTGCATGTTAAAGTTCAATGGAAAATAGGTTTAATGTTATAAATTTAATACTTATTTTTATATCGACTATAGAATAATAATATTAAGCACTCTCCTGATTTCAGTATGGCTCACCAGAATGGTCATTCTGTTGTTCAGGACAGAAACGTTTTATCAAACTTATGACGTAATTCGAGCTCATGCTAGTCTGGACTTTTCTTTCTGCAATAAGTACGAATTTACAATGAATTAAGTTGGCTTCAGAGTGAAGCAAAAGGATTGGAAGGGAAAAGCATGACACTCGGGTTCTGCACACTGCTATTTATGTTTGATAAAATTTTGCAGAGAAGCAAATCCCGAGCAACGGGATTTTTTTTTTTTTTTTTGCTGTTGTTTCCGGGCTAAAGCTAACATTATATTAAGTATGTGATCCCATCTTGTACTTCTATAAAAATATTTCAGGGCCGGAAAAGCTTCAGAAAATATACCGTTTCGGATATCGAGTTTGGAAATGTCAAGTTATTGGCTTCTCCAAGGTAGAAACACCAGAAGATGCAATTAACTACCTTCGGAAATTAGACACATCAGGGAAATATGATAATTTTCATGTGATTCTTGACATGGATGTGAATCTTGCACGCAACATCATTATACGACATGTGCATGACATTCATGTTCGCAAAAAGAACTTTCGCTTCTTGTTGTCACAACCGGTGAGTATTTGTTATCGTTATCATTGTTATTTTTTTGATGAATGCATTCAATGCTAAATATGTTTGCATGGTAATTGAAGATATATATATATATATATATATATATCAACATAAAATTTGACAGCAATGTACACTGTTAGAAATTTCATCATGAAATTACTGTTAAATAGCCGGCAGCAGTCTGTCCATCTAAGTCACCGTTAAATTTACGGTTTGGAACATTTTTCGATCTTTACGGGACCTAAACCATTTCCAATCAGCTTGGTTAAAAAGCCGTAAATACAAAAGTTTACGGTTTCATAACCATTTATAAATGGTTTCAAAACTGTAAATGTAAGTTTTCACGGTTTTTGAACCATTTCGAAGAGCAGAATCTTCGAGGCGTAGAAACCGTAAAGGAAGCGTGCGGGAATTGAGCCCCGGGTGTTTGGTGTGCTCTAGCCATTCGGCCATCTTCACCACTAAAAGCGGCCATTTATTTATCAATAAATCTTCTTTTCCAACAGGCAAACTGCATTAAAATTGAGATTTCAGTTTTTGATTGTATCCAAAGTCATTTTTGGTCTTGACGAAATCATTTAATTTTCTGCAAAAATTAAAATACAAACAAACTTTAGCAGCTCAAATTATGGGTTCGCTCATTCGCAAATAGTTCGGGAATCCGATGTCTCCAATTTTTGATTTATGTGTGTATGTGTTTCTATTTAGTAACCACTGCTTAAGCCACTTTTTTTCCTTCTTTTTTATATACACATGCAGATTTGAACTGATAAATCTTTATTCATATTTTAACAACAACGTACGACGGTAAGGTTCCCCAACCCGTCGTTCCCCAACGCCCAATTCTTATTGACTACGAGACCTAGGGGCGCTTGTAAATTACGGTTAGTTAAACGTATTTAGGAGAAACAGAGAATAAACGATTTTTTTTTCACAATCAGCGGTTTGATTACCATCTTTTTAATGGTTATTCAACTGTTGTAATTAAATGTGGTAAAATAACAATAAAATAAATGGTTATATGACTATTTTCTTACGGAAATTTTTAACAGTGTAAAATTGCAGCATGTATAGGGAAAGTGGTTGAAGTCATACAGTAATTATCATAAAATTAAAAACATCACAGTGACAGTGATAGTATGATATAATCATCATATATTTTATCATTTGGCGTAAATGAACAGTTATAGAAGGCTATGATTGTCATTCTGTTGTTATTATAAAACGAAGGCCATGACAGTGATCATGGAGGATATGGTATAACCAGGTTTTATTTGTCCTATATTTTATAATTTACCATTATGAACAAAGGCGATAACATTAATGCTGATATGTCTCTTAAACACATAAATCTGAGATTATTATGAATAAGGGAGATCTTCATAAATTTTATCATTCTGAGTAAATGAAAAGTTGTTGAAGATGATGATTGCCATTTTGTCATTATTATAAAACGAAGACTATGGCAGTGATCATGGATGATGTGATATAACCATGTTTTATATGTCTTATATTTTATAATTTAATATTATGAACAAATGTGATGACGTTAATTCTGCTACATCTCTTAAATACAGAAATATGAGATTATTATTAATAACGGAGTTATTAATAATAATCGGTTTTGTTGTGAATATATATATATATATATATATATATATATATAAGTAGATGAAAAAGGACAGTTCTGCCCCAGCAAGGCGGTGGCGGTGGAAGGGGGCGTGGTCCCACCGCCTCCCAATGCCCCCAGGCGTGCCCTCAGGCGTTAGTCGAGTGGAGTTGAGTTGTATGCCCTCAGGCGTTTTTCGAGTGGAGTTGAGTTGTTTGCCCTCAGGCATTTTCGAGTAGAGTTGAGTTGTATGCCCTCAGGCGTTTTTTACGAGTAGAGGTGAGTTGTTTTTCAAAAGTTTATAGTTTTGGAATGGCAACACTTTTTAGTTTCAGTTTAAGACTTGATGTGAAACTGATTGTGGCGCCATCTACGAGAAGAAAACGGAACTATTATTAAACTTAGAAAATTTTCAATGTTTTAGAATTCGAACATTAAATATTAACAAAAAATTAATTATAATGTATAATGAATTAGATTTAATATCGTTAATTATATCCTGATACAGCTTTATTTATGTTTTCGACTTAGAAAGATAGTCCCAACCAAGTATCACATATTATATACTTTCTTTCTATATAAAATTGCTTTCAAAATTACTTTCAATAGGTGGGACTCGAACTCCAAACTTTCTAACACAAAAAAACATCCATGATTTTAATTAGCAGCGCGCTTTGCTGATTAACCCATGAATGTTTTCAACTTTACACGTTACAATTTGTTTCTAACAGAATGCAAACATCTTTAAAATTGAATGTTTGGAAGTTAAACTTAAAAAAAAAAACCGTAAAGAGACATATTTTCAAATCATCATATTTATTTCTTCATAATTTTACATTTCAAATTTATACATAAATAGTAAAATACATTATATGTTTACATAATAGAAGTATAAAACGAGTATGGATCGTCCTTGATATACATATTTTTCATGGATTTGTAAAGGCTTTTAGAATCTAAACTTTCAAAAAAGTCAAATACTTTTACAAGATACCAAAAATAGTCAAACTTAACATTATCATTTACAATTTTTTCAGCGACTTCAACCCAGTTGATATCATACAATGCTAATTCATAATAATTGTCCCATTTGTCCGTATGATCCATTTGAGTACACATATGAGCATACCTACATTCTAAATCTGACATGCACCCAAAACAATCAATGTGTTTTTTCATATGTTTACTGATAAAGTCTTTTAAAATTGTACTCACAGACAAAGTTAGCTCTTCGAGACCTTCAGGATTATCAGGGTTTCCACAATATTCCGACATTTTCACAGATGGAAAGTCTTTAAGCTTTTGAAGCACATAATATTCAAGCGTATGACATAACAAAGTATCGCGTAAAGCTTCAGAAATAGCATTCATATAGTTGCACAGCTTTCTGATTTGAAAATGTTCCAAACTTACACACTGTGGAACGAATTGATAGGTTAAGTCCTTTTTCCGAAACATTCGTTGAAAGTTTACACGTAGTCTCCCATCAGCTTTCTCCTTCGAAACAAACAAGTCTTTCAAAATAACTAACACAGTATCGTTATCAGCGAAAGTTACATATGTGTTCAATTGTCGCTGTAATGATTCCCACACGGATGGAGATAGAGAAACACCGTCTTTTGTTGGTAATATATTTCCATCAGCAGCAGGAAGATATCGTCTAATATGAACTCTTGTGTGTCCTAAAAAGCATGAGACAACTGCAAACACGTCTCCCCCGAGATGATAGTGATTCTTCGGGATACAATCCATTCTGAATTCGCTATGATGTTGAGCATATCTCCCAGTCACATCATTTCCTTTTGCTGCTTCATCAAATCTTAATTTTTTCGCTGGGTTAGAATTTTCCATTTTAAAACGTATTTTCTTTGAACTCAAGAAATAAAGCAAACTTGAATTCAACATCAACGGATGAAGTAAAATCCAAGATATATAGAGTAAAAATATTCGACGTCTATCCAGACAGAGAACTAGATTGAAAATGATTCTGTGAACACCTTGTATAACCCAAAGCATACTTGCTTTAACCAATAAGAAAATGAATATGGCTTTACATCATTAAAAATTTGAATTAATATACACCTACTGGTAGCTTCTACACCAATGATAACAGGTTAACTAATGTGAGAAAACACGATTAAACATGTTTTCTTGCGATTAAAAATCATGTCTCATTAACGTATTTTTATTTTCATTACGATGATATTCACCACCACCAAGTAATGTATTATCAACAGTTAAAAAAATTAAGTACAATGGAGATGGTTTGTATGTGAAAAGGAAAGTGATCTTTGCCAATCGCTTCATTCAATGTAGAAAGAGAAAGGATGTCTACAGGGTGAAGAGGGGAACTTTTCTTTTCTGTCCGATCGTCACAAAGGACCTAAAGCCATAAAAAAAAACACCTGCACTATATTAATCTTTTAGCGCAATACAAGTTTGTTCATGTCTTGTAGAGCTACAAGAGATATAGCTTTCGGCAAATGTACCCTGAATGGATACATCTTCTTTAACTGTGACGTATACTGTATTCTAATTGGTTAACTTTTAGCTCCACTATTTCTTGAAAGAAAATGCTGCAAGGACTGAAAAGTGAAAATTCACTTCGCTTTCTACGTTTGCTTAGTAAAGACGAATTTTTGCTCTGTTCTTTTTAAAAGCGCCACTCAGTTCCTTATACGCTCGACCATGGATTTTTCAAGAATCAATTCTCAATCTACTGAATCTCCTGCTAGAGTAAGTTGAATATACCTTTTTATCATTACTAATTTGTATTAAGAATATTATTATTTTTTAATATCATTCAAATGTAATACTTTAATAATTCCCTTTTGCATTTAAAGTAATCCCCTCTGAAGCATTCACTTTTAACGGTAACATTATTAGTTTTCAGCAAACTTTTTAAAACTTGCTTGATATTTCACACTTAGACCTTCTTTGATATTGTATGTTAATACTAAAGCTTTAGCGATAGAATTCCCTCTCATGTTAGAAATAAAAGTTTTGTATCTAGTGCATTTTCCTTGCATCTTTAAAGTGAATCTTTTTTTTTGCTATTGTAAATATATCTTTAAATTTTCGAATATACTGACTCTAAGTAGTTTTCATACACTATGACTAAGAATGTTTGACTCTATCTTAAATGTCTTAATTTTAAACATTTAATATCGCACATTTTAAACAAAAATATACTGTTGTTTTATATGTTTACTCTAAGACGTTAATGTATGTTTAAATTTCAATATGTTATACACACAATGTGTCTCAGCTAAAGTAGCTTTACTTTATTCAAGTTCATGGGTCACTTTTCATTTAAGATTTTTAACAGCATATTTCTTAATGGTCTATAATAAAACTTTATTTTTCATATGTTAAAATTTGCAGTATATTATATCGGATATGTCTTAGCCAAAGTAGCTTTACTTTATTCCAGTTCATGGATCACTTTTCATTTAAGATTTTTAACAGCATATTTCTTAATGTTCTATAATAAAACTTTGTTTTTCCTATGTTAAAATTTGCAGTATTCACGATTGGTTTTTTAAATTCTTTTCAGTCTCTGGAATTTGGAATTCCTAGGGATGAATTCCGAAAATTAGTCGGCGGTAATGCGTCGGCACAAGTGCTTGAAACCTCGGATATGGTATCCACCGACCTGTCTGGCTTTACCGGAGATAGACCCCCATCTACTGCAGCCGGAGTCTTGCCTATAGTTCTCGGAGGTCAACCTGCACCCAGTGGATCTAATACTCTAACGAAAAAGCCTGATAGTACTCATGTAAGTGTTGTTTTCTATTTTTTCGTATTTACACCCTTACTTAATTTTTTTCTAACCAAACAAAGCTTATAAAATATGAAAAGCAATGATGAAAATGATACTTAAATTTTAAGAATAAAAAAAAAAAATATATGCTGAATAAGACTAGGAAAAAATAGTTTGAATTGGAAAAGTTTTTTTCAAAATTGTCTGACTCATAAATGCATTTGATATTTTCTTAGATATAAAAATTTAAGTTTTTTAACGGAGACAACGTATTTAGGACTATAAACATTTGAGCTATATAGCTTAGAAGTATTGAGATATAGTGAAAATAAAGAGAAATACTTAGAAATAAAAATTGAAGGAAATTTTATACATTAGTAAACTTTCTCGAATAAACTTTCACTTAGATCTTGAATGTGTTATATTGTATATAAAGAAAACGATTTTATTAGTGTATAAAAATTCTAAAAGATATTTTTTCCCATAGGCATGCACTACATGTGGAAAAAGTTTTTCACGCAAAGATGCTCTGAAGCGACATAAGAAAATTCATTCGAATGACAAATCCTTCCCTTGTGATGTCTGCAGTACAGGATTTTCTAGAAAAGATGATTTAAATCGTCATATGAAAGTCCACAACCCAGCTGCAGTGGAGTGTCCCGAGTGTAACATGCAGTTCACTCGAGAGGATAACCTTAAGCAACACATTCGTAATGCTCATGGACAACATGAATGCATGCACTGCAAAGAAGTTTTTACACGGAAATTTAACTTAATGCAACACATCCGTGTGACACATAGTGCTCCACTAAAGAGAAAAGCTACTGTCCAGGGTCCCACCGCCACCCCAAAACGTATTCGGCCAAGTCGTCGCAGTGCATTGAATGTATTTTCATCGGAATTTTTAACTCCCTCTCCAGAAAATGGTGAAGACTTGAAAATGTGTTTTACTGAATTAAGGCCACAAATTCAACATCTTCTACGAGAAGAGATTAGAGAGAAGCGTGCCATAAAATGGCGCATCGTAATGAAAGCTCTACTGTCTCGTATAAACTCTGATGGTGAGCTGGAGATCATTTCCTCTTACTTTGGGAGTAACACTCAAATAGAACTTTTAGAAGATAGAGTAAATGAACATTTGGAAGAGGGTATCTCTAAAGTGGAGAAATCGTTAGAAGAATTTATTCAACTGGGATCGGGGTGGACCCTCGATAAAGTTCAGCATGTTGAGATACTCACAGCAAAGTATCAGCCTTTAGCTGCCAGTAGCTATATACCTTTGCCAAAAAAACTTGCATTGAAAAAAGCGGTGCTCAATATACAAAATGAGGATAATAAGTGTTTAGTGTGGTGTCTTCTTGCGCATAAATTAAACATTTCGAGAGAAAATCATGCTGAACGTGTCTCCAATTATGCTCCCCATGAACATGAACTTTGTATGGATGGTGTAGATTTCCCTGTACCAGTCTCCAAAATTCCAAAAATTGAAAATTTGAATAATTTAAGGATTAATGTGTTCGGATATGAAGATGAAGTGTTCCCGCTATACATCTCTAACAAATCAGATATTGAATGCATTAATTTGCTGCTTATTTCTGACGATGAAAGGCAGCACTACTGTCTCATCAGAGACATGTCGAGATTGTTGGGAGATCTTACAAGACATGATGGTGAACATTTTTACTGCTATAGATGTCTTCATAGATTCAGAAGACAAGATCTACTGATTGAACACGGGAAACATTGCAGCCAGCATAACATTCAAAAAATACAAATGCCTAAAAAAGATGAAAAGGTTTTAACATATGAAAACTTTCACTTCCAACATCCTGTACCTTACATCATTTATGCTGACTTTGAATCGTTGATAGTGAAAATGGACTCATGTCAACCAGATTCAACTTCATCTTTCACGGAGAAGTTGAACCATCACGAGGCTTGTGGTTATGCGTATGTAATTGTTGGACCTGATGGAAAAACATATAAACCAGTGAAGACGTTTAGAGGACCTAATGCAGTTGATCACTTCATTAAAAATATTTTAGAAGAACAAGAGCAGCTGGGAGAAATTTTAACACATACAGTTCCAATTAATATAACGCCACAGGAACAAGAACATTTCAAGAAAGCAACGCATTGTTACTTATGTAAAAAACTTTTAAAGGGAGATAGAGTTCGTGATCACGATCATCTAACAGGACAGTATCGTGGAGCATTACACAATCGTTGCAATTTAAAATTTAGACTACAAAAGAAAATACCTGTCGTGTTTCATAACCTAAAACATTATGACGGACATTTAATCATGCAGGAATTTAGAAAAATTGAAGGTCAAGACTTTTATGTCATAGCCAATAACATGGAAAAATATATTTCATTTTCAGCAACAAAAAAATTTAACAACATATGTGTTTCTCTTCAATTTATTGACAGCCTTCAGTTCATAAATGCAAGTCTGGAAAAATTAGTCGCAAATCTCGCAAAGGAGAAATTTTCTATTTTAAAAGAAAACATGGTGGAGCAAAATTTGGATCTCTTACTTCGAAAGGGTGTTTATCCGTATGAATATATGGATTCCTTTTCCAAATTTGAAGAAACTATTCTTCCTCCTCGAGAGACTTTTTATAGCACATTATCTAACGAAAAAATTTCTGAAGAAGAATACACACATGCACAAACTGTATGGGAAGAATTCCATCTTCGTACAATGGGTGATTACCATGATCTTTATGTGAAAACAGATGTGTTGCAACTTGCTGATGTGTTTCAAAATTTTAGGACTCTCTGTAAAAAACATTACGACTTGGACTGTGCTCATCTGATGACATCACCAGGACTGGCCTGGCAAAGTGCACTGAAGATGACAAATCAACCCCTTGAATTACTTACAGATATCAATATGCATTTATTTATAGAGCAAGGCATTCGTGGTGGTATTTCTATGATTAGCCATCGCCATGCCATTGCAAATAACAAATATCTCCCTGATTTTAACTCCAGTGAACCGTCAAATTTTATCATGTATCTCGATGCTAATAATCTGTATGGATGGGCGATGTCCCAACCCTTGCCATATGGAGATTTTCAGTGGGTTACACCATCTGATAAAATCGTGCAGGAAATAATAAATTTGCCTGAAGATAGCGAGTACGGATACATTTTAGAAGTGGACTTATTGTACAATAAAGATCTTCCCAAACTTCATAATGGATATCCCTTAGCACCAGAGAAGATTAAAATTAAAACTGAGCAGCTCTCTCCCTTTGCAGTTGATATGCTTAACGGATGTAAATTTACACCATCCACAAAATTAGTACCAAACTTAAACAACAAGACAAATTACATAATATACCATAGAAATCTTCAACTTTATCTTTCCTTGGGGCTTCAATTATCTAAAGTGCACAGAGTAATTAAATTCCATCAGAAACCCTGGTTAAAATCGTACATAGATTTTAATACAGAGCAAAGAAAAAAAGCGTACTCAAGTTTTGAAAAGGATTTTTTCAAGCTAATGAACAATGCTGTATATGGTAAAACCATGGAAAATGTGAGAAAACACATCGATATTCAATTGGTAAACACAGAAAAGAAATCTAAAAAAATAGTTGCAGCACCATCCTTTCATCATTTTAAAATCTTTAACCATAATCTTGTTGCAGTGCAAAGATTGAAAAGTTCCATCACACTCAACAGACCAATTTATGTGGGGTTCGTTATACTTGAACTTAGTAAGTATCATATGTACAACTTCCACTACAATCACATGAAGAAATTTTATGGTGAAAATGCTAAATTATTGTTCACGGACACTGACTCTCTTACATATCAATTATTCACTGATGATGTTTTCGAAGATATGAAACATCATTTAAACATATATGACACTTCGGATTATCCAAAAGATCATCCCATTTATAGTGAAAAAAATAAAAAAAACAATTGGATGCTTTAAAGATGAGCTAAACTCAAAACCTATAAAAGAGTTCATTGGGTTACGCGCAAAAATGTACTCAATAAAGACAGACGAATTTGAGAAAAAAACTGCAAAGGGCGTTGCAAGATCTGTTTTAAAACGAAAGATTAAGCATGAACACTATAGAGAATGCTTAGATAAATATAAAGTTATGCGCGAACGCCAATATCGCATACAAAGCGAAAATCATCAACTGCATACTATATGCTCAAATAAAGTGACACTATCTGCATTTGATGACAAACGTTTTATTTTAGATGATGGTGTGAGCTCTTATGCATACGGTCACTATAAAATTAAGACATAGGTTTTCGTACAGATAAATTTGTAAATACTTATTCGAATTATATTTCCTGTCTTATATTTAATATATGTCCTTTAACCAGAATTTTTATTTAATAGAATAGTTATTTATATGTGATATATATTGAAGTGCAATACAATTTACATCCAATGCATATGCATAAAAAATAGATTGAGAAAAATTAGTCTTAAAATATATTTTTAAAATATTTGTTTATTTTGAATAAATGAATTGTTTATTATCATATGTCTCTTTACTGTGTGAATGTTTTTTTTATTTATTTATTTATTTATTTATTTATTTTTTAAGTTTTGCATGCTTCTGTGAAATTGCTTTTTAGATTCACTTGATATTTTTTTTTGAAGTGTAAGTTGGAAAAAGTAAACATTTAAAATAGTTTAAGTAAAAGTCAATTTTACTATTCTGTTTCGTATTTGGATTTCATAGAAATGTGATTGGCGAATCTATCTTGAGAGAGAAATCGATTTATTTATAAGTTTAAGCATTATGTTTTATTATAAATTATTTTTTTTTGTAACGAATGCCATTTTTGAAAATGAGCTCGAGAGAGGAGGTTGTATGGATGGTTTTCCTCTATATAAGCATCTGTATTGTTATGAGTTTAATATACATATTTACTGGAAAAGCAGATTTTGCAGTTGATTTCGTTCTTTTTCCGAATGATACTTCTAATTCAATTGTTTCATTTCGGGGATGATAAATTTTAATATTACAAATAATCAATTTTCCTGCTGCAATGAAGAGGGCGTATCAGGATCCGAGTCGCGAAGCAAGTTTTGGTGGTGTCGATGCATTATTTTATGCTGCACGAGGAAAAGCTTCGAAGAAAGAAATCAAGAGATGGTTGCAAGGAGTCGATGCGTATACGTTACACAAACCGATTCGAAGGAAGTTTCCGACAAATCGGGTCATTGTACATTCAATCGATCATCAGTGGCAGGCAGACTTAGTAGATGTTTCAAATTTACAAAAGTATAATGATGGATATCGTTACATATTAACATGCATTGATATTTTATCAAAATATGCATGGGCAATACCTTTAAAAACGAAACGTGGTCAAGATATAGTTGATGTTTTTAAGAAAATCTTTTCTGTGAGAAAACCAAAGCTTTTACAGACGGATCAAGGAACTGAATTTAAAAATAAAAAGTTTCAAACATTTCTCCGAGAGAATCATGTCAAGTTTTTCACGACATTTAATTCAACAAAAGCATCTGTGGTGGAAAGATTTAATCGTACGCTGAAGACAAAAATGTGGAAATATTTTACAAGTCAAAACACGTATAATTTTGTTAATGTTCTAAACGACTTAGTGAGCAGCTATAACAACACTTATCATTCTACAATTAAGAGAAAACCAGTAGAAGTGAATGCCGAGAATGAAAGAGATGTATGGTTTACAGTGTATGGAAATACAGTAGATGTTGAAAAAAAGCCTTGTGTTTTCGACATCGGAGATGTTGTTCGCATTTCTAAGCAAAAACTTACTTTTGAGAAAGGATATGAAACCAACTGGACTGAGGAACTGTTTATTGTAACAGAGTGTGTGAAGAAAGATATTCCTGTATATAGAGTTAAAGATTTGTTAGGTGAGTCTATTCAAGGAACCTTTTACTCACAAGAATTGCAGAAAGTGAAACTTAAAGAAGATTATACTATTGAAAAAATATTGAAGAAACGAGTGAAGAAAAATAAAACGGAATATTATGTAAAGTTTCGAGCTTATCCAGCGAAATTTAACCAATGGATTTCGACTTCTAATTTTTCAATCTTATAAAATGCTTAAACATATCCACTTACTTTCATTGCACATCATGAGTTTCTACGTGACACTACCGAGTGATAGCTCTATGAATTATTTTTCCGATAACAAGATTTCGCATTTTATTACGAGATTGCCAACACCAATTGAACTAACAGGTGAATGGGAAGTAGGTTTAGTTGAATTCATTTATCCACATACTTGGTATAATGTGAATAGTAAAAACAACCTTATTGCTTTTGATTTAGGAGATGGAAAAGAATTGGGCAGGAATATACCGCCAGGTTGTTATGAAAGCGTCCCAGATATTTTAAAAGCTATATCTATTGCCGATCATGAAAATAAAATTTCTTTTAACTATAATCATGTTACCAAACGCGTTCGCGTAAAAGTAAAAAACAATGCTAGAGTTATTTTTCACAGTGGTTTATGTCAACTGTTTGGGTTTGAACCTACTGTGATTGAAAGAGAAAGTGAAACGCAGAGGGAACAAACAACGTTTAGTCCTCTCGTGGCGGATCCAAATGCACATTTTAAAGTTTTGATGATATATACAGACATTATTGAACCACAGATTGTAGGTGATGTTTTTGCACCTTTATTACGAACTGTAAAAGTGAGTGGTAGCGACGGAGAAGTGGTAAGTGTAGAGTATGAAAGGCCGCACTATTTACCTGTTAGTCGGAAGATTATTGATACTGTCGAAATAGTTATAAGAACAAACATGGGAGCATTGGTGCCATTTGAACGTGGACGCTCATACGTGAAACTTCACTTCCGACAAAAGTATCTCTCATAATGCTTGTACCTTATCAATGCTGTCAAAAGTCCTTTGAGGATTATTACATTAATCAAACAGGGAGTGGACTTAATTTTTATCAAGGAGCTCCCTATCAAAGAGGATATGGAATCGGGGGTCTTTTTAAATCATTTTTTAGAGCCGCTGTTCCACTTTTCAAATCAGGAGCCAAAGCAGTTGGTAAGCAAATACTAAGCAGTGGTATTGATGTATTCAACGATGTGTCAAGTGGTGAAAATTTGAAAGTTGCTACAAAGCGTCGATTGAAAGAATCTAGTAAAAATTTAACTGATAAAGCAGCAAACAAAATTAAGACAATGATTGGATCTGGAAAAATAAATAAAAAGCGTAAACTTTCCAAGAAGCGTGTCAGTTTTCGTAGAGTGAAGAAGGTGAAAGCACACGATATTTTCTCTTAAGAAGAAGATGAGTTCTCTTATTCATAAAGATTCTCCAGTATGCGTGAAATCAGAATTGGATCTGTTTTCTGTACCTCCAACACAAGCTGCAATTGAAAAAGGTCAATTCATCGAATATCATCCCATTGCTAACATACGTGATGGAGGTCCAGTGGAATTCAACATATCTGGAAGTGGTGAAGAATATACAGACTTGAGTACTTCCTATATTTATGTGAAAGCTAAAATTGTTAAGTCTGACGGATCATCACTAGCTGAAAATGAACCTGTGGTACCAGTCAATTTATTCCTGCATTCTCTATTCTCACAAGTTGATATTTGTTTGAATGAAAGAAATATTTCTTCTGCAAGCAACACATATCCATACAGAGCCTACATTGAGACAGTTTTGAATTACGGAGAAGATGCAAAAAAAAGTTTACTGAGCAGTGAACTCTTTTACAAAGATACTCATCCTGAAAAAATCAATCCATTAGCTGGGGATGCAGAACTTGGATTGAAAACAAGATATGAACTTAGTAAAGAGAGCAAAACTATTGACATGATTGGTCAATTACACTCTGACATTTTTCAACAAAATCGACTCTTATTGAATTTGGTTGACATCAAAATTAAAATGGTGCGAAGTAACCCCACATTCTGTCTCATATCAACAAAACAAGATGGAGATTATAGAGTAATATTGGAACATGCATCATTATTTATCAGAAAAGTTAAAGTCAGTCCCGGAGTTTCTTTGGGCCACGCAAAGGCTTTAGAAAAAAGTTCAGCAAAATATCCAATTGATAGAGTGTTGTGTAAAACATACTCTGTATCCAAAGGGAGTTTTTCCTTTATGCAAGATAATGTATTTTTAGGAACTATGCCTAAAAAAGTGATTGTCACTTGTATTGAAAACGCAGCTGTGAATGGACAGTATGCCAAGAATCCTTTTCTGTTTTCTCATCACGATGTAAATTTTGTAGGTATTTATGTGGACGGCCAACCTGTACCTTCCAAACCCTTAGAGTTAGATTTTAAAAATAATAACTATATACGTGCCTACCATACTTTATTCTCTGGATTTAATACTGATAAAGGTATATATTTAACTCGTGATGAGTATTCCAGAGGGAATGTACTATATGTTTTCGATTTATCTGCAGACTTGTGTAATGGACCACATTTAAATCTGCAACATCAAGGAAATTTGAGAGTAGAAATTAAATTTGCTACTGCTATTTCAGAGACTCTTTCTGTGCTCATTTACGCCGAATTTCAGAACGTGATTGAAATTACGAAATCTCGTCACGTTTTGTGTGACTTTGCTAATTAGAATAAAAATGAATTCTGAACAAATACTGCGCATCTTGCTTCAAGATAAATTTACCAAAAAATATTTCATAGATGTAACACCAAGTGATTATTTACCAATCGAAATTTCGAAATTTCCTGCCTGTTTTATTGTCAATGTTGATTCATCATCAGAACCTGGAAGTCATTGGTTAGCTTTCTATATACAATCAATGAATCAATTGGAATTTTTTGATTCTTATGGAAACAAACCATCATTTTTTGAAGGAGCTATAAGTGATTTTGTATCAACTTTTTCCAATGTAACATACAATCCTATGATATTGCAAAGTAATTCCACTGCTGTTTGTGGACAATATTGCATTTATTATTTGTATTCAAGATGTCGTGGACAATCGCTAAAGACTTTGCTTTCAACTTTTGTAACCAATCATATTTGTAATGATAAACGTGTGTATAATTTTGTAGCTAAGTTTTTTAATGTACATCCAAATTTGTATCAATAAAAGTATTTAGCTTTTACATTTTCTGCTTCTGTTTCATTTGTCATGGATCTTCCAAAGCTACAACACAGTTTCACAATGGTTGCTTCGGGTCCTACTGGGAGTGGGAAAACTGTATTTTTTGCAAATATGTTGAACTATAGACGTGAAATGTTTTCCATAGTACCCGATAAAGTGGTATGGTTTTATGGGATACATCAACCTCTGTATAATGAGATAACGGATGTCACATTTATAGAAGAATTTCCCTCCAACTATGAAGAGTATTTAGGAAAAAACACTTTATTTATTATAGACGATTTAATGTCTGAATGTGGTAAAAGTGACTCTATAACGAAACTTTTTACGCGTGGAAGTCATCATCTAAACATTTCAGTTATTTTTATTACTCAAAACTTCTTTCATAAAGGAAAAGAAATGCGTGAAATAACTTTGAATGCTCATTATATTATTTTGTTTAAGAATCGAAGAGATATGTCGCAAATTTCGCATTTAGGAAAACAAATATTTCCTAGACACTTAAAATTTTTCCAAGAAGTTTATGAAGATGCAACGAAGAAGAAGTTTTCTTATCTACTGATTGATTTAAAAAGTGACACTCCTGAAGAAATGCGACTGCGCACACATATTTTACCCAATGAAACTCAATATATCTATCAAAGAAGATTTTAATAAAATGAAATGATATAAGTAAATGTAGTCATTTCTGAAAATGGCAGTCACTAAGCAACAAGTGAGAGAGCTGCATCTCCTACAAATTTGTCCTCCTAAATTGCAAAAAGAATTACTCAAAAAAATTAATATACAGTGCATAAAAGCCATTTGCGAATGTTGTCATAATACTCTTAAAGGAAATATACCTTTATCAAAGTATCAGAAGAGGACACTCGCTAAGCATAAAGAAACTTTACGTAATTTAGTAAAGCGAAAAACATCTCTCGCAAAGAAACGTAAATTGATTGTGCAAAAAGGCGGTTTCTTGAATGTTCTTATCCCCGCAGCATTAAGTGTTTTAACAGGTCTTATCAATGGAGTACGCTAAAAAGTATGCACTCATTCCTGAAGAAATGGTGACAAAGCACGTAGTTCCAAACAAACAGTTATCTGAATTGGATAAAACTATGATGCAAATTTTAAACAGTTCTTTAGAAGAGCATGAGAAGATATTAAGATACAGTGAAGTTTTGCAAAAGAAATTGCAGTTGACTGAATTCAACTCTCCATGGAAAAAAATACAAGAGGATGAGGAAGCTAGTAAAAGTACGAAAGAGAATCCTGTCACAGAACAAAATAACTATGAATCGATAATTTTTAACTCTGTGAATAAAAAGTCGCAAAAAGAGGCCAGGAATCTTGTCGATATTATGAAAAGACATTCAAACATTCTTTCGTGGAATGAAAAAGGAGAAGTGTTCTATCATCAGCAGAAAATTGAAGATTCTAACATTACCGATTTACTAAACCTCATTTTTAGCAATAAGAAAGACACCAATGTACAGTCTAAAGATGTATTTCTCGCTGCCTTAAACGAGATGAATGCTCCAAAACATTTTATAAAAAACAAGAATTTATATGATGTTAAACCAGCAAATGTATCACATCCTGTAACTACGTCAACTATTGTACCGAAAACAGGAAAACGTAACACTGTATCTAAATTAAATCAAGCTGTAATTCCAAAATGGGAGAAATTGTATAAATAAATTTGCTGATTTTAGTTTTTGATTCGTTATTGATTTTAATGTTTCAGTATTATAAGTCTTTTTTCCTCCTTCATTCATTTATAGAATTCTCTATGGCAACATTTAGCAGTATACAAGGGTATCTTTCTAAGTCGAAAACATAAATAAAGCTGTATCAGGATATAATTAACGATATTAAATCTAATTCATTATACATTATAATTAATTTTTTGTTAATATTTAATGCTCGAATTCTAAAACATTGAAAATTATTCTAAGTTCAATAATAGTTCCATTTTCTTCTCGTAGATGGCGCCACACTCAGTTTTACATCAAGTCTTAAACTGAAACTAAAAAGTGTTGCCATTCCAAAACTATAAACTTAAAAAAACGGTTTTAGTAGTATTGAAACAGTGCTATAGTAGTTCCACTATTTGCCGCTAGGAGGCGGAATAATAGGGGTAAAACCTAAATTAAAAAGTGTTGCCATTCCAAAACTATAAACTTTTGAAAAACAACTCAACTCTACTTGAAAAACGCCTGAGGGCATACAACTCAACTCCACTCGAAAAACGCCTGAGGGCAAACAACTCAACTCAACTCGAAAAATGCCTGAGGGCATACAACTCAACTCCACTCGACTAACGCCTGAGGGCACGCCTGGGGGCATTGGGAGGCGGTGGGACCACGCCCCCTTCCACCGCCACCGCCTTGCTGGGGCAGAACTGTCCTTTTTCATCTACTTATATATATATATATGTCATTTTGAGTTTCCTTATTTCAGCCTGTAATATATTACTATTAATTTAGAGTTATAAGTAACTCATACATTTGCGTGCTTCTTAATTTACAAATTCAAGTAGTTCTTTTGAATCTATATAAAAAATAACAGCTAATCATACCGATTTAACATATGTCTTTTCTACATTTTTGTTTATTTCCTATTATGTATAAGACATTATTTCTAAAATTAGGGTATTAACTTAAAACTATATAAATGTAAATGTGTGCTTATTTTAATGCAATTTTTATTTCAGACGTTAGACGAATTTTGGATATCAGCCCAATCGGAATTCGGAGCAGTAAATGTCACTGGGTTTTTGGGAATAAATACTGAAAAGAATAATGCAAAATATTTTAAAAACGAGTGGAGGCGACTTCCTCCTAATGCTTGGCAAGGAGCGGGATCCGAGTTGAATGTAAGAAATTATCTAGTTTTTTGAAGATTTCATATGAAATCATAATTTGTTTATCATAACGCTCTTGATGTTAACAGAGTACTTTCGTAGTAACAAATTGTTAAAATGTTTTGTATCAACGAATAATAATAATAATAATAATAATAATAATAATAATAATACAACGTATTAATATAATTTTTATGTAATACTTACACATATTTTTGATAATTAACTTTTTTTATTTGTACGATAAATTTTCCTGCATCTTTTCTGCAATACAATGGGCAATTCCGCAAAACATAGGAACTCGATGTGAATTTTTAAAATTTTTAAACAAGTTATTGTTTTAGTACGTTTGATTGAAGTTTGATATTTTTTTGAAAACTAATTTCAATTTGTAATATGCAAAATTATTTTCACTATATATAATATTTATAGGATGAACAAGGATGTACAAAAACAATGAAAACAACCTTTAAAATTCATTTATAACAGGAGTAATTTCCACTATCATTTCAAAATATTTAGTAATAAATGCTTTGACTTACTTAGAGTTCTCTCCATTAGCAATTAAGAAACCTTAGTAATTTATTTGAAAGAAAAATTCTTTATTGATTTCTGATATTATTTAAAAGCGGTACATTCTTCCTTTTTTAATAAACCAATTGTTTCTGTTTTAGATTTCAAGTTATTACTATCGAGATATTGCTCTTACCATCTTCAACGCGTTAGAAAATATGTACAGAAAGGAGCCCAATATCTTCCGTGGTGTATATAATGTAAATCAAAAATTGAGTTGTCTTGACATTTTGCAACATCCCCCTGTTTTTAATGGTGCAAAATTAGCAACTTATATTAAAGACGTAAGTATTAATATTTTCGGAAAAATTATAAAAAATATGATTTTTTAATTTTTAGATTCCTATCAAGTGTTTGTACCTTGTTTAAAATTGCTAAGTAGCTCTTTAACTGTCCAGGAAAGGAAGTTCAGCAAGTAATTGCTTTGAGCCGGCTATCTCTATAAGTAAAGTAAAACGGAATATCATTTTTGCTGTGATGCTCTTTAAAATCCATTATATACTTAATGGCAATTCATTTTTTATTTAAAAATATTTGATAAAAGTTGCTCTTTTTTCTGTCTCAAAATAGCAAACCCGAAAATGATCCTTTAGCAAAAGCTTTGGTTCGAATCCTGAATAGGGCACGATCATGTTTGAACTGTATTGCACTTCCTTACACTTAGAAATTTCATCATGAAATTACGGTTAAATAACCGGCAGTAGTCTGTCCATCTAATTCCCCGTAAATTTACAGTCTGGAACATTTTTCTATCTTTACGGGACCTAAACCATTTCCAAACAGCTTGGTTAAAAAGCCGTAAATACAAAAGTTTACGGTTTTATAACCATTTAAAAATGGTTTAAAAACAAAATTTTTACCGTTTTTGAACCATTTCGAGGCGTAGAATCTCTGAGGCGTAGAAACCGTAAATGAAGCTTGAGGGAGTCGAACCCGGGTGTATTAGTCTAAGAGCCCGTGAACCCCAGACCTTCGTTATTTTATAAAAGTTGAAAGTTTGTCAGCGCATGCTCCCAACACAGGTAAGAACGATGGACCATTATGAAGTTTGGGTTACCCTGGCTTTGGAAGGTAAACGGTACTAAAGGTGTGTAAAATAACAATATAAATTAATCAAATAATAAAGTGTGATTTTTTAGTATTACCTTCAGAATATTTTTAAAAATCACGTCATTAATTGCCAGACATTTAACATCGTGGCAACCCCATGCCAGACACCCCTAATATTCATGAAATTATAATTCTACTTCCGTTATGGTATAAAAGCTGATTTTTATATATAATACTTGGGTAATAATTAGATGATGTTTCCTCACTAGACAGACATTTTTGATGGTTCCAACCCCTTGCCAGACAAGCGTGTAAATCTTAAGAAGAGATCCATGATTAGAATGACTTATGCAAATAAACTTTTTGGCACAGATTTATATAACTAATGATCTGTGTAATTTTTAAAAACATCTCAAGAAAAGACATTCGATGCTACAACTATCTTAAATTGTTAAAAATTTAAATTTATACTGTGAATAACAGGTTATAAAATAAACCAAATAAAATAATGCTCAAAAATTTAATTAAAAATAGATGAATGACATTACAATATAATTGGGTGCTACAATTTTTTTATTCCGGATTGTAAAGAATTTAATATTTTTGGAAAACTTCTTATCATTTTTTTTTCTAGGTGGTGTGCAGTAAAAGTAGTATCCATTTCTATGAAATTCTCTTCATAAATTCTCTCCAATGAATCAGTATATAATTCATGTAAATGAATCAATAAATGACAGCGGCCGTTATTGATAATATCTTCTTCTATGATGCTACAAATTTCTTTGAAAGCTTCTTGGTGGTACTCTCGATGATGATGCCAATCACTTTTAACAGATATTTTCGCAGATGAAGATATTTTATTATTAAACTGAATCCTACATTCAGTGTGATAATATATTTTCGGACTTGCAATACTGTTCAATCTAGTTAACAACTCATTATACTTTTTTTTATTTTCAATACTAGACATTATACGAGACTGAAATTGGTTTTTATCACCTTCATGGAGTGAAAGCATTTTTGATCTCACTTGTCTCTTTTTTTTATTGCAAAATAAACAAACTTTTTTACTTATGAAGTTCAGTGGTATCACTTTGAATCGAACTATTTACTTCTGTGGTTGCATTAGCATTTTCACTCACTTCTTCAAGTCCACGAATGTCCACGGCTGCCTGGGAAGGTTGAGGTTCTGTTGATTGAGAAGCTGAAGGTGGGTGTGATACAGTTAACTCAGAGAAATGCGATGGACCTGGTATTGAATCGTCTGCTGATGTATTTACGTCTTTAGATGTTTCTTTTTCTTGCTCTATTTCAACAGTATTTTAGAATTCTTAGGTTCTGGAGTAAAATATTTTTTCATCAGTCCTGTGAATGATTTGTAACATTCTCTGTGATAACCACTCTCTGTATTCACGTGGAAGAATGATTTTATGATATTTAAGGTTATGTTTTTTTCGCAATTTTAAAATTAATTCACATTTTTTCAATGTCTCGTCAGAAAATAATATTATTTTGCCACTACTTTTGTTACAAATAACACAAATAAATGCATCACCCATGACTGTTTTTTTTAATACAAAATCACTTTCATTTAAAAAATCACATAAAGAAATTGTAAATATATAATGTACGTATCATACAGTAATAATATTGAATATACTTTATAGTCTGTATATGTTCGAAATATTTTATGTTGTTAATTAATAATGAATATTAAATTAATAATACTTGAAGATAGCATATAAGATTATTCCATTACTTGTTCATAGTCTTCTCAGTAGATAACCACACATCTACTGTCCTGGGTTACATTAATAAATGCGATAATGCATGCATAATTACTGAAAGCAATATTTCCCTACACTACTCTTCATTGTTGAACACCCAACAAACGATCAGGTGTGAGTGTGAGGAGAGACACGCCGCCGATTGGAACGATGGGTAAAATTCTTTCCACCACAACGCATGCGCAGCTCAACAGCTTTCTATTGGCTGTTACTTATCCTGACGACAACAGCATTGAATCAATGTTGATTTGAACTATTTATTAAAAAGGTTTATCAAGGTTGTTGCAAGATGTTTTGCTAATAGGGAACTCGCCATCTCACTTGCACCCACCCATATATACTGTCTCGCGCTCGCTCATACAGCTACCCTACATGGTTGTCTGGCAAGGGGTTGGAACTATCAAAAATGTCTGGCTAATGAGGAAACATCGTCTAACTATTGCCCAAGTATTATATACAAAAATCAGCTTTTATACCATAACGTAAGTAGAATTATAATTTCATGAACATTGGGGGTGTCTGGCATGGGGTTGCGACGATGTTAAGTGTCTGGCAATTAATGACGTGATTTTTAATAATATTCTGAAGGTAATACCAAAAAATCACACTTTATTATTTGATAAATTTAGATTGTTATTTTACACACCTTTAGTGCCGTTTACCTGCCAAAGCCAGGGTAACCCAAACTTCATAATGGTCCATCGTTCTTACCTGTGTTGGGAGCATGCGCTGACAAACTTTCAGCTTTTGTAAAATAACGAAGGTCTGGGGTTCACGGGCTCTTGCTCTATATACCAAACTTGCGCTCTAGTCATTCGGCCATCTACACCACTCAAAGCGGTCGTTTATTTATAAATAAATCTTCTTTTTCCAACAGGCAAACTGCATTAAAATTGAGATTTCAGTTTTTGATTAGATCCAAAGTCATGTTTGGTCTAAATTTACTGTATATTGACGAAAATCATTTTATTTGCTGCAAAAATTAAAATACAAACAAGCTTCAGCAACTCAAATTATGGATTCGCTCATTAGCAAGCAGTTCGGAAATCCGATGCCTCCAATTTTTGATTTACGTGTGTATGTGTTTCTATTTAGTAACCACTGCTTAAGTCACTTTTTTCTTCTTTTTTATATACACATGCAGATTTAAACTGATAAATCTTTATTCATATTTTAACAACAACGTACGACCGGTAAGGTTTCGCAACCAAGATGGACGCCCGATTCTTATTGAGCGTTTGAAAATACGGTTAGTTAAACGTTCTTTACGATAAACAGTGAATAAACGATTTTTTTTCACAATCAGCGGTTTGAGTACCATCTTTTTAATGGTTATTCAACTGTTGTAATTAAATATGGTAAAATAACAATAAAATAAATGGTTATTTTACTCTTTTCTAACGGAAATTTTTAACAGTGTATATCATATCCTAGTGATTCAGAATCTACTTTAAGCTGTAAATTCTTTAGTAATCCTAAGAGCACATTGAGCTTGGCCGGATAGGCCGGATGAGCCTGAGAAGAAAGATGTTGGTTGTCTCTCTAATGAGCCGAAGGAAGGAAACATGTGTTTTTTGTCGATTTACGCGTTTCCGATAGCGAATCTTTTAAACTCTGGGATTGCTGCTCGCTATCGAAGGACGATAATTACGCTGAAGGTTGTGGCTTAATAACGTGAGAAACTTGTTCTTTGCCATGTTTCGTGCCCATTTATTAAAATCGGTCTCAAAAATATAATTCATTGTTATGTCTAAGAAAATCAGAGAATATCTATTGGAAACAGATATCATTAATAAATAACTGAAATAAAGAACGAATAGAGTGGGTATTTTTGAACTCATTTTAGCTTTTAATCTTTTAAAATGGTCTTCTCAAGCTAGGAATTGATCAAATAGCTGTATTTGATTTATTGATTTATGTGTCAATTTTTCGTAGATTTAAAATTTGAATTATTGTCCATTAAAATGAAGGCTTAAGGAGAAGAATATATTTTCAGTTGAAAGTTTTTCTTTTTCTGCTTATGGAGGGCAGTCAGTATCTTTTATTGTACTAAAACGTTGTGTTTGGCATCACTCTTGATGGTACATACATGAATCCAAATTAGCTGAAAGCTTTATTTGAATAGTGGTTCAACATGCCTGTTTATTTTAAGATACGGGCCCTTAAAGTTCCAATGAGTGCTAACAATTCTAGTTGGAGATGCTTGAGTTTAATACCTCTGTTAACAGCAGAAATAAGCTGGAGGAGTACCAGTTTAAAAATGTGATAGAACTGACTTGTATGAACATAAAAGTGAAGCTAACTGGATTTCTTTTAACGGACTTAGACCACTAAAAGAAAATCCTCCAATTTATTCGTCTGAAAGCAAAATTGGTGATTTGTGAGTTATCTATAACCTGGCGTGCCAAAGCTTTGGTCTATTTCTCATATATTAATTGGTATTACGTGTATAAATCCTTAATGAAGTTTTTTATAATGATTTTTAGGTAGATGTAAAAACAGGAGTTTCAGGAAGAATACAGTTTGATGATCAAGGGAGCAAAGTTTTAGCTTTTAGAAAAGGTTTTAATTTTACCGTCATTGAAACTGCATCAGAAGGTTTTCGCGAGGTAACTATAATGTTTTATTATCCTTGGTATACTAACAGAATGAAAATTGTGTTGTGCTTTAAAAGAATAATGCATTTGGATGCAAAAAATTAAAACGCACGTATAATAGTGGGATATCATACATTCTTTGCTAGTTCACTATTATGAATAAAATTCCGTATCATTTCTAAGAAATTCGCATACAATAGTAATTTTCCGTTTGATCATTCGTATATTTCTAGATTTAAAAAATATTTAAATAGAAATATTTTCCAATAATATGATATGCAAATTGTAGCTTAATGAATGATATTTTTATTTCATTGCACAATTAAAAAGCTTTATACGTAAAAAAATTATCTGAAAATATTATTCATGTCATTTCTGCACATTTAATATTCTTTTTAAACTTTAGATTGGTACGTCAACAACAGGACAATTCATCTTATCCGGTGAACCTATGGTAGACGTTCCACAGAAACTACCATTGACTACGAATGATGACATTCTTCGAGTAACGACTAAGATTGTAAGTATTGAATCGAAATAAACTTTTATATGGGGGGGGGGGGGGGGCTAATAAAATTGAGTACTTTTTCTTGTTTTAAATGATTTTTAACAAGAAAAAGTACTCTTTATTCTTGATTTTTTTTGTACTAACTTTTTTCTAAGATTTTTGTCTTTAATGATTTTTAGAGGTTTTTTTTTACATACTACGTTCTTTTTATGGCAAAAGGGAATAATTCGGTCAGCGATCGAAAGTTCCCAGCTTCCAATAAGTTGTCATCAAATCAAGAAAATCATCTGCACATATTCACCAATACCCATAAAAAATTGATAACATGAAAATGTTCTATTTCAGTAACTTGGGATTGGTAAATTGACTAGAACCAGCCTAGCTGGGCCCAGAGCCTGTTTCTGGTTGCTACTTTTGTACTTATATTTTTCAGAGTCCTCCATATATGATGCTTAAAGGTGAAACAAACACTAGTAACGTGTTTGGAAATGACCGTTTTGTAGGCTATTGCAAAGATTTGATGGAACTATTGGCTAAAGAATTGCAAGTGAAGTACGAACTAAGACTAGTGGAGGATGATATATATGGTACTTACATTGAATCGGAAGGCAAGTGGAATGGCATAGTAGGAGAACTTATTCAAGGGGTAAAATTTCTCGTTTATTGAATTTAAAACTTATTTTAAAACATGTTTTGCAAATCATTGAAATAATGCTGTTTTATTAATTAAAAGAACCTATCATTATGTCTTTCTAATTTTAAGCTTTAATATTCTACTGATACGTAGTATAAAACTGATGCTGAACAATTTTTAAAATTAGTTTCTTTAGTACTTGAGCCAGTGCACCAGTTCCCAGTCAGTTACAATGACATAGAACTCCTTGGATAGTATAGATCCGTTTTAAAATGATATTCAACGCTCTTCATTTCTCATTAATTTTTCTGCGATCATATCAACACACAATACAGAACAGAAAGATATAATTTTTCTTAAATCAGTAATGAATCACTTTATTACGGATAAGGAGATTTTCTTCCTAGATTCCCATTTCGCCTATTTTGTTTTTTTGTTAAGTAGAAACACAATTCTTTAAAGACAATTAATTATTTTTTCTTTTACGTGGTACTGTAAATTTAAGTTTTTGTAATATTGATAAAATGTATAAACTAAAATATGTTTCATAAAAATTTTAACTCTTTTGTAGACTAAATTGTGTTTATAGGAGATATTGGCCATGGAGTATTGATTTCTTTTATATTTCCAATCTAATAGTCAGGTACAGTAGGTAGAACACTGATTCTATATTGTTTTGCTGATTTACCTAACAGTCAGTCACGCTCTTTATATGGCCTGATAATGTTCATGGAAATTGTAATTGCATAAAAGCAGTCACATTTAACCACAAATTAGCTGTGTCGTATAAACCTTCATTTTAAAAGTTATTACTGTCGTAGAAAAAGTTTAAATCTAAAGCCTTAACCTCTGCTTGTCTAATCTAATATACGAGTATATAGGGAAAAAAGCGTCTTCGCCGTAGATATTTCGTAAATAAAATTTTTCCTTTAATTCGTACAAGGAAGTGAAAAAGATACAAACAGCATTACGATATTGTCATTTCAGGGAAGGACTTTAACAGTACAGACTACATCGAGGGATTTATAAAGACATTTTCAAGTAACTTGTTTTAGCAAAGTATTACACTAACAAAGGCAATTTTTACTTCTAGAAAGCAGACCTAGCAGTAGCAGATTTATTAATCACTGGTAAGCGACAGAAAGTAATAGACTATACCGATCCTTTTGACATGATTAGTTTTAGTTTACTGATGAAAAACCCCCATGCGACTATGTCAAGCTCATCAATATTCTTTATCTTCAATGCATTTTCTTTGAATATTTGGATATGCGTCTTTGTTGCTACCATTTTATTCAGTTTGTTGTTCCACGGAGTTACGAAATTTACTGGAGCCCCTGACAGCATTGAATCGGCGTCCGGTATTTGGGGTAGAAAATTGACTGTCGTCTTGAATGTGTGGTTTGCATTTGGCAGCTCTACCCTTCAAGGAACTGGAGTATATCCCAGGTAAATTTCTTCGTTGGAATAATGGAAAAATATTATATTGCACATTGCAGTGATAATTATAATTACAGTAATAATTATTCCACGTGTCGCCTAATATGCATATTTCTCTTTCCTGATATCAAAGTAACCAAGAATGGATATTTCTTGAGAATAATTTACCCATTTTTTTAAGAGCATTCCATGAGGTTGTACATGCTAGGTTCTCAACCAATTTCAGTGATATTTAGCCTCCACCTTTATTAAATGCGATCTTTTTTCGCTTATAAATAAAAACGTTTTATAAAACTATTTTGGGTGATGTTTAAAGGTTGGTCAGGGGTAACTACCTGGTTTAAGCAGGAATTCCGAGCATAGCGAAATGTACACATTTCTATAACATTTTACATTACTAATGTACGAAAATGAAAAAAGTGTCTTTCAGAACGTCTTGTACAAAGAAGAAGAACGAAGCTATTATAATAGATTTCCCATTAATCTATTATAATAGCAGTAGAGTTCCTTAAAACTAATACTGGCAGAAACTCTCGTTTTGTTATCCGCTATAGAAGAATTATAATTGAGAGCTTTTACTAAAATGTATGGGTATTTACAGAGTAAATATCCTATTTTCCCATATGCATAACATTAGCATTTGCAAAATGTGTAAGCTAAGGTGGTATGTGTTTGAAAAGCGAAAAATCCAAAGAAACCAAAACACTGAAAATCGTCGCTGCTTAACAGAAAGTATGTCTGTCTTCATATGGTTTATGAAGTTTTCTAAAATTTTGTTGCGTTCCACAATCTTTGTTTGATACACAATTTATGTAATATGTATTACAATAGCATTAAAACTAAATCAATATACAAATATTTTTCGTACATTTTTATTAATATTAATGCTAGATTGTATACATTCTAAAAGTGCGTTTTCATTTTATCACAGATCAATATCATCACGAATTTTAACTGGAATTTGGTGGTTTTTCACACTGGTACTGTCATGTTTGTTCGTTGCTTCAATGACAGCTCAACTTCAAATGACTAGTACTGTGGAAGTAAACAGTCCCCAAATAGCACAGCTGAAAGCGTTGTCTCTCGAATCTATCATGAAGGTAAGAATTTATATTTTTTTCACAAGACATATTTTTTTACTTCATACATAGAGAAAATTGTTTGTTTCATCCCGCTGTGGACCAGTCGGTAGAAGCTTGGTTCCCGCAGAACACCGAAAGGGAAACAACATTGACGGAGGTCAGTGTTTGGGAGGGGGACAACCTCTCGCGACTGATTGCTTCGGTTCGTATACGCTAAAGGGAGCTGGTGCACGTTAAATAGGTCGATACTCCAATGTCCTCCAAATGAAACGATACCTCTGGCGGGTGCCAATCCCAGGTGACAGTCTCTCATCTGGGAGCTGGTTCAAAAAGAGAGAGACCTTTCAAAGGGGCGGAAATCGGACTCTTGCCTACAAGGGCCCCGTTAGACTCAGGAGCAGCGTACCCAGTCTTCCTCGCCACGCGCGAAAATACGACAACAACAACGTTGTTTGATTCATTTTATAAGTAATACTAACAGAAGTATAATAAGAAAACAACGGATGTTGTTTCTGAAAGTAAAATTTGCATAAGATTAAATCTACTTTCATTTCAAGCACGCAGCAACAGTTTTCGATTACATGTTTCCTGCTATCTTTTTAAGCAAGTTGATTAAGGTATTAGCTATGTTTATAAAGGGAGAGTTAAATTCTACAAATTTCAAAATTTTAAACCTACTTAATCAATATGATCAGAATATTGAAACGTTTGGAACGTATCTTCATAGTTCAATATATGTTTCGTTTTAACTTATTGAGATCCTTAATCATCAAAAGTCGAATGCAAAGAAATACTTAAAATTATTTAACCATTAAAATTAATAACCCACCTACAGTTACTTTCTTCGGCTCCATATAATGTGGTTGTTCAATTACTACAGCACAAAAACTTAAGTAATATATTACGATAGTTAGGCTTGTCAACAGTTTTTATGAGTAATTATCAATCATACTTAACTGCTAAATGTCTACTAGGAGCACTCAATGTTTTTTAACGAGTTTTTCAACTACGGGATTTGTAAATAAAGACATAAAATAGATAATGATAACATAGATAATAATAAATAAAAATATAGTATGGGAATTACAAACTTGCTGTATATTTAAAAGCTGTGGGATGTTTAAAAATATGTACATATATTAGAAACTTCAAACATCAAAGCTGGATATCCGGTAGGTATACGTCGTACAGGGGACACCGGATATCCTATATCCGGTAGAATTAATACCCGATGTATCACCGAATGGTTCCTAAAATGTGACAGAAAAATTCGCGAAATTTCCCTTTTAAAAATCTGTAAGCACCCAGATCAAGAGGTTTAGATGCAACAATAAAATTAATTTTTCTTCTCTTCTGTCTTAGGAATCACTTGAAAGAGGATGGCCAAAAATAGGTATTGCTTATCCCAGTCATGCAGCATCTTTTATAAAAGTAAGACAATATTTGATATACTCGTAGGGAAAGTTGGACAAAACCGGGTCCCAAAGTGTTTTTTTTCTTTCCTAAGCAGTTAAGTGAATAAAATTGCTTAAATTTCTATTTGAATGATAGATTAGTTCTATAGTTACAGAAATAAATATTTTTCAATGTGGAAGAACAATAATTTGGAGGGTAAATAAATTTTTTTTGGAAGTATAAAAGTACCCGGTTTTATCCAACCAGGTTGGATAAAACCAGGTATGTTTAGGAACACTTAAAAAATGTTGTTGTCTTACTACTGAAATATTTATTTATAACAATAAATTGGTACAATGGCCCTCCTGTACTGAGAAACATAGGTGGGTTAAAAACATCTCTTCGGGAAATTGTATTTTTGAATTCTTTTTTCTGTGTAGACTTCTTAAAAGATGTCTTTTTTTTAATTAATCGTCAAAATATTTCTAAAATATATGCTTAATTTAATGTTTTGTGTATTAAAAGCTAGCGAACTGTATGTGTACTATTTTAACACGTCATATAAAATTAAGTATATATTTTGGAAATATTTTGAGGAATAAAAAAAAGAGACATCCTTTAAGAAGAGTACACAGAAAAATGAAGTAAAAAATATTAATTTCCCGAGGAGATATTTTAAGAACTACGAATGTATCACACGCCCATAGACTTAATATTAGTGAGCTGAATTCGGAAATTGACTGACGAGCAGCTTTAATTTTTATGGGTGCAATTTTTCTTCTAACAAGATTATTAATTGGTAAAAGCATTAATTTTTTCATTCTACCGTACTTAAAAAAAAGAAGAAAAAACATTTTTTTGAATAAACTGACAAACACGGTTTAATTTTTAAAAAATAATTTTTTTTTAAATATTAATAATTTAAATTTTCTATTCGTACTAAGTGGGATACTAAAATATAGTATTCATACGAAGTCCCTCTAAAAAGTAATAAAGATTTAATTTTATACCATTTATGAGATGATTCTTGTTCTTTAAGATTTATCTTTTACAAATTAAACTATTTATATTTCACACAGTGAAAAAACAAAGGTCGTCCAAAACCGGGTAGTATCCGGTCTTGTCCGACTACCAAGGTCCCGGTTTTATCCGACAACGCCATTAATCAGAAAAGACGGCTTAGCACATTTCAAACATGATGCAAAACCCGGTTTAATAATTTAAAATAACTGCTGAAAAAGGCGTTATCAAATGTTGTACTTACCTAAAACAAATCTCTAAGCAATTAGAAACTACAAAGTGAAATCGGGGGTGTAAAAAGCAAAACTTTTACACTCGAATTTTTCGAAACATCGGCGTTGACAAACAAATAAACAACACTGCGTTTCATTTAACTTCAAATAACATGGCGGTTGTTTGCAACAAGTTTCAAGCATTTTCCTACGAATAGCGATACTAATCAAGCTAAAGCTGCTGGGTCCCGGTTTTATCCAACTTTCCCCTGTATAGTGGTGTTTTTCATCTAAACCCATATAGTCTAAGATCCGGCTGCAGAATTCTGTGCTCATCGAGTGTTTGCTAAAAGCTAAATTTTAAAGCATATTTATGATTAGGAGAATATATATCTACCAGGTTGCCTATCAAAATGTGGCCGCTAATATTTTTAATTAAATTATTGTTAATTGATTTTTCGGAATAAAACTCATTCACTTGTTTTTTAAATAAAATATCGTCCAATTCACGGCAATATAGACAAAGACTCTGAAAAATCACGTTTGCCGTTGAGCACTTAGCCGCACCTCTTCGCAGCCAGGTGTAAACAGGTATGATTTTCATGCATTTATACGTTCATAACGTACATTTGTTATTTATATATCAAATTAAAGCTGTTTTTTTCTGTTTATTGTGATATACGGTTGCCTAATTAAATCTGGCCGCAAATAAGGGTTGCTGGTTGTTAAAAATGGTAAATATTTAAGCTAGCGCGTAACATCACTAGTCTGACGAGGATAGCGATTGCCAGCTGTACGACGCTTTAAAGCCATTGCGCATGCGTCGAATGATAGTGTTCTCAACCACCGGTTCAAACAGTAGTAGAGACAACTTGATAAATACTCCAAAAGAATCGTCTTCTTTTTCAAACTGACAAATTTAAAAACTACAACAAAAAATTAATATTGATGAAAAATAAAACCAAGGTTACTTATGTAAAAGAAAATTTTATTGTGCAAGTACTGTTTGAAAAAATATTATGTTTTATTCAAGTATTCAATCGCCTGTTACATATTAATTAAACATTTAACCAAATTAAAAATTTAAAATATGTATATTATATTTCCGTAACTCTTATTTAAAAATCTGAATCATCAGAGCTTTCACTCACACTATCATCGCTGCTACCCCTTCCATCGTTACAAATATCAGAATCGTCGTCATTATCGGAAGATTTATTCATCGAATCACATAGCACAATCTTAACTTGCGTTGGAGTTGAGTCTCCCAGGAACCATGTTGGTTTTAGAAACCCATCTAATAGAAGCCAGCCATTATTTTCCGCGCTGAACTTGATACAATCCGGCTCAGTGGCATTTAACCACATCGAATTAACAAAGATTGTCCGCGACAATTTTTGTTTCAAAGATTTCCAGCACGGTGAAATGTGCGCTGAGTCGAAACCTTTAATTCTTTTCATAAATTTTTCATTATTTTGTTTTGAAGCGCACATTTTGTTAAATAATAAAAATCTTGCGGCATTTACACTTCGACACTTTGGCAGTCCATACATAAGGCACGTAAACTCTTGGACTGCATCAATTTTGGTTTCATTAAAGATGTCATTGGAATTTGTCAAAGATACAAAAACTTGTTGAATTTCTGGGTGCTTAATAAATACATTCAATGGCCGAACTTGCCCTTTGTTGAAAAATGCAGCAGTGTAGTCGCAACTCGTGTATGCGTGAAAAGCGGGAAGAGCAAGACAAAGTTGCGCCTAATTTTATTGATAAGTCCGTACAGTTTATGTAAACTTCATCCTTATTACTAACTTTTTTGATGGACTACATGCTAATTCAGTTTCTTCAGTTTTCACTACAAGATATCCAGCAGAACAATATGAAAAACATTTTTCTCCAGCAGTAATATAAATTTTTTTATTTCCCAATACTGTAGCAAAAGAATCATCGGCCCAATGGTTAGCTAAGAATTTTACCAGGGCTTCTTTGAAACGAAAATTCTTCAAGTTTTTTAAAAAATCATTGCTTCTTGTTTGCAAAGGGCCATTAATTGTGTATGGAATATCAATTCCTTCTCGATTTTGTCGTTCGCAATCTTTAATAGAAGGCGTTAAATATCTATCAAATATGATATGTACTTCCTGAGCATTTTTTGAACAAAGTTTTATCAATATCGATTCTGCTATTTTTCCAAATGTTTGTGGCAAAGTAGAGCCAATTTGATACAAATAATGGAAACCATCAATGATTTCTATGTCGACTTGTCCGGGATTAGCTGGTGCAATCTTTGCCGTCAATTGTTTACTCAAAGTTGACTTGTCCGTCTTCACCATGTCGCCTGAACAGTGGAATAGTGCAGGAGGTACAGGTCAGTTGAGAACACTATCATTCGACGCATGCGCAATGGCTTTAAAGCGTCGTACAGCTGGCATTTTTAACAACAAGCAACCCTTATTTGCGGTCAGATTTAATTAGGCAACCGTATATCACAATAAACAGAAAAAAATAGCTTTAATTTGATATATAAATAACAAATGTACGTTATGAACGTATAAATGCATGAAAATCATACCTGTTTACACCTGGCTGCGAAGAGGTGGCGATTTTCCGTATTGCGGTGCGTGCAGAGCCTTTGGCTCGATCCCTTAAACACCAAATTTTTTTCGCCAATACTTAGCAGCCAAGGCGGAAGACGGAAATCACGTAATATAAACAACATGGCTGCTCGCATGTAACTGAATAGCGTTTAGCAAATTATGAACTGTGTTTTTTTAATTGTAAAATTAACATTTTTAAAGAGGGTACTTTTCTATCTTTAGGTTTCGACTCGGATGGTTAATAAAGATAATGAATTACGCAGGAGGTATTTTGTTAAGCAAGATTTAAAAAAGAAATAAAATTTGAAATTTAATAACAAAACAGATCTTGTATCTCTTACATACGAACTTTTGCTACATTGTACGGTAGAATAGCTTGAAAGTATGAATAGTACGATCGTTACTCAGAAAAATATAGTTGACCATTTTTTGTTGGTGATTGTTGTGTAAATTACTAAAATATGTTATTTTTAGTTAAATTATTATTCAATTATTACCTCTTAGTACAGATCTTTCTGTTGCGTAGAGGTGTAAGACTGTTCAATTTGCTGGGCTTATTCTGGCACAAGTAGCGTTGCAAGGCTTTCAAAACGCCTGGATTATTCCCGGGGGAAAAAAAAAACCTTGTTTTTCACCGGAAATTTAAAGCAAAATCGGGTAATTTCAGACTTCCCAAAAACTGGGACTATACTTTTTTTTTTTTGCGTGAAATAATAATTTTAATACAACAATAATACATAATTTTTTATGAAATTTTCGTAATAATAGAAATACTATACCGAACATTATTGTTAAAGCATTTTAAAACAGACAATATATTTATTTCGTTGTGTTGGTATTCGCTATAACAATATTTTACAGTTAGAATGAAAAAAAAAAGGAAGTTGTTAATATTTTATATTTACATTGTAAAACTTAATATTTGTTTAAGTCATCAATAAAAAACAAAATAACACATAAAAAACGAAAACCAACCTTTACAAAAAAGTATTGAAATATTAGTGCTTTAAATAGTATCTCTTATTAAAAATTACCAATCCAAATGTAAAGTTGCAATAAAATGCTATGAATAAAACGGATAAGTTATGTATATATGTATTATTTCTGATAGTAATTTGAAATCTAGGAAAGGAATAAAGAAGAGAAAAGATTTTGAAGTTTAAACTTATTTTCTGAAAAGCAGGGTTGGCAGGTTTTTGACATGCAAAGGTTTTAATCGGTTTTAACCATGGTTAAAACCGGTTTGTCAAAAACGTCAAAAAGTGCCAAAAACCTAATTTGTAAAAGAAATTATCAAAGAAATAATTTAGCAGAATTGGATGGACTTTAATCAATATATTTTAAATAAAACGGCATAATGCATTAAAACTCCTGAGTATAAACTACAAAAATATATTCTTGCTGCAGCACAGCCAGAATCTTTGCCTGAGTGATTTTATTGATAAGACTTGTTTCTAAAATTCAATTGTTTTTTAAATGCACAAGCACAAACACAGGTTCCTGTTTTCTGATGCTGTAGGAGGGGTTTTAAGTCGTAAAACACATCATTTGCTGTGCCCTGCCAGTGCATTCTTGAGATACATTCTATTTGCAGAATATTTCGTGAACGTGAACCGATAATAGACTATAATGAGACAATTCTTTTAATAGAAATTATCGAACACTTATTTAATGAATCATTTTATTGTGAATGCATACTTTTAATTATTTTTAGCAATGATGTACAGTTAATAAATCTAATATTTTGCAGAAATAAATTTAGATTTTTAAAATTTTTTATGGATGGAAGCCGAAAGTAATTCATCACAATTGAAATCTAATGAAGGTATGTACTTTCCCCAATATAGTGCACATTCAAAGATGCTTTCCTACCAGTACAAAGAAATATCAACTCTAAAATAGCTTTTCTTAATTTCCCCCCCAGTTCTTGTCAAATATGCGAAAAATCCACGCCAGAAAGAAATACGTGTAAAAAATTAAAAATTAAGTCATTAACAAAGAAAAGTATATAAACTAATATTTAATTATAATTCAATGTATACTAAAACTAAGGAACATTATAATAAAGCAAAAACAATGCTGTATCTTGCTATTATTAAAGCCTTCTTTTTTTAATTTTTAGCTGATTTCAATTGTATTGGGGTTTTTGACGGCTAAAACCCAACCCTGCTAAAAAGTAACCAAGTCAAATATATTTTTAGAATCAATATATTTCAATAAAAATGCCTATTGAATTTACAAGTTAATTTTTTCAATTGTATTAGTTTGTTATAAAATGTTATGTTTGACGCTAGAATAGAAATAATATAACGTTAATGTTACATGTTCTGTAACAATATTTGAACACTGAAAACATTTTTATTGTGAGTAAATAATTTATGATTATTTAAAGAAAGCTTAAGTTCGTTTTTTTCTCTTAAAATTCCCAAATTATCCAGTTTCTTCCCGAAAATTTCTGGGTTTTTACCCTCACTTCAAAATTCTCGGTTTTTTTTTTGCATTTCTCGGCACAGGGTATATTATAGAATATTGAATGGATGCTTCTTAACAAAGCTCAAATTAGTAAACTAACGCCAGGAACTACCCGTAAGTTCAATAAAAAAATTTTTGCATCCTGAAACTCACAATTTTATGAGTTGATAAATAAGTTTCTTTTGATCCAGCATAGCATATGTGCAATGATTTGTGATTTCTTAATGCTGGTTTTTGAACAAATGGTTTTTTAACTAGGTCAAACATTTTATTTCTTATTTAGTGTTGAGTCGATTAGTATTATTTGTATTTTCAATATATGATCGACTCAATAAAAATATTAAAATGTTAAGAGTTGTTAAATATTTACTTTTATTATCATATATTGATGATTTCATTGTGTTTTCGTTAAAATGATAAATTGCGTGCGGTAATTTAAAATAATAATAACAAATAAAAATGAAGTTTAACAAATTTGAACATTGAACGGGGAACTGGTTTATAGATTTATAAAAAAAAGTATCACAACAAAGAAAAATAAGAAAAATTTTTTGGAAGTTCATTTATTTCATCAATTTTGAAATAGCTATTTTCATATTTATTCTTTTATTAATTTTCACCTTTTAACTAAAAAAATAGTTATGCAGGCATAAATAGATTTAATTCTTTGGGTACAAATAAAAAAAATGTTGCATGAAAATTAAACGACTCCAAACTGTCTTAGTTCTCATGGCATACAGTCAGATTTTATACACATTTTGCACAGTATAAGAAAGTATCTATGATGATTTACGCTTTTTATGTATTTTTTGAAACAATATTTAATAGAAATAAGTCATTCAAGTACTGAAAACAACATCATAATAATAAAATACATATCGCAATGTATTTGTTGCCATGATGTTGTTATGATAATAGTTAAATACATTGCAATAATGTATGTGTGAATTATTGCAACCTTGCAATAGTAATTCAAAGATTTAAGCAGACGTACTAAGGCGAAACTACAATGGCGGCGATATTCGCCGGGTTGCTGTGTTCTTCTCCCTCTAATGTTTACATTCGGGGGTGGACACATTGTGAACTGAATCTTCGCCAGTTTGGTGAAAATCGGCAAAGGCTCTTCACGCACCGCAATACGGAATGTCGCGAAGAGGTGCGGCTAAGTGCTCAACGGCAACCGTGATTTTTCAGAGTCTTTATCTATATTGCCGTGAAGTGGACGACATTTTATTTAAAAAACAAGTGAATGAATTTTATTCCGAAAAATCAATTAACAATAATTTAATTAAAAATATTAGCGGCCACATTTTGATAGGCAACCTGGAAGATATATATTCTCGTAATCCTAAATATGCTTAAAATTTTAGATTTTAGCAAACACTCGATGAGCACATAATTCTGCAGCCGGGTCTCGTACTAATAGGTTCCCAAACTTTTAATCCCATGGACGCCTTGGAATTTCTTTCTGTGTTTCGTGGATTCCCTTCCTAGGGAACCAATCTAAAAGTCAAATAGTGAAACATTTATATGTGAATGTTCCAAAACAGAGTAAATTTGAGGGTAAAGTTTCCCCTACGAAGTTTTAAAACAGTATGGAGATAGAGAAAAATGTCGCGTGAAAATTAATAAATGTAATTTAAAACAAAATGTTAAGAATTATTCACTGTTAAAAATTTCCGTAAGAAAATAGTAAAATAACCATTTATTTGATTATTATTTTACCATATTTAGTTGCAACAATTGAATAATAATTAAAAAGATGGTACTCAAACCGCTGATTGCGAAAAAAAATCGTTTATTCTCTGTTTATCCTAAAGAACGTTTAACTAACCGTAATATTCAAGGGCTCAATAAGAATCAGACGTCCATCTTGGTTGCGAAACCTTACCGGTAGTCCGTTGTTTTAAAACAGGAATACGGATTTATCAGTTAAAATCTGCATGTGTATATAAAAAAAGAAGAAGAAAAAAGTGGTTTAAGCAGTGGTTACTAAATAGAAACACATACACACGTAAATCAAAAATTGGAGACATCGGATTCCCAAACTGTTTGCAAATGAGCGAACCCGTAATTTGAGCTGCTGAAGCTTGTTTGTATTTTAATTTTTGCAGCAAATAAAATGATTTTCGTCAATATACAGTAAATTTAGACTAAAAATGACTTTGGATCCAATCAAAAACTGAAATCTCAAATTTAAGGCAGTTTGTCTGTTATAAAAGAACATTTATTGATAAATAAACGTCTGCTTCATGTGTCGAGAAATGGCTAGAGAGTAAGGATGGTGTGCTGTCCACCCGGGTTCGATTCCTGCGAGCTTCGTTTACGGTTTCCACGCCTTAAAGATTTATACGCCTCGAAATGGTTCAAAAACGGTAAAAATTTTGTTTTTAAACCATTTTTAAATGGTTACAAAACCGTAAACTTTTGTATTTACGGCTTTTAAACCAAGTTGATTGGAAATGGTTAGGTCCCGTAAAGATAGAAAAATGTTCCAAACCGTAAATTTAACGGTGAATTGGATGGACAGACTGCTGCCGGTCATTTAACCGTAATTTCATGATGAAATTTCTAACAGTGTTTTTTACTCATGTAAAATTTTACTTTTATACATCTACATCCAATGGCGAGGTCAACCTCGACTATAGCCTTTCTAATAACATTAGAAGTGCAAGATTTTACTAGTTACAAGCACAAAGAGAATGGGTACCTACTTCCACCATTTATTATGTATTTTACGAATATATAAGTAATAAATTTATATGCTTATTATATAAATAAATAAGTGACATTATCAACAGTTTTGTTAGGTGCATCAGGTATAAAATTTGGTGATAACTAACTCAAATAAGGTCCAGTCTCACAGATCCCTATTTTTATCTCATACACCCCCAATTTTTTCTTTAGTTGACGTGAACTCCTTTCTGGTCGCAATAAACACTAAGGGTTCATGCGGATTACTTTGGGAACCACTGATCTAAATTGTAGATGATGATTGTAATATAAAACAAATGATCAAAATGCTTTGTGCTAAAATGTAAGTACAAAGATAAAACAACGTAAAAAAAACACAAATTCAGAATAAAAAGTATCGCAAGTAGCTATTTCGAAGCTACAATGGAGCCTCTTCATCAATGCAGAAAAGAAACGCTCAATACGCAACCTTTAAGCCCTATTTTAAATGACATTTATATGCACTATTTTGAGACTAAACTTTTCGAAACCATAAAGTTTCCTTTTTATGTCCGTTATGTTGATAACTGTTTTGTATTGCTTGAGCAGAAGCAAGTGTATATTGATCATTTACTTGATAATCTTAATTCTATTGATCTTTACATTCAATTCACTATTGAAATGGAAGTTGATAATTCACTTTCATTCTTGGACGTTTTAATTACTAAAAGTAATGACGGTTTTATGACTTCAATGTTTCGTAAGCCCTTTGCTGTTACACTACCTCCTCACAAATGTTCTTCTCACATTCCAAACCAAAAGTTAGCCTCATTCAAGGCTCTTGTTTTCTGAGCTTTGAATATATGTTTCTCTTCTAACTCTTTGCATGCTTAACTTTCTTACATTAAAGCTGTGGCTTTGGATCGTGGTTATTCTCCTATGGTCGTTGATTCTATTTATAACAGGTTATTTAAGCCTTCTCCCTCTGGCAATGTTTCTAAGTGCGTCTGCTTATACTATTATTTAGTGTTCGGCAGTCGTTAACTAGAAGAAGTAGTTAACTACTAGTGGCAACTACTAGCAACAGCGGATCTAAGGGGGGGGGCGATGGGGCGATCGCCCCCCCCCCTTGGGCTGATTCAAGTGGATACTACAACGACACTCCTAAGTGAGTTTTTACTCTTTGTGCCCCGGGACCAGCCATTTTTTTATGTTCTTGGAATCCCAGCCTAATAGCCCTTCAAGTTCTATGCTTTCCCCCTGTCCCTTTGTCCTTTAGTATTGCTGAGTTGCTAATCCTCGGAGTAATGGGAAAGAGATTCCTTGCTCTTTTCTTCTACCCATCAAACTGGTGACAGCTAGCCAACCCTTAGCACGTGGTGTAAATTCCTGCAGCATTTACGCTAAAACCTGGAGCCTGAAACATTTCATTGAACATTCATAATTACAGATGTTTATATAAATTGCACATACTCGTTGATGGTTTTTTTAGTACATATTTAATATTACATTTTGAAAATTTTAGAAAATATATTACTAATAATTGCTATTATTTTGTAATTTAGACATATCAATTCAAATTTAGAAAATGTATTTACAAGCCTACATTTTCCTTGAGAAAGCTTGAAGGAAATCCTAACTCGGTTAAAACTTGGCTAAGAAGCAGAATGAGTGATGGTAGACTCACGGAATTAGCGTTATTGCATATCCATAAAGATTGGAAGTTGAAGAAATTATAGACAGATTTGCGAAAGCAAAAAAACGTCAGCTTGTGTTCCTTTTATAAGGCCTTTAAATAAACGTATATGCATTGAAAAAATGTGCTAGTAAAATTTTAAATATCACTACACTAGCATTTTTTTTTGTTGTTCCTGCTGTTTGAAAAAAAGGGGGGGGGGGGCGGAGGGACTGTTGAAAAGGAATGAAGAATCTCCTCCATCCATCCTTACTTTGAACCCCGAGATTTCCAAAATCGCCCCCCCCCCCTTGAAGATTTTCTAGATCCGCCCTTGACTACTAGTTAACTAGTACCGTCAAACGGGGTGACTAAGTTCCATACGGGGTGACTCGGTGCCATCCTGGGTTTTCGAACTCAAGCAGCCGATGGGTCCAGAGGAAGGAACCGATCGAAAAAGAAAAACTACCAGTAGGTAGTAGGATAGTAGGGCGATTTTAACTGGGGTACTACACCATTCAAATTATAACCTAAATTGTAATCTACCATTGTTTGTGTCGACGTGGATTTGTGGTGTTGTGATCTGGAAAAGAAGTGTGGTCTGTAAATCATATTTCGGATGCAGCCAGAAAAAAGGTAAGTTCAGTTTTTTGTTACCATACTATCAAAGAAGTTCTACATGCTTCGATGTTTCAAAATGTTTTTTTGTTTAATAGTTATAACTCTTAATTCAATTTTCGAAGAAGTGTGCGGTGACTAGGTGCCATCTTGTTTTGCAGTGTTTTGGTCATTTTTAAGTTTTTAGAGTGCCGTTGATGTTCTAAATGTTGACCACCCATCTACAACAGTCTCTGGTCAACCGTTGACAAGCAGTGAGTCAGTCAATGACGCAAAAAACACCTTCCCTGTGCAAGGAGACTTTGTTGCATTAAAATATAAAGGAAAAATGTACCCGGGTCAAATGGTTTCTGATTTCGACAGTAGTAAAGAGGCGTGTGAAATGCCTGGAGAAAAGTGGACAATTCTGGACGTGGCCTGACACCCCTGATGTTTTGTGGTACAAAAAGAAACAAATCCTGAAGAAGATTTGTCCTCCCGAACCTCTACCAAATGGTGACAAATTTCAGGTTATTCTAAATTCGGATTGACTGAAGAGAGAATTTCTATCTCAAATTTGTAGTCTGTGTTTCGTTTAATAAATTGAGTTATTTTGAAGAGTTCCTTTATAAATAGCATTTTTCCACATGTTTGGCCTTTTTTGTTTTAAAATTTGAAGGTATACTCATAAAAAAATTAACTTATAACAGCTCAAATGACAAGAAGATGATTTCTGAAAGGTGAGAAGTTGCCAGCGATCATTTCTAATAGATTAAAGAGGAGGAAACATGCGTGGCACTTAGTCACCCCCATGTGCGGGGTGAGTAAGTGCCACTAAGAAAAAATTATATCTCCCCTCCATGATATCTTAGAATCATTTTTAATATGTGAATTGAAAGCTAAGATGTGTAATTATGTTGCTTTTAATAATAAACCCGATAGGTGAAAAATTAGAGGAAATATGACACGAAAACGTCAAAAAGTGGCACATAGTCACCCAGTTTGACGGTAGTTAACTACTAGTTGCAACTACTTTCGTTTTGAACTAGTTAACTACTAGTTAAACTACTTTTTTCCAACTACTAGTTACAACTACTTTGAAAATTACAACTACTTTCGAAAAAAAACTTTTAAATCTATTTTTTGAAGAAAAACTCTTTTTTAAACATTAAATTATTTAAATTTTTAGCTTATGAATATTACTACCATAAATTTATTTATTATGTTATATGATGAAAAAGTACTCATTAAAAAATCATAACATTATTTGCAGTATTTACGCAAATTAGAAAAAGCTTTCTAATATAATCAATAAATAGCGCCCACGCCAGCACATATACAATGAAGTTTCATTTAAAGACCAAATCTTCATTATGAGGAAGATTTACCTCTACTCCAGTACCACGCATGGGTTTGGGATGCCATGAAACACAAAAAGAAAGAAAACATATTGGTTTTTAGGATTTTTTTTAGAAGAAAATACTGATTTTTATGATTTTCTTTTTGGAAAAAAAATACTGATTTTTATGATTTTCTTTTTGGAAAAAAAATACTGATTTTTATGATTTTCTTTTTGGAAAAAAATTACTGATTTTTATGATTTTCTTTTTAGAAAAAAATAGATTTTTATGATTTTTTTTTAGAAAAAACTAATTTTTATGATTTTTTAGACAAAATATTGATTTTTATGATTAAAAAAAAACTATTTATATCAGCTTCTTCCAAATTATTAAAATATAGATATTTTTTATTCTAAATTTTAATATATTCTGGGTTCAAGTAATTCATTAGAATTTTAACTCACTATATGATAGCCTTAATGCATCTGGTCCTCTAGGAAATGTGGAATAGCTTCGTTAAGATGTCAAAGAATGACATTTTATCAGAGAATATTAAGTTTTTGGGCATGCTGTCTACAACAAAAGCATCAACAGCACCTTTGGAAAGGATTTTTTCTGCATTTGGAATAGTGCTCTCAAAATTAAGAAACAGTGCAGGTTAGGGGTTGATAAGGCATTAAACTGGTATTCTTGATGAAACATCTAAATGGTAAAAATAATTAAGCTGTAGTAAACGTTTTATGTGACATTTGCCATCTCTGTTTATATACATATTCAAAAAATTTGTATGTATATACTCCAAAAATTTTAATAATTCAGTCAACTTATTATTCAAGAAAATATAACACATTTAGTTCAGAAATATAAGCTTTCTCTTCTGTTTCTGTTGTTCTGTGTTTATTAAGCATACATTTTTTATATAAAATAATTATATTAATAATTAATTTTGAACTAGTAATAAATTATTATTTCAACTGAAGTATCTTAAAATTCTTTGAAGACATAAATAATTACTTGAATTTGTTACTTTATTTGTGTGCGCATACATATTTCGCTTAAAAAAGTCCAAAAAATCTGATTTAAATTAAAAAATACTATTTTTAAATTTTTTTAAAAAATAAATAAAAGCACCAACCTTGCCTTCAACAAATTTATTTGAAAGAATATAATCAAAATTCTAAAGTATGCGCGTTACAAAGATCTTTTGTTAATGAATGGAGGTTGGGCAGAAGGAGAATTTTAAATTGATATTAAGGGTAAATCCCTTCATTTTACAACACCTGCTGAAAAATTACAAACATTTATTAAAAACATAAATCATTAACTTTATTAAACAAATACATATTAAAATAAAAGCTTAAATTTAGAGAAAAAGGTTTTGTATTTATTCATATTCTCTTTATATATTAATGGTTCAGTGTTATTTGGAAATATTCAATCTTTGAATATTTTACTGGAATTTCTTTAAAATTGTTTTAGGGATCATTCATAAATGACGTCACACCTCGAGGGCGGAGGGGGGTTCGTGAGATTGTGAGAAAGGGGGGAGGGGGTCCGTTGAAGTGTGACATTTTGTGACTAAGGGGGGAAGGGGGTCAAATACGTAGGAAAAAAAGCTTGACATCATTTATGAACGGTCCCTTAATGATTAAAAATAATATTGGGTTGAATTATTTGGATTAAATATTTAAGAACAAGCTTAAAATGGAAATTCAAATGAATTACACTTAAAAGTAGTTTACTAGTAGTTAACTACTTTTGGAGAACAGTTAACTACTAGTTACAACTAGTCTCAGAAAAAAGTAGTCAACTACTAGTTGCAACTAGTTTTGTTTAGAATAGTTAATAGTTGGTAGTTAACTACTTTTTGACGAGTAGCTGCCGAACACTACTATTTTTATCCAAAACTCAGTCGGCAAATTGCTAAAACGTTGAAGAAGTTTGGGTTTGATACTGCATTTTCTTCTGCAAATAAAATAAAATTTATAAATTTAAAGCATCCCATTGATTTGCACAGCAACTGGGGTATTTATAGTATTTCTTGTAAATGTGGTCTTTCTTATATAGGTCAGACTAAACGTGCCTTAAAGCACCGTCTGAAAGAATATGAAATTTATGTTAAGCGTTAAGAACTTGCGCGTTCTTCTATTGCCCAGTATTGTTGGACTTTTGATCCTTGTTTTGAATTTTCTTCTGCTAGAATTATTAGTAAATGCTCTACGATCTATGAATATTTTTGGGAAGCTTATCTCATTTGGAAAAATTCTCATTCTTTAGTAAATGATTTTTCCAGTACTCCATGTTTTCCCGACATTTGGAAACAATTTTTATAATTTTTCTTTCCTTTCCTGTTCTGCCTTTTCCTCTTGGGCTCTGCTCCCGGCTTTTTCCTGGCCTCTGATTGGTCAATCGCTAATCCGACAGATTTGGTATAAATACCAGTTGTCTCTCTGGTTCTTGCCTGTTCACTCACAGCTTTATAGTTGCGTATTGAGCGTTTCTTTTCTGCACTGATGAAGAGGCTCCATTGTAGCTTCGAAATAGCTATTTGCAAATACTTTTTATTCTGAATTTGTGTTTCTTTACGTTGTTTTATCTTTGTACTTAGATGATTGCAATTCTTTTTTTTTTAGAGATCAACATTTCCAGTCTTTAAGAAATATGCATCCTTCTTAGATGATAATCCCGATGTCAAAGTAAGCTCTCCAGATGAAGGTATTAAACGAGTAAGAAAATCGAATGGAAATTTTGTGTTTTTCACTGCATCTCTTAGCAGTGAATATGCAGCTCGAAGACAACCTTGTGATCTGATATCTACTCCAAATGCTGCTTATTATTATACAGGTTATGGGATTGCAACCAAAAGCCGATCTCCGTGGAGGTAGTTAACCACAATTTCTATCTTATCATTATACATTTTAATAGACCTAGACTAATTTGTGGGTTTCTGATATTAATAATGAAAAATATATCATTTAGAAAACGTGGTAATTAATTGCAAATAAAAGTAGTTTTCAACCGACTTTTCTGGTTTTTAATAAAAAAAATATTTTTATTGTTTCGGTAAGAGCAGATTAAGCGGCATGATTCACTAGATTTTTAAACACATTTCAGAACGCCTCCAAGCTTTCTAACTTAAAAAAAGAGAAAAGAAAATAAACCATTTTACTTATAACGCTTTAAAGCTTATTTTATAATAATCATCAAAACAAATATAATTTAAGAAACTGCGTTCAAGACTCAATTGTTGAATCCGTTCCCAATATTCTTCTAAGTGCATTTTATTTTATTCATATACAACCTTTAGAAGACGTCTGGTACGACTTAAATAAATTTAATGATTGTAAACCCACAAAAAAGCTGTCTTTCAATTCCTTCTGTTATACTTATTGATTCGCTTAATGATAGTTTTTGTCAAGCTGTCAATTTGTTTCGACAATTTAAATTTAAAATTTTAAAAATAAAAAAATTTCCTCACACAATGTATCTTAAAAAATAAAGTGACTTTGTATAACTTGATAAACATTATATGTGCTGTAGTATTTATTTTAAAATAATTTTTTGAAACTGAATTTTCCTATTGCAGAGAAAAAGTAAATACTGCTTTAAACACTATTAAGGTTCGAGGAGAGCTAGGTGATTTGCATCGAAAGTGGTGGATAGATTCCAATGAATGCAAAACATCAACTGTAAGTTAAAGTAAAAGAATTGTTTATAATCATATTACTGAATGTTTATGATTAACTTACTACAGAAACTATTGATAATTGTTTTATTTATATTAATACCAATGCCGAATAATTATTAATTACGATTTTTCTGTTGTGCAATTTTGCATATAGTCAGTGGCGTAACTAGACTTAGTGGCGCCCGGGGCGAAATCTGGGAATGCCGCCCCCTCAATCGCACCGACAGCATAACAGCCCTGAAGTCAAAAAATGGGAGGGCGGGGGGGGGGGGGGGAAAGCATGATTTTGGCGACTATCAACATTTTTTTCCGATCGGGAGAATACAAATAGTTAATATATATATATATATATATATATATATATATATATATATACTAGATGAGTCGCCCGGCGTTGTACGGGCTAATCTCGAGTATTGAAACAAAGTGATGTCACGTGGCACATGTTCAAATCCCCTTAGAAATAAGAAGAACAATCCCAAAGAATCCTTAACAGAATAAAGATAACATTTGAAATAAGATCAACATATAATCAAATTGCTTAAATATAATCAATTGTTTAAAAATAATAAAGAAGGATCAATTCGCGTACATTTATTTAACGGAGATTCAAATACAGCGATGCCTCATCAAAATGCTAGAAACGTTGATTATTATTATATTTGATTTGTTTAACAATGGCAACTGCATTGATTTGTTTTTTCAGACGGCAACTGTAACAATTGTTGAAACGATGCAACAATGCACATGAAATAAATCGGTCGTCTTCTGGGTCAAATAAAATTAAAGCTAATTATCGTGAAAAAATAATTTTAAACTACAGAGAAAAACGCTTATAACTTCTTTTCTAGTTAATTTAGGGGCTTCCAATTTCAGTGCGAAGCGAAAAACTCTTCCCGAAGTAGTTTTTTACGCGCTTTTTAGTGGTATCAAACTCGAAAGGATGCGATAATTTCTTCCGATAGAAAGGACTATTTTATACAATTTTCGGAACTCCGCTCCAATTGGTCTTAGTATGAGGATATCTAGCCTATAGCCTTCCTCAATAACTGAGCTATCGTACACTGAAAGAATTTTTCAAATCGGACCAGTAGTTCCTGAGATTAGCGCGTTCAAGCAAACAAACTCTACAGTTTTATAATATTATATGTATAGATATATATACACATCCATGTGTCATTTCAAAATTAACGTGCCATATATATTTTTCAGACATTCAGTCAAATTTTTCGACTAATTTTTCCACCCGCCATTCTTTTTCGAATAATTGCGTTAGGGTATTCGGAAAAGCGATATAAATTTAGAAACTGATACTTTCGCAAAAATAGGGGGGGGGGGGGAGGGAGGCTCTTCCCCTATCGATGCATTTCACGGAAAATTCATTTATATTGGTCCCAAAAATGCAATTTTAGCCTATATTTGGAGACATTAGAAGATTCGCGTCATGACCCCTATGAACTCCCTTGAATCCACAATATCCGCAGTTAAATCGTAAGTTTCTCGAATAGTTTACTAGAAGTTTTGTTGATTATTCAAAGTTGTTAATGAATCATGAAACTATAAGAAATATTTTACTCCGCATTTCAATAAAATGAGGATGCTTAAAAGTTTCATCTACATTTCAAGAGAATATTTTTGAAGACATCACATAATGGCCGCATGTATTGTTGGGTGTTGCACAAAAGGTACTATGTATTGACATCCCATTGCAAATAATATTTATATATCGTTTTCTATGTTCTCCGGTGAGAAACATCTTAAAGCTGCCTTCTTAAAAGTCTTTTTAAGGGTGGGTTTCTGCATTGAATTGACATATTGAATAGTGGAAAACCAAGAGAGCTCCAATCTGTCAAATCGATGAAGGTTACTCACAACTACTTTACCTTTTTGTTCCTCAAAGCAACACCTGGATTTGAACTCCGTACAATTTCAAAAAGGAATTTGGCACTTTTTTATGTTGAAAGCCTCCGCGATAGTTTGACAACATTTGCTGCAAACATTAACATATAAACGACAAAAGTAAAGAAATTGAAACTTAATCTTTGAATTAAAAAGAATGCACAAAATTTCTCAACTTTTTAGTTTAAAAAATTTTGATGGAGGAAAACTCTTTAATTTAATTAATTAATTAATTATTCTGCACAGTAGAACATATTTTTATAATTGAAAGATTACACCCATGTAATGCTGTTTTGTTTTTAGAATGGCTCTTACAATGACCCCCACTTATATGCCCTATCATTTATAGGAAGGGCTTTGATTTCATTGCATTTTTAATGATGAAGCATGATCGATACTAGTCATCGTAAATTATTTAATTCAATTAGCACAACTGCTGTACTTTAAACTACTTTAATATCTTGACAGCAGAGGTTGAATTCTATGATTATCATTAAATGTCAGTAGAAGAATTAAGAAACGATAGAGCAATCTTTATAACGATGCACATGCATTTTAAAGCCTTGCATGCATTTGAAAGGGGAAGGGGGAGGGATTGAAAAACAAAGCTAATTTTTTTTTTTTTTTTTAACGAAGCAATAACCTCTTGCCTTATTTGATGAATGAAACCGTAATTTTTCAAATTTTCATCGTAATTGAGTTTTGACAGAAATAATTTTGTCTGTCGGTGTCAACGGAAACTCCTTCCATACCGATAGAAAAGAATAGCTTTTTTTTTCTTTCTAATGGGGCTGCAGTATTGGTCCTCAACGATTGTAGACCTGGTGCGTCCCCAGAGATTGGTACCAACTCTTTCAGCGGCACCACAATTAGTGTGGTACCATTGCCGCAATTTTTTTGACGCTCAGTTTCCCTAGATAGCGGCACCTAAGCACTCGTTGATGCAATCGGCACTAGGAATTTAATTTAGCCGAGAGTATCCATACCAAAGAGATCTTTAACATACCACACAATCATACGACATGGGCGCAGATGATTTTCTGCATCTTGAAAATCCATCGACTTGGGTCAGGTTTGAAATTGCGATCTTGGGCGTACGAGTCTTGCGCCTTATGACTACGCCACCCTGCCAACAGAAAAGAATGGTAAAACGAAGTAAAACCAAATCGAGAGTGGCTTTGATGTCTGAAAGAGGGAAGATGCCCCGCCGAAATTCATCAGACCCCTCAATAAACACGAAAGCATGAAAAAGGTCATCAAGATCAAAATAATTTTTAATGAACTGCAATTAAAAAAGTTATCAGATAGTAAAATTATTATTTTTATGAATTCTCCTATTATTATTTTTATGAACATAAATATAAATAACATTTTTTCAAAGATAGAAGAAATGTATATATTGTACTTACTGACTACTTGCGCTGTTGCCGAATATTTCTACTGCATATAAAATTTTAAAACAATGTCTCTTTCATCTTCACAATCAGCAGTTACTTATAAATATGATGGCGAAAGTTCAAGACTATCCAAATTTCATTAATTCGTTTAGCAATTAAAAGAAGGAATTTTTGCCCCTACAAAAACACTAAATGTCGATCAGTGTTGCCTATTGTTCAAAAATACTCAATCTGATTACTTCAGGGGCTGTCTTTTACTTATTTGAAGCACTTTCAGATGATTTTGCAGATAATTATTAGGAACAAAAAAATGTTTTTTTTTCGATTACTATTCATGACTGAGTTGACAAAACACGAATTTTGTTTCTGAGAAGACACAACGCTGAGAACCGAGAAAATGACGCTTTGGAAGAAGCGTTGTGGCAAACTTGTGGTCATGAAGAATGACCACAATTTGAGACCACCGGCGGGGGGACCGGTCGGGTAATAAAGTGGGAGAAAAAGCTTCAGTGAAAATAGAGCTTTTGACCATTGTCCATGAAACGACTTCGGTGAATTCGTCTTCGTCGGCGCTCTTTCAAGGGATTGCTTCCTGGGAACCCTTTGCTTTTCTGTCGACACGGGAATAGTCCAGGGCCATAGGATGGTGGGAATAGTCAGTGTCAATGGGCGGGTTCTAATAAGAGATATGACAGCTGTTACTTGAGTTAATTTAACAGGGCTTGGGGTACCTCCATACTTTTCTTAGCAGTGCTTTTTGTTACTTGCCCTTTTAGCCACATGCCCTTCAGAATCTTTTGAAATACTTGTTGACATTGACGGACTGTCGGACGCGGAAATGACTTTATAGGCTATTTAGAAGTTACGCTAGAAGTTACTACCTATTATCCCCAACACCCCCGCCTTTATTAAGGGCGGTAAATGAGACTTTTCGAAAAAGAAGAAAAACTTCACCCTGTTTGCGAAATTTGTGAGAAAAAAAACCCAACAAGATTGCATTTTTTTAGATGGGAATTCCGGACTTTTTGCCGCCCCCTGAGCAGTGCCGCCCGGGGCGGACCGCCCCCACCGCCCCCCCTAGTTACGCCACTGCATATAGTATTCACTAGCATGGTTTTTGCCTTTTCTTCTTGCAGATACGTCTCGTAAGATTTGTTGTAGGAGATTGTTAAGTCTTATAACAGTAGATTTACAATCTGGTTACACTGTTGTAAGTTTTTGATGAGGACCTAAAGACGGTTGTCCTTTTCTATCCATTAGTTAACATTAATCACTTTTAACTCAACCACGAGCTTTATAACAAAAGCAAGTTAAAAATCGTATATTGTGAAATTTCACCAATATTTTATCACGGCAGACAAACACTAACATTTATGTTCCACAGTTTTATTCGTAGGTATAAAAATTTGCAACAAAAGAACAGAAAATTATCAATGACCCAAAAACCAGTGCACTTCTCGTATGCTGTAGACATTCGTTTAAAATTTTATCTCTCCAATATAGGCTGACATCAGACAATTTAAAGTGAAATTTTTTGTGTAGTTTGATGTAGAAGTAGCCTGAAGTTTTATCGTGCATGCAATAAAATGTTTTTGCAGCTGAGTTGTATTTTTTTTTTTTTTTGATTTACAATTTACAATAGTTATTACTATTATTTTTTTCAGTCTGCATACTAAGGTCATAAGTTGAAAGTTTTACTTCTTAGTTTCACTACTTAAAATACCTTGTCGCTGGTGTTATTTTGAAAGCATAAAATATGATCTTAAATCCGACGAATTCAGAAAACTGAATTCGTCGGATTTAACACTATATAGTCAAAAGTAATGGGACTATTAAAACAATTTCTAGAGAAACACAAGACAAAATTGTCTGGAACTTCGGTAATATAAAAGACATGTTTCACTTCACACTTTCTAGAAAAAAAATATCACGCGTGCATATAGGAGACCAATAACAAAAAATTGAAGAAAATAAAGCACGTTTTTGATCATCCTGTAACGTTAAACGCTTGAAAAAAACTGTAAATTTCGCAGAAGAATTTACTTGCTGTGTACAATATTTCTACTCATTTTCATACGGGTTGATTCAAAAGTACTGTCACCAATTTTAAAGCATCATAAAATTTTATTGAATTTAGTTATTTACATGACATTTTCAATGTGGTTTTCTTTAGCATAGTGAACTTTACGTAAACATTTAGGCCGAGCCCAAAAAAACTTTTTCGACCATTGGGCCACACTATTTTTTAAACAACCTGTATGAAAATCAGTGGAAATATTGTACACACCAAGTAAAGTCTTCAGAGATACAGCTTTTTTCAAGCATTTTACAAGACAGGATGATCGAAAACGTCTTTTCTTTTCTTCATTTTTTTTTGTTTTAGCTCCCCTAAATGCACGCATTATGAAATTTTTACTGGAAAATGTGAAGGGAGGCATATGTTTTATATAACAAAAGGACATTTTCCTATGTATTTATCTAGAAACTTGAAAAAAGTGTCTAACATGAAAATGTCCCATGACTTTTGGCTAAATAGTGTAGCATCAGTCTTGACGTTGCCGAATTTGGAATCCGATGCGGTACAGTCATTCGGGGTAACTTTGAACCGTGGAGGTTGATGTTGTGCTATAATTTTTTTATAAATATTTAGAAATTTTTATTTCTCTGGTTCAAAGTTGCACAACTATAATACTTTTATTAAAATAATTATTTCTCAAATCACTTTTCTGACGTGGTTCAAAGTTACCCTAAATGGAAGGATCATTTGAAATGATTTATTTTAAATGGCTTTCCTAATTAGTTTTTCTTAATTTTCATTGACTATGCAATAATTAAGAGTTCTCTTCAGTTTTATGTCAGTAAATGCAATAATACTATTAAAATATGAGGGGGGCAATTAAAAATACAGAAATTGGGGATCAAAAGTTACTCTGATTGACTATATATATTTTAATTAGGTAGTTATTACTTATACACTATTCTGTGCTCAGTTATTAGCGAGAGGTTTAAAATATAAAATACAGATTATTACGCTCAGCGGATGCAGGTGAATCAATAAGTTTTTATTTCTTCAGATATGGATTTCCTACTTCTTATGCAGAATGAAAACAGCCGTATGCTTCCAATATTTCACGCGTAATATAAAACAATTGATTATGTCTTTAACATTTTTTATATCACCTTAATGATTTTTTAAATATATACTTTTTTAAATTATAGGTACGAAACACCAATCATGGACATTTGAGTTCATTTTCGGGATTATTTTGCATTCTAACCGCTGGCCTTTTGATTTTGCTAGTTGTTTTTGCAATACAGTATTCAAGAAAAACTCATCACCAAGAGTCAAGAAGGCAACAGGTATTGAAATTGATAACATCAGCGAAAAGACTTTTGTCCAAGTATTGGCGGTCCTTGTAAATTTTAACGGCGACCAAAAAGCGACAAGAAAAATTTTGCCAAGTTACAAAAAATTATTCTAGTGCATATGTACATGCTTTTATATGTACATATACAAAGAGCCAACAATTGAAATCGCCAAATTGGCAGAATTTTTCCTGGCGCTTTTTGGTCGCGGTTAGAATGGACAAGTACTGTATTAGTAATTATTTGACATTTCAAAAGCGAATCCACATTGTTTAAAAATAAACGCATTATTATCAACCACAAATAGAGTGCAATAATTATGTAAGTTTAAACCCTAGTAAAAGCAAATTTAAACCCTAATTTAGTCATACAACTCTTGAAGTAAGAAAATTCTAGTTAATACCTAGTGGGCAATAAGAGATAAAACCGATAGTTATGCTAAAATAAAGCTTCGTGCTTTTATATGTTTGGATCTTTGAGGATGAATAATATGCCATAGGTTATGCTTGCTTTCGAGAATGCTAATGGTTTTCTAGACTTGACGGCATGTGATTAGAGTTAAACAATTATAACTATTGTCAACGAACGATTCTGCATCTGCTCTTGAAGGTGACGCTCGAGATGAAACGGGACTATAGAGTTATGCCAGTTTATTCGAGATAATACTAAATTCTCTGACTCTCCAAAACATCAAATCTAGACGGTTTTATTTTAAACCAAAGCTGTAATAATTGATAGAGTTGCTTTTTATGATTACTACATAACCTTGTGCTTTTGAATCCCATCCTCAGTTTAATCGTCAAAAACTACTTAAAGTCTAGTAAATTAAGATAAAAAGTACTTTGTGCATTTTCCTTTCCGAGGTTTTTAATTTTTTAAAATTTCTAATGGGCATCGTGTATTTTGGTTCTTAATCATTGCATACCTAGTACGTTCCCAGAGATTGGTACCAACTCTTTCAGCGGCACCACAATGAGTGTGGTACCATCGCAGCATGAAAATTTTGATGTCCAGTTTCTTCACTTGAAAGTGAGCACCCGGACTCTGTTGAAGCGAACTTGCACTAGGAATTTAATTTAGCCGAGAGTGTCCAAGCCAAATGTCTACTCAAGGTGTCTTTACAAGCAGCATAAGTGCCGCGCTTTACCACGATGCCACCGTGCCGGCATGGAAAGCCTTTTCCGAGGTTTGTCGCATCATTTGTGACTTTAAAATTCAAACTTAAGTAATATCTTGTGCAGCATGATGCATTTATTGCTACATATTTTTAGTTTAGTCATACGGATAAAAGAATTTATGACGCGATTCTTGAGTAGTAATTTTCTTCTTTTGATTAAGAAACTTCATTGGAATTAGACTATGCATGCATCAAAAAGTCTCATTTCATAGTATATGCAAAAAAATTATTAAGATTTCTTTTCTTCAGCTTTCTTTCGAAGATATGAATCTGGGACAAGCTTTACCATTACCCCATCCCGAACTTCTAGCAGAGCCGCCTGTTGTGGTAAGAATAATGTGTAAATTTAACGATTAGATTCAATCTACTTGTGTTCCATCACAATTTACATTAGTAATATGTACATAAGAAAATGTTTCACACCATCATGGTATGGGGATTTTCATAACTAAGCTTTTTTAAGTTAACTTAAAAGTACTTATTATTTTTCCACTTATCTACTACGTTTTTATTGTGAACTAACTATTTATGGATCCTTTCAGATCGCACAAAAAAAAAAAAAAAAAACACTTTTCCTATTTCCACGCACTTTCTATAATAGATATAATCTATTAAATAAAAGTATTGATGCCAAAGTTCCTCAAGATTTTCATAAAAGTATATTTATATCAAAGTCGGTTTGAAATCACAATTGAAGGGTCTGCAGCAACAAAGAGCCAACCCCAATTTTTATTATCCCTTTTACAGGGTGGGCCATGTAACGTTTGGAATTTGAACTTAAGTTATTTTGACTTTGAAAGGTTATAATGAAGGTTATAAGTTGACAGAAATTTAGTTTAGTTTTTGAAATTTACGAAATGGGACGGTTTACGCTTGAGCAAAGTTGGGAAATATTGAAAACATACTTCCAAAGTGGTGAGTCTTCTACCCAAACGGTAAGAAATTTACGATGAAGCTCACTTCCATCTCGGAGGCTATGTCAATAAGCAAAACTGTTACATTTGGGGTTCAGAGAATTCACACTTGACTATTGCGTAGCCTAAACATCCACAGCGAGTAACTGTTTTGCGTAGTTTTTGGTCCGGTGGCATCATTGGGCCATTTTTCTTTGAGCGAACGTTACTGTGCCATGCTAAACGAATTTCTGTTTCCAAAAATCGAAGAAGATGACATGAGTGACATTTGGTTTCAACAAGACTTGCCACACAGCCAACGTAACCATCGATCTTTTGCGCACTGTTTTTGGGAATCGAATAATCAGCCGAAATGCTGATGTGAATTTGCCGCCTCGGAGCTGTGATTTGACCCCGTTGGATTTTTTTTGTGGGGAACCCTTAATAAATGTTACGCTAACCACACCCAGAGACGATTGATGCCTTGAAACACGAAATCGATATTGCCATTCGTGCGATTGGAGCCAAAACAATCGAAAATGTACTAAAAAATTGGGTTGATCGGATGGGGTACTGTCAAGCCAACCGTGGGCAGTCATTTGAATGATGTTATGTTTCATTCATAAATGAAAATGTTCAATCTTTCTAATAAAGTCATAATTTTGAAAAAATATTAATTAGTTGTTATTTTATAGCTGATTCAAATTCCAAAAGTTAAATGGCCCACCCTGTATATGTCCTGGAGTTAGCTGCTTCATTCGCTTAGGGCAACATGCAGTTAACTCATTGACCTTGAGAACTATCAACGGGAGATAACTCCTTGTTGAACCAAACGAAAAAATTCCTGATTTCTATAGCTCGATAGATTCTGTTTACTGTCTCTCCACACATCTTCACAACGTGATCTTTCGATCCGTCACGAATTAAAATAATTTTTTGTGTTTAATATTTAGAAATATTTTAATGTTGAAAGACAAAAGATTTTCTTATATCTACTAATATATTAAGACATGCCCATATTCCTGTTGTTGCTAATTAAAAGTTAAGAAAAAAAAGAATGAAAGCAGGCTTAATGTATCGTTAAAAATAAGAAAAGTCAAAAACGAGTTAAATAATTATATAAATATTGAAAAATAAAAATATATAATTGTAGGGTTTTGAGATGGTGTGTCTGTTGGCCTGTCTGTCTCCACCTACTAACTTTTGAAGGAATAGCCCAATTCAAAAGATTTTCTTTTTTGCATTCGAAAGATTTCGGCGGGTACATTTCATTTCCATATTTTACATTTTGATTTGACCAATTTTTCGTTCAATTTTGAACAGTTTAAAAAATCTTAACATTAGCACCTTATGGGAAAAACTGAAGCAAATCATGAAAATTTCAATCCTATATAAATCCTTTTTTAATAGACGGATTTGCTTGAAACAAACTTTATCGAAAAGATGTTATGACGTATAACGTGTACAGATACGACGTGCATACAGTTTTAAACGAGCCTATTTTCCCACGAAACTTTTTTGATCTGGATTTTAAGGATTTTTCCGAATGAATGAGTGAGTGAATGAATCTGTATAAACCGTTGAAAAAGGTATACAATACAATAATATACAATACAAAAAGTACACCAACAACAGGCGCTAGGCCCAACAAAGTTGGTGAATAGATGAGCAATTCCTGCTTGACTTCTTCATGCTCCTTTTCCGCTTCTTCTTGTCCCTACTTTTATCTTGAACGCCCATTTGCATGAAAGAACAAGAAAAAGCAGTATCAATTTACATATAAAACTATTTGAACAAAAGCTAAGAGAGAAATATTATCAGATTTCAACTGGCTGCTCTCTTCACAATCCCCCAGTGACGATCCAAACCTTCCTTAAACGATTTAAAATCCTTTCAATTAACAATGTACGATGGCAAAGTGTTCCAATCGTCTACGACTCTACTGAAAAAAACAATGTTTCCTACACTCCCTTTTAAATTGTGATTTAAATAATTTCAATCCATTTCCCCGAGTCCTATTACTATGCGAAAATTGTAAACCTTCTGTTTCATTTAACTTTATAAATTTGAACAACTGAATCAAATCTCCCCGTTTCCTTCTTTCTTGTAGCGTATACATGTTAAATTTATTTAATCTGTTTTCATAAGCCATACCTGAGGTTCCTTTAATAATTTTTGTAGCCCTGCGTTGAACTTTTTCTAACATGTCAATATCTTTTTTTAAATAAGGTGACCAAAATTGTACTGCATACTCTAGATGTGGCCTAACCAGTCCTCTGTACAATGGCAAAATAACGTCTTTTGATTTAGGCGAAACATGTTTTTTAATATAACCCAACATTCTATTTGCTTTATTACTTGCTTTTCTACATTGATACCCCATTTTAAGATCACTAGAAACCACTACACCTAAATCGTTTACAGTATTCCCTGATTTAATTTGTTGTCCTTGCAAGTTATATGCCGCGCATTTATTTTTGTGACCCATGTGTAGAACTTGACATTTTTTAATATTACACGACATACCCCACTTAGCAGCCCATTCCGATATTCGTGATAAATCTGTTTGAAATCGTTCTATTTGTTCCTCTGTGTTGACAATTCCCATTATTTCTAAGTCATCAGCAAATATACTAACTTTGCCTAGGATACCCTCAGTTATGTCATCAATAAATATTATGAATAGGAGTGGTCCAAGAACAGAACCTTGTGGTACACCACTTTCTACTTCTATCCATCGAGAACTATTACCCTTGATTTGCACCCGTTGCTTTCTCCCGATTAACCAACTTTTAATCCATTCAAATGTATGACCCTGAATACCGAATCTTTTCAATTTTAGTAGTAGAGCTTTATGTGGAACTTTATCAAATGCTTTCTGAAAGTCAATATAAGCTACATCTATGCTATTATTGCGGTCTAACTCCTTTGTTATCGCATCATAAAAATTTAAAAGATTAGTCGTGCAAGATTTTCCCTTCCTAAATCCGTACTGATTTTGTGCTAGCAAATTTTTTGTTTCAATAAATTCAGTTATATGACTCTTTAGCATGGTCTCAAAAAATTTACAAATAACTGATGTCAAACTAACTGGACGATAATTCCCAGGCTCACTCTTGGATCCTTTCTTAAACAGAGGAGTAATATTTGCTAATTTCCAATCTATCGGCACTGTTCTTGACTGATAAGAGCATTCAAATATAGAACATAACACACCCCCCATCTCATCTGCACACTCTTTTAAAAATTTTGGATAGATGGAATCAGGCACAGGAGCTTTGAAAGGTTTTAAATTCTTTAGATGGTATGTAACCTCTTCCCTATTAAATTTAAGATCAATTATTCCCTCACTGTTAGTATTTTCCCCAACAGCGCTATCACAGTCAAAATTCCTACTGAATACAGTTGCAAAAAATTCATTTCACATAGTTGCCATTTCTAAATCATCATCTACTATCTTGCCCTGACTATCGATTAGTGGGCCTAAATGTGTGTCCGCTTTCTTGTTACCATTTGCATATGCGAAAAAACTTTTCGGATTAATATTGATGTCATTTGCAATCTTATGCTCCAATTCGCATTTATGTTTTCTGCTAATGAATTTGTATCTTTTCCTTGATTAATTATATTCAATCTTATATTCTCTTTTTCCCGTTTGCTTGAATATACCGAATGCCCTCTGTTTCTGTTTTAAAGCTGTTTTAGTTTCCTTATTAAACCACATAGGATATAATTTACGCAACTTCCCCTTTTGCACAAATGGGATACGGTTTTTAACTATTGTATTTATTTTATTTTTAAAATCAGCCCACTGTTCTTCAACGTTTACATGCATTAGCCCTTCCTTAAACACATCAATAAGTTCAGATCTGATCAAACTAAAATAGGCCTTTTTAAAATTTGGAACTAACCTATTATTTTGATCTCTATTTGTCTTTAGAATAATTTCAAATCTTATGATGTTGTGGTTACTATCTCCCAAGTGCTCTCCAATATCTAGATTATGAATCCTGTCCTCATTACTACAAAATATTAAATCTAAAATTGCCTTTTCTCTTGTACCTTGTTGTACCATTTGCTGTAAAAAGTTATTTTGTATTACATTAATAAATTTTTCTTCCCTATCGCTTACTGAAAATTTTTTTTCCCAGTCTATGCCCGGAAGATTAAAATCTCCGATCAAGATAATTTCCCCTGACCTACATGCTTCTTCTATATGCTTAAATAGAATTTCATCCTGCAAAATACTAATATTAGGTGGTCTATAAACATTTCCATTATGATGTAAGATTTCTACCCATACTGTTTCTGCAGCTTCAGATTTATGACTAAAATTTAATTCCCTACAGCTCAAATGATCTCGAACATATAATATCACCCCTCCTCCTTTTCTTAATATTCCATCCTGACTAAATACAGAAAAACCATTTAATTCTAAAATTGCAGAGTCGTCTTTGTCTGCTCAACTTTCAGTTATCCCGATTATATCCAAATTTTCCATTGCTACTAAAGCTTTCAACTCATCCATTTTGTTCCTAACACTACGTGCATTGCAGTACAAAACTTTTAATTTATCATTTAAACACTTTATCGAAATCTGCCTAGCAATTTTGCCTATCTGCTGATTAGGTAAGTCACCCCCATTCCTAATTAGTTTTTTGACCCCAAACCACACAGAATTTTTACTCACTTCTCGGTTTCTATTTCGGCTGAGGTGAATTCCATCGGCGCAGATCCAATCTCGTTTGCAGGCCTTCCATACGTCCAACGAACTCCACACCGTACTCCGTACACAGGTCTTTTAATATGTGGTTAAACACTTTTGCCCTTTGGTTTTGCCAGCCGGATGTAGTGCCGTACCTTGGCAGGAGACCCAGCACTTTCAAATCATGTGTTTTCTCCTTTATACATTTGATCGCTTCAACAAAGTCTTTCCTGAAAGCATTATTTGTTGACTTTCCCACGTCATTTGTTCCGACCCACAGCATTGTTTTGTCGTCCTTGTTCACTCCATTCTTTTTTACCACTTCATTAACATCTTTTACCCTGGCTCCCGGTAAACAGCATCGCACCATAGAACTTTTTTCTCGTCCAACTGTGTTTCCGATAACTCTGACCAACGAGTCCCCGAGAATCACGCCTCTTGTAATGTCGTCTCTGGCCTTGTTTAAGCCTTTGCAGTCTGTTGACACATTATGCACTACCACATCAGCCTTTTTGCTATTTTCTTTCTCTATTTCTTTCAGCTTGGCCTTCAACTCCGCTACTTTTCTGCACTTTATGCACACGTAATTCCTGTTCGCTGTTATACTGTTATCATCTACTTCCGCTGGGCTCAGCATTCCACAGTCATCACATTCAACATACCAGACTCCATTTCCATTCTTCAACTCTTTTAAATTTTTCAACAATCCCATCGCAAATAAAGCACACAATCGAGAGCAAATCACGTTATCTATTCCACGCCTTATTAGGCCTAACATGTAACAACAATAACTCACAAAATACAAGTTAAATCGCCAGTTTTTTGGTGCTATCACCTTACCACCAATCTTTACACAACATATTAAATGTAAATCAACCACATTTAATCTAAAACAATAACTAATTACCTCCAAAAGTTCTTATTTTCAAGAGCTTGAAAAACGCGACACACACTCGTCGCCCCCTATCGGACGTTCTCCTCTAGCGGACGTATATTTGAAGTAATAATTAAGAACTAAAGCTAAATGCGAAAACAGAGAGATAGCTAGATTATCCGTTTGAGTTTAGTGTATACGGAAAGTAGGCTCTTATAGTTCTAGACTAGGGGTCTTCAACCTTTTACGTAAGAGGGCCACATCCATTAGCTCGAAAAGCTCGGCGGGCCACACCATAGGCGATTCTCCGTTAAAAATAATTCTGAACTTCACACAAAATTTTCCGAAAAATTATGCTAACTACTAAACTTTTATACGCTGGCCATTTTTCATTTTTTTCACTTGATTTCAGTTTTTTTCCCTTAACCATTGATATACCCATAAAACTATCGTTAATGTTTCTACGGTACCGCCGTTTCAGCTGTACATCAGGGGAGTAGAGCCATATGAAGAGTCCCTCCTAAACTGGAAATATGAAATTCTGAGAGCCGAAGGGGGTCCGGGGGATTTTCCCCCGGAAAATTTAGAACACTATATGCAAACTGGTGCATTTTGAGGCCTTTGAGACGCATTTGGGATTGCAAAAATATTAGGAAAAAAAGCAAACAAAAACTTTTTAAAATTTAAATGCTTTTACTCATAAAAATACTATAAGAAATGCAGAACAAAATAAGACTTTTTTTTTTTAAATCCAGGGACAGGACCTCCCTCCCCTTCTTACTAACACCCATATCGAAGAGCCACGTGTCTGCCTTCTCAAATGACACTTACAAGCCCTCCCCCCCCCGCCTCTTCGCAAAAGGATGCTTTGAAAATTTGTAGAAGAAAAACTATTGTATTGTATGAGCACGGCATGAATTAGATTTCACTATCACAAGCTCCCCCTCCCCCACCCATTCCCAAAAGGATGCTTTGAAAATTTGTATAAGAAAAACTATTGTATTGTTTGAGCATAGCATGATTTATATTTCCCTATTACAAGAGGAAATACCCTTGACTTTTATTTTAAATTTTGACATTGCAAAATTTGCCGCCCCATAAAACTGCCTTCCCAAGAGTCTTGTGCATAACATAGGAGTTGGCTGACTGATCAATGACGCAACATATTCATTATGCCTCAATTTGAGGGCCTCATATGAAGAGCCCCCCCCCCCCCCCTCCTAAACTGCATATATGAAATTCCAACAGTCGAAGGTGGTCCGGGGAAACTTCCATTGGGAAAATTTTTAAAACTATTGATTGGGCGGTTTTGGTACTGACTTTTATTGCGGGCTGTGCGATTTTCATTCTTGAAACCTGGCTGGAGAAATAAACTTCCGTTTCTTTCTTTCTCTCCCTCCATATTTTTGAACACTGCAGTCGTTTTGAATTTTCCAGGTCTGTGGAAAGGAGGGGGCTGGGGTAAAGGGTTCTCCTTATACATTGCATTAACCTTTTCCGAACGGCTGATGAATTTCCTACAATGTCTCAAAGGTTTCTATTGGGGAGGAGGGGATATATGGTGGTATCCCAGCCCCGAAGAACCAACAAAATACATGCGCAGCTATGAAATAATGTGTTATTCTCAAAACCCTCCTTCCCCCAGACCCTCCTATATAAATAACGAGTCAGTTTTAAAACAAGAAATATATGTAAGTATTTCTCTTCATACTGTTTTTCCCCTAGCGCATGTGTAAAGTTTTTTTTTTTTTTTTTTTAACTGTGTTGCAGCAATCGGCCATTTTCTTTTCTTTTTTATTTTATTTATTTTGTTCTTTTTTTTAACATTTTCGTTTTTAACTTATTACAAAGGCCTGGCGGGCCACTAAAATATCTTCGGCGTCCCACGGGTTGAAGACCCCTATTCTAGACGGAACTTCTTGTTTTTTAATGTAACCTTTTACTTAAAACTTTTAATTTTTGTGTATATATAACGTGTTAAATTTTAGTCATACTCCATTGCTGAAGATACATTTTTGGTAGGGTGAGGTGGGGTAAAGTGGTCATAAAATCCACGTTTTTCAACTTTGGTTGCCAATAAATATAAGAATTTGTTCAAAACCTTCAGATTTTTTGCTTGATATTTTACATTACATTGTTAAAAAACAGATTGCATTAAATTTTGAGCAGAAAAATAAAGTAAAATAATTTTATTACGCATTCTTTCTGGGATGTATTTATGACCACTTTACCCCATGGGGTGGGGTATAGTGAGTAGTGCATGGGGTAAAGTTGTCAGAGTTGAAAAAATGACCCTATAAAAGTATTAATAACCATAATATTGCAAAATGCTCAATAAAGGTTTATATTAGAAAGGAAACAAGTATATTTTACCCAACTGAATTTATTAATACCCTCTATTATGGTCAAAAGTTGGCCTCATCTTCTGGTAAGGTATTTCAGTCTTTTCAGCAGCTGCATAGATGGTATTAAAACAAAGTTATGTACCAAATTATTTTAGGATACATAATAACACGTATTACTAGGTTTTAATCCCTAAATATTAGACTGTATGTCCTTTAATTTAATACATATACTAATAAAACCTAAATATGAAATTCAAAATTTTCCGTGAAAAAATAGCTTTTAATGAATGACTAAATTATTTAAATTACATAATAAGGAAACCTTGCTAGTAAAAGTGTTCTGAGATAATCACAGCTTATTAAAAATCAAAATGTGAGAAAAATACATATTTTAACCTAGCCATTTTTAATTCTCTCTTAAATGCATTGTTCTTGTTCGAAGTACAACTAGTTATAAACATTTACAGCTTAATAATATTTATAATAAGTCTGTTTAGAAATGAATTATTCTATTGGGATAACTTGAAAATTGTTTTATTAAAGGCGCGTCTAAAAATTTGCCAATGCTAGACACATCATTATACGAAGGCTATGGTACAGTAAATTCAATCTCTATTGCATTTGAGCTCAGTTGTGTTTTAAATTTACTTTTATTAAAAACGATTAAAGTTATTTTTTAAGAAATAATACAATATTAGTGACATTAATGTTTAACTAACATCTGTCTCGCTGCTTAATTTCAAACAAAATAAGTGCGGAGCCCTGTAGTCTTTAAAATGTATATTCGTGCGTAAATAGCCTGAATTCCCTCTAATAGTTAAAAATTCGCATAAAATTGAAAATAAATATGGAAGCTGAGTTCCCGTGAGTTTTGAGCTAGTTAAGTCCTAGCCTACTTAACAAATTAACCTAAAGTAATTTTAGAGCATCTGTGTATGTTAAGCCTAATACCCTATGACCACTTTACCCCATCTTACTTAAACTACTGTAAAATAATATACAACCTAAATCTAGCTTCATGGTTAATGAAGAAGTATTTTTGAGATCTGTGCAAAACTTCCTGCACCGTCAATTAGATGCAAATTCTTTAAAACAAAATGTCAGAGAGAAGTTAAAAGAGCTGTTTCAATTTCAAAGTGTAGTATAAACAAACAAATTAACCATTTTCTTCACCTAAAAAGTTCCTATAAAAACAATTTTGAATGTAAAATTTAATTATTAATTATTAAAATCTAAAATAAAAAATTTACACTAATTCCTTTATCTATTTCAAAGCTACAGATTTTTCTTTGCCGTATGACCAATTTCCCCTACCTGACCCTATGTAATACTTTTAACTAAAAATATCCAATATCATGGCAACGGCTAGAAATACAAAGACTACATCGTAAGTAAACTTTCGTAACTTTAATAATTGTAACGTGACGACAGCGAAAATTCAGTTGAAAAAATAAGAATTTTACCACAAATATTATTAAGTAGCAGGTAACAAATCAAGTCGATATATTTTAGCTAAATAACAAAATGTTACATAGCTTCTAGTGTTCTCTTGTGAAATATTTTTGGAAAAGTATAGTTTATCAAACTTTTAGAATGTCGAGAAAAATGCTAGTTAGATAATTTTATAAAAATGCAGTCCAAATTATACGAGCAGTTGCATAGAGTGGTTCACAATTGTACAACTTAATCATGAAAATTGAAGCAACCGCGGAAGTGGATGGTCGTTCATAAAAAAGGCTTTATACCGTGTGTTTTACTTTATATTTTTTTCTTTTATATTACAGCTGAATCTTCCAGAGTATGAGAAACGAACTCTCCTATGATGGCAAAAGATCACTTCTAATGAAATCAGTGTTTTGTGTTGATACATAGTTTTCATAAAATATTAATAAATGAAAATCTTTTTTTTATGAAATTTCAGTTGAACGTTATTTTAATCTACTCGAAAATCTCTTTTTAATAATGTACAAAACAAAAATTATTAATCGATTACGGATTCGGTTTACTTATGGATTCAGAGGTTAACATGCAAAAATTAATGCACTATTATCGGTCAGAAATATCATGCCTGCATTTAACCGGTTCGCAATGAATTTGAGTACATTACGTTTTCCCGCTAATTTGAACATTTTAGTAACCATTTCGTTCAAAACATGTTACAGGTTTTGGGAAAGCAGCATATGCACGAAGTATTTGCGATAGTGTATACCACATTCGTCCATGTTTGTTACATGTCTTCTATATTTTAACCCCAAATATTAATTCATAGAAAGAGTACTATATTTATTAATATTTCTTTGTACCAAATGCCTAATATATTCCTCGAGTTCAGCTCTACAGTCTTGGAACAGTGTAGTGCTGACGCCAAGCTATTGTATTTTCAAAACTGTTTTTGTCCCTAATGCGAATGACAGCCTACGTTATAAGCTAAACTATAAAGCCCTCCCCGCTGATAATATTCCAATTCGATTTCAAACCAAAAGCTAGAAATGAAACAGTTGTATCTGTGAGGGGGCGGGGTGATATGCTTTTACAGTGGGGAAGTTTAAATCTACACTGAAAAAAAATTCTAGCTCAACCTTTCACCAGAAAAATGAAACAAAATGGTGAAATTTAGCTGCAATGAACATTTGGTACTCAAGTTGAATCATTATAATGGTTCCTAGTTTCACATTCATGCTGAAACTAGACCATTATAATATTTGAACTTCGTACCAAATGTTGGTAACATTTTTGTGGTGAAAGTTTGAACTAGAATTTTTTACAGTGTAATAGTAGCCGTCGTACTCAATCTTTCGATGAAACCTTGCAAGCATGGTTTCGCTTATTTACGGGGTGGGGGGTGGGGAATAAATTTCATTGAAAAAATATTTCTAATCTAACATCTTTTGTATCCACAAACATATCACTGTCTTTAATAGTGGGACATATGTGGTCTGTGACCGATTTTCTAATACGAGAACAGATCGTTTCTGTCCAATTGTACAAAATTTTACTACCACCTAGGTAACAAATGAAACATGAGCAAATGGCTTGGTTTTACGACTAAGCTGTTTAGTGAAACTAGAGCCCGAATGTATTATAACAAAATAGAATCACATCTGTCACTTTTCATCCATTTGGCGATTTTTCACGAAAAGTTCGTACACGAAATGGACAAGAAAAGGCGGTGCGCTTGTGATTTGACATGTTTTCGCTATGTGTGTTCGCCATGACAGTGTTTACTATAGATTAAGAGACATATCCTGTTAGTAGCCGAAGGGTTAAGATTTACCTACAACCAGCGAAAAATTTTTCATTTTCCCTCGTAACATTATACCCTGGGAGTACCTAGCGTATTTTGATACGTTCTAATAAATACGTAAACAAGTTTATAGGAAGGAAATTAAGTTAAAATATAAAGAATGGTTTCAAGTAATGAATTTGAAAATACAATTTATTTTACTTAAAAATTTTCAAATAGCATGGAAAGATAAGTTTATTTCCAAATTGGTATATCACACAATATAGGTCAGCCTTAATCTCGGCTGGAAACTTGAGATTATTACAGTACAGAAAACATTGAATTAAAATATTAAAAAAAATGAAAAGCAAGCATAAATAAAATGAAGTACAATAAAAAGTGAAATGGAAATATAAATCATTAGTCACATTTTCAATTCTCAGCACCGTATTGAAAATGTAATTCAAGGAAAGTTACAGCTAATTTGGCAATGGTAGTATTGAAATAAAATATGCATAAAAAATAAGGAAATAACTAAAAACGCTTCAGGCAATTTTACAATTAAAGAAAAAATAAACAAAAATAAAAATATTTCTTTAAAATAACTATTTACACCTTAGGCGATGTATTTACACAATATTGAATCAGTAGCCTACTTTTCAAAATTCTGTTGTTTTAAAAGTAAAAATCAAATCTTTCTGCATTACGCATCTGAATTTAGAATGGTCCCACAATTATGAATTAGTTAGTGCAATATTTATAGCCAATAATGTATAAAATATTGTTAAATGTATAATCATATGAGTAGCAGATAGCGGAGGGTTCTGGAACAAAGCGGCGTGCGTATTGCGGTGCTGCGGCGCTCTCCGCTATCTGCTACTCATATGGGAATGAAAAAATATGGTAATGATATATTCCCGATTTCTTAAAATGAATTTTTAACTGAATTTACAGCAAGTTCGTCCGTATAAGATGAAATATATCTCAAATCATTTTAAAACCCAATAATTAAATGAGATTTGTTAAAAATCTAATTAAATTTAACCTCCCGATAAAATTAAATGTGTGTCAAAGCTCTGAAAAATTTCTTCAGTTTGAGACTAATTTTAAACTATGTTTAAAATCGAAAGGAAAGCATAAATGCTGTCATTCTTACAATTGCAAAATGAATGCTATCATTGCTCCCATCTTGCTTAGATTGTGCAACATGCGATTCCTATGTTTTAACAAACACACAATTATATCACATTTCAGAAATACAATTTCTGTGTAGGGGATATATTTCTTCCCCAAATCTGATTATCAGACACATTATTTCCTAGTTTAGTTTACATCAGTGTTGGAATCTTTATACGCTAAACAATATCAGTCTCCGATATTGACTGTCAAAAAAGCAGTGTCCACAGGCCAGGATCATCTCACTCAAGATGAGCTAAATAATGTGGCTCTAGTACATAACTATTTCTGCTTTACATTTTTCATGTATTGCATGTTTTCACACAATACTTTCTGTGTTCAATGGAGCTTCTTCAGTTTGGTCCACGCATGTCCCACAACCATCATGCATTTGGGCTTTACTGGCGCTATGACCTAAACCAGCAACATATTTCTGAGTAAAATTACTCGTTACAGTAGCCAAACTCTTTTTATACAGAATTCTATGTTCTTCTAAAGCTGGGCCCCATTCTGGAGTTGGTCTTAAGCATGTTAACAGTCTCTGAAAAATTGCAAACGAAAAGTTACGTATAACAGAAAAACACATCAACAGTGACTGAAAGCAATGTTTCGCACTTTAAAGGAATAATCGTTCCTAAACAAATTCAATCATTATTTTACTTGCAATCCCACACGGATCTTTCTGAAAATTAAACTCTGGTTAATGCACGATATCAACCAAAAATTTTGAAATTTTAACAAAATCTCACAGTCAATCGAACACTCATTAAATGGTTTTCTAAGGAGTATTAAAAAAACAAACAAAAACTGAGCACTTTAAGCAAATGTTTTAAAACTCAGTTATTAAAAGAAACTATGTTGTAAAACATAAATTTTACATTTATATCAATCTTCTCTTTTCAAATTTTGACAATTTTTCTACTTCAATACAGGAAAAACAATCTTTTTCAAACTACTTACGAACCGCAGTGCTGGCACACTGCTTTTCCTTTTGCTTTAGAATTTAACACTTGGAAATGCATTGCGTATCATTTAGACCTTTAAATCAGGCATTGAACAACCGAAAATGTTAGTTGCTCACTAATAATAAAGCCTGCATATCTAAACCATCAAATGTGGTTTTCAAATTTGTAAAAACCGATCTTGTAAAATGTAAATATTTTGTTAACGTAAGACAAACTAAAAAATCCAAAGAGAAACTTTTTGATAGAATAAATACGTATGGATGTTTAAAATGCATCTAAATTAGATGCAGATTTTAGACCGCATAAGTCAATCACGTTTAATAACCAACTTATGTTGTGAAACATACCTGTTTAAACGATCCTTCTGCCTTCAAAAGCTGCACAATTGCAACAACCGGAACTGGCACAATCGAGCACATTGCAATCATCCATCCTAAAACAAGTGACCAACTGGGATACTCGTAGCCGTTGTAAGTAGCTGGTTCATGGTTAGCAATTATAAATGCTAGAAGACAGATAATTGTACCAGGCGTAATATAACACCAACATAATTTCCACCAAGTGGGAGGTGTGCGATGTATCATTAAATTGATGTCTTGCATGAAGCGATCAACTCCTGTAAGAAGATGCAAAAATTTTTTAACTATGACGTAATGAAATTTTGTCGTTAAAAATATTCAAGAAATCTTTACGCTTTACTTTAATGATATTAAATTTCATTGTCACATTGATCTACATTTTGATTTTTGGTATCTGATGCGAAGTGTTAAACACCACTGGCTATAACTTCCTTTTTAAAGAGGGATAAGACATTTTTATATTACAGCACAAATAGAAAATACCTATCGTTATCTTTTTAGTAAATAAAATATATCAGCATTACTATCTTTCTATCAGTTCAAATTTATTTAGCATTCTAATATGATTATATGACTAAAATGACTAAACAATATAAATGAAGCAGAAATTGCTACTTTTTTAAATGACAATTTGTGCTTTACTTGCACGTTGATTATTCATTTTATTCATATTTTACAGCAAACAATTTTTGAAGATAAAAAGTAACCCTTTTATGGTCCTTCTATCATTGATGTAACTAAAATATAATTATATTAACTGGTTTAAAAACAATACTTAATTCTTTTCTATGTCTAATTGTAATAAGTTTTCTCAGAACACGTGTATAACTTTTCCTCAGAAAATAAGATCGCTCCGTTTATTCTTAAAGCTTAGTATATTTATAATGAAACAAAAAAACTTCATCTTGTAAGGTTATTTAAGTACTCACCATATATCCAACAAATGGAAATAGTCTCCAAAAGCGAAATGATCATAAGAGAAAACGTAGCACTGTACTTGTCCATCAACTGTAAAACATACATTCCTCCCTGAAAATAGGGAAAAAATATAGATTTCCAGATTAAATACTACCTTCAAATATCTTCAGTGCTTTTCAGCATGAAAGAAAATATTTTTCCACTGTGCACAAGAGTCCCAAGCATTGATGTATTTTGTAATAAATAAATAAAATATAAATAAAAACAGTACTTTTCTACTTTTCTCCACCAGACTCCTACCTGTAAGCAGAGGACTTAGGATTGCTTTCGCACAGAGCTGGTGGCAAAATAACTCGCCCCCGGGTGGACTCGAACCACCAACCTGTTGGTGGTGGCGGGGGGTGCTTACAGATACCATGAAAGTTGTTGAAATTAAGGTGGTGGACGCTCGAGTTTAAATTGGAAAATATTGCACGCTGCCCCCAGAGCTGGCTTTTAGTGAAAATGCTTTCAGAAAAATAGTTTCATCCACGGACGACATTTTGTGTTGCCATGCTCAGCTAAAATGTTTTTATTAAATGTAGATGTCACTCTTGAATTCTAGTATTATTTTCTGTAAATATATACAAAATTACGCATGCTGAAAATGTTTTTATGTTTGAAGATTACTGTAAAGCTTTGGATATACTACAAAGTTTTCTTTTGAATTACCTTTGAAAATATAATCGGTTCGGATCAGCTCTAATTTCGGATGAGCGATGTTCGGATTAGCGGGATTATACTGTATTTATTTTCATTCAAGTAAGTCAAAGACGGCAAAGAAAGAAAACCCCACAAGAAATACATAAAATTTATGATATGTTTATAAATACCTCGGTAACACAAGGTAAGCCAAGAAGAAACATGATTAAGCACAGGAATGCAGTGAAAAGAGTTTTTCTTTTCTGCAAGACATTTGGGAATTCATCTACAAAAGCACTTACAGCAGTTTCAAACATACCAAACTGAAAAGAGAAAACTGAATATTATTCAGTAATTTACGCAAGATGGTTTATTATAATCAAATTAAAAAGATAAAATAGATACAAATTCTGCCATAAGCTGTGGTCTGCAGGCAAAGCTTAAACCCTTGGTAATAAAAGCAATATTTTTTTTTTATATGACTGCCATAACTAAGCAATTCGTAATAGCTTTGCAGAAAGATATAAAAGCTACGATAAGCAAAGATTATTCAAAAATTTTACTTTAATACTATGTTAAGCAATATGAGCAAAGTGCAGCTATAATTTAGTGCCGACCACAACTATGACAAACATGCAAGCAGATATCAAACCACAATCAAATAAGAGTGAATCGTTTAATTGTTAAGTGCATAAAGTAAATTATAAAGTTTACAAATATTTTTGAATTATTGAATTTAAAGATTAGGTACAATTAAATATTTAAGGTATTAATAGCATTTGCTTGTGGTTTGGAGTGCTAACAAGAGTATATAGCGCAGTGGTCAGTTATTTAATTCAAAATTAGATTCAGCCAATTCTAAAATTCTAAATAAAATTTTGTTAGTCTTACAAGTCTTAAATAAAAAATTGATTTTATTCATGGAAAATACGAATAATTTATGTGCATAGCTTTAAAATGAAAGATGCCTAATTACTCAAAAGTCAATGGCAAAATTATGAAGTTTTCATAATTTTAAACGAAAAATTTTTGTTTTTGTATTATTTTGTATATGAAACTGTTCTGCAGTGCGCTTATCAAATAAAAACTTAGGCTCGAAAAGCTAAAATAAACTTTTTTTTATTGTGTTTTTCTTAAAGTTGCATTCAAACCCTCAAAATGCAAATTTATTTTGGGTAATATTTTTAAACAGATTTTAGTGTGATCTATCAGGTACTGCATGACAGTCTGAAATAAATAAAATTAAATTTGTCAAATGTAACTAAATTTTTGGAAGCACTAGAGAAAAAAAAGGGCTGAAAACATTCGTTTCATATTAAAACATTAACTGACCACTTACATGTAGCGCAATGATAAAATATATCGCTAGTACAAAATAGGAAGTGATAAATAGTGCACAAAAAGTTACACTTTCACAATGACGTGTTGACTTGAAGCCGGTGCAGTTGTCCTCTCCGAAGGGCGCACAGAAACCTAATACTATTATCAAAAATACAGATATAAAGGCATTTAAGCATGACCTTCAGCACATTTTGTGCGTCTATAATAGTGAAAGGATTTTGTTTTCAACCCACTTCAAGAATTGATACAAAGTTATATAAAGCCCAAAGAAAGCAAAAGAAAAAAAAAGATTTAATGTTACATTTTAGTAAAGTTCAGTTAGTGTATAAGGGCAACTTGAAAAGTTAAATTCCTAATTTAAGATAAAAATGTTGACAATATTTAATTTTAGAAAAATATTTGCTTTTAAAGAGCAGTATTTGGCATCATCCAAAAAATTAGTGAGGTAAAATAAATAGTTAGGAGAGCAAACTTAAGTTATTGTTTAGGTTTAAAAAACATGTAATTTTAACTTTTGTTATGGAAAGTAACTATCACACTACATTAGTAAATTTAAATAAATTGTTGCAAGATGTTCAAAGTCTAACGATATAGGGAAAATAGTATTTTTAAAGCGAAATGTTCAAAATTAAGAAATATGTTTGAGTCAGGAAAATAAAAAATTCATAGCAATAATTTTGATCAGAAGTTTAGAAATATAGTCGACAGTAAAAATATATTTTTTTTTTTTAATTAAAGAGTTCACAATAGTAAACAAATTTACAATCATGGAAAAATTGCAGGTAAGAAAAGAAATGAAATGATAGAATATAGTTTTTCATTCATTCAGTTAGAAATTGCCTCTTAAAATCGCAAATCTTGATGCATGTGAAAACATTATCTGTGTTTTCACGGATTAAAATTAATCCAAGTCCGAGTAGAAATAGAGAGGTCTTAACTTAAGTGTCTGTTAGAGGGGAAAAAAATATTCTAATTCCTTAAAATTACAATGAAGTAAAATATTTTAATATTTTTCTCTTTAAAGATTAGATATATTTCAGATAGATGGTGGACTAAGCCATATTTGGTGAGTGGAGCTTTCAAAATGAATGAATGAATGAAGTATATGCCAAAATACAAATCATAATTTATTTAAACATTTCAGTACTTTGAAAGGTATTAAATACATTTCCAACAAAAATAATTCAAAACATTGCTTAGTTTATGTAACTGAAGCATTTTATTGATAATTAAAAAGTAGCATTTAAAAAATTAAGCAAATGTTAAGGAATTTTTAATAGGTAAAAATGTGTAGGGGATAGAGGGATAGGATAATTTAAAGTAAAGAAAATAATGTAAAAAGGTAGTTTGAACAATTTTTAATTCTTATTTTCAAAATTAAGGGAAACTAATCAAAACAAGTGCACAAGCTGTATCTTTCATAAGGACAGCATATCTGTGCTAGATTAAGGGGAAATAAATAGATGAAATTATGCAGCCAGTTACTGTCACAAAAACACTTGAAATATATTTAGAATTATTGGCTGAAATTTTTTTTTTCAAGTTTTAATTCCGGTTTATGAATACCTCATTAAAGCTAAAAATCTCCTTTTTTTACTTCAATATTCCTCATAAAAAGGTAGATGCAGAAACCGGAAGAATTAACTATATTTACAATCGCAAAAATCAGTGCATCAAATAGGTTTTATCTAAATTTATATTTTTTGAAATTTTGTTAATAAAGAATTAAGTATATCAAATTTATAGAAAATGCAGTTAAAAAAAAAAGGTTCGTAAAAAAAAAAAAAGAACGTGTAAGTACGGTAAAAAGCAAAACTGACGCATTAAAAAAGGCCCTAAAAAAGTTTCTACAGAAAATCAATAACTATTAGTTTGAAAAAATGTGCATGTGAATAAACAAACATCAGTGCTGTTCATGCTAATTTGATACACATAATGCCACATACAATTTTACAAGCATCATTTAAAACAATTTGTTAATAAATATTTCGTTGAATTGTTTCAGAAATAACTTCCTTTACTGCCCAAAATAACGAGTTAAATGTTATGAACTGTTCAAAAGATATTTACATTCAATTATGGAGTCCCATATAAGTAACTACATTATGTAGTTTAATATCATTTAAGTTTTTAAATAAAAACTAGGAAAAAAAACTCTAGGTTTTAACGAAAGACTTGAAAAAGTTCGTTAACTTTTAAATTCCCGATTTGCAGCTTGGTGGAGGGAAACTGTCTTTTACAAATCTTCTCTTAGTATTTCCATGCAGAAAATATTCATAAATAAATAAAATATTGCATATGCAAAGAGGCACACTTAATTCATTTTTTCAATGAAAGAATTTCATGTTGAATGAAGCTCATTCTAAAGCATTTATTTTCTTTATATTTCTTCTCTTAAATCAATCCTAGCATTATTTTCTCTAACTCTCATACACAGATGCTGCGAGAAAATCCATATATAATCCATGCATAGGCTCCAATTTTTTGAACAGCTGTGAACACTTAATGAAGTATAAACATACTTAACAAGAAAATGATTAGAAATTCAAAATTGTAAAAAATACATGTTTGCATAACATTGTTGATTATTTATAATAAATATTTCATTTCTGAAATGATGCAATTTCAAATTATTGCCTGTTATCTTCTCCAAAAAAAGAAATAGTCTACCTCAATGATTTTCTTTTGGGCTTTAGTAGAGGTAAATCAAAATTAAGATCTAAAAAATGTCTAAGCCGGGCCGTCCAAAGTCGAAAAGGGTGGCTGCTCAACTGCGTGAAAGAGGGCGCCATTAGGCTCCTAAACAAAATATGACACATGCCGCATTCTGATATAATTATAAAGCTTTAAGAGCAGCATTCTTAAGAAATTTCATCCTACATTTTAACTAAAATATTAATGCACATTTTCAATAATTGCAGCCATTTTTGTTTGCGTTTTGTATTTTTTTTTTACCTCTCTCTTATTTGGCTGAATAACCAAAAATAATGAGAAACTTACTAACTGATGCTTAGTATTTATCAAAATTTCTTTATCTTTGGGTAAGAACTGAAACCCAGGGACGGCCCTCTATATGAGATGACATTTAAAACATAAATTACATTATTTCTATTTTCAATCCAAGAAAATTCCAAATTGTATACTAAACTATTTGAAATCCTCAACAAACAAAATTTTGATATGGAGCCATGAATCAAATGTACCAAAAGTAAAAAATAGCCTTTTTATTCGATCACTTTAAAAGTCTTCTGTATTCTGCATCATGTAATGTAATCTGACTTGTCCATACCCTAAGTTATAATTACCATGTACAGAGCTAAAAAGTACCTCCTTAGCTGCTGCAGCACAATCGGCAGGGGGGATCGCTGGAACCATTTTGGCCCCGTCATCGCAAACTGACTGTGCTGTCCAGTCGAGAAACTTAAACTGCTTTTTTCAAGCTTTAAAAATATGCAAGTAGAGATTAATTTTGATCAATATAAGGACTGGAAAACACAGTCAGTTTATATCTCCAAAGGAAAAAATCTGCTGAAAAGCAAAAACCAAATCACTAATTTCAACAGAAAATGTTTTAGCCACTTCGATGTTATAAGCACGGCAAAAGATTTCCTGCTTTTTCAAGCGGAAAATCATTGCCCGTTATAACTTTGTTTTAATCATAAAATGAAAATAATTCAAAATATTCAATGGAATATTCACTGATATTCAGTTACATACCATTTAATATAAATTCACAATTTCAAAATAAAATTAATTTCTACACTGTTAATGGGTTAACCCATAAAAATAAAACTTATTGGTAAAATTCGCGTAAAATATAAATAATGTTGATAACTGTCTAAAACCAGTGAATATTTTCAAAACAGAAGTACAAGTCAGAACTAATGCTATAAAAACTTTTTAAATAATAAATATTTAACAGTCATTTTAGAAAGTTAGTGATTATGCTAAACTTAAAAGAAAAAAAAAAAAAATAAAAAAAATAAAAAAATGCATCTACAACATAAATATTTTTTGAAGTTCTGAAGTGTACTGAAGTTAAAACTATGACCACACCAAATATAGAACTGCAGATTGTGTATTCATGCAAAATTTTGACACATTCAAAATTAGTGTGGTCAAAACTAACAGCTTTCCTTTAACCAGAACATAACCCTACTATCAATAGTCTCATCTAAATTTGCAGTGAACACAAGCAATTTTATGGCAACCGTAATATTTAAAATTCATAAGTACAGGCATAAATCCAATGATCAAATTTTCCTCCCAAGTACAACAAATGCAGAAACGTGATGACTGCCGCAAACCGAGAGGTTTTATGAGAAAGTTTTGTTAAAAACCTGGGGTAAAAGTGACTTTGCAAGTGGATGATTAATTTAGAATGGTTAATTTTTGAATTGTTTTGCAAATTTACGTAGCGATGTAATTTTTAAACTGGCGCTAAAAATATTTCTTCAATTTTTTTATGTACTGCAAATCATGACTTGAACCATAGGAATAGCGTACGGCATGTAAATGGTTAAAGGTATAGCCTGAGAGTGTCGTTATAAGTAAAAAAAAAAGATTAGTTACCTGACTGTCCAGACCAATTGCAAAAAGCATAAAGAAAAAAAGAAATGCCCAAATGGGCGATAGAGGCAATCGTGAAATTGCCTCTGGATATACTACAAAAGCTAAGCCAGGACCTAAAAAAGAAATACGTACTGGTGTAAAATTCACATTATGTAGTGTATCATGATTAATTTGAAAAGGACCAACTTAAATAAGAGGAAAATGCAAGTAAATACGTCAAATACCCGTGAAAAAGTGCATCCCAATAATTATATTTTAACTCTAAACGCAGATGAAAAAGCAACTGCCTTAAAAGGGTAGCTACTTCCCTAATATAAATAATATTTATGATACTATGCATGAACCTACTGCTAGTTCAGTGACAAAGAGTGATAAAAATGTGACCAAAATAAAGAATTAAGAACTTGAATAAAGAATTACGTGGACACAACTAGTAAAATATTGCGGAGGAAGGTACTGCAATTGCGACAATTCGCTATATCATACAAAGCTCGTGAGAATATTTTAGGTTACTTTTGCTATAATTTTGGCTTCACGATGGCTTAACAAGGGCTCAGGTATTTGGCCTAAATAACTAGACTTCTTACCATTTCCCAAGCTCAAGAACCATTTAAAAGGAAATAATTTTGAAGTCGCAAAAAAGCAGGGCATTTAACAGAGCTCACGACTAGGCACAATAGGGTCTTATAGAGGATTAGGAGTTCAACAAACAAGGTATGCATGAAAATATTACTTCGCGAGTTAATGATTTAGCGAAGAGAAAATTTCACAAGAAAACTTTAAATTCTTTATTTTTAGTACTTTTCCCTCACATTTGGACTAAATTTGACGTAAGAGGCGTTAAACACTTAAACTATTACTTTTATTATTTTCATATAAATTTAACTTCAATTTTATTAGTTAATTTTATTAAAAAATATGAAATATTAGAGTAAATTATATAATATATAAATACCTTGGGACACAACATCCTCAATTTTCTGTCCAGTTTCATAAGCCATAAATCCAATAATTGAGAAAACTACAAATCCGGCAAAAATACTCGTTCCACAGTTTATCAAAGGAATAAGCAAAGCATCTCTGCAAAATAAATGATGTAACTTTAAGCTAATACCATCAAAATTTGATTGAACTCAGGCATGGAAAACATACATTTCGAAAGTTATACCTGTAAACATTGTTGCTAAATTTGTTATAGCTGGACATTGTAAGAATTGCTCCCCAGGCAGCACCAACAGAATAAAATATCTGAGTAGCAGCATCTCCCCAAACCTAAAAAAAGCAAGTATTTAACAAATATGTAGCCAAAACTATCAAATACAAGGGCAATCCAGAAAGCAACTACCGTTTGCGTATTTCTGCCACGCAACTCATTCCTCCTCTACTACTCAAGATCCATTAGTTATCTTAACATCCTGTCGCAGTAATCAGCTAGTTTAGTTAGCAACACAGTATTATTGAACAGTGTGCGAGTGCTCAAAACGAACCCCACGATGCAAAATTCCACCGACTGAGATAAATTGTTAGATTTTTGAATGCACAGAAGTTGAAAACAGCAGAGCTTCGTAATGCACATTTGCTCGTCTATTGTTGAAAATTTAGCACCACTTCCTCGTTTTCTCTATTTCATTATTGTCTCACCATACAGTTGCCATAATTGAAGATAAATGTTTGCAGGTTTCAGCCTCTGTACATTGAAAAATCGATCAACTCGTTATCTCACAGTCTGCGCTATTTTATACCACGGGGCTCATTTTAAATGCTCATACACTGCACACTAATAACATGCTGCAAACTAAACTCACCGATTACTGAGCAGAGATGCTGGGAAAACCAATGGATTTTTCGTCCTTGCGCAGTGAAGGAGGAATGAGCTTTCCGGCAGGGATAAGTAAAAACGGTCGTACTTCCTGAATATTCTTCGTAAATAGAATTTTATATAAAGCTGTCTATAGTAGTTATAAACTCTTCATATGTAATACAAACCTTAAAACTCATCAATAATTCCCATCTTGGAGTAAGATAGAAAGCAATTCCCTTCCATGCACCAGGTAAGGTTAAACCTCTAATCAACAGGCACACAAGAACAACATACGGAAAGGTTGCAGAGACATAAACAACCTGCAAAAAATAACTATGAGATCTGATATATTTTTCTTCACGAACTTTTTTAAAAATGTGAATATAATTAATTACCTTTCCAGACGATTTCACACCCTTTTGCAAACATAGAAAAACAAGCACCCATGCAATAAATAGAGTCAAAGCCAAATGCCATTGTATTTCACCAAGGTTTTCAATACCATTACTCTGATTCAGTACGTTACGCCTAGAAAAGAAGATTTGACTCAATGAACTCAATTTCACAAGGATATGTAATGTATGACTTTATCAGTTTCAGAATAAATTTTGCGTAAATGAGGAACAGTAAGCTCAAGACGCTTTACCCCTCTCACTGATTGTCTTTCAAAACTAATTCAATATTCGTTAATAATAAGGCAAGAAATTTTACAACTTTTTTTTCACTGTTCTATATTCTCAATAAAAGTTCTAACCTGGTACGCGTAATTTAGTATTTTCAAAACTTTGCATTTTAATGAAGAGAATCATTGTAAGCGACCGACTGCGCTTAATGTCTGGTAGGTGGTTTGAACGTTATGTAGTTCGACCTGGAGGTCGAGTCTAAAAACGTTAGTTTAATAATTAAATTAAATACGATTTTAAATTAATATAAATTTATTTTTAAGGGCATTCTGTAAAAAGGACGAAACATCTTTCCATCTTGCTTGATTAACTGCTGAAACAGGATAAAATACATAATTAATAGCTCTTTACATAATTACATTTAATTAATTAGTTTTTGTAAAAGGAGAAATTGCAGTAGATTGTCGACGTTTCTCCACATATATAGCAGAAAACTCACCTAGGCAAAAAAAAAAAACAAAAACAAAAAACAATTCTTACAAATCATGTAAAAATATTTTATGTTAACTTGGTCATCAAAGCGACGCGATGCTCGACACGTGCGAAGCCTATTTTACGATGGCCACCTTTTATATTTTAGGTAAGAATAAGAAAGCAAATTTTTGTATTACGGCAATTTTAAGAGTAATCATAGTGAAAATACTTAAAGAGTCTAATCATTCATTAACTCCCGACTTTTCGTGTAGTTCGGAAAACCCTATTTTAGAGGATTTTCTGTTCACCAGGAAGAGGAGGGGGGGGGGGGGGTAAACAAAATCCTTCACAAATCATTGAAGCATGCTCTGAGCATTATCTGAACTTCAATTAGCACGGATGATCTGGGGTTTACTGTACAGCAGCAACGTGAATCTGTAAGTATATACTTACAGCCAAAATTCTTCGCTTGCAGTTGTCTTAGAGCCATTAGTAACGGCACCGACTATATTATTGACTGTCTCATTCCATGAGTTGTTCATAGGCTGGAGTAGATTATCCTTTAGAGATATATCTTGCTGTTTCCGAGTCGTTTGATCAACACAATTTGGTGTATTCCACCAGTTGTCACACGTTGCCCAAGAAACATGATAGGATTGATAAATATAATAAAGAGTCCACGCTATAATAACATTGTAATAAATGCATACAACTCCAGATATTAACGCCATTCCATATCCAAGGCCTGTAAAATAAAGAACTCTCTAAGAAACTCCGTAACAAAAATTTAATAACAATAAAATGCAACAGAAATGTCATTTTGTTACTCTTTATTGCTATTAAATAATATCAATAAACAGAAAGAAAATGTTTCACATGTGTTTTTTTTTTAAGTTTAGACATTGATATCGCTAACAAGGAACATTTTAAAAACATTTTCATTTCTTTAAAATAACTCATTTTCCTGCTAAAAAGAGTTTACCCTTTTAAAACCTATATTTTTTAATTTATAAACGAGAAATTCCGATCAGGTTTGAACGAAAATTTTAGTTTTTTTTAAAGAAATTTTAACATTAATTTCGAAATAATATCAAGCTTATGAAGAAATGCATTTAAACCGAAGCAGTGTTTTTTTTTCACTTAAACCATTGAAAAACAAAACTATATACATCCTTCACGACAGTAAGATCTCTTAAAACTGACAAACATTTCATAAAACAAAGAAAGTGAAAATTGTAATAAGTATTTGCTGTTGTTTTACGCTATCAACTTTTTGACCCTGAGACTAAAAACCTTCACTTGAGAAAAGAATGTCTTACATGACAATTTTTTAAAAATATATATTAATTTTTAAAAAATATTACGTAACTCACTTAATACAAAAGCTTATTTTACAAGTGGCACTTTTGATGGTAATCAAATGCAAAACATACCTTTAAAAAGGGGGCAGATCCTCCATATAGCTACAGGACCTAAGCTTGCAAACTGCCCAAAGCTCATTTCCAAGAAGAATAATGGCATACCACAGATAATCAGGAAGAGCAAATAAGGTACAAGAAAGGCACCTATAAAGAACATTTGGACATAAAAAAAGCATAATGAAAAAATAATAACAGAGCTCCAATCCTATGTACTTAGGCGCTAATGTATACAGCGGTAAAAATCAACTAATTAAAATAATTAGCATCATGCAGCGAACTTTCCGGGTTTAAAGAAAATAGTTGCTTTAAGCTGTAAGTTGCATTTTATAATACTACACACTGTTAAAAAAAAAACCGAGTTTTCAGAGTGTTTTCGACTGATTTAACGGAAGTTTTCCGTAGTGCTTCAAAACATGGTTTTTCCTTCCAAAAACGGAAATATCGCATACCTCCCGATCTTGAAAATACGAGAACGGACCTTTTCCGTTTTACGATTGCTGTATTTGAAAGGATCAACGGAGAAAAAAAGAAATGGAACTTCTGTCATCTCGGGAAAATATTTTCAGAAACTGAATGTTTCCGGCAACTTGCTGCCGGTACTTTTTCCGTTAATTTCAGGAGCTTTTTTACAGTGCAGATTGCGTAATACTTAATTTTACAAGGTTAATTACGTTTTGATTTTTTATCGATATGTGTTTTATTATAGTTACTAACTGTGAGTCGGAGAAAGTACAAGTATCTTAAGATCAATATCTTGCCATTTTTTTCAACTCTAGTAGATACAATGTAACTAATATGAACAGATTTTACGGTTTCGAAAGCTTGGAGCTATTTAGAATTTTCAGTGTAATTTGACATTTAATATTTTCTGTTATTTTGCTTTAAACATTTTTTGAATAAACATAGTAAAAATGGCTTTAAAATAAACGGATAGCAGAATTTGAAGAACAATTGTAAAAGTCAAGAACATAGCATTTTTTTTACTCGACAAAATAGATGCAGTTACTTTCGTGACGCTGATAGTACGTAACTACGTAAAAAGTTAAAGATATATTTGCACAAAGGAAATAACTCAGCACCATCATAATTATTTTTCACCTAACTCCATTTTTCATTTGTTCTTAAAGCATTTTTTCCATTGCTTTGCATCAGATGAAAAATCCATATTTTAGAGCGTTGTATTCTGTATTCTACTGATGCTATTCTAAAAGTATCGTAGCTGACTTAATTGTAAAACTGCATTAGCGATTGAGCATGAAATTTTCGATACCTTTTACATTTTCTGAAAAATTTCTTATTTGGTAGGTTTTTGATAACTTAAAATTTCAATTCTTATTTAAGTAAATGCTTTAACGACGAAATAGTGTTCCGGTGAACTTATTCTTTTTCAGCAAAAGTTTTATCAAGGAGGCCTTATCAAAAAACGAATCAGTTTACAATTGTTCATAATAAGCTCGTATTTACGAATTTAAAAATACAGAAAAACCTGTTTTTGTGCGGTGGATAGGGACCGCATAAAAGAAATCGTACAAAAAAAAAAAAATATTCGGAAATTTTATAAATTTTTACAGTAATAAACAACTTTGTACGATATACTACCTAAAATTTTTTTTATACGGTAGATAGGGACCGCATAAAAAAAGTCGGACTTAGAAAATACATCAATGATTTATGAAATAGATGAGAGAATGCTTTCAATTAAATTAAATAAATAAATTAGACCTAAAGAAATTGTAAAAATATTTAATTCTTCATTGCACATATACATGGAGAAGTTTTCAAATAATACATTAAATTGTTTGCTCCTACTCGTCGTAATCCAAAACGCGCATCCTCTTGTGACGAATTGGTTGAAAATCGCTTTCTTCGCTTGAAGATAGGGTTTCAATTGATTTCTTTTTTGGTACAATGAAGTCAGTGATCAGTTTTTGTGACGACGGTCGACTGGTCAATTGCTTGTAAACGTCACGATAGTGAGACATGCATGATCTCAGTTCTTTTTGGAATTTTAACTGTCTTTCCGCATTGGCATCTATTTTAAGAAAATGCGTTTCCAATTTTTTAGAAATCTGGATCCCTGCATGTATTTTATCTGATGTAATAGATTCCGGTTCTTCTTTTTCATTTTCATAATCTATCAAACTATTGATAATGTCACAATCATCGATAGTTTGGTCCTCAATCATCTCGTCAAGGTCATTTTTGCCGAAATTATCAAAGCCTTCTATAATTTTTATTTATACAGTAAGCACATGGGCACTTACCATGTGCTTACTGTATAAATAAAAATTATAATTAGTTGTCATTTTTAAATATGTGAATGTACAGGGATAGGAAACATTATACTGGTGCTAACGCCCCTAAGATTCATTTACTGCATAAAAATAAATCGCACGAAAAAAATCGCACAAAACCAGTCGCACAAAAACAAAATCGCATAAAATAGGACCGCACAAAAATAGGTTTTACTGTACATTTGAAATTATTCGCGGCAGAGTAGTAACCGATCAAAAGAAAGCTTACCTCCTCCACTTTGATAACACAGGTAAGGAAAACGCCATATGTTACCTAATCCAACAGCATAACCGACACAAGAGAGAAAAAAATCCAACTGTCTCCCCCAAGTCCCTCTTTCAGTTTCGCTATCAGCTCCACTACTGCCAGAAATTGTTGATGATGTATCTTCAGGAGGTGGGAGAGGTACACTAACACCAATAGATCCAGATGAAGGCTTGGAACTAATGCAGGATTTCAGGGTATCGGAAAGAAATGTTGTCGTTGCATCTTTGTCCTGAATTTCACGGACCTAGAAAAGAAATCAATTCTTTTGGTTTAAAAGTAATATATTGTATTATTTTCTTCCTAAGAAAAAGAAAGATATCTAAAACTCTACTTTATGCAGTAACTTTTCCGTAGAAGTTAAAAAAGGGGGGGGGGGAGAGATATGACAGAAGGCTTAATGTATCGTGAAAATATCATTAAAATTAAAAAAAAGTGAAAACTAAATTAACAAATTAAATAAAGATTAAAAAATAAGAAAATAGAAGCAAGTTTTTGAAATGATTGTCGGTCTGCGTCACCCCCTTCCCCAATAACTTTTGAGGGAATCGTCTGATTCGATACATTTTTTTTTTTTTTTTTGAATTTGAAAGAGCTCCGTGAAGACATCTCATTTCCATATTTTATTTTTTGATTTGATACAATTTCCCGTTAAATTTTGAGCAGTTCAAAAAATCTTAACATTAGTGGTATTGAGGTAATATGGAGCAAGTTTTATAAACCAGCTGGACATAAAATCTAAGTTCGTTTGAACAAGCGCATTTGCAATACCTCTTTCGACGTGAAATATTTTTTGTTTTGAACAATTTTTGCTCAATATTAAATAGTTAAAAAAAACATTAGAGCCCACGGGGAAATTTGTATCCTATATCAATCTTTATCAGAAGGAGCATATGACATAGAACACGTACTGATAGATAGTTCATCCAGAATTAAACGAGCCTATATTCCCATGAAGCGTTTTGATCTGGATTTTTAAGCATATTACTGAATAAACGCATAAATAAATAAATGAGTGAAAGAATGAATAAAATAGTGAAAGAATATATCAGTGAAAGAATAAGTATCAACCGTTGAAAAGGGTATATTTGAAGTAATAAAGAACTAATGCTAAATGAGAAACAAAGAGATAGCTAGATTATAAATTGAATGTTGGTATATACGGTAATGTAGGCTCGTATAGTTCTAGACGGACTTGTTTCTCTCCCCTCCTCCAATTCGCAACTTTTCCGGGCTATACTACTTTGATTAAAAAAAAAAAGGTCCATTCTAGCTCGCAAAAAGGAAAGCATTCAAAGATTTACAGGTTTCTGCTAGAAGGATAGTCAAGATCAGTTTTAAAACGTTCACGCAAATAATCAAGAAGGCTCTAAAAGCACGAGTCAAAATTAACGGTAAAAAAGTAATATTTGATTCCATATTTATCCCCCCCCCCCCCATAAACATTTCATTAAAATAATTTTTTCGTTTAAAGAAAGTCAATCTGAATCCCATTTCCGACCTTTGCTTGAATCACTTACGCTTTATTAAGATTTTATCAAACAAAAATATCTCAAGTATACTCGAATTGAATGTATTATATTATGTAATTTAAAAAATGAAATACTCAATTGTTTGATCTACAGTAATTATTGAATATTGAACTTCAAGTTTTTAATAATTGGCGAATAATTGGTCTTAATTTTGCCAAATATTCGATTTTCAGTTCTTTACATCTCAATACAAACATGCCATCATACACATCTTAAGCAACGTGTAAAGTAATTTTAGCTGTAGAGAAAACAATTTCTCGATCGAAATTTAAATACGAAAACTTTTTATGATAAAAAAAAAATAAACACCGAAAGATCCGAGATCAAGAGTGAGAGATAGTTATTGATCGTCTGCAGCCGCGCCAGCGTCAGTAGTCCGCTCTTGAGAAAGAAGGGTCCACGTATATCTTTTAGGGGAGTTCCCGGTGTAACGGGCTTGAGTGTACGTTCAAAGGAACCGCGATTATAACAGACTTTTTTAAAGTGTTACTTCAGTTTAGGTGCGAATTATCGTAATATTCATGAGAAAATTACGATTTGGGGCAAAAATTCCTTCGAATGTTAATTAAATACTAATACTAAAAATTACTATTAAATTTTCTAGTTCATTTTGAAGACTTGTGTAATCAGTAACTCAATTATTTTCAAAGTCTTGTAGAGTTATTTAATATATTTAAAGTCTTGAGCAAGAAGCAACTGTGATCTTGTTCGATGAACAAATATTGACCAAAAAAAGAAGCATTTGAAGTTAATATGTACTATGAGCTAGCAGTTGAACATGCTACTATCCGATTACGTTCTAAAATGCGAATTCAGACTTACATCACAGTTCTAATAGCCAACGCAAGAAATCTATTCTTTCTTAAATAAATATATACACATATAAAGTTTTAATCTTCTTGTTTAGTTTGAACCCCCCCCCCCCCCCCCGTGTTCATGCAATTATTTGGCAGTACCGATGAAAAATGGTTGAAATAGTCATAGTCTGTAATCATCATCAGAGTGAACAAAACTCATAATCTTTTCGGAGTACAAATGGAGACTAGTTCTAATAACGGTATTATAAAAATAAACAAAGAGAAAGGGAAAAAAATGCTCACAGAATGGACGGCGTTTTACTGAGGCAATTGATGATTAGTGTGGTTTAGGCATAAATTAACAGAAGACATACTTCTCAGATGAAGAAAAAGGCATAGAAGACAATTTTCAGACGAAGAAATATAACGCAAGGTAAGCATTCACTTAGTCAAATTGCTCAAAGATTTCGGATAATTTAAATTTTGTACTAAATCAGTTTAATAGCAATAAAATGAATACGGCAAAAACTGTAGAATGTCTTCGTGTGTTGATATTTCCTAATACACATCGTTTTTCAACCGCCTGTAGGTCGCGATCCTCAGATGGGTCGCGTTCACGTATAAGGGGCATAGCAATCTATAAAAAAAAGTCAGACCTCCATACGAAAAATCTTTTATTAATAAAATATTTTAATTATAACCAAGCGTTACAAAAAACAATATTGTAATAGTACAATACTGAAGCAAAGGAGGCGCAAGGCTTTTTACATTTTTAAAAATGTCTTAAGGGGTCGTAATTTTAAAAAGGTTGAAAAATGCTCTAGTCAAAAGGGCGGTTTTTGATGCACCCCAACTAACAAACATATACGAGGGACGAACCACCCTCCAAAAAAAGAATTAGCCCTGTGCTCGTGTGAAGCTACCCTATTACGTATTTTCCAGGCTAGAATAGCATAGATCATCTTATTCGTGTTAATTGCACCCTTTGGCATCTCTTGTAAATATATATATATATATATTTTTTTCTTTTCTTAAGAAAAAGTTTGGAGATGTTAAACGCTGCTTGCAATTACGGCTTCATGGGAAATATTCAGGTGTACGTGTAGGGTTCTCTGTTCAAAAAAGGAAAGTTCGACTCATGACAGACTACGTTTTGGAAGTCCCCAGCTTAACAAACGGATCAACATGTTTAAAAAAATGTTTGAAAAAAAAAAGTTTTAATTTGTAGCAGTTTTAGTTTGTAAGTTAGTTTTAATTTGCAGATTTTTCTTTAGAAATGTTACGTTTGAATGAAATCAATCTATTTTTTGCCGTCACTGAATGACGGGGGGGGGGGGGTCCTCACGTAGTGAATTCCTAAAATCATTTTTCCTGATTTCATTATTGATCAGTCTAAAACGTTGTTCAAGAGCAGAACCATTCCATTTTTATGTCTCAGAAAAAAGAGGTTTTTTTTTTGGTTAAATATTAATTTGATGTACTTCAGGTGAAGCATGCTTCCAGGAGTGCCTACTCTATGTACAGTTTTCATTCCGTTAAAAGGAGAGAATTATCCACAAGGGAAGGGTACAATGAAGGGTACACTGGTAATAATTCTATTGTTTAGTTGTCACCATTTTTGGTGTTCTTTTGGTGCTCAATAGCACCAAAGTTAATCATTATTCATTTTTGATAGATCTTATTTTTTTATAAGTCTGCCTGAAAAAATACAGAGTAATGTATTTTGTAGCATATGAAGTTCGTTAACTCATTTATGTATCAAAAGTGCACTTACGATTGCACATTTATCCTATTTTCATAGAAATGATCAATCGTAATGAAATTTTGATACGTTTAACAAACTTTATGTGCAAAAAAATATACTGTCTCTGTCACTTTGCCTATATATATTTTTAGACACACATTTAAGAAAAAAAAAGAAAGGAAATGTATCAAGAATAAATAATTTTCAACTCTGGTGTTACTAAACACCAAAAGTTCACCCAAAAATGGCGGCAGCTAAGCACTCAAGTTTTTAGTGTAGAGACCGAATTCGCGATTGTGCTTTGAACAAGGACTTAATAGACAAAGTTTCAATTTTCGAATTTAATAATGAATTACAAGATAAAGAAATAAAATCCTTGCATCCCTTCAGGACAGTTTCGAAGAATAAAGTAACGAAATAAATTCTAAATTGTCATAGCAAAAGTCAGTTTTTAATAAATTATTCTTTTTGATTTCATACAAAAGTTATTCCATTCGTTATAAAAAAGACAAAAGAATAGGGTTTAGTGCTGCCATCTGTTATCGTGAGGGAGAAAGTTTTTTTTCTTGTTTTTCATGTTTTGTTACGAAACTGAAAACTAACAAAATTAGGTGGAAACGATATTTTAATTATATTTAAATGTGCAAAATATTACTCAATTTTACGCCACATAATACATTCGCAATTTCGCCGCCACGTGTTTCAGGAAATACTTAATTTCCGTTTCAAATATGAAGTTAAAGAAATACTTGATTCAAAAGTTAACAAATCTTCACGGGAGGTTTCCTGAACATCCAATAGCTACATTAGGAAAAAAAATCTCAGGATAACAGGAAATTATTTAATATTTTTCAAAACAAATATTTCATAATAAAAAAGAGTTCATCAGTACTAATAAAAGAAGAAGCAAATTTAGCCATTACCCCGACGATGAAAGAAAATATTCCCAAATAGAAAATTAATAATGAAAAAAAAATAACCCATGAGACGTCATGGAGAATGCAATAACTGTTTTGGACTCCTCAATTGTTACATAACAAATCGTTTATATAATTAGAGCTTTTGACTTTTTAATTTTATTTTACAGTGGAAACTTTTTTTAAATTTGTAAGATCTACTCTGCAATCTGAAATTTAAATTAAATGTACGTTATACCTCGGATAATTTTGACAACACTTTAAACTTAAAAAGTAAAAGAAAGCATTTTTATTATTGCAAACAAAGTTGAAAGCAATCCCATTGTATGTAGATTTAACGTTTCCTCAAAATTTGCGTACTCGTATAATAGCCGTGTGTATCATACCCAATCGACTCAACGAAGAACCGATTTGAGTACTAGATTTCCTCATAGATTTGAAAAAGGAAGTGGCATTAAGAGCAGCTTTTGGGAAACCTTAGCTTTATTGAGATAGCTGTTCTATAGCATCATAGCAACCGAGTTGTGTTGCAGACTTCTAAATGTGTTTGTAGATTTAAATGAGAACTAAGAATCCACGGAAATAACAATCCTTTTGAGAATACAAGCTCATATTTTTTTAAGTATAGTGCTTAGAAATCTGAAGCGAATAAAATCACCGCAATGATAAAATATATATTAATACGTAAGTAAACGTACGCAAAATAATTACATTATCGATAAAAGAAACTATCCAATTCTTACCTGGAAGCAATTAATTGCATTTGATCTTAATTTCAAGCAAATATTTTATAATCTTTTTCATTTTATTATTCCTACAGCACATTATCATGTGCTGCTATCGTACTGGTTAGTATAATTGAACTGTCATTTAATTTTATGCTTCAGATCTATTTTTTTTAATGAAAGTTCACATTTACTTATTTAAAATCGATTTCTATTGCTCATCGGTATTGAAATAGCTTTTATATTATGAAATAAATATAATGAAATAGAAATTCTTATAGTAAAAAAATGATAAAAATTTAAAAAACACAAAAAATTGCTAAGTTGACTTCAAGAAAAAACAACGTAAATAAAGCACAAATTGTCAAATCAATAATGCAAACAGCTATTTCAAGGCTACAATGGCGCCTCTTCATCAGTGCAAGAAAAGAAAAGTCTTCAATACGGCAACAAGAAAGTTGTGAGTGAACATGTTTTTTCCTTGTAGTCATATTTTAGCGCAAAGCATTTTTGAGCCTTTTTCTTATGATTACACAGTTATTGCAGACACTTTTTAGGGTTTGTTAAGGAATCTCTTTTTCAACATGGAAAACGTTTCGAGCTCTCAACACTAAGCAGTTGAGATTCTGCTTTCTTAGAGCTCCTAAAAGGCTTATTTCAATTGCATGCTTGTGAGAACGTTTAAGTTAACGCCTGTTCAAAGCGGACTCTGCCTGACGTGGGTTCAATTGCATAACCATAATCATTGGTTTTTAAGGAAGTTTAACTGGTCATTGTTGAGGTCAAAGGCCTTAATAGTCAGAATCGATGTAGAAAGTTTCGGAACTTGTTACGCTATATATATACATTCATTTTATCCTTTTCTGAGGGGGCGGAGACAAAGTAACTTCCTACAATTATTCTAATCGCTTGAAAATATAGTCAAAGATTGTAACGATTTTTTTGATTCATTTATATACATTTTTAAAGCATGATCATTTGATAAACATAAATGTAGGCCGTGGTAGCCTAGTGGTTAGGATGTCGAGCTCCGGATCGGAGGATCTCGGGTTCGAAACCCGAGCCGCTGAAGACCCACCATGTACACTTCGGGATGCGTGCATGTAAAATCCGTGGACCCTGAAGTCACGAGGCAGTTCCGAGGGTACCGGAGGGTGGAGATTTTCCATTCACTCTTAGGTCAAAAAAAGAAGGGGGCGTATTCGTGGTGGCGCCATCTGGTGTCATCCGAGTACATAATGAGCCAAGTCGTACTTCCACCATTGTGGTGCTCATCTATAAACGGAAGGCACTCATTACTGCGTTAATTCCTGATCGCTCTGCGAAGGGGAGCTTGGATATCCAAGTGGCATTAGAAACATTTAAAGATAAATTGGGAATTCATATTAGTGAATTAAAATAAAGCGTCAAGTAAGAATTACACATTAAAATGTATAGAAGTTTTGATTAGACTGGTTATGCCGCTGAAATTATGTTTTAAAGTCATATCTTTTTGACTAAAAGCAGGGAACTTGTGCAAAAATGAAATTTGGAGGCAGTTTCCGACGTTGTGGATTAGGATTTTGCCCCCATCTTGTTTTTTTCTTAAATTTCAATAATCAGTATTTATTTCTGCGATTGTAAATTAAGGTTAAATTGTAATATGAAAATTACAATAGCACATAAACAGAGCGAGCACAGTCACCATGGTACAGCGGAAAACTTATGTCCTACAATAATGAAGATTTACATCTTAGAAATGGCAGAGCAATTTTAATGGCCTTTGACACATAACTGGTGGTAACATTTCAAGTATCCAATGTTAAAATGTGATTGGGTATTTTAACACTTTACCGACCGGTAGCGGTTCGAATCGACGACCGGTCGGTAAGCGCTGGGGAGCAAACGTCGAATAATGGACTGCCGGTCGGTATGCGCTGAGAACAAAATGTTGATTAATCGACGACCGATCGGTAAGCGCTGGGGAGCAAACGTCGAATAATCGACGGCCGGTCGGTATGCGCTGAGAACAAAACGTCGATTAATCGACGGCCGGTCGGTAAAGTGTTAAAATTGAAAAGCAGCAACGTATCCTTGTTCTTGAAAATGAGCATACAATGCATTTTTTATGTAGGCTGATATGTTTTAAACATGTTGAAGGTTTTAAAACTCAATTTTACAATTTATGAAAGGAATTTTTCAATCAAAGCCCACGTCCATGTGTAACCTTCGGGACAGGCTAAGAAAGCTATATATTTTGAACTATGATTGAAAATTTTTTTTCTTACATTTGGAAAGGCGTTTAAATTAAATGAAACATTGTCGATGTTTTTGGTGGGTGGGAAATTATTAATTTAAAACACAAATGTGAAAATGAGAGCTTAGAAAAACGGAGCAAAAAATTTTTTAAGGGCAAAATCTTGCATCTCATGATTCTATCGGCAGAAAATGAATTTTACTGAATCTTTGTTACCATCGTTTGTTCCTAGTATTATCGATTTTATTGATTAGTACGCTTTGTGACAGGAAGTAAAGGTCGAAATAGATCAAGTTATTGAGCATTTTTTAAAGCGTAACTAATCGATTTTAAATTGCATTCGAGATTAAATTGACATTTTTACGAGTAATGAAGAGCATTCCAACTGCTACCGTGGCTGTTTCAACACTTTATTTTTGCAAAATAAAGCATAGTTTCGTAAAGCGCAATAGAACATTTCCAAGTTCAAAAACATTTTCTAGAAATCGTTAGGAGAAACTATGTTGCGAAAGTATGAGACGAAACCTCTGTTATTGCCAATATAATTCAGAGCACAAATTGAGCGAAGTTTTATAAATCGTGTTGGTAAAGTAATGAGTTGTCAAACAAAAGTATTTCTCTATTCACGAAAAATTTATGCTCATTTTTTTGAATGGAAAAGAAAACAGGAAGTGCTTAAAATTAAATGTCTGTATAACGTTCTTATATTTTGACCTTTTTTCCTGCAAAAATAATTTTTAAAAAGCTTAAAAGTACATTTAGCAAAAATATCTGTAAAAGCAAATATAAATCAGAAAATAAAACGAAATTTGAATGTAGGTTTACGAGATGGAAGGAAATTTATGGGTTGCTAGAAAAATCTTGCTTAGGAAACCTCATTTAAATGTTTCCTTTTTCGATTTGAACAGTTTTGTTCGCCTTTGAACAGTTCAAAACACATAACATTAGGCTCTATGGAGGCATTTGAATTTCACATAAACCATAATTTAAACAGGCGAATTTGCTTGGAACAAACTTTATAAGGGCTTTTGACATAAAATAAAACAAATCCTCGACCTATGTTAAGAGTGTTTTTGAACATTTCAAAGAATTTTAAGAGTCGGCGCGACTCTGAAAGTAATTAAAGCCTGTTAAAAAATAGCTCTAAAAATTATTTTCCTCTGTACGTAACGATGTAACAGATTCCAAAGGTATTTTTGTTCTAAGAATGTCATAAATAAAAACGAGTTTCTTCGTGAACGCTTCTTACATTTAAATCGAGTTCTATTATTCCCTGAAATTATATGCAGGTCATGAATCCCTTGACTGTGATTGTAACTTTCTGAAAAGATTCTGAAACTAGAAAACGTGACTTTTTTTACTTCAAAACTCTTGTGATAGCCCATGTTCCAGAATATTTCAATTCAGTTAAGTAGTTAGAGTGCAACATTGTTATTTCGTAGTAGAGTTTCTGAAAATTCAAGCAGTAAACATGGGGTGGGAAAAAATAAAAAATCTTGTTTCATTTCCTCTCTATATAAAAATAAATTCCGTTGCGGAAAACAAAGAATCCCACAAAGAAGCGAATAAATTATTTCTCCTCAATCATATTTTATTTACCCAGAACATTTCTAAGGGGACGTCTTCTTCAAGTAAAATTTATAAAACTTTCAGTAAAAACCTGCAGTAAGCACGTTCAGTGTCACACCATTAAAGTATTAACTTAAAAAAAATTGCGTTGATATGCGTAGTGGTAAAAATTTGTTACCTAAGTGCACTATACGAAATATTTGCCAACTGCTTGACGCAGATTAACATTTTGGCAAATTTTTCATCGAAAATTTTTCGAAACGAACATTACGTATATTAAGGAAAATTACACTGCAAGGAAATTTTGGGCTATCCTCTTTAATTTGTAAAATTATTTCTTCTTTTTGATTAGATATTTAAAAGAGAAGTACTAATAATGCATACTTAAAAAAAGAGAGAGAGAGAGAAAGGAATATTGCGTTTAGGTGTCAAACTGCTGCATTCCATTATTTCTGATAGATTAAATGAAGCTGATTGGTAAAACAAAATTAGGTTTTTCCCACAATCTACAAAAAGTCCACTATTCTTTGAAATACTTCACTTCGTGAATTACTATTGAACTATTGAAATAAATCTCTTAAAAACACATTACTGGCTTCTATCATTTCTGATAGATTACAGCCGATTTTAAAAATTAAAGTTCCCAAAATAAATTCAGTTTTTGAGTTATTACTGTATTGAATAGAGAAAGTGAGATCAAATGTGAAATGTGGTACTAGAATTATTAAATAATCATTATATAATGATCGAGGATCCTCAACACATTTTTTTAAAAATCAAACGCATAAATCTCGGCTTCCAAAAATGTGCATTAAATCGCTTCCATGACTTGCAGAATAATTTCTTTTGTGCTTTGAGATCCGGTTAAAGGTAGTTCACCCCGAGAAAAGAGATACTTTAAATAAGATGGGATATTCAAAAAAGCCTGTTTCTGTAGAGGAAGGAGAAAAAAAAATCATAACTTAGCGGTTTTTTACCGCTGTTTTCAGACACCCCCCACCAGGTAGCTAGAATGGGCGAAAGGTTTATACAGCATTCATTCATCTTGACTCTTATGAAGTGAAACTGATTTTACTTATGCTGAACTGTTTAAGGCAGGCAAAGTGTCTAGAAATGTATGTAAGGTTCAAAGTCATTAAAAATAGTTTCTTCCAGAAATTTTTATTCCAAAACTTATTTTGGACTTTCTATTCCCCTCTATACTTGACATCTTCGCCATTTCAACACGAATATTTAGTTTAAGTAATTCTGCGATTGTTTTTGGAAAATTGCGAATTTCTATAGATTTTTCAATATTTTTGAAAACTGCCTTTTTACTACAAGGTCATGGATAAAAGATAAAATTAAAAAAAAAACAAATTTAAAAGACATGTGTAATAATGAAGAACGATAGCGAAAGATAAGAAAAATAAAGGTATGACACAGTTAACACAATGATTAAAAACATGCAAATACATTGAAATTCCTAAAAACTTCCAATGAACGTTGGGGATCCTTATTTTAATGTGGCGAGCTAGTTCTCGGTACCAGTTAATGCTTTGAATGAATAACTAATATTTTTTTTAAATGTTACAGTGTTCGTTAAAGATGAAATTTTAATGTGATCCACTGGATGAAAAAGTTACATTATTTGCTCACATTACTTGACACACATAGCACAAATGAGTAGAGGGAGTATTTTTAGCTCCTGCTTGTTCAAAAATTACATGAGTAAAATGTATAGGGGGGGGGGGGGGTTAAATCCGTCAAACCGAAATATCTTTATTCATATTTTTACGTAATTGTAAGTTATCTTGAGTTCATTTAAGTTTTATACTTTTTGCAGAGGGATTGTTGTTGTTGCTTCTAAATGCTCACTTGGATATCCGAGCTCCCCTTCGCAGAGCGACCAGGAATTAAGGCAGTAAGGAGCGTCTTCCGTCTATAGATGAGCACCACAACGGTGGAAGTACGACTTGGCTCATTATGTACTTGGATGACACCAGATGGCGCCACCACAAATACGCCACCTTCCTTTTTTGACCTAAGAGTGAAGGGAAGGGAAAATCTCCACCCTCCGGTACCCTTGGAACTGCCTCAGGACTTCAGGGTTCACGGATTTTACATGCACGTATCCCCAAGTGTACTTGGTGGGTCTTCAGCGGCTCGGGTATCGAACCCAAGTTCCTCCGATCCGAAGCTCGACATCCTAACCACGGCCTTGCAGAGGGATAAGTTAATACAGAAAATAAAATTAATAAAACATGCGTTCATATGGAATAGGCAATGTATTAATGATATGCGACAGGGCAGGACAAACACAAAGAGTTGAAGATTTTCATTCCCGCAATTTGATGGAGAGTTTTCTGCATAGCTTATGATTGCAAGAGTTTTAATTTGGAAAACGTTAGTATCATTCTAGAACGCATTGGAAGGAATCTGCGTCTAAACTTACGAAATATTCGTATTTGTGAAATCTCCACTGGCAAATTTCAATGGATTGGCATGCTGTAAATAATTTACGTTGCGGTTGTCTTCATCAACCGTTATTATGAAGCTTGAAAGAGAGACAGTCATTAATAAAAGAAATGATCTTTAAATATATTTATGAAGCTACCGGTCTGTTATAACGGTGACTTAAAAGTGCCAAAAAAAAAAAAAATTCGACGAATTATAAAAATGTACTTGAAATGCCGGAGTTTTTTCTTGGCGCATTTTGATCGCCGTCATAACATAACCGACAAGTATACTCAAACTGGAGAAATATTTTCTTGCCGCTTTTTGGTCGCCGTTATATCAGGGAAGAAACTTAATGAATTCTTCATAACGCTAAAGAATATTACTTTTACCCGATTCAATTAGCTAATAGAAAGCATTACTCGCAGTGGCGATACATTTTCTTGTAAGCAGTCACATGCTCATGACAATGCAATGCCTAAAACATTCACTTGCGAGTCATTTCATATTTATGGTGGGAAAAAGAGTTATTGGCCTTTGTCGGTACGTATAGACGTCGTAATTAAATTGTAAACCATCTATGGAACTCCGATATTTGGCAAAAAACTATATTATTGATATTTATTACACTTATATTTTATTTTAACGAAGTGTTAAAGCGTTTTCGGATTTAATCAAAATGAGCTTATGATTTATTTGTTTTTTCACAGCAGAACGCACATAAAATCTCTAAACTGCGTTTTCTTCGCTGAAACTTTTTTTTATTTCTGAAAGGTTAACTTTGATAGGAAATTTGAAAATGTGGAAAGTAAAATTAACTCCGTTTTTACCATCTAAATTAAACACTCATGTTAATTATAGCCACAACTTGCAGACCATAAAAGTAATATAATGAATTTGCGAAGAAAAACTTAGGACAAAAACTGAAAGTTCACACGCAGAAATAAATACTAACATTTCTTTGTAAGAATAAAACACCGAAAGACAAACATAGTATTTGGAATATCGTTTGGATGCGAGCCTGTTACATTTGTTGGAGAAAAATGTAACGCTCGCGAGAAATTTCCTTATATTTCGTTTTCATTTTATGGCCGAATTTTTAAAAAGGCGACTTTTAATCTGTATCCTTTTGAAAATAGGTTTTACGGGGAATAAATACTAATATTTCTTTCAAAAATTCGATTTTAAAGGAAAATTTGTTTTAGCCTAGGTATACTTAGTGACGTTTTGCGTTTATATTACGCATTGGCTTTAACTATTCCTCTGTCCTTTTTTTGGTAGTTTTTTTTTCGGTGAATCGATTTAATCTCGAATTGAGGGGGGGGGGGGGTGATAATACCGGTGAAAGTCAAGCGATTATTATTTTATGAAGAATCGCATTTTGCATCATGGTTTTAATGTTACGGAATTGAAGAAAAAAATTAATGGCGTTGTCTGTTGATAAATTTCTCTAAGTATTTTTTAGTTTACTGTAAATGTCACTGTACTGTTTACTGAAAGTTATATTCTCGGGCACGCGGTGGACTATACATTCTCGGGCACGCGGTGGACTATACATTCTCGGGCACGCGGTGGACTATACATTCTCGGGCACGCGGTGGACTATACATTCTCGGGCACGCGGTGGACTATACATTCTCGGGCACGCGGTGGACTATACATTCTCGGGCACGCGGTGGACTATACATTCTCGGGCACGCGGTGGACTATACATTCTCGGGCACGCGGTGGACTATACATTCTCGGGCACGCGGTGGACTATACATTCTGGCACCCGGGGGACTATAATTCTGGGCACCCGGGGGACTATACATTCTCGGGCACGCGGTGGACTATACATTCTCGGGCACGCGGTGGACTATACATTCTGGGCACCGGTGGACTATACATTCTAGGGCACACGGTGGACTATACATTCTAGGGCACACGGTTGAACTATATAATCTAAGGCACACGGTGAACTATATAATCTAAGGCACACGGTGAACTATATAATCTAAATAATCTAAGGCACATGGTGAACTATATAATCTAACGGCACATGGTGAACTATATAATCTAAGGCACATGGTGAACTATATAATCTAAGGCACATGGTGAACTATATAATCTGAGGCACATGGTGAACTTTTAATTAATTTTTGAGGCACATGGTGAACTATATAATCTGAGGCACATGGTGAACTATATAATCTGAGGCACATGGTGAACTATATAATCTGAGGCACATGGTGAACTATATAATCTGAGGCACATGGTGAACTATATAATCTGAGGCACATGGTGAACTATATAATCTGAGGCACATGGTGAACTATATAATCTGAGGCACATGGTGAACTATATAATCTGAGGCACATGGTGAACTATATAATCTGAGGCACATGGTGAACTATATAATCTGAGGCACATGGTGAACTATATAATCTGAGGCACATGGTGAACTATATAATCTGAGGCACATGGTGAACTATATAATCTGAGGCACATGGTGAACTATATAATCTGAGGCACATGGTGAACTATATAATCTGAGGCACATGGTGAACTATATAATCTGAGGCACATGGTGAACTATATAATCTGAGGCACATGGTGAACTATATAATCTAGGCACATGGTGAACTATATAATCTAGGCACATGGTGAACTATATAATCTAAGGCACATGGTGAACTATATAATCTAAGGCACATGGTGACTATATAATCTAAGGCACATGGTGGACTATATAATCTAAGGCACATGGTGGACTATATAATCTAAGGCACATGGTGGACTATATAATCTAAGGCACATGGTGGACTATATAATCTAAGGCACATGGTGGACTATATAATCTAAGGCACATGGTGGACTATATAATCTAAGGCACATGGTGGACTATATAATCTCTTTGATAACATGATCAAAGTGTCAGAATTAACTGATTTTAATTGCAGGATACTGATTTATTCGAAGTTCAGAACATTGTTTGACCTAGAATATAATTTTCATATAATTATTAAGATTCTAAACTTGTTTCCTTTTTTTACGCATGGTAACTAGATTCCCAATATTTGCGTGCGATCGGAAGAAGCAAAATACATAAAGAGCAATCTTTTTCCAAAAATTTTCGACGTGAAAAGCTGTTAATCAAGTCTCATACAAACAAAAGGAAATTTTTCCGACGAATCGGAAGTCTTTTCTGTTTAGAATATGTTACATAATAGTTTCGACTCGGAGTTGAATTTCTGAACACAACAAACGATTAAAGAAATAAAGTGCGTTTTTTGCAATTAACCGATAAAAGGACTTATGTACGTCAACGTCAAAGCGTTGAATAAAAAACATAGGATCATTTCAAGTCGCCTCATCACAAGCTCAAAATCTCACCATTTCATAATTTCTTGAAATTTGGCTTATGAATACTACTTTTCTCCACCAGACGCCTGTTAGCCGAGGCTTTAGGATTGCTTGCGCAGGGGGAGAGGTGTGGGGTCCACGGATTTTACATGCACGTATCCCAAGTGTACATGGTGGGTCTTCAGCGGGTATCGAACGTGCGACCTAACAGGTGGAAGTCCGACGCTCAGACCACTAGGCTACTACGGCCTGCTCAGATATACTACTGGTACAGATTTGGAAAGACGGGTGATATTTTACCGCGATAGTGCACTCGTTTTTAACTTACAGAACTGCAAAACTATCAAAAATGGGACCAAAAACAGAAAACGAGATTTTGAATTGTTCTAGAAACAATTATTTCTTGGTGTTGGGATTTTTTTTCCATCAGTGTATATATATAATGTTAAAATTAATTTTCCCCCCAATATCTAATTAGAATTTTTTCAAAGTACGTAAGAAAAAATGTTTATAATAAGTCTCTGAATACTTAATTGTCTTGTAAAACACAGGATAAAATATCGAGATGGGAAGATAATCGCTTCATAGTTAAAACAAATAAATATATTATTTTTAGCTTTGACGATTATGCAGTAAAAATAACATATCCAGTTTTATTATTTACAATAATCGACAATGCTGAATTAATTTCAAAAGTTAATTTCTTTAAATAATCCCTAAAATGTTATCACTCTTTCACATTAAATGTTTTCAATTTACAATTAAAAGCGCCTCTTTATTGTTTGTACATTAATGTGTTTGGAATTTTAAACTGGAGATTTTCCAAAATTCTTACAATTGAAAACCTTCTTTTATCGTTTCTTTGATTTCCTTTTGTAAATTTTAAATTAAAAACAATTATATATAATTTACATTAATAGCATCATAATATTTACGAGAAAAGGAAGTACATATTTTTATAATGATTAAAAGTATATATTATGACACTAATCTGCATATTCGGTAAACTCTGTCTTTGACCAAAATTGAATAGTTTTTTTTTAGTTTGTAAAATTCTAAGTAGAGTAAAACCTGTGCAAGTTGACCACTTGCGGTGCAGCCCTTTAGTGGTCAACTTAGACAGGTGGTCAACTTATTAGAAGGTGGAGATTTCTTCTCTTTTTGCCATTTCTTACACTATGCATTTATTCATTTATAACTAATTAAAGTACAGCTTCATGTAATGACGTTACTTTAAAATAGTGATTAGCTTTTTCCCCACAATTATCTAAAATATCTTTAAAGAAATTTAACCCAAATGACTTACAATGTATCCTATACAACTTCAAAAGTAAAGTACTTAGTTAAAATTAAAAACAAGATCATATTAATTAATAGGGATGTACCGAGTACTCGGCCAATTTGCCGAGTACTCGGCCATTACCGAGTAGTTGTAAAAATTTCGTCATTTTTAAAAGTTTACCAATAGTAGATAAATTTGTAACTGATTAGTACAATAATATGCAAATATAAATATGTAATATGAAATAATTAAAAAAATATGAAGTATATAAAATATTTTTACACAGCTTATGTTAGGTACCTGTACCCAATATGGACACCTTAAGGAAACTTTATTTTTTTCATCCTCGTGTACACGTCATAGGACTCCAAAAATGTATGACCACTATCCCTGGACTGTTGACTATCATTATTAAAATTAGCGATCTTGTAATTATCCTGGTTTATTTTAAATGATAAAAAGGAAAAAAATACAAGTTTCCATATAAGGAACCATCTGTCCCTATTATGTACATACATGTCCATATTAGGGACAAGTGGCTCTTATTGACCTACTACACAGGGTGTATGGAAGATACGCTCTTCCAAGGAATTTTAGAGGAGAGGGGAGAAAAAAAAAATAGCTTAAAGTATTGCGGGGCAGGAGTGGTACACAGTAAATATCTTCATAACATGTACTTTAGAAAGGAGGGGGGCATTTTCGGTTGTGGCTCTTCGAAGAGCCATGGAAAGCACTTCAGTTACAACAAAATATTATAAAATAATATAGTTGCTTTTGCTTAGCTTTATTGCAACTGTCTGCAGACTGAACATCTGCGATTACTCAGTCCTCACGCGATGAACAAATAAAAACTTCATCATGGGCGCTAAGTCATACGCAGTCCTCATGGGCATATCTGCCGCATTTGATGCATGGCCGCATGTCTTCAAAAGCATCAATTAAAAATACATATAAGCATACATTTATTATGAATTAGCAAAGCAAAATAACATTAAACAGATATTTTACAAATTTGAATCTGAAGATTCACTTGCTGTACTTAATCAACAAAGGAGAGCTGGTACTGCTTCGTATGAAGTTTTGATGGTGTTGCAGACAATGTGGGCATGCATCAATTTCGGCAGAGATGTCCATAAGAACTGTGTGAGACTTGGCGCAAAAGGTGAAGAAGTTTTTATTTGGACATAAGGTGTCCATATTGGGAATCGGGCGCAGTTTTACTAAATCTTGTAATAAATAAACAAAGAAAACATTTTAAAGCAATATATTCAATAGCAATAGAAAATATGTTTTATGGGCTTTCTAAAACACTCCACTTTTCAATAATTAAAGCAATTTTACCATCTCTAATACGAATTTAAACTTACCAGTAATTACTGTCAGCACACCACGAAAAAACAAGTTTCCTTCAAAATAGCGATCAACGCGCTTTTTTTCACTTTCCTGGCTAAATTATCTTTTCAACTGCTTTTCTTCACGGACATGTAGTGCTATTTCTCGATCAAATTTGTTAAAGGTATTAGGGGTGTCAATATTGAGATCACTGTCCATATTGGGTACAAGTACCTTATTGGTAAAGTTCATATGCTAATTCGGTTATTTTTTGCACTTTCTACACTTTGTTTGCCATTTTTTAAGCTGTACGAGTAGCGTCCAACATGTTTGATTTAACAAATCGGTGAAACATGTCAGAAACTCGTATGTTATGCCCTGGCAATCTTTTTGGATGCCTGATAAAGAAAAGATTGTCTTTTCATCTAAACCTTTTAAATGGATTAATTTGTGGTAACTTATTTGCATTAAATATGATTTCTCTTTGGGTAACTGAATATATTATATATATATACAATTATAAATGAAAATCAAAATCTAGCTACATAAAAGCTCCAATTGTAAAATTGGAAAAAAAAAAAAAAAAAAAAAAAACGACTTTAAAGTAAAGAAATTATCAGCAAGAAAAAGGAAATACAAAATTCTATCAAATACAAATATTTTAATAACTAATATAAAATTCAATATGACGTAAATTATGGTGTAAAAATACACCATAATAATTTTGTATCTTAGGTTTTAAAAATAGAATTACATATAAAAAATATCGCTTTATTATTAACTAGAAAAAATTAAAAAATGAAAAGAAAGTAAATAAAAATATACAGTGTCAATATAGACTTTTTTCTTTGGGTGCGGGGAGGGAGGGGGGGAGGAGAAGATTATGAGGCATTTTACATTGAATAAATTTTTACCGCAACCAATAATCATTTTTGATAAACTGATTTTTATAAAGAGTTATAATGGTTTAAAGAATTCTATTTTGGAATTCTTACATTCAATTTCTCTCATTAGTTTATTCATTAGTTTATATATATTATGTAGTTAAAATGTATGTTTTCATTTCAATATATACAAAATTATTCATGTGCACATCAATACTCTTTTTATTCACAACTACTCGGTACTCGGCCGAGTAGTAAATGGCCGAGTATTCGGTACTCGGCCAAAGTGCTACTCGGTACATCCCTATTAATAAAGTCAGTTACTTATATGATGCTAAAGATTTCCTAAATATATATATATATTTTAAAATGGCTATATCAGGTCAAAGAAAAAAGAAGAAACATATTTAAAGAATAAACGAGTGCTCATGATAGTTTTCCCATTTGGTTAACTTACAAAGAGGTTTAGGCAACTTTATATTGATGTTTCATCCATCCAGGCAAATACTGGTCTAATATTATAGCATAAAAATATCCTGGTGAAGATATTTTAGTTTTTTTATCTTTCCAAAAATAGATAAACAAATAGAGTAATAATTAGGCGGTCAACTTACAAAGGGTTTTATAATACTATCATTCAAATTTGGTGTCCATAAGTGGTCAACATAGACAGGTGGTAAACTTAGGTGGTCAAGTTGCACAGGTTTCTCTACGTTATATAATATAGGGCTAATTATGTTCCTGACAAAAGTGGTCAACTTAGACAGGTGGTCAACTTTACAGGTTTTACTGTACTAACTTAATGAATAAACTACTAGTTTATATAAACTACAAGTTAAATGAAATACTTGAATTATTCAAATTTAAAACACATTTCGGTAACATTATTGCATTTGCGTTATCAAGTAGAGGAAACGTATTTACTCCAAAAAATAAGACAAATCAAATGCCCTGAAATTTTTTATCAAGCGTAGTTATTTGCAGTATAGATTTTTTCTATTATTTCATCATTAAAAAAGATATTTAGGTAAGCGATAAACGCTTTAAGAATGAATAACAGGAAATCCTTTATTTGAAAACCAAGCTTATTAAAATTGAATATTTATTTTTAGGATTATTTGGTATTGATTTTAGAATCTCTAATTTTACAACCTCTGAGAAAATTTAATGTGAAGCAGAGCAACTGAAACTGTAGGCAACAAATGTAGACATATCTGCCAAATTATTGGATTGCTTTGTTTTTTTCCCTCAATGCTAGAAATCTGCAATACTCAACAGATAAAAAACTGAGTATACATTCAGGAATGTTGCCTAAAAAATCTTTTTATTATCGAGGGCTGAATAAACCAACACAAAAAATAAATTAAGTTACACGTTGGTTGAACACTCGGGTATTCGGTTGACTGAGCGTTGAGATAAATTTATATTTCTTTGCATTTCAATTTTTATTAGCTACAAATTAAACAAGGATCATTTAAGTTAAAAATAAGTATTTTATTATCTTTATATAAAATATATTTTTTAAATTTTAAGCGGGATTTTGGCGATAAATCAGTGCTAGTAAACTAGTGTTTGCTGAATGCGTTAAATCTATTTTTAAAATTTTTAAACTTTGTTCACGCTGAAAAGCAATCGCGTGTATTACACGCATTTGAGAAACCTATGGTATTTAGCTGCGGAAGTGGGCTCTACTCACCCACTAATGTTTACAAATAAAACACCTTCCTCCTCAACCGATAATGATGCTGTAGCTGACGCCGATACGAGTTTCTATTTTTAGTATCACGAAATTTCAGTACTCTTGAAAAATAAAAGAGAACCTGGCTGGAAAACCAAAAATCGATCGTGTGTTTCATCTCATTATCTCAGCGGGCTTTCCCGATTATACAATCGGATTTCTGTGGATTCTGGAAAAACAGCAATCGTGCTATTCCGCATATATGACTATCATTCTATATTTAATTTTACCGTGATATTCCGCAGATGACTATCACTCTACATTTTATTTTTACTTAAAAGGTATTTTTACATTTAACGACGACGTCTTTCAGAACTTAGTCTTTTTTGAACGTATAATAGGTGAATTGCATTGAATTGCAGTTAAAAATGTTTTACACTTATAATTTTGACTCTGCCGGGAAAAAAAAACTATTTGAAAAACCAAATTGAAACATATTTCAACTTTTCATTTAATGCTTTTATTGAAAACTTGAAAACTTCGAATTCATATTTTAACACCTTCATGCATAAGACAAAACATACAATTTGGTCATGTAAAATCCATTTTACTTCAAGCCATTCAGTACTTAATTACGTACAAGGTAGAAATGACCCGTTTCATGAACACATTTCTACTTCAACATTAAGAAAAGAAACTTACATTTAAGATTTGAATAACTACTTAGAATTTCTCAGTTTGCGTAATTACACTACGCTTAGTTAAATATTACGTAATTGATGAGATTCATTTTCGTAAATAAATCGAATCTTTCCCAACATATGAAAAATCTGTGCTTTTATTTTTTAACCTAAAAATAAACTGTACCATCGATGTCAAAGGTCTGAATTAACGAGGCATTTTAACAACTTATCGAATATAAAAGCAAATATATGACAGAATGAGCACGTGGCAATTAATAAAAAACACATAATTTAAATTTTTATGAAGCAAAAATAAATTTCCGAATAATCCTCAATGCCAAAATCATTTTTCACCGTATAAATATTAAAGCGAGCATAAATCAAGTCCACCAGAAGAATCATCTTTATTCAAGGTCAATTTTCTTGAAAAAAGTGTAATTCATTGCTAGTTTCCCCCGTTTAAAAGAGACTTCGCAATGTTAAATACTTCGCATCTTACAAAAATACACACTACATTAAAATATATTTCATTAATATTACCATAAGATATTTTATTTTACAAAAGTAGTTTTATGTACAGAGACAAATGCAAATAAAAGATTAAGCTATAAAATGCAACACATTTTAAACTTAAATAACCCTGTGCAACAAATTTGAGCTTTTTTTTTTTTGTCCTTTAGATGAAACTATGTGATTCTATATAAACAAAAGGTGCTGAATTCAAATATCCAAACCAAAATGTTCCATCACGTACCGTTTTTGCTGGAGACCCACTTCTCATATTTATAGAATTTGGTTATAGAATAATGTAACTGCGGCTTACTTATTGAAAACACAAACACAAAAAAGATTTTTTTTGGCCGTTTCATCTTGTGGGCATCTGTTGGTGTGCCCTGATAACAGATTAGCAATATTCAATTTGTATACTTCCATTCTATCGACCGCTGAAACGCTTTTAAAACACAAATATCCTGATGAGACCTTTCCCCATTCTCATCATTAATTACGCCAAGGTTTTGAGGAAAGAAGTCCATAGGGGAGTCCAAAAAGTGTAGTTTTAATGAAATATATCAACCTAATAATACAAAAGCATTTTATCATGTCATCAACAAGATTTTCGTAATTTTCAGCTTTCTCATTTTCAGGGAAACATGAGCACACTGATTTAAAGGCCATCCAGGAAGATTTTTCTGCTTCTCACTGTTTGTTTTCATACTCTTCATCATGAAAGGACTCCCTTAAGTTGCGAGTCAAAAATCCTTTCTTTTAGTTTTGCCTCACTCAATTTTTTAAATTTTTTCCTGAAATGCAAGAAAGTTACTCCTCTGTTCAGAGCTTTTACAAATATTTCGATAAACCAAGTTTAATATACAATTGTGGGAAAAAGGCTCATTGTAGATTTACAAGTGGCTAATTTAATATGCTTTTGCCACTCAAAATTTTGAAAATTCTTTTGTGTTTGCAGAATATGCTACAGGACTGAATACGAAAACAATACTTAGATGGAAGAGCATCTATAAACAAGCGTCACTTTGCTGAATTGTGCTCACGTCCTAATGCTTGAAACACTACATTCACATCACAGCAGCATACTATTTTTTCGTTCTCCGCAAAATAGTCTACAAAATGTTTTTGTCTTCTTGTAAAAACCTCGAAATTTCGAGAAGTAGATAAAGCTTTTGTTGCCAAAAAATGTTGGTAAAGTAACCCAAGTTCATTAAAAATGTCTCTATAATGGCAACGATTTCACTGACAATGAGAAAGATATAATTTATAATAAATTAAGTTGATAAATTACGAAAATATGCACATTTATCCAGAAAATACGTAAAAAGCTAAAATGTGGAATTTTGGGAAAATGGTACGTGATAGGCAAAAAATAATTGCAGATTCGTAATTCTCAGCCGAAAATACATAAGAAACACATTTTCATGCAAAGGACATTTTTCGGGTTGCACAGTGATAATTTGATGTTAATCCCAATAAAAATAGATAATATTGACGCGATATTTTTATTACTAATAAACTAAATGCACATTTATTCAAAAATTAAATACTTATAATATCGCTTAAGTGCCATTTTCCCTTTTGGATCGACATTTTACAAACACTACTTTGTTTTGAAATAAAAGTTTCGTCTTTGTGTAAAAAATATATTAAGACATTTTTTAAAAATAACAATTAAGCTTAGAATTTACACAAACATGTGAGTAAAAAATTAAAAGGTTAATGAATAATAAATAAAAGAAATATAAAAAGTAAAAACTTATAGATAAACAGCTAGCCTTAATTTAATTTTTAAACTGCCTTTCCAAGCTTAAAGATGAAGTCTTAACAAATTGAAATACACTCAGTTTGAAGAAAAAACCCCGCGCTATTAAAAGAACCCAATTGATTATTGGAATTTTCCCAATACAAATCATTAATCGACCATTAAATTTACTTTGTTCCCACCTAACCTACCCTCTCCCGTATCTGAATATAGATTAACGCTGCTTACTGCATTATTCTGACAAGCGGAAGTCTAACATATTGTAATCACCCAAGCTATTGTATTTGAAAAAAAAAAAAAAGGATATTGAATTTTATATTTACATACCTTGCTTGACTTCTGGACAACCATAGCGATCAATAGCTTTTTCGGCAAATTTGAATGGGAGCTCAAACATCTATCAGCGACGGAAACCAAACGCAGAATGGCGCAAGGAGAGATGGAAAACGCGTAGTTATATCAAAAGTGGATTCAAATTTCGCCAAATTTGCCGCCAAAGAAAGCCGGCATTGAAAGCACCGTACAAATGCCGGTGTCTTTTGAGAAATATTTTATTTTATTTTTCCTTCTCGGTGTACGTTTTGAAAAAGAAAATCATTCATTTGTGTATTTTTTTTTTCGAATTGCTCTTTCTTTTAATTTTCAAATCACCGTAAAGCTATTTCAAAGTAAGCTACGCTAATCTATTTTGCAAGACAATACAGCACGGTGTGTGACGTGGACTAAGTTTTAGTTAAAATGGTTATTGTTTGAAATTAATATTCGTGGGTTACTACAGCTTTAAATAAGTAATTTTTTTACAATTCGTTTGAAGTTTGAATGTTTTTTCCTTAAAAGAAAGAATTTTGCACTAGAATGTTTTTTTTCGAAATTTGTCAAACAATCATTGAAAATATTTTCTTGATGTCATTGAAAATATTTGTTTGATGCTCAATTCAAACTAATAAAAATTCTTTCTAATGCACATAAAACAAAGCTCAAATGTAAAGTTTAATTTGAATTAAAACAAAAAGTTTGCGCATTTTAAACATTCTAGAATATCATATATTGCATTCACACACATTTTTCATAATTAATGTGGTTAATGATGCAATTTCATTAAATAACTTATGGATGACAATCGGTATTTTTTCAATCTCTTTTGAGCGTTTTTTGAACGTATTTTCGAATTTTTATGATTCACATGCAACGAAGCTCAAGATTAGCAATGCACAAATAACTAGCGCGTGTAAGTTCACAATTATTTAGAAGGATATCACGTTTAATCACTCGTTTAATTACGATATCACGCTTTTAATTTAACGTTTTCGTCATCGCATGACGTCGTTCAGATTACAAATTGTATTTTAAATAAACTGGTTATAAAAATATTAATGTAAATTTGTAACTTCATACGACAGTGAGTGATATTGCAGTCTCAGTAGAGTAATGATATCAATAGAGATAGCAAAGAAAAAAAAGCAACAATACTAAAAGCTATATACTTAAAAAAAAGAGTGGGGTAAAAATAATAAGAAAGTTATTTTTAAAAAGATGAAGGTAATAAACAATTTTTGTTGATATTTTTGTTGATTATTTAAAGTATTTTCAGTCTTAGCATTTTTTTATCAATAGAACAACTGATTATCGAAATGGCAATTAATAAACTAGCTTTTAATAACACATCAATTAATAAAATAATTTTTCATAATACGTGCGCAACACTCGTAATAAATATTTAGAAACGAGATGAATTCAAGTTGGATTGATTAAAATGAAAGTATCTTCAATGAATAGTAAATGAGAAGTTATTTAGCAATTAAAAATTTAATCTTTCCTAAAATTAAATTAAGCTCTGAAATTTTTCTTTCTTTCTTGCTTTTTTTTTACAGGCATGCAATTTCTAGAACTTCAAACACAAAAAGTGTGTAACAATGATGTATAGTTCCCAAAGTAGAGTGCGATAGCAAAATAACTAAAATGATATTAGAAAAGACATGATGAAATTCCAGCTGTAAATTTGAAGATAAAGTTAAATGTTTAGTTTGTAAAGCGGCCGGCAGGGTGGGTAGTGGTAAGGCACTGGTCTCGCACGCCCAAGTTCGCAGGATCAAACCTGGCCCAAGTCGGTGGATTTTCAAGATGCAGAAAATCATCAACGTCCATGTCGTATGAATATGCAGCATGTTTAATATCCCTTGGGTATCTGCTTGGCTGAGATATTCTCGGCTAAATTAAATTCCTTGTGCAGTTTCGCATCAATTAGAGCTCAGGGTCCGCCATCTAAGGGGAAACTGAGCGTGAAAATTCCCAAAGTGGTAATGGTAGCCACCGATAGCAGTGCTACTTTAAAGAATGGATTCCGACTTCCGGGGAGTGCACTAGGTCTGCAAAGGTCAGTGACCATACGCAGCCGTATTAGAAAAGAGTTTCTAATGCGAGTACAATTATCATGTAATAGCTCTTTATACAGGAGGTGATGAAATTTCAGCTATAAAGTTGAATATAAGAATGTTCAGTTTCTAAACAGGTGCTTATTATTCAGTTATTCTTCAGGAGCTGAATTATTATATGATGACTTATAAATATATAAGATACATCAAAATTGGTCGAAGATGCATTTGATATTTCTATATTTTAAGTAATGTTCAAGTGCCTAAAGGCTAATGTTATTCTGTCTGCTGTATGGTATTGAATATAAAAGAAACAAACGCTTACCCGTCCCGTAAATCATATGTTAATAAAGTAAGAGCTATGCGGTACGCACATACTGTAGGAAGCGAAGCTTCTAGATTTTGAACGTATCTTTAGCCATAAAAAAAAAAAAAAAAAAAAAAAAAAAAAAAAAAAAAAAAAAAAAAAAAAAGCAGCATTCATAAACTACGAAGTAATGAGGGAATGCTTTAAAAATACTTGCCGCAATGATGCATTTTGATTAATAATTTCGTTTCACGGATGGCATGTGATTTATCTGGAAAATTTCGAGAAATCATTTCTTTGATATATTTTCAATAAAATAAATATACTAAGGGTGTTAAGGCGACAAAGACAAAACACCTGTATTTTCTCATCTGCGCATTCGCAGAGCATATTTTTGAAGGTAAGAATCACTTCTCTTTTCTCATCTGAAAAGACAAGTTTTTTTTGTCTTTGTTGCCCTTGGTGTGAAAGCACCCTAAGATACACGCGTCACGGCTACGACCGAATTTCGTTCCATGCCTGTCACAGTTTCCTGCCTGTAGACTGACCTGAAAATGGATCAGCGTATTTGCTCATTAAAACCGAGTGATTACAAAATAGGGTTCAGAAAATTTATCGAAAGGTATGCTTCTCATTTATTTTTAATTACCGTTCATTGTAGATTATTCCACTAGAGACTTAATGATTTTGTGCTTTGATTTAAAATATTTTATGCAGATTATATCGACCGAATTATAAAAATTACGTACAGATTTTAACCTTAAGAATTCGCGTCAAAATGAGGAGCATGAGAACTCGCGCGTGAGCATTTTTCTCAAAAAATGACAGTAAATGAGATATTTCCAGCTAAAAATCATTTTTATTTATTCTGAACACCAAATGCTTCCCAAAATCCAACAATATTATTCAAAGTATATCGTATACGTATACTGTTTTCATGACGTCACACAACTTAGGTACTTTTATTTGTGGGGTACAAAATGCTCCTTATGAAAGCTAAGATTTTTTTTTTTTTTTTGAAAACTATGTATGTCTATTTTATAAGTTTTATAAGAAGCATTTTTTGCCAGAGTCATTTGAACCGACAGCCTTCCTGGGGAAACTCTCCTCGAAAATAAAAGCAATTTTTCAGTGCAATTTTTTTTTTTTTAAATAATTAAATATTTATGCTATGTAATTGATTTATTATTCATTTACTGTTAAATATTTGATGAAACAAAATAATGAAAAATAGTTTTCAGTAAATCACTCGAGCACTCGCTTGATGAGAAAAATGCTCACATTAAGAAAAAAAAAAAGTTTCACCTTAACTTGCACGATGAGAAAAACACTCAAATTTGACTACTCTGACTAGCAAACACCCTTGCCGAACATGATGGGTGTAACTGTAATTTTCACGGTACACATCAAGGCTGGGTTCTAGTTCTTCTCATATTTTTAAATTGAAAAAACACTTTCTTGGCGAATTTCTGACTGGGGTTTCCCCAAATCTGTGTCTCGACTGATAGAAAAGCAGATAATCAAGCAGCTCGATGAACTATGAATATACCACTGTAACCACTTTTCCTTATTTCGCAAAGCAAATTAAATAATTACTTCGGTGTGTATACCAAAGCTCATAATATTATTCAGCAAATGCATCACCTAGACGCTAAATTTTCACGAAAGCAATTTTAGAAACCATATAAATTATTGTTCTATGTCCGGCTTTTCCAAAAAACTTTCTTACAGTGCTCTATGCGCAATAGAGATTAATTATATCCTAAAAATGAAACTGAATAACATATTTGTTGCATCAATCTCCATGAACATTTCTACAATTATTATTAACAAAGTAGAAGTAGGTAGGATTTTTAAAATAACAATAAATCAAATTTTAGAAAAAATCTTTTCAGAAAAGTAGAGCATAACGAGAGATAACAAAAGTTCCTTTCATTTTCATCTGAATGACAGAATACTAATTATTTTACGGAAAATAATTTCTATTGCTGAATTGAAATTAGAAGTTGCTTTCAATTACGCAGAATGATTTATTTGGAATGAATAACTTCTAATTAAAAAGCATTTACTATCTTAATTATTTCTTAGTCATTTAGTACGGACCGTAAAGTTAAATTAGTGAAATGTTTTTATTCTGACAAGAATTAAATTTATTAAAAATTAATAAAATGTTTAAGGCAGGCTAAATGACCTGCAAAAATATCGGCTATTGCACATGAAACAAATAAACAAAAAAAAAAAATTAAACAATAAAATAAATTAATCCCTTCATTTAAAAATAAATTAGAAAAATAATTACTTGAAAGCAGGTTTTTGAGATGGGGATATGTGTATCAGTTGGACTTGTAAGTTGCTTCTAGTTTTGACTATTTATCAGATTTGGAGAAAAAATTTTTCGCCCGATGCCTCGTTCCTATGTTTTATTTCATGATCTGAGAAAAGTTTTGCTATTTAGTTATAAAAGTAATGTATACCAGAGAATATGATTTTACATATTCTAATTCCATACTGTAAATCATCAAAATATTACTTGATAAAATGTAACGTAAAATGAATTTTGCACATGAATTTTTTTTTTTTAACAGTCTGCTTTTACAACCAAAGCTTTTTCCAAAGTTTTAAATGTTAGACAGAAAGTGTCCTAGATTGAAGTTTTTTTTTTTTTTTTAAATAAATGCCCTCATATTCAACCTGCGACCCATTGGCCACGTGCAGCTCGCTTTTTTCTTTTTTTTTCTTTTTTGTTGCCTGGTCATAATCCGGAAAAGACAGTCAAAGAAATCAAGCCATGTACACCCTGAAAAAGCATTTCTTTACTTTCCATGTAATTGCAAGCTGGTTTGGACGTCAAAGCGTTCGTTTTCCAAACGAATTCAGCGATTATATGAAAAGACTTAATTTGTAACGCACATTTGGCCATTTAAAATAACTGCCAAGTGTATGTGGCCTGAGTAAAAAAAGGTTGCGTACGGCTGTTAGAATGTATACGTTAAAACTTCGCGTTATTCGTTTTAAAAATTGAAGAAATTCTTTGCATCAATAAAAGTATTCGCTTTATCAGTTTATGGCAAATGATCTCATTCCTTGGCGTTGTGCCATTTCTATCTGTGTAAATTTTCAAGCACCTGTATACTAAAGACACATATGATTTCAAAGTTGATTCCGTTTCATTTCATATTTAATAAGTTGAAATCTGAATCCCTCTTTCTTTTTGACTATACTACGTACATTTCCTGTTATGAATCAATTAAATATTTGAAGTTAATGGTTTTTATGAATGAATGAAGTATGCATGTGAAATGCAAGCTAAAATTATAAAATAGTTAGTTTGGAAGTACGCAAAAGATTAACCTTAATTTTTTATGAAGTTAGTTAGAGCAAGAGAGAGAGAAAACAGAATAAAATGGAGGGTAATTTTTAAACAATTTTGAAACAAAATTAGTTCATTTTTGCTTGCAGTAATCCATTCCGATTTGAAATTTTTAGAAATTTCATTTATGTTTTTTGAGAGTGAATTGCATTGGCTGATACAAATACATAAAAAAGATAAAAAATAAGCCTCATAAAAAATAAGCCGAAACTTTTAAAGAATATAAAAGCAAACGAAAGTAATGAAAATGAGTTTTCCTGAAAATTTATTTTATATACCTTTTAATATTATCAGAGAACTGTTTTCAAAATGGTGTTTTGCTTTCATGATTTCACCTGTTTTTCCATGGCCTCATTTTTTCCCCGTAATCACGTCTTAAGTTTTGTTTTCGTTTTCAAACTGCACTGACGAAAAGCATATATGAGTAAGCACGTTTAGCATATTACTGTTTAACGCCGAAAACTACATTAGATGAAAGCACAAGAAAAAATGTTACAATTAAAACTAGACACTTAATTATGCTATTAAGTTGCTAGTACTACAGTTGTATTTTTATTGTACATAAAGAGTACACAATGCAGCATACGTCCTACTGTCCATGGCATTTAAGGCTGGCCATACACGTAGAGGTGTACGGCAGAGGTTTACCTCTATTGTCCGCCTCGAGAGATAAACCTCGGCGTGTGTGCTACTCCAGAGGCGAACAGACCTCTAGAGTCAAACCTCGCGGAATTGAAAATTTATATTTTCTACCGCAGAGGTGACCAGACCTCCGCGTGTGTGTGGGTCGACACGTGCGTGAGGTCTACCTCCGGTAGTCAGACAAGCGCAGAAACAAGGTGCTTTTTCCTCTGTTTTAATTTGCGCAAATGTTTTTATTTGCATTCAGTTTATTTCTTTTTAAGTGGTTTTGTTTAATTTCACTTAAGTTTCTCTGTGCTTAGCGGTTTCCTTTTTAATGTAATCAACATGTCCACAAATTGACATGACTGACAGATTTCTTTTTAATAACCAGTCTCATATTTTACGGCATTTCCTTTTATTCTTAATCATAGGCGCATCTAGTAATATTTTTTTTGGGGGGGGGGGGGTTCATCTATATGGTAAAAAATATTTTTTTTTCTTTTTTAAATCAAGCAACTCTACACGATCCATCGTGTTACCTGACATAAGGCGAGTGCCAAGTGTGTGTGTGTGGGGGGGGGGGGGGGGCTCTCTAAAAGGAGCCTAACTTGCATTTGCATTATATTAGAAAAACGCACAAAACTTTGAACTTCGAACAATCATGTCGAAAAGCATGAACATAGTTAAAAAATAAGTTTGTGGAACTAGGTTTATAAAGGATTTTCTTATTGTGCTCACTTGGTGACGAGTTTCATTTCTACGACCCTCCATTCCACCCCCCTTTCACACCCCAAAATAAATCTTTTCATATTTTATGAATGAATTAGGTTATATATTTAGATAATTTATGATAAGAAATTTAATGGGAGTAAGGAAGAGAGAAAATAATCCATTTATAAGTCTGTGAAAGCATGCAGTAGAATTATCGTTTTTGCAGAATATTTTCCGAGATTTATAATTTTTAAAGAAAAAATATTATCTTTTTTGCAAAAGTCAGGTTTTATTTTGGGGGGGGGGGGTTAACCCTAAACCCCCTTGGGTGCACCACTGTTCTTAACACTAGTAGCTAACACTGAACCGACAACTGCGATCGCGTTTTCTTCTCGTATAGAGGCCATGAATTCAACTAAACAGCAGAGGCAGAGGTGTGCGAACTTCTCGCCTCTGGGGTGTAACTCTGCGGTACACCTCTACGTGTAAGTTTCTCGCCTCAAGAGGCAAACCTCCGCGGTTTACCTCTGGGGTGTACCTCTACGATACAAATCTATGGTGTATTGTAGTATCTACTGTATGGCCAGCCTAAGGCTTTCACAGCTCACCCCGAATCGCACGGAACGCAGCACTCCTCCTTCGAACCTTTCACAAACTCTCAGACAGCTTAACAACGAGAACCGGCCATAGAGACCAGACTAGCGCGCGTTGCTTTATTTATTTATTTATTTATACCTCATCAATCACCACCGTACCTACCCTGACGAGGGTTTAACCGGATGTGGTGATTGAGAGGAAAGAACAGATAGAACAAGACAGCACAACAGATTTTAATATACAAAGAAGGAAATACACCCATGGCAAAGGTGGGACTCGAACCCACGCCTCTTTCTCTCCGCGCAGGGAGGCACCGGATCCAGTCGATTTGACCGCTCAGCCACTGAGGCCCAGCGCGCGTTGCTTACCTGCTTTACTGTCCCGGTGCCGCAGACTCACTACAAAGTGAGTCTCACATCCGCCGGAACAGATATTTGGGGATTTAGCGTTACCCAGGTCGCATCACGAGCCCCACCCCCCCAACTACGGCCCTGTACATACATAATATCAGAATTATATACAGGGGGATCCTAAAGGGGGGTCAAGAAAGTTTAAAAGCTAATGTGTTACGCGAATAAAGATAAAATGACACCAATCAAAAGGTAGTTAGGATTTTCTTCTGAAGAAAAAAATATAAATAATTAATTGCTCCCAATAAATGGTGCATTGGGATCATGACCTCGACATGGAGCGTGCTACGGGGTAATGCTTAAGACTAAAAATTTTGATGGTGGCCAGTGGCCGGTAAACCCAAAAAAGTTAGTCGCCACTTTGAACCTTGTTTCAAACTGATCCCTCCCTCCCCAACCAGGGCTTCATTTTGCATACAAAAATTTGCATACATATACCTCAAACTACACTTTGTCACAAAATTACACAAAGCCCAATTTTTAAAGATAATAATAATAAATTACAACCCTTTTCTAAAGGACAGTTTTGGCGACCGACATAATATATTGTGGTCGCCCAATAAAAATTTATAGTCACCAATGGCGAGTGGTGACCGCTAGTCTCGACCTTTACTACGGGGTATCACAGTAATTCTGCCCGAAGCAAGTAGGAGCCAGGGATGAAAATTAAAAGAGATTAAAATTTATACCTCTTTTGTTTTTGACATTACTGGACACTAGCTAATGTTTTCTGGGATAGATGTATTTGTGCAACTTGTTTAATTTCACCCACGCTCCGAGTTTACTTGGCAAGAAAGCACATAACCTTTAGTTAAATTGCCAAATATTTTCTTAATAGCGATCGTTTTCTTAGATTATAAGGTTCAAAGCCAGTCCAAGGGCATCTCAGCTGAGTTTATTTAAAAATATTTTAGCTGCTCAGTTTAGTTCTGGCTTTCATTACACAAACAATAAAAAAAGGTTTTGGAGTTGATATAGTTTAATATTTTCTATTTTAAATTAATTGTTTACAGCTACAATATATTTGGGAAGTCAAGCGCATTCCTCCTTTCAAACTAGGTATCCGATTGCTTAAATTCATTCGTTTTAAATTAAGTCCATAATGAAGTATTTCTACTGAATAAAAAAAAAACCTGTTAAAAAGCGGCGGATGTGACTATTGTTTTATCTTTTTACCTGTATAATAACATTACTGCAGAACGTCTCTAAGATGGACTACGATTACTTATAGGACCATCACAGGCACAGTTTCAAAAATCCAGCCCAATTGAAGAAGAAGAATAATAATACATTTTCTAACGAATGAAAAAATGTGCTTTATATTAAAATATTCAACTTCCTATCTTCTTTTTCTTCATCTCAGGGACAAAAGATGAATAAATGAATAAATAAATAAATTAATAAATGCTTATTTTAAAGGGCACCATTGAAGTAAAAATGTGAATATGTTTTATCTTAGTAAACTGGGGCAACATTTTAAAGATATTTTTCTATGTTCATAGTTTTCTCAGGTTTGATATGTTTAAATGTTAAAAAGTTGATTAATCAAAATAAAAGATATTATCAATTGCTTTAAAATCATATTCCGAACTGTTTATTCAGATAGTTATTTTGAAAAATATTTCAAAAACTACAAACCTTCGAAAGAAACTATTAGATGCTTGAGTAGGAAAATGGCAAAACTCATTAAATCAATGGTTTTCAGGAAACGAAATAGTGGTTACTGTTGAAATTCGTTTGATTAGGTATTGTTTCCAAATGGTATTAAGAAGCCAAAGCTATTTAACCTGGCGAAAATCTGCAGTGAAATACCTATCCATTTTCAAAATCTTGTTAATCCTTCACGCTTTCCGACTCAAAATTAGTTTAATCTGTCTCTACGGCATTTATAGTTTCTTTATTCTTATACACCGTTTCAGATCACATTCATTTTTGAGTTTGTTGCTATGATCTCAGTAGGGGGACCTATGCCTATAAGCCGTTGTCCAATATTGCAGATCGTACAGGACAGATGAAGGTGGCATAGGATAGAATTTACAACACAGGGAGGGAAATTGCAGCCTGACTAGGGTGAAGGTCACGCCATCTCCGTCTCTGCTGTGCTGGGTGAGTAAATGCGCAGATCCACTCGGCCACCGATGCTCCATTTAGGTTTCCTAAAGTTTTCATTTGCACTATTAAAGACACTTGTCTCATGCAAGTCAACAATTTTTTTCCTTTAACAAGATGACTGTAACTTGCCCGCAAAACATTTTCGACACTCGAGAGAATCTTATTTTATGCAGATTAATTACAGAAGAAGAATATTTTAAAAATAAGTTCTCAAGTAATAATAATCCCAAATATCAAAATAATCCTACTACAATTTTTAAAAAACATTTAAGAACTTGGTTAACTTCTGTGTTCAAGAAGTGAGTCTCTCAAACTTTTGATGTACCAGTAATGGTTCGTCAAACGTTGGCCAAGCAGATTTACCAAATGTGTTAAAAAGGAAAACTAAAATTGTCATATATATTTGTACATATCTATACATATATATATATACAGTAAGAATGACAGTATATTAACAATATGCACTATAGAAATGCAATAGAAATGGATTGATATAGATCAAACCTTCTATTTATAGATTCTAGACATATGATAGTTACATATTTTTGATGAAAATATAAGTTAATTGTCAAAATCTTTCGTTTTAAAGCTATATAAATATTAAACCTCGATCAATTATGTTGAATAAATCATTTACGACAATTACAATGTCCTTTTCGCTTCTTTTTTTCAGTTCTAGGCTCTATGCCTACTACTGGAGCATTTAATGAAACATTCATCCAAAAATGAGTCATTCTTCATTATCCACAAATTATTAATATTTTTATTTACTGTATAATTAAATACTATCAATAATTATGTGTTTTAAAAACAAATAGAATGCATGCTCAAAAAATTGCTGAATGAAGACTTACCACTTTAGAAAACGGATAACGATTGCTTTCAAATGCTTTCTTCAAAAATTTATAATGAAAATTTCTAGCTCCTGACTGACTAAACATGTCTTTAGTATTTAGTGGCTAAGGGGTTTGGCTTATCAGAGGCAGATCTTTTAGGCAAATCTCATTGGACTGTTGGAATTTCTTGTTTTTTAACCTTAAAACTAAAGTGCTTCTTTACCGGTACTGCTTCACTATTGATACATTTACCTTACACTACTCCTTAATTTACTAAGTGGTGAATATGTTGTTTATACTGAGCTATGTTAAGTGTCAAGGATATTTTATTTTATATTAATGTCTTGACGGTTATTCGTTTCAATTATCAATTCAATGTAATAACAAAGTTTGAAATTTAAATATCCGTCTCTTATGAGTAATACTGCTTCAAATTAAAAGACAAAAAATAATACGCCTTAATGGAAACGAAAATAAAGAATTTTCAGCAACTTTATGAAAACTGAAGCAGAAAAGAATCTGATAAATAGAATCGGAAGTTTCTGGAGACTGGATTTCATCTTCTCAGCAAGGCTTAGCTTTATCGATCCGTGAAAGGAATTACAAATGGTGTTTCTACTTTGTTACGCGACGGATAAACCGGACTCCATTATCTGACTGGAAATGGATTAGAATAATTGATCACTAACAAATGAGGAGGTAGGTTTTGAGCTTGATGGTACCGTCGTTTTAGTTATAGTTCTTGAATTTGAAATGAACTCTTGGACTAAAGAAGTTGAAAGGCAGATGTTCATTAAAATTTTGTTTGAAAAATATTCCTTTAACCAAGATGGACTGAAAATTACTAATATAACTAAGATCTCCAGCACTTAATCATTGTCTGTTTAAACCTTTTTTTTTCTATTTGCTAAGGCATCGAGAATAAACTGATTTCAAAATCACAAAGCTTTGACACTACGCTCTTTGTATCATACGGTCTTTTGACGAAAATCTGGATATTTGCAATCATCTCAGACAAGATATAATAAGGGGAAAAAACGGGTTCATGTGAAAAGGTAATGAATATGTTTACATATTTTTCAACCCGACAGTCAAAGAAATGCAGTCTATTTTCTTCCAGACGGAGTTGCGTTTTTGAACGTGCCACTTTGAAAGAAATTCAATCCTCAAATCAAACGGTACTAAAAGGAAAACTTACAAATATTCCGACTTTCATCCACACGGTTTGAATATGTCTTCACAGCAAACACTTATTTTTTAGTATACTTTTATCACTGTATTAGTAGACGCATGTAAAGTGATAGAAAAAGGACAATATCGAGGGCAATCCTCCACTTTGTACGGTTTCAAAATTCACTGAATGCGAAAAACATATATATCATCTTCTAAAAATGTTTATGTTGAAGAATATTTTTCGACATCTATTTATCGGTCTAAAGTTCTTGGTGTAAATCTTTTGGAGATGACTTCAAAAATATTTACATGAAAGAGAAGATATTATTTGAGAAAATATATAAAAGGAGAATATTCGAGAAAGTATAAAAGGGAACATTCGAATATTTTCCCAAATTTAGTTACAGTGAAGCCCCAACGTTACACATTTTGGATATTAATGAGGAGCTTCAAAATAAAAAAGTATTAAGAAATATTACATGTTACATAAAAAGCATTAAGTTAAATGTGCTATATTATTAAAATAGCTGTTTTTAAGATTTTTTTATAAGTAACCGTAGCTAATCAAACTATTAAAGCTAAGCGCCAGTTTGTTTTTTAGAAATCGGGCATACAGTCGGGATCGCATAGTTGACATTGTGCTTCTCTTATGGATTCCTCATTTACGGCATTTATTTGGCGCACTTCTAAGTAATCAATAATTTTCCAGACTTTACATTTCAGCAAATCATATTGTTCAGACATTGGTCTCACCGCGACATATATGTCAAGGCAAAATAATTATTTGCTTTCGTCTATCCCATTACAATATATAGACAGTTCTTCTTATTTCGACGTTGCTCTCACACGCCATTATTGAGGTAAAAGACAAAATTTGCATGCGTCTACATTTTATGACGATTGAAAAATTGAATTTTAACGTTATTTTTAAAGTTTTTGAACTATTACGTCCTTAGTAGCAAACTTAAAATATAATCAACGAATTTCTCTTATTATTTCCAAACCAAAAACAGTGAACAACAACCAACACTTTCAGCAAACTTGTTATCTTACGGGTTTAAGTTTTTCATTGATTGTTACTTGTTTTGTCTTATGGTATGACTGCTTTTTTTATGCACATATATGTGTATCTCCCATTCTCTCAACTCGCCTTGCAATTGTTGCAGTTAATTGAGTTTCGTTTTGGCTCTTCTGTGCTTTAAATAAGCTTTTGCTGTAATTGCAAAACTTAAGTCCTGCGTTAGTATTAAGTCCTGGGCTATCAAAATGGAGTTACGGGTACCACCGTGCCCTGCTCTACCCGAAGGTTTCCAGGGAAAGAGTTAGGGGTATATCGGTATTTTCTAACATTTTCAGATACAGAAATTCATGCTCCCGAAGTGCGAAGCCCCATGTACAACTAAGGTAAAAAATTCAGATGTTGAAAAACTAAAAGTTAAGGATAAGAAATAGTTCGATTCTGAGAAGAATAAGGTAAATTATTGCTAATATTCGAGGAGAAGAAATACCGAGAATGAAGGAACAAATCATAACTCGCCGCTGTAATGTTTGCTTTCACTTAGAATATAAGTTCTTTTTCCTACGAAGCGAAATATTCTTTCCCTCCAGACATTATTTATTTCATTCCTGATTTATTGTCACACAGTCATTTATTCTAAAACAATCCCACTTTTATCTTTTCCTTGCGCAATTACAGCTCACATTAATTCAAACCCAAGTTTTAAATACGTTGATAAAGCAATACGTATTACTAAGTTACTTGAGATCTAAAATTTATTTCCCGCTTTCCACCAGAATTTACTGCTGTGCTTCCCCGCTACTATTTGCATTTTTCTAGAACATTGGCGAACTCGAGGATTTCCGGTGGAGCTAATCAGAAGAGCGAACTGCCATCATTTGGGTTTAAGTCATGTTTAAGAACAAAAATGCATTAGATGTGCAGAAGCCGAGATCTTTTGCCTTTATTTTTCTTTCTAATGGGGCTGCGTATTGTTAATTAACCTTTGAAAGCCTAATGAAATAAGAATTTTACCTTTGTACTATGCTGGCCAAAATGGCAGATCTTCATTTAATTGCCATGTGTAAATGCTCGCTGCTTATTACAGTAATTAAAAATCAACTTGGATTATGCCTGCTGCTGCAACTTTTTACGCTCAGAAACTGTAATAGTGAAATCTCGTTACAGCAAATACCAATACAACGAAATTTCCGTTGCAACGAAAGACATTTTTAATCCCATTTTAAACACCAATATCAACGGGTATATATTCCCCTACAACGAACATTCCGTTACAAAGAAGTATTTACCTGGTCCATTGGAGCTCGCGATCTTGCTACAACGGAATTTCACTGTATTATTAAGACTCTTTTAATTCACTTCGTAATACAGTAGCCCCTCGTTATATCGCGCTTGTCGGGGGACAGAAAAAAGCGTGATATAACCGATACTGTCAGAAATAACTCAAAAAGTACAAGTAAATTGAGTGTCAACGTAAGAAATTTAATTTAATCTTACATGACAAATTTCTTAATAAAAATAGCTAATAAAACTAAGCTTACCAATCGCTTTTTTCATTCACACTTTTTACAATATAAATTCAGAATGTATTTCTATTGCTTTTTGGTGAAATAAGAGTCCTAAGTCATTTGCCGTTGTTTTTCGTTTAACACTTGTTTTCCACTTAATAGTAAAGATCGAAAATGGATTAACTGCATTGTAGTTACGTGGTTAGACTATTAGTTCGTATTTAGCGTAAGCTTTTTCCAAATGCAATATTTTTACTTTCGAAACCTCAAACTTAAAATTTGGGGAGACATAGAAAAAGAGCGATAAATCAGAATGAGCGATATAACGAGGGGTTACTGTAATTTGTTCTGAATGAGTTTAAGGAGGTTTTCCTATTTCTCGTCAAAGTGTCACGAATTCTCCACAAGAGGCTCCTACTGAAAGTTTTCATTGAGCACCATTGTTAGTTACTTGAATTACTTCAGGTACATAATGTAATATTGTTTAACAAACTAATACATTACACAAAAAAGCCCTTTAGACTTAAGTAAACATAGAAAGTAAATAAAAGGTGTCTCTGTGACTAGCGGGAGGTATGATCATTGTCGACTGTCACGCAATAATAACATCAGAAGATCAGCGGAAAGAAATTTGTTTTTCTAGAAAATGTCATTTGTTTGTTTTTTGCATGAACAAGATGAAAATCGCCCAAAGCTGCACAAGATCCTTAACTTTGTTCTCTTTCTTGTTTTATCGTGTTGTTGCTTCTTTCATTTTATATATTATGAACTTTAATTATGAACTTGCATCAGAGTTATAAAATGATATGCATTTGTTTAAAACTGGGTACTAAAGAATAAAATACTTGTTACACTTTGCAACTGGAAATACAGCAGATGATTTTTTGGACTACGTCATAACTTTATAATTTTCGTCACGGAGTAACATTATAAGCTGCTGTTCTGTCTCATAAAAGCAAGCAAAACATTTATATAAAATAAAATTAGTAAGACTGATTAAAGCAACAACTATAATATCTACGACAATTACAGCAGCAGCAACAACAAAACCAATAAGAATAATACTAATGATGTATTAATAAATAAACTTAAAAAACTGTATTATTAGAAATGTACCTAAGAAATCTTAAATTGCTGGCAAAATGCTGAGAATGTCGACAGCTATAATGGCGTTTACAGCGAAAGCAAACAACATCTACACTAATAATGAAATATTATGAGATATTGTATGAAGCTTACAGAGTGAACATAAACTACAAAAGCAAAAAGGTACAGTAAAAGGTCACGCATCGTAAAGAGTTGGGGACTTTTTGATTAGATTTGCTCTGCCTCCATAGGAAAACATCTAAAAGTTATAAAGCAAAACACCGTGTGAATATTTTTCCATGAACACTTTTATATGAAAACGTTTGAAACATTTCACTACGATGTGACGAGAAAAAGGTAAGAAAATCAGTCCAAGAACAAACATTTCGGTGATATTTCATAATATTTTTGGAATAATATTCGTGAAGCTCATGCAGAATTTTCAATTTGTTTTTAATATGTTTTTACTTTTATACTGAAATCTAGCACATATTTTTTTACTATTACATGTTGATAATATTTGAAGCACATGCAAAATTTTCAATGTGTCATTATTATGTTTTTTTTTTCTCCATTTGTTCTGAAATCTCGCATATAACAGTTTTTTCTATTACATATAGCATTGCAAACATAAGGAAGATGACAAAAAAGTAACTAGATCAGACTTTGAAAACTGGTAATATCTTGTAATATTTTAACTATTAGGGTTGATTCTTTGTATCTTTTGGCGGAAAGAAACTAAAACCAATTCCTTTTGTTCGTGTAATCACTGTAAAAAGAAATCAGGAACGTTACTAGGAATATCCTGGGCACCTCATGTGCCTAATTTTTACCAGTAACATTCCTGGGATTGACCTGGAACCTTTCTGAATAATTGGGAAAACTTCCCACAAAAAGCCAGTAACTTTCCTGGAATTAACCAGGAACCTTTCTGAATAACTGGGAAAACTTTCTACAGAAAATCAGTATCTTTCCTGGAATTAACCTGGAACCTTTCTGAATTATAAAATTTCCCACAAGAAGCCAGTACCGTTCCCAGAATCATTTTTGATGATATAATTAACAAATTTAATATCTTAATAGTTTTGCTAAGTAATTTTTGTACATTTCATGAGTTTCAAAAGTTAACTTTTGAAGTGAGTTTGAACATTGTGAAGTTAACTTTTGAAATTCAAGAAATTTACAATTACTTAGCAAAAGTTTTAAGATATTTAATTTTCAGCTATATCATCAAAAATAATATTGATACCTCAGAAGCATCCCTCAAGTATATAAGTAGTTTCCAGATATAAGTATTGGATTTCTAGAAACTTGTCTGAATTCTTCAAAATACCTTTGTAGTTTAAAAAATCAAGATACTTATCCTGCAATGAGTAGAGTACATATCTGAACTTTTTGACGCCTATTTATTACCTGTTTTAAGAACTTATTATTTTCCTGTAAACATACTAATTTTAAAATCAAACTTGTCCATAATTTCTTTGTAAATATAATAGGACTTAATTTTATTCTAATTGTTACCAATATGAATAATTACCAATCATGTTAAAACATAAAATGTTATGACGTTTAGGTATTAAAAAAAAGAAGAAAAAAGCTTGCAACAATTAAAAAGAGATTTATTAACAATTGTTTTTCACTTCTCTGCCATTTCTAAGGGAAAATATTCATTTATGAAGTATAAAAGAAATCAGATGAATTTTCATGGTTATTAGTGTAAGTCGAGACAAAATTGAAATAATGAAAACATTTGTTTTGTAAATTAGTAGCTGCAAATAGCACATATCAAGTTTAGAATTTAAAATATTTTTTAAAAAATTGTGACCACTTTAAGTTTAATTTTTTCCAAGAGTATTTGTTAAAAATAAAAATTTTAAGCTTTCAGGAAATTACCAATTAAATCAACTTAAGTGATATTTAATTGTTGCCACATTTCGTACAACCATAGGAAAGCTCAAGTCATAAATGTTATAAATAAAAGTACCCTTATATCCATAGCTTAATACAATGCACAAAAATTAAAAAATGAAAATATCAAAATTATTATTTTTTAAGATCAAGAGTAATATCTTAGTATAAAGTGTTCTCCAAAAAAAAAAAAAAAAAAACACATTTAGACAAAAAATAAATAAACAAACATTTTTAAATGACATTTTTTAATCTCTAAGTTCACACAACACCTACATATATGTAAACATAAAAATGGGATTTTTATATGAAACTGCTTGACAAAACAATAATAAAAAAGAGGCATATGTATAAAATGTGACAGGCCATCCAACAGTTTTTCAGCTTGCGTGCAATCATGCATAGCAAAAAACTTCCAATCATTTAAATTTCTCAAAAAAAAAAAAAAAAAAAAACTACAGCAATCTTGGTCTAACTATATACATTATTTAACTGCGATTAACTAGAAGTATGGTATGAACATAAATTGATTCTCAGGGGGTGATTCTCAGTACAAAAACATTTTCTAAACACAAAATTTTCGGAAAACTTATGCCTCTCAACCCCCCCTCCCATTTAAAAATATAAATTATATAATTAGATGAACACCTATCCTTATGTAACAATATATAAGCTTGAAATAAATAAATAAAACATAAAAATCAAATTAATGAAAGCATTGTAATATTAATTCCGAACTCATTTTCCCCCTAAATTTCCCCCAGTATTGTTTGTTAAAGTATTAAATATTTTGCTCATCCCAATGTAGAAAGAAAAGCACAGATATTATTTGCCATTACAGTTGAACATTGAAGCCAGCACTCGTCGTCCAGCAGACCGCAGACCATAAGCTTGCCCTCAAGGAAAACTAATTTGAAAAGAGGACTTTTATATCAAATTTTAAAACTGAAAATTATTAACAATATTCCTTACACGCATTGTTAACTGGCATTGGTAAGAGGATAGAGTCAAACCTCCCCAAGAACAATCTCATTCAAAGAAGAATTTAAAAAATGAAAAGATGCAGAAAAGCATTGCTCGTTTTCAAGGAATGCTCAAAATACTAAATATGAGAAAAAAATGCAATAAAAGAACTTGAAAATATTGTTACTGCTTTACATTTTAATATGTTTGAAAGTACATGTGAAGAGATTCATAAATTATTGCGAGTAATGAAACTATTTTAAATGTTTAAAAAAGAAAAAATCATGTACTAGATTTGTACCTTTAAACTAAAATTACAAAATAATAATGAAAAATATTACAGTCACATGAGCAATAAGTATATACTATGCAATTTTTAAAAAACATCAAGCAGTTTGTAATAATTTGTGTTTCAAATGAGATTTAGTGATTTATGTTCATACCTTACTTCTAGTTAATCACAGTTAAATAATGTATATAGTTCGACCACGATTGCTTTAGTTTTTTTTCTTCTTTTTTTTTTTGAGAAATTGAAATGATTGGAAGTTTTTTGCTATGCATGATTACTTTTTACAGATTCATTTTAATCAAATAATTATTTCGAAGATTCCAATATAAGTAAAGCATTTTAAAAATAGGTTTCACAAATATTTTACACTACAGCAGCCAAATATGAACACAATGCATCCAACAGTGGATGGAAAATGATAAATTTGCAACAGCATCCCTCTGGCTATCCCCTTGTGTTGTAAGAACATCTGGCACGGTTGGAATATTTTAAAATTCAGGTATAACTTCAGATTGTAACATTGGTCTCTAGAAAAGAAAAAAGGATATACTATTCATGCTCTTACTGTGGCAAGCCACAATGCACTTATTCTCCTTCTCTGAGAGTAAAAACTACATTAAGAAATTAAAATTGTATGATATTAAAAATATGAGCAGTTTTAATTGCTATTAAAAGGGCTGCATTTTAACTTTAGTCCTCAAAGAGCAAGTGGCAAATGATTTTAACCAATAGGAAACATGAAATACGAACATGAGGCACTTTTCAAGAACAAAACATACTATAAAATGCTATTGCTTCTAAAATTATAATATAATTTATACAATATATTTTGACAAAAGCTTTAGCTTTAAAATCAAAATATCTTTAAGAAGTTTCATCAAAAGAACAAGTTGAGTGTAATCAGAGCATTTTGGAAAGCTTTATACATCATAGTTAAAGGAAAAATATACTAATAAACACAATAAAATGCTCAAAAATATATTTAGCATATCATTTTCAGAGAGGAGATAAACCAGAGTCCTAGCTGGTAAAGAAAAGAATCGTCCACTTCTGTTCCGTCTTCCATGTAAACGGTTACAGATGATGCCATCACAGCTTTTCGTTTTGTTAAAATCCATACCTGGAATAATCTTGCCATTTCTACAAACAATTAGTAATTTTTTAAATAATACGGAAGCATGAGCTTCACATCACAAAAATTCGTTGATGCGTACTAAGTTTGATTAAATGAAAAACTTACAGGTTACTGGTACAGCTGGGGACTATTCGCCAGCGTAAATGGTGGATTTCTGAATTGTTTACAGTATCTAGCAACTTATCTCTAGAAATGGTGTTTTCCCTCAAATCTGGAACACCAATACCTAATAGATTTTTCTATTGTTGATTCGATAAGTTAGTTTTTTTGGCCCCAATTGAATAAAGTCTGAGAATTCTTTACAGCTTTTGCTTGTTGTAGGATTTTTTTTAGTAATGTACCAAGTACTCGGCCATTACTGGGTAGTTGTAAAAATTTCATAATTTTTTTTAAGATTACCAATAATAGACAAATTTATAACTGATTAGTACAATAATATGCAATATAAGTAGGTAATATGCAATAACTAAAAAAACTCAAGTATATAAAATATTTTTACGCAGCTTATATATTAGTAAACTTCATATGCAAATTCGACTTTTTTTTCCATTTTTTATATTTTGTTTGGTACTATCTTAAGCTGCACGAGCAGCGCCCAACATGTTTGATTTAACAACTCGCTGAAATATCACTTTATAATTAATTACAAAAAAGTAAAAAAGGAAAAGAAAATAAATAAAAACATACAGTGTGAATAGACTTTTTTCCTTGGGGGGGGGGGGGGTGATTATGAGGCATTTTACATTATTGAATTAATTTTTACTACAACCAATAATCATTTTTGAAGCTGATTTTTAGAAAGAGTTATAATGTTTAAGGAATTCTATTTTGGAACTCTTACATTTATATTCTGTCATTAGTTTATTTTTTAGTTTATATATATGTAGTTAAAATGTTTGTTTTCATTTCAATATATTCAAAATTCTTCATGAGCACATCAATATTCTTTTTTATTCACAACTACTCGGGATTCGGTAATGGGTCGAGTACTCGTTACGACTCGGCCAAAGTGCTACTCGAGACATCCCTAAGTTTTTTTAATGAGGAAGATGACTTTGAATGCTTTTGATGATTTACAGATAGACAAACAGATTGTATTTACTAACTACTGCTGAATATTTATTACTGTCCCAAAATTGTATTTAAAGAAATAATAATTCGGAATTCTTAATTGCACACCACGCATTATTGTGACATTTGGTCTAAATAAATGTCTCGCAAAAGTTTAACCTATTTGAAACATAGTTAAGGCACAGCTCAATGCATTGCAAATTTTTCAAAAAGTATGCTTAATGTGCAACATTTAAGTTTTATAAAATTTTATAAAATAGCACACAACACAAAAGTATGCATCATAAGATTTTTTTTGGTTATAATTAATCATCACAATCATATACATATGCCAGATGCTGGTAATAAAACTTGGAAAACATAATTTAAACTAGATTAACAAGATATAACTAAATGAATATTTAACTTTCAAACCATCAGACAAGTATATTTACCTGCATAAGAACAACATTTTAATATCTTATTTTAAATTTGACCTTGTTGAAAGAAACATAACATGCTTAAATATGCAGCGGTTCCGTAAACTACCTTCTAATGTAATACTATATATAAAAAAAAGCGTGATTTTTGGATTTATAGTTATAACGAGACATTACATACAAAAACAAATACAGAAATAGGGTATCCAACGTTTTGCAAGATTACATTCTGACACAGGCCTTTTAAAATTCACAATAATTTTAAAATTCCCCGTTAAATAGGTCCCAATTGCAATAATAGCTTTAAAATATCTTTCCACTGTTCCAAGCGAAACGATCTTTGTTAAAAAATATTTATGCGTGTTCCTTGTCGGAAAAAAAATGCTGCTATAACAGCAATAGCAAATGTTAAAATATTGCAGAACAGTTATAAAAACGTTTCAGACAGTTCATTAGGTAAAACTCAAAATGAAAGATCACTACAAGAATGAAAAACAATCTACTTACCGGCCGCACGACTAGTGCTGTGCTGGCTTCAAACGTTCAAACTGTCATGGCGCACCCGCCAAAACACAAAGCGTAGAGCAGAGGTGTTGCCACTTCTGAATTCAGGAACCTTTTCGCAAAGAAACCTATTTTAAACAGGAAGCTCACAGAAACCTGTGAAAACATCGAACGTTCCTGGAAATTACGCGCTACGTTACGGAATTTTCTTACAGATCAAAAATCACTGATTACTTAGCGTTATGAGGCTTGCTTTTCCACAAAGCTCATCTCCTTTTCATTTTGTAATAAATACTATTACAAAATATAGACAATTTTGAAGCTGTGCTTCTTTTGGCGCGATTATCAATATAATTTTAACATTCAACGGAAGTGTCGATTGCAATATCGATTAATGTCTTTACAAAAGTAAGATTAAATCGGATGATTCTAGAAAAATTACATTTTAATGTTTCTTTTCCATTAATTGATATAAACTCTGATGTAAAACTCTTTATGGATATAAGTATTGACGGAACAACTTCCATTTCATGTTAAAATTACATTCTCATCTTAACTAAAATTCATCTAAGAAGTCGTGAAGTTGAGAAATATAACATCGGCGTGCCAAAGTACACGCACCCGTTTATTTTGTATAATTGAATATGAATATACATCTATATATGTATACATATTATATACATATATATACACTGGAGCATCATTTATACGACGCCGAAGGGACGATCGAAAAACGTCGTATAAACGAGAAATTCGTATAACCATTTACCCTTCTGGCTAAATCCAAAAATTGGGATTACACTAAAATGTTGCATAAATGTGAAAGCCGTATAAACACTACTCTATTGTATATACAAATGTTTAAATAACTTGCAAAATGTCAAAAAATGCAATGAAGAATACGAAGAATTCCGTGGGCGTAACTAAATGTAGATAAGTTAGAAGTATGATTTTTTTTCTCATAACGTTGAATTTTAAAAGTTTGAAAAATATTATGGAATATCATGAAACATTTCCTCATTGAAAGAAAATAAGTTTATATTTTTGACATGTTTATTGATACGTATGAGTAATTACAGGTGAAATTACACACGCTTTTTCTTCGTACTCAAAAAGTCACATATTTACATGTGTTACTTTGATCAACAGTTTGTTTATGTGAGCAGCACTCTTATTTTCTTTTAAATGCCTAATCTTAATTAAGGGACTAAATATCCCTTAGTAAAGTTGTAATTTTCTATTGCTTAAAGTAGTTTTCAGAAAGCTAAAAGTCGTTTCCACTTGAGTGACACCCATATTCATTTTGCCAATGGCTTTAAGAGGAATTTCAAGTTTCTCTGAAGCCATTTTCTGCGTGTAGAGGTACATTTCTAATACATAGGGGTTATGACAAAAGCATTAAAGAATCCTCCTATCTTCACTGACACGAAAGATTTAGTGAAGTATGTGCTCGCACTTCACTCTTCATGAATGATTAAATATTTTGGCAATAACTCTGTTTATTTACTTGTAAAAACAAATTAATAAAATTGTCCTTGTTGAATATGCATGACCGCAATTTATTTCGGTTGGAGTCCGATTTGCTTGTAAAGCACATTAAAAGAACACCATAAAAATCCATTTTATGGAATATGAAGAACCACTATGTATTCCAGTTGGAATCCGATATGCTTGTCAAACAAATTAAAAGAACAACATTGAAATACACAACTTTGAATATGCAAAGCCATAGGTTGGAATAAGAGCGCATTTTAATTATCATCACTATACGTATCTTTCACCTCCAGGCTGCACATATTCAGAGAATGAAACTAGAAAATTTAGCACTGTCGATCCGGAGTTGTAGAAACCATCAAGTTAAACCTTCAATGTTCAGGATATGTCATTTTATTCACCAACTCTCCATTATGGCTATCACCCCACTTCTGTTTAACAGAATACTTGTCACAAAACATCTGTTCTAGACCAAGTCCTGTCACTACCTCACGGCGAGCAACTAACAAACCACCAGACTCTAAAATCATTTGCACCAATAGCAATAACGGTAAGAACTCGGCAGTTTCAATAGTAGTAATTAGGAATAATACTAACATCATATGCAAATAGCACTGAAGTGACTTTCCTTCATCTTTACAGTTAAAATTTTCGTTAATTTCCTACCTACTATTTTGTGTTACAATATAAAAGGATATAAAAAGGTCATAGCTATATTAATGGGTGATCAGGGAGGATTTACTAAATATTATGGCTTTTTATGTTTGCAGGATAGCCGACCAACATAATGTCATTTTGTAGAAAGGAATGGCTATCAGAATACTTTTTCAGAGTGGAACAGTAATGTTCAATACACCCTTTTCACTGAACTGGAAAGATTCATCTACCTCTACTTCACATTGTTAGGACTGATGAAAAAATTTGTGAAAGCCAAGAACAAAGAATGTGAAGGAGTTAAAAGGAGTTTGTCCACAACTAAGTGAAGCGAAACTTAAAGAAGGTATTTTTATTGCACCTAAGAAGTTGATCCGCAATTTGAACGACAGTTACACTTTTCTTCTTCTTTCAGGTTGAAGAGCTACTCCCATATTTTATCTATATTAGGTAACATTCCTTGGGACATTTTGTAGCTTCTTGATCTTTTTTATTGTTACTTGTTAGATCTGTGCATTTATTGCAGATGCTTGAATATGTAGTCCTAATAAGATTCCTTGGAACATTTTGTAGCTTCTTTATGTTTTCTGTCGTTACTTGCTAGATCAGTTCATTTATTGTACATGCTTGAATATGTAATGCTGGTATCATTCCATGGAATATGCTGTAGCTTCTTGATCTTTTTATTCATTACTTGTTAGATCTGTGCATTTATTGCATGTGCTTGAATACGTGTGTGTTACACAGCAGTATCAAAAGAAAAAAAGGTTAAGAAACGCAGCATAATTTAACACATCTTTCTATCGCAACAAGCATCAGTAGTTTATTACTTTAATTCATCGTAATGCAGGTTCATAATCTCTAAGATAGATAGCGTGACGTGATTCCTTGCATGACCAACTGTGGCTTGAATCAAGGTCGTGTATTCGTGAATGAGATAGCCACATCATCTGAATGGGTAATTAGATGTCATTCTTTTTCTTGAAAGAACAAATTTGGATTCGATGAGAGCAAAGTGAATGTCTATTCAAGGTTATTTTCATGATGCATTTCAAATGAGAAAGCTCTGCATCAAATCAGACTACGAGATACATTGACATGCATTGTTCAACAAAGCTAAATGCTAAATTGGGAGATTTTTTCTATTTCCGTAAGATTTTTTTTTTCATTTTTATGTTACGTGATACTTTTCTGTAGTACAAAAGAGTACAAACTGAATAATGATCTATTGCATAACTGAGGCGTGAAGGAGGGAAAGTTGAAACATTGAAATTAATGAAAGATGTTAAAAAATAAACGCATTATTATTATTTTTATTATTTTTTACTGAGCCTTGAAGCAAGGTATGGTGAAACATTGAAATTAATAAAATGTGTTTGAAAATCGTATTCTTTTAATACTGCGTTTTGAAGTAGGGATCGATGAATCATTCAAAATAATAAAATATTATTACATGAAGAATGAAAGTTATGCAAAAAAGCAGACAGACTCATAGGCTCGAAAAATTCCTTCGCACCCAGCTTATAGAACAGCGGTATTCCCCTGTGGCCCGCCTAGCTTTTGTGAGTAGCCCGGGAAAGGCCGCCAAACAATTTCAAACTTTGATATCAAGTTTTTTCCCCATTGGTACACCCTAACAAGCACTTTTTTCCTTTCCTGAAGAAATTGTTGTTTGCTTTGTCCCTGAAAAGAGCCAAATGTTTGATGAATTACCAAAAAATAAATAAATAAACAAATGAAATGGAATAAAATAAAAATAAAAATAAAATAATAATGCAAAAAATTTACTATATTTAATTTTTATATTGCGATCCGAATAAAATTATCTGGTTGTTTATTCGCAAAATGAACAAATCTATCCACAAGATTATTGTGAAAGGTTTCGTTACGGTTGTTTTTGGTGTGAATGCATTCCTGCCTGCAAACACCAAATACAAATTAAGCAAGTTAGTACTTGCGAATTGTGGCTTTTACAATTCCCCCATACCTAAAAGCGAGAGAATTTTTCTGGTTACCGGTACTGGTACGTGGAAAATTACGGGTCATTAAAAAAAAACGTTACATTTGAAGTGTTCTTAAGAAACACGAGCTTTAGTTTTTCTCTAAAATAAGATTTTTTTTTGAAAATCAACAGATCGTTCTAGCAATTTTCTTACACTTCAAATTACAGAGGAATTGTTTTGCCAATTTTTTTTACAAATAAAGCCATTATTCCGATAAATACATACATTTCCACTCTCAGGAAAATAGTGTTTTGTCTTCTATCCTTTTATCCATCTTTTTAGCTGTGTAAATATTTCTGCTGGTAGTATTGCGTTCTTTGTTTGGTCTGTTCTGGAATGCTTACTCTCTTGTGAAGGTCAAAACTTTCTTTAACTCTTTCTCCTAGCGTCTTATTAGAGTAGGCATTCAACTTGCCATATTTTATCCATGGAAAATGATTACGAATCCCTTTTAGAATCTCGGAAGAGACAAAAAGACTAGCGGAGGACATTTTAAACCATTTGCTAATATTTTAAATATGTCCCTCGTGAAATTTTAGCCACATCATTAATAATTTCGCTCGCGTATGTTTTAAATGGATTTTTTACCACCTTACATATAGTATCATAAAAATAAACTGAATTAATTGCAATGTAATGAGATTGCTGTGCGCACTTGTCACTCATTAAGTTATAATTAGGATAGCAGATGAATACATGAACGAACATATTTGAAGCAGATACTTAAAACATCATTTAATGACGACATTTGGCTTTGATCCCAAATAAGAGTAGAAACATTTTTATATATTCAGAACAGCTGTAGAACATGATAAATTTAAAAGATGGATAACACAACAACATAACATAGGTTCAAAAGTATAATTAAACGATAATATTCAAATATCTATTAGATAATAATGTTTCAGAAAATGTAAACATTATTAACTTCCTTGGCGGGGAAAAAAACCTCTGATGCTCATATTGATACAGTATGTAAAAAAAATGCAAGAAATTTTGGTATAATAAGAAACATTGCTAGTATTTTACCCCTAAGTACTATTTTTACCCTTTATTACGTTTTTATTTTCCCCACACTTTCTTATGGTATTACTAGCTGGGGTCAAAGTATTTCTAAAAATTATAACGGAATTGATATTCTGTTGAGCAGGTTCCATAAAATTTTGCAAAATCAATTGAATAATTCGACTGATAATTAAAAATTATTTTTGAAGTCTAAAAAAAAGTACGTTCCTAAGGTTAGTTTAATGATGTTTGAAAGATTAAAATATTATAAATGTAGTGAAATAATAAAGTTAGAACTTTTAACACTTAGTTATGAAACTAGACAGCAAAAAAAAAAAAATGTACTTTTTAACAATTTAAACTCAATTGGTCCCAAAATATGGAGCAACTTATCAAAGAATCTAAAGGAAATAAATTCTAAACATATGCTTAAAAATAACTTAATGCTTTTATTAAAAAAAACTCTATTTTCTAAGAATAATAATTATTGCTAATATTTTTTCATTATTTTTGTTATGTTTATAAGATGAATGTGTATTTAAAATTTATCAGTTCTAAAAGGCTGTTATATGAAAATAGATCTGTACACTTTTTAGCCTACTTTCCCGTAAAATTAAAAAAATAATAATAAAGCATGAAAGAGGGCTTAATGTATCGTGAAAATATCGTTAAAAATAAAGAAAAGTCAAAAATAGGTTAAGTAATTAAATAAAGATTGAAAAATAAAAAATTTGAAAGTAGGGCTTTGAGATGGGGAAAAAGTGTGTCTGTCGGTCTGTCCATTCCCCCCGCCCTAATAACTAAGGAATTGTCCGAATCGAAAGATTTTTTTTTTTCATTAGAAAGATCACGGCGAGGACATCTCATTTCCAAATTTTACTTTTCGATTTGAACAATTTTCTGTTTGAATTCGTTTAGAACAGTGGTTCCCAACCTTTTTTCCCTTGCGAAGCCCTACAACGAATCGAAAGAAACTGGCGAACCCCTTTCTGTAGCCGTTAGTAACGGGTGACAAAAGTATAAAGTTTGCTAGCACATTTATTTTCTGTGTTGTGCAATACTTCACAACAAGACATGAAAACATAATTATTGTAAAATATGAAAAACCAAAAAAGTTTAAAGATTATTTTCCCGATAGTTTCCACTTTCTGGTTGAAATATACAAAATTCAGAAAAAGTATTCAAAATTTACAATAAAAAGTAAAACTTACATGTTTTTAAATTGCGATATTGCGATAATACAGAAAAGTTGGAATAAAGTGTGATAAATAATAGTCCAAATTTAAAATGAATGAATAAATATCTTTTCGTTTCACTTTAGGGTCTGTATAATGAATTAACCTAAAATAATGCAACATTTTACATTTTATGTAGTAAGTTTTCATATTTCCAACTCGTACTTTGCGCTTGCGAGGGAAAAGTGGGAAATGGTAGGAAAAAGAAATATGTTCTAAAATTTGAAATAAATATCTTTTGATACCAATTTGTAATCCAAATTGGTACCGAAATGATAAATTTGATTGTGATCCAAATTAGAAATCAGGCATGAGTAGAAATAAGGGCATTTCAAATTTTGCATGTATGCCTCCCTATTCCAATTCACTACTTTTCTGCATTATCTGGAAAGCAATTCATTTTTTTTTAAATAATAATATTTGTTCTGGGTTTCCTAAGACGTATGTAAATTTATTATTTCATTTTTTCTTTTACGTTAGTGATAAGAACTTCCGCCATTGCAATATTTTTTTCGCGAACTTCATTCTTTTTTCATTCTTCACCGCGCGAAACCCTAAGGTTTCGCGAACCATCGGGAAACGCTGGTTTAGAACAACATGAAAACATTGCAGCACAACATTACTCAGTCTTCCAGCTCTCAGCTTGGAGCAATACAGAAATGGTGTTTTCCAATTAATACTATTTAGTAGTTTTTCGTTTAAATACTTTTTGCGGACTTAAGGCTGTGCCGTTTTGGAAAGGATAATAGTATGTTCATGTACTGAAATGTTGAAGATCAAACTAAACAAGCTTCAAATAGATCACAGAGATATTTAATTAAACTCCACTGGGTTATATAAAGATTTTGGTACAGTTATATACAACTATTTACAGTAGACAAAACTATTTGCAGACATTTCACAAGAGATTTGGCTTTTAATTTTAGGAACTACGTCCTAAACGACTCACAGTACCGAGCAGGTACTAAAAAAAAATAATAACAGGCAGTTCACGTCCTGCTAGGACGGGAGTCTTCAACCATCTCCTCGATCCTGGTCTCAGATGCACTTCCGGATATTTTTGGGAGGGGCGTGACCCAAAACAGCAAATTTTTTTTGATTCGCTTCCATTACGGCGCTACAATCGGGTATATTTGCCCGCCGTAATCTTATTGGGTTATTTAAAGGCGCCACGAAGTCTAAGTACGCCCCTCGTACGCACGTGCTTCGGCACGCATCATAAAGATATCGGAACATCGATTTTCTAAGACGGAAAAATCGACAAAGCCGCTCCGTGTCTCGACATCCATTCACTGGCCAGACAGTCTGGCGCCGAACGCCAATCATCCAGCCGGGTGAAAAGGGTGTACTCCTTACAAGGCAATGACTCGAGTTCTACGCTTAATGTCTTTAAATATATTTGGTACTTCTTAGACAGTGAAGCAATTTCGTAGCAGTAAGGATGCTTTCACACCAAAGGCGACGGAGGCATTTTGACTCCGTCGTAACAGACTGTTGCTACGGTTATCAAATTAACAGCGATGACATATGCCTTCGATAACGCGATCAATCAATCAATGTCCGCTAGAGGAACGTTCTTAGATGATGCAATAAAAAATGTCAATCAGTCAACGCGAGTGCATGGTTATGAAATAATGTTGAACCATTGACATGCTCCGAAAAAAAAGTCTTTGTCGTAAGTCGCTGTTGCGTTTGGTATGGAAGCACCTTAAATACATGGGCTGGTGACACTTGTTTTTCGGTAGCTGTGGTTTTCTGTTTATTGAAGGATTTTTCTGGAATTCTTCCTGTAGTCCTGTCACTTGAGAGATCAGGAAGGGTAATTTCCTAATCCCCAAATCCCTGACTGTTAGAAACATGACGTATTTGTTCATGTACGTATGTATTAAGCTGTGTCTTTCCTGCAATACGTATTGAGCATATAACCATTGCCACTCCCGCGTTAGATGACTTTGAAAAGTTGGCTTGCCTTACTGTCTTATAAATTGTCATGCCTCTCAATTTAAGAAAAAAATATTTTTCAGTAACTTGTTGCTTTTGCTGCTTTTTGTCAACGATTGTTTTTTAAGTTTTTAACTTAAAAAACAATTGTTGACTGCTGAACCATTAGCTTGCATTTATTAAGAAGTTTATTTGTGTATGATAACTTATTTTCCTATACGTTTAAAACTACACTTTTTACAGGCAGCTTCGATCTAGTGAACTTTATCAAGGGAATATAAGCTTTAAAAACTATTAGTTTTTGGACGGGTTTTTAAAGACAATATCATTTTACCTTGTCAATGATTTTTTCATAAACTTGAAAGAACATTTGAAAGTATAAGTAGAAACAAGCTGAAACGTAAGAAACTGCATGAAAATTGTGATTAACATTTAATGATGTTCATATATTTACTGAGTACATAATGGCATTTTAATGACCCAAAGATAATCTGAAATCAAACAATTTATTTACAAGTAAAATGTTTCAAGGAATTACTTGCGCCGTCGTTCTTCGTTTTCTGAAAATACGCCATGCATTAATTAAGATAGAAAATGAATAATTCAACTTAATAAGATTTATTTTGACATATTTAAATAATATATAATATTTTTTATTTTGGCTTTTAGTGTTAATTATTTTTTTTATTGCTGAAAGCGACATTTAACCACGCTCTTAAAATGCTTTTTTCTCAAAATTTTAAATTAACTAATATTCCGTACTGCATTATTCATAGCATGACATTTTACAATATTGAAGAAAGTGTTTCAGCACTGGCTCTCTGACGTATAAAAATACTGAACTATTGGTTGAATAGCTAATTATTTTTACTTTACATTCTTTAGCAGCTTCTTTGTGTAGGCATTAGTTGACAAAATTCAATATTGTCAGCTTCTTTCTTTCATTTTTTTTTTCTTTTTTGAAAGACGATATTGACTATTAAAACCGCCTATTAGATGGAGTTAATAAGCCTCATTTTGAAGATTTAGAAAAAGGCAGTTTAACGAGCATAGATTGTTTGCCAGTACTTATAAATAAATGAATAAAGGAATGTTAATAGGTTGCTGTTTCGGGATTTTTTTTCCCCTTTTCATAGTTTTACATTTTATTTTGTCTAATTATTTCAAAGTGTTTCTAGTATACGCTGCAGTTAAACTAAGGAGGTTAAGCTCACAAGCGACACCACTAAATTCAATTCTGTGAGATTGTTACTAATTTAACGTTTGCAAAATTACTTATTTTAGCATTTAAAGAAATACGTTTACGTTCAAATATATTGGTATAATTTTATATTATTTCAGCCGATTGTCGATAATGAAAATCTTAGCAAAGTGCCAATGTAAATAAAATAATTTTTGGAAAAAAAAAATAGAACCGACTTTAAACTATAAATTGCGCTAAAAAGTAAAAAATAATATTATTCTTTAAACAACTTCGATATGACTTTTAAACATAATTTTTGAAGTCGGTGCAAAATTATGAGTCTAATTATAATTACATCATGCGTTATTTTATACTGAAACTGTTGCAAACTCTACGCTATTTATATTTGTAATTGGTTCTTAGTTACAAAAGGAATCATGCATCAAAATCCATCATAATTTTGCACCGACTTCAAAAATTATGTTTAAAAGTCGTATCGAAATTTTTTAAAGAAAAATTTTATTTTTTACTTTTTAGCGCAATTTATAGTTTGAAGTCGGTTCTATTTTTTTTCCAAAAATTATTTTATTTCATTCTTTTTAGTGTAAATACATTTTTATATAAATACTCTATTTTTAAAACATAACATATCAAAGGGGAAGCCTTTGAGGGAATGACACTAAAAACTAACCGTTTGAAAGATAAATTTCGTTTTAAAATCGGATTTAATTTCTTCTTCAGAGAAGCCTTCAGTCTATTTCTTGTTATAATTGCTTTTAATATGACATATTAATGGCAACAAACTCTTTTTTAACAATGAGTTTCATTTTTATTAACAACTTTTCCAACAAAGAAAAATCGAGCCTAGCCTTTCCAATTAAAATGAAAAAATACTAATTTTTCACCCATAACGTTTTTTCTAAAAAACAGATGTAGTCAAACTGATGCGCGATATTTGAGTTAGACGACCCTCTATCGATCAAAGGAAAAATAATCAAAATCGGTTCATTTAGTCAAAAGTTATGGATGAAAAAGCAAAAAAATGACGACATTTCAGCCCATAATTTATTTTCTAATTATCGAATATGGTCAACCAAGGTATGGGACCTATGGGAAACCAACCTCGATCGATTAAAAAAAAAATTCCTGAAAATCGGTTCATCCGGTAAGAAGTTATGAGTGGAAAAACAAACAAAAAAAAACGACATACATACAATCTGAATGTATAACCTCCTTCCTTTGTGAAGTCGGTTAAAAAGTAGTGACAATGTAAAAAAGTAATTAAAAAAATGACCTGATCAAAAGTTCGATTACATACTTTTCTCTTCCACACCCCCTCTTTTTAGCCTTAAGATTGTCATGCGGCAGAAGTTTAATAGCTCCTCAATATTTTCCCTAACAACTCCCTACCTATTAGCGTAAAGCCTTAGGCTTTGTTGAATAAACCGGGGATAAGTTCCTTACATCTCGGGAATCGATCCAGGGTCGTCTAGATAAACTATAGTGGTCCTACCTAACCACTAGATCCCATTGGATTACAAAATATATTTTTTTCAATGTGGAGGCGCTTGCTTTGTTGGCACACGCCCTTTTCAAAGCCACGGAAATTGCTGGCCATTTGTGAAGAGTCACTTGATAGGCGGCAGTATTATTCCTAACACGCTGTGGGCGGATGACACTAGATGGCGCCACCACAACTATGCATTCTCCCCTTTTAGGTCAGCGACTGAACGGGAGGGAAATTGATTGAAATCGAACTGATCTAATGTAACAGAAAATGTAGTCTATGTGTAAACGAAAATAAACACAGATTATTTAGACACGTCGTTATGAATTTTTCGAACAGTCTATCATAAAATAATTTGTAATAAACTTATTTTTTGAACCCAGCTTTCCAACTCGTTTAGTGAAAAAGTGCACCTTAACCTTGAACCTTTCATGAAAAAAAAAATGTTAAAGTACATTCAACATATAATATTCTTTGTATTATAATAGAAGAATATTTATAAATCTTTTTTTCTCTAACTTCACAGCAAACTAATACCACTATATAACTGCATTATTGTCTATTCAAATTACATGTTTATGTATACCGTCGAAAGGTATCAACAAAAGTAGAAGTTATAGCTGTATACTTCAGATGATTGTTATCAGTTTCTTTTCCACATCACATTTCTACGTATTTTATTATTTGATACGCATTCATCTTTTTCATAAACACATAGTTGAGTATTTTAATAGCAGTTCATTAATTCTTCTATTATTAACTCAGTTAACAGTAAACAATAATTTCGTTGAACGCCCATTTCATTTGCCTATTCTTTTTACCTTGAAACGCTTTATTTAAAAAAATCTTTCCTGTCTATCCTTCATTGCATGACTTTCTAACGTTTCATTAATCAACCAGTTTAAGAAAATTTGACTATCAAATTGTTCTTATGGTTCAAAGTACTGTGAAATATTTCAGTCGGAAAAATATTTTTTCCTGAACTGAAACTGGATGTACTAACAAAAACAACTCCGGACTTCTGATTTGCTTTTATATGTGATTATAGATCAGATGATCTAAATAAACTTAAATTATTTACGTAAGTATGAAAGTCTCTGGCTAGTTTATTTTCACCTGATAATACTTTTTTCCAAGAAAAGTAAATACTTAAAAACTTTAAAAGCAAGTAATCAAAACATTTATTCTTAGCTTTTGATTTTAAGTAGTAATGAAAATAAATAAAATTAGAACTTCGGAAAGGTTTGGTATTTTCTCCAAAATGTTTTCAAAGGACTCGTTTATAATTCTTTATTTTGTCAAGTTCCTGTTGATGTAATTTTGTGACCTTCTTCAGCTCGAAATATAAAACCACACTTAATAGTAATGTTGCAAATAAAAGCTAATTATCTGTTTTGAAAAAAAAAATATTTTCCTCTCATATAATAAGTTTTTCGACCTGAAATGGTTTCGACCAGAAATGGCTTTATGGAATTTTCTAAGAAGCTTTGCAGTTGTTGTTGTTTCAAATTCCACACTGCTCTAGTCATTAGTCCGCAAGCTTCCCAATATGTATCAATGTTCAACAAAAACTTATAAGAGCAGACCACGTAATTGAACCATTTCTAAGAAGTTATAAAAATAAGATAAATAACATATTTTACTATGTTTATTTTTGCAAATGAGTTAAAAATAATAAGTTCATTCATGGAGATGGAGGGATGGTAATGATCAGAGGATATTCGGAACCTATTTTTCTCATTAAATTCGGTGCATAATGAAATAAAATAGCTATCCCACTTAAAGTATATGCTTCGGCACATGTATATAATTTCATGAAAAATCTATTTCTTATTAAATTTAAAAACCAATAATATATAAATGTTGATGAAACGATACATGAAACATATCTTTAGTGGGATAAATATTTCATTTCATTCCGATGTAAATTCAAAAACAAACTGAATGACCTTATTATTGGATTTCTTTTAAAATAACATACCTTTTCTCAGAATTAAATATTAGGTTTAAAAACAGCTTTCAACTACAAAATCAGCCATCCCTATTATAGATTTGCTATAACAACAACAGGTCTAATTACTTGTATTCATATTTCTTCAGAACCAATTAACCAGTTAAATTTTTTACTATTTTTTCTTAATATACAGTTCGTTCATGAAAGTAAATCCGCAAGAAAAGGCTCTTGTTTCTCTGCGGTTTTAGGGCTAGAAAAAGGAAGACTACTTCACCGAATCGGGCATCTTGAGCCGTTGCTAAGCAATATTTAATTACTGCGTGGAAGACTTTTTGCTGGAAGAGTAGCTAAATTTGTTGCTTTTCTTTGGTAGATAAAGGTCAAAGAAACAATCTGAAAATTGATTAAGACAAATTTATTGTTACCCGACGTAAGAATACCCATAAAATTTATTATGTGCAGGTGATTAGTGTTTTTATAAAAACAGCACATTATGACGTTTAATAAAAATCATACTTTACCAGCCAAAAGCATAAATTTTGGTATTAAAAAATGTACATTTAGCATAATTTTAATTTTATATAAAAATGCTCTTGAATTTACAGATGATCAAATTTTTAGTTTTCTCACAGTTGTTTTTCTACATAGTTGAACCGGTTAATCCATGCTGTACCGCACTCTGCTTTATTCTTCTGTTGTACTCATTACAATTTATCTACATTGAAAGTCACAAAATACAACATCACCAGGGCCGGATTAAGACCTAAGCACTAAAACTTTTTGGTGTCCTCTTATATTTAAATATTTCAAAATGAAAGCAATAAAGTATTTTAAGACTTTTTGATACTGAAAATTAAAACCTTTGAACAAAACAACGTTTATTTTTGTAAGTTCCTTTTTTGAGTCGAATAACACTCTTTTACTTCTTGCGTGTCCTTCCAAAGTCTTTGCTCAAATCCATATAATCAATCCTATGCAACATATATGCTGTCTATGTATGTAAAAACACATAGACACAGTATTTTGCCTACCTTGTCACACATTTGATTTAAGGGGATTTTTAGTGTATTTTTCAATCCGTAAAAATGAAAGTTCAACCTTCCAAGCAACTTAGACATGACTTAAAAAAAAAAAAAAAAAAAAAAAAAAAAAACTTAAGAATTTTACCTGTTATTAAATAAGTAAGGATTTTTACAAACTACGAAATTACAACAACAGAAATATCAACTAACAGTAAAAAATTCCTTTTTTTTACACTATTGTCGCTTGGGTCGAGATGGTTGACAGTTTTTGTACGCTTGTTGCACCATTTAACATTTAACCAGAATTTTTTTTTTCACTTGCGTTATATCAACCGTTTAAATAAAAATGCACTAGTCGTGTACTTAATTTTGCAGTACAAACATGATGACTCTTCAGATAAGCGGAGCTTATTTATTTGTCCATGAATTTCTAATATATTTACAAATTCATATAATTTTGCTATTTATTTAGTTTTATTATTGTTGGAAAGCTTCTGAGGTGCCCATCGTTTCTTTGGCGCCTTCTGTACCAAGGAAACGCTCTTTTTGCTCTTAATAGTTTTGCGGGTAATCCACCGCTGTACAGTACCCATCGCCGTGACGGTAAAAATATTTTTTATTATTTTGCAAGCAAAATTGATGCATAGAAAAGAAAAAAAATGTACAACTGAGTTGAGAACCTTCCTGTTATATGTTATGTTCTTAAGAGTAAATGAAAACAACTTAATTCGTTCAAATCATTAGAGGAAATAGCTTATGAGAATCGCCAATACCGGGAAGCACACTTCAACATTTCATATTAGTTTGTTTGAACTATTTTAAGCATTTTATTTTAGTTTATTTGAACTACAGTCAACAAATCCTTTGTAAAAATCAAGCCGCTGACTGTAAGAAATTTATAATTACAGAAAATATAAATTGTTTGAAGTAAAAATTAAGGGAAAAAATCATAGTATTTACTAAAGAACGCAGAGGAAGTCTGTCCCCAACACAGCTATCGCAGTACTACTTACTTCTTATTTCGTTACCTTTGAGAGAAGTTAAGTTAATATAAACGAATGTCAATTGATTAAAAAAACATATTTAAATACATATTATTTATAATTTGAATAAAACAAGAAGTTGAGTTCTAAAAATCCCAAGAATTTAGCGCATTTAATGAAAATGCAGATGATAGATGTAGAAACTGTATTTTGTTGGTAATGAGTGCACATTTTAGTTTATTTTTTCCGTCTGAAGCTAGTCTTTTACCTTCACCACCTTAGCAGCTCTAAAACTAAAAATGTAGTTTCCGTCCAGAACAATGCAAGTTAAATGTACCTTTCAATGTTTCACAAGTCACAAAAAAAAACTGAATTTTTTTATCAGATGCTTTTTTTTTAAACAATACTAATCGGAAATTAATGTGCGTCGGAGTTCATGTAGAATTGCTAGTTTTTTGTAACCATATAACATTTCATACATAAAATCGACTTGGTTTTCCTTTAAATAGAAGTAATTAAAAAGGCTTCTATATTTTCCTGTAATAAAAACTTAATCGTTTTGCTTAATCGTCAGAGTTTCGATACTGATTAACAGTACTTAAAATATTGGTTTTCTTGAAATTGATGAAGAGTCGTGCGTGTATGCGTACGTTGAAATTGTCACATCAAACTGCTGTTGTATTTCATGTAAGTTACGATTCTGGGTTATATTTTCTTGTTAAACATTTATTCAATTCGCTGCCTATTTACATTATTATCTTACATATTATTTACAGTGGCTCAGATTCCACATCATTGGTCTAAAGTTCTTAGCCGCTTCCAAGTTACGGGAACGAGCTCTCCCGCACAATAAACGTTCTAAAGTTCTTTAGGTATTTCCTCCACACGGGCACAAGCTCTCCCGTACAATGTTACGTCTGTACGGGCGCAACTCCTCCCTGTCCAGCATTCGAAGACCTCCTTCTCATCCGACCGCAACCTCGTAGGCAAGCGAAAGTCGATCTCCTCGCCCCCGCTTTTGAGGGCAGCTTATATAGGGGGTGCCTGACCTTAGGCCGACATCGAAGACAAGGGGACACACGTGCACCATTTCCGGTCGTGTAGGCCCCTTCGTCCTGTCACGTAGGCCCCGTAGGTTTGCCGGCCTAGGCCTAACCTGACAATGTACATGCATATATAGAGCGTTTTGATGCATCAAAATGCTGTTGAATTCCTAAGCCCAACAAACGTTGGCACATTATTATGTATTTTAAATTCAAACTCTAATTTCAAAGCAGCATTTGTAAAATAATAAACGATTAGGGTCAGTTGGGGTAATTGTAAACACGGGGTAATTGTAAACAAGCTTCATAACTACACTTGTGGTGGTTTTGAAAACTTAACTGCTTGTGAGGGGATAAACTGCATAGGGAAGACATTGAAACAGTTTCGTAAGTTTCGAAACAACTGTGGAGGCGTCACTATTATTTGAAAATGGCACAGTGAAAAAAGTTGTTTAACAAAATTTAGTGATCTTACATTTTCCTCTCCAGCTCATCTACAAAAGCGATGCAAGCGGTTTCAACCATTTTTATTTGTCATATGGAATGCTGCTAAAAACATTTAGCTATGAATTTAATCCTCCCTGTTATTTTTCATGTGCAAGTTAGGTGTTTACAATTACCCCATATATTTCGTACTCTGGGGTAATTGTAAACACTTAAATTTATCCTATTTCCAATATTTAGGAAGGAAAATAAGTATTTTATTTTGATGTAAGTTACACTTTTGTGTCTATTTTACATAACTGTTGTTGTTGTTGCTAATTCCAATTGGAAATCCAAGTCCCCCTTGCAGGGCGACCATGAATTAAGGAAGCTCCTACTGATTATTAATGAGCTCCGTTATAATGAAGTACACTTGGCTCAGAGGGGCTTAAAGATTTTGAAACAGCTCCCAGATGAGAGATCGTCACCTAGGATGGTCCCTCAAAAATTATTTCTAACTTGGTGGGCATTTGAAGCGACGATGTATTTTACGTGCACAGCTCCTTTTAGCGCACTCGGTCTCAGAGTAATCAATCGCGGGAGGTGGTCACCCTCCCAAGCGTTGACCACGGCCAGTTGTGCGTCACTTTCGGGGTTCTATGGGATTCAAACTTAACCGACTGATCCACTGCGGGACAAATTTTATATAAATTTGTCGGATTACTTTACTTTTTGCAAGATATTTCACGTTAAATGATCTCAGTCGACTCATAACATAACTCAGCGGACCACATGCGGCCTGTTGGCCGCAGATTGAGAAGCATTGCTCCGGAACTTCTTAATCCTTCAAGCAGACTGTGTATGAAGCAATTTTCCATTTGCATCAACCTTATTCGAAAATAAATCACTGTTTACAATTACCCCAGATCTCTGGGGTAATTGTAAACACACTGGGGTAATTGTAAACACAAGCTCATTCGCTAATAAATAGTCATAAAGTCAAAATTTTTGCACACATTTACTCACAAGAAGTACAGTAGTGGCTACAATGCTCACAATTTTTTCTCTGAATTCATTCAAGAGGTAGTGAAGGATCAAAAGGTAAAACATTGAAAAAGCGTTTACAATTACCCCAACTGACCCTATATTTTAATGCAAAAAAATCTACTACTCTCGCCAGCTATACATTTCTCCGACACTACGTTTCTTTTTTCAAACCTGTTCTAAATTTTCTAATTGTTCGACGCAGCCACGGAAAGGTAGCAACGCGAACACCTCTTTCAACAATTACCCTGCGTTTCGAATTTTAAATAATAAATAAATAAATATAGAAAAAGAAAAATGGCCCGTTTATTTATGTGTACTTACTGCTTAATAAGAATATAAATGTATTTTATTTTTGACGCTGACTATTTTTCAGCTACAACCAATTTTAGTTACAAACAATTTTAGCAGAAAAAAGGGTAGCCCTTAGTCAAGGTCTCTATATTTCTGACCAACTATCGCCAGTCTCCAAGATTCTGCAGAAATTTGGCTTCAAAAAAAAAAAAAAAAACATTAGCTGTTTTTGAACATTTCAACTGTGCATTGAAAATGGCCATTTTAGGTAATAAATTTTGACATAATTTCGCGAATATAATTGCACAGTTTAGCCAAAAAGAAGCTATTTATTTTTAAATAAATATTTTTTTCAATAAATAACGTGAAATAAACATACTTCATCAATAACGATAACTTTGATCGACATGAGTAAAATGAGGGTCGTTAAAGAGTTTTGGGTGTGTAACTCAAAAACAAGACGTAAAATAAACAAAATACAACCACTGTCTGCACACAGTAGTTAACAGAAATCTATTACAGCTATCTGTTTTGCAGGCACCGAAATCGTGTCACAGTGTTATTTAAAAGGGTGAAATAGACGACTTCGGAAACAGTCTCGCGTTCTGAGTCACGTGCAAATCGATCGTGTTTTCAGGATGCGACGTTTCGGCGAGCTTTTGTAAGCATTAGAAACAAGCTGTCCTTTTGTTGTTCCGGTGAGAAACGTTACTCAATTTTCTATAGAAGAACCGCAATCATAAGCTGTTGTCATTGGCATTATTGCTAGTTACTACTACAACAAAATGGACGCTTAAAATTGTTAATCGCATTTATTGAACGGAACTGCTGTCTGAGGTGGATGAGTTAAAATTAACGAGAATAAGGATACAATAGTGTTCAGTTTTAAAGCTCCTGAATGAAGTGAAGAAATCTTGTCTACAACGCCCTCTTGCTAGAAGCGCCACGTTCAGAAAAATGTTGATTGTTCTTTCGTATGGCACAGAGCTATCGTGCATCTGTTCGCTAAAACCTTCGTTTCGTGAGTATTGTATTCAGCATCGACTTGAATAAAAGAATTAATCATTCACCAGTCTATTTACTTTAAATTGAACCACCGCACAATTCGACGGAATAGAAAAATACATTGGTCCGCTCGCGGAGTATATTGTGAAATTTGACTGGTGATTTTCAACTTTTGAAGTGTTAGCAAAATGGCCGATCCAGATTTGACAGTGCTGAATCAGAGAAAAGGTAATGTGAAAGCAAGAATTACGAAATTAAAACCTGTAGTTTTAAAAGAAGACAGCAATGAAGCTGAGCTTAAATCTCGATTAGAAATTTTGGAAACTGTAACAGAATCTTTCGAACAGTTAAAAGTGGATTATTATGAAACTGCGTCAGAAAAAGAAATTAAGGATATCGAAGTGGACCTTACTGCCATTGATTATGACCTTCAAGAATTAAGGGTAAGTTTATCTACCTTATTATATAATAAAAAAGAAGAAAGTAAGTCGGCTAGTAACGTAGATTTGAGTAATTTAGCTACAAATGACAGCGTATCAATTAAGCTACCAGAAATACCTTTACCACTTTTTTATGGTAATTTCGAAGATTGGAGTTCTTTTATTTGTCAATTTAAAAATTTAATTAAGGATAATCCGTGTTTGACGGAAAATCAAAAATTATGCTATTTACGTGCCTTTCTAAAGGGACAAGCAGTGCACGTCGAAACTACAGATAGTTATAGTTCGCTTTTGAAAGCACTTGAGCAAAGATATGAAAACAAAAGAATTATTGTAGATACACATATTAAAAATATAATAAATTACCAGAATTTAACGTCAGAATCAGGAAGGAGCTTACGCAATTTTTTAGATTGTATTAAGAAAAATATTAGAGCCTTAAAATTGTTAACTTTCGAAGGTGACAAATTATCTAACGTTTTGCTTATGAATATTATACTTCAAAAATTAGATCATGAAACTAGAAAGTTGTATGAATCAACGCTAACAAATAATGAAGTGCCCGACTTTGATGTATTTTTAGAGTTTCTAGAGAGACGTTGTCAAATTCTGGATAGTATTAGTCGTACAGTACCGTTTATGTATAAGCAGAAACAAATTTCGATAAATAAAGGTAGAACCTTTTTAATCACAAATACGGCGTCAAATCCTTGCACTGTTTGCAAATTGTCTAACCATTCAATCTATAAGTGCAGTGTTTTTCAAAATATGAAGGTTTCGGATCGAATTAATTATGTAAAAAGGCAAAAATTGTGTCTTTCCTGTTTGAAAGCTTCCAATCAAGTAAAACAATGTTTGTCAAAGTATAAATGTCAGGTATGCTCGAGCAAACTGCATCATACCTTACTGCACATTTTCGAACCGCAAGTTCCTCAAATCGCAGTCGATCACAGCGCGTCATGCCAGTTGGGACCCGACAGAGGGAAAACGGATGAATCGTTAGCTCAAGTGGAATTCTCGAACTGTTTAGTTTCAAAAAGGAAAAATATTTTGCTTCCGACAGCGATTGCTTATATTAAGAAGGGGGATGGTCGCTATTTACTATGTAGAGCTTTATTGGATAGCGGCTCGCAATTGAACTTCGTAACGACTAAAACCGCAAATAAATTAGATATAAAAAAAGAAAAAACAAGTGTTTTAATATCTGGCACTAGGAGAAATCTCATGGACTGTTAATCAAAAAATAAATGCGTTAGTTTCGAACAAATGCGGAAGTTTTTCGCAAGATATAGAGCTATTAATTGTGCCGTCCGTTACAAATTTGACTCCAATAAATCCTACATAACGGAATTAAATATACCATCTCACATACAACTTGCTGATCCTGAATTTAATCTGTCAGGAGAAATTGAATTACTCATAGGCTGTGACTTATTTTTTGATTTATTGAAACCGAATAAGTTTAGATCCGCATGTGGGAATTTACTTTTCCAAGAAACTGTTTTTGGATATATTGTTACGGGAAAAACAAATTTGTGGACACAAAGTCGTTATTGCGGTTTGAATACATGTTTTGAAATTTTTGATAGGACATTACAAACCTTTTGGGAAACAGAAACCATTAATGACTTAGATGTAAAATTAAGTAAGGAAGAACAAATTTGCGAAACCCACTTTGAACAGACCCATTATCGTAATTCCGAAGGACAATATGTTGTATCGATGCCTATGGAGGATATGGAATTATTAGGAGAATCTCGAACTTTAGCAGAAAAACGGCTTAATCAACTGTGGCAACGTTTGCACAGAGATTCTAATATGCAACAACTCTATTCGGCATTCATGGAGGAGTATAGAAAATTGAATCATATGGAATTGGTTGAGAGTTCCGATACTGGAACTGATTGTTATTATTTACCTCATCACGGCGTCTACCGACCTGAGAAAACCACTACGCGTTTAAGAGTAGTTTTCAACGCATCTGCAGCAACAACATCCGGTTTGTCATTAAATAATATTCTTTTGAAAGGGGAAATTCCTCAACAAGAACTATTTTCAATAATGATACGGTTTCGTAAGCATCGGTATGCCTTCACGGCCGATGTAGAAAAGATGTATCGTATGATACAAATAAACCCGACCCAACGCAACCTTCTCAGAATTTTATGGAAGGACAGTGTTAATTCGCCAATACAAGTTTATAGACTTAATACTGTAACTTATGGGACGTCTAATGCTCTCTACCTTGCCACTCGTACCTTGAAGCAATTAACTTTAGATGAAGGACACAATTTACCTTTAACGTTATCTGTTGCATTAAACGATTTTTATATGGACGATATTTTATCTGGTGAATCGTCATTGGAAAAAGCGAAATTATTGCAAAAAGAATTAATAGAATTGTTGCAACGGGGTAAAATGAAGTTGCACAAGTGGTGTACAAATCATCCAGATCTCAGTGTATCATCAAACAAAATCGGAATCGAATATAGTTTCGATGAACAACCAGAACACGAGCCAATCAAAACTTTGGGTGTCCTATGGAATCCTAAACTTGACTGTTTTCAGTTCAAAATTAATGTTCCAGAAACAACTTATAAAAAACGAGATGTTCTTTCGGTAATTGCAAGGATTTTCGATCCACTTGGATTAATAGGACCAGTTATAACGAAAGCTAAAATCTTTATGCAGCGTTTGTGGTTATCCAAAATTGATTGAACGACCCACTACCAGATCCTTTAGCACAGGAATGGACTGAATTCGTATCAACTCTTTGTGAACTAGAAAATCTCAAAATTCCTAGATTTGTTTTCAAAGAAGATCGCGTTGTGGTACACGGATTCTCTGATGCATCTTCGTTAGCATATGCGGCTGCTATTTATGTTCAGCCCTTAAAACACGGTGGATCGGTTGCTCAATTATTATGCAGCAAATCAAGAGTTGCACCTATCAAAACACTCTCGATTCCTCGGCTTGAGTTAAACTCTTGTCTTTTGCTGTCCAAATTGATGGATGAAGTTTTAATCTCCTTGAATGTTAACCCGGACAAGGTAATTCTCTGGACAGATGGCACAATTGCTCTTGCATGGATTGGAAAATCGCCGCATTTGTTGAAAACGTTCGTCAGTAACAGAGTTGCATTAATACAACATCTTACTGAATCCTTTGAATGGAGACGCATCTCTTCTGAAAGTAATCCGGCTGACATCATTTCTCGAGGATTAGATGCCAAGGATATTTTAACGTGATATGTGGTGGAGTGTCCAACAATTGCCTTTCGATGAAAAATTGAATGAACATCAATTTGACTCTCTAAATTCCAGTGACTATAAAAAAGAACTTAAGCCAGTATTGAACTCTAATTTTGCTAGTATAAAATCAAATTCCCTCGTATCTGGGTTGCTGAATCTTAGTAATAATTATATGAAACTAATCAAAATTCTTAGCTTTATTTTTAGGTTTATTTCTAACGTCAGGAAGAAGGAATTTCGTAAATCTGGACCTCTTCTTTTGGAAGAAGTAAAGGGGGCAGAATTGTTTTTAATAAAGGAAGTTCAAAGGGAAACCTTTTCTTCTGAGATTTCCGTAATTGAAAGAGGTAATCAGGTAAACAAAAAAAGTAAATTAAAATCTCTGAACTGTTTTTTAAATACGGCAGGTATTTTACGCGTTGGTGGAAGACTAGCTATGTCTCAGGTAAGTTTTAATTCTAAATTTCCTATTGTTTTGCCTGCTAAACATAAATTAACATATTTAATTTTCCAATATCATCATTTGAAATACTTACACCTTGGGCCACAAGCCTTGTTGAACGCGGTCAGGCAAAAATATTGGCCAATTAGTGGCAGAAATCTTGCTAGAAAAATCGTACACAATCGTGTACAATGTTTCAAATTTAAACCCGTACCGATAGATCAATTAATGGGCAACTTGCCTCCAGAGCGAGTGCAGATTGAGTCTACTTTTAGTAAGTGTGGAATAGATTTTTGCGATCCCTTTCTTATACGAGTAAAAAATCAAAAAAAGGGAACTTTCCAAAAAATGTATGTCGCGGTGTTTGTATGCCTAGTAACACGAGCAATTCATCTCGAAATTGTCTCTGATTTATCTACGGAGGCTCTAATTGCCACGTTAAAGAGATTATTCGCAAGAAGAGGAAAATGTTTAACTATATTTAGCGACAACGCTACAAATTTTAGTGGAGCTCGAAATGAACTGAAAAAAATGTTTGAGTTAGTTAACCGTCCAGAACCAGGCTTGACGAACTTTCTATTGAGCGAGGAAATTCAACGGAATTTTATTCCCCTCAAGGCATCTCACTTTGGAGGACTTCGGGAAGCGGGAGTAAAGTCCTTTAAAACACATCTTAAAAAAACTGTTGGGGACTCAAAATTAACTGTGGAAGAATTCCTGACCTTGGTCACTCAAATTGAAGGTATATTGAATTCAAGGCCTATTACACCTTTATCCCCAGATGCAAATGACCTTAATGCCTTAACACCGGGCCATTTTTTAATCGGGCGACCGATCCTAGCCCCTGCAGAGTCGGATATTACTAGCAAACCGGAAAACAGACTGTCTAGATGGGAAAGGGTAACCAAAATGGTTCAAAATATTTGGAAACGCTGGTAAAGAGACTTGTCTCAATTGCACGAACGAACAAAATGGCAGTTTCAGAAAAACGACATAAAACCCGGCACGATGGTACTTTTAAGGGAAGATAACTTGCCGGTCTGATATTGGGTGTTAGGTAGAGTTGCAGAAGTTATAATTGGTTCAGATAACAGGGTGAGGGTGGTGAAAGTACGAACCTCTAAAGGTCTCTATAAAAGACCTATTCATAAATTATCTTACCTTTTGAGAACCAAATGGACTCGTAATTACTTCATTTTGTTTATTTCTAGTAATTATTCAGTGTTTATTCTAGTATATTTCAAGGGTAACCAGAATTGATTGTATTGTTGCATTTTGATTAACTATTGTATCGTAACATTGTAATTGTAAATTGTCTTATTGTATTATTGAAATTATATTTCAATGGGGCCGGTATGTTCAGTTTTAAAGCTCCTGAATGAAGTGAAGAAATCTTGTCTACAACGCCCTCTTGCTAGGAGCGCCACGTTCAGAAAAATGTTGATTGTTCTTTCGTATGGCACAGAGCTATCGTGCATCTGTTCGCCAAAACCTTCGTTTCGTGAGTATTGTATTCAGCATCGACTTGAATAAAAGAATTAATCATTCACCAGTCTATTTACTTTAAATTGAACCAGCGCACAATTCGACGGAATAGAAAAATACAAATAGTATGCTAAGATTGTACAAATTGAAACTGCTAATTTTCATTCCCCTCCCCTGTTTGATTAGATACAAATGTGCCCAAAATTAATAATGAAACATTTTTGCGTGTGTAAGCTGTGAGTTTGAATGTTATGAGAGTGATGAAAAGTATAATTTCAGAGGCAATTGAGATGATTTTATTTCCCTCCGCTTAATTTCAAACTGATCTCTAAAAGAATCAGATTCACGCTTGAAAAAAAAAAAAATCTTTGATTGAGTAAAACTAATATTTGGGTTTGATAAGCTAAAAGCTAACAATCACGAAATTTAATGTAAAAATATTACTTTACTAATTAAGAAGAAAAAAAATCCACCTTTTTTCCCCTGATCATTTTTTAAAATTTTTTCTCCAAATTTTGATGTCAAAGGGCGAGGTTAAATGTTAAGAGAACTTAATAAAACTTTTTGTGTGTTCTAACTGAGCCATTACGTAACATTTTCATTGTATGTCAGGAAAAGTTTTGAAATTTATTTCAAAGTAGTTTTTTTCCCCAAAAAATGAATTTTTCTCTTTCTTTCTGACTTTTAGTGTCAGAGGAGCGGCTAAATATTGAGCAAAACTCAAGGGGGAACTGTAGAACGCGCGACTTGCACAGCTTTTGCGTACCAACTTCGATTTCGAAAAAATGGTCATTTCGGTTCACCGTAATATTTATATCTGTTATTCATCTGTCTATCTATATATGCATTAACATGTAATATGAGAATCTTAACAACTAAGTTAAAACCTTTAGCAATTAATTAACGGTTAACGGTTGGTTTAGCAAATTACTTTTTGAAATATATTTTCCTAATCCTCATCTCTCATTAAAATAAAGACCTGGTCAAATTGACAACCTTGACATTGATGCGACAAATAAAGCTATTTCCTTAAAAGCTATTTTTGAAAGGTTTGAGGAGCATTTGTTCTGTAATGTGAGCCAGATTAGATCGTGGCAGGATAGCATTTTGATAAGCGGATTAAGTTGATTGAATCCTTTTCTGTTAACTTCCTTTGTAGCATATTTTACAGTTTGTATTTTGTCTATTTTTAAAGACTGGGTAAAGACGCAGTGTGGATTTTGCTCATAACCACGTTGCAAGAAACATCGATTTATATATATTTTTCTTGCATACAGTTACTTTTTGCACTGTTTTCATGCTGCGCCTTTTAAGAGTATCTTTAAAGCTGTTTATTGCTTCTAATGCCACTTGGGTATCCAAGCTCCCTTTCGATGAGCGACTAGGAATTAAGGCAGTAAGGGAGCGTCTTCCGTTTATAGATGAACACCACAACGGTGGAAGTACGACTTGGCTCATTATGTATTTAGATGACACCAGGTGGCACCACCACAAATACGCCACCCTCCTTTTTTGACCTAAGAGTGAAGGGAAGGGAAATTATCCACCTTCCGGGTACCTTCGGAACTGCCTAGGGACTTCTGGGTCCACTGATTTGACAAGCACGTATCCCCAAGTGTACATGGTGGGCCTTCAGCGGGTCGTGTATCAAACACCCAATCTTCCGGTTGGAAGTCCGACATCCTAACCACAAGGCTACCACAACTTATTAAATTGTTAATAATGTCGGCAAATGGCACATTTAGTAGGGCATTTTAGGAGCTTACTATGGTACCTGGTTTAATCAGTGGTTTGGCTTAATTGCAAGTGTAGTAAACAATAGATACATTTAGTATTCTTTTTCTAAAGCACCAGTTCTTTTTTAATTTTATGTATACTGAACTATACAGAATTAATGTCTAAAACTACTAACTAGGTTTCTAGAAATGCAAGATATTGCCATTGATAATTTTCTAAAAAAATATTTGCATATTTTTCGTTCACACCCAGGGGCAGGCGCCCAGTGGTCCACTTTGTGTGTCTTACATTTCCCGCATTCAAAATATCTTTATTAAAAAAATAGGACTTGACAAGAAAGGTTTAAAGAATGTTCTTTAAGGGGTATATTGATTAGATTTTTCCTTTTTGTTAAAAATAAACAAATGCGCGAAAGTGGTCCACTGCTCCATCTTTCTATACGGGAACCTATTGTACCACATCAGCTAAAAATGACACACTTTACATAAAAAATTATGTTTCAATCATTTTTCACTAAGAACTCTTTAAAATAATGTAACGATTCTGATTAATGTATGCAATCATGGGTTCAAGACACTGCAGCGAAAGTTTTGCTTCTGTAGCACTTAAATGTGCACTTTATTAAGGGTGAATATCTAGTTAATCAGTAAAGGGTTTTGAAAAACAAGTTTTTGTTAAGTAACCATAACATAAATACATTTATACCAAATAGTCTGTATATTTTACTCTAAATTCATCATACAGTTATAATAAATCCGAATATTACTACTACAACTACGTTTTAAATAAAAGTAAATGTTTTGTCTTATTGATCCATTGATTGATCGGTGGCAACCCATGAATGCCACTTCAATAAATCGGTTATCGACAATGCTATTCCTCAGTCTTTTATTGAGGCTTCTTTCTACATGCACATACATAGTGTACTTCTTTTTTCTTTCAATGAAAAATGCACATTGTATATAGAACAAATGCTATATTAAAAAGCGACTTTTTTTAAAACTCTGTATCCCACGCATAATCTTGATGTGCGAGATGAAACTATGGTTGAAATACTTTTAAACTCTTGTTTATAACACGGCCTAATTTCCACAGGACTTTTAAAGAGACTCCTTTATAAGATTAGCGAATTCTAAATTTTTCTTGAGACTACGACATTGATTAATATTTTTTTTATTACTACATTTTCGTCATCAGAATCATCTAAAAATGCTTTGTAACAGTTTCAATTTTTTCTCTTTGAGTTCTTCCTTTTGACAGCAAGGGAAGAAGAATCTAAACTAGAAAGATGAATCTAAAGAATTTTGCTATTCTTGAGGAATGCAAGCAGTATTCAAGAATGGCAAAATTTATAAGTCGGCAGGACCATAAATGCTATAACATAATGATTATTAATTAAAGTAGCGATTAAAGCATCATACTGCTTTATGTGATATGTTGCGATGATTAAAACTCACCCTGGGTGAAAGCACGAAAACTAAGAGCCTCATGTGGCGTAGCTTGGAGAGGAGAAACGGAGGTTGTTGAAAGCTTGAATAATTATTTTGTCTTTCAAACTATTGTTTTCTGTCTCTTGTGCTTTTATGCAAATATGCACATGACGTTGATAATGAAGTTGTTAGCGATTGTACGGAAAGGTTAAATGGACATTTTATCAAAGTTGATTTAGGAGGCTGTAGTTTTATAAAGATGATGATATGGTAAAATAAAGCGCTTGAAAATAATGAAACTGAAAGGAATTTGAGCATATTCAGCTAAGACCTCATTAAAAAATTTACTACATATAAAGAACGCAATAAATGTATTACAATATACAGTAAAACTCCTCTGTAACAGACACCATCCGGACAAATATATATTTGTCCCTAATAGAGAGGTACCCTAAAAAGTAAGGTTTTTTTTTAGGCTTATTGATTTGCTGCCCCATCCCCCGCATTTGAGGGGTGTCCATTAGAGGAGTTATATATACAGTAAAACTCCTCCTAACGGACTTCTCTTTTAGGCGGACAGTCTTTAATTCCCAGGCAGCAAATCATTGAGCCTAAAAAATCCTCTCTTTTGCGGACAGTTCTCTATTACGGACAAATATTTTTGTCACACTGGTGCCCACCATAGAGAAAATTTACTGTATATACTGCAGGCCGCCAACAGTACTGGAAGTTTGATTAATCATTTTTTATAATGTCAAAAAAAAGCAATTTGAATTCAAATGATACTTTTTTTTTAAATGTCGACATTTTAAATCTGTTTAAAGATCAGATATGATTTAGTTATGGCACAAAAATAATTATTTCACGTTACGAAATGTAGCATACGAAAAATGTACATGTTATCAAAAATTGGCCCCCAGAATTAAATGAAATAGAGAAACAATTTCAACTTCTGAGAGAAAAAATAATAAATTAGTAAAATTGAAGCCGAATTTATATAATATGTTGCTGAGTAGCCTCTAGCCAGACAATCTTTTAGGTATAGTAGCCACAATGATTTGTAACACTTATTTCGTTATTTCATGTAGCCGCACTTCAATAATTATTTCCTGTAGCTCTTTTTCTGTGATGATTTTGAGACATTTAAATTTCAATTAGACTCCATAAACTCTCAATAGAATTTAATTCTGGAGTTTCCTGTGCGTGGGAAAACATTAAAAAAATGTAATTTTACATACATACATATACATACATAAAACATTAAAAACAAATAACTCTTTGTAACCCCTTTTTGAATTCAGTTTCGATTTTAAAACATAAAAACTAAAACGACCCACAGACATAACAGAAAAAGAAACTCGCAAAGCTGGACCTCATTGGCTATAGTCTTTTCTGGAACGCAATTCAGAGCTTAGCGTTCGACAAGCTGAAGGTTTATCCCTTGCTCGAGCCCAGGGAACTTAACCGTGCGGAAGTTAACAAGCTGTTTGAGGTTTTGCTTTAGGTTTTGATGGAGCATGACTTACTGGAAAAGCCAGATTATATATTGAACTCTGATTAAACCGGGATCCAGTTAAATAATTAAAACTACGTCAAGAAAAAAAGAGTAAAAAATTATAAATTGCGTAAAAAAAAACTTATAAATAAAAAAAAAACAAAAGACATAAAAAATATTTTTAAAAATGTGTGGAAAAGAAAAAAGATATAGTTAAGATTTTGTGCAAGGCAAAAAAAAAAGCTGCTCAATAAGAATTTGTGATAATTATTTTTAATTTAGCAGCAAAGAGGATTGTGCCATCTAACGTACAGTTAGGACATATTTTTTATCAAAAAATTATGATTATTAAAATTAATACAAAATATTTAAGTTCAGTTGATTGTATTATTTAACAAATGTTAAATAAAGTTAAGAAAATCATAATATTCCATTATTAATTCCTTAGGGCAAACATCCCACAAGTCAAAATATCATAGCTGCGTCTAACCCACATAGTAGGCATCTATCCTCATTCATAAAGTTATTTATTTTATTTGTAACTAACTATAAATAATATAAACAATATTTAATTATTCAAATTATTTTGTTCATCAAAAAGTACACCAACCATCACAAAAGTCAAAGATTTTTAAACCAAAATGCTACCAAAAACTTCATTGGTGGTTTAACTCTGCCCAAATTTAGACTAAGAAACCCTTAAGAGAACTCGTCTTTGCCTAGTAAAGGGAATGTTTCTCGAAGACCCATACTGAAAAGTAAAGTAAACGATGTCAAAAGAACTCTTAAATTAATTTCCTTAGGAGCATCTGGCTTCTTGGAATACAATTATTACAGAATATTCTACGACTGAAAGTGAAATTGATTTATAAATTACACATTCTGGAGAATTTACCTTTCTATTTAATTACTTTCTTATGTATTCGCAATTTATGTGGAATATATGATATAACTCATTACACTTTATTTTTTCTTTAAAAACTGAATGACCTTTCTGCCTTTTATTTCAAAAGGGGACTTCTGCTGCATAAATAATTTCTGTTGTTCAAAAAAGTATTGACCATAAATTTGTTTTATATGCATTAAAATATGTACATCAGTGAGTACTATTAGCTGGCAAAACTTTGTTCATTAAGAGGAATTGAACCACAAGTTAGGAATTTTTTGCCTCCCCAGTAAAATTACAAAAACGGCAGAAGTCCCTTTTCAAAATAAAGCGGTTCATATGTATATATATATAAAAATATTTCACTTACATACATGCATACAAATATGTCTTTAAGTGTGTGCATTCTTGTGAGCTCAAGGTTACTTAAAGTTCTTACTTATAGACTATTTAAGATTATCCTTGCACGTGAGAACAGAAAGAGCAGGGGAAATCTCTTAAATATGGGTTACATCCAATAATTTTCTATTGCTCGAACACAGGTCTAAAATTTAAGCAAAAAATCCAAAATTAATAATTATATAAGACGCATTGTGCGTTGATTTTGTCTTCAGCGCTGAGACCTTTAGTCTTCATATGCTATTGGCTAATTATCCCATGATGTTAAAAAAAGAGCATATATAACGTGTGCAATATTTGTTTTTTAATAGATTTGATTCTGACAATCAGTAGCAGTACTTTGAATGCATCTAAGTGATCCGAAACCGCTGTCCCCATAACTACTGTCTCCATAGAAAAAGCTTCTCCGCTTTCAGACGGAAGAGTCTGTTCTTTGAAATAGTCGATCCTGATCTAAATTTAGAACACTCTGGTGACGCTCAGTTGCTCTTGAAACTGAAGAAGATAAATCCGGAGGCAAAGAGGCTTACTTCTCTGTTGACCTACTCTCTGTTTACATGAAAGTTTGTATTTTATAAAAGTTACTTTGTTTATAAACTTTTAACCAATAAAATGGGGTTGATATTGTATTAAATACAAGAGAAGTTATTGCTCATTTGTGCTTTAAATTAACGTGAAATTATATTTTTATTACAGTTTTCTTGCACAATGTTAAATTATTATTATAAGAGAAGTTATGTCTATATATATATATTACGCATGCGATGGAAATTGTTTACCCCACGGTGTTTAATAATTTGTCTTTTATGAAAATATTTTTCAGATATTTAAATAATGTGAATATAATGCTTCATTTCAAAGGCCATGACAATTTCATATAAATTAATATGATGTCAATTTATATTAAGGATCTAATGTGCCTCTTACCGTAATTTTAGAACTTGTTGTAAATGATATCACAGGTTTTTGTACGAGTAAAGTACGCAACAAAGCCCATGAAATATGTTATCATTGTCAGGGTATTTTTAAAATATATAACACAGTTAAGATGACTATTTGTCTTCTTTTTAAAATTGAAGCAAAACTTGTTTAAAAAAAAAAAAACAAAAACAATGTGAACAGAAATCATTCGTAAAATGCACATACCATTAGTAATATGCACGTCAGAAACATTATAAAATTCCTTTTTGCATATGTTCACTCCATTTTTTTTAACTAGAACAAATACGGAGTTATTATACAGCCGTATTATTACTGACACTGAAATGTTTTCCTTTTGTTTTTCTGAACTTCCTGGTAATTTACTAGAGACAGAATGATTTTAGCTGAAGTAAAAATCCCTGTTTCTACGAACTATATAGTGACAACGTTTTATATTTATTACTCGTATAATAAAGACTGAAAAAATGTAAGCCTTTGGCTTTTGCGCTTACTTAAAAACTATATGAGAATATCTTTAACTTTATTAGACTCTAAAATGAGATTCAAGATTGTATGAAATTACCACAGCGCGAGTTAAAATAAGTCTAAAGACAACCACTTTTTAAACTGCAAATAAACTATCCTGGCTCTTGTCGTATACTAACATTTGTCAATATTTTGATGGACGCAGAAATTTTTTCATGCGGTTGGTCAATATTTAAGATCCCAAATGCATGATAATAATTGACACAAATGAGCTCTATCATTTTTGTGTTTGAGAGGCCGTGGTAGCCTAGTGGTTAAGGCGAAAGGATTGGGGGTTTGGAAGCCGACCCGTTGAAGATCCACCATGTACTCCTGAGGATAAGGGAATGGGATATCCGTGGACCCTGACGTCCCGCGACAGTTCCAAGGGTACTGGAAGCTGGAGAAAGTTTCCCTCCCCTTCAGTCTCAGGCCCCAAAAGGGAGGTGGCACTATTTGTTGTTATCAGACTACAACGTATTAGAGTTAATGCTGGTCTCCTATCAGGTGATTCTTCACAAATGGCCAGCAATTTCTGTGACTTTGAAAAGGGCGAATGCCGACAAGGCAAGTACCTCCACGTTAAGAAAAAAAGCGCCTTTTTGTTTGAATATTGTTTTTTCCCCACATTAGAGATATAAAAGTGTCAAAGTTTTATTTCGAAAAAAATATTTTGTCGAAATCTCGCATCTGATGATCATTAATGTGCAACAATACGTCTGTGCACGGGTATTTTCTTGGTAAATCATTATGTAGAGTTCACTAATTGTAAGAATTTTAATGCGGTTTGACAACGCTAATTATCTTCCGTTTAAACCGTCATAATTTCTAGTTATATCTTACAAGGACACCTGCAATCAGTAAAATATTTTGGTTTATTTTGTTTCTCTGGTAAGATCAGTTGTATTTCCAGTTATATAATGACATCCTTCTATTTAGAACCAAATGTTTCATACCATTACAATGTAATGCTATTCAGCAAATTGCTTCTTTAATGATGTACTATTCCAAACTACAAAACCACAATTTGCAAGATGGAACAAAGAATAAGTCCTTCCCGTCATATTTCATAGCTAATATAATAGGATATCAAAATTTCAATTCGTTAGTGTTTCAAATGTTTTTACTATCATAGAACATTCTAGAGTGATAATGTCTACAAAAGTTATGATGATATAACAATTAATTAAGGGTGTGTACAAATAGTGTTATAAGTTTTTATTAAAATTTTACTAAAACTTCAAAATATCCTCCTTAAACTTGTAATGTCAATTTTGTTTTTGATCGAGTAGCTTTATACAGGTGTACAAATATCGAGCAATTACTGTGTTCAACAATATAAATGCTGGATGATAAGAGTCAAATGTATAAATAACTTGACGCATAAATATTAGCTTGTATAATTTAGATTATTATTTTGAAATGAGAGGTAGGGGGGCAGTCTGAACCTGGGACCTTTGGACAAATGTTCCAATGCGGTAACAAATAAGTTAACCAGGCTTCAAACATTGTATATGAAATTCCTACCAAGTGTTATGAAGTACCAGCGCTAACTGCTGTCAGACTCATTTGCGATTAATACAGAAAAATCTGACTTTATAAACATTTAAGAAACAAAATAATAGTTAGTTATAAAGTTTGAAGGTTGAAAGACAACTTTTGAGGCCGGAAGCTGTGCACTCAACATGAAGTTAGATTCTAACCGGAGATGATAAAAATTAGAAAGGGGGAAAATAAAAATGTAACTTTTCATCGAGTCGCGTGCGATTTAATCTCATTCTTGCAAGTGCCTTAACTGATGTTACATTTGCAAAGAATATAACACATATTGTTAGTGTTATACTAGCACCCTTAGCATAGAAAAAGATCTCATACAGAGCGCTGTCAACACAAGTTCAATTCGTACTAGGGAAGTTCCTGTATTCCAGTACGAATTAATTTGGGGGAGGGGGAGACACTTTCTGCAGAAAGAACGATTAATAGAAAACGATTGAAAAGTAGGTTCTTATAATTCTTGCTAGATGGATCAAAAGCCATGCTGAGAGCTTTACTTCCGTTGCATGGCGGAATTACTCTCTCATTGCACAAAACAAAGTAGTTAACACTAGATTTACCAGACCAGTCATTTTGACTGTTTCGAAGTTTCCATTTTGCATAATTTGTTACTAATTAATGTGCAACTTCCAATTGCATTATCTTTTCCTAATACACGGTAAGTAGGACAAGTTTTAATGAGACTGAAAATTTTATTATAATTAGTAGCATCTTGGTGTAAAATGAAAGTTTAGAAATGGTTGAAAACGACCTGGTAAATATAGTGTTAATATAACTTCAAAAGACCGTTGTCAGGAGAAAAAAAATCATCTGTTCTGAGCATACTTGGAGAAATAACAAAATATACTTTTTAAATTCAAAATTGTTCAGTGCTAGCTAAGCGCCCTGCAATGCGCGGGGCTATCTCGAAATTAAACTATAGCAGTCGGCAGCACAACGATCACAGACACCAATGAAAGTGTTAAGAGTTGGGTTCTCAGTTATAGAAAACATTAAATCATTTGCTCAGAGCTCACTCTGATTTGAAAATTCAATGAAGGAATAAAAATACTTTCTCAGAATTCAAGGGCGGATTCTTTTTGCATGGGTGGATTATTTCCAGTAACTCAAATAGCTCAGAAGAACTGGCTCGTCACTCACGGCAGAAGTCATCATCATTAACGTTCCTTGAGTTTTTAATTAGTTTTATCATCATCTATAATAAAGTTTCATTAACATTTATAATTTGTGTAGAACTTTCAGAGAAACGTTTTGTGCGACATTTGTTTAGTATTCTAGTATGGAAAGGGCAATTTACAAACATTTTATTTTCATGTTTGATGTAAAAAAGAAATAGTTTCTCAGTTTTGCGATACGGAAAATCTTCTAAAGTGATGTCACTTTTGTATCAGCATCTTACTCGTCGATTGGTACTTCCAGCAGGGAAATTAATTAATGACAAAAATATGACACAAACTTCATTACTAAAGAAAGAGGTCTGAAAACGGGCTACCACTTTTATTTTGGTTCCTATCGATTTACCTGTTAACTCCAGGTGATAATTTTTGTGTCAGTTTTTTTTTCAAAAAATAGTTCTGAAGCTGATATGAGGGTTCAAAAGGCAGCATACGAGTTTTAGGTTTCTGAAGCCGCATGACCAAAAAATAAAAAAAAACGGGAAAATGACGGATTTTTAAGAGTTGGTCCAAATACAGGCTACTTGTATACAAAAGTAATTTATCTCGGAACAAATTTAAAAAACATGAAATTTTGTTCAAAAACTTCATTAAAGTATTTCGAAAAAATGTACAATGACGATTAAAAGCCTTAAATGTAGTCTGGCCACCATTGCAACCTCAAATTCCTTATTTCATACTTGTCTTTCATTCTTGGGATCTTAAAACAAATGAAAAAAAAAAAAATCAACCCACATTCCCCCTTCTTTTTTATGTTTTATGAAAACCTAGTAATTTAAATCAATAAGTTAACTAAATCAATACTGTTATTAATTTAACTAATTAACTTGATAAAGTCATAAATATAAATAATCAATAACTTCATGGTCTAAAAATGGGCTACCATTGATGCTCCAAAAACGGGCTAGTCAGATTTTAGATCAACAATGGTAGTCTGTTTTTAGACCATCCAGTACTTCAAGTTGATAGTGTCGGCCCCTGAGCCATTACTAAATAAACAAATAGGTTAAGAAGGTGCCCTACAAGAAGCTCATGTCATCTCTTTTGAAGAGAAATAGAAGCCACTTACTTAGCTGATTAACTAAGAAAAAGAAAAATTGAATTTCACTTACTTTGAAAAGTTTTGAGTTACTCAAAAGTAGGTTTTCCTAATAAATTAGTTTTTACTAAAGCACGTTTCTTAACGGCCAAGGTCATTTGCTCACTAAAATTTTGTCACTTCCCGATGTTCCATTTGGGGTCATTCTTCTGACTGCGACCAGACCCCTTCCCTACATTCAGGCAGGTAGCCCCTAGATGGTTTTTGCACCAATTCCTCTAGTTTCTGATGACTTACAAAAAGTGTATTTTAATTTCTATTAAATGTATTACTACAGCTTAGAATTAATTGATGTCAGTACAATGATATTTGTAAAATATATTGGCACAATACCTAAACTAACAGAAAATGGCAGAACTGAAAGGCATGCCCTGACAGAACATGTAATTCCATTACATATGAAAAACTATTTACGAAATAAGGTAATTTGACTGTGATTTGTAAAGTAGTTGAGAAAAAAAATAAAACATAATATTCCCATTTCATTTTGAGTTCACAAGTACATAGTTTTCAAAGTGCTGACGAGCGTCAAAAACTTCTGCTTGCATAGAAAATAGGAAAATCAAAAATTTTTGGGAAAGATAAAATTTCCATTCGTGAAGAGCAATGAAAAACTTGAAAGGACCTTGGAAATGTGTTACGTTAAAAGCTTTTCGATGTCATTCGTGTTCATGGGAAAAATCAAGCTTCTATGAAATTTATATGCCGTTTTATGGGGTGAAAAATGTAGTTTCTGCTAAAAATAACTTATTTCTAGGGAATTTCGTAAGTACTTCAAAAATATGAATAATAGTGGAATAGTATTTGTTCATAATTTAGTTTTAGCGAAAAGAAATTATTAGACATTAAAAAGATCATTATGCACTTTTGCCTGTGGTAAAACTTTGATTGCAATTAATATAGATTAGTTAGACAAAAAATAGCTAACTCCAAAGATCAAGCTATATAATAATAGAAACCATTTTCAAAATTTAATGTTCATGTTGCAATATTTTAAGTTAAATCAAAAACATTTTTTTGCTATTATATAATGATAAAATTCCTTTTATTAACATTTTAAAGATTAATTAAGACCTGTCATGGCCAGTGCAGTGTTAACTCATTTTGTGTTAGGCTTGTTTTGATTTCAAATGATTAGTACAATCTATCTAGTGCATGTGGGGTGAAGTGAAATTCATACTTAATTTCGCTTTTTCCGCTTTCACTTAATTTTTTTTTTTTTCAGGTTCAACTTGATCAGTCATCAGATAACTAAATTTGTCGTACATTTATTCATTGATTTATTTATTCATTTATTAAGTACATTTTTCATTCGTTCATTAAATTAATCATTTATTTTTTTATATTCATTAATTCCTTTATTCATTCGCTCCATTTTTTTCAATCATTCATTCATTTAGTTATTCATGTTTAATAAAAAGTATTTATAACCCTCTGTTCTCGTACATATGAAGCATGTCATGTTATTTGGACTACCCTAATGCGACACACGCATGCAAAGTGATAATTATCCCGTTGAAAACTATTTCATTAGGAAAATATTTCAAATTTTCACTTAGCCCCATACATGGGGCCACCACTTTAACTTTAACGTATAAATTTACTCCTAAAGTGAAAAATAATCTTTTAATGCAAGTTCCATTTAAAATTCACAGTTCTCTATTTATATAGTGTTGTTTCCAACTTGTTCATTTTGAAAAATATAATTTATCTTTTAACTATTTCACTTGCCTCACATGCCCCTACGTGGGCACGCGTTTGTTACTTGCAATAAAAAGTTAATCCCTCTATATAAATGTTTAAGCTTCAGTAATGCATTTTGTGCACTTTTGAGATGTGAAACTACACTGTAAAAATTTTGCGTTTAGTCGCCACACTTTTTGGTGTTCAGTTGGTGTGAAATTCAAAATTATATTCATTTTTTGATGCATTTCAAGTTCTTTTACGCGTCCGTCTCAAAAAATGTAGACATTATAACGTTTCTTAGCACATGAAATTTGTTAGGTCCGTGACGTATCGAAATTTCATTGCGATTGCTCATTTCTATAAAAATAGGATAAATGAGCAATCGTATTGAATTTTTATGCGTAGATGAGTTAACGAACATCATATGCTAAAAACATTCCGCTGACTATTGTTTTAGACATACACTTAAAAAAATTTAAAGTACATCATAAAATGAACAATTTTCCATTTTACACCAACTGCGCGCCAAAAATGGTGTTCAGTAACACCAAAACTTTTTAGTGTATTTTTCGATCAGATAAGGTTAATTGCTCACTAAAACAGTATACTACGTGTTAAGTCTCAAAATTTTAAGTATCAGATAAGAAATACGAAATTTTCGAAGCAGTTTTGCTAGAAAAAAAATCTCAATCATTGGGTTGAGAAGATGGATTAGATTTTATAAAAAGTGAACGCTATTATTTTATTTAAGTTGCTTAAACACAGAAAATTGTACCTTTTTCCCAGCTTTTTAATAAACTAGTGAATTCTGTGATAGAATCAATCTAATAGTTATAAAGTAATTTAATCATGTAGCCTGTTTTGATATTCACATGAAAACTAAACCAATTTCCGAAAATGGTTGCACTGCAGAAATAAAAGCAAATAGAAACGATGTACACAGATCATTTATTGTTGGTACATAATTTGTTGATTCTACGTTTTACTATTAGAAAGAGGCGGAATTAGTTTTACCAAGAGATGGTGTGATTAAACGAATTGTAACGAATAGTGATTTGGCTGAATATCCGAATACCGAATATTCGGCCATTTTTTCCGGACCGAATCCGAATATTCGGCCATTTCTTCTAGGCCGAATACGCCGAAGCCGAATATTCGGCGGCCGAAATATTAAAATTTCTAGAAAATCGTTGAAATGGAAAGTATTTGTCAAATTTAAAATTATTCACAAAGTCAAACACAAATTACACACAATCTATGATGTATGATTTAATTATGTTTGTTAAGAATTAAAAACTAGTTAAAATTAATCTATTTTCTCTATTTTTTTTCAATGTAATAAAGCTAAGAATTTCACCCACGAGTGGAATAGAAATGATATGTTTTATGGTAGTAAGTATTGGCATTTTTTTACTAATTATTTAATTCAAATGAAGGAACTAATATTGCTTAGTGGACTTTACCTTGCTCAAAACTGTTTTATGAAGGTATTTTAAAAGTTAATATTTTTATTTTATGGGTATTTTACATACCTATTTTTTAAAAGATCTATTAAAATTTAATACACTGAATTGGAATATATTCTTATTTTCAAAAACCCTAATAACGTATGCTGTCAAATATTCATGATATATTCTAGGCTTTTCACATTTCTCTCTTACCCAATATTTACAATAAATCAGTCTACCCAAACAAAAAGTCTGACTTACACTTTCTTAATAATAATAAAATAAATTTCTCATATTATCCATCATAATTAACTATTGTCAGCTTTTGGGAGCAAATACTAAATACAAAATACAATATTATAACTTTAAAATCTGTTTTTGCTCAGTCAAGAGCCTAAACCAAGGTCTTAAAAGATTGTTTTTTTTCTAAATTATTTTTATTTATTAAAACTATATACTAATGTATTCTTTTGCAATAATAATAATACAATTTTAAATGTTTAAAATCTACTAATTTCTTTATTTTTTTACATTTCTACTGCAGCAGAACTATTCGGCCAAGCGAATTTGACCTTACCCAGTGTTAGGTTAGGTGAAGGAATGACTATTCGGCCAGGTCTACATCCCTAGTTATAACCATGCAATGAAAAAATGGACAGAGTAAAGCGTATTTCTTTTTCAAAATTTTCAAATTTCGTACATTGCAAAGTATATTAGGTACTTGTTCTTTTTTAAGTTATTAATTTTAATAACTTTAATTTATTAAAATTAATTTATATCTTATTCCGTTATTAATTTAATGGAAACTCATTAAAAGTAGGTGAGAGCCATTATATCATTTTTTTATTCATGCTTCAGCATTTTTTAATTATTTTTTGCGTGGTTTTTATTTTGATTTTAGACAATTTAAAATTTCTATGAATTTATTTGATCACATTGAAACCTTATGTTTCTTTGATTTTTAATTATCTTGTAATAACCATTGACGAAAGAATTAATACACATTTTATAATTAATCCTTTAAGGTACAATTCGATTTGTAGTTTATTTAATAATTTGCTTTTATAGTTTTTTTTTCTTTTATTGTTTGAGTTGCGGTACCCGCACGGCCATGACCGTGTTAAAAAGTGAAGAGACCAGTTGGTTTGCCATTATATATATATGCACTGGTATTTTTTTAACATGTATATATTATGCTGTTTTACTAAGATGCATACAATTCCACAAAAATAAAAATTAGCCGCCCTCGGAAATCAACCAGCTGTCCTACATATTTAAGCAACTTTATTTTTTCAAGACAAAAATACACATTAAAAAAGAAAAAAGCAAAAAAAAAACTATAAAAAAAACTCGTTTTGTTTGTTTAGTTCAAGTACCCACACAAAGAGCACGATTATAAGGCATTAGAATAGTTTCAATTCGTGCAATTTGTGTATAATTAATACATTTTCTGTATTTTTCTCTATTATCCATTGACAGTAGGACAGAAAGACGAAATTTTGTTGCTTGCAGAAACTAAAAGCAACATAGAGGAAAAAAAGCTTTTATCGGAGCTCAAACAGTCAAATGACATATGTGCTAATTCACTGGGAAAAAAGTTAATAAAAAACATATATAAATATTAATAAAAATTTGGAATAACAAATCGCTATAAAATCATAGTATAGTATAGAGAACAGTCCCGTAAAAATATCTGTCAAAATAAGAAGATCAAAAGAAAGTTATCAATCACCTGTGATCCGCAGGAAATAAGTTTTAAATCGCTTAAAAAGGAAGAGGAATCAAAAGCCAAAAAAAGAAAAAGATAAATTAAAAATCGGCTGCTCCTCAAAACACTAAAAACATTGTGAATATAATTTTGTTTAGTAAATATACATGTAGACAAAATTGCAACAATTCAAATAAAATAAAAAGCAAGTGCTTTATCAATTGTCTGAGAAAAAATAAAGTTAAACTTAATTACTGTGAAAAAATAATTTGAATTACAGCGAAAAACGATTATAACTTCTTTACTAGTTAATTAAGAGGCTTCGAGGCTTAGCACCAAGCGCAAACTCTTTCTGGGACAGTTTGTTACTGGTTTTTCAATGATATCAAGCTTGAAACGATGCAATATTTTTTTCTATAGAAAAGAACCATTTTATGCAACTTTTGGCTATAAATTAGAATAAAAAAAGAACAAATTCGAATTTTAGAAAAAACTCTTCAAGGTACACATCCCCATGTTCCAAACTAATTTTGTGCCAAATTTCACGATAATCGTCCAAATGGTCGTGGCCCTACGCCGTGCACAGACACACACAGACATACTTGCTGCTTTATTATTTATAGAGATGATGGATAATTTAAATTTATTTTATTTGGTTAGTTTTTTCCTAATAATTTATTTAGGAAAAAACTCGATTTTAAAAATAATTTATTTCGAAAAAAAAAAAGAGATGTAGTTATTATAACCCAGACAACCACTGATATCTCTGAGACATCCAAAAAGATCCAAAAAACATCCTGGATATCTGCTGGATATGTTGGATATCTCGCAGATATCCAGATAGTAACATGTTTTGGATATAGATATTGGGACATCCTGTGGATATCCAAAAACATCCTGGATATCTGCTGGATATGTTGGATATCTCACAGATATCCAGAAGGTGACATGTTTGGGATATAGACATTTGGATATCCTATGGATATCCAGACTGTTACATGTATAAGATATAGATATTTGGATATCCTGTGGATGACTGTGAGATATCCTCCATGAATATCTCAGGTATGTCCAATTCATATCCCTGAGATGTTATTTGACTTTTGGATACTGTTAGGCTTATTTATATTCACTCTGCTGCTCAAAATTGTTATATTCAGAGATTTCGTGGTTAATTAAGGTAAATAGTTTTTCTTAATTTTTTTCTATTAAAATTGTGTGCTGAACTGAGAAAATTAACTGTAATTTTCATCAACTCACCTTCCGGGGGCCTCAGTGGCTGAGCGGTTAAATCGACTGATGACTCCGGTGCCTCCCTGCGCGGAGAGAAAGAGGCGTGGGTTCGATTCCCACCTTTCCCTGGGTATATTTCTTTCTTTGTATATTAAAATCTGTTGTGCTGTCTTGTTCTATCTGTCATATTAGACGAGAGTTTGAAGCATATCCTTGAGAATAGCAAATAAAATCGAATATTTATGTGACCTGAAATGGTCGTAAAACAAACAAACTCGCCTTCCGTGGTTTTTGGTGCACAGCTCAAATAATATTGCTGCAATGCAATCGCATCGTTGGTGAGCAGTGTAGTCGGATCAGATTTTGTTGTTTGTATTAATATATTTTTGTGTTATATTTTGCTTATGATTATTCAAAGTAGTTCAGTTTTTTAATGATTATTATTTAATTACTTGATTTAATTGCTTTGTCGTAATTCCAGGGACATAATATTTCCCTATTTTTACTTGCAGGGATATATAATTCATCAGTATTTTTAATCTCACGCGTGTAATTAATCAGTATTTTTAATTTCACCCATGTAGCTTTTATAATTTTAATTTCAGGGATATAATTTGTCTGTATTTTTAATTTCTGGTATATAATTTATCTGTATTTTTAATTTCAGGTGTATAATTTATCTGTATTTTTAACTTCAGGTATATAATTGCTCTGTATTTTTAATTTCAGGCATATGTAATTTTTAACAGTATTTTTCATTTGTCATGTAAATTATTTCTACAGAATTCAGTAAGATTTGTTGGGTATAAGAAAGTTAATGAATCTGTAAATGATGTGTGTCTATTATTGATTAGCAATCAACATCTAGTAATTTGACTGAGCAATATCATGATTGTAGTTCTAATGAAGCGTCAGGTTTTCCTTCTGATAGCTCGTATGAAAGTTCTGATAGGGAACTTTGCTTATTGTCCGACTCTGTGTGTGAGGAAAAATCTCGAAACCGTGTGTGTGAACAAAATCTAAATTTGCTGAAAGACTCGTCTAACTGGTCAGTTGAGAATAACATATCTCATACTGAAATTAATGGTTTATTAAAAACACTTAAGAAATAGCTATTTGGGTCTGATTTACCAAGCGATGCACGGGGACTATTGCAAACCTCTAGGTCTGTAGCAATAAAAAGTGTCTCGTCTGGTATTTATCGCCACTTTGGTATTGAAAACGGAATAAAAAATATCATTCAAAATATTAAAGGTACAGTTCTGACACAATCAACAATTGAATTACTGGTAAATGTTGATGTATTTCCTATAGTTAAAAGTTCCAACAGTCAGTTATGGCCAACTTTAGGTCCGTTAAGCTATACTGTCAATTTTCCTTGTGTGTTCTCCATTGGTGTATTCCATTGCTATGAAAAACTCAAAAATCGTAATGAGCTTTTAAGTGATTTTGTGTGTTAAATGAAACATCTAATCGAAAATGGTATATCTATTGATGGTAAAATGTGTAACATACATCTTAAAGGAATAATTTGTGATGCACCTGCTCGAGCTTTTGCATTATGCATTAAAAGCCATTCTGGGTATTCGAGTTGTAACAAATGTTTTGAAACTGGTATATTTTATAAAAATAGAATTTGCTTTCCTAATGTTAATTTCACTGAAAGAACTGATGTTGATTTTAGAAATAGGGATCCTGATGATGAACACCATAAATACGATTCTATACTGTTGGAGATAGATAATTTTTGCCTTGTTTCACATGTTCCATGTGAGTATATGCATTTGATATGTTTAGAGGTCATGAAAAAGTTAATTAAGCTGTGGTTGAAAGATGATTTAAAATTTAGACTTGCTAATAATCAGGTAGAAAGTGTGTCAAAACAACTAGTAGAACTTAAAAACTGTTTCCCTAATGATTTCGCCCGAAAACCTCGTTCTTTAAAAGAATTTGAACATTGGAAAGCAACAGAGTTTCGTCTGTTTTTGTTATACACTGGGCCAGTGGTTTTGTCAAATGTTTTACGTAAAGATCTGTATGAGCATTTTCTGCTTATGCATTGTGCAGTTAAAGTATTAGTTACTGAGCCTAACAGAGAGATGGTATCATATGCTCAGGCTTGGTTAAAGTGTTTTGTCCAAAGTTTTATACTCCTATATGGTAAACAACATGTATCTCACAATGTTCATGGGTTATTGCATCTTTGTAAAGATGTGGAACATTTTGGCGCTCTAGACAATTTTAGTGCGTTTCAGCTTGAAAATTTTATGAAAGAGTTCATATGACTTGAACTCTCAAGTTTATTCTTTTAGCAACAAACAACTTTGCCCCTATCGCCGAAACATTCGGTGATGGGTAGTGGTGTAGTCCTGAAAAAAAATGTTGGGGGGACGCTCATACATACGAAGATAAGCAATTGAAATAAAAAAGTGGGAGACGCTTATGTTAAAATGTAAAATGTTTGGGGGGACGCTTGTATTAAAATAAAAAGGTAGGGGGACGCCGTCCCCCTGCGTCCCCCCTCGACTACACCACTGGTGATGGGATGTTTTACCGGTTAAGTTACCAGTAAAAAATATAGAGGAACTGCAATGCTTAGAAGGTGCGCTTTGGAAGCCAGAGATTTTCAATTATTTGGTATGCATTAGTTTCTTTTAAACCAAGGCTTTCAGTGTATCTTGAATTAATTTTTCTGTGAATTTTTATAGATTAACTTTACGTCAAACTGTGGGGGCGTAACTGTAGACTCCACTGTAAAGCGGATCATGAGAAAACTCCTGACAGACGTAGTGGCACAGGAGTTCAGCTGGATGGGAGCGAAAGGAAAGGGTGTATTTTCTAAGCTGCAGCTGACAAGAGTGATATTTGGTACTAATTTATACGTATAAAATAATATAAATAATTTATATACATTAAAAATGAATACATAACTGTTGGATATACAATTATCATTAAAGTATTTTGAGCTTTATCTGTAGTGCTCTGATTTGTTTTCAAGTTTTTGTGAATGTAGCCGATAGTCAAGGATTGTTTGAAGAATTTTCCTTGAAGTATGAACTAATGAAGTCATGATATTATGGTGAAAACCTTGTAACAGCTACACATGTTCTGGAAGGAGAGGGGTGTGAAAATACATGTTCATTGTTTGGCTTTCTTGATTGTTTAAACAAAGTTTTTGATTTTGTTTACCAAATTTCTTGTTGAGTAAATTCACAGTAATTTTTCACCTGTTAATTAAATTGCTATTGAAATGTAGTTTGCTATTTTATTTTTCTTATTTATTTAAATTCTGCCGTGCAACAGGTGTTTTTTTTTTCTGGGTAACAATCAACATTTTGTATTTCAATAAGATTTTTTTCTTTATCCATGTGCATGTGTATATTTTGTGCGTAAATTGGACAAATGAGAAAATTCCTTTTACATTGTTATGAAGGGAAATTTATTCTATGTGTAAAAATTCATTCTTGAAAATTAATTTTTTAGATGCAACTAGACGGAATGAAACAGTAAGAAATGCTGCAACGGATGCAGCAGTGGAAACTGCAATAAAAAATTGGCTTCGCCATGCGAAAGCACGCCATATGAGAGTGGCTGCAGAAAATTCTGCCAACTCCCCATCCTTTTCGGGCAATACTATTGTGTAAATGAATCTGTTATGTGTAAATAAATCTATTTTGTATAAAATAATCTATTTTGTATAAAATAATCTATTTTGTATAAAATAATCTATTTTGTAATATCTTATGTATATAATTTTTGTGCCATTTTAAAAAAAAACAAAAAAAAAAAAAACGACTTGTTTGTTCAGGTTATTTTTTTGTCTCTGAGAACAGTAGCCTACTCTTAATCTTCTTTAAGTCAAAAGTAATACATTTTTGAGAAAAAATAATCCTCGTATTGCTCATTGAGTACCACTTGTTTCTAAAGAAATGTCCAGAGTTACATCAGTAAATTCAATCATAATTATATCTGAATTATACTGTACACAATTAAAAAGGAGTAAAGTTTAAATTAGTATGAAAATTGTGAGTAATTTTTACTCGAAATTAATGCTCTAAATGGATGTAAAATTTTAAAAACTTGTCTCATCTTTCAGAAGTAGTTTTATGAAGGAATATTTTTTATTTTTTTTAAGTACTCTGTTTTTTTTTATAAGCTATTTAATACGGGTTCACAGAAAAAGATAAAAATGTTTTGTCAATACTATATAATATTTGTTACATTTCTTGCTTATATATGTAAAATATCGAAATGTGTTAAAGATTTATTGCATATGCATGAAGTGTATTGACCTGTAGCCTAATATATATCTCTAGTATTGAATATTCATTAAAAATTTTAATTGCTTAGTCATATTTTCCTAAAGTGAAGATTTGAAAATAAATTATAAATATTTTCAAAAGTAGTTATAGGGAAATAATGGCTATGTAATTATAATTTGTAATGGAGTAATTTACATTGCTCAAATGTATGTTATGCTATAGGCCTTGTACTCTTTTTGCATATGTAATAAATCTGTAGCATATTCTGATGTTTTATAAATACCTATAAACCATTCATTTGAGACCTCCTATGGATATCCAAGCTATATCCCAATATCCAAGAGATGGATATCTCTTGGATATCCTAGAGATAACCTTATGACGTTAAGATGTCTAAGGGATATCTGTTGGATGTTTTCAGGATATCTATGAGATATCCTGGATATCCATGGGATATCTAATACACTTCGCGATATCGCGACGTCTCAGGGTATTCCAATAGCTGCAACCTTTTTGACGTTCTGTGGATATTCAGCAGATATGTGGATGTCTCGGGGATATCTCATGGATTTGGTTATATCAACTGATCTTATCCAAGAGATATCCTATGGATGTAATTTGGAAATTCATGGCTGTCTGGGAATTATCTTCTTTGGTTATAACTAGTACCCGATTACAAACCTTAAAAAAAACTTAAAACACTATTTATATAATTTCTACATGATTTATGATATGGGATGGAGATATTTTAATTGAGAAAATATGTCTATAAGGGCCCCATTAAACTGGGGAACAGCGCACTCCCTCTCGCCAAAACCAGCCCTACACAGTAATCCTTGCTAAAACGTAAGGAATTGTTGGATAAACATCATCAATGCAAACTTATAGTAAAATAGTAAACCTATGTTTATTTGACAATTTAACATAATATAGCTGGCTCTGGAACGTAAAAACTGTTTAAAACACAGAACAAGTGACTTAAAACATTGCTGCGAACACGTTAGAAGTGTGAAAAGGGATACAGAATCAAAATCAAATCTTGGACAAAAGCATTCAGATTGGTAGAATAATCAATGAATAAAACGAAATTTCGAAAGCTAAATTTTGATAGTGCTAAACATTAACACGGCGGAAACTATTTCATCAATTATACTAGTAAGTTGATTATTAACTAGTTGTTTTAAGTTTAAACCGAGTTTTATCGCACAAAGGAACTCTACTGTTTATCGTAACTCCATTTGAAAAACATTTACGTACTTTGAGAAGATATGTTCACTTTAATTTAGCGTTATTGTCCGCTAGCGTTCATCAAATGTTTATAAAAAAATGCCACGATTTTTTTTTTCTTTTTTTAAATTTATTGTCGTTTGCTGCTCTACTAACACTGACAAAAACAATCCCAAAAAAACAAAATGACATTCTCTGAAGAAAACATTTTAGTCATCGAAGCAAAACGATATTTAATATAAGTATCACCTGAAAATCCTATCGCTTCCGACAATAGTTATAAAAATAAATATTCTGCTCGCACTTTATTTGACAAAATCTAGTTAAAGAATTATTTATTTAACTTTTTTTATACTGTTAACGATGAAGAAAAAGGAAAAAAGGGGGGAAAACTGCAACCGGATTTGACCTGGCGACTTCCTGAGTTGTCTCGTTTACTTTATGTATTTAGTCACGCCGTTACTTGACGCAGTACGAAATTGAATAGTTTAAATAAGGAATTTCAGAATTTCCATCACAACTTCTTTTGATTTTTCTTCAGCTTAAACAGATGGGGAAAAAAGAGAGAAAAATACTGATGCGAAAAACTTCAAAAAAAAAAAAAACCAACAAACAAACAAAAAAAAACAATGCAATGTAGCAATTAAAACAAAGCAATATGAAAAGCATTAAACCAGTACATTTGAATAAATACAAATAAATAAATAAATGTGAAAATATATAAAGTAATAAGTAAAATATTATGTTCTCGGGGGTTTCTAATATGTAATGCAAGGTCACTAACTGCAGATCACGTTATGTTTGTTAGCTGATTGTGGAGGCGGGAATAAAAGTTAATCTATTTTACCTGCAACTTATTGATTAACCTCCTTGACACATTTTTAAAGGTCACTTACTGTTACAGCAACTTCAATTTAGTCTGGTTCCTGCAAAAGGAAAAATTAACGTTTCATACACAATTAGTTCCCTGGTACAAGTTTAGGATTAGTTAAGCAAAAAAAAAAAAAAAAAACTCCTTGTATGTCCAAGTTAATAAGAGCACGAGGATTTCATAAATAGACGTCACATGCGATTATAATAATCCACAAATAACACAAAAGATGTGAACGGAAACTAGCTGCCAGTACTTGTTTTTACTTCCATACATCTCCAAATAATTACCTCACATTGCAATATTAAGTAAATCCAAGCTACCCCTTTTTTGAATTTGAGTATCGTAATTATTATTATTTTTTTCTACGTCCATAATTTTATACATTTAGTGTATAGAAATCCTTCTGCTTGATCATTACTGACAAGTTTGATTGCACCACAATTTTCATTTATTAGATCATATAGATCCAGTTTTCCTTCCTGAAATCATCCTAAGACGTGAAAAATTAGGATTTTTAAGATAACACTATAGGGATAATTTCAATGATGATTGCCGATTGCCCTATTGTATTAAATCAAAACTCAAAATTTTTGAGGACGTTGTTGCAGAAAATTTGCGCGAGATATATATATATGTTCATACACATATGTATAAATCTTCCTCATAACCGCTTTAACTCTTTTCTAGTCCCTTGGAGTGCTTTTCCAAAAGGCGACAAAGACAATTTTCCTGTCTTTTCTCTTCAAGGCAGCCACAGAGCACATGTTTTTCTTCAAAAATATGCTCTGCTGTTGCGCACATAAGAAAAGACAGGAATGTTGTCTTTGTCACCTTTGGTGTGAAAGCTCCCTTACACTCTACTATTACAGACTACCTTACAGAAAGCATCCTTACACTCTTCTTTTACACCAAAGCGACAAGACAATATTCCTGTCTTTTCTCATCTACGCAAGCACAGAGCATATGTTTTTCTTCAAAAATATGCTATGCGGTTGCACAGATGAGAAAAGACAGGAATATTGTCTTTGTCACCTTTGGTGTGAAAGCTCCCCTACACTCTACTATTACAAATAATACCAGAAAGATAAATTTGTTAAATATTCACAGGTTAAGAGTTGAATATTTGACAATGTGCTTGGCTCAACAACTGCATTGATTCAAACATGTCAGTCGCAAAAGAACAAAAAAAATAAAGAAAGAAATGGCGCACTCCAGACCCAGCCGTCTTGTACGACGAGATTCCTTTTAGTATTCATCATAATAATAACCGAGACCGATTACAGGAATCAAGTTGGGGCTCAGAACGATGTCACTGACCCAATAAGACCTCATCTGGCTTTCGAGTCTGATCGCCTGAAACGCTTGCATTTACACCGTTTTTTTATTTTTTGCTATGCACTGAGAGATCGAATAAACGTTTTTGCAGACAAAAATTTAACATAATATTACTATGGAATAGATTAAAAAATTAACATTTTATTAAGTTGATTATAGTTAAGTATATATAAATATTTAAACTGATTACACTGTGCAAACAAATTTGAACCTTTTTTTTTTTTTTGTCCTTTAGATGAAACTATGTGATTCTATATAAACAAAAGGTGCTTAATTCAAATATCCAAACCAAAATGTTCCATCACGTACTGTTTTCGCTGGAGGCCCACTTCTCATATTTATACGATTTGGTTATAGAAGAATGTAACTGCGGCTTACTTATTGAAAACACAAACACAAAAAAGATATTTTTGGCCGTTTCATCTTGTGGGCATTTGTTGGTGTGCCTTGATAACAGATTAACAATATTCAATTCGTATACTTCCATTCTATCGACCGCTGAAACGCTTTTAAAACACAGATATCATGATGAGAGCTTTCCCCATTCTCATCATTAATTACGCCAAGGTTTTGAGGAAAAAAGTCCATAGGGGAGTCCAAAAAGTGTAGTTTTAATGAAATACAGCAACCTAATAATACAAAAGCATTTTATCATGTCACCAACAAGATTTTCGTAGTTTTCAGCTTTCTCATTTCCAAGGAAATGTGAGCACACTGCTTTAAAGGCCAGCCAGACTGATTTTTCGGCTTCTGACTGTTTGTTTTTATACAGCTCATCATGAAAGGACTTCCTAAAATTGTAGGTCAATAAAATTCCTTTCTTTTTCTTTTGCCTCCCCTAATTTTTTGAATTTGTTCCCGAGATGCAAGAAAGCCCCTCCTTCTTTGTCCAGAGCTTTTACAAATATGTCAATAAACCAAGTTTAATATGCAATTGTGGGAAAGAGGCACATTGTAGATTTACAAGTGGCTACTTTAATATGCTTTTGCCACTCAAAATTTTAAAATTTCCTTTGTGTTTGCAGAATATGCTACAGGAATGAATAGGAAAACAATACTTAGATGGAAGAGCACCTATAAATAAGCGTCACTTTGCTGAGTTGTGCTCACGTCCTACTGCTTGAAACACTACATTCACATCACAGCAGCATACTATTTTTTCGTTCTCCGCAAAATAGTCTACAAAATGTTTTTCTCGTCTTGTAAAAAACTCGAAACTTCGAGAAGTAGATAAAGCTTTTGTTGCCAAAAAATGTCGCTAAAGTAATCCAAGTTCATTAAAAAGGTCTCTAGAATGGCAACGATTTCACTAACAATGAGAAAGATATCATTTATAATAAATTAAGTCGATAAATTACGAAAATATGCATATTTATCCATAAAATACATAAAAAGCTAAAATGTAGAATTTTGGGAAAATGGTACGTGATAGGCAAAAAATAATTACAGATTCGTAATTCTCAGCCAAAAATACATAAGAAACAGACATTTTCATCCAAGGGACATTTTTCGTGTTGCACAGTGTTATCAGAAACATTGCCAACGCATTGCATTTAAGAGAGAAGTAAAAACAAATTGCAAAACAAGAAAAAAGTTCTTAAACAGAAAATGTCGAAAAAACGATTAAGAAGGGGGGAAAACAGAAGAAACTCTAAACTAGTTTTTTTTTTTTTTTAATTTAAAGGTAACATGGAGCAACGGTACGAGACAGATTTTACCGTCGTTACATTTGAAAAACAACTTACTTGTTCTAGTTCTTCTTAAAAACTAGCTTTTCCCCGTTCATTTCCATGATCAAGTTACCCTTGTCGTATATTTTAGAAATTAATAATTAGCAATGTAACTTCAAGGATCTGAATACCTTTTTTTTTTTCAAGAGCTAAGGGTAAATGTTTTGTTTTTTTTCACTAGGTTCATCTTACTAAAAAATCTTAAAACTTTAAGATGTGACGTTCAATTTAAAAATTCGCCTACTCATTTTATTTCTTATATAAAAGTTCAAATAATGTTATTTCTTACTCAAAAAAAAAAAAAAAAACACGAAAATTGGTTTACAGTTTACTTTTAGAAATGATATTTTATTTCCCTAAAAGTTAATTATCTTTAAATCTGTCTGTTTGAATAAAGATTAAAACTTTTAGCAATGCTGGTTGTTATTCTATCATTTTAAGAGCTAAATTTTATTGCACTCATTGCTAAGACTTTTTGGAGCCAATATTTTTAAGTGACCACTTCAGAGCTTATGATTTGCAGTTAGCGCTTTGGAGCGAACAATTTAGAAACAAGTTCTATTGCCATTCTTTTCTAGAACTAAACTCTGTTAAAAGCGTCTTTCAAAGATTAAATTATGTTTTGTTTCTTTATGTTTTGATCTGCCTCTCATAACGAAATTCCATTTCTCATAACAAACTTTTAAAAGTTCATTAATGAAAGTTTAGTTTGATATTTAAAAGCTCAGAGAAAAAGTTGTAAGACACATTGGGAGAAAATGCGAGTCACAGAATTAAACTTTTTTTTAAACCTTTTGCGAGGAGATCAAATGTAGGAGAAACAATACGGTGATGCAGAAATTTGTAAGTTGTAACATACATTGAGTTGAGTAAAGATTTTCTCAAATTATTTGTATCATAAGGAACACAATGCATTGATAAAAGGATTTGTAGCCCTGAAACAAGGGTTATGCAATTTATCTGCACGTTTGGGGGGGGGGGGGGGTCAGAACGATTTTTTCTTTCACATTGAAGAGCGTTACAGTTCCTTTTCTTCCTACCAGTTTAGAATATAGCGTATTAAAACTCTGCTGTATTGAAGGTATTTTTGTTATTACACGGTTTTACTTAGCTTGATTTGTCACAGAAGTTTGTTTCCTCGGTTTTCGACTACTCTAACTGCATAAATTATCTTCAAACTTTGCACACAAGCTTATCTTCGATGATAATACAATATTCCTTAAAATTTTTGGCTCTGAGGAAATTATCAGAATTATTATTTGTCGAATGGCAACGATAGCTTTGTTTTTATAATGCAACGATGTTTTGAATTTTAAAATACTCAAATCATGGCGAAAAAAGAAACTGCGAGGCAGCGGTTTTTACAACGCATTTTTTTTTTAAATAAAACCGTGCAACTTAAGACATTTTTAGCAGATGATTGACAATCAAGTGGATTTTACAATTATAAAAATAAAGATGAAATATAATTTTCGAAATTATGAGACAATTTTTCTCTCAATTGCTGATAACCGCCTGCTATTATATATCTTTATTAGATAAATTTATCTATTCTCATCTCTCTTGGCAGCCTAAACTGTCTTTAGTTCTCAATCGTCCTAAAGCGAAGTAGAAAATTGATTTCATCTGCTTTGAGCTCTACGATAAAAAAATACATTTTAATTTCGTAATCTTAATACCAATTCATTTGTCAACAAGAAATAATCAATAAGTAAGGAATAAATTTTAAAAAAGATCAATTTTGGCTTTAAGAGATTATTTTAAAGTAATATTTGCTGAAAAGATGATTTTATTGCGAAAGCTAAAGCCGAAAGAGGATTTCATTACGTAACCTGAAGCCGAAAGAGGATTTTATTACAGAAGTTAAAGCTAAAAGATTATTACAAAAGCTTAGTTTCGCTGAGCACTTTCAGACGGAGTCTTCGTTAGGAATTCTTAGTAAATTTAGTGGTGGGAAGAAAAAAATTTAGTTAAGCAACTTGAAAATTTAGTTAAGAATATTCCATAAAAATTTTAGAGCAATTTTTTAAGTATTAAGTTCGAAAATGCTTCATTCCTGAGCCCAATCTTAACTAATAATAATAGTTAATATAGTTATAATGAAACAAAGTAATTTACCCTTTGTAATGCACATTGTTGAGACACACCATTTCTGTTTACGAACACCGCTCAGGACTCCTACAGATAATATGCTTTTCAAAGTTACTTGTATTAAATACGAAAGAAGTTCCTCCAATATATTAACTCCGCAATACACTTTAAAGTTAGTTCATATATGTGGGGATTTGCTTTCTCACCTATATTCGTGTTGTAAGTTTGATAACATTTCACTTTTAAACTGGGAGAAATGTTTGTAAGAGTTAATTTTATTCATGCCTTTCATAATTACTAATTTAGTAGATGGAAGAAAAATGTTGGTAGTTAAAAGTTCAGTGTAATAATACAACGTAGTACTAAGTAACTTTAGCCGTGCTTTTGTGCCGGCAAGATGGCGTCGTACGCCCCAGGTCATAGAAGCCTGGCCGTGTCGGTGGATTTTCAAGATGCAGAAAATCGTCTGTGCTCATGCCGTATGATTAGCGGCAGGTAAAAGATCCCTTGAGTAGACATTTGGCTTGGATACTCTCGGCTAAATTAAATTCCTAGTGCAATTTCGCATCAACAGAGTCCGGGTGCTCACTCTTTTAGGTGAAGAAACTGGACGTCAAAGCTCTCATGCGGCGATAAGACCACACTCATTGTGGTGAAAGAGATGATACCAATCTCTGGGGAACGCACTAGTTCTGCAATTGGCAGAAGCTAACAGCAACCCATTAAAAATAAAAAAGTTTTTGTTTTGTGCTAAAACATTGAAACTAGTGTGAAACTTGGAACTTTACGTTTCAAATTAAATTATTCTTTTTATAATTGATTGTTTATTTTGCAGTATAAAGCAAATCTTACTATTTAATGTTTGAATTTTATATGCAAATGCAAGGAGTGATACATTTTTTTTTTCCAACGTGGAGGCACTTGACGTGAGTGAGACGTAATTTTGCTAAAATATCAGAATACAGTATTAGTCTGCTTGAATGGAATAAATTAAGGCTAATGAGTTCATGTACCTGTTACTAATCAATCAGTTATTTTAATATGCAGATTACGTCAAAGAAAACACTTCAGTCTTTTTGCAATTACAGAAAAATTTTAAGCAATGCGTTCAAAAATTTAGGTCAAAAAACAACCCTATAGCAGTTTTTATTTTAATTAACGTGTTTACGTTTAATAAATTAAAACAAAATCAAAACTGTGCAATAAAAAAAAAAACACAAATATGAGTATTCATATTTGTTTTGATATTTTTGGTACATATTTTAAAATACTCAAACGGGATTAGGTACTCATACGGAAATAAATTTAAGAGTTTCATTTCGACTAAAGTTTCGTAGATTTCAGTTTAATTAACTTAAATTTCATTTTGGATCTGATGTACTAAAACTTTACTCCACCAGACTCCAAACTTGTTAGCCGAAGCCTTAGCCCTGCCAAAGCGCGGAACTGGAAATGTAATAAAACTGGGAAAAGTGCGGTTGAAATTATTTTTTTTAAAGAAATAATGCCAAAAATATGGCAAATAACAAAATAAAACGTTTTACGTCGTTACATACCAAGTTATCAAGTTATATTTTTTCTCAATATTTTTTTATTTTCTTTGTACGAGTTTTGCTTTGTTTTAAAACAGTTGTTTTACTTTTCAGTATCTAAGATCAACGGAAATCATTATTTGCAACAATTAAAAAAAGAGATATGCCATTTACTGAAAATTAATGTTACTAGCATGAGAAATTTGAAAGTAAGGTTAAATAATAATATTTTAAAGGGTTGAGGTATAAAATAAGAAACCATGACATCATTACAATGTAGTGTGCATTTGATCTGCGGAGTGCTGCTAAGAATTATTGAAAAATTATGCCGTACATTTAAGAAAATACCATGAGTAACATCAGAATTATAAATTGAGTTTAAACCTTTCAGGGGTTCTGTTCGTCGTCTTCCTGCTAAATACTCAAATGATGACTCGGTCATCCTTGAATCCTAATCTGGCATATAAATCAGATACAGGAGCGTACTACAAATGATTAATGATGCAAGATTAAGCACCTGCCTTTTGCATCATTAATATATACCACGCACTGTTGAAGAGTCATGGAAAGGATTTAGTGGTATAGAGTTGCATAACATTACTTCATGGGATAATTATTTTTTACACAATCAAATATTAAACAATAAGTGACGAAGAATTTTTGCATTTTTAGGATTTTTAAATCGTAAGGATGCAAAACAAGTTTACTTCGTAAGCGAAAGTATTTGTCTTTTATCAAAATAAATGACAGTAAAATATAAATGACAGTAACATCTAATACACTTCAAGGTAATATATGTGATCGTGAAGCAATGGTCGCCAAACTTGTGAGGACACTAAGCAACCGAACTATTTTCAAATTCTGCTATGAGCTACTTCCCCCGCCTCCACCGGGGGAAAAAGCAGAGCAAAAATAGTCAGAAACTCAATTTTTAGTTATTAGTCAATTCACAGTTGTTACATGATATACCAAAAAATACAAGCGGGCTACTTTATAGGCACAATTATATGCTTTTCCTGCCTTTTCTATTTTATGTCAACAAAACATTCTTCAGTTTCTGAGCCGCTCTCGCTATCAATGCTAATACTGGCGAAAATTTGAAAGTAAACTAAGAATTGTTGGTGAATAATGTGATTAGCCAGCTAAGTGCGACCGCGATCTACCGAAAATTAATCCGCGATCTTCTAGTAGTTCACGTGAGGGGCAGTGGTAGCCTAGTGGTTAGGATGTCGGACTTTCTGCCAGAAGATTGGGTGTTCGATACCCGACCGGCTGAAGCCCCAACATCTACACTTGGAGATATGTGCTCGTAAAATCCGTGGACCCTCAACTCCCGAGGCAGTTCCGGGGGTACCCGGAGGGTGGAAAATTCCCCTTCCCTTCTCTCTTAGGTGAAAAAAAAGGAAGGTGGCATATTTGTGGTGAAGCCATCTGGTGTCAACCAAGTACATAATGAGCATAGTCGTACTTCCACCGTTGTGGTGTGCATCTATAAACGGAAGGCGCATCCTTACTGCTTTAGCTCCCAGTCGCTCTGCGAAGAGGAGCTTGTACACCCAAGTGACATTAGAAACAGCAACAAACAACACTAGTAGTTCGCGATTGACAGTTTGGCGACCACTGACCTAAAGAAATAGTGTGAAAACTTCGTTCATGAACTATTACGGCTTCTGGACGGTTCATTTCGCTTTCACAGTTATTTTGTTGATTCATAATGCTTGCATTTTAAGATAGACATTTTAGTACTCACGTTATTTTAAAACCCGTGTTTTAAAACCTTGAACGCAAAACTATTTAAATTTTAATAAGATGTTTTAATTATTAACAATTGATGCGAACATTTCGTTTCGTTTTTATCCAATTTTTATTTGTAAAGAGATTTGTAATTATACTACAAGAAATTTGTTGATATATCTGAACTTTGAACTTATTTAAATGCATTACGCGTGGAAAGGGAGTAAAAACTTAGGTGTATCACCTCTGACCTTTATTCAGCCTGTTGAACAAATAAAAGCAGAGGCTTAAAAAAAGCTACTTAGTTTGCTAAGGGATTTTGACAATAATCACTATTCTGTTTTTTAGTATTGAAGTTAATGTTCCAACAAATTATTTTTTGGGAAGAGGGAAAAATTGTTATGAAAAACGAAAAACACAAATTTTTGTTTGAGCATATTCATTAACTGCACATCCTTTTTAGTTTGTAGTTTAAAACATCGTGAAAAGAAAAAAAAAACACTGTTCATATATACTTTAGTATAGATGTAAATAATTTCGTACCTAAGTGTCTGAAATAGTTACAGTGCTCAAGAAATATGAAATAAAAAAGCCAATGGCATAGTCCGTCTCAATTCAGGCAGGTAAAAATAAAATCTTACCTTCATAGTCCCAGAAATTTTTGAATTTCACATAAGTTCAAATTTAGAACTAAGTGAGTTATAGGTATGTTTTTGTTTTGCGCAAAAAAATTCCTGGTCCGAGATACAGGTCGCCAAAGATGGCGCCTCCGGTGCAATTTCTCACTTGCGATTTTTGAAAAAAACTTTCAAGTGCTCTATTTCCTGAACGGTGCAAGATACCTGGATGCGTGTTTTTTTTATTTGAAAGATAATTATATTCTGTTTAGGATAAAAGGCTAAATTTTAAAATATCTGTAAAACTTTTTTTGCTGCAGCCTACTGAGTTTTTCTTTTGATCTTTTTTTTTCTCAAAAAAGTCAATCTCAAAAATTTTAATTTTTTTACTGTTGGTTAATACTATTAAATACTACATTCCCTGAAAAGGAGAGCTTCCACTTTTGCGTTTAACGGTTTTTACAAACAATTTAAGTTTTTGCCATATATTTTATCAGTTTTATTAATAACATAGTCATATATTGGTCTCATTAAGTTAAAATTATATTAATTTAATTTTCTTAATAAATATTAGAAACATATCCCCCCTTCCCACAAAAGAAATTTACCAGTAGACAAACAGACACATACATTGCCCAATCTTATTGCCCGCTACTTTAAAATATTTATTGATTTCTTTATTTTTTTAAATATCATTTTCTCATTTTTTCATAGCTAGAGTTCAAATCTATTAGTTGTTAATTTTAATATATGTGTTATTCAGTAAAACATAGCTTTTTATATTTGATTTACATATCTTGCTATTGATGTTAAAAAAAAAAGAGGAACACTACTAGGGGGGGGGGGGGATCAATTTGGGATTCAATCACTTTGCATTTTCCTTCCTTTTCTTTCATAAGGAAGTTAAGAAAAACAAAGCACATGCACGAAACACCACTATTTGCTTTATCTATAACTTACGACATAATTTTGGGAAATGATATGTTTTGGAACATTTCCATATATTGTAAGCTTTAATATGTTTTTGGTTGTAATATATTAGTGTTTTTTCTTTCCCTTTTTTCTTTTTTGAAAAGATATTTCTAATATGTATTAGGCTGTACATAATTTAAAGCTGATGACATTTTCAAAAAAAAAAAAAAAAATAATTGATTTAACTCAATAGTTCTAACAAAAATCAAATCAAACAAAATGTTGAAGAATTTATTACTAATTTGTGTTAGCATTATGAGTTATGAGGTATGGGGACAATACAAATCTTCTCAATTCAAAACAAGGAAAAATAATTTCATTAATTATGTTGTCCTGATAGTAACGAAACGGCATTCATCTTACCTTCAGAGGTACAATGGAAGTTAATATATCGTTCCATAAAAAGTTACATAAGCAATTGGATAATTTTTATGTAGGTATTTAAAGAAGGAAGTAGAAATTTAATGGAGAAATAAATATCAAAATATTTTCAATGGGGGCAATGGAACAGAATGTTGAGGATCTACCTAATCAATTAAAACCAATCTTAACTGCTTTAAATAATTTGAAGAAGATAACTAAATTAGCCGAAGCTGTTACAAGTATTCAGAAAAAGCTAGAAAATAACCTAAATCAGCAAGATAAAGTAACTATACAATACCTTTTCAAAAAAATATGAACATGCATTGACACCTTTCTTTTTTTTTAGCCGTCTCTAATCCCAAAATATAAAATAAGAGGTTTAAGATCCCAATAAATTTGGTTAAAGAAAACACTGAACTATGAAGTAATGGCTTGAAATTAAAAATTTGTGCACTTCCTTTTTGTGGAATTTAATTTGAAAATGAAATTGCAGTCTATGTCAACATTTGAGTGTGGGAAACTGTAACTTGTAAAAGAATTCATGGGTAATAACACAGCCAAAAATAATTCAGATACTCATTTCAGCAGCAATTGAACTAAAGTTTTCTACATTTGGATTTGTTCACAACAAGCTCAAAAAATAACCTTGGGGTAGAAAAGACATCCAAACTTGTTTTCTTTTTCAAATTACTTAATGGCAAATGGAATAAAGAAAATACCTAACTGTATGTGTTATGTAAAAATAAATTTAATTATTAATCAATTTGTGATTATGAATAAATGATATATATAAATAATTTTAATGGTTGGTATACATATATTTACGTTACTTGCTGACAACCTGCCGAATATGCAGTAAATAATTTTTCCTACTCATGCGTATTGGGTTGAAAATACAGTGCATTGCATTAATTTTTAAAAATTTTTAGCGTAAATATACACGTTTCAATGTAAAATTCTTGATTTCACTTCAATAAATATAATATTCATTGCATTTTACTCAGAATGTCTGTCTAAGCTATGTTTATGGGTATGATAAGCAATCTGGTTTTAAATTTAAAAAAAAAAAAACTTTTTTTTCAATTTGAAAAGAAAGTCATGATTTTTTCGCGCTAATATTTATAAAGAATTTAATGCCATGTCGAAGAAAATTAAATTAATATAATTTTGACTTAACGAGACCAATATATGACTTTGTGTTAACGAAGCTGGTAAAATATATGGTAAAATCTTAAATTGTTTCTAAAAACCGTTAAACGCATCTTTGGCGGCCTGTATATCGGGCCAGGAATTTTTTTGAGCAAAACAAAAACATACCTATAAAAGTTAGTTTTAAATTTTAACATATGTGAAATTCAAAAACTTCTGAGACTATGAAGGTACCCCCTTGCCTGAATCGACACGTATTATACCCAATGAAATTGGATATTTTACAAATCAATTTCCATTTGTTATGAAAATCTAATTTTGTACCATATTATTTACAGTTATGGTAAAACTGTAATAATACATATTTTTTACAGTTATATATCATTTTTTTCGGAAATTATTCTTATACATAGTATGCATAATGTATTAAATTTCATTCATTTTAATTGTATATTAGAAAATTTTTTGTCAAAAAATCGTGTTTTCTGAAACTAATTCATTGCATATGGAGGTAAACTTGCGATTTGGTTTGTATCCTGAATATTCAGTTGATTAAATTGTGATTGTGCTCAAAAACTTTGGGATGTTGGGAGAGTGTTCAATTTGTTATCCCCCTGCACAAGGGTCACATTAGGGAAAATGTGGAAATGTTTAACACTTTTGCTCTTAAATGTCGAAGACGTTTGGTAAACGGTATAACGTTTTTGTTTTAAGGACGACTGTGAAGATGTTTAGAGTTTTGATTAATATTCTTAATGCAAATAATCTGAAGATGGTTATGTAGTCATAGTATATGGAGCACTTCATGAACATAACTTTAGAAAATAATATTGCCATATGTCTTTCTTTTAGTAAAAAATAATGCTTACTTACATTGTCTATTTCTTTTCTAAAATTAAGCACAGTAGAGCGCCGCTTAACCGGATGTCCAATCAACCGGATCGGTCAGGGATCATGCGTTTTTTTCCCCTGTGCTCTGCAGAAAAAAAAACACTTAAGTCCAGATTGAAGGTCGATAAAAACCACCTTCCTTTCTCCTTTGCCATTTGGCGTTCCAAGAAAGAGGGATCACCCTCCCCCCACCCCCTCCGCTCAGGTCTGTTCCATTCAGTTAGAATTAGCATGGGGAATTGTACCTACTGAAGGAACTGAACAAAAGGATTAAGATTCTTTTTAGAGGCATTAGAGCGGAAGTAAAGTATTGAAACTAACAGAAGAAAAATAATGGAAGTACTGCATTCACTGTCAAGGGGTCGAGTTAAATTATTTATGCTTAACTAAATTTCCAGGAAAACTGTTTTGAGAAAGTCACTTGAATAAAGGATAAACCATGCACCTCGCGAAATGATCACGTGGTTGTGCGCTTTCATACTGGACCAACTGGACACGTGTTGTGTTACACAAAGCTAAAGGAACCCACATTTTTCTGATTGCGATCTGTAAGTGTAGAAGGTGTTTTTTAAACATGTATGGGAAGCGCAAAAGAGTAGTGTTATCTTTTGATAAAAAAATAAAAATTGTGAAAAGATTGAACAAAGGAGAAAATGGAAGCAAGGGATCATTCATAAATGATTTCACGCTTCGAGAGGGCGGGAGGGGGTTCGTGAAACTACGACAAAATGTGACTAGGGGAGGGGGTAACAAGAAGTGTGACATCCTGCATTATGCAACATAGTGTGACATGTGAGAAAGGGGGGAGGGGTCCGCTGAAGTGTGACATATTGTGACAAAGGGGGGAGGGGGTCAAATATATGGGAAAAAGCGTGACATCATTTATGAACGGTCCCCAACATAGCCCTTGATATCGGTACATCAACTGTGTCAAATATTAAAAGAACAGCGAGGCAATGGCAAACTCGCCATTTATAATATGATAAAATATGCACTACTACAAATGCTAGTCTTAAGTCTGGAAGAAGTGTGAAGGGAAGTTGCCTAAAAAAACCTAGCCCTATATGGGCTTTAAAGTTGGCAATCCAATTATCCGGATATTTCTTTAACCTTGGTCCCGACCAGTCCGGATAATTGGCGCTCTACTGTATAGCATTTTTCTGAAGATAGTTCAAGTTTTTCCTACAACATAGCCTGAAAAAAAAGATTACATTTATTTCTAAGAAGCTATTCTTTAAAGTTATGGAAACATTTTGATCTGAAAAACTTCTAGAACGTATTTTCAGAAAGAAAAAAAAAGTTAAAACTGTCGGTAATTTACAAACATCAAACCGTCCGGATGTGACCCTCCTAAAGTTAGCAGGGCCATATCAGTTTATCAAATCCATATGAGTGTTAATGCAAAAAACCAATTCCCTCATTACTTATTCCAAGAAATTTGTCCGTAAATCTTACCCGGAGTAAGCGAGTTAAAAGAACGTGGCCTCATTAGAAAGAAAAGAAAGAATCCATAAATTGTTATAATTTTCGGGGATCTGGAGCAGCCACAGTTTTGAGCTGCTCCGCTCTGACTTCTAAATACTTGCTTCTGCTGGGATTCAGCTCCGCTCCGTACTCTGAATAACTAAAATATATTATATTATTTATCTCTTTTTGATTAGTTAGCTCGAAAGTAAAAATTTAAAATTTAATAGCGAAACGACTTGTTTGAAACATTGTCGTTAATCCTAAATTGCCAAAAATAAGGAATAAACACTTAATCTCTCCTTCCCCTTCCGCATTTTTTTTTTTTTTTTTTTCATTTCTTCTTTCAATGCGAAAATGTTTTTTAGCTGTGTAATTTACAAAACATACAATCTATAAAGTAAAAAATAATTGCACGTAATTAAAGCACAAATGAGCATTAAAATGCAGACATATGTTTCGGGATTACTTGAAATAAATCCCTTTTTCAATGCAATAGTGGAAGCTTCTAGATACAAAAGCATCCAAATGAATCCATCGAATCTATATCCGATGAATGAATGGAGATGAATAAATTCCAATTGAATCTATACCCGACAAAGATGCTCATGGTGCCACCTGCTGGTCAGCTAAAAAGTTAAAAAGCAATTTTTCTGAAGATAAATGGTTTGATTATTTACGTTTATATAAAAGCTTTTCTATTTCCTTTCAGTAATACTGTGTGCTTGATTTTCTATGAATGAATAAAAACAGATATATGAAGAAAGGTTACTCAAATGAGAAGACAATTTTTTTTATTGGACAGGCAATAAAAAAGACGATTTTCATTGATAAGATTTATGAAGAGTAAGTCATTGATAATAATAATAATTATTATTAATAATATTATTAATCGTTTGGAAAACTTGCGGGAAGAATATCACCATTTTCTTCCTCAGGTACAAAGTCTGTTACGCATAGGTGCTTTACGCTAAAGTTGTGGACTATGGATTAAAGTAGGAAATTTGTACAGTGAAACATGTGTAAGGTGACCACTTGCGGTGCAGCACTTTAGTGGTCAACTTATAGAGGGTGAGGTAGAGGGTGAAGGGCTAATTCTGTTCCTGACCAAAGTGGTCAACTTACAAAGGTTGTAGTGGTCAACTTTACAGGTTTTACTGTATGCTTAAAGCTCCTTTTCGCCAAATTTATGTAATAAATACTGTTATTAAAAGAGTGATTCTCTCTCACCTACAGATGGCAGCACTTCGCGTCCAGTGAATTTTCGAAAACATTTTCACAGCCTGAAAAGGAGTGCCTATTTCAATGAAAATAAAGAATTTGTCTCATTTTATTTGAATTTTAAAAATGTATTTTTTTCACGAAATAATGTATTTTTCGCCCCATCGTTAATTCATTGTTCGAAAATACATCTCCGATTCGGAAAAAAAAAAGCAACGATCTTACTATTTAATTAGGCGACAAATTATCTTAATTTTTTTTTTATTTGGAAAACATAACAGAACGTTGCAGCACTTTAGTGCTACTTTTAACTAAGAAATTTTGATGAGCTTTCTTTTGTACCGCCCAAATATGATTTTTTCTTCTTCAGTTTGAAATAAATCTTGGGATTTTTACGTGGTCTTAAATTCGAAGATTTTTTAAGAGTATGTATAATTAATGTCACCTGGGTAGCACTTTTTAAACTGCAGTTTTTAGGTTACGGAAAGTCATTTTTACTCATTTTTATTTCTGCATTATATAGCGAAGAATTAGAAGTGACAAAAATATTTCAATTTGAGCAAAATCTAAGGAATAGAAATATGAAAGCAAAATAAATAAAATAAAATGAAGTAAAAAAACTGTAAATCATTGCTATTATGTATCTTAATAAGTTGTTGTTGTTTCTAGTGCCAATTCGGTATCCGAGCTCCCTTCGCAGAGCAACCAGGAATTAAGACGACCAATAATTGATTTTTTTTGAACTAAGAGTGAAGGAAAGGGAAATTCTCCACCCTCTGGTATTATCAGAACTGCTTCGGGACTTCAGGGTACACGGATTTTACTTGCATGTATCTTCATGTATACAAGGTGGGTTTTCAGCGGGTTGGGTGTTGAACACCCAATCTTCCGGTTGGAAGCTCGACATCCTAAACACTATGCTACCACGGCCAAATCTTACTAAGTAAGTGAAACTATTACCTTATTATTTGCAATGGGTGTTTGACAATTAGTTGATGAAGGTTAGCTCTTTGTTGTTAGAGTAACAAATCAGAATTTTAACTTACAGTCAATGCCTTAGACCTGTGATTTTTAAAATATGCTTTTATATGGAAGCTCTAGAAATAAAAGACCGTTTTGGGGAAAACCATACCACCCTTAGAAAAATAGAAAAAAAAGATTGAACAATATTTAAAGTTTTATACAAATATTATTTAAGGTTATTATGCAAAGAAGTTATTAATTTTTTTAAATAAAATTTTTAATTTATGAAAAACATTAACTCATGATACAGGCAGGGTTCGCGCTAGGCGGTGTGATTGTGTGATTCCCGCAATATTTTTTGAAATCCCACTCACAAAAAAAAAAATTGTTTGTGCTTAAATTTTAAAAATCCCACTTAAAATGTTGGTCAAGGTAGGAAATCCCACCTTGTATTTTTCCCCAGTGTGAACCCTGGGCTACAGGTGACACCAAACCATGCATTATATTTGATGACTGCAATGTGTTTTTCTTTTTTCTCTCTTTTCTTCTTTTTTTTCTTCCTTTTCTACTTTTTTTATTTTTAACTCTATCCTTACTTATGTTGTTTGTGGTTTCATTTCACATTCCTTCTTTTTTAACAATTTTAATTAATGAGTAATAGGCAACTAAAAATCTAAGTTTTATTACTATTTTTGTTTATTTGTGGAGCCCTGTTTGAAGCCTAATTCTTTATGCCTTCTATGAACTTATTTGATAGCACTCTAATTCGTAGATTTCAATTGAGCGTGGCATTCAAAACAATTAGACTTCAACGGTCTGGTTTGAAATGGATACACATTAAGCTTGGAATTATGGAAAAGTATTTTCAATTACGTTTTTATTTCTGCACGGATATTAGCTAAATATGAAGGATAATATTTGGGTAATTTGACTGAAAATTAGTCAGAAAAAATATGCAAAAGTGAATAAGTAAAATATGAAAACATATATGAATGAACAAAATCTCTTTGAAAGTGAGCACAGAGGTTATTTAAGATATTTATTTACAACAATATGTATGATCCAATTTTAAATTCTTTAGACCTGGATTTCAGCGTATATGTTCCTCTATCAGTTTTAACTCTAATCAAATTGTTACTAAAACTCTAAGAAGTTGAAGTCAAACTTGTAAATATTATTCGGTTTTTGAAGTATACACATTGGCAGCTAACGGTTGCTCTTGAGTCATAAAAATTAAATTAGCAAAATACATATTAAGTTTTAGTTTTTTTACGTTTATCTAAATGCCAGGTTGAAATTATGAGAATTTACATCAGTTTTTTACAGGATTTATCACTTAAGTTTTTCTTAAGATTTTTAATGAATTAAAACAACGCAATGCACTCGTATCATAAATCACAAGCCTGAACATTTGTGTAAATATCGTTACCATACATAACTCTCAAATTCTTTGATAAAATATCTACATATACATGATACTATTATTTTATATAAACACAAAAAATAATACATAAAAATATTAAAAATAAAAACCACACACATGAGCTTTGTAAAGTAATACACAATGTGAACTTTCCGTTTTACTTTCCCATTAGAAATTATGGGAAAGTACAAAATGGAGTAGATAGGAGATTAACCCTTTTCTAAACTTCAAACAATACATATTTTTTTCTTTTCTAGCAGCAGCCCTTTGTAAGAATCGTCATTCGCTCGAGTGGAGATGTACTTCGCACAAAAATTTCATGTAGTGAATTGAAAACATAAAATCATAAAAACTACTAATGGAACGGGCACACACAATGGGTTATGGGGAAATAACCATAAATCCAATGCTAAATAAAATTAATCACGAGTTTTAAATACAGACTACAAATGAGTTGCTTGTAGAAGCAGTGAGAATAGTTAACGAGAGAAACATTTCTTTTAAATAGCGTCATTGAAAAAAATTCTAAAAGTAAAATCTGCTGCAGTTGGTAATAACTCATAAGGTTTCAATATTTGAGTATGTGATTATTTTGGTAGCGTATGTAAGGATGTTTTTTAAAGATATACAATAGACTTAGGCATATTTCAGTATAATAAATTAACTTTATGCACAAGTAAAGTGTAAAAAAATTTTACGTTAAAAAAGCACAAATCAGCATTAAAATGCAGACATTTTTTACATTTTATATTTCAGTATATGTATATAAAATTCAAACAGTCATCTGTACTAATAATACGAGGCAATATCATTCGATCAAATTTCATAAAATTCAGTTCAAAGCAAATAGTGGAAATATTTGTTAAATTTTTCGAAAATATGATTCTGTTCCTTTTTAATTTTAATTTTAAGCAGCATTTTCCCATAAAGATCAAAGAAATTCATTCGACGTTTCATATGAAACTATAGTATATAAAAAAATTATAGCAAGACGAAAGTTAATTACAGTTCCTGTAACAATTACATCTATTACAATAATGTTTTTTAGCAATCCAGAACGTTGGAGCATACCTGTTTAATTTGCGTGGAAAATACAGTAAGCTGGGAAAAAGTATTTTACTTGCTGATTTAATATATATAAGCCTGTTTGTGGCCATAGTTACGGGATCTGTGCAAGAAATTGTAATACCAAAAATAAATAAATAAAGAAATAAATAAAACAAATTTAAAAACATATAAATAATCACCTATTAAAATGTGTGTACTAAAAAAAAAGGTAATTTATTAAGTTAATTTCACAATTAGTTATATATTCTAATGTATGCAAAGGCGCTTAATACGTTAAACCGGATATTTTCACATTATAAAACCGCTCAACAAGAAAATTATTGAAAAGCAAAGGGGGAAAACTCCTTTGCTGGAAATACTTTGCGCATTGGTAAATGCTCAATAAAATCAATAAAATTATCAAGTTATTGGAAACTTCCTTTTTTCACGATGGTGCTATTTAAACGGCTCTAAAATTATTACCATAAATAGTAATTAAGAAAAAAAATGGGAAAATAATCCAATGCCACATGCGTTAAATTCATTTTAAAATTAGAAATTAGGTTTTGCAAGAAAGAAAGAAATTGGCATTAAAAAAGTAATTAAAAAAATAATAATAAAACAAGAAATACTATCAGAGACGACAAACTTTTAGTGCTGCTATCTATCAGCACAAATCTCAGTTAAAAACCGAATAATTCATGTCAAATATAATCTTTGCAATCGATAATAAAAACACATATTAGGGCTGGCCTAAAAAACTCAAAATTGTATTTTCCATGTTATGTACCACGGAAAAGTTTTTAATTATCGTAATGCATCTTGCGGTGGCGCATATACACTACAGTTTGAAAAAAAATGGAAAACTCTAATAAAAAAATTGTTTATCAGTACGTATTACTAATACATTGAAATAATATGTTTTAAAGCATTAAATTGCATTCAATAAATCAAAATCAAAATAAAAGTTGTTAGTATTTCTTTCCCTTGAACTGTGATCTACCATTACTTGTAATTTCTTTTCAAAATTTCACTAAATTTGGAGGAAATGCGCGTCCGAAAGATGTTGATGTATTTAAACAATATTTGAGCGTTATTTTCTGTGGATCAGAAACATAAAAATTTGAGCTATTACATTCGGGTAGAGGCCAATTTAAAGGTATTTAAAAACATCGTAAAAATGTAAACTTTTCCAAATGTCGGCAAACTTTAAAGCAGATGCAGATCAGATGCGATCAGAATATACAAGCTGCAGGGGTGCCCACAAGGGGGTAGCATGGCGCAACTTGCGCCATCAGGAAAATTTTTGGGGGGGATTTTGAAGTTTTTGAGGGGGAATAATAAAAGTAGTGAAATATTCGAAAAAGTTATTTGCATGTTTAAAGAGGAAGTTCATTGTAAAATAAGTTATATTCGTCCCTTTCATCAGGGTTGGCAAATGCTATAGACCAAAAACAGGCTTTTCTTTTCTTATTTTACGATTCTATGGAACTGATGGGGAAGAAGTTATTGAAGAAATAAATGTATTCAGTCAGCTTTATAAAATAAGTTATACTATTGACTTATTAGATGTGCTGAGCTCGCCTGATGAAGATACAAGTAATAAAAATGAAGAAGACGATTCCCCTGACCATGACTGCGACGACATCCCAGACAAGATGTCAAAGGAAAGATTTCTTGATCAGTGGATTAAGAAAGAGTTTATTAGACCATATAGGTGTGTGATAAACATGTCGTTAGGCTTCCCAAATCTAACAATGCTATACCAAATTATCCTTTCGTTGCCAGCAACAAGCTGTTCTGCTGAAAGAACAATGAGCGGATTAAAAATTGTTAAGAACAGGCTCCGAAGCAGTATGGGAGATGTTTGGTTGTCCAACATGCTCGTTTTAACATCCGAAAAGGACATTCTGAAGGCAATCTCTAATGTTGATATAATAGAAAAATTTGCTTCAATAAGCGTGCAAAGAACAAAATTACTTCTCTTTAAAGCACATCAAGATCTTACGAATTAATGTATAATAATCTATAAAAGACACCACTTGTCAAATATTACTTTTTCTGAGTTTTCATTTGTAGTTTTTGTTCAACTGACATGTTTGATGGGATTTAACTTTTCAATTGCTAAGCTTTAGTTGTGTACCGGTACCTTACACTTAATATATTACGATATAGCCTAAGTATAAATATATATAGTGTATAGATATTATATACATGGTATTAATTTTTTTCTTTTTAGTGGCAAATAAAAATACGAGTATTAGTATGTATACTTAGTAGTTGCAACAACGCAACTGGTTGGCCGATGTCTTCAAAGTAGTGGAGTTATAATCGAGTTACCTCAGGCATTTCTTATGTCTATCAGAAATATTGTTAAAAGTTATAAAAATAATTACTTGCTTAGAAACATTCTCAATTCTTTTACAGCAATTCGTAAGTAAAATCTTTTAAGAAGAAAATGATAGAAATTGAGCTGTTAGTGAAAACCCCCAATTTTCACCACAATTCCCCCCATCCCTCATATTTAATAGAATTCCGAAATCATGAAGGAGGCCGTTAAAATGTTCTTTTTTTGTCATTTTCAACCCCAAAATTTGGAAAAATTTCCTATAAACGTAGTTAACGTGACGCTAGCCTGCCTCCCCCATAAAGTGCGTCACGTGGTTTTTAAACGGCCCCAAGGGTGTGGTAAAATTTCTTTTTTTGGGAGGGGGAAATGCGCCATAACCTTTTGGGGGGATGGGCACCCCTGACAAGCTGATTTTATTTCCTTTTAAATCCTTTTTTGAAATTTTCTCTATTTTGAATTTTTTTGTAGTATAATGACTTGTTTTCTTTTTTTTTTTGTTTCGGTCTACCCTAATATCATGGGTGTATGTAAGGAACTGGGTGGTTAATAGACTAGAGGGCTTGAGAAACGGGGAGGGAATTAGACATAACATCACGATAATGCCTTCCCGCATGTCTCAACTTTTGTTTAGTATTATATTAATAAATGCACTATTAATTTCACGTTCCCATTACAGTCCAGACCTCGCCCCATGCGATTCCTAGCTTTTTACGACGTTGGAGAAGTAGCGCAGAGGGAGAAAATTTCATGCAGATTCTGAAGTTATTTCAGCTGTGCAGGCTGCAAGGTTCTTTGAAGCAGCTTTCACGAAAAGGCTTTTCTGCTTGTTTTGAAAAGTGGGCTAAACGTTGTGACCGTTGCATAGCATCTGAGGAGAGATATTTGGACAAAAAAAAAAAGAGAGAAAAAGATTTATTTTTTGCTGTAAATATGTTTTTTGATTTTTTTTGTGATTTTACGGGAAGTTTTTATGGAACGTCCTTTGAATATGTATGAAAGTATCTGTGCAAAAAATTAAATAAATTTTTTTTCCGTGTTTTGGTTATAACATTATGTGCTTTCGAACGTTTTGATTAACTATTCAGCTCCGAATCTGACTGTTTTTGTTTGTGTTTCTGCAAAAAGAATACATACATACCTCCATTTTAAGAAATTTTTGATTTTGCACTGTCTTGTATTAATTAAAAAAACGCAGAAAGAATTTCAATGCTCTTAATATACAGAAATTTATCAAAAGTAGAGGGGGGAGCAAGTTACGTATATATATATGTATATATGTATGTAATATGAAAAATTCCTTTGTATCCTTTTTCAGGCTTTTTCATATTAAGAGTCTCAGCTCAGGGTTTCCCACTCATAAATATTTCAATGCGTTACCATATATGGTCATGCCTAAGCTCAGATTTGGTTTCTCTCAGTAATTCGCTGACTATATTTTCCCCCGTAGACTTAGGCGAACCTCTGTCTAGGGGTTTAAAGCCAATACTACATTTTATGAACCATATGTCCCTCCTATTTAGAACACGGGCCATCACGTGGTGTAGGTAAGATTGTCTGCAGTCTAAGATATTTTTCCCCATATAAATACGACTGCCCGAATGAAAATGGTTCTTGCTTCTGGCTTCCTGCTGTTAACCCCCAATCTTGATGTGCATTTAAGCACACAAATAAAGAATGGTTACGTAGCCCTGTGTAAGTCTGCCACGGCTGTACACGAGAAAACTGCAGTTCTTGCAAGCTGGTAGGATCATGTTTCTATCCGGACTTCTGCAGGGAAGAAAAATAATCAAAGAGAAGCACTGCTAAATCTGTAATGTGCCAATAATGGACATCAGGAAATCCGATACTTTCTAGAGAAAAGGCTGTTTTCTACTCCCCCGCTTTCATCGCAGCTTAGTATAGAAGTCAGTTGTGTCGGTTCCAGCCTACCAGAGGGGTCAATGACCGACGTGCGCTCCTTTCACGGAATGGTGAAAATTTCGCCCCCTTGTTTTCTCCCGGTGAATATGAAGATACGGTTTCGTCTTGAACCCCAAAGATGGTTATCCGGTCATCATGTGTGAGTTGTGGCTTTTAAAAGCGAAGATTGTTTGCGTTATGCGGCTTCATTCCACAGTGTGCGTCATGAAATCGCTTTGCGGTGCTGCGATGGAAGAGAAAAAGTTTAATCCCGTTAATTTTTGGTTTGTGGAAAGGAAATTCTCCACTTCAGATATTGCTTTGAACTTATGGTGTTGAGTTCATTGAAAGTTGAACATCGTTCTGCAAATGCTTCGGGAGTAAGTTTTCTGTTTTGAAATTAATTTCATATGCTAAAGTAAATTTTTGATAGTGTAATTTTAAATGTGTTATTCCAAAATGGTATTATTTTGAATTTTTCTTCTTATATGTCTCATAATTATCGCAATATATTTTTCTCCCTTTTGGTTTTCTTACATGATATTGCTTTAGAATTTATTATGATATACATGTTTCATGTGGTTTAGAAGATAAGTTCTTATTTAATGATATATTAACTATCGGTTTAAATCTTTAAAAGGGATCATGTAGCATGTTATATATTTTTTTGACATTAAAGTGTTTAAAATGGGGAATTTATCAATATGGTTTTGCAATTGAAATTATGGTATTTTCTTTTTACAGTGTTATGAATAGTTCTGTATATATTTTAAATGTTATGCATTTGTTTACGCTGAATATTTAGGTAAAAGAGAAAGGTGGGAAGTAAAAGAGATAACATGTCAAAAATCTGAATGTTATTAGAATTATGTTATTACGTAGTGGCAAAACGAGTAAGATTAATTAAAATGAAGAAAATTCTGACTTAGAGTCTTCCCACAAAGAAAATTCAAACATGGCTGTTGAAAACTTAAAACGTAAAGATGCGGAAACTCAAGCTGAGGCAACTGCCGATTTAAATTTAATAAAAACGGATTCAGAATGCCAAACCATTAGTGAGAAAATACAAGAAATAAGCTTGGCCGATGGCTTTTCTGCTTCAAAACCTGAAATGACTGAAGTAACAAATTCGAGTAGTTCACCCGAAATTTATTATTTGAACCAGAGTTAGGGATACATTTTTCAGCACGGTTAGCTCACTTTAACCAGCAAACGGCTCAGAGCAACTTAAATAATTGTTGGAAATTAAAAAAAAAATCAGAAATTTATTCGCGGTTCAGCCTTAAAGCTCTACATCAATCATTGCCTTGCTGTAATTCCTTTAGTGAAATCATTCAAATTTTTGAAGAACATTACTTTACTCCAACAAATAGTTTTCTTGACTTTCAAAATTTAAAATTTTCCGGAAATCCGAAAAAGTTATACTCCTATTTTACGGAAAAAGTAGAGCTGGGAAGAAAAATAAAACTTAGTAATCAACATATCCTTGAGAGGCTTTCAGATGGGCTGCCAACCCAAGTCAGGGGATTCTTGGTAATTAAAGAGCCAAAAACTCCCATCGAATGGCTTCAGGTAGTTTCAAAATTAATAAATGAAGTCCCCCACGAAACACCCAAGACCGTGTATAAGGTTGAACAACAAAATAATTATAGGGTGAAAATTGAGACCAAAAAACAAGACCAAAGTAATTTTCGTCAACGCTTATAACTATCCTCGTCAAGGTAGAAACAATTTGTACCAACCTAATTTTTACCAACAGAATAAACCTAGGTTGGTAGATCATAATGAAAGACAAAATGCAGTAAAAAGATAGACTGCACATTTTTTGCAAGAGTTACCGCCTGGTACTTGTAAATTTTGCGCGCAACAGGGAATCTCCAACGCATATCATTGGGGGCAAACTTGTGTGAATATACCTAATACATCGAATAAATTATTTAAACAAGCTCCTCTGCAAAAAGATAATCAATTAAGATAAGAAAATGAGAGAGTTAACGAAGTATGATAATTAATTATACCCGGGTATATTATTAAAAATGAGGCGAAATTTAAAAGTGATTATCAATTATCTAATGACGTGTACATTCAAAATAAAAATTCGAATTTAAAGACTATTTATTTAAATGTTGATACCGGCTCAACATTAACTATCATCCCAAGTGCAATTGCAAAAACTTTAAATGTTTCGATTAAGGAAAAAGTCGGCGTAAAAATAAAACAAACAAAGGGAATGCTACCGCTGAACCAAACGGGTATTCTTTACCTTAAGATAGGTAATATAGTTAGACCGGTGGAATTTTATCTAAGACATCGATTTACCTTATGTCATGTTAGGTTTAAAGAGTTGCGTGGAATTTCGTTTGGTCACAGATTGTGTAGGACGATTCATTAGGCAGGATCAGAGAAGACTGATCACCTTTTCTGAATTTGAATCGAATGACTTGTCTTTGCCTATTTTACCTGAAATCCAGGGTAAGAACTGTGGAAATAAAGTAAAAGAAAATAAAAACCAAAATAATGCTACGGAAAAAATACATAAAAAAATTGTTAAGGAAACTAAAAGAGTGAGATGTCCGAAAGAAATTAAAACTAAAGAAAGTGGGAATAAATTAAATTATAACGAAAATGAAAAGAACATGAGTAGCATGCACTGTAAAAAAAATCCCGTGAATTTTACAGCAAATGTGCTGGCACCGTGACTGCCAGCAACTTTTGCTGTAAATTTCACAAGGTGTTGTTTCTAACAGTGCTGTAAAAATTACAGCATACTGCTGTAAATTTCACAAGGTGCTGCTTATGACAGTGCTGTGAATATTACAGCACACAGCACTATTACAACACATTACTTATCTTTATAAGTACTAGTTAAATACGAATCTATCCTAAAAGTCAATCAAAAACGAATGATTTAAGTATTCACGGTCAAACGTAATCAAAAGACCATTAGGATTTCTCTCCCCCTCCCCCCGTTTTTTTTTAGTCCAAGATTACAAGTCTTATATCAGTACATTTGTATAATCACTTTTGGGGCCGTTCATAAATGACGTCACGCTTTTTTCCCATATATTTGACCCCCCCTCCCCCCTCTGTCACAATATGTCACACTTCAGCGGACCCCCCTCCCCCCTTTGTCACGCGTCACGCTATGTTGCATAATGCATGATGTCACACTTCTTGTTACCCCCTCCCCTCCCCTTGTCACACTTTGTCACAATTTCACGAGCCCCCCTCCCCACCTCAAAGCGTGACATCATTTATGAATGATCCCTTTAAACAAAAATAATTTAAGATCTTCACTATATTTTTTCTTGAAAAATATGTAATACTCAAATTAGCTTATGTGTCATTTTAAACAAAGATGAAATTTCTGTTAATAATAATAACAGTATTGTCCTAAGTGATATTCAGTAAAGTACCTTGACCAAATTTCTAAAAATTGTCTACACTAACACCACTCTGCCTTATAACAGATAGAGGGGAGTGGGGGGTACCTCCCTCTCTCCTCTTTCACAGCAGTAAAAAGTGAATCAAAAATATCACCAGTGTATTAAACGCATTACAAAAGATTATTTAAAGCTATACATCAAATCAGTCTATGTAATGGTTAAGATAAAAATTCAAATTTTTATTTAAAAGAAAAAGTGATGTTTAAGTTATAAAATTTTTATCTAATTAAAAAAATATTTTCTCTAAATTCCCTCACTTTATTCTCAAGAACATCATTTGATAAATTATGTTCATTAAAAATAAATTCAACATGAACTTGATGGACTAATTAAACCATAATTTAATAAGTTCTATTTCCATTTAAAAATAAAGTATTCAACAAATTATTAACCTTCATAACATATATATAAACATACAAGACAGTGGAAAAAACGTTAACATTTTAGAATCCTCCTAAACACTATTTAATAAGTTCTCAGTACATGTTTGATCTTAGTGAATAATTATATCCCCAATTAAACTTAGAGATGGTTTGCATTTAAATTTACATCGAATAGCTTGCCATTCATATCATTATATTGTTAGCAATTCCAATTTTGCCTCATCTTGAAAAGTCTCTTTTTTTTAAAATCAAATAGTAAAACATATAATATACTTTATATAAAAAGGGTTTACTTACCATTTTTCTACGTGTTTTTAATGTGTTGTGTCGTCGCAAGTTCTTATCTCTCAGGAAAACACAGATTTGAAGACACAATATTTAATGATAGATTGATATAAAGACATTTTAAGCATTTTGTTAAAAGCACACTGCACGTACACTGCCGAGACGATGAGGAAGTATTTTCATTATAAAACAGTTCAAAAGTCTACAGTTGGCAGAAACTGCTTTCTTATTGGCTCTGATGACACACGTGATAAAAAAATCCGATTTCACAGAAAGTGCTGTGAAATGAGGTTACAGCAGCCGTGATTGGAAAAATACAGCAAAAGATGCTGTAAAAATTACAGCATTTTTTTACAGTGTGGGTACGCCCAGGGTCAGAAGATCGAGCCTGGCAGTGTCGGACGATTTTCAAGATGCAGAAAATCGTCTGCGCCCATTTCGTATGATTAAGCGGCATGTAAAAGATCCTTTGACATTTGGCTTGGATGTTCTCGGCTAAATTAAATTCCTAGTGCGATTTCGCATCAACTAAGTCCGGGTGCTCGCCCTTACAGGTGCAGAAACCGGACGTCAATATTCTTATGCGGTGATGGTACCACACTCATTGTGGTGCAGCTGAAAGAGATGGTACAAATCTCTCGGGAACGCACTAGGTCTGCAATTGGCAGAAGCCAACAGCAGCTTATTAATATATATATATATATATATATATATATATATATATATATGAACATGTATGTGTGTGAGCGGTTGTGTGAATTATTTTAGAATTGTTCGTTAATGTAATTTTTTTCAGAACTCCGACACTTTCTCCAGCCATTTGAAGCCCCTTTTTCTCCATAAATGTAATTAAATATAGATCTTCGTATATGATAATAAAAGGAGCCCTGAGGAGAGTTTTAACCATATCCACGAAGTACCGAAATATTCCAGTTAATATCTGAACTCCCATTCATTTGAGGAAATCGCCTGTAAGATTCCAGCTTTTCCTATGCTGATAATCCAAACTATATTCATTAAAACTTTGCGTTCTGCACAGATGGTCTTTTGTCAAAGGCAAGTTGTAAATCTTAGGATATGGATTATTTAATAACTACGGTTCTCAGAATTTCCTTCAGTGAACGGAGGTTCTTCAGATCGTTATGTGTTATACTTTCAAAGGAATTAAATCATTTTGAGATGTTGCTTTCATCTCTGGAAAATGAATAGTATGTTTTTTTAGAATTGAAAAAAAAAAAGATAATAATAAAGCCAGTAACTTTTACATGAAATATTCGCAGTTTGTTTATTCGTTTCTTTTCATTTCTTTCTTCTCATCGCAATTTTAAAAAAACAATTTTTAGAAATGAAAAACAGATTTAAAAATTGTGTTTATTTTACTATTGTATTCTTTTATTCTCAATTATATCATTACAAAAAAATGTTTGTATCTACTGTACTATTGAGTTACTGATTTTTAAAAAATATTACGAATGAACGTTTTCCGTGCTTGACTAGTCGTAAATTAGGGCTTTTATATAGGTATTCTTCGATTTTATGAATATTAAATAAACTCTGTCGGTATTTGTCCTGGAAAATGATGTGCAATTCAAGAATTTGACTCATGAAGAAGAATAATACATTTGTATTTCAATAGTTAACATTTTTTATTTCATTAGGCAGTTTTTAATCACCGGAAAGATTACATTCCAAAATTATATTTTAAAATTAACAAAACACTAGCTGCGTTGCCCGGAATAGTAACATGTCTCTCTTTAATAAATGCGGAAAATTTTAGTTAAAATCCCCATTGAGAAAAATGACAGTACTGTTAAAAATCCCCCTTTAGAAAAGACCATCAGTTCCTAAAAATGTCCACTTGGTTAAGGACAGCACTCCCTTAAAATTTCCATCAAATTAAGGGCAACAGTCCCTAAAAATCTTCACTAGAATGATAGCAACTCCTATATTGGGTCAAGAATACCAAAAAATTCCATTTAGAACTTTTGAATCCTTGGTACATTTATACAGTTCTTTCATAAAACAATTTATTATCTAAAATAATATATTTTTATTCTACTATCTCTGTTACAGATATACTAGTTTATGATTTGACCACAATTATTTTTTTTTGCTTGTTTCATATTTAGCCTATTATGTCCGTAAAACAATGCTACAGTTGAAATGTTTTTGAGAAATATAGCTTGAGAGAGGCAATAAAGTATGAAGAAGGAAACATTTTATCCCCTTTATGTTTTTCAAACAGTTTGTAAAATTTAGGAATGCTTATGAATGAAATAAAAGTTAAACGGAAACGAACCAAAATATACTTTTTCAACGAAAATTTTTGATAGCATTAATAGCAGGCACCTGTCAAGGTCTTTTTACAATGTTTCAGCTAGGATAAAAATATTATTGCATTCCCAGTTTTATCGAAAAAACGTCCGGTAAAGTAATACGAAAAATCAATACCACATATTTTCTGGTGAGTTAACAAGAAGTTCGGCAAAAGGATTGTGTAAATCTATAAATCAAGCAGCAACTATGTTTTAGGATGATATGGAGTCATACTTGTATAGGGAAGGGGTGTTAGGGTTGGGTGAAAGAGAAAAAGATAACAGTTATTCTCTTTCATAAGAAAATTTAGCAGTGTAAATTTTTACAGAGAAAAAGTATTGTACTTTTCAATATCATCCTAAAGACTGGCATTAAGAAAAGAAGTTTGGGAATTTCCAAGCTCAGAAGAATCCTCTATTCCTCCCTTTTAAAAATACTATATCAATGAATGTGAACTCTTTGAACAAAGGAAACTATAAAAGTATTTTTTTCCGATGACAAAAAAATAAATAAATAAATAAATAAATAAAATAAAATAAAAACCCCCTTTTGAAGAGCAAAATTTATAGGCTTCATAATGAGCAAAAACATCACGACGCAAGATAGATTATAGACTTATGCCACTATATCAAGTAGTTGGAATAATCCATTTATTCAGCATTAACATTTTGTTACAAATGACTTTTAATAACATTAATAACTTCCTTTTTCTTGCAAAAAAATGTTTTCACTTCTTACAATAACAGGGAGAATGACATATCAGTTTACTATTTTTTTCCTTTGCTATTCAACACAATTCGGCTTTGGGGAGCGCGATTACAGCCGTTCCTGCATCTCCTGTGGAGTTTTGTTCTGAGATCGCATAGAAAATTAAGTTTTTGAAAAAAAAAAGAATGGGATTTACAAATCCAACTATATTTTAATATACTTTTTTTTATTATTTAGTATGATTCAGCATTGAATACTTTGCTTGAAATTAAAAAAAAAAGAAAAGAAAAAAAAAACTAGTTAAGATTAAAATTAAAATATTCTACTCTCGTAATAAAAACGTTTAGCTAATTTGACCATCAATTTGCTCTATTAATCGGTGAAAAAAAACCAGCAGACAAGAGCTGTCTTGTATTGTCCTGTAAAAGATCTGACATAGATTTGTATAAATCTGTACAGTGCCGTTAAAGGAGAAATGGACATTTGAATAAATGTTTAAAGCTTTTTTCAAGCAACAAGGTATGCTTAGGATACTTCGAGGAGAGTTTCCCACCATAAAAGAAGTGAATGCCAAATTTTGAGTTATTAATAATATCAGTGAACATTCTGCTATGAAGAGTGTTGTTACATAGTTTAAATGTATGTACCGCAATTTCATATTTGAATGTTTACTTTTGAGTAGCAGGAGAAAGTTTACAAGAGTGAATTTGGCCATCTCTCCCTATATTTGAGGTGAGTTTCCCCAGTGAAGAGGGAGTGATGCCCCACAAAAACAGTCAATTAAAATAGCAGACACGAAAAATTGTGCATGTCTAATGCGATAAAAGAGTACACAAAAAATATTTACCGACTTTAAACTTTAAAAAGACCATCAAAAATGAAGGTAAAACAAAAAGTAAGATCTTTTGAAAGTGACATAAAAAGTGAAGTTAGAGAATCTAGTTTTAATTTTTGAAGATGTAACATAAAATAAAATTGCCTCTTTAAACTTTTAATTTCCTTATTTGTTTCCTTAAGGTTTTCTTCAGTTCAACATCCTCTCCTCTCTCTAGAACTTTTGCTGTTATAAATCGTCTTCATTCAGCGATCAAAACAGTAAATTGATTGACTTTAATATTCATACAAAATACATGAAGAAGATTTTGTGGCTAATTATATGAGTGTTGTATAGTTAATAACACGGTTAATTAAATGATTAATTGAATGAGTATTAACCTATAGTAACTTAACAGAATTCAAGAAAACACGTTTGAAGAAGACATGTTCAACTTAGTTGTTATGTTTCACAGTCTTATGTTATTAATTATGCGCTATTTTATATATAATAAATCAAGCAGCATTACACTTAATTGAAATTAAATAACTCTATATATAATAAACTAAGTTACACTTTCATATGCAATAAATTAATTATGTTTACAAATTAAAAAATACTGCGTAGCATCTGTCCCTACATCATGCAAAGTGAGGCCTCTTTATCGTCTGGGGCATCTGCCCTTTTTGGTAGGGAAAGATGCTCCTTTATCTTATTCCAATTAAAACAACGGTTACGGATATCTGGTTTTACCATGCTATATCTCAATAAAATCAGCCTTGCTTTTACATTACGATTTGTTAATATTAACATAATTACTTGTGCTCACGTTAAAAATAATAATAAAAAAAACACGAATTTTAATTTCAGTCCAAATAAGATATTACTTAACAAAATAATCCAATATTTTCGATTCTTTTGTCACAAAAACAACACAGTTATTACAGTACAGGATTCAGTTTATAAGGAAACAATCCACATTTTATGTGTTGTCTTTGTGATATTCTAACATAAATACATCACCTGGGGCATCTTTCCTACTTTGGCGTCTCCTCGAATTACCCTTTGCTTTTTTAAAGCATAAAGGCCTGTCACTTTTATTAGTTAATTTTATTAAAATACCGCTCATCTATTTTTAACTTTATGACTGCCCGCTGTGCTTTCATAACTATTTTTAGAATAGATGTTTTTTTTTTTTTTTTTATTTATTTATTTTTTTTTTTAAGGTTATGCTCCCATTTAAACTTCCTTGTCTTTAGAATGTAATCCTTGTATTTTTTCCCTCTCTTTGAGGTAATACGGTAACATATAGGCTTGGGAGAAAACGCCATTTCTTTTCAGAGAGACACATTACTCCAAACATGCCAATTAGCGTTGAAAATCATTTTTACGTAATAATAATTTAACTTTGTGCAAGTAAACTGTAACAGAAATATAATTTCACGTTATAGTATTTCATATCGTACACAAAGTGCACTCAATTAAGAGGAATTAGATCGTTCTCAACTGTGTCCTTCAAATAAATGCTTTATTCTCCTACATTTATCACTTGGAAATTATTGGTTTATCATTTTAGATTGTGAATATTAGAAGTCTTGTTTTACAGTTTTGGTGTGAAGAATAGCTTCAACTTTTTCGGTAATTTCAGCCAAACGGAGAAAAAGACAGGATACGTTTTAAAATCTGGACACTTTTTTAATCTATTATACTATGCAAAGTACTTCAAAAAATTAAAATATAGTTGAATCTGCTTTTTTAGACACATTTCTTTTTAATTTCACATTCCCTGCAATTCCGTTGCCACGCGAGGTGTAATAGTTTCGCTGAGATAATCAAATTATCTCTGCGAAAAAGGAAGAAACTATAAGTAACTATCTCAGCCTACTGCAATGTAGAAGGTAACTGTCTTACCCATTATTTCATAATTAAAGCAAAAAGAAAAACGTTAGCTTTTGAAATTATACTTTCCCTGGGCTCCCAAAGAACTAATTTGTTTCTTATGTCAACGCACACATATTTTATCACTGGCCTCAACCCCATTTCCTAATTTTACGTTAATTATTGATGTTACATTGATTTAATGCCACCATTTATGTATGCTGGCGTATTCCCTTAAGTAATGTGGCAATTACACCTAACTACGGATAATTTGTCAATTTTTAAAAAATCTGCACTTACTGTGTAAAATTCTGAAGTTTCAGTCTTCACGTCATAATAGTATAAAATAGAACACATATAAAGAGTTCTACTTAGGTATGGCACATCCCCACAAGTTACCATACACACATATACATACACACACACGCACATATATATATATGTGTGTGTGTATATAGTAAGGGAGAGAATGAGATTTCTCTTCGCTTATCAATGCAAGTGCTGTTGGCAATAATGAATAATAATAATAATAATAATAATTTCAAAAAAAAAAAAAAAAAACAATGCCCTTATAAAAATATAGTTTTAGAATGCTTCATATTCTATCCACAAATTAAATTTGAGGATCTAAACTTATGCATTCTCTTCTCCTTTCAATGCATTAGTGAAATGTAAAATATTCGTTACCACCCTTCGGATTATTATGAGAAATTTGTATGCAGTTATCGTACGCATTTTTTGACGTATACATTTTCATAAATAGGTACATTTTAATGTTTTTCAGTGTTCTCTGCTATTTATCAAATACAAGTCTATTAATGACATATTTATTAATCTGAGGCCGATCCCTTAACCCCCCCCCCCCCAAATAAAAAAATAAAAAGCCCAAAGTTTTGCATTTTTAGATGTGCCAACGACCATTTATTTTCTACAATAGACATTATTTTAAAAGTTGAAGAATGCTTTTTTTTCACACTAACACCATTTCAGTCTATGATTTTTTGTAGGCTCTGTGGCATTTTTGCAATGCTCATGTCGAAGCAGCTCGCAGCTACGTATTTAAGAAAGCTGAACTACATCTTTCACCTCGTCGTCAGAGCAGAACCTCTGTCTAGAGAGAGAAACCACCGTCCACCGGTGGTTCCAGATCAGAACCACCGTCCACCGGTGGTTCCAGATCAGAACCACCGTCCAGAAGAGACATGTTCCTTTAGTTTAGAGAAAAGTTGGTGGAACTTGGCAACTCTCGTTGACAATTTCTGGGTGCATGGTGGGTGGGTGATGCCGTTCCAACTAAAACTTTGAAGGAGATCGACGGTATAATGGGAGACGTGTGGCCGAGCGTTGTCTTGGATAAAGTTTATGACGTTACTAATATTCCTCTACTTTTTCTCTGAATTGTTCTTTATGAGTTTGCATTCAAAAATCGAGTAACTCAGCGAACTTCGCACTTCGGAGTAAGGTTCAACAGGAGCACCATTTTTGTGCTCCTGTTTGGCTACCAACATATTCAGTATCTCGATGCCCCCAAAGCATAAGGTGTATTTTGGGGGATTACTCTCATATTAATAATGTATTTACTAAATTTAATAATACATTTCTCAAATAATATTTTTATCGACATTAATAAAACGGTTTAGAATAGTATATTTATTGCATCAACTGTTTCTCTTAGAAGTGGACTTTGCCGAAAAGAAATTCAATAGGAAAATTAATTTCAATAGTTAAAAAAATATAACATTAACTCGATTGTAAATCACTAGGTTTCTAACGATGACCACATTTAATTCGATGACGATAATAACAAACTGACTTTTTCTGTGGTTATATATTTTATTTTGTAATTTGTTTTTGTAAACAGAAAATGATATTGTGCATCTTTATTAAAAATATTCTTATAGTCCAAAAATTAGCAGAAAGAATCATGAACATATGATTGCATTTATGTTTGTATTAATGTAACAAATTTTCTTATTTAATCTGTGTACATCAACATTCATGTATTTCGATAAAAATGTAAAAAAAGAAAAACAATTAATTTCCAAACGCTGTCCCATTGAGATAAAAATGTTAGAAAAAGTAAATAGCTTACATACACACACACACACACACACACACATATATATATATATATATATTAATCACAAACAATTTAAACTAGTATTTGCAAAAAATAATAATTGAAATGAGTTTAAAAATTACACACTCTGAATCCAGAAATTTGTATTCCGGTCTGCCTTCAAAATGAAATCGAAACTCATTATGAAACGGAAGTTTCGAAAACTATTATGCTCTGACACTATATTTGATGAAGACATTTGTCGAAAGGAATTGTTAGAAAGTCCTAATCTACGGAAAATAGAAAAAAATCATAATGTGAGATAACGAAGTTTATGAAGTGAAGGAAGTAGTAAAGAGGAGGAAAAAAAGCGAACAAGTTTTTTTTTTCAAATTAGTTTATGATATTTTAGCATCTTTTCCCCCGGAAATATATATGCATAGTAAAATATAATGCATAGAAAAACTCATCAATGATTAATTATTCAGCAATGCTATTTATTTTCTATATACTTCAAATAATATTTTTAAAACCAAAATATTGTTGTGAAACAACTAAGGTGAAGTGTTGGGGTAAGTGTAACCACGTTTTGCTATTGCTCAACTTTGACCTCAAATTGCCAACTTGTTATTGATGGTATGATTCTGAGCTTTCTCATGTACACACTTGAACTGATTGCCTATAAAAACCTGCATTTCTATTTTGGAAAGAAAATTATAGTCAAAAAATAGCTTTCAAAATTATTTGTTTCGAGGTTATACTAACCCCAGGTCACACATTCTCTGGAAAGTACTACTTCGCCGCTAGGTAATCTAAGGTTGGACAAGTGCAACCTAAGGTTACATTTGTCCACGGGTATTTGACGCGTGCAACCACTCCTTGTTATACAGAACTGAATTGCACGAAAGATGGCCCTATTATAAAATTCTGATTGTGGACAGGCAGATTGAGAAGAAAAATGAAAAGAAAGAACAATTTTTACCCAATATTTTGCGAAGAAATTTGGTTTTAAGCAGTTAAATTTGAAATTAAAATCCTTTATTTCGTGAGAAAAACCATTTATTAAAAAAAATGATAAGAAGAAAAAAAAATTAAAATTTAGAATGAAACTAATATTTACAGCTTAATGGTTATTTTTTTTTAAACATTAAAATTATATCCTAATAGGAACAATTTTATTTCAATTTCTTTTGCTCTAAGATAAAAGGTTTCAAATTTCAAGGTTTTGATAGGCAAATCAAACCGTCTAATTAAATTTCTTCTTTTTCTTTCATTTTTTTGAAGGAAGAAACTAATTTAGCTCTATTACATGCTATATTTATTTTAATAATATCCTCCTTCACATTTTTACAAGAAATTAGACTAAAAAAGATACGTTAATTGATAGATTTTAAATGCAGATAAGGTAAAAGTACGTTCCAACTGTTTTAAAACCACCATACATTCCAAAATCTTTAACACAAATCAGATTTTAAAGTAACAAATAAATACGTAGGCATCCTTTGTGCCAAAACGTTATTGTCTGGGATGCCCATCCTGATTTGCAAATTTTCGGAAAATTAATCTGACAGGGATTTATTATTCACGGCTTTTTTTATAAAGAAAATAAAATAGTACTATTTCAAAATTTAATTCCAATCGCAGTTTGCCGCCTTTTTCAAGATTTTTTTTCTTTCTGATTGGACTGAGTATGGTGACTAATCTTTGCATACCTAGTGTCTTCCCCGGAAATCAGCATCCATTCTTTCAAGTAGCACCACTATCGGTGGATGTCATTACCACTTAAAGAGTTTTGACACTCAGTTTCCCTTAGATGGCGGCAACTGAACTCTAATTGATGCGAAACTGCACTAGGAATTTAATTTAGCCGAGAGCATCCACGCCAAAGCGACATGGGCGCTGACGATTTTCTGCATGTTGAAAATCCACCGAATTTGGTGAGGTTTGATGCCGCGAACTTGGGCGTAAGAGGCCAGTGCTTTACCACTCTGCCACCCTGTCGGCTACCTTTTTCAAGAATTGACTAATGTATTTACTATCTTCTTATACATCTGCAACTTTTGCGCATTACCTTATTTTGAAGTCAGGATTTTTCATAATTCTCTGACTGAAAGAAATTGGTTAAAGAAAGTAAGAGACTCCCCATATTTGTCAAATTTCTTCACTCTACATTAACTATAAATTGTTATCTAATTCCCTGAACCAGATAATTTTCAGTAATGAATAACAACAATTATGCTTTATTTTGCTCTATCAAATACGCATACATGCAAGTTAAACAAACTGTTGACTACTGAAAAGCCGCTTTCTCTAAAGAAAGTAAATACTTGGACTTTATTTAAACAAATTTCAATGCAAATAGAAACTTCAAATAATAGTCGTTTAAAACAAGTTGCAACGTTAAACAAAAGTTTAGATAAAGCATGATTCAAAAGATTCTGAAATCATCTGAATTGTTAAAATACTTTGAAATTTTCTGTGAAAGAAGTTTCCTAAAGTTTCTCTAAAGATAAATAAATTATCCAACGTTGTTTAAGTGATTGATGCTGTGGCATGGGATATTTAGAAGCAATCTGATTCACCAGAACGGAAAATAAGTTGCTTGTACAATTTACGCATTTGCTTTCATTTTTATCAGTGAAAATTTTATTACATTCAGATTTTAACATAACTTTTTGTGTAATGCAAGAAGCTAAAATTTCAAGGATTATAAATGATAGGGTTGTTCTTCAAAATCAACGTTTGATGGAGCACTCTCTCATTATAATAGAAGTTCCGTCTAGAACTATACGAGCCTACTTTCCCGTATAGTCCCAAAATCAAATTTATAATCTAGCTATCTCTTTCTCTTTCTTTCTCCATTTAGCTTTAGTTCTTAATTACTTCAAATATACTTTTTTCAACGGATAATAGATATTCATTCACTCACTCATTCATTCTTTCATGTATTCAGTCCTTCATTTAGTCATTCATTAATTTACTCATTCATATATTTATTCATTAATTTACTAATTCATGTAATTATTCACTCATTTATTTATTTTTTATTCATTCAGTCCTTCATTTATTCATTCATTCATTTACTCATTCATGTAATTATTATTCATTCATTTATTTATTCTTTTATTAGTTCACTCATTTATTTATTTTATCCTTTATTCCCTCATTTATCCCTTCATTAATTCTTTCACTCATTCATTTATTCATTGAGAAATATCCTTACAAACCCCGATCAAAAAATTTCGCAGGAAAATAGACTCGTTCAGTTGAACTTCGTATCTCTACATGTTCTACATCGTAACGTCTTTCCGATAAAGTTTGTTGCAAGCAAATCCGTCAGTTAGATCAGGAGATTTTATATGAGATTGAAATTTCCCCTTAGGCGCTAATGTTATTTTTTTTTTTTTTTTGAACTGTTCAAAAATGAACAAAAATTGTTAAAATCAATATTTCGTGCCGATATCTTCTTCCAATAAACTTGCTCATAGGAACTTGCATCTTGTGCCCAGAGTTTACATAATTTGCGTCATTTTTGCCCATAGGCGCTAATGTTAAAATTTTTTGAACTGTTCAAAATTGAACGAAAAATTGTTCAAATCAAAAAGTAAAACATGGAAATGAGATTTCCTCGCCGAGATCTTTTTAATGCAAAAAGAAATTTTCGAATCGGACAATTCGTTCAAAAGTTATTAGGGGGGGGGGGGAACAGACAGACCGACAGACACACATTTTTCCCATCTCAAAACCATAATTTAAATTTTTTTATTTTTCAATTTTTATTGAATTACTTTACTCTTTTTTAACCTGTCTATTTTTAACGGTATTTTTACGATACATTAAGCCTTCTATCATGCTTTATTATTTTTATTTTTTTACTTTTACGGGAAAGAAGGCTAAAAAAGTGTTCTAAGGGTCGCTACCGAGTTACTAAATAAGGGAGAGAAATATATATATATATTTATATATATATATAAATACACGTACAGATATATATATAGATATAATCTGTATTTATCTGTAATATAATAACTTTTTCAGGTCAAGGTTATATTTATGTGAAGGAAATTGTATTTGTGTGCCCAAAAAGATCGTGCAAAACACTATCTGAAGATAGTGTTCGCTTTCTTGAAAGATGTCACGGAAAGCTATTTTCTTCAAGCGAGAAAACATTTTATGTCCTTTTTAAAACACGACGACGGAGTGATAAATTTTGTGATAAATAAAGAAAGGTTTAGCTGTCATGAAATTCCTTTTCCTATGTGTGTTATACATGAAAAAAACATATGAACTTCCGCAGTAGAAAACATTTCTGATTATGGATTCAATTAAACATCAAATACTTTCGCAAATATGTTTGAAATCTTATTTTAAATGAATTAATGTGTAATGGTATTTGTAGTTGCGGTAATAAAGTATGACTGAGTTTCATACAATATTTTGACATGAAAAGTATTCTGTATTGTTTAAAATTCCAAGGAATTCCTTGAAGGAAGTTTTCACTAATATTTTCCTTCGCAATACTGTTTTTTTTTTTTTTTACCTAAATCAAAATCATCTTAAATTGTGCCTAAAATAAATGAATAATATCTATAGTGTTTACTGTTACTCTCATACCTGCTTTTTGAGTTGACGAAATGCTTCAATTATGCATGTATGTCCGCATATACATAGAGATCGGATTTCGCTTTGTTGTTTCTAATGCCACTTGGGTATTCAAGCTCCCCTTCACAGAGCGACCAGGAATTAATAAGGCAGTGAGGGAGCGCCTTCCGTTTTTATAGATGATCCCCACAACGGTGTAAGTACGACTCGGCTCATTATGTATTTGGATGATATCAGATGGCGCCACCACAAATAAGCAACCTTCTTTTGTTTTTTGAATTTTCCTAAGAGTGAAAGGGAGATAAATTCTCCACACTCCAGTACCCTCGGGACTTCAGGGTCCATGGATTTTACATGAAAGTATCTACGTGTACATGGTGGGTCTTCAGCGGGTCGGGTGTCAAACACCCAATCTTCCGGTTGGAGGCCCGAAATAATAACCATTAGGCTACCACGGCCCGGATTTCGCCTTGATTGGTTCTGGTGTGATAAAGAGGCAGGCACCTAGAGACTTAGAGTGGTAGTTTCGTCATCTGTTGTTCCAAAGTTGTAGTTACAATCTATAACTATAAAATGAGTTCATTTATGAACTAGCTATGGCATAATTGTGTGTTTAAAATGTGGGGAATAACAAAACCCTTATATTTAATTTAATTTAAAGCAAAAAAATGGGGGGGGGGGGGAACTCGAATAATCGAACTGGTTTTGCTGAAAGCTGATATTTTCTGGTCGCGTGGACGAATGTAGCATATACAAAAGTTATATACGAAATAGCATAGACGAAATTTTTATTTCGTAGCATATACGAAAATTTCGGGGCATATACGCATTTAATCAATTGATATTTTACAGCGGTGGTCACTCTTGTCTTGCCAGCACTAGAAAGATCTAGGTGAAAGGATTTAAATTTGAATTTAAAAAAATACTTAAAGGATTACAGCGTGAGGGTGAGGCTCAAAAGTATTTTTTTTCTCGGAGGTGCATTTTAAGTCAAGTGGGTTGAGTAGCTGCAGATAATTCTTCTTTTCACAGTTCCAAACAGGAATATGGAGCAGGAGCGCGAAACAGTGCAGCAACCAGATTTTGCACGAAACCGGAGCGGCGCAGGAGCAGAGAAATTTGTCGTACCCCCTCTACTCTGATTTTTTTAAAGCTTTAATTCTTTATCATATAAAAAAAGTAAATTATATAAAAAAGAAGATTAATAATAAAATCTATAAGAGCTTTTGGAGCACGGAGCGTAGCTAGAACGTAGCCAAACCAAGTATTTAGAAGCCTTACCGGAGCTGAAGCGGAACAACTCAAAAAAAAAATAACTGTTCAGATCTTTTGCTCCAAAAATCAATTGCTTATTAAAATCCATGCTTCTGAAAGGGTTACCACTTTTTATTTTAAATTTCAACAAAAATTACTGTTACTTGCTCCACCCCGAAAGAAATTTTGTCCCCAGTAAGCCTTTGCTTAACACGTTCGCTGCCGATCACGCGCCAGCGCGCGATGTCAATCTCTTGTCACTGCCAAAAACGTGCAAGAGATTACAGCGTTAAGTGATGTCTCAGCCAACCACAAGCTCGTGCGAAAAGCTGAGCTGTTTCAATTGATCTCCGCTGCAGTGGGCATTTCAGGTGTGTTTACTGCGTAAAGATTCATCCCCAAGTGACCGTCAGCGAGCGTTAGAGTCTTAAGCGTGATGTGAGTGATGTCTCAGTAACCAGCCACCCGTTCGCGGGAAGAAATGTTTAGCCTTTGTTTCAATCTGCTTCAATCCGCATTGTATGTTAGGTGTGTCTCCTGATACTACGTAATGTAAAAGTTCATCCTTAAAGTGACCGTCAGCGAACGTGTTAAGCATACTTTGATATTATGTGATTTCTATCATCGCTTCTATTAGAGTTTATTTGTTTTGAAAACTAAATAAGTATAACAGTCAAAAAATGGAATTTTAGAGTGATTTTTTTTGTGAACATCTCATAAATTAAAAGGAAAAAAATAAAATGAGATTACATTTGGTAATCAAGTGCAATAAAATCATAAAAAATAAATATTAATTTTGAACTTTATTCTTGAATCAAAAGACAGTTAACCGTCCCTAAATGCCCATTCCTTTTCCATAGTTTCCGTGATAATCATATTATCCATCAGGGTGTAATATATTGGTCTTTGATAAGGATTATCAATCAAGGATAAGGACCAGTTGTATTATTTTAAAACATATAGCTGGATGGATATATAAAATGTAAAGAGCCATAAGAGTTTTTTTTTTGTAACCACCTAATATTTTATTAGCATTTCGAATTTTGACATTAGGACGCCACAAGAGATTTTCTCTGAAGATGAGAGTTCCTCTTTTCTGCTTGGAGAATACCTGCCATTTCAAGAAATTTGTAGGGTTACTTAGTACTATTAGGTTAATTCGGAAAACTGGAAATTCAATGCTGAATACTAAACAGCACTCCACTATAACAGTTTTCATCTTTCGACCCTTTAACGCGAGCTTGTATCAGTTGAACTATATAAATTGATGACTAAATAAGAAAAGAAGTCAATGCATTGCAAAACCTAACTTGCACAAAGTTCGATTTAATAAAATTCAACGCTAGTTTTACCCTTTTTCTGGTAACCACCTTTTGAAAACTTTTATAATTTACAAACTAATCCAAAATTTTCAAAAAATCCATTTTCGAGAAAATAATTATCCTTTAAATCCGCTATTTAACTGTTGGAGAAACAGCCGAATTATTGCAGTATTTATGATTCATTAAGTAATTGAGAAATCATAATTTCAAGGGACTATTTTCTGAAACTCAAATCAAGCAAATCATTTAACTATACTTCGTCTTTTGACTTAATTCAAATTTTATATTACACCTTGCGGTATAACTTTGTACATACATAGTAACATATTTTATTTAACAGTTAATGCCTGTAACCCCATTAACACGGAAAGTAATAGCAAGATAAGTTCTGTCGGTGCGGTTAGAACCTGCTTACTGTATACAAAGACAAGACTTTTAAAGCTATTCTAAACCACCGAATCTGAGATACGGAATTTCTCTTGCTGTCGCTCTCGTGACAGCAACATAAATAAAGTGTCGTTATTTACTGTAGCAGTTTGAACTAGCTAAAGAGCTGCTACCTATTTATAGGTTAGTTGTAATATTTCGCATTTAGAATGTCAGTTAATTTGTTATTTCCCTATTTCTCGCTGAAAAAACACATTAACACACTTTTTACTTCTAGGGAGTAAATAATAAGTGGAAAAGCGATGATACTTTACAAATACTGACACTACTTTTGAAATACTGATTGGTTACCTATTTGAGATAATACGACAAACGCCTGTAGTCTTTTCCCCCGAAGTCCCGATTAAGAAAGACCACGGAGCTTCTGAAATATATTACATCAGTTGCTTAACATTAATCTGAACTATGAATCTTAAGATAAACTAATTAGATTACATGAAGAAAACTAGGAATATTCTGAAACCTGCCAGATTTTTGGCGGAAAACGTCATTTATTGAAACGAGCGAGTTATTCTTACTAATAAAATCGATAACCGTTTAGCATTTTGTTTAGTTTTCTACATATTTATAAACACATTAGTGTAATTATCTTACAATCAATTACTTAATTCAATGCTTTAAATTGAAATCTTTTTTTACTTACGAAGTCTTGATTACACAATGTTTTCAATTAAACATTAAGAAAATATGAATAAAGAAATCAGCACATAAGTAATTCTTTAAATAGTAAGAAATTATTGGTGACTTAGTAATGTTTATTTGAAGTTTTGAATATTCGTGGTTTGTAAAATTAAGAAGATTTATTTTTAAGTAATATGCGTCAAAAGTATGCCACATCGGTTAAGATGCTAGTTTGCGAATTCACGTTTTTCAAATAAGTCAAATCGATAAATGGTATAAACTTTATATACCGTATAGATTTTCCAATAACAAGTTAAAATTATTTTCAATTTTTTAAAAATGCATCTAAACCAAAAGTGCTCATTCACAACTTTTAATCTTGTAATGCACTAATAATACTTCCTTACTTGGTACGCATGAATTATCAGTTTTTATCTCTGAAGAGTACATTACAATGCCATTTTACAATGTTTTGGTCATACTAATTTTCATATTTTATGAAAAGCATTAAACATCTCTTATTATCTAATTTCAATTTAGCCTTACCTTTATTCTTGTATGTGTTCATCCTGCTTAAAGATAAACTATTTCATTTCCTGTCACTAACGAGGAAATTTTCTGTTTTTAGTGTTGCTCAAAAGATAATTTACAAATATGTCCTCACGCTTCTATAATTTCAGAGGGAAATCCAGGAGCGCGGTATCATCACAGTTAAAGAATCCTTAACATCTCAAAAATAAATTTATAACTTGAGCTTGATGTCCAATACAGATAAGCAAACTGAAATAGCTTTGAGTATTAAGATTTTATGAGATAATTTTTAAAAGCCATTAGTTTGCATACATAGCCTGATTTTTAAGAAGCATCATTTTGCACATATAACCTAAAGAGAGAAATTTCCTTAATATATTTTATGTGAGTATTTTAGGAATATTTAATGTTTTTTTTACGATTTTTCATGATAAAACGAAGTTGCTAATGAGCTTGGAAGGAATTCTGTGAAACTAACTTCATTACTCGAAAGCAGTTACAATTTTTTTGCAAAAAAAGGTGTAAAATAAAAATAAATAAATAAATAAAACTGCTATAAATGCATCATACATCTTCTTTATTATGTGACTGTAGAAGTTTTAATTTGCAAGGAAAAAAGTGTACGTGAAAAAGCATGCTCTTCATGCGGTAAAAATACAAATCACTCGCACAGGACATTCAGTTTTAATTGTTGATGTGTTAACTCTCTGTATCATAGTGTAGACGTAGACTAAAACCAACATAGCACTCGATCGCTGTTTTTGTAATTTTAATTATAAATAACATTTTAAAATCCTGAAATACAAGTTTTTTATTCTTTTTATATTATTATCCCGAATTCAAAAAAAAAAAAATAAATAAATAAATAAATAAATAAAATTAAAATAAAAATATCCGAGTTTATGAGTGATAGAGGGTTAAAAGTATCTAAAAAATTACATCAAGCTTAAAACTAAGTAAAATTATTTTGCACTTTTAAAAAGTATATTGCATGTATTTTTTCAGTCATAGTGCCTTTTCTTGATTAACATGATCAAAAAATGACAGTATTATTTATTATCATTTTCAGTAATTACTGATAAGTACCATTGTCAGTAATTTTAATTACCATTATCACTACTGATTATGGTAATTAAAAACCAACAGTGCTGTGCATTGTAGTGGTATAAAAGCAATAATGAAAAATGATAAAGATTAGGGGGGAAAACAAAGCCTTTAATCGCAGTTTTCTCAAAGTTACCTGTGTTAGATCATATATAACATACAGAGTAGACATCAACATTGGATGCAGACGATCATTGGATTAGCAGACATCAACATTGAATGCTCTATGAAAAAAATTACCGTTAAGTTAGATTGAAATGCTTCTATTCATAAAAGTGATTTTTATTTTTTTCAAGACATTAAATGCGTGATGTTTTCCAACAAACATTCAGACGGAATATCTCTTGTGCGATCATATACACCAGGGGTCTCCAAACTTTCCAGCCTTAGGGCCATATTGATTACTCCAGTAAATTCCAAGGGCCAAAACCATATTATCATTAATTGTTGCCGGTGGTAAAAAGTTGAATCAGTCCACTAGTGGTGTAAAATATGATTACTTTTTTGCCAGATGCCATTAGCGACGGGGAAGCTGATGTATTTTCTGTATCGTATGGGTATCCGTTATAATGGGGTACCCGCATCGTATCGCCATAGTAATCATTGATTACAAAAGTAATGAAATACACAAGTAATCATTGATTACTTTTTTCTTCAGTAATCGTTACTTCGGTTCCTAACGAGTACTCAAGTAACGAATGAGTATTTTTTTACATGAAAAAAAAAGTCCGAAAAAGTACGCCACGTTTAAAAAAGGCTGCAAATCGAACTAAAGTCCGCAAAACGGCAACACTGCATATTATTAATTTTCCTGTCATTATCTGTAATTTCTAGATTAGTCGTAGAGTACGAGCGAGCCATGAGGAGTAACGTGACAGGACATCTGGTGGACACAAGCAGAAATAGGTAGTACCTTCTATCCCTAACAGATGGCGCTAATAGCACTTACAGAATAATCTCGTTGGTTCGATAAAGTTCTGGTGTCTTCCACTCACTTCTAGATGGCAGTAAGTGAAATATATAAGAAGGCTAGTGGCGCAACCACAAGTCAGTTCCTATGACACTGCTGTGAAATAAAATAGTGCGTACCTCCTTAAAACGTCTTTGTGCGTGTTTAAGTTTAAGACATCTTTGTAACAATATTTTTATTTGAATTGTTGCTTTTGTGTGTGATTTAGTAGAATGGAAAAGAAGCGAAAAATTGATAGTGAATGCAGAAAATTCAAAGATCAGTGGAACATTCAGTATTTCGTAATTGAGTCCAGTAACAAGGCGCTATGTTTGATTTGCAATGAAAGCATAGCCGTTCTCAAAGAATATAACATTAAACGTCATTATGAAGCAAAACATTTTCAAAATTACTCAAAATATACAGGAAGTTTGCGGACAGAAAAATTCGAAGCTATGAAGCGCGGATTGAAATCGCAGAAATCTTTATTTACAAAACTCAAAACTGAACAAGAGGCTGCAACTCGTGCCAGCTTTCGTGTGGCTCTTGAAATTGCAAAACGTGGAAAACCATTCACCGATGGAGAAATGGTCAAAGAATGCATAATCGCAGTAGCCGAAGAAATGTGCCCTGAAAAGGTAAATTTATTAAAAACTGTCAGTATGTCAGCAAACACTGTGGCTCGAAGGGTAGAAGACATCGCTGAAAATATATCCTCTCAACTGTTCAACAAAAATGGACATGTTGAGTGGTTTTCTTTGGCCTTGGATGAGTCAACGGATGTGTCAGATACTGCTCAGGTGTTGATTTATATTCGAGGAGTAGATAAAAGCTATGAAGTGCATGAAGAACTTCTTGATATGTATAGTATTCATGGCACAACTACTGGTTCAGATATTTTTAAAGGAGTTGAAATGGCCATTAAGCAAAAGAACCTTCGATGGAAAAACTTGAAATGTATTACAACTGATGGAGGCAAAAACATGAGTGGGAAAGATAAAGGAGTGGTCGCTCTTGTGTCAAAGGCTGTAGAAAATGACGGTGGTTCAAAACCAATAGTCTTACATTGTATCATTCATCAACAGTCTTTGTGCGGAAAATGTTTGGATATGTCTGAAGTTCTGAAACCAGTCATATCAACTGTTAATTTTATCAGATCTTTTGGGCTGAATCACCGACAATTCGTACAATTTATTAAAGAGATTGGAGAAAATGACTTACCTTATCATACTGCCGTACGTTGGCTTAGTTGTGGGAAAGTCCTTCAGCGCTTTTTTGAACTTCGAGCAGTGATCGAATTTTTTTTGAATGAAAAGCATCGCCCTCTTACTGAATTGCAAAACAACGCATGGCTGTGGAAGTTAGCATTCTATGTTGATTTGACAAAACATGTGAACGAACTGAATTTGAGATTGCAAGGAGAAAACCAGCATCTTCCTGATTTATACAATAATATTAAATCATTCCGGAAGAAATTGATACTGTTTCAATCACAACTACGAAGTAAATGTTTTTCACATTTTAAAACATGTGAAATATTTAGCCACACCACTGAGACCGAGTTTCCTATCGATTTTGCAATCGAAACTTTGAGTGCTTTGAAAATAAATTTTGATACTCGTTTCTCGGACTTTGATGCCATTGCGAATCAAATTAAGATTTTTCAGAATCCTTTTGATACTGACATTGAAACCCTAGCCCCGGAACTTCAAATGGAAATGATTGATCTACAGTGCAGTGATATAATTAAGAACAAATATCAAAACTTATCTTTGTTGGAATTTTATAAGTGTCTTCCACTGACACAGTTTGATAATTTGCATAAATTTGCTCGTGGGCTGTTTTCTGTTTTTGGTACTACTTATTTGTGTGAGAAGACCTTTTCCAAAATGAAGTACACAAAAAATGTTTACAGATCTAAATTAACTGATGAGCATCTTAAATCTCTTTTAATAATTGGTACAAGTAAAATTAGTCCACAACTACAAACTATTGTCAGTGGAAAATCTCAATTACATAAATCTCATTAGTATTTCATATGTCGTTATGCTTGTTATAAGTTATCTTTTCATTTAAAATGTATAAAATGTTAGTTGGATTCATTTCAATAATTTGTTAGTTAGTAAATAATAACCTACAACAATGTTATGAGTAGTTAGCCCATGACCATATCAATGTAGATGTCATATTAATAATTATTCAACATAAAAATAGATTACTTCAGTAAACTTAATTTGATTTGCTATAAAAAATAAATATGTTCTCTAGAAGGAGTTTTCTTTCAAGTATGCTAGCTCTCCGCGGGCCGGACAAAATCTGTCCGCGGGCCGGATGTGGCCCTCGGGCCGTAGTTTGGAGACCCCTGATATACACTATAATCTGGAATCATACGACGTCTTCAATTATCGTCACACTTAGCATTGTTCAGTTCATTTAAATGCATTTGCTTTCTGTTTACAATATATCAAACGGACAATAATTTATATTAATCACTTTAGATAGACTAAACCCTAAACATTAAACTTCAGGAATAAAGCATATTTTAGTAAAATTAATAGCAATATTAGTCATTTAAAAAAATTTTCTTGCAGTATATGCCTTTAATTGCTATTTTTTATAATTAAAAAATATATATGATGTTTTATGTTCTTTACTTAAGTAGGCTTCTTCATACATTTTAGTAAGAGCAAATAAAACTAAAAAATATATTACATAATTACAAAATGAGTCACCCAATAGCTGCTTCGGAAAAGGTTAAGTCTTCAACTTCGACATCTTTTTAAAATGCAAATACATCCTCTGAACGTGTGAAATTAAAAACGGAATGTTATATGACATGGAAAATTGTCCGTATAGTCTCATATTATGAGATAACATTACTCAGGAAGCTTGCCAAAAATTACAGCGTGTATTCTGACAGTGCTTGCTTTCGATATATGACATGAATTAGTGCTTTGAAAAATGATTCTTTGACACACTGTGTACAAACAGGTTCGACGCGAATGCAGTTCCACAATGTGAGATGGAACAGGCATTTGAATCGTTGTTAAACCGCTGTAGCAAATATATTGAAGCCGAAGGAGTTTATTTTGAATAAAATATTTAAAAAATATATAATTACTAGCTTTTATTTTATTTTAAAAACCCATTCTTAAAAATTCTTTGACACACGATGTATATTGGAATTATTTTTCTAACAATTGTAGAAGAGGCATACAACAGAAAATATTATACTATTTAAATGTATGTCCCGTTTCACGTTCGCAAACTTTGTTCTGTTCAATGGAAATAATCCATGCTGCATTTCACCAGCAATGGAAATAAAGCTTGAAAGTAAAAAGATGCACATTCCCTTGTAATTAACCTTCAAATGGTTAAGCAGATTTAAATTTCCATTCTACAGTTGCATTAACAGAAATTAGAGTTGAAATATTTGTATAATTTACTGGGATTTATCTGACTCGGGCAATAAAAATAAGTATGATTGAAGGACCACCGGGGAAAACGATCAAAGTCACTAAATTCTCAGAATTACGTTTTTAAACTTCCAACTAGATTTTGTTCATTTTTTTTCGTCAGAAGCATTATCAATGGGTGGGTCGTCTACATATTTCTTCTTTAAATGAGATCTCACATGCATTCTGTATATGCTAGGCTACCTGTATGCACTGAAAACTCAGTGCAACAGATCTCTAAATTTTCAGAATTACTTTTTTAAAGTTGCAACCTTCTTCATGTTGATTATTTTTTCTTGTCTCAATGGGTGGATTGTCGGCATATTTTTCGCCTAAATGATATCGCATATGCATACCGTCTATAATAATCTACCTGTATGCTAAACTCAATTTTGCAGAAATGTTACTATGATCATTTTCCCCGCGACCCTTCATTTTCATACCCTAAACTACTCATTATATCTAGCTCTTGATAATTTGAAACATATTTTTAATAACATAGATTTTCTATTTCCAAATAATTTCCGAAGCATATCTTGCATTTTAATAATTCTCATTTTGCTCACTAACTATTACTGCAGAGTCAATTCGCCATAATTCGAACTTCTGTAACGCGAATTTTTGGATGTCTCGAGTAAAGAAAATTACTTGCTTTCGCCTTTACTTTTATTATTTTCTAATGTAATGTTATTCCTTTAAATCAAGGATTTCCTTAATCTTCGCAACCCAACTTTTTTTTTTTACTCAAATTTATTTCTTTTTTTCTTTTCAGCTAGTTATTATTTCCAATTCCTTAAAAATAGCTTTCAAATTGCCATTTAATTTAAAATTGAATAGTGATTTGCCAAATTTCATCTTATACTTAATTGCTAAGTCAGATAACATTGATCAAGCACAGCTTTTCCCAAAGTGTGGTACGCGCACCCCTTGGGGTACTGGAAGAGCATAGCAGGGGTTCGCGACGTGCCACGATAAGAAGTTTTTGTTTTACATTGCCTCAACTTATCGCTGCAAAGAAATTTCATTGTTTTACATTTAAGATAAAATGAAGGCTGCCATAACAAAATTAAATTTGTAGCAAAAAGTAGTTGGTAATGGAGATTTTGACGCATTTCCCTCCATGAGGTTAATGCTCTGAAATGTATAGCAGAAGCCCAGTACGGTTCTACCATAAACTAAAGTGATTTGCCTGGCAGATTGCCAAGAAAAATCCATTCGTGTTCATAAACTGCTAGTATAAGGAATGTCCCGTTTTTGTTCTCGTTTTAGTTCGTTTAGCATACTTTATTTCTTCCGAACTGATGCTATATGCCAGTTTATAAATTTAGTTGCTTTCAAAAAACAGAGAAGCAAACATTCTGAGTAGCGTACTAAAAAACGCACCTGTAAAACGAACTTCCCTAAAACTCGAAAGGGTTCTTTCTTTTCTGCCATGCGCAGAAGCGTCCAAATGTCAAATTGTATTTAGAGAATTTAAAAGTGGACTTACAAAACAATTTTCCTGATTAAAAAAAAAATAATTTGCTAAGCTGTTCATTTTTACAGTAATACAACATCCGTGCCAGAAAGCTTATGACATGCGGGTAGAAGAAAACTTGGAATTATCTACAGGCGGATTAAAAAATATAATTATCTCAACGTACACAATTCCATCCTTCCATGTTATGCATATTGTAATTCCGTGTTATGCATATTGCAATTGTTATTTATGTACTTATATTTTACTGTGAATAAATTTTATTTTTCGTTCATTATTATTTAGTTTATGCACTAAAAAAGTGGAAAATGTATTTTAATTGTTACGAAAATATGCGTTTCACATTTTGCAACAAGTTTTCTCCGAAAAAGAATGGAGTAGTGTAAAAATAGATTCCATTTCATACAAGTGATTCAATTTTGAATTAATTTTCTTTTTCCTCCTTACTATTGAATTGAGTTGATGATGGGGTTCTCTGAAGCTTTGAAACCCCTTTACAAAAATGTGTTGCAAATATACATATCAACACATGAATGTTCTCAAATCTTAACCAAATTTGAATGCAAAAGTAATGTTTATTGTAATTCAAGCCCTAAACATAGTCATCAGAAGTTTTAATCAAGATAAAGTACACAACAAATGCTTCGTAAAATTTATTTATATCAAAATCAATCAAACGGGATAAACAGAAATAAACAAACTTCGAAGATATGATGCTACAATAGAGATAAGATGCGTTCATGTAACACAACTAAATTAAGCGAAAGCTCATTAACAGTTTCGGCTCCGTTGGTTCAGCTTATTGAGAACAAATCCTGCTATTATTATGATTTGTAGCTTAAGCTTACGCTTCAGTACCACTTTTGTTTGGGGATTATTTTTCCTGTGAAAGAGAGCTGTTGGATTAACGCATGAGAAGTCTGTACTATTTTTTTCATTAAAGTTGTACATTAAGATGCTTTAGCATGTCAGTTCACTTTTTGAACACTTTTGCTACGCTGTTAAAAATTGTAGTTCAACCTCCCCCCCCCCCCCCCCAAAAAAAAAGAAAGGAAAAAATGGTGAAATTTAGCTTCAACTAACATTTGGTCCTTAGTTGAATCATTAGAATGGCGCCTAGTTTTACATTCATGGTGAAACTACAACATTAACGGTTGAACTTAGTACCAAATGTTGTTTGCAGCTAAAGATCACCATTGTTTTCTTTGTTTTTTAGTGAAAGGTTGAGCTAGAGGTTTTAGCAGTGCCCTTATGAAACTTAAAATGTTTTATACTTTCGCACCCAAACGTTCTCTAGAAACAAAAGTTTAAAAGCAACATTCATTTAACTTATGTTTTAGAGTGGATTAATTGAAAGAAGTCTTTAAAATTATAGTTAATGCATTTTCCCGAATATTATGTCATCTCAGGTCGTAATATTTCCCACTTTGAAAGTATATTTCACTTCAAAAAAAGTTTCTGCTTCGGAACATAAAATTTTCTGTAGCTATTAAAGCAATAAGACCCTTATATGAGTTCAATTTTAAATCCGTAAACTTACTCAGTTAAAAAATATCTTTACAATTTCAAAAATTGTTATTTTTAGTATTAAATAATATTTGCTTACACATTTGGATCGAGCCAGAAACAAAAACATATTAACATATGTTTTTTTTTTTCAATTCTTAAATTAAAATATCTTTTCGAAACTTCCTATAAGGGCTGAAATATGGAAAGCAGATTTTGTGCCATACTGTGTTATTTGGAACTGTCTTGATAAAATAAATAGGAGCTAGGAAAGTTAAATATCACTTCTATTCGCAGGCAGTAAAAATAAAGTTTAAAATGATTTCATTTGCAATTCAGATTTTTTAGTTTCAATTCCATTTTCGATTCGAAATGCAAAAATGAATGCTGAACGCAAATGATTCGAAATCAGTAGCAAAATTAATAAAATATGCGTGACATTTCTCGCAAACAAAGATCAGGAATATTTTAAAAACTGCTTTTAGTAAATGTCGCCATTTTTACTGTCGTGGTATCTCGGTTCGACATTCTGAATTCAGCTTAAGATACTAGCGAATGAATATTTCTTTTTTTATTTGAAGTTCAATTATATTTCAGACAGGTAAACAAACACTGACCTAATGTCACATGTCATTATCGAAAGACTGCAAGAAAATAGTTTAGCATTTAGTTTTCAAATTTATGAACGTTACAAAATAGATTGTGCTCTGACCTTGAACCAAAGTTAACCTGAAAATTAGTGATATATTTTGTGTTGACTCAGTTTTTCTGAAATCAACTTACATGCTTCTATGCTTTTTGACAGTTTTACGCATTTTTTTTTTCATCGATCGTAAGAATGATTTTGAATCTAATTCATTTTTTCCCAATAGTTAAAAACCACTACCACTTAACTCCATACTTATGAATACATTCTGTGTTATATACAATAATAATGATAATAATAACAATTCACTTTTTAGGTATGTATTTAAACATGCATTTCAGTCGGCATAACTAACTGCAATTGATTCCAATAAAAAAAAATTAATCCATGAGTTACTGTTAAATCATGATTTAGGTCGACTGCGCACAAAAATCATGAAATATTCAGATCATTTTCTTGCATACTCTACTTATTGAGTTTCGAAAGACAGTTCCAGACTCACGAAACATGTACTGGTGTCTTGGAGTTTATATAACGTCCTGGAGTCTCGAATAATCTAACGACCACACCACATGCGGTTCATAAGTTATGGCTCTTAAATGGCGCATACAGTCGTGGCACTGCAGAACTTCACAGAAAATAATATTAAGCAGGTAGCCTAACATTTCCTTTAGAAAACAATATTACTGCAATTACTATAGTTAGATCTATGACAGCACATGCGCATTAAAAAGGAAGGGTGCTTGGGGGAGGGAGGGGAAAACATTACAAATCTGAGCGTAGACAGTGTTGAAACATCATCTGTACCAGGGCTCGAAGTCAGTGGTCGTTAGTAGTATTTTGCAACTAAAAATTCCCGTTTGACGACCGCGATTTCACATCCATTCATCACTTTTGACGCCTAACCTTTCATAAACTTTCAGTTTGATAACCAGAATTTTTTACCAAGTCGTCATTTTATATTTATTTATTTTAATCCGGTATAACTTAGTACAATTATATTTTTATGCACATATTGAATCTATTTTTTTGTATTTTGCGTTTTTACGACACCTATGAAGACTAGTAACTTCTTAACCTTCAAATTTCTGATTTGTGAATTTTTACCTAGAAATGACGTTTTGTAAGTAACACTAGATTGTAAATAACGCTTGAAAAAAAATAGTTAAACCAATTAACTCAAATTTTACTTTATTAGTCACTGATTAAAAGAAACGTTTATATTGATTCATAAACTTAAGTAAAATTGTCTTCACCGTTATCAGTTCTTATATATGCTCAAGAAATTCTATTGTTTTTTAAATTACCCCTAACAAAACATTTTGGAAACTAAAACAAATCAACTAGGCGCCAATGAAGCCAAACTTTCACATCATGTTTTCGAACCCTAATCTCTACTTGTGTCAACGAAGTTACTCCACCATGAGACCCTCCCTCCATCCCCATCACGAAGCTGGGCGTAGATAGTGTTGAAACAGCATCTCTATTTGTGTCAACAGTTACTCCACATGGAGCGCTCCCTCCATACGGCCTCTGACCTTTTTCTAACTATGAACAATAAGATGCAGTATCGAGATTTAAACTAATCTACCATTCAAAAGAAAGGTTGAATTTTTTTTCCTGATTTTGAATAACAAATTCAGCAAACAATCTTCTTCTACAAGTCCTTAATTTGATTTTCTTGAGTTATGAGAGCAAAAAACACATACATTACACGTACTCTTTCTTTGTGAGATCCGGACCCCTCTCCTTAAGTGGAAAAAGACATTTCTGATAAAGGAGAACCGTGATTAATTTCTTATAACTAAACCGTATTTCACATCTTAGAGAAGGGCACGCTATTAAAATTAATGTGCTTAAAAATGAGAAAATATACCTTCACTGTAAGAAAATTTCGCAACGTTTCGCGTTAATTCCAGCAACGTTCCGGGTTTTCACAGGTGTACGTGAGTTTCCTGTTTAAAACAGGTTTCTTTGCGAAAAGGTTCCTGAATTCAGTATGGCAACACATCTGCTCTTTAGATTTGGGTTTTGGAACGGGCGCCGGGCGCCATGACAGTTGAAGCCAAGCTCGTCGTACAGCAGGACTGCAGACCATGCTGCTTGTTAATTAAACACTGGGTCCGTAAGTAGCTTAATTTTTATTCTTGTAGTAATCTTTTATTTTGAGTTTTATCTAATGAACTGTCTGAAACGTTTGTATAACTGTTCTGCAATATTTTAACATTTGCTATTGTTGTTCCGACAAGACGCATAAATAATTTTTAACTAAGATCGTTTTGCTTGGAACAGTGGAAAGATATTTTAAAGCTATTTTTGTAATTGGGACCTATTTAACCGGGATTTTTTAATGTATTGTGAATTTTAAAGCTATTATTGTAATTGATGGGACCTATTTAACGGGGAATTTTTAATTTATTGTGAATTTTAAAAGGCCTGTGTCAGAATGTAATTTTGCAAAACATTGGAGACCCTATTTCTGTATTTGTTTTGTATGTAATGTCTCGTAATAACTATAAATCCAAAACACAAGTTTCACTCATCTTTCTTATAATAGTATTACATTAGAAGGTAGTTTACGGAACCGCTGCATATTTAAGCATGTTATGTTTCTTTCAACAAGGCCAAATTTAAAATAAGATATTAAAATGTTGTTCTTATGCAGGTAAATATACTTGTCTGATGGTTTGAAAGTTAAATATTCATCTAGTTATAGCTTGTTAATCTAGTTTAAATTATGTTTTCCAAGTTTTATTAGTAGCACCTGGCATATGTATTTGATTGTGATGATTAATTATAACCAAAAAAAATCTTATGATGCATACTTTTGTGTTGTATGCTATTTTATAAAATGTTATGAAACTTAAATGTTGCACATTAAGCATACTTTTTGAAAAATTTGCAATGCATTGAGCTGTGACTTATGTTTCAAACAGGTTAAACTTTTGCGAGACATTTATTTAGACAAAATGTCACAATAAGGCGTGGTGTGCGAATAAGAATTCCGAATTATTATTTTTTTAAATACAATTTTGGGACAGTAATAAATATTCAGCAGTAGTTAGTAAATACAATCTGTTTGTCTAGCGGTAAATCACCAAAAGCATTCAAAGTCACCTTCCTCATTAAAAACACTTAGGGATGTCTCGAGTAGTACTTTGGCCGAGTCGTAACGAATACTCGACCCAGTACCGAATCCTGAGTAGTTGTGAATCAAAAAGAATATTGATGTGCCCATGAAGAATTTTGAATATATTGAAATGAAAACATACATTTTAACCACATATATATAAACTAATAAATAAACTAACGACAGAAAATAAATGTAAGAGTTCCAAAATAGAATTCTTTAAACATTATAACTCTTTCTAAAAATCAGCTTCAAAAATGATTATTGGTTGTAGTAAAAATTCATTCAATAATGTACAACGCCTCATAATTACCCGCCCAAGGAAAAAAGTCTATGTTCGCACTGTATGTTTTTATTTATTTTCTTTTCATTTTAAATTTTTTTGTAATTAATTATAAAGTGATATTTCAGCGATTCGTTAAATCAAACATGTTGGGCGCTACTCTTGCACCTTAAAATAGCACCAAACAAAATATAAAAAATGGAAAAAATAGTCGAATTTGCATATAAAGTTTACCAATATAAAAGCTGCGTAAAAATATTTTATATACTTCAGTTTTTTTAGTTATTGCATATTACATACTTATATTGCATATTATTTTACTAATCAGTTATAAATTTATCTACTATTGATAATCTTAAAAAAAAATTATGAAATTTTTACAACTCCCCAGTAATGGCCGAGTACTTGGTACATTACTAAAAAAAATCCTACAGCAAGCAAAGGCTGTAAGGAATTCTCAGACTTTGTTCGATTGGGGCAAAAAAACTTATTTAATCAACAATAGAAAAATCTATTAGGTATTGGTGTTTCAGATTTGAGGGAAAACACCATTTCTAGAGATAAGTTGCTAGATACTGCAAACAATTCAGAAATCCACCATTTACACTGGCGAATAGTTACCAGCTGTACCAGTAACCTGTAAGTTTTTCATTTAATCAAACTTAGAATGCATCAACCAATTTTTGTGATGTGAAGCTCATGCCTCCATATTATTTAAAAAAATACTAATTATTTGTAGAAATGGCAAGCTGTGATGGCATCAGCTGTAACCGTTTACATGGAAGACGGAACAGAAGTGGACGATTCTTTTCTTTACCAGCTAGGACTCTGGTTTATCTCCTCTCTGAAAATGATATGCTAAATATATTTTTGAGCATTTTATTGTGTTTGTTAGTATATTTTTCCTTTAACTATGATGTATATAGCTTTCCAAAATGCTCTGATTACACTAAGCTTATTCTTTTGATGAAACTTCTTAAAGATATTTTGATTTGAAAGCTGAAGCTTTTGTCAATATATATTATATAAATTATATTATAATTTTAGCAGCAATAGCATTTTATAGTATGATTTGTTCTTGAAAAGTGCCTCATGTGTGTGTCATGTTTCCTATTGGTTAAAATCATTTGCCACCTGCTCTTTGAGGACTAAAGTTAAAATGCAGCTCTTTTAATAGCAATTAAAACTGCTCATATTTTTATATCATACAATTTTAATTGTCTTAATGTAGTTTTTACTCTCAGAGAAGGGGAAAAAGTGCATTGTGGCTTGGACAGTAAGAGCATGAATAGTATATCCTTTTTTTCTTTTCTAGTGACCAGGGTTACAATCTGAAGTTATACCTGAATTTCCAAATATTCCAACCGTGCCAGATGTTCTTACACCAGAAGGGGATAGCCAGAGGAATGCTGTTGCAAATTCTTCAATTTACATCAAGTCTATTCAGTGTTGGATGCATTGTGTTCATGTTTGGCTTATATTACTGCTGTAGTGTAAAATATTTGTGAAACCTATTTTTAAAATGCTTTACTTATATTGGCATCTTCGAAATAATTATTTGATTAAAATGAATCTGTAAAAAGCAATCATGCATAGCAAACAACTTCCAATCATTTAAATTTCTCAAAAAAAAAAAAAACTAAAGCAATCTTGGTCTAACTATATACATTATTTAACTGTGATTAACTAGAAGTATGGTATGAACATAAATAACTAAATCTCATTTGAAACACAATTATTACAAATTGCTTGATGTTTTTTAAAAATTGCATAGTATATACTTATTGCTCATGTAACTGTAATATTTTTCATTATTATTTTGTAATTTTAGTTTAAAGGTACAAACCTGGTACATGATTTTTGTTTGAAACAGTTAAAATAGTTTCATTACTCGCAATAATTTATGAATCTCTACACATGTACTTTCAAACATATTAAAATGTAAAGCAGTAACAATATTTTCAAGTTCTTTTATTGCATTTTGTTCTCATATTTAGTATTTTGAGCATTCCTCGAAAACGAGCAATGCTTTTCTGCATCTTTTCATTTTTTAAATTCTTCTTTGAATGAGATTGTTCTTGGAGAGGTTGGACTCTATCCTCTTACCAATGCCAGTTAACAATGCGTGTAAGGAATATTGTTAATTATTTTCAGTTTTAAAATTTGATATAAAACTCCTTTTTTTAAATTAGTTTTCCTTGGGGACAAGCTTATGGTCTGCGGTCTGCTGGACGACGAGTGCTGGCTTCAATGTTCAACTGTCATGGCGAATAATATCTATGCTTTTCTTTCTACATTGGGATGAGCAAAATATTTATAGGTGTTGTGTGAACTTAGAGATTAAAAAATGTTATTTAAAAATGTTTGTATTTGCTGTTTATTTTTTGTCTAAATTTGTTGTTTTTTTTTTTTTTGCAGAACACTTTATACTAAGATATTATTCTTGATCTTAACAAATAATAATTTTGATAACTTCTGTTTTTATTTTTTGTGCATTATATTAAACTATGGATATAAGGGTAATTTTATTTATAACATTTATGACTTGAGTTTTCCTATGGTTGTACGAAATATGTTAACAATTAAATATCACTTCAGTTGATTTAATTGGTAATTTCCTGAAAGCTTAAAATTGTTATTTTTAACAAAATACAAAGTGGTTCTCAATTTTTTAAAAAATATTTTAAATTCTAAATTTTATGTGCTATTTGTAGCTACTAATTTACAAAACAAATGTTTTCAATATTTCAATCTTGTCTCGACTTACACTAATAACCATGGAAATTCATCTGATTTCTTTTATACTTCATAAATGACTATTTTCCCTTAGAAATGACAGAGAAGTGAAAAACAATTGTTAATAAATCGCTTTTTAATTGTTGCAAGCTTTTTTCTTTTTTTAATACCTAAACGTCATAACATTTTATGTTTTGACATGATTGGCAATTATTCATATTGCTAACAATTAGAATAAAATTAAGTCCTATTATATTTACAAAGAAATTATGGACAAGTTTGATTTTAAAATTAGTATGTTTAAAGGAAAATAATAAGTTCTTAAAACAGGTAATAAATAGGCTTCAAAAAGTTCAGATATGTACTCTACTCATTGCAAGATAAGTATCTTGATTTTTTAAACTGCAAAGGTATTTTGAAGAATTCAGGCAAGTTTCTAGAAATCCAATACTTGTATCTGGAAACTACTTATATAATTGAGGGATGCTTCTGAGGTAACAATATAATTTTTGATGAAATAGCTGAAAATTAAATAGCTGAAAATCTTAACTTTTGCTAAGTAATTGCAGAGGCGTAGCTAGGGTTTTCAGCGCCCAGGGACAACTGAAGATTTTGCGCCCCCCGTGCTCTTGGGGGCCTAAGGCGCCCCTAAATCAAATTTAAAAAACGTTTATGCTTCCTAAATGATAAATAGCTCTAAAAAGCAGCCCTTTTTACTTTAATTTTTATTAGCGGCCATTCACTTTTAAGGGAAAAATGGCACACGTTGGCTTCGCTAAGTTACTTGTCTGATTTCATACGCACTCCTGTGCTACATCGGTCATTCCCGATATGATTTGTGGTGCTCCCATTTATTTTTGTCGAACATATTCACACCTCTGCAGAACAAAAAATTTTCTTTTCGACTTTAAAAATAAATTAAATTAAGATAAATTTGGCGCCAATTGATGCTGCGCCCGGAGACAGCTGTTAATCCCCCTAAATTACCTAGCAACAAACAGAGAGCTACACCTCTGTTGCTTGGTAATGATTTAGTCGCCACTTCTTTTCGTCTAGTCTCCCTGTGGCCATTGGTGACCGTCAATTTAGCCCTCTATCTACAGGTTATAATACATTTCTCTTCTAATTAATTTAAAAATAGGTTTCAAATTCTGATTAATTTTAAAACAGATTTCGCCTCTGAGAAGAATGATTACCATTCCCGTAAGTTTTTCAAAGGTTAGCGTTACAGGGTTGAAAAAATAAGTAATTTCATTTGGTCCGTGATCAAGCAATCTCAATCACCGTTGCATTTCGACTACTATTAGGTATGGTCGTTCTACTTTTTGACCAAATGAAACACAATTTCGAAACAAATCGATATTCTCAAACTCGAGTATAAATAATCCTCGTAGGTTTAAATAACACAAATCCTACGAGGATGTGTAAATATGAGATCATTTTCTCGAAAAAGTTCTTTAAAAATAAAATGTCTTTAATATAATGTGAAACTTTTGATTCTTGTACTAAATAAATAGTTCATTGTAACGCCGAAACCATGATTATTGCAAGTTTGAGCCCAGCAAAGCTGAAATTTGTCAAAATATTTCGTTCAGTTATCCATTTCGTAATTCCAATGGATTGTAGCCCAACTAAATTAAATTGTGCAGCCTTTATTTTTTAACATAAAGGTTTGAATATTTGTAACTGCAGTCGAACCCGCCTAATGGAGAAAGAAAAGAATATCCCTCTTAATGTAATAAATTTTCAATGCACAAGCCTCCGGACTGAAACTATTGCGCAACGTCCGGAGGCCGACGCTCCTCACTTTGAATCTTGACAGGGAACATAAAAAGATGCAGTCAAGTTTCATATGGTATTCATAAGTAATTTAAAAGCTACTGTGTAAGGTACTTGTGCATTACATTTTGTTATTCGACTGATTTTTTACTCATACGAAATATTATTTTATTACTTTATCTCAAATGACTTATATATGGTCATATATGAATTTGTTATGATAAGAATAACTTCGAATTCATGTTGGTTTATAAAAGTTGAATTAAAGAGAAATGAGAATGTGCATGTTTTTTTAACGTTAAATTACCCTTTTATGCGCGTTACACTTGGCCCCAAAAGAGGGTAATTGTAACAGTTTTCCGTGCTTACTTTCTAAGTTAATATGAGATTAACATGGATACTCTCAGCTAAATTAAATTCCTAGTGCCGTTTGCATCAACGAGCGCTCAAGTGCCACTACGTAGGGGGAAACTGATCGTCAAAAATTGCGGCAATGGTACCACACTCATTGTGGTGCCGCTGAAAGAGTTGGTACCAAACTCTGGGAACGCACTAGGTCTGCAATGGTTGAGGACCAATACTGCAGCCCCATTAGAAATAAAAAAAAAAATGACATTAAATTTAATTAAGCCAGGCATTATAAAGTTAAGCATAAACAAGAAGGCTGAAATTGTTTTATTAATGAGATCGGCAATTTTATCGCAAAAATTAGCATTTTTTATAAAAATAAGTGTAACATTTGCTATATTTGACATTATATTCCCCACAAAAATACGGAATCGAACTACAACAGTACAACTAAACTCCTGATCTTTAAATTCTGTGAGAAATTTGATGATTCCGCACAAAAAGCTCTAAAAACATTACATCACTTCATAACTTCGGTAATAATGGTTGTTACCGGGTTGTTTGTTTACCTTACCCGAAAGATTCATGAAAAGCCGTTAGAGCTTCAATAAATCATACTCATTTAACGAGTAACAATTTTAGAGCAAAAATTGAATTCTGTATTATTCGAGATTACAAAAAAATAAAATAATTTTAAGAAAATAAATAACTGAATAAAACTTGTGTCCGATTTTAATATAAATAGTTTTGATGTCCCTTGTGAACTAATATAACTCTTGTATCACTTTTTTTTAAGGTTTATGATCGTATTAATAGCAGAAATAATTCTATCACAAACTTCTACATTCAAAACATGAATAAAAAATCAAATTACGTAAAGTATTTCTTTATTTTAAAAATGATACCCAGCCCTTTTTTTTTTTTTTTTGAAGTCTATGTTTTGATGAAACTCTTTTGGGGTAGTCGCATTATGTTTTAAAAGGACATATTTTTCACTCAGATCCATTCTTTGAAATGAACATAAAAAAGTGAAAATTAAGAAATGACCCTCCAATTTTTTTAAGAATAGCGTAAACTTTGAAACATATGACGTGCCTTTTCTAAATTAAGGGATTCAAATATTTTCTAGATTTTAAGTTGTATCAGTGGCGTAGCTAAGTGGGGGCGGTGGGGGCGGTCCGCTCCGGGTGCCACCCATCCGCGACGAATTAAAAAAAAGAACCCTTCAAAGCTCCTTTGAGCAAAGCAAATACTTCAAATTGGATAACGTTTTCTATCAATTTCTTTCTATTTTCAACTTGGGAAAAGTGTTTTCTTCCCAAAATATATTCGAAGTGTTTTTTAACTGCTAAACACGCCATTGACGTCAAGAAATACTTTAAATACTAAGATAAGAATGATATTCCCCTCCCCCATTTTTTTGTTTCTAAGTTGTGATTATTTTTTTTGAATGTATTGCATCACAATGCATAATTCGCGCTTACATACTTTTTTTTGTTTAATCTTTTCCATGGGGTGACCCCATCCATCCCCTTGCTAGCTACGCCACTGCGTCATTAATCTTCTGGAATCTATTTTCGATAACTTACAAATTGGTATGAGAATTAATAACTATATTTGTTTAAACAATCACTCTAAAAGCAACTAATTCTCCAAGTATGAGATTTTCTTTCAAAAATGTAGGATTAAGCTGAGTGCTTTATTTTCTCTATATGTTCTACTATTCCTAAATTATTGTCGTTACGTTGAAATTGAATTTATATGTAACAAAAGTTTTATTTGTATCAATTTCTAGGATAATCAGAACCAGAACATCAGTATTATAGACTTCAAAGAAATAACTTTGCATCCTCTTCCAAATAAACGAGCCTCGAGCGGATCACTACAAAGAGACACCACTGAACTAATTGGTAGAAATTTCGGCGGAGTCCACATATGTAACAAACACGCACAGGCAAAGAATTTACAACCATTAATCAATCCCAATCGTCTCGCCTCATATAGCACCCCTTATCAGCCATTTTCGCTTCTGTTTTACGCTGGAAGATACCATAATTATCAAAGGGATGCCGATGGTGAAAAAGCATTTCTCAAGAAATACATCGAAAAAAGGAGATGGTGGCTTTAAATGTGTCTTTCCTGTCCCCAGTCTGAGCCTCTGAAACACACACAATTCGTGGGAAATTAACCCATTAAACGCCGATACATGTTCTAACATTTTTTTTTAATAAGTAATTGTTTTTTTGTAATGTAAGGAGGGTATCTATACCTATTTCATTTGAATTTGGAAAAAAGAAATAAACAACTAAAAGTTATAGCATGTTCCCAAAATGGGAACATTGGCGCCTAATGGGGGTATAAGATTCCAAATGCATTTTGTATTAGACATTTGAATTTCTGAAGTTTAGTGCGTAATAGTAGCTGCTTTTACGATTTTAATTAATAAAATCTAACTTACCAGTTCGTAATGTATACGTTTTGTGCACCTTTTTGTTTTTTTAATTGTTACATCCTTTTTTTATAAAGTATTATTTTAAATGAAAGAAAGCTGTACAGTTCTTACGAAGCATTACGCTACATTTTATCCCAAGAAGGCGAGTGTTTTTTAGGCAAACTTTGCACCTTGCTCCTCTTCCTGCATTTTACAGGAAATGATTAACCCTGTCAAAGCGTACATCTTTGGATACAGATCCAGAAGGACCGGGGCGAAGATGATCCTTATGTTTTGGCTCATCATCTCTTTTCATCAATGTAGTCGTAACTTCTCTCAGAAATTCCAACTTAGAGACCTTTCCCTCACAATCTCTATGCAGTCTCCAGGCAGCTACCATTGCCATGTTTCATGTATTGGTAAAGAAAATGGCCACCACCATTTCTTGCCCCTGATTTTCGAAAAATCGATCAAGCAGATCGACCCCTCCCATATATTTGTTGTAGGCAGCAACAACATGAGGCTGCGCTATATCATTTTATTCGTTTCTGTTGTACTCCACTTCTTTGTTGCACCTATCTGTTCAACGGGTTCAATATTGAAAGCTAAAAAAGCAACCTGGTTGTCTTTCCATTTCACAATGCTGGTCGACTTTGTAGTAATCGAATCAAATGTCGGTCTTTTTTCTTGATGTCCTTATAATTTCGTACAGGGTAATTTTGTAGCCTATTTTCACGTATTGTTTCTGTGATAATACACATAACTAACCTTGAGACAGTTAGTCACCGGAAGTTGCACATGTTCTACTTTGCAGTGTAGCGCGGTAGGACATATGCTGAAATCTGACTCGCTTCGAAAACTAACGAAGGCGCCAGTGTTCTCAAAATGGGACAAAGCTATTCTTTCGTCAATTGCGAACCTTTTTTCTTAAATTTTCATTTTGGTTCAGTGATATTTTATAAAATAGACATTTATAATCTAAATTAAGGCGCAAAATTAATTTTCATTATTATATTATTAGGAAAAATATGCATGTGTATTGAATGTGTTCAAAAAGCCAAATTTCGAGTTTTAAACATTTTTATAAAAAATATTAATTACCAAGCGAGCTTTTTAAAAAAATTACAGAAGCTGTCTCAAACATAGAGGTTTGAAGAAAAATTAACAGCATAATGATATTTGGAATAAGTATTTTGAAAAAAAATCAGAAGGTAATGTTCCCAAAATGGGAACATTGGCGCTTAATGGGTTTTAAGCAAGTGTTTATCCTTATGCCTATCTTACCTTATGTCTGAATTTGGGAAAGCTAAAGATTACAGCCATCGAAAAGAAGTTGTAATGTTCCGTAAATTTCAAAGATCTGTTAGTCTCTTTCCTTGCTAATGGGAGGGGGTGCAAAGGGCAAGATGTCTCGATTGGAGTTTTACTGTATTTGGAATTTTGGTTTATTTTCTTCTTGATAATATCATCTCAACAATTAAAATTTCTTCCATTTCGACGCGACAAATATGCTTCGAAAATTACTTCTGCCTCTGAAGACTTTGAGAGCGATGACGAAATGAGTTGCAATTGGACAAATTTTAAACAGAAATATTAGCAATTAGAATATTTTTTAATTACCATATTTTTATATATTATTTATAAATACATAAAAAACGCTAAAAAATCGATGAACTATTAGTAGTTTAAAACTTTCTCTTTGCTAAGCAATTACAATCCTTGTCACAAAACGATATGACAATATTCATAGTTTCGCCGGCAGGGTGGCGTAGTGATAAGGTACTTGCCTCGTACGCAAAAGTTCGCAGGGTCAAACCTGGCCCCAAGTCGGAGGATTTTCAAGATGCAGAAAATCGACAGTGTCACTGTCGTATGATTTTGCGGCATGATAAAGAATCCTTGAGTATCCATTTGGCTTGGATGCTCTCGGCTAAATTAAATTCCTAGTGCAGTGAGAGAACTCTGCAGCGGCTGAAGTTAGATAGAAGAGGTTTTAAAATTTGTTTAAGTCTGTAATTGTTGATTTCCCGCTTTGTCAGTTTTTCTAAATATGCTTATACTTCTTGATCAAAAGTAATGTAGTTTAATGATGAATGTGTTACATATTTTTTGAACATTTATTTAAATATACATTTTTTATTATAAAATATTTCATTAAAATCCATTCTTCACGTTTACATGATTTTTTTTGTTTTATTTTAACCGTTTTCATGGAGAGGGGGGGAGTCTAGGTGACACCATCAATATCCGCCCCGGGTGTCACCCGTGTTAGCTGCGCCACTAGTATTGAATAATTTAGCGCAGGGATCATGGCGAACCTTTTTGAAACGTGGGACAAATTTTGTTCATATTTTTTTAGTACTAGCTTCGGGGTCACTGATGCTTTCTTTCACCAAAGTTAAGTTTAAACATTTTCAACTGAGTATTTTTTAAACTAAATATCTTTAAAATTCAATTGTCTTAACTAGTAAAAATAGCGTGGTTTGCCGATTTAGAATTTTTTAGTGGGGTGAAAAATTCTTAAGTCTTGGGTGCAAATGGCAATAAGCGTTTGAATGAATAAGGGGCAACGAAAATTTCATCAATATATATATTATGAAATATTATTTGTTAGTATGTATATATATACACATATATATATGTATAACAAAATTAATAAAGTATTCAATGAGTAATTTGTTGCTGTTTATTTTCAGATAGTCTAAATTGTCTTGCTCTGTCCTTTGTCTCTTACTTTTACTAGATTTAGTATACGTTATTATAAATTATATAAGCTATTAAAAATCATATATGATTGACTGTAGCTGAAGAAATTGGAAATATGCCTTCGTGTGCTATAGCCACGTGCAAAAATTATTCAAAAAACTAGAGGAGGTAACATCATTTATCCCCGATTTCCAAAAGATCAGGAGTTGTCAAGAGAATGGCTGCCTAAATGCAAAAGACAAGACAGAGTTAACATTGTTAATGTCAGAATTTGTAGTGAGCAGTTTGCCCAAAATGATTACAAAGTGGATTTAAAGAACCAGCTACTTGGTCTGGAAGAAAGAAGAATTTTGAAACCTGATGCTATTCCCAGCCTAAATTTACCTAATAGTTCTGAGAGCGATATTCCATCTGCTAATGACCGAAATCGTAGAAATGAGAAAAGAAATATTTTAAAAAATGCTTTGTCTAGTATTGAAGAAATCTCTTTGCAAGAAAACGAAGAGAAGGAAGTTTGTGATGAAGAGAATATTTATTCGCCTTATGACATTAATTGCTCTTATTGTAACTCATTAAAAAAAGAGAACGAAACGTTCACCATCAAAATAGATTTCTTAGAGAAAATGGTTATAAAATTGTCAGCAGAAAAGAGAGAAATAATGAAACATAAAAGGAGAGCAACGAGAAGAAATCTCCAGTTGCAAGTTGAGAAGAAACGTTTAATAGCTGAAGCAAAAGATTTAATCAAAGAGTTTCAGAAAGCTGCTAAAACTCAAAGTTCTTTGGAAAAAAAAATTAACGAAAACTCAGTTGCCTGCGATGATTGAAAAAAAAAGAAGCGTATAAAATGGACCCTCGAAGACATTTCGAGAAGTTTAGTTTTGAGGGCCATTTCACAAAAAAGTTATGAGCACTGGCGCACAAAAATCGGTATGCCATTACCAAGGGCAAGCACCCTCAAAAGATGGTGTTCAAAGTTTTCCTGCAAACCCAGAATTTTAGAAAATCTTTTGCTATTAATTAAAAAAACTTCTGAAGCTATGTCTAAAGCTGAGAGAATGTGCATACTTAGCTTTGATGAAATGCACATAGACAGCAGATATTGTTATGATCTAAACAGAGGCGCGCTGCACCCCTGGGGGCCTAGGGGGGCTCCTGGTAGGGAATTAAAACTTATATGCTTCCTAAATGACAAATAGCTCTAAAAAGCAGCCCTTTTAACTTGCATTTTTATTAGCGACCATTCACTTTGAACGACAAAATGGGACACTTTGGCTTCGCAAAATTATTTGTTTTTCTTCTTTCTCAAGTGATCTTTCCTGGATTCTCTGGGCGTCCCGTTCTTTTATCTCTGTTGCTCAAAGAAAATGCCCCTAGCCCTTCTTAGGGAGTCATCACGGGTTCGATCCACAGAAAACATCCCAAATCCAACTCAAAAGTTGTTTCACTGTCTTTTAAGGCGCACGCATTCCTGTGCTACATTGGTCATTCCCGATATGATTTGCGATGCTCCCACTTTTTTGTCGAACATAGTCACACCTTTTCAGTTCAAATAATTTTCTTTTCGCATTTAAAAATAGAATAAATTTACATTAACTTGGCGCCCCTTGATGCTGCGCCCGGGGACAGCTGTCCCGCTTTGCCCCCCCCCCCCTTAAGCTACGCCTCTGAGTAATTGTAAATTTCATGAATTTCAAAAGTTAATTCACAATGAGTTAACTTTTGAAATTCATGAAATGTGCAAAAATTACTTAGCAAAACTATTAAGATATTAAAATTGTTAGTTATATCATCGAAAATAATTCTGGGAACGGTACTGGCTTCTAGTGGGAAATTTTAGAATTCAGAAAGGTTCCAGGTTATTTCCAGGAAAATTACTGGTTTTCTGTAGAAAGTTTTCCCAATTATTCAGAAAGATTCCTGGTTAATTCCAGGAAAGTTACTGGCTTTCTGAGGGAAGTTTTCCCAGTTATTCAGAAAGGTTCCTGGTTGATTCCAGGAAACTTACTGGCTTTTTGTGGGAAGTACTGAAGAAACAAGTACATTTTTAAAAAAACTAATGGATCTTTATTTTAAATTCTTTTGCTTAGAATTTAAAATAGAGATCTATTAGTTTTTAAGCATTCAGCTAAATTGAGTAAATTACATTTTACATTATCTTAATGTACATGCTTTGACAAATTCACTAAAGTAATTGAAAAAAATGAGTACTTTAAAAGTGTATGCTTTTATATCGTTCAAAAGTGATTATTGCAATATCATTTGCCTTAGAATCCGAATTTATTCTGTTCATTAAAAACGAATATGAAATGACATTAAATTTTCGTTGTTGTTACAAGAAAAAACTTTCCATTCGACAAATCGGTTAAGAATACATTTTAGCATTTTTACAAGACAACGTGTTAAAAATATGCCTTGTCATTTTATCGCAACCCCCAAAAACATGTGTGTATGTCTGAAATAAATTAATCTTCTTCCCCCCTCAATTTCAAAGAAAAATTTAATTTTCTTTGGCATCAAATCTCTGAAGAAATAAAAAGTACAGCCTAGTGTGTCCAAATCTTCAGTTTTTTTAACAGGTGATATAAATAAAAGAGAAAGCAGAATAATTTTAACAAAAATTGTAGTCACTTCTTTCAGATGGCTCTAGACAATGTACGAATAATTAACTTTTTACGAATCTGTGCATTAACTGCTGTAAGGATACAATTTTTCATGGTGCTGCTTTCATTTATGTTAAGATACGTTATTTCAATTACGATTTCTTTTCTGTATGTGGCTTCATAAGTTTTTCTTTGTTTCTCTATATCTGACAAAATATGAAAGCATGTAAAAACGCTTCAGCAGTTTTTGTGAGCAATGGAAGTTCACTTGACTGAACCGATAACTGCTATGCTTAAGGTTTATGTTTTTCTTTTATATCTAAACTGTTAAGTTAACTAAGTAATTACTAAAGCTTCACAAACTTCAATTATTTTTAATCATGCTATTTCATCTTTTATGAATTGGAGCTATACGCTTTTGTTTAATCTATTTCTTTCAATTGTTTCACTAAACATTTTAGTACAATTTCATTACAGGCAGCTTTAAATTTGATACTTTGAGCGGTTTTAGGAAACAATGTTTAATATAAAAGTTCTTAATTAGCTGCATGTTTTATCACATATATTATATATATATATATTTTAATTTTAAAAGTCTTCTTAATAAGGCTCATCATAATAAAGGTGCATTTTTTTAAATTTTATGTATACACAGAATTTTCTATAACTGGAAGCTGAAATAGAATATATAATTTAGTTTACAACATAGATTTTGAAATCCTGATAATTTCAGATGTTACAGTGTTTCTAGTTAATTTGTCATGAAATTGATGGAAACTAAGTTCCTTAATTGTTTCGTAGGTTTATTTTATTGATGTTGAGAAAAGTGAAAAGCATAAAAGATATTATATGGAATTGAATACAGTTTTCAAAACCTCTGTATCTGAGCTAATTGCTAATGAATAAAGAAAACTATTTTCTTATATTTTGAAATTAAAAGTTTGAGGGGAATTCTGCGCATGCTTTGTATATAAAACACTTTAATAGATTTGTCTCCCCTTTACAGCAAACGATCAAAACTAGAGTGCGTGACTCACAGTTAGGTATTACGCTATCAAAAGTTTCTAAATGTATCCCTAAATGTGAATTATTCCCATCAAATCAGATCGAAAGGAATGAGTTTAAGAACCTAACAGTTGGATTCCTTCACGAAATTCTAACCTGCCTCTTTCTCAGTTCGACAATTAATCTAGTTTTATCTAAAACACTTTAAATAAGTAGCAGTCTTTAAATCTATCACGAACGAGATGCCAAACAGTGAAATACATTTCCATATTACTTTTAGTACTTCAGAAGATTAAATTTAACCCAGTTAAATCTTTTAATTCAAATAGATGTGTAATTAATGACATTAGACAATTTTAGATCTTTATTTCATTAGAAATAATTTTACTAGTACGGGACAGATGGGACGTTGAACTTATTGTTCATTTTGATATTAGAATGGTTTTTTAAAATTCTATTTATCATTTTAATAAGTATGTTTTGTAACATAAATTGGGAAAATAAAAATATTTATTTTATAGATTTCTTCAACATTTACAAAAATTTGGAAGCTTTCCTGAGAAGAAACTAAATCGACATTTTATGTTCTATTCTGCTAGTAAGTCATACATACGCTTAAGTAAGCACCCTGTCATTCAACATTCAAGTTATTTTTTCCCAAAACAAGAATACATACGGACGGAAAAAAAGGACGTAGTAGTACACACACACACATAATCAATAAACAGGACAATTCAGTTCTCAATATTATTTCTTATTTAAGTCATTGCTCTAAATATGATTATTTCCGTTTTCTTTGATTTTCTCCATAGTTCTACACTAAACATTTTGCGGTTAGTAGCCACGATTTTTGGTGTGCAGTTGGTGTAAAGTAAGACGTTTTTTATTTTTCATATATTTAATTTTTTTTATGTGTCTGTCTAAAAGCAAAATAGACAGTATAACGTTTCTTACCAGACGAAATTTGTTAGCTCCGTTACGTATCGAAATTTTATTGCGATTGCTCATTTCTATGAAAATAGGATAGATGAGCAATCGTAATGAATTTTCGATGAGTAGATGAGTTAGCGAACATCATATGCTTTAAAAATATTCTTCTGTCCATATTTTTTTTTAGACAGACACTTAAAAGAATTTAAAATACATCAAAAAATGAATAATTTTCAAATTTACTGAACACTAAAACTGGTGTACAGCAACACCAAAAATTTTTATAGTGCACCAAAGAAACTGTGAAGCTTCTCAGTCCTATTAGGAAAACCAAATGTTCTGAGACCTCATGAAGTTTATTTCTTCATTTATTTTTAATGAAACGCTAGCTTTTTTCCGTTAGATTATTTCGTTTATGTTTCAGTTATTTGGAGTAGGAATAGTCCTCACTTTTTCCGTTTACTCTGACCTTTCTCTTCAATCCTATTGGCAAATTCTCTGGAACCTAATAAACTCTGAAAATTACAATGAAAATTTTCTGTAAAAATACAGCAAGGAAATTGAATGTGCCTGTTAATTTACGAAGAACTTGTTTCAAATCAACTAGCCAGGTTTCTTAAATACAGTTTCTCAATAAAATTATTGATTTTCCGCGCTCTGTGCAACTACAGAGAAAGATCTGATGCGTTACGTGAAAGTAAACACTTGAGATCTGTGACTACCACTATAAACATAGTCAAGAAATGCATTTTATATTGTTGGCGCACGGTTTATTTCCAGCTTTAGTTAGCAGGCTAGCCCTCGGAGGCAAGTCCTCCTAACTCCAGAGGCATCTTTATCCAAGCTGCCTAAGGCACAATAATCACAACAGCTTAGGCTCAACTGAACTCATCTTCGACTTTGTGTACCAGGAATTATAATTCATCGTTCTCACAGGCGGATCCACTACTGCGGCACATTATATGTTGTTGTCAATTTACAGAACGTTCTCTGTCTTTTAATCTTTATAACTTCCTCTTTTAAAGACTGTATTTTCCGATTTTTCGTCTTCTGCAATTTTACACCAGTCTCTGGATAAATGGTTTCCAGGAGATTATCATGTATTTTCGGTCAAAATTTTCTTACAGTGTACGATTCCAGTAATTTTTAAATAAAATCCTAGTTTCTCAAAGGTCAAAGAAAACGCATAGGGAAAAATGGTTGCATTTAATGACGATGTTATTCATACTTTTATTTAATTCCACACTTGAACGACATCTATTAATTTTGAGTGAGTTGTTGAGGAAGCAGAGAAGGATCTTAGTTGCGTGAGTATGATACATTGTATATAGAAAAGTACGGTCGCAAGTAATGAAAAACACAGGGAATATACTTGAAATCAGAAATAAATTAAAATTACTCACTTACAACATCGTTGAGAAGTGTTTTTATAGAAATATACCAAATATCATGAGCTGTAAAATATCCTGTAATCTTTTCTTTATTTAAATGAATTTTCCAAGATAATGGTTCGCCAAAAAGCAAATTATGCAACCGATTTGAAATAAATGGGATAAGACTTTAAAATGGGATCTGCAAATTATTAAAGTTACGTAATCACAAAACGTAAGTTCTAAGTCAAAACATCAGTGTTTTATGTTACCCCAAAAAAAGTGAAAACATTTTTTTTGTTATGAAAACCTTTTTAGACTTGTTTATTTTTTGTTTAAAGAGAGTAACAATTTCATCGTTATTAAAAACCGAATAATCAGCATTTAACCACGCACCTTATACTCAAGAAAAAATTTTTTCAGATGAAGGAGGAAGGTGTCATGGACATAGATCATACCGACAGAAGCTTTCCCTACATGTTCCAACTAAAAAATAAATAAAATTCGTAACAAAAAAAAAATTTGGTTTCCCAGTATTCAGCTATTTGTAGCTGCCCTTTTCATAGGGAAGTCAGATAAAATGGGTTAAGTGGAAATTCTCTAAAAATTGCATTTTTTTAGAAACCTAACAGACGAGAAAAATATACGTGTCACTTAAAATACCAGTGTAGGACAATAAATATTTCTGTCGTTTCCCTTTAACAGTATGTTCTAAAGTGAGCATAATCTATTATAAAAACTTTTTAAAAAAGTACCAGATCATAGTTTTTAAATCCCAAATAAGAAAAACAAAACTTCATAAATTCTTACAAAAAAGATTTACTTGCACCTATTTTTAAAATATCATTTCTTGTTTTTGTATGTTATAATATTGTTAACACAAAGTACATTAAAAAATCTGTTTTTCCTTTGTTTAGTTTGTTATTGTTTGACCTTAATGACATTTTCTAAATTTATCTTCTTATAAAAACCCCATAAAAACTGTAAATTTATTAATGGGGGCAAAACAGACGCATTGTCTTTTACTTAGGTCGATTTATACTTTTTTTTTTCAAAGTACCTATTGACTTGTTGAATATCTTTCGAAGCATACTTTTCAGTACTGATGTGTGTAAAAGATGAACTTTTTAAAATCTCCATAAATTAACATTTACCTCATTTAATCGCGCAAATGAATGCTTTTATCAAAACTTTGAATTTGATGACAAATAATTATTCTAAGCAACTGTCGCAAGATAGTTCAGGTATGGAATATTTTGAGACGCTTAAAAAAATGCTTTTTATTGATTTTTCGTAAACCTTTTACAATATTTTTTCCCTCTAATTACCTAAAGTGTACATACATATGCCTGTTCTTATTATAAGCTCTAGTTTCAATATTTGCGATAATTATATAAAAAAATACGTATTCTATTTCCTTTATTTTATGCTTCTTTTTCTTTTGTCTCTCTTCTCTGCATTTCAAAGAAAAACGGTAAATTTAGTTGCATTTAAGTAGTCGCCTTTCAATAAAGCAAATTTTGTATCGGAGCATTCAATTAATCAAGTCTGGATCTTAATTAACAGAGAAGTTTTAACTGATGTTCTGCGTAAAGTAATTTTATGATAACGAAAACTATGTAGTTTTTTCCATCTATGAAGCATAAAACTAATTCCTTATTTTTTTTTTCAAAAAAGAAGAAAAGACATGTAACAACGGCAAATGATGAACAACGATATAATTAGATTGTCGTATGCTTCATTCATGGAATATTTCTGCTTACACGAATTAAAGCCATCACTTAGAAATCATGATACTGTACGTTTATCCTGCGCTAATCAATTCCTTAAAATAGGAACATTGCGAAAAATAAATTAAATTGTTTTGTTATCCAATGAATTTATTATAGTAAAAAACCAGTCGCATTTATGTTGCATAATTAAATTTTTTTTATTCCTTTATTTATGTTTTATTATTATGGTTCTGCTCTTCGTTTCAATACTTACAGTAACGACATACAAGGGAATAAATAAATGAATTGGATTGCAGTTTTGATTTCAAAAAAGCAGTATTAGACTAGCGTTTTTTAAAGATATTATTAATTTATTTAAAATTTAACAATTCTTTTTGAATGGGAATAAATAAAGAAGTATATTTGATACGCACTATTGCAGTTATGGATCATTTTTAATTGTACCATTTCATTTCCTCCTTATAAAAACGAAAAATCTCTAATTACTTGTTTTGGAAACCTAAAAGAATACTCCTAGTTCCAAGTATTCCTCAAACCAATTGTGTTTGACGATTTATGTGAGATGTTTCAGGGAATTTTAAGTTTTCATTTTGCCTTTAGAAAGGCAAAGTCTACTTCTTCTTTTTTCATCTTCAAAGAATTGGTTTTGACATTTTCCGGTTAATTTTATCAATTTTATAGGAGCATTTCAAAACCTGCATTACGCTTGCAAAAAATTTTAGCATGTATTGAAATAGAAATTTTTAATGAAAACAATCTTAAAAACAAGCAATTAATTAGTTAGTCCTTAAAAAATATTTTTATCACAACTTATCTCAAGGATATAAAGATGACTCCAATTTATAAAAATTGATGACTATCAAAAATCTCGTTTTCCATAACATCTAATTTTGTCCACCCTTCCCTGTTATTTTCGTTATTTATTTTTCTTTTCATTAGACAAAAAAATTGAAAAAACGAAACATACTGTTTTTGCTAAAAAATAATATTTATATTTTCCTGTACTCGTGTGTTTTTTTTTCTTCAAAGTATATGTAATACGTATTATAGAGTACGTATTATAGAGTATGTTAACATTTTTCCTTGTGCATTCACACTTCATAAATCCGTGGACACTGAAGCCCTGAGGCAGTTCCGAGGGTACCGGAGAGTGGAGATTTTCCCTTCCCGTCACTCTTAGGTCTAAAAGGGAAAGTGGCGTATTTGTGGTGGCGCAATCTGGTGTCATCCAAGTACATCATGAGCCAAGTTGTACTTCCCCAGTTGTGGTCCTCATCTATAAAACGAAAGGCGCTTCTTACTGCCTTAATTCCTAGTCGTTCTGCGAAGGGGAGCTTGGATATCCAAGTGGCATTAGAAACAACAACAACAATACTTGAGCGAAAGTTCGTCTGATTTAATGGAAATAGAAACTAACAAACTGTAGTAAAATATCAAGCAGTTGCAGCAGTAACTGAAGTAAAATATCAGCTATCACAAACAACTAAGACCGAAACTTATTTATTTGAGTTTGAAGGAAAGACAAAAGCTAGGCGGAGTAAGGTAGGAATATGGGGAAGATGGGCCTGCCTCCACAACACTCCTGTGGTTGACGGCACAGCAGTCGCAGCAATAAAATTCACGCTACACGCTCTTATTCCCACACATGCCATTTATAAGAAAAAACAATGGATCGCTCCGTATATTTACAATTAAATAACACTTTGATTCTTTAACTGTAATACGTATAAATAGCCAATATCTATTTCTCTGTTTACCTCATCCAAAACGGATCCTATTTCATATTAGCTTAAAAATGTTGCTTCTCCGTATTCATCAGAAGTCAAAATATTTATTTTGTTTGGACCCTGTAAAAGAAATCCCAATTTTTGCTGCATTGAAATTGGTAATTGTGATCGGCATAAATGTAACTCGTGTAGCTTACTTATAGTCTAAAAATGGAGTACTAATATTTTTTAAAAAATCTTTCTATACTCTCACGTAAGACTGCAGAAAAATAGGAAAATTGTAGCGTATAATAGAACAAATTCAAATTTAGTTGAAAAACATTTTTAGGTGTTCAGAAATCAAATCTACTAGTTTTTAGAAAACTAGAGAAAGATTCATGATTTCAATTTTTTGTTGTTACATTTGTAGCTCCTACTTTTTGTTTAAAAAAAGGCTTTCTATGAGCATACCATGCAGAGGAAAATAAAAGAAATGCAAAATTTTAAAATATATATGATTTATTCGTGTGTCTTGAAGCTTCTTGGATTTTTTAAAGGTTATTTTATTTCGACGAGAACTTTAGCATAATATTTTGTTATGCTTTTATATTACAAATGTAATCTTGAGCTATGCAGTTTCTACTTCGTTTGGTAACGAGATCTTCAATGTTGAAAAGCACAAAAAAAAAAAAAAAAAAGGCAAATAAGATTTAAGTTGGCTTAACCCCGACAGATGGCAAAATTTGAAAAAAAAAAAAAGCAAACTTGGGGAGAGGAAAAAAAAGCGAGATAGCAGGACGACAGTTGGGAAAGGTTTTGCTAAAACGTGAGGAATAAACGACAAGGGTTTTGAGTTCACTTATTTTACTTTGTGCAATAGTAGCGCTCTTTTCAATCTTTTAAAGTTGTTGCATCAAAGGAAAATATTATCTACGCGTAAAATACCTGTTTATTAGGTGAATGGTAGGGCAACTTGAGACACTTTTTTAGATAATAATTTTTAGAAATAATATTTTTCATTCATCTGTAACCGAATCAAATTTGTATGTAGTTTAGATATTCAATTTAAATTTATTACAAAATATTTTTCATCGAACTGAAGTTTAGTAAAAGTATTTAAAAAAAATCTTTCAATGTCTAATGCTCCACTAGATGGCCAGAATGGGGCACTGACATAAAAGCGTAAACACTAGATTTTTTTTTTTTTAAATGTTAAAAATGTAAGTTTGATTTATTTTTCAGATTTATTTAATTGACAGAAAGATTTATCTGATGTCAGAAGAACAATGTTGGGTGTACGGGAAAATAGGCTGGTTTCGACCTAGATGACACTTTCTCCGAAAAGTCAAACTCTGAAGTATTCTGAAGCAAATAGCAATTTATTGTTATAAGAAGCAGTCGAAGATTATCCGGGAAATTTCGCGTCAAAGAGAATAACACTAAGACCATCCCCTATAGTCACAATCGATCCTGAAACAAATCTGCAAGTTATCTGATAAATAATTCTAGAGGTGCAAGCTAATTTTCAATGAAATCTGTCTATACTAAGCTTTTTTTGATGGCCGCACTCAAAACAAAGAAATTAAACTTGTATTCTTTTCTCTTCTCTTATTAACATTTATTTTAACAAGTAACTTATAGTCACTAATACTAATATAAATTTTCTTATTTTTCTATTAAAATACTGTACTATCAAGAGAACTTTGTTATGCATGCAAAACAGATGTTGCAGTTAAACTGAAAAACAATTATTCAAGTAAAGAAAGCACAAATGAGCATTCATTTGTGCTTTCTTTACGTGAATAATTGTTTTTCAGTTTTACTAGTGCACAAAGTTCATTTATTTTATTAGATGTTGCAGTTCCCTAAACATTATTTTAAAATTTCTGTAAAAACACTGGAAAATTATTATGGTTTAAATTAAAACTTTTATCCTATTATAGTTTATATTAATTGTCCTTTGGGCGGCATTCTTTGTCAAAGAATAAAGTCCTTAAATGTTTTTATTGTCAGGAACTAAACTTTTTAAAGGAAAATACTACAATTATTGAGGGAGAGTGCAGCACATACTGAGAGAAAGTTTCTGGGAATTAAAAAATATATAGCCAGTATATTAATGCACTTTCAAAGTGTTATTAATTTTAAAAAATATTAATTGAAGTATAACGCGGGTATATCCTAGCGCAGTTTCATATTGTTAGCGCCCAGATGCCTATATTTAGTGGGAGACTGGGTGTCAAAATTCCCAACTGGTAATAGCATCCACCGATAACGATACCAAATTAAATTACGGATACAGGTCCCTGAGGTATGCACTAGTTCTGCAAATGGTGAGGAACCCATATAAGCAGCCCCATTAGAAGCCAACCACCAACCGTAACGTGTTACGTATTAAATTTAATGAAAATATTTTTATTGTTGATGAAGAAAAATACAGATGGCAGACTAAACTGCATGAAACGCGCTGAATGTCTCGTAAACAAGATCTTTAAATTGCATGTTCCTCGAAGAATTTCAAACTATGATTGGAAGAAGCACATGAGACTAATATTTAAGGTACTAGACACATCAATAAAACAAACGGGTTTAAATAATAAATATAATGTCAATAAATGTCTATATAGAACCCTTTCTTTTGATTTATATTGTTTTATATATTCACAGAGCAGTCATCGTTACAGGGCAGTGATGAAAATAACGGTAATGATAATAATGCGTTATTTATTTTATCACAGATTTTCAAACGCAACACAAATTAGCTCTTCACTATCTATTGTTAATTTAAATTTAGCTGCTTGTTGGGTAGGGCCGTAACAAATACATAATGAAACAGACAGAAATTGCACCCAAGAACTACATATAAGTCCAGAACGTCTACACATTGGTAAATAAATTAACTTGTAATATATAATATGGACATTACGGATAACTTGTATCTTCGTATGGAGAGTGTTTAATATTATTTTAAGAATACAAATTCAGTTGATCTATATGTCTATCTCTTCAGTTGATATTAATATATATTATGAACATTACGGAAGACTTGTATTTTTTCATGGAGAGTTTTTAATATTAATTTCGGAATAAAAATTAGGTTGCTTTATTAGTCAGCTAAAATTAAAATAACTAAAAATAAATTATTATTTATAAGTGCACCTGTTCTGTTTAGAAGCCCGAGGAACTGTGTTGTGAAATTTATCTCCCTTAGCTCAAAATGAATATCAAATGGAACATTCTTAGAACAGACGACGCTCCTTTTTCTTTACGAGTTTCAGTTAACTTCACAAAAACTACATTGGTGTTCACAATTCTTCTTACATTTTTCACCTGTTTTTACTATATTTATGTATGGATCTTTTTTTCCCTATCAACTCAGCGAAGAATGTTCCATAACTAGTAACGTGTTTCAGAACTGTTACATAGTTATGCTAATTTGCAAAATAGCTAATGGAAACATGATATCCTATTCTTCCTGTTCTTGTTTTAGTTGAATTTCATTGGAATCTGTTGAATAGGTCTATGTTTAAATCGAAAACGCTGTTAAAAAATCAATATATAGTGCACATTTTCTATTAAAAGTTAAGATATGTAGAATGCTGCTTTCACCATAAATAATTTTCCACACATTTAAATTCTAGCTATGGTACAACCAGTAAAAGCTCAAGTTCATGTTGTTTTAACCCTATATATTGGAGACTGCTTATTTAACCCTCTCTTGCTTGCATTTATTTATTTGTGTTATAAAAAAGTTCATACACTACAAAGCAATTTAGTACCTCAGGATTGCAGTGTAATAATTTGTTTTTTGAAATTTTTGTCCTGTATAGTTAAAAATTCGTGTCCTTTTATGAGAACATTTTATGCTTTTTTGTCCATATTTAATCAATATAATGATAAACATGGCAAAATTGAATATTCAAACTTTATTTATACGGAATAAGAAGCTATAAAATAATACTAATCTTCCCAGTAATGTAACACGCTGCAAAATAAATAAACAGTATTCGATGTGAAACTGGGTTTTTCTTCTTTCTTGACTCCTCCGTAGACTTCTAAATAGATCTTAATCTTTTAACTACCTTAAATATCCTATGAGACTTTTTGTGATTTACAATTACTGTTTGGAGTCTCCAGATGAGGACGACATGCAAATTGCAGCACAAAAACAAATCTGAATAAAAATTCGAAGTAAAAATTTATGTCACCTCATATGAGGTTGACATGCATGAGAGGGTTAAAGGATCTGTTTGGCAGCAGCAGCCACCTGGTGGCATGACGGTAGAACACATTGATCCAGCGCCTTGGCTCCTGTTTTCTAATTCTGCAACACAAAAATAGTTTTATTATATTTTGTCGTTTATTTACACCCCAACATATGGTAATATTAAGCACCATCCTATGTAGCCAGCAACGTTTCATCATCTTTTTTGCAACACATTGCCAATTTTTTTGCAGTGTGCCTCAATATACGTATCGGTTGTTCATGCACAAAAATATAAATGCATTCAAAATAAGAAAAATGCGTAGTATCAGGAACTATTTAAAAGTTTTAAAATCTGTTCCCCTCCCACTCTTGTAACGATATCTTAAAATACAGGAAAGAAAAGTTTGCGCTTGATATAGTGAGTATAAAATAATTTATGTTACACTCAAAAGATAGCTTTTCTAAAAAAAGTATTATTATTATTATTATAACTGATGTTACACATAGGTATATCGTTTGTGAAATAAGTCAAAAGTTTTTTTACTCTCTAATGGTTTTGTGGCATGTTGTGAGTCATTACCACAAATCAGGAGAGTTTCCACAAATCTTTGCCATGTTAGTTAAAAAATACAAGTAATAACAGTTAAAAACATGTTTCTTACTTTGTTGTACTTGAGATCAACCTATAAATGCAGTACAGCATGGAGCATTTTTAGAAGATCATATTTGTTAAAACGTTACTTGTTCTACACTGTTAAAAATTTCTGTAAGAAAATAGTAAAATAACCATTTATTTGATTGTTATTTTACCATATTTAATTACAACAGCTGAATAACCATTAAAAATATGGTACTCAAACCGCTGATTGTGAAAAAAATCGTTTATTCTCTGTTTATCCTTAAAGAAGGTTTAACTAACCGTAATTTTCAAGCGCTCAATAGGAATTGGGCGTCCATCTTAGTTGCGAAACCTTACCGGTCGTACGTTGTTGTTAAAATATTAATAAAGTTTTATCAGTTCAAATCTGCATGTATATATAAAAAAAAGAAGGAAAAAAAAGTGGCTTGAGCAGTGGTTACTAAATAGAAAGACATACACACGTAAATAAAAAAATTGAGACATCGGATTCCCGAACTGTTTGCGAATGAGCGAACCCATAATTTGAGCTGCTGAATTTTGTTTGTATTTTAATTTTTGCACCAAATAAAATGATTTTCGTCAATATGCAGTAAATTTAAACCAAAGAGGGCTTTGGATCTAATTGAAAACTGAAATCTCAATTTTAATGCAGTTTTCCTGTTGAAAGGAAAGATTTATTGATAAATAAATGACCGCTTTGTGTGATGTAGATGGCCGAATGGTTAGAGAGCAAGGTTGGTACACCATACAAACCGGGTTCGATTCCCGCAAGCTTCATTTACGGTTTCTACGCCTCGAAATGGTTAAAAAACGGTAAAAATTTTGTTTTGAAACCATATTTAAATGGTTATAAAACCATAAACTTTTGTATTTACGGCTTTTAACCAAGCTGATTGGAAATGGTTAGGTCCCGTAAAGATAGAAAAATGTTCCAAACCGTAAATTTAACGGTGAATTAGATGGGCAGACTGCTGCCGGTCATTTCACCGTAATTTCATGATGAAATTTCTAACAGTAAAATTATTGTCCTGGCTTGTCACCAGAGCTAACTGTGCTTTTTCTAGATCTGGTGTAAATGAATCAGATTTTTCAAAAAATGAAACCTTATCAGATATATATTAGAAAAATATATTTTAGACATTGAAGAATAACATTACTGTTTCATATTCAATATAATTGTAAAACCTGCGTCACTAGAAAAATCGTCATTGTCCCGACAGATGTTATTTCACTCGATATTTCTCACACAGATAGCATCAGTAGCTTTACTTCGTATATCCTCAGCGAAACTTTTAATCATTTAGTTAGATACGTGGGTGGATGTTAACTGCCAGTTTGCTATTATTGTCTTTAACAAAAAATTGAAGTTTATTGAGAGTATATGTTTATTGAAAGTCATTTTCCTGGCACCTCTAGAAAACCTCAGATGAGCACAAAAAATTTTGTTATTATAATCTAGGATACTGTAACAAAAGCTTTAAATTATCTTTCACTTTTGCTACATTTTGATTCACTAAAACAATAATCCATTGGTTATTTTTAAATAGGTCTATTCGAGCCTTTAATAATAATAGTACAGTTAAAAACGCTTAACTCTTTTTCTTGACTAAACTTGTCACGCACTTTAAGTGTAGGTTTACGCCTTGCGCCCATTTTATGTCATTAATACTTATTTATATACTTTTTACAAAGTTGGGAAATTAACTTTTACATAATATAATTTTTAAATTACCTACATTTTTCTTTACCGTCATATTCCAAGTGTTTTGGACAGAAGAATTCAAATTGAAACCTTTTTTCGAAACGCACTATATATGCGTAAGCTTCCTGTTCAAAGTTCCTTTCGGAACGCACTTTTTTTCGTCAGTTGGTAGCTTGATAGCAAGAACGCAACAAGCGACTCCCCAGCGGAGGGATATTCTATGTCTCCTTTCACTGGGGATGCCTTCTGCTAGAATGATCTGCGCAGCGTTATCTGAATTCACTGCAAGGAAAATGTACTAACCTCGTTGAAACTAAAAAATAGTTGGACTACCTGCGATTGATTATATAAGTGAATTAGATTCATCAATGAAGTGACTATTTATAACATGCGTGAACTCACCTAATTTAGTAAATAAAAAACAACGAGGAGGAGTATGTTCTGTGCCTGCCTACAAGTGAAAATCATAGATTTCCGTAAAAATCATCATTCATAGATCCTAACTGTGAGTATTCATCTTCTTAAAAAACATCAAAGAACAGTATAAATTGTATGTGGTTACTTTATGAAGATCGACTATGAATTATGCATGTATTGCATGTGGGCCCACAGGTCGTATTAATGTTTGAATATTTTCATTTTAATCAAAGTGTTATAATTTGCATGTTCTAACTGGCCAATTATTTTTTATTTGGTGTGCACACTTTCAGAAAGGTATTTTTAAAATTAATCTAGAATAATAAGTAAATGTTAGCCATGAATAAACAAGTTTTTAAACTAATTTCTGAATTATGACTTTTTTCACAACAATTATCAATTTAAGCTTTTAGTTAGATAAATTCGAACTGATGAATTTATAAATATATTTAAATTGCAATATTAATTTACTGTATCGTTTTTGAACTAACCACTATACAATTAAGTATTACATTTAAACCACACCATAATATATGATTCCATGGTATATACAAATATAATATATATGTGAATTAATATGGTATAAATTTTAACTTCAAGAAGTTTGAGTAATAGGTACCAGCCCTTAAAAACATCCATTTGGTCACTATTCTGCCCGTCATTGTCCTGACTTATAAGGGTCGTGACAATAGGGCAGGAAAATGATGCTTTATGTTTATTTAAACTATATTTATATAAAAAAATATACTTAACACTTTGGAAATCTCATAATTATTGCGATATTTTTTTTTGTCTTTGATTTACTTGTAGTTTGTAGTTATGTAATCATAGTACTCTATAAACTCGCAGATTGATTTGACTTCGTTACTAACAACATTTTATACGCATTAAAAAAAAGGTAAAATAATTCCGCTGTAAAATTTTGTCTCTGCAAAAAACACATAAAAATAAATTACTTCAGATCTGTCATTTTCCTGCTATGATCATAATTGTTTTGGTACAGATATTTGGGAAACATTTTTTTCTAATCTCAACATTTGCACAATTACACTGTTTTATAGACGCCAAACAGTTACGGAAAAATTATTTTGGAGATTTATAACATCATCAAGAAAAATATGTTCTGACATTGAAAATCTGCCTTTTTTGGGAGAATGACCCAAGTAAGAACGTAAAAATACATGGATTTTAAAGCATTAACTTATTATTTGCGTTTATGTGAAGAATTAAAATTAAACGCATTTCGATGTAATGCATTGCATAACCGTTCTCCAGGTATACTATTATATACTCGTAAGGGAGTCAAATGCGTAATTAATATATTTCCTTTGCGGCACGCAAATGTCTTTCCCGATAAAATGGTCTTGAGTAATCCCATGTACATCCAATTACAGAAAATCGAATGCTCCATTTATCATTTTTGACATTTGATTCAAACTGCTCTCTGTATTTAGAGACAAATGGTGCTCTGCAAATAATTGATTGTGGGGAACAATATGATTTCTCTACGCATGCGTAAAAGAGTTACCATCTGTCTGTGTTTTTTTTTTTTAAACTTTCATATATCTTATTTTGGTCTACTGAAATTTATTTTATTGAAAATAGTTCTTAAAATTAATTTTGTAAATAATTTATGAAACTAGTTAAATATGAATCTGTTTGATGTATCGTTGTAATAATTTCTACAAATCGTACCTTAAAAAATCAATCATTTTTAAAATGAATATGAATGTATTCGAATAAGGAATGACTATATATATATATATATGGAAAATACATTTTAAACTCGAATATAAAACTTTTTTTTCGAAGTATGTGCTCTCTCTTAAGAGTATTATATTTTCAATGTGTAACAAAAGAATTTGAGTTTGAATTAAAATAGGATTTATTTAAGTTATATATATATATATATATATATATATATATTCAGTTAAAAACTTTGATTCGTAAAATTAATTTTAAAACCTCAGTTCCACCATTCCGCATATGTTCATGTTTAGAAAAGTGAACAAATTAGGTTATAAAAAAAAAGTTTCATGCATTTTGATGAAACATCATTCTTTAATCTCTAGAAAGGACAATGCTACAATAAAAGCATGTTATAACATGCTTTGTCTGATAAATACACGTGTTACCACGTGATTAAAAACAAAACCAGAGAGGGGAAAGTGAATATGTATACATACATATATATATATTAGGGTGGGCCAAAAAAAACCTTTTTTTTATTTCGAAGTTGTAATAGCGGGGAAAACTTGCGAATTATATTGAAAAGAAAAATAAAAAAAAAATATCAAAATCGGTTGACATCTTCCGGTCGCGCATAGGCCCCAAAGTTTGACAAAATATGAAAAAAATCTCACTTTCACTATATTTTTTAAAATTTTTGAATTAGATGTTTTCGTAATGTAATAGTTTGTAACGTATTCAAATAGAGCTTTAAAAACAATATGTTTTAATTTGGTTTAGATAAGTTGATATCTTCCGGTCGCGCACTAGCCCCAAAATTAGCCAAAATATTGAAAATTTCACATTTTTACGAGTTTTTTTTTACTATCTTTAATATACTTAATTTTAACGTACTAGTTACAGCAAAGTCTACTGATCTGCAAGTCGCTAGTTACACGACTGACATGCAGAACCAATCATTACATAAAGCATCACAGTAATGTCCAAAATATCTGTTAAATTTCAAACAAGAATTATTTATTAATTAATATTGTTAGAAATGAAGGCTGTTCAACATCACAGTACAAAGAAAATCAAATTTGGTCAAAAAAGCAATTCAGTAGAACAAAGAATTTGTTTTTAAATGAAAAATTTGAGTAATTTGAATAACATTTAACAAAAATATGACGTTCAGATTTAGTTTTCAACCTTGAGCTACAAATTTTTAATTGATACCTGCCACCATGAGTTTATAGCGTTGATGAGATCAACCATTAAATCCAGTTTTCTATTTTGCTTTTAGTTTCTAATTCAAGATTTTTTAAAAAATTATTTTAACTAATATACTACATATTTACCCCTGTCTCAACTTTTGCACTGGGATATTGAAATTTGTAGGGAATTGTTTTCAGGTGTTCTCTTAGCTTTTAAGCGGCCATTGTTCTTGTGGCTCCATAGCTTTCTTTGTGTATGCGGGATGGGAAGAATATGCAATTGCTTTTAGGAGGGTATCCTGTTGATACCAAAATCAATTAAAACAATTATTTATCTGTTTCAACATTCAACAATTAAATGTTTAAAATAATAAAGGAACATTGTGCACAATGAAACTGTAAAAAGTAATCAAACGTAATTAATGCATTTTAATGCTCATTTGTGCTTTAATTACGTGCAATTACTTTTTACAGTTCAATTAAATGCTTATTATGAATTTAAATTTTTGTATGGTAAATATCAGTGTTAAACTTCAAGTGAAAAGTATTTTAAAAATTAAGATTATTGGAAATACAGGCATTTAATGTTACAAAAGCAGTCAAAGAAATCTCAAATTTTGTGAAAAAAATAAGAGCAACAAGAAATTGTTTTCAAAGTTAAAAATTTGAGTACATTTAAAGAACAGTAAACAAACATCTGGCAGCTTTTTTTATACCTCATTATCAGTTCGTGTGAAAAAATGCTACGGCTATTGCATTTAAATAATAATTATTTATCAAGTACCAAAAATGCGTAAAAATGTAAAATGTTCTACACTGTCAGAAAAATTCGTCTTTATACACTACATTATTCCTCATTTTTCAACAAATAATTTCCGTACCCCTTGAGAACAAACTTTTTCCGTTTACTCTCTGCACGCATGCGTATTCAATAATCTCAGCTATACAATCAGAAGTCGACAAGACAACGAGTTTAGCCTAACCAGTTTCATTCCGCCAAACATAAATGCAGTTATGGGTAAGTTCTTATTTCAGAATTTTGATTTCAGTAATTTCTCGAAAATATGAGTCAACTTTTAGAGTTTTTCACTAATGATTCAGAGAAAAAAAGTCTTAAGATATTCACATGTTCGCCTTGTGTTTATTTTCCAGATGAAACACGTTTGCCATGGTTGATTATTTTCTTAAAGATTAAATCGAAGTCGACTGGTTACAATGCTATAAAAAGTTCGTTTTCTTAAGCTTCCAATAAGTAATATCTGGTCTACCTGCAAATTTCAATAAAAACCCTACATCTTTTATCCAAAGTTCCCACGGTAATTGAAAAACTTTGAAAATCCTTGAATTTCATTTAAATCACTCGGGGACCCCAAAAAGCCTTGAATACGTCCGTAGGGTACTTGAAAAGTCCTTGATTTTTCGGAAAGGTCAAGCTCGTAAAAGTAAGTAAAAATCTCCGAGCAAAGATCGGCTAGCAAAATTCCAATCCCCCTTTAAAAAAACAAAAGTGATTCTTGAACTCTTTTAGTGTGGTCATTCCTGACTTCCTGACTCCCGAGTGCATTTCTTCAGAGCTAAATTTTCTTATAGTTCGGCCGGAGTCTGAGTTTAAACGGTTTTGCTAGTGCGACCAAACCGATGATTATTTTTTGAATTGGCTCCTTGCCTTTTCATTTACGGCCTAAAATGCCGGGAAAATGCGTGTTTAGCCCAGCGTGGGTTGAAAAAGATCGTTATAAGGTTTGACTTGTTTCTGAATGATTGTTTAAGTTTACAAATCGTTTGTTTATTATCTGTTTATTGCAGCAATCACAAGAAAGAAATTGAACCTGCAAGTTAAACTATCATTTTTAAATTCTGTAGCTTTTTTTTCTTTTAAAACGCATATGTGCTAAGCAATAAACATCAAAATAGGTCCCATGAAAATTTTCATTTGGGTCCTTGAAAGTCCTTGAAATTTTTTGCGATAAATGAGTGAATATATCATCTATTAGTCATCTGACATGGTGATTCCAATAATTAAACTATTGTCAAAATCGAAATATAGAACGAAATTTTGACTTTATTCAGAATTAAATTTTTGATTATAGCGAGTCTTACATCTTTTGGTATAGGGGAAGGTATAGGGATAGTGATAAAAAGAATGTTTGTCATTGTTAGTCATATGGCCCACCAAAATTATTTTGACTATAAAATATGGCTTATAAAATGTGTGAGAACTCATAAACCAAACGGCAACTAGACTGCGGCACCCTGGCCAATTTATTTTCTTTGTTGTCTTGTCATAATTTTACTTTTCTCTCTTATTTTCTGGTGTCTTTGCAGAAATAAACCCTGAGAGAGGAACTTAAGAGCCCAAAGAACAAAAACAATGTGTTGGAAAAGATCTTAAAATTACGTAATAAGTTATTGTGCTTCGAAAATCCATTTCATCTATCAGTTTCTTGAAAATGTCAAATAAAACTCCTTAAATATGTAAAATAAAACTTTGTTTATTGTTTAATTATTCATTGGTGGTTATTTTATTGCTATTGACTTTATCCTGTTATTTTATTATGCTATAAATATATACATATACATACATAAAGTTTTAGCGGCATCTAAGTATAGCTGTCATTATTATTATTTTTTCAATTTTATTATTTACTTATTGAATGAAGATGGCTGATTTCTTTGTGTAGGATTCTTTCAATTACTATAATAAATTGATTTGAAAAATTAAATATTTTTTGGTGTTGCAAAGATTGATAATTGGCAAAACTTGAAAATTGAATTAGCGAAACATTCGCCACTTAAAAATAGGATGCACCTAAAAGTTCAAAGTAATGTTTATTATATTAAGAGACATAAATAAATTAAACCGGTCACAAGACATAAATATGTGACTGACCTGACCATACTGAAAATTATGCAGATAAGTGATTTTTTTGAATAAAATTGTCTTAAATGAAAAATATTTTAAATAATTTAAAATTTAGTATTAAAATAGTAATATAGAAATAAATGGTACCTTATTGATTTTCAAAATTATGATTTTAATTGTTCTAATTTCTTTTTCTAAATATGGTATCATGGTGACAAATTTTTATAAATCTACTTGATGAGGATGAATGCCAATCAATAACTTATATCTCTTTTCTCTCTGGGGGGGGGGGGGGGATAAGAATGGGCATGTTTCAAAAGTTGGGCTGGTGGTTAATTGGAACAAATTACCAACTTTCATTTTTTGTGAAATTTTTGAAGGTCGGGAGACTGAGCAGACCTGTGGTAACTTGTTAAAAATTATAGGCTGAAAGCGCTGAGAAAGGTCCTAGCAGACAAAATAATCTCACAAAAAGTTTGATATGCTTTTCTGAAAAGGAAACTTCCGGAAATACTGGCTTATAGTATATTTTGCATTTTACTAAAAAAATATGCTTACTTTATGAAGTTAAAAACTTCATAAAATTAGCATCTTCTATATATTTTAAAATATATTGCACTTATTATTAGACTTTCAAGTTCTTCGTTTCATGAATAAAATTTCAAAGCTGAAAATTGACAGGAAAATGAAAGGGGTTGGCATGCAAACTTCGTTCATTGAGTGTGCTTTCAATTAAGAGTATAGCTTTGTATTGTTTGGAAATTTGGCATCATACTTGTTTTTTCCTCCTCGATATTAGACTCCACATAAATATCAATAAAAAATTAATTCAGTTGTAAATTTGATCCTGAGAAGAAAAAAAAACTTGTACAAGTTGCTGCAAAGTAGAAATTATTTTCAATTGTGAAAAGTCAGAAGTAATGTGCAGCTTTTGGCGTGGCATTTTATTAACAGGTCCCTTATACGTGTTATAAAATTTTATTATCAGTGTGCTCTTAGCTGCTACTTAGTCTTCATCAAGTCGGGTGGGGAATACCCAAAAATTAATTTTAAGGGAGTTTAGAATAGTGTTTAAAAATAAATAAAAATGGAACTTCTGGAAAAAAGGAATTTTTTAATTAAATTTTTAAAAAACCTTAAAAATACATTATTTGCAGATCTAGCGTTATAAGAGGTTTTTTCATTGCAATTTGTTAATTTTCTAGAAAGTAATGAATGAAAGAAAAGTCGAATTTTCTAGCCCAAAAAGCACCTTTAAAATTTTTATTTTCACCATTTGAAAGTGGGCATCTTATTACTCTAAATAGCCTTTTTCTGAAAACATTTTTCAAATTTTGCAGAAATAAGTTGTCAGGATTTATTATATTTTATGATACTAGAGAAGTTTAGAAAACTGAATTTAGAAAACCCCTCTAAAGTATAAAATGCCCACTTTCAGATGGTGAAAATAGAGTTTTGATATGCTTTTGAATTCTAAGTTTCTCCATGGATTACTATGGAATGTTTCAATTTGAGAAAGTGACTGAAGAAGTATAAATGAAAGGGCTTTTTTCAATCTGCACAAAAACTTCCTCTTTAACCCCTTAAAGCACAAGTTTTTTTCTGAGAAACTAGTATAATGCAAGTTATTCTATGCAATTTCAGGTTGTGCGGGGTGACTAGGGAGCGGGGGGGGGGGATGAGGTAAAAGTTACATAGAGAAAAAATATTATACAAACAAAGTGTGAACGGATCTCTGACGGGCATTAGAAATAAAATAACTCACGGGCATGGGCAAATTTTCCTGGAAAAGTCCTTCATTTAAGAGAAACAAACCTAATGGACATTTCTTCAAATAACGAAAAATTTCCATCATGGAACATAAGGTAACCGAACGCAAGTCTCTTCAATAGCGAAAAATTTCCATCATGGAACATAAGGTAACCGAACGCAAGTCTCTTCAATAGCGAAAAATTTCCATTATGTAACAGAAATAAACATAACGCACGTTTCTTCAAATAACGGAAAATTTCTGTCATGTAACAGAAATAAACACAACGCACGTTTCTTCAAATATTGGAAAATTACCCTCGGATGACGGAGAAAAAATATATAGGAAATGTTCTTCAATTGACGGACATTTCCCCTTCTAGAACAGAAAAAATTGTAGAAGGAAGTTCCTTCAATTGACATGAGAAAGAAAAAACGGATGTTCTTCATATAACGGAAATTTACCGGCAGCACTGCTGCCAGTAATATGTCCGTGAATTGAAGAAAAAAATTCTGAGAGAGTATATTTTGGCGAATTTTTGGGCTTATGCGCGACCGGAAGATATCAACTGGTCTGAACCAAATTAAAACACAACGTTTTTAAGCTCTATTTAAAGACGTTACAAACTATTACATTACGAAAACATATAATTCAAAAATTAAAAAAAAAATTGCAAAAATTAGGTTTTTTCATATTTTGTCAAATTTTAGGGCCTATGCGCGACCGGAAGATGTCAACCGATTTTGATATTTTTTTTCTTTTTTCTTTTCTATATAATTCGCAAGTTTTCCGCGCTAGTACAACTTCGAAATTAAAAAAAAAAGTTTTTTCGCCCCACCCTATTCTGCATGTCAATCGTGTAACTAGCGACTTGCAGATCCCGTAACTGGGGGAGAGGGCGCAGGAATTTGAGAGACACTTTTTTGGGTACTGTTCTCGTATAGCATTGGGGTCATTGCGCTACCGGAAGTTCTTAATTTATTCACACCATAATGAAATACAATTTTCTTATGTTCAAAACTAAAAATGCTGTAACTAGTACGTTAAAATGAAGTATATTAAAGATAGTAAAAAAAAAACTCGTAAAAATGTGAAATTTTCAATATTTTGGCTAATTTTGGGGCTTGTGCGCTACCGGAAGATATCAACTTATCTAAACCAAATTAAAACACATTGTTTTTAAGCTCTATTTGAAGACGTTACAAACTATTACATTACGAAAACATCTAATTCAAAAATTTAAAAAAATATAGTGAAAGTGAGATTTTTTTCATATTTTGTCAAACTTTAGGGCCTATGCGCGACCGGAAGATGTCAACCAATTTTGATATTTTTTTTCTTTTTCTTTTCTATATAATTCGCAAGTTTTCCGCGCTATTACAACTTCGAAATAAAAAAAAAGTTTTTTTCGGCCCACCCTATATATATATATATACTGAGAGAGAAAAAGAAAAACATGTTTTACATATTACTCGGAACCTTAAGTGTGCTACTGAATACAGATGCATTTTGTATAAATACTGTGATAGTTGCTTTACAGTTTGCAAATTCAGGTGTACATTATTTTGAACTTATTATCTGTTTGTTTCGAATCTAACTGCAAATGCATGAAATGATGTTCAATTGTATGTGCTTGTAATATCTGACATTATGGAAAAATAGCATATGCATTTGGCGTATTTTGCTGCTTTGTCAACACGTGAGTTTAACATAAAGTATTATAATTCCTCGGCATTTTTTGTTATGTTAATCAGCCTTTTATAAAATTAACAAAGTAATGTCCACTTTCTCTTACTGCAGTAAAATATTATTTGAAGCAGTGATTAATAAAAGATAAAAATATTGAATATAGAAATAAATAAATAAATGTTTTTTAAATATTTTTCAAAAAAAAAAAAAAAAACGAAACATCCCAAAAAATGGGACTTTTGGAATGAGAAGGCACAGTTTTCTTAAAAAATACATTTCTGAAAATTCTTATCTTAGAAATTGTCTGAGTTGAAAGACAAAACAAAAATAATTTAGATATAGCATAAAATGATAATCATGATTTACTTTTTCTTCCTGAACATCGCGAAATATCATGAAATTAAAGTAGCATTTATTTCCCAGTTCGTAATTAAAGTGATACGAATGTGCTTTCACTTGTCATTTCACATTTAATCCGTTAATAATAGCGTATCACTCAAAAAAATATTTCAGCCATTTTAAGAAACGTCTTATTGTTGGGGCGATAGGAGCAAATGAATATAAAGAAATGGTTGACTTTGCGTGATATAATAAGTTTGTAATGAATCACACCGTTTCCGATGCATTTGCTTTATATACTCCCTTGACATAAAATTAGTTTAACAGTATAATTTAAGTTAAAATATTTAACAATTGTAAGTTAACAGTTTGCACATCTTAAAAAACAAAAGAACTAACCTAAAGAGGATGTTCCTACACGCGGTTTTCTAGGCATTCACTGAGATGCACCTAGAAGTATAATATAACGATAGAAAAATTTTGTTATAAATCACCAATGACCTAGAATTATATTCTGATAATAGTTCTTCTAATCAATCAGGGTATCCAAGGAAACTGTGTTCATAAAAGAAGATTTTTTTTTCATTAATTGCCAGAGAAAAAAAAGAACTTATCCTACATGAAATGCATATGTTGAATGAACTTTTACAAGGCACATGTTATAATTATATTGTGTCTATAAAAAACTATCAGAGTATTAAAAATAATAAGATATAAAATGATGGTGTTCATGATGTAACTTTACGCCGTTAAGATGACTAGGCCAGGAGCTTCAAAATGTCCGTCTATGAGGCCTTGTCGTTGCTTTCTTGAGATATGGAAATTATGTTGCTATTACTTGCATGGTGCAACAGGTTTTCATTTCTTTTTTTTACTCGAGTTAATTTAAATCGACTCGCTCTGTTGAGTGTTTTTAAAAATGCATAATTACCAAAATTTAGGAAAAAAATATAATAATGATATTTGGAACCTACGAGTTGTACGGAGTAGGTGAGAAATCTGGAACACATTACAGGCATTGTTGTTTAAATACTCAATTAAAAGCTAGTTAATACACTATTTCTTAATTATGGATAAATATAGCCTAGGGAGAGGGCTGAAAGCTGATTGATAGCCAAAGGTTTTTGAACGCTAGAGAAAAAAAAGTTTAATATATTTTTTAAATTCTAGATCATTTGTTATGAGTTATATTTCGGAAGATTAATTACTTATTATGTATCAGTTATTTAATTTAGTTTATAAAATTGATGACGAAATATGTTGTACCCTGAAGCTATATTATTGAATGATAGAAATAACAGACTGTTGCAAAAGGATGCAGCAGACTGAAAACATGTATTGGAAATTTTCTTGTGTTGAATGAGAAAAAAAGGTGTGTACTGTACAGAGCTGAAAACTAATTAACTAATTAAGGCAACTCGATCTCACAACTGTTTGTTTATTTGCTTGAAAAAAAAGGTGTGTGTAGTGGAGAGTCGGGATTTATGGGATATTTTTCACAAAAATATTTTGTACAGTTTTATTTTCACTGGAATAGTATTGAAAGTTTCAGAATAACATCTTTAAACATTTCAACATATTTAAAAAACATAATCTCACTGCTACCGATTAAAATGTTAATTTTTGAAACCAATTAAAATAGCACAGAAAAGTTTCCCATCCCTCCCTTATGTCAGGAAGTACACTTTCCCTTTTTTTTTTTTTTGTAGCTTTACTTTTGTTATTTCCCAATTTCTGATAAGTTTTGTTTCCTCTTTTTAATAATTTCTTTTCATTTTTAATTTCAAGAGTATCAGAATCATCGTTTTTCATTTGTTCTTTCTCTTCTTAATAAGAGATAGTTTTCTTGAGTCTACTTTGGATTATTTGCAGAAGTGAAAAAGAGTGAGTTTGTTGATGTAGTAGATGATATCCAATGATTCACATCTTCATTAACTTGCCTTGAAGGTAAAGTAAGAGATTAGTCTGCAGCTTCAAGAGACATAGGCCGATCCGTTACAAATGAACTTAAGGCGGCGCTGGACTCAGCCTCAGAGGTAACGGAGCCAATGCTAAGTCTACGGGGAAGTTGATTGATCGTTGCTAATTTGCATTTCAAAATGTCAGCAAATTTTTTTCGGCATAAGATTCTTTACAACGTAACAAATAGCGCGCGTTTTTCAAATTGTGTTCTTCTCTTAAAATTTAATTTTAAATAGCAGTTAAATTTATGAACTGAAAAAATACGAGGTGCTTTTTGTTTAAACTCTTCATAAGAACTCAAGATCAAACATTAACGCAAAATGAAAAATGGCGCGCTATACAGGAATGTTTGGGCTTTTCAGATGTACCTTTTGCTTATTCTCACTAAAATTAGGGTAAGAGTAATGGTCAACCAAAAATGGAGAAAATTTGTAAAAATCGAAGCATTTCTCTCTAAACCACGCCTCCGCGGGCAATCGAGTTGACGCGGGGAAAGCAGTTAGGGGAGAGTCTCAGAGTGCAATTAGCGCCACTACAGAATAATGGAACACACATGTTTTGGGGGAGTGGGGTGAGATATCCCTTTCGGGCTAACCAGTTCAAGACTTTCCTTCAAGTAGGTTCTTTGTGCTGTTGTTAGTTGCAGGGAGGCTGGAATTATCTAGAGACGGCTATATCTATACCGACCGATTGGAATTACTGACATTGACATACAGATATTTCATATGCGTAAATACTTGTATATATATATATATACATATATATATATATATATCAGGCTTGGAGTAATCGCGATTACGTAATCGTAATCGGCTGTAATCGATTACATTTTGACAAAATCGTAATCGTAATCGTAATCTGACGATGGCATATTCTCATAATCATAATCGAAATTGTGTAATCCCGTAATCCTTTTTCTCCCGTAATTTTAATCGTAATCTTAAGGAAAAAATCCGTAATCTGCTGGTCCTGCAAACGTGTAATCTTGACCTGCTGAAAGCTGAAATTTTTAGCTCTACATTGGATAGAAGAGAGAAGATTACAAGAAAAAGGATTCAAACTGTGTACTGAAGTCCTATCTTAACTGTAAATAACCTATGGGCGATCATAATATAAAAGGTTCTGTGTGGCGGTCCCAGAGCCTTCATGCCAGGACCATATAATAGTCTGCTAGAGACGCTTGTTGTCCTACTTGTTGCGGTCTCTCAGAATTCTTAATTGGGGCTCCACTCTCCACGGGGAATGGCTGGAGATCCCGAGAAGAAAGAGAGTCTGGTCTGGATATGTCACTCGCATCGCCTTGGGACTCTCGGGGGGGGGGGGGGGGGCTCCGGTCTCCTCGCGTCGTCCAGTTTCGGTAAAAGAGCGGTAATCTGTCCGCAAGTCAAAGATTTCGGGGTAGATAAGAAAGGGGAAGGTGTCTGACCAAATGCATCGGTCATTTTGCTTCCTTAATTACCTCTTCAAAACATATTCAAACGGTTGGGCAATAGGCGAGAGTCTGGCGACGGCATAATAAGAATGGACCATTTTCCCTTTCAATAATCGAAGCAGACTGCCCCCCGAAAATCTAGTGGAAAGAGTACTTTCACCTACACACATAAAGAGACGCACACACACACAAAAAAAAAAAAAAAAAAGAAAAGAAAAGAAATGCCTTTTGGCGTTTTTTTTTTCTTCTTTCTTTAACTGCAGAAGTGAAGAATTTTTCTAAAAAATAGCACATTTACACTTCAGCAATTTAGGAGCAGGCGTTACATGATGCTCTATGCTTAAGATATATGAAATCTTAACCCTGGTACGTGTGATTATTATTACTTCTTTTCAATATGTTCTTCGAATATTTAAAAAAATACATACATTTAAATCTTAAATATATTTATATTTTGATGCTAATATTCTTTTCAATTAATAGGTATGTAAAAGAAAAAGTGATTTATGTTCAGACATTCTACCAATTGTTTTTTATATGCATGAATTAATATTTAGGAATTATTTTTAAAAATTAATTATCTTTTTCTTCTTAGAATTACCTCAACAGAATTTTGTATTTCAGTTGCATCTTGTACATTAAATTTGTGTTGTAAAATTACTTACACTTTATTTTTTTATTAAAACAGTTAGTACATGGAAAAAAATTATATGCTTGTGCATGTTAAAAAAAAAAAAAAAAACACAAAAATCATATTAAAATATTATAGTCATTCATATTATAATTATTCTTCATATTACTTTTTAACGATTACTAATTTTGCTAAGAGTTATTTGAATGTTCATGTTCAAATTTTTTGAAATTATTCTAAAATGCAGCATTTATTTTCAAAAGATTATTTATCTCTTACACTATCTGAATATTTTGTTATCCCGTGCAATTCATGCACATCTGGTAATTGGTGTTATGTAAATATTTGCACAATTTAAACTAGAAAATAAATACAATGGAGAAATATAGTACATTTTCAGAAATTGCAGCCAACTAACTTTTGATTGTATGCACACAAAATAACAATGAACCAGGTAAATCACTTATGCATTATATATACATTTAGTGCATAGTCTTTGCTTATATACAAAATACGATCACTGTAGTTATCCCTCACATGAGTTTCAAATATTCGAAAAATACTGAATGTGCCTTTCCTGATTATATATATACATATATATATATATATATATATATTACAAATTTTTCATTTCTCCAATGACGTCATAATTCCAGAACTGTGATGTTGAAATTATTTCATTATAATTGCATTCATCATCATTTCAGTTATCTCTTATTAAATCAAAAATTTAATTACAAATCATAACTTTTTGATTTATGACACTATTGTGAAAATGAGAGTTGTATGCATATTATCGGATAATTTTATGCTAATCTAATCGTAATCAAAATCGTAATCGGATGTCATAATCGTAATCGATTACATTTTTCAACGACTGTAATCGCTGCCGTAATCGTAATTAGTTTTTGGCAAAGGATTACAATCGTAATCGTAATCATAATCTCTCAATTTCTCCCTTTGTAATCGTAATCGATTACGTTTCTTTGTAATCGACTCCATGCCTGATATATATACATGTATTTGCGCATATATGTACATCGGATATATACAGCAGTTGCACTTCTCATTTTTTTACAAAAGTTTTAGTTTTTATGCTGCATTTCAAATCATTGTTATTTTGTTTTGTTATTTAAATCTTTAAAATGAGCAGCCGATATGATATGAAAAACGTGCTACAAGCAAGGGCGGATCTAGAAAATCTTCAAAGGGGGGGGGGGGCGATTCTGGAAATCTCGGGATTCAATGTAAGGATGGATGGAGGAGATTCTTCCTTCCTTTTCAACAGTCCCCCCCCCCCTTTTTTTCAAAAAGCAGGAACAAAAAAAAAAAAATGCTAGTGTAGTGATATTTAAAATTTTACTAGCACATTTTTTCAATGCATATACGTTTATTCAAAGCCCTTATAAAAGGAACACAAGCTGACGTTTTTTTGCTTTCGCAAATCTGTCTACAATTTTTTCAACGTCCAATGTAATATCTTTATGGATATGCAGTAACGCTAATTCAGTGAGTCTATCATCACTCATTCTGCTTCTTAGCCAAGTTTTAACCGAGTTAGGATTTCCTTCAAGCTTTCTCAAGAAAAATGTAGGCTTGTAAATGCATTTTCTAAATTTGAATTGATATGTCTAAATTACAAAATAATAGCAATTATTAGTAATATATTTTCTAAAATTTTCAAAATGTAATACTAAATATGTACTAAAAAAACCATCAACGAGTATGTGCAATTTATATAAACATCTGTAATTATGAATGTTCAATGAAATGTTTCAGACTCCAGGTTGTAGCGTAAATGCTGCAGGAATTTACACCACGTGCTAAGGGTTGGCTAGCTGTCACCAGTTTGATGGGTAGAAGAAAAGAGCAGGGAATCTCTTTCCCATTACTCCGAGGATTAGCAACTCAGCAATACTAAAGGACAAAGGGACAGGGGGAAAGCATAGAACTTGAAGGGCTATTAGGCTGGGATTCCAAGAACATAAAAAAATGGCTGGTCCCGGGGCACAAAGAGTAAAAGCTCACTTAGGAGTGTCGTTGTAGTATCCTTGAATCAGCCCAAGGGGGGGGGGCGATCGCCCCATCGCCCCCCCTTAGATCCGCTGTTGGCTACGAAAGACCAAAACCTAAGGGATAATGATGTCACTCTTCGATGGGCGGGGGGGGGGGTGTCGTGAAATTGTGACAAGGGGAGGGGGAAACAAGAAGTGTGACATAATGCTTATGCAACATAGCGTGGCACGTGACAAAGGGGTGAGGGGTATGTTGAAGCAGTGGCGTACGCAGAATTTTTTAAAGGGAGGGTTCATAATTTTCTGAAACTACTAAAAGAAATTCGAGTATATAATAAAGCATTATTATTTAGGGGTCAAGGGGGGTTTAAATCCCTAACCCCCCCCCCCCCCCTGCGTACGCCACTGTGTTGAAGTGTGACATTTTGTGACAAAGGGGGAGAGGTCAAATATATGGGAAGAAACGCTACATCATTTATGAACGGTCCCTAAGATTGCCTGCATTGAGAAAACTAAACCAGAAAAGGGTTCCGATTACCTAACATGCGGCAAACCTGAGTATGAAAAAAAAAAATAGATAAATAAACAATTGATAAATTTCCTAGTCGGGCCACCGACCGTTTTAAATTTATTATCTCTCTAGGCCGCTCATAAATGATGTCACGCTTTTTTCCCACACATTTGACCCCCTCCCCCCACATGTCACGCTATGTTGCATAAGCAGGTATGTCACACTTCTTGTTACCACCTCCCCTCCCCTGTCGAAGCGAGACATCATTTATGAACGATCCCCTATATATATTTCATTTTTCAAATAAAAACATCATAACGAAAATCACAGGCAATATATAAAAATGCATGGGTATCCAAATTACGTTTCAAACGAACGAGAAAAAAAAAAGAGAGAGAGAAGGAAATATTCAAAATGTTGTAATAAAAAGTCAAAGTCACATCAATAGTTTGTTTGAAGGTAAAAAAGCAAAAATTCAGAAGTAAGGTTTAGGAATCATGATATTTAAGATAAAACAAATCGGAAAAAAATATTTAAAGTATTCGTGTAAAATAATACCACAGTGTGAAATGTATAAGTATTTTGCTGAGGCCGCAAATGTTTGTATTTCAAACAAATAAAAAATTGAGTCGATATTAGAAATTTCACAATAGAAATCAAAGCAATCAAACGTTTTTCGAAAAAGAAAAATCAGGAAAGGAATGCTACAGCATTTTTATGTGAAATAAATTAAAGAAAGCATGGGTGTGGTGTAGCCACTGGCCAAGGGATGATGAAGTCAGAACTCCCTTCCTCACACACTCTGGACACATTTCTTTTTTTGTGTGTGTTATTAAACATTCAATTTCGAAAATTTTTTGGAGAAAAGCTTTCGAAATCTCTTACCTTTTAACGCCCCGTACGTCACTAAAGGTAGCACAACATGCATTTTTAAGATTTCAAGATTAAAAAAAAATTCCTGGCGAAACCCATTATTTTGATGTCAGCAAAATGAATTTCAAAATAATTCAGTAAACAAGAAGTTCCGTCTAGAACTATACGAGCCTACTTTCCCGTATACACCAGCTTCAAATTTGTAATCTACTTATCTCTCTCTCTCTTTCTCGTTTAGCTTTAGTTCTTAATTGCTTCAAATATAGCTTTTTCAACGATTAATACATATTCATTCAATCGTTCATTTATTCACTCATTCATGTATTTATTCACTCATTTATTCATTCATTCTTTTGCTTATTCATTTAATCATTCATTAATTCAAAAACATTCTTGAAAATCTCGAACAAAATATTTCATAGGAAAATAGGCTCGTCTGTTCTGGTTAACTTTCTATCTGTACATGTTCTACGTCATAAGAGCTTTCCGATAAAGTTTGTTCCAAGCAAATCGGTCCGTTAGATTGGGATTTATATAGGATTGAAATTTCCCCATAGGCGCTATGTTAATTCTTTTTGAACTGTTCAAAAATGAACAAAAATTGTTCAAATCAATATTTCACGCCAAGAACTTCTTCCAGTGAGCTTGTTCATTGGAACTTGGATCTTGTACCCAGAGTTTACATAATTTGCTTCATTTTCGCCCATAGACGCTAATGTTACAATTTTTTGAACTGTTCAAAATTGAACGAAAAATTGTCAAATCCTGTCTTTTGACGTCACCAAAGATAGCCCAATATGCGTTTTTGCTATTTCAGTTTAAAAAAATTTCTGGGGGAGAGTCCCCAACCCTTGGTTCTCCTCCCCTCACATCCTTGAAAATCATCAAAATTGTATTTTTAGAGCTTCATCTTGGAAAATTTTCAGCTGTCTTTTAACGTCCAAAAGATAGCCCAACATGCGTTTTATGACTTGGATTTCAAGCAAATTCAGTTTCGAATAGCCCCTCTTTCTGCGGAAGAAGCACTGCATCCACTTGTCTTTGACTTCACCAAAGATGTCCTAGTGTAAATTCCAAAACATTCCGGGGGTGTGTCCCCCTATTGTATAAATTGTGATTTGAGAATTTAATTTTCGAAAATTTCTAAGGAAGAGTCCAAAATCATCCCACTCCCCGGTTTTTGACATTGTGACGGCCCTGGCTATTCACCAGTTTCAAAAACTTACGAAGTAATTACTTGATCGCTTGAAACTTGTTTGTATAAACGCTGCTCCAGCAAGTAAGAAATAAAAGGAGTGATAAACAAACTTGTGATTTACATGAAACACATGTTCATTTTATCATTATTTTGTAGGTACAAACAAATATTAATTTTTTATATTTTAAAATGTAGTAAATCTTTTTTTGGGATCATTCATAAATGAGGTCACGCTTCGAGGGGGGAGGGGGGTTAATGAAATATTGACAAGGAGAGGGTTACAGAAAGTGTGACATCATGCTTATGCACCATAGCGTGGCATGTGATAAAGGGGGGAGGGGTATGTTGAAGTGTGACATTTTGTGGCAAAGGTTAAATATATGGGGGAAAAACGTCACATCATTTATGAACTGTCCCTTTTCAATGTCTGATAATATTTTTAAGATAATTTATAAATTTTTATAAATAATTGTTAACAAAAATAAATTTTACTTTAGTTTTCATTTAGCTTGCAAATCATTCAGTATCGCAGTTTTTTAGTTTTATAGTAAAATGAAAATTATATGTAAACAATTTCACACAGTACTGTATTTAATAAATGGAGGCTTATTATTTAGTAAGGGCTCTTGGTTTACCCAATGACTTTTTCTTTTCTCATTGCATTTTATAGTTTAAACATTACAGTTTCTACAGTTTCTACATAATTAAGGTATAGTAAAAATAGTATGAAATTTCGTTTTAATAAACATTTAGTCAAGCGAAACCTCAAAACATTGATTTTTTTTTAGGTTTAATATTCAAATATTGCTTTAGTTTTACTACTTTATAGGTTCCCAAATAAAGCAAAATACGGTTTCCAGACACGTAATTCTCGAAAATTTTCTAAGGCGAAGAGCAATAGATCCCCCCTAACTAGGGGGTACTATCCCTTTTGAGTACCTATTCGAGGGCGCCAGTCCAAGTCTGCTAAAATTGATCATGTTAAACTGCCAAAATTAACTGGAAGCCGCGTTTTGCGATTGAGAACTGCAGTGCAATATAATACCGAAAAGAATTTTTAAAACTCATATGATTCAATTTATAATTTGAGAGTAATTTTAATACGGATCCAAGGAGAGGAGGGGGATACGGGATCAAGCTCTCCCCCCCCCCCCCCCAGAGCACTGAAAAATACACTTTGTCAAATGAGTCCGGAAGGGGACAAAGTTTACACTAGATCACACACAAGGCACCCACCCCCTACCCAGAAAAAACATAGACCCGTTCCCACACACACACACATATATATATATATATATATATATATAGCATTAGATAACTGAAAAATGTAAAAATAATTTGGTAAAAAAAGAGATTTAAAAAAAAATATTAGACAAACCATTGAGAGAAATCATTGAAATAAAATTAAGCATTGGTTTTAATTTAGCTGCTATTATTTTTTAACCGACTTCACAAAGGAAGGAGTTTACACATTCATATTGTATCTATGTCGTAACTTTTTTTTGTTTGTTTGTTTGTTTGTCCACTCATAACTTCTTACCGGATGAACCGATTTTCATGATTTTTTTTTTAAATCGATCGAGGGGGGTTTCCCATAGGTCCCATACCTTAGTTTGACCATATTCGGTAATTAGAAAAAAAAAGTTATGGGCTGAAATGTGGTCATTTTTTTTGCTTTTTCTTCCACAACTTTTGAGATAATGAACCGATTTTGATTATTTTTTCTTTGATCGATAGAGGGTCGTCTAACTCAAATATCGCACATCAGTTTGACTACATCTGTTTTTATAAAAAACGTTATGGGTGAAAAATAAGTATTTTTTCATTTTAATTGGAAAGGCTAGGCTCGATTTTGCTTTGTTGGGAAAGTTGTTAATAAAAATAAAACTCATTGCTAAAAAATATTTTGTTGCCATTAAGGTGTAATATTAAAAGCAATTATAACAAGAAATAGACTGGAAGGCCTCTCTGAAGAAGAAATTAAATCCAATCAGTTTGCTTGCTCTAGTGACCCTTTAAAATCGATTTTAAAATGAAATTTATCTTACAAACGGTTAGTTTTTAGTGTCATTCCCTCAAAGGTTTCCCTTTTGATATGTATATGTTTGAAAAATAGAGTATTTATATAAAAATGTATTTACACTAAAAAGAATAAAATAAAATAATTTTTGGAAAAAAAATAGAACCGACTTCAAACTATAAATTACGCTTAAAAGTAAAAATAATATTATTCTTTAAACAACTACGATACGACTTTCAAACACAATTTTTGAAGTCGGTGCAAAATTATGATGGATTTTGATGCGTGATTCCTTTTGTAACTATGAAACAATTACAAATATAAATAGCGTAGAGTTTGCAACAGTTTCAGTGTAAAATAACGCATGGTGTAAATATAATTAGACTGTCGTAATTTTGCACCGACTGTTGTTTAAAGGACAATATTATTTTTACTTTTTAGCGCAATTTATAGTTTGAAGTCGGTTGTACTTTTTTCCAAAAATTATTTTATTAAGTATAACATCTCAAAAACTTCATGCATTCACAGTTACTTATTCCCATAATGCAACATTATTTTAATTATTAGTGAATTAAGAGAAATTCTCGAATATTCTCCTCCATGAGAATACTCTCCAAAAGATTACTACCGAGAATTTTGCGTCTCAATATGTAGTCAACGTTTTGTCAATTTCAGGGGATTTTTTTTTACTTACACAGTTACTTTCAGAAAGAACAAAAAAGCTTGTTTAAATTATTATTTTCTATTTTGAAATTTTAAGGAAAAAGATTATTAGTTGATCCAAGCATTTAATAATATTAGGAAAAAAATAATGAAAAACCCATTACAAAACCATTAAATCTATTATATCTTCAAACTCGGAATTTTTTAAATCCCAGCAAAGCAGTTTGAGTTCGGGGTCTAGTCTTGAAACGAAGTAGAGGAGAGTTCGGCCAATACTGCCCGAGGGTATTTGGGTTGGCGGATGAAAGCAGCAGAAGGCTTGATGATACTTAGACCAGTGGTCTAAGTGATGATAGTAGGGGAAAAGAACCCCCGTCGAAGTGTCATGACAATTATTTATGTGGGGAAAACAGGAAAGGACCTCCAGATGTCACTCATGTCACTATATTCACCTGAACTTCTCTGATTGGATGCTCTTCTGGCATTGATGCTCTTCTGGCTTCAATCATGGCAGTTTTAGCACATGCCTACTTGACATGCAGGAAAAATTGTTTCCAGTGAATTCAAACTGACGAACGAAGTCCAGCGGCCCCTTAAGGCTGCTCTTCAGTCAGAAAAAATTTCGTGGTTAGGCTTAAGATGGCCTTCCAAGAGTATGAGGGGAGTGTGTCAACCTCACGTGATTGACATTTCAACTACCAATGAAATGTACGATAGCTCATGGAAGAAGGGTCTACTGTCCCCCACATTTGACCTGTCACTTCAGGCCAGCTTCAGGCATCAAGACCCCCTGCTGTCCGTGCAATCCAAGAAATCTGGCAGCGGCTTTCACGTGTCCTCAACTACTTAAAAAACGTTGCTCCTTTTCCGGTTCCCAGAATTCTCTGGCTGAGAGTTGAAACGAAGAGAAAAAATATTGTTACCCTTCTTTCATTCTTCCGAATTGTTTGTAAATTGCCTATTTAGTGCTTTGAAAATGAAAATGTACGCGATACTTTTAAAACGAAGGTTTATCTTTCTGAGAGCTTGCTTCTAGACCTAATTTAGTACAAATTAATCAATCAAAATTTGCGATAAATCGCTTGATTTTTCAGAAAAAAAATTTAAAAAATATATATATTTAGCGAAAACTTGCTGAATGCTGTTCTCAGTTATTTGTTACATAAAGAGCGCTAATTCGTCTCTTGTATAAAGCTTAATTTAAGAGCAGAAATTTTTGCGTTAGTATAATTAAAATTAAATTAATAAATAAAAAAAGAGCAACGAGATTTTGCTAAACAGGAGTAGCAAATGAACATTTGTTAAGCTCCACTACTCTATTTTTTTTTTCTAAAACAAAATGTGAATGTTTGCGTTTCTTTCTTTATTTTATATAATTTATCTAGTTATTCTACGTTTTATTTTATTTATTTATATACACTTCTTCAATTATGTTTTTCTAATTATTGCATATTGAATACTTGATCAGTATGATGAGTCCACCACATTTATTTATTTCTTTCCTTTGTATTTCTGTTATTTAAAATAAAATTCCTGAATCATTTTTCGAATAAAACATCCTGGTTTTCTTTTTTCGAATGGTATATCCGGCGCAGTTTTTCTTTTTCTCTGACAAAAAAAACGTTTTCAATTGTTCTTTACTTTCTGTTTAGTTCCACTTCATTGGCACCAATATGTAGTCAAGTAATATATGTTTATATAAGCGTGCGCAGAGCTTTAGCAATGGGGGGGGGGGGCTGCTACTGTGCTAAAGGGAGTACCAAAATACACCCATAAGATGGGGGTCCCAGATGCATCTCCAAGGAAACTAATGACAAATTAAACGCAAAGAAGCATCTCAATTGAATACATACGCGAAAGAGCGTGCCAGTTTTGTAATTAGCGTTCATTTTTATTTGCTAATGAGGGTACAATGGTATCTCTAATGCCCCGTACGCACACCTATGTGTATTTACGTATATATTTTGATGATATATTAGCCGTTGTAAAATATATATTACTCAGCAAATTTAAATCACGAATTTAAAACTGGGGATGTGCATAACATACTTTCGCTCTTGCAAAAGCATGTGGCAATTACAAATTCTCCAAAAAAAAAAAAAAAAAAAAAAGAAAAAAAGAAGGAAGGGACGAAAGGAAAAAAAGAATTTAAAAAAAAAAGAAAGAAAATAAAGCAAATGGTTGGCAATGAATTTTGAAGCAGTGGCCTTTCTTTTTTCTTTCTTTTTTTTTTTTTTGAGTGCATTTATTTATTACTTTTTTTCTTCATTATGTACGAAATATTAAATATTTATTGAAATATTAGGGTTTAAAGGACTTTTAAATTTTTGCCGTAATACACTGAATAAACGAAAGCGATAATTATTGTAGTTTCCATAAAAAACTAAAAGCAGTGAATGGAGCTAGAGTGGACTTTAAACTATAACATAAGATTTGGAGGGGAGCTCTAGCATACCAACTCGAAAAAATAAATTAACATAAATAATAAGAAAAATAATAATAATGATAATAATAACTCTGCTCCAGTTCCCTGCGCAAAAGTTATTCAAACTTTCAAAATGGCAGCCTGACTACTGGGACGGTGATATGCCTCGGACCCAGAAGTCCCAATTTCTTATATTGGCAATGCAAACGTTGCATCGATAAGGGAGCTGAGGTGGTTGCTGTGATAATTTCTATTTAATACTTATCGAGAAGTCAGATCATAGTTTTCCTGGTTTTCTCTTATGACTGAATGAACAAAAATTCAATAGAATCCCTCGCAGGGCGACAGCTTTTTACCGAGACCTGTTGAATCGAGATAAAATTTGTATGGTTGCCGGTTGAGGTCAGGGCTGCCAATTTTAAAACTGCAAATACGGAACAGATGGGGCACACCGAGAAGTGGTTATCCAGAATCCAACCGTTTTAAAAGTATTCGGAATCTAATCCGTATACGAAAGAGCAGGAGCAGTGGAGCAAAGAGATTTTTCTCGAAACTGGAGCCGGAGCATGAAAATTTGTTTTGCTGCACTGCTCCGATTTTTTTTTTTAAACGTTTTAAATTTTGTAGAAAAAATGAACTTAAAAAAAAAAAAAAAAAAAAAATGTAATTTATCGAAATTATTCGGATCACGGAGCGGAGATGGAGCATGTATTTGGAAGTTGGAGCGGAGCAATGCAAAAACGTGGCTGCTCCAGATCCCTGCGTATTAGTACTTTTAAGCTACTATGTGATATTTTTATAGGTTATGTTTTTAATCATGAATATGGTTTAGGGATTGCTCAGTCTAAATTCAATTAGCAAAATCAAACAACTGTGAACAAATGTTAGGACGTTGGCGCTTTTTTTTTTTTTTATTGATTCTTCATATGCGGACTTACAGATGCAAATGTTTACTTTTAGTAAATGAAAGCACAGTATTATGGCATATTACATATGTGACTGGACTGGAACAATAGACCATACACTCAAGGCCGTATCCAGAGGGGGGGGGGGCAACAGGCAAACCCCCCCCCCCCCGAAATCCCGAAAATTTTCACAATGTAGCATATATTCCTTCCTGAAACTTTCCTCAACACTAGTGTCTCAAAGTCAGCCCCCCCCCCCCCCCGAAAAAAATTTCTGGCTACGGCCTTGCGATACACTAAAGAACTAATGTACTACACAAAATCGCAACTCCTTTTTCCAAGACCTTAATTTACGGACAAGAAAATGAGCGCAAAATATATCGGAAACAGGTTTCGGAACAAGTAGGTATGAAAAATCATCTACCAAATTCATTTGAAAAACTCTTCAACGTGGAAGTGCATGTTTAACAGTTGCTCATTTGTAAATAGTGTATATGAAATTACAGGCATAAATTTTTAGATTGCGTTGTTAATACAATCACCTACGAAATATATTATTTTGAAATGATTTTGTTTCTCATCTCTCTTTTTCTTTGTTTTGTTTAGGATTTTCCATAACAGTAGCTATTCGTTGCTTTCTGTGGTTCATGACATAGCACAAGTTTTAAAAAAAGACATTTATGAATATAAAATTTGCATCTTTGTGCGTTAAAATGTCATTTTCAATACATGTTTATGATTGAAATAAATAAAATTTGAGACATGCGCGCTAAATTATGTGGGATAAGCAATAGCTGATTTGAAAAAGGTGCTTGCCGAACCCAAATAACTTAATACAGTCGAACCTTGCTATAGCGAATTCGGGATATAACAATCCCCCGGTAGTAACAAACCTTTCCGAATGGTCCCAACTGAAACCCTATGTCATTAATGCATTTTCAAACGTTTATAACGATCACCAAACTTTAGAAAATCAGCTGTAGTGATCTAAAATTACGATTTGTCTCAACAACATTTCTTGCCATTTGTGCACTAGTCTCGTCAAACACCATGTTTTACATGGTGTATATAAAATCCAAAAGTTTACAGCCAACAATGACCTTTTTTTTTCATACTATGAATAAATAATAAGGTAAAGTTAAAAAAATTTGCTTACCTATTATAAAAACCGTATTTAAAGTTAATATTTTACTCCTCTACCCTGATTATTGTTAAGTTACGCTAATTGAGATCGTAAATCATGTTCCTCTGCTTGTTAGTACTTTCGATTCCACGGGAGGCGTGGCTAAAAGGATTTTTGAGCTTTTTTGGAAATATTTCCAGACTTTGGGCGGATTTTTTTGTTTTTAAAAATGCTCGTATTATTTCAAACACAGGTTCAAAAAGAAAAACTGGAAATTGCTATTTTTAAAATTTTGTTAGCATGCTTTGAAAATATGTTATAGAGCGAAACGTCTAACAGCACCACGTATTTTTCCAAAATTCATTTTTTAACGATTTTTCAAAAATACGGTAAGTGATATTTTAAAAAAGTAAAAACTACAAGACCGAGATATAGGCTTGATAAATACTCAAAAAAATTCCGGACTCGAAAACTTCAAAGGCACTTTCTAAAACTTAGTCCAACTTTTCCCGTTTCATTCTCCCGAATTGCATGTAAATTGTATATTTAGTGCTTTAAAAATTAAAATGTAAACAATACTTTTAAAACGAAGGTTTTACTTTCTGGAAGGTTTGTCTTTCTGGGAACTTGCTTCTAGACCTAATTTAGTACAAATTGATCAATCAAAATTTGCGATAAATTGCTTGAGCACGGAACGGAGCTGGAGTGGAATTGAAATTATAACATGAGTCGTCCAGAGTCAAAACCAGATACATCCACTTCCTTTTGATTTAAACTTTTTTACACTTTCTAATAGTTTAAAGTAATCTTCATATGGTGTAAATTTTTAAAGTTTCTAAAGCAGCCACATCGTGATACAAAGTGTGAAAGATTTGAAACGTTTCGGGTAGTTACAAAACCAGATTCACCCCCATCGACCATGCTTGTCAGCACATTTTTCCCTCCAAATATCTTCTAAGGAAAAACTATTTTTGTGTTAAAATTTCAGCGTTAAAAGTCTATCCCAATGCTCTTAGCTAGAAATTCAAATTTCTTTGATATTAGTTTCTCGCCCGCCGTGAAATATTTAATTTTTTGGATGTAGCTGGTTTTGAAACTAGACGACTCAAATAAAAATCGGAGGGGAGTTGTAGCGTAGAAACTCAAAAAAATTAATTAATAATACTACTACTAATAATAATGAGTCTGCTCCAGTTTCTTTCCCAAAAGATATTCAAAACTTTCAAAATGTTGGCCTGACTTCTGGGCCGCCGATTGCCTCGGATTCGGAACCAGCATTCCCAATTTCTTATCGCAGCAATGCGTTGCTTTGATAAGCGAGCTGAGGTAATCGTTATGACAATTTCTATCTAATATCGAGTAGTCAGATGAGAGTTTTCCTGGTTTCCTCCTATTATTGAATGCACAAGTGCATGAGAAAATGAAAGGGTTGGAAGAGGAGTCCCCTTCTATACAAACATCAGGTATCCTCCCTTCAGGTGTTTTCTCCCTTTCTGCAGTCCTTTCTTTTTGCACCAGAAGAATCTTGGGTTTCTTTCCCTAAAAACATGTCCAATGTTGTCTGCCTTTGACGATTTTTTTCTTAAAAAAAGCCAAACTGGCAGCCCAGCTGGTGCCGTACGAATCGCGGGAGAAGGACGAATGGCGGGGTTCCACTGTATATCTTCTACGTCCTAACATCTTTCCGATAAAGTTTATTTCAAGTAAATCTGTTTGTTGGATCAGGATTTGTATACGATTGAAAATTTCCCGTAGGCGCTGTCAGTTTTTCTCTGAACTGTATGAAATCCGGCGTTGATAAAAAATATTTCACACCAATACGCTTGTTCAAAGGAACTTGGATCTTATGCTTAGAATTTGCATACTTGTGCTTCATTTTTTCCCGAAGGTGCTAATGTTCAGCATTTTTGAACTGCTCAAAATTGAACGAAAAATTGTTCAAATCAAAAAGTAAAATATGAAAATGAGATGTCCTCGCCAAGATCTTTCGAATGCAGGAAAAAATATCTTTCGAATCGAAAAATTCCTTCAAAAGTTATGGGAAGGGGGGGGCGAGACACACCGACAGACACAACTTCCCCATCTCAAACTTTCAATTTTTTTTATTTTTCAATCTATATTTATTTACTTAACTTGTTTGTTACTTTTTCATATTTTTAACGATATTCTTGTGATGTGATAGATACATAAGCCTTCTTTCGTTCTGTTTTTGTTTTAAACTTTTACGGAAAAGTAGGATAAAAAGAAGTAAAAGATATCGAAAGGTGGAAAAATCTTATGAAAGAAAAAGTTAATAAATATTACGAATGACATAAAAAATCATTCGAAAAAGAAAAAAAGAAAGCAAGGAGGTTGTTAGTAAACCCCCCTCCCCCCCCCCCCGATCAGTCGACCTTTATCTGTAATTTTGTTTTTCAAAATTCCAGCTTCGGGGCCGTTCATAAATGACGTCACGCTTTTTTCACATATATTTGACCCCCCTCCCCCCTCTGTCACAATATGTCACGCTTCAGCGGACCCCCCTCCCCCCTTTGTTACGCGTCACGCTATGTTGCATAATGCATGATGTCACACTTCCTGTACCCCCTCCCCTCTCCTTGTCACACTTTGTCACAATTTCACGAACCCCCCCCCTCCCCCCTCGAAGCGTGACATCATTTATGAATGATCCCTTCACCGGAAGATGTTGATGGATTTAATCAATATTTAATATTTTGTTCTTGGTTCTAAAACACAAGATATTGAAACATTACATTCAGAAAGAGGCCAATTTAAAATTTTGAAAATACATTCATTTTTTCAAAAATCTCTTTATAATTTACGAAAACATTTAAAGTTTATCATTCCTTTATTCCTTCAGTAAAAAACAAAAAATCTCCCCCTAATTTAATTCATGAAAAATATTTTTATAGTTCTTTGGGAACAGGAATTTGCCCCTATAATGGAAAAAGCAGACTTGTCTGAATTTTCTTCCCTTTCGAAAAAAACATGTGGTCTGTCTTCTGTGTCTTCTAAATCCACTGAAGAGGGGGACCACACTTTCCCCATTGTCCGAATCCGAAACAGCAGCAACGCTTCCCGGAGTGAGAGTCATTAAGCTAATCGACCTCGTAAATCATGCCCCCTTGCATGGGAAGCGGTGGGAGGCGTGGCTTATAGGAATTTCGAGCTTTTTTTGGAAATATTTTCAAATTTTGAACAGATTTTTTTGTCTTTAAAAATGCTCGTATTATTTCAAACAAAGGTTCAAAAGAAAGCTGGAAATGTTTTGCTGGTCTTGCTGTTTTCCAAATTTCGGTAACATGCTTTGAAAATATTTTATAGAGCGAAACGTCTAGCAGTACCACGTTTTTTCCAAAATTCATTTTTTAACGATTTTTTAAAAATACGGTAAGTGATATTTTAAAAAAGTAAAAACTAAAAGACCGAGATATAGGATTGAAAAATACTCAAAAAAATTCCGGACTCGAAAACTTCAAAGGAACTTTCTAAAACTTAATCCAACTTTTCCCGTAGGTTAACATTGGTTTCGAAGATTGGAAACTCTGACTGAAGAGCAGCCTTAATTTTTTTTTTTTTTTTTTTTTTTTTTTTTTTTTTTTTTTTTTTTTTTTTTTTTTTTTTTTTTTTTTTTTTTTTTTTTTTTTTTTTTTTTTTTTTTTTTTTTTTTTTTTTTTTTTTTTTTTTTTTTTTTTTTTTTTTTTTTTTTTTTTTTTTTTTTTTTTTTTTTTTTTTTTTTTTTTTTTTTTTTTTTTTTTTTTTTTTTTTTTTTTTTTTTTTTTTTTTTTTTTTTTTTTTTTTTTTTTTTTTTTTTTTTTTTTTTTTTTTTTTTTTTTTTTTTTTTTTTTTTTTTTTTTTTTTTTTTTTTTTTTTTTTTTTTTTTTTTTTTTTTTTTTTTTTTTTTTTTTTTTTTTTTTTTTTTTTTTTTTTTTTTTTTTTTTTTTTTTTTTTTTTTTTTTTTTTTTTTTTTTTTTTTTTTTTTTTTTTTTTTTTTTTTTTTTTTTTTTTTTTTTTTTAATAAATTGCAAACATGAGACAACTGTTAGAAATCCTAAAAAAACTCAGTTTACTAAATTGTGACCCCGCTAACTGTAATAAGCATTTCTAAAATAAGAATATTGTCCCTTGCATTTTGAAACCTGTACAGTAACTACAAAGAGTATAACATATAGATGATACTTTTGCCAATGCTTAAAAAATTGTGCTTTTAACACTAAAGCAAAATGCTTTTATAAAAGTAATATGCTTATGCTAATAGATACAAATCTCAGAAGAAAAACATTGTCTTTTTATTTTCTTCTTTCAAATAACTCAAAAGTTTGCACACTAATTCGGTACTCACACATTAAAGTCACAAAACAAAATTTTGAAGGAAGAATTTATTGAAGTACTTAATTATAATACTGAAATCAAAGAACAATACAAAATTTTGATCATTCATAAGTACATATATCAATAATTTGAAGACAATAATGGGCAGAAGAAGTACAATTTCAATATTTCAGCCTGTACAAGTCATCTGTCTTTCCGTAACATCTGTAAAAAAGAAAAAAACAGTTAATACTGTGACGTAATCTTTACAAATATAATATATGCAGAAAACATTTTCCACCAAGTTGTTTTCTAGGAATTAAAAAACAGTATTGGAAATATAATTTAAATTCGGATGCACATGAATTATTAATTTGGCCACAATTTCCAATGAATGAACATGATGATTTGTGAATTTTACAAAAGAAAACTTTGCAAATGTAGTTTTAAGATACCATCACTTTTAGAGTAAGAATTTAAGAACAATTCTAACTAAATAACTGACTCCATGGCGCAACAGCCCAATAGGGACCATGACCTACCGTGCCCATCCCAACTTTTGAGACCAAGGGCCCTAGGATGCAGAAGCAGATGTTCCGGTCAAGTAATGACCTGACGCAGAATCCCCAGTGTTAGTTCCCAAGTGTGTTTGGTCCTCATTTTACCTACGCCACTGGAGCGATAAAAGGCTGAGTAATCCCTGCCCAACCCGGGAGTAGAACCCCGGACCCGTGGCATGGAAGCACAAAAGGCTTACCACTCAGCCTCCATTATCATCCCAATGAACAATTTGTTAATTACAAGTCGATAATAATGAGCCGGTGCTGTGATGTCACCCGGATTGCCCGGCCAAAGATTCGCCCCTAGTTTTGACAATTTATGTTACAAATACACATGTATTATTGAGACCTATATATGGAATGTATGAGTTACAATAGTGTCCATTTTTTAGTCTTGCTTTTGCTTTTGGTATAGTTTTTCACTTTCTTGTGCTATGCAATAAATGTGTATTATCAGTCTACAACTATATGAAATAATACAAGTAAATTTTTTTTCATGAAGCATGCAAAACTGAAGATATGTATATGATTCAAACTGACAATATTGATCATGTGATACGCATAAGATTAAAAAATAAGTAACAATGCAAGAACATAATAAATAACACAAGCATTAAACAATTATGACTTAATGTAACTATATTAAAATCTCACTCCTCCTAGTCTAGGGATAAGGTTGGTTTGGATGTAAAGTTAAGGAGGGTCAATACTCATTAAAAAATGTGCAAGCAAAATATAGAACAAAGAATATTATTTTATTTCATCATAATTTTTGCAAAAAATGAACCAAAAACAATTCTCCCCAACTACAAGTCTAAAAACGTACTTACATGTATAAAAATACTGAGTAGATGTACCAAATGGTCAGTTGTGCATCTTTAATCAAAAAACAGCAACCTACAGCAATGCCCGTGTCCAAAAAAGTTATTTCCCACGTAAAAAAAGCTGTAAAAAAAGACAAATGTTAAGAAAGCATGTTGATGATCGTACATGAAGAACCACACACATCAAGTAATTTACGAGTATTCTGGTATTTATCAGCAGTAGTGCATAGTGCTGGAAAAAAACTTGGGGAATGCTTATAGATACAAGCATAAGTTATCGACATCAAAAGCTCTGAGGGGATGCTTGAGTTAAAAATTTTAAAAAACAGGGGAGGAGAAAAGGGTGTGTTAAAGTAAATATATGGGGGTACACTGTCCTCTTTCGATCACACCTGTGGTTATAGAGACACTGATCGATACAATTGTTATTAACATGAATTCATTAGTCGAGGTGTTAGTTAATATTCTGATACGATAAAACTAAATATTAGATGCCCTTTAATTACATTTGATTTGGCAATGTTTCCAAGTCTGGGTAGCATGGACCCTATAAGTAGGTTTACCCAACAGGTCTAAACCAGAGCAAATTAGTGATCAACTTGTTACTATTAAATTTTGATGTCATTAAAGTTTACATTGATTTTGAAGAAGCAACTCAGGTACCCAGGCTTGCCTGCATGTAACCTCAGCTTGTTTGGTGTAGAAACTATGTTTTAATACCAGTAAAGAAAAGCATATAAATTAAAACTTTTTAAACATTAAGTAGCAAACTAAATTTAAATGCAAATTTTCTTCAAAATCTGACATGAAATCACCTCCACAAATAACAATGTTAATAAAAATGATATGTAAACAAAACAAATCTGTTGACAGAGTGATCTTTTAACCTGTAAATTATGAACTGGAAGTAATCTTTCATACAATGGATCTGACTTGTTGATGAAGTTATGTCAATGAATTCAACTGACAGCTAACTAGTTATGTTTATGATATCGGTGATAAGTGCTTTATATTTTTACGAAAGAAATGAATAAATAAATGTCCAGTGCAATAAGCAAAATATTAAATTCGAGCAACAAATAAAACATTAATACGCAAATGTGGTACCATAGTAGATAGGTAAAATTTTCTAAAATAAAAATGCAAATAAAGTAGCGCCGAAACATTAAATGCACTTATGCATCTTTTCAAACTCTACGCTTTGCTACTTACTATTATTACATTATTTTTCTCATATCGTGATTAATTAATTAAATTGAAAATAGAAGATGCTAAGAAACAAATTTTAAACGCAGCAATGCGTATTACAACATAAAATAGCAAATTACTCTTAATGCTTTAATATAAGTGCTGCACAGAAATAGTAATAATTATAAATCACTCACTTGGGCTGCGTTTCCAAATAAACACGACAGACAAAACATGGCCGAAGCTCTCTCTTCTTGCTTCATAATGATTGGCCAAGCAATTCGTCTGTGATGGATTTGATATTGTCCGTCGACGGACATTCCTGTTCGGTTACCGAACAGGAATCACACAGCGCCACGGACGGACGAAATCCGACGGAAAAAACGTGGTGTTACCTCGTTGTCATGGTTACCGAACAGGAATGTCCGTCGACGGTCAATATCAAATCCATTTGATATTGTCCGTCACAGACGAATTGCTTGGCCAATCATAATGCAGCAGGAAGAGAGAGCTTCGGCCATGTTTTGTTTACTGTCGTGTTTATTAGGAAACGCAGCACAAGTGGGTGATTTATAATTATTACTATTTCTGTGCAGCACAAGCACTTATATTAAAGCATTAAGAGTAATGTGCTGTTTTATGTTGTAATACACAATACTGCGTTTAAAATTTGTTTCTTAGCATCTTCTATTTTCAATTTGATTTATTAATCACGATATGAGAAAAATAATGTAATAATAGAAAGTAGCAAAGCGTAGAGTTTGAAAGATTCATAAGTGCATTTAATGTTTCGGCGCTACTTTATTTGCATTTTTATTTAGAAAATTTTACATTTCTACTACGGTACCACATTTGCGTATTAATATTTATTTGTTGCTCGAATTTAATATTTTGCTTATTGCACTGGACATTTATTTATTCATTTCTTTTGTAAAAATATAAAACACTTATCGCCAATATCATAAACATAACTTGTTAGCAGACAGTTGGATTCATTGACGTAACTTCGTCAACAAGTCGGATCCATTGTATGAAAGATCACTTTCAGTTCATAATTTACAGGTTAAAAGATCACTCTGTCAACAGATTTGTTTTGTTTACAAATCATTTTTATTAACATTGTTATTTTTCGAGGTGATTTCATGTCAGACTGTAAAGAAAATTTGCATTTTAATTTAGTTTGCTACTTAAATGTTTAAAAAGTTTTAATTTATATTCGTTTCTTTATTGGTATATTAAAACGTAGTTCCTACAATAAACAAGCTGAGGTTACATGCAGGCAAGCCTGAGTACCTGAGTTGCTTCTCCAAAATCAATGTAAACTTTAACGAAATCAAAATTTAATAGTAAAACAAGTTGATCACTAATTTGTTCTGGGTTAGACCTGTTAAACAACCTAATTATAGGATCCATGCTACCCAGATGCAAAAACATTGCCAAATCAAATGTAATTAAAGTGCAATTAATATTTAGTTTTATCGTATTGGAATATTAACTAACACCTCAACTAATGAATTCATGTTGGTAACAATTCTATAGATCAGTGTCAATGTGGGCTCTATAATTACAGGTGTAATTGAAGGACGACGTTGTACCCCCATATATTTACTTTAAAACACCCTTTTCTCTCCCTTGTTTTTTAAAATTTTAACACAAGCATCCCCTCAGAGCTTTTGATGTTCATAATTTATGCTTGTATCTATAAGCATTCCCCAAGTTTTTTCCAGCACTATGCACTACTGCCTATATAACTGATAAATATCAGAATACTCGTAAATTAATTGCTGTGTGTTGCTTCACTTACAATCATCAACATGCTTTCTTAACATTTGCCTTTTTTTTTTTTTTTTGCAGCTTTTTTTTACCTGGGAAATAACTTTTTTGGACACTGGCATTGCTGTGGGTTGCCGATTTTTGATTAAAGATGCACAACTGACCATTTAATACATCTACTCGGTATTTTTATACATGTAAGTATATTTTTAGACTTGTAGTTGGGGAGAATTGTTTTTGGTTCAGTTTTTGCAGAAATTGTGATGAAATAAAATAATATTCTTTGTTCTATATTTTGCTTGCACATTTTTTAATGAGTATTGACCCTTAACTTCACATCCAAACCAATTTTATCCCTAGACTAGGAGGAGTGAGTTTTAATATAGTTACATTAAATCATAATTATTTAATGCTTGTGTTATTTATTATGTTCTTGCATTGTTACTTATTTTTTAATCTTATACGTATCACATGATCAATATTGTCGGCTTGAAACATATACATATCTTCAGTTTTGCATGCTTCATGGACAAAAATTCCCTTGTAGTATTTCATATGGTTGTGGACTGATAATACACATTTATTACATAACACAAGAAAGTGCAAAACTATACCAAAAGCAAAAGCGAGAATAAAAAATTGACACTATTGTAATTCATACATTCCAATGTAGGTGTCAATAATACATGTGTATTGGTAACATAAATTGTCAAAACTAGGTGCGGATCTTTGGCTGGGCAATCCGGGTGACCACACAGCACCGGCTCATTATTATCGACTTGTAATTATCAAATTGTTCATTGGGATGATAATGGAGGCCAAGTGGTAATCTTTTGAGCTACCATGCCAAAGGTCCGGAATTCGGTTTCCGGGCTGGGCAGGATCGACTCAGCCTTTCATCGCTCCAGTGGATTCGATAAAATGGGGACCAAGCACACTTGGGAACTAACACTGGGAATTCTGTGTCAGGTCGTCACTTGATCGGAACATCTGCTTCTGCCTCCTAGGGCCCTTGGTCTCGAAAGCTATGATGGGCTCAGTAGGTCATGGCCCCCATTGGGCTGTTGTGCCATTGAGTCAGTTAGTTAGTTAGCATTGTAAAAGTGATTGTACCTTAAAACAATACATTTTGCAAAGTTTTCTTTTGTAAAATTCACAAATCATATTCAATCGTTGTAAATTGTGGCCAAATTAATAATTCATGTGCAACCGAATTTAAATTATATTTTCAATACTGTTTTTTAATTCCTGGAAAACAACTTGTTGGAAAATGTTTTCTGCATATATTATATTTCTAAATACTATGTCACAGTATTAAATTTTTTTTTACAGATGTTATGGAAAAGACTAGTTTGACTTGTACAGGCTGAAATATTGAAATTGTACTTCTTCTGCCCATTATTGTCTTCAAATTATTGATATATGTAATTATGTATGATCAAAATCTTGTAATGTTCTTTGATTTCAGTATTATGGTTAAGTACTTCAATAAATTCTTCCTTCAAAATTTTGTTTTGTGACTTTAATGTGTTTTTCTTATGAGATTTGTATTTATTAGCATAAGCATATTACTTTTATAAAAGCATTTTGCATTTCTTATTAATATTTAGTGTCAAAGGCACAATTTTTTTACGCATTGGCAAAAGTGTATCGTCTGTATGTTATACTCTTTGTAGTTTACACGTTTCAAAATGCAAGGGACAATATTCTTATTTTAGAAATGCTTTTTACAGTTAGCAGGGTCACAATTTAGTAAACTGCCTTTTTTAGGATTTCTAAAAGTTGTCTCATGCTTGCATATTTATTAGGAAAAAAATAGGAAAGCTAACGGGGAATTTAAAGTGTTATAACAATGCCACACTTGATTATATAAAGTGATTTACAGCTCATTTTGAAGAAATATTTAATTCTAGCGCAAATAAAAACAATTCAATTTTATCTTGTAATTTCTAGATCTGATCTTTTAAAAAAAATTAATTGTTAGTTATATAATTTTTTTTCCTAAACAGAGGATTTACTTTTCATCTAAGCATTGATTTTAAATCAAGAACGAAAAGGATTTGTGTATCATTTTCGCCTGACAAAATCAGTAGCATTTCTGTGCATCTATTTACAATTAATTGCACCAACGCTCGCATATGAATCGAACGTTTTTTTACTATTTGCTTAATCCTAATCATGGAATTCATATTATGTGTGTTGCCTTCATTAAAACGTTCAATATTTCTGCGAACATGTAAACTTATTGCTGTGTGCAAAACTTAAAATTACTGTATTTTCTGTCATTTATTAAGCTCATTGATAAGACCGATGAAGTAATGTTATTATTTCTGTTTGTTGAAAATAAACAGAATTTTCTTTTATGCAATATGAATATCAATATTAAACAAACATTTATCTCTGCGCGACACTTTTATGAAATGAAATCGCTGCTGAAACCGAATGAAAATTCCACTTTATTAAATGCATCGTCTGCTTCTGAAATCGATGTCTAAATACAGAGCAGTCAAATGACGAAGGCATCCCATTATTGGCTCATGTATAGAGCTTACGCCTTGCAACCATTGGCTGAAACCCACTGCCCGTCGCAGAACCTTTGTAGTGTGAATTGAACTCGCGTTTCTCCGTCACGGACGAATTTTGTCCGTCCGTCCGTCGGTTGTATGTGTGAATCCAGCTTTTGGGTGAAAAAATCGTGCGGAACTTCGACGGACGGACGATATGGAAATGCAGCTTAACCTAAGTACTAAACCGGAGTACTAAACTGTAACCTACTTGATTTACAGCAAGAAGAAAGATTTAGAAACTTTATGCTTGCCTTATATCAACGATTATTCAAACAAAGTTAATGTTTTTAAAATAAAAAGAAATTTTGTGTATTTACTTTTTATCAAAACTTAATAAACAGTTGAATGTTGAAATGAAAAAAAAGTTCTGCCTTGTGAAACATTGCAAAATGAATAGAACGCAAAAAAATTCCTTTTTATTTTAACAAAAAACAATCATAAGCGAATGTCCTCGAATCTGAAGGATTAAATTGGCAGAATTCTGCTAATTAGCGGAAAAATCACATGTATGCAGTTATTGAAATAGTTCTTCAGCGTTGGACCGATGAACATTAAGTTAATATAATAACTAATAGTTTTAATAAATTAGATCTAGGGTAATCTTGTCTTTTGTGAATTTACTTCTGAGCATACGCTGCAAGTTAAATTAATTTTTTCCAAGTGGCATGTAATGGAAATCCCAGATGTACATAGAAGCACAAAAGTAAACTGTGCAGAAAACAGATCACTAAAGCTACGGTTTCCTAGGAGGCGCTTCAACGTTCCGCTCAGCGCAGAGTGACGTCAGCGGAGAAGAAATTCGACTTTCACCGCCAGAGTGGTTTCCTAGACGACCTACATCGCGCGGGAATCGGTCTGCTTTCCAGTCGGATCTCGGAATTTAAAGATGGATTTCAATGAAAAAAAAACGCATTGTTCTCGGGTTACTACTGGAAGAAGAAGAAATGGATGATGCAGTAATTATTGATGAGCTGCTTCCTCGGCAAGAAATTCACTCAATATTTAGGAATCGCAAGGAAGAAGGCTCGTACAATTTATTAATCGACAGACATCTATCCAAAGACGAAGAAAAATTTCGTCAGTATTTCAGGTTGACACCTGAGCTATTTAAATTAGTCCTGGACCACATTTCCTCTGAAATATCCAGTACTGCATATAATAGGCACAAAACTCCAATTTCTCCAGATGAAAAGCTATGTGTAACGCTGAGGTAAGTACTTTTTTTTTCTTCTTCCTAGAATTGTGAATATTTAAATCGTCCATCAGGGGTTTAGCCGATTGGAGGGACATTATTTTTGGAGGAAATTAGTAGCTTTTTAGGGGACAGAGGAGAAAATGTTAAAGTTTACACTGAATAATTTCAGTGTAGACATGAACATCAAAATAAAAATAAACTTTTCTTAATGGCTAGTTGCATTCACGAGTATTATAAACCTTAACTGATTAACTAATTTAATTAAAAATGGTGGGGGTACGTTTACATATACGGACATCAAAAAGTGGGAGGACGCTTATGCTAATATTCAAAACAAGTGGGGGGACGCTTGTGTTAAAATAGAATAGTAGGGAGACGCCGTCCCCCTGTGTCCTCGACGACACCGCTGCCTACGAGGCCTTGTAAACAAAAATTACGATTACATTTATATCCGAATTCGTATTAAAAACTAACAATTGGGGGGAATCAGGCTTGAAAACATGCATGTATGTACATTTGTTCTTTTTCTCAAATGCCGCTTTTGCTTATTTACCCTCTGTTACAGTAAAAAAATTTAAATGATGGGCCTGATTCATACCAAACATATATATGGAACATCTAGCGTTTTTCAACTACAGGTAGTCTCTAAACAATACAAACATCCAGGTATTGATGCAACTTTTTAAGCACATAAAATTACAGTATACTTTAAATCAGTAGCGTAGCTAGACCCGGATTTCGGGGGTCTTCCGGAGAACTGAGCTAATTTCATGGTTTTACAAGAAAAATCGGATAAATGCTGGACAATCTTCACCATCTCGGGGGGGGGGGGGGGTATCCCCAAAACACCCCCTTTATCTACGCCAGTGCTTTAAATTGTGTATACATTGGTGACAGGTAGCTTGAAAATTCCCACTCTTTCCCATTATAGAATTTTTCTTCAAAAATGAATAGAAATGATGCATTTTTACAATTATGCGATGAAATTTTTAAGTGTTTGTAAGATGGATGGTTCTCTATACCTATTTTGAGCCATAACAAAATCACTCACAGTCTAACTCAATAGAAATATTCCCAATTAAAATGTAATCAGCTCAATATTTTTGCCTATTCAAAAAGGAAATTTATAAAGATATACAATTTAAGTATTGATAGAGAACTTCATGTTAAATTCCAGTTTGTGTCAATCATTATTTGAGCTGGATTCAAGGTTTATTTCTCTCTAGTCAGACTTTAAAATACTGTTTATAAAATATATGTTTACTTTCAGGTATCTTTCCACTGGGGAATCGTTAAGGTCCTTGGCGTTTCAGTATAGGATATCACATAGTTGGCTCAGTCTCATTTTTCGGGAAGTATTGAAGGCAATTGTAGACAAATTGATGCCAGTGTTTTTGCCAGAACCTTCAGAGGAAGAGTTAAAGAAAGCTGCTGCTTTGTATGGCAGCACATGGCATTTTCCCAATTGCTGTGGAGCAATAGATGGGAAACATGTTAGAATTGTTTGCCCAAAGAACTCCGGTTCTAAGTTCTACAACTACAAAAAATTTTTTTCAGTGGTATTATTAGCAATTGTAGACCCTTCATGCAAATTTACTGCCATTGATGTTGGCTCATATGGTCGAGAGGGCGATGCTGGAATTTTTCCCAAATCGAAGATGGGACAAAAGCTATTGTGTGGAGAATTTCCATTGCCACCTCCTAAGTTTCTTCCCCACTCGAAAAAGTTGCTGCCTCATGTTTTATTGGGGGACTCGGCATTTTCATTGTCAGAGTTTATGCTGAAGCCTTTCCCTGTAAATGCAGCACAAAAAGATAAAAAGATGGCTGTATTCAACTACAGGTTGTGTAGAGCGAGAAGAACGTCCGAAAATGCCTTCGGGATACTCTGCCAAGTTTTCAGAGTTTTCTTCACGCCGATTTCTTTAAAAGTGGAAACCACAGATTTGCTGATAGTGGCTTGCTGTACATTACACAACATGTTAAGACATTTCAACATCAGCATATGCAACGACTCTGAAGAACACGTTCTTCCTACAAAAAATATGTTGCCACTAGGTGCGACTAATGACAGGCGCAGCGGGTTTGGTCCCTCCCAGATTAGGGAAGCATTTGCCGATTATATCGTGAGCAAAGCTGGCAAAGTTCTGTGGCAAGATGCCCACGTTAAGAGAACAAATTAAATTTTTTCAATTCACTGTTCATTTTAAGTATTTTTTTTTTTAAGTAATAGTTTTTTTTTCATAAATTTAAAAATATTTTTTAATGCAGAAAATTTTCATTGGCCAATTTTCAAATGTGAAAAAATTGTGGTTTGATTTTAAAAGTAAACAAACAAGAAATAATAATAATGTTGTTATCAGTGCTTCTTTGTGCTAGAATTTAATTGGTGATAGTTTAATTTTATGTGTAAATGCATGAGATGAAATGGCATGTAAATAGTAAGAATGTTATGTATTAATTTTTTGGTCTTTTATTCTCATTTCTTAATTTATTTAGTGTAAAGTTTATTTTCTTTCATGTAGCATTTGTACCACCATTCATATTAATCTCTTATTCTCTTCATGTATTATTTTTATTTTGTTCTAGCCCATTTCTAGCTAAATCATAACATTTAATATATAAGTAAAAGGGAGCAAAGCATATTTTAAATTTCAGTATTGTATAATTATAAGAAAAATGTAATTAAATGATTGAAAGTTAATAAAATTTTAAAACAATTGTTAATTTTTCTCTGTTTGAATACATTGCTCCTACTTATTAATGAAAATTTTTGATCATCAGTCATGACTAAGTAGCCCAATTTGCTATTTTCCCACAATCTAGTCATGTGTTTACAATGTATGCATTATCTCAGTTAGAAATATTTTTTGAAAAAAATAAATAAAAATGGAAAATATATATATATATACACACACATAAATTGTTTCGTTTTTTTAAATGTTGAAAGCAAGATAACCATTTATACATATGGAATATTATTATAATTTATTGCTTTTCTTCTGCAGCCAACAATTCATATTTGGCCATGACATTAAAAATGTCATGTTTTGCCCTCAACATGAGGTGATTGGGCAAAGTTTTCATTGTTGAGACCATCCCTTGAAAAAAATCATCAATGTGGTTTCTGCCACCATGTGGCAGCCAGCAGAGCTTTTATGCACTCTGTGCGCTCTTTCTGGCTGTCCCTCATCTCCTTTAAAAACTTGTCTCTCATAGACGCTTGTTTTTTGCTGGGGAAGGGACTCGTCTCGCTTTTTCTCCGGCGCTTTTGAGCCCTTTCCCCGCACAACTCTTCCGGCTCTGCTGTGCAGTCTTCCCAGGAAGCAGTTGAAGAATGTTGCCCATCTTCAGGCATAACTGCATCAGTAGGCTGCTGATCAGTATACGTTACTGTCAGCCACTCTATAGTAGGCCGCTGCTCGGCAGCTGTCTCCTCAGAAACTGATGGGACGACTTCCACATGTGCAAATTCATGATCCTCATTCTGGATGAGATGAGGACTTTCATCCATATTTGAAATTGAGCTATAAAGAGAGAAGGGGACAACCCTTTACTATTTTATTTCATTGAATAAATTTTCCCATGCCCAATTATTGAATACTTTAGTTCAAAATACATTACAGAAATGAATATGAAGGAATATTTTACTCCATTAAAAACTTGCTAAAAATGAACTTCGAAAAAGAAAGGCTACATTGTATAAACCATAAACATATTGGTATTATACATTATTAATTTAATGTTTGGCGAATATATACTCTACCTGTGTGTGTGTTATAACTAGGGATGTACAGAGTAGCCGTGTACTCGGTTATTTACTACTGGGCCAAGTACCAAATAGGGAGTAGTTGTGCATAAAAGAACATTTTAAAAGACATTTATAATTTTTAAAAAATCACCTGTCTCCATAAAAAGTAGAAAAATTATTATTTGAATATTATTGTACTAATCGGTTATAAATTTATCTACTATTAGTAATCTTGAAAAACAAATTACAACATTTTTTACAAGTACTCGGCTATTTGCCGAGTAATAGAATTCTAGCTGAGTATATACCGAGTACTCGGTACAGTCGATATATCAAATGGTTGCTCTAGTTCTCGTAAAACGTTTTGCATTCAGCAGGAAGTTAAGGGGTGCTTGGTCATATGCTATATCATTCTAGGAGCGGAAAAGCAATTTACAACTATGGGGGCTCTTTCATGCTGTGAGGAAGGAGCAACGGGGTACAGATAAGGCAAGTTAGGCCACTGTTGCATGCTGATCCCCTCTTTTCAGGAATTTCTAGCTACCACACTGCTCATAGACAATACAAAACTGAAATCCCCCCCCCTCGGTTCAAATACATATGACCACTAAGAAATTGCCCCTTCTCAGCAATATTCTGTATTCGCAGAGTAAAAGTAATAATTGAGTTTTTTTTTTGTCTCCAATTCAAAATAATTTGTATTTTTGTTAGATCTATCCTAATTTTTCTTCACTATTCTTTACTTAAGAAATGGTATAAAACATGGGGAAAAAAGTTTTTTTTTCTTTTGTTTAAATCTGAGATTAAATAATTTTATATTGGGTACAAATGAAAAGAATACAGATATGCTCCTTTGTAATACAGTCAAACCTCGTTAATTCAAACACGCTTAAAACGACTTACTGCTAAGACATTTACGATCTGCGGCCTAATGTATTAACAAATAAAGCTATTTTCTTCGTTTAAGACGAACACTCTTAATTCAAACTATCAGATCAGTCTAACTTTTCGTGTTCCCTACCGTTGGCACTTCAATTCAATACGAAACAAACAAAAATCGCTTTTTACTTTGACCACACGGTAAAAAAAAAAAGGATAATGCATCAGAATACCTAAACAATTTATATGCCATTGAAGACTTCTAGAGTAATTCTACAATAATTTGGAAAGATTTTCGTTTGATATGTAATTCTAGTTCATGAACTTTTACAGTTACTGAATTTTTACTTTTAAAACATTTTATTTGAGAACCAGAAATTATTTTTCTTTCCTTATGACAAATTCAAAATCCATAGCATTGATTTACATATATAGTAGGGTCTTAAATGGAGCATTGTGTACTGGAAAACAGCGTGAAATCCCACTTTTGCTTCCTAAAAGGAGGATTTAATTCTTTTTCCGATAAGAAATTTATTTTAAAAGTCCCTTTGGGTTCGTTTTAATGAGGTTCAACAGTATTGTATAAAATTTGAAATTGAGGTTAAAAAGTGTTGAACTTACGATCTTTCAATACAATATGTATTTCCCAGAAAGGAAAGGGCTGCTCCTTGTAATTTTTATAATCGGCAGCAGTTCCGGTTGGCTTGCTTTTCCTTCTGGTAAAATAATCCCGCAAATATTTCCACTTTGCTTTGCAGGCTTCCACTAATAACAGAAAACATATTATTTTATTTTACAATGCATCATACTTTGTATGTGTCAGAAATCAATTCAAAACACATACAATTAATCACGTTAAATATGAGGTATAATAAGCCAAAAATTTACGAAGGAAACAATTTAGGTTTTGGCTAAATGTTTTTGGTAATTTAAAAAAAAATAGCTAACAATTTGACGTTGGAAAGAAGGGACAGTTTGAGATAGCATATCCTACTTCTTTAAATTAATTACACAATCGTCCCCTTATGTTTTTATTACATTAATTCATGCGCATGTGCCCCAACTTCTTTCCCAGTACTGCACCACTGCTGAAAATAAAATGATGAGTGCTCTCAACCGGTGTATTCTTGGAAAAAAAAAGTGGGGGGACGTTTCCATAAACAAACATCAAAAAGGGGGGGTAAGCTTACGTTAAAATTCAAAACAAGTGGGGGGATGCTAATGTTACAATAAAAGGATAGGGGGACGCTGTCCCCCCTAGACTACACCACTGCTCTCTCAACTAGTGAAAACTTTTGACTGTGATTGCCATTGCTGTTGTTCTGACAACTCAGTCTTTACTTTTTGTATAAGTACTAAAATTAATGGAAAGACATTCATCACAAAACACGGTTATCTGGTTTCCCTGAAATAGAAATAATAAAACAAGAATTGAGAAAATGGAATTTAATCCTATCAACTCATCTATTGAAACTGAGCACGAGTTTTTGCTTCGAAAACAGGGTTCGTTGTATACATGAAACATCTGGAATTTTTATTGCTATTTCATACAATTGACTTTTATTAATTTAATTTTTACACAAAAGATGAAAGTTTTACTTATTAGTAATGTTTAGTAAAAGGTAAGGAATATATATATAATTCTTGTAACTTTAGCATTTCAGACACACAAGGTTTCAAGATGTCCACATAAATATTCAGATCACTATTTAACTAAAAGCAAAACCCAAAGGCAAATATATAAAATTTAGCAGGAAGCAAACAATTATGTTTACTATTTTGTATACCCAGTTTCTCTTGCATTGACCATGAAAAATTAAACAAGTTTAATAGTAATACAAAACACTATACCATATTAACTATTATAATATCTTGTTATGAGACGCATCATTTTTCACTAATACTACCTCTTATTCCTGGAATACTTGAAAAAAATAAGAATAAATGCATTCTAGTTTGCATTTATTTCATATTCGTTTTAAATTATGAATAATTTAATCATTCTAATTCCTACTAAACACTTAATGTAGGTACTTAATTTTATTTCTGTATTTCTAGGGAAGTTTTTGTTAATTTTTCTGTATCATTTTTGTTTCATCGGGTAGGATATAAATGAAGATCATATTAATTGTTTAAAAAAGGAATATTTCAAGCTTACATACTGATTAAAATCAGCTAATAATAACAAAACAAACGAATTTATTAAAGAGATTTTCCCACTGAAAAAGGAAGTTTATTTCTTAAATTTTATTTTCCACATGGACAAACATAAATGATAAAAAAATCTTATTATTACCTGAGCAATTCAGACTGTGGCTTATTTTCATCCAACAGTTTTCTTTGGCTTGGACATAGGCGTAACCAGGGGGGGGGGGGTTTGGGGGTTCAAACCCCCCCCTTTGGGTTTGACTTATTGAGGCACATTTAGGCTCACAAAATTTCTGGCTACGGCCTTGCAAAGCACATATTTTTTTCCCCTAAGAAAATTAAACACATATGCATATGATTTTATTTCCTCTTTCTGTGAAGGGTTGTGATCATGACCAAAGTATGCAGCTCATAATAAAGAGGACTTTTCATCTGGTTATAATCAACCCCCTTATCACCTTGGGGGGGGGGGTTACAGCAAAAGGTGGCTTCAATCCCCGTACAACACACACACAAACAGAGATCCTTTCAATCACTCCAGATGGTTTTCTTTCCTTCTTGATGTCCTTTTTACCCAAAGGCAGCAATTTTGGTATACAATCGCACAAGTAATAAGTTTCGTGGAAAATATTCTCTACTATGATGGAGTTTTGTTTTCTGATAACTCGGCGCTGGGGTCTGAAAATAAAGGACCCCTAGCCAACAATTGTCCTAATGGATTAAACCCTCAAGCCAGGAAGTGATGCTCATCAAGAAACTTAAAGAGCAATTTGTATTTATTTATGACTTCCTGTCCAAACACCCATTTTGGTAAAATCTTTTTTGTAGATGAGCCGATTGGAAAACTGATGAACTGTATTTGCATTGCATTCTCATTTACAGATGTTCTCTCATCTCTTATATTTTAAATGTTTTTTTTTCTTATTATGGTCCATCACTGATTGCCTTACGACTCTGGAAATCATTCGTTCAACGTTTCCAATCTCACTGCTACGGTTTAATGCTGCACTTTAATTTACAATCAAGTATTATTTATATTTAAGCTAAATTTTTAGTTATTTTCGATACATAATAATGTTTGCACTGCAGCGATGGACACGTTCGTCATCCAAAAAAAAAAGAAAATTCAATTCAGACGCTTCCACTTCTGAGGTATGTTTTGCTACAAATTTAACAAAATTTTTAAAAATTTACTGTGGGGATGATCATATTTGTTGGGGAATTTGGATTTTTTTCCCCTAAAATTCCACTATTTCCCAGTTTTAATATTATGAATGCCTGGACATAGAAGATTGCTTAGCGCTGAATATTGAATATTCTATTGCATTTGAATTAAAAAATAAACTAATAGATCTAGTAATGAATGTTTAATGTTTTTGTGAATCAAGGCCGTATCCAGAAGGGAAGGGGGACCCACGGGCCGCCCCCCCCCAGAAATCTTTTGCAATGTATCATATATTCCTCCCTGAAACTTTGCTTAACATAAGTGTGTCGAAGTCTGGGCCCCCCCGAAAACAATTCTGGATACTGCCTTGGCTCCGGAGCAGGGGGAGCGAGTTAAGAATTAGGAAGGGCAGTGCATGCTTCAAAATCATACCCTTTATATATACATATATATAGATATATATGACTAGAAATGATGCTAATAGGAATTTTTTTACATATAATATGATAGCTTTTTGATGTATATATAGTAGATGTATGTTTGGATCTTTGGTGAAGTTAGAGGAGTGGGTATTTGGGGCTTCTGCAACTTAAATGTTTGTAACTGGTCTTACATCTATAATGCTTAGGCTAACTCTGGAGGCAAGGCTTCGAGGGCTCTCCCCAGGAAACTTTTTGAAATCTTCCTAGCAATGCAATTTCGGGATACTTTGGTGATGTTAGAGGAAACAGAAAGGAGTTTGGTTACTCTCCCCCCCCCCCATTTTTTTCCAAAATAAAGTCTTATGTCTTTTAAGTTACTTTTGGTGTCGCTCGTGATAGTGTTCAATGTCCTTTCCTGAAAGTGTTTCGGAAAGTAAAGTGCCTTAAACGCGTAATTTTTCTTTTCTTTCTTTTTTTAAAACTTGTGATCTGAAGGTTTTTTGTCAGGGGAGGGGGAGGAATTGACTTGCTCCGAGGGGGTAGCTCCCCCTCCCCCCCCGGGAGATGCCTGAAATAAACACGGAGTATGTTTTTAGAGACAAGTATTTATGACTAATAAATTTTCAACTCTTTTACACTTTTTATTGGTGTTTAGTCTGTACATTTTTAGTGTGACCCCCCCCTTTCACCAACGCTAGTTACGCCTATGGGCTTGGAGGTCTTTATATCCCTTCCGGGAAACTGTGAAGAGAATTGGGTACTTTTGAATTAATTCTATTAATTTCTCTTCGTCGACTTTTTCGGACATGGTACTTTTTTCGGCTGAAAAATGGCGTCAAACGAGCGGTGGAATCCAAATCCGATTGATTTGAGCGCTCCTACGAAGAAAGTCGGTTTACTCCGCTCGCGCATGCGCAGAAGCACTCAATTTCTTCCAGCGCGGAAAGCCGCGACGGTGCTTCGCTTTTCCTCTCTAGGAAACCAGGGCTTAAAAAGCGTAAACATTTCGCGTCTGTTAAATTTCTGCGTCTCTCTTTTTGCGCATGCGTAACGTGCTTTTTTTTTTTTTTTTTTTTTTTTTTTTTTTTTTTTTTTTTTTTTTTTTTTTTTTTTTTTTTTTTTTTTTTTTTTTTTTTTTTTTTTTTTTTTTTTTTTTTTTTTTTTTTTTTTTTTTTTTTTTTTTTTTTTTTTTTTTTTTTTTTTTTTTTTTTTTTTTTTTTTTTTTTTTTTTTTTTTTTTTTTTTTTTTTTTTTTTTTTTTTTTTTTTTTTTTTTTTTTTTTTTTTTTTTTTTTTTTTTTTTTTTTTTTTTTTTTTTTTTTTTTTTTTTTTTTTTTTTTTTTTTTTTTTTTTTTTTTTTTTTTTTTTTTTTTTTTTTTTTTTTTTTTTTTTTTTTTTTTTTTTTTTTTTTTTTTTTTTTTTTTTTTTTTTTTTTTTTTTTTTTTTTTTTTTTTTTTTTTTTTTTTTTTTTTTTTTTTTTTTTTTTTTTTTTTTTTTTTTTTTTTTTTTTTGTATTATCGGGAAAACAATTTTATACAAAAAAAAAATCATTTTTAATCTCCGTTCTAATATGTATGAACATTTTTAATTTTGTTTTTTGTTTTGCGTTAGCAATTAAAAATCCAGCTATTGCAATATTATATTCGCGATTTGAAATTTTTCCCCTGAAAAAAAAAATCAACCATTTCCAATGACTGGGTTTGAGCTTAAAAATTCCCTAGTTAGCATGGGAATTAATTAATTTGAAAATTGTTTTGATTTCATCTGTCATTTTTTGCTCTTTTCACCGGAGAAAAAAAAACTCTCCAAAATAATAATAATAATTACGTTTTCTGATGGGCATGTGAACCCGAATTGTTCATTTTCTCTGTCAGATTACTAATCACTACAATATGGATGCCTTTTCTTTCAAATGGTAAATTTTTTCTTGAATTTTGAAGTTTAATATGACGGGATCTCAATATGCATTAAATTTAACATTGATTTTAGACTTTGAGTCATCATATGACATTTATTTTTTCATTATTATTATTTTTGTTGTTGTTAATATTTTTTTTTACGAAAAGGAGAGAAATCCGTTCGTGATGCATGAAAAATTTCAGAATTTAAAAGTTATTGTCTCATTTTTTAACTGTATGTTACATTCCTGTAAATTTGCATTTTGTAATGAAATTTATCTCAACGAATCTTTTTATTTCGCACATCCCAGAAAACACAAAACAAACAAACACGACAAGGAAAAGAACTATGTAGAATTCATTTCAGAAGATAATTCCATACATTACAGGTTTTGCATTTGAATAACTGAATTTGTCACTAAATCTTCTTGTCATTTATTTGTGCATGTACATTATTTTCAGATTATTCACTGTTAATCATGTACTTCCGTCTTCAAGTTTCAAAAGGTATATTGAAACATTATACTCCGGAAACTGTTTTTAAATGCGCTGTAGATGGACTTCCTTTATTTACTCCTTATTATTTTAACCAGATGTACTTATCTCCTTTTGGGTAAATTATATCCTTCGGGAAAACCGTTGTCATTTTGAGTCGCATAGCATATTGAATCTTTATTGGCTATATTCATTTCTGTTCTATGCTGCTTCGGTTTGAAGTGCGATCTTCCGCGCTCCTCCGTTTTTATTTACTGGATAATAAATACAGGCAAGTTCGCACATGAAGAATCGGCACAGAAGAAATGATGCAAATGCGCGTCTCAAGCTTTACGCCACAAGAAAAACAAACAGAGGAAATAACTTGGCAAACTGGAGGGAAAGGTATGCATTTTATTTATTTATTTTTCATTTAGTAATATAAATAGTGATTCGGAAATTTCTTTCGCGCTAACGCTCGGCTAGATCATGTCGGCCTGACCGAATATTGAGAAACTATTCGGCGAATACCTGTACTACAATAGGGGAGGAAATAAATAGTTATATTTTAAATTTATTTTAATTTGTGTTACAAGGTCTTGCACAGAAATATATTAGTATACAATTTTCATAAAGTATAAAAATTTGGAAAAGAAAAACTCATTTTTTGCAGACATTGATTTTTAAACGTTTAACAAAATGAAACAAATTCTAGGTATACTCTGAATAATCTTTGTAACTTATTACAATTTGTTTATTTATTTTTGAAAATTCAAAAGTAAATCATTTTTAATTTACTTTTGAATCGTTATGCAAAATACTCAAACTTGTTTTACAGTTGATTTATTCATGTAACTTTTAAATTGTCCTATCAGTATACATCATCTGAAAGTAATTGGAAAAGGTAATTGATAACAGTAGTCCTTCCAGTGTAGTCAGAGAATGGAGCGACGTATAAAAGGATTGTTGCAGACGCTCGGTTCCAACGATTTGGCAATGTGATTTGTACTTCATTTGATAAAATTTTGATAAAAGAAAACTAGGCCGTATAGTGGCGAACAGGAGGCGGTATATTTTCGGTCGGGAGTCAACTGTATTTATATTTAAATTAAAACTGATCATGTTGTTTTATTTCCTTTTTTTCCTAACACAATAGTTTAAATAGTAGGATTTATTATATTCTTTTTTTTCTGAATCATTTTTCTGTTTTTACCTTCATTTGTATTACAGATTTTTTAAAAAATCACATTTTACTACATCTGTACGTCATTAGTATTGACACGACAATTTCATTACAAAACTCTCAACTGACCTAAATCTTTTACACTGTTCAAAAAAAATTCTCCTAAATGAAATTATTGTTATCAGGGTTAAATAAAGACAAAAATACTGTGATTTACATGTTTTGATGTGATAGTAGAAATTTATTTCAAAAATTCAATGATTTTTTTCTTTTGTAAATTGTATACTTACTTTTAAAGAGGAGTAATTTATTCTCGATTATTCTCTGAATTTCAACTTAAAGAGAATATGCTCAAAAAAATCTTGTTTTGTAAGAATATTCTCATGAGAGGTTTCTCGATTTGCATTTTTTTCTCATTATTATACTTGAATTGATCATAAAGTAATATGCACGTTTGTACCTCATTTACATGCTACTTATTTTTATTTCTTTGTTTTTCTTTCTAATGGGGTTGTGTATGTACCTTTGCAGACCATTTTGTTAAATATAATGTAAAAAAGAGGTAGGGGATTACCTCTGTTAGTCATCTTGGGATTTATTTTTTACGCAAATTTTTTAAGGTTTGATACAACATTTTTATCACACATCTGAACAGATTCATTCAGAGAAAATTCTCTTAAATTACTAATATAAGGAGTGTAAAAAATAGTTATAAACCAAAAGCAGAAATAAACGAAACCAGAGAATTTCAATGAGAAAAATTGCAAACAAAATTCGCCTTTTCAGTATTTGTAATTTTGGTTGGCATTCCATTCTTTTCTTTATATAGACTTCAAGAATATTGGCTGGAATATTTAGACTTGAATGATTATCACTGGATATTTAAACTTCAATGACTGCATTAGACACTACAGCTTTTTCCCCATATGTACTCGTATTTCATAAAAATGATGATCCCGTAAAATGCCAATCTGAATTTTTGAGAGAATTATTCTAAATTCTTATCTCTTTAGGTTGGTAGGTATGTGAAATTGAATATTTGAAGCCTGCCGTTATTAAAAGAAAATCTTTAACAACCTATATTAAACATTTGTTATATTCTTAGTTATGGCTTGATGCTCAAATGTAATTGACTTTACGTTATATTTGATATTTCACTTTCTTTCTTTTTGTATCTAGGCAGCCATTGTTGGACTCCAGACTAAGAAAATTCTCTTCTTAGGGTTGAGAAATAAATATTGTTGCATATGTGCCAGAGCAGAAGCAAAAAACATCTCCGCATCTGAGCACCACTGCTTTAAAAACTGGCAAGGCATATCTTCTGCGATGGAGTCTGATATAGTGGTAGAAGGCTTTTGCAAAAGTATACAACTGCATGGCCTTAAATATACAAGCATCATAGCGGACGGGGACAGCAATGTCTACAAACGCATCTTAGACAGTAGGCCGTACGATTCAACGGTTGAAAAAATAGAATGCAAGAACCATTTAATCAGGAATACTTGCAACAAATTGAAAAGCTTAGTGAAAAACAGCAGCAGTGGCTGTGTAGTATCGAGAAAATACCTAGGAAGTCGTATTTTGCGCATGCAAAAAGCTATCGTAATGGCCATAAAATTTCGAAAGCAAGAAAAAGTATCTTTGACAGATGCGATTCGGAATCTTAGAAACGACATTCGCAATATTCCGAGTCATGTATTCGGAGACCACGGAAATTGTGAGAAATATTTTTGTAATGGTGCAAAGAATGACACTAATTTAATACCATACATGAAGGAGAAAGGAATGTTATACAAAGTAATGGATGTATTCGGCGATTTAGCAAATCATTCAAAAAGTTTGTTATATGACGTAAATAATGATGCAGTGGAAGAATTTAATAGTATAGTAGCCAAATTTGTGGGTGGGAAACGCGTTAATTATTGTTTAAAGGGGGGCTACCAATCTCGCTGCAATGCTGCAGCTGTATCATATAATAGTAAATCACCCATCGAATCTCTCTACAGGCATGCTTATTATTGTAGTCCTGGAATTTGCTCCAAAATATATGAAAAAAGAAAAGCCGAAAAAGCGCTACGAAGGTCAAAAATAAAGCGCTTTTGCCGGCGAAAATTATTCAATGAAAAAACTGACCAAAGCTATGGAAATGCAGCTGAAAAACCGGATTTGCCTCCGGAAATTTTTGAAGAAAAAAAAAATAATTTCTTACGCAAACTAAACATATCTGACAAAGAAAGAGAAGCCATTTTTGCTTCAACTATTTTGCAAAGTATGTCAACTGAATGGGTCGAAGAACGTCGGAAACGACTCACAGCGTCCAATTTTGGTGCTGTTTGCAACAGATTGCCGCACACAAGTTGTGCAAATTTAGTTAAAAAATTGCTATACTCTCATCCTTGCACAGCAGCTATGACGTATGGCAAGCAAAACGAAGTAAATGCTGTGCAAGATTTAAAAGCAATGAAAGTGAATGTCAATCCATGTGGATTATTCATTGATGAGAATGAACCATTCCTTGCAGCTACGCCGGACGGTCTCCTTGACCAAGATGGAATTGTGGAAATTAAATGTCCATCCTCTTGTAGTAATCTAACTCCTGAGGAGGGAATAATTAAAAAAAAAATCAAGTTTTGGAAGGTAGGAGGAGGGGGTGATAAGCAAATTTATACAGTAAACGAAAAACATCCCTATTTTTTTCAAATTCAGGGGCAGCTGCACGTAAGTAAGAAACTATACTGTCTTTTTGTTCTTTGGACACCAAAAGGGATAAAAACAGAAAAAATCTTAAAAGACGACCAATTTTGGGAAAATAACATGAAAAAAAAATTAACAGAATTTTACTTTAATTGTCTGCTACCTGAGATACTGGATCCTAGGTACGTACGATCGATGCCAATTAGGGAGCCGACATATATATTGGACGCTCAACAGGAAAGAGAAAGCAAAAGAAAAATAAACGCAAAATCAGCAAGGAAAAAATGTAGTAGTAAGGAGTAGTATATATATATGGGCAAAGGGAATGGGGGTTCATTCTTATCAATGAATAACCTACATGGATTCATATATATATATTATATATATATGTATGTATGTATATATGTACGTATGTATATATGTACGTATGTATATATGTATGTACATATATATATGTATGTATATATATGTATGTATCTTAGGGTCGGCTGAAAATATTTTTTTTTTTTTTTTGTTGTAATTTCGGCCTTTTGTTTCTTTTTTTTTTTTTTTTTTTTTTTTTTTTTTCAAAATTTAAAAAAAAGAGGAAAATTAAAAAGACAATAAAGAAAATAGTCTGTTTTTGATGAAGGTTAGTACGGAAAAGGAGGCATTGATGCACGAAGTTCGTACAAAAATTTTGACACTTGTACCCTTAACTTTTGGCACATCCCTTAACTTTTGGCAAATGCCTATAAATCTCGGCAAAAAAATATGCAGTTAGAGAAAGTGTGTCAACATTTCGGCAAAAATTTGAATGAAAAAAAAGCACTCACATAATGAGAATGTCTACATATTTGCGGCAAATGAAAGAATTGGCCTACAAACTTCTAAATTTGTATGTGGACTTTGCCATTAACATTTTCCCGCATTACCATCATCGAAAATAGAAAAATGTCTTCTTCGGTCCATCCTAATACATATATATATATATGTGTGTGTGTGTAGATAGAGAGAGAGAGAGAGAGAGAGAGATGGGGAAAACAAAAGAAAGAATGGAGAAGTTTTCACTGCAATTATTATTTACGTCCATATTTGTACTTAGCTACAGGTTGAACATACACTCTCATACAATATATTGGTGGGTAGGGGGAGGCAGCTATGGGTTGCATCTTGCTTCAAAGCTAAACTACAGTTTTTGTTTTTACTTTATGTTATTTTATTCAGTTATTCATTTATTTTTATTTAAGTATTTTTAAACGTAGAGATATTGATCTCTCCTTTGACAAGCTAGAAAAATTTCCACTATTTCAGCTATCCTGCTTGTATCGTTGACGCAGTGGATAACATTTTGCTATTGGTTATTTGATTCTGATTTTGATTTATTGAAGCTTTTTTTTTCCCTAGGTGAATTCTAAAATTTTAAGAAACCTCACTCGTTTATCCTTTTCATTAATTTGTTGTTCCATATATGTAAATAAGTTACTGATAGTGTATTAGGAAAACACCTCCAGTAAAATTTGGAAATCTCACGATGATGCACTATTTTCATGCTTCAGTTTTGACCTAACCAAAACCTTACACTTGCCACCAATACGACGAAGGATTTCGAACACTGCATATATACGCACGCATGTGTATTACTTTGTGAGAGTGTATGTATACAATTATCTGGTTTATGCTTTTTGAAAATATTTATTGTTTTGATTATTTCTTTTCTTCCGCCTTTCCATTCCTGGTATAACATTCAATTTTATAAAATCGCAAAAATTGTTAATTATAAAAATGATGTAAAGAAAAATGAATATTTTTATACATTGCATTTTTCCTTGATACTTCATTGGTACTCTAAAAACATGACAATGACAATTTCAAAATATATTTTCTACTAATGCACACTAAGGATTCAGGGGATAATTTCTAACGAAAGATGTTCGGAAGCCTTGGTCTTCCAATCTTCAGAATTTATTTTAATTCATAAATTGTCTGAGTTTCATACAATATGTACATATAGCTATTTAAATAAAAAATCAGTGGAGGTGCTACACTCCTGTAAATTCCTATGCTCTTTGTTGTAGTCGATAGTGTAATTGTTTTTGTTCACCATATATTTAAACTTAGATGTGCATCAGATGTTTTTGATTCGTTATTTTGGGAGTTTTAAATGTAATGATAATGAATCGTGAAAAACTATTAAGAATTATTTTATTTTGATTATCGAATTTCTAAGCTATTAAGGCATAAAAGTAAAAATTCTTACCCTACCATTCATACATTTCCTTCTTTTAAAGGCTTGATTATTAAAACATCATTTCTACTAGATTTGTTTTGCGTTTCAATTACCTGTACATTTTGCTACTTGTTACTAACTCCAATGATGCTTTCAGATGCTTTTTAATTTTGCTAAATTAGTTCAACTCTAATCCTGATACGTATTTTCGAAAAAAAAATATGATCCATGATTCTGCTACGGTGTGGCCTAAAGCATTTTAATTGTATTATTGTACTGTGTTTTTCTATGTTAAACAGTTTTACGTTTCTATGCTGAAATAAACAATGCAAAATTCAATCCAAATGATTTTTTCCCCATTTTTAATCACAACATTTTGTGAGGTAGATATGATAACAAACATATATATGTGTTTGTTATCATATCTACCTATATATATATTAGCAAACACAAACTTCTAAAATGTGCATTTTATATAGCTAATGTTTATACATTTAGAAACTAGGCACCAACTGAGCACCAAGAGAAAAACAGTAATTAAAACGGAGTTTAAACTTGACTAAATCATTTAATGAATTTTTAACGAATATTATCATTACTTGGTTTTATCAATTAAATAAGGAAAAAATCATATTTTTTACTTTAAAAATAGTTTTGGAATGCTTGCTTTTTCGAAACTAATACTAGTCGAACCCCGCTACTACGAACCCTCAATGGACCGACTTCGGAGATTGCTATAACCGAGGGTTCGCTCCATCCGATTTTGCCAAAAAAAGTGTTAACTGATTAAGATACTTCTATGTAATAAACATATTTCTAACAATAATCAAGGTAGAGGAGTAAAATATTAACTTTAGATATGGCTTTCAATAATAGGTAAACAAATTTTTAAAATTTACCTTATTATTTATCCATAGTATAAAAAAAGGTCATTGTTGGCTGTAAACTTTTGGATTTTATATACACCACTGTAAAAGATGGTGTTTAACGAGACTAGTGCACAAATGGCAAGGAATGTTGCTGAGACAAATCGTAATTTTAGATCACTACAGCTGATTTTCTAACGTTTGATGATTGTTATGAACGTTTGAAAACGCATTAATGACATAGGATTTCAGTTGGGACCATTCGAAAGGTTTGTTACTACCGGGGATTGTTATGTCCCGGATTCACTATAGCAAGGTTCGACTGTTAAGTTATTTGGTTTCAGCAAACACCTTGTTCAAATCAGCTAGTGCTTATCCCACATAATCTAGCGTGCATGTCTGAAATTTTATTTATTTCAATCATAAGCATGTATTGAAAATGACATTTTAAAGCACAAAGATGCAAATTTTATATTCATAAATGCCATTTTTCTAAAAACTGGTGCTATGTCATGAACCACAGAAAGCAACGAATAACTACTGTTATGGAAAATCCTAAACAAGAACAAAGAAAAAGATAGATGAGAAACAAAATCATTTCAAACTTATATATTTCGTAGGTGATTGCATTAACAACGCAATTTTAAAATGTATGCCTGCAAATTCTTATACGCTATTTACAAATGAGCAACTGTTAGACATGCACTTCCGCGTAGGAAGAGCTTTTCAAATGAATTTGGTAGATCATTTTTCATACCTACGCGTTCCGAAACCTGTTTCCGATATATTTTGCACTCATTCTCTTGTACGTAAATTACGGTGTTGGAAAAAGTAGTTGCGATTTTGTGTAGTACATTACTTCTTTAGTGTATGGTATATTGTTCCAGTCCAGTCACATACGGAATATACCATAACACTGCTTTCATTTACTAAAAATAAACATTTGCATCTGTAAGTCCACATATGAAAAATCCACAAAAAAAAAGAAAAAAAAAAGAAAAGAACAGTGCCAACGTCCTAACATTTGTTCATAGTTGTTTGATTTTGTTAATTGAATTTAGAATGAGTAATTCTTAAACCATATTCATAATTAGAAACATAACCTATAAAAATATCACAAATTGGTATCTTAAAAGTACTAATACGCAGGGATCTGGAGCAGCCATGTGTTTGAATTGCTCCGCTCCAACTTCCAAATACATGCTCCGGCTCCGCTCCGTGATCCGAATAATTTCGATAAATTATATTATTTGTGTTTTTTTTAAGCTCATTTTTACTACAAAATTTAAAAAGCTTTTAAAAAAAAATTGTAGCAGTGCAGCAAAACAAATTTTCTTGCTCTGGCTCTAGTTTTGAGAAAAATCTCTTTGCTCCACTGCTCCTGCTCTTTTGTATACGGATTAGATTCCGAATACTTTCAAAACGGTCGGATTCTGGATAGCCCCCTTGTCGGTGTGCCCCGTCTCTTCCGTATTTACAGTTTTAAAATTGGCAGCCCTGACCTCAACCTGCAACCATACAAACTTTATCTCGATTCAACAAGTCTTGGTAAAAAGCTGTCGCCCTGCGAGGTCTTCTAATGGTGTTTTTGTGCATTCAGTCATAGGAGAAAACCAGGAAAACTCTCAATTGACTTCTCGATAAGTATTAAATAGAAATTATCACAGCAACCACCTCAGCTCGCTTATCAAAGCAACGTTTGCATTGCCAGAATTAGAAATTGGAACTTCTGGTTCCGAGGAATATCGTCGTCCCAGTAGTCAGGCTGCCATTTTGAAAACCTTTTGCGCAGGGAACTGGAGCAGAGTTATTAATATTATTATCATTATTATTATTATTATTATTTATGTTAATTTAATTTTTTTGAGTTGCTATGCTACAGCTCCCCTCCGATTCTCATGTTATAGTTTCAAGTCCACTCCAGCTCCATTCACTGCCCTGAATAGTTTTTAATGGCACATGCAATATTTATCGCTTTCGTTTATTCAGTGTATTACGGAAAAAATTTAAAAGTCGTTTGAACCCTAATATTTCAATAAATATTCGTATAATGTTTCGTACATAATGAAGAAAAAAAGTAATAAATAAATGCACTCGGAAAAAAAAGGCCACTGTTTCAAAACTGTCATTGCCAACCATTTGCTTATTTTCTTTCTTTTTTTTTAATTCTTTTTTTCCTTTCTTCCATGCCTTCTTTTTCTCCTTCTTTTTTTTTTTTTGATGAATTTGTAATTGCCGCATACTTTTGCAACAGCGAAAGTATGTTATGCACATCCCCAGTTTCAAGTTCGTGATTTAATTTTGCTGAGTAATATATATTTTACAACAGCTAATATATCATCAAAATACATACGTAAATACTCATAGGTGTGTGTGCGGGGACTTAGAGATACCATTGTACCCCCATTAGCAAATAAAAATGAATGCTAATTACAAAACTGGCATTCTCTTTCGCGTTTGTATTCAATAAATATGCTTCTTTGCGTTTAATTTGTCATATGTTTCCTTGGAGATGCATCTGGGACCCCCATCTGATGGGTGCATTTTGGTAGCCCCTTTAGCACAGTAGCGTCCCCTCTTGTCAAAGCTCTGCGCACGCTTATATAAACACATATTACTTGACCACATATTGAAGTGCCAATGAAGCGGAACTAAACAGAAAGTAAAGAACCATTGAATACGTTTTTTTTGTCAGAGAAAACCAGGATGTTTTATTCGAAAAATGATTCGGGAATTTTATTTTAAATGACAGAAATACAAAGGAAAGAAATAAAATAAATATGATGGTCTCATCATATTTATCAAGTATTCAATATGCAATAATTAGCAAAACATAATTGAAGAAGTGTATATAAATAAATAAAATAAAATACAAAATAACTAGATAAATTATATAAAATAAAGAAAGAAACGCAAACATCCACATTTAGTTTTAGAGAAAAAAAAAATAGAGTAGTGGAGCTCAACAAATCTTCATTTGCTACTCCTGTTTCGAGCAAAATTCGTTACTTAGGTTACCTCTTTTCTTATTTATTCATTTAATTTTAATCATACTAACGCAAAAATTTCTGCTCTTAAATTAAGCTTTATACAAGAGACGAATTAGCGCTCTTTATGTAACAATAACTGAGAACAGCATTCAGCAAGTTTTAACTTTTTTTTTTTTCATTTTTTTCTGAAAATCAAGCAATTTATCGCAAATTTTGATTGATTAATTTGTACTAAATTAGGTCTAGAAGCAAGTTCTCAGAAAGACAAACCTTCGTTTTAAAAGTATCGTTTACATTTTCATTTTTAAAGCACTAAATATGCAATTTACAAACAATTCGAGAGAATGGAAGAAGGGTAACAATATTTTTTCTTTTCGTTTCAACTCTCAGCCACAGAGAATTCTTGGAACCGGAATAGGAACAACGTTGTATAAGTAGAGGATACGTGCAAGAAGGGCTGGTCCGTAGAACGTTTTCTCCCGTCCACGGTGCAAAGCTGTCGTGACGTCATCAAGTTGACATAGCGCTTGTTCCCAATACTGCGAAACGAACTCCGAAGCCAGTAAAACGCAAGTTTTTCTCTTGATTTTAACGTTGTAAATGAAAAAATAAAGGGGGAGGGACACAAAGACAAAAATGAATATTTATTTATTATTTTTTTTTTTTGTCAGGAATCATCTTTTAAAAACTAATTATCGCAGTTTAAATCTTGAAGTAATTACGGGGTGATTCACAAATGATGTCGCACTTCGAGAGAGGTGGGATATTCTAGAAATTGTAAGTGGATGACAAGGTGAGGGGGGGAATCAGAAGATAAATTTTTTTTTACATAGTTTATTTCATTTATTTATTTGTATTTACGTTGGTTTTATTTTGTATAGTAAACATCAACGCTGTTTAAAGTTTCAATGAACTTCTAGTAGAAAGTTCACATTTAAAAAGAAATTTTCTTGGAGATTATAGAGCGGTTATTTTTACAGGATTAGAAATATTAGTATTATATACTAATTATGTTTACTCTCTTATATACTAATTATGGTTTTTGTTGTAAGCCTAAATTTCGTTCTGTACAAATTAAATACAAATATAATTATTATTGTTCTTACGCTCACAAGTGTCATTTCAAAATAAAATTGAAAATGATCTATAGAATAGTCCCTTGTTTCTAAAATGCAAGCTCATACGCTTATGTATTATAGCGTGTCAAGTGACAGGGAAGGGATTGAAATTTGACATGTTGTGACAAAGGTCGCCGTTGAGCCAAGTAGATTGAAAATAATTGTGACAAAATTAATGGGCGGACCCTACACGCTCTTATTAAATATATAATATAGATATATAGGTAATGAATGAAAGAAAATAAATAGTAAATAAATATAACCAACCGTTTTAACATAGTATTACGCAGAGAAACCTGAATTTTAGAGAGTTTTCTTTTGCAAGTAATAATTATCCGATCTTTCTAATTTTTGGTTCCGAAAACTTTTTTTTTTAATGTTGACTCTAAAAAGAGTAGTTAAAAAAATGTGTTTGCAACAAAAAAAAAATATTATCCTATTTTTTTAAAAATAAGTTCTGAAAAGGATTTCTTTTCCTTCTTTCTTTCTTTTTTTTTTTTTTTTTGGTTCTGAAAAAGAACCTTTGTTTCTTTTTTTTTTTTTTTCCTGTTCTAAAACCATTTTTTCATTTTTATGTGTTTTTTTTTTTTTGCTTTGACTTAAATTTCTGTTATTTTTTTTCTGCCGTCGTTTTGCTAGATAACAAATTTCTTCATTTTTTTATTTGCATTTCGTCTCTTAGGGCAGAGTCTCTTTAGGCACATTATCTAATAGAGCATTAGCTGCATTATCATCTACTAAATGCCTGCTACAGATATCTTCAGCACGCTTTTTAAGGACTGGTCATTTTTAATCTTTCTTTTGCCTCTTCCCAAGGCCGTAGCCAGAATTTTTTTCGGGGAGGGGGGGGGGGGCTGACTTTGAAACACTTATGTTGAGGAAAGTTTCAGAGATTAATATATGGTACACTGCGAAAAATTTCAGGATTTCCCATCACCCCCCCCCCCCCCCTCTGGATACGGCTGCCTCTTCCAGAATAGTTCTTTTCCTTTTTCTTGCAGTTCTCTCAGCCACAGTTGTTCCTTTGGCATTTTTATTGCGAAGTGAAAGTTTCAAAGTCGGCGGCACGGCCCCAGTTTTCAGAATTTTATTGGTTTTCATTTCAAACCAAGCAATCTATTTTTCAAATCATCTTCGTAATCGTCAACTGTAAAATATTCGCTACAAATTCTAGCGTTCTTTTCATTCACTGGATCTTTTCGTTTACAATTTTGCAACCATATCTTCTGTAATTCCAAATCCTCGGAAAACACGTGGTAAACAATATCAATTATCCTTTGTTTTTCGATAATAATTACAGCAAACAGCAACTGCAGTGGATCAGACTGAATTCGGGAATGTCACCAAGCAAGCGTCCGTTTTGTCAACCCAGTGACGTCAAAACAGGTTTCCCCCCTTTCGAAACTGGTCGAAAGTCGGCACTCATTTTTACAAAGGAGTGGACCAGCCCTGCGTGCAAGTAAGTAGAGCTGATTACACTGGCAGCAGGGGGTCTCCCTGCCTGAAGTGACAAGTCAAATGTGGGGGAGAGTAGACCCTTCGTCCACGAGCTATCGTACATTTCATTGGTAGTTGAAATGTCAATCACTTGAGGTTGACACACTCCCCTCATACTCTTGGAAGGCCATCTTAAGCCTAACCACGAAATTTTTTCTGACTGAAGAGCAGCCTTAAGGCTCTTCGCTACCGTCCATCTTGTTTTTCGGCGCTAATGCTATCTCTACGGGAAAATCTGCAAAAAGTCCTACTCATAACTCGAGAAGTTATTTGAATATTTTCATGCGGTTTCTTTTAAACGATAGAGTGGACCTAGTTAACGGTTTGCTACTTTTCATTTTTTCTGTGGTGAACTTCAAAAATTTTTTATAACATTTTTAAATTTCAATTCATTATTTTTAAAACTGTGGGAAAAGATACGGGAAAAAGGAAAAGTAGCAAACCAAGCTTAAATATTTCTCTTTAAAACCATATTTTAAGTTTATATCTGAGACAATTTGTGTACCTGTTATTAGCAGGAGTAAAAGTGTTGTTTTTGAAAAAGTTTGAAAAACTACTAAAATTCACGCCCCGTAACAAACCACACCTTGGCCCGCCCATTCGAGGGACCTAGCATGCCTAGAGGGACCTATTCCCCTCTCGCTAAAGTGACAAGCAATCAGTCTAATTTGTTTACAAGCTGCCCAGGAGATCCATCCATTCTTTACCGATCGCTTTGTATGTTTTGTGCATGGGGGTTAAAGGTTTTGTGCTACCCGTTCGGTTTTCTGTTCTGAGTTCAAGCGGAAAAGAAGTTTTTGCATTACATTCTATTTTCCTTGACGCTTGATGAAGAAAATCGTTCTATGATAAAATCGAATACTACGTCTTTAACATAGCAGAAACCTTGTTAAAGAGTACTATAAAAATGCAGTTCGATCAATAAACACTACACCATTTTTACATTACACTACTATGAATCAAAATTTTATGTTCATTAATATTGTTATTTTCAATTTGAAAATTAAATGCTGAAGAGTATGTTAAAGAAATATCGATATATTGTAAGTGCAGATGAAAAGAATATTTTCATTTATGTATTTATTTGTGTTCCAAAAGTAATTTGGGGTGTTAAAAGTAATATAATTATCTCACAAAAATACAAAAAGGTTACGAAATTCATTATTAGTGCTTATAAAATTGTAATTTAATAGCATAATGACATTAAATATTAAATAAGAGACCAAATATTTTCTGCTATGAATGAACATATTTCCTGCTATGAATGAACATATTTCCTGAAGAGAACCAGCGAAATATCTATACAACAATATATAATACTAGCGGTACCCGCACTGCCCTGCCCTTGTTCAGAAGTGAAAGGGCCAGTTGGTTCGTCATTATATATATACACTAGGGATGTAACGAATAGTGATTCGGCCGAATACCGAATATTCGGCCATTTCTTCCAGGGCGAAGCCGAATATTCGGTCATTTCCTCTAGGCCGAATACCGAATATTCGTCGGCCGAATATAAAATTTCTAGAAAATCGTTGTAATAGAAAGTATTTGTCAAGTTTAAAATCATTCACAAAGTCAAACACCAATTACACACAATCTATGATGTATGATTTAATTCTGTTTGTTAAGAACTTAGAGCTATTTAAAATTAATCTATTCACACTATTGTTTTGAATGTAATAAAACTAAGAATTTCACCCACAAGCAAAATAGAAATGACAGGTTTTACGGTAGTAAGTATTAGCATGATTTTACTAATTATTTAATTGCAAGAAATACTAGTGCTTAGTGAACTTTTACCTTGCTCAAAACTGTTTTATGAAGACATTTTAAAAGTTATAAAAGTTAATATTTTTATTTTATGGGGTTTTTTACATACCTATTTTTAAAAGATCTATCAAAACTTAATGCACTTAACTGGAATATGTTTTTATTTTCAAAAACCCTAATAAGTTATGCTATCTAAATATTCATGAGGGGCCGTTCATAAATGACGTCACGCTTTTTTCCTATATATTTGACCCCCTCCCCTCCCTTTGTCACAATATGTCACACTTCAGCGACCCCCCCCCCTTTGTCACGCATCACGCTATGTTGCATAATGCACGATGTCACATTTCTTGTTACCTCCTCCCCTCCCCTTGTCACACTTTGTCACAATTTCATCAACCCCCCTCCCCCCTCGAAGCGTGACATCATTTATGAATGATCCCTGATATATTCTGGGCTTTTCACATTTCTCTCTAACCCAATATTCACAATCAGTCTACCCAAACAAAGTCTGGCTTCCACTTTGTTAATAATAATAAAATGAATTTATCATGTTCTCCATTATAATTAACTATTGGCAGCTTTTGGGGGCAAATGCTAAATATAGAATACAATATTACAACTTTAAAATGTGTTTTTGATCAGTCAAGCCTAAAACAATATTTTAAAAAAGTAGTTTATTCTAAATTATTTTTATTTATTAAAACTATAGTGGACTGATGTATTCTTTTGGAATAATTATAATACAATTTTAAATGTTTAAAATCTACTAATTTCTTTATTTATTTACTTTTTTGCTGCAGCAGAACTATTCGGCCGAATAATCCATCAATATTCGATCAGGCGGAATTTGACCTTACCCAGTATTCGGCCAGGCCGAATATTCGGCTCGGTGATGAAATGACTATTCGGCCAAAGGGCCGAATACCGAATAGTGGCCGAATATTCGTTACATCCCTAATATACACTGGTATTTTTTAAAATGTGTATGTATTACGTTATTCTATTAAGATGTATAGCATTCCACAGAATTAAAAATTAGCCTCCCACGGCAATCAATCGGCGATCCTACATATTTAAGGAACTTTATTTTCTTGTGAGAAAGACGCACCCATAAGAAATGCAAAAAGAAACTATGAAAAAACGCATTATGTTTGTTTAATTCAGGTACCCACACAAAGAGCACGATTATAAGGCATTTTAATCGACACACACACAGACGTACTTGGTGGTTTATTATTAGTAGAGATGTATGGCATTACATGCAAGTGCCCCTTTTAATCCATACTCTATGCATCCTAACATAGCGTGACATGTGACAAAGGGGGGAGGGGGGTCCGCTGAAGAGTGACATATTGTGACAAAGGGGGGGGAGGGGTCAAATATATGGGAAAAAAGCGTGACATCATTTATGAACGGTCCCTTATCTCCATCCTGCAAAAAAAAGTACATGTCTATTTCGTTCTTATTTGGATGTTTGAAACAGCGAAAATGAAAGAAATATTTCTTAAATGACATTACAAGCCTACATAAATTCTTGAATGTCTCCAGCCAGAATTGATTAGGGACATTTAATCACAGACTTTACAGGGAAAATTAATACAAGGGTCTAATTAGTACCTTCGTAAATGTGGTCTTGCTTTTTTCCCACATATTTGACCTCCCTACCCTCTTTGCCACATGTCACGCTATGTTGCATAAGCATGATGTCACACTTCTTGCTACCCCCCTCCCCTTGTCATAATTTGTCACAATTTCACGAACTCCAATCCCCCCCCTCGAAGAGTGACATCATTTATGAATGATCCCAAGAGTTATTTAACTAAGCAACAATTAAGCTAAAAAAATAAATGTTTGTTTTGTTCCGACTTCGATCAATTTATTATAAGATTTTTCAACTACAGTAAAACCCCGTTAAAACGCGGGCGTCGGGGGACATGTTTGGCACCCGCGTTATAACATAACCGTGGTATAGTGAAACTATCCCGCAGAACCATATTACAAAATAATACTCGTTTTCGTTGCATCATTTTAACTTTATCAATCACCCGTAACTTTTCTTCTCTTCTATACTATATTATTTTCTTTTATTTTTTGCTGCTATTTTATTTACTGTATTACTTTTATTTAATTGCTGTGCACGAAGCACACATCTCAACTGCGCAATCAGTCTATCGAGCGATAGGTTATAAACCAACTGTGTTCCGAGAAAAAGGGGGTTTAAAAATATCTTTACGTTATTAATATGGGTTTGTGAGAGGTCCTAAGGAAAAAAATAGATTTGGAAGGGGAGGAAAGCACTTCTCAAAGAAACAATGTTTTAAGCCGGCACACACACACACTCAGACTGGAAAATATATTTACTTTTCAGGAACGCTAAAGGATCTGGAATACAAAGGTAAACTTCTGAAAATAGAAGATAGTTAAGCAATGAACTGAACAGTTCCTGACAGATTGAGCTCCCCCCCCCCCCCCCCATGTGAAGGGAAACAAGTCAGATCCAGTCAGGACAATTGTACCCAATTTTGAAATCAAGCTACTATATAGTGCCCTAGGTTGAAAGACAGAAAAAGCATGAAAAAGGTGTGCATCAGGACTATCACCATTGGGCTTTATGTGTTTGTGTGTGTTGTGTAGGGATGGCAGCTCTTTGGCTAGATATTTGTGTGCTCGGGCTGGCTTTATTTACAATGGTAAATAAGGAAAAACCTTTAATTGACAATGTTAAAGGGTGGTTTAAACGTCGGGGGACACCTATTTAATCATAGAAAAAAATGGAGCTGCAATCACTAACCATTTCATGTCCAGAATTTTTAGAAAAGAAAATCTATAGCTGTGGGATAAGGCACGTGGATGATATTTCACTGAAAAAAAATATTTTTAGTGGAGTAAAAATTTAATTTTGGCGTAGTTAAATATGAGAATTACTGTAATAAGCAAAGTTTAAAATTATGCAATATATATATATATTGAACAAAAACATAAATGAAAAAGGGGCCAAATTCGGTAGAACAAGCAATCTTCGGAGTAGTCGGTGTCACCGATAAAAGAGTTGAAATATGAGAGGTGCCAACTTCCATAACAGATATTTTAATCATATCTGTAGGAGACTACAATGTTCTTCAATTCATTTAAAAACAACTTGTTACTTTCGGGATCATTCATAAATGATGTCACGCTTCGAGGGGGGAGGGGGTTCATGAAATTGTGACAAAGTGTGGCAAGGGGAGGGTAGGGGTAAAAAGAAGTGTGACATCATTCTTATACAATATAGCGTGACGTGTGACAAAGGGAGGGAGGGGGTCCGTTGAGTGAAATTTTGTGACAAAGGGGGGAGGGGGTCAAATATAACAGAAAAAATCGTGGCATCATTTATGAACGGTCCCTTCTCTGGTATCCGATTTCTTATTTGGTAAGTTTTAAATGTCAGTACATTATATTCAAAAAACTCCCCCAAATAGAAACATTTCGAACAGGCAGTTAGTAAAATCATGTGGCAAGCTATAATAGTTAATTGTCTTCTTATCGTGTTCTTGAACTTAACTTATCTTAATGAGCTACTTATTTTTTGTATTATTAGCCAGGGTAGTAAAATTGAAAGTGCTCTTCGTTTGAAGTCAAATTTTTAACTATTTTGTTTTGATATAAGAGAAAAACAAAGAGGGACAAAAGAAAACAATTTTATGCCATCTTTGAACGTACCCGATTCCAATTTAGCAGTAGAACACTGTAGTTCCGTTACAAGAAATACAAGATAATGTATTTTTTCCCAAGTTTCGGATTTTTTCTTTTATATAAACTTAATTGCCAACCTTGATGCCAAGTTTCAAGTTTCTAAGTCACTTATTATTAGTAGTTTTTGTTTTTGATGAGTGAGTCAGTCAATAATAAAAATTACACTATTTAGACCTTAATAATTCTATAACTATAAGAGTTACATCGATGAAATTTAATATTCTAGGGGTTCAAGGGGCCCTTATTTGAAGCATAAAATTTCAAGTATGTAGGCCTAACAGTTTTTGAGTAATGATGTCGAAAGTAGCTTGAAATGGTTCTGGTAAAATTACACATTGTCCGGTGTCACCGTCTTTGAACTTGGCCGTGTGTCTAGATCTTCTTTAAGAAATGAAACGTAACTAAAACATCTATATGGAACACACTGTTTACCACTGTTGTGGAATTACCCATATATCCTTGCATTTTCTATTAATTTTAACCAAATTTTAAAAAACAACATTGTTTTTATTTCTGAATGCCTTTTTTTTGTTTGCTTAAATATATAAAAAAATCAAGGATATATACGCGTCATTAAGATTTCGATGTCTTACAAGATAAAATCATATTCTAAAATTGCTAACAGTAACAGTTACTAATTCTAGCAGTAGATTGAAAGAAAAAAAGTACTTCGAAAAATAATAAACATTGTATTTTACGATAACTCATGTGATCATGTGAACTGAATTTAAAAAAAAAAGGAAAAAGAAAGGAAGAAAGAAAGAAGTCGGCTTCAACAGCGTGCTAGCAAAGAAAATGGTGCTAGTTTCAAGAAACAATTTGTGCGTTCCAAGGAGAGTCAAAGATTTTTCTGAGGTTGAGAAAAGAAACAGAGCCCCGGGGATCAGGAGCAGTGTCTTTTTCTAGGAAAAGGGTAGATGTTTTGGACCCCGCTCGACCGCAACTACCAGGGTTGTCGCGTGGATCCCCTTCAAAAGATTTATAGCTGTCCATTGAGAGACATAGTGATTGACGCTGTCCATTACAAGAATAGGCCAATTACCAGCGCAAAGAGATTGAATAAGACACTCCCACATTGTTGCCACTATTTCAGAGATTTTGTCAGCGCTGTTTCCGATTTGGTTGTGAAGAGCCTTAAGGCTGCTCTTCAGTCAGAGTTTCAAATCTTCGAAACCAATGTTAACCTACGGGAAAAGTTGGACTATGTTTTAGAAAGTTCCTTTGAAGTTTTCGAGTCCGGAATTTTTTTGAGTATTTTTCAAGCCTATATCTCGGTCTTGTAGTTTTTACTTTTTTAAAATATCACTTACCGTATTTTTAAAAAATCGTTAAAAAATGAATTTTGGAAAAAACGTGGTACTGTTAGACGTTTCGCTCTATAAAATATTTTCAAAGCATGTTACCGAAATTTGAAAAACAGCAAGACCAGCAAAACATTTCCAGCTTTCTTTTGAACTTTTGTTTGAAATAATGCGAACATTTTTAAAGACAAAAAAATCCGTCCAAAGTTTGAAAATATTTTCAAAAAAAGCTCGAAATTCCTATAAGCCACGCCTCCTACCGCTTCCCATGCAAGGGGGCATGATTTACGAGGTCGATTAGCTTAATGACTCTCACTCCGGGAAGCGTTGCTGTTTCGGATTCGGACAATGGGGAAAGTGTGGTCCCCCTCTTCAGACCCTCAAACCGGCCAGACACAGAAGACAAACCACATGTTTTTTTCTAAAGGGAAGAAAATTGAGACAAGTCTGCTTTTCCAATGTTTGATTTGAGAACCTATGACTTATATGTAATCCTTTATATGGGCAAATTCCTGTTCCCACGGTACTATAAAAATATTTTTCCCGAATTAAATGTTTCTACAATTGGGGAAAAAAACATTTTTTTAAAAATGTAAACTTGAAAACACTACTGCTCTTTAATTAGTAAATCAAATGAGAAATTATTTAATGTAAGTAATTATTCATTAGTAAGTTAATGATTTAATTTTCTTCTACACAATCCATAATTCTTTTCTTCAAAAACTTTCTGAAGAGAAAAGCGTTGCCTTTACTCCCCCCCCCCCTCCCCGCCCTCTTAAAGACAACTGTGTATGCCACAGATAAAACTAATTAAATTGAGCGAGATAGAATTTTTTTGTTTTTTACTGAAGGAATAAAGGAATGATAAACTTTAAATGTTTTCCTAAATTAAAAAGAGATTTTTGAGAAAATGAATGTATTTTCAAAATTTTATATTGGCCTCTTTCTGAATGTAATGTTTCAATAACTTGTGTTTTAGAACCGAAAAAAAAAATTTAAATATTGGTTAAATCCATCAACATCTTCCGGTGGAGCTGGAATTTTGAAAAACAAAATTACATATAAAGATCGACAGCTGGGGGGGGGGGGGGATACAAACAACCTCCTTTCTTTCTTTTATTTCCTTTTTTTAATGATTTTTTATGCCATTCGTAATATTTATTAGCCTTTTCTTTCATAAGATTTTTCCATCTTTCGATATCTTTTACTTTTTCTTATCCTACTTTTCCGTAAAAGTAAAAAAAAAAAAAAAAAAAAACAGAACGAAAGAAGGCTAATGTATCACATCACAAGAATATCGTTAAAAATAGGAAAAAGTCATAAACAAGTGAAGTAAATAAATATACATTGAAAAATTAAAAAAATTGAAAGTAGGGGTTTGCGATGGGGTAATTGTGTCTGTCGGTCTGTCTACTCAATAACTTTTGAAGGAATTGTCCGATTCGAAAGATTTTTTACCCTGCATTCGAAAGATCTTGGCGAGGACATCTCATTTTCATATTTTACTTTTTGATTTGAACAATTTTTCGTTCAATTTTGAACAGTTCAAAAATTCTGAACATTAGCGCCTTCGGGAAAAAATGAAGCAAAGTATGCAAATTCTGGGCAGAAGATCCAAGTTCCTTTGAACAAGCGTATTGGAAGGAGCTCTCGGCGTGAAATTTTTTTTATCCACGCCGAATTTCATACAGTTCAGAAAAAAAAAAAACCCACAGCGCCTACGGGAAAATTTCAGTCGTATACAAATCCTGAGCTAACCAACCGATTTACTTGAAATAAACTTTATCGGAAAGATGTTATGACGTAGAATATATACAGTGGAACCCCGCCATTCGTCCCTCAATTCGTACGGCGCCAGTTGTCAGCTAGGTCGCCAGTTTGGCTTTTTTTAAGAAAAAAATCGAGAAATTATGCTCATTTTGAACTCGTCTAGAAGTAATTTGTTTCGCGTTTTGGATTTTTTAAAAATCTTAATACTTTTTGAGATTTTACTGACAATTTTAGTTTTCTAAGGGAGCATCTAGAGGAAGTGGTTGAAGAACTTTCTTCTTCAGAGGAGGAAAGTAGTAAGAAAAGCATTTCCTTTTGCAGAAATTAAAGAGCTGTGTTACTTCTGCAAGAAAACGCAGAGAGTGATGGGAAAACAGCATGCCAACACTGCTGTGGTCAACAGCAAGTTGGGATGCTTTGTTCAACGACAATGTTATTGGCCATTTTAGAAAAATTCTGAACAATCGTCAAAGGCAGACAACATTGGACAGGTTTTTAGGGAAAGAAGCCCAAGATTCTTCTAGTGCAAAAAGAAAGGACAACAGAAAGGGAGAAAACACTTGAAGGGATATTACCTGATGTTTTTATAGAAGGGGCCTCCTCTTCCTCTTCCAGCCCTTTCATTTCCTCATCTCACCATTCCACATATGCCATCAGCACAAGCAAAGTGCAGTTAAATTTTAATTTATCTATAATTTCATGTACAGTACTGTACATTTGTTTTTCATAGGTTTAAATAAGCAACCATCTGTGTGTCTGGACCGGATTAATCCAATTTACACTGTATTTTATGTGAAAAAATAATTCGCTATTCGTACAAGTTGCCATTCGAGCTGCCTCCTGGAATGAATTGTGTGCGAATAGCGAGGTTCCACTGTACAGTACACTTCCTCGGGGAATGGCGAAAAGCATAGGACATTGTTTAGAAAACAAACCACATGTTTCTTTTCCTGAATCACAAAAATTATTTTCTTCACAGTTCACATGACTAAACTAAATACAGTGGAACCTCGGTAGCTCGACGCGCAGATAAGTCGACTAACCCTTGGTAAGTCGACATATCCCTCCCCTAATGGTTGGCCCAATGCTAATTTCAATGGGCGAAAAACTCTCTAACTTGACACACAATTTTCAGAGACCCCTGTAAGTCGACCTCCATTTTGTATTCTTATTAACTTTTTCCTCCGGTATTTTTCCACGGTGCACAATTCTGGGAATTTTACAGCGGTGTTTTTTCATCAATAAATGAATTCTTTTCTTGAAAGTGTCCCTAGAAAATTTCCTTATTCCCCTTGTACCTTTCTACGAACACGAGAAAAAATTTAATTGCAAATTAGCAAGCCTCATAGTGTTGGGGAATTTATATTTTCTCTTCAGAGGGAAAAGCAAACAAAAATTATGGATTTTTTTCTCATGAGGTATTCTGATTTAATGTTTATATATTTATTTATTTGTAATGTATAACTTTTCAAAATAATAATAGATAAATAATAAACGAGACTAATTTCGTACACTGGAATTCACTCTTATAACTTGAATGGCAAGTAAATAACAATACAGACCAATATCAGCGATTGAAGTTACGGAATCTCGGTAACTTGACACCTGCTTATCTCTACGGCACGCGACTTTTTTAACCTTTTCAGTTTAGCCCGCAGCTTTCCAAAGGCTGCCCATTCCTGGTTATGCAATGTTTGCTGTGTGGCACTAGGAAATAATATCTTATTATTAGCTAAAGAATAAAAACGGTTTGGTTGTTTCTCATCCATAAGCTTACTTCTTTGCATTGCAACACGGGCTCCTTGTAACTCTGAAACACGTGTCCGCAATTTTTGATTATCTTGACGTTTTATTCTTTAGTTTCGCAGCTCAAATGAGGACTAATTATTTCTCTACATTAAATTTATGCATGCGAACTCGCGTCATTAAAGAAAAAAGAACTATGTCTCTTATGCAGGGGTCTCCAAACTTTCCAGACTTAGGGCCATATTGATTACCCTACAACATAATTATTCAACATAAAAATAGATTACTTCAGTAAACTTAATTTAATTTGCTATAAAAAATAAATATGTTCTCTAGAAGGAGTTTTCTTTCAAGTATGCTAGCTCTCCGCGGGCCGGACAAAATCTGTCCGCGGGCCGGATGTGGCCCTCGGGCCGTAGTTTGGAGACCCCTGCTCTTATGCAAAATTTCTGCATATGATTTAAGTCAGGGGTTCCCAACTTTTTTTTTCCTAGCGAAGCCCTTCTAAAACTCGGAAAGAAATTTCTTTCCCATTGGCGAATCCCTTTGGTAGTCCTTAGTAAACGGGTAGGAAAACAATAAAATTTGCTTGCACATTCATTTTTAAAGCTTCACAACAGTTCATAACAAGCAATGAAACACAATTCTTAAAACATCTAAATGGAAATAAAAACTAACATAATAGCTACAATAAAAATATTAGTAATACAAGCATTTTAAAAATTAATTACTTATTTTTATTATTTGTTCTTTTTGTATAATTAATAGTAGCAGTAAACATACGAATTTGCAAAAGCTCTGTTTTTAATAATTATTTCCTCGATACTGCGAAAAAGTTGTGGAATAGTGGAATGACACCAGAAATATAAGTAAAAAAATTTAGAATCAATCAATAAATATCTTAGGGTTCCATTCCCACGTTGAAATATACAAAATTTGCAACCGTTATGGAAATTTACAGAAATATTGGGAAATTTACATGTTTTCAAATTTTCATTGTGATAGAGCAGGAAAGTTGGAATAATGTATTATTAAAATGTGAGTACAAAATTTGAAATTAAAATATCTTCCTTTGCACTAGCGTGGAAAAAGTGAGAAATGGTAGTAGAAACATACCTCTAAAATTAATATAGATCAATTAATACCTTTTGAGCAATAAACCACTTCACGATCCAAATTTTCAAATTTAAGCAATGCAGAAATAAGTGCATTTCAAATTTTATGCGTATAGTTCCTATGCCCCACAACTTTTCCGTATTATCGGGAAAACAATTTTATACAAAAAAAAATCATTTTTAATCTCCGTTCTAATATGTATGAACATTTTAAATTTTGTTTTTTGTTTTGCGTTAGCAATTAAAAATCCAGCTATTGCAATATTATATTCGCGATTTGAAATTTTTCCCCTGAAAAAAAAAATATCAACCATTTCCAATGACTATGTTTGAGCTTAAAAATTCCCTAGTTAGCATGGGAATTAATTAATTTGAAAATTGTTTTGATTTCATCTGTCATTTTTTGCTATTTTCACCGGAGACAAAAACTCTCCAAAATAATAATAATAATTACGGGCATGTGAACCCGAGTTGTTCATTTTCTCTGTCAGATTACTAATCACTACAATGTGGATGCCTTTTCTTTCAAATGGTAAATTTTTTCTTGAATTTTGAAGGTTAATATGACGGGATCTCAATTTGCATTAAATTTAACATTGATTTTAGACTTTGAGTCACCATATGACATTTATTTTTTCATTATTATTATTTTTGTTGTTGTTAATATTTTTTTTTACGAAAATGAGAGAAAGCCGTTCGTGATGCATGAAAAATTTAAGAATTTAAAAGTTATTGTCTCATTTTTTAACTGTATGTTACATTCCTGCAAATTTGTATTTTGTAATGAAATTTATTTTAACGAATCTTTTTATTTGGCACATCCCAGAAAACACAAAACAAACAAACATGACAAGGAAAAGAACTATGTAGAATTCATTTCAGAAGATAATTTCATACATTACAGGTTTTGCATTTGAATAACTGAATTTGTCACTAAATCTTCTTGTCATTTTGTGCATGTACATTATTTTCAGATTATTCACTGTTAATCATGTACTTCCGTCTTCAAGTCTCAAAATGTATATTGAAACATTTTTTGAAGTATATACTCCGGAAACTGTTTTTAAATGCGCTGTAGATGGACTTCCTTTATTTACTCCTTATTATTTTAACCAGATGTACTGATCTCCTTTTGCGTAAATTATATCCTTCGGGAAAACCGTTGTCATTTTGAGTCGCATCGCATATTGAATCTTTATTGGCTATATTCATTTCTGTTCTATGCTGCTTCAGTTTGAAGTGCGATCTTCCGCGCTCCTCCATTTTTATTTACTGGATAATAAATACAGGCAAGCTCGCACATGAAGAATCGGCACAGAAGAAATGATGCAAATGCGCGTCTCAAGCCCCCCCCCTTCCCCCCCTTGTCGATGTGCCCCGTCTGTTCCGTATTTGCAGCTTTAAAATTGGCAGCCCTCACCTCAACCTGCAACCCTACAAACTTTATCTCAATTCAACAAGTCTTGGTAAAAAGCTGTCGCCCTGCGAGGTCTTCTAATGGTGTTTTTGTGCATTCAATCATAAGAGAAAACCAGGAAAACTCTCAACTTACTTCTCGAAGTATTAAATAGAAATTATCACAGCAACCACCTCAGCTCGCTTATCGAAGCAACGTTTGTTGCCAGGATAAGAAATTGGGACTTCTGGTTCCGAGGAATATCGCCGCCCCAGTAGTCAGGCTGCCATTTTGAAAGTTTTGAATACCTTTTGCGAAGGGAACTGGAGCAGAGTTATTAATATTATTATCATTATAATTATTATTATTTATGTTAATTTATTTTTTTGAGTTGCTATGCTACAGCTCCCCTCCGAATCTTATGTTAAAGTTTCAAGTCCACTCCAGCTCCATTCACTGCTCTGAATAGCTTTTAATGGCAAATACAATATTTATCGCTTTCGTTTATTCAGTGTATTACGGAAAAAATTTAAAAGTCGTTTAAACCCCAATATTTCAATAAATATTTAATGTTTCGTACATAATGAAGGAAAAAAATAATAAATAAATGCACTCGGAAAAAAGGCCACTATTTCAAAACAGTCATTGCGAACCATTTGCTTATTTTATTTCTTTTTTTTTAAAGTTCTTTTTTTCTTTTCTTCCCTGCCTTCTTTTCCTTCTTTTTTTTGGTGAATTTGTAATTGCTGCATACTTTTGCAACAGCGAAAGTATGTTATGCACATCCCCAGTTTCAAGTTCGTGATTTAATTTTGCTGAGTAATATATATTTTACAACATATATACGTAGATACTCATAGGTGTGCGTGCGGGGCTTAGAGATACCATTGTACCCCCATTAGCAAATAAAAATGAAAGCTAATTACAAAACTGGCAACCTCTTCCGCGTTTGTATTCAATAGATATGCTTCTTTGCGTTTAATTTGTCATAAGTTTCCCTGGAGATGCATCTGGGACCCAAATCTTATGGGCAGGGCCGGCCTTATCAGTGTGCAAAGTACAAAGGCGCCATCACGCCATCATCTTGGGGGCTCCTCAGCGTAAGATCAAAAAAAAAAAAAAAAACAATAATCCGTGTTTCATAAAATTAGTTCAACAAAATTCTAGTTGTCTTCACGTAAGCAGACCCAATGATAGTGACTCCTATCAGATACTCCATCTTTCAAGTGAAGTTCTTTCACAAGAAATGTGAAAGAACTTAGCGTCAAAATTCACTTGTAGCGATGGTACTGTACCTACTGTGGTGCTTGATAGAGATGATTAGATGGTACCAATCCCTGTGAACCACACTAGGTCTTCAATTACGAGAACCCAACAGCAGCCCATTAGAAATAAAAAAATACATTATTTGTTTCATGTATGTAATTATTAAAGTTTTTAAAGTAATTGAAAACGCAATAAAATTATACACAATTTGAATTTATATTATTTTAGTTTGTATGATGAAAGAGGGCTAGGGGCGGCTATTTTTATAAAGTCCAAGGGCGCCGAATACCGCCGGGCCGGCCCTGCTAATGGGTGTATTTTGGTACCCCCTTAAGCACAGTAGCGTCCCCCCCCCCCTTGCTAAAGCTCTGCGCACGCTTATATAAACACATATTACTTGATTACATATTGAAGTGCCAATGAAGCGGAACTACACAGAAAGTAAAGAACCATTGAAAACGTTCTTTTGTCAGAGAAAAAGAAAACTAGGATGTTTTATTCGAAAAATGATTCGGGAATTTTATTTTAAATGACAGAAATATAAAGGAAAGAAATAAAATGAATGTGATGGTCTCATCATATTGATCAAGTATTCAATATGCAATAATTAGCAAAACATAATTGAAGAAGTGTATATAAATAAATAAAATAAAATGCAAAATAACTAAATAAAATAAAATGCAAAATAACTAAATAAATTATATAAAATAAAGAAAGAAACGCAAACGTTCACATTTAGTTTCAGAAAAACTCGTTGCTTAGGTTACCTCTTTTCTTATTTATTCATTTAATTTTAATCATACTAACGCAAAAATTTCTGCTCTTAAATTAAGCTTTATACAAGAGACGAATTAGCGCTCTTTATGTAACAATAACTGAGAACAGCATTCAGCAATTTTCGCTAAATATTTTTTTTTTTTTTTTTTTTTTTTTTTTTTTTTTTTTTTTTTTGAATATCAAGCAATTTATCGCAAATTTTGATTGATCAATTTGTACTAAATTAGGTCTAGAAGCAAGTTCTCAGAAAGACAAACCTTCGTTTTAAAAGTATCGTTTACATTTTCATTTTTACAGCACTAAATATGCAATTTACAAACAATTCGGGAGAATGAAAGAAGGGTAACAATATTTTTTCTTTTCGTTTCAACTCTCAGCCACAGAGAAAAATTTTGGAACCGGAAAAGGAGCAACGTTGTGTAAGTAGTAGAAAACACGTGCATGCCGCTAGCTAATACACTGACTGCAGGGGGTCTCAGCCTGAAGTGACAGGTCAATTATGGGGGACAGTAGACCCTTCTTCCAAGAGCTATCGTTCATTTCATTGGTCGTTGAAATGTCAATCACTTGAGGTTGACACACTCCCCTCATGCCCTTCGAAGGCCATCTTAAGCCTAACCATGAAATTTTTTCTGACTGAAGAGCAGCCTTAAGTAATCTTCTTCTGAAAAGGGCCCGATGTTGTAGTTAAATATCCCGTATTTCCTAAAACGTTTAGTTGTTTCACATAACTTGCTCAAACACATTTTGAACTTAACCAGGACGAACATTTAACGCCAAAGAACTTTCTTCTTTTTTGTTAGTATTTCTTAGGGTCTAATGTTTGTTCTTCCTGGTTTCTCGGATGCCTACCGTGTGACTAATATTCCGGTATTAAGCTAAATAAATAAATGCATAAATTGAAGGGAGAAATAAATGAGCAATAAATGCATGTGCTTGCTATTTTAATGGCATACATAATGTGGAATACTGTGGAAAAATCCTAAATTGAATTTATGCATGTGAAAGACAAACATTAATAAACACTTCCAACAAAACCGAATAGAAATATATTTTACCATACGCAGTGTGTTAACGTGTATGCGCAGTAATTTTCTCAACTGTATTAAGAGTCGATGTCTGGCTGTATGTCACGTCGCGATGTACAGCCGAACTTCTTTTAGCAAGGGAAATAAACTATCGAAATAAGATTCGATAATTAAAAATGTAAAAATGCGAAACAGCAGTAATTTCTATTATTTCTTTTCGAAGCACAGCATCGTGGCGAATACATATAAAGTGCTCAGTAGTTTTAATTGTGTAGAAAATGATTAAAAACCTTTCTGTTAGCTGTTATTTTAGATCAGCTCCTTTTTAAAAAAAATGGATTAAGTTTTTTGATCTATTATTTGAAACGAAAGTATTATTAATCATGTACGAGTTGAAAACATATTTGAAAGACTAAAACAAAATATGTTTAAAAGACAACTTTTTCATATAACTCTGAAAGAAAAAGTGAATGAAAGGAAATGAAAGGAGTTCAATCTTTGGAAAGAAATAAAAGTTAAGAATAAAGACAGATTAATGCTAAGAACGTAAACTTTAAAGCGGAAGGAGAGCAAAGCTTATACTAAAAAGAAATAGAAGTTCAAAGTTTTATTCAAGCTATTTAGACAGTTCACCTTGTTGTATTTTTAAAATATGTTGTCTAAGTTTACACAGCTCAAATTTATGATAAATGAAATTTGCAAAGAATCCATATACATAAATATATCTTGGTCGGTCTAAATATATTGTTAGGTTGCGGAGGTAGGAATTGGAGTCGACTAACGATTTTATCAACTACTAATTTCTTAACATTTTGTTGTATTGGTTACAGTTGCAATTGCTGCAAGTTATTGTAAGTAATTTTGAGGTCACAGCTCAAACCGTAAAAAAAAAAACAACATTCGTTTCCGAGCGCGAGGATCATAAAAATAAAAAGTACATCGGATTAAAACTACGCAGATGAGATGTAGAATCAGTAACACTAGCTGAGAGTTGCCGAAGGTGAAAACTCTAGATATTTACAGGCTCAAACCATTTGATCAAAGCGAGGAAATTACATGATTATTGTAAAGATGTATCCTGCATATTCTAATGAACAAACTGTATGAGCTCAAGATTCGTAGTTCAGCTCTGTTTGTGCTCTCGGTGTATGCATTTGGCCCACAGAAACCTTTTTCATCGACATTTACACAGGTTAACGATGAAAAAATTGAAAAGCAAACAGTGTTTCGTATAATTTTTTTGGATGCATATTACGGGAAAGAAAAAGTAAAAAAAGTTCTATCACGTACAGTTTTGTCACAAATCGCAACACGTTGCTAATGCTACTTGAATACACAAGCTCATCTGACAGAACGACCAGGAATTAATGCACACAAGGTGAAACAAGGTACTTGTTACGTTTCGGAATTTAAATTACTTTAATCAAGTACATTGGTTATTTTCATAATACGTCGAGTCAAGCCACGATATTATTTACTGGTTTTCCACTACTAACCGCGAGGCGAAACAATTACTTGTTACTGCTTTTTTAATTGCCTACGCGATCAAACTTTTTCTACCATTTTGTTTTTAAGAAACGATATTCCAAATTCATATTTCAATTAGATATTTTACTCCGTATCTACCCTTTCAGTACAACATGTTTTAGAGTTGGTTCCGTCCTATTTCGATACAATAAATCTAAATTTGCACAAATTAAAGACGAAAACTATTTAATGTAGCGAAGTAATCTACCCCCTTTTCCGGTACGCCGCTAGCTTCTTTACGAGTGTAGAGTACCCCCCCCCCCCCCCCCCCACAGACGCTTAAAAAAATCTAGAGAGGAAAGGTGCAAGGCGAAGGCGGGGTGGGATTTAGTCCTTGCGCCAGGTAAGCAACTGATTTTTTATCTGAAATCTCTTCGATATTGTAATTTCAATTTATGCACGTTGACATCAAGGAAATTCATCTCTACGTGCCTGAAAATATTTAAATACAGCATTCTTTACTTGATGCGATTATGCTCACCAAGTTTGCTCGTTCAGAAGAGGACAAGCCGTAGCGAATTCATGTATCGCTAAATCATCTTAGTTATGTTTGTGCATTTATATATTCAATAATTTCGAATTACTGGCATATCTTCACCGTCCTAATTGTTCGTTATGATTTACGAAAATTCGCAGCCGTCCACACATGCAAAAATGAAAGACTCTCGCGCCATAAAATGACCGTTGGAGGCACACTTGAAGCTGAACTTCATTTTCAATAATCACACTAAGAGTTTCAGGTTTCAGTAGAGGTATAAGATGGACTGACAATATTCACCCGAGAAGTCAACATACTAAAAAAAAGAACTGTAATTAGATTTTTGGAACCGACTCGGCAATTCCTCATCATGTGGTTCGGACTATATTTTTCTGGTCGTATTTTACCTTTTGTTTGTTTTATAATGAAATACCAACTGGAAAAAAGTTAAAATAATTTCTTTTTTTCAAATATGAAACATCAATAATAATGTCCATCGGACAATTTCAGTAAAAGTTTTTAAGTGATATGCTTTTTTTTTCATTTAAATACATATTTCATGTGCCAGTGGTTTAAATAAATGTCATTTAGTCAAGGAATATGACTTTGTTTTATTCTCTGTGTATGAATTTAATATGGTTTGTAAACATTTATTTTTTAACTAATTTTTCAATAATTTTCTAACTTATGAAATATAAGTTTATATTATGGTATGGATACTTGAACACAATTATATCAGACAAACACAACTGCAATGTACTAGATATTTAATTGAATATTAAATTCTCACAACCGCAATGTACTAACCATTTAAATTACCATCATAATACACTTAACGTACCATGCAAGGGAGTTCCTTCCGTTTCCAATGATCCCCAAAAGGGTGGACGAATTTTAAACCAAGAGCGACTTATTTAATAGGCTACCACACCCCAATCGCAATCTATACAAAGTAGGTAAATATGTAAATAACACCCTACTCTGCATTTTGCGCCTACCACCATGCTGCAAAATTTTTCTTTCTTTTTTTCCGATTTAGAGGATTTATTAAAGTGCATTTTTTAAAATCAAAAATTGTCTCCGTTTCTTCGGGTACGAATAAAAAAATTAAATAATTATTCATGTTATGGAAAACACAGTTCATGGCTAAGAATTTGTTTCGAAGCATTCCTGTGAGCATTTTTAATAAGTAAGATTATTTGATCAACAAAAAAGTTTACTTTTATTATTACTAGCTGACATGCCCGGCGTTGCGCGGAACAATATTACATCATTCGCAGGCCAAGTGACAAATGACCAAAATTCTGTTGTAAATATATAAGGAAACATTTTCTTAAAAAATCCAAGTAGAAGATGGGCAACAGTCCTTAAAAATCCTATTTAAACAGTAAAACTCACAAAAAACTACGATTGCATTAAAAGCAACAGCCTCGAAAAACTCCTTTTAGACCAAAAATAAGTCCACAAAAATCCACATTATAATGCCAACAACTATTCATAAAAATTGCCATTACAGTAAGGGCAACATTAACTAAAATGCACATATGCATTATGATAATTGTTCCAAAATGATATCAAGAGTCCATAAAAATCAAAATTACAAGATAGACAACACTACATCTAAAAATTATTATCAGAATAAGAGCAGTATTTTCATTAAAAAAGCCCATCAAATGAGGAACAACAGTCCCCGAATATTTCTGCTACAATAAAAAAAAACATTCCTTAAAGTTCCCCCTTCGAATAAAGACAACTATTCCTTATCCCTAATAGAATAAGAACCCTTTGGTCCCAAAAAATCTCTAATAGAATAAAGACGTCAGTGACTTAAAATACCTATTAGTTTACAGACCCTTAAGAGCTGCTCTTCCTAAGATTACTAACAGTCCATCTTAAATTCCCCATCAAAATAAGGTCATCAGTTCCTAAAAATCCAGCTTGCAAAATCATCAAAACATTTCCTGAAAAATCAATGAAATATCACTTTTTTAAAATTCGGCTGAAAACGGAAGAAAGAAAAGCATTAGGGCTCGACAGATGGCATTTTTTGGCCGATGGGCCGATGCCGATTATTGGCCGATTGTTTTGAGATCGGCCGATGGCCGATCGCCGATTATTTTCCTCTTCCATCGGCCGATGGCCGATGGGAAAAATTCGCTTTAACTAGTAAAACGTTTAGAAGTCTTGTCAAAAATGTCCTTTATTTTTGTGTTTATAAAAACATAAATGCATTATTCAAGCACCATAAAAGACTGTTTGGGAAAGTTTACATAATAATTAAAATTAAAAGAATCACTCGCGATTCTAGTAAAGTAATTAAACTATTTGACTAAAAAAATGCTGTCTCACAGGATTTTAAATTCTTTTTTCTTATCTTTGCAAAAAAAAAAAAAAAACTCAACAACTGTTGGATCGCATTGGGTATCCTTCCCTTTCTTTCAACATTTTCTCTTTATAGCACCTGAACTGCAAATGACATGTGCAGCTACCTTTATTTTCTTATTTTTTTCATGAGGAGGAATGCCAGACTATCAAATAATGAGGGTTTGTATCTTTAACAAAATTGTCAACCCACTTCCTCGGATTTTTTCCCCCGTTTTTAAAAGAAAAGCGGGGAAGTTTCTATGTTTTTTATTTATAAAAGTTATTTTTACTAAAAATAGCTTTTTATAATATAAAAATGGAATGTTAAAAAGTTTCGCTCGCAGTAACGCATCCCCCCGTCTCTCATAACCGAGAAATACCGAATATTGCTTTACAATTATGGACGTGAGATTTTTTTTGTCATTACAAATGAATGATAGGTGCTCTTAAAAACAAATGTCATTAGCTTTTTTTCTTGGGAAATTACACTGAAATACTTCACATATTCTTTATAGTTTTATGAGCACAATGTAAGGTCACTGAAATAAACCAATATTTTGTAAATGTGAAAAAAGATTTTGCGCAACAGCCGTTTTCTGTTGACAAATAATCTGAAAACACGTCATCGAAAAGAAAATCAGTATGGGACCTCAAATCTGGAACGCTCGGTTCCGCGATCTTTCCGGATTCCGGAATTTTGCGGATTTTGGGTCCTCATTCAAAAAATTTTGTAAGTAGTATCAGAGCCCATATAATTTGCTCTGGAAGATTTTATCAGCATTTTGCTCATTTATAGCATTTCTATTATCGTATATACTCGCCTATAAGTCACGAAATTTAGCACGAAACACGAAGGGAGTAAGTAGGCTTGCATCTTGCATTCGTAGCAAATCATCTACACTCTTCTCGATATTGTTTTAGCCTCTTTAATTAAACAATAAAAGAAAATAATTCCATCAAATTCTGATGTGATTTTATATACTCTAGCCACTAAATTACAGTTAAAGATAAGACTATCGGGGAAATACGAGAAACGCTGATTTTCAATTTCGCGAATGTTCTGTATCGCGCGAAAATTAGAGCTCATTTTAAAAAATTAATATAACAAAACTGCAAGAAATAGCAAAATTTAATGATATTAACTCAGAATTAAAGCAGCAATTAATGAAGACTCTAATCGCAAAAACGAACCCTTTTCAGAAAATCGCGAAGTTAATTTTTCAAAAACACCACATTTCCGATATACAACTCCATTACATTTTATTTTTCTTCTTTTTAAAACGCCTATTTCCAAACAAACTGTGCAAACATTTCCCGATTTTTTTTCAAAAATCAATAGCTGTTTTTTTTTCAACTGCTGATTTTTTTCGAAGAAGTTCCGGATTTCCGAATTCCGAATTCGGGATCCCATACTGTATAGTGTATACATTGTCAATTTTTGAAAATAAAGAAATTGTAGCATTTTTATTAAGATAGTATTCCACCCTGTCGCGCAAACTCGGTTTTTAAGAGTTAAGTTTTTGAAAATTGCAAGTCGAATTTGGACACATAAAATTTCGATCAATAAACATTTATACTGAAAAATTGATTCATATTTTTTATCAATATGTTCTATGTTGTAAAGTAAACTAATAATAAAATAACAAGAAATATTCTAAACTGAAAGCAGATGCAACGAGATTGCTGCACAATTACAGAAAAACTGTAACACATCGAAGTAAACTGTAACTGTGGCATCGAAGCAAAAAAAAAAAAAAAACCCAAAAAAAAAAAAAACGCTAAGAGAAAAAAGTTTACGCAGGTAAAAATTAAAATTATTATCGTACTTTGATTGAGTTGACTTTGTGTTGTTTACAATTTCGGAATAATAAGAAACATGACAAACTAAAAGCAGGTGATATGAGATTATTGCACAATGGCATCTAATGCACTAAGTCATTATTAATTGAAAAACGGACGAAAATGAGTCAACTATCCTAGTGCGAAAAACAAATAGCACTCATAAGACGCCTTTATTACTTTTACTTTAACATATTCTATTTCGCAAGCATTCTGTTCAAAAGAAAAAAATTTAATAATGAAGGTTTTCGGGCAGCGATAGCTTAAACTAATTTTCCGAATTTTTTATTAAATACTTTATAGAATGACATTATTTTTGTGCTCTCTAGCTGCTGTGCTGCCTGTTATTGTATGGAAATAGAAATCTAGCTATGGAGGAAAAAGAAAGTTAAAGAAAGAAAGAAATTGTCCCTGCGAAAAACATCGGCCTTGCATCGGCTTTCAGATGTTTTTTCAAGGCCGATGGACCGATGTTTTACCAAAATTAACATCGGCCGCCGATGCCAAAGGCCGATGGCAACTTTGTCGAACAATCGGCGCCGATGCATCGGTCGAGCCTTAAAAAGCATTATTTCCAAAGGCATATAAACACGGACATTTATGTTAGAAAATGTTCAGTACTGAACCAATGCTGACGTGTGAAATTTAAGTTTTGAATTAAATGAGAACAATATTACGATCAGAGTGATTTCATACCAACTCACATAAAAAAATAAAAGTGGTTGCATGATCAACTCGAATTTTTTTCAAATTTAATATGGTTTTTAAACATATATTTTTAATTAATTTTTCAATAATTTTCTAACTATGATTACACAGGTTGATGATATGATGCACGAAAAAGCCCAAATTTTTAGCTACCTACTCCACTTATTTTTAAATTTACAGGTCCTCAAAGTTTGTCTGCCACCTCAAAATACCGAGAAATTGATGTTATTTTTTTTTTTTTCCTTTGAAAACTCTATTCATGCGACTTGAAAGTGTTAGATATGTATGGAAACTAGATATTCCAGGTATTCAAAAAAATATACTACAATGTTCATAATGAAAATCGTTAAGGTACAGTAATCTTAGAATTTGCAAACACAAAAAATCGATTTTTCCTGATTTTGCTAAAATTGAGGATTTAATTTCCAAAAAAGGAAAATAAAACCAAAGGTTTACTCACTTTCTGGTAGAGTACATGTGTTCACCATAAATTGCTACACAATAAATTACTTGAGTTATCATTCCTTCTTGGAAATATTTCAGCTTAAAGACAAGCCTAAGGGCAAAAACATGCAATTTCGGCCAACTTGTCAGCCATTTTTCTCCTAAAGGGCACGCGCTAGAAAATTTTTATTTTTTTAAAAATAAGCTAATGATGTCTCAGCTATTCACAGGAAAAGAGTGTACTTTTGATTATTGTTTGCATAAAGATATATCCTGCTGATTGTATATGCATGTTTTTCTCTAATACCATATGACTGTGTTTTCCCTCTCATTCTTAACATTAATTAAAAAAAATACTGACAATTATATAAATATTATTTTTTACATTTTATTTACCCTCTGAACATTATTTAGTTACTTTTAGAAATTGTGTTATTTGGGGAATGTAGCATTGAATAATGGAGCAACATTTTGTTTTTACTACGTTCTGGCATTAAAACAAAACTAACTATATTTTTGTGATGTCTTAAAATAAGATGTAGGAAATAAATTTGTCTTGCAAACCTTTTTATTTTATAAATTTTAAGTTAGTATTTAGTGAAGAAATAAGATATTTAACCGATAGAGCCCCCACCCCTTCCCTAAACTAAATAAAAGAGATTATAATAGCTAACAGTATTGTTATCCTTTTTAAATTTAATAATACTTCTTGATATATTTAAATATCATACAAAATGAAGTTAAATTTTGTATGATGATTTAATATATCAAGTAAAAATCCACTACACTTGAAACTAAATTTGAATGATTTAAAGTTTAAACAATCAAAAACAAATAGAATTTGGGTGGGAAACCCCCTTGTTGTGAGCTAGGAGATTTGCCTTTCATTTATTTGCTAAATGATTTGCTTAAAAGAAAGGTTAACACCCTTATACTTGAGGCTGTATTGTTTGGTAGAAAAGAGAATGCTTCATAGGATCTGTGAACAAATACTTTAATAAGTAAACTTGTTCTTGTCAGTGCAAAAATTACACGTTCCTGCCTGTAAAAGTAAGTCGTGTCAGTTTTGAAAGTACTAGTGTGGTATTAAAAAAGTTATACTAATATTCTTCAAGAATTATATTATATCTACTATTTTTATATTGTAAATATTTGACTATTTATAAAGTGAAATGGAATTGGATGTTGAAATGAATAGCTCTTTATCACCATCTTCAATTGGTAGCCAATAAAATGATATTTATCATAAAACATTCCACACCAAAAGAAAAGGCCTCTGTTCATTTTCCTCATAAAGAACGGAGTGTAAATACATACAGATGTGTGTTATCAAAATGAGCAGGTGTATATGTCAAAATGCTCTCATTTATTTGGACGAACATGTTGTGATTCATTAGAACGTCAGTGCTCAGCGAAAAAGTCTTTTTCTAACTCTTTCGAGTTAGAAATTCAAATAGAAAATTAATTCCTGGAAGAAAACTGTCGTTAGTGTGAAAAAGTGTTGGAAGCATCCGAAGAAATAGCAAACAATGAAGAGGACCATTCTGACTTATAATATACCAGTAGGGGCTCTAGCGGTTAAATAACTAATTTCTTCACTAAATAGTAACTTACATTTTTAAAAATAAAAAGGTTTGTAAGACAAACTTATTTTCTACATCTTACTTTAAGACATCACAAAAATAGAGTAAACATTAGTTCTGTTTTACTGCCAGAACGTAGTAAAAGCAAAATATTGCTCTATTATTCAACGCTTCATTCCCCAAATAACACTATTTCTAAAAGTAATAAATAATGTTCAGAGGGTAAATAAAATGTAATACATAATATTTATTAATAGTCAGTATTTTTTTTTTAATATAATGTTAAGTCTGAGAGGGGAAACACAGGCATATGGTATTAGAGAACAACATGCATATACTATAAGCAGGATATCTCTTTATCAAAAAATAACCAAAAGTGAGCTCTTTTCCTGTGAATAGCTGACACATGAGTAGAATATTTTAAAAAAATTAAAAAAGTTCTTGTGCTTGCCCTTTATGAGAAAAATCAGTAGCGGATTTGAGGGGGGGCAGGGGGCACGTGACCCCGTCAAAAGGTTTTTCACCCCTGTGAAATATATTTTTAAATTTTTTTAGTGAAACAAACAAAATTTCAAAATACTATGCAAAAAAAAAACATATTTGAATAAACTAAATTTTGTTCAGCAATTAAAATCGCTGTGCTATCAAGTGCCTCCTGGCCAGTGCTTTCCATCATTACATAACTTTTCAAAACTCCCTCAGTCGCTGAAACACCCTGAAAAACAAATTTTTTCCCGTTTTCGGAATGACCCGGCTGTGCACTATGAATCTACATGAGCTTCAGCAAACCGATGACCTTCGCTTTCTTATCAGGAACTAAATTTAAATAAAAGGCCCTCAGGGCCGTCGTCAGGGGGGAGGGGTGCTACAATCCCTAGTTTTTCAGGAAAGGGACTGGCGAAATTTCAGTTTAATAATGAAAAAAAGTAAGAAAGAAAGAAAATAAAAAAGATAAGGAAAAATTTTGCAGTAAAAATTTAAAAAAAAAAAAAAAAGGAAGGAATGGATGATTAAAAATTATAATTTTTTTCTCCTTCTGGCAAAATTAAAAAAAAAATACAATTTTAAAACATTATTTAGGAACATTGGCAAAACGATTATTAATGCGTGTTTCGTTTCAAACCTTTCTTAGCGGAAAGAAAAAAAAGTATTCAAAACATTATAGAAACACAGTGAAGTCTGAGTATGAAAAAAAAATTATAAATAGATAAATAAATAAATATAATAATTTCATAGTCGAGCTGTCGAAAGTTTTATATTTCTATATAAATATATATATTTTTAAACTTTAAAAAAAACTTCACATTTTAAAAGCTCTTGAATATTCCAGATTATCAATTGGTGAAAATGATCACGAAAATACAATTACAGTATCAATTAAATAGTATATAGCTTATTAGTAGCTCTTACATCACTTATTTAGTACCTACTGTGGTTTCCTGATGAAATCATATTATTTACAATCATAGAAAATTAATTTTTTTACTTCGTTTCTAGAATACTGAAATTTTAAAAATAAATATGTTGTAAAAGTGACCATAAAAAAACATTATTTGCAGGAGCTCAGGTCAAGCCGAAAATAAATTATACATACATTAAATCAAAATAGTTTCGAAAGTTTTCCCCGTTCTTTTAAATTATTTCTTGCTTCAAATTTATGAACAACGATCGTTAACGTAATTTAAACGTATACTGAACTTGTTCTTTCAATAAAAATCTATGCTACGCTCTATATTAGCTTTACTTCCTCTTCTCTATTGCCGCCATAAAAATAAAAAAAGTATTCCTCAAAAAGGCAGAATAAAATTGTGTTTTTTCTTATGGGAATCGAAAATAATACTGCTCGAATCTCAGACAATTGGTTTTGGAAAATTGTTTGCCTGAAGTGCGATGATAGTGGAGAAAATATTTTTTTCGTTCTTTTTAAAAGTTTCGAATAGTTCTGGACAACTATCCACCATATGAGGTCTATTGAATACAAATTTCAATTTTATCCACGTTATTTATTGGCATTATTTTTCCTTGCGCGGGTGCGTAAGGTGGAAGAGGGGGAAAATGTATAAAAAAATTCCATAAATCAGTTAAACAAATTATCTGGAACAGTTGTTCACTGACTTTATATCTGATAGCAAAATAATAGAGAAAAATGTATCGAACTTTCTTTATCGAATGCTTATTAGGAAAAAAAGAAAAAAAGTGAAAATTATGTATGTTGTAAGTGCACAAAAATAAAATAAACGCATATTTTATATGAAAATGAAGCATTTTGTGAAACATTTAATTGATATTAAAATATTTTTCGCGCAGATCAATATCCCTAAATAGAATAACGTTCAATAATCTGGATGGCTTTTATTTAAATTACTTTATGGAATTTGTAGAGGATAATTTGATTATATACATTTACGTACATGTAAAAAACAATTTATTTTCTCAGATGTGAGAAGCGTTACGAACAATTTATGTGTGTGAAAACATGACTACAGACGTTTGTAAGATCTTTTGTCTTAAACATAATACTTAAAAGATATTGCCTCGTCTTTGAGGATGTGAATTCCACGCAGGGGCTTGGAAACTGTTAAAAGGACATGCCAAAACAAAAGGGCAGCTTAAAATTTCAGTAATTGGAATAATATCGACATTTAACATCTACATGTATTATGTTAATGCCTGTTGCTTACTACTAGAGCTCGTCCAGCGGTCGAAATGCGATCGTAATTCAGTAAATTTTTTCAGTTCAGTCTCGAACGTTTAAACACTTTTATACATTTTAGTTTTTCTGTTTGACAACAATTTGCTTTGTTTAAATATTTCAATTAGGGATAATCTCTCATCAGTGCTAATAATTGACCACTTAGTTAATTATGCAGTTTAATGCATTTGCAACACATATTATACATACATTTTTTCTTTCTGCGCTCCTTCTTCTGTAAAAAAATAGAAATAAAAATTTTGATGCCACCCTATTATTATTGAAATAATTAGAACACAAACAGTTAATTTCAATTTAATCACGAGTTCAAAACGCTAATAAAAATCAGCAAACTTACGGAACGTTAATTCGAAGCAAAATAACGCGTCACCGCTTATTATCTGAATTTATATTACAGTAAAGCACCGTTTATACGTTTTTCAAGGGACCGAGCGAAAAAAACGTATAAATGAAAATACGTATAAACGAAAATCACAAAATCCGCATTAAAAACGTTCTTTGGTTCATATTCTTTTAGCAGTTCTGCGAATTGGTTTTGAATCCAATCATCCACTGTTTCACAATCAACATCTCCTGCTGACTCTCCACTTGCAGTTTACCCTGTTATGCCATGTCTTAACTTAAACTTATGAAGCCATCCCGAGGAAGATGATGCATCGCATTCTACATTTAACTTCTTCGAAATTTCTTTTGCTTTCTCCATAAGCAAAGGACCACTGATGGGAATTTTTGCACTACGACACTGATTAAACTACTGTAAAAGCACTTTCTCTACATCCGAAAATTTTCCGTTTTGAACTCTAAGTTTTTTTGAAGCACTAGCACCACTTTGATTATGGGTTTCCTCGATGATCTTACGCTTATAAATTATGGTGCTTAAAATTGAAACTGGTAAACCAAATTTTTTGGCTAGGTCAACTCTTTTTAAATGTTGGTTTTCATCTGCTTGTTTTAAAAAGGACATTTTTTCTTTCAGAGACAGAGATTTTCTACTACCCGAGCTCGAAGCCATCGTGAATGCTAGTGAACGATAGATCCCAGAATTTTATTAAGTTGTTAGGAGCAGGGTTGCAGGATTGCTATAAAGTCCCCAGGCTACTTACTGAAATTTAAGGGCGCCTGCCTGGCAACACTGGTAGGAGAGGAAAAGCGCTTGTCCACTGCTATTTCTAGGTATTGCACCGCAATCAGAGTGCTCTTATCTGTGAATTTGGGATATTCGCATTCTTCCGGGGTATGTCTTTTGTTCATTTAGGCAGGTGCGTGACCACCGTATGTGGTCACAGCAGGTGTGGGTCAAGGTCAAATGCGATTTCTAAACTGGACAATCGCTAGCGTAGAATCACGTTAAAATGTACGTTTTTCCTTCATGACTTAGGGAGAAAAAAAACGTATAAATGAAATTTGCAATTTCAGGAAAACGTATAAAGGAAATTATTTAACATTAATTTGTATGAGATTTCGCCGGGGCCGTTCAAAAAAACGTATAAATGATAAAAACGTATAAACGAGAAACGTATAAACGGTGCTCCACTGTATTTCAAAAATTGTTAACTCCAAATTGTATGTTATTCGGTTTGACATTGTCCTGGACAAACAATCTGACTGACTTATCACATATATATATTAGAAATAGATTAACTGACACCTTAAGATTAGTATTATTTTTCTCCGATATTCATATAATGAACTACATTTGTTTTTGTTCTTGACATTTCCGCCTTGAATTATAAATAGAAAAAAATGCATTTAGTATTTTACAAATATTGTAGACTGTAGGTGTAAAGAGCAGTATGAAAGTATGGTAAATAAAAACTTCTAAAAATAAAGGCTTCGAAAAAACATCGAAAGTAAGGGAAAAAATTTAACTATTTCCAAATTTTTTTTAATGATAACACTTAGCCTCATTAATAGCTACTAAATAAAAAAAAGGAAGAAAATCGGTTGAAAAAAAAGAGGAGAAAATGATACTTAACTGTTTTGTCTTGCCTATATATATGCAATAGGGAAAAATCCTTTGTCAGGCCATGGCTGCCTACGATTCTATAGCGGCTGTCCAAACGGGCGAAAAAGTCCGTACGCGCAGAATTTACATTTTCTGCCACGTCTGTTATTTGGCGCTGATAGCATGCACCTAAAAGCGAGGATTTAAAGGATTAACCATAGCAATATCATCGCGTATAAAGGCCTGAATTTCAAGATAAATGAATATTTAAGTGTTGGGGACAAAAGTAACAATCAAAATAAGTTGCAGGATTATGTGACAGCGATTTAAAAGTTTTTAATACAGAGAAAATAATAAAAAGATCGTTTTTTCATCGTAATATATGCGGACTTTGAAGCTGCTCGTTTAAGTACAACTTTTCTTATATGTGTACTTTCATATATAAAGAACAGCGAGAAAATTTTCTTCGCCTTAAACTTATCATATTTTGCTTTCAGATTCATTTTAATCTTAATCTAATAATTGTGCATAATTTGCTGAAATTGTCAATACTTTTATTAACTAACTGTAGTTAAAACAAAAGTAACATAGGTTATGGATTAATGAAATTATTTATAGTATATATGGGTAATAATTTCAATTTCATCTATTGTTAATTTAGTTATTTAAGGAAAGTGGAACAGTTACGTTGTGAAGTGGCTTAGCAAATGAAGTTTATTCGTACAATAAAGTCATTACTTAATAATGATTAATGCAATAATATTTTTATGTTATTAATAGCTTAATAGCTATTATTGTATAGTATAACTAATAATATTTATAAAACCAGTAACTGATAACACAGGGATGACCACCCCAAAGCACGATGGGGCACCCCATAAAGCTACAGAGCCCCCTCCCCTCCCCCCAATAATAAATAAATAAAAATCGGCTTTTTGGGTTTGAAATTTTTTTATAATCATATTTTTTTAATAAGGAGTTATTGGGCCAAAAAATAAATAAGTGGCTAAATACATATAGATATATCTATAATATATGTAACGCTTTTTTTTTTGAGGGGGAATTATTTTTTTTCTTAGAAAATTTACAACACACACACACACACACACACACACATATATATATATATATATAAATATAATATAATACATAAACATAAATTATTTTTTTGTGTGCGAATTTTTCGGATGAAAAAAAAGTTCAACTAGCAGCAACAGGAAGGGGGACGGGGAGCACGAAAGGGATTGGCATTTCATAAAAAGCATCGGGTACCAGTATCCGAGTATTTTTTAAATATCTGGAATCTGATTCGGGCATTGCACGAAATATCCGGTTACCTGGCATGTCAAATTTGATTATTATTTTTTTGTTAAATTAGCATGTTTCGAAAATATGCGTATATTGGAAACTTACTACGTATTTGCAAGCTGTGGGGTGTTTAAAATTTTGTATCGAATTTTCAGGTTTCAATCATCAGAGCCATATATGCTGTAAAAATCGCTCAGGCAAGATATACCGGATATCTGATCTCTGGAAAATTGCGTGATTGAACTTGGGGTTGAGGGGGGGGGGGAGATGAGCATCCGCACTTTTACATGTAAATAACACTGGTCAACAAGTGTTTTGCCCCAAGAATGAATTTCACTTTTCCTGATGTAGTTTTGCTCGAGGAATCCATATCTGGCATCAAAATTTTTCCATCACGTATAGTTTTTTAGTTATGAGGAAGGAAAAGTTCGATTTTTACGTTTTTTCAGTGTTTTTCCGATCATGCAGCATCGTTTTTATTGAGATAAAGTACTCAAAAGAGCTTGCATGTCAACCGTTAAATCAGTGGCCCCTTTATTTTGCTGTAAAAAACTTAGTGGAGTGTCGCAAACAGCCCCCGCAGACCCCGTACGGAAGTGCGTATCAAATTACTGCACTGGGTGCGGGTCTCGGTATGAATTTCGCGAGAATTGGGATACAAAGGCAAATAGATGTGATGAAGGCAATAGATGTGAAATAAAAATGAAAAAATGATTTGCGAAAAGAATAACCGTTTTCGAAATATTTCTGATGTTTATGGGACTGGTTGCGGCATTGGAGGCCTACAATGCCATGATCCAGTCGATAGACATTCGGAAATCGAGGAAAGTTCCCAATTAAACAAAATATTGCAAAACTACGACGATATATTTTCCAAAAATAAATATGATGTTGGAACAATTAGAATTGAACCGCAACGGTTAAGGTTAACATTATACTTACCGGTGTCGTTAAAAGCACATAAAACTTGCCCCTAAACAACAGGAAGTAATCGACAATAAAATTCAAGAGGGATTAAAGGCAAATATAGTAAAAGAAAGCTCATCGCCGTATTCTGCACCTTTTTGTTACACTAATGTTTAAAAGAAACGAAAATATAAAAAAGTCGATTATGTATAGATTATTGAAAATTGAATCAAATTACTAAATCCGACGCAGAACCACTACACTTGATAGAAACACTTATAGATAAACTAGCTGACCCGGCCACGCGTTGCTGTGGCTAAAGTTTTTGTTATATTACATTATAGTAAACAATCTAAGAGGAACAATAAGAGAACATCAGTCACGGAGTCCACTATGCTTTTTCACACAGATGGTATTTGTAAAAAAATATGGTGATCTCCTTATTTGACTTTCTACTACTATAACCCTTTAGTACAATGAAATTATTTACGAACAAAGACGAAAATGTTGATGTTGGTATACAAATTCACTGGATTGAGATTTGAAGGGGAAGTACGTTGAACACAATTAATTAAAATGTTCTTACACTTGATATTAAGCAGATATCAATAGGTACAAAATAAAAATTTATCAGATTTATTATTTCCATTTAATTTTATAACAAATATAAGTATATACAGTATAATACAGTAAATAACATGTGACGCTTAAACTCATGAATGAGGTAGGCAAGGCAGACAGTCTTAAACTTTTAAACATTAATATCTATTTTTTTGAATTATAAATACTTTCAATTTCAATTTAATTTAACACCAATCGGTGCACAATGTTTTTGGTTAACCTGTCTTTAGCTAACACAAATGAACACGCAACACACGTGAACACGCAACATATAGTTGCCCATGAGAAAAACATGGAATTTCCAAATCTAAACCACAAATGGACATTGTTTGACCTTGAGATTTATTTATAGACATGGCGAAAGCTAAACGAATTGGAAACTGTAGCCTTTTGAAGGGTATGGTAGAATCTGATGGTATCATCGGAATACGTGGCAGCAGGACCACTTTTCCTTTAAACTTCCCAGCCAAAATGGTTGCTTCAAGAATGTTTCCGGTGATCTTTTTGATGACCAAACGCGTACCGTTACGTAATTGAGGTGGATTCAAATTACGGAGGAGAATAATAGGGGAACCAATCTTTAATCGAAGATTATGTGGTGGCATTCCAGGGATATCTAATGAATTTAAAAATTCAATCGGAAAATTTACACTTTCATTTTCATCAACAACAGTATCGATTGATTTAAAAGACATCAGATCGCCTGGTAACAACTGTTGTATCTGGAAGTTAATTTCGTCAACATCAACGTTTTTGGCTGCCAAAATCGCCCGTTGACTAAGCCATTCATGATTCAAATAATTATTCTGTATATCCGGGAAAATACTCTGAATCAATTCATTTTTATCCTGAACAACAGTGCAAAAATTGTCTGGTAGTTTAATGCATTGCGTATTTGGTTGCAGTTCTATTTTACCGTTCCCAATATGTAGTAGTTGTTCGGAAAATATTTGTGCTGATGGATCATTTTGCAATTGTACTCGCATATTTATGGTCAATCGAAGTGTTTCAACACTTCGCCATAAGAATGATTGTTTCAAACATGCATTAATCTCATCCGCGAAAGTAGAGCGAGGTATAACCGGTAAGGTCTGCCGGAAGTCACCAGACAAAAGTAAGATAGCACCACCGAAAAGTTTATTATTGCTGTTTAAATCTTGCATAGTTCTGTTTAATGCTTCAAGTGAATATTTGTGTGCCATTGTGCACTCATCCCAAATTATTATAGAACTCTTCCGCAACACTGCAGCTATTCCACTATTCTTTTTGATGTTACACATTGCATCTGGTTTATTATGAACGCACAAATAAGTAAAAAGCACAAATAAGTTATTAAGCACAAATAAGTAAAAAACAGGATTAATTTCACTGTATTATCTTCATTATAATATGAATGCAATTTACACTTCAGTCTAAGTAACACGTGGCCGGCTATGCTAACACCAAAAATTTAAAAAGTGGAAATAATTGAATTATACGGTATTTCGTTCACTACAAAATAAATTTAATTAATTTTATAGCGTCAACAACACGTGGTAATTATGCTGTTAAAATGTAGCTTATATGACACGTTCGTAGATTTACCATAGCAGCGCCATCTATTGATTACTTACTCAACCCAGTCGAAAGGTATCGACATCTGTAAGAATCATTAATTAGCAATAAATTAAAATTGCGACTATAATTTGAGATTTAAACTATCCTATCTCTCAAGTTGGATCGAACTGCACATGGTGTGCGAATTTTATTATAATCGGTTAAGTGGTTTAGGAGTCCATTGAGGACAAACATTGTGACACGAGATTTATATATATTAAGATTAGGGAAATGCACATTTTTTTTCAAAATTGGAAATGGCTTCCGGATATCGGAATGTACCAATTCATCCCGACGATACAGAAAAGCTCGCTTTTGTCACTAATCGTGGCTCATGAGTGATTCCATACCAACTCACCTAACGAGGGTCACATGATCAGCTCGGATTTTTTTCAAATTTGGTACACAGATTGATGATATAGAGGCATGAAAAAGTTTAAATTTTTAGCTAGCTACTCCATTTATTTTTAAATATACAGGTCCTCAAAGTTTGTCTGCGACCTCAAAATACCGAGAAATTGATGTTATTTATTTTTTTTTCTCTTGAAAACTCTATTCATGCGACTTGAAAGTGTTAGATATGTATGAAAACTAGATATTCCAGGTATTCAAAAAAATATACTACAATGTTCATAATAAAAATTGTTAAGGTACAGTAATCTTAGAATTTGCAACCACAAAAATTCGATTTTTCCCGATTTTGCTAAAATTGAGGATTTGATTTCAAAAAAAGGAAAATAAAACCAAATGTTTACTCACTTTCTGGTAGCGTACATATGTTCACCATAAATTGCTACACAATATAATAATTGAGTTTCTCGCTCCTACTTCGAAATATTTCGGCTTAACGACAAACTATAGGGAAAAAACATGCACTTTCGGCCAACTTCTCAGCCATTTTTCTCATAAAAGGCAAGCACTATAAAATTTTTAATTTTTTTAAAATAAGCTACTGATGTGTCAGCTATTCACAGGAAAAGAGTTTACTTGTGGTTATTTTTTGCATAAAGAGATATCCTGCTGTATATGCATGTTTTTCTGTAATACCACATGCCTGTGTTTCCCCTCTCAGACATAACATTAATTTCTAAAAAAACTTACTGAATATTACATAAATATCATGTATTAAATTTTATTTACCCTCTGAACATTATTTAGCTTTTTTAGAGAGTGTTATTTGCGGAATGAAGCACTGAATAATGGAGCAACATTTGGTTTCTTACTGCGTTCTGGCAATTAAACAAAACTAATGTTTACTCTATTTTTGTGATGTTTTAAAGTAAGATTTAGGAAATAAGTTTGTTTTACAAACCTTTTTATTTTTAAACTTTAAGTTAGTATTTAGTAAAGAAATAAGATATTTAACCCATAGAGCTCCTACTGGTATATATAAGTCAGAATGGTCCTCTTCATCGTTTGCTATTTCTTCGAATGCTTGCAACACTTTTTCACACTGACGACACAGTTTACTTCCAGGAATTAATTTTGTATTTGAATTTTTAACTCTTTCAATTGTTGTAAGGCGTAAAGACTTCTTGGCTGATCACTGACGTTTTAATGAATCACAAAATGTTCATCCAAATAAATGAGACTACTCGTATTTTGACATACATATTTGCTCATGGTGATAACACACAATCTGTATGTTTTTACACTGCATAATCTAAAGCAAGGTATCCATTAACATATCAGTTGTTAAAAACAAAAGCCATATTCATTTAGTTACACATTGTCTGTCACACTGTAACTTATGATGGTCATACTTCATTTGGAAGAATGATAATTTTATTAAATTTACTTTAAAGTGGACTTATAATTTCTGCTCGTTAAAATTAAAAATTTTAAATGTCTAATGGACTCTTGTCTATTCAGAAATCTTAATTATCTGTGATTTAGGAATAAGTACTCATATTTATAGCAATAAAAATTATGTAGCAGATAATATGATGAAGTAACGCAATGCTGTTCACGAAAAGGTTTTATCTCTATCGCATAATTTGAGGAATTGCGAGTAAAGTATGTTAAGTGCTTTCTAAAGTGGTTTAAAATACATTTTTTAGCGAAATGCAATTTGTAAACACCATGCTTTTCTGAACTAAACACCATAAACTTTCTCTCAAACTCGTTTATTATTATGATGATGACTTCAGTGTAGATTTTTATGAACACTGATGCAAGAGAATTAAAAATGACTTTAAAGCTTGATTATCAGATGAAGCACGCAGAGAAAATTTAAAGCATTTTTCTTTATATATTATCACAGGTATAAATGAAAAGTAAAATAAAAGTAAAAATTTAAAAGGGAAAAAGCTAAGCTTACTAAAGCCGATTTGAATAATCAGCTTTTTTCTCGAACGTGTTTGAAATATTTTTTTTCTATACATTTATTTATTTTATTTTGAGTTTACATTAAATGACATTTTAACAGTAAAACTTATCCAGTTTTATTTACTTTCTCCATTTAACCATATAATAGATATTTCGTTTTGTTTCTTTCTTTTTTTTCTAGAAGGAAGCTGAAAATTGACAATAAAGACAAGCTTAGACAGTTGAACTATAGATCAACTGAGACTGATAGCGAGGTAAGTCAAAAAAGTTTGCAATTTGTGTTAAGCATAACTTTGGGTTCCTCATTATTTCCTCAATTAATTGTAATTCTAGCGTAAGAATATAGTAAAATATTCTTTCAAATTGGAGAGCATAAGAATTGTGCACTAACCCGAACTGCTGTTCAGTTGATATAACATTGGTGCAAGTCAGTTTATAGGCCGTTGATTGGTATTTACCAGTGAATATAGTTACTGTTATTGTGGGTTTAAAGATTTTTTAATGCGTCTTTATGCACTAGATGTGCTTTCACCAAAGTTATTATTCTGAAAGATTCCACCTGTTTCATTTTTTAATTTGCATGGTAAAGTTTATTAGGGGAGTTAATGACTCAATATCTTTAAAAAATTGATTTATCGAAAGCATTTTAGAATTTTTTAAAATAGTTAATTATAATTCTGGAAATATTTTAAAATAAAAAGCATAAAAGTTGAACAAAAAGTACGCGTAAAGCAATTGTACTTGCCTTTTAATACTAAACTTACCGGAGCGTTTAAATAACCACTTTTGAGACTTTTTCTATTGTCATGCATTAAGTCGTGTAGTAAGTTAAAAAAATGGAAACATGGAAATAAACTGAGTACAAAGATAAAACAACGTATTGTTTACATTGTTTTATCTTTGTACTGATTTTTAGCACAAAGCATTTTGATTATTTGTCTTATGGAAATAAACTATTTTGAAAAGCAGTCATTCAACCACTCTGGTAGGTTTAGTATTAAACGCAATGTTAACAAATCATGATTTTGCCTGCTATCGTTTCTGAACGGATAGCGTCATTTGTCATGACAAACCCAATGAGTTTTTTCTTTTTTTCAGCAAATTATTCCCCATTTGTGTTTTATTTAATTCCAAACCATACTTGCCCAATTATGGAAAAAAAAAACAGGGAAAAACTTGTTAAATATCCGCATATATTTGGTCTTATAAACATAATAGTAAATGTTTGTTTTGTCTGTTTATAAAAAATATATACAGGGTGTACCGGTACAGCGGCGACAAACTTTCAGGGTGTGTAGAGGGTACAGAAACGACTCGGAATCACATAGGAATGCAGGGTCCCAGACGCTTTCCTGGTTTTCCTGATTTTCCGTATTTTCGCTAACGTTCGTTCGTCAATGCGCCGCAGATGTGAAGTTTGCATCACGGCCCAGGGTCGTAATTTCGAACATCTACTTTGATGAACATCTTTGTCTATTTATGTTGTTTTTCTTTGTATTTTGCTGTAAATCCGAAAAATACGCATGTTTTCTGACCCCGTTCGTATCCTTTCTTTCTTGATTTTTGTGTCGTCCCTACCGCGCCAGGAAAGCGCCTGGGACCCTGCATTCCTATGTGATTACGAGTCGTCTCTGTACCCCCTACACACCCTGAAAGTTTGTCGCCGCTGTACCGGTACACCCTGTATAATAATATAATTTTATGCGAACGGCTCGTTGAATTTTTATTTTTTTTTTTTTTTTTTTTTTTTTTTTTTTTTTTTTTTTTTTTTTTTTTTTTTTTTTTTTTTTTTTTTTTTTTTTTTTTTTTTTTTTTTTTTTTTTTTTTTTTTTTTTTTTTTTTTTTTTTTTTTTTTTTTTTTTTTTTTTTTTTTTTTTTTTTTTTTTTTTTTTTTTTTTTTTTTTTTTTTTTTTTTTTTTTTTTTTTTTTTTTTTTTTTTTTTTTTTTTTTTTTTTTTTTTTTTTTTTTTTTTTTTTTTTTTTTTTTTTTTTTTTTTTTTTTTTTTTTTTTTTTTTTTTTTTTTTTTTTTTTTTTTTTTTTTTTTTTTTTTTTTTTTTTTTTTTTTTTTTTTTTTTTTTTTTTTTTTTTTTTTTTTTTTTTTTTTTTTTTTTTTTTTTTTTTTTTTTTTTTTTTTTTTTCCGGCGCTTGAAAGCGCATTCGCCTTGTGATTGGCCCATTCGAGGAGCAGAGGGTAGCAACCCTACTTTTTTTGGCGTCCAGCGAGAAATTCGAATCGAAGGAGGAGATCTTTTTTTTTTGTGCCTCTACCGACGTGCCTTTTTTTTGGATGGCCGCTGGGCCCAAGTTTTCCTCATTTGATCCCCCATTGTGAACCCCTTTGTTCCGTTAAACAGCAATGGACCCGTGAGAAACAAAGCAACGACTCAAAGGTCCAGAACTTCCAATGTGGTGTTCAAAAATGCAGCACGTGCAGGGGGACGCCCCAAACGCACCGACAGTGATGTTTACGTTCACCTAGAACTGTTTGTTCGTCCCGAATGCAGCTGACCTAAGCATCTCACCAGATCTCCGACTCCCCTCTTATATGTTAAAAATAAACACAACTAATTAAGCTATAATGTCGTCTTGGTCTCCTGATGTGCAGGTATGCATTTATTTTTCCATTGGTAGCAGCAGTTGTTAGTCGTGGTACTTCGAACCCCACGTGGGAGCAACTCTTGGTCATCGTATGCACCAAACCATGGTAAGTGCAGGGAAGTGATCGAAACCAACTTTCGGCCCTTTCATTTTTCTGTAAACCAAAATCTCAAAGCAAATCCACTATACTGTACTAGATCTCCATCACAGATACTTTTGTGAAAGAAATTTGGGAATAGGAAATATTTCGTTTACAAAAATAGTTTATTAGATATCTCATATATTGATGTACCTGGTATTGTATGAATTACAGAAAAATTCGTTTTTTGCTCATGTCGTATGACATGAAACTTAAACTTGAAGGTTTTAAAAACTTAAGGTGATAAGAAATTTTCCCGTTTCACTCTTCGTCTTTTTGTGCCAGCAGATTTAGCGCAGTTAAAACCGGACTGTCCGTGCAAAACTTTGTGACAGATGCATCGTTTTTAAAAGTTCAAACATTCCAGACATAAACGGATTCTGTAACCCAGTAAGTGTTTTTCTTCTGTAAATAAAACAACTTTAAAGCGATAAAGAGCTTTAAATATTCGCATGAGTAAACAAACATGCATAAATTAGCGAGTCATATTTTCTTAATCCATTAACTGAAAAATTTTGCCGAAATTTTCCTCGAAGTATTTGACTTTGTTATGTGTGGGTATATATATGGCATAGTCCGTTTCGTTTCAGGCAGGTAAAAATAAAATCTTACCTTTATAGTCTCAAAAGTTTTTGAATTTCACATATGTTAGCATTTAGAACAAGGTGAGTTATAGGTATGTCTTTGTTTTGCTCAAAAAAATTCCTGGCCTGAGACACAGGCCGCCACAGAAGGGGTCTCCTGCGCAATTTCTCTCTTGCGATTTTCGACAAAAGCTTTGAAGTGCTCTATTCCCTGAAAGGTGCAAGATATTTTGATGCAGTTTTTTCATTTGAAAGACAGTTAGATTCTCTTTAAAATGAAAGGCTAAATTTTAAAATTTCTGTGCAACGTTTTTGCTGCAGCCTTCTAAAAACGTTTTTAAAAATTCTTTTTTTTTTTTTCTTAAAAAGCCAATCGCAATTTTTAAAATTTTTTTAGTTAATTAATACCATTGAGTACTACATTCACTGAAAAGGAGAGCTTCCACGTTTGCGTTCAACGGTTTTTGGAAGCAATTTAAGATTCGTCCATATATTTTATGTTTTCTATATAACAGAGTCATATGTTGGTCTCATTAAGTCAAAATTATATTAATTTATTTTTCTCAACAAATATTAGAAACATATTTCCCCCCCTTCCCACAAAATATAATACCTGTAGACAAACATACAGACATACATTGCCAATCTTATTGCCCGCTACTTTAAAATAATAACTGATTTCATTTATTTTTTTTTTAAATGTCATTTTTCTCATAGCTAGTGTTCAAATCTATTAGTTGTTAATTTTAATATACGTGCTATTCAGTAAAACATACTTTCACGGACATTGAAAATAGCGCATCAAGAAGGAAGCGAGTTACAACCTCGAACCTGCAAATTAGTAGAGTGATGTCCGGTATGCAAATGATGTAAGTTAAGTGCGCATGCGCTCGTCCACGCACGCTGCACTGGTGTTGCAAACAAGAAACTTGGCCTATATAAAGCGGTGTATTATGGAAGATTCATAAAGGTGCCGACCAAAAATCGACGCTATAAGCTGTACCAAAGTGTAAAGAATGGCAGGTAGACATCGAAGAAGACATTTCTCACAATTAAGTGAGCTTGAGAGGGGCCTCATCGTTGGTCTGAAGACTGCAGCGTGGTCGACGCGCCGTGTTTCTCGCCAGGAGACCAGGTCGATCATTCTGATTGTGCTATCAGAAGGTGTTGGGAGCAGTGGACACGTGAAGGCACCCACGCACAGCGTACCGGGTCTGGAGCGACAACGGCGCGAGACGATCGAAGGATCGTGCGCCACGCACTCATGGATCCCACAGTGATCTGTTCCACTGTACAAGTAGATGTAGGGTTCCTGTTTGTCCACGAGCAATTTCTAGACGCCTCAGGGAAGCGAATCTGCAGTCCCAGGGCCCATTACGTGTACTACCATTCACACCGTCGCATCAGCGGCTCCGACTACAGTGTTGCCAAGCGAGAGCGACGTGGAAAGCTACATATTGGAGACGTGTGGTGTTTAGTGATGAATGCCAGTTTGTTTTGGGGACACATGATCACCGTGTACGTGTGTGGAGACGCTCTGGGGAACGATGCAATCCTATCCTCACTATTCAAAGACACAGCTCCTGCACTGCTGTCTGGGGGGCCATAGCCTACGATAGCCGCTCCACTCTGGTGGTGGTACGTGCTACATTAACATCTCAGCCGTATGTGGAGGAAATCCTACGGCCTCATGTGTTTCCATACTTAACCGGTATTCCAGGTGCAATTTACCAGCAGGATAACGCTCGTCCGCACACGGCTCGGATTAACCGGACTTCTAAGGATGTGTTCCGACCCTTCCATGACCTGCTCGCTCCTCGGACATCTCCCCTATTGAGCATGTATGGTACCAGTTGAAACTCCAGTTTGCCGTCCTGCCACTCCTTGCATGATTTGAACAGAGTTGTTCAAGATTTGTGGGCACGGCTGCCTCATCGCAACATCAGACGTGTTTTCTATTCAGTACCAGACCGTATTGCAGTATGTATCGCAGCCCGAGGGGGTCCGACACGCTATTGAGCATAGCTCGCTGGACGGCTTTGTAATTGTCTAATTGTTTAGTTATTTTGAGCAAGTGTATCTTTCATCTTTATCATTCACTGAAATAAATTTCATTTCAATCCGATGATTTCTTTTTGGTGCGCTATTTTCAATGCCCGTGAGTGTAGCTTTTTATCTTTGATTTAAATATCTTACCATTGTTCTTATGAAAAAAAAGAGGAACACTATTAGGGGGAGGGGGGAAACAACTTAGGATTCAATCACTCTGTATTTTCCTTCCTTTTCTTACATAAAGAAGTTAACAAAAAAAAGCATATCCACGAAGCACGAAACACCAGTATTTGTTTTATCTATAACTTATAACGTACTTTTGGGAAATGGTAGGTTTTGGAACATGACCATATATTATAAGCTTTAATATGTTTTTGGTTGTAGTATGTTAGTGTTTTTTCTTTTTTAGTCTCTCTTTTTTGAAAAGATTTTCTAATATTTATTAGACTGTACATAATTTAAATCAGATGACTTTTTCATAAAACACCATTGATTTAATTCAATAGTTCTAACAAAAATCAGATCAGACAAGAATGTTGAAGCATTTAATTACTATTTCGAGTTAGCATTATGAGTTGTCTAATTTTTATGCAGGTATTCAAAGAAAGAAGTTGAAATTTAATAAAGAAAAAGTATCAAAATAGTTTCAATGGGGGAATGGAACATAATGTAGAGGATCTGCCTAATCAATTAAAACCAAATCCTATTTTTTTTTTCTTTTTTTTTAGCCATCTCTAACCCCAAAATATAAAATAAGAAGTTTAAGAGCCAATTAAATTTGGTTAAAGAAAACACTGAACTATTAAGCAATGGCTTGGAGTTCATAATTTGTGCACTTCCTTTTTGTGGAATTTAATTTGAAAACGAAATTGCAGTCTATGTCAACATTTGAGTGTGGGAAACTGTAACTGCTGTAAAAGAATTCATGGGTAATAAACAGCTAAAAATTATTCAGATGCTCATTTCAGCAGCAATTGAACTAAAGTTTTCTACATATGGATTTGTGCTCAAAACTTAACTATTGGTAGAAAAGACAGCCAAACTTGTTTTCTTTTTCAAATTACTTATTGGCAAATGGAATCGTGAAAGTACTTAACTGTATGTGTTTTTTAAAAATAAATTTAATTATTAATCTATTTGTGGTTCTGAATAAATGATATACAGAAATTATTTTAATGGCTGGTATGCATGTATTTGTGTTACTTGCTAACGGCCTGGCGAATGTGCAGTAATTAATTTTTCCAACATATGCGGATTGGATCGAAAGTACAGTGTATTGCATTTATTATTCTAAATTTTTAGCATACATATACACTTTTCAATGTGAAATTCTTATTTTCACTTAAATAAATATTATATCAATTGCATTTTACACAGAATGTCAATCTTAAGTTATGTTTACTGGCATGATAAGCAGTCTGGTTTAAAATTTAAAAAAACTGTTTTTATTAATTAAAAAAAATCATGATTTTTTCATGCGCTGATATTTATTAAGAGTTAAATTCCATGTCAAAGGAAATTAAATTTGGATAATTTTGACTTAATGAAACCAGTATATGACTATGTTATAAAGAAAACTGATAAAATATATGGCAAAATCTTACATTGCTTCTAAAAACCGGGGAACGCAAAAGTGGAAGCTATTCTTTTCGAGGAATGTAGTACTCAATAGTATTAACCAACTGTAAAAAAAAAAAAAAAAAACTTGAGATTGAATTTTTTGAGGAAAAAAAAAGATGTTTTAAAACAATTTTCAGAAGACTGCAGCAAAAAACGTTGAGCAGATATTTTAACATTTAGCCTTTGATCTAAAACAAAAACTAATTACCTTTCAGCACTTCAAAGTTTTTATCGAAAATCGCAAGAGAGAAATTGCGCCGAAGGTGCCATCTTTGGCGGCCTGTATCTCGGGCCAAGAATTTTTTTGAGCAAAACAAAAACATACCTATAACTCACTTTGTTCTAAATTTTAACATATGTGAAATTCAAAAACTTCCGAGACTATGAAGGTACCCCCTAATATATATACATGCGTGTGTGTGCGTGTGTTTGTGTGTGTGTAAACTCTCGATCACAACAAATGAAAAATAATGAAATAAATATGCGGTTCTGCTTCTTATTGAGTACGGAGTTAGCTGTGAAATAATACAACTGAAGCATAACTAATGCGGTACAGAAAAAAGATAGGTCAGATAAGTAAAAGGACATTTTTTAGGAGAATTCATGTTTTTTTTTTTAATGAAGAATTTTATTTATATCATATGTATATTTACTCAAGCTTGTTGTGAAATGAGAAAGTGAAATGAAGGAAGCAGCATCGGATCTCGGAGTTTTCTGTGGAGGGGCAAAACTTTAAAATGGCCCCCTTCCCTCCATTAAATTATTACTGTTCATAATTTCACATCACATTTTATGCGCTGGCCATTTTTTTTAAGGATTTTTCACTTTGGGGGGGGGGGGGGCATTGATAAACTCAATAAACTTTCCTTAGTGTGTAGGAAGAAATTCCTTGATTAATTTTAAACTTTGAACGAATGTTTCTCCTACCATTTCCCACTTTTTCCTCAATAACGCGAAGAAAAAGACGGAAATATGAAAATTTTCCTAAATGTAAAATTTTGCATTATTTTCGGCTAATTTCTCACATACAGACATTTTGTATAACCGAAGATATTTATTCATTTATTTTTTAAAATTTTTTATTCACATTTATCACAACTTATTCTAACTGTTCTGCATGTTCGTTATGAAAAGTTTGAAAACAAATGAATTTTAATATTGTAATTTTCAAAAATGTGTACGTATGGTTAGCTCTTATGATACTTATGATTAGTTCTCATGACACTCTACTAATATTTTTTGCGCACAAACGGTAAAATAATTTTTAAAGATTTTTTTACTTCTCTACTAATACTTCAAAAAGAACATCCAATCAAAAGTAATAATTAAAAAAACATATGTATTTTCCTGTAGCTGTATTTTTGCTTTGGTTTTAACTTGGATATTTTGCAATTCCATTTTCTTTTTTTGTGATGAACTATTGTACAAAAAGGAAAAAAAAACGCTGTTCTATTACAATGAATTGAAGTGTAAAGTAAAAATATAGGAAATGGGCTATTAACTCATAACTCAGCATGCTTGACTATGTCTTTCACGTAAGGTGTTAGTATGTACCTTAAATGCAATAATTTACCGATTTTTGAGTCTTTTGCGCTACCGCAAATTGAAAAATTTTGATGGTTTTAATTTTTTGTATGCTTTTCAACCCTTTTTATTCGCTATAGCAGTTATAAATTATAATGGCTAACTTCTGCGAAAAAACTTGTAAAATGATTTGATTTTCGAAAAAAATCGAAATTTTAAGTACAATGCGCTAGCTAGGGGTTCAATAAAAATCGGTTTTTTAATTTGCATGTTACTTACCTACCCAAAAGAGGCAAGTTTTTTGCGGTATAGCATTTCGAAAAAAAAAAAAAAAAACATTACTTTTTTTCGACTCACCCTAATGTATATATATATATGCGTGTGTGTGTGTTATATATATGCAGTGGCGTTCCTATCATAAATGTTGCTAACCGCCGGGGCACTAATTTTTAATTTGTGGGACACCCCTCCACCCAAGAACTCCACATTTGTTGTATTGCATAAACTTGTAGTTTATATATTTTCAGTAGTGCAAAAAAAAAATCTTAAGAAATTCAATTTTATTTATTTGGTGCAAATTTCAGTTAACTACATTTATTTGCAGTTACGATACATTGAAATAGCATTGGTAAAATTGTATAGGAAAAAAACGGTCTAGGAAGTCAAGTATGTGTATTTTTTTTTTTGGGGGGGGGGGGGGGCGTGGTAGCCTAGTATTTAGCACGTCGGACTTCCACCTGGAAGGTCGCGCGTTCGATACGTACTGAAGACCACCATGTATACTTGGGGATATGTGCATGTAAAATCCGTAGACCCCACTACCTCTCCCCGTGCGTAAGCAATCCTAAGGCCTCGGCTAACAGGTAGGGGTCTGGTGGTGAAAAGTATGTGTATTTTTAGAAAACTCTACATAATTTAGGTGCCCACTTTAACATTCAACAAAAGGTCTCCCCCCTGTCAATCACGGCCCCCCTGAATTGGAAAATATAATGTATTTATACGTATGTATATGTATTTTGTGTTTTTAATGCAACAATTTTTAATGCATACAATTAATAAAATGCATAAAATAAGCGTGATAATTATTTGGATAAAGAGTAGAGATATGGAAAAAAAAAACCTAAACTGAGAAGTTCTTGAGATCCACGTCATTGAAAATTGTAGGCTTTTTGTCGTGAAGACCACAAGATATACTACAACTCAGGCCCGTCATTTAGAGGGGTCGGGGGGGGGGGATTGCCCCCTATCTTGGGCAATACAGTGCATTTCTTCATGTATTTTGTCATTTTTTAATGCAATACATAGTGAGTTTATACCTTTCACCACCTCGCCGTACGGTGGCCGGCGTAGAATAGCGCCGACGTAGTTATGCGTGTTGTAAGAGGCAGCTAAAATAGCATTATCCGATCCGGGTGACGTGAGGCTTGCTTTGTAGCATGACTATGGCCCCGGGTCGGTAAAGCAGGTAGGCAACGCTCTGCCGGTCCAGCCCTTTATGGCCGGTGCTGGTTGTCAATTGTTAGGTATTAGAATTTTGATTATTGCTTCCTTTTATATAATGCTGTTAACCAAAATTTCTCCATTGAGAAGCAAATTATGTTAGTTGATAAAAGATGTTTGAAAAAAAAAAAAAAAAAACATTTCATGTTTTTTTTCCCTAAGGTCGGTTGGATTGTTAGGTATTAGAACTTTGATTATTGCATAACGAATTTTAATTGATGAATTTTAGTGTATTTTATTTGTCCTGTTTTCTAAAACATTGTTGAGCTAAGAATTCATGGCACATGTTCATTGTTCATGGCGCACACTTTCTTTTTTTCGCTACTTTATTTTTCTCTGAGCTACTGAATCATGATTTTTCCTTTTCTCGCCAGTGACAAAAAGGGGGTGAACTCGACCTTCTGTCACCTTCACGCCCGATTTACTACGGACGTCGTAGAAAGCTGTCCAGTTCTTAAGCCGGTCGGAGGGTATAAAAAGCCCTGACCACTTCGAAACGCTCTCTTCTCTTCCTCTTTATTTTTCAGCCTCTAGCCAGGGACCTCCGTCCCGGGTTCCCTCCCGTTTTTCCACAGGTACCTGACCTCGGAATTCCCTCCGTGAATCTTAGGTATGAACTCCCAATTTATAGTAAGTGTAATAAGCCCAATTAAAGTTTTCTAAACCCCTTTTCTTTTTTATCTTAAATCCTTTCTTACTGTGTGCCATGAATTGTTTTTTTTATGAGATACTGTCTATGTTATGCTATGTGTAGTTTTACTAGTTTTTGAAATTGTTCCAACATGTGCTAGAACTTTCATGCGGTGAACTGTAAATTATGTAAGAATAATAAATGTCATTTGTCTTTTTTTGTAAATATGAGTACGTTCTAATAGTCTACCAGGAATCATTAAGTAGAACCTGTTTACCAAATTTTCAAAGATTAGCTATAACGATCACGACCACCCCTTTATTTTTATCCCCCCCCCCCTTTATTCAAAACTAATATTTAACAATGGTGCCTTGAACCAGTCTTAATAGTAAAAAAGAAAAAAACTGGAGACTATTCATATCACATGTTGGACATTTTCAAAACATCATATGTTGTGTATGTACATTTTTAATGAAGCAAAAAACGTTCGTCACGCACGTTATGTTATTGTGAAATTTTCTGTTATAATTGATCATAGGTGCATTTGAAATGTTTATGCTTGCGTAAAATCCGTAGTAAGAATATTTATTGTTTATGCTTCACTGTAGTAATGTATCTGTTAATGGACATTTTTAAGATTATGTGTGGGTTTAAAGGAATCTAAAACAAAATTTGGCAGTATTTGCTTATCGCGTCTAAATAGTTAAGGATATTTTGCGCATAATTTTTTTTGTATATTTTACTTGTATTTTCATTATAAACAAATTGAGATGGCAAATGAAAGCCAAACTCCTGTAGTGGTGCAAATTCCCAAATGTACACTTGCTGAATTTTTACCTGGAATTCCAGGTTACGATGGGCGAACGTCTTTTAAATCATTTTTAGATAAAATTGAGGAGATCGCCACGTATTGTAAATGGGACGATAATGACAAGTTATTCGCCATTAAAATTAAGTTGACGGGTGAGGCAAAAGAATTTTTGGATTCCCAGGGAAGTTTAAGAAGCACAGGCTCATTCAAAGCTGTTACTGAAGCCCTTGGTGCAAGATTCTCCCATTCGACCTCAATAGCCACGTCAATAACACGACTAACGTCAGCGTACCAGTTACCAACGGAGAATGCGCGACAATTTTTTGCACGGATTGAGGGCTTGTCGTACTCGTGCGTTCCCCAAGATAGCGCGAATGTTTTTGATAACTATAGGTTGCAGCTTTTGCTTTCAACAGCAAAACAAGGTGTAAAACACGAACTGCTTAGAGGTATAGCAGCCGCAGGGCTAAAAGACTACAACCTGTTTAAGGAAAACGTGTTAAACTTAGAGGAAGCGTTGGAAATATCGCGACCCCCCCTGGAAACAGCAGCTGTAATGCACCCTAACCCCGCGAATTACTCTCGCACGAGTGGCGTAGAAGAAAAATCATCCGTCGAAGCTTTAGGAGAAAGAGTAGAGCTGTTGACAAAGACGTTGTCTTCATTATCTGTTACAGTGGAAGAAAGGTTGGGGAAAGTTGAGAGGAATGAACAAAATCAGGATCGGTTCTCGTATTCAGATTACAGGGGAGAAATGCGTCGTTCCAGGGACAAATATTGTGAGCGGTGTAGAAGGAAAGGCCACGAAGTAGAAAGATGCCAGGCCCCTATTTGTAATTTCTGTGGGAAAATAGGTCACGTGGAAGATGCGTGTTTTAGAAAGCAAAATAGATATCAATACAGAAATACTCGGGCTAATTTAAACTTTCAAATGGGGAGGGAATTGAATGCATCCAAATACCCCATAGAAATCCCCGATAAGATGCCGATGTATGCCATAAATAAGAATATTTCAAATCTCTCAATAATTTCTGTCACCTGTAGAAATGAACATACACTTTCACTTTTGGATAGCGGGGCATCCATTAATATTATTTCAGAAACATTTCTTAATAAAATAAACCCTAATTTAAGTTATCAAAAATGCAACATTTCTGTTCAAAATTTTACTGTCGATTCTGTACAAATCACTAAAATGGTGTCATTAGAATGTCAAGTAGGTTCGCAAATATTCTTAATCAAATTTGCTGTAGTTCCTCAAAAATTTTCAACTATATACAGCGTTATTCTTGGTTGTCCCTTTTTGCACAGTAATAATTTAAGCTTAAACTTTGGTCAGAAATGTTTAGAAGGGAAAAATTTTAGTGTGAAGTGGATAAATGAAGGACCCAATCAAATATCATGAAACACTTGTTTCAGTGCTAATCCTGTTCCTTTATACACTACTCGAAGGTTTGTTGTCCCTGCTCGTTCCCAATTAATGATTTCTCTTAAACCTCGTGTCAATATGCCTATACATTCCGAAACTGTCCTAATCCAACAAAATGTTGATTCAAAAATTGAATGTTTTTCGATAGCTCGAACGGTTGCAAAATTCTCAGATAACCAATATTTTGTTAATGTTATGAATATTTCGGCCGAATCGATTCATTTAAACAAAAATTCAGCACTTGCGACAGTCGAGTGTATTTTTGAGTCAATGCAAGAAAGTCAGTGTAATGCTATTGTAAATACAGAATCGGGAGACAATGTTGAATTGGGGGAAAATTTTGAATGTTGGGGAGGAGATATCGACCTTTCGCATCTAGAACCGACGCAGAAAGAAAAGGTGGTTAATTTTTTAAGCTTGTATTCAAATATTTTTGCAAAGTCGGTATCCGATTTAACAGGTTGCGACACTCTGTTACATAGAGTGCAATTAACTGACGATACACCTGTTAGGCAAAAATGCTATAGAGTACATCATCATTTGAAAAATGAATTACGAACTCAAATTAAGGAACTACTAGACGTAGGAATAATTTCTCCAAGTACCTCACCATATTCAGCGCCTGTTGTTCTGGTGAAGAAAAAAGATGGGTCATATAGGTTGTGTACTGATTTTAGAAAATTAAATTGCAAAACATTTCCAGATGCCTTTCCAATTCCAAATATTGGTGAACTCGTAGATAATCTTGCAGGAGCTACCCTTTTTTCTACCTTAGATTTATGTAGTGGATTTTTTCAGATGAAAATGCATCCAGAAGATGCTCATAAAACAGCTTTTGCTACGGAAGATGGCCTTTTTGAATGGCGACGTGTTCCCTTCGGACTTAGAAATAGCGCAAATAGTTTCCAGCGTTTGATGGACATTGTATTATCAGGGTTAAAACCTTTACAAATTGCAGTTTATTTAGATGACATAATTATTGCGTCTCGGGATTCAGTTGATGAACACCTAGAAAAGTTAGAACGCGTTTTCGAACGTCTTAGAACTCACGGTTTAAAGTTAAAGCCTAATAAGTGTTCTTTTCTTAAGAAAAATATTAAATATTTGGGTTTTGAAATTAGTGAAGGTAAAGTATTCCCGGACAAAAATAATATTAAAGTGATTGAAAGTTTCAAAATTCCTACTTCACGCAAGCGGACGCGTGCGTTTCTTGGTCTCACGGGTTTCTATAGGAAATTTATCCCTGATTATTCTAATTTAGCACTTCCTCTTACTAACCTGACTAAAGAAACTTCAAATTTTAAGTGGAACGAGGAAGCACAAAAGTCATTTGATACTCTTAAGTCATTTTTAGTTAAACAACCTTGTTTGCAATTACCCAATTTTCAAAAAGAATTTGCTATTTGCACTGACGCATCAAAGTATGCTCTAGGAGCCGTTTTATGCCAAGCTGATGAAACAGGTTTCCTCCACCCTATTGGATATGCAAGTCGTAAATTAAAAAATCCTGAAATAAATTATTCGACTGTTGAAAAAGAAACGTTAGGGGTAGTTTTTGGACTTACTTATTTCAAACAATATGTCTATGGGCGTCACTGTTTAGCTTACTGTGATCAAGCAAGCCTTTCATTTGCTTTGAAGGTCAAAGACCCCACTTCCAGAATAGCGCGCTGGGTTATGACGTTGCAACAGTACGATTATACCGTAATCCACAAACCAGGAAAACTCAACGTAACCGCGAATTTCCTGTCAAGAGGTATTAATCATGTAAATAACATCACCCATCAATCAAAACTAACCTTCGAACCTGAGCTTCTAGAGAAAATTCGCGAACACCAAAGCAAAGATGATTTTTGTATAAAAATGCGCGAGTCATTGTCCCAACCTTTAGATATATCTGATCAGTCCGTATTATATTTCATAAAAAAGGATATTCTTTACTCAAAATTGAAAAATGCTAGGAACTCTAATAATTCCGAAAAATTGATTGTCCCGTTAGCCCTAGTTCCTGGGATTTTGTCATTATGTCACGACTCTAAAACTGTTACACACCAGGGTTTTCACAAAACCATGTCACGGGTAAAATCGTCTTTTTGGTGGAGAAATATGACCAAACATGTCCGAAATCATATTAAATCTTGTGTTTCGTGCATTCAAAGGCGTGCTCATAAACCAGAAAAAAAGGCACCCTTGCAACGCATGCCATTAGCAACACGTCCTATGCAATATGTAGCCATAGATGCGGTCGGGCCACTTCCCGTTACTTACCAGGGAAATAAATATATTTTAGTTATCTCAGACTATTTCACTCGTTGGCCTGAAGCCTACGCAACTAAAGATATTAAATCTGCAACAGTCGCAGAAGTGCTTGAGCAATTTATTTCCAGACATGGAATCCCTTCCCACCTTATTTCAGACAGAGGGTCAAATTTTCTATCAAGTGTTATTACAGATGTTTATAAAAGTTTAGGCATTATAAAACACACTACTACTGCTTTTCACCCACAGAGCGATGGAGTAGTCGAAAGATTAAATGCCACACTTATAAACTCTCTGAGCCACCTAGTTAATGCATCTCATACCGATTGGGATAGACATTTACCGTTTGCGTTGTTAGCGCATCGCTCAGCTATTCATTCAACAACTGGTTTTTCACCGTCTTTTCTTTTATATGGTAGGGAGATAGAATTACCTTATCACATTTTAACAGAACAAATCCCATTTTCTTATGCTGAACCCAAAGAATATGCTTATGATATGAGAGTTCGGTTACATAATTCTTTTAAAACAGTCAAAGAAAATTTGTTGAAAGCCGCCGAATCACAAGAAAAGTACAGGGATAATTTTTGTAGAGAGAAGAACATTGAGATAGGTGATATTGTCTATTTACATACTCCTCACGTACCACCAGGTCTTTCTCGAAAATTTCATATGAGTAATACCGGCCCGTTTAGAGTAAAAGAGAAAACATCCCCAGTAAACTTTGTTATAGAATCGTTAACTGATATGGGAAAGACACAGTTAGTTCACGTGGATAGACTTGCGAAGCCTGAGAGCAGAATAACATTTCAAAATTTAGGAGAAAACTCCACCGTCAGAAAAGAATCTGAACCAAGTCAAACTGATGAAAATCAAAATCTTAGTAATGATCAGACATCAGGAAATAATGACAGGTGGAATCAATTTAGGCGTCCCAGGCATGCCATAATTTTTAGACCGCAAGCTAGGTCATCCCATCATTATAACCTGCGTCCTAGACGTTGAATGATGTATAGTGTTCATCATTCAACGTCCTTCTAACAGAATTATTCCTTAAAATAGATTAGTAAATAAGTAAATAAAGGAATAATTTTGATCTTTGTGTATAATAACAATTTTTTTAGTATATTGGATTAAGAAGAATGTTGACTGTATTGTGTAAGAATCAGTTTTATTATATCGTATTTAGAATAATTTTGATTATGTTGAATAATATTGAGAATAATTCGATTGTTTTGTATCGGTTAAAAATATGTTTTTTTCTTACAAAGATGTTTAATGAAATTTCGAGGCTTATCGGAATTGATATTTGTGTCTGTAAAATGTTTAATCCAGCCGATCCCCAATTTTTTCACCCTTCCCATTTTTTTTTTTTTTTAATCTTAGTTTTCTTTTCGTATGGTTTATTTTCCTTCCGTCCACTTGTCAAATTGTGATAACTTACGCTTCATCAGACTCTACAACTACATAAAACTGTAAAACGAACGTTAGAAATTATTTTTTTAATTGCTTGCCACTAGTATTTTCCAATAATTGACTGTTCATCGAAGATATAAATGTACAGAGGATCCTGTTACGTGAATTCTGTTCTGCGGAGTAGTCATCGAGACTCGCGACCTCGGCTGAGTACTGCAACGATCCTGACTTCCGGACAGTGCCCCCTCAACGACATTTTTGATCTTCGAAATATTTGCACCACCTGAGAACAACGCTTGCCCATGTGACTGGCCAGCACTGAAGCGGCGTGCTTTAGATGGTACTCCTTTACATCTTTTCCTCTACACCTAAATACATTCTCTGATGAGCAGATGTTAAACCTAATTAGAACGAGCGCAACAACTTTCACGAACTTACAGAAACTCCGAGAGAGTCTAGCTGTGAAAACCTCTCTTCCCATGGATCCTGGGTTGCTCCGAAGTATCCCTGTACTGACTCCGAAGCATGTTGCTGTTTAAATAGACTGTTTATTCTTCGATATTTCAAGCTTCAAGACTTTCGACTTTTTGTATGACATTGTGGATGGACGGAGATTTTCTTTCCCCCTAAAATTTTTTCATTTTTTCCCCCTTTAGAAAAAAAAAGAAAAAAAAAAAAGAGAGATCTTTAAACTTCCTTTTATATAATGCTGTTAACCAAAATTTCTCCATTGAGAAGCAAATTATGTTAGTTGATAAAAGATATTTGAAAAAAAAAAAAAAAACATTTCATGTTTTTTTTCCCTAAGGTCGGTTGGATTGTTAGGTATTAGAATTTTGATTATTGCATAACGAATTTTAATTGATGAATTTTAGTGTATTTTATTTGTCCTGTTTTCTAAAACATTGTTGAGCTAAGAATTCATGGCACATGTTCATTGTTCATGGCGCACACTTTCTTTTTTTCGCTACTTTATTTTTCTCTGAGCTACTGAATCATGATTTTTCCTTTTCTCGCCAGTGACAAAAAGGGGGTGAACTCGACCTTCTGTCACCTTCACGCCCGATTTACTACGGACGTCGTAGAAAGCTGTCCAGTTCTTAAGCCGGTCGGAGGGTATAAAAAGCCCTGACCACTTCGAAACGCTCTCTTCTCTTCCTCTTTATTTTTCAGCCTCTAGCCAGGGACCTCCGTCCCGGGTTCCCTCCCGTTTTTCCACAGGTACCTGACCTCGGAATTCCCTCCGTGAATCTTAGGTATGAACTCCCAATTTATAGTAAGGGTAATAAGCCCAATTAAGGTTTTCTAAACCCCTTTTCTTTTTTATCTTAAATCCTTTCTTACTGTGTGCCATGAATTGTTTTTTTTATGAGATACTGTCTATGTTATGCTATGTGTAGTTTTACTAGTTTTTGAAATTGTTCCAACATGTGCTAGAACTTTCATGCGGTAAACTGTAAATTATGTAAGAATAATAAATGTCATTTGTCTTTTTTTGTAAATATGAGTACGTTCTAATAGTCTACCAGGAATCATTAAGTATAACCTGTTTACCAAATTTTCAAAGATTAGCTATAACGATCACGACCACCCCTTTATTTTTATTCCCTCCCCCCTTTATTTAAAACCAATATTTAACACAAGTGTCTAGAGAGTTTGTGGGAGATTCGAAGGAGGATAGCGCTTCGGTCGCACCCCCTCATACTGGGGGGTTGTCTGTGAAGGCCATTAATGCTACATACAGTATGACAATAGTTCGCATTAATTACTTTTCTCCACCTCCCCCCCCCCCTCGGGAAAATTTTGGAATTACGTGCCTGCTATAACCCTGACATTTTCCTTGTATTCATGGCACGAATCCCAACTGACAGTCTGCTACCCCTTCTTTTAATTTGAAATATCTAACCACTTGTAATTACAGTGATTTTTTACGAAAGAAAAAAAAAATAAAATACTAAATAAAGGTATTGAAATAACCTTATTGCACATTTTCGAAAAGCACTTTTCCAGTATATTTTTCTTCTTTTCGTCGGCAGTAGGCCCACAGAGTTTTCTCGTCTTTTCTTTCATGTAATAAATAATCTAAGAAATTACACTGTGCATCATGAAAAGTGTCCGTTAGATGAAAATGTGTTTCGTATGTATTTTTGGCTGAAAATTACGAATCTGCAATTATTTTTTGCCTATCACGTACCATTTTCCCAAAATTCCACATTTTAGCTTTTTAAGTATTTTCTGGATAAATGTGCATATTTCGTAATTTATTGACTTAATTTATTATAAATTATATCTTTCTGATTGACAGAGAGATAGTTACTATTCTAGAGACCTTTTTAACGAACTTGGTTACTTTAGCGACATTTTCGGCAAGAAAAGCTTTATCTACTTTCTCTATGTTACGAGTCATTTACAAGACAAAAAAGGCATTTTGCATAATATTTTGCGGAGAAGGAAGAAATAAAACGTTGCTGTGATGTGAATGTACTATTTCAAGCATTAGGAGATGAATACAATTCAGCAGAGTGGCACTTGTTTATCAGTACTTCTCCATCTAAAGATTTTTTTCCTATTTATTCCTGTTGCATATTATGAAAGCACAAAGGAAATTTCCAAATTATGAGTGGCAAAGACTTATTAAATAAGCCACTTGTAAATCTGCAATGTGTCTTTTTCCACAATTGCACATTAAACTTGGTTTAAAAATGAAATATTTGTAAAAGCTTCGGACAGAGAAGGAGTGGCTTTGCATCTCAGGAACAAACTCAAAAATTTAACTGAGGCAAAAGTAAAAGAAAGGGCTTTTATTGGCTCACAACTTAAGGAAATCTTTCATGATGAAGAGTTTAAAAATACACTGTCAGAAGCCAAAATATCAGCCTGGGTGGTCTTCAAATCAGTGTGCTCACGTTTCCTTGGAAATGAGAAAGCTGAAAACTACGAAGGTCTTGTTGCTGACATGATAAAATGTCTTTCGATTATAGGTTGCCATATGTCATTAAAACTACAGTTTTTTGACTTCCATATGAACTTCTTTCCTCAAAACCTTGACGTAATTAATGATTAGCATTGGAAAGGAAGTATGCGAACTGAATATTGCTGATCTGTTATTAGGGTACACAAAAAGATGCCTTCAAGAAGAAACGGCCGGAAAAAAATCATTTTAGTGTTTGTGTTTTCAATAAGTAAGCCTCAGTTACATTTTTCTATAACCAATTTGTACAAATATTAGAAGTGGGTCTCCAGGAAAAACAGAACGTGATGGACCATTTTCGTTTGGATATTTGAATCAAGTACCTTTTGTTTGTATATAATCACATATTTTCATCTAAAGGACAAAGAAAAGGTTCAAATGTGTTGCACAGTGTTATCATAATTCAAAATATTGCCTCCGCGAGATGACTTGAGACACGTAGGAGCGGAGTCTCCTACATATAACTCTTCTATCCTGATGGCGATTTTCTCACTCAGTTCTACTTTTTCAATTTCTAATTTATTAAAGTAAAAGAGGATGGCTATATATACTGGCTTCTCACGTGATCCACTTCTCATATTCATAGTTTTACCACTGAAAACTAAACGATGCTAGTCTGGATGTTTCCAAAGGAAGAGCCCAACCCTTTGTTGGCCTCAAGGGATCATTTCCTTCTTGATTTATTACCAGAAAAAGGAGCCGAATAGCACTCTACGCGATTCGTACTTCGTGTAATACCTCATCACTTCCGAAATCAGAGGAACTGAGCAATGTACGCTTGTGACGACGCATAATTAGGTAGAGACCCACATTATACCATACCATCACCGAGTATTCTTCAATTCGTCGCCATCTTCGTGGAACTTGAGATTTTCGTTCAGTTTGGGAGTTTTACTCATTGAAGATGGACGCATGTAGAGGTTTGTCGGATTTTTAATTACACTAACCTAATGTTTTTTTGAATTTGCGGTACCAGTCAAAGTTGTTTTAACTTTTTAAACGATATGCTTCTCAGTTTTATTCTAGATTTGTTTTTGTTTTTTTGCTTTCTTGTGCAAATGCTACATTTCATGCATGTACACACGCATTCGGAAGCAAAATACAATAAAAAATGTTGCTGTTAATATTATACATACCAACGTATACAGAAGCCTTATATCTAAAAATGTAACCGTGAGTTTTGATCGTTTGTGCCCTCCTAAAGAGTAAGGATGTCTCAAAAAGTTAATTTACCGCTGCACGACAAAAAAATGCTGTAATTGTTACAGAAACTCTTGCTGTATTTTTCCAATCACCGGTGTTGTAACCTTATTTGAAATCACTCTATGCTGTGAAATCGGAATTACTTTCATCACGTGCTTTTTTTTTTTTTTTTTTTTTTTTTTTTTTTTTTTTTTTTTTTTTTTTTTTTTTTTTTTTTTTTTTTTTTTTTTTTTTTTTTTTTTTTTTTTTTTTTTTTTTTTTTTTTTTTTTTTTTTTTTTTTTTTTTTTTTTTTTTTTTTTTTTTTTTTTTTTTTTTTTTTTTTTTTTTTTTTTTTTTTTTTTTTTTTTTTTTTTTTTTTTTTTTTTTTTTTTTTTTTTTTTTTTTTTTTTTTTTTTTTTTTTTTTTTTTTTTTTTTTTTTTTTTTTTTTTTTTTTTTTTTTTTTTTTTTTTTTTTTTTTTTTTTTTTTTTTTTTTTTTTTTTTTTTTTTTTTTTTTTTTTTTTTTTTTTTTTTTTTTTTTTTTTTTTTTTTTTTTTTTTTTTTTTTTTTTTTTTTTTTTTTTTTTTTTTTTTTTTTTTCGTAGCGTTGACCGTTACCGCGGAGCAGTGAAGTTACGAGTTTTTGCTCGAAACTGGAGAGGAGCCAGGGTAGAGAAATTTGTTGTGGTCCAACGCTCCGATTTGTTTGTTTTCTTTTACGTTTAAAACTTTTTATCGTACAAAAAATTAACTAACAAAAAAAAAAAAAATATGTATAAATAATACAATCTTTTAAAATTTTTGGAATAGGAGCGGATCAATTCGAAGAAGTGACTGATTGATAACTTGACTGCCAACGTGTTACTTCAGTGAAAAACGTTTTCGAACTATTTTATCTAATTATTCTTAATTATGACAATGTATGTTTATCAAGAAAAACACTTCTAATTATTTAGAAATTTTTTCCCTGCGAAAACAATTGAGGCTTAATTCATTTAAATGAAGATGGTTAGTAGTTTTTGTTTTGGATTTGAAAGGAGAAATACTGGATTTACAAATCCCAAGTGGTCATTCTTGATTCTATAATAGCATTAAAAACATATATATCCCTTCTCGGACTTGCATTTTGGATGAAAAGCAATGTAAGTATACTACCAATAAAATAACTGTGTTTCCTAGACAAATTAATTTCCTAGACTTTCAATCTTCTGAACCATTTTTTATATTAGCCACAATTTGTTGAATATTTTCATTAAGATTACATTTTAGCAAATTGAAAAAGTCTCTCGTTCAAAAGCAGGTAGCTCTAGGACACAAGGAAATATACAGCTGGAAAGAAATACAGAATATACACCGCAAAATGCTGCAAGATTTCCTACCGAAAATCACATTTTTGCAAGTATATACACTGATGGAAAAAAAAATCCCAACACCAAGAAGGAGTTGTGCTAGCGAAACGAAATTTGGCAGGTGTGTTTATACACCTGAAAGATGACGTCGATTCAAATTTTGCGCTCGGCGCATCAGTGTGACGCTAGTAGCGACACCCGGAAGATGCAAATCAGGTTTGCTTTAAATACGCGCTGTAACGTTCCTGAGCGTTGTTTAGCGTCGATATTTGATTTAGTGAGTTGATGTTAGTCCACAATGCCTTTAAGAAGACGACGAAGCCATTATCAACAGCGCACTGAGTTTGAACGAGGTCGTGTTAATAGGCCTACTAGAAGGTGGGTTTTCTTTCCGCGAGATTGCAGAAAGGCTTGGCAAGAATGCATCCACTGTGCATGAATGTTGGCAACAGTGGTCAAGGGAAGGCACTGCCTCAAGAAGACCGGGTTCCGGGCGGCCACGTGGCACGACAGAGGGAAGACCGCCGTGTTCGGCGTATGGCCGTAGCGAGTCGTACTGCGTCTGCAGCAGAAATTCGAGCAGCAGTTGGCACCACAGTGACACAACGAACTGTTACCAATCGGTTGCTTCAAGGACAGCTCCGAGCCAGACGTCCTGTAGTGGGCATTCCACTAACGCCAAACCACTGCCGTTTGCGACGTCAGTGGTGTCAGGCTAGAGCTCATTGGAGGACGGAGTGGAGATCTGTTGTGTTTTCTGATGAAAGCTGGTTCTGCCTTGGTGCCAGTGATGGCCGTGTGTTGGTTAGGAGGAGGCCAGGTAAGCAGCTGCAGCCATCCTGTCTGCGGCTTAGACACACTGGACCTACAACTGGAGTTATGGTCTGGGGAGTAATTTCTTATGGCAGCAGAAGCACTCTCGAGGTTATCCCACGCACCCTGACAGCAAATGTGTACGTCAGTCTGGTGATTCAACCTGTTGTTCTGCCTTTCATGAGTAGCATTCCAGGAGGTGTTTTCCAACAGGATAACGCTCGACCTCATACTGCTGTTGTAACCCAACGTGCTCTACAGAGTGTCGACATGTTGCCTTGGCCTGCCAGATCACCAGATCTGTCTCCAATTGAGCACGTATAGGACATCATTGGACGACCACTCCAGCGTCATCCACAACCAGAATTAACCGTCCCTGTATTATTCAACCAAGTGCAACAGGCATGGAACTCCATCCCACAAACGGACATCCAGCACCTGTATGATTCAATGCATGCACGTTTGTATGCTTGCATTCCAAATTCTGGCGGTTACACCGGTTATTAATGTACCTGTATTTCACTTCTCCAATGGCTCTTCTCGAGCTTAAATTAACCTGTGATCTTGAAATTGTAATCAATTACGTACGTTACCTATATAAATGTATTGCTGAAATTTCATTACTCTACAATAATTATTTCTTGGTGTTGGGATTTTTTTTTCCATCAGTGTATATATATATATGAAAGACTTGCTTAGCTGTTATAATTTTATTCTAAAAAAAAAAAATTCGTTTCATTTTAGAAAGTATCTAAAACACTCCAGATTACACTAGCCATGTTACTTAAGTTATAACTAATGATGTCAAATATCTGTAGCGTAGTGTTGACCGGGACAGCGGAGCAGTGAAGTAACGAGCTTTTGCTCGAAACTGGAGCGGAACAAGGGCAAAAGGTATTTGTTCTGCTCCACTTCTCCGATTTGTTTGTTTTCTTTTACATTTAAAAGTTTCTATCGTATAAAAAATTAATTAACTAAAAAAAAGATGGATAAATAATTTAAATTTATTGCAGTAAGAGCGGATCAACTCAAAGGAGTGACTGATTTATAACTTAACTGCCGACGTGTTTACTTCAATGAAAAACGTTTTCGAACTATTTTGTCTAATTATTCTTAATTATGACGATGTATATTTATAAAACGTTTTAGATCTATTTAATCTAATTATTCTTAATTATGACAACGTATGTTTATGAAGAATAACACTTCTAATTATTTACCCAATTTCCTTCCTACAAAAACAATTGAGGCTTAGTTCATTTAAATGAAGATGGTTATTAGTTTTTTTTTTGGACTTGAAAGGAGAAATATTGGGTTCACAAATCCCAAGCGATCATTCTTCATTCTATACAATTAAAAACATATATTTCGACTTCTCGGACTTGCATTTTAGATGAAAAGCAATGTAAGTATGTTACCAATAAAATAACGGTTTCCTAGACAAATTAATTTCGTAGACTTGCAATCTTCTAAAATATTTTTTTTTATTATTAATCAGAATTTGCTTAATATTTTCAATAAGATTACATTTTAGCAAATTGAAAAAGTCTCTCTTTCAAAAGCAGGTAGCTGTAGGACACAAGGAAATATACAACTGGAAAGAAATACAGAATATACACCGCAAAATCCTGCAAGATTTCGTACCGAAAATCACATTTTTGCAGGTATATATATATATATATATATGAATGACTTGCTTTGCTGTTAAAACTTTATTAAAAATTTTTTTTTTTCGTTTCATTTTAGAAAGTATATAAAACACTCCAGATTCCATTAGCCATGTTACTTAAGTTATAACTAATGATGTCAAATATCTGTAGCGTAGTGTTGACCGGGACCGCGGAGCAGCGAAGTAACGAGTTCTTGCTCGAAACTGGAGCGGAGCAAGGGCAAAAGGAATTTGTTATGCTCCACTGCTACTATTTTTTTGTTTTCTTTTACATTTAAAAGTTTCTATAGTATAAAAAATTAATTAACTAAAAAAAAAAGATGGATAAATAATTTAAAATTATTGGAGTAAGAACGGATCAACTCAAAGAAGTGACTGATTTATAACTTAACTGCCGACGTGTTTACTTCAATGAAAAACGTTTTCGAACTATTTTTTCTAATTATTCTTAATTATGACAATGTATATTTATAAAATGTTTTCGATCTATTTTATCTAATTATTCTTAATAATGACAACGTATGTTTATAAAGAATAACACTTCAAATTATTTAGCCAATTTCCTTCCTCCAAAACAATTGAGGCTTATTTCATTTAAATGAAGATGGTTATTAGTTTTTGTTTTGGACTTGAAAGGAGAAATATTGGGTTTACAAATCCCAAGCGATCATTCTTCATTCTATACCATTAAAAACATATATTTCCCTTCTCGGACTTGCATTTTGGATGAAAAGCAATGTAAGTATGTTACCAATAAAATAACGGATTCCTAGACAAATTAATTTCGTAGACTTGCAATCTTCTAAAACATTTTTTCTTTATTATTAGCCAGAATTTGCTTAATATTTTCAATAAGATTACATTTTAGCAAATTGAAAAAGTCTCTCTTTCAAAAGCAGGTAGCTGTACGACAAAAGGAAATATACAACTGGAAAGAAATGCAGAATATACACCGCAAAATCTTTCAAGATTTCCTAACGAAAATCACATTTTTGCAGGTATATATATATATATATATTTTGTGAATGACTTGCTTAGCTGTTATAACTTTATTTAAAAAAAAATTATTTTCATTTTAGAAAGTATCTAGAACACCTCCAGATTCCACTACCCACGTTACTTAAGTTATAATTAATTATGTCGAATATCGGTATCGTAGCGTTGACCGGGACCGCGGAGCAGTGAAGTTACGAGTTTTTGCTGGAAACTGGAGAGGAGCCAGGGTAGAGTAATTTGTTGTGGTCCAACGCTCCGATTTGTTTGTTTACTTTTACGTTTAAAACTTTTTATCGTACAAAAAATTAACTAACAAAAAAAAAAAAAAAAAAAAAAAGATGGATAAATAATACAATCTTTTAAAATTTTTGGAATAGGAGCGGATCAATTCGAAGAAGTGACTGTTTGATAACTTGACTGCCAACGTGTTACTTCAGTGAAAAACGTTTTCGAACTATTTTATCTAATTATTCTTAATTAAGACAATGTATGTTTATAAAGAAAAACACTTCTAGTTATTTAGCCATTTTTTTTCCTGCGAAAACAATTGAGGCTTAATTCATTTAAATGAAGATGGTTAGTAGTTTTTGTTTTGGATGAAAGGAGAAATACTTGATTTACAAATCCCAAGTGGTCATTCTTGATTCTATAATAGCATTAAAAACATATATATCCCTTCTCGGACTTGCATTTTGGATGAAAAGCAATGTAAGTATACTACCAATAAAATAACTGTGTTTCCTAGACAAATTAATTTCCTAGACTTTCAATCTTCTGAACCATTTTTTATATTAGCCACAATTTGTTGAATATTTTCATTAAGATTACATTTTAGCAAATTGAAAAAGTCTCTCGTTCAAAAGCAGGTAGCTCTAGGACACAAGGAAATATACAGCTGGAAAGAAATACAGAATATACACCGCAAAATGCTGCAAGATTTCCTACCGAAAATCACATTTTTGCAAGTATATACACTGATGGAAAAAAAAATCCCAACACCAAGAAGGAGTTGTGCTAGCGAAACGAAATTTGGCAGGTGTGTTTATACACCTGAAAGATGACGTCGATTCAAATTTTGCGCTCGGCGCATCAGTGTGACGCTAGTAGCGACACCCGGAAGATGCAAATCAGGTTTGCTTTAAATACGCGCTGTAACGTTCCTGAGCGTTGTTTAGCGTCGATATTTGATTTAGTGAGTTGATGTTAGTCCACAATGCCTTTAAGAAGACGACGAAGCCATTATCAACAGCGCACTGAGTTTGAACGAGGTCGTGTTAATAGGCCTACTAGAAGGTGGGTTTTCTTTCCGCGAGATTGCAGAAAGGCTTGGCAAGAATGCATCCACTGTGCATGAATGTTGGCAACAGTGGTCAAGGGAAGGCACTGCCTCAAGAAGACCGGGTTCCGGGCGGCCACGTGGCACGACAGAGGGAAGACCGCCGTGTTCGGCGTATGGCCGTAGCGAGTCGTACTGCGTCTGCAGCAGAAATTCGAGCAGCAGTTGGCACCACAGTGACACAACGAACTGTTACCAATCGGTTGCTTCAAGGACAGCTCCGAGCCAGACGTCCTGTAGTGGGCATTCCACTAACGCCAAACCACTGCCGTTTGCGACGTCAGTGGTGTCAGGCTAGAGCTCATTGGAGGACGGAGTGGAGATCTGTTGTGTTTTCTGATGAAAGCTGGTTCTGCCTTGGTGCCAGTGATGGCCGTGTGTTGGTTAGGAGGAGGCCAGGTAAGCAGCTGCAGCCATCCTGTCTGCGGCTTAGACACACTGGACCTACAACTGGAGTTATGGTCTGGGGAGTAATTTCTTATGGCAGCAGAAGCACTCTCGAGGTTATCCCACGCACCCTGACAGCAAATGTGTACGTCAGTCTGGTGATTCAACCTGTTGTTCTGCCTTTCATGAGTAGCATTCCAGGAGGTGTTTTCCAACAGGATAACGCTCGACCTCATACTGCTGTTGTAACCCAACGTGCTCTACAGAGTGTCGACATGTTGCCTTGGCCTGCCAGATCACCAGATCTGTCTCCAATTGAGCACGTATAGGACATCATTGGACGACCACTCCAGCGTCATCCACAACCAGAATTAACCGTCCCTGTATTATTCAACCAAGTGCAACAGGCATGGAACTCCATCCCACAAACGGACATCCAGCACCTGTATGATTCAATGCATGCACGTTTGTATGCTTGCATTCCAAATTCTGGCGGTTACACCGGTTATTAATGTACCTGTATTTCACTTCTCCAATGGCTCTTCTCGAGCTTAAATTAACCTGTGATCTTGAAATTGTAATCAATTACGTACGTTACCTATATAAATGTATTGCTGAAATTTCATTACTCTACAATAATTATTTCTTGGTGTTGGGATTTTTTTTTCCATCAGTGTATATATATATATATGAAAGACTTGCTTAGCTGTTATAATTTTATTCTAAAAAAAAAAAATTCGTTTCATTTTAGAAAGTATCTAAAACACTCCAGATTACACTAGCCATGTTACTTAAGTTATAACTAATGATGTCAAATATCTGTAGCGTAGTGTTGACCGGGACAGCGGAGCAGTGAAGTAACGAGCTTTTGCTCGAAACTGGAGCGGAACAAGGGCAAAAGGTATTTGTTCTGCTCCACTTCTCCGATTTGTTTGTTTTCTTTTACATTTAAAAGTTTCTATCGTATAAAAAATTAATTAACTAAAAAAAAGATGGATAAATAATTTAAATTTATTGCAGTAAGAGCGGATCAACTCAAAGGAGTGACTGATTTATAACTTAACTGCCGACGTGTTTACTTCAATGAAAAACGTTTTCGAACTATTTTGTCTAATTATTCTTAATTATGACGATGTATAATTATAAAATGTTTTCGATGTACTTAATCTAATTATTCTTAATTATGACAACGTATGTTTATAAAGAATAACACTTCCAATTATTTAGCCAATTTCTTTCCTACAATAACAATTGAGGCTTAGTTCATTTAAATGAAGATGGTTATTAGTTTTTGTTTTGGACTTGAAAGGAGAAATATTGGGTTTACAAATCCCAAGCGATCATTCTTCATTCTATACCATTAAAAACATATATTTCGACTTCTCGGACTTGCATTTTGGATGAAAAGCAATGTAAGTATGTTACCAATAAAATAACGGTTTCCTAGACAAATTAATTTCGTAGACTTGCAATCTTCTAAAACATTTTTTTTAATTATTAGCCAGAATTTGCTTAATATTTTCAATAAGATTACATTTTAGCAAATTGAAAAGTCTCTCTTTCAAAAGCAGGTAGCTGTAGGACACAAGGAAATATACAACTGGAAAGAAATGCAGAATATACACCGCAAAATCTTTCAAGATTTCCTACCGAAAATCACATTTTTGCAGGTATGTATATATAAATGAATGACTTGCTTAGCTGTTATAACTTTATTAATTTTTTTTTTCGTTTCATTTTAGAAAGTATCTAGAACACTCTAGATTCCACTAGCCACGTTACTTAAGTTATAATTAATTATGTCGAATATCGGTAGCGTAGCGTTGACCGGGACCTCGGAGCATTGAAGTTACGAGTTTTTGCTCGAAATTGGAGCGGAGCCAGGGGAAAGGAATTTGTTGTGATCCACTGCGCCGATTTGTCTGTCTTTTTTTACATTTAAAACGTTTACCCTGTAAAAAATTAATTAACTTAAAAAAGGGTAAATAATACAATATTTTAAAATAATTGGAGTTGGAGCGGATCAACTGAAAAAGTGTCTAATTGATAAGTGATGATCAACAGAGCCATAATTATAAATAAAATGTGAAAATTCCAGTAAATTTAGAATTAAATATTTTTCACTAAGCGCTTTGTGTACTTAAAGTATATCTGTATTTGCATTATGTTTTAAGTTATTCAAGATAACCTATACCCAGTAGTGAAATATGATATATTTAATTACAGAAAATCGCACAATTATTTAAAAGGAATAATTTCCCCAAGTGTCATTATTCCACATCAAACCAATTAAAAAAAAATATCAATTAACCATGTCTGAGTTTCAAACATCTCTCTTCGATATCTTAAACTTGTATATATTTATACACTGTTAGAAATTTCATCATGAAATTACGGTTAAATGACCGGCAGCAGTCTGTCCATCTAATTCACCGTTAAATTTACGGTTTGGAACATTTTTCTATCTTAACCATTTCCAATCAGCTTGGTTAAAAAGCCGTAAATACGAAAGTTTACGGTTTTATAACCATTTAAAAATGGATTCAAAACAAAATTTTTACCGCTTTTGAACCATGTCGAGGCGTAGAATCTTCGAGGCGTAGAAACCGTAAACAAAGCTTGCGGGAATCGAACCCGGTTGTATGGCATACCAACGTTGTTCTCTAAACATTCCGCCATCTGCATCACACAAAGCGGTCGTTTATTTATCAATAAATTTTCCTTTTCAACAGGAAAACTGCATTAAAATTGAGATTTCTGTTTTTGATTGGATCTAAAGCCATGTTTGGTTTAAATTTACTGCATATTGACGAAAATCATTTTATTTGCTGCAAAAATTAAAATACGAACAAGCTTCAGCAGCTCAAGTTATGGGTTCGGTCATTCGCAAACAGTTCGGAAATCCGATGTCTTTAATTTTTGATTTACGTGTGCATGTCTTTCTATTTAGTCGCCACTGCAAGCCACTTTTTTTTCCTTCTTTTTTTATATACACATGCAGATTTGAACTGATAAGACTTTATTCCTATTTTAACAACAACGTACGACGGTTAAGGTTTCGCAACCAAGATGGACGCCCGATTCTTATTGAGCTCTTGAAAATTTCGGTTAGTTTAACTTTCTTTAGGATAAACAGAGAATATAAACGATTTTTTTCACAATCAGCGGTTTGAGTACCATCTTTTTAATGGCTATTCAACTGTTGTAATTAAATATGGTAAAATAACAATCAAATAAATGGTTATTTTACTATTTTCTTACGTAAATTTTTAACAGTGTATATATATATATATATACATATAATTTTCCAAAAAAAATCTGACTTTTATAAATTATGAGTTACTAATTTCTGAATTTTCAAAGAATACGACCTGCTAGTTAAAAATATGGTACATAAAACATAAAAGTTACTAATACTACCTTTTACAATGTGATTTTTTAAATTTAGTTCAACAACAGCGCCTGATTTTGACTACACAAACATTGATATAACAAAGGTAGTTTTGTTTAATACAAAAACTGCAATTTTCTTTTGAAATATTAAAGTTGATGACAATTAAGAAAATCCCCTTCTCAATTATATTTAAAGGCATTTTCTCGAACACATATTGCTTTGCTAATTGACGTGTTTTATTTGTCTCTAGTGCAAATATGATTTTTTAATGATCTTTTGCTTTTTAATGACTGTTCCTGTTATGGTTTTGACGTTTGAAAGCTGCAGTGAAGATTTGCATCGGTTTACACATAAATCACCTTTTAATTTTTATGAACATTCCTACATTAGCTCTAGTTATAGGTCGTGGACAGGAAGTTTGTTCAGAGCGCAAAAGAAAAAGTAATACTCGGTTGAATATATTTTGGATTTTTTTTTAAATATCCAGTTATTGCACGAGAATATCGAAAATAATTCAACTTTGCATATTTAATAGTTTCGTTTGCCGATATACCATAATAAATATTGTTTTTACAAATCCCAGGCTGTCACTCTTGATTCTATGGCACTAAAAACATATATTTCCCTTCTTGGACTTGCATTTTGGATGGAAAGCATTGTAATTATGTAACCAATAAAATAACTGTGTTTCCTAGACAAATGATTTTCCTACATTTTCAATCTTCTAAACTAATTTTTTCTTCTTAGCCAGAATTTGCTCAATATTTTCAACAACATTACCTTTTATCAAATGAATATTTTTACCAAATTGAAAAAGTCTCTTTTTTAGAAGCAGGTCGAATAAGGACACGCAGAGTTATAAAGCTAGAAAAAACAGTTACTGAAGAAATAGTGATTGAAAAAACAGCGACTGAAGAAAGAGAGACTGTAGAAATAGCGCAAAATATTTCAAGATTTTCAGTCGATTATTTCGGTTATCAAGGTATATATATTCAAATAATTTATTTAGCTGTTTTACCTTTATTAAAAAAAAGCTGTTCTATTAAAACTATTTTTCGTTTTGTTTCAGAAAATTCCTAGAACAAACGAGATTTCATTAGCTGTTTTACTGAAGTCATAGCTGTTTCTATAGTGGGGTCGGAGCGAAGAAATTTGTTGTAGTCCACTGCTCTGATATGTTTTTTATTTCTTTACATTTTTTTACTATAAAAAATAACTTTATTGGGTACCTGTTTACGTCAAAAAAAAAAATCTTTTTGGGATTATATTATCTGATTATTCTTAACTGTGACAATGTATGTTTACAAAGAAAAAATACTTCTAAATATTTAGCTCTTTTCCTTCCTACAAAAAACAAAAATCATTCTTGTAATTGATTAAAATCACACCTCCAGTTCAACAGGGCAAAAATTAAAAAGAAAGTGAAAATTACGGTAAATTTAGAATTAACTATGTGTCGCTGAGTTCCTCGTGGGCTAATAGTATATCTGAATTTGCATTATGTTTTAAGTTCTTCGAGGTAACTTCTACCTATGCTGTAAAAAGTTTTGGTGTGATACGCCACAAACGGTGATTTAATAAAACATCATGATTATTTTTAGTGCACAGAAACACCAAAGGTTTTACGTAATGTAATCAAACAACACAGATAATTCTCTGTGTGTCCAAACCTTATTTATGTTCCTTTACACTGTTTTTGGTGTAAAGTAGTTGCCACTATTTTTGGTGCTTATTAACACTAAAGTTGAAAATCATATATTTTTGATATATTGTAATTTGCAGGTCAATGTTGATCTGCAAACCGTAGATGTATGATATATTTTTTTAGTACTAGAATTTGTAATACAATAATACACCAATAATGATGTACCTTTACACTGTTTTTGGTGCAAGTTAGTTGCCAATAGTTTTGTTGTTTAGTAACACTAAAATTGAAAATTATGTATTTTTGATATGTTTTAACTTAGTGATAAATGTTCGTGTTCAAAATGTAGATGTATGATTTTTTTCAGCACTTGAAGTTTGTAATAAAATAATGTGCCAACATTTTATTATGATTTGTCAATTTTTCTAAAAAGCGGAACAATAGCATTTAACGAAATTGCACTTCATATTAAAGTAAACAAACATTAAAAAAAGTACACTGATGCTTGCAAAAATTATACATGTTTCATTAACTTCGTGATCCTTTAAACCACTATACCATGAGAAATGCAATTATATATAAATTAAAATTATCGATATACATAAATACAAAGTGCATGGTTTTGATAACTGAGGAAACATATATTGTTTCAAAAAGTATCATAGCAGGTCATTCTGTAAAAAGTTTCCAAAAAAAAAAAAAGAAATAGGCTATCATTTTAAGGTTTAAAGGAACCCCTTTTTCTATGTAAAAGAAGGGAGCTTCTAAGTAAAAGTCACCCTTCTGAATGCTTAAGAAGGATGAATAACATTCAGAAAATCTTATTTTATATAAAATCACACTTCATATATATTTCAAAAATACTAAACGACATTTAAGGAGTATAGAGAAAAAACCCGATATACTATTTATTTTTTCATAGGCTCCTATTACCATACCAGAAAGAAATTTTTATACCTTAAATAAAAATTATTTATAGACATAAAAACTGCATAGTTTATATGACTGAGTAAAAAGACATTATTTTAAAAGTGTGTAAAACAAGTCATTATGTCTAGACAACTACATTTGCAAAACTTCCCAAGGTATTAAAAAAAACAACACGTGATAATTTTGTGGCAAACTAAAAACAAGATTCGTACAAAATCTGTGTAACACATAGAATATTTTATATCTTCGTCGAAATATCATCAAAAACATTTAAAAATTAGAATAATATTTAAGTATACTATAAAATAAATACCATACCTATAACACATATACCTGTTGTATAAAATCTAGTTAAAGGTTGAATAAATATATAAAAAAATACTTAAAACAATTTGGATAAAACTTCAGCGCTATTCAACTCAAATATTGTGAAGTGTAAAAGTAAACAAATAAGAAGAAAAGAAAAGCATCTGTGTTATTATTATCGTCTGCGTAGTACAGCCAACTTATTCAAACACAATTAAAATTGAATCGGTCATTTGCGAAACACCTCCTATCTAAACAAGAAGTTCCGTCTAGAACTATACGAGCCTACTTTCCCGTATACACCGAATTCAAATTTATAATCTAGCTATCTCTCTCTCTGTCTTTCTCGTTTAGTTTTAGTTCTTAATTGCTTCAAATATACCTTTTTCAACGGTTAATAGATATTCATTCAATCATTCATTTATTAAGTCATTCATGTATTTAGTCACTCATTTATTCATTCATTCTTTTGCTTATTCATTTAATCATTCATTGATTGAAAAATATTCTTGAAAATCCCGAACAAAAAATTTCATAGGAAAATAGGCTCCTTAGTTCTGGATGTACTTTCTATTTGTACATGATCTGCGTCATAAGAGCTTTCCGATAAAGTTTGTTCCAAGCAAATCGGTCCGTTAGATCAGGAATTATATAGGATTGAAATTTCCCCGTAGGCGGTATGTTAATTTTTTTTGAACTGCTCAAAAATGAACAAAAGTTGTTCAAATCAATATTTCACGCCAAGAACTTCTTCCAGTGAGCTTGGATCTTGTACCCAAAGTTTACATAATTTGCTTCATTTTCACCCATAGGCGATAACTGTTCAAAATTGAACAAAAAATTGTTCAAATCAAAAAGTAAAATATGGAAATGAGATGTCCTCGCCGAGATCTTTCGAATGCAAAAAGAATATTTCGAATCGGACAATTCCTTCTAAAGTTATTAGGGGGGGGGGGGACAGACCGACAGATAGACCGACAGACAGACAGACAGACTGACAGACCGAGAGACACACTTTTTCCCCATCTCAAAACCCTACTTTCAAATTTTTTATTTTTCGATCTTTATTTAATTACTTAACTTATTTTTGACTTTTCTTGATTTTTAACAATATTTTCACGATACATTAAGCCTTCTTTCATGCTTTATTATTATTTTTTTTTACTTTTACGGGAAAGTAGGCTAAAAAGTAAACTTTCGATAAAAAAAGAAAAAAAAAAAAAACAGCTGGTCCATAATTTAACATCATATCTTTTTTGATTTTTTTATATGTTTCTACAGGGGTTTGGTAAGCTAATTCACCCAAAATAAAATTTTATTATTTTTATTTTGATATTTAAAAAATATATAAACGTTGTTGGAGATGTGTTGTTTTTCAAATGACTGACTAAACGATATGTTATCAGGTATGAAACAAAAGGTAAAACAATGAAATTAATAATAAAAATCAGTATTTTATTTTTTCAAATAATATACACACATTTTCCAAACATTGTTTCTTAAAACAGTTCAATGTCATCCATATCGATAGTTGGTAAGTAATAAATTTTTTAATAAAATTCACTAACAATTGTCTGCAGGTATATAGGCTTCGACTCTCTTGAGGTCATTGATTTTGTTGATATTGATAGGTACACATTTTTGCGAGTAGGCACTGATTTTTGGAAGCTCTGGTAAACCAATCTCCGGTTTTTTCAAGTCAAAAGTTTGTTCATTGAGTCCACCAATAAAGTCTTTTACTTTAACTTGGCCTACATGTTTATTAGAGTAATAAAACTCCATAAAAGTTGAAATGTTGAATTTTATTTTGTTTTCCTTTGGGATGTTCCTTGCCCTTGAGTCTCCGTAGATATTACATTCTTTTTATAAAATTGATGACACCATGATTTAAAATCCTTTACTTTTCCACTTTTTACTATTTCCACCAGGAACTAGTCCTGAATAGCAGCAGAGTGCAACATAAGTTCAGCATACTGTTTTATTGTGTAAATCCTGTAAGTTGTTTTAATTTTTCGTTTGATTACACTAAAGTAACGGTCACACGGTCATTTGAGAAACAACACATTTCCGGGAGATGCGGTGTTTCTCAAAGGAATGGATATTTTCAAATGCAGCATCACCATGGTTACTAAGCGCAGATGAAATGTTTTTTGCGTATTGGGTTTGTCTAGCCTTCACCAACAATTTAATATGTCTAACTCAATTTTGCCAAAAATGGAGATGGGGTGTTTCTCAAATGACTGATTCAATTATATTTAAAAAAAGAATATTACTCCGAGTTTTTTTGTAGCGTTGGAAAATATTATAGTATACTACGAACAGTTCCGCGCGATAGTACATATTGTTAATTTACTTATTTTATTCAAAACGTGCATTGAGTCATTACAATGTTCTACAAATAAAAATGATTAGATTTTTAAAGCAAACTCTTACTCTTCACCAATTAAAAGCGAAAACACTTGTACTTTTTCTGAATGTATTTCATCAGATGCTTAGAATACTGTTGTATTGTTCTTTTCATAATGATGTTTGAGTAAAAGTCAACTCTCTTCCAAAAATTATATTTCAAACACATTAAAGAAAAAACTGAAGGACTTCCAAGGAGTATAGATACTGTTGTGATCAAAAATGATTTATTTATTTAATTTTCTCCGATCACCATACCAGAAAAAAAAAGTTATATTATAAATTGAAATTATTAATAGACATAAAAACTGCATTTTTTATGACTGAAGAAATATACATTACTTTTTAAAGTAAAGCAAATCAGGATGTCTATCATTTAGATGATAAAAAATGCGGTAAAGCTGAAAAAATTCTCACTGAATACTTTATATCCTGATACGGAACACCATCAAAAGGATTTAAAAATTGGCTGAATATTCAAGTATGTGCCAGAAAATAAGTGAGACCTATGAAATAAAAATAATGAAAATAAATAATAAAATCCTATGAAGTGTATATGCATATTGTATAAAATGTAGTTAAATGCTGAATCTAACGATATTTTTAAAAAACAATCTAGACAAAACTTCAACACTATTTTTCGCAACTCAAGCACTGCGAAGTATATTTTAAAAAATTGAACAAATAAGAAAAAAAATAGAAGCAGCTGATTTGTAATCGACTGCGTTGTTCAAACAAAATAAAAATTATAAATAATAATAATAGTAAGAAGAATAAAATAATAATAATAACAAAATAATAATAATATAATAAAATAATAATAATAATAATAATAATAAAAACAGTTTACAGAGCTTTTTGTGACGTTGTAGTGTACTATAAGCATTCTACGCTGGGGTACCAGATTTTACTTTATTTATTTTATTCAAAATGTGCATTCAGGCATTGCAATATTGTTATACAACTAAAAATGTCAATGATTACATTGTTAAAAAAGCTCTTATTCTTCACCAATAAAAAGGGTATATCCCTTTTAACAAATAAACTTATACTTTTCCTGAATGTAATTCATTAGAAGCTTAGAATATTGTTTCACTATTACATTTCTGTCAGGTTAGGCCTAGGCCGGCAAACCTACGGGGCCTACGTGACAGGACGAAGGGGCCCACACGACAGGAAATGGTGCACGTGTGTCCTCTTGCCCTCAATGTCGGCCTAAGGTCAGGCACCCCCTATATAAGCTGCCCTCAGAAGCGGGGGCGAGGAGATCGACTTTCGCTTGCCTACGAGGTTGCGGTCGGAGGAGCAGGAGATCTTCGAATGCTGGACAGGGAGGAGTTGCGCCCATCCAGACATAACGTAACGGGAGAGTTGGTGCCCGTAAGAAATACCAAAGAACTGTGGTCGTAACGGGAGAGCTTGTGCCCGTAGCTTTGAAACATCTAAGAGCTCAATGATGTGGAAATTGAACCACTGTAAATAATATGTAAATAGGCAGCGAAGTGTAAATAAAGAAATATAGCCAAGAACCTAACTGGCGCACCACGGTAGGATCCGACGCAACCTGAGAAAGAAACTACAAGTGATAAAAAGATACGAATTATCGCTTAATGAAGGGACCTCATCGGAGAAAGTGAAGAATAGCAAGAGGATTGCTGGTGAGCTGAATATTCTTGGAAAAAGTGCCGGAGATTACGAGATTACCCGAGGGAAATTTACTACGACGCTGAGAGACCCTGCAGACTGACGGACACCGGAAGTAACGCCTGGAGCAGAGGAGCGAGTAGTGAAAGGGAAACCCATCGCTGAGACATCAACGCGTGGTCAACGTGCGGAGATCCAGAGATTGCTGTTTAGGGTAAGTCTCCACATTTAAACTGTTTCCGTTTTGGGGGTTTGCTTTGCATGTCACCTGTACTGAGAAGTCAAAGTAAGAATAGCAAAATGGATGGGGCTAGTACTAGTGAATTAGAATTAAAATTGAAAGAACTAGAAATTAGGGAGAAAGAAATTGCTTTAAGGGAGAAGGAGTTAGAAATTAGAAAACTAGAATTAGAGCAAGAAAATAATGGACATTTTAGACAGAGAGAAAGAGAAAATTCAATTATGGATAATTTGGAAAGATTCCACAAGGTTTTGAAATCTTTAATCCCACCTGTACCTTCGGACGTTGGAGATCTACCCTTGTTTTTTGAAACAGTGGAAGGGGTTTTTGCTTCGCAGAAGGTTCCAGAGGAAGTACAGGGGAGGTTGATTGTACCATTGCTAGGTCACTTAGTGAGACCATTATTTGTGAACTTAAAAAGTGAGGAATTAAATCAGTATGCGAGAATTAAAGAGGAAATTCTAAAGCATAATAGATTAACTCCTGACGAATATAAAAGGAGGTTTGATCAGGCTAAAAAGAGACCGAATGAGTCATGGACGCAGTTCGCGGATAGGATTAATTCCTTATGGACATTTTACATTAAAAGTAAAAATGCGGAAACGGCAGAAGAGATTAATAACATAATAGTAGTAGACAGGCTAAAAGCAGAGATGCCACTAGAAACTAAACGCTATGTAGGGCTTCAGGAGAAGGATCAAGGTTTTAAACTTAGTGAAGCGGCCTACTTAGCAGAAATACATGAAAAGACTATGGAAAATTCCTATTCAATTAAAACTAAATACAATCCGGAATCAAAGGAGAGGAATAAGTTCAAAATGGAAAGATATGATGCGATAGGGAAAGTAACTTGTTATAAATGTAAAATGGAAGGTCATATCGCGAAAAACTGTAAAGAAAATAGGGATAGGATAAGGACACGAAAAGTAAAGATAATTAATGAAAAACCGGAAGCAGAGAAGCAAAGGCAGAACCAAAATAAGGTTATAGCCAAAATAAATAAAGAATTGTTGGGGAATAGTGTAAAGGGAAAAGAAAATATTGTGACAGATCTTATTAAGGTAAAGGTTAATTACAGAAACAAAGAAATAGAAGGGATCATTGACAGTGGAGCCCAAATTTCCGTAATAAATCAGAATTTGTTGCAAGAAAGGGATATAAAACCAAGGGGTAGAATATTATTAGAACCGGCATTTGGCGAGCATATAGAAGCTGATATTATAAATATTCCTTTGAGTTTAGACAATGAACAATGCAAACGAGTAAAGTCAGAAATTTGTGTGACGGTAGCGAGCACACCAAAATTAAACGGAACTTTGTTGCTGACCCCTGGGGATCATGAAACACTTAAGGCCCAAGCCGAGAGTCTTTGTCCGGTAAATGAAGAAAGCACAGAGGGGGAGAGTGAAAAAGGGGTGTTCGCGGTTGACTGTGAGGAAGTGCCACCAGGGAAAGGGAAAGAGGAACCCCTGCGGAGTGCAGAGACCGAATTAGGAGCACAGTCGGAAAGAGAAAAATTAAAATTTCAGCAGCGAAATTGTGAGACGTTAAAATTCATTTGGGATGAAATTAAGAAAGGAAAGGGAAATTGCATGTTAATAGATGGAATTCTATACAGTAAGGGGGCGGTAGGTGGAAGCAAGGTAGAGCAATTAGTATTGCCGTTAGAAAAAAGAAATACAGTTTTAAAACTAGCTCATGAGTCAGTGTTCGGAGGACATTTAGGGTTTCGTAAAACTGCAGAAAGGATAAAATATTCGTTTGCGTGGCCAGCCATGAATAAGGATATTAGAGAATTTGTTGACGGGTGTGTCGATTGTCAGTTTAGAGGGAAATTAAGGACAGCGGATAGAATACCTATCACGCCTGTTGTAAGACCGGAGATTCCGTTTTCGGTCGTTAATTGTGATATTCTGGGGCCACAGGATATTAAATCAGGAAGGGGTCATAGATATGTATTGACGATGATAGATCAGCATACAAGATGGCCTGAGTGTGTACCATTGAAGGGGTTAACTGCTAAGGAAACGTGTGTAGCGTTGTTAACAATATTTTCGAGGACTGGGATTCCGCAAATGATATGCACTGATAGAAGGACCAATTTTACTTCAGAGTTGACGAAGGAATTTCTAAAAATTTTGGGAACGACTCCAAGGTTCTCGACGCCGGGGCATAAGGAATCGAATGGTTTAGTAGAGAGGTGGAACGGTGTACTGAGGAGTATGCTATACCACGTCATGAAAAATGACCCTAAAAACTGGGATAAACAAGTTCCGTTTTTATTGTGGGCGTACAGGGAAGTCCCGAATGCTACAGCGGGGGTAGCACCGTTTAAGTTATTGTACGGGAGGGATCCGACGGGGCCTTTGTCAATTCTAAAACAAAGTTTCACAGGGGAAGAATGGGTGCGAAATTTAGAGAGTAAAAGTGCGGCAGAATATCTGTTAGAACTGAGGAAAAATCTAGAGGAAGCGGCAGACGCAGCTCCATTAACCGCTGATGAAAATCAAAATAATATGGCAAGGTACTATAACAAAAGGTCAAAACTTAGAGACTATCAGGTAGGGGACAAGGTAATTATTTTAATCCCAGATAGCTCTAGTAAAATGTTAGCAAAATGGACCGGACCTGGGGAAATAATCAGAAGAATACCACCGCATAGCTACATAGTACAGTTGAAGGATGGAAGCAAGAAGCACGTCCACGCAAACAAACTAAGATCATTCAAACAAAGAGCAGATGCAGTGTTGGGCACTTTGAGGGAAGAACGTTTAACCGTAAATTTAAAAAAGTGTCACTTTGCTCTTAATTCAGTAAAGTATTTAGGGCATGAAATAGGATCAGGGAGGCATGAGCCAGATGGAGACAAAATCAAAACAATTCAAAACTTAAAGTCCCCAACTACGAAAAAAGAATTGAAAAGTGCGTTAGGTTTATTCAACTATTACAGGGACTATGTTCCTAAATTTGCTGAAGTGGCGTTGCCACTGACTGAGTTGACCAAGCGCAGAGTACCGAATATAATTCCGTGGACAGAGATAGAGGAGAAAGCGTTCCTACAGTTAAAGGAACTGCTAGGTAAGGCAGTAGCGTTGTATACGCCGGAGGTGGGTCGCCCGTTTATCGTGTACGCGGACGCTAGTGATTTCGGGGCCGGTGCATGTTTAGCTCAGAAAGGGGAGGATGGAAAACCACATCCGATTGCTTTCGCCAGTGTCAAATTTAGTCAGGCGCAGCGGCGCTGGGCAGTGGCAGAAAGGGAAGCCTATGCAGCGATATGGGCATTAAAGAAATTTGAGATCTGGACCTTTGGGGCTGAGGTTGAGTTAATTACAGATCATAATCCCCTAACTTTTATATCACAGAATGCATCTCCAAGTCCGAAGTTACAGAGATGGGCCCTCGCGTTACAAAAGTATAGGTTAAAAATTACCCATCGTAAAGGGGCAGCGCATCAGAATGCCGATGCGCTCTCCAGGTTATTTTTAAATGATGAAGAGAGGGATGGTGACATCCAAGGTATGCTCTCGGAGGGAGATGGTTTAGGGGACTCCCAATGTACACCTGCTGGACTGCCTACAGAGCTGTTAGCCCAGTAGTCAGTTTTGGGCGGGGGGTGTCAGGTTAGGCCTAGGCCGGCAAACCTACGGGGCCTACGTGACAGGACGAAGGGGCCCACACGACAGGAAATGGTGCACGTGTGTCCTCTTGCCCTCAATGTCGGCCTAAGGTCAGGCACCCCCTATATAAGCTGCCCTCAGAAGCGGGGGCGAGGAGATCGACTTTCGCTTGCCTACGAGGTTGCGGTCGGAGGAGCAGGAGATCTTCGAATGCTGGACAGGGAGGAGTTGCGCCCATCCAGACATAACGTAACGGGAGAGTTGGTGCCCGTAAGAAATACCAAAGAACTGTGGTCGTAACGGGAGAGCTTGTGCCCGTAGCTTTGAAACATCTAAGAGCTCAATGATGTGGAAATTGAACCACTGTAAATAATATGTAAATAGGCAGCGAAGTGTAAATAAAGAAATATAGCCAAGAACCTAACTATTTCAAAACACGCAATTTACAATAATTAAGGATGCACATACTGATTCAAATATAAAACTGATCCGTTATTCAAACGAACATTAATGAGGACAAATTTAAAGTAGGCATAATGTAGAAAGTTTCGGAATCATGGCATGTATAATATAGAAATTAAATGTAATAAAATACTTAAATACAAATGACATACACATAAATAAAGTAACATTTACTTTATATTAACTTAATGGCCTTTACTACACAATTAAAAACAAACCATACCTCGAATAAAAACAAATTTTATTTCCGCTGCTACTATTGCATCAACTTAAATGGAATGGCGAAGCAAACAGAATCAGATTTTTTTTTTTTTTTTTTTTTTACGATTGGCCATTTTTTTTGAAAAGGAGGAGAATAACATTTAACAAAATCACTTTATGTTAATGGAAATACACATTAAAATGTACAGTGATATTTAATCGAAAGAAATTACATGTCTCATTAATTTCATAAACTTTCAATAACCATGCTGGGAAAAATAAAATGAAAATTATCAACATACATATATACAAATTATAGAGCTTTGATAACTGAAGAAATAGACAAAAGTTTCAGCAAGTCACTATACCAAAAGGCAGAAAAAAACTTATAAGCTTAAAGTTTGCTAACAAAAGAGTCACACACGCGTTTTGATACTACAAGGAATTGCTTTTTCAATGTAAAAGAAGGGATCTTCTGGGGGAAAGTCAACCGTCTGAATGTTTAAGATGGATGATTTGCATCCAGAAACTCTCTTATTTTGTATTGTATGTCCTTATAATATTGCAATACGTGTCTGCCTTTTTTATTCCCCTTTTTTTGCTTCATCAACGATTATTTCTTTCCTTTGGATTCTTAGCATATATGTAGATATTCAGTTTCTTAAGGAGGAGAATGTAATTTGAGGTGTTAAAATATATTTTAAATATAGCTATCACTTTGTAAGGGGATATAAAAATAAAAGCTAGCTTACTGCAATAAAAAAAAACAAAGAAACAAAGGAAAAGAAAAAAATTCTTCTTCAATCTCTTTCGTAACTTCGCATTAAACAAAATTTTGGTGATAAAAAGTAAGATAATACAAATAAATAAAATACAAATACAAAAGTGACGACCAGCAACACCAGCCACAGACATAGGGCCCAGCTAGGCTGGTCCCAGTCAATTTAACATTCCCCAATGAACATCAAGAGCTTTCTTAAAAGTTTTACCCCACTCCAAGTAACAGTCGCTTCCGGTAAACTATTCCTGCCTACAAACTTATTGAAGTAGTAATTTTCCTTATTTCAAGATTAGCCTGAGATTTGAAAATCTTTAAACAATGACCTATGGTTTTACCTTCAGCACATAACTGTAGCCCATCAACATTTCCCTTTTTGATGACTGAATCATGTCCCCTCTAACTCTCCTTTACTCTAGACTACATATTGAGCCTTTTAAGCCTAACCTCATAATCTAAGTCTGTGGGACCACTTACTAACCTTGTAGCCCGTTGAACAACCAAACTCCAACCTTGTGTCCTTTGAACCCTTTCCAATAAGGCAATATCCTTCTTTAGGTAAGGAGGCCAAAACTGAACAGCACACTCCAAATGAGGTCTTACCAAACTTCTGTATAACGGCAATACAAATTCCTTAGACATGTTCGAAATAGCCGCATTGATAAAACCCAAGCATCCTGTTAGCTTTGATTCTTACTATGCTACACTGCTGACTAAACTTGAAGTCGTGACTAATCAATACTGCTAGATAAAAAACTGCTTCAGGTTCACTAATGATGGAACCTTGTAAATAATAGATTGATATTTATTGCTGTTCGGACTAGCCCTGCGCATGCTGAACCCTGTGAGTCATTACGTCAGTCTTACTCGAGCTCCAATCGCGAGTAATCGCAGCGGGCATAGAGCCCATCTTCAGAATCATTTCATTCTCAGCGAGTTTATCTCCTCTTATGTTTCTGAGCGGGTATTACATCATTGTAGATTGCATATTGTCATGTGTGGACGTATATGTCTGTTTGTGAAATAAATTCAAAAAAAGGACAAGTCTGTAAACTCTTAACTACAACTTTAAATCACGACACATTCCGCACTCTTCTGTTAGTGGTCCGTCTAGTATCCAGAGACTTATGGAGAAACTGAATCGAAGGAAAGGTACCATCAAAGGTGCAGCAAAGAAACTGGAAAACTTTGTAAAAGATTTTTTCGATAGCAAGTCTTCAATTACTCAAATATAAGTTAAAACTAGGAAACGCTGGAACTGCAATCCAAGGTTTCAGATATCAGAGAGTCATACTACGAAATTCCGAATTTATCTCCGAAAGACTTAGCTGATATTACTGATGAATTAGAAGAGTTGGATGACCGACTAGAAGTGCTTGAGGTAAGTCTCAACACTTTACTTCGAACTCTTAAAAATTTCAATTAAACATGCACGTTGAAGGTAATTAATCAATTAGCAGCTCAACTAATATGTTTGAAACCAAAACTAATATACTACCATAGCTTTGCCTGTATTTTCTGGAAAATATGAAGAGTTCAGCTCTTTCAAAAATCAGTTTGATGATTTAAGTACAAATAATGATCAACTCAGTCAAACACAGAAATTATGTATCTTACTATCTTATATCCTGTCTTACTCATGACGCTAAGAATTTAGCAAGCAATTCTGACACTTTCGAATGCAATTTATTAGAACATCGATATAGTAATGAACGTTTAATAGTGGACATTTACATTCAAGCAATTTTAAACTTTCAGAAAATTCAAACCGAAAGTGCTAAGGATATAAGACTACTACTTGATTGCATTCAAAAGAATTTACGTGCGTTAAATATTTTAAAATATGAGCAAAATAAATTATCTGATGTTCTTTTGATTAATATTTTGGATCAGCAATTAGATAGAGAGTCAAGAAAAAGTTTTGAATTGTCACGCAAATCCAAAGATGTTAACACATTTGACAAATTTATTAAATTCTTGGAACACCGGGAATCAGTTTTGTTGTCCATTAATAGAAGTACTTCAGCCGGAAATAAAACCGTGACGAAGAAAAATGTGTATTCAAATAAAACAAAAACATTTGTTCTTAATTCTAATGCCACTTTTTAACCGAAGATCTGTATTTTGTGTAAAAGTGCATAGTTTGAATAAATGTTTGCAGTTTCAAAAAAATAAACGTTTCAGAAAGATACGACTTCGTAAAACAACATAAGCTTTGCGTGAACTGTTTAAATAGAAATCATACTGTTAAATCATGTTCTTCTAAATCTTCTTGCTTTCATTGCGCACTGAGACATAACTCACTTCTCCACATAGGTGAAAACGGAAAAAAAATCAAAGTGAATCCCCATCGGGGGCCCCAACCTTGAAGCCAACTGTCTGCAAAAAGAGCTCAGATCCGATCCCCGAATCAACAGATCATATAAATCTTGATAGCAGTAAGGAGGAATCCTTTCAAACACTCCTCAATATTTATGGGTGAGAAAAGATCCGTGGTATTGAGCACGTGTTTCATGTTCGTTAAAAATCGTCTTTCAATAGATGATTCCGAATTCGTGTCATTTTGGATAGTGCTTCAAATGTAAATATTCTGCTTAATGAATGTGCTGAGCCCTTGGGATTGAAAAGGGAATTACTCCATGTCTCTGTTCTGTGACAGGATTAAATGGGTCAATTCATAATATAACCAATGCGGAATAAACATTCAAGGAAAATATGAAGCTTTTATCCGCGCCGAAAATCAGACATTATTCCATCAACTCAAAATAACGTTTCCAACCTTGATCTACTGGCGCTTGTTGAATTTGCTGACCCTACGTTTTTCAAACCAGGGAAAATCCATGGATTAATTGGGGCTGAATTTTTCTACACCATTTTAAAACATTTTAATCTTAAGATCAACAATAAAATTATGTTGCAAGATTCAGTTTTTGGTTGGGTACCAACCTTCTCCTCATATATACACAATCCATAATTTGTAATATTTTATTTCGATCAAAAAGTTTAAAAAATAAATGAAATACAATATGAAAAGATTTTTAAATGCTCTTTTTTCTCCACTCACACAATCACCATAATTAAAGAAACACATAAAAATACACCAAATTGCATGAATGTTAAATTTTTAATGTTACACAGCATTATCAAGTCTTTGGTTAAAACATATAGAATCTGTTTTTTTTTTTTTTGTAACGAGCCTCTCTTTTCTTATAAACAAACGAAAGAATAGCTACTTCAAATTAGTCGAATTACGATACTCATTTGAAATCTATTTCATGCTTAATGCTTTCTAGTTAAAATGTTTTCGGAAGAGAAACATTGAAAGAATTCTAGAAAAAAGAAAGCATTACAAGTTTAGTGGAAGTTTTAATCGTTGAAGTAGTTCAAATTATTCGTTTGAAGGAACTGACTCAAAACGCAATTTTGTGTTACATTGGAAACATACTCAATACCCGGAATTTTTTAATACTGTTGTGGGTTTATCGTGTCTTAGAAACTAAGAATATATATATAATTAAACCTCCAATTAGTGATCCATTTGTAGAAGCAGAAAATTTTGATTCCGTTTGAGGTTAATGATGCAATTGAGTTTCATGCAACATTGATAAGGATTCCTGTATAATTAGACACATTTTATTTTCCAGGAGTATGTCGTCAAGCCAACAAACGAGTGGGGTGAAAATACATTACTCCCTTTTATCTTCGTTAAAAATCAATTTATTCAAGGAATTTGCTTTCAAAGTTTACTCACCAAGAATTCCGTTCAATTTAGCCGCTGGGATTTCTTCACTGTTTTAACGCATTTGGTTTCAGTCCTTATTTGTAAATTTGTACCAGAGGCATAAGTTCTGAGAAGTGCTGTTAAATTAGTAATAATGAGTCAAGCGCAAAGAGCTACAACGTAAACCTTTTTTTTTTTTTACTATCAAATTTATATTTACTCGAATGCTTGAATATAAAGTAAAACCTCTAAAATAATAACTGCATTTTTATGATCTAAATTTCGAATTAACGGTATCATGTAACTGACTTTATTTCGGTTTGAAACGGTACGATTTAAGTTAACGTTAATTACTTTGTGATTGTAAGAAACGTAAAACTTGATTCTCATAAATTGTTAGGATGCGTTGTTTCTATCATTTCATACCAGTGATTTAAAATCACACAATTTCATGAAATCATGAAATCACCTGGATTAATGGTTAAGGCTCCAATTTCATGAGTCCCTGAGGACTTTTTTCACCTTTTCCCCTTCTTCATTAGCGAGAGTTTCAAATCTGGAGCACTACTACGGGATGTAGCGTATTCATGGAGATAAATTTTCCAAAAAACATTACTAAAACGTAAATTAAACGCATGCATCACATGTGCTGCAACAATAACTTCATGTCAGCTTTGAAAGTAGTGTCTACAAAACACGTCAGTTTGGAATTCTAAATCTTCCCTTTCCGAGCATAATGCGTTAACACTGCACCACGTTATTAGGATTTACCATGCTTTGTAATGTAACGTTAATTACTTTGTGATTGTAAGACACAAAATTTAATCCTCATAAATTGTTGCGCTGCGTTGCCTTTTCTTATGGCTTTTCACCTATTTAAATTTACACTAATTCCATGAAATCACCTGGATTAATGGTCATGGCTCCAATTTCATGAGTCAATGAGGGCTTACTTTACTTTTCCTCCTTCTTCATGAATGGGAGTTTTCATTTTGTAGCACTGCCACGGGGTTGGCGTATTATGTGAGAGATATTCAAAAAAAAAACCGTACTACAGTGCAAATTAAAGTGTGCATCATATGAGCTGTAATAAAAACTTCATGTGAATTTTTAAAGTAATGTCTAAAAAAATCGTTGGTTTCGCGTACTAAAACTTCCTTTTCCGAGCGTAATGCATAAACACTGCAACACGTTAGTAGGATTTAACATGCTTTGTAATAAAGTTTGTAACATAATATTTCCTTTTTCCCGCAGATGTTTCCGAAAGTAAGAATTCCTAAACAAAACAAATGTACTCTTCATGCAGAAATACACAACATCGCTAAATGTAATAACTCATTAAAAAAACATATATATCACTCCTGTAAATATAAAATGTCGAACCTTTGTAAAATTTCATTTACACTATGCAAGTCTTGATAAATCAGATATTTTTTTACCATCTCTTCCTACTAACTAGGGAGAGATCTGGATAAGGTTTATATTCTGTGTAACTCTTGCACATTTTTTTTATCGTTTTCAGATTGTTTGATGAGCAGTTTTTAAAGATTAAATTGATTATTAATGTATTCTTGTTTATTAAATAGTTTATTTGGCTATCAGTTTATAGATTGCTTAAATATTCATGAAAAAAGCAAGGAAAAATTTTTTGAAAAAAAAGGGAAAAATAAAAAAAATTATAAATAGTTGAGATTTTACGCCAACTTAATTTCTAATTCTTTGTGGATGTCTTCAAAACCATTAAAAATAGAAGGGAAAAATTTAGTAAAAAATATATGTCACACTGTTAATAAAAATAACTATTCATTAAAATAGTGTGTTTACGCACTTTTGGCTGAAAATGAGTTAAATAACATACATTATTAGTGTTCTCCTATCGTGACGATGAGGTTTAAAGTATGTGTGCACTGTGTGAAAAAAATCGCGGAGAAAAATGCATGAGATCAAAACCATTAGATTTATAATTTGAAAAAAAAAAAGAAACAAATAAATAAAAAATAAAAAACATAAACGGAAGAAAAAAGAAAGAAAGAAAAATACAACTTAACATTCGAAATCTGGAAGCATATTTATGTATATGTTTCAATATGAAGGGTTTTAATTATAAATGGTAAAATCGTCCCTTTCACTTTTTTATTGCTCTCAATAAATTAATGATTTTGCTGCTTTAGAAAGTTTTACATCAGAAAAACGAGAGTTTACTCCAGATCACGTTAATGAAATTGGCGTCAAAATATTTTACATCACAAACTGTAAATGTGCTGATAATAAGCTTTAAACTCCATAATCTTAAGAATTATCATCAATATTAATATCCCTTGACATTAACAAACTCATAAACATTAAATCAAAGGAAAATGATCTATTTAGTACACATTATACGACCAAGATGCACAACTAAAACTTCTTTATGTTTCAAAGATGGAACGGCAAAAATTTTTGGATAAAAAATTATTTTGCAGACACATTATTTTTATATGCTAGTAAATTAAGGAAGAAAAAAACTTTTATTCGGTGGATATTTATGTTTTATGATGAACAAAATTTCTTTGGTTAATGTGTCATAATCACTAATGATGAGATAAAAACAGTATTTCTACATTAACAGAGACATAAACTTCTTGATAATAATTCACCGGCATTTATTGATTGCAAATGAGGTAATTATAAGTAACAGTTTATTGAGTTAGAAAATAAACTTAAATTAATGAAAAAGTTGCTACGATGCGCATCAAAGCTACAAAATAAATTGCTGTTTAACGTTTTCCCCATATTTTGCAACAGTGTTGTTGTTAATGCCTCTTGTACGAGTAGAACTCGGAAGAAGACCTTCAAGGAAGGCGGAGGGCAAAGGGACTCCATTTTTAATTTTAAGTCCGACTTCTGCCCTGAGGGGTTTCCTAGTTTTGAACCAGTTAACAGCTGGAAGACCATCACCTTGGTTACCTCTCCCCCAGAGGTATTATGTCAGAAGTGGACGACATTCGAACTACGATGGATTTTACAATTTACATGCACCAGCTTCCATTAGCGTACACGATCCGGGAACAGCCAGTTGCGAGAGGTGGTCAACCTCCCAAGCACTGACCTTGGACACTGCTGCTTCGCTTTCGGTGTTTTATGGGAATCCAGCTTTAGTCGACTGATACACTGCACGACATTGCAATAGGGTTCTAAAAAAGTATATGAACCCTTCAAATGGATCTTCGAAAGATCGTAATAAATATGCAATTATTTCTTATACCCTCTTATTAATGGAGGAAGAAAAATGCTGGATCAAAATTAAAAATAAAATAGAGCATGCATAAAAATGTATAGCATACACACAATGTTTTCCCCCCATTAGAAAAAAGATGTTTACCAGTGGCATTTTAGCAACCTTTAAAGGTTATGCATGAGTCGAACATGAAACGTACATTTAGGAATTGTATTCAATGTTTTTAAATGTTTTTATTTAATAAACTCGGCATTGCACGCGCGATCAAAATGAGAGTGATTGCACGCGCAGGGTATATGTCATACCCAAGAGCGTTTCTTCCCATTTTTGTTGCTTCAAAACATTTTAAGAAGGGTTATAAAGTATATAATAGAGGAAAGTACAATAGTATAAATATATTTGAGAAAACTTATAATGAATTTGAGCATTTTACGCAAATACAAGCCATATGCTCCATGCAAATGTATGCCACCCTTTCACAAGCAAATTTAGTTTTCTGCCTTTTTTCTTAGGGCATTCGACATATCTTTTGCACACTGATTTTGCTTTTTTAGCAGGTGCACTGGATCCAGGTCCTAATTTCTCTTTTAAATTCCGTTGGAACATTGCTTGATGGTTCCTGATTCGCTCAGAACTAAAACACTAATGCTCGCTTAGGGTATGACATACCGGTGAGAGACGATTCCGAGGGAAAACTACATATTTTTAGAGTGTCCGAGCTGTTTCTACTCCTTCAAGATTATGACCATTGGGTCAGTTACACGAAGAGTAATCCATTTTTTAAAAAAAAAAGTAGGGAAGAAACTTAAACAAAAGTAAGGCGGTTGGTATGCCATACCCTGCGCGAGCAATCTCGGGTTAAGATAAATGCATGTAAGTGACATCTCAAATTCACAGCACGTTTTCAAAATTTAAATTTATTTTCCTATTTCCTCTAAGAGTTATATGTGTTCCACCTGTGCAAAAGAAAAAAGAAATGTAACGAATGTATTCACTGCAAATTGAGGTCTCGGAACACAAATTCAGGTTCTATAGCAGTTCTTGAAAATACAAAGGAAAAAATATTCCTCCTCAATATTTCCAAGTTTGAGAAATATAAAATTTCACTATTTATTAACACCTAATGCATATTACCACGGAAGTTGTAAATTTAAAAGGTTAAGGATGACGAATTTGGTTTTGAATTTCAGAAAAGCTAAAAAAACATTATTCTAATTTAAACCTTTTAAAGTATACCTATGTTTTCATATAAACAGAACTTGTAACACCAGTTAGCAAGTGTCTCGGTCTTCGAAAGATCTAAATCACCAGGAGGTACTAATCTCTAGATGGATAGCTTTGACAATGATAAATGACGAAATGGAGAATGAAGAAATGGTTTACGAGAAATTAAGAAAAGTCCCTGCGCCAAATTCAACGTTATTTCAGTTTGAAAATACATGAACATATTAAAATGCACCAAAATAAAACAAAATATTAGGAACTACAGTCGATAATTTCTAGAATTTTTAAAACAAGATTTATAAAGCCCCATACTCTGGCTGTTTACACTAGTCATGAAAGTGACTATAAGAAATAGTTCGTTTTGTAAGCATTGCTATTTTTATCCCTTGAATGTCATTTATTATTGCTGTTATTTAAAATAGTTTCCTTAAAATTACTTTGGAATATGTTAACAAAATTTATTGAACAAATTTCTATGTCTCTTCAGTAAATATGTACACAAACTCATTTAAAAAGTACTGATAATCAACTAGACAATTTGAATATGTCCTGTGGACTAGTGTATGAAATTTAATATTCCGAAACAAATGAAATTTGAAACTCGAGAAAAAATTGTCTTACCAGCTGCTTACAAAGACTATAAAATAGTGTTGTTGTCAAACACATCTATAGAAACGCACATCTGGAAAACTGAAAATTTCTTTGAATGAATACACATCCTATGAACTAACAAAAGTCCTTCAATGAATGAACCTATTAAAAATTATGGATCTGAAATTAAACAAAATGCATTTATTGTTAATTTTTTAATAAATAAAAATGCAATATTTTTAATAAAGAAATCTGAATTATTCTAGAAGCTATCGATTGTAGTTCCTGATGTTTTGTCGTATTTCGGAACATTTTGATCGCGCGCTTTAATAAGTTCATGTATTTTCAAATTTAAATAACAGAATATGGCGTGCGGACTTTTCTTAATTACCCGTAAACGAAATATTACTTCTCCTTTTCATCATTTGTCTAAGTATGGGATTCTAGATACTTTCTTTTAAATATTTTTTAATCGCTGATTACACTGTGCAACAAATTTGAACTTTTTTTTGTCCTTTTGATGAAAGTATGTGATTCTATATCAACAAAAGGTGCTTGATTCAAATATCCAAACCAAAATGGTCCATCACGTACCGTTTTTGCTGGAGATCCACTTCTCATATTTATACAATTTGGTTATAAAAGAATGTAACTGAGGCTTAGTTATTGAAAACACAAACACTAAAATGATGTTTTTGGCCGTTTCATCTTGTGGGGATCTGTTGGTGTGCCCTGCTAACTGATTAGCAGTATTCAATTCGTATACTTCCATTTCATCGACCGCTGAAACGCTTTTCAAACACAGAGATGTTCTGATGATATCTTTCCCCATGCTCATCATTAATTGTGACAAGGTTTTGAGAAAAGAAGTTCATATGGGAGTCCAAAAAGTGTAATTTTAATGAAATATTGCAACCTATAATACAAAAGCATTTTAACATGTCACCAACAAGATTTTCGTAGTTTTCAGTTTTCTCATTTACAAGGATACGTAAGCACACTGATTTAAAGGCCAGCCAGGCGGATTTTTCAGCTTCTGATTGTTTGTTTTCATCCTCTCCATCATGAAAAGACTTCCTTAAGTTGTGGGCCAATAAAAATCCTTTCTTTTACTTTTACCCCACTTAAATTTTTGAATTTGTTCCTGAGATGCAAGAAAACCACTCCTTCTCTGTCCAGAGCTTTTACAAATATTTCGATAAACCACGTTTAATGTGCAATTGTGGAAAAAAGGCACATTGTAGATTTACAAGTGGCTCATTGGGTATGTTTTTGCCACTCATAATTTCGAAATTTATTTTGTGTTTGCAGAATATGCTACAGGAATGAATAGGAAAAAAATACTTAGATGGAACAGCACTGATAAACAAGCGCCATTCTGCTGAATTGTGCTTATGTCCCAATGTTTTAAATGCTTGAAATAGTACATTCACATCACATCAGCATACTATTTTTTTCTTTCTCCGCAAAATAGTCTACAAAATGCCTTTGTCGTCTTGTAAAAGACTCGAAACTTCCAGAAGTAGATAAAGCTTTTGTTGCCAAAAATGTCATTAAAGTAACCCAAGTTTATTAAAAAGGTGTCTAGAATGGCAACGATATCACTGTCAATGAGAAAGATATAATTTATAATAAATTAAGTAGATAAATTACGAAAATAGGCACATTTTTCCAAAAAATACGTAAAAAGCTAAAATGTGGAATTTTGGGAAAATGGTACGTGATAGGCAAAAAATAATTGCAGATTCGTAATTTTCAGCAAAAAATACATAAGAAACAGATATTTTCATCCAAAGGACATTTTTCGTGTTGCACAGTGTTATCATGCTAAATTCTGGACAAGGCATATAAATAAATAAAATAACAAATAAATAAATAAACAAATAACAATTAGAATACAATTTAATGAGTTAATAAATAGTAATGATAAAATATATTTGCAGTTATTTTTCGTAATTTTTAAACATGACTGTCTTCATATAAAAACTCCAAAATTAATCACCATTAATTTACCATGTTTTGTATTTCTCTGGATTAAATTCAAGGTTTAACACTCTAGTTTGGACATCGTCAAAATTTCTTCGATCGTGTACATCACAGCAGTTATGTTCTTCTAGTACTTAAAAGGAATATGGATCGCTTAGTTGTCGAACTATTTTAAAATTTAATCAGTCTTCTTATTAGTTCGTTGTTTAGGGCATGTACAAGATACAAGAAAATTTCTTTTTAAAACGTGACTCTTAAGAAAAATGTACTTTTTATTAAAATGTTCTGCTAAATACCATTTTACATACCTGTTAAGTTTTTATTATATTTCTTTTTATTTTATTCTTGGTTGAGTCAACTTCTTTGGTTGAAAGCTCCGTTATTCTGCCTTGCCATGTTTAGGGGTGGGTTTTAGGACTGTTCCGGGGGCACGTGTTCCACTAAAAGGAAAAAAAAAAAAGAAGCCACCCCATCAAATAATTTTTACCTATTTTTCTGTACCACATAAATTGGTTTTAAAGGATACTAAAAAAAATCTTATGAGAACTGTATCGTAAAAAGTTATACGAGGGCTAACACAACTTGATACTCCCCGGTGCTCCCTCCTTAATTTATTTCTGCGCCCGTCCCTGCTGTCCTATTTTGCAAAAGAAATTCTAAACCTAAGCTAATAGTGTGGAACTTTTAAAAAGGTAGTTTTATTAAAAACATATGACTTTAAAGGGTTTTAAATCACTGCGATATTAACAGCGAGCGTATCCTCATTATATCTAGTAGGATGAATTGCAGCTTAAATAGCTTCTCAATATCGGGCGATAGTAAGATATTTTTATATGTTATATTATTTTACGAACATTTACTGTTATGTTGATAAAAGTTTTAATTATTTTCGTGAAAGATTTTGTACTCACGGGCATTTGCAATCATTTTATTGATATTTAAATAGTTTTTTCATAGTATAAAACCCTGCTCAGACAGTGAAAACATCCAAAACAGTGTAATCTCATTTTCTATTCCTTTTTACATGTATTATTCAATTGTGCACATTCTTTTTCAAACACACAGAAATATACATAGTATTTTTCCATTATTCATGAGAGCATTTCGAGCTAGTTTATGTTCCTGCGAATGCATTTTACCCTTTTTTTATATTTTCTCCATTTTTTGGACCTCCTACGGCAGTGGAACATTACTGAGTAGTAATATATATGCAGCATAGATATGCAACAAATTTTGTGCAACAATATATAAAACGTTAAGTATCAATTTATAAAACATTAAGAACGTTTTTATGACAAAAATCGCGAAAGACTGACTTATGTGCCCTGTAGTTAAGTTCAATCCTTAAAATATATTTTATGTAATTCATTCAAAAAGGGAAGAGAGAGAGAGAGAGAAATACAGACGTTATAAGAAGATTTTTTTATTACGAAGAATCAGTCGCCTAAGCGTCTGTTCCGACTTGTATTTCTTTAACATATTTTTGTTTATCATTCATTAAGGAAAAAACATGAGTCATGCTTAAGAAATGCTTGGTACCCACTCATATGCTGAGATTCATTGTAAAGAATTACTCCTAACTGAGGCGAAAGCTTATTATGTGCACTTACAGTTTACTTTCACTGCTTTATTTTTAAAATTAACCATTTATAACAGGTTCCCGCCCCCCTCCACAAATACTATTGGGTTTCCAAGTTTTTTTTAAACAACTAACAATACTTATATTAAAATGAGTTTATCAGGGGAAAAAAATATTTATTTTTTTTGAGAGAGAATGATTAAGCTTTAGGGAACACTAAATGCCATATCATTTTCTGCTGTACTCAGAAAAATATTATTTGAAAGCAATATAGAAATATATGTTTTGGTTATGTAACGAAAATGTTACATTATAATCAAAATGTTAGCTAATAGCAAAATTCGTTGCCAGATGGCACCACCAGCTAACGTGATTTACCTTAACCACAGACTCATACTAATAGTTAACGAATCAGAGACACGAAAGGTCCAACTACGTCACAAAGAGAAAATTGAATTACATTTTTGTTCTAGAAGTTTCGAGGCTTCTCTCCCCATCTGCGAAGATGGAAGGTCGTGGAATTGGCGATGAGAAAAAGGTAAGGGGAAGAAGAAAGAAGAAAAAAAAATATGTTTCTGAAAGAGGATGAATTTCCTAAAACTAAATCTATGCATATGAAAAGCATCAATATAATCATTAAATAACCAAGAAATAATTAAGTTATGAGAAGGTGAACGCACGATCAAAAAAGATGAAGGATAAGAGTCATGCGTGATGCTGCAATGAACTTTCCCAACATATTCCCAGTATGAAATATTTTCGATGAATTACCGTCGTGCAAGCAAGGGAACGGAAGGAATGCAGTGATCTTCATATGACGTGTAGCTGTGGATCATCAAGTTTGAAAAAGACCTTTCCCAAAATTCCAATGGAAGGAAGGCATCACCACGTGCAAATTCCAAGCTACCTTGAAGTAATATTTTTTTATAATACTTTACAAGTCACCGTCTGAGAGGGGTAAGGCCGTCGACTCCTGACCCTCTCGACGAGTTGATAAAAGGATATAGCTCAAATAAAAGCTATGAGCATTTAAGATAAACCCAACGGTTTTAACTTTTTCATCTAACTTATGGTTCATACGAACTTTTAATACCATCTTCATTTATTGCTCATTATAACTGTTTCAATGAATGAATATTTTTATCTTTTATGACTTATGATGTGAATTTTATTCATGCTTTTGATCTAAAATTGAGGTGCACCTAATCTGATAAAATATTTTAATTTATGAAAACCCAAAATTTAATAAATAACTTAAATTTAATGCAGTGTATTTCCTTTTTCTAAAGTATTTTATAATTCTATTCATTTGGTATGATTTTATATATATATATTTGAATTGAATTCATAATTACACAACGCATAAAACAAAAAAAACCACTATACGATCACACTGTGTTGGTTTATTGCTTTGGTGCCCAAATTTAGTTTAATAATTAAATCCCACCATTGCAACAGACTAACACACACCATAACAGGTTATTTGTTTTGTCTCAACTTTTTTCCCTCAATTACACTACTGTATATATTTCACTTATTTTCTGTCATCAGGTATCGCAAAACTTAAATTTCAGATGAAGAAAAATAAACGCCTTTTTTTCCTTTTAAGAATAAATTTTAAATAAAAGTTACATGTTTAAAAACGAAAAACTTTTGCTTTTCTTCATATTGGGAGGTACTGTGCAAAATGTAATATTTTATATGATTTAATACATGTTTGAGGTTATTGATTCATATTTATTTCATTGTAGATAGTTCGCACGTACAAAAGAAAGACTGATGCTGGAGAATGATCTCAAGAAAAAATTAAAAAGGCTGTAAATAAAGTCCAGAACAAAGGCTTCACTTACGTCAGACAGTCTGACAAAGCCCAGCCTCCCACATGTGCAGAAATTATTAAAGAAATTTTTTCATCACCTTTAAAGTCACCAATTGCTTCTAACAGAATTCGTATAGTTACAAAACCGGTCTTGCATTTAACATCACCTCAGAGTAGGACTACTCTTCTCGAAAAAAAAAAAACAAAGAATAAATTTAAGGTAGACAATAAAACCAAGGAAGATAAGGAAAAGGCTGTGGGCAAAAATAATACTATGAAGGTGAAGAATAAAGCAACGCCTGTGATAAAAATTAAGAGTTGATCTGAAAAACAGAGAGAGTAGCACTGCTTTTACTGCTCCGAAATATTCGTTCATCCACCATCAGGGGATTGGATTCAGTGCAATGCCTGCAAAGAATGGTGCCACGAAAAATGTGCTGATATGGGGGGGAAAAAAACCATATGCAGGGTGCGGCAGCATAACTTCCTTTTTTAAAATGCGCGCGTGTCAGGTCATTAATGTTGATGCGGGATGGGAGTGATCTCGTTCTAGAGGGATGGTTCTCAAGTTTTGTTAACAACTTTGGTCAGTCACCATCATGCCTAGAAACAGTGAGGAGCGTTTTCGTCGAAACCTACTTTTCCAACGAATATTCCGTAATTTGGGTGACTAGCACGATCCCCTCATTTGAAGCCCTTATGGTTTTTCTTGTAGGATTTTTTGAAATCCCACCTTTATGCCAACCGTCCAAGAACTCCAAAACACATAGAAGTCATCCGAGCTGTAATTGCAAACATACCTGCTGCTATACTGGTGAGGATCGTCACAATCGCCAGAAATCGGCTCTCAGTGTATGGGGGAACGGGGGACGTTACCCACCTTATTTGATTTTCACTACTGTGTAAAACAAAACTTTAGATGTATATCTACATTCGTTAAAAAAATTAAAGATCTGCGATTCATAAAGCAGTTTTCAGTGCGCTTTGAGAAAATAAAGTTATGCTGCCGCACCCTGTGTATGTGATTTATGCACCGATAATTAAAATTGATCTTATTATTAATTTTTTACTGATTCCAAAGCTATAGTGTTAAGAAACGTAAAATTTTGTTACATGTTGTGTACGATCCGATTCCCAACGAAAATTGGGGCAATTCGGATATTTTTCTTTTTTTAGTTTTTAATAGCAAATTAAGAGAATATAATGATCATTTAAGTTTTCAAATGTTTATTTAATAGCTGATTGTTACTTCTTACGATTTTATCAATAAAAATTACATTATATAACACTTTAGTATGATTTGCTCAACCTCAAAGAAAAAGTGATCCGATTCGCCTCGGTCTACCGTATATGTTTTTTATTTTCATGTAACCAATGTAAGGAAAGCAGCAATTGCTTTAACTTCATCTGTATTTGACAGGTCGGCCCGGATTGCCCAGTTGATGCGATAAATGTTCGTTTTCCTTTTTATATAATATATAATAGTAATGCAGCTGTTTCTGCAATGATGAGGTTCTTCCAAAGTGCATTTTATATAAAATAATTTTCGGATTGTACAGTTGACAAGATTATCCGTAAATCATGGTTAAATTAACTCTTTTTAAACTCACGTACATTCAAACTATTCGTTGCTGAAACATAAGTTTAGTAAATTTATAAGATATTTCATTTTTAGTACAATAGTTGAACTATAAATGAAAAATAAAATAAAATAAAAAGAAATACCTATGAAACAAAATTACATTTCTTATTATCACCAATTTTAATTTCTGAATTTCAAAGTATTGTGCAATTTGCATTATGCTAATTGCTCAATTTTTAAAGAACTTTTAGACTTTTTAAATTACGTTTCATTATAAGTACAAAATGTAATACATATTTCTGCTACTTTTCAAAATTGTTTTTAATTTATAAAAGATGACCATTCTTTCTTGTGGCACCACTGTTGTCGGATACTATTATCACTTAACCTGGGCCGAACTTGAACAACCAACGCCTTACCACTCTAGAATATCCTGCCGACTCATCTCATTTAATATAAGATGGAGGCTTAAAGTATTTCACGGTAAAGTAAAATTAGCAAGGAAAAACAAACCAATAAAGCTTGAATCGTCAAAATACTACAACATATAACTGTTTTAAGGCTACGATAGGGTAAATGTGGGATAGTTCCCAAACTTTTTGAAACGGGTGATTATTATAGAGAAGATGATAATTTAAAAATCTTTAACTTTTGTGATGGTTGGTGTACTTATTCATGAACAAAATAATTTGCATAATTTTATGCTGTTTGTATTATTTATAGTTAATTACAAGTAAAATAAATAACCTTATGAATGAGGATAGATGCCTACTATGTGGGTTAGATGCCGCTATGATATTTTGCCTTGTGGGATAGTTGTCCTAAACGAATATTATGATTATCTTAACTTTTTTTAACATTTGCTAAATAATACAATCAACTGAACTTAAATATTTTGTATTAATTAAAATAATCATAATTTTTGAAAAAAACATGTCTTAACTTTACGTTAGATGACACAATCATCTTTGGTGCTAAATTAAAAATAGATTGAGCAGTTTCTTGCCCAAAATCTTAACTATATCTTTTTGTTTTACATATAATGTTTTTTATATTTTTATGTCTTTTTATTATTTATAAGTTTTTTACGCAATTTTTAATTTTTTGATTTTTTTTTTTTTTTTTGACGTAGTTTTAAACGCTTACATTGATTACAATAATCGCCGTACATTGTGCAGGTCACGTGCAGCCAAATTCTACACATGATGCACTGAATCAAATCCACCTTCGATTTTGTCGTTTCAAAATCTTCGAAACATTCCACACATTCAGTTGTCTCACTCTGAGAAGAGTCTGACTCCTTTAAAAGTGTTTCGTCGTTTTCATTGGACATTTTGCCAATTTTTGTTGTAGTCTGAACACTGCGAACAGGACGCTGAATTGTATTTTGAGTATTCACACTTTTATTTTGATTTCTTCCTGTAAACCACTGCTTCTTAGATATGTGTTATTTTGCCTTTTTCTTAATATTATGATTCATTTTCTTTTCGTAGAGAATCATCAGAATCACAAGTCTCCTCTGAAGCTGATCACGACCGTTTTTTAGTCAATTTTTTGGCTTGTTTGCTGCTTTTACATGGTATGTTAGGAGTAGCTTTAGCGTTATTTTTCTTAGCAGCAATGTTCTCCTTGGAAGTCTGAACTGTAGCAGACTGTTTTCCTCTTTTGTAGACTGGTACCGGATTTTTCGGTACAGGAGAACATTCTTGCAAATACTTGCAAGGCGTCTCCTTCTGTATACCTGCACTAGGCTGCTGAGAAAGAAAAGATGGAGAATTGGGAAGATCACGTCCCGCTGTGTTAGAGCTACCAGAAGACTCGTGAGTTAGATCTGGACTTGATGGTGAAGAACTTCGAGTTCGAACCAAAGTTGGCCTAACGCGAACCTTGTTGTCGTCTAAACTTCGCAATGTCTGATTACTGAGGGACTAGGTCATTAAGAGAACATTTGTTTTGTCTAATCTCTTTAAAAGCGCTTTTAAGAGCGTCTTCGGTCCACACGCGTCGGGGCCGTGCTCCTTCTTTGCGCACGTACTTGCGTGGCATATCTAGAAAGTAGAAAATAATTATAATTCAGTTCATGATACGGTGTGGGATAGATGACTCTAAGGCATCTATACTCACAAAAACTAAGGCATCTATCCTTATTGCGTGGGATAGACGCCCTCTAATTTAACTAATAAATCGTGTTGAAAAATACTGATATAACATTTAAATGTTTGTATTTGATACATAAATAGATTATAAAAACAAAAAAATAAACATTTACTTTATAGCATCAAAAATTCCAGGCGCACAAAGATTATACGTAACCTAAATCCACCAATCTGTCGTCATTTAATTCTTTTTTCGCTGCATAACTCACGACACGTCCGTTCCAACAAAGTGCGAGGCATCGACTGGTGGAAGTGAGGAGGCAAGCTTACATTGAAACAAAACATTCCTGGTGTAATTCTCATACAGATCGCTACGCGTTTACTTAGGCATCTATCCCTTTTTGGCGTCTATCCCACATTTACCCTAGTTTCTAATAAGTACAAATTACAAGGCAAATCTATGAAGCACATAGGCAAAGATGTGAGCGAACATGGCAACACAGAGCTTTGCCGTTTCGCACTGATCATTTTGCACTGATGAAGAGGTTTCATTCTAAAGTTGCCTTGAGACAGTTCTCAGTTGAATTTAACAAAAAATTGTACTTTGATTTTGCTGTTTAGTAATTTTAATCTTTTTCCCCATTTGCGCTTTAAATGCAGAATTTCCATCCGAAAGCATTATTGTTGAAGAATTTTTAATGATTTTTTAACGAGGAAATTCCTTTGCTTAAAGTTAAAAGCTGTGGTATCGAACTTAATTTTGTATCACTGAAAAGTTGAAATTTTCTTTAATGAACGGTAGGACATGCTTGAACAGCTTATATGAATCGCTTGTTTTAAAAAGGTAACGTCTCCGTTTTGAAAAAGAAAGAACTCCTAGTATTAATTTATTAATTTTAATGGCATTATTAATTAAAAATCGTTTTAATTTACCAATATTGCATTGCTATTACCTACTAAAGTAAAATAGTAAAAGATCAGACCCGTAAAGTTTTCCAAGTTTTCATAAGCCATTTTTTTGCACCTCGAAAAAAATTTTGTTTTTAAGAATTGTTACCTTTTCGAAATAAACGATTTATATTGAAGACATTAGTGATATTAAAGTAAAAGAATTAATATTTATCATTTGAGGTTCCTCAGAATGTTGAAATTTGTAGCTTTTAACAGACATATTAAAATGAAGCCGTTAAAGACCCACATTATGCATGCAGAAGTGTTAACTAGAATATGAAAACTTAAAGTCATTTGCAACGTAGTGCCATAAAATATAAAATGAGCCTAATATTTTGCGACAACAATGGTTATCATTGCGTAATGTACAATTTTTATGTATACTTAAGAAATGGAACTTAATTAAGTCAAAGTTAAAGAATTGTTATTTTTAACGAAATAAATCTGCAAGATGGAACAGAAAGACCTGTATCAAACGCTTCCCCAGTCCAGTCTTAATTCTAGCAATCCGTTTTAATTTTGCGCAAGAGAAATAAAATCTTTCAAAATACGAAGTCAGGCATTACTGGTATTAGAAGAAATATACATGTTTATTTCTCAAATAAAGGAAAATATTCCTTTCTTTAGTGTATACGATCTTTGCTTGAGATCCAGTTCTTAATATTCTCCAGGTCAACGAGTTAGTTTTATTTTACAAATACAAGTAAGTTAAACCATTTTTCAAGAGCGGTATTACTGCAATTTGCTCATAATATACGTATTATAAAAATATATTTTAAAACAATGCTCAATTAAAATGTCATTTTATTTATAATTATATTCACATCAACAGCAAACGTAATTATTTCGTATGCAAACATTCTCTTAAGCTTCAGTATTTAATTCTTAAGATTCAGAGAATGTCTGTTTTGACACAAATCATTATTATTTGCAGTTTCCTCTTTTATATAATAATGAACAAAAACGATGAAGGAAAGAAAGAAATAAATTGTGCAATTCAATTTACTAGCGCAGTTGTTATTCTGTCTCGTTATATCTTTTACGTTTGACCGACGAATCTTGACAATACGAATTTGAATATATTTATAGGAAAATTAGTTTGGCATGAAAGTGTAAAATATTTAAATTAGAATGCATTTAGTTGTTCACCGATAATGTAATTTGCTTCAAATTCTTAAAGGCTCTTGCAGAGGGTTTGATTTAGATTAATATGTCAAGTCTAAAAGATAATAAGATTCAACTTCAACAGTAGAGCCTCGAAATGAAAATATAATAGATTTAGTAACTTAAAAAAATATATTACAAACAATTTTTAGGAAAAAAATACATTATTTTAAAATATTTGAGACATGGTACAGCATGGACTATTAATTAAGTCTAGGTTTGGAATTTCAGTCTGAATTTATAAATTAATAATAAATCACTGTCAAACGTGTAATTTGTTTAATTTTATTAAATTTACACTACAAACATAAAAATAAAAATTTTGTCTCGTTTTATGTCGACCTAAAAGTTTAATTTTCAATAATCGTTCAAAACACTGCTTTTACAGTAGTGGATAAAGTTTTTCATTTCAGGTTGTCAACTTTGCACCACCAGTAAAAACCAAATCACTCAGTCTCTCATTCGTAACCACGTAGCTGACATAATTAAAAATCGCGGGATTTTTCCAGTGGATTTCGAGTCCATCGCCTTAACAGCTCGGCCATAACTAATAATCCTGTATATAATTCATTCGAGGTAGTTAGTAAAAATCTACATTTTTCCTGCCAAGTTTGTGCAAAGAAAAGATATATTTATTAAATATTTCTCAAATAACTCACAAATGTGATTCCCGGAAGTAAATTCTAAGTTTCAAAACTGCTCATTGGTGTTATTTGTAACCATTCCTGTTACACTTCTAAAAGAAAGAGCAATCGTTCTAGCAATATCTACCTCAAGCATCCATACCTCTTCCGATTTACACGCAGTTTTCTGTTTAGTTATATTAATCGCATACCACCCGCAAAAGGCAGGCTTGGAACCTGCGCAGAAAACTCGCAACGAATTTCAAGTCCATAGCCTCAAGCTCAGTTTGGTGTTGAGAATTTTAAGCAAATAAAAAACTGCAGTTACCTCTTTTGGGTAAGAGGACAAGTTTGGATAAATAGAAGCTACTTTGAGAATGGCGCCATTTCTAGGAGTAGATACATTTTGTATTTCATTTATGTAGATTCATTTTTCCAGAATAAAAAGAGTTAAGGATGATGAATTTAGGAAGGATTTTTATAGACATCGATAAAAGACAGTTGCATTACTGTACGATTTTGAGAAGTAATTCTAATTTACATATATATTTTTTTACAGGGTCAACTAGCCGTTATTCTCCCAACGTGTTCCAACAGAATTTCCCCTCCAGTCACCAGGATTCGAACGCACGCGGGAAGATCCCACTGGATTTCTATCCCCTTAACCACTCGGCCGCGACTGCCTCAAGAAGATGCTTAGGGATCATCATTGGAGAATGACTCTTTTTCTAAGACTAGATATACTTTAAATGAACTTTGTGCACTAGTAAAACTGAAAAACAATTATTCACGTAAAGAAAGCACAAATGAGCACTAAGATGCAGACATATGTTTCGGGATTGCTTGTAATTCCTTTTTCAATGCCGTAGTGGAGCTTCTAGATGCAAAAACATCCAAATGAAGCAAACAAAACTACAAAAACACGGCTTATATAGCCTAAGATTAACCAACAAACCAATGAGAATAAAGACAGAGCGGAGGTAGAAGGCTGTTGTAAGAAATGATCTCAACCTCGATGTGTGATTTAGTGGTATCAAAATAAAGTTCAAGGACATGAACAATAATAAACTTAGGCTTGATACCATATGTGTCAAATATAAAACTGTAAATAGTGTCATAAATAAGATGAAAAAGGCCCTGTACAGTTCAAAAAGAAACCTAGAAAGAAAGAACAACAAATCAAAGGAACTTCTGCCAGACATGTGAAAAGTATGGAGTTGAGGAAGAATCATTAACTAAATTAGAACAATTTCTGTTAATATGATAAGTGTCGAAAATTTAAAGCAAATAAAATACCATTCATAATAATAAGAAAGTACTTATAACTTTTACTAAGAAACAGACGGGACCAAGTAAAAGCTTCTTGGAGAATGACGCTTTTTCTAAAACTATTATATTTTAAATAAGTAATTCCTCAGAAGAATGTCGAAACACATGATAATGTCTATTTCAGTGTTATGCTTGTAAAATTCTAATTTAATTATTTTCTTTTTCAGGATCATTTGGATCTGATTTTTCGAAAACTCCATCGTAAAGCAAACGCCCGCAGTCGGTAGGACTCAAACCTAAGCGGAATGCTCCCAATGGATTTCGAGTCCATCGCATTTACCACTTGGCCACACCTGTTTCTTGCGAAAGAAATTCAGTGTATTTAATTCGTGGAAACCCCCCCCCCCCCAATTTTGCAAAAGTAATTCTAATGTAGATATTGTTTTTTTCAGGGTCAACTAGCCGTTATTTTCCCAACAAGTCCCTACAAAGTTTCACCCGCAGTCTGCATAATTCGAACCTATGCGGGAATAGATTTCAAGTCCATCGCCTTAACCACTAGGCCACTACTCCCCCAAAAAATTGCTTAGAGATCATCTTTCAAAAAATACGCTTTTTCTAAGACTAGATATATTTTGTATAAAATTTACGGAGTTTCCATACTGCCTTCTCTAAAAGCGTCAAGTACTACTCGAAGGCAGCAGAAGATTAATAATTTGGCGGGATTCTGATCGAAGGTTCAAAATTTATAGGTTTGCTGTAAGTAGAAAATCACATGTCTAGTGTTTCCTTGCTCGTCAACGCGTTTCTCTTTTTTTTTTGTTAATAAGCGCTGATTATTTTTGAAAATTAAACTCAATCAATTTTCTGTGGGGTAAAAGTTTTGTTCCGTTTCTGATTTGCAGTAGGAAATAATTCAATATTCCAAAGAGCAAAAGGTGTATTTTTAGATAATCGATGCCGTGAAATTGACATCAAAACATGTCACATCTCTAATTTGTAGTGAAAACGCTAATCCGGAATTTTCAGAAATGACTGCAGGAGACCTTGTGGGCTCTGAATTTGAATGTTGTTTCCTTCGATGGAAGCATTAGTCATTCCATATCAAGTGATCCAAGGGATTTTACCTCTCCCTTTTTGATTTCTTTCAAATTCTGCTCCTCAACTGTACAGCTCAAGGTAATTAAAAATCCAAATTTTTAGATTTTTATCTTGTTTAGTTTTTTAGTTATCAGGCTTTGATTTTGTAAAAAACTCACATTTTTACATGTATGCTTCAACACAAAACAGGCCATAACTCATCAACAAATAGAGATAAAAAATTCTAGAAAAGGCGTTTTGAAGTATATTGAATGCAGTTTTATATGACATGCATCATGACAAATTTTATTAAAATTTTAAATTTAAAAAAATGACCTTAAAAATTAAATTTTAAATTTCTCAAAAAACGTATCATTAATTTAAAAAAAAAAAAATCTAAAATATTTCTGTGCATTTTATCTTTGTCAATGCAAAATTTCAGCTTGGGGACTCAATGGGATCATATTTTCCCGAATTTTCAAAAATATTTGATTTACCAACAAATTTTTGCATTTTTGTGATTCAAGCTATTTTAAGATGATGGTTTCTTAAAGAAGATGATTTAATTAGCTTTCTAAACACATCTATGCATGAATTAACAAGCATAGACATGTCTGTGCATGAAATGAACAAGTTCAAAATTTATTTGGGGGAGGGGGGGCAACAAATACATACACATTTTTGTTTTATCATAGTTATTTTAAAGTATTGTTTCCAAATTATTCAATAGTTATTTTTAAATGAACAAATTGACTTATTTTATGCCTTAATAATAATTTTTTTCTTGATTAATTGTTTGATTTCAGATATATTTTAATGATATGAGGGGGAAAAGTATTTAACTAAACTCATCTGAAATTGTGATAGAAGGGGCACAACTGCTAGAGTTTGCAGCTTTTGGTTGTTAGTCTTGATTTGCGCTTATGAACTAGTATTTGACAAAGCAAGAAAAGGAAAAACTATGTAGCTTACCCCTCCCCTGAATAGGTTGTGGGTTACAAATAAAGTTGAAAAAAAAGGAAGCATTATAGGAAAAAACAAAGCTATTTTTTAAAATCTACCAGTATATCCTAGCATTTCCATACCTCACGTGCAAAACATGAATAAAGAATAATATAAGAAGGAAGGAAATTAAAATTAGCTGCAACACAGATATTGCAGCTGCTATGGAATGGCATTTCTATGCTACAGATCATGGGAAAGGAGTATGTGTTGACTTGGGCGGGACAGTGAAATGTCTTACTGCCAAAGCTAGCCTTCCAAAACTGCATTGAGATCAAATTCTGACACCAGTTCAACTTTTCAATTGAAGTTTTATGAACATTCCTTTAATTCAGTTTTTTTATGTAACTGTTCAGGAATATTCAGAAGAAATGGAGTTATTAAAAGATAGATTTTTAAGAGCACTGTCAGTCGAAAGAGCACATAAGTTTCACAGCTTTGCTCCATTCAGTGAACATGAAATTACTACAAAAGTGTGTTCACATAGTAATAACTTTCAGAAACAGAAATTCTTTGAAGAAAGTTCAAATGTATGACAAACCTGTAAGGGTACATTACATGTGAATATGATGAAAGGTGTTGAATGTCTGAAGTAATTTAAACAGATGTACTTTTTTCCCTCTCATATGATTAATATCTCATTAAAATATATCTGAAATCTGAGAATTAATCAGGAAAAATTATTATTAATGCATAAAATAAGTTAATTTGTTCATTTAATTAAAAAAAATTGAATAATTTAGAAACAATACTTTGAAATAGCTATAAGTCAAAAATATGAATGTATTCTTTGCCCCCCCTCCCCCAAATAAATTTTGAACTTGTCCATTTCATGCACAGACATGTCCACGCTTGTTCACTCATGCATAGATGTGTTTAGAAGGCTAATTAAATCATCTCCTTTAAGAAACCATCATCTTAAAATAGCTTGAACCACAAAAATGTTCATTTTTTGGTAAATCAAATATTTTTGAAAATTCGTGAAAATATGATCCCATTGAGTCCCCAAGCTGAACTTTTGCATAGACAAAGATAAAATACACAGAAATATTTGAGAATTTTTTTAAAAAAAATAATAATACGTTTTTCGAGAAATTTAAAATTCAAATTTTAAGATCATTTTTTAAAATTTAAAATTTTAATAAAATTTGTCATGATGCATATCATATAAACCTGCATTCAATATACTTCAAAATGCTTTTTACTAGAACTTTTTATCTCTATTTGTTGATGAGTTATGGTCTGTTTTGCGTTGAAGCATACATGTAAAAAAGTGAGTTTTTTACGAAATCAAAGCTTGATAACTAAAAAACTAAACACGATAAAAATCTAAAAATTTGGATTTTTAATTACCTTGAGGGGGGCAGTTGATAAGCCAAATTTGAAAAAAATCAAAGAAGGTGAGGTAAATTTTTTCTCAAATTTTGGATCACTTGACATGGAATGACCCTATAGGCAATAATGAATTCAGGACTTTTTGTGCGTTTGAAAGTGTTTTGTGTTAAGGTCATAAAAAATGGTATTTTTCGGTTAAAATGTTAACCATGCTAAACTCGCCAAAACAGATACATTTCTGCATTTAATGTTTCTGCAGCTATACGTAATGTAAGGTACCTGTAGCCAATAATTTCATGCTTCCCACAATTGGGAAAAATGATGCCAATGTTGGCGCTTTAACCGATAAGTACCTAACATGTTTCTATTGTGTTGATTTTCTCAACATTTGCTGTAATGACTGAAGTTGTTTGTTACTCCATTGTCATAAATTTCTCAAGTACTTAAGCAAATTGAAACAAAACAGCAATATCTCATTAATGTGTACGTTACTTTTATAGCCCTAACAACAATGCTGAAAAAAAAAATGCCATTTAACGTCCATTCATGGGTTAGTGATTCAAGTATCCCTGTCATGCATCAGTAAGCATTTTCCCCTTCTCCCCTTTTTTTCATCAAAATGGCAATTTTTCAAAAAAATAATCTGAAAAGTAAGGGGAAATAACACCCTCTGTCACATAAAATGGGACTAAACATGGAAATGCATACTGTAAGACTTTGAAGATCATTTGCCTTTCCTTACCCTGCATTTTGACAATAATAATGAAAACGAATTCATTTTGTTTGGGTTTATTGGCACAAAAGCATTCAATAAAAAGATTGTATACAGATGTTACTTTTTACAGTGTAAGCTAAAGATGTTTATATATTTTCAGCAGAATGTAATTAAACTAAATTAAATCAGCCTGATTTTAAGAACATCGTACTTCTTTTTGTTGCTACAAATTTTTCGAAAATTTATTTCAGTTCTATAATTTTAATGATTTGGTTCTCTACTCGAAGACTGCATACATCTAATGTGATGATAGTGCTGAAATTTTTCTGTGCACATATGTTTTTGTGCAATCAATTGCATTAGTCATTAGTAAGTGTTTTTTATACGTGATTTAATATGTTACTGAACATATGGAAATATCATTCAATATAACGCAGTGGAGCATCGTTTATCTGACACGAAGTGGATTACTGAAAAGGGTCAACGATAACATCGTATAATTTATTTATCTTTCTGGCTAGATCTAAGAATTGTGAGCGCATTAAAACGTCGTATAAATGTGAACGTTGTATAAACGATGCTTCACTTTGAAAGGAGTAAACTTGATAAAGTTTTTTTTTTTTTTTGAAATGGGATATATTTTTGCTTTTATTTCCAATAATACAAATTAATTAAATAAACTTCCTTATTACTTTAAGATTTATGACATCCTGAATCTTTTGTTTTGAATTGAATGAGGATATGTGGAATTTCTGTCGAAAATCTTACCATCATTTTTAGATTTCTTTAACGTGAAAAAAAATATTTCGCTCAATTTGTACTTAAAAATCTTAAGTTCTACTTTTAAAGTTATTGCATTTAAAAATATTTTATATTAATAAACATCCGGAATCCTGTAGTATGAGAATTAGTCTTATTTTAAGTTACATCTCTTTCAAAACTGGTCAAAGGATTTTAGCACAAAAATTTAGGCCACTGCTGGTAAGTTAAAGGCGAACTAATGCTTTTAAGAAGTATTTATTATCAAGAGAGGATTATGGAAATAATACGAAATCCGAGACTCGAATTTTCTAATCTGATAAGTTACGATTCATATAATTACATCAGTTTTCTAAAAAAAAAAAAAAGATAAGCAGGGATGCATAAAAAGAAAAAGTCTTACTCAGAAGTGTTATTGCGACAATTAAATGCTTTCGTTTGAAGATAAAATAAAAAGGTTATCTGACTCTTTCAGAAAATAAGGGAAGAAAAGTTATTATTTTTAGAAAAGTGAATTTTGAAATGAAAAGTAATGCATTCATTAGCAGGAAAAAGATATTTTAATAAAGCCTTATCATGAATTGTATGATTTAGTATTGTTTTTAAAAAGTTTTTATAAGAAGAATAACGTGTTCCTCTCCATTATGAAGAAAAAATCAGTTTGAAAGTATCTTTAGCAGAATTAAATCTAAATAACGTTCTCAAACTGTATAAGAGAATTGTTTCTTGCCTGAATGCAACTTTTTAAAGCTAACCCCATACACTGTTAAATTTATTTCAAAAAACAAATTTAATATTTTCATGTTATTAAGCATTTTTCTTATTTTCATTTCAGTTTCTAAATGGAAGTCCCGGGGGGGAATTATTTCGTTTTTTTTTTTTTTGCAATTTCCTTCGTTTCGACTGAATTTGGGATTTTATGGACATGGAATGCTCATGACTGCATCCATATTTAAATAATAGGCCGTGGTAGCCTAGTGGTTAGGATATTGGACTTCAGGCCGGAGGATTGGGTGTTCGACACTCGACCCGCTGAAAATCCACATGTACGCTTGGGGATACGTGCATGAAAAATGCGTGGGCCATGAAGTCCCGAGGCAGTTCCGATGGTACCCGGAGGATGGATAATTTCCCTTCCCTTCACTCTTAGGCCAAAAAAGGAAGGTGGCGTATTTGTAGTTGCGCATTATATAATCATCTAAATACATAATGAACCAACTCATACTTCCACCGTAGTGGTGCTCATCTATGAACGGAAGGCGCTCCCTTACTGCCTTAATTCCTGGTATCTATTCGAAGGGGAGCTTGGGTACCCAAGTGGCATTAGAAACAACTACAACAACAACAATGTTTAAATAATATATGCTACTAGGAAAAGATAACATTCCCTTATTCATTCTGCGTCATAGAATGAATAAGGCTTCACTTTTTAAGTTTATATCAACAAATGCATCAATTAGACAAACCGGCATACGTCCCTGTATGCTGGTTTAGACAAACCAGCATACAGGGACTTATGCCGGATTGATGCATTTTGTTGATATGCAATGATGATTGATTAATTTTTTCTTTTTGCTATTAATATATCAGCATATTGTAAATATGCTGATATTACTTACAATATTTTCTTCCATCCAATTACCTTCGTGAAGTCACGAGGGTAATAGTTTACTACCAGTTTGTTAGAAATAACGTAATTCCATTCAGATCTATTAAGAACTAGTACTTGTTCGGGTGTTTTGGGGAGGTTTGAATACACATTATGCGGGCCATGCAGAAATGTAACTTGCAATAAAAAAGGAAGTTAGACGTCAGCCACCAAGTGGAAACGTACAACAAAACAAACAAGAAAACCAAACTATAAAGAAATCGTATTTGATCATGCTTTGTTTCCATAATTTAAACAAAAAGCGTATATTGAAATCATAAAATTTTCTTGAATCAAAACCTTTGTAAACTCTGCTTGCATTTTCTTTTTAGCTGAGAAAAACTCCAATAATGCTTTTTTTAAATGTTAGTACATAATTCTTTAATTACTTATACCCAATGTCTTTAATTCATTTTTCATTAAATGTTTAGGTAAATGAAATCGTCTTTTATACGCGCAAATTTTTTAAGAGAGGTATAGCAATGGTTCAGTAGCATTGTGAGATTGTATTCGTTTGGAAGGTTTGCGAAGAGATTACGTCGAAACATTTGCTGCACAGATTGTCACTAAATTTGAAGCTACATGGGAGTTAAAGTTTATACCATGAAAAGACGTCAAACCACTTTGCAAATCATTGTAAAATATAACTTTAGAATAAATCATGTTTGTTTTAGTTGAAAAAAATAATGTGTTCCCAAGAATCTTTGTCAAGTGTTTCATCGTTATCACGTGATATGCTTATGCTTCTCCTACAGTGCAGCATTATCTTGAGTTTGTATAGTGATCGTTATCCATATAAAATTGAGATTTTGAAAAATCTTATAACATAATTAATCTACGACATGAAGTATCATACTATTTTTTACCTTCAATCTCCCCCCCCCCCCGCGATATTATTGTTGAAAATCTTAATGTTGTACATGAGCCGCCTCTTAATTATAAATTGTGATCATGACCATAGAGTATGGATACAATTTGTTAGTTTTTTTTCGAAGAGAGGATATAAAATATAAATGAAGTTCACATTTAATTTGGTTTCACAATATTTTATTAGCTGATGTATTCATCTGCCTGCATATTAAGACCTGCATCAATGATATCATCAAATTCAGAAATATATAAGAGGGTAATTTCTGACCCATGGTTTTCATACGAAAAACGAACTCTTCTCTGACATTTATGTGTCAGTGGTAAAATAGCTATATTTATTTACATAATTCATTCAAAAATTATGAAAAGATTTTTAAAAAAATATGTCACGTCATGACAATGGAACAATGTGAAATCGTGCGCCATCTTAAAGAAAAGTTGCAATGAATTAATAACAGAATGAAGCAATCTTATAACTAATCAAATGATACTATATAATTACTTCTGTCTTTTTCTAACCCTAAAAGTTTATAAAAAATGCATTAAAAATATAATTTTGCTTTTTAGTTTCTTTTCTGCTTTTTTTTCTTTCTTTTAAAAAAAACAGAAATGAAAAGTAAACTGAGGAGAAGTAATTAAAATCAAAATCAAACTGTAATTGCTAAATGTGTAATGTATCAAAACAAATGATTTAAGTGTTTACTTTTGAAAACTTAGGATCTTTTAAGACTAGTGCTTACATTTCAGGAGCAATCCTCATGCTCTGTAAAATGAATATTTGGAACGGAAAAATTAGTTACGTGTCAGAAATAGGAAATTAATTTAATCCTTAGTCATTCTTTGAAAAATATTTACTAAGCACTTTTTGATGAGTTTTAATATTTGTGTTAGTCAAAAAGACTAGAATATGCGTTTGAATGTGTAATCGTTAAGTTCTTAGTGGATAAAATATTATCGGTATTTTGAAAGAATTAAAATCAAAGGGACGTAAATAAACATTTGAGAAATACATAAACTTTTAAGGTGTCCAAACACGAGGAAATGAGACCGTATTTGGTTAAATTTCAGTTTTTGTGTTTTGAATTTATTGGATAATAACTTCGTTGACCTTGAAAACCTTTTATGCCCTACGATTGTGGTGTATTTTAAATTTGTATGTGCAGAATACATAGGGGGAATACCGAAAGTTTGAACCTAAAAAAAAATATTTAAAGGAGTTTTTATGCAAAATTTGTTTTTTTCAAAAATGATTAGTCAAAATTTTCTCATCCCATTCTCATGAAAGTTTTAAAACTACCTCCTAATCTTAGGGGATATACCAAAAATACCTATTAATTTGGTTAATATTTAATTCATTTTTGTCCATTGTTTTAAAATCATTGCAGTAATTTGCCTAAAATCTTATAACAAAATGATGTTATGAGCTCTGAAATATTTTGATTTCAACACAACCTCAAAATTTTGGTATGTCCTCTAGGTGAGAATCAGTACGTTATTTTCGTAACACTTAAATTATAATAAATAAAAAATATATTTATAGCAATTTTTAAAAAAATGTTAAAAAATCATGAAAATTTAGAAAAATAATTCCATTTTTTAAAAAACTTTAAAAATGGTTTTTTACAATGTTATTTCAACATGAATTTGTACTAAAACTACATATAAAACTGTAGTAACATTGTTTTTATACTAAATTTTTCTGAAATAGTGCTGCGAACCTATTCGGATACCTTAAAAAAGGTGTATGTGGGAGGAAAAGGAACTAAGCATTAACATTTATTTACAATTAAAAATATATATATATAAATTAAAAGTACTAATAAAAACACAAGCAAAGAATACACAAATGAAATCATTCGACTGATTTAATTTTTCATTTATTTTTTCATTGAAAAATTAAATCAGTCGACACATTTATTTTTTCATTATGAAGCTAGTATTGCTTTGAATACCGTATAGTATTTAATCAATAACTCTATCTCCCTCTTCGAAAACATTTACTGTAAAAACCGGGTTTAAGACCGTAACATCTGGGCGGCAAATAAAACAACTGACGGTCGATATACGTCTCTTAAAGACGGGGCTTGTCACACAACTTGCATCTGCGTCGATTGGAAGCCAAGGTAAAGCGACAAGTATCGAGCTTAAGCCAGCGAATCGGAAAAATGGAATGCAGAAAAGATGTGACAGAAAAGTGCTGGTCCAGAAAATTATTTTCTTCTAGCACTAGAAGAAAGCTCGTAAAACTAGAGAACACTTTATCCTTCATATCGTTTCATTCAACACATAACGTATAGTATTTAGCGAGAGGATGAACGTATGTGTAAATCATGTTTTACATGCTTCACATTTTCTCCCGCAAGAGGGCAGTACGATTGACAATTTGTCTTCTTCCTGATTGCACTACGTGACAGCACGTGACTAACACGTCATGGCGTGGAACTTCGAAATCCTTTTTTGACTCTCCCCGATTTGTTGTGTGGTGTGAAGGGGTGAAAATGGCATCTTCTCCTAGTTTTGCGTGGAAGAGACGCAGGAAGAAATGTTTTTAGAAGATAATCTTTCAAAAAAATGTCTCGATAAAAAAAAATAAGTATGAAATGTGAAACATCGTGTTTGAATCTACTATAAATCAACATTGTGTCACCTCGACGATTTGAAAAATATTCGATGGAGAAGGATGTTTTTTGAAGAAATATGAACGTCCCACGTGCAGCAGGCCAAATTTCGCGATAATTTTCGCATTTTAATCATCATGTGTGGCCTCTAAAAAATTTTAATGGAAGTCTCGTTAGCGAAATGTGTCATGTGCACGCGATTTTAAAAATATGAGTGAAAGAATTGCGATTCCACGACTTTCAAAATAATCTTGTTTCATGAACTCCACGATTTACGGTCAAAGATGATGGTGCTGAAATGTGATCAAGTATCTATTTTTATACATTCATGTATTAATATGCTGTGCACAGTATTCCTTTTATATTTAATATGATAAGCTTGGCCAGGTGATTTGATTGTTATATTTATGGAAATAAATCTATTCGATAAGTCATGAAAATTTATGTATTTTTTATTGTGTATTCAATGCATGTTTATATATGAGCATTTCATGGACACCATTTTAGTTATTTTAACATTTTAAATTAATTGGTGTATTTTCCATTTTAAAGGTGCCATTTAATTATCTAAATTTAATTATTTTAACAAACCATTTTTAAAAGGAACAACCAAATTAATTTTTAACAATATGTATGCATATGGTTACTATTTTCAATTACGATGATGCTTGATATGTTGTTTCATGGTTTTAATAGTTGATGTTGAGTAATATTGCGTGTGAAGGTATTAATTAATATTAGGATGTGTATTGTGTACCACTTTCAGATTTACTAAATTCAACATAATTTTAAAGAAAGTTTGATGTTAATATTTATCTTTTTCTTTCCTTTTTCATTTTTTCGAATTTTTAATTCTTGTGTTCTAAATGTGAGTTCACGAATAATGCATTCGGAGGAGAAAATGTTGTATGTCAACATGAGAATGGTTAACATCAATTTAAGAATGTCTTAAGAAGTTTAACTTGACTTTTAAACTTCTTAGTTTTTCTCCTGTTCTATTTAACTCTATGAAATCCCCCCCCCCCTAATTTCCTCTGTGAAGTTACAAGAAAAAAAAACCTTGCACTTGTGATTAACAACAGACGACGTTTTTAGAGTGTCAGTTGTAATATTTTAAACATATTAAATACAGAATGTTGAAAGGGAAAATTGATTTTTTTTTCATCGCCTTAATGACAAAAATCGTTTAAAATCTTGAACGTAGAAAAACCACGGAAGTGCTAAGATTTGGGGGGGGGGGGAGTTATAATAAACACAGTTTAAGTCTTTTACTTTAATTTAAATATTCAAAAGCAGCTGTAGATTGCTCCTCCCCAAGAGACTGTCCTTACCATAAAAATTACTTCATTGTTTTCCCCAATGCAAAGGTAGCCTTACTTTAAATATTGTCTAGAAATAATTCGATGGATAAACTATTTTAGAGCAAAACAAATCACTAGAAAAGAATAAAGGGATTAAATAAACGCCCGTTTCATGTAAGACACGATTGTTCAAGACAATTATAAGCCCAAAATGGGAGAGAGCAGAAGGAGGGAATAGAGCAGTAAAATAAAGAAAAGGTAGAGGAATGTGGGTAAAGTGAAATAGTGGGGCAAAGTGAAACGGTAAAATATTTACTCTGTTTGAAAGGCCACCTATCTAATAACATTTTAACTATGTTACATAACATGTAGTTGATTCCAGTCAAAAAACAGTTTACTCTGCAGATCAAGTCACTTTCAAAATTTGAAGCTCATGTTCCAATATTGTGTATTAGATTTAAAAAAAATTGATATTATATAATGATAAAGTTCTGATTGTTATTTTAAATGTTATTAAAGACGCACTAATGTCGAGTACAGTGTTGATTTATTTCATGTTAGGCTTGTTTTGTTTTTGAAATGTTTAGTACAATTTGTCATTTGCATTGAGGAAAAAAAAATACAAATTTGATTTCAATTTGTCCCTACATCAGTCATCAGACAACTAAATTTGTCGTTCATTTATTCATATATTAATTAATTAATTAATTTATTTATTTAATATATTTTTTCCTTCTTTTAATCAATCATTTATGTTTTAACATTCATTAATTCCTTTATTCATTGCTCGTTTTATCAATCATTCATCCATTTAGTTATGTTTAATAAAAAGGATTTATGACCCCTGTACTATATGAATCATTACATGTTATTTGGGCTCCTATGCACCCTACGTACGAATGCAAAGGGTTAATTACCCCACAGAAAACTATTTCACTAAGAAACTATATCAATTTTTCACTTTGCCCCCTACATAATGCAAAGTGATTTACTTTAACGTACAAATTTACAACCTAAAATGAAAAATAATATTTCAATGAAAGTTCTATTATGAAAATCTCTTTATGTACTGTTATTTTCATAATAAATTTCCAATTTGTTAATTTGAAAAGTGCAATTTAGCCTTACTTTTTTACTTTGCCCTACATTCACCTACCATAAGTAAAGAAATCGATCAGTTCAAAACATATAACTGCTCTTAACAGCAAATTTTGAGAATTAATCATATTCAATAAAAATATATTTGTAAACCTTTATTCTATGGAAATTTGATGAAAGTTATTTCAAGATTTGTTTATGGAGCGATGTATCACTAGATTTATATTTCCAGTTAATATTTTAAACATATAATACTCTTTTTTTCCCCCATTGAATGTCAAATTTTTGAATTATGTTTTTGAAAGCTCAAATTTAAATGTAATCTGAAATTCATAATAAATAATCAGGCAACTCAATGCAATTTCAGTTTGAAAATTGAACACGATTTAAGAAAAAGAGGTTTCGTTGTTCCATATCAAAGGGAATCAAGTTCGTCAATCATGTTCGTATTTTGATAAACCTGTTCATTTTTTCAGGACATACAAGAACATAATTTCAATTTGGTAGTTCTCTGCTCAATTTTCTCCCATGTTGTATGATTGTCTTCGGAAAGCAGCATCAGTCTTATGCATCCAGGGCATATATATATATATATATATGCGTGTGTGTGTGTGTAAAATAAAAGAAAGGATTCCGTGACTCAAATGATACTAAAGGAATAAACTAAAAACATTTAATAAAGATATAAACGGCTATTTACAGGGGAAGGGAGAATTAAAATTAATATTCAACTAGAATTCAGAACACTTGGCATGTCCCGCCGTACCCAGCACATTGACTCCGCTTGCAGCATTGTTGCCAAACTCTGAACACTAAACTTCCTTCCGGTGCGCTGTTGAATGGTGTTGATTACTAGCACCTCCTGGCGGAAAAGGGGATTTTACTGATAAGAATATTTCCAGCTTTCTTCCAGGTTCACAGTTCACACACACGCATATTATACAGTGAAACCTCGATAACTCGACACACAAAGGGAACACGAAAACATGTCGAGATTAGTGGGTGTGAAGTTACCAAGGATCCGTAATTTCAATTGCTAATATTGGGATGTATTGTTATTTACTTAATATTCATGTTATAAAAGCCAATTCCAGTAAATTGAATTATCCCAGTTTATTATTTATCTATTATTGTTATTGATTGGAGGGAGTCTCAAGCAGTGACTAATAAAATGAAGAGGTCACCTTATCCACCGACGAAGAGTAGGCTTGTTTCCTGCGTTTCTGGCTGGCTCCTCAGGATACAAGGGGAATAGGGGAATCCTCCAGGAACTCTTTCTGGAAAATAATTGATTTATTGACGAAGAAAAATCACTGTAAAGTTGTCAGAGCTGTACACCGTGAAAAAATACCGGAAGAAAAAATTAATAAGAATACAAAAAAATGGAGGTCAACGTACAGGGGATCCTGCCAAGAAAGATAGCGCTTGTCCATTGAAATTAGCATTGGGCCAACCACGAGGGAAGGGAAATGTCCACTTACCGAGGTTACCGACTTATTCGCGTGTCGAGCTGCCGAGGTTCCACTGTATATATATATATATATAAATATATATATACGTATATATATTGGCTTTAGTATGTAACATAAATATTTTCTCTTCATACACTGGGGAATATAATTTTAAAAATTCCCTAACAATCAATAGTCAATATTTTCTTCAAGCTCAATACCACGCGTTGACTTTCAGCACCTTCTCATAATATACAGTCAAGCCCGCTTAATGGGATGACCATTTTGCCGCTAAAATTACTCCAATAAGCGGGATATCCCATTATCTGGGATCACAGAAACAATATACAATGGTTTAGTACATTGAAAACTTATTACATTAAGCGGGTTTGACTGTACTCGGATCGAGGTGGTAGGATACTCGATTAGCAGCCTGTCCAGATTAAAAGGTCTTTTGCTTTTAATAATCATTAGTGTGCTCGTGGAATTAAATTGATTCCATAGCTTTGTACTATTTGTAGAATTTATGAACTCTAGAAATCTAGGTTATATTCTTGAATAAATCATCTAATCAACAATTCGAACTTCCGTTAGCCACTTGAATCGCAGATTTTAGTAAGCACTTTGATTGGTTGAAGAACGCTCCGATCAAGATATTCAATTCGACTGGCGAATATGACATTAAAACATGCAATTTTCTAAGAGTTTGGTTTATGTTCTTAAAAATGTAAAAGGTACGTAGGGCAAAAGTTTCTGCAGAATGTATCATTTTCATCGTTATTGTTTTATTCATTCATTATTACTGCTATTATTTAAAACATATCAATTTTCACATAATTTAGCGAACAACACTCAAATGAATTTTAACTAAAGCGATTTTTTCTTCAAATGTAACTATATTACTGTTGTAAAAATTATAAGATTTACTTTAACCCTACACTGCGCAAATTTTTGTTGCGGTTGTTGTCGATTTTGTGAAAAAAGATAAACCTTGAGCCCAGTTTACAAGAGCTAGGGGAGAATATTAGCTAATTTTGTATGTAAGATCATATTTTAACTAATATGATCTTACATACAAAATAAAACGAAAGAACGCGCCACTTGTTAGAAATAATACAAAAGAAGAGCTTAGAAAATAAGAGTTGCTGTTTAAGAACAACACGACGATGTTTAACTTACTTAATGTAACTAAAGATCTGAAAAAAATATATGTAACTTAATGGTGTTTTTAAATGCATGAAAATATATTTTATTTATAAAGATGTCAGGTTAGGCCTAGGCCGGCAAACCTACGGGGCCTACGTGACAGGACGAAGGGGCCCACACGACAGGAAATGGTGCACGTGTGTCCCCTTGCCCTCAATGTCGGCCTAAGGTCAGGCACCCCCTATATAAGCTGCCCTCAAAAGTGGGGGCGAGAAGATCGGCTTTCGCTTGCCTACGAAGTTGCGGTCGGATGAGCAGGAGATCTTCAAATGCTGGACAGGGAGGAGTTGCGCCCATCCAGACGTAACGTAACGGGAGAGCTTGTGCCCGTAAGATATACCAAAGAACTTTAGACGTAACGGGAGAGCTTGTGCCCGTAACTTTGAAACATCTAAGAACTCAATGATGTGGAATTTGAACCACTGTAAATAATATGTAAATAGGCAGCGAAGTGAATAAATGTAAATAAAGAAATATAGCCAAGAATCGTAACTAAAGACATTGTTTATTTCTTAAAAATTTCATTAAATTTAAAATTGGCTTCAGATTAAAAGCAGTAAATAAGAAGGTATTTTAAATTGTGCATGAAAATTAACCTTCAAGTTAAAAGCACAAAATTAACAATGCAAGTAGTACTTTAAGACGGTTGCCAATAACAGTAATAATACTTTCATAAAAGGTTGTTTTGAATCATTAAATTAAAAAATATAAAACTACTATATAATCAGATGATTAACTTCATGTTATATAGTCTTTTTATTGGCATTTTTGCACAGTTTTGCAATTTAAACGAATTAATTGCAAAAATGTTACGCAAATATTGTTATCCTTCAAAATCGATAACTTTCTTGGACGTTTGACTGGCATTGATTATAAAGTTCTTCTCTTTACTAAACTTACTTACAGTGGGAACGTGGGAAGAATCGGCAATTTATATTTAGTTTTTTTCTCTTTGTACGTGCATTTGCTCTGAGTTCAAAAAGAACGTTGATTGCGTTGTTTAGAGCAAAACAAACGGAGAAAACTGAAACAAAATTGGCAGTTTTTTAAGTCCAGGGAGATATTATTAAGAAATAACAGCAAATTTTGCGCTGAGACAATAAAAATATTTCACCGTGGGAGTTTTTTTTTAAATTAGTTTTGAAACTTAACATTTAAAGAATATAAAAACAAAAGCTTATCATCAAACAAAGATAATTTAAGAACACTAGCTTATTGATGTAAAGACATCCGCGAAAAGCCTTGTCCAAAATAGTTGACAGCGTTAAACCTTTCTAAGGCGGTGAGATGAAGTATGCTTATCACCAAATTCTTCAAAGTATTGACGTTTGCAGTAATTTTTTTATTCTTTTCTGAGTGGCATAAATTTTAAAAATTGCGAGAAATATAACTACTACAAAATGATCAATTTTTAAATGTGTGAGACATACACCCTCCCCCTTTAAAAGGAGAAGGGTGCTAAAAATAATGTTATTTTTCCTAAATGACGTGAATGAATTGCGTTTTTGAAGCCAATCTAAATCCAAAAAATATATTTTAATATACAATTGCCAGACAAATTGGGCTATTAAAGCAAAAAATAGTCAAAACACAGAATTTAAAAACGACGTGACAGTAAAAGAAACAGTGAAATTTGGACCATTGGGACGCAAAACAGCAGAAATGAAATTGAAACAAAGAAACAAATAAAAAATAATTCCAATATATTTATTAGCCGAAACAATACAGTATAATCACAATAGTTTAACAGTTGATTAAGGGGGAAAAAATACGAGTCCAGTGAAAAGGAAAATAAAATCATTAAAAAGAACCATAATCATAATTAAAAGGCATATAAAGCCGCGATCAGACTTACATTAAGAGCCAGAATCTGAGAAACTGTCACGCCTAGCATTATGGGGTGATTCATGCCATCTCAGATTTTTCTCAAAAAATTATCAGCTGATACTTATCTTATGAGAAGACCAAATCCAGCATCATTTGCTCTAACGTTGAGTTGTTCAGTTCTTATGGACCCCCACAGGTCAATGTGTGCGGGCAAAAACTGAGCGAAATTTTTTAGACAGGGAATTCGTTATGAGCCACAACTCTTCACGCAAACAACCTGCCTCCAAATTATTTTTAGATATGGAACATAAAAGGGTTAAACTTTATATAATGAATGATAAGATTGTGGCAAGTCGTTGCCGCAAGGTCACTGAAGGTCATAAAAATTGGCTCTTTCGGCATTTTTTAGCATTTTTAAGGCCTGACAACGGCTTGCGCCTTCTAGTTGCCATGGCAGAAGTGGTGTCAGTTGAAAGGTAGGTATTAGCACTTTTATAAAATTTAACTATCATTGAGGCAAGTTGAATGCACTTTTAATAAAATAGGGCCAAAATCTGGAAAATGTCGCATTTTACCAAAATTCAAACTGTCATAACGTCTTGCGGCATCGACATATTGAAATAATTTTTTTGCCATTATTTTACTCTATTATTGGTCTCTACAAAAAAGTAAAATCCACTGAGGCATGTTGCGTTAAAAAAATTAAAACATTTTTCAACTTACTAAACTTTCTTCACGAAAAAAAAAAGCATATAGTTTGCTACATAGATATTTTAATATATTGTAAAATATCGCTGACATATTATACATATTTGGTATAATTATGGTATTCATTTCCCATATGAAATTGTTGACATTTCCCTACAACTTGTATATTTTGGGACACCATTCAGTATTTTTACATGCGGCTCACAAAAATTTCACACAAATCAGATTCCTAAATCTAAATCTCTTTGCCGAAAGTTTGTAAATTTTATGTTTTGTCCTGAAGATAATTGTACTGCTACATTTGAAACTGCTGATGAATTGTCCTTGCATATAGCCAAGCGGAGAGCACCAAACTCCTAAATTAATCTCTAGTTTGGACAGGGCAAAAAATATGTTTGCAAAAAGAATGCAGACAGCAACCAAAAAAAAAAAGATATATATCAAAATTCCAACTTTTCAGAAGGTGTTATTGAATCTAATAGCAGTGCATTTATTCAGGACTTGTATCCCAAAATGGGTGGGCACTAAAGCCAAAAAGAAAGGGTACTCGTCTAAACCAAAATCAGAAAGAGTTCGTTCAAGAGTGCTTTTAAAAGGGAAATAAAACAGGCAATAAAATGACAGCACAGAATGTTGTAAAAGTGATAAGATGTCTTACTGTAGATGGGAGAATCAAGTTTAACCCAGGGGAATATTTAATACAAGAACAAGTAATGTCCTATTTTAGCAGATTGAAAGCTAGAGCTAAAAATTCTGGTGTAGAAAGAGATGATGAAAATGAAGATTAACTACTACAAGCTACAACTGAAGAAAATGAAAGTGCAGAGAGAGAAAATGTTAGAAACGAAATCCATCTTTTTGCCAGAACTGGAATGTAAAAATACTGAATGTTGTCCCAAAATATACAAATTGTAGTAAATGTCAACAATTTCAAATGGGAAAAAATATCATAATTATACCAAATATGTGTAATATGACAGAGATATGTCACAATATATTAAAATATCTATGTAGCAAACTATATGCTTTTTTTTTCGTGAAGAGAGTTTAGTAAGTTGAAAAATGTTTTAATTTTTTTAACGCAACATGCCTCAGTGGATTTTACTTTTTTGTAGAGACCAATAATAGAGTAAAATAATGGCAAAAAAATTATTTCAATATGTCGATGCCGCAAGACGTTATGACAGTTTGAATTTTGGTAAAATAAGACATTTTCCAGATTTTGGCCCTATTTTATTAAAAGCACATTCAACTTGCCTCAATGATAGTTAAATTTTTTAAAAGTGCTAATACCTACCTTTCAACTGACACCATTTTTGCCATGGCAACTAGAAGGCGCAATCCCTTGTCAGGCCATAAAAATGCTAAAAAATGCCGAAAACACCAATTTTTATGACCTTCAGTGACCTTGCGGCAACGACTTGCCACAATCTTATCATCCATTATATAAAGTTTGACCCTTTTATGTTCCATATCTAAAAAGAATTCGGAGGCAGGTTGTTTGCGCAAAGAGTTGTGGCTCATAACGAATTCCATGTCTTAAAAATTCGCTCAGTTTTTGCCCGCACACATTGACCTTTTGGGGTCCATAAAAGCTGAACAACTCAACTTTAGAACAAATAATTCTGGATTTGGTCTTTTCATATAACAAGTATCATCTGATAATTTTTTGAGAAGAGACCGAAGGGGATCATTTCCGAGATGACATGAATCACAGGTGTGACACTCTCTCAGATTCTTACTCTAAAGTATTGCTCCACAAGGACGAAATATAGCTTCTGCGCATGTCCTGAGCTTCTGATTCAAGTGTAGTGTTTCGAATGGTTCCTGTCCGTGCTTATGTTTGCTCGCAATTTATACCTGATACTTTTGGAAGGAATGTAAGTGAGAAGAAATTGGTGGAGAAACGAGCACAAAAAAATATGCTAAGAAATAATAAGACAAAGGAATTTCTTAGTAAAAAAATGTTAAGTGAAAATAGAACTAGAAAGAAGACTGAACCGCGATTGTAAATTGTATAAATATCTCTTTTTCTATTAGTTTCTCATTATATAATGGAACAAAAATCTAATTCAATGTTTCGTATTAACAGCTGACTAAAATTCGATAACTATTATTGAAACAGACAATGACCCTAAAATTCGGTTTTTATTATATGCAATACACCATCCCAGTTTTTCATCTACAGCTGCACTTGCGCTTCGTCAAAATGTTTCTAAATAATGGTAACATTTTTGCCATTCACTAAACCAGTTTCACAGGACTTTAAAGTGCAATTGAAAATTGTTTATTCTGGAAATCTTTCCTGAAGCAGTTTGCAGTAAGTATTAAGCTCTACGTTGCATAGGAAGCAGGTTCTTATTAAAATATGTAACATTTTCGTAACCAGTTGTTTCATGATATGTTGCACAGAATTTGTAAGGAATTGTAAATAGTATCTGTCAGAAAATATGTTCGGCTTGAAAAACTGAGAAAAAAGGGTTTCTGATATGGGAAAGGGGGACATTGAAATTAATTTTCAGTGCCCCCCTTTCCCATATCATTTGGCTTTCATATACAAATGCACCAATTTTACTTTGAGAACACTGTGAATTACATCTAACACAGGAAGTCACTACGTACTTTTCCTAAATTGTTCTGTTGTCACGTAATATGACCAAAAATCCGAGTTTCATTCAGCAATTTTGTGCCACCAGCTATTTAAATATATGTATATATTATACACAAACCAAGGATGCTATTAGGAGGAATACCCATAAAGGTTCAAAATTCAAATTTTGTTACTCAAAGTAAGTTCCAACAAGTATTGTGAATGTACACTTCTGAGTGATGAATAAAATTTCAGTTGAAGGGAACAAAAATTTAAGTAGATGCGTTCGGTAAGTGAATTATTCGGTAATAAGAACTTATTGATTTACTAGGTGAGTTATACAGGGTAGTTACAGTTAAAGTTAGTATATTTATATATATACCTACGTAGTTCTCATTCTAAGAGACACATATCATTAAAACGAGCCACATACGTTTAGACCATGGAAAAAATAAATCGGAAATAAGAAAATAATAGTCAAATTTTCCACTAGGTGAGGGGCTGCTTGCTTCTCTATCAGTTGCATTTATCATCACTAAGGCACTGCAATTTGAAATATAAATCCTAACAAGAAGTTTCGTCTAGATATATACAGGCCTATTTTCCAGTACACAACAAAATATCAAATCTCTAATCTAGTCTTTGTCATTTAGCTACAGTTCTTAATTACTTAACCCATTTCCGGCCGAGCATAGAAATTTTATGAAATGTGGTATTATTTTTATTAAAGTATGCTTAAATTACATCCATTAAGACACAAAAAAAAGTTTCATGCATGAAAAATAATATTTTGTTAGAGAAATGAAATGGTGCGTATACGCACCATTGGCCGAATCAATGAACAAAAAGTTGAAACTGGAAATTTAATTTTGAGGACCATGTTAATTGTATTATAATGAACTATTATATTCTTTATGAAAACTTTCAAAACATTTTGGATGCAAATGTACTCGGCATTTGAGGCACAGGTAAATCATGTGTTTTTACACACCTCACATGGTCTACGGGCTTTTTCTTCATGTTCACTTATGGTATGGTCGACTATCAGTCCGTATTTCTTTCGGTAGAGTTGCGGATTATGGACGCCCTTTATTAGGATGAGTCATTTGTAGTTAATTTTCATCAGATAGATTGTTCTTGCATTCACATTTTAATAGAGCAATTGCTATATGAGATCTGGTCTATGAGTGCCCTTTTTGTGTTTCGTAGAAAGTCTATGCAGATTCCATGAATTGACTACAACGATATCAATGATATTTGTAAATAATGGCCACCAACATTTTTTACCTTGAATGTTTATGTTGTGTCATTGTCATGAAGGTCAACGCCTCCCACATGTTCATAGTAATCCGTAATAACGTTCGGTTGGGAAATCATAACATTCTTTCTTTGAGACTGTATCGTTTGGTATAAGAGGCAAAATAGTCCCATTATTAGTAACAATCGTTACCACAGCATTGTCGTTTTATTTGATTGCACATGTTTCTGCGTCTTTGTTGAAGGCAAAATCGTAGGAACCACGATGTTTTTTTTTTTTTTTTTTCATATTTTTGGAGTCATCCAATATACAACCAGCTATGCGATTTTCGAGAGCTGTGCCAAATAAAAAAAGAACTTTTTATTTTAAAATTTCGAATAAAACGTAAGAAGAGAAAAAGTTGTCAAAATATACTGTGTGCACTTCAGGTTTCGGAACCACGCTAATTTCGAAACAACACTTGTTCCTAATGACATATTTTGTAAATCACTGTTAGTCTCAGCACCTCCATAAGGTATGAATTGGTAAAGGTATCCGTCAGATGAGCATGAACACCAACGTTTGAATCCAAATCTTAACGGCTTCCTCTTTATAAAAATTTCTGATGATTGCCTACCAAAATATGGCATAAAATGCCAAAATTTGCATAAAAGCAAGGGTTTTCAGTTTTTGCTTTTTGTTCATGCTTTCGGCCAATGGTGCGTTAACGCACCATTAAATTTAAACAAAAATTCTAAAGTTTTTTAATAATATTAATTTTATTTATATATTTTTTACAGAACCTGAAACTTAAGGCCATTATAAAAACATATGATTAAACTCAAATAGATAAGTTATACATTTGCAAAATGTAGAATTTGTTAATGTTCGCATCGAGTTGAAAAATTAGCGTTTTCTGAAAATTTCTCAACATAAAGATCTTGCTCTAATTAAGTCACTAATATTTTTTATTTGTCTTGAGAACCTTTAAAAATATCAGTAAAATAAAATTACTGAAAAATATACGTCACAGTGTCAATAAAAAAATATTTCTTGAAATGGTGCGTACACGCACCATTGGCCGAAAATGGGTTAATCAATTTTTTAACGGTTTATATATATTAATTCACTCATTCATTTGTTCCTTCATGCATTCATTTATTCATTCGGAAATATCCTTAAGAATCCAGATCAAAAGGTTTCGTGGGAAAATCGGCTCTTTTTTTTCTATGAATCTCATATCTGGAAATCCATGTTCTGCGTCATAACATATTTTCGATAAAGTTTGCTACACGCTAATACGTCTGTTAGAACATGATTTATATAGGATTGAAATTTTCCCGCAGGCGCTAATGTTATTTTTTTAACAGTTCAAATTAAAAAATGTTCACGCCGAGAACTCCTTCCAATAAGCTTGTATAAAATAATAAGATTGTCTAAAGGAACTTGGATCCTAAGTCCAGGGTATCGGTTGAAAAAAGTTTACATCACACAAGGCCAAACAGTTGCTCAAAGTTTACAAATTCTCATTTCTTGTGGATTTTTGTAAATATAATTACCATAAAACACTTTATACAGCTCATATGAGTAGTTAATTTGAGCCATAAACATTTTTCAGTTATTTTTCGTGGTGATAGATAAAATGATTGAATTTGCAAAGGGTAACGAATCTGTTCTGCAACTTACAACGAAAATCAGATTCAGAGAAAATTGCAAAACCTAAAAAAATAGCTCTTTTCTTATAAGTTTTGCCTTCATATGTAATTTTGTTGCAGTAATGGTGCTTTGAAAGTCAATGATAAATAAAGCGAAGTACTATCTATATCTGAAAACAATTCTTAGAAATATTTTTAAATTTTACATTCACATACACAAAACTAAATTTGTCTAGAGATCTTTATTTTTTCTAAGGCGTCGTATATTGGAAATCGTTTTCAGTCCGTCTTATTATGATTTGACAAATAGATTTATAAATGCTTATTCCGAAACATCCATAACTTTAAAGTGACGCCATTAACGTCAGTCTAAAATATTTTCTAATGATTTCAGTTGCGTGCTACCATTTATGGAAGAGTGTATTTAGGATTAAATTGTTTTCAATTTGCGCAAAACAATTTTCTTCTTTTCATTTGCGTTGTTTATCCTTATACTTAATGCATCACTTTTTAAATTAACTGTTAATTATAAATACATATATATGCTCACATTTAAAGAAATTAAATCAAAACCAGACTTGAAAGAAAAGAGCTGTTGAAAATGTACAACTACAAAAACGCATTAGGGAACAAATTTAAAAGTAAGACTCTTCAGAAGCGGGTACATCTCATTTTAGGCCGTGAATACATTGAGACTGTTCGCACATTTTTGATTCTGCTATAGTAAAATAAATTTTTATATAGACTTCCTATACTTTAATTTTGATGCTACATTTTCATGTTTTACTTTACTTTTGCAATTTTATATTAATTTTCAATGTATTGCGGATAGTATGAAATAATTTCTCCAACGTACTCTTTCACAAAATTCAATAATCTAATAGTAAAATACAGCTAATAATGTTTGAACGAGACGTACGAATGAATTGATCAAAATCTAGAAATCATATATTTGGGCCGTGGAAGCCTATTCGTTAGGATGTCGGATTTCTAAGCGGAGGATTCGGTGATCGGTACGTGACCTGCTGAAGACCCACCAGGTACACTTGGGGATATGTACATGTAAAATTCGTGGATCCTGCAAGCCAGAGACAGCTCCAAAGTTCCGGAGGCTGATGAATTCCTCTTCTCTTCAGTCAGGTTTAAAACGAAAGGTGGTGTATTTGTGGTGGTGTATCTAGTGTCATCCGAATACATAATCTCTGCTTGAGTTAAGTCGAACTTCTACCCTAGCGGTGATAATTAAAAACGGAAGGCGTTCCCTTGTCTGCCTTAATTTCTGGTCGTTCTGCGGGTTGAGCTTGGATATCCAAGTGGCACTTGCAACAACAACAACAAATCACAAATTTGCAATAGAATCGAGCTGCACTCGTACACCTTAGCTCGTTAGGTTAGTTAGAAATAAGACAGGCTATCAGGAATTTTGGGCCATGGGTTTTGATGCTGAATTTGTATGAGTTTGATGCCCTGGATTCAACTATGGCATTAGTGGCGCCTAGCAGCTCAAATTTTAAGGCATAACATGTTAGTGATCTATAGATTATACTGTTTTAATGGATTAAACAAACAAATTAAAAAGGAATATTTATTATAATATGCAAATATTATTATGTACAAAGGAAAAGAAAAAGTCATGCATTAAACCAACTAGTTCACTGACTACATTAAAAACTTCTTTTCCGTAACATTCTTGAATGCATTTCGGAACAATCTCGTTTTAAAGTTCAGAAATAATGTGCCATCATGTGGGTATCACATCATCTTTGCTAGCGGTCCAGAATCTCAGTAACTGAACTCATAAGAAATATTATATTTGCTCCAAAAAAGCAAACATTTTCACTGTTGCCTGTTGTGGTGGAGATACAGACGTCTTTCCATAATTATTAGCTTTAAAATATTTTGGTAACTGAATAAAGTGACATCTAAGCTTTTATCGATTTTTATTTGTACAATAAAACTAACCCCAAATTTGATAAAATATGGGTTGTAAAAATAAAAACATCAGTAAAGTAAAATCTTGTTTTATTTTTGTACCATCGCTATAGCATTTACCTGTGTTGAATTAAAAATAGCTTTTTGTCTGTTAGGGAGTCTGCGTACCACCCCGGAATAACATATACCACCCCAAAATTCTGAATAATGTTCTGATATATGTTTTAATATCTGTTATGGAACCCGATTTTCATTTTTAAGAGCAAATACTATGAAATGCTTTCAGATGAAATTGATTAGCATGAAAATACAACACAGGGCAATTCCATGAAAACGGGGACACTAACATTAAAAAAAAATATTCTTGCACATATACAGTTTTTTTCCACTAAGGTAAAAATATGTGAATTTTTATAAAATTACGTTAAAAAAGTTTGCCTATAAAACTTACGAAAAGGTACTGCTATGTTTGGCAATGTTACATTTGTCACAAGTGTTGTTGTCTTTAGAGAGGTTTGGAAAGTTCATCTTGTTTTCGTAAAGAAAATTAACAGGTATGTATAAAATCCTATTTTTTATTGAAATTTAGTCTATATGTGAGGTTAGGCCAGTAAAGAATCTTTAAACTGTGATTATTGTGTTGAAAATTATTTTTTATAAATTAGGTTTCATAGTAATTTAACATCAGTCACAAAAATTTATAAAAGTTTTTATTACTTAAAGAAAATTAGTGTTAAGAATATAAAAAGCCATCTTCTCCTTATTCATGATAATATCTTAAACATAAATTACTTAAATAGTTAATAACAGTTCAAGTTATGATTTAAAAACTTCTTTAAAATATGTAACATCAGTCACTTTTCTGATTTCCAGTTAGATACTTAAACACTGCACAAATGGCATTGACTGCTGCAGAAAGGCAAAAAAGGAGGCAAGATAAATTAAAGAATTAAGGAAATTATGAAGATTACAAAAAGAAAAACAATGCAGAAGCTAAAAGGAGTAGAGTTAAAAAAAGAATAGACCTAGCCAAGTTACCTAAGTCAGTTCAAAATAGAGTTAAAAGATAATTCGAAGCAAATGTTAGAAAAATAGTAGAAAAAAAATAGATCATTAAAGTGCAAAATTTCAAGTAGCAGTGACATAACCCCTTTTCCAAAATAATAAAAGTTTAGGAAAAGCTGTAACTCGTGCAAAGCGGGCCCTGCCTAAATCCCCACGAAAGCAGAAGGCTGCCATAAGAAAATGGGTTGACAATGAAATTAGTGAAACAGGTGCTCCTATTAAGCCTAAGTAAGCCTTTTTACAGCAGCACTGTACCACTCAGGTAGAATACATCCGTTATGATAGCCCCAGAGGAACTGTCTCATTCTAAAGGAGATTCTGATTCCTCTCATAACAAGAATGCTGGAAAAGATTCCTCAAGAAATTGAAGTCTTACATATTTGGTCAGATGGCCCAATTCAAAAACAAGTTCATTGCAGCCACAATACCTATGTTACAGAAAAATTATAGAATGTTAATTACAACGAAATATTTTGCTACTTTACATGGGAAGAATTATCATCGAATTATTTTGATCTATCCTTGTGAAGTTAGAGCCCCTGAAAAGTATGAATACTTGGTCAGTGTTATGATTCCAACAGGGAATCATTACAAATGGTCTGATAATGTGGATAAAATTTATTATTCACAAGAAAAAATAATAAGAAAACTTAGTACACTAGATATAGTAAATGCCCGAGGACACTTTTCATTTCCTAAAAGCACTAAAAACATCACTTGTATAATTATATTCATTTACTGTTGCTTATTTTTTATCATTTAAGTAGATTTGTGTAATTTTGTAAAAAAAAATTGCTAATTTGACTTTTAAGGAGAAATAAATTATAATTTAAACCGATGAATGTTGGTGTAACATCAGTCACAAAATGTTTGTAACATCAGTCACGGAAATTAAAAATTTCCTCCACTGTAAATTTTAAAGTTTTTAAAATGAAACAAAGTGTATTCATAAAGTTTAAAATCTCTACTTGACTGGAAAAAAATAATTTTAATCTTCATGGTCTTAGTTTGAGGAGAATTTCAATTAATATAAAAGTTGTTTTTCCTAATGTCTCTTCTGTGTAACATCAGTCACAATTTTTGATTCACCTTAATTCCACACAAAAAAAGCTTTTTATGTCTAAAAACAGGTATGGGTAGCATTATTGTACTCTATCACGGTATTTTAGATCAATTTCAGAAAAATAAAATTAAATTTCAAGACAGTGCGGATTTTAAAAGTTAAAAAACTTAGTCAAATTGTAACGTCAGTCACCGTGGAATGACCCCACACACGAGTAAATAAAGCAAAGGAAAATACTAAACTAAAAAATAAAGACCAAAGAATATAATATTCTGTGTCATTAACTATTTCTTCCGTAAATTTGGCGTGCACTTAATTTTCACGGAATAATCATATTAAATTTTATGCAAGTTTGTAAAACTCGCATAATATAATAGAGTAGTATTTTCTTCAAATTAACTGAAAACACTGAGTAATGGAAAAAAACAGCGGATAACTATGAGATAAATGAATTCCGCATCGGATAATATGGGAAAACAGTGTGAAATAAAATACCCATACATTTATGCTAATTTTAGTCTAATTTTAGTCTTATAGCTAATTTTAGTCTTACTATCTAATTCATCTTTGACTAATTCGAACTTTCATTTAACATACTACATTTTTGCATTTAAAATCTAAACAGTGATAATTTTTCATGCACTATGTATTTTCCATACAATTGCAAATCTTCTAGGAATGAAAATCTGATTTAATTTAACTTCTCTAAAAATAATTCCACAAGCATTCGTCTTCCTTCCTTTTGTAAGCTCTATAAAATTCTAGTTTTGAAATTCCAAAGATGTTTATAAATCTTTTGGAAACACAATCTTCAGTTTTGAGAAAACATGTTCTATTTTTTTTGCTCCCTTCTTAAATATATTTCTCGTTGTACCTCTGGGGATGACCTGATCTCTGACTTTCTGAATTATGGGAAATTCTAAGTCAAATAGTGGATGATTTACTGAGGTATGCATGACACTCATTTTAGGCTTCTCTTTTTATATTTCACTTTTCAACTTCTATAACATACAGATATGGACATTTTGCAAATTTTAGCAATGAAGTAAAAGTGAAGAATGAATTGAGCACCTTTTTTTTTTTAGCCTTAAGAAATCAAATCGTTTCTGTTTTTTTAAAGTACTGTACTCAAAGTAGATAATCCATCAATGTCATTTTTCGTACATCTTTCATTATTATTATTTTTGTTTTATATGCGGATACCTCCATGATATCATTAACTGAAGGAAAAAATAAATCATAAACAAATGGTCAGAGGTTGTTAAAAATTGATACACGTAAATAATTTGACTGCTTCTCTTTAATCACACAATATCTTGAAATTAAAACAAAAGTCTAATTTCCGTTAGTTTTCAAAGTAAATTACCTATACTTTACGTTATAAAGACCCAATTAAAAATCATTTTCCTATTTGCAAATTTAGCTTTTTTTTTTTTACTGAAGAAAACATCTTTCAATCACGAGAATTTTGCTTTCATTGAAGAAATTTATTTAGTTTCAGACAACCTCTTATTATAACTCCAAATCGTGTGTGTGCTATTTTCACTGTGAATGTGTAATTTATTTACGTTCAATTTTTTCAAGTCCTGTGATCAGCGCAAAGGTAAATATTTACCATCGAGATGCTACTTTATTATTGTCAACAAAACGTGAAACATTGCATCGTTTTCCATTAAAATGTTACGTTCGTGGCATATGAAACATTATGAGTCAAAATTTAAATTATGTAACCATTATTTTCAGAAGTGGTTGTGCCGTCGTTTCTTCAACAACAGAAGGCAGGGATAGCAACCTTTCGATAGTGTGCCAGTTAAATCACAATTTACTATTTTACGTGTTCAGTGTGCCACTTGTTATCTTTATTTTTAAAAATAAGCTTTGAAGATCATTTAGTTTCACAAAGTGGCCGCTAGGCTTGGAATGTAAATGAATAGAAGTAATTTAGTATGCACATGTGGGCATGCCAATGAAATTCCTGTTGCGTGCCACCAACTGCATGCCATAGGTTTTCTATCTCATCCAAATAGCTTATTGATAAAGTAGCTACGATCTCGAATACAAAAATGAAGTAATAACAAGTAAAGTTTATAGCATGTACTCAGATGATTATGAAAAAAAAAATCAACTAGTGGTTATAAATAATACATCAGAAAAGTTGCCAAGTACACTTTATTTGGTCAATAAATCTTTATTGTTATCCGCTTATTGCCATAAAGGTCCCTTTACTGCTTTGAAGGAGTTTTTCTCAGACGTATTTCATATCAAAACTGACTTTCTTGTTTCAAGGCTATTTTCTAAGAACCAGGCTGAAAGGAAGAACAAATTTATTAACTAATTACAATGCATTTATATTTTTTTCCAATAAGAGAGAACTGCGCTTTAAAATTTAAATCTTGACGGATTCAATTCTAAACGCGAGTAAATTGCGTAAATTGGGTTTTCAAAAGTCCATTTTTATCATAGTAATAAAAAGCGTACATGTGTCTAAACGTAAGTTGTTGTTAGTTTTTTTTTCTTTTTTTGCAAGCATTAGCCTACGATAATATTTTTTTATTGTACGTGTATGTGTGTGTACCAATACTCTTATACTAAGTACAATTTGCCGCACTGGAACCCCACGTTGACTAATTGCATCGTTTGGTCTGATTTTTAACCTTATTTGCATATTTTGTTTTTATTTTTTAAGTAGGGTCAGTTGGGGTAATTGTAAACGCTTTTTCCTTTTGATCCCTCCCTACCTCTTTAATGAATTCAGAGATAAAATTGTGAGCATTGTAGCCACTACTGTACTTCTTGTGAGTAAATGTGTACAAAAAGTTTGACTGTATGACTATTTGTTAGCGAATGAGGTCGTGTTTACAATTACCCCAGTGTGTTTACAATTAAACCAGAAATCTGGGGTAATTGTAAACAGTGATTTATTTTCGAATAAGGTTGATGCAAATGTAAAATTGTTTCATACACAGTCTGCTTGAAGGCTTAAGAAGTTCCGGAGCAATGGTTCTCAATCTGCGGCTAACAGGCCGCATGTGATCCGCTGAGTTATGTTATGAGTCGTTTGAGATCATTTAACGAGAAATATCTTTCAAAAAATCAAGTAATGCGACAAATTTATGTAAAATTTGTCCCGCAGTGGATCAGTCGGTTAAGCTAGGATCCCACAAAACACCGAAAGTGAAGCACAACTGGCCGTGGTCAACGCTTGGGAGGGTGACTACCTCATGCGACTGATTACTCTGAGACCGAGTGCGCTAAAGGGAGCTGTGCATGTAAAATACATCGTCGCTTCAAATGTCCACCCAGTTTGAAATAATTTCCGCTGAGGGACCATCCTAGGGGACGATCTCTCATCCGGGAGCTGGTTCAAAATCATTAAGCCCCTCTGAGCCAAGTGTAGTTCCATTCTAGCGGAGCTCATTAATATTCAGTAGGAGTTTCCTTAATTCATGGTCGCCCAGCAAGGGGGGCTTGGATTTCCAAGTGGCATTAGCAACAACAACAGTTATGTAAAATAGACACAAAAGTGTAACTTACATCAAAATATAATACTTATTGTCCCCCCTAAATATTGGAAATAGGATAAATTTAAGTGTTTACAATTACCCAAGAGTACGAGATATATGGGGTAATTGTAAACACCTAACTTGCGCATGAAAAATAACAGGGAGGACTAAATTCATAACTAAATGTTTCTATCAGCATTCCATACGACAAATAAAAATGGTTGAAACCGTTTACATCGCTTTTGTAGATGAGCTGGAGAGGAAAATGTAAGATGACTAAATTTTGTTAAACAACTTTTTTCACTGTGCCATTTTCAAACAATAGTGACGCCTCCACAGTTGTTTCGAAACTTACGAAACTCTTTCAGTGTCTTTCCTATGCTGCCAGTTTATCACTCACAAGCAGTTAAGTTTTCAAAAACCACCACAAGTGTAGTTATGAAGCTTGTTTACAATTACCACATGTTTACAATTACCCCTACTGACCCTATTTATTTTGGATGTGAAACTCTTAGTTTATAAAGCCCCTGTATTCAGTGCCCTCAACTAAGTTATACTGTGGATTACCATTTGTTTTCCTACTGTAAAGCTGAAATCTCTCTTGTTAGCTTGTAATTTGTTTCAAGTGTTATGCATTGTCCTAAAGTGAAGAATTGTTAATCTTGCAGTCTCTTATTGAGTACGAAACGAAAATAAGAGTATACGAGGACATTTTTTTTAAAAAATATTTTGAAAGAAAAGCTAAGTAACTTTTAAGGTGTTTCAAATGCTCTCACAAGCATTTAATGAAGTAACATAGAACAATATCATAGTTACACCTTCTCTAAGTCACATATTGAGGACTCAATAAGTTAATGGTTTTTGTTGCTGTGTGCCGTATCTGACTGACGCCAACTTAGTGTTTTTTTTTTCATGACAAGTTACAAAACGTTTCTGTTAATTTAAATTCTAACATGCTGATAAATTTCAATTTGTGGTACCGAATGGACAACCCACTAAAATCTTCTTATATTTTGAAGAGCTATACAACATGAGTAGTGTCAGTAGCGATAATTGCAAACATGGGGTAAATATAAACAAGCTTCATAAGTGCAGTTGTGGTGGTTTTGAAAACTTAACTGCTGGTGGGTGAAATTGGCAACATAGGGAAGTCATTGAAAGAGTTTCGTAAGTTCCCGAAAAGCTGAGGAGGTGTCACCACTGTTAGAAAATGACACAGTAAAATAAGTTGTTTAACAACTTTTTGAGATTTTAACAAAATTTAGAGATCTTACAGTTTTCCTCTCCGGCTCATCTAAAAACGCGAAGTAAGCCCTTTGGCTTACATATATTTCTAAATTTATCATAAGCAATAAGGAGGTCATAAGGAATATTTCTAAAAACATTTAGTAATGAATTCCTCCCTGTTATTTTTCATGTGCAAGTTAGGTGTTTATAATTACCCATATATTTCGCCCCCTGGGGTAATTGTAAACACTTACATTTATCGTATTTCCAATAGTTTGAGATAGAAAATAAATCTTCCACATTTACCCCAGATACACTGGGTTCAATGTAAACACATTGGGGTAAGCGTTAGCACGCGGTTATTTTTACTAACTAGAAGTACATTATTGGCTACAATTCTCAATGTTATCTCGCATTTCATTCAAGAGGTAGGGAATCATCAAAAGTTAAAACATTGAATAGGCATTTACAATTACGCCAACTGACCCTACCAAGCCTAACATTGAAATAAATAAATTAATCAAATGGAATAAATCAGTAAATACATGAATAATTTCTTAAAAAATGTACAGACAAATTTTACATAAGAATTTGCTTTATTCCGTTATCTTGGTAATTACACTTTCCGGAACTTCATTTCTCTTTTTATACTACTTTATTTGCAATTTCTTCATTTTTTCACATTACTTTAATACACACACATACACACACACACACACTTATATATACATATACGTATATATATATATTCAGGGGTATATATTTGTATATTTCTCAATTATTACAAAAGCGATCAACGTTAATAAAATATATTATAAAACAGAAAAAATCAGTTCGTGCTTCCTAGTTGGGCAAGAAAAAAGTAAATAAATTCATGTCAAAAGACTGATCTATTGCCAAACCTTTGTTCCGTTTAAAAATTTCCCCTTCATTTTAAATGTGTACACAAGTTCTCTACTATAAAAACAATTGGAACAATATGTCTAAAGTCCCGATTTTTCCAAGCAAGAAAAAGGACCAGTTCATTTTTAAGACATTGAAAAGTTGGCAAAGTACTGATTACTTTTCGTAGCCCATTTTATGGATAATTAATCTTTAACAATACTGAAAAAGCATAAAAATTCTTTCTTCTGAAAAATACTACTTTAGAAAAACATTTATTTTTGCCTTTCTTTCATCGTAACAAGAAAGGGACATTTAGTTAAAATCGTTTTTTTATAAAATTTTTACTTTTGAGTTTGTATAAAAAATAGGATTAATGACCGCAGCGGTGATGCATAACAGACTAAATGCGATGATTCATTAACTTCTTATTATGTTGGACTTTTCATCATTATATGTACAAATAAAATTACCCACAAAGGATAAAATAAAAAACAACAACATTTTGGGATGTATGTTTTTTATGCTTACATTAAAAAAATGTTAGAATTCTTTTATAACAGCTTCTATCAACTGTTACAGATTTCACTCTTTTTCGTTAAAAGAAATTTACTCTATAATTGTGAAGAGCAAAAGAAAATGTTTTGAATTGTTTAATTTGTTTAACGTATTTGAGGTTGATTTTTTTGAACTACGTGCGTCACCTGGAGTTGCATGGGCTACCTCAAATACTGCTTCATTTCTCGGATATAGAATTTGTCGTTTTTCATTACAACTCCTAAAAACATCTAAGAATTAACTTGAAAAATATCGTCTGAGCTTTAAATTTATCAGGAATAATATGTGTATTCAGACAAAAAATTGAATGCTACCAGCGATACCTCAAAATTCACGTACACTAATTTAATGGAGGGGGAAATACATAGATGCCTCAAAATGCTAAAAACGTTGATTATAATTTGATTTGCTGAAATGGCAACTGTATTGATTTGTTTAAAGGAAAGTGTGTTGTTGAAATAGCAACAATGCAGATAAAATAAAGAAGCTCTTTAAAATTGTTTGCTTTTTCAATTAATATCTCCGCTTTTAAAGTCACACAGTGGTGAAAATGGGCAAAATGTCTTCCTTATAAAATTTCAAATATTTCGATACTGTTGAAATTCAAACGATCATCAATTGTGGTAAGTAAAACATGGGGTTGATGGGATAATAAGCACGTGATCGTATAGGAGACGTTAAAGGCAAAAATACATAACGTAAGTCGTCAATGAATGAAATAGAATTTAACTTAAAGCAGACAAAAGATTAATTGTGAATTACTAATTTTATTTACATAGTTACTCAAGAAGGCATCCCATGTCTTACATGAACAAGTGGCGTAGAACGCCATAGATAATAATTCTTTTTTGAGGAGCACATAAACTATTCTAAGCGACTGCACAAAATAGCTAGATCATAGGATGAATATCACAAATTTAAAATAATAATAATTGGAACGAAACTGATTTTGTTGTACTCACGAATTTCTCAGCCATCTTCCAGTAGAGCAGCGGGGGTCAAAAAGGGCAGGAAAATACGGTGAACTACACGTTCGCCGGACAATCAAAAAGTGTCTTCTAATGTGAAAATCTGCGCACGTGTTCTCGAACCAACGATCGCCAAGCGGGTTGCCAAGGAAAGCGAATTGTTCGCCACCATAGCATGGTGGAAGTCAGGCGCCGAAAGAGGGAGGAAATTAGAGGCGGCGGACTCAGGGCCAAAATGCAGTGAAATACTGTAAGTTGAGGGGAGCGATAACTACGCCAAACGAGTATCTTTAGAAACCAGTAAATTTGGTGAGGGGAGCACGAGGCTTACTCAAGTGATAAAAAATATCTATAATTTGAGCAATTTTGAGTTACTGGGCCCACTTAACTTTCAGTTAATGTAGTTTAATGATACTGCACCCTAACGATATTGAAACGTATATTCACATCTTAATGTTATGTGGAAATAAATGTTTAAATAACTGCGCTTCTTTATGCATTATCATTTTTTCACATTTTTAAAATACTAATTGAAAACCGTCTACGGCATTTGTCAACGTCAACGCTCTTCTGTTTTCACACAAAAACTTAACCACCTGATGATAATATAAAAACTTAAACTTGTTCTTGCAAGCAGAATGCAGACAAAGTATTTCAGTTTTTGGAGTTTTGCTCGGAAGCAGTTCGAAAAAAGAAATGTTTAAGCTATGAGAAATTAATAACAAAATAAATTTAGATCATGTAAATATGTCGCTGATTTTTTAAATTTTTGTTATGCTAGAATAATGAATCCATTTCTTTAAGATTTTTTTTCCATTAGTGGTACAAAATCGATTCTAATTTATCATTCTCTAATAAGTAGAACAAGTTCAAAAGAGATGAATAAATGTGTCCATTTATAAATATTTAATACTATAGAAAAAACAGTTAACAAAGAGAAAATAATCAAAAAATTGAATATTATTTTAGGATTCCTACAAACTACACACACACGGCAAACTTTTGTGAATACTATAGCCATATACAATTTGTAAATAACACTGACAGCACAGTAATAAAAAGAAAAAAAAAACAAACAGTAAGTTTAATTATTATAAATATTGAACCTATTGAAAATAAATGTCGCTATAAACCTTAGAAAATTCATAAATTTGGTGATAGTTTTCGTGTTCTATTTTTACTACAGGCTTGATTTTACATAAGGAAACTCGGAAACTGAACATATTATTACACTTTTTTTCTTCAGAAACTGGTAAAAATTTATGCTCTCTAATCCAGAAAATGATATCCATAAGTTCATTTAGTATTAAAACACAGCAAATTGTAGTAAGGATACACGGATAATAGACCTATAAGAAATGCATTCATGTTCTGCATTATGCTGTTCGTTTCTCAGAAAATATATAAATAGATAAATAAATGCATGAAAAAGTAAACAAAATATAATTGAAAATATCTGCAGAAACGCAATTTTCTCATAACTTTGATGGACTTGGTGATTTTACTGTCATTGCCGTTTCTGTGCGATTGATTTGAGTAGTGCAAAACAGTCGATGAATGATCGGTATAATTGATCAGGAATGAGCACTCACGAATGCATATTTTCAATGTATCCACCCCACGTCTCATTTAAATGCCAAAAGAAGTTCAGTGGGTCTCACAAAACTCCAATAAATATAACGAATTATAGCTATGTTTATGATTTTTTTGCGAGAATGTCGCAACTTTTATATACTTTCACAAACCATTTTCATTATATATACATTGCCGCTCAGTTTATGTATGCTTTTGGTGTGCACAGTTACAAGGCATGCCTCTACTAAATGACAACTGGTTTCATTTCAATAGTGTTTGCTACTATCGAATAAAAATATTTAGGCATAAAACATCAAATTCAGTCCTTCTCTCCTTTTTCTGCCCATTACAGGCTTGCAGGCGTTTTTAACTTTAGGGGCCGTTCATAAATGACGTCACGTTTTTTCCCATATATTCGTCCCCCCTCCCCCCCTTTGTCACGCGTCACGCTATGTTGCATAATGCATGATGTCACACTTCTTGTTACCCCCTCCCCTACTCTTGTCACACTTTGTCACAATTTCATGAACCGCCTCCCCCCTCGAAGCGTGACATCATTTATGAATGATCCCTTACTTAATTTGTACCGCTGAGCAAATTTCTTGGGGAAAATGTGTGCACACGGATTCTTCGTTAAGTTTGCATTGAAGTGGAAACTGTAAAGCAAAAACACTATGTTAAACTTTTGGTTGAAACTCAAATTATTTAGAAACGAAGCAATGACAAACATTTACTTGATGATTTATTGATAATTTGCAATTTATAAACTGTGCGATATACCTTGTTTCACATTGTGTTAAAATAAGGTTTAATTGCTAAACTTTGCTTAACTCGTACATATCTGTTTTTTATGAATATCTGATTAAAGCAGATGTACATTTGATCGCTTCACAAAGAACAATAAGATGCATCAGAAACACTTTTTGAATGATTTTTATACGAAAGAAAAATATATGAGCTAAAATCAGATAAAAAGGGAAGAGGAAAATTTGTCTTGATTCTTTTGTAAACAATATAACTCAGATAACCCTAAACAAAGAACGAAATCAATTTCATTTTATGAAAATCCAGCGTAATAAATCAAAAAGCTATTTCTCGCACAGTATCATGTAATTGCTTATTAATTTATGATGCACAGCCTTTTTTTAAAAGCTTGAGTATGGGTAAGTAGGTCGATAGTGTAGCAGTTAACTTGATTAATGATAGAAAATTTAAGGTAGCATAGCCGGCAGTAACTTTCTGAGACACTGTTTATTAAGAAATTGCGTTAACATTAAATGATTTGTACTAAAATGTTTATACTTATCAGCTCATATTATTAGGAACAGAAATTACATAACTAAAATAGTCTGGTAAGAATATCATTATAAATTTGGAAAAAAATCTTTAGGATTATCTCCCTCTCGGGACATTTATTTACAAATCATGATTAGTTCAGAAAACGATACTTTAAATATTATTATTATAATGTAGGTTAATATTTTAGGTAGGCTTATTCAGCTTAAGGGGACTTAGCACCTTTCAATTGTAGAAAATAACGATTTTTCAATTTTTTGCTTAAAATGTGGTTGGACTCTCCTAGTATATATGAGCGAAGTTTTGAAGCGATACAATCAATATAAATATAGTTAAGAAGTAAGAAAACTCAAATATTTTGTATTCTTTAAACTGCGTTTTCTCGGTTTGTGTGTTTTCGCCTTATTGTAGTACTGAAAGTGCTAAAACTTCTACATATACTCATGTAGCAACTTGAAATTTTTTGTATGTGTTCGATATGATGTGCTTGATAACATAAGGAATGGAATTTGCTATATATTTTCAAAAAAATTTAAAAAATGAAAATGTAACAAAAGCCGCTTTTTTTCTGTGTTCTACCATCGATGTAACTTTAAAAACTTTTTTCTCAAAAACTAATTAATTAATAGCAAAACCCATCCCTAAAATTTTAAACCATACTATAATAAGTACTTTTAAAAAAATGGTAAAAAAAAGTCAAGAAATGAAAAAGAAGAAGGAAACTTAAAATTGTTAAATAATTTTAAAAAAAATAAATTTTAAAATTTTCTGTTAGTTGAATTTTGATTTTTCATGTGAAAATCATTTTGTTGAACAATAGCACATCATAACATACAAATGAAATAGGTAAAAGTTCTTAAATAAAAGAAAATTGTCAAAAGGTGCCAAGTCCCCTTAAATGTTAAAAAACTATTGTACAAATCTATCAAGGCAACTGCAATTTTATATATATATATATATATATATATATATATATATATATATAGGTGTAGCAAGTTGTTAAGTATATGAAATTGTCAAAGTTAGTGCCAGGCCCAAATGCAGCACTACGCAGCGAACTTTAATGTATTGAAATATAGATATAAATGAAAAGAAAATGAAAAATGAAAGTTCCGGGACATGTAAACTAACAATAACGAAACGTATAAATTGCTAATACAAAATTTAAAAGTCATAAAATAAGAAACAAAAACAAATAACTCCCCTCATCAGTGGGCGGGGAGCATAACGTCTTCAAAAGAAACCAAGAAAAATAGTCCTACAGGTTTCGGAATGCGTCGCAGAAATGGCATGTAAAAGGAAGTATTGTAAATAAATTGAAGCGACGAAGTTGCAAAATGTGGTGAATAACATAAAAAGGAAACTTTGACGGAAATAACGCAAAAGGCTTTGACACAAAAATTACAACATTAGACGGACGTGAAACATGCCACCAATACGACGCACCCCCCCCCATACCTGCAGGACGTTGGCACGTAGCAACGATTATACTCACCTACACCCAGAGATGAAAGGTCCAAAGATGCGACGACAAAAGCAGAAAACACAAAATATTTTCATTGTTGTTCCGTGTCCGCAAACTCCTGATCAAACGTTCGTGTCGGACATCATCCGCTGCAACACATCCAGGTTGAGGCCTTCCATAGATTTTTAGAGGACTTTAGCCACGACCCTTCATAACATCCACAGCGAACAGCGTCATCAGTACGTCAGCTAGCACGTGCGTTGTACATGCGCACAGCCCTCTTGAATATTTTAACGTAATGTTTAATAAATTCTAGTGGAAAAAGGTTATTATAATAAAGATTTGCTGTATTGCTGAAAATTTGTTTATTTAAAAAGATATTATTGTTACAGATTTTTGAAAATCTGTTTAATTGATTAATTATTACGTTAACAAAAAATCTTTTATTTAAATTACTGTGCCAATGCGGCATATGTATCGTAGAAAAATTAAAATCTTTACGTTTGTCGTAAAGATCGAGATTTAGTTTGTCAGTTTCAATATTTATATAGATATCTAAGAAGTTAGCGCGGGTTGCAGTATTATTGGTTTTATTTAACGTAAGGCATTTTGGATATATTTTATAGTGGATGTTGCAAAAATCTGAATCGATTATTAGAATATCATCTATGTATCTGTAAATCTGCAATTTTTTGTTAGAATTGATCACATAGTTATATTCATAAAAAAACAAGAATAAGTTAGCAGCGGTACTGGAATAGTTAGTTCCCATGCCAATACCGTAAATTTGTTTGAAGATATTGTTTTGGAATAAAATGTAGTTATTATTAAAACAGAAATGACACAGATTTATGAAATAACTTCTGTCAATTTTCAGTTCAAGTTCTATGCAAAAGATATCAAAAAGTCTTTCGATAACTTCATACAGATTATTAATTGGAATATTGCAAAACAGGTTTTCAAAGTCAAATGTTTGAAGCATAGTAGGCACAGAGTAACGTAATTTAGGAATAATTTCAAAGCTGTTATCAATAATCCAGAAATAGCTAGTGTGTTTAAATTTATTTTTAATGAAATTATAAATATCTTTAAGAAACTGTTGAAGTCTTTTGTTGAGATGTTTACTAATACTATTACTTGTACTGCAGATGAAACGGAATTTAATTGGTTTTTTGTGAAATTTGGGAGTAAGGAATAAGAAAGGCAGTCTAGAATTATTAGATGTGCTGAAGTTTTTTGCAAATAGAGTTTTGAATTTTTTGTGTGCAGCGGAAAATTTGTTTTTTAAGATACTGAAGTCCAGATGGGTATTGCTGTAGTAAAACAAATTATTTAATTCTTCGTTGATTTTTTGTGTGTAAAAGGTTTTACAGATTATTGCATAATTATTGAATGCTTTGTCAACAGGGACAAAGATGAAGTTATCCTGTAATTTTTTGATGTAATTAAAATCGTTTTTGCTGACTTTGTGATATAAAAAAGAATTGTTGTTGAGTTTTGACTTAGTAAAAAGTTTAAAACTATTTTCTATATGGTGTTTCCATTCAAAGAAAGCCTCGAAGGGCATGCAATACTTATACGCCATATTTTGAATAAATATTTTCAAATTTTTATTAAATACGTTAATGGCGTTTTCTGGTTTAATTTTATTGTTTAGCCTGAATTTGGTACCATATGAGAGGAGCTGTTTGATGGTATTGTTTTTAATGATATTTAAGTCACCTGTAATTATATGTTGGTGGTGGCTATCTATGAATTCTTTATATTCATCTTTGTGTCATAGACAGGTTTGATTATTTATATCTGTATCGTATGCCAGTTTTTTGTAATTAAAGACCTTTGAGCTGAATGGTTTATTGTATTTATAAGTTATCTGTATTTTAATGTTTTTAATAGGGAAGAAAGGTTTGTAGTCGTTCATGCACTTAGAAATGTTAAAATCATTGAAAGACTTTTGTTGAAAGAGTACGATAAAAAATTAGCGTATGATTTCGTTTCTGTTTTTTTTGTCTTATTTTGAAATTAATTAAATCATATATTAAATCTTTAAATTGAGCGTTATTGAATTTATAGGTATTAAAAAGTTTATATATATTTCTCAACAGAATTAACTTTAGCTCAAAGACTGCAGTTTTAACGCGCGTGGTATTCAAGTTCGCGATGAAATTGGATTCGAGTCGCTCAAGCCAGCGTGCATTGTTGAAATTATTTTTGCTATGTATGAGGTTTTTGCGTGAGCCTCTTTTGCCTCTGCAAATTTTCATAGGTTCGTTAAATTCATGGAAAACATTGAAAATATTTGAAATTTTAGAAACGTTTAAATTGTTTAGTTCTGTATTTAGACCGTATGGGTAAAGACATCTATTTTTAAAAATGTAATTGTTTTCTGCATGTAGCCTTTCTTCATAATTGTCGATATGTGCAATAATTTCAATGCAAATGTTATCGAAAGAGTGTTTGCGAAAATGTAAAATCTCAAAAGACGGGTTAGAACATTTGTTGATTTGTGCTCTATGAAGATAATTTCTAAGGTGTAATTTTGTAGAGGTTTGCCCAATATAAATTTGGAAGCAAGTTTTGCAAGTGATTTTATATACAATGTTATTTTGTTTACAGAATGGTAAAAAGGAAAGAGGTTGGTCGCATGCATTAGCGACTGCATTGCCACTAACGCAAGTCTTGCATCTTTTATCTTTGCATTCGTATAAGTTCATAATAAGGAATTGTTTATTTTTTATAAAGGTTTTTGTTAGCCTTAAGCTAAATTGCAGTGAAACAGGGAAAAACCATGGAAAAAACATGCCCGGAAAAGTCAGCAAAAACGATTTTAATTACATCAAAAAATTACAGGATAACTTCATCTTTGTCCCTGTTGACAAAGCATTCAATAATTATGCAATAATCTGTAAAACTTTTTACACACAAAAAATCAACGAAGAATTAAATAATTTGTTTTACTACAGCAATACCCATCTGGACTTCAGTATCTTAAAAAACAAATTTTCCGCTGCACACAAAAAATTCAAAACTCTATTTGCAAAAAACTTCAGCACATCTAATAATTCTAGACTGCCTTTCTTATTCCTTACTCCCAAATTTCACAAAAAACCAATTAAATTCCGTTTCATCTGCAGTACAAGTAATAGTATTAGTAAACATCTCAACAAAAGACTTCAACAGTTTCTTAAAGATATTTATAATTTCATTAAAAATAAATTTAAACACACTAGCTATTTCTGGATTATTGATAACAGCTTTGAAATTATTCCTAAATTACGTTACTCTGTGCCTACTATGCTTCAAACATTTGACTTTGAAAACCTGTTTTGCAATATTCCAATTAATAGTCTGTATGAAGTTATCGAAAGACTTTTTGATACCTTTTGCATAGAACTTGAACTGAAAATTGACAGAAGTTATTTCATAAATCTGTGTCATTTCTGTTTTAATAATAACTACATTTTATTCCAAAACAATATCTTCAAACAAATTTACGGTATTGGCATGGGAACTAACTATTCCAGTACCGCTGCTAACTTATTCTTGTTTTTTTATGAATATAACTATGTGATCAATTCTAACAAAAAATTGCAGATTTACAGATACATAGATGATATTCTAATAATCGATTCTGATTTTTGCAACATCCACTATAAAATATATCCAAAATGCCTTACGTTAAATAAAACCAATAATACTGCAACCCGCGCTAACTTCTTAGATATCTATATAAATATTGAAACTGACAAACTAAATCTCGATCTTTACGACAAACGTAAAGATTTTAATTTTTCTACGATACATATGCCGCATTGGCACAGTAATTTAAATAAAAGAATTTTTGTTAACGTAATAATTAATCAATTAAACAGATTTTCAAAAATCTGTAACAATAATATCTTTTTAAATAAACAAATTTTCAGCAATACAGCAAATCTTTATTATAATAACCTTTTTCCACTAGAATTTATTAAACATTACGTTAAAATATTCAAGAGGGCTGTGCGAATGTACGACGCACGTGCTAGCTGACGTACTGATGACGCTGTTCGCTGTGGATGTTATGAAGGGTCGTGGCTAAAGTCCTCTAAAAATCTATGGAAGGCCTCAACCTGGATGTGTTGCAGTGGATGATGTCCGACACGAACGTTTGATCAGGAGTTTGCGGACACTGAACAACAATGAAAATATTTTGTGTTTTCTGCTTTTGTCGTCGCATCTTTGGACCTCTCATCTCTGGGTGTAGGTGAGTATAATCGTTGCTACGTGCCAACGTCCTGCAGGTATGGGCGGGTGCGTCGTATTGGTGGCATGTTTCACGTCCGTCTAATTTTGTAATTTTTGTGTCAAAGCCTTTTGCGTTATTTCCGTCAAAGTTTCCTTTTTATGTTATTCACCACATTTTGCAACTTCGTCGCTTCAATTTATTTACAATACTTCCTTTTACATGCCATTTCTGCGACGCATTCCGAAACCTGTAGGACTATTTTTCTTGGTTTCTTTTGAATACGTTATGCTCCCCGCCCACTGATGAGGAGAGTTATTTGTTTTTGTTTCTTATTTTATGACTTTTAAATTTTGTATTAGCAATTTATAAGTTTCGTTAATGTTAGTTTACATGTCCCGGAACTTTCATTTTCTTTTCATTTACATCTATATTTCAATATATATATATATATATATATATATATATATATATTTCTTTGTGAGAAACTTTTTGTTTTGCTTGTTAATTTCACTCAAATGTTGTTAGAAAGTAGCTGAATAATGTAACCCAGACTCAACTGCATGTGCTCGAATAGAAGTAGGTTATACGCCAGGATTAGTTTCATGGTTTTGTGAATCATTTTTACCCAATTAGAGCATGAAAAAAATACTTTAAAAAAGAAACAGTGAAAAAAAAAAATTCAACATGATTTGCCCCCTATATAAGGTAAAACCTAGTGATATGGTGCGGTCGGAGAGATGGCGCACTGGCATTTTCGTAGGGATGGGGAAGTGTGAGGGCACCACGATTTCAGGTAGTTGTACAGCTACAACAACACTACTTCATTTCAAAAGTTTTTTCCTCTGAAAATGTAGTATACCACGTAGTTTTTATTGCTTGCCTTCCAGATGGAAGTGGTTGAGTTTTCATTGCTGTTCCTCTGATTTTCATTATGATGAGATTACTGCAGGGCACTTTTTAAGCAAACGTTTTTACAGTTTTTTTTGACAATTTACTTGCAGTTATTAATAATATAATCTTCTTATTATCGAAAGCCGTCTCCCATGTTCATGAACCACCCATGTGCGCAATCTCACCCGTCCTATAAGAAAATACGCGAAAAATAACTGTCTTGGCTTTATGACAGCTGTCGTTTTAAATTAGAGCATTACAAGGAAATAGTGATGGAAATGTAACCAGAATGAATATAGTGATATATATGTAATATTCACCAAAAGTTTGGCAAAAAATTTAAAGTTTTCATTCCTTTTTCATCATGTTCTCCATTTGTGCGCCAATTTTACGGCTTTACTTTAGATTCCTATCAATTAGAAGTTAACAGGGAGTGTATCGCTCTTAAGCCACGCCCCATCTTGTAAGAATTTACCACCATGATAGCGATTTTTTTTTTGCAGTAATGAAAATAATTTTATGCGATTACTGGTAAAAAAGTGCTTACATTGGACATATGCTACCCCCTTATAAGTCTTATGTGATCCCCCAAGGCCCGCCACTCCCAGGTTGAGAAACGTTGATTAAAAGCACATATGAGGCAGTTAGAAGAAAGGGGTACAAGTGACAAAATTGACAATTTAGAGGTAAATACCGCAAATGATAGGGAAAGCACTATTCTATATTATGGAAAGAAATGTTTGAGATAGCCCTAACAGGTGCTGCTCCCCAACATGATTTAGAAAAATAATAGCATGGAAGATCCATAAGATCCAAACTTTAAACGCGTTTTTCTCGGAATCGTGTTTTGGTCCACTTACATCCCTTTGCTTCTCACTGCCTTATATTTGCTTATTGAAAGGCGTTTATATGACTTCATTTTTAATAATCATGCAAAATTATAATCATGCAGAACGAAAACCATTGATTCAACGCAAAGTACTGACAGTGTTTTCAAGTCATTATTAATTTTAATTTAACCGTACCTTTTACGTACATAATCCTACTGCTTTTCGCGAAACAATGTTTTGAAAGAAATGCATTACATTAAATTTATAAAACAGTTTCTAATTTAAAATCATGCAAAGATAATACCGCTTAACCAACCTGAAACCTTTTACTTTGGGTATTATTTATTTATCGATAAATAAAAGAAACCATGGAATAATTTACAATGCACTTTGTCCAATGTATCGATTCGAAAAATGTAACAATGAGTATCGAAAGCTTTATAGTACAATTATATTGAGAAACTATTAATAGTTTCTCAATATAAAGGTTTTAAGCATGATGGCAGTTTTCAGATAATTGGTTATCGAAATTTTGCATGAATTTGTATTTTGCCTTATTCTAGTTAGTTCTTGGATTTTTTGTATTGATTGTTTTCAGGTTTAAAAAGAGCAATAAATTAGTTTTTATTCTTTTTTACCGTCTTGGTTTTACTAAATATTTTTTTTCCTACTTTGACGAGATTAGATTCTCTTTTAAATTGCGAAGAAGAACAGGTAGGTTTTTCTTTTTTTATTTTCCTCTTAGAGTTATTATTATTATTATTTTAAATCACAAGTAAATTAAGGAAATAAAATATAGCAGATAAATATTCATAAAATAAATTTTTATGCAGAAAATGTGAAAAACATTCAATTGCAAAAAAATTTAATCTTAGCAGATGCACAAACTATAGGCCTATGTCTTTTTATAAACCACATTTTGGTGCAGAAAAATTACCACACATAACTTTGAGTTTCGTGAAAAGTAAGCAGGCCAACAGTATATATTACTAAGCTACACTGTCCTATTTTTCTTAAAACTATTTTTTTCAAAACAAAATAGAAAATAAATGTGCCAAAACTATTTCTTTCATATGCTGAAAGAAATTACATCTTAATGTAGCTTTATAAAAGAAGTTGGGAATCACTTTTATGCGACATTTACTTGTCACGAAGCTAATATTACAATTGAGAATGAAAATTACCCTACAAAAAGGCAAATACTGCAATAAATCAATACATTTCAAAAACATGTGTCATACACGTTATGGTTTCTTAATTTATTTGCTAATTAATATATGAAATTATATATTTAACGTATTTTTCACTTAATGTTAAATAAGCTTAACTTCCATGGCTTTCCATGCGACATTTCCAATGCACGTAAAACTTTGAAGAATTGTTCTATAATAAATAATTTCATCTCAAAATTTCATGACTTCAGAAATTTCCCCCAAATGTATGATTTAAAGAAATTACCTTGTTTAAAATTGAGAAAACTATTGACAATTTTAAGCATCGAAGAGAAAATTTAAAAGCTGAAAGTAAATGATTTAGGTTGCACAAGATTTTATCAAAAGTGCCAAAAGTTCTTACCAATGCGCCTTATGAAGAACTTCGTAACTGGAAGAAGAAAAAAGAAAAAAAAAAAGGACAGAAGTTTGTTCTCTCTAATCTAAAAAGTTCCTTTCACTTGATAAAATGCAATCTCGGAAAATCTATTTGATTTCCTTAGATCGAAAGGAAGTATGAAAGAAAAATATTTTCAAGCTTTTTTATCTATAATGTCTGCGGTTCAGACGCGAAATAAACATGTTTCTCCGGTAACATCAGGCTACATAATATTTTTTGTAATATTTTATATTTTTCATTGAAGCGAAAAATGCGTTAAGATATCTGAAAAAAAAAGTATCATTGCAAAGAAGGCTGTTTGATATATTATAAGGTTAGTATTAGTACGTTTTTACGGTTAAAACTTTTTTTGAATGCATTTATCACGAAAACATATTTTAATCTAACTTTTTCTGAAAAAAAAAAGCTGATTAAGAGATTCAAATTCTGCTTTTAATGTTTCTAATGATTTTGCACCTCTGATTTGATTAAATGGATGTTAATCTCCCTTATTCTCAATTATGCAAATAAATAAGTTGTACATCAAAAGTGAAAACTAATATCACCATAGAAAGTAATCCAGATTTTCAAGAAAGAAATGTTTTTAAGTATATATGAATGTAACAATAATTGAGGGAAATATTCTTTGCAATGTTTTGAAAAAAGCAACTATTGTCCATTATAGTTTTGTAACTTTTCCATTTAAACATTAAAAGCATTTCTGCATTTTTTAAAAACTTTCTACAATATTAATGAATGATGAACTCATTATATTTATGAATCAAACCTGTTATTTCATGAGCAAAATTACACATGCCTTCTTTCAGTGTAACAAAATTAACACTGTTCATGAAACATGAACACGTTACAGTAATCACTGTTGTGGCAATCTATAAGGGACTACCTTTTATTCACACAACCACTGAACTTGCCTTCAAGGACATTTGGATTTTAGCGGACATTCGTGTCTCTATACAGCACATCTCTCACTAGATGACAGTTGGGGGATAAGACAAGCCTGAATATTCTAGATATTGTGTTTCGGCTTTCTGATAGACACTCTATACACTTTCAATGGATCGGTCATGAGATAGCCGATAGACTGGCCTGATAGCTGATAAGTCTGCCTCTGCTGACACCCTGCATAGCAGCATCAGCTTAACTTACACGTAAATATCCTCAATCAAAAGGATGGAAATAAATGCATTTTGGACAGTTCTGCCTGCTCATTCATGGTACTTTGAAAAAAGACCTCGATGGTGTCACCAGCTCAATAAAAAGAGGAAACAGCAGACGGCTCTCTCGCGTTTTTTGAGTGGCCACATCCAATCCCTTACCAACAGGGCGAGAGATTATTTATGGAGTGTCATTGGTGCAAAGCTGTTTAGGCCACTCCCAACCATATTCTTGAATGCTTAAATTTTACTCATCTCGAAATTTTAAGGGATCCAATTTTATGTTTGGACTATTTGGTGATTTTGGTTTTATGGTGATGGTGGAGCAAGGCTATATCGTCTAGGATTAGAAACAACACAGTAAACACTTCACATTACTATATTAAAACTAATAAAAAAATAAGTCTTCATTAAATATTGAGAGATAAAATCTTATATCTGGAACATTTCTTTAAACACTAACGAAAACTTAAATGTAATTTTATCTATTTTGGTTATAAAATTCGTGTCGTTTGTATGTATGTTATGTATACATTTGGGAGTTCATATGATTTTTTATTTAGTTGCAAGATTTGTTATAAATTAAAACAGCTTTTATCAAATTTGTCCGCCTCATATGTGAAACATTCAATTTCGCTAAATTATAATTTAGTAGGCAGAAAGTACTATTTGTAGTAATGATAACATTGATAATATTACAAATGGCAATCACAAATGAACTATGTTCATCACAAAAGTAATTTCTAATGAAGCAAACATCAGATGGGAATTTCTTTACACGATTAAGGCTTTATATATATATATAGATTAATGCTGAAATTTTCCCCAAACATAAAGTTCATCAGTAGTTTTTCTAATTTTGTTCTCATACTTTGTTTAAAATTAATATTAAAAAAAATGAAGAATGCACTAAAATCTTTTATCTTTCTAATCAAACTTTTCTAATTCTGGCAAATATTATACATTCTATATCTTATGTTATTTGTTTTAATATGTATTAATTCTTTAAACGGCAAATTTCCCCTTATAATGTTCGAACTAACATGCTCTTTATCCTGCATTATTAAGACGTGTTCTTGCATTACACGTCTTAATATTTTGTTTCGATAAATTTGTATGAATCTGTTCCCTTCAGTAGATATGAAGGAATAAACATTTCCTGTAGAGCATAAAATTTCAGATTTAAAGTCCTCACGTCCAAGGCTCTCCCAAAGTCATTTTTGTAGAAGTAGGTGAGACATTAGCCGATAGATAAATTAACAGCATACCCTTTCTGCACCTCACTCGTCTACTTTCAGATAAAAAATAATAATATGACTTGCTGTATTGCTTTGATTTATTTTCATGGCATTTTTACAGAAACATAGCCATTCGTTTATTACTAATTTTTTAGATCATTTTTCGTTTAATGTTAAGCACAAATGGGGTTAAAAGCCACATAATTAATTTAAAATACATTTTGGATGAAATTATGTATCAACTTAAATCTTAACATTTTAAAACACGGTTGTGAGATGACATAAAGGTGCCTACTACGTTTATAATATGCAACAAAATAAATACATATTTCCTTCTTGAGATGATTATGGCAAATAATTTATTTAAGGGGGTTTTCTAGTGTAGATGCATGAATTTTATGCATGCCGGTTTTTGAAGCACCGTACAAAGGAAACAAAAAATATTTTTATCATCCATTTTTTTATCATTTGTTTATTTATGTTTTGTTATTACATACAAAAATTAACTAAAAAAAATAATAAAATTGAAAAAGTTATTGGCAGTCAAAGTAGGGGCTCCAAAAAAAGATGGTGTCCTGGCGTGCATTGTTCCAATACTCCTGGTGATCTGAAAAATAAAAAAACAGCCGGATTCTTAATTATTATAGATCCCGCTATCGTATGAACCTTAGACAAGGGGGGGGGGGGAATTACAAAATGGCGGCTGCTTGAAAAAAAAATGTCCTTTTTGCATATTTTTTTAACAGCTATGAATTTTTAAAAAATACTAAATGAAAAGTTACAGTTTTTTGAAAGGTTCACACGATAAAGAGATGTATAAAGAACATCCTCTCCAAATTTAAAGTAAATCGGTCCATTAGAACTCGAGATATCCTTACCGCCAGCTCGAAAAAAGTAGTTTCGAGAAAAACGCGTTCGACGTTTTGAGGCAAGTTTTCGGCAGTTTTACTTACAGAATGATTCAGAATACTTAAATATTTTTAATCGGCGATTCCCGCTCCGTATAAGAAAAACTTCCTCTATTTCAAAATGTTCATTCTCCGATTATCTCTGGTGAAGACGAGCAGTTCTACACTCCTTTGAAGCCCCTGAAGTCCGGAGTTCCGAGCGCTTCGTGTATCAAGTCTCGCTGCAAAAGCATTAGCTTTTGGGCCAATCGTAATTCACATAACATCTGAGATTTTTAATATATGTATAAAACCTTCAGTAAAAGTACTCACTGCGAAGGATGGTACGAAGGTTGGCTCAAAACTGACTTAAAATAAAACAAGGGGAATATTCCAACGAAACAAGTTTCTATGCCCTTCAATTAACTATAGATTTAAAAGGGATACTATAGAATAAAGATTTTATAAGGGATATTCAACCGTAGAGACTCGGGAACGCCTACCGTCTTTTGTTGACTTGTAACGGTCGGGCTGGAACCGATGCCACATCACTAAAACGGCTATAGCTCATGAAATAATAATAATTTTGAAAAATCCTTTTAATGGCATATTCTTGAATGTCTAAACTTTAGAAATATGAAAAAAAATCGATTTGTCAAAATTCTACTCTAGAATACCCCCTTAAAGGAAACGTTTTAGCTGCACACAAGCTGTTATTACGCACAACTTCGGAAATAGGAATTATAAGCATGTTTTAGGACACAAATTACTATAATTGAAATGCAATATTAAATCCGAAAGCACAGCTGTTTTAAACTCAAAACGAAGTTTGCTTCAGCAGACTTAGTAACCGAGTTGAACACGTCAATAAGCTAAAAGGAAAATGCAATACTTTCTTTATTTCAGAGAAAGATATCGCGTCAGTGCTATCATGATGTTCAAGAGACTTACATTTCAGAAGCTTTCTGTACAATTTTAAATATGCTTATAAGCATTCCAGTGCCTTAATTAAATATTAAACGCTTTAGCAATCGCAATATTTCTAGTAAAATTTCAGAAGTGATATATATGTGTTGTGGTAGATTGATTTAAAAACAAAGGATAAAAAGGAAGAGGCAACGGAAAAAGAAAACGAAATGCAAGGGGTACAAAATAAAGAAAAACAGTAAAAGAAACCAATATCATGGTAAAAAAAATGAATATCAATCATAAGAACTTTTGTTTTTTCTCAGGGAAGAAATCCCGATATAATCCAACTTTAAGTTATGTATACAAATTAAATAAATCCTAAATTTAAATTCATCCTTCATAACTACACCAAGAGACATTATTGCGTTACTCTATGCGTATTTTTACCTCTTTTCGTGGGTAAAACATGTTTGAAAATGTGTATTTTAGTTCTTAGGGAAAAATCGATCAGGGAAGTAATATAAATCTTTTGTTCTGCCACGTGTTCTTTAAGTACGGTCAGGATTTTTTTTAACGTTACAAAAAAATGCGTACTTCAGATTTTCTACAAGATAAAGATACCTTTTTTTGTGAAACTTTTCCCTTTCCCCTTTGCTTCAGTTTAGATTTAAAGCAAAGAATTTTTATACTTTTCATATCGAATATGAAAGGAACGTGGCATTATATCGTAACATAAAGCTCATTTTATATGCTCCATTCAAAAGATTTTCTTTAAAAAAAAAGTTATCTTTTTTCATTTTTTCTGCTCATTTATCACGGCTGGAGAGTTGGAATTTTGTTAGAACCTAGATTGCAACAAGTAATCGATAAAAAATGCGAATTATTGGGAAATAAGTTTACCGAATACATGGGTAGATTACTTTGTAGCAGTCCTAAATCCGTCTATCCTGAAACAATTTTTTCAAAATTTTTCTTAGACACGAAGACTTTTTAAATCTTTTCAATCATATTATATAATACAATGAATTTGGATAATTTTAAAGATCAAAATGGTCTTGAAACTCGTATCTTTTGTAGTCTTGTTTTGGAGGATACGACATTGATTATTATCATGGAATTATCTGTCCTATGAAGATTTTCTTCGTCGGCAGTTGATATACCTTTGGTAGTATTTTGAAATGTGTCCCAATCACACTCTAGATTCGCTACCCCATTATCGGAAGATATTTTTTTTTGGTGGGGAAATTGATTTTAAATTTTAAAATTTAGTTGAACTGACGTACTATAAATTTACTTTCATCAAATTTTTCTTTAAGGGTAAGAGCTCCAGTACTGGACTACGTCCCAGTTGTTGCGTAAGGGATAACGCCCACCTCAGCCTTTAATTCAGCCAACGCCCTGTTTTAATGCGAGGCAAGAATTATCATTTTGAAGTTGGTAGTCAAACAAGAAAGAACCTACTTGTTTTCGCTGTATTGCTATGTAATGAATACATTTTGTAGTTTTGAATAGTTTTATTTTGTGCTTGTGTTTGACAAATTTCTCTTGTTTTGTAAATAAGGGACCAGTCGTTACTCAAATTTGTACAAAAGTAGTGCGATACTTTGACCAATCGTTACTCAAATTTGTACACCAGTAGTGCGCTAATTTGTTCTATCGTTATTCAAATTTGTACAGCAGTAGTACGCTACCTTTGGCCTATCGTGTTATCAAAGGTGTACACCTGTAGTGCGCTACTTTAACCTATCGTTATTCAAAGTTGTACACCAGTAGTGTGCTTGCTTGAAACTTTAAGTTGAAACACAATACGTTCTAATTTTTTAATAAAAAAAGGCTTGTCTCTGACACGCTGAAACCCGTATCAACTAAATACCAAAAAACACAGCCTCGATTTCCTGCTTAGTTAGGAGATAGAAAGCTTGTGGCTGAAAATGGCATCTGAAAGAAACATTTTGAGCAAATCCTTAATGAATTTCTTAAGCAGTACACTGTTAAAAATTTCCGTAAGAAAATAGTAAAATAACCATTTATTTCATTGTTATTTTACCATATTTAATTACAAGAGTTGCATAACCATTACAAAGATGTTACTCAAACCACTGATTGTGAAAAATTAAAAATCGTTTATTCTCTGTTTATCCTAAAGAACGTTTAACTAACCGTAATTTTCAAGCGCTCAATAAGAATCGGGCGTCCATCTTAGTTGCGAAACCTTACCGATCGTATGCTGTTGTTAAAATATGAATAAAGATTTATTAGTTTAAATCTGCATGTGTATTTAAAAAAAAGAAGAAAAAAAAGTGGCCTAAGCAGTAGTTACTAAATAGAAACATATACACACGTAAATCAAAAATTAAAGACATCGGATTCCCGAACTGTTTGCGAAAGAGCGAACAAATAATTTGAGCTGCTTAGGCTTTTTTGTATTTTAATTTTGCAGCAAATAAAATGATGTTCGTCAATATACAGTAAATTTAGACCAAAAATGACTTTGGATCCAATCAAAAACTGAAATCTCAACTTTAACCCATTTCCGGCCAAGCATAGAAATTTTATGAAATGTGGTATTATTTTTATTAAAGTATGCTTAAATTACATCCATTAAGACACAAAAAAAAAGTTTCATGAATGAAAAATAATATTTTGTTAGAGAAATGAAATGGTGCGTATATGCACCATTGGCCGAATCAATGAACAAAAAGTTGAAACTGGAAATTTAATTTTGAGGACCATGTTAATTGTATTATAATGAACTATTATATTCTTTATGAAAACTTTCAAAACATTTTGGATGCAAATGTACTCGGCATTTGAGGCACAGATAAATCATGTGTTTTTACACACCTTACATGGTCTACGGGCTTTTTCTTCATGTTCACTTATGGTATGGTCGACTATCAGTCCGTATTTCTTTCGGTAGAGTTGCGGATTATGGACGCCCTTTATTAGGATGAGTCATTTGTAGTTAATTTTCATCAGATAGATTGTTCTTGCATTCACATTTTAATAGAGCAATTGCTATATGAAATCTGGTCTATCTAGTAGAAAGTCTATGCAGATTCCATGAATTGACTACAACGATATCAATGGTATTTGTAAATAATGGCCACCAACATTTTTTACCTTGAATGTTTATGTTGTGTCATTGTCATGCAGGTCAACACCTCCCACATGTTCATAGTAATCCGTAATAACGTTCGGTTGGGAAATCATAACATTCTCGTTGTCGCTCACAGCATTGTCGTTTTATTTGATTGCACATGTTTCTGCGTCTTTGTTGAAGGCAAAATCGTAGGAACCACGATGTTTTTTTTGTTTTTTTTTTCCTATTTTTGGAGTCATCCAATATACAACCAGATATGCGATTTTCGAGAGCTGTGCCAAATAAGAAAAGAACTTTTTATTTTAAAATTTCGAATAAAACGTAAGAAGAGAAAAAGTTGTCAAAATATATTGTGTGCATTTCAGGTTTCGGAACCACGCTAATTTCGAAACAACACTTGTTCCTAATGACATATTTTGTAAATCACTGTTAGTCTCAGCACCTCTATAAGATATGAATTGGTAAAGGTATCCGTCAGATGAGCATGAACACCAACGTTTGAATCCAAACCTTAACGGCTTCCTCTTTATAAAAATTTCTGATGATTGCCTACCAAAATATGGCATAAAATGCCCAAATTTGCATAAAAACAAGGGTTTTCAATTTTTGCTTTTTGTTCATGCTTTCGGCCAATGGTGCGCACCATTAACGCACCATTAAATTTAAACAAACATTTTAAAGTTTTTTAATAATATTTATTTTTTTATATATTTTTTACAGAGCCTGAAACTTAAGGCCATTATAAAAACATATGATTAAACTCAAATAGATAAGTTATAGGGTCAGTTGGGGTAATTGTAAACATGGGGTAATCGTAAACAAGCTTCATAACTACACTTGTGGTGGTTTTGAAAACTTAACTGCTTGTGAGTGATAAACTGGCAGCATAGGAAAGACACTGAAAGAGTTTCGTAAGTTTCGAAACAACTGTGGAGGTGTCACTCTTGTTTGAAAATGACACAGTGAAAAAAGTTGTTTAACAAAATTTAGTCATCTTAAATTTTCCTCTCCAGCTCATCTACAAAAGCGATGTAAACGGTTTCAACCATTTTTTTTTGTCATATGGAATGATGCTAGAAACATTTAGTTATGAATTTAATCCTCCCTGTTATTTTTCATGTGCAAGTTAGGTGTTTACAATTACCCCATATATTTCGTACTCTGGGGTAATTGTAAACACTTAAATTTATCCTATTTCCAATATTTTGGTGGGACAATAAGTATTATATTTTGATGTAAGTTACACTTTTGTGTCTATTTTACATAACTGTTGTTGTTGCTAATGCCACTTGGAAATCCAAGCCCCCCTTGCAGGGTGACCATGAATTAAGGAAACTCTTACTGATTATTAATGCGCTCCGCTAGAATGGAAGTACACTTGGCTCAGAGGGACTTAATGATTTTGAACCAGCTCCCAGATGAGAGATCGTCACCTAGGATGGTCCCTCAGCGGAAATTATGTCTAACTTGGTGGACATTTGAAGCGACTATGTATTTTTTGTACACAGCTCCCTTTAGAGCACTCGGTCTCAGAGTAATCATTCGTGGGAGGTAGGCACCCTCCCAAGCGTTGTCCACGGCCAGTTGTGCTTCACTTTCGGTGTTTTGTGGGATCCTAGCTTAACCGACTGATCCACTGCGGGACAAATTTTACATAAATTTGTCGCATTACTTGATTTTTTGAAAGATATTTCTCGTTAAATGATCTCAGATGACTCATAACATAACTCAGCGGATCACATGCGGCCTGTTGGCCGCAGATTGAGAACCATTGCTCCGGAACTTCTTAAGCCTTCAAGAAGACTATGTATGAAACAATTTTACCTTTGCATCAACCTTATTCGAAAATAAATCACTGTTTACAATTACCCCAGATTTCTGGTTTAATTGTAAACACACTGGGGTAATTGTAAACACAAGCTCATTCGCTAACAAATAGTCATACAGTCAAAATTTTTGTTCACATTTACTCACAAGAAGTACAGTAGTGGATACAATGCTCACATTTTTATCTCTGAATTCATTCAAGAGGTAGGGAAGGATCAAAAGTTAAAACTTTGAAAAAGCGTTTACAAGTACCCCAACTGACCCTACATTTTCAAAGTGTAGAGTTTGTTAATGTTCGCATCGAGTTGAAAAATTCGCGTTTTTTGAAAATTTCTCAACACAAAGAGCTTGCTCTAATTAAGTCACTAATATTTTTCATTTGTCTTCAGAACCTTTAAAAATAGTAGAAAAATAAAATTACTGAAAAATATACATCACAGTGTCAATAGCAAAATATTTCTTGAAATGGTGCGTATACGCACCATTGGCCGAAAATGTGTTAAGGCAGTTTGCCTGTTTGAAAAGAAGATTTATTGATAAATAAACGGCCGCGTTAAGTAGCGTAGATGGGCCGAATGACTAGAGCGCAAGGTTGCTATATCATATACCGGGGTTCGTTTCTCGCATGCTTCGTTTAAGTTTTCTATGCCTCGGAGATTCTACGCCTCGAAATGGTTCAAAAGCGGTAAAAATTTTGTTTTGAAACCATTTTTTAATGGTTATAAAACAGTAAACTTTTGTATTTACGGCTTTTTAATTAAGCTGATTGGAAGTGGTTTAGGTCCCGTAAAGATAGAAAAATGTTCCAAACCGTAAATTTAACGGTGAATTAGATGTGCAGACTGCTGCCGGTTATTTAACCGTAATTTTATGATGAAATTACTAACAGTGTACGTCTTCATTCAATTCTGTTTTTAGTACACATTCTATTTGTTTTAAAACAAATTTTTATTGATATTGGATGATAAACTGAACGAAGTTAAGAGTGGTGCTGTACTTTGGGAATGTTTATACCTCAAGCCCTTCGTCCTGTTGTGCCCCCTGCAATTCAGTCATGGTAAGATTTACTTATGTTACAGTAAAATGAGCTAAAAACAGTTAGAAAAAAATTTTTCTAAATGCATGGCTGAATCAAGTACCATAAATTCAAAGGAAGAAAAATGCATAATCTTCATTTGATCTTTTACTTTTAGGAAGTGCCTAAGAAAAATGAAAATACTAATTCTGTGTGTTATTAAATATTGTGATATTTTGTTTATTTTTGCTTTTTTCAGCCTTTCTTTTATTATTATTTTTTTTAAATTATGGAAAAACGTTTAGAAAAATCCCAAAGAAAAAAAAACAAGGAAGTAAATGACACTGCTGAAAAGTAGTATTTTTATTTTTTAAATTTAGACAGAAAATAAATGAAAACACTTTATTAATTATTTAGTATTTATTCATAAACACACATTCGACAAGTTGATATTCGCTTGATAAAGTTTTCATGATTAAAAATGTTTTCTATATTATATATTCTTAAAAAATATGTTGCATGAATGTATTTAAGTTCTGCATTTGTTACTTTACACTTATAATTTAATAGAAAAGTTATTAAAATCAGGCTTATTATTTTAATTTAAAAACTGGGAATAAAACATAAATATTAAACTTAATTATAGTAAGAATAAAGCATTATTTGTTCAAAACTTTTGTTTTTAAATATATTGATTTCTGTTGAAAAAATATCTTCAATTGTTTACTACTTTGTGCAAATTTCTGAAGTAAGCAATGAAAATTAAATGTTTTTATCTTTTTTGAATATGAAGAGTTTGAAATATTTTTGAAGAACACTTTCGAAAATTTTTCTTAAACATTACCGGAATATTTTTTTGCGTATTGTTCTGTAGTAAACAATTATATTTAATGTTTCTTATTTAAAATCTGGTCTAAAGAGACATCATTGTGACATTTTTCTAAGCGGCGCGAAATGATATGGGAGTGTTTAGAAAGATATCAAATAGTTACATGCATCAAAACGTTTAACACAAAAGGTAGCATTTTATGTAATAAAATATGTTGTACGAATGTGTAATTAAGAAGTTAGGCTGTTAAAAAAATCTTATGCTTGAATACGCAAAACTGAATAATATGCTTATTCAGTTTAGAAATGTAATATCATTATATTATATTTCTAAATTGCAACGCACAACAGTGTTATTTCCAAAAGATCAAGCTTCATAATTAACATTGATATATGTTCCTTCAGTTGTGCCCTTAGTTTTTAGACATATAATGCTAATATGTTGCTTTTAAACTGCTTCAAAGTTATTCCATGATAATACTACTTTATTTTCGAATGCAACATAAATATTGTCATCAAAAAAAAAAAAAAAAAAAGGTTTGATTTATCGTTTTACCTCATACTAAATGCTATTGATTTAAAGATTCTAAACCCAATTATTTTGTTATACGTATCCCTCATTAAAGTTGTCAATAACCAACAGATAAATTTAATGGTTAACGATCATCAAAAATATTCTTGAGCATCATTGATCATGTGCTATTAGTTTATCAGATTATTTAAAAGTTTCACTTGTGAACTCTGCTAGAACTCATTGTTATCGAGCACTAGAGCCCGAAAAAGATAACTAACGTTCTCAAATGAGGGTTAGAGGAGATTGCAATCATTAATATTTTATTATAAAATGTTATCTGGTTAATTTGATTAATGGTGTAAAATTTTTATAAGAATGCACCTTTCATAGGTCACTTTCAAAACGTAAAATATTTAAAAATGTGTTATATATATATATATATATATATATATACAGAGATCGCGTTAACGCCTCTACAAGCGTGTTTCACGCCTTAAAAATCGGTAATACGTATTGAAATTTAAAAAATGCGTATTTTTACTCTATATTTTTAAACAACTTTTAGCTTGTTAAGTATTGCAAGATAAATATAATAATCTAAGTTAATTTATTTTTCATTATATAAAAACTCGCTGTCGCCAGTCGCCAAATGCGACCAATTTTCTCGGTTTTTTTTCATTGAAGTCGCCAATGTGGCTACCATTTGCTAATGCTAAAACCCTTTCCCGACCTTTAATCTTGACACACGATCTTTTCCCAAATTCTCTTGTTCACTAAAAATTAAACAGAGAAGAAAAATATAGGAGTTAATTTTTGCGCCACTCGGGAAGCTAGTTTTTCTTCCGATTTTTACCGGAAATTGCTTACCGTGTTTGAAATTTCAATCCTTTTCCATCCTGCAATTATTTCAATTATCTTGAAAGTTGTAAGATTTTTTGGCATGGCACAACCTTAAATATGCTTATTTGTAGTTTCATTTTAACAATTAAAAAATAAAAAAGTATAAAAATAGAAGCAGTCAAAATTGATTTTTGGAGGAGTATTTTATTTTCACTCCTCCAGAAAATAAAACACTCCTCCGAAAATCTCCAAGGAGTATTTTCACGCTTTGACAAAAATTCCTAGCGCGACCTCTGTATATATATATATTGTTTCGATTAAAAAGGAAAGTCACTAATGATAATTATAATAAAAATTATTCCTTAAAATTAATATATATAATAAATAAATTTTAAACATGCTGGAAATAATAATGTAAAAAACTAAAATAAGAATGATAAAAGGGAAATACACCATTAAGAAAATGCACCAGTTTGTCCCTACGTTTGCACCCCTTTCTCTGGACCTAACAACTTTAGAGGAAGTAAAACTATACTTTTATATTTTAAGATCTTTGAGTCGGCAGACGCGTAGTGGTAAGGCGTTGTCTTCTTACGCACACGGGACGTTCCAAGCCAAATCATCCAGGGGTCGACACCCGAGGTCTGCCGATTTTGATGAAACTAGGTGAGATTGTTCTTCTACCCATATATATAAGAACAACTGTAAAGTTTTATCTCAATATATTGATTAGTTTCTGAAATAGAACACTTTAAAGTTTTACCAGACATTTGCAATTCGAAGCTGATCGCAAATCAAGCAACTTGCGCACACTTCTACATTTCCTATCGTAAGACAGTTATTTTTAAAGATAGAAGGTTTATTTTTTTGGCATTGTGTTCAGTATTCTTTTGTGAATAGAAATATAGCATTAGATTTGGGATTTAAAGGTATTAAGGCAACTTAAAAAATCTTTGAAGAACAAAATCGAGTTGTATTTAATACAATGACTGGCCCTCAGAAACTGCTCAATTGCATTAAGAACGTATCCTTCGATTTTAAAATTAATTATACCATTAGAAACTAGATTAAAAATGCTTAAAAGTGGTACATTGAAATTGATGGGGTTTGGACTTTTCATTGAGTTAGAGCTGATCAAATTTATGCCTTTGAAAAGTAACAAAATCTATTGTTCCTAATAACTTCAATTTTCAAAAAAATAATATTGGCTGCTCTTATAATGTTGTTATATAGTGTATTTAATTTACATTCATAAATATATATTGTACAAAGAGCTTTCCACCAAAACCGAGTGACATCATAAAATATTCAAAAATATATTTGCAGCAATTTTTGGAAAAAAAATAGAACCGACCTCAAATCATAAAATGCATGAAAAAGTGAAAAATAAATATAAATTCTTTAACCAACACCGATACGGCATTTAAACAGAACTTATGAAGTCGGTGTAAAATTGTTATGGATTTTGGTTCATGATAACTTTTGTAACCATGAATCAATTACGATTATTAATGGCCTAGAGTTTGCAACAGTTTCAATGTAAAATAACGCATAGTGTAAAGAGAATTGGACTGTTATAATTTTGCACCGATTTCAAAAATTAGGTTTTAAAGTGGTATCGATGTTGTTAAGAATTAATTTATTTTTCAACAAAGGTACAGGGCCTATGGTAAACTACCCTCGATCGAATAAAAAAAATTATGAACATCGGTTCATCCGGTAAGAAGTCATGAGTGTAGAAACCAAAAACAATCGGCATATACAGTATGAATATTATATTATATTATTAATATATGTTTCTATCAATTTGATAATTATTATTTAATTAATATATATTTATATCAAATTTGATTATGTTTATATCAAAGTATAACCTCCTTCCTTTGTGAAGTTGGTTAAAAATACATCGTTTTTTTACAAAATGCTTATGCCATAGAAATTTCTTCAAACAAGCATGAAACTACAAGTCTAGGCTTTGAAACATGCATTAGATTGAATATTACTAAAGGAATAGCAAAGTCAAATATGTTGCCGGATTTTGATAGGAATTTACATTAATTATGTTGCATGCGTTTATGAAGGAAACTGGTGGAGTGGTCTAGTATCGTTAAAATGAACAAAGATGAAGGCGTGACACAATTGCTTTCATGCACCCGCATGGACCTTGAATAACATTTTACTGTCCTGAAAGACAAGACGAATGCCTGTTTTCCCACAACGTATCTTATGTACTCTTGAAAGACCAGAACAGTCGTTTTTTCAAAGTTGGATCAATATCCATGAAAAATATTAATGAAAGCTAAAATATGTTCAAGGGGAAGTGTTAAAACTGTTCAAACTTGAAAGAAAACCTAGTTTTAGCCTGTTGAATAAGAGACATAGCCATTTAAATACATTGATTGAAATTTATAACATTTTCAATCTACGATCTTAAGAGAAGTGATCACTTCAATAATAGGCATCTTAAATATTATTCTAATAAAACCTATATATATATATAACTTTCTTATCTTAGTTTATCTAACAAACATGACATTTTACGAAAAAAGAGTAATTTAAAAAAAAACCTTTCTCATGCATTATTGTATATTATTTTGAACTATAGAAGGTCTGGCTGATTTTGTAACTTCAATCAGTTACAACCGAACATAGTTTTATTTTCCTAGTTTCATGCTTGTTTGAAGAACTTTCTAGAACATAAGCATTTTCTAAAAGAATGAGGTATTTTTAGCTGTAAATATATCTCAGAATATTTTATGATTTCACTCGGTTTTGATGGAATGCCAAAACAACAATGTATATATATATATATATATATATATATATATGGATGTAAATTATAAATACACTATAGAACAACATTATAACAACATTATAAGATCAGCCAATATTATTTTTTTTGGAAATTGAAGTTATTAAGAGCAATAGATTTTGGTACTTTTCAAAGGCATAACTTTGATTAGCTCTATCTCAATAAAAAGTCCAAACCCCATCAATTTCAATGTACCACTTTGAAGCATTTTTAATCTAGTTTCTAATGGTATAATTAATTTTAAAATCGAAGGATACGTTCTTAATGGAATTGAGCAGTTTCTGAGCACCAGTCATTCTATTAAATACAACTCAATTTTGTTCTTCAAAGATTTTTTAAGTTGTCTTATTACCTTTAAATAACACATCTAATGCTATATTTCTATTCACAAAAGAATACTGAATACAATGCAAAAAAAATTAATCTTCTATCTCTAAAAATAACTGTTTTACGATAGGAAATGTAGAAGTATGCGCAATTGCTTGATTTGCGATCAGCGTCGAATTGCAAATGTCTGGCAAAACTTTAAAGTGTTCTATTTCAAAAACTATTCAATATATTGGGATACAACTTTACAGTTGTTCTTATATCTATAGGTAGAACAATCTCACCAAGTTTCATCAAAATCGGCCGACCTCGGGTGTCAAACCTTGTCGCCGCTGGATGATTTCACTTGGAATGGCCCACACGTTTACTTGCCCAAAACACGACCCAAGTCGGCGGATTTTTGAGAAGTCGAAAATCGGCAACGTTGACATCATGCCGCATATCAAATCGTCATGATTTTGCGGCATGTTAAAATCCCTTGAGTATGTGTTTGGCTTGAGTACTCTCAGCTAAAATAAATTACTTAGTTTGCAGCATGAGAGCCCAGGCGCCTCCATTTCGCGGGAGACTGTCCGCAACAATCTCAAGTGGATCTTTTCATAGTGGAACATGAAAGAATAATTGCCAGTTTCTGGGGAATACACCAGGTCTTTAGATAATGGCTTTAGACAATGCAGTCCCATTGAAACAATAACAAGATCCTTGTGCGTTTTTATTAACCAGTTTAATTTTTCATCATCCATAACTCACTTACTTTTTCATCATCAAAACTCATCACACATAAATGGGACAAACTTTGCTACAAAAAAGCGTTCGAGAGTAAGGAAGAGAGCGAAAAGATTGAATAACTTTCAAAATGTTTATTTGATCATGAGTCCCGCAGTGGACCAGTCGGTAGAAGCTCGGTTCCCGCAGAACACCGGAAGTGAAGCAACATCGACTAAGGTCGGTGTCTGGGAGGGGGGCAACCTCTCGCGGCTGGTTGATGTGGTAGCCGTGTACGCTAAAGGGAGCTGGTGCATGTTAAATAGGTCGTGGCTCCAATGTCCTTCAAGTGAAACGATACCTCTGGGGGTGCCAATCCCAGGTGACGGTCTCTCATCTGGGAGCTGCTTCAAAAATTAAGAGACCTATCAAAGGGGCGGAAATCGGAGTCCGCCTATAAGGGGCCCGTTATATTCAGGAGCAGCGTACCCATTCTTCCTCGCTACGTGCGAGGACTCGACAACAGCAACAACAACATTTGATCATGAAGCCACTCACTGTTTCTTTGTCTCCATACTGTTGGAAATTTCATCATGAAATTATGGTTAAATAGCCGACAGCAGTCTGCCAATCTAATTCACCGTTAAATTTATGGTTTGGAACATTTTTGTATCTTTACGGGACCTAAACCATTTCCAATCAGCTTAGTTAAAAAGCCGTAAATACAGAAGTTTACGGTTTTATAACCATTGAAAAATGTTTTCAAAACAAAATTCTTACCGTTTTGGAAACATCTCGAGGCGTAGAATCTTCGAGGCGTAGAAATCGTAAACAAAACTTGCGGGAATCGAACCCGGATGTATGGCATACCAACCTTGCGCTCTAGTGATTCGGCCATCTACACCACGTAAAGCGGCCGTTTATTTATCAATAAATCTTCTTTTGAAACAGGCAAACTGCCTTAAAATTGAGATTTCAGTTTTTGAATGGATCTAAAGTTATTTTTGGTCTAAATTTACTGTATATTGACGAAAATCATTTTATTTGCTGCAAAAATTAAAATACAAGCAAGCTCCAGCAGCTCAAATTATGGGGTCGCTCCTTCGCAAAGAGTTCGTGAATCCGATGTCTCCAATTTTTGATTTACGTGTGTATGTGTTTCTATTTAGTAACCACTGCTTAAGTCACATATTTTAACAACATCGTACTACCGGTAAGATTCCACAACCGAGATGAACTCTCGATTACGGTTAGTTAAACGGTCTTTAGCAGAAACAGAGAATAAACGATTTTTTTTCACAATTAGCGGTTTGAGTACCATCTTTTTAATGGTTATTCGACTGTTGTAATTCAATATGGTAAAATAACAATCAAATAAATGCTTATGTTACTATTTTTTTACGGAAATTTTTAACACTGCAGCTATATCCCACGGCATTCCTAAAATCAGCAGAATTTCAAACTACTAATGGTTTTTGTGAGAAAAGTATGTTTGGAACTCGCACAGTAGACGGATACTTTTCGAATAGTCAACTGGTAGTACCTTTTCATCAAGAGATCAAAGAAGAAAGCCTCACTTAAGACAACTTCAGTTGTTAAATCTAATTAAAACACGCATCAAACCGTGAGAAAATGAACCCTATTTTTCTTTATGAAAAGGTTATATATTTTTATTATGTTAGGGTAGTTGAAAAACAAGTGTGAAACATTTAAATAAATGTAAGAAAATATTATACCTTAAAAATGAGCTGCTTTAAAGGTATTTGCGAGATTTTTAATTTGATCTGACATTATCATGTAAGTGCTGCGCAAAATTGTAAGGATCCAAAAGGGTTTCTATTTTTACTTAAGAACTAACACGTGAGCAACAATAACATATGAATCTGAGGCCATATTCTATTTTTAGAGATGGTTGGCCTCGGAAATTGAGGGGGGGGGGGTAGAGAGGGGACACCGCTAATCGAGTTAAACAATAGCAAGAAAATTACTAAATATTGCTTTAACCATCTGCTGAGTTTCAAAGTTTATATTTTTAACAATGTAGAAAAGAAAAGTGTGGGATACAGGTCTTGCTAAGTTTCATTTTCAGCCTTTCTGCTGACTGAAACAAAAAGAAGCTTACATGAAGTTAAGGACTGCATCCTTCTAGAAGGCTTAAAATTTTTTTGAGAGACATTATAAATATTAATGGTTTGTTAAAGTTGGCTTCCTATGGCTCGGGACCGTTAACATCTATTTTTTTATTATTTTTTAAAACTTCATTTATTTATTATTTTTCCTCATTAGATATACCTGACACGAGATTGATATTGCTTAGTATATATGCATCAATATATTCATCGGCTGAACGATCTGAAACGACCAATGTTTAGAGGCGTATTTGCTCTACCTAATGTCTAGAAGAGTAAGACTTCTCTCTATCTAATCCTGTAGACTTTTCCACATATAAATTCATGTTTATTCTGATTTCATTTTGTATTTTGTATCGTTTCTAAACATTTTTACTCACAACTGTAAGCCTGTATATGCATAGCCTTTGTATATACATATATGTTGATATGTTTATGATATATAGTGTATATATTATATACATATCAACAGTTTTGGACAAATTATTGAACTCGTTACAACTAAAAGCTTGTTTCTTTCTTTTAATAGTATTTAATTAATATTACTTTGGTTAGTATTACTATATTTTTGCAATTGTTTTTTGTCTAATGAAACTGAATGCACTGTTAAAAAATTAAGTAAGAAAATAGTAAAATAACCATTTATTTGATTGTTATTTTACCATATTTAATCTTCTCAGGCTCATCCGGCCTATCCGGAAAAGCTCACTGTGCTCTTAGGATTACTAAGGAATTTACAGCTTTAAGTAGAGTCTGAATCACTAGGATATGATATACACTGTTAAAAATTTCCGTTAGAAAATAGTAAAATAACCATTTATTTGATTGTTATTTTAACATATTTAATTACAACAGTTGTATAACCATTAAAAAGATGGTACTCAAACCGTTGATTGTGAAAAATAAAAAATCGTTTATTTTCTGTTTATCGTAAAGAACGTTTAACTAACCGTAATTTTCAATCGCTCAATAAGAATCGGGCGTCCATCTTGGTTGCGAAACCTTACCGGTCGTACGTTGTTGTTAAAATATGAATAAAGATTTATCAGTTTAAATCTGCATGTGTATATAAAAAAGAAGAAAAAAAGTGACTTAAGCAGTAGTTACTAAATACAAACACATACACACGTAAATAAAAAATTGGAGACATCGGATTCATGAACTGTCTTCGAATAAGCGAACCCATAATTTGAGCTGCTGAAGCCTGTTTGTATTTTAATTTTTGTAGCAAATTAAATGATTTTCGTCAATATACAGTAAATTTAGACCAAACATGACTTTGGATCCCATCAAAAACTGAAATCTCAATTTTAAGGCAGTTTGCCTGTTGGAATAGAAGATTTATTGATAATAAACGACCGCTTTACGTGGTGAAGATGGCCGAATGACTATAGCGCAAGGTTGGTATACCATACACCGGGGTTCGATTCCCGCACGCTTCGTTTACGGTTTCTACGCCTCGAGGATTCTATGCCTCAAAATGGGTCAAGAACGGTAAAAATTTTGTTTTGAAACCATTTTTATATGGTTATAAAACTGTAAACTTTTGTATTTACGGCTTTTAACCAAGCTGATTGGAAATGGTTAGGTCCCGTAAAGATACAAAAATGTTCCAAACCGTAAATTTAACGGTGAATTCGATGGACAGACTGCTGCCGGTCATTTAACCGTAATTTCATGATGGAATTTCTAACAGTGTGGCTTTGTGAATATGTTTGTGAAAGTGGCCACACTATTTTTAGCTTAATATCTCATAAAAATTGAAAAAAGAGCAAATGTAAGAAGGTAAATGATTTGAAAAAATATCGTACAAAAAATAAGAAAGTAGGAAGAAAGTTTAATGTGTTGTAAAAACATAGTTTAAAAAAGTGAAAATGAATTAAATAATTATATGAAAAGTGAAAAAAAAAGTAAATACATAATTTTGAGATAGGAAAATGTTTGTCTGTCAATCCATCAAAATTTGTTGGAAACGCAAATAGATATGTGTGTGTGGGAACGCCTCAACCCCCCCCCCTTTTTTTTTTACTTTGAAAATTTTTCTGTTCAATTTCGAACTGTTCAAAATTTTAACATAAGTGCCTACGGAAAAATTGTACCCTATAAAAATCCTAGGCATCATTTCAGTATCCTTTAAGAAATGCCTTTATTCATTTATTCATTCAAAACTATCCTTAAAGAAATTCAGATAAAAAAGTTTCTATTAAACGTTAGGATGAACTTCTTTTCTGGACATGCTCTACGTCATATGTTTTTTCCAATAAAGATTCTTCCAAACAAATCAATCTGTGAGATAAGATATTTTTATGAAGTTCACATATCCCCCACAGGCGCTAATGGTAAATTTTTTGAACTGTTCAAACTTCAAGAAACAAATTGTTCAAATAAAAAAAATTATGGTAATAAGGTGCTCTAGCTGGGATATTTTTACTGAAATAAGTTTTTGCCAATTGAATTATTTATTCCAACGTTAGATGGGGGAGAGACATACACATTATGGTGGGCCGAAATAAACTTTTTTTTTTATTTCGAAGTTGTAATAGCGCGGAAAACTTGCGAATTATATAGAAAAGAAAAAATAAAAACAAACTATCAAAATCGGTTGACATCTTCCGGTCGAGCATTGGCCCTAAAGTTTGACAAAATATTTAAAAAAAACCTCATTTATGTGTGATATATTTTTTTAATTTTTGAATTAGATGTTTTCGTAATGTAACTGTTTGTAACGTTTTCAAATAGAGCTTAAAAACATTTTGTTTTAATTCGATTTAGATCAATTGATATCTTCCGGTCGCGCATGAGCCCCAAAATTTGCCAAAATATTGAAAATTTTACTTTTTTACGCATTTTTGGTATTTGGTAAATACTTAGTATTTAAATGCAATAGCCGTATAACGTTTTCACACGAACTGTAATGAGGTAGAAAAAGACTGTCCGATTTTTTTTAATGTTCTTCAATTGTACTCAAATTTTTAACTTCGAAAACAAGTTCTTGTTGCTCTTATTTTTTCACTAAATTTGTGATTTGTTTGACTGCTTTTGTAATATTAAATGCAGTGTATTTCCAATAATCTTAATTTTAAAAATATTTTTCACTTGAAGTTTAACACTGATATTTACCATACAAAAATTTAAATGCATAATAAGCATTTAATTAAACTGTAAAAAGTAATTGCACGTAATTAAAACACAAATGAGCATTAAAATGCATTAATCACGTGCAATTACTTTTTACAGTTTAATTGCGTACAAAGTTCTTTATTACTTATGACATTTTAGAAACATTCAATCGCATTACGTTTTAAAAAAGTACGGGGAAACAAACTGTGAATAAAAACGACTTCACCACTAAAATTTTGTAATATACTCTGTACATTTTATATGACTTAAGATTAACTTTTATTACATGAAATTTTTTACATATCGGACATATAGCTTCCTGCACAGGTAGCAAGATAATTTACGAATTTAATCTTATGGCTAACAAAGTTTTTAGTGTTAGTAACCACTGGCCACCAAAGAGAAATCCCAGTCTAAAGCATTTTATTAAACGCTGTATAAAACTCGTCACGGAAGCCTCAGAAAAAGTTTGGATCTGAAACTCGAGACGGATTTATAAGAGCCACTGTGCTGTCCAGATCATCCATGCCTGACTTCAGAAGCATATCAGTTTTCAAAGTACCTTTAGCTGCAAAATAAATGGACAGGTTCAACTAACATTTATTTGGAACTAAGTTTATTGTAAAATATAAGCTTTTTAAATATAGAGCAAGTCGAAAAAAAATCATGCCCGTTGTTACTATTATCACCATCCTATCAGTCTCTCTTTTTTACCTTACTTTCCCGTAAAAGTAAAAATAATAAGAATAAAGCATGAAAGAAGGCTTAATGTATCGTGAAAATATCGTTAAAAATAAAGAAAAGTCGAGAAAAATTGAAGTAATTAAATAAAGAATGAAAAATAAAAAAAAATGAAAGTAGGGTTTTGAGATGGGGAAAATGTTTGACGGTCGGTCTGTCTGTCTGTCCCCCCTAATAACTTTTGAACGAATTGTCCGATTCGAAAAATTCTTTTTGCATTCGAAAAATCTCGGCAAGGACATTTCATTTTCATATTTTACTTTTTGATTCGAACAATTCTTCGTTCAATTTTGAACAGTTCAAAAAAATTTAACATTATCGCCTATGGGCGAAAATGAAGCAAATGATGAAAACTCTGGGTGCAAGATCCACGTTTCAATGAACAAGCTTATTGGAGGAAGCTCTTGGCGTGAAATATTAATTTGAACAGTTTTTGTTCATTTTTGAACAGTTCAAAAAATTAACATAGGGTTTACGGGGAAATTTCAATACTATATAAATCCTGAACCAACGGACCGGTTTGCTTGGAGCAAACTTTATCGGAAAGCTCTTATAACGTTGAACATGAACAAATAGGAAGTTCATCCAGAACTAACGAGCCTATTTTCCTATGAAATGTTTTTATCGGGATATTTAAGGATATTTCTCAATGAATAAATGAAGGAGTGAAAGATAGAATCAATGAATAAATGAGTGAATAAATGCAAATATAAATAAATGGGTGAATAAATACATGAATGAGTAAATGAATGAATAAACACGTGAATGAATAAACGAACGAATGAATAAATGAATGGTTGAATAAATGAAAGAATGAATAACTGAGTGAATGAATATGTATTATCCGTTGAAAAAGGTATATTTGAAAAAATTAAGAACTAAAGCTAAAGGAGAAAGAGAGAGAAAGAGATAGCTAGATTATAAATTTGCATTGGATAGTTGTTGGAAGTTGTTAATTTATTCACACCATAATGAAATACAATCTTCTTATGTTCAAAAATAAAAATGTTGTAACTAGTACGTTAAAAATAAGTATATTAAAAATTGAAAAAATAAAACTCGTAGAAATGTGAAATTTTCAATATTTTGGCGAATTTTGGGGCTTGTGCGTGACCGGAAGATATCAACTTATCTAAACCAAATTAAAACACAATATTTTTAAGCTCCATTTGAAAATGTTACACACTATTACATTACGTAAACATCCAATTCAAAATCAAAAAAATTATCGCAAAAATGAGGTTTTTTTTATATTGGTACAAACTTTAGGGCCTATGCGCGACCGGAAGATGTCAACCGATTTTTATATATATATTTTCTTTTTTTTCTATATAATTCGCAAGTTTTCCGCGCTATTACAACTTCAAAATACAAAAAAAAAAAAAAAAAAAAAAAAAAGTTTTTTTTCGGCCCATCCTAATACACATGGTTTTGCCACATACAAGTTAATACCATTTGTTTTGTTTTTTATTCTTATTTAATTATTTACTTTTTTTCTTTTGATTGAATTTTTACGATGTATTAAGCCTTTTTTCATACTTTTTTTTTAACGGTTATAGAAAAGTAGGCTATGCAGAAAAACCTCCAGAAAAGATGACATGATTCATCAAAACAAAAATTGAATTTACCTTTTAAAAGGTTTCATTTTGTTTTAAAGCAGGGAATTTGAAAAAAAAAATACAGGAATAGTTCTTAAAAAGTGCTGAAAATTCTGCCTAGAGGCCTTTCCAAAAAAAGAGGAATCCACCATTGAAAAAAAAAGAGATTAATCTTTCTTTGCACATTTCCAACTGCTTTTGTGAAGATACCAAAGCAAAAGTGGACTAAAATGTAGGCACCTAAACTTGAGTAATTGGAAAATATTATGTTAACGAATGTTAAACCATTTGACAATGATCTAAACCTTGAATTAAATCACAAATTAACAAAAATTACCAGTTTATCGAAGCGATTAAAGAGTGAAATAGAATATCTCAAGGGTTCGAAAAATTAAGCAGGTAAATATTTACATATAATATTTTGGCAATGAACTTTAAGTAGTCTTTGAAGTACGTATTTCAAACAGAAAATTACAATGTTGATACTGAATACACTACATAAAGCGAATCCCAATCTTCATCGCTTCCATGCAATAATTTACGTAAGGGAAAGTTGGACAAAACCGGGTCCCAAAGTGTTTTTTTCTTAAGCAGTTAAGTGAATAAAATTGCTTAAATTTCTATTTGAATGATAAATTAGTTCTTTAGTTACATAAATTAATATTTTTCAATGTGGAAGAACAATATTTTGGAGGGTAAATAATTTTTTTTTGGAAGTATAAAAGTACCCGGTTTTATCCAACCAGGTTGGATAAAACCGGGTATGTACTGCAACTATGGTCATACTGTGTGTAGCATCTAGGCCTTTACAGACTACCCTCAATACGAGGGGGTGCGACCGGTAGCGCTATCCTCCTGTTCCCCCCTCCCCCACAAACTCTCTGACACTTGACAACCAGCACCGGCCATAAAGGGATGGGCTGCCAGAGCGTTGCCTGCTTGCTCTACCGTCCCGGGGCCACAGTCCTACTACAAAGTAAGCCTTACGTCACCCGGAACGGATGTTGCTATTTTAGTCGCCTCTTACGACACGCATAACTACGTCGGCGCTATTCTACGCCGGCCACCCGAACACTTAAAAAATGCTGTTGTCTTACTACTGAAATATTTATTTCTAAATAATAAACTGGTACAATGGCCGTCCTATACTGAGAAACGTAGGTGGATTAAAAATATATCTTCTGGATATTGTATTTTTGAATTATTTTTTCTGTGTAGACTTCTTAAAAGATGTCTTCTATTTAATTAATTTCCCGAGGAAATATTTTTAAAAATTCGAATGCATCACACGCCCATAGACTTAACATTAGTGAGCTGAATTCGGAAATTGACTGACGAGCAGTCAATTTTGATGGGTGCAATTTTTATTCTAACATCATTATAAATTTGTAAAAGCATTAATTTTTTCATTCTACCCTACTGAAAAAAAAAGAAGAAGAAATCTTTTTTGGAATAAACTGACAAATACGATTTAATTTTTAAAAAATAATTTTTATTTTAAATGTTAATAATTTTAATTTTATATTTGTTCTAAGTGGGATACTATAATATAGTAGCCTATATTCATACGAAGTCCCTAATAAAAAGTTATAAAGATTTATTTTATACCATTTATGAGATGATTCTTTAAGATTTATATTTTACAAATTAAACTATTTATATTTCACACAGTAAAAAAAAGGCCGTCCAAAACCGGGTAGTATCCGGTCTTGTCCGACTACCAAGGTCCCGGTTTTATCCGACAACGCCATTAATCAGAAAAGACGGCTTAGCACATTTCAAACATGATGCAAAACCTGGTTTAATAATTTAAAATAACTGCTGAAAAAGGCGTTATCAAATGTTGTCCTTACCTAAAACAAATCTCTAAGCAATTAGAAACTACAAAGTGAAATCGGGGGTGTAAAAATAAAAACTTTTACACTCGAATTTTTCGAAACATCGGCGTTGACAAACAAATAAACAACACTGCGTTTCATTTAACTTCAAATAACATGGCGGTTGTTTGCAACAAGTTTCAAGCATTTTCCTACGAATAGCGATACTAATCAAGCTAAAACTGCTGGGTCCCGATTTTATCCACCTACCCGGTTTTATCCAACTTTCCCTTAAAACCTTTGAGAGAAATACCTAGAAAACAAATATTTAAATTTCATTTCTTCAAAACTCTTTTTTTGACCCAGCGAATATAATTCAATTAATTATACCAGGTTTCGTAGTAAATATGTAGGCACAGATAACTCAAAATATAATTAATTTTCAATGCAAAAGAAGTTCCACACAAAATTGCTGGAAAGAATTTGATAAAACTTGGGAACAAGAAAAACATTATTTTTAATCGAAAATTGCTCTTATCCTGGTAAATAGTTTATTGTCATACAAAGTATAACACTATTTATAATTGCGTAACTTTACTGCCTTTAATATAAAAATGGATATTTCAACATTCTTGCAGCAGATCAAAATATTAATCAGAAACTGTTTTTTCAATGGAAGTACATTACCCCAATGCCGAACTTTCGCGCACAATCCCTAATGCTGTTTCGAAAACTTATACATGCCTCTTTGCCGTTTTCTTACGTTCACAGACCCAATTTTCAATTATCCTTTTATGGCATCTTTTTAAAATTTACTTAGAACAGAAGTGCTGATCGTCTCAAACAAAGTAAACTAGCGAAAATCTTCGTTGTCTAATAATTTCTATATCAAATGTTATGCGCATTTTCAAATTTTTAAAAAGCCTAAATAAATTAAACTGGATTCATCTCTGTTAGAACGATTTTGTGATTGAGAGTAAGCGTTTAAAGAAAATCATGTAACTCGCATGTTAAAACATTCACAAGAAGTCAACTTTATTATTCTTAATTACCAGCGACATCTGGTTAATAAGAATAATAACGTTATACATGAGACATTAAGTTAGTGTAGAACAAATTTCTCACATTTGCACTGCATCCTACAAACTCCACATGCACTAAATACTTGCATTATTATAAGATCCACTTTGTATGAAACAAAATGCATTTTATGCAATATTGTGTAGCTTTATAGTATTGCATTATTAGTTTTCCATTTTCATTTGAAGCTCATGGAGCATTCTTTCAAAGATCTAAAAATGTATGTGAAAAATATGGATTAGATCACGCAATGAAGAATTTGAATTGTAAATTGAATTCAACAAATCTGAATAAAGCTATTTTTATACTTGAAATAATAGAAAAAAATAGAACTTCATATATGAAGGTTAGAAAATTGAAACAGTTTCGAAACGTCTGTGAAAATATTTTATCTCTACCGGATTTTCTCAAAAGTGCTAAATGATTTTATCAAAAACGTCTTGGGGGGGGGGGGGGGGGAATATACTTTCTGGATGAAAAGTAAAAAACTTCTTTCACCGTCTAATCTCAAAAAGTTCTTCTACTAGATAAAATGTGATCACGAAAACTCTATTACATTTTCTTTGATTGAAAAGAAGTAAGGAAAGAAAAGTCCTTTTGTCGATAATTTTCGAACTTCAGAGCATTTAAGTATGTTTCGCCGGAACCAGCAGGTGTACATCCTATATTCAGTAGCAGGTTTGATGTTGCATTGAAATAAGAAAGAGAGGAATCTAATGCAAAAGAAGAAGAGGGGAACTATCAATCATAGTGGAATATTTAGAATATATAATAATATATATATATATATAATTTATTTGGTTTAATTACGTTATTGTTTAATCATGAGATTCAACAAAAGTCCTGATTAGCTTCTGTGATGTAACATAACTTCAGGGGTGAGTTGGGAAATAACTCATATATTTTCGCCTCTTAAATTTTATTATTTATACCTACTGTGGAGTTACACGAAAATTTAAAACTAACCTTGTATAATTTCATGTTTTCTTTTTGGTTATGGAGTTTCAAAACTCCATAACCAAAAAGTTCTCATGTATTGTAAAAAGTAAACGTTATATATATATATATATATATATATATATATATATTGAAATATAGATGTAAATGAAAAGAAAATGAAAGGTCCGGGAAATGTAAACTAACATTAACGAAACGTATAAATTGCTAATACAAAAATTAAAAGTCAAAAAATAAGAAACAAAAACAAATAACTCTCCTCATCAGTGGGCGGAGAGCATAACGTATTCATAAGAAACCAAGAACCAAGAAGATTCCGAAACCTGTAGGACTATTTTTTTCTTGGTTTCTTATGAATACGTTATGCTCCCCGCCCACTGATGAGGAGAGTTATTTGTTTTTGTTTCTTATTTTTTGACTTTTAATTTTTGTATTAGCAATTTATACGTTTCGTTAATGTTAGTTTACATGTCCCGGAACTTTCATTTTCTTTTCATTTACATCTATATTTCAATATATTAAAGTTCGCTGCATAGTGCTGCATTTGCGCCTGGCACTAACTTTGACAATTTCATATGCTTAACAACTTGCTACACCTATATATATATATATATATATATATATATAAACGTATATGGAGATTCATTCTTGTTGAAAAAAGACGATTTTAATGATAAGCAGTTTTTGTACACTTTCAAAAGTACAAATCGTGTAAATCAATGTGATGTATGAAAGGGAACGTGCAAAAACATGAGTTGTTTTAAAGCTCTTTATTGGAATGAAGTGGGTTAAACATGAAATACCAAATCTTAATGCATATTCTCAAATATTAATGGATTCGACCTCTTTTTCTTTTAAGTTTTCATATTTATGTTATTTTTTATGATCAATTTTCACAAATTGTTCTAATGCAAAGTTTTCTTAGAGTAACTTGGATAGAGTAACTGTTTTATCTAATCAGAATGACTGTAGCGACATCATCACTGTGATTACTTTTGTGCGTGTGTTTATGAAAGCAAAATATTGACGGATTCAAAATTTTCCTAGAATCCATGTAAACTGGTCATATAAATTAATTAACCCGAAATGAAAAAGGAGCCACTAGTTAAGTGAACGTTGCATTTTTTTCATGTTTACAAGATTCTAAGTACTCTGCTCAAAAATAGACTTACCAAATGTAACGCGCATGCATCATAACTCCCTGCATATTTGCTAATTTCATTTTCATAATAAGAAATCATCACAAAACATGTTTTACTTCTTACTAAATATTATGGATTTTTTGTTTTTGCGAACAACTAGTCTGAAAATGATTAAAATCCAATTCGAGATACATTATAAAGTTTTCACGATAATATTATTCTCATTAAACATAGAACAGAAAAGGCTGGCGTGCTCATTTCAGAGGGATTGAGCACCTCCCCCAAATGAAAAAACTACGGAACCCCCCCCAAAAACGCTGACCCCCAAATCGCCCAACCAGTCGACCAAGCGTCCCAAGAGCTTCTGAAACCCGCCCTCCTAAAACTTGAATGGCTCAGTTAGCGCCATGACTGCCCCCCCCCCCCGGTGGGCACCCTGCAAAATGTAAAATAAACGTTTTCATCCTTTTAAACAACGTTTTATGATAGGTTCTAGATCGGTTGTTTCTTCTCAGTACACGGTTTTAAAAAAAAAGTGAAAAATGTACATCATTCATATAGCATGTTCATCATTCCTTTTAATTACTCTAATAAAATAGATAAAAGTGATATTAAAGTTTATGTTCTTTGGCTAATAAATTCAACTAATATATTTTTTAAAAATGTGTTATAATACTGGTTGTTAACTTAGTTTAGTGCGTGTAAAATGAACTGTATAGAAAATAATTTGCATCGTTAAGATTGTTACCAAAATAATAAGCTTGACTTCCTCGATTGGGTAAACATTCCGCTAACGATGGCCGAGCTCTAAACTTCTGTTCAGCTTTATCAAGTTTCTCAGCCGTCTTGCTTTAGAATTAATGAACCTATTTACCTCATTAGAAGAACCGTAAATTTTAAACTTTAAAAGAATATCTGAAGTTTCTTCTTTTATGACTAAACTTTTGCTTAAAAGTAAGCTAAGATTTCGATACATTTTCAGCTGTAGAGAACTTAACTGCTGAAAATTTACTCGGACAACGTTTCAAGCTGACGAGTAAACGAGTTTTTTTTCTATGTATCCGTTTTAGGTTATAAAAGTAGAAGTAAACGAAATTAGCCGATATAAATTTATTGATTAAAATTATTCATTGGTATGTTGATGTGAGATAAAAAGCATTATTTAAACAAAATATTTAGTACGAGATCCGGCTGCAGAATTCTGTGCTCATCGAGTGTTTGCTAAAATCTAAATTTTAAAGCATATTTATGATTAGGAGAATATATATCTTCCAGGTTGCCTATCAAAATGTGGCCGCTAATATTTTTAATTAAATTATTGTTAATTGATTTTTCGGAATAAAATTCATTCACTTGTTTTTTAAATAAAATATCGTCCACTTCACGGCAATATAGATAAAGACTCTGAAAAAATCACGGTTGCCGTTGAGCACTTAGCCGCACCTCTTCGCAGCCAGGTGTAAACAGGTATGATTTTGATGCATTTATACGTTCATAACGTACATTTGTTATTTATATATCAAATTAAAGCTAATTTTTTTTGTTTATTGTAATATACGGTTGCCTAATTAAATCTGGCCGCAAATAAGGGTTGCTGGTTGTTAAAAATGCCAGCTGTACGACGCTTTAAAGCCATTGCGCATGCGTCGAATGATAGTGTTCTCAACTGAACAGCTGCAACATTTTGATTCTAACATAAAAACCACGCTGTTTTGGAGTTCGTAATACACAACGTTATATATATTGTTGTTTTATTTGTGCATCTAAGAATTATCAAATTAATTAACGTAAAATAAAATTGATAAAGATGAAGGCGTGTTTTCTGTGTCGCAAAAAATTCAATGTACTTGACTTTCATAATGCATCATTCAAAAAGTGTTCACTAATGTTATTGTTCCGTCGTATGAAAAAATACAAATATCATGACACTTTATTAACAATTGAGTCCACTGATGACTTTGGATATCATACAGAGTGTTTTAAAAAAATTACAGTTCTAGAGCAAAAAGATAGAGAAGAATTCGAAGATTTTTGCAAAACACAAACCGTAAGTAAAATTTTAATTGAATTTAAGAACAATATAGGTTATAGTTACGATATAAATAATACAGTGCTAACTTTCAGGTTTTCTGTACAATGAAAACATTGCTATTGAATGACAATGGAATATTTAACTGTAACACCGTATTTCTTATAATTTACAGATTCCGAGCCTTTCTTCAGATCTTTATGAACAAAGTATTCCTGCTGTAAGTTGTGATCTAGTAAGTATATACATCAGTAATAATATTAATCTGATATCAAAAAAACATTTCTAGAACGAAGCTTTTAATACACATTGTCTTTCAATGCATACATTTACTTTGCAGGAAAAATCAAGGGCTACATTGAACGATCAACCAACTACACTTTCAGTAAACGAACAGCTTAGTACAATTGCTTCAAACGAGCAGCTTAGTACATCTGCGCAGGAGGATGATCATTCTCAGTCTTTTCAAAATTTGTCATCTGCTATTACAATATCCCAGCAACCTATTTCATCGAAAAACAACCAAAAACAAACAGTCAGCCTGCCATTTTTGTGACTATGTTGAGAAAAAAGTTGGTAAGAGACGAATTTATGTAACGCTCCCGCAATCAGAAACAACGGTTGAAACAATAAAATCAATGGCCGAAAAATCAAATGACTCAACACAATTAGCGAAACTAGAAATACCTCAATCTGTTGCTTATCATTCAACTTGTTTGTCATCGTATCAGATTTCACTGCAACGGCAATGTAAGGAACATCCAGAGCCAGAATATTGGCACAAAAACCGCCAATTTCACCAGTTGGCATTCAATGCAATTTTGGAAATTATAAAGGCGGAAATTATTGAGAAAAATCGCGTTATGAATCTCACAGATTTGTTATTTCAGTATAAATCACTGATATTGCAATTTGCTGAAGGTCAAGTACGCGCTGAAGATTTACAGGAATATCGTGCTGAAAACTTAGAAAATAAAATTAGGAAAGCTTTTGGCGATCGAATTACTGTAGAGTCATTCATGGGGACACCAAAAAGAAAAATTGTCTATCAGTATGTTATGGACACGTCACGATTAGTTGGTGAAATAGCTAAGTTAGAATCAAATGAGAGGAATCGATACAGAGATGTCGCTTACGAATTGCGAAACTGTATAACATCTCTAGAAAGTAAGAAGCTGGCAGATAATCTAACTCCAGAGGATGTCATTCACGGAGAGTGGAGTATTCCAGAACAACTTTTTAATTTCGTGTGCTACTTAATTCAAGGACCAGATACTCGTCGTAAAAATTCATGCGACGACTTAGTGAAAATAAAGTCTGTGTGTAGCGATCTGATTTATATTGTATCCAAAGGTAGAGGCAAACCGTCAAAACATCTTACGCTCGGGTTATCAATGAAATCAATGACAAGTTCACGAAAAGTTCTAAAGACATTAAATAGCTATGGACATACAATAGGCTATAATTTAGCTGAAGAAATTGAAACTGAGATGACGTATAATTCCCCCCCCCCCAAAAAAAAACAATGTGATACCGGCTGGTATTAGTAGAGTTGATGGGCTAAGCACGCACGTAGCTTTCGATAATTTTGACCGTTTCGTCGATACAGCTACTGGGAAAGATACTCTGCACCAGCGTTTCCCAACCGGTGGTTCGCGAACCCCCAGGGGTTCGGGCGGGGCAGAAAGGGGGTTCGCGAAAATAATATTGCAATGGCAGAATTTTTTATCGCTGACGAAAAAGAACAATCGAAATAAGAAATTTACATACTTATTAAGATGGAGTGCAAAAATGATTTTTTTTTAAAGAATTTGTTTTCCAGATAATGCAGAAAAGTAGTGGACTGGCATAAGAAGAACACATGCAAAATTTGAAATGCACTTATTTCAACTTTTGCTTGATTTCTAAAATATGAATCACAAATTGGTACCGAAAGATATTGACTGATTTATTTTAAATTTTAGAACCTATGTTTCTCCTGCCATTACCCATTTTTTCTCGTAAGCGAGATGAACGAGTCGAAAATATGATAACCTTCTACGTAAAATGCAAAATTCTGCATTCTTTTAGGCTAATTTCTGATTATACAGAGCTTAAAATGGAACCAGAAGATATTTATTCACTAATTTTAAATTTGGACTCCCATTCTTCACACTTTATTCCGACTTTACTGCATTATTGCAATTAGAAATTTCAAAATCTGTAAATTTTAATTACTCTTTAAATTTCCAAAATTTTCGGTATACCGTAACCGGAAAGTGGAACTTATCAGGAAAATTATTTTATACCTTTTTTTTTTTAGGATTATTTATGTTTACCGCCCTAATAATTGCTCGAAAAGAACAAATCATGAAAAAGTAATCATAAAAAAATATTCGTAGCTGTATTTCAATTTTATTTAAACTTGGATGTTTTGCAATAACTATGTTTTCATTTCTTGTTATGAAGTACAACATGGGAAATATATGTACTATCAAATTTTATACCTTCGTCACCTGTTACTTTCGACTACTGAAGGGGGTTCGCCATTTTGTTTCGGATCTTAGAAGGGGTTCGCAAGGGAAGAAAGGTTGGGAAACACTGCTCTACACAATACAGTCGGTATCATTTATTATGTTTTGCAGTGAAAATGATGACTCTAATAATAGGGACAATTCGGATACTTCTGATTCGGAATCCGTAGGAGCAAGAGCTCGTAAGAGACAGCGTTTTGAAGCACCTCAAAGGAAATTCGTCCTTTTGTCAAGACACCTTTTACAAGTATGACGTTTCTTCCTTTTCAAGCAATCACTGAAACAATCGATGCGTGTCACTCAGAAAAATTAATTGCAATTGATAAGGATTTGGTTTGGAGTATGTCTTTATCTCAAATTGATTCGGTACCCATGTGGTTAGGTTATAACTGCAAAATTGCCATTGATGAGAGTAAAATTCAGATAGTCGAGTACTTATCACCAATAAATGAATCTCCAACGTCGCTAGCTGTTGTTCAGGAAACTCTTAACATTGCAAAGGAAGTTGCTAACAATTGTAATCAACAACATATCATAGCTACTTACGATTTAGCAATAGCCAAATTAGCTATGCAGATTCAACATACTAAAAATCCAGAATTTGACGATATATTCATTAATTTAGGCGCATTCCATACCCAAATGGCTTTCTTTAAAGCAATTGGAAAGTATATTGACTCCAGTGGATTAATAGAGATTTTAGTTGAAGCTAAGGCACTAGCAGGAGGTTCAATGAACAGCTTCTTGGACAGTAAGCATTTGAATCGATGTAAGCGGCTACATCCCTTGGCTTCTGGTGCTTTGCAGACGATTCATTTTGAGAATTAATTATCAGAAATTGACACGGACGATGTTGAAAAATCAAACGAAGACTTAAACGCGGTAAGAAATGCTTTATGTGGAATCAATGAGAGCACTGTTTTACCTGATTCATTGCATAAAATACTGGAGGGTTATAAAGAGTTCCGCGAAATAACACTTCAGGGCGGTCATGGAAAAACAGCTCAATATTACTTGCAGTATGCCGAACTTATCAGCATATTTCTTCGATTTTCTAGAAGTATTCGTTGAAGTAATTTTGAGCTCTACTTGGATTCTATTTTCGAAATGCGTGGTTACTTTTTTGCATTCAATCAACCGAATTATGCCAAATGGGCTGCTATGTATTTAAATAACTTAATCAAGCTGAAGGTTGAAAATTCAACTCTATTTAAGGAATTTCGTGAAGGTGCATTTGGTATTAGACGCACAAAATCATGCTTAGGCAGATCACCTGTAGACTTGACTTTGGAGCAGACGATTAATGCTGATGCCAGTAATACCTTGACCGGTATTAGCCATTTTACAAATTCGACCGCTGCACGAGAAAGATGGGTTCTTAGTCATAGTGTCAGAACTAAAATTATGTCGTTTGTAAAAGCAAAAATCGGATTATCTCAAGCAGATAATACTTCTTATACGCTACAAAAGAATCGAATCGAGAAAGACTCCAAGACTCTAAACAGTATTGTTGAAACGATCAAGAAAACAATGAATCCTTTTTCTGAAAATGTAGACAAAGATAGTTTGTTCAATTTGTCAACTGGTAAAGCTGCCTCCTTAAATGTTACCAATTATTTACTCAACGTTAAGTCTTTAGGTCAAGAGCAAAAGTTAAATTTTTTTTCGGAATGCTTTGAAGATTCAAAAAGACTTGTGAGAGCAGTAACTCGTAATAAATAACATAACTTCGCTTCAGATTGTGTTAAAAAAGTATTAAGAGTGCCACCGGAGACAAAAAAACATTAATTAAAATGGAACGAGATATTTTTGGACGCCTGTTAGCAATTGCTATAAATCAAAAGGTTGACATTGGGTACTGTCTGTCATTCCCGCTAGCACCTGTACCTCCTGCACTATTCCACTGTTCAAGGAGACATGGTGAAGACGGACAAGTCAACTTTGAGTAAACAATTGACGGCAAAGATTGCACCAGCTAATCCCGGACAAGTCGACATAGAAATCATTGATGGTTTCCATTATTTGTATCAAATTGGCTCTACTTTGCCACAAACATTTGGAAAAATAGCAGAATCGATATTGATAAAACTTTGTTCAAAAAATGCTCAGAAAGTACATATCATATTTGATAGATATTTAACGCCTTCTATTAAAGATTGCGAACTACAAAATCGAGAAGGAACTGATATTCCATACACAATTAATGGCCCTTTGCAAACAAGAACCAATGATTTTTTAAAAAGCTTGAAGAATTTTCGTTTCAAAGAAGCCCTGGTAAAATTTTTAGCTAACCATTGGGCCGATGATTCTTTTGCTACAGTTTTAGGAAATAAAAAAAAATATATTACTGTTGGAGAAAAATGTTTTTCATATTGTTCTGCTGGATATCTTGTAGTGAAAACTGAAGAAACTGAATTAGCATGTAAACATGAAGAAGCTGATACAAGAATTGTTTTCCACATAAGTAAAGTACCTGAAAATTTAAAAATTTTGGTGAAAACAACAGACACTGACGTTTTAATCATTTTATTAGGTAATATGCATAAATTTCCTAATTTGCAAATTTGGTTGGCAAACAGTGCATCAAAAAAAAATTAATAATAAGGATGAAGTTTACATAAACTGTACGGACTTATCAATAAAATTAGGCGCAACTTTATGTCTTGCTCTTCCCGCTTTTCACGCATACACGGGTTGCGACTACACGGCTGCATTTTTCAACAAAAAGAAAGTTCGGCCGTTGAATGTATTTATTAAGCACCCAGAAATTCAACAAGTTTTTGCATCTTTGACTAATTCCAATGACATCTTTAATGAAACAAAAATTGATGCAGTCCAAGAGTTTACGTGCCTTATGTATGGACTCCCAAAGTGTCGAAGTGTAAATGCCGCAAGATTTTTATTATTTAACAAAATGTACGCTTCAAAACAAAATAATGAAAAGAATTAAAGGTTTCGACTCAGCGCACATTCCACCGTGCTGGAAATCTTTGAAACAAAAATTGTTGCGGACAATCTTTGTTAATTCGTTAAAGTGGTTAAATGCCACTGAGCCGGATTATATCAAGTTCAGCGCGGAAAATAATGGCTTGCGGCTATTAGATGGGTTTCTAAAACCAACATGGTTCCTGGGAAACTCAACTCCAACGCAAGTTGAGAGTGTGCTATGTGATTCGATGAACAAATCTTCCGATAATGACGACGATTGTGATATTTGTAACGATGAAAGTGGTAGCAGCGATGATAGTGGTGAGTGAAAGCTCTGATGATTCAGATTTTTAAATAAGAGTTACGGAAATATAAGATACATATTTTAAATTTTTAATTTGCTTAAATGTTTAATTAATATGCAACAGGCGATTGAATACTTGAATAAAACATAATATTTTTTCAAACAGTACTTGCACAATAAAATTTTCTTTTACATAAGTAACCTTGGTTTTATTTTTCATCAATATTAATTTTTTGTTGTAGTTTTTAAATTTGTCATTTTGAAAAAGAAGACGATTCTTTTGGAGTATTTATCAAGTTGTCCCTACTACTGTTTGAACCGGTGCTTGAGAACACTATCATTCGACGCATGCGCAATGGCTTTAAAGCGTCGTACAGCTGGCAATCGCTATCCTCGTCAGACTAGTGATGTTACGCGCTAGCCTAAATACTTACCATTTTTAACAACCAGCAACCCTTATTTGTGGCCAGATTTAATTAGGCAACCGTATATCACAATAAACAGAAAAAAATTAGCTTTAATTTGATATATAAATAACAAATGTTCGTTATGAACGTATAAATGCATCAAAATCATACCTGTTTACACCTGGCTGCGAAGAGGTGCGGCTAAGTGCTCAACGGCAACCGTGATTTTTCAGAGTCTTTATCTATATTGCCGTGAAGTGGACGATATTTTATTTAAAAAACAAGTGAATGAATTTTATTCCGGAAAATCAATTAACAATAATTTAATTAAAAATATTAGCGGCCACATTTTGATAGGCAACCTGGTAGATATATATTCTCCTAATCATAAATATGCTTAAAAATTTAGATTTTAGCAAACACTCGATGAGCACAGAATTCTGCAGCCGGATCTTAGACGATATTTTTATATGGCCAACTGCAGAGCCTATTTTTCACTTTCCTTAAAATACAGATACATTTCGATGTATATATGCCCATATTTTATAAATGAATGGATTTGTGAAAGTTTACCAAAAATAGCTGTTGAATTTTCATTGAAAATGTTGTTGCTTTAAAAGCTATAAATATTACTTACCTTAAAACAAAATACAATTACTACCACATAAACATACACACGCGCATCTCTCGCTCTCTCTTATGGCATAACAAGTTACTGAGTCACTCCTATAGTTCCTGCAGATTTAAATCGTTAAGCATTTTCCATAACCTGGTTATACTGGTATAGAAAACCAGTAGAAACTTTTGTCCTCGTTCAGTTTTAAAAAGTCATAGAGGGTGGAACTGGTATATTGGCCACACCGATAGAATAGCATGACTAATATAGAAAATACAGACAGTCACCCCGTAGAGAAAAATCGTTGCCAATGAATTGGGAGCAATCTCTCAACTTTTCTTTTCATCTCTGGATTCAGAGCGCTTTCCATTACGTCTTTTCTTTGCAAGAACTTCAAAATTTCCCGTCGTGGTGACATTTGATATTAATTATTTTTAATTTGGAAATTAAGACCGCATTCTCTACTGTTCATGGTTGTCAAATTTTGTTTTATTTTACCTCTCGCAGTACACGCAACAGGGCCCTGAAAACCTTTCGTTATTGTATACTCACACTATATCCCCCTCTCTCTCTGTATTTATATACATACAGTGAAACCTGTGTAAGTTGACCACTTGCGGTGCAGCACTTGAGTGGTGGAAGGTGAGGTAGAGGATGTAGGTCTAATTCCGTTCCTGACAAAAATGGTCACCTTACACAGGTGGTCAAATTTACAGGTTTTACTGTATATATATATATATATATATATATATATATATATATATATATATATATATATATATATATATATACATATATATATATGTATACTAAAAATGTAGAACGGTGTGTTAAGACCGGAATGCTCAACCTGCTGTATAATTCTTAAATGGCTCCTGAATTACACAAGACAGCTTTAAGGAATATAATGTTTTAGTTATTTTTTTAATGAAAACACTTACAATCGCATACCTGTTTATTTATTTATTTTTTTAACAGCTGAAACTATATTATAGCAAAGTAATTCAGTCCAGTTCATCAGTTTATCCCAAAAGAAAAGTTTTTGTGTGAAATAATAAATAAATAAATACAAAAAAAGCACTAAAAGTGAAATTGCACAAAAAGTGTGATACAAATCTTGAGAATGGAATGAAATTGAGTGAAGAAATTTAAAGGGGTGGGGGGAGTACATTATAGCGAAAAATAACGGTTCATGCTTTCTTTTAATATCTCGAATTAAACGAATCAAAGCAAACAAAAAACATAGCACTTGCTAATTACCTTATTTTATGCTTAATATTTCTTTATCCACTCCTTTAAAGTAGTTTGAAAAAAGCTTTCTGTAAAAAGTTAATGCATGGAAGATAAAAACTGAATATATATTTCATTACGTTAGAAAGATTAGGATATGGCGTGAATTCGGGCAAAAAATCTTTGGAAAGCATTATTGATTGTATGAGTATTGAATAATGAATGGAATAGAACGAAAAGTAGCACGGCATTGCATTATCTTAAAAAATGTCGCTTTTAGCATTTCCAAATAATAAAAATGTTATTTAACGAAGCTGTATATATTTATTAGATTTGTTATTCCATTTCAATAAAAATGTCTTTCTTTTGTGAACCCAATCGAAAAACAAAAGATTTTTTGTTTGTTTTTAGCATTCTAAAATAATCTCATTTTGCAGTAAAAACATACATTTAGGTTTTACCTCTACGGCGTTTCTAACTTTTTGTGTTGATCACCCATTCCATTCATACTGAAAATGTTCTAACTGCGTATATTTCTTTCTTGATATTTAAGAAGTTATTTCCTATAGGGAAGCTGAGCTGCTTTTAATTTATCATAAAATGTATACCTTTTAAATGTTAACATTACGATTTTCTGAAATCGTATTACAATAATTTGCAGCCATTTAATGATTACAGGATTACAATAAGTAGCATGTCAATAATATTTTTTGAAAAAAAATATTATTAATTATAAAATTACATTATATTTAATAGAATAGTTTTTGAACTGAGTGAGACACTTAACGGTTGCTGGCACTGTCATTTTTAAAAGTTTCGAGATATACTACTGTAACCGAAATTTTTTTAAAGCATGCGTAACAATCTCAAATTAATTCAATAGTTTAAGAGTCAGAATTCATAAATATTCGTAAAGACTTAGTTTAAAGTAAAAGAAATACTTTTCATTTTTTATAAGAGAAGCAACCGGGGCTACATTTACGACTATTCTCTATTACTTACTCTGCAACTCTGTTATCCTTAAACGCCACAGTAGTTTGTAAATTTGAAAGCAGAAGGAAGTATTTTACAACTAGAAAAAACGTTTCATTTGACTTTAATCATGTTGATTTCCACAGAAAGAATTTCATAGAAATGATAAAGTATATTTACAAAACATAATAAAATTTTAAAAGTATGTTGTTTGTAAAATCAGCTACATGCTGAAATACGTGTTGCACTGTACTATTTTGAAATTATTTCTGCAATCTCTTTACGTGAATGACAATTTTTGTGCTTTAATTTAACGTGAAATTATATTTCTAGTACTTTGCACAAAGTTAAATTATTATTATGGAAGAACGTTGTTTATAGGTAAGGGAGAGGGATTGTAATGCAATTTATCAGATTTGACATCAGAAAAAGTCATCCATTAGTCAAAGTTTACAAAACCTCATGTTATTTGAGCGTGTGTATAAAGTCACATTGCATATTTTATTCAGTGAATAGTAGAATGTTGAACAGTTTAATGATTCTTGGGAATAGAATATCCAATAATCTAAATTTTTGTTGCTATATGTACAAAAATAACCGTTGTGGTGAAATTGAAGCTCGTGAAGTTTGTAATAATTTGTGGAATATGATCATCTGGAAAGGCATTTTATCATGTGAATTTGGCGCATCTTGCAGATACGATTGTAAAGTAAGTCTGCTATGTTTATGATTGTGTAAAACATTTTTTAACGAGTTTAATAGCAGTAATTTTTTAATTACAAAATAATATTTCCCTGTTATGCTTGTTGCTTGTGACGAATATCACTTTTGAAAACTATTTGATAGCAGCAGAGTTTGAAATAATATTTATAAGTATGAAATTTTTGACTTTGATCTGTATCTGCTACGTTTAGGATGAAGATTACATCTTTTAAGCGTCTAATATGAGCTGTTTGTTTTTCCTAAATTGCGAAATAATAGTTGTTTCCTTACAACATTTTACTTTGGTCAGTACTTCGAATTGTACACTTTCAAAACATAACAATATATTAAATTTCAATAACGAGCGTATTTTTGGGTCACATAACAGTGTTTTAAAAGGTTCAAAATCCTTTCCGTGTTTATAGTTTATGCAAAATATTTCCCTTTTTTTTTTGAACTAAATAATGATCGTCTTGCGTGAAATGTTTCAAAAGTTCAGAGGAAGTATTTGAGTCATTGTTTAGGCGGTCGAAAGTTCTTGTAGAAAGGAGGTTCGCATTTGAAAAATTCCTGCTTCAATGGCATGATTCAAGTGCTTTGGAAAAGAAACTTTTCTCATTTCATATACAGAGACCTCGGATAAAGTATGAAGATGACGAAATATTTAAGTAATGATTTAATGTATTTGAAACATAGGGCATTATTTAGAACTATTGTTTGGAACGCAAGTACGTTTGGTTGTAGGCAACGTGGAATAGTTTAAAAAAACTCAATTTTTCAAAATGAAGAAAATGGAAATTTATTTTCAGTATAAAAGTACATATAGAGGGAACTATGAATTTTAAATTAGAACTTTTATTGAAATATTATTTTTCATTTTAGGCAGGGAATTTGTTTGTTAAAATAAAGGATTAAAATTATCACTTTCCCCAATTAAACATGAATAACTAAATTCTTCCTTTCGCCTTTGGTTCCTTTCGCCTAAGACAATTCATTTTCCTTAGGCTGACCACCACAATTGGTGCATTCTCGAGATCTCATAACATTACAAATACTTCTAATAGTATCACTGACAAAAATAAAGAAATGTAATTATATTACACAGCAATATATCCAAAGCCTGGTGCATATTCATGTAACAGAAGAGATTTCAGCTCACTCACACACACACAATCAAAACTATTAATTTGGACAACATTGACAAGAGAAAGGAGTTACTTATATCTAAATATATCCCTTGGAAAATACATCTTTCTCGAATTTAGGCGAGCTTTCAGCCCTCTTACACATACATTCACACTAATACAACATGACCATAAAATGTATTGAGATTTAGAGAGCGCAAAAAAGGCATAAGATAGTTTTTATAGAGACGCGCATCTTAAATCGAAACTAAAACTTTTAAAAAGAAGAATAACTATTGGTCAAGGAGGGTGGCGTGATTTTCACAGAATAAAAATTGCCACAATTCAACGAGGAGAGCCAATAAAAGTATTAGGAAATATGCTCTGGCAAATTAAATTAGTTGAATAATTTCTCTCTGGAACAAAGCGAAAAAGACGCTAACAAAACTAAACAGAAATATTTATTATTCCCCCGATGAAATGTGTGAAAGTTCAATTAGTTGGGTGCAGCTGCAATGAAGGATGTAAAATAAAAAAATACAATTTTTAATGAGCCGTTGGTATGAATGCACCTTAAAAACTGCGAGCCACACCTGACTCTTTACATAAGGAGTTATCTTTTTAGAATTTTTTTTTTCATAATAGATTAGAATATTTTGGAAAAAGGAAAAACAACTTGGCCGTATTCGAGTAATCCCTCACAAAAATTACTTTCTTGTGAAGCTAAAAATTACACATGCATCTAGAAATTACCCGTCGTAGTGGGTACTGCTCGTAAAATAATTCGCCCGACAATGCTTACCGTGATCTTCGCCACCTGAGTCTCATGACGTGCTCAGACTGGTGTTTCTTCTATGAACGTGAATGAGAAATAACAACCGTGCTCGTCATTGCGTTAATTAATAGTTCCATAGTTAAAAGAAATAAAAAAGTTTCTCTTCTACCAAATTGCTATAATTTTGAAATTAAATTAAAACAATTTCCCCGTTTTCGGTCGTAACTTCCGGTTATGAATTAATTTAGTACATATTTCAATTTAATATTTTATTGAAAACACTAGCTGCGACGCCCGGCGTCGCACGGTCTATCTTAAGTAATGCTCATTTTCTGGCGGAGGACAAATAGTGATGTCGCGTATTTCTATGAAAAACGTATTATATTCCATTTAAAATACCCATATAAATAGGCTTGCCATACGTCCCGGTATTTTGCTCTTGTCCCGAAGTCTCGCCCAGTTTTATCAATGTCCCGAAAACGGCTGTAAGATGTAAAAAGTAATGAATTTATGTTTTTAAGAATCTTTTATGAAGACATTAAGAATCTTTAAGATGACATAGCATTAATGATCGAGTCCACTGCAAAGCATTGATTGTATGTAAAATAAACTTTGGCGTTTTCTTTGCGCGGACTTTTATGAAAAAGTCAAACTTAACAAAGACATCTTGAAAAAAGTACATTCAAGCCAGAAATATGAGTGGATTGAAAACAAATAACATTGTTGCTTATTAATGGTTTTTTTAGTTTGACAAAAATGTTTTTTTTTTTGTTTTTGAAATGGCTATTGTAGTTAGACAAAAAGTTGTAATTTAAAAAAGAAAGATTTAGTTATTAACTGTTCAATTAAACAATTTTTTTAAAGTATTTTAAACTTTATTTTATTAGCACTTCGTTCTAGATGGTAGACCAGAAAAAATTGTCACTAAAAAGGAAAAAAAAATCTTTCTAAGTACATTAAGTAGCAAAAATTCCTTTTTTACTTTTAAAAGGTGTGTAGACTAACAATTTAGGGTTGGAGGTTTTTAGGCTTAAAACTCATCATTTTTCTTTTAATTTTTTAAACATTTCCTCAGACCCCCCCCCCCCGCTACTGGGGGGTAGTCCATACCCCACGGACCCCAGTATGCCCATCCCATATAAATGTGTCCCGGTTTCACTAACTAAAAATATGGTAAGCCCACATATAAAGTACTGTGTCTTATAATCTTATATCATGCAGATTGTATAAAGTTGAGTTCAAAAGAAAACTCAAAACAAATGTTATTTTAAAGTACTTCTGCGTACACTATATTTTTAGTTCTCTTTTCTTCCGGCAAAAGTAGATATTGATTTTTACCCGAACCAGATCTCGATAGGGTAACATATAGTTGCTTAAATGTTGCATAACGTGCTTAAATGTTTGCCCCTGGGCCTTATTAATTGTTACCGCAAACGATACCTTCACCGGAAATTGAATTCTTTCAAAGTTAAAAGGCAAATCCCTTGGTATCATAGGGATGCGAGGTATCAGCACTGTTTGCCCTACTGCTGGACCAGGCAAAACTGTAGCACCACACGTTATTGCAAAGAAATTTTACTTGGAGTCTGGCTCTGTTGCATAAATTTGGTGGTTTAAGTTCCTTAGCAACGCAATTGGAGTGCCAGTTTTTAATTTGAGTGAATGTGGGGAAATGCCACTCGGATTTAGAGAATTTAAAAATTCTTGTGGGTAATGTGCCGCATCCTCTTAATCCATTACACTGTAAAAAATTCTGGTTCAACCTTTCACTAAAAGTTGGTGAAATGCAGCTGCAACGAACAGTTGGTACTAATTTGAACCATTATGATGGTTTACTAGTTATGTGGTTCAGCACTGAACCATGATTACGGATTTTTCTAACCAGTATTACGGTTCAACTTTGAACCATTATTACGGGGTTTTTTCTGACCAATACTGCGGTTCAACTTTGAACCATGATACGGATTTTTTTCTAACTAGTATTACGGTTCAACTTTGAACCATAATATCAAACTTTTTTCTAACCAGTATTATGGTTCAACCTTGAACCTTAACCATAGATTTTATTTTAACTGGTGTCTTGGTTCAACTCTGAACCATAACGATGGACTTTCTACTAACCCCTGTCATAGCTCAGAGTTGTAGCATGAAAGTGAAGTTTGAACTGCACCATTTTATGTTGCAATGGTGACCTTTAACATAAATAATTTTATTATGTTCAAGCGTAAGACAGGAAACAAGCTTATTACCAATTTTAATTTTCAAAGCGAATTTTCTGTTTTTTAATACGTAAGTTTAACTTAAGTTTTTGCTAATTATTTGATTTAATTCTAAGAACAGATTCATGCGTTTCAATAATTGATTCAATGTTCCATAAAAAAATGTATTTATTTATATATATGAACATCCCAATGCACTGTATCAAAAACTAATTGTATTTTTTAAGTAACTATGTTACTTTGTTATATTCTTCAAAATTGCAATGTAAGTCACTGTTAAAATTTTTAATCCCCCTCCCATAAGGAAGGCCTTGAAAATATATGTACAGTTTTTTATGTTTGTCAACAGATAGTTTTAACAAAAATGGCGTTTGAAATTTTGCTTATAAGTGTAATTATTTGATAGCGAACATTTTAAATTTCTGAATTGTGTAACTTTATTTTAAAATATATTTCAACACTCTTTAGCATCAAAAATATTAAATTTATTTATATGCATACACAGATGACTGAAAACATATGTCTAGAAGTGAAATTGAAAAACCATGAAATGCACAAATAACAATAATTAAAAATTATTGGGGGGTTCCGGCACAGGTGTTACTCCAGGGCTAAAACGTGCAGTAGTTCGTGGCACTTCAGGCTAAGACCGCCCAGATGAGTCTAAGACTTCACCCTGTAAAGATATAAAATAACTGACAGTACAGCGTATCTGAATTGTATGCCATCTATTCAATGTTCTGTTGACATCAACCGTGTAGTGCAAACATCTATTTTGCGTTTGGAGATCTGAAATATCCGATTGCAACTTTTTCCCTAATTCCCAAAACTCTATTACTTAAATAGGTTCATTTGTTTAATTTTGTTAGAATGATTGGGACAAAATTTTAGAAGGAATTATGGGTGCAAATTCTGTAAAATGGCAGTCGTGGTCGAAAAATGAAAGATTTTGAAAATACAACAGTAATCAGGGTCGGATACAGGAATAATTTCTTGAGAGAACACCAGGAAGTAAAAAGTATTCTAAAATCCATCAGTGTTAGTAGTTAATTAAAATATATATATATATATATATATATAAAGAGCAGAAAAGAGAAAGGTAACAGCTCGGAAAAATGGTTTGGTAGTAACGAGAGAGAAAATAATGTTGCAATAAATGTAATAAGAAAACGTGCAATTTTCAGTACGTAAACAAATCATTGTTACAACTGTAAGTGTAGAGCCGGAGCAAAATGTAAAATACATGGGGGAAGTATTAAATCACGTAATAAGCAAGCATATGTTGAAGCAAAATAAAGTAAACACGCACAGGTTGAAAATTTGGAAAAAAAGTTAATTTAACGTTAAAGGCAACGAAACTGCTAATTCGAAAATCACGCAAAATTGACCCAATTTTTTAAAAAAGTTCCCACAGTAGACATGTTTTGAATACAAAACTGGTTTTACCTGCTCTTGGTGTAATAGTTAGTTCGAATGATTAGGAAGTAAGAATCATTACAAATCAAAGTCACAACCTGGATTGGTTTTCGAGGGGGGGGGGGGCGGAGGTCAAGTTGATGAAAGTGTGTGTTTTTTATCAGAATATTTTTGATTTTCAAATTATCCTTCAGAGCATGTAAAAATTTCAGGGCGGGAGGGATTATCCCCCCCCCCCCAACTTCCTGGCTGTGGGCTTGGAATCAAAATTCAACTAACTACATTTATATAAATGAGTGTTGTCTTAACATCTTTATTTATTCGAGTTCAATCAGCAGGGAAACATTTCAAAAAATGAATTTCAAAGTAATATTGAGTACTTCAAATATATATAAAAAACCTAAATCGAAATATTCCTTTCTCTTTAAAATAATTTTTATTCGTAAAACGTTACGGTTTCTATAATTTGCATGACTTTTATATTTTTACTCTCTCTCTCTCGCATATACACACACGTACGCACATATTGCACCATGCGCGCACGTCAAACCTTGAAGTAAAATACTTCACAATAGGTACAATCAGCGTTTCTCAACCTTACAGTATTCGCGGCCAAATTTTCTATCATAACTTTCATCGCGCCTCCCCCCCCCCTTACCATAAAATGTAGACAACATTAAAGTATATGAGTACTGATTCTGTTTTTTAATTATTTTAAACTAACTGCCAAAACAATAGTAAAAACAAGTAATTTTAGTAATAAAATTAATTTAGTAATAAATCACTATTTGAATTTTGGGCAGGAGTAGAGGATGATTTTTCTGCACTAAAACAAGGGCATTTCGCATTCTATTACCATTTTCAACATCCTCAACAGCATTTGTGAAGCTGTATTTTCTGCTGTGGCTTCTTTGAAGACAAACTATAGATTTCGGCCAAATATAAAAACAACTGAGGGTGGCTATTTCTAATATTAAGCCTTAATTCGAAAAATTTTGCTTTGAAATACAGACCCAAGGAAGTCACTAATAATTATTAAATTTGTTTTTCACTTAGTATGTTTTGATTAAGAAAGTTTTGATGTAGTAATTTGTTTTAATTTAATAAGTTATTAAATATGTCGAAATGTATTTTGTTTTCTGTGTATGTGTGCTTTCCTTTCAGTCAGTTGATCAATTTTTTAAAGTAATGTTTTCTCTTGGATATTCTCGCGCCCCCCTTCTCGTGTGCTCACGCCCCGCTAGGGGGGCGCGCCCCACAGGTTGCGAATCGCTGAGGTACATGAATTGTTATATTACTTCATAATGTGGTCTATTTCTTTATGCTTAAGCGTTCCTTTTCCAGGTTTGAATTTAGCTCTGATGTTTAGGAGTTTTTGAAAAGAATATGTGAAAGCATTTTATCTTTTAGTTATGGTGATTCATGTTTGGATTTTAGAGTCGTTAGTTCAATTTAAAACGCTTTATTAGTATGCATGGGGAAAATCATGTCACAGGTTTTGCTTAAACCATTAAGCGTCAATGTTCCCATTTTGGGAACATTAACTTCTGATTTTTTTTCGAAATACTCTTTCCGAATATCATTATACTGCTATTTTTTCTTCAAACCTCTATGTTTGAGAAAGCTTCTGTAATTTTTGTAAAAAGCTCGCTTGGTAATTAATATTTTTAATAAAAATGTTAAAAACTCGAAATTTGGCTTTTTGAACTCATTCAATACACATGCATATTTTTCCTAATAATATAGTAATGAAAATTAATTTTGCACCTTAATTTAGATTATAACTGTCTATTTTATAAAATATCACTGATCCAAAGTGAAAATTTAAGAAAAAAGTTTCGCAATTGACGAAAGAATAGCTTTGTCCCATTTTGGGAACATTGGCGCCTTCGTTAGTTTTCGAAGCGAGTCAGATTTCAGCATACATTCGGCGCTATACCTGAAAAATAGAACACGTGCAACTTCCGGTGACTAACTGTCTCAAGGTTAGTTATATGTAGTTATATGTATCATCGCAGAAGCAATGCGTGAAAATAGACTGCAAAATTGCCCTGTAAGAAATTATAAGGACATCAAGAAAAAAACTGACATTTGATTCGATTACTACAAAGTCGAACAGCATTGTAAAATGGAAAGACAACCATGTTGTTTGTTTAGCTTCCAATATTGAATCAGTTGAAAAGATAGGTGCAACAAAAAAGTGGAGTACAACAGAAACGAAAAAAATTGATATAGTGCAGCCTCATGTTGTTGCTGCCTGCAACAAATATATGGGAGGGGTCGATCTGCTTGATCGATTTTTCGAAAATCAGGGCCAAGAAATGGTGGTGGCCATTTTTTTTTACCAGTACATGAAACATGGCAATTGTAGCTGCCTGCTGACTGCATAGAGAATGTGAGGTAAAGGTCTCTAAGTTGGAATTTCTGCGAGAACTTACGACTACATTGCTGAAAAGAGATGATGAGCCAAAACATTAGGATCATTTTCGTCCCGGTCCTTCTGGATCTGTATCCCAAGATGTATGCTTTGACAGGGTTAATCATTTCCTGTAAAATGCAGGAAGACGAGCAAGGTGCAAAGTTTGTCTAAAAAACTCTCACCTTCTTGGGATAAAATGTAGCGTAATGCTTCGTAAGAACTGTACAGCTCTCTTTCATTCAAAATAATAGTTTATAAAAAAAGAATGTAACAATTAAAAAACAAAAAAGTGCACAAAACGTATACATTACAAACTGGTAAGTTAGATTTTATTAATTAAAATCGTAAAAGCGGCTACTATTACGCAATAAACTACAGAAATTCAAATGTCCAATACAAAATGCATTTGGAATCTTATACCCCCATTAGGCGCCAATGTTCCCATTTTGGAACATGCTATAATTTTCAGTTATTTATTTTTTTTTTTACAAATTCAAATGAAATAGGTATAGATACTCTCTGTACGTTACAAAAAAACAGTTACTTATTTTAAAAAAATGTTGGAACATGTAGCGGCATTTAATGGGTTAAAATTTAATTAAAAAATAAGCGTTTACCATATTGTAATAATAATAGCCGACCTCTTATGTACACAGGGGAACATAAATTGTATTTACAGCATTCAATCATGCTGACATTTATGAATGGTGCTTTTGACATGGTACTAAGTGATTGATGACTAACTGTAATGTATGCTTTATTCACTCCTCAAAATCCCTATCCCAATAATTTGTCGCATTTAGATCTTCTAGTAGTAATACTTTTTAATTAAATTTGATGAATTGTTACCTTTCGAGTATGTGCTGTATCGCTTTTACAATTATCGCGGATACATTCGAATAAAAGCTAGGAACGTATTCGAATGTTAAATAAGTATTCATCTGCAACGTTAGAAATTATGTATTGCACGTAAATATAAATTTGGCTATAAAACCGTGTCGTAGTAATCAGAGTGACCTTCCTTTTACCGATTAATTTGACAGTGAACGAGAAAGATAAAATGAAAACAATGATGTAACACATACATTGTATGCTAATAAAAGCGAAATTTCTTAATAACACGGACACATATAACAATGTCTGAATTAAAATTCATACTATATAATACCTAAGTTTTCACAGCATATATATGTTCTTCAAATTTACGCAATTGATATATAAACAAATATTTTATCTTAAAAACCTTTAAACAACATTATCATTACCCCCTCTCCCCTACGGGCCCATAATTTAACAATTACCTCAGCAACATTTATTAACCTTAAAATAATGACTGAATTAAAAGTTTTTTTATACTATATCCTTCTCAAATACCCTAATTTTTTGAACCTATATCTTCTTCAAATTTATGCAATTGATACATAAATAAATAATTTATCTTAAAAAACTTCAAATAACATTATCATGAAGACATACACACACATAATTAAACAATTATCTCAGAAACATTTATTAACTTTAAAAGAAACTGCACATGTTAATAACATAATTCATAGAAAATTTTAAGTGTAATTTTGCCTCTCAGATTTAGTCTCTCTAAATCTGAGGCTTTAATTTAGAGATTGTGGTTCTGAAATATTTATCTATCCCTTACATAATTTTATTTTATTTTCGTTGTTTCAACAGTAGATTTAGTTTTAAAAATATGTTGCACTAAGGTCGCTTTATGTTTATTGTTGAAAAATCTACTGTGGGATATACTCATTTAAAGTAAACTTCTTTGCGTGTGATCTTTTTTTTCTATTGAAAGTTGGAAAACTTATACTTGTCTTCTAAAACTTTGACCTAAAACTTTGACTTCGAAAATAAATGTTTTGATGCTTAAATTCTTGGTGGTTAGGTACAAAGAACTAAATGCTCTATAAGACGAAATCTTTTCTTTGAACTCGAATTTTCCCTTCGTTTTGCTCCGTAATGTTTCCATCATTGCACTTGATCCTGAAAAGTCCTGTCGTCTTCAATGAAATTGTTTTTGTCCTTTTAATATTAACCGAAATTCATAGGTGAAAGTGCTGCACGTTTTTAAACTGATCTTGCGTCAGGAAATCTATAATATTTTATTAATATATTAAGTGAACTATTTCCTTAAAACTAATGTTTACCTTAAAGTAAAATGTTCTAGGTCTTAATGCATGAAATACATATTTTGTTACTTTTCAATGCTTCAATACTAAATAACTCTTTGAGATATTATGTTAGACAAAACATTACGGCAACTGGAGTAATGTTAAATGAAGTATATTTAATATGAAATGCTACTTGGAAACTTAAAGTTAATTAATCATAATAACATACCTTTCTCTAACTTCGTATCAATACTCGATATAAATGAATAGTAGCTAGGATGATATTTATTTTAACAAACATGCGCAGATATCTCCAAGTGGGAAAAATATCGGCATTTATAATAAATAATTAAGACGATCATCACATTTTCTCTTTTATTCGGTTGTTAGTGCCTTTTTTGTTTCCAGGTCAAAACGTAAAGCCATTGTCTTATTTCCAAAACTAGAATACTAAATATTGCCGTAATGGAAAAAAAATATAAGCAAATAAAATAATTTACTGTTAGTATTATTAGTTTTATTATTATTATTAATTTAATCGTCATGCTGCACTTAGTATACAAGGACGAAAATAGAGAAGCTTCAATATTTTATGTCAGACACATACATTCAATCATGAAAAAGCATGATTTTTCATAATAATGTATCACTTTGGGGCAGCAATATCATGTACTAACGTTCTTAAAGGTTGGAAAAAATATATTTTTTAAAATTATTTATCACGATTATGAGAGTTAAAAATTAAATTCTAGCAGATTTTTCTCAAACGCAGAAATCAGTCTCTAACAGTTGCACTAAATGACTAACTCAGAAATTATAAATACATATTTTTCTGAATAGTTTCGACGAATTATTTATTTTTATATATATTTTTTTTGTTCTACTTAACTGTGTTTTTATTTTTTGGTTTACAATAGCATTTAAAAATCTAAGTTTGTTAAGTAAAAGGTAGAGCAAAAGTTTAAAAACTTTTAATGTTTAAAAAGTATAACATAATTAAAATCAAATATATTTCTAGTCATAGATTAATTTTGCTTAAAAATATAGAGATAATTGAAAATATAACTTAAATTAAAGCGTAAACTTTTCTAAATTTCTGTACTTTTAAAGCATGTACTAACAGTTTTGCTTGAACAATGATAATTAATGTTAAGAAGCAGGGATATTTGCTGTCAAAAGCATTTTTTCTTAATATGCAAATCCTTAAACGCCTCATTAATAAAGTTAGCTAAATGTCTTTCTAAAAAAGAGGAAAGATGAATTCATGTATTACGAATTAATAATGAGAAAAATCTTCCTAATGAGATATTGAAAAGATTTTCTTCAACTTTTAATTTAAAGTGAAATGAGTCATAATAAACGTTCTGAGATATTGGTGGAAGGAGCAAAAAGAAATTTTTAATATTTTTTTTTAAATTTCAGTGCTTAAGTAAACGTATGCACTAATTTAATGTTGAATGATTAATTGTTTTGTTTTCTTCACGAATTTTGTTCGAATGAAACACTTAATCACTTAGTGCCAGTCTTTAATTATTTGTCATCCATTAACTAAACTCGTTAAATGTATGCTGCACTTATTATTTAAAATAACTATTAACAAGACAGTTTCGAAATAATTTAAATGTTAATCCAATTAACTTTCTCATTATTTCCAAATATTTAAAAATGTGTATGTTTATGAATACATTTATACATATTTCGAAGCATAATTTTTCAGTTTTATTCATGCATGTTTAGTTTTACATCTTTCACTTAATTTGTACTGATTCATTTTTCTTTCTAATTCTTTTCTTATGTACTCAAGTGTTATTTGTTTTTCGTATTCTGCTAGAATCATCATGGTACCCGTAGGAAGTACTGAAGGGAGTGAAAATTTCAATTAGGAACTGTCATACGGCTACAGTATGTAAAGTAAGAATACGAAGCATCAGTAAATATCCTGGTTGCTTCTTCGTTCTACAGGTAATTTGAATAAGGGTTGTTATACATCCAAAGCGATAAGATCCGAGAATCTTTCCACTTTCACGATATACTTTCTGATTGAAGTTATGCTTCATTTCAAATGAAGCGAATTTTCTGGCTATAAAGGATGGTGATTAATTTTAATGAATTTTGGTGCAGCTAAAACAAATAAGCACCAAATTTTTAACTAACTGATTAGTCAGTAAATTCGCAACACTTTTTTTTGACTTAACAATCTAGTGCTAGATTCTTTATAGTATTGCCGTGTGCGAAGACGGAACCCAAGGGCGGGTCTAGCTAGCAAAGACAATGGTTGAACAAGCTAGCGTCACCGTTAAAGATGGTATCGTGCTCCAAAGGTTGAAGCAACTGGTTGTACCATAGTCAGAATTTTGGAATTTGTGTGTCAATTTATGGGAAAGCAGCATGAGCATGGTCTTCCCGTTATCTCTCTCTCTCTGAACTTTGGCTCAACGAGAACGTCTGCATCATATAACGGCTTAAATTTTACTCAATGATTTTTACGTTGTAGGGGATTTTGAATTATTGATTAGCGAATTCATCCCACTGCAATGACTATCTCAGAATTTCATTTTATTACCCCTACTTAGACACAACTGTGGTGGTGACTTTTTAAGGATGTCTAGTAACGTAACCAAATATTGATTCTGCCATTAAACAAGCAACCCAGGTCCACCACCACTTTTGTGGGTAGTGATCGTATTTTGAAAATGAACAACATTCAGAAATGGTCAAGAGTAATAATTCCTCAAGTTAATAATTTATCAAATTTATTTTGTGGCTAAAATCAAATGCATCAAAAAAATTCATTCAGTCACATACAAAAAAGACTCAAATTATACAAATGAGTAATTGGGAGACAATGGCTCGTTTAAAAAGTAAATATGCCCCATGATTACTACCAATAAAGGTACAATTGGCGAACCATTCCATTTTTAATCTTCACCGCGTCCGACCAATACTATTACAGTCAAAAATCGTTACATACATTAAAGGAAGCCATTTAACTAAAAAAAGAAACAAAAAAAAACTAAAATTACGAAAAAATATACTCATGTGTTTAGTCCATTCTTACCCCGCGCTGCTGCCTGCCATCCCCTTCTGCCTCGTTCCACCAGTTCCCCGTGCACGAGTGAATTCTCCCCCGAGCCCTTAAAAAAAAACCCTTTCCTAGGAAGTTGGCCCCGTAGCTATTCTTAGCTACGTCACTTGAAGACCAATCGGCCTCCGAAGATAGTCGATGTCACCCGAACAGCAAATACATGGGGCATAGCCACCCACGGAGGCATCCGATTGACCCCGAAGGTGGAAAGCGCCTTTGTTATGCTGATTTCGGCGTGATGATTCACTCAGCTCAGCAGGAGATGAAAAAAAAAGCAGTTTGCGAAAGAGAGACAAGCAGAATATCCAAGGACAGACGGCATTTGCAGGGAAGAGAGGAATAACAATTAAGTAAAACGGTTATCGCACAAAGTCGATACGACATTTCCCCCTTCGAACAAGGTGAAAAAAAAATTGTCAAGCCCATAAAACAAACCATGTCTCCGAGAGGTCAGTCACAAAGTCTTAGACTAACTTGCCTGAAGAAATCAGCAATAGGGATAACTCATGCCAACCCTATATCACAACAAAATCACTTGCAAAAATATCCCAAAATACATTGTCACAACAGTCTTACAAAATATAAGCTTTTCATTTCAAAAAAAAAAAAAATAAAAATAAAACACAAGTCAAAAAAATATATATATAGGTTTAAGTATGGCCATACAATAAAAAAAACAGTTGCAACTATACGCAAAACACAAGAAATGACATGTCGACAGAGTTGCTCAATGTGCACATGAAAAAATTTTGAGTGATATCACAAAAATTTAAGCAATAAAAAAAATGTGTACTACATGCTAGCACAGTCCAAAAGGGGTAGCCAAAAAGGGATTTCCGCGGAATAATTTTGAAGGGGAGTAACTTCCAAAGCAACATAGAGCATCTGTGCAACAAACATCCTAGGTAAAGGCAGGTTGCATAATAAGTTAAGGTTGATGAGCTCATTTTATTACCCCTACTTAGGCACAACATTTTTAGTTAGTCTCAACAAAGTTAGTAACATACCTTTTATTCAAAATCTAATTGAAGGATGTCACGAAAAAACAATTTCATTAATAAAATGTAGAAACATAATCAGAAAATGTAAGCTAAAAGGAAATATGTCTTCTCTAAATCTTAATTTAAGAGTAATGCTACTTACTTGTTTACTGCTGCCAGTTAAATTCTGCGATAAATCATTTTTAACGAAAGAGAAGCATTACAATTCTATGTGAGAAACTGAAATAATCAATACATTCCATTATCTTTTCCTTCTTTTGCACTAAAAGCATTTTCCGCTGCAGTCGCTATAATTATATATAGCTTAAGAGCATTCATGAAAAAAATCCTGTTTTTATGACAATAACTAGATGGAGTTCGTATACAATGAAAATTGCTGGGATAAGCCGATTTGAAACATCGAGTTTTGACTATAAAAACATTAGATTTTGATGCAAACACCTTAATTTGATATCAGTTAGCAAATTACAATGCTTACTTTGAAGTTTCTGTAGTTTTAAACTCTATACAGGTTATAACATTTTACTTTCGCAAATAAACGAAAATATTGTAAGATGATTCGGGTGTATAATATGATCTTATCTTCAAGTTTATTTTCTCACAAACAAAAAGCAGTGATGTTTTGAGACAAACAAAAGTCTTTAATAAGATAAGATAGCGATTTTTCTGCTACTAAGGTAAAGCTAGGAGAGTCTGCGCACAATTGGAAAAATAATTTTAAAAAATCGAAGTATGACTCTTTTGTTAAACTATTGATAAATAACTGTGACTTCATTCGTTTTTTATGCATTTCCATTGATATTTCGTTGTTTTGCTTTAATTTAATGCAACAGCTGTAAAAAAAACCAAGAAGATTAATTTGCGCAATCTGTCCTTACAGGGTTGGTGTGATTGCGCACATGGGTAGCAGAGATTGTTATTACTAAAAACTGCAATTAAATTGTTAGCAATAATATTTACACTAAAACTATGTTGTTGTATGGTTTGTATAAACACATACAATTTTAATAGGAATAATTTTTTTAACTCAATGATTACAGAATCGGAAAACACAGTGTTTTAATTAAAGAAACAAAATAAAGAAGAAAAGAAATTTTAAAATATAATTAATCTTATTCATTTTCAATTTCAATGCCTTTTGTTTGTTAACCGAAGTTTCTGTCGTCCATAATCGGTATACTTATTGTTGTAAGTAGTGCACCCATCTGCTACAAATAGCCCACTTAACCCATTAATGCCAACCATCCCTTTTTAGGGGCAGTCTGAAAAGTACGTCTGAAGCATCCAAAAATAAACATTTCAACAAAAAATGGTTTTAATGTATTCCTAACGGGTTATTATAAGTTTAGGAATACATTAAAACATTTTTTTTTTGTTGAAATGCTTATTGTTGGGTGTTTTAGACATACTTTTCACACTGTTCCTACAAAGGAACGGTAGGCATTAATGTCACTGGTCGAAGTTGTCTCCTGGTTCAGTTTCAGACATTCAGTGCACTCATCCTCGTTGTCCTGTCTGACATGGTCTCAAAGGTTCAGTATTTTGACGTTATTTTCTTCTCAGGTGGCTGATGACGAAGATGTTTCAAAATTTAAACATTTTGTTTTCTTTTCTTTCCTGCAAGTTTTTGTTTCCCAATTTTTCTGAAAGCATCTTATCTTCAGACGTTCGCTTCTTTTTTTGCAGCTGCTTCTTTCTTAATTTTTCTCTCGAATATATGTGCGGGTCAAGAACATTCGTTGCACTTTGTTTTCTTTTTCATTTTGACGGCATTAAACGGTTTGGAAAAATAGTTTATTAATAAGAATATTTGTATAAAATTAGCACATTATTAATTTAGTAGCAACATTTTCGTCTAAGAAAAGAAATTTGTTCACAAATGACTTTATTTGCACATTTAGTTCCGAAACGTATATTTAATAACTTAAATCTTCAAAAAAAATAAAATCACACGAACTTGTTTTCAACGATTTATATGGTATAAAAACCACAGTCCCTTGAAAACACAAATTATAAAGTCACGACAACTTTACCTCTCGATATAGAGCTATAGTCAAAGTATTTAATTAATGCCTGTTAAAGAGACACCCGTGATTTTTTTATGTAAAGAAATAATTTCATAAAGCAATTTAAAGTTTTAAAATATTCAAGTCTTAAAAATGTGTTGAGAGGGCATCAGTATTTTACATTTTATGTTTTAGTAAAAATTCAGAACGCCCCTTTAATCCATTAATGCAGCGAATTTAATCGATTCAAACGTTTCACATGTAATTTGAAATTTATGCTGCATTCCCAACAAGCTGTGGGTAATAACATAATGCGCAATCTCTCGTAGCATGAAAACTAGCGGGAGAAACGCGCAATCTCTCCTAAGTACAAAACGCGCAAACTATCCTCTTTCGGTAGGACAGATTGCGCGGACTTTTACTTAAATATGGCTGCTTCTAGAAAGAAATGCTGATCTTCCCACTGTTAGTCTAGCTTAGTAGCTTACGAAAAGTCATTTAAGTTTAGAATATTTTCTACTACTGCTACTCTATAGAATTTCAAAGAACGCATTATGAAAATTCAAGCACTTACCTTGTGAAAACAATATAGTATATCGATGCTTAATCACAGACGTTCATACCAATCAACTTGCACTTTCAAGAGGACATTCCACTATTGTCGTTGTACAAATGCATGGCGTTTGGTCGCGTGCACCCTACTTCTTCCCCCCCCCCCCGAACTCGTAGGTGCGCAATCTCTCCGACCGCGCAATCTATCCTAGCTTTACCGTATATATTTCTAGCTTGTCAAACCATTCTATCTAGACCTGTAGCTGAAAATAAATAATACGGATTAAGTGTAATACCAAGGATAATGAATGCGGGTAAAAGAAGATGCAAAAAGGATAAAAGGCAAATTACCCTAACTATAGGATCACAAGTTGATTAACGAATTAACGAGAAGTTAATTTCGATATATAAAGCCACAAGGAAATACCACAAGAAAAACCACTGTGGAAACCTTATAAAAACTTCTGTGGAATGTCTTTTCTTTCACAACTCACACGAAAAATTAGTTTTTGTTAATCCAAAATATGTCTATTATATTTTGTATTGCTATTTTGTGCTGCCCCTACACCGTAGTATATTAATATGGCTTAGAAACTGAAAATAAATTTAATTTTTATTTATTTCCAATTTTTACTAGTTTTTCTAAGAAGAATGTCATCTCAAAAATGTTGTCTTATTTTTTAAAAACACATTATGTTAAATTTGAATTAATAACAAAGCGAAAGAAGGGGTGCTATTTCAAATAAAAATGTGAGCTTCAGTGCAAGTCACATTCGGCCTGTAGTGTGACCCACATTTATAATTGTTTTCCGTAATGTTAAAAATACATTTTGAGGATTTTATCAGCTTGATACAAAATTTGATTATTCAATAACAATAATTACGTTTCAAAACATATATAAACATAGCACATAATTAAGTTCCTTCTCAATATCGTGTGGACCACACTATACGAAACCAGTTAAACGGTTACACAAAACAGAACATTTTAAGAAACAGTGTATCACTGAAACCGGTAAATTCGAATTAGTTTTCGATACATTTTTCATCTAAGATTTATGGATTTTCTTTGTGTCAAAAATTGTTCTGCTTAATTGCAAGAAGACAAGTCGGAAAAACAAGAAACTTCTTAGGAGAACACTAATGCACTTTCCATGTATCCTAAATAAAACTCCCCCTCCCCCCTACACAACTCTTCAAAAGAGCCTAAGCGAGTATTTACTAGTAAAAAAATATAAAAATTTATGCGTCACAATACTAATCCATCAATGTGTCAAGAAGTCATTCAGTCAGGAAAGTTTGCTCGTCAACTGATACGAATCATATCTTATATAAATTTAGCTTAAATCGTCACAAATTTTAAAATTGGTTAATTTATTGCGTTTTAACAATGTTGACATTGTTTTAGTTTTTATTGCAAAGATTTGAGAAAAAAAAAAAACGATTTTAGCATTCTTCTGTAGCCACATTTTGTTCCAAGTTTGCACACAGTTCGCTTCAAGCTTTCAGTTTTGCAAAACGGTTACAGCGAATACTTAGCATATTTAAAGAAGTTTCAGTTTATTATGATTTTAAAGCTACTTAATATTATGTAGAAGTATATTTTTGTATTCAGAAATGAAGTTCGGGTAGAGGTTTTGAAAAAAATATAAATGTGATTTTCACCATCGATTTGTTTCTGGAAATGAAGTTCGGATATACTGTGTGAAGAAAGCCTTATTCCCTTTGCGTTTACTACCGTGTACTTAATATAATTAAAGTAAGAAATAGCAGTGTTTAAAATGGCGGTTCATATTGTGGGGGGGGGGGGGGCACTTCAACCTCACTATGTAATATTTAATCGATAACAAATAAGTTCGGCATGCTATATTGGATGAAAAAAAGCTTTAGAAAATTGTTTCTAATCGTATTTTTATTATCCCAGTGAAATTTTATTTGGCTGTAATACATAGCTAACATTTCGACTTCAATGCCCGAAATGTAAGAAACGTCATCTTAGTTAGTTTAGTTTGTTTCTGGCTTTTTTGTTCAGAAATCAATTAAATTTAGTTATCGATGCTGACGTCATACATTTAGATTTTGGCGTCTCGTAAATGGGGCGTCGGTGAAAGTTGGTAGGTACAGTTATCTTCCTGCGGAGGTTCTGCGGATTTTTTTTAAAGAATATGTCTTGAATTTGCTGACATTTCTTCATAATTACAGTATTTGTTTTCTTTGTTTGCATACACATTCAGTATCCATTATAGATAATTTTCATTCCTATAGTTCTTTATATAATTTATGCGGAGATACGCGATCAAATCTGCTGTAAACCAGTAGTGACACGATTTACTATGGAGTCCAAATCAAAGCCCACATTATGTGACAAGTAAAGCTCTTTCCAGCCTACGTTCCAATTATAATTAAAATGAAAATATCCATAAAGAAAGACATAAAATAAAAAATATGAAAGTAAAATTATAGAAAACATTTAAGAGTTCAAAAGTACAATGAAGTTATAAGAAAAAAATAAATAAAATCTAAAAAAAATAAATAAAAAAAAACTCTTAAGATAAGGAAATGTAAATCCTATCATTAAGTTCTGGAAAGGTTTAGCGAATCGGTTGATTTTTTTTTTTTTTCTCGTTTGTTTCTAAAGATCCTTATATGGAATCCTCAGTATCATATCCTCAAAAAATCATCCTAAAATTTTGCTTTGAAGAATAAATTGAACCTTAATAAATCATATAAGGTGTACATTATCAAATAGGTAGTTAATGGTAGTATATATGGTACGCTTAAAACGTCTTTTTCATTTAATCAATTTAAGAATATGTTTTTAGCTCTTTAAAACTATTAAACATGAGAGTTTATTGGTGAAATTCAAAACATTTTATCCAAATAATAAATTAAAAGGCTAGAAAGTGTAATTTCAATATACAAAACAACTGTTGAGATTCTGAACGTGTTTGTGCGTTTTCACTCCAAGTAGAATACAAGTTATGAAAAGAAATACATATAATTTCGATAAAATGGCAAGAAGTCGAATTTAATTTAAGGAATGTTAAATTATTTAATGGTTTCGAAGAAAAGATTACAAAAGAGAGTATTTCTAATGCAAGCAATTATGGAGATGCAAATTGCTGAACTTTTATTTTTAATGTTGATTACTCTTTTTTTTTTGCTTTAGCAAAAATTCAACGTTTTCTCACGATTCTAATTCAACAAATCCTAGTTTCTTATTTAATACGTTCATACCATAGTTACCGTCATTACAGTAAAAATTTGCTCTGATTTTTTAAAAATAATTTTATGAGTCCATTTCTTGTATTACTGGTAATTTCACACACAAAATAGCACTCATGCTTTAAGTCTTTTCCATCTGAATAATATATACTTGTTTATTCAATAAAACAAAAATAATTCTATTATTATCGTTTTAAGTGTTTTTTTTTTCTTGTATTTTGCTGCTTTTTAATACAAATTCATCCTCAAAAAAGATGTTCAAGTAAGACTTAAATATGAAATAATTATTTATTTTAATTTAAACAAAACCAAAAACACGTTTGCTATGCTATTTTGCAACACATATGATTTTTAGTGTGTATTAATTTTGCACATTATAAGCCAAGTTTTTAAATTTCATTTAGTGAAACAATATTAATTACGTTTCCCTTTATTAGAACTTTTACTGCTTTTTTATAGACGTACCAATGGGACTTTTCTTTTCATCACGCGATATTTCAAACTTGAAAGTATGTTTCCAATACGTAACGATTATAACGAGTATAGCATGTGCCAGATAACATAAATTATATGTAAAATCATTCAATCACTTTGACATTTATAAATAGCAACTTTAACGTAATAGTTGAGGCATATGATTGATGAAGATATTTACTGAATGATTTATTCTCGATGCGAAACTCAGAGATTAATAATAGGCTGCATTAACGGTCGTCATAGGAAAATATTTTTCAATACAATTTGATAAAGTGCTACATCTTGGACGATTGTTGGATACGTTTCACAATCGACAGGCAATCTTTAATTCGGTTTGAACATTAAGTCAGTATTTAAATTCTGCCTATAGTAAGAAGCATTTTTAAGGCAGTAGCCTGCTTTAGAAGGCCAAAAAGAAGCGTTTTTTGAGGAATTTTTTCAGGACAGAAAAAAAAGCAAGTCAAGCGAAGATTTCAGATCATTTTATTACATATTTGAACAAGTAAAAAAAAATTAAGACAGAAATATTCAAATGCAGCCGATTTTTATACACATTTGTGCAACACCTTGCAATTGCGGTCTCCGATCGGCGGGAAAGATGGCGCTCGTAATTTTCGTCTGAAACAAAAAAAAAAAAAAAAAAAAATTTTTTTTTTAATTTTCATATATTTATCTTCTATTTAAACTAAAAAAACCCGAAAATTTGAAAAATTAAAAAATTTTCTCAGGTTTGAGAAAAAAAAGTGTCTTTTTTACAACAAAAAAAATCGTTTCAACTTGTTAAAAAAGTTGTTCAGAATTTTTTTTTCATGAATTTTTTTTAGTTCAAATAGAAGAGAATACAAAACTGAAGCTGACAAGTTTTGTTTCGTTTTGTTCGGTCGTCTAGTTTTCTCGCAATCACGCCCGCCAGTTTAGAAAAAACATAAAAACAAAAACTCGAGATAACGCGCTGGAAAGTTTACTATCGGAAAAATGTTAATTTTCTATTACTTACAGTGATGATACGCTAATCAGCTATTCCTGCGCCATATACCAAATCGTTATAATTAGGCTTGCCATACGCCCCGGTTTGACCGGGACATTCCCGGTATTTTGCTCTTGTCCCGCCCAGTTTTATCAATGTCCCGGAAACGGCTGTAAGATGTAAAATGTGATGAATTTATGTTTTTAAGAATCTTTTATGAAGACATTATAAGAATCTTTAAGATGACAGAGCATTAATTAGGGAGCCCACTGCAAGAGCATTGATTGTATGTAAAATAAACTTTAGCGTTTTCTTTGCTCTAACTTTTATGAAAAACTTAGTAATTAATTGTTCAATTAAACAATTTTATGAAGTATTTTAAACTTTATTTTATTAACACTTCTTTCTAGATGGTAGACCAGAAAAAATTCTCATTAAAAAGGAGAATTTGTTTTTTTTTAAAAAGTAAATTAAGTAGCAAAAATTCCTTTTTTATTTTTAAAAGGTGGGTAGACTAACAATTTAGTTAATAATAATTTAACTTTGTGCAAGTAAACAGTAATAGAAGTATAATAATTATATTTCTATTACTGTAACAATTTAGTGTTCCAGATTCCCCACTCCCGTTACTTGCTATGCTTAAGGCTTGAAACTTACCATTTTGCTTTTAATTTGTTTTTAATTTCCCCAGACCCCCCGCTATTGGGGGTATTACATACACCCCAGACCCCCCCCTATTGGGGGTACTACATACACCCCAGACCCCCCGGTATGCCCAGCCCATCTTAATGTGTCCCGGTTTCACTAACCAAAAATATGGCAAGCCTAGTTATAATCGAATATATCATTATAATCTGTATTACAACTTGAGTTGGTACTTCTACGAATTCAGAATATTATTTCGAACGACCTTTGAACCTTTTCACTTACATAGTTCGGAGTTGTTCGACCGAGGGGACAGCGCGCGCTCCAGCTGCCCGAGTGCTCGTACACCTGTCGACATCTGGCCACGTTTAGAGCTATATTTTTAAAAGTATTGAGAATTAGTCTCTATAACTTTACATGCATATTCTTAGATATATTAGGAATTGATTTAAGCAATAAAATAAAATTCGTTTTTTGTGAGCCTTCTAAAGCAGGCTCCGGCCTTAATAGTGAATCATTTGATTTGGATTTTGTTGATAAGCAATGCGTCAATATATAAGGCACAGTTTTTTTTTTTGAGCTTGAACTATAATAACCCCAAATAAATTGTTTATACAAACCATTTCAGGTCATTTATCTTTTAGAATGTATTTGCTATTTCAGTGGACGTGCCCCAAACTCTTGTCTGATATGACAGATACTACAGGACAATATAAAATAGAATATTACAGTACAAAGAAGGATGTTACAAGAATATACCCAGGGCGCTGGGAGGCACCCCATCACCTCTTCGCTGCTCGCAGGCACGGTACCAGAAACAGTCACTTAGGTCACCCAGCCACTGAGGGCTCAACGAAAATAAATTACATTACAGTTAAAAACGTTTCTTTAAAATTATCTAGTATGCCTTTTTTGCGAAGTAAGATAGTTCAAAAATCTTCTGTCTTGCATTTTTTAGCTATAAAATAACACAAAATGTGTTTGCAAACTTTTTTTATTCTATTCCATTCTAGATGCTTCTAGCATCATATTACGAGGTCTGCGAACGTTGCGCCTTGCCTCTGGTGAATCTCCTAATTTGGAACTAGCGCCCAGATGAAAGACCGTCACCTAGGTTGGCACAACCAGAGGTATCGTTTCACTTATAGGACATTGGAGCAACGACGGACTTTACGTGCACCAGCTCCAATTAACGGGTGAATACTTTTGATACAGCAAGTGAATTATGACAGAAGAGTGCGCCTCTGTAGGGAAAAGTTGGACATTGTATGTTTGTGCTGTGTTGGCAACGTGGAAGATGTTTTGGAAGTTGTTCTTGCTTGTTACCTTCATGATGAAAGGATAATTCGTATGTTGTTTAAATTACTCCAAATAAGAATAGTTCATGTAAGTGAAAATGCATACGGAATTTCATACTTGCTGTATCCGCACTGCTGTAGCGCCATCTTGTGGAGTGAAGGGTAGGTAGTCAGTGTGTGTGAACGAAGAGAGCCGTGATGAGTGTAAAAAGCAAAGCTCTCTTCCAAATTCAAATAAATAAAGAATCTTAAGTGTTTACAGTCCACTGAATTTATTAAATGTCTATATTTACTGAGCGTCGACATAAGTGGTCCGCTCTCCGGAGAAATAATCAGCATGTTTCAAAATATATTTGTGAAGTGAATTTCTACGATTAATGTGACTGTGTTACGAGCTGACTGTGTGATTTGGATACATGCTTTCTTTTTTAAAGTAGGATTGTTTTGGTTTTATATGGTACTTTGATTTAAATATTTACAATGTTTAAAAACTGTAAATAGGATGATTTAAGGCTTATTGCCAGTGAACTTGGTCTAGAAATTAATGAAAAAATGACTGTGATAAACTTTATTGACACAATTAAAAATTGTGAAAAGTATAAAAATGACTGTGAAACTGTCAGTGATCTTGTAAATGTAATAGTTGAAGAGCGTGAAAGTGAAGAGAAAAAACAATTAGACTTAGAGAGTTTGAAGCTCGAAAGAGCAAAAACGGAACTTGAAATTGCACGTATTCGTGCCGAGCCAAAAGAAAATAATATAGAATTACCTGAATCTAATAATTCTTTAGATTCTTTGGTAAAGAGTATTAGAACATTAACTATTAAAGTGCCTAACAAACCCGAAAACTGGGGTTTCTTTTTTTCATCTTTAGAACGAGCATTTGTTGTTAAATGTGTTCCTGATAAATATAAATCTGAAATTCTTCTCAATTTGCTTGGTGAAAAATCATCAAATATAATCACATATATAAGTGACGATGATTTTAGTAATTATGATAAAGTGAAAGAAATAGTTCTCAGAGAATTTCAGCCAACGGCTCAATCTTGTCTGGAGAATTTCAGAACAACAACACGGCAGTTAAATGAAACACACGTTCAGCTTGCTTCACGTTTAACCACTAGCTGGGAGTACTATTTACAATTAAGGGACGTGGAGGATGTCAAAACACTAAATCAGCTTATAATTTCTGATAAATTTTTCCAAACTTTGGATAAAGAAACTGCTACTTATATAAGCGTGAAACAATCAGACACATGGTTTGAACCTATTAAACTGGGAAAAGAAATAGATTTATTTATGACATCTCGTGGAAAAACAATAACTAAGAATTCCGGTTCTTATAATAAAAATCATATTGAAAGAAATGCATCTAAAACTTTTTTGTCTAATGTCAAGAGTTCGAAGTGCTATTTATGTAGTGAAAATCATCCCCTTTATTTGTGTCCTACTTATAAAAAAAATTCTGTCACAGATAGAATGCAATTCGTGAAGGATAATTCATTATGCTTTAATTGTCTTGGGAAACATAGACTTAATTTTTGTCAGTCAAATTACTCTTGTGCGAAATGTGGTAAAAGGCATCATATTTCATTACATTTTAATCGAGATCCTAATTATGGTACGCAATCGAAAACAAAAGATGATATCATTATAAATTCTAATTCGAATAAAAATATAGTAGAAAGAGGAAATCATTCCCCCCTGTCTCCACTAGCTAATGAATTCGCACCTGCAATCTGCGAAAAGGAAACCAGTGGCGCCAATATATTTTCAGCTACCAGTAGTTGTGTCTTCAATAAAAACAAAACAGTTCTTTTGAGTACAGCAATTTGTTATTTATGTGATTCTTTTGGTAATGAAAGTGAATTTTGTGTTTTAATAGATTCTGGATCTATGTCTAATTTTATAAGCAGAGAATGTGCAGATCGACTTCAATTGAGGAAAAATAAAATAAACATAGACGTGTCTGGGTTGAATGATTCAGCTATTTCCATTAGGTCTAAAGTATCTGCTACAATAATAAATAAAGATCGAAGCTTTAAGACTGATTTGAATTTATTAGTTGTTCCTAGAATAACTGATCTCATGCCCTCGAAAAAAATAAACAAGTGCATGGAAGGGTTGTAAAACATTAAGTTAGCTGATCAATATTTTAACATTCCGCAAAGAGTTGATTTATTAATTGGTGCAGAATTATTTTTTGAGCTTATAAAACCTGGACAAGTTTGCCCCCTAACACGAATTTAATTTTACAAAATTCAGTGTTTGGTTATCTAGTGAGTGGAAGCATTTCAAATATGGAGGAAAATAAAATCCATTGTGGGTTAGTTAAAGAAAATGTTGATCTAGAACAGACTGTTAAAAGTTTTTGGGAGATAGAGAATATCGAAACTGAAATAACTGAGAGTAAAGAAAATATAATTTGTGAAGAACATTTTAAAAATAACTTTACTAGAAATTCTGAGGGACGATATATAGTAAAAATGCCTTTAAAGGAAGATCCTAAGAATTTAGGGAAACCTAAGGAATTAGCATTGGAGAAATTATATTTATTATAGAAACGTCTAATTAAAGATCCAAATTATTTATCTCTGTATAAAGATTTCCTTCGTGAATATTCAGAGATGGGACATATGTCCGAAATTTCGGATGATGAGGAGAGTGAAGGCACTTACTACGTTCCCCATTTGGAAGCCTACCGCCCTGATAATCCATCAACTGTGCTAAGAGTTGTTTTTAATGCAAGTTATCCTACATCAACAGGTAAATCTTTAAATTCCCTTCAACTTAATGGAGGAATGGTGCAAAGCGATTTGTTTTCTATTATGACAAGATTCCGTAAGTATGTTTATGCCTTCACGGCGGATGCTCAGAAAATGTTTAGGTGTATTTTGATCCACCCTAGCCAAAGAAGATTGCAGCGCATTCTTTGGAAAGAAGAAAAGAATGGACCCGTCAAGACCTATGAGTTGAACACCGTAACTTATGGCACTGTATGCGCACCATTCGTAGCAACTCGTACACTAAAACAAATAGCTGTTGACGAAGGAGAAAATTATCCTCTTGCTGCGCCAGTCGTTGAAAATGATTTTTACATTGATGATGTGCTAACCGGTTCTGATAATTTAGCAACTGCCATAGAACTTAAGAATCAGTTAATTGAAATTTTGGGAAAGGCTGGGATGCAACTTCATAAATGGCATAGTAACTGTGCAGGGTTAGTTTCAGATAGTGAAGAAACATATAATTTTGCCAATTCTGAGGATACACAACTATTGGGCGTTTCTTGGAGTCCTAAGACAGATAGTCTTTATTTCAACGTTTCCTGTAGTGCATCTGATGGAAAAAGGATTTCAAGATCACGAAACGCTGTGTCTTATCCACAATAGCACGACTCTATGACCCCCTAGGATTGCTTGGACCTGTAGTGTCGAAAGCAAACATATTTCTGCAGCAACTATGGTGTTTGAAGTTGGACTGGCACGAAGAGATACCTGAGAAAAAAACACGAGTGGATAAAATTTGTGGAATCCTTGCAGAGTGTCAATAACATGGAGTTCGATAGATGTTTACTATCTGAAGGAGTTAATGTGATTGAAATACATGGATTCGCTGATGCATCAGAAGCTGCTTATGGTGCTGTTGTGTACTGTAAGTGTGTTAGAAATGACCAAGCAGTTTCAATCGGGTTAATTGCTAGCAAGAGCCGAGTTTCACCATTGAAAAGAGTAACCATCCCTAGGCTAGAACTCTGTGCCTCACTGCTTCTAGCCAAGTTAGTGAAAAAAGTGATTCATGCCCTAGATTTGCCAATTTCCAACGTCTACTTGTGGAGTGATAGCATGATTGCACTTTCTTGGATACGCAAGGAGCCATTTCTTCTTAAGACTTTCGTTGCAAACCGTGTATCGCAGATTCAAAACTTGACTAGCATTGACACGTGGAGATATGTACCATCAACTGAAAACCCTGCTGACCTTATTTCAAGAGGTCTCGATCCAGATAGACTTCTACATTTAAGACTGTGGTTTGAAGGACCGACATTTTTGTGTAACAGTGAATATCCTAATAGAGAAGTTCCATCTAGAGTAATTGAGGATGACTTTTCTAATGAATTTAAACCATCTAGTGACTTTAATTGTTTTATTAAGGAGAATAGTAATTTCCTTGATAATTTTCTTGAGGTTAGTAATAACTATAGTAAACTTATCCGTGTATTAAGTTTTGTATTTAGGTTCATCAGAAACTGTCGTAGGAAAGATGATAAATCAACTGGGTCTTTGTCGTCTGATGAACTCAAAAGTGCAGAGATGAAACTGGTAAGTTTGGTGCAAAGAAAAGAGTTCAGCAAAGAAATAAGAGATTTAGAGAATCCAGGTGAAATTTCAAAGCAAAGTAAGGTAAGAAGTTTATGTCCTTTTATTGATAAAGAAGGTTTGATGAGATGTGGAGGACGATTATTAAATAGTGATTTAAGCTTTGATAAAAAATTCCCATTTTTGTTACCAGGTAACCATAAATTAACACATTTGATAATTATAAGTTATCATATTAAGCATTTACATGTAGGGCCTCAAACATTATTGTTTATTTTAAGGCAAAGATTCTGGCCCATAAATGGTCGATCTACTTGTAGAAAAATAGTACGTGAATGTTTGACATGTTTTAAAGCTAAGCCAATAACTTGTGATCAGCTTATGGGTGATTTACCCAAAACTCGTGTAAGTCAAAACTTTCCATTTGCCATTTCTGGAGTTTACTTTCGTGGTCCATTTCCAATTAAATACAAGAACCAACGGAAAGGCACCTTTCAAAAAATTTATATTTCGAATTTTGTATGTTTTGTCACAAAAGCGATTCATTTGGAGCTTGTGACAGAATTGAGTACTCAAGCATTTATTGCCACCTTAAAGAGATTTTTTTCGCGAAGAGGAAAGTGCAGCATTTTATATTCTGATAATGCGACCAATTTCGTTGGAAGTAATAATGAGTTACAACGATTGTTTAACTTAGTTAAAAGGCTTGATATGAATTTGTGTAATTATATGAGTCAAGAAGGTGTCAAATGGAAATTTTTGCCCCCGAGCAGTCCGAATATGGGATGGCTCTGGGAAGCTGGGGTGAGATCCTTCAAATATCATCTGAAGAGAGTAGTTGGTAATCATAAATTGACATATGAAGATTTTTTAAGATTGATTGACATATGAAGAGTGTAAAAAGCAAAGCTCTCTTCCAAATTCAAATAAATAAAGAATTTTAAGTGTTTACAGTCCACTGAATTTATTAAGTGTCTATATTTACTGAGCGGCGACACTTGCTTTAGTGCTTCTAATAACAGAATAAGAAGAAGCTGATGAAGTCTACCGTTTCCATTGGTGTGGAAATACTTGCATATAATTGAGTGAGCAAAAGTTCGAAGAAATATTCGAAGAAAGGTTCTGAGGTAAGCGAGTTTTGAATTACTGATTGCAGGAAATGTTGTCTCAAGTCATAAGACGTGTAGTTCGCTACGAGGAACAGGAATGAAAACTATTGAAAAGTTAGAAGTATTATCAATACATAAAAACTAGATTTTGAATGACATAATTCAGAGTATTAGTTGAAAAATAACGTTTTAAAATATTATTTTTCTAATGGAGGAAGAAATTTCCCATGAAAATATTTTAGAAAAGGAAATATTTTGCTAAAAAATTATTTTGAGGAAACTGTTATTGATAAAGTACAGTCAAATACGTATTTTAAGAAATTATAAGTGCAAAGTAATCCCGTAGATTCCAGTCTTTATAGATACAACATCCTTTCACATATTCATTTTCTCCGACTGACCAAATTTTTGCATGCAGTTTAAAAGTACTCATTGTATTAACATATCGTTGAATGATGTTAAAAAACTTACTTTAAATCCTATTTAGTAGTTGGTGCTTTAACAGCAGATTCTGGTTTACAAAACAAAATACAGAAGCTTTAGAATCTCATTTTAATACAAATAACTAATTATAGGCATATTCACATATATTCATTTTCTCCGACTGCTAACAGAATAACGTAATTTGGTAAATTTATAATCTGCAAAATACCTATTTTTGAATAAAATACTACCCTGTCACTACATTTGTCGTTACATTCAGGGGCGCACCCACAAACTAAAGATAAACATAAACACCAACTTTGAAAACTCGGTTGAATTGTGGAGCTCGTCAAATGGTCCCGTGATTTCGGTCAGAATTATTATTATGTCGACAGCCTAAAAGTAATCTAAGCCTAACAAGTTAAAGACAGCCTAAAGCTTAGTATAGCAAATTTTTGGTGTGTGGGATCAACCAGAGGGATGTTTGAGAGTTGACTCCTTGAACTCTTAGTCTCGAGCTATGTTTACAATCTTATGTTAATAATGTGTAGACATACATTATTATGAACTCAAATATCCCACGGGAAAAGAAAAAAAAAATGTTTTACCACTGATCATTCGCATAAAAGCACATGCTGTGATTAGTGCATAATTAACTTAAAATGTAATGTTATTTATTGTGGTGCGACTAACTACAAGGTAACCGGAAAAATGTTGAATATATATCACATATTGATAAGTATATTTAATATTTGCTGTTACTTCTAAAATATGCTGGTAACATTTTAGGAAACACACACACACACATATATGACTGTTCTGTAATTATTAATAATTGCAATAACAGGCATTGGTTATTAGTTTTAAAGAGAAATTCAAAGATTTATTTAACGCTGTAGTCAACTCAGAAGTGCTAGAAAAAAAGATTTAAAAAAAATTAACATAGTTCACGCACGTGCTGCGTTTATAGCATGTGAAAACAAATTAACGCTCAATAAACTAAAAAATATAATTACTATCTTGTTTTCAGAATTTTGCGTATTGTTTCGTTTTCCTTTTTTATATTGTTGAAAATTAGTGTGGCATAAAATTCCGTTATAATGATTATATCTGCATGATTATCTAGATGAACTACATAAAATAACTTTCATATTTCATTTAAATATAATGATAGTAGTTACTGCTTGCACATATTCGCATATCTCAATTGATTAAATAGCATAATAATGCGTACAAAATCACTAAAACATTAAATATAAACGTATTTGAAGTATTATCATTGCCTACTAACGTTGTCTCTGATGGCAGGTTTTAGCGCGGGTAATAAAATGTATTATCTTTTCATTAAAGTATCTTCATAACAAACATTTTGTATGCTCACAAAATAAATGAAATTAAAATTACATTTAATTCCTTTAAGTGTCGAAGCTTTTCGGTTTAAAAACATGTGCTTTTACATCAGCATACATAGGGTAAAAAACTTTCAAGTCATAAATCTGCTTTTATTTTGCTGTCAAAAGGCACTCTTTTATGCTAATGGAGATATTGATTGATGTTCTGTAGGATCATTAATAGGGTAATAGATGTTCGTCAATTTATTCCTAAAATGAAAGAATAAAATTTATGCAATCCGCTTTATTATCGAGAAAAATCTCCCTAATGGGTTATTGAAAAACTAGTCTTCAACTTATAATTTAAAATAAAACGTAACGATTTTAAGCGTCTTTAGATAAGCTAAGGTGTAAAGCTAAAATGAACATTTAAATGGCCTTCTCAAGTTTGGAAGTTAAAAGGAACTTATTCATTAATTTAGTCATGAATGATTCATTGAATAAATTATGTTATTTTGTTTTATTAATGTTTACTGAAGTGCATAACTTTTTGAAAGAGTCGTTATGTTTCTTTGTTTTAAGCTTCTTTTCTTTCATTTTAAGTTATGTAATTTTGGATTTCATGCTATAAGAAAGGAATATTTAATACTTTCTCTGTTTTATGTCACTAAGAAAAAATGGTGTCATCTTAAAATAGCACTTATTTTTTATGCTAAAAAATAAGAAAATAAATTTGTTGTTCTCCACTGCACCGTTTTTTTTTTTTTTTAATTACTTTAATTTTTTCTCATAAACAAATTAACTGAAATTAAAAAAAAGGGAAAAAATAACCTATTAAAATATTTCGGAGCTCTGACCGGAGCTGGAGCGGAATGTGGAGCAGTAGCTCTGACAAAAATAGTTTGCTGGAAACTAGGGCGGAGCCGGGGCAAAGAAATGTGTGCTCCACTGCTTCGATGTTTTTTTACTTTTTACATTTTTATCATATAAAAAAACAAAGTTAAAAAAAAGATATAAAACATATAATCTACTAAAATTATTCGAAGTTCAGACCGGAGCTGGAGCAAGTATTTAGAAGTGGGAACGGAGAAACTCAAAAAGGCGCTGCTTCAGATCCCTGCTTTAAAATTTTCAATTTGTGATTTATTTTTTTCCCTCCAAAAATTTGAATTTTTCCATTTATATTCGCTGCCATACATAGTCGGTGTAATCAGCACCGAAAATATTATTGCAAGTTTGAGCTTGTTTTACTATGGAAATAGTTTCAACACTCTGTTCAATATGAGAGAAATGGAGACACTGTTTCTTCAGAATTTGAATTCTTTAAGGGGTGAATTCAAGAGGAACGCTAACATAATAATGCAGAAAGATATTTCGTAAAAACATTTTTTTTCTGTAAAACGATATGCTTACATGAACGAATAGTTGGAGCTATATTTGAGTTAGATATTCAAATCTGTTTTATCTTTTATGTATTCTTTCGTGTCATTATCGATTTTTTTCCAGTTTTATATGCTATACTAAACCTATGTTTTTTTTTTTAGAATTAAAAAAGAAAACTGTAGTACAAAAGATTAGAGTTGAACACTCAAACCAACCTGGAGCTGAGAATATCCAGCTTTATGGATTATATACTGTTTAAAGAACTTTTAGAAAGCTTGAAAAAAAAATCAATATAGTTTACATAAACTCAATAATGCCTGGTTTCATAGTATCTCAATACCCAGTTAACTATCAATAAAATATAAATGAAGTGAAATAAAATAAATAAAATATTGAATGCTTCTTGCTTGTTTTATTCAACTTGTTGTCTTTGGATCCTTCAACACTGAGTTAGTTAAATAAATAAGATAATTAAAATAATTTAATTATGGCGAACGTTTTACGTTTACACATTTAAGGAAATACGACAGTTGTTAATATATATATTTCAAAATGTTATCTTTAATAAGTTATTTTTTGTTTCTAAGTTCATGAATTGAAGATAAATATAAAAAAAGCATAACTTTGATTATATTTTAATGTATTAAACGTCTTCGATGAGGTGATTGATAAGCATTGGCTTGGGCAGCGCTTAAATATTTTATTTTGGCACAATTCAAGCTCTTCAAATTCATTTTCTTTTTTTTTTCTGCATTTTGAGCTAATATTTTCATTTTTTATAATGTATTTGCAAATGTTTTAAGCATAATGGTAGAATATTCACTATTCCTGTTTTTCCCCACATGTCTGTATTTTATATCTTAAAACTCAAAACCCAGGTTCTAATTGCTTGCTCAATACAGACATTTCTCCTCCAACCTCTTTAACCGTTAGCACTAGGCCTTAGGGATGCCCTCCCTTGGTCGCGAGGTACTAGGGTCCCCGGATTTTACATGCACATATCCCCAAGGGCATAGGGAGAAGGGGTCTTCAGTGGGTCGGGTAGCGAACCCCGACCTTCCTGTTGGAACTCCGACATTCTAACCACTCGGCTGCCACCGCCCTTTGCTCAATATAGACTAAGTGCGATACGATACAAATTAACCCATTAAACGCCGCTACATGTTCCAACATTTTTTTTTAATAAGTAATTGTTTTTTTGTAATGTACAGAGGGTATCTAAACCTATTTCATTTGAATTTGTAAAATAAAAATAAATAACTAAAAGTTATAGCATGTTCCCAAAATGGGAACATTGGCGCCTAATGGGGGTATAAAATTCCAAATGCATTTTGTATTAGACATTTGAAGTTCTGAAGTTTATTGCGTAATAGTAACTGCTTTTACGATTTTAATTAATAAAATCTAACTTACCAGTTCGTAATGTATACGTTTTGTGCACCTTTTTGTTTTTTAATTGTTACGTGCTTTTTTATAAACTATTATTTTGAATGAAAGAGCTGTACAGTTCTTACGAAGCATTACGCTACATTTTATCCCAAGAAGGTGAGTGTTTTTCAGACAAACTTTGCACCTTACTCGTCTTTCTGCATTTTACATGAAATGATGAACCCTGTCAAAGCATACATCTTGGGATACAAATCCAGAAGTACCGGAACGAAAATGATCCTTATGTTTTGGCTCATCATCTCTTTTCATCAATGTAGTCGTAACTTCTCGCAGAAATTGTAACTTAGAGACCTTTCCCTCAGATTCTCTATGCAGTCTCCAGGCAGCTACAATTGCCATGTTTCATGTATTGGTTAAAAAAAAATGGCTACCACCATTTCTTCTCCCTGATTTTCGAAAAATCGATCAAGCAGATCGACCCCTCCCATATATTTGTTGTAGGCAGCAACAACATGAGGCTGCGCTATATCAATTTTTTCGTTTCTGTTATACTCCACTTTTTTGTTGCATCTATCTGTTCAACTGGTTCAATATTGGTAGTTAAACAAACTACCTGCTTGTCTTTCCATTTCACAATGCTGATCGACTTCGTAGTATTCGAATCACATGTCAGTCTTTTTTCTTGATGTCCTTATAATTTCTTACAGGGCAATTTTGTAGCCCATTTTCACGCATTGCTTCTGTGATGATACACATAACTAATATTGAGACAGTTAGTCACCGGAAGTTGCACATGTTCTATTTTGCAGGTGCAGCGCCGAATGTATGCTGAAATCTGACTCGCTTCGAAAACTAACGAAGGCGCCAATGTTCCCAAAATGGGACAAAGCTATTTTTTAGTCAATTGCGAACCTTTTTTCTTAAATTTTCACTTTGGATCAGTGATATTTTATAAAATAGACAGTTATAATATAAATTAAGGTGCAAAATTATTTTTCATTATTATATTATTAGGAAAAATATGCATGTGTATTGAATGTGTTCAAAAAGCCAAAATTCGAGATTTTAACATTTTTATAAAAAATATTAATTACCAAGCGAGCGTTTTAAAAAAATTACAGAAGCTGTTTCAAACATAGACGTTTGAAGAAAAATTAACAGTATAATGATATTTGGAATGAGTATTTTTAAAAAAAATCAGAAGTTAGTGTTCCCAAAATGGGAACATTGGCGCTTAATGGGTTAAGTTAACTAGATTTTTTTCCCTTTTTAAGACTAGGGATGTTTTTTTTCCTATTATGTTGAAAGATGTAACGAATGTGCTTACTCATGTCATTTAGTTTACGTGCTCAATCACTTCCGCTCTCATTGCTCCATATTCAAAACCTAGTTTGGTTTTGCAAGTGAAAAAAAAGTGGTGGTCGTAACTGCGGCATGAAGTCTAACATCTTCACACTGCTACAATTTCTTCTGGTATCGTGACATATATAAGGCAAGATAAACTTTTCTTCCTCCATCAAAGAAGTGCCCTATATTTCTATATTTCTTCTTGTTGGGCTCAAAATACGAGGTGGATTTTATATACAATGTGGCTTTATAAAAGAATGGACTGGTAATGAGTCGTACATCGCTTTACATCATATAGACTATTAGCATTTTTCTCAACAAAAATGTGATAGGTTTTGTGTGTTACCTCAAGAAATGTTCCGCACTTCTGACCTTTTTTTCCGATTAAAGTAATGAGTTGTCCAAAGAAAGCAATGATCTTGCGTATTACTATTTTTTATTATGTACGAGTTTGAAAGGTTTTCTAGAGTTAGAATAAAAAGCCAGACAATGTACAAAAAACATCAGTATATCAGCCAAAAAAAAACACCACATTTAAATCAAAGTAAAGCATGTTTAAGTGCTACAAGAAACGTTTGTGTTGTTTATCTTTCAAATAACATGCACATTAAAGAAATCGTAATATGACTGATTAGATAAAAATAAATAATTTTACCGTGTTAAAACTTAAACTCCTTTATTTATTAAAGTTTTAAAAATTAATCGTGATCCTTAATCGTTGTTTTTTCTTACAAATTGTGCAGTAAATTTAGAAAATAATGATTGAATCGGAATAAAGATGTAAATAGATTATAAATTGCGTTGATGCATGAAATAGGCAGAAAGAATAAAACAATTTAAGGAAATTCTATTGAGTTTTTGTGAAACATTTTAAAATATGATGCATACTAAAACATAAATGATATTTTTTGTTTTGTTAATGTAACACTGTAAAGAGTTTTGTAAAGGTAATTAAATGCATTTTATTTCATGTATAAAACCCATTCCATTTGAGCAATTCAGCGCTATGATGAAGATGTAAGTTATTATCATCAGAGCGAACGTAAAAGTTTGCTGAAAGTTAAATGATCTACGGCACTTCCATTATCACTTCTGAGTAGATGACTCTTACTGAAGAACTCAATACGATAATACATGTCTTAAGTATACTTATAAAAATATTTCTTGTTTTGTGTGACATAACAATAATATATCTTTGAATATGAAAATAGTACGCGACATTAACTGTTGGCTTGTTTCCAAAAAGAACAGCATATTTTCATGTGACATTTTATTGTTTTTGTAAAAGTGGTCTTAAGTAAGAATGATGTAACTTATGATGCGATTACTACTTTTCTTTATTATTTTGATAGTAAGACAATGAGTTTCCTTGATCATATAAGGTAAAACCGGGAGAGTTAGCGCACAATTCGAAAACACTGTAAAAAAGAATGAAAATGTCAATTTTTTGCCTACATTTTAGTTAATAATATAAAATACATTCTTAGTGTATGAATTTCCGTCATTATTTCATTGTTACACTGTAATTTAGAAATGTAGGGCAAGTGCGATTGCGCACATGGGTGGGAGAGATGGCTTTCAAAAACAAGTAGATTATGTTAACAACAAATACAAGTATATTGTCAAAATATTATGTCTACTGCTGTTAACAGTAATAATTAAACTCAAATTATATGTTATTTCAGTTTTTTGTAACCATATATGCGTGCTATTAAAAGCGGATTTGATTCCCTTAAAAATTCAGAATATTTACAGGAATTTATCTTCTAAGTTACCGGAAGCTAAAATAGTTAACATGTTACTGTCGTCACCACTAGTGACAACGAGAACATCTTAATCGCTTTTTGCAGCAACCAAGTTAACAGTGCGCAATTTGTTTTTCTGAACTCTTACTCATCACAGTTCCATCTACAGTCAGGGTACACTTGAAGATCACTTTTCATACAAATTGAGTATAAAAAAGATTCATTTGAGCAATAAAGAATTAAAATCCCAACATTTATGCTTCTTAGTTAAAACTAATTTAAGTATTAGCAAATTAACTTATTGGCAACATTTATCCGATGTTAAATAATTACTACTGTAAATAATTGTAATGCGCATTTAGTTTAAGATTCTACGTATGAGTTCTAAGATTATTTTAAAATTAACTCATTTGTATGCTTAACATGTAATTTTCAACAGGTAACATTACCAATGAGATAGAGGTAATGTAAACAATGCGCAATCTCTCGTAAGTACCACATTTGCCATCTCTCCTTAGTACCATATGCGCCAGCTCTCCCATTTTGGCATTAGAGGTTGGTCAGGCTATTTTTCCACACATTCGTTTCTACAAAAAGTTTTAAGTGTTTGCACAGTTACTCAAGGTTAGTAGATTACTGGAAAAAAAACATGTTTAATTAAAATATATCTTGCAATACTCCCATCACCATGAAAATGTCAGGAGCAGAAATGAAAATTCAAGCCCTTACATTGGGAAAACAAATGACTCTAGACGTGCAGAAGAATAAATTTATGAATTCAAGTAGACACTATGTTGTTGTTACTCTACAGCTAAAACCGGAAGTCACGGTGCGTGACTTTAGAGCCATCTCTCCAAGTTTTACCTTATCCGTTTATAACACTGTACAATTTAATCAAACTGAAAATATAAATCAGGTGTGTTAACTAACACTTTAGAGTAAAAAAAACAAAAGAGTAAAAAACACCGCTATATTCAGTATTTTGCATCGAAGAAAAATTATTCTATGTTCAAGCAAGAGTATTAAAAACAAAATGCACAGCATATGCAATTCCTAAACTTTTAAAAGTATCCAAATGAAGATATTTAAGTAACATATGTAAATGACATGTCGTAAATGATTACGAAATTTTTTATTGTATAGAAGATAATCGAGGACCAGTATATAAAAGTTAAAAGAAATAAAGCCTACTGCGGGAATGAAACATTTCGTAATAAAGTGGGAAAAAAAAGCAAAAAAGCATGACATTTTAGTTTTAATAGTTATGGAACACAAACTACAGGCTGCTGAAAAGGGCCATTCTGGCTGTTCTAGTAGTAAAAAATAGGGCAGCTGTACTATCAAATGACAAATACACCATAAAAAGAAAAACATAATCTAAAGAGTATACATACATTAGAAAACGGTGTAGGAAAGAGTTGAATTTCCTTCAAAATTAAGCACTAATTGAAAAAGAAAAAAATTCAGTAGTTTGATTTTAAGTAAAAATACTTTTTTTCCCTGAAAAGTTTTTAACGTAAGTTTTCCCCCGTAGAAGTTTTTAAATGGAACTTTAATTATGTAGCATCTAATAAATTTCATAATTAAGTTGCATTAATTAAATGCAAATAATGATGCATAACTATTATGATTTATCCCACATCTTTGTTGATCACATTTTATGAGAAAAGGATTTTAAAAATTGTTGCAAATCACTTAAGGTAATACTTTAAAAGCGAGTAACGATCTTTTTGTGGGTTATCTTGCTAAATTTATTCAATCTTACGATTGCTTCGGTTTCTAAGTTTTTTTTTAAACTATGAACAATTTTAATAACTTTCGCTTGTGTTAATGCAAATATAAACCGTTTTATCAAGTGCGATGAATATTTTAAAGATTTCTACCGCATATATTTATTTTTGAACTTGAGATCTGAAGGACTTGAAGAAAAAAAAAGTAAACTCTGTGGCGTATATTTGTCTCTTCTAGTTTTATATTATGCGGCTTATGTGAACCAGAGGTGCCCAACTCCCCTTAGAGCGATTGAACACCCTCCCAAAATCTACGCACGACGACCAAAGACGACGATCCCCAAATTGGACAAACAGTCCACCAAGCCCCTCTTCACCCCAAAAAATCTCAATGGAGCAGCAGGCTGCGCCATGATCCCCCCCCCCCTTCGCCTCCCCTGGTGTACACCCCTGCGTGAACAAAAATTCATTACTTATTTTAATTTTTTAAGCACAAAAAAATATATATTAGGTTCTTAAAAAGCAAATTTTCTAGTGGTTGGTAGTTTTGTTTGTGGATTTAGATTAACTGAGACTGCTCTATTGTTAGTCCTTAATTTTTGTTCATCATTCCTGATGTTAAATATGATAGAAAAAGAAAAGTGATAATCTTCATTCAATTTCAGGGAGGTGTCATACAGTTTCCTGATCTGTATGAAATTATAGTTTCATCATTGTGTACTGAATTTTCAAAAAATATTGCATGCCTATTTTTATAGTGGTAGGTACAGTAATCCAGAATAGAAACAACCATGTTACTAACTTTTATAAAGATAGTCTAGGCCTTACAGATTTATTATTGGATAATGTCAGGCTTGATTGTCCATTAGGATGGGCGAAAAAAAATGATTTTTTTCTTTTCTTTTTCGATTATAGGTAATGCGGAAAAGGTGCTATTGGTGGCACTAAGTATTCAGAAGAAATTTAACGATTATAAAAGGATTATTTCTTGATTTTTCGCAAATGCGTAAACAATTCTGCCAGTTTTTTTTAACAAAATTTCTAAAATTATATTAATAATTGATTATGCGTAGTGAGCAAAAAATTTCGTTGAATGCACTAAGTTTACGTAAAAATATTGAAATTTGTCGGAGAATTCTTTCATTAGCCGCAAATTCATAGAAATTTCGACCGAAAATGTATAGTGAATGCAATATTTCAACATTTTGACAAAATATGTTAAAAAGGTACAAAAAAAAAAAAAAAAGAAAGAAAGAAAGAAAAGAAAAAAATGTATTTGAGGCAAATGAAGGAATCATTCGCCACTTTTATTTTTCATATGTGTACTTAGTGATTCATTGATTCCTTTTCCACACCAGTCATCATTGAAAATAGATAAAACGTTTTTCTTTTCGTTCCACTATTTAACATGAACTTTATCACTGATATCCTTAGCTTTGCAATGTGTTGCCAATTATATTATGATTGCATTATTCGTAAAATTTTTTACTACTTACTACTTCTGAAAGAAATAACATTAAACTCCAATATTTAGAATAATTCTTTAATACCTTCTTGTTTTATTTACTTATGCATTGATTTATTAAGGCCACTTAATCACTCCATTGTGCTTTATTGCTTAAACTGAGGAATTTCACGAGAACCCCATCAGGCGAAACATAATTGAAAATGAATAAATAGCATCGTACATTAGCACAGAAAATAACTGAAGTTATCACGTTTACACATCTTGTTAAAAATGGAAAAAAAAAACATCCTGGCCGCGATGTGCACTTGGGGATACGTACATTTAATACCGATGGATCCTGAAGTCTCGAGGGTACCGGAGGCTGTAAAATTTCCCTTGTTTTCAGTCTTAAATCTAAAAAGTACGTGGCGTGATTGTGGTGTCACCCGAATACATAATCCGTGTTTGAGCCAAGTCACACTTAAATCTTACGGTGTTCTTTTAAAAACAGTAGGCTCCCCTTTGTCTGCCTTAATTCCTGGTCCTTCTGCGAGGGAAGCTTCGGTATCCAAGTGGCATTTGGCCAAAATAAGAGAAAAAAACTAGCTCTTACCCTTTCCCTTCAAAGAGGGGGCAAAACTTTCCTTTCAAAGCTGTCCAGGCAACGTAAAATGAAGTTTAAATTGCTTTTATTATCATGCCCAAAGAACTAGAGTGTGTCTATCTCAACTTCAGATACCTACCAGGAGCGAAATAGGACTTAAAAAGCAAATTCTACATTATAGATTTCATAGCCTGCAGTTTGTAGTACAATTAACAACTAAATGCAGTTAACGCATTGCAGTAAAAAAAATAAAATATCTAATAATTTGAGATTTAAAGACATTGGTATCAGGCAGACATATCTACTAAAACATATTTTAATTGTAGGACCGTTGAAGTGTCCTGAAAAGTGATATTTATATAAATTCTTAACGCGACTGATGCAAACTGTTATAATCACTTGGGAGCTTGTAACTGAGTTGATCCTCAATACTTGGACAAACCTACAACTCCCTATTATATTTAACTGATGATAAATTAAACATGCATTATGCAGATTATCCATTGCTGAATTCCGCCAAGTAGGCATAATCATGCTAATGTGGTTCATCAGCCATTTTAAGCAGTCTGGAATGAGATAGATTTAGATTAGGACATTTATAACAGTTAAGATTTTGGATCAGTGGAACATGTTACTACGCAATACCATACGAACACAATTGCATCACAGCCTAGTTAGCTCACTTAAGTTAAACTTTTAAGGAAACTTTCTGCAAAATATTCAGACAATGGTCCTTATCATATAAATGCTAGTAAGGCAGTTAATTACTTTTCAACGCTGTAACTTACTCAATGACTTTTTAAATATCACTTTTAATTAACCAATGTATATGCATGATTGCTATAAATAGTATTATGTTCTTCGTAACTGAATACTTTTTAACAGTAAGTAATATTATATTTATAAAAAGTAATATTAGATGGTAAATGGACATTGCTTTTGTTAAAAACTATGAATAATTTAAATTGTTGTATTCATTGATGAGTTTGTAGATATTGGACATATCATGTTAATGCTATTTTGTTTTATTACTCTTTCATGTAAAGAAGAAAAGGTCATGTCTTGATTACATTATTCCCGCTTTTGAAGAGAGTGCGCTCACAATAAATCAATGCCAAGTGTGCCAAAACGTAAATAAATTTCCAGCATTCTATGAAAGCAATTGGGAACCAATGTTTCTTTAAAATATTTTTTCAAGGTGGTAAAATGAAATTTATTTGTATCGAAAAAGCTCAGTAATGTCTTCAAAATCCACTTTCTTGAAATTGGAAAACTTTAAATTCTTTAAAGCACATGTAGTCATTCATTTGGGAATTGAATCAATAAAAAATTAAACATCAAGAAAATAACTTGTTTTAGGTTTAAGGGATGTTTTAAACATACGGGCAGTAAGCGAAAATCATTTTAGAAAATTGTTATTTTTGAAAAGCATTTCTTAATGAATATTTTATTTATTTTTACAGTTAATGTATGAGTAAAAAAAAATTGGCTTTCTACATTATAAAACGGCCACGTATGCTGAATTTATCCTTACAGACGTTGATATATGCTGTTTTTGTTTTTTACTTTGTGGTGCTGATTTCATAATGTAATTAAGAAAAAGTTTGTTTGACTTTTTTTATTTTCCCAGTAATGTAATATTTAGTTAAATTTATTTGATCTTTTATTTTGCAACAGCAATAATCGAGGCTTACTTCTGGAAACAGTTTAATTTAGCACAAATATTTTCATGCACAAAATATTCCGTTATTTCTGGTTTTTATGTATAATTCAGGCCCTTTCGATAGTCTAATCTTTTGCTATTTTTATTTATTATTTTTTTTGTTAAGATACCATTAAATAGCTCAACATTTTAGTTTTTCAATAATCGAGCAGAAAAGTTATTACATGCATTGGCATCAAACGTCCAAAAACTCACTCTGTTCAACATGTGTTAATAATTTCGTGTAAATAAATAGATAACAAAACAACAATCTTATCATTATGTATGAAAAACGCTAAAAAACAACTTTATTCAGCAGTGGGTTTTTTAAAGGTTGATTATGATAATGATATGTACTGAAAAAGAACTGTTATTTAAGTGCATTTTATATCTTAATCAGTTTTAGTGAAGAGTTTATGATGCTCATAATGTAGAAATTGATCACACCCGAAGAAATTTACACACTATGATGGGCCATTTTTTTTCGAAATTAAATCCTTAATAGTGTATAAAATGTGCTTTTATACTTCCGTATTTAACCCATACTTTTATGTTTTGTATTATTTTGTGTCTCCTACAGGGGTTCAAAGTGCAGACCAACAAAATTTTGCTGTTAAAAGAAGATAATTTTTTTTCGAATTTATTATTTTTTAAAATTAAATTAGTTAGGGCGGAAAATTCGCCTTAATGCCTCAGCATTTTAAAGCTATATTTTAATTTCTTGTTACTTTTTCTGTCTCCTATAGCGGTCTGAAAACAGTAAAAGTAACAAAGGTAAATATTTTCATGCCCTAAATTGTTCCCTGATTTCAAGTCCCCCAGGAGCACCCCACATCTCAAAAGTTTGCTCCTCCAATTTTGAAATATCCCATATATATGTCTGTGTGTGAGTGTAGATCATATGACATGGAAATAAAGCTACTCTTCGACCATTCGCGCAAAATAATGCAAATACATAATAGTCACCAAATATAGTACGGTCAGTTATGGTAATTGTAAGCACTTTTTCAATGTTTTAAATTTTAATTCTTCCCTACCTCTTGCATGAATTGAGAGATTAAATTGTGAGCATTGTAGTCAATATTACACTTCTCGTGAGAGTATATTTTTAGAAAAAAAAAATTACATTATGATTCTTTGCTAGCGAATGAAAACTCAAACTCAAAATTAAGAGGCCTTCTGCGACAAGTCGTACTTTCCCCCTAGCGGAGCTCATTAATAAATGGAACGCACGCCCTTTGTCTGCTTTAATTACTGGTCGCCTTGCGAGCTCAGCTTGGATTGCCAAGTGACTTTAACAACAATGACGCCTCCACAGTTGTTTCGAAACATATGAAACCCTTTCAATGTCTTCCCTACGTTGCCGCATCATCACTCACCTGCAGTTTAAGTTGTCAAAATCACCACGAGGGTCGTTATGAAGCTTTTTTACGTTAACCCTTTGTTTACATTTACACTGTTAAAAATTTCCGTAAGAAAATAGTAACCATTTACTTGAGTCTTATTTTACCATATTTAATAGAAACAGTTGAATAACCATTAAAAAGATGGCACTCAAACCGCAGATTGTGAAGAAAATCGTTTATTCTCTGTTCATCCTAAAGAAAGTTTAACTAACCGTAATTTTCAAGAGCTCAATAAGAATCGGGAGTCCATCTTTGTTACGAAACCTTACTGGTCGTACGTTGTTGTTAAAATATTAATAAAGATTTATCAGTTCAAATCTGCATGTGTACATAAAAAAAGAAGAAAAAAAAATTGCCGTAAGCAGTAGTTACTAAATAGAAACACATACATACGTAAATCAAAAATTGGAGGCATCGGACCGAACTGTTTGCAAATGAGCGCACCCATAATTTGAGCTGCTGAAGCTTGTTTGTATATTAATTTTTGCAGCAAATAAAATGATTTTCGTCAAAATACAGTAAATTTAGACCAAAAATGACTTGTTATCCAATCAAGAGCTGAAATCTCAATTTTAAGGCAGTTTGCCTGTTGGAAAAGAAGATTTATTGATAAATAAACGGTCGCTTTACGTGGTGTAGAGGGCCGAATGATTAGAGAGCAAGGTTGGTATAAAATACACCCGGGTTCGATTCCCGCACGCTTCGTTTACGGTTTCTACGCATCGAAGATTCTACGTCTCGAAATGGTTCCAAAACGTTAAAAATTATGTTTTGAAACCCATTTTTAAATGGTTATAAAACCATAACTTTTGTATTTACTGGTCTTTAACCAAGCTGATTGGAAATGGTTCAGGCCCCGTAAAGATAGAAAAATGTTCTAAACCGCAAATTTAACGGTGAATTAAATGGACAGACTGGTGCCGGGTATTTAACCGTAATTTCATGATGAAATTTCTAACAGTTTACCCCAACTGACCCTGCAATAGTAGGTTACACCAGCAGCACAAGATTTCTTTTGTTATCTATTGAATAAATCTGGATTACATACTTTGTTTTCTTCAATATCTAATATAGAAGGAATTATATATTAATATTGACTTAAAATTTAATTTTTTTAATGTACCGTAGGTATTTGTATCTACAATTCTTTGTAGCTTCAAATCATATACAAAATCAAAAGATATAAAATCATTAAGTTTCAAAACTTTGTTCACCAAAGAAATTTCGATGAAAAGTTCTTTCTTTTGCCTTCGAGCAAAATCAAAATACATTTTTCTAATAGCAGTTTCTGCAGTGTTAGATAGAAAAAAAAAATGGGTGTGCTCAAAATTTTTTGTTTCTCAAGCCTCTAGTGCAATTATCGCCATATGTGTGACCTCTGAGCACAAAAAATTTTTATTTTTTATGAGAAAAAGCAATGGATTTTATTTTTCTACAAAAAACAAGTTTCTACTTTCCCCCTCTTTAAATTTTGCTTGTAAATACTTTTAGACATAGAATGAAGGATCAAAGTAACAAAAAATGCGTTAATCTACTTATACAAGTTTAAAGGAATTTTTTGTAAAATAAATTTCTGCTGTAAAGTGGAAACCATTACTGTAAACAGTTTTCTTTCTCTTGTGGTCACCTTCGGTGGGTTATTTATTAAAATAACCAAAATCCATTTCTTATGAAAAGTACATACCAATTCGATTTGAACACAAAAATCGTTCAACTCATTGAAGACGTTTAGAAAGTAGTTGTTTTATGTTATAAAAATTTAAATAACTTAGCTAATTTATATATACAATTATTTGTAGCCAGAGTTGGAAGTTACTTCTGAATAAAAATAGCGCTTAATTTTTATATGTGTTGGTGTTATATACTTTAATTTGGTCTAAAAAACAGTAAAGTTAAACACTATCTTTTGCACCATTTTTTGCTGTAACGAACCACCAGTTTGTTTTTTTACGTTTTTTATTTTTATCCCCCAATAAATACAACCTATCTGGTTTTAGCGTCATCGTTTTGATTAAGAAGAAAAATGTAAAATGAAGTATATATATTGTCTCATAATTATCGATCTAAATCAGCTACAATTATTTATGATATACATAACAATTTGGAGAAATAATGTTTCAAAAAAGATATTCTCTTTTAAGAGATACAATAATGAATTTCTAACAGTAATTGTAAGCAGAATCTTTCTTGACGCTCTTTTTTTTATTTACATTTTCCGGTTTTGTTTCCATGTTTACAGCAAGTTTTACAGACAATACCTAGTTTTACAGTTTTGATGTGGCAGGTCTCAACTCTCTTTTGTTGCTACAAAATTTTAGAAATATATCACTAACGTTCAGCTGATTTGAGCCATACAAATTCCCTTGCTCCATGTGCTTAGTATAAGTTAGTATTTTCCAAACTTTCGACATCTGTGCATTCCTGTAATTGTCGTAATGCTAAGCACCCCTCGTGGGTAAATCTATACTATTAATATGTGTATATATATATATATAGTGTGTGTGAAAGTAAAATAATATTTAAAACACCTATAATATTCATTATAATAAATAAATCGGATGAACTTGTGCATGTTTACAAAATTATCATTATATGTCTTACGTTTTATAAATGTAAAAATGGATATATTAGCTATTAATTTATTTTTGTTTAAATCAGGAAAGTAGTTTTTTAGGCCCGTTTGTGAGTTCTAGATGCTGTGTTATACACTTCTAAGTATCAACCTCAGTTTTACGCACCGAACTTGCTAAACTCATAGGTCCACACTTATGTTGCCAGCTTTCTTTTGCGAGAAATTTAATTATGTCATGGTAGCGTGGCACTTTTTCTCGACGGTGAAACAAGGAACTTTATTTGTCTTTTAACAAGAAGTTGGGACCGTTTAAAAGATACATTGACCCAATGTTCCCAGCCAGCTTTTCCCGTACCGCCGGGGGTACGCATACCACACATTGGGAAACACTGCAATAAGCGAATGCATTATATTCAGGCATTACCTGGTGAAGAAGTGTAAGAACTGGCCACTTGTGTTCTATAAATTAGCAGAAAAAACTAAGTGGATAACATAATTAGTTTTATTTAACTTGATTTGTCACGGAAGTTTGTTACGCGGGTTTCGACCACTATTACTGCGTAAATTATCTTCAAACTTTGCACACAAGCTTATCTTCGATGACAATACAATATTCCATCCATTTTATAATTTATTAAAAAGTTAATTAGGAAAAAAATAATAATTTTGGCTCTGAGGAAATTATCAGAATTATTATTTGTCAAATGGCAACGGGGGCTTTGTTTGGATAATGCACCGAAGATATTTAAAATGATTTGTAGGGGCCTCAGTGGCTGAGCGGTCTAAGCGACTGGTTCCGGTGCCTCCCTGCACGGAGTGAAAGAGGCGTGGGTTCAATTCCCACTTCCCCTGGGTGTATTTCCTTCTTTGTATATTAAAATCTGTTGTGCTGTCTTGTTCTATATGTCATATTAGACGAGAGTTTGATACATATCCTTGAGAATAGCAAATAGACTCGAATTTTTATGTGAAACTGAAATGGTCGTAAACAAACAAACAAACAAATTGGTTTGTAGTTGAGTCTGTGGCGCAGTGGTTATAGCGTTGTGACACCGGAGGTCGGCAGTTCTAAACCAATTCCCGGTCTCATCCATTCCATTCAACTTGATTTGTCACGAAAGTTTGTTACTCGGTTTTCGACTATTACTGCATTTTAGTTTTCTTTAAATAAAAGTGTGTAACTTAAAATATTTTTTGGAGATTTAATATATTATTTTTATTGAGAATGTATTTTAACATTTATCTCAACTCAAGGAAGACATCTCTGAGTTGCCAGAAAAAAAGAAATGATTGGTACAAGTCACTTTTGCCCTTGCTTTTTTTCTTCTGTTAAGCTATTGGCAACAGTAAGGCATACATATTATGAGTGATTTTTTTAGAAAACGTATTAATAATTGTTGAACTGAGGTTAATGCATCCAAATCATTTTCATAGTATTTGCTTGCACATGTTTAGAAGAGAATGAATGAAGTTCAGAAAATCTTGAAATGGTTTGATGCACTTACTTAAAGCGTAAAGCGTAAACATTTCACACGTCCAGTAAAAATCATAATAAACTCTAACAACAGAAAAAAATGCATCATTAATGATATAAATTTCAAAAGAGTTAAATTGTATTGTGATTATTAGATGTGAGTATATCCCTGTTGCACTACAGCAATAAAATAGTTCAATTTTAGTGTGATATTTGTACATATGAAAATAAACTGATATTTTATTAATTTGCTTTTTATGTGGCATTATATAGACGCTACAGAATCCTATTTGAAGGAAAAAGCAAACCTATCGCAACAAACTTTGAAATACAACTGAGGTGGAAAATACACTCGTCGATCAACCCGGAAATTCTGCTACAGTTGACTTGCGTCAATATTCTTAAGCCCCACTTGCCACCTATCTTAATCTTCTTGTGGCACTTTCTCTTCAGAGTCCTGAAAGATATGAGCGCGTGGCAGTGACAGCTTGAAGACTACATATTACATATAACACTAAATGTTGTGTAAAAAAGCATGTATTCTTAAAACTGTATCAGAAATGTAAGCGTTGGTGTGTTGAGTGAGATTTTCTAAATTTGTAATATTGCTTCTTGAGTGACTATCTTGATTGAAATACTAGTAAACCAGCTGTTTTTATGCCTAGTTTATTTTCATAAGCTTTACCTGTTTAAACACTTGCATTTCACATCAAGTTTCACTATACTTTCATTCAAAATTTATTTAAAGTCTTTTTCCTTTGAAGAAGAAAATTTTCAGCAGGGCAGAAACTTTTATTTCAACTATGCGTCAGAATAAATGAATTATGAGATGTTAAGTGTCGATAAGCTATTATTACAAGTACCGAGCACTGTTCTCGAAATTTAAAACTTAAGTTTTACACGTCACGCTCGATGCATTTATTTTATAAGACGTGTTCTCACCATGCGAATACGTTTACTAAATTACTAAATCTAATAATGCTACATTGGCTGCGTACCTTTTTGTAAGATTTTATTTATTTCAAAGTAATAGTGACCGAATCATACACTTAAGTTAATAAGTATAATTGATTTTTCATCCTGCAATAATATTATCGAAAGCATGTATTTCTATCCATTTTTTATTGCTGCGTATTGATTTTAAGCTCCTCTTTTATATCCGACGTTGTATATGATCTCAATAAAGCTTCATAATTAGGAATAATTCAGCCGTTAGTGACTAATGAACGCTAAATACTTGATATTTCTGAATGAATATATGAAAACACCAATATATTTATCTTCCCTTATTTATTTATTTATTGAAGATATGGTCCTTTTGGTATGATGAGATTGAAATTTCAAACTGCAATGAAAGAAATACAAGGGAGGTATGGATTGGAGTTACGTAATAAATGTAAGCTTTCAAAATTATATTTATAACACTAGAATTACCAGAACGTTTCCAACCATTTCTAAACCTTCATTTTACACCGCTACTAATTATAATAAAACTTTCAGTCACATTAACTTGTCCTAATTACTGTGTATTGGGAAAAGCCTAAGCAATTGAAAGTTGCACTATAATCAGTAACAAATTATGCAAAATTGAAGCTTCGAAGCAGTCAAAATGACTGGTCTAGTTAATCTAGTGTTAATCAATTCAGGAAAACGCAACAAGAACGTACTGTTTGATGTTTTACGATTATAGAACGTTCAATTTATTCACACCCTTTTTTTTCAATATAGTTGAATTTGAGAGTAGAAACTCTCCGTCGAGAATTGAATCTGGGTTGTTCGTAAGCCTACCGAGAACACTAGTTATCTAAACAGTACGAATGAGCTAAAAAATCAAAATCAGAAATCAGAAACGCCTATGTGAAGAAAAGCTGTCTTCTGCAAATTCGATTAATAATAAGGTAGTAGGCTCTACTTTCACAAAACAATGCTCCATATGCTGACATTTTAAAATATCTTTAAAAAGTATGGAAAATAAAAGGATTTTTCCTTACCTAATTTTGTTTCTGTTTCAAAGATGAATTGGTAAATATTTATTTTCGGTTTTCATAAACAAAATTCTTGGAAGTATATTCGAGTATTTATTCTATGTAAGAATACAAAATGATGCATGTAAGTATGAAATTGTTAAAGGGATAAAAATGCAAGATAGTGGAAGAAAATTAAATCTTTAATTATAAATGTGAATGCTTTGTGTACTAGAGCTCTTTTTTATCAAGAAAGAGAAAACAATATTTATACATGACTGTAGCAGCTTTCGTTTGTGTAAATAATGTTGCTGGAGATGTGCCAGATTAAAAATTGGAAGATTGTCCAAGCCCATGAGCAAGCAAATATTGACCTAATATTTCTCTTTTGTGTTTGTAGGTCACCAGAAATAATACCAAATGAAGAGTCTTAATTCATACTTCATTTGGTCTTCATTATACTTCCTTTCTATCTTACATACATATCATATTTATATTTACTGCAAACTGTTCCACCTTTTGTTTTCATCCATATGATTGAATTAGTATAATGTAGCAATCACGTAACTCCCTTTCTGATATCTTTCATGTGAATGCTCTACCTCATCGTTTCTCAACCTTTCTAGTGTTGTAGCCGCTTTAATAGAGGAAAAAAAATAAACAGATTTAAGACCTCTTTTTATCCTTGTATATACATGTAAGAACGGCTGTCCCGTTCTATCTTCTACAGCTGTGGCCGCTAAAACCCATGTAAGACGAGGCACAGGGTTTCGTTGCAATTCTTTATTGGTAAACTTTAACACACAAATATCATAACATTAATATTGTTGGAACGAAGGACATGAAGTCATCAGCACGTTTCAAGAAGCAAGAACCCCGATTTTCGTTCGGGCAGTCGTATTTATATGGGGGAAAATCTCTTAGACTGCAGACAACATTCCCTACACCACGTGATAGCACGTGGTTTAAATAGGAGGGCCATATGGAAAATAAAATATATTATTGGCTTTAATGCCGTAGACAGGGGCTGGCCTAAGTCTACGGGGAAAAAAATAGTCTGGAGGGAATTAATGAGGGAAACCAACTTGAGCTTAGGCATGACCATATATGGTAACGCGTTAGAGAAATTTATGAGTGAGACAACCCTGAGTTGTCAAGTTTAATATGGAAAAAGCCAGACAAAGGAGACAAAGGACTTCTCCATATCACAGCCTGACAAAGGATACAAAGGATTTTTCCATATTACATCCCCCCTCCCCAAAAGTTCTATTACTTTAAATATTGAAGAAGTGAAATATCTGCAGCCTTTTTCCCCACATAAATTTATGTATTAAATTTTATATAAACATATCACATTTTGAATGAAATACTATACAGTTACAAAAATTACTGAACATTTTCATCACAGATTATTATACTCTTACTAAACGATATTTACAAAATTGTATTTACAGTTCAGTTTAATTACAGTTGGATTATTCTGTTGCAGTTCAAAAGTGAATGACTTATATCACATTATTCATGTGATAGTTTGAAATTTGTTGGTGGGTAATATTTCCTCAATCTTGACACATGTACTATGTCTGATTTTTCTTTGCTGTGTGCATTTGGTTTATTGATTTCATAAGTTACGTCCGTAACTTTTCGAAGAATTTTATATGGTCCACTGAACGGTTGCGAAAGTTTTCGTGAATTCGGATATTTGAATTCTTCATATATCACAAAGTCATCTGCATTAAAAGTTTTGTCGACAAATCTGGCATCGTAATATATTTTATTTTTTTCATGATACTCTTTAGTTCTTTCCACTGCCAGTTTTCTAGCTTCCTCAACAGGAGGATAAATGTCTTCATTTAATGGATTTTGAAAAGGCACTGTACCGTACATTAAATACGCAGGTGGGAACTTCGTAACTGAGTGTGGAGTTAGGTTGTATTCTTGAGTCACCTGCTCTAATAATTTAGGCCATGGCACGTTTCCAGAAGCTGCGTTCACTTTGCACTTTAGGCGAGTGACTATTGTTTGGTTCAGACGTTCCACCTTACCATTTGTCTCTGGTCTATGAGCTGTGGTTAAAAGCTGTTTAATTTTGTGGTGCTTTAGAAATTTCTTGAAATGAGATGAAGTAAATGATGGATTTCTATCACTTAATACACTTTTAGGTATTTGAACACTGAAAATTTGTTTAAGAAAGTTGACGTAAGTTTCAGTAGTGATTGATTTTGATGCAAAAGACCACATGTATCTAGTATGATGATCTATAAACAATGTTAAATATTTTTTCGTGGAATTGTAGTAGTTGAAACCACCCACACTATCTACTGCAACGAGATCAAATGGTTTATCAACTGGAGGCATAGACTGTAAAAGGCCAAATCTTTTTTGTCGAGGCTTTTTGTTTACCTGACAAATATGACAATGTTTGTTAAATCCAGTTATATCTAATGTTATATTTTGCCAATAATATACAGGCGTAAGTAAATTAATTGTTTTTTGAATTCCTGGGTGTCCAAACTTTTCATGGACAGTCTCAAGCAATTTACGGCGTAAAGAAAAAGGAACAACAATTTTAGTAAAACCCTTTTTACGCAGGCATAACACGTTATTAATTTCGACAAAATTACCAGTTAAATTGTCATTTTTTTGAGCCTCTTGAATTTCATCCAATTGCAGTAGATGCGAAACGTGGTTTCCTATATTTTTTTCAACACATTCATTATTTACAGGTATATCTCTTGAGAGCATGTCAGCCTCGAAGTTTGTGGTGCCTTTCGTATATTTAATATCATAGTCATACATACTTAATTGTAAGGACCAGCGGAACAAACGACCTTTTAAGTTTTTTACATTTTTGAGCCAAACTAACGCCGCGTGATCGCTATGTATGACGAATTTATGGCCAAAGAGGTAGTGGTGGTACTTATTTAAAGCATCCACAACAGCTAGACATTCCAACTCAGTAATACTATAATTCTTCTCGTAATCTTTTAATGAGCGGGAATGGAAAGCTATGGGATGTAAGGCACCCGAACTGTCTGGCTGTTTTAATATTGCTCCCCCACCAGTTTGACTTGCATCAACACAAATATGACATTCTTTTTTAGGATCAAATATTTTTAAAATTGGTTTACAAATTAAAGAGTTTTTCAAAACTTGAAATGCTTCTTGGCATTTGTCAGTCCATTGCCAAGTTGTATCTTTTTTTAGCAAGTGGTTTAATGGATTTCTAATAGTTGCATATTTATCTATAAATTTATGGTACACATTTATTGACCCCAGAAATCTTTGGAGAGATTTAACATTTTTAGGCGGTTGTAATTTTTTAATAGCCTCAATATTACTATTATCGGGCGCTACAATACCATTACAAATTTCATACCCTAAAAATTCAATTTTTGTCTGTAAGAAAGAACATTTTGATGCTTTTAACTTTAAATCTTCCTGTCTGCATATCTCAAAAATTTGTTGAATATGATCTAAATGTTCTGAAAGGGTTTCAGAAAAAATTATTATGTCATCAAAGTAATTGGCTGCAAATTTTATTTTATGTTTTGTAAGTATTCGACGCAAAGTTCTTTGAAAAATACTTCCTGAATTTTTCCACCCGAAGGGTAATTTGTTCCACTCATATAAGCCACTATTAGTGACAAAAGCGAGCTTTTCAGTATCGTCGGGATGAATTGGTATATGCCAATATCCGGAAGCCATGTCTAATTTGGTAAAATATTTGCTTTTCCCTAATTTATCTACAAGTGTTTCTATCAGGGGTAATGGTTCTGCGTCGGACTTAGTAATTTGATTTAATTTTCTGTAGTCTATACATAATCGACTTTTTTTATTTTCGTCTCTTTTAAAAACTAGTGTAACAGGTGCAGAATACGGCGATGAGCTTTCTTTTATTATATTAGCCTTTAATAACTCTTGAATTTGATTTTCAATTTCTTCTTGTTGCTTTGGGGAAGTTTTATATGCCCTTAACGACACCGGTAAGTCGGATGTTAACCTTACCCGTTGAGGTTCAATTCTAATTGTTCCAACATCATATTTCTTTTTGGAAAATATATCTTCGTAATTTCGCAATATTTCTTTTAACTTTGAATTTTCCTCAAATTCCGAATGTCCATCGACAGGATCGCGACATTGTAGGCCTCCAATGCCGCAACCAGTCCCAGAAACATCGGACGAAATATGAAAATGATTATTCTTTTCGCAACTCATTTTTTCATTTTCTTCCCATTTCTACTTTTTCAGTAAAATAGGAGTATAACTCTTTCGGATTTCCAGAAAATCTTAAATTTTGAAAATCAAGAAAACTACTTGCTGGAGTAAAGTAATGTTCTTCAAAAATTTGAATGATTTCATGAACGGAATTACAGCAAAGGCATTGATTGATGTAGAGCTTTAAGGCTGACCCGCGAATAAACTTCTGAAAATTTTTTAATTTCCAATTATCATTTAAATTGTTCTGAGCCGTTTGCTGGTTAAAGTGAGCTAACCATGCTGAAAAATTTATCCCTAACTCTGGTTCAAATAATAAAATTTCAGGTGAGCTACCCGAATTTTTGTCTTTTATTTCAATTTTTGAAGTAGAAGAGCCATCTGCCAAACTTATCTCTTTTATTTTATCACTAATCGTTTGACATTCTGAATCCATTTTTATTAAGCTTAAATCGGCAGTTGCCTCTGCTTGAGTTTCCGCATCCTTACGGTTTAAGTTATCTCCATCCATGTTTGAATTTTCTTTGTGGGAAGACTCTAAGTCAGAATTTTTTTCATTTTCAATGGTCTTGCTCATTTTACCACTACGTAATAACATAATTCTAATAACACACAAATTTTTGACAATTTTCCTTTTTTACCTTCCCACTTTAACAACAAAAATATTCCGCGTAAACAAATGCATAACAACTAAAATATATACAGAACTATTCATAATACTGCAAAAAATATACCATAATTTCAATTACACAGCACATTGATGAATTTACTATTTCAAACATCTTAATGTAAAAAAAAAACCGTGCTGACAAGATCCCTTTTAAAAATTTAAACCGATAATTAATATATCATCAAATAAATAACTTATTCTTCCAAAGCACATGATCAATTTATATCATAATAAATTCTAAAGCAATATCATGTAAAAAAAAACCCAACGGGAGAAAAAGATATTCATATAACGATAAGATATTTATGAAGAAAATTCGAAATAATACCATTTTGGAATAACACATTAAAAATTACTCTATCCAAATTCCCTTTAGCACATGAAAATAATTTCAATTCTAAAGCACCACAACATAACGACCCTTTCGTTTAATCACTCCGCAGAACGCAAACACTCTTCGCTTCTAAAAGCCACAACGGGGGCGAGCTTCTCCCCACTCGGAAAAGGAGCGCACATCGGTTCATTGAACCGTCTAGAAAGATGATCCACGCTGCTACGACGTCGCGGCACATTTCAGATTTAGTATTGCTTTTCTTCGATTGTTTTTTTTTTCTGCAGGAGCCCGGATAGGAACATAAATCCTACCGGCTTGTAAGAACGGCTGTCCCGTTCTATCTTCTACAGCTGTGGCCGCTAAAACCCATGTAAGACGAGGCACAGGGTTTCGTTGCAATTCTTTATTGGTAAACTTTAACACACAAATATCATAACATTAATATTGTTGGAACGAAGGACATGAAGTCATCAGCACGTTTCAAGAAGCAAGAACCCCGATTTTCGTTCGGGCAGTCGTATTTATATGGGGGAAAATCTCTTAGACTGCAGACAACATTCCCTACACCACGTGATAGCACGTGGTTTAAATAGGAGGGCCATATGGAAAATAAAATATATTATTGGCTTTAATGCCGTAGACAGGGGCTGGCCTAAGTCTACGGGGAAAAAAATAGTCTGGAGGGAATTAATGAGGGAAACCAACTTGAGCTTAGGCATGACCATATATGGTAACGCGTTAGAGAAATTTATGAGTGAGACAACCCTGAGTTGTCAAGTTTAATATGGAAAAAGCCAGACAAAGGAGACAAAGGACTTCTCCATATCACAGCCTGACAAAGGATACAAAGGATTTTTCCATATTACATACATATATATATATATATATATTACTGTGAATGTGCGAAATCAGAAAATGTCGACAATCACTGCCTGAAGATGGGCATTGTCGACATTTTCCGATTTCGGACATTCACGTTAACATATATGTGTATTTTTAAGTGAAACATGAAGCAAACCGTCGCATTAAAAATAAATTTTTATCTATTTCAAATAACTTGCGATTAGTTAACTAATTTATAAGGTTAATTTTACTTAGTAATATTTAAATTCGTAACGTTTAATCGTAACATAAAATGCTGTATCTATTAAAAGCAATGTTTTTTACCCATGTGATATTTTTAAACAGTTTGGGATCCCCCTTTAACGGAGCGCGGCCCCGCCTTCCAGGTTGAGAAATAACGCTCTATCTTATAAAACTGTCTAAAGTAGCCACTTCCTTAGATCGGTTGACCCAAAAACCCAATCATCACATGTTCCCATTGAGGTCCCCCTGTATACCACATTTTATTTAAATCCATGTATTACTTCTTGAGATATAGCAGGAAAGCTTATTGAGAAAAATATACGGTCGAATCATCCACCTCAAAGCGATTCGCGCAAAAACCGAATCAGCATCTACGCCCATTTAGGTCCACCTGCATAAGAGTTTTCGTTTAAATACTTACTTAACTTCTTGAGATAAACACTCAACGCGAAAAATATGCAGTGTAGCTACCACCCTTGTCCCCCGGAGATTTCCATCAGGGTCCCTGAGTGTGCCACTTGTCGTTCGAGTCTTTATAATACACATACGTGTACACACACGTTTTCCAAAAATTGTCAAAATGTACTCGTCACTACTTAAAACACGTAAATAAATAAAAATATCATAAATGAAAATTTTCACGAATTCCATATTGTTTGCTCTATATTGGATATTGAATACAGAAAGTAATGTAAAAAAAATCATTATTGAATCAATAATTTATGAAACACTACATACGCACGTTTCTGGGTTAAAATGAATTTCTATATGAACATGTAAATTTCGATATTTAATTACAAACATGATGATCATTTAAAAAAAATCATCTTGTTAAAAAAAATCTTTATAAAATATGGGACTTTGTAGTTTTCTGATAAGAATAACATATGGCAGCGGTTCCCAAACTGTGGTAAGCATTTCCAGGTGGTAGGCGTGCATGCCAAAAAAAGAAGACATAGACTATTCGATAAGAAATTCATTCGTGTGGAAAACGCTACCCGCAACCCTATCAAATGAGGAACACGAGTCGTTAATAGAACTATCAGGATTGTTCTATTAGTGACTCAGGATTGAGGATTGATTTTGCCCAATTAGGCTTGGGAGAGTTTGGGCTCAAAGTTCAAAATGAATTCTCGTTATTGTCAAGAAAAGCATGTTTTTATTCCGTTCACAACCACATATCTTTGTGAAACTGCTTTTTCCAATACAATATTTATTAAAAAAATAATTTAGAATCAAATTAAATGTCGACCCAAATTTGAGGTTAAAGCTAACTTCTACTGAATCAGATATCACCTCACTTGTACCTGCCATGCAACAGCAACCTTCTCATTAATTTCGTTTTTTCATTTTCTTTTTACATGTATTTTGTACTTAAAGACTTATTTCTAATGTGTTTTGGAAGTACTTGTTAAAAATATATTTTATATATTTTAATTCATACATACAGCAATATTTTAGTAAAAACTTTTCTCTGCCTTAATAACCATAAAAAATGGTGTAATTTATATAACCTAAACGTCATAGTATTTTTCTATAATCTATTGTATATAATAAAACTATATTCGCAGTGGTGTGCAAATGGTTTGCAAGAAAAAGGTGGTACGCGAAATAAAAAGATTGGGAACCTCTGACATATAATAGCATTATAGGATAAAGAGAAAAACATATTTGAGTACTAAAAAGCATTTTTTTCTCGAATGACATCTCATGAAATTAACGGTTTTAAGCATTTATTTCAGTTGGTTTAAAAAACGGTTGAAAATAGTTTTGAAGGAAAAAATAAAATAAAAGGGTTTAAACTTTTGTTCCTGAACATTTACCGTATTTTATACTGCTTTGCGCAACCAAACTAGCAGCAGGTTTAATGCTATTATTTTTATTATATACTAGATAATGATTTGATCAGAAATATTGTGCGTAATTGTAAATAAATATTCTGAGTTTAAATGAAGTTTAAGGAAAGTACATTTTCTGGCTAAATGCTTCCCGATGTATGTTTATCAAAGCAAATATTTTACTTTACTCAGTCATACGGGAGTTTATATGACTACTTTTCTGAAGTGTTAATAAAATATTTGCTTGCAGGTGAGATGGATAAAGTGTTTTCCCAATGCTAACCGAGTGACAAACTAAGGAAATGCTCTTTAAACTCCTTATCATTAGATATGGGCTACATTTTATACTCAATTATTACGAAATAAAATATATTTATTTAATTATTTCTCCGCAGAAAAAAAAAAAAAAAAAAGACTTAGTAATTTTTTTGTACACATCCTATTAACCCATTCCTATTATCAAATGAATTAATCTTAGGCTGTTTTTTTTTCTTTTTGTAGCTTAATCTGAATTAATCTCAAAATATATTTTAAGTTAATTTTAAATTAAATATAAACAATAAAAATAATAATAATAAAACGCTATGCCAAGAGATGATGCGTTTACGTACGTTGTTAGGTCTGATTAATAGCCCCCACCTCCTTTCCAAACTCCCGTTTCTCTGCTGTCATTTATTTCATCATTTAAAATTACTTTCTCACACAGAATCATAACTGCTGATAGCGTTTTAACGTGATCTATTTTCCTTCATGTGTTGAGTTTTGTTGCCAGCCAGCACGTCTTGTTGCTCGAATGTTACGGACTTGTTCTTTGAATATCACGGCCTTAACAAGGGGACACTAAAAACGGCTTTGGATGGTTTACTTTTGTTGATAAAAGGCTACTTGCCAATTTATTTTTTTTAAATTAAGAAATAGAAAATAATGGAAAACATAAAAATGTACAAAGAAATAAAGAAACGTTGTTTGCTCATCCGTAAACTGACGCAAATATTTAGCAAAGCATTGATGTTAGATTCTTCAAACATTGCGATTGGTGCAGACTTGCAACAGCATGTAAACAATGAAACTGAACCTTTATCAACTCTTTGACGAAACATAAGAGCATCTGAAAGTAAATACAGTGCGTTTGACAGGAAATTTTCCAACGAACAGTTGAAGATTTTTGAAGAATTTTCCAAGATGTAAACAAGCATATCAGTTTTTGAATACTTTGAACTGGCTGATTAACAATTGGCGCGAAATCACTTTGAAAATTAGATGTTCCCAATAATAATAATAATAATAAGTCGCAGGTTTTTCGTCGAATTAGTTGAACAATCGGTGGTCTTGTATGTTTACTTTGGTCGTTTAAGTTAAAGGTATGCGTGTTTTTTTTTTTTCGAACATTTTCACGTTTTGCTCGAATATAATTACAATTGTATGCATGTATATTAAATTATTTTTGATTAATTAATTCCGCTTTTTTAGCATATTGGACTTTTCCGTTCTTATGGGTTTCTTCTCACTTACAACCGTTTTCTTTCGCAAGACGTTGAAACTGAAGTTGAATAAACAGGTACATTGTCTGATTTATTCGGAAATATATAATACGAGGGTAGTAGTAATGGAATTAAAAGGTAGACGAATAACATTTGATTTTTAACTTATAGTATTACATAGGCGTTTGTTTATGGCTTCAAGTGAAAATTTCAGTCACCTCTTAACTCACATGAGGTGCTTTGTTTTATACCAAATGAAGCTATATATTCCTGTAATTAGAAGTAGCAAGAGGTATTATTTCTTTCCTAATTATTATCAATATATTTCTATCTCCTTCAATACTAACAGGTTTTTATGCATCAATAATTATTTATGCTCGTAGGTTTATTTAAGCTAATAATGTCCATACTTCTGAATAAGTAAACTCTTTTTATGTGTATCTAAAAATGTAGACCGTCGTTTTTAACCTAATGAACCTAAAGAAGAACATTTAACTTGATGGTAGAAGTGGGAAACGTTAGCAAATTGAATAATTCCGTTATTTTTCAGTTTAATTTTCCTAGTAAAATTTTGTAGTTTTGTAAAACTGACATCCATTTGCAGTTTCAAGAAAATTTCATAGTTCATTATGAAATTCGTGAAATAAGGTTTTTACGGTGAAAAAGTAAATTTGCATTATTAGTTTTTTGTTTTTAATTTCTAATTGGGGATTACTTTAATTCAAAGTTTCAAATTAAAGAGGACATAATGTTATAAATGAATACAATCACTAGATCTTTTAATACTCACTTTTTCTCTGCATGGCTTGCATTTACTAGTGTCATGCAAAAAGATATGAATGACTTCATTGGACTAATGTGAATACATGGCGGTATTACTACTGTGAACATTTTCAGACTAACCCCAAATTCTCTGTGGCAAAAATGTTATTTCAGTAAGTAGATAACATGAAAATAATGTGTAAGCAGCCTTTTTTGCTTTGGAAATTGATGAATTAGAAACTGGAAAAGTAGAAAAGGGGTAGTGAAGGGAAATTTTACATCAATGAAGGATATTTTTTATTAGTTCAATTTTCTTAATGTGTGGCAAGAAGTCTAACCGCATTACATTTCATACATTTAGCAAAGATACATAATGTTTATTAAGATTGGGCTGAAAAACCTTTGTTTCTATTTTCTAAGATAGGTAGTGCGAAAAAATTGCCATTGATAGCCCAAAATGAGCATAACAAATTTGAAATTTGTAGAAAAATGTATTCAGTTGCGCAATGCGTTGACATTTCAGGCAATTGCTTTTTTTTAAGCAAAGTTTGTAAAATAATTTTAAAAAAAACCACTTGCGATGATTTGTAGTGTTTAATAATGTGTTTTTACGCTTTTAATAAATGGTTCGGAAATTGGAAATACAGTAAAACCCCATTATACCGCGCCTCAGTATACCGCAGAATCGGATATACCGCGGTGACTATTATGTCCCCCGACGTTTAAACCACCCTTTATCATTGCCATTTAAAGGGAATTCGTTATTTACCATTATAAATAAAGCCATCCCGAACACACAAATATTCTAGCCAAAGAGCACCCATCTCCCAACCCGACACACTAACACATAAAGCACTATTGTGATAGACGTGATGTACACCTTTTTCATGCTTTTTCTGTCTTTCCACCTAGAACATATAACTTGATTTTTTTTTTCGGAACACAGTTGGTTTATAACTGTACCGCTCGATAGACTGCTTGCGCAGCTGAGATGCGTGCTTCTTGCACAGCAATTATAGTGAACAAAATAACAGCAAACTAGAAAAGAAAAAAAAATACTATAGGGGAAAGAAAAGTTACGAATAATTGATAAAGTAAAAAATAATGCAACAATAACGAGTATTACTTCGTGAATATGGTTCCGCGGTATTGTTTCACTATACCGCGGTTATGTTATAACGCGGGTGCCAAACATGTCCCCCGACGGCCGCGTTTTAACGGGGTTTTACTGTACTGTATTCCGCTCTATATTTTTGGCCGAAATGTCTATGCATTTGCGGCAAATGATGGAACTATCCTTCACTTTAAAATCTGGGCATGAACTTTTGAACTTAGTGATACCAATGGCATTTTTTCTTCACTACCCATCATCGAAAATAGAAGACTTTTTTATTTAAAAATTATGTTAAGTTATTTCGCTGAAATTTCAACGCATTTACATCAAATGAAGAAATTGTCTTACAATGTTTGAATATTTTATCTGCACTGTGTGCTATATATGGCACACATTTACGGTCAGTGTTGCATGCTTTAATTGGTGAAGTTTTATGCTGTAGAAAAGCCCACCCTGACCTCTGACCGATTATAATTGCTTTGAAAAAGTAATCCCTTGTATAGTTGGCTAAAAATTACATGCGAAACTTCGAGACTTTTGGATTATGTTATATGATTCGTTATGATCTTCTCAAAACAGTTGTCTATGCGTTATCTCTTAAGGAAGAAGAATTTAAATCTACAACGTTACGATTTCTCAATTTTTTATTATTTATGTTTTATGTAAATATATAAGGATTCTTTCTTTTGAAAATGTCAAATGCAACAGGTATAAAGTAATCCACGTATAAAATCTAAATAATACTGATGTATTTTAAACTTTTGTGATCTATGTAAAAAAAGAAATGAAAAGAAGAAGAAGAATGTATAACCATCTTCTTCTGCACTACCCGATTAAGAAAATACAATGAAATTTATCAGGGTAAAAATTTCCGGAAGAATTAATAATAAGTAACTGAAGCATATAGTAGAAAAAAAATCTCTACTTGCTGTTCAGAATTATTCAGAAAAAAATTCTCTCAAAATGGTCTTTGAAAGATTTATTATCTTCACGAAATATTCTTTGTTGGATTCATAGATAAAAGATTTAACTAAAGAGTACGATTGACAAATATAAGATTTAGGATTGAAGTGCAGGACTACTTGTAGAGGGAACAAAAGATTTATGTCTTGAAATATCATCCTTTATGTGGGTGAAATAAAACTTGAAGTTTATAGGCGAAGCAACTTAAACGAAAAAAGTTTTATAATGCATTTCGTAATTCGGCTTCCGGGATCCCATTTTTTGAAAATTTTTAGCCGGATCAGTTTTTAAGTTAAGAAATTTCCAAAGAAATCCCACTGCTAGGTTTCTCCCTAACTAAAGCTTTCAGTTCAGAAATTTAGGATTCTTAAGAATGAAATTAAATAAAAAATGTTAAACTACTTTCGATGAGCGTATATCCTTTTTAACTAATATAATATTTACTCCATGAGTTTAAATGTCATTTGAGAAAGAAGTAGCATGATTCTTAAAATCATGATTATAGTATTTGATTTAAAATAAAGTACAAATTAACATTAACAAAAATTTTGCTTCAATGTTTCAAATCGTCATCGCGATTTGAATTTTTTAAAAAAAGTATTTTTCTGGAGCTTTTGAAAATTAATTTTCTGGAAATGGTTTATAATATGTGCTTTTTTGTGTATACTTAATTTATGTGTTTATAATAATTACATTTTTGTTTGAATATCTTCCCTGTGCTTTACTATATGCGAAATACTCTTATGAGTTACTTCCAAGTTATAAATACATATTAAATCAAAATTTGTGACAAACTGACAATTAATAACTTTCATTAATGTGAACACATCTCAGAGAAGAATTTTATTTGATTTTTGTTCATGTATATAATACTCATGAGGCCTGATAATGTAATATTTTCCCCTCTGAAGTTTGATTTAAACACTGAGCGTTAAACTGCTTTATTTTCATTTTTTTCTTGTTTATTTTATTTGTTTGATTATTTTTAAAAATGAATAGACATTTTCTGAAAAATCATCGACAATATACGCCTTTATTAGCATAAATAAACGTACTCACAACACTTAAATCCTTTCGAATTATTGTGCAGTTTTAATAAAAATATTTACCCCAACTGTCGCAAGGGATTATATGCAAATTAAATTTTTTTTAATGTATGTAATTTTAAATGCACTGAATCAAAACCCAAAATCTTAAGTTCTGGATATAAGATGACAGGTAAATAAGCTGAAGAAATTATTACGTTTTTACAGCACAATGAAATTTCAGTAATTTCTTTGCATGATATGAAAGAATTACTTTCATCACGAACAGCCTAATAAGATTTTGTAGCGGTTTCCGTTTTTATTTTCTCATCATGTGCATACTTAAAGCATTTTACTTAAGTTGGTTGAAAAATGTTATGTAAACCACCATGTGTAGAAAGATAAATGAAAAAGCGTATTTTTTTATTTTTTAATTAAACATCTAGTCTTAATGATTAAATACACGTCTTTATTATGTGTTTCTCGTTATTATTTTCTGCGTGATTCTAATTTATCGGCTTAGGAAAACATTTTGATGGAATGGCATGAATTATTCAACACGTAATATTTTAGCAGTAATTAATGTAAATTGCCTTGATTTGATGTTAACAATAAGTTGCGATAAAAGTGAGGGTTATTCCTTTTTTTCTCATTAAACTAATAAAGAAGAGTTAATTTGATTTTATCATCATTATTGAAACATTCAGGAATTAAATGATGTAAGATAAACCTTATGTTAGGAGTTTTCTTTGTAACCGTGCACTTCTTTCAAAATATTTACTGAGAAATGCATCAGACAAGTTATTTTAATATTTATTAAAATATATATTTCTTTCATTTAATTTCACACTTCTGTATCAATTTCAAAGTGGCGTTAAATGAATTTAAAATAAAGTTTCCTTTAATGAAATTAAAAGTGCAATAATTTTCCCCCTTAAAAATATCCGCTTTTATCACACTGGTATATTAACTAGGATGATATTACATGATCAATCAGTAACGGTATTACGAAATCGCAATTTTAAAATTAACACATATGTTTATCAAATTTTCCGCAATATATTTCATTACGTGCATTTGTTTAAATTAAAATATTCTCAAATTAGACCGTTGCAAAATAAAGAAAAATAAATGTTGCTAGTAATATGTTCTATTGTTTTCTAACAAAAAAATACTGGCGCTTATTTGTTAGCATGAAAACTACTGCTATACCTCTTCCTCACATCGCACCCCGGCAAGAAAAGTGACACAATTAAAAAATGAAACACCTTTGCAAAACGAGATTTGTTGCTTCTCCAGATTTAATATTCTTCTAACGAAAAGTGACATACAAGTCTGTATAATATACAGAGCTGTCAGTTTTTCCATCGAAAAGTGACCGATATCTCTGTATACTATAATATACAGTATATCATAATAACAGACTTGTATACCACTTTTCGACAGAAGAATAGGGAATCTGGAGAAGCAACAAATTTTGTTTTGCAAAAGTGTTTCGTTTTTCAATTGTGTCACTTTTTTTGGCGGGGTGCGAAATGTGTATACAGACATTGCAGTGGCGTTACATTCACCACACTCTGCTGAACTCCTTGGTATTATGACTACTGCAAAAATTACAAAACGCTGGTGTCAACAAAGGTTAGCCAGTACCGTCTCTGTACTTATCCGAAGTTGTACGCTACATTAGGTTCTTTTTTAAAATAATTTGCACGGCTTTTAAAATCAGAACGAATACCTATTTGTATAATGAGACCTTTCATGCTTACTACTTAAACGTTATGCTGTCAACATACACTAGCCTTTAGATAAATATATTATGAAGTACAGTGGAACCCCGACATTCGTCCGCCTCTCTACTCGTACAACTCGTTATTCGTCCAACTTGTTCAAGTAAAATGCAACTCGTCATTCGTACGCTTGCCCCTTGATTCGGACAGCACCAGGCGCCATTTTGGCATTTTTAAAGAAAAAAATCGAAAAATTATGCTCTTTTTGAACTCGACTAGAAATAATTTGTTTGGCATTTTGGATTTTTTTAAATTTTAATATTTTTTTGAGATTTTACTGACATTTTTAATTTCCTAAATGGAGCAGCAAGAGGAAGTGGTTGAAGAACTTTCTTCAGAGGAGGGAAAGTAAAGGAAAGCATTCTCTTTGCAGAAGTAAAAAAGATCTGTTACCACTGGGCGAAAGCACAGAGAGTGGTGGGAAAATATTATCCTACCACTGCTGTGGTCAACAGGAGCATTAACTTGTTCAACGGCAATGTTACTGACTATTTTAGAAAAATCGTCAAAGGCAGACAAGATTGGACAGGTTTTTAGAGAAATAAACCCACGATTCTTCTAGTGTAAAAAACAGAAAAAAGAAAGAGCAGCGGAAAGAGAGAAAACACCTTAAGAGATGATACCTGATGTTTTTATAGAAGGTGACTCCTCTTCCAAACAGTAAGATCAACATTTCTCTTCCTCCTCTCCCCCCCCCCTCCCCCCAACATTCCACTTATGCCATCAGGACACCTCAGTACCGGTAAAGTGAAGTTATTTTTATTTATGTATAATTTCATGTACACTACTGTACATTTGTTTTTTATAGGTTTAAATAAGCAACTATATGTACGTTTGGAACGGATTAATCCAATTTACATTGTATCCTGTATTGTAGTGAAAAAAATTCGCCTTTTGAACTGCTTCTTGGAAAAAATTGTGAGCGAATAGCGAGGTTCCGCTGTAATAAGCTAAACCCACATACCACATTTATCAATCGCTTTCAATGTGGTCGGTTCCGTAGTAGATACGGAATTTCATATTGAATGAGATATAAATTAGAGTTTCTCCTTTAAATAGTCCGTGTATTTGTATAGTTTACCGCACCTAAGAATACATGAACGAAAAACTTACAGTTGTGGCATAACTTTTATTAACCAAAGTCACATGTGCTAAAGTAAATTACGCTACAATTTCAATTTTTAAAATAATTAGTGCACAAATGTTTAATTTATTTATTCTCATAAATACTAATAATAATACAACTTTTTCTTTTTACTATACATTCTTGTGATGTAATCTTGTATTTATATGACAATGAAGCAACAAATAGCTCTGAAAACCTGTTGACGTAGCATAACATATTCATTACGTACACATAAATGTCATACATTAAATTCAGAAATACATTTATTACACCGAAATTCAATTTGCTATCATTAAAAACGCATCCTAAATGACTGTTTTGTGCGATGATAGCCTCAAAATTGCACACATAATTTTCAGTACATATTTTTTTTCTCATAAAATTTGGCGCTTGGAAAATTTCTCAAATAAGCAGTTAATTAAATTTCAGTCTTCTACTTTATGTCAAACTGCAAAAACCGTGAAAAAACATTAGCGTATAATAACAAAAAAAAAAAAAACGAATACTAAGTAACTAGCGTAAACAGTAAAAGTTCCTGTGTTCTATTAAAGTGCACCACAATTAATAATATCTTTCAGATGTTATAAAACAGTTGTGGGATTGAAATTGCAAGACACTTTGTTCCATGAACACGAATGACCTTTAATACTCATCAAAATTCATATTATCTCGACAAATTTTATATTAATTTATTATCATGCTCTGCATTATAATTAAAAAAATTATTAACAAAAAGTGGTTTTAAACTAAATAATATAATGATTTTTAAAAACTAATGATTAATACTAATGAATTTTTAAAATATTAAAGTTTAAAAAAATGAGTTTTTATTTTAGTTAATGTTTTTTGCCTAAATAATATCCAACTTAGTTAAACTGGTTTATATTTATTCATAGCCTAAAAATGTGCTTAATAACTAAAGATTAATACTAATGAATTTCATAAATTATTATGATTAAAAAATTAGCGTGTTTTGTTTTTAGTAACTTTTTGTTTGCATAATTAATAGCCAACTGATAAATTTTTTTCGCTTTAGTTTAAATTCATACATAGCCTAAAAATTTATTTGGAAAAGCTTACCTGAAGGATTATTTGAAAAATAGTTTAATCTTACTGCCGGTTTTACTAAGTAAAAAGAAAAAAAAACAGAAACATGTTTTAGGGAGTTGTTGATACACCATCACTTTCCTGTATTTTATTTACATATAGTTTATCAATTAAAAATATTGTAATATCTTTATTAATTATAAAATGTGTACGCATATTTATTAACCAGAGTAAATACCATTTCCCTTCATGTTGTCTATCTATCAATCCGTTATAATTATTGTTGTGCATAGCGTTGTGAAATACATTTGCAGTTATACGTAGAAGTAAAAGAAATGCCATACATAGTTGGGAAAAATCTAAAAGGATTTTGCAAACATATTGCATCATTTCCGCGAGATAAGTGTGACTTGCCAATCCAAAAACTTTTTCGAATGATCATGGTTTATTTCTCTTTGTTTTGAATAACTTACCCGTTTTATAAATAATGGCTTTGACAATTGTTTAAGATCCCATGTTCTGCTTCAGAGGATTATAAACACAATGCATATTTTTAAAAAAATATAAACGGATTCAACCCTCTGACTGCTTATCCCGCGATCTCCATGTGCAAAGTAAAAATGTAGCGAAAATTGCTCAGCTCGGGATTTCCACGGCCGTGGACTTTTTAAGTGTATTTGCAATATTATTCTCGTTGCTTCATCGTTAAAACGTCAATAATGCAATTTCTTAAGTACTTGCACATTAATTAAGGTTTTATTCCATAGATGGCTTTAGTTTCATAAAGTATACCAATTTTTAGCGAATTGAATTCGCTAAAAAATGAGCAATCAGAGGGTTAAATATTATCCCGAGTTTTGAGTGAAGATGCGTAAAATATCATTGTTTGCATTATGTACAAACACCGTTTACGTGAGATATCCGCAAAAGCAAAATGTACCAAATTTGAATTTTTTATAAAGCATTTTTTTCTTTTAGGTGACTCTTCTTTGCCGTCAGTACATTGGAAAAAAATATAATCTTAACAATATTAAGAATTCTATATTTTGTATCCCCGAAGAAAAAAGGTTCAACAGGAAAACATTAAAAGAATGTTTGTCTTTTTTGCTATTAAAGGACTTTCTGAACAACCCGCGTAAATAATTTCTGAAGAAAGGCAAAGCCATTGATATACACTGAAAATTACAATGTCATTTCACGGAAAACATAAATTTTGTCCTGCTCGTGATAGCTCTATATTTAATTTAAAATAATTTAAAAAGTAATTGAACAGTTTTCGTCTAAGAAATCAAGCATAGAGGGCCACGGAGAAAAACGATCAAAGTCGTTTTTTGCCAATTTGACTTTTTAGTGCATGCAGGTAGCTTATTATAGACAGAATGCAGATGCCGATATCATTTAACCAAGAAATACGCAGTGTACTCACTCATTGATGACGCTTTTGAAGAGTATAAATGATCAAAATCAAGGAGCTGAAACTTCAAGACGTCATACTGAGAATTTAAAAGATTTGTGACTATAGTCGTTTTTCCCTGTGGCCCTTCATACGGTAAAGCCGGTAGAGTTGACGCACAGTTGGAAAACATAATAAAAAAAAAAGGAAACGTGACTTTTTTGTCTAACTTTTGGTGAATATTAGTGACTACATTCATTCCGTATGCTTAATATTGCGCACATGGATGGTTTACACACATGCTAAATTGCTTTCGATAATAAGTAGATTATATTAATGACTGCAAATATGTTGTCTAAATAGTTGCAAAAGCGTATGCTTAAAAAGTATCTTGCATACTCACGTCACAATGAAAGTCAGAGGAACAGTAATGAAAATTCAAGCCCTTACATTTGGAAAGCAAGAAATAAAAGCGACGCTGCGTAATACATTTTCAGAGAAAAAACTTATGAATTCAAGTAGACACTGTGCTTTTGTGGCTGTACAAAAACCTGAAATCGCGGTGCACTCACAACTCCCCTTCCCCGCCAAAAATTCAAGTATGCAATCTTTCAGATCGCGCAATCTCACCAGTTTTACCTTATGCGTGTGTGATTTTTTAAACGTTTTATTAAGTTACCTTTTTAAATCATTTTTTAATACAAACACCTCTCACGCTCAGAACGTGAAATGCCAATATTTCCATGAAATGGCACTTGGTCATTTCAGCTTTTTTTTTTTTTTTTTTGTGTACAATTTTGCTACTAGATTAACAACTTTTCATGAAAGGTCAGTTTGCTCTTTCATAAGGTAACGCTTCCCCCAGTGATGAGAAAACGAGTTTGATGTCAAAAATAAAGGATAAAATTTTTTAATGAAGACAAGCAGATTACCGAAATAACGTTATCTTTTAAGTGCCGATAAGCACTTTTTGGCTTCTCTCAGAAGCAAATACTTTCTTAATTTTTTGCTTAAATGATGTCAAATTGCCATTTACGCATAGTTTAAAATTTAAATATTTTGTAAAAACTTTTCGTTGATCTGCGAAAGTTTTTCCTTCAACATCCAAATCTTTGTCATCAAAAATACCTCAACGACGATCTATGCAATATTCTCAAAATTACGCTCATAAAATGTATAAAGAGTTACACCTAAGCTAACGGAATTGAAGCTTATGACCAGAAGCACATTTAGCGAACTATGAGGTAATAGGGCCAATAACAGATATTAAAGAGCAAGAAAAGAATTGGAAATCCAATGCGGCAGACTTGATCAATACGCTTTGCGGATATCTTGTGGGTACCTCCATACATCATCACTTTCGGGTTGTTCTTTGAAATTGCAGGCTCGTCATCCTCAGATTCCTGTTGCAGTTTCAAGCTCTATAGGAAGAAGGAATTCGGAATTAGTAAATGGTTAAGAAATCCAGCAAAATTTTAGTTTTCTACGATCTATAGTAAATGACAATATGGGTTCCGTACCCAGAGGCTCACAAATGAAAGTTAATGGCTAAACTGAAGTGTCAGTCAAGTTTGAGGTTTTATTATTGTGTAATAACGACATTTTTTCATTGTGAAATTTTATATTCAAAGTTCCGTTGTTTTCCAGAAATTTTTAAAATGACGCAGTTAGATACTAAAGCTCAGCAGTTTTCCAGAATTCTTAAGATGTCAATGAAATTCGTCAAAACAGATCTCAGTTTTTTTGAACCCCATTCATTAAAACGGCCTGTTTTGAAATTTATCGGAGAAGTGCATGTTGATTGTGCATGTTTTGAAATAATTATAACTTCTAGCGCACCTATCTAATTTACAAGCACCATTTTTTTTAAATTCAAATCTAGTTCATTTATTTATGCACAAATTATCAGCTTGCAAATGAATTTATTTCTTCCGTGGTGAAATAGGATCATGAAGAACGTATAAGCAGAAAAATTAATATATAAACGAATGTTTTCTTCCATATTATGATTCAAAAATGCTTTGTGCATTAAAGACATCTATGTATTTTTAAACACGATATTTAATTATTGCCATAAAAAAGGTGAAAATTCGATAGATTCTAAAATCGAGTTATTAACGACATTAAGGATGAATCGCTTTTATGGTTAATTTAATTCCTGCATAGTATATCGAAATTAAATAGTGATGCCATAAATAATTATTGCTTAAAAATTGTGTCTAATAATTTAATTAAGATAAGGAGCTCAAATACGGCAATAATACGTGGGAATGAGGAAACAAATTCTTCAGTTGTATCCGAGAAACATCGTCAAGACTCTTAGTAACCAAAACAAGTCATGCTCCTACATTTTATCTTTGAAAACTTGTACTTTTCTCTGCTGATTTAAAATGACAAGGTTTTTTAAAATACTTTTTTGGCCTCTTTGCTCACGGCGAACATCAGAAACGTTTCAGCTTCAAGCTAGAAGATCAATTGATCTAGGGCCAAATGTGTTCCTTTTTCACCCATGCATTTTGTACTATAGTTCAAGAAATATCAATTTTCACTTGTAGTAAATTGCTACAAATGAAAAATTGATTTTAAATTTTCAGTGTTAATTACTACTAGTAATTAACTTGAAATTGTCTAGTATAAATTGTCTAATTGTCTAGGTAAGTTCTAGAATGGTTTTTATGCATAAATTATCCGTTTTCGTATTTGTATGTTACGCTTTTTTGAGCTAATTCATAATTTGAAGCTGAATTTTCTAACATAATTTCATCGCGCCCCCCACTTACCATAAAATGTGTACAACAATAATGTATATTGAGTACTTTGGATTCTGTTTTTGAATTATTTTTAACTAACTGCCAAAACGAGACTAAAAACGAGTCATTTAGTTATAAATCACTAATTGCGTTTTGGGCAGGAGTAGAGGATGATTTTTCTGCACTAAAAATAAGGGTATTTTGCATTCAATTACCATTTTCAACATCCTACTTTTGTGAAACTGGATTTTTTCCTGTGGCTTCTTCGAAGACAAACTATAGATCTCGGCTAAATATAGAAACAACTGAGAGTGGCTATTTCTAATATTAGGCCTTCCTTCGAAAAACTTTGGTTTGCAAAACGGACACAAGGAAGTCACTAATAATTATTAAATTTGTTTTTCATTTAGTATGTTTTGATTGAGAAAGTTTTAATTTAGTAATTTGATTTACTTTAATAAGTTCTTAAATATGTCGAAATGTATTTTGCTTTTTATGTGTATGTGTTCTTTCCTTTCAGTCAGTTAATCAATTTTTTAAAGTAATATTTTCTCTTGGATACTCTCGTGCCCCCCTTTTCGTGTGCTCGCGCCCCGCCTGCGAGCACCCGACAGTTGAGAATCGCTGCTTTAGCTGATATGTGGATGACTGAATGATTATATTATGTAGCAGAGTATCAATAAATCGCCTAAGTGCCAAATTTGATATCTTCATGTTTCCCGCAAGTCATAACAAAAAAAAAAATCCGATTGCATCTTAGCCAATGCGTTGTCCTTCACTTACTGTTTGTTGTGAATATAAATTCAGAAGTTCCACAAAAATATTCAATCAAAATAAAAAAAATCGAAAAATCGAAATCAAAATCAAATTAAAATAATGATAAAAGCAAAGTAAATAAGTAAAAATATTGAGCTAAAGCCTAAAAAATACCAACATTTTTAGAAGAGTTGAAAAATAGTGAAATATTGCATAACGAAATAACACATGTGAAATGGCTAACAGCAAATGAAGATGTGCATATTGCTTATTTGTTCTAAAGCTTGAACTTAAATATCGTCCCTCCGTTAAGTTTAAAATGTTATAGTATTTTACGTGTTTGTTGATTTTCTTACGTGTGTCAATTTCATCAAAATTGATTTTTAAACAATTATTTTCTTACGTACAATCAGAAAAACTGTGTGCTATAAGGAACTATTTTACTTAAACGGCTGTAACACATATTCTTTAATCTGTTCTCCCTCATGCTCTATAGGTTACGTTTTACATGAGACAAACTTGATTCAAGTCACATATTTTCTAGCTCTTGCCCCGTTTATTCCGTTTAATGCGTCACATCTACTCCTAAACATTGAAGGAAGAAAAAAATCTTCCAGGAATGGTTTCAATTTTTTCTGAGAACTTCTAGAAGATAAAATATTCAAAGGCAAAAGAAAAACCGTGGAATGGAAATACATTACATAAAACTCACGAAATCTCGGATGATTTTTCTTACCTTTTTGGTTCCATTACATTCCTCCTTATCTTCATACTGAAAGAAAATGATTTTATTTAGGCGGAAATCGGGAACCTTGTGGTTTTTGTCATTTATGAAATTTTTCATAGTTTATTAATAATTAGAAGATTCTCATTAAGTCTTTATTATTGTTTTAAATTATTTTTATTGAACAGATTGTTACACATGACATAATCTCAGGAATCATATGTAACAGAGTGTTACATATGACATACATTTTTCACACAGACTTTACTATGAATTAAAATTTTTGTGCCCAAATAACATTGGATTTAAGAAAACTACTCTATTAAATGATACACATGCTTTAATTTCAAACACACATGCCTTTATGCATAGTTAAAATAAAATGATTTTTTTGCGTAAAGGCATGTCATAGTAAAGAACTCTTGACGAAGTCGTGGTTTCACAGGTCTATAAAAAAACTCGTAGTCCTAAATTCTGAGAACCAAATACTTTTTCAAAATAATTGCTAATGCTACTCTGGATTCAAATCGATAAACAGCTCAAACAGCTCATTTAGAAAGAATATGAGACAGTGAGAAGCAAAGAAATGTGAGTGACCGAAAAACAATTCTGAGAAAAACGCTTTCAAAGTTTGGATCTTATGGGACCTTTGATGTTTATTTCTTTCTAAATCACGTTGAGCACTTGCTAGAGCTCTCACTAACATTTCTTGTCACAATATAGAATGGTGCTTTCCCTATCATTTGCACCAGTTATCTACAAATTTTTAATTTTGTCACCTACATCCCTTTGCTCCTCACTGCCTCATGTGAATTTTTTTTACTAAGCCAATTGAGATGTTATTTTTAGTCCTTATTGTCCTGTTCAATATATTGACAGCAAGCTAGTTTTCACCGTAAAGAATCAACTTGCATCAAAAAAATACTTCCGATTTTATTAAGGCACGTATAAGCGCGTTTCAACGAATGTATCTTTTCACTATAAGTTTTTATGCCATTGCACAGCTACTGCTAAAATTATACTGCCGACAGGGTGGCGTAGTGGTAAGGCACAGGCCTCGTGCGCCCAAGTTCGCAGGATCAAACCTGGCCCAAGTCGGTGGATTTTCAAGATGCAGAAAATCGTCTACGCAAATGTCGCATGACTATGCGGCATGTAACAGATCCCTTGAGTAGACATTTGGCTTGGATGATCACGGCTAAATTAAATTCCTAGTGCAATCTGCATCAATTAGAGCTCAGGTGCCACCATCTAGGGCAAACTGACCGTCAAAATTCTCAGAGTGGTAATGGCATCCGCCGACAGTGGTGCTATTTGAAAGAATGGATGCTGATTTCCGGGGAATGTACTAGATGTGGAAAATGGTTAGTAGCCATATGCCGCCCCGTTGGAATAAATAAATAAAAAATAACTGCTAAAATCATTACCTTCAGATAAAAATACTAACTACATTCTTCATGGCATAAAAAAGCGAAATTTAAAAAAAAAGGTTCTTTTGGTTGTGTTTTTTTATATGAGAAAAATAAGTATACTGGCAGTAACATGTATTTGAAAAATCTTCGGTAAATATAAAGTAAATTTTAATTTATTTGATCTAATGTTATTAAATACAAAATTGTATTGAAAGCACTATAAAATGCAAATGGGATGAATTATTTAAGAATTGTCTCGACTTTAAGATGAAATTTACCCTGCTATAAATTAATTACTGCATAGAAGTTATTTATTTCATTTTATTTTCTTCAAAATTATAAAGCTGTGCATTTCCACGTTCTGTGTTAATGTGTGATATATTTACAATTTGATATTCAATGACAAAAAAGAAAAACATTTGTATGTTTTGTGGTTTGAAGTATAAGAAAGGAATCCCTAAACACTTGAGATTTCCAAAAATGCTGAATCACCCTTTGAGCCAAATGCTTTGAAACGGATTATTGAAAAAAGGTTTTGGTGAAATGCACTTATTGATAAAATACCTTTCAAAATTTGCAGGATTCTTTAAGCACCGGATCATGTTTTTTCTGATGCATCAGTGTAATAACACGCAATAATTTATTTATTACTATTCTTTTAAGTACAAAATTTGACCATTCTGCTTTGCTGCTATGGCACCCGCTAATTATAGTAAATAATTATATGATTTTAATTATTTTTGAAATTATTTTTGTTAAGTATGCATGGTTTTCAATATTAAGTCCTTTTAAATTGATAAATGTATAATTATTAAAATCAAATTCATGTTTTTTATTAAAGTTGTCTTATTTGATATTATGGTTGACTTTTCTTCATTGAAAATGGGGAAAAAAATGTAACAAAACTAAAAAAACTGAACTAGTGTGGATATTTATTTATGTTCAAAGGATTTACAAACTTAAAAACTCTACTGAAATACGATTTGTATTCAGTAAAAATTTCAGATAAAAAAAAGCTTCACTTGAAAGTTTCAGAGAAAAAATATTGTGAGCTCATAATATATCGGATGATATTTTTAGGTTATTAATAATAGTTATAAATAATTTAAGTGATCAGTAATGTTTTGATAATTAATAATTTTGCAACATTCAGAATGTCTAGTCTTAAAACTCTGAAAAAATGAGATTTATTTTCAAAAAAAGTTTCATGGAATGGAATGTGTTACTGGGGGGTACCCAATTTCCTTCATTTAGCTATGACTTGAATTATATGAAGATTTTGAAACATTTTTTAGTTTTTCGTGCCTCACTAGTCAGGGAACTGGAGCCGCCAACCTTTTGAGCTGATCGGCTCCAGCTCCGCTCGAGTTTTAAGTACTTGGTCGGGATTTGCTCCGTGCTCCGATTAATATCAGAAGATTATAATAGTTATCTCTTTCTTTTAGTAAACTTTTTCATATGGTAAAAAAATAGGGGCAGAGGAGCACAACAATATTTTGCTCCGGTTGCACTCCAGTTTCGAGAAAAATCTTGTTGCTCCGCACTCCTGCTCTATTCTCCGCTTAAGATTGCTGTTACTAGGAATTTTATGATACCAAAACTGGAACTGAATTCATTCTAAAAATAGTTTTTTGGATTTCAAAGAGTATGCACATAATATTTATTCTTTATTTGCGACGAAAAACATACTCTACTTACCATTTTGAGTGATATGTTTTCATCAGCCACTTTGATGTTAGGAGGTGCAGTTCCTCTTTTGCGCCACAAGTAGTTAACGAAAGTGAACTCCAGCAATGCAGTAAAGACAAAAGTGGTGCATGCCCCCATCCAAACATCAATAGCCTTCACATATGATACAGGTGGTAAGCTGCTTTGGATTCCAGAGCTTTTTGAGGATATAGTCAGTAATGTCGTAACTCCCAGGGTAATGCGAGCAGGGATTGCTTCAACATCCAGCCAAAAAGACACCCATGAAATGACAACTATGAGAACAGTGGGCAAATATGACTGTACAAGATGGTAGCCAATTGAGCGCTGGAGATGAAACTCAGCTTTCAAGCAACTGTATTCACCTAAAGGCACATAAAACCATTACATGTATTTTTGAAACATTTTGAAATATATTTATATATTCTCCATAACGTGGAGGAAACTTGCCTTATCGGCCTTTACCCTTTTTCAAACCACGTAAATTGCTGGCCATTTGTAAAGGATCGCCTGATTGGTGGTGAGCATTAACTCTAACACTTTGCAGACGGATGACACCACATATCACCACCTCGCTTTCTGGACCTCAGACTGAAGGGGAGTGAAATTTTCTCCAGCCCCGAGGTGTCCGTTTAACTGCCTCAAAACTTTAGGGCTCACGGATTTTGCATGCACATATCCCCAAGTGTAATGGAGGGTGGGGGAATTACGCATGCTGATTGACGTAAGACACTATCAGTGGGTCCTGCGACCTATCAGTAGGGACTACAAATACAACTAGGCCTGATCCCACCATTTCATTGTGTCAGTTTTGCATCAGTTGAATGAAGAATATTTCTCGTGCGCTTGATGTAGTTTTTCTCATCTAGTATTTGCAAGGTTAGTTACTTCAACTAATTATTTTCGCGTAATATTTGGCATGATTCTGAAGCACCTTATCTTAAGGTTGGGTTCAAGCTTAGTTACGTTGTATTATTGCATCTACTTTTTATGTTAAGGTTATGTTTGTAACTGAATGCACTGCGGGGTATTCGCACGCAGCCATTTTGGTGCTTGATACTCCCCCACATGACTTTCAGAAATGTAAATGTGATTATAACGGACAATATACACAATTATAACATATTTCGTTTAGTTGTAGATGCCGAGAGATTATACAAGAAAAACCCTGAAAGCAAAAGGGACTGAAGAACAGTTACACAAAGCTCTTGATGCTATAAAATCATTAAGAAAAATGAGAGAAGTAGCAAGAGTTTCGTCATTCATGAGGCTACTTTAAGAACAAGAATAAAAGCAGGAAACAATCGAGGTCCAAAATTAGGACGAAAACCACGCTATGCGTGCCATTAAACTTCTGGGCGGGGAATACCACGCATTTGCACTTTTTTTTTTAAATTAACATCTTAAATAAAGTAATTAAGATATACTTATTTGAAGGTTAGAAATGTACTGCTAATTGTCTGTAGAATAGTTTCTGCTCAAAATGGTTTGGTTTCAGTGTACTATTTAACAAAATATAGTGTTTTTCCCTTAAGCGCGTGTAATTCCCCCACCCTCCCCTACATGGGTCTTCAGCGGGTCGGGTTCCAATCCCCAAAGATTTTGGCTCGAAGAGCTACGTACTAACCTAGCCACTAGGCTACCACGGCCTCTACTTAAATGGTACTTGCCTAACTGTGGACAAAGAATTTTTCATTTCCAATTCGACTTGATGCACTTTCATTATTGCGGCAAAACCTTGACAATTGCTTTATCTAAGTTGATCATTCATTTCATTCGTATTTTGAACAAATAATTATTAATCATTTTCCATATAACATATAATTAGAACTGTAAAATAATACGAAAACATTTCGCTTAGATATATTCTTTACGTTTATTAAGAGTATTAAAGCAAAAAAAAAAAAGAAAAAAAACTGATCTACCCCTTGCCCCCCTCCCACGCGCATTTAGCAGTTTTAGTCGTGCTTACGTATTCTGCAAAATATTCCACGTTTTCTCTCCGAACTTCATACGCTGTTATTTTCCCATACCGCTCTTTTGTGTATGTGCCGTTTTTCATTTTTTTAGAGTAAACATTGAAAATTATTGAAAATATAAACGTTTTAGCGTCAATACCTTGAAAAGTTACGTGTTTTGTGTACATCTAAATGCAGTTTTTATCATTCTAATTTTAATACGGTATTCAATGATTCATGCTTGCAATTCAAAATTTTTCCAATGAAATTACAAGTTTTTCTCTTTACTTAATTTAAAAAAAACAGTTATATAAATACTTAGTGTGTAACAAAAGCTTTTAAAAACTATAAACTCTTAAACTGAAATTCTCCTAAAGTAAGATATGAAGGAGAAATATTTTTGTAAATAATGCAAACTGTTTCCTGTAACACATAAATCACTTTTTGTTTCGTGATTTTTTTTGAATATGTTTTTTCTTATAACTAATTAGTAGTTTTGAATTAAGCTAAGTAGGGGAATAAGGCCGTTTCACCAACAAGAGGCGGGGGCGGTGGAAGGGGGCGTGGTCCCAATGCCCCCAGGCGTGCCCTCAGGCGTTTTTCGAGTGGAGTTGAGTTGTATGCGCTCAGGCATTTTTCGAGTAGAGTTGAGTTGTATGCATTCAGGCATTTTTCGAGTAGAGTTGAGTTGTATGCCCTCAGGCATTTTTCGAGTAGAGTTGAGTTGCATGCCCTCAGGCGTTTTTCCAGTAGAGTTAAAATGTTTTTCAAAAATTTATAGTTTTGGAATGGCAACACCTTTTTGTTTCAGTTTGCGACTTGATGCAATGTAATGTCGATTGCAGCGCCATCTATGAGAAGAAAATGCAACTATTTTCGAACTTAATTTTTTTTTTCTACTGTTTTCTCTCAGAATTCAAGCAGGAACTATTTTATATTACAAAAAATAATTATAATGTATAATGAATTAAATGTAATCTTGTTAATTACCACCTTATATATCTTTATTTTTAAACTTAAATTTTTTTTTCTTTTTCGATCTTTTTAATGTTTTCACTTAGCATTCACGCAGGAACTATTTAATATTAACAAAAAATTAATTATAAAATGATAGCGCTAAAAAGTGAATGCTTAAAAAGAGATTACTTTAAATGCAAAGGGAATTATTAAAGTATTACATTTAAATGATATTAAATAATAATAATAATATTCTTAATACAAATTAGTGATGATAAAAGGTATATTCAACTTACCCTAGCAGGAGTTTCAGTAGATTGATAATTAATTCTTGAAAAAGCCATGGTCGAGCGTATAAGGAACTGAGAAAGGCTTTTAAAAAAGAGCAGAGCAAAAATTCATCTTTACTAAGCAAGTGTAGAAAGCGAAGTGACTTTTCACTTTCCTGTCCTTGTAGCATTTTCTTTCAAGAAATATAGAAGCTAAAAGTTAACCAATTAGAATGCAGTATACATCGCAGTTGAAGAGAATGTATCCATTCAGGGTACATTTGCCGAAAGTTATAATTCCTGCAGCATTGCAAGACATGAACAAACTTGTATTGCTCTAAAAGATTGAAATCATAGTGCAGGTGTTTTTTTATGGCTTTAGGTCCTTAGTGACGATCGGACAGAAAAGAAAAGGTCCCCTCTCCACCCCTATAGGCATACTTTCTCTTTCTACATTGAATGAAGTGATTGACAAAGATCGCTTTCCTTTTCACATACAAAGCATCTCCATTGTACTTAATTTTTAACTGTAGATAATAGATACATTCTTTGATGGTGGTGAATATCAGCTTAATGAAAACAAAAATACGTTAATGAGAGATGATTTTTACTCGCAAGAAAACATGTTTGATCGTGTTTTCTTCTATTAGCAACCTTTTTTTCATTGGTGCAGAAGCTACTAGTAGGATTCATTCCGTAAAACAATAGAGAATGTAAGATTTTACTAAAAAAAAATGTTTGAAATTGCAAAACAAAATTATTTTCTACTTGCAACATTTTAGAACTTCGCATGAAAATTTTTAAAAAAAAGTACTTATTCAAACGGTTGAAACTTGGAACTAAAATTTCAATACTGAATCATCAAAAATCCAAAACAATTTAAACTGTGGAATAAAGATTCGAGACTTAAAAAGTAAATGTAAACTCACTAAAAGAGATTTGAAAATCTGAAAAGAGAAATAGAATAATAACTTCACTAGAAACACTGAAATAGAATCGTAAAACTTGAAAAATTTAAATCACAAAACTTAAATCTATTGCAAAGAGCTTTATGTGAAACGTAAAAGTGCTAAGAGCAAAATGCTAAAACTGAGGAAACTTAGAAATACGTTTAACAAATCATTTAAAACTATAAACTTTAAAAACTTAAACTCATTCAGAAAAGAACGGAAATGCAAAATTACAAAACAAAAGTGTTACGCTCTTGCAAAATATTAAAACTTACCGCAAAAAAAATGTAAGAAAGAACAAAACACCAAAAATTAAGAGTAGTATAAAAAACTGTTACTTAGATTCATCTAAAACATAACTCGGAAAAAGTAAAAGTAATATATACAAATTGAAAAAACTTATATTCACCTAATTAACATATCAAAATAGCAAGTACAAGACGTTAAAACAGAACGAAAATATAAAACTATGAAACGTAAAATTACAAAACCTAAATTCATCTACTAAAAGTTCCGTAAAAAATGTAAAAGCACTAAGAGTGAAAACTACAAAACAGCATGAAAGCTAAAAATAAAAAATATACAACATCAGAACTTAAATTCATCCAGAAAATCTTAGAAGAAAAAATGTAAGAAATTTTCAAAACAAAAGTATGATGCACTTGCAAAATGTTAAAACTTAGTGCAAAAACGTAAAAGGTACTATGTACAAAATGTTAAAATTTAGATTTATCTACTAAAACAGTGAATGAAGATGTAAAATTACCAAGAGTAATATATTAAAACAACACGAAAACGCAAAAGTACTAAGTACAAAACGTAAAAAAAAAATTATTTATCTGCTATAACTTAGACTGATGTCGTAAAATTATTAAGTACAAAGTGTTAAAACATCATAAAAATGTAAAAATATCAAGTATAAAGCAGCAAAACATAGATTTGTCTATAGAAATCTTGATCAAAAAATGTAAAAGTTCAAACAACAAAATCCTAAAACTCTGAAAAATTGAAAACACGCAGTACAAAAACAGCAAAACCTGTAAAATTGCTTCGTATAAGAATGCAAAACTTAAATTTTTCCAGAAAAATTTAGAACGAAGTTGTAAAAGTACGAAACTTTTAAGTAAAACTGTTATGCACTTACAAAATGTTAAAACTTAATGTAAAAATGTAAAAAATACTTCTTTGAAAATGTTAAAACTCTGATTTATCTACTAAAACTTAGAATGAAAATGTAATTTAATCAAATGTACTAAGTGTGAAATAGTAAAGTAACATGAAAATGTAAAAGTACTAAGTATATAGCGTAGTCATCAAGTGAAACTTTGCACAAAAATGTCAAACTTAAGTACGAAACTTAAAAGACTTAGATCTGTCTGCAGAAATCTTGATCTAAAAACGTAAAAATTCAAACAACAAAATCCTAAAACTCCGAAAAATGAAAAAACACGCAGCACAAAAACAGCAAAACATAGATTTGTCTACTGAAATCTTGATCAAAAATGTAAAAGTTCAAACAACAAAATCCTAAAACTCTGAAAAATTGAAAACACGCAGTACAAAAACAGCAAAACCTGTAAAATTGCTAAGTATAAGGCTGCAAAACCGTAATTTTTCCAGAAAAACTTAGAACGAAGTTGTAAAAGTACGGAACATTTCAAAGTAAAAGTGTTATGCACTTACAAAATGTTAAAACTTAGAATGAAAATGTAATTGAATCAAATGTACTAAGTAAGAAATAGTAAAGTAACATGAAATGTAAAAGTACTAAGTATATAGCGTAGTCATCAAGTGAAACTTTGTACAAAAATGTCAAACTTAAGTACGAAACTTAAAAGACTTAGGTCTGTCTGCAGAAATCTTGATCAAAAAACGTAAAAATTCAAACGACAAAATCCTAAAACTCTGTAAAAAGTAAAAACACGCAGTACAAAAGCAGCAAAACATAGATTTGTCTACTGAAATCTTGATCAAAAATGTAAAAGTTCTAACAACAAAATCTTAAAACTCTGAAAAATTAAAAACATGCAGTACAAAACAACAAAACATGTACAAATGCTAAGTATAAAGCTGCAATACAAATGCTAAGCATAAAACTTAAATTCATCCAGAAAAACTTAGAACGAAAAATGTAAAAGTACGAAACTTTTCAAAACAAAAGTGTGATGCACTTGAAAAACATTAAAACTTAATGCGAAAATGTAAAAAGTACTACGCACAAAATGCTAAAATTTAAACTTATCTACTAAAACTGTGGATGAAGATGTAAAATTACTAAGTAAAATATATTAAAGCAGCAAGAAAATGTTAAAGTACTAAGCACAAAAACGTAAATAAATTGATTTATCTACTAAAACATAGACTGAAATTGTAAAATTACTAACTGTTAAAACATCAATAATTTGAAAATCGCAAGTATAAACCAACAAAACATAGATCTGTCCACTGAAATCTTGATCAAAAATGTAAAAGTTCTAACAACAAAATCCTAAAACTGATAAATTAAAAACACTCAGTACAAAACAACAAAACATGTAAAAATGGTAAGTATAAAGCTGCAAAACTTAAACTCAATCAGAAAAACTTAGAACGATGATGTAAAAGCGCGAAACTTTTCAAAATAAAAGTGTTATACACTTGCAAAATGTTAAAACTTACTGCAAAAATCTTAAGAATTACTACGTACAAATTGTTAAAACTCTGATTTATATACTAAAGCAACGCGAAAATGTAAAAGTACTAAGTATATAACGTATTCATCAAGTGAAATTTTGTACGAAAATGCAATCGTTTATGTACGAAACTTAAAAAACTTAGATTTATCTAAAAAAAATCCCAACTAAAGTCGTAAACGTATGAAATGTTAAACATCATGAAAATGTAAACTTTCCAAAAATGCAAACATCAAAACTTAGATGTATCTAATAAAATTTAGAACGAGTAAAAGTGTCAAACTTAATAAAAGTACTAAGTAAAAAACAAAAAAAAAAAATAATATTCATCTACTAAAACACAGAAAAACTTAGAACGAAAAGGTAACAGAAAATTTTCAAAATAAACGTGTTATGCACTTGCAAAATGTTAAAACTTAAATTTATCTACTAAAAATTAGAACAAAGATGTAGAAATACTAAGTATAATACGTTGTAGCAACACAAGAATTTAAGAGTACTAAATACAAAACGTAAAAAAAGTTAGAGTTATCTAACTAAAACTTAGACTGAAGTCGTAAAATTACCAAGTACGAAATGTTCAAGCATCATAAAACTGACTAAATAACAAGTATAATGTATCAAAAACATAGATTTCTCCATTGAAATCTTAAACAAAAATGTAAAAGTTCTAAGAACAAAAATGCTAAAGAAGTGAAAAAATGAAGAATACGCAGTGCCACACAACAAAGCATGTACTAACTATAAAACTTCTAATCCTGAATTCATCCAAGGAAATAAAAAAACTTCGAAAAAAAAAATATGTAAATCCAAACGAAAATTTTCAGAAATAAAACTGTTATCCACTTGCAAAGTGTTAAAACTTAATGCAAAAATATAAAAAGTACTGTGTATGAATGTTAAAACTTAGATTTATCAACGAAAACACGGAATGAAGATGTAAAAATATTAAGTATAATATATTAAAGCAACACTAAAATGTAAAAGCACTATGTACAAAGCATCAAAACTTAGATTCATCTTGTAAAACTTAGTACAAAAATGTAAAAGTACTAAGCAAAGAACCTCAAATATACATTCATTTAGTAAAAAACAGAACGAAACTGTTAAAGTACTAAAGCCAACGCATCAAACAAGGATTAATCTATTAAAACAGTATAAAGAAAGAAAAGCACTACATACAAATTGCAAAAACTCTTAGAACTAAAATTTAAACATGTAACAAATCATAAAATTTTAAAACTTAACTTCATCCAGAAAAACTTAGAACGGAAATGTAAAATTACTGAAGTTTACAAAACAAAAGTGATAGGCATTTGCAAATTGTTAAAAGCAAAAACGTAAAAAGTACTAGATACAAAAAGTACAAAACATCAAAACTTGGAGTAGTATAATAACAAAACTACAACTTCGATTCATCAAGTAGGACTGAACTCTAAAATTGTGAAAGAAATGTGAAAACTGATATTCACCTTTTAAAATGTAAAAATATTAAGTACACGATGTTAAAACAGAACAAAAATGTAAAGGTACGAAATGTAAAACTCCAAAAAGTTAAATTCCTCAACTAAAAAAATGGTTTGAAAAATAAAAGTACTATGTACATCAACTAAAAACAGCATGAAAATTTAAAAATAGCAAGTACAACACGTTAAAACAGCACGAAAATCTAAAAGTACTAAGTACAAAGCATCAAAACTTACGTTCATCCAGAAAACCTTGGAACAAAAGATGTAAAAGTACGGACATTTTTAAAATAAAGGTGATATGCATTTGCAAAATGTTAAAACTTAATGTAAAAACTTAAAAAGTACCATATACAAAATGTTAACACTTAGATTTATCTACTAAAACCTAGAAGATATAAAAATACTAAGTATAATATACTAAAGAAACACAAAATTATAAAAGTGCAAAATACTAGAACTATCTATTAAAACTTCAAAACATAGATTCAGCATCAAAACATATAATCTGTTTACAAAAATCTTAATCAGAAATGTAAGAGCTCGAAGAACAAAGTGCTTATTTTTGATCAAGATTTCAGTGGACAGATCTATGTTTAGTTGGTTTATACTTGCGATTTTCAAATTTTATGATGTTTTAACAGTTAGTAATTTTACAATTTCAGTCTATGTTTTAGTAGATAAATCAATTTATTTACGTTTTTGTACTTAGTACTTTAACATTTTCTTGCTGCTTTAATATATTTTACTTAGTAATTTTACATCTTCATCCACAGTTTTACTAGATAAGTCTAAATTTTAGCATTTTGTGCGTAGTACTTTTTACAGTTTCGCATTAAGTTTTAATGTTTTTCAAGTGCATCACACTTTTGTTTTGAAAAGTTTCGTACTTTTAGATTTTTCGTTCTAAGTTTTTCTGGATGAATTTAAGTTTTATGCTTAGCATTTGTATTGCAGCTTTATACTTAGCATTTGTACATGTTTTGTTGTTTTGTACTGCATGTTTTTAATTTTTCAGAGTTTTAAGATTTTGTTGTTAGAACTTTTACATTTTTAATCAAGATTTCAGTAGACAAATCTATGTTTTGCTGCTTTTGTACTGCGTGTTTTTACTTTTTACAGAGTTTTAGGATTTTGTCGTTTGAATTTTTACGTTTTTTGATCAAGATTTCTGCAGACAGACCTAAGTCTTTTAAGTTTCGTACTTAAGTTTGACATTTTTGTACAAAGTTTCACTTGATGACTACGCTATATACTTAGTACTTTTACATTTTCATGTTACTTTACTATTTCACCCTTAGTACATTTGATTCAATTACATTTTCATTCTAAGTTTTAGTAGATAAATCAGAGTTTTAACATTTTCGACGAAGTATTTTTTACATTTTTACATTAAGTTTTAACATTTTGTAAGTGCATTACACTTTTACTTTGAAAAGTTTCGTACTTTTACAACTTCGTTCTAAATTTTTCTGGAAAAATTTAAGTTTTGCATTCTTATACTTAGCAATTTTACAGGTTTTGCTGTTTTTGCACTGCGTGTTTTCAATTTTTCAGAGTTTTAGGATTTTGTTGTTTGAACTTTTACATTTTTTAATCAAGATTTCTATAGACAAATCCATGTTTTGCTGCTTTATACTTGATATTTTTACATTTTTATGATGTTTTAACACTTTGTACTTAGTAATTTTACGACTTGAGTCTAAGTTATAGCAGATAAATAAATTTTTTTTTACGTTTTGTACTTAGTACTTTTGCGTTTTCGTGTTGTTTTAATATATTACTCTTGGTAATTTTACATCTTCATTCACTGTTTTAGTAGATAAATCTAAATTTTAACATTTTGTACATAGTACCTTTTACGTTTTTGCACTAAGTTTTAACATTTTGCAAGTGCATCATACTTTTGTTTTGAAAATTTCTTACATTTTTTCTTCTAAGATTTTCTGGATGAATTTAAGTTCTGATGTTGTATATTTTTTATTTTTAGCTTTCATGCTGTTTTGTAGTTTTCACTCTTAGTGCTTTTACATTTTTGACGGAACTTTTAGTAGATGAATTTAGGTTTTGTAATTTTACGTTTCATAGTTTTATATTTTCGTTCTGTTTTAACGTCTTGTACTTGCTATTTTGATATGTTAATTAGGTGAATATAAGTTTTTTCAATTTGTATATATTACTTTTACTTTTTCCGAGTTATGTTTTAGATGAATCTAAGTAACAGTTTTTTATACTACTCTTAACTTTTGGTGTTTTGTACTTTCTTACATTTTTTTTGTGGTAAGTTTTAATATTTTGCAAGAGCGTAACACTTTTGTTTTGTAATTTTGCATTTCCGTTCTTTTCTGAATGAGTTTAAGTTTTTAAAGTTTATAGTTTTAAATGATTTGTTCCACGTATTTCTAAGTTTCCTCAGTTTTAGCATTTTGCTCTTAGCACTTTTACGTTTCACATAAAGCTCTTTGCAATAGATTTAAGTTTTGTGATTTAAATTTTTCAAGTTTTACGATTCTATTTCAGTGTTTCTAGTGAAGTTATTATTCTATTTCTCTTTTCAGATTTTCAAATCTCTTTTAGTGAGTTTACATTTACTTTTTAAGTCTCGAATCTTTATTCCACAGCTTAAATTGTTTCGGATTTTTGATGATTCAGTATTGAAATTTTAGTTCCAAGTTTCAACCGTTTGAATAAGTACTTTTTTTTTTAAATTTTCATGCGAAGTTCTAAAATGTTGCAAGTAGAAAATAATTTTGTTTTGCAAGTTCAAACATTTATATTTAGTAAAATCTTACATTCTCTATTGTTTTACGGAATGAATCCTACTAGTAGCTTCTGCACCAATGAAAAAAAGGTTGCTAATAGAAGAAAGCACAATCAAACATGTGTTCTTGCGAGTAAAAATCATCTCTCATTAACGTATTTTTGTTTTCATTAAGCTGATATTCACCACCATCAAGTAATGTATCCATTATCTACAGTTAAAAATTAAGTACAATGGAGATGCTTTGTATGTGAAAAGGAAAGCGATCTTTGTCAATCACTTCATTCAATGTAGAAAGAGAAAGTATGCCTATAGGGGTGGAGAGGGGAACTTTTCTTTTCTGTCCGATCGTCACAAAGGACCTAAAGCCATTAAAAAACACCTGCACTATGATTTCAATCTTTTAGCGCAATACAAGTTTGTCCATGTCTTGCAATGCTGCAGGAATTATAACTTTCGGCAAATGTACTCTGAATGGATACATTCTCTTCAACTGCGATGTATACTGCATTCTAATTGGTTAACTTTTAGCTTCTATATTTCTTGAAAGAAAATGCTACAAGGACAGGAAAGTGAAAAGTCACTTCGCTTTCTACACTTGCTTAGTAAAGATGAATTTTTGCTCTGCTCTTTTTAAAAAGCCTTTCTCAGTTCCTTATACGCTCGACCATGGCTTTTTCAAGAATTAATTATCAATCTACTGAAACTCCTGCTAGGGTAAGTTGAATATACCTTTTATCATCACTAATTTGTATTAAGAATATTATTATTATTATTTAATATCATTTAAATGTAATACTTTAATAATTCCCTTTGCATTTAAAGTAATCTCTTTTTAAGCATTCACTTTTTAGCGCTATCATTTTATAATTAATTTTTTGTTAATATGAAATAGTTCCTGCGTGAATGCTAAGTGAAAACATTAAAAAGATCGAAAAAGAAAAAAAAATTTAAGTCTAAAAAATAAAGATATATAAGGAGGTAATTAACAAGATTACATTTAATTCATTATACATTATAATTATTTTTTTGTAATATAAAATAGTTCCTGCTTGAATTCTGAGAGAAAACAGTAGAAAAAAAAATTAAGTTCGAAAATAGTTGCATTTTCTTCTCATAGATGGCGCTGCAATCGACATTACACTGCATCAAGTCGCAAACTGAAACAAAAAGGTGTTGCCATTCCAAAACTATAAATTTTTGAAAAACATTTCAACTCTACTGGAAAAACGCCTGAGGGCATGCAACTCAACTCTACTCGAAAAATGCCTGAGGGCATACAATTCAACTCTACTCGAAAAATGCCAGAGGGCATACAACTCAACTCTACTCGAAAAATGCCTGAGGGCATACAACTCAACTCCACTCGAAAAACGCCTGGGGCAAAAACAACTCAACTCCACTCGAAAAACGCCTCTGGGTATACAACTCAACTCAACTCGACTAACGCCTGAGGGCACGCCTGGGGGCATTGGGAGGCGGTGGGACCACGCCCCCTTCCACCGCCACCACCTCTTGTTGGTGAAACGGCCTTATTCCCCTACTAAGCTATGCACATGGCGTTGAAATTTTACAATACTTTATCAAGTCTACAAATTACTATGAATAATGTACCAGCAGAATTTCTGTGCTTAATTACATATTGTGCTTATTTAAAAATAATGATACTTTTAATAATTAGTTGAGAAAATATAATACAAAATCATGGAAACGAAAGACTTAAAGAAGCTATAGCACGTACCAATGTGGAACTTTTCACTGCAGAGAGAAGTGTTAACGCTGTTTATCACAAACTGGGGAAGCTTCAATTTTTCAAACAAGTTAACGGGATTTTCTTCCGACCACTTGAGATTCAACTCACTGGTAGTCTTGGAAACTAAAAAAAGACACCACCGAAATTAAAAAAGGCACATCATGTATGTATCAAAAAATTAAGTGTAAAATTAGTTTTTAAAGAAGTAGTAATTAGTTTGAGAAGACAATAAATAATATAACCTACAACAAAATACGATATTGATTGTCTTACCAAAACATTAAAAATACGATAAACTTGAGTGTTTACAATTAGCCAAAGTACAAAACATATGAGGTTTGTTCAGTCCTGACCCCTCGACAGAGGGCACCACCTCCCCCCTGAACCTGAACCACGGAACTTTTCCCTCCTCGAGAAAAACTTTTTTTTCGGAGAGACTGGAATGGACCGTCCAACCCTTCGGACGTTAAATGTAACCTACTATTCTGTATTCAATTAAATAATGATAAATTTATCCTTTTCCTTTTAGTTTTCTTTCCCTCCAGCTTTCCACTTGCTCTGCAGGTAAGCCCAAATGTTTATGATTATAATTTCCTTATTACAGGGCAGTGCCAGCTATCCTATGAATATCAGTTCTCTAAATAATCCCCTACATCTTTTTTTTTTGGTCCGTCGAGCCGGAGCCTGCCTTTTAAATTCTTTTACTGAATCTATTTATTCAAAATTCTTAACATTTCAAAATGCCACCCAAATCTGAAGCCAAATTTAATTTAATTACTCTCGAAATAGAGAGATTTGTGTCTAAACTTAAAACGTGTTCAGATAATTTATGTTTATTGAAAATTCTTAAAGATGATATACTCATTCTAGATAATGATTTAAAAGAGTGTTTTAATGTTATTTTTGAAACAGATCCAGAAACTGAACTATATAAAGATTATGCAGAGCATAAAGAGAAAATTTTGGAAATTCGTGCGGCAATAGATCGCTATATTTTGAAAATCCCATAATCCTGTCAAAAGGTCGAAATTAAATCGAAAACTACCATAAATCTTCCGAAATTCGATCTTCCGTCATTTTATGGAAGTATTCAAGACTGGCTGTCGTTTAAAGAAATCTTTGCGATATCCATAATCAATAATTCAGAATTAGCGGACATTCATAAATTACAATATTTACATGCTTCAGTTAAAGGTGAAGCATCTCGGCTAATTAAAGGTTTCAGCATTTCAGATACTAATTTCTCCCAAGCTTGGGAAACACTAACAAATCGGTACGACAACAAACGCGAATTAGCATTTAGCCAAATCTCAAAATTATTTGATATGAAGAGAATCAAAGTCGTGACTGCTAAATCGTTACATGAAATGCTAGATATATGTAATGAAGCTATTCGAAATCTTAAAACTCTTGGATTTGAAACTAATTCATTTGTTGATATCATTTTAATTTTTATTCTTGAATCAAAATTGGACGAGTCATTACGCCAAAATTGGCAACTATCACTGGAAGACAAAACTCTTCCAACGTATGATTTATTTTTAAAGTTTTTAGAAAAGCAAGCTAGAAGTTTAAATATATTAAGAGATCATTCTAAATCTGATAACTTTTCTAAATTCGAAAATAAACCTATTGGGAAAAAGGCAGTAATTAATAATGCTATTTCAAAAAAGGAAAAGGTTGAGTGTGTATTTTGCAGACAAGGCCACAAATTGTTTCAGTGTCCCGAATTCGCCAAATTATCTGTAAATTCTAGGTGGACATTTGTGAAATCGAACAAATTGTGTTCTAATTGTTTGCGTCCTTATCATACGAAGGATTCTTGCTTGGTAACCGCTAGATGTAAAGCCTGTAAATTAAAACATCATAGTGTTTTACATTCATTTTACAGCACTGCATTCCAGACTTCCAAATTCAGATAGGAAATCGCCTTCTACTTTGCCGAGTAGCAGCATATCAACCACGCAGCAAACCCTAAGCCCAGACTGCAGTTTCTCTGCTTACGGGGGGAGAACTTCCTGTACTTCCCATAATACGCTCTTGTCCACAGCGATTGTAAAAGCTAAAAATAGAACAGGGGAATTCGTCGATTGCCGTTGCTTGGTAGATTGTGGCAGTCAAAACTCGCTAATTTCGAGGGAGTGTTGTGATCGCCTTGGGTTGACCTTGAAAAAATGGTCTCATTCCATTAGCGGGATAAACGGCGTGAAGGCCGAAACTTCGTTATTCGAAACGGAGCTAACGTTTGCTCCTCATTTTCAAGGGGAACTCTTTACTACAAAGGCTTTAGTAGTAAATAAGGTTACGTCGAACTTTCCTAATTTTGAAATTCCATTCACCTGCTGGCCTCATATTGCAGGACTTACATTAGCTGATCCATTATTTTTTGAATCTAAGCCTGTCGAAATTCTTATTGGAGCTGATTTATTCGCAGACTTAATTCTAGATGGCGTCATTATGGGTGCAAAGGTAGAACCTTCAGCTATAAATTCAAAATTGGGTTTCCTATTATCGGGAAAAATTTCTTCTCAATCTATGAGCAGGGAGAATGTCACGAGCTGTAATTTATTGCTTAATGAAAGAGAATTATTTCAGAGGTTTTGCGAGCTGGAATCTGTTCCAGATAACAATTCATTTTCTAATCAAGATCAAATATGCGAAGAAATTTATAACTCTACTGTAACTAGAAATTCTTCTGGCAGATATTGTGTAAATTTTCCTTTTAAATCAAATCCATCGTTTGGCGATACTCGCTCGCAGGCTTTAAAACGTTTTGAAAGTTTGGAAAGAAAGTTAAATCATAATGAATCATTTAAGAATAAGTACGTCTCTTTTATGAAAGAATATTTAGAATTAAATCACGTATAAAAAATTCCCACTGATTCATTAAATTTTGAAAATTGCTTTTACTTACCGCATCACGGAGTTTTTAAAGAAGATAGCACTTCAACAAAATTGCGCGTTGTTTTTGACGCATCTATGAAATCGTCGCTAGGAAATTCTTTGAACGATGAATTATTAATTGGTCCTAAACTACAAACTGGTTTATTTAGCCACCTAATTAAATTCCGCATGCATAAAATTGCGTTTTCTGCAGATATAGAGAAAATGTTTCGCCAAATCGATATGTCGAGGGAACATTCTGACTATCAGCGTATTTTATGGAGATTTTCCTCAGATGACCCAATAGAAGACTACAGACTAAAAACAGTAACTTATGGGACTGCAAGTGCACCTTATCTTGCGATTCGGACACTGAAACATTTAGCCAGTGATGAAAAACAGAATCACCTTTTAGCCTCTAAAATTACTTTAAATGATTTTTACGTTGATGACTTATTGACAGGAGCCAATTCTTTGAATGAAGCTAAAATTTTGATTTCTGAACTAAATTCTTTAATACAGAGTGGTGGATTTACCTTGAGAAAATGGTCCTCAAATTATGCCGAAATCCTTACTAACCTTCCTAATGATGCAAAATCTAGCTCCTCTTCCGTTCTAATTAATGATAATTCTTTAAAAATTCTAGGCATTATTTGGGATACTCAACTTGATTCATTGCAAATTAATTTAAACTTAAATCTTGAGGTTAATTCTAAACGTCAGCTTCTTTCAGCTATCGCGCACATTTCTGACCCTCTAGGCATTTTATCCCCTTCTACTGTTCTCTTAAAAATTCTTCTTCAACAACTTTGGAAAAACAAACTTTCATGGGACGATCCCATTCCAGAAAATGTACTCCAAGTCTGGAGTAAGTTTAAGGACAAATCTAAATATTTAAACGATATGAAAATTCCACGATATGTAAATTGCTCCATCTCTTCACAATTAATTCTTCAGCTGCATGGCTTTTGTGATGCCTCTAGCAAGGCTTATTCAGCAGTGATTTATATTAGAACTATTCACGTTTCTGGTGAAATCGAAACACGTCTTATAGCTTCAAAAATAAAGGTAGCTCCAGTGAAAGAAATCACAATTCCGAAACTTGAACTTTGCGCTGCCGTTTTACTATCTACACTATATTGTGCAGTGTGTAATGCCATTGACAGTTCCATATCAAAAACTTATTTATGGACCGATTCGAAAATCGTTTTATGTTGGTTAAAGAACTCTAACTCAAAACTTGAAAGTTTCATCAAAAATAGAGTATTAAAAATTCAAACCCTTACCAGTAATGCTACATGGCAGCATGTTAGTAGTCAAGAAAATCCTGCAGATTGCGCTTCACGTGGTATATTACCGCAAAAATTAGTAAATCACGATCTTTGGTGGTCAGGTCCAACTTGGATATCTGAAGCATTTCCATTGCCCGTGAGTGATGAAAAATACGAAACCGATGAAACAAGTGATCCCGACAATTCCATAAGTGCACACGCTGAAGTTCGACAAATTCCGGAATTCATGATGCATTATTCCTCACTCACCAAGTTAATGCGAGTTACAGCCTGGATCCAGAGATTTATTTTTAATGTGAAATGTCCGAATTCAAGGAACTTAAGTTTCTTATCTGCTGATGAACTGCACCACGCTGTTCTTACTATTGTGAGAAATGTTCAAGAATACGCTTTTCTCGCAGAAATCAACTTGTTAAAACGTAAAAAACCTATTCCAAATTCGAGCAAACTTCGCAATCTAAATGTCTTTCTAGACTCAGAAGACATCTTACGAGTGGGTGGTCGATTATCCAAGAGTCAAACTCTCTCGTTTGATCAGAAACACCCAATGCTGCTGCCAAATAATCACGAAATAACAAGACTCATCATTAAACAATACCATCTGACTTACTTGCACGCAGGACCTAACCTACTGCTATCACTAATTCGCCAAAAGTTCAGGATCATTAATGGAAGATCGGTAGTTAGAGGAGAGACGCGAAAGTGTCATACATGTTTCAAATTTAATTCGAAATCAAATCAACAAATCATGGGACAGCTACCAGTAGCTAGAATTGCAATTTCTAGACCGTTCCAGAAAATCGGCATTGATTTCGCCGGCCCCATTTTCATAAAGCCTAACTTGAAGCGCTCAAAAATAAAATTAAAATCTTATATTTGTTTAATAGTCTGCATGGCAACTAAGACTTCATATTGAGCTCATGTCCGACTTGACCACAGACGCTCTTATTGCTTCACTTCGTCGCCTTTTTGCAAGACGAGGAATTCCATCTGATATTTACTCAGATAACGGCACGAATATTAAGGGTGCTGCCAAATATCTTAAATCAATGTATAGTCTCTGCAAATCTGAATCCATCAGTACGTTTTGCAGCCATCAGTTCATTAAATGGCATTTCATACCTCCATATGCGCCAAGTTTTGGTATACTGTGGGAAGCATCGATTAAAGTAACTAAACAACATCTCAACAAATCTTGCAAATCAGCTCTTCTCAACTTTGAAGAGTTATTAACCCTTCTCTATCAAATCGAGGCTCTCATCAACTCAAGGCCTCTCATACCGTTATCTTCAGACCCAACAAATTTCGAAGCATTAACTCCTGGACATTTTCTTATTGGTCACCCGCTCACCGATTCACCAACTCCACATACTTCATCTAAAACCATCTCTTTGACATCCCGTTGGAGTCTTGTCCAAAACATCCGGAAGCCTTTCTGGGATCGTTAGAGCAAGGAATACATAAGCACTTTACAACCCCGTCCTAGATGGAAAACTCCTCATGCAAATCTTCAGCCTGGAGATCTTGTATTGGTCTGAGAGAAGAACACTGTTCCTCTTCATTGGACTATTGGCCGCATCGAAAAGGTCTTTCCTGGCTGTGACAACCGTGTGCGAGTAGTGTCCATCAAAACTCGTAAAGGGGACATAACGCGTTCAATTTCTCAGGTATCTGTTTTACCTGAATCGACAACAGACTGTTGATTCCCGGGGGCCGGAGGATGTTCAGTCCTGACCCCTCGACAGAGGGCACCACCTGCCCCCTGAACCTGAACCCCGGAACTTTTCCCTCCTCGAGAAAAACTTGTTTTTCGGGGAGACTGGAATGGACCGTCCAACCCTTCGGACGTTAAATGTAACCTACTATTCTGTACTCAATTAAATAATGATAAATTTATCCTTTTCCTTTTAGTTTTCTTTCCCTCCAGCTTTCCACTTGCTCTGCAGGTAAGCCCAGATGTTTATGATTATAATTTCCTTATTACAGGGCAGTGCCAGCTATCCTATGAATATCAGTTCTCTAAATAATCCCCTACAAGGTTATTGTAAACACATAACTTGCACATGAGTAATAACAGGTAGGATGAAATTCATAACTAAATGTTTTTAGCAACATTCCATATGACAAATAAATATCGTTGAAAACGTTTACTTCGCGTTTGTATATGAGCTGGGGAGGAAAATGTAGCAATTCAAAATCTTGTTGAACAAGTTTTTCCCCCCTTGTCATTTTCCAAACCATACAACTTGTTTTGTCGTACATCACTACACCTCAAAACCGACACTGAAGGAAATTTTATATATTTTGTATGTGTGTGTAAGTATGGCTACATTGCACTCTAATGAAGGTCCTGACTATCGCACGGGCTAAAGGTATGTCATTTTCCCTTAATATCATTTAATTTTCCATTTTGCAGCATAAAATAACCGGTTATTATTAAAAATAACCGCTGGTAATTCTTAATAATTACTGATTATTATTATTAATAACCAATATAATACTGTCTTATAAACACAGATGCATATATAGATATGTAACTCAACAGCTCAAATGGGGCAGGAAATGTTAAGTGCCCTGCGAGTGAAAACTTTGCAAGTCGAGACCTGCTGTAATGCTGAACTCAAAGAATATTACATTGCGAAAATACATTCAAATAAACATTTGCTTTTCTATGAAATAAAGGGAAAGAGCTTAAAGAAAATAAAAATTATGAAAAGTAATTTCAATTTCTAAACCAACTTCAAAGCAATGAGAAAAAGGGACATCGTAAAGCGAAAGAATAAAAAATAAAAATTATTCTTTAATATTTTAACTGCGGAAACCCAGCTCAGATCATAAATTTAGATAGCTACGTATTTGTTTGGAAACAGATTAATTTTTTGATAACTTGCTCCTTTGTCTGACGTAGAATTTTCGCTCTCCAACAATTTATTTCCCCAAGATCTTTTCCCCTTTTATCATATAAAAGTTCACTGCTTTTCTCATTTGCTTTTCTTTCCATAAAACGCTCGAGTAAGGGAGAGGAAAAATTGAAAAATGAAAGAAAGACGATAGCACAATTCGGAAACTCGCTTTCAGTTACTTAAATGGATAGCTAAATTAATCCCTTAACTTAAGATTCTTCCAAAAAGTTAATAAATGTGTACTGCTAATTTCAAAGAATTTTAAAGAGCGATGTGTTTAATTTCGTATCCTAAACTAAACCTCAATAACCATCGCTAAAAGATAATGTGAAGTAACAACACATGCTCATTAGTATATAATTATTTGAAATTATCATTAATGTAATCAGAAATTTATGTAAAGAAAAATTTAAATTATGCTTTTACTTTTTAAGTGTCTTAATTAAAAGGTTTATTATGAAATAGTAAATTGATATGTGTGTTATATTTGAATATAATCAGTATTTTGCTTGATGTTAAGCAATTTTGGTTAGACATATATATATATTTTTTAATCATTTAAAAAGAAGGTTAACTGAAAATAGAACGACAAGGATCCCGTAAAAAAAGAAATAAGTAGATCAACCTGCTATCTTACCTTCGTAGTAATATTGTATTAGAAGCGTAATGGTTTTACTTAATCGTAAGGTTTTTCTTTTCTTTTTTTAAAATTTGAACAAACAGGAGAATACTCAAAACTCTATGAGAACAAACAAGAGAATAATTAAAACTTCTATGAGAATAGTGGGCACCCCACTATTCTCATAGAAGTTTTCTCACATAAATGTTGCACCCCCCAAGAACTACGGAAACCCCCTAAAAAGCAAGCGCCCCCCTGATTGGGGAACCCCTGCTTCAAGCAACATTAAAGATATTTTAAACCCTTTTCTTTCTACTATGAAAAACTGACAAATTGCCAAATCGCAACCTGATGTCCATCCAGAGGTCCACTGCATAGCAAAAAGTAACCAAATTTTTAAAGTACGTTTGTACTTGTTTCTCTTTACTAATAATAAAAGATAATTTGTGTAGTTTTGAGTGCATATACGTGCACCTGTATTTTGCTTAGAAATAGAAATTTCGACCGATTTTTGATAAATTTTCACAAAATTCGTTCGAAACATAGGGGTGTGCTCTTCTAAGCGTCTTTTCCAAAAACTGATTTTGCTCTATTTCTTAAACTTTTAACCAATTTTTTCCACATAAATTCACTATAATAGACACGAAAAAACCCTGCATACGTGATATTTTTATACCATTCTAATTGCTGGTTTTTTATTTTATAAGGCAAAATTTATGCAAAGCGTGTAATTACGTAAAATAGAAATAATAAGTCTCTTGCTATCAAAAGTTCGAAGATCGTCTGAAGTACACATGGTTTTGCTGAAATTCATGCTACATGTTCTTTATAGACTCATACATAAGAATGAATCAGCGTGTGCATAGACAAGGTATAATTATCTTCGCAAGCAAAGAAAATGTACATTTAAATGTTTTTGATTTGGTTAAATTTACATCAAATAAACCAATTGTACACTATGTTGGAAGAATTAAGGGAAAAGAAAAGGACATAAAGGCATTAAAATAATCTTTAGAACAAAAAGCGAGAGAGAAAATTTGTTTTACTATCATGGAACTGATTTTTATATTGTTGATCAAGAAGACATTGTTGTCAAGTTGACTCCACTACAGATGGTTATCGGAACTAGTCACAATCACATAGATAAAAGCAATACATAATACTCAAGCAGATTTGTGTATAACTGAGTCTTTGTATTGTTTCAAAATACCTTTCAAATATGTGTATGTATTTTGACTAATAAAACATCCCAACTTTATTGATGTCCCATTCCTCCCTCACATATGGGAGGGGGGCATTTACCTCCGAATTTCATTGATTTATAATACTAATATTTTAACAGTCAAACTTAACGTTTTAAATGTGTTGAAATTTTTCTGAAACTCAATAATGTACCGGTTAAAAAAAAGAAAAAAAAAGACTGCGCACCATCCCTCCTTGCTGTCCCCTACATTGTACTTGTCTCACTATTACTGATACGTAGCTGTTGTTGAGATATTTAGCTCTACGGAACTCTCGACAAGCACATGTTACATTTTCAGTGAAATATTTCTAAACATCGTTATGAATTTATCCAAAAATATACAAATAATCTTATTGCTGATAGATGAAAACTATGTTAAATAAAGTAATATATTAACTTTGTGCTGAGTAAACTGTAATAAAAAATAATTTTACGTTAAGAAAGCACAAATAAGTGTGCTTTCTTATCGTGAAATTATTTTTTATTACAGAAAACTACGTTGTCTACTTAATGAAATTATACATAATAAAAATATTTATGAGAATTAAATTTGTTTTCTGTAAAGTTATAAAGGTAGTAAAGAAAAAACTTGTTCGAAATATCATATTTATAAGAAGCATTTTACTACGCACACTAGTGGTGTACACTGTTAAAAATTTTCGTAACAAAATAGTAAAAAAAAACATTTATTTAATTGTTATTTTACCATATTTAACTACAACAGCTGAATAACCATTAAAAAGCTGGTACTCAAACCGCTGATTGCGAAACAAATCGTTTATTCTCTGTTTATCCTAAAAAACGTTTAACTAACCGTAATTTTCAAGCGCTCAATAAGAATCGGCCGTCCATTTTGGTTGCGAAACCTCACCGGTCGTACGTTGTTGTTAAAATATGAATAAAGATTTATCAGTTAAAATCTGCATGTGTATATAAAAAAAGAAGATAAAAAAAAAGTGGCTTAAGCAGTGGATACTAAATAGAAACATATACACACGTAAATCAAAAATCGGAGCCATCGGATTTCCGAACTGTTTGCGAATGAACGAACCCATAATTTGAGCTGCTGAAGCTTGTTTGTATTTTAATTTTTGCAGCAAATAAAAGAATTTTCGTCAATATACAGTAAATTTAGACTAAAAATGACTTTGGATCCTATCAAAAACTGAAATCTCAATTTTAATGCAGTTTTCCTGTTGAAAAGAAAGATTTATTGATAAATAAGCACCCGCTTTGTGTGGTGCCGATGGCCGAGTGGCTAGCGCGCATCGTTGTTATGTCAAACAACCGGGTTCGATTCCCGCGGTTTGCGTTTACCGTTTCTACGCCTCCGAAGATTCTGCGCCTCGAAAAGGTCCAAAAACGCTGAAATTTTTGTTTTGAAACCATTTTTAAATAGTTATAAAACGGTAAACGTTTGTATTTACGGCTTTTTAACCAAGCTGATTGGAAATGATTAGGTCCCGTAAAGATGGAAAAATGTTCCAATCCGTAAATTTAACGGTGAATTAGATGGACAGATTGCTGCCGGTCATTTAACCGTAATTTCATGTTGAAATTTCTAACAGTGTAGGAAAATTTCTTGCTGAGCGAAAGCCAAATTTTATTGAATAAGCAAACAATATAAATTTCAACTCGTTCCTCCATGCACATAATCTGGATTTGGATATGTAAAACATTTTCCTTCAGATGAAACTCGCTTCGAAATATCAAATCTTGAAAACGAAAATTTCTAGTGTTAGCATATTGAGTTGAAAACGAAACTGCTTCTGAAGCAATGTGTAATAAAAGAATGGAGAGCGGAGCTGTTTTTCATCAGATAATTAAGAGCAAAATTCATATCATGATGCATGTAAAAAGCGAAGAGGCATAACTAAATTAGTAATTTTCACATTTGCTGGAAAAATTGCTTGTCTAAGTTGTATTATATGATGCGTTCATCATTAGCACGTATGTTGTTTTCCTTGACTATTATTATTTATCACCAAACCATATTTTAAAGATAAATGATCCGCTTTGAAGACTATAATGTCTAAATATAGTTTTCTCTTTTGTTTACTAGAAAATCGTGACGTAAATATCAACTTTGAAATTAATTAATCAACTTTAATTAAAACCAGTTTGAATTCGGATACGGCTAAATTGCACTTTCCAAGTCTTAAAAAATGCATCAAAATTAAAAGTTATGCCTTTTTCACCAATACTACACATAAGTCAGTAAATAAATTATAGTATCGTGTAAATACCATAAATGTGTTACTAACTTTATACTAATTTCATTTGTTAAATCATGCATTACTTATTTAAAAACTGGGAAAAAAAATTGCTTTTGTTTGAACTGTTCAATTTAATGTAATTTTTATTTTCATAAATTTATTAACGATCCGTAGTTTTTTTTATAAATTTGGTATTAGTGTAGAGAATCTTGTGTATCGAAAATTCGGCTCACATCAAAATCACATACATAACTGCAATTTTTATTTTATTAGAAAAATTATCATTTGTTTTCGCTTGACACTTATATTGTTAATTGGAGGGGGCTTGGCCTAATCGCAGTTGTCTCAATGGCAGTTGCCCGCAAAACATGAAGATCCCCCCCCCCCCCCAAACCAAGATTGTCCGGTACTCTTGAACATTCATGGGACAGAACTAATTAATGAGGTCTTTAAAGAATGAATGGGAAATATCAAACCTTAACATGTGATACGTTTCGTTCAAAGCAGAGATTCTAAGTGCCATTTTGACAGAAGAAAAACTACAAAGAGAGAACTCCTCATACATAATTGCATTTTTAAAGAAAATGTATGAAGTTAAGTCTGGCAACATTGTGTTTCCTTCGAAAACGTGAAGAGAAATTACGTCAAATTAAACTCAGAAACACTTGTCAAATTAAACTCAGAAACAAATTTCCCGTTTTTTTCTTTATTGATTGTTTTTAAGCATTAACGTCTTGTTAAAAAATCCTGAATCTCTCTACGATTTGTATATTACACAATTCAACCATTGGGAAACGTTTCGATAAAATGTGTTTACTTAGGAAAAAGTTTGATAATGTGTTTGAATAAAAACGACTAGAAAAACGAACTGCTATTGAATCTGATAAGATAATACTAACTTTAAAAATTAAGAAAATATATATCAATTGTAACTTTTATGATGTTCCCTATGCTATTTCCAAATGCATTATTTTGCATTTAAAGAAAGATCAACCTTCCCATTTTATTCAACTTTTAATTAAAGAAGACGATGAACAAATTTTAAGAACTTGTTTCGGCTCTGTTTTTTATTAAGATAATTATATAAAGTACTCCGGAAGTTTATAATTGAATAAGAAAACTGGAATATCAAGTAATATACTACGAATAAAACTTTTTTCCCCAGTGATCGTTCCAGTTGAATTGTCAGACGTGATCACTTCAAGTAAGTTTCATTGACGTAAAGATGCACTTCAAACTAGGAATGAACACAATTTTCTTTTCTTTTGATATCGACTGCCATTTTTCAGTTTTATGTATAATAATATTATTCTGCACTAGATATGTTTTATCACTAGAAAATCTATTTGAATCTTTGGGGGAAAAAACCCGAAGTACTTCATTCATGATTTGACATAGATTCCAAAGTTTGTCAATACAAAATAGTTGTTTCAGAAGAACAAGAAATAGAAGATTTAAATATTTAGTGATAACTGTTTCATATACAAGATTATAAAACGCTATCATAATGAATCGCTTTTTTGACACATTATTAAGTATAACTCAAAAATAATGCTTTCAACATTTCAATAAGAGAGGATTCCTAACAAGCCCTTTTCTAGTAAAAAGAGACACTCATGCCCCTGATATGGCAGCTATATTCCAATAAGTATTATATTAATTAAACAAAAAGTTATGTCAAAACGTATACGAGCCTACTTTCCTGTAAGGGAAAGGAGGGTAAGAGTACGCACCTAGTGGATTATTCGTTATAAAAATGAGAATTGAAAAGTGAGAACCTTGAAAATTGACTGAATCATAGTTTATTAACTTAGAAACTTAGGTACAAAAAATGAAAGTTTTATCTTAAAAAAATATGTGAAAGAAAGCTAGCGGGAAAAAATTGCAAATTCGTACTCTTACCCGACCTGGCGGATAAGAGTACGCACCCAGGAAGGGTAAGAGTACGCATTCAGAAAATTTAGCAGTAGTCACGTACAAATGCTCCAGTGACTTCGTAACTGGAACATTCATCATACCACCACTCCTTACATAATCCACACTGGATCCAATCTTCATCATATGATTGTTCGCAGCCTGGGCATATTGTCGCCTCATTGTTTGCTGATCTTGTTGAGGGAACTGCGTTGTCGATACAATGCAGAACAAGATTTTTCTTTGCTTTCAAGGTTTTTCCTTTTTCAGTTTTGGCCTCATTTTTACTTTTCATAGCAGCTCGATTAGCCTTTGCTTCTTCTAATTCTTTCTTTTTCTCTACATTTTCCTTATGTGCGTACTCTTACCCGCCGATGTATTGGTCCTCAAAATCGTCGATAGATGGCTGTAGCATTCACAATAGTAAAATTCTGACATGCCCATGTTGTTCGGAAGGGAACAAAGCTCATAATGATATCTACTTAAAAAGTAAACATCAATCCTTTATTGACAAAAAAATTAATATTTCTTCACAGAAAAATTACATGCCAACATGCAGAAATCATATTTTACCTGATAAATAAATGACAGCAAGGATGAAAATAACAATGGCGGTCTCTTGAGCCTGCTGAAAACGAACGTGTTGAGTTGATCACACTCGCTTCTGCTTGCAGTGTTGCCAACAGGGAAAAAAGTCCCTGCGTACTCTTAACCGACTGCGTACTCTTACCCTCCTTTCCCTTATATACCAACTTACCAACATCAAATAATCTAGCTATAACCTTATGCTTCTCGTTCATTAGTTTTTATAACTTCAAATACACCTTTTTCAACGGTTAATACATATTCATTCATTTGCTCATGCTTTCATTCAGAAATATGCTAAAAAATCCACATCAAAACCTTTAAATGGGATAGTAGGCTTGTTTAGTTTTGGATGAATTTCGTGTTCTTACATGGTTTGTCATATGCTCATTTCGATATTGTTCCAAGCAAATCTGTCTATTAGATAAAGAGTTCTACAGTTTTAAAGGTTCCCCGACGGCACTAATGTTAAAAATTTTTGAACTACTCAAAATTGAACAAAAAATGTTCAAATCAACTCTTATCTTTGTAGAAACTTTTCGCATTTTTTCCAACCGATTGTATCCACGCTGTACAGCGATTCTATTGTTAACGTTATGATGAACTGTTTTACCAGTGTGTAAGTCACATATTTTTCCATAAAAAAGGATTCCATACCTACACGTACAATACATTTCTAGATTGGAATATATTTGTTAATGTCGTTGACTAATTTGCATAAATATTGTGTGGATATTAATACATGAGGCGTTTAAAGCCAAAGCAATGTAAGTCCTTTTGGGTCTTGTATTATTTTGGTTTTACCAAACAACAGCAACACTTAATTGCTCACATCATACATATTGACGGCTTTCACTGCAAAAATTGTGTAAGTCTTTGATTTAGTTACACCACTTTGGTTTTAAACGCTTCATATGGTGGTCAAAGTGTGCGCTTACTTCTTTCCTGAACAGTGAAACAATATGAATAAAATAGTAACATTTAACTAGTAAAAAGGAACCCTAGGAACAGTTATGTAAATTGTCTACAAGATCCTATACTTGTCTTTCCGATTGCGATTATTGGATAATGTTTTGTACCGAGCAACTATGTTACTGTTGTTAAATCTTTAATTTTCCTTTACTACGCTTCTGAACGTTTCAAGCAAAAACGACTATTTATAAAATCGTTATTTATAAACAGTAGCGGATTTAGGCTTAGGCCCGTGAGGCCCGGGCCTAGGGCGGCAAATTTTGAGGGGCGCCAAAATTTTTAAGACGGTTAAAATTAAAAACCGATTGGGTTTCCTGTAAACTGTAAGACCAAATTTTAAAGTTTATTTTATTGCGCTCTTATTATCCAAGCATAGAACCATTTTGAGGGTAGAATTTCTTTATCAAACTAATTAATCAGGCTAGTGCTAAAATCTGAAATATCTAACAAAACGATTTTTAAAAACTTTTTTTAATGCTAGGGGGCGCCATATCGTGTCGGGCCTAGGGCGCCCTCAAACCTAAATCCTCTACTGTTTATAAACTGTCGCCGACTGTTCTTTCCTAATATTGATTTGAAGCTATTAAAACTAATCGTTGTCTTTACATATCGTGCACAAGAATTGCCTCATGTTATACGACACCATTCCGAGAGCCCTAATTAATAATATAATTCAAATTTAAGCAGCGGCAAGTTTACTAAATGCAAGTTCATGCGAGTTAGAATAACATTACATGCGAATAAGATAAAGCAAAGATACATTTTCTGAGGCTCATTCAAATCAACTTTCTTAACTATTGCGAATAATATTCCCCAGAGCAGTTAGTTTGTCGCGTTTTTGGAATCAGTAATGAGCATTGGATACATCACAAACCTTCCAGAAGGAATTAACATTAATAATGGCATTCATGAACTCCAGTGGCGCTTGAATTATTACATAGGTTGTAACCACTGAGCAAAATAGAAATCATTAAATTTTTCGTTTATATTAGCATGTATTTTGATTCACGGGAATTAATCAGCATATATAATTCAAAGTGACTGTAAAACTCTCGATAGATTATGTATATGTATGGGTTTTAACTTTGTAACTCTTTTAATTCTGAGTACATTAATCGTTCCTTTTACAGGGAAAAACAACGTTTCATTCTTATGTGATAGAAATGTCTTTTTATGTGATACGTACCACACCGGCAAATGCATTGGTGTCCGAATTTTTTTTGGTGCATTTAGAGGATCATAAAAAAAAGAACTAAGTAAATGATATGTTTATCGATTTTTTTTAAAGGAAACAAAGTATTAGTCTTTTTTTTTTTCTTTTTGAGGGGGAGGGGAGAATAAGCATATAAAAACCATTATACCGTACGGAAACAAAACACATTCCAAGACAAAACGAGTGGGGTGATTTACTGCCCACTCAAACCCGTTTTTTTTAATATTTGAAGTAAACGTTCTGGTTACCTTTTTTTTTGTTTGTTTGTTATTTTTCCCCTTTATTTTTTATTTACTTATTCCAACTTAGAGGACTTGTAACCCAATATAATATTCTAACAGGGCTTCACTCGCAAAAGTTGAGCTAAAAAACAAAACGAGTAATGGCAATTAGTATTTTTGTGCCAATATTATAAGTGGTGCCACTGGCGCAGGTGATTTGCATATGCGCTTTAGTGTGAACCATTCTCATGTATTATCTATGTTGTTAAATAGTGATATTTTCCAACGTGTTGTATGTTATGTTATCGTGTTTTTCTTTGAACGGCTGGCGTGGGCGAGGTTCATTAAATTCTTCGGAGTAGCTCGTTGTTGAGAAAATTGGCTAAAAGTACGTTAGGTTGAGTCTTGGTGTGTATGGCACAACAAAATGAGCATTAATTAGAACTAGAGTATTTACTGCCTATCAACATGCGTACATAACATCAACAATATTCTACATTCTTATCCCCTTTTGAGTTACCACCTCTACTTCACTACATTCTTTATTAAATAATAAGTAAAAATATGACGTTTACTATAAGTTACACTGGGATAAAAAATTTAAACTTTGACCTTAATACGAAGCAGATCCCTCAATATTTTCTTCACCCTTCTCCATGATTTTTATTAATGCGATTCGCGCTCAGGCTGATTTCCAATTTTCTTCATGAAGGGTATTTATTGCAGTAGGCGTTCGTAAATTCCCCCAAATCGTGTGATATGCCGTTGGCGTCGTTTACACGTCCTCCTAGTACATTTCAGAGAATCCCTTGACTTCACTTCAATCCTTCTTGACCCTGGAACGAATGCCGCTGCTTAAAAGATTGCGATCATTTTTATGTATTTTTATTGCTTTCATCCACTATTTTCTCAATTAAAGCAGCATGCAGTAGATCCCCAAACCTTTATAAAACTGTAACCCACCGCAGGCCCACCAACATCACATCACATCAGGACGACGGCCAACTGTATTAGTGACGAATATAAATAATTAAAAAGAATCTACCTCTCTTTGATATCAAATCCTTTACACAAATATTACAAAAATACATTCTTTATCATTTTTTCCCTGTATTAATTGTTTTTTTAACTAAAGTTTCTATTATTGTCTTGAGCTATCAATACCAATATTATTTCCGTTGTGTAAAAAGTAAAGTTTCAATGTGTTGAGAATAGTGACTAAAGTGTAGAGATGATTGAATGTATTTTAGTTATATTTTGAAAGGGCGTTTATTTTAATGAGCTCTTTTACCTATAATTATTAAATCTTTTTATTACTAACACAATTACCACTTAATTGTGATTGCGTGTGCTGTTTTTTAATGTTATTAAAAATAGCTCATTGTGACGTACAATTTGCTGAATAAAAAAATAAATATATTTATTAGTTTTCAGTTTGTTTTAATGGACTTAAAGGTATATATTTTTTAAATTGTTGACTTTTTCTTGTTAGTGTTATTAAAACTGTCGAAAAAATAAAGTAAAATATTTACAATCTAAAAAATAAAATATTTCTGACGAATGACTAACTAAACTATTTCACGTAGCTGTGAAACAATATGCTAATTATGTGCTTACAACAGATGAATAACTGCATTTTTGAAATCCTAAATTTGCATTCAAATAAATCTCATTGGGTATAACTTTAGCAGTTTGACTTTCTTTTAAGAGAGTCTCAGTCTGCATTACAAACATTTCGAAGTTTACTTCATTATAATTACAACAAGTCTATTAGCTGTTGAAATTTTTCTCTTTTGTTTAATAAATGGATATTGCTGACAGTTTAATTATAAGCGTAAGTGTAAGTGAATCATTAAATGTTTTGTTCAGATTAAAACGTATGAAGTACTTCTCTCTTCAATTTATTCTTCAATAATCAAACCTTATTCAAAAATTCTTTCAAGTTAAATCACAATCGTTAAACTTATTTTGAAAAAAGAACGCCATTTCCGAAAGAATATTTAGAAAATGTAAAGCAATAATGATACCTCCTGATAAAAATATCAAGACTTTCAGTAATAAGTTTATATAATTTTGAAAAGCTCGACTTATATGAAGTAATCCGAGTTTCAAGTACATGTGCCGTAAAACGTTCATTATCGTTTGAGATATAACTGCCTTTCTAATTAACACAAAAGCTAATATGCATTTGAAATTGTGAATTTAAAATTTTTGAAATTATTAAAAGAGAAAACAAATGATTATAAGAACCATTGCTTTTAATATATATATGATATATTTGAGATGTTACGTTAATTTTAATGAAAATGGAGGGTATCGACCTTATCATTTGACGTTTTTTTACTCTTCATAACATCGCTTTTTGATGTTTAATGAAAGTAAATATGAAAATAAGTATATTTCAGAAGGAAAATATTTGGATGCTTTTGTCTTAAGCTTTAAACAAAATCATTTATTTTAATTGCTTGCTTTTATTATGATGAAAAAACTGGAAATGGTTTTAGATCTGAAGTGATTTTAGCATTATTGCTTATGTACTTTTTATGCACTTTACTAATTGCTGTATGAATGTTTCTTTTATAATATGCCTCTAAGTTTCTAAGTTATGTAACGTGTCATCTACTGACATCATAAAAAAATTTATATTATAAATGAGCTGGCATAAATTTGAACAATTTTCAATTTAAATATTTGTTTTCGTCACTTGTTCAATTTGCCTTTTTACCCTGTTGAAAACTGGTTGTTTTCAAATGATTTTGAATCTAGTGGAAGCTTCGTAAATGTTCTTAAAACCCTCAAGCAAATTTTGTTATTGACTCATATTAACGATTTTAGTAATAATAAGAAAAATTATAAATGTTATTGATATCAAAACATTAACACGAACAAATGTTATGTTTTTATTTTATATTTATTACTAACGTAAATTAACCAATCACTTCTTAGAGTTTAAAGATGAATATCTCTAATATTTTTAAAATTAAGTGCCAGAATCTGAGAAACTGTCACACCTAGCATTATGGGGTCATTCACGCCATCACAGATTTTTCTCAAAAAATTATCAGCTGATACTTGTCTTATGAGAAGACCAAATCCAGCATTATTTGTTCTAAATTTGAGTTGTTCAGCTTTTATGCACCCCCTAAGATCAATGCGTGCGGCCAAAAACCGAGCGAATTTTTAAGACATGGAATTCGTTATGTGCCACAACTCTTTACGCAAACAACCTGCTTCCAAATTCTTTTTAGATATGGAGCATAAAAGGGTCAAACTTTATATAATGGATGATAAGATTGTGGCAAATCGTTTCCGCAAGGTCACTGAAGGTCATAAAAATTGGCGTTCTCTGCATTTTCCGGCATTTTTAAGGCCTGACAATGGCAACTTCTAGTTGCCATGGCAACAGTGGTGTCAGTTGAAAGGTAGGTATTAACACTTTAAAAACATTTAACTATCATTGAGGCAAGTTGAATGGGCTTTTAATGATATAGGGCCAAAATCTGGAAAATTTCGCATTTTACCAAAATTCAAACTGTCATAACGTCTTGCGGCAAAGACATATTGAAATAATTTTATTGCCATTATTTTACTCTATTATTGGTCTCTACAAAAAAATAAAATACACTGAGGCATGTTGCGTTAAAAAAAGTAAAACATTTTTTACCTTACGAAACTTTCTTCACGAAAAAAAAATGCATATTAGTTCGCTACATAGATATTTTAATATATTGTGACATATCTCTGACATATTACACATATTTGGTATAATTATGGTATTGATTTCCCATATGAAATTTTTGACATTTAATACAACTTGGATATTTGGGACAACATTCAGTATTTTTATATTCAGCTCACAAAAATGTCACACAAATCAGATTCCTAAATCTATATCTCTTAGCCAAAAGTTTGTAAATTTTATGTTTTGTCCTGAAGATAATTGAACTGCTACGTATGAAACTGCTGATAAATTGTCCTTGCATACAGCCAAACTCCTAAATTAATCTCTGGTATGGACAAGGCTAAAACTATGTTTAAAAAAAGAATGCAGACAGTAACAAAAAATATATATATATATCAAAATTCCAACTTTTCAGAAGGTGTTATTGAATCTAATAGCAGTGCAATTTATTCAGGACTTGTATCCCAAAATGGAGGGGCACTAAAGCCAAAAAGAAAGGTCACTCGTCTAAACCAAAATCAGAAAGAGTTCGTTCAAGAGTGCTTTTATACAGGAAATTAAACAGGCAATAAATTGACAGCACAGAATGTTGAATGATAAGCTGTCTTACTGTAGATGGGAGAAAAAAGTTTAACCCAGGCGAATATTTAACACAAAGCAAGTAATGTCCTATTTTAGCAGATTGAAAGCTAGAGCTAAAAATTCTGGTGTAGAAAGAGATAATGAAAATAAAGATGAACTATTACAAGCGGCAGTTAAAGAAAATGAAAGTGCAGAGAGAGAAAATGTTAGAAAAGAAATACATCTCTTTGCCAGAACTGAAATGTAAAAATACTGAATATTATCCCAAAATATACAAGTTGTATTAATGTCAACAATTTCATATGGGAAATAAATACCATAATTATACTAAATATGTGTAATATGTCAGAGATATGTCAAAATATATTAAAATATCTATGTAGCGAACGATATGCATTTTTTTTCGTGAAGAATGTTTAATAAGTTAAAAAATGTTTTAATTTTTTTAACGCAACATACCTCGGTGGATTTCACTTTTTTGTAGAGACCAATAATGGAGTAAAATAATGGCAAAAAAATTATTTCAATATGTCGATGCCGAAAGACGTTTATGACAGTTCGAATTTTGGTAAAATGCGACAGTTTCTAGATTTTGGCCCTATTTTATTAAAAGCGCATTCAACTTGCCTCAATGATAGTTACATTTTTTAAAAGTGCTAATACTTACCTTTCAACTGACACCAAATTTGCCATGGCAACTAGAAGGCGCAAGCCGTTGAAAGGCTTAAAAAATGCTGAAAAATGCAGAGAACGCCAATTTTTATGACCTTCATTGACCTTGCGGCAACGACTTGCCACAATCTTATCATCCATTATATAAAGTTTTACCCTTTTATGTTCCATATCTAAAAAGGATTTGGAAGCAGGTTGTTTGCGCAAAGAGTTGTGGCTCATAACGAATTCCATGTCTTAAAAATTCGCTCTGTTTTTGCCCGCACTCATTGATCTTTGAGGGTCCATAAAAGCTGAACAACTCTACTTTAGAACAAATAATGCTGGATTTGGTCTTTTTATAAGACAAGTATCAGCTGATAATTTTTTGAGAAAAATCCGAGATGACATGAATCACAGGTGTGACATTCTCTCAGATTCTTGCTCTTAAATACCATAGTCTGTTTTTTAAAGAGATTACTTTTATAAAAAGGCGTAATTTATTTTAACTAATTAAAAATACTTTTAAATATAATTATGTTTCAGTAATTCAATAATTTTAGCTCATTAAATCTAATAAACTAATATAGTAGAAATACTATTATCTTGAGTATTAAAAAATAGTAAAGTGTTTAAAAATAACGCCCTGCAAAACCGCTGGTTACTGCGGTTTTTTTCTCTCGTGTGTCACTACGCTAAGCCCAGCTAAATGTTCCAGCGTGAATTTCCCGTTTGGTTAAAATTATGACAAAATGAACATATTTCATAATGTACTTACGTCAATGATCAGTATCTTAATACTCTGTTATTTTTTGTCATTTTATTCTAAGTCAAAATACGGAAAACTTTTGACACAAGCCGGAATGATTAAACGCACGCTGACACTCGAATGGAATAACATTTTTTATTATTCCTCTTATTTTTTATTATTCCTCATTGTTCAGAAAATTAAAGTAAGAACCTCGCGATTTTTACCGCTCATTTGTTACCTTCAGCTGTCGACAATGTGTTCTTTCTGCTTTTCCGCTGGCAGTTTTTTCAGTTCCTGTGGATAAGAAAAAGTTCGCGGGCGACGGCAAGAAGTTTTGTTATTTTTGCTTTTTTGTCCTCGTGTGTCATCTCCATAACATCAACAGCTTTCGCTGGTCTGCGGCGGGAAATCTCGCTCTAGAAAATCCACGCATGTGTCACTACCCTTATTAGAAGCAAATAAGTCGCAACCCTTCTTTCATGCCATTATTCCCATTGTTCGACAACATCCCTAGAGTATGATATTAATCTCAAAACAGTTGGAATTTAAAAGTTGGATAACTTCAATTTACTAGAGTATTGCATACTTTGATCGAGCTGAGTGAGTGTCGTCATGTTGCATTAGTACATGTAAGAAATCTCTGAAACTTGTAACGACTATCATGTCTTTAATCCAGCTCTCCAAATTATTTCTTCTTCGCAGATTTAAACTGCATCTAAAGTTGTACGAAATACGGGCCCTCATATCAAGGGTAGCAAAATTACAAAAATTTCTTTTTCACCTAATACGTTTATTAATTGAACCAGATATTCATTGCGAAAAATAACAGTCTATGCAATTTTACAATTTATCATCAAACTTACAAAAATATATACGTAAATAAAACGTCAACAGCAAAACATGAAATACGTACTTAGTTTCGAAATTTAGATTCGGTATGTGTTCATCTCACACACTGCAAAATAGAATAATTTTGACGTGCTTTTTTTGGACATACGAAACTTAGAATTTTCTATTCCTTCCTTTTCTTTCAATTTTTGCCATATCATTGTTCCGTGCATTAATAGAATGAAAAAAAAAACTCTTAATACGCACTTCGTTTTCGTTGTGTGTGTGTGAACAATACTGTACAAGAAAAATGAGCGGTTTCCAAAAGCTTTTGCAATATTGCATAAGTTCGAGCAATACTAATATAAATTACTGAAATGTTTCACGTGATGAAAAGCTGCTGATATATATGAGTCCAGTTAAAATTGCATATTCTGTATGTTGGATAATATTAAAAAATAAATTTATTATGATGAGATCATATAAATGCATATTGTTTATTTCTAGTGACTTTTACGACTGGGTGGTTCAATAAATGGTCTTCCTAATAATCTTTCTTCTAGGATAAGAACTGCTGTGTTCGACTTTGAGCTTTTTCGAAAATGGTTCTCATCAGCATATTTAATGTAACTTTTATTTAAATTTGAAAAAAGCACTTTTTTTGTATTGCGTATTTGTTTAGTGGAGGATTTGTTTCGTGTGACCTGAGCCAAGGATATTTATGACAAATGAGGAATAAACTAAGAATGTGTCTGCGGAAATAAATATTCTATACAAAAAGATGCTGCAGCTGTATGATCTAGAGTGTAAAGTATCGGGATGTTTGAAGACCCGTCGAAGTCAAACATTTCACTTATATTTTTCTGAAAGATTGCTTTATAAATTATCTCATATAAAATGCGGATTGCACTCTCGCCGTTTCTTTGAAATTTTCGAGAACATAATAACATGATTAATGCAGACATTATGTGAGTGTTTTAAAAGCTCAATATTGGTTATTGGTAATATTTTGTGTATTTCTTCAAATACATTTCAATAAGAAGTAAAACAAACATTTGAAATGAAGTAATTAGAATAGAACTACGTAGAATATGCCATTTGGCTGTATTTCAAGGAATTCAATACGTTTTTCCATCATTCAGTCACTAGCTGTTAGTTTATATAGAGAGATAATGTTTACTAGGGTGTATCGATTTTTTTTTAAATTGAAAGCTGATAAAATGTCTTAGTTTTGTGTGAAAAACGTCTTCTTTAGGTTATAAAAAGTTGTATTTTGTTCTGTGTTAGTTAATATATATATATCGAGGCCTCAGAATACAAGTGAACCAAGTACGCAAAACGTTTCTTTGTGCTACAGAGGTTTAAAAATAGAGCTTTATAACGAAATTACCTCTTAAAGTTTTTTAAAACTATATACTAAATTTTATAAGTTCAAAGAGAGACTTGGTTCATTATTGCACTGAAATTTTACATATTTAGTGCCTACTATTGCGCTGCTAACTCGAAAATGACAAAAAGTGAACTTGGTTCACTTGTACTCTGAACCCTCCATATGTTAGTCATAAATCTTACACGCTTCTAAAAATATGATGTACAACAACAGAAATTTACAAATTTTTAACTGGTTATGATTGCTTTACTTTCCAAGTTTAATAGGAAAAATAACTTAAAATGTAGAATAAGACGGGTGTGCCTTTAGTTTGATAAGCGACTTCCTCACTTTTTCGTTTTGCATCGTGTTTTTAAAACTGCTGCTGTAGCGAAATTTTCCCACTTTCGCACATGTTAAAATATTGCTTGATTTCCCCTTGGGAAGGGAAAAAAATATTCAAATAGATTGATTGTTTGTTCCCCTGCTTCCAGCAACGTAATTTCGATAACAAAAATTAATTTGTTTGCTCTTGACGAAATTGGTAGATCATCTTGAAGCATTTTATACATGCCCTACCACATTTTTATTTATTTATAAGCTCATAAATATATTTCAAAGCAAACTACGGCAAAAATTCGATTACACACCTAAAATTTATGGCGCTTAAAAAACGTTTTTTTCTTCTTTTTGCATTTTAAAAATTCAATTGGGAATGATTAGGTTCATTCTTCAACATTTTATTAGAAATGTGTAAAGATATAGCGTTCAGTAAAATATGGTTTTGTTTGTTATTATTTGCATTATTTTTTTTTCTTCGCAGGAGTAGTTAAGGTAGAAATGTCAACGTTTTACCGAATTATAATTATTTTACAAGGAAATACTATTATTAATATTTTTTATGAACTGGATAGAACATATTTTTACTAATTTATTTTATTTCTTTATTGATTAATTTATTTTTCTTTATTTTTTTTGTGTATTTACAAGAATATCATTGTTCCACCTTGAGTACAAAAACAACGCTGTATGCAATGAGAAATAAGAATTTTTATACGAAATGAACGCTTTTCTCAGATTACAGTCTACAACGAAGACTTTTTTTTAAATGTAAATATTCCACAAAACATCACATTCTTTTTTAATTCTCAAAAATAAATTTAAAGTTTCATGTTGAAATTCAAGTTAACGTATTTTTTACGATAGTAATATAGGAGGAGATTAGGAAAACAAAAATTAACGTTAAAAGCTAAAACATGCTAATAAAATAACCTAATGTTAATCAACGACGGATTCAAAGTCCAAAAGCAAATTTGACGTATTTAATAACATCTCGTAGCATTGCATTTCAGTTTCTTTTTAATTGAAAATTGTAAACTGTAAAACATTTGTGACTTTTAATATAAACACTATTTACTAAAATTTGAAATCACATCGAGTAAATGCCGATATAAATTAGGGTCAACTTCAAAACAATCATTCGGACATAAATTACCTTTAGATTTTGAACTACAATTAAACACAATACGAACTTTGGTTGTCTCTTTATCCTTGCTAACGACAGTTCTATGAGGCATGATATATTCCCTTGTATCCCTGTCACATTCTTCAATAATCCCCATTTTAGTTTGCTCATTCACTGTTTCTTTATATTCGTTAGCAACCCATTCATTTTTAATAAAACAACTTTGTAACTATTCCAAACGTTTTTTCGTTAATGGATAATTGAGGCAGTGTGAAGTAAAAGATTGCAAATGGACCAAAAAACGACACGTTCAAAGTTTGAGTATTATGGGAGCTTCAATGTTATTTTTTTCTAAATCAACGTAAGGATAAAGCACATGTTAGAGCTATCACTAACATATCTTGTCACAATATAGAATGATGTTTTCCTACCATTTGCACTACAGTAGAGCCTCGGTTATCCGAGCCCCGATTAACCAAGTTCTGGGTTAACCGAGGTAAATTTGCCCTTAGAAAAAAAAATGTTTGGTAGCCGATGGGCGTCACCAGCTACAACAATCGCGTAAAACGGCAGTGAAGAAGCGAGCGAGTTCCGTTAAACAGAAAACAATATATATGAAAAACTTCTTCAAGAAACAACTTTAACTGGAAGATGTACTATACTGCTGTGTACATGTAAAATTAGATATTTCTATGTATATGTGATGTCATTTTATCATTTTATAATATGTAAGGTATATGTCTTTTTTTACATGTTTGACGACATTTTCATTCATTTCAACCCATGCTTCCCTCCCGATTTAGACAGAGTCCGTGTTATCCGAGTTTTTGATTATCCGAGGTACCCTCGGTCCACATTACCTAGGATAATAGAGGCTCTACTGTAGTTCGTTATCTCCGAATTTTCAATTATGTCACTTACACCCCTTTGTTTCTAGGTGCTTCAATTGTTTGCTAACTAATTAGGGTTAATTTTCCACATTAAATTCGTTTCGTATCTTCAGTCTACAAATTTTAATCCTTTCACAAATTCGTCTACAAATGATTTATTTATAGAATTTAATTCATTTCTTTCTTTTATTCCTAATGATTCAAGTTCCCACAGTATCTGAACATATGTAGGTGCAACACAGACGTTCATCGACCCTTTTACCTTTTAAATACGGTGAAACACTTAACTGACTTCCCTGTGGCGCGAAACTGAGAGCAGTTGGAACACAAGTAATTGTTTTGTGTGTCTCCTCAAACTGCGTAGAATCATCAGTCCGCCAAAAGATATAAATACTTCTAATTTTATATCACTCTCGCAACAGTCATCCAAAATTAATCCTCGCGAACGCACAATGTTTTAAATATCTACATTCGGAACCAAAATAGAAGCGGCTGTAATCGTATCAACGATTAAAAATTCAACTTGAATGAATTTATTCGGATCATATATATTTGTTAAATTACTCTTTGCCACATCATAAATTTTCTGACTAGGTCTTACATAACTATAAGAAAAAAACGTTTCCTTTCTAATAGGGTGTAACTTTGAACAATCAACAAGGGATTTCGTAATCCAGCTTATTTCGGATCCGTTATACACATGATTCTTGTCAATTTATTTCGTTTTATCCCTAGGATTACTCGCATATGCACTACAAGTAAGCGAAAAAAATATTAGACACTTGTGACCTTGATATTTAAGAATTATGGGTACATCCTTTTAATCCAAACGTAATTAAACGTAATCCTCGTAATTAATCCAAACGTTATGACTAATAGCAATCCGTCAGTAATCTTCTAAGTTTGCAATTCAAAACGCAGGAACAGTTTTCCGCCATTTATGGCCACAGTAAAGAACTACTGTGAAAAAAAAATCAAAGCTTCGAAAACGTTTCTCCTGAAGGTCAACTTGCTCAAACCGTCATGAATGGGTGGGTTGGTTAGATTGTGTATCAAATAGTTCAGGGTTTTTATGGTGTTTCTCCGCCGACACCACGTGCTCCGTGAATATATAAAAAGATATGCAGTTTCTTCACGCATGTAATATAAATGTCAGGTTAATTCTGAAAGCAATTTATTTAATTTTCTTCACATGTTTTCCTTTTGTAGGACTGGGTACAAAACGAACATTTTGTCAAAATTCAATTTTAATTTTCGAACATTATTGATTCAAGTGAATAGTTTTACTCTTAAAAACATCATAGTACACTGCTGAAAATAAATGCAACTGCACGGAAACCAATTTCTTCCTTTCACTATATATATATATATATATATATATATATGTATGTGTGTGTGTTGGGTGTGTATATACTGAACTCAAACTGAAATTTTGCAGCGTAAAAATTACATATGCATTTGTACAGATCTAAAGATTCTTTAAAACTTTGTAAATTTTGTAATTGTTAATTCAGCTCATACACTATCTTTAAAAATAAATATATGAGAATAACGAGATAAAAAAACACTCTTTCTTTAAGTATGGAACTTTAATTCCCTGTAGCTTTATACTGCTGTTTTGGGCACCGAGTAAAGTTAATTAGGCGATATTGGTCTGATTTATCTGGGTTTATATTTATTTATATCACAAAAATAAAACCTAGCAGTCTGGTTTATTATGGCATGTTTAAATAAGCATTGAAAAAATTGACAGTTTCCCAAATTTAGGCAGCATAGGCCGATTTTCCTAAGTTTGTTTTGATCAACGAAACAAAATATGTCCCGGCGCCATGAGGCAAGAAAATATTCTCCGCCCTATTATATATATTTTATAGAGTATAAAAACCCTAAATATGGTTACTAAATACGTATGCATGCATATACAAAAATATGTATCTATCGGACAGATTTATTATTCATTAGAAGAGCAATGCTTCGTAATAATTAATCAGGTGTTAATAGCTGCCACCTTTAAGTTTAGTGCACCTTGAGTAGCGTTTGCAATACCGGACCTAAAACGCAATATCAGTATTCTAGGAACATTTTAACATAGTTTATCGGTGTGTGAATGACCCATAACATCAATCAGTATCATGGCGCTAGTAAAACACTCGGTTTTCCAAATAAAATCAACTGTGACTTAGAGACAACTTTTACGACTCTATTCAAACGATAGTTCTCATAAATGTGTAGTAACAATCTCTCTTAAACGCAAGCAATAAAATAGACAATAATTAAATATAAATCATATCTACTTTTTTACCCTCAAGAAAGCATGCCAACGTTATCTTGCGAAATAACAAAGCAGTTTCTTTTATTAGCTGGTTACATACTTTTTTCTTTCAATGTTATAAAAAGTGCATAATGATTGTGATTGTCCCATATTTGTTCTTTTGAATTTTTTAAATCTACTTGTAGATATATACATATAAGCTAATGTATTGTATCTTTCTTTTTTCTCATGCCATGTACAGTTTGGATAATTTTTCAAGGAATCACTTTGATCAAGCAAACATAAAAATGTACTGAAAATACTTATTACTTTTGTTTTCTTTGGTGTATTTTGCCCTAATACAATCCAGTTTTGATTTGTAGATACACTTTCAAAGTTCTTTGAATGAAAATTAAACGTGCGTTTGTTCTATTCCTTTTTCATGTTGTCATTACATGCTTCATTAAATTATGTAAATCTTATTGAAAAAATAATAAATTATTTTTTTTACTTATTTTGAAAAAAAATAACCATTAAGATTTTAAAGGATTTTATTTTAAGATATTTAAAAGGAAAGTTTTATTATATTATTTAATAAGTGCACTTACATGACGCCAGTTCAATGGTACACACTTGCGAATCCAAGGGAAATCGATAGAGATCCATCATACAGGAAAATGTTAATTTTAACCTAAATGCACAAAACTATTAATATGCTAAAATAACAAAATCAAACAAGCAATTAAGCGAATAATTTTAATAAAGAATCGTTAAAAAAGAAATTAATGAATAAAAACTTTTCTCTTCTTTTAATAAACACATTGTTTCGGAAACCTTACATAAATACATTTAAAAATAGTATGTAAATAATGAATTGTTGACATTAACTTAAAATTAAATGTTAATATATGAAAATTTAAAATTAGGTGATTGATTAATGATCGTTTTGCTGTTGATTTAATCAATTAAAATATATTTTCCCCCAAATATTAAGTAATGATAGATGTACGTATATCGCCCAAGTGTAAAAAGTCAGAGACGAAACTCAATTTAATGTTATAATTGTACAAAACGGGGTAGCCTGTGCAAAATTATCAATTTCTTGAGACCTTGCGGGCATGACTGAAAAATTCATGTACGATTGCATCTTGGCTAACCGATTTGATACATATTCTAATCATTTAGTGGATGCTTTTCTGAAATCTTCATTGAAACATAATTGTACCAGAACTTGTCTGATAAAACAAGGCAGTAGTTAAATGAAAGGCTATATTTTCTCAAACAGTATGGAATTGAATAAAACTGACGGTTGAACTTCAAATATTGTGTGCATTCATTTAAAATATTTAAACTTTTGCTTAAAAACTGAGCTGATTATGTTTTTTTTTAATTTTAAAAGTAATAATTCTGCAAAAATAATACTGAAGCTAGAGCCTTTGAAATATTCGGCATCACAAGAAATTGATTCCCAAAAAGATCAGTTAAGTTTGATCATGCCTTAAAGATTAAAAAACGAAATAAAATGTTGTTTTAAGTGTTACAGGAATCCAATATAGATATAGAGAATCAAAAAATGGTACAACATTTACTTATTTTTTTAAATTTCGATATTAAATTATAGTTCTATGCACTGGTGTCATCCCCCCCTTCCCCCAAAACTAGATTAAATATGTCAGTTGAAAAGAAATATCGATGTAACAAAATAACATTATCAAGAAAAAAATATTTCAAGGTTTAGTAATATTAACTAACACTAATTATTTGGCTACACTACTAATTTAAAATATTGAAAAGCACCAAATTGACATTATAGAAAAATATTATAGCTAAGTTTACAATACATAATATTGATATGTACTTAAGATAGTACGAGTATATGCCGTTTTTCACTACATGCGACGAACCACGGTTAATCCCAAATAATTTTAATTGCTTCTCAAAATACATTCAATACAAACAACTGAAGTTAATGTAGTACAGTTTTTGACTGTATCTTATTATTAGAACTATTTATTAAATAATATATTTAGCTGAAGCTTTGCAGACCAGCAGTAACTTTGGAAAAGTACTATTTAAATCAAAAAAGCATATTTAAGTGATTTAATTCAGAGTTAACCCACTGCAATGGCAATCTGAGATTTTGTATACATTTTATGTATTTCCCCTTTTTATTTTCAGCTCTAAAAACTTACATTTTAGTAAAGAATGCTTTCTAAATGAGCTAATATTATCACATAATCAATTGGGGGGAGGGGTGGAGGAAAAAAGTTATAAGTTCAATTTTTTGAAAATATGTCTAAATCTATATATATAAAATGAAAGTTTGATGAACTTTCGAGTTGGCAACGCCTTTGTGGCTATACGCTCTACAGCAAAATCTACGCAACGTACGATTATGAAAAGTGGCACAAAATTCCATCATGTCTTGGTGGTTTGCAATTCGAAGCTGTTTTTTTTGAAATTCGTTCAATATTCTTTAAATTCAACAATTAAAATATTAATCCTCCAGCATTTTCTTTACTTCATACGAGTTCTTGAAAGTGAATTAAAGTGAAGTGAGTTTCAGAAATTCCGCGGACGAATGTAAACAATAATGGCGCCGGCCTTGCATGTAACGAAAATCAGACTGTTTCAGAAAGTCTTTTCAGATTTGATTGATTATTTCAATGAAATTTATTTTTTAAAAGATGCAATCCATTAAAAATTGCAGTTACAATTACATTATTAGCAAATAATGTTTTCTGCATGGGTGTTTCTGATCCGACATTTCCGAAAATCTTCGAGCACCTGTTCCGAAGGTTAAAAAAAAAAAAAAAATCGAACTTTTTAAAATTTACTTATCTTAAGGTTGCTTTGACAATTAATATCTGTGTTTTTATTTCTACCTATTTTGTACTACTTTAAAATACTTTCAATACACTAATTCTTTCCAGAAAAAAAAAAAAAAAAGACTTTTCATCATTTTTTTTCTTGAAGGATTATTTTTGAGCTATATATATATATATATATATATATATAATATTTGCGTATATACTGTGTGTTGAGGAAGGGGGGGGGGGATTGTTAACCTATATAGTTTTTCATTTTAAATTGATGGTGCATACTTTTTTGAAAATTTTTTGTGAAGTTCGGAAATTTTTTTTCCGATTTGAATTACCCATGGTTATTGGAGAGGTGGAAAATTTGATTTTCTTTTTTAGAATGTTGCTGGGCCTGCTTAAACAATATATATCGATTTCAAGCAATATTATTCAATTAAGCGGCTCGCCCAACCAGTTTAATTCAACTGGGATGAAAAATTTTAATAAACTTATTAGTAACATAGTATCTACTCATAAAAACAATATTCATTAATTACCAAAAACAAGTAGCGAACAACTTTCACTGGAGCAGTGAAGAATTCAATTTTTCTTTTGAAAATGTTGTCAGGGCACTGCTGCATTGCCGGATTAATGGAGGGGGTTGCAACCTCCCGAGATACACATATTCACAATAGAATAAGTACGTTGTTTTTAAATAAAGAAATTTAAAAATAGTTGAGGTATTTATACATTTTAACGAATGTAAACATGGTTTTGTACTGATTCGAACTCGCCGATTTAATTTATTCATCCTAAGCATTTGCCTTTTCCGAATATGCTTTTAGTACTTCAATTTGTAAAAAATACAGCAAGAGAGCTGGGGCCGCCCACCTACCTAAACGCATCGAACGACAGCCTATGCAAGTAATTTTAGAACTTCGATTTCAACTAATTTCGAGGAAGATCCCCTTTTCCCATCCCCTAATCTTACCAAAAATAGTGTAAAATTAAGTTTTTCGAATTTCAATATCGAAAAACTTCTATGGAAGAGCTGTTGCCGTCTTTCTTCCTTTTACATAACTGAAGATAACCCAAAGTTGTTTTCAGCTACTTCAATATTGAAAACCATTTCATTTGGAGGGGGCGAGACGCAGGATTTTCAACCACCGCCCCTTGACTGGACTGTAAATCCACTCTGCCCTCATTGGTTACAATCAGTATTATACAGTTAAGTGTTGTATTTGATTGTGGAGGGAAATTTAATACTTTAGTATATTGGTTAACCCAATTAATAACACAATAGTAAATACTAATCTGTAATTACTGTTATTTGTTAATGGAAAAAAATCTTGAAATAATTCAGTCAACAGTTTTTCTCTTTCTTTATTTTTTGAGATCTAATGAGAATTTTTAATGAGTTAACATCCACATGCTTTGAAAAATAATGGAAGAAAGTAGGTTGCCAGCATAAAACAAGAAATAACTTGATGCCGCTGCTAAAGTATACATGTTGAGAAATTTGGTTATCTTCAAAAAGTCGTTTCAGGGTATCTTAGATAAAAAGATCTTTTTTGCATTATATGAGGCTATTTTATTATCAAGCAGGGAGTGAACAGTGTCTATGGGAAAATTTTTAGTTTTAATCTTATACACAGGATTCCATTATCCGTTACCAAAGAAATGTCTCTTTGACTTCAGAGGTGACACGCAGTCAGGACCGGAGAGAAAAAAAGAACCTTTAAAAGCTCCATAGAATAAAACAAATACTTTAAATTGGATATTTTTTTTCTCTTTCGAACGGAGCAAAGTGTTTCCTTAAAAAAATATATTCGCAATATTTTTAACCGCTAATCATAACCGTTATCGTCAACAAATACTTTAAATATTATGAGGCTCATGATACAAACGGTGTTTTTATTTTTCAGCGATTTTAAAAATATATATATATACATATTATATTTCGTTAAAACTCCTACTTCATGCTTACATGATTTTTTTTTCTTGGAGGGGATAATCTTTTCCACGGGTGACACCTATCACTACCCACCCCGGGTATCACCCATGCTCAGGGATGGCCCTATCAATGTGCAAAGTGTGCAAAGTACAAAGGCGACAGCATTTTGGGGGCGCCTCAACGTAAGAGCAAAAAAGTAAAAAAACAATAATCCGTGTTTCATAAAATTAGTTCAACAATTCTATGATAGTGACTCCTTCCAGATACTCCTTCTTTCAAGTGAAAGAACTTAGCGTCAAAATTCACTTGTAGCGATGGTAATATACCCACTGTGGTGCTTGATAGAGACGGTTAGATGGTACCAATCCCTATGAAACGCACTAGGGCTGCAATTACGAGAAGCCAACAGCAGCCCATTAGCAAGAAAAAAATAAGCTATTTGTTTCATATATGTAATTATTAAAGTTTTTAAAGCAATTGAAAACGCAATAAAATTATACACAATTTGAATTTATATTATTTTAGTTTGCATGATGAAAGAGGGCTAGGGGTGACTATTTTTACAAAGTCCAAGGGCGCCGAATACCGTCGGGCCGGCCCTGCCCATGCTAGCTACAACACTGCATTCCATACAATTTTCACTATCAACATACTTCACATCAAGCCTTTACTGATGTTTTTTTATTTCATCAAACTGCCTACATATATATAGTCCAGCATCTCTTCGCCACAGCTTTTGCTTTTCTTGAATAGGCTAAGGATATCAGTAGCTGTTAGATTTTTCAGATGAACTTTACTAAATGGCTTTGCCTGATGAATGTATCAATTCTCCATTCAGCCTACTTTAATTTGTAGCAGTTAAAATTTCATATTTAAAATTGTATCAATTCATTTCTCTGATTTGATTTCAAAATGTATGCTTATGTATAAAACTACTAATACACTTATTTTTTTATTTTTTTGTATCACAATTTACCCTTTTTATTGGTTGAAATAAACATTTATGAAATAACATTTATATTTTTGAATTCAGACTCAGAAAGAGTGTACTACTATCTATCAGAGTCAGAGTAAAACAAAACAAAAAAAAAGCTATGTAAAAGTTTTGATGATGTAATAAAGATACATATGCCCCATGATACAAATATAGATAAATAAATATAGGTTATTAGTGATAGATTGAAATAATTTTATACCTAAATCAAAGTAGATATACATTTGTGGAAAAAGACTGGCTGAAATAAGTTTTTTATCGGCTCAGAAGTGACTTAAGAAGTCGCCTTCAGTGTCTTGCTTGGGGGAAAAAACTAGTTGCGCCGTAGGCGTCGCTGTTTTAACTTTGCACGGGCAACGCCGTTGCGGGTACCGCTAGTATTTTAAATAAATGCATGTATACTCTACTGGAAGTTCAACCGTAATCATGAATTTAAAGTTTAAGACAATAACTCAACTTATATTGCATTAATAAAAAAAACAGGATGCATGTACATACCTGTAAATTTATTTCCCAAGCCATTAACCCCCTAAATGATGGGACCGATTGCATACTATATTCAAGCAATACGTTTGTTTTGTTTTTGGTGACCTTGTGTAGTAAAACATATTTTAAAAATGTGTTTTATCTTGATTTTTTTCTATGATGACGCATGTTTAGAAGCGAAATTCTTTCGTTTAATTCGTATTTAAAGCAAACAATAGAAACTCATGAAACATGCAAAAATTTGAGAATATCTACAGAAAACATATGAGATGTTGGAACTAATAAACATTTAAAAACCTGCTCATAAAGAACTTTAAAGCACTAGTAATTTTAATTAATCGCCCCAACTGAATGCAAATCTTGACAAATATTGAAAAAATATTGTACGCGATTAAAATAACTTTCATTCAAAGAAATGATAGAAAAATAAGAAAAGAAAGAGAACAGTTAAACGTGACACATAAACACGGATTACCAACTTTACGTTTGCATTTAATCAATGCAATTCGGAAACAATATTAGTTTCGTAATTTTTTTTTTTCGAAATGTATAATAGTTAGAGAGGAAATAATGAATTATCAGAAGTAAATCAAGATCTTTACTTTTTAATTGTTCCACAATAAATATTGTCGCATCTTATAATCGCGTTAAATTATTGTAACTAAAATACACCATGCTCAAAACAATAAATTTTCTGATAAACTTTCACCAGCTACTATAAATTACCGGTATAATAATTGACGTTTATAATAAAGTGGTATTTTTTTACCTTAACATGTAGAGCAGATGGCCACTAGGCGTAATTCGAACTAGCACATTTGGCACTGTCACGTATTGGAATTCTGCATGCTTTGCGTTGGCGAAAAAAACTTCTGGCTTCCAAATTCTTTGAACTAACTTTGGATCGTTGAGATCAAGTGGCCGTGACATCTCAAGCTTTTTAAGCCGATCATCTTGCCACTTTTGTCTCAAGTACAAGTCCACTTCGTAGTCCTGTTAAAAGGAGAAAAAAAATAAGTCCATTAACTACTTTATGACACTTCATCCTGTCAAAAAACATTTATGGATTAATTAATGAAGATCTTGTTTTTGAAGAATGAGTAAAATTTACTTAACGTCCATCTGGTAAAAAATCGCATACGTTACTTTTATAGAGTTTTAAGAGTGCATTTTTGTTGAGTATTCGAAAAAGGTTTTTTGTCGTGTAAAGTTTTCTTTGCTAATATTATCATTTATTTCGCTTCTCCTTTAGAATATGATTGGAAGAATATAACAAATGCTTGTAATAATCATGCAATACACAATTTCCAGTTTAAAAAAGGGTATTTTAATCAACTTATGGCGTTGTTGTTGACGAGTCCTCGTGCGAAGCGACAAAGAGAGGGTGCGCTGCTCCTGAGTTTAACTGTTTCAATATAGGCAAGAGTTCGACTTCCGCCCCTTTTGAGAGGTCTCTTAATTTTTGACAAACTTGCGGGAATTAATTTCAAGGTTTGTATTGTGAAAGGGGAAGATATTTAGTATTTGCATATGTGTGTTGAACTGTTACTGTAAGGTTGTACAGATTGTATACGTGGCAGCTCCTTATTGTAACTGAGGATAACTCAGATGTAACTTGTAGTCTCTTAATAAACTTCTTCATACAAAGATACAAAAATGTAGAACTCCAAATTCGTGCCTTAAGGAATTAGAAGCGATCAGTATAATTAGATCTGAGTTAAGAACACTTTGTTTGTTTTATGATCGGTTTTTTCTTTCTTTATTAATTAATTTATTTATTAATATTGCTGTATAAGCAATATTAGTGTTAGCGGAAAACATTAAAAAACGCGTCATTTTTAGAAATCGAAAGATTTTATGTGACTTGAAAAATAGTTTGCATCATTTATCTTATAACAAGAAGTTCCGTCTAGAACTATACGAGCCTACTTTCCCGTATACACCAAATTCAAATTTATAATCTAGCTATCTCTTTCTCTCTCTTTCTTATTTATCTTTAGTTCTAATTATTGAAAATATACCTTTTTCAACGAATAATACATATTCACTCACTCACTCATTCATTTTTTCATTTATTCAGCCATGCATTTATTCATTCATTCGTTACCTCATTCAAGTGTTTATTCATTCATTTACGCATTCATGTATTTCTTCACTCATTTATTTATATTTTCCTTTATTCAATAATTTATTCATTCATTCTTTTACTCATTCATTTATTCATTGATTTATTCTTTCACTCTTTCATTTATTCATTCATTCATTAGTTCACTCATCGAGTCACTGAGAAATATCCTTGAAAATCCCGATAAAAAAATTTCATAGCAAAATAGGCTCTTAAGTTCTGGATAAACTTTCTATTTCTACATGTTCTACGTTATAAGAGCTTTCCGATAAAGTTTGTTCCAAGCAAATCGGTCCGTTAGATCAGGATTTATATAGGGTTGAAATTTCCCCGTAAGCTCTGTGTTAATTTTTTGAACTGTTCAAATATGAACAAAAACTGTTCAAATCAATATTTCACGCCGAGAACTCCTTTCAATAAGCTTGCAATAGGAACTTGGCTCTTGTGCCCAGAGTTTACAGAATTTGCTTCAAATTTGTCCATAGACGCTAATGTTAAAATTTTTTGAACTGTTCAAAATTGAACAAAAAATTGTTCAAATCAAAAAGTAAAATATAGAAATGAGATGTCCTCGCCGAGATCTTTCGAATGCAAAAAGAATTTTTTGAATCGGACAATTCGTTCAAAAGTTATTAGGGGGGGACAGACCGACAGACCGACAGACAGACAGACCGACAAACCGACAGACAGACAGACCGACAGACAGACCGACAGACAGACAGACCGACAGACACACTTTTTCCCCATCTCAATACCCTACTTTCAAATTTTTTATTTTTCAATCTTTATTTAATTACTTCACTTATTTTTGACTTTTCTTGATTTTTAACGATATTTTCACGATACATTAAGCCTTCTTTCATGCGTTATTATTATTTTTTTTTACTTTTACGGGAAAGTAGGCTAAAAAACGAGAAATTTAGTTCTAATAGTAAATAAAAACCCATGAAAGAATATTTGTTTGATATGTATGCTTTTAAAAGTTGGTTTGATTTTTTATTTTATTTCATCTTAAATTGTTTGCTGAACTGAGCCTTAAAAAGGAGGGAACAACGTATTCTTGATTTGTTCAATTAACGTAAGTAAATATTTTTAAAAGAATGTAACACCATAAATTTTAATATTTTTTATTTCCATATTTGGAATAAATATATAATTTATATTGAGTAAAATGATTTTAGTTTTACCTTTTTACTTTTTAGTTCCAAGTAAACGTAGTATTGTGTTCGAGAAAAACTTCTAACTTAAATTTCAACCTATATTTCCATTTCAATCAGCTCTGAATCGATTTAGATTAGTTTCTTCATGATGTACATAGGTACGGCCATCGAAATAATTACTTTATCCATTCCCGAACCGTTTTGACGAGTTTTGTAGTCACATCTGTGTGTACGTATATGCGCATGTATGTAGGGGTTACCTGAGTAAATGCCCCATAATGGCTTATGCCGTAGCCCCAAATACCCAATGCACGAAGATCAGCATGTGGGAGTTAAACGACAGCGATGTCTCGTGGTGCGCGCAGAATAATGTAATGATTAACTAACTTTTAGTTTTTAAATTAATGAGCAATATCGATCTAATTTTTAAACTATGTATTTCATATTTTTTTTGTTTGTTTTTTGTTTTTTTGTTTTTTACTAATTATTTTGATTTAGAAGCCTATCTTTTTATGAAATAACCGAGACCCCCTCTACCACCTTAAGAGCTTTGTTTTCTTCGCGATGTATGAGAAGAAATAACATTTTCCTGCATCGGGTTTTTCGTATCTTATTGTTGCTCTAGAAAGCGATGGGTGCAATTTAATAGTGCATCCATTTTGTAACTTTCTCATTTCTCTCATCTTTCTTTTGGATTTTGATGTTAATATGATTAACAAAATTCATAAAATGATGAAAAAAGGATCGTTGACTGAATACATAAAGGTCTTAAAAAGTCATCGTCAAAGGCGACTAGTGAGAAGCAAGGTAATAGTGAACACAAAGAGAACACACATGAATATGCCATTGCAATAAAAAGTCTAAATCTTATTTGCAATGGAAGTCATTAAGAATAATGAGTTTAAAAAAAGTTATTTCGCTATGTTGTTAAGCAGTTTTCTTTTAACAGTACAGAAAAAAACATAAGTAATTTTTAGCAAAATTGCTCAAGGTTTTAAAAGATATTTTAGTGTAATTTCTACTCCAGTGTTAATGGAAAATATTTTAATGGGGCATTAGAAATTCGTAAGTTTAAAAAAATTGTTAAATTATGGGTAGCGATTTTTTTTCTTCAGTCATACATAAATCAACTTTACGCTGACTTCTATTTTCCGTATTTTACTAATTACGATTGTAACACTTTTTTCCCTATTACTATAGCACGCTTTAGATCAGTATTAAATTATTTTGAACGAATTCAGTCCGGTACGAAAAACATTTTAAAAGTGGCATTTCAGCTTTTTCAATCTCAAAGTGTTCATGTTACTTGCTTTATCAGTTTTTAAAGTAGCGGAAAAGTCCTTTCTCGTACTTAGGTGTTTGAGTTTTTCCTTTGATTTTTCTTCAAGTGTTTCAAGAGAAACAATAAAAACAACATTTTTATCTACTCAATAATTCAAACCCAGTCTTATTCTTCCGGATAGAATTGAAATTCACTACCATAGTGGGAGCTTTGATAGGAGGGGAGCAAATTCTGTTCCGAAGCTGATTTTCTTTCTGTCGCAATAAAGAACATTTTACTTTCATAGATTCGGAGAAATAAATACATTGTGCGCGTGTTGTTCGGAAAAAGAACTCATAATAGTTTGCAGATACATATACGTTGCAATTTGAAAAGAGTAAATAAATTGTATTTTTATTATTAACTACCTAACAGTTATTAACTACCCAATATTGATTCAGAACAATTCCCGAAGATAAAGTCAAAAAAATATATGCTTAATAATGCCGCTACACCAGATATGTATAAATAAGTGAGTTTATTTTTTTTTTCTTTCCTATCGCAAAAAGTTGGCTTTCTTTCAAAGATTGGAAAAAATAAACATTTTAATGATCAATATGTATAACCGTTGCATTGCGTAAACGATACATTAAGTAACAAGAAGTTCCGTCTAGAACTATACGAGCCTACTTTCCCGTATACACCAAATTCAAATTTATAATCTAGCTATCTCTTTCTCTCTCTTTCTTATTTATCTTTAGTTCTAATTATTGAAAATATACCTTTTTCAACGGATAATACATATTCATTCACTCACTCATTCATTCTTTCATTTATTCAGCCATGCATTTATTCATTCATTCGTTACCTCATTCAAGTGTTTATTCATTCATTTACGCATTCATGTATTTATTCACTCATTTATTTATATTTTCACTTATTCAATAATTTAATCATTCATTCTTTTCCTCATTCATTTATTCATTGATTTATTCTTTCACTCTTTAATTTATTCATTCATTCATTATTTCACTCATTGAGTCACTGAGAAATATCCTTGAAAATCCCGATCAAAAAATTTCATAGCAAAACAGGCTCGTAAGTTCTGGATAAACTTTCTATTTCTACATATTCTACGTTATAAGAGCTTTCCGATAAAGTTTGTTCCAAGCAAATCGGTCCGTTAGATCAGGATTTATATAGGGTTGAAATTTCCCCGTAAGCTCTGTGTTAATTTTTTGAACTGTTCAAAAATGAACAAAAACTGTTCAAATCAATATTTCACGCCGAGAACTCCTTTCAATAAGCTTGCAATAGGAACTTGGCTCTTGTGAGTTTACAGAATTTGCTTCAATTTTGTCCATAGGCGCTAATGTTAAAAGTTTTTGAACTGTTCAAAATTGAACAAAAAATTGTTCAAATCAAAAAGTAAAATATAGAAATTAGATGTCCTCGCCGAGATCTTTCGAATGCAAAAAGATTTTTTCCAATCGGACAATTCGTTCAAAAGTTATTAGGGGGGGACAGACCGACAGACCGACAGACAGACAGACCGACAGACCGACAGACAGACAGACCGACAGACCGACAGACACACTTTTTCCCCATCTCAATACCCTACTTTCAAATTTTTTATTTTTCAATCTTTATTTAATTACTTCACTTATTTTTGACTTTTCTTGATATTTAACGATATTTTCACGATACATTAAGCCTTCTTTCATGCTTTATTATTATTTTTTTTTTACTTTTACGGGAAAGTATGCTAAAAAGGGAAATACGGTTAATACGTTAAAAATAGTTTTCAACTATCTCTACTAATAATAAAGCAACAAGTATGTCTGTGTATGGGTGTATCTGTCTGTGTCCGGCGTAGGGCGAAGACCGTTCGGCGGATTTTAATGGAATTTGCCACAACATTAGTTTAGAACATGGGTGTGTGCATATCTGAGAGTTTTTCCTAAAATGCGAATTTGTTCTTTTTAGCCTACTTTCCCGTAAAAGTAAAAAAAAATAATAATAAAGCATGAAAGAAGGCTTAATGTATCGTGAAAATATCGTTTAAAATCAAGAAAAGTCAAAAATAAGTGAAGTAATTAAATAAAGATTGAAAAATAAAAAATTTGAAAGTAGGGTATTGAGATGGGGAAAAAGTGTGTCTGTCGGTCTGTCTGTCTGTCGGTCTGTCGGTCTGTCCCCCCCTAATAACTTTTGAACGAATTGTCCGATTCAAAAAATTCTTTTTGCATTCGAAAGATCTCGGCGAGGACATCTCATTTCTATATTTTACTTTTTGATTTGAACAATTTTTTGTTCAATTTTGAACAGTTCAAAAACTTTTAACATTAGCGCCTATGGACAAAATTGAAGCAAATTCTGTAAACTCACAAGAGCCAAGTTCCTATTGCAAGCTTATTGAAAGGAGTTCTCGGCGTGAAATATTGATTTGAACAGTTTTTGTTCATATTTGAACAGTTCAAAAAATTAACACAGAGCTTACGGGGAAATTTCAACCCTATATAAATCCTGATCTAACGGACCGATTTGCTTGGAACAAACTTTATCGGAAAGCTCTTATAACGTAGAACATGTAGAAATAGAAAGTTTATCCAGAACTTACGAGCCTATTTTGCTATGAAATTTTTTGATCGGGATTTTCAAGGATATTTCTCAGTGACTCAATGAGTGAAATAATGAATGAATGAATAAATAAAAGAGTGAAAGAATAAATCAATGAATAAATGAATGAGGAAAAGAATGAATGAATAAATTATTGAATAAATGAAAATATAAATAAATGAGTGAATAAATTATTGAATAAATGAAAATATAAATAAATGAGTGAATAAATACATGAATGCGTAAATGAATGAATAAACACTTGAATGAGGTAACGAATGAATGAATAAATGCATGGCTGAATAAATGAAAGAATGAATGAGTGAGTGAATGAATATGTATTATCCGTTGAAAAAGGTATATTTTCAATAATTAGAACTAAAGATAAATAAGAAAGAGAGAGAAAGAGATAGCTAGATTATAAATTTGAATTTGGTGTATACGGGAAAGTAGGCTCGTATAGTTCTAGACGGAACTTCTTGTTTTGAATTCAATTTATAGCCTAAAATTGCATAAAATCGTCCTTTGCCATCGGAACTTTAATTTTATTTCCTCCAGACGATTGATAAAGCTCTTGCTTTTGTTTTATTTGAATTGTTGTTATTCTGCCTACATATATATTTGCTAAATAAAATTATATTCACAATGTTTTTCGAATTTTGAGGCGCAGCTGATTTTAAATTTATCCCTTTTTTTTGCTTTTGATTCTTTTTTTAAGAAATTGAAATTTATTTTCTGCGGTTTTTAGCAGTTTGAGGAGCAGCTTGTATTTAATTTATTTATTTATTTATTATTGTAATTTTTTTTTTTTTGAATTTTGATTCTTCTTTTTTTTAACAAATTAAAATGTATTTCCTGCGGATCACAGGCGATAGATAGCTTTGTTTTGATTTCTTTATTTTGACATCTATTTGACGGGACCAATATCCATACTGTACAGGGTTTGTTTTAAAGAAATATTATCCTTTTCAGCGTTTTTTGATATTTCAAATTATTATTACTGTTTATATATATATATATTTTCTCTTCAGTGAATTAGCACATAATGTTATAACATAATGTTATATATTTACCTATTTGAGCTCGAATGGAAGGTTTTTTCCGCCAGTTTTGAAAGTTTTGCTTGCTGCTGTTAGTTTCTGCAAGCAATAAAATTACGTCTTTCTGTTTTACTGTCAATGAATAATAGATGATAATTGATTATACTCAAAATTCATTAATTTAAACTATTCTAATATATTACAATAGTATTTTTCTGTGGGTTCTTTATCTAAACAAAAAAATGCGTTTTTTCAAAAATATTTGTTTCGTTTCTTTTTTTACTGTGTGTGCTTTGTATAAAAAAAAGTTGCTTAAATGTGTAGGATCGCTGGTTTATTGCCGTGGGCGGATAATTTTTAATTATGTGGAATGCCATACACTTTATTAAAATAACGTAATTTACACATAAAAAAACGTTACCACTGTATATATAACAAGGGACCGACTGGTCTTGTCACTGTTTAATACGGGCATAGCCGTGCGGGTACCGCTAGTTAATAATATGTTAAAACTACCCTGCAGAATGAAATAATGTATAAAAAAGTATTACTGGAAAGTGTGTTTCCTAATCATGAGTAAACCTTTTTCGTTTAAATATATATTTTTATGTTTAAATTTGATAATCGTCTGAACACCGTTAAAAAGTAGATTTTCATATTAATACCCCTTTATAAGAACAAGGACAACAGAAATAATATAACAGATTATTCAACAAATGATAAACACCATTTAGGTGGGCCGATTGGGGTTTCTGCTTCCCGAAATATGCGGAACTGGTAAATCATTTTCTTAACGAACCGTTTCTTCCCCAGGAGCTTCTCCAGCGTCATAACTACTCCAAATATTTTATGTGTTCATGCACTAACTAAATTATCCCTTTCTACTTAGCTAGTAGATTTCCAGGTTTATTAACGTTTTAGATGCCTAAAGCTTTTCATCACAGCTGAAAAACTTTTTTAAAATTCCCTTTTTTTTAGCGAAACAACATGCGTTCTGTGTTATAAGTGATTTAGATTTTGTCAGTTTTTCACCGCAACTAAGAAATATTTCATAACTTATTCTAATCTGAGTCTAATACATATATTTTTTCTTGGTTAGCGAGACATAGTTTGTCCAGTTCATGCCGGTTCAGATCTTTTGAGTGCTTCGCCATTTGCTATCGTTATTACTAGTATTATTATTATGTATTATATTAGTATTAATATTATATATGATTTGGAAGAAAAACTTAAACGCATGACGCATTAAAAAAGGAAACTACAGCAAAAAGAATCTCGAATTCTTAAATGCCGTAACGATATTCAGCACAATAAAACTAACCGTGATTAAGTAACCGTGCTTTATGATTTGAAACATTAACAAGTATATCGGAATGACTAAAAACATTCTCAAACATTTATGAGATCAATCACATCTCGATTCCTGGTAAAGAAAAAACATATTTATCAACCTTACAACTGCAATCTCATGTTGGTAAATTCAGTTAATAACGAATTAAAAGTTTTTAACTGCATCATTCGCTAATTGAATGCGTAATATATATATATTTGAAATACAACAAAACTTAAGCAAAAAGAAGCAAGAATGAATAAAATGTTCTTAGGCAAATTAAAATAAAAGGTGCTAATCGTCTGCTTCTCTTAAGCGAAAAAAACTAATTATTTTAAGAATACTATAAAACCCTTATTTTAAATTTGAAATTGATATTGAACTTATTGGAAAATAATACCTTTTCTAAAGTTTCCATTCTCAAAACTTTTTAACTTTACTTTCTTATGTAAAAGGGACGATTTTTTTTTCAAATAAAGATACACATTGAAGACATGTAATCAACATTAAAAAGAAAAAAAACTTTCGTTCTTAAAAATCTACACATGCCCGAAAAAGAAAAAACTGAAGACACGATTCATAAAAACCTTATGGAAGGGCATATACTATAAAAAAATCTTTATACAAAGTCCATTCTTTGTGCCAGAGTTTTATGCGTCTTTAATTTTTATCCATGAATGAGCTATTTAATTAAAACCGATTAAGAGTAACCTATCTTTTTCTGATCCTGTAGTCTTGCTTTGTAATTAGTTTCAGCTACGCCATCTTCTTACTTTTGTAACAGTTAATACATACTTACTTTAAATTTATTTTCGTAATAAATTTGCAATTTTTCTTTTTATTTTCTCTATTTTGAATAATGCATCAATTTTTATAAATGTATTGGGTGTGACATGGCATATTTAGTTATTCAAAACTCGAATCATGTGGAAAATTATATTTTTTTCTGTTATTGTCATGCACCAGTTAGGCAATATTTATATTAAAATATTTTTATTAATTATCAAGATGTTAGTTAAATAATAAACAAATTGCTTTAAGCAAAAATGTCTGTTTTATTGTTTTTTGAATGTGAAAATGCAATTAATTTAATTCAGATGTTTCTGTTTAGATGTTGCTTTAGGCTTAATCAACTCTAAGTTTTCAATTGATAAAAGCGTGTTACAAATAAAACTTACCATTGTTGATGGGTTGATCGAACCGAAACTTCTAATGTACATTTCGCAAAACACTTCAGTTGGTGTCCCTATCCATAAAAAGAATGAAATATATGAGCAAAAAATACATACTTGATCCAGTGCTAAAAATTACTAAGAGTAGACTAAATTGAAACACCGAAACCACATTATATTTTATTATCGCTAACTCTTAACAAATTGTGTGCAGTTTCTCATTTCTTCAACGAGCTTTTCGAAATTAATTTCAATATCAAAAGAACGGTCTGTTTTATTTCGGTCAGAAATTTAGAATGTTATTCATAAATGTATTATAGCAAGTATGTCTTAAATGTTACTGCAATTGCTTTCCCACATGCGATACGGGAACATAAAAAAAAAAAATACACTACAAAAGGTGCAGAATTTTCCCCGTAAATGAAATATCAAATAATGCACAGCATAATTATAAAATAATTAAAGAAATAAATAAACGGAACTAAACATATTTTTAAGCGCCTGCTTTAACTCTACCAGAACGCTGTTCATATGCACATGAATATAATATGACCCCACACACACAATTGTTTATACAGTTCGCTGTCTAATCGGGAAAAGAAAACATTACGAAAAGTAAGCATTTTACATCAATGAGGTATTCAACTTTAAGTCGCTCAGGTTAGGTCTCGGAATCGAGTGCTACAGTTACAAAAGTATCACACAGTAATTAATGTAAAATGTTTTACCGGGTAAATTTTAACTTTCAATTTCTGTACCAACGGTTTAAGCAACCCGGTGCATAACTTAATTTCGCCGTGTTAAGCATAGGTTAATTTACTTAATTACTTTGTAATTTACTTAGATTACTAATAAATTATTTCACTGCTATCATTATTGTCTATATTTTAGTGCCTTGGTTTCCTCTTTCTATCTCTATATAGTTTCGGGTATTGTACTCTTCGGATATTGTTCATTGAGAGGGCATTGTACACTTCCGCTCGGGCTGCCTTCCCCCTACGTTAACTCTATGGTAGACGTCACTCCAGATATTATATAAAACTCAATGCAGTCAGCAGACACGGAGGTAATGACTGAAATGGGGCCTCAGTGGCTGAGCGGTTAAATCGACTGGCTCCGGTGCCTCCCTGCGTGGAGAGAAAGAGGCGTGGGTTCGATTCCCACCCTTGCCCTGGGTGTATTTCCTTCTTTGTGTATTAAAATCTGTTGTGCTGTCTTGTTCTATCTGTCATATTGGTTGAGAGTTTGAGGCATATCCTTGAGAATAGCAAACAAACTCGAATATTTATGTGACCTGAAATGGTCGTAAACAAACAAACAAAAAAAACAAATAATGACTGAAATTATATGTCATCGCCATTCTTGACCGAGAAACATTAAAATCCTTTGTAGTTTCGGAAATGGAATGTCCATGCGTGGAACTTCAACTAGAATTCCGGAATGAAAGTCGGTTAATTTCCGTCGTGCGGTAACAATAACGTCGAAAAACTTTTTAATGAATCATTTCAGTATAAGTGCAACCCTTGTGAATGCAATTTAATTAATATATTTACAAAGCGATGTAATACCTTCTGGATAATTGCGTATTGCTATCCCACGACTTTTGCCACTTCAGAGTATAAACATCATTTCTGAATTATCTGGACTTGCAGTCGTAATGAGTTAATTAATCTGATGTGATAAAGGGGATGCAATGATAAACAACCTGAAATCAATCAACGCATATATTTTAGATCGATAATTACATATTCAGAAACTACCTGCAAGTGCTTTGCCAGCAATAACGAGGAAAATGTTAAGTAGTTCTTGGCATAAGATAAACTATCAAATCAATGCTCTTAAATACAAAGCATATATTTGAAAAAGAATGCGCGAAATACGAGGAAACTAATATTGATTACGACAATAGATTATCTTATTGTATTTAAATGAACGCCAGAAGTATTAATGTTATTTATTCCCTTTTATTATTACATTAAATTATGACTTTGAGTTTATAGAAAATAAAATTCTGAAGGAGTTCGTCAACACTATTACATACCGTTTGTTGTTTTAAACGGATAAATTAGAATATCAAACCTTTTTTTTAATCTTGAGCTTAATAACTTAATAAATATTTTGCAAAGTATCATTTGTAGCCTACTTTCCCGTAAACGTAAGAAAAAAAAAAGAAAGGATAACAGACAGCTTAATGCATCGTGTAAATATCGTTAAAAAGTAATAAAAAGTAATTAAAGAAAAAATAAGTGAAGTAATTAAGTAATGAAAAAAAAAGTAAGGTTTTGAGATGGGGAGTCTGTCTGCCCCCCCCCCACACCCCACTCAATTACTGTTGAGGGTGTTGTCGGATTCAAAAGATTGATTTTTCAGTCGAAAGATCTCGGCAGAAACATCTCATTTCCTTAGTTTATTTAAACAATTGCACAATTTTTCGTTCAATTTTGAATACTTCAAAAGATTTTAACATTAGCGCCTACGGTGAAATACGAAGCAATTATGTAAACCCTGATCATAAAATCCAAGTTCCTTTAAACGAGCTTATTAGAAAGAGCTGTTGATATGAAATATTTTTTATTTGAACAATTTTTGTTCAATTTTGAACAGTTAAAAAAAAAAAAAAAAAAAAAACACATATTATCCCTTACGGGGAAATTTCAATCCTATATAAATCCTGATCTTACAGACGGATTTGCTTGGAACAAACTTTATTGGAATGATCTTATGATGTAGAATACGTACAGATACGAAGTTTATCCAGAACTAAACAAGCCTATTTTCTCATGAAACTTTTTGATCTGGATTTTTAAGAATATTTCTGAATGAATGAATGAATATATGAATGAGAGAAAGAATGTATAAATAAATGAGTCAATGAGTTAAAAACTGAATTAATGAATGAATACATTCATAACTGAATCAATGAATGAAATAATGTAGGCGTGAATGAATGAATGTATACGAGCTGTAATTGGAAAGTTTTAAAAATGGGCTTGTAATTTCACAATGGCGGTACTTACATGCTACTGTGATGCATCTTCTTCAAAATAGTCCCCTTCTGACTGAGCACACCGACTCCAACGGTGTTTCCAATTTTGGAAACATTATTGGAATTTTTTTTTTCCCCGAGTGTGTTAAGGACGCTCGCCGGATTCGCCTGGATGTCTTCAATCAAGTCAAAAGTCGAGTCCCTTTCAGTGAAAATTTCAGTTTAGGAAACAGGTAGGAGGCCGCAGGGGCTATATCAGGGAATAGGACGGTTGTGGAAGCACAGGAATGTTAAATTTGTTCAAAAATTCTTCTACCTTTTTCCTAAACTGAAATTTTCACTGAAAAGGACTTGACTTTTGACTTGATTGAAGACATCCAGGCGAATCCGGCGAGCGTCCTTAACACACCCGAGAAAATTTTTTCCCAGAAATGTTTCCAAAAGTGGAAACACCGTTGGAGTCGGTGTGTTCAATCAGAACGGGACTGTTTTGAAGGAGATGCATCACAGTAGCATGTAAGTACCGCCATTGGGAAATTACAAGCCCAATTCTCAAAACTTTCCAATCACACCTCGTATGTATTAACTGTTAACAAGGTATATTTGAAGTAATTAAGAACTCAGCTAAATGAGAAAGAGAGAATACCTCACTAGTGCTCGAAGTACGGTTGTTTGTAAAGTAATGCACTCTGAAGCGTTAAATGCATATTTTTAAATCTCGAGGGACATTTTCTAATTTAGGAAAATTTTATTATTATTTTTATTTTTTAAAGAAATATTGAAAGTATGAAATTCTACTTCTCATACTAATAAGTTAGATAAGTTTTTTCATGCTGCATACTTAATTATCAAATATTTTGATTTGTGCCGGAAAATAAAAGCTGTCTCAATTTTGTGAACTTGCCGGTATTGAAATTACTCATAAGCTCTAGTGAAGAGCTAAATTCTAAAATAAATTAAAATAAGAAGCTGTGTTTGAAATTACTACATGCAAAAACATTTAAGGCAAATATTTTACTTCGGAATAATACAAACTGAATAAAAAATGAACTTGATGCTATTTAAATTTAAATAATGAATAAGTCTGCAAGTAAAGCACATTATATTACTTACTTTTGTGATATATTTCTAAAATATGCACAACTGCCAAGAGCAAAATTAATATTCTTAGAAAATACATACCTGTTACTATGTGATTCATATGATTTTGTGATTTTGCTTAAGACTACCAAAATTAAATGAGTTTGTGAAAAATGCATCTAACCATCATTTAAACCTTTTTTTAAAATTTTTATTTTAACGTGTTTTTGCCTAGTTATAAATTCATACGTATGTACAGGAAAAAAGACTTTTATTGCAAGTTCACTTGCATTCCTAAAAGTTTCATGATATTTAATTTTCTAAACACACGTTGCAGCCTTAATTAAAGTAAGACACAGGATTAGGTTGATTTTGAAATAGTATGAATACGTTTTTCGTAGTGTACATTCACTTCTTTAGCGAACTGCACAGGATCCAAAATTACATTATCGCAATTTGCTATGGTACAATTTGTTTCACCAAAATATGGTTTAACATAGTTTCAAATTTTAGACGTAAATGTTCAAGAATATTACAAGCAATTGCTAAAAACTGGCTTCAGCAATGCGTGTGCCGTGCATTTTGCTCAAAATTTTATTAAACTTATACTTGAAATTAATGTATTTCTTATATACATAAAGACAATTTTATGTGAAAATTTCATTTTTGAAATTTTATCACCATTACAAGTATTAGTTTTTTAAAACTAAACTTAATAAGCGAAAGTTTCAGTTTCATCCAGCGGCTTTAAGCCATGAAAATAAAATCAGCTAACCATTCCGTTTATCAAGTATTATGACGCTCCTATTTATGTATTCCGCTTAAACTAAAATATATAAGTCACGTACTACTGATTCTAAAACAAATATAATCTTTAGGTAATAGATTTATGCAATTAATCTGTGATGGTTATAGTTACTTTCTAAAACACTCTTATTGCTAACTCCAAATGCTTGCGCTGAGAAAGATAAATAATAATAATAACACGGACCAACCTCAATCGCAATTCCCGAGAATTCGTCTTATTTTATTTTGTCCCGTATGTCATAGGATTCGTTTAATATTAAAAGGCTTTTGAGCCAGTTCCTCGCACTTCAGCAGAGTTCATGAAACTGCAGGATCGATATATGATATACGCAACATGACTTTTTATTTATTTTTTTATTTGTTTATTTTTTAATTTTAAAGTATGGTTTAACTATCCACCATACTTCAGACGAAATAAAACTATGGTTTGATCTAGTTCCAAATTTTGCACACTTGCAACGTATGTCCGCACACGGGACAGTGTGTATGCTATTTACAATGTAGTACAGGTACAGCTGATATGCACGTTTCTGTGACAATTGCCGCTTGAATATTATGCGAATGTACACGTTCGTATCAGTCTGAAATTTAATTAATGACAAATGTTCTCCCTTTATCCGTCGAAAGACAAACTGTGTGTGGTAGAGTTTGTCTAATATATTTTATAAGGGTGTGACAATACCTCATGGGACGTAACATGCAAAGTACATTCCTTAAAATATGCAATGTTGAGCATCGGTCCCTGTCACTAATTAAGATTATGAAATGTTCACAATGGACATGTTTGATTTATAGAGCGTAAAACTCTAATTACTGTTTTTATAAGCTTGTGGTTTTACGAATTTTGTCTTTAAGAACCAACAGCATCAGATTCTTACTTTTACAGATATGATATATTTTACTGAAACCATAATGTGGGATAAACTTGTGTTTAGTAAGATACATTTTTTCTAACATTTCTTTTTTACCGCATTCTTTAACACGTTGACTGCCACGCGTTTACAGCGAAATCTCCTTCAGGCCACGTATAGAATGTTTAAAGTTATGCATTCTACATAATTTTCTTACTAAAGCATTTTTGTATTACTTTAATGACAATAGTTTATACTAATGAATATGCTATTATACATTTAAGTTAAATCAATACATATAGTTTATAATAATTAATATTCAATACTTATGTTACTTCCTCTGCGAAATATCTTTTCAAACACATACGAATGTTCTGCGCAAGTAGTCAAATCAGCGTTACCCCAATACGGGTGACGCGGCCCGATCAGAAACTTTACTGTCACTCGAATATAGGTAACGTGGCAGTCAACGTGTTAAACCTTATTCTCATAAAGTAGCATATATGCTACCTGGGGTTTCCTCTACTTTCTATTTATTAAGTGACGTCAGCACATATGTAGCATTGTTATTTGCTAGCCCTTATTCTCCTAAAGTAGCATATATGCTACTTTAGGAGAATAAAGGTTAAGACTACTAATGGTACAAGAGTTCAGTATGCTGCTGTAGGTCTAACGATAGAAAGAAGTGACAGTCAGGAATTAAAATTCTTCGGGCCTACTGTCAAAACCCGATCATTTACCTTAAATGCATGCTGGATTTACGGACTATAATCTACACTTTGTTTTGCATTGGGAAATTGCCTAACAATTCAGGTGCGTCATTTACTAGAAACGGAAATTAAAATTTAAAGTATTCGGATATTAAAATTTAAAGTTTAAAAAATTCCCTCCAGTCTTAAAAGTGTCAGACATAAGAAGAAGATAGTTCAAATGACCATTTTTGGAAGTATCAACTAAAAAAACAATATTGTTTTTAGTTTGGCTTTCCAGTCTAACTTATCGTTCGTATGTTAAAAATGGTTTTCAAAAAACTGTTTAAAAACTGGTGTGTTTCTCATAGTACATAAAATATGCTTCATGCATATTACGACTAACGTTAAAACACGTGATTTAAGAAAACAAGTTTTAGGGGAAGTTATTTCTTACCATTTTTAAAAAGGGTGCGTTTTTTTAACACTAAAATATGTTACTGTTAGGAATCATGATCGATCATTGCCGTGCAGCAAGGAGCTTCGTTCTAATAATTGTATACAATATAGGTAAAGGACAGTGTTGGCAATTCCGGCCGACGGATATATGAGTATTTTAGTGTGTGACAAGCAATTCGATGGTGGAGATCATTATGTTTTCATCTCGATACGTGATTTTGAAAATTTTGTCTTTTTTTGTCGTTTACTATATGAACAATTTTTAATTAAATAGCGTTATTTTGTTTTAAATGCCGTGTTGAATGAGTTCATGTGCAGCAGATAACAGTAATAATACACGACATTACTTTAAATGAGTTTTTAAAGGTTATTTTCAAGAGTAAATTTTAAAATTTGAAAGTTTTTCACATTTTTACAGGATCTCTATGTTGAAGACTTTAGTGTGCGAGACAAATCATTCGTTCAAAACGTTGTATTAATTTTGTCTGTGAAATATTCCGTTTAGCGTACTATCTTAAAACGTGTTTTAGTTTTTTTTAAATTCTCCATCCAAATATTAAAACCGCTTTTCCAATGTTAAAAATGACGTACTTAAAAATGAGAAAATATACGTTCTCATTTTTTTAAAAAGTAGTTTCAACTTAATGAGCAAGCGCTGTTCTCAGTTTTAAGTACCGATGTTTACTTAAAACATTATGGCTACAAAAAGAGCACGTATTAACTGCAATAAATGAAAAATGTTTATATCAACTTTATGTTCAAAATTAATGCAGGGTTTTTTCTCTGGATTACTTCTTCAGAACAATAATGTTTGTATCAAAATTAAGGGACTATTTACCCCGCGAGACGTTAGAAGGATTCAAGAATGTGAGTAGTGTGTTCGCCTCTTCAGAGCAGGAATGCAAGATTCGTCGGATTCAAACTGAAAGCAGTAAAATACGAAGACGGAATGGACGGTTTGATAATTAACGCTGTTCTGAAGTGCGGCTATGACATCATCTGGGATGGAAGTACTTTAGCACCCTCAATCATTACGTGTGGAATCTCTATTCAACTTTCAATTCCCTATACTTGGTAATCCTAGAGCAGTGATTAAAGTATTAGCATAGAATCAAAATAGTCCGCGTTCAAACCCTTAGTAAGGAAACTTTTATTTTTTTAGCGGTCTTTGAAATTATATCGTAACCGGATCATTTCTGAGAAAAGGATTACTAAAAAATAAGAACTCTGTTTTTCAAATCTAAGTCATTTCGACTCGGAGCTTATGAGAACGTGATGCTCTTGAAAATAACCATTTTATCCCAATATCAAGAATTCTGATTTAACAGTGTAGAAGAATATTTAAAGCATTACATACAGCCAACATTATAGACTGAAATGGAGGGTAATTTTTGAACCATTAACTAACTGAACTAAATATCGCTTTAATGCCATTGCTTCTGACATTGGATAAGTGCTCTTACAGTTATTCAATGCTTTCAGGAAATAAACATGGACGAAATCAGAACATTGTGTTGTTAAAATTAAATTTGTAATCTTTTAATACCAACCATTCACTTCTAATTTTGTTTATTATGAACATGTTTATTATTCATTCTTAATGGAGCTGGTTCTTTTTGATTCGTAAAGGACATGAAAATAAGTTCATTAAGAATGCTGCTACTTAATTACACTTAAGAATTAGCTGTTATGGATTCCTGGTGTATATTGCATGCAAAAGTATGTTGTCTTTGAGAAACACAATTTAATAACTAGAAGTAAATTTACTGTGTATTCAGGAAAGTAGATACTTTGGGGAAGTTTTATGAATAGTTAAGTAACCTAGGGGGAAAAAAAGAATGAGGGTTAGCAATAGAGCAAGGAACAATAGTGTTAGCGATAGTTAATAAGATAATTGCGGAAAATCGGCGTCTAAAAATTTTGTTTTATTAGTTATGAGCTCGTTCTTATGAATTATTTCTGTCTCGTAAAGGTTTGAAATATTACAAAGTTTCTCTGAAAATGTTATATAATTTAGGATTGCGTGGGCTAGGTATTTGGTGTTAGTGGTTTGGATATGTTATGATGCTTGTTTCTATGCGGTGCACCCCGGATCAGTGCATTGTCATATTGCAAGAAATGCAGTTTTAATGCAGCAGTTCCTTACGATGAGGAAGTCGTACTATACTGAGGACTCTGAAAATTGAATTTATTTTATCAGTGAGTTTTAACAAATAGTTTGTATTTTCAACGTGGCTATATTTCCAGGCCACTTCATGCGGTCTTTAGATGAACTTGGCATTATTTTCATGTGCAAATTAGTATCCTCTGATAAGTTAAATTAATTAGTTGTGAAACGTACTGTACATACATGCTTTGTTGATATTAAAATGCTTCATTTAAATTTATATTAACTAATATTTCATTTTAGTTTAGTGTTCTAATACCTTACTAAATGGCTAATATTAGTTTTACCTTTAGTGGATTTAGTAATGGGGGCGAAAATAGCCCGACATGGAAGTTTGAGAAAACTGGTTACACGGGACCTTCCAAATGTTGAATGTTCTTGCGTAAAAAGTAAGATATATATTGCAGAAGAGATATATTGTGTTCTTGTTAACAGTTCGGGTATTCGGAGCTCGGTTAATTGGAATTAACACTCTGGTGTATATAAAAGAATTCGGCCTTCTCTGACGGTTTTTGGTTTCTGTACCACTTTAAAGTAAAAATAGAACTATTTTTTCAAAATATTTCTATGATACCTTCTTAACGTCAATGAAATGTGGTGTAATTGAAACGGAAAATTACGGATTTCTGTAGACATAACAAAAGTGTATCTTACCAAGATGACTCGTTGGCAATGCTCTTCTATCGTAGTTCTTTAGTAATGAGTCTAATAAATTCAAATCTTCTATGGTGCTGTTAGGCCTAGAAAATAACAGCAATTGTAAATTGTTATAACAATTGGAAATTATTAAATAATTACTGAAAATTTTGAAATAATGTTAAGTCACTGGCCAAAAATTGCGGTTTTGAGATAAATTATTAATCAATTAATACTATAGTTCGTCCAGGGGTCGAAATTCGACCGTAACTCATTTAATTTTTCCAGTTCAGCCTTGAACGTTTAAGCAACTTGTAGACATTTTACTTTTTCTATTAGACATTGTTAGCTTCAAGTTGTATTTCATTTTGCTTGACATTGTACTAGAAAAACAATCTTACTGACTTACCATAAATATATACATTGTACGTGTATATTTTGGAAATGGATTAACTGACACCTTAAAACTAGTATTACTTTGCGTGGGCATTCATTTAATAGATTACATTTTCTCTTTTGTTTTGTTCTTGACTTTCTACTTTGAATTATAAGTAGAACAATATGTATTGAGTACTGTACAAATATTGTAGAGTGTAGATGTAAGGAGTAGTATGAAAGTTATAACGAATAAAGACTTCAAAAAAAAAGGCTACAAACAGATGTCGAAAGTAGGAGAAAAAAATTACTATTTAAAAATTTTTTATATTAATAACACCAAAACTCGTCAATAGCTAGTATATTTTAAAAAAAGGTAATGAAACCGCTTGATAAACAAAGGAGACATTGGTACTTAACTGTTTTGTCTTTGTCTAGTTATACATAGGTTAAGTCTATCGCAGTTTATGGACATAGTGGTTTGTAACTAAACGCCAAGGAATACGTCTTAACTAGTTAAACATCCCTAAATCCATAAACAAGATTTTTAATTGGTTATTGCCGCTAATTGAAACTTTCGATTGATTCGCTGTATAAACCTGTTATGTACAATACTTAACTGTAAAAGTACTGTACCAATTGAAACTCCATAACATGTGTACTATTTTTTATAATTTATATCCAAATATTGAATTTGGCACTATCTCAAAACAGTAATTACGTACGCGTCGACTTTATGAGAACGTTTACAGTATGAGCAATAATGCATTCTTATTTTACTTGCTTTTGCAAACTATATTGCTATTTAAATGTTGTTTAAAAATATTTTAAGAACTGAAATCGGTACCTGTTCACTACAAAAAAACTTAGTAACCAATTAATTCTTACGTATCTCCGAGCAATAAATACAATTACCAGATCAAGAAGTATAAGTAGGCATTTATTTTTTTTATTACAACTAAAATTTATTCATGCTATATTTGTTCTGTGACGCCGTATTCCACCGTTTAACTTCATTAGTAATGAAACAAAAAGTAATTTCAGTAAGCTTAGAACCTTAGTTTAACTAATATTGAGCCGCATTTTACAATTTCGTTTTATACAGATTTTATAAGTAAGTTTAAAGATGATTTGAAGTTTATAAAATCCAAACTCATTTTTAATTTTTAGCGGTTTATTTATACATACAGTTAAAAGGGGAATTGAAAACTTAAAAAAAATCAAATTTTTTATTTTCGCTTTTTTTTCTTTTTTTTTTTTTTTTAAATTTGTGCGGGTTGCTCGTATATTTGTTACAGAAAAAACACAAGGGATCCAAAAAAAGGACGAAGTCTATCAAAAATAACAACGACAAAAAGTCTCTTGTGAAAATTTGAAATAATTCAAAAGGAAAGAATCACCCCATAAAACAGTAACCTAGTTTTATAGTTAATTATTTTTATTCCTAAAAAATAGCATCAAACTGCTTTAAGCAGCAGTTTGATGCTGTTTTCTAGGGATATTGTGTATTTAAATACATACGTGACAAATTGTCAAACACAATAACTAATTAAATGATCTATTTTGTTCCATCAGTTTAAGTTACCCTGGCCCAATAATGAAATCCTTCCTTCTGAAACTTTTTCCGAAAAAAACGACCTACATTCTTGTTGTCATTAGCTCAAATTCTTTACTGTCTGGAAATGTAATTGACAAATGATTGTGAGGACACATAGGCTTATTTCTCCTCTTGGAGATAAATGTTCCTTATTGTTTTTCCCTCATGATCAATGTTAATTTTCGCACTAAAAAATACGCATTTTTTTATTTTTAAGATGAAAAATTTTATTTTATGCACAGAAAAAGTGAAAACTGTTTTTTTTTTGTTTTCTGTGAAATATTCTTAGTTAATATATATTTTGTTTCCCTTAAGGGGGGAAATTGGTGAAAGTCGGCGCATTAAGAGTAATTTTCGTGATTTTTTTTAACAAATAAAGAATAAATATATTTTATTGATATCTTGAGGTTATTTTATAGATATATTAAAGAAAATTTGCTGAAATTTTCAAACATTTTTCTTTAAAAATCCCGGAGATATCAGCTGCTGCACACTGTAAGTCAAGACCCGGATCGGCATTTTGCGTACATCCTAGAGGTCACAATTTTTATCTGAAATAATTTTTTAAAAAAATACTCTTTTTTTTTTATAAGTGTTTCTTCTTTTTTAACTAAAAGTATCACAAAAAAACCAAAAATTTCTATTTTTTAGAATGGAAAAATTAAGTGCGATTTTTGACCGTTTTTTTATTTTTTTTTGGCATTAAAAAAAGTAAAAATAAAGATATCTTTATGATTGTAGCTCAAATAGAGCGTATATATATAAAGAAAATGTGTGCGAAATTTGATAAGGATTGTTTAAAAACTCTGCGAGCTAGAGTGTACGCAAATTCGAAAAAAGTAGTTTCGAGAAAACGCGTTCGAAAAAAAGAGTGGTAGTAAGGGTACATTTAAGGCAGTAATGAATTAATTTAGGACTGATTTACAAATGTGAACGTCCTCACAGAGTCACTAATACTTGTAGAAATTTCTAATCGAGGTCTCAATTGTTAAAATAAACAAAAGGACATCTGCTAACGTTCTTCTGTGACTGTCTAATGCCCTCCAAGTCATTCATGAATAGTGCGTGCTTGACTGCTCCAAAAGGACGCTCGCTCAAATGCTTACAACTTTTAAACGGCTTGGAATTGTGCTTTGAAATTTTCAGGGTATATTATTGAATAGTTGTAGAATCGATTTATGGAGGTTAAAAAGTTTATTTTTTAAGACCTCTACACCTATTCCCCTCTAATAAAATAACAGCTATATTAACTGGACTAAATATCAGAACACGATGATTATATGCTATATGTGCCCGCGTTTTGTTTACGTTTTCTCCAATTAATTGTTTTACTCGATCGTTGATACTAAATATAAAACTAACTAAAACTAAACTAAATATAAAAAGGGCCGTTGAAACTAAATATAAAAAGGGCTCTTTTATATTTTATTTGGTGTTTTATATTTTCATGCAGTAAATTAAAAAATTGTAGAAAATATAGGGGAAAGGAAAGGGACATCATATACTTCTTAAAACCTGATATAAATAAAAGTTTTCATTTATTGCCAGCAGAGAGAGCCAGATGTTTATAGTTGGTAGTCCAAGCCAATTTGTCAACATAACAATTATTTTTATCTGGAAATACTGAAGTTAATTTTCATCATCAAAAAGTAAGTTATACTTCCATTTATATTTTGTTTCAGAACTAAAGTGTATTTAGTTATAGAAATAATCTTTGTGTGTTAATTAAAAGTGCATTAAATACCTAAAAATCTGTGATAAGCAATTTTCACATGACAGAAAGTTAGGCTTAGCAGCCATGTGGTGTATGTAATATATGAATCTGGGGCTGAAAGGGACATGTCCCTTTCAACCCCAGAGAAATTATGCTTATGTTTAAAATTTTAAGCAATTGTTACAACATTTAAAATATATATTTTTTTATAAAAATATGTTAGAGGAATGTGATTATAATGTGAAAACTATATTATTAAAACACATATTTCCATATTAATATATATAAAATAATATGAATTTTTTATTTATTTATTTTTAAATTTAGGCTTCCCTACATTACCTATTGTCCTATGTTATTATTACTGAAAATAATTGCTGCAGTATGTAATATATTTTATGCAATAATAGCATAGAGCAGTAATATGTTGTAGATTAGCTGAAATTTTAAAATATATAAATTAAGAAGATATTAAATTTTTAACTTAAAAAATATTAATCTCAAATGTATATTTTGTCTTAAATTAGGGTTATTCATTTTCGTTTTTTTTTTTTTTAATAATTTCAATAATTAATTAATTGCATTAAAATTTTAACAATAAATTATGAAAAAATGCTTTGTTAAAGTATAATTTAAATAACTTTAAACTGTAGGTATATTTAATAAAACCAATTTCGAAATACAAATTTTACAACTTTTTTTTCAGTTGCAAATATGGTACGTAACTACAAAAGGAAGACAGATAGAGTCAGAAAGATTGGATTTGAGATGGAAGCAGCTGTAAATGAAGTTCGAGTTCAAGGGCAATCAATTAGATCAGATTCTAAACAATATGGGATTGCTAAATCATATTTAGTACGAAAAATCAAAATGTATAAAGAGATTGGAGAAGTTAAAGAATTTACTCAAAAGCCAAACATTGGCAATAGAAGAGTGTTTACTTCTGAACAAAAAACTGAATTAGCTTCTTATTTAGTTAAAGCTGCAAAAATTAGTGATGGATTAACTGCTGTGCAAACCAGGAAACTTGCTTATAGAATCGCCACAGATTCCAGATGTTTGGAAAAGAACAAAGCAAACAGACTATGACTGGCTGAAGGGATTTATGAAACGAAGTGGGGATTTCTCTCTCCGTACTCCTGAGCCAACTAGTCTGTCACGAGCAACAAGTTTCAATGCTTCAAATGTCAGAATATTCTATGAGAAACTTGAAGAAGTAGATATGAATGATGTTGTTTCAAAGTTGCCGCCGCCTTTGAAATTCGGTGGCACAGCAAGGATGAATGCACAATTTCAATTTCCAATCGATATTAGTTCATTTAGTGTTAAATAATTTTCATAATTGTTCATAAGAAATTAGAAATTTGTTAATTGAATAATTTTCATATTTGTTCTTTTATATGACATTGAATATGCTGTTTAGGAAAGTATTTTCACACAAATAAAATTGTGCTGCAACATTAGGTATTGTTATTTGTTGTGTCCCTTTCATCTCCATCATATGTCCCTTTCAACCCCGATGATGGGGCAGAAAGGGACAGCGGATTACCCTACCGTAATTCATTGTACTGAACAAATTATTGGCGTTACGTCTTTGTTACTATATTTTTATAGTAGACAATGAAATGCTTTATAAACTCTTTTAGAAACAATAATTTCAATTGTGAAAGTTTTATAGAAAATAAAAGAAAACCTGAATTTGTCCCATCCAGCCCCAGCCTCCCCTACTATTAAAATTATTTATTAAATTAAATATTCATTGCATAAAATAAATTTTTGAAATTAATTCATCAAACATACTCTATTATTATTAATTTGTTAGCTGCTAAATTTAAAACATTTTATGTGAAAACAAGATATTATTTAAGAATATCCGTAACTGACGAGCATTCCTGCCCCAGCAGTGCAATCCTGGATATATATATATATATATATATATATATATATATATATTTATATACACTCATAGTAGCTTATTGTCTTACCAACTGTTGAGCTTTCAAATCTTTTTTATTGATTTATTTAATATTTATATTTGCAATTTAAGGGCAGCATTTTTTCTTTCACTTGGACTTCACTTGTTTCTTGGACCCAGAAAAAAAAAGACCGATTGAAATAGAAATTATTTTATTTAATTAATTATAATTTTAAATTATATATATATATATATATATATATTATTTCTCTAGCATGTTTTCCTGGCACTCCGCGAGATCTTCCTTATTCGTTTATCAAATTCCACGATTTACCCCTCATTTTAAAGCTTATCGGGCCGGCTAATGGCGAAAAATAGACCCACGGTCTAAAAATGTACCGCTTCTCTGAAATTTGACACTTAAAATCATCTACTAAGACGTCCTTTAATGGATGCCAAATTGGTGTTGTGTATGCTGGAGCCCTCTGGTATTAAGTAAACAAGCAAGAAACTTTCCTGTTTTTATTGTGCAGAAAATTGGATAGTTTTAGCTGCGTCTGTGCATTAAACTTATGTAATCGTTAGGCTCTACACATTCATTTATATTATGAATGGGTAGAGCCTAACCAACCGACAGTAACTATATTTTTAGTAATGGAACTTTTTCGTTAGTGTATTTTAATGCAATGAATACTACTAATAAAGACAATTATCATTATGATTGTGATTATTTTATTATTTTGAATACATAAATAATAGTGGGGGAAAAATTGTAACAGCTATTTGTACTGATGTGTTCAATTACAAGTCTTCTTTTGTACCAACACCCTTTGACTTTTTTCTATTCTTCATAATGTTCTTTCTCCCAAATTAGTGCGGAATTCCGCACGGGTCGACTAGTAAAATTACATATTTTATAATATTTCTTTTTTATGATATAGCATTGAATGATACTACGTACGTTCCAAAATGACTCAATAGACCATCACTTCTATTACATTTATATTTTTCAAAATAAATAAATAAATATAAATATTTAAAAAAGTGCATTGCGTGCCTTCTTGTGAGACAAAAGGTCAATTTGTACCTTTTTCAATTATATTTATTCAGGTAAATTCGTCAGTTGCGGATCAGGTACGAGTTGTAGGTGAAATTACCTGTACTCTTAATTTTTTAAGTTAGGTGAAACGGGCTTGTGCAGTAAGTTTGTTAAGCATGAATGTTTGTTATTTCATTGTTTATTGATGAAAGGAACCATTATGTGCTATCAAAAAGCTCTTGAAATTTAAATAATTTATTTACTAAAAATTAGTGCAAATAAATTTTAAGTATCTCATATAACTTACTGAAATACATTTTGACTACAACGTGGATGCTCATTTAACCCCAGCGGAAGATTTTTGCTCATTCAGTAGAAATGTATTTTATTATTTAAATTGGTATGAAGCTATTGAGCAATACATTGAAATTATGTGTAACTTTCTCTTTTAGCATAAAAACTATTAGAAATATATTATGATTTTTTAATCCAAAACAGGGTAGCAAAATATATTTCAAATACTTATTTTTGTCTTGTGTGACAGCCTTTTGTATGTTAAGTGTACTTTTCTAAAACATGTAGTAATTTATTTAACGCTATTCGATATGATCAACATACAAGCTTCTATTGCACTTTCTCTGTGTTTTACTTTCTTAGTTGTTTTACTATCGGCCGTTAAAAATTTACGAACTCCCTTTATTTTTCTAAACTCTTTCTATTTTTTTTTTCTTCCCATGCCCGTTCCCTGTCCGTAATTAACCTTACCAGGAAAATTGTCAAGTAGAATAATGTAATTAGTTTTGTCTGGAATACATTGTTTTTCTTGTGACTTTCAGTTTGAATTATTTTCCGTTTATTTTCTCAAATACAAACAACATTTCATTTAGCATAAATGTCCAAATCATTTTAAAAGCACTTATCAGTTAAAATCATCTGCATGCATGTTTTCTGGACATAATTTAGTAATTATCTTAGACATGTAACAAGCACTAATATTTGTAGGATATAAGCCTAAAATGTGTATCTAAACACCATCAACAACTTAGTCATAAATATATGCAAACATTTGGAATCCTAGATTTATTATTTAGAGAATTATTTGTCTTGCTCCGAACGAGTGAAATATTGTGTATATAATAATAGCGTTTATCATACCAATAGTTGCGTATCGAGAAGTAATGATTAAATGCCGCATACATATGTCCTCTACTTCTCAAGTGTTAATACAATATTCCATAACTGTAATTTGTCATAGGTCTTTATCAGTATGCACTCCATTTAAACTCCAGGTAACAACGGAAAACGGTATACCCCGTGTACAATGAATAAACATATTCTACCATTGTCTGTTTGCTGAAATTTCCGACTGATGATTTTTAACAAAACGAAGTAGCGTTTAAACATAATCGACTGAAAGTAGAGTAGGATAATGTGGGACAATATGGAAATGGTAAAATATTTACGATGTTTGCAGGGCCACCTATTTAATAACATTTTAACTATGTTACATAAAAAGCAGTTGATTCCAATCAAAAAGTAGTTAACTCTAAAAATCAAGCTATATGATAATACAAGACATTTCCAAAATATTATGCTCATGGTGTAATATTTTGTGTTAAGGCGATTTTTTTTTTTTTTTGCTATTAAAAAATTATGATAAAATGTGTTATTATTTTTTAAAAATATTAATTAAGAACTACTAATGCCCAGTGCAGTGTTAATTTATTTTATGTTAGGCTTGTTTATATTTTAAACGTTTAGAACAATTTGTCATGTGCACAAGCGGCAAAGGGAAGTAGCATTTTATTTCACTTTTTCACACTGCATCAATCATCATATAACTCTATTTGTCGTTCATATATTCATTCATTCAATTATTAATTCATTTCTTTGTTAATTTATTAAGTAGGTTTTTTATTCGTCGATTAAAAGAAATCTTTCTTTTTTACATCCATTAATTCATTTATTCATTCGCTCGTTTTATCAATCCTTCATTTAGTTAGTCATGTTTAATGAAAAATATGTATAACCTTCTGGTATTCGTTAATATGAATCATTACATGTTATTTGTACTACCATGAGGCAACATACTGGTGCAAGAGGTTAATTGTCCCATAAAAAAACATTTCATTAGGAAAATATTTAAATTTTTCTCTTTGTTTCATACAAGGGACTAATGATAAATTTTATGTTAACGTGCAAATTTACTGCCTGAAATAAAAAAGTAATATTTAAAATGCAAATTCTCTTATAAAATTCATACCTCTCTCTTTATGTACTGTTATTTTCAAAATTAATTTCCAAAGTTCATTTTGAAAAATTTTATTTATCTTAACTATTTCACCACATTTCCTCTCTCTGTTTCCAAACTTTAAAATCACTATTACATTGTATAATGTTAATTGAATAAATATAAACTAAAAGCCAATTATATTAACCCATTTTCGGCCAATGGTGCGTATACGCACCATTTTAAGAAATATTTTTTGTTGACACTGTGACATATATTTTTCAGTAATTTTATTTTTCTGCTATTTTTAAAGGTTCTGAAGACAAATAAAAAATATTAGTGACTTAATTAGAGCAAGCTCTTTATGTTGCGAAATTTTCAAAAAACGCTAATTTTTCAACTCGATACGATCATTGACAAATTCTACTTTTTGAAAATGTATAATTTATCTATTTGAGTTTAATCATATGTTTTTACAATTGTCTGAAGTTGCAGGTTCTTTAATAAAATAATAAAAAATAAATATCATTTTAAAACTTTAAAATTTTTATTTAAATTTAATGGTGCGTTAACGCACCATTGGCCAAAAGCATGAACAGAAAGCAAAAATTGAAAACCCTTGTTTTTATGCAAATTTTGGCATTTTATGCCATATTTTGGCAGGCAATCATCAGAAATGTTTATTAAGAGGAAGGCGGTAAGGTTTGCATTCAAACTTTGGTGTTCGTGCTCATCTGACGGATACTTTTTCCAGGTGATGAGACTAACAGTGATCTACAAAATATGTCATTATGAACAAGTGTTGTTTTGGAATTAGCGTGGTTCCAAAACCTGGAATGCACAGAATATATTTTGATAACATTTTCTCTTCTTACGCTTTATTCGACATTTTAAAATAAAAAGTTAATTTTTTATTTGGCAAAGCTCTCGAAAACCGCATATCTGGCTGTGGATGACTCCAAAAATATGAAAAGAAAAAAAACATCGGGGTTTTTACGATTTCGCATTCAGCAAAGACGCAGAAACATGTGCAATCAAATAAAACGACAATGCTGTGGTAACGATTGTTAATAATAATGCGACTATTTTGCCTCTTATAAATACCAAACGATACATTCGCAAAGAAAGAATGTTACGATTTCCGAACCGAACGTTATTACGGATTGCAATGAACATATGGGAGGTGTTGACTTTCATGACAATGGCACAGCATAAACATTCAAGGTAAAAAATGTTAGTGGCCGTTATTTACAAATATCATTGATAGCGTTGTAGTCAATTCATGGAATCTGAATAGAATTTCTACTAACACAAAAAGGGCACTCATAGACCAGATCTCATATAGCAATTGCCCTATTAAAATCTGAATGCAAGAACAATCTATCTGATGGAAATAAACTACAAATGACTCATCCTAATAAAAGGCGTCTATCATCCGCAACTCTATCGAAAGTAATACGGACTATACCATAAGTGAACATGAAGAAAAAGCCCGTAGAAGATGTAAGTTGTGTAAAACCACATGATTTATCTGTGCCTCAAATGCCGAGTACATTTGCATCCAAAATGTTTTGAAAGTTTTCATAAAAAATATAATATTTCATTATAATAATTAACATGGTCCTCAAAATTCCATTTCCAGTTTCAACTTTTTGTTCATTGATTCGGCCAATGGTGCGTATACGCACCATTTCATTTCGCAAAGAAAATATTATTTTTCATGCATGAAACTCTTTTTGTGTCTTAATGGATGTAATTTAAGCATATTTTGATAAAAGTAATACCACATTTTAAAAAGTTTCTATGCTCGGCCGGAAATGGGTTAAAGAGTAACACATGGAATAAGATTCAGTAACCATTTTCGTTTATGAGTCACTATTCCGTTATCATTATTTTCATTCATATGGTTTAAGGGAGGGGGGATTTTAGAGCTTGTCTTTAAATACTGCAGATAGCTACGAATAAAATTAAAAGTGCTAACAAAACGCATGAAATATTTTTCATATCAAAAATTTGAAAAACAGTGTAATAATATTTGAAAATGATCAAAAAGTTATACCAGATTTGAATAAAAATGTGTTCTTTCCTAAACTCTTCAAATGAAGATTAGTTGATGTTTACGAACAAATGTAAGAAATAATGAACTCAGAAAACCACAAAGTAAAGAAACGATAATAAACTGGAATTTCGCACATACACGTTTAAAAATCGTTAGTATTTTTGTAAATATTGTAAAGTGAATCGTTTTTGTAAACATTGTTGAATGCGATACTTCTCTATGCTTAATTTTATGAATTATGCATTGATCAATTTCCTGACACTGAATTCAGTTACAATTTTGTGACAAAGCTCTTCACAGGAGAACAATATGCTGTACGTATCGTTTAGTATACATACGTATAATGCAATTTTATGTCGCAAAATTGTCGTAACTCTTAAAAAATGTGTTCAAGTAATGTGCAAGGCTTAATCTATTATGTAACTCTCTGTATTTATTTAATTAATTTCGTATTGCGAAGAAGCAAATATAGAGAACTACTTTTTTGGGGTAAATACGTGGTAATAAAATATATAATATAACTGTATTATAATACCTAAATAGTTACTCGAATTTGAGAGAAAGAGAAACGTGTTCTATAGCTAGCATTTTAAGTTTTTAAGCGAAACATTTTTATAAGAGGTCACGCTTTTGTAGAGAATGTGTCTAGAATTCAATACCTTACCCAAAAATTCCAGTATAAAGTAAAATTTAAACATGATACATTATCAAAGCCGTACGAACTTATATTTATTGCCTAATATAACAAGCAATTTTGGCAGAAATCATGTCGAAAACGATGAGAAGGTGAATGTTGCTGTCACTAGATTCGGAAAAGAAGTAGTCGCAGATATCTACGAATAAGGGATGAACTTAGTGCCACATTTTACTGCTGTGATATAATATCGGATGTGACTAAGGAGAAAAATAACTCAAGTTTGATGGTGGAAATTCTTGTTTCCTTTTTAGCTATGTTAACCTTTTGACATAAAAATTTAAAACTTGTATTCAGGTTTTGATATTTTGTAGTCTGAATAGCAAACTTCGCAAATAATTGGTAAATTGTCCACAACGCAATAAATACACTCAATGAATTAATCTTAATGTAAACATTAACATTTTGAAAGATGTTTGTTTCTTGAGAAAATATACGAGTATAAAGTGTGAACCAAAAGTCTTACCCTGATTATAAATCTGTACCTGAGAGCCATAGTGTCTTATATCAATTTTTCGATAATTTGCGATGAAATGTAAAAATAAGCATTTTAGTACTATGAGACAAGACTTTTCCGTGCTAACCTTAGAATAAAGATGTCTGATGGGAGCTTTAAAAGTTCGGATCCCTCATGTAGCTAGTGGTTTTGTCGTCGATATTATGCATGTCCATTAAGTGAAAACTCACAAGAGCTCAAAAAATGGACTTAAGATACTTTGGTACTGAGGTACAGAAATATTTATTGTGCCTCAACTATTTTAATTAGTTTGGATATATTATAAGTATTGTTATGCATTCTTGTGTAATACTATGTACTTTAATAAACTTCAACGTGTGCCTCCTTGATAACTCTGAGAATGTCTTAAGGGATATTCAACTTCTCGCCAAGTGTTCTTCTGTTACCTCTACGCGTAACAGCTTGTATCCTAGCTTCCAGTTCTTCGACGTCAGCGTAAATATGGTAACAATTGGCGTAAACAATGGTAATAATTCTTCATAAAAAGCTTATAAGCGCTTAGTGCAAATGGCTCAGGCCTTTCAACCACAAAAATTGCCCGAGATGTGAATTCTAAGCAAAACAGATTGAGCTAAGTTGAAAAACGGTTACTTGAATCGCATTGGCTTTAACAGCAAAGTAATTCATTTCATAGTGACACATGTTTTTTTTCCTATCAGATATCAGCCATTTAGTGCAACACACTGATTTAAAAAAAATAAATGAAAAAAAGACATTACGTGTTCATTTTGTTTTACATGCAAACGAAAAACTGATTTTAAGTTAATTACATTAGTGATCAAGCTTTTTTTCACCGAACATTGAAGAAAAATGAATACTACCTCTTGTTTAACTAGAAAGATTAATTCCTTAAAAAAGAAAAAAGAAAGGCTCTTGAAAGGAATTATTTCTCAATCGATTTTAGATTTTGTCCATAATTGAATCCTTACTTAAAAGCGAAAAAGAAAAAAAAAGACTCACGCATTTTTTGGGGATTTGAAAGGAATACATTAAAATAACATTTGATTATTTGAAAAGGTAGCTAGGATTATAATTCGAAAAATGAAATTTTCGGAACTGAACAGTTTGGCCTTTTTCAAAAACTTCAGATGCTATGCAGCTAATCACATATCAATTGTGTGTAATGATATTTCCTTTATTATCATTTCAATATTTCTGTTAGCATTAACATTAATAATAACAATATTTCGTTGCTACTCTTATTCTTTTCTTATTCGCAATGTTTTACTATAATGGTTTTACGATACTAAAGCTATTCGTCCTTACAATAAATTATCATACGAATGCTACAAAACTGCAGTAATTATTGATACAAAATAAGATTTGGATGAAAAATTAATTTTAATGCCAAACGCTAAGAATCATATCACTCATTTGCTGCAACATCGGAAAAAGCTCGAATAATTATGTTGCCTGAGTCAATACCGTTGGAATAATTGCATTGATGTTTGCAGTCGTCCTGTAGTACTAACTCGAAAATCAGAAGTGTTGGAACTATGACTCTGCTGAAGCAAATAAGCGATATAATCTAATGAAGAGTAAAAAACGGGCCTAACTTTTATGAAACATTAAAAGATTTTATTTTAACACCGGTTTTTTTTAAATCGGTTTTGTATGAATTTGAGGGTTTTTCTTATGTTAACATGGACAATTGAAACAAACATACGTAAGGAAAGAAAAAAAAAAGAAAAAAGAAAAACCCTTAGAAAATCATTTTGTTTCGCAAATGGTTTTAAACTGAATCTCGTTCATTCGATTTAACAAAAATGGAGCTTATAAATAAGAAGATATTTATGTGTAATAATAAACAATATGCCGAAGACACAGAAAAACAAAGTTTTAATTGCAAATAGTTATTGTTATTAGTTGTATGCAATTACAAAAGTAGCACACCAAATTTGATGTTCTTTCTTTCTGTTTTTTTTCTAAACGCAAAACAATGAATTTTATGTTTTTCTTATACATAGGAAGTTCGAGTATTTCGAAACACTGGAGTAATATAGAATACCATGGCTTGGGTCTTCCGGTACGAGCTGCCGTTTGAGGTTTATGTTAGAGCTTCTAAATCCAAACATGGTGCTCTGCAGACAGTTTAGCTCCGTTGCCTGCTTCGAGATGTTTGCCGTGAAATATGTATATATATATATATATATATATTTTTTTTTTTTTTTGACTTTTGGAAATTTTGTTAGAGGTAAGTTTATAAAATCAATTTAATTCTTAAAAGTTTGTATTTTAAAGTGAGAGTAAACATAATGTACGCTAAAAAAGTTGCACTTTTCCATACAACGGACAATTTTTAGATGATATAATGTTTGTATTTATTTCAGAGATTATTAATCTCATAACCAGGCCAATAGGAACATTAAATATAAACGAACGGAGACATCTTAACAGAAAAGGAAACATAAGCTCGCCATGAAACTATAGTGTAGTTGTAATGGTAACATATATAAAAGAAGTTGTAATGAGTCTTTATAAATTGCGATTTCCGCAAGTAACACACGTGTTTGTGGTCACATTCCTAAAAATTATAATGATTTTCATGTGTTTTTTAAAACATTTTTCTTGCCAAATTTATATCATTTTCCGTCCTCTGTTCAATATTACACCGACTGCTTCACATTACCTTTCAAACGACTTTTTACTTTCGTGTTTTTTTTTTTTGAGTGCAATAATATTCCAAAAAAGTACTTTTAACCAAACATAACTAGTCTCAACTTGTTAAAGTTTGACTTTGTATATCAATTATACGTTGATCAAAGTTCACGAATAAAGATAATATTTCCCAATACCTGAGAGCTCTAATGCACATGAATGCATAAGACTGCACACTTTTCTGTACGTAGATTCTACTTAAAATTTATCTACATAAATAAATATTCAGATTATTTTTAAAATTCTTGTTGAATGATTCTGGAAATTAAAAGCATTATTTCGTGTATTTAGCTTTTCTTATGTGCTTTTAATAAGAAAAATATAGTATTTCTTCGAGCTGTTGTCAATTAAGGTTACAACTGAAAGATCGCAATTTCATGACTTCGGAAAATACAACGTACCATATGACACGACCAGATAAACATATACCTCTTTTTCGAGTTAGTTTTGGAAAAATAGGCGATTTTAAGAGTCAAATTATAGTCTTGCGAATGGCTGGTAGTCTCTTGGTTCGTCTATCAAAAGTCCACAGTTGTGCCACAGTATATTCACTTCTGATCATTTTCTTCACTAATAATAATTATTATTATTTTGATCCTACTATAATGATACCATTCCTTCTCTAATTACAATTAGTAAATAAATTCATAAACCTTTATGTTTGATCTAAATTAAACAAAAGTGACTAAAATTTAAAAACAAAAAAATATTTTTAAAATGTATCATTATTTCGAAGGATAAATCAGTTTTCCATTTAAACGTTATTTTTATTTCTCTCTCTGTAACAATATTTCCACCACAATGTGAGATATAATTACCATTAAGTCTTTTAACAAAAATAGTATTTAAAAAAGCATTTTAAAATCCACATCAATACATTGCTTTTAAGCCTTTTAAAAATGAGAAACGCTTAACAGAAATTTCAAATCCTGGATATTCTTCAAACGGAGAAAAATAGTGTCTCCAAAGAAATAATTTATTTTTTAGACAGGCTTCATATTTCTTCCTCCCTGCATCGTTTTTGGAAGTAATGAAAAGTGTGTTAACGCACTCGATATTTGACTGCCTACCTTGGTTTACGATTTCTATAAATTGCGTGAATCATAAATCAAACTTATTTTGCATATCCGATCAGACTGTGTTTAGAGACTTCTTTTACACAATACAAAGCACCTCAGATATTTTCTTTCATTATACCGATTAAAAAAAAAACTTTCATAGAGGAGATATTATTTTTCGATTCTCTGCAATTCAAAATGTAGGGCCAGGCGGGGTAAAGTGGTCATAAAACCTACACTTCGGTGGATTAAAAAAAAAATATGTTCAAAAGTTAGATTTCTTTCGTTGAGATTTTACATTACGTTTTAAAAAACACATTGACTAAATTTTGGGCAGCAAAGAATTTAGTAAAACAATTTTATGACCCCTTTTGGGGATGTATTTATGACCACTTTACCCATGGGTTGGGGTAAAGTGGGTAGTAGAAGTTGGTGAAGTGAATAGTGGAAGGGGTAAAGTGAGAAATGCAAGGGGTAAAGTGATCATATTTAAAAAAAAAAGACGTATTATTAAGTTCCGCAATGTCTAAAAATACTCAGCAAGGACTCCTTTGAAAGAAAACTTTATTTAATCAAACTGAATTTATTAAGGCTCACTATAATGAAAACTTGGCCCCATTTTCTTAATATCTTGTTTTGTATTTCAATCTCTTCAGTTGCTGTATTGATAGTCTTAAAAAAATACATGGCCGAAAAAAGTTTAGGATACATGATAGGTATTTTTAAGTTTTAGACTTCGATCAGTTAGTAAGTCTGTCTTTTTTTGAGACCGTGGTAGCCTAGTGGTTAGGACGTCCGATTTCCACCTGGAAGGTCGCGTGTTCGATACCCGCTGAAGACCCATCATGTACACTTGGGAATACGTGCATGTAAATTCCGTTCACCCCACTACCTCACACCCAGGTGCAGGATATCCCTAAGGCCTAGTGCTAAGAGGGAAGGAGGTTGGAAGAGAAAAGTAAGTCTGTCTTTAATATAACAAAATTGAACATGAGTATGAAATTTAAAATGTTCCGTGAAAAAAATTAAAATGGCTTTTAATGAATGGCAAAATTACTTTAACTACATATTATGATATTAATAAGAGAGTTCGGAGATAATTACATTTTACTAAAATTCAAATTGGGAGGATAATGCATATTTTAACCTAGCCATTTCTAATTCTCTCTCTTTCAAGCATTGGTCCTGTTCGAAGTACTGCTAGCTCTAAAACATTAACATTTTAATAATATTACTTTTATTATGTTTAGAAATGAATCGTTGTAATGCGATAACTTGAAAGTTGAGCTGCAGAAAAAAGTACTTCTAAAAATTCGTCAATGCTTAATACAGTAAAAAGACTGTCTTGTAGTAATTTAAATTTTTATTGAATTTGAGCTTAGCTGAGTTTAGGCCTGTTTACTTTTTTATATTAATACGGTATTAGTGAAATTAATATTTGCAACATCTAATTGAAATCGGTCTCGATAGTTAATTTCTAACAAAAGAAGCATGCAGCCTTATAGTCTTCAAAATTTATTTCCATGGGTTATACATTTTGAGCCTGAATTACTTCTAAGAAGCAAAAATTAACATGAAAGTAAAAAAAAAGTTTAGAAGCTGAGGTCCTGTTCATACCCCTTTCCCCCCTTTATGAGGTAGACCTTAGCCATGGTCTACCTCATAAATTATCCTTAATTAATTTTAGAACAGCTGTGTATGTTAAGCCAAATGCTATGACCAGTTACCCCATCTTACTTAAACTACTGTAAAATAATATATACAATGAATATACCTTAAGCATTAGTGATACAGTAGTTTTGAGATCTGTGTAAAGCTTTCTGCACCGTCGATTTATGACAAATTCTTTTAAGCAAAATCTCAGAGATAAGTTAAAAGAGGTATTTCAATTTTTAAAATGCTAAAAAGTAAACCTGATTACCATGAGGACCATGAGTAAACATGAGGACCAAGCATGCGTGGGAACTAAACACTGGGGGTTCCGCGTCAGGCCGACCACTTGACCGGAACTTCTGCTTCTGCACCCCAGGGCCATCGGTATCGAAACCTGGGATGGACACAGTAGGTCAATGCCCTCAAAAGGGCTGGCGCGCCACTGAGTTTAGTTTAGTTTGTATAAGTAAACAACTTGACTGTTTTCTTCAGCTAAGGAGCTGCCATTTATATAATTTTAAATGTAAAATTTAATTTTTAATTAGTGCTATTCACAATATAAACACTTTGCTATTCACAATATAAACATGAAATTAAGTAGGGATTACTTGAGCCATTTCACGATACTAGAACCAAAATTATAATAAATTGTTTTAAATCTAGTATCATTCTCTTGACTTAAAGTTACATGTGTAGTTATGTTTATCTGCTATGTAGCAGCTCTTGGCAGTCCCTGAGGTACTTGTACTGTTCTTTTATTTTTTTAAATATTATTTTATTTTTCTTTTCGATTCTAATCATCCCCCAGGCCTCAAGTAACCCATACTTACGGTACCTTAGTAGATCTACGACACTGTTCGACGCTGAAATTTGTAACTGCATGAGTATTTTGAATAGAATGTTTCAAATCGATAATTATTACTGTAGCACCATTTAGAGACTGAAGCAGCCTACCCCCTTTATAAAGAAAAACTAATATTGTCTTGCAAAGTCTTTTAGTCTGCATTTCTAATTTTTAATTTACCACGTTTGTGTTTGAATTTTAATTTAGACATTAAATAGAGGGAACAAAAAGTGCAAGATAGACAGCTTAATAAAGAGAAGTAACTAATTCTGCAGAAATGCAATTTTAATAAAATTCTATTTGATTAATAATTTACATATACGCCTATGTACGCGTTAGATTTAAAAATGTCCCTGAAAAAAAGAAATTTTTATATTGTCAAAAGAGATGACTATTCAAACGTCAAATTGTGTAAAAACGTTACGCCTTTTAATATTTTCGTTTTAAAAAATCTAAGTACTTTATCAAAAACTTTGATTCGTCTTAGCTAGGTCGAAATATTTTAGCCACCAGTTCAAATATTATATCAAATGATCAACCTAGAGGAGGGGGAGATCAGAAAAAAAGACAAAATGAATTGACGAAAGAGGTAATAAAGTTTTTTGGTGGAAATTGGACTGATTTTGTGCTTTTAAAAAATAAAGCAAAGATGCTCTAGAGCTCAGACAAAAACTTAGCAATTTTTATCTACTACAAGATATATTAGAAAAAGCTTTACATCCAATGAAAATGCGAATTGATATTTCTTTAGCTACAACAATAACAGCCTTTATTGCGTATTTCTCGTGACATAGAGCAAGGCAATTTCGGAAACGGTACATGAATCAATGTGTCAGTATAGGAAAGGAGGTTCTGAGCATGAAATATTTTGTGTCGTAATGTTGCAATGTTAAGAAACTACTTTCATAAACAAAAATTCAAGATATTATCACGTGACATTAATCTTGGTTGTGCTTCTATGTTCGTTTTCTTGTAAATTTTATTCAAGAATGTTATGCATAGATAAACCATCAAAATAGCAATCGAATTAAATTTTAGTGACGTGATTTCGACAACGCAAGAATTAAACTGATACGTCAAACAATTTCCACGATATTTACCAATTAAAAAAAAACATGTAACAGTTTTTGCCCACATCAAAAATCGTTTTTACAATATGTATTTATTTATATATTTTAATACGTTTATTGCCGATCACGCGATATCACGTGAAGCGATGAGCCGTCACCAAACGGCCAATCGTACGATATCGCTTAATAAATATTCATTTTTCATAAATCCTATTTACAAAACAATAAAAATGTACACATAATATATTAACTTATTAAAATCACAATAAAAACTAAAAAAGCAGGCCAACAGAAGAAATAGCTTGTCAATGAATGTTAATTCGGATTCGCATAATGGAGATTTTTTTTTTTTTGTGATCCAATTCTATGATCGGTTCCTCCTACGTTTGTACGCTTAAATATTGGGAAACGGCGCTTATTTAAAATGTTCCCAGAAAACGTCATTTATAATTGGAATTTGTTGATACAAATAACGCATATTAGTATCAGAGGCAGGTTCTATAACAGTCAGGCAGGACGTGTACACACCCTTTTTATAATGTACTCTTAGATGACGCGTATTTTCTTTTCGTCTTCCAAAAACATTTTTTGTGACACATAAAAATTCCTTAAGTAGGTGCCGATCCAGTATTTTTCTTAAATTGACATTTAACATTCGACTTTCTCTGTGCACTAGGTTTCAGCCCAGAAAATTCAGCCCTATTCTTATGAAATCTGCCTCTGAATAGAAGGATTTCTATATAGTTTTTATAATAAGTAGTAATTTTCTTTTCACATAAACGAAGAACAGAGTTTTGTTTTTGAGAGAGAGAAATAAATTAGCTAATGTTACAAAACCAATGCTGGCAATACGGAAAAGTAGGCTCGTTTAGCTCTGGGCAAACTTCTTCTTTAAGTTACATGTTTCAGAAATGTATATTTAAATGTTGCTGTGCAGTGAGACATCTTTGTATAATAAATGTAGTATTACACTACATATTGCAAATGATTTAGAAAAATGAGTGATATCGAATCAAATTAAATTTTGAGCGCATTACAAGCTACTGTTCGTAGTGTAATTAATTAGTGGTGAAAATTAAAACCTGACTATGGTCTAAAGCAGTGTTGCACAAGCTTTTTTCCCTGCGAACCCCTTCTAAGATTCAATAGAAAATGGCGAACCCCCTTTTTGTAGTCGTTAGTAACGGGTGACAAAAGTATAAAATTTACTAGCACATTTATTTTCCGTCTTGTACAATACTTCATAACAAGAAATGAAAACATAATTATTGTAAAACATCTAAGTTTAAATAAAAACTAAAATATAGCTTCAAACACTTTTTTTGTTATTACATATTTTTAAAATTTGTTCTTTTGAATTATTATTATAGCTGTAACCATATGTATACCTAAAAGATTTTAAAGATTACTTTCCCGATAGGTTCCACTTTCCGGTTAAAATATACAAAATTCGTAAAAGTTTTCTAAATTAAAAAAATAAATAATTTACATATTTTCAAATTTATTTTTGCGATATTGCGATAATGCAGAAAAGTTTGAATAAAGTGTGATAAATGTGAGTCCAAATTTCAAATAAATGAATAAATATATTTTGGTTCCACTTTAGGGTCTCTATAATGAAAAATTAGCCTCAAATAATGCACAATTTTACGTTTTATGCAGTAATTTTTAATATTTCCGACTCGTTCTTTGCGCTTGCAAGGAAAAAGAGGGAAATGGCAGGAGGAAAATATGTTCTAAAAATTAAAATAAATCAATAAATATCTTTCGGTACCAATTTGTGATCCAAGTTGTCCGAAATAATAAATTTGATTGTGATCCAAATTAGAAATCAGGCAAAAGTAGTTCAGGCATAGTAGTAAGTATGTCAGTTCACTACTTTTCTGCATTATCTGAAAAACAATTTATTTTCAAAAATACTTTTTGTTCTCCTTCCTAAGACATATGTAAATATATTATTTCATTTTTTCTATTCGTTAGCAATAAAAACTGCCGCCATTGCAATATTTTTTTTTACGAACCCCCTTTCTGCACCGCGCGAACCCCTTGGGGTTCGCGAACCACCGGTTGGGAAACGCTGGTCTAAAGAATCATCTGAAACTATAAAACACAAAATAGATGTAAAGGGCCATTCAATGAAAAAGAAGTCGCACGCGTGAAAGCTATATGTCACAAATAAATAAATAAATAAAAAAGGTAAACATTTTCGGTCTTAAGAAATAAAATATGTGCGATTACTTCAGACAAAATTATTTTGTTTATTCCCTTTTTCAATTATTATATTTTAACGAAACATGTTTGTCACGTGTTTCACATGTTCCGTGGAAGGACGCGAAGATGTAATGTTAAACAGGCAAGCCAGTATTATATATATGCAGTACTCATAAAATAAAAAGATTGTGTGTGACACGCGTCCCAGGAAATCGGGAACTGGAAAGATGATAAACGGGGGGGGGGGGGGTATACCTATGTAGTGTTCATCGTAAATTGTGCACCACGGAACGCAGTTTCTGATACATTAAATTTTAAATTTAAATTTAGTTATTTTATGCGATGTTATTTCTTTTTAATTATTTAATGCTATAATTATTAAATTTAAATATTTTACGTGGTTTTTAGGAAACGTACTGCCATCCATCGGATTTATTTGTAAGTAATAAATATCTTACTGTTATGGGCTGTAACAATGCGTTCAGCAATTCGCGAGAGTGATCAAGCCATGGAACAGTCACCAAAAGCGGCTGATCTAGCTGCAAGCTGGAGTTTGTGGGTTAGAATAATAAAAACAGATGCCAAATGCGCCAATACCAGGAGAAAAGTATACAGTAAAAACGAACGATGCTGGGACTGTGTTTAAAACTTATGCAGTTTCAATGACTCGTTGTGGTTATTCATATTAAAAAGTTTTTTTTTTTTTTGTTCTGATTTAAGAGTAAAGATTGGGAAAAATGAAACAAATTGAGAAAAGATGAATGGAAAACAATATTAAAACTTTTTTTTTTGGCAACTGTTAATATTCTCATAAAACTAGAGTACTCAACAATTCTAAAAAACAAGTTTTCCAATGAAGCGATGCAGTCATACAAATATCTGGATAGCATAAAACGAAAGCAGTTTTCAGAACACATTTCAAATAGTTTTCAATAAATTTCTTTCTCTCACCTCCATTCGATAATGACTTTGATATCTTTCTGCGCTTCCATTTCGATGCGCTCTATTTACCGCAGTGAAAAAATAATAAAATGTGTCACATTTTGTAAGGCATATTATCAGTTTTGAAGTTTTTTAAAGCAAAATGTCTCGGTTGATATGCAAATTTATTACTTTATATTTTAGTACACTACAACTTTCAGTCATAAAAATAATTTTGAGTTGAGTCGCAAATGTTTTGTATTTTACTTCAATGATATTCGACTTTTATATCATAGCATTTTACACTCGATTATAATACCATATCTCTTGTTTATAAAATGACAGTGCAGCTCTAACTTTTATTATCATTTATTATTATTTTGTTTTATTAAGTTACGTTGTGTAAAAGAAGGAGCTTTATATCATTAAATAAGTAACAATCATTGCCTGAGCTATATATATATATATATATATATGTGTGTGTGTGTGTGTGTATGTAAAAAATGAAACATGACCAAAAAAAGGCTTTTTTTTGTAATTCGTAAAAACTGTGCTGGAGTCTTCTTGATTTACTTTTGTTTTCAATTGTGTTAACCTATTTACGCCCAGAAAGATTTTTAGGTTTCTAATTAATATTTTATTTATAAGGACATTTCATGTTGGTTGCTTCCATGCTTTGCATAGAAATACAACATTCAGAAAGTATATACGAAACGCAGGAGAAAATATTTTCGGACAGACAATTTGCTAGAATTCCCACTTCATCGCATATTAAGACAATTAGCTAACATTCCCATAACATGTCAAGAAAGTCATTCAAAACTACTAGCAAGAATTCAAATTAAATCTCAGGAACGTCTTAAGCCCATTTTTCGAATTTTTGCGATGAAGTTAAAAAATTATTATTTTTTGTACTATAAGACTAAACGTTTCCGTCCGAACCTTAGAATAACGATGGCTGATGGGTGCTTTAAAAGTTTGGAACTTTCATGTAGCTAGCTAGTGGCTTTGTTGTCGGTACTCTGTATGTCCATTAGTTCAAACTCGCAATAACTCGAAAAATGGACTTTAGATACTATGTCTTTCAGGTACAGAACAATAAACTAACATTATTACCCAGGAAATTATAAAAAATGACTCGAAAGCATTTATATTACCTACATGTGATAATTCACAATACATTTCTGGAGAATTACAGAAAACAATATTTAAGCATTTCACATTGTTTTTCCAGAGAGATATTCAAAACGTCAACAAGAATTCCAAATACAAATACATGCTATAAAACCCACTCAAAGCAAGTAGCAATTTAAAATTTTTAGTTCATGACCCCCCCCCCCCTTTATTTCCATAAATATTCTCCCCCACAATGCTGCTGCTGCTTTGATTGCAACGTAAATAAGGCGTCATCAAGTGTAAATAACACAATTTTCCACACGTTTGTCCTTAACATCACACGCTAACTTTTATAGAAGTCGGGTAATTCGAAATATTCTTTATGTAGTCCTCTTATGTTCAAAGGAACGCGTTTGTATTAACGCGTGCTTAAAAAAATCTCCTTTCGAAGCAAAAAAAAATGAGTTGTTCTTAGCATCTCTTTTCATAATTGGGCTTTTTGGCTATAAATTTAGCTTCGGAAGTTCATTTAAAATATGAATCGTATCAGAGCCCATGAACAGTGATTTATGTTTCATATAAAACAGCGTAAGTCCAAGGGAAGTAATTTGAAACAAACATGTTTAAGTCGGTAAGAAAATTGGTTTTGTAACACTTCCTATGTTTTTGCCAATATCCGGGTGGGGGCACTTTAATAGAAGCTTCAAAATCTTTTTGGAGATAATGAGAAGGTACTGCGAAGGGCAGCAATATTCTCAGGAAGTGTAAAATTCCAGCTGATAAAATATTTTCTGCTAGCTGGTTCCTAATATTCTTCAGCGGCAATAAATTGTGCCGATGTTTGGCTCTCTGAAAGTAAGAAGTTAATGACGGCTGCATGCTCTTTTATGACATTTTATTTTACTTTGTGTGCACTTATTACAGCGACATAGACTGGATAATGTTTTTAAACAAAAATATACTTTCTAAGAGTTATGTGTTTCAAGAACGGTTTATGGAATGAAATGCGTATTCCTGTAATTAGTTTTTGGACCGTAAATTCCCTTCAAAAGAAAGTAAAAACTTTACTGTTTGTTGAAATAATAAATTGAAGTATAAATAATTTTTTTTTACTCGTTTCATTCAAAGACTTACATATTTTTCATTTGAAAAGGGTTTCTCTGAGGTCTCGAAGCACGTGTCAAAATTTGTATTGCTATTTTGTGCTTCTACCGTTGAATTTTTCTATTCGTGATTCATTCAATGTTATAGATTAGTTGTTGTCGTTTCAGAAAAAAAGGGCATTTTTGGCGTAATCTAAGTAGCGCCATTTTACCAGGGTTGCACATTTTGAATAATAACTTTTCTTCCAACTATTTGATTTTTCCTTGTGCAGTACAGTAACCATTATAATTTTTCAATTTGTTAATTATCTTTCAGATTTTATGTTGATCTTTTAGTTAACATTATTATTCCTCTTTCTGTGAATGAAAATACATCAAAGTGCGTAATTACAGATCTTAAAGCTCTTTAGATATAATTTAAACAGTGGAAAACTCACTGCAAACACAAACTATTGAAAAGCTGGATTGCGTTAGCATATCATAGGATGAATAAAAAGAATTATCAACTTGTATAAAACACGATCATCAAAGTATAACAATAAATACTACTTTAAGGCTACCTAAGTCTATTGATCACTGTAATCTGAAATTTAAATCAATATATAAAGTGGTGAGAAATATAGTGCTGTAAGTCAAACGATTAATAACACTGCAACAAATTTCAACTTTTTTTTTGTCCTTTAGGGGTCATTCATAAATGGTGTCACGCTTCGAGGGAGGGGAGAGGGTTTGAGAAATTGTGAGAGTTTGTGACACGGGGAAGGGAGGGGGTAACACGGAGTGTGACATCATACATTTTAGTTTCTATAAAAACATTTAAAGTCAGCAAATTAAACTTATTTTTAAAGTTTTTTTGATTATCATAATTTGATTTTAAAATTTCATTCACATTTTGTATCGTAAACACCGATGCTAATTGAGGTTTAAATTTATTTCTTGTTGAAAGTTTGAAAGGAAATATTCTTAGGCATTTACACTTTTAAGAAAAAGTTACGTGGGTCTTTTTTTCAGAACAATTAATACATTTTACTGTTCTATACGAATTATCTTTTGTGTTGTAAACCTTAACCTAATTTTATACAAATTAAGCACACAATACTTATTATTATTATTAGGCTTAAAAATGTCATTAAAAGTACAAAAATAAAATTAGAAACGTGATCTATATAAAGCAGTACTTTGTTTCAGAACTGCAAGTTAATATGCTTATGTGATATAGAGTGACATGCGACAAAGGGGCTTAGGGGGGTCCGTTGAAGTGTCATTGACATTTGTGACAAAGGGGAAGGGGGTCAAATATATTGAAAAAAGCGTGACAACCTTTAATGAACGGTTCCTTAGATGAAACTATGTGATTCTATATAAGCAAAAGGTGCTTAATTTAAATATCCAAACTAAAATTGTCCATCACGTACCGTTTTTGCTAGAGACCCACTTCTCATATTTATACAATTTGGTTATAGCAGAATGTAACTGAGGCTTACTTATTGAAAACACAAACACTAAACTGATTTTTTTGGCCGTTTCATCTTGTGGGCATCTGTTGGTGTGCCCTGATAACAGATTAGCAATATTCAATTCGTACACTTCCATTGCATAGACCGCGGAAACGCTTTTAAAACAGAGAGATGTCCTGATGAAACCTTTCCACATGCTCATCAGTAATTGCGCCAAGGTTTTGAGGAAAGAAATCCATATGAGAGCCAAAAAAGTGTAGTTTCAATGACATATGGCAACCAATAATGCAAAATCATTTTATCATGTCACCAACTAAATGCTCGTAATTTTTAGTTTTCTCATTTCCAAGAAAACGTGAGCACAGTGATTTAATGGCCATCAGGCTGATTTTTTGGGTTCTGACTGTTTATTCTCATACTCTTCATCGTGAAAGGACTTCCTTAAGTTGTGGGCCAATAAAAATACTTTCTTTTACTTTTGCCTCACTTAAATTAGTTCCTGAGGTGCAAGAAAAGCACTCCTTCTCTGTCTGGAACTTTTGCAAATATTTTGATAAACCAAGTTTAATGCGCAAAGATGTGTGGATAAAAGGCACATTTTAGATTTACAAGTGGCTCATTTGATATGTTTTTGCCACTCATAATTTTGAAATTTCCTTTGTGCTTGCAGAATATGCTACAGGAATAAATAGGAAAAAAATACTTAGATGGAGGAGCACAGATAAACAAACGCCACTCTGCTGAATTGTGCTCGTGTCCTAATGCTTTTGAAATAGTGTATTCACATCACAGCATCATACTATTTCTTTATCATACTATTTTTTACTAAAATAGTCTATAAAATGCTTTTGTCGTCTTGTAAATGACTCGAAACTTCAAGAAAGTAGATAAATATTTTGTTGCCAAAAATGTCGCTAAATTAACCCAAGTACATTAAAAAGGTATCTCCAACGGCAACGATATCACTGTCAATGAGAAAGATATAATTTATAATAAATTAAATCAGTAAATTACGAAAACATGCACATTTATCCAGAAAATATGTAAAAAGCTAAAATTTGGAATAAAAGGGGCATAGTTGGGTACATTAATAAAGGCATAGCAGAGTATTGAGGAGCGTGGTGACACATTTTCAGACCGCTGCACTATTCGGAAAAGCGTTTTTATCTGCAGCAACTATGACGACTGCTATTAATGCTGTTACAATTCTATGTGCAACTTTTCTTAAAAATTGGGAACAGCCTGTCCAGATGGATAATCAATGACGAAAATTCTTGCTTTATATAAAAGGAACATTTATTAAGACACATTTACACATGTATTAAAACTATTTTAACCCTTTTATGCCCAAGTTTTTTTTAGCAATTTTATTCATTTTTAATCTGCGTAGACCTCTTACTACGAATAATTTAAATACATTTTAGGTGTCAAATGGATCACCGTTGCCATATTTCTAAAGTTATTCAATGTCCTGTTTATGGGACACTGGGCATACATATGAGCAAAACGTGACTGTACTTAAAACTTTCAGAGGTACAAATTATTAATAATTTCTAATGATTAAATTAAAGAAAATGAGCTTAATTTTTCAAAATGAACTTAATTTATTAAATTTTATAATTTTACATAACATATACTGAGTAATAATAAAAATAAAATGTATAAAGAATTATTTTGAATTAAATTGTTGAAAACATTTATCATGGAGTCCAACGTTACACTTTTCACATTTTCTTTTTGTCTTACCTGGACATTGCGCACATCGCAGTTGTGTTTTACTTACAGCAATTATATGACCAATTTTGTCATATCTAATTTCATTGCTCACACGCTTACTCATCTTTGTTGAACGGATTGTTCTCCCAGGTTTTGGTAGCACTCAAAATCGTAACTACGGAACACATAATGTTCCGTAGTTTGGAATATTTATCTGCTTTGTCAATTTTATTATTGTCTGCGAAATGAAGATACTTCATGATTTCTTTAAATTTGTTCCTTCTCATTGCATTAGACACAGCAATATTTTTAGTGTCGTCGCTGTTCTCCCAGAACATTCTTCAGCGGGGAACTGCAACGTATCCACTAAGAATCAAAATTCCGATGAATACTCTCATTTCTTCAGACGTAACATCAAATAACTGGTTGCCTTTCTGCCTAGCATACAAATTAGTTTGTGAAACAATGTAATTAGCAACATCGTCATCAAAAAAGTGTTCAAAAAGGCTGCATGGAGTCTCGCATGTAAATTTCATTACATGATTCCAGTCTTCATTCTAGTTCCATTTTTCTTTTTGAGTGCTAGTCAAGTCATTCTTTGTCCATTTTCTTTCATGAATGAATTGTTTCTTCCTATGTGGTGGAGTGCTATCTTCATTGTTGCTGTTATCATTCTCAATATCCTTGCTGTCTGATTTATCCAGAACTACATTTGACTTGTTCAAAAACCTTATCTCTGCATTTGCCCGTAACTGATTGCCACTTAGATTATTCATAGTAACATAGTCTTAACCACCAATGTCCTCATCACTGTTCTCAGCAACATCAGGTGGCTCCATGAACACGTCTGCTCCATCAAATTCATCATCATTTTCTTCCAGTTCATGTAACAAGGAGATAGCTTCCTTTAAGGTTAGGTATCTGAAAAAAAAAAAAAAAGATTAAGATTTTCCAATGAATCACAATTAGAATTCTTATTACACGCTAAATATATATAAATCAAATTTTAGTAATACTCATAATACTATTAACAAAAATGTATTTCTGGTTTTAGTGAAACTGAAACAAATTTTTTTTTTGTACATTTTGCGAAAATATTTGTGCACATAAAAATGTTTTTGAACATATATTGTGCAATTTCAATAATTATTTTTCAATAAAAATGATAATAAAGGAATATGTTTTATTTTATCACATAAAACAAACGTACTTCAATTGAAAACGCTCGTTGGTTATTGTGAAGACAGTTAAAAACGTTTTAGGCTTAATATACTCACGAATTCCCAGTGTCCCATAAACAGGACGCCAAAGATTGAGCTTGCTTATACAAAAATGATATTGTTTTTTTTGCAAAGTAACTTTGCAGAAGACACCTATGATGTATTTTAAGCAAATCATTTTAAAGTAATTTAATTTAATGAATAAGAAGTTTGCAAAAGACACTTACTTTTTGCGGCTACCCATGCTGCCTGGACGCTTGATTCACTTGTCTGAAAATAACTTGAAATAAATTAGCTACAATGTCCGTCTGGTGGCTTCATGTGGTACTTTCAAGAAGAAGGATTCTTAAGCTTATGAAAAACAGCGTTGGTGAAAGAATATATGTATTACAGGCTTTCCTCTGCATGAACTAACAAGCGCCTCATATACTAGCTACTGGGCATAAATGGGTTAAAGAGCACCTCCTTATTGACGCTACATTTCTTTTTGTATTAATTCCAACTGTTTTGCTCGAGGCGACATCTCGTTGCCATCACAACATAAAAATAGCTCGAGGCGACATCTCGTTTCCATCACAACATAAAAATATAAATGAAAGAAATTTATGCCCGACTAAAGGCTCATCTTTAACATACTCCCCATCTTGAGTTTTTTAAGATCTTTAGGAGAAAACTCAACAAAATGCACTTTAGAAGGTCTTTGCGAATACCGTTTAGTCTCTCATAAAATCCTCCCCACCTTGGGCGGATTCTGTTTGGATTTTTGCCCAATCAAGTTGTTCAAAAGAGGAGTTGGACTTTAAACGAAGCATATTATCATGATCAGCAAAGGCTTGGAAATCCTTCAAAGTTTTTTTTTCTTCTTCTTTTTCAACTTTTTCTTGGTTGATATTTGCAGTTGACTTAGGCCAATGGTCTTTGGGATGTTTCAGCCATGTTGGTCCTAGACTCCACTCGGACTTCAGTTGTTGTTTAGTTTCGCATCCCCTAGAAAGAAGGTCCGTAGAATTCCACTCTCTTGGAACATGGAACCAATTCTTAGGAGAAGTCGATTTCCTTATTTCCGGGATTCGGTTGCTCACAAATACTGACCATTGTTCCTGTCTCGTAATCCACGTTAACACTGTTGATGAGTCCGTCCAAAAGTACTTGTCATTATTTTCATCGCAAAGTTTTAGAGCACAGTTCATGAAATCAAATAATCGTGCTCCAATCGTAGCTCCCTTCAATTCAGGGTGAGGCATCGTACTTTTCTTAAAGGGAGTTATTCTTGACTTAGCGTGGAGTAGCTGCACCTTTACAGAACCATCAGAAAGTTCGCATCTTAGAAATATACAAGCAGAATAAGCTTTCTGGCTCGCATCAACAAATGTGTGCAGAATTGATTTTGATTCTGTCGTGACGCCAAACCATCTTGAGAGTTTAATATCATTCAAACAATGCAAACCTCTAAACCATGAAAGGAATTTCTTCTTTATGTCATAAATGACTTCTGAATCGCAACTTCCTTTTGTCTTCCAAGTGTCCCGAAGTAAAAGCTTAGGTTGCATCAAAGCTGGAGCAAGAAACCCAATTCGATCATGGACAACTTGTCTTTGTCTGTAAGTCTTGACATTCTCTTCGTCATACAATAGAAATCGTAAGAAATTTCTATCATCTTCATTCAAAGAAATTTGTAGGAATGCTCTTCTTATATCAGAAACCACCCCTATTTCATACATGCGAAATCTGGCTAATATATTTGGAATTGTCTCGATAAAGTTCATCCTGGTCTTTAAGCAATCATTCAGTGATGGATAGTTGGGAATCTTAGCAGAAACATCAAAAACGGGCTGAATTTCAAAAGATGTCAGTGATATTTCTTTAATAACTGGGCGATGGGGAAGGTAATGTGATTCATTCAACAGCAATTCGTCTAAGGGAACTTCTTCTATCACTTCTTCTTCGACCCATTCTTCGAAGGCTTGCTGACATTTTTCTTTATGTCCCGTTTTCTCCAATTTCTTATAAGAATCATCTAATCTCCTGAGGGATAACTCACTGATGTCTGGCAAAACGGCATGATCTTTTTTCCATGGCAAATTTACTTTATACCTTCCGTCAGAACTCTGTTTAACAGTGTCTTGAAAATGAATCATAACAACTTTTTGTAAATCTTCTCTAGTATTCTTTTCAATCGGATCTATAATGCCATTTAGCTCTAAGTTCCCGAAAAATGAAATATGTAGTTCTTGGGAGAGCATACTAATAACAGTCATATCCACATTAGGTTGTTTTAGCCGAGGGACCTTTCCCATTAATGTCCATCCTAATTTAGTCTCTAAAGCAACTAATCCTGATGTCAGTTCCTCACGCTTACCGATGAAAAGTCTTCCAGCAACATCGGCACCTAACAGTACTTCAATTGGTCGTGAGTTTCTTCGAACATCTGTTATATGAATGCCTTTCGTTTTTAGTTCCTGTAACCAATGTCCTTTTCTAATACTGGGAACATCATTACAGATAATATTTTGATCTAAAGCATCTAGACTGCAAGTGTAATTGCTTTTGAGATCTGTTAAGAGAATTTTATAGCAACGGTGTTTCTTAACTTTTGTTTTTGAACCGCCAAACAATGAATGACTAAGTTCCTCCTTTCCCCGCACTTCGAATCCCATTTCTCTAACAGTGGATTTCAAAATATATGATTTCTGTGAACCTCTGTCAATGATTAAACGAACATTCCGTTCGCCATCTTTACCGATTAATTTTACAACTAAAGTTTGCAAGAAAACCTCTGTAGAAGTCCTTGAATGCAACGCATCTACATTTTTTTCTAATTCACTGTCACTTTTTGCAGTCTCATTAATTTCATTCTTCTTAATATCAGGACACATAATCTCATAATGACATGCGGCGTGAACATTGACGGCGTGAACAAATGCGGCATTTTATAAAACTTCTACATTTATTAGCTAAATGTCCTTTTTTAAAACAAACAAAACAACAACCAAGTTTCATTAGAAAATCTCGTTTTTGATCCATTTGCTTTATCTTAAACTCCTTGCAATCTTGTAATAGATGTTCATCATTTTCACAGAAAAAACATTTAATTCTTCTTCTTCTATTACTTGAGTGATTCAATAATTCAGATGCAGTTGAAAGGCGATTTTTGTTTCCTTTACGTGATAATTCATACGGATCTCGTTTACTGTTAGGAGGGGGAAAACATTCGGTGTTCTGAGTACTTGAACTTGAAACTAAAGCAGCGGCTTTTTCTCGACTTACCACTTCTGATTTTAAAATGTTAATAATTTCTGAAACCTTCCATTCATCGTCTGTGCAGTATTTCTTAGTAATTTCCAATACTATGTCGTTTGGTAATAATCTAATCAAAATAGGATAAAGTAGGCTCCCATAATTATCTTCCGTTATTCCCAGCGATTCCAAATTTCTTGTCTCGGTCTGACATGTGTCAAATAATTTACGCAAGGAAGTAATATCGGTCGATCTTCTTACGGCAGTAAGACTGAACAATTTGTTTAAATGAGAGTTAATGACAAATGTTTTCTTGCCAAAACGGTCCTTCAAGGTGTCTACAGCTGATAAATAATTATTATTAGTCAAGCTAAATCCTTTGATTGCGTCAGACGCTATCCCTTTCAAAAATGAGCGTAAGTAATTAAATTTATCGACGTTAGAAATGCCTGTATTCTTATGGATTGTAGATTTATATTGATCCCAAAATCTTTGCCAATCCGAGGGTCACCATCAAATTTACTAATAACTAATTGAGGTAAATTAATGTGAGGTGGCTCAAATCTCTGAAATATAACTCTTTCTTCTGAATTATTTACAGTCGTCGTTGGCATATTTAAATCCGCGCCAAGCTCTAACTTAGATTTGGCGCGTTTTATTTTTGTTTTCCAAATTATCAAATTAGTATTGTATTCATCGCATTTCAATACTTCTGTTTCTAAATCCTTCAATTCAACGGTTTTTTGAATTTCAACGTCAAGGCAGTTAAGTTCCTTTTCTTTAAAATCTAATTCCGCCAGAAATTGTTCTAACTCATCTTCATCCGCATTACCCTCTAAAAATTTCGCTTCTATTTTTGCGATTAACTTCGTTGTTTGACTTCTTAGGACAGTACGTTTCGCCTTATCAACTGCATCCATTATGATAAAGCGAGATTATAAATTCTAAAAATACATCTTATAATAACTAAAATATATTTATAAATACTCAATTCACCAATTCAAAATATTGCAGTTATCTTCAATCAAAATGTTCAAACGTCGCAAGTAATTACATCTTACCGCTAAATTTCGATGAGGATATCAGAATCAAGCAGAAAATGGCGACTTCTCACAATTTCATCTGTTTTTACCTTCTAGACAAGCGGCCCACCCGGGGGCGCCAAATGTTACAATTCTATGTGCAACTTTTCTTAAAAATTGGGAACAGCCTGTCCAGATGGATAATCAATGACGAAAATTCTTGCTTTATATAAAAGGAACATTTATTATGACACATTTACACATATATTAAAACTATTTTAAAGAGCACCTCCTTATTGACGCTACATTTCTTTTTCTATTAATTCCAACTGTTTTGCTCGAGGCGACATCTCGTTGCCATCACAGCATAAAAATAGCTCGAAGCGACATCTCGTTTCCATCACAACATAAAAATATAAATGAAGGAAATTTATGCCCGACTAAAGGCTCATCTTTAACAAATGCATATAGACTCACAGGTATTTGGCTTTCGAAAAATGATATCTTTACTTTTTTCTACCAGACCCCTACCTGTTTGCCGAGGCCTTAGGATTTCTTGCGCATGGGGCGAGGTAGTGGGGTCCACGGATTTTACATGCACGTATCCCCATGTGTACATGGTGGGTCTTCAGCGGGTATCGAACGCACGACCTTCCAGGTGGAAGTCCGACGCTCTGACCACTAGGCTACCACGGCCTAGAATATCTTTACTGATGTAGACTTTGCACCCGCGGAAACGTCAGGCAATCCTGAACCTGCCCAGGTGTCCTTAATCGATGAAACCATTTTGCAAAGTGACAACACGTCACTTACACAAGAACTCCTAGAAGTTGAGCCTGGCGCAAAGATGCCACCCAGGCAACCAGCCCCAAAAAGGCAACTTTCTCCCCAACCTGGTTGTTCTTGGATGACTGATAGGCCCTCGTCTTTTGCAACAACTCCAAAACAAATAATGCCGCTGCCCAAGGAGAACAAAATAAACAAAAGGGTCACTAAACGAAGAGGGAAAACAGCAATAATTACAGAATCACTTTACAAAAATGAGCTTGTGACCTTATAAAAGGCCACAGATTTAAAAGAACAAAAAAGGAGGGTAGCTAAAGATTTGGTATTTAAATCAGATAAACATAACAAGAAGTTCCGTCTAGAACTATACGAGCCTACTTTCCCGTATGCACCGAATTCAAATTTATAATCTAGCTATCTCTCTCTCTCTGTCTTTCTCGTTTAGCTTTAGTTCTTAATTCCTTCAAATATACCTTTTACAACGGTTAATACATATTCATTCAATCATTATTTATTAAATCATTCATGCATTTATTCACTCATTTATTCATTCATTCTTTTGCTTATTCATTTAAGCATTCATTAATTAAAAAATATTCTTGAAAATCCGGATCAAAAAATTTCATAGGAAAATAGGCTCGTTAGTTCTGGATGAACTTTCTATTTGTACATGTTCTACGTCATAAGAGCTTTCCGATAAAGTTTGTTCCAAGCAAATCGGCCCGTTAGATCATAAATTATATAGGATTGAAATTTCCCCGTAGTCGGTATGTTAATCTTTTTTGAACTGTTCAAAAATGAACAAAAATTGTTCAAATCAATATTTCACGCCAAGAACTTCTTCCAGTGAGCTTATTCATGGGAATTTATATCTTGTACCCAGAGTTTACATAATTTGCTTCATTTTCACCTATAGGTGCTAATGTTAAAATTTTTTGAACTGTTCAAAATTGAACAAAAAATTGTTCAAATCGAAAAGTAAAATAAGGAAATGAGATGTCCTCGCCGAGATCTTTCGAAAGCAAAAAGAATTTTTCCAATCGGACAATTCGTTCAAAAGTTATTAGGTGGGGGGGGGGGGGACAGACAGACAGACCGACAGACAGCCAGACCGACAGAACGACAGACAGACAGACCGACAGACCGACCGACACACTTTTTCCCCATCTCAAAACTCTACTTTCAAATTTTTTATTTTTCAATCTTTATTTAATTACTTAACTTATTTTTGACTTTTCTTGATTTCTAACGATATTTTCACGATACATTAAGCCTTCTTTCATGCTTTATTATTATTTTTTTTTAAAAATTTTACGGGAAAGTAGGCTAAAAAGGGAAAGGTGCGCAAAAAGTAAATTAGTAAACGTTTTTTAGAAGATGATGACGATGCTGAATGCATATAATGTGGCTACTTGTGGTGAAATTTTCCCGTTGGGCACACTGCTCTTGTGCAGGGAAACATGATGAAGATGACGAATTTTCTACTCATTTTTGTGCAATGTGCATTGACGACTAAATTATTTTTATTAAATTTATTATTTTTAAATTATGTTAATTAAATTTTAATAAATGTTTCTATAGTTTTGAAAAAAAAAGAAGAAGTTTATGATGATAAGTTATTTGTGCCAAAGTTTTGTAGTTCTTTGTGAGTTAGATAATAAAGACTATTGTTTGGAATCTATATTTTTATTTTTGAATTATAACTACTCCACAATGCCCCATTGGGTACCCTACTTTACCCCCACATATGGGGCACAGCGGGGCAAATGACATCTTACATTTAAATATTCAAATATCGTAGATTTTTTATCGTAATACAGAAATATATATCCATCGTATTCGCAATGGGTTAAACCATAATATTGAGTTAAAATTTGTTGTTTAATCATAATATTTTTTCTTGTAGCTTTGTTTGAGTCTTAAGTACCCCACTATGCCCCCTCTCCCCTATTCTTTAGTTTAGTGTAAATAAAGGTAGCTGACATTCCGTATTATGAAAAATTGAATTAACTTGAATTTCCAAAATAATTGACTGACACCAGTATGCTTCTCATTACCTCATTAGTATCCAGTGTTTGATAAATATTACTTTCATTTTTGTTATTTATGTAGTTTTTTTTTTCTTTTTTAATATAAAGTTGGTTGCCTAAGAAAGATATAAAAAGTAACGCACTTAACACTCTAGCATTAGATGTTTAGGAAGAAATATTTTATAACTTTAGCTTAAAACAAAACGCAAAAATCGCTCTTCCGTTAGGATATAAATAAAATCCTGGCTATCTTCAATCCTTTTAAAATACATTGCGGCATTTTACTCTAAACGAAAAACATTCAGGTTTGCGGAAAAAGTCTTTACCTAAATGAAAAAAAAATCTACTACGCTCAAAAGATTATTTTATTTTACTTTACATCACTTGAAATGTGCTGTGAGAAATATGTCGTCAGAAAGCAACAAAAAAAAGGGGGGGGGGATGTTCTTCAACTAACCTGCGTGGGAAAGTTTTTAAGATGATTTAAAGTTTTCCAAAAAGATGCTGTTAACAATTTGGTTAAATAAATATATAAATAAATAAATAATATATATATAAACATATGTTACCGACAAAGTATGAAACGCCGGCATTCTATATAATGCCGGACGTTTTTAGGCAAAGTATGAAATATGAGAAGTATTACATCCTTTCCCTAGGCATTCTATAGAATGACAAATGCTATTTAGGCAATGTATGAATAAAACGTCCTGATAAGGTTATTATGTAAAAAATGTGGCCATTAAAAGTGCCATTAAAAAAAATATTTTTGTTTTCCACAATCGTAGCGATTCAGCAGCCAGTAGTCATTTATTAACATCATATTTTGTACGTTATTATATTTTGTACGTCATTATGTTTTGTACGTCATTCTTTTTAGGGATGTACCGAATAGCACTTTGATCGAGTAGCTGAGTACTCGGCAATTTACTACTCAGCCGAATACCAAATACCGAGTAATTGTGAATAAAAAAAGATATTAAAAGACATTTAAAATGATAAAGAAATCGCCTGTCTCCAGAAAATGCATAAAAACTTGTGCTTTACACCATTATTTATATTTGCTTATTATTGTACTAATCAGTTATAAATTTATCTACTATTAGTAACCTTTAAAAAAATATGAAATGTTTACAAAAATCTCGGTATATTGAGTATATACCGAGTACTCGGTACATCTCTAATTATTTTGCACATCATTTATTAACTTCTGGTAAGTAGTTTCGGCTAAGAAAACTGTATTTTTACACGGTTTTATTTAACTTGATTTGTCCCGGAAGTTTTTTACGCGGTTTTCTACCACTATTACTGCATAAATTATCTTCAAACTTTGCATACAAGCTTATCTTAGATGGCAATACAATACTCCATCGGTTTTATAATTTATTATAACGGTAATTAGGAAAAAAATTAATAATTTTGGCGGTGAGGAAATTATCAGAATTGTTATTTGTTGAATGACAACGATAACTTTGTTTGGAATGTTTGGATAATCGATACCTCCGTAATACTATTTCCAAGACTCCAAATAATACCGAGTATTACGGAGGCAGCGGGATAATGCAACGATGTTTTGAATTTTAAAATACTCAAATCATGGCGAAAAAATAAACTGCGACGCAACGGTTTCTACAACGCCATTTTTTATAATAAAACCGTGTAACTTGAAACATTTTTATAGATTGTATGGGTAAGATTTTGGTACTTAATGTTCATGTCTAATTGTTGATCGGCTGCTGCGGATAAAGGCATTGGCTTTTCGACGTTTCGTAATCTGGTAAGCCTATTTAAGGAGGTTTTGTTCAGGGGTAAAGGGGGGAGGATTCATGTTGTCCAAAAAAATTGAACCGCATAGGACGCAAAAGTACTTTAGATTATAATCAAGTGTTATTAAATAAATAATGTACAAAGAAAATATTGCAGCAAGGGGGTTGTAAGGATTTTTGCATATTTTTTTTAACTTTTAAGAGTTGTTTGAAGCACTAAAAGTAGTTCAGAAACATTGTTTTAAACCGTTGAGCCTCAGCTTAATAAGAAACGGACTATAGATCCACGAAATTCTCGCGTTAAACTTTATACCGGGCCTCGGCAACTTATCACCCGTGGGTCACCTAAGGACCCGTTTCACAATTTATAGCGACCCATTTGTTTTCCGAAAATAAAGTAAAATATAAAAAAAGGAATTAAGAAACGAAAAGTAAAACGAACAAATAAAGAATGCATTAAAAGAAAAAAGAAACGAAAAAAAAAACCTGACAGAAAAAAATAGTGATATTTTTCTTATTATAAAGATATATTAACATACATGCATTTTTATTTTAAAAAATAACAATATTTATAATCAACTAAAAATAATAACAAATAAATAAATAAATAAACAAATAAATATGAATAAATGAATAAAATAGAGCAAGCCGCAGGGTGATTAGCTTGTTGTATACTACCGTGTTTGCTTGTGAAAATAAATATAATAAATACTTTATGGATAAAACACAATCACAGACAAGTTATTAAATGTTTTTGTTTTCTTTTTAATAATCGCTTATAATTTAAAATGTTCGTAGAATAAGTTTTAGAAAAAGGAAATTAAAAAAAAGCATTATTAGCTATCTTCTATTCCTTATTTGCAGCGTTAACTCTCATTTTGCACTTACGAACGGAGTTCTAAATGAATCGGAGATGTATTTTATACTTTGCCGGTTTCTCATTTGGCATTCTATAGAATGCCTAGGAAATGTGTGAAATATAAATCGTTTCATACATTGCCGACTAGTTTTAGGCATTATATAGTATGCCTAGACATTCTATAGAATGCCGGATTTCATACTTTGCCGGTAACATATATACATATTGCAAAATAACTTGTTTGGCAAGTGTTTGTAATGATGCTTTTATTTAATTATGCAAAGTTCAAAAAGACTGAAACGAAAAATATGTACAGTAAAACCCAGTTAAAACGATTGTGTCGGGGGACATGTTTGGCAATCGCGTTATAACATAACCGCGGTATAGTGAAACTATACCGTGGAACTATATTCACGAAATAATATTCGCTTTTATTGCTTCATTTTTAACTTTATCAATTACTCTCAATTAGCGATGTGCGTCTGGCAAATGCCCACTGGGCAGGGCGTTTATAAATGAGCATTTGCCCCAAAGCCCTTTTAAACGCCCTAAAGCTTTGCATTTATGAAGAACATTTTATTTAACATTTAAATTTTTTTATAAGTGTTACAGATTATAAATACTACTACAATTATTTTACAAGATTCCTTTCATTAACCAAAGTATAATTGGGTAAACTAAATTAAGTGTTCATTTAATTTTTATCATTTTTATTGGTGCTGACCATAAAACAAGTAAAATTTTAAGAATATTTCCAGTAATAGATCCTATTGCTACAGTATCTAAATAATTACGAGTAATTGAATAAATATTAAAAGGTAGCTGCTGAATATGGCTTTGATCACAATTATTTTGTCTATTCTTTTTTGTACTTGAGCTATTTCAGGTCATGTTCATGTCATTATCACACCATAAAGATCATAAAGTACAATTAGCTTGCATCCACAAACGTCAAACTATCGAAAATACATTATTTTTTAAAAATAAAATAATACAATTGAAATGTTTGTACAGAGCTATTGATGATTGCAATGTGACTTTCAAAATTGCTTCCATATAATTGACTTAAAATAAAAATTAAATGTAATAACAAATGAACAATACTGTAAACTGGAAAGCACTGTTTCTAAACTTTTACTGGTGCAACCACCTTAGAAGCTAAAAAATAAAAAAGATCAAAACATTGCGGCTCCTTTACCACAACAACTTAATTTATTTGCAAACAAAATTGACTTTTGCAACATTTCAATAATAATTTAAAACTTTGTTTTATTTGTTATTTATAAATGAACATTTCATACGTTCCACTCCGTCCCACTTTACCTAATAGCTCATCCTTGATGGTAACTTTAGCTTAGTTTCACCAATTTTAACAAAAATGTTGGCAGCAGTTCTAGAACCTGCTGTGGGAATGGCTTTAGCTGATTGGCTGGTTCATTTAGTGAATAGTTTTGGCTTTTAGAGTACGATTCAGATTGCAGTTCAGTTGAAGTATTAGTTTGTGCTCGTTGTAAAATGGGTAAGAAAAAAGGATTTATTTGTAATTTTTTTAATTTGAAAGGGAAGGGAGCAAGTTGTAAATATTGCTGTAAAGAGTATAAATATTCATAAGCATTTAAGATAGCCAATCATGTAAAAAAGTGTTTTAAGTGTTCCCTATACTTGAAAAAACAATAAGAAGTCATTTATATTTGTAGTCGGCAATCATAATAATAATTTCTTCTAATAAAGAAGTTGCACAAATTCTGTTATGTAAAACACATTTGAAGTATTTTGAAATATCAAAAAGGACGTTTGTTTGATGGTTTGCCAATAATCAATATTTCTAAAAAAGAAATCCATAAACGCGCGGGCATTTATGAATTTTGGGCATTTGCCCGGGCATTTAAAGTGGGCATTTGCCCCAGCTTATAAACGGTTGGGCGTTTTACAACACTACTCGTAATTCTTCCCCCTATAATATATTTTTTTCTTTTCTTTGCTGCCGTTTCATTCACTGTAATTGCTCTGCAAGAACACATCTCAGCTGCGCAATCAGTTTATCAAGCGATAGATTTATAATTCTTATAAACCAACTGTGTTATGAGAAAAAAAGTGTAGCTGGAATAGTTAAGCATTGAACTGAACAGTCCCTGGCAGATTGAGCTCCGCCCATGTCAAGAGAAACAAGTCAGGGCGATTGCACCCGATTTTGAAATCAAGCTATATGTTCTAGGTTGAAAGACAGAAAAAGCATGAAAAAGGTGTACACTACGCCTATCACAATAGGGTTTCATCTGTTAGTGTGTCTGGTGGGGAATGGGTGATCTTTGGCTAGAATATTTGTGTGCTCGGGCTAGCGTTATTTACGATGGTAAATAGAATCACCTTTTAATTGCAATCATAAAGGGTGGTTTAAACATCGGGAGACATGAGTCACCGCGGTATATCCGATTCCGCGGTGACGGCGGACCTGAGGCACGGTATAACGGGCTTTTACTGTATATAGCACATAAAATTTGATTTAGGAAGAACATTAATATAAAAAAACTACTCAACTAAATAAATAAAATAGCTAAGGAGCTTTACAAAACAGGAAATTTATTTTCTTATTGCATGTGTATGTTTAAATCCATTGAATTTTAAGGTTATGGTATAAAAAAAAAGTTTTGAAATTTTTATGATGAATGATTGAATTATTTAATCTCTTAACTATCGCACAATTTTTAAGAGAGAAACAATGAAAGAGCTAATATTTTACCAAAAAAATATTTGAAAAATGTGTAACACTACAAATACTTTTGTACTGTCATTTTTTATGTAAGACAAAATAAGCAATTTTTCGGAGATGAGGAATGGATTTTTCTTATTAATGTTTTGGTGCGCTACTGTTGAATACTCCAGCTCGTGATTTTGACGATAGCCAGTTGGAAGAGGTTTAGCATGTCATAAATTCATTAACATGATCTTGAATTATGTGCCTAAAATTTTTTATTGTAACACATACAATATGCAATGCGTAGTTTTTTGAGGTGTTAAAAATTGAGCCAAGAAACTGCTTCCAAGAAAAAAGAAGAAAACTAAAGTAACTAACCCTAACTTAACCTAAATGTTTTGGACAGAAAGATTTACTTGAAACGAATGAAATCCACTTAAATATTGAGAAAAATCATAGTTATGATACATTTTCTTATCACTCAATAGCATACTTATTTTTTTTTTCCAATCACTTTAGTTTAATCAGTTTTACTATAGTATTTTAAAATTCATTTTTGAAGCTAAAAACGGGCTAAAGCTAGGTGCCAATTACAAAACGTCTTATATCTAACAGTTATAAATTGTACATTATAAATTTTAAATTCTTTTGTATTTTGACTGATTTCCTTCACAGTTCATTTAACTATCAATAACGGCTAATTTCTTCACACGTTTCCGTTTAGGTTGTCGTATTTAATTACCGTGTTATTCAAATTTAAACATAAATTCGCACTTTTAACTACTTCGCACTAAACAGCCGATGAAGAGTCGGTTAAAAATTCCACTTCAATTGACTGCGTTCCCAAATTTAAAAGTAAAGATGAAGTTAAATATAGGAATTACTAACGTGGCTTCAAGTGTGCTCCTGAAGAGGTTTCCTCTGAAATGGCTTACAGTTTCAATACCATCTGACAGTGCTATTCGTCACTGAGACCAGCCGAGACATTGGAACGTTCGAGAATATGAACCTTATATTTCATCCCTCCCGTTCATCAGGAATTTCCCAAGAGATTATTACTTGTTGTGGTCTCTTGCCAATTATATGTGAACGAGGCGGATCCGGGATATTGAAGATGTAAAAAAAGAAGTGATTTCTCCTTCTAAATATCGTTAATTTTATCACAATGATATAAAGAGACTTGTATCACATTGGAAGAAACTTGGATATTTGTACGGATGAATAAAGTATGTTTTCTCATACGAATATTGCGTGTTGAAATTCTGTTCAACAATTAAACTAAACATTACTGATCTCCCGATAAAATGCATCATTTAAGCAAAAGAGAAGAGCATTTGGATGAATAACAACTATTTAACTTCTAACTAGAAAATTAAAAAGAAGTTCATATTTAAGGTTGAGAAAAAAAAAAAATTAAATAATTTTACACAGAGTTATAGTTATAAATGAAAATACTTTTACTTACTGTATTATTTAAATATCTGACTAAGAGAATATGGCATTACGTAGTTATTCAGTATAATGCAATTCTGAAGACGCTTCTCCCGATATTTTAAAAAAAAAAATAGTTTAAATATATTACAGGACATATATGATTTCTGTGACATTATAACCACTCCGTTACTATACATCCTTGATATTTGCTTATTATAGTTTCAAAAGCTTTACACTTGTGAGTTTTCTTTCCCAAATATTAAAATTCTATTGTCATTCTACGGTCTGTTTTCAAAGAGTTAGTTCCGCTTTGACACGTTGAGATCGTGCCTTGTTTAGTAATATACTTTTGAGTCACTCCCGCTGTATTGTGGTGGCAGGTCAAAAATCCAAGTGTCAAGATATTAAGCTAGGTTTAAAACATTTTTCAAGAAATATATTTCCTTAGCTTTCGTGCATCAAAACATTGATTTAAATTTAACGTTTCCTATCACACCAAATTTTGCTTATTATGGGGTGTTACTATTGGAACTGTAAATTTTAACACTTTCCAAGGTTTAATAAACGGCACCCTGCTTCGAGAAAGAAATTGCATTAGTGACGGTTTACAAAATTCTGGTAAAGCGTCAATTTTTTGACTTCAGCTTGACTTTCTCCAAATATATATATATATATCAATGTATGGAAGAGAGCAAACTTTTTCAAAAGAAGCAATTTACTAATCTTAACTAAAGAATAATTTATGCAGTAATCATTTTTCTATCAAAATTTAAACTTCTTTCAAATAAATGCAATTTTTATAAAACAATCAAAGCTACAAATTAAGAAATATTTACTCATGAGCAATGAGCGAAATGAAGTTATATTGAAAACATCTTATAAACTTAGTCTAGCCAAGTTTTCTTAAATTTGCGCCCTCAATCACTGACAGCAGTCAGTTTAGGCACTGAGATCGTTACTGTAAGCACTTCCCGGAATTGATTCACTGAAGGGAATAAGAAAGCTGGACGATTTTATAGCAACTGAATTAACACATAAGACTCTAAATGAGTTTTCTGAGAAATGTTTTCAGCTCAAGCGCAAGTGAGTGAATTGAATAATTCCACTGAGAGACCCGTTAAGTTTTTTCATTATATTTTTATTTTGAGCAAAAATTTAAATTTGTACCATTTCCAATTGCTTAGACGTTTTTTATTTTAACTGGAAATATTGCTTGCTTTTTAAATTTATTAAAAAGGTTTAATGAAAGAAAGGAATATCACTTTATATAATATACTTTTAGATTAATTTTGCATAAGAACTGTAGACGAAAGTACTGAAATATATTCTGTTTAATGCATTAATACAGATATTTTGATGGAAATATAGAATAGTAAATGGGATAGAAATGTAGGGTTGTTGTAGGAGGGAGGTATGCGTGTATATTTGATGATTTTTGATACATCAGCTAGTTCTCAAACAGCCTTACATTTTATCATACTTATTTTACTAGTTACAATATAACAAAATCTTGTATAACATATTTACTAAAATAATTTCATTTTAGAAATTGGAAAAAATCATTAAAATATGGCATTGATTGTAGAATAATTGCACAATCTGTTCTCTTATAATACCTACAGATAAGTTATTTTAATACTCATTGGCCATTTGAAAACTTAAAGAAAAACAATACCCTTTAAAAATTTCTCGAAACCTGTCGCAGGTTTTTTTTTATTAATTACTTATAAGCTCTCCTTTAGAAATATTGTTAAAACTAAAACTGTGATACATTTCTTCCAAAAACGGAATTAACGACCCATATTCTCATAAATTCATATTTCAGATACCGGCGGGAGTAAAACGGATTACAGATAAGGGCCTAATGTTGATGAGAGCACTTCGCGACATTTTGGGAAATTACATTTTTCTCACCTACATGAGGAATTGGTCAGTTACGCCATTTATACATGGGTACCAGTATTTGCAGTGCAGCTGCGAAAATTCATGAGAAGTTTGCGGTACTTTTATTTTTTACGCGATAAGTAATTTCTTCTATTTAGCCGTAATATACCAACAATTTTATCAACAAAGAGTCCGCAAGTTTGAGAAGTTTGACATTTGTCAGTTGTTACAGAAAATCGTAACTGACAAAGTTTGAAGACACGACAATTCTGTCGACTCACATAAAAAAATAAAAATCCCTACAATATCACTCAAGACAGGCGCATTCCCGAACAGAAAGGAGACATGAAAATATTAGGAAATAAAAATTGTAGAAGGAGACGGGCAAAGTGGCCAAGAAATGGTTTTCTGATTTTTTAATTGCAATCACCATCGTTATTATTTCGTTCTCTTGCTATATTTGTCTTCATTCATTTTCTGCTCATCTGCCACTTTAAGATATTCAGCTTCCCTCTCTCCGTTTTCTTATTTTTCATCTTTTTCAGCGCAAATTCTATTTTTGTAATCATTTGTTGTTAATATCTGAGCGGAATATTTCTTTCAAGAAAAAAAGAAACCCTTACTAGCTCGGATATTTTACACATGTGATCACGCCTAAGAGGCCATACGGTCGAATCCACGAAACTGTTTTTCTTTCTTGGAACCACCCAATCGCCGAAGCGGAGTTTTGTAGTCACTATATCGCATCGGACTTACAAAATACATTTCTTAGAAAAAGGGAGTGACTTGGTGTTATTTTAAGGAATGACCAAATTGACACTTATATTACTTAAGGAATATCAAATACTGCAAAAATTATAATAATTTTGAGAAACGGCAAACTAAGCGGTTCAGCCTTCTTAAAGTGACTGAGACAGTAGCATTGAAATAAGTTGCCCAGTGTGATAATAGAACATCACGATATCCATAACCTCTGTGGCTAGTTTGCCCGCCAAGGTCACTTTTCCTGACTCTCACCTACTTCAGAAGCTGGTGGCTGAAATTTCTATGGAAGTCTTTTTGACCACGTCAGCCGTTATAGGGATAACACCTTATTGTATACACTTAATGTACAATATTAAAAGTCCAATAAATTATCCTCAATGTACGTATTCAATTGTGCGGGAGGCATGACGCAATTTATTAAAATTACATCTATTATGTCATATTTTTCATTTACTAAAAATTATGTGAACAGTTTGTGGTTGCGTTAGAATGCAACTAAAGCTGAAAACAGCATACATTTTGAAACGGAAACCCACGTCATCTTGTTATATTAATTTTCTTCCTTGTTTTAATTGCAATTTAAAAATATAACTGCAAAAAACGATTTTAAGTGAATAAATACAAGATAATATATTCTAAGTTATATATTTCCATGTTACCAACAGACGTTATCAAAGTTTACTTCATAAAATAAAGCAATGTTAAACTGATTTTTTTTCCGCATTAAGAAAGCACAAATAAGCATTAAAATGCAGACATATGTTTCGGGATTGCTTTGAATCCTTTTTTTCAATGCAGTAGTGGAGATTCTAGATGCAAAAACACCCAAATGAAGCCTAAATGCAGTAGTGGATCTTCTAGATGAATGTTTTTTGCATCTAGAAGCTCCACTACTGCATTGAAAAAAATGATTCCAAGCAATCCAAAACATATGTCTGCATTTTAATGCTTATTTGTGCTTTCTTAACGTGAAATATTTTTTTTTCAGTTTTATTTGTGCACAAAGATTTTTTTTTTCAAAACAATGATAGTCCAAATTTTAAAATTCCTTTAAATTTTGTTTTATAATTATTTGAGTTATGCTTATAATTTATACAATTTTATCAAAAGAAAATAATTTGCTATTTGTGTTTTATGAAAAATACGATTGTATTTCAAGAAAAAATCAAAGTTTGTTAAACTAAGTTTTCAAATTAAACCTATATGAAAAATGTCGTCTTATTCGGACTTCCTCATTTTTTCATGATTTGCCCCAATAATTTTGTAGCAAGAAAAAAACTTGAAACGTTCTGTAATACTTATAAAGAGTTCAAAAAATAAATATTACTTATTTAACTAGCATAATCGTTTTAAGAGTAATTTTTTTCTCAAAGTAGCTTTATGATCAAAATAACAACTCCGGGAATTCCAGTGTTAGTATTAACATATTTGAAGAAGATTATTTAATTGTTTTAATGTCTCTTTTGGAACAAATATTTTCTTTCTATCATTGCCAAATGAGAACTTGTATCGTCTGTGTGTCCCCTGTAACTATTCCCTATTACTCTTTCCCTTAACCGTATTTTTTGTAGCACATGGGTGCGTCATCATGAAGAAATTCTATTTCTTCTGTCCCAGTAAGGAAAAGCTAGGAGAGTCTGCGCACTATTGGAAAAATAATTTAAAAAAATCGAAGTATGACTCTTTTGCTAAACTATTGATAAATAACTGTGACTTCATTCGTTTTTTATGCATTTCCATTGATATTTCGTTGTTTTGCTTTAATTTATCGCAACAGCTGTAAAAAAACCAAGAAGACTAATTTGCGCAATCTGTCCTTACAGGGTTGATGTGATTGCTCACATGGGGAGATTGTTATTCCTAAAAACTGCAATTAAATTGTTAGCAATAATATTTACACTAAAACTATGTTGTTGTATGGTTTGTATAAACACATACAATTTTAATAGGAATACATTTTTTAAATCAATGATTACAGAATCGGAAAAAATAGTGTTTTAATTAAAGAAACATAATAAAGAAGAAAAGAAGGTTTAAATTATAATTAATCTTATTGATTTTCAATTTAAATGCCTTTTGTTTGCTAACCGAAGTTGCTGTCGTCCATAATCGGTTTACTTATTGTTGTAAGTAGTGCACCCATCTGCTACAAATAGCCCACTTAACCCATTAATGAGTACCGTCCCTTTTTAGGGGCAGTCTGAAAAGTACGTCTGAAGCACCCAAAAGTAAGCATTTCAACAAAAAAAATGGTTTTAATGTATTCCTAACGGGTTATTATAAGTTTAGGAATACATTAAAACAATTTTTTGTTGAAATGCTTATTGTTGGGTGTTTTAGACGTATTTTTCACACTGTTCCTACAAAGGAACGGTAGGCATTAATGTCACTGGTCGAAGTTGTCTCCTGGTACAAATCAGACATTCGGTGCACTCATCCTCGTTGTCCTGTCTGACATGGTCTCAAAGAGTAATAGAAATATAATTTCCCATTAATTTAAAGCACAAATGAGCATGTCTGCGTTTTAATGCTCATTTGTGCTTTAAATTAACGTGAAATTATATTTCTATTACTGTTTACTTGCACAAAGTTAAATTATTATTATGGTCTCAAAGGTTCAGTATTTTGAGATTATTTTCTTCTCAGGTGGCTGATGACGAAGATGTTTCAAAATTTAAACATTTTGTTTTGTTTTCTTTCCTGCAAGATTGTGGTTCCCACTTTTTCTGAAAGCATCTTATCTTCAGACGTTCGCTTCTTTTTTAATTTTTCTCTCGAATATATGTGCGGGTCAAGAACATTTGTTGCACTTTGTTTTCTTTTTCATTTTGACGGCATTAAACGGTTTGGAAAAATAGTTTATTAAATAGAATATTTGTGTAAAACTAGCACATTATTACTTTATTAGCAACATTTTCGTCTAAGAAAAGAAATTTGTTCACAAATGACTTTATTTGCACATTTAGTTCCGAAACGTATATTTAATTACTTAAATCTTCAAAAGAAATAAAATCACACGAACTTGTTTTCAACGATTTATATGGTATAAAAACCACAGTCCCTTGAAAACACAAAAATATAAACTCACGACAACTTTACCTCTCGATATAGAACTATAGTCAAAGTATTTAATTAATGCCTGTTAAAGAGACATGCGTGGTTTTTTTATGTGAAGAAATAATTTCATAAAGCAATTTAAATTTTTAAAATATTCAAGTCTTAAAAATGTGTTGAGAGGGCATCAGTATTTTACATTTTATGTTTTAGTAAAGATTCAGAACGCCTCTTTAATCCATTAATGCATCGAATTTAATCGATTCAAACGTTTCACATGTAATTTGAAATTTATGCTGCATTCCCAACAAGCTGTGGGTAATAACATAATGCGCAATCTCTCCTAGCATGAAAACTAGCGGGAGAAACGCGCAATCTCTCCTAAGTGCAAAACGCGCAAAATATCCTATTTCGGTAGGACAGATTGCGCGGACTTTTACTTAAATATGGCTGCTTCTAGAAAGAAATGCTATCCTATGCACTGTTAGTCTAGCTTAGTAGCTTACGAAAAGTCGTTTAAGTTTATAATATTTTCTACTACTGCTACGCTATAGAATTTCAAAGAACGCATTATGAAAATTCAAGCACTTTCCTTTTGAAAACAATATAGAATATCGATGCTTAATCACAGACGTTCATACCAATCAACTTTCACTTTCAAGAGGACATTCCACTATTGTCGTTGTACAAATGCATTGCGTTTGGTCGCGTGCAGCCTACTTCTTTCCCGCGAACTCGTAGGTGCGCAATCCTTAGCTTTACCTTACCCTCCACTAGCTTTATCTTATATGTAATTTATAATGCTGGAGGATTAAAATAAAAATCCAAGCTATAATATATTTTTTTCTATAATCCATGTTATATAAAATTTTAATCTATAACCAAAATTAACGCCTCTAGCGGTATTTTAGCATTTTATAAGACACATTTGTCAGCGGTAAAAAAAAAAAAAAATACTTTCCCACAGGCTGCACACTTGACAAATAATTTTCACGCTCCGTAAACATAGAAATAATTGATATTTAATTTATTTTATGTTGATAGATTTAACTAGTCGGTGGTCATTTTCTGATCAAAATCAACCTGAAATTGCTTGATATTTTTTCTTATGATTTAGCTGCACACAACAAACATATATCAAAGATTGTTATGTTTTTGACTGCATTTAGCAAGCCACTCACAAAAACTCGGTAGGACACAGGCTAAGTATCACTCGTAAACATTGTTTACAGCACATTTTTAAATGTGGAAACTGCATTAAAAATCCATTTACGATTTAAAAATTTTGTTGACGGCACTTTTTAAAGCATAGTAGTACGATGCAATAAAGATAATATTACATAATATGTATAATAAATAGTATAAAGCATAGAATAGGATGAAAGTGTTGCAGTTTTAGTGAAACGAGTTATCCTCCGTTTTAATTTATACCCTCCTCCCAACCATGGTGCGATTGTTAAAACTGGCAACATACATATTCAATTTCCTTACGCCGATACCTTTCAGAAAAACTAACTACCATAATTAACGACTGTTTATTAATTTGTTCACGCCCCCTTAAGCATTTAAAGTGAAGAAAACACTATTGAAATATTTCCGAACATTACATTCAGCAAGTCATTTCGGTAACCTCGCTCAAATTATAAGACAGTAAAACCCCGTTAAAACGCGAGTGTCGGGGGACATGTTTGGCACCCGCGTTATAACATAACCGCGGTACAGGGAAACTATACCGCGGAACCATGTTCACGAAATAATACTCTTTTTTGTTGCATCATTTTTAACTTTATCAATTTAATTGCATTTCGTAACTTTTCTTCTCCCTATAGTATATTTTTTTCCTTTCTTCTTTGCTGCCATTTTATTCACTGCAATTGTTGTGCAAGAAGCACACATCTCAGCTGCGCTATCAGTCTATCAAGTGATAGGTTATAAACCAACTGTGTTCCGAGAAAATGGTGCTTAAAAATCTCTTTATGTTATCAACATGGGATTGTGAAGGGAGAGAGGTCTTAAGGGAAAAAATTACTTTTGGAAGGGGAGGAACGCGCATCTCACTGCGGAATATGTTTACTTTTCGGCAATGCTGAAGAATCTGGAATACAAAGATTGATAACGCTATAAAATAAGTTACACACGCATAACTAGACTTCTGAAAATGGAATATTTAAGGCCTCTGGGAGGGCTTGACACCTTCAAAAAATCGATTTTTGAATTTTTGTGCTACTGCGAAGCCACAACATTTCTACACATTTTAAAGCAAACTGCATTAAAAAATTCAAATTATTAAGGGAGTTATGCCTATTTTTATCAAATACTATTTGTTTCGGTTTCGGTATCGTCTGCTACAGTCTTTTTAGTTACACTTTATTTTTAATATTTTGCCTTAATTCCATAATTATTTTAAACTGGAAGGAGGAAGAGAACAACTAAACATTTCGCTGTTGTTGTTTACGCTTCGATCTGCATTAGCACGAGGAAGGCGATCACGTTTTTTGAATTTGAAAGTTTGTTTTTCTTTTGCGATTTTTCAGCGTCATATTTTTTGATAAGCAAATTTGATTCTCATTATACAGTTGAAGTATATTATTTCAATGGATACTTCAGCAAAAAAGAAGAGAAAATCAGGTGCGAGACCGAAGAAATATAAATTCAAAGGCAATCGATACACAAATTCTAAAAATGCATCGGATACATCTGCTTGTGCATCAGCAAGAAAAATATCGTCTGCTAATGAATATGAAAAAATTGAAACATCAACATCGTTTGAAGGATATAGAATTGTTGACATTTCTTCATTTATTAAGGAAATCAGTAATTATGTGTGCTGCAAAATATGTGGTGGTGAAATAAGTATCAGTGAAGTTTTGATTATTGGGTTGTAATCAAAGTTTGAAATTTCTTGCCACAACTGCGACAATCTGTCATCATTTAGAAGTTGTCCTCTGATTGCTGAACACAGCAATCTGTGGCTGAAATCAAACTGTGGCAGAAATCAACAGAAGAGCAGTGTATGCTATGCGCTGCATTGGTCAGGGATATGCTGGCCTTTGTACATTCTGCGGCATAATGGATTTGCCTCATCCAATGTCTCGTAAAACTTACTACTTGATTTTGCAGCGCATATATAATGCGACAAGTGCTGCTGCTGAGAATTCAATGAAAACCGCTGCCGTCGAAGAATTGGCTGCAACTCGAACGCAGGATTTAGAAAACAATTTGATTGATTCCAATGCTGGTTGTACAAAGATAACCATAAGCGGAGATGGTACTTGGAAAACTAGGGGGCATCTGTCCAAAATTGGTGTTTGTACTGTTATTGGGGATTTAACAGGAAAAGTAATTGACACTGAAGTGCTGTCGAAATATTGCAAAGGCTGTGACTTTTGGAAAGGAAAAACACACAGCAGTGAATACCAGTTGTGGTACAAGTCGCATGCTCCAAACTGCTCCAAAAATCACAGTGAATCTTCCGGGATGATGGAAGTAGAAGGAATGAAGAGAATATTTTCAAGATCAGTATCAAAACGAAATGTTATGAACTCCAAATATATTGGTGATGGAGACTGCAAAACATTTCTTGCTCTCCAAGAGGCCAAACCCTATGGCGATGGAATTAATATAGAAAAAATTGAATGTGTCGCCCACATAAAGAAAAGAATGGGGACTCGACTCCGGAAATTAAGAAGCTCAATGACATCAAAAAAGCTGTCAGATGGCAAAGGACTTTCTGGGCGCGGTCGATTGACTGACAAAGTAATTGAGGACATTACCATCTTCTATGGAATAGCCATTATGGAAAACAGACTCAACTTAAAAAACATGAGAATGGCTATATGGGCTATTTTTCACCATAAGCGCGCTTCGGATGAAAATCCATCCCACGATGTTTGCCCGAAAGGATCATCTTCTTGGTGCCAATATCAAAAAGCGATTGCACATGGAAGTGTCGCCAGTTTCAAGCATTCCAAGAAAAACTTACCTGAAGCTGTGATGGACTGTGTAAAACCGGTGTTCCTCAACTTGTCAAGTCCAGCATTACTGAGACGCTGCCTGGGAGGCAAGACGCAGAATTCTAATGAATGTTTGAATTCATTGATCTGGAAATTCTGCCCGAAAACTTCCGGTTGTAGCAAAACAACTGTTGCAATTGCTACAAATGAAGCTGTTTTGGCTTTTAATGATGGAAATTTTGGTCATCTGGATGTTATGAGAAGACTAGAATTGTCAGTTGGAAGATTTAGCATAGCTGCTGCAAAAGCTGCCAACGAACGACGCTTGACAGACTGTGAGCGACAAAACACAGCGAGTACATTAGAAGCTCGAAGGGCTAAAAGAAGAAAAATTTTAGCTCAAAATTCCAAAGAAAAAGCTGTAGAGGGACCCACCTATGCTGCAGGAGCATTTTAAACCCATACTGATTATACTGGTATGTAATTTGTTTTATTTTTCTTAAATCTTACTTTGTTTACGTTTTTCTGAAAATGAGATTTTTCAACATTGCGCGCAAGATAAATCAAAAACCGTAGTACCGAATGACACAAAATTTGGCAGGTAGCCCAAGCACACAGTAGTGCTTTTTTTGTACTACTTTCATAGTGATACAGTAATAATGTTTCGAGATAATGATTTTAATGTGCCGCAATTTTCTCGAAAAACCTTATCACCAAATGATCTTCTACCAAAAAATCCATTGCAAAGAGTAAAGTAATGATAATAGTACATTTATATCTTTAATACTTGTAAATTTAAAAAAAAGTTAAATGGCATTCCTAAGATGATTTGAAATCAATCTACACTGCGCGCAATGTATGCATGTATTTCCCGACGAAAAAAGACAGTGACCTAAAATAATGCTCCAATAATATTTTATAGGTCATTTTATGACTTGTTAGTTGTATGTAATAAATGTGTATATTGTGTTCTATGAATGAGCCAAAAATCTAGCAGAAATTTACAGTAGCATATTAGATATACACTTTTAAAAAATGCTTCCGAAATGTGCATTTCGATCCATTTAAGCCCTCCCAGAGGCCTTAAGCAATGAACTGGACAGTCTCTGACAGATTGAGCTTCGGCCATGTCAAGAGAAGCAAGTCAGCGCGATTGCACCCGATTTTGAAATCAAGCTATTTTATGTTCTAGGTTGAAAGACAGAAAAAGCATGAAAAAGGTGTACATCACGCCTATCACAATAGGGCTTTATCCTGTTAGTGTGTCAGGTGGGAGGGATGGGTGCTCTTTGGCTAGAAAATTTGTGCGATCGGGCCGGCTTTATTTACAATGGTAAATAAGGAATCACCTTTAAATGGCAATGATAAAGCTTGGTTTAAACATCGGGGGACATGATAGCGGTATATCCGATTCTGCGGTATACTGAGGCACGGTATAACATGGTTTTACTGTATAGATTAAAATCGTAAAATCCTTCAATGCTTCATGTTAATTTAAAATCATTTTACTCCACAGTTATACTTAAATTAATTTATATATTCCCGTTTTATTGTTTTCTTCAACTGCTATTTAGCCCATTTTTTGTATCTTAAAAATAATAAGTAATTTGGAACCATCATTTAAATTAGTGAATAAATTAATAAATATTTGTTTTTGCTATCCTTAATGAGGAAAAAAAATGACGAAACAAAAAAAAAAAAACCATTTTCTAAAAGGATAGATCACACTGTTAAAAATGTCCGTAAGAATCGTAATATAACCATTTATTTGATTGTTATTTTACCATATATAATTACAACAGTTGAATAACCATTAAAAAGATGGTACTCAAACCGCTGATTGTGAAAAAAATCGTTCATTCTCTGTTTCTCCTAAAGAACTTTTAAATAACCGTAATTTACAAGCGCCACTAGGTCTCGTAGTCAATAAGAATCGGGCGTCCATCTTGGTTGTGGAACCTTAACGGTCGTACGTTGTTGTTAAAATATGAATAAAGATTTAACAGTTCAAATCTGCATGTGTATATAAAAAAGAAGAAAACAAAGTGGCTTAAGCAGTGGTTACTAAATAGAAACACATACAAACGTAAATCAAAAATTGGAGATCTTGGATTCCCGAACTGTTTGCGAATGAGCGAACCCATAATTCGAGCTGCTGAAGCTTGTTTGTATTTTAATTTTTGCAGCAAATAAAACGATTTTCTTCAATATACAGTAAATTTAGACCAAAAATGACTTTGGATTCAATCAAAAACTGAAATCTTAATTTTAATGCAGTTTGCCTGATGGAAAAGAAGATTTATTGATAAATATACGGCCGCTTTGAGTGGTGTAGATGGCCGAATGATTAGAGCGCAAGGTTGGTATACCATACACCCGGGGTTCGATTCCGCAGGCTTCGTTTACGGTTTCTACACCTCGAAGATTCTACGCCTCGAAATGGTTCGAAAACCGTAAAGATTAAGTTTTGAAACCATTTTTAAATGGTTATAAAACCTTAAACTTTTGTACTTACTGCTTTTCAACCAAGCTGATTGGAAATGGTTTAGGGCCCGTAAAGATAGAAAAATGTTCCAAACCGTAAATTTAACGGTGAATTAGATGGACAAACTGCTTCCGGCTATTTAACCGTAATTTCATGATGAAATTTTTAAAAGTGCAGTTTTATTTAAATTTCCTTTTGTATCCTTCTTCTAACGAGATGTCCATAACAATATAAAAGGTTTACCATTAAGTATCTTTAGTAAAAATAATATAATCAAAGAACATTTTTACTCGGGATCATCAATTCCAGTTCTCTTAAGCATTTAAAGAAGGAGAAGGTGTCTCTTTAACAGGCATTAATTAAATACTTTGACTATAGTTCTATATCGAGAGGTAAAGTTGTCGTGACTTTATAATTTTGTGTTTTCAAGGGACTGTGGTTTTTATACCATATAAATCGTTGAAAACAAGCTCGTGTGATTTTATTTCTTTTGAAGATTTAAGTTATTAAATATACGTTTCGGAACTAAATGTGCAAATAAAGTCATTTGTGAACAAATTTCTTTTCTTAGACGAAAATGTTGCTAACAAATTAATAATGTGCTAATTTTATACAAATAGTCTTATTAATAAACTATTTTTCCAAACCGTTTAATGCCGTCAAAATGAAAAAGAAAACAAAGTGCAACGAATGTTCTTAACCCGCACATATTTTCGAGAGAAAAATTAAGAAAGAAGCAGCTGCAAAAAAAGAAGCGAACGTCTGAAGATAAGATACTTTCAGAAAAAGTGGGAACCAAAAACTTGCAGGAAAGAAAACTAAACAAAATGATTAAATTTTGAAACATCTTCGTCATCAGCCACCTGAGAAGAAAATAACGTCAAAATACTGAACCTTTGAGACCATGTCAGACAGGACAACGAGGATGAGTGCACTGAATGTCTGAAACTGTACCAAGAGACAACTTCGACCAGTGACATTAATGCCTACCGTTCCTTTGTAGGAACAGTGTGAAAAGTACGTCTGAAACACCCAACAATAAACATTTCAACAAAAAAAATGTTTTAATGTATTCCTAAACTTATAATAACCCGTTAGGAATACATTAAAACCATTTTTTTGTTGAAATGCTTACTTTTGGGTGCTTCAGACGTACTTTTCAGACTGCCCCCAAAAAGGGACGGTAGGCATTAATGGGTTAAGTGGGCTATTTGTAGCAGATGGGTGCACTACTTACAACAATAAGTATGCCAAATATGGACGACAGCAACTTCGGTTAGCAAACAAAAGGCATTGAAATTGAAAATCAATAAGATTAATTATAATTTAAATCTTCTTTTCTTCTTTATTATGTTTCTTTATTTAAAACACTATTTTTTCCGATTCTGTAATCATTGAGTTAAAAAATGTATTCCTATTAAAATTGTACGTGTTTATACAAACCATACAACAACATAGTTTTAGTGTAAATATTATTGCTAACAATTTAATTGCAGTTTTTAAGAATAACAATCTCTCCTACCCATGTGCGCAATCACATCAACCCTGTAAGGACAGATTGCGCAAATTAGTCTTCTTGGTTTTTTTACAGCTGTTGCATTAAATTAAAGCAAAACAACGAAATATGAATGGAAATGCATTAAAAACGAATGAAGTCACAGTTATTTATCAATAATTTAACAAAAGAGTCATTCTTCGATTTTTTAAAATTATTTTTCCAGTTGTGCGCAGACTCTCCTAGTTTTACCTTAACCGCTTTTTTTTCATAAAACTTTTTATAGAGGAAATATTGTATAGAAGCTCTGATGAAATGTGAGTTAAATGACATTTTAAGATGATATGGGATGCTAATGTTTCTATATATAGTTCTTTGTTATCATTTTTATAAAAATGAAAATATAAATTGGTGTTTTCCATAATCCAAAGCTAAATGTATCCTTTGCTAAAGTGAAAAGACCAGTCGGTTTGCCATTATATATACAGTGGTAACTTTTGTATGTGCAAATTATGGTATTTTCTTAAAATGTTGAACATTTCACAGAATTAACAATTAGCTGCGCACGGCAATCAACTGGCTATTCGACACATTTAAGCAACTGTTTTTTCTCTCAAAACACACACATTTGTTACGTAGTGGACTAGTCGGTAGAAGCTCGGTTCCCGCAGAACGAGGAAATTGAAGCAACATTGACTGAGGTCAGTGTTTGGGAGGGGGCCACCCTCTCGCGGCTGGTTGCTGCGGTCCGTGTACGCTAAAGGGAGTTGGTGCACGTTAAATAGGCCGTGGCTACAATGTCCTCTAATTGAAACGATACCTCTGGGGGTGCCAATCCCAGGTGACGGTTTCTCATCTTTAAGCTGGTTCAAAAAATTAAGAGACCTTTTAAAGGGACGGAAATCGGACTCCTGCCTACAAGAGCCCCGTTAGACTCAGGAGCAGCGTACCCATTTCTTCCTTGCCCCCCGTGAGGACGCGGTCACAATAACACACCCATTTAAAAAATAAATAAATAAATATAGAAAGAAAGTAACACACCGCATTTTTAAATAAACGCATTTTGTTTCTTCAGTTCGAGTACCCACACAAAAAATGACGATAATAATAATAAATAAAACATATAAATAGTAATAATAATTTGGAATAACAAAAATCGCTATAAAGATTAACATTTCATTGAAAATCCCTGTAAAATATGGAGAATGGACCAGTAAAATACATGTCAAAATAGGGATATTAAAATAAAGCTATCGATCGCCCGTGAACCTCAGGAAATAAATTTTAATTCGTTTTAAAATAAAGAAGAATCGAAAGACGAAAAAAGAAAAAGATAAATTAAAAATCAGCTGCGCCTCAAAAAAAAAAAAAAAAAACATTGTGAATAGAATTTTATTCAGCAAATATATATGTAGACAGAATGACAACAATTCAAATAAAATAAAAAACAAGCGCTTTATCAATCATCTGGGAAAAATAAAATTAAAATTAATTACCGTGAAAAAATAATTTCTACCTACAGAGAAAAACACTTATAACTTCTTTTCTAGTTAATTTAGAGACTCATACATTTAGTACCAAGAGCAAACTCTTTCTGAGACAGTTTTTTACGGGCTTTTCAGTTGTATCAAGCTCGAAACGAGGCGATAATTTCTTCCTATAGAAAAGGACCATTTTATGCAACTTTCGGATATAAACTGAAATAAAAAAAGAACAAATTCGAATTTTAGAAAAAACCCTTCGAGGTGCACACCCCCATATTCCAAACTAATTTCGTGCCAAATTTCATGACAATCCGCAGAACGCTCTGGGCCCTACTCTGGACAAAGGCAGACACACAGACAAACTTGCTGCTTTTTTATAGTAGAGATATATTAAAGCATCTATTTTTCATGGAACGAGAATATGAAACTAGGGAACTGGGTATTTTTTCATTTATTTAATTTATAATTTTATGCCATTTTATTTATTTTTTCATTAACCAACAAAAATGTGTTTTACATTTTATTCATCCTCGTTTTTGATTATTTTGAATAACATTACAGTTGGACAAATCATTTTTTTTATTCTTTGTCCCTGTTTGCTCTAAAATAAATTTAATGCCGAAAAAAATACTTTTGAAACGTTAACAAAATTATAATGGTAGGTACAGGGGAAGTGAGACACATGGCAAATTTCCTGGCTCCGGCTTCACTCCTGCTTCAAGCAAAAACTTGTTGCTCTATTGTTCCACATCCTTCTGTGAATGTATGTCGTGTCCATAAAGTCGACACAGTTATAAATGTAAACTACACTATATTCTAAAATATTCTGCTTTCTACTGAAATATAAGAATTGAATCCATATGCGTAGTTGGAACAATTTAGCTTATTTTGTCTGGCTACGAGGTAGTTATTTTAAAGAATGCGAATTATTTTGTATGGATTTGCATTGAGAAATTCAATGCCATCCAGCATAAATTTGTACTGTAAATCCTAAATACATATTTCACAGTTACACCTGACTGTTTTCAGTTCAAATGTGTGCAATGTAAATTTGCAATGCGAACTGGAATCACATTACAAGGAAACATTTTTATTGGTAAAAAAAAACTATGAAAGAAAGGTTGTAAACTTTCTTTCACAACTGCATTCTTAAATAAAAGATTCTTAATAACTCCGAGTCGTGTATGCACTTTCATCTTCAATTTTCTTTGATCAACGTCGAAGGTGTCAATGCATGAAATACTATGATAATGTTCAGTATCACCGAATTTTGTTCGGTATTACGGAATTTTCTTATTACTGGCATACCTCTTAAATCCGTGTGTAAAAGACTAATGATCGTTTTAAAAGAAAAATTATGCGATTATAAAATGAAATTTTATTTTTGCTTGCATTTATTTTCTGATCTGTCGGTAGATAAGTTTTCAAAGCGGATTTACATTACTACAAATTACGCAAAAACGTACGAACATCAAAAGTCTTAAACTTAACCATATTATTTGAAACACGATCTAAATACGCAAAACACAATGATTCATTAATGCAAATTCTGCATCAATACATCTATTATTCCCAAATTACAATAAATCTTATGATGTGTAGTTTAATTTCTCCAAAAGGTTTCTAAAGTTGTACTACCAAAATCTTAGTCATATTTCCTCATCTAAATATTAAGCCTTAATTGTCAATTTATAAGACCTAATATGGTCTAGAAATTCAGTAAATGGTTAAATTGAAGATTTTTACGCAGAACGCAAATCATAATATTTGGTTATGATCCTAAAGGAAAGTTTTCTGAAAAGTGCGTCAGTTGAACATTAATATTCATGACTTAACTGAATATGTTTTCATATAAAAGGTTAAATGGTTCCCTGTTGTCTAAGAAGTATTAAAGAAGCATTGAACGTGAATTTTTCATTTTCTACCTGCGGGAAAAGCCATTTGTGTGGTTTCCACGGGAAGAGAAAAACACAAAAGCGTGGCGCATACAAAATTATAGGAGAAGAAGAAAACACACATTATGCATATTTTGGTGTTTTGAATATCATTCTTAAATCTAAAACTGGAAGAGATTCAAGTCTTAAAAATGCGTGCGGATAACGGTTTAAGGATTTTCCGTGATGCGTTTATAATGTCGTCACATTTATAAACAGCTGGATGCGCTAGTTAAATAAATTATTAATTATTGTCCTTTTATAAATTTCAATTTGATATCATATATAAAATAAAGTTTTTAATTTAGTAAATGAAGGTGTAGTAGATCCTATAAAAATTATAACAGAAAAATCTATTTTACGCTGGCAAGAAATCTGTAAACAGTGGGTAACAAATAACACAGGTCTGCAAAAAAAAACTTTTTAAAAAATTGTTTTGATTTAGTTAACTGATCTTTATGTAGTTTTTTGCGCTGATTTCAAAAAACACATTGGTTTTCTTCTATCACGTAAGGCTTGCCTACAAAATAAAGTTGAAGTTTTTGGGAAAAGTTCAAATACCGGAAAATTTCAGATTTGTTTTTATTATTTTAACATGAAATAAAAGCAAAAAAAAAAAAAAAAACAACGATACCTAGCTAAAATGAGCACCATAGTGATGGACATGTGTTGCAAAGATATTATAAGTCTTTGTAATAACGTTTTCTTTTTCCATCAAAGCTTCTTTTGGTACTTTTTCGGCTATGTTCTTGTGAATTTTCCCTTTTTAACATCCAGCAGTAGTCTGCTATCATGTTGACATTCCATCGACCTTGGTATCTGCGCTCCATTCCTTTCATATCTTGATAGAAACGTTCTCCTTGTTCCTCACTTACAGCCCCAAGATTTTCTGGAAAGTAGTCCAGATGTGAGTGAAGGAAATAGACTTTGACACTCATGTTGCAGCCCAACATTTTGTAGTTTTCTAACAATTCAGCAACCAAAGTTTTGTAGTTTGGGTCTTTTTTGTTTCCAAGAAAGCCTGTTACAACATGCTTAAATGAATTCCAGGCATTTTTTTTCTTTCATTTCCATTTTAGTGATAAAGCTTTCATTTTTTAAAAGTTTTCTGATGTCAGGCCCAACAAAGACTCCCTCTTTCAGCTTAGCATCGGATAGACCAGGAAACTGTTCACAAAGATACTTGAAACACTCTCCTTCTTTGGGAAATGCTTTCACAAACTGTTTCATTAGCCCCAATTTGATATGAAGTGGTGGAAGTAAAATCTTTTTAGGATCCACTAAACTTTGTCTTTCAACATTTTTAACTCCAGGAATAAGAACCTTTCTGATTGGCCAGTACTGCTTGACATAGTGATGGTTCCTGTCACGGCTATCCCATTCACACAGGAAGCATGGAAACTTTGTGTAACCACTTTGTTGACCTAGTAACATGGAAATAACTTTCAAATCCCCACAAATGGTCCATTTATGGTCAGAGTAGCCAAGCTTATTAAGAACAAACTCAAGATTTTCGTAGCATTCTTTCAAATGGACCGAGTGTCCAACAGGCACAGAAGCATATCGGTTACCATTGTGAAGAAGTACAGCTTTCAAACTCCTTTTTGATGAATCGATGAAAAGTCTAAATTCCTCTGGTTCATACGTGATTTTGAACATTTCCATGATCCAAGGTACATTGTTGCAGAAAACTAGGTCACCCTCTTATGTAAAAAAAGGGACAAATTCCTTTTCTCTAAATCGGTACCATGAAAATGAAACACCGGAGGCTAACATATGTCTTTCTTTAAGTCTAGACCCTGAAACTTCCACTGAATCCTTTGTTAGGCCCATATCTCGTACTAAATCGTTCAAGTCTGATTGAGAGATAAGTTTAGGGTCATTGGTACCTGGATCGTAGCTGTCCTCATCATCGCTGCTACTATGTGACATTTGGTCTAAATCGTCTAAAATATTCTCCAGGATGTCTGGAGGTGAAGGAATAGGCAAGTCAGGTCCATGAGAAACAGGGCGAATAGCCGAACGTATGTTGGTTGGGTATGAAATGTCCTTCCTGTTTTTTGAATTGAAACCTTGCACTGAACAAGAACAAAAATAACAGTCATCACTGTGATTTTTAGGCTCTCTCCAAATCATGGGTATTCCAAAACGAAATGATTTCTTCTTACCTTGAAACCATTGTCTCAGTTCTTCAACACACACAGAACACACTATATGGGGAGCCCAAGATTTATCTTGGTCCCCTAATTTAACACCAAAGTATGCAAAATACACCTTCTGAACAAAATTAGAAATGTTCCTTTGTTGCTTCTTGATGGTATAAGACCCACAAATATAACAGAAACAGTTAGGAGAGTTGACACATCCTCTGGTAGCCATGTCTTCTTCCAGTAGAAACTGGATTTTCCCAGTTTAGATTCATTGTCTTATTCAAATAAATAGAATAAAAACATTTTTTTTTTTGCAAATAACATACTCACATTGTTTAGTTACCTGTTCACCATGAAAGCTCCATTTACCACTTATGTAGGTTATAATATTGAAAAATCGTACGCATACTGAACCTGAAAACCCCTGAAAATAAGAAAACTTCAGTTGAAATTTCTGACTTATCTAAGGGTGATGGAATTTTTTCACTATTTTTTTCGTAATCAGCACAAGAAATACTGTTAAACCCACTAGTTAAATATGCTACAATTTTTTCATCGCAGACCTGTGTAATTAACAAGGATTTAATCACATGATAAAAGCTGCTGGTCGGGAAAAGAGTTAAATATCATTAGTTCATATCTTTATTACGTAAAATGTGAACAGAATGATGTTATATAATAAGTGTTTTTATTTTGGAATCAATTGCGGTTACTGATTTTTCTTCAAAATAACAATAATGAAATAATAATAACACGTTGAGATAAAAATGTAAAAAGAGAGAGAGCGAGAGAAATTCTTTTACTGGAGCAGACCTCGAGCAAACAACTTTTTTTAATGCATTCTAGACGCATTGTTAAAGTAATTTAGCAGAACCATATTTAGCAATTTGTGCAAAAGTTACGTGGCTTAATCAATACTCAAAGCTTAAGCTTAGAATTGAAAACAAACACACGAATGAGACTTAAAAAACTTTTAATCAACAGTTTCGTATTTAAAAAAATCTTTTCAACAATGAGCAAATATAGAAGGCCATCGTCAATTGTCATTAATGTCTGAATAAAATGAAAGCTAAAAGTTTCATTGTCCATTATGGAAAATCACAACGAAGAATGTAAACAGCTGGTGGAATCAACAAAGGATCGAAGATGAAATTTAGATTCATTCTGAAAGCATCTGTGATGCTAGCAAAAACTGACGTGACAAAGTATTAATATTCTTTTGTTTAGAAATACTTTTTTCTTTAGTATTCTAATTTTTTGCCTCCATGTAAACTGTCATCACTATTAAATGTTTGATTATTTATTTTAAGATTAATTTGAATAAAGGCATATCATATATAATGTGTACTTTAAAGCATAACACAGTTTTCAAGTTAATTTAAATGCATAATTGTTGTTAGACTAAACTTGTTCCCCGAAAGTTAAAAACTTTGTTATATTTTTTTTGTTTCTGAATTGTGTGTTGTATTTGGCTTGTGTATCTTCGCTTCAACGGGCAAAAATAAAAACATGGTTTCGTTTTTTTGGCTTACGTTTTCGCTCTTTCTTCTTAACAGTATCAGCTAGAATAGCATTTTAATTTTTATCTGCATTTCTATTATTTTTTTCAATGAAATGCATTTTCGTACGTTATTTCAGCATTAAGGATTAAATAGTAGAAAATTCTAAATTTGTATAAAAATATACAAATTACAAGAAGTTAAATTTGTCGTACTATATACACTAGGGTAGGCCGAAAAAACCTTTTTTTTTTTATTTCGAAGTTGTAATAGCGCGGAAAACTTGCGAATTATATAGAAAAGAAAAATAAAAAAAAAATTATCAAAATCGGTTGACATCTTCCGGTCGCGCATAGGCCCTAAAGTTTGACAAAATATTTAAAAAATCTCATTTTCACTATATTTTTTAAAATTTTTGAATTAGATGTTTTCGTAAAATAATAGTTTGTAACGTCTTCAAATAGAGCTTAAAAACAATGTGTTTTAATTTGGTTTAGATAAGTTGATATCTTCCGGTCGCGCACAAGCCCCAAAATTGGCCAAAATATTGAAAATTTCATTTTTACGAGTTTTTTTTACTATCTTTAATATACTTGATTTTAACGTACTAGTTACAGCATTTTTAGTCTTGAACATAAAAAAACTGTATTTCATTAGGGATCATTCATAAATGATGTCACGCTTCGAGGGGGAAAGGGGGGGTTCGTGAAATTGTGACTGTGACAAGGGGAGGGGAGGGGGTAACAAGAAGTGTGACATCCTGCATTATGCAACATAGCGTGACGCGTGACAAAGGGGGGAGGGGGTGCTCTGAAGTGTGACGTATTGTGACAAAGGGGGGGAAGGGGGTCAAATATATGGGAAAAAAGCGTGACGTCATTTATGAACGGCCCCTTATAGTGTGAATAAATTAAGAACTTCCGGTCACGCAATGACCCCAATGCTATACGAGAACAGTACCCAAAAAAGTGTCTCTCAAATTCCTGCGCCCTCTCCCCCAGTTACGGGATCTGCAAGTCGCTAGTTACACGACCGACATAGAATAGGGTGGGCCGAAAAAACTTTTTTTTTTATTTCGAAGTTGTACTAGCGCGGAAAACTTGCGAATTATATAGAAAAGTGTACTAAACATGATTTTCGTCATGTTTAGTACACGATTAGTTACGCTTTCCCTAGATTTTTACCTGTATCAGTTGTTATTTTCATTTTCTTTCCAAATTTCATGCGAGTAAATTTCTTTTAGTTTAAATGCCTCCCAGGCATGTCCGGATTTTATTTCACCTTTTGTTTCCCAATATTCCCTACGGCATTTTTCGAGTGAATTTCAAGATAAAACATCTTATTTCTTTTGATCTCTTTCACGCTAAACGGAAGCAATAATTCTATCAACTTCTGAAGTTTCGTAAACAGCATATGCGATGCAATTTAGAAATTCTTTCTAAATTATTATATCTTGCCAAATACTATGCCGTTACTAATTTTCTGCGATGTAAATTAATTCCTTACATGTTTTGCGTTTTAAATGGATTATATGGAGTGCTAAAAACGAAGAACTCTCTCATTAAAGTAACCGTGTGCAGCATGTCATTAATGTTCATTAAAATAAACAGACGATTTTTTTCTCTTAATGTTGCGGCACTATCTGTGTATTTATTTTCAATTTGAAAATACCTTAGCAAAATAAGAATAAACGCTTTTATTAATGCTGATTGGAAAAAAAAAAGAAAACGCCTAGAAATATATATTAAAGAATCAGATAAATAAATATGGCTTGCTTTTTAAATTTTCATGTAATTGACGTGCATAATTAATTCGCTTTGTCCACAGACTGAAATCAGTCAGCTGAAATGCCTAAAAATAGAAATATAAGTAAACATAGTTAATCTGCGTAAATTAATTTATCGTAATGTAACTTATTAGAGCATTAGTAACTTATTAGATCATTAATAACTTATTAGAGCATCGTAATGTAACTTATTTGAGCATCGTAATGTAACTTATTAGAGCATGGTTCTTAGAGCAAAACTTCGTTTTGCTCTAAACCCAATGAAAAAAGCGGTATAACATCTTTAAAACTATTTTAAAGCACAAAACTATCAAACAATTTGATGCTACTTATTTTATGTAAATGTTTTTTTTAACAGTAAAATAATAATATCTGATTTTGTGGTAAAGGATTATTTCTAGAAAAATATATTTATTGCTCTAAATTAGTAGCTTTAACACATGCAAAATGGATCATGTTTGGAGAAGTGAACCTTGCTAAACTTGCTACCTTTCCAACGGCACCAATACTACACATAAAATACCTTCATGGCCGTATACATATTCTTGCAAAAATTATCTAGTTTTTGATTAACTGTGTTGAATACACAGAGGCGTGACGATGTCCATTGATGACCGTCGAAATCTATCTCCCCCGAATTTTGCCAGCTGAAAAATAAACCAGTTTCATCAGTGCTCCTGTTCGGGACGACTTTCATTTCCTAAAGGGACTAAAGATAGTTTAAAATTGAACTTTTAGGAAAAAAGGATTTTTCGTTTCCTGCATTGTTTTATGTGCGCGTATTTCAATTTTTTATGTCTAAAGAGTAAATTTGTGCATAACAAATAGGTCATTACATATCACTTTTGTAAATGTTGAGATCAGCGTGGAAATTTTGTATAAAATTCACCAAAATCTTCTTTTGTTCCTTTAAAAAGCGATGATTGAATTACAACAACAACAAAAATAAATAAATAAATAAATAATTTCCACTAATTTCAAAAAAAGAGTCCCCCCCCCCCCCCGCATTTTGAAGGCCAAGTGGCGCCTATGCATCGATTTCTTACTGTGATCTGTCAATTATATTTATTATAGCCCGAATTTAAAAAATGTATGAAGATAGCTTGGTTCCAAGACGATTTGACTGGTCCTCTTAAATGCTTACATGTTTTTAGGTATTTTTAAAAAAAAATTCCTATTCTACTTATTTTATTTCATTTTCGTAAAGCTTTCATGACACAGCTAAGTCACTAATGAATTTGTGGGATTGTTTTTAGTATTCAAATCTGTAAACTGCTCTTTGCACACAAGAAAAATTTGCCTACAAGTAAACACATAAAATTAGTATAAATAGGCAAAATAAAAAGAAAAAAAGATCAGGTCCCAACAATTGCTAGTGTTGTTTCTGATAATCAGACTGCTTTTACTTCTATCCGCTAGCTATTAATCAGTACCGAAACTGGGAGTTTTCTGTGGCGGGGCAAAGCTTAAAAATGCCGCCTCCCCTCCCTCCAATTATTGCTCATCTTTCATAAATTTTAATGTGTTGGCCCAGCTTCTTGAAGAGTTTTCACTTGGGGGACACTGATAAACCCATAAACCTTTCGTTAATGTGCCACGTCATGGCCCTTTCAGCTCAAAAATAGGGGGGTAGAGCCATATGATGGGTCCCTTCTTAACTGACGAAATTCTGACAATTGAAGGCGGGCCGGGGGTTTCTCTCCCGGGGAAACTTTTAAAACTATATGCAAACTGGTGGATTTTGAGACCTCAGGAGACGCATTTGGGACTTCAAAAATATTGGGAAAAAAAAGCAAACAAAAAATTTCAAAAGCATTTAAGTTTTAAGTTTGCTCTCATAAAAATACAGAACAAAACTAGCATTTTTTTTTCATCCAGGGGTCAAAACCTCTCCCCCTTCTTACTAACGCCCCTATCGAAGAGCCACATGGCTCCTTTCTGACACGTACAAGCTCCCCCCTCCCCCTTCCCAAAAATATGCTTTGAAAATTTGTAATAGAAAAACGGCTGTATTGTTTGAGAATGACATGATTTATATTTCACTATCACAAGCTCCTCCCCCCCCCCTTCCCAAAAAAGAATGCTTTGAAAATATACAAAAGAAAAACTGTTGTATTGTTTGGCATAGCGTGATTTATATTTCACTATTACAAAGGGGGAAAAATGAAATTTTAATTTTAATTTTTTAATTTTGACTTTGTAAAATTTGCCATCCCCTGAAACTGCCTATCCAGGAGCCCTTGCATGCCACAGGAGCCGGGGGTGACTTATCAACGACGCAACATATTCAGTATACTTCAATTTTAATTTCCGACAATTTATAAAAATAGATAATTATCTTAATCGATTTTTATCGTTAGCAAAATAGCCGATCAATGATTAAATCGGAGCGCCCGAACAATGACTTTTATTCTCTCTTTCCAAAAGTTCCACAGATCCGGCACTGCAACTAATGATTTTGAATGTTCGTTATAGGAATAATGAAAAAGCGAAATTGTTTATTAATTTATTTTCTCATGCTTATGTGAAATCAATTAGCTCAGAAAGTTGGAAAACCATACCTACCATCTAACCGCCGCTTGTATTACATATTCTGTGCTATTTTACATCGGGTTAAATGCTTCGTGTCATGCGTAAAACAACCAGCACGTTATTATTATTATTTTATTTCTCCCTCACCCTTCATCATTGCCTCCTCCCCCCTATGCGTGAAGAAACATAAATTGAACCATTGGCATAAAAAATGAGGTAGTCGCTGCCGAAATTATGAAACGGAAAAATATTGTTCTTACTCTGAACATTATTTCTGATCAATAAGGGATTCTAGAAAAGCACTACAGCGTTCTATGAAAATGCATTACAACAATTATAAGCATCAGGGATATTGTCGAAATTCATCAAAGACTGTCTTTAGTTTTTCTGGTAGAGGAAAATAACAAAATATTTTCTACAGCTAACTCTGTTTTTACAAATTCTAAAGAACTGTAAAGATATTGAAACAAGTATAAAACAAACCAATCATATGTATATATTTATATGATGCCTGAATCGGTTCATTTTTCAAGAAAGCACCCAATTCCATGAGAAGTGAATTGATATTCATATACGTAAGTAATGCATTTTATAGAAATAAAATAATGTTATAAGGAATAATGATAAACTTAAGTGCCCCGAACTGATAATTTTGGGAGGGGGAGGGGGACATTTTTCCATTGGCCGAATGAAACTTTGAATCTTACCAAGACATATAATGCGAGCACAGTTCAAACTTAATTAAAAACGATATACTTCAAATTAATAATGCTTGCGAATTAATTCATTGTATACATAAAATAAAATATAATGCCTTAACTACTGTTATGTACTGGTCAGTCATCAATATGCAATAAGTATATATTTGAAAAGGAAAAAAAACCGTATGTATTACCAAATTTTTAAATTTACCGAATGATCAGTCAAAACTTGCTGAACAAGGCATATTTTAGGCTATGGCCTGCCATGACCTCTCATCGGAGCCCTTGACCAAGTAAAACACTTTTCGCTTAGTTGAAATTTAAATTTTAAAGAACTTAGGGTAATTTTTATTGGAAACCAATTGCTAAACGCGCATGTGCGACTACAGTGTGTCATCGAATTTATGGCGCAGATGAAATCATTTTCAAAATTGCATTATGACTTGGAAATTGATTAAAATTTTGTTGCCTATGAGTTCGCGAGCAAGGAATTAAATAATAATGATTATTTTTATTATTACTACATCACAACTGACGTATTTTTCGATGAATGTTCTTACATTTTTAGCGACCAAGATACAAAAATGTATTCTTTACTATTTTTGATTTTCAAAGTAAGCTGTAAGCATGAATCGTACATGCAAACATCCAAAATCAGGTCAAAACCAGTCTGCATAGAATATACAGTCAACGCTCTTTATAACGACCACACATTATAAAGACCATTTTATTATAACGACCAGTGGTAAAAGTCCCAACTTTATCCCTATGAACTCTATGTTAGTTTGCTTTCGGTATAGCGACCTTTCTAAATCGTCTTATCCAATACAGCGACCATACTTGGTGTCATGTCAGCTCAGAAGCTCTATTTCCAGGTGTGTGAATGGAATTTTTTCCTTATATTTTCTACTTTAAAATTTGTTAATATTTTGTTATAATATTTTGCACTGATATATATTTTTTTTCAATTCCAAAGTTTAAAAATAATTTCAGCATTCAGTTGGAATTTTTACCAATTTTAATGGAACTACTGAATATGCATGATGCATGTATATTTTTTAAAGAAACTTCTACCTCTTATAGCGACCTTTCGTTATAAAGACCTTTTTCTGTGGGACGCAGATGGTCGTTATATCGAGCGTCGACTGTATGTAGCGAAGTACTATACTAGCTACACACGTGTTTGAATCAAAGATGTTGAACGAAGGAGAATGGTATTTAATTCCCAGTAGAGTACTACCAACCTACCTCTTTTTTCAGCTAAGCATTCTTTCCTTTTTACACAAAGAATCAATGAAAAGAGTCAAGCCAGTTGACCTTGAACCTAGATACTGGTGTTCTGTTCTTATGTTTCTACAGTTCAATCAACGATTTTTTTTTCCTATCATAGGACTCTGGTTTTATTAATCTCTTAACTTTCTTAGAAATTTGAAGTATATGAATAATATTTGGCTGCTGGAAAATCTTAATATTTCATACAACAATAACAATACTTATAGAAACTTTAATTTTTTCATTGCAAGACCAATACAAAATTGGAAACTTTTATGGGATACACATTTTACCAGAGATTTGTATATAACATCATTCCTTTTATCATCAAAATTCAAATTAGCTGCTTATAACAATGGTATAATATTTTGTCCGCATTCTGCTGCTCAAATATTCAAAAGTTTTCATCATCGTGGTGAAAGGCTAAAATCTATAAAGATTTTTGTCTATAAAAATAATGATTCTTTTTTTTTTTTTTTTTTTTTTAAATCAAATATTCATATGTTCAACAGTAATTTTTATTGAGTAAATGAAACGTAAGGGGTCGATTTTGTACTTTACACAAATGGCATTTTTTTATATACGTATTTTTTTCTAATGTTTATCAACATTTTATTTTTGTATTTATGCTCAACTTTAACTATAAATTAAAATAATAAACTTTATATAGCTTGAAAAGGACTGTTTCTTCATAATTATTTTTCAATTGATGAATAAGCTCTTATAAAATAATATAGGAAACTAAAATTTGAGTATAATATAATAATAAATTCGATGCTGGCAGAAGTGATGGATTTGCTGAATTTTAGTCACACTGCTTGGTATGTATAAAAATCATAATATAAAACCATAAATATTTTTTGGATATAAAGCGGCCTCACTTATAACAACACCAGAAGTCCGTGGTGTTTATAACATTACAAACCACGCAAAGTTATAAGGAAGGCCGATTTTCCGCACTTTAAATTAAATTAAATACTATACTATAATAACAATATTTTACAACTATGAAGTACAAGTTTTTTTATGCTATAAAAATGCTTCGTGTCAATTTTATAGCAATAATAGTTAGCGACCCCCTCTATCTTTTGGTATCGTTATTCTTTTTTCATTCAGTTATCGAAAAAGCTGAGTTACTATTTTAAAACCTTGTGTTTGAACCTTTAGTAATAGCGTATTAGCACGCTGTCAGGGTCTTCGTCTGCTTCTTCGAGTTTGCGACCATGTTTTACTTCGTGATTCATACACTTTGATCAACCAATACATTTCAAGTTAAGTAGTTGATGTCTAAGAAACGGGCAGTAGATGGTATAGATTGAGGGCAAAAATCCACCTATTCTAGTTGCAGTTATTGGGAGCGGAATAAACGTGATAATCTTAGCGTTGTTTTTAATTTTTTTTTGTCAAAAGGAACATGTTATAAGTGATGTGAACTTAACAATGGTTTCGTTATAAACGAGATCATTGTATAAAATCTATACCAAAAATTAAAGAATAAAACCACAAAGTTTTTAAAAACACAGATAGAAAAATTACATTGCAAGGTTTTGGCTTTCATTTCTACTCAATCTTTTCCCTCTAGACTAGAAAATACATCTGTTCACTGCTCAGATAAAGAAATACCGTTGATGCGGAAAAATCTCTGTGATCAACCCTTTTGACACTAAACCCATTCAGTCCCTAACACCCTCTTTCTTTCATGAGTTCCGAAAAGGGGGAAGAGACGGTGTGAGCATTGCAGTGAAGTCCTTTGCACCTGTCCAGGAGCTCGGGCCGCACGGATTGGTCCACTTTTCCCGAACCCGAGTTATCTCGGGCCCCACGGTTTAGTGGTTAACAACATCAACACACGTAAGACGGTCATTTCTATTTTTAAAAGAAACTACATTTTTTTCTTTGTAAATGTGGGCGTGTTTTATCAGTACATTGTTAATTAGTTATTCCTATGGAAAGCGTTCTAAAACCAGCAACATAATAAAAATAAATAATTCCTGGTAGCAGATGATGTCTCAGCGGAGCGTCAGAAGATCAGAAACACTAACCTCAATAGATTTTATGAAATAAAAAATCGTTAAAAATATAAATAAATATCATGAAGCTTTTTTAATAGTAATATAAATAATTTGCTTAAAAAATGGTAATAACATTATAAATAATTGACATAATAACAGTAATAAAAATAATTAACTACTACTAATAGCAATGTAAATGTTTAAAATAATAATAATAATAATAAATGATTATTTAGCGATATAAGTGATAAATATTTATTTAATAAACAGCCCCCAAATAGTCAGAAATAAATAAATTAAATTTAAAAAAAGGGGGAAATAAAGGAAACACAGCCATGATCCCTACATCCACATTGTAATGAAGGGGGGAGGGGAAAGAGAGGGAAAGCGTTTCCCTGCAAAATAATGTATTTCCATTTAATCCCCAGCAATACGTTACAAAAAATGTATAAATGAGTTTGGAATATTTGCTTCAAGGTGTTTTACATTGCTTACTGACAAACCCGGTTTAGTTTAGAGTAAATAGCAACATCAAGTTGTCCTTTAATATATTATGTACCCTTACACGACTGCATTTTTACACGTAATGACTGCTTTTTTTTAATGCACTTGAAGCACCAGAGGCTTAGATTTATAAGTAAAATTTTTGAAATATTCCCTAAATAAAGCATTGTATTTACACATTTGTGTTTAGAGAAATTTTCGTGAAATTTTGGCAATTTAAAGCAGAGAATGTACGCATTGAAGAGCCGAGGAATATTAAATGTATCTTAACGACAACCCTTTCGCCAAACAAAACTACTTTTACTTGAAAATCCAGAATTTTTGTAATGCGTTATCTTTTGCAATCAGAAAAGTCTCGGAAGAAAAATGCGTTACACGTTTCCACAATACGTTGCGAGAATATAAAAGCTATTGTGCCTGGGAAATGAAATATTTCTATGAGAGAGAGCACAAGTTAAAAATATTTTTCGTATCCTACAGTTAACATTGAAATTCATGTGAGGTTTCAGCAATTGCAAATGGGGAACCAGAAAGTTAAAATTTAAACGACATAATGCATATTTTCTAGTACATAAAATGACAAATTTTGAGGTATATTTATAAATAATATATCACAATACAAAAACGAATCCAGGAAAATTTATACAAGACACAACGCATTGACTAATTCAAAAATGTTTAATAAAATGCGGATATTGATGCTTTCTTTAAATTAAAATCATTGATTTAATTAAGCATGTCTATTACTTATTTCACATCTTAATATGCTGGTTTAAAGGTTCTGTAAATCTAAAGTTTGTGCAAAAATAAAATTAAAAATTATATCTAACGCAAAAGAAGACTAAATGTATCCTTTGTATGAGTATGTATTCTATAAGTAAAGTAGAAGAAGACTCCATGGAGGCTTTCTGCAGTAAATAAAATCTGCGATTCTGACAATAGGACGGAAAACCATACTTTTGTACCATAAATATACTCCCGATAGAGACGGTATAATTAAAGGCTATTGTATATCGCTTAAGTTATACAAACCTGTCTGTCTGCAGTGAAATGATAAGATACACTGAGCATTTTATTTAGGTTATGCTATAAAATGGAGACGCTAGTAACTATTAGGTTAGATTATTCCCTTCAGAAACGGAAACGATAAGAAAAGCTCTACCATTATTATTGTTATTATTATTATATTAACACAAAATTGCAAGTTCCATGCCTCACTTACATGGTGAGAAAATAATATAATGCGATATCAAAATAATTATCAGAATGTGTGTAAAGATGTGTGCAATTTGTTCGGCATCATATGGAAGCAAACTCTTAAGTGTCAAGCATATTTTTCATTGGAAAGTAGTCATTAAAAGCAATATAACAATATGTTTTTTCAAGTTTGTGCAGAGCTTTTCTAAAACTTTACATAACATAAAATAAACTTTAGATTTATTTCACGGGTGCAGGGCTTCATCATAGCACAAAATGTTCGGTTATTCAACCCCCCCCCCCCCCCAAAGTTTTCGCTTTTCTGTTGACTCAGACCTAGTACTTTACCATTTCGTTTTAACTACAACAAATTACCTAATTTTGATTACGAAGCAATTTTTTCGCACGGGTTTTTTAATCAAAGAAAAATTACGTCTTAATATATTATTTTGGGACGTTTAGTATATGTTAAATTGAAATCGTATAAGGAAATAGTTTGCGTTTAACATTGTCGTATATTTGATGTGTTATAATAATAGTCATTTCATTACTTTTACCTGTTAAACTATTACAATATGCTTTATTTATTTATTTATTTATTTTTTTGAAATACGAAAATCACGTTTACATTATTTAATTATCATAAGTTCGGGGCTCCGTTTAACAAAATTACGAATTGCTTAAACAGTAACTCGAAATAAGGTAAAGTAGAAGTGAAATTTGTAATAACAAAATAGTAATAATAATAACAGTAACAATAATAATAATATAAAATAAAATAAAGAAAGAAATACAGGTAAAATAATTTATAAAGTTTACGAAATGTTTTCAATTATGTGCTAACGAGATTTGGAGATTCGATGAAAAACTATAATAAATACAATGACTAACTATTTACATTAAGATAACAACTAATTTGGTTTAGCTTTTACAGTTAATTATAAATTACAGTTTAAAATTTTTCATTTAATTCTTAACTTACCCCTTCTCAATTTTCTAGGAAAAAGCATGTAAAAATGAAAATTAGTCTCAAAAAATAATAAGAAGCAGAAAGTAGTAAACCTGTGTGATACGCAATGAAAACAATTGAAGCAACTATGTAATAATTTGCATATTAAATTCGTTTATACGTTGTTTCAATTGTTTTTAATAATCATAACGTATAAAATGCTGCAGGACATAAATTACTTTGATGGATTGCAATGATTCAAACAAATATTAAATAATAAGTTGATATAATATAATTTTTAATATTCTCAAACAAAATTTTAATGTTTTAGTAAAATAATGTTTTTGTGCTTATGCTTGTTTATCATTTTAGTCCTAATATAATTTGAAATATGTAAACTATAGAAACAACCTGTAATACAAAAGTTTTTGTTGTATGCAATCGCATCTTACAAATCATTATATTCATGATACGTGTGGGAATGCATTTTTTGTACTTAAACTTAAAAAAAAAACTGCATATTATTTTCTATTATTTTAATCAAAGTATTTGCGTTTATTTTTTTTATTTTTTATGTTCTTCCTTTTCAGTCCAAAAAACCCTTGAAAACTGAATTGTTCAAAGTGCTTTAGTTTTTTATTCAGCTCGAAAACGTTCTTCTTTTTTTCAAAATAATTCGTAACAAGCAGTCCCTCCCCTTTTTTATCTTTTTCTTCCTTTGATTTTCTAATATGAAGTACTGCGTTGGATACTGCGTTGGCTGTTGAAAATATTGTCCCTTATTATGGTCAGTTCATTGTTAAGTGAAATACATAAATTAAAAACAAAATGTAGTATGTAAATAGAAGACACGATTGTAGAATAACTTTACTAAAGATTATTCCGAAACAGGTGATGAGATAACATTTTCTATTCCGAATTATCAAACAAATATTTTCTAAAATCATTCTGGTACCGAAAAATATCAATATGTACATAAACGGATAATCAGTATAAACGTATTGTTGTACCCGATTGCACTGTTTTCATTTCGTAAATATTGCTCGAACAGTTGCGACATTATTTATGACATCACATATTTTAACTATATACAAAGAAAACATTTACAAGTTACTTATTGCTTCAAAAGTGTAAAAAATGATAGTTCACATAAAAACAGTTTTAATAAAATATTTGTTTAATTAATGGATTTATAGAAAAATATGTTGGAAAGAGACAGTTCTTATTAATTAAAATTATAAATTAGATTTGCTTACGTTATAAAGAAATTTATTTACCTGAAAGTTTCAGTAGCAGAAAGTACGGATGAAGAAAATATTATATACACAAGCGCACATGATAAGAAAACCCCCATCTTTATGTAACAACTTAATTTTTACCCCAAAAGATCTTTTATATTTAAATTTAAGAATTTTCAAAATTGAAAATAAAGTGTTGACTAGAAAATTTCTTTGAATCGGAGCTCTCTCGGGTATCTTCGGAATGTTTCGGGGAAGTTCTCTGCTTAGACTATCACGTGTGATCGGTACAAGGGATGCTTTAAACCGCCACTTTTGGTTCCTGTGAGAACGAATGCGCATGCCTATCCGGCGAACTCCGGTTGGAGAGCAGAGATTGCGAAACAGAGGTAGATTTCTTCTATGTTCCTATTGGAGAAGTTGGAAGTTATGGGCTCATGGGAAAAATCTTTGATTTAATAAGTTTTACGTGAGAATTTTCTTTTTAATTTGGAAGGAACAAAAATTATTTATTTGGCTATGTTTGAAAGATGTTAAGCTAACACATAATTAAAAGAAACAAACCAGTTTGTCTTCAAAATATGAAAAAAATGTAAAAAATGCTTTTAATATACATATTAAAATATTCTTATTTATATCTCTATTCAGGAGACCAAAATGTTGCCGAAAAAAATAATAAAAGATAATATCCAATGAAAAAGAAAACCTAAATGAAGCTTTAACACAATTTTTAAACTCCGAACTTTTTTCAAACGGGCTTTTCGACTGTTATCTAAGACATGTATTATATAGAAGTTTTGCTTCAGAAAATAAATTTCATATCAGATGCTACTACTCTGCGCAGCTTAAATTTAAAACTAATATGCGCATATGAGTTGTAAAGAGTATTAAATAATGCAATACCCCGCTGAAACTTCCGCCTGTAAGTTAGTTTATTACGATGGCATTTTTTAGAAGAATTCATTGTATACAAATAATTTTCTTCGTGTTTCCTTCATTTTTTTATCATTTGATGATGCATACAGCTTATAATTCATGTTTAGAAGTATTTACTCATATTATTTTGTTCATTTTTAAGTGTTTTTCATTTTTGCCAGTAAAATAACAAGAAGCCATAATGCAAATTTTAAGTATATATGAATTGTAATGATAAATAATAGCCGCATGTAAAGATGCCAATTGGAGTATTTAGCTACGATAGAACATAATGCTAAAATTATTTATTTTCTGTTTCATTCACATCACCTAAGTAGAGAGTAGTGAAAAGTGGAGCCTACGGGGGTACGTAAGTTATACGGAATAGCAGTTGCAGTTAAGCCACACTAAATGACTTAAAATTAATCGGGAGCAGTCTGAGAGATTTCTGAGTGCAAACCTTTCTCTATTTCTTCAGGAAGTTGTTGAGAGGAAGGAGCATATTCTACTGTTGTGTATTATATATAGCTTCACATATTCTTATGTGTTTCTTATAACTGAACATTACATGCATGTATCCCGCAAAATCATCAGAAGGTCTGTGATGGAAAAATTAAACTTTCTGCTTTTTTGTTGGATTCCTAATCAATCATCACACGTATAAAGTCTAATTAAACATGTTAAAGGAGTGCTCTAAAACGCGATGCGTATTGCATTAAAAACACTACTAGCTATTAACACATTTTTAAACATATTATGTAACTGAAACGAAATATTACTTACGTTTACTTACAATGCATGTGTCTTCGTTTAATATTTTGGTTTAATCAAAAATATTATTTTAAGTACAGAAAAAAGACAGAACTTAAAAATTTCCTCATAAATGCAAATCAGAAATTACATATATAGTATATGAAATGTATAAAATCTACTTCAATTTCAACTTCCGAGAAGCCAGACCGTTATGCATTCCATTTATTTTTCAAGATTTCATGTATTTGGGTTTTCGAGTGAGTTATTTATTTATTTATTTATTTTTTTTTTGCTTACATTCATATGTAGGTAGAAAAATGACAAATGGTTTATAGTTGGTACAAAAAAAAGGCTTATGTTCAAAACGGAGTTTTTGTTCTACGTTCAGTAAACGAAATGAAAAAAGACTTTCTTTAACAAAAGCCCGCGTTATGTCATGTAACAAAAAATATAAAGTAGCTTTATGTATACTAGTTTGTAGCTAGATTACTGTGCTGCACATTTTTGTAGGAAGGCTGGAAATTACCGTTCTGTTCGTACAAGATTACACACAAAAAATAGTCTCACCTTAATCAAATATGCTAAACATTAATGACAAAAATGTATTTACTTGATAAAACTAAAACTATGTTCTAGTATTTATTGTATAATTCTGAAAACTGCACACTGAAAAGGAAAGTATCGTAGAAATAAGAATATCAGAGGAATGACAGAGAACGCTGAAAACAATCAAAAATTACATTAAGAAAAGATATAATTTAAAAACAGTTTTGTTTTTTAGTGGGAAAAATATTTTTCATTACTCTTTTATTTTTTCTGTTTTCTTCATGCAAAATTGTCTGATCACTTAAGACGATTGTTTTTCCGCATTGTAGATACTTTATTTTTGACTATATTGCTCTAAAAAATTAGCACTGAACAAGCACTTTTCTTCAGTACCTACTTCGAAACGCGTCCTTATGAGTTCAATGAATAACAGGAGTTTGAGTCATGTCAAAGTCTTTTTACTAGGACCTTCTAAGTGTAGTTAGCTTTAGAAACACACCAGTTTAACGTTGATCACAAAAACGAAGTAAAGATGGTTGATTTGGTTATATAAGGTACAGCTGGTAGAGTTGGCGCACAATTAGAAAACATAACAAAAAAGAATGAACACGTTATTTTTTCGACAAATTTTATAGACTACATTCTTTGTGTATTTATTTTCATCACTATTTCCTTGTTATGCTTTGAAACATCAGGCATAAAGCCGACAGCTTTTTTTTTTTTTTGCTTCTCTCCTTACCGGGAGGGTGAGATTGCGCACATGGGTGGTTCACGCACTTGGCAAATGACTTTCCATAATAAGTAGATTATATTAATAATAACTGCAAGTGAATTGTGAAAATAGCTGAGAAAACGTTTGCTCCAGAAGTATCTTGCAGTACTCTTATCACAATGACAATCAGAGGAACAGTAGTAAAAATTTAAGTCCTTACATTTGGAAAGCTAGCAATAAAAACGACGTTGTACCATAAATTTTCTTAGAAAAAAACATATGAAATTATGTAGACACTGTGCTGCTGTGGCTGTACAACTATCTGAAATTGTGGTGCACTCACGCCTCCCACCCCCTCCAAAAATTAAATTGCGCCATCTCACCAGATTTTACCCAAGTAACCAAGTACGCTAAACCATTTATTGTTCCAGACATTGAGGAGTCAGCTGGTGTATACGTGAGAAATCAAATTAAGGGCATTAGGCAGATGGTTACCATATTAGGTAGGTTCATATTGTTATTATGCCTCAACACAGACACATTTTGGAGGCATTCTTTATATCTTGTTATTGTATTCGATATGTAACCTATTTGGCGGTGGTGATTGGAGATCAATAAAACTTGTGTGGTTGCATGTCTGACTCAAAAGTGAAATATCATTTGTATATTTTCATTTAAAGCGGCATCCTCACTTGAGCGTTGCTTAACTTGGGCCACGACAATTAGCTCACCTGAACAATTGATTGCATGCGCAGGCGCTGTCATGCTCATGCTCAGAAGTGGTTTTTCGTGTTTGAATGTCGACCCTGAGCTTGCAGTATCCTGCATGTCGCTTAATTCGTAAAGAAGGCGGACTATTATCGTCTCAGCATGTAATTTAAACGAGGCATGCACTGTTAGAAATTTCATCATGAAATTACGGTTAAATGATCGCCAGCAGTCTGTCCATCTGATTCACCGTGAAATTTACGGTTTGGAACATTTTTCTATCTTCACGGGACCTAACCATTTCCAATCAACTTGGTTAAAAAGCCGTAAATACAAAAGTTTACGGTTTTATAACCATTTAAAAATGGTTTCAAAACAAAATTTTTACCGTTTTTGAATTATTTCGAGGCGTGGAATCTTCGAGGCGTAGAAACCGTAAACGAAGCTTGCAGGAATCGAACCCGGGTGTACGCTATACCAACCTTGCTCTCTAGGCATTCGGCCATCTACACCACGTGAAGCGGCCGTTTATTTATTAATAAATCTTCTTTTCCAACAGGCAGACTGCCTTAAAATTAGGATTTCAGTTTTTGAGTGGATCCAAAGTCATTTTTAGTCTAAATTTACTGTATATTGACGAAAATCATTTTATTTCCTGCAAAAATTAAAATACAAACAAGTTTCAGCAGCTCAAATTATGGGTTCGCTCATTCGCAAACAGTTCGGGAATCCGATGTCTCCAATTTTTGATTTACGTGTGTATGTGTTTCTATTTTATAACCACTGCTTAAACCACTTTTTTTCTCCTCTTTTTTTATGTACACATGCAGATTTTAACTGATAAATCCGTATTCCTATTTTAAAACAACGTACGACCGGTAAGGTTTCGCAAACAAGATAGACGCCCGATTCTCATTGAACGCTTGCAAATTACGGTTAGTAAAACGTTCTTTAGGATAAACAGAATATAAACGATTTTTTTCACAATCGGCGGTTTGAGTACCATCTTTTTAATGGTTATTCAACTGTTGTAATTAAATATCGTAAAATAACAATAAAATAAATGGTTATTTTACTATTTTCTAACGGAAATTTTTAACAGTGTGAAAGAAAAAAATTGATGTCTTGCATCAAACAGTTCATTTCATGTACACTGCTCAATGCAGGTTATTCTGAAACTGGAAAAATCCCTTACGACAAACTTCACGTATGGCCTCTTCTAATATGGTACGGTTTCATTGGCTGCTCAAAAAATCAAGAAAATTCCATTGCGCAACGTAGACAATATTTTATTTTAAAAGTTTAATTTTCTGGAATGGTTAACATTAACATTTTTTTCCACCGTTTGTGGTAGGCAATGATACGTTAACACTGGATGAGAACATGCAGTGTACAATAGAAGAATAAAACTTCCATATACATAATGCTGCTTATAAAGTTTGATTAGCTTTAAAGTTTTTTTTTTCTTCTCAGAGTGGTGATTTCAGTGCGGAACAATGCATCTTAATTTTAAAAACCTTTATCAATGTCGAAGAATTACTATGCTAAAATACCGAGAATCTATATGCTTTTTAACACTCATTATTTATATTTCTTAAACAACTACTTTATTTAAAAGTATAACTTTTACTGGCTTATCATTATTTTAATTATAGTAATTTCAGTTTAAAGGTATTCTTAAAATTTCACGTTGCCAAAAAATTAACTTGTAATACATATTACTGTATAGAAGTGAATCTACTAAGTGGATAAGTTTTTTAGGAAGCAAAGTAATACAATTTCAATTTTGGAAAAAACTGATGGTTAAAATGTTTGACAATTCAAAATGGCTATTCATAACATATAACAGTTTTGTATTTCTACCCAACTGATAACTACCGCTTGCAATCTGTTGGAATAACTTACATTTTCTTCAATCGGAAACAAGTCGCTTTCAAAGTTGCGTTAAGATGCTGATTGTATTTTTTGCATGAATAACACTATGAAATCTATTTTCATACGTAGTAAAGGAGTTAATTGGTTTTATTATTTATCAGAATTATAATGTATCACTGTTTTACATCAGTAGTTTCCGAAGAACCCATAGGAATTCACTTCAACCTACAAGGGTTCCATGTCAACGAAATGTAAACCGGGTTGTATGAGACGTAAATGATGACAACGAGAGTGGATTTTGCAGTAACTGGTTATTTTATCCCTAAAATTTAAGTGCTTCGTAAATGCAATATTTCATCAAACACACAATTTTTACCTATGTAGTTAAATAATGCATACTTATACACTAATTCATAGCAACTATGATATATTAATTATGTATTTCATAAACTTGTATAAATAGATACCTATTAATTTTGTGGTCCCTGTAATTGTAATTTTAAAATTTCAAGTTTGATACCAGTAGCAAGGCTGGATCTGGACTTATTGTATTAAACTTAATATTGAACTGGCATCATGTTGCAGTGATTATCAAAATTTAATGGAAAACAAGTTAATGAGTCTTGTCGAAATTTAGCTAATGAATCAAAACATTTGACAGTGAAAAATATTAACACCTTTTACGGACAAACTTCTAGAATAATGATGTTTCACCCAGCGTTCAATATTCAAATGTGGTTCACCGAATTTAAAACGCTATGCTTCATAGAATACATTTTCTACTTATGTAAATATTCATTTAGCTTTTGGTTTATCTTCCGTTCCAGTTGACTACACATTTTCATAGAAGAAATATATTAACGTGAATATTAATCAGATAGACTTATCCTGAATTTCTCAATGTTCTTTGTAATATAGAGAACGATATACTTTATCTGCAAGTGATCATGTTTACTGTCAGATTTTGTGTTCTTACTGCAACAAGTTCGGAAACTAAATACGAGACTTTTCCGAGCTTGTTCCTCTGATTACGGTAACTCCAATCCCATCAATCTCCCTTACATTCCTTTAACCCTTTGAGGGGTAAAAGGAAGAAAACAATATCGATCGAAGAAAAATCTACGCAAGAGAACACAGTGATAGTTTTATTACAGATTTTGCTTTGACTGGAAGGGTTATTTCTTCTTCAAAGAAACGTTTAGAGTACACTTATGATTAGTGTACACAGTAGTTGTCAGATAATTTTTTTCCATATGTATATTAAGCATCTGTGTGAACGAAGTTGAAAAAAAAAAACTTTCATTGCTCATTTAATGAAGAATACATTTCTATTGTCTTGTTATATCCAAATACAACATAAAATTAAGGTAATAAGAAAGTGATATATAATACAAGAAAGTGATATCAATATAATAATGCTTGGCCAATAACTTAGATAAAAATGAATTATAAAACAGATTGAAATGTAGTTTTAATTCGCAGTAAAACAAATGTATTTCCAAAATTAAAGTAAATGAAGGAAAAACTACTAATGATGACATTGTTTCTTTGTAGGAGTAAGTAAAAAACATAAATTCGATTAAATTTTAAATTCCATGATAAAAATGTAAGTCTATCATCTTTTGGAGGCAGTCCGTCTTTCAGCTAGGACAACATAATACTTAGTGTTGTTTTTTTTTTTTTTTTTTAGTTTATTTAAAGATAAAATTATTTTTTACAATGATAAAGGAGAATCAAATAAGAATATTTTGCGGTGAATATTTTTTTAAGTTAGAATGATTGTTTCCAAGACACATGAAATTCATTTTAACGTGTTGACGACGCATTTTCACTCTCTTCTGTTAGTAAACTTCTAAAAATAAGCAGTACTCTTTATATGAGGCATAAAGTAGTTATACCTATTCCTTCTTATAACGAACTGCTATTTTGATGCATATATATATATATATATATATATATATTATTATATGTATTAGACAGTCAAGCAAATAACTAAAGAAAACTGTTATATAAATGGGTTTAAAAAAACAGCAAATAATTATAATTTTAAACTATGTATAATTTGTGTTAAAATTTCTGAATTTCCAAGTATTCTTTTTTTTTACTCATTACACAGGTTTTCAATGAATTTCAAAAATTCGTCGTCAAAACAGTTTAGGGGATCTCGACTCCAATTTGAACGCACAGACATTATTGCACAGGAACGCGTCGGCTTTGTATATGCGAATAGCGACTATTTGTACTAGAATGAACAAAGGTAAAAGGACCCTGTCAAAAATATTTCGCTTCCATTTGTCAAAAATTTTATCGCAATTTGTCTTTCTCTATACCGATAGAGATGAATGCGAACTGAATAGTTGTGGGAATAATGTTTCTATACTTAAATCTGGTTAATTCCATTTCTCTTATTTTAACAAATTATAGCAATTCAGTTAGTAAAAGAAATCGCTTGAATAAATTTTATTAATTAATCGAACTTAAAATGAGCTATTAGATACGTTATTGAATCTAAAACTTTTTTTAAATTCAATAACAAAAAAGAAAAATAAAAGTCTTACTTATTTTGTATATAATATTAAGAAAAAATGAAATAAAGCATGTAGCCTGCAACATATCTCAAACTGATGTCGTAAGCTAAGTATTATTTATAAATGAGAAGGATTAATAGAAATACTAGTACTACCACTGCATTTTTATCGAACAAAGAAGTCGTTGATATGCATGCAGTGTTGCATATTATTAAGAACATAAATTTTAATGTACTCTCGGTATAAAATATTTCGAGAAAGACAGGTGGTTGAACAGCGAAGAGGAGCGTCATCATTCTGCATTGTTTACGGGAGAATGGGTTCTGCTGAACCATTTTTATCAAAATCGCTCGTTTTTGACATTTTTTTACTTCATCATACTTGATATTATACCTGGGTTGTTTAGCTACAAATGGACGGGATTAATATCAACTTATGAACAGCATCATACAGAATTGGGCACAAGAAAAAGTCAACGTGTGTAACCTTCAAACTCTGTTGAAGATAGTGTGAAACAAACACTATAATCTTTTCCGTTATTTTAATCACTAGGAAGTTTTCAAATTCTTCGGATATCATCTATCAATTATTTGATACTCTTGCACATATTCTGCGTATAGTAATATTTTGTAAAATCTTACTATTAATAAACAAGTGTATTCTGTTTAAGTGGAACTTTATATTTTAAGCTTACTATTCCCTAACCTCTATTTCTTGGGTTTTACGAATAAGGGTTGGGTTGTATAAATTAATAATTCTCTATTCTATTGTTACCACCAAATTAACACAACGTTAAGCGAAATTAATACTTATATGTTAGAAATCAATGCATAAAACCGTATTAGATAACAATTATAAGTAAAAAGAATATAAAATCGCGAATGCAAAATGCAATAATTTCTCATTAATAAATACATGACGTGACATATATAATATCAGTTTTTTTAGTAGTTCTAAAATATCAGTGTAAAGTATTCTTTAAATATTTTTTAATAATAATATTTTCTATTGTTTTGTCTTACGTTGCATGCACGGATACTTGTTCGATTCGAGTGCTCAAATTCATAAACGCTGGAGCACATAATTTAAAAATAGGTTTTTGTAATACTATATTACAAGTGAAATATTTTAATAGTTTGATCTTTATTAGTTTCATTTAACAACTGAGCCACGTCTGTCAATAAACGCAATTTAAAGCTCACCTTTCCACAACATCTCATGAATAATACAATTTGCATTCCATAACTTTGATGTATTGTACTATCAGAGCGAGGAAAATGTTACGAGATAATCAGTTCATTCAGTTGTTTGCAATACCCTAAGAGCTGAATGAACGTCTCGTTCAAAGACCACCAGGCATTCATATTGTCCCCTACTTTACGTTAATTATTCTCTGGATAAAACCGTTTCTAAAGCAGTTTCGTGCAAAACTGCATGCTTCAATTCCCAGAACTTGTTCATATGTTTGTGTTTCGTAACGGAATGTTTCACTTCTTGGAAGTTGTTGCTGTAGAATGACGGCACAAATTATTAAAAGTATGTAATTAAAAGCCTGAATAACAAAACTAAAATAACATTAATTTTACATGAAACCAATTGTTCTACAAAAATTATAAGAAATACAAATGTTATATCAATAATAATAGGAAGAAAATAAATAAATATCATTGATTAAAAATACATCATAAAATTAACGTCATTTAGCTTACCAAATTAGAAGATTAAAAAAGTGTAAATAAATTAAAGCATTAAGTATTAAAAAACATAATAAAACCTTAATGTATCTTTCTCATTTCACGTCTATTTCTTAGAAATAGGCTGTAAGTGACAAAATTGCAAATTTGAAGCTAACTATTGCAAATTATATGACAAGCATGTCAGTAGCAGCCCAAACAGATACGGATATCTAGCTTGATTTAAAAAAAAATCTATATATGATTCGAACACAGCATGTGTTTCAAAATATTTTCTTTTGTTATTTATACCAGTTTGCATCTGACTGTACGAGGTGTATAAATTAAGTATTAAGATTTTTCTATTTCCTTTTATTTTTTTATTTAAGCGAACAAAATTACAAATCAGTGTTATCTCCATCAAACTAACTACCTTTTCACTGCTAAGATAGTTGTATTGTAAAGAAAGAATATGTACGTAGTTTAGTTTCGGTTGTAATTTCAAAAATGCGATGGTACAATTATAACGAGAAATTACGCATTAAAAGCTAATAAGTCTTTAATAATTCTGTGTACTAAACTAACAAATTTCAATAAAATGTTTCAAAACACTCTAGGAAAGGTAAAGTTTTTAGCTTTTGAATGAAATCATTGCTGCATGTGTCTGAAGCAAGCAAGGTTTCACTGATAAGATCATCGTATTATAAAAAAAACATGTGTACATAGTTTGTATTGTTTGTAACTTATTAAAAAACTTTATATTGAAATACTGACTTTCCGTAAAATTTGACTGTTTCTGAGCCACGCGCAATTCAATGCGAATATTGGCGAAATTTTAAAAATCAACTAACAGTTATTGGTGTTATAATGTGCAAACTAACCCCCTGAACACGGCCGCGAACTACTAAAAATTCCCACGCGTGCTACTACTACTGTCGTAGTGTACCACGCGTGCTACTACAACTGCAGATCGTGTCACTATCGACAGTTTGGTGACCACTGCCTTAAACCAACGAAACACCTGTATTCTTAAAAAAAAAAAAAAAAAAAACACTGTAGGTGCGTTGACTTTTCAAAAGTTGCACTGAGTCAGGGCTAAAGCAAAACTTGATAGCATACCGTTTCTCAAAATTAAAGTCGCTAATTTTTAAAACACCCTAAAAAGTCAGTTTGCAAAATCACAAAGAACAGACAAATTTCTCTAGTAGGCTTGAACGTGAGGAGGATATTCCATTACTAGTATACAAACGTAAAAGTTAAAGTATTGTCAATGATTTTGTCCTTAGAACTATTTCTTACTCTGGTGATCACTCACTTCGTGCATCAAAAGAGGTTAAAGATTGAACTAAAAATGTAATAGATAAATAAGTAATGTTTGCGATTTCGGCTATAAGCAGTGTATGTTATCAGTTATGTTCAGTGTTAGATAAATGTTAGATAAAATGCAGATTTATGTTAGCTAAATGTTATAGAAATAGATTAGTTAGTTTAGTGTAGTAGCATTTTATTTTCAGTTATACCTGTACACCCCTTTAATATTGCAGTTACTATTATTAAAGATATGTACTTTGAATGTTCTTAATCTCCTTATTTTTAATGACAAAGTTATTAATTTGTTTTCTAGAGAAACATTGCTTTGCTACACTAAATATTTATGTAGCTTTTGGCAGAAATGCTTTATTTGTGTGGATTGTTTGCAATTGGAGACAAAGTCCTGGATTCATATTGTTATATTATTTAATCAAATATTTCCTTTTTTGCGGTAAGCATCAAGTATGAAAATTAATGCAACCTTTGCAATCAAAAGGAGGAAACTAAAACTCAAGGGTAGAAAACTGTCAATTTGTTGGTAAAAAGGTATTATCTTTTCTTCTGCAGATGTGTTTTGCTTTTCTGAAAAAGAAGCCAATAATTAATTTTTAAAAAGTGGAAGTAAAAAAAGATCAATATACGAATGCCTAATTTAATATTGCATTATATTTTGTGACACTTTTTAAAAGTACCATTAAAGTATGCATATGATTTGGCTTCTTAAAATTTGTTTCATGCATCTGTATTGATTAGTTTCTTTAAAATAAAGAACTGAAAATAAGTTAACAAGTTCGTGAAAAAGGCTCAACATATGCATATACTTTTATCTATTGTCCTTATTCTCAAAAGAGCAATAAACAGAAATATGACATATGGATGTAAATTTAAGTGACAATAATATCAACTCTTCTTTCGGGTGAATAGGTTTCTTTTTCTAAGAAGCATTTTATTTATCACGTATAAGCACTCGAAGAGGCAGAACATTTGTAGTATAATGTTGAGCTGTTTTCCACCTCACTGGCACAACAGAAAAATTTACTTCTACTAAGGAAAATAATCTAAGACAGGTTTAAGTTGCCTTACAGCAAATTTACCACGAAGTAATGTTGCTGGGTGACTTTTGTCAATGATTGGCGTTAAAACTGTCAGCTCTGTTTCTAAAGTTTTTTTTTTTTTTAATTAATGTGTATTTGAAATGTTTGTGGTAATCTAGCATCAAAGGTGAAAGCAAAAAAAAAACAGCTAGAGGATAATAAATATCAATTCTGCGCTGCATAAATTTTATACATGTCATGCAAATTCAAACAGTTTTTCACTGCACAAATTTACTACTGCAGGCACACATAACGGTAACTTGCATAATGGGATTTTCGTTGGAAAATTTTATCGTTAACATATTAATATTTTTACTTACTTAATTTGTTTTATTATTTATTTATTTTTCAAATTCTTTTCAAAAGTAATGTAGACTACTTCAGGCAGATGGGTTTGCTACGTAAAGCCGTAAAAATACAGTAACGATCCGTAGTTAAATTATGTTTAGGCTTCTCTGTGCCACTTTGTTCATTTAAAGGTTTATTAATGGTTGGCTGCTGTATTTTCTACGGATTTCCAAGCTAACCCTGCTGGCAGTTTACAGCTGTTAATTTCACGGGATACGCTTTAGTGTTCGTATAAGATTCGATATTGCTTTTCTCTGCCATGGCTTCTGCGAACGATTTTTCATTGCACTTTAGAATGAAGCTTATTTTTCTTTGCAAATATATTTCTTTTTCTGATATATAAAAAGTTGATATACATCATGAATAATGTGAGAAAAAGTTTCTACACTCTCAGAAACGCATGCTCAAATTTCACGAAACTTTCGTCGTATTTGACGAAATGACTTCGTGAAAAATGCTCCGATTAAACATTTCGTCAAATTGACGAAATTTGTTTCGTCATACATTTAACGAAATACATTTCGTCAAAAACAAAAAAAAATATTTCGTCGTATACGTTTCGTCAAAAACAACGAAATTTTAGTCACTTGTTTCGTCATCTATTTAATGAAACACATTTCGTCAAAAACAACGAAAATTTAGTCACTTGTTTCGTCATCTATTTGATGAAACACATTTTGTCAAAAACAACGAAATTTTAGTCGTTTGTTTCGTCTGGTCTATTTGATGAAATACATTTCGTCAAAATCAAATTTTCGTCATTTCGATTCCGTATTAACGAGTCTTTACATTTCATTAAAATTGAAAACATTTCGTCATTTTGATTCGTTAATTATCATGATAAATTTCGTTGTATTAAAATACTTTTAATTAAATTTCGTCATTTTGAGCACGTCATGGAACCTTAAATAAAATCGTGCATTAGTTTTAAGAGGGCTATTTGTTATTTCTAGTAATTTGGGGCTTCAAATAATTACATTGAAAGTTTTCGATTTTTTGAGTTGCGGCCTTAATCGCTGAAATATGTATCATTCATTTTAAATAAATGTTCTAAAGGAGAAAATTTTCTATCATACAAGCATGTCATATTATATACGTTTAAATTTATTATTTTAGGTCAATTGTAACAGAAATTTCTTACACAATTTTATTTTAACCTTCCTACTTTCAAAACAATTTAAAACGTTAGTATTCCTTCTAAATTAAGCATTTTGTTGACAGATAAAAGCAATTAAATTTTTTTAAAAAAAATTTTCCCCTTATAATCCTGCAAGCAATGAACTATCAATTTGTCTAAGTTCTGTTTACTAATTCATTCAGAAAATTATTCCATTAATTTTAAAAGTTTAGTTTCATTGAGTTGGTTATATGTATGTATGAATTTGTCACATGAAGAATTCTTTTTAAGGGTTTTCAAACCCCATAACACATTTAAAAGAAAAAAACACCAGCAATAATAATAAAATTTGACTTTTATTATATTGGTAAAAATTTTTCTAGCTCATATGGAGCATTACAGCAAAACTGAAAATTATAGTATGAGCATCTAAATTGATAGGAACATGTATAGAGCACAAAAATCCTGTTTGAAAATTAAAAGAAAGGAATTCAAACCATATATTAAGGGAAAAGCATGTTCATGATTACCGTAAAATACCAAATAGCCGCCCGTAAATTTTAACCCCCCCCCCCCTAAATTTTGCGAAAAAACGGAACCGAGCGCTTACGGTAGAAGCGGAAAAACGTATCGATTATACGTCGCACCAATCCATAATAATTCGTTCCGTTCGATTCCCCCCCCCCCCTTCAAAAATAAAAATTAAAAAAAAGTTAAGTGGCAAAAAATTTCGATCGCGCTGAATGCACAGCTCTGCATTTAACCTCGATTCACATGTTTTATTCTGCAATAATAGATTATAATTATAAACAATAGCAAGAAAAGATAACACCAGCTGAAGCGACCGAAGCGGGTGCAAAACATTCATTCCCCTTGCATGCTTGATTTTTTAGTTACTTAAATGTGCACAAAGAATTATTTTTTTACTTTTTTTCTGGCATCTTCATTTTAGATCGGATATTGTTATGATAACTTGCAAAACTGAAAATCCTTGCGCTACTATACGCACCCTAAGGATAATGGTTCACGCCATTTTGAAAGTGCGTTCTTTTAAACACAGCATGAAAGTTGGAATTAATGTTTTGAAAATAGTGAAAATAAAATTTAGTGAATTAATTTAAGACAGTTATTGAGCAATTTTCGTACTCATATTCGAGAATGGTCCACTTTCTGTTCCTACGGTATGATTTCAATCACAATCGAAGTTGGGGGGCGGATTCTCGGTATTTTCTCCTAAAAGTAATTCGCGGAAAACGGGGGGGGGGGGGAAGCACTTGTTCGGTATTTTACGGTAAGTAAATTCTTCAGGGTCACAGGACTCTTAAAAAAAAAAAAAAAACGTGCATACAAAAATGTAACCAATATTCAAAAGCATGCCAACCCTATCAAATAAATTACAAATCTGAAACTTTTACCATAGAACAAGGATATAACATATGAGGTCTTCTTCCCATATTTTGACATGATTTATAGATTACAAATACACATTATTTATACACATTATAATCAAAGCAGGTTATTTTGAATATGTTATCGTTACTAAATTAATTATGCAAAAGAAACATTTAAAAAATACTTTTATAACTTTAACCCTTTTATTTTCCAATCTACTTTAAAAATTTGGTATATCTTAATCAATTCAAAGCTACACACTTTCATGTGGGATAACATTGACTCTACAAATGTTTATTATTTTCATTCTCAAAATCCTGCATGAAATAAAATATCAATTTAAAAATTTGTTTCTTTAATATTTAATTATTTAAATTCTAACAAAAAATGAGAAAAGAAAAGAGGAAGACTTTTGTTTTCATATGTGTTATAGTCCGTGTAATTAGAATAAGCGCACCAAGATCGCGTTTCCTGCTTCGTCATCATGGCAACTGCGAGAAAGATAACAGAGTCAGACCTTTTTTTGCACTGCAGTTAAGGAAATTGCTTTACTACAACTCCGATTCAAAATATTAGAACAGTTGTGAAGAAGTAATAAGAATTTATTTTCCATTTATTTATTTTTGATACTAAGTAAATGCTAGTGTTAGGCAGTAGTTAACTAGAAGTAGTTAACTACTCGTGGCAACTACTAGTTAACTAGTTGTTAACTACTCGTGGCAACTACTAGTTAACTAGTAGTTAACTACTAGTTGTAACTACTTTTGTTTTGAACAAGTTAACTACTAGTTAAACTACTTTTTTCCCAACTACTAGTTACAACAGCTTTCAAAATTCCAACTATACTTTCGAATTTTTAATCTACTTTTTTTAAAAAGCAAACTATTTTTTAACCATTAAATTATTCAAATTTTTAGCTTATGAATATTACGCACATAAATGTATTTTTAACATTATGTTATATAATGAAAAAGTACTCATAAAGAATCATAATATTTATTGCAGTATTTTACGCAAAATAGAAAAAGCTTTCAAATATACTCAAAAAATAGCGCCCGCACCAGCACATGCACAATGAAGTTTCAGTTAAAGACCAAATCTTCATTATAGGGAAGCTTTACCTCTACTCTAGTACCATGCACGCGTTTGGGATTCCATAAAACAAAAAAAGAAAGAAAAATACTGGTTTTTATGATTTTTTAAAAGAAAAAACTGATTTTTATGATAAAAAAAAACTATTTATATCAGCTTCTTAAAAATTATTAAAACATAGATATTTTTTTATTATAAATTTTAATATATTCTGGGTTCAAGCAATTAATTAGAATTTCAACTCACTATATGGTAGCCTTAATGCATCTGGTCCTCTATGGAAAGGTGAAATATCTTCGTTAAGGTGTCCAAGAATGACATTTTATCAGAGAACATGAAGTTTTTCGACATGCTGACTTCAGCAAAATCATTAACAGCTCCTTTAGAAAAGATTTTTCCCTACATTTGGAATAGTGCACTCAAAATTAAAAAACAGATAGGGGGCTAATAAGTCAAAAAAACTGGTATTCTTGATGAAACATCTAAATAGTAAAAGTGATTAAGCTGTAGTAAACATTTTATATTTTATGTTATATTTAAAATCTGTTTACATATTCAGGAAATTTGCATACACTTAAAAAATTATAATAGTAAAGTCAACTTATTTGTATATATTCAAGAAATTATAATACATTTAGTCCAGAAATGTAAGCTTTCTATTCTGTTTCTTTTTGTTCTCTTTATTAAGCATACATTTTTTATATAATATAATTAATTAATAATTAATTTAAAACTAGTAATAAATAATTATTTCAACTGAAATATCGTAAAATTCTTTGAAGACATAAATAATTAACTGAATGTTTTACTGTATTTGTGTGAGCATACATATTTTTCTTTAAAAAATCCAAAAAATCTGATTTAAATAAAAAAAATACTATTTTTTAATTTTTTCTAAATAAAAAATCCCCAACCCTGCTTTCAACACAATTTGAAAGAATATAATATAAATTCTAAAGCATGCAAGATATTTTGTTAATGTATGGGGGTTGGGCAGAGGGATAATTTTAAATTGATATTAAGGGTAAACCTAATTTTACAACAACTGCTGAAAAATTATTTCTTAAAAACATAAGTTATTAACTTTATTAAACAAATACATATAAAAATAAAAGATTAAATTTATAGAAAAAAGTTTTGTCTTTATTCATATTCTCTTTATATGTTATTTGGAAATATTCAATCTTTGACTATTTTACAGGAATTTCTTGAAAAAAGTTTTAATGATTAAAAATAGCATTGAGTTGAATTAATAGGATTAAATATTTAAGAACAAGCTCAAAAATGGAAATTCAAATGAATTATACTTAAAAGTAGTTAACTAATAGTTAACTACTTTTGGAGAACAGTTAACTACTAGTCACTAGTCTCAGAAAAAAGTAGTTAACTACTAGTTGCAACTAATTTTGATTAGAGTAGTTAGTAGTTGGTAGTTAACTACTTTTTGACGAGTAGTTGCCGAACACTAGTAAATGCAATTCAATTTCTTATAAATTTTAAATCTGGAATGTTTAGATAAGATTTTACCATCTAATAAATATAAAATACAATGAATTAGGTATACAATAGCTTTCTGAAACACATCAAAATATTAGAATAAGATTTAGATTTGGTCAAAATATTAGAGTACTTTTTCTTACGCAATCAATTTTTGCCATTGAGAAATAAATCTGATTTTAATTCGCCTATTATTATTATTATAACTAAAGCAACAAATTTACTTATGTTCGCCAAACCAAGTGGGGAAAAAGTTTCTAGCACTTAAACGATGACGACCAGAAATGAAAAAAGGTAGAGTTGTGTGACCTTGATACGCCGATTCTAATTACACAGACAATAGTTACATTCAATTAGTATACTAATTTGGGGAACAATTGTTGATACTTACAATTGATTTTATTAAAGATTCCGACACATTTAAAAGAAAAGAAAAAAAGGGATATACACACCTATATCAAACTGAATCTCAATATAACTTACAACACCGCCTGATGCGTGAAATTCGTTCTATATTGTAGCTACAAAATACAATATTAATTACAATTTAAAAATTCAAGAATATTTACATAACATAGTAACAGAACTGGAGTATGTGATTAATCATCACACTCAGATTATCAGAAATTTTTATAAAATGTAATTATGGTAGGCTGAAAAATCTAATGAATAATGTCAAAGATTTAAGAGAAGTTTCCTAACTCCTTGTATTTTGTGGCATTAAAATTGTAATCTCAAAATATCCCCCACACCCTATTTAAATATGAAATAAAACATTACTGGTTTTTTTGATAGGTTATGCCTCACATTATACAAAATAAACTAAAGCATAACATATGGTAGAAATAATAATATTTTAATTCTGTCACTGAGTGGTGATTGTAAAAAGGTTGGATTTAATCAAACTAGGCAGCAAAAATAATAAATTTTAATTTTTAAAAAAATAGAAGATTGTATTTAAAAAGTATTTTTCATTAATTTCAAATTATTGACAGCAATTAAATTATATTTTCTTACAATTTAAAATAATTTGAAAAGGATAGTTATACAAAAGTTTAGTAATTATAGATACTTCTATTTGAAAAAACCCGAGTGCTTTGCAACTCTGCGACAGCTGCTAATGGAAATTAATACTCCTAATGAAATTAATATTTTTTCAAAATGTAATGATTCTTTCATTTTTTTCAAGCAATGTATTATTGAAGGGTTCATACTCTTATGGGAAAACCAAAAAATATGGACTTTTTAAGCAAACATTCATTGATGACACACTTTTTTTCAATATATTTGACCCCCTGCCCCCCTTGTCACAAAATGTCCCACTTTATCATACCCCCTAGTCACCCCGTATTGGAGAGCTTCTAGTCCGTAGCTTCTTCATCTATTTCATTACCTATAAAAGAATAAAGATTAAAATCATGAAAAAAAGCTTCAAAACTTTTCAAAAAATCTAATTTAAAAACATTCATAAATTCATAGATAAATTTAAGTAAAACTCCACAAGCACATAGAACGACAATGATATCTTCAAGAATGGAAAGCGATTTTGAACCAGTTCACCACAAGATGCGCCTTTTGAGCTATGACGAGCAGAATTGTATTTTGTGTGTTTTAAAATTATTAAATGTTTAAAATGAAAAATTAAATGTAAAAATGTCCTGCAAAGGACCAGCTTGTTCCAGCTTTGTCATAATAGCTTTGTTCACGCTGAACACTAAAAGTGAAGCAACATTGACTAAGTTAGTGTTTAGGAGGGTGACACCTCTCACAGCTGGTTGCTCTGGGACTGTGTACACTCAAGTGAACCGATACTTCTGGAGGTGCCAATCCCCAAGTGACAGTCTCTCATCTGGTTCAAAAAAAGGGTCCGACTCCTACTAATAAGGGCCCCTATAAATCAGGAGCAGTGCACCCTCTCTTCCTCACTTCATGCGGGAACTCACCAACAGCAACAAATGTAGAAATGCTTTTGTCTGTACTCTATTATTTAGTTTGCTTGGAAATCACTTTCTAGCCCTTTCACAAATTCTTGACATTTACTATGCAATTTTTAAGCTGTCCACTTTTAATGCTTGATTTTTTTTAATATGTTGTAAAAATAACTTTTCCAGTTTCTGAACAGTTTTTTTTTTTTGCTATTTCTTTTATTCAATCCGTACCTATCACACAAAAGTAGGTTTGTCTTAATATTCTTATACTTTATACTATCCACATTGGAAGGGGGGACATATATAAAGCCAACACAAGTTTATAATTGTTATCTGTCGATTTCAAATAATAGTAATAAAATATAGTAAAGTTAAGAAATAGAACGTAAATCACAAAATATGGCAAAGTTAAGAAAAAGCAAAAAGTAAACACAAAATATGGTAACGTTAGAAAACATGAAGCTTCAACATTACATTACACATTGAATTTCAACTACAAATATTATTTATGACGGGCAGGTCGTTATGGTGCTAAATTCAGTAGTAGTACTCTTTCTGGTAGCATTAACAATGCTTAAGAAATAAATTAATATGCTTAAGAAATATAAATAAAATGTTATGAAAGTGAAAGTATGAAATGCAATAGTTAAAATTTGAAATTTATCCACTCTGAAGTATCTAACTTCAAAAGGCTAATTCCACTCGCAGTTACTGGATATATTATTTTCTGGGGGAAACTGACACATAAATCTTTCAAATCCTCATTATTTTAGCTTTGAAGATACAATATCCATTTTTAGATAATTAAGCACTGTGCAAAAAATTCACGAAGCAACCTGCATGAGGAAAGAAAAAATTCAAAATTAATATATTGCAATAGAAAATTGAGCAAGTGACAAATAATGGGGACGGACAGTTGGGGGAAAAAAGATCCTTGTATATTCAAAATTTGGAGTAGATTTTTTTATTAATGTAGAAGATAGATTCAAATAAGAAACACCTACTTTATACAACTTTTTACAAAAACAATGAAGATAAATTATGCAAATGCACTACAGTCAACTTTGCACCTTAATTACTCGATTTTTATTAGTCCCACTAATATTTTAATAATGTTATTGTTATTATTCGCATAAAATTTAAGGAAAACTCCCAAAGTATATTGTAGCTTTAAAAACTAAGAAATATTAATTACAAACACCATCTACAATGAATTATTAACCTGGTTCAAAGTTACCATGACACTCAGGGTAACTTCAAACCGCATCAGAAAAAATTTTATGAAATACACTATTTTAATATAAGAATTATAGTTATGCAACACTGAACTATAAATTTTTTTAATAATTAAAAGCTCGCCGTTTTTAGTCCACAACATTACAAGTTTTCTATAATTTATGATATTGCAAGAAATGTTACATGAAAAAAAAGAGTAGAAGGAAAACATCAACATGTTTAGGACAAAAATCCCCATTACAAATTTATTTAGAAAAAAAAAAAAGTTGAAGAAAATAAATTTCAATTATTTAAGTAAACATATTCACACAAGTATATTAATTAAAACAACTATTTAAAAATTTTCATTAAAATTTAACACTTTTAGCCGAGTACTTTTGAATTTAGCAGAGAGTTGGAGCTCATAAAAACCTTTCTATTACCTGCTGGAGTAATATATTTTGGAGACTTTGTTTTGTTATCTTTCTGTTCGACAAATCATTATTGGTGGTCATCAAAATGATACCTTGAAAAAAATAATACCATAATAATCAATTTTCACATTTTAAAAAATAATATCAGTCGAAATTCTTTATTCATACATATTCATCAGCAATTTAATGATAGTATGTAATTTGTAAGCAAAAATTATAAGAAAACAAAGTAATATCAGGCACTTTGAGAAGAGCTATATTCTATTCTATACGTTTAATTTGAATATCACTCAACTATTCATTCATATGCACACTACATGCTTACAGCAACTTTTCACATATTCTCAGTATACACCTGAGTATCACAAATCCTATTACTTAAATTTAATAGAATGTCTAGTTATGTATATGCTCCTTTACAATTTAATTATATGTTCTTATAATCAAACTAGATAAACATATTATATATATTCTAAAGGTGTTATTTGCAAATTTTTGTTACATGCATAAAAAGTAGAAATAAAATCTTAGTTTTATGTAGAATATATCTATAATCAGTAAACAACAAATCTCAGGCTAACTTTCCGCCGGATCAAAGTTACCCTGAGAATGGAATAAAATTGCAATGTCTTACTTGTTTGGTATTTTACTAAATATTACTGAATAAAGAATCACATATATACTAAAAAATTCACAATATTTAGAATATTTAGGAGATAAAATGCTTGGTAAATTAGTATAATGTCACTTACTTTAAAATAAATATGTTTTAACAACTTTTAATCAGCATTCCAAAATAGCTTCCAAGCTGTAACTTTATATTTACTAGTGTACAGTTGCTAAACTTTTTACTGAAATAAAGAGAAGAAAAATGATTTTAAAACTTTGCCAGAAGAGAAGCACTGAACGTGTTCAGTTTCATTTCAAGTCAAATATTCTAAAAAATATGAAGTACTGCAAAGTTACCCTGCTTGACTGTATATAAGTTGATTGAAGGTTCGACAAGTTGTTAACTTGATCAACAAAATATACATTATTTTTAAAAAGGTTTAAAACATCAGCACATCATTGCAGTAGGCAGTTTTAAATTATTATTGTTGTTTTAATTTTTGCGAGTAAATTACTATTAATGTGATTCCACATTTCCCCACTTGGCCATAATAGTAAACATAAGGCAAACATAGTTAGGCCTAACAGAACATTGAAAAATATTAATTCAATAATATGTGGTTATTAAACTACAAGTATACAATCACAGACTTTGACAATTCTAAAATACTAACCTTATAGCTCTTTTTCGCCCACATCTGATGTAATTTGTCAATTGAACGAGAGCTTCGTCAGAACAGCTACGTAGAAATCTTCCAAAACGAAAATGCCATTTTCTTTAGATTGGGTGAGCATTGAGCGAGGAAATATTTCGTCAAATTTCCGAGAGTTCGCATGTCGTCAAAAGTCAGGTGATCGAATAAGGAAAGAATCGTTGTAAATGACGAAATTTGTCTTGAGGATTCAAGAATCGTCAAAAATGAGCGTTCTATTTCTGAGAGTGCATGTGGTACTACGGTACGGAAACATTACCAACCTGTTAATTGTGTAGTAATTCGTACTTAACATAGAGCTTTACATGTTAAGTACGAATAAATAATTTATTACACTATTTAATGATTTTTTGGAGAGAATAGAATATACCTAAACGTGCTCTATATAATTATTCATTGCTTTATATTTTCATGAAATATAGATTTGTATTTTCCATTTTTTATTCCTTTTGTTAATGTTGAGTTATTACATTTTGCGGCACATAATTGGTTGAAATTAAAAGACTATGGGTGAAATCTACAACTTGTGTGGCATTTTTTTTATCTCAATGGCCGTTGTAGGAGCTAGTTTCTTCAGCATGAGCGTTCTCGTGCGTCGATGACAGAATTAACTTTGTAAGCCACCATCGCTTCAACAACACGAGACCGATTATCCGCTGTTAAAACAAAAATGCAAATTGAAAATGTTAAAAACGTTTTGAAATAAAAAAATTAAATATAAGACCATTACCAAGTAGAAATTCAGTATTTTTGTTTTACACTTAACAAGAATGCTTTGTTGAAAGTGAGAGGTAACATCATTAAAATGTTGCGCAGAGTTTGATTTATCGTTATTATGTCGTCATATAACCACGTATTCTTGCATAAGTTTTCGCCTCACGAATGTGTACTATTTTTGTCATGTTCGTTATTCAATAGTAATGCGGAAATAAATCTTTGTCAGTAATTTAGAGCTATATACGTTATTGCTCCTGTTAAATGTTTCAAACATGGACCATAAAAGATTTCATTAAAATAAAATTAGTTTAGAGTATACTTTCAAACTGTTTTTTTTTTTTTTTTTTTGAGGAAATAAAAACGCCACAATAATGAGCTCTGTTTTTCAAAAAAAAAAAAAAATGTTTTTTTACTTTCCCATAATACTCAGTTCAGTAATTCCAAAAATATAAACGTTATGAGAAACATTTGAGATCTAGAGGCTGCAATATTTTTGTTTTTGTTCTGATGTTCAGTTAGAAATTAATTACAAATATGTAGCAGCTTGGAAGTTTGGTCACAGCAGGACATGCTGACAAGACATTTCTTAGCATTTAACAGAAAAAATGAGATAAGTCAACTACTTTGGCCCTCAATTAATACATTAAACTATATTGAGTATATAATACTGTTATTTTCATGTTTTAAATTTGCATAACTTAGAATTATGGTGCCAATACTCAAATTCATTCTCCACTGTTAATTTATCCCTGACCGTACTGAGTTTTCTGCCGTTGGCAAATGTGTTCAATAAAGTTTGTTTGGTGTAACTTTTGTAATGGTGGTAAAACTGTTTTTTAATATAATTACTTGAATTTTCATTAGTGAATTAGAAAATAGTATTTGTAACTAAAAATTGATGGTTTAGGATTGCCGTTGAAATATTGGTTTTATACCACTGGAGGATAGAAGACAAATGACTGTAACTATGATAATTGACCATCACGAAGTACCAGATAAAATCACTATTGATTTTTGAAAAAATTATTTTTCACAAATCAATTGATGAAGTACTTATGTCCTCAGTTTCCGCATTAATTATTAAATATGCTTAATCTTAAAAAAACGTTCCGTAATAAACATAACCAAAGATTAGTGGCAAATGCATTGTTGAAAGAGAAAGGCTTAGTCGCGAGATAACAAATATTGATATTTTAATGACATGTATTGCATTTGGTACTCAATTTTATATTAAAAATGTGCAATTTGAATATAAACATTTTATTAAGCAGCTACATTTACTTACAGTGTTTTCTACTTTCCCCTTAAATGTTTACCCAAATGAGCCGTATTTATCGGATAAATAAACAAAAAAAAAAAAGAATTTGCTCTCATATTGGAACTCAAAGATACTCTAGTGCTTTATCGCAATGTGTTTCATCGATAAATTTAAAAATGCCCTAGAAACTCGTGCAAACTTCGAGACACAAATGATGTTTTGTTCCATAATCCTACGTGTACTAGCAATTCGACGCTTGGGTTGTAAATTCATTTCATTATCATTCATATTGCATATTTTTAAATTATTTAATTGCCTTAATAAGACAACGTAAATTTCAAGCTAACTATTTCGTACTGAAATAACAAATTATTATCTATAGTTACTTTTTCTTTTTTTAATTAAGCTTATTAAATTGTGAGGTTTAAATCATTATGCATACAGGTATAAAATTTAAGGATATTTATTTACAATTTATATTATAAATATCTGGGTAAAGTTATTCATTCGCTGTATCGTTTAACTAACTTTCATAATGATATGGAAGAAGTAATTATCTTTTTTCAACTTCAAACAATAAATTGCTAATCAGACACCATTTTTTTGTTGAAATTTTACAATGCAATTTGTGTATAGAAGGTATAGCATTACCTAGGAATGTCAGCCCTTACATTGTAATTTTATTACCTAGCAAACTTTTTAAAAGGCTCAACTTATACATTGGTCTATTTTATTTAAAGTATAATCAAAATTTAATTTAAACCATTTCCATGCTTTAAAGTTTTATACATCAAATATAATTATACGGAAGCTATTTTTTACTTTGAATTTTTTGAAGTTTAATATCGTATTACGGGAACAAAAAGTGATATATATTTTAGAGAAACATAAAGAATAATGCTAAAACATACAATGTATACAAATGCTGAAAAATCAAAAGGAACTGTGAAATACTTCTCACAAAATTTATGCTTATGAACCTTGCAGTGGTGTTTGGTATGTTCATTAAAAAACAAATAGTGCAGATAATATAGAGAACTCATGACTGAGGGGGGGGGGGGGTTAAAATATCTATAATTTAGGACAATTAATATACATTTAAATAACGCATGCAAAGATTTTTTAACATATTTCTAATTAATTTCTGATCATTAAAAAATGATGTTAAGAAACATATTTTTTGTTGAAAAAATGTACTTTCCTTTGTAATAAATACAACATTTGCAATAATAATAACATGAGAGACATGCATTAAAGAGAAAGGACACTGAAGAAATCGTAAAAGAAGAATGATTCATTCTAGAAATCAAATTAAATCTTCCATCATAGCAATTGTTGAATTGAGATTTTCTATCGACAAGCTAATACAAAAAATACTTTACACTGCCCATGGAGTAATTATCACCAGTGGTGGAAACACTAGAAATGTATTGTATTCTGTCAGCAGTTGTAGGACATTGCCACAGAAATCTTCCTTAGAATTTATGATAATTTTAGTGTAGAATATCACTTTCATACGGGCCTAAAGGAAAAATCTAAACTCGTTAAATTTGGCGATCAGACCGGTCAAGATTACTGGTCTGCAACGACTAACTCCTCCTTCCATAAAAGTAATGGCTTTCCACATTTAACTTCTGCGTCATTCCATGTCAAGTGATCCAAAATTTGAGAAAAAATTTACCTCACCTTCTTTGAATTTTTTCAAATTTGGCTTATCAACTGCACCCCTCAAGGTAATTAAAAATCCAAATTTTTAGATTTTTATCTTGTTAAGTTTTTTAGTTATCAGGCTTTCATTTTGTGAAAAACTCACATTTTTACATGTATGCTTCAACACAAAACAGACCATTACTCATCAACAAATAGAGATAAAAAGTTCTAGTAAAAAGCATTTTGAAGTATATTGAATGCAGTTTTATATGATATGCATCATGACAAATTTTATTAAAATTTTAAATTTTAAAAAATGACCTTAAAATTTAAATTTTTAATTTCTTGAAAAACGTATCATTATTTTTTTTTTAATTCTCAAATATTTCTGTGTATTTTATCATTGCCTATGCAAAATTTCAGCTTGGGGACTCAATGGGATCATATTTTCCCGAATTTTCAAAAATATTTGATTTACCAAAAAATGAACATTTTTGTGGTTCAAGCTGTTTTAAGACGATGGTTTCTTAAAGGAGATTATTTAATCAGCCTTCTAAGCACATCTATGCATGAGTGAACAAGCATGGACATGTCTGTGCATGAAATGAACAAGTTCAAAATATATTTGGCGGAGGGGGGCAACGAATACATTCACATTTTTGTCTTATTATAGCTATTTCAAAGTATTGTTTTCAAATTATTCAATAGTTTTTTTTTTAAATGAACAAATTGACTTATTTTATGCATTAATAATAATTTTTCCTGATTAATTCTCAGATTTCAGAGAAGAACTTTGTTGCCCTTCGTGTTAAAGTTACAGGCTTCATATAATGTCTTTGATGTCTGATGTTCTACAGGCTTAATTAATTTTCGCAATGTCTCATCAAAAAATTATAAAAATAGATATCGGTATATTTCATCGGTGTACTTCGCAGCAGAGTGGCGCAAATAAATGGTGCGTGCGGAATTCCAACCGAAACACATACATTCCTAGGTTCTACTCTGGACTCATGACAGGCAAAATATCAATCACCTCACACGTAAGAATTCGTAACAGGTATTCACCAGGGAAAAGCATGGGCAAAATTATCCGGATCAATGGGGTCTGCTGCAGAAACTACGTTGCAAACTCCATACGTATCTGGTAATCTGCAATTAATCCTCTTGTGCGCAAATGAAAAGAGAATGTACGTAATAAGAGTGCATTCGTACTTGGCACTGAATTCGGCTCGTTGTTTGATTGCCACATGAACATTTTCGGATAGTTCACGTTTGCTACATTCGATGCACTCGCAGATACTGCGCACATTGTTAGGCATCACAAGTCGCATTTTTAGTCATTTTACTCCAGATACCTGGATTAAAAGTTGTTGAAGAGTTTCAAATTTATTTGTGCAATTGTTGAACGTTTCTCAAATCCATTGGTTCAATATTTGAGCTTTCATTATAGTACGAGATCCGGCTGCAGAATTCTGTGCTCATCGAGTGTTTGCTAAAATCTAAATTTTTAAGCATATTTATGATTAGGAGAATATATATCTACCAGGTTGCCTATCAAAATGTGGCAGCTAATATTTTTAATTAAATTATTGTTAATTGATTTTTCGGAAAAAAATTCCTTCACTTGTTTTTTTAATAAAATATCGTCCACTTCACGGCAATATACATAAAGACTCTGAAAAATCACGGTTGCCGTTGAGCACTTAGCCGCACCTCTTCGCAGCCAGGTGTAAACAGGTATGATTTTGATTCATTTATACGTTCATAACGTACATTTGTTATTTATATATCAAATTAAAGTTATTTTTTTTCTGTTTATTGTGATATACGGTTGCCTAATTAAATCTGGCCGCAAATAAGGGTTGCTGGTTGTTAAAAATGCCAGCTGTACGACGCTTTAAAGCCATTGCGCATGCGTCGTCATTTTGAAAAAGAAGACGATTCTTTTGGAGTATTTATCAAGTTGTCCCTATTACTGATTGAACCGGTGGTTGAGAACACTATCATTCGACGCATGAGCAATGGCTTTAAAGCGTCGTACAGCTGGCATTTTTAACAACCAGCAACCCTCATTTGCGGCCAGATTTAATTAGGCAACCGTATATCACAATAAACAAGTTGAGGTCTTCTTTAACTGTTGGTGTTGATGGTGTCCCTTCGTTTATTATAAAGGGCTGTGCTGATGTATTGATTTATCCTCTTCTTATTATTTTTAATTTGTCATTAAAGACCAACACTTTTCCTGATGCATGGAAATATACTAAAATTCTTCCAGTGTTTAAGAGTGGTAACTCATCTGATTGTAAAAATTATCGTCCTATTGCTATTTTGAGCCCTTTTTCAAAATTGCTGGAAGCTATTGTGTACGATAAGATATTTTTTCAGGTTAAAAACTTAATTTCTTTGTCTCAGCATGGTTTTGTTCCTAGGAGGCCGACACTTACTAACTTATTTTCTCGAACTAATAACATTGTGTCTTCTTATGAGGATGGTTCTCAACTTGATGTAATTTATACGGATTTTTCGAAGGCGTTTGATTCTATTGATTTTGGTATTTTGATTGGGAAACTTATTGCTTTGGGTTTTCATATTAATTTGACTGATTGAATTGTTTCCTATTTAAATAATAGAAAGCTGTATGTGCATTTCAATAGTGCTATTTCCAATGACTTTACTAATTCTTCTGGAGTACCTCAGGGGTCGAATCTCGGTCCTTTGTTTTTTATTCTGTTTATTAATGATTTGTGTTCTATTTTATCTTTTTCCGATCATCTTTTATTTGCTGATGATTTGAAACTTTTTAAGCAAATTCGTACTTCTACTGATGCTGCTTTTCTTCAAAATGACCTTGATAATTTTTACCAGTGGTGTTTGGACAATAAATTATCCGTTAACATCAAGAAATGTTGTGTTCTTAGTTATTCTCGTATATCTGGCATTCTGAATTATCCTTATAGGATTAATAATCTTCCCTTACTTCGTTCTGACACTGTAAAGGATTTGGGCGTTACTTTTGATGTCAAACTTGAGTTTTCAATCCATATTAATGATATTGTTTCCAAAACTTATAAAAAATTGGGCTTTCTTAAGCGCTGTACTAAAGATTTTACTAATATAAGAGCACTCAGGGTCTTGTACTTTAGTTTGGTTCGCTCAAATTTAGAGTATTGCAGTCTTATTTGGGATCCTTGCTATGTTAATAAAATTAAAGTTCTTGAGCAGGTTCAATCCAGATTTATCCGGTATTTATATTTCAAGTCCAATCGAGAGTATGTACGGAATATTTCTTCTTCCTTTCTTCGTGATTGTTTTGATATTCCAAGTTTGAAATCTCGCCGTGATCTTTGTTGTTTACTCTTTTTTTATAAAGTTATTAATAATGTGATTGCCTGTAATGATATCCTGGCCTCTATCAGCATTAATGTACCAACTAGGTGTCTTAGAAATTACAATTTGTTTGTTATTCCTTTTGTAAAACATAATTATATTGGTAATTTTTCCCTGTATAAATTTTATAGAATTTTTAATGAGTTTTCTGCGGGTTTGGACATTTTTGATATGTCTCTTACCGTTTTTAAGTCTAAATGTCGTGAGTTTTTAAAATCTTAATCCCTTATTTTTTCTATTGTTGTATGTTATTTATGCATCACTGTAAATGGATTTGTCTGTAGTGTGCATGTCTTTTTCTCTTTTTTTTGAATAAATAAATAAATAAATAAATAAATAAACAGAAAAAAATTAGCTTTAATTTGATATATAAATAACAAATGTACGTTATGAACGTATAAATGCATCAAAATCATACCTGTGTACACCTGGCTGCGAAGAGGTGTGGCTAAGTGCTCAACGGCAACCGTGATTTTTCAGAGTCTTTATCTATATTGCCGTGAAGTGGACGATATTTTATTTAAAAAACAAGTGAATGAATTTTATTCCGAAAAATCAATTAACAATAATTTAATTAAAAATATTAGCTGCCACATTTTGATAGGCAACCTGGTAGATATATATTCTCCTAATCATAAATATGCTTAAAAATTTAGATTTTAGCAAACACTCGATGAGCACAGAATTCTGAAGCCGGATCTTAGACTATTACATTACTGTTCAGCACTGTTCCTGTAATGCATCTCAACATTCTCTTTCACAGAATACACATCTATCTAATGGGTGATCCACAACAACTGGAGGTTATTGCTGTATACAGCGTATTTGGTGCGTTAACTGGGTAGGACGCTATATCGCTTTAAATATTGAGTTCTGACAGTAAATTGTATGGTAATTTTTGCTTGCCTAGTTGTTTTCTATTATTCCGTGAACGTGTGTATCATGAGTATGGGAACACCATGTACGTTTGAAAGCAAAGCATTATCATTAACTCATCAATATGCCATTAATGCTGAAACATAAATCTCTACAAATTTTTGTCGATCTATATTTCTAACAACTGAACCACTTAATGAATAGTTGCATTAGAGTAAAAATAGCACATGCTCTATTGAAAATTAATATTATTTTTATTCAATTATTTATTTTTCTTATATCGCAAAAGACATATTTTGTTTAAGAGAGATTTTCTGCTTAAAATTTAGTTAGATGTATATTTCCGTAATTTCCTTTATTATAGTTTTAATTCTTCTTAGTTTTTTTTTATTTTGAATGGGAATAAGGTGAATTTAAATTAAAAATTTTACTTATATAATTTATATCCGCCCTCCATGAAAATAACTTAATTTGTAACTTCAAAATGACCTTGATAATTTTTACCAGTGGTGTTTGGACAATAAATTATCCGTTAACATCAAGAAATGTTGTGTTCTTAGTTATTCTCGTATATCTGGCATTCTGAATTATCCTTATAGGATTAATAATCTTCCCTTACTTCGTTCTGACACTGTAAAGGATTTGGGCGTTACTTTTGATGTCAAACTTGAGTTTTCAATCCATATTAATGATATTGTTTCCAAAACTTATAAAAAATTGGGCTTTCTTAAGCGCTGTACTAAAGATTTTACTAATATAAGAGCACTCAGGGTCTTGTACTTTAGTTTGGTTCGCTCAAATTTAGAGTATTGCAGTCTTATTTGGGATCCTTGCTATGTTAATAAAATTAAAGTTCTTGAGCAGGTTCAATCCAGATTTATCCGGTATTTATATTTCAGGTCCAATCGAGAGTATGTACGGAATATTTCTTCTTCCTTTCTTCGTGATTGTTTTGATATTCCAAGTTTGAAATCTCGCCGTGATCTTTGTTGTTTACTCTTTTTTTATAAAGTTATTAATAATGTGATTGCCTGTAATGATATCCTGGCCTCTATCAGCATTAATGTACCAACTAGGTGTCTTAGAAATTACAATTTGTTTGTTATTCCTTTTGTAAAACATAATTATATTGGTAATTTTTCCCTGTATAAATTTTATAGAATTTTTAATGAGTTTTCTGCGGGTTTGGACATTTTTGATATGTCTCTTACCGTTTTTAAGTCTAAATGTCGTGAGTTTTTAAAATCTTAATCCCTTATTTTTTCTATTGTTGTATGTTATTTATGCATCACTGTAAATGGATTTGTCTGTAGTGTGCATGTCTTTTTCTCTTTTTTTTGAATAAATAAATAAATAAATAAATAAATAAACAGAAAAAAATTAGCTTTAATTTGATATATAAATAACAAATGTACGTTATGAACGTATAAATGCATCAAAATCATACCTGTGTACACCTGGCTGCGAAGAGGTGTGGCTAAGTGCTCAACGGCAACCGTGATTTTTCAGAGTCTTTATCTATATTGCCGTGAAGTGGACGATATTTTATTTAAAAAACAAGTGAATGAATTTTATTCCGAAAAATCAATTAACAATAATTTAATTAAAAATATTAGCTGCCACATTTTGATAGGCAACCTGGTAGATATATATTCTCCTAATCATAAATATGCTTAAAAATTTAGATTTTAGCAAACACTCGATGAGCACAGAATTCTGAAGCCGGATCTTAGACTATTACATTACTGTTCAGCACTGTTCCTGTAATGCATCTCAACATTCTCTTTCACAGAATACACATCTATCTAATGGGTGATCCACAACAACTGGAGGTTATTGCTGTATACAGCGTATTTGGTGCGTTAACTGGGTAGGACGCTATATCGCTTTAAATATTGAGTTCTGACAGTAAATTGTATGGTAATTTTTGCTTGCCTAGTTGTTTTCTATTATTCCGTGAACGTGTGTATCATGAGTATGGGAACACCATGTACGTTTGAAAGCAAAGCATTATCATTAACTCATCAATATGCCATTAATGCTGAAACATAAATCTCTACAAATTTTTGTCGATCTATATTTCTAACAACTGCACCACTTAATGAATAGTTGCATTAGAGTAAAAATAGCACATGCTCTATTGAAAATTAATATTATTTTTATTCAATTATTTATTTTTCTTATATCGCAAAAGACATATTTTGTTTAAGAGAGATTTTCTGCTTAAAATTTAGTTAGATGTATATTTCCGTAATTTCCTTTATTATAGTTTTAATTCTTCTTAGTTTTTTTTTTATTTTGAATGGGAATAAGGTGAATTTAAATTAAAAATTTTACTTATATAATTTATATCCGCCCTCCATGAAAATAACTTAATTTGTAACTTCAAAATGACCTTGATAATTTTTACCAGTGGTGTTTGGACAATAAATTATCCGTTAACATCAAGAAATGTTGTGTTCTTAGTTATTCTCGTATATCTGGCATTCTGAATTATCCTTATAGGATTAATAATCTTCCCTTACTTCGTTCTGACACTGTAAAGGATTTGGGCGTTACTTTTGATGTCAAACTTGAGTTTTCAATCCATATTAATGATATTGTTTCCAAAACTTATAAAAAATTGGGCTTTCTTAAGCGCTGTACTAAAGATTTTACTAATATAAGAGCACTCAGGGTCTTGTACTTTAGTTTGGTTCGCTCAAATTTAGAGTATTGCAGTCTTATTTGGGATCCTTGCTATGTTAATAAAATTAAAGTTCTTGAGCAGGTTCAATCCAGATTTATCCGGTATTTATATTTCAAGTCCAATCGAGAGTATGTACGGAATATTTCTTCTTCCTTTCTTCGTGATTGTTTTGATATTCCAAGTTTGAAATCTCGCCGTGATCTTTGTTGTTTACTCTTTTTTTATAAAGTTATTAATAATGTGATTGCCTGTAATGATATCCTGGCCTCTATCAGCATTAATGTACCAACTAGGTGTCTTAGAAATTACAATTTGTTTGTTATTCCTTTTGTAAAACATAATTATATTGGTAATTTTTCCCTGTATAAATTTTATAGAATTTTTAATGAGTTTTCTGCGGGTTTGGACATTTTTGATATGTCTCTTACCGTTTTTAAGTCTAAATGTCGTGAGTTTTTAAAATCTTAATCCTTATTTTTTCTATTGTTGTATGTTATTTATGCATCACTGTAAGGATTTGTCTGTAGTGTGCATGTCTTTTTCTCTTTTTTTGAAAATAAATAATAAATAATAACAGAAAAATTATTAATTTATATATAAATACAAATGTACGTTATGAACTATAAGCATCAAAATATACCTTGTACACCTTGCAAGAGGTGTGGTAAATAATAATTTTTATCGATTTTTAGAGTCTTTATCAAACTATTTTGTTAAGGGATTTTATTTAAAAATGAATGAATTTTATTCCGAAAATCAATTAACAATAATTTAATTAAAAATTAGCTGCCACATTTTGAAGGCAATGGTGAATATATTCTCCTAATCATAAATATGCTTAAAATTAGACTTAGCAAACACTCATGAGCACAGAATTCTGAAGCCGGATTAACTATTACATTACTGTTCAGCACTGTTCCTGTAATCATCAAATTTCTTTCAGAATACACTCTATATCTGGGATCCAAACAACTGGAGGTTATTGCTGTTACCGTATTTGGTTAACGGGTAAGGATTATCGCTTTAAATTTGATTAAATTGTTTTCAATCTTTTAATTTTGTTTCCTAATTATAAAAAATTCCTGAAGTGGTATATGAGTATGGACAATGTACGAAGCAAAGCATTATCATTAACTCATCAATATGCCATTAATGCTACTAGATCTCTACAAATTTTGTCGATCTAAATTCTTCACAGGACCATAATGAATAGTTGCATTATAAATAGCACATTCTAGAAAATTAATATTTTTATTCAATTATTTATTTTTTATATCCAAAAGAAATTTTGTTTGAATGTTTTTCTCTTAAATTTATAGATTATATTTCCGTAATTTCCTTTATATATCTAATTCTTTAGTTTTTTTTTATTTTGATGGGAATAAGGTGAATTTAAATTAAAAATTTTTTATATAATTTATATCCGCCCTCCATGAAAATAACTTAATTTGTAACTTCAAAATGACCTTGATAATTTTTACCAGTGGTGTTTGGACAATAAATTATCCGTTAACATCAAGAAATGTTGTGTTCTTAGTTATTCTCGTATATCTGGCATTCTGAATTATCCTTATAGGATTAATAATCTTCCCTTACTTCGTTCTGACACTGTAAAGGATTTGGGCGTTACTTTTGATGTCAAACTTGAGTTTTCAATCCATATTAATGATATTGTTTCCAAAACTTATAAAAAATTGGGCTTTCTTAAGCGCTGTACTAAAGATTTTACTAATATAAGAGCACTCAGGGTCTTGTACTTTAGTTTGGTTCGCTCAAATTTAGAGTATTGCAGTCTTATTTGGGATCCTTGCTATGTTAATAAAATTAAAGTTCTTGAGCAGGTTCAATCCAGATTTATCCGGTATTTATATTTCAGGTCCAATCGAGAGTATGTACGGAATATTTCTTCTTCCTTTCTTCGTGATTGTTTTGATATTCCAAGTTTGAAATCTCGCCGTGATCTTTGTTGTTTACTCTTTTTTTATAAAGTTATTAATAATGTGATTGCCTGTAATGATATCCTGGCCTCTATCAGCATTAATGTACCAACTAGGTGTCTTAGAAATTACAATTTGTTTGTTATTCCTTTTGTAAAACATAATTATATTGGTAATTTTTCCCTGTATAAATTTTATAGAATTTTTAATGAGTTTTCTGCGGGTTTGGACATTTTTGATATGTCTCTTACCGTTTTTAAGTCTAAATGTCGTGAGTTTTTAAAATCTTAATCCCTTATTTTTTCTATTGTTGTATGTTATTTATGCATCACTGTAAATGGATTTGTCTGTAGTGTGCATGTCTTTTTCTCTTTTTTTTGAATAAATAAATAAATAAATAAACAGAAAAAAATTAGCTTTAATTTGATATATAAATAACAAATGTACGTTATGAACGTAGAAATGCATCAAAATCATACCTGTGTACACCTGGCTGCGAAGAGGTGTGGCTAAGTGGTAATGGATAGTTGCATTAGAGTAAAAATATTACATGCTCTATTGAAAATTAATATTATTTTTATTCAATTATTTATTTTTCTTATATGGCAAAAGACATATTTTGTTTAAGAGATTTTCTGCTTAAAATTTAGTTAGATGTATATTTCCGTAATTTCCTTTATTATAGTTTTAATTCTTCTTAGTTTTTTTTTATTTTGAATGGGAATAAGGTGAATTTAAATTAAAAATTTTACTTATATAATTTATATCCGCCCACCATGAAAATAACTTAATTTGTAACTTTTAAACTTGAAAAAGTAATTTAAAGTATGTCCTTCAAAAACGTTTCATTAGAACATAAATTAATTATCCTTTTGCCCCTAGATTTTGATGCTTTGACATATTTTGCACAGAAAAAATAATAAAATTCCTCCTCTTGTGATTTAATTAGCATTAATAAATTTGGGTCAAAGTAATCAAAGATATTTCTATAACCAGGTTAGGAAAAATGATTTTACTTCCAAAATTTAGCAATTCGAATATCCTCGTATTAAATGAATATTTCGTTAAATATTGTAATTCGCTCAAGAATTTTCTATAATTAATTTATTAAATAAAGGAACACTTTTTAATGTAATACTGAATGCGTAACGTGTGATAAATTAGATTATATAAGAAATAGTTACAAAAATATGTTTGTAATTTTAACGCCTTTTGTTTACTTAACTCCCTTTATTTGCAATTTTATAGTTCTTAAAGTATTTTGTAAGAAACTCAATTTTCCCTTGTTATTAAAATTATAATTCGAAAACATTGCATGGTTGACAGATTCCACTATTTTATGTTCATTTCATATAAATCCCCCAAAGATTTAAAAAATCTTGTTTCCTTATAATAAAGCAGTGAAAATACTAAAACATACACTTCACAAAATCTAAATTAACATGCTTAAACCCTTAAATATTTAAAAAAAATTCTAGAACTCAGTAACATAAGTGCTTATTTCTTATTTAAGAACATTGTAAACATCATGTGCAACTTGTAAAATTAATTAGCTATCTCGAAATATATAAACATAATCAAGTGATTGCATATGGTGCTTATATATATATATATATATTTATATATATATAAAAGTAAGAAATAAATTTATTCTAAGCATAAGACCTGGATTTTTTAAAAAACTTTTTGGTCCACTACTTTTGAAAAAGCCAGCCCAGAAATATCCCGGCACGAGAAACAGACGGCGAAATCTCACCCCGTCATTTTCACGGCAGCGAAATGGTAGGGGTAAAAAGGGCTTCGACCATTGAATTTCTTAGATGGAAACAATGAAAGAAAAAAAACAGGTACTATTTTTCCCCATTTAATTTCAATCTTCTTTGTTTGATTAAAGACATTATTTCTTTTAAAATATTCCTGCTGAACATACTACTAACAATATATTATGTGAGGCTTTTTAACACTATTGTCAAAATTACTAAAAACTAGTACAAGCAGAAAGGACCTGAATTGTTTTTAATTTTCTGATATTCTACTTTTGAACAACGCATCCCAGAAATATCCAGGCACGAGAAGCACACGGTGAAACCTCAGCCCGTCATTTTCACGGGAGCGAGACGGAATGGGCTAAGTCATACTTCGGTTAGAGAATTTCTTGAATGGAATTAATGAAATAAAAAAATATATATATCGTTATATATTTATTGATTTTTTCTTAAAATTCACCATTGTTTGCTTGAGTTAAGAGATTGTTTCTTTTAGAATATTCCTGTGTGAACATATCACTAACAAATTAATCTGGGCGGCTTTATAGCAAACTTTCAGAATAACCCTGAATTATTGACGATCTGTCATACTTTATTAAAATTCTCCAGTAAATTAGGAGACTTCACTGGAACTGTCATCTTATCAAACTCAGTTTTTCAAGCAAATCCTATATTTCACAAAATTTAGACAGTTCTAAAACAAGAAAAATATCATCATCATCAAATAAAAATAGTATTTATTTTTATAAAAGTTACATCCACTTTGTAAGGAAAAAAACTATTATTATGTTTTCTAAAACTAGTTTCATCAAACAGGCTTCGAAATTAGAGTAAAAATGTATTTAAGAAAATAAAAAACTGAAACATGTATAGTTCATGAAATATTACTTAACAATACTTGGAAAGTGGGTGAAGTAAAAAAAAAAGATGCATGCGTAAAGGTAATTTTCGTGAAAACCATGTCCAGAAGAGCATATTGGCTGTAAATAATCAAACTTACAGATAAAAATAAACTTAGTTTTTTGAATAATGGCAAATTTTTACAGTTGTACTTCATTCAAATGTATAGGATTGGTACTGAATAAAAGGTAAATCAAATACGTTACACTGTAAAAAATTCTAGTTTAACCTTTCAACAAAATCATGGTGAAAATGGTGAAATTTAGCTGCAACCAACATTTTGGATAAAAGTTGAACCATTATAATGGTTCCTTGTTTCCCCTATTTATGGTGAAACTGGGTGAAACTTCACCATTATAATGGTTCAACTTTTATCCAAAATGTTGGTTGCAGCTAAATTTCAACATTTTCACCATGTTTTTGGTGAAATGTTGAACTAGAATTTTACGCAGTGTAGTTATAATTAAAAACTATTTTTGACTGTTAGTTTTATGAATATTACCTATTTAAATATTTTCCCCTTAAAGTACAATTCAAGAGTAGGTAATTTTATTCCAAGCGTTCACCTATGCAATGTCCTTTCTACATTTCATAATATTTCTTTGCAAATATACTCGAAAAGCAGAAAGAAGTTGTTGAGATCGTATGCCTTTTACAAAGCGACAAAATGAAATTTGTAGAATTAAAAATACCAAATTAAGTAGAAAAGATAACTTCTTTTTCATAGTAGCGTTTAATTATAAAATCACAAAGACAAAAAGCTAGAAAAATTATCTAATTAACCCATATTCAAATATGTTCATAAAATATTGTTTTAGTAGAGATTAATTAGATTTAATCTTGCTTTCTTTTTTGTAATACAAAAAGGATTGTATCTTTTTTCCTTATCTCTTCAGGTTAGCCTACATTATTATTAAAAAATAGTGTTTTATACAACGGGACATACGATTCCAATTTTAAAAAAAAGCTCATTTCCTTAAAAATTACTTAAAACATAATTGGGACCAAATTAAGTTATGAAGTTTTGTTTTATTCTTATTTACCTTGGTGTTCACTGAATTAGCTGTTTTTGCTATGAGGCAAAATCCAAGAAGAATTTGTCTTAAATAAACAAGTATAAAATTAAATGTATGTATATTTTTTCAACTTTCTTGTACAACTTTACTCGCATTCTTTTGATGTATTATTTTTAAAAAAGAAAATTTAACCTTGATAATTTAAAGGCTGCAACAGCATTAGCGTATTATAAAAATAGAAATAAAAGAATTTTAGCCTTGTTTCTTAATAATAATAGCAACATAAGACAAACATAAACAACAACACAACAAATAAAAACATAAACGTTTTAGAGTTTCGAAATATTTAAAAGTGTTCTTTTTAAATAATTTTATGTAAAAAATATAGAAATAGGATTTAAACATATCATTGTTGTGATGTCTAAAAAGTCTACAGAATAATTTTTATTACAGTTTTCCAAAAATGTAGTATAGTGAGTTAAATTTTATGATTACTGACAGTATAGGCTTAATCATAGAAACATCAACAATCTTAAGAGGAGTAATTCAAAGACTCAAAAGAAATGCATCTGTTTCAACGCTTAGGGAGCTACTTTCGCAAGCACGAAAACGTTATAACAAACAACGAAATTCGAATATTAAGGAACACAGATTTCAATTCACAAATATTGAAGACACAATGGAAGTACACTAACATTTTTATTACATGTGCGCGAATTATGTGAGAAGTACAAAAAACACTTTTATCCATTTTTTTTTTGCACATAATATAAAGCCCCTTAAATTGATTCAAGTATAACCCGTTTATTGCCAATATAGTTTTATTTTGAGTGTAGCTAAGCATATGGACTTTCTTCAGAGCATTAAATAAAGGAATAACCGACGCGTCCACTGTTCAAATAAGGGATCAACCGGCTTGCCCATGCAAAGTGAAGGAGATGATATAACAGTCTTACCCCCACTAGTACTACAGCGGACACCGCTTTATGGGATCGCGGTTAATGTTAGCAAACCTTTTAATGTTAGCAAAATGGTCCCGTCCGCGTGAATAAAAATATATTGCAAAATCAGAGGGTTTTTTTGTATTCAAAACTTCATTAATTGCTATCAATGTATAAAAAATAGTTTATAAAATATTTTCTGAAATTCAGTTAGATATATTCATGCATGATCAGATGGAGGGCGCTTCGAATCTGACAAATGCTTTAGAAAAATTTACATAACAAGAGGAACAATATATATCTCAAATAATAATTGATAAAGATTAGAAGCAAAAACAAAAGACATAACAAAAGAAGAGAGTTTCAAAAAAATAAAAAAATAAAAAATGTGCAGTCAAGTGAAAAAAGCAGTGAAAACAACTAAGACTGCCCGGTTCGCTGGGAAGCCTGTTTTGTGAGTTTACCAGGGGAAAAATGGACCCACAATAATGAAATTGCAAGAAATAGTCACATACAAAGTACACAACAGCGACAACAATGATTAGTTTACTACATCACAATGTGTTTTTTTTATATTTACAGCCAGTTGATCATCACATAACTGTAACAGTGTGATTTTAATAAAAACAAGAAGTTCCGTCTAGAACTATACGAGCCTACTTTCCCGTATACATCAACATCAAGTTTATTCTCTAGCTATATATATATATATATATATATATATATATATATATCTTTCTCATTTAGCTTTAATTCCTAATTACTTCAAATATACCTTTTTCAACGGTTATGCATATTCATTTACCCATTCAGTTCCTCATTCATGTACTTATTCACTCGTTTACCTAATTATATATTTATTCATTCACTCATTCGTTTAATATTTTATTCATTTTTTCACTCATTTATTCATTCACTCATCCATTAATTCATTCAGAAATATCCTTAAAAATCCAGATCAAAAATTTTCATCGGAAAATAGGCTCGTTTAGTTCTAGGTGATCTTCTTCTCTATGCGTGTTCTACGTAATAAAGTTTTTCTAATAAACTTAAAAGCAAATCCGTTGCTTAGATCAGGATTTATACAGGGTTGAAATTTCCCCGTAGGCGCTAATCTTACGTTTTTTTTGAACTTTTCAAAATTGAACAAAAATTGTTCAATTCAAAAATCATTTCAAGCCAAGAGCTCCTTTAATAAGCTTATGTGAAGGAACTTGAATCTTAAGTCCATTGTTTGTATACTTTGCTTCATATTTCCCCATAGGCGCTAACGTTTTATTTTTTTGAACTGTTCAAAATAAAAAAAATGTATGTTCAAATCAAAAAATGAAATATGGAAATGAGATGTTATCACTGAGGTCTTTCAAATGCAAAAAAAAAATCTTTCTAATCTTAAAATTCCCTCAGAAGTTATTTAGTAGGGAGAGACCGATAGACACACATTTTCCCCATCTGAAAACCCTACACTGTTAGAACTTTCATTATGAAATTACGGTTAAATAGCCGGCAGCAGTCTGTCCATCCAATTCACCGTTAAATTTACGGTTTGGAACATTTTTCTATCTTTACGGAACCTAAACCATTTCCAAACAGCTTGGTTAAAAAGCCGTAAGTACAAAGGTTTACGGTTTCATAACCATTTATAAATGGTTTCAAAACTGTAAATGTACGTTTTTCCGGTTTTTGAACCATTTCGAGGGGTAGAATCATCGAGGCCTAGAAACCGTAAACGAAGCGTGAGGGAATCGAACCCCGGGTGCATGACATACCAACCTTGCGCTCTAAATATTCGGCCATCTACACCACTCACAGCGGCCGTTTATTTGTCCATAAATCTTCTTTTCCAACAGGCAAACTGCATTAAAATTGAGATTTCAGTTTTTGATTGGATCCAAAGTCATTTTTTGTCTAAATGTACTGTATATTGACGAAAATCATTTTTTTTTTTTTTGCTGCAGAAATTAAAATACAAACCAACTTCAGCAGTTCAAATTATGGGTTCGCTCATTCGCAAACAGTTCGGGAATCCGATGTCTCCAATTTTTGATTTACGTGTGTATGTGTTTCTATTTAGTAACCACTGCTTAAGCCACTTTTTTTTTCTTCTTTTTTATATACACATGCAGATTTGAACTGATAAATCTTTATTCATATTTTAACAACAACGTACGAGGGTAAGGTTCCACAACAAAGATATACGCCCGATTGTTATTGACTACGAGACCTAGTGGCGCTTGTAAATTACCGTTAGTTAAACTTTCTTTAGGAGAAACAGAGGCTAAACGATATTTTCCCAATCAGCGGTTTGAGTACCATCTTTTAAATGGTTATTCAATTGTTGTACACTGTTATAAATTTCATCATGAAATTACGGTTAAATAGCCGGCAGCAGTCTGTCCATCTAATTAACTGTTAAATTTACAGTTTGGAATAATTTCATATCTTTACGGGTTCTAAACTGTTTCCAATCAGCTTGGTTAAAAAGCCGTAAATACAAAAGTTTTCGGTTTCATAACCATTTAGTAGCACTAATGATAACATACTGCAGGCTATGGTAATTAACTATATGCGTAGAACCTTCGAGGCGTAGAAACCATCCATAGCTATTACATTGTGGTGGACAACGAGATGCGAGGAATGCGAGATGCGAGGTGGAGCAAGAGGTATGCCGGAGACGGGGATAGAACCCCGGACCTCCTCGGTGGAAGGCCAGCACTTCCTTGCTTTGCCAAGAGGTACCTGCTGGATGTCCAAGATTTTGAGATGTTTTTTTTTATTCCGAGAAAGATAAAAATGCAAAAAATAATTAAATGGGATATGTTTCCACAACCAGTTGTTATGACTATTATTAACTTCATCCTTTCTTCCCCCTTCAGATAAAAACTATACAATATTATGCGATAGAATTCTAATCTTCACACTTCTTCGATCCTCAACCAAGATGGACGCCCGATTCTTATTGACTACGAGACTGTCGCGGCCAGGTTCACGACATAAGGGCGCGTGATACGCAAAGTGGTATAGACAATAAAACACAATTTTTTCTGGAAAACTAGACTAATTTATTCATACGTATATAGACATTATCTTTGGCCCATGAGACTATTACTATTAAAAAGAAAAAGGAAATGTGCAGGGAACGAACCATGTCCGGATCCAAAGGGCAGCACTTGTTGTGAAAATTAATCCATATATGTGGGTGGGCGATCCTTCCTCGTCCGGAAGCGAATGGGGATCATCATAATTCTGCTTGTAGAAGAAGCCTGCCGCGCCAATTTTATAGACGGCAGATGTTATCAATCAAAAATTGTACGAAAAGGGCCCATCTCTGCCTTGGAAGAGTCTCTCGCGACTATTCTGGGAAGATGAAGTGGTCTCACGGAAAAACTGATCTCCTCTGTCAAGATCTGATGAAAACTCTCCTCTGGCAAAATCTGATGATGTTCTGATGACGCTCTCGCCGAGATTTTGGTTTTAATTCACCAAAACCCCCTTGCTGATTTGATGGGAGGTCTTGACCAATTCTGGCTCAATTGACCTACCATCTTTTCTTAGATTTCTCCCAACCAGGGCGCTTACCGTCGGCCGTTGGTTGGCGAGTTTATCAGTGGGGCGGTACAGATCCACGCAATCAGAGCGTCCTTCTTCTGGTGCTCTCACGCCTCCGCAGCCATTTCGTGGCATAAAATTTATATATATTTTTTTATCCCTCCGATAGGCCTTTGTTGAGATAGTGTTTTGCGCTATTGTTGGTCCAGACGGGTTGTCGCCGTTGGTCGTAAAAATGCCTATCACATTGTAACCCCCCATCTTTCTGTCACGACAGAGAACAAGGTGGCGCTCGTAAATTACGGTTAATTAAACATTCTTTAGGAGAAACAGAGAATAAACGATTTTTTTCACAATCAGCGGTTTGAGTACCATCTTTTTAATGGTTATTCGACTGTTGTAATTAAATATGGTACAATAACAATGAAATAAATTGTTATGTTACAATTTTTTACGAAAATTTTTAACAGTGTAGTTAGTTATGGTAAAATAGCAATCAAATGAATGGTTATATTACTATTTTCTTACGGAAATTTTTAACAGTGTAATTTCAAATTTTTTATTTTTCATTCTTTATTTAATTACTTCAATATTTTTACGACACATTAATCTTTTCTCATACTTTTTTTCCCTTTCTTTTTGCTTGTACGGAAGAGTAGGCTAAAAAATAGTAACGATAATATTTTTATGTATACACATATTCAATTACGCATTGCATTTGGAAATGGATTCACTTTATTTATCACCACTATTATTATTAAACCAGACACAAACAATTTTGAGGAAAGAAATTTAAAAATAAAGTTGTTGTCTTTTATTTAAAAACCTATTTGAGCCTTAATTCAAAATCGGGAAAAAAAATTGAGGAACGTTACTCGTTACAATTAATCTGACAATTACCAAACATGCCTTATACTATATCCGAATATAATGACTTTTCACATTTATTATAAAAACTGAAATGTGTGCCACTATCTCAAAACAGCTAGTATTTAAAAAATCAGCAAAAATAAAGCGACAGATTTCTCAGACGAATACCATCCGGTTTGATTCTATTCTGTACACCGCAAGAACCCTTCATGTCTGCGGGTGGGCACTGTTCCCACGAGCATAACACAACATATGTTCACAGCAATTTCCTCTTCCGGTGGCTTTGCATTCACACCCCACCTTAAGCATACTGAATGGTCGTCTGCCGTCCAAATGCATATCATTTGTTCATTTTCCCATGCAGACAAATAAATGTTCAAACTCATAAATTCATACGCGAGCTAACAGCTCTGCGTTTTTCACCCATTATTTACTCCAACTTTGACAGAGAGTTGATTTATTTTTTGGTGTCCACCTTTTCTTGCGGCTTTAGGAGATATAGCAACTCCACCTCTGACAGATGGCTCGTTACGAAACATTTACGAAGTAAAGTTACATTTCCATGTCGGATACCATAAGTCCAAGGAATCCGCCGCGGCGCTTCGACTCCAAGCAGCCTTATGTCACGTTCCCTAAGAAGAAAAAAAAATCATCCTCGTCTGTACCTTTCATCTGTGCCGATAGAGGGTCACCATGGGTGGTGATGCCACATTAGTTGCAAAAATAACGAACGCTAATACGAAACTGGCCATTTTTTTGTGTTTTAAGTACATAGGTCTTTTACAGAACAGCTTCAATTTTAACAGCTATGTACAGTATACACAGTGTGTCGACGAATCCTTTAGACTACGTTATAAAATAACAAGCCGTTCCGTCTAGAATTATACGAGCCTACTTTCCTGTAGTTCTTCATTACTTTTAATATATCTTTTTCAACGGATAATACATATTCCTTCACTCACTCATTCATTCTTTCATTTATTCATTCATTCATTCATTCATTTATTCATTTATTTATTCACTCAAATATTTATTTTTCTATTCATTTACTCAGATATTTATTTTATCGTTTATTCACTCTTTCATTCATTCTTTCACTCATTCATTTATTCATTCATTCCTTCTTTCACTCATTCATATATTCATTCATTCATTGAGAAATATCCTTAAAAATCACAATCAAAAAGTTTCATAGGAAAAAAGGCTCGTTCATTTTTTGTTGAACTTCGTATCTGTACATGTATTTCATGGTAATATCTTTCCGATAAAGTTTGTTGTTTGATATTAGTAATGTTTCTCTCAATCGATTTTTGACCAGAGAGTGACTACACTAAAGAAAAATCCTGAAAATTTATGATAAAAATTATTAGCATCCATGCTGCCAGTACTTTTTACAGTATAAATTATTTTTACTTAGGACAAAAAAAAAAGTTTCTGAAATTTATTGTGCAATTTACGGTAGGAAAATGTATTCTTGATTTGGAGCGCTTTAGTCCTTATTAAAAATAAATTATAAAATCGTTTTCCTATATTTAGAGAAAATGTGTCTGCTTAACTTGGCTCCTAATAAATTTCCGCTTATGATGTCCTATTTGATGTCGTACCAGTTCAACTTTTATTCTGGCGACGCACCCTTGTTGTAGAGTACAATATATCGTGGGCATACAAGTAAAACTGACCAAGTCAAAATTTTTCATTTTTCGTATTATATGACCAAGTCGTACTTTTTTGGATTGTTTATGACAGGTAAAAGTGGCCAAGTCTAATTCTCAAAACATAACGACGGAATTGCTTAGTATTTAAATGCCAAGTCATATCCTTGAAATTAATGGAACAAGAGAAACTGACTAAGTCGTTTTGCCAAAAATAAGAAAATTTGACTTGGTCAGTTTTACCTGTATGCCCACGATATGCGGTATTACACCAATCAACATACGCGGTATTACACTAATCCACAAAACTCGCTATTCGGAGTAATCTTATATGATTTGCATATGCATAAGCATTGTTAATATTACGAGTGTAATACAAGAAATGTATTTGAAATTTGTTTCGAAACTATTGACACTAATTATTATATATTATGTGGATTTTATTACATGCTGTGATTTGGGAGTAGAATGTTCCTCGTGCAGAAATTTGGTTGTCACCATATGTAATCATCACGTATTTCCGAAATGTATTGTGTTTCATGAAATAGTGTTTTATGAAATCAGTGTTTGCTTACGGCACTTTTTGAAGTTTAACGTATGAAATTATGATTTCCCTTTCTGCTAAAACATATTTGCGAACCCTCACTAAAGTTTAAACCGGTTACTAAGTTTAAAGCGTTTTAGTTTATTATTTTTAGAAAATTGGGCTTTTTCAGTGTCGTCCTGGAATATTAAATTCATTTGCAGAGTTTGAAGTTATGGAGTCATTTAACTTAAAATGTTCATTGAAATTGTCACAAAATTACTATTTACATTCAAGACAAAATTCAAATATGAACTCGGCATACAAGTTACAGATCGTCAATATTTTTATTATTTTTTTTAAATTAAATAATCGTATTTAAATGTGGCGCTTCATTTATTGTTACTGATAGCATTTCCAAACCTATGCATAAGAGCGCTATTTTGGTGACACTTTGAAATATGGCTCAATATAAAAGTTGTCTAAAACGTAGATTTTGAGCTCAGAATTTTTCGTCGTTAAATATTAAGTATGAATCATGCTGAGCTGCATAACGTTGGCCTTAAAGAAAATAAAATTAGATGGTGTAAACTTATTTCATTCCATATAAATTTCATATAATTGCTTATCAATGGCATTTCAGTTCATTTTAAAATGAGTATATTAAATTCAATGCGCGCAACATATGGTGTTATTCTCATATATTATAAAATAGAGTAAAAATCTTATAGAGACTGGTATAAATATAAAAATTCAGCTTACTTTTATCAATTCATTTTAAGCCTTCATTTAAAAAAATAATAATAATGCATTTCGAAACACGTGCGAAAACTGTCTATAATACAGGGTAAACTCACCTGATATGACGGTACATCCTAATATGGGGTATCTATATATTTTCCTGTAGTCATCAGTTATGTACTTGCAAAGTATCAGAATATTTCATCTGTGTGCAACGATGCCATTTTATAACCAGAACCAGTTGTGAGCAGTTATTAATGGTTGCGCATTTGTTTGTTGGTATATGCCTTCTGAAAACAAAATAGCGCTACGGAAAGTAGACTATCTTTGTTGAAAATTGTGATTTTGACTTTTATCAATGTTTTATTTATTTCATTTTAACTGTAGGTATATGTTCTATCCGTATTCATTGTATTTCATGCAGCTGTATAGCAGGTGGTTATGAAATAAAATATAGTTGACAGTGAGCTTAATATGGGGTAGATATTGCTAATGGGATACTTCATATTTGTAACAGCTCATTTAGAAATTTAATTTTAGTATTGAATATTTTTTATAGTGTTTTCAAAATGAAGAAGATACATTATGTTATATTATATATTATAAAAGAGGAGGGATTTCTCTACATTCTCCAAGTTCATTTTCTTCAGACGACTCAGAATTATCTTCTCTGTCAGAAGATGATTATTAGCGAAATAAATGCGACGATGAGGCTGCCGCTGAATGCGTATTGTGCAGAGTTATTATCAAATCATCAGTCAGCTGAATAGTGTACCCGTTGCCAAAAATGTTTGAAATGGGCACACATAAACTGTGTAGGTAATCCGGGAAAATAATCGTGTGTTTTGAAGTGCAAATAACTGAAAAGTATGATTGTTTTAGTTATTTTCTTTTAATTTATTTTATTCTAAACATGAAAATAATTTTCATTTACTTTATTTCATTCAAAGTAGAAAATAATTTTCAATTAAGTGTTTTATTTTTGTTGATGATGAAATTAAAAAGTACAAAAACTATTTACGGATATTAATAACATTATTTGTGCTAAACTATATCTAGTAATACTAATTTTTTTCCTATACTCTTTAAACCGAAAGTTGCAAGAAATGGTGGTACCCCGTAATGAGAGCCTACCCTACATTAAGAGCCTTTTTTTTGGGGGGGGGGGGGTTTCTAAACATGCATTATAAAATAAGATTTTTCACTATCAAGCTAAAAGTCAAATATATATAATTTTATAATCCTATATTATTTTATAAGTGTAAAAGCAGTGTTAAATTATTAATAATGCTAGATATATGAGGCAAAATCAAAAGCTACCCTATATTAGGAGACTTTATCCCACGCCTTACAGATCAGAAAAATTAAAACAAATCAATAACAGTTAAATTTGTATACCTGATTTTACGATGCGTTAATCCATAATAAATGTACCATTACTCTTCGTTCCATTAATCCATTTCTCTTTTCAGGCGCCGCGAAAAATTTTTATGCCAACAAATCTTGTCTTAAACTCCAATGTAACACTTTCAAAAGTGACAAATATTTTTGACACTCAAAGAGCATTAATATTATATGACATGGTGCGATATTTTCTAAGGTATGACGTCATAAAGAAAGTTTTGGTCCATCCATGACATATTGAGTAGAATTATGTCAACAGTATATAATGTGTAATAGCTTTGTGTTAGACCACTAATGTTGCTTCTAATCAATGAATAAAAATTACGAGATGTTACGCAAAGGGTTTTCATAAGGCAAAAAAATATATACTTTATTGCTTTAATCACAGGAGTTTTCATTAGTACATTTAAAGCTGATGTAAGGTGTTTAAGATAGAGAGAGAGAGCGAGAGAGAGTAATAAAAGTTTAAAATAGATAAAATATGAATTAAAAAACATATTTTATTTAGCAACATCTAAAAATAAAGCTATATCAGAGCTGAAAAGGTCAATAGGAAATATATTTCATTTAGATGTCACTAACGAATTGATTATCATGCACAGCTGAATAAAAATTCTAAAATGATTCTGGGATTTAAACATGTTTATTATTATTAACTAAAAGATTATTGGCCTTATGTTTTCTATTAAATTTCTTCTTAGCATTCACTAAAAACGTTAAGGGTTTTTTTTTTTTTTTGCAGGTGACAGTTGTTTTATTTCGTACAATTAATATTTTTTTAAGTTACGTTCTTTGTAATAATATATTTTAATACTAGTTCAATAATTATGTAATATTATTTTCTACGTTTGATTCCTTAAAATTAATTAAAATGCATCTTTATATTGGGAGTAGTTCGTGCTTTCTTCTTTATGGCAGAACCAATTCTCCGAGAAAAGATTATCCTGCTATCACATTTTTTTCCATCGATTTTTTATTTTGGTGGCAGACCATTTTTCATTTTCAAGGAATAATGACTAAAGCCTGAGGCTTGTGGTCACTTATCAAAGCAGTTTTCTTAGAAATGCTCCAATTTTACTGTAAAGTAAAGAATTCAGTCTTACTAACAAATGACAAATGCTGTTTCTTCCTACATTTTTCAGGTGTGATTGAATAACAATAAATAATGACTTTTAGGCTAAAAGTCATTACTTAAAATGAGTAGCTTTATAGTATGCTGTTTGCTGCTAAACATTTTACTTGTATATATCTGTGTGAAAAAAAAAACAAATGTTGAAGTAATTTTGCAGTATAATATCGAAGTTAAATATTATTTGAAGTCGGATATCACATTCATTCTCGTTTATCTTTTTATTTACTAGATACTAATCAACTAGTGTTTGAATGTTACATTTTTTCTTAACTATTTTTAATTTTTTTCGCGGTAAACCAAGAGACATGATGCAGAAACTCAGCGTTTTGCTAACTATAGTTTGAAGATCACTGGTCTAAATCAGATACCTAAATCAGATGATATACTAGCCAAGCAGCCTCTGTACAATTTGGTGAAGCTGTGAACGTTTATCACATCCACAATTAAGTACAGATAAATAGATCAAAAGAATCCGTTATTGTGATAAATATTTATTAGCCTATTCAGTAAATTATGTTATGAATTATTATAAATAGTCAACCGGTAATTGTGCATAACTACCGGGCTAATCCAATATAAAGCGCGGGGAAAAATGAATCAATTTAGCAGAATCGATCTTAGTTTTGCATTTTTTATAACAGGCTGGTGTTTTGTTTTTGATGTGCTTTGAGCATTATCTCCAGATGCTGGTGTGAAATGATTTTCTTGAAATGTTGCTGTTGACTAATGATTCGTAAGTCAATCTTTCCCAAAGTTGCTATATGTGTGTACCCTTTCTATGATTTTTGTAATGCGCATAGTTGGAAAACAGATAAAAAAGAAGGATGATGCTATGCCAGATTTGCTCCGGCCTCTGATATCACTGTCAGTAATGTTGTGTCTGAAGAAGTGAACTTCGCTATTCAATACGTTTTCGGTCATCAGTTGCTCCTTTAAAACAAGCTCGCGAATCAATCTCAAATAAAACTTTTTGTTTTCTGATTTTGAACGCTCTTATGTTCAACTCCTTCGATAGTACCTTTTGGTGTCTAGAAACCTAAATAAGCTTGCTTGAAAATATTGAACGGATCTAAATTTATCATAGGTGACTAATGCCTTTTCCTGCAATATGTAGTCAAACCCTGTTGACGCGAAATTTCGCTTAACAAAAAATAAATACCATTCCCCGTCAGATAAAGTTAAAAATTAGTGTTAATTTTTTTAAAGACGGAGTTGATTTGGACGAAATCCTGCATAAGACGAAAAGCAAATGTTTACGGTCGAAAAAAAGACTAAGAAAATAATAGAAAAAATAACATCCTTTGACATCATTTTTTTTTCTAACTTCGGAAGGTTGAAAGATATACACTTTATTCTATGAATTGTATGAAAATAGTGAACCAGGTGCAATGCCTGTGATTCATTCATTCTAATCCTATTTCGAACAGACGCTGTGCGAACTTTTATTCGTTGGATAGGATCAGGGACAAGAATGAGTTGACAATACAGATAAGCAATGGACATTTTTTCATTGTTTATAACACATTATAGGGAACAATAGGGGACAGTTTCAAAAGGACCTTTATCGCAAGTGTGGGTCAGGGAGATTTCCCACCCCTGTTGATTTTCAAGAAGAGGAGTGTCAATCAAGCATCTTTCCTTCGTTTTAGATCATTTCATTCGTTGGTTTAGCACAGAGCTAAACACTAATTCTGTTCCTGGGAAATCAGTACTTAAGCTTAAACAGAACAAGTGACCCCCTGTAAAGGGTGAAGGAACTTAGTTCTGTGCATTTGGTTTTTTAAAATCATTTCAATAACTAATCGTAAATAGCAGTCCTTTTCCTTAGAAACAAAAGCAAAGGATTTTAAATGAACTTGATGACAGGGGAAAGTCGGGTAAAACCGGGAGCCTAACGATATTTTTTTTTGAATATTTATTCACTATGGGAATGAAACAGTAAAAAGTTGTGTTAAGCTGATAGACTGATCCCTTTTGAAGAAAACAGAAAACAAATCAATGGTGGCAATTGCAGTTAAGACCATAAAAACATATAAAACGTATTGAATTTGAAACTATATCAAACCTACAATAAAATTGCTTTAGGTTATATCCTAAGAGTTTCAGGCACAAAAATCACAAAGGAAAGTTTAATAATGAAAATATAGTTTTAATAATGAAAGTCATGAATATTGTACATAAATATAACTATACAGTAAGTTACTATTCAACAAGCCTATAAATGATTTGTCCCAAACCAGGTGCTACCCATTTTTGTCCGACCACACCATTTTGAATAAATTTTGCTCTAGCGTTGTTCAAACAACTCATACACACCAATATAAAACGTTAAAATAACAGGGTTCGCGCTAGGCTGCGCGATTGCGCGATTCCCGCAATATTTTTTGAAATTCCACTCAAAAAAAAATTTGTTTGCGCTTAAATTTTAAAAATCCCACTTAAAATTTTGGTCAAGGAGGGAAATCCCACCTTGTATTTTTCCCCAGTGTGAACCCTGAATAACAAGTTAATAGTAGGCTAAGAGATGTTATACTCACCTAAACTAAATCCTTAGGTATTTAGAATTGGGAGTGTAATATCATCGAAGCAAAATTCTTATACTTTTACTGTGAATATTTAAACGAATCACTACTCCAAAACAGGTGGTTTACGCGACTTAACCTCACTGGACACTGTTATGGGTCTCGCCTGTAAATAATTCTACTAAGTTTCGCTAAGTATAAAAACAAATGAAGTCGTATAAAACCTAAATCACTATTTTTTCCAACTACCCGGTTTTGTCCGACTCTCCTCTACATCACTGATGATCCCTACGGGATTGCCAGCAGCACATAATCTACGATTTTTAAAAGTTGGCATATGATCGAAGACTGATTATGCTAAGAACGTGAACCAATTTGAAACTACAAGGAAGAGGATGTGAACCGGAAAAAATTAAGATGTAGAAGTTGCACTCTTACGGTGGATAGTAGAGGCCATGAGCCAAAATACCTGCAAACTTCAAAATCGGGGGACCAGGTAACTAAAATTCGACCAAAAAATGGATTTTTACTTTTTTACACCATTAAATAATTTGAACTTTTATCTTTATAACGACGTATTACACTTGTTTATCAATAAAACAGAAGTGTTGAAATTTTTCATTCTTTCTTGAAGCCCTTCACAGCTGTTTGGTCATTTAAAGAGCTGACGAATGTAAACAAACCTCTCTCCCGGCATGACGCTTTAGTTAATACTCTACATGTATTATTTCTATCGAACCTTTTCTATTTTTTTATTACTATCAGAATTGGCAACAGTAAAGTTAACTGCAACTGTTTTTCACAGTTTTTAACTGTTTACATTGCTTTTCGCATGTGCTTTGCTGATGTTTCTCGTGTATTCCGTTTTATTAGTTACTTCAGTGTATTTACTTCCGTTAGTTATATTTTACTAGTTCCGAGTTAATTGGCTTATTTAGTATGCCACGAAGTAAACGTATCTTTAAAAAACGTTGGAAATCCAACCATTAGTAAGAATGGTATTGAGTCAAATGAGACTGGTTTTGAGTCAAATGAGACTGGTATTGTCAAATGAAACTGTGGTGACTGAAAGCTCCAAATTAGACAATTTCCCAGCTAAAAAACGACTGCAGAACAACTGTAGAAAAGCGTAAAAAATTACAGACGTTTTAAAACTTCTGCAGTTTTCTTAAACATTTTAAAGTTCCTGTACTTTGGTAAAAATAAAAAGTGCAGACGTTTTAAAACTTCTGTAGTTTTCTTAAACATTTTAAAATTCCTGAACTTTGGAAAAAGTAAAAAGTGCAGAGATTTTAAAATTCCTGTAGTTCTGTTGAATGTTGCAAACTGCCTGTACTTTGAAAGAAAAAAAAAGTACAGACGTTTTAAAGTTTCTACCGTTTTTTAAATACTACAAAACAACTGTATTTTGTCATTTTTTTATTGTGCAGTTACACTTGATTTTTTTTATTTCATCACATAACCAGCAATAGTAATTTTTTTCTAAACTTTGATTGTAACTTCAACAACGGTGCATTTTTAAAAGGAAGTACACTACCTGATTCATTAGTGCTCACATTTTGTAAGCTGAAAGTATAATGACTAAAGCACCTGATCGTCAAGAGAAAAAATGTTCAAAACAATGTATTGCATATGGTGTAATTTTTAGATTATTTTATCAAAAGATGGTAATGTGTGACACTGTTGCAATACTAATTAAATTTTAAATATTTCTTTAATAACACTAAAGTTTGCGAAAAAATTATTGGATAGAAGCTCTGATTGGAAGAATAATAATATCTTAATTTGTTGAAATTTCAAAAATGTAAGATTAAACAAAGTGTTTAATGAAAAAAAAAAACGTTGATATGAATTAATTACTGAAGTCTTTTTTTTTTTTTTTTTGAAATGGTTTCTTTATTATTCTTAAGTAAAAAATGCACGAAAAAAAAATCAAAATCATATTGTTTAATAGAATATATTGTTGGTAAGAGAAAAACAAAATTTTCGAAACAAAGAAAGGACTGATAATTGAAGGAATTTTGAGGAGGATCAAAAATGTATTTAAACAATTTTTATTATAGTACACAAATTACAGCATACAGAAAAAAAAGGGAAATCAAATTTGTGTAATGGTACAGAACATGCATGATTTATAATTGGTGTAAAACTATCTCATGTGTGTGCCAGGGACATTATAGCGTGATTGGACGAGATCCCGTACTATGGAAACATTTTTAACACTTCTTTCCGGCATCCCCAACTACCCATCACCGTGGCCGCATTCCTACCAGAATTTGTTCGGAATTTGCTTTGTTCAATCCTATTGACTATTTTATTAGCATTCCTAATTATTTGAGAAAGTTGATTTGATTTTGAAGATTTCATTTCACTGTAAGTACATTTTCTTAATTGTATTATTATTTTGCTAACTTCAAGAAATATTATCCAATTATTTATTATTTTTATAAATTTTCTTTCATGCCCTTCATGATCAAAATTTAAAGAATATAATACGATTACGTATTTTTTTAATTTTTGCATTCTTAACCAGATTTGCCATGTTTGAACAAATGCAATTTGCATAACTTTCCTGCATTTTTTACCGATTTACATACAAGCCTTATCCCATTGGACTTTCATAATGCTAGTCAATAAATAGAATTATTTTTGGCCATTAAACTTAAATTTTTCCGATGATAATTGATTAATAATTTTCTCTTTCACATGAGTATTACTAAAAAGAGTTGCTTACTTTTCATGCTCAAAATGCACGTTATTTTAAAAAGATAAAAAATATAAAGAAATTAAAAAAAAAACTAAAATCCAAATACGACAGTTTCACTTTACATTGATTTGAAATTGTAAACGTAAAATTTGAAAACAAAAATGACTGCTTTCAAAACATTTTGATGATGATCCATAACTTTTACAAAATGAACCGATTTTGATGATTTTTTCTTTAATCGATAGAGGGTCGTCTAACTCAAATATCGCTCATCAATTTTACTACATTTGTTTTTTAGTTAAAATTCTGAGTTTAGTTATTTTTCACCTATGAGAAGTTATAGGTGAAAAAAAGTATTTTTTTATTTTAATTGGAAAGGGTTGGGTTGATTCTTCTTTGTTAGTAATTTTACTAACAAAGATTGTTTGAATGACACGTTTTCAAAAACTTTGATTAAAAACGTTTGTTGACATTAAGCTGTAATATTAAAGGCAATTATAACAAAAGTTTGACTGAAAGCTTCTCTGAAGAAAAAATTAAGTCCAATCAGTTTGTTTGCTTTAGTGACCTTTAAAAGTGGATTTCAAAACGGAATTTATCATACAAGCGGTTAGTTTTATTGGAAAAAAATAGAACTGACTTCAAATTCTAAATTGCGCTAAAAAGTGAAAAAATAATTAATTCTTTAAACAACATCGATACGACTTTTAAACGTAATTTTTGAAGTCTGTACAAAATTATGACAGTCTAATTATCATTACACTATGATGTTATTTTGCATTGAACCTGTTGCAAACTCTAGGCCATTTATGTTTGTAATTGATTCATAGTTACAAAAGTAATCATAAAGCAAAATCCATCATAATTTTGCACCGACTTCAAAAATTATGTTTAAAAGTCGTATCGATATAGTTTAAAGAATTAGTTTATTTATCACTTTTTAGTGCATTTTATAATTTGAAATCGGCTCTATTATTTTCCAAAAATTATTTCAAAAACTATTTATCTCATTTTGGGTATCACCCTATCCAACTCCCCCCCCCCCCCCCCCGTAAAGGGTGTCCCCATGACGGACCTGTCTTTATGTTTTTAAAAATGTTTTTTTAGTTAATTCCAGCACCGAAAAGTGAAGCATTTGAATTGCGCTATGAAAGCATGCTCTGTATATAAAACAAGAATAATATATATATATTATATATACCTCACAACTCAAAGAACTCAAATCGGAACTTAGAATATGTGCTATTTGGTTCATAAAACAGCTTAGGAGTAAGAATCCTCAGTGGCAAAAATAACAGAGTTGAAAAATAACAAAAAACAGTATCTCGGGAAATTAATTTTTGAAGATTTTAAAGGGGGCATTATTTCCGCATAAATAAAACAATTAAAAATAAATAAACGAATTCGAATTATTCAAATTAAAAGCTGGTATTTTTAGATTGAATCAGAGTGAAAATAGTAGCTAATTTCATTGTATACCTTTCTGGGACACTTAAATGATTCGCTTTATTTATGCATTTAAAAAATTATTTATTAATTTTTATGACTGAATGGATATTCCTTCCTCTAAAATAATGCAGCAGGACACAGTAACGAGCCTGCGTTTAACGAGATTCCTAATTTAATATAGGAAATGCAGTTTTTTTGGTTGGTATAAATGGTTTAAAAGCGTTCGAGTGTACTCTTTAACAGGATAATTGTTTTTTTCTGGGGATATAACAAGGAAAAAAAATTTTGGAAACCTGAAGTAATGACAGAAATAATGAAAAATAATTATTTAAAAAAAAAAAGAAATGAAAAGAAAATCATCAGTAGTCCTAACCATTCTATAATGTTTCAAACGCTTTTCCAAATTTCTCAGAATAAATAGCATAACTGCCACAGAAGCACAGAACCAACATGTGCAAAGAAGAGGGACCGGCTGGCTAAACCGGTTCCCCTTTTGTCTAATTCCGGGAACAGAAGGGGGAAAATACAAAGAACGTATAGCAGCTTAAAAAATCCCGTGATTTCCTGTGCCTTACTAGTGTTTCAGAGCCATGCATAAGACAAGTTATTTTCAAACCACTTGGAAAAAGCAGCAATAGATGTAAGTTGTTTTTATATTTTTTTCACGCTGAATTCCGCTATAAGGACAATTACTGTAAATATATCGTTTAGTTTTTTATTTGGAACTTAATGGGTTGGAAAAAATACGTACTTTTTAAAGTCGCTCTTTTAAAAATTTAAAATTACTTTTTAATTTTAAAAACTTCTGTTTCGAAAAAGGGCTATGGATATGTATAGGAGTATCTCTAAGCATTCACAAAATTGTATTGGTTTTTAAAAGCTCTGGTCGTTTAAAAGATGGAGGAAGGGGGGGGGGGGCATGCGTCGACTTTCAAGCGAATACTTCAGCAGCGGGAATTACTATTTATCAACATATAAAGGAAACGCAAATTTTTAAAATAGCAACCACTGCCAAACGTTTTGATAAAATTTTAATTCTCATTTGGGTAGAATAAAATTGGATTCTAATAATATTTATATATCAAGGAAATTTTTAACTAATAAAAATTAAGGTAAACTGAGTTTTTAAAGCTCAGAGATTTACATCTATGCACATGGTATATGGTTAATGATACACAAAATTATGGTTTCACGAGTTTCATATGCATGAGATGTATACAAGTTAAGAAATACGGAATTTTTCAGAGGGTGAAGCTTAATGTAAGTATGATTCCCCGGATTCGCACCCCCTATTGTTTCACTATATATTAACTAGCCAATTTGTTATAAATAACTAGATCCGTGGAGATAAATATAATTTACATTATTTATTATGTTCATTAGAAATTATTTAATAAAAGCAACATTTTATCTTTAATTTTTTAAGGATTGTATCTGTAATATTAAGAATATAAGTAATATGTATATATGTATATGATTGGTGTGTGTTGAATCCTTAGTAAATTAAAAGGGCATTTGTTTTAAATAATTTCTTATGAATGACTTACGAATTATATTTCTTGCAATTATAGATTTCTGATAGGGAATTGTCACAAAAAGCGTCGCATGTTGAAAACCAGATATCTCTGCCTATCTTTTTTATAATTATAATTGCATTTTAAATATCGCTCTTTAGTATGTAAGCATACTTTTCTCTTAAAATATTTTAGTTACTGTTTCAGAGATGCCAATCAGTATGGATAGTTGTCACTACGGAAAATAGCGAAAATTTTCAGTTTTCTATAGAATATGGAAAATGTCAACATTTTAACGAAAATTAAGAATTTTTACTTATTGACTTTCGAAAGCAGTACTGCGGAATATGATACTTGGTACACTAATAAATTAGAAGCATGATTAATAACTGAATTGCTTAGAAAATTAAAATTTAAAAAAAGTGTTAATTAAATAGAAATTACCCTGACACTGTTTTTAACATTTCTATTCGCTAAAGTTTGACTTAAAAAAATAATCAAACGTTCATACATTCTAATATCCAATACAGACCATTTCTTATCGACCAAATTAAATGCTTTCTTGCTTATTATTATCTCTCGCATTTAATGTTTGGATTCATAAGATATTTACCTAGTAAATTCATTGGAGATTTATTGGACGTTGTCTTCGGGAAAGCAGTTCTCTCCCAAAGCTGTATCAAACTAATAAACGCTAAAAATAGTTACAAAACCACCTCTGCCTGATTATACACTGAAGTACACTGTTAGCAGCTTTTCGTCAGAAATTAAAAAGCTGCCACAAAGCTCTGGCTTTTTAATTAATATATTTTCTTATCTTATAAGAAATAGTTAAGTAATTTTGTTCATTTTTCTTCATTCTATTTTTTTATGAATTATATGTACTAATTGTATGAATTCTATTGAAATTAATTAATTTTGTCTACATATTTACGAACATTATCATTCATTAATCAACTACACTTATTAATCATATTTCTTACAAACATAGGTTTCAAAGAGCTGTCAAAAACTGTTGCATGCTAAATCCCTGCCTATCTATAATGATGGAAATATAAATAATGATTGCATTCCTAAAGCATTTTTTTTTCTAATTTTATAGTATTGTGAACTAAGCATAATTTCCTTTGAAAATGATTTTATTAACAGTTAGATGCCATCCGGTATTAATTGTTGTAGCTGTGGTATAAAGTTAAACTGCAAAATAATTTTAGTAAAACCAAAATTAATACTAAAGGTATTTGGAACGCTAAAACTAGAAGAAATGTTGCTCTAATTTTGAGCATCGAATGTACATTAAAACTTCAGAAAAAGAAAAAAGTAAAGGTATTTGGAACACTAAAAACTGTGCAAGAAATACTGTACTAATTTTTAGTATGTAATGTACAGAAAAACTGCAGAAGAAAGGAAAAAAAAAGTAAAGGTATTTGGAACACTAAAAACTGCAGAAGAAGTACTGTACTAATTTTTAGTACGGAATGTACAGAAAAACTGCAGAACAAAGAAAAAAAAAAGTAAAGGTATTTGGAACACTAAAGACTGTAGAAGAAAAACTGAAGTTTATATTTGTACAGTTTTCGTGTTCCAAATACCTTTACTTTTTTTTTAAAGTTAACCTGCAGTTTTTTTTTTTTTGGCTGGGTTAGGCCTACAGTACAGTGAATATGAGGAAAATACAGATTCCGGATACGAAATTATATCATTAAATGTTTTGCAGAATGCTTTGGATAAATTTGCTGCTTGTAAAAACTGTAATGGAAACATATATGTGCAAGTAAAAAGGCGAATAGGCCTTGCATCAGAATTACAGGTCGTTTGCAAAAATTGTAAAAACTCCTTTGACTTTTTCAATAGCAATAAATTAGAAAATACTGAATCAAAAGTAAATGTGTATGATCTAAACTTGAGATTTGTGTATGCTCTTCGCAGTATTGGAAAAGGTCGAACAACTGGTAGAATTTTGTGTGGAGTGATGAATTTACCACCGCCACCCACAAGATTTTTAACATACACAAATATTTTGACTGCTGCGTCAGAACAAGTATGTACTGAGCAAATGAAAGCTGCAGCTGAAGAATGTATATATTTTAACGAAAATAATAGGGATTTGTGTGTTGTCTTTGATGGCACATGGCAAAAGTGTGGCCATCTATCTCATAATGGTGTTGTCACAGCAACGAGTGTTGATACAGGAAAAGTGATCGATGTAGCAATTATGTCTAAATTTTGTAAGTGTCCCCAAAAAAATAAGTCAGTTCACTTAGATACATGCACTGCCAATTCCAGTAGAACAAGTTGTGGAATGGAAGTCAGTGGTGTCAAAGAAATTTTCAACAGATCACAAGCATTGTATAATGCTCGATATGACAAATATCTTGGAGATGGGGATTCAAAGGCTTATAAAAATGTAGTGTAATCTAAAATTTATGGTGACCAAAATATTGAAAAATTAGAGTGTATTGGGCACATTCAAAAAAGAATGGGAAGTCGGTTAGCTGATCTGAAGAAAAAATATTCTGGAAAAAAACTTAGTGATGGAAAGTCATTAGAGGGTAAAAACAGGCTAACTGATAATATTATTATGAAGATCCAGACATTTTATGGATTAGCAATTAGAAGAAATATTGGATCCCTTCAAAAAATGCAGCAAGCTGTTTGGGCGGAATATTTTCATTTGCTGTCAAGCAATGAAAATCCAAATCATGGACTCTGTCCAGTTGGATCTGAAAGTTGGTGTGGATTTCAATGTGCACAAGCCAAAGGCAAAACATATGATCACACCAAGCATACACATATTCCTCTTCCAATAATGGAAGTCATCAAGCCAGTATTCAGAGACTTGGCAAATCCTGATCTGCTGAACAAATGTCATCATGGGAAAACTCAAAATCCCAATGAATCTGTGAACAGTGTCATTTGGACTCGAGTGCCAAAAGCTGTATTTGTGAGCATTGAAACTTTAAAATTTGGTGTTTTTGATGCTATTTCATGCTTTAATATAGGAAATATAACTAAGTGTCATACTTTATCCAAGATTGGAATTCCTCCTGGTCATCACTGTGTGAAAAGTATGAATGATTTAGATACAGAGCGTGCTATCGACAGAGAGCGGAAACTATCCGACTATCAAAGGAAAAGAAATAAAACTGCAAAAAGGAAACTTGAAAAGTCTTATGAAACAGAAGAAGGGGATAATCCTTCCTACAAACCAGGATTTTATTAAATTTAGCTACTTAATAACCAGTAAAAGTATCAATGAAATATTTAAATGTGTTTTACTCAAAACTTGGATTTTTCAGGTTCGTGTTCCTTTTTCTTAATATCTATGAAACTTAAGAACTCAATTTTTTAATGACACTTATACTATGTTCTATTACATACTTTAACACAGGGATTTGATGATTTTTTAAGAATTATTTATTTTAAGCAGTGAAGTTAGGCCAGAAATGCTTAGTTCAAAGTGATGTTCAATAAATAATTAATAATAATTTTTCATTTTTACTTATAAAGAAAGTAGTCTGTTAAAGTATGTAAAACATGTTATTCTAACTGCTGTAAAAATTTCAAAACCCTATCTTTTACCATTTCTGAGAAAAAGGTACATAAAAATCGTGAATTTAACATGGCGGAGATAGGACTTGCCCGGTCCCCTTAACGCGAAAAATGTCGACATCCCCATCGAGTTCGCGTTAACGAGGTTCGACTAGACTACACTGTTAGAAAGTTCATCATGAAATTACGGTTAAATATCCGGCAGCAGTCTGTCCATCTAATTCTCCGTTAAATTTACGGTTTGGAACATTTTTGTATCTTTACGGGTCCTAATAATTTCTAATCAGCTTGGTTAAAAAGCCGTTAATACAAAAGTTTACGGTTTCATAATAATAACTAGTATGGTTTAGAAACAGTAAATGTAAGTTTTTACGGTTTTTGAACTATTTCAAGGCGGAGAAACCGTAAACGAAGCTCGCGGGAATCGAAACCTGGGTGTATAGTGTAGCAAACTTGTGCCCTAACCATTCGGCCGTCTTCACCACTCAAAGCGGCCGTTTATTTATCAATAAATCTTCTTTTTCAGCAGGGAAGCTGCATTGCAATTGAAATTTTAGTTTTTGATTGGTTCCAAAGTCATTTTTGGTCTAAATTTACTGTATATTGACGAAAATCATTTCATTTGCTTCAAAAATTAAAATACAAACAAGCTTCAGAATCTCAAATTGTGGGTTCACTCATTCGCAAACAGTTCGGAAATCCGGTGTCTCCAATTTTTGATTTACGTGTGTATGTGTTTCTATTTTTTGTTCCACAACTAAGATGGACACCCAATTCTTATTGACTGCTAGACTTAAGTGGCGCTTGTATATTACGGTTAGTTAAATGTTCTTTAGGAGGAACAGAGAATAAACGATTTTTTTTCCTAATCAGTGGTTTGAGTACCATCTTTTTATTGGTTATGCGACTGTTGCAATTGAATATGGTAAAATGACAATCAAATAAATGATTATATTACTACTTTCTTACGGACATTTTTAACAGTGTAAATGTTTACCTAAAATACCTCTTAACTTCTATACTGTTCGACGTCTGTCGCTAGAATTCTACATTTACTATTCAAGTTGTGTAGTTTTAGACGATATACACCATGTTCAGATTCCCGATTGTTGGAAGAGAACATTTACTAATAAGATATTAGAATGTGCAGATAATTTTTACGTATCATCTTATACCTTCATAGAATGTATGTGTTATTAATGACACCGATTGCAGTGAATCTACTTTTGAAAATACAAATATGTTTTTTCCCCCAAACTACAGTTTTTATTTATTTATTTTTGGTACTATTATTTTCGATTTTGTTGAAATTGTATTAAGCCGCCTGAAAGATATGGTTTCAACGCTTATTTTCAGAAAAGCAAATCCGTTTTTTTTTTTTTTTTTCATCTCTGTTTTGATTTGGTCTCTGTTTATTATCATATGTTTGTAAATACATATATGATTAAAAATATGCTACCCCACATGTGGTAGGAATTCCGCTGTTGCTACAAAACATGTGGTAGGTAAGACATTCCGTTGTTAAATTTAAAGTAATTTAGGGTATTTTGAAGTTAGACCAAGATACTTCCTTACGGCGCTAATTTGTTGTTTTTTCTGATGTTGATATATTTCTTTTCCAACGAACTTAGATAACTGATGTATTATTCTTTGTAAAACGAAAACATGTTCTCATTCTTATATCTCCCCTCACTACTATTTGGATGAAGTTGACTCAAATGTGCTGCATGCACAAATTCACGGAAGGTTTCTTATAACAGAATGATATTGTGCACTGTATACATCTCGTCTGATAAAGTAATTCTTTGAATATCAAGTATAGACTTATTTTTTATGTCCTATCTTGTAAATCTAGAAGCCCGCAACTTATCTCCCTCCCCTCAAATTTTCTGGAATAATGTACAAATCTTTTGGAAAAATATTTCATATTGCTAGGGAAATTATAGATTTGAATATTGTTACTTCCTGTGCGCAACTCTATGTAAATTTACCTGTCCGCGCAAGAGATGCTATGCAGCGCCATCTCGAACCGTATATAACTCGCTGACAGAAGGTAACCTGTGTAATTTTGCTTTGACCAGTAGTATTGCAATACCACTAAATAAAATTGTTGTACAAAGTTTAAGGTGACGTATTATTTCAACACCTCAATACAGTCCACAAACCAACAACTTAACATAAGTGGTCCTAGGCAGCCGGAATTTTACAAATGGCGAGAAATTGCACGACAACCGAATTAAATAGAATGCGTGGCCGAATTAAAGCAAGACTTGCAATGATTGCGAACTTTGACAAGAAAGAAAAATAAGTCGACGAAAGAGTCAAAGTGGAATGTGAAAAGAAACTGCGTGATATTGCACAGTTGAAAGAAGAGTCGGATAGAATTTTTGAATTGTATGGCGAATTAAATTTGAAGGAAGATGAAGAAAAGGAATGTAGTGCCGCATTTGAGGAATTGGATACCACTTGCGACACTCTGGAGGTAAAGATTAGGTACTTTCTTACTAAATTTAGCGATAAAACGAACGTACCAAAAAACGAAGATTTCAATACTAGTACAAATTCCTTTAAGTTTGATTTAGCTCCAAAATTGCCTGATCCATTACCTAAATTTAACGGTAAAATAGAAGAATTCGCAAATTTCAAATCTCAGTTTCAATCTTTTATTTCTGTAAATGAAAATATTTCTGAAACTCAAAAGCTGTTCTACTTAAAAGCTTCCTTATGCGGTGAAGCAAAAATGTTAGAAACGAGCGAAGACACGTTTAAATCATTATTTAAAGCATTAGAGGCTAGGTATGAAAACAAACGCGCAGTTGTGGATCTACACATTCAGGAAATGTTAAGAATAGAAAAATTACATGTTGAAAATGCAAAGTTATTGAGAAACCTATCTGATAAAATCAAAAAGAATCTAAGAGGTTTAAAAGTACTTAAGTTAGAATTCAATGATCTTTCTAATGCAATTATAACAAATATCGTTCTTCAAAAGCTAGATAAAGATACTAGAAAGGCGTACGAACTTTCGGTAACGTCTATGGAAATTCCGACATTAGATGAATTATTTCAATTTATAGATAATAGACCAATGGTGCTAGACTAATTAAATGCGAATGTTTACAATAAAGTTGGAAAGGGATTTCAAAATTCTACGTTTAAACCCAAAAACTTATTAGTTAATTCTGATAAACTAATTAAACCTTGTGTTTTGTGTAATGAACAACATTCGTTATTTAAGTGTAATAAATTTAACAATTTGGATATTCCCCAGCGGTTAGAAATTGTAAAAATGCATAAATTATGTAGAAATTGTTTAAACCAACATAAGTCCAAATGTCGATCAAATTTTAAGTGTTCAATATGCTTTAAAAAGCATAATACCCTGCTACATAATGAAATTTCTAAAACAATTCAAGGTAAATTAACACCTCCAATTGTAAGGGAATATAATTCATTTGCTACAATTGAGGAATCTTTTTCACCCAGACAAGAGGCGTCGCTTGCTAGTACGCTTAAAGTTCAAAAATCCGGAATTTTATGCACAGTTTTCATTTTTGTGACTAATTCGCGAAGTTAAAGAGTAAGAATGAAGGGAAGTTTGGATTGTGGTAGTACCGTAAATTGCATTTCTAGTGAAGCTGCGGAATTTCTTGAGTTAAAAAAGGAAAGGTCTAATCTTTTTATTTCTGGTATTAACGGTAAAGAGAATTTCGTTAAAAATTCAATAACTGCAACGATTTCGAATAAAGAGGGAGATTATTCCAAAACGACAAAGTTTCTAATCTTGAAAAGAATTACGGGATTAGTACCAATAACGCGGCTTAATGTCTCGCAATTAGATTTTCCAAACGGAATAGAATTAGCAGACTCTGAATTTTTCGTTCCTCACAAAATTCATCTATTAATTGGCTGTGAATTCTTTTTTGAATTACTTAGGCCAGGGAAATTTAAATCAATTGATAACTCGTTATTTTTACAAAACTGGATAAAACAGTATCTGGAACTATGAATAACGTAAATTCAAGTTTGTTTATTGGCGTAATTTCGGAACAAGAAAGGTTAAATTCAGAACTTCATGAGTTTTTCAAAATTGAATCGTTTCCCAGTGATAATAAAGATAAACAAAATATTTCTGTTGAGGAATTGTATTGCGAAGAATATTTTTTTAAAACAACTAAGCGTAGTGCGAATGGTAGGTACATAGTAAAACTTCCGAAAAAGGAAAATTATGGGGATTCTTTGGGAAACTCCAGAGATGTCACAGAAAAACGCTTGAATCAACTTTGGCGAAAGTTAAGCCAAAATCCAGACATGGCAAAACAGTACAAGGCACAGTACAAGAAAATTGAGGAATACCACCTTCTCAATCATATGGAAAAAACTGTTGATGATTGCCCAAGAACGGACAGTTATTACATTCCACATCATGCAATATTATGTCCGGATAATTCCTCTACCCCTTTACGTGTTGTATTTGATGCGTCAGCCAAGACAGACAGAGGTGCATCGCTCAACTCTATCTTACTCAACGGAGGTAATGTTGAACAGGACTTATTTTCCATTGTAGTGAGATTCAGAAAACATCATTACGCCTTCAGTGCTGATATAAAAAAGATGTATCGTCAAATACTAGTAGCTCCAGAGGACAGACATTTACAACAGATTCTTTGGAAACGCGATCCATCGGCGGCCGTTGAAGTTTATCAGCTGAGAACAGTAACGTATGGTACTTCGTGCGCAACGTACCTTGCCACTCGTACCTTAAAGGCATTAGCAGACGATGAACAAAAGAACTTTCCCATAGCATGTGAGGTGGATCGCAATGATTTCTACGTTGATGACGTTCTTTCTGGTTCAGAAAGTTTGAAATAGGCTAAATGCCTACAGACTGAAATTATTCAACTGCTGCAAACGGGAGGCATGGAGTTCCATAAATTCGTGTGGAACCATTCTGAATTGCTTCAGGGCAATGCAGGCACGGAATATTCCTTTGCTTCTCAGGATGCTGCAGTAAAAACCTTGGGCATGTACTTCTGCTCAAAAGCGGATTTCTTCACATTTAAGGTGAATGTAACTGTTTGTAAAACCTACACAAATCGTGAAGTCCTCTCTACGATTGCGAGGCTGTTTGATCCCTTGGGATTAATACAGCCAATCATTTCTAAAGCAAAGATCTTTCTTCAGAGACTTTGGAAGCTCTCGCTGAACTGGTCAGATCCTCTTCCTCTGCAGGAGCTCGGGGAATGGTTGGGTTTCCTGACTCAACTGCCGGCTGTGAATCAAGTGAAAATTCCTAGATGTGTTCTCCTTCCCCATGCAACTACTATCGAGCTTCATAGATTCGCAGATGCCTCCCAACAAGCCTTTGGTGCTGCGTTGTACCTGAAATCCACGAATGAGCTTGGATGTATTAAGACTAGTCTTTTATGCAGCAAGTCGAAGGTGTCTCCTATCAAGACCCTGACTATTCCTCGTTTGGAGTTGTCTGCCGCTCTTCTGCTAACTCGTATCACAACAAAGGTTGTACCAATTCTACAGTTTCCTGTGGATCGTGTTTGCTTATGGAGTGACTCAACCATCACTCTCGCGTGGATTAAGACTCATCCCGAGAAATTAAGAACGTTTGTGTCAAACAGAGTGAAACAAATTCAAGCAATGAATCAAAATTATGAGTGGAAACATATATCTTCTAAAAACAATCCTGCAGATATCAAATCCCGAGGACAACATGCAAACTTTCTTCTAAACAATAAATTGTGGTGGAAAGGACCGGAAACTCTGAGGGAACCTCAATCAAGTGAGCCTTCATTTGAATTGAACGATTTTAATAAGGACTTATATTTTAGTGAATTAAAAGAGACTGTTGAAACTGTCCTAAGTGTTACAAGAGATAATAATTTTTTGTCTGATTTTCTTAACTTAAGTAATAGTTATCGAAAATTGATTAATGTATTTAGTTATATTCTTAGGTTTATTCATAATTGTAAGCATAAAACAAGAAGAATAGGATTTCTTACTGCGGATGAAGTCAATGCCAGTGAATTGCAGCTAATATCACTTGTTCAGCAGGAAAGTCTTAGTGAAGACTTCCAACAGTTAATTTCGGGAAAACCGGTAAAAATCTCTAGTAAATTAAAATTTTTATTGCCTTTTTTTGATAATGATTCAAATATAATAAGAGTCGGGGGTCGCCTATCCAACTCTGAACTATCCTTTGATGCTAAGCATCCAATTGCTTTACCAAAAAATCATAAATTATCAAGGCTAATTTTATTAGATTTACACAAGAGCAATTGCCATCTCGGTGCATAAGCTCTACTGCATGTATCTAGGTTAAAATTTTGGATTATTCATGGTAGAGATCTTGCGCGAAGTATCGTGCATGAATGCGTTATTTGCACAAAATTTAAACCACGGTTTCTGATGCAAAAAATGGGCGATCTGCCTCCTGGACGCTGCCAATCTCATTTTCCGTTTTTACATACTGGCACTGATTTCGCTGGTCCATTTTACATTAAAAATAAAAATCAACGTAAAGGATCTTTACAAAAGGTTTTTATTGCTATATTTCTATGCTTAGCAACCCGTGCTGTTCATTTTGAAATAGTGTCAGATCTAGCATCCGACTCATTCATTGCAGCACTGAAAAGATTTATGTCTCGTCGCGGAAAATGCTCCACTTTATTCAGCGATAATGCTAAAACGTATATTGGTGCTCACAAGGAGCTAAAATGTTTATACAAATTAGTGAGTCAACCAGGTGAGATGTTATCAAATTTCCTTAGTTCTGAAAGAATAAATTGGAAGTTTATTCCACCCAAGTCTCCCCATTTTGGAGGTATTTGGGAAAGTGGTGTTAAATCATTTAAATTTCATTTAAAACGCGCAATAGGTATTTTAATCTTAACTTATGAAGAATTTCTAACAATAACGAATCAAATAGAGGGTATTTTGAACTCTAGACCTTTGGTGCCACTTTCTAGTGATGCAGATGAGCTGGATGTTTTAACACCAGCGCATTTTTTGATTGGAAGAACTATATTGACCATCCCAGAACCACAATTAATAGATCTGTCCGATAACCGATTAAAAAGAGGGCAACAGACCACTAAAGTAGTTCAACATATATGGAACAGTTGGTCAAGAGACTATTTGTGTCATTTACAACAAAGATCGAAATGGTACCTTCAAAAGCAAAATATTGCACTTGGGACAGTGGTTGTAATTAAGGAAGATAATATGCCTGTGAATTCATGGGTTTTAGGACGTGTTATAAAGGTTTTCGAAGGAAAGGATAAATGTATTAGAGTTTGTGAAGTCAAAACAAAGCGTGGCATATTTAAACGCCCCATTACAAAGCTAGCTGTTTTACCCGTACCAATTCAAGAGAATGTTTAATTCTGTGCAAGTAATTTATTGTTAGTAATATTTAATTGTTTAAAAAAAATTGAAGTTTTCCATGTTTATTCTATCTATTGCATATATTCATGTTAATTGAATTATTCACCTGTTTCGAAATTTGTCAATTTCAACGCCGGGAGTATGTTACTTCCTGTGCGCAACTCTATGTAAATTTACCTGTCCGCGCAAGAGATGCTATGCAGCGCCATCTCGAACCGTATATAACTCGCTGACAGAAGGTAACCTGTGTAATTTTTCTTTGACCAGTAGTATTGCAATACCAATAAATAAAATTGTTGTACTAAGTTTAACGTGACGTATTATTTCAACACCTCAATACAGTCCACAAACCAACAACTTAACAAATATCTTAATTTGTTTTGTTTTTTGATATCAGCGAACAAAAGATTTTTTTGTCAAGTAAATTATGAAGTATGAAACCCAAGATATTACCTTTGCATTTAGATTGATGTAAGCAAATCACCTCTGATTATTTTTCAATAACGCTATTGATTTTGTCTCCGAAACATTTTACTGCACTGAAAACCTTTGCCTTTCTCCTGATTTATTAAAGCTCAAGAACGCATTTCTCTGAAATGGTTTTGCGTTGTTCTTAAAATCGGGTTTCTTTTTTTTCTAATTAAAATGCGATTTTTCAATCTTTTTTTGTTTTCTTTATTCAGTATAAATATATATTATTTCATATATCTAAAATACACTGATGGGAAAAAAAATACCAACACCAAGAAGGAGTTGTGCTAGCGAAACGAAATTTGGCAGGCGTGTTTATACATCTGAAAGATGACGTCGATTCAAATTTTGCGCTCGGCGCATCCGTGTGACGCTAGTAGCGACACACGGAAGATGCAAATCAGGTTTGCTTTAAATACGCGCTGTAACGTTCCTGAGCGTTGTTTAGCGTCGAGATTTGATGTAGTGAGTTGATGTTAGTCCACAATGCCTTTAAGAAGACGACGAAGCCATTATCAACAGCTCACTGAGTTTGAACGAGGTCGTATAATAGGCCTACGAGAAGGTGGGTTTTCTTTCCGCGAGATTGCAGAAAGGCTTAGCAGGAATGCAGCCACTATGCATGAATGTTGGCAGCAGTGGTCAAGGGAAGGCACTGACTAAAGAAGACCGGGTTCCGGGCGGCCACGTGGCACTACTGAGAGGGAAGACCGCCGTGTTCGGCGTATGGCCGTAGCGAGTCGTACTGCTTCTGCAGCAGTTGGCACCACAGTGACACAACGAACTGTTACCACTCGGTTACTTCAAGGACAGCTCCGAGCCAGACGTCCTGTAGCGTGCATTTCACTAACGCCAAACCACTGCCGTTTGCGACGTCAGTGGTGTCAGGCTAGAGCTCATTGGAGGACGGAGTGGAGATCTGTTGGGTTTTCTGATGAAAGCCGGTACTGCCTTGGTGCCAGTGATGGCATTGTGTTGGTTAGGACTAGGCCAGGTGAGCGGCTGCAGCCATCCTGTCTGCGGCCTAGACACACTGGACCTACACCTGGAGTTATGGTCTGGGGAGCAATTTCTTACGGCAGCAGAAGCACTCTCGTGGATATCCCACGCACCCTGACAGCAAATGTGTACGTCAGTCTGGTGATTCAACCTGTTATTCTGCCTTTCATGAGTAGCATTCCAGGAGGTGTTTTCCAACAGGATAACGCTCGACCTCATACTGCTGTTGTAACCCAACGTGCTCTATAGGGTGTCGACATGTTGCCTTGGCCTGCCAGATCACCAGATCTGTCTCCAATTGAGCACGTATGGGACATCATTGGACGACAACTCCAGCCTCATCCACAACCAGCATTAACCGTCCCTGTATTGATCGACCAAGTGCAACAGGCATGGAACTCCATCCCACAAACGGACATCCATCACCTGTATGATTCAATGCATGCACGTTTGTATGCTTTCATTCAAAATTCTGGCGGTTACACCTGTTATTAATGTACCTATATTTCACTTCTGCAATGGCTCTTCTCGGACTTAAATTAACCTGTGATCTTGAAATTGTAATCAATTACGTACTTTACCTATATAAATGTATTGCTGAAATTTCATTACTCTACAATAATTATTTCTTGGTGTTGGGAATTTTTTTCCATCAGTGTAAATACTTCTTTTTTTTAAAATTAAATTAATTATAAGGTAGTGTTACCTTCAACACAATTAATTAATATTTTATCAACTTCACATCAATTGTTTTAATATGCGATTTGCAAAATGACTGCACATTGGTATTCTCCCCCCCCCCCCCACCCTGTATGAATTATTTCCCGTATGGTATTGTTGGCTACCTGTAAACAACCATAAACCATGCTAAAGTTCATGAGATTTCATATGAATGAAAGGAATTGGATGGTAATAGATGTAAAGGGAGGTGGTCCACTGGACCCCGCTCCCTCTCCCTCTTATATCTATATCTATCTCTTTCTCTCTCTCTCTCTATATATATATATATAGTTAGAGAGACAGTGAGCGCATGGTGGTTGTGTGTGTGGTGTAGCACGCTTACGAAAACTTTGTCATTAAAAGTCTTAGATTGGATTATACTGTAGATTTTTCTTCATAAATATATAGTTTTGTATAGATATTTGACAGGTTTATTTTTATTGCATATTTTAATATTATTATTTGTTTTTTTTTTCTACCTTTATTTAATATATTTAGGATTTCACACTATTAGCATCACGTTTGGTGATACCTTTGGGTACGGTTAGGTGAAAAATGTAAGTCATAAAAACGAAAGCACGCATCATTTAATTTTTATATCAGCGCTAATGCATTTTAGTCGGTAGTTTCTTCAAAAATGTATAAGAAAAGCACCTTAATGCGTAATTATCGCCATTGTTTGTAAGTAGTTGAATTAATTTGCCAGCAAACATGTATTACATAAAAACAATTTTTACCGGCTTCTTTCATTAATGATGCTTTTTAATCTTAAATGAGTGAAAAACCCAGCAAATATTTTTATTCCTTGAAAAAAGTTACATACGGCAGTCCCTGGGGAAAAAATCAATTCTTTCTTGTTCTGCGATAGAATTTTTTTTCTGTAAACTTAGCGAATCCTCTTTTTATTGTAATCATTTTTTTCAGTAATTAGATCTTCACATTTTTCGTCAGTTGTTGAAAAGTCTGTTCGTATTCATAACCAATTAAAACAAAACATTCAAGAATAATATACTGGAACGTTAAAATATGTATTTTGACTTATAGAGCGATTTTTCAAAAATATGAATATTCTGCCATTTTAGGGAAAAATGGACATTCATCTCGCTCACGCAAAAAAATATTTCCTCAAAAATATAATAATTACAAAAGGTAATTGAAAAAAAAAGCTCACACATATCTGTAATTTCTTTTCACATATCTTCATTTTTTATTGTTTTAGTCCGATATTCTACGATACAATGCAGACAAACTCCGGTTGCACCGCCTCCAGAGCGGATGCAAGCTGAGATACGCTTCGGCATGGAGGCAAAGTGGTTGATTATAATGTCATGTGACATTTCTGTTCACAATTGCTGAAGTTGCGTTAGGAGATCTTGAACATCCGGCGGCTGTCGCAGACGGCGTTCCAAATGGTCCCACACATGCTCGATCAACGATAAATCTGCAGATCCTGCAGCATAAAGAAGTGTTATAATGTTGCGCAGGTACTCTCAGGAGATCCTTGCGGTGTGTGGCCGGGAATTATCTTGCTGGAGTATGGCTGTGGGAAGTCATGCCATAAGGTGCAACAGATGTGGCTGTTGGGTGTCTTGGACATATCGCTGAGTCGTAAGGGTGGTACGCATTGTTAGAAGAGGTGCCTTAGTGTCGTTGGTGATGACTGCCCACACCACCACACCGGGGTATGTGGCAGTAAGCCGTTCAGAAAGGTAGGCGGGATGGATTCGTTCACCTGTGTGCCGTTTCACAAGACCATCGTACATTTTCCATGGGATTGCCCAGTTGTATTGATTTGATGTATCTAATGAACAAAATTATCTTAGTAACTAGTTATACATATCAAATTAATAGAAAATACGCATGACTTTTACATCCCTTCATTTTTTTAAACAAGAAGTTCCAAAAAATCTAACTTACTTTTGCGTTTACCGGTTATTAATTATTGAAATGATGCCCCTTTTTAGTGCACGCCTTCGGATCCTTAAAATTTATCATAGTATAAACTGTAGGTAGCATACCGTTCGATCGCTGTTTTTTGTACTTTTCTTTATGAATAAAGTTTTAAAAACATGAACTTCGTATATTTTGATTTATTGTTAATTTATTCATTGTTAGAGTATCGGATCTAGAAGCTTAAATTAATCCCAGTTTATGAGTAATAGAGGATTTAAAAAAATGATAATAATAAAGAAATAATAACAAAAAATATAAATAAATAAAAATCCTTAAATACGTTTGATTTATTTTATTTTATTTATTTATTTATTTATATGGCTATTTATTTGTTTATTAATTAATTAATTTAATTATTTTTTGTTATTATCTTGAATCCAAAAAATCAAATAGATCCAAATTTCTGAGTGATAGAAGATTAATGCTTCACATACTGTTTCAAAGGAGATAAAACATTCAATAATGTTCATTGGAAAGTCCGTTAATTTTTAATGCATATCAAAATGAAATTTATTTCATAGAGCATTATTTCTGTTCGAACAAAAAAAAAAAATGATTCATTTATTTAAGCTAACTGATCAAGCTTCTAACGCATTGTTAAATTATATCTAACATAATATTTAAGAAAATAAAATGCAAATCAAAAATGTATAATTAAACATTTTCTAAAATAATAAGAGTACAGTAAAAACAATCAGAAATTCTACTTTCCAAGTAATGTTGCAATCTACATTTATATTTAATCTTTGTTTTTGATGCTACAAAATGTCATTAAAAGGAACAAAATTTAAATAATGTCTTCATGAGCTTTGATTGAATTTTGGAGTTATTCTTTTCCTCACTAATAAATATTGAATGAATATTAATGTTGTTTTTAAAATTAAAATGTCAGAAAAAATAAAAGCATACTTAGTAAGTGTCATCATCGTTTCCAAAGCTTTGATTTTTTTTTTTTATGCTCTTAATGATGTAATTACCTCGAGATTTTTTTCTACGAAACTGAGTCCAAAAATGAAGTCATTAATGTAGAGTTAAACAATAAATAAATAAATAAAATAATTGTAAGGATTTTGTTAAATTAAATAATAAAGCTTAAAACTGGGTTACAATTGAAGCTTCAACAAACAATGAATTTGTTTCGAAAGTTTTATGTTGATTTTTACAATAGATGCACTATTTAAAGACTTCACAAAATGTATTAACTTAATAAGTAAAGTTATTTTCACTGTTAGATATTTAACAACTGTAACGCGTTCAAGCCTCGTAAAATGCGAGCACATCACTAATTTTGTTATGATTAAGTTACTTCAATTTCAAAGTTCTTTGCGGTACTTTTAAACTTGAATTTACTTAAGACTAAATTTAATTGCTTACATTCTCTGGAAAAATCTAATTTGCGAGCAATACAGATTATTTAACGTCAAAAGCTATAGCTATTTAGATAGTCTGAAGGGATAGCTAGAATGAATTAAGCAAAATATATATATACATATAATACATATACTATATGCAAATTTCCAGTCTACATTTTATGTTCACTGTAAAAAAAAAAATCTCCTGAAAATAACGGAAAAAGCACGGCAGCAGAGTTGCCGGAAAAATATTCTGTTTCTCATAATATTTTCCCGAGATTTGACAGAAGTCCCATTTCTTTTTTCTTCGTTAATCCAAATCAGGTTGTGAAAATACAGCAACCGTAAAACGGAAAAGTTCCGTTCTCGTATTTTCAGGACATGATATTTCCGTTTTTGGACGGAAAAACAATGTATTGAAGCACTACGGAAATGTTCCGTTAAAATCAGTCAAAAAACACTCTGAAAATTCAGTTTTTTTTAACAGTGTTGTTCTATTGTGAATGAAATATAGCTGCGATTTAAAAAATAATTTTTAAAATTTTTTCCAAGCTAATTATCTTACGTAGAACTTGTACAGGAGGGCTAAGTGTTTCGTTTAGACAATTTATTATTTTTTTTTCTCTTTAGTAAATGCGTTTCTAAAGAATTAGACTGTAACTTTTAGCAATCTCTCCACATATTATTGCTTATGAGATAGAGCAAGCATCGTTCCTGTTTTCCGTGTTTTGTCCTTATGAGGGAAAAAAACATATATTGAAATAAGGTTTATGGCTGTTTACGTTTTATCGTAAGAATAATATGCTTAAGTTTTCATCTCTATCTTTCACTAGTAAAGAAAAAATACTTTTTTTTCCCTCACTTGAAGCTGAGGCTTGTTTTTGGTTGCCTTAAGAAGGTTATATTTTCAATTTGAACTACAAAGTGATCGTTTGTTTTATAAAACACAAATAGAGTCTTAAAAATAACGTAAAAACTTATCTCGATCTTGTTGTTTGAAATAATAAATGGATTAAATTTCAGTTCCTCTTCGAATCGTTTTTGTAAAAATTACGGGATTATTTAAGTGCACTGCGTGTGGTTCTTTCCTTTTATTATTATTATTTAAATTTGGGAATTATTTTTGAGCATTATTATAAGAATTATTATCAAAGAAATTCAAACTAAGTCTGCGCTTAGACCATAAAAGACTACATTAACCGTTATATTTATAATCTTAATCTGGAGAATTATTTTGAAATATTTAATGTGTAATGATAAAGCCGTTATGAATAGGCATCTTTTTCGTTTTTTTTATAATCCATGGCAGAAGTTAAAGTGCTTAGCTTATCATCAAGTTATCAATTCCGGGGAAAAGCAGGTTATAGTTCTTATGGACAACTGGGAGAAAATGTTATATCTGTAAATGCATGTGAAAAATAATTTTTCAAATGAGAAAATAATTTTAAAGAAATAAAGCATGCCAAACAAAAATGGGAAGAATGCAAAGAAAATGAACTTAAATAAAAAGTTAAACTTCAAAAGTAAAACTTCAATGGTGCAGAAATCACAAACATCCATGTGACAGGCCCAAGAAAATACTTTTAAAAGACGAATGATATCTTAGATTGACGATCATGACTTGCTCCGTTAATAATTTTCGGTTCAGAAGTTGCTTCTCATTTCTCTTGTGGTGTTAGTAGCAGTTGCGGAAGCATTACGAGTGGTTTGTAAAATTTCTCAAGGACCTTTCGAGATTGTTCGTTGATAAAGTCTGCCTTCTGACTTAACGGGATTGCCTATGGCCGAGTATGCTGCCTCTCCTATGGCGCTGTGACATACATTATGCAATAGGGGAACACATTGTTGCCCATGAAAATAAACTATAATAAACTATAAGCACCTCTAAAATTAAACACACGAGTTATCCGATGCACTGAATTTCAAAGAGGTATCGAAAGTAAGAAAAGAAAGACTTGAGCAAAACAAATACGAATTTTGAATGCTGATTCAAAGTTCCCTGTTTCGAGTCTGTGTTTATGAGCTTTTTCTATTTTTACCTGTATTCGATGCAAAGGGTTGCTCAATGGGAAGAACAAGAGAACGGTTGCTTACAGCTCCTTGGCTTAAACTCTGGTTCAGACGTAATCTCGGTTTTCACTCTCATTTAAAAAAAATCTTCACTCCAAAATTAATAGTTAGGCTAAATGTACCAATTATTGACACTTTAAGGCGATGGTGGACCTTCTAATGAATCTTTTTCATTTTGTCATGGAATACTTTGACGCTTTCTGTACTTACAAATCACTCAATAAATGTACCAAATATTTAAAAAAAATGAAATTTTACTTTAAAATTCAAAAAATATATACATGTTTAATTAAATTTTAAAATGTTCCTTGAGTTATAATTTTTTATGTATTAATTTTTTGGCTGAAGTTATTATATAATGAAGAAATGGAACATTATAAACAAAGTTCCGTATTCATTTCAGTATATGTAGGTAAATAATAGAAATATATTTTTTTTGTTAGTTACCGCTATTTTTTTCGCAACATTTTCCTATTTTTGAACCATTATTAATATTTATAAATGACTTAATGTACTCCAATTACATAACGGCTGCCGAACTTTGTTTAACCATATAAAAACTGTCAAATTACTAAGTCTTAGCCTAATCGAAGAAAAAGTAAATAGCAAGGAACATTTTGAAATCCCAATAAGCAGAAAAAATATTTTAGAGAAAAATGCATTTAACGGCCATTCGGGCTCAAATCATGCCCACCTTTAAGCTTTAACACTTAAAATTAGCTCATATTTATAAATAAATCAAATTTTCTTTTGGTCACATTATGAAACAGGTATACTGCAATAAAAAAGAAGTGTATAAAAAATCGATTATGTTTTTCCAAAACATAAGGTCTACATTCACCTTAAGGAAGTTTACCCCCATTCATTATATGCGGGATTTTTTAAATAGTAATTCAACTCCACTTAAGAAAACAATGAGTTAACCTCACTATAATTCACTATAATGTTCATGGAAGTCATTTAGAACATTATAGTGCGTGTTAGTTGTGATAGCACAAATATGAAGCTGTCGTACTGAAAATTGGAGCACCGTTTGCCCATTTCTACTGACAGCAGAGGTAGTAATCACGCCATGTCTACCATAGAAATTTTGTCAGTCACTCACTGGATCTTAAGGCTCAGTCTCTGAAAATGAGCAAACATAGGGCTTGCAGTCATGTATGCTATTCACTTTATAATTCCTACTAAGCACTCCGTATCAACCAAAAGATTGCGTGGTCATTTAAAGCGTAATACGCACGAACTCCTTCATTCAAGCGATTCACTAAATTTTGTTAACCACTACTGAGGCAATCTCTCTTTTTTTTCTTTTTAGACTATACATATTCCATGACAGCATTGCCGAACCTCTTGTAGTCAGCACTCTATAATGCACCCTTAGTATAACAGTAATCAAAATTTAAAACTTTTTCATATTTTCCTGCATGCGGTGCCCATTTTCGTAATTCCTGCTATTGATTCTATTGTCAATTTTAAATCCCTCACTCTTCAATACCAACATGATTTAATGCACAAAAATATCGCTAATTTCCCTTTTGCATTAAAATATGATAAATTTTTGGTACTTCAATGAACTACGCTTTGATAAATTAATTTATTTGCAACAAATTTAAAAGGTATATCCGTTAAAATCACATTTAACGTGAGAAAAAAAAACCGACTTTATTCATAATCTTAACCATGTGGTTAGCCACTTTTTCTAAAAGTGTATTTTAAACAAATTATAATAAGATAAATAGGGGAAGAATGTATTTTAGGATATTTCAAGAGAACGAAGTACAGTATTTTAAAAGCAATTTTTTAAAAAAAATTTCAAATCATATACTCGCATTTTCTTAGCAGTTTTAAGCAGTGAAATGCAGTAATTTCGGGTTACAATTAGCCAATTAGCCTCGAATAACTGATAAAATACTAGCTCTACATCTTGTTCATTAAGAAAACGAAATAACTTAAGCCAAAGAAAGTAATAATGAAATTAATAACATCCACTAAAGTAACACTTTTAATAATTATAGTGCGACGAAAATAAGAGCAAAACCCGGCATTCTGCCACAACAGCAAATTGTATTTGACAAAAATAAAAATATAACACCAGGAAATTATTTTTTCTATGTAGTACAAAAGTATAACAACAGACTTGTTAATCTCGAATCTACTTAAGTACTGTAAATTAACAAAAACTAAGTATTATTACATTACTGAACATCGAAGTAATATAATTTTTGTACATAGTTTATGAATAAAATTACTTTTTTTGTTTTTCTCCTATGAAGACAAATCTGACTAACATTTGTATAATGTAACAAAAATTGTTTTAGAAAGACTAATGTGATTATCGTCTTTAAATTTTAGAATCAAAGAGAAGCTTTTGAAAAAAACTCAACTTTAGCTTAATTCGCATTTTTTTTTCTTTTCGCACAAGTTGAATCACAGTATTTTTCCTTTGATCCAAGACAGCAAAGCAAGTAGGAATTTTACCTACTTTGGAGACTTTCTTTTGATACATTTATTTATTGCAATGTCTATTTTTGTAAATAAACCCCGTTTTTAGAATCTATTTTAAAAGCACAATTTTTTTTAATAATTTGCAAGTTTTTACATTTCAGATATTTTAAAGTTCGTGTCCTGATGGGGGGAAAAGAAAGATAATTTTCGGATTTACGTCTAAAAAATATATAAGTCAATTATCAAAACTTAAGACTTACAGCCATTTCAGGCTTGTGTAAGTGATCAGAATGATTACCCAGTGTTCTAGTAGAGTACCATTAAATCACTAGAAGTGTGGCATGTTGTCCCCTATTGGTACTGGTAAAAGAATGCAATTATAATTATGTAGAAAGTAAATATAATCATGTAAAAAGTGTTTAAAAGACATAACAATTTTATTAAATATTATAAAACAGTCTATTTTAAGAAAAAAAAAATAAACGAATAACATAAAGTTAATATTCAACGCGCCCCATCTAGAGTCATTTTAAAGTATTTACCTATTTGATTTAACAGAAGTAAGGAGCAACAGTTAAAATTATCTAACCATTATACTTTAAAAAGCCAGTTTTAAAAGGAAATTTCTATAACAGCAGAAAACAATGGAAATGAACAATGCTTTAGATGAATCATATACTTAGTTCTAATTTATTGTGTATCAGTATTTACTCGATCTAGCTGAACAAAATTTATAAATAGATAAATTGCAATTAATCAAGGTGTCCCACTCTCCCATGATCGTATCACATTCTTTAACCTCTTCATTCCAAGTGTACCCAATTGGGTACATTTAAAAATACTGTTTATTAACTACTGTTTGTGTAATTTGAAAGCTAAAACACCCCCAATTCATTTTGAAATTAATCAGCATATAGTCTACTTCGTTTTAAACATGGAAAACATGGAAATTCGGCATTAATAATTACTTAAACTAATCATTAATTAAAATTTTAAAAAAATAGTTATTTTGTTATTTTTATCGTTTTTTAAATCAGAGAACCAAAATATTGCGTCAAAATTGTTTGTGCTTAGTTCTGGGGTCTAAAGAGGTTAAAGGAATTGTTTAAATCAACGTGAAGTTTTTGGATATAACTTTTCCTTTTGGCTTAAAATTTAATGAAAAATGACATATTTGCCCCCAAATATTTTAAGTTTTAGGACCAATATTTTTTTATTTATTTACTTATATTTTAATTTATAACAGAAAACATTATTTACTCTGCAAAAATTTTAGGAATAGGCTGCATTTCTAAGACGTTAAGACTCGTGTATTTGCCTTCACTTAAAAATTTAGTCAAGTGTTACCCAAAGAGTTTCATAAACTTCGCCTTCATAGATTTAGTTATTGCCTTTACAGATTTAGTTATTTCCCAAATGTGTGATCCTAAATACACTGCTGAAAGACCGCGGGAAATAAATACCATATGAACAAATACGAAAAACAAAAAAAAAGGCTTTATACCTGCTGCAGAACTAACTTATTTGCTTCACTTTTTTTAGTCAAGGTAAAGAAGCCACTCTTCTAAGAGAAATGCTTTGATAACTGACCGCTAGCTTTAGGGCAACGTCATTAGTCCTTCAGTATGAAAAATATTTTTATGCAAGTAATAAATCGACGGTGAAAGTGCGATAACAAGTTTAGTTTAGTTAGAAGATATCTCCCATGAAATAAAATGAAATACATCTCTATTTTGGATACAAAATGACTTTTTTGCAATAAACCTTCAACTCATGAATATCTATCAGTACCTCAGGGCCAACTTAGCGTAAGACACATTATCACTACTTTAAACACTGAACGTAAAAATTGAAAATAATGATTTTGTTGCCTAGTGCAAAGCTGTTGTATGAATTTGGATACAAAACATGACTGTTAACATTAAAAAAATATATATGTATGCTTTGAAATACCTTTTATCCCCTGCTGGTGATTTTTCGTACAATTGAACAATATCTGAAAATCGCAATTTTTGGAATTCCGTTAGAGTGGTCGTGAGGTACAGATATACCAATAGCAGCACATGAAGACCCTGAACATTTATAAACATTTAATAAAATATTCGTTTACTGAATTGTCTTAAAATTAGATGCTGTGATTTTATAATTAAAAATACATTAGTTATTAATTATTTCAGAGCATTTTATTTATTTGTAAGAGTTGTCTTATGATAACTTATTGGACAATAAGTTAAATTTATTATTCTGGAGATATTGCAATGAAAAATAATACAAATCAGGGTAAATTAAGGATATTCATAATTTTACGATTTAAGTATGCATTTGAAAAAAAAAATATATTATTTCTTTTTAAATGTGCGCCTGATGAAGAAAACAGCTTCACGAATTGAGTGATTTATATTCGAAAATATGCATATAAGTAGATAATTTTTAAGCTATTCAATTGGATTTTCAATAAGAATACATATTGAAGTTCAAGCATTATTATGACTGTTTTCGAATTCGTGAAATGTCACTATTTCGCTGCGCGCCACATTGGAAAAGATGTAATGGGCTAAAATGTCCAAAAGGTTTCTTAGATAAAACCACAATTAAGAAAATTGCTATTTTTTAATGATATAACGATGGATATTTCTTAAGATTTGTTATTAAATGTAATTTAGAATAAAATTCAGAATTTTTTGCACAAAACATGCACGAACGTTGCAGAGTAATACCATAGTACAAAATTCTGAAGCATCATGCGCTCATTTTATCGTGAAATGGGGTTAAGAATTAAACTAGCTAGTAAAAACACGTTGATTAGCACCTACTATTTCTTCATAATCTCTAACATCGAAAATATCTTAATGGTACAAGAAACTATTGGAATGAAACTGTTCGGGGAAAGTGTTGTGAAACCGTTGTTGAATTGTAGTCTTCTTTTTTTCCGAAATACATTTCATGGTTATATTTTAAATTTTACAGAAGCACTTTGAAAAACTAAATTTTAATATACCTATGCTTCAAAACATTTTTAAAACATGTATTGATAAACAATAATAATAAAATTACACGTTAATTTAAAGCACAAATGAGCAATAAAATGCAGACATATGTTTCGGGATTGCTTGGAATCCCTTTTTCAATGCGACAAGGAGCTTCTAGATGCAAAACATCCAAATGAAATCTGGCTTCATTTGGATGTTTTGCATCTAGAAGCTCCTTGTCGCATTGAAAAAGGGATTCCAAGCAATCCCGAAACATATGTCTGCATTTTATTGCTCATTTGTGCTTTAAATTAACGTGTAATTTTATTATTATTGTTTACTTGCACAAAGTTAAATTATTTTTATGTATTGATAAATCTGCATTTCTTGACAGGTGTACTATAAATATATCACAGAGCAAAACTTCCATTTCAGCATGTTAAATAAATATTATATGAAAGGAAACAATAAATAAATAAATAAAATAAATAATAATAATAAGAAGGTGATAATAATAACAATGTGTGCTGATAATACAAATGTCACAAATTGGGTTGATTATTTTTGAAAGATCGTTCAAAAGGTCTAGCTTCAAATCAGCCACTAAAATATATGCATCATTTACAAAACTTTGAATTTGTATGTATTGCTTTAAGTATCAAGCTGTAGTTATTCAGAAAATGGTCCTATTTCTTTCCGGTACTTTAACGACAATAAAAATATAAGAAATATCCTTATGGGCTCATTTCTAACGAAATCTCTAAGTTTATTTTTGACAAAATATACAACGTTTTGACACCATTGGGTAAATTAGATCTACAAAAGTTTTTTGTTTAAACAAAATGTATTTTTATAACTTATATTTGTAAAATGCCTGCGTAGCAGAATATTTGCAGTAAGGTGACTTTACATAAGTTGATTATTATACCTACGAAAAGTTCCGTCTAGAACTATACGAGCCTACTTTCCCATATATACCAACGTCAAATTTATAATCTAGCTATTTCTCTCTGTTTCTCATTTAGCATTAGTTCTTTATTACCAAAATATACCATTTTCAACGGTTACTCTTTATTGATTCACTTATTAATTAATTCATTCTTTCACTCATGCATTCGTTCGTTCACTCAGTCATTTATTCATGCATTCATTTACAAATATGCTTAAAAATCTAAATCAAAACGTTTCATGGAAAAACAGGCTCCTTTAGTTGGGGATGAACTTCGTATATGTACATGCTCTACGTCATATGCTCCTTCCGATAAAGTTTGTTCTAAGAAAATGCATTTGTTAGATCAGGATTTATATATGCTTCAAATTGCCCAGTAGGCATTAATACTATTTTTTTGAACTGCTCATAATGAACAGAAATAGTTCAAATCAACATATTTCCTGTCGAAAGCGTCTTTCACAATAAGCTTGTTCAAAGGAACTTGGCTCTTATGCCAAGAGTTTACAGAATTTGCTCTATATTTCCCCCATAGGCGCTAATGTTAAGATTTTTTGAACAGCTCAAAATTGAAAGAAAAATTGTTCAACTCAAAAAAAAAAAAAAAAGGGGAAATGAGATGTCCTCGTCGAGATCTTTCGAATGCAAAAAAAGAAAAAAAATCTTGTGATGGGACATTTCCTTCAAAAATATTTTGGGGAGGGGTGGGAGCAGACCGCCAGACACACATTTTCCATCTCAAAACCCTAACTTCCATTTTTTTTTTTTGTTTTTCAATCTTTATTTAATTAAGTAACTTATTTTCAATTTTTAAAAATTTTTAGCGATATTTTCACGATACATTACGCCTTCTTTCATACTTTTTTGTTTGTTTTTTTAACTTTTACAGGAAAGCAGGTTAAAATGAAATGAAATTATGTTCTCTTAAAGCGTTTGCCTGAAGGGAGGGAGGTGGAGGCTTGATAGCTGTTGCTTAAATTATTAGAAAAGGGTAAAGTCTTTGTTTTATTTTGAGAATGCGATTACCGATATTATGTTTCACAATGCACTATCAAGAACTAATTACTTCTCGCTGGCTTCGCAATGTATTCATCATTCTCCACTTACACTGAAAATACACGGAGTTAATGTACATCACATTAATAATAATAGATTAAATAATTTACAGCGATTACTGCAGACAGACTTTTCATTTAAGTTTAAGTAAACGAATATAATATATACATGACAAAAATTAACTCTAAATAAATTTTTAATTATTTTTCTTTAGTTTAAAGTTTCTGAAATGTTAATCCTAATACGAAATTTATTCCCAAGTTTAAAACAGAAACGTAATTTAGTATCTTGTTGAAGGGGACATATGACAAAAGAATTACCCTGAGGGATAGAGATGAAAGATCTTCATTAAAACTAAGGAGGCATTTTCAATTCTTTATTCTCAAGCTGACACTAAGTGTGAAAATAAATGACTCCGGAAGCTCTGGCATCGAAAACGTCAATGGGACGAATATACTCGGGAATAATATCCGAGCTTGAAATATTGAAAGTCTTTCATAAATTTAACGTTATTTAGATCAATGCATTTATATGATAAATAACGTAAATTTTGGAAATGCTATTAGTGTCGAGTCAGAAATGTAATTTATAAAGTTCATGCTTCCTTTATATTACATTGAATAAAATGCATGTGTCTTTACTTTTATTTTAGAACAGATATTGTAAAATATTTTCATACTAGTTCTATTATGGTTGAAGAAGCGTCTGTGTGTGTTTTTAATAATTCATTTATTAAATATGTTTAAATACATATTTTGTTTCCTTACTTTCCCTTATAAATTGCCCAACTTACACCAATTCAGCAAAAGATTGATTTGATTGCGAGTAAAGATATAAAAACATGCTGCTCATTCCCAAAAAATTAACAATTGATGTCCTTCAACTTCAATATCATTGCGATTTATTTCTATCCTCATTACAAAATTTGTATTTATAATGTTAAAAAGAGCATATTTTTAAGATATTTCACTAGTTTCAAATTTTGAAAACATTAAAACAACTCAAAAAAAAAAGCATCATATATACAAACTCTAGCAAAGTAAGGAAGTCTGTACAAGTAAGTAAGTTTTGTCTGTACTCCTAGATAAAGTCAGAATTCCAAAATTTGTTTCTCATTTTGCAGTTATATTCTCTGAAAATTTATTTTCTTAGCTTTCTGTTACATCTTAAGTAATTTTTATAAAAGCTTAATATATTTTGTCCTGTAAATTGCGTTTTTAGCCTACTTTCCAGTAAAAGTAAAAAAAAAGAGAGAGAGAGAAAGAAGGCTTAATGTATCGTAAAATATCGTTAAAAATATGAAAAAGTCAAAAATAAGTTAAGTATTTAAATAAATGATATTTGAAAAATAAAACATTTGAAAGTAAGGTTTTGAGATGGGGGGAAAATGTGTCTGGTCTTGCAGTCTGTATGTGCCTCCCTAATAATTTTTGAAGGAATTGTCCGATTCGAAAGATTTTTTTTCCTTGCATTCGAAGGATCTCGTCGAGGCCATCTTATTTACATGTTTTACTTTTTGATTTGAACAATATTTCGTGCAATTTTTAACAGTTCAAAAAAATCTTAACTTTAGCGCCTATGGGAGAAAAGTATACCAAATTATGTAAACTCTTAGCATAAGATCCAAATTTGTTTGAACAAGCGTATTGGAAGAAGTTCTCGACAGAAGAAAATTGTTGGTTTAAACAGTTCAACAAGGTTTAGTATTAACGCCTAGGGGAAAATTTGAATCTTATATAAATCCTGATCTAAGAGACTGATTTTCTTGGAACAAACTTTATCGGATAAAGCATATGACGTACAACAGGTATAGATACGAAGTTCATCCAGAACTAAACGAGCCTATTTTTCCATGAAACGTTATGATTCGGATATTTAAACATATTTTTGAATGAATGCAAGAATAAATGAATGAGTGAAAGAATGAATGTATAAAGCAAACGAATAAATAAATGAATTAATGAATGTTATAAAATAAATTATTTATTAAATAAGCGAGTGAAAAATATCCTTAATAACTGAAGAAATAAATGAATTAATAACGGAGTGAATGATAATAAATGAACGACACGTTTAGTGGTGACTAGCGCTGGGACAAAGTGAAATAAAATACCTTTTTACTGAGCCCCACATGCACCTGAAAAATTTTGAAAACATTTTTGAAAATTCAATATTGGAATAAGTAGCCTTTAGCAAGATATATTTACAAGCTTTCTAGTATAGAGTTACATTAAAATCATACTATTTATACACTAAAGAGGAGTCTTGAACGAAATTAGTGGCTTTAAACGAACAGAAATCTTACGTCTCACTAGTATATGTTGTTGACACATTTCTGTCAAAAGTGCCACATCATGGATTAATTCCTCCTGCATGACCCTGACACATGCAATGTGACGCATCATGTCATATATTATTAATGTTCCTGCTGCGCGAAGAGTATTTGTCACTTTTGGAGGAGTTAAAGCGCGTTTATGACAAGGTTTATTATCCCTTAAACTCTAGATAGAACCTGAAGAGGGAGGGTGTTAAATATTGAGAGAATATAAGTGATGTTTTTCATTTATGTGTGAACACAATCAAGAATGAATATTTAATATTAATGAATTTATATTTTAATTCATATGATATACATTGCTCTGAAATTTCTTATATTTTTTTAAACCTTAAAACCAACATTATATGTGCATCCGAAGCACACCAACTTCCTGTTCATGAAGCCTTACCTCATAAAAGTATGCAAATAAGAAGGAAACATTATAATAAAGTTAAATAAGAGTAAATAACAATTTATAAAGACTCTTTAATTGAAACAGTTTTTAACATATTATACATTTATTGCATCATTATATGGGAGATTATTACCAAAAATGAATGGTGACTAATTGTACCATGCAGATGTTTTTCAGTATGGGAAACCAGTAGAGAGTTGACAAATTAAAATTCTCTGGAGAATATGATAAAGCTCGTATGTATTCCCATTTTAATTGCGCATATATCAAAGACGTACTACAGTATGGTATACAATATTACATATTATTAGAAAATCTGACGAACCAAAAAACAACGAAAAAAATCATCTTTAGATTTCAATGTAAAGAATTATTATTTTTTTTCGTGGCGTGGCGATGATAGTGGGGATAGATTACTGATGCGTGTATGTTATTTACAATTTTACATGCCCTTCTATTGCATTGTTCCACCGGTTGAAACAAATATTTTTCGTATGGCACACACAAAATCTTAAACAATAATGTTTTTATTTATGCATACATAATACAGACACACACCTTTAATCATTCTTCTTATTGTTTTTCTTTTTCAATTTGCATACGTATTCTTCTTTTGCATATGCATTTTACGTATTTATCATAAACAAAGTATCACAAAACAGAAGTAGTTATGAAACTAATTAATTACTTTTGGTTTTGCACATATTTTTTATTTCTTAAAATGGTTTTCAATTTTTATGGACGTTTTGTTTAGGGTATTAACGAAGGTTATAATTATCTTCTTAAGTAACCATATCTCTCTTGCCAACAATTATTAGATTTAATTTCATATGATTCTAGTGTAATAGTGCAATAACATTATTTCTCCTAAATAATTTTGAACAGTTCCCAGTTTGCGTAAACATCTCTCTGATGAGAAACTATATTCTAAAATAAATACTATTTCCTTCGGAAAACTTCCGTTTCTAACTTAACTGCAGTGACACATTAATTTACTGCAGTTGATGACTGTAGACAAAGATGCTCGTATAACAAAGGAACTGCTTTATTTCCCTTGAGTGTCATGTTATCAGAGTATTTTCCCATTTGTGAAGCTGACAGTGCGATGAAAGATTATTTGACGCCATGAATTTAATTTGGAATACTACGCTGTTTTATTTAGGGATTAAACGAACCCATCACATACAGATCGAATCAATATCGTAATACATTCGTCAATATTGCATTTAATATTACCATCTTAAAGTTTTATGTGATAAAAAAGAGTTAAACAAATTATTGAGCAAAAAACAAAGAAGTATGAAATTCAATAGGAGAGAGCTTTGCTAATTGAATTTTCGATTGTCTTCGTAGAATAAAAACTTCATCATTGTTACACTATTGATTATTGCATTTGAATCTTTTTTTTAAAATCAAACCTAATGCTTTATTCGTAATTTTATAAACAAAAGGATTTTTTTAGCGAAAAATTTGCATTCTTTATTAAAATCGATTCAGCTTTATTAGAATCATCCGCAGATGAGTTCCTATTCGTTAATCTTGAAGATTGGTTTTCCTTTTTATACATAAATTCAAATGACTTGGCAATTTCTCCTTAATACTTTAGATCATTACGTAGTAGTCCTTTATGAGACTAAGCTGATTATCTCATGTTTTTGAAAATCGTTTGTTCTTTTAATAAATAATGCATTGTAACGAGCATAAAGGTTTTTTTTTTTTTTTTTTTCAAAACGTTTTCATATAAACTAATGCAATGTAACTTAATTAACTACGAAGGCTTAGGAATGTTCCGAGTTTTCTAATTGGACAGAAAGTACTGAACCTTTTGTGGATATATACTAGAATAGCATTTATATATACATATAACTTTGATCATAAAATATCGATAGTGCCAGTTAGTGATCATGATGAATTCTTTTATGAGCAGAGTTGAGGGATGTTGATATTTAATGATTTACTTGTAAAGTTTTTAACGAAACGTTGGCTGAAAAGTTCTTATATGCGATTGATCTTTTACATCACATGGAAGAACTTTCATGCCAACCTTTTGTTCACACGATGTTCCGGACTTCTCTTTCTTTATGAACTAATTAATTACATTTAGAAGTGAAGCGTATGAGGAAGTATAATCTATAATCCCTATTACGTTTTAAACTCTTTCTAATAAAATTATGATTTCTAAAAAAAAAAATGTTGGATGACTCACTCGTTCAGCAATGTATAAGAAATGCAAAGCGAAAGGTTTCTAAAATTATTTGCTTGTAGTAATGGTGTTAAATTTTACACATATTCTATTTTTTTGATACCTGTTCATTAAGTTTACTCCCAATCATGAGGATTATCGATTTCATGTTATCTCGATTCTTATTTTTATTTTATCTAGGAGCTTAAGCAAATTATCATTCCTATAGCAAACTAAGACTCAATTGCAAGTATAAGTAAATGTCAAACTTGGTGAGGCATAATAAAATGGTAAAATTGTAATGGGAATAGATAGCGTTTGGCTTTGGTAACATGACTTTTCATTGAAAGAAGCATCAAAGATTTCATTTGTTAAAATATAGGTTAAAAAAACCGCTTTGCATGGCCAAGAACACACTGCGATGGTAATTGGCACTGTGCCAAATAGGAAGTCTCCCCTCTTGCTCTACAAGAAGAAATGAACTATCTCAAGGTCAGGCGTTTTACGTTATCAGAACCATACTATATTGATCAGAACACGATATGTTTTGTTCGGTATGTGTTGCATTTATTTATTGCGTATTCTGGTTGGAAGCAAAAAGACGATATTTCATAAATGCTATAAATCAAAATACAAACAAAGGAAATATTTCAAGCTTGATAATATGCGGTATGTCTAAACGTATAAGGGTATTGGTAAATGCTTTCAATATAAAATTTTGAAATTTATAACATTACTATAAAAAATGAAACTTCTTCAATGCATTACAATAAGAGGTATGCATACAAATCTGAAGGTGCTTACTACCGTGTTTACAACAAGCAAGGATTTATTTCTGTTCGATATTATGCTTATCAATTTAAATTCATTTTTGCTTATGCACTTAGGTTTGAAAGTACTTTCCAATAAGCAGTCCATTAAGTAATCCTCCTGGGAGCTGTGAGAGAAAAGTAATCCATATAAAAGAAACAGCTTTCTATTTTCGAATTTTTAAATCACAGTTAATGCCTACCACTAGGTACGTTTTCAGAGTAAGAAAACTTTTCTTTAGTACCATCACAGTATCCCATTTTCTTGTAAATGGTACCGTGCTTTGCTTACCTAAACAAGGCTTCAAAACAATTTTTCTGTCTCCCCCCCCCCCCTCTCATAAGCGTCTAGGATAAATCTAAATACCCCAAACATTGAAAAAAAGAAAGAAAAGAAAGGTTTCTGAGGCACATTTAATATAATTAACTCTCGAAAATACCATTTTATTACTGTAAAAAATCAGAACAACTTTTTTTCACAAGATATAAAAGTATTAGAAAATAAAATAATACTAATAAAAATTGTTTGGGCTACTATTTCAAAACAGGAGATAATCTAAATAGCACAATTTCCCTCGCTATGCACATTGCATTAGTATTTTAACAACTTTTTTATTATTATTTCGGATCTTTGTCTGAAAGAAATGTACTTTTATCGGTCTATTTATTCGTTATAACTTCCTGGGATTTATCCGAGTCGAATAAATTGTTTTTATTTGTTTTTCCAAAATATTTTTAGGAATCGTCTTACCGTCATGTCTCAAGTTTTGGCTTTGTTTGAAGTAATTCAAAAATATTTCACATTAGTCTCGACGGGAAAAAGTTAATCATTCATAAATCGTCATTTCAGCATGTGGATTTGTAAAAGTAAGCTTTTTCTCAAACAACAATTGTCATACAATCTATGGATTATAGTATTTGTTGTTTCGCTATAGTTTAAAAGTTCAAACGTATTAACGTATCCAATATTAGAATCTGCAGGCGGAACTTATTTTTATCTAGAAAACTAGTACACTGTAAAAAATTCTGGTTCAACCTTTCACTAAAAGTTGGTGAAATGCAGCTGCAACCAACAGTTGGTAATAATTTGAACCATAATGATGGTTTACTAGTTTCACCATGAATGATTACGGATTTTTTTCTAACCAGTATTACGGTTCAACTTTGAACCATGATTACGAAGTTTTTTCTAACCAGTACTGCGGTTCAACTTTGAACCATGATTACGGAATGTTTTCTAACTAGTATTACGGTTCTAATTTGAACCATGATATCCAATTTTTTTCTAAGCAGTATTATGGTTCAACCTTGAATCTTAACCATAGATTTTATTTTAACTGGTATCTTGGTTCAACTCTGAATCATAACGATGGACTTCCTACTAGCCACTGTCATAGCTCAGAGTTGTAGCATGAAAGTGAAGTTTGAACTGCCCCATTTTATGTTGCAATGGTGACGTTTAACATAAATAATTTTATTTTTTTATATTCAAGCGTAAGACAGGAAACAAGCTTATTACCAATATTAATTTGCAAAGCGAATTTTCTGTTTTTTAGTACGTAAATTTAACTTGAGTTTTGCTAATTATTTGATTTAGTTCTTAGAACAGATTTATTGCTAGTAGGAAGTCCATCGTTTCAATAATTGATTCAATGTTCCATATATATAAATGTATTTATTCATATATTTATATATATGAACATCCCAATCACTGTATCAGAAACTAATTGCATTTTTTAAGCAACTATGTTACTTAGTTCTATTCTTCAAAATTGCATTATAAGTCACTGTTAAAATTTTTAAGCCCCCTCCCATAAGGAAGGCCTTTGCAAATATATGTACACTTTTTTATGTTCGTCAACAGATAGTTTTAACAAAAATGGCGTTTGAAATTTTGCTTATAAGTTAATAATTAATTGATAGCGAACATTTTAAATTTCTGAATTATGTAACTTTTTTTCAAAAATATATTTCAACGCTCTTTAGCATCAAAAACATTAAATTTATTTATATGCATACAAAGATGACTGAAAGCATAATTGAAAAACCATGAAATGCACAAATAACAATAATCAAAATTATTGGGGGGCTCCGGCACAGATGTTACTCTAAGGCTAAAACGTGCAGTAGTTCGCGGCACTTCAGGCTAAGACCGCCCAGATGAATCAAAGACTTCACCCTGTAAAGATATAAAAGAACTGACAGTAAAGCGTATCTGATTTGTATGCCGTCTATTCAATGCTCTGTTGACATCAACCGTGTAGTGCAATGCACCGTTTTTGTTCATAAAACATATATTTTGCATTTGGAGATCTGAAATCTCCGATTGCAATTTTTTCCCTAATTTCTAAAACTCTATTATTGAAATAGGTTTATTTGTTTACTTTTGTTAGAATGATTGGACGAAATTTTAGAAGGAATTATGGTTGAAAATGCTGTAAAATGGCAGTCGTGGTCGAAAAATGAAAGTTTAATTATTTTGAAAATACAACACTAGTCAGGGTCGGATCCAGGAATAATTTCTTGAGAGAACACCAGGAAGTAAAAAGTAGTCTAAAATACACCATTGGTAGTAGTTAATTAAAAAATATAGATGTAAAGAGTAGAAAAGAGAAAGGTAACAGCTCGGAAAAGTGGTTTGGTACTTAACGAGAGAAAAAATAATGTTGCAATAAATGTAATAAGAAAACATGCAATTTTCAGTACGTAAACAAATCATTGTTACAAATCATTGTTGTATTAAATCACATAAGAAACAAGCATATATTGAAGCAAAATCAAGTAAACATGCACAGGTTGAAAATGTTGGAAAAAAGTTAATTTAGCGTTAAAGGCAACGAAACTGCTATTTCGAAAATCACGCAAAATTGACCCAATTTCTCAAAAAATTCCTATAGTAGACATGTTTTGAATACAAAACTGGTTTTACCTGCTCTTGGTGTAATAGTTAGTTCGAATGATTAGGAAGTATAAATCATTACAAATCAAAGCCACATAATTGAACCTCGAAACCTGGATCGGTTTTCGAGGGAGGGGGGGCATAGGTCAAATTGATGAAAGTGCTTTTTTTTATCAGAATATTTTTGATTTTCAAATTATCCTTCAGAGCATGCAAAAATTTCAGGGCGGGAGGGATTTTCCTCCCCCCTTCCAACTTCCTGGCTGTGGCCTTGGAATCAAAATTCAACTAACTACATTTATATAAATGAGTGTTTTCTTATCAGACTATCTTTTACTCACTAATTTTCAAATTTTCATCTATAGCATGCAAAATTTTAGAAATGTTCACCCCTTCAGCTACGGGATCGAAAATAAACAGAAGAACTGAATTTTATACAAATGAGGTTTTCTTATCAGAATATTAAAATTGTCATTTATAGCATGTGAAGATGGGTTCGAACCATCGCTCTCTCCCCCTCCACCGGCTACGCCTTTAATAAAAACTACGGGTAAAAGTTGTGCAAAATGAGTCGAACAACAAATAAGTTCAATAAATTTTAAAAAGACAGCCACAGACAATTAAATAAAAATTAAGAGGTGCAGCTAGAAAGGTAACGCTGTAGAAAAGTATTCTTGGAAATAAAAATGAAAAAATAAATGATTTAGAGTAAAAATCCCGATAATAGATGCACTTTTTAAAATGTAAACAAGTCAACGTTACAACTTTAAATGTAGATCAGGGGAAGCAAAAGTAAAATGTATGGGGGTGAATGATAAATCAGGTAAAAAAAATAGTTTAATATTCAAGCAAAATTAAATAAATATACTCAGGTTTAAAATTTTGAATAAAGTTAATTAGTCAATTTAACACTAAAGGTGACAGGATCGGTATATGATAATAACATTTTTGAAATAGGCTTTACAACCTATTTTGTGCGTATTAAGATATACAAACACAGAAAACAAGAAATATCAAACAAAAAATTAGATATATACATTGAAGTTTACTTATCTTTTACTGTTGTGAACAATAAATGCTTCAAGTCACAGCTTGACAAGATGGCGGCTCTCTGCTTCCGGCCGGGTGCCGGGTTCGTCTTGGTTCAAGGTTGAACCGAAATTATGGTTAAAGGTGTAACTTTAGATTTCGCACTTCTGCTTGAACCATGATTTTGGTTCAATCATCAGTTTCTTTTCAGCTTTCCCCATATTTATGGTGCAACGTTGAACTGTTTTTTTTTTTACCGTGTAGCGCAACAAAAAAATAATCTAGATATCAGGATAAATAATAATAATAAAACTTTGTGGATTCTGAAAGCTTTCTTTGTGCGTGAGGGGTTAGGGAGGGGTTCCAATAAATCAAAAGAAGCCAAGAAAAGGGGGGAGGGACATGTGCTTATAGCTTTAATATTTATATAAAAAATGCCGATTTGTATTAACTACAGTTCTACAAGATGTAATGAAAAATAAAGCGCCCTACTGTCTGCTATTGAACGGTATTTTGTTTGTGCTAGTTATATTTATTGGCATAATAATTATAATTTTGAAGTTTGATTTGTCAGTGATACAAATGCAAAACAATATTTAAACATTTAGTTGCAGCAAAACTCATTTTTGAAGATAAATCGAATGTTTTTGTCACATACAAAACAAAGTGTTTTATTTTACTTCATATTTTTTAATTAAGTAAGTGGCATAGAATAAATAGGATACCAAAACCCCGTGTGAACTTAGGCTGCATAATAGATTTAGATGTAGAATAAGCAATTATAAGACAACGTTCTTGTTTCAAGATTCTAAGAGTGCACAAGTAAAGTTTTCAAGTCATAGTTAATGTGCGCATTCGAAACTCGCTGAAGACCACCCATGTACACTTGGGGATACGTGCATGTAAAATCAGTAGACCATTTACCTCGCATCGTGCGCAAGCAATCCTAAGGCATCGGCTAACAGGTAAGGGTTTGGTGGAGAAAAGTCATAGTTAACGCAGATTCATGAATATCATATTCAAAAGTCAACTTTAAAAAGTTAGCTTGTTAAATTGAATTTTTTTTTTTTGCTAGATGCTTTTGCTGAACTAAATAAAACATTTAAATGCAAGCAAAGAGTTGCATTCAACTATCTACTTTAAATTTAATGCCTCATTTTGTGTAAGTTGGGAGTAAATAGATTATTCACCACCACTGGACAAACTCTCAAAAATTGGTACCGAGAATTTTGCAAACTTTATTTAAGATAAAGGTGTATTGCTAAGACCCAGCTTAAATTGAAAATGAAATTATAACATTAAATAATACACTTGAATAAATCAATCATTCGAAACTGTGCTGAAAGTACTTCTAAATTTATTTAAGCATCACAATATTAAATCAAACTTCATCTCAATCAATTTCTACGAGAATGGTAATTGAGAATTATTGAAGCACCTAAAGTTTGTTTAGAGGAACAATTTGTAAGATATGAATGAAATTTGCTCAATCTGAACAGCGTGAATGCAGTGATTTTGATTTATTTAATTGTAATAAATATTCTACCTGTTGACATTTGCTGCATAATGCTCATTAGATGTTTTCCTGTCCTCAACAATACTGTAGTCTTCTTGTAATTAGGGACATCTATTGAGTTTGAATGAATGTTTTTAATGTACGAAAAGTCATTTTCACATTATGAAAATAATTTTGAAACTTACATTTTAAGTATAAAGATAACATACATACCGCCAATTAGCTTTTATTAGCTAACCCCGATTCATAGCTACACGCTGTCAAAAAAGGTGTGAAAGCATAGAGGAAAACTGAGTGTTTCTTTTAATTCACGAAGAAATGTCAATGAAAAAATTTTGTTTTAAATCATATAATCACAATTCTTGATAACAGTTCATCAATAAAATTCTTGTGTTTCCGCACTCTGTAAAACAACAGAGAAAGATTTGTTAAAAGACGTAAAACTGAACACTTGAGATTTGTGACTACCAGTTTAAAAGTTATAAACAAATGCACACATAAACGCTTGAGATCTGTGACTACAAAATTAAAAATTGTCCAAAATGCATTACGTATTGTTGGTGTATAATTTAACTTCAGCTCAAATGAGCACCCTGCTAGGCCTCTACGGCCAGACTTCCCGTCTGCGGAGGCATCATTAGCCGAGCGGATCAAGGCACAGGAATCAGAGCTGCATAGCGCAACTGAACTAGCTTCCGTTTATGTGTATCAGAGATAGTAATTCAGCGTATTTATAGATAGCACCACCAATGCGGCGTATCATCTGTTGCAATCATTATGCAGAATGTTCTCTGCTTTTAATGCTCTGTAATTTTGAAAGACTTTGTAGTTTGTTGTTTTTAAATATATATAAATTTGCGTTAGGATACGGATAGAGGATTTCCGGGAGATTATTGTGAATTTTCAGGTAAAAAATGTTTAATCATGTTCCTGTAAATAAATATACACTAAACGATTTGCGGCATCAGTTCAATACGTAAAGATATAGTTCCCCCTCTTTAAACTAATAGGTTTACTATTTTAAATATTCTTTTGTTTCTCAACAGCTATCTTTAACATTTCTCAACCAATTACCATGACATGTATGGCTATGAAAAGATACAATAAAAAAATTGGTAATACGTAAGAAACAAACCTCGCCTCAGCAACTGTCCTACAAAAAGTACGATCCGTATTCAAAATGTAAATTAATCGATAAAATATGTTAAATTATATTCAAGTGTCACTAAACGTAATCCTGCACATCGCAGTGTTTTATGTAGATTTTTAGTACTAAAATGGTTGCGAATCGATGTCTTTTGCTATACATAGGAGATGATGAACTTACGACACGCGTGCCATTAGGTGGCACGCGAAAGGTATTCCAATGGCACGCCACAGGTACACATTAAAAAATTACATATTCATTTACATTCACTAAAAACAGAAGCAAATAAAAGAAAAGGTTCTAAGACTTTCCGCCATTAAATGCTCAACAAAGAGAAGGAGCATGGTCGCCATTATCAGTTTTCGAATTTCCATCGGTGATTATTGCCTCCCTACATAATGGAAAATCTCCTGCAGGATCTAGTCCAAATTTTTCAACCAAAAGAAATAAGTTTTATAATACAGTTTCACATATAATCCAAGTTAATAACTTAACAAAAAATACATTGGAAAGCCTCTAATCCGCCTATTCTTATTTTTGATTACCGTCGGATTACAAAAGAAAAAGGAAGACAAAATAAAAACATTTAATGATGTTATAAAAGGAAAATACTATGTATGAAAGATCATTATTCGCAAACTTTTGTAAAAATACAAAGTAAAAAAAAAAGTTGATAAAAACTAAACACCTTCTTAATATCATCAAAATCATCTCAAGTACCTTAACGTCCCTGAAATCTGATTCTGAAATCAAATAAATCTAACTTCCGCTATCTTGCAGCAGAGTACTGTTACTAATCTGATATATCAGATCTGATTCTTACGTTCTCAGTTAGAACTATTATTATAGTCTAAAATTGCCCGAAACGTGAGATTTTGTGTGAGTAAAATTCTGACGTTTCCTTTTCTTTCAGAGCATTGTGTTGATTTTGTAACATAATAAAACTTTCAAAAAGTACGACATTTTTTTCCAAAGGTACAAAAAAGAAGTTCATTTTCACATATAACGCGTAAGGATTATGTTTCACTCTTTATCCATGCCTTCAAGACTCTACTTGATATTTTTAATGAAAAAAAAACTTTTTACGTAAACAAAGGGAGTATGCGGTGCATGGAAAGAATGTGAAATTAAAAATACAGACATATTTTTACACTAATCTGAAACTTCCTTAATTGTAATCGCCAGTTATGTTTTTGATTAAGCAACGGTTAATTATGGACGAGAATCAAAAACTAGTATCATTTATCTTGCTTATCTCATTAATAGCAGATAGTCACACTTGTCTCTTTTTCAGCTATGAATTGCATTTTTTGCCATGTTTAATAGGATTTAATAAATAAACACGAAACCTAGTAATAACTAAGTAGTATTTTTTGTTAGTTTATAATATACTTGATCAGTATTTTTTACTTAGGAATATACAGACAAGTCTCATAATTAATCTGTAACTGCTGAAGAAATTAAATATTCTTTTATAAAATGCCAATGCTTGACACTTGGATTGTTTAAGAGTCATTTCGCTGTTTTACATTTTGTTTAATTGCAATTTATACTATGAGTCAAGAAAAGAGAACTGAGTTGTGGTGTTCGTACTAATTAAAGCCATTTATGCAAGTATTCTCCAAGTGGTTTCCGCTACACCTTGGGATAGAAAGCTGTCAGTTTTATTAGGTATGCTACTATTTTGTTTTTACTGTTTTAATCTATTCAGAGTTACGTGCTTAAAATATTTATGAAATTAATGATTTTCAGAATTAATCCTTTAGAATTTTTTCCCGTGAAATATTCCATCCAATTATAGCTGTTAGCATAATATTCTGATGATCTTTACATTTATGATTAAAGTAAACTTCAGCAGAAATATCGTAAAATAACGTACGAATGTCGTTTTCGAAAAATGTACGTAGCTCATAAACGGTATTTATTGGTTGTCCTTCGAAAATTAAAAAATCTTTATTGGAAAATGAAATGTTGAAATTCGTTAAAAAACGGCAGTTTTGAACTTATTATTAGACATAAGATGTAGAACTATTTTCCAAAGTGGTTAACACATAGCACCTTGTTAAGTATATTCAAGGGTGTTAAAATGGTGGGTTGGGGGGGGGGGAGATAATGTTAAAATATATAAATCATAAATATCACCCCAGATAATAGTAATATGATTTTTAAAAGTCACTACTAAATTTTGTAAATATTTATTTGTATTGTGAGAAAGATATTACTTCAAAATATACAGCTGCGCATGCCAAATTTTCTTTAAAAAATATTCCTCTTACGGTTATTTTGTATAATTTGACTGATCTATATAAATAAAACAGAGAGTTTGTGTGTGTGTGTATTGCTCGCCTCTTTCCGAGGTGGAACTGTCTAAAAGTACGAAATTTTGGGTACTGGTACCTTGGGTCAGGTCCTCGTGCACCTCGAAGAGTTTTTCCGAAAATTCGAATTTGTTCTTCTTTTATTCCAATTTAAGCAAAACCGTGAATTTTAGGAATATCTCATTGAAGTAAAGTCTCACGTTTTCGATTTTTTGCAGCATATGAATGCCCGTAAAAAACTGCACAAGTTGATATCTTTCTGAAGTTCGTAGAACAAATAGAACACGCGCAATATTCATTTAAAGTAGTTTTCGAACTTTAAAGCAAGACTTACCTCTGAATTTATCTGCTCAATTTGCGTGTTCTCGCCAAAATAAATAGTACTTTTGTCGCCAACTAGATGTTTTCTGTTAACGTAAGATTGAAAAAATGATACTTTATCTTTATTCATGCCGTTTCAGGAGCAAAACAAATTCTAAAAATTCATTTCCTTTTTATACATATTTTGTGGAACTGCAGACGATATCAAATTACTTTACCTTGAGGTTGCTTTTCCTTCGTTTTTTGACAATTTAATAGTATAGTAGCAGTTCAACAATTTCATGAAACATTTCTTATGGTAATGTGTTCGCTTGATCAACGAAACGAATTCTAAAAATTAATTTCATTTTTATGCATACTTTGTGGATCATTAACTGCAGACGATTTTTAATTACTTTATCTTGAGGTTGATTTTTCTTTCTGTATTGGCCATTTAATATTTATTCCTTCGCTAAAAACTAGGTTGGAAGGTTTTTGATATGGCTTGTTTTTGATGAAATTTAAAATTTCGCTAAGTGATGATAACTTTTTCTCTCCCCCGATCCAGTTAATTTTTCTCAATATTTTATTTTGCGCTTTGTACCTTTTCCAAATCGCGCCAATAATCTAATGATTATTGGCGGAATCAGTAATATTGTTATCATTTGATTTAATGCGTGATTTGCATTATAGGATCATGGCGCATTTTCGTTATGCTTCCATTACTATAGTGCAATTTGGCGATCTTCTGCTTTATTTTAACTTTTTTAAGTAGCGATTTTGATTGATTCCATAGTTCACTTAAGTGATTTATTTTCTAAAATTTATTCAATTTTTGTACTGACTGTTGGGCGCCATTTGGACTGAATTAAGTTATTTTCTCTCTATCAACTTAAATTTCACACGTCAGAATTGGTTAAGTACTGGAAATTTTTTAACTTAAATGTGCATTTGCCTTTGGAAATAATGTTTTTCTTTCTTCCGTTTTTATCCGAATTTTATAAAAGTGCTATTTAGTTGAATTTTCAGAAAATGTTTCTACGATTTTGCAACCGGGATTTTTAGGAACTGTTGTCCTTAATTTAAGGGGGAATTTGGGATGAACTGTTATTAATTTTAGGAACTGCTGCTCTTAAAGGCCTGTAGTTTAATGGGTATTTTAAGTCACTGACGTCTTTATTCTAATGGAGATGTTTTGGGACTAATGTCCTTATTCAATTAGGGAAGTTTAGGAATAGTTGTCTTTATTCAAATGGGGGCTTTAAGGAATGTTTTCTTTATTGTAGCAGAAATATTCAGGGACCGTAGTCCTTCATGTGATGAGCATTTTTAAAGAGAGTTCTGCTCTTATTTTGATGGGAATTTTTAGACGTGGTATATTGTAGTTGCGATTTTTACAGATTCTTGATATAATTTTGGAACAATTATCCTGATGAATATGTGCATTTTAGTTAGTGTTAAATTGTTTACTCTAATGGCAATTTTTACGAACTGTTGTTGGCATTTTAATGTGTATTCTTATGGACTGTTATTTTTGGTCTAAAAGGAATTTTTCGAGGCTGTTTTTTTAGTGCAATCGTGATTTTTAATGAGTTTTACTGTTTAAATGGTATTTTTTTAGAATGGTATTTTTTTTTGGTATTTCTTTAGGAAATGGTATTTTTTTTGGTATTTCGTTAGGGAATGGTATTTTTTTGCCCGTGTTCTACTTTGATTTTTTAAGAAAATTTTTCCTTATGTATCTACAACAAAATTTTGAACATGTGTCACTTGACCTGCGAATGATGCAATATTATCCCGCGCAACGCCGGGCATGTCAGCTAGTAAAAAATAAACAAAAAATTGAAAACTGATAATTTAATGCCAAAAACAGGAAATACCTGAACCTCCGCCCACTGCTCGCTTCATCCGAGCGGGATGTGCCCGTTTGATATTTGGCAACCGGATTAGCGTCAACTGATATTCGCGCCAGACTGATAATCCGGAAGAGATGTCCTGACAAACAGACAAACAGAGCCATATTTTATTATATAGTACACAAATTATATATATATATTACGGGACAATAACTATATTATCAAACTGCTTGGAAGCTGTGTTATGGATAGGATGATTGCGAAGACAATGAGTAGTTTATTTCTATGCGCTAATTATCTACCGACTCGGAACGTAGGCAAAATGTTGCGGATTGACTGTATTTTCTGAATCTCATTTTCTACATTAATGTGACACGTCTTTTCCCCCTTTGTTCTCTACTTTTTCTTTAGTTCTTTATATAATTTTTCTTCCCTTTGATGAGATTCTGAAGAAAATAAATACTATTTTGCATAAAACATTTTTTTTTTAATTTGCTGGCTACAAAGGGTGCTGCTGAGTTTTACTATCTTTTGGTGCTAAGTTGGATATTTTTCACTAAAATATAGTAAAATTAAGCACCAACGTTTATTTTGTAGCCGGTATTTTTTTGATGCAGCATACCACTGTATTTCTCAGTGTTGGATGATATGAAGCATTTGAGCTTCTTCAAGTGTGCTTTCACACCAAAGGCGACAAAAACAAAATTCCTGTCTTTTCGCATCAACGCAAGCGCAAGGTATTTTTTTCTTCAAAAATATGCTCTATGGTTGCGCAGATGAGAAAATACCTTTTTTTTTTGTTTGCTGCCTTTGGTGTGAAAGCACGCTAAGGGTAAAGAACAAAATGATTTTTACATATGTATAACATACTGCACATGAAAACTTTTTTCCTTTTAATTACTTCTATACTTTTAATATAATAGTAATATTTTTCACAAATATACTCATAGCTATTTTTGTCAATTTTTTCCTGCCAGTTCTCATGTTATTATCCAAAGATCCATTGTCTTAATAGTGCACAATTAACTTTTAACTTGACCAGTTGTTGAAACACCGGTGAGTAACTGAGTATTACTAACCAACAAAAGTCCGCAACACAGTTGTGTTGTGGATGCACAATCATGCAGTAGACTGCATGATTGTGCATTAATTAAGAAAGGTTCACAAGCTCAAAAGGTTCTCAAACTATCCACTTAGAAGGACGTAATGGTTTCTTTTGTTCGTAAATTTAATCGAGTGCAGGAAATGTTTTAAAGTAAAGAAATTATTTCCATAAACCTGTTTACATTGTAAAATTAATTTTCTGCGATAATTTTTGCTTGCAATAAAATACGATACAATTATGTTTTATGCAGAAATCAAGTATTCGTTTTCTGAATAGAAAATTGTAAGAAAAAAAATCTTCATTTTTTTTTTTTCAGTTTAATGGAACATATCCTACAATAGATGTATAAATATATATATACAAAATAAAAAAACTTAAGACTTAAGAAGTAAATTCGACTAATGGAATAATACAGAGTTTTTCCGAAGAAGATGTCAATAAAGAGAGAAAAAGAGAACAAAATCTTTCAAATAAACTTTCCCTTCCTTTTAAAAAAACTGCTCGTTTAGTGACGGTGCACTTGTAATTTCAGTTTTTCCCCCCAATCAGAAAATCGATCCTTTATAGAAAAAAAAAAAAAAAATTCAGAATATTTACTGAGTATCGATTTAGTTTAAGATGAAACTTTTGTAGTGCAAGTCTTTTGGTAATTTTCTGCAAATCATTGAAGCAAAGTAAAATTGGATTTGCATAATGGGAATTTACTAATTCTAGAAATTTACTGAAAACTAAATGTTCAAACTCGTTATTTTTTATATTTATGTCCTTATGCCACATATCTGTGTGTTTTAAAATGGTTCAGTATAAAAATGATTTTTGAGTATGATGGGTATAATTAATATCAAAAATTAATATCATTGTAAAACAAGGAAACATTTTACTCGTTCTGATTTCAATTTCTTCATATGTTTCATTTTCACTAAACATTAAAAAATAAAAGAAAAAAACATGATTTATGAAGTTATGGGTTTTGCAATATTACTTTAGTGAAAAATAAATTAAAATACGTTTGCGATGAATTGAAATAATGGGAAAAGACAAAGAATTAGCGATTTTGTCTTACCTTCAGTGGTTTTCTTATAACCCAATGTAAAGTTTTGTAATTAATTAGATTTACCTTTTGCATACAAGGAGAATAAGTACTATGTCTAAGCTTTCAGCTTATGTACTATTTATACAAACATAAAGGTTTTAGTTATTTCCTTTGATATAAATTTTATTCTTAAATCCTACGTGATTTACTACCTAGCTTTGAAATGCATAAACTATTGTAAATTCAAAATCTTGTTATTTTAATACTTTTTGGATGCTGCCTTCGTGACGCAGCAATTTTGACGGCCTGCAAATGTGTATGATACTGATGTTATATAGAACTACTTTTAAAGTGGTTTTAAAAGTCCAATTATGCTGCTGTAAACGACTTCATTTATTATCATTGATTTGTTTGTATGTTTTCCCTGCTTATAAAAAACGTACATCGTGTTAATGAAATATAATTTGGAGAAGTGCATTTTATCTATCCGCCTTTGCATTTCTATATAAAAGAGATTGATTGCTTGATCTTGTATGCAGGAGTTTAAAGCTGCAAAATCCCCAAGACAGACAGCGCAATTTATTCAGATACAAAACAATTCCGAATCCCTTTGTGTTACGGAACTTCCCATTTTTGAAATAATGAAAGCGATGTACTACAGAAATGGATAGTAGATTTTTTCCCGATGTGTGGTGAAAAAATGCAAACTTAGGTCGTTAAAGGAGATATTTAAAAATTATAAACAAAATCTTATTAAACTTTTGAGACAACACTAAAACATGCTTCATGCAGTTAAATGATTTTGAAGTGAATTTAAAAATCTCTAACCTATACTTTCATCAGATACCCTCATCAGATTTTAACTGCGTTTTTTTTTCAATTTTAAAACTCGCTGTTAAATTTATGACACATCTAAAATTTAGTAATTTGTTAAACAATAATTTAGATTTTATAACAGTCAATCGTATACCGAAACATTATTTTCGTGTTCAAACTTATGTTTTTTTCACAAAATAAAATCTGAGTAAGGAATGTCATAGATGATGGACCAAAGCACCAAAACCAAATGCACAAGAAACGGATAATTTTATTACGCAAACCTACTGTATATTAAGTATATTATCCAACTAATTCAGAAAGGTCTAAATGCAAACATAAACAGCATCAGCAAATAAGATGCTTTCTCAATATAACTGTTCTTCCAGGTTATTGGTGCTTCAACTAGAAACAAGTTGGGAAAATTGCTCTTAAAGAAGGGAAAGAAAAAATACTGTCTCAATTTTTGTCAGACATATTTTTGGTATTATGCCCTGAAATCACTTTAGTTACTTTTTTTGCATTTTTCAAACGAATCTCTTTAACGATAGGTGTGAATGACCATTTTTATTGACCAACGTTGGCTCGGATAAACTTTAGGTATTCTAGAAAACAAAGTTGATGTCAACTCTGACTTCGTGTTGTAGGACTTGTTTGGTAGCTATGAATTAAAAAAATAAGTTTGGAAACACATTATTAAAAGTTTTGTTGAACTTTCTTGATCCTTCGTGTCTGTTTTGATTTTTTTATATAAATGAATGATCATATGCTAATGCAAACTTATGTTTTTTTGCGTACATTACTTAATCTTAAGTCAGTACGCTTCTTTTCATGCATATCGATGAGAAAACAAATAAATGAACTAATCATCCAGACATTGACTTTTCCGACACAGTGTAAGAGTAATTTTACCATGCCGGAGGTGTCAAAATGGCTTTTTACTTCATTTTTTTAAATCTACCTCTCAAAAATTACAAAGAAATAAGATTTAAAAATCATTTTTTTCATATCACATTAGTTAAAATGAAGTAGTTTTCAAATATTCATTAAACAATTTTGTGGGATATTATTTGCATTTGCATTGTAGTTCGTAATCCAAACACAATTTTAATTAAGTGTATTTAGTTTTTATGGTTTCAGATTATCTTCATAAAAAAACAAACCATTTGATTCAAGCTCTCACAATGAATAGATGAATTATTTCGCAAATATTTTCAAAGGTTAACCTGAAATATAACTCCTAAATAGTATAATCCAAATTTTCAACTCACTTAGGATAAATAATTATTACGATTTATGGAAGCCTCAAAACACTTCTCAATCACTTTTCTACTAAACAAGTAATACAAAAAGGAGCAAACTTGACGTCACGTGTTAAAGTAATAGCATAGAAATTGAAAGTTCGTGAAAATTATGTATTGCTTTGCTTCTAAAATTTAATAGACACTTATTATCATTAAAATGAAAGAAGCTATAGTTTATGAATGTTTGCTACGCCACCGAAACGTGCAGAATTTTCTAATTATTATTTGAGCCACAAACGGCTTCTTTAAAATGCACTACCTACGATCAGAAGAAAGTCCATAAAACCTGTTAGGTCTTAAATAATTATTTGTAACGTTATAAATAATAACGTTAAATAATTATTTGTAACGTTATAAATAAAAACCTTAAATAATTATTTGTAACGTTATATAAAATCATTTCACGGTACAAAATCAATTGTATATGTATTCATTAGTCTTTTTTTTTTCTTTTTAGTACATATTTCGTGATATTTTTTTATTTTGAATTTATTTCATTTTTAGAAAATCTAGTTTAATCTTTCACCAAAAAAATGGTGAAGTTTAGCTGCAACCAACATTTGGTACTACGTAGAACCATTATAATGGTGTAGCTTCACCTAGTTTTCCCATGAATGTGAAAATAGTAACCATTATAATGGTTCAACTTCAGTGCCAAATTTTGGTTTCAGCTCATTTCATCATAAAAAGTTACTTATCGCTTATATGCCCTACAAGAATTGACCAATAATACAAATGAATGGAGCTGCACAAAGCAGACAATAATTTGCTCTCTCTCTGCAAAAGAAAAGCAAAGCATGTATAATAACATAGAAGAAGTACCTATATTAGTACACAAGTTATACACAACTTTTATGAATAATGTTTAAGGAAGACCCGCCTCTTTTGATGAATTTGTTTGGCTTTATGATTTCAACCCCGCCTGGTAATATGGTATTTAAGCACACGAATTCTATTCTATGAATTTCGCTATGTTTTTAACGTAACTTATACAATTTAATGAAATAATTACCTTCGGAGCAGATTTAAACTATGTTTCACGTCACTAAACCTTTTCGACATTCTCTTTTCATATCGGAAGTTTTGCGAAATTGTATGGATAGCTTAATTTTAAACGACTAACTCACATTTTCTACTAAATATCAACAAGTTAATTTTAATGGATTGCCGTTATTAGTTTGAGCATAATCACACAAAGCATATTTTATCTTCAGTTTATTCTTTGTTAGCAAACCATGAGACATGCCTTTCATTAACTAAATTTGAAAGACACTACTCAAACAAAGACCATCAACAATAATAGTATAATAATAGTAGGAACAATAATAGTATTTCGTGTTGGATCTCAAAACTTTTGTTGCGCGGCAACATATTGAATAGAGTAGTGTTTTAAAGAAACTATGCGTTAGCTTTGTTATAAGAAAAATTGAAAGGCGAGTACATGAACACAGATTATCTAAGTAAAAACAAGAACGTTTTGGTCGGAATGCAGAACCCCGTGATGCACGTCGACATATTAATTTAACTAGTAACAGTATTACTATAATTATGAACATACATTGAAAAGAGAGCATGTAAAATATATAATCACCTATCAAAATGGAAGTAACAATCACATAAACTCAAACTCTCTAATTTATATATATATATATATATATATATATATATATATACCCCGATTAACTAGCCTGGTGTCTTTATGGCTGATTATCACGAAACACCGTATTTTCCCAAAGCTTCAAGATCCCGAATATCTGATAAGTGGAAATGGTTTGGTTTCTATGTTGCCGTTTTACTTTATGTTTTTTAGTTCCTTCTATTTTTTTATACATGTCATAGATAAAGGGTTAAAAATCATAGGTATGATAATGGTTTGATTTATTATTTGATAATGTTTACTAAAACCAAAAAAAAAAGGAATGAAATACTACTATAACATGCAAAGTGCTTATAATGAACTCAGTATTATCGTCTAAAAAGTAATATAATTACTTATAGAAGCTCTCGCGGCTGGTCACTTTGGGAGCTGGTTCACGTTAAATTTGTCGTGGCTCTACTGTCCTCTAAGTGAAACGATTCCTCTGGGGGTGCCAACCCAAGGTGACGGTCTCTCAGATGGGAGCTGGTTCAAAAAAATTAAGAGACCTCTCAAAGGGGCGGAACGGACTCCTGCCTCTAAGGGCAGCACAACCATTCTTGCTCGTTTTGCGCGTGGACAAGACACCAACCAAGTAATATATTTCATAATTATTCTCACTGTTTTTAACCGATGAATAGTTTATCTTATGTGAGAAATTATAAATTAATCACTTACTTTTACTTATTCATTTGAAAGGTGTATTTAATTGTCTTTTCAAATTCAAATAATTTAGGACTTTAACAACCCAACAATAGTTGAAATTTTTTTCTTTTTGCTTTTACAATACGTTTTCTTCATAAGATAAGTTCTTAGCGCTTATTTGTAAATTTTGAACAAAATATGCCTAGAACGAAATATACCTAGAACCTATTTTACTTTCTTTATATTTACATAAATACTCCCAGAATAATAAACTCCCCCCCCCCCCCCCAGTTACATCGACGTCAAATGTTTCTCAACAAATAAAATATCTTTTTTGAATAAAATTATCTACTCCTTGCAGATGTGAGTAAACGCTACGCAACTCCATCTCTAAAATATATTTTAGAAATATCCTTTCCTAGCTCTAACCTTCCTATAACTCACTGTTATGCTTCGCAGTTTCAGCAGATTAGTTTACTAATATACGCTTCTAGTTGAACAAGTCTTTTATGTGTTTCGCATAGATGAATTCATAATTACTGAGTTGTCCCAAAACACATATAGGTACCAAATTTATTGAGATAACATACGCTTCGACAACTATTACACGAACTTGATGTGTCAAAGTTTACATGATGTGTTGAATATATCGCATTTAAAGCTTTAAACGCTTTAAATATTTCTGAGAAGATACTAAATTGTAAATGTAATTAATATACGGTGGGTAAAAATCACTTAACTATAAACACTAGAAAGAATTATGTGAAATAAATTAGCTGTGTACATATTCTGGCAGAGGTAATTTAATCTCTCATGTTTAGAGCGAAATAAGTTTAGACCATTAAACATGCGTAAAATAAATACATTACAAACATGAAACTTCTAAAGAAGGAATGAGTTTTTAGAGCTTTTACAGCTCCCTGATATTAAAATATGTTTACGTATATTTTTTGTTTATTTTATGCATGTGGGTACGGAATTTCAGTGAGAAAACAACTTACAAACACAATTATGTACAAATACAGGGTTGCATTGAGTGGGAGAGAACATGTCAAAGGATTTTGAAAAGAATAAAAAAATCTATAAATAATAATTTCATTCTCAAAAATTATTTAAACATTTTCCTTTTTTAAGTTGGTGTATTACATACTTTTGCTGTTTTTACAACGATCGCGAAAACGAAAATATTCTTTGTCGTAAAATTCCTATTCACCTCATTGGTTCTCATTAATTCATATTTCGCCCACATGCTTACTCATTGACTGTCGTTAAAACCATCGTGAGAAATGTGTATCGTCCTGTGGAGCATAGTTTGTTGATTAAGCTGTGACGTCCCTGTAGGTTTAAATTGAATATCAAATCGACAACATCAGAGACGACGACAACGTATTTTATGTTTTTATAGGTGATATTAAATCGGCATTACTCTTTTGAAAAGCTTTCCATGCATTTCTGAATGAACCATATCCACTATTGAAAACTGTCTCTTTTACAATGTGGTTTATTTATTTATTCTTTACTATTTGTGTTCACCGCATCTTCTGGACCTATAAGGCGCATTTTTTCTTTCCAGAATTAAGGTGTTTCTTATTCTCAAGACTAACAAAAAAATGCCCATACTACATAATATACATAATATGTCTCAACATTGACGATCTTTTGACTTAATTACTTTTGTTCCCGAACAGCAAAATTAAACGTGAAAATATATAACTAGTTATATTTTATGGCTAAAGCGTACAGTGTTTAACAGAAAGTTTATCAATATAATCTAACTACGAAAATAATGGAAAAACAGCAATGTTAAATTTGTATAAAAGGCATTATAAGAAAATAGTTTATTCCAAAAAATGCTAAAATCTAGAGTTCAGCGGTATTCATTCTTGTTTAATTTAACTAAAACTTTCAGAAAAGATTGAATAGACGTGTTCCTTAAATAATGAAATCTGTCTTTTGTCTGACACGAATTCATTTTCCTTGGTACGATCAATCACGTTCTTAGTTTAAAGTTCATTCAATTGTCGTTCTTCTAAAATAAACATCAGTTTCTAAACGTATTGAAGAGATTCTTTAAGTAATGCTAGACCTATTAAGGATGATTTGTGCTAAATTATGTCACTTAATATAGTACGTTAAGAAGTGCTGACGCCGCTAAGAAATTGGAACATTTCTGAAAAGATGTATTGTGCAATAATTAGCATATTATTAAAAAATATATACTACCATAAAGCGATTATGTACTTTTTGAAACTAAAAAATAAATAATAATAAATAAATAAAATAATTTGATTTTATCAAAATCTACTTTTTTTTTTCTAAAAGTTTCCGTTAAGAAAGTAGAAACCACCTGAATAAATAGCATATTGTACATTACATGAGGATCATTAAAAACCGTATGCACATGTACTTATGAATAAGTTTGTAAGGCGTGATGGTAAACTTGAACTAAAAATAGATGAGAATTAATGAAACATTATAAAGCTGACACTTACAATGTCATAATAAAAAAGATGATTCAATCAGAATAAAACGATCTGAAAGAAATGGAATCTGGAAGCACAGGACAATCTACAAATATTTCGTTTATTGTAATTCATATATCTATTAATGTCCGTAATTTTAAGGTCTACCTTCCATCTAACAGATTGAGCGAATAGTTTTCACAACATACGACTACGTGCTTAAGTAGAAAGTTTGCAGAACACATCAAAACCAGAAGATAATCAACTGCTCTATTAACTATTTCTTTTTAAAAACTTTTTCCAGCATGTTTAATCTCCGCTTAAGGTTTAAAAACATTTGAGGTCATTATTAAACATTAAATGTCAAGGCAATGACAGAAGAGCAAAATTTTCTGTGTAAAAATACATCCAACTTCATTAATATCAATATGAAAAGACATACGAGTATATATTTTAGTTTTGTCTTTGATTATGCTAGAAATATTTTTTTTGTACGGCAGTAATGTGAGACTTTCCGTGGAACTTATTTACCTGCAATGGCAGAAGAAGTCAAGTAACATATGTATTCGAAATTAAACAAAACACGCTAAAGAACGATGATCTATAAAGCATTGAAAATAATTTGACTAAATGAGATTTTCTTTAGTTTCCTTTATTATTATTATTCGACGGTATAGAATAAAAGCCTTGTAACTCAGAAAAATTAAAACCTTACCAGAGATGAAAGAAACATGCCAGTTATTTAAAAGTAATGATACTTACTAGAAGTCAGTATCTAAATTTGTAACATTTTATAACAGCACGATTAAGATAATTTTTTTTTGACATTCAAGTATTGTGAGATACGAGCTTGTCCATCTAATAACGTATAAAGAATTCGAGGTTTTCATTCTAGGCCATCGTGTGATTGTTATTCTTATTATTATTTGAATTTTATTTTAGAGTAGGCAGGTTCTACATTTTAAAAAGAAAAGCCCATAAAAATAGTACGTATAATGTCAATTCATATTATTCAGTATTGTCACAGAAATAAAGGGATAAAGTTTTTAAAGGAAAATACGACTTTAATGCTATGCTACGAATCTGGTACAAATAACGCTGTGCAACAAATTTGAACTTTTTTTTTGTCCTTTAGATGAAACTATGTGATTCTATATAAACAAAAGGTGCTTGATTCAAATATTCAAATCAAAATAGTCCATAACGTACCGTTTTTTCTGGAGTCCCACTTCTCATATTTATACAATTTGGCTATAGAACAATGTAACTGTGGCTTTCTTATTCAAAACACAAACACTAAAATGATTTTTTTGGCCGTTTCACCTTGTGGGCATCTGTTGGTGTGCCCTGATAACAGATTAGCGATATTCAATTCGTATACTTCCATTCTATCGACCGCTGAAACGCTTTTCAAACACAGATGTGCTGATGAAACCTTTCCCCATGCTCATCATTAATTGCGCCAAGGTTTTGAGGAAAGAAGTCCACATGGGAGTCAAAAAGTGTAGTTTTAATGAAATATAGCAACCTAATAGTACAAAAGCATTTTATCATGTCACCAACAAGATTTTCGTAGTTTTCAGCTTTCTCATTTCCAAGGAAATGTGAGCACATTGCTTTAAAGGCCAGCCAGACTGATTTTTCGGCTTCTGACTGTTTGTTTTTATACAGCTCATCATGAAAGGACTTCCTAAAATTGTAGGTCAATAAAATTCCTTTCTTTTTCTTTTGCCTCACCTAATTTTTTGAATTTGTTCCCGAGATGCAAGAAAGCCCCTCCTTCTTTGTCCAGAGCTTTTACAAATATGTCAATAAACCAAGTTTAATATGCAATTGTGGGAAAGAGGCACATTGTAGATTTACAAGTGGCTCATTTGATATGTTTTTACTACTCACATGTCTGAAATTTCCTTTGTGTTTGTAGATTATGCTACTGGAATGAATAGGGAAAAAATACTTAGATGGAGGAGCACTTACAAACAAGCGCCACTCTGCTGAATTGTGTTCATGTCCTAATGCTTGAAATAGTACATTCACATCACAGCAGCATACTCTTTTTTCTTTCTCCGCAAAATAGTCTACAAACTGCTTTTGTCGTCTTGTAAAAAACTCGAAAATTCGAGAAAGTAGATAAAGATTTTGTTGCCAAAAATATCTCTAAAGTAACCAAGTTCGTTAATAAGGCCTCTAGAATGGCCACAATATCACTGTCAATGAGAAAGATATAATTTATACAAAATTAAGTCGGTAAATTACGAAAATATGCACATTTATCCAGAAAATACGTAAAAACCTAAAATGCGGAATTTTGAAAAAATGGTACGTGTTAGACAAAAAGTACTTGCAGATTCGTAATTTTCAGCCAAAAATACATAAGAAACAGACATTTTCATACAAAGGACATTTTTCGTGTTGCACAGTGTAATCGATAAATCAAGGTTAATACTTAGCTTTAACATGATTTGAAATGTGAATGTAAATACTCATAATGAGGTATTCCATTCATTTCGCAGATGTTAGGCGATTTGAAAAGTCATTAAATTCTTACTAATTATGTTTTACTCCCATTAAGTATGAATCAATTCGTTAATGAAACCTTTCTCCAAATGCTTAAACAACAGTATAATTTGATTAAATAATTTCAGTCTTAAAAAGCTTTAAAGAATATTTACAGTACGCTACTTCATCTCGTCTTATTATTCCTATTTTTATGTTCTTATGTTTGGTAGTAAAAGTAATTTTTCGTATACAGTAATTATATAATTACGTTTATTTTCGTTATTAAATAAAATTATATAGATGAAAATCGAAACTATCTAATGACAATTAGTTAAAACTCATTGATCTATTTTGAGAAATCACTAAAATGTGTTTTTTTTTTCTTATTGTTAAAATTGTATTTTATAGTTTAATTGGAGGATTTTATCCAAATGTAATTACATTGAACACTGAGAATTATTTTAATTACAATTTCACGTAGAACATTGTTATTCATTAATACCGATATAAATTTAGTCATTTAACGTAAAATAAATCTATTCCCGCAGTTAGCTCTAGAATTTAAATGTTTTATATTTACTCAAAGAGCTAATGTTTTTAAATAATGTTTTGAATGAAGAAATTTAATATTTACCAGGCTGATGCAAGTCTTCTTTTGAGAGTTAATTTGGTAAACGGGTTTTATGCATGAGACAACACTAATAAAATCATTTTTCCCCTTGCGTACCAGCTTCTAATGACCTACTCTTCATTAAAAAAAGACCTATTTCATGTATGTAAGTTGGAATTTATTAGGAGCTCTGAAACCGAGAATGGTTTCCTGTGAATTAAGATTGCAGAGAATCACTTCACCTTAATCATATAGTAACATTTCAACTACAGAGTTATGACGCTTGTGCGCTTCTGTGCATGAGAGAAAAATACGAATCAATTCGAGTTTTTGGGAAGTTCGTTTTGCATATGCGCGCAATAGCACGTGAATCAGAATGTTGGCATCTCTGTTTGTTAAAGGAACCGCATTTATAAACTGGCATATAACATAATCTCGGAAGAAATAAAGTACGCGAAACGAAATAAACAGAGAACAGAATAAGGCACATTTCTTATATCAGCAGTTTCTCCTTTGAGTATGAATAGATTATTTTTGACACTTTGCGAAGCAGAGGTGCTCGTTTGCCAACATGACTGTACAACCAAAAAATGTTCATTTTAGCTGTAAAGATTGACCTAAAAAAGGGTACTTTATAAAGCCCCTTTAATAAAAATAAAAGTCATTTTTATAAAAGGGGCTAATTTTGGAAGAGCACGGTATGGTTTTTAAACAAAATAAATCTTAAGCAATAGTATAGCCTTTTATTAAACTTAGAGAAAAAAAATAAATTACAATCTGTTTTAAATTAAAATTTAGAAACTATGCATTTGTGTCGGGGGTCTGAACATGGTATATATGATCTGAAACTACACCACCTGACTAGTATAAATGTGGAATTCTAGCTGTAGACGTTAAACGGTATAGAAATTTTGAGTTTTTATGTAAAAATGCAGCCTATATTGGAGTAAAATTCAATTGCAATATATGAGCAAGTTATGTTAATTCAATCATTTTCAAACAACTCTATTTAAGTTATTAAGCACCGGAGGACAGTGTCAGGTATATATTAAAATTTTTAACGTAAAAATCTTCAAAAGCGGACAACAAAAAGTTTTATTTCAACCTGGAACTTTATACATTGATGGAATTTAGTTCACTTGTTTAAGCGGAAGCAATGGGGTGAAATCAGGCTTGCTTCAAACTCATCATTCCGTAGTTATTCAGCTTTATAAACTAAATAATGATCTTGTTACTTAAACGTGAGGCCGAGTATTGGAGTATGGTCAATGACTGAACCTTCAAATCTTGTTACTACGACAAATGTGTTCTAACCTCTAGGGAAACAGTAATGTACCTGACGATTGCCTTATATGGCGAAAGAAGTGAACATCGCTATTCAGAACGTTTAATAGCCATCATTTAACTGCTCCTTCAAAACAAGCTAGCCCCTGCCGATCTGAAATAAAACTTTTGTGTCTTGATTTTGAACGCTCCTAATGTTCAACTTTTTTGATAATGTGTTTCTGTGTCTAGTAAGTTAAATAACCTTGCTTGAAAATATTAAATGGGGTAGAAATTGCTCATCTGCGGCAAATACATTTTTCTACAATATAGACAACATTTTTACCTAAAATACCTCATAGTTTCGATACCGTGTGACGTCTGCCGCTAGAGTTCTACACTTATGTTGTTCAGGTGGTGTAATTTTAAACCATATAAGGGAAAGGAGGGTAAGAGTACGCACCTATTGGATTGTTCGTTATAAAAATGAGAATTGAAAAGTGAGAACCTTGAAAATTGACTGAATCATAGTTCATTAACTTAGAAACTTAGGTACACAAAATGAAAGTTCTATCTTAAAAAATTATATGAAAGAAAGCAAGCGGAAAATAATTGCAAATGCGTACTCTTACCCGACCTGGCGGATAAGAGTACGCACGCAGGAAGGGTAAGAGTACGCATTCAGAAAATTTAGCAGCAGCCACATACAAATGCTCCAGTGCCTTCGTAACTGGAACATTCATCGTGCCACCACTCCTTACATAATCCACACTGGATCCAACCTTCATCATATGATTGTTCGCAGCCTGGGCATATTGTCGCCTCATTGTTTGCTGAACTTGTTGAGGGATCTGGGTTGTCGATACAATGCAGAACAAGTTTTTTCTTTGCTTTCACGGTTTTTATTTTTTCAGTTTTGGCCTCATTTTTACTTTTCATAGCAGATCGATAAGTCTTCTAATTCTCTCTTTCTCTCTACCTTTTCCTTATGTGCGTACTCTTACCCGCCGATGTATTGCTCCTCGTAAATCGTCCATATATGGCTGTAGCATTCACAATAGTAAAATTCTGACAAGCCCACGTTGTTTGGAAGGGAACAAAGCTCATAATGATATCTACTAAAAAGCAAACATCAATTCTTTATTGACAAAAAAATTAATATTTCTTCACAGAAAAATTACATGCCAACATGCAGAAATCATATTTTACCAGATCAATAAACGACATCAAGGATGAAAATAACAATGGCGGTCTCTTGAGCCAGCTGAAAACAAACGTGTTGAGTTGATCACACTCGCTTCTGCTTGCAGTGTTGCCAACAGGGAAAAAAGTCCCTGCGTACTCTTAACCGACTACGTACTCTTACCCTCCTTTCCCTTACACCATGTTGAGATCCCGACTGTTGGGAAGTACGTTTACTTGTTAGTTAAATTGAACTTCTTACAATGATTGGCAAAACAACGAAGCATCCTCCAAAAAATAATGCAATTACTTTGAAATTTGGTAAGCAAAGAAGTACGCAAACAAATAAATGATGAAAGCTGTAGAATGTTAAATGCGATCACACTGCTCCCTTCCACAATGCAACTCGGATGGTATAAAAGCAATAAAATTTGCAACGTGGAAAGGAAGTTCCTGCCCACTTTTTGAATTTTCATGGAAATCAAATCCAGTCTTAATAGCATTAATATATATGTTTACAGAAACGTGAAAGAGAATTAAAATAAAATGTGATTATTATTGTTAACAATTGAAAAGTGGCTATTTTTCAATTTACTTGCAGTTATTGTTAATATAAGGAAAATCGAGGGAAGATTAGTGCAAGATTTTTCGATTAGTGCATTGAAAATTGAAATAACAAGATCATGAAAGAAGTACGCATTATTTTTCAATGTTTAATTTGTTGTGTACACAAGCTAATTCTCTTCTCAGTATGAAAACAAATGAGAAATTTAATGTTAAAAAAAGTCACCCAATTGTGGCATGTTCCCCTATATATATGGGAAAGTAATGTTCCTCCATATATATGGAGAAGATGCCACCAGTTATGGGGTAAGATGCAACACCACAATAAATAAAAAAATAAGACAAACATTACAAAATTAAATGTGAAGTAACAGTGACTATAGAAAAGCAAAACTAATTAAATTCTTTCATAATTAGTTTGCTAAAAATAATAACAACACAGGTCGAATGATTGCCTACACAACACTTCACTCAGTGCAAATGATCATGATTGCAATCTTCGTGATACCATTTGTTGCATTCGATGCACTAAATCCAGTCACACTTGGGACCAGTTTATCATAAAAGTGCACTTTACACACAACCACAAAAATCGTCATTGTTATCCTTATCAAAACTGTCCCCACAGTTATCTAGAGGAATTTCTTCATCTGAGGATGACAAGCTGACACGTCTCTGTTTCTTCTGTTTTTTCGAAGGTTTCTTGTTATTTGTTTTGCCCTTACTCGCCTTTTCCAGCTTTCCTCGGGCCTTTTCCCGCCTAGTTGCTTCTCTTCTCTAATTCATTTAAGATTTTTGATTTTTGTTTTTTACACCCGGATGGTTTACGTTTTCTGATCTGAGGTATAGGACTAATTGCTTCTAGACAGGAAATCCCGTGCTCTGTACTGGTGGAGGCAACCGATGATGATAATCCACGGCCACTAGCGCTGCTGGTGAAAGCAGCTGCTGGTGTAGGCATGTCGCAAGATACATCTGTATTATTGCTGGAACCATCAGAAATAGCAAACGCATACTATGGGACTGCTTGTGGGTTATAGGGGACAATCTCAGTAGCTGAAAACCTCGAAGTAATATTTCCTACTGTGGCTGCCTTGCTTCAAGATGTTTTCAGAAGAGATCCAAACTGAAGTCTTGACAGTTTACGATCTGGTTTCTTGTGTATCCAGGAGTCCAGGGCTTGCAGCCAATATGTTTTCAATGACTTGCAAAACGAGCAATCAAATGACTGTAAATACTGTGTGGTGTGGCTTGGAAGACAGAGGAATCACTTCATTTTCTGATTTATAAAATAAAGAAATAAAAAATATATTTTAAAGTTCATTTAATTTTTTCTGAACCATGTGTCAACTTCCCCCAAGTATAGGGGCAAGATGTCACACACGATTTCTTCCTAATTGCTACAGTGTTATGGCCGCTTCTACATTCATCGTATGTGTACCATAATACGTAACACACTTACATTTTGTAATATCTTATGTAGAGTAACAAGTACGTTTATAAACTTTAAACATGAGAAACGGAACATTATAAAAGGGTTATCCCCATGTTAAATGTTCACGAGATCCAAAAATAACGCCAAATAAAGACGGTTAATTCGGCTAAATTCACAAGCCACACCTAATGTCGGACCAGACTCTTCACAAAAGTGGCTCAGTTTTGAAATCTATCGATACATAAAAGTACTGTTCACAAAGTTGCGTCTTCCCCCGAGTTACGTTAATCTACTTATTATCGAAAGCCATCTCTCCCACCCATATACGCAATCTTCCCCGCCCAATAAGGAGAGAAGCGAAAAAATAAGTGTCTTAGATTTATTCCAGCTGTCGTTTTAAATTACAGCATAGCAACAAAATATTGATAGAAATGCATACAGAAAGTATGTAGTCTATTATATTAACCAAACATTTGACATAAAAGTAACTTTTTCATTATTTTTCATCATGTTTTCCAAGTGTGCTCCAACTCTACCGGCTTTATCTTATATGTTATAGAAAAAGTCTTGCAGTAAGGTCAAGAAAAAGGTAAACCTGAAATTTGGAGTCTTTAGTCAAAACTATTAAAGTGGTCGACTAGTTTAGTATGAAAGAAAATTAAGGTAATTTCACCTCACGCTTCCTCTTATTGCAAGAATAATGAGTTTTAATTTGTATTCAGAAGCTTCAGATTTAGTCCATAACCTTCTGAACTTATCGTCGACTTTTAAAATAAATAGCGAAAGGATTCATGCTTTTATCAAAACAAATCTAACTAACATCATAGTGTTAATCCTAAAACAAGACATCGATTAATTAACATCGAGGAGGGACTTCAATAAATTAATTTTGCACAAGAAAGATTTTCGAAAGCTTTGTTAGTTGTGTTTTCATCTTTTAATCTTACGTACGCTTGTAGTAAAAAAGCAATATTTTTACATAAAAGTTAAATTTATAGTTTAAAATATGTCTTTCCATTTTTTCTTTCTTTTTTTTTAACATTTTTCTTCTTTTTTCTTCCAAAATAATGAAGTGTTTACTTTTAACTGAATATTGATAATAGTATCTTATTTGGATATCATTGCGAAACCTTTTCTGGTAAAGTTAGATAAATCATATTTTACTGAAATGACAATATATTTCACTGAACAAAAAATATTTCACTGTTGTATCAAATTTGTCATGTCTAGAGTAGATACATGTATCTAACTAAACATTCTTTTAAAAAATAAAGCTTAGAAAGTGTTTTCTTCGCTAAGTAACAAATAAGTTGTTACCTTAAAATTAATTCACACTTTTGTAATCAGATTTGTATAAAAGATTTAAGGAATTTAAATATATTTCATTAATAATACATGAACACTTTTCATTCTTAAAAAAATGGCGTTAATTTACAATTCCTTACTACGCTCATAAAATTATTGTATTAATGTGCTTCTACATTAACATTATACACGATGAGTAAACTTAGCTTAAAATCACACTTAAGATTTCGCTTATAATCTTTACTTTTGAGCATTTTTACTCATTTATAGTTAACTATAAATCAGTTAATTTTACTATCCTTTATACTGAATAAAACTGTTTTTAAATTATCAAGGACTTTGCAATCTGATGTTTGACATTTCTAATACACATAGTCTTTCTGTAAAATATAAGCAAAACTACAAGGAACGAAAACGGAAAACCGCCCCTTTTTTCATTAAAATTTTAAATGTCGCCCGTTCAAAAAACCACGAGACTTTTCTAAACACTTTTTTTCGCATTTGGTAAAGTATAAAAATCAATTAAAATGTAAAGAACTTTAAAAATAAAAGAGAAAATTAAATAACACTGCCACGAAAAAGCTTTTTTTTTCTGAGATTAAAAGTGAAGGAAATAATGAGTATTGGAATAATAAACTGAAGCAATAACATATCCAGTTTCAAAAGTTCCTTATTTGCTTTGAGTTATATTTTTCTTTTTATTTTTTTATCACAATATTTGCCCACTTTCCTCCCAATATTGAATAAGAAACACCGAACAAGATTTGGCGTCATATCCGGTGAACCATTGTCGCAGGATATGAAAGAAAATTCTTCTGTTTATATTCCATAGACTGGCTCAGGAATTGGCAATATCCACGAACGGCTTTACTCGCGTTGCATATTAATTTGAAGAAAATAATACTTGATGCAAACAATAACTATATATAGTGATGTTATTAATTTATTGTTTATTTTATTTATTTTTTATGAATCATTTCTTTCATGTGTTCATATTAAACAATCTTCTGACTATATTTCAGTTGAAGTAAATTGTACTAAGAGACTTTACTAACCTTAGTTTTTTTATTCTCTTTACTACTGAATCATAAAGGAAAGTTTCAAAAAATATTTAACAGTTCCAACTTTCTTTTTTATAACGATAATTCATAATAAAAAAAAATTACTGCTCGGGGGGTGGGGGGCATTGATTTAACGTACAGTTATGTGCACCTCCGGTTAGAACTTAGTTAAAATACTTTATTTTCAAAAATGAAAAATGGTACTTAAATAAGGTATACAAACGTCCCTTATTATATTTTGGTCAGAGTTAAAGCACAATAATGAGATAGTAGCCCTAAAATTACAAACTTTGTTTTACAATTTGTGATTGTACCGTTGGTTATTTTAAATACACTACATATACTGCACTAAACCTTAGTTTCATAACTGTTTTAACTATGCCCAAACCATGCAAAATCAAAATATATTAAAATAATATAGTTAATTGTAAAAAAAAATACCTGGGGGAAATTTTTAAATCATGTAATACCATAGAAAGCTAGAGTTGTTAACTATACCTATTGTTAAACACTAACTGAAGTACTTATTATACAATTAACTATTTATAGTACAATGGATTTTCCCATGATTACCCTCACAGTCATAATTTAGCCATACATACGAAAGATCCACTTATGTGTACTTTTATGTTCTCGACTGTATTATTTTTAAACACTAAGTTAATATTTAAACAAAATCACGAAGTTGACAGAACTAATAAGTCTAAATAAAAAAATATTGCTTTCTGACTGGTTGCACAATAGCTAGAAACATGTAGAACTTTTTCATAGCATTATTTTAAAAATTCTATAATTATTAATAACATAATACACAGTTTATATTTTAATAGCATTTTCGAATATGCACAATATTTATTGTGAAAACAATAATATTTCCATTTCCAATAATCCAAACTTAGGTGCGACTAGAAAATTTGCGCATTACAGTGGCGTAAAGTACCCTTTTTTAGGTGTTCATTCAAATTCAATTAACAGTGAACTATCTGCTCTTCAAAAATATTTTGTAAACTTTAGTAACATTAAAGTAATTTTCTCTTGCTTTAAAACTAGTAAATCTGGTCGACTGGCTCAACTGGGTCTCATAATGAAGGTGTAATTTCTAACGAAAGAAGGGCGGGTATCCGTAAAGTCTTCAGCATTTATTTACTTACATAAATAGTCTGAATTCCGTCCAATAAGAATTTCGTTTAACTTCTGAAACACGGTGTATGATTTGCGTACTATTGTATGCATTGCTTTTATTTTAAATAAATACTTACAAAAAAATATTATATATATTTAAATAAAATTTGAAAAATAAAAATAAATGTTCATGGACTAATGTGTTCATGAATTAGTACTTAAGTTATAAGATCATTACACATTTTCACATAGAGGCTTCAGAAATGAATATCTTTGTTTATTTTGAATTTGAATTAGCCTCTAAAGGAAAAAAATATATTAAATACAGAAAATGTCTTATATGCAATCGTAATAAGTAGAAAGTCTCTACATAAAGAAAGAGAGAGAGAGGGTTCTCGTATTTACATTCTTATCAGTTCGGTAATTCTGAATAAATCGGGAATGGAAATAAATAGTTTTCATTATCGAGTAGAGTTTTCTTCCAAATTACAAGAAAATGGTGGAGTACCAGACTGACACATAGACTTGAAATATTATCGCATTGAAGCAACGAAGGATTCTGCGTAGTTCAGAAAGAAACGCATTTCTTCAATTTAACTCAAATAGGTACTTGAAAACAATAGTTCTGTAATGGAAATTCCATACTTACAAATAAAGAGGAAAACGGGTCGTGTAGCAAAATATTAGCACCAATTACTCCAATGCTATTTTATTGTCTGAGGACCGGTAAAAGTCCAGAGTTAACTCCGAAACTAATTTTGAGTTGTTGCCAATTTAAATTTTTGAAGCGGTGAGAAAATGTTTTAAAAAAATATGTTAAAAACCCGCGAAATTCTACAGTAAGTAGAACGCCAACGATATGCAATGTGAATTTCTGAACACATCTCTATTTGGGCAGTATTTTAGAGTAGAGTAGATTTTCTAGTAAATCACTAAAAAAAATGTTTTTTATTTTTCTTCATCTTTTATTTCGTTAACAAATTTCTGCAAATTTTGAGTTTCTTCTTGCAAAAAAAAAAAAAAAAACCCAAGAAGTGCAAAAAACGCAAGGTCAGAAGATATTTTTTTTTTTTTGAAAGACTACAACATGTACGAACATTTTTTGTACCGTTTAAAATTACCTTGAAAACGATTTAATGTTTCTTTTACTTATGTGACTAACATTATGTGTAACATTTCTTTTATCTGCAGTAACTCATTCGAATCCCTTCTGAAAAACATTTTTAAGTCATAATGATGTATTTTCAAAAAAGTTGTCTTAAAAAATAAATTAGTAAACGATAGGTGGACGGTTAATTAAGGACAATACTTATAGCTTATATATAATTTATTATTAATCATTTTTATGTAAAAACCTTTACATTTTAAAGTTGATGCCAAAAACAAAATGTTACATCAAGTTTTCATATGGTTAGAATGTGTTCAAAGAACTTTTACCTTATTCATAAATAGTTCAAACTTAGTACTTTTAAATCATGTTGTGCAAGGTTATAAAGTTACTAAACTCTTGAGTTCGTGAAATATCCGGATATTAAACCATCACATGCAAAACGCAACTGGGATGCAAAATATAATGATTATCTGAACTTTATTTTTCCTCATAATTTCTAGTCATCAAAGAAATCACATTGGAAATGTATTCACGTGTTGAGAATTTCTTCTAATGTTCTTGTAATGGCTTTCTCCATTTTTGCTTTAAGAAACTCTTTTATTGTAATCGGTCTTTGATCCAAAGTTTTAAGTGTATTGAAATCTCATATGCGAACACAAGTCTAAATTATTACTTTTGTAAAATTCATTTATTTGAGTGTGTCAACAGCAGTCTTGATCTTTCTTAGATGTTTGTTGTTATCATTATACAAATATTGCAATAAAGATGAACTCCAGGCAGTCATTAACACATACAAATATGTAAGGATAAAAGTTTTCGAAATATATTTTATTTTGAATGTTCTCATGATTCCAAATGCATTTAAGTTTGTTTCATTACTAATTGCGTTCCTGAACTTTTGCAATAAAAGCATATCAAACTCCAACAGAAAATAACCTTAACATATTTAATAAATGATAACATATAATAATAGTATGGTTTATTATTTGGGATTTTGCTCCCATTATTAAAAACTTTGGGATATAATGTGTAATTACACATTTTTGAAACAGTACTATCATCCATTTCGAAAAATTTGAAATACACTTTACGAAAAAAAACAACACGTAAGCTTTATATACACACGAAACAAGGATAAAAATATACGATTTTTTACTTTGGAGGAATGTTTAGTTAAGATGAGAGTGAAATTTCACAATGCGAGCTAGGAAGTGTGCGCCCAATGTGTACGACACCATTTTAACCACGATTTGCAAATATTGAAGAGAAAAATCTATATTAAAATGTAATATTTTGCTCAATTGGACAATTGGATTGAATTTCTGCAAATACATTAACTGCTATTACATTACATCGAATTACAAAACAATATCATTCATGTTTTTTTTTACTCACGGAAAAGAATGTAACTTCTAACGGACATACATGGATACATGGACTGTTTTAAAAATTTCCTTGAAAATATCCTACTGATATTTTCAAGGAAATAAAATGGACTTAAATTTTAATTTGTAGGGGATTGAAATGTGATTTCAGACATCATTTCTTAAGTCTGGAAGCCCAAAAGAGTCTACTTGCATCATTAACAGATATAGTATTTTACAAGCAGTTTAAGGACTTTTTTCTTATATTTCTTAATGAATGGACATAAAAATGACAGCGAAAAAATAAGACAAAATAAAATCAAGATATCATTGTTTTTTAATGATGATAATTTGAATCATGGGCAAAGGTAATCATCATCTTAATTTCAAAATTATTTCTAAATATCTTTAAAATCTTTTTGTTTGTTTCCCTTCTTTTTCTTTCCCCGCCTCCTGTCTATAAAAGAAAAAGCTCTATAAAAGAAAAAAAAAACGCTTTCTATGTAATGTAACACGGCGCAAATTGAAAGCATTCTAAACTATTTAATGACATAAAATATATTCATGTTTTCTAGTTTCTCAAGAGAGACACTCCTTACGGTAAAAAGAAAATGCTTTAAAAACTTAGCATTAAGAGAAAAAGCATTTTGCTTTTTATCTCAGTTTTTCACTTTTGAGACATAACTTGCTGCTTGAAAATGGAACGTGATAAAATGTATGTACAAAAATTATATTTCATAACGTCAAATTTATGACTATCTGTTATGCAAGAAAAATGGGAAAATATCCTTTTTTCACGGCTGTATCGCTTGCTCCTAAAATGACGTTTCTTTGCAAATGGTTGAATAGCTGTTTCGGATAAACTTGGCTAAATGCACGCTACGTACATCTGTACTCTGAAAAATGTTTCATGTCTTTCAAAATATAAAGTTTGTTTTCTTGAAGTAACGTAAAAAGATTTTATGCACTGCTCGCGATAACAAACTTTTCTCATTTGCTTCGTTTTTAAGCATTGTAAGTAACTTGTCATTCACAAAAATATAGTTTTTATCTAATTCTGAGAAAACCAGAGTTTAAAAAAGGTATTGTTCTCTCATTCAATAAAGAATTTGTATCTATGTTTATAGGAATTATTTTTTGTTTATTCCTCCTGTCTATTTTCGTTTTTGCAATAAAAGCAATTGTATTAGCTCGTAAAAAAAAACACGTTATTGTTTCTAAAGCTTATAAAAACTTTCTTCCTGTTGTGTGTGAGTTTTTATGACAATTGTGATACATATTTTATTGTTCACAATCAGATTGTATCCTATAGAAAAGAGATAAGTCATAAAGCAAACATTTGAAATTATAAGAGTTACTAAGTTTGTTGCAATGTAAATGTCCAATACGAAATTATTCATATAATCATTGATCTGAATTTGATAATCATGTTATTAAAAATTGCATAATTATTATTGGCAATTTACCACAAACGTACAATTTAGTTATCTTTGTGCCAAAAAACTTGTCACTTGTCAGTGAGTATCCGGTGCAAATGCAATCATTTTAATTTTATTTAACAAATATTCAATAAATAAAACTTCAGGTCATAAATTTCATCCAAAAGTTTTATTTGGTTGTTGTTAGAGCAGGAACACTTAACTACTGAGTACATTAGATTAAAATTCCGAATAATAATAAACGGCAATTTCTAAATCTCGAATGTTTAAAAAGTATCATCTTAGACACTGTCATTTATGATTTACTTTTTTTATATACGTATAAGACATTTCAAAAACAATACATTTTAAGCTACCAAAAATGTGCTTTCTTTTCTCTAATTTCTCTCACGTCGATGTACATTTAAAGCCATGGATGAGAGAAAAAGTCCATTTAAAGAGCGAAGTGTAGTTCTTCTAAAACTATCCCTTAACATTACAGAATTTTTCAATTTAGAAGATCACAAACTTTCTGCTGAACAAGTTTTACTTCTACGCTTTCTTTCAAATGACGTACTTTATTTTTGTCGAATCGTAAGAAGAAATCTTACCAAAACAGTTTATTCCAAGATGTAGCTTATTTTCTTTTCATGTGCAATTTGTTTTAAAACAATATATTATGCAGTAAAACAATCTAATTCACTGTAATTCACAGAAAGAAATTAAGTTAAAACTTGTGATAAAAAATGCAATATTCAATTCTAAAATGTAAAAACAGGTGCACATGTATATTATCATATACATGTGATTTTTCAAACTCGCATAACAATGCTAATTTTCATAACAGTAGTTGTGAAGTCATGAAGGCGTAATTCAGCCCTTCTCAAAAAGGATACAATGTCAATTAAAAAGTATTTCAATTGAAAATTCAGTTTAACGATGTTAGAAAGGTATCTAATTGTAATGCCCAAAAATTACGAGGAGTAGAAAATATTATTCTCTAAAGTTTAATGGCCAGTCAAAAGTGCAAAAACAATGAAAAGTTATTGCATTTAAATCGATTGTTATATATTTTTTAAATATTCTTAAAATTTCATTTTGCTTAGTAATTATTTTTTTCATGAATTTTATAAAGACAAAAGAGGATTGACGTGCAGGAAATTTAGTAATACTATTGAAGTGTTAAACTTGACATTTTTCTGTGCGCCATTTTGCTGGTATAAGAAACAAGGCAAGCCGATATTTTACTGAAACAAACTCATTCATCACGTAATAATTTCAAACATTTTGTCTCGCATATAAGTATAAGTTTCCCATAGTTGAAAAAAATAAAGTTGAATATGACTGAATATAATTTGAACATTAATACATTAAGTGTCCATCTGATATTTCTTCTGTTTGGTTTAGGTAATTTTTAAGTAAATCGCATAGTTGTGCATCAGTGTGTAGTCATAATGTAGGATTTATTGTTCTATAAGTTTCTAAAGCAAAGACACACAAGCCAAACATAGGCTATTTTGTGGATGTCTTTAAAGAAAGGACGAAACGGCACTTTCAAGTTTATACCTACTTAGCGGTAATTTTATATGGAATCATTCTTGCCTTTTGGTTTTTACTGAACAAAAGTCACCATCGAAAACATGATATTACGAATATCGCACATTAAGACCTGTAGAATATCGTTCATTAACTTTCGTGGAATTGCTAGCAGTTTTTTTATGTTTTATTTTCAATTAAACGATGGCATTTAATAGGAAATATATTTTATTTTTCCAAATTTTATATTTATATCTAAATTTTAGGGAGGGAAGTATGCTCCCCCCCCAAAAAAAATAAACATTTATAATCATAGAGAAAATTTAATTTAATGGTGTTTATTTTCTATGAAAAGATGAGACGCAGACTGATACACCACATTCTGCACACACATGGAATGTCCTCCTTTTTTGTCCTTTTGTGCTGCATTTCCTACATTGTCTGTAGCTGGAAACCACCTTTCGCATATGATTTCTCCCACTAGTATTAATATTTCCATCGTAATAATACCAAAGCATTATAATATTATTACGGGTTTTCCGCTTCACACAGGTATATTTTGTAAGATCAAGTAGGTGGGAAGTAATCTTCCAAAGGCCCGTGAAAGGGTTAAGACGTGTAGAATATCGCGAATCATACGAATATCGCACATTAAAACCTGTACACCAGCGTGGAGTATATCTAAGCAAAGAGATATGCACTACTATGTATTTTCATCAAATATTTTTCAAGTCCACGACACAGAGGCATGCCTTTTATTTTCCTTTTCAGATTTCATAAATTTGAAATTGGAAAATTTTTGTTTTCTGTTTATCAAAAAATATACACCTGATCCTTATTTACGAACAAAGCACTGTATAAAACATGTGAAACGTATGTAAAATGCCTTTTTTATTGAAGACAGATGGTATAGGGGTTGGGGTAATTGTAAACAAGCTTCATAACTACACTTGTGGTGGTTTTGAAAACTTAACTGCTTGTGAGTGATAAACTGGCAATATAGGGAAGACAATGTAACAGTTTCGCAAGTTTCGAAACAACTGTGGAGGCGTCACTATTGTTTGAAAATGGCACAGTGAAAAAAGATGTTTAACAAAATTTAGTGATCTTACATTTTCTTCTCCTTAAGTGAACTTAGCCGACTCAAAACATAACTCAGTGGACCACATATGGCCTGTTGGCCGCAGATTGAGAACCATTGCTCCGGAACTTCTTAAGCCTTCAAGCAGACTGTGTATGAAACAATTTTCCATTTGCATCAACCTTATTCAAAAATAAATCACTGTTTACAATTACCCCATATCTCAGGGGTAATTGTAAACACGAACTCATTCGCTAACAAATAGTCATAAAGTCAAAGTTTTTGTACACAATTACTTACAAGAAGTACAGTAGTGGCTACAATGCTCACAATTTTATCTCTGAATTCATTCAAGAGGTAGGGAGGGATCAAAAGTTAAAACATTGAAAAAGCGTTTACAATTACCCCAACTGACCCTACATCATTAAAATATTGCAAAATATATTGCACTCGAAATGTGAGAAGAAAAGAAAAAGGAATTTGGTTGTCACTGAAATAAATCCTAAGGTACCTTAACAAATAGCTGCATTTTATCTTACTTTTAGTTTCCTCCGAAGCTTATCTGTGCCAGTCTAGCGCAAAATAAATGTAAGAAGTTTGGCCCACATAATTTTAAGAACGACAAGAAATAAATGCACCATATCCTTTTCCTTTCTCGTGGACGTGTGTTCTTATCTGTGTCTTTCTTGTCTTGCCTGGGATTGTACGCAAAAATAAGTTGACAAATTTTAAAGGGAAAAAAACATGGGATCCAAAAAAGACAGAATCTCAAATTTGCATTATTCTCTGGGTCTAGATTGACACGGTTCTATTTTTACCAATGTCTATTTTCTTCTAAAAAAATTTTCTTAAAAAAATAAAAAGTCATGTTTTACGTAAAATATCATTAGTTTCGGCAACTAGATGGAAAAACGTATTGTGTATTTTTTATTTCAGAAAGAGTTTTTTTCAAAATGTTTCCGTAATAGATTTTTAAACGTATTGAAAATATAACTATATTCAATAATACAAAAATGCACTAACTACTTTTCACACAAACTATTTCATTTCTTGCTACATTTACTAACTATTCATATCATATACTAACTATTTCATACTTTGCTACATCTACTTTCTTCAATCTTATGTCATCCGAGTTTACTTTCTGCGTTGAGCCTAAAGTCATGCCTCTACCCTTATGATGCTCAATTGAACAAAGGAAGGCGCTCGCGTAGCCTTAAAATCTTTGATACTTAGACTAGATGCTTCACGATTTATCGAGTCGCATCAGTACCAGCAACATTTTTTCTTCCAAAATATTAATAGTGCTATGAAATTTAGAAACATGAATATAAAATGAGATAAAACTCAAAATGTAAATTGATAAATTAATTCCACTGAGATGTTATCTCTTCTGTCTTCTAGGTTATTATTTTCTGAAATTGTATCATTTTTCAGATGACTTTCATTCAGCAGCTCACATGTTAATGCATATAAAGTGGTTTCTTGTAACCTCAAAACATGTTATGCATATTATTGCAAGTTTGTGCTTTTGCTACGATTATGGGCATAAGTATTATTTTTATTGTTTCTGTGCAATAACAAAAATCCGTACTTCTTAATTAAGTATTTATTTATTGCTGAAAATAAAGAATGCGCTTTAGAAAGCACATCTCATTACAATATGTACAGAAGGGGGGTGGAACGCTCAAAAATAATATGCCGTCATATGCTCTAGAATCACAAGTAAAGTGTCATTCATCATCAATAAATGGCTTCTTTTAAATTACTAAAGCAAAATTTCCATGATTGGCCGTATTCATATTATAATGAATACTAACTCTAACATTTCGAATGCAATGCCCTATATTTGACAACGGAAATGCTTTTAGATTCCTCAACTTGTCTGTATACCAAAAGTGATTGCATTACGTTCATTAGAACAGGATATATTAACCTGTCTACTGTGTAAACCTCTTCACCAAAAATGGTCATTATATGTGCAAACATTTCGGCAAGCATATCTTTACTTCCCAGCAATGCACGCTTTGACCCCCTTTACTTTACAAAGTAAGTCCATAGAACCAAAGAGAGTGGAAGATCGTTGATTGATCTATTGTATTGAAGCCCCGATTCAGTAAAGCATGCTAAAGGGTTCTAATCGTTTTCCTAGGGGGAATGGGGAGCGCGGATGGAATGCACTGTCTTTGCACGCACTGAATTCCTTTTGTATATGTTTTTTTCGTCGAAATTTAGAGAGAGAGACGCAGCGTCAATCCTCAGAAGACTTTCCACGCTTTTTTTGCTTCATTATGTTTCATAGCAAGTTAACTAAATTTAAATGTTATTTTATATTCGGCAATTGCAAATTAACTTCTCTAGCTTTAAATAGTGCCTTGATCGTTTACTTTAATATTTCATAGCATTTAGGTAATAAGGAAAAAAAAAAAAAAAAACGACATTATGAATAGTCAAATCCTTTTCTTTGTTTCTTTCAAAGCTGAAAAGCATTAAAAACTCATTCATAAAATTCAAATTATGTTTAGAAACGTACTGGGAAAAGAAAACGGAAAGTGAACCTCATAAGGATCGAAATATACTGCCGGTCTTTTGGTCATGGAACTTATTTCCGTAATTTTTTTGGTTTCTGACCTTATGTCCGACATTTTTTCCATATGTATTTCCTAAGCAATAAAGTGTCTCATGGTTACCTGATTGCTTTTTAGCATCATGAGAATCTGATAAATGCCTATGAAATATTAATCCATTTTCTACAAGAATATGAGAACACATTATGAATAAAAACATATATAATGCCTCAAATGTTGTAAATTACGCAAAATCTTATCGATGAACTGTTTTATAGTTTTGCCTTAAAAATTTGTGACTAAAAGCAGGCCCCGTCATATACATGTGAATCGGGGCAAACCAGTCTGAAGTGTAACCCGTAATTTAACCAAAATGAAATCCAGGTTTTCGAATAACGAAATTCAAACTGGTACAAAGTATGTTGTGGGCAGTGGTAGCCTAGTGGTTAGCACGTCGGACTTCCATCTGGAAGGTCGCGCGTTCGGTACCCACTGACGACCACCATGTATACTTGGGGATATGTGCATGTAAAATCCGTAGACCCCACTACCTCTCCCCGTGCGTAAGCAATCCTAAGGCCTCGGCTAACAGGTAGGGGTCTGGTGGAGAAAAGTACAAAGTATGTTTATTATTTATCCATGCTTATATTAATAACTTTATATGCGCAATATGTTCATAATTATAAGCATTTATAACACTAGAAAAAAAAAAAAACTTTGCAAGTTTTACATTATAAAGTCGTCTCAAAATTATTCGTGACATTATGTCACTGAACTCATGTTTCGAGAAGTGGTTATCTGCAAATTCTAACTTGTTTCTTAAATCAAAGTCATTTGAACTAGAGGGAACATGCAGATGTGGAGGTCGTTAACTTGAAAGAGAGGTTCAATCCACTTCAAGGGAATTTTTTTTTAGCTATATCTTACATTAAGTATACAAATTTTACATTATTTAATAAAATTATTGAATAATTATTTCTTGTCAATCTGAGGCTGAGTATAGTAATCCGATGGCACGATTTGTTCATCTGGCAAATAACTAAATCCGATAACAAAGAGTGTTAGAGAATATTTTTTACAGCAATAAACACGGCAATAAATTACTAAAATTGGTGTAAAGCAGTTTAGATTTCTCTAAGTTATTAACTTACTGATATTGCGAATAATGCTTTAAAAGGTCCCCATTTTATGTGGGGCTCGGGTGGCCGCCCCGTACGCGGCGTATAGGGCAACTTTTGCTGCTTCAGGGAGCCTCTGATCTACCCATAGTAAAAGAAAACTGAGAAATGGAATTCGGTAGTTGAAAATTTCTATTTAGAATCACGTTTAGAATAGTACATGGAAAGAATTAGGTCACAGATGGGGAAGTTTGATTTAGTGAAATATGAAATTAGCAGTATGCATTCTTTCGGGGAAAGAGCATGTTTGTAGAAACCAATACACGCTCTAGAATCTAGATTCATAGGAAACTTTAACTGGGTGTAAAAGTGATAGCGAGGATTTTTTTGAAGTATTTTTGAAGTACAGAAAATTTCATGAGAGAAAATGTTTCTCTAATCTACGAATGCTTCTGTAGTAGAAATGCTCTTTCTGTACGGAGATTCCAAGCAGAATTTGATTGCATTCGCGCAAATTTTCATCGTACTTACTTTGCTAAATTATTTGCTTATTTGATGTGAATTACTTTTTTGCAAACAAAGCATATAGTATTAAATTCTTTTTTTTAAATGCAAGCATTTTGTTAGCGTTTCTGACAATTGAGTTTAAAATTATTCATCAAAAAAGTTCGTCAGTAACGTAGAATTTCAATCCTGGCTTTCGTAGGAAAGGAAGCCATGATTGTGTTTTGTGGAGTAGAGGATCACCCATCGACTTTACACCATCCGCGAACGTTGCGTACATAGTTTTCATTGATATTTGGATTTCCTTCAGAAAATTGTTCAATGTCAGAAAAAACACTGAAATCAGAACTGTCATTACTTTGACTTAATGTCTGGCCAAAAATTACAAACCGAAATATATTACATCGCTGGCTTAGTATGAGGATACCGCCTGAAGCTAACGTAGATACGGGATTGCTTAGACCTTATGAAAGCATCTACAAGTATTCGCTCCAAATGAAGCAACCGCAGACTATACTAAAAGCAGGGTTGCCAAATTTTAGCCGGGCCAAAAAAAAGGTGTAGCCGGGTTTTTTTTGGTCCCTCTACCCCCTTAGGGGGGGGGGGCGAAAAATTCAGCAGCGTACCACCCCAACTTAAATCTATTAATATTAAATTCCTTTCGTTCATAGGAAGTCTCAATGCCGGTAGCAAAGGTTTAGTTATTTGCAACCAAAAATATCATATGGGAAATGCTCAGGTATCCGTTTTGTGTAGATTTTATGCTTTGAGCTGCTAAAATTAATTGTTTTATCTTGAAGTTTTTGAATTTTTATCAGGAGTGAACGAGGGTCCTCTAAGTACTAAGTAGTTCCTCTAAAAAAGTAAAATCGTGCTGTTACTAACAATTATTTGTATATTTTTAGTTCATGCATAATTTCAATGACTATCGTTCATATAATTGTAAACTGCTCTAAAAAATTTTAAAATAAATTCATTTTCCAAGGAATATTAAGGCTACATCTAAACATATGAAACAAGTGCAAAATTACAAACCGAAATATATTACATCGCTGGCTTAGTATGAGGATACCGCCTGAAGCTAACGTAGATACGGGATTGCTTAGAATTCGGTATTTGGTTTCGTAAAACAATAAAATTAGTTGTGAGCTATCTAGCCCCCCCCCCGTCCCCAAAGACCTTCCCCCCTTCCGAAATGAGGGTCTCGCTACTCCAGTATATGACATTATGAGGCCGTGTTAGCCTAGTGGTTAGAGCGTCGGTTTTCCAACTAGAAGGTCGCGCGTTCGAAACCAAATTAAGTGTTATTATTTAGCATAATAACACTTAATTAATAATGTATTAGGGCATGAGCTCTTATAGGAAGCTATCCAAAAAATAGTTTGCAATTCCTCCTGTTTAAATGAAACTCCTGCAATAAATGCTAGGGTGCGATTAATGTATGCAGGGGTTGATCCAGCATATTTTAGCAAAGGCCGTGGTAGCCTAGTGGTTAGTGTCGGACTTCCAATCGGAAGATCGCGTGTTCGATACCCGTTGAAGACCCACCATGTACACTTGGGGGTACGTGCATGTAAAATCAGTGGATCCTACTACCTCGCCCCATGCGCAAGCAAACCTAAGGCCTCGGCTAACAGGGTAGGGGTCTGGTAAAGAAAATATATGACATTATTACATAAACTCATTGTTCGATTTCATATGATTCCTCACACTGCATTGTGAATTCCGGCACAAAAAAAAAGTGTTCATCGATAAACGCAAATGCACAGACTACAACAATACCGGATCTTGGAGTTTTCCGTGGCGGGGCCAAACTTAAGAATGTCGCTTCCCCCCTCCCTCCATACAATTATTCTTCATATTTCATATAAATTTTATTCAACTCAACATTAGGGGATAGAGCAATATGAAGAGTTCCCCCTTAACTGGAGATAAAAAATTCTGACAGTTGATGGGGGTCTGAGGGATTCTCTCCCGGGAAATGTTGAAAACTATCTGCAAACTGGTGCAATTCGAGGCCTTAAGAGGTGCATTTGAGACTGCAAAAATATTAGTAAAAAAGGAAAAGCAAACAAAAACTTTTTAAAACGTAAAAGTTTACTCATGAAAATGCAGAACAAAATTGGCATTTTTAAAAAAATCCAGGTGGCAAGATCGCCCCCCCCCCCTCACCTTTCTTACTAACGCCCATATTGAAGACCCACGTGTCAGCTTTCTCAAATGACTCTCCCTCCTCCTCGCCCCTTTTCAAAAGGATGCTTTGAAAATTTGTAAAAGAAAAGCTCTTGTATTGTTTGAGCATAGCATGATTTATATTTCTCTTTTACAAGGGGAAAAAACTTTTGTTTTTTAAATTTTTGGCAATGCGAAATTTGCCGTTCTCTAAAACTGCCTTCCTAGGAGCAGTTGCCTGCCACAGGAGCCCGCCAACTGATCAACGACGCAACATATTCATTATATCTCAATTTCAGAGTTTCCGACGGTTTATACAAATAAATAATTACATCAACCGGTTTTAATCGTTAGCCAAATAGCCGATCAATGATTAAAGCGCCGAACTAGGAGTTTAATTCTCTTACCAAAAGTTAAATTTTCTTAATTAACTACTCTTTCTTTCCTTTCTTTCCTCTTCTGTTTTATTTTTGTGTGTGTGTGCATCACAGTTGAATTTGCCGCTCCCAAAAGTGTCACCCGCGGCAAGGGCCCCGGATTCCCCCCCCCCCCTCCCTAGATTAAGCACTGGACTATCTGGACTGGAGTCAATGTATTTCAAGTTTGTTTTAACAAAGGTTCATTCAAAACTTTTATGATAATTACTGTTAATATAACTGATGCAAAACAACGGATTGTTTTAAACAATGCGATTCCATATTTAATCATTTATTTAACAGGGAAAAATCAATGCAAACGTAATTAATTTGCATAAAAATCAGTGAATTTTTATTGCAACCTTTTTTGTTAAAAGAAAAGTGGTTAAACGCTGGTATGGGACTTAAACAGGGCCGTCTTTCTAATCGTTTCTCATCAATATGAGTTCATTCATCTGAAAGTTATAGGTAGAAGGAAGGAAACGCAAAGAAACTTTGCGAATCGATAACTATAAGTCGTGTGCTTTTCAAGATTTCTTTAAAAGGAAATTCTGCCCATTAAAATTTAGGAAATTTCTCAATTTATCTGAGCTGGTGTTTTTTCATGGCATGTAATATGCATTCCTTTCCGTAATACCCATCAACCCAAGTTTCAGTGTAAAGCGCCCCCCCCCCCCTTTTTTTGCATGAAGGGGTTCAAAATGATCAAATTAAATTTTAAAAAAAGAAAAAAGAATATATTTCTTTATTTTTATATGTTTTTTTTATTTATTGGGAAGCTTGTTCGAATTTTTAATCGAAGGAAAAACAATGTTAAATAAGAATTTCTTTCATTTGATCACAAATTTCATTTTCAGATACATAATATTTTGCGACAATATATAATTTCGAGTTAAGTTTTCCATCACCTTTTACAGAAATAATACTTTCCAACAAAAAATATTCCTTACTGTCTTATTAGTCACACGAGGTCAAATTTACCGCTGTCCCTACGAGCACGTGGGCATAGAAAATCCGGTGAGGTGTAAGTAAATCTGACTGACAATTTGACGCCTACCCTTTCTTGACCATTCCTTTGTGCGAAGCTAATCTCGGAACACCCGCCGCGCAAGGGGGCAAGGGAGCAAGAAGTACTGTAAGAAAGCCCATTGCCCCTTTTCCAGGGGCTCGGGCTACACAGTTAACGCACATAAACCTCCACCCGAGCTCAGTTCGGGCTACACAGTTAACTGGTTAAAGAGAAACGTTTTTGCCGTCACTACATCGACAATTTAAGTTGTATGTTTATCAAGCAACGAAAATATTTGTAGCAAAATACTGAAATTATTTTTCACACTATTTGCAGAATAGACTTCTTTTGGGAGCTCTTATTTTTGTCAAACTTTAAACTCCTTTTTTTGTATTTAGGAAAATTCGTCGTCTTGCAAAGTAACAAATATTCCATCATCATTGTGACTCATTTTCCGATGTTAAACACGAGCTAGCATAATGTCATAAGATGACGATGCTTGATTGCGATTGGCCGGCTTTCTAACATCGGGAAATGCGAGGATGGAATGTCATGCAAATGTACCTGACTATTTAAATGCATGCTTGGCCAGCTGACTGCTCTGATTCTTCTGGCTATTCACAATCTTTGTGATATAGGTTGTTCCGTCATCTCTCGTTGGCTCTTATAATTTTTTTACCGCCACGAGAACAACTTTTGTGTTACTTAATTTAAAACTCATCATCTGTAAATATATTCACCAAAGCCATCCTGTATATTTTCACGAAGGAGGAATACACTTAATTTAAAATTAAGAAATGTATCTATGTTTATGTGTCTGCACAAACTCCGATTTTTACGTCTACTTTGCAATTGAAAAAAATGCATTACTTTCCGATTTTTCACGACATTACGAGATGCGTTTTTTTCTGTTTAATTCTGAAGCAACGGGTAAACGGAATTGCACAAAAAAGAGTATAGGGTCAGGTGGGTAATTGGGAATAAGGGGCATAAACGCTCACGTGATTTTTTTTTTTTTTGGCTCTAAACTGCCATGGATTTTAAGAATATGCATCACTAGGACGCCGTGATGGCTGGAACGTATTCCCGACTTTTTCGGTAATCAACTGACAGCATAGCGATAGGTTTTTATTGTGTGTTGCGAAACACTTGACAATCAAAGTTGATAGTTTGATTTTAATTGTTAATTCTGCTTACATTAATTAAAGGTAAATATTGTTTATAGTTAATTGTTTAATGAATCAATTAACAGTATTTGGGGAACATTACTTTTTTAGAACGCTGTAGACAGACGTTCCCAATTACCACTGAGTGTTTTACATCCGGGGTGACTGGGAACGGAATTTAGCACTCCTTTACCTTTTTTTTTTACAATATAGTGAACTAAAACAATGTTTTTATTAGATTAAGACAGTGTTTCTCAACCTTTCAGTATTTGCGGCCCAATTTTCTATCATAATTTTCATCGCCCCCTCCCCCCCACTTACTATAAAATGTATACAACAATAATGTATATTGAGTACTTTGGATTCTGTTTTTGAATTATTTTTAACTAACTGCCAAAACAAGAGTAAAAACGAGTAATTTAGTAATAAAATTAGTTTAGTAATAAATCACTATTTGAATTTTGGGCAGGAGTAGAGGATGATTTTTCTGCACTAAAAACAAGGGCATTTCGCATTCTATTACCATTTTCAACATCCTACTTTTGTAAAACTTGTAGTTTCCGAATACGAAGGAGTATTTCGTTTTTTCCCCCACTGTACAAAAGTAAACGTTTTACATTCTAATATAGTGTATCTCTTGATGATATGAAAATCTTATCGTTTTGCGAAAATGTTATCAACATATAAACATTACATAACTTTTAGCAACTAACAGCAATTTTTATTAAAAATATCTGCAAGTTTGCCATTCAAAAGTGTCTTACTAGGATTTGAATCTTTAGAGATTAGTGTAACAGTACATTTTTAATATTAAACGTTTTTCAACTAATTTCTAATTTTGAAGTGCAGTTTTCCCTAAATGTTTTACTCTGCTTGAATTTGTCAGCTTTAGTTTGGAGAGACTCCAATTCTAAATCTACTGCCCCGTTTCGTGTTTTACATATTTTCTCTCTAGCTTTCATTACTTGTTACTATAATTGCTTTCACTGTCCCCAAGAAAGCCATTCATTGCGTTTATATTACCGAATAATTACTCTGCTATGATTGCATTCTAAGAAAGTAATCTCGTACTGATAAAGATGTCTCCAAATACTGGTTTCGCACATAATTTTATAGAATCATAAGATATTAATTGACTGTAAAATGAGGAAAATGTTTTTTAATTATTTTTATAAAACTTGCACTATATATCCTTTTGATGAGCTTATTTGAAATAGAGCAGAAGAATATATGAAAGGATCATAATTGACATTTTTTTTTATCCATATCTTTTCAAATAAAGATATATATCATATAATTACAAAGGCCAAAAAATTAAATAATCTGACCGAAGTAAATTGAGAACTGTATATTGATTATATAGTACTATGTAACTACGTAATTAATGTTCTAAAACTCAAAAACATTTAATAATTATTCTGAGTTTATTATAATGCAGCCTTAGACTAGTAATAGACGCACATAGCAGTACGGAATACTCAATAAGTCTTGACGTACAAAAGAAAATTATATATTTCGCGACTAACTGGTCTTATGTTACTTACTATTATAAATGCTAAAATTTGGATGTATGTTTGTTACTGAATCACGCCAGAACGTCTGAGCGGATATGCATAAAATTTGGCACATACATAGATTATGATCTGGAACAGCACATAGGTTACTTTTTATTCTGGAAAAATGTGAGGCTCCCTTGGAATATGTTTTGTTTTTCACAGAACAAGAGATCAACATAATTGTTTGCAATGTAGTAATTTAGGGGTCAGAGACTGACATAGGCTATTTTTTATCCCGCAAATATGTGCAGTTGTTTTGGAATAGAATTGTTTTTGTTTTTTTACAGAGCAAGGGATCCACTTAAAGACATAATTTTTTGTGCAGTGGTAGTTTAGAAGTCGGAGAAAGACATAAGCTACGTTTTATCCCGGGAAAATACACGGTTCCTATGGGATAGCATAACAATTGTATCCTACAGGAAACAGTGTATTTAAGAGGAGTTTCGTTAAACAGAGTTTTAGCACTAGTTGAGTAAAAATCAATTAGTCCGGACAGGGATTCAAACCCAAGTCCCTCAGTTACGCGCTGAGGGCTCGACTACTGAAGTCATGAGGCCTGTACTGATTTCCTTTCAATTGCATCTATAACTATGTAACCACACCGTTAATCTTACAGTAATGGCGCATTTTTATGTAATGAAACCTGAATCTAAATCTTTCCAATAGCTAATTTGCAAACTAATTGTGTAGAAAAAAAGAAAATTGTTATTTATTCTTTGAAAACGACCGTTGTTTATAATTGCGTCCTAATACTGTGCTTTCCATCACAGAGTCAACAAACTATTATCACCCAGAAATCAGCACCCAGGAGGGGGGGCATTTGATTGCTCACTTTGAAAATAAGTTGTTTAGTGCCATAATGTTCCAGTTTGTCAGCCATTGACGCCTCTACGCCGTTTAATTTTCTTTAGGACTGCCGCCGAGAAATGCAGCGCCCAAAATGACGCCTTTAATAATATTCGACAACATTGATCACATTTTGATAAGGCCGTCAGTTCTCACAAGTGCAAATCAAAATTTAAACGCGAACGAAGTCACGGGCAGCAGCTCGTTATAAATATAACTGAAGCGAAAAAAACTTTTAAACAACTGCTTCATAACTTATTGATTTTACAAAATTATTTCATTTTCTTTGCTCCAAATTTGACTGTTATTGAGTTGTGACATTGTTCCCCTAGGTGTGGGATATGCTAACAAAGCAAATTGTTTATTTTTTGCTCATAAAAAAGGAATAGTTTTAAAATGAACAACATTACAGACATTTCTACACTTTTCTTCTCCAACCTAATTCCCTGTTAGCACTACGCCTTAGGGATGCCCTCCAATGGGCGTGAGGTAGTGGGGTTCACGGATTTTGCATGCACGTAACCGTAAGTGTACATGGGGGTCTTCAGCGGGTCGGGTATCGAATCCATAACCTTCCGGTTAAAATTCCGACATCCTAACCACTAGGATACCACGGCCTAAAATAGACATTTCTACACTGTAAAAAATACCGTAAAATTCACGGCTTAAAACTGGCAGCTGTGTAGGTGCAAAACCGTACAAAGTTACGAAGTAGACCCGTAGTCGCAACGGTTTTTTACCGTCCGTGAAAAAAAAATGTAAAAGTGTTTCTCGTGTATCAACAAATTGTCACCATTACGGTTTTACTTCGTAACATTTACGGTTTTACACAATAAGCCCAGCTTCCAGTTTAAAACCATAAATTTAATGGCATTTTTTGTTGTGTAGCTTTAAGTCTAGTCTTTAAGTGTTGAAGAGGTCCACAATGACAAGCAGGCTTTAGAAAAGGATCATGAAAATCGAGTTTTCATACTGAGTGAAAGCTAAGAATATTTAAGTAATTCTTAAAAAAAAATTTTTATTCATATTTTAATTCAAAGTGTATAATATAGAATTAATAAATGTATTTCTGCTAACGATAAATTACAGAGAAAATTGAAACTTTGTATGGAATAGAAATTATTTTTCATTTTTATTAGATTTCATTTAGAAGTCTCGCATTCTCTAAAATTTGAGATTGGTACGAAAATCAATTTGAATAACATTAACTCTAGCAGTCTTCAGTTACATTGTTGATAACGTCTCCGGTTACAGTGTCTAAAATCAATTTAAAAATAAAATATTTCTTCCCTGGAGAATCTATCTTCCAGTCAAGATATCTTATTAACTGTTTTCCATGAAACGATAAACAAAATAAATTTTAGCACGTATATACAATTATCATTTCTTTCTGTGTAAGAAATTCTCCTTTACTTGTTTATTAACAATTAATTTTTTCCTTCAGTATAATCTGTTTTCTGAATATGTATATTGCAAAATAAATGAAATACATTTCAAGCTTGGAATTCATAGATTTCTTACAGATAGCTTATGCAGTTTAAGCTAGTAGTTTCAGCAAATTGACCCACTAATGCAATTTCCTTTATGTTTTTACTTTACCATTTTAAGCGTGAGAAATTAATCATTAAAAAATAACAAATTTAATTTTATACATCAAATTACGTTGATAAGTGCACCCCATTTTGTTCAAAAGTAAAATTTCCCCAACTGTTTATTGAATCAGGTATTATTTCACAAAATAAGGATAATAACGATTATTCGTCCTTTGTAAAATATGTGTTCCAGTACTGCAACTAAGACGTTTTTCAATATAGGAAGAAAACTAACCTTTTTGTTTAAACGCAACGGTCAGATTATTCAGATGTTTTATTGGAAACGTGGCTGTTCTCCAACTGAAAAAAAAGACTAATTTTAAGAAAGTATTTATATTGGTGTAAAGAAACACGCGAAACAAAAAATAAAGAAAACAAATTCAATTAATCTACTTTTTCTGCATAAAGCAGCATCACTATGCGAAAAAAAGGGTTTTTATTATTGTCTTCAATATGCTGAATGAGCAATTAAATGAAGCATGTTCAGCTACATCATCGTAATGTGAGCTCATGTTAAAAAGCTTTACATCCTGTGCTTTAACGATCTTTAAACTAAAATGGTTTTACTTATCTTATAACATTAATTCACCTATGCTGCAATGGGTAACAACAAGGAGGTAAACCCTTCTTAAAAAAATTCTTTCATAGGATTTCATATTACACATGGATGAAAATTAGAGGTATCTTGCGTAAAACTTGTTTGTTATATCACATTTTTGAAGCGATTTTATCCGTGCACAAAATATGAAGCATTTTACTAAATGGAACTTAGAGGTGAATGCAAGTTTTAAATTAAAATGATTAACTCTGAAATGCCACTTGGATTTCTACCAGCGTGTTAAATGAAAAACATGTGTTGTTTATTAAATCATAAACATACAAGTAGTGTTTAAATGTTTTAAAATTGGTTACTTTACTTATGATCTAAAATTTAACGTTCCTCAAGTTCTTACTCATGATCTTCGTAATACATAAAAGAACATACAGATTCTTCGAAGTAAGCGTAGATATAGGGGAGAGTAGGACGGCGTGGGACAAATAAGCTAGAACTGCTCCATCTAGTACAGCAGCGTTTCTCAACCTTTCAGTATTCGCGACCTAGTTTTCAATTATATTCATCGCCCCCCCCCCGTTACAATAAAATGTATACAAGAATAATGTATATTGAGTACTTTGGATTCTGTTTTTGAACTATTTTTTAACTAACTACCAAAACAAGGGTAAATGCGAGTAATTTAGTAATACATCACTATTTGCATTTAAGGCAGGAGTAGAGGATGATTTTTCTGCACTAAAAACAAGGGCATTTTGTATTCTATTACCATTTTCAACATCCTACTTTTTTAAAACTGGATTTTCTGCTGTGGCTTCTTTGAAGACATAGTTCTCGCCTAAATGTAGAAACAGAACTGAGAGTGGCTATTTCTAATATTAAGCCTTCCTTCAAAAAGCTTTGCTTTGCAAGACTGGCCCAAGAAAGTCACTTATAATTATTAAATTTGTTTTTAATTTAGTATGTTTTGATTGAGAAAGTTTTGATTTAGTAATTGTTTTACTTTAATAATTTATTAGATATGTCTAAATGTATTTTGTTTTCTATGTGTATGTATGCTTTCCTTTCAGTCAGTTAACCAATTTTTTTAAGTAATATTTTCTCTTGGATATTCTCGGCGCCCCCATTTTAGTATGCTCGCGCCCCCTAGGGGGGCGCTCCCCAGAGGTTGAGAATTGCTGTAGTGCAGGAGCTAGAAATCAATTCTAATGTTTTCTTTAGACATAAATGCAACTGTCCCATTCCTTAAGAATGGCTAACACTACTTCTTAAGCTTTTCACTACTGGCTTAACACTACTGCAGCATTTGAATTATTGGAAAAATTAAAAGTGTTGCGACACTAGCCCCTGTTTTCCCCTTCATACACACAATGCCATGCAGACATATTAATTCATTATCTCAAAAAAAAAAGCACAAAATCTGAGCGTTTGTGATCACTCGGAATGCTGGGATTGTGCATAAAAAGTGTACAATTTAAGGATATTGTTCCTGCACTTTTTGTATATAATTCAGTTTTAACTTTTTATGCACGCTCGCATTTTGTGCCACTTTATTTTATTTTTTTTTTTTTTTGTTTTTGGACTTTTTGTGCAAACGTTTTCTAGCTGGGCTACTTTAAACTTACGCATAAGAACAAATAACACAGTCTTTGAATCATTATAATGCTTATTTTCATGTATTCTTGGAACTCGACCACCAAATTAGCATGCTATAAAGGTAATATAAGTAAAGACAGTCGGTTTGTGAAAATCTTCTGAAACACTGGTAAATTGGGCACGCTGAATTCATTTTTTGTTGTTATTCTAATATGATTTTTGAAGTTAGAGTTTATTTTTAAATGAATCGAATGAATTTTTTCGATTCCTTATCGAAATTTTATTTCAATAACTTAAGAGCAGATTTTAAGCGATGTCAATTGACATGTAACTTATTTTTCTAAAACACATGATAACTGAGCAATTACGGTTATCCAACCCCCTCTCCCAGTCCTGTACATAATGTTTTTTTCTTTCTATAATTATATAGCTATTTAACTAGGTAGACAATTGTAAGATTAAGCGTGTAATAGTTATCCTTAATTTCTTAATTACCATTACGAATTTTGTGCTACTTTGCAATGTTTTTACTTCTACAGTTTTTTTTATTAGTTAATAGTTAAACATATAACTCAAACAAAAATGCATGTTTCTCTAGATCAGGGGTCTCCAAACTACGGCCCGAGGGCCATATCCGGCCCGCGGACAGATTTTGTCCGGCCCGCGGAGAGCTAGCATACTTGAAAGAAAACTCCTTCTAGAGAACATATTTATTTTTTATAGCAAATTAAATTAAGTTTACTGAAGTAATCTATTTTTATGTCGAATAATTATGTTGTAGGGTAATCAATATGGCCCTAAGGCTGGAAAGTTTGGAGACCCCTGCTCTAGATAATTGATGGATAAAGCTTGCTGTAGAACAGATTACATGTACACTTAAAATAGTTTATCAATAACGAATTTTGCAGCATGTTTTGCCTTCAGCACTATGTATCATTAAATGTTGTACAAGTATAAATTTTACTAACTTTGTCAAGAAGAAAAATATTTAGAACTTATTTTTTGCCCTGAACTGCGACATCAAACATAAAAATATTTAAAATTTGTTTTTCTCCCTGAACTGCAAATAACGTAAATTTAAGTTAACTTTAGGGTTTAAAAACCAAGCCAATGTGACGTCGAGGTAGAAAAAAAAGAAAGAAAATCCCCAAAGGAAAAGAATGGGAATAAATGTGTTTCATATGTCGGTCAGTCTTGAACTGAATACTAAAAGTATGAATTTCAAGCTCAATGGAAATATCTTTTATTACATCTCCATAAACATGCGCAGAGTATGCTTCTGCAGATCAGAGAAACTATTCAAGACGGGAATGCGCACTGGAAATTTAATCTATGTTTTTCTTCTAGATGGTTGTAAAAAGTGAACTTTTCCGATAAAATTTAAAGTTTATGGCAACGGTCACTTAGTGCTGATATAACACGAAAACTAACAAACTTAAACTTCTAAAGAATCATCCATGAAATTTATGGCGCATATTTTCAAGACATTATGAAATCAATGATTCGAATATCTGAAAGTAATAAACTATAAGAACATGTGTTCTAAAAAAACTACATTCCCTCTACTTATGATAAATACTTGAAATGGTTTCGTGTAATAATATCAGTAGCTAAAAATGGATTAAGCTAAATGAAATACTTCAACTAGAAATTAACGTTCAACTTCCTTTTTTAAAAGTTATTTTTCAGCCTACTTTACCGTAAACGTAAAAAAGAAGGAAAAAAGGATGAAAGAAGGCTTAATGTATAGTGAAATTGTTAAAACTAAAAAAAAGTCAAAAATAAGTTAGGTAATCAAGTAAAGATTGAAAAATAAAAAAGTAGAAAGTAGGGTTTTTAGTTGAAGAAAATGTGTGTCTGTATGTTTGTATGCCCCAACAAGTTTTGAAGGAATTGTCCGTTTAAAAGATTTCTTTTTCTTTTTGCATTCGGAAGATCTCGGTAAGAACATCCTCTCTCAGTTCCATATTTTATTTTTTGATGTGAACAATTTTTCGTTCAGCGCCTATGAGGACAAATAAGGAAAATTATGTAAATTCTTGAGATAAGATCCAAGTTTCTTTGAAAAAGCTTGTTGGAAGTAGCTCTCGACGGGCAATATTTTTCGATTTGAACAATTTTATTCATTTTAAACAGTTCAAAAAAATTTAGCATTAGCGCCTTCGGGGAAATTTGAATCCTGTATAAATCCTGATTTAACCGACGGATTTCCTTGGGGAAATTCGGAAGGAACATATGTCGTACACATGTACAGATACAAAGTTCATTCAAAACTAAACGAACCTAATTTCCCATAAAACGTTTTGATGTGTATTTTTAACCATATTTCTGAATTAATGCATGACTAAATGAAAGAGTGAAGGAATGAATGCAGGAATGAGTAAAAGAATACATGAATGAATGATTGAATCAAAAGGTATTAGCCGTTGAAAAAGGTATATTTGAAGCAATAAAGAACTAATGCCAAATGAGGTGTAGAGAAAGATAGCTAGATTATAAATTTGATGTTGGTATATATGGGCAATTAGACTCGTCAGAGTTCTGGAGAGTGTTTTGGTTTTTTTAACATTAATATTGTAGAATTTAGCTCCTTAAGAAAAACTGAAACTTTTGCTTTATAATTAATTGCATTTACTGCAAAATTATATTAATGTTAACTATAGGGCATTTTTTTGAAGAACGCGAAAGTTCGCATAAGGACAAATGATACGTATAGCGGTATTATGTACCACAAAACAATAAGAAAGGTAATACATTAATTAAAAAAAGCCATATTTCTGAAAATTTCAATTAAATCATGCAAAAGATAACTTTAAAAAATTATTAGAAATGTTCAGGAGCCAAAAGTAATAATACACAAATAGTCAGTGATTTTTCTCAAAAAAGAAAATTAAATGATATTATTTTGCAAACGTTACAGATTGGTATTGAAGTCCAATGAAATTAGAAAAATAGGAATTTGTTATATAGACAAACGTCTTAATTCAAAGAAATTCTTCTGCAACCCTATAACTCTTCATCATATTATTTCTCTTTAGCGTTTGAAAAAAAAAACATTGATAAATAGTAAAATTTCTCATTAAAAATTTAAAGTCAACACATCCTATCAATAAGTGGATTCTAAAAATTGGAACTATTTTATGATCAAATGCTATCCTTCTTGTTTAAAAAGATGTAATTGCACAACTGTCAATTTAGTAATAAGCACAATACGTTTGAAAATATATTATGATTTATTTTCTACTAAGCTGTCAATTTTTTAAAGAAACAATTTTATTGTAATTCAATGTTTTCCAACAAAAACAATGAAACGCTTTACAACTTAGACAGCTCTTAAATGCAAATTACTACTTTCATGAAAGTATAAGTTTTCAAGAGACAGTATCTCATAAAATAAACTAATGTAAATATATTCAAGACTTCGTGCAAGTAAATAACATCACAAATGGCTTCAAAATATTATTTTTTAATTTTTCTTTCTTAGTGCACAGTTCTCAAGCCTCAAAAATTGCGAATTTATCTTGCAAAGATTGCTCGATTAAGTAAAAGGTGGCACAAGGTTCAGTTTCACTTACTGATGAATAAATATCACACAGAACATAATGGCTGATAAATAAACATAAAAAATATCACAATGACTGATGCAAAAACCTCACAAATAGTATATTGACTGATGAAGAAACATAAGAAATATCACAATGACTGATGCAAAAACCTCACAAATAGTATATTGACTGATGAAGAAACATAAGAAATATTGCAATGACTGATGCAAATGTGTCGATTTTCAAATGACGGTATTTAGGTTAACGTAACAAAATTACGTTTTGGTTTTCGTGGTAATTAATGCCTTTAGGTTATCATATCAAGTGCTATATTTTGATTATTGTTAAATTACATTTAGATCATCTTCTTCTATTCAGTTGATTAAATTTTAATTATAACAGTAGATATTAACATTATTTATTGGATATGTGAATCATTAGAATAATGTTTGAAACAGTATCAAATATATAAATGTTGAATTAGTTGATTTTTATACTTCTGAAACTAAAAATTATGTCCAGTAACAATGCGGTTATGCGAAAAAAGAAAAGAAAAAGTGTCATTAAAAAGTTTCAAGAAAACACTACAGGAATACTTCTACAAACGCTTTCAAAATAATTATGGGATCAGGGAAAAGCTCAAACAATGAATGACCTCAGGTTGTGTCTTCTATACAAAAATCTAACCCATCAAGATTTTCCATTTTAATAAATTTAAACAACTGAACCACGTGTCTTCTCTCTCTTCTTTGTTCAAGACTAAGCACTTTAACCTTGTAAATCTGGGGGCATTATTTAGACCTGAAAGACCATTTAGTAAGCTGGTAGCCCTTGTTTGAACCCTTTCCAATGAGCTAATATCCTTCTTTAGATAAGAAACCAAAACTGAACCGCAAATTTCAAGTGAGATCTTACCTACCTTCTATGTACAGGAAGAACTTCCTTAGACTCCATTGAAAATAAATCTATTATGATCCCAATCTACATTTCATCATTTATATTCAGCATTATTTCGAAATTTAAAACACTACCCCCCTCCCCGACAAAATTAAATTAAAACAGAAAATAATCCTTTAACGATTGAAGACATTACAACAAGAAATAAAAGTGGTTCATGTAAGTCCAATTTTTTTTTAAATCATGTTATGCATTTAAATACTGTGGTAAAATATTTTTAAAAAAACCTGAAGTCAACTATGTGCTTCGAAAACAAATATTTCATTCACAAAGACCGATGTTCTAACGAAGTTAGCATCTTAAAAATCTTAATGGGCTTAAATTGTCACAAGAATCATTTGATGAACAACTGTTAGAGCGATATAAAGGGTTCAGGCATCATGAGAAGGGCAGCTGTTAGGGCCGAAGCATTTAAAAAAATACGGTCAACTACTGAGAAGAAGCTGTTAGAGTTAACTCGCTTTATTTACTTATTATAGTAATAAAATCACACAGCAATAACCATAAAATGGACTTTATTTTCACTTTGTAATTTAAAATTTTTAGAATAATATATGAAAATTGTACGAGTTTGAAAGCCGCATTTACATTATTTTATGCTGTACGTCAATTTAAATCAACTGTCACTTATAGTTTTAATAAATTGAATATTGCTCACTTCTGCATGCAAACCAGAGCAAGTGAAACGAAGTAAAACAAAGTTTAACTAGTTAATAATGAATATATGCTATAAAAATTCTAATGAAAGCGAACTGCCGGATTGTTTAATAGGGCTCGTTATATTCTTCCACACTTTCACCAAGTCTCCGAAGAAAATGACTATGAAAAATGCGTGTGTTTGGATTTTTTATGTTGCTTTCTACGTCAAGATACCAATTAAGTTTGAACTTGAAGAAAAATGCGACGCAGAAGTTATAAAATTAAAAGCCACACATTTCTATCTAGATTTAAAAAAGGCCACAGCTAAAAAAAAAATTCAAAGAAAATACACTAATATTTACCTAATTTGAAAAGTATGCATTTATGCTGGAAATCATACCACATTATAAATTATCTTTAGCCTCCCTAGAGTCGCAACTTTTCGGCGGTATTAGGATATGAAAACAAAGAAAAAAACATATTTAAGGCCTACACTAATTTGCAGTTGCAGAAATAATATTCCACAAATGATTCCAGTTTGTAATATATTAAAGTAAGTTATGGCAACAGCACTTTTTGTAATAAAAACTGGCAATGACTGTGTTCTAATAATTAGATTTTGGACTTGTAACTAAATTATCTCTGTGCAAATAAAGTGGTTTTTATAATACGATGGTATTATTACTGGAGATAAAACAATTGGCGACGAGAAAATTAATGTGGACAATGTATGTAAGCTTTAGTTAGAAGATGAGTTTAATTGGAAATTTGAAAGAATTTGACCCATCAAAAGATGATTGGGTGGTTTATCATGAAATGTTGGAGCAGATGTTCATGGCGAATAACAAGAAAAAAGTCAGTATAATGCTTTGCTCAATAGGAGAATTGGCTTATAAGCTCCTACAAAATTTGTGTATGCCAAAGAAAGTCCAAGAATTGAAATTCGATGAAATTGTTTTAAAATTAAGTGATCATGTAGCTCCGAAAAGATCGGTATTTGCAGAGCGGTATAAATTTCATCGAGCATGCCAAAGTGAAGATGAAAACATCGCCAACTGGAGTGCGAAACTGAAAGAATTAGCAAAATATTGCAAATTTGAAAGTACTTTGGATTCAGTTTTGAGAGATCGCTTTATAGTGGGTCTTCGAAATGGTCCAATTTTAGATAGACTCTTTTGTGAACCAGAAGATATTACGTTTCAAAAGTCGGTCGAGATTGCTATAAGTATGGAGGCCGCTCGTTTACATTCAGCTGAAGTGAAGGAGGTAAATCAAGAAAGTGGATTTCAAAAAGTTATCTTCAGACTGACATTTCCAAATTTGATCTAAATGCCTTTTCCAAATTATACCAGTTTCTTTGACCTTGCATAAATATATACTCTTACCTATTTTATTAATCACAATTGCTTCAACCCATTTGTCACTTTTGCCGCGATAATCTCTTACCATAACTCTCTCTCCAACATTTATATCTTTCAAATTTGGCCTCAAAAGGTCTAATCTGGTACGTAAAGCTCTACCAAACATCAATTTAGCAGGAGTTTCACCAGTAGTATTATGAGTTGTATTCCTATAGTCAAACAGAAATTTATAAATAATATCTTGAAGGGAAAAATTATTTACACCGTTTTGTGTCTCATATTTAGAAGTGACGGCTTTTGCAATCATGTTTTTTACAGTTTTTACTAAATTCTCTGCAGCACCATTACTCCGAGGATGATATGGTGGGGTAAGAATATGCTTTATGCCATTATTTACGGTAAAATGTCGAAATTCCCCTGAATTAAAAGGTGGTCCATTGTCCGAAACCAGCTGATTTGGTAAACCAAAACATGCAAAATATCCTCGCAATTTTTCAATCGTGTCTTGTGCAGTCGTATTGGACATAGGAACAACCTCTGCCCATTTGCTATGTGCATCAATCAAAACCATGTACTTTTTACCATACAATGGCCCAAGGAAATCTACATGAATTCTCTGCCACGGCTTCGTTGGCCAGTCCCAAGGAGTTAGTGTGTTTTTGGGGGGTTTCCGGAATTATCTGTATCTGTAAGAAAACCCGAAATGTGCCAGTGTTGTGGGAGGAAGAACCACAATATAAATAGCTGCAGATTTCGCTCATATAAATGCAATAATTGCGGAATTAAAGGTCATAAAAATGTGTACGAAGGAAAGCGTAAGTGTACGAAGGTTTAAAAATAATGCCGCACATTACTTTGGTGAAAATTATGTTGGCGACATTTTGGGTCACAATGATGTTAAACCATTCAATGACTTGAAGGATAACTTTAGTGATGAACAACTTATTGATAATTTTGGAAATAAGCATTTCTTAATGTGAGGTGTTCTGAACAGTTTAAGGATCGATTGTTTAATTTGAAGGGTATTCTCAGCAAAGCACCTTTCAGGGAAACGATTATAATTGAAAATGTTCCAATATCGATGGAAATTGACACAGGTGCTTGAATCTCAGCAGTTCCCGAACATGTTTATTATAAACTGTTATCTCATGTACCTTTGATCAAAACTGTTCATCAATTTAAAAGTTACGTAGGTGATCCTATTACACCTTCGGGCACTGCCAAAGTTAATGTGAAGTACAATAATGAAAATTATGTCTTGACTTTATATGTTTTTCCAGACGGAGGTACACCTTTAATGGGGAGAGACTGGATTGCTACATTAAAAGTACAGCTCCCATCATTTAATTGCATAAACGTGAAATATTCCTTAAAGGATTTAATAGATAAGTATGCTACTGTATTCGATGGTGGTCTCGGTACTTTTACCAAAGGTTGTTTTAAGCTGAATTTAAAAGAGCAAGCAAAACCTGTATTTTTCAAGCCAAGAGCAGTTCCTTTTGCTTTAAAAAAAAAAGTTGAAACGGAGCTGGATAAATTGGTACAGTTGAGGGTTTTATCACCTGTTGAATTTAGCGAGTGGGGTACGCCTATTTTTCTAGTTATTAAACCAGATAACACTGTAAGAATTTGTAATAAAGTAACTCTAAATCCAGTTTTAAAAGCAGATAGGTATCCTTTGCCTCGTATTGAAGAATTATTTAATAAATTACAAGGGGGTGAAGAATTTACTAAACTTGATTTGTCGCATGCCTACCAGCAAGTTCTTCTAGATGATGAATCTCAAAAATTGGTAACCATAAGTACTCACAAGGGGTTATTTCGATACCACAGAATACCCTATGGCGTTTCCTCTGCACCAGCAATGTTCCAAAGATTAATGGATCAATTATTACAAGGTTTAGATGGCGTAGGATGTTTTCTAGATGATATTATCATTACTGAGAAAAATAGAAATGAACATTTGGAAAGACTGGAAAAAGTTCTAACTAGATTGGCAGAAAGTGGACTTAAAGTTAATAAAAGAAAGTGTACGTTCTTTAAAAAGTCTGTGGAATATTTGGGGTATAAGATAAGCAGCGAAGGTTTAAATGTTTTATCAGAGAAAGTTGAAGCTATTCAAAATGTACCCAAGCCTCTGAATACAGGACAACTAAAAGTTTTTCTTGGTATGATAAATTCCTATGGATCATTTGTTCCAAATCTTGCAAACATTGTACACCCATTGTATAAATTATTGAACAAAAATGTCCGTTGGTCTTGGAATGCACATTGTGAGCAAGCGTTCCAGAAAAGTAAAGCTTGTTTGTTTTCTGCAAGAGTTTTAGTGCATTATGATCCTACGCTCCAAGTTAAACTTACTTTAATATATTACACAGTTTCGACGCCATTATTCTGGTACATAGACCAGAATAATGGCGCTTCAAACAACATTATCTAGGGTCCTTGTTAGTTCAACGCAACCGTAATAGTAGTATTGGATGCAAGTTTCCTTCTCGGAACAAGTTCAGAGCATCATTGTGAAAGTGTCCGTATTAAAAACTTCATTTATTCATATTTTAAGACTGCTTTATTGTACTATAGAAAAAAAATCGAATAAAAAATTAAATGTAAGGTTTTAAAATCAAAAGCTACTGAAAAATATTCATGGTTAAATATTGCTAAATACCATTTGCATCATTAAATATAATTCTTCAAGTACGCTAAAACTTACTTTGTTTTCTTGCTCATTGTTGTTAACGACTTTCCACTTTCTAACTAGAAGCTAATTTTCATTATTTCCCTTTTAAATGCTATACAACTACTCAAACGACAGTAAAATTTCTTTTTTAGGCATCAAAACAACTATAAAATGTATGTAAGGTATATACGTCAGTTGTGGATAACACAGTTTTGCGGCAACAAGTCCTTTCATAAATTTAACTGACGCCTTAGGGGTGTTCGCCTTCAAAGGAAAATCAAACTAATTTGTTTTCTTACAGTAATTTCTGCTGGAGCAAAAAAAATTATGTGATTCTGAATCATTTTTAATTTACGAAAAACAGTATCTCTAAAGTATACGTATGCATTAAAAATAACATGCAAATACTGTTACTACACATTAAATGTTTAAAATACATTGTGATAATGCTAAGTTCTTTTACTTTGGGCAGCTATTATTTGTAGTTGTACGTGACAAAACTGAATTCAATTGGCTAATACATTTTTTAAAAAATTTAAGGCTAACATTTTCACAAATAATTAAAGATCCATGGGATATTGTTTTCTAAGCTTCAAAAATTACTCAAATTACTTTATTTTTAATGAGAGAAGCTAAGCATAATATAATATTTGCTTCTGTCCCTCGTATTGAAACACGTTATTCCCTTCAAATTGATATTTTCTTGTTTTAATGCTTATTATTTTAATTTATAAGAATATTTTTCGCTAATAAAAAAAACACATTGTTTGAAATAAATGACTTTTGCAGTCACTAAGTACAGTTAATCAGATCTATTGCTTAAGTCTAAAATAAATTGAAAGGATCTTTAAGATACTTATCAACTTATCTGAAGCTTAATCTAAAATTTTACAGGAGTTAATCTCTTCCCCTTTTTCTGAACTATTACTCAAAATCAATCAAGTAAGTGATAAAAAAGAACGGGGCTTTCACAACTGCTGAGTTTTACCACTTCAATTATTTTTTTGAAGAAAATCTGTAAACAACACATGAAGCAATTATCGCTATTTTTTCAGGGATTTTGTATAATTGGGTTTTCCGTCATGTGTTATTACTATTTTTTTTCAAGTCAACGGGCAAAAATCGTAGAAGACGCGTTTAGGAAGATACAATCCATTAATGAATTGGGTGTTTTCATGAGCTTCCTCCAGTTTAAAAAAAGAGTATGTTAAAAAAAAAACTTGCTCATTTTTAAAAAGCAATAGCTCAGTAAGTTTCTTCGGAGAGGACGATATTGAAACGATAGCTTTCGCCTGACACAAAACACATTCCGCTTTCAAACACCGCATGTCTTCAAAAAGGTTCTTACTTATAAAGCAGTAATGAAAATAACATAACTTATATAACTTGTGTGAAGAAAATTGTCTTAAATCTCTAATTTCCGATTGGAAAACTCCCAATATCAAATCATACTTTCAAATTAACGGATGAAGTCCTCAGAAATTTATTGCTGTGAAATTACAGTGTCCAAAGTAAAGTCAATAAAATGTTGCCAGAAATTGAATGTGTAACTAAACATTTTTAACAGAAAATTAAAACATTTATGTTATTCATATGTTGCAAACCCTGCAATTAAAATGCATTTGCAGACTTTGCTGTCTGTGAAATTAGTCTTCTGCTTACAAAAACAACCGATTTTATGCAGCTGAATTTAAAAGATACACACATTGAATAATTTCAGCTACCAGTCTTCATTTTAGATCTGTTGGTGTCTAAATTACGTGACATAGTTCTCCTTTATTCAACAAAAGCAAGTCAAACTCAGTGAAAATTGCTCTTTGTTTTTCAAGATTTAAAAAAAAATAAGTGTCCAATTATGAATAGCGAGATATAAAGATGACACATTAAATGGGTAATTTAGTCGCCTGTCTAAAAATTTACTTTAGATCTATCATTGTTTAACTTACGTTGCGTTTTCTTTTATTTATTTATTATATTTTTTTAATTTGTAAAATTAGAATCTGCGACAGAACTCTTCACTAGTGGCATAGTTCTTCACTATCAAATCAGTTTTTATTCTTTAACTGTGAACATGGAATGTCTAACAACACCGCAGACCAAAATGGTCTTTGGAATGCAGTCCTAAACCTTATTTTTACTTAAGATATTGGGGGGAATATATTGAAATGATATTTTTAACTAATATTTTAAAAGTTCATTTTATACCTATGAATATTAAGTGTACCTAAACATAATGCAAACACTAAACTTTCAAACCTCCCACTATCTTTCTATATATCCCAGTATCTTAAGTAAAAATAAGGAATATCAGTCCAAAATACTTTTTTTAACTTGAGATATTGGGAGGCATAGATTAAAACGATATTTTTAGGTAATATTCCAAATGTTCATTTTATATCTTTGAATATTACGGGGACCTAAACATGATGGAATCACTACAGCTTTCTTCTACGTAAAAGAATATTTGAGGGGCTGATATAAAGAAGACAGTAAGTCAAAAATTTTGAGTTTTTCGTTTTAATTTATTTAATGTGTTTAATGTTTTAATTCGTTTTTAAGTTAATTCGTTAAATGTATGAATCATAAAATTATTTTACGTTTTCTCACGTTTTAAAGAATTTATGTTAATAAATTCTCGTTTTCTAGGTTGTAAAAACCCGTTCTTTGCTTCACCTGTAAAATTTAGTTTTTGTGACTTACTGTCTTCTCCATGTCTGCCCCTCATTTGTAAAAATGTTCAATAATGTGTCAAGAAAAAAAGTAGTTTGCATTTATAAGCAACCATTTATCAGCAGCATTTCCCACCTTATCTTTTAAAGCTCTTCTTAAATCGAGATTGCACATATGCAATTCTCAACGCCAGCTCGCGTTCGAAGCAGTGCATCGCCCTCAAGGTGTGGCTTCCATTTCGAAACTCGACTCAATCTCAGAAACGCATGCTCAAATCTCACGAAACTTTCGTCGTATTAGACGAAATGGCTTCGTGAAAAATGCTCCGAGTAAACCTTTCGTCAAATTGCCGAAATTTATGTAGTAACTTTTTAAAGTCACGTGATCGCGCGAGGAAAGAATCGTAGTAAATGACGAAATTTACTTGACGGTTAAAGAATCGTCGAAAATAAGGATTCTATTTTTGAGAGTGATCCCATTGGTCGCGGTACAGTCCCAGAAACGAAAATGTACCACTGTGAGGCTTTTTTTCCGATCCCGGAAAACGTACTAGGGAGCATTTTTAAAAAAATAATGAAATGGGGACAAGAATTGGAAAATAATTTTCCAAAAGAGCTCCATCGGGTGGGTTCTGTTCGCCCCACGACGCCTGATTTCTATCTGAGCACCCCGGCGAGGATCGCGACTGCGATCCTCAGAGCGGTGCGAAAAAAAGAAAAAGACGGATAAAAAGAAACGTACCGGAATGGGGACAAGACGTGGTAACAATTCTCAACACCAGAGGGCGTTCGAAGCGTTACATCGCCCTCGAGGAGTGGCATCTATTTCAAAATTTGACTCCCATCGGTCGCGGTACAGTCCAAGAGACGAAAATGTACCACAGTGGCGCACTTTGTCCCGTCTCGTAAACTTACCGGGGAAAGGAAAAAAAGAAACGAAATGGGGACAAGAACTGGAAAATAATTTTCCAAAAGAGTTCCATTTGGTGAGTACTGTTCGTCCGAGGACGCCCTGCTTTCGGTCTGAGTACAGAAATCAGTATCAGCAGCATGAGACAGACAGTCTTGAGTCTGAGACTTGTAGAATATAAAAAGACTGCTAAACTACGAAATGACACTTGTGGGATTTTGCAGTAACACTTTTATGGATTATACGGAAGTTTCTTTAAGTCGTAAGAAAAGGTAACTTTAGATTTTGGTGTAATTTAATACTTCATACTATCTCTAGGATAATGTTTTTTATATCTAGAACCATGAAAAACATCGCGATAAACATGTATATTAAAAATTTAAGAAACATTATTTAAGTATTAGAGAAGCTGAAAGCTAGTTCAACTTATAGAAATTTTTGCAGTACGAAAGTTTACTTTTTTTTCTTTACCTAAGATGAATTGCATAGGGAGACAACTGGTGTAACCTCAATGCACATACGTTTTTATTACGTGAACTCAGAACATTCCCGCATTAGAAAAAAAAATCTGCAACTTGCTGCTGCTGTCTTTTTTATACTTAATACGCCATTTCTGAACTGGATTTTCTCCCTATGTCCTAAGCAAAAAGAAAACCTAGACCAAGATGCCCGTTTTCGAAACAAATTGATTTTTTTATGTCCCTAAGAATTATTTTTTTAAGCTTACTATGAGAATACTTTTACAGTTCAGAAGACCCGAGCGTCGCCTTGTTTATTTTTATACATTGGCAGTTCTTTTTAAATGAAACCTGATTAGCATTTTTCACCTATATAGCACAAGTAAATTTCATGTGTATCAAGTTTGTAGGTAGTGCGAAAATATTAATCACAATATACTTCTTTAGTTTTTTCTTCAAACTTTATATGTTGAATGCATAAGTTTTAAAATGATTTTTATTTCAAGTAAAATTTTGTTTTGAAGTGTACATATTTTGTGTTCTTACCTCACGGTTTCATGTCGATGAAATTTTTTGACCTAACATAAAATCACTTCGAATCCTTTGAAAATTTCATCAACTAAAAATATATGAATATAATCTCGAGATTCAAGCGTGGTTCGAAGGTTGTGAGAAATTTGATTTCATTAGTAAGAAAACAGTAAGTTATAAATGTCGGAACTTTTTGCATCGGATGGAGCTCTTAAATTTACCCTCGTGTCAAAAAAAAAAAGAAAAAAGAAATGCAAAAACGAAAAAAAAAAAAAAAAAAACTCAACTGAAATTTGACTTGAACAAAATATTCATAAAAAATTACCGCGAATATGGAAACCCAGTAGCAAAAGCGTCAAATGCAAAGAGAGTGATTGCTCCTCATCTTCTCATCTGTAGCTAATTAAGTCCTTTGTTTTATCAATGCTTTCAAAACTGGACATTTTTATTAAGAACTATTAGAAACGTCTAACATTCATTATTACAAAATTATCTAATGTAAAAAAAAAAATATTTGCAAAGCTTAAAATTATATTTCACAATCTATTTATGAAAAATGCAATTCAAATTCGTAATGGTGGAATAGAACTTAAAATTCGTCATATTTAAATTATAGTTCCTTACTCAATGAAGATATATTTTAAGGAATACCTATAATATTACTTATTATATACTAATTTCCAAAATTCCCATCTAGTCATCCGTTACCAGGCAACAATACGTTAGTGTCATTGTTATTTCGTTTATTAAATAGTATGTCGATGATCTCGAAACCGAAGTAATTTATACAAATCCAATTGTTTGACAATAGTTCAATTACAACTGACCCGTAACAATTCCTTTAATTTCCTGCTACGTTCGCTGGGTGGAGACGGTTGTTGGCCATAGCTTTACGCCTCATTAAGCAATCATAGTGATAGAACATTGATTGAATTTGTTGAAGTTAAAGGGTGTTGTAAGGTAGATACCAAATAGTTCCAAGACTTGTAACTCTTAGATTGTTGTTAAGTGATATTAATGTGGCTCAAGTAAAGATAATGTTTCATTCAAATTTAAATAGTTCCATCTCTTGAGGAGTTTTATTTTTCGAGCAAACAATAAAAGTGAAACTCCATAATTTTTTAGCCGTTTTGTGTTATTAATATAAAAATGTTTTTATAACATCATATTTTTCCTAGATACATTTTTCCAAAACTATCTTGTGACAGAATTCCAAAATACGTATCCAAAACTACTTTTGAAGTTTGATGATGAACTTCTTACATTAAAGTTAATCTAATTAAATGGTATACGGAATTTAGATATTTCTTGAAACATAGAAATTGATAATGTAAGGTATGCTTCGGCCCATATATGTATTCCTTTAAACAGCTGTTTTAAAAGATCTTGGAATTGCGTTATTTTATGAGATCTGAGGCTCAACGAAAAAATGAAAAGGGAATATGTAGGAAAGTAATTTCATATCTATTCTTAGACGTTTATTATTTAGAAAGGTTAGGCAGTATATTTACTCTCGCATTAAAATATGTATCTATAGCACGATGTAAACTATATAACGGAAAAAAAGAAAAACTTCGCAAAGCAAAAGTAACGGTTTGATGCAAAAAAAAAGAGAAAAACTTCTTTAAAGCGAAAATTTTACTCAATATGTATAACAATTTCTTTAAAATTACTTTCATCGCCAAACTATTTTTCCGTAAACTATAGGTTCACAACAACCGATTGTTTTGTAACTATGTGTACAGGTATGAATGAAACACAAAACGCTATTGTTAGGTCATATAATTTGTACTTTGGCGGCTTAGCCTCAATTAAGCTGCTCATTAACTTTATTTATTTTCTTGTATTATCATTGGCAAATGCCAAAAAAGGTACTCTTGATGAAAGTCTAAAATAATTTCTAAAAATTTATGCATTAAATGCAAAGTATCTAATTTGTAAACCTCATTTAAAGTTTAAAAAATTTAATTTCGTAAGAAACATTTTATGTCTCTCATTCTTATTTATAAAAACAACATTGCTTGTCCATTTTTCGATTTTCATTCACATGTTTTTTTTTTCCATAATTTAAATCATTAATAAAGATCAATTTTAAAACTGCTTTATAACATTATTTTATTTCTCTTAATATTTCATATGATTGTTTTTACTGAAACTAACGATATGTTATAATTTAGTAGTAACTTAAAAACATTTTACGGTACTGGTGTACTTTAAAAAAGAAAAATTAACAGTTAAAATATGAAACGTAAAATTATTTACAATAGATTTGTATTCCTCTTACTTTACAGAAGGTGCGAGAAAAAAAATCGAGTTGGATCAATATCACCAAACATGAAATCCTGAAAATATTTCTATTTATGGTCTATATCAATAATTGATTGAAAAATGGCAAACAAATTGCAGTTGACAAAAACGTCAACATATATTTGTTTGAAAGCATGCTTCTTTCTCTATTTGATCTTTTTCGAAGCGAACCTGAGTCGATGTTAGAAGAAAATGTGCAGAAGATAGACCGTGTTCAACGTAATGTTATCACTATTTCACTTGATTTATATTACCCCCTCCAAAACATTTCGGATAAGATTTCATGATTATTTCATTCGAGATTATAAGCTCCTTTTGTTACTAGGCTAAAATAAAAATAAAAATACAATGAGCAAATTTCAACTTAGTTGCAGTAGATAGTTGACGAAATTAGGAAAAATATCTAAAAAGATTTTTAGCTGTTAAAAATAACTTGAACTGAAAAAAAAAAAAAACACGAAGCGAACAATTTTAGGTGACATCAAAAAAGTCAAATGATAAAAATGATTAATTTAAAGTTTTGTTAACAAAATTTTGAAGTTTGCTTTGTAAGGGGGAAAATCATATGTTGCAATAATGTAAAATGGCTCAAAAGTCTTAATTTTAAAATCGGTGGCTTTTGAAAGCCATTTAATTATGCTTCCGCTATTATGAAAGCAGTTATGTTGTTTTTCCGGCATATTCACTTTTCAAAAAGTTTAGAAAGCCAGCCGGTTCTCAGTTTTGTAAAATAAAACTTCTATGTTTCAAAGATTTATTTCTGTGTCTTTCAATGTATCTAGTTAGAAATGGATATTTAATTATCTTGAATTTCATTACGTCAGGTTCGTTTTATTCTTTAAACAACAAATAGGCAAAAACAACGTTACATTACTAACTAATATGCTAATTTTGAAGAGAAAGGTGAAGGTTTTGGAACTTTTTATTTTGTTTATTTCTTTATTTCTACTTTAAAAATAGTATTCTTTGCAGTTGTATAAAAATAACTATACTGGGAGCATACTACTTATAAAATATTTATAAAAAAAAAAGTGTTATTATATTAACATGAATGCAAGAGCCGAAGTTTAACTGTGATGAAACTTTAAGAAAAATGCTGAAACGATAATGCAAGAATTAATTTTTAAAACAGCAGGAGGAATGATGCAACAGAAATAATAGCAAGTAACAGCTCTAAACCGGAATTCCAAAAAATGAACAGTTGAAGAAATGGATCAACATGAAAGCCCAGACACTCACAAATATACAGAAATAAAATAAATAATAAAATGCATAAATACATACATTCTACAGCCGATCTAAGCAATGATTAATGCTCTGTAATAAAGAGAGGTTTTTAAGCAGAACACAAAACCCGATGGCTGCGTTTAGTCGCATTCACGAGAGAAAATATACTTAAGAAAAAGAAATTCGTTCAGGTTTTCAAAGCAATATTTTTAGGAAGCTTTTTTTTTTTTGATATTTTAAGGATAAAAATAACTAAATTTTGTATTACTCATACGAAACTTACAAAGATAAACATTGGTTTTTGAAAACAAAGACTAAACACTGAAATGCATAAAAAACTGGTGAAAAATTTAGTATTTTTTCCGTTTTACAATTATCGTGGATTAAAAGCGACGATACTCTCCCCCTCCAGCCTTCGCAGAGCTATCGATGAATGTTTCCATGCAGAATTATTGTCATCCTGTCTTTATAAGTTGTTTTTACTTTTTTACATAATTTATTGCAAGGTTAATTCTAAAAAATAAGATGTGCTTTTTTACAAGAGCCGACATTTAATGAGTCATTGAGTATTAAAATGAACACAATATTTTTTTAGAAAAAGGTGAACAGTGGAAATCATCAGATTTTCATCGTTTTACAGTATCATTCGAAGTGTATAGCGCATCTTGTTCTCATTATAGGGACCGTTCATAAATGATGTCCCGCTTTTTTCCGATATTATCGACCCCCCTCCCCCCTTTGTCACAAAATGTCACACTTCAACGGACCCCTCCACCCCTTTGTCACATGTCACGCTATGTTGTCCAAGACTGATGTCACACTTTTTGTTACCCCCTCTCCTCCCCTTGTCGCACTTAGTCACAATTTCAAGAACCCCTCCCCCCCTCGAAGCGGGACATCATTTATGAATGATCCTATATCATGAATTTATTTATTTATTATTATTTATTTATTTTCATTAAAACTATTATTACTTGAATGATTTTTCACATGAAAATGCAGCAGACAACATTTTGTTGATCATTTATGATTATTTTAACGAAATTTGAGATTATAATATTTGTTTTATTTACAACTAAAGATCATTATAAGAAAAATCAACTGTTTTTGCGTAGTGGCGCCATCTGTTTCGCTTGGTCTGTACTTAAAACCAAAACTTGAAATATATATTTTTCTACCGTTATAAATTATAATAAATTCAGAAAAGATACCAGAGAACAAATCCGTGCTCAAGAATTTAACAAGAAGTTCCGTCTAGAACTGTACGAGCCTACTTTCCCGTATACACCAAATTCAAACTTATAATCTAGCTATCTCTTTCTCTCTCTTTCTTATTTATCTTTAGTTCTAATTATTGAAAATATACCTTTTTCAACGGATAATACATATTCATTCACTCACTCATTCATTCTTTCATTTATTCAGCCATGCATTTATTCATTCATTCGTTACCTCATTCAAGTGTTTATTCATTCATTTACGCATTCATGTATTTATTCACTCATTTATTTATATTTTCATTTATTCAATAATTTATTCATTCATTCTTTTCCTCATTCATTTATTCATTGATTTATTCTTTCACTTTCATTTATTCATTCATTCATTATTTCACTCATTGAGTCACTGAGAAATATCCTTGAAAATCCCAATCAAAAAATTTCATAGCAAAATAGGCTCGTAAGTTCTGGATAAACTTTCTATTTCTACATGTTCTACGTTATAAGAGCTTTCCGATAAAGTTTGTTCCAAGCAAATCGGTCCGTTAGTTCAGGATTTATATAGGGTTGAAATTTCCCCGTAAGCTCTGTGTTCATTTTTTGAACTGTTTAAAAATGAACAAAAACTGTTCAAAACAATATTTCACGCCGAGAACTCCTTTCAATAAGCTTGCAATAGGAACTTGGCTCTTGTGCCCAGAGTTTACAGAATTTGCTTCAATTTTGTCCATAGGCGCTAATGTTAAAATTTTTTGAACTGTTCAAAATTGAACAAAAAATTGTTCAAATCAAAAAGTAAAATATAGAAATGAGATGTCCTTGCCGAGATCTTTCGAATGCAAAAAGAATTTTTCCAATCGGACAATTCGTTCAAAAGTTATTAGGGGGCGGGGGACAGACAGACAGACCGACAGACAGACAAACCGACAGACCGACAGACACACTTTTTCCCCATCTCAATACCCTACTTTCAAATCTTTTATTTTTCAATCTTTATTTATTTACTTCACTTATTTTTGACTTTTCTTGATTTTTAACGATATTTTCACGATACATTAAGCCTTCTTTCATGCTTTATTATTATTTTTTTTTTACTTTTACGGGAAAGTAGGCTAAAAAGGGAGGAGTTCAAAACTATTTTACTTTCTTGACTTACCACCTTTTTGAGATGTTTGTGTCTGCAACTCAGATAGGGAAAAAATAAAACAAAAATCTAAAAACGCTGCAAATTTTAAAAAATGGATATACAGTTTTTAATTTTTATTCAAAAACTAACTTTACTTTCATGTTTTGTTTCTGTGTCTTTCTTTGATTTTTTTCTAAATTGAAGGGTTTAATCCCCTATCTTTGTTTTTGTTTTTTAAATATAAAAATAAAAAGTTAGAAAATACTTGGTAAAATATTGTTTAAATGTTTGCAATATAAAAATATGTGATAAGAAGTGAGAATAAAAATAAATATAAACATTCTTTAGACTATTAATAATACTTACGTGCACAAGTTTCAGTAATTGCATGTCATATCAGCCCGTTAGAAGCTTCTCGATGCAGTGTATGGTTGTATTATGCTTCTGTGTTTCTTTCACCATCTAAAATCATCTAAAAAGGTCATTCGTGTGAATATTTGTTAAATATAATGCATCAAAAATTAGTGACTCCAAACCTGATTTAAGTTACAAAACTGTTTGCGGTATACACATTACGTATTCATATGTTTCGTAGTTTTGGCTGAATAAACCGAAGGAAGAAGTTAAAAACTGATTTAATTAGAGATCTTGAATTTATTGATGTATGTTAGTTGTCTTGAGGTATATAATGTAACATTAGTCATACAGGCTTACGATAAAAATACTAGACTCGACCAGCAACTTCCTATGAGCAGGTTTATCGATTTAAAAAAAAAAAAAAAATTCGTACTGTTAAACTTTGGTTTGTTCAATAGAATAAGATAATTTTCAAAATAGCCTAGTTAACGTTACGAAGCTTTACTTACACATGCTTCTTTTGTAGTTCGCACAGTGATATTCTACTTCTTCTCTCTAAACCCTCTAGGAATTTTAAGGTTTTTGTTATAGAAAAGAGAGATACTCTCTAAAAACTTTTTGGTGTCCTTCCTTGTTGATATGAATATAAAACCACGTTAAAAAATATTTAATTAGAGATCTTAAATAATTTTATGTTTTCTAGTTACATAAATGACTCTGGGATGGTAGCATGAAAAAAATCATAATTTCAGGGATTTTGTACGGGAATTTTTTAAATTAGCATAAGATTTTATACCAGAGTATAAAGTATGTTTACTCTGTGGTATATTTTTACTGTAAAGAATTTTTACTGGCTTTTACCACTGACAAAAAAAGTTGAACAATTTCTATATTGCAAAATTACAAGAAAAATATATTAATGAAAACTATATGATTTGGAAACCCATAGAAATCTCAATTGTTTTAGCACTGGGAATTCTCTAAAAAGACAAAACATATATATAAAAACCTTGCAACCCCTTGCTATAATATTCCCTCTGCAACTTATATTGAATTTCGCAACGCTTTATTGTAATTAAAAGTATTTTACATAATAAAAGAATGTTTCTTATACGAGTCTTCCTAGTTTTGGAGTCCTCTTTTTAAACATGAAAACAACCCTCCCCCCCCCCCCGGTTCGGAGTGTAGCAAATGCGAGTAGCTAGCCTGAAACTTCCTAGAATCAGGTTAAGTAAGTTTTTTTTTTCGTACTGTAAAACTTTGGTTTGTTCATTAGAAGAAAATTATTTTCAAAATAGAGTAGTTAATGTTAAAAGGCTTTATTTACACACACATACACAACACACATACACAACACACATACACAATACACACACATAAATAATTCAAATTAATTTTTAAGCAATTTAATGCATTCATGTCATTGTCTCTCAATAGTAAAGTACTTGATAGCTCTCAACAAAAGTCTTATTACAATAATTATTCTCCGCCACACTTCTCAAATGTTTTGGATACTACTAATAATATTATTCTTGCTATTTTTTAAAGTATTGTTTTAAAAGTTAAAAATGGTTCCCATTACAATGCATAACATTTCTGCATTTCATATCGGTACTACTTCATGCACTGATTTAAGTGTTAAAGGAGAAATAATTTACTACATCAAAGTTTGAACAAAAAAATATATTACATATCAAAAAGTAATACTGGATGCAATGATGGTGATGCTAAATTTGTTGCCGGAAATATTTACACCTTGCTTAATTATTTGTGATAAAGAAGCACGTAACTATTCCATAGTAGATACATGGAGGGAAAAAAATGCATTATTTAAAGAAATCTGAAGTTTCGTATCTGTTAAGCCAAAGTCGTTGAAAGACTTTGATGAGATGTCAAAACGGAACCGACATCAATATTTCATCCTTATCAAAGTATGCTTCAGAACTTTTCTATTTCTCTGAAAGACTTCAACGGAAGACAGCTTGGGATCTATTTTTCTCAAAAATGTTCATTTGGATATTTGGGTAGAATATTCAAAGAACTTTCACGGGAAGCAAATGAAAATATTTGTTAAAGTCATAAATATTAGATCTTAGATTCTTATGTTTTATATTTTTATTCCATTTAAGCTTTATGATATATAAAGTAAAAATCTTATGCATATGTTTTTATGCTTCTAAATCATTTCAAGCACTACTGAATGATTTCCCATATTTTTCTACCAATTTTTTTAAAAATTTTCATATTTGTTTATTAATAAAAGTATATAAAACGTTCAGAAAAGAGGTACCATTTCGAAAGCTCCTATACAATGATCAAAACAAAGGGATGTCAAAATTATTTTCAAAATTTATTAGAAATAATTTTGAAATCATTTGAAGTAAGTATCAAATTATTTATTAGAAAAAAAAAAAAAAAAAAAAAAAAAGGTCAAGAAAACGAAATTGCAAGTTTTACATTCCAAACGCATGGGAAAATGTATTATTTCCCTGAACTGGAAAATGTGCTTAAAACTCGTGAAGTATTTTTTAAAGTTGTTTTTCCTACTAATCCATGACGTTAACTAGAAAAATAATTATCATTATTTTTCTAGTGTCAAACTGAGCCCAATCTATGTTAAAACCTGGGTTACTTAGTCTATTAAAATATTCCTCCGTATAATTTCAAATTATCCTCTAAAGTAGTAAGTAAGTAATGCAAATGATGCTACTCTAATCTGCTTTACTTGTATCTTGATTACTAAGAATTTAATAAGCAAAGGTATCGGAATCTCCTCAAAATAATAAGACCCATATAAAAACACCCTTCTATTAAATGATGTATTTTAAGTATTAAAATCAAGCGTTACAAAGTTCAGTTTTTTGCAAATACAAAATTTCAGCAAGGATGCCGCAATGCTCCTTTCTTTTTTAGGGGTCGTATCATTAAAAATGTTGAGAAACTACGAAGTATTCAAATTTATCTTCCAAATTAAATTTAATAAAATTACATTTGCTTTTTCAAAGTGAGCATATCTGGTTATTTAATGATCTTGGAATTTTAACAGCTTGTAAAGACCTGTCTGTGCTTATCTCTAAAAGTTTTTTAAGTAATATATTTTACTTTCATCATTGAGTTAACTGTCGTTAACTATCTCTCCACTTTTATAAAAATCGCAATTTCAAAGTTTAATTCTTCATTCCCGTAGGTAATTTTATAATTAATGTAGTTAGAAGGTAATTTTAAACTAATATCCAGCAAGAACTAAGCCAGCTAAAAATAGACTCGAGCAGGAACTAAAATTGCTGCTTTGACAACATTTTCATTAATTATTTTAAACATTTGTCGTCATTGCAGGCACTGTTAAATCAGAATTCTTGCTATTGAGATAAAATGGCTCATTTTCAAGAACATCACGTTCTCGGAATAGTTCCGAGTCAAAATGACTTAAAAATTAAGAACTCGGTTTTAAAATCTAAGTAATCTTTTTTAAATAATGATTTGGTTACGGTCTCATTTTGAGACCGCTAAAAATAAAAAAGAACAATGTAAGTTTCCGCACTGGGGTTAGAACGCGGACCACCCCCGTAATCGGCTTACTAATATTCTAACCACTGCGCTAGGACATCGAAAGGTGAGGGAAAACCTGAATTCTATAGCTTCTAAACGTAATTGCGGGTGGAAAAGTACTTCCATGCCATATTTCTTCATAGCGCAATTTGAAGCGCAATAATTATCCACTCGTCCTTTCTTATTTTACTGCGTCCCATAACAATCCGACAAATTATTCATCTTGTATTCATTCTCTGAAGAGACAGACTACTCATTTTTGAATCGTTTTGACGTCTCGCGCGGTCATTAGTTTGTTAATTTTGATACAAATACTATTGTTCTGAAGAAGTAATCGTGGGAAAAAAGGCATGTATTAATTTTGAACGTAAATCTGCTCTATAATGTTTTTATTTATCGCAGTTGTAACCCCCCCCCCCCTTGCCCTTCCTGTAACTATAATTTCTAAGTAAGCATCGGCATTTAAAACTGAGAACGCGTTTGCTCATTTTTCAGTCAAAATTACTTTAGAGGAATAAGAAGGTAATATTTTCTCATTTTTATACAAATAATTTTTAACAGTGAGGTTTAAAATACGCACTTTATTAAAATTAAATATTGTTGAATATGATTTTTTCCCGAAGGAATTGTTTTGAAGAGAAGTTTTCATCGAACCGTAATCACATGATTGTAATTTTTAAAAGAAAAAAGGAAACTTATGCAAAAGTTTAGCAGCAAATATGTATTAACACTGGCTTTATCAAGGCTAAAATAACACTTTGCATTGTGCAGTTAAAAAAACCTATTGCCCCCCCCCCCCCTGAAGTTCTTAAAATTCATATACAATAGGAAGAAAAAATGGGGAAAATAGCAAGCGAAAACAAGACCCACGGGCAGACGCAGATTTGTTTAAAGAGGAAATATTTCTTTAAAAAATAAGTAAAATTGATAAATTTTCATGAATTACTTTAAAAAGTAAATTATAATTAAGTGAAGATAATTATTTTCCAATTTTTAACCTTTTCGCCACACACTTTTATACCTTCTCTACATGAAAGCGTTCTACAAGATTGCAACTGCTGCTCTTGCCACCGCAACCATAGGTCGTGGCAAAAATCTAATCATAACATGGAACGGTAAATATGATTAAATAAATGCAATATTTTAAAGAAAGACAATAAATAAGCAGAAAACAATATTTGTGAAATTATATAAACCTAATCCTTTTTTTTAACATATGTTTTAGCAGATAAAGCAATAATGTGATGATACCCTAGTGTAAAAATGTTTTCTGCACAATGTTCTGTGAAATATGTTTTCTTAACGATTACTGGGAAAAGGGATCGATTAATGCATTTGTCGTAGTAATATTGAATTCAGTGATACTGATGCACGTATATAATAATCCAAATTGATAACAGGGTTTTCGTTTTCGTCAAAACGAATGGAAAAGTTCATATACCTACTACTAAATGTAATATTATGCTGCTGAAAGAACGTTCTGGGAAATTAAATACTGCTGAGAAAGCTCTGTATTAGGTTGGACCGAAAAAACTCGTTTTTCTCCAAGTCGTAAAACCGCTAAAGCACAGTAGGCAAGGAGCTATGGTCCACACACCTTTTCTTTTTAATATGGAGCGTTGATTTCAGGAACGAAATTTGCGTTTTGTCTAGAGAAATGCGATTGCTGCTTTGTAAATAATTTAATTAGTGATAATTTACAGAAGTATTCTGTTTGTCATGTCTGACTCAGTTTATTGTAACTTATATTTAGTTTTAGTCCTCTAAAGTATTTACATAAACCATTCGAAATACTATATTTGCAATAAGCTATAATGATAATTGAAAAATTATGTATGCAATATCTAGTCATTTAATAAATTGATCTTAAAATACCATTATATTTTTAAGCACAACCATTCAGTTTAACTTTGTAGTTTTCATGTTGAAATAAGAAGGCAAAAACTTCAAAAAAAAAATCTTTGTTCTATTTGCATTTATTGCTACTGAAATTAAGATTTGGATAAACATCTTCTTCCAATTGTTTTTAAATTTCGGAATGTTTCTTCCTCGATTCCTTATATATTTATGAATTTGAATATTTATTGAGTTTTGAGTTTTAAGTAATCCATCGTACATACGCGGCTTGTTTTTTTTTTAAAGTAATACACTCATGTGCATGTATTGTTATTTTAAAAGAAATAAACACATAAATTAAGTTTACGATGCAGAAAGAAACGTAAGTAATATTATAAATAATTGTACTGCACACAATAAATTGTCAAAGAAAATTCTTTACAAAGCACACAAGTCACTTTTAATGACGTCTGAAATAAAATATGGAATGAAGGTTTTTTTTAAGTCCTTCTGAAGCAAAATTTTGACAAATCCGATTGAATTGGAGCCCGCAGCATCATTTGCACTTTAATGAGCTGGAAATGTCTGGCGGACAATCGCTTTTATATTCAAATATTTCCGCATTGAGAAATTCTGAGAATAAACTTGTAAACTAAAATGAAAATCAATTTTACGTTTCTGTATCTTTCGCACATACTGTTTGGACTGAATCTGGGAAAGGATAATTTTTAACTCTTGAAAAAAAAATAACAAAGTGTGTCTTTTATAAAGTAAATTAAATATTGATTATTAAAAAAATGACTCTTCCGCCTGTATTGTTGTATTTCAACACTCAGTTTTTTGCTTACTTGTGAATGTTTATTGTTAAAATCTCCTCTTAAAACTAATACGTACTAGACAAAATAAAAAGTATATTTTTTTAATTTTTGTTTACGATTTTAAAAGTCATATTTATTTAGCAATTTGCATATATATTACCGGTAGAGATCAACTTTTCAACCGGTAACATTCTTATTGTAGGGAATATTTAGGACAAATATTTCTTTGATTGGGCAAGTATATATGTATAGCACTTTGTTTTAGGCTTATTATAAAATTTTCGAATTGCTTGCTCACAATTAAAACAAAAATGTTTCAAAATGTATGTTTATTTTAAACAAGTTTCAAAGTTTTTGCTAAATTTGCAATTTATGATGATTTAAAATCTTGCAAAATATCAGAATAAATTGCCTTCGTACATATCTCTCCCCCCAAACCACAGTGAATATTAGAATTTCATCGCATAATATTGTGCAGTTCCTTTTTTATCTGAAGGGGGGGAATAAAGAGAGGATGAAGTTAGTAATAGGCATAAAAACTGGTTGTGGAAACATAACTCATTTAATTATTTTTTGATATTGCATTTCTATCTTTCTCAGAATAAAATAATAAAATCTTGGACATCAACAATAACCCTGGTTCAATGTTTCAATCTAATAAATTCAAAAGTAATTTTTTTACATATTGTGGCAATTTGAAAAGTCATTTGAACGATTTGACGCGTTCATAAGCTGACTTCTGGCCTGGCCATTAGGTACCTATTGGCAAAGCATGGAAGTACTGACTTTCCACCGTGGAGGTCTGGGGTTCTAACCCCGTCTCCGGCAGATCTCCTGCTCCACCGGCACCACTGTGTCCTCGCACCTCGTCGTCCGCCACAATATAATAGCTATGAATGGTTTCTTCTCCTCGAAGATTCTACGCATATAGGTAATTACCATAACCTGCAGTATGTTGTCATAAGTGCTACTATTCGAGTAGTAAATTGTTCAAAAACCGTGAATACTTACATTTAGTTTTGAAACCATGCTATTTTTAAATGGTTATGAAACCGTAAACTTTTGTATTTACGGATTTTTAACCAAGCTGATTGGAAATGGTTTAGAATCCGTAAAGATGCAAAAATGTTCCAAACCGTAAATTTAACGGTTATTTAGATGGGCAGACTGCTGCCGGCTATTTAACCGTAATTTCATGATGAAAATTTTAACAGTGTGTAATAACCTCTTCTGAAACATATAGGGTCAGTTGGGGTAATTGTAAACATGGGGTAATTGCAAACAAGCTTCATAACTACACTTGTGGTGGTTTTGAAAACTTAAATGCTTGTGAGTGATAAAGTGGCAGCATAGGGAAGACATTGAAACAGTTTCGTAAGTTTCGAAACAGCTATGGAGGCGTCACTATTGTTTGAAAATAGCACAGCGAAAAAAGTTGTTTAACAAAATTTAGTGATCTTACATTTTCCTCTCCAGCTCATCTACAAAAGCGATTTAAGCGGTTTCAACCATTTTTATTTGTCATATGGAATGTTGCTAAAAACATTTAGTTATGAATTTAATCCTCCCTGCTATTTTTCATGTTCAAGTTAGGTGTTTACAATTACCCCATATATTTTGTACTCTGAGGTAATTGTAAATACTTAAATTTATCCTATTTCCAATATTTTGGGGGGACAATACGTATTATATTTTGATGTAAATTACACTTTTGAGTCTATTTTAAGAGTCCGTTTTGAGTCCGTCTTGTTGTTGCTAATTCCATTTGGAAATCCAAGCCCCCCTTGCAGGGCGACGGAGAATTAAGGAAGCTCCTACTGATTATTAATACGATCCGCTAAAATGAAGTACACTTGGCTCAGAGGGGTTTAATGATTTTAAACCAGTTCTCAGATGAGAGATCGTCACCTAGGTTGGCCCAATAGCTGGTATTATTTCTAACTTGGTGGACATTTAAAGCGACGATGTATTTTACGTGCACAGCGCCCTTTGGCGCATTCGGTCTCCGAGTAATCAGTTGCGGGAGGTGGTCTCCCTCTCAAGCATTGACCACGGTCAGTTGTGCTTCACTTTCGGTGCTCTGTGGGATCCAAGATTAACCGACTGATCCACTGCGGGACAAATTTTACATAAATTTGTCGCATTACTAGATTTTTTGCAAGATATTTCTCGTTATATGATCTCATCCGACTCATAACATAACTCAGCGGACCACATGCGGCCTGTGGGTCGCAGATTGAGAACCATTGCTCAGGAACTTCTTAAGCCTTCAAGAAGACTGTGTATGAAGCAATTTTCCATTTGCATCAACTTTATTCGAAAATAAATCACTGTTCACAATTACCCCAGATCTCTGGGGTAATTGTAAACACGAGCTCATTTGCTAACAAAGTCATAAAGTCAAATTTGTTTCACACATTTACTCACAAGAAGTACAGTAATGGCTACAATGCTCACGATTTTATCTCTGAATTCATTCAAGAGGTAGGGAAGGATCAAAATTAAAACATTGAAAAAGCGTTTACAATTACCCCAACTGACCCTACCACGTACGACAAACATAGAATTTTTTTGAACGATGTTATGAGAGCACTTCCCATTCTAGGCATGCGAGGAGGTAGGTAATAAATATACAACCATAATGTTTAGTTGTATAAATTTCCACTTAATAGCTGATTTCTTAATTATGCTCCAATTCTTATAAACAAGAATGCATTACTAAATTTTCTTAACCAAGGCAGAAAATGAAACATAAGTAGTTAACTGGTGTAATGGAACAATTTTTTGAAGCTTTTCCCCTTCCTGAGAGTTTAAGATTACAACGAACTATTTCTAGAATTGCTGTCTGAAGAACTACTGTTATTCTTAGGTGGAGTTTTTTTTTTAAATCTTTCTATTGCGTAATTTCATTAGACCTTCTAATAAAAGTGTTTTCTTTGACTTAATCCTCCAAATTATAAAATGTCTTTATGGCCCTTCTCTTTCATGTGATATTTTCATTGCATTTCCTGTGGTATTAATTTACTTATCTAGGTTTTTTTTCAAATGCCGGAATGACATTTCTTTTCAAACTTTTCGCTTCATATTTTAATGTTATATGCTTGATGAACATTTCACAGAAACCCCTTAAGATACCTGTGAAATAGTTTGACAGTTCTAGTATTTTTTCCCTTTACCATACATATCTGCTCAAGCATATAAATATATTTTGAGAGTATAGTTTAAAATATTCTCGTTTTTAGATTTGGGCCTCTACAAAAGCTAAATTAAAATGTGTGTTACTTTATTTTTATTTTTTTTACAATTCAAATTTTGTTCATAAGTTCTTAAAATAGACAACTGTAATAATAATAATAAAATTACACGTTAATTTAAAGCACAAATGAGCAATAAAATGCAGACATATGTTTCGGGATTGCTTGGAATCCCTTTTTCAATGCGACAAGGAGCTTCTAGATGCAAAAAATCCAAATGAAGCCAACAATTTAGACAACTGTAGTAATAATCATTGTTCTTTTGAGGCATTGTGAAACTAATATTTGTAAAACTAATAAAATTATATTATCAATTTGATACTGGTGTATACAGAAAGTAGGATCGTATAGTTCTAGAAGGAACTTCTTGTTGATTGTCCTTTTTTAAGCCTACCTTCCCACAAAAGTAAAAAAAAATAATAATAAAGCATGAGAAAGGCTTAATGTACCGAAAAATATCGTTAAAAATAGAGAAAAGTTTTTTAAAAATGAAGTAATTAAATAAAGATTAAAAAAGTAAAAAAAATAAAAATAGGGTTTTGAGATGGGGAAAGTGGTGTCTGCCTACCCCCTAATAGCTTTTGAACGGATTGCCCGATTCGAAAGTTTTTTTTTTTGTCCTTCAAAAGATCTCGGCGAGGACATCTTTATTTTTGATTTGAACAGTTCAAAAAATCTTAACATTACCGCCTATTGCCAAATTATGTAAACTCAGGGAGCAAGATCCAAGTTCCTATGAACAAACTTATTGGAAGAAGCTATCGGTGACAACTATTTTTTGATTTGAACAATTTTTGTTCATTTTTGAACAGTTCAAAAAAAAAAAAAAAAAACATTGGCGCCTACGAAGAAATTTCAATAATCTATAAATTCTCATCTAACAGATGGATTTGCTTGGAACAAACTTTATCGGAAAGATCTTATGACTTAGAACCTGCACAGATATGAAGTTCAACTAGAACTAAACCTATGAATTTTTTTGATCGGGATTTTTAAAGATATTTTCGAACGAATGAATGAATGAATAAATGAATGAGTGAAGGAATGAATGAATAAATGAGTGAATAAATAATAAAATAAATAAAGGATTGAATAGATGATAAAATAACTGAGTGAATGAATGAAAAAATGAATAAATAAGTAAATAAAATACATGAATGAGTGAATGAATAAATGAAAGAATGAATGAGTGAGTGAATGAATATGTATTAACCGCTTAAAAAGGTATATTTGAAGTAATTAAGAACTAAAGCTAAATGAGAAAGAGAGAGAGAGAGAGATAGCTAGATTGTAAATTTGAAGTTGGGTGTATACGGGAAAGTTTTAGACGGAGCTTCTTGTTATTATAATCATTTTTTCGCATCTTCATTTACGATAAAAATTAACACAATCTGATTTAACATACATGCAGACAATTAGTACATGAAGACAAATTTAAATAAATTTAAGTTACTTTAAATTAGTTCTGCTTTCAAACTTCTTCTAAACATGTGAAATAAACATTTTAAAAGAATATTCCGTTGCTTGACAGAAATCGTAAAGGTTTTATTTTTAGAACTTAATAACGAATTTTAAAACTAGTATTTTCTTAAACTTATTGGAGTTATATAATTTGGGAAAAGAAGTGCGAGATTGAAATTGCTATTCAGACATTAAAAGCTTAATCTTGTTAACATTTCAATTCTCTGTGCAATACCCCGTCCCCAAAATGCAAAAATACCCTCATTTTTCTGCGTGAAATGTCGTAGTATTTCATTATTTATGCCTTGGTTTTATGATAACAGCCATTCGTTATAACATATTCGGTTAAAATATTCCCTCTAGGGAGAATTGCATTCGTGTCTCCTCTTCTATTTCACTTGTGCATTTACGAAGAATAAATCGATCTGGAATGGTTTTCAAGGGTTATTTGATTGCTCCAAAATCTGAAAATTGTAAAGAAGGAAGTTAAAATCTAATTGCACGTCATATAGACGTTACACTTAAAATGTTCGCATTTATTAAGAAAATCACTTGTGGTGATACAAAGTAATTCAAGGAGTGAACAATATTACTAATGAATAGGATTAGAATAAGAACACATTTATTACCTCAATTTCATAAGGACAATTTGTTTTTTTCCCCAAACTTTTAAGCTCTTAAGTTCAGTTGTTACATTACACAGTTTTTGCTGTGTAATTTGATAGTTGGACCTTTTTCTAAAAATAATATTCCTGTTTTACTTCAAATTTGTTCTACTTAATTACAGTTAGTTTTGATTTTGGGAAACAAAATCTCAGTTTATGATTTTTTTTTCAATTTTTGCCCTTGAGGCCCATTTTGTCAGTCGAATACAAATATACTAACTTCCTAAACAAAAAGGGGCTTAACCCTCAAATAGTAGGGTGGGTTCAGAAAAATTCACAATCATGATATTTTTTTGAAGCTTCAAATACAGACTAAAGATCAAGTAGAAAAAGTTTCCGTTTGAAAACTTTCGTAGCTATATTACAATAGACGTTTCAAATAATGGTCTGTTTCAAGATAAACCCACCCTACCAGTTGAGGGTTAACTCCTCTTTTTTATTGATAGATCATTGCAAGTGATTATAGATATGAACATAGCAGAATTAGTCAAATAAGACTAAATAACGGAGCTTTCAATTGCTTTTGAAAAATAAAGAAAAAAAAACAAATGATTATATTACATTGCAGTCATGAAATTAGAAAATAAATGAAAATCAAGTATTTTGAAGCGTGCTAGACAAAACTTAATTTTTTGAGGTAGGCTTTTCTTGCCCAGGAGGTTGATACTGTTGTACTAGAGCACCGAAAGGTCTTTGAAATTTCGGAACAAGAAAAACAGATGACAGAAATTGCAATGGGTGCATAAAAAAAAAGAAAAATGAAAAAAGGAAGGGACTATGTGTCTTCACCCCGGTGTTCTGATCTGTTATAATGTTAGATAAGATTACAAGCAGAAAATAAATTTCATCGTCGTTCAGTTGTTAGTTTTCTTTTTCTTCTTCTTCCTTCTTCTTTTCTTTTCTTTTTTTCGGGCATATTTTAAACCGTAGAGAACATTTTTAGAATTTTTTTACAAGCCTTAATTCATGATTTCATTATATTTTTGAACTATTTTGTTTTAGAGACTCTTCACTGCAACGACTGTATGCCATGATTATTGCACTAGATTATCTGAAAATACTTAATTACGTTCTAGAGTACACTAAAAAAGTAACAGCACAGTGGATTTGTCTTAAACCAATTACATGAAAGTAGAAATAAGTATTACATATATAATGACATGATATAAAGAAAAAAGTAGGCACTCTACTAAATTTCAAGCAAACTTGATTTGTAAATAAAGTAGTTTTACAAGGAACTTTGTCCGCTTACCTATCTTTAGTCGCGAAAATTTATTAAGATTTTTTTTTTCCTCCACATGAATGACAGTTAGCCATACATGCTAAAGCTTTTTACAAATGTTTCACTCCCAACCAAAAGGACTAAATTCTCGCAGAGCTAAAGAAGCGATGACATTGTTGCGTTGGTAGAAAAGTTTCCGAAATAGGAAAATATTTCTAAAAGGCATTTCTAATATCTTATTCCAAAAGCTCCTGTGACTCATGAATTTATATCAGCGATTAGAGATGCAAGTTGCAAAGCATTAACTGGAGGTCATTATCTAATGTAATGTATTGAGGTCATTATCTAAACATTCACATGCAGCATAAAATCCATTGAATGTCAAACCTCCTGAAATCAGAACGTTCATATTTATTTTTAGTCATGTACTTAAAGGACAAGAAACAAGAAAAACTTTTTTCATGATAACTTGCAGATAAGAAACCCTAGAAGGGTTTTTTATCGTTTCAACATTTAATGGCCTTGGCGATGCAAATAAAACTGTTATAAGCTCAGTTAACCATTTTTGTTAGAAACATGTAGCAATACTGTGTTTTGCTTCTCACTATCTAGTTTTTACTTGCAAAATTCTTTATGAAATGTTATCGGAATGTTAAATGTTTGTGATGTTTTATGTTCGTTTAGTAGAATTTATAAAAATACCGTACTTGAGCTCTTGTGGGGGGAGGTGGTTACTACAACACACAAAAAAAAATCTGCTAGGTAGCAGAACCACACAATGCCTGCTGCTTAAAAGTTCTTAACAACTGTTCTTAAAATATCCCTCCCCCCCTGACTTCCTCTTAGAACAAAAGTAACCCATATTTACGGCGATAAAGCGCGAATGCAAGAACAAATAAAATGTGATATAATACGTACAATTTTCATTTCCGGACTATCACGCGTATTGTTTGGCAGTATTATATTTTAAATTACATCATAAATTTTATACAAAATATTCAAAATTATTTATTTTGCAACTCATTCCATCGTGATCATGATTTCTCAGAAACAAAAACACATTTTTCTATTCTCACAAGAAGGCGAATAAACGAAAACATAATAAGAATCAACAAAAAGAAAAGTGTTTGAACAACCATGAAACATGTTGCAAATAAATTTACTTTTCAATAATACGGGCATTTGCATCATTTTCATCAGTAAAAGCACTTAAGAATGCCTTATTTCCCGTGACCATCATTACACACTTGAAGTTGTAAAGGAATGAAATGAGAAATATGGGCATAAAAAATTACCAGTAGAACTATATTTAGCTTATTATAATCAACTATCGTCATTAATATACGAATATTGTAAATATAAAATGTGACTTACTCTAAAAGAAAGCAAGAAAAAAATGAAGAATTATTTAAATCTGGGGGAAAATGTACCAATTTATAAATGTGAGTTTATCACTTTCGCAGGGAGAAAAATAGAACACGTTTAGGTCCATTAAATATTGTCAATCGGAAATTTATTTAGTTTATTATAAAACCGAAAGTGGGGAGATTATGTATCCATACGTAATAAGATGAAAACCAATAGTTAATAATGGATTTTCTTTTTTTTTTACCAAGCACTAACCTATGCCTAAAATACCGTTCAATTTGTTAAAAGTGTTGTTAATAACAGAATTAACTTCGTAATTTTATTCACGTTCACTAACAATGCTTTTGTTATGGTACCGTAAGCATTATAAAATATAAATTTATAGTAATACTTTTACCTTACAAGAAATACTAAGACCATTCATAAAATATTGCTGTAAGATTAAATTTCGACATTGTCTGAATAAAGAAAAGTTGAAAAGAAATGCATTTCGAAATGAAATAGAAATCTTTCATCGGATTATTTGAAAAAAAAAATATTTTCAATGTTTGATGATAGCTCTTAGAAATATTTCATATGTAGAAAAATGAAGTTTGAATTATTGATGAATCTATGTTACCATACAGGTTGAGTACGTAAGATATTAAAAGATAACAAATACAAAATGGTTAAAACAGAGTTTATTGATCAAAAATTTAAAATTAGATTGCTGGGTAATATGATTTATTAGGAAATTTCATGAGATACATATATTGGATAGTACTCGTTGAGAAACATATAGCTGAAATGTTGAATATCAAAAATGAACAAATAAATTCATCAAATCAAAATAAATATTTTTTGCTTTTTTTTCAACATATCATTTCGGTTGTTTTTTATGTATTCCTTTTTTTGTAATATCAAGATTCTAGGGAACTCGTGCATAGTGGCAACTGTTATAACGTCAGAAAACTCAGGTCTCTTCATTCTCTCATGCACTTCAATATGTATGGCCAAAGCGTCACTTGGCTGTGTCAAAAATCCTCCTTTCCCCATAACTTCTAATTATGATTCATCCGAAAACATTTTTTGTTGTTTCTTCAGCCAAAACTTTAAGGATTATAACATATTTGTGAGCAATTTCAAATTAAAAAGGACTTGAAAATTTATAAAAAAACTTGATTTTGAGTAAAATTTGCGAAAAACAAATTATTTTTTTTATTTTATAAAAACAAAAACATCCACTCATTTTTGAGAAGAACACGTACTTGGTTTGATTTTTTAAGGACAAAATTAAACATCTGGGGATGTAACTTTTGAGATATGACTTATTGAATATACCATTAAAAAAAAAAAACACTTTGTATGAGGAGTGGAAACGCCGAATTGCCGAAAGCACTATTTTTACAGTTTATTTGGAAATATAAAATTATTAGCTTTAATTTGATACCAAATCAACTTAATTGGCTGAAAAATGAGCAATTATTTTATAACCTGATAACAAAAACGTAAAAGGGAAAAATGGGCGAAAACCGAAAAGTTCAAACATGTCTACAGAGCTGAACTTTTAATTTAAAAATCTGAAAAAAGAAATGATTCTATTTCAAAGGTATGTATTTATATTATGTTTTTTAATGCATGAGACATGATGGCATAACCGAGTATTTAAATTGGGGTCGATTTCACGTGAATGATCCTTTTGCGAAAAAAAAAAATATTGACTTGCAGTGCATTATACGAAATCTCAGCAAACTTTACCCCAATATTAATTGAGCAAATTTTCGAGTTACACCAAAACTTAGATCATTGAAAATTTCAGTCTCTGCTGTTTAACCATAATAGTTGCGCAAATTCGAAAATAATTTATTATAAAAATGCATTTTTTTAAACAATGTAATATTTTTTAAATAATACTCTTACTAAAGTGATATGAATATTTTTTCGGGGCACTCTTTGTCTTACCATTATTTTGAAGGTCTAGAAAACTTTTGGAGAAATGGCCGCACATGTTATTTAATCTGGGATATTTGAGAGTTTCAAAGAAAACTAGATAGCTAAACTTTTCTAACGCCTCTCCAGACAAAACAGTCGGTTTTGAGCTGTGGCCTTTTTTTAAATTAGGCACAATAGATTTACTCTCTTAATTCTGTCAAATGAGGGAACTGGGGAACATCAGTCTTTGTGCGAATAAAGCAATAAGCAGCCTCATTGATTGCTTAAAAAATCAGCTATGTTAGAACTTATTCTTTAAAATGTTGAAAGTTAATTTGAGAATTTCTACAGAAAAAACACACAAACACGAGAGACTATAATATTGAAATGCAGGCAATTTAATATGTTTATTATTCATTAAATATTATTACGAATTAAAATGTTAATAATGTACTCAATCCAATTTTTGCTATTTTTTTAAAGATTGTATTTGAAACATAAACATGTTGGAAAAATACGTGAATAAAATAAATATCTGAAGTTTAACTCATGAATATATAAATATGCAACTATTTCAAAAAAAAAAAGCATTGAAACATATATTGCTGATGCTTGCTTCGACATGTATGGCTTTTCTCTCCAAACAAGATTAAACTAGAGTCATTGCACTTTAACAAGATTAATGAGATTTTACATAGAATTAAAATAAAAACTCCTCTCTTATGTATTCCAAGAGAAAATGATTTAAATTATATATTTCCATTTCATACGATTTTTATGTTTCCATTTTTCTGGTTACAAATATATAATATAAGCAGTATATTTGGTTAAGAATAGATATTACATAAGTTTCGTTTTAACATTATATATAAACAATTAAATAAAAAAGGAAAATAAAAACAAAATAATGTTTCCGTCACTTTTTATTTTTTAAAATATTCATGTTATGTAATATTATTTTTAAAGTTCAAGCGATCATGGCAAGCAAGCGACACATGTTTCCAAGTCATCAATAAATGCCGCTAAAATAATATACGTCGACGACAAATGCTTTGCTAAAAATATTTCAATAATTTGCTATTTTATTAATAAGTTTGTGTTCAGACTATTTTAAAGTTTAATGACTTTTCCTATATTGTCATAAAATGCTGTCAACAGCTCAAAAAAGTATAACAAGAAGTTCCATCTAGAACCTATACCAGTCTACTTTCCTGTATATGCACACATCTTATATATAAGCCACTTAAGTGTATGTTTGTCACCGATAGCTTATTGGTTGCTTGCGTAACTGTAATGCAGTTGATATTGTTGTAACACATGTCAAATATACTAATAATCAAAACATTTATCTAGCATTTTGAGTGAGGCATCGCTAGATTTGTAATCTCCGCTAAAAATTAATGTAAACGCGAATTTAATTTCCTTCTTTCTTTGTTTTAATTTATTTATCGTCTGCGCTTTTTATATATATTAAAGTGGCAGCGCTCTTTTTTCCAGTTTCGTTAAAACTATTGTTTTGACGATGATTATGCTGGATATAAATAAATATTTTCAAACAATTTGATTATATAGTAAATAATATTTTTATTTTACAGATTACTATAACTTAGATGCTTTCTTTTCGGTAAGAATATTTTTTTCCGAAATTATTATATGTTTATTATTTATTCATTAAACTGTACTGTTCTACCTGATAAATATCTCTTTCATTTTATGTGCATTTCCGGTTACTGGGAGAATTGTATATTTATAATATCTAGAACAGCGGTCATTTCGTATGACCGCCGGGCTTACTAGTAGATTTATTATAATCTAGCTATCTCTCTGTGTTTTACATTTAGCATTAGTTCTTTATCGAATATACCTTTTTCAACGGCTAATACATATTTATTTATTTATTTATTCATTCATCCTTTAACTCCTTCATTCATTCTTTCTTTCACTTATTCATTTATTTATGCATTCATTCAGAAATATGTTTAAAAATACATATCAAAAGGTTTCGTGGGAAAATAATCTTTTTTATCTGGATGAACTTCGTATTTGTACATGTTCTACATTATATGCTTCTTCCGCTAAAGTTTGTTAAAATAAAATTCGTATGTTAGATCGGGATTTATAGAATCAAGCACGCAGTATTTAAACTACGAATAAACTTGGCTCACTATCGTTATCAACAGAAGATTTGCTGCCCTCTCTCTGCGGCCATATATGTGACCTCCAGGATGTACGCAAAACACACAAGACGCAGAACACCTAACAGCCAACAACAAAGATTGGATAGTGGAAGCAACGGTAACATAAGGTAACTCGGGGGACGCCACTTTGTTAATTGTAATTTTCTGTGTCGATAGATTGCAAAACTGAGCCACTTGTGTAAAGTGTCTGGTCCGACATTAGGTGTGGCTAGTGAATTTATCTCAATTAACTGTCTTTAATCGAAGTTATTTTTGGATCTCGTGAGCATTTTACGTATAGAATACCCTGTTATAATATTCAGTTCCTCGTATTAAAATTTTATAAACGTACTTGTTATTTTAAATAAGATATTAGCCATGTAAGTGAGTTACGCATTTCGTTACACATACGATGCATGTAGAAGCGACCATAACACTGTAGCAATAAGGAAATAAGCGTGTGTGGCATCTTCCCCTTATACTTGGGGGAATATGCCACATGGTTCAGAAATAAATGAAATGACCTTTAAAATATGTTTTTTTTTTTTTAATTTTATAATACAGAAAATGACGGTAATTCCTTTCTGTCTTCCAAGCCACACCACACAGTATTTACAGCCACTTGATCGCTCATTTTTCAAACCATTGAGAAACATATTGCCGACAAGCCCTGATCTCCTGGGCACAAAAGAAGCCAAATAGTCAAGCTTTTAGTTTGGATCTCTTCTAAATGAAGCTTGGAGTAAGGCAGCCATAGTAGGAAATGGTACTTCGGGGTTTTCAGCTACTGTTACTTACCCCATAGCCCACAAGCAATCCCACAACATGCGTTTGTTGTTTCTGATGGTACCAGCAATGATACAGCTGTAGCTTCCACAAGTGGAGCATGTGACATGCCTAATACAAGCAGTTACTTCCACCAGCAAAGCTAGTGGCAGTAGACTATCACCATCGGTTGCCTCCACCAGCACAGAACACGCGATTTCTTGTCTAGAAGCAATTAGCCATATTTCTCAGATCAGAAAACGTAAACCATCCGTGTGTAAAAAACGAAAATTAGGAGTTAACTGAATCAAAGAGGAGAGCAACTACGCGGGAAAATGCCTGAGAAAAGTTAGAAAAGACAGGTAAGGGCAAAACAAATAAGAAAACTTCGAAAAAACAGAAGAAAAAGAGACGTGTCAGCTTGTCATCCTCAGATGAAGGAATTCCTCTAGGTAACTGTGGGGACAGTTTTGATGAGGATAACAATGACGATTTTTGTGCTGTGTGTAAAGTGTACTTTTATGATAAAAAAAAAACCAAGTGTGACTGGATTCAGTGCATCGAATGCAACAAATGGTTTCACGAAGATTACAATCATGATCATTTGCACTGAGTGAGATGTTGTGTAGGCTATCATTCGACCTGTGCTGTTATTAATTTTGGCAAACTACACTGAGAAAAATGTTTGTAATTTTACATAATTTAGTTATGTAATTTATGAAGGACGAAAACCGTATTTCGTAAAAAGAACTTTATCCGTAATTCAATGTTAGTTTTCGTATTTCAACCAATCACGTTCCGGTTCCTTCCTCTGACTGTGCGATGCGAAAGGGTTGCCAGGTTGGCTTTTTTTAAGCCAAATACGAAAAATTTGGCTTTTATAGAACGCGTTTGGCTTGGAATAATTTGTTTGGCTTCTTGGCTTTGTTTTGGCTTTTTGCTCATTTTTGAGAGATTTTATAAATATTTTAGTTTTTTACAGCAGAAGTTTTAAAGATTTTAAAAAAAACTGTTATTTTTTATTTTAGAACCATGCCAAATTTTGTTTTACACCTTTTAACAAATGGGTGTCGCTTATTTTCAACTACCTATCAGCCAATGAGCAGGATCTTATTAGCCGGTTGCCTAATTATGCCTATTATCAACAATATTCGCTTGCCAAGGTCGCGTGTTCGGTACCCCTTGAAGACCCACCATGTACACTTGGGGATACGTGCATGTAAAATTCGTGGACCCTAATACCTCCACTCCCTCGTGCCCCGGGGAGGGCATCCCTAAGGCTTAGTGCTAACAGGGAAGGAGGTTGGAGGAGGAAAAAAGCAAAAGAAGAATAACAGAAAAGGGGCGAAAAAATATTGAAGTTTCTTCAGCAAAAAAAAAAAAAAACATCTGCAGCGCTTCCAAATGCTGCTACAAAATGCATTTTTTTCTGAAAATTTGAGATAAAGCGCGATTTTCGGGGGAAAAAATCAAAATTTTTTTAGATTTTACATTTTTTTCATTTTAAAACCAACATCATTTGTTAAATTTTTCCTTTAATCAGCCAATTTTTGACCTTTGAAGTAGTTTATCAATGGATATTAGCTCTGCCCTCTCTTAAGAACATCAAATATGGATGAGAAAATTGAGCAGAATGAGTGATCTTCAAATTTTCACTGCTTGCTTCTTTAGATATGCGGATGCAATCGCATTTTGAGTCTCATTTTTGGATTTTTTTTTCTGAAGTCCAAAAGAAAATATGGAAATACTTAAATTTTAATTCGTATTATTTCATCCCTTTTTTCTATTATCCTGACTCCATAGCAATATCTCATTCTCGGGTCAAATAATGTAAATGATGATTTAGAATAGCACCAATTGTGAAAATTTAATCACTTGTCTGCAATATACTTATTAAAATATTTGTAAATTATAAAACTAAATTAAATCTCTTTCTACACCATAGACTTGAGATGAAAGTTTTTTTAATTTGTTTTTGTACCATTGTAATACGTGATTCAGAAGCATATTCTGATTTTAAAAAAATAAGATCTTAATGTGATTCATAAATGTTATGGCAGAAAAGTTGTAGTATTATTTTTTGAATGTTTTGTGTTTGTTTTCAAACATATATTTAAAATAAGTAGTTTCATTTTGCTGTTGAATTTTCTTCTTTTTGCATTTAAAATGTTTAAAAAAATAAAAATGTACCTTATTTTCACAAGTCGTATATTTCAAAATAATCCAACCCTCTCTGTTGCATTGGGTAGAGTTTGGCGTTATGTTCACGATGGCCCAAGTTCAATTCCTGGGGCGGGGGGGGGGGGGGTGAAGCAGTTATGCTGTTGACGGTTAGGTATTCCATTCAGGGTTTGATTAAGCTGTAAGGTCCGGATTCAATTAGTTCTAGTGATCAAAAAATGACCATTGTGCTCAAAACCAACCAATCAAAATAGGTCAGTTTAAGACTATTTTTCTATTTATGTTCTTATTGTAATTAAAATAAAAAAAATATTCGCTCCTGAAAAATGGGTTTCTCAATTAAAGCCTATATAAAACCATGACTCGTGACTTTCTATCACAAAATGCTCAAAGGATCCAGATTATTAAGGCTACGGTGGACGTTAGTTTTCGAAAAATCGGCCAAAAAAAAATCGACTTTTTTTTCAAGCATATTTTCATTGCTGTGGACCTGATTTTCATTGTGGCACAAAAAAAAAGAAAGATTTATACATAAATTTGAGCTAATTTTAAGGGTTAAAGTTTGAAAGTGGTCGTTTCCCGAGCTTGACTGGCCCTTTAAACATGTAAACATAAGCACATGTCGTTTTATCTGAGGCTGCATCTGAGCCTTACATACCGTTTTTAGGAAGAAGAACGCACTGTGATGAGAAAAAAGCACTTCTACTTCAACTGCTAACGTTCTGCTTACATTTGTTTCTCTTGAAAACGTGCTTAATTTGTCTCTTGAATTTAGAAAAAAAAACCAGTTCTTTTCAGAACTAAAACCCCTATAATAAGCAAATTTTCTGCTCTTGCAAAAATTTTGTTATATATTGTAAACCTTATTGCATAAGTATGGATAGATTGAGTGGTAGATAGCGTAAACCAAAAGCCAGACCTTCTAAGCGTAAACAAGCAGCATCGGCAAATGCTCAAAAAAGATGGGCTGCTGTCAAAAGCAGTGAGGAAAATACTGCTGGAGATGAAGCACAAAATGTATCTTCTAGCCATGAAATTGCAACAGTGAGTAGTGCATCTTCATATACTTTGGTGAGTTATGAGATTTGGGGATCTCTTTTACAAGATGTGGCGTGCTCTGAATGTTTATCAAAGAACTTGTTAGTGAAAATGAAGCACCGTATGGATTTTCTTCAAAAATTAGCATAGAAAATTGTGAACATTTATGCGGTTCTTCTTTTACAAGCCCAAGAGATGAAGCTACAAATGCTTTTGAAATAAATAAAAAGATGGTAGAAGCCTTTTTAAAAATCGGCAAAGATCATGCTGGCCTAGAAATATTTTCCATGGTGTTAGGCATTCATACTATGGATAAGAAAACAGTTGCAAACTGCCTGAACTCGTTATGTGAGGAAGGTAAATCTACCAAATCAGAAATGTTGGAACTGTCAAGGAAAATTGTGCGTTCTTAACACGAACAAATTGATTCAAGAGTGGGGGCAGATGATGAAATTTTGAACATCACGGTTTCATATGATGGAACTTGGCAAAAAAGAGGACATACTTCTCAGTATGGAATTGGAATTGTTAGTGACGTGTTGACAGGTCTTGTGCTGGATTTCGAAATCCTTTCCAAATATTGCCCCGAGTGTTCAGCTGTTGCACGAGACCTCAACAGAGACTCACCGGAGTACTTCATTTGGTACGAGGGACATAAATCTTCCTGTCAAAGCAATCATTCTGGCTCATCCGCAAGCATGGAAATGAAAGCTGCTGAGATTATTTGGAAAAGATCCATAAATAAGTGTAAAATGAGGTATGTGACTTTACTCTCAGATGGAGATGCCAAAACTTTCCAGCATTTATTGGATTTGAAAATTTACGGAGAAAATGTTTCTCTTTCGAAAGAAGAGTGTATTAATCACGTCGCCAAAAGACTCGGAACAGCTCTGCGTAATAAAGTTGACGAATGGCGGAATAAAAAAGTATGTCTTGGAGGAAGAAAAGATGGTAGTTTGAAGCAAGCCACTATAAAAGCTTTAACTAATTTCTACAGGAAGGCAATTACGGACAATGCTCCAGATGTCGCCAAAATGAAAACTGCAGCTTATGCTACGCTTTTTCATTGCTCTTACACGGACGCCAAACCTAAACATTTCAAATGTCCGCCAGGAACAACGTCTTGGTGTTTCTACCAACGAGAGATTGCGAGTAAAGTGAAACCAGCCAGCCATTCATCAATGAAGACTAAACTTAGTGAGGATGTTGTGTCGAAAATACTGCCTGTCTATCAACGACTAGCAAGTGATGTGCTTTTATCTCGTTGTGTTTCAGCTAAAACGCAAAATGCCAATGAATGTGTTCACAGCCTCATGTGGAAAACAGCCTCTAAAGAGGTGTTTATTTCGAAAAAAAAGACTGGAACTTATTGTTGTGTCTTCAATTAGCGAATTTTATTTTGGCTGTTTGAAGATATTAGAGCGTTTTGACAGATCAGCCATTGAACTCTCCGTTTCAATTTCTGAAAAGCGGGATAGTCGTCGAAACTATCAGTGTAGAAAGAGAAAATCAGAGTCATATAATGTGAAAAGAAGTCTGAAAAGAGTAAAAAGTGTCATAAAAGACAAAAAATGTGTAAAAAAAGAAGGTATTTCGTATACTCCTGGAGGATTTTGAAAACTTTATGTTAATTGTCAACACTTATTGCTAAAAAATGTTGCCCCCCCCCTCATTGCAATCTAAAATAGTATAATTTTGTTACCTAAACTAAAGCTGAAAATAATAGAAGGAATAATAATTATACTAAAAGGTCATTACATTCTTAAAAATAGATTTCTAAGTTTGGTTTTTGTAAATAAAGTCTATTTTCAGTTTTCGGTGTTACTGTCAATGTTCACATGCTTACACATATATTTGTGCTAAAATAGTGTCAACTCCCTTTGAAAATAGTAGTTATTAGTTTGTTTTGCAAATGTTACTTTTACAAGACATTTGTTGAGAAAGTTTTCAAAGTAAGTGCCATTATATTCTTAAAATGCATTTTTCTCGAAGTTAAATTTTTCGGGTTTTTGAGATTTCAAAATGTTCCTTGCGTCTCAATTTTTCCTCGATAAGGCTGAAAATTGGTGATTTACTAGTTTTTATATAGCTAAATCAAATTTAGTATCCATTATGTGTTTGGAATATATAAAGTAATTTTAAAATATTAATAATGTTCCAAAAATGCGAAATTTCGCGAAAAAATTAGTAATAACTAACAAAAAAAATTATATTTAAATAATTTACTGACGGATTCTTAAATGAATACTAAGTTTTGTTCATATTGTTGCATTTTTTCATTATAAATCAATTTCAGCCAAAAAAATCAAAAGACGCAAGGAGCATTTTGAAATTTCGCTAAACATTTATTAAATTTTAGATTTTTAAAATTTTAAAAATGAAATTTCAAAATTTTTTTTGAATTTTCTATTTATTTATTGAGTTATATACAAGTACAAAAAATTTATAAATATTTCATGAAAAAATAAAAAAGTTTCATTCGAAGGTCCACTGTCCCCTTAAAAGAAAAACTGCTGCTACATGCTTAGCAATATTGTCATCAGTTAAAAATGATGGAAGATTGCAATTAATCAATAAAAATTTTCAAAAATGAAAGATTATATATATATACTATAATATAATATGTTGTCCAACATGCCCGGGTCATACAACAAAGTCTTATTCGGATTTGTATACATTTTTACTATATGACTGGTCATGTATCTTACTGTAATTTAACAATAAGTATGTTAAGGGGAGACTTCAGTCAATCTCCCAAATCGCGAAATCACATGTTAACCTATGGGGGAATTTAAACATAGTCCAGGAAGTAGAAATTTCAGGTTTTACAACTTAAAAATAAAATACTTTAAATTTAGATAATCCATTTTTAAAACCACAATACAAATTTATCAAACGTCATCTTTCTGATGGTGAAAACCAAATTTCGATATCTGCATTAGATAATGAGTAATTAGTGTAATGACTTTTCTCATAGGTTTAACATTAGCACTTGTGACCACGAAGGTGCTCTGAAGTATCCCCTTAATGTGCTTATAACTGTAAGACCAAATTTACTTAGAAACAGCGCTGTTTCTAAGTAAATGTGGTCTTACAGTTATAAGCACATTAAATCAGGATAATCATTTTGCGACACCTTGTCAATATTTTTAAAAAACGGATTTCTCCTAAGAAAAACAGGCTACCGTAAATTTACATAAGTTTCAAAAACGGATTTCGTTTTAAAAATGGATTTTTTAGCGCAAATTAATATAACTTTCTGTAAACGGATATTCTATTAAAAACGGACTTTCTACCACAAATTAGCATAACTCCGTATAAACAGTTTTCTGTTTAAAAACGGACTTTCTCAGACAATTTAACATAACAGCCAATAAACGGAATTCTGTTTAAAAACGGACTTGTTTACACAAACTTACATACCTTCCTAAAACGGCTATCTGTTAAAAAACTGACTTTCTAGCATAAATTTACATAAGTTCCAAAAAACAGATTTTGTAAATTGACGGTTTTAATTATGTAGTTATAAAACGGATATATCCGTTTAAAAACGGATTAGTGCTGGAAACTTAGCTGCCATCACTTTGTCCGTTTTTAAACGGATTTTTTTTCTCAGTGTAACTATGAAAGAATTCATTTTTTTTTGTTTTTCTATAGTCTTTGTTAATTCATGTTTACTTTTTGTAATGTTTGTCTCATGTTTTTTTATTTATTGTGGTGTTGCAACTTACCCCCATAACTGGTGGCATCTTCCCCCGATATATGGGGGAAGATGCCACAATTGAGTGACTTTTTTTAACATTTAATTTCTCATTTATTTTCATACTGAGAAGAAAATAAACTTGTGTACGCAACAAATTAAACATTGAAAAATAAAGTGTATTTTTTCATGATCCTGTTATTTCAATTTTTAATGTACAAATCGAAAAAAACCCTTAAGTGTGGCATATTCCCCTGCCTTACCTTATGCCTTCATCTTTTAAAACTTTACAAAACTATTACTCATATTATATGAAAACTCAAATTAAAAAATCAAACTTAACCAAAACTAACAAGCCTAAAAGTCATTTACAAGATAAACTTTAACAACGACTCTGAAAACAAATACTATAGATCTGGTCTATTTACACTAATGACATTTAAATTTTATGTTTGTAGTTCAAAGTTATTAGCATCTAAGTGCTATTGGATTCAAATTTACGTTCTATTTATTAAGAATTTTATCTTTCACCCTGCGGTCGCAAAACTGAAGAATAGCATAATGATTTAGAAAACTAAAAATTTTGATGATAAAAATGCAGTCATAATGGTATGCATTGCTGAAAAATATTTTAATTTGAAAAGTCAAATACTTATTTATGAAAATATATTTATATTTCAAAATAACGTTTGGGCATGCCTATATATATTCGATACAATAGAATTTTTAATAAGAATCGGGCAAGTATCGTCAGTAACAGTTTAATTTTATTGTTCGAATTAGTTTGTTTTTTTTCTTTCTTCAATGATCCGGAATATGTATTGGATATTTATTTAAAAATGAAGGATCTATTATTCAAAATGTTTAAGTCTTTGCTACTAAGGATTCAGCAGTGTACAGTTTTTGTTACTTCATGAGTAAATAAAGTAACATAAGACCTTTTTTTCTTTCAAATGCATTAATAATCATGATTTGTACTACATGAAAATTGTCTTAATTATGTCATATTCCTAGCGATGACTGAATAAAGTAACATAAAAACTTTTTTCTCTCAAATGCATTAATAATCACGATTTTGAACTACATGAAAATTGCCTTAATTACGTCCTATTCCTATTGATGACTGAATAAAGTAACATAAGAACTTTTTTTCTTTCGAATGTATTAATAATCATGATTTGCACTACATGAAAATTGTCTTAATATGTCATATTCCTGGTGATAACTGAATAAAATAACATAAGAACTCTTTCTTTCAAATGCATTAATAATCATGATTGGTACTACATGAAAATTGTCTTAATTATGTCACATTCCTAGTGATGACTGAATAAAGTAACATGAAAACTTTTTCTTCCAAATGCATTAATAATCATGATTTGTTCTACATGAAAATTGTCTTAATTACAGTGATTTAATTACTAGTGATGACTGTCTTACAGTACTTCAATTATTCAACTCTGAAATGATTACATTAAATTTTAATTACAAAAAAAAAGGACGCAACACCAAAACTGTATTTGATAAAACGAAAATTTCTTTTTCTTTTCTTAATTTCCTTTTAGAATATTAAATTCTAAGAACATTTTTAAATTTTTGCAATGAGTTTTTCGATTAAAAATGTTAAAGCGTAACTTTGAAGACAATTTGGTAGTTTTGGGAACAATATTTCAACAATCATTTATTTCTGCCAAATAGGAAAATAATTTAAACATATGGCAGTTTTCGCTTATTCTAGTGCATACGTTCCATTCAAAGAAAATTAGAATAAATTGAACATTTCCGTTTCCTTTGTTATCTTTCTAAATTGATAATTTAGTTACACGATTTGAACATTTTCATTTGCCACATCTTGTTTGAATTTTTGATCTGAAAAAAAAAAATAGCTAAGAAAACAATTCATACCAATTTCGAGACTTTAAAAGCTAAGTATTTTTTAGTTACTTTCGAATTATTTATCGATCATCTGGCGTAGAGACAAGACCATCCTGGAATTTGAAAACAAATACATTTGCAATAGACTTATTATTTTTATTTTTAATTATTAGTTGTAATTATACACCCAATCTCCATTCTAAAAATTATTTTGAACAGTAATGTAAGATTTCACTTAAAAAAAAGTGAAAATCACTTGACTATAGATTATAGAATTTGCAGCTTTTTCCATAATCATTTAAGCCAAATGTACGGCCTAATAGTGTTTTTTACAAAAAAAATCAAATTCATATATATTTTTTTTTAAGTTCAGGATTAAAAATGGTAAGTAATTAAAATACTCAAAAACAACTCAGAGTGACAGTTGTAGTATAATTTTTTTCCCGTGTGGCAGATCCTGACTTTAAAGCTATTAATGATGCCTATAAACAAAACTGAAAGGAAAGAACCGTTCATTTGAGTAATTTTGATTTCCGTTGAAACTTTCGTATAAAAACGTGGTTGGAACACATTTTGTTCTCATGCATTTAGAAATTATCCGTTTTATACAGAAATAGCTGCATCCTTGTCTTTTTAAAATGTATTTAATAATTCAGAGGAGCGTACAAAAAACTATATTAAAAAAGAGCATTTTTTAGTGTTAGAAGCAGATTTTAAAAACATAAGGGGGCAAGAGAGATAAATTTTACACCATTGTATGCTTGATTCTGGTACCATTTTCTAGTTTTCAATATCTCCTCTTCACATATAACCAGAAATTATTATATTTAAGAAAAAAAAAGAACCTCCTGCTGACCATAACTTAATTTGACAAAAAAGAGCAGATACAACTTAAAATATCACTTTTTACTATTTATCTTTATTTGCGTGATGTCCCTTTAAAAGATGCTTAGATGTTTAACAAAGTAAATTGAAACTGCAATTTACTCGCATTTTCCTTGACATTACAAGAGCTTTTTGTTTTTGCTTTCTAAGCGGTAGTAGAGAGATAAATAATTGGTTTAAATAGGAAGACAATACGAATGAATTTGCATATCGATTGCATTTTGTATATAACTCCTGTTCTTTAAATGTGAACCAGTTGATAATTTTGCAGAATAAAGTAAGACCGTTAGAAATAAATTTGGATTTAATAATTACTTCTCTGAACTGGATTTTTTTTTTGTGCTGTATAATCAAAAGTGGAATTTTTTTTAAAGCGGAACATTGCAACTTCCATTTAAAAAATAATGAAGTAAAGCGAATGATCTAGTGTCGGGCAGAAGCTGACAAATACTGGGGGGAAAAGTTTAAAAAACTAACGAAATGCATTCTAACTCAAAAACATTTTAGAACTCTTTGGTTTTCGATAGGATGTATTATTTCCAAAATGTTCGTCAATTCAACTGTACCCTGTATATCTTTTTTTTTATTTTAGGGTTCATTATTTTTATTTGACTTCAACATGTAGATTTTCTATTTTGGACTGTGCACAAATAATAATCATAACATAAGTCCGAATAATTTTTATTAGGTATATCTACCTGGTTTAATCTGAGAATATGTCTCGTAAACACCTTTTGAAATGAATTGAAATATTTCAGTTGAAAGCATTTTAAACTTTTAAATGTAAGTTATAATGTTTAATACTAGAACAAAATTGAAAAGAGTTGCAGTACCACACAAATTGCAAATGTTTGTAGAAAGTGTTAAAACTACATCTGACATCTTCTTGTCCAATGAAAAATTATAGTAAACCAATGTACTTTCGGAAATAAAAACATGACTAATAGTACTGAATGAAGAATAACTTGAAAAGAAAATATATTAATTTGAACTGTCGTTTCTTTCTTTGGAAAGTAATCGATTAAACCATCCTTAGGTTGCTGAAGAGGAATGCACATCAAGCAGCTTTTAAAGACCAACGGAAATTTATAGTAACTATAAGAATAGAAAATATTCTTTTCTTGGTAATTTGAGTCACTTTTTTTTTCCAGTTTCATTTTTTAAGTTTGAAAGAAATCTTTGTCACTCAGTTGGTTAAATTGATCGCATTTTTGCTTGAAATAATTTTTCTGTAACGTTTTATGTATTTGTTTAAAATTAAACATTTATTCATTTGTTCAGTTTTACATGAAAGTTAATAAAGGATCATTAAAAAAGGTAATGGAGACTTGTAATTCCTTCTGATTTATTTTTCATATAAATTCTGTTTTTTTTAATTATGTTTTCAAATATAAATTATGGATATACTATTTCTGACATTTTTTAAAAATGCCCTCAAAAATTTGACCATCGCAGGCCCAATTCGTACGAAATTACTTAAGAATCATGGCAGCAGAACTAAACACTAGACTTTTTATTAGTTTACTACAGAAATACCTTGATATATTTATTACTGGTGCTATTCGTGTTACCGAATAGCACGAACGTAGTTTACACGGAATGATCTCTTAGCGAGATATTCAAGTGTGTAGATATATACTTATAGTTTGTATTTATTCATTTATTTATTTATTTCTGTTAAGATAATAGCAGAAATGCACGAGACTCTGCTTTTAAAAAAATATTGAATTAGCTAAGAGCGTGTTTTGGCTCTGTGTAAACTATTTATTTTATCTCCACTAACGAACACATTACCAATCACACCGACAGGTATCTATTCTATATCACATAACCGTTTTAGCTCATTATTATGACATTGTATCGATCAAATGATAATTTAAAGTGCCTATTCTTATTTTAAATTTCTTGAATTAATCACTGTAAAGTACTGAAAAAAAATCAAAATTGCCTTTTACTTTCATCAAACAAAAATAATTTTAGCATTACTTATGACTTTTGCTAGAATAATAGTTTGACTAAGAAGAATACAGGAAAATTATTCATATTTTTATACGTTGAAATAAAAAGCCATAATGCTTATCGAGCTTTTATAATTAAAAACAGCAAAATATGTTAATATTGTGAAATAGAACGGATATATTTGCTGTTTACGGCTCAAAGTGTTATATGTAGAAGAATAAACTTTTTCAATACCAAGTTAATATTTTTTTTTTCATCAAGGTTTGTAGATTTTAAACCACACATGTAGTCCACAAAATCATTTTCTAATTCTGAGAATAATAAGAAAAATGTGCATTAAATAAATACATTAAATAAATTTAAATTCTTTAAATATGAGCATGATTCTTAGTGTTCTACGCTAAAACTATCACATTCAACGGTAAAAGAAAAATGATTTACATTCTTTTTCCGTTGAAGTAAAAATAAGTTCCTGAATTTTTTACATTTTCCTTGCTTGTAAATCCTAAACTAACAATGAATTTGACACATGAACCATGCTTTGTCACTGCAATAAATAGCTTTGCTGTACAATGTGAAAAAAGACTACTGTAGCATAAGTTCAACCCCCGGATGTGCGAGTAAGTCGATGTGACATCTATAGTGTCATCAAAGGTTAGCAAAAAGTGAAAAACTAAGCATATTATGAAGAAAAGAAGTGCTTACATATACGTTTGATAAATCATAAAAACATTAGAGATAATTAAAAAAGGTTCGAAACATATACATTTTTTTTCAAATAAAATGTCATTTTAGACATTTTCTAGAGGTGCTTTTTAAAATAATATACTTATATTTCAGTTTTTTATGTTGGGGGAGGGAAGTAGAGCAATATTTTAGTGTGGTTAGATACCCTTTTAAAAAAAGCTTAAGGGAAACTTATTATACAAAATTAATTCAGCAGTTTGCTGTTGAAATATTTTTATGGACAGTATTTCATGCAGTTATAATAAGAATGGAAAACATTTGGACTACCCTGCCCACCATCGATATTTTAATGCATTCTTACTCCGAAATGTTATTTAATCAGCTTCAGTAAATGAAACAAATATGAAAGTTAAAACTAAATTGTAATTTGTATTCTAAAAATTGGATTTCTATTAAACGGTTTTTCACTTGTTGCATATTTTATTGAATATACAAAAAGTAGATCCAAGGATAAATAGTGTGATGAACCATAAGCCCGAATTAGAAATCTTAAATATAATTAAGCGTAGTTTCAATTAAAATAGTTTTCCAGATGCGGTAGAATATAGAAAGAATCATGTTTTTAATGTCATGATACGAATTATTTCCGAGAGTTTAATTAATTTTCTTTTTAAATAATCTACCGTTGTCTAATTTATTTAAAATTAATTTTAATTTTTCAGCATTTTATTGAATGACTTAATGTTTGTCCATTAGTATTTCAATTCAATTTCATGTAACATCGTCTCCAAAACAAAAAAGGGAAAGACATTTTCTAGAAGGGCGTTTACAAGTGCCGCTTGTCTTGCACAATCAATGCTGTTACGTAATCGCTTCGGGCATAACGGTATGAAATGAAATCAAATATTTAATGTTTTTCACGAAAAATCAAATATTTGATCATTCTTTTTATTTCAAAACGAAAAAGTGATTTTATACCTGTAGGCAGCTAACATGATAAACAAATGAAAACAATTGATAGGATTCTTTGTTTTCCCTTCAAATGTTCTTCTACATAGGCCAAAAATAAAAACTTCTCAAACTTCATCTATTTTCTTTATGTTTTGATTGTCTTTTGAGTATTTAAACATTAAATTTAATATTTTCCTTTTTCAAATTGTACTTAAAAATTTAGTTTAATTTGGAGAAAAAGCTCCGGTGAAAGAATGTGTGTTCAGTCTGGCTGATTCCCCTTCCCCTCTAAATGAAAATTCGTCTTAGTATGTATAATTTCCACATTAATCATTTTCTTATTATTTTATTTTTAAAATTACATTGAACATATCACGCAAGTGTTCCTAAACCTCTGATTTATACAAATTTCGATCACATGTTTATACAAAATTGAAAAAGTCAGCTAACGAATGTTTTAGGGTTTTCAAAATCTACACTGAATGGTTCTCATGTAAAAAAACCTTCAACTTTTTACCTTTTACATGCACGTTCTCATTAAATTTCAAAAATTCTTATATTAATATAAATAAAGCTAATGAATGTGAAGCTTTGCAACGTTTATTTAGGTGTTCAAATCCTATCAAGTGCTAGGCAAAAAAAAAAGTTTCAACTTTTCTGTGTCTAATATGTTAAAAGTACTCAATGCAAATAGTTTCTTTTAGTATATGTGAAATTTATAACTCACTTTTAAATATTTACAGACCATTTCGTTTTCAGAATTTTAAAAATTAATTTCCGAGTTCACAAGATTTGTTTCAATCTCATGTTTTTTTTTTTTTGTTTTTCTTTTAGAATTAAAAAAAAATTACTTCCGGACAAATAAAATGTCAAGAAAAGACAATTTTTTTTCAGAATTAAAAAAAAGAAACATATATTACTATTTAAACGTTAAGATAAAAAAAAAACATAAAATAAAAAAACAGTCTCATGCTCTCGCTATCTTTCAAATGGTTGAAACTGTATATTATTAAAAGCCTTAATTTGAAGTCAAAACTTTTGTAAACAATTATTCGGCTTTTTTTTAAATATTAATCTGTTTCTCATTGTTTAATAAAGCCATATCTAAGTTTAACTAACCCAACAATACATAAAATGTGAACTGTATTACACGAAAAAATGAAACTAAATTCCAATTAAGATAAAACACTTTTCAATGTTGTTGTTTAAAGAAGGTTTAACAGAAAAAAGCTATTTATTTATAATTAGAATGTACACTGAGAAATTTCATCATGAAATTACGGTTAAATTGCCGGCAGCAGTCTGTCCATCTAATTCACCGTTAAATTTACGGTTTGGAACATTTTTCTATCTGTACGGGACCTAAAACATTTCCAATCAGCTTGGTTAAAAAGCCATAAATGCAAAAGTTTACGGTTTTATAACCATTTAAACATGGTTTCAAAACTAAATTTTTATGGTTTTTGAACAATTTCGAGGAGTATAATCTTCTAGGCGTAGAAACCGTAAACAAAGCGTGCGCGAATCGAACCCCGGGTGTATGATATACCAACCTTGCGCTCTAATCATTTGGCCATCTACACCACTCAAAGCGGCCGTTTATTTATCAATAAATCTTCTTTTCCAACAGGCAAACTGCATTATTATTTAGATTTCAGTTTTTGATTGGACCCAAAGTAATTTTTGGTCTAAATTTACTGTATATTGACGAAAATCATTTTATTTGCTGCAAAAATTAAAATACAAACAAGCTTCAGCAACTCAAATTATGGGTACGCTCATTCGCAAACGAGGCTCATTGGAAAAAAAGGCATATGTCATGCCCTTTTTTTTCTCAAGCACTAGAGTGTGAAAAAAGATGCTTCTTATAAAAAAAGTAGATGTACAAACTAAAACAACCGGTTGGAATTAACTGGTCGGAGATCTTACTTAAAGTTTATCAAGTTTGACCAAAAGGAATATTTTGCATAAGGTTTTTAGTTTTACCTAATATTTGAAATTGATACGATATATAGTATTTTGTGAGTCTATTGTTTTGTTCAATAAAGCAAAATTAATGAAAATATCATTTATATTTTACTTTTCAGGTGGTGCAAAGACTGGTATTTCTTTTTTGCAAATTCCTTCGCTTATTACAGGCATTTGATAAGAAATAAAGGTATAAACTTCAGGTGATAAGAAACATTTTTCGTTTAGAGTAGATGCCACACTCAGAAAATTTTTATGAGATGTTTTAATGCTACCCACTTCTCTCTCTTTCCACCATTCTTGGCAATAGCGCACCAATTTACTTGTATGTCACCTACTCCTCTCCTCACTCGCTTCCGCTTACACCCTTAGAGCGCATCAGTTAGCTACCTTGGTGTTTGATGAATTGCTGTTTATGAGCGAGTTACATATTCTTGTAATCTACATCAAATATATATATACTAGTAAGCCCGCCGGTCATACGAAATGACCGCTGTTCTAGATATTATAACTATACAATTCTCCCAGTGACCGGAAATGCACATCAATTCAAAGATATATTTATCAGGTAGGACAGTAAAGTTTAATGAATAAATAATAAACATATAATAATTTCGGAAAAAAAATATTCTTTCCGATAAAAACATCTAAGCTATAATAATTTGTAAAATAAAAATATTATTTACTATATAATCAAATTGTTTGAGAAAAGTATTTATTTATATGCAACATAATCATCTTCAAAACAATAATTTTAACGAAACTGGAAAAGAAGAGCGCTGCCACTTTAATATATATGAAAAGCGCAGACGATAAATAAATTAAAACAAAGAAAGATGGATTAAATTAAATTTATATTAATTTTTAACGGAGATTACAAATCTAGCGATACCGCACTCAAAATGCTAGAGAAATGTTTTGATTATTAGTCGTTTTCATTATAGAAACAATTGTGTAGATGCAGCGTGATGCAGTTTTCTCGGAGTAAGAAATTTGGAATAAGCTAACGGCAATAAACAGACACTTAAACGGCTTATATATAAGATATATATGCCGTTTTTACTACTACAAGTATCAGAGATAACTGCAATGGTGCTAAAACCGGTTGGGAAAACGATTACCAGCGATATTTCAACTCCGGACAGTTAAGAAGTAATGTTAAATCATCAGCATGGTAAAGAGTGGTAACGCATGTGCGGAGAAGGAGTTACATATAACTTTTCAGCAAGCGTGGACTGCTAGAGCAAATTGTATTATAATGAAATCATCTGTTTTTTGTCTCTCTGTATTTATTTTTGCGACTCCAAGTTTGCCGTATTAATAACTTCGTAAAAAAGTGTTTGAAGAACAACTTCACTACTGCTGGTAGCTGAGATCTTCCGTGTAAAACGTGCAAACACAATTGACAAATGTGTATGAACTAGTGCATTTGATTTTTGCTTCCGGAATCTAAAAAAAATCTTAGGGATAATTTTCCTACAAAGAAAAACCTTCCACATTAAATAAATTGTTATTAACAAAAATGTCACTGTGATTTACCTATTATGTCAGTTAAAAAAAATACTGAACATGGAATCGGCTATTAATTTTTAATGAATGACTATATTTTTCGCTGCAAAAAATATTATCGGTTTTTGCTTCATAAATATTCAATTATTTCTGCAATTGACATGATATTTATTTTTATCCAGTTTTTCTCTGACGTTCATTTTTTGTTTTAATATATTTTTATACAAACTTCCTGATTGTTCAAATATACTAATTTAAAAAAAAAAAAAATTATAGCAAAAACTTACAAGAAATTTTAGAAACTCTTCGGGTTCATTTCACTCTAATGTTTGGAATATTCAGTGGGAACTTCACGAGTTTCATTGATTTTTTTAAATATATAATTTCAAATTTAAGTCCATTAAAAATAGCAGCTATTTTTCTCATTAGTCGAAATTAGACAAACAATCAACTTTGTTTGCTTTACAAAACTAAAGTGTACAATTAAAGCATTGGCTTTTAATAATTAGTTCATTAACATTAAAATATTCTGAGAGCTACAACTGTATGATTTTCTAATATTTTAAGCCAGAAAGGCGTAGTAGAATTGCTACTCTAGATCATCAACGCCATCTTTAAAACAAAACGAAGCAGCAATATCATTGAAGTTTTTTCTAATAAACGTACGTAGAAATATTTAGACATTTTCCCTTAAACTGAGTGGAGTCAATTTTCTTTTACACATATGTATTTATAAGAACCATTTTTTCTCAAATCTAATAAGTTTCTTTAAAGGAATCATTTCTTGCTTTCGAAGATGTATTATAGGGCGGGTTCAAATGGTAGAAAATAATATTACTATCTAAAAAGCTAAGGGTTACACATCAAATCGTGTAGTTAGCCAATATATATATATATATATATATATATATATATATATCATGTTAAGTGGTGAGATAGTTTTAAGATTTTTATAATTTATCATAATACAACGCATTAGCAATAAATTAAAAATTCTAACGGCAATATTATTCACGTTAGGGAATTTCACAAAAACTTATTTACCTCAGTATTTAACCATTATTAAGATTGGAAATTTTAAACTTGTTGAAATATTTTGAAGCACATTTCTCAATCCAAAGATAATATTTTCTGGCCTTATATATCAAGCATCACACGTGCTTAAACCTCAGGGGATAGTCCACTAATATCAGGCTTGTTGGAACTGTTTCTGATTGATTCATCCTCCTTGTGGTGATGCTTGATATATAAGGACCAGACCTCTGGCTTGACTTCATTCTCACTCTGAAGAAACCTGAAACATATCAGGCAAAACGTCATCCAGAAATATCTTGGTTGGACCTCGCACTATTAGCCCGGAAAATATTATGTTTGGATTTACCGCGGCCTATTAGCCCGGAAAATATTATGATGGGATTTATGGACATACTTTGCCTCAGATATGTCCCTTTTTAACGTCCAGCAGTAATCTGCTAACATAGTTGCACTCCTATTCCCTTGATATATCTTTTCCATAGCTGAAATGTCCTGATGAAATACGCTCTCCATGTTCATCGCTTATACAGCTCTCATGTTTTCAGGGGGCATTTTTACACACAACAGGAGACTTCTATGATAAAAAATAGTGGCTCACGCTCATTAAACGTGTCACATACTATCAATCTTTCGCCTATTTGCCTTTGTATCCCAATTCTCGCGAAATTCCTACCGAGACCCGCACCCAGTGCAGTAATTTGATAAACACTTCCGTTCGGGGGTCTGCTGGGGCTGTTTGCAATACTTTACTTAATTTTTTCCAGCCAAATAAAATGACCACTGATTTATCGGTTGAGATTCAAGATCTTTTGTCTACTTTATTTCAATAAAAACGATGCTACATGATCGGAAAAACACTGAAAAAAACGTAAAAATAGAACATTTCCTTCCTCATAAGTAGAAAACTATACATGATGGAAAAATGTTGATAGCAGATATGTATTTCTCGTACAAAAGTACTTCAGAAAAAGTGACATATATTCTTGGGGCAAAACACGTGTTGATCAGTGCTATTGGAGTGGGAACAATAAGTTTTACTTTTAGCTTCTTTGACTAAGTAGAAAACATTTTTCTTTACATATAGAAAATAACGTTGTTTCACTAAATTAAAAAGCACAATGTTCCAATTACTTATAATGTTCATGCAAAATCATCAAAACTTTTATAGGAGATATGTTTTTACTTAAAATTAACGAAAATATTTCCATCTTTTTTTTTTACTTATTTACTTCCAGTAACAGCCAAAACTTCGCATACATCATTACATTTAACTATGCTAGTTTATTTAGCATTACTATATTTAAAAGAGCATTGTATTTACAACAGTGAGTTTCTGCTTTACTTGTCTTATCTAATGCTTCAAAGTTTTCAACTGTCGTATTTCTGCTCTATTTTCCTTAAGAAGGAATCTTCTTTCAATATTTTCCTCATCATACAAAGAAAATTTTTTTGCTTTCGGAAAACACAGAAATAGCTTCCTTTAGAAAAATTCTTCCAACTTTTAATTTTATTCAAATAAACTTTTACGTATAACACGCCCGAAGAAATAACCGCAAAAAATGAAGGAAAAAACGCACAGACTTTGTTTACTCATGGAGCTTATTAGTGTCTGCTTCTCCGATAGCATACTTTTGGAACTTAACAATACAACTTGAACATACATCTCTGTATATGGCATATACTGCCGTTCTCTTTGTAGTAATTAATAATTAATTGAAAAAAACAACTAACTTTAGTTTGTGCTGTTGGAAAATAATTAAAAAAAGAAAAGAAAATAATAATTCATAATATGGTGTAAGAATTCATGCTCGTTTCTTTAATATGGATGTCACAGTTTTGAAATGATTCTTTAAAAAATGGTGATTTTTTTTTTCTTTTCAAAAATTCACTTAAAAATTTTTTGAAAAAATTACTTTTAATGAAGTGAAAGGTTCAAATATATTAACAATTAATTTGTTTAATGTTAAGAACAAATTTTTAAATTGCCATAAACAACTTTTTTAAAAGGTTATTTCCCATTCTTTCGCTGAGTTCTGTTTTTTTTAGGTTCAATAAAATAAATTAACATTTGTGCATTCTCTATTTATTTATTAAATTAAATCATAATAACAGTATTCGGCTATATTATTTAATTTATTAAATTAAAATATAATATGCAAATTGAACGCAAAGTATGTTTATTAAAATTAATAAATTTATTGAAAATACATTTGTATTATTTAATTCATTAGTCGCTATTAGTTTATAATTAGAGAAGATTGCATCAATCAATAGCAGGGGCATGAATATTTCAGCTGAAAATTCGATTCGCAGTACTGGAAAATTATCAACAATATATCGGCAGTCTCATTTTTCAGTTCTGTTGTCTTCTTCTGTATTATTATTTAATTTATTCAATTAAAATATAATATGCAAATTGAACGCAAAGTGCGTTTATTAAGATTAATAAATTTATTGAAAATACATTTGTATTATTTAATTCATTAGTCGCTATTAGTTTATAATTAGAGAAGATTGCATCAATCAATAGCAGGGGCATGAATCTTTCAGCTGAAAATTCGATTCGCAGTACTGGAAAATTATCAACAATATATCGGCAGTCTCATTTTTCAGTTCTGTTGTCTTCTTCTGTATTATTATTTAATTTATTCAATTAAAATATAATATGCAAATTGAACGCAAAGTGCGTTTATTAAGATTAATAAATTTATTGAAAATACATTTGTATTATTTAATTCATTAGTCGCTATTAGTTTATAATTAGAGAAGATTGCATCAATCAATAGCAGGGGCATGAATACTTCAGCTGAAAATTCGATTCGCAGTACTGGAAAATTATCAACAATATATCGGCAGTCTCATTTTTCAGTTCTGTTGTCTTCTTCTGTATTATTATAAATTGTTCTTATCCTTCTGTTTAACAGCAACATTTTCTTTTCTTAATTATTATGCACTTTGTTTGTCCTCTTGTTTAACTGTTGCTTTATTCACGTTTATTCGTGAGCTTTTGTGTTAGTATATCACCGGATCTTACATTAAATTAAATTTTAACGCTTTTATTAAATAGTATATACCTGTCCATATATAATCTTCCCTAATGAATGGCAGAGCTTTTCGCTCGTAAATAGCCAAAATAGTTTAAAATTCCAAATATATTTGAGAAAGACATGTTGAATGATGCCATGTTCTCGCATTGAATCTCTTTCCATGTTTGTCGTGCAAACGTACATCATTCAATTTTTGTATTTTACAAAAGTATTATTTAGTAGTTTCCACCTAATTATCGGCAGCTTCATTTTTCAGTTGTGTTTTCTTTCTTTATTTTTATTACACATTGCTTTCGTCATTTGGTTTTACAGAAATCTTTTTTTTTTCTGAATTTTTATGCACTGTTTTTGTCCTCTTCTTTAATAGTTGCGTCACGTTTATTCATGAGCTTATGAGTCATTATATCACTGGATACTACATTTAATAAAATGTCAACTCTTTTATGTAGATGGCATACCTTTCCATACATAATCTTCCCCAATGAATGGTAGAGCTTTTAAATTAAAAGACGTTTATTTGGTTTAAAGATTTTTTTCATCTTTACTTGCTCGTAGATGGTTCTTTGAATGCCAAAATAGGACAAAATCAAAATTTCTGTGATAAAAACATATTGAATGACGCCATGTTCACGCATTGAATTTCATTGTTTGTAGCGCAAAAGTACATCATTCAACTTGTGTATTTTACGAAAGTAGTATTTACTAATTTACCTAATTTTTATTTGATTTACCTATTTGCTAAGATATTTTTTTTTGCTTACACTTTCTCAAAAAAGTCAAGATGAATACTCATCGGTTCCTTTTAGTTGGTAACGTTTTCAATGAATGTCAAATATAAATCGCTGATAAACTAGTAAAAGCGGCATTAATCGATTGGATGAAGACGAAAAGTTTGTTGCCAGTTCTATGTTATACCATTGTAGCAACAACCTTACATGTTGTAAGATTAAGGAAAGAGAGCAGACCAGATCACACAAAGCACGATCTAATCACGTTAATGAGAAACTTTTCTAAAGAAGTTTCGTCTTTAAGAAACTCTTCAATATATATGAGGACATTGACTTCCTAAACAGTATAATAATTCCATTTCACTGATATGTGTCCTAAGTCCATCAAAAATTTATGAACAGAAAATGAAATGTAGTTTTATTTCCTTGTTTTTTTAACTTCTTCAGATTTTGAAAGATAGTTCAAACGTTAAGACTTTTAAATTTTATGGCATGTTTCATTACTGAATAAGTAAATAAATGAACAAAAGTAAAAAGTTAAAAAAATAAAGAAAATCACGAGTGCATAAAAGCAGGTTTGGGTGTATCTAGAGTAAAATTTATAACGTTAAACTGTAATATTATCAATTTGTTTACTTGCTGAAATATTGACAATGCATTGAAGTTAATAAAGTAAAAAATAGAAAAAAAAGCTTACAATATATATATATATATATATATAGCATTTGCTTGCTATGTAAAATATGCAGATAAACTCACAAATTTATATGCGGTTCTAACAAATATATATATTCGTCGTTGTTTTGAAATTTCGTATAATAGTATTTAATTCAAACACACATTTTGACTAGAAAAATAACGGTGCATTTATTCTAAAATTTTGAAGAAATAACCCCATTATCATGCATTAGGAAAGTTCTTCACAATTGTAAGAACCATGATAGCGCAAGACAATATTTTATTTTTCTTACCGAAGACATTTTTATGATAGTTTATCCTTTCTGCACTGTCGAGCCAATTTTAAAATAGGACCATTTCAGAATGTAAGGAGGATTTACCACAATGCGAAAAATCTGAACTACAATTTCAGAAAATCACTGCAATTGTTTCCCGCCATGCGTTAGAACATTTTCCGTATAAATATATCCTTTAATCCTAAATTATTTTCCTTCTGGGGGTAAACGAAAAGAAGTTTATTCTTTTAAGACAATAATTTAAAGATCAAAAATCGTTTTAAAAGGATGTATTGGTTTAAAATTATGGTTTAGTTTTGTTGAAGAATCCTCAGTCCACTCTACTTTCCTCGCAGATATACGGTGAAGAATATGTTGGATTTATTCCCATGTGGTTTTAGTAGTTTTGTTTAAAACTTCCTTGCTGGAAATCTTCTCGTTTTAAAGAGTATATTTTCATTGCGTAAGCTTAGAAGCAAAAAAAGGTCTTGAATCCTGAAAGGTTTTTTCACACAAGTTTATGAGCTAATGTAATAAAATATAAGGTTTTGTGTAACTTAAGTTAATTTAATCCAACCAACGACTTTGCAACATGTTTTTATTAGGGTTATTTCAAAGAAATGGAATTTCTTTCGAGGTATGTTACATTTAGACACGAAATTGCGATTGAAAGCACTAATTAAAATTCTTAGTGTTTTGAATTTCGTTAAATTACTTTTCTGTTTTTATTCTCTTTTTTTTTTATATTTCATTATCTACTATTTATTTCCCAGAATTGGAACTATTTAAACATTTGGTTTTGATGTATTTCGCAAAAGTAAATCTTTGAAGAATAAAGGTCTTAATTAGTTGCAAACGTGTAGTCTAATAAGGTGAAATAGACATGCATTTTTCTGATGCAAGACAACAAATATAAATAAATAAGGTAGCAGGAATATCCAAATCTGATCCAATATCTGGAATTACAAAGGAGAAAATATAGCTTTAGTTGTCCTCGTTTAAGGTTACAAGCAAAGAAAGGAAGATAATGAATCTGCCTATTCGTATATATCTCTAGCATATGTTTTTATTTTTTATGTTAAGTATTTTTGACTATAGAAATCTTTAAAAAAATAGCATTGAATTGGGCGATATTTAAAAAAAAAATGTAATGCGAAAATGGCATTTCATAAAAACAGCTGTTCCTCATTATAAATGAGTGCTTCTAAACATCTAGTGAATGCTAAACATCTGAAACGAAGTCGTAAATGCAATGAAAAATATTCACAATTATATTTAAAGTTTTGCATAAAAAATTCAAGAACACCTCTTTAAATTTTAGTCACATACTGTTCAGGATTTTTTCTCTCTTCTGATACTTTATGATTTGAGGTATTAAGAAAATTGAAGATTCACAAAAATACAACGCAATACACGTTGGCGATTTTCAATCACGAGAGATGAACAATTGATATCCGTTGTGATATTTTAAAATTTGATCAACGTATATATACTGTAACACAATGCAATATTGTTTTTTTATTCTTTATTCTTTACTTTTTAATAATAATTGTGTCTTGTATATGCATTCTATACTTATTTTCAATTGTATTTTACTCTTTTCTTTATTGTAAAACATAACAAAACGTAACTACACTTTAGAACAAAATACACGTTGTTTTAAAGAAGATATTTTTTCAACGTCAATTACTTAAGGGGTTTTTTTCTATTTATAAGGGACAATTTTTCTGGTTATAACTCTGCAGTCATTGTAAGTCATTGTATTGTAAAACATAACAAAACGTAACTACACTTTAGAACAAAATACACGTTGTTTTAAAGAAGATATTTTTTCAACGTCAATTACTTAAGGGGTTTTTTCTATTTATAAGGGACAATTTTTCTGGTTATAACTCTGCAGTCATTTTGTCCTATAAATGACTTGAAGAAATAGCGTAAGTATTTATTTAATAAACAATGCCAATGTATGTTACAAACCAGTACCCATCTTCGATTAAACATGGACCGTAGTTTCTTCCTAGTTTTCTTCTAGAATCTTTCCCAACTTCTTTAGTAGTAATATTTATTCCATAATCATTGACTATTAATTTTCTTATTTTATTATTCAACTTAACAAATCACTTGCATATAGCTGTATGAAGCTATTCCCAGTAACCGTCTCTCACCTGGACATTTAGCATGCATCTTTAGGATTACCACGCGTTGTCACATAGCGCATCTGAAGTAATTGTCGGTTGTCTGCTATTATTCGCATCGAAAGTCTTATTTAACATCAATCTGGTGTCAATTGTCTTACGTGTAAGTCCGGCAGCTCTTGAACTAAAATATTAAATGTATCTCGTTATAGGTTTGGTAAAACCTAAAATACTGGGAATATGTATCATTAGAAATAGTGTTGTGAAATCCTAAAATATTGGGAAAATGTATCCTTAATGCTAGTGTTCATTAATCAAGCTCATGGAAGAGCATAAAATCAATCAAAACGAATTTATCAGTCCACATATTGTACAAAAAGGTGATCAAACAGCCAGCATTTACTTTTTTGTTAAAACAATAGCGGGAAAGTAAACTACACTGGCCTCCAAAAATTAAGATACAAACCGTTTTTTGGGGTATAATTTTCGAACAAATTAAAGCAGAAACAACAAATTTGGAGAAAATGTGCATTAAACAGATATTTATTGAATGCGCCAAAGAAATTTACGTAAGTTTAATGCAAAAATGATTTACAACGAAAAAAAAGCACTGCATCGCAGTTTTATGAGATAAAATGTCATTGAAACATTACAAAAAAGGTTTTAATAAGAAATGCCCACTCACAACTTGAATGCACTTGCGGCATCGACTTTGCATTATGTCAATTAAATTGTCGAACACCGGAATGGGAAGTGAAGGCTGGACACCGAGTAAGCCTTGGTTCAGTTCATGTAACGAACTTTGAGGATGACTTAAAGCAGCAAACTGTCTGACAAAAGATAGTTCCGAAGATGCTCTATCGGATTAAGGTCTGGAGAATGAGCTGCCGATTCCATTCGCTCCAAATTGCGACCCTCAAGGTAATCCTGAACAACTCGTAGCTTAGTGAGGTTTTTATTAGCATCCGTCAGAATTAATGTATCACCAATAGCAATAGCATATGGGCGGACATATGAATCAAGGATCTCATCCCGATATGTCATACCAATCAGAGTTCCTCCATAGATCATATGTAGGTCAGTGTGACCACCAAATGAGATCCCTGCAAAAACCATGGTTCCACAATTTCCATAACTGTAACTTTCAACAGTGTTGGTTTGATGGAATCTGGGGCAATATTCCCTCCAGATCAGTAGACACCTGAGCAGCTCTCCAGTGTGAGTCTGGACTTCGTCTGTGAAGAGTACATAAGGCCATTCCTTTTTGGTCCAGGAAGCGTGTTCTCTTTCCCACAATTGGCGGCTCTTCTGTCTCGTACGTTGAGGGGGACAAACACAACTGGTTGTCTTGCATAGAGACCTGCATTGTGAAGGCATCTTCGCACTGTGTAGTGCAGTAGATTCTTCTCCCTGATGCTAAAAAGTGGTTTACAACGAGATAATGTAGCTCATGGTTAGCCTGGAATATGTGTTTTTGGACACAGAATCTTCAAATTAATATTGATATCAAACATGTGGGACCATACCGTGGGACTCATAGACACCGTCTAGCAGCATCATATTTTGACAACACCATCCGCCTGCTTGCCATCTTAACGAATTGGGCAAACAACTTCTCCTATACATTGCTGGACTCTACTGACTATTAACAACGAAACGGCCAACAACAGAACGAAATTACGAAACTTGATACATGCAGATTTTTCTCTCACTCATATATGCCTGTTATTTTCTAAAAAAAAAAAAAACTCAGGCAAGTTCTAGCATCACCAACCACAACTTTTTAATTTATTTCTTAAGCCATTGTGAGTGTGCGAAAATTAAATGCATTGTCTCAACACCATGCTTTTGAATTTTAATTGATAGAATTGAAAGCGTCTCTTAAATTACAAAAACAAACTGCGAAGCATAACATTCGACGGCTCAAAGTGCATTGTCCTCACCCGACACCACCGAGATTACGGACAAGGCCCGAGTGCGAGAGGAATGAGTCATCAGGAGGAGACGGTAGATGAAAAAGTCTTTGCCGCGTTAACGCTCTACCATCACCGAAAAACGAATATATATTTTTTTATTTTATAGACAGTTTTAACTTAATAAGAGATATTTCGTGAGAAAAAATCCGAACTTATGCACAAAATTTTTTAACTCGTTCAATATTTACGTCATATTATTTTCTCTAACTAGGAGCTGGATTGTCATAGTGAATGTATTACATGCGCTGAATAAACAAACTTGCTGTAGTAATAATGTAACAAGTAGAAATTAATTGCATAAATATACCCTATAAAATAGAAATGACCGTAAAGAAGCATCGGGTTGTAAAATCACTTTTCATCTTCGCAAAACTGACATGTATTTTTCCGATTTTATTCACAAGTTTTAGCTTTGTATAAAATATTTTGTAAAATAAAAATAAATAAATAAATAAAAAACAAGCTTTATGCATATACAGCTGTCAAAATTCAAAGCTGTTTTTAAACTACATTATCAAAAATTTTTGCAAAAAACGTTTTAACCAAATTTAAATGTTTGTTGGTTTAACGACCAAATAATTCACAACATATATGTAAAAACATTTTTATTATTCATGTTATGACTTCGAAAAAAATTTTTCTTTTATAGAGCACTTTGAAATAATCAATTAATATTTCATAAAAATAATTACTTACACCGTAAGGTTGTTCCACATCAAATGCCATATTGAACATAAACACATCAGAATTCATATAAATTTTACGAAGGGGTATTGTGCTTAAAAATTATCATCATACTTTAAAATTTGAAAGGAAAAGAACAAAATGAAAGAAGGAGAAATTCATTTCAAATCAGAAAACAGCAGGGAATCATTGGTATATTACTGGGATGTTTTGGTTTTTAAATGAACATTAGTCATCACAAGACAAGCGTAACAAAATATTAACTTGCAATAGAAAATTTTGATTGCCGAAATCCTTCACTCGAGATTCATTTTTGTCCATTAGAAGCAAAATTCATTTTTAGATCATTCATTCAATAAAAAACCTATAAGTTATTTTTTAAGCTTACGTTTAGCATTTTATTTATGAAATAACAATAAAGTTATAATGAAGGTTTGCGTTAATTATCACTCAGTAATAAAGTCATAGCAAGTTTTATAACTACTCAAAGCAATTTATATACTTTTACAAATTCGAAGAGAAGGAAAAAAATCCCAAATTGGGAACAGCCAAATATTTACACGTTACATAATGTTAATGTTTTATTCTAATACTTGAAGTGTTCCGCCATAAATAGTTGGTTTAAAAACTGATATATTTTTTGGAAGAAGAACTACTGTTAATGGAACAACACATTTTGAAAACTATAAATATTGTCACCAAACTAATCTTCTTGCTTTGATTTCAACTAGTTTTTTTTTTTTTTTTTTTGTGTTATTCAATTTGACTTTCATTTTTGGTTTGTGTATTATTCAGGTGAAAGATCAGAAGATTACGAATTTCTCCCTACAAATGTGTTCTAATACTCGTTTGTATTACTTAATTTAACCAAGGATTCTTAATTATTCTTATTCGTCAATTTACTGCTTTCTGCCGTAAAAACATTCTTCAGAGATTTTTTTACACACATTTACATGTATATATACATTAGGGAAATTTAAAAGGCAACATTGTAAAAAAATGACAACAAAATAAAATAAAACACCAATATAACAAATGGAATTTAAAGGAAAAAAAAAAACAAATTTGAGTGAAAAATAAAATAAAATAAATATAAATATATAAATCAAAAAGAAGAAATGAATGGAATGTGACAGCCAAGTCTTCAGGGGAAGTCACTATTGCAAACCATTCGAGGATCGTTTCTTATAGAGTGCAAGCATTATAAATAAATAAATAAATATATGTAGAAACGTATTTTTTTTTTTTTTTGGGCCTGTGTGTTAGTACTATAGAGGTTTCAATTTCGAACATCGATGTTGCATCTCTAAGCTATTAAGGACATCATTCACCGATGAAACTAAGTATAAATTTTGAGCTTTACAAAACGAGCCTATTTCAGCTTAATCAAAAATGCAACACATATGAGTAAAACTTACTCTATGAAAAAAAAAATTGAGGAATTTTTTTTCATGTATGTGAGAAACAGTGCATTCGAAAATCATCAAATGCACACGAAAAATAAAAGAAAAGAAAAAAAAATTTGACACAATATTTTACCCAATCAATACGTCTCTTTATGTCAAAATGCTGACTACAAATTACTAATCATCGTTTCAAAAAAGGACGAAGCTAATTTAGATTTGCAAGTTTCGTTATTCTATATTTTTTTCAAACTTGAATCACAGAGTTCCAACTCTCTGGCATTACATAAGACGCAAGTTTTAAAGTTCTTAACGTGTCATTATCTATAAATACCAGCATTTTTGTAGATAGCATTGTTTGGCATTAAACCACGAATAAATGTATGAAAAAGAAATAATAATAGAGAATAGAACTTACTCTTGATGAATTGGTAGGTTTGAAATCCTTCCGGGAAATATTTTTAATCCACTTTGATTTCAGTTCTTCGTCTTGAGGAAATCTAAATACTGACACTTTTTTCCCATCGTAATTGCCCTTGCAATTGGGCACACAACAGTGAGAGGGCATATTCAAATGTCCAGAAAATTTTTTACTAATTGATATGTTGCAAAAAGTTCGATTATATAAAATGAGAGCTTACTCCCGCAATGGCGACATTGGACGCTACAACATGTTTGCTGGTCAAGGAGAAAACATTACCTATAAGTGAATGGAAAACGCAACGGTTCTTTGCTGGGGGTCTTGGGTCCCGTCGTCTCCTCCTGATGACTCATTTATTGCTCCGCGGACGCGTCCTCAGGCCTTGTTCGTAGTCTCGGTGGTGTCGCCTCACCGCGCCCCGTATTTGAAGATATACAATGTACAGCAACAACTTGTAAATATTCAAGATTAGCTATTTTCGTTTTCGGTACCAAAGCCGAGAACAAGTCAATTTCAACGAAACGACTTAGCAGGAAACTTTTTTTTTCACTGAAAATCATTACAGTATTGATTTTCTAAAGAATAAAAATGGTAATATTTCTGAATCATTTAAAAAACGATTGTTCAAAGCAACACATGTATTCCTAACGGTTCGACACCTTTTTTAGAGTACCGATGAGGTTCAAAGTTAAAATTATTTTAACTTTTAGGTCAGAAACATTTTCAGAGAATGCATAATATCCACAAGAACACTAACTTTTACCTAAGTGTTATTTTTTAACCCACACAATTCAATTTCATGAAAATAAGTAAAAAATAATGGTTGACGTTTAAAAATCAAAATTGATATTTAAATATTTTATTGAAGCAGAATCTTTTTCTCCCACTACCAATTGCAAACAGCTGCTTGAGAAGAATATTTTACCTTTTATGTTGAAATGTTCCCTGCTTCAAGCTACCTGAAAACTTCTTTTCCAACAATGTTTTCAATGTCTTTACACCATTGATATGTTTTTTTCTTCAGTGAGCGTCATGACATAATTCAGATATTCGCATCAAAATGTCACGTAGACACGCTTCAGAGTTGTCTGATCGTTTCTTTTGCTAAGCTTACCGGTAAACTAAAAACACATTCTCGGAAATAGCTCTAAAGTTGTTGGAAGGTTTTTCATCTTTATGTTTCAATGTAACTAAATCAATTTAAAAAAAACGCAAACGTCCTCCGATATATTTGCTTTAAAAGTATTTCTATATTTAAAAACAAAAGCCACCATTAATAAATAAATAATACGGAAATACATGGATAACATAAGCTTAATGTATTTTGTACATGCCAAAACATTTTTCATAAATTTGATGGTTTTAAAATCGTATTTGTCAATTGTCGAAATTAACAGAAAATGCGGAAATAATGCAGTTTTTTCTCATTATGTGCAGCTTTGCTATAAAACCGTTTTATTTTAGCAAGTTTCCTTTTATTTATTTATTTATTTTTAACGGAATGAGCGGCTAACCCTGACTAAGCCGGATTAAAATCGTTGTTTGTAGGGGAAGTTCTTAGAGTTTTTTACAACTTATAAAATGTTATAATGACACAATATAGCATTTTCTAAACTGCATCGCAACCACGGTTGCCAAACGTTACGACGTTTACGGGACAGTCGTGTATTTTGAGATCCCGTGTCCCGGGGAACTTCAACACGGGGCGCCAAAAGTCTCATATTCTAGCCAGGATGTCGGTTTTTCCGGAAACCGGATATCTGGTGACCCTTCTGTGACAGATTAGTGCCGGATAACCGGCTCTGATGTTTGGAACCTGTAAATTCCAAACATTTTTCAAACATTCAACTGCTTCCAAACAAGTAATACACTGTTAGAAAGTTCATCATGAAATTGCGGTTAAATAACTGGCAGCAGTCTGTCCATCTAATTCACCGTTAAATTTACAGATAAAACACTTTTCAATGTTGTTGTTTAAAGAAGGTTTAACAGAAAAAAGCTATTTATTTATAATTAGAATGTACACTGTTAGAAATTTCATCATGAAATTACGGTTAAATTGCCGGCAGCAGTCTGTCCATCTAATTCACCGTTAAATTTACAGTTTGGAACATTTTTCTATCTTTACAGGACCTAAACCATTTCCAATCAGCTTGGTTAAAAATATGGCAACCCTAGTCGCTACCCACTAATGGATCTCAAGTCGAATTTTGTTCCAATACCTGCATCATTCCAATAACCTGTTTATTTTTATGGTTAAGAGTTATTTCGCAGGTTCATTTACCCTTATTGTTTTTGGAAGTAAAAATAGAAATCCAGCTGAAGATCCAGATTTTGATCTTTAAATGCGAGAAAGTATCAGTTTTTGTATAAAATAAAGATAATTTTAAAAAGACAACGAGTTATTCCAATTCAAGAGCTAAGTACTTGATAATATTTATTTCCTTATAAAAGCAAAAAAAAAAAAAACTGACGTGCAAAACAATCTTCAGTTTCACTATAGGTTATTCGATAGAACTGCGAAGCAAAATAAATGTGAAGAAGGAAAAAAGCTTTTAAAAATAATCTATTATTGTTATTATTATTATTATCACTTTGGCAATCTAGTCTTGGCTGTCGACGGCTAATATTTGTATTGTAAAAATTCAATGCCAATTGATTTTTTTTCTTCTTAATTTAAAAACCTGAACGCTTACGAAAATAATGTTCTAAGTTACATAGATAAAGGGGATTTTTTTTAAATAAGCAATTCCCCTAGGGTTTGGCATATATATATTTGAACCGTTTAATGGTAAAATTATTTTTGCTAAACTGACATGGACATTGTTAGTATTGTTGAATGTTTTTTTTTTTTTTTTTTACTATGAAAGCGCAGATAGTAAACGGTTCCATGATAAAAATACAGATACATTTATTTTTTGTAATTTATTTATTTATTATTATCTTCATTTTAACATTGAAACTAAAAAAACCTCACTTATAAAATTATAGTGGATAGTAGTCACACTAGGTAATGGAAACTAGCATGAATCGGAGTTATTTCTCATAAACAATGTCTTATCTACGATCCTCAGACATCAGCAGATACTTCCGTGTGTGACTATTTTTACTATTCCATCTTTTGCTTGTTTCATGATAGTAGGTAGTAATTCAGTTGATATGACTGCTGGTTTCACCATTTCTTCTGAAATAATGTCATCACTAAACTATTTTAGCATTGGACAACGTGTAACATTTTCTCACCTAATCAACTCATCCAATAAGGGTAAAAAGTTGATAAATTGAAGATGCTTATGTTACTCATAAAATAGTTGGTGTATCAGCAGAGCGTTTATTAATTTTCTCTTAATCTCCATGTCCTAGTAGAACATCTTTTCCGCATAGGTAGATCAATACTACTTTTTTCCCACAATATAAGAGTGTTCCACCCTAATTATATATATATATATATATATTATATTCGGTACCTAAATAACTTTTAATAATTACATGAAAAAAATAGCGGTATAAAATGTGACCATGACTCTTATCAGTTTTTTATTTTGTATGTCTTTACTTGACATGTTACGATAGCATATGCATTTTTTTTTTCACATTTACGTACATTAAGAATATATGGTATACATTGCGACTTTTTGTCGTGTGATTCCTTAAATATTTAGTCAAGCTTAAAACACCTACGGCTCTTTAATGCGAGATGCATTTTTCCCCTCGTAAAAGCTTTTAACGGATCAAAAGTTGCCTTGGTTGAACTTGTGTTAAATCCTGGACATTTACAGATGTGTAAAAAAATACTTGGCACGTATGTTAGAGAAGATGCTTCTTTGATTACTTATGACAGTTTGCAGTTTGTAAAAGCAGCCATCTGCACTTGACATAAATATTTATTTCTTACTTTTTCCCCATATAACAGACATTTTAGTGACAAACAATATTTCACAAAAAAAAAAAAAAAAACGAAAACTATAAACAATAAATAAATAGTTGTATAAAGTAAAAGGCTTATAATCTGGGTCCATTAATGACATATTTTGCCATTAATGGATCAGAGTATGGACGATAATAAGTTTCTTGTTTTGGCTCATTTCACTTGAAAAATTGATGGGCTTTAAAAATAAAGAACGAATACACTTTTTATTATGACTTCTCAGTCTTAAAAATGTTTTTGAACATAACCAGTTGTTTTGAATGTTTGTCACGAGTTTCCTTACTTAAATAAAGTTTTCATGAAGGTTCAATTACAAAGCTACAATAAAACAGAAACATATTTCTGTAAGAGCTCTATTTTGTTACGATAACTCTATACATGTTACGATAAAAAAAGTCTCAAAATCTAATAAAAAATTGCAATTTATTTTTTTTCTCTTAAATTACGTATTTATTATTATGTTTTAATTCTTCGAATACTTAGTCACACAATAACGAAGTCACACAATTTAATATCAAGATGGGATAGTAATGTCTTCATTTCTTTAAAAAAATGAGTATGCTATTTTTACGAAAGAGGATGATGATAAAAGTAATAATTTCATTTTTTAATGTTTATAATATTTTATTAGGAATTTTACAACAATGCTAAGCATTCATGCGTTTAATGAGAAAGTGTCATTTTTTAATTTAGAGTTTATTTTTATTTTTTATTTTAACAAGCATAATGTAGCATATCATTCGAAAAAGCAAGCAAACTTCTATTTAAAAATGTTCTTACTATAATTCTAACATATCTATTCCAATTAAAAAAGCTTTTAGAGAAATTCGAATTCTGCCGTTTTCTCTTTTCGGTCCAATTTTTGGAAATTTTAAAGTTATAAGTGAAAAACAAGTACAAAATCTCAGTAAAAGGTCAAATTTTGCGAATTCTATACCAGTAGTGCATTTGAGCCAAATTTTAAGAAAATCGGAGCTGGTGACATTTTGACCTTGTGTAACTTGACATGTTACCCCTGTTGAATAATTTTTCTAGATAATCACTTCTAAATACACTACTATCCCAAAAGGGTTTCTAAGATGCTATAAATATTTCTAACATATTATACTAAACGCTATATTACTGTATTTATGACTTAAACTATTGCATGATTAATGAATCAAACATTTCAAATAGATGTTCCTGTTTTATGAGATTTTCTTTAATAATTTAAATTTTCAGACACAATGCTCTTTAATGGATTTTAAAGCCATTAGAATCCAAGAGGTATAACATACCGTCGAACCGCTTTCTTTTGGATGTGTTTCATATCTTCAGTAAAAGATTTTCAGTTCGAAAAACAACATTACCTCGGAAAACCTGATAAATTTTCCAAATCCGATAAATTTACTTAAGAATTATGAGACACAATAAAAATGTTCTTCTGAGACATAAATAGAAAAATAGGAATAAGTTTGTTTATGATAATTTTTTAAAGCTTTACTTTGGAAAGCATTTTGAAACGTAAGAGCGTTATGTATTTTTATACTTTTATAGTGTATTTAGAAAAGTGAAAATATTTTGTGGAATATCCGAAGAAAAAAATGCAAATAAGAAATATAATTTTATTATAAACAGGGGCTCTCAGAATAATTTCAGTTATCTTTGAAAATAAAATATTTTATGTAAAATGAGTCTATGAAAATTTAAAATTTGTAGCTTCAATTTCAAGAGAAAGTTGTTTAAGATAGGTTCGTGAAGATAATTGTGTGTAATTTTTTTGATTTATTAATTTAAATGGTAATAGTTGAATCAGATGTAGTATATGAATGCATATCACTACTGCGTAATAGTGCTGCCATTTAATATGCAATCCTGTTCTAGTAGCAGTCAAACTTAAAAAAATATCATTTGTACTTTCCTTTTCGAATACTGAACGTGCATTTCAGTTTTGTTATCTTTAAATTTTTCTTTCATTCATAAAGTAAACTAAAATTTGCGGCAATACGTTTAAATAATTTAAACAATGTACTTCTTTATTTTTTACGTAGCTTGGATTGATCAGCTCTAAGCAAGAGTTTATATTTTGAAGCTTTAGTTTAGATTTATATACATATCTTCCAAAAATATTTTACTGAGAAGCTATTAACTATGTCACAGTATTTTTTCCGAGAGTAGCAAAAATATTCAAATTTTCACATTTAGAACAAAAGTAAGATTTAATGAGTTGGCTTTTATAACCTTTTTTTATTGATAAATTTACATAAAACAAAAATAAAATCGTAAAAAAAATATTTTGTTTTTTTATTAATGTTTATTTTTTGTCTAAGATAAAATTCAAACTGACATTTTGTTGTTGTTATTGTTCAATAAAACTAACTGAATACAAAAAATAGTATTTTTTTATTTAGACAACTAAATGTTACTTATTACGATTATACAACGGTGAAAAATAAATTCAATATATAATTTTCAAATAATTGTTATTAAAAAACTAGGTCCTATTTCTTTAGAAACAATGAGAAAGTTAAACCTTATAATGAACCCATGCAACAGTAAGGATAATTATAAGTTGATGAAACTTGGAGCTGTGCAGTGAAGAAGATGGATGAGCACCCTTTTGTGTCGGTTTCTATTATTTTAGAGATTGTATTCCGTGTATTTAGCAGAAAAAGTACTAATCATTTTGAGAAAAAATATTTCTCCAAAGTTTTGTCTTGAAAACATCTATTATTTTGAAAAGTTCTGAATTGTATGCAGTAGAAAGCATTTTTTTCGCAATCAATCATTTTTTCCCTAAATAGATTAAAAATTTAGAGCTTTCAGAAGTATATTGAGATTAAAATTTGTGATAAGTTAAGAACTATTTGCCATTTAAAAAAATTATACTTCTTGATGTCATTAACCTGATTAACTTATTGTTTATTCAAAATAATTTCGACTGAATTCATTAAAAATAACTTTACTAAAAAGTATTATCAGAATATATTTCCTTCTAATGTTTTATTTATGTTTATTCGTTATTCTTTACTCATAATCTGTGGTAAAAATACAGTATTATGAAGAATGTTTTTTTCTGTTTTGAGAGACAATCGAATAGGATGAAACAAAAAATTGAAAGCTGGATAAAATAATCGACGTGAGGTACAAAAGTTGTATTTTAAGTGTACTAGCACAACAGTCTGCAAACTTTCCAAGACGGCAAGTAAAAAAGTCCAAAGACTTCAAGTAAAAAATTCCAAAGACTCCAAGCAAAAAAGTCCAAAAACTCCAGGTAAATAAGTAGGTAGATAAAAATTGTTCTGTTTTTTATCCAACTTTTCAAAGCAATAACTACAACAATAAGCCATTAGCTGTCAAGTGCCGTAGTTTGGAGTCCCCTGTAACTAGCAAACATGAACAATGTGGTCTCATGCACCGATCACCACAAAAAAATCACCATCGTTAAAATGGAATTCATCATACATAACAGCAGCTAAACAATTTATTAATTTCACTTCTGTCAGAAAAATCGAAAACAGTAAACAGCTTTTGGCAGGCAACATCTGTGATAATCCTTATCAAAGATGTTCTCAACTCCATCAATGAAAGTTTATCGACACTTCAACTCAAACTTCAGATTAAAAAAAGAAAAGGTTTCAACATGTTTCCTAATTTGTTCATTCTTCAAAAACCATTTACAAATCTCGCCGAAAACCGACTGCTGAGGTTTGCATGGAAAAACAGACGTAGTTTCCAAACTACGGAAATGAAAATAGCATCTTAAGTAAAAAAAAAATATTTAAATGATTCCCGTGGTTTCAAACAAATTTCTTCAAACCAACTCTTTTCGATTACTGTAGCTGAAAAACTCACAAATTCTACAATTTTATTTTTGTATTTGATTTCAAAATAAGCCTATGGAATGGCAAAAGGATACGTATTTGCCAGTTCTTTTAGTCTTGGCCATTGCTTTTCTACGGCTCTAAAATATTTTCAACATGAAACTTTTTATTTTGATTTTAGGCACTAATTCAAATAAATAAATTATGGCATTGATCCAGAAGGGAAGCTAAAGTTTTTCAGAATAACATTAAACATAAAGTAGTTTGATAAATTTCTAAGAAATAAAAATTTTTTGGGCATTTGAAAAGAACAATTATAATTAATTATTTTTTGTTTAAATGTAGCTATAACTTCAGCATTAAAACTACAGCTCGCTTAAGTTTCTTCATATGATTATGCGAAGATCTCACAGTTAAAAATATTTAAACTCTCTAAGCATTATACAAATGAACATCACTCTTATTATGTGGTATCGTTGAAAAAATCCAAAGCTTCTTATTTTAAAAGCAATATATAGAACTACATATATATATATATATAAATATAGTCTTTCAAATGCCTGTAAAATAATAATGTAATGACGAAAACGAATAAATTAAAAAGTAAGCATTCATAATTTGATTTAACAAATATTATCTTTGAAAGTAAAAAACATGAAATGTTTCAAGTAAGGCTGAAAAAAACGCCTTTATTAAAGTAATATTTTTTATGCTGTTCATAAGAATTATAGCATCATTTTCGCTTTCGTGAAAAATAAATGCAAGGGGTTTCGATTTTATCTAATGAAAACGCAAACAGGTGAGTTTAATGTTCAATTCATAACATCATCTGTGTACATCGGCAGTCTGTAACACATCGATCGCTTTCAGCAGATCACGGGTACTAGTGAATTATGAGTGTTATCTTTACATATGAAATGAACATATTATTGTTAGGTAGCTGTTCAGTGAATATTTAAACGAGCAAAATTCAAAAAAAAACTTGAGTTTAGGCACATTCCTACTCCGAAACCAAGTTGATGCACTGATAAAAATTTCCGTAAGAAAATAGTAAAATAACCATTTATTCGATTGTTATTTTAACATATTTAATTGCAACAGTTGAATAGCCATTAAAAAGATGGTACTCAAACCGCTAATTGTAAAAAAAAATCGTTTATTCTCTGTTTATCCTAAAGAACGTTTAATTAACCGTAATTTTCAAGCGATCAATAAGAATCGGGCGTCCATCTTGGTTGCGAAACCTTACCCGTCGTACGTTGTCGTTAAAGTATGAATAAAGATTTATCAGTTCAAATATGCATGTGTATATAAAAAATAAGGAAAATAAATTGGCTTAAGCAGTGATTACTAAATAGAAACACATACACACGTAAATCAAAAATTGGAGACATCGGATTCCCGAACTGCGTGCGAATGAGCGAACCCATAATTTTAGCTGCTGATGCTTGTTTGTATTTTAATTTTTACAGCAAACAAAATGATTTTCGTCAGTATGCAGTAAATTTAGACCAAAAATAAATTTGTATCCAATCAAAAACTGAAATCTAACAGGCAGTTTGCCTGTTTTAAAAGAAGATGTATTGATAAATAAACTCCCGCTTTACGTGATGAAGATGGTCGAGTGGATAGCGAGCAAGACTTGTACACCACGCATTCAAGGTTCGAGTCCCAAACAACTCGTTTACAGTTTCTACGACTTGAAGATTCTACGCCTGAAATGGTTCAAAAACGGTAAAAATTTTGTTTTGAAACCATTTTTAAATGGTTATAAAACCGTAAACTTTTGTATTTACGGCTTTTTAACCAAGCTGATTGGAAATGGTTAGGTCCCGTAAAGATAGAAAAATGTTCCAAACCGTAAATTTAAAGGTGAATTAGATAGACAGACTGCTGTCGGTCATTTAACCGTAATTTCATGATGAGATTTCTAACAGTGTGAGTGAAAAAATATAATATGAAGTTTATGCTCCAGAAGTATCATATTTTTGCAAAGGAATTTCGTAGCAGATTCTTACATTTCGAAATAGTTTGGCGCTGTTCCAGTTTGTATCCATCCATATACGAATGTAAATCTAGACTATTAGTTTTTTATTCAATGTCGCCCGAGCTCGATATTGTCCGAGCGTCAACTATAGATTTCGCAAGCATTCTTGTGAAATCATGCATGTACCAACTGCAGGCGAAGCGAAATTATTCGTGCTTGAACAAGCTTGCTTGAGCTGTGTATCCACCTTTATTTAAATTGTTTATTAATGAAAACTGAGTCTTGATAAAATGGTTGGTAATGAGTAGATAACGTCCTACAGAGGAAGATCGATAGTAGAGCTTCAAGGTCACATGCACCTAATGTAGATAAACTTTAAAGTTTACCATAATCTGCCTTGTGTAGTTTCGTATTTTTATTTATAGATAAAAATAAAAATTTTAATTTTAAAAATCTCTATCTTTTAAACGTGTGAGATCTAATTGAAAATATAGATTATAAACACAAGCAGAAAATTTTCGTTTTCTGTTATTACTGGCTCATGGTTAATTTGCTCCCAAGATTGAAATATTAATTTAATTATATTTTTGTAGAAATTTTCCACCCCGAGATTAACAAAGATAGTTGAAATTCCTTTTTTATTAAACTTCTTCCAAAGAATACAGGCGTCTTTTCTACTATCGATTTTCTTTTTGGTCGAATATTCACCATTTTAAATTCCAATAAAAGCAGTGCTGACGTTTAGGCAAATCTGAACTTTTCATTAAATTCTGGATTCCATATAATTTGAAAATCTCACGGCAGAATATAATAAAGTTATTGACTAGTATAAATGAGTTATGTACTTAAATTTTATTTTGTGAACGTTTCGCTTTTTATCTGGGTATATTTATAACTTGAAAGATGTCACTGTTGTTTTCAATTGTAATTTTATTTTAAACAATGAATTGTACTTTAGTTTTTACTAAAAATGTTAAGCGGGAAAAACACCATAGGGAGGGGTGTGCAACCCCCTAATATCTGTGAAATCTCCCTCCCAAAAAAACGAGGCTCCCCAAATTCCCTAAAAACACCCCTCCTGCGCCATGATCCCCCTTCCCCCTGGCAGGTGGTCCTGTCATAAGAACAAAATTGAAATATGTCAGTAGAGAAGTTTTTGACTATTTGATTTCGTTTTTATTTCATACAATGACGCTTTGAACCATTAACAATATTTTTAAATAATAGTAATAATAATGATAAAAATAAACTTTAGCTGGTAAGTATTTGTTTTTTAAATCTTTTTAGAAGTACGTGCGCAGTATGTGACGTAAACACGACTTTCTGTGCATTTCGTAAAAAAGCGTGTATGGCTTGGTGAGAGGGACCGTAGCGAACTGCCATAACAGCACGAGTTATACTTTCTTGTTAATTCGTAGAACTTAATTTACAAAATATTTGGCGACTTTGGTAAAGTAGTTTTTACCACAATAAATCATTTTCAAAAGAAGCCAGTCCCAATGTTGCGAGTCTTCTCCAATTATTGGAAAAATTCAGAAACTCAAAAGTGAATAGGATTTTATTTCAACAAACGCAATATCAGTGCTGCGGACTATGATTTTGGACTGTCTTTTTTAAAATGATATCTGTTACATTAATGAAAATTTGGGAACAACAAAGCTGTTTTTAAAATCCACATTAATTTTTCACGAGTTTTTATTTTTCTCATTAGACAAAAGGAAGACATGTATGTAGTTTTCTTCCAGAAAATTACTTCTAACTAAAACATAATTTTGTTTATCTCTAAATGGACTCCACTACCAAAAACGATAGCATGCATTAATAAGTTTCTGTATTGACTATGTAAGATTATTATTTGTGCTAATTGCATCCAACAAACCACAAAGAATCAGCTTGCGTGCATTAGGATCATTAATCATAGGAAATAGCTATTCCATATTTTTCCTGAATTGCCCCCAATCAACAAAGAATATTTTTCAAAAAATTAACGTAATTTATTTTCAGACGCAAGTTATAGATACATCGTTACAATGTAGTTAGAGTTTTATATTTAAGTATGCATTGTTATATCCTATTCATTTTAAGTTGCTAACAGGTTATTTTTCACTAATATAGTAAAGTTGAAAATATGTAAGGAATACTAAAATTAGTTATAAAATGATGACTGGGACACTTAATTCTTGTGCAAAAGGAATGGCTATCACTAAGTCCAAAAATGTGATAAACAACAAAACTTGTTTGTAAACACAAAAAGAAAAACTTCACTTTGTATAAAAGACCCACATAAGTAAACGTAAAAAGTGAAACTAACGAAAATAATTTTATACAAAAATGGAGAATTAAATATAGATTAACTTATATTTGATTACTTGAAACCAGTTTGGATATCGTTGCTTTCATTTATTTTCGTTCAAGAATTGGTTATGTAACAATTCAGATTAGTTTTGAATTGGTCGATTAAAATAGTTGATTTTCAAGTCTACGGAGATTGGATTAGGTGTATGAGCATTTCAGCTGACTTTATTACTAGCCATTCTGAATATTGTTATTACTGATCCATATTTGTGTCCTATGACTAGTAAAAATAAATGCATTAAACTATTTTAGTGCTCCGTAACCAAACTTTCAATTTATTATACGATTGTTATGTATGGGATTTTGCAAAGGCAATATTAGTTTTATAATAGGATTTTGAATGTTAAAACTATTGAATGGCATCTAACTTTGGAAAGATAGTTGTGGCATCAATCCCAAAGACAAATAAGGAGTCTATTTTTTTACATGATGGGAAAGTACGGAACGTGAAAGGTGGTAGTATACTGTTTAGACTACGTCTGCTTTCACACTAAAGGCGACAAAGATAATATTAATGTCTTTTCTCATCTGCGCAACTGCAGAGCATGATTTGCAGGGAGGGGAAAACGCACCGCGCTTGGGCAGATGAGAAAAGACAGGAATATTGTCTAAGTCGCCTTTGGTGTGAAAGCACCTTACTAGAGATAAGAGACCTGCAGTCTTGAGTTATTTTAGCGGCCCTTACCAGTAATTTACAATTTGTGTTCCGTTCTAAAAACACCCCTGCTGCCACCTAATCATAACTGCGGGTGTTGCAAGGTTTTATTTTATTCGGTGTCTACTAGTATCCTCAATTAGTATAATTGTGATTATGGTATAGTCCTAGGATAAAAATAAATAAAAAAAAAAAGAGACAGTACTTCTCATTTGAATACTAATTGCCCTAGATACATGAAATATGTGAATTTGTAAAGAATAATATGCAGTATAAATTGTAATAGTATATATAAATAAAGTATAAATACATTGGAACATTATTTATACGACGTTTTAGTGTGGTCCGAATGTTGGGATCTAGCCAGAAAGGCAAATCGATCATATGGCGTTATCGTTTAGACGGCGTTTTTCGGCAGTCCCTTCGGCGTCGCATGTACGAAGCTCCGCTATTACCATATGTAACGTTTTGCTAGAAGGTCGTCTTCACACTAAAATTAATATAAACTTTACAATTTTAATCGATGTTGATTGACACCAACCTTATTTTTCTAGAGCTCATGATGGCTGAGTAATTAGGTGTGTTTCAGTTTTCCTTTTCGTGTTATTACTAGATTTCAATGGTATAGGTACATATCACGATTTTTTTTATTTTTAGTATGTCCATTTAAAAATAGCAAATACAAAACCAAACCCCTTAAGATCTAGCTTTAGTGGTATTTTGCCGAACTGTCAAACTTAATGTCTCATTTCATAGCAATATGTTTATCGCCCCTGGATTACACAATTAATTGCAATAGTTATTCACGCTTGTGTCAAAAGAAAGCCATTCACGAAAACTAGTGACAAATCTGACACTACTGCACATATATTATAGCATAAAAAAAGGACATGTCACGCGAAATTACATTACGTAAAAAGTTCTACCTAATGTTACCCCTGTTGATAAATTTAGTCTGCAACAGATTGGTTACAAATTCATAATTTTACGAATTGATCGGGTCATGAAATATTCATATATTATTTCAATCCCAGCATTTTTGTAACCATAAAATAAATTTTGTAAAATAATATAGACTTAGGGAATAGGCTTAGATTTTTTTGTACTGGAAGCAAGGACATAATGTATGAGAGATTCTATTAAAATAATCTTTTGTCCTCTTTCTATGTATATATCTTAACATTGAACATTTGACTGCAAATTTTCAAAAATTAGTTTTGTTGCCGGAAACCATTTACAGATCATTCCATTTATAGAACACAGCTTAACTTTAAATAATGTATTCAATTTTATATTATTAAATCAAGGTTGAAAAATCATTCAGCCAAGCACAAATCGATAATATTTATAGACATTTCCTTATTGATTTAAGAGTAAATTAATTGAAATGCCTTATTTTTCAACGTTTTATATTTAAAAAATTCCATTCATAACATACTTGGATTAGCCTTAAAATGAATATTAGTTTTTTTAAAGCTTAATTACTTCTTTTCTAATCTTAGTCGAAACAACAAAAAAAAAAGTTTCAAACAAAACCTTTTACCCATTACTTTCCCTATTCTCATATATAAAACGCACAGACTCATTCCGTGAAAAAATTAATTTAAAACCCAATTTATATACTTTGTAGCGTGAAAGAACTAAGGGTAGGAACCAGAAAGAAATGAGAGAAGATAACCGCTCGTAAATTGAACTATTGGCAAAACATTACCTAAATTTCTTTCATATATTTATAAAGAGCTACCATTACGTATGTGGTTAAAAACTTTTCTTGCTATCGTGTTACACACTTAGGCAAAGGAAAGCTGAGTAGTCGATTTATAGAAGGGTATTTTTTTAAAGAGGAACTGCACATTGTACAATAGAAGCTCGCGTCGACATCATCAAAAACTATATAAATATATTTTGCCTTGTATGGTGAAGTTATAAGATGAATTACAGCATATTATAAAAGGGGACGCATTGGTACAATTTTTGCAAAACTCATTAGGTTTTTTTTTCTATCTTTGATTTGATGACATTTTACATGTTATAAAAGAAAATTCGATTAATTTTTGTACGAGTTAATTTATGCATATCAAAACATTTTCAATAAAAGTATTGTTTAAATGACAATTTATGCACGCTTTTTTTTCTCGTAACTATATTACAAATACATCACATCACTCAATAATATTTACATAATAAATTATTTCTAATAATTTTAGATTCTCCCCTAAAACAATGCATTTACGAAATGTATGCTTTAGTGCAAGAAATGTTAGTTTTCGTTTTACAAGCAAAAGTTATATTTAATCATTAAAAAAATATATTTCGAAAACGTTGCCACTTTTTGTTTAAAAGTTATGACAGATAATAACCTATTGGAAACTTCTTTAAAAGTGTGCATTTCTCCTTTTGAAACTATCTACGTGAGATAAGTCTTTTGACAGCAATTGTTTATTTTCGTTTATTTTCACACACCCGTAAGTTTAAATTTTTCTTATCTGAACTATTTTCTGTAAATTCTCGAAAAACAAAAACATAAAAATCCCTGGAGTGTGTATTTTTCCTTCTTTAACTTTATTGTTTTTGAGTAAATTTTTCTTTGTAGTCTATGAAACCATTACACGAGGTAATTTATTGCTACTTCTCAGCCAAGTGTTGAGATATTTTATAAATAAACACACTGAACTAGTTTTTCGTCAGGAACCTTCTTCAGCTAAATTTTCGTATTTTCTTAGAAAGCTTCTTTCTGCCGTTTTAGATCCAGTTTCTGAAAATATATAAACATAATTTTTGTTCCAAAAGGTACGGAATGTTTTTGAATAACGATTTGATAACCTTTCCATTACCAATTTTTAAAAATAATTTTGAAAGTATTCAAATTATAAAAAAAACGATGTTTATTATTCTTTAATTTAGCAGGAAACCTTTACTGCCAGAAGCAAGGAAAGTTTTCTAATATTATTCCCTTTGCCACTGCTATTTAATACATAATTAATTTATTTTTTAATTTGACGCATTCTTCGGCAATTTTAACTCTTTTGTCCCCTTAAAATCATTTTTGTTGTTGTTGTTTCTTATCCCACTTGGTAGACAGTAACATCTAGACCAAGTCCATAAGCCTGTGTGTTTTTAAACCCTCCAAAACAGAAGAAGTGTTGGAGAACGACTGGGATCTAACACATCCAATACAGGACAAAACATGGGCAGGAGCAAGATTCCACCAAACCCGATGCCAAAAATGAGAGTTAAAACCAAGTAGGGTCAGTTGGGGTAATTGTAAACGCTTTTTCAATGTTTTAACTTTTGATCCTTCCCTACCTCTTGAATGAATTCAGAGATAAAATTGTGAGCAGTGTAGCCACTACTGTATTTCTTGTGAGTAAATGTGTACAAAAACTTTGACTTTATGACTATTTGGTGGTGAATGAGCTCGTGTTTACAATTACCCCAGATCTCTGGGGTAATTGTAAACAGTGATTTATTTTCGAATAAAGTTCATAAAAATGGAAAATTGTTTCATACATAGTTTGCTTGAAGGCTTAAGAAGTAAAATTTGTTATGTAAAATTTGCCCCGCAGTGGATCAGGCGATTAAGCTTGGATCCCACAGAACACCGAAAGTGAAGCACAACTGGCCGTGGTCAACGCTTGGGAGGGTGACCACCTCTCGCGACTGATTATTCGGAGACCGGTTGCGCTAAAGGGCGCTGTGCATACGAAATACATCGTCGCTTCAAACGTACACCAAGTTAGAAATAATTTCCGCTGAGGGACCAGCCTAGGTGACGACCTCTCATCTGGGAGCTGGTTAAAAATCATTAAGCTCCTCTGAGCCTAGTGTACTTCATTCTAGCAGAGCTCATTATTACTCAGTAGGAGCTTCCTTAATTCCGTGTCGCCTTGCAAGGGGGTGGGGGGAGGGCTTGGATTTCCAAGTGGCATTAGCAACAATAACAACAGTTACGTAAAATATACACAAAAGTGTAATTTACATCAAAATATAATACTTATTGTCCCCCCAAAATATTGGAAATATGATAAATTTAAGTGTTTACAATTACCCCAGAGTACGAAATATATGGGGTAATTGTAAACACCTAACTTGCACATGAAAAATAACAGGGAGGATTAAATTCATAACTAAATGTTTTTAGCAGCATTCTATATGACAAATAAAAATGGTTGAAACCGCTTACATCGCTTTTGTAGATGAGCTGGAGAGGAAAATGCAGGATCACGAAATTTTGTTAAACAAATTTTTTCACTGTGCCATTTTCAAACAATAGTAACGCATCCACAGTTGTTTCAATGTCTTTCCTATGCTGCCAGTTTATCACTCACAAGCAGTTAAGTTTTCAAAACCACCACAAGTGTAGTTATGAAGCTTGTTTACAATTACCCCATGTTTACAGTTACCCCAACTGACCCTACCAATACTGCGACTACCAGCGAGATTCTCACAGTAAGCAATGACAAGTATTGGCGACACTTTCTCCTGTCGATCTCTGTAAAACTGTCTTTCCTACCTGCTCTCTAGGAATCGCGGAAATCACATGATAGGGTGATTCCACAAATAAAATAAAATATGTGCATCTCGAACGGATAATGCAGGAGCTAATATAATTTGCGAAATATTTACAAGTAAATTATAATTCATAAAAATACTTTACATTGTTTTGCAGTTTTACTTAACTTTATTATTCTATTTATTTATTTTTATGGTTTAAAATAGCTATATAAATCGCTAACTGCTGATAGATATAACAGAGTTTTTAAGACTTAATTTTATGTAGAAATAATATTTAGATAGCAGGGATACTAATTTAAACAAAACGTATCTAGTTAGTTAAAATGACCCACGTTTTTACCAAAAAAAAGAAAAAAGAAATGAAATAATACATTATAAATTTTTGAAAAATTGTATTACCATTCTTGTGAAAATAGTTTTAATTCAAATTTTCTCTCATAAATCAATCGTTTTGAATCAAAATTTCTATACACATGTTCGAAAATCTAGATTAAAAAAACGTATAGATAAAAAAACTTATCAACTCGAAAATCTTTGAATAAAAACAAAGCACCATCGTAGTACGGTGCTCCATTGAGTGAAATAAAACGTTACATAAATCTTGTATTTGATACACATTATCATGAATTACTTACATAAAGTTGTTTCGGCGCACAGTTGTTTCGACGAAACAACTGCAGTTTAAAATGTCATTATTCAGATGGCTATCTTGAACGATTTCCTTGTTTGGAAAAGTAGTTAGGGAAGATCGTTGTCAAAGCTGTATAAGTGGTTGAACAAGTGGTGGAAGTTGGTATATAAGTCATTGCAAAGCTTTTGATCTCCATTTTAGGAGATTCTGTCTGGCAGTAAGTGGAAGTTTTCATAAGAAATTAAACTACAATTGAATTTGTCTTTTTTATTTAAATTTTATTTGTAGTGTTTGCTCAACATCATTTCAAGTTTACAAATATAAATTGAATTAGGTATCGGCGGAATAATTTTGACATTTAGAATATTTTATGCGATATTGTACTGCCAAATTCCTTCATTAGCACTCCGTCGGTCGCGCTGTATCTCACAGATACAAAGCTTTGAAATTCCCCTTTTTTAAATCGAAGGAGAAATGTCACGACCTTGACCAGAGCAATATCTGCCCTTCCGGTCACGAGGTCTCCTGGAGTGTTGTAAAAGTAGGTGTCGGGGTATTTTTTTCCCCGGTTTTGGGGTTCTTTTGCGGTTTGTATCTGTGGGATACAGCGCGACCGATGACGTTTACCGTTTGTTATACCGATTTTATTAATTTTTGCGTTTATTTTGCTTTGGAAAATGAGTAAAAAACGCTTTCTAAATTTAAAATGATCAGAAAAATCTTGAAGCAGTTCATAAAATTTTATTTTTCGATGAAAATGAAGATTTCGATGCAGAACTTTTCGATGAAAGTGATAAGAATAAAGAAGATTTCATGGAATGTCATTCTGGTTATGGAATGTCATTCAAAAAAAAAGACTAGGATAACGCAATATAAATGCCTAAAATGCAGAGAAAGTTTTTGCTTAGAACATGCCGTGATGTTTTGTAAAAGATGTGCAATTGATGAAAAAAATGTATCTGAGTCGGATAATTTTTTTCATTCGCTAAAATTATTTGAATAGTTAATATTTTGATTAAAAATATTTTCACTTAATATAATTATATATAAATACCTATTGCACGCATATATTTTATCACTTTGCATTTTATTTTTTTGCTTGCAAGTATTTGTGTTGTAATTTAATATTTTCATTGTATTTTACATTGAAATAAAGGAAATAAAGGAAATAAAGGAGAGGTAAGGGTCCAAGTGTAGGGGAGGTGGAGCCTGGTACCCAAAACAAAAATACATTTAAAAAAAAAACTTTCATAATTAAATTTACGCATTGCTATTACGAAATGTATCTATGAGATACAGCGCGCCCGATGGTGCAAAATTTGGAGCGCGCCCGACGGAGTGTTAATAGCAGTTTACTGACCTCCTAATAGCGCCAAATTAAATAAAGCATACGTTTACAATAAAACTTCCTTGCACGTGTTTTGGAGTAAAATCAAACCGCTTTTTCAGTGTCAAACAATAAGTTCATCTAGAACCATACTAGCCCACTTTCTTCACCAGCTACAAATTTATAATCTAGCTAGTTCTTTTTCTTTCTTATTTAGCTTTACTTTTTATTACTTCAAATATACTTTTTTTAACGATTAATACATATTCATTCAGTCACTCAATCATTCATTTATTCTCCCATTTATTCATTAATTATTTCACTCATTTATTCAGAAATATCCTCAAAAACCCAGATCAAAAAAATTCGCAGGAAATACGTTTTCTTAGTTCCTGTTGAACTTAGTATCTGTACATGTTCTACGCCATGAGATCATTCCGATAAAGTTTGTTTCAAGGAAATCCGACAATCAGGGTTTATGTAGGACTGAAATTTCAACGTAGGAACTATTTTTTTTTTTTTTTTTAACTATTCAAAGTTGAGCAAAAATTGTTTAAATCGGAGAATATTTCACGTCGAGAAGTCCTTCAAATAAGTTTGTTCAAAGGAACTTGGACTTTATGTCCAGGATTTATAAAATTTGCTTAATATTTCCCCTATACCGCTAATGTTAAGTTTTTTGAACTGTTAAAAATTTGACGGAAAAAAATAAAACATGGAAGAGAGATGTCTTCGCCGAGATATTTTGGCTGCAAAAAAAATCTGTCAAATTGGACCATTCCCTCAAAAGTTTTTTTTTTTTTTTTTTTTGGGGGGGGGGGGAGGGGGCATACAGACATACTGACCAACATGCAAACACAAATTTTCCACATTTCAAAATCCTACATTCAATCTTTCTATTTTTCAATATTTATTAATTAATTCCCTTATTTTTGACTTTTCTTTGTTTTTACCTATAGTTTTACGATACATTTAAGGCTTTTTGTATACTTTATTTATTTATTTTTACTTTTACGAGAAAGTAGACTAAAAAGAGGAATACACTCTCAAAACACCAAAAGAATAGTAATTGCGTGTGAAAAACAATTTTATTTCCCCATTTTACTTATCATTTTTTATAAATGTAATAAGTTTATGAAAATTAAAAAGCTTTCATATTTAAATATTTAATTAACAATTATCGTAATTTGTTAGCGTTTAAGAAAAAAATTAAATAATCTAAAAAATTGATTTCAGCCATAACTTATATATAATGACGTTTTAGAGCTGCTTTCTTCCAACAATCGTTTACACTAAAACCTCACCACAATAATATCCGATACAACGATAAATATTATCTTGTGGTCTTCAATTTTCAAACAATCTAATGCAAATCGCTTTTAATTTAAAGATATTTATAGCTTTAAACCTCTGTAAAACTTTGGTTATCTTAATTATTAACAAATTGGTATTTGAAAACAAAATCGTATCACTTTCATAAATACATAGAGCCAGCTATGACATGCTTTGAAATAAAAGTAGATTGCTATCAATATAACAATATGTCTCTCTATCGCGAGATTTATATTAGGTTCCGTAAATATCGTTGTATCGTAGTTTTACTGTAATATATTTACACTAATTTTGTTTTTCATCCGCATTTATTACCCACTGAAAATTTCTCAAACAAATTGCATGACTCTGAGTCCATAACAGTTGAAGTGAAAATGTATCTAATAATCTAAATTCCAAAATAGTCTCTATCGTATAATAAAATAGTTGAGAATATGGAATGTTTCGTTCATCTCTCAATTACGTTGTTCACCATAATAGAAATAAATTCCTGTCTCTAACCATATTCTTCAAACGATTCTAGTTATTAGAATACCATTAAACTTAACCATAATGACAATTGTCGGCTTCTATCGATTAATTTTTTAAAAAGTAATCAGGAGTCAATTGTTTCAGCTATAGCTCAATTTTTAACAGATATTTTTCTTCTACGTTATTCGCTAAACTTCTTGTTGTTGTAGCTCATTAATTGATTCAGTCAAAACTACTTTCTTTTTTTGCTTTTCAAATTATAGAGTTTTAGACAGATAAAATTTCAAATTAACGTTAATTTGAAATTAGAAGTAAACCGTATTGCAATGACTTATCTTTACGGTAAAAGTTACGATTACATTAAATAATAAATTTCTTTGATTATGTTGCATAAACATTTATCTGCGTGTCTGTCAAGTTTAGAGTAGTTGAGCAAATGGGGGTAGTTTTTTTTTTTTTTTAAATTTCTAGGGGAAATCTTAAGGGAAAACTTCTTAGTGTATACATAAGATTGCTTTTATTTTATGCATAAGTAGGAAGTGGGTGTTGCAAGGTTTGCAAGCATATTAATAGTTTTTATTACTTGTAAACAGTTTTGTATTTTTTATTATTTGCGATTTGATATGTATTTTACAATATTTAGTTTAATGAGTTTTTCTATATGGTGTAAATTTCTGAATTTTACAACAGTTATCCAAAACAAATTTATTAATGTACTTATAATTGCTCAAATGTCATTAAATAATACGAGTTTTTATATCTAACTAAAAGGATTTTTCTTTCAATTAAATGCCAAATCAAACGTCTGAAAATGGAAACCTGAACTGAATCATGTGACGCTAAATTAGAGGTTTCGAAGCACTCTTTAACGTCAAACGTAAGGAATTCTCATTTTAAGAAGCACTTTTCTGCGATCAAATGCCCAATTAGAGTGAAAGTAGTGCTTTGAAATTTCGTGATAGAAATAATTGACTCAGTTGAACTAGAAGATTTTCCATTTTGTTGTTAAAGAACTTGAGGACTCAAGCAAACGTTTCGGAGAGTACTTAGGTCTTAATTTTCTTTTGAAAACTTACGAGCTTCAGCATGTTATTTTCATTAAAATATGCTTTAGACCTACGTTTCTTTACTTTTGTGAGTACGGATATTCTCTAAATGCCTGTACATATAATGATTCCTTAACTACCGCTTGCATTGCATTTGCCTAATATACTGAAGCAGTAATTTTGCTACATGAACAATAAAATGCTACAAGTTTTGTTTTTAAAAAATGTATGAACAGGATGCTAAAAAAGTTGTTCACTTTCATACCACTGAAAAATTAATTATAAGAAATAATAAATCACAGCTTTGGAATTATAAATATATTTCGCACTGATGAAAAATGTAAAAAAGATGTTTTTATATTTTAAAGTAGGGATCTTCAATCCGTGGACCGCGGGCCACCAGTGCCCTCCCCCCTCCCGAAGTTATTTTAGTGGCCCTCAAAGCCTTTGCAATACGTTAAAAACGAAAATGTTAAAAAAAAATAATAAATAAAATAATACATAATAGAAAGGAAAAGAAAACGGCTGATAGATGCAACACAGTCTTAAAAAAAATACACGTCACACATGTGCTAGGGGGAAAACAGTATAGAGAAAACTTACATATATGTCTTGTTTAAAAACTGACTCGTCATTTAGGAGGGTCTGTGGGGAGGGGGGCGCTTTGAAAACGTCATATTAACTCATAGCTGCGCATGTATTTTGTTGGTCCTTCGGGGCTGGGATATTACCATATATCCCCTCCTCCCCAATAGAAACCTTTGAAACATTGTAGGAAATTCATCAGCTGTTCGGAAAAGTTTAATGCAATGTATAAGGAGAATATACCTTTTACCCCCGACACCCTCCTCTCCACCGACCTCGAAAATTCAAAACGACTGTCATGTTCAAAAAGGGAGGGAAAGAGGGGAAATGGAAGTTTATTTCTCCAACCAGTGTTGCCAGGTTTCAAAAATGAAAACCGCACAGCCCCGCAACAAAATCCAGTCCCAAAACCGCCCAATCAATTTTGTGACCCTTACCCCTCAACCCCTTGAAAAATTAGGTTATTAATTTGGACACTTAAAATTTGGTTGTTAAAAAATAAATAAAAAACCACGCCTATATATAAATATATATATATATATATATATATATATATATATAAAACAATGCCCAAGTATCCCATTAAGACTGAAGAGAGAATTCCTCCTCTGAAGTGATACTTTTTTTGTTTTTAAAATATTGCGCGGGGGTGGAGCTTGTGATAGTAATATCTGTTTCATACCATGCTCAAATAATACATTAGTTTTTCTTTTGCAAATGTTCAAAGCATCCTTTTAGGAAGAGGCTTGTGAGTGTTGTTTGAGAAGGCAGAGGCGTGGCTCTTCGATATGGGCTTTTATTAAAGGGGAAGAGGCGGCTCTGCCCATAGCATTAAAAAAAATGCTTATTTTGTTCTGCATTTCTATGAGTATTTTTTTCGATAAAAGCGTTTAAATTTTAAAAAGTCTATGTTTGCCTTTTTTCCCCTCAGATTTTTGTAATCCCAAATGCGTCTCCGAAGGCCTCAGAATGCACCAGTTTGCATATAATTTTCAAAATTTTCCCCGGACCCCCTTTGACTGTCAGAATTTCATATCTCCAGTTTAGGAGGGTTTCTTTATATGGCTCTACACCCCTAAGGTAGAGCTGAAACGGCTATGCCGTAGCAACATTAACGATAGTTTTATGGGTTTATCAATGGCCCACAAGTTAAAACTCCTCAAAAGTGCCCCCAGCGCATAAAAGTTTAGGAAATATGAACAATAATTGAATGGCGGGAGGGGGAGACATTTTTAAGTTTTGCCCCGCCACGAAGAACCCAAAGATCCGGCACTGGGGGATAGACGCCTAGTAGTTGCTGTTTTTTTTTTTTTTTTTTTTTTCAATTCGTGGTGTATAATTTTTCTGAAAATTTTATGTGAAGTTCAGAATAATTTTAAACTGAGAATCGCCTATGGTGTGGTCCGCCGATCTTCTCGAGCTAATGGATGTGGCGCTCGGACCGTATTAGCACTTAGTTTAATATGAGATAGTGCGACTAATGCACAGCTAGGAAGCCATCACGATCATTTCATCTCAGTTATAATCATCACAAATAACGTTTACTTGCCCTACGGAAAAAAACATTCCTAATGGGAAACATGTATCAGATCTAAAAAATAAAAATATATAAAAAATCACATTAGGACATTAATTATCAAAAAACAATTTGCTAAAATAATACCCGGCTTTGTTTAATATAGTATCAAAATAACATCAATCATACGTTATAAAATCTTTGCAGCAAACATGCGTACACTAATGTAGCTCAGACAACGCGATTCATCAACACATGCTACTTTGATCAGTTTAAGGCTCACTTTCCAGAATTATCTTCTACTTTTTTGAAATTATTTGTTAAAGTTATTGATGTTATTTTCTAAGAATAAAAATTAATGCAACGTAAAATTATCCCAAGGAGTAAAGGCGTCAAAATTTGAACAATCTATTTTATTAGTACTGTTTCATTTTATTAAAACTACTTGAAGTATTACTTGTAGGCAAGTTTTTTTATATTATTATTATTATTGGCTCACCCCTATGTTGGGCCATTGTTTATGCTATTAGATAAATTTTGTCCTAACTGACTGGACCTTATAATTTAAGAGCAGGTTTTTTTTATTCTCTTGCGACTAAAACAAAAAAATATATGAACCCTCAAACAGCATTTCCCAAAAACCAGTAAAAATATTCACGAAAATGTTTCAAAAAACACGAAACTTCTTTGATTATAAGAGGACAAAACTTATTGAGTTCGTAATTTTAGGATTGTGGTTATTGTTCACCGAATTAGTAAAAACAAATTTTTCCATCAAAGAAAACTAATATAATCAGAGAAAGCAGCATTTTTTTAACTTTATAGAATCAAATATACTCGTATATGCTATGAATAAAAATGTAAAATAATATTTTTAAAAACACCTCAAATTAAGATTTCACATGTTAATTTTAAACATTCTGTTGTGATAAATTATTTACAAAGCAAATATATACCGCGTACTCTTACAAAACTACCATAAAATGTTAATTTTCAACGGTATTGCCAAAATATGGATATCTTTATTGTGCAATAATTGTACAGATTTTAAGATAGATTTTAATATTTAAAAAAGCGTTTTGAAAAAGTATCACATGCAATTCTTTTGAAATGTTTTTTCGAGCAATCTAACAGACTAGAAATAGAAAAAGCTCTTCTATCCGTATGTCTGAAGAAGATAAGGATTATTTCGCGTATGATCCATGACTCTTAAAGAATCTGGTCTGAAATGCACACACTGACGAATGTGTGTCGATGCGTATTTTTCATAAATAAAAATAGTCTCTAAGAATATTTGTCAAACATCCAGACTTTGTCATGATTCGACAAAAAATGTTTCATCAAATGAAGCAGTAAGCTTTAACGACTGTAAATGTAAGCTCGCTTCTTATTTTCGATTAAAATGCTCTCGTTTAAAGTAGGTTTTAATAGTGGAAGACGAAACAAAAATGTACTTCATTGTTAAAATATTTTGAAGAAGGTTATGTTATGTATAAAACGCACAATGTTTTACAATGCATAATTATGAGTTATTTTTCCAGTTGTATTATTAGTTGAATATAATATATATATATATATATATATATATATATATATCTACTAATACTAAAGCAGCCTGTCTGTGTGTGTGCATGTACAGTGGCGTGCAAAAGTTTCGGGCCATCTTATTTTTCGTACATATTGCACATAAATACGATGGTGAATAATATAAACGATCGATTATAGCAGATATTCACTTATATTTGAAAAGAATGAGATATACATTGATATTACTTTCAAATAATTATTTCTTCAACATTTCTTGATTAATGACTGTGCAAAAGTATCGGGACACATACTACCTTTAAAAAAAGAAATCAAAAAGAATAAAGGAGAATTGGGGTTAATGTCTTGTACTCCTTCCCTCGACTTACTACTTTGTTGCCATGCCCTTAGGAGTAATGGCTGCAGCACACCGACGAGGCATTGAGTCGATTAACCGCGAGATTCGTTCTTTTGGCGATTTCTCCCACTCTTGTCGCAAATGGCTCCACAATTACGGCTTGTTGGAGTGATTTTTCGTTCCAACACTAACCGTTAGGTCTTGCCACAAGTGCTCAATGGGATTTAAGTCCGGTGACTGCGATGGCCAGGCTAGGAGGCGGACTTTTCGGCTCTGAAGAATTTTTTTCACAAGACGCAAAGTTTGTTTTGAATGGTTATCTTGTTAAAAAATCCAACCATAAGGCAAATTTTTCGTTGCAAATGGAAGCATATGGTCTAGCAGAATGTTCTGGTACATTGCATCGTCCATATTGCCGTGAATTTCCAACAGCGGACCAACGCTATTAGCAAAAAATGCTCCCCAAACTTTGATGTTCATACCACCGTGTTTAACAGTAGGAGTTTGATACCTTACTTTATATCTGGTACTTGTTGGAGGTCTTACGTATTTCCTACCCATCACTTCCAAACAATTGAAATTTCAATTCATCAGAAAATAGCACTTTCTGCCAATCTGATGCCGTCCAGTGCTCAGATGTTTTCACAAAGTCCAACCCAGCCTTCTTATTCTTTTTGCTAATTAATGGTTTCTTGACGCCAATCCGTCCAATCATCCTTACAGCCTTCAGACGTCTAGACACTGTACTCTGGCTAACATCGGGTAGATTTTCACTTCGTAATTCTCGTGAAATATCGGCTGCGTTTTTTCGAGGATCGACAACACACTTTCTTCTTATAATTTTGTCGACACGACTCAAAGGTTTTCGCGGCCTACCGCTCCGTTTTTATCACACGGTTAGTTTGTTGTTTTATACTTAGAAATAATACGATTAACAGTACTTTTACCGACAGATAAAGCCCTTGCAATGAAATGTGAACTTTTCCTTCTTAAGAAAGTTTCTCCACGATTTCACGAACCTGAATATTCGTGTGTTTCTGCATCGTCGCCACAAGAAGACTAATTTTTCTTCGTGTAGCATGTTTTGAAACCTGCGAGCCTAAAATGTAAACAAATCGGGAGTACAGAGCCGCGGCGAGAAGTGGCCCAATATTTTTGCGCACCGACGAAAGTCATTTTACGTAGTACACGTAGAATATGCTATGGGCCAGTGTAATATTTGATGTTTCATTGTATATTCTAACTTTCTCATATATTTTGGACAATGAACGCGTGGAGGAATAAAAATTTTTATCAACTCCATGGAAAAATCAGGGTGGCCCGAAACTTTTGCATGCTACTGTATGTCTGTCTCTGTACTGCGTAGGACTAAGACCGTTCGGCCGATTTTCATGAAATTTAGCACGAAATTAGCTTGGAACGTGGGGGTGTGCCTCTTAAAGTTTTTTGTAAAATTCGAATTTGTTCTTTTTTATTCCAATTTATAGCCAACAATGTTTGCTCAAAATGGTTCTTTTTTATAAGAAGAAATTATCGCATTGTTTCGATCTTGATATCATTGAAAAGCCAGTAAAAAACTTTCCCAGAAAAAGTTTTACTCTTTGTGCTAAAATTCGAAGCTTCTAAATTAACTAGAAAATAAGTTATAAGCGTTTTTCGTTGTAGTTCGAATTTATTTTTTTACGGTAATTAACTTAAATTTTATTTTCCCCAGATCGCTTTAGTTTTATTTTATCTGAAACGTTGCCAGTTTGTCTATTTGTATATTTGCTTACTCAAATTTCTATTCACAACGTTTCTATCACTTTGAGGCACAACAGAGCTTTAAATTTATCTTTTTCCTTATTTTGGCATTTGATTATCTTTCCTTTTTAAACGATTAAAAAAACAATTTCCTGCAGCGCTCGGGCGATCGATAGCTTTATTTTAAATTCCTTATTTTGACAGGTATTTTTTACGGAACAGTTATCCATACTCTACAGGGTTCTGTTAAGAAATGTTATCCTTTACAGCGATTTTTGTTATTCCAAATTCTTATTAATATTTATATTTGATTTACATAACTATTTACTTTTCACTCCAGTGAATGAGCACATATATTATTTACCTATTTGAGCTCGTATGTAAGGTTTATTCCCCTTTCAAAGTCTTGCTTGCTGCTGTTAGTTTCTGCCAGCAACAAAATGTCGTCTTCCTGTTTTACTGGCTTATAATCGTTCTTTTATTTTGTGGGTGATCGAACAAACAAACAAAATGCCTTTGTTTCTTTTGTATAAAAAGAAAAGCAATATTCTGAAATGTGTAGAGTCGGCGGCTGATTGCCGTGGGCGGCTAATTTTTAATTCTGTGGAATGCTATACATTTTAATAAAATAACGCAATGTACACATACAAAAGATACCAAGTCTTTTCACTTTTTAACATGAGAGGGTACCGTTAGTTTTGAACATTTTAAAGAAATATGCTTTTAGTCATTAAAAGAAATAATGCCGATTAGTATTTAGGACAATCAATGAAAGCAAAATTTTGACGAAGTTTAAAAAATCGTACCAGAATGGTTCTCAAGTCTAAACGAGAGGAGATGGGGTTAGTGCCAAGCCCCTAATCTTCGGTTTCGCACTATGTTTCTAATGCTAGTTGAGTGATGGATATGCACAGAAGATTTTTTACTAACCTATCTCTTTCCCTTTCAGAAAAAATTCTGGTTGCTCCACTGATGATTGTATAAAAGATATTTTGAAACTTTTACCTATCTGTTATGAAACATTACATATTAATTCCTTATTTTCCAAAGTTGTAAAATTGACATTGGCAGAAACAAAACTGTCAAATTAAAGAACTGTCTTGCATTTTAATATTTTTTATATTATTTTTGCATATTATGTCTTGCATTATACTATTTTAATTTTATTAGACTATTCTAAGTACATTGTTAGCAAACACCTCCTGATGACCATCACCAAAAAAAAAACTCGAGTTTTAATGCTAAATAAATATTTAAGAATCCTTAATAAATGTCTGTTTATTGCGATCTCAAAAGATTTTGTTTTATTTAAAAGGCTTGAAGAACATTTTTGTTCCATTGCGGTTTATTATTATTACGTCAAATTATTTTTAATCAACAATTTGTGCATTATGAATTGTACTCATCAGGTAATCTTTAGCAAAATAAGTCCTTAACTACTAAACTGCTAAAATATTATTATGGGGTTAATATTTAAAACATACACATTCGGAATTTAAAATAATCTTCTTTCAAAAACTTTCTTCTTTTGTTTAAAAATATCTTTAGAGAAACTGTTAACAAAGCTTCTCGAAAGAGAAAAGTATTTATTCTGCATCTCTTAAAGTTCAGAGAAAAGTTAACATTTAAGCTGAAACTTTCTGACACATAGTGGAAAAAATCTGCACTAGGTTTTGGAATAAGTCCAAAAAATTCTCCCTTTCCACGAAATCCGCGAAAAGAAAAACCAACACTGACCCCTAGACATGTGCTTCAGATTGTTTAACATTCAGACAGCTCATAAGAAATACCGTTGAAAGCGCTATTTTGAGACTCTTGTTGAAAGCTTATGTTTAAGCAACATTACTTTTTCGTTATTTGTATTTAAAGATTTTTTTTCATTAATGAACTGTAATTCAAAACACTGTATTAAATAAAATAGCATTTAACATTAATGTTTCAACTATATACACATTTAATGGACTGACAGTAATAGATCATTATACATTACAATTCTATTAGTCACTCATACCCTGTAGAATTGCTATTGTATAGGAAGGAATTCATACCTCACAAGCTCATCGTTTTTTCTATAATGATAAATATTCATCTCAATAACCTGGACCCTACGACGACTTCCATTTAAATTAACCCTATAGCATAAATCCCTGGGAACAGTACAGGATGCGAATTTTGTTAATATATATATATATATATATATATATATATATATATTTATATATACTAGTGGTACCCGCACGTCCATGCCCGTGTAAAAATGGGAAAAGACAAATCGGTTCGCTATCATACATACAGCGGTAACTTTTTTATGTGTAACTTTTGTAATTATCATCAAAATGTATAGCATTCCATATAATTCTAAAATAGCCGCCCACGACGGCAACCAACCGGCGATCCTACACATTTAAGTAACTTTTTCTTTTATAAAACACACACATTAAAAAAGAAAGAAATGACAAAGTAACTATTAAAAAAACAACCGCAATTTGTTTGTTTGGTTCAAGTAAATAGTAATAAGAAAAATCGCAATAGATGAAAACATTTCTTAATAAACCCCTGTAGATTATGGATAACGGTCACGTAAAAATACGTGTCAAAATAAGAAAATCAAAATCAAGCTATTGATCCACCACTTCAGGAAATACATTTTTAAACATTTAAAAACGAAAAAGAATCCAAAGCCAGAATATAGGAAAAGGTGAATTAAAATTCGGTAGCACCTCAAAATGATAAAAACATTGTGAACATAATTTTATTTAGCAAATATGCATGTACACAAATTGGCAACGTTCCAGATAAAATAAAACTAAAGCGCTTTATGAATCGTCTGGGGAAAATAAAATTAAACTTAATTACCGTGAAAAAATAATTTCGAGCTACAGAGAAAAACACTTGTAACTTCTTTTCTAGTTAATTTAGTGGCTTCGAACTTTGGCAAGAGGAGCAAAACACATACTGACACTTCTTTACGGGCTTTTCAATATTACCAAGCACGAAACGATGCGATAATTTCTTCCTATAGAAAAGAACCATTTTCGGCTATAAATTAGAAATAAAAAAGAACAAATCCGAATTTGTGGGAAAACTCTTAGAGGTGCACACCCCCATGTTCCAAACTAATTTCGTGCCAAACTCCATGAAAATCCGCCGAACGATCTTGGCCCTGCGCCGGACACAGACAGACGCACACACACACATACACAGACATACGTGTTGCTTCGTTATTAGTAGAGATACAGTATAGTAAAAAAAGTAAAAAAATGCTTCAAAGTAAAAATAAGAAAAGCGGAAGCAAGAAATTACATTTAGGAAACAAATTGGAAAAGCATGAAGTGGAGCGCCAGTGCGTCATTAGGGAGAAGACCCACTTTTACAGGGCTCTTTCTACATTGCAAGGACGCGCAATTTGCAAATTTCAATACAAGTATGGGGAGTTAGTTTTAATTATAGATGGTATTTTTTAACTCTTTTTTAGTAAATAGTTTTTCCAGTACTCCATTTTTTCCTAATATTCGGAAACGTTTTTTATGATTTTTTCCCTGTACGTGTTTCCCCCTATCTTTCTTTTTTCATGTTCCTCGTCTGTGATTAGTCTTCTTCATTCGCTGTCTTTGCTTCTATTGGGAAATCTCTAATCCGACCCATTTGTTATAAATGCCGACTGTCTTTCTAGTTGTTGGCTGTTCACTCACAACTTTCTTGTTGTGTGTTGAGCACTTTTAGTTCCTGCACTGATGAAGTGGTTCCATTGCATCCTCAAAATAGCTATTTCCATTATTGATTTGTTAATTTCTGCCTAATTTACGTTGTTTTTTTCCTTGTACTTATATTTTAGCACACATCATTTTTGATCATTTGTTTTATATATGTATATGTTTGTTTGACTTAGAGCAGTTTTTAAAATATATACCTGCATTCTAAGAGTACAATCTGAACAATACTTACTCTGCTGCTACGACTTAAAGAAAAGGTTCTATTGGGAAAGTATTATTTATTTCACTTGATAAAGAATAAAATTGTCGCACATGAAAGACGATATTTAAACCAAATAATTTGGATATATCCTATCTTGGGGTGTTTTCATCACACCTAGATTTATATAAGTAGAACTGTACAATTTACTACTGCAATTCTATCTCAGCCAGTAAAAGGAACTGGTGTCTTAGATTTGATACGCGTGAGATTTGATAAAATTTCAATAAAAAATAACCTAAATAGTTTAAACTCAGGACATATTTATGATTTCCCTCTCCTGTTTATCTTAGGTTATTTTACAGCTTACGACTCTAGCTGTCAAGTAAATGTATTTAAAAGTATACGTCACATAAAATCTAACTTTAAGAAGTACATCCATACGTACTTACTGCTTGGAGGAAATATCAAAAGTAGTAACTGTACTCTGACTCTTAATTGTTTTAAATAATTCAGATCCCATCATAAAAAATCATATTTTGCATTGAGTAACCTCGTTTGCAAACTACTTTCATAATAATTTCCCATCGAATAAATTCATAAATTACGAAAGCCGTTTACTTTAGAGATACTAAAAACATCAAAAGACTTACATGCTCGTAATAGAAATATATAATTTCACTCTGTAGTTGGCTTAATCTAGTTCCCATTGCGAAAGAATTACACATTATTTGTTCAATAGAAGTGGAATGTAGGTCATGGAATTTCCCATCTAGCTGTAATAATCTGTTTCGTATTCCGCGATTGATGTCTCTGAAATAGCTTTCACCAACTGCATTCACATTGAAGAGCTCGAATAAATTAAGACAGGTCAATAAATTGAGTGATTTTGATAAGATATCATGATCGCCAGCAATATAAGATCAACAAGTAGTTATTTTGAGTTTATTGGTTTCTCCAACCAAGTAAGTTATTAGTTATGACACTAGTGTGGGTGTGTTCTGATTAATTCTTTAGCCACCTTATTTATTTTCGAAAATCATTTATGTGGTAGGCTACTGTATTTTCTCAGTACTGAAACAAATGTAGAACTGCTCTCTTAACGTAATATTTTTGCTGTTTAGTGATTTATTGACTTAATATAACAGAATAAAACGTATATTTGAAGCAATCCCGAAACATATGTCTGCGTTTTAATGCTCATTTGTGCTTTAAATTAACGTGAAATTTTATTTCTTGCAGTTTTATTATCGTTTATTTTTAACCCAAGACTGTGGTACAATTGAACAGGCGATTAAATCTACAAAACTTATATAGCCATTGTTTCTTGTTCAACAAAATAACAATGTAATTCGATATGCATTAAAAAAATACAAACATATTATCGAACGAAAATATGTGTTGCCGAATCCTATTAAACGTAAAAGGGTGACAGACAGACTTACATTTCCGCCATCTCACAATATTACTGTCATTTTCCTTTTAAGTTTTTGAATTAATTTCATTTTCTAACCAATTTTTAGTTTTAGAAAAAGGTGAATAACCTATTAGAAGAGACGTTTTCAATGAACAAGATACAGATCAACAAAATAACAATCCTAGTTTTTTTGAATCAATGCTGTCTGATGGTAAATATCTAAGGGAATACGTTCCCTCAGATATTTACCATCCACTGTAAGTATGAAGGAAAACTATAAACCATTAGCACAAAGGTATTTACTTCAATAAATTCATAAATTAAGTAAATCCTGTATAACTAAACGTGCGTAAATTTGGGTGTACCGACATCCGGTTTGTAACACTATATCTCCCTCTACCCTCTTATCTCTCTCTCTTTCTTAGCTTGAATCTTGAATTATTTCTACTCCTTTTATACGGTTAAAATATTTAATTTCTAAGCAAAAGAAATGTATATCTAAAAAAAAGAAAAATAATCTAGTAAACTACATCAAATTAATTATTTCAAACTGCTAGGTTTCCAGTGATTCTAGATATCACTGTTTTTAACATGAACATTTTTTAATCAAGCCAAGCAATTAATATGTTTGAAAATATAGAATATCAAGAATATTTCTCCTAATATAAAACTTCTCAACTGAGTAGGTAAAATACGAAAGCAAAAACAGTTTATTTACAACGAAAATATCTCACTTTTAAGCAGCATGTGTAAAATTAGTAATCGTTTTATTTCTTTAAAAATGTACCAACCACAGCTAACTCAACTAAATTCCTTCTGCAAAAGCCATAGTTCTGAGCAAATCCTCGTTTCTTACCAAGTGACTTAAGATGAAAATACACTTTTTTGATAAAGTTACAAATTGCTAATTATTTGTTAAACAAATAAATGAAAACAAAACACTGAAATATACATCTCCTTTGAGTTTTTTCAATCACAAAAGGTATTCTTAGGACTTCTTCAAAGCGTGTTTATACCTTAGACGTTTATCTAGCTGCCAGAAATTGATGTTGCAAGTTTGTACCAGTCGCAATATATATATATATATGTATATAAATAGCTAGTGAGACTGTTATATCCTTATTTTTAAGAAATGTACTACACCCTAAAATTTATCAATAGTTTGTTTAAAACTTCCATTTTTAAAAGAAACTTATCGATTCTCCTTTATAAGTTAAAGTAAGTTATATTAAGTAAACTTATCAAGTTTCGTATTCTTTGAAAAATTAACTTCATAGCGTTGAAATTATTTAATCATAATTCTATGCACAGCGAACATTTCAACGTATTACCAATGTTTAAAGCTTTCCCTCGATTAAAAAGTGAAAGATTAAGATGAACTAAAACTTCACCTAACTCCTCACGTGTAACAAAAACAACAATTCCTTGATACGTTCATCTTCACTCAAATCAGGATTCGTCCTTTACCGCGCATGGGCAGAAGATCTTCTGCGTAGAAAATTTTCAAACAGAAATCAGCACATTGCTTCTCCTCATGATGGACATTGCGAGGCGCGCAGGGAGGTGCAACACCCGGATTCTTTATATAAATAGAAAGAGTGAAAGGTAGACATATTTCCTGACACGCAGCTGAGATCCGGCCGCTCTCTGCCTGAACTTTATCCGGGAAGAACACGCGAGAAGTTTTCCGGAGCCTTTGCAGAATGAGCGCGTGTTTGAAGAGAATGGGTCAATTTCCACAGAGAAATGGAGTCGATTGTTTTGCATTGTATTATCTCTTCCTCATTCTTCTTACGCTAACCACGTGTTCCCCCGAGTAAGTGATTTGAATTATTGTATGTTATTCAAATCAAACTCCATAGTATAAATGATTTAAGAGCTTAACAACAGCCAGGAGTTTTGATTTTTGAAAATTTCACAAAATCTACCAAACGTATATAAAGTGTCATAATAATACTACTACTAATAATAATAACAATAAAAACGTTTTATTAACTTCAGAACATCAGAATAAGATAGCAGTTGAATACTAAAATCCGCAAAAAAACAATACATGCACAATGCACAAAAGACATAAATTATTCGATTAGAAAATATTGACTTTTAAAAGCAGCTTAAAATAAACTAATTTTAAAATTTGTTGGTTAAACTATTTTTGTTTATAGTCATAGAAAATACACGATCGCCGCTTAAAAATGAAGTAGATTATTCAATATTACGTTACACAGTAACAATAATACAAGAGTGTTAGGACGTTGAATAAATACATTAAAACTTTAAAATGTTCGTTGCGTTATTAAACGAAAGAAAAGTAAAAAGTGAAACTATGTGTCCATACCATTCAAAAGATAACTAATGGCGATAAAAGATAACAAAAGCGTAATGAGAAAAATAGGAAATAATAATAATAATATTAAAGTAAATACATAATAACTGCAAACTTTTAGCAAATATGTTTAGTGTCGCATTTTTCATATGTTATTTTAGAAAGTGGTTACGTTTTTGTTTATTTGCTCAGTCATTTTATTTGGAAATTGATGTTTCTATAAGCAAATATTTCATTGGGTAAACGAATTCGTTTTAAAAGGAAATATTTGTCACTATATTCCATTGTCTGTTATGGACGTTTGAAAAGCATTATATAAGCAGTTATTTTTGTGTGTGATGCACAATTTGAAAAATATGTATCCCCTTTTTAAAATAAACGATTCATATGCGTATATGCATAAGAATTATTTATTTAGAAAGGGCCCTAGTCATTGTTATGTATATATATTCTCTTTTAAAGATTATGTTTGAAAGCACATATTGAAGTTTACTATTAATGAATTTAAAAAAAAAATGAAAGAAGCAGTAGCAATCACTCTAGGTATTTAGCATTTTGCTGGCTCTCAGTTTCCTTTTTAAAACTATCTATAAACTTCAAAATTCCTTTACTACAAGAATTAAGGCCAAATCAAGATTAAATACTCACGGTTAAAACAAACAGCTATCGTTAAGCGCAAAAATTGCGCGAAACTTTTTTTTTTTAATATGCAACTCGTGTCCTACGATGACTAATTCTGCTTGAAATGATAAGCACCTAGGTTGCAGTACTAGTATTTTAGATGTTGCGTTCAGAGTAAAGCGACATGGCACAATGGTCTATCTTTATTTCAGTTCTCTAGGTTTTTCCCAGGTTTTTTATTACTCGACATCTGATTTCTATAAAAATGCTTCGGATGGAATGTTCTTTCACTCCCTTTAATATAATGCGTTGAAAAAAGTGCTATAAATAATTCTGTTGTGTACAAATCTAAATATTTTTTTATTAGTACATGGAAGAAGAAAATTTGGGATTCAACTAGTTTGGGGGACAGTTTCCAGTTGCATTTCAAGTATTAATATGGGGGGATATAACAAAGGGGGAAAATATTTTCAAAACCTGAAAAAAGCACAACATATTGTTGATGAAAATTCCTACATTAATATTGTACATTTAATACACGAATGCTATGAGAAAATTACAAAGGGAAACATCCAAGAAAAGTGAAAGTGAAGGCAGTAGTTTCAAACTAAAAAAAGGAAAAAAAGAAAGCCTTAACTAACGAAGATTAAACTATCGGTTAAAATAATTAGTATTAATGAACTGGTTTTCTAGTATTAGGTAACTATAGAGAGCACCTAGACAAAGTCATGTTTGAAAAAAAAAAAAAAAAGGAGGAACAGGAATGTATTGATCTTCTAAATGAGGCATATTTTAAAAAAATATCTACATAAGATAACTAATGCAGAAACATCAATGCTCTTATTGTTTAATAAGCTGATTTGCAGTTATAAATAGTATGGTACATCTTTTAAATTTACACTTCATTTTTGAATTATGATCCTTTATTTTAACGAACAAGTTTTTCTTTTTTGCAACATTACCAATAATTTAAATTTAAAATGTGACTTTTATGCTAATGTGCGTGAACTAGATCTTGTTCGAGATCAAAAACTAGGTGAATAAATTAAGCAAAATTAAATTAATATAATTGCCAGTTTTAAAGAAAATAGTTCATAATTTCTGTAATGGACCACTAATCGATGTTTTTAGAAATTAATTAGATACTATTACCATAAAAACGAGCTAACTTAAGGAAGATTGATTACAACCAACTATTTCAACAAAACGTTATCTCTCTCTCTCTGTTTATTTATTTACTAATTAATTTTTAGTAAGTACAAAATTTCAGAAATATGTAAAGATCACATAACTAACTGGTACATTTGAATGAATTAAATTATATGAGCATTCAAAAATCAAATACTTATGCGACTCGGTTTAAAAGTAATCGTATTGTGAGCCTCTCCCCAAACACATTTTTCTAGTTATATGTTCTATCTGATGTGAAAGTACAATTAAAGTCTTATGGTTTTTTAACTGTTGATTCACATGTAGCGTGGAAATATAACTACATTTTATGCAACAACGTTTCACATAGCGTTTGCACCGGACAATATGTGATGTAAAATCACTTTTCATACAACTTAACACTAATCGTACATTTTAATCTGTATTTATATTGTAATAAATATTCACATACTACTTGCTTACTTCACATAACTTCAAAGGATCAACTCATAGGTTTTTTAGCTTAAAAATTTTAAACCTGTCTTGTGTAGTCTTATATTTTAATTAAAATAAACAATATGAAATCGCAGTAAGTTATGTGTGTACCTAACACTTAAGTATACAACTCTGTCGTTAAAGAAAGCGATTTAACTGTAGATTGCTGTTAAAAATATGTATTTATTCCATCTAATTTTTAAAAAGTAGAAAATCAATGTAATTAAACATAAATTAAAAATAATACAAATCTTTAGAGACATCCCGATCCATTAGAGTACTATAGAGTTAAACTAGAAAGAATTTTTAGAAATAATACATTTTTTTACGGAGTTACTTGGACAACTCAAATAGAAATGGATTACTTTTAAATATATGAAAAGATAAAAACGCGGAGACAAATCTGTCGGAGCATGAACTGATTTTACAACTTGACAAGTTCTTTGGGAATTTCTGTTGAGTAAACTATTCAAACAAAGAAACTCCGAAAAATTCAAATCCTATTCAATGATTAATTGCAAACCCTTCGAGCAAATGGTTAGATAAAAATCTAATAACAGCTTGACTACAGTGATAAGTAAAATAAGGTGAGAAGATTGATTTTTTCAGAATATTATTTAAGCTGTTCTAAATTGTTGTTAATATTATTTGACATATTTTGTCAAAATACTCAACGACCAATAAAAAAACCTACAGTGATAAATTGATCTTTCATGGTTTGCTTGTTATAATGTTATAATTGACGTTTAAATTACATATAAAAATACAAATCCTGTTTTTAAATTTTGAATCAAACTTTTCAGATAGATGAAATAAAAAATTAGTGCGTCTAATTTTTTGAGTTAGTCAAAATAGATTGTTTTGTCAGAAATTGTGTTAATGCCAGAAACTTCATGCATCAAGTGTGTTCTTCATTGCATGCTTCTCAAATTGTTTAAAATTTTCCCGTTTTAAGCGATTAAGTGTCAATTCGGAAAAAAATATATACAGCTTGTCGGCATGAAATTCAAATTCATTTTTTGTCTAGACATTTAGAAGTATGTATTATCAAAATGAATAAATTTCCAAAACATATTTGATTAAGTAATTTTTACGTTTTCTACATTTTGTCCTCAAACATTATCAATTATTAAGCTTCTTTAAGTGTTTTATATCATCTTATGAAAAGCGAACAGGCACAAAATATTCACTTGCTTTTCTTTTTAAGAAAAATAATCTGAAGGTAAAATTCAACTGAAGGTTATAGGAAACGTCTGAGAAACTCAATTTTATTTATTTTGGGAATTTAAAACCATCACCTAAGGCTTAATATTTGCTAAACCAATCCAATATCGACAAATATCAGTTTTGCGTATCTCCAGCCATGACAAACACCTCAAATCAATAAATACGCAAATACTTTTTTTTTAAAATATTTTATCTTTTTTACTGAAACTCCTTTAAACCTAAACAGATTAAAAAAAAACCGTATAAAATTTAATTCAATTTAATCTAAAATGATAAACGGACAAATGTTAAATTTACTCCTTTCGTTTCATTGAACTCCGAATTTTTAATACCGTTAAAATTATCCTTAAATTAACCCATATACACATTTATTTTTATTTTAATACATTGCTTTTTGTTTTTAAGGGGACACGGGACCTTTAAAATGAAATTTTATTTTTTTAAATTTTATACTTAACTTAGACTTTTTTTACAATTACTTTTGTGTATTTATGCTAAATTTTAAATTTTAAGCTCATTAGAAATAATTTTGACTAAAAAAACTGCAAAATTATAGTGAAATATGAAAAATATGAAAAACATAAAAATTGAGCCTCGCGTCTGGAATTTCAACCAAACAGCACAAAAATTTACATGGGGACACATAATGACAATGTAAACCCTTATTGGCAAACTGTAACAGTTTAATTTTAATAGTTTCTGGGAAATTTTTTTTTTTAGTTTCGACCATATTTTTTTCAAAATTCTTTGGTTCTCACTACAATGAAACCAGTATTAAAAAAATCCTAATACATGTTTCATAAAAAGTAATGCGAAAAAATAATTCTAATAGTCATATAAAACTATGCAAAAAGTTTTAGGTTGATTACTCAAAAATTCAGACGCGGCCTTCAAGTTAAAGTTGGAAAATAACAAAAAAAAAATTACGGAGAAAAAGGCATTTTTTTGTATAAAGGTACTAAATATGGCTCGAAGAGTAAAGATATCCTTAAAACGCATAATAATATTATTTACATGCTTCTTATAGTCAATACTATTATATTATTATCAGAACAGGTGCATAATTCTTTATTTTTACTATGAAAAAGCAATTCTCAAAGATTTCGGCAAATTTGATTACGTGTCTAGGATATTAGCTTCTAACAATTGTTTTTAAGGATAGCTTCACAAAAAGTAGTGCCAAAATTTATTTAAAATTCTTATATGAAACAGTGAAAAAAATATTAGATAAATTATTAAGAAATGCAGGTGCAGGTTTTAAAGTAGCGAAGAAAAGGGTACAAAGTTTTATCGAGAAAAAAAATTTCATTTTGGGCAAATGGCACTAAATATTACTCAGAGTTTGATAGCATCCTTAAAAAGCACATAACAGCATTATTTATATGTTTTTTTTTTTGTAACTATTGTATTATTATCAGTAAAAAGAAATTACAGAATTCTTATTGAACATTTAGTGAAGGAATTCCATTGTGTGTTTCAATAAAGTTATAAGCTCGTAAAAAGTTCTGAATAACACTCTTTTTGCCATTGCACTGCTTACAAACAAGCAATATATTTTCCAGAAATGCTCAAAGATATAAATGTTCCATGCATTAGAATGCCCCAGCACTATATGTTTCCCCTTCAGTTTTTTTAATTTTTTTATCAGCAGTTTTTTTACTGTATTTCTTTTCTTTGGCAGCCTTCTTATACACACAAGACTGTCGTCTGACACTCTGATTGATGCGAGGAATATCAATTTTCTCTGCAACTTTCAAATAGGCTGCATCATTTTTTAAGCACGCGGCTGCAACACTTCCCATGTTGTATTGGCTTATGGCATTTGTCGCTGCTATATCTAATCGTAGTTTTGACACAAACACATCTTTCGAGCACAGCTGCCAGATAACACTATGCAAACTTTCATTTGCATTTTGGGTTTGCCCAGAGGTACAGCGCTTCAAAAAATCATCACAAGCTAATCTCTGATAAACAGGCAAGATTTTGGAGACTATTTCATCATTGAGAGGAGCTTTCATTTTGGAATGACTCGGAGCTTTTTGACCAAGAGCTTTAGCTCGGTTGTAAATGCACCAAGAACTTTCACCTTGTGGACATTTGAAATGCTTGGGCTTGGTATCTGTCGATGAGCAATGGTAAAGTGAAGCAAAAATGGAGGTTTTCATTGCATCGATATCAGGAGCATTAGAAGTTATCGCTTTTCGATAATAATTTGTGAGCCTTGATATCAATGCATCAGTGAGATGTCCTTTACGCTTGCCTCCCAATGTTTCTCCTCTAACTTTGTGTTCTTTCACTTTATTTCGAAGCGCTGTACCAAGTCTCTTTGCAACATGGTTTACACACTCTTCTTTTTCAATTTCATAACCTTCATATACATTCAATTGCTTCAAATGTGAAAAGGTTTTTGAATCGCCATCAGAAAGCAGAACCGTACAACGCATATTGCATACTTTAATGGATCGACGCCACAAAATTTCTGCTGCATACATTTCCATCGCGTTCGATGAGCCATCATAATTTTTCTCACATAAACCAGATGTCTTGTGTGCTTCATGCCATATTTGATATTCTGGCGAACTCTCATCAAGTTCCTTTTTTGTTACTTCACATAGGTGACAGTATTTTGAAACAATTTCAAAGTCCAGCACAATGCCAGTCATAATGTCAATGACACAGCCAATGCCATACAAGGAGCTATGCCCACGCTTCTGCCAGGTTCCATCGAACGACACCCCAATGTTAATAACTTCTTCAGGATTTTCCTCGCTTTCACTAATTTTTTTATGTTCCTCCCTCACCTTTTCGCGGCATTTTTGCAAAACATCAGCCTTAAAAGCTACATTTTCCTCCGCCAAATGTGAGACATATGAATCGAATGTCTTTCGGTCCATTGCGTTGAGGCCCATGTGTCCCGAAAATTTCTCCAGTGCGGCATGTCCTTTTCCAAAGCTGAGAAAAGCAGAAACAGCATCTTTATTTACTGCAAATTTATTACTGTTTTCTTCACGTGGACTGGAGAATACACTGCTATACTCTTTTTTGCAGGAGTCGCAGAAAATGTTTAGTTTTGCAGCAAAACCATATTCTGTGTTTGTTTTCTTTACATTCAAACTATGAGATTCACAGGAAGAACATTTGAGTTCTTTTAGCAGAGGGGACCACATTTCATCATAAAATAAAGTTGCGGTAGATGAAGGCACATCACAAGTGTTTGAGATATCAGAGAAAAGTTTTAATTTTTTCACAGTCCTGGAATCATTCAGGTCAGATATCCCAGTATCATCAGCTGAAACTGTAGAAGCAACAGCTGTTTTATTCCATCTTTTTTTTTGCATTTGCTATAGCACTTTTTCTTCTCTTAGTTGAGTGTGGCCTCGGCTTGTGCCATCGTGAATTGATGGAATCCATAGTTTGAGTTTCCAAAATAAATTTTTGAAAACAACAGTAAAAACAAAAGGAAAACGAAAATACGATAAGATAACAGCAAAAAACAATGATGTAACAATAAAAAAACAAAATGTAACAATATAACGAGAAAAAAAATCAACAAAAGGAGTATTTAATGCGAGTTCGAAAATGATAGCAAACTAGGCAAAAAATAAACATAAACAAATGCGAAAACGTTCAAAGAGACACGGTCAAAGTTAACTCAGTGTTGCCAAACTGTTCAAATATAATAATTAAAATATTTTTAATATTAAATTCGAAAATCTGAGGGGAAAATTCAGAAAAATACGAGAGAATCAGAAGGTAAACAAACTTGACAGCTGTGAAAGTGTCAAAACTCTCACTCCCAAGCCCCGCCCACTTTTTCGAAAAAACGTCATAAAATCGTTAAAAATCATCGTATCGAAAAAAATTTTACACCACAAGATAGACAATTATTTTCTTCATACTTTCAATGAAAAAAAAAAAAATTCGAAAATTTGATGATTTCAAGGTCCCGTGTCCCCTTAACTATTGATATTCATATTCTGATGTTCCTAATATTAAGCTGATTTTTACTTTCCTGTCTGTGTTTTTTAATACGAAGACTGATTAGTATACATGAAATGTTTAAACTTCGGTTCATCAAACTTGCTTTTAAACACGTGGCAAATGTATTATAAGTATTAAACGGTGATATACTATTTAGTATTACGCAGTAGCGTCACCACGGGGAGGTGGAGGTCCGCCCGGGGGACACCCTTTTGGAAGTGTTGGGGGGACACCCAAAAGCAGATAAAGAGTTTCTGAAAAATGCTTGTAGTTTAGTTATACAATTTTACTGCAGTTATTTCAAAGTATCATAATTAAAAGCAAATGTAGTTTACTGAAAGTTATACTAAAAAAATACGAGTAAAATAGATTTTTTTGGAACAACTTGAGCAATATAAACTTCAAAACTATAAGTTTACGCAATACAACAGCATTTTTTAAATTATTATTATTATTATTATTATTATTATTATTATTTTTGAGAAATGGGTGGCACCGACCACAATTTACCGCCCCGGGTGGTGACACTCGTGATAGGGACGACACTAGCATTAAATATTCTAAAAATAATTAATTATCTTTGTGCAAATAAACTGTCAAAAAACATCCAAATGAAGCCATTTGGATGTTTTTGCATTCAGAAGCTCCACTATTGCATTGAAAAAGGGATTCCAAGCAATTTCGAAACATATGTCTGCATTTTAATGGTCACGTGTTCATTACGTGAAAAGTTTAATTACATTAGATATTCTGTTATGTGTGCTACCATTTTGCGATCAACATGCCCTGAAAGAGTTCCATTAGCTTAAAATGACCTGAATTAAAATTAAATTAACTCTTATTTTGCTTCGACAACACAGCACGCGACTACTTGATGTAGACATTATTGTTAAAGTTTTGTTTTGCTGAAATAATGTTCGATTGCGGGATATCCATTATTCCTTATCGCAAATACCTTACACAGTTACTTTCTCCTGGAACAGCACTATACGCACCTTTTCCATAACGCCTAAACGAAATTAACTTACAAAATGAATCGACATTAATTTACAGAACTTAATAAAAATTATTTTTTCAAATGAATGAAACTATCAATTCTTTTTCATTTCTTTTCAGATAAATAAATTGCAGAAAACTAAAACAGAATATCCCACCTGTTTGAGTTTCAGAAATAAAATAATGTGTTTTTACTTTTACATGTGTTTCGCGAGAATTGCGTTCTTACTGATTTGCTAAAGATTAAGCTAAAACTAAAAAAATCCATACAGTTTTTCCATTGCAACTGGAACATTTCAAATTATGCATTCATTAGACACGAGTTGACACCAAAGAAGACCCCAACTTAGGTACTTCAGGTTTATATGAATGCTCCCTTCCTTTCTACAGGTTGTTTAGGCAATCTGCATCAAGAATACACGGATTCCCTTCCTGCATTACAGCTACCTCACAGTATGCATCACAGAAAGCGGAGTTCGCTATGCTGTTCAGAAATATTTAAACAATTTACTTATCTCGAGTATTACATATTAATTTCCTAACAATTGGTTGTCTGTCTTGTTCGTAAATCTTTACTACTAAAAGATTAAAGTAATTTTAGACGACGGTATGTACAACGAATATTTTTACAAGAGCTTACTATCTTTCTTAAATCTATATAATTCGCAGTTTATATTCTCTCTTAAAATGACACTCCATTACAAGCTGCATCTGCTTTTGAAGTATTTATTCTTCTTTGTGAAACAATAAATAAAATTTAAATGGTAATTTTGTTTTAGTGCGCAAAAAAAGGTAATTTTGTTAAATATTTCAGTTTTCTTTTATTTTTCCCATGCATCACACAAACACACAGGCACATAAATGCAACAGTATTATATCTAGACAAATAAGATTTTTTTAACGTATATGAACTGCTTATCTATTGTTTATCTATATATGAATAATAAAATACTTACATACTTTACAACTGCTAGCTACGTACTTTAACCTGCTACACCACTTAGAAAACAAATATTTTAATTAATGAGTGGTCATTACGCTTATTAACCAAAAGTGTGAAATAACTAGTTATTATATCCTCTAATTAATTATTATAGTTAGTAAGCGGTTATTATAAATATTAATCATTTTTTGTAATTCGTAATAAGTTACACACAGCAACTATTATACTTAGTAACCTGTTATTACGAGTAACACCTTGATAAATCGAGGATTCTATCCAATGCCTGTCATGCAATCGGTTTTTATACATGAGTTATTGTTAAAAAATGTACATATTTTATCGGTAATAATATTTATTTATTTATTTTATTTGTTTATGACCTTTAATTTTATAAAAATTAAAAAAATATATGTTTATCAGACTTCACCGTGACTTGAGCCATTACTGTGTCATAAAAGTAAACTTCAGTAATAAATTTTTAAAAAGACTACAGAGGTGTAAAGAAGAAAATGTAAACTGCCAAAAGCCGTCCTTTTGGAAATTTGTTTTAAAAATCACTCGTTTTTTAACCGACTAAATATTATATCTGTAAAGAAGAAAGCACTTGATGGAAATTGTGCTAAGAAAAGTTTACATTAAAAGCAAAAAAATATTTTTAATTCTTAGAAAAGACGTTTTATACGACCTTTTAATCCCATACTTAAAGTTTCAGAGAACTTTTCTTGACTTATACAGACAGATAACATCGATTCTCAGACATTTCCATTTCAAATGCATTTTATTGCTTTAGTCAGCTATGCAAATTAAAGGATTTGTTGAAAAACTTTTCTTTTTGACTGTGAATCAAGTTAGAGTTTAACTTGGAAAACTCAATATTTTTCCCCTTATTAAAGAGAGTACGATTCGTTGTTGCTTTCTTCCTGCAAACTATTCTATATGCAACATGCTTTCCAAAAGCAGGAGTTACTTAGTTTTTGTTTCTCCTAATTCAATTAAGAAACTATCTCTTGGTAATTTCATTGTGTTTCGGCGAATATTAAAATGAACGATTTGAAATAAGTATTATTGTAAATATTTTCGGAAACATTTGATTTTCTATAGAATACTATATTCAACGTATTTTCTATATTCAACAGTAATATCATTCAATATGGTTAACTTGTTGTCATACCAAACCTTGTTAATGTTTAAACCAGCGGTAGACAACATGTTGCCCAATGGCCTGCTTGTGTCCAGACGAAGTTTTGTGAGTGGCCCAGTAAAAGCAATATAAAAAGAAACTTGATCAGCCATGGCATACACTTCTTTCACCACATTTTCACCCAGAAAAAGACCACATTTCCCCTCTTAACAAGCAACTAATATTTGACTTGAACTTGAAAAGGACTATTTGTTACATGAATCTTACAACATTACCAAAGAAATGCTAACATTAATTTTTATATTGTAGTGCTTGTGAAGTAAGTTTAATGTGAATACGACCAGAGATAAAAAATAAAAGTTGAATCCTAATGGTTTAAACCACAACACTTTCCATAACAATATCGATGTTTTCTAAACCAAAAAAGAACTAATTTCCGAAAAATAAGTTAGGAAGTACCAGATATTTCTTGAAAAGGAAATTGTTCGATGTGGTATTTAAGTTACTTCAAAATATGCAATTCAACTTTTTTAATTTAAAACCACGCATTATAATGATATACTAGTCTTTACTTAGTAATTCACATTGAGTGATGCTACAAGAACAAATATTACAGTAGTAATTATCTAATATAATCTAAGCTCATGCTATGCTTGGCAATGTATATGTATATCCATTATATTTATGCTTTTGCTTTTACTTTCGTAGAACATGCAAAGAAAATTGTATTCATTAATTTTGAGCTTTATAATGCTACAAACTGCTCTTAGTTACACTACATGAGGAAGAATTCATCTAGATATTTATACAACCATTAAATGAATAGAACTAATATCGTTTAGTGAAGTGAAAGAAGTGTACGAAAATAATTTAGTAATAAAATCCTGTCAGAGCTTTAAAAAAATATATTTTATGATATAATATTTTGGCTGATAGCAGAAGAAGTAACCAACATTCAACTAAACGATATTTAAATAACATGTAAACAAAGAATATTTTGTCCTTCGAGCCATATTAGGTCAACAAATACCTTGTAGCCGAAATTATCTATCGGTATTTTTTGTTTTAAATATTGTACCATCTGCAAATGGGAAATTCAAGTTCATTTAATGCAGAATGCCTAAATGAAAATGTCTGAAAAAATTTTAAAGTCCTGCATTCAGATGCAACAAGGAATATTGCCCTAAACAACAAATGGCCAATTAAATCGTTGTACAGTGTAATCTTATAATAAGTAACCTTAACTTCATGAAATAATTAACAATTTACATAAAGTTGAAGTATGATACATAAAACAATTCGCTATAGTTTTTTTTTCTTTCCATTAAAGTGTTATGTCTAATCATGAAAATGTCAGAATAAATTTACATAATATGTTCTTTCAAGCACTTGCTTTGAGCAAAACCACGGCCTATTGAAAACTATTTGGAAATTTAGTTTCATTCAAACGAAAAATTTCTGAAAACCTATACTTTAAAAAGGGTGCTAAATATTATTCTTTAAGGAATAATATTTCAAAAAGCCGTTTAATTCAATTTTTGTTTTTCTTCTTGTAAGAGTTATAAAACATTCATACAGCTCACAAAACAGATAATTCAATAAAAATGGCAATATCTAAGGGGAAAAATCTGAGTTCGAATTCAGGTCCGTACCGAGGAAAATTTTCACTTAGTCAAATACCATTATTTCACCTTTTAAATTCAGAAATAAGCCTACGTTTCAACGCTATAAAATTACTAGCTGTGTGCGATAAAATGCGTCAAGTTGATGAAGTGAAAATTCATTAAATCAAAGCAATAAGTTTCACTTTAAAATATCAGGAAACAATTAAAAATAAACAACAATTTACTCGACAATTGCAGTGAACTACCGTCCGATAACTGCTAAAAATTATGACATCACAAACGTGGCAGAAAAGTAATAATAACGTCAAATTAAAAATTTTGATCATAAATGCTCTAACTTTTCAAACCCTACCAAATTCAACGAGGAAATTCTAAACTCCACATCAATAACCTATCTAACACTTATCATAACAAAGTTTCTAATAGAAATTGCTACCATTCAACCCAACATTTTCATCAGGGTCATTTCCTCAGGGATAAACTGATCGTCATAATGCTGGATAATCACCAAGAAATGTACTTCAAATAAAACTCTGACATTGTCATCTTAATGTCATATACACTCTCGGCAATGTATAAATTTCTCTGTTGTCAAACTACAAATATTAAATTTTATGCTGTAATCAGCTATTTTCAGAAATAACATAAAAGCAATTCCAGCTATTCCACTACGATGGAGAAAATTGAATTTCCTAATATCGCTAACGGAAGCAATTAGAGACAGACATACATACATCTAATTAAAATACTCTGTAGCTCGAAATAAAAATTTCTAACCTTGCATAACCATACTAATCGTATAAAAATATTTACACAAGTATTTTTCCATTTTATAAAAATGGCATGTGATTCCATGCGTAACTTTTACGCGTTAATTGCTTCTTATCTTCTGAAAAAACTAAGCAAATACGGTAGATTGTTCAGCATATTTAAGTTTAAAGAGTTAAATTACACATTACGTTTCCTAATGCCATCCATGACTCTATTTAAATCCCCCCTTTTTAAAACCATATGCAATAAACGCGTATAGTAATTTTTATGAAGATGCTATCAGGAGAGTTTAAATATAACAGTAAGGAACGTTGATAATTGTTGATATCTTCCTCTTACTAGATTTTTTAAGTTAGCATAATTTTAATCATTTACTTGTGTTAACTATAATATTTACCTAGCAATGGTGTTTTTAACTCTGAAGAATTTAACGCGATTACTAAAAACGTGAGACAACATGAAAGAAATATGTCTGTCAATGTATGGTGGCATATAATTGCAATCCATATAGGTGCTATTAAACATTTATTTAATGTATATCAAATAAAATCAAATATTAAGCATGAAAGTATGAAATGGATGCACAAATAAGTTTCTTTGGACTAGATTATAACAACTTTTTAATGAATACAACAACAAATTTTGTAAAATAAAAAATATATATTTATTACACATAAAGTAATTTCCTTTGCACTACGTTTAACTTCCCTAATACTTCTATAATTAGGCAGTATAAAAATTTTAAAAACTTTACAACATATTGCGAAAAACAGAAATTACCTCAATGTTTCATGCTTTTGAATTTTTAGAAGAAGTTTAATCCCGAAACATGAATTAACACACATGAAAAATTGTACGTTGCGTTACGCTTTAATGCGTTTATTTGTTACCAAAATTACAGAACTCGGAGAATAAACGAACAAACTATGGTAAGACATACTAAAAAGAAAATTCTGAATTCTGATACGGAAAACGCGAGTCAAGTATTTTTGAAATATGGTGTGAGCTAATGTTTTATTTTCGCAAGTTTTACGTATCACTTCTTTTACAAGAGGACATGAAGACTTTTATCTTATAATATTTTAAATGAGTTAAAAAATGCTGTGAATTTATCGCATGGAATGGAGGAAACAATGCATAACGTAGTGCAAAAATTATTTCCAACACATTTTCAGACTTCTTTTGTAAATAAAGAGACAAAGAAGAAACGGGGTCTCTTGTTCATGGCAAAAGAGAACAAATGAAAAACTGTGTGATCTTTCACAAAGTACACAAATGTGATTTTTATAGTTATCTAAACATTTTTATTAATCACGCCGGTTTTGTTTCAAGTAAAATACGTTAACAACCTGTAAAAATGTAAAACGCTATTGTTATATCTGTACTTGGGAGCGATAGTGTCCTAAGTCCATTTTTCGAGTTTTTGCGATGATTATCAAAAGTAAACATTTTTAGTACTACAAGACGGGACTTTTATGTGCAAACCTTAGACTAAACATGTCCAATGGGAACTTTAAAAGTTCGGAACTCTCATGCATCTAGTGGCTTTATCGTCGTTACTTTGTATATCCATTAAGTGTAAGCTCTCAAAAACTCGCAACATGGAATTAAGATAATATTTTTCGCAGGTACAGATGTATATTTGTAATTTTGTTTAACTGTATTTCAGAGGAATTGTATTTTAATGTTTTTATATTCATAACTTTTTTTTTCAATCAATACCCAGTATTTTGCTTATCCCGTATTTTACATGCTGAAAATGTATATTCATGCATTTGTTTTTGTGAATAAAAATACACCAATTCATTACTTTTTATTTCTTATTATAATCATTTCTTATTAATTCAATTATTCATTATGATACTTATTATATTATTGATACTTATTATGATACTTATTATCGCTCTTATATGAAAACTTTCATCTATAGATGTATACGTGTACAAAGTCTTTAGTGTAAAATATACATGCTAAACTGAATGCAATAGTAAGTTGTAGTAATCTGATGGTAACGTCACCGTTATTTAAAAAATATAAATCACTTTAGATTAACTTAGTAATGTAGTTGTAAAATGTTTACAATTGTTTCAAGTACAATATTGAAACAATTGTAAACATTTCAAGCAATCTTCTACAGTTATAGAGTCTTTCATCAAATGTTTGTTAGTTCATACGAATAGATTTGAGTAATACCGTTAACAGATGGAGATTGTTCAACCTGTAAATTTGGTGCTCCCAACCTATGGCTCGCGAGGCACTTTACAGGGGACATATAATGTAAAGTGCATCGACATATAATTTCTAATTTCAAGTAAAAAGAAACTAATACATAAATAAAATGATTCTTTCTCAAACTAAATATCATTTTGAAATTTTTTGTGTTAAACGTAAGGGCATAAATTCTCTAGTGAGGTGACAATTTTCGCCATATCCTACCAGAATAAAATTAAACAAAAATGTTTAAGACAAAACAATGTACAAAATTTCAAATAATATGAAGAAATATTCAAGTAATACACGAAAAATAATCAAGTAATACACAAGAACAAGTAGTACAATGAATTCAAATAGTTTAGAGAAATCTCCAAATATAAGCAGTGTCTAATTTATCATATGGCAAAAAAACTTTGAATTATTCCTTTATTTCCTCGGATCAGTTACACTAACAATAAAAACTTCCAATTGAGCCATAACTCCTGAGGAGAATACGACCTCTAAAAACTAATTATCACTCTTCCTTTTAGTGTCCCTGTGTATACCAAATTTAGTTCCATTCCAAGCATTATGTTTTCAATAAGATTTGAAAAAAAAAACTCAATCTTTGAGTTCAACACTACTGAAAATTTGTGTATTTTACAGTGCTTAGGACTTTGTAAAGTAAACAAAGTTGAAGTGGTTGGATATAGAGACAGCTTAAAATCTAATCCATTGTTTATGTGTCAAAATACTTGTGGGAAAGTGTCTGTCTGTGTGTGTGTATATATATATATGGTAAAAAGGGGGGTCGCGAAATGAAAGAGGTTGTGAACCACTGTTTTAAAAGTTTATAAATCGAGTCCACTCATTAAAAAGGATATCCCTATTGCGCCATCCGCTTTATTTGTGAAGCATTTTAATCAAGGTATTCTATGTCATTTTCACAGCATAATAGATAAATATTTTGAATCATTGCACAATAAATATTAGGTAAGTGCAATTGTTCTCTTACGCTCCTAGGCGATACCGGCAAACTAGTGAACATACTAAAATGTCAGGAACATGACAGAATTATAAAAATGCTGAATTTAGATTATATTAGAATTTACTCACGTATAACGAAAATGCAAGTATTGCGCATTTTATACGTGTAACCCAAATTATTCAATACTCTGAATTTAAGCCCTTGTCTTCAAGCTAATAAAAGCATCATGCCTTTATAGGTGCACTTCATGCACCTAAAATGCACTTCTTAAAACGTTTCAAACGTGTAATCTATATTGTCGAAGATGGCACGTAAGCTGCATCTATAATACTGCTAATAATGGAATATGAAATTCAAAATTTATTAAAATGAACGTGACACTTCAAAGTGGTGGTAAAATTTAGACAGCACTTTGAAAGAAAATTTTCAATGCGAGATTGTAGCCCCCCTTAGCGCTTTCCATATAACTAATTCTGCATCTGACATACGTGTTATTAAAAACAGCAGCTAGCAAGATTTATCTAAAACAGAATGGGATTTCTTGTTTATTTTATTTGTGTACCGAATGTGTCAATGTTTTTTTCTAAACATCGTAATATCCTGTTGCTTCTTAAATAAACATACTGCTAAACGAATTAAAAATGTTCTGAAGTTGGACTTATTAGAGTACACAAGCTAAGTAATTTAAAATGTGTAGTCGTTATTCTCTTTTGAAATTAAACCTTTTAATTTAAAGCAGGTAAAATGTATTTTATGAAACCAAAACAGTACCATGTAATCAGCTATGCAATTAAATACTTTGATGTCATTTTTAATTGAATTGCATGATTTCAAGTTTCTTGAAATCTTTAATTCCCTTTCCAAATTTGTCTTTATATTATTTTGAAATTAATTAAAAATCATCCTTCTCTCATTGTATCTTTAAATCTTCTGCTTATTATAACAAATCTTTCTATTCGAAAGTTTAGCTTAATATTTAATTTACAGGGGCGATTATGTTTTGAATTTTCCTCATTCAAAAATGTCTTTAAATTTTAACGATCTATAACATCCAGCACTCTTATATTGAATCTCAAAACAATGAACGATTTTAAATCGATTTTTGAAATATTTTCCAATTTCAAAATTTAAAACAAATGTATTAATGAGTTTTAAAAAATTACCCTCAAACAGTACTATTTTACGCATTGGTTTAATTTTAGAGAAACTTTTTTCCTCTTTCTGTCTCTTAGTGGGGGCCCTATAAATAGACATAAAGCAACAAGAAAATTGCTGCATCTTATTGCTGTAACTGAATTTATTAATAATATGAGTTACAAAGTTATTGTTTAAAATCATTGCAAGACTGAAATGAAGGCCTTAGATTTCTGGATTGTTATTATTTTAGTAACAAGTCCACTCATATTTCCAAAACCTATAATTGAACAAGAAATTTCTGTTACGAATGTCCCTCATCTTTCTACTGTACATTGTAGCATTAGAATAAAGTTTAGGTCTACTCTTTCTTTATCCTTTTGTCGTGTCTACCCTTTATCAAATGAAACTGTACTGTTTTTTTATACAAGGACTATTGGTATTATTCAAAAAATAAATAAATAAATAAAATGTTTAAAAATTCAAACGCATGTTGTCTTAAATTGTGCATGTGATTTAATTATCTACTATCTTAGCAAGTGTACAGACAGTGTATCCAATTAACTTAAAATGTCAGACATATTTCGTTCAATTACACAAACATCCTGATTTTAATACTGCAGAACAACAAATCCGTCATATGCCTAAAAATTTAGAGCCGACCTGTATCAATAAATAAATAAATAAATAACTAAAAAAAATACTAATAAATGTGGATGTCTTCTGACAAACAATGTGTACATGAAATAAGTTAATATAATGTTACTTTATTATTAGAAAGCTACTATCAAATGATCAAATATATATTTAAAATGAAAATGAATAAATTAATTTATAGTACTGAAAAAGAAAAACAACAAAATAGTTTCAAATATTTTTAGAGTTATATATACTAAACAAACAGTTTTATTTCTTTACTTTACAAAGAGTATGCGTATATTTCATTAATAGTTAGATAAGTAGCAAGCATATTAGTTCATTGTAATGTCAATTTTTTATTATGTGTTTTCATTCGCTACATATATCACACATATTTTTTTCTTATAGTACATTCATATTTAAGCTGCATGTGTGCTCAGTTGATTGCATCAAGAATGCCCATTGTGCTGTCAAAAAATTTTGAATCAATTATTTTTGTTTTTAGTCGGAATACAAAATTATTACTCAGCATATTTTCTCAGAAATACTAAACTAGAGACTTATAGGGAGTGAACTCTATTTTTTCCTTTATCTTTGCTCTTAGAAATAGACTTCAATTTTTTCCGAACCTTTCAAGTACGCGAAGAACCAAAAACAATCCTGACAAGCACTAAAACAATTTCTCACGTTGTCTTGCCTTCGCTGGCGAATTAGCAATGTGTCCCGTGTGTGAAGATTCGAATGGAAGGTTGAAAGTGACATGATGATATATTACCGACTTAAATGAAAGGATCTTAAGGGAAAAGACTTGACATTTCTTTCATTTACGGTTGACAGATTAGTAAGTGGATGTTGTGATTTGTGCATGAATATTTGCATTGGCTGTAACATATTTCTAAAGATACAAGTATATGGATTGGTAGGTACCTTTAATGTAAAAAAACATCGGTATGCAGGTCACATATTAGAAGTTATACAATAAAACCTGTGAAGCTTTTCAATATAACGTACGCTTGAACATTTTTATATTCACTGTAAAAAAATATAGCTCAACCTTTCACCGAAAAAAAGTACCAAATGTTAGATGCAGCTAAATTTCACCAAGTTGAAATATTATAATGGTGTAGTTTTACCTAGTTTCACCATGAATGTGGCACTAGGAACCATTATATTGGTTCAACTTGAGTACCAAATGTTGGTTGCAGCTAAACGTCACCATTTTTTTTTTTAATTCTTTTGGTGAAAGGTTCAACTAGAGTTTTTTACAATGTTATTTTAAAGAGGCGAGTGCCGTGTATATTTAATATTACGTTGATTTAAGTCGCATAATTCAAATATAGATGCTAATGTTTGTGAAATGATGCGTTTTAAATTCTCAATATGCTTTATGCTTATGACATTTGTTGAAGTGTAAGATATGAATCACTATCATCCTTTTTTCATTAATTCAAACTGAGCTATTAATTTTCAGTACATAAATTATATTTTTAAAGATTATTACGAATATCTTTTGTTTTAAAGAAGAATTTTAATGCTAGTTTATTGTTATCAAAAATGGAATTGAAATAAGTGCTGATAGAAATTTTTTTATGAGAAACATTTTTAGAAAATAAACCAGTTGGGTATTTTATTAAAGTAAGTTCTTGCTGTACTATGTTTTTAAAAAAGTATTATAAAGTTGAAATTCTGAAATTTTTATTTTACCACATAATCAATTCCAGAACTTTATTTGCATGGAAAATTTAAGAGCTCAGCTACTATACGTTTTTTCAATTTTAAGTTCCTTAGACTGCAAATCTTTTGGACTTTATTTGTTGGAAATTAAACTCTCCTTTTTTCCCAAAACGTTTAGAAGAATTTACACTACATCACTAGAAATACGAGAACGTTCCTTTTTTAACCAACAAAATAAGTATTAAAATTTGTTGACCTTTTCAAAGTAAAGAATAATAAACGTTAGTTGTACTAAAAAGTAAGATAAATAAACACTGAAAAAAAAATCTGCTTTCGAGATCATATTTTTGTTCATTACTTTAAGTTTTCTCTTAAAGTAACATGTTAACCCGTGAAGTATGTCACATGTCTTATCAAATTCTTGCATTTACTGCAAGATTTGGCTCTTCAATAAATTTGCTTTAAATCCAGACGTATTATTTACAAATGTATTTCTTTATTTGTCAAAAATTATAATTTATTTTTTCAGAAAAGAAATTTCTTCTGTTGCGAAAAACAGACGTCTAAAAACAAATAAAATTTCGATTGCTTCAAGATTATCAAAATTACTTAAATGTCAGGATGAAAGTTTCGAAAAGAAGCTCTCAGCCATAACTTCTCGCACCGTGTTTCAGAATAGCGTTCCACTTGAGGGGAATCGAATGTCGTAGTGCTGTTTTTAAATAATATGTTCTGCTTCCAACAAAAATATTTGTATTGATCTAGTATTCAAATGATAATAAGTGGTGTGCGTACATTCTCAAAACTATATATCAAAACTCTTATTAGTGCTTTAATTTAATGCTATGAAGATTATTTTCACCTTTAAATATAAGGTAAAGCTAGGAGAGTCTGCGCACAATTGGAAAAATAATTTTAAAAAATCGAAGCATGACTTTTTTGTTAAACTATTGTTGAATAATTGTGACTTCATTTGTTTTTTATGCATTTCCATTGATATTTCGTTGTTTTGCTTTAATTTAATGCAACAGATGTAAAAAAAACAAGAAGACTCATTTGCGCAATCTGTCCTTACAGGGTAGGTGTGATTGCGCACATGAGTAGGAGAGATTGTTATTCATAAGAACTGCAATTAAATTGTTAGCAATTATATTTACACTAAAACTATGTTGTTGTAGGGTTTGTATAAACACCTACAATTTTAATAGGAATAAGTATATTAACTCAATGATTACAGAATCGGAAAAAACAGTGTTTTAATTAAAGAAACAAAATAAAGAAGAAAAGAAGGTTTAAATTATAATTAATCTTATTCATTTTCAGTTTCAATGTCTTTTGTTTGTTAACCGAAGTTGTTGTCGTCCATAATCGGTATACTTATTGTTGTAAGTAGTGCACCCATCTGCTACAAATAGCACACTTAACCCATTAATGCCTACCGTCCCTTTTTAGGGACAGTCTGAAAAGTACGTCTGAAGCACCCAAAAATAAACATTTTAACAAAAAATTGTTTCAATGTATTCCTAACGGGTTATTATAAGTTTAGAAATACATTAAGGGGACACGGGACCTTTAAAATGAAATTTTATTTTTTTAAATTTTATACTTAACTTAGACTTTTTTTACAATTACTTTTGTGTATTTATGCTAAATTTTAAATTTTAAGCTCATTAGAAATAATTTTGACTAAAAAAACTGCAAAATTATAGTGAAATATGAAAAATATGAAAAACATAAAAATTGAGCCTCGCGTCTGGAATTTCAACCAAACAGCACAAAAATTTGCATGGGGACACATAATGACAATGTAAACCCTTATTGGCAAACTGTAACAGTTTAATTTTAATAGTTTCTGGGAATTTTTTTTTTTTTAGTTTCGACCATATTTTTTTCAAAATTCTTTGGTTCTCACTACAATGAAACCAGTATTAAAAAAATCCTAATACATGTTTCATAAAAAGTAATGCGAAAAAATAATTCTAATAGTCATATAAAACTATGCAAAAAGTTTTAGGTTGATTACTCAAAAATTCAGACGCGGCCTTCAAGTTAAAGTTGGAAAAAAACAAAAAAAAAAATTACGGAGAAAAAGGCATTTTTTTGTATAAAGGTGCTAAATATGGCTCGAAGAGTAAAGATATCCTTAAAACGCATAATAATATTATTTACATGCTTCTTATAGTCAATACTATTATATTATTATCAGAACAGGTGCATAATTCTTTATTTTTACTATGAAAAAGCAATTCTCAAAGATTTCGGCAAATTTGATTACGTGTCTAGGATATTAGCTTCTAACAATTGTTTTTAAGGATAGCTTCACAAAAAGTAGTGCCAAAATTTATTTAAAATTCTTATATGAAACAGTGAAAAAAATATTAGATAAATTATTAAGAAATGCAGGTGCAGGTTTTAAAGTAGCGAAGAAAAGGGTACAAAGTTTTATCGAGAAAAAAAATTTCATTTTGGGCAAATGGCACTAAATATTACTCAGAGTTTGATAGCATCCTTAAAAAGCACATAACAGCATTATTTATATGTTTTTTTTTTGTAACTATTGTATTATTATCAGTAAAAAGAAATTACAGAATTCTTATTGAACATTTAGTGAAGGAATTCCATTGTGTGTTTCAATAAAGTTATAAGCTCGTAAAAAGTTCTGAATAACACTCTTTTTGTCATTGCACTGCTTACAAACAAGCAATATATTTTCCAGAAATGCTCAAAGATATAAATGTTCCATGCATTAGAATGCCCCAGCACTATATGTTTCCCCTTCAGTTTTTTTAATTTTTTTATCAGCAGTTTTTTTACTGTATTTCTTTTCTTTGGCAGCCTTCTTATACACACAAGACTGTCGTCTGACACTCTGATTGATGCGACGAATATCAATTTTCTCTGCAACTTTCAAATAGGCTGCATCATTTTTTAAGCACGCGGCTGCAACACTTCCCATGTTGTATTGGCTTATGGCATTTGTCGCTGCTATATCTAATCGTCGTTTTGACACAAACACATCTTTCGAGCACAGCTGCCAGATAACACTATGCAAACTTTCATTTGCATTTTGGGTTTGCCCAGAGGTACAGCGCTTCAACAAATCATCACAAGCTAATCTCTGATAAACAGGCAAGGTTTTGGAGACTATTTCATCATTGAGAGGAGCTTTCATTTTGGAATGACTCGGAGCTTTTTGACCAAGAGCTTTAGCTCGGTTGTAAAAGCACCAAGAACTTTCACCTTGTGGACATTTGAAATGCTTGGGCTTGGTATCTGTCGATGAGCAATGGTAAAGTGAAGCAAAAATGGAGGTTTTCATTGCATCGATATCAGGAGCATTAGAAGTTATCGCTTTTCGATAATAATTTGTAAGCCTTGATATCAATGCATCAGTGAGATGTCCTTTACGCTTGCCTCCCAATGTTTCTCCTGTAACTTTGTGTTCTTTCACTTTATTTCGAAGCGCTGTACCAAGTCTCTTTGCAACATGGTTTACACACTCTTCTTTTTCAATTTCATAACCTTCATATACATTCAATTGCTTCAAATGTGAAAAGGTTTCTGAATCGCCATCAGAAAGCAGAACCGTATAACGCATATTGCATACTTTAATGGATCGACGCCACAAAATTTCTGCTGCATACATTTCCATCGCGTTCGATGAGCCATCATAATTTTTCTCACATAAACCAGATGTCTTGTGTGCTTCATGCCATATTTGAAATTCTGGCGAACTCTCATCAAGTTCCTTTTTTGTTACTTCACATAGGTGACAGTATTTTGAAACAATTTCAAAGTCCAGCACAATGCCAGTCATAATGTCAATGACACAGCCAATGCCATACAAGGAGCTATGCCCACGCTTCTGCCAGGTTCCATCGAACGACACCCCAATGTTAATAACTTCTTCAGGATTTTCCTCGCTTTCACTAATTTTTTTATGTTCCTCCCTCACCTTTTCGCGGCATTTTTGCAAAACATCAGCCTTAAAAGCTACATTTTCCTCCGCCAAATGTGAGACATATGAATCGAATGTCTTTCGGTCCATTGCGTTGAGGCCCATATGTCCCGAAAATTTCTCCAGTGCGGCATGTCCTTTTCCAAAGCTGAGAAAAGCAGAAACAGCATCTTTATTTACTGCAAATTTTTTACTGTTTTCTTCACGTGGACTGGAGAATACACTGCTATACTCTTTTTTGCAGGAGTCGCAGAAAATGTTTAGTTTTGCAGCAAAACCATATTCTGTGTTTGTTTTCTTTACATTCAAACTATGAGATTCAAAGGGAGAACATTTGAGTTCTTTTAGCAGAGGGGACCACATTTCATCATAAAATAAAGTTGCGGTAGATGAAGGCACATCACAAGTGTTTGAGATATCAGAGAAAAGTTTTAATTTTTTCACAGTCCTGGAATCATTCAGGTCAGATATCCCAGTATCATCAGCTGAAACTGTAGAAGCAACAGCTGTTTTATTCCATCGTTTTTTTTGCATTTGCTATAGCACTTTTTCTTCTCTTAGTTGAGTGTGGCCTTGGCTTGTGCCATCGTGAATTGATGGAATCCATAGTTTGAGTTTCCAAAATAAATTTTTGAAAACAACAGTAAAAACAAAAGGAAAACGAAAATACGATAAGATAACAGCAAAAAACAATGATGTAACAATAAAAAAACAAAATGTAACAATATAACGAGAAAAAAAATCAACAAAAGGAGTATTTAATGCGAGTTCGAAAATGATAGCAAACTAGGCAAAAAATAAACATAAACAAATGCGAAAATGTTCAAAGAGACACGGTCAAAGTTAACGCAGTGTTGCCAAACTGTTCAAATATAATAATTAAAATATTTTTAATATTAAATTCGAAAATCTGAGGGGAAAATTCAGAAAAATACGAGAGAATCAGAAGGTAAACAAACTTGACAGCTGTGAAAGTGTCAAAACTCTCACTCCCAAGCCCCGCCCACTTTTTCGAAAAAACGTCATAAAATCGTTAAAAATCATCGTATCGAAAAAAAATTTTACACCACAAGATAGACAATTATTTTCTTCATACTTTCAATGAAAAAAAAAAAATTCGAAAATTTGATGATTTCAAGGTCCCGTGTCCCCTTAAAACATTTTTATGTTGAAATGCTTATTTTTTGGTGTTTCAGACGTACTTTTCAGACTGTCCGTACAAAGGAATGGTAGGCATTAATGTCACTGGTCGAAGTTGTCTCCTGGTACAGTTTCATACATTCAGTGCACTCATCCTCGTTTTCCTGTCTGACATGGTCCCAAGAATTCAGTATTTTGACATTATTTTCTTCTGAGGTGAATGATGATGTTTCAAAATTCAAACATTTGGTTTTGTTTTCTTTCCTGCAAGTTTTTGGTTCCCACATTTTCTGGAAGCAACTGGAAGCAATTTGGTAGCTTATCTTCAGACGTTCGCTTCTTTTTTGTAGCTGCTTCTTTCTTAATTTTTCTCTCGAATATATGTGCGGATCAGTAACATTCGTTGCACTTTGTTTTCTTTTCAATTTTGACGGCATTAAACGATTTGGAAAAATAGTTTATTAATAAGAATAATTGTATAAAACTAGCACGTTATTAATTCTTAACAACATTTTCGTCTAAGAAAAGAAATTTGCTCACTAATTTCTTTATTTGCACATTTAGTTCCGAAACGTATATTTCATAATTTAAATCTTCAAAAGAAATAAAATCACACGAACTTGTTTTCAACGATTTATACGGTATAAAAACCCGGTCTCTTGAAAACACAAATTATAAAGTCACGACAACTTTACATCTCGATATAGAACTATAGTCAAAATATTTAATTAATGCCTGTTAAAGAGACACCTGTGATTTTTTTATACAAAGAAATAACTTCAAAAATCAATTTAAAGTTTTAAAATATTCAAGTCTTAAAAATATGTTGAGAGGGCATAAGTATTTTACATTTTATGTCTTAGTAAAAATTCAGAACGCCCCTTTTAATCCATTAATGCAGCGAATTTAATCGATTCATACGTTTCACATGTAATTTTCAATTTATGCTGCATTACCAACAAGCAATGGGTAATAATATAATGCGCAATCTCTCCTAGCATGAAAACTAACAGGAGAAACGCGCAATCTCTCCTAAGTACAAAACGCGCAAACTATCCTATTTCGGTAGGACAGATTGCGCGGACTTTTACTTAAATACGGCTGCTTCTAGAAAGAAATGCTGGAATTCCCACTGTTAGTCTAGCTTAGTAGCTTACGAAAAGTCGCTTAAGCTTAGAATATTTGTACTACTGCTACTCTATAGAATTTCAAAAAACTCATTATGAAAATTCAAGCACTTACCTTGTGAAAACAATATAGAATATCGATGCTTAATCACAGACGTTCGTATTAATGAACTTGCACTTTCAAGTGAACATTCCACTAGTGTATATTGTACAAATAGATGGCGTTTGGTCGCGTGCACCCTATTTCTTCCCCCCGAACTCGTAGGTGCGCAATCTCTCCGACCGCGCAATCTATCCTAGCTTTACCTAATTAGTTGTTTATTTAACGAATTTCGCTTTCCTACGCATTTTTTTGTTTCTTAAAACTTTACGAACATCAACCATAATGCACCAATTCATATTCTTTTCTCTTATTAAAGTATTCTCAAATTACTTTTATTTTCTTCCAGTTAATGCTTAATTAATTTACTTATTATGCGATATTTACTCTCTAAAAAGTATGGGTTTTTTAATCAATTGTATACTTGAAATTAAAGAAAAAGAAAAAAACTATAAATAAATATGCTTAAAAAATTAATTTACGCTAACAATAATGATGAAAGTCTAAAGCAAAACAACCATTCACTGCAAAATTCAAATCTTGATGGCTATTATGAAATCAGTTTTTTTATTGTTTCGTTTCTTAGTATTTTATAAATTTTGAAATTCTGTCTCGAATTATTTACACCATAGCTTACATAAGTCATCAAATCATATCAGGATTCCGCGGTTTACAGCTCTGCGAGCATAACTCTTGTATCAACACAGTGCATATGAACTATTAAATACGTATTGATAGATAGTCTATAAATATTGTTAACCAAGTTTTAATTTACGTAAATAAAAGCGAATACTTTTACGAAAACTACACGGAACAGAAATTGAACAAGCACTCAAAGGTCGGAATTTAAGTGGAGCAACTTAAAAAAGTGACTGATCCAGTTCCCAGGCATTTTTCTTAACCTATATATGCCCAGTAGCTAATATATGGGACGCTTGTTAGTTCATGCAGAGGAAAGCCTGTAATACATATATTCTTTCACCAACGCTGTTTTTCATAAGCTTTAGAAATATGGCAACGGTGATCCATTTGACACCTAAAATGTATTTAAACCATTCCTAGTAAGAGGTCTACGCAGATTAAAAATGAATAAAATTGCTAAAAAAAACTTGGGCATAAAAGGGTTAATTCAATACTAGATTTTAGGTTCGAAGTCTGCATTTGTATAAATATTAAGATGTGACATTTTCTATAAATCACATTTTTTTCTAAGTCCGAGACTACATCAATAATCAGCATTACTGCATACCCAAACCCCCATTATTTCGGTCAAATGGAGTTTTACTGAATCTTATATCCCCCTACAGACAAAAACATATGCTTTCAAAGCATGGACTCACAAAAGAGTTTTTATTCTCTCATCTTCCTTTATATGTAAGATATTGTTCTCACATTAGTTTAACTTTTGAAATACATTAAAACGTAACTACAAATAAAGAACAAATTAAATATTTAATCACACTTCGTTTAAATTTTATGCTTTCAACATTAAGTATATATTATTAGTTAGATTTATATTGTCATTTAACCGATTTCATGTAAATGTTAAAATGTTTGAAAATGACACATGATGAAGTTTAGCTGAGCAAATTTAAATCACAACAGAAACTGAACGACAGTTTATGAGTGACAAATGATTCCGCATCTTAGAAATTAATTTGCATTTGAAAGTTATCTACTACCCCTAATGAAGCATTTCGACCGATGAATGTAATACAAACGACAATCATACTCATGTAGTAATTGTATAATTAATATAAGATTTATTCTGTAAAATGTCACTTCAATTTTGAACATAATTGGCAAATTGTATTTGACTAAATGCAAATAGACAAGAGTTTTAGGATTTGATCTGCGAATTGTCCTGCAGTTGAATTTAAATGTCGTTTTCGTCTAAAATACATAATTTAAAACATATAACTGAACACATTAGATATTCATTATAATTTATACATTATTGATTGAAGTGTTTATTAGAAACCTCTATTGTTAGGAAAGTCTTATTAGCTCCTCAGTTGCATTACGTATTATATATATATATATATATATATATATATTGAAATATAGATATAAATGAAAAGAAAATGAAAGTTCCGGGACATGTAAACTAACATTAACGAAACGTATAAATTGCTAATACAAAAATTAAAAGTCAAAGAATAAGAAACAAAAACAAATAACTTTCCTCATCAGTGGGCGGGGAGCATAACGTATTCATAAGAAACCAAGAAAAATAGTCCTACAGGTTTCGGAATGCGTCGCAGAAATGGCATGTAAAAGGAAGTATTGTAAATAAATTGAAGCGACGATTTTGCGATAAATTGAAAAATATGGTGAATAACATAAAAAGGAAACTTTGACGGAAATAACGCAAAAGGCTTTGACACAAAAATTACAAAATTAAACGGACGTGAAACATGCCACCAATACGACGCACCCGCCCATACCTGCAGGACGTTGGCACGTAGCAACGATTATACTCACCTACACCCAGAGATGAGAGGTCCAAAGATGTGACGACAAAAGCAGAAAACACGAATATTTTCATTGTTGTTCCGTGTCCGCAAACTCCTGATCAAACATTCGTGTCGGACATCATCCGCTGCAACACATCCAGGTTGAGGCCTTCCATAGATTTTTAGAGGACTTAAGCCATGACCCTTCATAACATCCACAGCGAACAGCGTCACCAGTACGTCAGCTAGCACGTGCGTCGTACATGCGCACAGCCCTCTTGAATATATTAACGTAATGTTTAATGAATTCTAGTGGAAAAAGGTTATTATAATAAAGATTTGCTGCATTGCTGAAAATTTGTTTATTTAAAAAGATATTATTGTTACAGATTTTTGAAAATCTGTTTAATTGATTTATTATTACGTTAACAAAAATTCTTTTATTTAAATTACTGTGCCAATGCGGCATATGTATCGTAGAAAAATTTAAATCTTTACGTTTGTCGTAAAGATCGAGATTTAGTTTGTCAGTTTCAATATTTATATAGATAATATTATATAGATATTTATATAGAAGAAGTTAGCGCAGGTTGCAGTATTATTGGTTTTATTTAACGTAATTCATTTTGGATATATTTTATAGTGGATGTTGCAAAAATCCGAATCGATTATTAGAATATCATCTATGTATCTGTAAATCTGCAATTTTTGTTAGAATTGATCACATAGTTATATTCATAAAAAAACAAGAATAAGTTAGCAGCGGTACTGGAATAGTTAGTTCCCATGCCAATACCGTAAATTTGTTTGAAGATATTGTTTTGGAATAAAATGTAGTTATTATTAAAACAGAAATGACACAGATTTATGAAATAACTTCTGTCAATTTTTAGTTCAAGTTCTATGCAAAAGGTATCAAAAAGTTTTTCGATAACTTCATACAGATTATTAATTGGAATATTGAAAAATAGGTTTTCAAAGTCAAATGTTTGAAGCATAGTAGGCACAGAGTAACGTAATTTAGGAATAATTTCAAAGCTGTTATCAGTAATCCAGAAATAACTAGTGTGTTTAAATATATGTTTAATGAAATTATAAATATCTTTTAGAAACAGTTGAAGTCTTTTGTTGAGATGTTTACTAATACTATTACTTGTACTGCAGATGAAACGGAATTTAATTGGTTTTTTGTGAAATTTGGGAGTAAGGAATAAGAAAGGCAGTCTAGAATTATTAGATGTGCTGAAGTTTTTTGCAAATAGAGTTTTGAATTTTTTGTGTGCAGCGGAAAATTTGTTTTTTAAGATACTGAAGTCCAGATGGGTATTGCTGTAGTAAAACAAATTATTTAATTCTTCGTTTATTTTTTGTGTGTAATAGGTTTTACAGATTATTGCATAATTATTGAATGCTTTGTCAACAGGGACAAAGATGAAGTTATCCTGTAATTTTTTAATGTAATTAAAATCGTTTTTGCTGATTTTGTGATATAAAAAAGAATTGTTGTTGAGTTTCGACTTAGTAAAAAGTTTAAAAGTCTTTTCTATATGGTGTTTCCATTCAAAGAAAGCCTCGAAGGGCATGCAATACTTATACGCCATATTATGAAAATGTTCAAATTTTTATTAAATACGTTAATGGCGTTTTCTGGTTTAATTTTATTGTTTAGCCTGAATTTGGTACCATATGAGAGGAGCTGTTTGATGTTATTGTTTTTAATGATATTTAAGTCACCCGTAATTATATGTTGGTGGTGGCTATCTATGAATTCTTTATATTCATCTTTGTGTCATAGACAGGTTTGATTATTTATATCTGTATCGTATGCCAGTTTTTTGTAATTAAAGACCTTTGAGCTGAATGGTTTATTGTGTTTATAAGTTATCTGTATTTTAATGATTTTAATAGGGAAGAAAGTTTTGTAGTCATTCATACACTTAGAAATATTAAAATCATTGAAAGACTTTTGTTGAAAGAGTACGATAAAATATTCGGGTATGAGTTCGTTGCTGTTTTTTTGTCTTATTTTGAAATTAATTAAATCATATATTGAATCTTTAAATTGTGCGTTATTGAATTTATAGGTATTAAAAAGTTTATATATATTTCGCAACAGAATTAACTTTAGCTCAAAGACTGCAGTTTTTACGCGCGTGGTATTAAAGTTCGCGATGAAATTGGATTCGAGTCGCTCAAGCCAGCGTGCATTGTTGAAATTATTTTTGTTATGTATGAGGTTTTTGCGTGAGCCTCTTTTGCCTCTGCAAATTTTCATAGGCTCGTTAAATTCATGGAAAACATTGAAAATATTTGAAATTTTAGAAACGTTTAAATTGTTTAGTTCTGTATTTAGACCGTATGGGTAAAGACATCTATTTTTAAAAATATAATTGTTTTCTGCATGTAGTCTTTCTTCATAATTGTTGATATGTGCAATAATTTCAATGCAAATGTTATCGAAAGAGTGTTTGCGAAAATGTAAAATCTCAAAAGACGGGTTAGAACAATTGTTGATTTGTGCTCTATGAAGATTAATTCTGAGGTGTAATTTTGTAGAAGTTTGCCCAATATAAATTTGGAAGCAAGTTTTGCAAGTGATTTTATATACAATGTTATTTTGCTTACAGAATGGTAAAAAGGAAAGAGGTTGGTCGCATGCATTAGCGACTGCATTGCCACTAACGCAAGTCTTGCATCTTTTATCTTTGCATTTATATAAGTTCATAATGAGGAATTGTTTTTTTTTTTTTTTTTTTTTTAAAGGTTTTTGTTAGTCTTAAGCTAAATTGCAGAGAAACAGGGAAAAAACATGCCCGGAAAATATAATGAAGATTATGTAATGATTAGCGCTAAAAGCAGCTAAAGACCATAACATGAATTATAGGTGTAGCAAGTTGTTAAGTATATGAAATTGTCAAAGTTAGTGCCAGGCGCAAATGCAGCACTATGCAGCGAACTTTAATATATTGAAATATAGATATAAATGCAAAGAAAATGAAAGTTCCGGGGCATGTAAACTAACAACGTTTAAACCATTTTTAAATTGTTATAAAACCGTAAACTTTTGTATTTACGGCTTTTTAACCAAGCTGATTATATATGGTTTAGGTTCCGTAAAGATAGAAAATTGTTCCTAACCGTAAATTTAACGGTGAATTAGATGGACAGACTGCTGCCGTTTATTTAACCGTAATTTCATGCTGAAATTTCTAACATTTTATATATATAACATGCAATTGAAAACCTGCAGCTGGGAAAGTCCACGTTCAAACCCCAGTGAGGAAACTTCTGTTAATTTTTATTTTATTCATTTGCTTTTAGTGCTCTCAAAAAAGAGATCGTGCGGACTATTTTTGAGAAAACGGTTACCAAAAAGAAAAATAACTCGGTTTTTCAAATCTGTCATTTTTACTCGGAGCAATTTCGGAAACCTATAGTTCTTGAAAATAAGTCATTTTATCCCAATAATAAGAATTCTGACTAGTGTATAATATAAGGATGTAAAGCAAGCAAAAACTATTTTAATTCAAACCTATTTTGTGTCATAAAATGGAAAGGTTCTGCATAGTGTCCACTATATCAGGCAAGCGATAACGTTTTGGTTTATGATTGAAAAGCTGGGTGGTTGATATTGGATATGTTACGAAGCTGTATTAAAGGACAAAAAAAATAACTCGGTTTTTCTTTTAAAGTTTCGTCTAAAAGGGTTAAGTTGTAGAGAAACCCACCGCACATAAAAAAACTGAAATATTTTCCTTTACCTCAAAAGTATTACAACTCTGGTCACGTCTTTGATTTTTTGTAAGTCGTCGTTTTCTTAAAATTGTTTTTCTGAACTTTGTTTTGATTTTTGGGCTCTATTCCATTCACAAACTTCTGTCGATAATCTGTCCAATTCATCCTGATCTTTTCAACTAAAGTTAAATGGAATTTTGCTTTTTGATTAAATTTTAACTTACCTTAGTACCTAGCAACTTATTTCTCGTATTTTGTTTGGTCATTATCAAGATAAAAATATATGCTATTTATGATGACTATTCTCATGTTCGCGCTTTTATTAATGACTTGAAATCGGTTATTATTTATGCGTTTGAGTCGTTAACTTCGTTTCTTCGTTCATTAGACATTTTAAAACGTTTGTCTTGCATACTATGACTTTTTTATATTTGCATTTTATGTTTAGATCTCTTTATATAATATTCATGCAGTTGTATCATGTGTTTCTGTTTTGTATGTCAGGCTAATGCGGATTGAATACATTCTGAAAGCCAACATTAAAATCAAAGTCGAAAGCTATTATATGCTTATGTATGTTGATTGCGATTAATGACACAAATCAAACCAAATTGATGACAGAATTATTCCATTTATTTACACAAATATTTTATTACCTTACGTAGGTGTTCGTACGTCCTAGAACACTCCCCTATTTTGTAGCTGGGGTGACAACACACGCTCCAACATATTTGATAATCAATCTTGCGCAAATATGTCTGTGCAAGCGTATACAGAAGGCTTTTGCGTTGGTATAGTTTACATACGTAGATAATATACGTGCCTATTAATTTCATGCCGAAGCATAGAACAAACTTAAAAAAAAAAAAAAATACATGCCGCCAGATGCAAAATGTATAAAACTGCAGGCTGAAGATAAGTACTTAGAAAAGGTTTATTTGAATGTAAGTGAAGCACATAAAACAAAGATAAACTAAGTTATATTAACTTTAAAAAATGAAGTAAGTACTGAAATATACAGAAATACTAAAAGTAGCAACATTTCGTGTAACACTTGGATTAATTTCTTAAAATTCGTCCTCCATTAAAGATGCACCGTTTATGTGCAAAATAATTGTCTAGAGTCTGGATACACCAAAAAAAAAAAAAAAAAAGGCAAAGCGGAAAAAAAATAAAGAAAGAAAAGAAAAAAAAGTGTTTTTTTTTCGGCAGGGCGGGGGGAGTATACCCAGTAAATCAGCTGATTGGATCTTTACTGATTCAAATATAGCTTAATTCCAAGGTTTCTTGACTTTTTAGAATCACATAATTCTGTATTTAATTCAAACTCAGTTTTCTTTTCCCGGTGTAAACATTTTAAATACACTTCATTATGTCATCAACTTTGTAGAATAAACACGCATGGCCTTTGTCAGTCATCTTACTCCATCTCCTCTTCCCCCGAAAAGAGCCAAATTTTCTCTCGGGGATTTTTCTTTCAACGATGCTCATATAAATAAATAAAGCTACGCATAAAAATACGTAAACATGTTTTTCAGAACTCTCAATAAAGTGCGAGGCTGGGATTTTTGGAAATATTTAAAATGTCAAAATGATTAGAATTTTTCCTTTCTCAAAGATAGGTAGAGTATTGCAAGTTTTCTTAGAAGCTTTACGATGAAGAACTAAAAGAGGACGATTTTTATTTTATTGATGGAAAAATAAATATGTATGTCTTCTTGTATCCTAGATTTTTCTTATATTTTGTAGTTGGACTTGTTTATAGTGACCTCGTTTTTTAACAAGCTATTTCTGAGCTAAATGACTTGCCTATAACAACACGTTGCTTGAAACAGGCCACTGAGTTTTAAATATTAAAAGGAGAAAAATCGAAAACTTGCATCACCAAGTTCTTTATATTAACAATGTAATATCTTTCGGTTAAAAATAAAATCATAAAGTACAGAAAAGAAGCAAGTTAAAAACTATGTTCATTTTCCAAAATTTACTTAAGCGTCGCTGTCACGGCCAGGTTCACGACATAAGGGCGCGTGATACGCAAAGTGGTATAGACAATAAAACACAATTTTTTTCTGGAAAACTAGACTAATTTATTTATACGTATATAGACATTAACTTAGGCCCATGAGACTATTACTATTAAAAAGAAAAAGGAAATGTGCAGGGAACGAACCATGTCCGGATCCAAAGGGCAGCACTTGTTGTGAAAATTAATCCAGAGATGTGGGTGGGCGATCCTTCCTCGTCCGGAAGCGAATGGCGATCATCATAGTCCTGCTTGTAGAAGAAGCCTGCCGCGCCTATTTTACAGACGGCAGATGTTATCAATCAAAAATTGTACAGAAGGGCCCATCTCTGCCTTGGAAGAGTCTCTCGCGACTCTTCTGGGAAGATGAAGTGGTCTCAGGGAAAAACTGATCTCCTCTGTCAAGATCTGATGAAAATTCTCCTCTGTCAAAATCTGATGATGTTCTCTTTTTGCTCTCGCCGAGATTTTGGTTTTAATTAACCAAAAGCCCCTTGCTGATTTGATGGGAGGTCTTGACCAATTCAGGCTCAATTGACCTCCCATCTTTTCTTAGATTTCTCCCAACCAGGGCGCTTCCCGTCGGCCGTTGGCTGGCGAGTTTATCAGTGGGGCGGTACGAAGATCCACGCAATCAGAGCGTTTTGCTTCTGGTGCTCTCACGGTGTTGTTGCCTCCGCAGCCATCTTGTGTTATAAAATTTATCTATATATTTTTTTATCCCTCCGATGGGCCTTTGTTGAGATAGTCTCTTCAGCTATTGTTGGTCCAGACGGACTGTCGCCGTTGGTCGTAAAAATGCCTATCACATTGTAACCCCCCATCTTTCTGTTACGACAGTCGCATAATATCTTCCTGCGTTTAGTGAATCTCCAAACTTGTGAAAGCGTAGGAACCCCAATGACAGATAACATATACACTTAAAGAATTTAATTATTATGTTTATTAAAAATCCAAATTTATAGCCAATTTATACTGATAACTGTATTTAATATCAGAGTTGATTTCTATGGGTCACGGTAAAACGGTATCCTACTCTTTATTCTAATCTTTTCTCTCTCTATTTTTGAAAACAATTTACATAGACACACCTTTTATTTAGGACTTTTTTATTATAAATTGTTATTATGTATCTTACAGTGAATGTCCGAAATCGGAAAATGTCGACAATCACCGGTGACTGTCGACATACACCAAATAGAGAATTCCGACAATCATCGGTAAATGTCGACGATCACCATCTATCAGACTGAATAATGTCGACATTCTCCAATTTCGAACATTCGCCGTAACATATACATATATATATATATTGTGTGTCTGTGAACTTCGTCTAATAAATATAATATTTAATACAAATAAAACGCAATCATACATATTGCAGTAAAGAAACAACTTCTGGTGCTGAAAAAACGTTGTTTTATTCCATATCAAAGATTCCTTTTCTTTCAATAGTCCACAACGAATATGTAGCCATTATCATCTATCATTTTCCCGAAAACACGGCACTTTCTTTTAGATCTTGTTCAAAAGAGTTCTTACCTATCATTTGCATTTCTCCGTTATCTGAAAAGCAATCAAGAAGTAAAGAAAAATGGCACGGCTTTTCTTAAGCTAAGTTGCTCAATACTCATCATTTTTCTCTCGAAACGAATAAAAAACTGCACTGTTTAATTAATATGTGTTATGTAGTGATCTATCCGATGTTCTACAGGGAAGTTTAATTTAAAAATAAAGATGATGGCCGTACTTGGAAACATATTTTTTTCATATCAAAAAGGACTGTTCTGTGCGTATAAGAATGTATAGAAATTTTATTTCTTTATTTATTTTATTATTTATTTTATGTATGTTACTTTTTAGGTCGTTATCATGAAACAACAACAAACCATTCATTTTTATTTAGAACAGTATTATACATGTATTGTACATCAGTTATGCACTTGATTTGTTTCATTTTCATTGTTGTTTATATGCTGCCACAGGGGGCGTCATAGCTCGAAATTCGTGATTTTTGAGTTAGTACTACTGGGACAATTCCAATCATTCATCGACATTTTGCTGTTAATTTTATATAAACAAGTGATTTTCTGGGTCTAAGGAAAAGGTGGAAAAAACTTCTTTTCTGTAATAATAACTAACCAAGTTGAATTTCAAAAAGATCTCTCAATTATCTTAAAATCGAATAGAAATGGCACCATTCTAGGGATGTCAAATAACGATGCATGTCCTAAACGAAGTTTTAATAACCTTTATGTATTGATTGAAAAAAACGTAATAATGTATGAACGAAATATAAATAAGACATGAAGATTAATCTTTATAATTAAGCTTAAGAGGAAATTTTCTGATCTCTAAAATTTTTAAGACTCATTTAGACAAATATTAGCTTACATTAAATACATACCTTAAGGTCATTTTTTGACAAATAGATTTTTTTAAAAATAATGTTCTTAAAAATTCTTTGCTTTAGATATTTTACTTTTTTCTTCTTCAAATTTGATAATACACGTTTTCAAAACTGCATTCTTATTAATAATATTAACCCGTTAAGTGAAATAGATAAAAATAAATGTGATTGAAGTTTCATATCACGAATTTAGTTTCGTGGGAATATAAGAAATGATGTAGCTCATCATATATTCCACCTATCAATAAGGTCATTTAATTAATTTTGAAAAAACATACATTGTACGAACTGTAATAACTACGTTCGCTTGCCACTGCCACAACAGGAAAGAAAAATAGTAAGATGCTTTACTGAGTTGGGCTTGCAGACGTTTCATGTTAGTGTAGGTGCTGCATTATTAGAGTACTCGTCCGTGGTTCAGCTATCTTACCGTCCTTGCTAGATAATTAAGTTATTTAATTTAAATAACTGTTTATCAGACATCATTGGAAAAGACTACGAATGAAGAAACCCAAGATTCTTCTAGTGAAAAAAGACAGAAAAAAGAAAGAACTGCAGAAAGGGAGAACACCTGAAGGGATGTAAACTGATGCTTGTATGGAAGAGGACTCCTCTTCCAACCATTTCTCTTCCTCTTAACAACATTCCACTTATGCCATCTGTCGTAACAGAAATATGGTGGGTCCCAAATTGATGGGCATTTTTACAACAGACGGCGACGTCATAGGTTAATGTATGTATATATTCTTAAACAGTGATGAATAAATGAGTCTAGTTTTCCCTAAAACTGTTATTTCTTGTTTCTATACCACTTTGCGATTCACGCGCCTTTATGTCGTGAACCTGCCCGCGACACCATCAGTTCACCTGCAATCAAGCAGAGTGCAGTTAAATTTTTATATATCTATAATTTCATGTAAAGTACTGTACACTTGTTTTTTATAGGTTTAAATAAGCAACTATCTGTAGGTCTGGAATGGATTAATCCAATTTACATAGTATCTTATGGGAAAGAAAATAATTCGCCAATCGTACAACTCGCCATTCGAACTGCCCCCTAGAACGAATTGTGTACGTATAGCGGGGTTCCACTGTATATAATATTTCAGCTGCACTGTATATAATTACTGCAATACGGACTCATAGCATAATGTGCATAATATTACAGTAATATAACGCCAGATAAATTACAAAAACAGTATTTATTGAAAGTCCTAAAAGGTTATAGAAGCCATTTTCCAGCTAGATTAAAGAAGCCTTTATCGAAATATTATAATTTTTTTTGTAATTAGTTTTAATTAAAACTCGTTTGTAATTGTTAAAATATATTTTAGTTAGTTCTTGTTTCTAAATAACTGCTCTACGGCTAAAATAAAACGAATGAAAAAATTAGTTCGAAAATATCGGAATTCATGAATGTATTTTGATTTTAGCCGCAACAAGCGACACGGTTAAAACTTTTTATTTTCAAAATTTTACTCGAGTTTCTTATTAAAACAAAAGGGAAAAAATAAGGGTGAGTGAAGAATGTAAAATGCAAAATGTAATTTTTGCAAGACTGTCGGCTTCAATTGAAATGCCATGTATTTTTTTTTACATAAACTGGTAATTTTGTTTCAAACTTTTTTTGGTACATTAGAGTGGTGCACGTGCCTATGTGCACCACTCTAATGTACCAAAAAAAGTTTGAAACAAAATTACCAGTTTATGAAAAAAAAAAACAAAAAACATGACATTTCAATTGAAGCCGACAGTCTTGCACCATAAAGTATCATAATATATTTCCCTGATGCTTGTAATGCAACTTCTCAGAGTTGATTACCAAGAATGTTGTAAATATTTAAAACTTTGTCTCGATGTTGCTTGATGAATGTATTCAATGAGAAATTTTAGTACATTTGTAAACACGCTTTGTGATCAGACAAAGAGAAAATGGACTAAAATGGAGGAGAATGGTGCCGGAGATTTATGCAAACATAATTGTAAAATGTCTAGCAAATTATCACGACGATGCTTTTGTAAACGCTAAATTAATATATTTGCTGAACATAGTTGAAGTTTGATTAGTAAAATGTGCGTTAAAAGAATTCTAATGGCGCAAGACATTTGCCGAAGCCATAAAATTATTTTAGCAACGCAATATTTGACTAACAACTAATTTGGCATACAAATTTTAAAATACTATTATTTTTTGAAGGTTTTGTTTCTTCGCCATTACTTTTGTAATATCAATGTGTAATGACTTTATTCTTTGAGTGTAAAAAGTAGTTCATCTTACACCTCTGGAATAAATATACTGTCAGTAAAATTATGTAGAATGTTTTCTAAAACTAAAACCGATATTTGGTTTTTCTTCGGAATATTTTTTTTTAAATTTATAATGTCATACTTAAACTTCCCATTTAATCTGAATACTAAGCTCCTCAAAATTTTCCGATCGTGGAAAAATTCTATTTGACAACCTTTCTAGAAAGAAATTTTAATTTACTTATCCACTAGGTGAGTTATAATGTTTTGTATTTAAAAATTACGATTCATTTTTTTGACTTGGTTCGCACTAGTACATTATCAGTTTTTAGCAAGTTGTGCACATTAAAAGAAATCTGTTTTTGAGAACATTGTAAGGATGTCAGATATCTTAGTGGAAAGGTGTTATTCGTGTAGATGCGACTTCAATTAAATGATTTCTTTTCGAAATAACTTTGTTTTGTAACAATTTCGTCTATGACAAAATTGAAGCAATGCTATTACGTGCAGGGGTTTTGTACACCATCATAAAATAGTTTACTGATTTTATGTTCTGTCTGAAAAACCTAATGTTTATACTATATGTTAAATTATCTTTTCCAAGAAAATTTAAGCAGTTTAAACGATTTTTGTATTCTTTCTCATATAGAAATCGAAATAGTTACCATAGATATTGCGGAAACAATGCTTAAGGCTTTTCTTGTTGGAGTATTGTAAATTAAAATTTATATATATATTCCCCCCCCCCTTAATGTTACAAAATAAATAAATAATTATTATTAAAAAAATTGAGACAATAAAAAAAAATATTTAATCAAAACTTTTCAAAAAGTCTGCTTAAATTAGGTATATGTGTTAAGTAAATTAAAAATATTGCAAATAGCTTAGAAAAACGTGCAAACTAAGTTGGAATTGAAATTTTCAGGTTTTTATAATTAACCAACAGTTAACACAAATTTATTTTTTAACTTCAATATTTTGCTGCATTATTATAGTTTTTTTTTTTTTTTTTTGATAACGAAAATTAGAACTAAATTTGAACTTTTTAAAAAAAATTTCCGGGCATTTCTAATTATTTTTGTCAACAACTCAAATAAATATATCGTAAGATTGTTTTTATCGCTTTAAACTTAATACATAAGGACTTGCCTCTATTAACCAAAAACCTTATATCAAATTTAAAAATACAATTCTAGTTCTTTAGCATTGCGCCATCAGATTTACAGTCCAAAGCGCTCAGAACTAGAAAAAATCTCTTCGGAATGCAATTCTTATTACACACCCACATTAATTCTCTTCTTTATTCTTTACGCGACCTGATTTCAGCCTAACGTTTGCTTAATCTTTACGGGTGACTGCATTATCTTCAAGGGAAAGCTGTCTATTGATCTGGACACTATAAACATTCTTTTGCACATACTGTACTAGTTTCGTTTTTGTACAATTAAGTGTTTGACTAAGTTTTTGAAAATCTGATCTCTGAATACATCATTGTCTGTGTTACATAAAAATACTTTAAAACATCTTATATAATCTTATTTATATACACGAAATTTAAGATGGCTCGATTATGATGGGGACTTTTTTTTGCAATAGTTTGTCTTTTATATGCTAAAAAACAATATCATAGATAAAACTCAACAGTTTACCATTTTACTACATTAAACCAGAATCTGTTTTTTATGTTACTGTAGCATAGTGGTTGCCAAACTGTCGATCGACCATTTTTGGTAAATCACGATCACGCTCAGGTGTTTGTCTGCACATTATTATACTTGCGACTGGTTTTTCTTTTTCAATATTCCACCAATTTACCAATATAGCGCGTGACTAATAAAAAAACTGAAGAATATTATGTTGACATAAGTATAATTTATGCGAAAAGGTAATTTCATGTACCAATACCAGAGTAAATGTACCCTTAAGTAATGCCCACTCGAGTTTTTTTTTGCACATCACAAACAACTGAGAGTTGACTATCGACTGAAAATTGAGTTTCTGATAATTTATTCTCTTTTTATGTTTGGGTGGAGGGTGGGAGGAGATTAGCTCGCAGTAGAATTTGAAAACGGTACGTTGCTTAGTGGATTCAAAACTTTGGCGACCACTGCTGCAGAATAACGCAGAGCATTTTGTGTTATTTATTGTTTTAAATAGTTTTAGAGTCCTACATCTGAGAGAAGTTTTCCGAGATAGCACCTTTATCGTGATTAATTAAAAGGGTAATATTCACTTTTTACGGTTTTGCACAAGTTAGTGCTTTGAAATCTATATTCATACAGGCCATATCTTGTTCTTAAAATGACATCAATCTATCTAATAATAAGCATACCACTGGATATGAAATATTTGGCATTTGTCGAAATGGTATAAGTTTCAGATTTATGTTGTTTTATCATGTTGCCACTGGTGGCACAGTTCTCAAAAAATAATTAAAACATTTAACTATTTAAAAATAGTAGCCACTTTGATAAACGCATTGTGAAAAGTTAAGTATCGATATTTTATAATTTAAAAATGTGTGGCCCATTAAAACGAAAAAATCTTCTGCGTCTGTAACACTGAACAGAATCCAAATTTTCTTTGAATGATGTTCAAGTGAAAGAATAGATTAAAGCTCCGTAGTCAAGCATTTAAGTAAAACATATTCGCATGAAAAGAAATAAATAATCAGTATGTCTTTCTAAAGTTTGACATATAAAGATAATAAAGTCCAAAAAATGGAAAATATAAATAAAAACATCATTAAAGGGGAAAATAAATCAAACATTCTACATTCCAAGATAATTTTGAAAAAAATAGTAATGGCATAGTAACAAAAGTGAAGATAAAATAAGATATCGCGATCCTAAGAGAGTTAAAGTTAAAAACATTTAGTTAAAAACATGAATTTAGTTAGTTTTTTTTTTTTTTTTTTGAGGGAAATAGGTAATGTGAGAAAAAATCTCACTCGCGAGTTCTCAGGTTACTAATTTTAACCTGAGTTCTAGAGGTTTAAAAAAACGTCACATATTTAAACGCAGAGACGTTTAAAGACTACGGAAACGTCGGTTTTTCCAAGTTCTGCAACATTTGATTCCTGTATTAAGTTAATGAAAAATGCTTTTTAAATGCTGTGACAGCTAGAAATATAATAACTCTGAATATATAAACTATGAATATAATAACTCTAGAAATATATAACTGTGTTTTAATTCTTTTGACAGAACTGAGAAGTTTCCTCATCTCAATATTTATGTTTCTTTCACCCGTGGCATATCTTGTTGAATTATTAGAACAGCAGATCAGAAAAAAAGAGATGGCGCTAATAGCGACACGTGTTTTGCGCGTAGTAATGTGTTTCCATTTTCTAAAATCTGTCATTTTTGATATTTTACACCCAACGGTAATTATTTTACAAAAATTGCAATAAAGCTCAAAAGCGAAAAATTTTGCTGACTTTGAAATATATTAGAAAAAAAAGGTAGAAATTGTTCATATGTCTCTTATAGAAATGAACAGTGTCATATCTGAAAAAAATCTATTTTTTTTTTTTTTGGTTTTTATATCAAAATGTTCGAATTTTTGCGCTCTTTATATTGGGAATACTGCCGTAAGAAAATGTTCAAAAATTAAGGCTAGACGCCAACTTTATTTTTTTGGTGCAATACTGTAATAACTACTTTTTATAGTAATTTTTAATTTTTTTTCACATCAGTAGCATCCATCAAGTGAGAGAAAACTAGAACAATAACTATTTTCTGAACAAAATCGATTATAATAATCATTGAAACAAATAAGGTAATTAAATAAAACAAACTATTAAACGATCAAACGCCTCTCTTGAAAAATATCTATTTTGTAAATAGGACACTGTTCATTTCTATAAGCGATGTATATAACGTTTATTATATTATTTATTTTACTTGTTTATTTATTCGAATATCTAAGAAAAAAGTCGAGCATACTGGTTCGTTCTATTATTAAAATTAATCATTATAAAACATTTTGACATTGATTTTTAGTTGTTGAAAATATCCTTTTTCTAATTATTTACACATAAGTTAATGAACTGAAAGCATAAGGAACAACCTACCGCAATGTATATACTGTGAAAGGTGTAATATTTAGCTCTTAAACAACGAAGAAAAAATGTGATTTTGCTAGAATGATGTTTAGTAATCTAAATATAATCTGCGCAAAATAAAAGTTTTGAAATAATGAATTTTAAATTTTTTAGCGATCTTCACTAACAAGCGTATAAGTTGGTAATTTAATTAAGCCCCTATTTTTAATGAAGCAGCTATAGGTATAAAAGAGTAATATGTTGCACTTTTGATCATAACCTATAGAAAATCAAAAATAAAAATATATATATAAATAAAAAAAACACTACGCATAATAACTCGATGTAATCAATAATACATTACATTATATTCATTTAAAAACTATTTTTAATATGTTTTAAAAGTAAAATAAAAGGACACGAATTATTATATAAGATCATTGAAAGGTATCTTAGAACAAATTAGGATAATTCCTTCAAGTGTGTTGCAAGTTAGTCACATACCATTCAACAGTTACTTCTAATGTTGTGCCCATTTTACTTCTTTCTAAGAATATATATATATATATATATATATATATATATATGCGATATCCATTTATAGCGACAGCAAAATCTAAACATATTTCACAAAGCACATACTGGAGTCTAGTCATAAGTGACTTTTTTAATCAATTGTGTGCAGCTATACAGCTATAAGTCACTTAGACATTAAATACATCTTAAATCTAGGATTTGTACGTGATAATAAGGATTTTCACACTGCAGTTTTATTGTTCGACCATGATCGTTATCTCGAAATAGCAATGCAATCTAAATGTAGTTTCCGGTTCAAGTCTTCCGCCTGTAATCAAGGATTTGGGAAACTCCTAAAGGTTTAGAAAAGCGTGAGTAATATATTTTTCTCAACATTTCCAAATTCTGATAGTCTCTCCGTAACAAGGAAAATTGAATTTAGCCTTAGAGAATAAGGAAAATAATTCTAAAGTATTTCATAAGTTTGTTTGTCTTGTACCGATTTATCAGATGCCATGCTCACAGAACTAAAGCAATGAAACAAGTCTTTTTTCGATGGTCATTTCTGAAGTGAAAAATGTTTGATGTAATTCGTGTTACACTTGGTTGATCATGTAAGCCGATTTTTTATGACGTGATATATTTCCCAAAAATATCCCACAATTGTTGTCGAAAAGAATTCTTACGGTGAGTGTGCTAAAATTGGAGGATTTTCAAATTATGTAATTAAAATAATCATATTATAAAAACGTTACTAGTTTCATCTTTCAATATGTTTCAACCAAACTATTTTTCGTCGCATATGAAGTATACAATCTGTAATTTTAGTAACATTTTTTTTATAGAAATTGATTACAAAACATGCATTACTTACGTGAATATTTTGTATATTTGTTATACGAACATTTGAGTTGCTTTATGATTTGTGTTCAATAACGCCTGACGTAATGTTATTTCAACTATTGAAACTAATTTAATGCTCATTTGTTTAATTATCTATGAATGTGAGATTTAAAGAACAATGTGCACCTTAGAAATTTTTAGAAAAGAATTTTTTGCAGGAAAGAAAGTGCCGATATTTATTTAAACACTCAACATTTTAAGCCTAGTAGCTCCCATAAAATAGTATTAAGTAACTTAAACTCATAAGGGGCTTCCAGATCAACCGCAAAAAATACAAGCAACGACGACAAAACTTTTCATAGGGTTTAATTTGTTCTACATGACTTACTAACCACTACCTCGGTTTGACTGATTGGCACTTTTTAATTGCGTCATTAAATAAATTTTCTCCTGCCGACAATGATTGGTTGATTGCGTTATCAAAGTAACACGCTATCGCTGTTAGTTTGATAACCATAGCAACACTCTATTACGACAGAGGAAAAATGTCACCGTCGTAACATATCGAAATAACTATTTATCATGGATTTTTATTAATTATAAGAATGTAACTTCTACTCTACCATATTTTACAAACATAAGTTCATCAGCAATGAATAGTAACTATTTTTCATAAAGTGTAATTTTGTAAAATTATTTTTTTATGAATCCGGTTGATAGAAAATTTCACAAAGTTTGCTAATACATGGTCATTACTCGCATAACATGAGCTAGTTACCAAGAAATGCTATTCGCATTTATATCATTCGTTCACTCATTTCTCATAAGATTCGTTGAAAATGTCCGTGTGTTGTAACTGGATTATGCCCTAAACGCAATGGGAGAGGAAATATAAACCGAAATACAGCAACAAAAAAGATATTCAATCATGTTGCTTCGTGAATAAAACAAATTACTGTTACTAAGTTATTTTAATTCGTTCGCTGTGTAACAGCAACTTACAGCAAGACAAAAATCTTATACTATATTAGTAATTCATGTATTCTCATTTTTACTTTCTGTAATTAAACTTAAATTACTATTAATTAATTTTATTGCGCAAATTTGTCCAGTTTTATTGTATTTTTTAATGATTGTCGCGGTATGTTTAATTGTCCTTCAAGTTAAATGAACATAATGTGAATATATATAAAAATGGACTAATAAATATTTATATATGACTGAAATTTTGAAAAGTTACACATTAACTGTTGGGTACAATCTTCAAGGAAAAAAAGGGGGTTACAATTATTATTTTTGCCAATTTAGGACAAAATAACTTACACTGTAAAAGTATAGACTTACTTAACTTGTGTACTAAGCTCTTCAACTGCCACTTAAATTTATTACCCAATCAATGCAATCCCCAACTTTTACTTCACCATAAGGCATAAAATACAAAATATTGGAAGTTTAATATACAGTATTTTATACAAAATATTAAATTTGATTAGTATTATTGCTTAAGGATTATTAGTTTGTTATGAATACTTAAGGAATAAAATACAATGTATTAAAAGTTCAAGGAAATGAAATATTTGTCTCAGGAATTTGACTATTGGAAGTAGTCATTTATTTTTACTTTGGTAATAACTATAACGGAAAAAGGTTTAGTTTCATAGAAAACGTTCTATGAACCAAACTCTCTTACCATATTAAAAAGGAAAATAAAATCTAACTGCAAGAAAGTATCTCATGCTTTAAAGATGAGCAAAAATGCAAAGGTTCCTAGTTTTTCTCTGTTGCAGTTCCATCAGCAAAACGTTTCCTGGGTAGTACAGAAACCATTTCCTCAGGATTACGCATTAACGGAATGAGTCTACCGGGGGCACTTACGTCTGTTCATTTCTTTAGAGCACTCATTTGCATTTCTACTTCACTAATTAAAGAAAGATAGCTTCAAAAGTATTCTCAAGCGCTTTGAAGAAAGACGGTTGTCTTGATAAATTTATTGCTTCAAAAGATAGTCTTTAAACGATGACAAAGAGAAGAAAAAGTGTTGTACAAATGTAGAAGAAAAAAGATGCAATTAATAAGCTTTTCATAAATAAATGTGCATTCATTTTTTATAGATTTGCTTGTGCATAGGCTGAAATAGACATTATCAAAAATTCCAAGAATACTTTGCCCGTTAGAAGTATTAGTGAAACTTATCGTTATTGAATATTCGTGATTAACGTAGTTTGTAGGGAACCACTTTCTTTGATGAAAATTGTAAAAGCAGAAACCGGATCTAAAATATGGTTTTATTTCACTTCCAAAATATTGTGTAAGTAATCTATTTAACCAATGCGAGTCTGTATTTTTGTTTCGTTTTAAAATTACAATTTTAATAGTTAGAAACTGAATTATCAAGGGCAAACTTAAACCTGCTGCTGCAAATATTAACAAGTCAATGCTTGAACAAGAATAACTCAACTCACATTTAATTATAAAAATAAAAATAATTTAACTTTGTGCAAGTAAACAATAATAATAAAATTACACGTTAATTTAAAGCACAAATGAGCAAAATAATGCAGACATATGTTTCGGGATTGCTTGGAATCCCTTTTTCAATGCGACAGGGAGCTTCTAGATGCAAAACATCCAAATGAAGATGGCTTCATTTGGATGTTTTGCATCTAGAAGCTCCCTGTCGCATTGAAAAAGGGATTCCAAGCAATCCCGAAACATATGTCTGCATTATTTTGCTCATTTGTGCTTTAAATTAACGTGTAATTTTATTATTATTGTTCACATTTAATTATTTCAAAATAAACAAAAAATATGTGTATAGTGACAATTTGACAAAGCTATGAGTTTTTTCTGTGAATTGATATTTAGGAACAGACACTTGACCGACAAGGATATAGACAGCGATGAAGCCAATATTAAATCAAGACTTAAACAAAAAAACATTTTTAAAACATTACACTCTGAGCAATCACGAGGAAAGCCCTACCTTTTGAGAATAAATCCATCAAGTTTTTTTTCTTTTATGTCAAAGCAATTTATAGCAGTCAGTTATAGTTTTTATTTACCATTAATTTTGTTGTTATTATTACTGTTGGCATAAAAATTGTTACTGTAACTTTGTTTTACGTTAACTGTCTTTCTTATGTAGTTTTCTTACTATTTACCTATTCAAGTACGGCAAGGTTTTCAGTACACATTGCTTACAATTCTAATTATTCTAAAGCATTTCCATCCGCTAAAAATGGAAGATTAAACTTCCTTTTCTTACAATGGAAACAATTTTCCAACATTCTGAACTTATTTCAAACTTTCACTAGTTTAATACTTTTTATGAAACTTATTTTTTAATGTAATTTTGTAGCCTTGGAAGCATAAATATATACAGCCATAAAAAAACCTCCCTTATTCCAATTTTCTACATAAACGCATTTTACTTTCCGACTTTTATGACAGCTAGATATTAAGAGAAAAAACCTGGTGGAGCACTTGTACCAACGGTTTGATTTAATTACCTCCAATGAACATAAATTACAAAACAAAAGAAAGAAAACAAAAGCCAGAACCGGTTCGTTTGAAATTTATTCAGTCACTGATGTCGATATTTTAAATTTGATAAAAAACTAATATTAGCTTTTTTTTTTTTTTTTTTTTTGGGGGGGGGAGAGTTATTTATCTTTGCTATCTTAGAAAATGCACTAGAAAATTACAGTTAATTGCAACATAATATCTGGTGTCACCCATTCGCCTAATCAGATGCAGACGGTTGGAATGCGGTACAAAAGTGACTTCACGGCCAAACGAAAACCTTCTATCAGGAAGGCATGAGGAAGTTTTTCTCACTAAAACAAATACATTGCTCAAGGTAGAGATTTTATCCAAATACTATATCTGTTGTACACATATCCTAGTTTAATGAAGTTGTAGAACTTAAAGTAAGTAATTTCTGACTTACCCTCGTAAACAGGATTGCAATTTTTGTAACCTCCAATATGTGCAACGAAAGTTTTAAACAACCCCTTTAGTAAACAATTCTTTGTTCAACTCGAGATAGATATTATTGCCCTCTATTACATAGTTAGATTAGTGTTGCTACTTTTCAATCAAGTCAAGAATTGTGTCTTTCATCCTTTGTAACAAGCCTTTGTTTGCTGATAGAATGCACATTTCTAGTATAATAAACACATAAGTAAAAACTTACTCAAACATATTATTTGCACTGGCATTTATTTTAAACAATAGGGGTCATATTTTAAATGTAAAATTTAAATAATGTCGTGCCAGATTATAACCTTTTTTGCCTTCTATTATTATATTCAAATTATAGCCTACTTTGTCTTATAAATTATTATATTCAGAATATAGTCTTATAATATTATTATATAGATTAGAACCATCTTTTGTCTTATATTATGATATTCAGATTATAGCATATTCTGTCTTATATTATTATGTTCATATTATATCATCTCTTTTCTTATATTATTATATTCAGATTATAGCTTATTTTTGTATAGTATTACAAATGAAGGTTTTTTTCTTTTATCTCTAAAATTCCTGTTGCATCAACTGCAGATTTCTGCCCACCATCAAATTACATACGCATCTATAACAATTATTAATGAAACCATCCCGTCGCACTGCATATAGTATTTGTAATAAATGCGATCTTTCTTTTAGCTATCTGTCTTGGTTTATATTTTAAATGATATGCAGTGAAAGAACAAACGCACTGCTTTTATTATGTGAAAAAAATAAGAAAGATAATTCGTAGTAAGATATGTCATTCCTATCCTTTTTCAAGGAATTGGTTGAACTTCCAATTTGAGAAAAAGAAATCAAGTAAAATAAAGGAAATGAAACTATTATTATTATTGCTTTTTTTTAATTTAAGAAGCAAGTTTTTTGTTTCTTAAAAAAGTTCAATTTTAGTAGCTAATTATGAATTATGCAAAATCAAACTGGGCGTTTCTAGCACTTGTTTGAACAACTTTAAAAATAGATAATAAAATACGCAATTTAACCAAGAAAAAAAGTTTAACAGCATTCATGGCATTAAGTTAAGGCCATAAACCCAAATGGTTAAATATGTTTTCTTGCGATCTCATAATACTGTTCAATTCTACCCAACAATATTCGAAGGAAGGCAAACGGATCAATATACTAAATCCAATTCTGTGCTGGTAGTTAAATGTCAAATACGTTATTATCAAAAGAACGTTTTATCTAAACAAATAATCACTCCGCTTCGTTACTCCTTTTAAAATGCAAAGCTGGAAAAGTGAATTTGAAGTGAAATGAGAATATCAAGCTAAAAAATATCTTCACTCAAGATACGTTGATAGAAAAAGTAGGGAGTTCGTTCCTCTTTCTCAAGTTTATTATTCTTTTCATAGCATTCTTTTCTTATACATTAAATACATAAAAATGCCGTCATAGATTTGAAAGAAATTCCTCGAGTAGTGCCTTTTCAATTTTAGATAAGATCATATTAAATGGCAAAATAAAAGTACGCATTTCTTTGATTTAGAAATGACTAAAGAAAGTATCGGTATGAATAACAAATATTTCCGTCATTGGCAAATAATAGTAGAGCCTGAGCAAATGTTTAATATGTAAAACATTGATTTTAAAGAAGTTCACATGATTAAGTATTAAAGCATAGTTCTTATACAGACTATTTTTCCTTATCTTTTATAAAGAATGTGTAATATATCATCCCTTTATTATATGTATTTGATTTTAGATTATTTGCGATAACTCGTGTTTGATTTTAAATTATTTTCTTTTAATGGGAAATTCGTTAAAATGTATATTTATAAAATTTCCGTAAATATTAACCCAAGTGACGTTTTTAAAAGAAACCATAATTATCTAGAGAAATCAGTTGACGTAGAAGATAAGAATGTACAATGTTTTATTGTCTGCATTAATATGAGCAAGGCATCATAAAATTGCCACTACTAACCAATATGCTTTAATCATTTGCTTTGATTTAGATGGCAACATTTTATGGATTGTTCTCTGTTGAACTCTTTTTTTTAAGCAGCATACTGTACTACATTCACAATTTATTGTACTCGTTTTTTTCTTTTAAACGTGTCATTCTAGACAAACCTCAATTAAATTAGACATTATATGGATCGAATAATAAGATTAACAATAAAAAATATTATTATTACAATTTTGAATAGTTTTTGACCCAACCTTTAACCGCAATAAATGGCTAAAAGAGATATAATAATTGTGAATAACTGAAAGGGAAACAGTGTTTTAACACCACTTGAAAAAGGAAACAGTATCATTATTGATTGTTTATGCTGTTACCATTAGTCTTGGAAACAATTCACACCTTGTCTCCTGATATGAAAAATTGGATTACAAGAAACATTGTTCAATGGTTACCGCTAATGTTAAAAAAAACCTACTGACAGTGATTAAAACAGCTTCGTCTAGTAGAAAAAGAGCGGAAACGGACCCAATTTTATGTTTGTGGTTTATTTTTGCTAATGATATAATACTTGTAAGAACTTGTACATAGAAAGAATAAGTATTTAATGCATACTCGTATTTCACTTACTCGATTTGATTAATTAGAATCATTTAGATTTGGTATTCTATGATTTTCTGTCCGAACCACTGTTTGGATATTTCATGCTAAAAGATAATAGTACGAAAAGTACAACAGTGCGTATCATCAGAGATATTTTCATAGCATGTAAAAATTAAATAATTATTAATATGTTTCGACTTGCCGTAAACAAACACCCTAGGATATAAAAAATATCTTTAACAGTCTTAAAAGAATATTTTACCCTTTGTATTTGGTACCACCCCTTTTTTTCTCTTTTCCCGATACCTCAAACTTCCTCTCATATTTGTACAACATAACATTTCCATTTTTTAATCTTGTAAATAAAGAACAACTGAGAAATACTAGTAAAATACTAGTAAAAATTCATGACTTAAAAAATATCAATTGTCGTTCGTTTTTAAAATAATGATTTTTCCCCAGCAGTTATTTCTTTCTGAAATCTCGCTACTATTTTGTAAAGCAGATTTCTAATATTTCCAACATCTGATTGACAACCAGAGATTGTCTAGGATTTTTAAAACACTAGTTTTGTTAATGCAAAAGTGTCATGTTTCCCTAAACATTGTTAAATAAAAGAATGCTGTTTCAAACTCAGTCTCTTAAGGTATACTTTAGCAGATTATTTCAAACTTATAAATTATCGCATATTTTAACTATTTATTAATATAGATAAGTGCCATATTTTGGTTCTTGACAAACATTTGGTTTAAAAACTGTATGGTTCTCATGTCGTCAGTGCCAATCTTGGCAAAATGGAAACGTCGCTCACTAAAAACAACATAGTTAATGAAGTAAATATTTAACAAAACTTAGAAAAAATCATTGATAACAGTGTATAATTTAGTTTTATATTATTTATTTCATTACTTATTAAAACAGCGGTGATCAATGTGTAAACTCCACTTAAAAGTTAAAATAATTCTATTTGAGCCGATACTAACTGAAAAGCAGCAGAATGTTATAAGAGGACATTCCAGAAAGCTACTGATGCAAGGTAGTTAAACATAAATCAAGAGAAAAAAAAAACAAAAAATACGATTAAAAATCGAAACTCCTTTGAGTGATTACGAAATAAAAACTTCCGAAATGAAAATTTAAAAGACATTTTTTAAATGAATTAGAAACTATTAGAAAAGTATACTAAAAACTAAGCTGTATAAATTACGAACCATATCTGGTTGCTTAACGAAGCAAGACTCTTTAAATTATGACTTTTGAGATAAGATAAAGAAATTATATTAGCACAAAAATCATAAGGCATAAAATATTGGTTCTAAATTAATTACCATCCATATGACATAGTTTTAAAGATTATTTAACTATTTATTAATATGAGCACATTTTTTTAATCGTAAAGTAACGGATGGCGTATCTTTCTTCATAATAAATTACTGCCTTTTAAAGTTCGTATTTGTGTCTTATATTAATCATTTTAGACAATTTTAAATAATAACTGATTAAATTTAATATGTACAAATTTATGTTATCTCTTTCAGTTGCATTACTTTTGTGAGATATTGATAAGTTAATTAACTGCATCAAAACTGCTAGGTTTTTTAAAGACATGTTGCTATAGTTGAAAGTAGAGCAAAATTGTTTGCAGGATATTTATACCGAGGTAATACATGAATAGAGGTGATCCACAAACTTAAGTTTTTCTCTGCAAAATTTATTATAATGGTTGTCTCTTAAGCAATGGTTTGCTCTAATTTAAAATTTACAAAATATTTTTATACATAGAGCATATATTTTTTATGTAATATGCAATTGAAAATTTCCTTACTGCAGTAAATTGAACCATATTGCCCTGTTTCATTTACTCACACTTAAAAACTTAAATCTAAATGTTGCATTAAACGCATGTCTAATGTATTTTTCATTCATTTTCAATGTCAACTTTATAGCGTCCCCAAGCATTTGTTGCCATCTTCTTTTCAATGCCACCGGAAATTGATCTTATGTTAGCCTCCACTATGTTTATTTAGGTTAACTTGCATTTACCGTGTTTCACTGTGAAACTTCATTACATTTCATCTATAGGGATGTAAGCTACAGAGCTCTATCACATGACATTAGAAAAATGGCGAAACGGAGATTAAAGAAAACTTTATATATGATTTTGACGACGGTAAACTTGCGAAAAATAGGACAAGAGAGTGGAAGAAAAACACTAAACTATTATTAAAAATAAGTTGCATATAAGAATAATACAAACGATGATAGCAAAAACGTAAATGCATTAAAAACGGTTAGAAAGAAGTTATCAATACAGCAGAAAAGATTAGCATTGAATACATGCATTACAATTCAGTGAGAATGAGCAAACTAAAGGACATTACGATGCAAATAAAAAAAATGACTTTATCATGATTGCATAGACACAGCTAGTTATTCATTTAACACAATTCATCATTAATTTAACAAAATTACTGTCAACATGTTTAACAAAAATACAATTTGAATGCAAAATAGCAAACATAAATTTTGTATTAATGTGGTCTCTGTATATGATAACAATAGATTATCTTTTACACAATGTATCCATTGTTGATCGCGATTAAACAGATTTATAAGCTTTTCGAATGTACCCAGATTATCTGCAAATAATGCCAGTTTGGATATTAACAACAGATAGAAACATCGTATACTATATAGCATAGGAAATGACTAACACTTTTGGTCACTTGAAACGACAAACATATATGTATACACTGCTGACAAAAGTAAATGACGGCATGTACAGATAATCCTATGAATACAACCCTTTATTTTTATTAGCAGCAAATAAAATTCTAATTCTAGTAAATAAATATTTAATTAAATCTCCTGGTTCTACACAGCAGTGGAATAATATTAGTATCATCGAATTTGTTTTACGCACTAGAAAAACAATTAATACCGTAGTGAGTAACTTGTATGTTGAGATATTAATATTTCAAACATTTTGTAGCTTTAATTTATTTTCAAATATGACTATTAATCTTAAAATATAATCATAAAAGAAATTCAAATATTTTTTCGCCATTACCCCTTGCATCAAAAATTCTCTATTATAATATATTAATAAAAATATTAATAATAATAAAACTAATACATTTATAATGAAAATTTGACTTCAAAAAATCCTTATTTTTGAGTACTATGCGGTGAACCTTAATATTGCATTAGAGCAACAACTTTTATTTTTAATTAATACCCTACTAAAAGTTTTACATTTTTGAACTTGAAATTTTTCAAAAAATAATCCTTAATTTTATAAAATTTGTAGAAAAAAAACCCATAAACTTTAGGCTCTGTTCGGGAGACCTAAACGCTTTTTAATCCGGGTAATTATTTAGTGGTATATGTGGGTCTATATGGGCAACTTTCTTATCAACTTTGAAATTTTGAATTTCCAAAAAAACGATTTTTTCGATACACCCTATATTAAAAAGGCGGTGTAAGGCGAGTTTCTTTGTTTCTTTCCACATAAAATGTACCGTTGAGGTTAACAATGATGAATAAGAAAAAAAATTACAAAATAAATTGTTAACACATGCAAGTCAACCTTATTAGTTTGTATTTTAACAAAATGGAATTAGTTTGACATTGTTGATACACTGACATTTTATGTATTCAATTCCATTAACATAAGTCATAAAGTTAATGTAGTATTTAATTGCCCGTTACATTTGATAATTGGCCGGCAGCATGTCCCACATGCTGCCCCCTACTCTAAATAAAGTCCTACAATGCGCAAATTGTGATTTTTTTCCCTCGAGAAACCATTTTCCGAACGCAGAAGAATTTGACAATTCTTCCGCACAACGCATTAAGTTTTTTGTGGCAACGCATAGTAACCCTAATACTTCTCACTAAGAGGTAGGGAGTTGATGGAAAACTTGACCTTACTTTCTACGTTGGGTATTCTATACAAACAGCGAAATGTACGAAGGATTGAGAGCCGTCAAATACCATTCATCCTTATATTCAAAACCTTAAACATGCAGCATTGACTCCTTAACGGTCGGATAATTTTCAAGAGAACAACAACAGAAGCTCCTATTCTTTTCATGAAACACATTTTTTTAAATGTTTAATCTATAATTATACTATAAATAGTTCAATACTATCACCTAGTATGTAGGAGAAGAAGAAAATAAACTTTTGGGATTGAGGAATGGAATTTTTTTTAATGTTTTGGTGCGCTACTTTTGAACACTCCACACCATAATTTTGACGGGAGCGAGAAGGAAGAAGTTAAAATGGAACAATAGGATAGTATTTTAATGTTTTTGTGCTTACTTTCTGTGAAATCGATACTTGCTTTAGGCCTCATTCTGCCAGCAGGCTGCAGCATGGGCACATCTAGTTTAAACAAAAACATGAAATTCTTTTTAAAAATATATATCTATTTTAAAGGAATTTTTTAATTTAAAATTAAAATCTTTCATTATTTTTTTCAGAATTATGAACAGCAGCAAAATACACGATCTTGATATGCTTGACGAAGTTCTGAAGCACTATGACAGAAGAGCACTGCCAACAAGTACAGAAGGTATGTAACTTTCTGAAGATATATTTAAATACTAGAGTTCGCCCAGCGGTCAAAGCTCGACCGAAGTTCATTCATTTTTTCAAGTTCAGCCTCGAACGTTTTAGAATGTTTTAAACCCTTTAGTTTCTCCGTTTGACAACTTGGTATCGTTTAAATGTTTCAATTAGTGAGAATCTCTCCTCAGTGCAACTGATTGACAACTGAGTTAGTTTTTTAATTAAATACGTTTTTGTAACACAAATTATACATACATTTTATCCTTTTGCACTCTTCCTGTAAATGAAATAGAAATGAAAATCACGCGACCGTATTATTGTTGAATAAATAAGGAATACAACCACTCACTTTCAATGCAGTCAAGTGTTCAAAACGTTAATGCAAAACAACAAACTTACGGAACGTTGATTCGAAACAAAATAAAGCATCACCGCACTTAATTGCCTCACTTTATATTTTATAAGCGCTATTATCATCGTTAGCTTCAAATTGTATTTTATTTTGTGTGACATTGTACTGGACAAACAATCTGACTGACTTATCATACATATTTATATTTTGGAAATAGATTAACTGGCCCTTAAGATTAGTATTAGTTTGCTTTGACATTCATTTAATTGGTTAAATTTTCTCTTTTGTATTGTTCTTGACATTTCTTCCTCTCTAAATTATTATAAATAGTAAAAAAGAAGTATTAAGTATTGTACAAATCTCGTAGATTGTAGATATAAGGAGTAGTATGAAAGTATGACGAATGAAGACTTCTAAAAGAGGCTTCGAATCTAAGTCGAAATTAGTAGAAGGGAAAAGAAAAACTTTTTTTAATTGATAACACTAAAACTCATCAACAGCTACTGAATAATAATTTAAAAAGTAAGAAAATCTGTAGACAAAGAGAGGAGAAAATACTACTTAACTGTTTTGTCATTGCCTTTTTTAATCTAGCTGAATGTTATCCTAGACCTAAAATGAATGAATGAAATTGTCAGTACCTCATAACAAGAATGTACCGATAATTTCATTCAAATCTTAATAAAACAGTTAATATAATACAGTTAATATAATACAGTTAATATAAAACGTTAGAATATTTTCTAAATAAATAAATATATATATATAGTTAAGCATGCATTGATAATTGTTTAATTCTTTCAAAACTACAACGTAAGGATTTATATATTTGTTTAATTTTGACATTGAAAAGATTAAAATTTAACCGTTACTTTTTTAACGTTTAATTTATCACCTCTAAAACTCAATAAACATTCATTTAAAAAAGTATCTCATTAACTTATCGCCAATAATTGTTTCGAGAAAACTAACCAAATATGGAATGTATCATTAACGCTTTATATTATATACAAGGTGTGGCTATTAAATAACGAGACTGATGCTGTAAAATATTTTCTTTTAATTTCATATATTTTTACTTGTTATCACCTTCAATATACACCCCTCCTCTATCCTTACATCGCTCCATGCGAACCTTCCATTGTTCGAAACAGTGCTGGAAGTCTTTTTGTGTCAGGTCTTTCAGGACACGTGCCGCTTTCTCCTTCACAGCTTCAACGGACTCGAATCTTGTTCTTTTTAATGCAGCTTTCACTTTAGGAAACAGGTAATAGTCGCAAGGCCCAAGATCTGGCAAATAAGGCGGGTGGTCCAACACTGGGATGCTGAACTTGGCTAGAAAACTCTTGACTAACGATCCAGAATGAGGTGGCGCATTGCCTTGGTGGAGAACCCATGACTTGTCCTTCCACAATTAGAGTCGTTTTTTCCTTATTTTCTCACGGAGGTCAGCAAGAACTTGAAGATAGTTTTCCTAATTAATCGTTTGACCTCCAGGAACCCATAGAAGGTACACAATCCCATGAATATCGAAAAAGCAATCATCATTGCATTGAATTTTGATTTGCTCATTCGAGCTTTTTTGGCTCTCGGTGAAGATGGGCTCTTCCAGTGCATGAATTGGCTCTTCGTTTCAGGATCATAAGTAAAAAACCACGATTTGTCACATGTTATTATCTTTTCCAATACGTTTGAGTCATTTTCAATGGCTTTCAAAGTGTCAGTTCGAACGTTTTTGCGAGCTTAATGCTGTTCAAATAAGAGAACTTTAGGCACCATTTTGGCACACACCTTGTGCATGTTAAAATTGTTGTGTAAAATCTGTCGTACGGATTCTTTATCAATTCGTACAGTTTCAGAAATTGCACGGATACTTAGCCGACGGTCAGCTCGAATGCGATTACCGATTTTTTTCGATGTTTTTATCAGTTTTTGACATGATAGGGCGTGAATCATCTTCAACGTCTTCCCTGCCATCTTAAAAACGCTTGAACCACTATAAAAAGCGTGTACGTGACGAACATTCATCCCCATACACTTCTTTTTTATAAATTAACAGTTTCAGTTGCAGTTTTTCCAAGTTTCATGTGAAATTTCACAACAATTCGTTGCTTTACTGCTACACTTAACATTTTTCCGGCGAAGCAGAAAAACAACTCCTAATACAAACAAAGGCTACAGCTATACTAAGTCGTTTACAGAAGCGAGGTGTATTGCATTCGAAAGAGAAGGCTTCAGGATAACACCTGTCGGTACCTGACGTTTGGCGCATGCGCACTTTTTCTGTAGCAGCCTCAGTCTCGTTATTTAATAGCCACACCTCGTACATAGCCAATTCACATATGTATAACGCTTACTTCAATAATTAACAGTATGGCATAATCACGTGGCGCACAATTTTAAGAAAATTTAAGACGAATGGTTCAGTTTTACAAATTTGAAAGAGTTATGCTTACATAAATAAAGATTTATTAACATGGTTTTTTTATTTAATTTGTTATAAATAAGTATATATTTTTAACAACTTAAGTAGCCTTAAAGATTCAGTTATTAAAAAAAAACACGACCTACTTATTTTTTTCTTCGAAATTTAGGGAAACATTTATTTACAGAAGAAACTAAACGGCTAAAAATGAAACTCACATTTAATTATATTTTGTGTACAAATTTGTGTTCGTGAAAGTAAAATTTCAAATATATGTATTATTGCAATTTTATGAATGCATATGAACGGAAGGGACAACTTACTACGCCTCATTTAGCTTACGAAAAAAAAAAGTATTCGATACTCTGAGAGAGGTAACTTGTTGAAAGGATTTCTTATTTTTCAACATGTTGATCTTTATGGCTTTCGAGATAGAAATGAGTTGAAAATAGTTTCGAAAAGCATCTGGAATCAATAATTTGCTGCTCTTCTAATAAAAGTCTCTTCGAGGGTTAAACTGCTACATTTTCCGTACTTCCGCTTTATAACACTTTATGTGTAATGGCATACGAGTTGGGTTATTTGGAGCCAAAAAAAAAAAAATCAAGATTATTTTGATTTCAGAAAGATTAAATACTGAATTTTTGGTAAAAATAGCAGACATATTGAAATTTAATGTTAATAAAATAATTGGGGAAAAAATAAACAAACTCATTCCTGTGCATATACATATGAACACCATATTCGAATAAAAGCAACATTCAGTGTTTGTTCATTTTGATAAACGGAACCTTAAAATTCAGTGAGAGATAACAACTTTATGATTGAGTTCATTGCGTTTACAACCTCTGCTGGCAACAGAAGCAAACTCGTTTTACGCTGCAAACTCGTTACCACTTTCACAATATGATAGAAAGCACTGATCATAAAACTGATTCGATTTTTTGAAAGTAAAGTTCACATATGGTTTGATAATTATAAAAATATCAGTCTATAGAAGACTACTAGTACTGGAACTCTAACTTTTTAGTTTGTGAAACACACTCAAATTATGTATACATATGAAACAACGGGTTAGGTAGGGTACGTTGGGGTAATTGTAAACATGAGATAAATTAATACAAGCTTCATAACTACTCTTATGGTGGTTTTGAAAACTTATATGCTCGTGAGTGATAAACTGACAGCATAGGGAAGACATTGCAAGATTTTCGTAAGTTTCGAAACAACTGTGAAAGCAACCCATTGTTTGAAAATAACAGAGTGGAAAAAGTTGTTTTAACAAAATTTAGGGATCTTATGTTTTCCTCTCCAACTCTACTACAAAAGCGATGTAAGCAGTTTCAACCTTTTTATTTATCATATGGAATGTTGTTAAAAACATTTAGATATGAATTCCATATTCCCAGTTATTTTTCCCATGCAAGTTAGGTGTTTACAATTACTCCATATATTTCGTACCATGGAGTAATTGTAAACACTTAAATTTGCCTTATTTCCAATATTTTGGGAAGGCAATAAATATGTTATACTGATGTAAATTACACTTTTGTGTCTATTTTACATAACTATTGTTGTTTTTGCTAATGTTACTTGTAAATCCAAGCACCCCTTGCAGGGCTACCAGTAATTAAGGAAGCTCCTACCGATTATTAATGAGCTCCGCTAGAATGAAGTACGCTTGGCTCAGAGGGGTCTCATGATTTTGAAACAGCTCCCAGATAAGCGATTGTCACCTAGGTTGGCACCCCAGCGGGAATTATTTCTAACTTGGAGGACATTTGAAACCACAACGGATTTTATGTGCAGAGCTCTCCCTAGCGTACTTGGTCCCAGAGTAATCAATGCGCGAGCTGGTCACCCTCCCAAGCATTGACGACGGCCAGTTATGCGTCACTTTCGGTGTTCTGTGAGATCCAAGCCTAAAACCAACTGATCCAGTACAAGACACATTATACATAAATTTACCGCATTAGTTGATTTTTTGCAAGATATTTCTCGTGTAATGATCACAACGGACCACATGTGGCCCGTTGGCCGCAGATTGAGAACCATTGCTGCTCCGGAACATCTTAATCGTTCAAGCAGACCGTGTATGAAAGTTTTCTATTTGAATCAACCTCACTCGAATATAAATCTCTGTTTACATTTACCCCAGAGACTCTAGAGTAAGTGTAAACACACTGGGGTAAATGTAAACGCGAACTCATTCGCTAACAAAAGTAAAATTTTTGTACATATTTACTTGCAAGAAGTACAGTATTGGCTACCAATGCTCACAATTTTATCTCTCAATTCATTGAAGAGGTAGGGAAGGATCAAAAGTTAAAACATTAGAAAAGCGTTTACAATTATCCCAACTAACCCTATATTTAATATGCTTCGTTTGGATAATCAACTTTTATGTTTAAAAATTAAATTATTATTTGTCTCGGTTAGGACATTTTATGGAGCAGTACCATATTTATAGTGCTTATGCACTCATTGGCAGCAGAAAATACTCATACTAAGTTCCTAAATAAACAAGTGCTTAATCTCTCCTAGGAGTACCTACGGTTGTCTCTTGTGGAATATTCATACGCAGCTTTGGATCAATCAATCCTTCAACCATGGTAAGCTTTTAAAACAATTATTGTTTTAATGTTAAGATTAAAAATTTTGCTCTAAATAATAGTGTTTCTACTTCCCATGTTTATATACAAAAGTAGAAAAATGAGTAAAAATAAACTTCCGCAAAATAAATAGTCAGTAACTAAAATAAAAATGTATGTTGGCGGATAGTAGTCTTGAACCTACTACTCATAGACGTCTTTATAGAAGATTACCGTAAACAATGCAAAAGCAAGTTAGAAAATTTCTTATGAATATAAAATTATATATTTCCAACAGTCACTTAAGAACGTAAAATAGTTTCAGTTTATTGAACGCAAGGGAATTAACACTAATTTAATGTGACTTCAAATCACACGAATATCATTGCATTTTGTTTCAAGTATTCATCACTTACTTGTATTTATTTTTGAAATAAGAAAGAAGGGAGGATTAATTTTACTCCTGAGAGTTAATTTTTATTTATGGGAAAAATAATAAATAAATGATAAAGGAGTAAAATATGTTATTTGAAGTTAGGTTTTTTTTCAGTTGGCGCTGATACACTTCATTTTAATCTTTTCGTTGAGATCTACTATTGTGAAAATTTTCAATAGTTTCAATTTCACTGCATTCTGTATTATTTAATTTCGTTCACTTCTACTTTTAACACAAGGATAATTTTATTAAAATGAGCTATGAGTTTAGATTTTGCATTTAGTGTTAAGGAATTATTTGTGTACAGTATATATGGTAATCTAAATTTTTTACTTTAAAAACTAACACTGGATGAAAGTTGTTTTCGCTGTGACGAAAAATCTTTCGCAAGAAATGTTTAAGAAGTTTCTAATGTTTTAATATAAATTAAATTGAGGAAGCATGAAAAAAATATTTGCTTTAGAAAAAAATTGAATATTGCCTGCTTCCGCAACAATGTGTAACCTGAACAATTTTAATGACATTAGTCATGTTTCACGATTTTGCGTAACCCCGAAACACGTGTATGGAATACAATATATTTGCAAACTCGCACTTCATAACGGTGTTTCTTCCACATTTATTTTCCGCAAAAAAGTTAAAGTTTCATACTTATTTTATCTTAAAAAGGGCCCTGTTGTTTCAATTATCTTTTATTGTTTTGGTATTTTGCGTTTTGTATCGGTTGTATTTAACGACTCAGGTAATAAAATTTATATATCTATGTGAATCACTCTGATTTCTTTCTGATGGATTACAACTGAAAATTCAAAATATTTCCTTATCAAAATATGTATATTACTCATTTCTTAATAAACACACTAGTCTGAGTTTTGTTAGTAGGTGGTAAATATTAATATGACACGTGCCATTTTGCTGCCATTGTTTAAAAGAAACTAGCATGATATAAATTGCTTCAATACCCCAAAATACCACACAATCCCCTGCATCACAATCTATAAGAGAAAAATCTAAATAATGTAGTCCCATGTTGCTTCCTTATTGGTTAAAGCGGTAGATATAGAATCATTTTTCAGTTCACCTAGTGAAAAATAAGAAAGTTAAATAATTTCTGAGAATAATTCTAATAAACTAAATGATTTTCGTGAGCATGTTTTTGTATTGTATTTATAAGCTTCTGAATAAAATTTTTAGTAAAATTCTTCTAAAAAAAGCTCTAACGCAGGAAAATTTCCTAAAACTTCGGAAATTTTTGAATACATTGCATTGCACGGAATGTGCCCAACTCCCTCATAAGAAAATTCTTCTTGAACACACAGTTCTTTAAAGTACATATTTTGCATTTTTGACACAACAGTGAGAAGTTATATTTATCTAAGTTCAAAGTAATTGTGTCACATGACTGATATTTTTGCATGTGTTATGGATTGCATTGTCCAATTTTCAAAATAACTTTGAAGTAAGTTTTTTTAATATATATTACAAGTTTGACAATGCTATTTTTGCAAAGGTAAGTAAAAAATTGGGCGATGCTTTCTTAAACGGTTAAATGTAATTACTTCCACAAAAATCTTAAACGGTTAAAAACTACTTTTTGCTAACTGTTGGAGATTCTTTCATGCATGCTGTTAAATTAACTTCCTTTCTTTCTGCAAAATGTTTCGTTATTTAAGAGAGAAACAGGTCTACATGTCTTCCATGGTTGCTGAATTTTATTAAAAATGCAGCAGGTATTTTTGTTAAAATAAGCGCTGCTTGCAAATGTGTTAAAATTAAAAATAAACAACTTTTTAAACAGTCAAAACGCATACAAAGCATTGTTATAAAATATACAATTCGGACACGTATTAAATCGGAAACGAAAATGTGATAAGTAAAAACTTATCACATGATATATTTTAGCAAAACTATGTAAAGATCTCATTTTCTGTTCACAATTTCGAAAAGTACACAGTTAAAAAAAGTGTATACGTAACTTTGAAAATCAAGTTACCTTTAAAAAGAGATAATCGTTTAATTTCATAATTATTTATGCTTTCTTCGGATTTATTTCCAATTAAAGAAGTTTTGTCTTTTCGAAATGAAAAACATCTGGAGAGAAATTACTCAAAAAACCGATAAAAAAATAAAACAAATCATGTTTTTTTTTTTATTTTTTTATTTTTTTTTTTTTTTTAAGTCTTTAAAGTTTAAAATTAATGTTAAAAGCTGTCTAAAAATTGCAATAAAATATGCATAAAATATTATTAAATGGTCCTTAGATTACTATGTAGGTTTCGTTTTTTTTTCACATGAGGAGGAAAACATTAAATTGGAAAAAATATAATTTTTTTTCACCTCAAAAAACATGTATTTTTAAAAATCCAACAAATTTTCAAAAATGATGTCTAAATGAACTGTTGTGTATTGGTAACCAAAAGAAAACAAGACTATATTCTTCACTTTTAAAACTCCATTTCAAAAAGAGTGGTTTGATACCTTTTTGAAACTGACAAATTTTGTGCTGAATTTTAAAAGGATGTAACTGGTGCGAAAAAAAATAGAACCATTTTTTATCCTTTTGCATCTCTATTATTTTAACTGCTGTATTTTTTGTATATATGTGTGTGTGGGACGATCACGTAAAAAGCGCTGCATGATCTGACATAGAATTAGTCAATACATTTGCAGATATTAGTTATGTTTATAATACAAGCATTATATACACCAAGTAATCTCGAATACAAAAAGAAAGCACAAAAATATGTAGATGTGTAAAGCACACCAACATAACTATTTAATCCAAAATGTTTAATTATTAAATTATCTAATAATAAACAATAATTATTTAACATTTCTCAAATAGAATATAAGGTTTCAAACTCATGGTTTGAATTTGAACATTCTGGTTTATAGAATGTTAAATCGATTGAGAAAACTCTGCTTTTTAGGGAACGGTTGAAAAAGGTTTGGAAGAAACCTTAAATGGCATTGGCATTCATGAACAAAGCTCTTGGTATTCAAAGGAAAAATTTTAAGCACACAAGAAGAAAGCCCTTTGAGAACAGAATGTGCGTAGCTTTTATAAAAAATACTATGTAAGCTTTTGTTTTGGTATGAATTTACTCACAAGCGAATGGACGTATGGTTTAAGAATAAAGTTACAAATGTGAAAAATAGTTGTGATTAGCAGATATATTAATTTTAAAAATGAAAAGACTAAACAAAGGAAAATAAAAGTGGATAAATGTGCTTAAGTTGAAGAGAAAATGTTTCAAAATTAACTTAATATAATGTGTAGGAAATTTGATCGAATAATTTTACTTGGTTCAAGATAAATTTAAAATAAGTGTATGCAACATATACATGTATATTATAGGTCTTCAGTTATTAAGTGTTACGATAAGTTTGGTTATGAGTAACACATTATTAGCTTTACAATTTTGCAACGTTACATTATGCTCCAATAATCACTTATTCGTTACATCATTTTATTATTATTATTATGCTCTCGTTAAATTATCTGTCATAATTAAGTTTCTTCAGTGCAACGAAATTATGCTATGTGGAAAAAAAGCTAATTTTATATATTATCTTAAGTTTGTCGTACTGAGTAAAGGGTTCCTAGTATATCGGAAACGTTTTTACGTAATTTTTATTGTAAATTTAAGCTACAAAAAGCTAAAATTATTTGTAAATAAATTATACTAATTTTACTTGTAACGTTTCAAAGCGCAATTTATACAAGGTAGGTACATTTAATTCTTGGTTTAGAATAATTATGGTGCTCTTAAGTTTTTTTTTTTTTTACATTAATTTTCGATTGTCACAATGTGGTATAGTTTGAGTCTTGGTAGTTTTACTATTTATGATTGTTTTTTGTTTTTTGTGACAGTAAAAAATAAGAATTTCGTAAAAAAATATCACATTGATTTTTTTTTCAACTTTCAGAGAAAGATTACTTAACTGCAAGCTGCTATTCAAAATAATTCATAATCCATATTATAGTGTGTGTGGGGGGGGGGGGGGGTAATCACGCAATTTCGATTTAAGAAATGTGTTCATGTGTATAGAAAGCGTTTTTTTATTGCTGAGTAATTGTCTGTTAAAAGCCAAACACTGAAGAATAACTTGTATAAATCAATATTTTTTACTTACATATTTTCTTTTCCATAAAATCAAAACAATAAACTAAACTTGAGTATATAAATCTAATTATTTTACTAAAAGCATATTTACTAAAAATAAAGTACATTGTTCGGGTGCTTCTGTGGGTGTCTGTTGGCGGTCTAAAAAACAGGCATTTGAACCTAAAGGGCTATCAAATTATGAACAGATATTCTTTGGACCCTGAGGAGGTGCACCATTGGAGCCACTTTTTCGAAATTATATTTTTTTTAGTTCAACTTTTATTCCATTTTGGTGAAATTTAAATATCACCACCAGATGATTTTTTGTCACTTATCTTTTTGTTACTAATAATAAAGCACAATGTTCGTGTAACTCTCTGTGCTAGCATTCGTTCCGACACCCGAGATGTCAACACGTATCTGCTCGTAGTTAAATATAAGTAAGCTCCTATAATTTTAGTCGAAGTTTACTACATCCTTTGATACAGATGCAAACAGTATAGGTTTTATCAAATTAATCAAGTATTATACTAAAGCTTTACAAAGTAAAAATATCAATCTTATCAATCCCCTTCTTGTTAGGATTATGAGGTGGACCTTTACCTACGTCAGACTTGGTATGATCATCGCCTAAAACAACCACATTTGCTGAAACCACTTGATCTAAACGATCCGAAACTTGTTCAACGAATATGGAAACCAGAAGTATTTTTCGCCAATGCTAAACATGCCGAATTCCAGTATGTAACTGTTCCCAATGTTTTGGTGAGAATAATGCCGTCGGGAGAAATCCTATACATGCTTAGGTAAGTTGAATTTTACTGCATTCCGATTTCTTTAAATTTATCAATTTCTGGTAATTTTGCTGGAGCGCTTTTTTACTTTATCTTTAATAATAATATTTGTTTTGTAGCTGCATGATCCAATCAGCTTACAAACATTTGCTCAACAAACCAAAGTTTTCTCTTATAGCGCATTCAAACCCCCCCCCCCCCCAACTTTATTCATTTTAACATTCAAAACTACCTTTAAAGGTCTCAAACCAGTACCACACAAACCCTAGTTTTATTAATAGGATGAAATAGCTTAAAACACTTGCAAAATTTTCTACTTCATTAAATTAAGTATTGCATCATCTGCATAAAAGTGACAAATGTTTTTTAATTTAATACAGCCTGGTAAAACGCCAAAACATTCGTCAAGTAGAACATTTCAAGCATTCGATTGTAAAAAATCAACTAAAAATTAAATAGTACTTTCTATTATCTAGAAAACTTTTTTCTTTATCCCAGATATCGTGAACAACTGTAGGGAGCCCAATACCAATCCAGTACCCATCTAATCAGTTACACAGTAACTGGCCGCTCTTTGAGAAATATCGTGTAGCTCAATATAATTTTTTAATGTGAGATTTTTATTAATGAAAACAATGCAGGGAGCTCAGATTTTCACATGATGAAAACATATTTTTGTCGATTTTTTAAAAATAGTTTTACCTGACTTTTCCCCATAAATTAGCTCAGAAAATTAAAGTATCGCAGGAGATCGAGTAGGGTCAGTTGAGCTAATTGGAAACAAAAAAAAGCAACTGAAAAGTAATAATTTTCGGAACAAAGCGGAACAATTCATTTTATTGCTTATTAAATTTGTCAATAAAATAATGCCGATTGAACATAAAAACATCTCATTTCATCACAAATAATAAAATTATGCGTCTTTGATATAGGTATCGAGTCGATTATTTTCAAATGTTAAAGCTGTATACATAGGAACCAATGAAATCTTACTTTAATGCATGTTTTAACTTTATTCATTTGTATGACATATTTCATCCATTTAGCTCCCTAACTTGATCTATCATAGCATTTCCCTACAATTTTGACTGCATTTTATTGCGCAATAGCGCAGTCTTCAGCAGTTCATTCCTGCAGTTCCAAGCAGGCTGGGATACAAACATTTTTCTGAGGTGGGAATAATTCCTTTGTAATTGTAGCTACCTTCCAGGAAAATGTATTCCGAAGGATTCCAAATTATAAAGCTCTATTTCATTATTCGTATAATATCTAATAATACTTGGCTCTCAGATGCAATTTCCCCCTGTATCCGATCATACTTCCAAGAACGTTTATATTCTGCAGTCTTTAAAGGTAAGAAAAACTTTATTTTATCCTTTTGACGAAACGTTTTTGAGATCGTTTATCTCTGAAGAGTTCTTTCACAACAAAAGAAAAAATCAGCTTTGAAAACAGGAGTTTTTTCAGAATAAAATCATTATGAAACCCTTTTTCTTTTTAAATACCTCTTGCGTAAAATGCAGTGATATGTAATTCCATGAATTAAACTATAATGCAGTTGAATATATATATATTTTTTTCGACCACTGTTTTCAAAAACAGGCATTGAAAAGTGTATTACGTTAAAAGTTTTATGAGACACAAGTTTTGAAATTCAGTTATAATCAAAATATGTAATTGTTTATATATTATATATATTTTTTTTCAGATTGAAACTACGGTTTTCATGTATGATGGATCTTTATCGTTACCCCATGGATTCTCAAGTTTGTACAATAGAACTGGAATCATGTAAGTTCGTTACATTTGATATATCCTTTTTCTTGCTTTCTTGCTGTGAAGTTTCTCCTTATTTACAGAAGTACATGTAATAAAGTGTGATGAAAACATTCGTTGCAATATGATCTAAATAATGTTGGGATTGGATTCATCCTAGGCACAAAAACCTATAGTAAGAAAAATACTTCTGAAGAATTTTTATTTCTGACGTCTTTCTCGTTGGGTTTGGTAGTAAAAAATGAAATTTTTACATATTTTCTTTTCAAAAAGTAATAAATTAGTTAAATCATTTTAGTTAATTAGACAAATTCATAAAAAAATAGCTTCTCAGTATCCAAAAACCTTAACACCAAATCAGTTCTAACACTTCGTTAGAATGCTAATTAAGAACGTGAAGTATCTTGTTTAAAGAGTAAATGATGTGTTATGAAGACGAGGAGGACTGCTGTACTTCAAAATTCAAGTCTTCGCTTAATAGGCAATAAAGTAAGCAATAACGTTTTCGTTCAAGGGTTCACAATGATTACACAATAAAGTACAGCAAGGAAGAGATAAACCCCAGAAGATTACTGCTAACATTGTCTTTTACTACATTAGCAAGAAAATTTAAAATTTAATTCGATGAGAAACACACATAGAGTTGCTGAACTACAAAATTTTTGAAATTTTTACTAAATAATGGAGCAATGATGGGACTGCAGTGGCAAAAAAGTCATGCTTATTGAAAGTTCTCAAAGGGAAGAGTAATAATGATCTGTATCGGCAAAGACTTCAAGACACAACGATTAGACAGAAAAGCCTATGACTACTCTAAGAGCCACATAAACTGCATATATATATATATATAGAGAGAGAGAGAGAGATAGAGAGAGTTTTATAAATTGTCAATGCTGATTGATGAAAATCTGGAGAATCAGTATAAAAAAACGAAGGCCCACAAAATGAAGTGTGTTTCAACCTCCTACCTTTATACAGGGCAGAAGAAGGAATAACAATGCTTATTCTATTCGAACTTTGCCGTCTTTTAGTGAATTTTTTCACAAAGATATGGTGACAGCAATTGTACAAGTGTGAGCAGATCAGTAGTATACACGTTTAAATTTAAACATTGAAAGATAAATATCATTATATTTGTTTAATGTTGAATATATTTAATGCAAAGCATCATTTCTTTGTCAAACAAAAAGAAAGAAAGAAAACTAAAATGAAAGTGTAAGTATCATCACTATAATAGTTGCTGAAGACTAATAACATTTGAGACGCACTTATGGATATATTTACGCAGCAAGGCATCAATTACCTAAGGTATCAATTCCAGTTGGAAACATCTGGTCCACCTGTGGGAATTAATATCCTTAATACGCAATTGGCGAAACTACTAGGGGAAAAAAAAGAGCTGGCCACTCAAGCCTTCTCAACAAATATGTGTATTTGTTACAAGACTTCTTCCAAAGTGTCAGAATCTTTATTTATACGATATTTTTTAGGATATTCTTACATCAGTTGTTGTCTTACCATACAATTAATAATTTATCTTACCATTATAAAAACTTTATCATTTCTCTTACGAAGAAAAAAAAGTTAATGCATTTCCCGTCCCAACCTTCTATTCATTAGCATGTTTTCTTCTAGAACGTTTTGCATGATACAATAAAATAAATACTTATTTGTGTACGAATTAATTCTTATACAATGGAGCAAAGATATAGATTTATTTTTTAAATGTTTTTTCTTTCTTTGAAGCTTGCTCAAGACATTAAAATTCATTCATCTGCTAAAATTACCCACAATATGTTCAAAACTCTAATTAAAGACTTGATGTTTATACAGTATGTTTAAGCTCACTGCATAAACGTTTCATGCTATCATAGGGATAAGCACATGGTATAATATTAATTTATTATATATTTAAAACAAATCTTATCATTAATTCATTAATATCTATTACATTAAAGTCAAATCTATCTGACAATTCTGAGTTAAAGTTACCTTGTGCATTATTGTAAAAACATATGTCCGTCGGCGCAAAAGTCTAAGTTCAAAAATCCTAGGTTTCCAAAATTTAAACTTTCGAATTTTTGCAGTCATTTTAAGGACCCTTAACTCCTACAATGGCGGTGTCCTGGTGTCTCTTTTAAATTGTGTAATTCCTTTACACCGTGACAATTTGAAATAATAATTGACAGCCGCTGATCATCAAACTTTTCTGGTGGAAATAGCAACTTTTACCAGAACGCTGACTATATGCTTTTATGCAATAGCTGGAGCAGTTAAAACAGCATTTCTCAACCTTTCAGTATTTGTGGCCCAATTTTCTATCATAATTTGCCATCGTGCCCCCCCCCCCCCCACTTACCATAAAATGTATACAACAATAATGTATATTGAGTACTTTGGATTCTGTTTTTAATTATTTTTAACTAACTGCCAAAACAAGAATAAAAACGAGTAATTTAGTAATAAAATTAGTTTAGTAATAAATCACTATTTGAATTTTGAGCAGGAGTAGAGGATATTTTTCTGCACTAAAATCAAGGGTATTTCGCATTTTATTACCATTTTCAACATCCTACTTTTGTGAAACTGGATTTTCTGCTGTGGCTTTTTTGAAGACAAACTATAGATCTCGGCTAAATATAGAAACAACTGAGTGTGGCTATTTCTAATATTAAGCCTTCCTACGAAAAACTTTGCTTTGCAAGAGAGGCCCAAGGATGTCACTAATGATTATTAAATTTGTTTTTCATTTAGTATGTTTTGATTGAGAAAGATTTAATTTAGTAATTTGCTTTACTTTAATAAGTTATTACATATGTCGAAATGTATTTTGTGTTTTATGTGTATATGTGCTTTCCTTTCAGTCAGTTAATCATTTTTTTAAAGTATTATTTTCTCTTAGATATTCTCGCGCCCCCCCCCTTAGGGGGGCGCACGCCACAGGTTGAGAATCGCTGAGTTAAAATATGAAAGTTTTTTTCTTTAATATTCTTTCAGTTTCAAAAACAACCGATGAACTTCACCTAAAATGGACTGATGTTCAACCAGTTATGCTTTACGACAACTTAAAGCTTCCGCAATTCGAGATTGAGAGAGTGAATACTTCTTTGTGCCGGGAGAAATTCCACATTGGTAAAAATCTTAATACTCTTGTGTTACTATTACTATAAGAGCTTCAGGAAGGTAACAACGATTCAAATGACTGTTCCAGCTTACATTGTGGGACTGCCTCCAAAGCTCACGTCGAAGCTGTTTGCACAGTGTCAATGTCATCAAAGTAAAAAAAAGTAAACAAATGTACCGAGGCTTTGGCAGTGGATCAGCTGATAGTTAAGGAGTTTCGCAAATGTTCAATAACACAGATAGCGCCACCGTTAAGCTTAGTTTCAGCTGTAGTCTTAAAAATTGTTTGACACACTGTGTGCAAACAATTTCGACGCGAGGTTTGAAGGCACAATGTGATCTGGAACAAGCATTCGAATCATTCTTAAACCGCTGCAACAAATGCATTGAGGACGAAGGAGCGTATTTTGAATAAAAATACTTAAAAAAACTAATTACTAGTTTTTATTTTATTTTATGAACTTAGTCTTAAAAATTCTTTAATACACTGTATATTATGTATATTAGGGTGGCCCTAAACCATATGTAATTTTTTTGAAGGTTAAAATTTTGCTGCTCCCAACCTCTGATCCTGTTCAAATGATGAAAATAAAGGGCTATGCAAAATTTCAGCTTAATCATTTAACGTTTAGGCGACCCTCAAAGAACTTGAAGTAATGCATATTGATTAATTCCATTACAAACATGTATATTCTTCCCTAGCTCCTAGCTTGTCCGTTACTTCTTTGATAAGTGTATGTGGAATTGTCTGGTCTTCCCAGCAATTGTTTAAAAACATTTCAAATCAAATTTCCCCGAAGTAAATTATAAAAAAAATTTTCAAAACAGCATGAAAAATTAAGACACATTTGATTTTTAAAAATAAATCACATAACTTCGATAAGAGCAAAGCTTTTTTATTTACTATAATACTTTTGATAGAATTACAACATAATGTAAGCGAAATAACAATAAATATTATTTTTTCATAAGTGAGGATTTAGTAGCAGGTGGGGTTTTTGCGCTCTCCGGCAACAATTTGTAATATAAATTGTTTCTCAGCTTCATCTTTTACAAGAATGTTATTATAATCTTGATTGAGTTTGATACCTCTTTCTGCAACGTCATTCACAACAATGATGGTCTGAAGTTTTTCAATTCCACTCTTATAACCAACATCATCTTTCCATGTTGAAGGGTCTTTGTACAGGAAATCGGAGCTGATAGAAAATCTCGTGAAGAAATTTTTTGTACTAGAAGTTACAAAAGACGGAAACTTGATTTTTTTAAATGATGAAAAATCGTTTGGGTGAAGAACGTATCGCTTGAATTGATTTGTATCTTCTTCCTTTTCTTCACTTCCTTCAACCTCCAGCATACTTGAGCCATACTGGTCTTAACATCTATTCGAACATTGTCAAAGGAAAGAGCCACAGTTTCGGGAACTAAGTACCAGAGATGTTTTGAAAATTTTTTTGCAGTATCCTTGCTGATTTCTGGATCAATAGCCTGACAATTTAGCAAATGATACATGAAAAGAAAATCATGATGGGGTGCATTAATTGCATCTGGTGACAAGAACCATGCTCGAACATACACTCGATCAAGAAAAATACATATTCTTCTTAAGGAATTCTTCTCCCTACGAGATAATTTAAATTGATCTTGAAATAAGAATATTTTAAATGCATAGATTGCTTTTTACATCCATCTAGCATGACTTACAGCTCCTGGTATATGAAGAGATATGCCATTATTTGGAATTCCTCCAAGAAAGATCAATGTTAACTCCAACAATTCTCGATAAGCATCCCGCAGTTGCTTATGAGTAGGAAGCTGATCTTCAATAAAATGAATAATGGTAGAGTGGACATCATAAGGCACTTCATTTTTATCAGTTATGTAAACAATTTGCCAATTTTAACCCACGTTTCTCTAAATTTTTTGAAAAGTGGCATGTCTGGACAAGTAGTCGCATCCATCAGCAAGTCGAAACAGCTTCACAAAACTAATTCAAAAATGTGATGACGACAAAGGAGATACAACAGGTCACGATTGCACAACTTTTATAAATTTATGTAGGCCCCATTTATTCGGCCTGTGTTGCTTGCTGTAGTATCACGGCAAAGTGCCTGAATTTTGTTAGTTATAGGGTCAGTTGGGGTAATTGTAAACATGGGGTAATTGTAAACAAGCTTCATAACTGCACTTGTGGTGGTTTTAAAAATTTAACTGCTTGTGAGTGATAAACTGGCAGCATAGGGAATACACTGAAACAGTTTCGTAAGTTTCGAAACAACTGTGGAGGCGTCACTATTGTTTGAAAATGGCACAGTGAAAAAAGTTGTTTAACAAAATTTAGTGATCTTACATTTTCCTCTCCAGCTCATCTACAAAAGGAATCTAAATGGTTTCAACCATTTTTATTAGTCATATGGAATGCTCCTAAAAACATTTAGTTATGAATTTAATACTCCCAGGTATTTTTCATGTGCAAGTTAGGTGTTTACAATTACCCCATATATTTCGTACTCTGGGGTAATTGTAAACACTAAAATTTATCCTATTTCCAATATTTTGGGGGGACAATAAGTATCATATTTTGATGTATTACACTTTTGTGTCTATTTTACAAAACTGTTGTTGTTGTTGCTAATGCCACTTGGAAATCCAAGCCCTCTTTCAGGGCGACCATGAATTAAGGAAGCTCTTACTGATTATCAATGAGCTCCGCTAGAATGAAGTACACTTGGCTCAGATGGGGCTTAATGATTTTGAACCAGCTCTCAGATGAGAGATCGTCACCTAGGATGGTCCTTCAGCGAAAATTATTTCTAACTTGGTGGACATTCGAAGCGACGATGTATTTTACGTGCACCGCTCCCTTTAGCGCACTCGGTCTCAGAGTAATCAGTCGTGGGAGGTGGTCACCCTCCCAAGCGTTGACCACGGCCTGTTGCACTTCACTTTCGGTGTTCTGTGGGATCCAAGCTTAACCGACTGATTCACTGTGGGACAAATTTTGCATAAATTTGTCGCATTATTTGATTTTTTGCAAGATATTTCTCGTTAAATGATCTCAGCCGGCTCATAACATAGCTCAGCTGACCACATGCGGCCTGTTGGCCGCAGATTGAGAACCATTGCTCCGGAACTTCTTAAGCCTTCAATCAGACTGTGTATGAAACAATTTTTCATTTTCATCAACCTTATTCGAAAATAAATCACTGTTTACAATTACCCCAGATCTCTGGGGTAATTGTAAACACACTGGGGTAATTGTAAACACGAGCTCATTCGCTAACAAATAGTCCTAAAGTCAAAATGTTTGTACACATTTACTCATAAGAAGTACATTAGTGGCTAAAATGCTTACAATTTTATCTCTGAATTCATTCAAGAGCTAGGGAAGGATCAAAAGTTAAAACATTGAAAAAGCGTTTACAATTATCCCAACTGACCCTACTCCATTTCTCGACTGCACGGTAAACAGCCAACGTTTGCTCTTCTCCTGAAGATGTTGGGATTTCAGGCACTCCCAGCAGTTGCTCTTTTCCTTGAAAGGTGACTGTTATTGCCAGTCTATCAACCTTTTCTACACCTGTTAGTGCTGGGAGCAACTTTCCATCCCAGTGTAACACTAATTCTTGGCAGTTGTCTAATTTAAATTTGTTCTGGATTTCTGTGTATCTTGCTTCCCTAAATTTTTTTCTGAGATTTTGAAAAGAAGTACGATTTATTACTAGCTTTTCAGTATCATGCCAGAGAGCTTCTGAAGCAGCCATTAATATGAAAACTGCATTTCTATCAGTAATTTTGCACGTATCAAAAACTTTACAAAGACATTGAGTTAAAAAAATGTAATGTTCCTCGACGGGCTGGATCTATGGCTGCAGTTGCTGCTGTTGGTGATATCTGTTGAACGATGGTAGATTTTTCACTGTAGTCACCACTATCCCTATTATGGCTGCTTAGTGTTGAATCGTCAGTTTTCACTACAACAGGTTGACAAGTAGCAAATTGTTGTTCCATTTTTCATAAGTTCTTTTTTTTCCCTGACACTTTCCATTGCAGAGCGTTTTACTGCTCTTTCTTCCTTGTATTTTAGTTTTTGATCAACACCAATCATGGAGCCCGGTCTTCCTTTTTAAAGAAATTCCTGCAGAATTAAAAATTTCTTTTCTTCTTCATTTTTCATCTGTTCCAAAGCATTTGAATGAGGTTTGTTAAAGAGATTGTCCATTTTTTCTATGAAAAGATCTCTTTTGTCTTTTTCTGTACCCGAAGTTCTTGTCAAGTTTTTCTTTCCATTCATCATATAGTTTAAGTAACTTATCAATGCAGTGATCAGTTCTTTTAGAAGGAATTCGTGCTTTTTGCCAAAAGATGGAAACTTCTTGAATCACCAACGCTGCGCTTTCTTTCGTTGTAAGATTTACAACTCTTACATTGTAGAAAAAAAAACTCTTAAAACCTGTTGATTCGAAGGTAGTTTGGCTTCGACGATTTGATTGGAAATATAACCAACAATAAAGACATAAAAATCTTTTCTAAACTTGTAGAATGAAATATGTGAAGAAGTTGACGCTAATTAAAAGTCTAGGAAATACATAGCACACATTTCAAAAACTCATGGTCGATGAGGGACGCCAGAATGAAGTCCGATTAAGCAAAAATTTTGCACATATCATTTTTTTTGTTGATTGGAACAAGATAGGGGGTTGGGAGCAAAGCTTTTCGAAAGTTGAAAAATAAGGGCCACCCTAATGTATATATATTTTTTTATAATGCATCTGTCATTAATAACCTTTTCTTTGATTATGTATTAAGCTTTTCTTTAGCGTAAAATGAACTTCACGCTCTTCTTGCATCTTGTTAAGTTTAATTCAAGCTACAAAGTTTACTATTCAAAGAAAGAGATAAATATAAAGAAAGACATTTGTGCTCTCCAATGAAGAGTTTAAAAACTGAAAAAAGGCTACACTATAATAGATCCAAAGTAAAACTAATGCAACCAGTCTCAAATTCGAAAAATTATTGATACATTTTAAGTAATAATGAAAACAAAAAATCTAAACATCTTTCAAGTCAGGAAAAAAGTGGTCAGGGAAAAGTCGAGCAAATTGGAGTTCAATGTTATTTTTTTCTCAGAAAGTCATAAAGGAAAATAAATACGCAATTAACAGAAGAATCAAAATTACAATTAGCTCTCCTGAGAATTCAAAACTAAGCAGTTAGCAAGATAGATCGGTGGTCGCAAGCTGTATCGCGTAACTGTCTAAATGTCACGGCGAGAAAAAAAAAGTTGAGCTCCCAATCGCCCCGTGACGAAGGGAGCATTCTTTACTTAAGCACTTGCTTACATCCATCATAATATGAATATACTAGTTATGTCGCATATTGAACACGAGCGCTGCCAGCTCGGATCCCGTAGCGATCCGACTGAAACTGCTTTTAGTTTCGGGAGTTGGCAAACAACAGGAGGTAGCCCCTTGTATTTATAAGTAATTTACCCAAAAAATAAGAATAATATTATTTTAATGGATCAATTTAGGTTGCATATTTCTTTTCTGGATAATATTTCAATTATAGTATATTTAATCGGTACATAAAATTAAAATGTTTAAAGTTTATTCATTTATATTAATTTTATACCTTATCTTCAATCATCAATATTTTCATCAAATGTTTATAAACTGAGGATTTAAGAGGAATATTGCCTATTGTGATTCTGACAAAGATTTAAACTTATGTCTCTTCAAATTAAACATTACGTTCTGCCTTACAAAAGATGCATACTACCCTTTAAAACATAATGAATATGCATTGTATTTGAAGTCTGCTTATCGCTAACAACATTAGACGTCGACATTTCAATCCTCTTGTGGTGTCATATGAAAGTACAGAAAAGTTAAAGGAATCAGTCGTAATAATTCCGAATCAATATTGTAGCAAGTTCGAATAGATGTCTCTTAAGACACGAAAAATATAATCGCCTAGATTACTTATAATAAGTCATATTTAATATAATCTTATTATTTTCAACAACGTATGAACAGAAACAGTTTTAAATTGATGAAGGGGATTCCCGTTTCATTCTTATTCACTTCGTCTTCACTTGCCTACTAGCACCTTTTATTAATATGGTTACGTATTATATAGGTATAGTATACAGGGTGTCCCAAAACGACCGCATAAACTCTGCACAGCTAGATTCCTCGTTGGGAGTACATAAAAACTGCCCAAAGAAGCGTTCCTGTACGATCCATCATACACTGTTAAAAAAACCCTGAATTTTCAGAGAGTTTTTTAACTGATTTAAACGGAAAATTTCCGTAGTGCTTCAATACATGGTTTTTCCTTCCAAAAACGGAAATATCACGTCCTGAAAATACGAGAACGGAACTTTTCCGTTTTACGGTTGCTGTATTTTCACAACCTGATTTGGATTAATGGAGAAAAAAGAAATGGAACTTCTGTCAAATCTCGGGAAAATATTATCAGAAACGAAATATTTCCGGCAACTCTGCTGCCGTACTTTTTCCGTTATTTTCAGGAGATTTTTTTTTACAGTAGTTTACGAGAAAAATACGAAAAATAAAGTATGACGTCACTACCGGTGCAAGAAAAAAAAACTGTATTGGACATATCAGCAACAGTATTTGCATATCTATCCAGACGATAATGCTTAAAGCGAACGTTTTAAACATTATCGTCTGGAGAGATATGCAAATACTGTTGTTTTTTCTTGCACCGGCAGTGACGTCCTTCTTTGTTTTCGTATTTTTAATCATAAACTATGAATCGCACAGAAACGCTTCTTTGGGCAGTTTTTATGTACTCCCAACGAAGACACGCTGTATAATATGTACCATATAGTGGAGTGGTATCAGCTTCCGAGAAGAAACAAACAAAAATTAACATGTAACAGGCTATCACAAACCACGTTCAAGGCGATAGAAATAGCAAATATACTTAAGTACTAAGTTACCTATTATATTAGAGGAGCTTTCAGAGAGTCCGTATCCGCCTGTAGATTAATGTTGTTTATTTCCTTTTAGACTAGTCTATACGTACCAGAGATACTGGTGCATATTCCACTTTCTACATTTAAATATAAAAAATATGCTTGTTGGATGTTAGCTGTTATGTTTAATTTCAAAAGCTTGACTAAAACTGCATTTGTCCAAATATCATAATAATAGAATTGTTATAACTGTTTAAGGCATTGTTTTTAATACTTGAACATTTAACTGTGAAATATTAATGTTCTACACTAGTATTCAGTGCATGTTAGTGTTCGAAAAAGTAGCTCACTAGTTGATTTATTTATTTATTTTTTGATACAAGTACATTTTTATGCATTAATAGATGTATGCTTTAAGCTTATTAATTGTATGCGAACGATTATTTTATTTTTTTATTGTAATGCAAACATGTTTTTTCTAATCTACAGTAGTTATATGCATCTAATTAGAATGTGATTAAAATGTTGCGTAGTAGTGACAAAAGAATACTAACTTTCTCCCAGTAAATCTCTTTTTCTTAGGTGAGTACAGCTGCCTCCGAGCTGAGTTCTACTTGAGGCGTTCTGTAGGTTACCATTTAGTCCAGTCCTACCTCCCAACCATCCTGATAGTGGTTATTTCGTGGGTGTCATTCTGGCTGGATGTCAATGCCATTCCAGCTCGTATCACCCTGGGTGTGACCACTTTGCTGACCATTTCTTCCAAAGGCGCTGGCATCCAAAGCAATTTGCCTCCCGTGTCCTACGTGAAGGCAATGGATGTTTGGATGGGCGCCTGCACCACTTTTGTATTTGCTGCCCTTTTGGAATTTACTTTGGTAAACTACATGTGGAGGAAACGCCCTGAGACACTGCCTGGAAGGTCAACGCCAATTATAACAGTAAAATCAAAGGTAAATATTAATCATAATTTGCTTTGAACGGCTATATATGCATAAAGTTATATCATTTAATTCTAAAAATCCACATCTGACACCGGCAAAAGTAAGATTCTGTTTTTTGTTTCCTATCTTTTACGCCATTCTGCTAATTATGACGGTTAATATTAATAGTTATCATTAGATTGCTACATACATACCTGAAAACGAGAGAAAAATTAGAATATCGGCTAGCATTCAGATGTGTCAAAAGAAGGCATTGTACATACTTCCTCGTTACATATACTGTCTCTAGCAAATATCTGCATAAAAGAGTTCGTTTGAAGTGAATTCTCGAAACATGTTAGTATACTGCTGAATGTTAAAGGTGCGATGAATATCATGTTCTTTAAATAAAATGTGGGAGGATTTGTGTGGAAAAGGAATTTAGAAAAGCAAACGTTAAATTTATCGTTGGTTAGATATTTCCATGCTTTTATTGACCATAAAAATATCAATAAGGGAGCTTATCGTACTGAGGAACTAATGTTCCTGCAAAGTCGTATATAAAATGACATTCATTATTAAATAAATGTGATGCAGTCTTTTTCGTAAAAGGAACTCTAAACTATATTTGTTTGCTTAAAACAAGTATAGACCACATACAGACTTGAATCAACATTAAAGATCCTCGATTAAAGTGCTCAAAATATAAATGAATAAATAAATACATTACACCGAAACGCATATACTATAATGGAATATACGACTCTAAAATGATTAATCATAAAAAGAGCAATTTCACTTACAAATTAACTGGCTATTCCCACAAAGTAACTTATAAAAATGATAAATCGGAGTGTATTAAATTCAAAAATTGCCAAACTTTAATTTCTAAAGTGAATTTAAACGCATTCAAGTACAGAAGGACACATTGGAATGCAGGAAAAATCACACATAACTGGATTATGTCAAGCTAGAAGAACTTGATTACTAGTGACACGTCTAGATATTATGTACATCGCGTCATTTTATTCCTCTTTATTCACCATTTATTGTATGTTAATTTTTTATCATTATTATAGTACTGACATGATTATTATTTTTAATTTCGTAAAGTGCTAAAATCCCTCACTACATTTTGCTGTTTATTCATTTTGTACTCCACATATCTTTTTTTGCACATTAGACGACAGATTGCAGTGAAAACGCTTTCTTCTGCTGAAGTTTTCAACGAAAATAAACACAGCCCTATTGAAAGGGACTTTTTAACGAAAATAAATCAAATCAATTGTTAAAAAAATAAAATAAAGAAATAAAAAGGCTTAAAAGTCAACATTTTATTTTTAGAGTCCCGTGGATTCTGAGAAGGCTGATGGCACTGGCATGGCGTCGCCAGTCCAAACTACAGCCAGATTTGACACTAAGCTGCACGCTAAAAGAATTGACAAGATGAGCCGCGTGGTATTTCCTGCTCTTTTCATTGGGTTCAATATTGTCTACTGGCTGTATTTCATGTGCTAAATACATATATTTCCTGCTGAAATAATGCTCTTTATGTTATCTCCCAAATGTTTTTGGTGTTTGAGAAAAAGAATACTTTCTGCTTCTGATTAAAATACATTATTAATGTTGTAGTTACAAAAAATAAATAAATAAATAAAAATAATAATAAAATAAATTAACGTATTTTCAAAAGTTAAAGATTTGAGATATTTTAAAGCTATAATTTATATATATAATATATATATATATATATATTATGTATGCAATAGAGAATATATATATAAAAAAAATTAGTGGGTATGTGAAAAAAACAACAATTAAATATAAAAGGCTGAACGTGGGAAATCACAAATATAAACATTCAAAAATTAAAAATAGCCTGCCTCTTCATCAGTGGGAGGGAGCAGGAAGCATATATAACGAAATATTGTCATTGCAGGTTTCTGAGAAATCCCAGCATAGCATGCGAGAAAAAATATTTTTATAACTAAAAAAATATAAGGCTGGGAGTTACAAGCAAAGTGAATGATCAAAATCATTTGAATAATCAAAATAATTTATCCAGTTATAAAAAGAACAAAAAAATTTTATTATTAAAAGAAGTTTCGAGTTTACGTGATATTGACTGAGTCAAAATGTAAAAATAGAAAAAACAACATGCTATAGCCGAAATTTCCCCTTCCAGACCTGCAAAGCAATACGATTAAAATATCGCTTCTAAATCTACTCACCTCCCAAGGCAGGACCAGAAAAGGAAGACATTAACATATACAAACAATTTTGCGATTGGGTGCGAATTATTTTCATAAGAGAAAGACGTTAAGATTGTTACCCGCTCAAAAGAGCCTAATCGCAATTTTGTGGTCGGATAAAATTTTGTGACACCTGAACATACCGCCTTTAGCTAATAGCAATTTACGATACATATTTTCATTACTTTTCTTTATATTCTTAAGTGAAATCTATTCTTCAGTTTTTTTATGTTTTTAAAACAGGAGCAAAAGTAGTTTTACACTATACATATTTCTTGAAATTTTAACTCTTTTTAATAAAAAGGTTGTCATTCATAGCATCAATTAGATTTTAAAACTACTTGAAAAAATATAAATCACTACTTGCATATCAAAACAATTTAAATACATTGTAGTTATAAAACATTTTATTTATAATGAGTTGTAAAGAGTATTTTTTGTGTGTAACTTTGTTAATGATGATTGTTTTGTACTTAACATGACATTGGTTCTTCTAAAAAATAGCTATTTTTTTCTTTTTATGCATTTACATATCAATTTGATATAGATATAATTCTAAAGTTCTTCGAACTAAATAAAAGCATTTAGGCATATTTTTAGGCACACATTCGAAAATGGGCATATCAATTTTTGTTGTGAAGTTAGAAGCATACTGTCACATAATTAGAAGGAAAAAACAGCGTAAATAAAGCATAAATTGTCAAAACAATAATGCATTATTGATTTGACAATTTGTGCTTTATTTACGTTGCTTTTTCCTTGCACTCACATTGTAGTACAAAGCACTTTTTATCATTTTTCTAATACTTTCATAGTTTCAGTAATTCAAAATAATGGTTTTATAATATAAATTTTACATGAAAACTTCGAAATTTCGAACCATTCTTTCTCAGAATGATGTATTTGAAAGATAAAAACGAACATTTATTTATTTATTTTTATTTCTAAGCGCAATATTTTATAAAAATTGAGTAGAACTAATTGGTTTTGTTTTAAACATATTCTAAAGTTTTGTTATAAAATCTGTTTTGGATATAATTTAAGAACGTTTTTTAAAGTTACATCAAAATATAATAATCTTATACTTTGCACTTTTTTATACTTAAAAAGTGTCAAAATGCGAAAACATTTCGTCTTGAAGAAATATATTTGTTTAACGAAAATATTAATGTACAATTTTGATATTTTGTACATTAAAACGTCAAAGAGCTTCAGAGTTATCTTTCAGTCGCTAAAAAAGTTATGGCACATTTAAGCAAATACTTCCGCAATTACTAACACAACATTCAGCAATACGCAAAAAGATGTTTTCCAATAGAAAATCGCTGCTGCGTTTATAGATCTGCTAATTGAGTTACACATTTGTAGCTGAAAACAAAAACTAACAACAAAAACAATAACTGTTTTTTGTTTCAAGAAATTTTCTTGAAACAAAAAACAAGGCGATCATTCAAAAGTATATTTGTTTTATTCAGGCATGTGATTATTGTACGGCTTTCAAACAAATTTACAGCTAAATAAAGCCATATGTTTTTTTTTTACGTTAAATGCGTGAGTCAAATTGAATATTTTATCAAGGTACAGCGTGATTTTCAATTAACACATTACGTTAAAAATATATAGCTTTTAAATATATATAGGAGATCAGAAAATAGTCAAGTGTGAAACGGTGTTCATACACGGATACTTTAATAAATTTAAATACTATAGCGACTTGGCATATATTGCCTTTAACCTCTTCAGACCCCAGAACTAAGCACAAACAATTTTGACGCAATTTTTTGGTTCTCTGATTTAAAAAATGATTACAAAACAAAATGACTTTTTTTTTTAATTTTAATTAATAATTAGTTTAAATATTATTTAATGCCCAAATTCCATGTTTTCCATGCTTAAAACGAAGTAAACTATCTGTTGATTAATTTAAAAAACAATTGGGTATTTTAGTTTTCAAATTGCACAAACAGTAGTTAATGAACAGTATTTTAAAATGCACCCAATTCGGTACACTTGGAATGAAGAGGTTAAGAAATTAATACCAAAAATAATTGTTTTCATTAACTTATGAGAAATTTCTCACCTGCCACAAACCTGCCTTTCCAAGTGTGTGCAATATATTCATTTATTGATTACCTTTTGTTTTATAAAACATGAGAAAAGTTTCTTGGTTTGTTTTTTCGGATAAATAACTTTAGTTTTAAGTTTACTTTTACACTCACCGTTTAATTAATAAGTTTTTTTTTTCTTAGTTAGAATTATGAATCCTTAGTGCTTTTGTGACAAAATATAGCTGCATTTAATGGGAAAAAAGTGTACTGTCACTATTAAACCACTATTGAATCTGTGACGCGTTATTACACAAAAAACGGCTTTTTTTCATTTGAATGACAAGGGTTGACTTATAATGATTTTACTTTGCATTTCTCATCCAACCCGACTTCATTCAAGACAATTCATTTTTAGTAAAAAAAAATCATTAATTGTCATCAGAATGGGAATAGTGCTTAAAAAAACCATTAATACCATTCATTAATTCCTTGTGGGGATCATCGATTTCTTTTTGTCTTATTTCAAGCCATAAATCAAGAAATAAGAATTAATTTTCCATGCGCAAACCATTAGCGGCTGTAAACGAAAATTATATTCAAGAGAAATAAGTATTTATAAGACAAATAATTTTAAAAAAAAACGTTATCATTTACCAAATATGTAGAACAAAAAGAATGTGGAACTAACTTTATTTTATTTAAGTAAAAATATAGAAACTTCCGTAAGTTCAAAGAAAGTTTTTTTAATGTTCTAAAAAAAGAAAAAATAAAGGAAATTTTTTGCACGACAAATTCAGAATATTAAAACCATTTTCTGTGGCACCTGCGACTTGGTGAACAGAGGCATGTGACTAAATTAAAGCATACAAATATCTAAGCTAAACATACAAATTTTTAAAAAATATCATTTTGTAGTTGCTCATTTCATAATTAGTATTCATACTTACATTACATTTAACAGCTTCATGATCAATGAATAAAACATTTTTAGTTAAGGTGCCTGCCTACGTTCGGAGCACTTTTTTTTGAAAATACAAGATATTTATAAATCAACTGTTTTTTAATCTTTAATATGAATCTAAATTTTGAGAAAAACCACAATTGGGCTAAAAAAAAATTTTAATTTAAAAAAATAGGCAATTTCGTACTAAATTTTAGCAAAATTTTACGCTAAAACAAGTGTACGCTAGCAGCTGTACACTTTGTTTAACACAAAATATTCAAAAATTTCAGCATACCACATGTTGACAATATATTGATCTGTGATGTGAACTAAAATATTTTCAGTATCATTAAAACTCACTGTACTAGGTAGCATATCGTAAACATTAGTGAAGATTTTGCGAAACGTAAGTACATGTTTCCACAAAAGTAGCTATAAAATGCACAAAAAATTAATTTAAGCTTACCTTTTAGTTCACATCACAGCTCATACTATATAGAACATACTGTCAAAATTTCATTGAAATATCTATAAAACTTTCTGTGTTATCAGTGTTAGTGGAAACTAAAAACGTTAAAAAACAAGTTCTTCAGAAAACGCGTTTAAAAAAATTATTTTTATTTTTAAAAGTAAATACGACATATTATGCATTTAAAATTCTCCACATTTGTACGACACACCTTCTTTTTTCTCAATATTGACAATATTTGACTTTTTTGCAGCTTTTCTTTTTTTCCTGCCCACTTTTGCAATGGGAAGTGAGTGGCGTATTGAGCTGCTTATTCGCTCGGTGTCAAACATTTCATACATTTTCATTGTTTCAGTTCCTATATATATACCCAGGTTTTTTATTACTGGAGTAAGTCCCCTAAAACCAGAATTGAACAGCAAAGCTGCTATATATACACCTAATGTTAGTGTTTGCCTATGTACAAAAGTTTCTTTTGGCAAAATTGTCCAAATCAAGCTGTTGAAGCTCTCGTTATTATTTTGGGTTAGCCCATGTAAACATTTCTGGAGCAATTCTTTGTCACATAGACTCATATATGTTGGTTTTATTGCATTTATCAAATCATCAGGAAGGCAAGGGGATTTGAAACCAATTTTCTTATTCGTGCAAATAGCACGCTGAAATTTGCACCAGCTGTCGGGTCCAACCGGGCATTGTCGATGCATTTTCTGGCTACTCCCGGAGCAACAGTGGAAAAATGCTGCAATAACAGCAGACTGCATTTTCTGCAAGTCTCCTATGTTACTTCGGACAGCTATGCCGTAATAGTTCTGTAGTTTATCTATGAACTTGTAAGTGAACATTCGCTTTCCTACAAGTCCTGTACTTTTTTTCAGTTTCCTGAGGCGACTACCGACTCTTTTCTGCACGTGGCCAATGCATTCCAGTTTTTGCACTGAATTTTTGCCATAAACGTCTTTGACTGCCACATGTCCTTTCGAATCTCCGTCGCCGTAGTACTTCGTGTATCGAAGGTCTCTAAGTGCTACCGATCTTTCAAAAATCCGGTATGCACCTACTTTTTCCATACTTCCGGCAGATCCAACATGATTACGACACATGTGCTCAGCAGTTGTTGTAGGCGTTTTTACACAAATTCGACAATATGAGGACATTACCTCCAAATCCAAGATTTTTCCGGTGTCGACAGAAATCGCTGACACGAGGCCATTTAGAGAAGTGTGGCCTCTCCGTTGCCATGACCCATCTACGGACACGCCACAAGAAGAGCTATCAACTAATTCCTTTACTTCTACCGCAGCGTCTTGCATGTTTTCTTCTGCTGTAGATCGTACAGCATTCAACAGCTGACCTTCATGTCGTCGAAATGCTCCCTTTGTAATAAATGGTATGTTCATAGTGCAAAGCAGTCTTTTACCGGCTGTATAACCTTTGCCAATGAGTCTTAATCCAAGAACTAAAAGGGCATTCAAAACATATCTTTTACCAATCTTGGGGGTTGAAGTGAAGCAATTTTTATAACCACATTTGCACACTAAAGAAAAGTTTGAGCCAACTCCAAATTTAGAGTCTTCTATTAGTGATAAGTTAGTTTTGAAACACAATGGACAGCAAAGGACAGAAAATATCGATATTAACACCGAAACATCAAAAATTCTGTTTCCTTTCAGTTCATGAACTTCACTTTCAAGTATTTTACTTTCTTCAACATTCAACTTTGAAGTACTGGCAGTTGTAATCTCTTCCAAACAAGTTGGACTTTGAACAGTAAAACGATTACCATTGAAACGTCGTTTCTTGTACCTTACAGATCTTTGTTTTGGCATTTTGAAATGACAAACTCCAAATTGAAAAGATTACAATAGAATCATACAAATTGTACTATTTTTCTCGAACACTCGAATCTATTATGTCAATTCGAATATATAATCTAAAAAACTTAGCTGTAGAACAAGATTTAAAGCAAGCACGTAAAACGAATGTAAACAATCTCTGTAAATATACAGATGTTGCCAACCCATGCCGTTAAATTTAGTATTAAAAAGTTTCCTGGAGTAACGATATAAACTATAAATAAGTAATAATAACATTTTAAAATTGTTTTTAAGCAAAAATAAGCAAGAAAACGAAACGAAACTGCAATGTTTACACTTACTTTCAACGTCAGACGAGCACTTCCGGTCATTTAAATTCCTCTTCCGGTGCACTAAATTAGCCATAACTTCTATACTACTTATCGTAAAAACAAAAATGAAACATTTTTGGAATCCCAGAAATATGTTCTTTGCAATAAAACAATAAAAAAAAATTCGACAATTTTGCCGAAAATGACTTTTTTACCGTAGGCAGGCACCTTAAATGTATTAAATTGATTCTATTCATTTGAATTTTTATCGATACAAAATGTTCTGTAAACGGTAATAATTATTAAAATGATTTGATCTTTCTTTTCCATTATGTAAATGTTTCGGTATTTTAATACTAAAATTTAAGTAATATTTACAAACATACATAGATGTAAGCATTTTTATCCTAAATTTATGTATATATATTATGAAGATATACATTCAAAACCTTTTTAAAGGACTGAAAGACACATACATATGAAGAAACAGTGTTTTTAAGGAAAGATTTATTTACGTACTGTCAAAATGTATTTGAGAAATGTTTGAATGAAAATTTAATAAAATTCATTAGTTCTCTACAAATGTCTTGCACTTTATTTTAGCTACGAAACTTATTTGTCCAGACATTTATTGTTTCATGTCAGCATTCTGTAAAAAGTAGTCTACTTCCATTATACAGATACAGAAATGCTTTTACACTCTTTTATAAAATAAAAGTTTCACTAAAACGTCCAATTTAACTATTAAATTCCTTAGAGGGTTGGCAAATCACAGCAACATGACTTTGAACAGCTGAATGAAATCATGGTCATCGCATTCAGAAGAAATTACTGTAGCCATATAAAATAGTACCTTAATCCTGATGGTTTTCATTAAATATGCGGATAAAGAGAAAAAAATCATGCGAGTGACTTATGTAAAAGAGATTGTCTTGTGGATACTTTGGTATTAGGGTTGGTGGCCATAATAAATATTGGGTACCACATTAGGTCTGTAAAACGTGTTAAAGTATTAAGGACAGTATTTTCTGCTACCGATTACAGTATTTTTCGAAAAAGAAAGTCTTTAATTAGGTGTATTGATGTTTCGGAGACAACCGAAAAAATACGTCGAAGACTGTTATTTCTTTCTGGTTAATAAATTTGTATGACTTAATGTTAAAAATTCTACGTTTTTTTTCCTCTGTTGCGTTTAAATTAAAATAGTGCCACGTACATTTGTATATTTCACAAAAGTAGCGTTATATATATTAGAGATTTGAGCTAATGAACAAGCACTAATTTAATATTGAAATTTAGGTATTAAATTCATATGAATTCAGCTTAAGATACCTCGGTACGGAACCAAATCTGGGCCTGTGTAATCAAAAATTAAATTAAGTCTAGCTCAATTTAGAACGTGTAAAGTAATGTTATTACTCTCTCTTTCAGCCATCTCTAACGCTTCCTATTATTCATATTATAGTATTTATATTCTTACAATTTAGTATCAATACAACTGCCATAAAATAATACAGTTTCGAATAACTTAGTACATTGAAGAAATTGTCGCTTTTAATAATAATAAAAACGTAAAAAAACACTTTATTTATTGACGCTTTAGGTCAGCTGAAATGTTTCGGAGAAAACATTTGTCAAAGGTTGTCTTTTGTTTTATTAAATACATACGTAACCTTTTATTTAACTTTATTTATAGTGTAATATATATATAGTTTTATATCTTTAGTAATTACTGTTGCATTAGAAAAAAAAATTGCACGTAATAAAAAAGTAACCTTAAAATCATTCTAAAGAAAATGAAAGAAAAAAAAAACCTTAAAACTATTAATATCATAGGTTTTTGTAATTATGCTATTCCCCTTGTCGTCCATGATTGGACGACAAGTTTCGCAAACTTACCGAAAATAAAAAGTATTATTGCTAAAATGCAAAAAGAACATATTAAATGCAACTCAATTCAGTTAAAGTCCGAAACGAGACCCATGGGTAAGATAACCATGGGAAAATATATGATATACCCTTGGTTATATAATATACTTTCTTATAGGTAAACTATTTGCACCACCATCTGTATAACATACATTTTATACAAAATGCTAATGGAAATAGTTTACTACCTATTAGAAAATATATTATTGTATTGAGAAAGGTTGTTAAACTATAAAGTTCACTATTTCTACAGGATATTGCATTTATAGAACGAATGACTACATTGCTCGATATAGTTAGATCTTCTTTAGAAGTACTTAGGTGCTTAAAATACCCCTTTATACTTTTTACGCTAGGAAATGTTATTTTATCTGCAATGTGAAATTGATTAAATTTCTTAAAATGGTTACTGGAAAGAGACATAAAACTCTTTCTCTACCTCTATAATTGCTCTGTACAACTGCCAATAATCGAATATCTAACTAGTTACGTTAAGATGAATTTGTACTGAATTGCTTTGAAATGGAAGATATAGCTGTCTGGGAATCAGTCAACATAGTCAACCAATAGCCTTTACTAATGCGTCTGACTGGATTTGTCTTGGCACGTTTCTGTACACCTGACACACGGCTACCCAATGATCCACATTACAATTTCATAGTACACGTCTATCATCGCTAGCGATAGATTCAGCATTAATGTTGAAAACGGTAATTGCTGCAAATCAGTTCATTATTATTTAAATGATGGGTGGAGAAACATGCGTCCGCGTGCACAGCGTGCGTTTTAAAAATTTAAAGCTTAATACATAAATACATATTATTAATATATAACCCAAGGCTCGCGCTAGGCCGCGGGATTGTGCGATTCCTGCAATAATTCTTGAAATCCAACTCAAAAAAATTCGTTTGCGCGATGTTCCCGCAACTAGGGGACACGTGTTAAAAAGATCGTGAAACTACTATTCTATTCTGGTATTCAATACAAACTAAAAGGAGTATGTTAGTTTTCAACTGCCATCTTATCCCCATTAATGAAAAGAAAGATCTAGGAATGGAATCGTTTCAAAATTTACGATCGTCTAAAATTAATCTTTCCAGAAAATCATCATCGAAAGAAAGATGCATATGAAAGTATCAGCGCTCGTTAACATATATCATATGTCTACATTCTTTTATTGTGTCATATAGTTCACTTTATAACGGATAATTGTCTCAGCCTCAATGAAATAATTAGAAAATAATGTTTAACCAATCATCAAAACATCTATTAAAATGCCTCGATTATTAGGAAAGTGTAAAAGACAGAACTCCATATGCACTAACTTTTCAGATTATTGAGCGCGTAAAAATTCGAGCTCATTTGAAAATATTGAATGTAATACGGTTTCAAGAAATCAAACAGTAAAATTTGAATCTTTTTCACATAGAACAAAAGTGATAATTTAAAAAAAACACACGCAAAACCAAACCTTTTAAAAAAATCGCGATAATAAAGTCAAATCTTTCTCAAAAATCTCGATCGTAAAAATGAGCCAGTCTCGCATAGGAGTACGAAATTTTACTTATTTTCACAATATTTCTTTTGAATTTTCGTACTATATTTGAAACAATGCATTTTCAAACCGACGGGAATCATTTAAGCCGCTACAAGCGATAGATACTGAAGAACTTGCACTTTTACAAGTTACAAGAGCATGCTGGTTTCTATACTGTTTTCATAGAAAAAACATCAATAGACAAAATGGCATATGATCAGAAAAAATAGAGGAAATATTAAACTAATTTTTAGTTTCTTTTTTTTTTGTAAAAATCACATCAAAGAATTTTAATTACACTGTTAAAAAAACCTGAATTTTAAGATTGTTTTTTACTGATTTTAATGGAAGATTTCCGTAGTGCTTCAAAACATGGTTTTTCCTTCCAAAAACGGAAATACCACGTGCCTCAGGATCCTGAAAATACGAGAACGGAGCTTTTCCGTTTTACGGTTGCTGTATTTAAAAGGATCAACGGAGAAAAAATAAATGGAACTTCTGTCAAGTCTCGGGAAAATATTATCAGAAACGGAATATTTGCTGCCAGTACTTTTTACGTTATTTTCAGAAGATTTTTTTTACAGTGTATTTAAGAGGATTTTTTTCATGCTTATAATTTTATAATTCCATATATAATTTTATAATTCCCATTCGCACCCATCTTTGCGATGGCGAATTTTGTGATGGATCCGTTTTGTGTGAACCTTGTAAATATTTATTCTTTCCTTGCTGAGCATAGATTAGATAATCATTTTTTATTACATAGTTAGTATCAGACAATTTAGTAATACTTTTAAAAACAAAACCAAAAAGAAAAGCTCCCACTTAAAATTTTGGTCAAGGTGGGGAAATCCCACCTTGTATTTTTCCTTGAATCCTGTAACCTTATAATATATATATATGTAGGCTCTTGTTCTGGTCTAGGGGCTAGTTAAATAATGACTCACCATGAAAGATATAAAAAAATGAGTCTATTTACACTTATCAATGTACAAGTCATTATTTACAGAAAAAGCTTCAACTGAGAACATTACCGCACTCAAGCACACAAAGCGCTTGCACGTCCACTCAGGACTAAACTCCTCGCTTCCGTTACTTTCCGCCTGACGGCGCTGCCGTCGATGTCTCCTCGCATCCATATATATATATATAAGATTATATATATACTATTTTATTATTTTTTATATAAGGTTAATAAATAATAAAACATTATTACAATTCTATTAGGTCACAATCTGTCGAGATTTATGAGAGTACACATGACGGGTTATTATTGCAGATTGCAAACACACTCTGTATGCTGATAAAGTGTTACAAGAGAATTTACGAGAAACGAAAACGATCACGTGATTGATTCGCGTATTCATTTAACAATGGTAAAATAACATGTAACGTATACAAAAACAATACGTTATGTTATGAACTTTAGAGAAGTGAAGTTATAAACTTTTAACAAAGTTTAATAAATAAATAGAGAATGCACATTCATTGCATGCATTGTCTTCGCAACTATATATAATAACAAATGCATACGGTGAATCATGAGGTAATTTTAGTATACTTTGCGTGCTCGTTTCCACCCTTTTACAGGTAAAAAAATCCCTACAAAAAAAATTTCAAAGCTCTGAAATTAAAAAAAAAAATTTTTTAACTGTATATTTCATGACAATTTTTGAAGGCTACAATACGAAGCAATGGCACACGGTCGAAGCGTGAGTTAAAGAGAAATAAACAGTGTCTTTGCTCTGAAAGTCTGAAGGAAGATAGCAACGTTTGTAAAACACAAAAATACCGGTTAAACTTTTGAAAGATGTTATTCATTCATAAGCTCACTTCTTTGCATGAATAAGTAAGTAATTCCTTGTAAACCCAAAACACATGTCTGCATATTTTTTTTTTTTGAAAATGTTGTAATTCATTAACAATGTATATAACCTTTAAATGAGTTAAAGTATGCAAATTTGCTTTTTCAAAAGTGACATTACTATAAACGGCTCAATGTACCTGTAAATCTAATGCACTCACTTACTAGCCAACGCGCACTCTTAACTGCCATGCCATTAAGCAAGTAAATTAAATATAAATAAATGTATATATACGTGTATATTTATATATATATAAAATCAAAAGTTAATAAAGTGAATCAAACTGTGAAAAGGCGCACAAGGCAGCACACTTAAACAGTTGCAAATATATGTATGAAATAGAGAATATATATATAAAAAATTAGTGGGTATGTGAAAAAACAACAATATAAAAGGCTGAACGTGGGAAATCACAAATATAAACATTCAAAATGAAAAAGAGCCTGCCTCTTCATCAGTGGGAGGGAGCAGGAAGCATATATAATGAAATATTGTCATTGCAGGTTTCTGAGAAATCCCAGCATAGCATGTGAGAAAAAAAAAATTTATAACAAAAATTATAAGACTGGGAGTTGCAAGTCAAGTGAATAATCAAAATAATTTATCCAGTTATAAAAAGAACAAAAAATTTTTTTATTATTAAAAGAAGTTTCGAGTTTACGTGATACTGACTGAGGCAAAATGTAAAAATAGAAAAAAACAACATGCTATAGCCGAAATTTCCCCTCCCAGACCTGCAAAGCAACACGATTAAAATATAGCTTCTAAATCTACTCACCTCCCAAGGCAGGATCAGAAAAGGAAGACATCAACAACTAGCCGAGAAAGAGATACGCCATGTAATGGCTAAGTCCGTCCGTGTCCATGTGGCTGACCTTGACATTCCAATCTCGCTCACAGACCAACACAATATCCAAAAACTGGCGTTCCAACTGATGGACTTTAGCCAGGAATCTTCATCCCGTGTGTGTCAATGAGGTTCCGTTATGGTTATATAGCAACTGCAAAACGCTACGCCGAAGTTTTAAACGACTTGATGTAAAAATTAATAAAATTCAGCGGATAATTATTAAAGTAAAAAAGGATTGCGGAGAAGGTGAAAACATTTTTATCCAAGTTATATTTGTTATTGCAGATTTTAAAATACCTGTAAAGTTGACCTGTGATAATATTTATAAAAACTTTTTATGCAAATTACTATGCCAGTGTGGCATAGTGATGGTATGGAAATTGAAGTCCTTACGTTTATCATATATGTCAATAATTAAATTACTGTTTCTAATGTTCAATGATAAATCCAAAAAGTTAGTTCTGTATGCATTATTATTAGTGGATTTTAAATTTAGACAATTGGGATAAATTTTTTCCAACTCCTCAGCAATGTTAAAATTGATAAGCAGAATGTCATCAATATATCTGAACGCACGAATTCTATTGTTATATTGCACCACATATTTAAATTCGTAGTAGAATAAAAAAAGGTTTGCGGCAGTGCTAGAGTAATTGGTTCACATTCCTATACCCTTTATCTGCTTATAAATCAAGTTGTGGAATTTTAAAAAATTATTTTTGAAGCAAAAACTGCATAGATTAAGTGTAAAGTCCTTATTCAAGTTAATTTTAGATTCTAGGTGAAAAAAAAATTAAAATAATTTGTCTATTGCATGTACCAGCAGATGAATTGGAATATTGTTAAATAAATTTTCAAAATCATAAGAGTATAAGAGTGTAGGAGGGGAAGCGATTAAGGCATTTACAACATCCGAGCTGTTGTTGATTGACCAAAAATAGCTGGTGTTATGAAATTTGTTTTTTAGAAAATCGTAAATTTGTTTTAATAGTTTTTGTAAATGTATATTGAAAAAGCTATTCACACTACCAATAGTGCAACAGATAAATCTGAAGCCGATTGGTGTTTTATGGAATTTTGGAGTCAAAAAGAGAAAAGGAATTTTTAATTCCCTAGGGACAGAAACTTTTTTTTCGAATAAAGATTTGCATTCCTTTGCAAAAGCAGCGAAATTCTTGTAAATAGAACTGACTTCTGCGTCTACAGGTTTGTAAAAAGATGTGTTATTCAATTCGGTCATAATTTTCTCTTTATAAAATTGTTTGCATATAATTGCATAGTTGTTGGCAGCTTTTTTAATATTTTTTATATAGCTTAAGTCTTTGTTACTAATTTTTTGATATTCAAAAAATTAGTAACAAAGACTTAAGCTATATAAAAAATATACAAAAATCATTCATATTCGTACCTGTTGATAAAGCTGCCAACAACTATGCAATTATATGCAAACAATTTTATAAAGAGAAAATTATGACCGAATTGAATAACACATCTTTTTACAAACCTGTAGACGCAGAAGTCAGTTCTATTTACAAGAATTTCGCTGCTTTTGCAAAGGAATGCAAATCTATATTCGAAAAAAAAGTTTCTGTCCCTAGGGTATTAAAAATTCCTTTTCTCTTTTTGACTCCAAAATTCCATAAAACACCAATCGGCTTCAGATTTATCTGTTGCACTATTGGTAGTGTGAATAGCTTTTTCAATATACATTTACAAAAACTATTAAAACAAATTTACGATTTTCTAAAAAACAAATTTCATAACACCAGCTATTTTTGGTCAATCAACAACAGCTCGGATGTTGTAAATGCCTTAATCGCTTCCCCTCCTACACTCTTATACTCTTATGATTTTGAAAATTTATTTAACAATATTCCAGTTCATCTGCTGGTACATGCAATAGACAAATTATTTGATTTTTTTCACCTAGAATCTGAAATTAACTTGAATAAGGACTTTACACTTAATCTATGCAGTTTTTGCTTCAAAAATAATTTTTTAAAATTCCACAACTTGATTTATAAGCAGATAAAGGGTATAGGAATGGGAACCAATTACTCTAGCACTCCGCAAACCTTTTTTTATTCTACTACGAATTTAAATATGTGGTGCAATATAACAATAGAATTCGTGCATTCAGATATATTGATGACATTCTGGTTATCAATTTTAACATTGCTGAGGAGTTGGAAAAAATTTATCCCAATTGTCTAAATTTAAAATCCACTAATAATAATGCATACAGAACTAACTTTTTGGATTTATCATTGAACATTAGAAACAGTAATTTAATTATTGACATATATGATAAACGTAAGGACTTCAATTTCCATACCATCACTATACCACACTGGCATAGAAATTTGCATAAAAAAGTTTTTATAAATATTATCACAGGTCAACTTTACAGGTATTTTAAAATCTGCAATAACAAATATAACTTGGATAAAAATGTTTTCACCTTATCCGCAATCCTTTTTTACTTTAATAATTATCCGCTGAATTTTATTAATTTTTACATCAAGTCGTTTAAAACTTCGGCGTAGCGTTTTGCAGTTGCTATATAACCATAACGGAACCTCATTGACACACACGGGATGAAGATTCCTGGCTAAAGTCCATCAGTTGGAACGCCAGTTTTTGGATATTGTGTTGGTCTGTGAGCGAGATTGGAATGTCAAGGTCAGCCACATGGACACGGACGGACTTAGCCATTATATGGCGTATCTCTTTCTCGGCTAGTTGTTGATGTCTTCCTTTTCTGGTCCTGCCTTGGGAGGTGAGTAGATTTAGAAGCTATATTTTAATCGTGTTGCTTTGCAGGTCTGGGAGGGGAAATTTCGGCTATAGCATGTTGTTTTTTTCTATTTTTACATTTTGCCTCAGTCAGTATCACTTAAACTCGAAACTTCTTTTAATAATAAAAAAAAATTTTGTTCTTTTTATAACTGGATAAATTATTTTGATTATTCACTTGGCTTGCAACTCCCAGTCTTATAATTTTTGTTATAAAAAAAAAATTTTCTCACATGCTATGCTGGGATTTCTCAGAAACCTGCAATGACAATATTTCGTTATATATGCTTCCTGCTCCCTCCCACTGATGAAGAGGCAGGCTCTTTTTCATTTTGAATGTTTATATTTGTGATTTCCCACGTTCAGCCTTTTATATTGTTGTTTTTTCACATACCCACTAATTTTTTATATATATATTCACTATTTCATACATTTATATATATATATAGAGAAGAGAGAGAGAGAGAGAGAGAGAGGAGAGAGAGATAGAGAGATAAGGTAATTTTATTTTCTCTGAATAAATTGTTTCTTATACCCCGCTTTTCAGCTCTCTTTATACTAAAAATAAATTGCGCTAAAAAGTGAAAAATAAATTCATTCTTTAAACAACATCGATATGACTTTTAAACATAGTTTTAGAGGTCGCTGCAAAATTAGGATAGATAAAATCTTTTGTAATCATGAATCAATTACAAATATATTTATTTTCGCAGAATTAGCAACAGTTCCAATATGAAGTAGCAAATGGTATAATGGTAATTAGACTCATAATTTTGCACCAACTTCTAAAACTATGTTTAAAAGTCATATCGATGCTGTTTAAAGAATGAATTTATTTTCCACTTTTTAGCGCAATTCATAATTTGAAGTTGGTTCTGTTTTTTTATAAAAATTATTTTATTTTATTATTTTTAGTGTAAATACATTTTTTATATAAATACTCTATTTTTAAAAAAATCCATATCAAAGGGCAAAACTTCTTTGAATTAATGGCACTAAAACGAATCATTTGTATGATAAATTCCCCTTTGAAGTCGTTTTAGCAAACAAACTGTTTAGATTAATTTTCGCCTTCAGTCGAACTCTTGCTGTAATTTCTTTTAATATTATAAGCCCATGACAACAAACATGCTTTCAACAATGACCTTTATATGTATTAATATATTTCCCAACAAAGAAAAATCAAGCCATGCCTTTTCAATTAAAATAAAAAATACTTATTTTTCACTCGTAACGTTTTTTCTAAAAAACAAATGTAGTCAAATTGATTTGAAATATTTGAGTTAGACGACCCTCTACCGATTAAAGAAAAAATCATCAAAATCGGTTCATTTAGTCAAAAGTTATGGATGAAAAAACAAAAAACGTAGTACATTTCTGCCCATCACTTTTGTTCTATTTATCGAAAATGGTCAAACGAAGGTACGGGACCTATGGGAAACCACCCTCGATCGATTGAAAAAAAAATCATGAAAATCGCTTCATCCGGTGCGAAGTTATGAGTGGACAAACAAACAAAAAAAAAACGACATACATACAGTATGACTGTGTAACCTCCTTCCTTTGTGAAGTCGGTTAATAAATTAATAAAAAGTTCCCGATTAACAAATGGTTCAGCTGAATTTAACACCACGATTTGAAAAAAAAAAAAACAACTATTAGGCGTCTCTCACCCAGTACTGGTTCTTGGGGTTTTGCGTGTCGTGGCAAAACTTAAAAATGCCTCCCCCCACCCTTCCAGCCAATTATTGAGCATATTTCATAATATGCTCAATAATGGCCATTTTTGAGTTTTTTTCACTTGTGGGCCATTGATAAACCCATAAAACTATCGTTTACTGTTTCCACGGCATGTCCCTTTCAGCTCTACATTAATGGGGGTAGAGCCATATGAGGAGTCCCTCTTAAACTGGAGATATGAAATTCTGAGCGTCGAAGGGGGGGGGAGGGTCCGGGGGTTTCTCCCCCGGGGAAAATTTTGAAAATTATATGCAAACTGGTGCATTCTGAGGCCTTCGGAGATGCATTTTGGACTGCAAAAGTAATAGGCAGAAAGCAAACAAAATCTTTTAAAAATTTAAATGGTTATACTCATAAAACTACTCATAGAAATGCGGAACAAACTATGCATTTTTTTTAAATTTAGGGGACAGAGACCCCCCCCCTCCCCCATCTTACCAACTCCTAAATTGAAGAGCCACGTGTTTGCCTTCTCAAATGACACTTACAAGCTCCCCCCCTGCCTCTATATAAAAGGATGCTTTGAAAATTCGTAAAAGAAAAACTACTGTATTGTTCGAGCATGGCATGAATTAGATTTCACTATCAAAAGCTCTCCCTCCCCCCTCCCCCCCCCCGCCCCTTCCAAAAAAAGTTGCTTTGAAAATTTGTATAAGAGAAACTATTGTATTCTTTGAGCATAGCATGATTTTTATTTCACTATTACAAAGGGAAATGACCTTCCCTTTTTTAATTTAATTATTTTTAAATTTGGACATTGTAAAATTTGCCGCCCGCTAAAACTGTCTTCACAAGAGCCTTGTTCCTAACATAGGAGCCGGCCCTCAATCGGCCGGCTCCTATGGTAGGAACAAGGACGTATGGTAGGAACAGACGTATGGTAGGAACAGACGACGCAACATATTCAGTATGCCTCAATTTGAGGGCCTCATTTGAAGAGGCCCACCTAAACTGGAGATGTTACGGGTTGTGTGGTTTTCATTATTGAAACCTGGCAACACTCTTTCTCTCCCTCCACATTTTTGAACACGAAAGTCGTTTTGAATCTTGGAGCACGGTGGAGAGGAGGGGGCGGGGGTAAAGGATATATTCACCTTATACATTGCATTAATCTTTTCCGAACGGCTGATGAATTTCCCACAATGTCTCAAAGGATTCTACAGGGAAGGAGTGGATATATGGTGGTATCCCAGCTCCGAAGAACCAACAAAACACATGCGCAGCTATGAATAAATGTGATTTTCTCAAAGCCCCCCACAGACCCTCCTAAATGACGAGTCGGTTTTTAAACAAGAAATGTATGTAAGTTTTTCTCTACAAACTGTTTTTCCCCTAGCGCAAGTGTAAAGTGTCTTTTTAGCCTACTTTCCCGTAAAAGTAAAAAAAAATAATAATAAAGCATGAAAGAAGGCTTAATGTATCGTGAAAATATCGTTAAAAATCAAGAAAAGTCAAAAATAAGTTAAGTAATTAAATAAAGATTGAAAAATAAAAAATTTGAAAGTAGGGTATTGAGATGGGGAAAAAGTGTGTCTGTCGGTCTGTCTGTCTGTCGGTCTGTCTGTCGGTCTGTCTGTCTGTCGGTCTGTCTGTCGGTCTGTCCCCCCCTAATAACTTTTGAACGAATTGTCCGATTGGAAAAATTCTTTTTGCATTCGAAAGATCTCGGCGAGGACATCTAATTTCTATATTTTACTTTTTGATTTGAACAATTTTTTGTTCAATTTTGAACAGTTCAAAAACTTTTAACATTAGCGTCTATGGGTGAAAATGAAGCAAATTATGTAAACTCTGAGTAGAAGATATAAGTTCCCATGAACAAGCTCACTGGAATAAGTTCTTGGCGTGAAATATTGATTTGAACAATTTTTGTTCATTTTTGAACAGTTCAAAAAAAATTAACATACCGCCTACGGGGAAATTTCAATCCTATATAATTTCTGATCTAACGGACCGATTTGCTTGGAACAAACTTTATCGGAAAGCTCTTATGACGTAGAACATGTACAAATAGAAAGTTCATAAAGAACTAACGAGCCTATTTTCCTATGAAATTTTTTGATCGGGATTTTCAAGAATATTTTTTAATTATTGAATGATTAAATGAATAAGCAAAAGAATGAATGGATAAATGAGTTAATAAATACATGAATGACTTAATAAATAATGATTGAATGAATATGTATTAACCGTTGAAAAAGGTATATTTGAAGCAATTAAGAACTAAAGCTAAACGAGAAAGACAGAGAGAGAGAGATAGCTAGATTATAAATTTGAATTCGGTGTATACGGGAAAGTAGGCTCGTATAGTTCTAGACGGAACTTCTTGTTTTTAACTGTGTTCCAGCAATCGTCCGTTTTTGTTTTTTTTTTAATTTTATTTATTTACTTATTCTTTTTTCAGCATTTTCGTTTTTAATTTATCCCTAAGGCTTGGTGGGCCACTAAAATATGTTCTGCGGACCACGGGTTGAAGACCCCCTATTTTATAAGATATCCTGAAAAACCTGGTATCCCACTTGAGTAAGTCACTGGGAAATATTTTTATAAATTGATGTAAAGGTAGCTTATTTTTAGCAGGAGAAACATTTAGTGACTACATACACTGTTAAAAATTTCCGTAAGAAAATAGTGAAATAACCCTTTATTTGATCATTATTTTACCATATTTAATTACAACATTTGAATAACCATTAAAAAATGGTACTCAAACCACTGATTGTGAAAAAATAGTTTATTCTCTGTTTATCCTAAAGAACGTTTAACTAACCGTAATTTTCAGGCGCTCTATAAGAATCGGGCATCCATCTCGCTTGCGAGCCCCTACCGGTCGTACGTTGTTGTTAAAATATGACTAAAGATTTATCAGTTCAAATCTGCATGTGCATATAAAAAAATAAGAAAAAAAAAAGTGGCGTAAGCAGTGGTTACTAAATAGAAACACATACACACGTAAATCAAAAATTGGAGACATCGGATTCCCGAACTGTTTGCGAATGAGCAAACACTTAATTTGAGATGCTGAAGCTTGTTTATTTTAATTTTTGCAGCAAATAAAATGATGTTCGTCAATATACAGTAAATTTAGGCCTAAAATGACTTTGGATACAATCAAACTGAAATCTCAATTTTAAGGCAGTTTGCCTGTCGGAAAAGAAGATTTACTGCTTAATAAACGTCCGCTTTTCGTGGTGTAGATGGCCGAATGACTAGAGCGCAAGGTTGGTATACCGTACACCCGGGTTCGATTCCCGCAAGCTTCGTTTACGTTGTCTACGCCTCGAAATGGTTCAAAAACGGTAAAAATTTTGCTTTGAAACCATTTTTAAATGGTTATAAAACCTTAAACTTTTGTATTTACGGCTTTTTAACCAAGCTGATTGGAAATGGTTTAGGTGCCGTAAAGATAGAAAAATGTTTCAAACCGTAAATTTAACGGTGAATTAGATGGACAGACTGCTGCCGATTATTTAACCGTAATTTCGTGATGAAATTTCTAACAGTGTAGTAAGTTTTTAAGAAAAATACAACCTTAATTTTAATTCCTTGTTTTAATTTCAAATATTTCGTTTTTCATCTGCGAAGTTCAATAATTTTCAATTTTGAGGATCTAATTTGTAGTAGTTAATAGACGAAGCAAGCAAAATGTTCTAGTTTTTATTTCAAATATTTTTTTATCCTCCTCTTACTAACGCTTTATCAAACTAAACTTACATTTAGTGTAATGCATTCAAAACATAAAAATGCTTTGGATGTTTTAATAAGTCGATGACTTTAATCTTAAATGTACACAACGCATATTTTGGAAAATTCCATCATTTTTCCGATTAAGACGAGAATCATCGAATATTACTTCAGGCCATTTTAAAAATCATGTTAGCTAATGAACCACTGCCCCCCTCTTGAATTACTTTCAGTTTCATGTAGTATAACATAACAGTAATAAAGCGAATAGCGTGAAAACACACATAACTAATATTTTAAAAAAAGGATCGTGCAGCGCAGAAATTTTATAATGATATGGATTAAAGTATGCTTATTTAATTTTGGACGTACATTTTGTTAATTATGAATAAGCCTTTCAGCTAGCTGTGGAGATAAATTTTTCAATAGCTCATTCTTTACGTTTTCACTAGCAACTAATTTTATGATCAAAAACTAAAAGTAACTGACCAATTTATTATGAATATTTTATCGAAACTAAGAGAAAATTATCCCTTTTACTTATTTCAATGCATAATTTATTAGACGAAGTTTGAAGCTAGTTAAAGATTTTTACACGTCTACACAAAACCAATTTATTAGCGAAAAGGGCTTAAGAGAAAATAAGTTTTCCTCTTTAGAAGCGATTACTATTTTTCGTAAGACATGTATTATACAAAGACAGAAGATTATTGATGCTTGTTTGTGAATTGTTTATGAAATATAATGCATTTTTTCTTTCCTACGAAGTGAAAATTTGCAGAAATGCAAAAGGGTAATGATACAATATTGTCTTTCCTTTATATCCTTCCTTTGGTGAAAGCAGTATACGTTGTAATATATATTCAGATCTCTATTATTACACAGCAAATATTCAAAATAAAAACGAAAAATTAACGATGTTTAATAAATATTTTTTTGGAACATAAACAAAAGAATTTAATTCCCTGTCCGAAATAGCATGTACTCGATTCGTTAGCAGTTAAGTATAACAATAAATAATACTAAGAAAAGGTGAGGTTCCACAATATGTAATAAACTTATATATCGTATGTATTTTAGCGATCTCGTTTACACATGATAATTTTTAGTTTCTGTTCATAATTCAGATAAACAAAAACTGATACACTTTTGTTTAAAAGTAAACACTTACCGAATCATGAGTAACTGCTAATTTGTTGTTTAATAAATTTCAGTAAAATAGTAATATTTCAAAACTTTCTCTAATAATTAGTAAAAAAAATAGTAACTTACTTGGTACTCCCGGAATCTTACAAATATCACAAATTCGTATCCTTTATTCAGTATCAGCCGTCTCTGTAAATGAAAATCCTATCAAATAACATTTTCCAACTTCAGCTTCGGATACATAAATATATTAATATTTTTCGTTTCTTAAAAACTTAGTGTAAGTTAGCGTAGAACCTTTGTCTAAGAAACTAACCAGGAGATTCTAAAGCAAAAAAAGTCAGCTCAAATTGCAAGAAACAGTATGTACATAAATATAATAGAAATATATCAACAATCGACTCTGCGTATGTTATTCAGATAACAACCAACAAATCAATTATTTATAAGATGTTCATAGAATTCGTTCTTTTCCCAAATTTTTAAGAAGTATCCACCTTAATGAAATGTAGAATTTAATTCGGTTTTTAGATGTTCAGAATATGTTTATAAGTGTCAACGTCAGAACTGCATAAAGAAGCGGCAGCTTAAAAGTTGTGTGAAAGTCAGTGGTACTTTATACACTATGTTGCATTTATACTGTTGATGCACCTTCTCGCAATTACCTATGATAAGGGACTGTTAACAAAATATAAAAAATTGTTATTAATCAGACAATCTAAATAATATTATTAAATATTTAATTATTAATTATACAAGTATATTCACAAAATGCTGTAGATAATATCCATTATATATTAAGTTTTATTGTAACGAGTCATCATATTCATACTATGCAGGTGAATGTGGAGTAAATTGAAATGGTAAAATATTTACTTTGTTTGCAGCGCCACTTATTTTAAAACATTCTGCATGTTACATAACAGGTAGTTGATTCCAGTCAAAACATATTTGCCTCTAAAGATCAAGGTACGTATTATAATGCAAGCTATATTTACAAAATTGGATAATCATAAAGAAATGTAGGAGTTCTAGTGTTCAGAACTTATTTTACTGAATCAATAATTTAAATTACGTCTTTATGTCAAAATTAACATAAAATTGAAAAGGAACTGAGATCTAGCTCCCATGCAAATTAAGCCTTACTTTCAACCCAAGCATCAAGAAATGTTTTACTTTACCCTATACATTTGGGCAAAGTGATAATTTTCCACTTTCATTTTAACGTACAAATTTAATAATAAAAGGAAAAATAATGTTTAAACGGAATTTATATTACAAATTACACAGTTCCTTCTTTAGGCACTGACATTTCCAAAACCAATTTCCAATTTTGCTCATTTTGAAAAAAGCGTAATTTCTCTTAACTATTTCACTTTGCCCCGAATTCCCCCGAATTCTATATGGTCAATATATAGGCAAAACATATCTTGGAAAATGATGAAACAGACTCACGAGCATTTTAAATCAAGCTAACCTTAGATAATTATCAATTTTCTATGGTTTTCAGTAATAATAATAATAATAGGGTTACCAAACATAACATTGTCCTGGCTAATAGGCCGTAGTCAAACCAAGATGTTTCTGGCTGACGTTTCGTCTGACAGTGGTTGTAATGACACTGAAATCAAAACAGCTTTACGACCATGTATCCAGTCTTTAGACGGGTGCTCAAAAAACATCAAGATCAAAGGAAGAGCTTTTTTGCCATACCCCGAGAAAGTTACTGACCGCATTGGGAAACTTCTCCAGAAGTATAACATTTAGATGGTTTACAAACCAACATCAAAACTACGAGCCCTTCGGTCAGCAAAAGACGCGAGGGATCTCCTCTCTTTGGCAGGTGTGTACAAAATCCCTTGTAACTGTGGAAATGTTTACAGAGGCACAACAATGCTGAGTATCAATACAAAAGTAAAAGAGCATGAGGGAGACTGCCGCCTTAAACATTCTCAGATGTCAGCCATTGCTGAGCATACTGTTGCTACGGGGCACCAGCCGCAGTTTGAAGAAACTAGAGTGCTATCTACAAATATTCATTACTTTGCTTGCCTTCATATTAGATAAGCTATTCAACTACATAAACATCCTTACAACATCAATAGAAAAGAATACATTTTGAAAGTGAACAAATTGTGGGTTCCATTGTCTTAAAATGCACCAATCAATGCCAAGAACAAAAAGGAGGTATCAACCAGAAGCAGTTCCAGCAAGCCTGAGATTAGTGGCTTATCCAATGAAGTTTATGCACATGTGATGCTTGCAGGCTTGGAGTAATCGCGATTACGTAATCGTAATCGGCTGTAATCGATTACATTTTGAAAAAATCGTAATCGTAATCGTAATCTGACGATGGCATATTCTCATAATCATAATCAAAATTGTGTAATCCCGTAATCCTTTTTCTCCTGTAATTTTAATCGTAATCTTAAGGAAAAAATCCGTAATCTGCTGGTCCTGCAATCGTGTAATCTTGACCTGCTGAAAGCTGAAATTTTTAGCTCTACCATTGGATAGAAGAGATAAGATTACAAGAAAAAGGATTCAATCTGTGTACTGAAGTCCTATCCTAAGCGGTCTGTAACCTACGGCGATCATAATATAAAAGGTTCTGTGTGGCGGTCGCAGAGCCTTGATGGCAGGACGATATAATAGTCTGCTAGAGACGCTTGTTGTCCTACTTGTTGCGGTCTCTCAGAATTCTTAATTGCGGCTCCACTCTCCACGGGGAATGGCTGGAGAGCCCGAGAAGAAAGAGAGTATGGTCTGGATAGTCACTCGCATCGCCTTGGGGCTCTCAGGGGGGGGGGGGTCTCCAGTGTCCTCGTGTCGTCCAGTTTCGGTAAAAGAGCGGTAATCTGTCTGCAAGTCAAAGATTTCGGGGTAGATAAGAAAGGGGAAGGTGTCTAAGAAGGACCAAATGCATCGGTCATTTTGCTTCCTTAATTACCCCTTCAAAACATATTCAAACGGTTGGGCAATAGGCGAGAGTCTGGACGGGATCGCCGCGAGTAAAAGAGAGTTCCCCCTTTCTTCTCTCCGCGGGGTCCCGTTCAATAATCGAAGCAGGCTGCCCCCTGAAAATCTAGTGGAAAGAGTACTATCACCTACACACATAAAAAAGAGACACGAAATGCCTTTTGCGTTTTCGCTTTTCTTTAACGGCAGAAGTGAAGAATTTTTCTAAAGAATAGCACATTTACACTTTAGCAATTTAGGAGCTGGCGTTACATGATGCTCTATGCTTAAGAAGCATGAAATCTTAACCCTGGTACGTGTGATTATTATTATTTTTTTAAATATGTTCTTCGAATATTTAAAAAAGTAAATACATTTAAATCTTAAATTTATTTATATTTTAATGCTAATATTCTTTTTAATTAATAGGTATGTAAAAGAAAAAGCAATTTATGTTTAGACATTCTCCCAATTGTTTTCTACATGCATGAATTAATATTTAGGAATTATTTTTAAAAGTTAATTATTTTTTTCTTCTTAGCATTACCTCAACAGAATTTTGTATTTCCCTTTTAATCTTGTACGTTAAATTTGTGTTGTAAAATTACTTGCACTTTATTTTTTATAAAACAGTTAGTACATGGAAAAAAATTATATGCTCGTGCATGTTAAAAAAAAAAAATACCACAAAAATCATATTAAAATATTATAGTCATTCGTATTATAATTATTCTTCATATTACTTTTTAACGATTACTAATTTTGCTAAGAGTTATTTGAATGTTCATGTTCAAATTTTTTGAAATTATTCTAAAATGCAGCTTTTTTTTCAAAAGATTATTTATCTCTTACACTATCTGAATACTTTGTTATCCCGTGCAATTCATACACATCTTATAAGTGATTTCATAAAGAATCATACAAAATTATTATTTTCAGTAAACTAATTGGTGTTATGTGAACTATTTGCACAATTTAAACTAGAAAATAAATACAATGGAGAAATTATAATATATGGAGATATTACAAATTTTCATTTCTGCAACGACATCATAATTCCAGAACTGTGATGTTGAAATTATTTCATTATAATTGCATTCATCATCATTTCAGTTATCTCTAATTAAATCAAAAATTTAATTAAAAATCATAACTTTTTGATTTATGACACTATTGTAAAAATGAGAGTTGTATGCAGTGCACCCAGAAACCCCCCGCACCTGCCATTTTCTGGCCTATCGTATTTTTAGATGCATAATATCGGATAATTTTATGCTAATCTAATCGTAATCAAAATCGTAATCGGATGTCATAATCGTAATCGATTACATTTTTCAACGACTGTAATCGCTGCCGTAATCGTAATTACTTTTTGGCAAAGGATTACAATCGTAATCGTAATCATAATCTCTCAATTTCTCCCTTTGTAATCGTAATCGTAATCGATTACGTTTCTTTGTAATCGACTCCAAGCCTGGATGCTTGACATATAAGGAAACCACCTCTGTCTTGTCTTCATTATCACTATGCAGAAGCCTTAAACTTGTCAGGCGAAACGCCAGCCAGAAATATCTTGGTTGGATCACGGCCTATCAGCCCGGAAAATATTATGTTAGGTATGGATACTGGCCGTGAAAGTCTAAGTTCCTATAATAATATGGTTATTCGGGGAAAGATGGGCATGGTTACTATTTCCTTAAAATATAACAAAATAAAAATGGCTAGTATACCTACTTAACTGGTTGTATGTATGTTAATTTTAAATAATATTTAGCATATCGCTCATTTATAGGAACATGTCATTATTATGGTTCTTTTAAAGTATTTTACATCGAAGTAATTAAAAATAACAGGTGTACATTGCATTTTAAGTTTCTTGTTTGTGAAAGTATATGGTGATTTTTTTTTTCCTTTCGGGAATTTAAGCTTCAATACCAGATCACATTGTATGTAATTTAGAAACAAAATCTAATCATTTAATTAGGAATGGCACTTTTAGTTAAACAATTCTTATGCTATAGAAGATATCTTTCAGTTTTTTTGGAAAAACTAAAATAACATAAAAATATTTGAATAAAAAAACTATTATGCTTCAAAAAATAAAAAAGATATTCATATGATCCCCGTGAAAAAAAAGTATAGCCTCTTGTGTCTCCTACCCCGATTTTTTAAAAAAATTCTTTCTTTATATTGCTTTCTCTATGTCAATGCGGATTTTTCCCCGATTCGATTTATATCCTAGCTATGACATTCTGTTCATGAGTTCGTTGGAGTGAAGTTCCAAGAAGTTTATTAAGGGTGTAAAACAAAACCCTCCGCTTTTGCGTGAGAGAAAGTTAAATAAAATATGTTTAACATATCGTATGTCAATAGGATATAGTCTCTTTTTTCAAAGCAATATGTCTAGATTTTCATAAGAGAAAATAGAAAACCTCGCTCGAAAGGAAGTTAATAAAAATCTCTATTTTAAGAGCGTTTTCACGAAAATGTTTTTGTTCATGTGTTATTAAAGTTATATATGCGTTGAATATTTGTAACAAGAAAAAAAAGAGATACTTTTTTTTTAAATGTTTTTAATAGTCTCATCTCTCCCCCTCCCCCTTTCAGTTATGCATGAAATTCCCTTTGTCGATGGACACTTATTTCAAAAAGGTTTGTCCTTACTTAATAGAAAAATCTTCTCTTTTTTATCTCGGCCCATTTTATTTCAATTATTCTTCACTTTCTGTTACAGTGTCTCAATTACGAAGAAGTTAATTAATTATTTTCATAAAAAAAGAAACTTCCTTAGCCGCCTTATTTATACAACAGTGTTTGAAAGAATTTGATTGCGGGTGCTTTCGTTTTAGCCCACATTATGGCAAAAGGAAATAAAGAAATTAGAAAAATAAAATAAATATTATTAAAATCACCGAAAGATAGGATAGGCTTAAACTATTTAAATTGACTTAATTTCCTTAAATAGGCTTAATTAAAGCTGACTCTTAAGATGAGGAAACTTGAAGAGAAATATCTGATTCCAATAAAACTTTATTTGTTTGGAAAATTTTCTACAGGACGTCTCAATTTCATTTTACATTAATTTTATTTATTCATATTTTTTTAAAACAAACACAGTTTTATTCAACTTCGAATAGTTCAAAAAATATTGAGGCCGATTGAATTATTTATGAATTATGTTCTAACTGGCATATCCTTTTGAGAAAAACATTTTATTTTACTATATTTTAATTGTTGACTATCTTCAAAGTATCTGACATTGGCGATATTATGTTTATCAAAGATAAAAAGGCCATAAAAAGACTTTGCAAAAAAAATTCCAAGAAAAGAAGAACATGTAGTGGACAATAGTAATATTGTGAAAGCACATGTTCCAAAACTAGTGTTTTTTTTTAATGGCTTGCTTATCCCATGTATTTGCAGAACATTTGCTCCCTGCAGTTACAGTCCTACCGCCAAACGAAGACCTATGCCTAGCAGAGTACAAAAATAATCCATTTATGTTCTAGGGAGAAACTTCACTGATATAAAGAATATAGGGAACCAAAACCCTCCAAATGATACTCTTCTAGCATAGGGTTATCAAGGAGAGCCAGGTTCACATAGCAAGAGTTAGTTAGTTAGGCTGGGCTGGCGCCCTGCAAACCCGACTCTGAGCGGTTATGAGTGTTCGACGGACTTTACTTTCCTGTTCCCGGAGGAGGGCACCCTAAAGCCACGAGCTAACAGGGGAGGGGAATGGAGTTGAAAAGTATTAGGAATATATGCCTTATTCTGTTCTCGTTTTAGTTCGTTTGTCATGCTTTTATTTCTTCAGAGCCAATGATTGTGCGAGTTTATAAATTTGGTTGCTTTGAATAAACAGAGAAGCTAAAATTTTATATTGCGTACTAATAGACGCACCTGCTACACGACCTTCCCTAAAACTGGAATGGATTCGCGGTTTTCTACCATGCGCAGAAGCGCCCAAGTGCCAAAGATATTTTATGCAAATCAGGTTAGCAACAGAACACTTGACTTAAAAAAGAATTCCCATTCGCTTTCTGGAGCATGCTATCGTTACAAAATATTAAGAGTGTTAAATCTACAACAGTTGCATTACGAAACGCCTCAGTATGACTTGTGAGCACCCTCTTTCGGTTACTTTTGAAATTATTTATTTTTACATGCATAGGCATAGAGAATTCAATGTTCTTACAATGATATTAAACTCAAACCGACATTTTTTTCCTAGAATAACTTATATCATCATACATTTTTAGAGATTTCACACATTTTCGACGCTTCCAGTATTTAAGGAAAAGTAGTAGAACTGTTTTGAAAACATCTGGGTAATATGATAAAATTTTTGTTCCCCAAATGGGTTATACGATTCATTTTATTAAGTAATAAAATATATTTTAAAATATTTTAATAACCATAGCTAAAACTCCCTCAAAACATCAATAATAAATAACTGTTTTGGACAAACTTATACCTACTTCTACTAAGCTTGGAAATTCATCATTCACGACACAGCAACTTTTCTCCTATTAAATTAATGAATATTATTCATTATTGCTGCACTTACCCCGAAAAGTGTTTGAATACCCTCATTATTCTCCTCATACAAAGAAGCTCGTAATTTCAGTTCAACTTCAAGCAATTAATTTACGGGTTAAATTACCGAACATTTTAATCAAGTTGAATGATACTGTTTCGGGAAAGCAATAAAGGCCTCAATGATAATTCACTAAAAGATTTGATAACGTTGAGGCTTGTATAGTTATCTCTTTTTTAATTATAATATACTTGACTGAAGTTCTAAAATAATTTTCAAAAAAAATTAAACTCAACCTATTTTCGACTTTAACTACTCGCTATTCTCCCACATTCCCCCTAGAAGTATCCAATGCATTAGTTTTTATGAAGTTTGCAAAAACCTTATTTGTTTACCTAAGTTTAACATTCACATACAACATGATTTATGAATTTGTACTGTAATCAGAAGACAAGGTGTACAAATCTAGTTTTATTATTTATGTGGCTAGTGCCTTACATCTTCTCACAAGTAAGTTAAAACTGAGTGCTTTTTTATGTTATAAAAATTTAATTGATTTAAAAAATAGTGGAAATGTAACTGTTCAGAAATAACAATGCAATTAATGAGTAATTCAAACCAACGTATTTGTATAACACTTAAAAAAAAATACATGTGGTTCGGAGTTACAGAAATAGTCCTTAGTAAGATGTAATTTTCGGAATATAAGAAATCCTTTCACATATGTATGCGACACATTTTTATTTTTTGGTATACACATTATGTCAAAGATTTTTTTAAGACCAGGCAGGGTTCGTACGGTCCTTAAAGGTCCTTAGAAAGTCCCTTATGTTCATTTTCATTTTTAAGGCCTTAAAAAGTCCTTAAATAGTCCTTATTTTTTATTCCAGGTGCTTATTATTATTTTTTTTTTTTTGTTAAACTAAGAAGGTACCCATGCGCTCTATTTGTTTTGCTATGTTTTGTATTCTTCACAAGAATCAAACTTCTTTCATTTCAACTACTTAATCGAACCTCAAATTTGGTTTGCTCGGGTTCGGTACTATCGCGGCTTTCGGACAGACCCAAAACGGCTGATTGACAGGACCAAAAATGGCGGACTTACATAAACATCATCGCATTTTTATTACAAATTTCAGTGCTTACTCAATTGCTAAAGAAATAATTAACTCTTGTTTTTTTTTAATTTTTTTGAAAAGTTATAAGTAAATTGATGTGTTATATATTTTGACAAAAAGAAAAGGTTCATGGATTTTGATAAAATGCTTCAAACTGCAACACCCTATTCAGTTAAAATTAACTTGCACCCACCCACATGGCAGATCCCAATTTGCTATTTCGTTGTATGAATAATCGTATGAAAAAGAAAATCGAGCTACATCTAAAAAAATATAAAATATTAGTAAGAGAAGTCGAATCAAAACACAAGCATTTGTACAAAATATTTAAGACCACAGAAAAATAAATCAAAGTTCCCTCATTTTGCTTTTAAAAGAGAAAAGAAAAGGAATAAAATTTGAAAAACGAGCTTAGGACTCAAGGGGAAAATTTTTTATGAATAAACAAAAATCGGGAATTTTCGGAAAAGAGCCGAATTTCGGGATTTCAAATTTGGGATTCGATGCTATTTATTAAATTTAGTTTCAAAGTAAATAAATATTTTTTTGCATGAAAACTGTTACTAAATCATCTACATTCTAAACAATTATCAAAAAAGCAAGTGGGAGCAGCTCTTAACAAGTAATCAGTAATTAATATTGCTTTTGAAGCTTTTTGTTAATTTAAGGGGCTGTGGGGTTAATACTTCAACGATGCATATTGTTGACATCTAGCTCAATAAAAGAGATACATTTAACTAATATGTAGGCAAAAAAAAAACTTTCAGCTTTTTTTTGCGTTTGACCAATCGCATATATGATTATCGCTTCTTTATACTGTTAAAGGTAAACGAATGATATATTTTTATTATCATTTTTCTTACATCTTACACTATAATAAGCGGCGAGTTGCCAACTCTCCCGATCGCTTTTAGCTGATCTTTCGCTAAACAGTTTGTTCTCCCATTGTTTCTTTTTTAATTCAAATAAAATATATATATCTAAAAAATTAATTTGTTTTAAAGTAATGTTTTAATATTTAGTAAATTTTTATCAAGCAATTTGGCTTCGCGATCGTTTTCGCTGTGGGGTTTTGTTGTGTGGGAGATTATGGATATTTGCTGTGTTAATCAAAATTTGTATCTCGTGAAATTTCTTAATTTGCAGTAAATTGAAGGAATCGACCTTCTTAAACCTATACACCGTAGTTGCCAAATGCTCCGTTTTCCCCTAGTTTTTCTGTTTTTTTTTTTTTTTTTGTGAACTTCGAAAATTCGATTTTTTGCAAAAAGATCCGATTTTTCATGCTGTGTGCTTTCATGTACAAGTATTTTTTTCTAAAGGGGTTGTACTACAAAACAAGAAAATTTTTGAAGGAACTTTTTAAAAAGACATGTATTAATTTACATGAATTTTCATAACTTGTAACGCGAAAATGTAAATGCCTATTTTTCGGAAACTTGCTAACATCTAGCACGTGCTTCGCCGAAAATTGCACGCAACTTTTGAGACTTCTATCTTTTTGCATCTTGTAAATATATCAATTATTTAAAAAGTTGACTGTTGTTTTAGTATTTGCAGCCTGTAGTCTGCTTGTTTTATTTTTTATTTAAAAATATTGTGCAATCTTTTAAAACTTTATTTTAGTTAAATTTTGGTGGTTACTATTTGAGGGTAATGTACAAAGTTTTAAGCGAATAAGCTCTATTTTTTATTTGTATGTTGTTTCCAATATGAAATATTTTTCTCAAGTTGAAGAAAGTTTTTTCAGAATTTTTATAAGCTCTTCTAAATAATTAAAAAAAAATATTTATCTCAGATAAAAATTTAAGTAAGCCTAAATTGAGATGATGGCAACATAAGTTAAGTAAAATGAAAAAAAAAATAAACACAAATTCTCAAGACAAAGTGCAGTGTTTCCTTTAACAATTTTTTTAATTTTAATTATTTTTCATTTAACTTGTATTTTATAGCATTAACCATTTTTGATAATTTTTCACTTGCTTATATATGATTAATACTTGTGCTGTGTGCTTCTTATTACTAGCTCTAATAATTATTTAACTCCCTGACTGTATTGGACATTAGAAAAGCAACAAGACAAAGAGAACTCCGTAAAAGTGTTTGTGTTGTGTTCCTAATAAAAATGCGATGTTAACTATATTTCCTCTTTCAATAATGCTTCCTTTTGAAATAAACATAACAGTTTGTATATTGCGAAAAATTTGAGAGGTCTTTAAAATTTTTTGTGGGTCCTTAAAAAGTTCTTAGAGTCCTTATTTTTGGTTTTGCCAAAAGCGTACGAACCCTGCCAGGTTTATAAAGTAAAATAAAAACCAGCAATATTTTTAAAAGTATTTTTATAATGATCTCCTTCGGCTTCAATACATTTGTTTTGCGGCTGCAATACATTGTGTCGGTTTAACAACGATTTGAATGCCTGTTCCAGCTCACCCCATTGTGGGGCTGCCTCCAAAGCTCGCGTCGGAGCTGTTTGCACGCAGTGTGTCAAAGAATTTTTAAGACTACATCTGGAACTAAGCTTACAGGGGGCTATCGGTGTTATCGAGCATTCGTGAAACTCCAAGACTATCAGCTGATCCACTGCCAAACCCTCAGTTCACTTGTTTACCTTTTTTACTTTGATGAAATGGACACTTTACAAACAGGTTCAACGTGAGCTTTGGCGACAGTCCCATAATGTGAGCAGGAACAGGCTCGATTGGAACAAATTCGAATCGTTGTTAAACTGCTGTAACAAATGTTAGCCGAAGGAACTTATTTTGAATACTTAAAAAATATAATTCCTTGTTTTTATTTTATTTTATATACCTAGTCTTAAAAATTCTTTGACGTACTCTATATACACTGGTTTTCTAAATAATTGCACCTTATCTAAAGCAAATGTATACCTCTGATACACTAGTTATATATTTCAATTGAATTTAATAAATCTAGAGAGGTCGAATGTTTTAGCTTCAAGATGCCTTCAAGTCTTAACGACCCGCCATTCCCCCACTTTCCCTAAACATCTCCAATACGCGATTAATTTTTGAAGTACTTAATATGTTTACCAAACCGTAACATACACATCTGTGCTTGAATTTGGCTATTAAATTTTTGCTTGAAAAATATGAACTTTCTAAAGAAGTATTGCATAAACCAGTAAATATTCGTTGTTTCTTTAGAGGATGAAAAAGTATATTGATTGAAAAGAAAGAGAAAAGGGATAAGAAATATGTAAGGGGATTTAAGAAGCCTTCTTTCCGATTCTTCGTAGGATTTACCATAGCGTGCTCTGATAGCAAGGCTGATAGAATATTCAAATGAAAAACTGCAGAATAGAAAATTGATAACGAGTCTTTTTTGGTACTCTTTGCTCTGCCATTTTGTAAAAGTCCCCTTAATACGTTGATTTTTTTTTCTTTCTGTAAAGCTTTTTCAGAAGGGAAATGCGATGAAATTCGACACTGTAATAGAATTTTCCGAAAGTCTTACTTTCTTCTTTTTCTTAAATCCATGAACATGTTTCTACTTCATAGAGTGTCAGCAGCTTCTTTAAAATCGATGCAATTTAACAAGAGGTCCTGAAAGCAAAATTTGAATCCCATAGAGTTATTTTCTAAATATTTACAAGAAAGTACAACGTATCCACAAAACTATCTACTTAGAAAACAATTGAAATATATAGCTTATTTTAATTTAAAAGGTCGTTTCAATGTGCATTAAAAATTTATAAAAATTTTCTAGAAATCAAAGGAAGTCAAGTATAGTGTTATATCCTTGCTAATTTTCCATACGAAAATCATTATATGAAGGACAGTTTGGGGTTATAACTTTTCTTCTAAAACACTTTTAACAGCCTAAAACGGCGAATCTATTACTAAATTTTAAAACTTAGGAGGTTCTATAACTTTATCATTACACACATAGAAAAAGGAAAATGTAAACTGAGAAAGCAAACCTCCGTAAAGTAATTTATTGGAAAACAAAATGTTTTAATTGAACCATAGAACTTGCGGCATATTGCAAGAGCACTCAAAACTTCAGTCTCTTGTTTACTTTTGAATTAGCAAAAATAATGTAAATTTCGCGGCATGCATTAGAAAAGATGAAAGAGAAGTTGCCCAAAGCATATTTTATTTTCGCGTTAAAGGCAAAGAATAAATAAATTCTTAGATAACATTGTTTAGCTTATAAATCACTATTTTTATTTTTTATGTCCTATTCAAGAAGAGTACTCTAGAAAAAATAATTTCTATAAAACTTAGAATTAAATAATGGTTTCCAATGCGTAGCTAAGTACAGGTTTGTTTTTTTTTTAATGAGAATGACGCAAAAAATACTTCTTTAGCACAAAAAAAGAAATATTTTCAGATTAAAATCAGTATTATTGGAAATACCTTTTTGTTGAAAGGAAATATCATTTTAATATTGCAAAAGTGAATAAACTTTACTGAGCTTTGAAAAATGAAAAATACTTATGATGGATTTTTTTTTCATTATTATGTGCTTTTATATAAGATTTTTTTCCCGGCAGAGACTTCAAAAAAATCTTGATTAGATTACTGTACAATAAATATTTATTTTTCGCGAGAAAAGATATAACTTCCACATTTCTATTTTGTTACATAATATTTTAATTTTACTCTTCATAAAGACACTTTTATTTTCTCCGCAAAGAATTTACATAAAGTTTTTTTTTCCCTAATGGGGCGGCGTATGGTCACTAACCTTTGTAGACCTAGTGCATTCCCCGAAAACCGGCATCTATTCTTTCAAGTAGCACCACTATCGACGGATGCCATTACCACTTGAGAATTGTGACGCTCTGTTTCTTCCTAGATGGTAGCACTTGAGCTCTCAATGATGCGAAACTGCACTAGTAATTTAATTTAGAGAGAAGATCCAAGCCAAACAGATGCTCAAGGGATCTTTAACATGTCGCATAATCATACGACATCGGCGCTGACTATTTTCTTCATCTTGAAAATCCACCGACTTGGACCAAGTTTAATCCTTCGAACATGGGCGCATGCGGTCAGTGCCTTACCACTACGCCAACCTGCCGGTAGTTAGTTACATAAAGTAGATAACATTATATAAAATATTATGTACTATGACATGAGATAAAATAACATTTGACCAATGAACACACAGTTTGTATATCTCTATTGACTATTCGGTACGAAAAATTATGAGTTATGGTGATATTTGGAAATGGAGGTCCATATTTCTTCCAGCAGAATATGTTACTGTAAAAGAGTGAAATATGTATGCCTATATCTCCTTATTATTTTACTGTTGTGACAAAATACAATATTTAATAACAGCAAACCACTCTGAGGTAGTTCTTCTGATGGAAATAACTTGATACTAAATTCTTGACGTTGCAATGAGGTTAATATAGGGACAATATTTCTGCAGGATTTGTTAATCTTGTATATAGTCTTCTTCTTGAATATTTTGATAGTTCATCAATTTTTGTTGCCAACAGAAATTGATAAACTATCAAAATAAGAAGTTAAGAATATCACATTTGTCATAATGATTTTTAAAAAATATGAATTAACACATAGCAAGTTGATTGTGTAGTCTTTGAAATTTGTTGAGGGTCTATATATACCAAGGGGAAATAAAAAGGAAAAGACGTTCCTTGATAAATCGGAGTTACTTTTGAATAGATTGTTTTATGATTATATTGTATTATCATTTTAAAATATAAGGTCGCGAAGTGAAATTTATATAAACTGAACCGAAAGTTCAAAAATCCCTAAACGACCTTTTGCATAAGGCATTTTCAGAAACAGACGTTCGTACAGTGATCGACAAAAATGTTGCTCCCCCTGAACTCGCTAACTTCGATCAGACAAACGCAAAGTTTGTTCCTACATCTGAATACACATTGGAAGAACGTAGTTCAACACAAGTGTCCATAATCGACATGAAATATAACAGAGAGATGACTGTTTCGTAATTTCCGTAAGCTACTTCAAACCACAATTGTTGTACGTTGGAAAATTGCCATCCTACACATTGTCATCTAAAGTTTACATTTCCTGCGGACTAGGGCGTGTGACACACAGATTCGCACTTGAACAATACTAACACAATGGTTCGGTGCATCGAGAATATTCTTGTACCTTGCTACGACAAGGAAAGAGAGCTTCTCAAGCTAGTTCGAGAACAACCTGGTATAGCATTGTTCGACGTTTTTAATCTCACCAAGATCCTAGTTTTCTGGCGGAACTTAGAGATGAGGAATATTATTCTATTTTTTGTGCTCACTTAACAAGATAACCTCTAGCCTTTAGACTTAACTGTAAATGACGAGTTGAAGGGTTTGTCTAAGAATTAGTTTATTGAGTGGCATTCTAATGAGCTTCAATTTCTAGAGGAAAAATATTCTGTGGATCTGAGAATACCACAACTAAAACCGATTCACGCTTATTGGCTTGTGCGCATCATATTTAACGGTGTTGAAGTGAAACATGATATATTTTGATTGGCTTCAAAGATTGCTGGTATAAATATTTTAAGTGAATGAGCTGCATTCTACTAGTTGTATTATTGTTTTGTATTCAAGAAATAGTTGTAAGAAAGAAAGTTGTCAAGAAAGATTTTGTAACTGTGCAATGAATCATTAAATTTTGGCAAGTGAAAAAATTCTAAATTTTTATTATTATTTGAGGCGAGAAAAAAAGTATTTCACGAGGATTAAATTTTCCTGATTACGACGGAGTCGTAAAAATCGCAAATCTTAAGCCTCCTGAAAATAAGTGCTTTTACAGTACATATATTATTATACTCTAAGTATATATCGTTTTTTCAGCGTAATTTAACTGCTTTTAAAATATGTTATAGTATTTTAAATGCTGAAAATTCATTTTTTAATTTGAAAACTAATTAACTTAAGATTAGGAAACTTCCAACAGGTTGAATAGCGTAAACAACTTTGATAGCACACTTTTAAATTAAATAAAAAAAGGCCATTTAGGGATTTATCAAAAACATTTTTCAAGATTTTCTTAAACATAGTCTTAGATATTTTGTAAATTTTGTTCGAAATTGCTTAGCATTAATGTGTTTAGCATGTGTCGCAAAATGATTAATTAAATCTCCTGTTTACATAGAAATTGCTCTTCTTCCACAGAATTTAATAAATATTTTTTAAAGAACTCTGTTATATGGAATTAAGCTTTTAAATAACTGAACGGCATTAAAAGAAACGTGACAAGCACGACATGCTTTAGCATTTAATAAATATTTATTCACGCCTGTATGAAAATGAACAATGTACACAGGAACATCCTATTCCTATAGTGTGAGAAAAAATCTGCATAGCCTTTTACGTACGCAGTTTCAAGTTATGACATATGCAAACGCACACACGCGTAGCAATTTTTCGATAACATTAAAAATAATTTGTGAACCGATTAAGGATTTGTTTCTGGTGTCTCACTTTAAGTATACCTTTTACTGGAAAGATTCATACTGCTACGAAACATAATGACATTCTAATGCATATAAGTGTGCTTGAAATAGTATGCTTGTTTGAGTTCTGAATATACTACTACAGAACATTTAAAATTATTGTATAGTTACACCATCTTGCTTTACGAATGAAATAAATTTATAGAATGAAAACATATTTAGGATCTGCGGTAATCTGCCTTTTGGACTAGAGCATAATTTTTATCTAAAATCTAATGGATTAAATGTAGTCATTTAGCATTTCTACAAATAATGAATATTAGGCAATAAGTTTTATTAGGTATTAACTAGTTTCAAAATCTCTTTATATATTTCAATTCAGTTAATATTATTTCCTTGATTTCATTATTTCGAAAGAAAAACCATTCCACAAAATATAATTTCCATGTACCTAATGCTATATTACACATGATATAATGTCGAAGTAGAAATAAGAGCTTACAGACTAAAACACGCTCTACGATTTAAAGCTTTCCCTCTAATTGAAGAAATATTATGTTCATTTCTTCATATACAACAAATATGAAATTATTTTTTTTATAGAAAATCTTGTAGATCAGACACTCTCCTTACTCAACGTTCGAAGTACGTTCTTTTCTATTTCTGAATGAAGCAAATTATCATTAAAAAAGTATGGGGGAGATAAATGAAAGTTATGGTCGCACACGATTTTAATTACTCCCCCCCCCTTTAATCATTTGAAACGCAATGCGTTGCGTTAAAGGGTTAAATAAAGAGTTAAGGAGTTAAATATACAGGAGTTTAAGGGTGGAAAGGTCGAACCTGTCACAACTAAAAAGCTTTTACGGTGAAAGGAGCATGCAATAACAACCTGACACAAGCAATTATTTAATATTGTACAGTTAAAAATGTTTTTAAAAATGAGAAAATATACCTGCTTATTTTTCAAAGTAATTTTGATTCGAAAAGGAGGATGTTCCGATGATCACTTAGAAATTATATTTACAGAAAGGGCAATTATTAACTCCAATATTTTTTTTAAAAATTCAGAAACTTTACGTTCGTAATTAATGCAGGGTTTTTTTTAATTCTTTAGAACAGTAGCATTTGCAGGTATAGGAAGTATTTACCGCGCGATAGGTCATAACGATTTAAGGATGTGAGTAGTTTGTTCGTTTCTTCAGAGCAAGAATACAACAGTCATATTTCGTTGGATGTGGATCAGACACATTATAATAAGCAAACAGGAGAAGCGAGTGAATAATTAACACTCTTCTGGATTGGGCTATGGAGAAATCTTGCAGAAGTACTTTTAATACCAGCAGCTGGTAGGTTTGGAAGTTATATAATTCAACTTCTCCTTATCCGTATAGTGTCATTCTGGTGCAGTGATAGAGTATTAGGAAACCGTCTGAACAGTCCAGTCCGTTTCTAACCCCAGTGAGGAAAATTATGTTTTCCTTTTTTTATTTTTTTTTTATTTTAATGGTTTCAAAAGTGCGATCATGTCGGGTCATTTTTGAAAAACTCGTTACTTAAAAAACAAGAACTCGGTTTCTCAGATCTAGAAGTCATTTTGACTAGAAGCTATGCCGAGAACATGATGTTCTTTAAAATGCGAGATTTTATTCCAATAACAAGATTTAGTTGTGTGACAAACTTCAATATGCGTACATATTTAAAAGCAGTCGAAAAAAAGAACCTACAAAAACTGTCAGATTTTTTCTTTTAGAATAATTCATTATAACTTTTCGTTTTCTACAGAAATGCTCTCTGACTTTTAGTAATTGTGACTAATTTCATGTAAGAAGTCAAACATAAGTAAGTAGTACTCGTATTCGTATATGTTAAACGCTTTTCAGTAGACTGGGGTCAATTTTTGAAAATTAGTCGGACAATTCCCAGAATAACATTAAAAAATCACCTTGAAGCCCTTAATTGGCTATTAGGCAAGAGGTCATTAAAGCGTGAAAGAACAAATACTGAAATTTCTGTTTCACTTTGGAAGAAAATTCAGTTTCAGAAAGCTTTGAAATAAAAATCTTTGAAGCACATCTTTTCTGTGAATTCCCGATATATAAAGCTTTTCAGTTAAGCTTTTTTTCAAAGAAATTGGGCAGATTTTTTTTCTTTCTACTAAGGAAATGGGGATTACAGGAAAAAAGTATTCTCGTTTTGAACATAATTTCATTATAAATATTAAATAACTCAAGAAATCATTTTTTTGTAGAAGGTTTAAGAATATTAATATTTATATAAAAAATTAATGAAGTTGCGTAGCAAATTGTTCGTCAAGAAAAAATTCTGACTAATTCCACGTGCACAAAGAGAAATTTTACTACGTAGGGCTTTATTAACTATTTTGTTCCTCTTATGCTATACCATCTTTTTTTCAAGAAAATAATTATGTCAAAATTCAATATCAATTGCGTGTCCAAAAATATTTTGGAATAACATTTCAGTAGTAAAAAGGGTAAAAGTAGCAATATTTTTTAAAAGAAAAACTAACAACATGCTTTATGATAAAATTAGATAGACAATACCAAACCTTTAAAAATAACTATTACTATCAGATACTCAACAGTACAATCAGATGTTTCTGAAGTAAAACCTAAAAAATAATTCGAAAACTAAAGAAGGAAGGAAATCACCACTCAAAGTACCGATATTGATAATAAAGAGATAGTGCATGCTGTGGGGCATTTGGAGATGATCTTAGGAAAGAAAGTTGGATCATATACAACAAAAGAAGGTTGTGGTATCATCAAACATTTTAGAAGTTCAGCACTATTGCTCAATGAGAAGAGACAAATGTTATGGGTATCATACAGCGTTTAATTATGGTACCCTCTCGACTAGAACACATAGTTTTGAATTTTTTGATTACCACACTGTTAAAAATTTCCGTAAGAAAATAGTAAAATAACCATTTATTTGATTGTTATTTTACCATATTTAATTACAACAGTTGAATAACCATTAAAAAGATGGTACTCAAACCACTGATTGTGAAAAAAATAGTTTATTCTCTGTTTCTACTAAAGAACGTTTAACTAACCGTAATTTACGAGCGCTCAGTAAGAATCGGGCGTCCATCTTAGTTGCGAAATCTTACCGGTTGTACGTTGTTGTTAAAATATTAATAAAGATTTATCAGTTCAAATCTGCATGTGTATATAAAAAAAGAAGTAAAAACAAAGTAGTTTAAGCAGTGGTTACTAAATAGAAACACAAGTAATTGATATACACACGTAAATCAAAAATTGGAAACATCAGATTCCCGAACTGTTTGCGAACGAGCGAACCCATAACTTGAGGTGCTGGAGCTTGTTTGTATTTTAATTTTTGCAGAAAGTAAAATGATTTTCGTCAATATACAGTAAATTTAGACCAAAGATGGCTTTGTATCCAATCAAAAACTGAAATCTCAATTATAATGCCGTTTATTTATCAATAAACCTTTCTTCTCCTGTTGAAAAGAAAGATTTATTGATAAATAAACGACCGTTTTGTGTGGTGCAGATGGCCGAATGGTTAGAGAGCAAGGTTGGTATGTCATACACCCAGGTTCGATTCCCACAAGCTTCGTTTACGGTTTCTACGCCTGGAAGATTCTACTCCTCGAAATGGTTCAAAAACGGTAACAATTTTGTTTTGAAACCATTTATAATGGTTATAAAACCGTAAACTTTTGTATTTACGGCTTTTTAATCAAGCTGATTGGAAATGGTTAGGTCCCGTAAAGATAGAAAAATGTTCCAAACCGTAAATTTAACTGTAAATTAGATGGAAAGACTGCTGCCATGTTATTTAACCGTAATTTCATGGTGAAATTTCTAACAGTGCATGTAATTTTGAGATAATAATTTGTGCATGCAAGTAATATTCCGACATTCGATCCGCAATTAGTATGGATGACTTGTTTTGGATAATTGGCTTGCATCTTACCTATAAATTAAAAAAGTCACATGGGTCATGCCATTATGGGATCCTTGTATTATTAGCTCCTAGTATATCAAAGGATTTGGTTTTTTTTTTGGATTTTGCCAAAAAAACCAAGCTTGTACAGGGACATTAATTCTAGCTTAAACGCCAGTTTTATTTTTACAATAACACACACACATACATGCACCAAATATAGATTTTTAAAATAAGGGACCATAAAAATAATTTAAGATTTTAAATATGACGTTGTCGATTAACTGTATAGTAAAGCATAGTTCCCACCTACACACTTAGCCACTAAACATAGTTAAATCCACAACTTGTGCCCGGAGCCTAATTATTTTAACAAACATTTATTCGCAGAAGATAAAAAACCTAAAATGTTTCGATAAAAATATTCAAAAATAGTCTAATTTATACTAGCTTTTTTTCCATTTCATAAGAAAGAAATCTGAAAAACTCAAATTACTTTGCTAAAGCGCAAAGCCTTATTTATAAAAACTCGTACCAAAAAAACAAGATAAATTAATCGACAGAATGTTGATATGAAGTTGAATGGTCATTATTTTTTTGATCAAAGAATGTTTACTAAAAACTTAACAGAAAGGGGGAAAAAGTTGTCTTTTAATCATTTATGTTAACTTTTTTTTTTCTACTGAATATATAAAAACAAAAATACTTCTTTAGAGATAAAGATAGAATTTCACTTTTCAAATACATAAGATAGCTTTGAATAATTATCTTTCTTCTTCGCTGATTGATGAAAAAAAGTATGTACAAAGTCCTTTTAAAAATTCAATTTTATTCTGTATTAGAAAATTAAAGAAAAATAAATATTTAAATTACATACTTAAGAAGAAGTTTGGTTCATATGAATTGAAAAAAATATTAACATGACCATGTGTATGTTTTCTTTAACTGAGAATGCAAAATAGTGGTTAAAAAGTTCTACATTTTATCCTTTAATCGCAAAATTATGCTTTCCATTAGGGCGTATGCAAATTAAATTCACAATCAATAGTTCAGATGTAGCAAGGCATTTAGAACAATTCTGGTAAAAAAATAAGTTTCAAATTTCTGTTAGTTTAAAATATTCATGAAAAAAGAAAAAGTGTTCTTCATTATAAATATATTAGTGCTAATTAAGGTTTTGAACCATCAATGTAGACTATTAAGGTCTTCAGAATTAAATTTTAACGAACAGTGTTTTTTTCTGTCGTTCATCAACAAAAGGTTTTTTAGAATAACACAGCTTCTAGAAGGTGGCATAATACTTTATGATAAGTAAAATTTAACCTTACTAAATTCAAAAACTGATACTAAATATTCTGAATAAAAACAATAAGAAACATACATGATTTTAATTCATTTAAAATGATTATCAATTACAGAGTTATTTCCGAAATAAAGCTTACTTATATTTAACGCTTATCCGCAATACCAACCATAATCCGTTGACATATTAGTGATATTTCACTTCATTTATATACACTTATAAAGTACATAAAATTCATGAAGATGTGATGAAACATGTTCTACACTGCCAGTCAAAGGAACAAAGGCGCATTTCAAAAAGTTAAGTTTTAGTACTGAGCTTGTTTAAAAAGAGTTTGTATCGCACTTCTTAAAAAAATAAAATCACATGTTTAGTCCTAGCCACGGATTTTTACAAAGAATAAATAAATAAGTAAATAAATATAAGTAAATATTATAAAAAAATTTAAACTCCTGAAATTTTATAATGGAACCTATGATGTTCAATGTTCAATGCACATCAATGGCCAACAAATATTTTTAGCTCATTTAGATATTGTAACGCCTAGAAATAAGAGTAAACGATTCTCGAGAGATTTTAAAGAAAACGTATGAAGAAGTGCATATAATAGAAGCTATCTTATTAAGTAATTTTTTTAGAATATTGATAAATTGATTTTTTTTTTCTAAAACAGGATGATATATGGATTCCTTTCTATTTTTTGATGCGTTCTTTGTTTTTGCTACAATAAATGTAGCACATCTAAAGATTACAGAACGAAAAAAGTTATTCTAGGCGTGTTCAAAAACCCTTTTATGGACCATTCAAACAAGAAAACAAAACTTTCTCCTCCAGGGAATTTGCTTCAAATGAAATGAAACTTTTAACTGTTTCTACAGAAGTTGCCACAAACGCTAAAAAAGAAGATCAGAACTGCCTTTATGTGTGTTCGTAAGGAGAAAAAGAAATTGAAGTTTTTTTTTTTAATTTTATTTTTGTATTTATTTTATTTTATGTATTTATTTTGTGTGTGTGTGTGTAACAGGCAGCTACAAAATCTATTTAAAATTTAAATGGATATTGATCTTTTATTTACGTTATTATAAGGAATATATATCGCATCATAATATTTACAATAATTAATTTAAATTGCGTCACGCTTCGGGGGGGGGGGGGGCTGGATGGTTCGAGAAATTGACCAGGGGAGAGGTGTGACATCACATTTTTGCTTAGATAAAAACATTTAAGATCAGCAAATTAATTTTTTTTTTAAAGATTTTTTGACTTTCATAATTTGATTTTAAGGTATCGTCGATTTTATTTTATATTGAAAACAACGATGCGAATTAAGATTTAAGTTTACTTCAAATTTACAAGAATAGCACAGCATGATTACTTTTTTCAGAGTTAGAACAATAATATTTTTTACTATTATATGCTAATTATCTTTTCGTTGTATGAAATCAAAAAATAATTTATACAAATTAAGTACACACATAATCATTATAAATGTTATGCTCAAAATTAAAATTTAAGAAATAAAATTGTAAATATGATCTATAACGTAGTGCTTTCTTTCTGAACTGGAACACTGCAGGCACATATGATTATGCAATATACTGTCACATAGGGGTATGTTGAAGTGTGACATTTTGTGACAAAGGTGCGGAGGGGGTGTCAAATATATTGAAAAGAACTGACATCATTACCTAATTATCAAGCTAAAGTTATTTTTTTAATTTGAAAATTTACGATATGGCAATTCCTTTAGGGGAAAACGGGGAGTGTCCGGACAATTTTTTTTTTTCACGATTTTTTTTCTAAGTTGCCAATACAGCTAGAAATCTTCAGAAAGCGTTTTCTTGTATACTGAAGATTCAGATTTATGTGAGATTTTTTTAAATTACCTAGGACTAAATGAATTTTAGTGCAAGGAGGGAAAGTGTCAGCGGTCTCCCCAACATGGAGAGATTCAGGACACATTGGAAAGTGGAGATCAGTGTTTCAAGAAGTTGACACTCAAGTTACTTCTATATAAAGAATGAAAGCTGGGTATACAATAAAAGGATATGACCAATAACCTAAGAATTAAATGTTTAATAAGAAAGTTTCAAGTAACTATGAGCAATAATTCAAGAAATGTATTTACATACAATCGGGTAAGGTGAAAATTTGACGAGTTTTGCTGAATTGTTGAGGGGGTTCAAGGTGCCCTGTAACTGAGGACCATTCATAAAAAAATGATGTCATCACGAACGGGCCACTTCCACAATAAACCGTTTTTATCATGGCTTTAACCTCCAGTCCGTCATCTAACATATTTACAGTGACGTCCAGGAAGACGTTGCCGTCATATTTAACTGTTACATATTCCCCTACGATTTTTTGAATTGGAACTTCCTTTTGATGTTCTTCGTCTCTCCTGAATATTCCGAAATGTCAAGATCAGATGATGCAGAGGGCATGCCGATGTCGCTATCCGAGCTTGTCGTGTCACAGTTGGATCTCCTTTTTTTAAATATTGCTTTTTTTTTTTTTTTTTTTGAAAGTCAGTGTGCGTTTCGGCTTGGGTGCTAGTTCCTGTTCCTTTTCTTCCTTTTCATTAGTATCCGTGGCTATTCTACATACGTGAAACGTACAAACAGAATACAAGAGGAGACTCGGGACAAATGTCCCGAGTCTCCCCAAGCAACATTCTTGAAGAAAATGTGATCTGACACAAGCAGTGTGTACATGACTACAGTTTAAACACTTATAAATAATAGATTAAATACCCTACTTTCATGATAAATACGAAGAAAAAATATGACTTGTCAATTCACTTGATGAAAGCTTAGTTACATACCGCAAAATTTTAGATCAAACTATGCCAAATCACTTTTTTTCACTTTACTGCCGTATTTTGACTTGACGGGCAGCTATTTGCATATGACAATAGCAGAATACTTCCAACATAACAGAATTATTTTTGTGTGGGAAAACCAATAGATTACGTGTAAAACGTGCTGTCCGTAGTCTCCCCCTGTTTGCACTCTCCCCGGTCTCCCCTATATACGCGATACTATGAATTGAAAGGGTTAAGATTTCATAAACATAATTATCTAGAAATTTAGAAGTCGTGTCCATCTAAAATTTAATAGGCTCAAAGTCAATTACATTGTTCTTATAAATAATTTACAACAAACATATTAACATGGTTCAATTGCTTTTCTCTACATATTACAAAAGTTGTTGAGCATTGCATTGTTATAAGATTTCTTAAAGCATTATGAAGTGATCCAGCATATCTGGTATTTACTTGTTATAAAAATGTTCTTTAATTATTTAAACGCATGGTGGGGATACAACCGGCTTGAATATTTTTTTAATAATTTCCTCCAGAATTTAAAGTTTTCAGAAGATATAAAGGTTTTCGCTAAAGATAATTCACTTGTGTTAAACTTACAAACATTCCATCTACCAAAGAAACTATATTGTTTGTTTTGAGTTGGAAGTTAAAGTTTCCGGCTAATTTGAAAATACTTAGTGCCTTTCAAAACTCAAAACGAATGTCAGAAAAGTTCTGCATGAATGTCCCTGGAGAATCATTAGTGTCGGAATAAATTTTCCCCACTTTTAGAAGGGTTTCTGAACTTTTTACTAGTAACAGATGTCTCTCACCTAAAATAATATTTGAGACCAGGCAGAAAAAATATTTGAGAAACGAAGTAGAAAACTGGTAAACGAAGTACTAAAGTAAAAAATTCAAAAGAAAAGAAAATAATTGCTAATAGTACTTCATAAAATTTTATTCCAACATTACGCACATTAGTGATGCTGAAAATTGGGATTTAGTCAAATATAATACATTCGGCAAAAATAATAAATAAAGAAAACTGGAGATGGGTATTGATAAACCAATGCAAAAATGTTTAAGAAGTAAAAACTTCAGGAATAAATAAATTAATTAATGCATAAAACAAAGTATTTAAAAAATAATAATAATTAATAAACAAACAATTAATTAATAAATAAAATATACACAAATGAATATATAAATGAATATATAAAAGTACCTATACCGATGTGGTTTGAGAAAAATATTTAAAAATAAGGGGAATGCATACACTTACTTTGAGGTTACAAGGAATCCCTTTTTCAGTATAAAAAGGAGTGAGCATATGGATGAAAGTACATGCGACAAAAGCTTTTGTTTTCTGGTTTAGTCTCTAATTCATGTGTGTTATTCAATGTTTGATTTTGAATGCTAGTTATCTTATCTAAGAAGTTCGTCCAACAGTAAACGAGCCTACTTTCATGTGTATCATCATCAAATCGTGCCATCTCTGTTTCTCTTTGTTTAAGGTTAAGTTTTAAATTATTTCAAATATACCACTCGAGTGGTTAATACACATGAGATTGAAACAAAATAAATATATTTTATAAAAAAGAAAACTGTTACCTGTTGTGTAAAAGATATCAACTTTATCCACCCCCCTACTCACATGACTGCTCATTTTATTTCAGTAATTTCCTATCAAACTTAATATTTTTAATCGGATTTTTTTAATCAAATAGAATTATTAAATTTTAAATCTGTAGGAAAACGCAAAAGTAAAGTTCAACAAAAAGTGTCATTCTTATATATATTATATATATATATATATAAACACAGACACACACAGAATGCTCGAACTTTTAATCGTTTCCAAAGAAAGGAACAAAATCTAAGAACCTAAGATAAAATATGCATACTATAAATACCGGATGCAATTCTTAGAAATTCTTGTGATCAATATTTTCTGGAAATACATAGCACGAGTTTTTCAGGCTTCAAGAGTTTTGCTGCTTATGCAAATTCATGAATTAGCAGAATGAAAATATCCCCATTCAAAAATATATATCATTTTACTTTAGTTATTTAACAGGAAAAATTTGGAAAGAATTCGCGAAAGGGAATATTTATTCTGGTAGGATTTATCTTTTCGCAGTTTTCTAACTCACTTGAGGTGCGAAAAATAAACTTTCCTTTTAACGAAATTAGAAATTTATGGAATTTGCAGATGTTTAAGCCTGATTTTTATTAGAAGAGACAGAATTTTAAAAATTGTAGCGCTCTTGAACGTAAGAAAACGAGGGTTACGTGTGTGCATGTTAATGAACTAAAAAATATTAAGTAAGGTTTCATATATTTACCCTTATTTATCTTTATCTCTCTCTCTCTATATATATATATATATATACATATATATATACATACATATATATACATAAATATAGATTGGGGTCATTCCAACGGACGTTACATTTACACAGCATTTTTCAACTTCAACGAGCTTTCTAACAAACTTCCTGTGTTTTTTTTTTTTTATTTTATTTTTTTTTATTTTGGCTAGTAAAAGTACATGTAGTAATGATTAAACTTTGTGCAAAGTAATAGAAATAAAATTTCACGTTAAATTAAAGCACAAATGAGCATTTAAACGCAGACATATGTTTCGGGATCGCTTGGAATCCCTTTTTCAATGCGACAGGGAGCTTCTAGATGCAAAACATCCAAATGAAGCAGACAGAACAACAAAAACAAAGCTTATATAGCCTAAGAATTAACTGTAAACCAATGAGAATAAAGGCAGTGTGAAGTGGAAGTAGAAGTAGTATTAAAGGCACCAATAAGAGAGCAACAAACGAATGTAGTTGGAAGTACAGAAAGTAAAAAGGAATATCAATAAAAACAAAGAAAAAGACAACAGCGTGCATAAAAATGTGAAAATACATGAAAATTGCAAAAAAATAAAATAAAATACAAAGAATAAAATGGAAATAAAATAAGTACAGAAAATACCAAAACAAAAAGCAAAACAAAGTACACATGCAAAAGAGGGGGAGGGAGGGGAGAGAGAGAGAGAGAAAAAAAAAAAAAGGGAAAACTAACAAGAAAACCAAGAAAGAACAACAAATTAAAGGAACTTATGCCAGACCTGTGAAAAATAAGGAGTTGAGGAAGAATCATTAACCAAATTAGAACTATTTCTGTTAATATGATAAGCTTCCCAAAAGTCAAGTTCTAAAGGGGAAGAACATTTTTGAATAATTTTCCCAGAATTGAAATCAAAAGAGTGGTTGGAATTCCAACAATGTTGAGCAATGCTAGACTTATTCAGCTCTTGCTTTCGTACATAACCTTTATGCTCGTTTAACCGAATTTTCAGAGCACGTTTTGTCTGTCCAATGTAAGAAAGGCCGCAACGGCAACTAATTTGGTAAATACCCCAAGTATTAAGTTGATCAACAGGATCTTTAAGAGAAGAGAAGGAAAGTTTGTTGCTAGGAGCAAAAACAACTTGAAATTGGAACCTTTTTAGGATTTACCTGTTGATCAACTTAATACTTGGGGTATTTACCAAATTAGTTGCCGTTGCGGCCTTTCTTACATTGGACAGACAAAACGTGCTCTGAAAATTCGGTTAAATGAGCATAAAGGTTATGTACGAAAGCAAGAGCTGAATAAGTCTAGCATTGCTCAACATTGTTGGAATTCCAACCACTCTTTTGATTTCAATTCTGGGAAAATTATTCAAAAATGTTCTTCCCCTTTAGAACTTGACTTTTGGGAAGCTTATCATATTAACAGAAATAGTTCTAATTTGGTTAATGATTCTTCCTCAACTCCTTATTTTTCACAGGTCTGGCATAAGTTCCTTTAATTTGTTGTTCTTTCTTGGTTTTCTTGTTAGTTTTCCCTTTTTTTTTTTTTTTTCTCTCTCTCTCTCTCTCTCTCCCCTCCCTCCCCCTCTTTTGCATGTGTACTTTGTTTTGCTTTTTGTTTTGGTATTTTCTGTACTTATTTTATTTCCATTTTATTCTTTGTATTTTATTTTATTTTTTTGCAATTTTCATGTATTTTCACATTTTTATGCACGCTGTTGTCTTTTTCTTTGTTTTTATTGATATTCCTTTTTACTTTCTGTACTTCCAACTACATTCGTTTGTTGCTCTCTTATTGGTGCCTTTAATACTACTTCTACTTCCACTTCACACTGCCTTTATTCTCATTGGTTTACAGTTAATTCTTAGGCTATATAAGCTTTGTTTTTGTTGTTCTGTCTGCTTCATTTGGATGTTTTGCATCTAGAAGCTCCCTGTCGCATTGAAAAAGGGATTCCAAGCGATCCCAAAACATATGTCTGCGTTTTAATGCTCATTTGTGCTTTAATTTAACGTGAAATTTTATTTCTATAAAAGTACATGTGTTCAAAGTATGCAAAAAAAAAAAACAATTTGAAGATATATATGTATTTGGTGTCTGATATTTTTCTTTGAAATTTCGTTGCGTGTAAATACCCGAAGAGTAACACACGTAACGAAATTTCAGAATTTTTTTTAACAGACAGCAAATACATCTATATCTTCAAAAAATGAAGTTAATCTAGCCTGGAATTTCTAACCCAAATATATCTTCAAGGCGATCTTAATGTACCCACGGACGCTGAAGGTTTGATGTAGCTTGAAAATCCAGCGGCTTGGTTCGAGTTTGAACCTGAAAGCTCGGTCGTAAGAGCGGCTTACCACTACTAGTATAATATCAAGAGAATGAAATAACAGAGTGCCATCGGTGTCACTGCTGCTTGAAAGATATAACATATATAATCAAAAACAAATTATAAAGATTTCATTAAAACTTTAAACTGTTACTTCTTTTTAATGTAAGAGACATAGCAAACTACAAAGAAGGTGTGTCAACTGTTATCAGTGCAATATAAACAATGAACTAATCACCGTATTTGAATGTATGCCGTAAGATTACATAACGTATATTTTGTTTCAAATGAAGTCTCGTTTCATGTCATTGCTTTCATTCTCAGAATCAGCAATTTAACATGAGGTGCGCAAGGATTGTGAAAGGATTATGACATAGAGCTTTTAACTCGTCAGGGAGTAGTTACGATCGCAAGTATTAATGATCCAGGCGGTGTGTTGTTAAGAGAAAGTAGAATTTAATGTCCAGTGATTACATAACGTATTTGTGCTATTGCGTATATAGCGATACTATGAAAAAAAATGAAAAAAAGTCGGGGGGGGGGGGGGATTACCCACAGCTCCCATAAATGTATCCTTTGATGTTGACATAAATATATGTTACTCATATGTTATGTTGTAGGTTTTCTCAACCAAATTCTTACTTACCATTGTATTGAATATTAAAATTTCTAAATTTCAATATGTACAATGTATTCAAAACATACTTACCTCCAACTTATTTACGTTTAGCTCACCAAGGAAAATATTTTAGAGTGAATTAACGAATTTCCAAGGGAATATATCGTCTGCAGTGTAAGAATGCATAGTTGATTGTCTCTAACCAAATAATACCAAAAAAAAAAAAAAAAAAGCCGTCAACAAAAGACGAGCTTTCTCCTTTAAGTCTATATTTTCTATCTGATAGAATCAGCATTTTAAATTACAAAATTTACATAAAAAATGCAGGGGCTTTAGCTATTTCATTCATCCGAATCTACTATTTTTTTCTCAACGCCAAAACTTTTTATTTTGCTATTATATAACGCATAGATGTATTGCTTGCCGAACGTTTGGAATGAAAAATGTTTTTTCTTTTACTAAGTGACTTCAAGATAACTCTACCATGCTGTTTCCCTTGTTTTCATTTTAAAACACTAAGTTTTTTCTTGAGACAACCGATTATTTCAAAAGCATAAATCGTGTAGAAAACAGAAAAAACAATTCTCATTAATGGAAATTAGTCAGAAAGCGGATGCCCTCAGTTTCTTTTTCTTCTATTCATGGCTGATTTACAAAATTAACATATTGTAGACGTTAAACATTTGGTTGATATAACTTCGCCCCTTAAATATGGTGTAACATTTAATCCCGAAGGCAAATTTTCATATAGAATAAAAATTATTATATTTTGATGTAAATATGTTTTATTCACTACTTTCGAGAAGCAATAAAACTTAAAACATTGTTGTACAGTATGTTGTCACATGTACTTTTCGAAATGCATGTCTTATAATGGCTCAAGTTATGTGCAAATGTTGCGCAGTAACGTTTTAAATAAGTAAAACCTGATAAAATAGCGAAACAAAGTTCAGGAGATTCATATACGTTGCAACTGTTGTAAAATTGTATTATTTTTAAATAGCTAAAAATATATTTAGTCAAATATGTGTAATGAACATTAATAATATAAAAAATAAAGTACTTAATGACAAGTGGTGGTTTTTCAATAGCTTTACGCTATTTGTACATTAAAACAATCTGATCAGAAAGTTTTCATTATTCTGGGAAAATGGATACTATGAAACTATATATTAAATAACAGAGAATGAGTAAAATTACCGTTTACATCAGTTTTGATCGTTTAGGCATTTAAGTCAGTCAACATATTGTAACAAGTAGCTTCGAGACAGATTTTTGTCAAAATGCATCTTGCTCCCTTAGATAATTCCATTTAACGGGTATTTTTTCCATACTAATGATTTCGTAAACACCTGAATTTGTCGCAACACGTTTAGTTTATGGCAAATTACCGCATTATTTCATATTCTTTGTGCTCTAACTAGATATTCTTCAGAGAACTGCGAAACGCTATGCGTAAAACAGCATTTTGTATGATTACAGAAAATAAAAATATGCCAATGGATTGTAAAATTGCTAAAATCATTTTTAATGGAAACGAAACGGCACTCGTACGATAGTTAAACTCAAGGTTTAGTCGTAAATTGGTAAAAGTCATGCAAAAATTAAATCAGATAGCGTACCTTCAACCATACCGAGTACAGAGTTTATGCATGTTTACCAACATTTAAAATGAATAATAACTCGATTAGTCAGTGTTTAAAATTAAATTTTACTCATTAACAACATACTGAATGCTTCTTTCAATTTTAAAAGCAAAATGTTTAATCTTTCAGCATTTGTAAGGCAAAATCAATTTTCAAACAAGCAAGTAAAAATGAAATCGTAAAAACGAATATTTTGCAGCTTTTCTGCGGAAATCTTAACAGTGTGATGTGTCTTTGTTTTAACCAACAAAAATTGAGCCATAAAAGGAAAATTCTGATCAAGTGAATAGACTAAGCATTGGAGCCAAAAAATATTTTAAAGGTAGCAGTTTCATTCCGGTACTTTTAGCGTAAAAACGGTAAAATTCGTATAAAACGCTTTTATTACTTTCAGGAAAATAGACGAATATTTCATAAAGTCTATAAATGTCTTATTTTGTAATACTGCTAGAAAAATTATTTTTAAAAAAATCATAAATGTTAGGTTACTCTAACTAGGTTACTCTAAAACCGATAACGTTCAAGAGTTTATGTATGACGACGTTCGAGTAAAACTCAATAAGTCTGAAACTCTGGTTTTGAGACATTGCTCATCTAAAATTTCGAATCGTTGCGAAAATTGGGGAAAAAACGTTTTAGGGTGATTTTCAAATTTGTTGACGGATCGGGTTTGACACAATCTGAAAATTTTTGTTGCATCAAACATAAAAACTTCCTACGTATGAATTCCTTATAATTTACTGCATTCTGAGCAAGTTTTTTTTTTCGAGTTACTTTATTTATATTTTAGATATTTCAAAAAGTGTCTTGACAAGTGACTTTTTTCTCATGAGTGTTACCGTTATTAAACATTCTGTAAAATAATCATTATCAATAATTTATCTAAAAAATCTTGTTTAGGTAATCTTAAATACTTTGTAAGAAGTAAAAATAGTATTAAAATTCACATATTTGAAATTTTTAAACTATTTTAATTACATTTTATCTCAGGAGTGTTACTTTGTTTCTTAAATGAAGCATATAACATTCAATAAAAATATATTTTATTAAAAATTAACAGTTTTCACTGCAGGTATGAGAAGTAACTGGATTGTCTTAATTAGCAAACCATTTTTTAGTTATTAACTAACAAATATATTAATACAATTCTAATTTTTAGCTGCAGTAACACTCATGAGATATGGTAACACTCATGAAGCAAGCAAGCAATCCTCTTGGAATATTGCACCATAAATAATAACAGAAATAAAAATAACAATAATTATAAAAAGAGAGACCAAAATTGAAATTATTTTACCCCATTAATTGATATACATTAAAAATGTAATAAAACATCACTATTCTCATGATTATGATCCAGAAATAGATGTTTTTAGACAGAACTAATAAAAAATTAATTTTAGTTTTTAAAAAGCAGTAAAAATATCGAAATAAATAGTTATAATTCTGCAAAACCATATCTTTAATTTAAGTAAAGGAAAATAATAGTTTGCAACACATCACTATCTTATCTGCATCAAGTAACAACTGGCATACCCGAACAAGTGTTTATTTTTTACTCATTTATTTATTTATTTATTTATTTATTTGGGGGGGGGGGGTTACAAGTACGGGAGTTTTTCTTTATTTACCCCTGAAGAATAAAACATATCTTAAACAAAACACAAAAAAATCATACCTGCCAACGTAGGAATTTTGTGTCAGGGTGTCTCTTTTAATATATATATATATATATAGAGAGAGAGAGAGAGAGAAATAAAATATAATCTTGAATAAAATACTAATATCAGCTTGAGTTAAAGCTGATAAAATATCTATATCTATAGATTTATTTGTTATTTGGTTGTTTTCAATCATGATTGTAACCTCCTTCTCTTAAGGCGCGTTTTGACGAGCGAGAAAACTCACGCGAAAATGTCCGACAGTTGTTGCTAGAGTGTTCACACTACAGCAAAAATTGCAAGCAAGAACTCGCAGCGACAGTCGGCGGAGGGAAAAGTCATGCAATTCTCGCATTCAACTGTCGGAGTTGGTTCTCACGTGAAGAAAGGTTTCTTCATTCTGTGCAGTACTTGAGACGCTGTTCCGAAAAAATTGAGGAGTCGCAATGTGTTGTATTTGCTGCTGATTTTTTTTTATTTACTTCTTTGTTTTTGTATCTTCTTAAGCTACATTAGATTTGTATATATACTGAAGTATTATCGACACATTAATTATGGAAAGTGCAGATAATACTTCAGTAAAAAAGGTCAGAAAATTTGAATGATTAATTTTAAAAAAATAAAGATTAGAATTGTGCACAAAATTAATAAATGGATATTTTTATTACGAAAAGTTCTCTGTATAGTTCCTAAAATTGGATTTTTAAATGATCACAATTTTGACAGTAAAAGATTAAAATTATGACAGGATAGATTAGATTTTTTTTAACAACCTAACACAAAGTTTTGTGTGTGAGTGCAGTTAAAAGTTACTTGCACGAAACTAATGTAGGTTTTAAAAAATATATAACATTTTTACCTGAAGTAAAATGAAACGAAAATAAAACACTTTACAACTATACACTCTTTTATAGCGGTTTCATCTACAAAAGTGTTTAATAAATTTAACTATGTATCAATAAAGCTAATTTCTAAATGTTTTAAAGAAAGTTTTAATCTTTTTTACATATAAAGGTTTTACATGAATCAAAGTTTGATGTTGAATTTTCATTGGTAATAAGTACAAGATTAATTGCAATTCTATAATTGTTGGCTACCTTTTGCTAACTCATGATAGCATAATAAAAATGATTAATTTAAAGTGATTACAATACAGTAAAATCTTTATGCATTGTACCTGCATCCGTCATTTTAACGTAGGTATCGTCTTGTTTTAATGGTTTAACGATTTCTTCGGACGTTATTCTGACCCACGTTCATCATTTTTCCATATATGAAATGAATATACCCGTGGAAATGGCCGTTCGAGGTTGTACTGTATATTATTTCCCACATATTAAACACAGATAACAATAAAAAGTTTTTAAAAATATTAGTTAAAAGGAAACTATAAATCGTTGACAGCTTTAAAAGTTTATCTCAAAATAAATGTTTGCACTTGACAATATTTCTATTTAACGAAGAAATAAAAAGTATTTTTGCAGTAAATATTTGTTTTGAAGCGCTAAATAAAATTAATTACTTATTTAATGTATACTTCAATATGAGCACACAAGTAAAAAATGTGTTCCATATATAATTGCAAGTACTGATAACAATAATCAGTTTTTAATATTAATTTGAAATTTTGACATTGGAAGAGCGTTAAAGTACTAAGCATTAAAAAGTAAAGTAAATAATAAAATTAAATAAATAATCCGTTTAAAGCCATGCATTAAATTAACTTTTTAATTCTGAATTGTTTTTTTTTCTTTGACCCTCAATATAATAGATAAATTTGTTTCTACTAAACTATACTAAACTACGCATTTATTAAAAGCATAATTTTCTGGATTTTAAACCAAGAAATAGAGGTTACATTCATTTCTATCAGATTAAATCGCTAAACAGAAATTTCAGAACAATAATGCAATTAATTGAACTTTTTCTAGGACATAAGTCGACGCAATTGCTGTTTTTCACGAGGAAAAAAGAATATATTCATTAATATCCAAATATATCAACCACTAAACAGGTTTCAGAGCAATAATGAAATTAATTGAACTTTTTTAGGACATTAATCGAAGCAATTGCGTATTTTTCGCGGGAGTCAATGTCAGACAGTCGGGAAAAAGTTGCAAGGACTTCAACTTGGTCTGAGAACTTGCGACAGTAGCTCTGAAAAGTATCCGCCTGTGTTCAGACGTGACTGTCACAGCGAGAAACCGGTTCGGCGAGATACTGTCAGAGAGCTACTGTCGGGTTCGTTCAGACATGGACAGTGACTGTCTCGACAGATATTGCAGGGGAAAACTGTCTCGTCAGAACGTGCCTTTAACAAGTAACACTCATGAGATTTATTAAGAAACTCTTCACTAAAAGAAATTCTGACTGTGTTTCTGAAAATTTAATTGGACCGATTGATTCCTCTACAAGAAAGACGCTATTGCTGAATTGCTTATTTTTATGCAGTAAAAAGTATTGGGAAATAAATGGGTAACACTCCTGAGAATTAATAAAAATACTCATCATGTTGAATTGTTTGTTCCACTATAAAACAGTAAAGGAATGAAACAAACCTATTCTAGATGGTACGAGGTTAAATAAAACATACGAGGCTTCCCTACCACAGAAAATAATTACAATATTTAAGTATTTTGAAAGTTGAATGATAGGAACTTTCTCGAGGTAACACTCATGAGCTGCATGTCCGGACAAAAACTTTCTTTACATTTTAAAATAATGCATAAACATTTCAGTAAAATCACTTGCATTTTTAATAAGTAAACACATATTACTTCATGTTTTAAATCATATTAAATAAAAAAATTACTTGGAATGATTAAAACAAAGACTGGTTCTGTGAATTTTTTGCTCCGGACACGCAATTTTCCATTTCTTTCCAACTAAAGTAATAGAAAAAGCCTACTATTTCACAACTTGGAAAACGTTTAATGAATGCATTGAATTAATTATGAAATGATGCTTCCCTACTGGTTTTTATAATGGCAGAATAATAGTTTTATCGACATGAAATTCAGATTTTATACTGCGGACATCAAACCGTTTTTTTTTTTTTTTTGAAAATCACCCTTTACTGACATCTAAATTTCGTAGCAGGCTTACAGATTCAACTTTGAAATTGAACTATCTTCTTATATTATGAAATTACTAATTTTACGTTCTAACTAAACACGTAAGTCCATCAAATTCTTTTCTGTACTTGTTGGCTTATACCTGAAGGCTGACGATATTTTCTTTTTCATTCTTCTGCTTTGACTACTACACGCACCATTTTAGAAAGAAACAGCAGTGAAGAAAGAATGAAATTACTCTACACTGAAATTAAATACTTAAAAAAATCTGTAAAATGGTTTGATTTTTTTTTCATACATTTTCTAAGTATAAATTTTGTTGATATACATAAACATTCCTAAGAAACGGATTTATTGCGAACAGGTGTTCTATTTTGCAATTGATTGTTTTACAAGTCGTGCCTGATTTAGACTATATTAAAAAAATTTGGTATACAGCGCTGCGGTACCGATGAATGAATATCTTATAAAACAACTTTGACACTCATGTTAATTTTCTTCTGTTTTAATGACACTTTACACCATCGTTTCTCAACCTCTTGGGAAGGGCAACCCCCATGAAAGCCAAAAACGTGCTTAGAAAGCCTTGCAACCCCCTTGCTGCAATATTTTCTTCGTACCAAGCCTTTGCATAGGATTTTAAAAAGGGAAGGGTTCAAAAAAGATGTCCAAGAAGGTCAATTAAATCATTTCGCTTTCATCACGAGAGTATTCATTTATTTTCCCTCTTTAAAAAAGAAGCATTTACATTTATGCGTTATGCATCATTTATAAAAACTAGCGGGAGGACACACCTTAACAATTTATGTTGGGATTTTTTTTTCTATGACATAGTCTAAATTCATAAATAAACAGGAATTCCCTAAAAATGAGAATTATAGATATACCAAACAAAATGTATACTTCTTTATGTTGCAAGAGTTTTTTGCTATGTGAAAGGACAATTCAATGCCTTCGATGTAAAAGGCAGGAATTATCCGTAAACGAGGACAAATTAAAAACACATACATTTATTTATTTTTCCAAAGGGGCCCCTAAAACCCAACTCCTGGGCATGGCCTTGCTTCGTACAACTTTAAATTCAAAGCCGTTTGATCAGAATGTAGTGTATTTTGTTCAATAAGATAGTATTTTGTACTTTTTTGATCAGATTACAACACTCGTTATACCTATGCGCTACCTACAAGTTGAGAAACGATGCCTTGTAGTTTCGTTATACTATACTCAGTTTAAGATAGAGGTTTAGGGTTAAGGGCTTTAAAATTGAAAATTTTGAAAATTTCTTTTTTCTTTAAAGTAGGTGAAATATTTTAAAACGCGCATCCTTTTCTTGAAATATATAATAATTGTTTCGGCATACGTTTTGAATGTACCAACTTATTTAAACACGACTCATATTACTTGAACTTGTAGAACAGCAATTATGGACTTCTCATTTAAATCTTCGGCACACCAGACAGTCATAGGGTAAAGTATATCTTGTATTTACGCACGGCGGCTTTTAGAAATACACATTTGTACTATCAGTTGATAATAAATTAATCTAAATAATAAATTAATCGTATTTTTTGAAGCATTAAAAGAAAAAACTTTTTAAACATTTACGTTAAATTATACTCAGTCGATACACACCAGTCTCGAGAAATTAATTGAATGTCGAATGTGGTTAACATAATGTTTGTTTCCTGCCTTTTTCGGCAAATACTTTACAAAATGTTCTTTATAGTCATTTTCTTGAACTTATTTAAGTTTATTTTTTTAGGTTTAAAGTATCAAGTTTTTTAAAACTAAAAAAAAAATTTCCTTTTTGAAATGAATGCAAGTGAAACATTGCGCATGTTGAAGAAAAATCAAAGCTCTTAGCTCACAACAGAATGTTTTCACTGTATTTGATTCTTTAAATGTCTTCAACTTGAATTTTCGCGTAAATCCGATTATTGAGTAACAGGAACTAGAAGAAAGACTGATTTTAAGTATTTGGGATTTTAAGTAAAAATTTTTTTCTTTTAAAGCTAAAAGTGCTTTGAATTTCTATAAATAAAAAGTGTTATATACTAAACATTTGATATAGCTATTGTTTCTCACAGGAACTACGTATTGTCTTAGAGTGCTAGATTTTCTAAAACATTATATATGACCAATCACAGTACAGATAAGCACGTAGATTTTAAAAGTACCTACAGAAACAGGGACTGCTTATCTGTTAGCAATAGAATAAAACATCTTGAGGATTGTGGAATACTTTTTAGAAACACTAAGATGCTTTATGAATGAATCTATGTATAATATTTTAAAGAAGTATCTCATTCTTGTGCAATCGTGCAACGCCTTATGCGTTAGTATTTACGACATAAAAAACATACTTTACTCGGTTAAATACTTTACCTTCTGAGGGAATAAAACGTGATCAGGGTTTGTTAAATATTTAAAAAACAAAAATTATTATATTTTCAAAATTTAGTTTCAAAAACAATTGTGCAAGTTAATGAAATGTTTACAATTCTTCTCTTAATTTTGTCAATCACAGGAAAATATTGGTCACGGTTCAAAAATACGAATTTGTGAGAATTAAACATGCATGGAATAAAATTCACTCGTCCTCATGATCATAGTATTAACTGCTACTTTATGGTGTAGAAAATGTATAATGTCACATCTTTTTCATAAATATTATAACATAAAATTTAACAAAATGACAAAGGAAAAAATATCTGATCTAGAAAAATTAAAACTTTCTATAAAACACAAATTCTGTTAAATCGCAAAGTATATGTTTTCATAACATAGTATTTTTAAACATAAATCGTAAAAAATGTGTGAGGAAGCTTATATCTGAATTCAAAAATGTATTTCACGTATCAGTTTCATAGATGCAGAAATGTCTGTTCAAATAATAACTTTCAAGGCAAGATTTATAATACGTGTTGCTTAGTATGAGTAAGTAAAGGAGAAATGAAATCCGGATAAAAATATCATCCAGACCGTGCATAAAATTCAGATATAAGTGCATATTTATTAGCTTTTGCTGAAGATTTTTATCCTTTAAAATATAAATGATTTCAAAATATTTCATTTTAAATCAGATCCTTTTATGCACCTTTTTCAAAAGATACTCTGAACGTTATATGATTTTTAAAAAAGAATCTTCTTATGAACTTGAATTTCAAATGCCTTTAAGTTACACGACAGAGAAAGTTTAACCTTATTACAATATTCCATGCTTCAAGAAATCTTTTTCCAAGGATTGAATTCTTTCAGTACAACGAATTAACTTACTCCATTTAGTATACTACTGAATGACAATTTTCAGTGCAATAAATTTATTCGTGCTTGTAACGGTTATATTTGAAATTCATCCGAATGCATATTAAAAGTCCCAATATAGTGATAAAGTGTCTATAAAATACACCCCATAATCTACTGTTAAATCAGAATTATTGTTATCGGGATAAAATGGCTAGTTTTTAGAAATATCATTTCCTCGTAATAGTTCGAGTCAAAATGACTTAGATTTGAAAAATCTGTTTTTTAAGTAACTATTTTCTCAAAAAGTGATCGGGTACGATCTCATTTTTGAGAGCACTTACTGAAAAAAAAAATACGATACGTTTTTAATCACTGGAGAAAGAACGCGGACGAACGGATAAGGACAAGTTTAATTTTAAAGCTTCCAAAATTACCAGCTGCGGGTGCAAAAGTACTTCCGTGCCAATTTTTTTTATAGCGGAATAAAGAAGATTAATTATCCACTCGTATTTCATATTTTACTGCGTCCAATCCAAATCCGAGAAATTATTTATCTTGTATATCTGCTTAGAATAGATGAATATACTACTCACATTATTAAACAGATCTGACGTCTCGCGCGGTAAATAGTTCCTTAATTTTGACACAAGTATTCCTCTGAAGAAGTAATCGTTAAAAGAAGCCCTGTAATGATTATTAACGCAAATTTGCTCGATAAAATTTTAATTTTTTGCCGTTAATACTTGTATTAGTACTCTTAAAATATGTGTAATTAAACCGAAGTATTTTATTATAATCTAAAACATATTTTTCAGCAGATGGTATTTTAACTACAGATAAAATATATAATAATATTAGTTGAAAAATCTTGATTAGCTTCTAATCAAATTTTGCGTGAAATTGTGTGAATAAGTACAATTTTGGTTTGGGCCGTTTTGTTTATAAATGACTCGAATTGAAATAATAGAAGTACGGAAGTAAGGAAGTAGAAGTACGGAATTATCACGGAGTGCGAAAGTCCTGAAAGAAGGCTGACTATTTAGAAACACTTCTTGTTTATCTCACATAGCCAAAGATATCATAGTTCAACCACAAAAAATGCACCAAAACATTAAAAGGTCTACGAATGGTTCCATCTCTTGGTTCCAGGAATAAAAACTAGTTTATAAAAAGAAAAGATAAAACAGGATGCTTAATTTATAAAGAAACATCAGAAAACTTTTAAATTCAAAAAAAAAAAAAAAAATCTGAGACATTTTATCATCAATGTATGAAACGCTGGCATTCCACATACATCATTCTACATATATACTAGGATTTTTAAAATATCTTTTAAAAACAATAAATACAGTGAAACCCCGCCATGCGTCCGCCTCGCTATTCGTACAACTCGCTATTCGTACAACTCGCTATTCGTCAAACTTGTTCAAGTAAAATTCGTACTTGTCCCGTGATTCGTACGGCGCCAGGGGCCAGCTGGGTTGACAGTTTGGCTTTTTTTAAGAAAAACATCGGGAAATTATGCTCATTTTGAACTCGTCTGGAAATAATTTGTTTGGCGATTTGAAGTTTTTCTAAATTTTACTACTTTTTGAAATTTTACTGACAATTTTAAGTTTCGAAGGGGGCAGCAAGAGGAAGTGGTTGACGAATTTTCTTCTTCAGAGGATGAAAGTATTAAGGAAAGCATTTCCTTTGCAGAAATTAAAGAGCTGTGTTACCCTTGCGCAAAACACAGAAAGTGGTGATAAAATGGCATCCCAACACTGATGTGTTCAACAGCATTAACTTGAACATAAAGGAAGAAAACACCTGAATGGATGTGAACTCATGTTTTTATGGAAGGAAACTCCTCTTCCAACCATTTCTCTTCCTCCTATCAACATTCCACTTATGCCATCAGCTCACCTCATTACAAGAAAAGTGCAGTTAAATTTTTACTTATCTATAATATCATTTACAGTACTGTAAATTTGTTTCTCATAGGTTTAAATAAGCAACCATCTGTGGGTCCGGAACGGATTAATCTAATTTACGTTGTATCTTACGTGAAAAAATAATTCGCCATTCGTACAAATCGCCATTCGAGCTGCCTCCTGGAACTAATTGTGTACGAATAGCGAGGTTCCACTGTATAGCAAAGTAATTTTTAAAAAAATAATAACCGACTAATCTTTTGTGAAATACTATTGGGAAACTTTTTGTGTCATAATAGTTTTAGAAAAACAGGTTTTAAGTGAAAACGAGTCAAGTCAAGACAAGCGCATTTTTAATTTATATTTTAAAGTTTTAAAAATAATTATACAAAAAAAAAAATATTTTATTGTTTTTATTTTGAAGAAGAAATGCTAATTTTTGAGCTAAATACGTGCAGTAACCGACACTGACTAGCGAAATTTCGTACAATTCAGTAAATTTCAGTAACAGCAGCACTGGAGGGAACTTCAATTAATTTTATGTATGCATTTATAGAGTTTCACTTCAAGTTGCAAGATAAATTATTGACTTCACTGCATAACCGATTTCTCAATGAAATTTCGAACGCATTTATTCAGGTCAATATACTGAAGTCTACTAAACTCATTGGTCAATTAATGAAGCTCACTAATGGATAATTTTCGGCAAGATCCCATTATCTGGCATGAATATATATTATTACGGAAACTTGAGTCCAGCATTCGGATCAAATGTCGTCAGTTATATTTAAGCCCTAGTTGCTTAAAATATATTTAAAACTTCCAACTGCAAAACTTCCGTTTAGTGTTGTAGTGAGGAGGGGGTTGACAAGAAATCAATGTTACTTTCACTTTCTCCCAAAAGCTGATTAATTTTCTGTTGAATAAGCAATGATGCATTTTTCGACGATTTAAAAATCTTATTGCTTAAAATATGTTTCAGAAAAAATAAAATGTTGTTTAAAATGTGGAGGCACTTGCCTACTCGGCATTTGCTATTTTTCACGCGAATTGCTAGCCATTTGTGAAAGGTCACCTGATAGATGACCAGCATTGACCCGAACACACGGTAGTTGGATGACACCAGATGGCGCCACCACAACCACACCACCTTCCTTTTTTGGCCTAAGGGTGAACGTAAGGGAACATCTCCACCCTCCGGTACCCTCGGAACTGCCTCGGGACTTCAGGGTCCACGGATTTTACATGCACGTATCCCCAAGTGCACATGGTGGATCTTCAGCGGCTCGGGTATCGAACCCGAGATCCTCCGATCCGAAGCTCGACATCCTAACCGCTAGGCTACCACGGCCCCAGAAGAAAAAATAAATAAATGAAAAAAATTAATTAAATGAAATATATTTTATATAAAAGCTAAAATATTTATATAAAAAAGGTTAACATTTTCCATTTTGAAAAACAGACTTTTTTTCATTTATAAAATATGTTTTGTAACGTTGACTAGCTAATGTGTACGTAAAAGATAAAGCATTGCAGTGAATTCCTTTTTGTATATTTGGCAATTACATTCATTTCAACAGCTACATGCTTATTTTTCTTCAAGTTTAAACTTATTTTTATTACTGCATTATGATGATGTTTTCCTACTTTTCATTTAACCACTCATATGAAAATATTCCAGAAAGAAAGTCGCATTTAAAGCAATATTTTTTATATGCGCACAACAATTTAAAATTACTTCCAAAGTACCCCTAAAAGTGAAACTTTTAAATCACCCCCAAAGTTTTTACAACTGCATTTGGAATCGTGATGAATTGGAGTTCATCCGAACAAACAGAGACTAGTAATATGGCTGATGCAAAGAGAAAGTAAGTAAAAATTCTTACGTTGTCACCAATGCCGAGAAAGGCAGCATAACTATTTACAAATACAAATACAAAAGTGACGACCAGCAACAGGCTCAGGGCCCAGCTAGGCTGGTCCTAGCCTGTTTATGGTGGGGTTGTCAGATTCCCTCAAAAATAGAATTTAAGTATAATTATTGTTATTAACAACTGAAGAGAAGTGTTGTTTTAGTTATTATTAGTACATTGCACTGTAAAAAATCTGTAGAAAAGCAAAAAGGAAACGAAGATTTTCTTTATATTTTCGAAGAACTTGTTTCAAATCAAAGAGTCAAGTTTTTTTATAAGAGTTTAACAATGAAATTCTTGTTTTTCCACACTCTGTAAAACTACATAAAAAGATCTGTTTAGTTGCGTGCAGCTGAACAGTGATCTGTGGCTACCACTTGAATATACGGCGAGAAATACATTACATATTGTTTGGAGTATGCTGATATCCAACTGTAATGAGCAGCTAGCCCTCGGGCCAGTCTTCTTAACTCCGCAAGCGTCTGCGGCGTGCTCACAGATGGCGCCACTACTGCTACAGATTATCTGTTGCTATCAATTCACGGTGTTTTTTTTTTTTTTTTGTTCTGTAATATCCTTTTTTTTTAATTTTGTAGTTTTTCGCTTTTAGTTCTCTGTAATTTTACTTCAGGCGCCGTATAAATGATTTCCTGAAGATTATTGTGTTTTTTTCGAGCAAAATTGTATTGCAGTGTTTTTATTATCGATACATAAAAATCTCTAACACCAAATTATTTTGAAAAAATATTTATAAATAAAAATTACAATTTTTACCTTTGTGCTGAAATATTAAATGAAAATAAACAATTCATGCATAAAAGGCAAAAAAGAGGGGGGGGGGGGGTTTCACTATGTTTGCATCCAGCGCTGTTTTTTTATTGATAGCAACACATATTAGAATCAACATAAACTTTTAAAAGTATATTTTTATTATTATTAGCACCTAGTCATTTAGTTGTACTGCTTCGAATTGCAAGTATAAAAGTTCGACCGTATGTAAAAAAAAAAATAAGTTTAGTTAAATGGTAATGATGGCATCACTAAAACTATGAACTCAAGGCAGCGAAAATGGCCCTATTATTTTCAGAGTCAAGGATCCCAATGTTTCCACCATTGTTTTCCTTCAGATTTGTTTTATAAAACTTTTTTTTAAATGAAAAAAAATTAAAAAATAAACATTTTGTAAACTATAATAATATTTCCTATTAAATGAAATATTAATTTTAGCTTAATTTTTATGAGACAACAAGCAAACAAAATATTTACAATCCAAACAAAAAAAATCCCCCCCCCCCCCCCAAAGAAGTTAAGAAGTTGCGAGATTTTATTTTTCAAAAACATCTCTCTGACTATAAGACAAATGATCAAAATACTTTGTGCAAAAATGTAAGTACAAAGATAAAACAACGTGAAAAAGCACAAATTCAGATTAAAATTAACGCAAATAGCTATTTCGAAGCTACAAGAGGCTCCATTTGTAGCTTCGAAATAGCTATTTGCGTTAATCTGAATTTGTGCTTTTTCACGTTGTTTTATCTTTGTACTTACATCTCTCTGACTGTATGCTATAGCCGCAGTGTTTACGTTGCATCTCAGAAAACTGAATGAAATGCTCCGGCAAGCTATGGTTACATGGAATATAATTCTTTCAACTTGCTCAATTTTTTTCACTAGAACTGGAAAAACCTACCCTAGAGAGAAACGTCGCCCCTTTTGGCTGGAATTTTCTAAAACGCGAAATTGAATTTATTTTACTGAAAATTTGGAAAATAGAAAACGTAAATCGGAGACAGAACGTAGAAATCAAAGTTACATGTAAAGAAAAGTTACAGAATATCTTTAACCATTAATATGTTTAACCCATGACTGTATTTCTGAAAAATGTTGTCCCTTTCAAAATAGAATCTAGAAATCAGCAACAAATGCCTGTGATAATGTAAAGAACTTTTATATATATGTGTATATTAGGGTGGCCCTTAACCATATGTAATTTTTTGAAGGTTAAAATTTTGCTGCTCCCAACCCCTGATCCTGTTCAAATGATGAAAAAAAAAGGGCTATGCAAAATTTCAGCTTAATCATTTAACGTTTAGGCGACCCTCAAACAGGGCTGCCGGATTTTAGCCGGGCCAAAAAAAGCCGGCTTTTTTTGGTTTAAACCGCTTAAAAAAGGCCGGCTTTTTTTAATAAAAGCCGGCTTTTATTAAAAAAAAATTAACAAAAAAGTATTGAATAAAAAATTATCTTTATATCATTTATACAATAAAATTATTACTGCAATAGCAAAAAGGAAGTGCTCCTTATTAGAAATTTATTTAGATTCAATGCAATTTAAACGATTTATTTTCCAAGATTTTTTACTAAGAATTCAAAAGTTCACTTAACACTACTATATGAACTAAATATTACCAATCATTTGCCATAGTTTTTAACTAATAATCTTTTGTAGATTTGAAAACTTATTTTTTTTTACTTTTTTCAGAACTTCTAGTTCTCTGATCAAAATAAAAGCTATTTGTCAAATAAATTGCACAAAATAAAAGATGGCCATCTTGAAGCAGACCAGCTGGTCATCGTTAAATTGTACTAGAATGATATTCATCTTAAAAGACTTCAATGTTATATATAAAAAAATCCTTATATAAAAGTGAGCCACTTTTATATAAGGATTTTATATAAGGATATTTACTCACCACAGACGACTTCTTTTAAATTTTTGCCATGAGTAGTGGTAAACACTACTTTAGTTGATGAGGATTATGTAAGTATTTTGTTAAAGGAAAGGAGGTACTTCAAATCACTGTCTTTCCTACTCTTCTTGCCTTGAGCAAAAGACTTTTTTTATTTGTAGTGAAAAATATATGATAGAAAAAATTAATGAACATAGTAGTTCTTTATTGCAAGTTTCTGTATTCTGAATTATTTTAAAATAATCAAATTCTTAACATTAAAATATCAATTTTAAGTGACAAGTATGTACTTGAACCTGTAATAGGACAGCTTCTCATATGTATTAAGATAAGGTATTGTGTTCTACCTATAGAAGAATTTGATTCTTTCCCCAACCTGAATTTAATTTTCTTCTTATTTTGTGTTGAAAAAAAAATAGATTCTGTATAGCTATAATATTAGGCAAGGGCTCAATGAGTCTCACAAAATTAAGCACACAAACACGAAAATGGTAATCAGTATTGTAAAATGCATTCAGGTTGTGTAACAAAATAATTCTGAACCTAATTTTAAATAAACTCCATTAAAAAAAAGATTTGAACTTCAGTTTATACAAATTACCAGTAGCAACATAAATTGTCACAGTATAGGTACAAATAGTAAATAGTATTGTGTCCAATGAAGACCGGCCCTTTTTAAAAAAGACCGGTCTTTTTTAATAAAAGCCGGCCGGTCTGGCCTTTTCTAAAAAAAGCCGGATTTTTGCAGCCCTGCCCTCAAAGAGCTTGAAGTAATGCATATTGATTAATTCCATTACAAACATGTATATTCTTCCCTAGCTCCTAGCTTGACCGTTACTTCTTTGAGAAATGTATGTGGAATTGTCTGGTCTTCCAGCAATTGTTTAAAAGCATTTCAAATCAAATTTCACCAAAGTAGATTATAAAAAAATTTTCAAAACAGCATGAAAAATTAAGACACATTTGATTTTTAAAAATAAATCACATAACTTTGATAAGAGCAAAGCTTTTTTATTTACTATAATACTTTTGATAGAATTACAACATAATGTAAGCGAAATAACAATAAATATTATTTTTTCATAAGTGAGGATTTAGTAGCAGGTGGGGTTTTTGCGCTCTCCGGCAACAATTTGTAATATAAATTGTTTCTCAGCTTCATCTTTTACAAGAATGTTATTATAATCTTGAATGAGTTTGATACCTCTTTCTGCAACGTCATTCACAACAATGATGGTCTGAAGTTTTTCAATTCCACTCTTATAACCAACATCATCTTTCCATGTTGAAGGGTCTTTGTACAGGAAATCGGAGCTGATAGAAAATCTCGTGAAGAAATTTTTTGCACTAGAAGTTACAAAAGACGGAAACTTAACTTTTGAAAATGATGAAAAATTGTTTGGGTGAAGAATGTATCACTTAAATTGATTTGTATGTTCTTCCTGTTCTTCACTTCCTTCAACCTGCAGCATAACCTGAGCCATACTTGTCTTAACATCTATTGGAACATTGTCATCAAAAAAGGAAAGAGCCACAGTTTCGGGAACTAAGTACCAGAAATGTTTTGAAAAATGTTTTGCAGTAGCCTTACTGATTTCTGGATGAATAGCCTGATAATTTAGCAATTGATTGATACACGAAAAGTAAATCATGATAGGGTGCTTTAATTGCATATGGTGACAAGAACCATGTTCGAACATACACTCGAGCAAGAAAAATACACATTCTTCTCCCTATGAGATAATTTAAATTAATCTTTAAATAAGAATATTTTAAATGCATAGATTGTATTTGACATCCATCTAACATGACTTACAGCTCCTGGTATATGAAAAGATATGCCATTCTTTGGAATGCCTCCACCAAAGATCATTGTTAACTCCAACAATTCTAGATAATAATCCCGCAGTTGTTTATGCGTAGCAAGCTGATCTTCAATAAAATGAATAATGCTAGAGCGGACATCATAAGGCACTTCATTTTTACCAGTTATGTAAACATTTTTGTCAGTTTTAACCCACGTTTCTCTAAATCTTTTGAAAAGTGGCATGTCTTGACCAGTAGTCGCATCCAAGGGCCGTGGTAGCCTAGTGGTTAGCACGTCGGACTTCCACCTGGAAGGTCGCGCGTTCGATACCCACTGAAGACCACCATGTATACTTTGGGATACGTGCATGTAAAATCCGTAGGCCCCACTACCTCTCCCCGTGCGTAAGCAATCCTAAGGCCTCTGCTAACAGGTAGGGGTCTGTGGAGAAAAGTAGTCGCATCCATCAGCAAGTCGAAACAGCTTCTCAAACCTAATTCAAAAATGTGATGACAAGGGAGGTACAACAGGGTCACGATTGAACAACTTTTCTAGATTTATGCAGGCACCATTTATTCGGCCGTGTTGCTTGCTGTAGTATCACAGCAAAGTGCCTGAATTTTGTTAGTTGTACTCCATTTCTCGACTGCACGGTTAACAGCCAAGGATTGCTCTTCTCCTGAAGATGTTGGGATTTCAGGCACTCCCAGCAGTTGCTCTTTGCCTTGGAAGGTGACTGTTATTTCCAGTCTATCAACCTTTTCTACACCTGTTAGTGCTGGGAGCAACTTTCCATCCCAGTGTAACACTAATTGGCAGTTGTCTAATTTAAATTTGTTCTGGATTTCTGTGTATCTTGCTTCCCTAAATTTTTTTCTGAGATTTTGAAAAAAGGTACGATTTATTACTAGTGGGTAGCTAGTAGTTATTACTTACATCTAGTGGGAACTTTATAAAGCATTTCATTCCCTCTTCTCAAAAATTATTAATTTAAACAGTAAATATTAAATAACAGTAATATCTTGAAAAATATCTTTACAGATGACAATTTCAAAAACTCATGGTCGATGAGGGCCACCAGAATGAAGTCCGATTAAGCTAAAATTTTGCACATATCATTTTTTTGTTGATTGGAACAAGATAGGGGGTTGGGAGCTAAGCTTTTCGAAAGTTGAAAAATAAGGGCCACCCTTGTGTATATATATGTATATATATGTGTATATATCTGTGTGTGTATACATATATATCCACGAAATAATAATAATAGATGTAGCGGTGTTTGTTTCGTGATTGCAAAACTGTTACACATGCATTAAAATTGTGACTTGAAGAGAAAATAATTGAAAGAAATTCATTCAACTTGGTAGTTTTAACACGTTGAAGACGGCGCAAATTTTTGCTACCTATAAAAATAAGCTTTTCAATTTTTCAGTAAAACGTTGTTTTTAACCACATGAAGTTTTTTTTTTATCTAACAAAACTGAAAATCCTAAAGCTGATATAAGCCACCAGTTGTACACGCCGCCATATGAACTATTCGCCTGTGAGCCACCGGTAGTACACGCCGTCCTCAACGTGTTAAATTACAATTTAGTTATTATCCTTGCATTAAATTATAATATCTTAAATATCAATACTTTACTTACCGAAATTGAAACACCGATTTTGTATAATTCAAAGTGGCAGAGTGAACTACAAAGGCAATTGAAAAAATGTCCCCCTTATTTTTTCATTTATTTATTTACTTGATAATTTTATAGACTTATCTTACGTTCCTTTAGTGTTAAAGGACGCAAAAAGCTTAAGATTTATCTTTCTTTTAAACAGGTTGGATACTAATTTTTTCAATGATATTTTAATCATTTCATATATTACATTTTAGAAATTGTTAAATAAGAGCACTTGTGTAATTTGGATAGGGAAAATTTTACTTTTAGTTGTTGTTACACTATAGAAGAAAAGAAAAAAGAAAGAAAGAAAAATAAATGTATCTCCTTTTTTTTATGGGTAAAATAAAGTATTAAAATAATCTATGCATGATTAAGTTACTAGTTAATTAGCTTGTTTAAATTTTTAACAGGAAAAAATGTACTTAGCCATAAAACAGCCTTTCTCCAGAAAGAAAAGCTATTAATAAATATTAATAAGTTCATTATTTTTCTAGATGAGAACAACAAAACATGATGAAAGAGTGTCATGTTAAACTTTATTACATTACGTCATACGAACTGCAATTGGCTTTGTTGCAGTTAAGCACGAATTTTCAACAAACCGATTTTTTCTTTTAGAACAAAGCCCGGACACATATGGCTCGGCTTATCAGACCTGTATTAAGTTTGAAGTCGTGGGTTTAGCATTTAAATTTAGCTGTAAAATATTTCATGAAAACGTGATGTTAGTTTAAGCTAAGGGATAAAACTTCCCTTAGAAATTTAAGTTTTTTTTTTTCCAAAACCAATAATGTGAATCATTTATTTCCCTTATTGCAGTCAGCTTATTTACTTGTAGTTAACTTACTCGGCTGTAAAAAAAAGTTTATTGTTTTTTTAAGAACTATTGTTACATTCATCAAATTAACAAATCAAAAAGGATAACAACAGATTAAATTTCTAAGAAAATTGAAAATATTTCCTCGCTAGTTAGATGAACATAACTTAGGTTATATTTCTTACTTTTCCTAATTAAACTTTAGCATAGGACATAGTTGACCGATGTAGTGACATAAAAAATATCTTACTAATTGTTCGTAACGAAATTAAGTTTTATGTTCATTAAATTAATGTTGCTTTTGAAGAACTAAAGCAATCCGCAACGTGGCTAATTAAAAGTGCAAACCAAAACTTAAAAAAAGAACCGCAATGTACACTGTGTTATTCACTCCGATGCCCGAAGGGCGTGAAACTTCGAACTACACTTTCGTTCTACACGAAAACTTTCGTTCTACACGAAAAAAACTTTGTCAAATATATAAAATTATTTCCCAGGAATGTTTAATACTCAGGTATTAAAATGTGATGGCGCCTTCTCACTCTTTTTCTTCTGTGCAGCGTAATAATTTTTGTGACAAAAAAAAAAAACACGTTCAGTTTATATTATGTATGGGTGATTCTACAAATGCGGGAAACTTTGGGGCCTGTGTTTTTCAAAAAGCTAATTTTATTTTAAAAGTTTGAAAAAAGAACAGAAAAATACTTTAAAGGTTGCATAAATAGGATCAGCTGAGCCCAACTGTTTGCGTTTTATTGTATTTTTGTTTTTCGTACGGTATGTGAATGAAATAATAGGTATTTTGCTGTTTTAATGGTTATGTTAGTGATATATTTTAAACATGTGAAATTTTAAATTGATTTATAAGTAATGTTGATTCATTATTATGTAACCGATATGTGGGCTTAATAAATTAATCGACGGTTTTTCGACACATAAAAGAAAAGATCCAGAAATTATTTATCCAAGCATAGAATGATTGGGAAACATAAAAGTAACAAATAATAATCATTAGTTAATTTTACATTGTATAACAAAAAATCATTACTTAAATAGAATGTAAGACACATGCACTGACCAACATGGAATAAGTCAACTGATATTATTATCATCACACATTCAATAAAAGACATCTGGATGACGTACGATAAAGGGCACGTGGATAACGAAAACGCAATTAATATCTCTCCTCAACAAGTTATCTTGTGAAGCTTAGTCGGATAAATTTCTATCAGGTACTTAAAATGGCAAAATGTATCGCTGTACATTAAAATTTGTTTTATATTTACATTTTATTTGCTTTCTAAACGGCACGTTAATGAATGGAGTTAAAAACGCTCACCTTGAAAATGAAGTTAAAATTGTTACAAATCAAAAAAATACTTAAAGAATAGTTAAATTCAAGTTGAGTGTGAATTAAACTAAAATAAATATTTTTCAGGTGTGTTGCTATTTTTTAAACATTTTCTGAGGAATAAAAATTGCTAGTTTTCTGCCATGTGTAGGGCCGAAAGTCTTGGAACAAAGTTTACATTAATTTTTTGAGATGAAATTTTCACAGTTTTGATTTTTTTATAATAAATGCTCCGTAACACATATATTTAATTATAGTAAAAAAGGATGCTGCAATCACTATTTCATATCCGGAGCGTTTATAATAGAAAAACTATAGATATGGGAGAGAGCACCTGGATGGATGTTTCACTGGAAAAAGTATTTTTAGTGGAACAAAATTTTTTTTAATTTTGGCACGGTTAAAAAATCGGAATTACAGTACTAAAAAAGTGAAAAATTATGCAAACGAAATATTCTATAAGGAAAAAAAGGAACAAAAATATATGTGTGAAACACAAACTTTTTTACTTTTGTAGAATCGCCCAACTGACTTTATTTGCTGTACTCAATTATATTTACATTGGATGTCCGGTAACTCTGTTATAATTTTTGTCCCCTCTAGTAAAATTGTAACTACTGGCAAAATTTTTGTGAACCTAGCTAATATAATACCATAAATAACTCTAACTTAAACGTAGTGTCACTTTCTTTTCGTTTTAGATCATATGATAAGTTCAAATAGATTTCGAACAGCAGAATGCTGTAGAACTAGCAGATGTATTTGAAACTACATTCCCCAACGGGAAATTGTTTATAATCTTTTGAAATATGGTTTAATGTAAAGATATTCCATTGAACAAAAGATATATATACAATACACATCGCTTTTGCATTTAAATTTGAAATATGATATGTAGAACATTAACAGAATTATAACTAAAATTATATGTACAAATAACTTTAGTAATGTTACAAACCTTCGATTTTCATCATCATTTATCTGTGTTTAAAATTTGTGTTAATTGTAAGGTTTCTTGTAAAATAATATATTTTTAGCGTGTAAAATTACGATAAGTTGCGGAATCTTCTCTTTCCTAGAGGAAAATGATCTTGAAATGCAGGAATAAATATTCATCAGGAAGCTATTTGCATGGATATAGATATGGATTAGGTTGTGATATCTTTTCAATAGTAGTTCTGCATTGCTTATAAATAATGAATTGGCTTTATCATGTTGAAGAACTCTGCGTCACAAAATAGTAAGTTCTTAAACTTCAATCTCAGTTTTTTTACCATACAATATATACATCACATTTAAATAATAATTTAAAGTAAGTTTTGTTTAGAATTTTTTTTTAAAAGAAACGAAGTGAACAACAGTATATAACAGAATAGTTTCATTGGTGACTCATGATGAAGGCTTTAGGTCCTTAACTTATACATTTCAGCATGAAATAACGTAATTTTCACGCATTACAAATATTTAAAGTCATTTAACGTACTTTAAATGTGCAAAAAATATTTTTCTTAACGGTTCTGAGTTATCTGCGTGCAATATTTAACGTAGTAATACAGATATCATATAAAAAGCAGAAACAAGCAAAAAAAAACATGAAATATACTTTTATGCAAGGATTTTTTTTTCTTTTAAATGTACCAAACCACTTTAAAGTATTGTTTAAAAAAAAGAGTGGGAGTAACGCAAGTGTTTTCCGCAAATTAAGAAATCAATTTTTCTCTTCAATCAAATTCTATGAACCTTTAGGATAGCTTTAATCACATTTAGCGGACAAATACTGCAATAACGATTAAGTAAAAATAAAAGCTATTCAGTTTTACCATTTTTAATTAAACCGTTTGTTATGTACTTGCAAAATATGTACATTTTCATAAATTTAGTTCTCATATAATTTTTAAAAATTGCATTTTTTAAAAATTATTTGAGAACATGCGCATAACATATTTTATTTCTTTAGTTTATTTAGCATTAAATTTCATTAGTAGAAGCAAAAAGTTATATTGGGGGAAAAAAAGTTTTATTACATTTATTTTTCTAAAGCTAACCTACGACGTTATTTTTGCTGATACAAGACAAAATTATTTTTTGCCCTGAATTTGAAATCATTTATCAAAGTGCGAAAAATTCACACATGCCAAGTTTCATAGGGTGGCTCAATTTTTTATAGGTGCATATATATTTTGCAGCATTGGGAATAATTTGATTTCTTTTTTGCATTTTATTTAAAATGTCCTTTCACAAATACAGCGTTACTTCTGTAACAGTTAATATCTTTTATCCATATATTCAGAAATGTTATAGAACAATAACGGGGAGAGTTCCTTAAGCAAGGAGTTTGCATATCTTAAATTTTAATTTTGTAAACACAGCGGTATTTAATCTAATTTTTTTCTGTTTTTTTTTCTACTTCAAAGATTGTATAACCAATGTGTTGAAAATTAATTTGAAAATTTAAAACAAATGACGCATTTGCACCTTGTGTATGGATTTTGTACCCCTTAAGGAAATAAAAAGCGAATAGTTTTCAGAAAAGCAATAATTTATTTCATGCAGAATGCATAATAATGAAACAACAGTTTACTTCAAAAACATTATCTAATAACTTGACACAAACGATGAGAAAAAGAATGAAAGTATGTGGTATTACACGTGGTATTGCTAATTGTAAATTTATTTTAAAATACCAATATTCTGATTATATCATAATGTCACTAAAGCAGTTAGTTTAATGAGAGTTTTTTTTTCTAAAATATTTTGATTTTGTACTTGTCACATCATGGTTTCGGATTATTGACCATTATAACCATTGTAAATTGACTATTATGACTATTGTTATTTATGACCATCGTCAATTATTATCTATCAGATAATGCTCATTTGTGCTTTAATTTAACGTGAAATTTTATTTCTACAGAGTTTGCTGAAGTACTATATGTCCTAATGCGATTTAAACGCAATTAAATGTCTTGCGCATTCGTAGAAAGAAAATAAACGGAAAAGCGTATCTACTACAGAGCAACGTCCTTTTTTTTATCATAGTGTTTCTTTACTAACAAAGAAGAGATGAAAATCAAATCATCAAATCAAAGAGATGAAAATGTAGGGTCAGTTGGGATAATTGTAAACACAATTTAAATATTTTAACTTTAGATCCTTCCCTATCTCTTGAATGAGTTGAGAAATAAAATTGTGAGCTTTGTAGCCAATAATGTGCCCCTTGTCAGTAAGTCAAAAATTGCCTTTATTACTATTTGTCAGATAATGAATTCGGTGTTCACATTTACCCCTGCGTGTTTACTGTTACCTTAGAGTCTCTGGTGTAAATGTAAACAGGGATTTATTTCCACTTTAGGTGGATGCAAATAAAAAACTGTGTCATACACACTCTGCTTGGACACTAAAGAAGTTCTGGAGCAACGGACCTCAAACTGCGGCCAGCGTTCCACATGTTATCCACAGAGTTATTTTTGAGTGCGTTAAGATCATTTAATAAGAAGTAACCTACAAAGAATCAACAATGCGATAAATTTGTGTAAAATACACACAAACGTATAATTTACATCAAAATAGAGCATTTATTATCTTCCCAAAAGATTGGAAGTACGATAAACTTAAATGTTTATAATTACTCCAGAGAACAAAATGTAAGGGGTAATTGTGAACGCCTAACTTGCACTTGAAAAAATAACAGGTAGGAGAAAATTTATGACTATATGTTTTTAGCAACATTCCATATGGCAAATAAAAATGTTTGAAACCGTTTATTTGCGTTTGATAATGTAAAGCAATTTAATTTTGTTAAACAACTTTTTTCCTTGTATCATTTTCAAACAATTGGTGATGCCTCCACAGGTGTTTGGAAACATACCGAACTTCTTCAATGCCTTCCCTATTTTGCTAAGTTTTCACTCATTACATCTTATTTTTCAAAGCTAGCGCAAATTTAGTTGTGAAGTTCGTTTAAACATACCTTGTGAACAATAACCCTAACTGACAAAAATTCCTAACAAAGAAAACACAAAACAATCTATTAAATCATTATGTATAGGAACAAAGGCTATTGGTAAAACGAACACTTAGAGCGCCACGGATTGAAACGCATTCGGCCTTGCTATAGTGTACTAGGGTGTATCGAAAAAAACGATTTTTTTTAATGAAAATTTAAAGTTTCAAGTTGATAAAAAGTTGCCTTTATAAACCCACATATACCACAAAACAAATTACCCAGACTAAAAAAATATTTAAGTCTCCGCACAAAGCCTAAAATGTATGATTTTCTTCAAAAAATCTATTTTTTCTATATATATGTATATATATATATATATATATACAGAGATTTAACTACGATTAGAATGCTTGTTCCAGCTCATATTGTGGGACGCCTCCAAAGCTCGCGTCGAAGCTGTTTGTGCACTGAGCGTTAAACAATTTTTAAGACTACAGTTGGAACTAAGCTTGCAGTGGCGCTATCTGTTTTATCGAACATTTGTGAAACATCTTAACTATCAGCTGATCCACTGCGAAAACCTCAGTTGATTTGTTTACTTTTTTTTTACTTTGATGACATTGACACTACACAAACAGCTTCGACGTGAGCTTTGGAGGCAGTCCCACAATAAGAGCTCGAATCGTTGTCAAACAAATGTATTAAAGCCGAAAGGACTTATTTTGAATTAAAATACTTAGAAAACATAATTACTAGTTTTTATTTTATTTTTTTAAACCTAATCTTAAAAGCTATTTGACACACTGTGTATGTGCGAAGGAACTTTAAGCTCGTTCCTTCCACTGAGCTTAGTTTCTGCAGTCAATTCCAGCTCCGGAATAGTTATCGCAGTAACAGGGGTGGGATCTTATAACTGATGTTTGTTCAAAACTGCAAAGAAAGAAATACTTTCATGGCTCAGCCAGAGCATCTCTTTTTGAAAATGTTGTTTGGCCAACCCAAAAAGAGTTGCTTCACTCCAGAAAATTAAGAAATCTCGTCAAAACAAAATAAATTACGTGTCTTCAAACCACCCCAAAGTACATTTTGATGCTGAAGTTTGTGTAGATTCAATTAATTGGCAATCCAGATCTATTAGAACGAGCTCTTTCGCAGACAAGAGAATATTGTTAGAGAGGTCCGAAGGGCTTAAAAACATGTTGCAAAAATATTTACCAACATTTGCAAAATACGGTAAAAATATATTTATAATGAGAAATTCAACTTTAGTTTCAAAATGCTTTTTTTTCTTTTTGAGAACTATGCGGGAGACATATATTGCATGAGAGAAACAGCTTTTTTTTTGTTTAACGTTAATTCCAAACTTCATTGTTTTCATTTCTCCAGCTTGAAATTATTTTAAAATTTTATCCTTAAATTACAAAAAAAAACTATTATCAATTTTTTTAAAAAAAATCATACATTTTAGGCTTCATGAGGGACACCTAAATACCTTCTAATCTGTGTATTTTTTGTGGTGTATGTGGATCTGTTAGGGGCAACTTTTTATCAACTTGAAATATTAAATTTCAAAAATAAAATAATATAGGTTATTTTTCGATACACCCTATTAGGTACTAAGAGGTAGACACAATTAATAAAACCAGTATTATAAAAGTTAATGATTTTTCAATCAAATGTAAGACAAAAGAACCAAACGTTAAACTACAAAATTGTATACCTGTTGTATACATATATTATGTGTGTGTAGATTTTTTACGTAGAAAATAACGATAGAAATTTCTGTAATTTTACGAAGAAATTTTTCTAATAAAGTTTTGGACTGCTTTTAACAAGAAAAGCTACGATATACGCATTATTTACTTTTTTTATGATAACGCAACCCTGCATTCGAATATATTTGCAACCGACGACACAAAAGAATTCAATTTTCACGTAGGAAATCCACCATCTTTATTTAAATTTTATTCATGACGATGGCACCTTTGAGTTTCTGTCGCTAAAATAGTTTCAGCATGTGTTTGAAATTGCCCCATTCGAATATTTATTGTACTTGATTCTGCAGCTAGATGTAGTATATTGAATATATATTAAACTTTTAAGCTCCTATCGAACTCCTTTCTTGAGAAATAAAATGATACAAGACATCTAACACTGATTTATCATGACCTCTGTCTACCTATTATGGTTTATTTTTTCTTCCGTTAAAGTTTTCTTTTTTTTCTTTGACTGTTTGTTTTTGTATATAGTTTAATTGAAGCATTTTGTCTGGTAACATAGGTTACGCCTTATCACTTCCCTACGCATCTTTCAACAGAATTACTAGCATTAATTAAAAACATTAAGCTTTGGTAGCAGCTATTTAGAGGAATTTGTGGCAAAGTGAAACAGTTAAGATAAATTACACGTTTCAAAATGAACAAATTGGAAATTTATTTTTAAAATAACAGTATATAAAGACAGAACTAAGAATTTTATAATAGAACTTGTATTGAAATTTCATTTTAGGCAGTAAATTTATACATCAAAATAAAAGTGACAAATTTTCACTTTGCACCATGTATGGGGTAAAGTGAAAAATTGAAATATTTTCCCAATGAAATATAGCTTTCAATTTGATAACACTTTGCATTTAAATGTCGCCTTACGGTAGTTCAAATAACATGCAATGATTCACATTTACGAGTACAGAGGGTTATAATTACTTTTTATTAAATATGAATAGCTAAATTAATGATTAATAAAACGAGCCTAAATAATGAAGGAATTAATGAATGTAAAAAATAAATGGTTGATTAAATGAACGAATAATAAATCTACTTAAGAAATGAACAAATAAATGAATTAATAATTGGATGAATGAATAAATGAATGACAAATTTATTTATCTTATGAGTGGTAGGGAAAACGTGAAATTAAATGTGCATTTAAATTTTCCCCGTATGCACATGATAAAATGTATTAAACATTTGAAATTAAAAAAAAGCCTGACATAAAATAAATTAACACTACACTTGACATAAGTACGAGGGTAATTTTTTAAGTAAGAACCGATTGCGCATCGTGTGTGCGCATCCAGCCAGGTGACGTCAGTTCAAGGTCAGCAACTCTTGGCCGGTCCCCCACTACACCGCCATTACGTTTCACATCTCTAACAGTACTGGTTTTGTGGTTATACTGCGTAGTTTGTCTCCATATCTATCAGTAATCCCGCCGATTGTGAAGTGCGTGCCGTTATTCTGTTTTTGAATGCAAAATCGCACTGCAGCAAGGAGAAAAACGCAACTGGACAATTTTGACCAGTCCGGACTTGGCACCATCAGACTTTTATCTCTTTCTTTAACTTAAGGCATTCCTCGGTGAGAAGCGTTTGGAAAATGATGACATACTTAAAGAAATAGTTACAAACTGGTATAATGTTTAGGCGGCAGAGTTCTTTGATGAAAGAAACCAAATGCTGGTGCCACGGCTGGACAAATGCTTGAACGTTGATGGCGACAATGTTGAAAAGTGAGAAAATGTTCATATTTTAGTTTTTGATACAAATTGTGTTATTAAATAAAATTTCTTTTACTCCATTACAAAACGGTTCTGACTTTAAAAATGACCCTCGTAGGTCTTAATTAAGGCGTACGTACACACTAGGACTTTTTTTTTTTAATTTTCACTTTAAATATCCTATAATTTAACAGTAAGTAACTGGTGTATGTGTAAAACCATTTCACCATAAAAAAACTCTAATGAGATAATTGGTAATTAATTAATTAGGGTAATGTGAGCTAATTAGCATGTTTTTTAAAACGCGATATCTCAAAATCTAATTTGTCTAGACACACAATTTCAATTGAAAATTATTCCTAAAACTATTCTTCATGTTTTGTGCCTCAATAAAGATATTAGAGATTATAGTTTTTTTTTAATAATTTTTTTCACTACGGATAGACGAAAAATCAAAATTTTTCATGAAATTTTGCCGTTTAAAAATTCACTAAAAATTTATTTTTAGAATAATAACCTAGATTGAGGCAGACAACATCTGCTGTACTATACAGCACATAATGATACTAAAATAATTATGATAGGTTAATTCATTGCTGAGTTATCATGTTTGGAACAATGCAATATATCGCAAAAACAGGATTCTTCAGAAATTGAGTTTAAAGTTTGGAAACATGTTTTCATAACTTCATGTGAACAAAAGTGATAAAATGGGTAGTACTTACAACACTAAAACCCTCCTGGAACATAAGTAGGTCCTTCTTTTTCAATTTTTTTATCTTCTTTTTTCTTTTTGATTCCTCGTAACTGCTTCCTCCTCTGTTTTTGAATAGGGGTTGCTTGTCGCAAACTTTCGTCGAGTCTAAGTTTGTTCCTATTTTCCACTCCGAGTACCATGTAATGTCCAGGACTGATATTCATTCTTCTCATAACTTCAAGTTCAGGTTTGAATCCACTGTTAAAGTGGAGAACAGCATCAAACACTGATAGTTTTACTGTTTCAATTCCGGCAAACTTGATTTTCGGGCATCGTTTCCAAATTAGGGAGTGGAGGCACTCATTAACATTCTGAGTTTTTCCGTGGAGGCATTTTTTCAGCATTTCGGGGTTGGTCAACCTTTCATAAATTGGTTTAATATGTTTTAACAGAGGTAATGGAAGTCCTCCTTTATGCTTGTAAGTTATCTGCTTTCCCCGAGCTGCGGCACGTTGATACGAACACCAACTGTCATTTCCCTTTGGGCATTTGGTGTGGAGAGGATGATCATCCTTCGCACTCAAATGGTAAAATGTACTCCAAATTGCTTTGGACATTTCTGAAACTGACCCAGTGTTGTTTCTTAATGCAAGGCCAAAATAGTTTTGCATTTTGTTTATTTTGGCGTCAGATAACTTTCCTTTGCCGCCAATTCCTTTCACTGTTTTCTTCAATTTTCTCAACGCAGTCCCAAGCCTTTTTTGGCAATGCCCAATACACTCTTTTTTTTTAATCTCCTTCCCGTCATATGGGTCTAGTTCACAGACAGCAGAATAGCTCTTGCTATCACCATCGCCATAAAAGTCAACATACTCCAGGCCTCTTGTATCAACGGAACGCTGAAAAATTCTCCCAGCACCGATAGCCTCCATGTTCGCAGAAGAGCCATGGTAATTTATGGCGCAAACGTGATTTGCCTTCCAGCTTTCATATTTTGAAGAGGACTTGTCTTCTCCACTCCATTTGCGGCACCCAATGCAGTCCTTTGAGAGCACTTCTACGTCGAGGACTTCCCCTGTGTCGACAGAAAGCGCTGTAACTACTCCATTTAATGATGAGTAGCCTCGCTTATGCCAGCTTCCGTCCATAGAAACTCCACATTCAGCAGATCCTTTAATTTCAGCAACTCGATGTGCAGCCATACGCATGGTTTCTTCAGCAAGTGGCTTCACGACACGAAGTAGCGCTTTCATGTGTTGATTGTATGGAGTCGGATTTGGTGGCGGAGGCATGTTCATAACACTCATGAACTGAGTCGCTTCTCTGTGGCCACATCCTAACTGCCTCATGGCGTAAACTAGCCGTCTATTCACTTCGTAGAACTGACCAATTTTTTTAGAGCTTTCACAAGGAGCACTAAGATAGTCACAGTTGTGGCATGCCAGGTTCAACTTAATACAGCATCCCATATTTATGTTGACATTGCTTTGTACATACAGATTATTTGCTGAGCAATTTGGGCAGTTTATTACACTGAACAATTCATTGAGACAATCCAGTTCAATAAAAAAACGCTCTCCTAACACGTCATTGTCCGTTTCAGAATCGTTAACATTGCCCAATTTTGTCTTCGATGCAGACGATTGTTCATCATTACTTTCAGTAATACATTCAGGTTTTACCTTTTTATGCTGATTGCCAAGGAACTTCTTTTTTTTTGATCGACTAGAGCGACTCGAAGAACCCATTTTCAATCAAAATAATTTATAAATGCAAAGCGAAGATACACAGATGGGAAGAACAGAAAATAGAACACGCCGGTTAAAAAGTAAACAAACGAAGCTCAAATCAGTTATTTTAACAGTTACATACCGTTGCCAAACAGCCCAAATTAAAAAAAATATTTTAAAATAATTACTTCTTTGCCAAAATTATAATTTTAAAATAAAAATCTAGAAAGTTTAGTTTGTTTGCATTAGGCTTAGATATCGAAACATGAATTTTCTGTGGCAGTATCTCAAGAAAAATCTTTGTAACTCCGGAAATATTCCGAATATTGACAATATCTTAGTATTATTGGAAAGCTGAAAATATGGAGAATCTTTTGAAGCATTAAAAAAAATAGCGATATTTTGGTCGATTTTCGCGATTTCAAGTGTGTATGTATACCTTAATGTTTAAAATATAAATAACAGGAATTGTATCATTATATATGTCGTAACAGAAAGATGGGGGGTTACAATGTAATAGGCATTTTTACGACAAGCGGCGACAGTCCGTCTGGACCAACAATAGCTGAAGAGATTTTCTCAACAAAGGCCCATTGGAGGGATAAGATAAATATAAATTTTATAACTCAAGATGGCGGAGGAGGCAACAACACCGTGAGAACACCAGAAGCAAAACGCTCTGATTGCGTGGATCTTCGTACCGCCCCACAGATAAACTCGCCAGCCAACGGCCGACGGGAAGCGCCCTGGTTGGGAGAAATTTAAGAAAAGATGGGAGGCCAATTGAGTCTGAATTGGTCAAGACCTCCCATCAAATCAGCAAGGGGCTTTTGGTGAGTTAAAACCAAAAACATCGTCAGAGAACACGAGAGTTACATAAGAACTGCATCAGAGCATGGTCAGAGAACACGAGAGTTACATAAGAACTACATCAGAGCATCATCAGATCTGGACAGAGGTGATCAGTTTTTCCCTGAAACCACTTCATCTTCCAGGGCAGAGATGGGCCCCTTCTGTACAATTTTTGATTGACAACATCTGCCGTCTATAAAATAGGCGCGGCAGGCCTCTTCTGCAAGCAGGACTATGATGATCACCATTCGCTTCCGGACGAGGAAGGATCGCCCACCGACACATATGGACTAAAATTCACAACAAGTGCTGCCGTTGGATCCGGACATGGTTCGTTCCCTGCACATTTCATTTTCCTTTTTAATAGTAGTCTCATGGGCCTAAGTTAATATCTATATAAGTGAATAAATTAATCTAGTTAACCAAAAGAATTTGTGTTTTATTGTCTATGCCACTTTGCGTATCACGCGCCCTGATGTCGTGAACCTGGCCGCGACATATATTGGTGCCGTGACCAGTGGTCTAGATAATGGTTCCGTGTTCAGTAGTGTCACTTTTGGTCCTATATTGGTGCCGTGACTAGTGGTCTAGATAATGGTTCCGTGTTTAGTAGGGTCACTTTTGGTCCTATATTGGTGCAGTGACCAGTGGTATAATAGGATAGTTCATGTTTAAGGTTTTGTTGCCATGAACTCAAATAATTTGGGAGTAGTGAACTTATGAGGAAATTGAAAATTGATGCCTTTCTAATTAAAATGTATTCAAAGTTTTATTTTTAATGCTAACTTCGAGGAAGTATAACATTCAATCACTTAGTCAAAATTAAATTTTCTTTTCAGTCAAAAAAAAAAAAAAAAATTGTTATTTCTTGTGTAAAATGATTTTATGATATCCAGAGAGTGAGAGTATCAAAAGAATTAGAAAAAAAATTATTTGTTTGTTTGTTTTTGGGTTGTTAGTGCGAAATATCAAACAAAATTTATGCATTTTAATTCGAACTCAAAAGTCAAATTTCGCAACTTGCTTTATGTTTTGGTATAGTTCTCCATCAAACAAGCTCTTACGAACTGGATATTGTAGAGTCAATTCGCTGTGAAAATTATTTTGGGGGAGCATGTTTAAAAATTTAGGCGTTTATGATTGTTGTGCCGCGGTTAGGGGAAATCGCACATAATGCTGAGGCAGTTTGTTCTTGGGGGCAAATTTGTATTTTTCAAAGTTACAGAATTAGGTGGGATAATGTCCCATTTCAGTGTGATTGGTGTTAAAGTAAAAATTAATTTTGGAAAATGCGGCGGGCAGAGAAAATGTTAGTAGTTAACGGTAGCGAAATGGATGTGAGCAAGGATAAATATTTCGGTATACAACTTATTTGTTTTGGTGAGGCGGAAATAGTCACGCAGATAGTTTAATGTGCAACGTAAAAGGATTATTTGTTTGTGTGGGAAATTTATAAGTTGTCAACTTTGGTTAGCGGATAAATGGTGGGAAATAGGAAACTGAACGCAGAAGGGCGCGATAAAGCGTAGAAGCAATCGTTTGTTAGAATATCCAAAAATGGATCCGAATCTAATTTCCCTTGTTAAACCTTTTTCCGGAGAAGCGGAGAGTTGTAGGTATTATTTTGAGGAATTTGAGAGTATCGCAAATTTAGCGAACTGGAATGAATTGCAAAAATTAATCATATTTAAGGCAAAGTTAGAGGGTGATGCGCAACAGTTGTTGATTGATGATCCACTATTAAGTAAATCCAAAAGTTATGAGGAGGTTAAGGCAAAATTCATAAAATTTTTCTCACGTCAAAAATCATTCCTTGAGTGGCAAATTGAATTTTCAAACATATATATGTCCGCCGAAGAGCCGATTAGAAATTATGCCCAGAGGTTAAGAAAAGCAGGAGTAAATTTTCTGGGAATAATGAGCGCACCACAGGAGTGCGAAATTGCAAATAAGTTACTATTAGGCCGTTTTATTGAAGGATTAACGCCGGACTTGCAAAGAGAAATTTTATTGAAAAATCCTAGTTCGTTTGACGAGGCGGTTAGTTACGCGGAAACTTTGCAAAAAGTATCGTCGGTATGCTCGCAATTACGTGTTAACGCAATCAACGCGTATTCATTAAGGCAAGAAGATAATATTGAGACGACAGAGCAGATAAGTAACATTAAACAATGTACCGCAGTATGTGCATTTTGCGGAAAGGTAGGTCATAATACAACTGAATGCCCCGGCTACCAAAAATTAAACAGTATGCCATTCAATATTAAACATATGGAAAGGAATCACGCTAATGATTGGCAGCATTCGGGAGCAAGGAGTCCGCTTGTTAAAAGACGTTGGGAGCGTACGAAGAGAGAGTTTAAAAATGAGGGGCAGTTAAATAAAAAGACGAAAATTTCAAACGAAGTACAAAACAATCGTCAAATTCAGGAAGAATTGGTAGCTCATGACAGAAATAAGAATAAAAAGGACGAGTTGTGTAGAGTAAGCTTTCGTGATAATAGCGGAAAGGAATCGAAAGATAAAATAAGTAGTCCCCAGCAAAGAGTGAATGTAAACACACGAGCAAGACAGGCGTCAAAACATAGGAACGTAGACGAAAATAAATTAGCGATGCAATACATGAAAAGGAGCATTATTCCAGTTTCGACACAAGAACCAATCGCTTGTGAGACTACGTCATCAAAGGGGGGAATCGGACAAAAACCAGAAGGGCTAGTGCGAAAATCCCCCATTTCGGAGAGCGGAGCAGGGAAAGAGTCAGAAACACACCTACCTGTCAATCAAAGCGCGAAGAGAGGGAACCCTCAAAAAGAGAGACAAGAATTTCGCGACACAGGAAGTGAAAACTCAAAGGGAAATATTATGAGCGATGAGCAGATAGCGGGATTTAAAAATATATGCGAGTTGGTTCACGAGCAAAACCAGATAAAATGTAATGAAGTGGTCAAAACAGTAACTACGTTATCGAAAAATAAGTTGAATAATGACTTACCAATACTTCACGGGTTCATCGGATTGTTTCAGGAAGATAGATGTCAACCGGTCACTTTTCTTGCCGACACGGGGGCGTGTTGTACTGTGGCTTCAAAAGCTCTATTAAATTCGTTGTCTAAAAAGGGTAAAGTAAATTGTACAACAAAATTAGTTACATTAAAAACTTTGACGGGTGAAAGCATTAATTACAAAACTTGCATTAAAGCCTGGATCACAATAGGGGATTGTACAATTTTAGAGGATATTTTTATCACTGACATAGTATTTGATTCGTATGATTTGGTATTGAGTTACCCCGCTATTAAAAAATTAAAATTGAAAATTGATTTTGATTCAGGATTGGTTAGCGCGGGAAAAGCTAAATTTGAGTTGGGGCACAGTAATGAAGGACAGGATATGGGGATAATGTGCATTTCTCAGAAGAAAGTAAGGTTGGAACCAGGGACTACCCACATTGTGTCGTTGATTTGTCAGCCAGAAATTAAGGAGGGAAGCATAGGTTTGTTTAACCCCTTTGAGAAATATACCTCTAACGTACAAATTGATCAGTCTGTCGTGAACACAAATAAGAGAAAAATTGATGTTATTGCTACCAATAATACAGATCAAATAATAACGATCAATAAGCAGGAAAAGATTGGGTTACTACATACTGATATTAAAATACAGGAGTCAGAGCTAGAATCGAAGCCAATAAATTTAATTAAAGCAACCCCTGAAGTCTTACGATTACGGCGGGCAGAATTCGACTTAAATAATTTTGAGTTGGAGCATATTGATACTGAAAATAAAGCTAGATTAGAAGAGTTACTAGTGGATTATGCCGACGTTTTTACGTCCAGCTTAAAAACATTGGGGGAAACCGACGCAGTTAAAGTAAAAATTGACGTAAGTGATGAAAAACCAATCGCAGCGAAACCATATAAGGTTCCTTTAGCGTTACAGCCGGAACTGAAGCGGCAAATAGACGATCTGAGGGCTTGTGGCATCATAGAATACACAAATAGTTTTTTCGCAGCTCCAGTCCTCCTGGTGAAAAAAGGCGGACCTGAAAAGAAATATAGGATGGCGATTGATCTTCGCCGGCTTAATGAAAAGATTAATTTGTTTCCGGTGCTCATACCGCGGATAGCAGATTTGATAAACAAATTGGCGGGTGCAAAGTATTATACTACACTAGATTTCTCCAATGCGTTTTGGCAGATACATGTTCCTGAATCGGAACGCAAATATTTGGCATGTACCTCAATGTACGGGAATTTCCAATATTCGCGTCTCGTATTTGGCTTAAAAAATAGTGGGGCCTTTTGGATGAAATTGATGTTAGAACACGTGCTGGCTGACATGCAAGAAGAGGGTATTCATGCTTACCTGGATGACATAATTATAGCTGCAAATAGCATTGAAGAAATGTTTCGCAAAATAAAAGTAGTATTTGAGCGACTACGAAAATTTAACCTGACATTAAGCCCAGCAAAAGCACGGTTCCTAAAAACCGAAATTAAATTTTTGGGATTTAACCTCTCACCAACAGGGGTGGAACCAACCCCCGATAATATGGAAAAGATCCAGAATTTTCCCCAACCTCAAACACCACGCCAAGTGAAGAAATTTTTAGGGGTGGTCAATTTTTATCGCCATCTGATCCCGAATTGCGCCGCACTAGCTGACCCATTGGAACAGCTGACGAAAAAAGGGAAGAAGTTTGCTTGGAATGAGGAATGTCAGAATGCGTTTACGCAATTTAAACGAATATTTACTTCCCGACCTTTTGTGGTGCAACCCGATATGAATAAGACGTTTTACCTCAATACAGACGGAAGTTTGTTAGGAATTAGTGGGATTTTGGGTCATATGGTAGATGGACAAATTAGGCCAGTAAAGTACTTTTCGAGAAAATTGAGAAATTCTGAAAAAAACTACGCAGCAAATAAAATAGAACTACTTGCGATAGTAGAATCTATCAAATACTTCTACGAATTTCTAATAGACAAGGATTTTGTGATTCTCTCCGATCATCAACCGCTAAAGTACCTAATTCAGTCGACCCAAGTTTCCGGAATATTAGCGCGTTGGCAAATGTTTTTGTCACAATTTTCTTATAGAATCATTTATATCAAGGGGCGCAGAAATATTTTTGCAGATTATATTTCGCGGAATCCTGCTAACCAAATACATAACTATCAGACAAACACAGAAAGTACTGCTATTCCATATTGTAAACAAACAGCGGGTCGACAAAACGACGCGAAGGAAAGTAGTGTAGATAGTGGACAAGCGGTTGCCATGGAAACAGATGGAATTGAAAGGACACAGGAGCAAAAACCAGTCCTGACAACTTTGGTGGAACCAGCGGGATCCACAGGGGGTCTGGGAGCGAAAAGGGGAGAAAACGAAATCCACGGAGAAGTGGACACATGCGATTTATCACACGAAAATGTTAGTGCCCTTACAGAGTTCGATTCTGTACTGGGCCCGATTAAAGACGAACTATGTCGGAAGCAGATTTTTGAACCCAGAGTAGGAGAAAAATTTTGGTTCGATAAATATTCACGTTTAGTGAAGTATAACGATGAAAAAGAAGAGAATAAAAATCGAATTGTCCTGCCCAAACCACTACAAAAAGGAGCAATTAAAACTGCCCACATAACGCACCTGGGGGAAAACAAATGCTTAGAAATAATGAAAAGGAACTATTATTTTGCTGGAATGACCGCTGCCGTCAAGAATTTTGTTAAGACTTGTTTTATATGTGCAAAATTGAAGCCGAGTCATCAAACCCAACGTGAATTTGGGAATAATAAAATTGCCGAATATCCAGGAAACCGGATTTCTGTGGACATTTGTGGGCCAACCGGACCCCAGGGGTATTATTTTTTGTCAGTTCTAGATAATTTCTCGCGCTATTTAGAGTTGTATCCTCTGCGCAACATTAAGGCGGAAACAATTGTTGATGCACTTTTGAAATACTTTTCGACGTATGGGGTAGCAACTGAAATTTTATCTGACAATGGCACGCAGTTCACCAGCCAAATTTTTCAAACGTTGAATAAAAAACTTGGAGTGAAGCTTTGGAAAACTTGCACGTATACTCCGTGGTCGAATGGGAAGGTTGAGCGATCCCACTTTTCAATTAAAAATTCAGTGGCAGCACTAGCCCAGGAGGGAATCCAGGACTTTGAATTAGGATTAAATCTCCATAAGTTATATTATAATGCGTCAATACACCCTGCTACTGGATTCACCCCTCACCAATTAATGTTTGGTAGAAAATTAAGAACCCTCAGTGATCAATGGGAAAAAAGTGGAACAGAGGGGGAAATAAGATACGACCCTTATTATGAAAAAATAACCAAAACATTTAAAATTATGGCCGAACAGTCAGTTCAAAATCAGAAAGCAGCTCAAAAGAAGCAAAACGAAATCCAATTAAAGAAAGCGGTGAGAACGCGACTGCGAGTCGGAGACTTAGTTTTTATAGAATCAAAAACTAAATTCAGGACAAAATATGATGGCCCATTTCAAATAATTCAAATAAATTCCAAGAACGTCGTGACCGTTGAAAGCACACATGTTAGCCACCCATTCGTGACGAAAGTCAATACGCGCAGAATTAAAATTTTGCCTGAACGGCTAGAGCATTTAAAGTAAAACAAACAAAAAAAAAAAAAACTGATAATCACAGTAATGTTAGCAACAATGGGTAAAAATTGTCATTGCAACAACCATAAATAAACACGAATAAATTGTTTATGAATGCACAACATTGAAACTTACCGCATGATTTTCGGATGCTTTGAAGAAAAATTCCAGTCATCAATGCAGCTACATTCTGCTTTAAGTTAGACTCAGCCGACGAGCGCTGTAAACCATAAAATAGACATAATATTGGGGGCATAAAAGAAATGCAGGTGAATAATATTTGGTTCTGTAAGGGGAAATGAGTATTAATGATGAGATTAATAAGAAAATATTAATAATTAGAGGAACGAAATCACCACTTGAGTATAATAAGTGCAGTTATTCCATGTGACCAGCCACTTTGTTCGCAGAAAGGACTGGAAGAGAGAAGGGGTTTTGTTAAACCGTCAGGGGACGTTTGGTCAACAGGATGTGACGTCATCAATGCCTCAGGTAGGAGCACAAGTAAAAAAAGACCCGTTAGGGAAGCATTGCGAACGAAAGGGGGTTCGAAATCACGTGTTCTACTCAGGCGAGGTCAGGAGAAATCCGTTTTGCCCAACGGGGGGCTTTTTCTCAGAAGGAGTGCAAAAGAAAGCAAAGCCTAAGAAAAAGAAAGAAAAAGGGAAATTGCTATGACAGAAAAAGAGGGTTGAAATTGGAAAGGATTGGTTGTAAGGAAATATGGTGGCTTGCCAAAAAGATTGACAATGAGCTTTCAATGTATAAGTTATCTGAAGTATTTAATGTATTTAATGAAACTCATAAGTTTAATATGAGAATAAAAGTTTCCTACTATACAAATGAATGTTCCTAGTAATTGCTCGTAGAAATAAAAAGTAATAATGTTTTTACTTTCTTTCCTCATTTCACGGGGGGGAATGATTTATTAAAAATAGATATGAATTGTACTAAAATTTATTGCACCATGAGACTAATTGACTTCAGTTGAATAAAGATATGTCAGCTGCGTGCAGGGAATGATGTTCCATTTCAACATTCTAAAAAAAAAAAAAAAAAAACACGAGGATATTTGAACTGTGTAGCTCAAAGTGCTGTCAATTTCGGACTCATGTGCCTCTTCCGTGTTCAAGCAAAATGCACCAGTTGAACTGTGTATAAAGGAGATCAATTTAGTAACAATTCCACTGCTAATGGTTGTACAAAATCGAATTTATATGGCATAACACAGACTATACATTATGCTCAATGGTATGGTCAATTTTCACAACAAGTGGGTTCTCCATTTGTCTGTTTACTTGTCTCCACGTCCAGAGCAACCGATCTCTAGGCATCCTCACCATTACCAATTTATTAAGTGTGATGTATATATATAATTTTTTCTCCAGGTTTGTCCTATTACTGTTATTATCGATTGTAGCACCATGTTTCCCATGACTAGGTGGGAAGCAACCCATGTGGAAGGAGTTGTAAATATCTTGTAAATATTAATGTATTGTAAATATTGACCCATGAGCCTTAGCAAATAAGATGAGTTATTAATTTTTTTTTTGCTTTTTTTTGATGTGCAAGGGAAGGAATCTGTCGTAACAGAAAGATGGGGGGTTACAATGTATTAGGCATTTTTACGACAAGCGGCGACAGTCCGTCTGGACCAACAATAGCTGAAGAGATTTTCTCAACAAAGGCCCATTGGAGGGATAAGATAAATATAAATTTTATAACTCAAGATGGCGGAGGAGGCAACAACACCGTGAGAACACCAGAAGCAAAACGCTCTGATTGCGTGGATCTTCGTACCGCCCCACAGATAAACTCGCCAGCCAACGGCCGACGGGAAGCGCCCTGGTTGGGAGAAATTTAAGAAAAGATGGGAGGCCAATTGAGTCTGAATTGGTCAAGACCTCCCATCAAATCAGCAAGGGGCTTTTGGTGAGTTAAAACCAAAAACATCGTCAGAGAACACGAGAGTTACATAAGAACTGCATCAGAGCATGGTCAGAGAACACGAGAGTTACATAAGAACTACATCAGAGCATCATCAGATCTGGACAGAGGTGATCAGTTTTTCCCTGAAACCACTTCATCTTCCAAGGCAGAGATGGGCCCCTTCTGTACAATTTTTGATTGACAACATCTGCCGTCTATAAAATAGGCGCGGCAGGCCTCTTCTGCAAGCAGGACTATGATGATCACCATTCGCTTCCGGACGAGGAAGGATCGCCCACCGACACATATGGACTAAAATTCACAACAACTGCTGCCGTTGGATCCGGACATGGTTCGTTCCCTCCACATTTCATTTTCCTTTTTAATAGTAGTCTCATGGGCCTAAGTTAATATCTATATAAGTGAATAAATTAATCTAGTTAACCAAAAGAATTTGTGTTTTATTGTCTATGCCACTTTGCGTATCACGCGCCCTGATGTCGTGAACCTGGCCGCGACAATATAATAGCAATAAAAATGTTTGACTAAACACAAAATATTGCAACAAACAAGCATCATATTTTCAAAAATGGCTTGCATTACCATATCGCTTGATCTTTGGAATTAACTATTTTTTATTGGAATTAACTACATGGTATGTATCATAGTTGAAATGGTATTAAATAAGTGGCGCTGAAATCAGAGTAAATGTTTTACCTTTTCACTTTGCCCCACATTGCCTTACTTATATTTAAACCTTTTATAACCTCATTATGAAATTTTGAGATAAATATGAAAAAAAAAAACAATCTACTCGTAAAACCCAAATCTGCAAGTTAAATTATAATAACATACATACATATTTTAGTATAATAGTTTAACGAATGCCCTTCCCCCTTCCTCGAAGTTATTTTAAACCTGAGAAAATCAGTTTTTTAAAAATATTTTAAAAAATTAAACAAGTATTCAAAATTAACAAGTATTCAAATTAAACAAGTATTCAAAATTATCCTTGCTCACAAATTGACTTTTATATTTGTTCTTAATTTACATATTTTTACTACTTAAACAGTCATTACAGGGAAATATTGGTATTGATTAATGAATTCCTTGAAAATTAAATGTTTAAGAAATATTTTAAGTACTTATGTAAATATTTACGAAAATTCATACGTTAATGACTTTTAATCGAGTTTTATTAACCTTCAAGAACTCAAATTTAAAACCGCGCCGTAAGCTTTGCGCAGAAGCCATATGTTATGCTAAATTAGAAATTCCATATATTTTACCAGTACTTGTGACCCAAAGAATATTTCTTCAAAATTTTGCATCGAATAAAATTTAATTTAAATATTTTCTAAATTACATTCAATTCCTTGTTGTGCAAAATGTACCCGTGTATGTGTGTGATTTAAATAAAATTTATAACAATGAGTTAGAATATATGTATTTCTCGCGATGGGAGCTGTAAATTTTCCAAACTAATCCACAGGCCTATGAACAACTTAATTTACACGTGAATTACAGAACGGTACAGAAACAAGAAAACACACAGCTTTCGAAAACATTTTTAGAATTCCATCGCTAATTGCCACTTGTTCTGAATGAAACTTTATAAACAAACAAGACGCAGTTAATCTAGTGACAATTTCAACAATTACGCATATTATGTTAATTTTCAGCCCAAAAAGTACATTGTAAAACATATTCCCTTGCAATATTTGAGAAATAAAAAAAATGTTTCAAAAGAGGATATACTTGCTAAATGATATGTGACTGCTATTTGATAAAATTTTGACTGTGGTTCAAAAAGCTATATGTGTAAGTAAAAATAAGGCGGAAATGGGTTTTGCACTAAAAAGAAGGCGGTGAGAAAATGGTCACAAGAAAGCCATTCCACATAGATAACTTCCTGTACAAAGAAAAGTTGTTGGAAACGTTGCAAAGGATAAGGCATGGGAGTAGTTGAAATTCTACTGGCCTCATTACATGGAGGATTAGTTCCGTTCAATGCATGCTAACAGGGCAAAGAATTTCTGCAGTGTGCAAACTTCTTAGACATAATAGTTTAGTCTTGGGAACATTCTTAAAAGTCATGCGGAAACCTCGCGCTCTCATCAGAAGGAATGAAAGAAACAAACATAATAGGATTTTCCAATTTTACCAAAACATTTTAAGTATTTGAAAAGTCCTTATTTAAGAGCAAAAAGCGTGTTTTACTTAACGAGAATTGTATATGCGTGTGATTTTTTTTTTTTTTTAATTTCTAATGCAGATTTATGAACAGCAAAAAAGGATACACAAAATGGATAACCAAAAAAACGTATGATATTAAAATGGAACGTACTTCAAAGCATCACTTTTAACCTGATTGCAGTACCTTTGTGACTATTTCTTGCGATAAAATTTGATAGCAGAATTAAGTCTTCAAAATGGTGTTCAGGAAAGTAGTACTTTAATTTAAAATAATGTCATTAAATCTTTAGTATTTTTTTCGATCTACATACTATCCTTTAAAATTATAAATATGATGCTAAATATAAAATTATACTATGATGCCTAGTTATAACTAAGGAAAATATTTTTTTTTCTTCAACTTCAAAACAAATATATTTTCAAAATTTTAATTGCTAAAACATAACGTATGTACAAATTAAGATTTAAAATGTACGTGAAATCTATTAACAAAATCAACGTTTATTTGTCGTAAAGCAGACTTACTTAGTTCAGAATAAACTCTAGTAGAGCAATAGCTACTTTCTTTTAAAAACAAAAAATTCTTAAAGAAAAACTTCACTAAATAAAATGATTGGGGAAAATACAGAAAAAATATCTGTTGCTTCTGATTGTATGAGGGTTATATTGCGTAAATAAAATAGATGACAAATGCAGTTTTCTTTAAAGGTAGTATTTTTCAGGTCATAATTTAGATTACGTGCTTCGACGGTTTCAGCAACGGTAAGTAAAAGTGATAAATGCAAGCAGAATAAAACCATAATTCTTATTATGCATAAAATTTACATATAATCGCTTTTGATACACACCGTAGATACATTTTATCTATTGAAATGTTAGAATGGCTTTATTGTGGGCTCCATGTGTACAAAATACGTGCGTCTCGGACGATAAGTTATGATATGCCATTCAATATTTTTTCAGGCAATTTTTTGGTTTGAGAAATATGCAAAATACTCCTTGTTAGTTAAAATTCTAACTATTTCCTGATGTATTATTTTCACAACACATTTTTAATTACATTATATTCACAATAAAAACATTGAAATACCAAAAACTGCAAGAGCGAAATCAGAAATTCAGAAGGAAATCGTCAGAAGGAATAGTGGCTTTGTTGAAAAATTCGTGTTATTGAATTTTAGGGAACTATTTCTTATTAAAAGCTGTTTTGTAGTATAAATTTAATAAACTTTAGCGTGCTATTCACATTTTTTCCCTGTATCACTTATAACATTGCATTATATTTTACCTGGATGTTACTGTGTTGCATAATATTCAATGGCATCAATGTAATAAGTTAAATTTCATAATAATAAGTTGTGTTACTTTTCCTAGCCATAACATATCTTGTGCTTTGAATTACAAAACAAAAATTACTTTCATTGGCATTTGATGTAGGACAAATAAGAACGAAAATAAAAAGGGAATATTTTAGTGACGTTTCACTTGTTCGTGCACTAAAATATAACTAATCATTTCATGAACAAATTTTGTATTTGACAGTTTAATATCATTATGGAATGTAAAAAGATTTCAAACAGTTTCTATTTTTACAGGTTGCAGTTTTTACAAAGTTATAAATATATCCTATATCCATTATAAAGATGTCTTTAACAGTATAACTACAAATGTACTTCATTTTTAGCAAATATTTTATCAGTATATGTACTGAATGAAACGTACGAAAAAACATGGTGTCATCATCATAACTTTTTTTTTTGCGTTTTTAAAAGGTAGAAAAATAATCATGTCGTTATAATGTACAGATTGAAGCCATGCATAAGTTTAACTCTTACAAATTAAATAGGTATTAAAAGCTCACGTGGTTAAGAAGAGTTTTGCTTTTCATTGCGAATAATATAAACGAAATTATTGTCTGAATATCGATTAATACTTTTCTTTCTTCACGTTTGAAGATAAACTTCCAACTTTAGGTCTAAAACACATTTTAAGCTAAAAATTTGTATTTAATTATTTAATTAACTATATTGATTTAGTTGCATATAATGACATTTAATTAAACATTAATAACAAAACAAATAAGCAAAATTTTGTGATCATTGCAGCCAATACTGTACTTCTTGTGAGTAAATGTGAACCACAATTTTGACTATATGACAATTTGCTAGCGAATGCGCTCGTGTTCAAAATTACCCCAGTGTGTTTGCAGTTACCCCAGAGCCTCTGGGGTAAATGTAAACAGTGTTTTATTTATGAATGAGGTTAATGCAAATAGAAAATTCTTTCATACACAGTCTGCTTGGAAGCTTAAGAAGTTCCGGAGCAATGGTGATCAATCTGCGGCCAACGGGCAACATGTGGTCCGCTGAGTTATGTTACGAGTCGGCTGAGATCATTTAACGAGAAATATCTTGCAAAAAACCAAGTAATGCGACACATTTATGTAAAATGTGTCCCGCAGTGGATCAGTCGGTTAAGCTTGGATCCCACAAAACACCGAAAGTAAAGCACAACTGGCCGTGGTTAATGCTTGGGAGGATGACCACCTCCCGCGACTGATTACTCTGAGACCGAGTACGCTAATGGGAGCTGTGCACGTAAAATGCGTCGTCGCTTGAAATGTCCACTAAGTTAGAAATAATTTCCGCTAAGGGACCAACCTAGGTGACGATCTCTCATCTGGGAGATGGTTCAAAATCATGAGCCCCTCTGAGCCAAGTGTACATCAGTCTAGAGGAGCTCATTAATACTCGGTAGAAGCTTCCTAAATTCCTGGTCGCCCTGCAAGGGTGCTTGGATTTCCATGTGGCATTAGCAACAACAGCAACAGTTATGTAAAATAGACACAAAAGTGTAGTTTACAGCAAAATATAATACTTATTGCCTTAACAAAATATTGTAAATAGGATAAATTTAAGCGTTTACAATTATCCCAGTGTACGAAATATATGGAGTAATTGTAAACACCTAACTTGCACATGAAAAATAACAGAGAGGACGAAATTCATATCTAAATGTTGTTAGCAACATTCCATATGACAAATAAAAATGGTTGAAATCGCTTACATTCCTTTTGTAGAAGAGATGGAGAGGAAAATGTAAGATCCCTAAATTTTGTTAAACAAATTTTTTCACCGTGCCATTTTTACAAAATAGTGACGCCTCCACAGTTGTTTCGAAACGTACGAAACTTTTTCAATGTCTTCCCTATGCTGCCAGTTTATCACTCACAAGCAGTTAAGTTTTCAAAACCACCTCAAGTGTAGTTATGAAGCTTGTTTACAATTACCTCATGTTTACAATTACCCCAACTGCCCCTACTTCTCTTTTTTTGAAAAGGTTAAAGAAGAGCACTTCATTAAACATTCATTTTATTTAACAGGACATACTCATCTCAAAAGGATTATTTGATGAAGAAAAACCTAGCTTCAAATCAACTAACAATAATTTAATATTACGTCTCGATTCAATATGCTACAAAAAGCACACAAGGATAGTAACGGATTTTTTTTTTCAAAAATATTAGAATTGCTAATTGAAAGTATCCGTTAAGTACTGAGAAAACTCCGAGTTGATAACAAATTTAGTGAGGCATTTTTTCCTAATCCCCAAAGGGCTGAAAACATTTTATAAAACTATTTTTTTTTACAAAAAAGATATTGCAAACAATTTGATATCAATATGAACCTCTTAGAAGTATTAAAAAATCGTCTCATTAGTTATCTAGCAAAGATGATCTTCAAAGACACTAAGTGTAGGCAGCAGATCAGCATTAAAAAATAAAAATTTTCAAATTGGAAATCTAAAAGCTAGGGTTTTCGGAAATTCATTCATTTATTTAAAATATTCATTAATATAATGAAAATTTAATTATTTCTTAATGTAGTTTTATGCATAAATTTTAAGAGTTGAATCGCTTTCATGCAAATCCGTAATGAAAGTAAGGAATAAAAGAAATAAAATTTACTCTTGCCGCTTAGTTTCCTCCTACTAATTTAAGCAATAAAATATCTCAGCTCTTTGAATAGTATATAATACTTTACAATGTACAATATGCTTATAAGAGAAATAATTTTGCTCCTCAATTTGATTTACATTACTTTCAAAGTTAGCCGTAGATCTGCGACAAATAAAATAGCATATTAAGAAAAGCAACTCTCATTAACATCCCAAGAGGGATTATTAAAATCATTTTAGCATTTAATATCGAGAAGCAAAGGTATTCAGAATAGAGATAATTTTGTAGAGTAGGACTATTTATTACATACGTTGCTATGTAATAATCATTCACATAATATCGTAATTAGTTTATGTTTTTGTTCATTAAGATGTATGTTTATGAGGAGCAAACACTTCACCAATATCACATTTGCAGCTATATCGAGAAGGAAAACTCAGAGCAAACAGCTTTTTATATGGGTAAGACAAAATGCTATTCATATTTATTTAGAACAAGGTCAATTTTAATCCTCATGTTAGCGAGTTATTTATTAAGGTAGTTCCAATTTTGTTGCATTCCATTCGAAATATGTTAAACCAGGGTTCAACGAAGGCAGAAGTAGCTTATCACGTTTGCTGCTATTTCAATTAAGTATCGGTGGAAAAAAAACTCCTTTTACACAAAAGATTTAAAATGCTAGTGATTTAACGGAAAAATATTGTACGAGTTTTACTAAATTTTTCCAAACATAAGTAAAATTTCAAAACTTCAGAAAACGTATAGAGGTAAATAAAAATCTTCCCATGTCAATGCTTCTTCAAAAAAACATGCAAGAAGGACTTAGCCTACATGTTATATTTAGCCTGAAAAGTTTTTTTAGCTACTGAAGCCATTAGAATTGAAAGGATATTCATTGGGAAACCATCAGTTGGTAAAGATATGTCCATAACATGAATTGATTAATTTTTTGACTGGCCGTGATCACATATATTGGGTCAATTCATAATTAACCACCTCTTCTTAAACAATATTTTTTTATGACGAAAGTCTAGGAGCATATTTAAAGGATTATGCTGGAGCACAATCACCTTTGACTTCAATAACTGCTTCGCATTTGCTTGGCTGACGGTCGACTCCAGGGGGAAAGATGCTAGGAATATTAGATGAAAAACACGCTTTTAAATCAGCCATCAGGCCTTTGAAACACTCAAAAATTTTGTTTGCCAATTTTTCAGTGAGCGATTAGCGTAGTAGTCCGTAGGAGTCTCTGTGGGAGAGAGTATGGCGTAAGAAGCAACTCTAATCCCTTAACAGCGATGTATTCGAAGATATGACGCTTAACATGCGGACGAGCATTATCGTTCTTGCGAACAATTTTGTTCTTTTCTCGCGGTATTTTCGTCTAGATAGAATCCTGGAGGAGATAAAGTTTAGCCAAGTAAAGGTATCTGTTAATGTGTAATTTCAGTCTCCCGTTTTCGTCCGGAATTTGGTACTGCTGACGTTCATCATATTCGTACACTAATAACAAATAACAATTGAAAGGGTTTCCCAATGGATGATTCCCCCTTTTTTCCCCACCAAACACACCACATAGCCATTCCCCGAAATTGGCTTTCTGTAAATGTCCTTTCGCCAAAACGTTCGTTGAGATTGTGAAATGCCTGATGCTTTCCATCCATTGCCGTACTGGTAAAGCATATGACGAATATATGAATATGATTTTTCACACGAGTTTTATCAGGTAACCCTACAAAAATATTCATTTAAAACAAAAGTAAACAAAATTTGAAATTTCACTAACAAAGAAAAAATAACACACCTGCCTTAACGACGGATAATCATGCATCAACTTAACAAAAACCATGAGTAGTCAATGCCTTAAAAAACTATCGTGGGCGCGTTTATACGGATTTGCAATTACCTTCCTTCCGAAGTTGTAACGCATAATTACTGCTACTTTATTCAATTGACTTTAGACGAGTGCCTGCGTGGGGACACGGCCATTTCTTTAAATTTGAAATTAGAGTGTCTGCTCAGAACATATATATGTGACATACATGGGACGTTTGACGGTTAATCGAAAAAGTCGGTAAATTAGTAGATGGTTTATTGAATTACCTAATTAGAAAATTATACAAATTTACTTGCGGACAACTTTGTGATAAATGTAAAAGCATATGGATCATCACGCAAAGAATTTTTTCTCATCACAAAATCCAGCTCAATTTTTAAATAACATCATTTACTATTAAACAGAAAAAGAATTAACATTTAATCAAATGATATTAAATATAATTCAATCAAATTACGTTGTATTAATTCTTTATAACTGAGAAAAAAGATTTGAAAAAAAGACTCCACTTGTCTATTTCCTGGTTGTGTGCTCTGTAAACAGCTGTACAAGTTTTATTAAGCGCTTTACTTTATTGAATGGTTTACTTATTTTGTAAAAAGAACTCATAACTGATTTAGAAATCGTTCAACCTATTTTGTAAAGAAAACCTGCATTTACTTTAAGTTCTCATAAACTAGCAAAATTTAACTGGATTTTGAAGTGAGAGAAAGAGCTACATAAGAGATGTCTCGTTTTTAAATATTATATAATAATATTTAAAAACGAGAAATATCTTGGAAATATAAACTATTTCCTAAGATGAAAAATAACATACGATGTAATGAGGGGCAAAAGATCGATGAGAACACATGATACAAAATTTACATTAGTGCTCAAAAAAGTTTATTCGATTAGTTCTGAGCAGTAGCCGGAAATGATATGTTTTTCCCTTGCAAACTAAAGCTAGTAAAATGTCCAACGCCTCAAATGTTGTGTTTGGACAGTAAAAGTCAACGTTATTTCTGTTAGTTCTCTTGATAGTTCCCGAAACTTTATTGAGTATGCTAACATTGAGTAGCTTTATTGAGTATCGCTTTGGACAAGCTTGTATGACATGGAATGGATAGTTCTTTTTAATTGTTACTTATAATATTTTCTAATCTCAGAAATGCAATCGCAGTAAAAAGATATACCATTATAAAAGCCACAGGTGGTCATGTTGACATTTTTCTATTCATTATATATTTTTTAATGTTTTACATAACGTAATACGTTTACTATTTCTTAAAATGAGTTTCTGTCTCGCAGAAGAGTCTCGAAATGTAAAACGCTTACATGAAATTTTTGATTCAGAAATATTTGTACGCATCTGTCTTTTCCTGTATAAATTATTCTTAAAGGCGTTTTCCTCGCAATGTAAAACGCTTCCAAGGAAATGATTTGCATTTAGAATACTTAGATAACACATGAATTCAAAATTTACAAGACGAAGCTCCTTTTTGTGGTTTTCATAAGTACAATCAATCAAATGCAAGCATTTTCGGAAATTCTTAGGTATCTGCCAAAACAACCCCACCTCAAAAAACTTAAAATGAGCACCTATGTATTTCTTTTTTCTTTCAGTTTACAATCATTTACTAAAAATCAGTTTTATATCATTTAACATTTCATATATTTTTATTTGTAACACCATACATAATGTATTTGGAGAGAAAAATATTTTATGTTTAAGTCTAAAACAGTCTAATAACAATTGATTTTTTTAAAACAAAATGATTTAAGACTGTAATGTATTTGACCGAAAACTTGATATAAAGAAACTAGTTTGCTTCTATGTATGACGAAGCTTCTACAAATCTCTTTTTGTAATTAAAAATACCACATTTAGTTCGTTATTTAAACGTCCCAAGGCCTTACGGATCAAACTAACTAAAACTGGTTTTAACGTAAACAAATGAAGGAGAAAAATGACTTTATTAACCGTTTAGCATAGTATATATACATATGTGAGTGTGTGTGCGTAGTAAAATACTATTTACATACGCACTCGTACGCGTATACAAAAAGAGATCGAAACGCAAATTTTCTTAAGAAAAAAAGGTGTATTTTGTCAATAACAACAAATTAAATAATTTCCAGTTCCACGATGCATTTATTTATATTAATTTAAAGATAGATTGCAGCAAGTACAAGGGCAAATATAATTTTAAAATATTTAATCACTTATTAAGTTCTAAAGTTTATTTAATTACTAAACCTGTAATCTGAGTGAAAAGTCTTAAAAATCGTTAGATAACTGTCTCATAGTGGTATGTCGACACGAAGCATTAAAAAAAAAAGGCTTTATGTTTCATTTTTAATTTTCAATAAGTCTGAAACTATTTTTTATAAAAAGGTGATCCTCCTAATTAGATATAAAGATACAAGTTACTTACCTAAAAATCGAGTTTGAAGGGAATGAGAAACCATTACAAGTAAGAAGTATCATTGGTATCTAAAGTAACTTTTGATCTTTATTTTATTGACTTGTTAGAAGTTCTCCTTGCAGGAAGAATAATTCAAAATAATGAAAAGTATATGAGTGGGAAACACATCGCCATTTGCTCCATATCGATAAACATTATTCTGACAATGTCAACAAGATTTTATGAAGATCAATTTTCTGATCTGTTGTTTCGCTAAGAAATAGGATTTCTCGTTCTTCACTTGCATACAGTCAACTGTCGTATCACGTTTTTCCAACAGAACACCCTAAACAAATATACAATGAATAAAATGTTTATCTTACATTTGGTTTATACTCTTTCACTGCACAAAATGTAGACCACTGATTTTTTTTTCCCAAAAAGCGAGACGAAATGTCTGATATTTGTATGCATCTCCTTTTAAATAAACGAGAGATAATTAAAATGGAGGTATTCATAAAAATTAATGAAATTCTCAGGAAGTCATTTTTGCTTTTGACGGTTTATGCTGCAGATAAATATTTAAATGAGAACTTCTTTTGTGATATATTTAACATTAACTGTATACTTTTAGCGTTCATCGTTGTAGTCTATGTGGATTTGTTGCGGAAAGAGCAATTGGGCGTTGCCACAAAAAACAAGAAAATTAATACTCCATCTTAATGTCGTGTAATGATTATATATTGGATTAAAGTATTTTATGCATGACATTATCAACTTTCTAATTACGCAACCACACCAGTAAAGATAAGGTTTTTGGAAAGCAGACGTATTACTCTATGTTCTACAATGTCGTTAATTAAAGCCTCAGTTTATCCATAAAAATGTGTCGACATATTTTTCATTCAACTTGTGTTGCTAGAACATAAGTTGCATAATTTAGCATATACCAGCATATTACCTGATGGTGCAATTTTGTAACGTTATTACAGCAGACATTTCACTCCCGACATGTAATTCCTTGATTGTAAATATAATCACATTTACGTGCGTCTGTATGGTTATTTACTGTAAAACATATAACTGAATTATGTTTATTCATATGTGTAACTGCTCTACTTAATCGCATTACCCTTTTTTAGCCTACTTTCCCGTAAAAGTAAAAAAAAAAAATAATAAAGCATGAAAGAAGGCTTAATGTATCGTAAAAATATCGTTAAAAATAAAGAAAACTCAAAAAAAAAGTGAAGTAATTAAATGAAGATTGAAAAATAAAAAATTTGAAAGTAGGGTTTTGAGATGGGGAAAATGTGTGTCTGTCGGTATGTCTGTCTGTCTGTTTGATTTGAACAATTTTTCGTTCAATTTTGAACAGTTCAAAAAAATTTAACATTAGCGCCTATGGGCGAAAATAAAGCAAATTATGTAAACTCTGGGTGCAAGATCCATGTTCCAATGAACAAGCTTACTGGAAGAATCTCTTGGCGTGAAATATCAATTTGAACAGTTTTTGTTCATTTTTGAACAGTTCAAAACATTAACATAGCGCTTACGGGGAAATTTCAATCCTATCTAACGGACTAATAAATCCTAACCTAACGGACTGATTTGCTTGGAACAAACTTTATCGGAAAGCTCTTATAACGTAGAACATGTGCAAATAGAAAGTTCACCCAGAACTAACGAGCCTATTTTCCTATAAAAATTTTTTATCGGGATTTTTAAGGATATTTCTCAATGAATAAATGAATGAGTGAAAGCATGAATTGATGAATAAATGAAGGAGTGAAAGAGAATGAATCAATGAATAAATGAATGAGGGAATAAATATATGAATGAGTAAATAAATGAATAAAGACATGAATGAGTAAACGAATGAATGAATGAATGAATGGCTGAATAAAGGAAAGAATGAATGAGTGAATGAACATGTATTATCCGTTGAAAAAGGTATATTTGAAATAATTAAGAACTAAAGCTAAAGGAGAAAGAGATAGCTAGATTATAAATTTGAATTTGGTGTATAAGGGAAAGTAGGCTCGTATAGTTCTAGACGGAACTTCTTGTTTATTGTTATTTTTGGATGCTTTTAATTTTACACCTTGTAACAATGTTTACTAAGTATTGCCGCAAATGACAATACAACGTGTTTAACTTTAATTCTAATAAATTTTAAAAAGTTAAAAATGGACATGCACCAAAAATTAAAAGTATAATATTTTGCTTATAAGGCTCAAAAATTTCCCCCTGCTAATTGAAGCGAACGAGAAACAGTTACCCAACTTCGGCACATTATCTCAGCAGTACTATGTAATATTTAATAAAATACTTTTCGTGCTGCTTATAAAGAACTACCAAAAGAAAAAAAGAGAAAAATATTCATTACAATATCTCAAACATAGTTATGAGTATAATGCAATAAAACTAGGAAAAAACTATGCATGGATGTTTAGATACAACATTTTAACTGTAACTTGCAACAGTATGCATTTATATATCATTTGTACTCATTTATACCAAAGCTGAAGAAAAACACTACTTACTGTCAAAAGATAATACCCTCCCCATCCGTAACAAACACTCTTTGCAATTAAAGTAGCAACAATATTTTAAATTTGTTAAGCATTCCTGCTCTTTTCATACGAAGGAAGCTTGGACATCGCCATTCGACACATGACTGTTGACAGGAGCAAACTGCAACTCTAAACACGCGGTTTATTTTCTATTATTAGCTTTTCGGCACGCACATACGGACGCCTGAAGAATAATAGCAATTTAGATTACTGATGCAAATCTCAAGAAACAAGGTTTTCTGGTATGACGTGGGATAAGTGCTTTTATATCATTCTCTGCAATATAACTAAATTGCCAGAAAAAAAAATATCTTTTTCGTCATTTATGTGATAAAAATATTTCGATTAAATGTTATTTTGCATTCTACAAAATATCTTTCGATAAGAATATTTTTTGTCACTTAACATTAACAAAGTTTTTGTGATAAAAATGTTCTAAAATTTTGTTAACTCGTATGCAGCAAACTCCTTTTTTTTGTTTAAAAAAATCTTGATTTCACTTACACTGATAGAAATTTCATTATGAAATTAGGGTTAAATAGCCGGCAGCAATCTGTCCATCTAATTAATCGTTAAATTTACGGTTTGGAGCATTTTTGTATCTTTACGGGTTCTAAACCATTTCCAATCAGCTTGGTTAAAAAGCGGTAAATACAAAAGTTTGCGGATTCATCACAATTTAGTAGTACGTATGATAACATACTGCTGGCTATGGTAATTATATATATGCGTAGAATCTTTGAAGAGTAGAAACCAATCATAGCTATTATATTGTGGCGGACAACGAGGTGCGAGGACACGGTGGAGCAGGAGGTCTGCCGGAGACGGGAATAGAACCACGGACCTCCACGGTGGAAAGCCAGTGCTTCCATGCTTTTCCAAGAGGTACCTACTAGATGTTCAAGATTTTGAGAAGTTTTTTTATTCTGAGAAAGATGAAAATGCAATATCAAAAAATATTTAAATGGGGTATGTTTAAACAACCAGTTTTATGACTATTACTAACTTCATCTTCTCTTCATCCCCCCCCCCCCTTCAGATAAAAATGAACTATACAATATTATGCTTTGGAATTCTAATCTTCAAACTTCTTCGATCCACAACCAAGATTAAAGCTCTATTCTTATTGACTACGAGACCTAAGTGGCGCTCGAAAATTACAGTTAATTCAACTTTCTTCAAGAGAAACAGAGAATAAACGATTTTGTTCACAATCAGCGGTTTAAGTACCATCTTTTTAATGGTTATTCAAATGTTGTAATTAAATATGGTAAAATAACAATCAAATAAATGTTTATTTTTAATATTTTCTTACGGAAATTTTTAACAGTGTAATAAGGGTTACCCATATATAAAAAGGTGTTCTTTATGAAAAATAATATTGTTAACGCAATATATATGTGTGTGTGTGAGAGAGTAGAAGCAGATTTTTTGCACTTCTGCTGAGCAACGATTTGGTAATTGATTGTTCGCCTCAAAAACAATTTATTATTGTATTGGATAAATTTCTCTATATCCGAGAATTTTCATTTGTCATTTAAAATCGAGAAACAAAAATGGGAAAAAAATCTTTAAGGAGATTTTTTTCTGAATTCTACAACGGAAATTATGTGGTAGCTCCATTATTTATTTCTCAGGGTATGAAAGTTTTCATTTTAGCTAAATTTGAATTCACTATGAAGAAACATCATAATTTCCGCTCTGTATTACGTAGCGGAGAAAGCAATTTCGCTTTTAATAAAATACGATTGGAGAAAAGTGATGCATTGCCTTCGTTCTCATCACATTGACTTTTTTTTATATAATTGCACAACATGTTGTTTTCTGTATGAGGGACTAGCATTTATTTTGCAACTCATATAAAAACAAATATTAAATATATATGACATCTATGTGTATTCCGTTGGTGGAATGCATTTTTTCCCTTTTTTTTATGCTCTACAATCAACGTGAGTGCAGAATTTCTCGTAAGCTACGTCAGTCTGATTTATATCAGAGTTATACAATAGAATCCTTTTAATCCGGCATTCTGCATTTCGCCATTCTGTAATCAAGCACTGATCGAGCTAGTCAGATTTTGCAGGTAATTTTATTTGCTGAATTGAACCGTCGCGCCACTGTGCTACCCGTGTTTCTGGTTCGTTTTATGTTTAGCCTGACTCGTCTCCTTCATTTCAATAGATATAATATGGCTCCTATCAGAAGAGGGCTTTGATCTCTCTGAAATTTATTTCTTGGGGAGTTCACTGAAATATAAAAATGTTATCGGGGAGGAGTCGAGTTGGAATGCCTACTCAACTCAGTGTCAATAACATTGCCTCCTTTCAGTGAGCTCAACTCAGTGTCAGTAACATTAGTTCCTTTCAGTGAGATCAACTCAGTGTCAATAACATTAGCTTCTTTCAGTGAGCTCAACTCAGTGTCAATAACATTTCCTCTTTTCAGTGAACTCTCAAAGAAGAAACAAACACTCTCAATGTTGGTCTCACCTTGGCGCAACCTAACGATACAGTATGCCCTGTGTTTCTAGAAGCTTCCTATATTACTAGCCAAAATATTTGAACACAATAATACATTATGAAGTTCTCGAAGGCCAGCCCAAATTCAAAAAAATGTATCAAGGTGTGCATGTCGCTGCTTCAGTTCAATACTGAGACATCTTTAAGAAGCATCTCTAAGTAAGTGACAACTAAATTCTAATTACATAGCTTAAAACAACAGTGAGAAGCTATTATTATGTCTAAACTCTATTTTCCTTAGTACATTTCTTGAATTACAGCGCGGAATATTAAATCTTTATCTACTGACGTACTTATACGAACCATTCCCTTTAAAACTCCTTTCAGTAACCAATTTTACGAATATTTTTAACGGTACTTTTCAGGGACACTCTTTAAATTCCACTTTTTCACGATGCATTTCAGCAAGGGTTCTATGAAGAGTACTTTAGCAACTAAAGAGGACAGATTTTTAGCCAATAATGAGTTTTGAACTGCCATTTTGTTCAGATTTAACCTTTTTTTGCTCCGGAGAAACGGTAAAACACAGGAAGTAATTCAATGAGTTTTTAAATGTGTTAGTTATAAATTTAGGAAGTAGCTTGACCAGATATTTTAAGTGAAGTGTGTAATGGATTTCACGGTTGAAAAACTCTGTGGTAGTTATCAACTGTAATGAGTTAAATTTCTATAGGTTGAGCATTTTAGTTATGTAAAACCCTTCATTTTCAGTGAAGTTAACCCCCCCCCCCCTCAAATATAGACATACATATATATTACATGCAAAAAATTGCTGCACATCATAATACAGTACATAAAGGGTCTAATGTTTAAATGCGTTCATCACAAAACATCAGTTTTAACATATTTTAACATTGAAATAGCAACAATGTGTCCAACAATATACAGTAATATCTAAAGACAATTAATCGCTTCAAGAAAAGTTCTAACAGGAGCATCATTGATATGAAATTTCAATAACAATTTATAATGAAAGAAAAACCTCTAACTAAATAATTTTAATTTTCTCTTTGAAATCATGAGTATTTTCTGTCATTCCCGTTGAAAGTATATTGTTGTACGATTATTCAGAAAAATCACACAAGTCCAGAAAAGCAAAATATCCAAGTTTTCGTGTAATGCCATGCAGAACACGAAACGTAATGAACAAAAGTCCAGCAAACAAGTTTATTATCCACATGCAGATTCAAAAACATTTTGAAACTTTTATAAATATGTCCAATCCACAACTTTGTTTCTTTCGAAATGCATGGGATATTTGTAAGAGCATATTCCCCAATAACAAATTTATAATAAACCTATTTCTCTTTTTTTCATTTCTCTTAGCTCTTAAGAGCTAAAAATGTATCTTTTTCAACTGTTAATACATATTCATTCAGCCATTTATTTATTCAATCATTCACTCATTTATTCATTCTTCAGAAATGTCTATAAAAATCAGCACCAAAATAATTCATAGGAAACTAGGTTTGTTTAGTTTTGGATGAATTTGGTGGTATGTGTACATATTCAAAGTCATAATATCTTTCCGATAAAATTTGTTCTAAGCAAATTCGTCTATTAAATCAGGATTTACATAGGATCGAAATTTTCCGTTAGGCGCGAATGTTAAGATTTTTTTGAACTGTTCAAAATTGAGCAAGAGATTGTTCAAATAAAAAAAGTATGGAATAAAGGTGTCATTGACGATATCATTCGAATGCAAAAAAAAATTTCGAATCGGATTACTCCCTCAAAAGTTATTAAGGGGGGAGGGACAGACAGAATTTTTTTTTCTATATCTCAAAACCATACATCGAATTTTTTATTTTTAAATATTTATTTAAGCACATCCCTTATTTTTGACTTTTTTTTTCCAATTTGAAGACATTTTTACGATATCCCCCCTGTGAGCATTATTTCATATATAAATATTTTTTTACGTTTACAGGAAAGTAGGCTAAAAAATGCAATTAATTTTGAATCGCTACAACGGAAATATGAAACGAGATTTCTACAAATAATTCAAAATATCTTAAGATTACTTTTGGCATCATACGTTGGCAGGCAGATAATTATTGATTACAAGATCGTTATTCAATGTTCGAAAGTGGAATAAATTGGACGAGAAAAACTATGTCATATGGTTATGGGTTACTTATAACCCTTTCTCCGTTAGGCAGAATATCGACCTAAACAGGTAAGTACCGCAACTCCGGTAAAGTAAAGCATAAGGGCCATTCCATGGAAAACCCCACACAAAACAACAATATTTCAATTATATTTCAACATTTCAATGTATTAATTAATGTAGAAAACAGTCTAAAGCATTAATGTAAGATATCAATTATAAAGAAGTAAAGCATTTTTAGAAACTGAGAGTAATCTTAATGATGTAGAGAGAAATTTACGATCAAAGAGAAAACTTGTTGATTTCCGATGATCCGAACTGATGAAATGTTACAGCTACAGTTAATGACCTTACCTCCTATTTTTGCGAAAGAATGTCTCTCTGCTTTTGAAAAAAAATGGTTAATAGTAAAATTGTATGAGGTATTCAACTTCTACTTTTTAACATTCTATGATACTTATTAGTTATGCTAGATTAGTTGGAGCTTTAGTGTTAAGATACGCTTTATAATGCTTGTAAAATATTTACAAACACATTAAAACATTTGGCAATGTTTAGCAGAAAATACGCTGACGATTTTTTGAATACAGATTATGGCGAGTAACTTTGCTATATTTCTCTGTTTACTTGCATGTAAACATAACAATATAATAAAATTAGGAACCATCCTTAGTAGTCAGCAAACTGCTACCATTAATCTGGTGCAATATACCAACTAATTTCTTACAGGAGAGTTTTCAACCCCATGTACCTCTTCAACAGGGGTGAACCCCCCCCCCCCTTCAGAGCGACGGCCCATCCCCTAAAAAAGTACGAAAGCCCCCAAAACGATGACCGCTCAAATCTGCCAAACAGGTGACCAAGCGCCCTAAAAGCTACTGAACCAACACCCCCCCCCCCCCCAACGTCCTAAAACTTCAATTCATCCTACTTTCAAAATATTTGTACAATCCTTCGGCACTGATCTAGAAGAGAACACGTGTATTTTGCTTATTTACAACGCTTGTAATGTAACGCTGGTTAGTGATCGCAATGCTTGCTCTCGTTGACATACAACACTAAAAAATATATAAATAAATAAAACTAAAAGTAGCAAAGACTTTTTTGTAGTATTTTTTGACAATGCAAAGGAATGAGAAAAAAATATAACTTGTTTGTAAAAGGAGTTTGTTCGTTAAACAAGTTCGATCATCTTATATATAAGCCGCTTAAGTGTCTGTTTGTCGCCAATAATTTATTCCGAATTTCTAACTTCGAGAAAACTGCATCGTGCTGCCCTCTACACAATTGTTTCTATAATGAAAACGACTAATAATCAAAACATTTCTCTAGCATTTTGAGTGAGGCATCGAGCATTTTGCTTAATTTTTTTTATGATACGACTAACTTACAAAACCTGTAGTTCAAACTTAGTATTGTTAGTGTTCTGTTCAGATGTTTGAAGAAATTAATTACATGAAACCAACAATGGGCCATTCCAAGTGAAATCGTCCAGCGGAGACAAAGTTTGACACCCGAGGTCGGCCGATTTTGATGAAACTCGGTGAGATTGTTCTACCTATAGATATAAGAACAACTGTAAAGTTTTATCTCAATATATTGATTAGTTTTTGAAATAGAACACTTTAAAATTTTGCCAGAAATTGGCAATTCGACGCTGATCGCAAATCAAGCAATTACGCATACTTCTACATTTCTTATCGTAAAACAGTTATTTTTGAAGATAGAAGGTTAATATTTTTTGCATTGTGTTCAGTATTCTTTTTTGAATAGTAATATAGCATTAGATTTGGGATTTAAAGGTATTAAGGCAACTTAAAAAATCTTTGAAGAAGAAAATTGAGTTGTATTTAATACAATGACTGGCGTTCAGAAACTGCTCAATTGCATTAAGAACGTATCCTTCGATTTTAAAATTAATTATATCATTAGAAACTAGATTAAAAATTCTTCAAAGTGGTACATTGAAATTGATGGGGTTTGGACTTTTTATTGAGTTAGAGCTGATCAAAATTATGCCTTTGAAAAGTACCAAAATCTATATTGGCTGCTCTTATAATGTTGTTATATAGTGTATTTATTTATATATATATATATATACGTATTGTTGTTTTGGCTTTCCACTAAAACCGAGTGAAATCATAAAATATTCTCAGATATATTTACAGCAAAAAATACGTCGTTCTTTTAGAAAATGCTTATGCTCTAGAAAGTTCTTCAAACAAGCATGAAACTAGGAAAATAAAACTGTACGTTTGGTTGTAACTGATCGAATTTACAAAATCAGCCAGACCTTCTATAGTTCAAAATAATATACAATAATGCATGAGAGAGGTTTTTTAAAAATTACTCTTTTTTCGTAAAATGTCATGTTTGTTAGATAAACTAACATAAGAAAATTATATATATATATATATATATATATATGTTTTGTTAGAATAATATTTAAGATGCCTATTATTGAAGTGATCACTACTCTTAAGATTGTAGATTGAAAATGTTATAAATTTCAATCAATGTATTTAAATGGCTATGTCTCTTATTCAACAGGCTAAAACTAGGTTTCCTTTCAAGTTTGAACAGCTTTAACACTTCCCCTTGAACTTATTCCAGCTTTCATTAATATTTTTATGGATATTGATCTAATTTTGAAAACACGACTGATATGTGATGTTACTTCTGGACTTTCAACAGTACATAAGATACGTTGTGGGAGAACAGGCATTCATCTTGCCTTTCAGGCCAGTAAAATGTTTCTCAAGGGCCATGCGGGTACATGAAAGCAATTGTGTCACGCCTTCATCTTTGTTCATTTTAACGACACTAGACCACTCCACCAGTTTCCTTAATAAACGCATGCAACATAATTTATGTAAATTCCTATCAAAATCCGGCAACATATTTGACTTTGATATTCCTTTAGTAATATTCAATCTACTGCATGATTCAAAGTCTAGACTAGTAGTTTCATGCTTGTTTGAAGAACTTTCTATGGCATAAGCATTTTGTAAAAAAACGATGTATTTTTAACCAACTTTGCAAAGGAAGGAGGTTATACTTTGATATAAACTTAATCAAATGTAATATAAATATATATTAATTAAATAATAATTATCAAATTGATATAAACATATATTAATAATATAATATAACATTCATACTGTATATGCCGATTGTTTTTGGTTTCTCCACTCATGACTTCTTACCGGATGAACCGATTTTCATGATTTTTTAAAATTCGATCGAGGGTAGTTTACCATAGATCCTGTACCCTTGTTGAAAAATAAATTAATTCTTAACAACATAGATACCACTTTATAACCTAATTTTTGAAATCGGTGCAAAATTATGACAGTCCAATTATCTTTACACCATGCGTTATTTTACATTGAAACTGTTGAAAAATCTACTCCATTAATAATTGTAATTGATTCATGGTTACAAAAGTTATTATGAATCAAAATCCATAACAATTTTATACCGACTTCAAAAGTTCTGTTTAAATGCCGTATCGGTGTTGGTTAAAGAATTTATATTTATTTTTCACTTTTTCGCGCATTTTGTGATTTGAGGTCGGTTCTATTTTTTTTCCCAAATATTGCTGTAAATATATTTCTGAATATTTTATGATTTCACTCGGTTTTGGTGGAAAGCTCTTTGCACAATGTATATATATGAATGTAAATTAAATACACTATATAACAATATTATAAGAGCAGCCAATATTATTTTTTTGAGAATTGAAGTTATTAGGAACACTAGATTTTGTTACTTTTCAAAGCCATAACTTTGATCAGCTCTAACTCAATGAAAAGTCCAAACCCCATCAATTTCAATGTACCACTTTAAAGCATTTTTAATCTAGTTTCTAATGATATAATTAATTTTAAAATCGAAGGATACGTTCTTAATGCAATTGAGCAGTTTCTGAACGCCAGTCATTGTATTAAATACAACTCAATTTTCTTCTTCAAAGATTTTTTAAGTTGCCTTAATACCTTTAAATCCCAAATCTAATGCTATATTTCTATTCACAAAAGAATACTGAACACAATGCAAGAAAATTTAACCTTCTATCTTCAAAAATAACTGTTTTACGATAAGAAATGTAGAAGTATGTGCAATTGCTTGATTTGCTATCAGCGTCGAATTGCAAATTTCTGGAAAAATTTTAAAGTGTTCTATTTCAAAAACTAATCAATATATTGAGATAAAACGTTACAGTTGTTCTTATATCTATGAGTAGAACAATCTCACCAAGTTTCATCAAAATCGGCCGACCTCGGGTGTCGACCCCTGGATGATTTGGCATGGAATGTCCCCAATCTGTTAAACAAGTGTATTTCAGAAAAAAAGCCATCAATTACACAAGCAGCATTTGTGGATATAAGTCAACAAGTGCAGTTCTCAAAGCTTAGCAGTGGCCATAAGAAGGGGAATACAAAAAACATTTCAAGTGAAAGTAAATTATGATATCCTTTAAGAATGCTACATACACTTCTAAAAGAAATAAAATAGAGTTTCATAATATAATTATGATGAAGGGTTACGATCACACCACAGAAAGAGAGCAAAACAGGAAGTATAAATAAATTAGTAGCGCAAACGTACTAAATTTTGGTGAATTCCACTATGTCGTTTTTTGCTGGTTAAAAATATCATTAAATGCAATTCGATAAGCATACATATGAAAAACCTCACAGATAACGCCTCGCGACAAGCCAGCATGATGGTGTCGTGCTTAGGCGCGGAGCTCGTACTCCCCAGGTCTGAGGATCAAGCCTGGCAGTGTCGGTGGATTTTCAAGATGCAGAAAATCGTCTGCGCCCACGTCGTATGATTGTGCGGCATGTAAAAGACCCCTTGTTTAGACATTTGACTTGGATGCTCTCTGCTAAATTAAATTCCTAGTGCAATTTCGCATCAACCGAGTTCGGATGCTCCCCCTTTCAGGTGGAGAAACCGGACGTAAAAATTATCATGCGGCGATGGTGCCACACATTGTGGTGCCGCTGAAAGAGATGGTACCAATCTCTCGAGAACGCACTAGGTTTGGAATTGGCTGCAGCTGCCCATTAGAAATAAATTAGTAAAAAACGCCTCGCGACACACCTCTCATTTCTTTATATGGCACGCAGTTTGAGAATCGCTGATGTAGACAACTATCAACACTCTTTATTTTAAATGTAAGATGTCTAGTTATATTCTTTACCACTTATCTTTATACGAGCTCTTACATTTAAAAACATTCAAAATATTTATTTCATATATAATGCATGTGCATTGTGGTAACTAGAGGAAAATGCGTAATAAACTGCTTACATAAATCCTGCCTCTTCTTATATATCGAAGCTGAGTAAACATCGAGTAATAAACAATTTAATTTATGACCACGAAATCCACATCATAAAAATATATTGCCAAAAATAATGCTTTATTTTGTCATTAAGTTTATGAAGAGAAAATTTATGATACATGGGCAATCGTATTTCTAATGTAAGACATATTATGTGTATTTTATCTATCTAAAAGTAAGATTCATACGAAATGTTCCATTTTATCTGAACAGTTATTGACAGGCATTTACCAATTACATATTAAAGCCTGAATTTTACTATTTTGGAGCCCTTAATAGGTAACACTTAAAAGTAATCAATGTTCATTTCAGAGTTATCAATATTTAAATTCCCTGATCGCAAAAATAAAATCAATAATTAAATAAAACTCCCACAAATGTTAAATCATTTGGGCCCACAAATATTACATAATTTGTGGGGGTTTGAGGAGCAAAAAATGTGATAATTTCAGCAGCATCGAATGAGTTATTGCAAAATTAATAGATTTTTCATCATTCCCTTAAAAACCAGCCCATGCCTTTTTACATTGAGCAATCATTTACGTGATTATTATGCTTCAAAACGATTTTCAATAAAGGAGAAAATATGCGTAATAAAGCCACAAATAGCAATAAATGCCTAATACGTGTTTCTAGAGCAACATGGAACTCCTTTATCAGGGCAAAAGTTGTGAGTTACGAAGTGTACGGCATCCGAAAGCATGAAAAGAAAAACTTTTACTTTAAAATTAGCCGGAAGAAAATCAAGTCCGACAAGAATAGTCCATGATGTTGAACAAATATTTAGAACATCATGAGATAGTTTTTAAAGTAGAATTTTTCTAAATTGGATGAGGGGGGAGGGGATTATATTAATTCACTCATAAAAGTGCCCAATATTTTTGACATTAATTGCCAAACTATTGTGACATAAAAATAAGTGCCTTCTTATTAGTATAGTCTGTATCGCGCCAATTCGTCAAAGCGTCAATTCATCGTAATAAAAATATGAATCGTTTATTTCAGAAACCCGTCAAACGACAAATTTTCCACTTTCGAAAATACATTCCTAGTATCATATTAAATTGTTCCGCAGAGATTACACTATTTTTTCTGAAAGAAATATATTCAAATATGTATTACTTTCAGTTCAAAAAAATGTAAATGCTATTGGCAATATTTTACATGGTGCTAAATCTGTTTTTTCGGAATTTTGAAACTTGGCGTTTGACGGGTTTCCGAAATAAACGATTCAATTGGTCACGAATGAAATAATTGAGGTCTTAATTTATCATAATCATGCAACATTGTAAATCCCATCATTTTAAGCTACCTTAAATGTTTTGTTCAATTGAAAAATATATTCGAATTTTTATTAGAATTTAATCGAAGTGAATAATTACGTGCATTACGATTGAAAAACATTAAGTAATGTCTTTTCAAACGCGAAATGTATTTGGTTAAATAATTTCCAATCATACGATAAATTTCTAGGGAAATGAACTGAAGCTACTGTTAACTAATGAAAAGAGAATTTGACATAGTTATGATAAAATGATATGTGATAATTTGACGCTTAATCTTTCAGTAAATATAAAAATAAAAAAAATTAAGCATTTCATAAAGTACATGAAACATCCGAACACCGACATCAATACAAAGTTCACTGATCTGACTAAAATAACATTAGACTATATAAGATCTCAAAATCATTGATAGTTTCTTTGAACGAATAAAACAACAAAAACAATCGTATATGAAAGTCATTTTTATAATAAACAGACATAAGTCTACGTTCAACTCTTAACTCTCATGAGCACACTAAACACAAATTAACTTATTTTTAAAACCTGCAAGTATTCAGTTCATAATTTTACTCTTGCAATTTTGAACACCAGTACTTCTAAATTATACCGTCACATTTTCGTTTTCTTTTGGCGTGAAACATAGAACTGTTTATGCGCACATTCTTTTCAATAGATTTTTTGTCGGTCCAAACGCCTTTTCTAATAAATCCATTAAATACTAAAGCTACATCTGCCGATTTTCCAAGAGTTCCATAACAAATCACTGATGTGGAATTATATAACCACATCGCGGAAGCGCACCAAAGTATAAAAATGCCCCAGGTCCAATTTAGATGAAAACGCAATCTTCTAGTAATTTCAACTAAGCTTTAAGGTACAGGCATCATAGCATAGGTTTTTACACATTATACGATAGCCTAAGGCCGTGTTATTTACGCAATATGAATGAACTTGCCTCAAATATATGTTACTCTACACGATGTTTCACCACAAAAGAAAATTATACGAAACATAACAAATTATCATAATACCCAACACAACCTTCACTTATTTGTTTGTTTACGACCATTTCAGGTCACATAAATATTCGAGTTTATTTGCTATTCTCAAGGATATGCCTCAAACTCTCGTCTAATATGACAGATAAAACAAGACAGCACAACAGATTTTAATATACAAAGAAGGAAGTACACCCAGGCGAAAGTGGGAATCGAACCCACGCCTCTTTCACTCCGTGCAGGGAAGCACCGGAGCCAGTCGATCAGACCACCCAGCCACTGAGGCACCTACAACCTTCACTTAAGCACAGCTCTACTGCTTCGAGGAAGCGCGTAACTTGTACGTGATGCCACCATATATGAAATATCTCTTACCGTGCATGATTTAGCACGTGGTCCAATTTAATCTTTTAAACATCGCTCTACGTTCTCGGCATACATGAATGTAACTTTATAAAATAAAAATTATGGCATCTTTAAAAAAAATGGGAGAAGAAATTTACCAAAAATACCAATTATTGTTATATGCTGTTTCTTTCCGTTCCGGAACATTAGCGTGATTCCTTAAGACTTGTTACCTGATTTTTCAATGCATTACGCTTAACTTTTCTGTACTACAATTTTAAGCTATGTAAAAATGCTGGATATACTTGTAAACTATGTCACATTGATGCGAAATTCGTATGTAAAATGCTTCAAATTACAAAAGCAGAAAAAAAATCAATATGTGATTAATGAATCGATTCATTTTTGTTTTGAAAGAACTACACGGAGCCATAAGTAAGTCAAATGCATAAAAATTAGCATCAAAATAGCAATAATTTACTACAAACAGTAACTATAAAACCATGTACTTAAATTACGTATAATACAAATTACCTTACCTACCTTAAATGTTTATTCTTATGTTCACATCAATATATGATAAAAAAACAGTATTCACGCAAATGTTTTCCGTATTCCAAATGCATTTATCTTATGTTATTTGGCACACTGCATGCCGTAATCGTCATGATAGCACCAAATAATGGGGATCCGTGTACCGTAATGAGTGTACGTGTCTGCAATTTATTAACGAAACTGTGGCCACGATTCCTTGGAATAAAAATATTTTAATCTTCTTTCGAAGCAAAAGCATCAAAACACTCTTCTCCCGAAAGTCATTCGTGATAGTTCTGAAGTTGTGTTTTTGTGCAATTACGTAAAATCCATATTTTTGAAATATTTTGATCGCAACAGCAAGTGCAGAACAGAAACACATTTTCTGCTACAAAATCACGTCTGCTTTTAAGAATATATATATATAGTATATATATATATATATATATATATATATATATATATATATATATATATATATATATATATATATATATATATATATATATATATATATATATCTGTAAATGAGAGCCATAGTATCAGTTCATTTTGCGACTTTACACTTAATAGACATACAAAGTACCAAAAGCAAAGCCACTACCTACATGAGGGTTCCGAACTTTTGAGGCTCCCATCGGACCTCTTTATTCTAAGGTTCGCAAGGAAAAGTTTAGTTTCATAGTACTAAAAATTTTTACTGTTTAACTTCATCGCAAAACTCGAAAAATAGACTTAAGATACCATGGCTCTCAAGTACACATATTATATATTTAATTCTCATAGGCGAAACGTTTCTTTTTAAAGAAGTTTGAAATTTATATTCACAGTTGGGAACATAAGCTTTTAAAAGCTTCAAGAGTGGTCCAATGTATAAGACCTACTTAAAATTTACCAAATGTCATTCCCACTCGTTTTTTTTTTTCTTTTTGTTTACATCTGCTGCGGCTAACGAACGCTATCATAAACATAGTGCTTTTTTCCTTGACAATTGGTAAGAGATATTAATACGTTACTTGCCGCGGTAGCCTAGTGGTTAGGATGTAAGATTCAGATTTCTAACCGCAGGGTTTGGTATTCGGTACCTGACCCACTGAAGAGACACCATGTGCACTTGGGGATAAGTGCAATGTAAATATATAAGTGCATAAGTGCATAAATGTATAAGTGCATGTAAAATCCGCGAACCCTGGAATCCCTAGGCAGTTCCGAGTTTAGCCAGCGCCCCCTATATCTAGGAAGCCTTTGCACGGGAGTAGTCTAAATAATGTCACGTGGTTTCGAGAAGGCCATCAATCTGCCATTGCAATGTGTTGTGCCGCTACCGGTACTGTTGTTTATGTTTGTTGGTTATCGTTTCTATTACCTTTTTGTAATCAATTTTCAAAGTTTTAAAATGCCTTACAAGTGTGCCGTTTACGGCTGCAAGGGCAATTATGTAATTATGCTTCCGGACAGAAGGTGTGTCAATTTTAAAGTTATGAAAGATCCAGCTCTTTTAAAAGTGTGGACATCAAAGGTGATGAGCAACAACTTCAAACCATCGAATAGTTCCAGAGTAAGTAATTAAATTCGTTAATTTATAGTTAGCTTGAAGAATATCGAAGCTGGAAATATATAAATCCCGTTTTTGGAAGGTGTTTCGTTTTTGAATTATGTCACTGTTCTTGCCGGTGTGCGATGTGGTACATTATCATTCGTCATTAATGTTGTGGAATTAAAGTTTTATGGTTAATAAGTTTTAATTTTCATGAAAGACTTTCAACTTTTCTCCTTCTGCAATTTGAAAGCATACACTTTATCTATTTGTTAGTTTGTATGTCATTTATGTGTGACAAGGTTTAACTATGATTATCATATTTGATAAAGTTAGAAAACTTGATTTTGGTTCTTGATCGTTTTGCATACACATGACATTTAAGTTAAAAACTCATTACTAAACTGTTTTAGTGTTCTTAATATTACTATTTATTAATTACAATTATTTTTGAACGCTTTATAATGTACAATTCCTTTTAACGTACTACTCTTTATTCATTTCTTTAGTGTTCATAATTTTGTTTAAGAGTACTGTTACCAATAATAAATATGCTCTGTTTTATCTATAGTTTAGGGGGTAGGTTACTCACTGTATTATATTCTGTGAATACAGCATAGGGATCATTTTAAAATGATGTCACGCTTCAAAGGGGGGGGGCGTCGTGATGTAGCGACAAGGGGCGGGGGTAACAAGAAGTCTGACATCATGCTTATGCAACATAGTGTGGCATGTGACAAAGGGGGGAGGGGGGTATGTTGAAGTGTGACACTTTGTGATAAGGGGGGGTCAAATATATGGGAAAAAATCCTGACACCATTTATGAACGGTCCCATATTGCTTTCTGGGTGATTCCCCCTTCTTTTTGTGTTACGTGCGGAACATTTTTGAGCAAAAATTCTGGTATATTTATTTAATCTGGTATCATTTTTAATTATGAAAATATTACTGCAAAGTTTTCAAAAAATTTTTAGAACATTTTGTACAGCTAGAGCCACATTTTGAATATTAAAATTTTGTTTCGCACGGGACATCAAAAATGTCCCGTACTTATCAAAATTGTAATATTTTTTAAATAATGAACTATTGACCCTACTGAAAAGAAATTTTGTACCACTGTTGCTCTAAATGTACGGAGTGTAATAAAAAATTTTGAAAACTTTTCATTAATATTTTCAAAATTAAATACACCAAAATTTTGTTCAAATATTTCCAGTAGGTAACACAAAAATGCTGCGGAATGACTCTTCTATGTTTTATTTTAAAAGAGATTTCAATATTTTAAAGATTTTAGGGGCCGTTCATAAATGATGTCAAGCATTTTCCCCATATATTTGACCTCCCCCCCCCCCTTTGTCACAATATGTCATACTTCAGCGTACCCCCTCCCCCCCATTGTCACACGTCACGCTATGGTGTATAATGCAGAATGCCACACTTCTTGTTAACCACTCCCCTCCCCTTGTCACACTTTATCACAAGTTCACGAACCCCCCCCCCCCTCGAAGCGTGACATCTTTTATGAATAATCCCTTACCCATAGCTCAAATACGAGTAGAACTCAAAAATTAAAGGGACTTTTGAGAAAAGAGGTATTTATTCTAATGATAGGAAACTGCAATATACAAATACACATTATTTTTCTACATAACCTCCCTCACAAGTTCATACATAGTCCAACGTTTCACAAGTTTCATTACACAAGGTACATTATATTTGTATAAAGTGTATTCTTTTGGCTAGAAATCAGTTTAATAGTATATTGAAATTTAACAGTAAATATCAAATGGTTGTTTAAAACACAAGAATAAAAAGAAAGAATCAGACAAATTGTAGTAAAACTTTTACAAACAATGTCTAAGTTTCATCTACACTTTTAAGAAGTCTGATAGAAATAGTACCGAATTTTAGGTTATTACTTTTTTTTCCAAATGTTAAATATTAACATGAAAAAAATATAAATAAATTGCAAATTCATATAGAACGTTTGAGAAGATAATTCCTTCATGAAAATATATGAGAGAACGTCAATATAGTTATATTGGATTGCTTTTCAAAATAGACAAGATTTTATTTTTCTTATTAAAAAAAAACATCATAGCGTAGATAAAAGAAAGGCTGAAGGTTAAATTAAAATTGGGTTAAGATGAAAAGTTATCAACTAATGAATTTAAGATGAGCGTTAAAAGAAACAAATAATGTACAAAATATTTTGGAATGACGGAATTTTTGGTGTATTTATTTTTTTACATAAATTCACAATTATTATTTATAATTATTCTGTTTTTTTTCTTTACAAATATTGATTTATTTTGAGTAGCAGTCAATTGAAAAGAAATCAGCGCGAAGCGAAGCGGTCTTTCTCACTCATCGTGTTTAGCAACGGAGACTGAGAGACTGGCCTTCTGCTGATCACGTGACTTGCCTGTTAACGGGCTTCCGATGCAGGGGGCATTGGTTTAGCAGTAGCTGGACCAGTTCCCTGCCCTTCAGTCTTAGATCTAAAAAGGAAGTTGATGTATTTGCGGTAGCGCCATCTGGTGTCATCCGAATAGATATTCTGTATTTGAGCAAAGTCGTACCTCCACCTAATTGTTGTGCTCATTAAATACGGAAGACATTCCCTTGTATGCCATAGTTCTTGGTCGTTCTGCGATGCAGACTTGGATTTCCAAGTTCCATTTGTAACAACAAAACGTTATTTGGTAAAATTGACATACTCACTGTGTATTTTCAATGTCTTGACCTTCCTCATTTGAAGCATGGAGAAAGTTTGATGACTCAAATAAAAAACAAAACGAAAGAGCCTATGACGTAAATGTTGAAACATCACCATGTGTAGTTAAAGAAATTCTAGGAATTTGTGACTCAAAATGTGTTTTTGATAAAACACTTACAAATTACATCTTTTGCACTACTGTTACGAAGTATCAAATATGAAAGCTTATTTAAAAACACGTAAACACTTAAATATGTTTTTGTAGGTTGCAGATGAAAAGGCAGCATTGAAAAACCAGCAAACAGAAATTTCTCGGTAGGGAAATTATTAAACAATCTCACAGGAGTGATACCGTTTCCCAGTATGCTGTGAAATAAATTTCATGGAAATTGCGTGAATAAAGCAAAATAGTCATACCCTGCTTTCCAGTTTCGTTGTTTCATTAAATATTACATGTGAGGATAACATTTGATACATGACACTTCACCTAAACATTCACAATAAATGTTAGTCGTAAGGAGAAAATAAATTTTAAGGTAGATATCTTCAGGATAACGTTTTGCTTTTGTTTTTCTCTTCAGATTTTGCGAATAAAATATTACAGCAGGACAACATTTATTACTTATGGCTTTTTCCGACGCTCGCCTGGAATGAAATTTCCTGTGTGAAATGTATTTGTCTAAAACAATCTTCCCTGAAATAAAAGTGGAATAAAATAGCAGCTATGCTTCAGAGGGCATTATTCAATTTTACCTTTGTTGCAAAAATGCCCTGTCTCACGAAGGAACTATTTGGTCGGCCGTTCCGGAAGAAGAAAAAATGATTGATTTGACGATAAAGATTATTGAGAAAGGAAATTTTTTCTATCTTTTGAGCACTTCCTTGCACTTATTCGCGCGCAGGAATTTAATAAAGAAAGTTTTATCTTTATTTAATTTTTTTTATGTAAACCTTGTTGGAAAAATGAAATAAATTATTTCTATCGTATGGAGAGAGCACTCTAAAATACTTACTAAGTGTGAGATTTGAAATAATAGTAATAATAAGTCAGCATACATAGCATATATTATATTTCTCATACAGAGGAGGGTGGGTGAATTTTTGCCTGGGTATGGTTGTAATGATAGCGAAATTAAATGTGCGTTGATAGCGAACTAACGTAAATGAGTGTTTATGAATGGTATGTACTAGAAGCCGCTTTTTATATCCTTCATTCACTGCAAAACATTTGGTTGCACAAAAACCAAAGCTATTTTCTGACTACAAAAAGTAATTCTTAGTTTCACTTTATTTTAGAGCAACATAACGCAAGTAAGCACCAAAATATAGCACAGCTAAGCACCATCCTTTGTAGTATTGGCACCATTTTTTTTGTTGCAGAACGCCATTGTTTTTGACAGCGTTGGCTAGTGAGCAATTATAAACATGTGCCTAATCTAGAAAAAAGGAAAGGGTTGGAAATCCTTTTCAGCAACAACATTTCTCTTTTTCTCAAATTAATTGATTAAAAATCATTAAACATTCAACATAAGTTTTTCTATCTTTGACCAAAATTAATTAAAGATGAAAAGCTGCTTCCACCGTCAATTTCGGTTCAACGAACACTAAAATATTTGGAGGTATGCAGCACCATAAAATGATGCCAATTTGCTGGCTGCAAAGGATGGTGCTCAATTTTACTCTAACTTGGTGCTTACTTGCGTAAGATGCAAAAAGTAACGCAGCTTTCCTATAAGTTAAGGTTTGGTAAGCAGAAATTTTCTTAGGTAAACTACAAGCAGAGTAGGTTAAAAATCCTTTCTAATCCAAAATAACATACATTAGCACACAAACGTGAATCTCTAAAGCAAACATGAAGTTAAATAAAACAGGTATAAATAATGTTCATAACTGTCACTATACAGGAATTTATGTGTCGAACCTGGTAAATAGTTTTAATCTTTAGCACAAACTTTTGGACTAAGCTGTCAGCATTCATTTTGACGACTAAATATTTCAATTACTCGTCAGAGACAAAATGCTCCATTTGATAAGCTGTCAAGCATAATACAATAAGATATTACACGGCTCTAGAGCGAAAATGACAAGAGTTTTCTTCCTATCAGCCAAGCATCAGGAGCTGTGTTAATAAGATTAAGCTTTTGGGCCGCTTGTGGAGATTTAGATCTATTTATGATCGGAAGTTTTGGTAAACGGCATGGAAAAGTAGTCCCCTTCACTACAAAGTGGAATTATATATTAGAGAAGTCTTATAAAATGGCAGTAACCATACGCAAGATAATTCATAGGGGGATAATTCATAGGGATCATAATTTTTAAGACTTCGCCTTTCATCATTTGTATTGAAAAAGTATAACATTTACAACAATTTCAAGAATTCATCATTTATCGTTATTCTTTCATATTATATGTGAGAAGTTTTCCTATCTACAGTGAAACCCCGATTTAACATCGCACCAATCTACGTTTTTCCCGCATGTTACGTTTTTATCATCAGGTCCCAGTTTTTCCGTATCCTAATTGATGTTAAAATAGCTCGGATTCTAAGTTTGTTATCTGTCGAATTCCCCGTATTTTATGTTTTCCCTCGAAAATGAAAAAAGAAAAAAGTTCTAAAATTAGCCATATCTTTCTTTTTGTGCTTTTTTAAAGCTTTATGCATATTGTTAAAAGTTAATTATTACTCTCTCACAAAACAAATTATGATCAAGGATTGTTTTTGTTTTCGAGAATTTTCAAAAAGGGGCTATTCGAGTTTATCAAGGTGCGAGAAAGTTCGTTTGTTTCCAGTATTGAACTGGAGAAGTTCGTTCTTTTTGCCATTTTATAAACCAACTTTTTTTTTTGCTTAGAATCACCTATGGTTTACTGGAGAGGTGAAAAATTTGATTTTCTGTTTTAGAACGTTGTTGGGCCTACTTATACAATATATATCGATTTCAACGGTTATTATTCAATTAAGTGACTCGCCCAACCAGTTTAATTCAACTGGGCTAAAAGATTTAAGATGTTAACAGATTATTAAACTTATTAGTAACATAGTATCTATTCATAAAAATAATATTCATTAAATGCAAAAAACAACTAGCAAACAACTTTCACTCAATCGATGAAGAATTTTATTTTCCTTTTGAACATGTTGATGGAGCCTTGCTTCAGTGACGAATTTATAGGGGCGGTTGGTTGCAACCTCCCATGATACACACATTCAAAATAAAATAAGTATGTTGTTTTTAAATGAAGAATTTTAAAAATAGTTGAGGCATTGTGTAAATTTGTAATGTTTGCTTAATGTTTTGTGATTACTTAAATATTCATTATTATTTCTTAATATACTCACTCACTTGAGTAAATGTGCATCGTTCATATAATTTTTAAGTCTTCGCCTTTCATCATTTGTATTAAAAAATTATAACATTTACAACAATTTCAAGAATTCATCATTTATCGTTATTCTATCATATTATGTGTGAAAAGTTTTCATATCTACAGTGAAACCCCGATTTAACATCGCACCAATCTATGTTTTTCCCGCATGTTACGTTTTTATCATCAGGTCCCAGTTTTTCCGTATCCTAATTGATGTTAAAATAGCCCGGATTCTAAGTTTGATATTTATCGAATTCCCCGTATTTTATGTTTTCCCTCGAAAATGAAAAAAGTGTTCTAAAATTAGCCATATCTTTCCTTTTGTGCTTTTTTTAAAGCTTTATGCATATTGTTAAAAGTTAATTATTACTCTCTCACAAAACAAATTATGATCAAGGATTGTTTTTGCTTTCGAGAATTTTTAAAAAGGGGCTATTCGAGTTTATCAAGGCGTGAGAAAGTTTGTTTGTTTCCAGTATTGAACTGGAGAAGTTGTTCTTTTTGCCATTTTATAAACCAACAAAGCTCCAACACTTTGAGTCTAAAAAAGATTTTGTTAGCAGTCACTATTATGTGCTATGCACTGTACTCTTTTTGGACAGAACAGCTTACTTATAGTGGACATTTTACAAATAGTTTAAAGCTATTTTCTTTCCCATAACGGCTAGAGACAACGCTGACTATGTATTTCAATCCTGAAGATGCAGCATTCACTTTGAACTCCATGACTAAAATACAATCCACTATTATGGATTATTTTCAAACTAAATGCTCGGATTCGTAATTAAATGCGTTAAAATGGTATGTAATTTTCTTTTCAAAAATATAGATATTATACTTTTTAAAAGAGTTCAAATCTGCCATTCAGCAGTTGTAACATAAAAGGATAATGTTAACGACAATTTCAAGAATTCATAATTTGTAACAATTAAATTGTTACAGTTACATTGAAAATGCCTCGCCCACCTATAAGGAGGTGTTGTTTACAGAGTCGAAATTAGAGCCAGAGAGAACTTTCACCACTGAATTAGCTAAGAATAACCAAATACGACGTGTGTATTGTATGTGTAAAAAAATGTATGTTTGTGTCAGAACATCACCCCAATTACTATTTTTGTGGCATTGAATGCTGTAAAAAAAAGCAATATTCCGCGTTCTGCTCATAACTAAGAAACCTATCCATCCCATTCACATTAGGAACTGTTGGTAGGATTCCGCGATAAGAATTGAATTTTCCTTGCATTTTTAGCGTATTAATTAAGTAACACATTCTTTTTCAGCTTTAAACCATAAAATTTCCCTTTTCAGCATTCACATGCAGTTTCGAATTTGCTTTTGTTAAGATATGTCTCTTAAGCGATGTATGTCAGAAATCGGCGTGATACCTCAAAAGCAAATTCGAAAAAACAAGCTGGCAATTTCAAGGAATTACATCAAATGTTCATCCTCACTGCACAGAAAAAGTGTATAATGCATGAAGAGCAATTTATAAATCAATGTCTTACATTTTCAAGAATTACTCAAAATCTTAATCTCTGTAGCACAGGAAATGTGGGTGGTACAAAAACCGATTTGCAAATGAATATTCATTTATTTAGAGACATTTTTAAGAATAACACAAAATTTTCATCTTTACCGCACGGAAAATCTGTAACGACTGAAATCAATTTACAAATAAAAGTCACACATTTTCAAGAATTACACAGGGTGGAAGCACAACCAGGAAATCAGGGAAATTTACATTCTGGAAAATATCAGGAGATATTTAAAGTTTTCTGAAATAACAGGGAAAATTATAGTTTTCAATATTCAAACCGACAAGCGTCTGGAGTTTCGTTTGCGGAATTTCCTTTCTTTGCACGTCTTCAGAATATGGGGCTATTCTATTATGAAACGGGGGGTGAAGAGTGTCTGTGGGAAAATGTTTAGTTTTAGAAGGTTTTAATCTTATAAGCGGGATATTCCATTATCCGCTACCAAAGAAATGTCTATTTGTCCACTGTTCTTTATTCCATCAGTGCCGTAGCTGAATGGGGGCAGTCCGCCCCAGTTGTCACCCATCGTGGGGTAACACCCAGCCACGACGGAGAAAAAGAATGAACCTTTAAATGCTCCATAGAAAAAAACAAATACTTAAAATGGGAGAAACAAATATCCAATTTAAGTTTCTATTTTAATCTGAGCAAAGTGTATCCTTTAAAAAATATATTCACAATGTTTTTTAACCGCTAATCATAACCATTGCCCTCAACAAATACTTTAAATATTATGAGGCTCATGATGCAAATGGTGTTCTCCTTTTTAAAAGCTGCAATTTTTAAAAAAAAAAAATATTATGTTCCATTAAAACGCATACTTCATTGCTTACATTATTATTATTTTTTAATTGTTAGGGCGTAATCTTTTCCATGGGGTGACACTATCACTACCCGCCCAGGGTGTTACCCATGCTAGCTACGCCATTGATTTTTTTTATACTTCATCAAATTGCCTACATATATATAGTCTAGCATCTCCTCACTGCAGCTTTTGCTTTTCTTGAATAGGCTAAGGATGTAAGTACAAAGGATGGACGTAAGGCTAAGGATGATCAGTAACTGTTAGATTTTTCAAATAATCTTTACTAAACTTTGTTTGATCAATTTATCAATTCCACATTGTCTGATCAATTTATCGATCCCCCCAGATTACTTTAATTTATGGCAATTAAAATTTCATATTTTGAAATGAGTTCATTTCTCCTATTTGATTTCAAAATGTATGTTTATGTATAAAGCTAATAATACACTTTATTTTTTACTTTTTGTAACACAATTTACTCTTTTGATTGGTTTAAATAAACATTTATGAAATAATATTTATATTTTTGAATTCAGGCTCAGAAAGAATGTACTTCTATCTTTTAAAATTAAAAAAAGTTATGTAATAGATTTGATGATGTGAAAAAGGTATAATATGCCACAGGATATAAATATAGATCAATAAATATAGGTTATTAGTGATAGATTGGAATAATTTTATACCTAAGTCAAGGTAGGTATACATTTATGGAAACAGACATAGGCTGAAATAAGTTTTTAATCAACTCAAACTTGACTTAAAAGGTCGCCTTCGGCATCTTGCTTGAGAAAAAAAAAAGAAACAAGTTGCGCCGAAGGCGCCGCTATTTGAACCCATTGCACGGACAACGCCGTTGCGGGTACCGCTAGTACTATAATAAAAACCTACCGCCAGGAGGACTTCACCTGGTGTATGATTTTTCACTCAAATTTCCTGTTGAGTAGGATAAACCCAAAAAAACTCCTGTCATATAATATCATGAGGGTTAGATCATGTTTCCCAACTATCAAAACTTTCATCCTACAAAACAGCTACTGCTAGGCAGGATTAAATTCTGGTGTCTATATCGATGTTTTTTTAATTTATATTACACTTGAATGCCATTCGTAAGTTCAAACTCTAATCTATTTCATAAAATCCCAAACTTCCTTAAATGTACATGAAAAAAATTTTACGTTGTTTATTTAAATATGCAATGAAAACTCTCCCTCCCTTTTTTTATGAACATGATGTTGAAGTTTCACCTGTTTATTTTGAATGCTCGAACTGAAACTCTTTGTTCTGTACGTTGAGATGATACTCTACTTTCGCATGCGGAAATGACAGATGCAAAATGTCTATTGTCGGGATGCGTGAAGAAAAATTGTCTTTAATAAAATGTAAAATAAGAGGTTTTTATTTTTCAAGATGGAAGAATACACTTTCAGAAAATAATTAATTTTTCACTTAAATCAAAATGTTCTACTTCCACTAAACAGGAAAGCATTGTCTTTATTTCGGATTGCACTTAAGCAAAAATAATATTTAATTAAAATGCCGGTGAAAACACTATCTTTGTAAATGCTTTTCTTTCTGAAGTATAACTTATAAAAAGCTTTGGAGAATGTGTGTGTACTTTTAAAACAAAATTTTTAAAAGTTGTGATAACAACTGTGTACAAATACTGAGTAAAAATGCTTAATTAATGACTTATAAAGTGTGTTTATTCCCAGACACTTTTTTTTCTAGAAACAGAGTATAAAAATCACAATTGAAAATGGTTTTCTCTGATTACAGCTTTTGAATATTTTATAAATTTCTTTCTATATTCAAAGAAATGTATTTGAACATCACACCTCAATTCTGTAAAGCACCTTTTGATGATAACTTATTTCGTTTAAATTTTCCACGAAAATCTTACTGTTATTTTCTTTTCTACCTCTGAAAATTTTCTTTAATGTGATATTTTTTTACAATGGGCTACATTTGACTTAATGCCATTGCAGCCCTAGTGCGTGCCTCAGAGATAGGTACCCTCTCCTTCAGCGGCACCAAAATGAGCATGGTACCATCACCGCAGAATTTCGAAGCGCAGCTTCTTCGTCTGAAAGGAAAGCAGCGGAGCTCTGTTGATGCGAAATTGCACTAGGAATTTAATTAATCCAAGCTTATTCAAGGCAAATGGCTACTGAAGTGATCTTTTACATGTCGCATAATCGTACGACTTGAGCTCAGACAATTTTCTGCATCTTGAAACGATGCCGACTTGGCGAGGTTCGAACCTGCGAAATTTAGCGTAAGAGGCCCTCCAACTACGAGGCCTTACCCCGACGCCACAGTGCATTCTCTTAAATGTGAAAAAAAAAAAACACCTATTTGTATACTCCTAATACTGAAGCTTGTAGGTCCAAATTTGCTTTTTAAGGGTTCTAAAGGATATTCTTCTCTACAATATTTATAATAAAATACTTTTTGAATGATTTATGTACAATTCAGAATTAAAGTTGTTAGAAGAAAAATGAAAATATTTGAACTGGTTAGGTCAAGATTCGTTAATAGCATGATATTTTCTAAATACAAATTGTCAAAATAATACTAATACTAATCCGATGTTTTGATATAGGTATATCCTATCTTTCTCATTGAAAGACTACCCTTACCGTTAATTACCTTTAGACTAAATATAAAAATTAGAACAAACAAATGTCCATTTGATGTATGTAAGTCTATAATTTAAATTCCCTTTCGCATTTTATAACATGTTGTTGTTTCTAATGCCATTTGGGTATCCAAGCTCCCCTTCGCAGAACGACTAGAAATTAAGGCAGTAAGAGGCGCCTTCCGTTTATAGATGATCACCATAACGATGGAAGTACTATTTGGCTCATTATGGATTTAGAAGACACCAGAGAGCGCCACTACAAATATGCCACCTTCCTTTTTTGACTTAAGAGTGAAGGAAAGGGAAATTCTCCACCCTCCGGTACCCTCGAAACTGTCTTGGGACTTCAGGTTTCACGGATTTTATATGCACGTATCCCCAACTGTACATGGTGGGTCTTGAGGGGGTCGAGTATGGAACACCCAATCTTCTGGCTAGAAGCCCGACACCCTAACCACTAGGCTACCTCGGTCCCAATAACATATTTATCATATAAAATACTCACAAACCGAAAACAAAAACATTCTCAAAAATTCGATAGGTTTTTTTTGTACTCCTTAAACGCAAAATACAAGATTCAATCTTAAGTTTCCAGACAGTTTTACGAAAAAAAATCAACAAATTTTCTCTCCGTATTTCGTAAGGAGTTACTTAAAACTTACGTATTGTAACCAAAATAACTAAATGCTTGTTTTTATGGGTTTATGAAACTCAACCTGTGAATTCGCATACTGAATTAATGATGGTAACTTTTGTCAATACCCCCCTTCTACTCTAAAGGTCAGAATGTACTCAGATTTGGTACACCGTTAGAAATTTCATCATGAAATTACGGTTAAATAGCCGGCAACAGTCTGTCTATCTAATTCACCATTAAATTTACGGTTTGGAACATTTTTCTATCTTTACTTGACCTAAACCATTTCCAATCAGCTTGTTTAAAAAGCCGTAAATACAAAAGTTTACGGTCTTATAACCATTTAAAAATGATTTCAAAACTCAATTTTTAAGGGTTTTGAACCATTTCGAAGCGCAGAAACCGTAAACGAAGCGAGCGGGAATCGAACCCCGGGTGTATGGTATACCAACCTTGCGCTCTAAACATTCGGCCATCTACACCACTCAAAGCGGCCGTTTATTTATCAATAAATCGTCTTTTCCAACAGGCAAACTGCATTAAAATTGAGATTTCAGTTTTTGATTGGACCAAAGTCGTTTTTGGTCTAAATTTACTGTATGTTGACGAAAATCATTTTATTTGCTCCAAAAATTAAAATACAAACAAGCTTCAGTAGCTCAAATTATGGGTTCGCTCCTTCGCAAACAGTTCGGGAATCCGATGTCTCCAATTTTTGATTTACTTGTGTATGTGTTTCTATTTAGTAACCACTGCTTAAGCCAATTTTTTTTCGTCTTTTTAAAAACCCATGCAGATTTGAACTGATAAATCTTTATTCATATTAACGACCGGTAAGGTTCCACAACCAAGATGGACGCCCGTTTCTTATTGACTACGAGACCTAGTGGCGCTTGTAAATTACGGTTAGTTAAACGTTCTTTAGGAGAAACAGAAAATAAACGATTTTTTCCCAATCAGCGGTTTGAGTACCATCTTTTTAATAGTTATTCATCTGTTGTAATTAAACATGGTAAAATAACAATCAAATAAATGATTATATTACTATTTTCTCACGGAAATTTTTAGCAGTGTAGTTAGGCTAACATGTGCATGCTGAATTTAATTATGTTGTCAAAAATAAAGAAATGTGTTTAAATATAATATGTATACTGCCCCTTATCGAAATTTTATTGCTATAACTGGAAAAAAGACTTCCATCGATGATGTTGACACCTTTGTTTTTTTTTTTTCTAAATCTTAAAAAAAGATGTCTACTTAAGCATGCTCCTAGTTTAGCTGGATGACCTACTCCCATAATTCGGTTTACATCACAGTTCGCCACACAGGTATATTTCTCTTAGGAGACTTAGGGGGTCTTTTGTAAAGTGTCTACCCCTATTCATTCCGGAGTAGCAGAATTCAGGTCAGGAATCCAATCCATTTACGTGTAACTTCCCTTATGATTTTCGTGAATGTTAGTTTATACCATCGTAACAGTGAGTTATTTAATTGGACATATTAAAATAATGTTTGTAATGCTACAAAGATATTTAAGAGCCTTGTATAGCACCTTTACATTCTGATTAAGTTCACAACAGGTTTATTTTCACACACAAAAAATGATTAATTTCCGCATTTTTTTTAGTTACTTGTCTAATTAATTATAATTCAAGAAATATGTCAAAAACATGAGCCATATTTAAAGAATCTTGTAATGACCTTTGCCGAAATTTTATTACTTTAAGCAATGTGAAATTATTTATTAAAAAAACATGTTATGTATGTAGAAATTACTTAGCTCGGAAATTCTATACGATTCATAACGAGAGTAAGTTAAATCTTATTACGAAAATCTGTCTGTCACACTTTCGTTGACTAATGTCAGGATTTGGTACCAGAAACATGAATGGCTTTGCAAAAGTGACATATACTTTCTAATATTAAAACTCAATTTCGTAGTTACTTTGAAGGTCTATAAAAATATTTTTAATTTCATTGTTTTTCTCACGGATATATATGACATGCCAAAAACTAATTTTTAATTAAATTTTCAATGTTTTCTGCAGGACTAAGGAAATGGACGTCATACAGGAAACATTTTGATATGTTGTCAAAATATATCAGATGCAGTCCAAGATATCAGCATGTACAATGCATTTTGCGGCTAAAACATTTAGGATGAAAGGGGGATAGTGCGAACAACATGAATAATTCTGCTATTTTTCAGTTTAAGTTCCTCAGTAAATTTTTGCACTTTTGAAAAACGGAAATACACTTCCATGTGAAGTTTCATCAAATTTCAATCAGTAGTTCACACGGAATTAATATAATAAGGTGGTGTAAAATTAAGTTTATGATTTGTATTAAACTGCTAATTTTTGGCTGTTTTGATTGAAAATTGCAACCGAAAAGGGATAGTGTGTCATAAAAAAATATAATCACAACATGTTTTGCTATTAGTTTCTGTTTCGCAAGGCCAGTGTTCCGCGATAAGCTATAATTGGCACCATGGGGCTAGTTCGGACACGTAGTAGTGGGGCTACTGTGAAAATTTTAAATTAGCCTTATTCAGCTTCCAGTGGTAAAAATATTAATTTAATATGAAGATCATTTGGCAAATGATCTTCATATGGGATATAAAAATTGGGCATATTCAAATGATCTTTCAAACTGGATATAAGTGAGAAAACAGAGGTCTAGGCAGGATATTTTTTTCTTTTCTTTTTTATTTCAATTTTTCTCATATGTTGCAAAAAGTTAGGCCCTTCCACATTTCAGACGTTGGTCTTGTTATGTGGTTTTCTATGTGTGTAAACACTAATATAAACACACATTAACGTTTTTTTTTTTCACAAAAAATATATTCTTACAAACAGGTTTATAAGATTTAAAACCGATTGCAAGGTTAAACTATTCATCAATTGGTACATATAAAAATTTGTAAATAAATCTCAATATTTGTATTTGTGAATTTTGTTTTGCAGTTTTTTTCGAATCTTTTTTTCTTTCTCTTTAATTTTATAATGCACATAAGTTTGTCTTAGAAACAGATTCCTGACGTATCAAACTGCAATACTTTATAACAAAAACGTATTTGGTACATCACTATTTAAAATGTATAAGTTATTAAGAGTAACAGTGAAGGAACATGTTGTTTAGGTTGAACTTCATTTTATTAAAATTTTGCATGCCTTTTAAGAACTGTTATAATGTATGAATCATTATTCCGGATTGTTCACATGAGGCCCATCACATGTATCTAATTTGAGCAAAAACCACAAAAATGCATTATTAAAAAACTGTACAGCCAAATAATTTCATATGTCAACCAAATTGAAAAGGAAAAGTCCAAAGTCTTGCCAAAAAATACTTGCGCAATAAAATTGTAGTTAGTACATTTTTGGCAAAATTTATAAAAATTGCCACACTAGACATTACATTGAGCTGGAAAATTTGCTTTCCGTCATTTTTTTTACTTTTTTTTCGTTGCACAATAGTCACTGCCAAAATACAAAATACAAAATGTTCTTTTGATCTACGAACACAACTTGAATCCATGCTTTTTATTTCAAACAATACTCACAGTCATTCCCCCCTCTTTTTTGTTTTTGTCATTGTCCGCCATTTCACGTTAAATGGCAGATGCTAAATACAGATGGAGGACCGACACTGAATGATAACCACACAGTACCTTCACTTCTCATAACATAAAAATTGTTCATAATATCGTTAAACTAATGAACATAGTTTTAACATGGAGAGTACACATAAGTGTATTTCAAATTCTTAATTATCTTACCTCGAATCTCTTAATTAACCTCGAAAAATAAAAAAAAATCAATTATTTTAATCAATTAATAAATAATTGCGGCTTCAATATATCTCCTTCGCAGGAAGGTTTCGTAAAACTTAATACTCTCACATACAAGTCACTGAACAGAAAGACAAGTCAACGGGCCGTTATGCGCATTGATACAAACATCTACTTCAGGCAACCTTTCCATCGAATTGCCAAAAGGGAAAATTAGTCACAGCTGTACGACACTCCCTTAAGGCACCACTATTTTACTCACTTTGTATATGTTGCTTATTTTTTCATTTATTTATACTTAGTACATCTGTAAATTAAGAGGTGTATCAGTTTAAAAAATATGCATATATATCCATGTATATACGATACTCACTTTTTTTCACCAAATATTTTTGAACGATGTATTAAATTGTCGTATAAGTAACTAATTTTTAAGACAGTTTAAGTACATACTGGTAGTGATGTGTTAATTATTTTAAAGGTAAAATAATATGCTAATAAAATACGAATAATATGCTGAAAAAAATATATACATTAATTTAAAAAAATAACGATATTAAATGAGTTTTTAAAGTCTTCAGCACAGTAGTGAAGTAATAAATCATTTCTCCTTTACTTGCAGCAAACAATTTTTCGAAATGTTTGCGAAATATTTCATGCAAGCCCTACAACTATTGTATTTTCGATATCATACACACTAATGCCGAAGTTTCCTGGGGAATGAATATTCATATATTGAAATCGAAGCATATCAGATTTTTTTTTTAAAACTATTAGTCTCGAAGATGTACCGAGATAAATAAAATTGAAATGGATCCGAAATATTTCATGCAAGCCCTACAACTATTGTATTTTCGATATCATACACACTAATGCCGAAGTTTCCTGGGGAATGAATATTCATATATTGAAATCGAAGCATATCAGATTTTTTTTTTAAACTATCAGTCTCGAAGATGTACCGAGATAAATAAAATTGAAATGGATCTGGTAAACTTTCGACACGAAAATGGAATTCTTTTGCGCTTTAACTAAACTGATTCAAGATTTATATCAACAGAAAAGTGTTGCAAATATTTTATTTCGATAGATCGATTTACTAATATGAGTCTTATGAATTCTATTCTTTATATATTTTCAAGAACCAGCATTATTTCTGTATTTTTTCGAGAGAAAAAAAGGTTTGTTATTTCTATAAATAAAACTCTGAGAAACAAATTGGAATAAAATTTATACATCATTAACTAGTTAATGTCCTATAAGGATGAAAAAACGCCTTAGTTTGAAAGTTATCAATTTAAATGTTATCGATTGATTTATGAGTTTGCAGTTTCTACTTTTTTAATGCCACTTCACGCAAAGAACCCACAACTGCCTTATTTAAATGAAAACTTTTTAAAAAGTAACTCTCAAAGGTTTGTACAATAAAAGCTGACTTGTCAATGTTCATGGACACCCATACATTTTAAGACTTTTTCTTGCTGGTAAAATGACGTAGGAAGTTTTTTAATTTGAGAAGTATCTTTGCTTCCTTTCTGTTTTTACAAAATTTTCATGCATAAGCTAAATTTAAGGCATTATTTTTGCACCAAAACTAAAACGCTGCCCCTTCCGAAACTTGTGCCATTCCTATTTATTCAAGTTAGATAAAATTTCGGAAGGGAAATTTCAAAAACTGAGCAAGATTATTTCAAACTAAAAATGCCTTTTCACGCACCTATTTCTATGGTGTTTTATCAAAACGACGTTTGTTTCTTAGTTTGATTTTAATAGTTATAAATGGGGGATTTGGGAGAATTACTTGATTACACTTACTGTTAAATGATAGAATTGAAATAATTTGGAGCCTTACCTGTATGAGAAAGAAATAGATAAATAATTAATGTTATGAAATACATATTGGTAAAGATAAAAGTAGGCTCGTTGAACTCTCGGAGAAATTTCTCTTTTATTGATGAATCGATATATGTTTTTAGCAAATATTTAAACTACCCCTTAAACTAGTTTACGCCGGATGGAAATATAACTATTTTAGTGGCTTGGAAGGAAAATATACAAAACAACGTAATGATAAATTTACTTAACACCATTGAAAAACATTTAATTAAAGAATACTCAACTCATCTTGAAACCTTTATGATGTTTTTATTCATCCTTAATCATACTTCAATATTAACGGGCAAAATAAATTAATTTGTCAAATCACTTTCTTTTTAATTTTGAAAATCTTATTAATTTTGAAAATTGAATTCTACAAATTAATACGCATTCAATATTGAATTTCATAACCTGATTCATACCAGTTTCAATAAATAAATTACTCGAAATTTATGAAACTGCTTTATATTTCAATTGTATAGTTTCAAAAACAACATTTAGTGCAATTAAAGCACCCGTATTACTACGTTCTTTGAAGAGAAAATTACTTTTTAAAAATATTTGCACTGAACTGTTTTCCTCTTGAATCCTGAATTAAAAAAGCAGGAGAATTAAAATTCACCGAGCTAAAAAATGAAAAATCTGTGCTAATTTGCAAGACAGCATTGTATTTTCTACTTTCTTTAAAATTACATTAGCTAAAATCTTATCTTTTGATCTGAGAGACAGCGTAAAAGCTCCCGCTCTGTCGATTTCTCATTAAAGTTATTCAATGATTTTAATTGATGTTTCGTTTTATTCAATGTGCGATGACTTGTTCGTGTTAAAATAAAATGTTTTTTTATATATAAAAAAATATTTCGCTTTAAATTGAACTTTTATTGGATGCGTTTGTGTGTTTCTAATTAAAGTTTAATCAAATGTAAATTCATTTCTATTTGTATTTAAATAATGTACAAAGTTATATGTAGCGATCCCTGACGTTTAGGACGGCTTTACTTCTCGGTAAAACCTCGCGAATGTCAGAGGTTGATTTTCAAACAAATTTAATTAAACAACAAATCAGTCAAAACCGAAAAAGTTTGCAAAAAAAAGAAAGAAAAGAAAAAAAATCATGGAAACGTTTCATCCCCCTCTCAGATATGACTGCTTTTTATTCACAAAATGATGAAAATAATAATCGATTCTAGGATAGCGTAGGCGAAGAAAAGTAATCCTAATAGTAATAGCTTATTTATTTAGAGAACACTTAATAGCATTAGCTCGTAAAAAAATAACATAAAAGCTTAGGATATTTAAAAAACGGTTGGGACAAGGTGAAATCTCTAGATTTTGAAATAATCATGTTATTTGAAAGTATTATGTAATTAAGTGTATATCTTGAATTTCATAAAATAAATTTGCAGTTCTTATTGAGTAACTCGTCGTGAACTTTATATTACTGTAATGAAAATGCGTTTTATATATCTATTCATTAATTTTTATCACTACGCTCTGAAAAAAATGTGCCTGCTGTGCAGGAAAAGCTGTAACAGTGCGATTTTCATTTCAACAGATGTCAAAAGTGTCACATTAAATCCATTATATGCAAAAATAGAAGCACAGTATATGAAGCACCAAAAACGGAATGATGTAAACTTCACTTGTTTCAAACTTGGCATGGAGTTTCTGGATAGCTTGACCCATTATAGGTTTCTAATAACCTCCGATAGCATTATATTCACGTTCCACAGTATCTACGATAATTAGAAACTGGACTTAACATTGTTAGGTTCCTTTCTCTGAACAAAAGTACTTTTCAAAGTATCATTCAATATGTATGCAACAAACAGAAAATTTAAAAAATTACCCAACAACAAAAATAGTACAAAATATGCGTTACTGAATTAAGACTCATGAGAGCCTATTTCTAAACCTATTGAAATTGATTTTTAACACTATTCAGCTATAGTCATGCTATTTTCGATAACTTTGTATGGTTTCATTTTCTCTCTTATTCATATTTGTATGTTTATTATATTTGTATATTTAAACCATATGTCTTTGTAAAGGTTAAGACTCAGAAATTTTGGAAGTGTCCAGTGGCAACTAAACTTGATATTAACTTGGTGCCACCTATGCGTCATAAAACAAAAGTGCAAAGCGGGAGGGGGGTGAATGGTGCATCAATGTACTACAGTTAGTTATGTGTCCTATTTTCAGTGAAGAAAACATAATATTTTGTTAAAACTATTAAGTCTTCAAAAAGGAATGTATATGACTTTCAAATTGGAAAAGGAAAAAACTTGCTTTCTTGGCGATGGTAAATTAAGGGAATATGAATTTTTGCAATATAGTTTTTCATGTTTAATGTTATAGAGCACAAAATATGTAAATTCAAAATTTTAATTGCTTCATCATAGAAGCGACACATAACAAAAATCTCCCTCACAGAAACGAACCTTTTACAAAAACCACGATCACAAATACGAACTATTTTCGAACACAAGTATAAAAAAAATGCATATTTCCAGTTCTAATTTTGTGCAGTACATTTTATTTTCATTCTTTTCAAAACTTTTTTTTTAAGCTTTCACGCCATTTTCAAAATGGCGCTACACTTAAGTCCGATTTTACCAGTTTAAGCAAAAATGGCTGATCTGAAATGTAAGTGAAATGAAAGCTATGAAAAAAATATAAAGATTAAGATTGTTTCCTACTATATTTAAAAGATTCATATGGCAGAGAGAATGAATTCAAAAAGAAAAAACAATAGCGTAATCGGAAAAAATTTTCGCCATTTTTCTTGTTAAAGGGGAAATAAAGACTATCGGCCGAAGTTCGGTTACTTGAATGCCGAATTGATGCGTTTTTATTGTGCTTGTATGCAAGAAAAAAGCGAGAGTTGTGAATCCTATAGATGGTATTTGAAAACTAGGGATTTACTTTAGAAAATAAAAAAAAGGAAAGGTGGCGATCGCTCATAATTTTTTGAATCGCCACTTTTTCAAACAAGGTCACCACGTGGCGAGTGGTGACCGCGAACCTTGACCTTTATGTCTTTGCAATTATTGGCTATTATTATAAATTGCTAAAAATAGAATTAGACATTTAATATGCATTAATATTTTTCAAAAAATTGAAGAAAATATTGCGATTTTCACTAAACAGAAATGAATGTAATAGTAATGCCAAAGGGAGCCCAATATAGGATAAATAGCTAAATTTATCGCCATTGGTTATGTACAGCGACCAAGAGAAAAACGATCAGAAACTCTGCTGTATTAATACGTAAAATGTTACAATCAAGCAGAAGAGTAGTTTATTTTATTTTTATTTATTTATTTTTTTTGTGTATAATTACAAAGCAAAAAATATTTAAGACAGAATTTCAAATAACTAAATATGGTTTAAAATAACGATTTTTTGTTACTTTAAAATTTCAATCCCATAATGATTTACACCTTAGTCGTTCATTTCCAAAAAATGAAAAATTATTCAAATTTCTCGGAAAGCATTCCTTATGTGACTTCAAAATGCAGATGAAGATAAAATTTTCATTTTAAAATGCTGTCTTCTTCAGTATCTATAAAACATTTCAGCTAAATAGAAAAACTTTCTCATTATTGAGATCTTCAGGTACCAATAAATTTCTGGTATAAAACTCATTGCAGGTTAAAATCTTTAGTTGCGAAACCGTAACCGAACTTAATATACACACGTATGCACGTGTGCTAGTGCATTCATAAGTGTACAGAACTAAAGAATTTATGCAAAGCAACTTTATGGAAGAGCGTAAAATGAATTTTGTTAAAAATGTTGTGAACATAAATTATTATATTTTTTGCATAATTTTCTGAATTCATACGTTGAAGAATGAATTTTTATTTTCATTTTTTTAACTTAATTCGGGCTTTTAGAAGAGCTACATGCATTAATTTATTGAAAATACAGTGTTAAATTGGACGAAATTTGACGCTGCAAAACATCGTAAAATGTAGTTTAAGTTACAATCTAAAATTCAGAGTTGCCTTTTCTTTGCTCCACATAAAATAAATAAAACAACATAACGTATGAGGAAGCAATGTGTTTTCCCCCTTTATTACTATTCAACTATTATAACCAACACAAATACTTTACACTGAGAAAAAAAAATCCGTTTAAAAACGGACAAAGTGCTGGCAGCTGAGTTTCCAGCACTAATCCGTTTTTAAACGGATATATCCGTTTTATAACTACATAATTAAAACCGTCAATTTACAAAATCTGTTTTTTGGAAGTTATGTAAATTTATGCTAGAAAGTCAGTTTTTTAACAGAAAGCCGTTTTAGGAAGGTATGTAAGTTTGTGTAAACAAGTCCGTTTTTAAACAGAATTCCGTTTATTGGCTGTTATGTTAAATTGTCTGAGAAAGTCCGTTTTTAAACAGAAAACTGTTTATACGGAGTTATGCTAATTTGTGGTAGAAAGTCCGTTTTTAATAGAATATCCGTTTACAGAAAGTTATATTAATTTACGCTAAAAAATCCATTTTTTAAAAGAAATCCGTTTTTGAAACTTATGTAAATTTACGGTAGCCTGTTTTTCTTAGGAGAAATCCGTTTTCTAAAAATATTGACAAGGTGTCGCAAAATGATTATCCTGATTTAATGTGCTTATAACTGTAAGACCACATTTACTTAGAAACAGCGCTGTTTCTAAGTAAATTTGGTCTTACAGCTATAAGCACATTAAGGGGATACTTCAGAGCACCTTCGTGGACACAAGTGCTAATGTTAAACCTATGGGAAAATTCATTACACTAATTACTCATTATCTAATGCAGATATCGAAATTTGGTTTTCACCATCTGAAAGATGACGTTTGATAAATTTGTATTGCGGTTTTAAAAATGGGGATTATCTAAATTAAACTATTTTATTTTTAAGTTGTAAAACCTGAAATTTCCACTTCCTGGACTATGTTTAAATTCCCCCATAGGTTAACATGTGATTTCGCGATTTGGGAGATTGACTGAAGTCTCCCCTTAACATACTTATTGTTAAATTACAGTAAGATACATGACCAGTCATATAGCAGAAATGTATACAAACCCGAATAAGACTTTGTTGTATGACCCGGGCCTGTTGGACAACATATTATATTATAGTGTATATATAGATAATCTTTCATTTTTGAAAATGTTTATTGATTAATTGCAATCTTCTATCATTTTTAACTGATGACAATATTGCTAAGCATGTAGCAGCACTTTTTCTTTTAAGGGGACGGTGGACCTTCGAATGAAACTTTTTTATTTTTTCATGAAGTATTTATAAATTTTTTGTACTTGCATATAACTCAATATACAAATAGAAAATTAAAAAAAAAATTTTGAAATTTCATTTTTAAAATTTTAAAAATTTAATAAATTTTTAGCGAAATTTCAAAATGCTCCTTGCGTCACAATTTTTGATTTTTTTGGCTGAAATTGCTTTATAATGAAAAAATGCAACAGTATGAACAAAACTTAGTATTCACTTAAGAATCCGTCAGTAAATTATTTAAATATAATTTTTTTTGTTAGTTAGTACTAATTTTTTCGCATTTTTGGAACATTATTAATATTTTTAAATTACTTAATATATTCCAAACACATAATGGATACTAAATTTGATTTAGCTATATAAAAACTAGTAAATCACCAATTTTCAGCCTTATCGAGGAAAAATTGATACGCAAGAAACATTTTGAAATCTCAAAAACCCGAAAAATTTAATATCGAGAAAATGCATTTTAAGAATATAATGGCACTTACTTTGAAAACTTTCTCAACAAATGTCTTGTAAAAGTAACATTTGCATAAACAAACTAATAACTACTATTTTCAAAGGGAGTTGACACTATTTTAGCACAAATATATGTTTAAACATGTGAACATTGACAGTAACACCGAAAACTGAAAATAGACTTTATTTATAAAAACCAAACTTAGAAATCTATTGGTAAGAATGTAATGACATTTTAGTATAATTATTATTCCTTCTATTATTTTCAGCTTTAGTTTAGGTAACAAAACACTATTTTAGATTGCAATGAGGGGGGGGGGCAACATTTTTTAGCAATAAGTGTTGACAATTAACATAAAGTTTTCAAAATCCTCCAGGAGTATACGAAATACCTTCTTTTTTTACACATTTTTTGTCTTTTATGACACTTTTTACTCTTTTCAGACTTCTTTTCTCATTATATGACTCTGATTTTCTTTTTCTACCCTGATAGTTTCGACGACTATCCCGCTTTTCAGAAATTGAAACGGTGAGTTCATTGGCTGATCTGTCAAAAAGCTCTAATGTCTTCAAACAGCCAAAATTAAATTCGCTAATTGAAGACACAACAATAAGTTCCAGTCTTTTTTTCGAAATAAACACCTCTTTAGAGGCTATTTTCCATATGAGGCTGTGAACACATTCATTGGCATTTTGCGTTTTAGCTGAAACACAACGAGATAAAAGCACATCACTTGCTAGTCGTTGATAGACAGGCAGTATTTTCGACACAACATCCTCACTAAGTTTAGTCTTCATTGATGAATGGCTGGCTGGTTTCATTTTACTCGCAATCGCTCGTTGGTAGAAACACCAAGACGTTTGTTCCTGGCGGACATTTGAAATGTTTAGGTTTGGCATCCGTGGAAGAGCAATGAAAAAGCGTAGCATAAACTGCAGTTTTCATTTTGGTGACATCTAGAGCATTGTCCGTAATTGCCTTCCTGTAGAAATTAGTTAAAGCTTTTATAGTGGCTTGCTTCAAACTACCATCTTTTCTTCCTCCAAGACATACTTTTTTATTCCGTCATTCGTCAACTTTATTACGCAGAGCTGTTCCGAGTCTTTTGGCGACGTGATTAATACACTCTTCTTTCGAAAGAGCCACATTTTCTCCGTAAATTTTCAAATCCGATGAATGCTGGAAAGTTTTGGCATCTCCATCTGAGAGTAAAGTCACATACCTCATTTTACACTCATTTATGGATCTTTTCCAAATAATCTCAGCAGCTTTCATTTCCATGTTTGCGGATGAGCCAGAATGATTGCTTTGACAGGAAGATTTATGTCCCTCGTACCAAATGAAGTACTCCGGTGAGTCTCTGTTGAGGTCTCGTGACACAGCTGAACACTCGGGGCAGTATTTGGAAAGGATTTCGAAATCCAGCACAAGACCTGTCAACACGTAAATAACAATTCCAATTCCATACTGAGAAGTATGTCCTCTTTTTTGCCAAGTTCCATCATATGAAACCGTGATGTTCAAAATTTCATCATCTGCCCCACTCTTGAATCAATTTGTTCGTGTTTAGAACACACAATTTTCCTGGACAGTTCCAACATTTCTGATTTGGTAGATTTACCTTCCTCACATAACGAGTTCAGGCAGTTTGCAAATGTTTTCTTATCCATAGTATGAATGCCTAACACCATGGTAAATATTTCTAGGCCAGCATGACCTTTGCCGATTTTTAAAAAGGCTTCTACCATCTTTTTATTTATTTCAAAAGCATTTGTAGCTTCATCTCTTGGGCTTGTAAAAGAAGAACCGCATAAATGTTTACAATTTTCACAAACCATGCTAATTTTTGAAGAAAATCCATACGGTGCTTCATTTTTCACTAACAAGTTCTTTGATAAACATTCAGAGCACGCCACATCTTGTAAAAGAGATCCCCAAATCTCATGGCTCACCAAAGTATATGAAGATGCAGTACTCACTGTTGCAATTTCATGGCTAGAAGATACATTTTGTGCTTCATCTCCAGCAGTATTTTCCTCACTGCTTTTGACAGCAGCCCATCTTTTTTGAGCATTTGCCGATGCTGCTTGTTTACGCTTAGAGGGTCTGGCTTTTGGTTTACGCCATCTACCACTCAATCTATCCATACTTATGCAATAAGGCTTACAATATATAACAAAATCTTTGCAAGAGCAGAAAATTTGCTTTTTATAGGGGTTTTAGTTCTGAAAAGAACTGTTTTTTTTTCTAAATTCAAGAGAAAAATTAAGCACGTTTTCAAGAGAAACAAATGTAAACAGAACGTTAGCAATTGAAGTAGAAGTGCTTTTTTCTCATCACAGTGCGTTCTTCTTCCTAAAAACGGTATGTAAGGCTCAAATAAAACGACATGTGCTTATGTTTACATGTTTAAAGGGCCAGTCAAGCTCGGGAAACGCCCACTTTCAAACTTTAACCCTTAAAATTAGCTCAAATTTATGCATAAATCTTTCTTTTTTTTTGTGCCACAATGAAAATCAGATCCACAGCAATAACAATATGCTTGAAAAAAAATCGATTTTTTTTGGCCGATTTTTCGAAAACTAACGTCCACCGTCGCCTTAATAATCTGGATCCTTTGAGCATTTTGTGATAGAAGGTCACGAGTCATGGTTTTATATAGGCTTTCATTGAGAAATCCATTTTTCAAGAGCGAATATTTTTTTTATTTTAATTACAATGAGAACATAAATAGAAAAATAGTCTTAAACTGACCTATTTTGATTGGTTGGTTTTGAGCACAATGGTCATTTTTTGATCACTAGAACTAATTGAATCCGGACCTTACAGCTTAATCAAACCCTGAATGGAACACTCAACCGTCAGCATAACTGCTTCAGAACTCAGAGGAAGGAACCGGAACGTGATTGGTTGAAATACGAAAACTAACATTGAATTACGGATAAAGTTCTTTTTACGAAATACGGTTTTCGTCCTTCATAAATTACATAACTAAATTATGTAAAATTACAAACATTTTTCTCAGTGTACATCTCCTTGACAGCCCCTCCCTATCACATGATAACTTTGGAAGCACTTTTAATTCTTCTATCTCCCTAAATGAAACGATATTGTCAAAGCCACTTCTTCGGGGAAAAACTCATGGGAAACATTCCCCACTAAAAATATTATTACGTGCTAAATTCTGCAGACATACAAACTTTCTTCTTCGTTTGAAATTAAGCAAGTCTAAACCTAAAAAATCAGAAAAGTAGTGTTTTATTTCCTTACACGTGTCGTTTTCTTCAAAAAACAATACTTTTAGTTAACTTATATATCTGAATAGTGACAATAAATTATTTTAGAGAAGTAAAATAATTTTACCCGCAGTCTATATTTCATGTCAAGTATGTTTTATTACGAAAAACCACTAAAATGAATCCATGCAAAACAACATTTTCACAACACAGGTAACATAAAAGGAATCTTTCTATAAACTTTAGATGCTATTTTACTCAATTTTTATTTCGCGGACAGGTATCTTTGGACACGAATATTCAATCAAAGTAGTGTTAGTTCGAAAGATCGCTCTACGAAAGTCATAAAATGTAGTTTTGTTGTATTTCTTGACATCTTAATAAAAAAATTTCGGCAGGAACCCGAAGTTTATTTCGCTTCAGAACGTGTAAACTACAATTTTTCATAACACAATTTAGTAAATTCTTCTAAACGTGCTTTGGAAGAGAGATAACTATATTTATTTTGCATTTTCACAGCTCTTTTGTTTTTACAATCTCAACTTTTGACTATCTAAGTTGAACGTAGAATGATTCTTTCAATGATCTTATCTCTGTTTTATGATTTTACCAAAACGCAAAAATTTTCCATTTGTTCCACTTTTTAGCCTACTTTGCCGTAAAAGTACTAAAAATCGAAAGCTTAATGTATCGTAAAACGATCGTTAAAAGTAAAGAAAAATAAAAAATAAGTGAAGTCTCTACTAATAATAAAGCAGTAAGTATGTGTGTGTGTGTGTCTGTGTGTCTGTCTGTGTCCGGCGTAGGGCCCAGAAAGTCTAGCGGATTTTCATGAAATTTGGCACGAAATTAGTTTGGAACATGGGGTTGCACACCTCGGAGAGTTTTTTCTGAAATTCGAATTTGTTCTTCTTTTATTCCAATTTATAGACGAAAGTTTCATAAAATAGTCATTTTCTATGGGAAGGAATTATCGCATCGCTTCGAGCTTGATACCGTTGAAAAGCGCGTAAAAAATTACCCCGGAAGGAGTTTCGCTCTGTGTGCGAAAATTCGAAGCCTGTAAATTACCTAGAAAAGAAGTTATAAGCATTTTTCTCTGCAGTTCGAAATTATTTTTTCACGGTAATTAACTTTAATTTTAATTGTTACCATACCGACTTACTATTAATCCTTTTTAGCCTACTTTAACGTAAAAGTAAAAAAAAATAATAATAAAGCATGAAAGATGAAAGAAGGCTTAATGTATCGTGAAAATATCGTTAAAAATCAAGAAAAGTCAAAAATAAGTGAAGTAATTAAATAAAGATTGAAAAATAAAAAATTTGAAAGTAGGGTATTGAGATGGGGAAAAAGTGTGTCTCTGTCTGTCGGGCTGTCTGTCTGTCGGTCTGTCCCCCCCTAATAACTTTTGAACGAATTGTCCGATTGGAAAAATTCTTTTTGCATTCGAAAGATCTCGGCGAGGACATCTCATTTCTATATTTTACTTTTTGATTTGAACAATTTTTTGTTCAATTTTGAACAGTTCAAAAAATTTTAACATTAGCGCCTATGGACAAAATTGAAGCAAATTCTGTAAACTCTGGGCACAAGAGCCAAGTTCCTATTGCAAGCTTATTGAAAGGAGTTCTCGGCGTAAAATATTGATTTGAAGTTTTTGTTCATTTTTGAACAGTTCAAAAAATTAATACAGAGTTTACGGGGAAATTTCAACCCTATATAAATCCTGATCTAACGGACCGATTTGCTTGGAACAAACTTTATCGGAAAGCTCTTATAACGTAGAACATGTAGAAATAGAAAGTTTATCCAGAACTTACGAGCCTATTTTGCTATGAAATTTTTTGATCGGGATTTTCAAGGATATTTCTCAGTGACTCAATGAGTGAAATAATGAATGAATGAATAAATGAAAGAGTGAAAGAATAAATCAATGAATAAATGAATGAGGAAAAGAATGAATGAATAAATTATTGAATAAATGAAAATATAAATAAATGAGTGAATAAATACATGAATGCGTAAATGAATGAATAAACACTTGAATGAGGTAACAAATGAATGAATAAATGCATGGCTGAATAAATGAAAGAATGAATGAGTGAGTGAATGAATATGTATTATCCGTTGAAAAAGGTATATTTTCAATAATTAGAACTAAAGATAAATAAGAAAGATAGAGAAAGAGATAGCTAGATTATAAATTTGAATTTGGTGTATACGGGAAAGTAGGCTCGTATAGTTCTAGACGGAACTTCTTGTTTCTTTTGACGAATTAAAATTTATTGCTTTCGGTTTTTAGCATTTTGAGGAGCAGCTGATTTTTAATTTATTTATTTCTTTTTTTGGATTTTGATTATTATTTTTTTAAAGCGCATTGAAATTTATTTCCTGCTGCTCACAGGCGTTTGATAGTTTTATTTTGATTTCCTTATTTTGACATGTATTTTACGGGACCATTTTCCATACTGCACAGGGGTTTTTAAAAGAAATGTTATTCTTTATAGGGATTTTCGTTATTCCAGCTTATTATTACTATTTATACTTTCATTTATTTTATTTTATTTTTCGCCTGTGAATTAGCACATATGTTATTTTCCTATTTGAGCTCGGATAAAAGGTTTAAGTTACAATTCCGTTTTCAAAGCTTTGCTTGCTGCTGTTTGTTTCTGCAAGCTACAAAATTTCGTCTTTCTGTTTTAAGCCGGGTCCAGACGCTACGTTTTGCACAACTTTTTGTCTCTGCAGTTCAACACGTTGCGTATAGATTGGAAAAGTGCGCAGTTTTGAGTCCGGAGCGAAGACTGTACAGTTGCCGCGATAACTGTGCTAGAAAGCCTAGATGTCTTTGAACTGTGCAGACAAATCGGCACATGTAGACGACGGTAGCACCCTTTTTCGATTCATTTTGCTTCTCAGTTTCAATTCGTCAGGCGACAATGGCCGACTTTCGGCAATGTTCTTGGGAGTTTCTCACAAAATTAATTGCAATATGCGAAAGTTTCCCATGCATTTGGCGTGTCAAATCCAAGGAGTATAGTGACAGGGATAAAAAGGGGACGCTTATGAGAGTTTAGTGGAAAAATTCAAAGAAATTGATGCAACCGCAAACAGAGAAACAGCTGTAAATAATTAATTCTTTGAGAAGTATTTACCGTAAAGAATTGGCAAAAAATAATAAATCGATTCGATCTGGGGCTGGAGACGAAATCTACAAGCCACCTCTCTGATTTGTTACATTTAATAAATGATCAGGAGACACCAAGGCAGTCTAGGAATACCATGGATGAAAATAAAGAGATTGCAGTTGTCGAACCACCAGAACAGGCAACAAAAAATATTTATTTTATGTAATCATCACTTTGAACACCGGGTACTTCTGAGACGTTCCAGTCCTTTTTTTTAACATGACACCATGCCAAAATTGACCAGTATAGTACCTCCTTCATGACGATATGGCACAAAACTGAGTGAAATATACAGATATCTCTGCACCATGTAAAAGCATAAAAAACTGTAACGTTTTTATTCAGTACTAAGACTGCGTAGACAAAAGGTTGTACAAAACGTAGCGTCTGGACCCGGCTTTAATGTCAATAAATATATAGATAAAAATTAATTATACTAAAAATTTATTAATTAAAACTATTATAATTTATTATAATCGTCCTTTTTGTGCGGGTACTTGAACTAAACAAACAAAATGAGTTTTCTTTCAAATATTTTCTTTTTTGTTTTGTTTCGTTTTTTTTCTTTCCTTTTTCCTTTTTTATTGTGCGTGTTTTGCAAAAAAAAAAATGCTTAAATGTGTAGGATCTCTGGATGATTGCCGTGGGCAGTTAATTTTTAATTATGTGGAATGCTACACATTTTAATAAAATAACATAATTTACACCTAAAAAGTTATCACTATATACACAATGGCAAACGGACTGGTCTTTTCATTCTTTAACACGGGCATAGCCGTGAGGGTACCGCTAGTAATTAAATAAAGATTGAAATATAACAAGAAGTTCAAGACTCACTCATTCATTCTTTCATTTATTCAGCCATGCATTTATTCATTCATTTGTTACCTCATTCAAGTGTTTATTCATTCATTTACGCATTCATGTATTTATTCACTCATTTATTTATATTTTCATTTATTCAATAATTTATTCATTCATTCTTTTCCTCATTCATTTATTCATTGATTTATTCTTTCACTCTTTCATTTATTCATTCATTCATTATTTCACTCATTGAGTCACTGAGAAATATCCTTGAAAATCCCGATCAAAAAATTTCATAGCAAAATAGGCTCGTAAGTTCTGGATAAACTTTCTATTTCTACATGTTCTACGTTATAAGAGCTTTCCGATAAAGTTTGTTCCAAGCAAATCGGTCCGTTAGATCAGGATTTATATAGGGTTGAAATTTCCCCGTAAGCTCTGTGTTAATTTTTTGAACTGTTCCAAAATGAACAAAAACTGTTCAAATCAATATTTCACGCCGAGAACTCCTTTCAATAAGCTTGCAATAGGAACTTGGCTCTTGTGCCCAGAGTTTACAGAATTTGCTTCAATTTTGTCCATAGGCGCTAATGTTAAAATATTTTGAACTGTTCAAAATTGAACAAAAAATTGTTCAAATCAAAAAGTAAAATATAGAAATGAGATGTCCTCGCCGAGATCTTTCGAATGCAAAAAGAATTTTTCCAATCGGACAATTCGTTCAAAAGGGGGGGGACAGACCGACAGACCGACAGACAGCCAGACCGACTTTTTCCCCATCTCAATACCCTACTTTCAAATTTTTTATTTTTCAATCTTTATTTAATTACTTCACTTATTTTTGACTTTTCTTGATTTTTAACGATATTTTCACGATACATTAAGCCTTCTTTCATGCTTTATTATTATTTTTTTTATTTTACGGGAAAGTATGCTAAAAAATGGGGTTTTGAGATGGGGAAAATGTGTGTATGTCGGTCTGTCTACCCCCCCCCCCCCTTGTAACTTTTGATGGAAGAGTCCGATTCGAAAGATTTACTTGCATTCGAAAGATCTTGACGAGGACATTTCATTCCTATATTTTACTTTTGAAGTGAATAATTTTTATTCAATTTTGAAGAGTTTTAAAATCTTAAGCTCAATGCCTATGGATCAAATAAACCAATTATGTAAACTCTGGGCATAAGATCCAAGTTTCTATGATCAAGCTTATTGAAAGAAGCTCTCGGTGGGAAATATTTTTTTTAATTGAGCAATTTTTGTTCATTTTTGAACAGTTCAAAAAAAAATAACATAGCGCCTGCGGTGAAATTTAAATCCAATATAAATCCTGATCTAATGGATGGATTTGCTTGGAACATTCTTTATCGGAAAGATGTTATGGGGTAAAACATGTACAGATACGAAGTTCTTTTACGCACTAAAATTCCAGATAAAGCACATTATCAGAAATCACTTTACTATTTGTCAGAGACTTGAAATTCCTTTGCATAGTTCCTTTGCATAGGACAGTAAAATTTACATCTCACACAGAACTTGCACTGTTAAAAAAATATCCTTTTTAAAACGAGAACCCGAACATCCTATTTTTTTTAAAAAATACAATTGTTAAAAAAACCGGTGCATGAGGTATAAAATACAAGTGTACATGCATGATAATGATTTCTTGTGTTTTTCAAAATTGAGAATTCTTGATTCAGAGGAAAAGCTCAAAAATGAGCACTATTTTCCTTATTTTTACGTACCCATATTTAACAGTTTGCTTTCTTCTAAAATAATGTACTTTTCAGAATACATCGTGTGCAAAATGTTTTTCCAGCTAAGATACTATTCTGCCTTGCGCAGTTTTTCAAAAAGAGCTAACTAATTTGATCCGTAATAAACTTCTGCCTCATATAAAATGGCTACTTTTGCTTAAACCGAGAGTACTGTTCAATTTACAATTATTTACGTTTTTTGCGTTTATTGCGCATTTACTCAACATTACGTTACATCACAATATAGAAATAACTAGTTCCTTTAGCAACAAGAACACAATACAATTTAGTTTTATGTAAAGAAAAAAAAATAGGGTTTAAAAAAATCCTGAAAATGAAAGTTCAATCCTAATCCACTCGCTGGTAAAAACATACTTTAAGATTAGTTTCTTTTTCTACTGAAACGCAGTGACAATATTCTTACTTAAAAGAAAATTATTCCTTACTTGGAGGGCTTATTCATTTCATTGTCCTGAAATTTTTCAGAAAAGATGCATTTTAATGCTTTATACGTAGTTAGTACAATACATCTTCATATATTTACGAATATTTTGTAAAAGCTTACCTGTCTGTAAGACCCTGTGTCGTAGGATCTGAGAGACAAGGGATTTATTATGTAGACATACCTATCGAATTTGACAGTTTCCCCCTTAAAAACTCAACAATAATAAAAAGTTGTTTTTGTACATCCTCCTTGTTATATTTATCGGTGAAGCTATTTACAAACTTTCATAAGAATAAGAAGTACATACATATTAATTCTTTGTAAATGTTGATATGTATTCTTCATTTTGCAAAATCAATCAATAGCATGCGTGCCAAATAATATTAATATTACTGTTGCAAAAAGTTTCGCTTATAAGTATCATTTCCGTTAAACAGTGAAAATAGACTGAAAGCCAAAGGAACAAAATTTACACATATTTCATAGTTTAGAATTCATTTAAACTTTAGAAAATACACAATGGCAGCGTTTCTCAACCTTTCAGTATTCGCTGTCCAGTTTTCAATCATAATTTTCATCGCTCCCCCCCCCCCCCCCGTATACAACAATAATGTATATTGAGTACTTTAGATTATGTTTTTGAATGATTTTGAACAAACTACCAAAACAAGAGTAAAATAGAGTAATTTAGTAATAAAATAAATTTAGCAATTAATCACTATTTGAATTTTGGGCAGGGGATTTTCTGCTGTGACTTCTTTCAAGACAAACTATAGATCTCGGTTAAATATAGAAACAGAACTGAGAGAGGCTATTTCTAATAGTGAGCCCTCCTTCGAAAAACTTTGCTTTACAAGACAGGGCCAAGGAAGTCACTAATGATTATTAGGAATGTAACGAATATTCGGCCACCATTCGGTATTCGGCCTATTCGGCCCTTTGGCCGAATATTCGGCTGGCCGAATAATCATTTCATCAGCAAGCCGAATATTCGGCCTGGCCGAATACTGAGTAAGGTCAATATTCGGTCTGGCCGAATATTGATTGACTATTCGGCCGAATAGTTCTGCTGCAGTAAAAATGTTAAAAATAAAGAAATTAGTAGATTTTAAACATTTAAAAATGTATTGTAATTCTTGCAAAATAATACGTTAGTTTATAGTTTTAAAAAATAAAAATAATTTAGAAACTTTTTTTAAACCTAGTTTTAGAGGCTTGACTGAGCAAAAACCGATTTTAAAGTTGTAATATTGTATTTTATATTTAGCATTTGCTCCCAAAGCTGGCAAGAGTTAATTATGATAAATGACAAATTAATTTAGTTATTATTAACAAAGTGGAAGTCAGACTTTGTTCTGGTAGACTGATTTATTGTGAATATTGCGTAAGAGAGAAATGTGAAAAGCCTAGAATATATCATGAATATTTAGCTAGCATATGTTATTGGTGTTTTTGAAATTCCAGTTAAGTGTATTAAATTTTAATAGATCGTTTAAAGACAGGCATGTAAAAATCCCCATAAAATAAAAATATTAACTTTTATAACTTTTAAAATATCTTCATAAAATAGCTTTGAGCAAGGTAAAAAATCACTTAGAAATAGTAGTTCTTTCATTTGAATTAAATAATTAGTAAAATAGTGCTAATGCTTACTACCATAAAACCTGTCATTTCTATTGCACCTGTGGGTGAAATTCTTAATTTTATTACATTCAAAACAATAGAGAAAATATATTATTTTAAATAGTTTTAAATTCTTATCAAACAGAATTAAATCATACATCATAGATTGTGTGTAATTGGTGTTTGACTTTGTCAATAATTTTAAATTTATCAAATACTTTCTATTACAACGATTTTCTAGAAATTTTAATATTCGGCCGCCGAATATTCGGTATTCGGCCTAAGACATTGACCGAATATTCGGCTTCGGCCTATTCGGCCTAGACGAAATGGCCAAATATTCAGTATTCGGCTATTCGGCCAAATCACTATTCGTTACATCCCTAATAATTATTAAATTAGTTTTTTATTTAGTATGTTTTGATTGAGAGTTTTGATTTAGTAATTTGTTTTACTTTAATAAGTTATTAAATATGTAGAAATGTATTTTGTTTTCTATGTGTGTGTTTGCTTTCCTTTCAGTCAGTTAATCAACTTTTTAAAGTAGTATTCTCTCTCAGATATTCTCGCGCCCCCCTTCTAGTGTGCTCGCCCCCTTAGGGGGGCGAGCCCCACAGGTTAAGAATCGCTGCACTATGCAAATAACATTTATCACACACAGCCTGTTGCCAGTATTTTCATTATTGGAAAAAAACTGGCAACCTTTTTTTCTTCTTGTTAGAAATAGGATACATGAAAACTTTTAAATTATTGCAATATCAATGCAGCCTGTTAAACATTCATACAATTAGTATTTCAAAACATCTTTTCCTGCTCTTTAAATATATAAATTTTATTTTTGAAATATACAGAGTAAAATTTCTAATAAAAGAGAATGTTTTAATTTTTCATAATTTTTCGCAAACGTAACCGTGTAAATTTACATATACCGAAAACAAAGATAAAATTAAAATCCCTGAGAGAAAGTGTTTGATGAACTGCATAAAATTCAGCACGAAAATGCTCTTAAGCAATTCTATTATTCGATTACATGTTCTTTCACTCTTACTAGATTTTTTTCTTCATAAAATCCCCTGAGTCTTTGGGAAATAAATATTCCAATAGAATAATATCAAATATTTGACCAAACAATTTTTTCTCTGACGAAGTAAAAGAGCTATTTCCTTTGAGAATAGCATTATCAAATAGCGTATTGTACTTGCCAATTGATAAGCTTTCACGAATTGGGGTTGCTCTTTCAATTAGACCCAAAATAAATTGTTGTAAAACTTTTATCTACCGAATACTTTTTTGTTTCAAACAGAAGGAATATGATTTCGTTGAAAAGAGAAAAAGAACGCATCAAAAGTATTCAAGCTTACAGTAAATGCTTTTTTATTACTATAGAAACATGTAGAATAACAATAGGCTTAATTAATTTAATTCAACTGATCTCCCTAAAAATATAAAAGGTTGCAAAATGTTATATACTCTTTGTTTTAGTAGAATTTGTTTCCTTTCGGAGCACAAAATTGTGTGATAAAACACGACCTTTCCGCTTGCGTCTACACATAAACATACCTTAAATAATAATAAGACACTTGACAAATTTACTATAATGTATTACGGAAAGTGTGCTTTTAATTTTCACTCCTTATACCGCAACTGCAGAAAAGATAATTTCGTTTCTTTAATTTTTACTATGTATATAATAAATGTTGATTATACCTAAAGTCACGTGATTTAGATCCACTTAGAGCTATTTCTATTACGTATAATTGCTTATATACTTATTAATAGTTAAAAATTTAAACCATAAACCATTAATCTATGTCAGTTCGTAGTAAAATGTAAATTCCGAACTACAAACTTTGATTACAAAACAAGGAAAATCGGATAAAATAGTAAGTTATAAAACAATTATTTGTTACATAATGATAATTTAGATAAAAGTAATGGAAAATCAGATAAAATAGTATGTGGTAAAAACAATAACTATGATCTGTTATGAAATTATTTTTTATGTAAAAATAATAGTTTTTACGGTCAGTAAAGGACAATCACTGTGAATAAAATTGAACGGTTTTAACACCCATAATCTCAAATTTAGTTATGAAAAGAGCTTCACATAGCTAGCAAAGTAATCAAACTTATCAACAGACATCCGCATGAAGAGAATGAACCAATATTTCTCACCGTTCCTGAACTTTGATCCATAAAAATGCATTGTGCACTTTTGTATAAAAATAGTTCACCTGAAGTTATTCTTGAAGTTAATAGAAAATTCCTGACGTATTATTGTATTTGTTTTGAATAGAGGATGGAAAAAAAATTTGAAAGCAGCTATAACAAATCCAGGCAGTTTCTTTAGAAAATAGATTTTTCAATTTATAAACGTGATTCAAAATTTACTTTAATGTGATTTATGCCAAAAGTATTTTGAATTTAGATTACTTTGCAGAAATACCTACTGCTCTGAACTTGTGTGCGGAAAAATATTTTACGTTTCCCTGACGCATTTGATGTTCTTTAAATCATATAAATGAATTCTTATCATTTTCCGGAACAATTTATGCACACTTGATTTCTGTTTATTTTCAAATGATGAAGACGAATTCCTTCCCCCAAAAAATAAAACAAAGAAGAGCGATTTTATCTTCACATTTTTATTTTTTTGAAGTACAAGCTATTTTAAAATATCTGATTCATTTTTCCCACCGTCGAAGCAAACGTTTGTTGTGAGATAATTTCTGTAATATTCTTTTTTAATACTATTGTTTATAGAAACGTTACTTAAAAGCTGTGCTATGTGAACACTTAAATTATTTATTTTGTGCCATTTAACCCTTCAAGACCTGAAACTTTTTTATGCTAAACAAACAACATGTAGACAAAGCTTTCAGTGATGCCTGAAAACTTGAAATGGTACGTGTTCCACCATCTCTTGAGGAATATGGGCAATGTTTCCATGAACCAGCACGATTTTTCGTTTGTATTACATACTGCACTCCAGGAAAATTAAATTTTACTTGTTTAACCCACACGATAGTGTAAGCTCGTCCTTAAAGGGATAAGTTGCCTTCCTGGCTAGATTTATAAGTGCTAAAACAATTGTAATTCATCAACATACACGGATTAATGATAAACGAATAAAAAGTCAATAAAAATACAGAATGCAAAGTGGCTAAGAAGAAAACATAAGCGTTCTCTTTTACTGAGATGAAGTTCATGAGATTTTAAAGACTAAAGCATTGATATAAAAGTTAACTAAACTGTAAAACTTAGTTACTAATATTTTTTGTCGATTTCAATTTCCTTATAGTACCTAAATTTAATATTTCCAATTCAAATTTCTATACTAGTACACATTAACATTTTCTATTAAAATTTTATGCTAATTAAATTACAATTTTTCGATTTTAATTTTATAAATCCCTAATCAGTCCAAATGTAATATTATGTATTTGAATTTCTCATAACTATGTCTGAAAGTTTTCAGTATCCTAGATCCTACCGATTAAATTTTAAACTTTTTATATTTATTTTATAAACCACTTAGCTAACTTAATTTCGTATTCATCAGTTGCATTTCTTATTACCATAAACTTCTGTACTGTACTTCAATTTTCTAATTCACTAATTTAATTATTTTCCCTTTCATTGCCGATTCATATGCCATCACGAAAACTAGAAATTATCTAACTATCCGTACTTTACAATAAAAACGTTGGGCGTTCAAGGAAAATGTTGGTTCCGATAATGATAATGGCAAATGAAAAGAATGAAAAATTGTGTCTGGAGTCTTCTGTCAGTCGCGAAGGCGAAGGCCAAAAAAAAAAAAGAAAGAAAGGTATAGACAGCGATTTATTGATTTGAAGTCGATAAGCAATTCAAAAATGTACATGATCATGTAAGTCTGGCATTGAGTACCAAGGGGTTTTTTAACTTATTTTGCCCTTAAGATTTATTTATTTATTTAAATTTATCATTTTAAAAGAAAAACCAAAGTAAAAGCACAGCGCAAACGTGGATAGTCAAATCAATGCAAATATTAAATGAAAGATGACAATGCAAACTCTTTCAAAAAGAACATTATTTATCCTTGCTTTTGTACGATTGCGTTTTTTAATAAATAAAATTTATTTTATGAACTAATAGAGAGTAGAATAAAATAAATTACCGTGCTTAAGTTCCTTTGGGAATAGAAACTCACAATGAATAATTTGACACTTTTGTGGAAAGCATTTTCCTACATGAACTAAAACGTTTGCTTCCATCAGGTATAAGGTATCCTAATTATTCCTTGAACGTGCATTTTTTAACTTTCTTTTAAAAATCAAATGATCCGGTGGCGTAGGAAAAGGAGAGGTCCCTGGGTCCGGACACCCCCTCCTCTTTCAGGAGAAGGTTAAGGTGCGCTCGTTCAAATTTCAAGTGTGCTATATTATTCCGGGAGCACAACAAGTCAAGCTAAGCCACAGTGCGACATCGGAACCCCCCCCCCCCCCCCTTCAAAAATGCTAGCTACGCCACTGAAATGAGCTATATTGTGAGTTCAGTTATAAATTCTTTCGTAAGCAGTTGATTTTGTTTAAAAAAATAATGATATTACTTAAAAATGGTTTTTAGACAATTATTATCTTTTTCTTACACAAAATGCAAAAAATACTTCATTAATGTTTACGTTGAAGTTTTGTTTAAAATAAGAAGTAAGCGGTGCTATTCCGAGTTTAAATGTGAGAAGTGCGTGATTTTGCCTCAATATTAGTTTCCTTTTCTTTTTTTAAGGTCTAAAGTTTTACATTTATAATTAATTACGCGAAATATTTAAGATTTGTTACTGATATCGGTTAAATTTAAAGTTACAATAAATCAAATGTTGAAAAAATAATAATAACTTACGTACTTCTAAAGTCGCTGCATGTGTAAAATTTTTCAATATTGTATATGCAAATTAATAGAAACTAGTTCTAATTTGCTAAGGTGTCAGAAAATTTAATAAATTATCAAAGCAGGAATAAAATAGTTATATAAACTAATTATTGTCTTCACAACTATAATGATATACATATAACTGTCCTTTTTGACTGTCAAACCTGAAACAATTTGAAAGAACCATTTGGCATATTTCTTGAGTATACATTGTGCAAAGCTGACTGTTGCGAAATTTAAACTTTTTAACTAATTGTAAATAATGAAATTCCAAAAAAAAAAAATAATAATAAAGATTTTCCTGCAGTTTAAATAAAAACATGTTTGTAGTATTAAAAGCATGTACATTGTATTTATATATTTAAGGATACATATATATAAATATAATATTGATGATGGTTGAGATAATAATGGGAGCAAGATAAGCACTTGCTCCCATTATTACCTCTTGATTTATGTTAAGACAAAAAAAGAAGCAAACTAATGTGAAATAAAAATTACCTGATTATCAGCTCCAACTTTAAAAAACAATAACGTAGTATAAAGGGAATAAATATTAATGTTGAGGAGATTCAATAACACAAAACATAGAAAAATCTGATAAAACAAGTATTAGTTAGATGAAATTCAGCGTGTATCATTAATATACAAAATTAAACTAAATTTTACCAAAACAAAAACCAACCCTTTATTTAAGGTAAGCTTCGCTAAAAGTTGAAAATAAATGTGTGTATTGCAATTAACAATAAAACCGCAGCTACAAAAACAAAAAAAAAAAAAAGTTTGCAAACATTAACATTTAAGAAATTGAATCAGGAAGAGTAATATTTTTTTCATAGGCATTTTATGTGAAAAAACAACTTTAAGAGTATAATAGTTTCAGAAGAAATCAAATTTGTTAAACTTACGAAAAGAAAATATCAACTGAAATTTGCTTCAAATGAATCTCTTCTGCACCATATTTTGGGTGACCGCACTCTTTTTCAATATATGTGATCCATATGTGTCACTAACAGTTAGAGATTGAATAGAAATAGACGATTCATAAAAATAAACGATGAAGCTGCAAAAGTGTAGGCGTGAAATTGAAGGCTAATGCTGGGTCTAAAGTAAATAGTGAAGAGTGCGTTACTTTTGACATATTTTCAGTTTCTTTTACGTTTTATTGAATTGATTCATAGAAAACTTACAATTTATTAATTTCAAAGTTATAAATCAATGCAATCAGTTTTATATGCATTTTTTTCCCAAAAATTCATTCAAATGCAATGTTCTTTTTTCTTTTTTTGCTTTGGTATTGCCACCTAGGTAGAGGATATTTTGTAACTTTGAGCTTCGGTGATAATTTATGATAGATATATAATCATTAGTTAAAGTATTTTTTCTACAAAAGCGTACAATAATTTAAAGCATATATTTTTTTATTTGTCAACACAAACATGTTATTTTTCTTTTACCGTTACAAAGGAGTTTAAAATTTATACACAAGCAATACAGACGAAATTTTACTTTTGATAACTTTTCAAGAAATGTTTAGGAGAAAGAATGAAAAGATATGATTTTCTTTTAAATATTAAAAGATTAAAATTCTGTTAAATGTGTAAAAGAATCCGTGAATATATTTAAATCCACCTCGTAAAATCAAAGAAAATATTCATTTTATTTTATCAAGAAATGTCCCCTGCCATTAAAGACTTTCTCAAAGAGTCATTTCCGTGTAACAGAAATATATATATATATATATATATATATATATATATATATATATTAATTATTGGTTTTTCCCTAATAGTACGATTTGCGTTTCACTTTAATATGCTGATTTCGAAAAAATCTTTTTCGTAATCAAACAAAGCTTAGATGTTAATTTCTTGGTACACTCATGTGCTTAATTTAAGAATGATGATGCTCGAAATTATTGCTCTATATCTGAAATATTTCCTATCTTAGAGGAGAGTTTTAAACCCTAATATGTGTCAGCATCCTAGGCAACTGCAGTAAGAGAGCTTAGAACGCCGTAAGCTGCATGATATGGTAACGACAACTGCGATGAGAGGATATTACCGTGTATGCACGTTAAGTGCTAACTGGCAGACTGTCTATAGTTCAACAACTCTCATCGTCTACAAGCCGATAGTGCAGAAAGACATTTAACTGATATTCAAATCAGCTGCTTCTTGATGTCCGCAATTCAGTTAAGCTACATGGATTGCCTATATGGGAATCAATGCAGATTGGAAGGTAAAAGCTGTTTTGTCACCCGAGTGATGTTCCGAAATGCATTTCTAAATTGTGACCATAATTAATGAAATAGCGGGGAAGAGGAAACACAATGTAGTAAAAAAACAACTCTTGAAAAGTACAGGAATGTCATTGTGCTTTATATCAGGGAAACTAAAAACGGTCACAACATTTTCCTTCGTAAGTTTGCATTGTGAAGCAATCATTAACAAGATATTTTTATTAAGTTCATTATTTTTTGGTTTATCTACATTTAATATTGATTTTTTTTCCTGGCATGTCGCATTTTCATTTCTTTCTATTGGTCATTTTTCATTATACACTGATGGAAAAAAAAATCCCAACACCTGGAAGGAGTTGTGCTAGCGAAACGAAATTTGGCAGGCGTGTTTATACATCTGAAAGATGACGTCGATACAAATTTTGCGCTCGGTGCATCAGTGTGACGCTAGTAGCGACTCACGGAAGATGCAAATCAGGTTTGCTTTAAATACGCGCTGTAACGTTCCTGAGCGTTGTTTAGCGTCGAGATTTGATGTAGTGAGTTGATGTTAGTCCACAATGCCTTTAAGAAGACGACGAAGCCATTATCAACAGCTCACTGAGTTTGAACGAGGTCGTGTAATAGGCCTACGAGCAGGTGGGTTTTCTTTCCGCGAGATTGCAGAAAGGCTTGGCAGGAATGCATCCACTGTGCATGAATGTTGGCAGCAGGGGTCAAGGGAAGGCACTGCCTCAAGAAGACTGGGTTCTGGACGGCCACGTGGCACTACTGAGAGGGAAGACCGCCGTGTTCGGCGTATGGCCGTAGCGAGTCGTACTGCGTCTGCAGCAGAAATTCGAGCAACAGTTGTCACCACAGTGACACAACGAACTGTTACCAATCGGTTACTTCTAGGACAGCTCCGAGCCAGACGTCCTGTAGCGTGCATTCCACTAATGCCAAACCACTGCCGTTTGCGACGTCAGTGGTGTCAGGTTAGAGCTCATTGGAGGACGGAGTGGAGATCTGTTGTGTTTTCTGATGAAAGCCAGTTCTACCTTAACTGGCAAACCGTTTCAAACGAGCTGAGCTCGGGTTGGCTTTTCGTGGCCTTAAGGCTACAGTGGACCCTTATTTATTATTTTTTTATTTTTTTTTTTAATTCAAAAATTTCTTCTAATATTATGTACATTATTTATTTAAGTCGATATACAAAGTTTGATGAAAAAATTCCAAATCATTTTTGAAATTTTAAATTTAAAAAAAAAAAATTTAAACAAAATTTAAAATGCTCCGGACGGCTTTTATTTTTGAAATTGAATTATCTGTTTTCATTTCTTGTTTCAAAAGATGAATGCTAACAGGAGTTGGCATGAAATATAAAATTATACGCATTAGAATTTTCAGTACAGCCAAAAACCTGGTTTTTCCCGGAAATTTTCGAAAAAACTTCGGTTTTTTCGAACAAAAAGGCATATAATTTCAATAATATTTATTGCAAAACCGCAGTTGATCCCAACTATTGATCCAATATGTCTAAAAACCATAATAGGAAAAAATCATGTGATTTGAAAGCAAACAGAGCCGTCCGGAGCATTTTGAAAATATGAATTTCAGCAAAAATATAATTTTGAGAAAAATGACTTTTTGTTTTTGAGCAGAGAAAACTGGACATTGGATAAAATTTTTGTTTGTTACCAAGTTAGGCAATCCTAACTAATTGATTAGAAACTCCTAAGTGAAAAAATAGTAAGTAAAATTTGAATTTGGAACTGAATCGTAAATTCCAAGTAACGATAAAATTCTGAATTTTGAGAATTTCTATTTTATTATCATTAGAATAAAATTGTTACTTCAACTTCAATGTAAATTGTTGAAAAAACAAACATAATAATTTAAAATAAATCCTAAAATCACTTTTTGTGAGAAAATTTTTGAAACTTTATCTGCACTTGATAAATGAAGCTTATCAAGTATACATATTCTCGATATTTGTATTCAAGGAAAGCATCTTTTTTGGAATAAGATTAGAAAATTGTTCCTTTACTTATCTTCCGGTCTCAAGTTACTCAAAGAAAACATATATAACAACCTCATATCAATAGTAACAGTACTCAAATCTATGGAGCATCACACGCACACAATGGTAATGTGTACATATTTAGTACACCGTGTATGTTTACATGTAATTGAAAACCCTCGCTTTGAAAAGTAATGAAAAATTTCTCGCTATGCCACTGCACAACAGGCTGCATATATCAATTACGTAATCATATTGTCTACACAGGCCAGGAACAGCATAACAGGGTAAGAACATAACTGAATATTTTCAAACCGAGTAATTTTAATTCTTTGGAAGTATCGAGTCGTACAAAATATCTTTTACCATGCTAAAAATTCAAAAGTAGCATTGAAAAAATTGCTCTGCAAAGAAGTAGGTATTTTGCCCACTCAAATTGCCTTATTTGTCGACAAAGTGAGGATAAGAAAAACACTCGAGCTCTTTTTTGCATTATTTATCGTTTCTCGTGACTTTTACATTGGGTTTGCAATGCAAAATTACAACTAACATCATTTTTGCTTGAATTTTAACTGGGGCCATGCTGATTGAAAATTACAGTAAAGTATAACATCTGTTAGGAGAGAGCATAGTCAGTAACATCTTAAAATATCAAATATTCTAAAATAAAATGAAAGTATTACAAATGTAACCAAACAAACTTGTTTATTATGAACAAGACATGCAGTAAGAATAAATAGATGTCATCAAATTTACTGAAATTGTAAAAGACTTTCAAAAAGTAGTATGGTAGTACAAATATCATCAGCGAAAGTTTTAAAATCCTCCCGCACAATAAGACGAAGCATCCACTCTTGATTTTTTTCTCCCTCCCACGCTTTTCTTCTTTGCTAAATTTCTTTTCCCCTGGCTAGATCTCCGTTGATCTTGGCGGAGAGCGATTATGTAGGAATAGGCATACATTGCATCATCACCTTTCATTGACAGCTCTAAAGCTTCCACATTTCCTAAATTGAAGCTTTGCACAGCCTCACACACTGCTAGTTCTAGCCTTGTTCGAGAAACGAAAACTTCCTTGGGACACTTTCGCCAGATGCAGCTGTGCAAACTCTCATTTTTGTTCTGAGTTTTGCCTGCTGTGCATCGGGTGAGAATAATATCTGAAGCGAGACGCTGGTAGACGGGCATAATTTTTTCCACGACAAGCTGTGACAGCTGGACTTTCATTTTGTCGTGAGACTTTGGTGTTTCCCCGTTAGCAAGTGCTCTCTAAATAAAGCACCAAGATGTTTCCCCTTCGGGACACTTTGAATGGTTCGACTTTGCATCAGTCGAGGAGCAATGCAGCAAACTAGCGTAAATTGCCGATTTCATTTTTGAAATGTCTGGAACATTGACACTAATTGCCATTCGGTAATAGTTCTGGAGTGATACAATGTTCTTAGCAGTCAAGCTACCTTTTTTTTTCCCACCAAGGGTAACTTTTTTTATGCGCCACTCCTTCACTTTATTTTGAAGAGCAGTTCCCAGCCTCTTTGCAACGTGGTTCAAGCATTCCTCTTTTTCTACAGTGACATCGTCACCATAAATTTTACTGTCTGAAAGCTGCTGGAATGTCTTCGAATCTCCATCACTAAGGATGGAAGTGTATCTCATTTTACACTCTGTGATGGATCTTCGCCACAATATGAGTGCAGCCTCAACCTCCATTGCACCCGATGACCCGCTGAAATTCCTCTCGCACTCATCAAGGTGTGCCGCATACCATATAGCAAATTCCGCACTTTCTTCTCCCAGGTCGCGTTTGGCTACAATGCAGTTCTGGCAATATTTAGATAAAACTTCGTAGTCTATAACAAGTCCAGTGAGAATGTCAATGACAACACCGAGACCCAAATTTGATGTATGGCCTCGTTTTTGCCAACTGCCGTCGAAGGAAACACCAATGTCCAATACGCAGTTCTCGTCTTGCAGCGAACTCTGCACTCTGTGGGCACTTCGAACAAGTTCCCGAGATTTCTCCAACATGTTTTGCTTTATTTCAGTGTTGTCCTTAGACACATTATGAAGGAACTTGTTGAATGTTTTCTTGTCCATGGATGGCATGTTCAAAACACTAGAAAACTGCTCTAGTGATGCATGGCCTCGACCAATGGAGAGGAAAGCCTGAACAAGCTTAGCATTGATTTCAAAACTACGATTGCTTTCGCTTCGTACACTAGAAAATGTTGTTCCGTATGACTCTTGGCATGCAGTACACAAAAGTTCTAGCTTCACAGAATATCCTAAGGATGAATGTTGCTGTATATCTAGTGCACAATTTCCACAAGTTGTGCACTTGATTTTTTGCAGAAGAGTACACCAAGTTGATTTATGCGTCAGCACATAAGTGGCTGATGGTGAAGAAGCTTCACTTCCTGTATCATTTTGGGGAGCAACGCTTTCTCTGCTGGTTGAAGGCAAATCTTCAGCTTGTTTGGACCATCTTTTCTGGGAATTTGCCGCAGCTGCCTTTCTTCTTTTGGAAGGACGACCTTTCGGTTTCCTCCACTTTGACGAAATATTTTCCATAATATGGAATTCAATATGTTGAAAGGCAAGATAAAAATATAATAAAATTATATTTAGCTTTGAAAAAAGCTGTTTTTTTTAAAGAAAATTGACTAGAAATCAAAAGAGAAATGAGCAGAAAACCAACGTGACGAAAATGTAAACAAACAATCTATTTATAAAGTCACAGATGCAGTTAAAAAGTGCCGTTGCCAATCAGCTTTTGAATATACTAATTTTAAATTTTAAAATTCATTTCCGATGAAGAACAAATATTTACTTCCTAAGAAAGAGGTAGAACCTTCTGCTGCGTGCAAGTTTCGTTTTAAAACTGGTAAAAAGGGGGCGTGGCATCCTGATCGGAAAACGAAAACTAGCTTATAACTCTCGAAAAAATGATCAAAACTGAAAACTGTTTTTCCCACAAGATAGAGCAGCAAAAAGAGTATCTAAAAGCACCAAAAACAAAAATTTGAATTTTTCATTGTTTTTTCGTATTTTGAAGGTCCACTGTAGCCTTAACCGGCCAGCCCGAGGAAAACTAGCCAGAACATTGGGCTTTCTTACAACGCATATTCTTCCCTCAAGAGTACTTTTCCCCTTTTTGCGGAACCACAAAGCTTGGACGTACAAGAAGGGGCATCATTTGAATGCGGCCGCTGTCAATCTACCTCCTTTCTTTTGCTGGTCTGTGATCCCCAAGTCCCTGATGGCTCATTTCCACATTGATGAGCTTCACCTTTGATGGCCCGTTTCCACGTGGGTCTTTCTTCCTAAGCTGCATGCTTCTTTGTATAAGAGTACAAACGATGTTACTTTCATTAATATCGAGTGTTTTTAAAACTATTTTCATCAAATTATCTGCTGATTCAATTTTACTTAGCAAATTAATGATGCAACCATTATTTAGTGAATATTTCGCCCAAATCGCAAGAGAAATTGCAATTAAAATTTATTCAAATGAAATATATTACATCTGCTGAACTTCTAATATAAAGGGCTCCAAATAAATTGCCTGGAGGTTCAGGATTTCGATGTTATCCGAGTAAAAAATGCAATTATTTCGGAAAAACGCAAATGTTATGGTTCTAATATATATACTTAATATAATTGCGGGCCTATAATATAGATCAATTTTTCACTTAATTTTCCCTTTTTACCATAACGACGATTTAAAGAAATAGAAGCAAAAATAGAATAATACTTAAATTTCAGTGTTTATTATTAATCTCTTAATGATATTAATCAATCAAGAGATATATACATATGCATAGGAGGGTTAAAATTCGCATTTTTAAGTGCAGGGGAGGCTCCCCACCAAGCTTTATACAGTATATGGAGAAGATTGCAATTTTTTTGGAAGGGAAAACAACAATAACATTTATTATTTGACTATATATATACTTTATAACCAAAATGTGTTTTTTTCCTGTTTTGATAATAATAATATTGGAAACATTACATAAAAGTGAAAACAGCGGATTTTCGCGTTTTCATCGAAAATTTTTGACTTCCTACCGGATCTGAGAAATACACCCGCCCTGAATTGTAGCCCTTGATATACAAATGCAAATTTTAAAAGATGAAGTCTGCGCCATGACCCCCCCCCCCCCCCACCTGTAAATATATATTACGTACATTCAGAACTGGAAAGTAAAATTAACTCAGCTAGCAAAATGGCATAGTCCTAGGTAGGGGAAAGTGGGGGGAGGACGCTTACAGATGCGAACATAAATAAGTAAGGGGCGATTGAGATGCAATAGTGAAAAGGTGGGGGCTTGATATAAAATAAAAGCTGTGGTGATGCCGTTCCCCGACGTCACATTCAACAACACACTTATCACTAGAAAGATTTTTTGTTTTGTCATTTTTATTTTCGTGCGGGGTTTTGAAGGCTCAAGAAACATTAAACTGAAATACCAACCGTTGAAGCCGGAGGAGTAGAGTATAAATGAAACCTATACTTAATTCCTTTGCAGGTATAAAATATAGCACAAATAAAGGAAATATACAGATTGAGAAGATTGTTTATCGTCCCAATCTGTATTTTTTAGTCCGCAATGTAAATTTTAAAAAAAGTTCAACAGTTAAAAAAAAAAAAAAACACACACACACAAAACGGGATAAATAAACGCATAAGTTTCCTAATTTTGCTTAAGTTTTCCCGTATTCCTAATATTTGGGGAAAAAAAACTGCTTTTGTCCCCCTCCCATTTTTTTTTTTTTTTTAGTTATTTTTAGAAACACACACACGCTTTTAATTTATTCCTGTGTTTACCTCTTTCAAGGTGTGTATGTATATGTGTATAACATGAATGAAATAAAATTTTAATGATGTCGATACTGATTGGTTACGAAAAAAAAAAAATTTAGGAGTCCTGAAGCTCCAGAGAGTCTGATGAGGTGGAATGTGATTGACTGCCTTCCTTTTCTTTTCTTTTTACAATTTTTAACATCTCATACTAAAGAGAATTATCTTTCTCTGATATTCTACGTGTGATTGTTCTTATCTGACTAGGTGCCCAGAAAGGGGACGTAAACCCAGGTTTGTCTGGGCATATATACTGAGAGGATACCAGTAACTATCCAACCTTCAGAGTCGCAAACACCTTTATTCTATTCGGAGTGCTCCATTAGCAGCTGCGTCTTGAACAACGGACTCGCATATTTTTCGTATAAGACGCTGTATTAATATACATGTAGGCAGACAGAAACACATACAAACACACACACATATATATATCTAAAAGCGATAGCGCATCACCACCCTTCAAAAAAAAACAAGGAGTCCCAAAACTAATGACCAGGGTCCGACAAGTCCCAGGCGACTAAAAAAATGACTTGGCGACTAGTTTTTCAGGTGGCTACTATGCTCGCAAATGAAAATATTATAGCTGGCCCTTGAAAAATTTTCCCTGGCTCCTAAGATTTTCGCATTTTTGTCGGACTCTGCTAATGACCTCCTAAAATCGTCTAAAACCTCCTAAAATCAAACCCTTTAAAATTAAAATGACGCATTTTGCGCCATGACCCCCCCCCCCCCCTGGTGAGCAGACCTGCCTAACGTTTTTGAGTACTTGCACCAGACATTCTGAGCCCACAAAAATGAAATGAAGCATTTCATGATAAAAAGAAGAAAAAGAATTGCTAAACTCCAAAAAAATCAGATGCAAAATCAGAAGTTGGGAGTCTAAAAACTAATTCCTTGTGGTTTAGTATTTATTTTTTCCGGGAAGGAGCACTTCTCTTAATAATTTTCGCTGAAAGCAAATGAAATAATGAGAAGTAGTGGGAACCAGAAATCAAGATGATTTTCCAGAAAATAGTGATAGTGTGTGGAAGCCATAGGGATTATCCTGTCAAATGCATGAATTTTTGTTCAATACTTTCTGTAACAACAGATAAAACATATCCTAGCAAAGTCCTTTTTGAGCCCTTAGTGGGGCGGTAAAAAATACACATGCAGGAGTTTCAAAAGGAACGAAGCGCAGATAAAGCGGGTTCCAAGAATGGTTGCCTTTTGTTCCGTGTTTCTTGCTATTTTGTGTTTATCATTTTTTTTTCTGCATGCAGCAACTCTCTATTTTACATCGGTAAAAGTAACTTTTACTTCCTTATAAATAAACTGCTAAAATGCATCCCCCCCCCCCCCGAAAGAGAAGCGGATTGGACGTTATAACCGTAAATTCACTTAATACGACTTCGCTAGTCGATATATCTATGTCTATGTACTATGTATATGTCTATTGTGTCGATATGTATATGTGTGTGAGGCAGAGTATGAGCTGATCGAACAATGCTCCAGATTATCGGCTGTGCTCTTCCCTCTTAGTAACGAAAACCAGAATAACCAAGAATGTTACCATACGAGCTCTCCTCAATGCTATCAGTCTCAGACATCATGTAAAATTCAGTCAATTTGCAGCTAAATAACTGACAACTAACAGCAAAAAAAAAAAAAAAATCAGAATAATTTGACATTTTACATCCATTGTCAGAACATAAAGTTTTATCCTAGTATCCTGAAACTTTTGACGAAAATAGTACAAGGTACAAATTTTCCTCCTTCCACCTTTTCTATCCTCCCCATATATATATATATATATATATATATATGTGTGTGTGTGTGTGTGTGTGTGTATTGTATATGTTTGATACTTTTCGGTTCTGCCGGGCCATTTGTGGAGCAACTAATCCTGAAACCTAGCCAAAAAATAAAGAAATTAAGCTGGTGGGATTTTGCGCTCAGCTAACTGAAAATTTATAACTTAAAAATATAAATAATTTTATATGTATATAATATATATATATATTATATTATGTCATGTTAAATTAAGAAAAATTAAATTTAGAAAAATGTCAAGATATTTTATTGAAATGCGGTACATTAAGAATAGAATATAAAAACGAAATAAAAATCAAAAATCATCAGTTACCTTTTTGTTAACCTTGAAAAGTGAAAAGTGTTTCGCTTCGCCCTATTTTACGGTGTTTTATCTCGAAAAGGCTCATTGAAAATATGTAATGGGCCAATCATATATACAGTGACTAGACGTTCCGCCCTTTCTCACACTGTCCCACGGGGCATATGCCCCACCAAAGCCCTGCTTGTACTCCAAACGAGAAATATATAAATACACCAATTTTTTTTCACATGGTGATTTTTGTGGAAGTTCATTGTCAAAAAACGTAATGACGTCATAAACAAACAAATATTTTTCATTAATAAACCATTTATTGCATGTTGATCGTTGATCTTCATCTGTAATCAAGAGGAAAAGCCAAGAGTTCGTCCCCCTACGTTTCTCATTTTGATTTACTCAAAATCCGCCAAATGAAATGAAATGTTGAAATTTTGTCTTTTTACTTTATGTTTAATTTGCGTTGGTTTTCCCGCAAGATACAAGGTGGGTAAAATATCTATTTTTGAAAGTAGGCGAAAACAAAGGTGAATTCGGGGAGAAAGGGGGGGGGGGGTCTCATGTCAATTTATTTCGTGTGTCAAATCTGGAATTCTTTCGTTTGTGTGCTATACAAAACCTCTGAAAAATATATGTATGCTCCCTCCCCGTTACACGTCCTGAGTGTTAGTTTTAAAAATATAGTCACATTACTCATAAAGCATGCCATACAAATATATGAAAGCAGACAATCACACCAGCATCTTTTTGGAAATAAAAAAGGGATCCTAACAAAAAGTTGCTTTCTAATAACTGATAAAACCAAAAAGAAAATGCCTCAAACGTTTAGTTCAGGAGATATTATCAAAAATTAATGGATCAACCAGAATTTTATTCTTTAGTCATAGCAGTTCTTGTACTGGAACTGACAATATGGCTTAGAACCAAAGATGGGAGGGGGGGGGGGGAACTTACATATCCCACCCTCTGCCTTGGTAAGTTGAAAATGAACTAACTTTTTACAGTGAATTTTCTTACCGCAATCTTACCGTCAAAACATAACACTGTAGAAAGTTAGTTCATTTTTAAAAGGTGTATTACCAAGGAACACATAAAACCGCAGTGGCGTAAAGAATTAATTTTGGAAAGTACATATCGCTATTATAAAAAAAGGAAGCGATATTTAATATTAGTATTTAATTATTGTTGTAGTTCAGATTTACAACGTGGTAAAAACTAAGGAATACACTACACCAATCTAATTTCTCCTGTTTAAAATTGTTCAGATCATAAATAAATTTTATCAATTTTGTAAATATTACAGGGAGGGGAATCTCGTGTATAGAATGCTCTCCCTTCCTCTTCACACACGGCTCAAAACACGTGACACACATGGAACCTTTGCTCTCTGATTTCAGAGACAACAAAGACTTCTTTTTTTTTGTACATAGTTTAGATACAATCATTTATACTTTATGATGAAGTTTTTTTGAACATAAGTAGAAGGAATAAATCTTATTTTTCCTGCGAGAGAAAACCTGGAAGGGGGGGGGGGCGATATTTAAATAGTCTTGTCACGCCATTGTATCAAAATACTAAGATGTGAATAACTGTTTTTTACCAAGATGTTCCTAATTTACAAGTGCCTCAAATAAGTTTCAAATCTTTTGTAATGCGTTATACGAGAATCTATATTCATATTTTCAGCTAAATATCGTATGCAAAGCACTAATTACATCATAAAAATGTCAAGACTCCGTTACATATGATTTCTTAAAATTCATATCGATGCCAAATTTGAGCTTAAGGTAGGACTAAAACAAAATTCTAGATATTTTGCTCTTTCTTAGCTTTTCTTTTCCTTTTTCTTTCTTAATTTATATTTCAGACTAGTTGTTATTCATAGAACAACCCCGATTCATCAGAAAGTATTAAAATTACTATATGGTGTTAAAAAAGTATGTTTTAATGAATTGAACCATTGTCATCGCTTTTCGTATAAATGTTCGCCATTCTGGAATAATTAAATATTCACATTTGTTTTCTTATTTTTCTAAATCTAGCATATTTTATCTGTGAAGTAATGGGTGAGTTGCATAGATATTTCACTTAACGTTATTCTTTTCCTGCAAATTTTGACTTTCAAATATTAGAAAAATTGACATGTTGTATAGGGTTATGGTAATATGTAAAAAAAATTAAATAACGAGATATAGCAACTCCGAAACCTGAGCAAATAACTAATGAAATCTCCGTTTTAGCTGCTTCCAAAACATGTTTGAAAACTCGTTTGTGGTCAGTTCATCCGTGAATGACCATTTCACCCAGGAGAGAAACCCCACAATCCATCCATGAATGGGAAGGGGACATTCCTTCTTCAAAGTGCGCTTCTATTCAGCAGGTGCTTTGATTGTCAGACGTGAAATTTTGGACACGCCCATGCAAGGGGGTGGAAGTGTTGTAAGAAAAACAACTTCCAGGCAAATTTCGGCCTAACGGTTAGAGGCCCTTTTCTTTTCAATTTAGGAAACGGTTTACTGGTTAATGCCAGTGATGGCCGTGTATTGGTTAGGAGGAGGCCAGGTGAGCGGCTGCAGCCATCCTGTCTGCGGCCTAGACACACTGGACCTACACCTGGAGTTATGGTATGGGGAGCAATTTCTTTTGGCAGCAGAAGCACTCTCGTGGTTATCCCACGCACCCTGACAACAAATTTGTACGTCAGTCTGGTGATTCAACCTGTTGTTCTGCCTTTCATGAGTAGCATTCCAGGAGGTGTTTTCCAACAGGATAACGCTCGATCTCATACTGCTGTTATAACCCAACGTGCTCTACAGGGTGTCGACATGTTGCCTTGGCCTGCCAGATCACCAGATCTGTCTCCAGTTCAACACGTATGGGACATCATTGGACGACAACTCCAGCGTCATCCACAACCAGCATTAACCGTCCCTGTATTGATCGACCAAGTGCAACAGGCATGGAACTCCATCCCACAAACGGACATCCAGCACCTGTATGATTCAATGCATGCACGTTTGTATGCTTGCATTAAAAATTCTGGCGGTTACACCGGTTATTAATGTACCTGTATTTCACTTCTGCAATGGCTCTTCTCGGGCTTAAATTAACCTGTGATTTTGAAATTGTAATCAATTACGTACATTACCTATATAAATGTATTCCCGAAATTTCATTACTCTACAATAATTATTTCTTGGTGTTGGGATTTTTTTTTCCATCAGTGTATGTTGAGCATTTTTCATTTACTGAGAGCTTCTTACTATTGTACGTGGGCCATTTTTGCTTTTGTGCTAATCCTCTAATGCCCAACTCGGCCTCAAGGCAGATGACGATAAAAAAATGGGCATTACAGGTTTAACCCATCTTTGTGTTGACTGATTGGTACATTTACTGATGTAGTAGAATCCGCAAATACGTCAATACGAAGGTGGAGTTGTTGAGTTATTAAGAGCCAATTAGGTTAACCACAGGTTTCGCGAATCCGTGGTCTCGCCCATGCCTGTCTAAATGAATGGAAGGGGCGGGCGTGGGGGATTAATCTTCTAATTCCCAACTCCACCTCCAGGCGGTCGACGATTTAAAAAAAATGGGCATTAGAGGGTTAATATCTGTACCTGAGAGCCATAGTATATTAAGTTAATTTTTCGAGTTTTCCCGATGAAGTTTAGAAATAACCACTTTTAGTACTATAAGTCTAGACTTTTCCGTGCAAACATTTTTTTATCGATAGAATAAAGATGCTCGATGGTAGATTTTAAATTTTGGAACCCTCATGTAGCTAGTGGCTTTGACGTCGGTATAGTTTGTCCAGGGCTTTCAGATACGGATATAATTTGGTATTTTTTTATCCGCTTTCATTCAATACTGTTATTATTTAGTTATTAGTCCATTGTTTATTTGCTTCAAGTGAACACATAATCTTCCTTTATCACAGTGCATTGTGTAATAGCGAAAAAGTATGTTCAATAGAGCTCAACTAACTTATTTGCAATATCATTCATAATATTTGGAAGAAATTCCCCCCATAATAGAAGTCTAGCCAAATATAAAAAGTCTCTAAAATAGTCAATTAGTTTAATTGTCCGTGAACGTGACGCTCGTGATTCGGTCTGCATATGCCGTATTAATACGGTTTCAATACTGTATCAGTGGCATTTAATTAAAACTCATTGAATTAAACTCACACTCTAAATAAACATGTTCAAGGCTTAGATGATAAAACATTTTTTGTAATAAATATCAATGTAGACACATGTTTAACCTTTTGAAGAGAAGCTTTTCAGTTACGTACACAAAACTACCAATGAAAACTCTACCATTAATGTTTTGAAATGAACATAACTGTAGAATCATTAGGGCATGTTCATCCGTAGTGACCTAATAAGTGTATGAATGAAACTATTATTTCTAAAAATCATTTCCAAACATATTCTGTTTTTGTGGAGGTAAATCATGGAAGTTCGCGCTCTTTTGTTAATTATTTGTAATAATGATTGCATAGTTATCTGACATATATTTTAATTCATAATTTTGTTTACAAAACATTATCTGAAGGAAGTCCGAAGCAAAATTAATTTACTACACGCAAAAGATCTTGCAACAGTGTTATATAAGGAAATAAAAGAATATATTAAAAGTGGCTCCTTAGGATTTGAATTTAATGTAAGTTCGTACTGTATGTATGTCGTTTTTTTTTTTTTTTTTTTTTTGTTTGTTCGCTCATAACTTCTCAACGGATGAACCGATTTTCATGAGTTTTTTTTAATCGATCGAGGGTGATTTCCCATAGGTCCCGTACCTTTTATTGATCATATTCGATAATTAGAAAAAAGTTATGGGCAGAAAGATAGTCATTTTTTGGCTTTTTCATACATAACTTTTGAGTAAATGAACATATTTTGTTATTTTTTTTCTTTAATTGATAGAGCGTTGTCTAGCTCAAACATCGCACATCAATTTGACTACATTTGGTTTTTAGAAAAAACGTTACGGGTGAAAAATTAGTATTTTTTATTTTAATTGGAGAGGCTTGGATTGATTTTTCTTTGTTGGGAAAACTACTAATAAAGATAAAAGTCATTGTTAAAAAAAAGTTTGTTGCCATTGAGCTGTAATATTAAAAGCAATTTTAGCAACAGTTTGACTGAAGGCTTCTCTGAGGCAAAAATTAAATCCAATCAGTTTCTTTGCTAAAATCGACTTCTAAATGGAATTTATCATACAAATGATTAGTTTTTAGTGCCATTCATTCAAAGAAGGTTTTTCCTTTGATATGGATTTTTTTAAAAAAATAAAGTATTTATAGAAAAAATAGTTACACTAAAATGAATAAAATAAAATAATTTTTGAGAAAAAAATAGAGCCGTCTTCAAAGCAGAGCAACTATAAATTGCGCTAAAAAGTAAAAAATAAATTAATTCTTTAAACAACATCGATGTGACTTTTAAACATAGTTTTAGAAGTCGGAGCAAAATTAGGATAGATAAAATCTTTTGTAATGATTAATCAATTACAAATCAAAATCAGCATCAGTGAATTAGCAACAGTGCCAAGATGAAGTAACACATGGTGTAATGGTAATTACACTTCTAATTTTGCACCGACCTCTGAAACTATGTTTAAAAGTCACATCGATGTTGTTTAAAGAATTAATTTATTTTTTACTTTTTAGCGCAATTTATAGTTGATCTGCTTTGAAGTCGGTTCTATTTTTTCTCAAAAAATTTTTTATTTACTTCAATGTATATTTATTTTGGTTGTTATATTTACGCACAAACAAAGTAAATTTATTGCAGTTATATCACAAAATTATGTTTTAGAGATATGTTTCTTATGACATTGTGTTTTTACTACACCGTTAAAAATGCCCGTAAGAAAATAGTAATATAACCATTTATTTGATTGTTATTTTACCATGTTTATTTACAACAGCTGAATAACTATTAAAACGATGGTACTGCTGCTGGCTATTTAACCGTAATTTCAGGATGAAATTTCTAACAGTGTAAGTATATTTGAAAACTAATTCGATAATGTTCGAAAGGAATTGTTTATTTCAGACTTAGGCACAATATCAGATATTTTCAACTAAGACTTCTAAATAATGTTATCATGAATTTCATTAATATGGTTGGAAAATATACTAATTGCGATGTACTTTCAAACTCAAAAATAGATATTTTTTAATGTCATCTAACTTGTTTTTTCTCTCTCTCTCTGTATCTAGATTTATGTTTTTTTACAAATTTATTACAAAAGTTCAATTTTAAAATTCTAAAAACTTAAAATGTTGATAAATCTGGAACGTATAATTCGTATAAATCTTAATTATTGTATTTTCCACAACAATGTGCGGAAGCAAACATTTAATGAACTGTAAAAGTGACATGAAAGATTTAATGAATCTTGACCTAAAGAATCTTGAACATAATTTCGCTTCTCTTAATCTCCTCGTAAGGGTCTTCTTTAAACTCAAACTAATTTCGCTAATTTGAAGGTTAATGAGTTCTTTTAACTGCGTTTACTTAGCTTCTAACTATTCAAGTTTGTCAGTGCGCAGTGTAGTTGTTTAAGTTCCAAGTAGAAATGTTTTTGAGTTCTCAGGTTGTTGACATTGCGGTGCGTTAATTTCCTTTGAAACTTAATTAGAATTAAAGATAGTGGCTTAAGTGATGAGTGAACATTTTATTAAAGTAAAAATGTTTTAATTTTCATATCAATCTCTAATTAAATGGAGCCCAGAAAAATTTTACAGAAATGGAAACTATGGTAATTTTTTTTTATAATTACGATAATTTTAATGACTAAGTTTGATTGTTTTTTCTTTTCACGTAATTGTAGTATTAATCATAAGGACAGACTCCATTTGCTTTTGTGTCAAAGTTTCGAAGATCCATATACCCATTGCCACTGCAATGAAAATATTGCATGAGACGATCGCAAAAACTAATCGAACAACATTGCACTATTTAAGGTAAATAGGTAGGGAAACATAAATTTCTTAACGTGTAGGGGAGAGTTGGTAGGAATGGGACAATTGCATTTCTGTCTAAATAAAACATTGGAACTGATATCTAACTCATCTACTAGATGGAACAGCTTTTTGTGTGGCTCTAATTTTTAGTCATCTACATTATTGTCTGTGTTTAAAATCAGGATTTTTTTTTTTTTTTTTTGCCTGAGAAGTAAGTATTTGTCAATGATTTTTTCAGTCACCTTGCTACTCTAAAATGAAAATATTATAAATAGATAATAAACTCAAAGATAAAGTGTCTGCAAACTAGCAGTCAAATTAAACCAAAATCCAGCGTGTTTTATGTGATAGGCATTTTAAAAGAATGTCCTGCTGAGGGTGTAATGGGACACGCCTTATTCCTCTCTGATTAATCTTATTCCATTTTTATTCTCCTATTTTTTTAAACAGCTAAATCTGCTAATAACTTAAGTTTTTAACTGTTAACAGCTAATAAAATGAAAACAGCACTGAAGTTTAGAAGAAATAAAGAGGAAATAGTGAATGAATTATCTGATGATGAATTAATTGTTGAAAAATATCTAATTGATCTTTTCTTTTCACGACTTCAAAATGAAATCTTTTTTTTTTCATCCTACTCCTGATGATAGTGAATTTTCCTAGGAGATTAATTGGTTGATGAAGGACCCAAAAATAGGAGTGAAGGACTTTATACTTATTAAGTTTTTGACGAAAAACACAATAATTTATGACATCGGCAGAGTTGAGGACATAGATAGCGATATGGAGTCTTATCATGTTAAGTTTATGAGAAAGGATGAAAAGGAATAATTTCATTTTCCGCAGGAAAATGACTTTGTTGTAGTAGCGAAAAATGAGTAGGGAAAATCTGGTGGTTCCAGCCAAGACCAATCTTGTTTTGTTTCAGTTTTGACTTGCTAAAATACAATATTCATTGATTTCTTTTTTTCGAAAATCCTGTCCCACTCCTTCATGGGTGCCATATATCTCCCTCACCTAAAGGAAGGTGTGGGATAAAATTGTTTAATGTAATATTTTATAAAAGTAAGTTATCATTATTTTGATGCCTTTTTATTTTTTTTAACAACTTAAAGAACATACTATAAGATTTTTACAAGCTGCACTCTTGATAAGTCTGAACTTTTGGCATAAAAAGAATATGAAATCTGTCCCACTCTTCCCGACTCTCTCCTATTAAAAAAATATAATAATAAAAATAAGGATTTTAAACATTTAAAATTTTTAATCCACATTTTAGATGTTTCATCCCATACTCATTATGGATTCGCATTAATTATTTGACAACATCCTTAATTTTACTATCACTAAACGCATTTATTGCATATATGATGCATCGGCAACGGCATACTACCATTTTCACAAAAAAAACCATCAACAATCAAATGCGAAATGTACGGATAAGGTGTAAGAGGAGTAGAAGGAAGTGTTAAGTACAACTGCCAATGTCTGAATATTTTACAAATCCTTAAAATAGTTACTGGTCCCTTGGAGTATGCACTTGTCCGCAGGAAAATGTGACTGATCCAAAGTTTAGCATGAAATGTGTTTCTCAAATAATACGCACTTTTCATAAAAGTTGCATAAAGGTTCTTATTCTTTAATTTATTATTTGAAAATTTAAACTGTGTTTGTATAAAAGAAACATTTACCACCAGAATGTTAATGGGTCATTCTCTTCTAATCAACGTAAGAATTACAGTAACGAAAGCAATCTCATTATTATAGTGGTTATAGTAAGAATTAACATTAAAAATTGTAGTTACTTAAGATATATATATATATATATATATATATGTGTGTGTGTGTGTGTGTGTGTGTGGCTTTGTTTTAAAAGGACCTATTTCAAAATCGTCAGTTTGCGAGAGAGAGCATTCAAAGATATTATGCATTTTTAAAAGTTACATTGAAGTTTAAAAAAATTGACCTCTGGTTCTTATTTGATCCAAGCCATTTTAAAACTAAAAGAACCAATCAAATATAACATTTTGCTATTAATAACTCAAAACACCAAAAAATTTGACATTGGCTTTTTTAGAACAAAGCCATTGATTATATATATATATATATATATATATATATATATATATATAATACAGTTTAACTGAAAAATATAAATATAACAAAATTACTGCCTTTCTGTGCTTTTAAAAGCTCCACAGCTAACATACACAGTTCCTAAAACTAAAAACCTTCTCCAAAATCATATTATATTAACACACTGAATCATTATAAACATACTTTTATCTCCAAGCATATCTAAGACCACAATGGTAAAGAGACTTAGGCAGTTATCGAAGTTTATTTCTACCAAAAGGAAGCCATGTTGAAATCCATCAAACACTTTCAAAGGCCTAATGCTGTTACTTACGCTTTCAAATGCGACTTATATCTGTATTTTATGCGGGGTCTGCATCAGCTCTTCATCCGGCTTTCATTTCTCACTTTCACTTACTGATAGGTAAATCTTAGCACCAACTATTATAAATCATGTCTCACAGACTACTATACGGATAGAAAGTTCTGCATTTGAAAAGTCAATACTTGAAAAATATTTTGAGAGTGATTTCTTACTTTTATGATATGGAGATGTATTAAAAATATTGCCTCAAATGTAGCAATGTTATCATTGTATTAGCTGTTCTTTTCTCTTTTTTTAAGTGAAGTTTTTGTAACGTCAATGCAGTAAAATACATTTCTGCTTTTTTAAGCATTTCTGTTTCTTAAAGTAAATTATTTCGCAAAATTCGAAATTTGATCATTTTAAGAGTGAATACATGCATAATAAATAAGACAGCTCTTTTTCAAAAACTTCATTGAAAACAAGACAATTCGCTTTCTAAAATTAGCAAGCTTTCCTCCAAAGTAAAAGGGGTATTAATATTATCTTTTAAATCTGCGTCTTTTTTAAATTATTATTATTATTTAAATTTTATAGCAACATATCATTTAGAAAAACATACGATTTATAAAATGATTAATTCTATGAGAATTATGATGAATAAGGAGCTATTCATAACTATTTATTTATTTTTTTATATTTTTATTTATTTTATTATTTTATTATTTATTCATTAAACTACTGTTTTGTTTTATTTATTTATTTAGAATTTAATAATAATAACAGTGTATTTAGAGAAAAAGAAGACTTTATGTATCTTCACACGTCAAATACTAGACAAAAATTTGAAAATTTTATGAGTAAATATATGTTTTTAAATGTTGCATAAAATTGGCTTGTTACTCTTGCTCAAAAAGGACCAATTTGTTTTCTAAAATAGGCAACAGTTTATCTTCAATGTTTACGCGAAGTTAAAATAAGAAAATACTTATTACAAATGCACTAAAATTCTGATATTCTGGTAATTTAATCTTAGGTGCAAATTTCTAAATAAGACTTTTTTTTTTAAATCGTATGTTTGTTAAAATATGATGATTTCACGTCGATATTATTTTCCCTCCTACTTTCATCGATGTATACAACACAGTCTGTCCTTGAAAAGAAATATAAATTCGCATCTTCAGAACAATATTGAAAAACAAATCGATTTATAAATTTTAGTTCTTTAATGAATCAGCAGGTAATGCTCCGTATAGCATCGTGTTCAAATATATACGTCGAAACGCAAGAAGTGATATATAAATAATAAATGGATATGCGGTAAAAAAGTAAAATTCTTTAAGAATTGCACATTTAAAGAACACGCATTAGATTTCTAAAAATATACAATTGCGTTCGTTTTACATTTGGTTTGTTGTAGTTTTTAGCAATATTTATCGAAAGGAAATTTTTCTTGCCCGCACGAATAAGCCCAGAAGCGATATGGATGATTTTCTCAAAAGTGGTCTGTGAATTTAACTTTCAAAGACTGGGTTTCTAATTATTTCGTTGCATTTATTCTAAGTTCATTTCTTGATAGCGAAATTAAATCGTGGTGCTTGACTTTTATCCCACTTTAATTTGACAAAAACCACTGACGCCATAATATCGTAAAATCCCTTTTTGTCATAATTTCTTGTAGAAAAAACATACACTTTGTAAGTGTTCCTTTTTTTAATTTAGTGAGCTAGCAAATGATTGATTATATCATTAATCATCATTTGCTGATTCTGTGTCGGACACACGTTCTTTAGACTCATTTTTGTTTGACTTTTTTTTTTTGCTGTTGTTGTTGTCGCTTATGCCACTTGGGTTATCCAAGCTCCCCTTTGTCGAATCTACTAGGGATTAAGGCAGTTGGGAACGCCTTTCGTTTCAATCTGAGCACCAATGGTGGAAGTACGACTTTACTCATAATGTACTTGGATGACACCAGGTGGCGCCACCAAAAATACTCCACCTTCCTTTTTCCATTTTTTTTAAATTCTGATCACTAGACCTTCTAATGAGCTCACACGTTCAAAACTAGATAGTGTTTGCTTTTGACAAAATCACAAAGAGTATGAGGACTGCATGTCAACTGTATTTTTCTTAAATAAAAAACCTGATGGCTTTTTAATTTTTTAGGAAGTGAGTTCACAACTGAAGAGCACTAACGATGCAATATCTCGAAGTAATTTCATCCTCTATAAAATCGCAATTTTTCTTAAAGGGAAAAAAAGTTTTATATTTTTGTGCCATCTTTGCATATTACACAATATTTTTAATTTGTTAATTATATGTTCAGAGCATCACATGTTAGTTTCAACATTATATATTTAAAACAAAACACTTTACTATTTTCAACGAAAATATGTAAACATAGCTTCAAAAATGACACTATAGGATGGTTTTGCTTCATTTTACCTAAACAGCTTTTTGGTTTAAAATTCACATTTTTGTTTTATAAGATAGTGTTCTGAAGGTGTTGTGCTCCTGTGCTTTTTCCTACATAATCAGCTTTCCGTAAGACTTCGTTTAATATTAGTTCTTAAGCCTAATTAACATTTCCTTTTCTCAATTGAGTATGTTTGTCTTGAATGTGTGTATTTACGGCTTTTCTTCAAAGATTCATTCTACTAAACAACGCTGGAAATTTGTACTGTTTCTAAAACTAATTAGCTTTTATCTAGAAGCACATTCTTTTCATTTGAAGGAAACATGCCGAACATTCGATTACTTGCCTTTTCTACTTTATCTAGACTAAGCAAAAAATAAGTATTTAAATAATAGTTTCATCTAAGTCAAACACAAAGTAAATAAAAGGAATACAATAAAAAATATAGATCAATTATTTATTCTTACTGTAAAAAATAAAAAATCGTTTCATTTGTTTTTGACCAGATTAGTAGGAGATAATATTAGATTAGGAAAATTCACTACTTAACCGTTTTGCCCGATCACTGCTCTGGTGCCGCGAAAGGACTTTTGTTATTTGCCCGTACATCGCTCGGGCAGTGTATTTTCTTTCATCAATCCACTGATTTCCCCAGCTTTTCACATTTTTTGACTTTACAGTGTAACCAATAGTTGTCTCTAGTATAGCTTGATCACCACAACATGAAGTTCGTTAGACAAGGATTAAACGATTCAATTTATTAAAAATGGAGGTGAATGGCCTCATAATTAAAAAATATAAAATATTCATAAAGCAATACTTAGCTGTAACCGTTTTGATTGTTGATTTGAAGTCATGTAATCAATTAGAATACAAAAGTAGTTTTTTTAATGGGCTATTCTTTGGTCACAATGTGAAAAAAAATGAAACAGTTATGGCTAAGAGAATAGACAGGAGAAAGGCGCACAGGTGTTTTGGTTGCCATGCATTCTTGCCATCGCCCACGAAACGTCTGAACTTATTACACTCACGGCTGTGAGTCAGCTTGAGAATGCCGATTGAGGTTAGCGTATCGTTTTTATATCGTTAATTATATGTATATCGTTATTTTTGTGGTATTTGATCATTCTGATGTCCAATAAGTGATCAGTTTGTGTGTTTCTTACTATGAAACTGAGCGACTTACAGTTTCCAAAGGAAATGGCTTTGAAAAAGCAATTAACTATACTTTAACAACCTCAAGTAACTTTAACAGTGAGTGAAAGTCTGAACGGATATATTAACATCATGTCCGAACAAAACTAAAACTGAAGCTGCAAAATATAGAAAAGGACCAAAAGAGAATTGGAAAAGAGCTGAAAAATGTAAAACAGCGGATGAGAAGTTAAACAAACACATATTTGCAAGTGTTGTAAAGCATTGTAACTTTTATGCACATAAAAGGCAATACTTTATAAATTTAAACCATTTTTATTCCTTATTTTTGATTTTGAAACGTCCAACGTTGTTGAGCAAAAGCCTCGTTTAAAACGTTTTTGAAAATTGCACCTCTACAGGCGCTAATGTTAATTTTCGTTGAACTATTAAAAATGCAACAAAAAAATAGCTAAAATCAAAAAATAAAATTTGGAAATGAGGTGTCATTGTAGATATCTTTTGAACAGAAAAAAAATCATACATATATATATATGACTTGGAAAACTTCCTCAAAGCTTGTTAGAGTGAGAGACACACATATCAACAGACAGGCAGGCATACATACATTTTTTCCATCCAAAAAACCTACTTTATTTCATTTATTTATCTGCTCTTCAAAATCTTTATTTAATTCTTTAATTTCCTTTTTTTAAAATTATTTTTAATGACATGTTTTTAATACAATTCCAAATCTTTTTTCATACTTTTAAGGGAATGTAGGCTCCAAAGAGTGCCGCTCACTATAATTTTAAAATATTATACTGCTTTGTTTTTACCTTTTGGGAACCGATCTTTTAATTATTTTAATTTCGTTGATGAAATTAGTGACTTCAAGCGGTAGGAAATGTTTCCTGGCAGTAGAATGAACATAAGAAAATAGTCTGAAATTAGATTTCAGCTTAAACAAAACTACGGAATAATTATGTTCTTGTACGCTGGTTGCATTCGATGCGGGCATCTTGTATCTTGCATAGTAATTTGTTCTCTATTCAAATATACTCTAGAGCTTTTTTTGATTTCTGAAATTGAAGACTATGTTTGTTATACTGGGAGTTTTTTTACTGAATTCCCGTCAGATGTACAAAGTTATGGGTTTAGTTTTATGTAAGACAAACGCTCTTTAATACCAAGCAGTTCATCCGTAATATTTCGCTCATATCTGAACTCGTCAGAAATGTTGTTACCGCATTGTACACTTTTAAAATAATTATTCATCCATTTTGAATTTTAAAAAACTGCCTCCTTCAAAGTGCTTCATAATTTATTTTTAGTAGTTCAGTTGCAAAAATTTTGAGTCTGCTTTTTGCTAAAGAAATCAACTTAAATATTTGGTAAAAATCAAAATATTTCATTCAAATAACTTAATAAACTCTTATGGATTACTTTAAAAAATATTGAATACGCATTTACCCTTAATTACTAACTAAACTAATTGGTGATCAGTTAAAATATGTCCTTCAAACAGCTTTATTATTAAGTTTTAATGGGCTACTTGCAAAGATTTTGGCTACACATTTCTGTGCATCTATAACTTCATATATTAATGGTTTGCGGACTTGATCATGTTTTAATGTTTTAAATCTTTACTGTTTTTAAGGTTTTATATATTCAATTTACCCTATGTGACTTATTGTACTTTTATAGTTTCCTTTTTTATGGCTATCTGGATCTCCGTACGGCATGATAATAATTGTCCTGTATTGCCAGCTGCCATTTGAAATATAAAAAAAACTTCATATATTTAAATAGTAATCAAAATAATCATTCAAACTGCTTTATTATTAAGTTTAAAATTATACGTGAATATACATATATCTTAATCTGTAAAAATAGCTAATAGTTATTAAAAATAACTGAATTCTGAACACATTTTCAAAATCAATTTTAAACCGGAAGTTTTAAATATACGTTACTATAGAAAATAGCTCAATAGTGAGATTAGTCAATGTCACAAATCAATGTCGTTAATCATAGTATGAATTGTAATATCATAAACTTATTTCAAGCGAAAAAATAAATAAAAGTCGATAAAAACATGTATCGGAAGTACAGAAGTAAAACAACATCGTTTTAAATTCATTACTTTTCCTATATTTAATGTCCGTTATTTTACTTTTGCTATGCATACAATCGTATTTTATACAGCTACTTGAAATATCTAATAAGTGCCAGAAGAAAAAGTCGCCTTTATTGTATAAAAAAGCAACATTTCAAGTTTAAAAAAACCAAAGTACTTTTTGTTGCAACATTTTTCAAGATACTTTGACAAAAATCCCCTTCCCGGAATGATTATTCATCATTATGTTAAATAACCCACATGAAGCCAATGGGGACAACACCAATCTTCTTGTCAGCATTTCATTTTTCTACATCAGAGAAAACATTCGTTTTTGTCTCAATAGCCCCTTTTCTGCATGCTTCATACTTATCCCATCACTGTCGTAATTCTGATCGCAGTCAAGGTGAAATGTTATGTCGCAAGTGTCCTAAAGTTTATTCTTTGACAGTTTGATATTCGTGATTTGGCATTCGTGACATTTAGCTACAACAAGAAAAACAATGAAGTAATATGTTAATTTAATATGTTATTCATTGTATGGTTGATAGCATGCTGCAATAAAAATATTTTTTCAAAATAAATTCATTTGTCATCACGGCTAACTACAAGGATCTAGCTGATCACTAGGAAAATCACTTGTTTTAACGGAAAAAAAACATATTTGAAACGAGTTTTTACACATTTGGGGAATGGTTTGTTACTTTTTGCAGCATTAAAAACTACATTGAACTTTTTATTCTTCTATTTACTTAAGTTAGTACAGTATGAACTTAATTTTCACCTAAGGGTTTCACCTTAGGGATCATTCATAAATGGTGTCACGCTTCGAGGGGGAAGGGGGTTCGTGAAATTGTGACAAGGGGAGGGGAAGGGTAACAAATAGTGTGACATCATACTTATGCAACATAGCGTGGCATGTGCCAAAGGGGGGAGGGCGTATGTCGAAGTGTGACATAGGGGGGAGTGGGTCAAATATATGGGAAAAAAGCGTGACATCATTTATGGACGGTTCCTAAACAATAGCAGCTATTATAAGCTATTTTGTAGTAAAACATTAAATTTCAGAGGGTTTTTTTTTTTTTTTTTTTTGGATTTACAGATTAGTAATTGCACCTTTTCCTACCGTGCACTCTTTTCTTTGTGTTTCTAACATCTTAGTCACTAAAGTAAATTTGCACAACTACTTTCCTTTATTATTTCGAGTAATGTTTATAATCTGCAATTCATTTGCATTGATTTTATTTTTTCACAATTTATCATAACCATATACATATTATTTTTTTAAAAAATCTTATATCTACAAACTCAAAGGAGCAATTTTTAAAAAAGGATAAAACTGCTCTTGACATCACTCAATATCTGAATTATGCGAAAAAATAGATTTAAGGTTTTAAGATAAATTCCAAGTATATTCTGTTCCCCATACCTTTGCAGCTCACTAATAGATTTGTGGATACTGAATATAAATATACTTTTAGCTAAAACGTTCCATTAATATATTTCACTGACAAAAACTCAAAGATACTATGGTCATAAATTATATTGCAATTGAAATATAGAATTTTCCTCACCTGAAACTGAAATTCGTTATTAATAAATTTCAGTTTATTTGAGATTTGTTTCTACATAAAGAAGAATTGTTTTATAGAGAGGTGAATTGATCATTTCATTCAAAAGTTCTGGGATTTCCAGACACTCTGGTTGCGTTATGTGTCTTAATTCTGAATATGGAAGCGTCTTTTTAAAGCATGTAAAATAAATAACGTCTTTAAAAAATACAAGAGAAGGGAAAAAAAACAATTGCAAAAAATAAATCCAACTCATGTTAAACATTCATTCCGAAAACAACGAATATTTTCATTTAACAAAAATAAAAAGTTTGAATTGAAAAGTTTTTTGACCTTTGGAATTTTGGAATATTTCAGCAATCATGTTTTTTTTTTTACTATGCAATGCAATTAATTTATTGAACTTAAATTTAAACTAAATTATCGGTAAGAACTATTTTTAAAGTTAAGGAGGTGTATTCTTTATATTTATTAAGGATATTCATTTAAGCTTTATTTTAAATGATTTATTTAAACCTTACAAAGCATAATTATAAATATAGTGGGCGCCTCTTTATGTGATCACGGTTATTGTTATCAATCGTTTATCAAAATCGCCGTCCCGTCCACTTGTATAAAAATACATTGAAAAAACATCGGGTTTTGTAATCAAAACTTCGTTTATTGTTATCAAATCACAGAGATTATTTTCTTAAATCAGTCAAATCTAGGAATAAATAAACTATTTCTTCCTGTTTGTAAATAATATTCTGAAATTACTGGTCAGAAAAGTAATTTAGTTGCTAAGATGACGAAGGTGATTCGAATTTTACGTCGATGGCTACAGAAAAAGACGCCGAATTCATAAAATTAGATGAAAATCAACAATGAGTAACTCCTTTTCTTTATTTCTTTTTAAGACAAAAATTTACTGATTTTTATTATATTTTAGTTGTTATTATTATTTTTTCGCTGAATACATTTTCAACAACACGTTTTGTTTCAACACCATGTAAGATAACGTTGTTTGCGAAAATCGCCAAAGTATTTACTTGTTAACGTGCAAAAGTACGTATTTTTACAGCGATATAATTTTATCGTTTATTATTATCATCACTCGGTTATTGTTATCAAATCATTTTCGTCCCGATGTGATCTCATTAAGCGGTGTCCACTGTATGTATCATTTTAATTTGTAGGCAAAAGTGAAACATAGCTAAAATTCATTGTAACTCTTTTGGAACTTTTGAACTCATCCAAAGAAAGAAATTTAAATGTTGCAATTATAGTAATTGCAACGTGTATCTTAATTCCGTTTTGTGTATAAACTGATTATTTTTCGGTATTAATAACTTTTAAACTAGTAGTCACAAGGTAGTTCAGTTTACGTAACTTAACAAATATTTCTCTGTAGTTTTAGAGTGCCAAAAAAAAAAACAAGAAATTTATTGAGAAACTGTTACTAAGAAACTTGATTATTTGATTCAAAACAAGTTCTTCGTAAATTCAAAGAAACTCTGATTTTTCCTGTACTTTCACAGAAATTGTTTGCACTGCAATTACTGCAATTACACAGAAATTGTTGCATATGGGCATCAAGTGCTTCTTGCAACTTTTACATGCAGCGCATTGCGTCCCAGGAAAGGCATATGGCTAATAGTAATGACCTCTATAAATTGAATTTAGGAGGGAAACTGAGCGATACTTTTGGTTCTTCAAGAAAAGAATACAATTTATATATATATATATATATATATATATATATATTATGTGTGTGTAAATTAAAAGCAGGAAATACTTAAAGCTCCGAAAAAAATGAATTTGGATGGACAAAATAAAATAGAGGGGTCATAACTACTTATTGAGATAAAACAACTCTAAACAAAGCCAATAGTAATTTACACAGCTAAAATGCTATTAGGTTCATATTTTTACTTTAACCATGCGCACAGACTATGATTTGTTTCTGTTTTTTGTTTTTTTCGTTTAACGTATCTTCACAGATACCTGGGTACAATAAATATATATTTAGACCCTTTTTTGTTAAACATCAAATACATGTGGGACCTATGTCTCCACAAAAATGTTACAATCAGGATTAATAACGGTTTTTAACTCGTTCATATTAGGAATAAGTTTATTCTCAAGAATTTTTCATTTACAGCTGAAAAGTCGTCAATATACTTTGTCGCACACAAGTGAAACCATATTAACGAAGCACTGAAGTCAATTTCGGAAAAGGAGAGAAAACTACACTCTGATATTCAAAAACCTATTTGTCTTTTTCTTATCTCAAGCAAACAAGCCCTTCACACACAGCCAGAATATGCACACGAAGCTTTTTAAACTTGAAGCGGGAAAACATATTTTAAAAGAAATAGTCTTTAAAGAAAAAATTAATCAACATCTTGCCTAACGTAGAATTTTCTTCAACAGATTACTTGTCAAACTTTTGTTAGCATTAAGGATTGACGAAATCGCATGGGATGCTTTTCGTTTCTTTCTTTCTAAAAACTTTTCATCTTAGAGAAGTTTCAACAAGAAAAAATTGAAAGACAAGATAAACCAAGGCAATTTCATACCAAAGATTTTTTAATGAACTATTTTTAATGTTCTTCACATAGATGTAAACACTCAATTTCAGGAAACATTTATGAATAAAAGTTCTTCCCACACTTGAAATGTATTTGACTCGATTTATGCTCATTTTAACAACGAATACATTAATAAGCCAACTTGTGTTGAAATTAACACACAATTGCTTAGGTCTAAACATATAATCATAAATATAACTTTATTACATAAAAAGGTTACATGTATTTTAAATTTTTAAGAGTTATTTTTTTAATATTTAAAAGGGGTTTTTTGAAACTACTCTCAATAGCACCAAAAGTAGCATACACTTAAAAATACGGTCTAGATAAATACACTGCACTTTTTTCTTTATATATATATATACACAAGAGCACACATATATAATATATATATCCAACAAAATTCTGATTTTGAACTTGAAATTTTTATTGGCATTGGTTTGGTCTTTCATACCCGTTGAACGTTTGACTATTTATTGCAGATATATTTTCATTATAGTTTAAACTATAGTTTCTAACCATACTACATGTATGCAAAGACAATCAGTCTACCTTCATTTGTCAACGCATGTACACGAACATTTGTGCAACTTTTTTTTTTTCTTTTGCTTCAATAGTTTACTTTGAAATAAGTCAAAACGTCAACGAAATTACGCAATGAAGTTGAATCTTTTATATTACATAAACTTCATATACTACTGATTTAAAAAAAGAAGCACTAATGCATATATTTGTAGTAACAATAAGGAGTTTGAAAATTTCATATGGAGTAACAGTCATATCTGGTACAGAAAAAATGTCATATCTAGTTAATAATATAAGTTAATTTGTTTGTTATTCATCAGAAATCAATGCAATTAAAATTTAGCATTGAATGTCTTCTGTATTTTGCTTAATTAGGTAATGGTTTAAAGCACAAATGAGCAATAAAATGCAGACATATGTTTCGGGATTGCTTGGAATCCCTTTTTCAATGCGACAGGGAGCTTCTAGATGCAAAACATCCAAATGAAGGAATGGCTTCATTTGGATGTTTTGCATCTAGAAGCTCCCTGTCGCATTGAAAAAGGGATTCCAAGCAATCCCGAAACATATGTCTGCATTTTATTGCTCATTTGTGCTTTAAATTAACGTGTAATTTTATTATTATTGTTTACTTGCACATAGTTAAATTATTTTTATAGGTAATGGTTGTTTGATTTTTTTTTCATTCTTCGTTAGTTGAAAATATGTAAACCTCGATCGTCTTCTTTTTATCTTTCATTAGTGTTTCTGTCTGCAAAACAATTGCATGCAAAAAAAATTCTTCAAAACTTTTGCTGTAGATATTTCCGTTCAAAATCAAAAGCAAATTTATCATCTCATAAAACAAAAACTTGCAATTTTTAAAGAATATTTTTTAATTTCAATTCATTTATGCAACTAGAATTTACAAAATTTGATTCTTTTGTATATTATTGCGTTGAAAATTTATTTGGTCAATAATACAAAAAAAATTCAGAACCACATGTGTTCTGAGTTTTTCCCTTTTATTATTTGTGCTTCGGAGAAGGCATGTTAGAGTAATCAATCTACGAACTGTTTCAGAAAGTTACTAAGATCCAGATTGTCATTTTGAGTATACATAACTGTAATAATGAAGTTCAAAATCACCACAAATTATATTTTGCCTGCTACTGCATTCGCATAGCATTAGTCAATATTTATATAACACAATTAATATAACATTTGAAAGCTTTCATTATCTCTTATCAATAGTTCATAAATTGTTTTTAAAAGATTTGGAGCGGAGCGTGGAACAGGCGCACGGAGCAACGAGAAGGTGGTCGAAACAGGAGCGTGGTCGAAACAGGAGCGTAGTCGAAGCAATAAATATTTTGTGATCCACTGCTCTGACTGTTTTTGAGTTTCATTCTTTTTTTATGGGGCTTAAGATTTTCTTCATTTTAACACAAAGCATAAAAAACATTATATATTTATTGATAAATTAATAACCCATAGGTTTGTTTTTAATTTTTCATCACATAAGGTAAATTGGGGGAAGATGCCAGTTGGGGTTAAGACGCCACTTTATTAATAGTATTTTTATTTTTCGATAGATTGCAAAACTAAGCCACTTGTGTGAAGAGTCTGGTCCGACATGAGGTGTGGCTTGTGAATTTATCTGAATTAACCGTCTTTAATCGGCGTTATTTTTGGATCTTGTGAGCATTTAACGTGGGGATAACCCTTTTATAATATTCCGTTCCTCATATTTAAAGTTTATAAACGTACTCGTAATTTTAAATAACATATTTACAATATAAGTGAGTTACGCATTATGTTACACATATGATGCATGTAGAAGCGGCCATAACACTGTAGCAATAACGAAATAAGCGTGTGTGGCATCCCCCTATACTTTGGGGAAGACGCCACATGGCTCAGAAATAAATGAAATGAACTTTAAAATATGTTTTTTAATACAGAAAATGACGTAATTCTTTTCTGTATTCTAAGACACACCACACAGTATTTACAGCTACTTGATCGCTCGTTTTTCAAACCGTTGAAAAACATATTGGCGACAAGCTCTGGATGCACAAGAAGACAGATCGTAAAATGTCAAGACTTCAGTTTGGATCTCTTCTGAATGCAGCTTGGAACAAGGCAGCCACAGTAGTAAATGGCATTTATGGGTTTTCAACTACTCGGATTTACCCCTATTACCCACAAGCAATCCCACAAGCAAAACAAATAACAAGAAACCTAAAAAGAGAAGTGTCAGCGTGTCATCCTCAAGGGAAGAAATTCCTCTTGATACCAGTGGTGACAGTTTTGATGAGGATAATAATGAAGATTTTTGTGCAGTGTGTAAAGGGTACTTTTACGCTAAAAAAGGTCCCAAGTGTGACTAAATTCAGTGCATCGAATAAAACAGATGGTTGCACGAAAATTGCAATGATGATCATTTGCACTGAGTGAAATGTTGTGTAGGCTATCATTCGACCTGTGCTGTTATTATTTTTAGCAAACTAATTATGAAAGAATTTAAATTAATTAGAAGTTGGAACGGCGCAAATCTAGAGCTCAAATAGTTGCTCCAGATCCCTGTTGCTTGTACATCCAATTTCAATATTAACCAAGTGAAAAATAAATTAGAAGTTTTAAGGAAATAAATAAAAAGTTTTAAACAAACTTCCTATTTCAAAAGCAAAACGAGAAAATATCTGATACATTGTGTTTTTACATACTACACCATCGTTTGAAAAATTAACTCTAATAAAACATGACAATTTTTTGAGGGAAAGAATGATATATAACTAAGCTCTGATACTTAAGTAAAAGATAAATTTAGTCCATGCTAAGTTCATGCAAAGTGCATTTCCTCTTTACACAAATTGAAATCGTCATTTTGGGATCTACCATACTTTACGAAGATGTAAAATGAAAAACAATATCTTGCGTCTGAGAAAAGGTACTCTAGAAAACAGAAAACCTCACCTAAAGGTGTCAATTTTTTTCCTTTTTACTTGTATATATGACACATGAAACCTCGCCCTTGTACTTTAAAATAGGTTTACGAGATTTATTAAATAACTCACTTGTACCAACATCTGCGAGTATTTGATAAAAGTATCAAATGTACAATGCACCACTTCTTATCTGAGTCTCTGAGTCGTAAGAAAGCACTTTCTGTTCTCGTAAAGAAAATGAATTGAATTTAAGAAATCGCAAAGAAAGATCTCAAGAAACAATGCGAAAATGGAATAAAATTTCGACCTTCTTTTTGTTACTTATTCCAATTTCGTCCAACATCTGTCTCAACTGTTCATGTTTGGAGAAAATAGTTGAAGAATAAGTGAAATCAAATAAAGTAACTTTCTTTAGTACTATGATTACTGATGCCAAAGTTTTTAAAAATAATGTATTCAATTTTAAAAACAAAATAAGCTTAAAATATAATAATAGTTTAGGTCTCGAATTATCCATCAATTTAAAAACAATCGTTATTAGGTCAGTTGGGAAATTTAATTTTAGATGTTAGTATAAAGCTTTAAGAAAATTTTAAAAAGCTATGGTTATTGTAAAAAACATTTATAACAAAAATAAAAATTAAATTTAAGAAAAATGTAAATAAATTTAAAAATATATATATAAATCATAAACGGGACATTGTAATTACGTGAGAAATGTTCTGTAAAAACACTATTTCAAACTCGAAAGAAATGACGTCAAATGTGATATTTTATGCGTGATGGATATGGCTTCAAAGGTACTTCAAAGGTTCTTGTAGTGATGTTGGCTTTCAATCAAGAACAACTGCGACATGAATCGCTTATGCAAGTTTGTGCTTGTGCAGTGTGCAAAAATAAAATTCAAAAAACTATGAAAAAAGAATAAAACTGTTTATCATTGTTCCTTCCTGTCCGAAGCCAACTTAAAGGTGTAAAGTAACTCAAGGTTGTTGAAATGTGTAGTAAACTCAAACTTTGTCGTAAAAACTAGTTTCTAGTGAAATTTGTTAAACTTCATAATTACATAATTACAATAACAACATTCATAAATCACGTTTTAATTCCGAAATTCGTCATGGGTAGTTATGTAAATAAATAAACTGATTTTTTGTTCTCCGAAGTTAGAGACGCTTGAAAACAGATCAAAGAGTAGTTTAGTGTACAAATTTAAAAGAAGGTTTTTCTGAGAATTAAAAGGCGAAAAAAAATACAAATTCCTCCTCCCCCATCCCGTCTAAATTTTATGATTTTTCACCGCAATCATTATTTTAAATACAATGATCATTATCATTTTGATTTTTATGCAGCACTACTTTGCATGCATCATTTTGCTTTTTATGCTTTATTTTTTTAATAAAAGTTGAAATGCACTGTGTTATGTAGAATTTATATATAGATAATAATAATCATACCTTTATTAGCTTTTTTCATAATATTTAAGCGGATATTTCAAAAATATACTACAAAACAATTTTATTTTTTATGTGCACTAATGTCGAAAAAATGTGTTATTTTTTCCCCTTACAAATGTCAAAGAAAGCAGACGATTCAAATTAAAAACTGCAAAAACAGGAATATGTTTTTTCCTTACATATTTTTTTTCCTTTATCCCGCTAGAAAAATAGAAATGAATTTCGTGTGTTTTTGTGTTTTTTATAGCCATGTTATGAAAGTATAATTATTGATATTAATATTAACTAGAAAATAATAACAAAATTGTTCAAAAATTTCATTACTTTCATTCCTAATACGAAACTATTTAGTTCATTATTTTTCTTATTCTTAATTGCTCTTTAGAAGCATTTTATATGCATGTAAAAAACGTTCTGCTGAAAATTAACGGACTAACTAAATTCCTAAATATTTGGAATTGAAATAAACTTTAACCAAGCATAATTTTACATTGTTATGATTTAATTTAATTTTGTGAAATACGTCACTAAAATGATTATAAAGTTTTCAAAAATATGTTAATTTTATTTCGTTTTAAAAAACAGTTAATATTTATATCATCTGAAAGGACATTCAACTGCATTTCTGGGGGAAAATTTTATATTAAATGTAGTTCGCTAGATAGGTTTTTTTTAATCTCTTCATAGAGATCATCACTTAGAATCAGAGCTCATGGCTTGATAATGGTTTTACATTTTTTTTTAGATATAACATTTATTATAGTTATATACATTCATTAATTATAGTTTCACGTGTGTTTTAAACATTTATTTGAGCATTTCATATTGTTTTGCTCACCGACGACAATAGTGCACATTTCAAAAATCAAGAAGTGCTAGTTATTAGTTCAAAATTTGAATTTAATGCTCTTTGTTGTCACAGAACAGCATAATAGTAGTTTATATATTTGATGCGTAGTGGCGTAAAATTTTCTATAAGCAGTAGTGGCTTATAGCAAATGTTTAAATCTTTTTCTGTCTTTTTATTTATTTTTTAAAATAAAATGGCATCTTTAAATTTCCAAATTTGAAAAAAATATTTCCAAGTTTTAATCATACACAATTACTTTAAACCACAAATTCCAGCCAATAATCATGACAAATCATTTTTTTAAGTATCATAATTGTAGTTACCTCATTCTATTAAAACGAATATAACTTAAAACCTTGATTTTCTCCCATGTTTTTTTTTTTTTTTTTTTTTTTTTGTAGAAGTGCCACTACTGTCATCAATGTACGATTTGTATTTAAACGGTGTGTTCTTCCATTCGCGCAGCAATAGTCAAAGTTCTAAAATTAAAAATTGTGACCAATTGTTTACTAGCATGCGATTTAAAAAGAAATGTTTAACGTAAATAGATTTATATAGCGTATTAAGAAGGCCATTTATTTTGCTATAAAATAACATCGGGGATGCAAAGTTTACTGGGTGTTTACAATTGAATACGACTTTAAATTAATTTTTTTATACAAGTAATCATCATGAGAAACAAATCTAGGCCGAACTAATTGAAATTTCATCTCAGGAAGCAACCACATTTTTAATTTTTAAGTTAGTTAAATTTTTGTTCTCGCAAATATTCTTTAAATTGATAAAACCCAATTCCCTTTTAAGTGCACTACAAGTGTGAATAAATAATGAATTCAATTGTAAAAAACCTATCTAAATTTTGAATATAAACTAATTAAAGAATTAATTTCATCAAGGATATTATAAAAACGGTTTTATTAAGTAGAGTTTCGGAAATAAATGAGCTTCCGTCGGAGATAAAAATTCTTCAAATTAAAAATTGATCGTAAAAGCATTTTTAGATATGATAAATTAATAAGTCTTTGAATATTTTTAAATGAACTTAAAGCAAAATATATTTTAATTTGTCCAGGAATAATTAACTTTCATAAAAACTTTCTGAAAATAAAGAGATATAGTTAAATTCGTTCCCTTGTTTTCTGTTCGTTTAAAACTATATTTCTGTAATTTCGTTCTCTTTATCCAAAAAACTTGCATAAATGTTTTGTAACAAAGTCAATGTTTCATAAAGATAGAAAATAATTTATGTTCATGTTGTTCTTTTATAGTTATAATCTCTATTCATTATCAACTGATTTTACTTTTAAAGCAGTTATTTTTTCTATTTAAGAAACATTATTGGTTATTGTAAGATTATTTTTCTTTCATATTCTAAAAATTTATAAACGACAAAATAAATCTGTAATTATTTTATGTTATATATTAAACCTCGTGTAAATACTTAGAACACCTTAAAAAACAATGAGAAATGTGAAAGAATATAAAGTCAAGATACCGCTTTTGAATGTAAATATCAAACATTTTTTAATGTAATTGCCACGCAAAAATACCTAACCCTTTTAATAAGAAAAACGATAATAAAAATAATATTAATTATTTAATATCACTAATGTAACTTCTACTAATTAATAATAATCATAAAATATTTTGAAATTATTTGAGAATTTTTTAAGGAAAATGCATTGTGCGGAATTAATGGTTGCAGTAGTTGCACCTATAATGATAAAAATGTATGTACTGTCAATTATTTCAAGTTAAATCTCACAAGATTACCTACCTCCACGTTTTTTTTTTTTTTTTTTTTTTTTTTTTTTGTTTTTCAAATAATCAGCAAGAACATATTTAGTAAAAGGAAAAAATATGATTTTAATAATGTTAATAATAAGTAAATACACAAATGTTAAAACAAAATATTTTTAAAGTAACACGAATTCTTTTCATTCATTTTCGTTTACGTGTTGGAAACATTTGTTTTCTAAATAATCAGTAGTACCGATTTGCAAGATATCAGTTTTTACTGATTTCTAGTCTAGGTAGGATGGAAATTAGGGAAAATAGTCCTACAATTAAAACAACCTACTTCATCCTCTTCGCTGGGATTTGCTTAAGCGTGTCGCACAAAATATCACAACCTATTTTGTGCTATGAATTTTAGTTTCCTTTACAAAAAACGGATTATGTTTCCAATGTACAGGCATTATTTTATAAAAGATGAATCGGAATTATGGGCTATTTTATAAATCTTTTGAGATAAAATTGCCAGGTTTAAAAAGATCTATTTTCATCTCAAATATATGCTGAACTAAACACATTATTAAATATCTTACTAACTGAAAAAGGTTTCCAAGAAGAGTTTAAACATTTATACTTTTCTCGTTTAAATTATACTGATTTTACAATATTGATTTATCTTTTAACAATGCCAAACGAAAATAAAAATAAATTGAAGGCAATAAAAATTTGGAAAGCGCGGAGCAAAAACAAATATATTTCAATCTCAATCCGTTCAACAACAAATACAATCTTCAAATTTGGTAAGGCTCCGCATTTCTTTGATGGAAAAAAATGCAGTATTGGACAGAATATAAAACACGTACACACACACAAGTAAGTTATTACTTTATACATCCAGTATAACTATTAATTCAATAAACTAGAATTGAAGCTGAGGTTTCTACCAAGAGAAAGATTTTTGGTTAAATTATACCGTATATACTATAAGAGAAAGCAAATAGTTTTATGTACGTGTGCGTTTTTGCGTTTATTTATTGTTATAATAATAATACTAATAATAATAATAGTGCTAATAATAATAATTGTTGTTAAAAATTCCAGCTCGATTTTCTTCTAAATTTTAAGAAACTACTTCCGTTCTCTACTGAAAAGCAGCAAAATTATTAGTTACATTGCAGGTTAAGTTAAAATACTCTTAAATTTTAAATCAGTTTTTAAGAAAAAATGCGATGTTTTAAGTGTAAATAAACTGCAAGTAGTACATATAATTTGCGGAAACACACTTTGATTGGAACCTGAACACTCAGCTACCGCAAGAAGTTCTTCTTCGTTGGTAGAATGCCTTATGTTTCGATGATAAAAGGCATCGATCATTTAGGAACCCAAAAAGACCATACCAAATCTTCAGGAATAACTATTACTACTAGATGTGTAACTTCCATTGAGTTTCTGTTAAAACACTGAAAAAAAAAACTTAAGAAAAAGAGAAGAATAAAGAAAGTAAAAGGATAATTATGGGTAAAAATAGTGGAAAGCTCCTGTTGAAGTAGCGCAAATGATAACGATGAAAATGACAATACATGAGATGGGACATTTGAAGATTATATACTAAAAAAAGTTGGATTCAATTCAACAAATAAAAGTTGTGGTACCGTCAAACATGTCACAAGTGGAGCAACCAGACTCTCGACCAGAAGAGATATATGTATAGTTATGGGCAGTATACAATAATTAATTACGGTATTGTAATCCACGTAACTCATAAGAATTTAAATGTTATATAAAATGTTCTTTAAGGGTGAATGTAGTGCAGGATTTTTAAGATCCCAGGTTCTCTTATTAAGAAAAACGAGCAATTAAAACCAATCATTTTATTGATAAACAAGAAGTTCCGTCTAGAACTATACGAGCCTACTTTCCCGTATACACCGAATTCAAATTTATAATCTAGCTACCTCTCTCTCTGTTTTTCTCGTTTAGCTTCTTCTTAATTGCTTCAAATATACCTTTTTTAACGGTTAATACATATTCTTTCAATCATTCATTTGTTAAGTCATTCATGTATTTATTCACTCATTTATTCATTCATTCTTTTGCTTATTCATTTAATCATTCATTAATTCAAAAATATTCTTGAAAATCCCGATCAAAAAATTTCATAGTAAAATAGGCTCGTTAGTTCTGGATGAACTTTCTTTTTGTACATGTTCTCCGTCATAAGAGCTTTCCGATAAAGTTTGTTACAAGCAAATCGGGCCGTTAGATCAGGAATTATATAGGATTGAAATTTCCCCGTAGGCGGTATGTTAATTTTTTTTGAACTGTTCAAAAATGAAGAAAATTGTTCAAACCAATATTTCACGCCAAGAGCTTCCTCCAGTAAGCTTGTTCATTGTAACTTGGATCTTGTACCCAGAGTTTACATAATTTGCTTCATTTTCGCCCGTAAGCGCTAATGTTAAAATTTTTTGAACTGTTCAAAATTGAACAAAAAATTTTTCAAACCAAAAAGTAAAGTATGGAAATGAGATGTCCTCGCCGAGATCTTTCGAATGCAAAAAGAATTTTTCGGATCGGACAATTCGTTCAAAAGTTATTAGGGGGGGACAGACCGACAGACAGACAGACCGACAGACCGACAGACACACTTTTTCCCCATCTCAAAACCCTACTTTCAAATTTTTTATTTTTCAATCTTTATTTAATTACTTAACTTATTTTTGACTTTTCTTGATTTCTAACGATATTTTCTCGATACATTAAGCCTTCTTTCATGCTTTATTATTATTTTTTTTTACTTTTACGGGAAAGTAGGCTAAAAAGTTCTCTTCTTGTATGTAAGACGATATAAATTCGTCTATCACTCTAAAGAACATACGTTTTATTACATGATACATATTTTTTAAAATACATTATCAAGTGTATAAAAATATACAGATATTATATGTTGATATTATTCTTATTTTATTTTAAGCGTTTACTATTATTATTATGTAAAGTGTCACACAACATTTTAAACTAAAATGAATAACCTTCATAAATCCCTATTCATTCCTTTGCTATTATTATTATTAATTCTTTAAAATGTGTTTGAACTTAAATGTGCCTTATCAATAAAGTACTTGGAATTTAAAAAAAAACTGTTTTTAAAGTTACAAAATGCAATGATTCCTTTTAAAAAGGCACAGTATCAAAGAAATTCAAACGAATTATTTATAAACACCAAAGTTGTATGTTATTCGGGGGAAACTGTCATTACAAAAATAATTGATCCAAATTTCTTTAAAATCAGAAATCAATTTTTCACTGTACAAGTTTCTTCAATCGTAAGACTAAGAAAAGAGAAGAATATTGATTTAACCACTATGATCTGTTTTTGGTCGATTTTTTTCTTCTTCGAGCTGTGTTCAAACGCTCCGTTGGGAGTACAAACATTATTTTGCATCTTCACTTTAGTAGAAATACAATACTGAATTCAATTTCGTGTTTTTAAACTGTTTTTTTTTAATTCCCACAGAATAAAATATTTAAAATAGTAATCCATGTTTATTAATTCATAAAATAAATAGCAAATAAAAGGTGATTGGGGGGGGGGAGTTATCAAATAGTTATCATTCTAATTATCATTCCAAATCACTTAATTTGTTTCAGTAAAATATTGCACACATTGATGAAATTAAATAAATTAAAATGCACACTTCTGTTTAAAATATCGGTAGGCAACGATTGTTTTAAATAACTGACGAGTAAAACATGGTACTCAATCGTGAAGACATTTCATATGTATTGCTGAAATTTTCTTGGTCAGCGCGCACACTTTGTTTCCAAAATATATTCATTAAAATGTGAGCTTATTCGAATATTGTCTTGTAGTACAAATGTATTTAAAAGATTCTAAGGAATTTAAAACGAAGTACGAGTGTTGTAAAACACTAATAATAAATGATAGACAGATAAAAGCATGATTATAGTCAGTGTATTTTATTAAATCGTTTCAAAAAAAATGTGTTGAATAAGGATGGAAGAAGTAACTCCAAACTGTCAATATTATAAGTAAACTCAAAAATCTACTTAAGTAAAAAATAATTGCCAAGAAAATACTGAAAATAACTCTTTCTAAGCTGCAGTGGAGCTTTTCTCCAACGCAAATAGTGCTCAACACACAACACAATTATTTCTGTAGTGTGTTAAGCTTTTTCCCTCACAGAATTCTTGAAGCATGTAACACGAACTGCTTATGATTTTAAATTGCGTGTTATCTAATTTCATTATAAATTCCATTGTTCAGTATCAAAAAACAAAAAAATACCATTCACCAATCAACTCACATTATGTGCTAGTTATGTTTAAATATATTTTGTGTTTTAAACTAAATTTTTTAATACATTTAATGTACAAGCCACAATTTTTATCGGAATAAAACGTATTTAAAACTCATTATACATCTTTTTAAAAAGTGTCTTGTACCTCTAAAAGCCAAGCTTTATTCATCTGAACTTAAATTGAATTATTAGATTATTTAACAAAAATATAAAGCACAACTCTAATTTATTTTCGGGAAAAACTTTAATGTCAGGAATTTCGAAGAGGGAAAATAAACTAGATAATATCATTAATCAGCCATTTCTGATAGATTCATTTTTCTTAGTAAAAAGGAAAGATTTTTGCATATAGTGAATTATTTTTTTCTAATTTAAGTTGCTCCCTCTCCCCCCACCTCCCATCTCTGTATGCCTCTATTGATTTGAATGCTTTCTGCTAATGAAAATATTCCTTAATTTTTAGTAAACTTTAAAATGAAAGTGTTAATAAAGGGTATTAGAGGATTTTTCCGCTTGAGAAAATAAATGTTTCAAGTCAATCACATGATAAACTAATTATTTTCGGCGAATAATAAAAATAATTTCTCTGAATTTTCCAACTACATTGCCTTTTCCTTTGTAATTTTAATTTCGAGACACAAATCTTCTGGTCAGGTTAAAAGATTATAGCTAGTTATTAAGGTTATTTTTTAACTAAGAAACATATTTTGTAAAATTTATGCTTAAGTTATACGTAACTTATTTAATGTACGCAAGATAAAAGATATGAATATTAATTATTAATTGAATCTTGCATACATTTAATTGCTTACGTATAACTTAAACAAGTAAGAATAAACTGTATTTATAGGCAAGATTTGTTTACTAAGTCTACAAATATATACCAGTAATTTATAAGTGTTAGGGTTAGGTATTGTTTTACTTATTTCCATTTGTTTTTCAGGCAATTCAGTGGGGAAACACAGTAATAGTAACCGGTCATTTATTTTGCAATAATATAATTGTGCAATAAAAAGTAAACTTTTTGCTGCAAAGTAATTTTTTCCCCTCCAATGGGGCTGCGGTATTGGTCCTCAACCATTGCAGACCTTGTGCGTTCCCCAGAAATTGGTACCATCTCTTTCAGCAGCACCACAATGAGTGTGGTACCATATCCGCATGAGAATTTTGACGTTCAGTTACCACTAGATGGCGGTACCTGAGCTCTCATTGATGCAATATGCACTAGGAATTTTAATTTAGCCGAAAGTATCCATGCCAAACGGATACTCAAGGGATCTTTAAGAGCCAGAACCTGAGAAACTGTCACACCTAGCGTTATGGGCTGATTCATGCCATCTCAGCTTTTTCTCAAAAAATAATCAGCTGATACTTGTGTTATGAGAAGACCAAATCCAGCATTATTTGTTCTAAAGTTGAGTTGTTCAGCTTTTATGGACATCCAAAGGTTAATGTGTGCGGGCAAAAACTGAGCGAATTTTTAAGACACGGAATTTGTTATGAGCCACAACTCTTTGCGCAAACAACCTGCCTCTATATTCTTTTTAGATATGTAACATAAAAGGGTCAAACGTTATATAATGGATGATAAGATTGTGGCAAGTTGTTGCCGCAAGGTCACTGAAGTCATAAAAATGGGAGTTTTCGGCATTTTTTAGCAATTTTAAGGGCTGACAAAGGCTTACGCCTTCTAGTTGCCATGGCAAAAGTGGTGTCAGTTGAAAGGTAGGAATTAGCACTTTAAAAAAATGTAACTATCATTGAGGCAAGTTGAATGCGCTTTTAATAAAATAGGGGCAAAATCTGGAAAATGTCGTATTTTACCGAAATTCAAACTGTCATAACATATTGCGGCATCGACATATTGAAATATTATTCGACATATTGAAACTCCATTATTGGCCTCTATAAAAAAGTAAAATCCACTGAGGCATGTTGCGTTAAAAAAATTAAATTTTTTTTTTAACTTACTAAACTTTCTTCACGAAAAAAAGAGCATATAGTTTGCTACATAGATATTTTAATATAATGTGACATATCTCTGACATATTACACATATTTGGTATAATTATGGTATATATTTGCCATATGAAATTGTTGACATTTAATACAACTTGTATATTTTGGGCTTTTCATAAGACAAGTATCAGCTGATAATTTTTTGAGAAAAATCCGATATGGCATGAATCACTCTCTCAGATTCTTGCTCTTAACATGCCGCATAATCACACGACATGGACGCAGACGACTTTCTGCATCTTGAAAATCCACCGACTGGGGCCAGGTTTGAACCTGCGATCTTGGGCATACGAGACCTGCGTCTTACCACTACGCCACCCTGTCGACGCAAAGTAAAAATTAAACCAACGAAAAATTAAACCCAATAATTGAAGAAACATGTTTCGAGGTTACAAGCAATCCCTTTTTCAATGCAAAAGTGTGCTGCTAGATGGAAAACATCCAACTGAAGTTGGATCTTTGTGCTTAATTTAACGGTGATTTTTATTTTTACTTAATATAATTATGTTATCAATGCAAGATCTTAAACTTACTTTCCTTATAAGTTTATTTTACATTTATGTACTTAAAATAAGCGTTATAAAAACGGTTTCGACCGTTTGATCAATTGAAATAATTATTCAAAATTCTACTTTTTTTCGAAATGTAAAACACTGCTAACAGAAGACATTTCTTGAGTCTAGCCTGAATGTATTATTTTAGTGAGATGAATTCAAATTTTAGTTTGCGAAAATATAAAGATCTTGGATCTTGGTTACGGAAAACCGAAAACTTTTTACAAAATTTTCTATTTCTCTTTGACCACATAAAATTTCGATGAAACGTTAAAAAACGCATGCGAACGTCATAAATAAATTTCAACACCTATGTTTCCCTTTTTGCTCATAATACAATACTGCTTGAAAACGTTGTATTCAACTAATTCAATTAAACATTGAATTGACTTTTATGCTTGTTAGCTAACAGTAATTAATCTTTTGGAAAAGCCCCGAAGAAGGATGTCTTTTGTGGAAACAGAAAAAGTAAGTGATTTATTTCATTCGCTAATGCATTTCCTTAAAGAATTTGCACATGTTCTGAAAGTATCCTGTTTAAAAATGCTTTGTAAAGGGGAAGAAAAAAACAAGTGTACGTTGAAAAATAGTAATATATTCAAGCATCATTGGTGAAAACCATTTTTTCAGTTTATTCTTTACGAGAGAGTACATGCGCTCTATTTCTTTCCGATATTTATGGAAAAATCAATATTATTTTAAGTAAAGTCACTAGTTGTGGATCAATGTACCTGCACTCTTATTTTTTCAAATTAGCAAAAACTGGAATTGCTTACATCAATATAAGTACTCGCGATTCCATAATTTGAGAATGTGAGAAGCCATTCTGTGTGACGGAAGAATGTTTGCGGTAAGTATTGAAAGGGAAAAAACGAAATTAAGAAAGGTAAATTTAAAAAATTGTAATTACGAGGTGTAATTGGGGAAAGTTTTAAGAATGGACTTGTAATTTCTCAATGGCGGTACTTACAAGCTACAGTGGTTAATCTCCTTCAAACACACCGACTTCAGTGGTGGTTCCACTGTTGGAAACATTCCTGGAATTTTTTTTTTTCAAGTGGTGTTAAGGACGCTCGCCGTATTTGCCTGGATGTCTTCAATCGAGTCAAATCCTTAAAAGTGAAAATTTCAGGTCAGGAAACAGGTAGAAGTCCACAGGGATTATATCAAGGGAATAGAGCGGTTGTGGAAGCACAAGAATGTTAAAGTTGGTCCAGTGGACTTCTACCTGTTTCCTAACCTGAAATTTTCACTGAAAGGGAAGCGATTTGACTCAACTGAAGACATCCAGGCGAATACGGGGAGCGTCCTTAACACACTTGAGAAAAAAACTTCCAGGAATTTTTCCAACAGTGGAAACACCGCTGGAGTAGGTGTGTTCAGTCAGAAGGGGACTATTTTGAAGGATATGCACCACAGTAGCTTGTAAGTACCACCATTGTGAAATTAGATTCCCATTCTTAAAACTTTCCAATCACACCTCGTAGTTAGCGGAGAGTAGTAAACAATTAGACAAGGTAGAGAAAAGACAGAACATCTTTCACAACGAAGAGTATGTTTGCATCGTTAAATATAAAAACGTTCAGTGACGTTAGCAGTAATTACTACCCAAATTTCAATTGTGGATGTTCATTATGTTGGAAGTTATGAGTCTAAAATGGGGTTTTAATCCCAAAACTAACGTATTTATCGGTTTTACATGTAGTTCATAGGCTGTGGGTGCTAAGTAGGTAAAGCGTCCCACTTCAAACCGGAAGGTTTGGTGTCTGGAACCCGACCCGCTGAAGATCCACTATGTATACGCTCATGTAAAATCTGTGGAGCCTGAAGTCCCGATGCAGTTTCGAGGATACCGGAGGCTATAGAATATTTCCCACCTTTTCAGCTTGAGGTCTAAAAAAGGTGGTGTCGCTATCTGGTGTCATTCAACTATAGAGTATTAATGTTGGTTGACTATCAGGTGACCTTTTATAAACGGCCAGCAGTTTCTGTGGCTTTAAAAAGGGGTGAATTCCTTCAAGGCAAATGTGTCTATATTGAAAACAACAACAACATATTAGGCATCTTCGGTAAAATTATATCCATTATTTGAGTTTGAATAACACACACACACACATATATATATATATGTGTGTGTGTGTATGCTGCTCTATATCGCCATTTAATACCTTGGATTCTACTAAATAAAAAAGTGGAAAAATATTCTACCTCTTTTTTTTTTTTTTTGTAACAAAGTCAATGCAACACAGTGAGACAATCAATCTCTGTCCATTCACCATTAAAACTACATGTATTCTATGATAAAAACGTACACTAAATGCTACTGAAATTTTAACTCTTATTACCATGACTAACGTCAGCCAGCGCCCATGAAAACAAAAAGACTTGTTGTGGGATCATTTTAAAGAGATAAGTCCATTTTGACCTCGGTACTCGTGAATAATACAAAAATGATCTCGACTGAGTATTTAGTTAGTGAATAAAGATTATAATTTCGTCAAGACCAGTATGTTAATATATTTGTTTATCAGTTGACACTGTTAACTTTCCGAACAAGTAACGATCAACTAAACAGCTTTAACTAACAGAAATGTAACATTTCCTTCGTATTACGAGTTCTAGCTGTTGTTTTTTTTATATATATGTTTTCTTAATATTAATACTTTAACGAACCAGCTTATTATACTTTCCATGAAGTTTCTATTAATCAATTCAAACTCTTCCTCGTGAAGTATCTCTAAATGAATTAGTAAAAGGAAGTAGTATTCCTTATTTTGATAATAAATTCAGTAAAATATGAACTCATAAAAACGAAAAAATTGTATATTTCTATTTTTAAATGTTTTACGGCGCATTGTATTGAAAAGTCAAATATATAAATATTCGTAAAGCAAAACAGAGGAACATTAGCGAGCAAAATAAAAATTAATTAATTCGCGTATTTGCTCAATTGCTTTATATGATTTTTTTAATCATGAAACTCCTCATTTCTTAATTTCTTCGAAAACAGTTTATTACGTGTTTGAAATTTGAAAATATGTTGTTATTTTAAATGTGTAGCAATCTTTCTCATTCAACAACTAATCCAGTGTTTTTACCATAATCTAGTCTGAAAACAGTACAAAACGCATTCCCGGCTTGTCAGAAGAGTCACTGTTTTACAAATTTCAATTTGTCAGCAGCTATTAAGTTTTCCCAAACAGATTTCTATAAAGCTCCTTTCGTTCCGCAATATGAGCTAATGTCCCTCCCCTTCAGGTTTTCCTTTTAAGACATTACAGCCAAAAAATAAGATTTTCTTTAAGAACGAAAAAAAGCTTCCAAGAGTTAGCTTTCCTAGAATACCACCTCATAGCAGCTAAGACCTGATTAATTGTAGCATTAGCTTACTCCCGAATACCTTTCAGGACGCGACAGACACCAAGACATATAATTTATTAAACGCTTAAAAATATAAATAATATAAGTCGTACAGGCGAAGATTTGCGAGAGAAAAAGGTTTAAAGGAAGCTGTAACAGTTTGGAAAAAAGTATAGGAACATTACTTTACAATTCATCAGCAATATCTTTCTTGAGAAAAAATTTAATGTCTTAACAATAGCAGGAATGACGAGATAAAATTCGTCATTATTATAGTGCATTTATTAAGCGCTTTAATACTGCTTTGTAATTTCATATAAAATAAATAAATTTAAACCTAGTCTAAAGCAGTACAAAACGCATTCCCGGCTTGTCATCATTGAACCTGCCGGACACTATTTTCAATAGAAATAACAAATGCATGCATGTGAATATCGCGTAACAGACAAATATTTCCTGCATTTATGTATGGTCCAAGGAAATCGTGGAATAAGCACCCAAAGGGCAAAATACAATGCTCATATACGTACCTAACAGAGGCATGTTACTTCTGCAAGTAATATTTTGAACTTCTCCAATTAAAACCGGAACTTTGTACTGCGGAAGAGGCTCCAAACACTTCCGAAATACCAATATTAAGCAGATATATAACTATATATTTGGTTTAATTATATGGCATTATGATGAAACACAACCCAAGATGAAACATTTAAACTTTATTTCATGCATTATGGCATCTGTCACGGCTGTATAATTCAGTTAGTTGCTAGGTAATTTAACACTGTGTTTGTTATTTTAACGCAGAAATTCATAAAGAAAGAAATTTTGGAAAATCTACTGTTGAAACTCTTAATATTGAAACAGATAAACTACCTGTGATTATTTTATTTCATATCTGCCCTGATTTTCGGTCACATTTAATAAATATTAAGCATATGCCAATTTCCACGTGGTTTTACTCGTCTAATAAAAGTATTTGTGCTGATAATTTAATAATCATTTCATTATGGTTAATACATTCTAATAATTTAATCACTTTAAATACATTAATTAATTTAACTCTGCAAATAAAATTAATGTCTATCATCTTATTTTCTTGACGAAGTGATATTTGAAAATTATGGAAAGTAGTAATAAGTTGCACTACCTATTTTACTCCTTACAACAAAAAAGCTGTCAGATTCAACATTTAATGCTAAAGTAAAAGTAAATTATGAAAAAAAATGACAATATTCAACTACAAAATAAAACCAATATAGACAGTTCAAAATGAAGTATTTTTTCATGTAAGCAAACTACTGTTTCAAATTATCAAAAGTCCTATTTTTCGTAACAGATAGCAAGGAAAGTGAAAAGTTTGTTTTCTATTTTTACTCAGAATTGTAGAAGGAGTTTCTAGAGTTTTAAAGCAGCTGTTTGCCTTTATTTATGCCTTTTTTTGTTTAACTTAGTTTTTAACTTTGTTTTTAACTTGTTGTTTAACTTTGTTTAACTGTTCTGTTTAACTTAGCTCTACAGTTCGGGATGAAAATGACACATTTTAAGCCTTTTTCTCGTACAAAGTGAAAAATGTGATTAACATGAAGTTTATAGGGGAAAACATATTGTGTTTAGTAATACATTAATAGTACGTAATTCTTACTTTCAAATGAAACAAACATGTAATCTATTAATGCGCCGAAAATGTTATGTTAATGCACGGTTTTAACCAAACAACCATTTGCATTTTATTCACAGAATGTTTCTTGCTTACAAAATTAAACACAACATATATTTGCTTTTAAAAAAAGCTACAGTTGTTTATAAATTGAAACCATATGAATTAATATAATTTTGAGCAATTTATTTGCAATCATTTTTCATATAAATCATTAGTGTTAAACAGCATTATACAATCGCTTGAAAGCTACTAGGCCTAACATAGTTTGTAATTAATTGTTCATTGTTTTAAAATACATAACGATAAATAATCCCCTATATTTTCGGAGAAATCATTAGTTAATAATAGTTAATGAAAGAATTTATGAAGATAATAAAAAATATCAAGAAACATTTGTACTTGTAAAACTTCCTAGACTTATTTTTTAAATTACGCTTATAGAAAGCATTTAAGTACATAACGTATCGGTAAAGTGTTTAAGATATCGTATAAAACAAGCAAAATATTGCTTCATGACCAGTTAATACTGCTGCAAACTAATCCCCCCTTTAAAATCTGAGATACATTTTAACGTTGACAATAATAAGTATAATCCTGGTTTTGAAAGAATAACCCATTAAACATGATGCTTTAATAGCAAAGTTTTTAAAAAAAACTAAGGATTTAAAGAACATTTTTATTTCTATAAAGGTTTAGCAAATATAAAAGTAACACCTTTTCCTCTGAAAGTTGGGACATTTATCATTAGCTTACATAAATATTAATTGCCATGTAATCTCGGGATTAATTTCAAAGTGAGTGAAGTTTTGAAACGTTTAAAACAATGAAGATTTACAAAGGCATTAATTTTAATTACTTTACTGATGTCGAATATAAAAGCTTTATACTTCAATGCTGGAAACAGGAGTAAGATATATTTATGTAAATATTATAAAACGAAAGAAGGATTTGTATCTTTGCGACATGGTTTTAGAATTATGTTGAAATTTGAATAAATGTTATATTATGATTAAGTTACATTACGATTTATAAAATTTACTTTATAAGACGGAAACATAATGATGCTGTGTTGAGTATAATAATGATATTGCGTAAAGGACGGACACCGCTACAATAGTAGTACTGTCCGTTTTTCTTTCTTTATAAATTTTAAATATACACTTTATTTAATCTTGTGGGTTTTCAGTAACAATTGTTTTTGGAATACATGAAATGTAAAATGCTACAAGCATGTCTGCTGTGATGAAACTCGCAAGGCCATTTATACGGAAAGGACTTTGAGACCGCATCCTTCCCTTCTCAGAGCCTTTTCATGTGGTAAAACTGAACAACTGAAAACTTCTCACTGAAATTTATCACAAGCGTTTTGTCACCTGTTAGAAAAAAAATACTGACAGTTCATCAGCGAATGCGTAGAGTATAGTACCAGTAAATAAGTATTATTAACAAATTATTGTAAATTAATAAAGTTTGTGTGTATGAGTTCTTTTTTGCCCCTCACATGATGCAAGTGAGAACAGATGCCTTTGAAACATCGATGCTTATAGCAAAATATGTGGAGCTTGTGAAAGTAACTTAGGTACCTTAGTTAAATCACAAGGGTTTGGTAGGTATAAAAACTATCAAACGTCGAACAAAATACAATTAAAATGTTTTTTTTTAATTAGCTAAAGTTAGCTGTAAAGGCTTTTGGGGAAAGACTCGAAGCCTCCATTCTAATTTGCTCCGCGTGCGCAAGCGTTCTCACTCACCCCACTTCATCTTATTTACTTTTCTAACCTCCATCCATATTTTAGAGAAGTATAGGATATTGATTTTTGTCATCACGAAAAAAATAGCACTTTGTACTATTTATATATCAATATAAGCAGTTAGTGACAAATGCAATTTGACGAGTCAAACATCGTTTCTACCAGGTGTATGCAAATGAAATGAGACGATTATTTTCTAAAAAAACACAATAAATTTGCGAAAACTGTTAATATTTCTTTATTCGAAATAATATCCATCGCTAGCTACACATTTTTCCCATCTTTCGGGCAATTTGCGAATACCACGCCAAAAAAATGATCTGTCTTTTGAGGCCAACCAGTCATCAAGCCAAGATTTGACGTTTTCGTAAGAAGTGAAGCGCTGGTCAGCCAATGCGTGTCCCAATGATACAAATAAGTGGTAATCAGAAGGAGCCAAGTCTGGCGAATACGCCGCATGCGCTAAGGGCCCCCAGCCGAGCGCCTTAACGATGTCCTTGGTCGGTTTAGCAAGGTGGCTAGGTGTGTTGTCATCAAGGAAAATTATTTGTGCTGCCGTTTCTTGTATTGCTCGCGTTTTTAGAGTATAGCATAGTTCAAATCGAGTAATTGTTGCTTGTAGCGATCAGTATTAACGGTTTCACCGGGTTTGAGAAGCTCATAATAGATTGGACCCTCCTGATCCCAGAAAATGCACAGCATTGTCTTGCGGCCGAGGTGATTCGGCCTTGCGGTCGATTTGGACGACTGTCTGGGTCAACATATGATGGATTACGCTTGGGATTCTCAAAATAAATCCATTTTTTATCGCCAATCACAATACCATGGAGATATAACTTGTGTTTGTAGCGGGCAAGCAACATTTCGCACACGATTTTTCGGTTTTCCTGCGCGTGTGGAAACCCATCTACCGACCTTTATTATCTTGCCCATTGCTTTGAGACGACGGGAAACAGTGCTCTGGTCAACATTCAATCATTCTTCAAGATGTTCTTGCGTTTGGCCGAGTAATGCTTGCAATTCAGCGTCTTCAAATTTTTTTGCTGGTCTGCCACGCTCCTCGTTTCTCACATCGAAATCAACATTTTGAAACTTTTCAAACCACCTGTAGCACTGCGCACGGCTCAGGGCATTGTCACCGTATGCTTCTACAAGCATTTGATGCGATTCGGCAGCATTTTTCTTCAGATGGTAACAAAAAATTTATGCTGTCCGCGAATCGAGGTCGGAAGGCATAAAATTCGACATTTTCAACACAATAAAAAATACAAAATGCACGCTGAAACCCGTCCAAATGTAAACTTAACGCGAGTATCAAAGGTCAAACTATAAAAAAAATCACGTGTCACGGCTTCGTGATGTTTGCATATATGCGTGACGACATCTGTTAGCAATCGTCTCATTTGATATGCATACACCTGGTATCATTTTCCTTCAAAACAATCAATTTTCACTAAAAAGATTTAAACATAGATTCATAAATTATTTTACAAGTTAGAATGAATAAATACATCGATTTTTATGTCATTCAGCAATGCATATTGCGACTCCCCATAATGTAGCATATATTAATAATGCGTATCTACTTACTTTAAAGGTCATTGTATAAGTTCCATTGAATCTAATAGCAAGATATCATTTCAAGATACGAAGACTGCTGCATTCATAACAAAATATGAAGATATATAATGACTATACACACCAAAATAATGCAACAAAGCATAAAAGAAAAGTTTACATTATTTGTTACATTCTTGAAAGATATTGGCAACAGAAAGACTGCACCAACGGTTCCTTTCCCACGAGGTTGGCAAGTGACGGATATGCACAATTATTTACATAGCATTTTTGGCAGGTATTATTATAGCATGAGATGCATACAAATGTCTACTGAGGAAGAGAAATATTTTTAGACTTTATTGAAAGAATTATTTCTTGCGTGGTACATATGGTTAAGAAAACACCTGCAATAGACGTGTTCAAAAGCAAACACTGTTATTTTTTGTTATGAAGAATTTTAAATAATCGAGCAGCTTTTAAAATTAATTACTTCTCACTCTTTTATTTATTATCTTAGAAGCCATGTAAATGCAGAAGAGAAAAGGCACAATTCATTTAATGTTTGTGTTCGGTTAAAAATCCCTAAAGCAGTAGTACCGAAGGTCCATCTGCATTGTTCTTGACAAATATTTTTATTAAAAAATTGCATTTTTCACGCGGTATTTGGTTGATGCTCAAATTTTCAATGGATAATAGTGTTGTCTGAGCTGAATTTTTATCCCATTCTCATGAATATTTTCGAAAGTTTGATAAGTGTTTTTGGTTACCTTTCTACTAAGGCTTGCTTCACAAATTATTTTACAGGTGTTGCAGTACATGGATGGCCTTTTATTTTTGCCTTAGACGTGTAACTATGTAAACGCTCGACCGAAATAAAGTTCTAATTTATTGATAGCCCTTGCATGAAAGGTTTATCTTTGTATATTGGTTATAAAATATTTCTCTAATAATATAGTGAATTCATTTTTGCCCCATTGGAGACTTTTTTTCTTTTTTTTTTTGGTCGGAGAAAACGAAATTTATTTACAAAAGTAAAAGGATTTTTGTCAGATGAGTAATAAAAATTTCTCTTTATTATTATCGTCACTGGAATACGCCCGTTAAATAGTCACTGTTTTACAAATTTCAATTTGTTAGCAGCTACTAAGTTTTCTTATATAGATTTCTATAATTTCTTCTTTCGTTCCGCAATATGATGCCCCTTCCCTCCATGTGTTCTTTTTAAGATATGACGGCCAAAAAATAAGCTTTTCTTTAAGAAAGAGAAAAAGATTCCAAGAGTTAGCTTTGCCTAGAATACCGCCTCATAGCAGCTAAGATCTGATTAATTGCAGCATTAGATTTCTCTCGAATAAATTCCAGGGCATGACAGACACCAAGACATCTAATTGACTAAACGCTTAAAAATATAAATAATTTGAATCGTTCAGGCGATGCTTTTCGACAGAAAAAGGGTTAAATGAAGCACTAACAGTGTAGAAAATAATTTAGGATCATTACTTTACAAATCATCAGAAATATCTTTCTTGAGCAAAAATGTAATGTCTTCTTACCAAAAGCAGGAATGACGAGATAAAAATCGTTATCATTATAGTGCCTTTATTAAGCGCTTTAATACCGCTTTGTAATTTCGTATAAAATAAATAAAGTTAAACTTCAAGCAATAAACTAAAAGGTAAACTTTAAGTAATTTCAAATTGTACTTTAAATCAAAGTTTTCGTAATCCTTCCCTTTACATCTCAATCATTCGAAATCATTAAAATTATATTTTTGAACTTACACGAATACCTTTCACTTCCAGATTATTATTAACTACACAGAGCAATGTTTATTATGATACTCTCGCTCCTATCAGCACAAACACTCCTAGGATCAAAAGCGTGAAAACTGATGTGCATAATGTTTATTTAGTACTCGTGGTTCATTGCTTGCAGCCATCACATCTGCCTAATGAACAAGTGCAGATCCAATCAGTAGTCACACTACGCTTCCTCTATGAATGCAATACCATTGATGCCTAGCTTTTATGATACTAAGCTAATTGTTACTATCCCTGTTAGCTAATTAATGGCTAGAAAGTTTTATGTATCGCATGGACAATCTCTGGATTAAAATGTACTGACAAATCAGAGTGCAGACCATTCAGACGCTTCAATAACTGTCACGCCATTGATTCTGACTGTAAAATTACTCTCGGTGAAATTGTTTAGAATAGAAATAATAATTAAAGAAAGAAAAAGAAAAAAAGGAAAATGTCGGATTTTTCCGTAAGGGATCATATATGTTAAAAACTGCCCCATCGAGACCTGAGAATCCCCATAAGCCAAAAGAGCTGGAATTCCTAGTAAAACGCATACCATACAAATTTTGAAAATGGCTAATCATACAAGTAGAGAAAACCTATACATACGATTACAATTAATTTCTATCAAAACAAGAAAAGTAAATGAAAAGTGCATAACAAAAGAACCAAAATCAAAATAACCAAAGTAAACATACCACGCTGTCGATTACCTAACTCATTCGGTGAGAATAACACTTAACGTTTTTAGGCGGGAACTTCAAAATTTCAAAATTTTGATTCAAGGGCAAAATTCAAATTTTTGCAATAGGGCAAAATTCAAAATTTTGCCCTATTTACCGGCCTAAAGGGTCGGTATGTATTTTGGATGGATTATAAAGGTACTAAATGGTCCCAAACCAACATGGCTAAAATTGCATTACATTTTTTAAGATGATTCTTTTTGCCTCCGGATTGATGTTGAAATTTCGATTTCTTAAAATACATATATGTTCCACATAGGAAAATAGGAAATGTCCTTACTACAATTGAACTATTGTTGATATTTGACACACTAGTTGTTAAAAGGGCAATCAAAACTGTGGCATAAACTTTATCCACATTGTGCAAAAGCTGAAAGGGAAGTCTTATAAAAAAACTAAATAAAGTCCCGAAATTCATGCGGGAATTTGATAGTAAGAAGGATTTTCCTGCCATTTCAAGATCATTATTTTTAATATTGTTAAAAAAAATCTTGGAAACGTGTTTGTAATAAATAAATGATACTCTTACATATTTAATTTAATATCCATATTATTGTTCTTCAATTTATCCGCACTCTCAGAAACGCATGCTCAAATTTCAGGAAATATACGTCGTATTTGACGAAATGAATTTCGTCAAAAACAAAAAAATATTTCGTCATATACGTTTCGTCAAAAACAACGAAATTTTAGTCACTTGTGTCAGTCATCTATTTGATGAAACACATTTCGTCAAAAACAACTAAATTTTAGTCGCTTGTTTCGTCGGGTCTATTTCATGAAATACATTTCGTCAAAATGACTAAATTTTCGTCATTTCGATTCCGTATTAACGAGTCTTTACATTTCATTAAAGTTGAAAAAAATTTCGTCACTTTGATTCGTTAATTATCATAATAAATTTCGTTGTATTAAAATACTTTTAATTAAATTTCGTTATTTTGAGCACGTCATGGAACCTTAAATAAAATCTTGAATTTATTTTTTAAGAGGGCAATTTGATATTTCTAGTAATTTGGGGCTTCAAATAATTACATTGAAAATTATCGATTTTTTGAGTTGCGGCAGTAATTGCTGAAATAAGTATCATTCATTTTAAATAAATGTTATAAAGGATAAAATTTTCTATCATACAAGCATGCCATATTATATACGTTTAAATTTCTTATTTTAGGTCAATTGTAACAGAAATTTCTTACACAATTTTATTTTAACATTCCTACTTTCAAAACAATTTAAAAAGTTAGTATTCCTTCTAAATTAAGCATTTGTTCACAGATAAAAGCAATTAAATTTTTTTAAATATTTTTTTCCCCTCATAATCCTGCAAGCAATGAACTATCAATTTGTCTAAGTTATGTTTACTAATTCATTCAGAAAATTATTAAAGTAATTTTAAAAACTTAGTTTCATTGAGTTGGTTATATGTATGTATGAATTTGTCACATGAAGAATTGCTTTTAAGTGTTTTCAAGCCCCATAAAACATTTAAAAGAAAAAAACACCAGCAATAATAATAAAATTTGACTTTTATTATGTTGGTAAACATTTTTCTAGCTCATATGGAGCATTACAGCAGAACTGAAAATTATGGTATGAGCATCTAAATTGATAGGAACATGTATGGAGCACAAAAAACCCGTTTGAAAATTAAAAGAAAGGAATTCAAACCATAAATTAGGGGAAAAGCATGCTCATGATTGCCGTAAAATACCGAATAACCGCCCCCCCCCCCTAAATTTTGCGAAAATACGGGAGGGGGCGCTTAAACGGTACAAACGAAAAAACGTACTGATTATACGCCGCACCCATCCATGATTCATTAAAAGCAGTACCACAGTAAAGACTCATCTATTACTTGTTTGTTTAGCAAAATTCGTTCCGATCGATCCCCCACCCCTTCAAAAATAAAAAGAGAGAAAAAAAAAAAGAAAAAGTTAAGTGGCAACCAAATTTCGATCGCGCTGAATGCACAGCTCTGCATTTAACCTAGATTCCCATGTTTTCCCGCGCCATTTTGAAAGTGCGTTCTTTAAAACACAGCATGAAAGTTGGAATTAATGTTTTGAAAATAATGAAAATAAAATTTAGTGAATTAATTTAAGATCGTAATTGAGAAATTTTCGCACTCATATTCGAGAATGGTCCACTTTCTCTTCCTACTGCATGATTTCATTCACAATCGAAGTTGGGGGCAGATAATCGGTATTTTCTCCTAAAGGTAATTTGCGGAAAACGGCGGGGGGGGGGGGGGGGGGAAGCGCTTGTTCGGTATTTTACGGTAAGTAAATTCTTCAGGGTCACATGACTCTAAAAAAAAAATTGTACATATAAAAATTTAACTGATATTCAAAAACATGCCAACCCTATAAAATAAATTACAAATCTGAAACTTTTACCATAGAACAAGGATATAATATATGAGGTTTTCTTCCCATATTTTGGCATGATTTATAGATTACAAATACACATTATTTATACACATTATAATCAAAGCAGGTTATTTTGAATATGTTATCGTTACTAGGTTAATTATGCAAAAGAAATATTTTAAAAATACTTTTATACCTTTAACCCTTTTATTTTCCAATCTACTTTAAAAATTTGGTATTTCTTAATCAATTCAAAGCTACACACTTTCATGTAAGATAACATTGACTCTACAAATGTTTATTATTTTCATTCTCAAAATCCTGTATGAAATAAAATATCAATTTAAAAATTTTTTTCTTCAATATTTAATTATTTAAATTCTAACAAAAAATGAGAAAAGAAAAGATGAAGATTTTTGTTTTCACATGTGTTATAGTCCGTGTAATTAGAATAAGCGCATCAAGGTTGCCTTTCCTGCTTCGTCACCATGGCAACCGCGAGAAAGATAACAGAGCCAGACTTTACTTTTTTTTTTCACTGCAGTTAAGGCAATTGCATTACTACAACTCCGATTCAAAATATTAGAACAAGTGAGAAAAAGTAAAAAGAATTTATTTTCCATTTATTTATTTTTGATACTAAGTAAATGCAATTTAATTTCTTATAAATTTTAAATCTGGAATGCTTAGATAAGATTTTACCATTTACAAAATATAAAATACAATAAATTAGGTATACAATAGCCTTCTGAAACACATAAAAATATTAGAATAAGATTTAGATTGGTTCAAAATATTAGAGTACTTTTTCTTACGCAATCAATTTTTGCCATTGAGAAATAAATCTGATTTTAATTCGCCTATTATTATTAACTAAGCAAGAAATTTACTTATGTTCGCCAAACCAAGTGGGGAAAAAGTTTCTAGCACGGAAACCATGGCGACCAGAAATGGAAAAAGGTAGAGTTGTGTGACCTTGACACGCCGATTCTAATTACACTGACTATAGCTGCATTCAATTAGTATACTAATTTGGGGAACAATTGTTGATACTTGGTTTTTTAAAGATTCCGACACATTTAAAAGAAAAAAAAAAGGGATACACACATCTATATCAAACTGAATCTCAATATAACTTACAACACCACCTGATGCATGAAATTCGTTATATATTGTAGCTACAAAATACAATAATAATTACAATTTAAAAATTCAAGAATATTTACATAACATAGTAACAGAACTGGACTATGTGATTAAGCATCACACTCAGATTATCAGAAATTGTTATAAAATGTAATTATGGTAGGCTGAAAAATCTAATGAATAATGTTAAAGTTTTAAGAGAAGTTTCCCAACTTCTTGTATTTTGTGGCATTAAAATTTTAATCTAAAAATATCCCCCACACCCTATTTAAATATGAAATAAAACATTACTTGTTTTTTTGATAGGTTATACCGGAAATTATACAAAATTAAACTAAAGCATAACATATGGTAGAGATAATAATATTTTAATTCTGTCACTTAGTGGTGATTGTAAAAAAGGCGGATTTAATCAAACTAGGCAGCACAAATAATAAATTCTGATTTTTAAAAAAATAGAAAGAAGATGTATTTAAAAAGTATTTTTCATAAATTTCAAATTATTGACAGCAATTAAATTATATTTTCTTACAATTTGAAAGAATTTGCAGAGGATAGTTATACAAAAGTTTAGTAATTATGGATACTTCTATTTGAAAAAACCCGAGTGTTTTGCAACTCTGCTACAGCTGCTAAAGGAAATTAGTACTCCTAATGAAATAAATATTTTTTCAAAATGTAATGATTCGTTCATTTTTTTCAAGCACTGTATTATTGCAGGGGTCACACTCTTTTGGGAAAACAAAATATAAGGACTTTTTAAGCAAACATTCATAAATGATGTGTGGTGTGTTATTTAAAAATATTTAATTTGGAAGTGATCGTATAATTTAGTACTCGAATTTTGCTTTGTGTTTATGAAGATGGAATATGTTAGAGCATTCATACCAAACTGGAACTTATATATAATAAGTTAGAGTGGCAGAAAATTCGATCAGAACTATTTGAAATCATAAATTCACACAATTATCCAATAATACCAAAGCTACATTATTAAACTGAATAAACAATTTTATTTTATATATATATGGGCATAGTTGAAAGTTATTGTTTAAATTGGTATACCAATTACTTATATCTTTACTTAAATCAGCAAATCATCAAATCATTTCTTTTTTTTTAAATATTGCATCTGGAATATATATATATTTACAAAAGATACATACAACCTGCATTCACATTGGTTGGATGGCAGAATCATCAGCATATTTTCATCGGTTCAACTTCTAGTCTCAGGGTAAAGATCGTACAAATTGTCTCGGAAAATTTCGGATTAAGCTGTACAAAGTTCATGAAGCATTTTTTTGCGAAATTAGTTCAGTTCTTTTTTTGCAACGTTCTATTGAAGATGAATTATTATATGCGAGTTCAGCTACGGGGCGGCTAATAAAATAGCGTCCTTGGAGTACCGTTAGCTGGTGTGATTCATAATTGTAACGGTTTTTCAGGAAACATTGATTTCTTCTATAGCTGATCTTTCCGCTATCCTTTCCAATATTGTAATACGCAGATCGACGCAATGGTAGCCCGACGGCTCCCTAAGTTATCTTGAATAAGTAAACATATCGCCCAATTACTTTGACGTTTTTGAAATCTTTTTAAACTGGATACACCTTGCACATACAATACTTCATATTGATATAAGATGATTAAAATGAAAACTGTAGACAGGTGATCAAAAGCATATTGAAGATATCGTAACTCACTGATCAATTAAAAATAATATAATGGAAGCGTAATTTGCACTTTGAAAAAAATTAACGGTTCAACGGTTGCTTACCCGGAGAAGAGGCGAATACCCCTACCCCCAGGCTAGCGTCAAACACCTTCACCAGCTTCCAGTCGTAATGCCAGGGAAAGGCAAAATTCGTCAGAGATAGCACACTTGCAAAGGCGCGAAAAGAGGAAGATTAATCCGAGAAAGTAAATAGTTCCCGTCGCGTATTTAAAATAATTTGAATTTGCGAAGTCGAAATGCGACGGAACAAAGTTGAAAATAAAAGGTGGTTAAAGGGTAAATATGGGGTAAAAAAGCTAATTAAAAAAATAATTTGAAAAGGTGTTTCGAAAGAATAAAATGGTATAAAAATTTTGGTCGCGTAGGCGATTAAAAAAGAGGTGACAAGTCGTGGTTACGCCTAGCGGTTAATCGGAAATAACCGTGAGTAAAAATAGTGAGGCTTGTCACAAAGGTTTAAGCGAATAACCAATGTATTCGGTTAAAAAAACTCAATTCGCGAGATGCAACATGCATCTTGTTACATGATGACACACTTTTTTTCAATATATTTGACCCCCTGCCCCCCTTGTCACAAAAGTCCCACTTTATCATACCCCCTAGTCACCCCATATTGGAGAGCATGTAGTCCATAGCTTCTTCATCTATTTCATTACCTATAAAAGAATAAAGATTAAAATCATGAAAAAAAGCTTCAAAACTTTTCAGAAAAACTAATTTAAAAACATTCAGAAATTCATAGATAAAGTTAAATAAAACTCCACAAGCATAAAGAACAACAATGATATCTTCAAGAATGGAAAGCGATTTTGAACCAGTTCACCAGAAGATGCACCTTTTGGACTATGACGAGCAGAGTTGTATTTTGTGCGTTTTAAAATTATTAAATGTTTAAAATGAAAAATTAAATGTAAAAATCTCCTGCAGTGGACTAGCTTGTTCCAGCCTTTTCATAATAGCTTTGTTCACGCAGAACACTAAAAGTGAAGCAACATTGACCAAGTTAGTGTTTGGGAGGGTGACACCTCTCATAGCTGGTTGCTCTGGGACTGTGTACACTCAAGTGAACCGATACTTCTGGAGGTGCCAACCCCCAAGTGACAGTCTCTCATCTGGTTCAAAAAAAGGATCCGACTCCTACCAATAAGGGAACCTATAAATCAGGAGCAGTGCACCCTCTCTTCCTCACTTCATGCGAGAACTCGCCAACAGCAACAAATGTAGAAATGCTTTTGTCTGTACTCTATTATTTAGTTTGCTCGGAAATCACTTTCTCGCCCTTTCACAAATTCTTGACATTTACTATGCAATTTTTCAGCTGTCCACTTCCAATGCTTATTTTTTTTTAATATGTTGTAAATAAAACTGTTTCAGTTTCTGAACAGTTTTTGTTTTTTGATCTATTTCTTTTATGCAATCCGTACCTATCACACAAAAGTAGGTTTGTCTTAATATTCTTATACTTTATACTATCCACATTGGGAGAGGGGAGATATATAAAGCCAACACAAGTTTATGATTGTTATCTGTCGATTTCAAATAATAGTAATAAAATATAATAAAGTTAAGAAATAGAAAGTAAATCACAAAATATGGCAAAAATAAGTAAAAGCAAAAAGTAAACACAAAATATGGTAACGTTAGAAAACATGAAGCTTCAACATTACATTACACATTGAATTTCAACTACAAATATTATTTATGACGGGCAGATCGTTATGGTGCTAAATTCAGTAGTAGTACTCTTTCTATTAGCAATAACAATGATTAACAAATAAATTAATATGCTTAAGAAATATAAATAAAATGTTATGAAAGTGAAAGTATGAAATGCAATAGTTAAAATTTGAAATTTATCCACTCTGAAGTATCTAACTTCAAAAGGCTAATTCCACTCGCAGTTACTGGATATATTATTTTCTGAAACTGACACATAAATCTTTCAATTAGGGAATCAAATCCTCATTATTTTAGCTCTGAAGATACAATATCCATTTTTAGATAATTAAGCACTGTGCGAAAAATTCACGAACCAACCTGCATGAGGAAAGAAATATTTCAAAATTAATATATTGCAATAGACAATTGAGCAAGTGACAAAAAATGGGGACAGACAGTTGGGGGGAAAAATCCTTGGATATTAAAAATTTGGAGTAGATTTTTTTTTATTAAGGTAGAAGATAGATTCAAAGAAGAAACACCTACTTTATAAAACTTTTTACAAAAACAATGAAGATAAATTATGCAAATGCACTACAGTCAACTTTGCACCTTAATTACTCGATTTTTACTCGTCCCACTACTATTTTAATAATGTTATTGTTATTATTCGCATAAAACTAAAGGAAAACTCCCAAAGTATATTGTAGTTTTAAAAACTAAGAAGTAATAATTACAAACACCATCTACAATGAATTATTAGCCTGGTTTAAAGTTACCATGACACTCAGGGTAACTTTGAACCGCATCAGAAAAAATTATATGAAATACACTATTTTAATAAAAGAATTATAGTTATGCAACACTGAACTATAAATTTTTTTAATACTTCAAAACTCGCCCTTTTTAGTCCACAACATTACAAGTTTTCTATAATTTATGATATTGCAAGAAATGTTACATGAAAAAAAGAGTAGAAGGAAAACATCAATGTTTAGGACAAAAACCCCCATTACAAATTTATTTAGGAAAAAAAAGTTGAAGATAACAATTTTCAATCATTTAAGTAAACATATTCACACAAGTATATTAATTAAAACAACTATTTAAAAATTTTACACTATTAGCCGAGTACTTTTGCATTTAGCAGAGAGTTGGAGCTCATAAAAACCTTTCTATTACCTGCTGGAGTAATAACTTTTGGAGACAATTTTGTTATCTTTCTGTTCGACAAATCATTATTGGTGGTCATCAAAATGATAAGTTGAAAAAAATAATACCATAATAATCAATTCTCACATTTTAAAAAATATCACTCGAAAATCTTTATTCATACATATTCATCAGCAATTTAATGATAGTATGTAATTTGTAAGCAAAAATTATAAGAAAACAAAAGTAATATTAGGCACTTTTAGAAGAGGTATATTCTATTCTATACGTTTAATTTGAATATCACTCGAATATTCATTCATATGCACACTACATACTTACAGCAACTTTTCACATATTCTCAGTATACACCTGAGTATCACAAATCCTATTACTTAAATTTAATAGAATGTCTAGTTATGTATATGCTTCTTTACAATTTAATTATATGTTTTTATAATCAAACTAGATAAACATATTATATGTATTCTAATGGTGTTATTTGCAAATTTTTGTTACATGTATAGAAAGTAGAAATAAAATTTTAGTTTTATGTCGAATATATCTATAATCAGTAAACAACAAATCTCAGGCTAACATTCCGCCGGCTCAAAGTTACCCTGAGAATGGAATAAAATTGCAATGTCTTACTTGTTTGACATTTTACTAAATATTACTGAATAGAGAATCACATATACTAAAAAAATCACTATATGTAGAATATGTAGGAGATAAAATGCTTGGTAAATTAGTATAATGTTACTTACTTTAAAACAATGATAAGTTTTAACAACTTTTAATCAGCATTCCAAAATAGCTTCCAAGCTGTAACTTTAGATTTACTGAATTATATAATTAGCTGTGTACAGTTGCTAAACTTTTTACTGAAATAAATAGAAGAAAAGTGATTTTAAAACTGCCAGAAGAGTAGCACTGAACGTGTTCAGTTTCATTTCAAGTCAAATATTCTAATCTACTTCTATGAAGTGCTGCAAAATTACCCTGCTTGACTATATATAAGTTGATTGAAGGTTCGACAAGTTGTTAACTTGAACAACAAAATATACATTATTTTTAAAAAGGTTTAAAAAATTAGCACAGCATTGCAGTAGGCAGTTTTAAATTATTATTGTTGTTTTAATTTTTGCGAGTAAAATACTACTAATATGATTCCACATTTCCTCACTTGGCCATAATAGTAAACATAAGGCAAAAATAGTTAGGCCTTTCAGAACATTGAAAAATATTAATTCAATAATATGTGGTTATTAAACTACAAGTACACAATCACATATTTTGACAACTAAAATACTAACCTTATAGCTCTTTTTCGCCCACATCTGATGTAATTTGTCACTTGAACGAGAGCTTCGTCAGAATAGCTACGTAGAAATCTTCCAAAACGAAAACGCCATTTTCTTCAGATTGGGTGAGCGTTGCGCGAGGAAACATTTCGTCAAATTTCCGAGAGCTCTCATGTCGTCAAAAGTCAGGTGATCGCATGAGGAAAGAATCGTTGTAAATGACAAAATTTGTCTTGACGATTCAAGAATCGTCAAAAATGAGCGTTCTATTTCTGAGAGTGAGTAAAAAGAAAAATTCTCTCTGAATATGAGTCTTTTCAAAGTCAATCCGGAGGCAGAAAATGATGTAATATTCTAATAAAATTTTATATTTAATCTTAAAACATCATTTGGCACCTTTTCCTTGCTGTGCCGATAGAAATTAGCAACGCTTTTTTTTTTTTTTTCATAATAGGACAGAGACCAACCCTAATGTTTACTTTGGTTCTTTTGATTTAAAAATATGCCCCTTAATTTTATTTATATAAATATTTTTTTTTACTTTTTATGCTTTGCCAGAAATTTACTACTTTTATGTACCTATTTTTAATATTTTTATGTTTGATGTCTTACTAAGAAGTCCAGCTCTTTAGAGACATTAGATTATTTGAGCTCAAGGATGCAATTTTCAGCACCTCTGTTTGGCTCTTCACTGATAAAACCTTTTTTTTCTTCTGAAGAAGTCCCCAAAAGCCAGATTTCTTCTTCATTCCTCATTTTTGAATTTTGAAAGTTAATTATTTGCAATATATTTCTGTAGTAACTGCATTAGCACAAAAAATCAATTTCGTACTCCTTTTGCCAGTTTTCTTTTTTCCTTGTTTCTTTCTGCCCATTTCATTTTATTTCTTTGCACATTTTAGTAGGGTAAAGTAAATTAAATATTTGACTGTATACTAAAAGCCTAATGATTACATCTATGTAGTTTTTTATTTCCGGTAATGTTAAAATATCGAAAAGGTTTAATTTTGTTTAGTAGTTTATATATACGATAGGTCTATAAAATTAGACTAATCTGTGTTTTACGTTAAGAAAACTTGATTATAATTTAAAATAACCTCTTCAAACGTTCATGAAACTGAAATGATTACTCTAATATAATCAACTTTCTTAATCGTCTATCGCTATATTTTGTTCTGCATGTATGAATAGAGTAACTCAATTTTAGGTTTTTTTTTACTCCATCTGTTGAATCAGTCTTGCGCACAAGTAAAGTATCTTTACACAATGGGTCATATGGTTAAGACATTTATTCTCAGTACATGAAAAATGCGTCCTATTAAATCTATTCCGTACCTTATCGAATTGAGAAAAGATTTCTTTTTCTATTTTTATGCTGCTCTAAACGAACCTAATGCGATGTAATTTCTTGTTACTACACAATGAGAGGGATTTAGGGAAATGTTTGGAAAAGCTCAAACTATAAAGCAGTTAATGGAATTCAGATCTTGGGAAAGAGATTGTGATAGGAATGAAAGAAAATAATTTTATACCATAGGAAATGAGAAACACAACCACAAATGATGAGATAATGTAATTACAATAAATAATGATAACGGGTAGGTTTTTTGAGACCAGTTTTAAAGAGATAAGCTTTAAAACACGAAACTTGGAATTACTGCTACAACAGTTTTTTTTTTTTTTTTTTTTTTTAATTTTTCGTAATCTCAACATTTAGTATAATTTATACTTAATTAATAATAAATATTATAGGAGAAAAATGCTAGAGAAACGGAATAAAGATTGTTTAATAAATAAAACAAATTTTAAGAACGCGTGTGTCTGCCTCTATCTCTAGTTTAAACCACAACAGCTCCCAAACTTCCATTTAACAAGTCGAACGCCAAAAGAGGCAACAATTAATTATTGCAGCATTCATTTTCAAATGCTGCGTAAATGGTTTTCACATCTCAGTTTAAACAAATAATAATCCCTTTACGCAAGTACCAAGGTTTCAACCAATGGGGGCTTCAGGGTCTCCCTCCCCCCCCCCCCCCCAAATAAAAAAAAAAGCCCTTGGCCTCAAGCCTGTTTTTTCTGTTCGAGTATATAATATGTCCCTAACATAATAAGAAGATATATGAACCAACCCTTCCCCTCGTGAAAAACATTTCTTTTTGCAACACCACTAGTAAATATATCGACAATATTTTCTTCAGTACATCAAAATATTTATTTTTAAAAAATGATTGCTTACGTAAGCTATGATTTATTGATATATCTAGACTGAAAACGACATTAAGTAAAATTAAAATATTTTCATTTTTACCACTTCATACATTTAAAATTTCATTAGATCCTGCAAAAGTCTTCTAAGATGTGAGGACATGTTATTGATATGTTATGAAAGCAATACCTGTCTACATTTTCCAAGAAAATCAACAAACATAATCATTACTATGCGGCATAAATTTCAAAAATTTTCCTAACATTTTATCTCATTAAGTTCTTCACTTCAGTTCAGACCAGTGAAAATTTAATTTTTTATTAACGTTTCATTACCCAGCATTTAATGCATAAGAGTTTACATAAATAAACTTTTACTGTTTAATGGGATAAATTATCTGCTGTGAGTGGATTATTTAGAACATTAGCATGTTTGAATTTTTACTTCAGTTATGAAGATCATTATGAATTAAAAATTTCAAAGATGGATGATCGTAGCTCCTTCAAATATCAATTTTGATTTTAATTATGAATCATGGTCTGAAATATCTTGGAAAAATCTTTCCTGCTTTAACTTTTAAAAGAGCGAAGAATTCGTGTACAATAATCTGAAAATATTTTACTTTAGAGACATAATACAATACAATGAAACTATAAATAGGAAGTTTGGATTCAAACCAAACTTTATATGCTCAAAAGGTTTTTTTCAAGACACATTGTTCCAAAGCTTCATTTTATTTATTTATTTATTTTTATTTTACTTGTTTATTTATTCATGTTTATTTATATTTTACTTTTTTATGTATTTATTTATTTATTTATATTTTACTTGTTTATTTATTTTTACTTTTAACAAATTTTTCTTCGCGTTTGAATAGTTTAAAGAAATACCTTTAGTTTATACAGTTACCGCGGATTTGTTTTGAAAGAACCAACTCCAACTCCGCCTCCTGGAATGTTTTAAACTCCGACTCCTTAACAACTATAAATTAGGGATATAACGAATATTCGGCACATTTTTGAGCGATTTCGACTCCCGACTCCAGAGCTTTGACAGTAACGTCCCTATATTACGCCTAATCTCACCAGGCGGGGTTCGGATATATTTTACTGGACATTCATTTTAATGTAAAATGCATGTACATATAGTATATGGGTTTTTTTTTTTTTTTTGAAGTTATTATTAAGATTCTCAGTCTTGAAAGATTTCTAATACCTCTAACATATTTAACTTTAGTCTTTACGAGCTCTGATGTTAGCGTCGAAGCTTTGTGTCTAAAACTACTAACACCTCCTAAAAACAACTCTTACATTAAAAATCCGAAAACATAAATTCGACTATACTAAACGTGAATGAAAAAAAATATCAAGAATTTCCGTCCAGAACTATACACGTCTTCTTTCCCGTATACACCAAATTTGAATTTATAATCTAGCTATCTCTTTCTCTCTCTTTCTCATTTAGCTTTAGTTCTTAATTACTTCAAATATACCTTTTTCAACGGATAATACATATTCATTCACTCACTCATTCATTCATTCATTTACTGATTCATGTAGTTATTCACTCATTTATTTATTTTTTCATTCATTCACTCATTTATTTATTTCATCATTTATTCATTCAATCATTATTCCACTTATTCATGTATTCATTCATGATTTTTTCATTCATTCATTCTTTTACTCATTCATTTATTCGCTTATTTATTCAGAAATATCCTTAAAAATCCCGATCAAAAAATTTCGTAGGAAAATAGGCTCGTTCAATTCATGTTGAAATTCGTATCTGTACATGTTCTACATCGTAGCATCTTTCCGATTAGGTTTGTTGCAAGCAAATCAGTTGTTTAGATCAGGATTTATATGGGATTAGAATTTATCCGTAGGCGCTAATGTTATTTTTTTAACTGTTCAAAAATGAACAAAAATTGTGCAAATCAATATTTCAAGCAGAGAGCTTCTTCGAATAAGCTTGCTCATCGGAACTTGGATCTTGTGCCCAGAGTTTACATAATTTGCTTCATTTTTGCCCATAGGCGCTAATATCAATTTTTTTGAACTGTTCAAAATTGAACGAGAAATTGTTCAAACTAAAAAGTAAGATATGAAAAAAGATGTCCTCACCGAGATCTTTCGAATGCAAAAAGAATTTTTTGAATCGGAAAATTCGTTCAAAAGTTATTAGGCGGGGGACAGACCGACAGACGGACACACATTTTCCCCCATCTCAAAACTCTACTTTCAAATTTTTATTTTTCAATCTTTATTTAATTACTTCACTTATTTGACTTTTCTTCATTTTTAACGATTTTTTTACGAAACTATAAGCCTTCTTTCAAGGTTTATTATTATTTTTTTTTATTTATTTTACGGGAAAGTAGGCTAAAAACGGAAATCTAAACAACGCCGAAACATTGAATCCAAAAAGTGGTAGCGAATGTTCAAAATTTTCCTTTCAATCTGTTTTTGAATTCCTTAATATTAAAGTAGAAAAAAAAATAATGTAACTAATCAGAATTTTAGTTGTTAGCGTAAAATGTTTGACCGCTTTTGGCTGGCATAGGTGAAATTATTTGGCTGATTAGATGAAATGATGAGGCTAAATAGCTGTAATCGTGCTCTTTTAAATAAAAATAAAGTGTAATAACGCTTCGAATGCCCATCGCATCAATAAAAGTTCATTTAAAATCTACTATTTTCATCGAAAAAAATACAATATTAATTGTTTTAGTAAGCGTTCAGAAAGTTAAGTAAAAACCGATTCATTCCTGTTTCTCGAAAATAGTCAAGTAATCACAACAGGTTTTATACTCAGTATACATTTTTTATTTATTTATTTATTCTGCAGTATGTTTAATAAATAAAAAACATGAGATATATGCACGAAATAGCAAAGATAACACATATGAAGTAAAAACTTCTGGAATAGTTCGAATATAGGGTTTCCCGCCGTCTCGAAAACTTTTTAAAAAATGCTTTCCACTCTCCGAAATGTGCTCTTAACGTCAGTTACAAAAAAAAAGCATATTTCTTTTAGTTCTTGTAATGAAAACGAAATGCAAAATCAACTTAAAGAGTACAACGGAAGAAAAAATATAGCTTCATCTTTACTTCCTCATATTTAAAGACGGTTATGAAAAATGAGATATCCAATGTAATGAGTTAAGACAAAAAATACATTTTACCTTCTACCTAAAAAAATACATTTTAACGAAAAACATGTTTCATTATTAAATTTATTTTTAATTCTTATATTAATAGGTTTTATGCCAAAAATTCTAAAAAACATCTACGAATGCATATGTATTTAATAACATATATGCACTAAGGCATTTGATGCGCTAAAAAAACGAAATAAACAAGCGAAAAAAGAAAAAAAAGCACATCGTTAAAGGTAAATTATTTTAAGACAAACAAAATGGCTTTTCTTATGTGTATTTTTCTCAGTGTAATGGAAAAACTACAGCGATGTTTCCTAATTTCAAACGTAAAAAATAAAATCAATTTTTATTCTAAGTTTCGTATGCTTATGATTCTCTCCGACATAAAAATAAAGGAAAAATTTGGAAGACCATTGAACTTGATTTATCTTTTTTTTTTTTGTTGTTTAGATGTGACATTTATGGTTTTTTGCGAGAAGGAATTCACGCAATTCTTTTTAACTTTCATGCAGCAAAAAAAAAAAAAAAAACATTCCTTGAGCGTGCAATAAAACTTTCCTGGTGCAGATACCCTTTACGAAATATGTTTAAATTATGTTATTAAATTATCTGGTAATTTGCATTTCCTTGAATTAAATTTTAAAATGTCTTAAGAGTACATATTATGAAAAAGCCAAACACTGTTAAAGATTATCATCTTGAAGTACCTCTTTTAGCTAAATAATTTCTATCATTGCTTTTTAAATCCTTGATGGGTTTTATTTTAATAACCATTAAAAGAATACGTAAGAGCTTTTAATCAATAGTATCATTTTGACATTTATCTTTTAGCTGTATCGTTTCTATAACATAAGAATTGTGTCTGTTTTTCTTTTAATAACATTAAAGGATACATAGAAGCTTTTTAATAAATGGTATTACTTTGACATTTATGTGTTATTTAAGAATGTAAGAACAATTCTTATTAGTTGAAGCATTAAATTGTCGGCAAGAAGTTTCAACTAACATATTTTACGAAGATAAAATACTTATTTTCCCGTTTAGGGGTAATTTCATAACATTCTTCAAGTATTTAGCAACTCAATAAAACAAACCATTATGCATTTTACAGCCTTCAGTGCGTTACAGCTTTTGCTATTTTATGGCGTCATTTTTAAGAGGAAATATAATTATGAAAAATGATACAATTGTGTTTGAAATATTATGTTTCTTTTTTTTTTCTGTTCATGAGCTCAAGCACTAAAATTGAGAAACGCAATGCGTTACTCAGCAATTTTTTGAAAATTTGTAACACTATGCTCATACATTATTTATTATTTAGAAAATACTTTTTCTACGAGATATCAGTATTTGTTGTAAAATATTCATTCACGCTTATGTTGTAAAATAGAACTTAAAATGATAATGTAGGGTTTATAGAGTTTAATTTAAACATGAGATGAAACAGCTTTGCACTACTTTGCTGGACAGTTGAAGTATAATATCGCTGACATATCGGTTTAAGAAGCGTGAAGCAATGTTCTTAGTTTTGTTCATAACAACTATTTCCGAAGCTAATTACTTGTTCTTTCAGAAGAGGTAAGAAAACATACAGATAAGAACGGAAAGCATGTAGATAAAAAAGGAAAGAAAACCTGTTTATTTAAAAATAATATCGCAATTTTAATTCGTTTACACCTTTCAGAAAGTTAAAAAAACTGATCGTCGAGAGATTTACGAGGAGTTTCGTTTTTAAAATAAAATGCACGAAGTTATGACTAACATCTTAACGTTTTTTAAAACGAAAACTGACCACTTCGCCTTTTGTCCCATTGTAATAATGTAGCTTTTTGGAGCCCGGGGAGGGAGAAGGGGCTATAAGCTGTATTAACAGTTATAAGCTCATAGTTCTTCACGCTTATATATATATATATATATATATATATATATATAATTTATATCGTTAAAAAGTCATTGTATGTCATTAGAACTTTTGATGAAAATTATGCTGCAGTTGTATTTTTTTCAAACTGGTAAGAGTTATCTTTGCTTTAGCGATATTATATTATGCATAGCAAATGTTTCAACAAAAGGTTTGCGATACTTGAAAAAGAAAAATAATTCCCGCTTTTACTCAGAATTCTCAATGCTCGAAGCATGCAACCAAGTGTGTGTTGAATTAAAACATAAAAATGTAAACTTAGATATCACTGAAATCGCGAGCATGAGTCGCTAAACGAAAGAAATTATACAATTGAGAGAAAAAAAATGTACTTTAAAAATAGATGACACAAGTCTTTATGCCGGTTTTTTTTTTTTTTGACCTCTTTGTTTTTTCTCAGCAAAACATTAATTGAAGCACTTATTACATAATATATATGACTAGAACTATGCACTCAAGCCGCTTTACTTGGGCTCAGACCCGGTCTAAATTGGACTATATCCTAAGTTTCATCAAAATCCGTAACCATCAAGGGTCGTAACGTCTGGTTGTCAGAAATATTTAGAACTAGTTTTTAAAATACAGACAGAAAACAGTACTTTTACTTAAAATATATGTTCAAGACATGTTGCAGTAAACATATAAAATAGGTTGTAAACATAAAGTTATTCAGATAGAAACTAATATTGCTTTTCTAAAATAAACTTTAGATAATGTACTCATACTTTAAATGCACTGCTATATTTTTCTCCTCGGTTTTCCATACCATATGAGTAAACATATAATATTTTGTAAACATAAAATTATTCAGATAAATAGAAACTAATACTGTTTTTCTAAAATCAACTTTAGATAAATTACTCATGCTTTAAACTCACTGCTAAAGATTATTTTTCCCCTCGGTTTTCCATCTCATAGGAGTAAACATGTGATATTTGGTAAACATAAAGTTATTCAGATAAATAGAAATTAAAATTGCTTTTCTGAAATCAACTTTAAATAATGTACTCATGCCTTAAATACACTGCTAAATATATTTTTCTCTCCTAAGTTTTCCATATCATATGACCTTGAGATCTGGTAACGAATACATTCTTGAAATACATCACCACTAAACATATTTGAATAAATAAAATAATGAACGTAATACTATACGATACGTACACAAACGTACGATATACTGAGCGTCATATCGTACGTTTGTGACCCAAAGTAATAAGTACTAGTCACAGCATCTGAAACCTTACCCAAATCTTGTCCTACGTGTCACTCTGTCCAATGGATGATTTAATTTAATTACGGTTTATGATAACTGGTTCTTAGATAAGTAAAGGTCAAGGAGTAACAAGCTTTATAAACTGCTAACTATAATTCTGTGGATAACTTCTTTGACCTTATTTATGCAATCTGTTTGAACATTGTACACATAGGAATAGTCATTTTTAGCAAGAAATAAAATGTTCACGCACCCTGAATTTACTTTTTGATTTTCATGCAAAATAATTTTACACTGCAAGACGTGAATAGTTTATCGCAATATTGGGCCTGTAAAACATTACTTCTTTTAATAAAACGCGTAGTTAGATGAATACATCAAAATATATTCTTTTTGTATCTTATGAAATTTAAAAGTATCGCATTTAAGCGAGAAATATTAGAGCACTGAATTCACGATATAAATTTAATTAGTAGTTAGAATACTTATATTTTTTTCCGCTTTTTGAAACCTCTTGCGCTTTATGTCTTTGTCGATTGCTTTACATAAATTGACAATGCCTTGTAAAATTTCAAAAAAATAAAGTTCTTTTAACAGTTCACAAAGCAAATTATTAAAATATAGCCGATATTTTTCTTTTATCTCAGAGAATTTCTTTCAATTATTTACTGCGAAGAGTATTTTATTCTTGAAGTCTAAAGATGGCACTCGTAGTTTGTTTGCTAACTCAAAAGCTTAATTATTATTAAGTCAAAATGTTTACTCATTTCCGCTCGTTTCACGATTTTCCATTTTTATTGAAATTATGTTTAATTTTTTGTCATTCATTTAATGAAAACGTTTAAATTTACCCTTATCCCAGTTCAAAAAATTTCCAGTAATTAAATATTTTAAGAAGCAGATTTTTTATTTTGTTTTCAGTTTAGACTTCAAGATAAATTTGACCTTTCCGAGTTTAAAGTCTCAAAAAAACTTTTTTACAACGACTTGCATTCACACACCTCCTTGGAAAGTAATTATTTGAGACTCCTTTTAGTTGCTTTAAAATATTTTTACAAGAATTTAACTGAAGCAGCTGAACTGAAAAAATATTTCTACAACGTGATTTTATAACAATTTCAATGCAATTGCTTTCAGAGATGCTTTGAATTTGTGACTTCTTCAATTATACATTTAACTTACTAAGCAGAAGAGGTTTTGGTTTTTGGAGGAGTAAAAAAGTTAATTCATTCAAATTGTAGAGCTGTTAATGCGTTGGAATAAAAAACGTGATGCTTTTTCAGCTGCAATAGTTTCAGGAATGTTTGGTTCTGAAATGAAAATGAGGCCTTAAATAAAAATGTGTTGTTTTCAGTTTATAAAATGCAAATAAATGCAGTCTGTCTTTAATATACAATTTTGTATCTGTTTGAAGTAAAATATACTTGAAAGTAAAAGGTATTCGTAGATTCAATGTGTTTTTTTCTTTATAATTATTTTTCCTTCTTTCTAATGGGGCTGCATTATTGGTCCTCACCCACTGCAGACCTAGTGCGTCCGCACAGATTGGTACAAACTCTTTCAGTGGCACCACAATTCAGTGGTACCATTGCCGCAATTTTTAACGCCCAGTTAAAAATAGGATTGTAGGATTGTTCGTGACGTGTAATTGCGCGGCTTTCGTAAACGAACATTTGTCTGATTTTGTTAGTCGAAATCTTTTTGATTTTGTGCGTGCGTTAAGTCAGCTTCTACTTTGTCTCAACAAGGGCAGAGGAGAAATAAAGATGAGTAATTTTTATATTTTTATCAAAAATAATAAACCACATGCATTTTATTTATTTATTTTTTTAAAGATTAAATCAGAAATTGAATACTGTTCTGAATCAACATCGGCGGGGAATACAATCACGCTCCGAAATCATGCTTCGAAACGTGTCCATTTAATCGTGCCACTCTTTTCGAAATAGAATCGTTCGCGAGTAGTGGTAGCGACTTTCGTGAACGAACAGTGGAAAGAATAAGAGTGCAATGTAAGAAGAGTCCAAATGGAGCACAAGGATGCTCAATTTTTTCCTTCTTTAATCAGTGTCAATAAAACTGAAGACTGAAAACTATAAATGTAGTGTACAAGACGAATACCACGACGAGTTCAAGCTTTTAAATACAAGTAGCGACAAATAAAATCAATTGCCTCCATCTTGTGTATGCCTACATAAATATCAATTTTGGAATAATGAATAACTAGAATCTCAGTTTGCTAAAAATGAAAAAAAAATAAAACACATTATGACAAACCTTTCTAGCTATGATGCATTCAAGGAGACTTAAATATTTTTAAACATGGGTAATTTTTTCTGTGGTATATGTAGGTCAATAGAGGCAATTTTGTATCAACTTGAAATTTTGAGCTCCCGAAAAAAGTTTTTTGATTAACCCTAAGATATATATATATATATATATATGAAACTTTATTAATGAAAAAGTATTGGCTAACGGATGATGATCCCTATAAATTGAAAGATTACTCATACAGCTGTTTAAATTGTGTATCTCTCACTTTCAGGAGCTTTCATACACATTCCCAAACGAAGCAAATTTCGATAGTTGGTGCATTTATTAAAATAAACAAGTAAACGTTGTTGATTAAAAATCAGATATTTAAAAATAGCAAGTAAGTAGGTATTGCAAACTGTGGTGGAATACACAATGAGAAAACAATGAATCAATTACTACTATTATGAATTACTACCGAAGTGCAGATTGTAACAAATAATTTCGTAATTAAGAATAATTCAATTTGTAATTACGATAAATCATTTAGTTCGCTATCCAACGAATTCAAGATTACTCGTAAGTTCTTTTTTTCTGTAGTTTAAATAAGTCAACTGATAATTTTCATAACTAATTTATATTTCAAATAATACTGTATAGTAAATCAAATCAACTCAGTTAATAGAATTATTGCTGTTTTTTCTGTATACTTTTCTATGCTGCACAAGTGTATGTCGTCATTATGAACTTTAATTAATCCACTATCGAATGGAGCTCTATTCCACATACGAAGCTTAAATATGACTGCGATTTTAATCTTCGTATCGATCTATCGATTAAAAGCACTGAGCTTTATCACGTTCTAGAAAATTTTATTTTACTCCAGGATGTAGATCAACATAATTTTCTCTTCTTCTCTTTCCATTTTAGCAGTTTATATAAGTATTAGCAGCATAAAGTGTATGATGATTTTCGGAAGTATTATATTACTGTAATTATCGTTAAAATGATGAATAAATATTTTTAAAAGAACTGTAATTATTCAAATAAGAAGTGATGTTTAAAAATAAAAAGCAATGTTTTGTTTGTTCTTGAGGCACTTGATTAGGGAAATTACAGATCTAAGTTGTGCTTGATGTTTATAGAAATGCATTAGAAATCCAATTATGATTTATTTAAAATACTCTTTTCACGCACCTTAAAACGCTTAATTGTTTTTAATAAATTATTCAGGAAAACTTGGAACAGTAAGCTGCCATTAAGATGTTTGAAAATCACATGGATCAGATTTTTTTTTATTCATTCAATTATTTTTTAAAAGGAATTTTATTATCTTTATTTGATTTTCTTTTCTAAGAATTGTTTGAAAATCTTTTATATCATGTGTAAATATTTGTTATTAGTATTTCAATACTACGTATTTGATACAAAGTAAAAATATCCCAAATATTTTCGAAATTTTAAAGTAAAAGGTATAACTTTTGGACTATACCCGACTTATACCACTGAACAGTACTGAGAAACCTTATATCCATAAAAACATTTTGTAAAAATAGTGCTTTCCGAAATTGTGAGGTGTTTTGTGCATCGAATTTCATGAAATAGCCCAGTTCGCATAATTTCATATCTAATAATAACCAAAATTCACACTATAGAAACAAAAATTTCATACTTATACTTAACGATGCACTCAAATTGTGTATTTGTTACGACAAGCATATTCAAAGGTGTTTAACGACTAAAGCTGTGGTATACGCTTTAGTTTGTTTTTGGAATAGGTTCTTGATATGATATAAAGGAAAAAGTAAGTATGAAATATTGAAACATTTTGATGTTTTTTTTTCTCATTGTAAGTAAACACGGTTGTCTTTTAGTTCGATTATTAAATACAACTTGGAATTTCAAAATTGTAGTTTTCCTTGTTTGATACATTGAAATACATCACAGATATAAGCTATGTGTAGAGGAGTATGTGGGCCATTCCACCGTCACGTGCGGGACAAATGAACTCAATAGTTTTACCAAAATGTTGTCATACAGCAGAAGATTTTAAATAAGTGGAAGCAATTGTATTTTTTAATCTTTACTTATGGTGCAAAGATGCTTTTCACATATATTTATCTTTCGTAAATCTTTTTTATACTTTAAAATATAATTAATCTTCATGTGTCACGTGCGGGACACTTAACGTCAACCTCTCTTAAGTTTCCTTATGAATCAGCTAGAATTTCTGCTCTATTAAGCATGCAGTAACAAAACAAATTACAGGAATTGAAAGCCAAGGCTCCATTGAAAGTAAAACATATCTAAAGTTTTGAGAAATAATAATTTTAATAGTTGAAAAAAATTATAATGTATCGTGTCACGTGCGGGACATTTTGCAGATGCTCATGTAATACATGTTTTCAGAATGTTGGAAATTAAGTGAAAGCACCAAACAATGTTTTTGTTATACACTTTAAAACACAAAGCATTCATTTAAAATGGAATATATGCACAAATTGATCATTCCGAGAAATATATAAAATTTTTAATAGAATTAGACTAAATGAAAAAAAAGTCTTAATATTTTTTCAAAATTTTGAACAATTTCTGTTGTTAGATAAAGCGGGAGCTGATATCTTTCTTAAAACATCTTTAAAGAGATAGTGAATTCTATTAGGGTGCTCTGGCCACTTATAGTATTAGAGCTTTTGTTTCTCTTTTTCGGCTTCAGTCATATAGTCTTTCCTCCTTTTTTTCAGTCCATTTGTCCTTTTATTTTCTTCCTTCTGGAAATTTTGACCTTTTTTCTAAGACCTTTTTCATTCTTTCAGCACTTGATTAAGATTCTTCCATTATCCATTTTTGTTCAATAAAAACAAATTTTATTAATGTTAAAAAGTTAAAATATTGTGGAAAGTTGTTGTGCAAAAAGTTATATATTAGGGAAATATAATTCAGCTCTAATTCTAAATAGACTTTCTAAAATAAATCTCATAATGTTTAAGCTATGTTGTATCAAATATTGAAAAAATCAAAAATAATGCTCTTCCAAACAGCTCATCGATAAAAAATGTAGTTGCTTTTTTATTAATATTTTAAACTAGATTCTTCTCATTTGTCTTTGTATATGATTTAAGTAATCTGTTCTGAAACATAAATGATCACTGAAATGGTAGGGCATTCTGTAATGAAAATGTAAAATTTTAGAAATGTATGCTCTATTAAATACATAATTTAGCAAAAACTATCATAAATATGAGAAAATTTCTAATATATTTCTTTAGAGTAACACAATTTTAAAACAGAAAACCATTAAAGAATTCAAGCTATGTTGAAATAAAATTCTTATCAACATTTAGAAATTGGAGTTGTGTTTCCTACATGTAATGCGTCACGTGCGGGACAGCTTTGTTTTTGGATTTTTTTACAAGTAAAAGTAACTTTAAAAGCTAGAACTAGCATAGGATATGTGTACTACATTAATCTGCTTTAGAAATGTCATTTACAAAAAATAAATACGTTCCATTTTTAACCTAACTGTAAAGATTCATCTTTTTCGTCACGTGCGGGACACGAAAAATAAGCTTTTTGTGTGTGCTAGTATAGCTATTGAGATATCACTTAGATCTTAAAGCTTAATAAAATAAAATAATTAAACTTTAGACTTACCTATAAAGTTGACATCAGGAGTTTAAGTTGATTTCTTTTATCCAAAACAATCATGAAAACTTCGTTCAAGAACTCAATGAACTTGCTTGCACAAGGCAGCCATTTTTAGGATACTGTGTTGCCAATCCGGAAATGATAAACTTTGATTTCTTACTCAAAACATAAAATTCGACATTTTATCTTTTAATACATACCAAAATTACCCACATAAATATGATTTTAAAATTGACCACCCATGTACCTGTTTTCATGGAATGGCCCATGTGTAGTTTCTTGAGTTGGGCCGGTAAACAAAACAATTTTGGAAATAACATTATTTATTTGTTTTGTAAAATAAATACAGCGCTTTTATGGCAAGTATCGTAAATTTACACTACTGCTAAAATTTTTGAACGAAATTTAATGCAAAATGGACGGTAAAGAGAATGTTCATGAAATCCTGTCAAATAAATTAAATGCTGAGAATTTCAAAGGAAACCTAATTTGGCAGTTATAGTATTTAAAAGCTTTGTTCTGTCATGTTAAAGTGAAACCCATACATGCGTTTTATATTATCGAACTTTTCTTCTTATTAGTATAATAATCCTATCTTTTTTCAAGAGTCGATAAACCAATTGCAGGAAGAATTCAAGAGAATGCTGCTAAGAATAATGTGTGATAGTATCTTAGGATTTACCGAATCCGGACAGAGTAATGGCGGTCATCTGAACAGCATTATTTTCGTACAACATTACTTTTCCTTGCATGGATTTTTTTCGAAATGAAATGCGAAATAAATGTGAACGAATACCTGCTATGTCGCACGAAGCAATATAAAACGCTTTGGTGACTGGCATTGAAGAAGAGGTTCCTCTTAACCCCTAAACACGTTCACGCATTTATTTTGCAACTTTTTTTCAGAGCACATTATCTAAAACTCAGGCGTTTGTAGATGGTTTTTCCAAAATAAAGGGACAAATTGATATAAAGATCACTATTTTGCAATAAAAAATCACCAATGATCAATTGCAACCAAATTATTCAGTTCATTATTAGCAACGTGTAATCCAAATATACTCTTCATAATCATTATTTTACACTAAAATTAAAATTTAAAAGCAAAAACAAAATTTTTGAAGTTTCTTCTTGTCGTTTGAAAAAAAATATCAATATTTCATTAAAATTTGTTCAAAAAAGTCAACTCTCATGAATTTTGACGCATTAAGAGTTTTACAATAATATCCTCAAAAAACGATGACACGGAGCTATCATCTTATCAGTGTATTAAACAGGTAAAAAATTTATGACAAGGTTCGCTAAACTTACACCTTTTTAGACCTATTCAGAACTTTTAAAATTATTCATTTCTTTTTTTTTTTTTTTGCTGGCATTCAGCTGTTTTGTGGTGATAATAATCTCTTTCTATCCGACTTATCATAAAGCTTTCGAATCTAGTTTTCAAACGTTTTTAGGAAAAAAACAGCAGTAGAACTGAAAAACCTTTACTTCTTTTCATTTTTCGGTTGAATTGGCAAAATATAAATCCTCTTAGGAAAGAGATGAATGGTTGACGAAAGCAAATGTTAAAACTTGAAGAAAGCATTAAAGGTATTTTTTAAGCAAGGAACGCTGCAACTTAGAAGGTTTACCTTCTAAAGTACTTCGGTTGAAATTTGCTGATTATTTTTTAGAATTAAACTGCATTGTCAATCAATTTTAACGTAATTATTGAGCTGCTTTTGAAACTGTAATAATTTAAGTTTATACTTTTCGGAAGTATTTTGAAATTTCTCCTTACTAGTTCCTCAATTGAAAATTAATCATATTCAATTTCATTTAACTCTTGATTTGAAAATCCCTTCCAAGACATGTTTGACTAAGCCAGAGCGATTTCAGTTCTCGTACTTAACGAAATGATTTTGAACAATAATACACGCTTTCTATTAGTTTTTCAAAAGCTATTTATCTTTATTTGCACATATTGTTTAATTTTCTTAATTTACATAAAAAAAGAAATCTCAACTCAATTTGAAAATTTTTTTTTCGCCCCTATTTAAGTATCATGGTAAAAAAAAATATCTGTCAAATTGTCATGTGGTTTCTACAGCGTTATGAAAGATAAATAAATGTACCCCCCCCCCCCCAAATGGTAATTAGATCTCTACAATAATCTTTCAAATAAATCCATCTCTTTTTAATTATTCAAAATGTATTTTCCTTTCAAATAATAATGAACGTGTTGAGAGCTTGATTAAATTTCGCTCAATGAAATTCAATAATTAGTTATTGCTTTCTTACTTTAGTAATGTTTGCTAAATCTTGTGTGATACATAACTGACCCTCTTTTGTGATATGTATTGGTAAATGATCAAAATAAGTATAAGATATTATTTCTCTGAAAGGAGATAAATGAGGATCGAGAAAAAAAAAACTAATTGCTCTCGATAAAACTCTTTAAAAGTTTAATTTATTTTAATCAAATATTTCTCAATTTATTATTATTATTATTATTATACTTGTGATTTTTGTTTGATTAAATTAGTTCATTTAAGGGGGATGGGTTGAAAATATCATGAGACCTAACGCAGTTTTGAATTTTACAAGTTCAATTAATTTCATTACAAGAAAAGGACTAAGAAACATAAAGTGCAAGTTATGTATTTCTTGTTTGATTTTGAACTTTAATGCATTAAAGTAATTGTAAAAAGAAATAGGTTTAAGTTTATCAAACATAAATTTTTAGAATGAAAATTTGTCATCGTTTGCATATCAATTTCTTAAAAATATATGCACAAGTTTAACAATAGGGAAAATGTAAAAAATAAAACTTATGAAATGTTATTTTTTTTATTACTAGGGCGTTGACGCTGCTAAGTAGATGGACATACCAGATAACAGACAACCCTGTAAAGTTGTTTCTAACCTTCACTTTAATAGACTTAGCGTTTACACATTTTTAAATAACGTTGAAAAGTTATAATTTTTTAAAATTAGCAAGTTTAGATCCATTGGTCCTAATGTAAGGTTTCTATTATAGGGGCATTAAACAATACAATTATAATAACTAATCTCTAATTCCTGCATATGCCTCAAATGAGGAACAGCCACCAGGTAAATTCAAGTTATAATTGCTTAGCTCACATGTGGTGTAGTAGACACCCCCACCTGCACCCGAGTGGTATTTCACAATACATCCCGAAGTACAGTGAAGCCTGTGTAAGTTTACCACTTGCAGTGAAACACTGTACACTTTAAAAAAAAAAGTTCAATTTTGCACCATAAATGTTTTGAAACCTGAAGCGCTGCTGATGATTGAACCAGAATAATGGTTCAAGCAGAAATGCGAAATTTAAAGTTACTCCTTTAACCATAATTTCTGTTCAACCTTAAACCAAGAAGACGAACCCAGCACCCGGCCGGAAACAGAGAGCCGCCATCTTGTCAAGCTGTGACTTGAAGCATTTATTTTTCACAACAGTAAAAGGTAAGTAAACGGGCCTCGGTGGCCGAAAGGTCTTAGTACCAGTCTCCGCCCTCTGCTTGCGCGCAGTGACGAGGTCGTGGGTTCGATTCTCATCTTGCCCTGGGTGTATTTCTGTTATTTCCTCTCTTTGTGATGTAATAAAATCTTTCCTGTATTGCCTTGTGCTATCTGTCATATTGTACGACAGTTCATAAGAGAGTATCGAGACAAAGCACACGAACTGGAAAATAAATGTTATTCAATTCAATTATAGGTAAGTAAACTTCGATGTATATATAATTTTTGTTTTATATTTCTCGTTTTCTGTGTTTTTAAGTCCTAATACGCACAAAAAATGCAGTAAAGCCTTTTTCAAAATGTTATTATCATATACCGATCTTGTCGCCTTTAAACGTTACATTGACTAATTAACTTTATTCAAAATTTTGAACCTGTGTTGTGTGTTTTCTGTTAGAATGATTGGGACGAAATTTAAAATTTCGTCCCAATCATTCTAACAAACATCTATTTCTATAATAGAGTTTTAGAAACTTGGAAAAAATTGCAATCAGAGATTTCAGGTCTCGAAAGGCAAAATAAATGTTTTATCAACAAAGATGGTGCATTGCACTGCACGGCTAATGTCAACGGAACATTGAATAAACAGCATACAAAACAGATACGCTATACTGTTAATTCTTTTATATCTTTACAGGATGAACTCTTAGACTCATCTGGGCGGTCTTAGTCTGAAGTGCCACGAAATACTGCACGTTTTAGCCTTGGAGTAACATCTTTGCCGGTGCCCGCTAATAATTTTTAATTTTTGTTATTATTAATATTTGTGCATTTCATGGATTTTCAATTTCATTTCTAGGCATATGTTTTCAGTCATCTTTGTATGCATATAAATAAATTTAATATTTTTGATGCTAAAGAGTCATGCAATATATATTTGAATTTTTTTTATGTTCTCTATCAATTACACTTCTAAACGAAAATTCAAATGCCATTTTTGTTAAAACTATATGTTGACGAACATAAAAGAGTCTACATATGTTGCAAAAGTCTTTCTTCTGGGGGGGGGGGGGCTTAAAAAATTTAACTGTGACTTATATTGCAATTTTTAAGAATATGACTAACATAGTTACTTAAAAAATACTATAAGTTTCTGAGCAGTGCATTGGGATGTTGATATTTATAAATATATAAATAAAACAATTATACACATGGAACGCTGAATCAATAATTGAAACGCATGAAGCTGTTTTTATAATTAAATCTAATAATTAGCAAAAGCTCAAGTTAAATTTACAGATTAAAACATAGAAAATTCGCTTTGCAAGCTATAATTTATAATAAACATATTTCCTGTTTTACGCTTCAACATAAAAAAATTAAAATATTTATGTTAAAAGTCACCATTGCAACATAAAATGGTGCAGCTCAAACTTGACTTTCATGGTACAACTCTGAGCCATGACAGTGCATAGTAGAAAATCCATCATTATGGTTCAGAGTTTAACCAAGATAGCAGTTAAAATAAAATCTATGGTTATGGTTCAAAGTTGAACCATAATACTGGTTAGAAAAAAATCGATATCATGGCTCAAAGTTGAACCGTAATACTAGTTAGAAAAAAATCCATAATCATGGTTCAAAGTTGAACCGAACTGATTAGAAAAAATTCCGTAATCATGGTTCAGTGCTGAACCACATTCATGGTGAATCTAGTAAACCATAATAATGGTTCAAATTTAGTACCAACCGTTGGTTGCAGCTGCATTTCACCAATTTTTAGTGAAAGGTTGAACCAGAAATTTTTATAGTGTAGAGTATTTATTAAAACTTAGACAGGTAGTTGAATTACAGAGGGTTGATGTTTTTTTTTTTTTTTTTTTGTCATTTCTTGCGCTATGCATTTATACATTTTTAACTATTTAAAATACAGCTTCACGTATGAACGTTACTTTAAATAGTAATTAGCTATTTTTTCAATCATCTAAAATATCTTTAGAAACATTTAACCTAAATTACTTACAATGTATCCTATACAACTTTAAAAGTAAAGTACTTAGTTAAAATAAAGATAAATATGTAATTTAATAATGTAAGTTACTTATAGCACGATGAAAAAGATTTCCTAAAAATACAAACTTTTTAAAAATTTCTACATAAGATAGAAGAACTAATGTAAAGAATAAAAGAGAGCTCATAGTACACTGTTAGAAATTTCATCATGAAATTACCGTTAAATGACCGGCAGCAGTCTGTCCATCTAATTCACCGTTAAATTTACGGTTTGGAACATTTTTCTATCTTTACGGGACCTAACCATTTCTAATTAACTTGGTTAAAAAGCCGTAAATACAAAAGTTTACGGTTTTATAACCATTTAAAAATAGTTTCAAAACAAAATTTTCAGTTTTTGAACCATTTCGAGGCGTAGAATCGTTGAGGCGTAGAAACTATAAACGAAGCTTGCAGGACTCGAACCACCAATGCATGGTGTACTTGCTTTCTATCCACTCGGACACCGTCATCACGGGAAGCGGATGTTTATTTATCAATAAATCTTCTTTTCCAACAGGCAAACAGCCTTAAAATTGAGATTTCAGTTTTTGATTGTATCTAAATTTATTTTTGGCCTAAATTTACTGTATATAGACGAAAATCATTTTATTTGCTGCAAAAATTAAAATACAAACAAGCTTCAGCAGCTCAAGTTATGGGTTCGCTCATTCGCAAACAGTTCGGGAATCCGATGTCTCCAATTTTTGATTTACCTGTGTATGTCTTTCTATTTAGTATCCGCTGCTTAAGCCACTTTTTTTTTCTTCTTCTTGTATATACACATGCAGATTTGAACTGATAAATACGTATTCCTATTTTAAAACAACGTACGACCGGTAAGGTTTCGCAACCAAGATGGACACCCGATTCTTATTGAGCACTTGAAAATTACGGTTAGTTAAACGTTCTTTAGGATAAACAGAGAATAAACGATTTTTTTCGCGATCAGCGGTTTGAGTACCATCTTTTTAATGGTTATTCAACTGTTGTAATTAAATATGGTAAAATAACAATCAAATAAATGGTTATTTTACTATTTTCCTACGGAAATTTTTAACAGTGTAGTTTTCACATAAGGTAAAGCTAGGAGAGTCTGCGCACAATTGGAAAAATAATTTTAAAAAATCGAAGAATGACTTTTTTGTTAAACTATTGATGAATAACTGTGACTTCATTTGTTTTTTATGCATTTCCATTGATATTTCGTTGTTTTGCTTTAATTTAATGCAACAGCTGTAAAAAAAACAAGAACACTAATTCGCGCAATCTGTCCTTACAGGTAGGTGTGATTGTTATTCATAAAAACTGCAATTAAATTGTTAGCAATAATATTTACACTAAAACTATGTTGTTGTAGGGTTTGTATAAACACATACAATTTTAATAGGCGTAAATATTTTAACTCAATGATTACAGAATCGGAAAAAAACAGTGTTTTAATTAAAGAAACAAAATAAAGAAGAAAAGAAGGTTTAAATTATAATTAATCTTATTCATTTTTAGTTTCAATGTCTTTTGTTTGTTAACCGAAGTTGTTGTCGTCCGTAATCGGTATACTTATTGTTGTAAGTAGTGCACCCATCTGCTACAAATAGCACACTTAACCCATTAATGCATATCGTCCCTTTTTAGGGACAGTCTGAAAAGTACGTCTGAAGCACCCAAAAATAAACATTTCAACAAAAAATTGTTTTAATATATTCCTAACGGGTTATTATAAGTTTAGGAATACATTAAAACATTTTTTTTTTGTTGAAATGCTTATTTTTGGGTGTTTCAGACGTACTTTTCAGACTGTCCCTACAAAGGAACGGTAGGCATTAATGTCACTGGTCGAAGTTGTCTCCTGGTACAGTTTCAGACATTCAGTGCACTCATCCTCTTTGTCCTGTCTGACATGGTCTCAGAGATTCAGTATTTCGACATTATTTTTTTCTGAGGTGGCTAATGACGAAAATGTTTCAAAATTCAAACATTTTGTTTTGCTTTCTTTCCTGCAAGTTTTTGGTTCCCACTTTTTCTGGAAGCATCTTATCTTCAGACTTTCGCTTCTTTTTTGTAGCTGCTTCTTTCTTAATTTTTCTCTCGAATATATGTGCGGATCAGTAACATTCGTTGCACTTTGTTTTCTTTTTATTTTTGACGGCATTAAACGGTTTGAAAAAATAGTTTATTAATCAGAATATTTGTGTGAAACTAGTACATTATTAATTTATTAGCAACATTTTCGTCTAAGGAAAGAAATTTGATCACAAATTACTTTATTTGCACATTTAGTTCCGAAACGTATATTTCATAACTTAAATCTTAAAAAGAAATAAAATCACACAAACTCGTTTTCAACGATTTATACGGTATAAAAAACCACAGTCCCTTGAAAACACAAATTATAAAGTCACGACAACTTTACCTCTCGATATAGAACTATAGTCAAAATATTTAATTAATGCCTGTTAAAGAGACACCCGTGAATTTTTTATGAAAAGAAATAACTTCAAAAATCAATTTAAAGTTTTAAAATATTCAAGACTTAAAAATGTGTTGAGAGGGCATAAGTATTTTACATTTTATTAAAAATTCAGAACGCCCCTTTTAATCCATTAATGCAGCGAATTTAATCGATTCATACGTTTCACGTGTAATTTGAAATTTATGCTGCATTACCAACAAGCTATGGGTAATAATATAATGCGCAATATCTCCTAGCATGAAAGCTAACGGGAGAAACGCGCAATCTCTCCTAAGTACAAAACGCGCAAACTATCCTATTTCGGTAGGACAGATTGCGCGGACTTTTACTTAAATATGGCTGCTTCTAGAAAGAAATGCTGGCCTTCCCACTGTTAGTCTAGCTTAGTAGCTTACGAAAAGTCGCTTAAGTTTAGAATATTTTGTACTACTGATACTCTATAGAATTTCAAAGAACGCATTATGAAAATTCAAGCACTTACCTTGTGAAAACAATATAGAATATCGATACTTAATCATAGACGTTCATATCAATCAACTTGCACTTTCAAGTGGACTTTCCACTATTGCCGTTGTACAAGTTAATGGCTTTAGTGCGCTTGCACCCTACATCTTCCCCCCGAACTCGCAGGTGCGCAATCTCTCCGACCGCGCAATCTATCCTAGCTTTACCTTCTAGTTAACTTACAAAGTGTTTACACATCCATCCAGCCAAATACTGGTCCAACATTATAGCATAAAAAATATCATAGATCAGTTATTTTAGGCTTTTTTTTATCTTTGCAAAAATAGATAAAGGAATAAATGTAGTTATAATTAGGCGGTCATCATGCCGAAGGGTTTTTCATAATACTCCCACACAAATTTGACGTACATAAGTGGTCAATATAGACAGGTGGTCAAATTACGAATGTTTCCCTACATTATGTGATACAGGGCTAATTCAGTTAATGACAAAAGTGGTCAACTTAGACAGGCAGCTAACAAAGCTGGTCAACTTTACAGGTTTTACTGTATTTAAAAGAATAGATCGGAAATGCGTGGTGTGGTTTTTTTTCTGTGTCCCCTACTATAATACGATTAACCAGATGAAGTCATACAATTTTGAAAATATACGCACCTTTGATTAGTAATTATTGTTAATATTCCCCATTTATCCATGCTATAAACTTCAATGGGAAATAATCATTTATTTCGTTCACTCTTATTATAAACGTTTCTATTGCGTTTTATGAATTCACTTCGTTACTTTTTGTCAGTGTTTATTGTTCAATCGGAAAATGAAACACAATTTACTTACACTTCCTGAAATCCTTAATGAAGTATAAACTGAATTTTAAACAAAATGCCATGTAGCTATTTTGTACTTAAAAAAGCTCAAATGTGAAGCAGGTTTGAAATTTCCACTGCTTTACATTTACATTTACTCCAAAGTTTTATGGGAAAAAAGCAAAATCTCCTACTCTCTGAGAAGGATTTACAAAAAATATTCATAGGCATTCATAGGATTATCTGTATTCTTTAGGGAATCCTGCTCAAATTCTTACATCAAATTTCTGTCCCAGACGTAGGAAAATTTTATTTCATGAAAAATCTGAAAACAATGGAAAGTAATGCAATTCATCTGCAATCCTTTGGTTATTCTTTTTATTAGTATTCACGACAGAACAAAAGAAGCATATTTTAAAATCTCAGTAAAAGTATTGCTTCAAATAATAAAGCGATACTTGTGTTAAAGAAAATTTATATATTCACTATTCGCTAAACTTCTTTTGTACTAAAATCGAGCAATGGGAGTTAGATGTTGGACAGAATCCAAAATGTATGATGATTATTAGCTTGGTCTGTAAAAATAAATCTTGTTTCGGGAAGATGTCAGAAGTATCGCTTTTGGACGCAAGAAAAAGAGTTTTGAGATTACTATACTTTTCTAGACGAGTTTATGTAAGGTAGTTTTATAGATTTTTCTTTGCTTTTAATGGCTTAATTCATTGAAAATGGTTTAAAGACAATGAACTGTTTGCCTGTAAAGATGAAGATGATGCAATGGGAATATTATATTTCGCAGTAGCTGTTTCCACTTGCTGAATTTATTGGAGTTAAACTTTTTTTTAGTTATTTATCAACTAAACGCGATCAATTGAAATATGATAGAGATTGCTTTTTTTTTAATTTTTACTATGAACTATCATTATGAATGCATTCTCAAGGGTAACCTGATTAAAAATGAAAAACACAGCATGATTGCCTAGAGTTTTAAGTGTTTTTCGGGAGATTTAAAGTAAACACACATTAAATCTTACGACGAATTTTATGAAAACTTCCACTCAAAAACGTATATCCTTAGTCTACATGACAAAGATAACGAAGCATTATTTGTTACTGTTTGGTTTCAAAAGGGTTTATCATATATCTTTGTTTTTTCATTTGTTTTAAATAAAAGAAAATATATAATAATATATAGTCAGTATCAAACAAGGTCATTAAAATACAACTAGGCATTAATTTTGCACAAGAACTCATATCTTACTTTTTCTTTTGTCTTTCACGTCACATTGTTTTTATGTCACTAGTTACTCAATGTACAGTGATAGTTCATTAATGATTTACTGACATTAATTGGGTGAGCTCGTGAAAAGTTAAATGAAAAAGAGATCTACGTTTCTACAAATGGACCGATAAAACCTCTAGTAGAAAGACCTGCAAGTTGATAAAAGAAAATATAACCGTGCAATGCATATAATAACAACTAGTACTAAAAAGATTGTTTTCGATGTAAGCAATAAACGAATAGACACATTATAATTGTTTCACATTTATAATGCAATTACTGAGAGAATTTTGGTAAGTAAAACTTTAACTTACTTAATCAATAATGTACTACCTGTTTAGACTAGAACTCATATTTCCGTGCACTTCTCCTATCAGGATACCATCTTTTCAGGGCATGATCCCTTACAATTAACATTAATTTATTTAAATCTTGAAATCACCACTGACCTTTACCACTTTTAAGCAATTGCTTATAATTTTTGTTTATTATTATTATTATTAAAACGTGTCCAAATTTACGAATTTAAACCTCTAAAATACAGAAAATGTAAGAAAATGAAGAGATTTTGTCTGTTTGCAGCTTTAAATGTTAGTAACTTTCATGATTTTATTCGGAACAATCATGTAGAAACGAAGCAATTGATTGAAAGTGAAAAAAAATGGTATGGGCGTCAATGAGTTAAAGAAAAAATATTAATGAAACATGAAGCCAGCATATAAATCAATAAAGTTTTCAAAGAAGCAAACTATTAGTAAAAATAGGACTTAAAAAAAGGAACGTTGATCCAGAAATAAAGTAATATTTAGAATATATATACAGATTTTACAAAAGTTTTCCACCGTGCTTTTCACATTGGTTATATTAAAAAGACGACTAAGGAAAAAACGGGAATTTAACGTTCATTAATTTTCGGGTGAAGCAATAACGCTTGAAATGCGAAAAGAATGATAAAACAATATTAGTAGTTATCATTTCTCTCAAATTTATTTTTCCGACTTTTGACTCACAGATGAGAAAAACTTATAGATTAGAAAAGCAATCGCCTAATAAAGAGGTAGTGATCTAAAGTATCTCCACAATTGGTACACAAGCAGTTAGTTAATATATTTTACGCATAACACTTACGATATTTTATCAATTATGTATTTTATTCTTGTTAATTATACAAAAAATAAAGTGGTCAGAAATTAATGCATCAATTTTGGGGGGCTTCTTGTTTAAGAAGCAAGACAATGTTAAGCATTTATGCAGACAGAATGGGAGTTAGGATATAAAATTGTGTAGGAATTATCACATCAACCACAAGATTTGAAATACCAGTATTAGTTTTATTATTATTATTGTTATTTTTATTCCAGTATCAGTTTTATTACTATCATTGTTATTATTCCTTGTCATTCTTCATGCATAAATTTAACAATGTGAACTTAAATACTTTGCTCTGCATGTAGCTATTAATCACTTCATTTGAAGACAACTTACAATTAATATACTTTAAAAAATTTATGATTTTAAATGGATGAAAAAAGTTTTTATGGTGCTTCCTAAATTATATTTTAGAGAACAGCCAACGTATTTATCGTGCAAAAAAATATATTTAAATTAAATTTTATTCACGTGATTAATTAATGCATCTTTCTACTTACAAAAATACTTTTTACTTCTTCCTTTTAAAAAAATAAAGACATAAGCGGATTCGAATTCTAAATCTTTAATTTTAAAAAGAAAAAAAAACTTAAACCTTATTTATTGAAAGTGTATTTATATTCTTTTCATATTTAGAAAAGCAGTTTTATTTTCAGAAATCTCTCATCCTTTTCTAATTTGAAAAAATGATAAAAAGTTTTGAAAATTATTTTTTTTCTTTTTGTTTTTGAATTGCAGCTTTTCAGTAGATTAAGTTTTTATCCGGATTATTAGGATTTTGAGAGTGAAAATACCTAAGTAAAATAAAAATAATATTTTGTGGATCGCCGTATGTTCCAAGTGCAGAAAACCAAATATCATAAGCAATACGTTGAAGGAAGCTTATCAATAAAAAATATTTTTATATTTTTCAACATTATTCATTTCATGAAATATATAAGTATTAGATGCTTATCCAGTGTCTCTAGGATTAAACGTTTGAAACAAAAATCATAAATTTTAGTACAAAATTCAATTTTTAACTGTGTTGAATTTTTTAAATAAAGCAGGAGCTAGTGGAAGCTGCTTAAAAATTCTGAATGATTAATATTTTATATACATATACTAGCGGAATCCGCATGGCTATGCCCGTGTTAAAATGTGAAAAGACCAGTCGGTTCGCTATTATATATACAACTGGTAACTTTTTACGTGTAAATAATGTTCCTTTTTTTAACTGTATAGCATTGAATATACTTAAAATTTAGCCGCCCACGGCAATAAACCAGCGATCCTACACATTTAAGCAACTTTTTTTAGAAAACACACAGAGAAAAAAGAAAAAAGAAAGAAACAAAATGAAAAAGAAATATTTCTTAAATTTTCTTTATTTGCATTTTGCTTGTTTAGTTCAAGTACCCACACAAAAAGGTCGATTTTAATCTATTAAAATAGTTTAAATTAATGAATTTTTTTATAATTAATATTTTACTATTATTCATTGACAGTAAAACAGAAAGACGAAATTTTGTAGCTTGCAGAAACCAACAGCAGCAAGCAAAACTTTGAAAGCTGATAGAAAGAGCCTCATCAATACCTAACAAGTTACTGTCCGTTAGAACAAAACAATCATCCACATAACGAACATAAAATTGAAATTGTAATTTCTGGAATAGTTTTTCCTCAAAATAATGCATATAGAAATCACTTAAAATAGGACTAAGAGGACTTCCCATAGCCAGGCCATCTACCATAGCATAGAATTTACCATTAAATACAAAAGTGCTCTGTTGCAAGCACACACGAGTAAGAAAAACTAATTCCTCAATTTCCACAGAAGTAAAATGGAATTCAGAAAGCCTATTCCTGAGGCAAGTCAAAGCACCATCAACAGGAACATTAGTAAACAAGGAATTAACATCAAAAGAGGCCATAACCGAATTATTCGAAACGAAGTTATGAAGTTTCTTAACAAAATCGATGGAATTTTTAACAGTGAAAACATTCGGACTCCTAATTGGAGAAAATACAGAAACTAAATACTTGGAAAGTTTATATGAAGCATTTTGAGGAAAAACTATTCCAGAAATTACAATTTCAATTCGTTATGTGGATGATTGTTTTGTTCTAACGGACAGTAACTTGTTAGGTATTGATGATGCTCTTTCTATTATGAACTCCATTGATCCTAATATCCAGTTTTCTTGTGAGAAAGAATTTAATAGTAGCCTCGCGTTTCTTGATGTTTTGATTTCTAGGAGTGAGTCTGATTTCACTACTTCTGTCTATCGTAAACCTTTCGCTGTTTCTTTACCTCCTCACAGACTGTGGTCTCATCCTCCCAACCAAAAATATTCGGCTTTTAAGGCGACACGGGACCTTGAAATCATCAAATTTTCGATTTTTTTTAATTGAAAGTATGAAGAAAATAATTGTCTATCTTGTGGTGTAAAAATTTTTTCGATACGATGATTTTTAACGATTTTATGACGTTTTTTCGAAAAAGTGGGCGGGGCTTGGGAGTGAGAGTTTTGACACTTTCACAGCTGTCAAGTTTGTTTACCTTCTGATTCTCTCATATTTTTCTGAATTTTCCCCTCAGATTTTCGAATTTAATATTAAAAATATTTTAATTATTATATTTGAACAGTTTGGCAACACTGCGTTAACTTTGACCGTGTTTCTTTGAACATTTTCGCATTTGTTTATGTTTATTTTTTGCCTAGTTTGCTATCATTTTCGAACTCGCATTAAATACTCCTTTTGTTGATTTTTTTTCTCGTTATATTGTTACATTTTGTTTTTTAATTGTTACATCATTGTTTTTTGCTGTTATCTTATCGTATTTTCGTTTTCCTTTTGTTTTTACTGTTGTTTTCAAAAATTTATTTTGGAAACTCAAACTATGGATTCCATCAATTCACGATGGCACAAGCCGAGGCCACACTCAACTAAGAGACGAAAAAGTGCTATAGAAAATGCAAAAAAACGATGGAATAAAACAGCTGTTGCTTCTACAGTTTCAGCTGATGATACTGGGATATCTGACCTGAATGATTCCAGGACTGTGAAAAAATTAAAACTTTTCTCTGATATCTCAAACACTTGTGATGTGCCTTCATCTACCGCAACTTTATTTTATGATGAAATTGGGTCCCCTCTGCTAAAAGAACTCAAATGTTCTTCCTGTGAATCTCATAGTTTGAATGTAAAGAAAACAAACACAGAATATGGTTTTGCTGCAAAACTAAACATTTTCTGCGACTCCTGCAAAAAAGAGTTTAGTAGTGTATTCTCCAGTCCACGTGAAGAAAACAGTAAAAAATTTGCAGTAAATAAAGATGCTGTTTCTGCTTTTCTCAGCTTTGGAAAAGGACATGCCGCACTGGAGAAATTTTCGGGACATATGGGCCTCAACGCAATGGACCGAAAGACATTCGATTCATATGTCTCACATTTGACGGAGGAAAATGTAGCTTTTAAGGCTGATGTTTTGCAAAAATGCCGCGAATAGGTGAGGGAGGAACATAAAAAAATTAGTGAAAGCGAGGAAAATTCTGAAGAAGTTATTAACATTGGGGTGTCGTTCGATGGAACCTGGCAGAAGCGTGGCCATAGCTCCTTGTATGGCATTGGCTGTGTCATTGACATTATGACTGGCATTGTGCTGGACTTTGAAATTGTTTCAAAATACTTTCACCTATGTGAAGTAACAAAAAAGGAACTTGATGAGAGTTTGCCAGAATATCAAATATGGCATGAAGCACACAAGACATCTGGTTTATGTGAGAAAAATTATGATGGCTCATCGAACGCGATGGAAATGTATGCAGCAGAAATTTTGTGGCGTTGATCCATTAAAGTATGCAATATGTGTTATACGGTTCTGCTTTCTGATGGCGATTCAAAAACCTTTTCACATTTGAAGCAATTGAATGTATATGAAGGTTATGAAATTGAAAAAGAAGAGTGTGTAAACCACGTTGCAAAGAGACTTGGTACAGCGCTTCGAAATAAAGTGAAAGAACACAAAGTTAGAGGAGAAACATTGGGAGGCAAGCGTAAAGGACATCTCACTGATGCATTGATATCAAGGCTCACAAATTATTATCGAAAAGCGATAACTTCTAATGCTCGTGATATCAATGCAATGAAAACCTCCATTTTTGCTTCACTTTACCATTGCTCATCGACAGATACCAAGCCCAAGCATTTCAAATGTCCACAAGGTGAAAGTTCTTGGTGCTTTTACAACCGAGCTAAAGCTCTTGGTCAAAAAGCTCCGAGTCATTCCAAAATGAAAGCTCCTCTCAACGATGAAATAGTCTCCAAAATCTTGCCTGTTTATCAGAGATTAGCTTGTGATGATTTGTTGAAGCGCTGTACCTCTGGGCAAACCCAAAATGCAAATGAAAGTTTGCATAGTGTTATCTGGCAGCTGTGCTCGAAAGATGTGTTTGTGTCAAAACGACGATTAGATATAGCAGCGACAAATGCCATAAGCCAATACAACATGGGAAGTGTTGCAGCCGCGTGCTTAAAAAATGATGCAGCCTATTTGAAAGTTGCAGAGAAAATTGATATTCGTCGCATCAATCAGATTGTCAGACGACAGTCTTGTGTGTATAAGAAGGCTGCCAAAGAAAAGAAATACAGTAAAAAAACTGCTGATAAAAAAATTAAAAAAACTGAAGGGGAAACATATAGTGCTGGGGCATTCTAATGCATGGAACAGTTATATCTTTGAGCATTTCTGGAAAATATGTTGCTTGTTTGTAAGCAGTGTAATGACAAAAAGTAATGACTTTTTACGAGCTTATAACTTTATTGAAACACACAATGGAATTCCTTCGCTAAATGTTCAATAAGAATTCTGTAATTTCTTTTTACTGATAATAATACAATAGTTACATACAAAAAACATATAAATAATGTTGTTATGTGCTTTTTAAGGATGCTATCAAACTCTAAGTAATATTTAGGGCCATTTGCACAAAATGAAATTTTTTTCTCGATAAAACTTTGTACCCTTTTCTTCGCTACTTTAAACCTGCACCTGCATTTCTTAATAATTTATCTAATATTTTTTTCGCTGTTTCATATAAGAATTTTAAATAAATTTTGGCACTACTTTTTGTGAAGCTATCCTTAAAAACAATTGTTAGAAGCTAATATCCTAGACACGTAATCAAATTTGCCGAAATGTTTGAGAATTGCTTTTTCATATTAAAAATAAAGAATTATGCACCTGTTCTGATAATAATATAATAGTATTGACTATAAGAAGCATGTAAATAATATTATTATGCGTTTTAAGGATATCTTTACTCTTCGAGCCATATTTAGTACATTTATACAAAAAAATGCCTTTTTCTCCGTAATTTTTTTTTTTTTTTTTTGTTATTTTCCAACTTTAACTTGAAGGCCGCGTCTGAATTTTTGAGTAATCAACCTAAAACTTTTTGCATAGTTTTATATGACTATTAGAATTATTTTTTCGCATTGCTTTTTATGAAACATGTATTAGGATTTTTTTAATACTGGTTTCATTGTAGCGAGAACCAAAGAATTTTGAAAAAATATGGTCGAAATGAAAAAAAAAAATTTCCCAGAAACTATTAAAATTAAACTGTTACAGTTTGCCAATAAGGGTTTACATTGTCATTATGTGTCCCCATGCAAATTTTTGTGCTGTTTGGTTGAACTTCCAGACGCGAGGCTGTATTTTTATGTTTTTCATATTTTTCATATTTCGCTATAATTTTGCAGTTTTTTAGTCAAAATTATTTCCAATGAGCTTAAAATTTAAAATTTAGCATAAATACACAAAAGTAATTGTAACAAAAGTCTAAGTAAAGTATAAAATTTAAAAAAATAAAATTTCATTTTAAAGGTCCCGTGTCCCCTTAATGCTCTTGTCCATCGTGCGATTAATATTTGCTCTTCTCCTGAGCTTCTCAAGATTGAACTCAACTATCTGAAAGCTGTAGCTGTTGATAGAGGATTTTCTCACTCTTTAATTGATTCCATTCATAACAAGCTTTCCAAAAAAACGTCTGGTCCCAATCATGTGGTTTCTAGAAAGAATTTGGTTGTGTTACCCTTCTTCCATTCTGTCAGTTTTCGTATTGCTAAAATCCTAAAAAGGTTTCAATTTCAAGTCGTTTTTGCTCCTAGCAACAAACTTTCCTTCTCTTCTCTTAAAGATCCTGTCGATCAAATTAACACTTGGGGTATTTTCCAAATTAGTTGCCGTTGCGGCCTTTCTTACATTTGACAGACAAAACGTGCTCTGAAAATTCGGTTAAATGAGCATAAAGGTTATGTACGAAAGCACGAGTTAAATAAGTCTAGTATTGCTCAACATTGTTGGAATTCCAACCACTCTTTTGATTTCAATTCTGGGAAAATTATTCAAAAATTTTCTTCCCCTTTAGAGCTTGACTTTTGGGAAGCTTATCATATAAACAGGAATAGTTCTAATTTGGTTAATGATTCTTCCTCAACTCCTTATTTTTCACAGGTCTGGCATAAGTTCCTTTAATTTGTTGTTCTTTCTTGGTTTTCTTGTTAGTTTTCCTTTTTTTGTGTATTTTTTTTCTCTCCCCCCCCCCCCCTCCTTTACATGTGTAATTTGTTTTGCTTTTTGTTTTGGTATTTTCTGTACTTATTTTATTTCCATTTTCTTCTTTGTATTTTATTTTATTATTTTTGCAATTTTCATGTATTTTCACATTTTTATGCATGCTGTCGTCTTTTTTGCTCTGTTTTTATTAATATTCCTTTTTGCTTCCTGTACTTTCAATGGTTTCGTTTATTGCTCTCTTATTGGTACCTTCCCTGCTACTTCTACTTCCACTTCACAGGGCCTTTATTCTTATTGGTTTACAGTTAATTCCTATATAAGCTTTGTTTTTGTTGTTTTGTCTGCTTCATTTGGATGTGTTGCATCTAGAAGCTCCCTGTCGCATTGAAAAAGGGATTCCAAGCAATCCCGAAACATATGTCTGCGTTTTAATGCTCATTTGTGCTTTAAATTAACGTGAAATTTTATTTCTATTACAATTGGCTACTTCTCAAAATGCTAAAAACCGCAGGAAATAAATTTTAATTCGTTAAAAAGAAAAAGAATCAAAAGCCGAAAATGAAAGAGACAAATTAAAGATCGGCTGCGCCTCAAAATGCTAAAACCATTGTGAAGAGAATTTCATTCAGAAACTATACATGTACACAGAATGGCAACAACTCAAATAAAATAAAAAGCAAGCGCTTTATCAATCGTCTAAAGAAAATAAAATTAAAGTTAATTACCGTGAAAAAATAATTTCGAACTACAGAGAAAAACGCTTATAACTTCTTTTCTAATTAATTTAGAGGATTTCAATTTTAGAACAAAGAGCAAAACTCTTTCTAGGACAGTTTGTTACGGGCTTTTCAAGGGTATCAAGCTCGAAAGGATGCGATAGCTTCATCCATAGAAAAGGACCATTTTATGCAATTTTCGGCTATAAATTGGAATAAAAGAAGAACAAACTCGAATTTCAAAAAAAACTCTTCGAGGTTCACACCCCATGTTTCAAATTAATTTCGTGCCAAATTTCATGAAAATCCGCCGAGCGGTCTTGGCCCTACGCCGGACACAGACAGACACACACACACACAAACAGACATACTTGCTGTTATTATTAGTAGATATATATATATTCTATAACAAAAAAAATCGATGCACCAAGAAGGAATCATGCGATTGCTTTGAAATTTCGTATGCAAAAATGTTTTGACCAAATATGCAAATAATTAAAATTTGGTGTCCAATGAATGAATTGTGCGATCTCCAGCCCATCGGAACTGCGCATCCAGCAGATGTATATAAGGAACTGTTCTTGAACTGTTGTTAAACATTTCTGCTGCATTGCGATTTACGATACCTTTCAACGACTGAAAAATGCCTCACCGCAGTATTCGAGCTCATTAGGAGAAACTTTCAGAGTATGAAAGAGGTCGAGTCATTGGATTGAAAGAGGCAGATTGGGCAAATCGGAGAATCGCTAGTCATGTTAGTCGAAGCGATGCGGCGATTAGAAGATGCTAGCCAGAGTGGGTGTAAAATGACAGATTTCAGCGTCATGATGGTAGCGGTCGACGTAGGGCCACAACAGATCGCGAAGAAAGAGTGATTGTCAGATCAGCTGTCACAGCGTCTGATTTATCGCTATCAACCACGAGACGTGCGACCCACACACGAGTGCCCACCATGACCACTCACAGACGGCTGAGAGAGCGAAATCTACGCTCGTACCGACCGTTACGCCACCTGACATTCACGCCTGCACACTGTCGAGCCAGACTACAGTGGTGCTTGTCTCGATCAGGCTGGAATGATGCTCAGTGGGGACGTATAGTCTTTAGCGACGAGTCCCGCTTTCAACTGTGTCCTGTCGATCATCGAAGACGTGTCTGGAGACGCCCAGGGGAGCGTGCCGATCCTGCTTTCACTATTGCACGCCACACTGGCCCCCAACAAGGAGTTATGGTCTAGGGTGCCATTTCCTTTGATAGCCGGAGCCATTTGGTTGTCCTTAGAGGTACACTTACTGCACAGCGGTACGTCGACGACATTCTGAGACCTGTTTTGCTACCGTTCCTTTCGCAGTATCCTGGTCTTATTTTCAGCAAGACAATGCCAGACCACACACGGCACGTGTTGCTATGAACTGTCTTCAAGCTTGTCATTCCCTACCAAATACAGCTTGAAGACAGTTGAACTGTCTTCAATCTGCATCCGGTAAGGAATGTTGATGACGTAGTCCGACAATTGGAGCATATGTGGAAAGAAATACCGCAGAAGAACATCCGGGAGCTTTATCGGTCTATGCCACGCCGTATGGCAGCTTGCATCCAGGCTAGAGGCGGGTCAATACCTTGTTGAGCTCGTTACTGTAACTCTGAAATAAATTATTCAATTGTTCTGAAATTTTAATTGTTTTCTATTCTGTACATAATCTTCCTATCCACCAATTTTTGTCTCCATAGGACACCTCCTTCTTGGTGCGTCCATTTTTTTATTGTAGAGTCTATATGCTCCCGCAGTACGCCAGTCGGCAGAAGCTCGGTTCTTGTAGAACACCGAAAACAAGCCTGTCATTTGGGAGAATCAGGGAATGTCAATTGACCCCCCCCCCCTCCCCCGTTTTTTAGAAATACATTGAATTTATGCATGTTTTTATGTATTTTGTTGCTTTTTACCTATAATATGGATTGAAAATATACCCTTGCCCCCCGGGGCCGTAATGGTGGGCGCCTCCACGTGGTTCGGCCTTGGTCACGCTGATTCCCCACCGATCTGCTCCCGGCAGATGTTAAGCTCACTTTGTAGTGAGTCTGCGGCACCGGGACAGTACAGAAGGTAGGTAACGCTTGCCAGTCCAGTCCCTATGTCCCGTTCTGGTTGTTAAGCTGTCTGAGAGCTTTTGGAAGGTTCGAAGGAGGAAAGCGCTGCGTAACACACCCTCGGGCAATCTGTGAAAGCCTAGGTGTTATAGACGGTAGTGCGCAGTTAGCATTGGGTACCCTCCCCCCCTGGAATTTTTTAAAATGAAAGGGTCTGACTGAAAAACATGTACGCTAAAGGGAGCTGGTGTACGCTAAATCCATGGTGGCTTCTATATCCTCCAAGAGAAACGATACCTCTAACGGTGTCAGCCCCAGGTGACAGTCTCTCATCTGAGAGCTGGTTCAAAAATTAAGAAATCTCTCAAGGGGCGGAAGTCGGACTCCCACCTGTAAGCGCTCCGTTTAACTCAGGAGCAGTGCGCCCTATCTTCCTCGCTACGCTCGAAGACACGACAACAACATCATAATATATGGTGATAACCAAATAACGTGAGGTAGTTTAGTAATTCATAGCTAACAGATAAAAGCAAAAGTCCCTTCATTTATTTCATTTAACTATTGTAATTTTTAAATTTGAAGACATAACGACAAACAAGAGTAAGCAACGGATAGGTGATGCGTACAAGACAATTACTAACCAATCAAAAATGAAGCTAATACTTGTATCAAAAGTGTTTTTAAAGTTAATGAAAATAAAAGAAAAAATAAAGAAACATAAAACAATGCATAAGTTTCAAAACATTTCTCTTTTTTGCTCTCAAAGATTATTTTAATCAAATGAAACTAAATGTAACAATATGCTGAAACTCTATTAAAACGTTATAACTACTTCAAAGTTGAGTAAACCATTCATTAAATGCATCATTTTTTTTATTTAATACAAATTAATCACTTTTTAGGCAAAACAAGTTCCGAAAATGAGTTTTTAAGCTAAAAAATGCACGACCACGTTACAGTATGATAAAATAAGTCTTCGCACCGAAACATTTCTCGAAGACTCCAATAAATATCTACTTCCTCAAAGCTTTTCAAATCGCTATTTCTGATTCAAATGATGGTGGCCACTATTTCCATTTCGTTATCAAGATGATTATATTATATATATTCACTTTAGTTGGCATAAATAGATATTCTCAACAATTAGTATAAATACTTCAAACATTTCGAGGCGGAAAATTGATATGCATGTATTTATTTAGTTCTCGTAATTTATCGTTTCGCAGTCATCTCCTCCAGTAGTGAACAAGTGCACATTCTGATCCTGTGTCCGGTGTGTGTAATTTCTGTGTCCGGAAATGAATGTAGAACTTTCATTGTTGTTCTTCGTATTTTGGAGTGGCATATCAAATTACAAACAAATCGAAGAATTTTATACACCTTAATTGGTTATAAGCAAAATCACTAGCATGCCCTAATGGATGATCCTAATTAATTGTTACGGCATAGCATAGAATGCCAGCTTTCATACATTGCCGGTTATATATATATATATATATATATATATATATACATCTATATCATAAAGAATACCCTTTTTTGACAAATGTCACTTGAATGATTTTTTTTATTTATTTAGTTACTTTTTCCATTGTGTACTTAACCAAGGTATTGTGTAGAAATACCTACATATAGAGATATATAGAGACATTGGGGCTTGAATTTGGAAAAAGGGTAATTTTAGCTCTACATTGTCAACATTTCTTCGATAGAAATTGCTTCTTGTAGGGTCGACGTCTCTTGAGACAAGTGCTTTAAGCAAAATGAACGTTGATTCCGAAAATTGCAGTAATTTGTACCGGGAAAACACAATAACAATAAGTTGTTGATACACTACCATGTATTTACTACTATTAGAAAGCTATTTTTTCCCAATTACGTAGGCGAAAGTTCACATTCACAAAAGTAGGATTTATTTCCCCCCAAGTCCAAGTTAAGGTTTATAGTTACATCACATTTAATGAATATAAATATCCTACAGTTATTTATTTTTAAAGATATATTACTAGTACGCAATTTTAAAATAGATGTAAGAAACAATATACAATCTTTTGTAGGGGAAAGATTTTTTGAAAATTGAGCGCAGATTTTTCTGAGACCAATTGCAGACCCTGGACTATTTGACTATTGCTTTCTTCTTGAGAACCTTCAATTGGTAGGATGGAATCAGAATGAACGTGAAATGTCAAAAAAATTCACAATCAGAATATGGTCTGATCGTGACGGTATTTTACGGTCACAATCAGACCGTAGTATTCATTGAAGCTTCAAAGACGAACTGAACATCAAGTAGATACTTTCGCAGCTCTGTTACAACAAACATTTCGAACAATGCTTAAGTTGAGCTAATGATATTTACAGTTTGTGCCCTTGTCCAAAGCAATATGTTCCTGAAATAAAAAAGTCTGACTGCTGTTTTACTAAGGTTTACAACTAATATAGCGCTTAAAGAAGATAACTGGCACATTAATGCAATGCGATTCACCTTGAATTCTGCAGAAACACTTGAAACCGAAAAGTGAGTATTGTTACAGACATCTTAAAATGCATTCAGTTAATGAATAAAACGTACAACACTGACAAAGAATGATATTCTTTTTTTAAGTTTCTCTACTGAAATTGTATTTCCTTTTTGAAATGTCCTTGTCCCCAGCAAGATGTTCCTGGGACGAAAAAATTCCGACTACTGTTTTACTAAGATTTACAACTAATATAACGCTTAAAGAAGCACATTAAATACAATGATATTCACCTTGAATTATGTAGAAACACTTAAAATCGAAAAGTGAGTATTTATACAGACATCTTAAAATGCATTCAGCTTCTGCATAAAACGTACAATACTGACAAAGAATGATTTGTTTTTTTTTTTTTAAGTCTCTCGACTGAAATGGTATTTCCTCTTTGAAATGTCCTTGTCCAAAGCAATCTGTTCCTGAAATAAAAATAGAGTAAAAGAGTTCCAGTGATTCGTAGGGCGTTATTTAATTTTGCTTCCGTTGCTAAGATGTCCTTTTCACGGACCGGAATTTTGGACATTGTTCGGTTCTTTTTATCAACAGAAAGAGGATTGAGATGAGGTTGGAGAAGACAACAAATGATATTTTTCATTGTAAACATTATTCGATGCGCGTGTGGAAAAAGATCAACAAAAATGTATTTTATTTCTTCACAGTTCCCGTTTGACATCACCAGGCATTCCAGCCGACACGATTCTTTCTCCCCTCCTCCGCTCCCCATAAATTTAAGAGTATTTTGAGCATTTCTTTTTGTCGTTTTCTCAAAACAATATGGAGCGCATCATTTAAATGTGTAATCAATATTTCGGGAAAAAATTTCATGTAAGGCGTACTCTAAAGTAGTGCATGATATTTTTGGGGAAAAACAATTAGACAGATTTTTCTTTTATTTTATTTTTACTACATTATATATATTTACTTATTTATTTATTTATATATATATTTATTTATATTTACTTTGGAAAGCCTATTGCTTCAAACACAATAAAACTCTGAAAATTGCAACGAGCATTGAAATATAATTTTTAAAAAGTTTATATGTTTGAATTATAAATAAATACTATGAAGATTTAGTCATTGCTTGCCTCAAATTGCTTAAACAGAATTACCCTGTAATATGTTTAAATTTAAATTACTTTCCAGTACTTATACAAGTGTTTGTTTTAAATCGATTTAGGTCTTATTAGTTCGTAATGGTTATACAGGCTACTCCGGGCTATAGAGTATACAACGTACTCATACGCTTGGTCCAGAATGAAGTCCTGTACAAGGTAATGATTTGCAACTTTTGCTATAACAGAGTATGCAAAAGTCTTATTCTTTTTATAACGTACGTGTTAGACTCGAAAAAATATGCCAAATTCGGCTGTCAACCTCGCATTTCCAGTTTATAAACTGTTTTGGACGTTTGATTCATACATTACCGGGGATAATGAATTTATGACATCCGAAGCATTATCCGATAGTGAGATCGCTCTGGTCAATTAACCCTTCAGCTGTCACGTAGGGTCATATTGATCCAAATACAATTTAAAATTATTTTATTTTCTATGCTTTTTATATGTTACATATTCTAACATTATATTGAAATTAAAACACAATGTTTTACATTTTTTATGCCCAATTTACTTAATTTTTAATTCGACTCTATATGACCCGACGTGTCGACTTGTGTGATGTCTTGATAGGTGACAGATCAAGGGTTAAGAGTCTGGTTTTATTAATAAAGACACTTGGTGAGAGTGAAGATGATGAAGATGAAATTGAAAACGACGTTTCAAATCTATGTGAGGCGTTGAGTGATATAGCATCTATACAGCGGGTCGTTCAATTCTATGCTAACTATTCAGACTCCATTATAAATATTGAAAATGTAATTTTTACCGTGTCATCTAATCAAAAAAAAAACGAAAAATAAGCGATTATTCTTCTAAATAAATACACAGTAAGACCACTCCCTATTTTATTCTGAGAAACTCATTAAATTTCTATTTGAAATCTCTGTCATTGCGTTTGCTATTATGCGTTTTTTTCTTGCCACTGATTTTTTTTTTTTTTTATTATAACGTTCTTCGGTTATAACGGCCAATATGTCCCTTGACAGTACGTTACAACCGGATTCGACTGTATCTACGTTCCTTGCGTAAAATTGTTGAGGAGTTTACTTAGAGAGTTTTATGTACTACCGTTGGTTCTTCCTGTATTGATTTTTTTCCATAAATATTTCCCGGATACTAGCATAGACCTTGGATACTAGCAAATTATTATCCAAAAAATAATACATGTTTTTGCATTCGCCCATAATTATATTATTGCATGTTATTTTCCCTTAAACTTTTTTTTTAATTTTCACACATGCATAACTATATAAACAATACAAAATTAACAATGTAAGCCTGACTGTTTTAAAATGGCAGTTGAATTAGTTGGGAAAACCCACACAATGTCTAAAACGGTGAATTGTGAAATTTGTCTGCTCCAACTGCGAACCTTTGCTTTGGCTCTCCTAGATGTAACTTATTCAAGGAAACAGAATGTTTTAAAATAAAGAGAATTCGACTGAACATCTCGAGTACCTTAACTTGCATCGGTAGCACAAGTAAGGTCATAAACATTTTTTTTAGTAAAATTTATAAGGTTTAATAAAACTATTTCAGTTGATAAATTTATTTTTATCAAATTGTTTAATAAAAATACTAAAATAACTTTGATGATTGCAGGTATATTCAAGAAAAAGTTAACTTTCATTTAAATGTTAAATTTTTAAAAGAAAGTTGTTTTTATATTAAAATACGCACTTTTACACGTTTAAAGCCATTAACTCGGTGTCCATTGAAATCCACACATCTAACTCTGACACAAAATATGTGTTAAAAATAAGTTGAAACTCCTAACGAAGCTGATGTGAAAGTTTATCTCTTGCATCAAAAATATTTTGCCCATAAGCCCCAGTTTCAAAGTATTCATTCATCATTTGTTAGGTTTACCTGAAAGCACGGTAAACAGTTAATACTAAAGCTCGACAAACCATTTTTGCATATTGTAAGTACCCAAGTTTTGAAAGTTTTAAATTAATATAACATCAAAGTAATAATTCTACTACATTTTCTTCTACGCTCGCTATTTAACACTGAATGAATTTTGTTCGAGGAGTTTCATCAACTATTTTTATATAACAAATAAAACTACTCCTTTGCTTTTCAAATATTTAATAAAAATATTCATTTAAAAATACTAAGTTGTTAAAAATAAGGCAAATCTTGATCAGGTAAGGGCACATAGTTGAGTAATTTCGTCGTTTTTATTTATTTTATTTTATTTATTTTTATGCAATATTGTAAATGATTTTTCCGTTATTAGTTCAGTAAAACAAAACCTCTAATGCACTACATCATGTCTTGATTTTAAAAAGTGATGAAATATTTTAAAGTTATCACGATTGGAATTTTAAGTACATAATGTTTTATAAGTTAGAAAATAATGTTATAAATGGAAATTTTCTTTAAAAAGTGGAGAGAAAAAAACATTTTTCAAGAATAAAGTTCAGTAATACAATTTGAAAAGAATACTTATATTTCCGAAAAAACAATTCAAGACTTGTGGAAAAATTTTATATTAATAAATAGTTATTTAAACAACGTGGAAACATTTTAATTTATAACGTTCGTAAACAGTAACTATTTTATGTCATTATTAATTTCAATAAATTATTTTATAAGGGGAAAAAATCACCTCAGGATTCAACAAGAGCTATTAGCCGCAGTTCAGCTCACTACCGCTTGAGCAGCTAAGTCGTGGTGAAATTTATAAACTGCGCTGGAAAATTTGAGAGATTTTTATTTATTTATGTATTTTTTAGCTATATGGTCGGCATTTACTGAATAGTGCACTTTCTTACTTCGTCTATCGACAGGACTTAATTTTAAAAAAACAATGTGGGAGCTCTATAGTATTCAGAACTGATTTTCAACGTAAATAGTCGGAAATCCGTAAAAAATCTCAAAATTCACGTAAAATTGAAAAGAAGTACAGAACCTGAGATCCTGTAAGCTCCCATGCAAAATTAGAGTCCAGAAGTTAATTTCCCAAGTCGTGCAGTTTTCATATAAATAAAGTATTTCAATCGAGTGTTGTAGTATTAGATAGGTTTTCCCAAAGATTTTAAATGTAACCGATATAAATGAATCGTTTATTTCGAAAAGGTAAAAACTCTTAAAAACAAAATTTTTTTTCAGGAGGCAGAAAAAAATAGGCTTATGAACAGTTGAAAAACTTTACGGGTCTGATCTTTTACTATTTTACTTTAGTAGGTAATAGTAGGGTACTTTAGTAGGCAATATTGGTAAATTGAACCGATTTTTGATTAATTATGCCACAAAAATTAATAAACTAATACTGAGAGTTGTCCTTTTTTCAAAACGGAGATGTTACATTTTCGATTTTCGAAATAAACGATTCAAATAATTTCTTCTGCAAAATTGTCATTACAACGCAAAATCGATTGCTCTTCAATATTTTTACAAATCCTGTTCAATGAGAGGTATACATGAGACGTGTATATATATATATACATGCGTACTTTTATACATTTTTCTTCCAGCAACCCAAAGTAGTAGTTTTTTTTCAAAGAAATTTATAGATGCGTTATTGATTATTTATTATAACCAAAATTTTTGGTAAATTCAAAAAAAAATATGTTCCCGTCACTGGCATTGCCTGACAATAATAAATCCACCTGCCAAGAATATATTTCAAATTCCGCCTCAAATTGTAGAAATACTCTCTGAGCTGGTATTATGTTAAAGCTTTCTCAGATACAATATGAAAGAAACGGAAACTTTTATAAGGCAAAATTTCACTAAATTGAATTGATATTTCTTAATAATCTTGGTAAATTCAAACAAAATATGTTTGGCCATTACGGGACTTTCAGCAAGTTTTAAAAATAATCTGTTTTCTTGCAACTTTCTAAGGCTTTTCCTAGAACCATTAAATGGTAATGGCTCCATTAAATGGAGTGCCTAAAACAATTATTTTGCTCACATCAAAAAGTAATTTAATGAGTTGCGTAAGAATATTTTTTATTCAGTTAATCCTTTAATGTCGTATTGCTCAGACACTGATGAATCGAGATGTATTTTCCAACTTTGTTTTCCTTTGGACTTATTGATTCTTTTTTTTTTCTCAAAACAGTTTATTTTCAGCAATATTTTATTTCAGATGTTTTCATAAAATATTTTAGCTGTATCCAGTTGAATTCACCTACTTAAATTACGTGTTTATAAATAAGCAAGTAAAATGTCAGTAATAATAGCATACAAGGGCCAAAAATGTCATGCTGAGCACGGCAAAAATAAAGAAACAATTAAATAAGAAATGTTGCCTGACTAGTAGTGATGGTATCAAAGAAATATATCGGGATATTTAAATTGCTATAAGTAATACGTGAACTAAATTTCATTGAACTAAACTGCAACTGAACGTGAACGAAACTGCAACACCGTGGTTCATTCATGGTGTTATAGTTTTAACAAACAACAGTATAGTGTCCAACATAATGATTTACTGCCAACTAAGAGAGCTGAAGTAACATACAATATTTGAGTCACATAAGGGAAAGATGGAGCAAATGTTTCCAGCTTCGACGTTTGGTTCTCTTCCGAATCCCTCCCCCTCTCCCCCGATTGTTAATCGTTGGATAGAGCACGAAAGGTTACCAAGAAAACCTACTGATTAATTTCATTTCAGCGTCTCATCACCCTGACCCTCATATTCGGCTCCTACTTCAAATAGCGATATAACGGTTTCAAAAACCAAATTTCCTTATTTTGCTCAATGGCACCTCTTATTGTTGAACAACGCATACGAGACCTTAAAATGTCTACAAGAGTCATTGGTTTATAATTCTATGTCATTTATATCAATTCTGCATATATTTTGATTTTTGTAATTCACAGAATTTGCTACATACCTTTCGATAATTATTTTTAAAACACAATGACTGTAGAAGAATATAAAAAAAATATAAATGGAAAATACTGTTATTGTCTCTTATTATATTGATGTAACGACAATGCATCCGTCTTCACCATAACACTAAAGTATCACAATCCTGATATATTGTTGGTGAAGAGTTTTTGAGCAGTGAAGGAGATGAAAACGAAGCAAAATTAATGTCATAAACTGTTTTTAAAGATGTACCTGTTAGAAGTTTTGACTTCAATTCAAAATTTACAGCAAAGAATTTGATCAGTCAACGGTTCAACTTTGAAAACTATTGCTGTTTCGCTTAATTTGTTCCTGGTCACTCACCAGTTAAGTACAGTTACAAAGTAATTACTCGTTCGCTTGGACTTGGTAGAAACGCTGCTCTAGTAAGTAAAAAATATAAGGAGTGGGAATCAAGCTTGTGATTTAAATAAAATAAAAGGACATTTTATTATTATTTTGTAAGTGCAATCTAATAATATTTTTTAAACTTTAAATTGAGTAAATCTAAGTTAGATAATATTTTTAAGATAATGTATGTTTTTAAAAATAATTCTTAACAAACATAATTTTTACTTTTCATTTAGCTTGCAAATCTTTCAGTAGGGCAGTTTTTAAGTTTCATAATATATTGAAAATATATTCAATCGATTTCATACAGTACTGAAACATAAGGCAACCTCAACATTGTTGATTTAATACATAGAGGTTTTTTATTTAGTAAGTAATTTTGGTTTACCTAATTACATTTCCCTTTCTCATTGTATTTTATAGTTTAGTACTATAATTTCTCCAGTTTCTACGGAATTGAGATGTAATAAAAATATCATTAAATTTCCTTTTGCTAAACAGTTAGTCAAGCAAAACTTTTAAACAACGATTTTTTTTTGTGTATTCAATATAAAAATGTAGCTATTGTTTAACTACTTTATAAGACCCAAAAAGGAGCAAAATACAGTTTGAAGAAACATAATTTTCCAAAATGTTCCGGATAAGACCCACGGACCCCCTTCCCGCTTGGGGGCCCCTCTTCAGTACCTGGCCGAGGGTACCAGGGGAGCCAGTCCGGGTCTGGTTATGAAGTTCTATGAATGCAACCGACGCAAAAAAAATACATAAATAAAGAAATAAAAAGTTTATAAGACTAACAAAGACCTAAGACGCAAAAAAATAGAGAGCGATGTCATGTCAGCATTAAAGAATTATATATTTAGAATCTATACATTCTGATGTTATTTTTATTTTAAGCACAAAGTTAAATTTCTTTGATAAAATTAATTGAACTTCTTGTGATGAAATTTATTTAAAATGGTATTCATTAACTTTAAGGCCTAGGTATAATTTTTTAGATAATAGTAACTACAATTTCAAAAGTATTGTCATTTCAGTGATGATAAAACAATATTTAAAAATTTATTCCAGTGTACTTGAGATGAAAAATGTTGTTTAAAAATCTTTCAAAGCTTTTAGCTCATTAAGCATTACAGTGAGAAAATGACATATTTTTTCCTACTTATAAACATTTCCAGCAATGCTTTCAGAGTCGTCATTAAGCATTTCAAATAAAATTGTAAAATACTTCAAATTGCTTAATTAGTTTACCCTTTTTCCTAACCTTCAAGACATCCTTAAATATTTAAATTACCATTTACAGTTTCATCAATAATTAGTTCAAATTTATCAGACTATTTTTCTTGATAGCGAAAGATACCATTTTTATATAATAATTTCCGCCATTCTTGTATCTCGCGAATTTATTGTTTTAATTTATTGCCGTAGTTTCTTAAAGGATCCAGCCCCTAAAATGTTTAGATAGCTCCTTTATAACCTCCAATTTTTAACTGACACAAAATGCTCAATAAATTCATCCAACATACAACACTAAATGAATCTACTTTGCTGGCGAAATTTAAATACACCCGCATCCTCTTTCAAAAATATATTCGCCTCCGCGCAATCTCGTTATCTAGCGCAACTTATTATTGTTGTTTGGATTTGGATTTCTTACACACACACACACACGCACATATATATATACAAGGTGCGACAATCAAGTAATGAGACTGATGGGGAAAAATATCACATACGTTTTAAGTCCTTTTTAGTTTAATATCACTCAAAAAAAACCTTCTGCTTGTATGCACTTAGTCGAGTTCTTCCACCACTGCTGATACATTTCTGGAAGGTCCTCCAAGAAGCTCGTCACAGCTTTTTGGACATCTTCCGTTGTTTGAAAATGGTTCCCCTTTACCGCCATTTTGACTTTCAGATATAGAAAAAAAATGGCGAATAAGATGACTGAGGTAATACTGCAATACTCTTTGATGTTAAAAAACTGCTGTACACAATTTTGCGCAAATTTTTCTCAGACCAAGATCTTTACTTATTATTTGACGAACAGTTTCCTGATTGATGCTTTGTTCCTTTGCCAACAGCTTCACGGTTAATCCTTATTCTCATAAAGTAGCATATATGCTACCTGTTGTTTCCCCCTACTTTTTATTTGTTAAGTGACGTCAGCGCGTATGTTGCATTGTTATTGGCTAGCCCTTATTCTCATAAAGTAGTATATATGCTACTTTATAAGAATAAGGGTTAATCTTTGATCAGATCGCCCGAGCTCACTCACCCTGACTATGTTGACATCAGTCAGAGGTCAATTATCGTCAACTGCGGTCTTCATCTTCACCATTCGTTCTGTCTTCTGTAAACATTTTATGCCAGCGAACAGCTTGAGCTCCTGACATAATCTTATTTCCAAAAGCCTTCTGAAGCTTTCCGAGAGTTTTCGTCGCATTCTCACCCAACTTAACGCAAAAAAAAAGAGAACTGACATACCGCTGCTTACTATTTCTAGATTCCATTTCTGTAACGACAGACTAAAACATGTGTTTACTTGAGCAACCACCAATGACGAATGAGCAATTTTAGCAATGTGCCATTCGGAGTCAAAGTAGCTTAGAGATCAAGGTCAAGGATAGTGTGCTTGTGCAAGCTATAGGGTTCCCACATATTTCAAAAAAAAATCAGTCTCATTACTTTATTGTCGACCTTGTACATATATATATTTCTCAGATGAGAGCCATTTCTACATTGATTATTCTCATAGCCGTATACTGCTTCATCAGGAACCAGATACAAAAGCAAGTTTGATTGAGGATAAAGCTACATGATTTTCACGTTCTTACACTGTTAGAAATTACATCATGAAATTACTTTTAAGTAACCGGCAGCAGTCTGTCCATCTAATTCACCGTTAAATTTACGGTTTGGAACATTTTTCTATCTTTACGGGACCTAATCATTTCCAATTAACTTGATTAAAAAGCCATAAATACAAAAGTTTACGGTTTTATAAACATTTAAAAATGGTTTCAAAACAAAATTTTAACCATTTCGAGGCGTAGAAACCATAAACGGAGCTTGCAGGACTCGAACCCCCAATGCGTGGGGTACTAGCTTTGCTCTCTACTCACTCGCCCACCGTGATCACGTATAGCGGACGTTTATTTATCAATAAATCTTCTTTTCAAACAGGCAAACATGTTTAAAATTGAGATTTCAGTTTTTGATTGGATCTAAATTTATTTTTGGTCTATATTTACTGTATATTGGCGAAAATAATTTTATTTGCTGCAAAAATTAAAATATAAACAAGCTTCAGTAGCTCAAATTATGGGTTCGCTCATTCGCAAACAGTTTGGGAATCCGGTGTCTTCAATTTTTGGTTTACGTGTGTATGTGTTTCTATTTAGTATCCACTGCTTAAGCCACTTTTTTTTTCTTCTTTTTTTATGTACACATGCAGATTTTAACTGATAAATTCGTATTCCTATTTTAAAACAACGTACGACCGGTAAGGTTTCGCAACCAAGATGGACGCCGATTCTTATTGAGCGCTTGTAAATTACGGTTATTTAAACGTTCTTTAGTAGAAACAGAGAATAAACGATTTTTTCGCAATCAGCGGTTTGAATACCATTTTTTAATGGTTATTCAACTGTTGTAATTAAATATGGTAAAATAACAATCAAATAAATGGTTATTTTACTATTTTCCTACGGAAATTTTTAACAGTGTAGATCATTAATTTCGTCACTATTGGAACCAATGCTTGTACCTGGTCTGAAGTAAGAAGCAACTTCTATGACTACTGTGACATTGCATAGGTCTTTAAGAATCCAAATATCAACTCAGAGCTTTATTTTATGAATTTTATATTTAGTCACAGAGCTACTCTTAGCATTAGATCTGGCAACAAGACAATTCCTAGAGCTTTTCCTACGTTGCGTTAAGTAATCAGACCACTGTTTGATACGTGTTGTTTGTAGTGTAGTTGTTGTTTTGTGTCAATCTGTGTTTCAAGTAATTAAAACTAGGTAGTATCTTGAACGAATCATTTTTAGACGGGACATTCATATGTTGAAGTTCGTATTCAAAAGGCTCTCCTGCCAACCTATGGGAAGTTACCCAATAGTTTATGCACCAAATAGTAACTTACCTCCGCATATTGCAAAATTGAATCAATCTGCATTAATTGAAGCATTTTTATAATATATTTTACTCATGAAGATTTGAAAACATTAGCGGGAAACTTTTGAGTTATAAGTAAAAATTGTAAGAAAAAATATAAAGTAAGAGAAATAAAAGTGAAGAAATGTATGCTCCACAGAGTGAAGAGAAGTTTGAACAAATGCATCATAAAGTGACGGTTTTGTATAATAAATTAGTACCAGTATTTGCTGCTGATGGACGTGGAACTTCTAATATATTAAAATAAATAAGCGGGAATTAGGAGGAAGCAGTATTTTTCAGGAATTTTGAATAATCAAATATACATAAACTACTAAACTGACTATACAGGTAATCCTCATGGTTTGTTAATCAATGATCACAATCTCTGATATGATGAATAATTTTCAATGTGAGTTCAATTCACGTTGAGTGTTTTACGTATATATTCCTCGAAGATTTTCAGCAGTGAGCCAGATAGACATTCATCGTTACAATTTTGAAAGTGTAATAGGTTGAGAAAGGAGTCTTGAAGTGCATTAGTGCTTCTCAAGAATTGTTCTTTTTCTTCACGTTTCACTTAAAGCATTCATTTTGGGTTCAAGATTTATTATTATTATATATCTTTATAGGTGTAATAAAGTGCTAAATTAAATTCAACATCTTGAAGGGAGTTTTTGGAACGATAGTGAAAAACCCTGAAAAAATTACTTCAGATAAATTTTAAACTTTTTACTTATTTTTCAAATTTATTTGGTCTCGTTTTTTTTTTTTTTTTTTTTTTTTTTAAATTTTCGTTCTCTGTAAAGGTCTTTGAAACAATGAATAACGTATTGCTATGGTAGCATGAACTAGAGGAACCTAGAGTACAAGTTGCGATATATATTTTTAAACAAAGGCACCTTTTCCGTATTTTTTTAATCAATTTTTCCCTAATTTTTCATTTTCTTAGATTTACTTCAACGGTTGTTGTCGTTGTTGTTTTTTCTAATGCCACTTGGGTATCCAAGCTCCCTTTCGCAGAGGCGACCAGGAATTAAGGCAGTAAGGAGCTCCTTCCGTTTTAAAGATGAGCACCACAACGCTGGAAGTACGACTTGGCTCAAGATGCATTTGGATGGTACTAAATGGTAGCACCACAAATACGCCACTTTCGTTTTTTGACCTAAGAGTGAAGCGAAGGGAAATTCTCCACCCTCCGGTACCCTCGGGAGAATTTCCCTTCCCTAACTGCTTTCTTAACTATAATAAAATATATTTAGTTAGTTTTCGGTTGAAATGATACGGAATAAATTTCGTATATTTTAGTCAACATAAAGTAGTAAAAATGATTTGAAAGATAAAGCAATTGTATGAAATATTATTCGTGAAATGTATTTCAGCTTCAGTTCTTCGTTAACCTTATTTGATAACAAAAGCACTGGGAAAAATAGCGGATAACAATAGTTCTGGTGGCAAAATGGAAACTTTTCAACTCTTTGCTTGTCTATGTATTGCTTTTATTCCTTTGTGTAGATTAATTACAGTCAAACATGTCTTTTTTGTGTGATATTTTTGTGCGATTTTTTATGCTATTTACATTGTGCGATTTTCTTTTTTTTTTATGCAGTAGCCACCAGGTTCGACTACCTCAAAAAAATAGAAAATCGCAAGAAACAAATAGCATAAGAATGGACCGCACAAAAACAGCTTTAACGTTTATTGTATGTGATATTACTTTAATATAAATGTTAACGTGATTTATCACTGTTTGAGGATTTTTTCATAAATATACACCAGTACTTACGTATCTTTTATAAAAGCACTTTGTGCAGTATTGTGTAATTGTATTACATATAATTTTATGTGTTAATTAAATAAAACAGTTTTACAAGTACATAACTTCATTTTCAACACGTTTGTGGCAATGAAGTGTTAATCACAAATGTCGTATCTGCAGCTGAGCTCAAAATGAAATATTGACGATTAGTTTAGCTTATTTGATTCACATAACCACCTTTTCGAAACTTTTTTTTTTAAATATCCCAGTGAATAGGATCACAAAATATTGTATTTACGTAAAATAAGTGACCAAGAACTATTTTGTGGTAGTTACTCAATTTCGTCCAAAAGTGCAAATACGACTTGTGAGCTTAGCACGGCAGTATACCGCCGTGCTAAGCACAAACATCGTATCTACAGCCGAGCTGAAAATGAGATATTAACGATTAAAGTTTTGCCCCTCCATGTACTTGATTTAGATAACACTTTTTCGGATTTTTTTTTTTATGTTGCCCGTTCACATATGACCACAAAACCTTGTGCTTGGGTAAATAAGTGACAGAGAATCACCACGTGGTGGCAATACTTAATTTCGCCAAAAAATGCAGAGACGACTTTTGTGCTTAACTCTTTCAGCGGCACAACAATAAGTGTGGTACCCATTTCCACGAATTTTTGACGCTCAGTTTCCCCTAGCACGGTAATATACCACTATAGATATTCACTCAGTACTATAGGTTTGATTGATTTAAATACAGAGTTCTCACGTGCTCTTTAAATCTCATAAAGAAAAAGCTTTTGTATATTTTTAATATTTGAATGAATAATCAACTGCATGATAGTCTCGTTTTTTTTTTTTTTTCTTAACCACACCTCTGTTCCTAAAAAAGAAGGATCTACACAGCTTTCCAGACTTCCTGTAAGAACTATACAGCTCTCAAAAGCCAGGGCGTATCTTTTTTTCTTAAAATACTAATTTTTCATATATCATTTCATAGACTTACGGAAATATTTACAAGTTAATTCGGTTTATATAAATAAGAACCTGGATCAGGCCCAAGTTGAGTTCAAGCTTTCTGGTTACATTTCGATTTTTTTACATTTTTTTAAATTTATTTTTTGGTGTTTTTTTTATAAAAAGATGGTTTTTAAAATTAGAAGCGCAACATCAGCTACGTGTTCTAATTCATCTGAGGGATAACTGTAGTCAAGCAGAGAAAAAGAAACGAAAAAACCAATTTCCCTAAAAAAGATGTTTTTTAAATTAGAGTCACAACATCAGCTACGCGCTACAATTCATTTGAGGAATACTTATAATCACAGAAAAAGGAACGAAGAAAACGAAACTAGCGGCTGGTAAAAGTGCACGTGTAAATAATCCCTTAATGCCGACTTCTATTGAAAATTAAAATGATAAATCAAATGGAGAACTCAGAATCAGCTACAAGAGGAACTATTTGGGTTCACCCAAACGCATTTAAATTTCCAAATGTAGACAACATTTAATAAGATGTATCATTTAAAAGAATAAAGGAGGTAATGAAACCAATTAATATTTATAGGAGCAGAAACACCTTCGAAAAAATGCAAAAATCTTCAAGACTGTTATGTGTATTTTATGTTTTTAATATTGAGATATTTTATTGTAAAATAAGCTTTTAGAAAAGGACAAATGAGTGCCCCATGTTATTTTTTTTTTCATGCATGAAAACACTCAAAATGTCAAGTGTCCCAAATGGATGGGGATCCCTAACTTGGACAACAAATATTTATTTTTTAAGGGACTTACGAAAGAAACTTTAGCTTGTTGTGCGGTAAACTGCTAAGGCTCTTCCTAAAAAGCGCACGTTTAGCTCAAATTTAAAACTCATGAGTAACATGCTATTAGAAATGAAAGTTCAAAACTATCCCAAGTATAGGCACTTGTCTGTATACCGTTTAGTAATTAGAATATTGTTGAACAGTATTTAAACACAAAATGCTTACTACAGCCCCAATTAAGACTACTTTTTGTGAAAGTGATTCTTAGTTTTTTACATTGAAGAACTACACCGTATTTCAAGAAAGGTAAGTCGTTTGCTTTATTTAGTTGTAATTGCTCTATAGTGTCGTTTATCTCTATTTATCATGGTCGGAACATTTTATAAACATTTAAATTATTGCAAACGCATTTTTTTAATTATTATTTTTTATTTATTTATTCATTTTTTAAATTTTAATGGGCTGCTATTGGTTTCTGCTAGTCGCAGACCTAGTGCGTTAACGAGAGATTGGTACCAGCTCTTTCAGCGGCACCATAGTGAGTGTAGTGCCATCGCCGCAAAAGGAGACTTCTGACGTCCGGGTTCTCCACCTGAAAGGGCAAGCACCCGGACTCTGTTCATGCGAAATTGCACTAGGAATTTAATTTAGCCGAGAACATCCAAGTCAAATGTCTACTCAAGGGATCTGTTACATGCCGCATAATCATACGACATGAGTGCAGACGATTTTCTGCATCACGAAAATCCACCGACACTGCTAGGCTCTATCCTTTTACATGTGGCGTACGAGCTCCGCGCCTAACCACGACGCCCACCATGCCGGCCTTGTTACAAACATCTTTGGTAAAAAAACGGGGCTAAAATCTATAGATGCTTCACTTTATCCAATTTATTAGAAATTAATTACTTGCAAATAATTTTAAAAGAGGCTTTGACACGAAGAAATATATAAGAGGCTTTTACATTTAAACTAAATCAATACAAAGAATTATTTCATTTTACTTACTGCTGGAAGAAGGGCTAATGCTTATCAAAATCGGTTTAGTTTCCTATAAAGGCACTCTCTTAAATAGGAAAGTTGATTTTTAACATGAAATAACCTTTAATGTTGGAGATGAAAAAATGAAGCTAAGAAGAATTTTTCTACGTAACTTTTTTTATCTTCATCTGTTTCTAATAGTGGAGTCTTTATAATTACTGGTTTAGAAAGTTATATGGAAACGAAAAAGTATACAGAATACAAAAGAGTTTTCAAAATTGACCTTTTCTTCATATGTTTCTTATGGTAGAGTATTTATAATTACAGGATTAGAAAGTTATATGCAAACGAAAAAGTACACGGAATAAACGACGTGTTTTTAAAACGAAGTTTTTCCTTTTACTTTTTGACAAACTGGATAAAATATTTCTGAAAAAAAAAAAGACTATCAACCGTGAGCATCAAAGGCGAAAATTATTTTTTGAAGTTATTAAATATCCTAGGAACTGTGTCTCAAACGCCAGACATATGAGACTTAAAGGACATTTAAGTTATAAGAAATATTTTTTGCAAAAGGAAATAAAATTTAAATTACAAAATATAATTGCATCTAGAATATTATTTCAAATTTCTTCATGCTTCCTATAAGGTATAAATTAATTTCTTAAGTAAGTTTTTTCTTCCCTAGAAAACTTTTTTCAATGCAGTTTTAGGAGAAAATAAAATGGTTGCAATAAATAGCATCAGGTACCGTAAATTGATTCGTAAAAATGGATTGAGAACCGATTTTAAATAAACGATTTCATTTCTATTATTATTATAAGGATATTACTTCAATGACGAAGGCTCCTAAAATATTAAAAATAAATTTGAAACTTCTAAACATGCTCTGAATAATTATATTAAAGTATTTCAGTCTTCAATTTCATTGAGTATGAAAAATATACAGTAGAATGGCGGCTAGCTTTTTTGCTAAGCAAATTGAAACACATTTTTTTTTCTTTTAGAAGATGGCTACTTAAATTGATTGCAGCTACATATTGTAAAACTACCGTTCCAAAAAAATGAAAATTCAATTTAAGTTCAAAAAATTTAATAATACTAGTACTTGTAATACTAAATTTTTCTAGGTCCAACAGCCATCTCCAAACAGACATGCGTACTAAAACGCGATCTTAAAATAGACGTTAACAACTTAACTTAAATGTTAAACAATTATATTAATGAAAAAACATTGTTCTATTTTCGTTTATTTTCTTTTTTAATTTATTTATTTATTCTTCTCATGTGTGGCAATACATTCGTAACCATTGCTAAATTCAAAAAACATCGCAAAATCACTACAATCCTCAAGACAAAAAAACTGTGAATGAAAGGATAAATTTCATATATTTTACAGAAATTAATTAAACTTGTTTCGCATTCAAAAGACACTAAACGCACCGCGTAATTTTATCTTCATGATTAATATAGTTTTGTCGTAGCTCCCTATTAACGCAACGTTTTAAGATTACATAAATTTGAATTATACGGGTTTCGCTGTTTAAACTTCAAAACATTTATTGAAACAGATCTTCTGGCTCTACAATATCAATTAAACTTGTCCTTTCCAAGTCTATTAAATTATCCTATAATTGTTTGTCCTATAATCATTGTTCATTACAGCAATTTTCTCCACTTCATTCATTATCTGCATAATGAAGGTAACTTAATTATGCTGTCTACGTACCAATTAAAAGCTCTGAACTCAGAAGGTGAATGCGCTCCCGGATTTAATGTATTACGATTCCTCAGACGAATTCAACGATCTTGGTAAAAGTTTTGTAATAGTGTTTAATTGCCACGAGCGAATGCGAAAGCTTTTCTTTCAATTTAATACAGATTGGAAAGTTAAAAAAAAGAAAAAATAGACAGGTCAAATTAAGTTCAGCTTTTCTACCTATTTTTATATAAGGTAAAGCTGGTAATGTTGGCGCAAAATTGGAAAACGTAATAAAAAAGAATGAAAACGTTATTTTTTTTCCAAACTTTTGGTGAATATTATAGAGTACATTCCCTCTGTATGCACTTAAATCTCTGTTTAATTGTGATGCTGTAATTTAAAACCACAGCAGAAATAAAGCCAAGACAGCTATTTTTTGCTTATTTGCATATAGGGCAGGTGAGATTACGCACAGCGGTGGTTCACACACATGGGAGATGGCTTTCGATAATAAGTAGATTATATTAATTAATAACTGCAAGGAAATTGTCAAAATACCTGAAAAAGCTTTTGCTTAAAAAGTATCTTGCAGTACTCTCATTACAATGAAAATCAGAGGAACAGAAATGAAAATTCAGGCCTTTACATTTGGAAAGCGTATAGATAAAACGTATGAATTCAAGTAGACACTGATGTTGTTGCTGTACAACTATCTGGAATCGCGGTGCACTCACACTTTCCCTTCCCTCAAAAAATTCAAGTGCGCCATCTCACCAGGTTTTACTTTATTGTTTTCTATTGTGTGATGAAAAGAAATTGTTGTGTGATTTTCTTCAAAATGATCTGCAATAACTTTTCCTTTAGGCGTACACATTCGTCCCAATTTAATTTAAAATGACAAATATACTGTTAAAATTTTGAAGCGTAATTAATCATTTCCGGTATTTTTTTTTTACTTTTAAATTACTAGCAGATCTCAAGACTTAACAGTATTTTTTTAAGTAAACATTGTATTTAATTCTCAGCTGGGTTATGACACATTGCTCGTCACGTCACCCAAAAATGAAATACGACAAAGGAAAATTTTTGCGAAATCTATTATATTTTCTTCTTTATGGAAGATGGGTATAAATAACTTCTGCAAGCAAAGTAAAGTTTCTCCTGTGGATTGCTATTTACTTATACTGAAGTAACTTTCTGCATTTTCAGTTCTGTATCATTCTTATTAAAAGAAAGCAATTAATTCCGTTTCTAAACATGTCACATAGTTTCGGGCGAATAAGTACTTTAAATTTACTGATAGGTCTTCTTCAAATATTTTCATTGTTAATTCTTATGTGAAGTGTTTAGTATTCAAATTAGAGATTTTGATTAAAATTTCGAAACTTGACTTCCATATTAAAACCAATCCCCAAGTGTGACTTTACGTGATCAGAGAGATCATGAAAATAATATATATGTTAGATCAATTCCAAAGCGCTCTTTTATTCTGTAAGTGAATGTCAGAAAGTGATAACGATTTGTTTTAAAAACAGAATAGAGAATGAACGAAGAAAAAATGGTAGATTTGCAATGAAAATTATTGGACTGCCTGATGGTTATCGATTAACTACTTGCGCTGGCAAAAAATTCGCCAACGCGTGTACCAGAACGGTACCTCGATGAGAGGCGTCACAGTGTTCAATGCCTTAGAGAAATTGGGAAAAGATTTATACTTTCTAAACTAATTTATTTTCTACCGAGGACTTTTAATAGTTTTTGAAAGGAATATAGAGCGTCGATTGATTATAAAATTATACAAATATAAATATTAAATTTATTTATTAATAAGCATGCAAAGTGCCGAAGTGCCACGAACGTCGTTTTTGTTTCTCTGACAATCGCATGATGACGTACATACCACGTCGTTGGCGATTCTGTGACAAAAGCATTACGACGTGCGTGGCACGTCTTTCTAGCGTATAATATAACACTCAGTCGGATTTCCTATGACTTTTGCTTCCTAGACGAGTGCTCCTGTTTCAGCAATTTTCAATACTTCTAAATCTATGTCACAAGAGTAATTAGGTTAATGTAACAATATTCTATTGTTTCAATTTCTTAACATTAACAGCAATTTAAAACGTTGAAATATACATATTTCGTGCAATTTCTTGAGTACTGACGAAATTATGAACGGTTAATCAATATCAAAATACCAATTATTTTCAAAGAGCAATAAAAATATTACGCCCAAGAAATGTGAAGCAAATGCATTTGTATCGATTGTCCGTTTAAATTCATTTTCTTTCAAACATTAATTTCAATCTCGAGAGAGCGATTAAGTGCCATTGAGTGAAATCCAATAGTTAGGAATTGCTTATAAATTTTAACACGCTTTGGTTACTCTTTTGTGATAAGTAATTAGCCCGGAGTTTAATGGCTCAAGAAATTGTGAAACCTTTCTCTTTGAGAGTAAAGAGCTTTATATCAAGTGTGACAAATAATTCTTCATGAATAATATACTTGGAATTTTAGTCTTTTGTCAATTAAATATGGATTCCCATTGTGTGTTTTTCTTTATGTTCCTTCTGCTAGTTTATATTCACAACCAAAGCAGTATTTTTTGATATAATGCGATAAATTAGAACTAATTAGTTGCTAATCAATATCAGGAACGTTTCTACAAAAATTTCTATTGTATATACTTTTTCTTAACTTGTTCCCTCAATTATTACGCGTTTTCCTTTTTATCAAATTAATTCTGACCTTTATTTTAGGAAGCCTATCATATTAACAGGAATAGTTCTAATTTGGTAATGATTCTTCCTCAACATATTTTTCACAGGTCTGGCAGAAATTCCTTTAATTTGTTGTTCTTTCTTGGTTTCGTTTCGACTTTGAAATGTCCAAGGTTTTTTCCCATCTTTTTTATGACACTATTTGCAGTTTTATATTTGACACATCTGGTATCAAGTTTAGTATTGTTCATGTCCTTGAACTTTATTCTGATACCACTCTAATTCAACTCATCGAGGAAGAGACCTTTTTTTAAAACAGCTTCTACTTCCATGCTGGCTTTATTCTGATTGGTTTGCAGGTAAATCTTAGGCTGTATAAGCCGTGTTTTTGTTGTTTTGTCTGCTTCATTTGGATGTTTTTGCATCTCGAAGCTCCACTACTGCATTGAAAAAGAGATTCCAAGCAATCCCAAAACATATGTCTGTATTTTAATGCTCATTTGTGCTTTCTTAACGTGAGATTTTTTTCAGTTTTACTAGTGCACAAAGTTCCTTTATTTATCTTTTTTTAATGTACAGGGTGTCTGAAAAGTCTAGTATTTTGGGAAATCAGTTAATTTTACCCGCGGTAAGAAGCACAACTATGACTAGAATTATTCAAATTTAGAAAAAAAAATATTTTAGATAGAAAAAAAAGGGAACCGCCCGAACAGGGACTCGAACCGTGGACCGTTAGGTTAAACGCCTAACGCTCTACCGACTGAGCTATCCGGGGTCGGAAATTACACTGTTGGTATCTAAAAGCACAAACAATTACCTCTTGAGTATAAATAGACAAATCATGCAGTAAACGAAAAATAAGTAGTCCATATCGAAATAATTGAAACGACATTCGAGCAATTAACTTTGAAACTGGAGAGACGCTACCGATAAGCAGGTGGTTTCTTCTTGCGGTTTGCACAAATACGCATGTTCCTTGGTTTTATATAAGGACTAGGGAAATCAAAGTAAATGAATAGTTTTAATAATGTGTAGGGATAGGAAGTTGTTTTCGATGAAAACTTTTGTGTACCTTAGTGGTAAATAGAAATGTACCTTCATGCTAAATATAAATATAAGTTAAGTTTTTTGTTTTTGTTTGTGTGTTTTTGTTTTTACCTCTTACCTCTCCCCCCCCCCTTTTCTTGTCAACAAATCATAAAAAAACAAATAAACAAGGACATCACTTACGCCTTTCACATTCATAACAAATTATTTTTTCATGAAGTAAACACTAGATGGCAGTGTTTGCATAAAGTGCGAGGCAGTTTTTGTGAACAGACATGATATGAGGCCAATTTTGACTTTCCGAACTAAAGCTGCTTCAGATCGTGAGCAACAGCAGCAAAAATCTTGCCACTCAGGAATTGACGCCTCAGCACTGTGTGCAAAGATGAATGTTTGAAAGTGCGCAGCTGGCAGACCTGAGAGATGGAATTTTTGTTATAGTTGCTCCCGGTCTGAAACCAGCATGTTATTTTCACATGTCTTCTAACAGGAACAGAGTAGAGAATTTCTAGGGAAAATCTCTTTTATAAGAATTTAAATAGAGGATATGATTTCATGGGGTCATTTTCTTGACTCATTCAAATCAATAGGAAATTAAGCCATTTGACTCAAACATTTAAAAAAAACGTTGTTTCCAACACAAATTAAAAATTTTAAGACCTAAAAGTAGAAGAAAAGTAAAGCAAAAACATTTATGAACTGACAAATTGTTATTATCGTGACTCTCATTTCCCTGGTATATGAGTGCCAGATAAATGATCCAACTTCAAGGAAACTGGCAAAACGGCAGAATTTTCATAAAAATTTATTATAATAGTTCTGATTATAAAAGGTATACTATATATATCACACCTCCAATGCATTAGGGCCATAACCAGGGCCTTATTTACCATTAGGCGGGGCCCCCTAATTTTGGTTATTATTTTTTTTTTTTCTTTTTCTTTTTTTTTTTTTTTGTAATTTAAAATTTTTTAGAAAAATATTTAAAAATAGCATATTTTAAAAAAAAACTGTTAAGTGTTCTGTTGCTTCACAGAAAATTTGTATTATTAAATTATTTTAAAACCACAAGGAATTTTCACTTTGGGGGCCCCCAATTTTGTTCTGACAATTTGATCTTGGCAATTTGAAAATTCATCCCAAATTTTGGTCTGACAAATTGAAATTTAAAAAACAAAATCAATTTTGAACTTTGGGGGCCCCCAGATTTTATTCAAACATTTTGTGATTAAAAATCAAAATAATTTTGCACGCTGGGGGCTCCCAAATGTTAGTCTGACTCTTTGACATTTGAAAAACAAATTAGTTTTTGCACTTTGGGTTCCTCAAATTTTGGTGTGACTCTTTGAAATTTGAAAAACAAATTAGTTTTTGCGCTTTGGGGCCCCCACAATTTTATGTTTAAAAAATATTTTGTTGCATTGCCCCCAAACATGAGTTGTGCCTATAGTTATTCAAAATGGAAATCGGGCCCTGGCCATAACTCCAAAAAAGTGTGTTTCACTCGGGGTTTTTTTTCGTATACTAATGTTATATCTATTTGCATTACTTTTTACGTGATTCGAGGAAATTTTTTTTAAAAATAGAACTAAATTATGAGATAATTAAATATTATTTGCCGAAAATTGCACAAAACTTTAAACACAATAAGGTCAGGTGGGGTAAAATGGTCATAAAATCCACATTTTTCAACTTTCTTTCCCAATAAATATAAGAATTTGAACAAAAGATTCAGATTTTTTGCTTGTTATTTTACATTACATAATTAAAGAACAGATTGCATTAAATTTTGAGCAGAAAGAAAGTAAGTAAAATAATTTAATGAGGCCTTCTTTCTGGGATGTATGTATGACCCCTTTACACCATGGGGTGGGGTAAAGTGAGTAGTGCATGGGGTTAAAGTGGTCATAGTTGAAAAAAATATATATAAAAGTATTAATAACCATAATACTTCAAAATACTCAACAAAAGTTCATTTTATAACTAAAACAACTTTATTTCCCTCAAATGAATTTATTTATGTCCTCTATTATGGTCGAAAGTTAGCCTCATCTTCGTAACGTCTCGTAAGGTACTTCAGTCTCTTCAGCTGCTGCATATATGTTTTTAAAACAAAGTTTATGTACCAAAACATGTTAGGATACATAATGGCAGGTATTCTTATGTTTTAATCTCTAACTATTAGGTTTTAAGTCTGTCCTTTAACTCAATGCATATAATAAAACATAAATCTGAAATTCAAAACGTTCCGAGAAAAATTTTAAAATAGCTTTTAATTGATGACTGAATTATTTAAATAACATATTAAGAAAATATTGCTAATAAGAGAGTTCTGGATAATTATAGCTTATTAAAAATCAATAGGAGAAAAATACATATTTAAACCTAGCTATTTTTAATTCTCTTTCTCTTTCATGTATTGTTCTTGTTCGAAGCACTGCTACTTCTAAACATTTACAGCTTAAAAATGTACTTATAATAAGTCTGTTTATAAATAAATCATTGATACTTGAAAATTCTTGTACTAAAAAGTGCTTCAAAAAAGTTTTTACTACTAAACACACCATTGTAAGAAGATTATATTATAGTAATTTCAATTTCTATTGCATTTGAGCTCAGTTGTGTTAGTTCCGGCTTTCTAAAAAGTAATTTAAAGGTTATTTTAAGAAAAAACTAATACAGTATAGTGAAACAGTACTAGTGAAATTAGTTAAAGTGTAACTGACATGTCTCGTATCTTAATTTCTAACAAAATAAGTGCGAGCACTTTAGACTTCGAAATTAATTTTCTTGCGTAAATAGCTCGAATTTTCTCTAATAGTTAAAAATTAAAAATAAATATGGAAACTGAGCTCCTGCAAATCAATCCCTGGTTTACCACATAAATTAACCTAAAGTAATTTTAGAACATCGATGCATGTTAAGCCTAATGCTATAACCACTTTACCCCATCTTACTTAAACTACTGTAAAATAATATATAAACTAAATCTAGCTTCGCGGTTAGTGAGGAGGTATTTTTGAGATCTGTGTAAAACTACCTTCACCGTCCATTTACTGCAAACTCTTTAAAACAAAATGTCAGAGAGAAGTTAAAAGAGCTGTTTCAATTTCAAAGTGTTGTATAAACAAACAAATACAGTGTTTTCGCCACCTAAATAGTGGCTATTAATATAATTTTGTATGTAAAATTTAATTTTTAATTATTAAAAGCTAAAATAAAAATTTTAAACCAATTCCTTTATTTGTTTCAAAGCTATAGCTTTTTATTTGCCGTATGTCCACTTTACCCCACTGACCACTTTACCCCACCTGACCCTACTCCTCTCATAAGATTATAATGATCAAAAACGAAATTCAACCTAAGATGAACGTGAATTAAAAACAAATCTAGGTTTTAAATCAAGGCCATATCCAGAGAGAGGCCCATGGCCCCGTTCCTTTATCCCAAACCTTTCCCCACGAAATCCCAAAATTTTTTTTAACGTAGCATAAAAATTTCGTCGTGAAACGGTTCTTAATGTAGTGTCTCAATATATATATATATAGATAAGGTAAAGCTAGGATAGATTGCGCGGTCGGACAGATTGCGCACCTACGAGTTCGGGGGGAAGAAGTAGGGTGCACGCGACCAAACGCCATGCATTTGTACAACGACAATAGTGGAATGTCCACTTGAAAGTGCAAGTTGATTGATATGAACGTCTATGATTAAGTATCGATATTCTATATTGTTTTCACAAGGTAAGTGCTTGAATTTTCATAATGCGTTCTTTGAAATTCTATAGAGTAGCAGTAGTACAAAATATTCTAAACTTAAGCGACTTTTCGTAAGCTACTAAGCTAGACTAACAGTGGGAAGGCCAGCATTTCTTTCTAGAAGCAGCCATATTTAAGTAAAAGTCCGCGCAATCTGTCCTACCGAAATAGGATAGTTTGCGCGTTTTGTACTTAGGAGAGATTGCGCATTATATTATTACCCATAGCTTGTTGGTAATGCAGCATAAATTTCAAATTACAGGTGAAACGTATGAATCGATTAAATTCGCTGCATTAATGGATTAAAAGGGGCGTTCTGAATTTTTACTAAAATGTAAAATACTTATGCCCTCTCAACACATTTTTAAGTCTTGAATATTTTAAAACTTTAAATTGATTTTTGAAGTTATTTCTTGTCATAAAAAATTCACGGGTGTCTCTTTAACAGGCATTAATTAAATATTTTGACTATAGTTCTATATCGAGAGGTAAAGTTGTCGTGACTTTATAATTTGTGTTTTCAAGGGACTGTGGTTTTTTATACTGTATAAATCGTTGAAAACATGTTTGTGTGATATTATTTCTTTTGAAGATTTAAGTTATGAAATATACGTTTCGGAACTAAATGTGCAAATAAAGTAATTTGTGAACAAATTTCTTTCCTTAGACGAAAATGTTGCTAATAAATTAATAATGTACTAGTTTCACACAAATATTCTTATTAATAAACTATTTTTTCAAACCGTTTAATGCCGTCAAAAATAAAAAGAAAACAAAGTGCAACGAATGTTACTGATCCGCACATATATTCGAGAGAAAAATTAAGAAAGAAGCAGCTGCAAAAAAGAAGCGAACGTCTGAAGATAAGATGCTTCCAGAAAAAGTGGGAACCAAAAACTTGCAGGAAAGGAAGCAAAACAAAATGTTTGAATTTTGAAACATTTTCGTCATCAGCCACCTCAGAAAAAAATAATGTCGAAATACTGAAGCTCTGAGACCATGCCAGACAGGAGAAAGAGGATGAGTGCACTGAATGTCTGAAACTGTACCAGGAGACAACTTCGACCAGTGACATTAATGCCTACCGTTCCTTTGTAGGGACAGTCTGAAAAGTACGTCTGTAACACCCAAAAATAAGCATTTCAACAAAAAAAATGTTTTAATGTATTCCTAAACTTATAATAACCCGTTAGGAATATATTGAAACAATTTTTTGTTGAAATGTTTATTTTTGGGTGCTTCAGACGTACTTTTCAGACTGTCCCTAAAAAGGGACGATATGCATTAATGGGTTAAGTGTGCTATTTGTAGATGGGTGCACTACTTACAACAATAAGTATACCGATTACGGACGACAACAACTTCGGTTAACAAACAAAAGACATTGAAACTGAAAATGAATAAGATTAATTATAATTTAAACCTTATTTTCTTCTTTATTTTGTTTCTTTAATTAAAACACTGTTTTTTTCCGATTCTGTAATCATTGAGTTAAAATATTTACGCCTATTAAAATTGTATGTGTTTATACAAACCCTACAACAACATTGTTTGAGTGTAAATATTATTGCTAACAATTTAATTGCAGTTTTTATGAATAACAATCTATCCTACCCATGTGCGTAATCACACCTACTCGGTGAGGACAGATTGCGCAAATGAGTCTTCTTGGTTTTTTTACAGCTGTTGCATTAAATTAAAGCGAAACAACGAAATATCAATTGAAATGCATAAAAAACAAATGAAGTCACAGTTATTCATCAATAGTTTAACAAAAAAGTCATACTTCTATTTTTTAAAATTATTTTTCCAATTGTGCGCAGACTCTTCTAGCTTTACCTTATATATACCATCTAAAGATGAAAATTACGAGTTCAATTTATTTTGTGCTAGCAATACTGTTATTGACAATAAGTTGTTGAAACAGAAAATTAAATAACTCCCAACATTTTCGGTTTTTATGGGGGAAAACACGTTTTTTCCCATAAAAACAGAAACATTTTTTTTCTTTCTGGTACGAAAAGAAAATAAATGGAATAAGTTGACAAATAGATTAGTATTCATAGCAAATCACTGAATTTGGATGCACTTTTAAGATGCGGTGCATCAGCTAAAAGTAAACAGTTACTTCAAAGAATGCAATTAGCTTCTTAGATGTTTTTCCTCTTCCTAGTTTGAAAAGAAAAGCCCTTAAGCCTCCATCATTTGTTTCGTCGATAACTATTCAAACTCAAACATTTCAGACTTTTGCTTTTAAACTGAATTTTCAGAGATTTTGAAATTCCAATTAGTATGTTTGCATACGCACGCAAGAACCCATTACCCCTGCTTTAGTTTTGTCCATAAAAAGTTATTGTGATTCGATTACTTCATCTGGAGGCTACTTATAGCTTTTTTATTCTCATGCTTTTTAGTTATTTTATGTTAAAATTACACTTGAAAAGAAAAAAAAACGTAAATGGCTGAAATTACACAATGGCTTTAAAACTAATACGAGATATAGAATTATCGAGAAAAAAAATACTGAAATTTAATTCTTTAAAATGCTTTTAAATGAAATAAGAGGTTTTATTCCGCAGAAGGACATATATTAATAATTGTAAAAAACATAATATGTAATTAAAGTTAGATAAAACTTCTTTTATTATTATGATTTAGCAATTAGAAATAACTTTGTACTATCATGTACTGACAAAGTCTACTGTTTCCTATTATTAATTTTCCTTTACACTATTTTTTTCCCAACTTTTGCAGAAAATGTGTCAGAGTAAATTTTGATGTACTTGGATCATCTATCTTTTGTAAGATGCTTGGTTTTTGAGCTAATCTTTAAACAACATCTTTATATATTTTTTAATTTTCACGTTAGCAAACATTTAGAGACATTTTTCAGAGAAACAGGAAAAAAATTACTTTTTTCTCCAAATAAACCTGTCAAAAAATGTTTGAAAGTGCAAAAAAAAATTAAATGGCCTGAAAATGTCAAATCCAAAGCCACTTACGTGTATACCAGATATGGAAATGATAGTATTGGCTTCAAAAAACATTCAGCAAAAGACATGTACAAGGCCACATTTTTTTTTCTTTCTTTGTAATATGGCTGCGATCACTAACCTTTGCAGACCAAAAACATTCATCATAAACCGGCATCCATTCTTTCAAGTAGCACCACTATTGGCGGATGCCATTAATACTTGAGAATTTTGACGCTCAGTTTCCCCCTAGATGGCGGCACCTGAGCTCTAATTGATGTGCAATTGTACTAGGAATTTAATTTAGCCGAGAGTATCCAAGGCAAACACATACTCAAGGTATCTTTAACACACCGCATAATCATACGACATGGGCGCTGACGATTTTCTTCATCATGAAAATCCACTGACTAAGGCCAGATTTGATCCTTCGAACGGGGGCGTACGAGGCCAGTGCCTTACGACTACCCCACCTGCCGGCTACAACGCCATAGTTAATATCAGCATTTCTCAAAGCAAGTTTACCTCGATATGTCATTGAATTAGAAGTGTCACATGGTTTAGGGGACCATTCAAACAAAATGTTCGGCTAACATGAAGAAGGATTATATGTTTAAAAGTACTAAACATTCTTCGTATGCTTTTTATACATTAAGAATGAGCGAAATGGAAATTGGTCATTTAAAGTCTGCCTGGTCCAAAACAGAGAAGGTATTAATATACTATGTATTTATGGACAGCTTAAAATTAAGTGTTTATAAAAGTGTTATACATCCTGGTTGTGCCATTTTCGCTCTGATCGCTCTCCCAAAATTTACAGCACAAAAGTAATTTTCATTAAAAATAAAATCTTTTATGATTTTTTGGTTTGCTCCCAGAATAAAGAGTTACAGATTTCAAGTAATAAAATGAATCAAACCATCTGATTAATCAATGGTAAGTCTACGGCGAACTCTATTTTGATTTTCATTCAAAATCTTTTTCTTTTTAAATCTCAGATCAGAAAAAACTGAAAATATATTCAGAATCTCTGCAGTTTTCCCAATTTTCTTTAAACTGATTTTAAGGGACTCTAAAAAATAAAAAAATATCTTAATAAAATCTTACTAGAGAAATTTTAGGAGCGCGATCTACTTTTTACTCCTCAGTGCCCCCTGCAGAAATTATTCTTAAATCCGCCCCTGCCTCCTGGAAACGTAGCTGAGAAATTTCAGAAAATCTATCGATTTTGTGTAAAACGCAATCATCGTTATTGATGTTAAATTACCGAAGTGGATAGGAAAGACTTCCAACTAATTTTCAATAGAAAAAAAATTATTTTATCGTAGGAATTAAAACAAAAAAGGGATTTAAATGTTTGCCCCAAAAAAACGCATTTCATGGAAGCCACGTTGAAACCAATTTCGCTTAATGCATTCTGAAATATAGTATTTGATTTCTTTCAAGGAAAACAGCAAATATGATACTGTTTTAAGAAATTCGACTACAATCTGTGGGATTTTTTCATTTAGTTAAGCCGCAATTGCAATAATTAATCATGAACATTATCGCCGCTCCTTTTCAAATCTCTTTACTTTTAGTTTTAAAAAAATATTGCGTTCTTAAAAATAAAAGGCATGAACTGATTTTTTTGTTTTTCATGTTTTTATTATCTGTTTTGTTACTTAATCAACATTCTCAACAGCATAAATAAATAACATTCTCTAAATAAAAATAGTGGAAAAATTTTATTGCAGTCATTAAAAATTCCAAGTTTTTTTTTTTTTTTTGAAATGTAGATTGCTTGTCGTTTTCTTTGCACTGCGACTGATATTCCAACTTTCCTTGTGCAAAAATTAATTAATGGAAGGACTTGTGAGATAGCAACGGGGGATTTTAATCCCACGATTTGTCCGATGCAAATCCAGTGCTTTAACAGCGTTGTCGAAAGACTTCCATTGAAGCGATCGTCTTCTTATATTTACATTTAAATCATTGTCTTCTTATATCTACATTTAAATGATTGTCTTCTTATTTTTACATTTAAATTACTGTCTTCTTATATTTTTATATAAACGATTAATTTTTTACAATTCATTTACACGACTCATTAGTGAAAATTTCATTTGCACTATTAAACGAAAAGCGAAGAAACAAGGAAAAAAGAAGAAGCAGTTTTAAAAGATCCAGAAAAACAAAACTTAATTTTATATCTCTGATTGGGTAATCACTTAATTTTCAGAAACAAATGCAAGTTATATAGGGTAAAAGTACCAGTAATGGGCCACTTAAACTGTTATTTTTCGTATTTCCTCGATTATTGTCAAAACTTTATAGAATTTTTTTTTCTGGTGTGCTTGTATGAACTCTTGTCTAGAATAAGTCATCTAAAATATGAAAATATCTATAATATAATTTTCAAAAAAGAGATTGCTCCGGTGCACCAGAAATGACGTTTGAATGCGCCAGTAATGGGAATAGAAAATTTTGATGTCCCAGTAGTGAACATACTGAACTTTTGATGTACTAAAGCAGCGGTGCGCAAACTGGGGGTCGCGACACCAGGAGTGGTAGCGAGAAAATTTTTGGGGGTCGCCAAATTCAAAGAAATTCAAATTTATGAAAAATCTACAATTATTACAATTTTTATAACATTTTTATGATGGTTTATAAGTTTGGTGCGCTGTTTCAAGAAGGCGTTATTTCAATCGATGACGTCACGACACTCTTTTAAAAACACAAGCAAATCCCAGAAAGAATTTCGATGTAACTTCGTTGACGATTAAAGAAGACGTCTACTGTCTATCCAGGGATCGCGACAAAATTGTACACAAAATAGGGGGTCGCCAATAAAAATAGTTTGCTCACCATTGTACTAGAGGAAAGACATTGCAACCCTAAAGAAAGAAGGCTATAATTTAAAAAATATAAAAATTGCAGTAAATCAACAATATGCTTTAATGAGTTCTTCTAGAATTATTCAATCAAATTCAACTCACAGATGGAAAGGAAATATGAGAATTCTACAACTTTCCACAAAATTACACATAAAGTTACATATACATTGCATAACAATAACGTCCACATAAAATCACAGCAATTGAAGAAGACTAATGTGAAACAAAAAGAAAACTCGATTTTAAATTTATTATTAAAATTTTCAAATGATGAAAAATCTCCTAATAAAATAGTCAATTTTGCATTGCGAAATTGTTGCACGAAAGGTGCGATAGAATAATGCTTAGTATGAGCCAAGAAATTAATAATTGATGCGAAATAAAAATTTTGAATCTGTTTTAAAGGGGCATTTTTTTCAATTCTTTACAATTTTTTTAAATTTCAGGTTTTTGAAAATTCCTGACGTGATCGTAAAAAAAAAATCTTCTTCAGAGGTAAATTTTCTTATTTACGCAAAAATTACACAAAAGTCAATTAGCAAAACTTGAAACACACAAACATCTCAGGCTTGTGCAATTTGTCAGAATGTTCTAGTTGTGCACCAGTAGTGGACCATACGGCCACCACCTCCATGCTTCGGCTAAAAGGTAGGGCCGGAAGGTAGGGTGGAGAAAAGTAGTGGACAATTAATGCACTAGAAGTAGGCCGGGTGGCCCCCTACTGGTTCCGATAAAAATAAAGTAAAAATAATTATATAAAACGATTTTTTACGACACAGTCTGTTTGAAAAAATACCTGTGCCCTAGTAGTGGGCTTCCTATGATCACTTCTGGTGCAATTGGTAGAACATCGATCCTGAAGTGAGCCACTCCTTATTATCCGTACATTAACAACATTATTCACTTTAATGAGTTTATAATACATTCAGTATATAATCAAATAATATCAATAATAATTAATTTTAAAAACCTATGTATGCGAGAGAAAAAAATAATTATTCAATGAAAACTTGCCTCTTACCGAAGTGCCTAATAATGGGGTTATCACACGAAAGAAATTTTAATGAAATCGTTATTCCCCCCCCCCCCCCCCCCCGTTCTAAACCTCGAGAGCAATTTTCCGATCGGAAGTTTCCTACAGATTTGAAACATTGGCTAAAGATAAAGGAAAACGTAATATGCAAAATATTTTTTTACGAAAGCGGCAATTTTTATTTGAAAGCTTATAACCAAAAAATCAAATAAGGAAACGAAATCAGTCTTTTACTTTAAACTAATTGTTGTTGTCCTAAGCTCTTGTTCAGTGGAATTCGAAACAAGTCCTCCAAGGGAGGCGAAGATCGTAAGATTAAATTAATTATCAATTTCCACAAAAAAAAGTGTATGAAATTAGTAGTATAAATCCAAATATTTTTATTTGTGTATTTTATTTTTAGCGGTGGTTATAATTTTGTAATGTATGCGATTTTGTCTTTGAAACATATTGCTAACATACACATATGCCTTATTTAGTTCCTTATAAGAAAAATCCAACTAGGCATAATACTAATTTAAATACCCTTTATTAAGATTAATATTACTAAGGACTATGCGGTTTAAGTTCAAATATATATCAATATGGTTCACACCTACCTCAAAGAGATGAATTACATTGTCTACGTGTAAATCAATATTCTAGTTTGCCCACACTAGCCCCACCACAGAGGAATAATGTGGACAAAAAATAACTTAAAAAGCAGTTTTATATATATATATATATATATATATATATATATATATATATTTAAATTATTAAACAACTGTATTGCCAAATATTATAAAATATTAACTAAATTAAAGGAAAAAAAATTTAAAAAAAAAAAAAAAAATACTTGATTCGTTAAAAAATGGTATTTAGTAGAGGAAGGTTAGGCACATTTGACGCCCCCTTTGTAAACCAGTATTATTTAAAATTGCCCGGGTTTACTGGCGGGAAGAGTAGATGAGTAATGAGATGAGTCGATAACGGGGGGGGGGGGGGGTTGGCTCCATAAGCAACTTTCATCAGGTTATATACTTTGGATCAGTGTTTCTACGAATACCCTACGCATTATTTAGGATTTATTTGTTTGGTCCCAATGTTTACTAACTTGAAGTGCAGTGTGAGTATTTTTTATTCATTCAAATTTCATACAAAGACATTTAACGTTTTACCCTAGTTCATGCCTATGGGGCAGTTTGGACAGCAAACCTTGGGGCACTTAGGACAACGTCCAATTTGCTCCAAAAGCTGTCCAAAGTGCCCCAACTACTAATACATCTGCTCATAACATAATTTAAATCGTTTAACATTTTAAAGATTTATTCATTTCCATCAACGTCTATATATACGCAGGCAAAGACAAAAAAACGTTGGGTACCATTTTCTCCTCTGTTTGACAACGGATTTTTTTTTTACTTAGGTAGCTACTAATTAGGCTTAGTGTTATCAATAAAAAATGTTTTGGAAATAGTTAATTTATGTTTTCCTACCCCATGTTCAAAGTACCCCGAATATGGGAAAGTTTGGACTAAACGTACACTTTTTTTTTTTTTTTTTAATCATTAAAAAAGACAAAGATTATAAAAAAACATGATTAATTGCTAGGGAAAAGGGAAAAATATATTCTTAATACTTTCATGTAATAATTTTGATATTTTTATGGCGACATCAGCTCTGTATTTAGGCAAACATGACCAATATGCCCCACCTTCCCCTGTATTTTTTTTGCAAAATTTATAAAATTGATCTGCACTAACCTCCTGCTCCCTTCTATTATAGTACGAGATGGCACACTAGCAGAAACACCTCTTTCGATGTACCGTCAAAGCACGAATTCTTTGGAAGCGTACTCTTGTGCATGACACCGTTGTGGTACGTTGGTAAAAGAAACAATGCGACTGGGGGTGAATTTGAAATATAATACCACATTTCAAAGGACAGTTTTCTCAGATCTTTTTCTTAGCTTCTATAAACAAACTACTATATGATCTAATATCTGGTGATGAGGTATCACACACATAATGCCTCAAAATCTTTTTTGCTTATTTTATTTTTTAATTATATTTGTACCCAAATTATTTTCGACTATTTCCACTAGCTTCATGTTTCAACTCACCTTAGACAAAATTTCACTGTAAAGAAAATGAACAAATTAAAAACATATACTAACTTTTGAATCATGTGGATTTTAACTAATTAAAATGCATTATGGTTACGAAACTATGCTACAAATTAATTGTCATTGTCCCCCATAAATATGAAATTCATGGTTTAATTGCATAATACAAATAACGAGCGCAACAAACGGCTTTCAGATTTACGAAAGCAACGCTTCAGTTAATTGTTTAAGTTTCTCTCAGAAATATTGACTGTTAAGCTTTGTTATTACTTTGCCCTGATAAGGTGAAGCGTTAAAATTTGAATCAAAGGTATGTGTCTGCAGAACTCGACATTTCAAAGTCAGAACAAAAGCCTGAATTCAAACGAAGGGTCTACTGGAAAAAAGACCTAAGTCACATACTACTTTTTGAAATTTGCTTTATGTTTTATTCAATTATTTTATAACATAAATGTTAATTTTAACTATACGAGCCTACTTTTCCGTAGCAACCAAATTCAAATTTATAATACATATATTTATAACACATAATTTACATTCATTTACAATTTATAATTTATAATAAAACATAAAGCAAAGTTCAAAAAGTAGTATGTGACTTAGGTCGTTTTTTCCGTGGACCCTTCAAATGCAATACTGAGTTGTTGGATACGATAAGTTGTCTGGATTATTTAAATTTAATTTAACAAAGGGTCTATTTTGTGTCTTTACAATTTTTTTAGTCACATTTAGAAAAAACAATAAAATATATAAATTACAAAAATTTTTCGGGAAAATGTATTTTGAAAACATGCCTACTAAACTTTTGTAATGACTTAAATATGTAGGAAAATACCTTTTGGAAAGTGCTAATAACCAAAATAAGAGGGTTCATCGCTGGTAAATGTTCATCAAATCCGAATAGTTCACTGCAAAAATTTAAAATTTTTTGCCACCGATTTTTAAGTTAATAAGGGAAACGTATTTTAACGTTTTCAGTTTTTTCGATAAAAAAAAAATATTTTTGTCTGATACTAATAATTCAGAATAAGCACTCTTAAAATAGCAAAGTATCAAATTTTTCTCATCATGCAAAGTTATTTCCTAAATGCAAGTTCAAAGAATTCTTGTCTACCATTAAACAAATTTTCAAATCCCTAAAATTTTATAACGGGAAGGTAAGTGATTACAAAACTATAAAAACTTACGATTTAATATTACACAACTACTGCAGACGTTCTGTGCTTATTTATAGAAATCTCTAGGACAATGTTTTCCAACGTGGGGCCCACGCCGCACAGGGGGCAATTTGATTGTTAAGGGGGGAAATTCGAAAATAGAATCGACACGAGTTTAACCCTTTCGCTCCGAGCCATTTAACTGCAATGTTAGATTTCGGTGTCAAACTCAATGAAAGCAAATTCTTAAATAATTGCGTTAAATAATTATTGGTTATTTTCGCTAGACGAAACCAAAATATCAACTGGGTGGTTGGCGTCGTCAAGTAAACTTCACTGCGGCAGACGGCATTAAATTAAAATAATAAATTAATACAAAAAAAAATCATTTTAAAAATTATTTGAAATTTGAATTTCAGTTTTTCATTATATGTTTGGAAAATTTACTTACTGCGTTTCGTTAGCAATTTCCACGTGATTTCTTCCTAAAACCTATCATTAAAGTTTCTGAAGCACACAATTCAATTTTTTAATATATTAAATATTTTGTATGCTACATAGGGGTCATAAGAATTTTATTCAGGCTAAGGTGGGGCATGGCACAAAAAAGGTTGGGAACCACTGCACTAGGATGTTATGTGAAGAAAACATCTCTCGGAAAGAGTTGAAGAAACATCAATATTTTAGGTGGTGTGAAACATACCGGTGTAAGTATTTTTTCTTTTTTTTTTTTTTTTTTTTCAGAAAATATAGTTAATTTAATTTTCCATAATGTAGGATGTCGTCTACCTTCATTTGAAGTAAATTAAAGAGTACTACAAAAATTTAGCAACAGATGCACCATTAGTTTTTGCTTATTAAATGCCATAACGTTACAAACGTAATGCAAAATCCCGTTTTTCTGAACATACGCAATTTTTGAAAATACGCAATCTTTTTTGCACTTGCATGCATTTTACTCATACCGCTCATCCCTTTTTAAACGCTAGATCAAAGGAAAAAAATCAAAGATGTAAAAATTCACTAAAATGTGAAAAATTGCAATATTTACGGCCAATTTCGCATACTTCAAACCAAAAGTGGAACAGGCACACATTGACTAACTAATTCAAAACTTTCTACCAACCTGTTTCATAGGAAAGTCCACAACTTTTCCGTGTTACCGGAAAATCAATTTCTTAAAATTCATTTTTACTCACCCTAATATTAATGTTAATTTATTATTTCGATATTTTTTTAGGTTAGGAAGGGAAAATTCCGCCATTATAATATTATTTTCGAGAACCATCTTCATACACTAGACAAACCCCTGGGGGTTCGACAGTTGCATGCAATCTTTGACACTTGTATGCATTCTCGTTACCTCGAAACAATTGTATGCGATCTTTTGAAAAGTGTGCTTACTTACGTTGTATTTAACTTCCCTTATCAAACAAAAACTAAAACTTACACATTAAATCCCCCCCCCCCCAAAAAAAAAACTTTTTTGGGGTTTTTCTGTAAATCACACCACTGATAATATGGAATTTTCTGATATGTCACGGGTAACTGGAGCCTAGACCTCTTAATAACGATGTGCCTCGGAGCCGTCACCTACCGTAGTTTTCGTAAAAAATCCAAATCGTCCCTTACCCTATCTCTTACTATTTATTTTATTTTTATTTTTATTTATTTATTTATTTTTAATTAACTCTTTAATGCATTTAAACTGTTACGAAACTAAGAACTGCAAATCATATCCTGCCTGTTCTTAAAAATTATTTTTTTAGGCATAGCCACTTTAAGCTCACATATAATAAATACAAAAATGTTAATTAAAAACGTATGATACCAAAGCCAACTGTTTTCCAAAACATCTCTCTGATGCAATTTAAAGTGAAAGAAAACTGTCAAGAGATCTTAGGATTTATAATTAACCTGTGGATATAAAACGAGTAAAATTTAAAAAAAAGAGAGGATCAACATGAGAAGTTTGTTTATTTTTGGGGGGGGGGGGGGTTGAGGAATATTGAACTTTTAACTGCAGAATAAAATTGCATTTCTCTAATAAACTTCTTTTTCGGCATATTTGGCGAAAATAACTTATAGCTATTATATTTTAATTATATTTTCTCTTCAGTGCTAACATAACATTTTTTTACTGAGACAGAAAGTATTATAATATACTTAAACTTTAAATCAAAAGTCGACAAACTTACTACATAGCAATTTTGTCACAACTAAACAGCTGATATAATACTATGGAAACTGTCAATGTAGAAGCTCTCTTAAATCTTTGAAATATCCTTTCAAAATCGATTTAGCTACAGCGCAAATGTTTTCTGATTTACTGCCGAGCCTATTTAATACGAATTTCTAAATGATCAGCTGAAATCCCTAAACTGCGGCAAATCCTCGCTGCTCATAAAGCTGCCGAAAATAAAATAAGATTGAAACAAATTTATTTCGGCTATCTATGTTTAAATCTAAAGTAAAACAGGTTCGTTCGTCCGTTGATAACCCCCCTGAATATAGGTTCTGAAAAATATAGGGCTCCTGCATGTTAATTTTTTTGTTGGAAATTTAGCCCTGATTATAAGATTATATAGTACTCCTAAATTATAATGTACAGTTTTATTATGATATATAATTCCAAAACAGGGTGTAGGCACGTGGGTAGTTCCCAGGTCCTCACCCCTCCCATAAGCTCAAAATAAAATTCCAATGATGAATATTAAACATGTTCTTTTGTTTTTAAAAGCTGTTTTTCACCTGTAAACAATTTTCTGTATGTATGACTGCTTATTAAAATGAAAATATTTCTGATTGCTTTTTTTAATAATAAAGTATTAGAGCGCTCACTACTCTTAGTACTAAAATTACAATGTAGTCATATGAATTATAATTTGCACTAAAAATACATTCGAATGTTTTTAGGCAGTAAGACATCACAAATTTAATAAGACACTTCCAAAACTTCCAAACCCAATCTAAATGCTACTCTAATATGTTTCATGTTTAAGAAAAGGGAATCAAAGAACTTCATGTCAGATATAGATGTAGATAGTTTTGATAGTAACTCGAGTGAAATAGGTTGTTCGGTGGGATCTCTCGAAAATTATGCTAATTGTCAATGTAGTCAAACCAAATGCAGGTAAACCCAGTAGGCATTTGAGAATTGTCGATGTCAATTCGAGTTCCATGTTTGCTTATAAAATCTTAACATACACTATATATCCAAAAGTCATGGAACAATTTCATTTTAGACAGTTTTTCAAATTTCTACAGAAATATATGAAAAAATGTTCTGGACTTTCGGTCATATGAAAGGCATGCTTCACTTCTACACTTCCAAATAAAAATTTCGTAACGCGTGCATTTAGGGCACCAGCAACAAATTGAAGAAAAAAAGATGTTTTCGATCATCCTGTGACATAAAATGTTTGAAAAAAGCTGTAAATTTTACAGAAAAATTTACTTGCTATATACAATATTTCTACCCATTTTTAAAAAGTAGCACACATATTCAGGAAATTACAATAATTTCTTTCCAAAATGCCAATTTCCACAGCATATTTCTGGCCATTCACACACAGAGTTTTGTACGAAATTTCACCAAATTTACAAAAAAGTTGAGAACATGCAAGATAATTATTATACTGAAATTAAAAATCCAACAAAGAAATACTAGAGAAAATATGAGTAATTAAAGGAATTACTTTTTTACTGCGCATGCGTGAAAACTAGTAGTTCTTAACTTTCATAGCGTAATACCCAAGTACACAGGGCAACTCAGAAAACAATTTCCGTTGAATATCGTGAAAATTCAAATATATCGATCATTTAAGTTGTTTTTCATTCATTCTCAGATAGAGATGAATCAAACGGGGGTTGTTCCCAAATCAGGAGCCCCATGTGTTTGTTCGCAATCATTCGGGGTATCAATGATTTGATTTATGACAAAAATTCAGTATTTGTAAAGAATATCTTACCATCCTTACAAAGAAGATGGATGATACGCATTTGTTCACAAATACGCAATTTGAATCTTCCTCTGAAACTGATAATATATTTACAAACGTGAAATATCTACCATCCATGCTCCTGGTTAAAATGGTAACAATTTCTTTACAAATGCTCAATTTCTACCACAAATCACAGCATAGATGCACTAAATGATTGCGAACTCATGCAGGGCCATTCCACCGTCACGTGCGGGACAAATGAACTCAATAGTTTTACCAAAATTTTGTCATAGAGCTGAAGATTTTAAATAAGTGGAAGCAATTGCATTTTTTAATCTTTACTTATGGTGCAAACATGCTTTTGACATATATTTATCTTTCGTAAATCTTTTTTATACTTTAAAATATAATTAATCTTCATGTGTCACGTGCGGGACACTTAAAGTCAACCTCTCTTAATTTTCCTTATGAATCAGCTAGAATTTCTGCTCTATTAATCATGCAGTAACAAAACAAAATATAAGAATTGAAAGCCAAGGCTCCATTGTAAGTAAAACATATCTAAAGTTTTGAGAAATAATAATTTTAATAGTTGAAAAAAATTATAATGTATCGTGTCACGTGCGGGACATTTTGCAAATGCTCATGTAATACATGTTTTCAGAATGATGGAAATTAAGTGAAAGCACCAAACAATGTTTTTGTTATACACTTTAAAACACAAAGCATTCATTTTAATAGAATATATGCACAAATTGATCATTCCGAGAAATATATAAAATTTTAATTAGAATTAGACCTAAATGAAAAAAAAAGTTTTAATATTTTTTCAAAATTTTGAACAATTTCTGTTGTTAGATAAAGCGGGAGCTGATATCTTTCTTAAAACATCTTTAAAGAGATAGTGAATTCTATTAGGGTGCTCTGGCCACTTATAGTATTAGAGCTTTTGTTTCTCTTTTTCGGCTTCAGTCATATAGTCTTTCCTCCTTTTTTTCAGTCCATTTGTCCTTTTATTTTCTTCCTTCTGGAAATTTTGACCTTTTTTTCTAAGACCTTTTTCATTCTTTCAGCACTTGATTAAGATTCTTCCATTATCCATTTCTGTTCAATAAAAACAAATTTTATTAATATTAAAAAGTTAAAATATTGTGGAAAGTTGTCGTGCAAATTGTTATATATTAGTGAAATATAATTCAGCTTTACTTCTAAATAGACTTTCTAAAATAAATCTCATAATTTTTAAGCTATGTTGTATCAAATATTGAAAAAATCAAAAATAATGCTCTTCCACACAACTCATTGATAAAAATGTAGTTGCTTTTTTATTAATATTTCAAACTAGATTCTTCTCATTTGTCTTTGTATATGATTTAAGTAATCTGTTCTGAAACATAAATGATCACTGAAATGATAGGGCATTCTGTAATGAAAATGTAAAATTTTAGAAATGTATGCTCTATTAAATGCATAATTTAGCAAAAACTATCATAAATATGAGAAAATGTATTATTTATTTCTTTAGAGTATCACAATTTTAAAACAGAAAACCATTAAATAATTCAAGCTATGTTGAAATAAAATTCTTATCAACATTTAGAAATTGGAGTTGTGTTTCCTACATGTAATGCATTACGTGCGGGACAGCTTTGTTTTTGGATTTTTTTACAAGTAAAAGTAACTTTAAAAGCTAGAACTAGCATAGGATATGTGAACTACATTAATCTGCTTTAGAAATGTCATTTACATAAAGAAAAATACGTTCCATTTTTAACCTAACTGAAAAGATTCATCTTTTTCGTCACGTGCGGGACACGAAAAATAAGCATTTTGTGTGTGCTAGTATAGCTATTGAGATATCACTTAGATCTTAAAGCTTAATAAAATAAAATAATTAAACTTTAGACTTACCTATAAAGTTGACATCAGGAGTTTCAGTTGATTTCTTTTATCCAAAACAATCATGAAAACTTCGTTCAAGAACTCAATGAACTTGCTTGCACAAGGCAGCCATTTTTAGGATACTGTGTTGCCAATCCGGAAATGATAAACTTTGATTTCTTACTTAAAACATAAAATTTGACATTTTATCTTTTAATACATACCAAAATTATCCACATAAATATGATTTTAAAATTGACCACCCATGTACCTGTTTTCATGGAATGGCCCTTCAGCTGATTTGTGAACAATCCCTTAGTATTTATAGTATTTATGCCTATTCTCACAATCGTTGCAAAACAACTCACTATAAATTGCCGATATCTCTATGAACTTTCAAGATATTCGACTTTTTTTTATGAGTTGCTCTATATATATGGTTATGATCCTAGGAAAGTTAACAATTGTTATCTTTCGCGCACACGCAGTAAGAAATTATCTCCTTTAACCGCTCATAACTTATCTAATATTTAGTTTTTTTATTTTCAGTATGATGTTTCTCCTGTGTGTTCTCAACTTTTCTATAAATTTGATGAGATTCCCGTGAAAACTTCTGTAAAAACTTGCTGGGGAAATCGGCATTTTGGAAAGAAATGATTATAGCTTCGTAAATATGCACGGTTAGTTTCAAGAAAATCAGTAGAAATATTGTACATAGCAGGTAAATTCTTCTGTGAAATTTACAGCTTTTTTCAAGAATTTTACGAGACAGGATCATCAAAAACATCTTATCTTTTCTGCAATTTGTTGTAAGTCCCCTAAATGCACGCATAACAAAATTTTTACTGGAAAGTGTGTAGGGAAGCATGCCTTGTATACATTTATAAGACCAAAGTTCTAGAACAACTTTCTCATTATTTCTCCAGAAATTTAAAAGTATGTCTAAAATGAAATTGTGCCATGACTTTTGGCTATAATAAGCTTGTTTTGAAATCATCTTAGAGTATATTTCCACTATAATATCTTTACCTGTATCAAAACTTCGGAATAGAAGGGTGTCTCAAGAACAAAAAATATTTAAAAGCATGGCTCTCCATGGATTTTCTCTTTCCTTGCTTGGTTCTAATAGATAGTTATGAAATTTCAAAACATGCTACCCATAAGTTTAATCTAAATTTTGCCTATAAAAAGACCATAAAACATGAAAAAAAACATATTAAATGTTGTGAATATGTGGGTAAGAAGTGGGTAAGTGTAGCTACGTAAGTGTCAAAAAAATTTCGCTTATTTAAAAACAATTCAATCAGCATCAGTTCGCAGTTTCAAAAAACTGGTTTTTTTTTTCAAAATCTTCAAATATATTTCATTTGAAAGAAATGAATGCATGTTACTAAGAGTTACTGTTGTACATTGGTATTGTTTTTATGCATTATTTTATTTTGGTTGCTGTGCTTCCCTGATTATTAGAGTCGATCACAATGAGCTTTTTTAAAACATAAATTTTATCATTATGCAAAATTAATTCATTTTAGTTTTAACGTAAGAAACGTTATAATAAAAATTTATAAAATCGAAATAAGAGGGATGAAAGCCCGACAGCACAAATGTCAATAAAACATTTTTTTAGTCTTTGGTCGAAGGACGAAAAAAAGTTTAAGGATAAAAAAAGGAGAAATAGGAAAATGTTCCCTGCGTGAAAACTCTAATTAGTGGCGCCATCTGTAAGATCGTTTTGAAACATCAAGGCAGAAATATATTTACGATATATTTACGACGATTTTATTTATTTTTAATCCAGCAAAAATACAAAAGATTAATAATAAAATGAAAATCTTATCTCCATGATCTTTTTATATTTTTATGCATTACACCTTTTTAATTTCTAACTGAAAACATTTTATGCAACATCAAGCATAAATGTGTAACTTTTTTTTTTTGTGCTTTTCTTGTTTACATTAAAGAAATTCTAAAATTTTCAGCAAAAAACAGTTTTCATCCATTATGCGCTATTGCAGTTTTCATTATTTTACATTTTAAAGTACTTCATTGTTTACTTGGCTTCAATAAAGTTAACAAAAATTTCTTTAAAAATTTTTGAATTAATTAAACGTGGATAATCTTCAAGGATCGTTTTCAAAGAGGGCCATTTCTATAAACAGGCAATTTCTATATTCCCCGTAACAACAATATTAAATGAAAACGTATTTAACGGCAACACCACGACCCCGGCCGAAACAAGAGAGCGCGAACTAGCGATCTGTATTTTTTGTGTGTAAAGTGAAGTAATTCCCTCCACTTTTTAACCTTAAACGTATGTTTAACCTACCCCAATTTGAAAAAAAGAGCCTACTACAGCGTTTCTCAACCTTTCAGTATTCGCGGCCCAGTTTTCAATCATAATTTTCATTGCGCCCCTCCCCCCTCCACTTATAATAAAATGTATACAACAATTATGTATATCGAGTACTTTGGATTCTGTTTCTGAATTATTTTTAAATCACTCCCAAAACAAGAGTAAAAGCGAGTAATTTAGTGATAAAATTAATTTAGTAATAAAATTAATTTAGTAATAAATCACTATTTAAATTTTAGACAGGAGTAGAGGATAATTTTTCTGCACTAAACAAGGGCATTTCGCATTCTATTACCATTTTCAACATCCTACTTTTATAAAACTGGATTTTCTGCTGTTGCCTTTTTGAAGACAAACTGTACATCTCGGCTAAAAATAGAAACAGAACTGTGAGCGGATATTTCTAATATTAAGCCTTCCTTCGAAAAACTTTGCTTTGCAAGACAGGCCCGAGGAAGTCACTAATAACAATTTAGTTCGTTTTTAATTTAGTATGCTTTGATTAAGTAAGTTGTTTTACTTTAAAATGTGAATAAATATGTCGAAATGTATTTTGTTTTCAATGTATGCTTTCCTTTCAGTCATTTAATCAATTTTTTTAAATAATATTTTCTCTTACACATTCTCACGCCCCTCCTTCTAGTCTACTTGCACCCCCCTAGGGGGGCGCGCCCCACAGGTTGAGAATAGCTGGCCTACTACCAGGAGGTCTAAAGAATAATGGAATATAAGCTGTACCATAAGCTGAATGAGATAAATTCTTTATAAGCGAAATGAAGCATATAAAGAAGATGAGGATTTCCATAATTTTATATAAATTCAAATTAAACGTGTTGACAGGATTTTTGCGTTCCTCCTTACGATATTTGAGTTCTTGTTAGTTTGCCATGTATCAGAATTTCTACGGAAACAACCAAGTTATCAAACAGTATCGATTAAAGACTTTTTTTAAATTTTGGTAAGGAGGTAGTATTCATAATAAAGTGAACACTATTAGATTGTAACGGTGCGAGAGAGGCTGTGAAGCGCCGGGAGTCGAACCAAGATCTTTTTGGTGATAGCCGCATTCTTTACCGCTTTCCCAAAAGGCGCGCCCCCTGGGCAGGAGCAAAGAGGGCTATTTGAAGGACTGAACTCGCACCGCTACATACTCCGCCACCAGTGAACGAATAGGGGAAGAGTGAACGATATTTTACCACAGATGGGTGCACCAGTGCGAGAGAAAGGTTGCTTGAGGTTGCTGCGTGAGTGAGTGAAGTTTGGGCCTGTTTGCTCGGATCCGTGGCTGGGCTCAAGTGCGAGCGCGTGCAGACTGCACGAATGCGTGCGAGCAAGTCATCTCGTGGCGCCATCTGGGGAGTTTTCGGGTCTCCATTGTTGCGTGCGTAAATGCCGGGTCACCAGATGTAACGGTGCGAGAGAGGCTGTGAAGTGCCGGGAGTCGAACCAAGATCTTTTTGGTGGTAGCCGCATTCTTTTTACCGCTTTCCCAAAAGGCGCGCCCCCTGGGCAGGAGCAAAGAGGGCTATTTGAAGGACTGAACTCGCACCGCTACAAGATATACTATTATATGTGCACGTAAAATTCGTGAACCCTGAAGTCCCGAGGCCGTTCAGAGGATAGCGGAGGGTTTAGAATTTCCCTTCCCTTCACTCTTAGTATTTGTCGTGGCGCCGTCCGTTGTCATCCGAGTACATAAGCTGCGCTTGAGCCAAGTCGTATTTCTACCTTTGTGGTGCTCATTAAAAACGGAAGGCGCTTCTTGTCTGCCTTAATTCCTGGTCGCTCTGCGAGGGGATATCCAAGTGGCATTAGTAACAACAACAACAACAATAGTATTATATAATATTGTATCAAAATAATAACAAAACATAGTTCCTCTCAGGTTGCGTACTTCACAGATTATAAGATGCTTTAAATATAAAATTAATTTAGTAACAAACTACGAGAAAAGGAATACACTACATTTCTTCCAAAAGGAAAAGTGAAAATCAATTTACCTTCCAAATCATTAAAAATCAAGCTTATGTCAGCTGGACAGCTGCTTCAGAGCTGTGATAAACTCAAAATATTTTATTAAAACTCACAAAGGGATATTAATTATAAATCACTGTTGTCGCTTAGGCCATCCTGTATTATAAAAATATAAAGAAAAGAAAAGAAAAATAAATAAATCACTGAAAGAAAATAATTACCTGGTTTTTTCTTTAAGTGAGAACGAAATGATCAAATTACTACGCCTAAAACTTTCGAAGCATAACACAAACAGAACATCGGATGCTATCGTTTAAAAATACAGTAACTGTTCACAGTAATTCAGAAAAAGTAATTTACCTTTGAAAAAATCGCAAAAATTGGTAAATTGTTAGAATCACCACAAAACAGCCCTTCAATGATGGGCCTAATTAGCAAATCAAAACCTGGTATAATTTTGGGGCCCCTTTATGTCTTTCGTCCAAAAACGGAGCAAATATTAAGACAATAAAAAAATAATACAAAACATTTTTTTCCTGCTGAAATCTTAGCTACAAAAATTGATTCATTTTTAAAACAACTAATTATCCTAAATCCAGACGAAATCTGATTTTATTTGAGTAGAGATTTAAGGGTATAAATTTGAGTCAAAGACTTATTTTCCATGCGAGACCCGATATGCCTACCTAATTATTATTATTATCTTTTTTTCTTTTTTTTTTCAGGCTAACTTATGTTAAAAAATAGCTTCTAGATGGGATTGAAGGAGCGTCCACGTTCAGCTCCCTCTGTTTTTTATTTTTTTAAATTTTGGCATATAAATATATAATACATCTATTGCACAAAAAAATACAAGATTTTGATCAATAGCGGAATAGCGATGCTTAAAATGCATTTGTTTCCACATGACAAAAATCTACTCTTTTTTTTTTTTTCTTAAAAAAATAAAGAGCCGACGACATTGATTTATTGTGAACCTTTATCTTTAGTATAATTCGTTTTTAGTTAATGTTCACTTCCAAAATATTCATTTCGCGTTGAATAATATTTTTGCTTTTGAAAAGTAAACAAACATGGATAATGGCGTTTTTGAGTGTTATCATCAAACGCTAGCCAATCAAGTTGCAGTACGTACAGTCACGACAGCATAAATATTTCGTCCATTTAACTTCAACCTGAAAAACCGACAGCATTTACTTCTAGCCTTACAGAGAAAAAATTTTAAATTCCGTTGTTTCTAGTGATTGCATTCTAAAAGTATGTAATGTTTTAATGTACTAATTTTAATTGATGTTTTAATTAACGCTCTGACTGCTCATTTTTTTTAACAAATTCGAATCGCTAAAAATTTGTCTACTTTATGCAACTAAAGCTATCTCCGAAATAAAACCTTAATCAATGACCAAACACCTCAGAAATCGCATTAATGACGTTTTAACGATGAAACAACGGGATAATATTTTGAATATACTTAAAAAGCTCATGCCCGTGGAAATCGCGGGATGAGCAATTTTCGCTACAATTTTTACGTTGCACATGGAAATCGTGGAATAATCAGTCAGAAGGTTAATACAAGTAGTAATGAATTATGAGAAATGCTGCATTATATATATGTATATATAGTCTGATGAATTTTCTTCATGTTATTTACTATTCTCTATTAGCAAAATTATTCGGTGTTACAATGGAAAAGATGTGTTTGAGACTTTTAAATAATTTTACGCGTAGATTTTGACTTGTATCTCTTATTTTATCAGAAAGTGAAAGTGCTCTCAAAGTATTAGTTGATAGGGCAAAAGTTGATAGATTGAAACAACTTTATTTTGTGTAATTTTTGAATATTCTTATTGCTGTTCGTTTCATCATTCAAATTTTAGTTCAAGTATTTGAAGTTACAAGAGAATTTTGCCCAGTAGACGAAAAGTGAGGCAAAATAATTAAGACAATTCTAAAGGCTAGTTAAAATGCAGAAAATTAGCTCAAGAACGAAGCATTTAAGTACGAAATGCATTCTAAATGTTTAATTTCGCTAGAATTATCAACCACGAAATGACAGTTCAATTTAGAAATATGAGTGAAAGATAACCTGTTGACTCAAGTGATAATTGCGATTAAAATGCCGAATTGAATCATCTAAGCCTGCAGTAGTCTCAAGTACAAATGTGTTAAAAACAAGATTTTAAACAAAATATAACGCTTAGAAGCGAAAGAATTTTGAAAATAACACTTACAAAACGTTATGTGTCTTGTATTCATCGTTTTTTACGAAGTTTATTTATAAGGATTCCAAGAATCGATAGCAAAATGCAGCCGAAAATAAGCCTAGCGCATTTCCAAAATTGCTCAAAAGTATACTCATTACAAAAGTATACATATTGCATACTTGTTTTCTTTTTTTATTATTAGTTACGTTATACTCCCTTCTAGTAATATCACTGCATTATGTTTCTACAGTTTTATGTATCCAATAGTTACGTTGTCTTTAATTAATAATTTGATTGCATGTTGTGTCATTATACTTTGTTATTGCTTATATTTATCTTTGATACTAAACTCGGGACATGTTTAAGTTATCAGTATGTATGGGAAAAGGTATTTAATGTAGCGAGGTGTAATTTTGAGAGCATAATCAAATCAAAAAGTTATTGTATAGAGAATTCAGTTGCAAATATTTATTATTTTAATTATGTATATATTTCGAAAAAAAATTCAGTCATGAAATGTGAAGCTGTTCTTCATTATGCATTTTTTGAAGTTAATTTTAAACTTCATTATTTATATTTTGTGTTACATCTTATATTTTATCTTTTGCTGTGTAGTAGTTTATTTTATTTTTTATTTAATTAATTTATTAATTTATTTATTATATTATTTTTGTGCTTAAAATTAAAACATTCGATCTAATTGCATTATTGAACGGATAGCTTTCTCATTGGCGAGATAACATTTGACAGCGTTCAATATAAGTATTTTTTTTTAATATGGTAATGATTGTCATACGCAAATGATAGAAATAAAAAAACCAAAAAATGATACATAAAGAATAAAAATATTGTTATGGATTTCACTGCCATACATCACGAATTAAATAGCATGAAAAGTTTTGAATTCTAGAAAAAAGTCAGTTATTTTGCACATAACGTCACACACAAGATTATTATTCGTCAAACCATGCAACAAACGGTACTACTGAAAGGGCGCACAAAGAGGGAAAAGCTTAAAGAAAGGAATTGCTAAAACATTATCTGATTAACGTAAAAAAGAAAAGTCTTTATCTAATTGAAATTTTAGTGTTCACAGGTGGATTTGTGACTTGCTGTTCTAGATGTGGGGTGAGATCCCCGATACGAGAGAGGATAGTCTAGAGCAGTGATTCTCAAACTCTTTTTTTTATCGCCGCACACTTTTAACGATTTCAAACTTTGGCGACACACAAAGAAAAAGATAAGTTTAAAAGTTGTTTACTTACCCATAATACACTGTAAAATAGTTTATGACAATATTTTTGAATGTAAAATAAAATAATAGAATATGAACTACAAAAACAACAGTACAACAACATTAAGGGATTAATTACAAGGTAATAATAAGAATACTTTTATGAGAAATTTGAGCTTGATGTTTTTTTATAATTTCATTTATATTTGGTCGTAAAAATGACAATGATACTCTCATATCGTCTTCGACATTTAACAGTCTCGATCTTTTTTTCGTTTTTCTGTTGGTTAATACTGAAAATCCGAATTCACACAAATAAGATGTAGAAAATTGCTATAATGTTTTTAGAGCTTTTTTGACTATCATGGGACAATCGCATCTAATGTTAATTCAACATGGTGGAGCTGGGGACTAGGAACACTTGAAATTTCTTCACGTGGGGCAAATATTTCACTTTAAGAAAGGTCACAGTTATCGAAGATAGAAACCAGTTAAAAATATAGTATTTAACTGTAAAAACAAGTTTTAATTTACAGTGTACTTTTCTTTAATTTAAACAAATTTTACTCGTAGTAAAAAAAGCATTATAATTTTTACTTATCTATACACATTTCTAAAATTTGGAGGCACACTTTAAGAATTTGGCGGCACACAAAAGTGCTGCGACACAGTGGTTGAGAATTACGGGTTTAGAGCTCCTAAAGGCACGAGCGGTTCTGCTTACCAATAGGATGATATGTGTAAACTCTATTCATTTATCACCCAATTGCAATTCCGTTTTAAAATTCAATGTTTGTAAATAGAGTATATTGGCTAGGGGTTATCACTGGAGCTGATTAAGTGTCGACTTCGGGCTTCTGACTGTTATGCGTACACAGCAAAAAAATTTCGACTCTGCAAACCACATCGATCTCTATTTAATATATATATATAAGTATTTTTATGTGGAAATGTACATCGTGAATAAAAATACAGTCTTAGAACAGGAAGCTAAGCATAACTGATATTTTACTACTGTGCACTTAATTGTTCGCCAATCGATTGATAAGATCGGTACCTTTGAGAGCTCCAATTCCTGTAAAAGCTTCATTTTAGAAAAAATTTTAAAATCCTTAAAAGCAATAATAAAAACAAACATTTCGTAATAAAAACAAACATCATAAATTTCGTAAATGTTGAAAATCTTCCGTAGTTTGTAAAGATTTTCCTACGAATGTAACCTACGAAAATGGGCTCTTTTTCAGCCAAAATGCCAAGAATTTTCCATGCCAATATTGTTTATCAAGTGATAATATTTAAATGAACGAGAAAAAAAGAGAGGGAAAAATAACTGACAAACGTTTTTCGGATTTACTTAACTTTTTATAAAAATAACGCGCAGATCACTAATTTCACGACCTTTAAAAATATATATAAATAAAAGGAAGTAGAACGAAAACTATTAAGTATGTCTATACGAGTATATCACAATAAATAAACAGCAGACTTCATTATTATTACGTAAAGTTCAGTCATAAATTAGACAATCGTTTGAACCAGTCTTACGATTGTCTCAAAACTCACTAATTTCACGTGAAAAAAAGCTTTTTTGCTTAATTATATAGTTTTACGAGATAATTTTGTTTTCTTTTATTTGCATATTTAGGCAATCTCTACCTGAAAAAAAAGCCTGGCAGATGAAAATATTCTTGGATGTCTTAATTTCATGAATGAAAATTCTCTAATGGCTGACTTCAGCAATCAAAGAATGATATTTTCCTTCATCTCTACAAACGAAAAAGGAAACTTGATACCATATGCTGCTCAAAAAAAACTTTTAGCTAAGGCCTGCCAGGGTAACAAGATTTTTGACAGTGGTGAACTTATGGATACATTTGAGAGACGAGGTACAGTGCAATGTTTTGATCTTAATCCTAGCCATTTAAATTTATGTTATAATATATTCAATACTATCATAATGTGCTAGTGGTTGTTCTACAACCTCATGGGGTTTCTTATATTTCCAGCATACTTGTTCAGATGACTCTTTAACGATTAGGCTCATAAATAATTTGTTATAAGAATTAATTGCATTTTGGACTTTTGAAACACTTACTGCATTGTATAATCTTAATGGTAATTGTTTGTCATAAACTGCAGCCAAGTTTAGCAAAATATAAAACTTACTTTATGTGAAAATGCAGATATAATAAAAGTAAAAAAAAAAAAAAAATCTGTTGGAAAGAAAAAGAGAGAGAGAGAAAAGCTTTTTATTGCTATTCTTTTTCAAGCAAGCTTCAGTTTAATACTTAGGCTACAAGATAAACTGATAAAAAAATTAATGTGTTTAGATAACGACTTTTTAAATTGCTTTATTTATTTACTTATTTTTCTTTTGTTTATTTATTAATTAGGTATTTTCATTTAGAATCTAAAATAAACTTTCTCTCTATTTCAGCTTTGTATCCATTGATTCACTGCTCTGAAAAAACGAAGAGTGAAGTTGCAAATATTGAGTTATTGAATACAAGCGACTTTGGAGAAATATTTATTTTAAAGCAAGGTACGGTTTTTATTTTTATTTATTTTTTCATAATTATGTACTATCCTTCAATGCTGTGGGTAGCCAGAATTAGCATACACATTCAAGTAACTTATATTAACCACAGTATCAGTGTCCTGCAAAAGTTAACAGGACCTATGATATGTTTTACTGAAACAATCAAAGAAGAAAAAAAGCAAAAGTATTTAAGAAGAAAACACAATACAGGTGGGAATATTTATTTCCTGTACCTGCAGTCTAATGAACTTATTTTATTAATCTAGGTTAAATTTACAGTCGGCTTCTGATGAAGGCCTCTGGGATATGTTGCAGAAATGTTCATAACCTGTACTGCAGTACTATTAATAACCAGGTCTTCATTATTTTTATTTCTCCCCCTCATTGTTCCTGAACCCCCCACATTTCCTGAAAGGTAAAGATCTAAATCTCGGTAGCAGTATAACGTCCATGCACTCTTTTTAGGGTGAACGTTGAGGACGAAAAACCCACCAATAAATGCTTGACATAAACTTTCCCTTTGTTAATATTATTTAATTCAAACTAGCTGTTGGTTCACACGCATGGACTGGAACTTTCTGGGAGCAGCTGTTCTTATAATGTTTCACCAAAGTTCACATATTGTTCCTGTCCTTTTTTTTTTTTTGTGAAACTGATCCTTCAGGACTGAAAGCTGAAGGTCTTATCGCTGGTTAGTTTGCAGAGGGACAAGTATCAACCCTGCATGCATTTACTTTTACCGCTTACCAAGCGGTTAAAAAGATTGATACCTTACTGAGAGAGAAATAAATAATACGCAGCAATAAACCCTTTCTTTATCACGAAAGGTTAACCCTTCAGAACTCGCTTCAAAATAAGTAACCTGAGAACTCGCGCGTTTAGTCCCGCAACGGACCAGTCGGTAGAAGCTCGGTTCCCAAAGAACAACGAAAGTGAAGCAGCATTGACCGAGATCAGTGTTTGGGATGGTGACCACCTCTCGCAAGTGATTCGCTCCGGGACCGTGTACGTTAATGCGAAATCCGTTGTGGCTCTAATATCCTCCAAGTGAAACGATGCCTCTGGGGATGCCAACCTAATTGATTGTCTCTCATCTGGGAGGGTTCAAAATTAGGAGATCCAACAGAGGCAACGTACGCAGCCCTCTTAATATGATTCTAAAAGCATATAGAGTAGAATAGAGAACTCGCGAGGTGAGAAATTTCTTCACACCACCTATTTCCCTCAGAAAATGATAGCACATGAAATATTTTCAGCTAAAATGCATTTTATTTATTCTAAACACCAAATGTTACCCAAAATAATAATATTATTCAAAATATATATATCATGCGCGTGTACTGTACACTCACACTTCATTATTCTGATTAGCAAGCGCCCATGGCTGGCGACTGTCAAACAAAGACTTATTGATTGCGAAACACATCGGAACAGCAAAAGAATGTTACAAGGAGAGGCTACACAAAGCAGCACCTTCGCCTATGAAGTAGAATACCAGCTATGTTTTTTTCTTCTTGGTGTGAGTATTTTGCTCAAGCGCAAGTCCTGAAGGGTTAATGAAAAACAGCAAAACAGTGAAATAGTTCAGGGTTGGAAACAAAACTGAAACAAATTTACTGCTGAAACACGCTACGTGATTTCTACACTAAATTCAAAATATTATTTGAATAATAAGCCATAAGACGCAAAGGCAGTTGATTTTTTTCAGCACTAAAATATGTGAAGTATGAGTTACTGTTTTCTTAAGGGGGAAAAAACATTGCGAAATATTACTTTCACCCAGAAGACCATGTGTTGTTGATTGCCCTATGATGTAACAGACAAAAACTCTGTGACGGAACAGAAAGTTCTCACTGTTGGTGTAAAGCTATGACAACAGGGACGAAAACCACAAACAAAATGTATATCACGTGTATCATATAAAGTATTTAATAGCTGTCGCGAACGGTGTGGAATGAGCATTAAATTTAGTAGGCAGACATTTAATGAACAGGTAATAATTTATATTTTTGATAATTATGCTGTTTCTGTTCTGCCATTTTTATTAAGTGGTTTAGGGACATGCTTTGTAAAATTTTAACTTTTTTCCTAATAGGAATTTACGTAGAAAGCAAGTACCGTCGTGTAAGAAGACATATTACAGGTAAAAATTACAACGACGAGGTAGCCTACATTTTTATGGGATTCAAGAGCTTAGATTTTCAACACAATGAAATTTTGGAGAAGACTTGGAAAGATTGGACTGGAGCCCGAATCGTTCATGCATGCCTTCGTAAAGAATTTTACGTCAGTCGCTATTCTTTCTTTCACAGGATTAGACCATCTGATTCTGAGCTATTCATGTACATTTTAATGATCAAGTGCCACAACGTGAAAAGTAGTAACAGAACATATCTGCTGGATTTCATTCAAAAAATGAGAGTGGAGAGAGTGTTTGGGTATTTAACAGTATATAAACGAGAACCACTGTTTTCAACTTCAGCCATCATCAAGGGAATATTGTCCGAGAAAGATGAGTTCGCAAGTAAAGTCGATATGTGACAAATCGTCACATATCGTCGCGCTACTGGTAAAATATAGCTGGTAAAAATATCGAGAGCTGCGCTGGTAAAATATAGTAGTTCTTTAAGTATTGTTGATGAGTGCAACGTGAAGTTGGAAGATTAATATTTAATAACTTCTTATTAAAACTGAGGTAACAAAGTCTTGAAATGCTATTCTCAGAGTTGACTGTACATTTCTTGATGAATGGTGTTTTTCATGGTATGAATTTCCAACAATCATTTTAAATCCCTTTTACTGAAGTTAAAAATGAACAGTTTAAGCTTAGAGTGTGGAGAACCGACGTTCAGGGGAAAAAATGAAAGTAAAATTTGCATACACGGGTTTTTTTTTTTTTGAGAGAGAGAGAGTTATGAAAAGCTTTATATAGGCGGCGGAACCTGGGGAGGAGAAAAAAAAACAAAACGTATCCCCGCAACAAACATAGCTTCACTACAGTACAGGACCTTTTATCCTCTATTCAGAAAAGGGAAAAAAATTTACTCGATTTTCCCTTCATTTTAAAAAGTATTTTTTCTGAAATTTGAGGGAAAAAGTTAAATTGCTACCACTTTTGATAACGTGCGCATTTTCCCGAAATAGCTAAAAAAAATACGTACTTTTCCATTAAATATATACTACGATACATAAAAAAAAGGGACAAAAAGAAAAGAAGTACTCGTACCATCGTATTCTTCACGACATGAATATAATAAAGCGAAGTTTTAGACTTTCAAATGTCTTTGTTTTAATCCTTCTCATTTTTATAGGTTTTTATTTGCTGTTTACTCATTTTAAATTGCATTATGTTTGTTATTAAAATTTAGGTTGTTTAACTATCAATATATGATGTTTTTTTAGCGATCCAGAAAACCGGGAATATCAATTATTATTGAATTTGCACTGAATATTTTCCGAACACCCGCTAATTCTCATATTAACAGGCTGCCCACGTGTAAACCAGTGGCCGTTTCAGTTATACTCAATGGGACCAAATTTTTACTTTATTTATTCTTAATTATTATTGACTTATGCATGAGCTGTTCAAAAATCAAACAGTGTAAGTCAGCAATTGGAAATTTTGAATTCTCTCAAAAAGTCTATACACTGAATTCTTATTAATGGGAAAAATGACTTATTTTCAAGAACATCAAGTTCTCGAAATAACTCAGAGTCAAAATGACTAAGATTTGAAAAACTAGTTGTGCTAGTTGTGGGTACTAAAGTACTTCCGTGCCAAATTTCTTCATAGCCCAATCCAAAAGAGCGTTAATTATCCCCTCGCCCATTCTGTTTTCTAATTTTACTGTGGAGAGCAGCTGTTCGAAGCTCTTCCATTTGGATAAGAGAAAAAATGTGAAAGCATTCCCCGCAGAACCGCACCACCGTAAGTACATTAAGAAAAACATTACATGTACATTAAAAAAAAAGCGGCTTACGCAAGCCCTAAATTGAGATACACATGGCATGTGGGCATTCGCGCAAATGCCCGGTGGGCCGGTCGCCAAATATCTATCTTTTTTTATATAAAGTATACAGCTTTTACAATGTTAATTTAAAGAACGGGGACCAAAACTTTGCCGTAATCCGGGCTTCAGAAAGTGCAATGCAGCAATAGGGCAAAACCTCCAGGGTCTGGCCGTTGGGCCACATGGAGGCGGGGGGGCAGAATTTTTCAGGGCCGGCTGGTCCGTATAGACAACCTAAGCGGCTGCCTGAGGTGCAAAATGTTGGGGACTACAAAATTGATTATATTTTTTTTATTTTGAAAATAAATAAATAAATAAAACACATCAGTTTTGCACTTTTGGCTGCCGCCTAAGTTGTCTATATGGACGAGCTCTCTGGGCTGGCTTGTCCATATAGAAAACCTAGGCAGCCGCCTGGTGTACAAACTTTTGAGATCCGCATAATTTATGTTTTTTTTTTTTTTTTTTTTTTTTAATTTTGAGCAGTGGCGGCGGGGAAGGCTAAAGCGGTGAGGCGATTGCCTCACGGCAAAACGCCCTAAACGGCAGCAGCTATAAACATCTAATTAACATATTACGTGTTATTGCCCTTCTTATGATGAATAAGAGAAATAAATCTGTCTTGTAGACATTTAATATTATTCAAATACATATCTGCATACTTACTGACAATATTTTTAATCAATACAATCTACAAAATACGGCCCTGAGAAATCTTCAAACCGGCCCAGAGAATTTATCGCGGCCAGTTGTCTTCGCCGGTTGCCGAGTTTTTCTATTTTAAAGAATATTAATAACAGATTAAGAAGCAATTTAACTCAGGACAAATTGGAATCACTGTCGTGTGAAAAAGACATATTAGTAAAGATTGACATGGAAAGTCTAATAGGGCCATTCCACCGTCACGTGCGGGACAAATGAACTCAATAGTTTTACCAAAATTTTGTCATAGAGCAGAAGATTTTATAAATAAGTGGAAGCAATTGCATTTTTTAATCTTTACTTATGGTGCAAAGATGCTTTTGACATATATTTATCATTCGTAAATCTTTTTTATACTTTAAAATATAATTAATCTTCATGTGTCACGTGCGGGACACTTAAAGTCAACCTCTCTTAATTTTCCTTATGAATCAGCTAGAATTTCTGCTCTATTAATCATGCAGTAACAAAACAAAATACAGGAATTGAAAGTCAAGGCTCCATTGTAAGTAAAACATATCTAAAGTTTTGAGAAATAATAATTTTAATAGTTGAAAAAAATTATAATGTATCGTGTCACGTGCGGGACACAGCTGTCACGTGCGGGACATTTTACAGATGCTCATGTAATACATGGTTTCAGAAGGTTGGAAATTAAGTGAAAGCACCAAACAATGTTTCTGTTATACACTTTAAAACACAAAGCATTCATTTTAATAGAATATATGCACAAATTGATCATTCCGAGAAGTATATAAAATTTTAATTAGAATTAGACTAAATGAAAAAAAAGTCTTAATATTTTTTCAAAATTTTGAACAATTTCTGTTGTTAGATAAAGCGGGAGCTGATATCTTTCTTAAAACATCTTTAAAGAGATAGTGAATTCTATAAGGGTGCTCTGGCCACTTATAGTATTAGAGCTTTTGTTTCTCTTTTTCGGCTTCAGTCATATAGTCTTTCCTCCTTTTTTTCAGTCCATTTGTCCTTTTATTTTCTTCCTTCTGGAAATTTGGACCTTTTTTTCTAAGACCTTTTTCATTCTTTCAGCACTTTATTAAAGATTCTTCCATTATCCATTTCTGTTCAATAAAAACAAATTTTATTAATGTTAAAAAGTTAAAATATTGTGGAAAGTTGTTGTGCAAAAAGTTATATATTAGTGAAATATAATTCAGCTCTAATTTTAAATAGACTTTCCAAAATAAATCTCATAATGTTTAAGCTATGTTGTATCAAATATTGAAAAAATCAAAAATAATGCTCTTCCAAACTCATCGATAAAAAATGTAGTTGCTTTTTTATTAATATTTTAAACTAGATTCTTCTCATTTGTCTTTGTATATGATTTAAGTGATCTGTTCTGAAACATAAATGATCACTGAAATGATAGGGCATTCTGTAATGAAAATGTAAAATTTTAGAAATGTATGCTCTATTAAATACATAATTTAGCAAAAACCATCATAAAAATGAGAAAATGTATAATTTATTTCTTTAGAGTAACACAATTTTAAAACAGAAAACCATTAAAGAATTCAAGCTATGTTGAAATAAAATTCTTATCAACATTTAGAAATTGGAGTTGTGTTTCCTACATGTAATGCGTCACGTGCGGGACAGCTTTGTTTTTGGATTTTTTTACAAGTAAAAGTAACTTTAAAAGCTAGAACTAGCATAGGATATGTGTACTACATTAATCTGCTTTAGAAATGTCATTTACAAAAAATAAATACGTTCCATTTTTAACCTAACTGAAAAGATTCATCTTTTCCGTCACGTGCGGGACACGAAAAATAAGCTTTTTGTGTGTGCCATTGAGATATCACTTAGATCTTAAAGCTTAATAAAATAAAATAATTAAACTTTAGACTTACCTATAAAGTTGACATCAGGAGTTTCAGTTGATTTCTTTTATCCAAAACAATCATGAAAACTTCGTTCAAGAACTCAATGAACTTGCTTGCACAAGGCAGCCATTTTTAGGATACTGTGTTGCTAATCCGGAAATGATAAGCTTTGATTTCTTACTTAAAACATAAAATTTGACATTTTATCTTTTAATACATACCAAAATTATCCACATAAATATGATTTTAAAATTGACCACCCAAGTACCTGTTTTCATGGAATGGCCCAATAGATGATGTAGCAAATAAGAGTCCCTTTTAACAATTGCTTTTGAAATACTAAATTGCCTTCAAAAGGAAAATAATTTTTAAGCAAATATTGGCAATGTATATATTTGATTGTTGGTGGTTTTTTTTTTTTTTTTTGAAACCTGTTAACTATTTGTATGTTATAGTTATTAGTACTGTAAACCAGAACAAGAATCATTTCTTTTAACTTTTTCATAACTAGAACTAATTTTTACTTGATGTTAAGAAGAATACGATGGGTACATAATTTTTCATGTTCATTCTTCAACTCTACCTCTTTTCATGTAAATTACTGCAATTTTGAAAGCCAAAATTATTTTTAAAATGCTATTAAAACTAGTTGTTTTCATTTTCCGGGGGGGGGGGGATGCATAATATCTTATTATCGTTCGTTTTCCATTTCTTGGTAGTGCCCCCCCCCCCCCCCGATATGTTTGAAGTATGCCCGGGCCGAGTTTTCTGCGCAGTCCGCCTCTGGCCACTTTTAAAAATTGGAGACATCGGAGTGACGTACTGTTTGCGAATGAATGAACCTATGCTTTAAGCTTCTGAAGCTTGTTTGTCCTTTTACTTTTGCTGCAAATTAAATGATTTTCGTAAATCTACAGTATATTTAAGGCCAAGAATAAATATGAATCCGATGAAAAACTGAAATCTCGATTTTGATGCAGTTTGCCTGTCGGAAAAAAAATTATTGATCAATAAACATCGAAGTTGCGTAGGAAACGCAACCACAACTGAACGGTTAGAGTGAAAGTCTTGGAGACAAAGCAACCGGCGCGGCGATTCCTTTTCTTTAATTATTATTATTATTATTATTTTCTTTTTTTTTTGCTAGAGCGTTGATTTTTGGTAAACTTAATTATGAAATACGCTCTTTTATAATTTTTTTTACCCAACGTGGAGGCACTTTCCTTCTCGGCATTCAACCTTTTCACAGCCATGGGAATTGCTGCTGGCCATTCATAAAGGGTCACGTGGTAGGTGACTAGAATTTACCCTAACATGCTGTAGTCGGTTGACACCAGATGGCGCCACCTCCCTTTTTGTACCAGAGACTGAAGTTGAGGGAAATTGTCTCCACGTTCCGGTACCCTCGGTACTGCCTCGGGACTCCAGGGTCCAGCATTTAACGTATCCCCAAGTGTACATGGTGGGTCTTCAGCGAGTCAAGGTCTAAACCCCAAACCTTTCGGTTCGAAGCACCAACGCCCAAACCACTAGGCTATCACGCCAGATTCATAACTTATTTGGCGTTATGATTTCATTTAGTAAAAAAATAGTGGAAAATAATAGTAGTACACTTTATAATTGTTCATTAAATTAAATAATAATTGCCTATAAAACCTTTTCTTGCAATTAATTCATCAAACATACTCTTATTATTATTAATTTATTAGCTGCTAAATTAACGCACACTCCTGGAGATTAACCTAGAAACATATTAGAGCCTGGATAGATATAGGTACATGCAGGACTCAAAATTAATAGTGGTCCTTGATCTGGGACCAGATAAGCATCAAACCGACCAAAAAGAATACAAATTTATATAGTGCTCAAAAAAAAAAAAAAAGAATCAAAGTCATTTTCCACTCAAACAATTTTCCTTCTGTTCCTTCTATAACATCCAAGCGCGAATTCTTTATAATTGAAAATAATACATTTAGCTTTGGAACAGGCAAGAGTAACCGTTTACATAAATTTTTAGTTACGTCAAGTTTTCATTAAAACTTTGAAATTAATTTTTTTTAAAAATATTTATTTCTTTATTATTTAAGGGTGGCATTTCTTGTTCTTTCTGTTTCCTAGACCCCCCCCCCTCCCCCCCCCCCATTTTTTGTTACTTTCTGGGACCAGCTGGTCCCAGAAAGTGGTTATGAATTTCTCATAATACGTGTTCACGGACTCAAATTCAACTCTGTTGTGTGACCACCGGTGGGCACGCGGTCCCCGGTAGTAAAATATAAATGTCCACCGGTGGGCACGCAGGGCTGTAAGTGTTAAAAATATTAAATTTTTTGCTGAAGAAATCAAGAAAAAAAATCCGTCCCCTTTTTACAATTTTTTAAAAATAAAATATATCTCATGTCTGGGTCACGAATTTCTCTTTTTTAATGAAATGGCTCATTATTTTCAAAGACTATAAAGTCGGCCTTAGAAATAATGAATCGGAGCATTTCCTGACGTGGCCGCCTATCGCAGAGCTTTCTCGATAGTTGGGGTAAACAAAATAGTTTTACAAAAAAATGAAAAGGAAAATAAAAGAAAAAAGCTATAGTCTAAATTTCTAAAACCAAATTGTTTGTTGTATTTTATATTTTCTTTTAACTGCTTCGTCTTCGTACTATTTCTTGAACTTTCTGGTTAAAATACAAATAACTAGGACAAATGGGCGAAAACCTGGTAAAAACAATTACTACACTGGTAAAAACAATTCGTATCGTCACCCTTGGTAACAACGAGATATTGAATTTCTTATTAACCTTCAAAAAACAATCTCCTTCCTGCAGAATCCAATTTCAAACTATTTTTCCAGTTAAATGACATTTTGATTAGCTTATGAATTATTTAAGAGGAAAAACAAATGGAATAGCACCAAATGAGAAACAAATTTCGCTCCAATTAACCAATTTACATTATTATTTTTATTAACTTTACATGAGTCATTTACGTCAGTCACGAAACGAACTGTTTATTGAAGTGTATCCCGAGAAACTTTACAATATAGTCATTGATTTAAATTCTAGGCTAATGGTGATTTCCGTAATAAAAACGGCGAAGCTGAGACTTTAGTATAACCGATTTTTTCTAAAAGTTAAAAATATGACAAAGCAAAAAACATAAGAAGAAAATCCATCACTAATCTATCTTCTAATGCCAAACTTATTCTCATACTTTACTTATACCAATACTAAAATGTCAGTACGTAATCACATATTCTGTATGCAAATCTTACCGCATGTCGTTGGAATCAAGGTATTTCCTGCCAGATGAGGAAACCCACATTCAAGTTTTCCGAAGTCGTTTTGCTTTGTTCTTACCTAATGACTGCCAGAATTCCAGAAGATTAAATTCCCATGTTGTCGGCAAAAAAATTGATATTGCGTGTTCAACCTTTGAAAGCATTTCGGAGATTTTCAAAAAAAAAACAAATCACGCATCGCTATTGATCTTTTAGTAGAGAGAACAGCTCACGTCATTACATACAACACAATCCATAACTCCATAATATAACAGAACAACGACACAACAATCGAAAGGAGCTAGAATTAGCTAGTTCTTTTGTTTGATCGCATTTGACTGTTAATTATAATTTAGAAGTTTCAATGTGCAAGCGAAAGAAGCATAAAAATAAGCTACAAAAATACGTTTCAATACATAAAACCGAATGTGTACTTTAAACATTTAAACGGAAAAATGCTTCGACGTTAAATAATTTTAAGAAAATATTATTTATGCGCAATGGCGCTTTTATTGTTTTCTTTATTTTATTATTTTTTTTCTTTACAGCAGAAGTTGAAATCTGAGCCTATATAACAATACTCGCATCTTAACATTACAAAAATAATAATAGGATTTTTTTTTTTTTTTTCGATGAACGAACGGGAAACTACAATTTCACCCGCTTTTGCAGAAAAGTTACTCATCGAATGTGTAGTTCAATCCAAAATAAGTTTATAAATAATATTTTTTTAAAAAACAGGAATTCAAAGCACTATAACACATCACTCAATAAGTCCCATGACTAACTTACAAAAAAAAAAAAAAAAAAAACTTTTAGGCAAAATTCAACTTTATTTAACAAGAGAACAAGAGTGATACATTTCAGTGCGTCCCTGATCTTTTCGTAGTACGGTTTGTCTCTGCTTTCAAAAGTCTTCAACTTAGGCAATCACTTCTTCATTTGAAGTCTGCAACCAGTCGGTTGTCACTGGGGGTCTGAGATCTAGGTATAAGGAAGTTACAAAGCATTTCGAAGCACAAGACTATTGTTTTGATCCACTTGTGACACGGCCCATTTTTTGATGATTATTAAAGGTTTTACCTTTGTCAAAAGGTACTCGACGAACAAAATTCCATGCGCATGCCGAAATATACGAAGGCCTACATAATCTTACCAGCTGACGTTGGAGTTTTTTGGTCTATTTAGACGGCTTTCACCGGCTGCTGTTCATTCAACTGACGATCTTTTTGAATCAGACGTGTTGTAATGGATCCATGTTTCATCCATTGTGAAATATACTTTTAAAATCCGGATTATTTCACCTTAAACAGCTCCAAACACTGATCTGAATCACCAATGCGTTGCTTTCGATTGACTGTAAGCAAATGCGGAACCAACTTTGAACATAGCTTTCTTATCGACAAATGTTCATTCAAAATAGTGAATAAACTGCCATCTGATATCTTCACGCAACTTCAATTTACGATGGACCAAATGATTTTAAGGACAATTTTGATGTTTTCTGGAACCCTGCCGCATTTGGGCCACCTGAGAGGAGTGCCTGTGCTGCCGCGTTTAAAATCAGCATACCACCTCTGTTGTCGATGGAGCAGAGTCCGAATAATATACTTATCAAGGCATTGCTTTGCTTGAACAGTATATCTTCCCATCAAAAAGCTCTGTTTAGCCAACATACGATTTTTTTAAAACTTAAGTTGCTTCACTAAAACTATCAATATTAAACTAAACGCCAGATTGTCATGAAATTTTCACACATGTCGTTTGAAGATTAAAACTATTAAGTTAGGTACAGTAAGATTAGGAGGTGGTGTCATTTATATGTCAGGTCAGAAACTTACTGAGTGATGTGTTAATGCATCTGCAACGTCCATTTTATTTATTCATTTTTTTAAGTAATGGTTGAAACGTTCAATAAAAGAAAAATTTATTTATCATCTGAGGCGGCGTATAACATGTATCAAGACAAATATTTCAACAGTTTTTTAATATATTTCGGTGATTATAGTATTTGTGTAAGAAAACACCAATTTTATGCTCAAACAGTGAATGCTGTGTATGGGGGGAAGGGGGAACCTATATCTACCAAGTAAAAATGATTAATTCATGGAGAAGCGTGCTGCTTCTGAATATAGAAATAAGATTGTTTAATGAATAGAAAAGGGGGGTCCATTTCTTAGTTTAGAAATACCTAAAAAAAATCAATGTCTAAAATATGCTTATATACGTATATGTATTTTCCCTGTTTTTAATAGATATTATAATTTAAATTTTTTAAAAGAAGCAGTAAAAATCTTATAGATTAAGGTAAAATTGACTGTAGCAATTCAATATTGAAGACGTAAGTATATATAAATGAATGAAGCAACTTTTAAAAAACACACATACATTTACAAGTTTTTTTACGTTAAATTATTCTTCTCGATTTCTGAGAGGGGGTTATTGGTTTATTTTTCAAAGAAAAAGAAGCTCTATACATATTTACTTTGCAGCAGAAGGAAAACAAAATGTAGCGGTACTAATTTGCCGAATTCATGTGAAGAAATATACTCGATTTCATGCATAGGGAGAAGCAAGCAAAAATACAATGTAGAGATAAAAATTAATTTCAAGCCAATTACACAGGGCACACAATTGGTCCCCTTTTCGCCCTAAAAGTATATTTTTTAATCTGAAGTCCCTAAAAAAGTAATTTTCCCCTATACCCATTGGAAAAGTAGTTTAGTTTACAATTTTCCCTTTCATTGTCAGTTATGGCTATCCACATAGGCAATTTCAAAGTTTTATCGGTAGTGTTCTTGTCCTAGTTTCTCCTTACTTCATATCGATTGTTATTGTTAAATCTCGTTTAATTTTACTTAAATTAAGTTACTTTGTTTAATGTTATAATAAATTCTTTTTACAAGATAATCGTTATTTGGTTTTCTATTTGATTGCATTTATTGATCAGGAGCAGTTTTTAAAAAATAATTTATATACAGTATAAGCTCAACGTGGTAACAACTATAGCTTATTGTGACAAGTCTACTGTAATAATGGAGACATAATGCAGTCAGCCAATCTTTATGATAAGAAAAATGCAGACTTACGGATTTCTTCAATAAGACAGACCCGTTACAGCAACAACTTCTCAACATGTCCAAAATAACTTAATTAAAATAGTTAACCATAAACATATTTGATTTACTCACTATTTTATTTCTTATATCGATATAAGCAGTATGTTTCCTCTTTGAATAAAACAGTACATCTAACAATTTTCAGCAGTGTCAAGAAGTGGGTTTTAAAGATGGGAGGAAGATTTATCTCTAGGTGAACTATTCAGATTATCTTTCGAGAAACTACTGATTTGATTTGCTGGAATCTGTTGCGAAAGAAAGGTGTATAGAAAGAATATTATTCAGAAGTAAAAAAAGATCAGCAACTGTTCCAGTGACAGTTGGCTATAGCAAAATTCAGTATAAGAATTTCCCTAGACAATGCAAATTGTCATGAACGCAAACTTTTACGATACAGTGGAACTTTAGAAATCCAAACTAGTTGGGGCCTCGAGTCTTATTTGGATGCTGGAAAATACAGATTTACTGTGGCCTACCTAAACCCTTGTTATTAACTCAATAGTGATCTGAAAGTCTTTGTTTTAAGCATAGCCCCCTTAACTAGATGCCTAGCGATTTGCGGGGAAAGTTGGCCGCGGATTTTAGTTACCTTTTCCCCCACCAGGAACGCTACTTATCTGCTATAACAAACCGCGCTCTTTACATTAGTTTGAAGGGTAGAAGATTGGTTTTCATTGCTATTTCTTCTTTTCCCCCCTAATAATTTGATTCTTTTGAATAAAAACGGTGTTTTTCAGTACCAATATAACTAAATGAAAGACGGTTTACTGTGTTGTTCCATTTTTCACAACAAATTCAGTAAAAGAAAAAAATAGTTTCAATCGGACATTAGTTTGCGTGAAAAATGGATCTCCGCTATATCAAGACAAGGGAATTATTATTATTATTATTACTATGTGTGTGTCCTTCATAATGTTTATTTGGCAAAAAATAAAAATAAATAAATAAATTAATAATAATATAGTGCAAAGCTATTTTTATTATAAATGTACATTGTTTATTATGTTGTCCAATCTTTACTGTAGCTTGTCCTTGGAATACGAATGATTTATATTATGATGCATTTTATATTATGCAAATATTAATTAAATTGAGCTTATCGATTTTTTCTTAGAAAAAATTTAACTAGTTATACGAATGCATATATGGATTAATAAGAAATAATGAAAATTAGTAAGGAAAGAAATTCAATGCATAGAATCGAATTCTAACCATATTTCAAGAACATATTAGTTCTATTGATGAACTACTGAGAATAATTTGGAAGTAATATTTATCCTATTATTCATGCTTAAAATAGGACTTCAGTACAATGCATTATAAATTGTAATTATTCACATATTTCAACATTTTTATTGTATGTATGTATATTTTTATTTATTTATTTATAATTTTATTTATTGAAACCAAAAGGACTAGTTTTTATTTCGGGGGGGGGGGGGGGATAGATCAGATTTTATGATAACATTAAATGTGATTCTATTATAAGAGTAAAAACTTGATTTTTATGCAAATTCTTTATAACTCGGCTAAATGAAGAGTTTGGTTCCAAGTTCCCCAATTTAACGTCCTCATCGTTCTGCTCGTTTTTTGAAGCAATGATTTCTTGGAAAATATAAAAGATAGTGCGAAAATATATGTTATTTCGAGTACACTTAAAAGCTTTTCAAAACTTTGAACATCTTTTCAGAGTCTTTGCAAAACTCTTGACTTTTAAAATTCAGGGAAAAGTTTTAATTTTCGAGATCACTATAAGTAAATAAGGGGCCGTTCATAAATGATGTCACGCTTTTTTCCCATATATTTGACCCCCCTCCCCCCTTTGTCACAATATGTCACACTTCAGCGGACCCCCCTTTTGTCACGCTATGTTGCATAATGCATGATGTCACACTTCTTGTTACCCCCTCCCCTCCCCTTGTCACAATTTCACGAACCCCCTCCCCTCCCCCTCAAAGCAGGACAACATTTATGAATGATCCCTAATAATAATAAAAATACATTCTTTCTTTTTTCTAAAACAGATGAGTCCAAAAAGTAGCTACTCAAATATGTATCACATGTATAGCTTTGCTGTTAATCGATCATGGAAGTTATACATTACATCTTCTCAAAATTTTCAAAATGCTCCAAATACGTCTTTAATTATTTTATTGATAGCATTGTTCTCAAACAAATATTAAAAGTTTTAATCAAGAACTAGATTTTTATTTGTTTTCTTACAACGGTAAAAATGCTCAATTGAAATTAAGTGTATTATATTCTTTATGTATGAATTGTATAAATAATTATTCTCTTTTTTTTCACTGCATTTTTATCTATTTATTTATTTTTTTAAAAACATTTCATAATGTTCTAGTTGAAATGTTATGATCAACTACCTAATTCAGTTGCAATATAGAACCTTCGATTGTATGAAAATTAAAATTTCATAAGTTCGATTTCGATTTAAGATATGAAAGTATTTAAAGTAGTATTTTGTAATCGAAATTTGATGCATTATCTGTGGTACAGGTTGGCTAAGTACGCGAGTGTTCTCGACTTTTGCAACTGTTCTTATAGAAAAAATGCCAAACAAATATTTTTTTAATGGAAATGCTTAAAATTTCTTCTTTCAACAGTTCTTCAGATATTATATATATTCCATTTAACTCAATAATAATAATAAAATTAAAAATAAGTGATGACATGCAATTATAATTTTAACTACATTTATAGATTACAGAAACAATGCTTTATTTTGCTGCACAGCGCGTTTTTAAATTTTAAAAAAATAATTGTTTCTGAAGTGAAGTTTCATTTTACAGACTAAAATAATTAAATCAATACTTTAACGAAAATTCTGTTCATTTGTGTAACAAAATTTTTCTTTTAAAATACCTACAGTTAGGGGAAAACCACTTTAATAAAATAAAAGTTTGAAGTTGATGCTCCGTCGGTAGGGTAATGGGTTTCGCTCCATTTCGAAAGGCATCTAGTTAAGGGGGCTATGGTTTTAAGTTAATAAAGCAATTTTATCCATGATAAAGTATGATTGCTTGATAAGTCATCTACTATATAGTAGCAGGAATATTGCAAGTATGTAGAGTACAATATAAAGGAGTCCAAAGCGAGTATACTAATGCTAATGTTCATATGTATCGGTGTGCTACAATGGGTAGAACCTGAGTGCAACTCCAACTAATGCAATATTCATGCATTACTGGTGCAATATCACATCATCAAGCACATTCAGCTTGTTACATCAACGAAACATTACCAAATTCAATTTTACATAATAAGGCACAGAGTTGTGTTACACATTGCACTTAAACATTTACCAAAAGTAGCTGTCATTAAAAAACAAACTTGGCTTTTGAATTGTAGTCATTGATTTTTTTCACTAATCTAATTTTAGACCTTCACGAGCTGTTTGGATCATCCGGAATCTCGTATCTCCAGGGTTTGGATTTCTGAACTTCCACTATACTCAGACTTGAAAAAAAGGAAGAAAAAAGTCTGGTGCGACAAGAACTAACAAATCACTCTCCCATGCATTTTTGTCTCTTACCCAAAATGAAAAAACTAATGTGAGAAAATCTAGCTCAAGTTAAATTTATGGAGGAAAAAAATCATGTTTTTGTTGGTGTGATGCCCTCTAAAACATGCAAAAGGAAAAAAAATACTGAAAGTAGTCATGCATAATATTTAATATATTTCATGCTATAAATTATCACAAGGTAGCCAAAATTAATACCAATTTTAATGTCAGCATAACAATATTGTTTGTGCAAAGTAACAAAACATATCTAATAAAAAGTTTAAGAAGTATTACAAATTGATTAGATAATTTTAAAAATTGCTATATTAAATAGCAGATATGTCATGCAGAACATTTCTGATAAGAGATGCCAATCAATTTTTAATAGTCAAGATATCACAATACGGTATTAATAGTGGGGTACTTTTAAGACCAAAATTTATTACAACAGATGTTCTGCAAATTAAGATATGAAGTTTTAGATATATATATTAGATATATATATATATAGCACTTTAGAAATTCAAAAACAAAAACTAACGGCAAATATTTTAATCACAGCATTATACATTTTTAACACAAAGAATATAATTTCAAAACATATCAAAACATAACACCTCACCAGCCACCAAAGCAATACACTTTATAAGAAATATGAATAAAAACTCAAAACTGTAAATAAAATGGATTGAATGCTCATCTTTGACTTAAAACAATGCATAAAAACCTTAGCTTAATTATAAAAGTATCACAAAATTTAAAAGGTAACAAGAGAATTATTTTATAAAACATATAATTAATATCCCAAGATTAAAAAAAAAAAGAAAAAAAAATACTACACACTTCTTTTAAGCCTCCAGCTTTTTTACTTGAAGGAGTTTCCCTTATACTTCTTATTCCTAACCTGATGCATTTTTAAGTTCATTAAGGTCATATTAGCGAAAATATATTTTAATTACAATTGAATGAGAATAATTTTACAGGGACATTGAAGCAACACTATGTTTGCATAATTATAAAAGGTACAACTTCTAAATAGAAAAATCTTCTTTTTTCTTTTTTTCAGTTTCTGTGCTTTAAAATATTGTGTAAAATACGCTAGCATAAAATAGTTTTCAATGGAAGATACCTATTTCAAACATAATTCTGCAACACCATCATTTAAAATGACATTGCATATGTAAAAATATAGTTTCTAAAAGTGCCAATTGCCGTAAAAGATACCAAAAATAAAAAAGGATATTACTGAACAGTTGGTTATAAATATTAAGTGTTTTTGGCACTTTTGATTTTATTTTTCTTAATTTTAGTACATCATATAATAAAAGTATTATATATATTCCATTTTAATTCAGATATTCTATAAAATATATTCATCCACTTTTCATAGTGGATTGGGAACTTTGTTTAAAAAAAATGCAGCTTTTAAAATTTGTTCAAATACAGCTCTTAATAAATGTTAGTTACTTTCATAATTCAAAATTACATGAGAGTGTGGAACTTACAAGTGAAGTGATCAACAACTTTATGGTCTAATATGTATACTCTGAGCCAGCATTCCAAATTCAAACCGGGACACGGTCCCTTATGCAATCAATGCACAAACTTGCTGTTCCCTGTAAGTGTTACAAAAGACTTTCACTTCCTCCATTTAAAAAAAATGGAATCTTACAATATTCACAAATTAATGAAGTAGCTACAATGTCCTCTCCACATGGACAGCATCCATATATTTTAGCTACCACATTGCAAAGCATTCCATACAAACAATCCAAATGGCTGAAGAAATTCTTCAACATTGTTGAATCCCTGGAAACAGTGATAATTTCCATAAAAGTGGCAGGATGTAATTGGGGTTTTGGTTCATATGAAAGACCATTTTTAACAATATCTCCCGTGAGAGACAAACAATGTTAATGATCACGGCGAACTTTCTTCTTTTTCTTCTGCTCTTTAGCTTCAGGATATAAACCTAATGAAAAATAACATATATAAGAAAATGCTGTTAAATATATATATACATGTATACAACAGTTCTGTAGTTTGTTTAGTCCAATTATTCACATTATGTGCATTATAAAGACTTTAACTTTTTAAAGATGGTAATATGGTATAATCATTTATTGAGTGTTGAATCTGAATAACTAGTAACAGTTGTAAATAAGTCTGATAAAGATGTAAAGACTTTTTACTTTATAAAGTGTTTATAGCATATTTCTGTTTAAACATTACTGATAGATACCATTAGATGAAAACTAATTATCATAAATTCAGGAAACATTTAAAATATGATTTTTTTTCTACTAAATTCTAATTTATTTATTATTATTATTTGCAAATATGCTGATGCAGTCATTGTACAGGTAGATTGCGATACTCCACAATTTTGCATGCATTTTTCGTTCTTTTTTAGGGGAGAAATGGGGAGTTTTAACAATCACTTAAATTACAACCACCCACAAGTTCCTTATGTGATATTCTTCCCAGGATAACTAACAAAATAATCATTCCTCTAAAGTTATAATTGAGTTTATAATGTCTAAAACTAAGTTTCTTGTGTAAATTCATTTGTCAAAGAAATTAAATAGGAAACAATTGATATTTAAATTAAATTTAGTGATGTTTTTCCTTAAAATTTCCTATTTTTAAGGGTTTTCACCAAAATTTATAAGACCCGGAGATTTTAAAAACAAACTGGGAGACCAGGAGAATAGGGAAAAATCCAGGAGTCTTCTGGAAAAACCAATAGAGTTGGCAGGTATGGGCATGGCTTCATTTTAATGGACAACAATTGAAAGTCACATCTAGATAACTTGGGGAATGATTTTTTTTTTTTTTTTGAGGAAAGAATCACTTGAATGGAATGTCCAGTGTATTCTCTGAACATGAGCCCAATAGAGCCATTTTGGTAAAACCTAAAATCTTAGCTACAAAATTTTTTTGCTCTGAAGAATTCAGTTTGAGTAATTAAAAAAGTCTTACCTGCTAGTTCATCAAATGCAACATTTGAAGCTTTAGCATCAGGAGACTTGTCAGCTTCAGCATTGCCTAAGCAATTAATATATATATATATGTTTTTGAAACAATAATTATAAACTAATTTTACTAAAAACAATTTAACTAAGAAAATCATAGCTTTTTTTTTTTCAAAATATAAAATAAAAAGAAAAGCTCTTTCCCACAAGGATGGAAATTCAATAAATGTACATATAAAAAGGAATAAACAAAGAATTATTAAGAAATTTTTAAGAAATTTTTAAGTATCCACCAAGCATATCTCACACAATTTAGAGTAAAAATAACAAAACATTAACATTGGATGTTATTCCTGGTGAAGAGCACAGCAAAAGATAATTTTTTCTTCCACATTCAATTATGTAACCTTAATATGTGAAGCAGTTTTTGCAACTGGGGGAGAAGATTTCTGTGAACAGCTTGAACAATTCTTTTTATTTTAGTTCATGTGTTTCATTAGATATTTTGCTACAATAGATACACAATACTAATGTACAATCCATATGCAGTAGCCTCAGAATACATTTCATAGTTCATTAGCAATTAATATTAAAACGTTTTACGGCGAAAAAATAAGTTAATGATTAGTTTCTTAATTACTAATTCAGAGTTTTATTTCATGACTTTCAATGAAAGGGGATAGTATGTTATGAATGAATATAATCGTAACATTTTTTATGTTCACCTTTGATTTGCATGGTTTACCAGTATTATTCCTAAAGAAATAAATTTACAGGGATACTAATGTGCAACCACTTAGGAGAGACTAGTGTTTACAGGTCAACACTAGCCCCATTCAGCTTTCTAGCACTTAAGGAAAAAGTAATTTTATTATGGGAGTATGAGAAGACAGTGAAGACGGCCTGTGATATGGAACTTGATCAAGAGATTCTACAGATCCTATACATCCTCAAATTTCTTTCAAAGGGGCAAGAACTCCACAAGTGCCTATTTTAGGCATTATTCAAGAAGGAAGACCATCTTTTTAAATTTATGCAAAGTATTTTTTTTCTTTTGTTTTTTGCTTGATAAATATACATTTTTTTTAGTTTTCAAAAATTAACAATGAAGAACTCTGAATAAAAACTATCTACAAACTTTCTGTGAACGGCATTTGCGTGTACTGCTATATTATCTGGGTCTGGTCAGTACATATTGAAAAGTCTTTCAATCACAGAAAAAGAAATAAAATGCATTAAACGTTCAATTTTTTTATGCATTTTACAAATTAATGCATTTATTCAGCATATTTTCCCAAATTTATAGTGGGGTTCCTCAGTCACTGTTAAGACAGCAAAGATTTTCTCCTAAACCCAAAATCATGTACTTTTATAAATAAAAGCAATTAGGATAAAAACTCCAATATAAATAAGGCACAAATTTGTAAAAAAATTTCAGTACATGTATTTCAGAGTTACGAGGTAACCTTTTATTAGTGAAAGAAAATACAGTTATGCAAGAAATACACCACTCTATTTAGTGGTCATATCTATTTTTCTCACAGCTTTATTTTTTCACTGAAGAAGGCACTTTCCTCATAACATCAAAACATATACAGTAATCTCTCACTTAAACGCGCTCTCGCTTATGCACGTTTTTCCTATGGTCCCGGCTGGCAATATAGGAAACCAATAACTCTTATTCATTTATGTGTGGTGCTAAAAAAGCAGCTCTCACTTATGCGCGTCGAAAAAAATTTTCAGTTCAAAGTGTAACTTCCTCGTGTCGGGTGTGTCTTATCACAAGTATTTTACCCTTTTTGTTTTGCATCTAGGAATGCATTCTCTTTTCTTTCTCCTATTGTTAAGATTCCAAGAAAGCATTCCCCCTAAGGTATACAGAGGATTAAACGTGGGGGTACGGGGGTACTTGCGATTGACATCAGCAAAAGTTGCATTTGTGCTCCGTCCAATAAGAGTACAGTACGCAACATGTGACACTGATTACTAACAAAATCTTCTTTAGTGTTGGAGCTTTGTTGCTTTTTAAAATGGCAAAAAGAACGTACTTGTCCCTGTGGTTTAAAATGGATGTTAAAAATTCGAAGAAAATCCCAGCATATCAAAAAGAGCTGTGCTAAGCAATTTTATGTTCCTGAATCAACAATGAGGGGCATTTTAAAAAATCGGGAGAAAATAATTATGGCTAATAAAGAATGAAATCCAGTGAAAAAAAGTAGGATTCAAAGTGGAAAGTTCAAAGAGTTAGAGAGTTTTGTTACTATGGTTCAAAGAAGTTCATGCCTTGAACACCCCTATTAACGTTGAGCTCCTAACTTAGAAGACCGCACAATTGCCAAAGAGTTTTTGATATAGAGAACTTTACTGCTTCACATGGATGGATAGGAAAATTCGAAAAAAGACATGATTTGGCGACTCGTTGCCAGGAAAGGGCGAGTGTGAATGAAGGCACGGTTGTGATGGGCCATATCAATTAAAAGGGCCCAATGTTTGCTAAGAAAAAATTCGCAGTTGATACTATCTTTTAAAATAACAGCAGAGATTTATTTAAAGTAAAAACAACAAATATTAACTGATCAAAAATACAACAATAACAACAACCTAAAGCCATAGTAAAAATAAAGTTGACTAGATTCTATTATACACCAAAACTAAACCAGCGAGCATTTTAAGAAGTCGGTACTGCTCAGAAACTATCTCTAATATAAGACATCCTAAAAGAGCCGATTCATTTCCCCGGATGAAGAAGTTGAACTCCCGTCCGCTCACCTGAGCGTACATAAGAAAGGAAGTATTAAAAACCGGGAGGTGATCCGAGATCTGAGAGAGTCGGTAGCGAACACCACTCTTAAATACCCGAAGGTGATTTGCATGTAGTGATTCGTCACAGAGCATCGTGCATGAGCGTTATGACACGTGCGTGAAAAACCTTCCAGAAGATTCGTGATGAAAGAAGGTAACGCCTCCAATTGGCGGAATCGGCTAACTAATCAGTTTGGCTAAAACTTTGAGCATCAGGAGGTACATTGTAAATAAGATGACATTAAGGATATTTAACAAGGTTAAAAAACTCTAAATTAAGGAAAACAGTGTTAAAAAATACTTTACATTTAAATTAAGTGGTGAGAAAATAAACAATTAAAATAAAAACATTTCCTATCAGGTTGAACAGTGGCGAAAAAACTTGGCTTCTTTGAAGCTATGTACGTTTTTTTCCCATTTTTCACCATAACTACATGCATAATATTACTTACAGGGTTCCCACCAAGAATATGATACAAAAAAAGTGAAAAAAGTGACCAAAAAAGTGATCAATTTTTTTAAAAAAGCGACCAAATGAGAATAAGCTTTGCATTACCACTAAAAAACATGCAGAAAAAAGGTTTATAGGTTTTTAAGCATAGAAAAATAAACATTTATTTTCCTCACATGCAAAGGTTCCATCTAGAACTATACGAGCCTACTTTCGTACATTCCAACTTCAGATTTATACTCTTGCTAACTCTCTCTCTAAATTCTCATTTAGCTTTAGTTCTTGATTTCTTCAAATTTTCTTCTTCAACGGTTAATACATATTCATTCACTCATTAATTAATTTACTCGTTCATGAATTTGTACACTTATTTATTTCTTCACTCATTCAATTATTCATTGATTCATTCTTTCACTTATTCATTCATTCCTTGAGAAATATCCTTAAAAATCCCGGTCAACAAATTTCATAAAAAATAGGCTCAGTTAGTTCAGGTTGAACTTCATATCTGTACATGTTCTTTGGCCTAACATCGTTCCGATAAAGTTTGTTCCAAGCGAATCGGTCAGCTAGATCAGGATTTATATAGGATTGAAATTTCCCCGTAGGCGCTAATGTTTTTTTTTTTTTTTTTGAACTGTTCAAAAATGAAAAAAAATTGTTCAAATCTAAAAAAATATTTCACACCGAGCTTCTTCTAAAAAGCTTGTCCATACGAACTTGGATTTTATGCCTAATGTTACGTAATGCGCTTTATTTTTGCCCATAGGCGCTAATGTTAAGATTTTTTTAACTGTTCAAAATTAAATGAAAAATTGTTCAAATGAAAAAGTAAAATATGGAAATGAGATGTCCTAGCCAAGATCTTTTGAATCGGCCAATTTCCTCAAAAGTCCTTGGGGGGGGGGGGGACCGACAGACGCACATTTTGCCCATCTCAAAACCCTACTTTCAAATTTTTCATTTTTCATTCCTTATTTAATTACTTCTTTGACTATTCTTTAATTTTTAAAGATATTTTTACGATACATTAAGCCTTCTTTCACTTTATTTATTTTTTGGGAAAGTAGGCTAAAAACCGCAGAAAACTCAATCCTTAACTAATCTTCCATAAATAAACATCATCAGACACAGAAAGAAAGCAGCCATACATACATATGACAGGGGTGACCGATTTTCTCGCAATTTACAGAATCAACTTTATTTTTTAATGTGTGAAACAAGAAAAATTATTTTAAATGTTTTATCACAAAAATAAAATTAATTATAGGTAATAAAAACATTTAGAATATCAGAGGAGCATGTGCAAAAATATTTGAAACAATTAGATAAATTAAAGGTATGTATATACTACAAGAAATATGATCCTTTCTTTAAAAATTTAATTCAGAATATTCTTTGATGCCAAAATTAAAACACCAAAACTAAGTACAGTGAAACCTGTGTAAGTTGACCACTTGCGGTGCAGCATTTTAGTGGTCAACTTACAGAGGGTGAGGTAGAGGGTGAAGGGCTGATTCAGCTCCTGAAAATAGTGGTCAACTTAAACAGGTGGTCAACTTACAAAGATAGTCAACTTTACAGATTTTACTGTACTTCAAATGCATGCTAGTGCAAGGCTCAAAAGAAAAAAAACAGTTTAATATTTCAAAATTTGCTTTTATTGGGATTACTACAGAAACATAGTTAATTTGAATATTATTTAAATTTATGTCAAATTACATATTTTAGAGCAAGTAAAAAATAAAAATCTTTCGATTGACAACTAAAGAAGCAAATAAAATCAATAATAAGCATGAAAAACAGGAAAAGGGTCAATACCCAGTTAAATCAAGCAAGGAAATCACTAAATTAAATGCATTCTGTTCTAGAAATGATTTTGATTATAATCTTTTGTCCAAAGCTAATTTAGAGAGTACAGATACCAAAAGTAAAATATTTGAAAAGTATACTTTAAGTGCTTACTTATCCTGTAGCAAAAAGTTTTTAACTTGCAAATCGTTCAAAGGCTAAAAATGAAAATGATATGATAGAATAAACCTTGAAAAGGGAAAAAACAGAAAAGAAAATCAATACAGTAGGAATGCTTATAGGAAAAGTTTGGTGGTTATATATCACTTTATGAGATACCTAAAAAAAGCGATTTTAGGTGACAATTTGCTATAAAAAGTGACTTTAAGTGACCAATGAAAAAAAAAGTGATTTTAGGTGACAGTTTGCTACAAAAAGTGACTTTAAGTGACCAATGAAAAAAAAAGTGATTTTAGGTGAAAAAAGTGACTTGGTGGGAGCTCTGTACTTAGCAATTACTGTTTACACTGAACTGATGTTTGCTCTTAGTTCCCTTTTGTTGATTTTCCACTTTGGCGTGCTTTTCATTTCCCCCGTTTTGCACTTAGGGGCAATTCCATGAAAACAGGGACACTAACATAAAAAAAAAAATTTCTTGCACATATAGTTTTTTTTCCTCTAAGGTAAAAAATGTGAATTTTTATAAAACTATGTTTAAAAAGTTAGCAGTACTTTTTTGTAAGTTTTATAGGCAATGTTACTTTTGTCACATGTGTTGTCTTTAGAGAGCTTCGGAAAATTCATCTTGTTTTCGTAAAGAAATTAACAGGTGTGTATAAAATCTTATTTTTTTATTGAAATTTAGTCTATATGTGAGGTTAGGCCAGTAAAGAATTGATTATTGTAGTGAAAATTAATTTTTATAAATTAGGCTTCATAGTAATGTAACAGTCACATTTATTTATATAAGTTTTTATTACTCAAAGGAAATTAGTGTTAAGAATATAAAAAGCCATATTCTCTTCATTCACGATAATATCTTGCATGTCAATTACTTAAATAGTTAATAAAAGTTAATTTATGAGTTAAAAACTTCTTTAAAATAAGTAACATCAGTCACTTCTCTCTTTTCCAGTTAAATACTTAAACACTGCATAAATGGCATCGACTGCTGCAGAAAGGCAAAAAAGGAGGCAAGATAAATTAAAGAAGGAAGGAAAATATGAAGATTACAAAAAGCAGAAAGCTAAAAACAATGCAGAAGCTAAAAGGAGTACAGATAAAATAAGAAATGACCTAGCTAAGGGGTAGATTTAACTGAAATGCGTTCAATCAAATCCAAAATGATTGAATTTTCAACTCGAAGTTGATCATTTTCAAACTGATGGAATATTGCCATTCAACTTGTTTCCTAGACTTCGATCAAATCGCATAGGGTTGCCATTGACAGATTTTCTCGCTCAGCGTTTCGCCACATGACCGAAACTTTAAGCGGAATCAATGAAAAAATTGAATGAGAAAGCTAAGCTATTTCAACTATAACATTATCTGTTGGTGTTTTGTTTATTGTTTTGGTTTAATCCGTTTGTTTTCCTATGCTTTTCCCTGTGCTGTTTTCTGCTGATTGTTAATACAGTCTCGGTTGTTAATAATTTAAGTCTAGGGACCTAATGAGGGAAGAGGGGGGTGATCGTATTCTGGCAGAACATCGACAAGTGCCATTGTCACTCTGGCAATTTTCCTTGATACTGTTGATTATAATATGTAGTGAATATTTCAAAGGTAATAGTTTGCATTCTTACTGAATTGTATCTTTCTAGAGGAGAATCTATACCTTTCTTTTAAATTCATTCAATTCTATTTTATATTTCCTCCCAGTAGTTGGTTTTTAGGAATGGCGAATAGCAACAGGCTAGGAAATAACTTTATCACACATTTAGAATTATTTAATTCAAAAAACATATAGGCTATAAAAACATGGCAAAGAAAAAAAACACTCCTGCAGGCGATTTAATGACTATGTTTTTTCAATGACAAATTCATTCTTTTTCTTGTTTCCTGTCAATAAAAGTATTTAACTTTTAAAAGCACTTTCCAAAATAATTACTCAATTGCATTACAGTTAAAAAATGGTCCCTTGAAATTCAATTGTTTAGATTTTATTAGACTGATTGATAATCATTCAGTTACAGCTTTATTTATTTACTTCTTCACACATATTTATTCAGTATTTATTTATTTCTTATACATTAATAAAAATGAAAAAACTTCCGGTAACTCTACGGGATAGACAACCAACGTTTTTTGTATGCCAGTTTTCCTTCCAGCTTATCGCACAAAAATAGAAAAGTCTCTTATCTAAGCGATATCTTTGAATAAATTCTTGTTCGCTCAAATTTAATGGATTGCTTCAGATTTGCAAATATCATGAAGCTCTTTGCATGCTGCGACCTCTGATCGGCAAAATGGCTGCCATTACTGTAAGAAAATCAATTGAATCATGAAAATGATCGAATGAAAGCAATCGTGTTGGTCACGTTGCTAAAAATGATCACTGCGTTTCAGTTGAATCGGAATTGAATGATTTTGAACGAAGCATTAGATTGAAAACGGCAAAAGGATCGAAAAGCGTTTCAATTGAATCCCTGCCTAAGTTACCTAAGTCGGTTCAAAATAGAGTTAAAAGAGAAATCAAAGAAAATGTAGAGCATTAAAGTGTAACATTTCAAGTAGCAATGACATAACCCCTTTTCCAAAATAAAAAAACCTTAGACAAAGCTGTAACTCGTGCAAAGCATGCAATGCCTACATCACCACGAAAGCAGAAATGCTGTCATAAAAAAATGGTTTGACAATGAAATTGGGGAAGCAGGTGCTCCTATTAAGCCCAAGTAAGCATTTTTACAGCAGCACTGTACCACTCGGGTAGAATGCATCCGTATGGGATAGCCTCGGATGATCTGTCTTATTCTAAAGAGATTTATTCTTCTCACAAGAAGAATGCTGGAAAAGATTCCTCAAGAAATTGAAGTCTTACATATTTGGTCAGATGGCCAATTCAAAAACAAGTTCATTGCAGCAACAATACCCATGTTACAGAAAACATAAATTGTTCATTAAATCGAATTATTTTGCTACTTCACATGGGAAAGGCCCAGTGGATGGCATTCGCGGCTCTGTAAAGAGGCAGGTATGGGGAGCTGTAAAAAAGAGAAAACGTTTTGTATACAGTGCAAAAGATTTTGTAAATGCCACAGCTTCAAGCAGTGTGAAAATCTTTGAGATCTCATCATACGATATACAGTTGCACCAAAAGCTCCAAATTACCTAAAACATCATTTGCCTGTTCAAAACCAAGAGAACAAGTTCCAGAATTGGTGGCCACAATTGGAGAGTGGGTTCTTGTGGAATACGATGGGACAGCTCTATCCAAGTGAAGTTAGTTTCATTGAAAACTATGAATACTTGGTCAGTGTCATGATTTGAACAGGGAAGCATTCTAAATGGTATGACAATGTGGATGAAATTTATTATTCACAATAAAAAAATAATAAGAAAACTTAGTACACCAGATGTAGTAAATGCACGGGGGCCCTTTTCATTTCCGGAATTGCCCTAAACACATCACTTGTATAATTATATTCATTTAATATTGTTTATTTTTTATCATTTAAGTAGATTTGTGTAATTTTGTAATAAAAAATTGCTAGCTTGATTTTTAAGAAGAAATAAGTTATAATTTGAACTAACTAATGTTGGTGTAACATCAGTCACAAAATGTTTAACATCAGTCATGGAAATTAAAAATTTCCTCCACTGTAAATTTTAAAGTTTTTTGAATGAAACAAAGTGTATTCATAAAGTTTGAAATCTCTACTTGACTGTAAAAAAATAATTTTAATGTTCATGTTCTTACTTTGAGGAGAATTTCAATTAATATAAAAGTTGTTTTTCTTAATGTCGCTTCTGTGTAACATCAGTCACAATTCTTGATTTACCTTAATTCCACACAAAAAAAGCTTTTTATGTCTAAAAACAGGTATGGGTAGCATTATTGTACTCTATCATGGCATTTTAGATCAATTTCAGAAAAATAAAATTAAATTTCAAGACAGTGCAGACTTTAAAATGAAAAAACTTGGTCAAATTGTAGTGTCAGTCACCGTGGAATGACCCTTATGTGCGTTGCCTCGGGCCCCTGTGAAAGCGCATAAGTGAGAAGTGAGAGATCACTGTACACGCAAATTTGTTATATATGTTGGAATTAATGAGTCCAAAATTAGCACAAAAGTAAAGTACAGGGTTCTTTTTCCTTCGTTCCACAGAAAACTAGCTTCAACAGGTTATTTTTTCTGATGCTTTTCTAGTTTAAATATTTTTTTAAATCTTACCTCTTAATTCCTCTCAACATTTTTTATCTTTTAATTTTCTTCAGTTTGGTTAAGTTTAGCATTTACAAGATAGTTTTTATAGTTTTCCAAAATATAACAGCTCGTATTAAAATAGACAATATTGTGTAAAGTCATTTTTTCACCGGACTACATACAAAATTCCAAAACTCGCGCTATCTTACAACAAAAATCCCGGTCATTTTTTCACCCATTACAATTTCACCGACTTTCCCTGATTTCCGAGGCTTATGAGAGTCTTGAATATGACTTTTAATTTCTTGTAAAAGGCTTTAGGAAAAGTGGCAACAAAAGAAAATTGGCTATTCAACTGCATAGGAATGGTTATTTTAAGCTCCTTAATGAGTGAAAAGGGGAATTAAATCAGTCAGACTTCTTAAACTGACAAGAACATTCAATAATTTTTAAGTACATATTTCATTGTTCAAAAGGTGGGTGAAAAAGTGAAACAAACTGAAATAGCAGAAAAACTGCTAATTAAATCAGAGGAGTAACACTGAAGTTGTAGACAAATACCTATCTTTAATTAAAGAAGGTAAACAAGACAATATTTAGAAAACTTCAACATTATAATTTAAGAAGTAAGCAAACCCTTATCAGAAAGTATTTTAAAGTGAAATAACATTTTTTATGATTTTAGCTTTGTCTTGTTAAAAAATGCTAAATTATTAATGCATTTGTTAAATCTTTAATTCTATTGAATGTTAGTATTAAACTATGTGTTTTGTAATTGATAAGACGTTTTTCTGCTTACGGCAACACTTTGCAGAAAGTTTGGAGGGTGGCATGATAACAAGAAGCGACTGAAAGCTGCTGACGTTCAAAATTTTTGAATTATGGTTTTATATACATTTTAAAGAATTATATTACATTATTGAAATTAGTATTTCCACTTGTTCACACTAGTTTTATGTGGTTTGATTGTGTTCAATAAATGTACTATTAAAAAACTATGGATAAATAATTTTTCAACAACCAAATTGAAGGTAAAAACGCCAATTCTTTTTAAAAAATATTTGATGTGTTAAAAATGGAGGTAAGTACTCTTCCTTTTTCTAAACTTATGAAAATTAGCTACACTACTAACCCCTATTGCTCCTACATTATACAAGTTTCATTTTTATTCATATACAAACATTTCTTAAAGAATTAAAGGCTGGAAAAGAAATGATTTTCATCTGAAACATAAGAGATTAATATAGTTTTGGTGAAATTTGTAAAGTATTCAGATACTAATAATTTTGTGACAATTGGAGGGCCTGACTAGCATGTTTCATTCCCAAGGCACATTCAATTTTTCCAGCTAACTTTAAATGGTTGTATGATTTACTTTCTATAAGAGGAGACAAGTGCCTCAAAGTTGTTAAAAAAATGAAGAAATACTAGCAGTTATTATATATATAGTTTGTGTGTGTGCAACATTTCAATGTAAAATTGGTTATTAAGAATAACCTGTTTTCATGAAGAAATAGGGAGTCGTAACCTAGTGGTTCGGGCATCATTCTTCGAACCGAAAGGTTTGGGGTTCAGAACCCTACCTAGTGCAGCACACTATATACACTTGGGGATATGTGAATGTAAAATTCGTGAACCCTGAAATACAAGGGTACCGGAAGACTGGAGAAAATCCCTTTTCATTTTCAGGTCCAAAAAGGGGGGGGGTGCCATCTGGTGTCATCAAACTACAGCACGTTAGGGTTAACGATGGCCACCTATCAAGTGACCCTAAACAAATGGCCAAGTGATTCTCATGGCTTTGAAAAGTCTGAATGCTGACAAGGCAAGTGCCTCGTGAAAAAAACTAAGAAATACCAGCATTAATAATAGTCGGTCATTTTGCATGCCAAATTTAAATGGATGCTACGGAAAAAATTTGTGCTAGTTAGAAATTTCATCCCCACGACCCAAGCCCCAGGTGCCCATGCGATAGTCAGGGTCTGGATATCAACTTAAAAGATGAATCAAACAGTTTTTTAGATCAGTAAAAAGTGTTGTCTATCAGTAATTTATCAAGCCCAAATTACATCAATAAATATTAATTTGTTTTAAAATAATAAAAAATACCACAGAATGCTTAAAAATTTAGAAAGATAAAAAGAAAAATTTAAAAGAAAAAATTACACAGGAAATTGTATTTAGGTAGCAAAGCACAGCAATGTATTTTTTAAAAAAATTATTACAATATTTTTTTGCGCTTGCAACAAAAAACATGTATTTTTCAAAGATATTTTTTAAAATGTTTTTTAATAGGAATGGGGGGAAAATGGGGAAATGAAGCAGCATTCTCTTCAGCTTAAATAATGAATTAAAAATTCATTACTTCTTTAATAAAAATAATCAAGAAAAGATGAAAGAGCATAATAATGAGTGAATTAACACATACATACCAGTAATTATCTCTTTATGGTCTGAAGTAACTATAATATTAGTTGTAATCTTTTCTTCAGATGTAGGAATATCAGTAATTATCTGCACTGAGGTTTTTTCAGAAACATTGGCATTAGCATCATTTTTCTCTTTTACTAACTCAGAAGCTTTTTTCTTTTTCTTTTTGGATTTACTGTTGCTTTCCTCAAGTACCTTTACTTCTTTAGCAACATTTACTTCAGTTGGGGGCTTCTGTAAATCATTTACTTCTGATTTTACAACTTCAACAATCAAAACTTGATCCTGATTCTTTTCTGAAGTTGGGGAACCATTTTCTTTCTTTACTGCACTTTTCTTGGCCTTAGATGAGACCTAAATGTAAGAGAATATATTTATCCTTTATTAAAAATTCAAAAATGATTTCAAAATTGTGGGAGGGGAGTACATTGATTCAACACTGTTGAAACATTGTTACATGAATGAATATTAATTTAAAGCAAGAACAAACCAAGAAATATGCATAAAAGGCTAGTTTAGATAGCTTTACATAGGGTACTTTTATAATTTCTCATTACAAATGTTGTTATCTACATCACAAATGAGTATGTATTGTTTTACGTCTTATGGCTTTCATTATTGATGGAAAACAGTAGGAAATTACTTATCCTTCTCTCTCCAAAATTATTAGATTATGAATCTATCAAATCAGAATCTTGATGAGAAGTCATTTAAATTGCATGTTAGACAATCATTAAAGTTTACATCTGATATGCGAAAGAGCTTTTTTTTGTTAGAATCATTTTTATCTCTCTTTAATTGCTCAAATACATTTTGCTTTTCTGGGGTGCCTTTTTCAAAAGAACATATAATTTCTTCTTAGGGTTAGTAACTCTTAGGTTTTCAAAGAATTATATTCAGACACAGGATTTAAGTGTTACCTTTATGATTTCTGAAGCAAATTTTTCATGTAAAACAGTAGTTTGAAGTTAAAACATGCATAATAAATTGATATTAAAATTCATTTATAATTCAAAAGAAATTTATTTTCTTGAAAAACATTTAGCTTTCCAGTACTGCTCGTGAAAAACGAACTAAAGCAAAGAGTGCATGTAAATGGCATAAAATATGTGGTAAAATTTTACGATTTCCAAAACAGACTATTCGTGCAGTTTACAATTATTAATCTTAAATAAAAACACAGAACTTTGTTTCCAAAGATCAAAAAACCCACTTACACATTTTTAATCTTTAGTTTTGAAATGTTCAAGATTACTTGCACATAGAAAAACATTCAAAATAATGTTGCATAACATAAGCATTTTTATCTACCCAGTTTTGAAGGGAAAGTAGCACAGCGAGAAAGAATGTTTAGTTTCAATAGTTTATTACAGTGAGGCATGGCCTTTTATTACTAAATCTGATTAAGAAGTATATTTAAGCAATCTTGCCTCATTATCAATGAATATGTTTTCAATAAAATATATTGGCTCAAAATCATCAAGGTTTTTTTATTCACTTTCAAACAGGATCAAACTTATCTACAGCAGACTAGTTAAAGAAAGATTTCTTGGACAAATAATTTATTTTCGAACTTGCCATTTAGGTTGTGAATCTAAATTTCTCAACAGAAACAACGTGTAATTCTCTCATTCTCTTTCAAAATCGTCTGTTCATAGAACTTTTGTAGCAAATTTATTTTGAAACATTGAAGCAGATTTGAAGCAGCTGTTTGGTTTCTTGCTTTTCATTTTTTTGCATCTGTGATAGGTCGCACCACAGTAATTTTTAATTGCTAAATTAAGAGCGAATGTGAATACCCCCCTCCCCTTCCAGGAAGAAAAAAAAACTCAGAAAGTGGGAAAAAATATTCAGTAGGAAGATGAAGGTCTACCTTGTTCTCGCAAGCAAAAACTTGAATTTTTGCCTAAATATTCTTATTTCTAAAATTTGAAAGTTTCACAAAATTAGTGACTTTTTAGTGATTTTTTGGGGACTTTAACTTATTTAGTGACCTTGTATATTTTCATAAAACCTGTTTTTAAAACCTTATTTTTAATAACAATTTAATAAAACGACAAATTAATGCTGAATTTCTTAGTAAAAATTATTTAATTATAAGTGTTTACATTTTTTAATACTTTTTAAAAATTAATATCAGTGTACAGAACAAAAGAAATTATGAGTAAAACTTACACAAGCCTGCTATTATGTCACACACACATATATTTAATGAAGCACTGCAATAATTTATGAACTTTTAACTTTTTTTTTCAGTTATTATTTACAAACCTTTTAAAGCGAGAGATACTCAATTTGATTTAATAGAATCAGAAGAGAGCATTATTTGTGGGGAAAAACAGGGTAACTCTTTGACAAAGGCTTTAGCTAATGAAGATCTTATCTTCAACTTATTGAGAAGATCTACTAAAAAGCTTTGACATTCTGTATAGAAGATTATCTTTTCAGCTTCTGAAACACTACAACAAGCAGCAGAAGCAGCACCAAACCCTACATCTACTTGTTTTATGAGTTGATAATTTTGGCTGCCTATTTATCTTTATTCATCTGGAATTTATCTGCAATAATGGAGTCAGGAAACATGAATTTAAACAATTTTGATGTGGATCCATCACTTTGTGAAGAAGTATGGGTTAACACGGCTTAAAGTTTCTGCTTTCGTGACGTGTTCCGTTACCAAGTATTTTTTAAGCCGCCCCTAGGCTGCAAATCTCCAAAACATTGAACTTCTGAAGGGCCTTCTTTACTTGTTGAGTTCCCCCCCAAAGTTTCTGTCTTTTTAAGTGAAATAGTTGTTTGGCTTCCTTTCAGCAAAACGGTCAAAAGACTTGGGTGCTTTTTCCCCTTTCCGTGGGATTTCACAGAAAAAATACAGCATGGCTAATGCCAAAGTTGGTGTTGCATATTTTGCAATACGCTTTATACTTATCTCCATTCATTGGAGATAGCCATTTTTTAAAATCATCTTCACTAAGCCACAGCTCATTAAAATGGCATTTCCCAGGCATGGTCTAGTAAAAATTAAAAATTGCATACATTTATTTTCTTTACATTTTCTAAACTAATGCTTAGGAGTAAGTAGATGCGAAAAAAGTGTTATACTAAAAATTGTGTTTTGCGAGTTTGCTATAGGGGGAACATTGGCCCTATTTTTAAGTCGAAAAAATACTGAAAAAAAACGGCATCACGACATAATTTTGTAACAGTTTATTAAAAAATTTTATATTACAAACAGAAATTACTATGCAATAGGATTATCAAATACTAAACAAAGTCAAGTCATTACATTAATATAAATGATTAATTGGAGCTCAAAGTCTAACAAAACAAAAGAGTGGTAAGTCCTACATTCTTTGGAACTTATATTAATAATATGTATACTTATATTAATACAAAAACGAAATTTTTAATTTCCATTTTCACCGAAAATACGGAAAAAAAATCACGCGACTGATAACACGAAAGTGTGAAATGATTTAAAATCAATGTTATAGCTACCATCTACAGCATTAATCAACCCCACTTTCAGTTCTAAAAATAGCTGCGCCGCGAATTCTAGTAATCAAGAAAAACACATTTAGTGCCGTCGAATTTTTCCGTGACCGGTTATCCAGTTTCGTTACTTTTCGGGGACTTCCATGACTTTGGTGACTGGTAGATGCAGTTTTATTTTTTGGATACAACTTAGGAATTCTTAGTTTAAGTATGAAACTTTGTTATTTCATTCAGATAAAGTAAGGTTGTTAATATAAGACATTGCATTACGTTCCACAAGCCAGGTAGAAAAAAAAAATAGTCTTAAAATATTCTTGATTGTCTAAACACTGCTAAAAATAAAACCTTTTTATTTTAATTTTTTAAAGAAATTAAGGCTTTGTGTCCTGCAAATGTTAATGACCTATTTTAAAAGATTTCATTAAGTCACAATGTATTTATTACCTGCTTTTCTTCAACAACTGCACTGCTTTGTGTCACCTGGGGAATACTTTTGGGCGAATCATCCACTTGTGAACTTTCATCTAAGAGTGAAAAAACAATTAAAGTTCTAATTATTAAAAGGCTGAATAACATTCATCAATAATTACTTGATCAAAAGAGATTCCGTAACTACTGATAATGTGGAGTGCACAAATCTAAAAATATGTATATGCATAAATTAAATGAAATAAAAAAGCTGAGAAAGAGACAAAGACTCATCAGTGTTGGTTCATCTCAATGAATGAGAGCTGCAGAACACCTCAAAAATTTCAAGTAAAAATAACACTAGAGCCAAAGGCAGCGTTGGAGAAAGGCACCAAACACATGTTTTTACAATAACCTAATGCAATAACTTTTAAATATTCAATAAACAGCAATTCATAACAGCATTAAACTATTTTGGTTTGTGAGGCATGAGCCATAATGGAAAGTTAAAGCCTGATTTAAACAATTGCATTATCTTCAAAAAACAAGTCTTTAATACATTTGTGAGTCTTCCCCATTTCTTTCCAGTATATTTCAAAATAGCTTTCCAATAATTAAAAATAAAACAGCAAAGATAAAGTAAATATAACATGTAGTTAATTCCAACATGACTGAAATTACATGATGTTCAGATTGGGAAAGCAGTCAATCCTCAATGCTTTAAAATTCAGAATTAAAAATCACCACATGACTGACAACCAAACAAATAGTGTGCATTATGTTTGTCTGGCTTATGAGTCTTGAAGTTTTTTTTTTTTTTTTTTGGGAGGGAAGAGGGGGAAGTTTATTTAACACTTATACAGATGCAAAAGTGTGTATAAAATATAGCTAAATTGAATGTGATGAATAAAAAAATCAAAAACAAAAAACCTTTGTTTTGCACTCTAAGGCAAGCCACACACCAAGTCCAGGTCAACGTAATATCCATATTTGACTATTTCTCCTTCTTGCAACATGTTGAAAATGTATGCAGACTATGTGGTACTTGTGCATGTGCAAAAGCAGTCTGATAAAGTAAAGAAAACAAATGGAGTTTCCTCCATTGATGAAATAATGCTTTTTGCTTTAACAAACAAGAAAAAAAAGAAAAACGTTATCAATTTCGTCCCAAGGGATCATAAAATATTCCACAAAACTCCGGTCCTACTACTGCATTAAGGTGGAGGGTTTTTAAAAATTAGTAGAAGAGAGAACGTTTTTTTGTGATGTTCGCAACGTACTATTTCAATAAATATATATTTGCTCCAAAAAGGCTAGAATTTATTTAGAAAAAACGAAGGGAAAAAATAGAACTGGCTTTAAAATTAATTTAAAGGAAAGAATCAAACTAAGTTTCATACTTGTTAATTGCAATAAAAAGTTAAATTCATTCTTTAAAGTGTATTAATACTACTTTTAAACATAATATTGAAGTAGGCGAAAAACAATCAATAAAATCTTCAGGATTATACTCATGGGTACAATGAAGAAGAGCTTGGAGCTTTTAAGCCATATTGTCAATCCTAGTACAGTAAATATGTATACACATTATTTCTCATACTAGGATTGGTAATATGCCTTAAAATCAAGAGTTATGACCCCTCCCAGAAGGAAATCTGTTTACTCGTGATTGATAATAAATCCAAACCCTGATGCAAACCTATACTGTCTGTTCTAAGTAATTTGCATTAAAATAATATACCATCTATTATTTATTGAAGCCCCAATCATTTGTAATTTTGAATGTTAAATATTAACTACATGTTTTCTATGTAAAATATTTACCTACATTGTATTTATGATAAATTCCTGAATTAAATACTGACAAAAATGAAAAAGAAGTTTTTGACTACAATTGAAGCAGATGCTTAACTTTTTCTTTAAAAAAAGCATGTACTTTTCCCCTCATTTTTTTTTTAGATGAAAATTTCATTAATACATGGACATGTTCGTTTGACAGCACTGCTGCCTCACTAACCGCAAGAAATATCTATGCTTAATGCATGCACGTGCATCAAAAATCGTAAAATAAATACAACGTGCGGTGGGGAGGAAAGGATAATTTCGACAATAGATGGCGCTACACCAGGGATGCACAAACTATGGCCCGCCGAGCCTTTTAAATTGGCCCGCTAATACAGTTGATAAAAAAGAATAATTATAATAAAATTTTTTAAAAATACAAAAAGAAAAGTTTAAAAAAGCTTACGAAAAATCGTAGTAAATTAATACGATTGCAACGCCGCTACCAAGTTTTAGTTGCAATTTTCGGAACTAATCGCCATATTTAATTTCATTTTATTGGAAATACTTCAGAAATTAATCAAATCATGATAAAAATGGTAGAATATTGCATTGTCTGGTTCTGAGCTATATGTATGGTTTCAGAACAATAGCTTATCGGGAAATGGTCGAAAATTCGATTGCTGAATAATTCAAACAGCCATTATGTGCGTTATTTCGTCAATAAAAGAATTTTGTCCCACTCCTGCTATGATTTCTTTAGTTAATTCAAAGCAACAATCATTAGACTTAGCAGGCAAAATGTCATTATTGTCGTCTTCATCGCTTTCTTGCTCTTTTTCATCACTCGGGTGTAGCACCATAATGCGTGTCCGAATGCTTTCCGAATCGGACATCTTGTTTATCAAATTATTAATTTCCTAAAATCTGATCATCCATCATTTTTACTGTAATAAAAGATTTCAAAAAGGAGGAAAATGAACTGCAAGAAGCATGTTTACATGCAAAAACGTGCAAATTTCATACTTGTGTAAAACGTCTTTGCTTTTACGAACTCGATTTCAATAAAGAATTTATTTTCACAATTGCAATTTTTGTTGCCTTAATATCAATTTTAAATTCTTATTACCTTATTTCAGCTTTTAAATAAATAAAAAAATGTATAAAACAAAAATAAACGAGGTTTAATTTTCACACGATCAGCTATTGCGGAAAATTCGCGAATCTGCCATATTAGAAATTTTCCAAACTTTTGTTAGTCCGACTTTTGTTGTAATTCGTCTTCGAATACTGACGAGACAATTAAATAAATGTATAGAATCTAATTACTTATTTCTTTCATGTTTAATTATTGAAATAAAATAGAGAAAAGGTCTGATTTTTCTCAAGTATCGTTGCAGATTTTTTTTTCTAATTTTCATCTGCAAGTAAGTTGACGCCCCCTTCCCCTAAAAACCATCGTTTTTAGACTAAATTGTTCGACTTATAGACACTGAATATGTTACTTGTAACGGAAAAATGCGTCTTTTTAAAGACATTTTAAAAAATTCGTATTTTTACTAAATGGGCAAAAAAATGCGAACTTTTCAAAAATGGCGGGAAATTCACGAAAAAATTCCCGGTTTTCTGGTTCCCGGATAAGAGGTTCTGTACTGTATTACTATGCCAATTTAACTAATAAGATTTTGCAAATGGTTAGTTAAAAAAACAATTCTACTAGCTAAATTGACTAGTAGTAATGAATAAAAATTTATTAATTAAACATTAATTTTCAGAATTAATAATATCAATATGAATAATTATTTTACTTTATAAAGTGCAATTTATAATCAAAATTTAAAAATTTTATTGTTGATATGTATTTAGGAAATGAATAAATAAATAACAATTTTTTACATTAATTCACAAAGATCAATTTCTATCTGCAGGAAAACTAGTGATTAAAGAATTAAAATTTAATTATATGCCATGGAACAAAATAATATATTGACTTTTGATAAAGGAATCAGTTTAACTTTTTTTTTGTATTGTCCATGTAGCAATGTATAAATTTAATACTACTCTGCCAATTTAACTAATAAGATTTTGTAAATGGTTAGTTAACAAAACAATTCTACCAGCCAAATTGACTAGTAATAATTCTGAACCACAAGGGTTTAACGTGATGCACAGACTCATAGCATTTGGATTTTGCTATTTAATATATGTGTGTTTATTTCTTCTGTATTTATCTTCGCACTTTTAATTAATTTCTCATTTTAACTCTTAATATATATTTTAAATTTTACATTATACAATGTCAAAGAAAAATGATTTAAATTATAAAGAAAGTTATAATTTAGAGAATAATGCTGTGTTTTTCTAAGTTTAAATTACCTTTTTATTTTCCATTTGTTTCATTTTCATAATTTGCACACATTTTCATAAAAGATTTTAGTATTCCTCTTTTTTGCCATTTGACCAATCACTTCATTGATATATATAAATGTTGTGCAATTAATTGTTTAGAAATCTTATACCTCATTCTGTTTGAGTTCATTTACATTATTTTTTAAAAGCTTTTATTTATTAATCTGTACAGTAATTATTAATACATGTAATTTGTACATATTACCTCTAAATAAAAACTGAAATACGCCAAGTATTTTTATGAATAAAACATTACGCTACTTTGGCCCCCAACCTGATACTTTCTAATTTTTTGGCCCTTCACCCAAAAAAGTTTGTGCATCCCTGTGTTACATATTATTTGTCCAAACTCCTATAAATATATCCTATATAGTTCTCCTATAAATATGTCAGTGGATCATTTCTCCTATAAATATGTTTTGCAGATACACCCATTGCGCTACACTATGTGAGCAAAAATTTGCAAACTATTATTTTGTAGTAAAGCCGTTAATTAAAATCATTCAATTCGAGTATTTCGTTAAGATTCATATTCATTAAGTACCAGAACAGAAATAATTTATTCCTGTTTCGGCACATCTAACAAAACTAAAACTAAAGTCCTGGGAAAAACATTCATGAAATTGCGAGTGCCATATTGTATTGACAAGCAACAAGGTACAAAATTTAGCACAAGTGGTAACTTGGCAACTGTGGAACCACTTGCTAACGTACGCGTGTGTGCTGTGCCAGTGCATGTAGCAGAAGATACTAATGGTAATGAATTTGGTTGAATGTAGAAGTTACATTTGTGTTGCATCAGTGTGTGGTCTGCCTAATATGGACCCATATTTTGCAACAGCCCAATTCAGAAAATTTTCTACAAAAGTAAACTTAAAACAGCATTGCAGGATGAAGAAATACAATCAAGAGAATCAACTCACCAGATTTATTAACATCAACAGCTTTAGTGGATTTATTGGAGACAGTATCTGAAACAATAGCATCTTCCTTTTTGCGATTTTTTCTTCCCTTCTTGGACACTAATTGCACCCAACCATCTATTAAACAAAATATTGTGATAGTTCATTATTTCAAGTAACTTAAGTATCTCCTTTTCGTTAGAAAAGCAGGGCAACGCTTGTAAGTATGTAAATAATTATATAAAATTACTTTTATAAAATTTAAATCAGGTTAATTTCCGAATTGACAATGTAAGGTTATTATTATTCTAGAAACTAAAAGATTTATGATAACATACAAAAAATAGGACAAGAAACAAGCAAAAGGAAAAAAATCATTTTAAGTTTGTGATAGGAATAGGGGAGACTGGGGTAAAATGGACCACTTTTGACAATTTTTAATGCTTACACAAAGTAAGGTTTTTCAAGCCTGAAAATATACAAGCACATTACCTATATCATAAGTTTAATAATATACTCAATGAAAATTAGTTATTGTGCATAATTTTTTTAATAGAAAGTGAGAAAGTGGACCATTTTACCCAAACCCGGGGTAAAATGATCCATGGCATTTGGTAATATGGACCACAGGACAATTTTTTTTTTAAATAAATTAATGTTAATATTCTTTAACAGTACAAACATAAAGGAATATTATATTGGTTTATGCATATCAAACATAAAAAATTATCACATATTTAAATTTGCAAATGATACACCAAAAGATTTTTGTGTCACTGAAAGTCTGCTGTTTTCTGGTGGCACCGTGGGGTCTGGAAGACTCATATCTTCTTCCTTAGAAAATATCTGTTTATGCGTATAGTTGGAGAAAATCTAATGGCTGATTCATTACCACTTTCTAGTTCCACACTTACCCGTGTGCGGGATAGGGCAGCTCTAAGGTGTCGTGCTAACAGGGTAGAGGAATGAAGTCGAGAACTTTCTAGTTCCATTAATTTAGAAACTTTATACTTTTGTATATAACGTAGAAGGGTTGTGTGTGGAATGTTTCACTGAATGTTGCTGACTGAACGAATGGATTTTTTATCATCCTGAACAATTTTTAATGCCTTCTCCACAACTTCATCAAAGTCAACTGAATGAAATCTAAATCAGAAGAAACCTGGATTAAAATTAAATGAATGTTTACTCTTCTTTTAGGTCTAATTAGGATTACTTTTGAAATTTGAAAGTATAATACACATATAACATTTCCAAATACACATTACATGAGTCATTGATTAATTTACTTATTAAAAAAAATAATTTATCAATTTTTAATTTCACACATGATATCAACTAGAAAAAGTCCATGCACTACAGAAATGGGGTAAAATGGAGCATGGTCCATTTTACCCCAGTTTATGGTAGTCTATTCTACCCCAGTTCATGGTGGTCCATTTTACCCCATGTTTAACAAAAGTCGTCCAAAAAAACAAATCTTTTATTAAATTTAGTTACATTGAATATAATTATATATGATCTTATCTTTTTATTGTGCTGCGTAATATCTTTCAAACCATAATTCTCGTATGAAGAAAATAATAGAAAAGAAATTTTGATGAAAACATTTACTTTTGCTAACCACAAATCAACTTTCAAGAACAAAACAGCTAACTTGTCACCTAGATACACAGTTAGACACAAAGTAATCATTACTATTTTAATGCTACCATCTATAGTAGCGTGCAAAAGTTTCGGGCCACCCTGATTTTTCCATTGGATTGATAAAAAGTTTATTCATCCACTTGCTCATTGAACGATGATTATAGAAACGATATCTTATAGAACGATGCCGAAAGACAGGTTCAGGTTCGCAAAATCGCAATATTCAGGTTAGCAAAATCGCGGTGAAGCTTTTTTCAGAAGGAAAGAGTTCACATTTCATTGCAAGGGCTTTATCTTTCGGTAAAAGTACTGTTAATCGTATTATTTCTAAGTATAAAACAACAAACTTACTGTGTGATAAAAACGAAGCAGTAGGCTGTGAAAAGCACAGCCGAAGTTTCACAGGAATTACGAAGTGAAAATCTAGCCAATGTTAGTCAGAATACAGAGTCTTGATGTCTGATTGGACGGATTAGCATCAAGAAACTATTAATCAGCAAAAAGAATAAGGAGGCTACGTTGGACTTGGGAAAAATATCAGCACTGGACAGCATCAGATTGGCGGAAAGTGCTATTTTCTGATGAATTGAAATCTCAATTGTTTGGAGGAGATGTTCAGAAGTATGTAAGACGTCCTACAGGTACCAGATATAATGTAAGGTATCAAACTCTTACTGTTAAACACAGTGGTGGGAACATCAAAATTTGGGGAGCTTTCTTTGCTGATGGCGTTGGTCCGCTGGTGGAAATTCACCACAATATGGACGCTGCAATGTGCAAGAACATTCTGCTAGACCATATGCTTCCATTTGCAACGAAAAATTTGCCTTGTCTTTGGATTTTTCAACAAGATAACAATCCAAAACACACTTTGCGTCTTGTGAAAATTTTCTTCAGAGCCAAAAAGTCCACCTCCTAGCCTACCCACCGCAGTCACCGGACTTAAATCCCATTGAACACTTGTGACAAGACCTGTAGGTCCATGTTGGAACGCAAAATCACTCCAACAAGATGTAATTGGGGAACCATTTGAGACAAGAGTGGGAAAAATTACCAAAAGAACGAATCTCACAGTTAATCAACTCAATGATTGGTCGGGGAGCTGCAGTCATTGCTGCTAAGGGCATGACAACAAAGTATTGAGTTGAGTGAAGGAGTACAAGACATTTAACCCCAATTCTCTTTTATTCTTTTTGATATTTTTTTTAAGGTAGTATGTGTCCCGATACTTTTGCACAGTCAAATGTTAAAAAATGTTGAACATATAATTATTTGAAAGTAATATCAATGTATATAGCTCATTATTTTCAAATATAAGTAAATATCTATTATAATTGATCGTTTATATTTCTTTCACCATCGTATTTCTGTGCAACGTGTATGGAAAAATAGGATGGCCCAAAACTTTTGCATGCTACTGTATGTACGAAAATATGAAACATTAGAAGAAAGTAATAATATAGATAATAGGGGGTGGTCCATTTTACCCCAGTCTCCCCTATAGGTATATGAATCTTGTACAAGACATTTTTGGCTTTTCACTGTTTATACATACAATTACATTTTAAAGCTTACTTTTTAAATAACTTCCTTTTTGATTTAATAAACATGCTTTGAAAATCTCTTTTGTGTTTTTTTTTTTTTTTTAAATTATTACTTATCTGTACATGCTTTGAAATTTTTTAATTGATGATTGAAACAATATAAATTTTAAATTTTCTTCCCCCCCCCCCCCCTTTTCATTTTACACATGAGGAGGTGAGGTGTATGTCAAGCTCTTAGTATTTTGAGGCAAACATCATTTTGCATTAGTTTTAATGTTACGGTATTTAATAAGAAAAAATTAATGGTGCCACATGTTGATAGATTTGTTGAAAAATTGTCTCACACCAGTTCTCAACCCCTCATACATTTGCAAGGTCTCATACATCAACATTTTTGTACACACCCTAAGGCATTACCTTTCAGAGTAGCACCTTAAGAATCCTTATTATTTTCATTTTAAAAAATGTCCCTCCTAAGCAACTAATAATAAAAAAATGGCTACTGGCTACTAATTAAAAATTATTATTTTCAGGTCAATACTATATATTTATATATATACATACATAACAAGAAGAGAAAGTGAAATGTTAAAAACTTCACAATACATTATGCATAACAATAAATCATACCATCATTAGTATCATCAGGAAGAACGACCTCTTTCTTCTTCTCAACCAGATTTTGCTTCTCACTTTGATGTTTGCTTTTCTTAGCTGCCTGTATGAATACCAAACCACGTCAGTAATATAAATTCAAATAACAGAGCAACAATACAGCAAAAGAAAAGTAAATACAGTCAAACCCAATTAATGTGAACAACCTTAAAGCGGAATTTCGCTTAACGCGAAAGGAATGCAATTCCCTGTCAGGTAATCTAAGAACTAAATTAATCATATAAGATGAAATTGATTTGAACGAAATCCCGCTTAAGGGGGTATTCTAGTGGAGAATTTTGAAAGAAAAAAATCTATATTTTTTTCCATATTTCCAAAGTTTAGACACTCAAGAATATGCCATTAAAAGGATTTTTCAAAATTCCTATTATTTCATGAGTTAAAGCCGTTTTAGTGACGTGGCATCGGTTCCGGTCTGTCCTCTACAAGTCAACAAAAGACGGTAGGCGTTCCCGAGTCCCTACGGTTGAATATCCCTTATAAAATCTTTATTGTATAGTATCCCTTTTAAACCTATATTTAATTGAAGGACATATAAACTTGTTCTGATGGAATATTCTCCTTTTAGTTTTATTTTAAGTTAGGTTTTGAGCCAACCTTCGTACCAAACTTTGCAGTTAGTATTATTAATGAAGTTTTTATACCCATATTAAAAATCTTAGATGTTATGGGAATCATGATTGGCCCAGAAGCTAATGCCTTTGCAGCGAGACGAGATGAAGTGCGTATCGAGCGCTTGGAACTCCGGACTTCAGAGGCGTCAAAGGAGGGTAGGACTGCTCGTCTTCACCAGAGAACATCGGAGAATGAGTATTTTGACGTAGAGGAAGGTTTCTTGTATGGAGCAGGAATCGCCAATTAAATATATGTAAGTATTCTGTACCATTCTTTAAGTAAAATTGCCGAAAACCTGTCTCAAAACTTTGAGCGTGCTTGTCTTGAAACTACATTTTTCAAGCTGGTGGTAAGGATATCTAGAGTTCTAATGGACCAATTTACTTCAAATTTGGAGAGGATGTTCTTTATACATGACTTTATCATGTGGACTTTGCCCAAAACTATAACTTTTCATTTAGTATTTTTAAAAATTTGGAATTGTTAAAAAAATATGCAAAAAAAAATTTTTTTTTTTTCAAACAGCTGTCATTTTGTAAATTTTTTTTTTTTTAATTTGTCCAAGGGTCATACGATAGCGGCATCTATAATAATTAAGAATCCGTCTGTTTTTCATTTTTCAGATCACCAGGAGGGTTTGAATAATGCACGCCAGGACACCCTCTTTTTTTTTGGACCCCCCACTTTGACTGCACATAACTTTGTCAATTAAAATTTTTTTTTTGGTTAATTTTTGTATGTAATAATAAAACATCAATAAACGAATGATAAAAAAATGGGTGGTAAAAATATTTTTTGTTTCTTTTGTACAGCTCTTCAAAAACCGGGTGAAATTCATGCCTCTACACTAGAATACCCCTTTGAAACAAATTTTTCAGTTAAAAAAAATAAAAAATAAAAGAAGGGTAAAAAAACATCCTTTTGACATGAAATTTCCTTGCAGCTTTGGAAGCTTGAAAGCTCTGTTGCACTTCACTTCTAGGAATTCTATGAAAAGAGCGAAACAGGTGAAGTGCCTGCAGTTCATTCATGCTAATCCTATTTCTGACAGACTCTGTACAAGTGCATTGGTGCGAATCAGTGACAGGAATGAATTGACAAGGGACAACTCCATTAATGGGCATTGATAAGCAATGGACGCTTCCATTAGGGGACAATGGGGTAGAGTTTCAAAAGTGCTCAAGTCAGGATGATATCTCACCCAGCTGGTTTTTACCCAGCTTTTCCATGGATCGGAAGAAGCTGGCGAAGAGCAGGACGAAGAAACAACTTCTTCAGCTCTCGAAGAAGCTGCTAAAAGGGACATAGCTTCAGTAGCCTTGTTTGAAGAATATGTGCAAATAGATGACGAGGTCTTAACTTCAGACGTAATGACAGATGAATATATAATTAGAGCCTCCCAAAAGGAAAATGTAAATGAAATGGAAACTGACGAAGAAGATGCTGATCCGGAAGCCCAAAATCTAATCACTGTAAACAAAGCTACACCAGCATTACAAACTGTGCAACGATTTTTAATGCAGCAAGAGAATGCCTCACATGCATTAAATAGCTTAGAAGACATTGATACTTTAGTAAAAGTATATTACTTCAAAAAATTGAAGAAAAAATCTGAAACAGATTTTTTTTAAAGTAATGTTTGCACGAGTAAATAAAACTTACTCTTCAATTCTGATAATTGTTTTTAATACTAATTTAGTAAATTTCACATAAATTTCCTAATCGAAGTATATAAATTCGTACGTGAATGTGTGCATTTTTGTAAAAAAATACTTTTGGTTCCTATATTTCCTGTATAACAACAACATTTTTACTAAAGTCCCAATCCTGCAAACATCGGTTAACACGAAAAATTTTGCCGCCCCCCTCGACTTCGCATTAACGAGGTTTGACTGTATAATATATTGAATAAATGTTATGCGACACTCAACAGATATAACTTCTAATTTATGTTTATTTAGACATTAAAAATTATGCAAAAGAAATGAACAAGCATTCAAAAGTAAGTATTTATTTAAATATATAATAAAGAAAGATAAGTAATAAAGTATGTTCAGAATTCTGATTAATTTACACAGCTTGTTTTCTCCCAGATTACATTGTTATTTTCTGAAATAGTGATTTATTTTAGAGCTATATTCCCTTTATTGATTATAAGCTTCACCAAGAAAAATGTTAAATACAGTTGCAAAGCAGGAGCTAACATGGGAAAAAAAAGATTTTTTTAAAAACAATTACAACAGTGAATAAAATATTATTTATTGATAAAAATACTATCAGTCACCTGCAACATATATATATATTTTTAATATTGCATGTGATTGAGTATTTTATTTATTGCTTGATTATTATTAACACACATCAACACACTACTGCTCTAGCTCAAAACTGAGACATCTTTTTAAAAAATTAATTTAAAAAAAAAATCTCAGAGTATATGCCTCATTTAAAACTAAATTCTAAATACTTGGCTTAAAATAACACTGTGAGACTTGTATGATTCCCAAACTTCAGTTCCCTTTATACATTTCCCCCGAATTTAAAATCAGATAACCAATGTTTAAGCGTGTTTATTTCAAAACAGCAGTTTTAACTTAGAATTGAACTGGGGCATCAATACAATCATTTAGATAAACATTATAGTCTCGAGATAACATCAATAAAATATTAAGCAGGTAAAATCTAAGAGATAAAATTTATATAGAAATAAAGGGAATTCATTTAAAGAAAAATCCATATTCGTTATATACACACTCTTTACAATTTTAGGAGTAAAATATTTATCAAATAAATACTTAAATAATTAGAATTTAATTTATACCTTCTTCTCATTTACAACTGGTTTCTCAACAGATACATGCTTTTCATTTGTTTCTTTCTTCTTATTTGGAGGGGACTGGTTCTTAAGCGTGGAACTGCCATTTGCTTTTCCATTTTGAACAAGCTTCGACTGAAAATATTTAAAATATAAAAGGAATTTGCAAAAGCAAATTTAAATTTATATAAGTCATGTTAAAATATATAACGAAAGATCATTTCAAAAGAGTACATTTTAATTAAGTATTAAATTATAAAAAAATTAAAAACAGTAAAACTTATCAAATACATAATCTGTTAAAAATTCATTCAATTTAAAACTTCATGTTTTCCATGTTTTCTCTATAGGCAAGCTTACAATATACTAAGTAATAGTTGACATTGAATGACAGTTAATAGATCAATAAGTGTAATTGTAAAATGAGTCAGAGGATGGAAGAAATTAAATAAACAATACAATAAAGGAAGCTTTAAACTCAGAGGAAATTAACAGTTTGAAAGTCACCGTTCTGGTTTCATAATCACTAACACATTTTTCATTTTGTCATTAGTAGTCATCTAACCCTTTCTTGCTCACTCCCATCAAAATGATGGGGTGGTTAAGTTTCACTCTCTATTTCTCACACAGGTGATATTTCCGAGTTGGTATGTTCAAATGTAATGTGCCAAAAATATTAAATCAATCTATTTTTCAGGCTTGGAATCATGTTTATTCCTCAATCTATACACCAGATTCTTAAATTAACTCTTAAAAACTCTGCTCTTCATCGTACATACCAGATATAACCCATTTTCAGCCATAGGCGCATAAACGCACCATCTCAAATATTTTTTAAGAGTATGACATAAATTTTTAACTAATTTTGGAACAAATGTGTTGTCTTCTTGCGACTTTTTCGATGGCGCTAAGAAACCATCGCCAACAACGGGGGCTAAATAGCCCTGTATTCTCAAAAGATCTAGATTCTTGTCCATATCAAATCTATTCATTGTTTACGAATTTTATGATCTGCAAGAAGAAGAAATTTCCATTCTGAGCTTGCAGGGGTTGATCCAGCATTTTTTAACAGAGTCTGTTTTTTGTGAATTTTAGAAGAGCTTTCTGTGAAAAATCAAATAATTTTGTGAAAATTGAAAATTTAAACATATAGTGATGCACAATTTCAGTGTGATTTGGAAGCTTGGAATTTTGTGAAGGGTTTGTTTGATCGATTTGAATTTCGTGAAGAGTCCGTTTTGATTATTTGGAATTTTGTGAAGGGTCCAAAAACTGATCCGAATATCCTCTGGCACAACCCCTGGCTTAGAAGACAAACCATCTAATACTTACAATTTGGATGAAACAGCTATGTTACCCATCTAAGACAAAAGCTGAAGAAAAAAGAACAAAATGAGCTCGAGCAACAACAACATCTGGAAGGGAATCGGTGACAGTAATGGCATGTGTTAATGCAGATGGAGAAAGATTTCCTCCTTCAGTGTAAAGAACCACATGGAGATCTACCAGGTTGACACCTTAGCTGTCAGTGAAATTGGGTGGATGACCAACAAAATTTTAAAGCTGGTTCATGATTTTTTGTGAGCAAAGGGAATCATATCCTTTGGTACTTTTCTCCATCGGACACCCTTGCACCTTTTAGCCGAAGCCTTAGGTAGAGAGCCGATGGCCGTCGGTCGACTACGGTGGCCCAGTTGCGCCGAGGTAGTTCTTCTGGAGTGATATGCGTACATCAACCCCGCCAGCCCAGCTTCCCTACCTCTTAATGTGTGGACCTGGCCCTCCTTGATATCCTTATACTAAAGGAACATATCCTTTGGTACTGATATAGGATGGCCATAAAACTCACATGTCAATGAATGTCATACCTAAAGCCCGAAGTGAACAAATTTTAATTTTAAAACTACCAGCACACACAACCAATATTTTACAACCACTTGACGAATGCTGCTTCTAACCTCTAAAAATGAAATGGTATAAAAGACTGATAGAAGTATGCCTATCAGGACAGGAACAACAAAATATCAGTAAAAGTTGTTTCACTGAACTAGTTGACAAAATCTGGACTGACACACTTACATCAACAAATATCAAATCTGATTTTTGTTCGACTTGAATATTTCCAGCTGTTGAAAAATATCAAACAAGTAGATTTTGTGGTGAAAAAGCTAAGATCTCACTCACTCCAAAAAAGCCTCTTCAAAGAGTTTATCACTGATAACTAACGTCCAACTAAACCAATGCAGATTTTCATTGGATAATGCTAATTGATTTACAAGATATTCCAAGTTCTTCTACATCCACAGTATAATTTGAAGAACTGCTAAGCATGTGTCTAAGAAGAGAACCAAAAACTTCTTGCTCTGAGATAAGAAGGTAGAGACAAATGCAGCAGTGATCATAAGTACTGAACGTTTAGAGCTAGTGAAAAAGTGAAATCAAGAAAAGAAAAGAAAAAGAGTTGATCAAATGTTGAAGACTAATGGAAAAAAGAAACAAAAAGAACAAATTGTCAACAAAGATGATAGCAAATCATTAGAGGAAAATTTACGAATTAGACAAATAAAACCACCCACCAGTCCTCGATGCTAAATCCTTGTTGGATCCACAAGCATATCATTACACAGCTATTATGCAGTTTGTTATGATAATGATCCAATGCACATTGGAAAAGCCATAAATAGAGAAGGAGATCCGATTGAAATGAAGTTTTTAGTAAAAGGTGCTGGCAGCTAAGGCCAAACAGGAACTAAACTGAAAAAATAAATGTAAAATACTTTTCTTTTGTTCATATGACCTTAAATCAAGCTGACTCCACTCACGGTTAATGAAACTGCCATAAACAGCGCAAGAAATTTTGTTAACATTTTTGAAAATTATAGGGGTTTTTTTTTTTTCAAATAAACCAATTTATCAACTGCTAAATTATGCTTAGCCTATTTATTATTTTTTAATGTATTTTACTAACTACATTAAACTGTAGTTAGTTACTGTACTTACTACATTACTGTACTTTATTTGACTACTTTTATGTAATGATTTTTGAAATGCCTTTCATTAAAGCAAAATTGGGTGATCAGTATTTGCCCCAGAAGTGATCAAGAATTACACCATTTTATGGATAATTCCTAATCATTGAAAATTTTAAATACTGTAAATTCTCTTTTTATTTCCAGAGAAAAAGAATTTGCCCATTCGAATCATTCAATAAGCCACCAACTTTTCAGAAATAATTAGAAGTCTACAGCAAACTTTTTATTTTATGAAATTGATGTTTGTATAATATGATCGAGAATTACCCCAGGTTACCCAATTACAAAATATCGTGCAATGCAATGCAAAACTCATATTCAATGAACCTATCTGAATTTTAAAATACCAGACTCTACTCTAAAATTTATAATGCTCATCAATTCATTTTACATTGAACTAATTGGATACGCCTACTTTTAACAAAACTAGCCATTCCACTAATTACAACAGCAAAAATATTTTAGAACAATTAAAAATTCCATTTTTATTAACCATACAATATAACAAAATAATAAATTTAGAAAAATAAAGAACTTATTTTAAGACAGATTTTGTTCTTTAATAGTAATCCCAAATTGCTGTGAACTTACAGTCGAATGTTGCGGACTGGTACAATAAAAACCTTTAATTTTTCATTCCTTTTAGGCACAATTAACCAAATTTCTGCATTTCTTGACTTGAAAAATTACTCACAATTTCTTCAGCAAACATTGTAAACATCCATTCAAAGCGTTGTCTAGAAAAAGCATGTTAACAAAACGTAAATTTGATCACCGATTTCCTGTGAGCATTATAGAAAACAATTGAACTGAATTAACGCACATTAACTCATCACTTTCTTTAGCAATATGAAAGATGTCATCAATTTAACTGCAAAAAATACTACTTATAAACCAAAAAAAACAAACATTTTCCTAAAAGTACACAAATCAGATTTCTCAAACACCTCATCTTCTCATCACTCCAACAGCAATGCGGCTGGGTTACCACAGGACACAGGAACTAAAAGACATTGCTGAACGAAAATTTGAATATTGCCAATGGAGCGGGTATCACAGGATAGCGGTTAATTTTAATTTTCTGCAATTATTAACGGTTTTGAAGACATCTATAAAATTTTTGAACTTGTTTTTCTCGAAAGGGCTCATATGGCTATTAACCTTTTCGCAGACCTAGTACATTCCCCGGAAACTGGCATCCATTCTTTCAAGTAGCACCACTGTCAGCAGATCCCATAACCACTCCGAGAATTTTGATGCTCAGTTTCCCCTAGATAGCGGCACCTGAGCTCTAATTGATGCAGATTGCATTAGGAATTTAATTTAGCCGAGGGCATCCAAGCCAAATGTCTGCTCAAGGGATCTTTTACATGCCGCATAATCATACGACATGGGCGCAGACGATTTTCTACATCTTGAAAATCCAGACTTGGGCCAAGTTTGAACCTGCGAACTTGGGCGTGCGACGCCTGTGCCTTACCACTACACCACCCTGTAGGCAATTTTTTAAAATTTCATTGGAGTAAACACTTTTTGTTGAGAAATTTTCATAATAGTTCTAGGTAGAATTCAGAAAACAGTGTGTTTGCACAATAGCTTTATAAGTTTGGCAATCACTCCCATAGAGGATGCAAAGTATGCAAAAACTGCAACAATTTATTTGTGCTCAAGTAGTGATGGCATGAAGCAAAGTTTTGCTGAAGCGCCAAATACCAAAGCTAGTGTTGCTGTACATATTGAGCTTTAACATTGAACCAAGGCCGTAGAGAGAAATTTTTTCAGGGGGGGGGCCTGACTTTGAAACACTTTTGTTGAGCAAAGTTTCAGGGAGGAATGTATGCTACACTGCGGGGGAAAAAAAAAAAAAAAAAAAAAAAATCGGGATTTTGGGGGGGCGCCGCTCCCCCCCCCCCCCCTCTGGATACGGCCTAGCATTGAACACACAAATATAAATATATATATCATATTATACTCCATATATTTTAATATTCTTAGTTTCATACAGCATTTTCAACTTCCTGTATAAATTGTTTCTAAAATTAATATCACCAATTAAGGTATTTTTGATTTGCACTAGATGTACCAAAAAAGCAGATATTGGGGCCTCGGTGGCCGAGCGGTCTTAGTACCAGTTTCCGCCCGCTGCTTGCGCGCAGTAGCAAGGTCGTGGGTTCGATTCCCATCTTACCCTAGGTGTATTTCTGTTATTTCCTCTCTTTGTGATGTAATAAAATCTTTCATGTATTGTCTTGTGCTATCTGTCATATTGAATGACAGTTCATAAACGAGTCCCGAGACTAAGCACACAAACTGGAAAATCAATGTAATTCAATTCAATTAGGTAAATTTTCATAATAACCAATGTATGATCAAATATTATATCACAGAATAATTTAACTAGAAATTAACTATTAATTATATTGTATCCTAATACTAAAATAGACATATCCATTTTTGTAAAATGTTTAAATTAAGGGGCAATTTGTAAGAGTAATATATATGCATTCTTTCTTACTAGCCTATCATTTAGTATTTATATTTAATAAAACATTTTTAGCATGTTTAATTTAGCCATTTTTTTATTTGAGAAAACATTAAATTAAAAGTTAGATGCTTCCTTTAAAGTAAAAAAAGAAATCAAACCTTTATATCTTTCACTTTCTCTTCGTAGTTTCAAAGTTCATTTTGCATAATAAAAATTACAACATAGGGTTTTTCTTTTTAGTACTTATTTTAAACTGACTGATTGACCACCTTTATTAATGAAAAACTTCTCTCAAAATGGAAAGTGATCACTCTTTAGAAGTTTTATTGTATTTATATTAAGTAAAAATATCTTTAATTCAAGCAATAAACATTTTATTTCAAGGATTTTGAACAGTTTAATTTCAAAATGCCTTCAAGTTAATGCCTAAAATTTTAATTCAATATAGAATCCTGGCCGACTTAAGACTTGTTTCATTAGTAGTAGATAATTTAGGTTTCGAAATATCAGTGGAATCACATAAATAGTAACTTGTTCGTAAAACACAATTATCAACTACAATCCCGAGATTCAAATTCAGATCTTCAATGTTAATTATACCTCACAGATGAAGATACACAAAAAATCTAAGTAGTACATCATAAAATACTTTAAAACAACCATTGCATCACAGCAATGGAGAAAATGCATCATGTTTTTTTCTTTTTGGGATTAAACTGTTAATATGGTTTTGAAAAAGAATAAGTATCCAGCAAGGGAAATATTTCCCAAAATTATCAATAAATCATTTAAAACACATTAAATTTATGTTCTTAGAGAAAATTAATTTAAAAAAAAAAACCTTTTACGCTCAAGAAATTTTTAAAACAAAACAGTTTTGAAGATAAACTTGACATTTTTCTGTCGGAACATCAATCCACCATTCGTTCAGTAGGTTAAAGCAGCAATGCAAATGTATTAGAAAGATACTCCACAAACTTATATTTTCGATTTTTCAATGATTAGATATTAGAAGCGACAAATGAATATTCATCAGTTCATACAGTAGAAATACTTTACAAATAAAAAGCAACACGATAGGTAGGATACAAAAACACGATTCGGGACTTGCTCTGAGGGGCATAACGTAACATTATAGCAAACTAATCAGCATCATGGAAAAGGGCTTTAAAAAATGCATTTCATTAAATCATTGCTAAAAGGAAAACGATTTAAGAACATAAGTGCACTTAGGAATGTCTAATTGTTAAAGCGGCGTTGTTTAACAGATTTTTTTTTATCAGGCCGAAAATTAAACACTGGACAGTACAGCATTATATTTCACCAGTAAATACACATTTAGATAATAATGTACTTATTGTTTTAACAAACCTTAGTACTATCTTTAGTTTTCTTCTTTTTCGTTAGTTTTTTCTCTTCCTCGATCCCATCGAAGCTAGGTGGCTGTACAGGCGATTTGAAACCAATAGCATAAACTAGAAAAGCACAAAAAATTACGGCTACTATTGGGATAGCATACATAGGATTTAGAGCTTGTATAAACTCTAAATTAATCTTATTAATCATTTTGGCCGATCTTTATGGAACTTGAAAATATTGGATCTGCGTTTCAAAGCACTGCCTATGCTCAAGCTGAGCTGACGACAGTTTCAAGCTGACGTATAAACGCGTCAACTAAAGTGCTGCCACAAAGTGAACAAAATTCCCTTAGGTAAATAAAAACAAACTGTAGAGGCGTGGGTTCGATTCCCACCTTTGCCCTGGGTGTATTTCCTTCTTTATATATTAAAATAGGTTGTGCTGTCTTGTTCTATCTGTCATATTAGACGAGAGTTTGAAGCATATCCTTGAGAATAGCAAATAAACTCGAATATTTATGTGACCTGAAATGGTCGTAAAACAAACAAACAAACAAACTGTAAAAAATGTTATGTCGGTGGGATTATTTTTACGAAGCAACTTTCATGTTTCGGTTATTGTTTAAAATCTTGTTGAACTAAATTTATGCCTTCAGTTTACACTATTTAAAAAAATTATAAATTATATAAAAATTATATAATAAATATTATTATTATAAAAAAAATACTGGTTTATGTTATAGAACTGGTGAAAGATTTTGAAGCCATTACTACACTGATGTGCGGAATTTTAATGTTTGTTTGTAAACGACCATTTCAGGTCACATTTATTTTCGAGTTTATTTGCTATTCTCAAGAATATGCCTCAAACTCTCGTCCAATATGACAGATAGAACAAGACAGCACAATAGAATATTACAATACAAAAAAGGAATACACCCAGGGGAAAGCGTGAATCGAACCCATGCCTCTTTCACTGCGCGCAGGCAGGCAGCAGAAACTGGTTCTAAGACCGCTCGGCCACTGAGGCCCCGGAACTTTAATGCTGATTTCTTTTAGTTTTGATGCAACTCAGCGAGAAAGCTTTTAAAAAATATAAAAATCAGAATAGAAAGTCAGTTTTTTTTTGTAAAAAAAAAATTTTCTAGCAAAGAGAAAGCGATTACAAACAGTACGAAGGGGTTCAGGAACACAGGCCCGTAATATAAAAGTTTTCCGGAAGGGGGGAATAGTAGGTGTGGTCCAAATTTAGAAAAACACAAACCCAAATGCCTGTAAGTAGCGTTGCAAGGCTTTCAAAACGCCCGGTTTATTCCCGGGAAAAAGCTGGGTTTTTCCCCTGGGAATTTAAAGCAAAATCGGGAAATTTGAAAATTCCCCAAAACTGGGAATATTCGACTTTTTCTGAAATAATAACTTTAATAAATCTTCTGACTATTTTGAGCTTACACTAGTAACTAAACGTAGTGTTTCTCATAAAAAATTACTCCACCAAATGTGTTGGTAAAGTTGCAATAAAATGCTATGAATGAAACAGATAAGTTATGTATATATGCATTATTTCTTATAGTAATATGAAATCTATGAATGAAACAGATAAGTTATGTATATATGCATTATTTCTTATAGTAATATGAAATCTATGAATAAAGAATCAAAACGATTTTGAAGGTTAATCTTATTTTCTGCACAAGTAACCAAATTAATTACATTTTTAGAATCAACAACAATATACTGCAACAGAAAAGCTTATTAAATTTACAAGTTAATTTTATCAATTATAGATGTGATATAAAAAAAGATTTTGACTCTAGATCATATTTCTAGAACAGAAATTATATAACGTTACAATGCTATATGCACTAATACGTTATTTATACATAACATATATGTATTTATATATAACAATAATTGAATAACGAAAAATTTTTATATTGAGTATAAATAATTTATGTTTATTTGGAAAAAGCTTAAGTTTGTTTTTCCCCTCAAAATTCCCAATGTTCCCAAATTTCCCAGTTTCTTCCCAAAAATTCCCGGGTATTTCCCCTCACTTCAAAATTTCCGGGTTTTTTGCATCTCTACCTGTAGGACATGTCCCTCATCCCCTTGGTATTGTTTGAATTCGCTTTCCTTTTGCCAAAACATTTTTTTTCTTTTTTAACAGAAACTGACTTCCTATTCCGATTTTAATATTTTAAAAATATTTCTTGCTGAGTTGCATCAAAATTAAAAGAAATCAGCATTTAAGCTCTGCACATCACTGCAGTAATGGTTTTAAAATCGTTCATAGGTTTTAATGCAAAAACCATTACTTTTATTATTTTAAATGATATACGTACATAATACTTCTAAAAGTCACATGCAATTACGCCCTTCTGATCCCCCAAATGACGGGCCAAGAGGGAATGACTTTATTTAAAAAATCGCTTTATAAAAATGATTGTTTCCCAACGGGGAGCAGGACCATTGCTAAAACAGGGCCATATGCTAGATTCGGAAATGCCCTTACTGGAAAATTTTGTACTAAGAGACTTCGATGGGATCTTTTATTAATCTTTATGCATATAAACGTTTCTCGCTGGTATAAGAAGAGTTCACTCACCTCTCTGTTTTAGGATGCAATGCTTTTTGTTTGGTACTAAAAAGATGTTTGCTTCATGGCATTAAAAAAAGTTTTTCTTTTCTTTTCCCCTTTTTTTTTTTGACCGGAGCTTCAATTTAGAAAGAAACTTTTAAAATATCAAACCAATATTTTGGAAGAGTAAAGCGATTCAAATGCTACTAACGAAATAGTGCTTCAAAGGCTAAAAAGTCACGTCCCTTTTTTTTTTAAATTACTTGTTTTTTCTAGAACAGTAATTCTGCCTCGCAGATTTTAATAATGCAATGATAAATTGTAAACTGAAGGCGAATTTGATTTAACGCAAATTAAAAATAAAGATTTCATTCTCATTTTACGTGGGTCATTTTGATTTCATACAAGCGTTCGAATAGTTTTTTGATTTTCTTGGAGGGGGGAGGTGTGTTCAAATATAAGAAACAATTTTACTTGTGATTTTTTGCATTGTTTCTATTTTCTTTATAACAGCTTCTCCTAAAGAATCATATAGCATCATAACCAAAGCACCAACACAACTTAAGATTACTGAATTCGTTGACAAAACAAATGAAACGCAACACCAGAGAGGAAATATGTTAATTTTGCCTAGAAGAGGACTTCAACATCATTTCTATCAGGGCTGCGGAATCGGTTTGGAAAATAACCGACTCCGACGCCCTATATATATGTGTGTGTGTGTGTGTGTACACATATAATATGTATATATGGGTAATTCTCACGAAATATGAAAAAGGACTGTCCTTCTAATACGACTCTGTGAAATTATTTTTAAAAAATGATTTTATCAATTGCACTTTTATTAACATTTTAAAATTATTGTACATTCATGTTGACAAATTTTGTTCTAAAAATGAGATTAAATTTCAAAATCATTTTCCTTCCTGGCATGTCACCAACAATGATTGGAATAATTAAGCTAGTTTCAAAATCCACTATACATTTTTCTCTGATTAATTTCTTGTATTTTAAACGATGAAAGCACTTCTAAAATATATGCAGAAAAAATGATTTAAAAAATATTTTAAAAAGATACGTTTTTATGTCAATCTGTAGTGTTAGTATGTTATTCGAAAGTTTAATTTTTCTGGGTACCTATTATTTTTCTGTACCATATACGTGGAAGCCAATAGTTTTTAATATTTCAAGATTGCGTTCCATGGTCATTAAAAGTATGACTATGGAATGCAATCTTGTCATTGAGAGTTTTTTTATGGTTTTTTTCTATAAATCGATAATAAATTGCAGGGGCACAACGACGGAATAGGATTTCCTCCCCCCCCCCCCCCCCAGGAATTCATAGGATGTCCGACTGATTTGTTTAAATATCCAGAACCCGATAAACCCACGGCACAAAAGATCTTGTTTGTCTGACATTACGTTAAAATTTTGATAAGTTTTCATTTCTTATTTTCTAGAGCAAATATCAGTGTATTACACTGCTCTCTGTAAAATATTAATAAGGATATATAAATGGATGCTAAAAAAAATAAATAAATAAATAAACTATTTAGCAGACTTAGTTTATTTATTTACTTATTTATTTTTTATTTATGTATTTATTTATTTGTTTTATTTATGTATTTTTAATCTTCTTATTTGAAAATGTATTCTCTCAGAATCAATCACCTACACACATTTAGGTTTTTTTTTTTTCACATAATATAATAGACGTAATAGAAAAAAACGAAAGCATAAACATTTATACCAAATTTATATTTTCTATATAAAAAATTGATTAAGTGAACAAGTTGAGAAATTAATTATTATTTAAATAATACATAAAACGAATAAAAACATCAATTTATGCAGAAATAAAATGTAAATAAAACAATAATAATAATAATAATAACGAAGAATGAATCTTTAAATTGATGAAAAGCGACACAAGTATAATAACGGAAAACGCAAACAGACATTTTGTAAAGAGTGTCAATAAAAAAAATATTAAATAAAGCACATGGAATCGGAGTTAACACGTTTTTAAGCGACTTCGACTAATTTTTACCTTGAAATCAACCTGACTCCGACTCCCGACTCCTTTTTACTTTAAGCCTGACATCGCCTCCGACTGAACAGTCCTGCTGATTTCTGAACGTGTCCGCCGCTTATTATCAGAAAATGAAAATGAATAAATATATTTTGTGTGTAAAACAGTTGGTTTTTTTTTTTCTTGTTTTGTTCGTGAAGAATTTTTTTCATTCTCATTACATATATTATTACACGTGCATTTTGTTGAAATAAAGTTATGAGAACAATTTTAGTATGCGTTTTTACAATAATTTTACTGATTTTTTAAAAATAAATCCGGTATCAATCTTCTTTTCCTCTATAAAAACGTGTCTTTTTTTGGATTTTCTTTTTTTCTTTTTTTTCGCATTTTCCGGGAATGTATTGGTTGTATAAAACATAATTATGTGTATACGGGAAAAAAATGGTTTCAGATGTAAGAAATTTGACTCCTTTTTCTTTTTTAAACGATATAAAAATATTGGTTTCATCCATCATTAAAGTGTCCATACGTTCAGCAATGCTATATATATATATATATATATATATATATATACATCTAAAGGGCAGAAAAATATTTAAGCATAGAAAAAAAAATCTATAGAATATTTTTAGCTGAAATTCGGATATCTTTATGTAAACGTTTCCAGATTAATCTTTCATCGAAATGTAACTTGTTTCAGATCAAAATTTTTTCAAATATTAATTCCATATACTGTGAAACGTGTGTAAGTTAACCACTTGCGGTGCAGCACTTTAGTGGTCAACTTACAAAGGTGGTCAACTTTACAGGTTTCACTGTATCATAAAAATTCCGCATAAATACTTTCTGCCACATAAAACATGTTTGTCTTTTTGGATTTGTTCATAGTTTCGTATAGAACAACAAACAGTATACAGTAACCATATTAGTTTAGATATTAGAAGCTGAAGTATCAAAAAACGTTTTAAGCTGAAGTACCAAAAAACCGTTTTAACAGCAAAATTTTAAAGTTGCTATTTTATAAGGTAAAGTGTCCTAAAGCCAACATCCCAAAAAAAAAAAAAAAAAAAAGGAAAAAAAACAGTTATTAAAGCTGACACCCTCAAATAAAAATACATTTAAATCAAGAATCAGTAGAAATATTTTAATTCCTTATTTTCTCTGTCAAAAGCAATCGGCAAGACGATTTTGTCTTATCGGTCTTAAAAAGTTATCCTAGTTCAAAATAATTTTGTCTTATCGATCTAAAAAGTTATCCTAATCCTTGAATGCACTACATTTCTTTTCCCTTCTTCTTTTTGTAGGTGCATGTGTCATTTACTTGAGTGTTGGTTGAATCGTTTCTGTTACGGACCTAGGATACATCGTAATTTCCGATATATCGTGTTTTTTTGTGTGCGTGTGTTCTCCCGACAAGCGCGATGTAAGGCTATTACCTGTATTATCAAAGATTAGCCTTATTGTATTGCTACCGATTATTTTTTTACCAGCAGTTAGGCACCGTCCATAAAAGATTTTCCATATATTTGATCCCCCTCCTCCCTTTTGTCACAAAATGTCACCCCTACCCCACTTTGTCACATGTCACGCTATGTTGCATAAGCATGACGTCACACTGCTTTTGTTTCCCCCGTCCCCTCGTCACAATTTGTCAATTTCCCGAACGAAACCCCCTCGAAGCGTGACACCATTTATGAATGATCCCTTAGCTCAGTCACTCTTTGATTTTTTTTTCTTCTTTTTCTTTTTGTAAATCAATTGGAATTACAATGTCCAAAAAGCAACACCAGAGAGGAAATATGTTAATTTTGCCTAGAAGAGGACTTCAACATCATTTCTATCAGGGTTGCGGAATCGGTTTGGAAAATAACCGACTCCGACGCCCTATATATATGTGTGTGTGTGTGTACATATATAATATGTATATATGGGTAATTCTCACGAAATATGAAAAAGGACTGTCCTTCTAATACGACTCTGTGAAATTATTTTTAAAAAATGATTTTATCAATTGCACTTTTATTAACATTTTAAAATTATTTTACATTCATGTTGACAAATTATGTTCTAAAAATGAGATTAAATTTCAAAATCATTTTCCTTCCTGGCATGTCACCAATGATTGGAATAATTAAGCTAGTTTCAAAATCCACTATACATTTTTCTCTGATTAATTTCTTGTATTTTAAACGATGAAAGCACTTCTAAAAGAAACAAATTGAACTATCCCCTTTTTTATGTTAAATGTTGAAATTAAAATAAACATTGAAACTAATTGCTCTTGAAATTTAAAGGTTTAAAACTCGCTTATTTATATGATATTTCCGATTATATAACGAGAAAAATGCTTCTTTTCATTTTTTGGTGTAGGCGAGTTAGACCGTATTCAATTCCTTACTTGATATTATCTTTAATTTTATGGGACGACTTGAAGGAAATATAGATCCGAGTTCACTTAAAAACAACTCGCATATTTACTTCGTAAAAATAACACATATACGACACAAAGAACACAGCAGATTTGATCCTTTGGACAACAAAGTTCGCCTTAATGGCTTTTTAATATATTTTGAAGGCAAAGACTTAGTGGGAAAAGCTGTTATATTATGAGTCTAAATTAGGAATCATTAACCTAGGTCATGTTTTCTTGATATCAGTAAGTAACAAGGAGGAAGCTTAATTTAGATCTTAGGCGTAAAAAAAGAAGGATCGCAACGAATCACACACTAGCTTTTTTTTCTATATTCACACATAGGAAGAAAAGCGTGGCAGTTTTTTATTTATCTATTCCAGATTTAATAATGTGTAGTTTATTTTTCCATTAGGGGTTTAGAATAAAACTGTTCGAAATTTGTTTTGAGTGGCTACTGTTGATTGATCGACAATTTATTGTTATTATTGTTCTTTTGTACTGTTATATATTTCCTATGAACCAAACTGGTATTGTTCAACAGAAAAACTGGAATACTACAGTCAAACCTGAAGAGTCAGATTCAACAAAAATTTTGTTGCTGGATCTTATCACTCATGAAATTTGTTATTACATTTTCTGCATTTCGAATCAAAAAGTTTTATTCAGCTATATTCACAAGTCTATCTCACGAAATGTCTCGGTCAAAATCAGTCAAAAAATCTAGTTGTATGTTGAAAATCACTATAAAATATTTTTTAGCGTTTTAATAACTGGCATGTTGCAATTAATATCATTTATTAATTTATTTTTTGATACTGGAAAAATAAATAAATAAATAAAGCAACTAGTTATTTTTGTTTTAGTTTTTCAAGGTATTCCGATAGTTATTTTTGCTATTGGTGTGTACTATTTGGACAATAATTAAAAATTTAAAAATGTCTATAAAATTAAAGCAATATTTTCAAATATTTAGTTATTAGAAACGGAAGAAATCGGAATTAGTACCGGTACCAGAATAGGAATGGCACCCGCTTGTCTTTTTATACGGATAACAGCGTGCGGTCATTATAATCGAATACTTCAGCTGGTTGTTCAATTAATATTTAATTTTTCGTTTCATTTTTCACTATTCCCTAATTACGCTAGATAAAATTTCTGTGCTATTGATATTGTCAATTATATTAAAAATAATTATGAATCAATATTTATGTCACAACAAAACTTGTAACATATCTTGAAGATGCAGAAGGAAATTGATTTCCTTTAGGATATTATCACAAAAATTTCTCTTCTCCAAGTCATAACTTTTAATTTATAAAAACTAATCACCCTCCCCTCCCCCCCCCCCCCACCGATTAAATAAATAAATTCTAGCCTGTAGATTATTTTGGGAATGAGTTAAAAAAAAAAAAAGAATGCAAGTGTAAGAACGCTACTTGACATCCAGTAGGTATAATGCTGTAATTTCTATACATACAGTCTGCTGTAAGTGATTTCTACCAAGACTTATGTAATTGCAATTCAACCGTTACTTCACCTGCTCAGCTGTTGTAACTAAAAATCATGTTTATTTGTAGGAAACGCAGATACAAGGAACTAACTTCAGGCTATAAATATGGCTATTATGCCCCATACAGCTTATTATTAAAAAATCTCAGAAATTTTTAATGCCTTCTTATTAAGAGCGCGATGTATTCCTTAGTTTTTATGGTGGTGGTTCATTGAATAAATTTGTAGGGCCGCAAGGGAAAAACGATTATAGTTACAAATCTGTAAATTCTCATCATTACGACGTTTTTAAAAATTCCACTTCTGGACTTAAGTCGTTTTGCCTCGTCAGAATCGTCATCAATGCGTGAATTGTTTGCACATTTCTTGCCTAAATGTTATCGCATATGCATTCTGCCTATAATAAAACTACCCTGTATGCACTGAAAACTCAATTTCGCAAAAAAAAAGACGTTGATCTTTTTTTTTTTTTTTTGACCGCGGCCCTTCATTTAGACCAGCGTTTCCCAACAGGTGGCTCGCGGAACCCCAGGGGTTCGCCCGTTCGCGAGATGTGGATAGGGGGCTCGCGAAAATAATATTGCAATGGTGGAATTTTTAATTGCTGACGTAACAGAAAAATGAAATAATAAATTTACATACCTATTAGTATGGAGTATAGAAATATTTTTTGTAAGTAAATTCTTTCCCGATAATGCGTAAAAGTTGTGGACTGACAAAGGAAGCATACGTACAAAATTTGAAATGTACTTATTTCTACTGCTACATACTATAGAAAATTTGAATCTCAAAGTAGTATCAAAAGTTATTCATTGATTTATTTTAAATTTTGAGCGTATGGTTCTTCTTCTTTCCCTCGCTAGCGCGAAAAAAGGATCGGAAATATAAAACTTTACTAAAATGAAAAAATTTGGCATTATTTCGGCAAATTTTCATATACAAACCTCAAAGTGGAACCTTAAGATTATTTATTCATTAATTTTAAATTTTGTACTCACTTTATTTTCAACTTTTGAGAATTTTGAAATCCGAGCGATATTTATTGATTGATTCAAAAAATTTTACGTATACCATTCCATAACTTTTTCGCACTATCGGGAAAATAATTTTTAACGATACTTTTTGCGAATGCACATATTTACTGCCCTATTAATAATTCGAAACAAATAAATAATACAAAGTAATTTTAGTATTTATTTAAACTTAGACGCAGACTTTGCTTAGACTTTGGGTTTTGCAATTATATTTTTATTTCTTGTTATGAAATATTGTGCGATATAGAAAATATATGCGCTAACAAATTTATATTTTTGTTACACGTTACTAACGGCTACAGAAGGGGGTTCCCCATTTTCTCTCGGATCTTGGGAAGGATTCACAAGGAAAAAAAGGTTGGGAACCATTGATTTAGACTCACAAAAATACAGTATCATTGAACCACGGCATAGAAAATAAATGAAGGGAGGCTATGTGGCTGAAGTTCAGTGGTTCCAGTAGTTATAATTCCATTGAAGAGTCTTTCAGATAGAATTTAAATTCCTTTATTTACATATGTACAATTTTAACTTAAAACCAAGAAAATAATCTCATGACCATCATCCCATGTTTCCCGCCTGCCACACAAAAAGCAACGAAAAGTAAACTTCAGTCCTTCTTATAGGGTGCTGTTACAGCGCTCTCTCCTGCTGAAGTCGAACATGCCGTAACAGGCTGTGCAACTCTGCAGAACCTATAGATCTAAAAGCCGAATAAGGAATAAATACTTCCACGTATTAAAACTGAAGTCGAAGGAAATTTCACATATTTTATTTCTTGAGTGTGTTTACATTTTACGGTAGATTTTTATCGTCTCGTTAAGTTTAGTAAAATAAATGCACATCTCGAAGTAAAGTAAAATAAACTAAGAACAACTTTAACAAGAATAATTTTCTCCACGCAACTGACGCAGCTACTTTTCTTAACCCTTTATCTACTGGCGGTAGTTACAAATAGAACTAACTCCCTTTAAAATTCCATCCAGTAACCATTTTCACGAATATTCTGTCGGCACTGCAGCGACAGCGACACCCTTTTTATTCCACTTTTTTTCAGGGCACACTGCAGCAATTGTTTTATAAAGAGTATTTAGAGAGGCTGTGTTGTGAACTGCCATTTTGTTCAGAATTCTCCACTTTTCTACGATTTGCTCCGGAGAATGCATAAAATTCAAGATTTACATCTCGGATTTTTTAAAAATGTAATGGTTAAGAACTCAAAAAGCGATTTGACCAGATATTTTAAGTAACAGTATGTAATTGATTTCGCAGTTGAATGACTCTTTGGTACTTATTAGCTGTAATGAATTAAATTTCTATAGGCTAAGTATGTTGTTTACATAAATCCGGTGGCCTTGGTAGCCTAGTGGTTTGGATGTTGAGCTTCGGATCGGAGGATCTCGGGTTCGATATCCGAGCAGCTGAAGACCCACCATGCACATTTGGGGATACATGCATGTAAAATCCGTGGATCCTGAAGTCCCGAGGGTACCCGAGGGTGGAGGTTTTCCCTTCCCTTCACTCCTGGGTCACAAAAGAAAGGTGGCGTAGTTGCGGTGGCGCCATCTGGTGTCATCAGACTACAGTGTGTTAAGATTAATGCTGGTCACCTATCAGGTGGCCCTTCGCAAATGGCCAGCAATTGCCGTGACTTTGAAAAGGGCGAATGCCGATAAGGCAAGTACCTCCACGTTGGAAAAAAAAACATAAATCCCTTAATTTTCAGGGTAGTTACCCCTACTCCCTCGCCGTGCGGTGGCCGGCGTAGAATAGCGCCGACGTAGTTATGCGTGTCGTAAGAGGCGACTAAAATAGCATTATCCGATCCGGGTGACGTAAGGCTTGCTTTGTAGCATGACTATGGCCACGGGTCGGTAAAGCAGGTCGGCAACGCTCTGCCAGCCCAGCCCCTTTATGGCTGGTACTGGTTGTCAAGTGTGTCAGAGAGTTTGTGGGAAGTTCGAGGAGGACAGCGCTGCAGTCGCACCCCCTCATACTGGGGTGTAGTCCGGGAAGGCCATCGATGCTATATACGGTATGGCTGCAGTTAGCATTGAGCACCCCTACCCCCTCCGCAAAAAATCTAGTACGTGTGAAAAGTAGCTGTAGATCATAGTACAGTAGATAATGCGGTTTAATGGCTAAAATCAAAGATTCTAACGCATTTAATGTATAAAGTCAATTTTCAACAGGCATTATTCAAGTCCTAAAGAGGGGGAAAAAGGAACCCTTTTCCAATAATGTTAAAATACTTCTCGTTTAAATAAAAGTAATTTATCCTAAATCTAAATCTCAGAACTGATTTTCCAAAGACTAAACAAACTACCGACACTGTACTTATCGAAAATAGATAAATTACTTGCTGTGGAACTCTCACGGTAATTATAGATAACAAGAATACGGTTGAAACCTTCAAGGCTGTTTCAAAGGGCTTAAGTAGCAACAGGAAACTGAATATTTTATTTTAAAAGAAAACCGCTTACTTGCATCTGCTAATATTTTAATCAAAACTCATCAATAAGCATTTTTAAGTTTCTTCGAACAGTAAGTTAATCCCTGAAAAATCAAGAACTACTTCATGGTTCTGATAAAGTCTGCTATGTGATAAAGAAGTGGAATCTGTTAATGATGTGTGCATACAATAAAATCTACTTAAATCTGGCATTTAATTAGCTGTATATGCATATTATTTATTGAAGACTAAATTAAACACTAAACCTTTAATTTTGTGCGGAGATTGAATGTGGGATAAGCAAGGTTCTAGCGTGCAAACTTGCGAAATAAATGTTTGCTGTTTAAAAGAAAGGTTGAAACGTTCCCTGAAGCTTCACTTGGATTCCTTACATCGTGAAGCTCAAAAAAGTCAATCATGCACTGATGAAGGGGTTACTTATAACCCAAAAACCAGGGCCCTCTCAATCCGAAGCGATGACCAGTTCTTGGTAAAGTTTCGTGCCCCCGTCACAAAAACAATCTAACATTTTTGGAGTTTTTAAGCTGCATTTTGTAAATTTTAAACTTTCCGCCCTGACGCTGAAGTTGTCATAATGTGAGACGTGCTTGAATTATAAAACAAAATAATAAGAAGAAGAAAAGAAAAGTAAAAGTAAAACAAGGAACATAAACGAAAAGGAAGAAATAAAGAAATCTACACAGTTTCGGTGCCCTTAAAATTATGGGGCCCAGGTCCAGGGACCCACGGGACCGTGGCCCCGTGCCCTGCCCTAAATGCGTGTATAAAAACGCACTGAGAGACCTAAGTTCGAGTCCCAATCCGGACTAATTACTTTTTATTCAATTAATAGCACATGGGCTAATTTTTATTCAGGAAAAGTTCATGGTTTCCGTGGGATAGAATGGTTTTTGTTTTTAACAGAGCAAGGGATCGACATAATTTTTTTTACATAGCAGTAGTTTAGGTGTCCAAGAATGACATAGGCTCCTTTTTATCCTGGGGAAATGCACGCCTCCTATGGGATAGCACAACAATTGTATTCCATAGGAACTATGTATTTAAAAGGAGTTTCGTTAAAGTTCGTTAAATAGTGTTTTAGCATTAATTGAGTAAAAAAAAATCAATTGCCTGGCACTCGAACCCCAGCCCCCCAGTTATGCGCCGAATGCTCTACCACTTAAGCTATCAAGCCCCCACAGATCTCCTTTCAATTTCATCTATAACTATAGAGTCACATCGTCCATCTTGAGGTAATGCGCCGTTTTTTCATAAATTTTGCCCTTTTCCCAATAGATAATTTATAAATTTATTAAAAATTAAAACAAAAGTTATTAATTCTTTAAAAACGGTTATTGCGCATAGTTGCGTCCTAATGTTGTGCTTTCCTGCCTAGAATTGACAAAATATTTACAAATCAGCACCCACAATGCGTCTGAGGCGCGTCTGATCGCTCGCTAAGAAAAAAAAAAGGTTCTTAGTGCCATAATGTTCCAGCTTTTAAGCCATCAACCCCTCAACGCCGTTTAATTTTGTTTGGAACTTCTGCCGCCCAAAGATTCAGGGCCCAAAAGGACGCCTTTTATAATATTCGCCCACATTGATCACATTTTGATCAGGCCGTCAGTTCTCACGCATACAAGTCAAAATTTCCACGTGAACGAAGTCGCGGGCAACAGGTAGTTCTTTCTAAAAATAACCACTTACACTAAACTTGAGTGAGTAAACGGGCTTGTCGTCATTGTTTACGATAAGCCCCTCTGTAGGAATTTGCCAACAAGCAATTGGGAGGGGAGAGCGTGGAATAGTTCGAGAAGCACACGGCTTTTCAAGGCTCCACAATAATTAATTAGCACAGTAATTAAACACAGGCCTGATTATAATGCAAGGCATAAAATTTCAATTTCGAACTAATGAATACTTCAGGAAGTTTCCGCAAAAGCTGGAAGATAAGTAATTGATGCATTGTTTGTTTTTGAAGCAATAACAGATTTCCTCTGAAAGAAGTCTTCATAGTCAGTCAGAGTTTCTGATTACATCTTGCTTCCAATGTCTGAATCTTAACAACCGCGCTTGCTGGAAATTGGGGAACACCAGAGATTTTACAAGTTTTCATTTGTGTGAGGTTACGTGGAACTCGATCCAAGATTTACTGTTTTGCTATATTATGATTTATTTCATTGGATAATTCAAAATACCATTTTTTTTAATGTGCAAAATATGTTTGTGGTTGAACGAAAGTAAAAGGAACAAAAATATAGCAATAGGAAAATATTAGTTCTCTTTTGCACACAATAAATGTTAAATGAAAACAAAATTTAAAAAAAATATGAAAATGAAAAGAAAAATTAAAAAGCTTAATGAATACAATGAAATTTTAAAATTTCTAAATATCTATTGATTTGCATACGTATTTTTTTTTCTAATGAGATGAGTAAAATATGAGCATAATTCATTGAAATTGAAAAAGGACATAAGTGTTATAGCAAGCAAATACTTATACATGAAAAAAAATTCAAAATATAAAATTAAAAAAAATCAATGCTGAAAGAATGAAATCAAGTTTACATATTTCGAAATATGTATATATATCAACAATTTTTTTCCCACACGTGTAAAATATGAGTAATTCAACCAAAAGTAAAAAAAGTATAAAAATGTAGTGTTTTTCCTGAACGGAAAGTTTTGCAGAGCCCAAAGCAAAATTAAATGCAATGAAATACAAAATTATTTTTCACTGACTCGAACTTCAATCCGTATACGTTGAAATTTCAGCCTCTGACGTAATTTCACCCCAACTTTGGACATTTTTCTCCAGGTAGCTAGATTTTTTTTCTTTTTGACTTTCAAATCTTCCAGAAATTTTAATTTAGTCAATAAATAATAATTATATAATATGATAATTCTTGATTTTTTTATAGATTTCAATTAATTATATATGCACTAGATAGGGTCTTCTTCCAACGTGAAACTATGTCAGAAAGTATAATATAGCAATCTACTACAGAAAAAGTATGTTTTTTGTATATTTTCTATCAATTATGTTATTGTAGTTGTAAGAGCATTTAATATAGTGATAACCTTAAGTTTTCCGGAGACAAAATAAAGTTTTATTTGTGTCGTTGCAATTTTTTGAGTACATTTTTGTCGTTGAAAATATTTCAAAATAAGAATAGAAGCATTTTCAGTTTCTTTATTTTCATTTATTTCGAAATTTTATTTCAATACGAAAACTTCCTGGTATTGATTTGTAATTATTTTACACATTGATAAATGAAATCGGCAGAAATAAATTGCATGATGAATCATGTAGTGTTTGAATGTATGCATTACGCACGCGTATATTTTGTAATGCGTTACTCATTGAATTAGGAAACACCGAAATAATGTGGCAAACTTTGATTTCGTCAGGCAATTATAATTTTTGCTTAACTCTACGGATTACTAAATCCAATGACACATTATTTCAATTGTTAGAGCTCTCGATTTGAAGCTAACACGTCAGGTGCATATGTTTCATCCTTTTCGCTTTTGTTCATTTTAGGTTATAGAAAATAGAGCCCTGACGAACTGAAAACTAAGGCTATTGAAGTACGACGTTTAAAATTTTAATTGCAATTAGTGGAAACAAAATAGTGAAAAGCTAAGGTTATTCGAAATACTATATTTAAAATCTTAATCTCAGTTATGGCGAACAGTTTAGTGTGTATACAATATCAAATGAAATTTTATGTGCAGAAAATTTATTATAGAAAATAATTGCTGAAAGGGAAAGTTACAAGGTGGGGAAAGCAAAAGGGGCAAAAGCACTGTAACTTGTAATACAATTAAATACAAAATTCATGCACGAGAGAGGGGAAATATTTTCAAAATGTTGCCACCAGAAATTTTTTCTTTTTTAAAATTTTTAGTGTAAATTGTAAAACATGTTCTTTTAACAAATTTTCTGTAAAAGTCGGCACACTGGCGTCGTGGTAAGATGGTAAGGTGCAGGACTCGTGCATCCCAGTTCATAGGGTCGAGTCTGTCAGTGACGATGGATTTTCAAGATCCAGAAAATCATCTGCGCCCATGTCCAATGATTATGCGGCATGTAAAAGATACCTTGAGTAGACATTTAGCTTGGATGTTCTGGGCACGTTTCTTGATAACAGTTTCTCACCATTTTTTTTTCTTCCGCACTCTAAAACTTTCGAGAAAGATTTGTTAGGTTACGTAAAACAGAACACTTGAGATCAGTGACTATCAGTTTAAAAGGTCTGGGAAAATGTATAAATAAACGCTTGAGATCTGTGAATACTAGTTTAAAAATTTTCAAAAATGCATTATATATTGTTGGCGTATAATTTAACTTCAGCTTTAGCAAACAGCCTTTTGCTAGTCTTCGGTGGCCAGCCTTCCCGACTCCGGAGGCATCATTGACGGAGCATCCTTAAGCATAGGAATCAGAGCAGCGTGGGCTCAACTGAACTCACTTTCTACTTTGTGTACGATAAATAATAGTTCAGCTTACTCACAGATAGATCCCCTCATGCGGCGCATTATCTATTGCAATCAACTTAAAGGTGTTGTTCTCTGTTTTCTATTCTCTGTAATTTCCATTTTAAAAAACTTTGCAGTTTCTTGTTTTTAAGTTTCTGTAATTTTTCGTCAGACTTCGGATAAATTATTTTCAGGAGATTATTTTCAGGCAAAAGTTTTTTTTAACTTAAGTGCATAACTACGGAGAATAAAATTACCCATGCTTTATCTTTATTCTAGACCTTTCATTTGCCCTTATCTTTATTTTAGACAACAATAGCAACATTACTGCTGTTTCAAGCTACGACTCTACATTAGAATACGTTTTAACAACACTACCTTTTTGAGTTAAATTTTCAGTGCAGCTTATTTTTAGTTGGTATGATATGCTTTCCGAAAATAACTAAATCATTACGAATACTAGAAACAATCATCAGTAGCTGTTTCAGACTTAGCACGCACACGCACACAAGTCACACAGACTCACACACAATTATCGTGGTTTTAACTGTTATTTTTTTTCTGTTCTTAAACATAAGTTATGTTCATTTTTATTAAAGTGTGAAACTTCTACTGTTTTCTGAAATTCCGGGAAGTCTTAAGTTTGACTCTGGCTGCATTAGCATCATGACAGCTTCATTATTAATAAGAATTTTAATTCGCAAATATTCATTCAGTACGCTTTGTCGTACTTTTCTTCCACCAGACTCGCGCGTACGCAATCCAAAGTCTTCGGCTAAAAGGTAGGGGTCTGGTGGAGAAAAGTACACTTTGTCCAAAAATTCCTTTTCAGTTTATATAAACTATATTTAACGTGACGAAAACGGCGGAATTCGGCGGAATAATGTGAACAATTGAAGCGCAAATTATAAAAGAAATACAGCATGCTGTATTTTTGTCAAAATTATGAGTTTTCTTTATGTTTGTTGCTGTCTGAGTTTAAGTATAAATTAATTTTATCTAAAATTTCACACCTCTAAAATTCTTCGATGTAAGGGCGTAGAGATCCTATGTCGCAGAATATAATACAAAATAAACCGCTAAAAAGATGTGTTAATGTTGCTTAAAGGTGCAAAACACATTAAAATATCAGGCTGTACTTAAATTATGGTATAAACAACATAGATATTCTGAATACTTTAACAATATTTCATTTGCATCAACTCGCAAACAACTACAAATTTCGTATGTTTAATATTATTAATTCTGTAAGGAAATCAAATTTCAGCAAATCTTTTGTGCAACTTGAAATCAAGTTTTCCTTCATTCGTCATGAAAATAGAATAAAAATAAGACCGAATGCACAGAAACATTTCATTTTGATTTCCTCATCGATTAACATTGTTTCTTTACAATAGGACTTCTTTACTTGGGAAAAGAGGACAACTCATTATTTTCGATATTGTCGTAGTTGTAGAAAAAAACTTTTTCATATAACATCTAGCTGAATGCGAGAAATCGTTTTTCTTAGTAATTTTGATGATTCACGATCGATTTGATTAACGCAAATGTAAAATATTTTCAATCATAAAATAATAAAACTCAGACTTCTCGAAAGAATATAATGAATGACTCAAAAGACAATGATGATTTATACAATGACGCTGCTTGGGGATTTCCCAAATCCTTGCTCTAAATAATCGTGGAATGTGGTATGCTATGGACATTGCTTTAGTCTTTTTGCTTAATGCTAATCTTGTTCAAGTAAAATTCAACACGCCATTCGTACTTGTCCCGCGATTCATACGGCGCGGCGCCAGGGGAAAGCGGAGTTGCCAGTTTGGCTTTTTAGAAAAGAAATCGAGAAATTATGCTCATTTTGAGCTCGTCTGGAAATAATTTGCTTGGCGTTTTGGATTTCTTTTAAATTTTAATATTTTTTGAGCTTTTACTGATAATTTTAACTTTCTAAGGAGGCAGCAAGAGGAAGTGGTTGAAGAACTTTATTCTTCATAGGAGGAAAGTAGTAAGGCATTTCATTTGCAGAAATCACAGCTGTGTTACCCCTGCGAGAAAACACAGAGTAGTGGCAAATTGGCCTCCCAACCAAAGATATTAGAAAGAAGAAGATGGGACACTTCGGTTTCGGTATTGCCGAGAAAACAACCGTGGCAGGTCTGAGGTGTACAACAAAAAAACAAACATTTAGGGCAGCTCGCATGCATTTGCCGCCAAACTTCAACTGATCTTTCTTGGAAATTGGCGAAAGGTTTGCCATAGCTTTTCGCTCGGAATTCCTAGAAATTATAAGTTGTTCAGGGGGGTAGGTCGTTATCATTATCGTACCATCTTCCGGGGTCTTTGCTGCTCTCAGGCAAACCGCAAAATGAAAACAGATGTTTGGTCTTTCTTTCTTAGCTGTGTTAAGAGCTAAAGCATTACACTTGTATTTTATACATGTGGGGTCGTTTGAGTACGAATACACATAATAGGCTTGTTTTCGCTACTCACCCTTTTGAGTTTAAAAAGGAAACATGAATAAAGATTCAAGTTAGGAGATAAAAATTAATTTAGCTTAGCGAATAAAAATACTATCAGTATTATTGAGTATTCTTCAACTGTTTATTTTATTAGATACAATATGAAGTATATCTTATTCAAATTTTCACTTCAAGCAAATGTGTGAAAAAGGTCAGTACCGGGTTTGAAGTTTTCCGAGGCGAGACAAAACTATCCCTCCCCCCCTCTCCATCCAATTATTACTCACATTTCATAAACTTTTATGTACAGGGCTTTTTTTTTTTTTTTTGAGGATTTTCTACTTGGTGGCCACTGATAAACCCAGAAAACTTTCTTAATGTTCCCACGACATGGCCCTTTCATCTCAACATTAGAGCGCACCCCCCCCCCCTTAACTGCGTATGTGAAATTCTGACAGTTGAAGGGATGGATTCTCCCCCATTTAAAAAATTTTGAGGCCTTAGGAGATGCATTTGGGATTGCAAAAATATTAGGGAAAAAAGCAAACAAAACTGCTTAAAATTTAAACGATTTTACTCATAAAAATATTCATAGAAATTCAAAACAAAATGAGCATTTTTTTTAAATCCAGGGAGCAGGACCCCCCCCCCCCTCCTCTTACTAACGTCCATATCGAAAAGACACACGTCTGCCTTCTCCCCCCCCCTTCCCAAACGACACTTACAATATCCCCTTCCCCCTCCGACCTCCCGCCTCTTCCCAAAAGGATGCTTTGAAAATTTGGAAAAGAAAAACTATTTTATTGTTTAAGCATAGCATGAATTATATTTCGCTGTTACAAGGGGAAAAACCCTTGACTTTTTTTAATTTAAATTTTGACATTTGCAAAATTTGGGCGCCCCCAGAGGAGCGGCCGACTAATCAACAACGCAACATATTGAGTATACCTAAATTTTAGTTTCCGACAGTTTAAACAAATAAATAATTGTATTAATCTGTTTTAATCGTTATCAAAGTAGCCGGTCAATGGTCAAATCAGAGCTCTGAACCAGGATTTTAATTCTCTTTCCAAAACTTAAATTTTCTTAATTAAATATTTTCCCATTTTTTATTTTATTTTTTTTTCTTCTTCTTTTTCTTTGCCTTTTTATTTTTTGCATCACAGTTGAATTTGCCCCCTCCCAGAAGTGCCTCCAGGGTGATATTGCCCCCCCCCCCCCACCCTATATCCGGCACTGAAAATGTTCATGGATTGATGATGTTTTTAAGATAAAGTTAACATCAACATCCCCAAGCAACACGTTGATTTTCATTAATGTGTATATTTTTTAATCTCACTGCCCCCACCGTTAAATAACTGCTCATTGTGCGATCGTCTTGCAACATATGTTTAAAATTTCACTGGATCAAAATCAGAAATGTGTACCTAAGTGATTGAGAGTAAAATGAAGGGAAATAACAAACAAAACTGATCGACCATTTTCATTTCCGTTTCTGGTTTTCTTTACGAAACTCTACACTACATTTAGTTACAGCCAAAAGAGTTTGTTGCACAAAAGTTCTGCAGTCAAGTATCGACCTAGTTTTATAATAGTTCTATGGAAGGACAAGATGCATTTTTTAATTATTTGTCACTTGTTATCAATTTAATGTTCTAAAAACAAAGCATTTTTCTTAATTTTACTTCTATTTAATTGAATTTTATACTATGCAACAAAATAATTAATAAATATTTGACGGGTGAGAGTAATAGCTTGAAAGAAAATGAACATGCATAACTTTCAAACTTTTTTGAAATAGTTAAATTTTATTAAGAAATGTATGCATTTTTTAAAGATTAAAAAAGCATTTAATTATATTAGGAAATACCAAGCTCCAGAAAAGACTTTTGACAATAAAATTAAACATTTTAGTATTAATGCTAGCGTGTCAAAAATTCAGTTCATGAAATAGGTAAATCTCTCAATCTACAGCATGAGAATTTATTCAAACATTTCACATACGTGCTAAATAAGAAATTAAATAAGTGATTTTTAAATTAGTTTTTCATTTGATTATGTATTTAGTTATTTATTTATTTGCGATTAACTGCAAATATTTAACATGTTCCTCCTGCGCAGAAGCAATTTATATGATGACTGAATGTGTGTAAGAGAAAAAACATTATCGTCATAAGTGCATAGTTAATTACTTTTATTTTCTGAATTTTTCAAATTTAAAAATAGTATTTAACAGTTTCCACCTTTATTTCAAGTATTTTAAACGATGTTAAGAATTACGCATGCATAAAGAAATTTAAATAAAAATAAAACTAGAGGTATTATCTTTTGACGTTTGAAAGTTCTTCCTTACGATCACGATTCACGAAATTTTGATTAAAAATTTCAAATTAAAGTTTTGGTGAAAAAAATTGTTTACCTTTTAACAAAGCATAAGAAACATCGAAAACTTACAAAGTCCAGTTCCCATTGCGGATGCAAAAAGATCACATTTTTTTCATATGTGGGCAAAAATTTATGAAAAACGGCAATTAAAATTAACTTTTTTGAGTAAAATAATTTCAGAATTAACTTTTAATAAGGGAACGTTGAATCATTTTAATGATTACAGATAAGTTCATTGGAACCCTGGAATAAATCAAAAACAAAGAAAAAATTTCCAGACTTCCCTGATATCCCTGATTTAAAGGGTTCTGTCGCCACCATTTCAAGGGTTCTGTCGGGCGCTTTCATGCTGCTAGGAACGAGGGGGGGGGGGGGGACAAATAAGCCAAGTTAAGCGAATGTTGTACGCAAGAAAGGGCTTTCAGAAATTTCCAGGTTCTCCACTGGTAACAACTAATAAAATTTGAACTATAAAAAACAGTAGGTGTAGGTCTTGAAAACCATTAAGACAAATGAATAGGAATTTTGAGAGATACTAAATCTAATCCTAATAAACTTAAGACTTAATGCTACTTAGTAGCATTATTTTTTATTAAAATAAACAAAATTGTTCAATCAAAATATTCAGTAAAAATAAAAACACTACGTAATATAACAGCAGCAGTATACAATATGATATAAATAATGATCTGCTAAATGGGAATACAGCTGAAAATGTTTTCAAGCTTTGACAGCTTTTCTCCAAAAACAAATACTAAGGGAACAGGAATGTGAATTGAACAGACTGGAATTCAAAGCGTTTTTTAAATAGCTATTCAGGCAACATCCCGTTAGCCGGCATGATTATAATAAATGTTTGCTTCACTAGGCTAATTTTTCGGCTTGGCTTAATGTTTTATTTTTGAAGATACTCCTCTAATACTTGATAAAATAACGATTCCCTTCGCTTCTGCCGCTAATGTCTGAGACAATTTTTGCGTGCACGTTCGAACTCTTACGGGGGAAAACCTTTCAATGAAAACTTGGAAATAATGAGTTACAGAGAACTTTCTGGTGGAAAAGCTGATATAAAAAACACTTATAGATGCGAATTGTAGTTTTATAATTGTTCAATTTGAAATTCGGCGTACTTTTTTCTTCTGTTTTGCCCACGCAGATCTCAATTTTTAATGAATGAAGAGCGCTGGAGATAAACCTGTGCATTTACTCTTAATGAAGCCTTTTTTTTCTTTATATGATGATTGTATTTAAGTTAAAAAAATTAATTTTAAAATTCGGAACTGCAACTTAAAGCTACATCTATGAGAGAAAATTTTGAAAAAAAAAAAAATGTAATCGTTAGAGGAGGTTTCGATCATTTGACCAAAACAGAATTTAAACATATTAATAAGCAAAGCCCAACAATTTTAAGAGCCGTAAAGGAATAAACACAGAAGAAATTTGTTATTAGAATTTTCTCTATTTATTTTTTACTATATTTGTATGTTGAAACAATACTTTAAAATATTTAAATCATTTTCCGGGAATCCGTGTTTCAAATTGCTCCAGCATTGGATGTCCATCAGACAGAATTGGGGCGCGGCCCCCGATGTAAACTAAAAGTACTTTTTGAAGAAAAAAAGTTTGTCTAAACTTCCGAGTTTGAAGGAAGCTAAAGATCCCCCACTCCTTTCGCTAATCGACTGCTGTCATCTAAAGTATTTTCAATTTTTTTAATCCGATAAAATTACCCTCCCTGTTTCGTGACTTTCTAACGGCAGCGCTTTGTACTATAATTTACATGCAGCAGCAACAAAATTTCTTCTGTAATTGAATTTTTTCCAAAAAGGAAAGCAACTTATCGAATCTTCCTTAACAGGAGCAAATAGGTTTCATCCTGACAGTTGGGAACACTTCGCGTTTGCTTTTATTTTCCCTTATATATTTTAACTATGTGAAGCTCGTTAAGAAGTGATTGACACTCGCCTAATAATAGCAGAAGGGTCGACCATGAACAACGTACCTCAGGCTATTTCAGCGCTTTCTGGCCCCTTCCGTTTTGTTACCTCTCTGATACACGATCCGACCCCCGGGGTTTCGGACAGCGTGCCTCAAAGGATCAGTGCATCCACTTTGGCGACTTACTGCCGCAATGACATCCTCAGTATGATTTTCGCCAAGATTCTCTCGCCAATCTCATCCTAAATGTTGCTTTTTTACTTATACTTCTCAGACCCCTCTGCTCCGAAGCATTTAACATAGGTTTCTACCAGAGTGTCCAATCTTTTCGAGTAGAAGATCGTTGTCCCAACACCGCTGCGGTCAACAGCATTAACTTGTTCAACGACAATAGAAAGGAACCCAAGATTCTTCTAGTGCAAAAAGACAGAAAAAAGAGAGAACAGCAGAAAGGGAGAAAACACCTGAAGGGATGTGACCTGATGTTTTTATAAAAGGGGACCATTCTTCCAACCATTTATCTTCCTCCTCTCCAACATTCTACTTATGCCATCAGCTCACCTCAGTACAAGCAAAGTGCAGTTAAAATTTCATTCATCTATAATTTCATGTACAGTACTGTACATTTGTTTTTCATAGGTTGAAATAAGCAACCATCTGTGGGTCTGGAACGGATTAATCCAATTTACATTGTATCTTATGTGAAAAAATAATTCGCCATTCGTACAAATCGCCATTCGAACTGCCTCTTGGAACGAATTGTGTACGAATAGCGAGGTTCCACTATGTATATTCCTTATACAAATGTACAGTTTACCTGCGATCCTCACCAAATTTGGCACAGGGGTACTAGAGAATTACAGTTATGATCTTACGATATGAAAAATATGTTTTCTCCTAATTGAACTTGAAAGGTTCATGTATGTCATCATTTAAAAGTTATGCTGTTACTGAACCGCACAACATATGACTGGTTGGAGGCAGGAACGTTACTGGATGCGAACCCTCTCACTAAATATAAAAATTAAACTTTCATACAAAAAATAAGTTGTTTCAGAGCAATTTTTCAGGCGGGTGTCACCATTTATTAACCCTACACTACGCCGTGCTGTTTTTAAACAACACCTCTGTTTTCGTTCACTAAGCTCTGGTTGTATTTTCAACAAGTGCCGCATTCTTTCGTTTTATTTTGTATATAAGATCATATTAGTGAATATAATCTCCCCTAGATCTTGTAAACTGGGCTCAAGGTTCATCTTTTTTTCACAAAATGGACAACTACCGCAAAAAAAAAAAAAAAAGAATTGCGCAGTGTATGGTTAAGTTAATTCTTACATTAAATGCACAAGGCATCAATGGCGTAGAATGGTCCCATACACGATATAGTTAAGCTCATATATATGAAACATTATTTATGCTTCTTTAAAAATAAGTTTTTCTCTCATTTTGAAAGTCATTATTGAAAGTTAAATTCTTATATGAAAAGAATGAACAATTAGTGGTATTGACAATGGAGTTCTCTCCGGTTTCGGACTCTCATCTTTCATAAGAGACAGTTAAGGCTGCTCTTCAGTCAGAGTTTCAAATCTTCGAAACCAATGTTAACCTACGGGAAAAGTTGGATTAAGTTTTAGAAAGTTCCTTTGAAGTTTTCGAGTCCGGAATTTTTTTGAGTGTTTTTCAAGCCTATATCTCGGTCTTGTAGTTTTTACTTTTTTAAAATATCACTTACCGTATTTTTAAAAAATCGTTAAAAAATGAATTTTGGATAAAACGTGGTACTGTTAGACGTTTCGCTCTATGAAATATTTTCAAAGCATGTTACCAAAATTTTAAAAACAACAAGACCAGCAAAACATTTGCAGCTTTCTTTTGAACTTTTGTTTGAAATAATACGAACATTTTTAAAGACAAAATCTTTCGATATCTTTTAGTTCTTCTTATCCTACTTTTCCGTAAAAGTAAAAAAAAAAAAAAAAAAAAAAAAAAAAAACAACGAAAGAAGGCTAATGTGTTATATCACAAGAATATCGTTAAAAATAGGAAAAAGTCATATACAAGTGAAGTAAATAAATACACATTGAAAAATTTAAAAAAAATTGAAAGTAGGGGTTTGAGATGGGTAATTGTGTCTGTCGGTCTGTCTCCCCCCCCCCCTGCAGGGCCCCCTCGGGGCATCTAAAAATCCGATGCACCAGACAATGGCAGGTGCATGGGGTTCTGGGTGCGCATGTCTCCCCCCCCCCCAATAACTTTTGAAGGAATTGTCCGATTCGAAAGATTTTTTTTCCCTGCATTCGAAAGATCATGGCGAGGACATCTCATTTTCATATTTTACTTTTTGATTTTAACAATTTTTCGTTCAATTTTGAACAATTCAAAAATTCTGAACATTAGCGCCTTCGGGAAAAAATGAAGCAAAGTATGCAAATTCTTGGCAGAAGATCCAAATTCCTTTGAACAAGCGTATTGGAAGGAGCTCTCGGCGTGAAATATTATTTTATCCGCGCCGAATTTCATACAGTTCAGAAAAAAAAAAAAAAAACCGACCGCGTCTACGGGAAATTTTTAGTCGTATACAAATCCTGAGCTAACCTACCGATTAAATTAAAATAAACTTTATCGGAAAGAAGTTATGACGTAGAACATATACAGTGGAAATCCGCCAGTGGTGGCAGAAGGAGGAAAACAACTCAACAGTCAGGAGGGGGCGTGGTCGTCACGTGACTTTCTCGTGATCTTCTACGGGGGTATTTTTTTGTGACGTCATTCATCTTGGATCCGTAATCTTGCACGTGGTGTCGTCCGCCATCTTGGATTATGTAATCGACTCCTTTTAATTACTTAATTAATTTTAATGACTTAATTATTCTAATTACTTATTGAGTTAGTCATTTGAATATTGGATTTTTATTTCAGTCTAAAATGCATTAAGCTTTATTTTAGTTAGGATTTTACTACAGTTCTGCTGCCTTTATTTTAGTTTAGGATGTCTTTCACAAACAAGAGAACATTTGAAGATGCTTTTAGCAGTGTAAGTATAAATTTATTTGTGGTTTTTATTTTTCTACACTCATTTGCATTTAGGAGATGTTTACTTACTATTTTTTTTTTTTTTCTCATTGCAGTACTTAGAAGAAATGATGGATTTGGAAGATGCTTTTAGCAGTGTAAGCATACATTTGCTATTTACTTTCTCCATTTTCTTTGCATTTAGGATATTTGTTTTTTACTTATTTTTATTATTTTCTTTTTTTCAGTTTGCAGAAGAAATGAGGGATTTCGCTGATGATGATGTGAGCTTTTTAAAGTTTTCCATTTCTTATTTCATTTCATTTATTTGTGATCTATTTATTTTACATTCATTTTTACTTTTCAGTTTATTGGAGAATTGACGCAAGAGTTTTTTGAAATGGATGATGATGATGATGATGTAAGATTTTTTTTTTTTTTTTCTAAATTTTCTTTCGTTATTTCATTTTATTCAATTATTTTCTGTTTGACTTATTTTTTATTTTATTGTTTTATTTTCAGTTTATTGGGGAGCTAACCCAAGAATTTTTGGAAGTAAATGATAATAACGTAAGTTTTTTTTTCCTTCACTCGTATTATTTTTCGTTGATTGTCTAAAGAAATCATTTTAATAATGACTTTTGCTCATGTTTTCGTTTATTTATATACTTTTGTAGGTTATTACCGAGTCAACGCAGTCGTCCTTGGAAGCCATGTATTATCAAATTGGTTCAGGCTTTGAGGTATGTGTTTCAAATATTTTTGCACTTGTTTATTTAAAAATTCTTTTCCAGCATCTGTCTGCAAATTTTCCGGTGTCAGTTCCGAAAATATTATTTTAAAAGCAGATAAGATTGTTTCACTTTTCTTATTTTTCAGAGGGATAACCCATGCGTATTTTGATAGGATGTCCACACACGTAAGTAGATATTTATAGCCATCATTGGTTTCCGCTAAAGATTGCATATCTACCAAATCAGATTGAAACTGCTCGTTTATGCCTCCCACGATCACTCGATTTCTCTGGAATGTATGTCTGATAGGCTTGTGCAAAGTGTAGGAATCATTGGTCTGCAGCCATTTTTTGATGTCTTTTGTCTTGACGCGTCCTTTTAAAGCACGATGTAAAGCATTCACACCGCCAAAACTTCCCGGAATCTGAGGATCCCGATACATAGGTCTCAGAACCTTGTCCATTACAACAAGAATTATTATCAATGCTCACGTTAATGTTCATATCAATATAATGAGGTGAACATGTGTACACATCACTATTTATACGATCAAACACAACATGATTCGTTCAATCATTTTTTCTTTTGAATAAATTCTGAAATAAATATTTTTTCCATTTATTCTCACTAGATGACGCCACTATTATTTTCCCTCGATTTTAAGCGTATTTTTATTTTCGCTTCGAAATTCTATTTTCCTTTTTACGCCCAAAGTTTTCGGTACACGGAAAGTATTCCGAGTCCAAAATAAATAAATTAATTTAAAGGAGTTAAATTAATATTTTTCTCACTAGATGTCGCCACTATTACTTTCCCTCGATTTTAAGAGTATTTTATTTTCGCTCGGAAATCCTTTTTTACTTTTTACGCCCAAAGTTTTCTCTAGATGGCGCCAAGAGTATTATACCCCCTCTCTTAGAAGTTTAACTCAGAAAAAAATATATTTAAAGGAAATAATTAATATTTCTCTCACTAGATGGCGCTACTATTATTTTCCCCTCGATTTTAAGCGTATTTTATTTTTATTCGAAAAATCCCATTTTCCTTGTTTCGCCCAAAAATTTCGGTAGATGGCGCCAAGAGTATTAATACCGCTTCTCTTAGAAGTTTAACATTCACCTGAGACTACTCTTATCTTTTTAAGACATTATTTCCCCATTCGTAGTAAGTAATTCTCGGGCTAGTGGTTAGCGCGCTTGCCTGCGAATCCAAGGGTCGTCGGATCGATTCCCGGCTGGGGCAAAATGCATTTTAGACTGAAATAAAAATCCAATATTCAAATGACTAACTCAATAAGTAATTAGAATAATTAAGTCATTAAAATTAATTAAGTAATTAAAAGGAGTCGATTACATAATCTAAGATGGCGGACGACACCACCTGCAAGATTACGGATCCAAGATGAATGACGTCACAAAAAAATACCCCCGTAGAAGTTCACGAGAAAGTCACGTGACCATCCAAGATGACGTCATCCAACATGGCGGACAACCCTCGTACAAGATCACGAGAAAGTCACGTGACGACCACGCCCCCTCCTGACTGTTGAGTTGTTTCCCTCCTTCTGCCACCAACTTTACGGCCCTTACTACTTCCGCCATTCGTCCTTGTCCCTCAATTCGTACTGCGCCAGGGGTCAGCTGGGTCGCCAGTTTGGCTTTTTAGGCTACTTTCCCCGCAAAAGTAAAAAAAATAATAATAAAGCATGAAAGAAGGCTTAATGTATCGTGAAAATATCGTTAGAAATCAAGAAAAGTCAAAAATAAATTAAGTAATTAAATAAAGATTGAAAAATAAAAAATTTGAAAGTAGGGTTTTGAGATGGGGAAAATGTGTGTCTGTCGGTCTGTCGGTCTGTCCCCCCCTAATAACTTTTGAACGAATAGACCGACTCGAAAAATTCTTTTTGCATTCGAAAGAACTCGGCGAGGACATCTCATTTCCATATTTTACTTTTTGAGTTGAACAATTTTTCGTTCAATTTTGAACAGTTCAAAAAAATTTACCATTAGCGCCTATGGACGAAACTCAAGCAAATTATGTAAACTCTGGGTACAAGATCCATGTTCCAATAAACAAGCTTACTGGAAGAATCTCTTGGCGTGAAATATCAATTTGAACAGTTTTTGTTCATTTTTGAACAGTTCAAAAAATTAACATAGCGCTTACGGGGAAATTTCAATCCTATATAAATACTGACCTAACGGACCGATTTGCTTGGAACAAACATTATCGGAAAGCTCTTATAACGTAGAGCATGTGCAAATAGAAAGTTCACCTAGAACTAACGAGCCTATTTTCCTACAAAAAATTTTGATCGGGATTTTTAAGGATATTTCTCAATGAATAAATGAATTAGTGAAAGAATGAATTAATGAATAAATGAAGGAGTGAAAGAATGAATCAATGAATAAATGAATGAGGAAAAGAATGAATAAATGAGGGAATAAATATATGAATGAGTAAATAAATGAATAAAGACATGAATGAGTAAACGAATGAATGAATGAATAAATGGCTGAATAAAGGAAAGAATGAATGAGTGAATGAATATGTATTATCCGTTGAAAAAGGTATATTTGAAATAATTAAGAACTAAAGCTAAAGGAGAAAGAGATAGCTAGATCATAAATTTGAATTTGGTGTATTCGGGAAAGTAGGCTCGTATAGTTCTAGACGGAACTTCTTGTTTAAGAAAAAATCGAGAAATTATGCTCATTTTGAACTTGTCTAGAAGTAATTTGTTTCGCGTTTTGGATTTTTTAAAAATTTTAATACTTTTTGAGATTTTACTGACAATTTTAGCTTTCTAAGGGGGCATCTTGAGGAAGTGGTTGAAGAACTTTCTTCTTCAGAGGAGGAAAGTAGTAAGAAAAGCATTTCCTTTGCAGAAATTAAAGAGCTGTGTTACTCCTGCAAGAAAACGCAGAGAGTGATGGGAAAACAGCATCCCAACACTGCTGTGGTCAACAGCAATGTTGGGATGCTTTGTTCAACGACAATGTTATTGGCCATTTTAGAAAAATTCTGAACAACCGTCAAAGCCAGACAACATTGGACAGGTTTTTAGGGAAAGAAGCCCAAGATTCTTCTAGTGCAAAAAGAAAGGACAACAGAAAGGGAGAAAACACTTGAAGGGATATTACCTGATATTTTTATAGAAGGGGCCTCCTCTTCCTCTTAAAGCCCTTTCATTTCCTCATCTCAACATTCCACATATGCCATCAGCTCACCTCAGTACAAGCAAAGCGCAGTTAAATTTTAATTTATCTATAATTTCATGTACAGTACTGTACATTTGTTTTTCATAGGTTTAAATAAGCAACCATCTGTGTGTCTGGACCGGATTAATCCAATTTACACTGTATTTTATGTGAAAAAATAATTCGCTATTCGTACAAGTTGCCATTCGAGCTGCTTCCTGGAATGAATTGTGTGCGAATGCGCGAGGTTCCACTGTACAGTACACTTCCTCGGGGAATGGCGAAAAGCATGGGACATTGTTTAGCAAACAAACCACATGTTTCTTTTCCTGAATCGCAAAAATTATTTCCTTCACAGTTGACATGACTAAACTAAATACAGTGGAACCTCGGTAGCTCGACGCGCAGATAAGTCTATACTAACCCTTGGTAAGTCGACATATCCCTCCCCTAATGGTTGGCCCAATGCTAATTTCAATGGGCGAAAAGCTCTCTAACTTGACACACAATTTTCAGAAACCCCTGTAAGTTGACCTCCATTTTGTATTCTTATTAACTTTTTCCTCCGGTATTTTTTCACGGTGCACAATTCTGGGAATTTTACAGCGGTGTTTTTTCATCAATAAATGAATTCTTTTCTGGAAAGTGTTCCTAGAAAATTTCCTTATTCCCCTTGTACCTTTCTACGAACACGAGAAAAAAGTTAATTGCAAATTAGCAAGCCTAATAGTGCTGGGGAATTTATGTTTTCTCTTCAGAGGGAAAAGCAAACAAAAAGTATGGATTTTTTTCTCATGAGGTATTCTGATTTAATGTTTATATATTTATTTATTTGTAATGTATAACTTTTCAAAATAATAATAGATAAATAATAAACGGGAATAATTTCGTACACTGGAATTGGCTCTCATAACTTGAATGGCAAGTAAATAACAATACAGACCAATATCAGCAATTGAAGTTACGGAATCTCGGTAACTTGACACCTGCTGATCTCTACGGCCCGCGACTTTTTTAACCTTTTCAGTTTAGCCCGCAGCTTTCCAAAGGCTGCCCATTCCTGGTTATGCAATGTTTGCTGTGTGGCACTACGAAATAATATCTTATCATTAGCTAAAGAATAAAAACGGTTTGGTTGTTTCTCATCCGTAAGCTTACTTCTTTGCATTGCAACAGCGGCTCCTTGTAACTCTGAAACACGTGTCCGCAATTTTTGATTATGTTGACGTTTTATTCTTTAGTTTCGCAGCTCAAATGTAGACTAATTATTTTTCTACATTAAATTTATGCATGCGAACTCGCGTCATTAAAGAAAAAAAAACTATGTCTCTTATGCAAAATTTCTGACTATGATTTAAGTCAGGGGTTCCCAACTTTTTTTTTCCTGGCGAAGCCCTTCTAAAACTCGGAAAGAAAATGGCGAATCCCTTTGGTAGTCCTTAGTAAACGGGTAAGAAAACAATAAAATTTGCTTGCACATTCATTTTTCAAGCTTCACAACAGTTTATAACAAGCAATGAAACACAATTTTAAAACATCTAAATGGAAATAAAAACATAATAGCTACAATAATAATAATATTAGTAATACAAACATTTTAAAAATTAATTACTTATTTTTATTATTTGTTCTTTTTGCATAATTAATAGTAGCAGTAAACATACGAATTTGCAAAAGCTCTGTTTTTAATAATTATTTCCTCGATACTGTGAAAAAGTTGTGGAATCGTGAAATGACACCAGAAATATAAGTAAAAAAAATTTAGAATCAATCAATAAATATCTTAGGGTTCCATTCCCACGTTGAAATATACAAAATTCGCAACAGTTATGGAAATTTACAGAAATATTGGGAAATTTACATGTTTTCAAATTTTCATTGCGATAGAGCAGGAAAGTTGGAATAAAGTATTATTAAAATGTGAGTACAAAATTTGAAATTAAAATATCTTCCTTCGCACTAGCATGGTAAAAGTGAGAAATGGTAGTAGAAACATACCTCTAAAATTAATATAGATCAATTAATACCCTTTTGATCAATAAACCACTTCACGATCCAAATTTTCAAATTTACGCAATGCAGAAATAAGTGCATTTCAAATTTTATGCGTATACTTCCTATGCCCCACAACTTTTCAGTATTATCGGGAAAAACAATTTTATAAAAAAAAAAAAAAAATCATTTTTAATCTCCGTTCTAATATGTATGAACATTTTAAATTTTGTTTTTTGTTTTGCGTTAGCAATTAAAAATCCAGCTATTGCAATATTATATTCACGATTTGAAATTTTTCCCCTGAAAAAAAATCAACCATTTCCATTGACTGGGTTTGAGCTTAAAAATTTCCTAAGCATGGGAATTAATTAATTTGAAAATTGTTTTGATTTCATCTGTCATTTTTTCCTCTTTTCACCGGAGAAAAAAACTCTCCAAAATAATAATAATAATTACGTTTTCAATTATCTTCTTAGTCCACTGATGGGCATGTGAACCCGAATTGTTCATTTTCTCTGTCAGATTACTAATCACTACAATATGGATGCCTTTTCTTTCAAATGGTAAATTTTTTCTTGAATTTTGAAGTTTAATATGACGGGATCTCAATATGCATTAAATTTAATATTGATTTTAGACTTTGAGTCACCATATGACATTTATTTTTTCATTATTATTATTTTTGTTGTTGTTAATATTTTTTTTTAACGAAAATGAGAGAAATCCGTTCGTGATGCATGAAAAATTTCAGAATTTAAAAGTTATTGTCTCATTTTTTAACTGTATGTTACATTCCTGCAAATTTGCATTTTGTAATGAAATTTATCTCAACGAATCTTTTTATTTCGCACATCCCAGAAAACACAAAACAAACAAACATGACAAGGAAAAGAACTATGTAGAATTCATTTCAGAAGATAATTCCATACATTACAGGTTTTGCATTTGAATAACTGAATTTGTCACTAAATCTTCTTGTCATTTTTTTGTGCATGTACATTATTTTCAGATTATTCACTGTTAATCATGTACTTCCGTCTTCAAGTTTCAAAAGGTGTATTGAAACATTTTTGAAGTATATACTCCGGAAACTGTTTTTAAATGCGCTGTAGATGGACTTCCTTTCTTTACTCCTTATTATTTTAACCAGATGTACTTATCTCCTTTTGCGTAAATTATATCCTTCGGGAAAACCGTTGTCATTTTAAATGGCATCGCATATTGAATCTTTATTGGCTATACCAGGGGTCGGCAAGCTTTTGAGTTGAAAGAGTCAAAAATTACAATTTACAAAATTTCAAAGTTTTTAAAGAGCCACAATTTTTTTTTTTGCCAACAATGAATAGCACTTGCATAAATCAAGTTTCTTGATAAAAAAAAACTAATCTATTTATTCATAAGAAAAAATATATTTATTCATATATAAGTAGTGTTTTTTGCAACAAATTAGATAATATATACATGGCTATATTAGAAAATTATATATTATTTAAGTAAAAAATTAAAACAATTAAACATTTACTTGGAACACTATAACTTTTACTTCAATAACAAACAATTGAGCAAACAAATTAAATGGGAGCGATGGCTTTGCATAGTTATTCAATTAGAAACGAATTCAGAACAATTTTTAAATGTCTTTTTTTATATAAAATAAATAATATTTGCCTATGGAACTAAAAAGCCGCAGCTTCACATCCAAAGAGCCGCATGTGGCCAGCGAGCCGCAGGTTGCCGACCCGTGGGCTTACTCATTTCTGTTCTATGCTGCTTCAGTTTGAAGTGCGATCTTCCGCGCTCCTCCGTTTTTAGCCTACTTTCCCGTAAAAGTAAAAAAAAATAATAATAAAGCATGAAAGAAGGCTTAATGTATCGTGAAAATATCGTTAGAAATCAAGAAAAGTCAAAAATAAGTTAAGTAATTAAATAAAGATTGAAAAATAAAAAATTTGAAAGTAGGGTTTTGAGATGGGGAAAAAGTGAGTCGGTCGGTCTGTCGGTCTGTCTGTCTGTCGGTCTGTCTGTCTGTCTGTCTGTCTGTCTGTCTGTCGGTCTGTCTGTCTGTCGGTCTGTCCCCCCCCTAATAACTTTTGAACGAATTGTCCGATTGGATAAATTCTTTTTGCATTCGAAAGATCTCGGCGAGGACATCTCATTTCCATATTTTACTTTTTGATTTGAACAATTTTTTGTTCAATTTTGAACAGTTCAAAAAATTTTAACATTAGCGCCTATGGGGGAAAATAAAGCAAATTATGTAAACTCTGGGTACAAGATATAAGTTCCCATGAACAAGCTCACTGGAAGAAGTTCTTGGCATGAAATATTGATTTGAACAATTTTTGTTCATTTTTGAACAGTTCAAAAAAAATTAACATACCGCCTACGGGGAAATTTCAATCCTATATAATTTCTGATCTAATGGACCGATTTGCTTGGACCAAACTTTATCGGAAAGCTCTTATGACGTAGAACATGTACAAATAGAAAGTTCATCCAGAACCAATGAGCCTATTTTCCTATGAAATTTTTTGATCGGGATTTTCAAGAATATTTTTCAATTAATGATTGATTAAATGAATAAGCAAAAGAATGAATGAATAAATGAGTGAATAAATACATGAATGAATTAATAAATAATGATTGAATAAATATGTATTAACCGTTGAAAAAGGTATGTTTGAAGCAATTAAGAACTAAAGCTAAACGAGAAAGACAGAGAGAGAGATATAGCTAGATTATAAATTTGAATTCGGTGTATGCGGGAAAGTAGGCTAGTATAGTTCTAGACGGAACTTCTTGTTATTTACTGGATAATAAATACAGGCAAGCTCGCACATGAAGAATTGGCACAGAAGAAATGATGCAAATGCGCGTCCCAAGCCCCCCCCCCCCCCCCTTTGTCGATGTGCCCCGTCTGTTCCGTATTTTCAGTTTTAAAATTGGCAGCCCTGACCTCAACCTGCAATTATACATTTATCTCGATTCAACAGGTCTTGGTAAAAAGCTGTCGCCCTGCGAGGGCTTCTATTGGTGTTTTTGTGCATTCAGTCATAAGAGAAAACCAGGAAAACTATCATCTGAATTCTCGATAAGTATTAAATAGAAATTATCACAGCAACCACCTCAGCTCGCTTATCGAAGCAACGTTTGCATTACCAGGATAAGAAATTGGGACTTCTGGGTCCGAGGCATATCACCGTCCCAGTAGTCAGGCTGCCATTTTGAAAGTTTCGAATACCTTTTGCGCAGGGAACTGGAACAGAGTTATTATTATCATTATTATTATTATTATTATTATTTATGTTAATTTATTTTTTCGAGTTGGTATGCTACAGCTCCCCTCCGATTCTTATGTTATAGTTTAAAGTCCACTCTAGCTCCATTCACTGCTTTTAGTTTTTCATGGCAACTACAATATTTATCGCTTTCGTTTATTCAGTGTATTACGGCAAAAATTTAAAAGTCCTTTAAACCCTAATATTTCAATAAATATATAATATTTCGTACATAATGAAGAAAAAAAGTAATAAATAAATGCACTCAAAAAAAAGAAAAAAAGAAAAGCCACTGCTTCAAAACTCATTGCCAACCATTTGCTTTATTTTCTTTCTTTTTTTTTAACTTCTTTTTTTCCTTTCGTCCCTTCCTTCTTCTTTTTTTTTTTTTTTTTTTGGTAAATTTGTAATTGCCACATACTTTTGCAACAGCGAAAGTATGTTATGCACATCCCCAGTTTTAAATTCGTGATTTAAATTTGCTGAGTAATATATATTTTACAACGGCTAATATATCATCAAAATACATACGTAAATACATATAGGTGTGCGTACGGGGCATTAGAGATACCATTGTACCCTTTGTCATAAGTTTCCTTGGAGATGCATCTGGGACCCCCATCTTATGGGTGTATTTTGGTACTCCCTTTAGCACAGTAGCAGCCCCCCCCCCCCCATTGCTAAAGCTCTGCGCACGCTTATATAAACATATATTACTTGACTACATATTGAAGTGCCAATGACGTGGAACTAAACAGAAAGTAAAGAACCATTGAAAACGTTTTTTTGTCAGAGAAAAAGAAAAACTGCGCCGGATATACCATTCGAAAAAAGAAAACCAGGATGTTTTATTCGAAAAATGATTCAGGAATTTTATTTTAAATAACAGAAATACAAAGGAAAGAAATAAATAAATGTGGTGGTCTCATCATACTGATCAAGTATTCAATATGCAATAATTAGAAAAACACAATTGAAGAAGTGTATATAAATAAATAAAATAACACGTAGAATAACTAGATAAATTATATAAAATAAAGAAAGAAACGCAAACATTCATTTAGTTTTAGAAAAAAAAATAGCGTAGTGAAGCTTAACAAATCTTCATTTGCTACTCCTGTTTAGCAAAATCTCGTTGCTCTTTTTTTATTTATTAATTTAATTTTAATTATACTAACGCAAAAATTTCTGCTCTTAAATTAAGCTTTATACAAGAGACGAATTAGCGCTCTTTATGTAACAATAACTGAGAACAGCATTCAGCAAGTTTTCGGTAAATATATATATTTTTTAATTTTTTTTCTGAAAAATCAAGCGATTTATCGCAAATTTTGATTGATTAATTTGTACTAAATTAGGTCTAGAAGCAAGTTCTCAGAAAGACAAACCTTCGTTTTAAAAGTATCGTTTACATTTTCATTTTCAAAGCACTAAATATGCAATTTACAAACAATTCGAAGAATGAAAGAAGGGTTACAATATTTTTTTCTCTTCGTTTCAACTCTCAGTCAGAGAATTCTGGTAACCGGAAAAGGAGCAACATTTTGTAAGTAATAATAATAATAAAATTACACGTTAATTTAAAGCACAAATGAGCAATAAAATGCAGATATATGTTTCGGAATTGCTTGGAATCCCTTTTTCAATGCGACAGGGAGCTTCTAGATGCAAAACATCCAAATGAAGCAGACAGAACAATAAAAACAAAGCTTATATAGCCTAAGAATTATCTGTAAACCAATGAGAATAAAGGCAGCGTGAAGTGGAAGTAGAAGTAGCAGGAAGACACCAATAAGAGAGCAACAAACGAATCCAGTTGAAAGTACAAGAAGTAAAAAGGAATATTAATAAAAATAAAGCAAAAAAGACGACAGCATGCATAAAAATTGCAAAAATAATGAAATAAAATACAAGAATAAAATTGAAATAAAAATAAGTACAGAAACTACCAAAACAAAATGCAAAACAAAGTACACATGTAGAGGGGGAGGGGAGGGGGGAAGGAGAAAAATAGACACAAAAAAGGAAAACAACAAGAAAACCTAGAAAGAACAACAAATTAAAGAAATTTATGCCAGACCTGTGAAAAATAAGGAGTTGAGGAAGAATCATTAACCAAATTAGAACTATTCCTGTTAATATGATAAGCTTCCCAAAAGTCAAGCTCTAAAGGGGAAGAACATTTTTGAATAATTTTACCAGAATTGAAATCAAAAGAGTGGTTGGAATTCCAACAATGTTGAGCAATGCTAGACTTATTTAACTCTTGCTTTCGTACATAACCTTTATGCTCATTTAAGCGAATTTTCAGAGCACGTTTTGTCTGTCCAATGTAAGAAAGGCCGCAACGGCAACTAATTTGGTAAATACCCGAAGTGTTAAGTTGATCGACAGGATCCTTAAGAGAAGAGAAGTAAAGTTTGTTACTAGGAGAAAAAACGACTTGAAATTGAAACCTTTTTAGGATTTTAGCAATACGGAAACTGACAGAATGAAAGAATGGTAACACAACCAAATTCTTTCTAGAAACCACATTATTGGGACCGGAAGTTTTCTTAGAAAGTTTGTTATGAATAGAATCAATTAAAGAGTGAGAAAATCCTCTATCAACAGCTACAGCTTTCAGATAGTTGAGTTCAATCTTGAGAAGCTCAGGAGAAGAGCATATATTAATAGCACGATGGACCAGAGCATTAAAAGCCGAATATTTTTGGTTGGGAGGATGAGACGACAGTCTGTGAGGAGGCAAAGAAACAGCGAAAGGTTTACGATAGACAGAAGTAGTGAAACCAGACTCACTCTTAGAAATAAAGACATCAAGAAACGCGAGGCTACTATTAAGTTCTTTCTCACAAGAAAACTGGATATTAGGATCAATGGAGTTCATAATAGAAAGAGCATCATCAATACCTAACAAGTTACTGTCCGTTAGGACAAAACAATCATCCACATAACGAACATAAAATTGAAATTGCAATTTCTGGAACAGTTTTCCTCAAAATAATGCATATAGAAATCACTTAAAACAGGACTAAGAGGACTTCCCATAGCCAGGCCATCTACCATAGCATAGAATTTACCATTAAACACAAAAGTGCTCTGTTGCAAGCACACACGAGTAAGGAAAACTAATTCCTCAATTTCCACAGAAGTAAAATGGAATTCAGAAAGCCTTTTCCTGAGGCAAGTCAAAGCGCCATCAACAGGAACATTAGTAAACAAAGAATTAACATCAAAAGAGGCCATAACTGAATTATTCGGAACGAAGTTATGAAGTTTCTTAACAAAATCGGTGGAATTTTTAACAGTGAAAACATTCTGACTCCTAAGTGGAGAAAACACAGAAACTAAATACTTGGAAAGTTTATATGAAGCAGTGCCAATATTGGAAACAATTGGTCTGAAAGGAATCTGCCTTGTGTACCTTTGGTAAAGCATAAAAACGCGCACAATTTGCAACAGAAGGAATCACAGACCGTTTAGCAATCAAAGGAATAGAATGAACAGACTTAACAGCAGAAGAAATAGCTTTTAACTCTTTGTCACTAGGATCTTTATAAATTTCAGGAGGACACGTGCAAGCCGTTGGCTGATTTCTTGGATTACACGGACAGCAGGGGGTCTTGCTGCCTGAAGCTGGCCTGAAGTGACAGGTCAAATGTGGGGGACAGTAGACCCTTCTTCCATGAGCTATCGTACATTTCATTGGTAGTTGAAATGTCAATCGCTTGAGGTTGACACACTCCCCTCATACTCTTGGAAGGCCATCTTAAGCCTAACCAGGAAATTTTTTCTGACTGAAGAGCAGCCTTAAGTTCTTATAAATTAAAAATTGAATATTCTCCATTTCTATGCGTGTAAATTATTATTTAATCAATTTTACGTGAGCTTGAATGTTTATAGGAGGGAAAATTAAGGAAAAGGTCCAAACTTTGTAATTTCCTCCTGAGAATTTGCAAAGGTAGTGGCATGTGTTTTTTTCTTTAATATAGTCCAACCAAAGAGTTTTGACACTTGGGCGCTTCTGCGCATGGCTGAGAAAGACGAATTCATTCGAATTTTAGTCAGTGGTGTAGTCCTGGAAAAAAAGGTGGGGGGGACGCTCTCAAATGGGAACATATATCTTTGTCACCCGAAGCAATTTGCTTTCAAAATGTTTCCAGAGAGGGGGGGGGGGGGCGACGGGCCCAGGCCTCCCCCCCCCGAAATCCCGAAAATTTTCGCAATGTAGCATATATTCCTCCCTGAAACTTTCCTCAACGCTAGTGTTTCAAAGTCAGCCCCCCCCCCCCCCCGAAAAAAATTTCTGGCTGCGGCCTTGGGGGTAAGCTACATAGTTTTTTTTTTTTTTTTGTCTTGCTTTGTCCAATGGATGCTAATAAGCGCAAATCAAGACTAACAACCAAAGGTTGTAAAATCAAGCCCAGCTGAGCCCCTCCCGCACTATTTCAGATGGATTTAATTCAATACTTTTTTCCCTTCATATCATTAATATATCATTAAAATATGTCTGAAAACAGAATAAGTCAGAAAAAAATTATTGTTAACGCAGAAAATAAGTCAATTTGTTCATTTTTAACTAATTATTGAATTATTTGTGGGTGATTTTCAAAAAGATTGACGGTTTGATGTCCGCAGTATAAAATCTGAATTTCATGTCGATAAAACTATTATTCTGCCATTATAAAAGCCAGTAAGGAAGCATCATTTCATAGTTAATTAAATGCACTCATTACATTTTTTCCAAGTTGTGAAATAGTAGCCTTTTTCTATTACTTTAGTTGGAAAGAAATGGAAAATTGCGTGTCCGGAGCAAAAAATTCACAGAACCAGAGTCTTTTTTTTTTATCATTCCAAGTATTTTTCTTTTTCAATATGATTTAAAACATGAAGTAATATGTGTTTACTTAACAAAAATGCAAGTGATTTTACTGAAATGTTTATCTGATATTTTAAAATTTAAAGAAAGTTTCTGTCCGGACATGCAGCTCATGAGTGTTACCTCGAGAAAGTTTCTATCATTCAACTTTGAAAATATTTAAATATTGTAATTATTTTCTGTGGTAGGGAAGCCTCGTATGTGAACTTTAACCTCATACCATCTAGAATAGATTAGTTTTATTCCTTTACTGTTTTATAGTGGAACAAACAATTCAACATGATGAGTATTTTTATTACTTCTCAGGAGTGTTACCCATTTATTTCCCAATATATTTTTTGCAGCATAAAAATAAGCAATTCAGCAGTAGTGTATTCTTGTAGAGGAATCAATCAGTAAAATTAAAATTTCAGAAACACAGTCAGAATTTCTTTTAGTGAAGAATTTCTTAATAAATCTCATGAGTGTTACCCACTCATGAGTGTTACTTGTTAAGAGAAGGAAGTTACAATCATGATTGAAAACAACCAAATAATAAATAAATCTACAGATGTAGATATTTTATGAACTTTAACTCAAGCTGATATTAGTTTCTTATTCAAGATTATATTTTATTTGTATATATATATATATTAAAAGAGACATCCTGACACAAAATTTTTACGTTGGCAGATATGATTTTTGTGTGTTTTGTTTAAGATATGTTTTATTCTTAAGGAGTAAATAAAGTAAAACTCCCGTACTTGCAACCCCCCCCCCCTCCCCCCAAAAATAAATAAATAAATGAGTAAAAAATAAGCACTTGTTCGGGTATGCCAGTTGTTACTTTATGTAAATAAGAAAGTGATGTGTTGCAAACTGTTATCTTCCCTTTACTTAAATTAAAGATATGGTTTGCAGAATTAGATCTATTTATTTCGATATTTTTACTGCTTACTTTATAACTGAAATTAATTTTGTATTAGTTCTGTCTAGAAACATCAATTTTTGGATCAAAATCATGAGAGTAGTGATGTTTTATTACATTTTTAATGTAACATAGCAATTAATGGGGTAAAATAATTTCAAGTTTGGTCTCTCTTTTTATAATTATTGTTATTTTTATTACTATTATTATTTTTGGTGCAATATTGCAAGATTATTGCTTGTTTGTCTCATGAGTGTTACCATATCTCATGAGTGTTACTGTCGCTAAATTTAGAATTGTATTAATATATTTATTGGTTAATAATTAAAAAATGGTTTGCTAATTAAGGCTATCCAGTTACTTCTTATACCTGCAGTAAAAACAGTTAATTTTTAATGAAATACATTTTTATTGAATGTTATATGCTTCATTTAAGAAACAAAGTAACACTCTTGAGATAAAGTGCAATTAAAATAATTATAAGATTTTAAATATGTCAATTTTAATACTATTTTTACTTATTACAAAGTATTTAAGATTACCTAAACAAGATTTTTTAGATAAATTATTGATAAGGATTATTTTACAGCATGTTTAATAACGGTAACACTCATGAGAAAAACAAACACTTGTCAAGACACTTTTTGAAATATCTAACATATAAATAAATTAACTCGAAAAAAACTACTTGCTCAGAATGCAGTAAATTATAAGGAATTCATACGTATGCAAGTTTTTATCTTTGATGCAACAAAAATTTTCAGATTGTGTCAAACCCAATCCGTCAACAAATTTGAAAATCGCCCTTGTAAATAATATTTTAAAATAGGGAGCTTTGATATGACAAAAATGTGTATGTATTTGTTGCCCCCCCCCCCCCAAATAAATTTTGAACTTGTTAATTTCATGCACAGACATGTCAATGCTTGTTCACGCATACATAGATGTGTTTAGCAGACTAACTAAATCATCGCCTTTGTTAAGGAACCATCGTCTTAAAATAGCTTGAATCACAAAAATGTTCATTTTTTGGTAACTCAAATTACATTTAAAATGGTTGAAAAAATATGATCCCATTGAGATCCCAAGTTGAAATTTTGCATAATCGATGATAAAATAGACAGAAATATGTGAGAATATTTTGAAATTTTTCCATTATAAGTTTTTTGAGAAATTTAAAATTTAAATTTTAAGGTCATTTTTTTTAATTTAAAATTTTTATAAAATTAGCCATGATGCATATCATATGAAACGGCATTCATTATGCTTTTTAAAAGAACTTTTTATTTCTATTTGTTGATGAGCCTGTTTTGTGTCAAAGCATACCATGTAAAAATGTGAGTTTTTTACAACATCGAAGTCTGATAACTAAGAAACAAAACAGGATAAAAATCTAAAAATTTGGATTTTTAATTTTCTTGAGAGGTACAGATGATAAGCCAAATTTGAAGAAAATAAAAAAAGGCGAGTTACATTTTTTCTGAGATTTTGGATCACTTGTATGGAATGACCCCTAAATCACTTCCATTTTTTTCCCTATTATTTCTCCTATGCCGGTATTGCATTGAGAAATAACGGAAAAAATGGAAGCTACTTATATGAGTTTTGGGAAGGGAAAAGTTTAAAATAAAAAAAATTAGCGTCGTTTCCCTCCATTCAACAGGCGCGGCATTTGATCAATCAGGGGTGGGGGTCAATCCCCCCCCCCCTTGACTTTTAGAAACGCATAGTATTTATACGTGTGATTACATATTTTGTTGTTTTTTTCTTACAATATGCATTGAATATATAAATATATATACCCCCGGAAAATTTTGGAATGACTGGCCATTCAGTCTAGATTTGTCTTTTGGTGGCAAAAAGGGCGACAGTTCTTAGTAAAAACAACAATCCAGGCAGTGCTCCCCACTGAAGAATAAATTTTACATGCATCTTGTAAAAATAAAATACTTATATTTACAAAATTTCAATTTTTTTAGCTATTGAAGTGCTTAAAAACAATGTATTAAAACACCATATGTTATGATATGTCTACCTTGATTAATTGAAATAATATTTTTAAATAATGACAATAATAACTTAAAAACAACTTCACATTTCTTTTGTTTCACATATTCATAAATATGTAAATTTTTTTAACCCTTTAATAGGGCGCTGGTTAAAGTAAATTTCAAACAAAATTCACCAACTTAAAAATTTATAGTAAACTATTTTAGCGGGTGGGGAGGTAAAACGCATTGTAATTTTTAATGACCACTATGAATTTTATTTTTTGATCTTTATTTTAAAAAATATATTGATCTACCATTACTAAAAGGAAACCAGAAATTTTGGTCCAGCCTTATAAAGAGTTAAGACGTGATTTTTAGGAAGCGAGCAAGTTACACATTACAACCCTAATAGTTATTAAGTGACTCATAATAAACTATTTTCTAAGTGCAATTATTTCTATTCTTTTCATTATACAGGGTGGTAAAAATTACTGAGCACAAATCATGTTTGAAAAAAAAAAAAAAAGTAAAGAGGGCAACACAATGGGAGGTATCATGGTATCAAATGATTATGTTTCATTCGATTAACTTCCGCAACACAATTCAAACATGAAAACTTTTCCTCATATTCTTTATTTTGTTCCTTTTTTTCCAAACATGTAATGTGCCCAATAATGTTGGACCACCCTTCACCCTGTACGTAAAAATACCGAAGCGCAAAATTACAAATATAATATATAATACGGTGTGAAAAAAAAAGCATATAATATATATTTTGTTTCGAAAACAATAATTTAGCTTTAATCAAATGCTCAATTTCAGAGGTTAAAACTGTTAAACTGAAAAAAAAAAAACGTCAAAAACTTTTATTGTTCAAATTTGAAGAACTATACAGTTCGTCAACAATTATATTAAAACATAATAATTATATTAAAAACATAAAAGAAATCTTATACAAATTATTCTCAGTGGTTTTTACTATTTTCGGGTAACATAAGGATACCTGATGCATTGGGGAGAAAAAAAATTATTTTTGTTTTGAATTAAAATCAGAGATCAATTTGTGTATTTTATTTGCATAACATCATAGACATCAATAGGCGCCGAACAAACGAGGGCAACCAAATGTATTATCGTTGGATCTGTTCATTCCTAAGAAATTTGCTAGGAGGCCAATAGGAGCTAACTTTTACCAAGGCCGTAGCCAGAAATTTTTTTCGGGGAGGTGGTACCCTGGCTTTGAAACACTTATGTTGAGGAAAGTTTCAGGGATATGCTACATTGCGAAAAATTTCGGGATTTCGGGGGGGGGGGACGTGGGCCGTGCCCTCCCCCCCCCCTGGATATGGCCTTGACTTTCACCATATTTCTATGTGTGTGTATTTATTTCATGCCGAGGAGAAAGAGTTTGAGAAATTTTTAAAACCTCATTTAATTAAAATACAATATTTCAATGCAAACACTTTAAAAAAAGTAAATTTATTTTTATTTTAACTAACTTCAAGTTTATTTTTTCAGCTTTTCATGTTTCTCTTATTTAAAGACATAGCCAAGAAGAAGGAAAGAAACTTCAAATTGAAAAAACACAAACCAAAATTCAAACTACTCAATCTTATTAAAATTCGAAGCGAGAAGAAAATGAATTATATTTCAGTTTAATTTTATAATCGAAAACTATTAAACATGAGTGCATAAAGTACTTACAATTCACTTTGATTGGATGTTTCATCTCTTATTTCAGTTGATAACTCCATACTAGTATTTCTGCGTTTGGAAGGGGTTAAAAATGTTTCCAACAGATTTTGTTGCCTAAATCTTTTTATTGTTTCTTTTTCCCCCTGCTTTTTGAGAAATTGCTTGTTCGATCTGTCACGAGTGATCAATGCATCAATGGATAGAGTAGCGTACCACTACTAGGACAGACAGATTATATTTTTGTGAGTTATGTCAGTCACTTTTAGAATTTAGTTTGCATGTGATGTCGTTCAGCAGGTGTAGACAGTATTGGTTTCCGAGAGCAATTTAAACAGACCCATATCTCCAGACTTTTTCTACGAATCTGTTTTCTTTTTTTGGCTTGGGGGAGGGGGTTCGGTCGAAACCGACGATCACGAAGAACGAAAACAATTATCTTGAAGGGACCGTAGGACAGCATGGTTTATGTGTCTCAAAGGGGTTTCTGGTCGGGTGATTGAAGCCTTGTAGCCCTGGGCAAGCAGCAATTTGGAAACATCATAAAATACTCAACTGGGTATCGGCTACCTGATGAACTGTGGCAACATGTGGGGTCACGACAGAGAAAAGCTATTCGGTCGGTTCCCACTCCCCCCATGTAGATGTTTTCAATTAGCTGGCAATAGCAAAGTTTGTTAACAATAGGAAATAAATGAAAAAGCGTGGGACCAAAGGCGGATCTAGAAAATCTTCAAGGGGGGGGGGGGGCGATTTTGGAAATCTCGAGGTTCAATGTAAGGATGGATGGAGGAGATTCTTCATTCCTTTTCAACAGTCCCTCCGCCCCCCCCTTTTTTTTCAAGCAGCAGGAACAACAAAAAAAAATGCTAGTGTAGTGATATTTAAAATTTTACTAGCACATTTTTTCAATGCACATACGTTTATTCAAAGCCCTTATAAAAGGAATACAAGCTGACGTTTTTTTGCTTTTGCAAATCTGTCTATAATTTTTTCAACGTCCAATGCAATATCTTTATGGATATGCAATAACGCTAATTCAGTGAGTCTATCATCACTCATTCTGCTTCTTAGCCAAGTTTTAACCGAGTTAGGATTTCCTTCAAGCTTTCTCAAGAAAAATGTAGGCTTGTAAATACATTTTCTAAATTTGAATTGATATGTCTAAATTACAAAATAATAGCAATTATTAGTAATATATTTTCTAAAATTTTCAAAATGTAATGCTAAATATGTACTAAAAAAAAACATCAACGAGTATGTGCAATTTATATAAACATCTGTAATTATGAATGTCCAATGAAATGTTTCAGACTCCAGGGTTTAGCGTAAATGCTGCAGGAATTTACACCACGTGCTAAGGGTTGGCTAGCTGTCACCAGTTTGATGGGTAGAAGAAAAGAGCAGGGAATCTCTTTCCCATTAGGATTAGCAACTCAGCAATACTAAAGGACAAAGGGACAATGGGAAAGCATAGAACTTGAAGGGCTATTAGGCTGGGATTCCAAGAACATAATTACGGTCGGGGCAAAATCGGATCTGTATAGTGAGTCGGTGCAGAGAGCGTTCTTCAAGCACAAGGCACTGTAGCCGCACTAGAACCGACCAGACCCGACCAGTTAGCAATGTCTAACAAAGATATGTTATTATTTGATACCGAAAAATTTGTTCTTGCGGTGAAAGAGCATAGCTGTCTTTGGGACCTCTCCACTGCGGATTATTCCGATCGCAATAAAAAAAATCCAGACCCCATCTTGAGTTTTCATGGTTTAACTAGAATCAATTTCCTATCAGTTCTTTTACCATTAACAACTGCAATCAGGGGAATTATTGGCAATTCATACTTCATGTGTTTCTGAATTAATGTCTAGATGAATGGGCTGTCACGGAATTTTTTAAGTATATCATCCACTTTGAATTCATTCGGAAAGTCCCCCATTCCTCAAATTATTAATACCAATTTAATTTCACTGGTTTGCCAAAACAGATTGAATAATAAAGAGAAAAAATGCCATGATATTAGCAATAGCGTCATTACGGGGGGGGGGGGGGGTTGACACCCAATTTAAATTTAAGAGTTCTTTAAAAATACATACACTTACATTTTTCGATTTTACTGGTGCCGTTTCAACGTCTCCTTGCTAATTAGAAATGTAGTTTAATGAGAGTTGCACCAAATAAATTGAATATAAAATTTCTTGAGATTTTTTTTTTTTTTTTGCACTGCTGTAAATATATACAACACTACAAATTTGTACAACACAGCTGAGTTTTTTTTTTGGAGGGGGGGGGGGAGGATAGCACAAATTTCCGCATTGGTCACACCCATGCTAGGAACGCCAACTTTTTAGAGTTGCCAATAAAAATTAAAAACAAGTAAATTAAGAATATCTAGTGTGCTGAACCTAAACGTTTGTAACTTAACCAAAATATGTGATGTCTGATGTCACGCTCCCTCTCTCTACCCCCCCCCCTTTTTTTGCCACAAACAGTCACCATTGCCTGAAATCCCCCCCTCGAAGTGAGAATTTCCCCGTTCCGAATTTACAAAGCATTGGATGTCAATTTCGAAATAAATTTTCGGAAACAAATAATTCTTAAGTGTTAATTATATGCAGCGAAAAAATGTAATAAATTAAAAAATAAACAAGGTAATAATAATAAGTAGGAATAAAATTATAGATGTGAAATAAGAAAAACAGATATTTCTGCGTTCATCGAAATGCAGAAATATTTGTTCTCTGTTTATAAAACTGCGATTGGAATAAATACGTAAGAATGTGAAAAAGCTTTTATTAATTATTTTATTTATTGCATAATATAAACACTGAAATTTTATGTTCGCCTGTTTGATGTCAATTTTTGTAGTTTTATTTGCGCGTCCAATGTAAAATCAGTACAATATGTTTTGTTCTCTTAAAAATGTTTTTAAAAAAATAATTTTATTAATATAAATAGTTATTAGTTTTTCCCGTGATTTGATAAGTGAGCTTTTATTACACTACAGTACACATTTAATGTGCAATTATTTATTTCTAAGAATTACTTTTTCGCCCCCCCCCCCTTTTCCACCCTCTTTTTTTTTTGAAATAGGTTGGTAAACAGTTAAATAAGGCAAAAAAAAAAAAAAAAAACAGAAAATACTGCAACAAATGTATGCATTTGAAAAATTCATGGCATTTAATTAAACCATGGCCAGCAACCAACTTGCTCGCCTTTCATGTCTACCGCAAAAGTCGTCCCTTTGCAAAATACCTCTTCACATTGGAGTTTCTCTTAATAGCCCATCAATCAAAGCCCTAATGAGGTGGGGGACACTGGTCGTGTCTTGGTCGAGTCTGTAAGTGCGGAGGAGCCCTAAGTCGGACCACGGTCGTGCAACAGAAGAAAAAGCAAGTGCGGAGAGCTCAACACATATTCGCGCATAGCCCGTCGGGGATCATCAATCACAACCCTAATGAGGTGGGGGACATTGGTCTGGTCTTGGTCGGGTCTGTAAGTGCGGAGGAGGCCTTAGGAGTGTCGTTGTAGTATCCACTTGAATCAGATCAAGGGGGGGGGGGCGATCGCCCCATCGCCCCATCGCCCCCCCCCCCTTAGATCCGCCGTTGCGTGGGACTGAGAAAAATCAGTTTGCTTTTGCTTCATTCCAGTCGTATTGAATTTTTTTCTGACTGTGAAAATATAGGCCTTTTATGTGGTTATAATTTTTTTTAGTTTTATATAAAATGGTCTTTGAAAAAAATCAAAATTTAAAAAAAACCCTGAAGTACGTTTTGGATTTTTCGGACATGATAATCACCGAAAAAGCTGAATAAATTGAAAGTGATAAAGTCATTTTAAATGAATTTACACCGCAATTTTGTGCCGTGCCATAAGAGGTTTTTGCACAGATAATCACTTGTAATCGAAACATTTTTTACTTTAATTTGGTTTTGAAATTGTTTGACAAAAAGCGTAATGCATAAAGTTTGAATATTCAAAAGGCTTGAAGCGATGACGAGAAAACAAATGATTGTGAAAGAAAATGTTTAATATGCTCGTAGGTTTTTCGATATTGCATACCAAAAGGAAAGCTACTTTTTTATAGGTGAAGCCTAGGGGGGACGAAAGAGGACGCTCATTGTCCCCCAACTTTTTTACTCTAATAATATCAACGTCTCACTGTTTTGTAAAAAAGAAAAAGCAGTACAAGCAGTGTAAATATTTTGATTTCAAAACTTATGATGATATTTGAAACCACTCTCTCTCTCCCCCCCCCCCCCCGCGCACCTATTTCCTAGGCAGGCCAGCACAGCTGAAACTAATTCTCTGAATTTATGTAGTTCCCGTTTACTCATATTTTAACGCGCTTATTTTGACGAGTAATATTAACCTGCGATTGTTAATTGTTGTTTGAGAGAATCAGGGAATCCCTTTTTTTTTTCACGAATTTAAAGTAGAAGTAGCAAGCAGCCTTCATGTATAGTTTTAAAAGCTTCTCTCTTATTTCATAAAGCTGTTAATTTACTAATGAGTGCCTCTTTTGAATATTAACTAAGTTAGGAAGCTCAGCGTTCCCTCGCGTCCTTAGCGTCCTCCCTGGAAATTAAAGGTGAGGGGACGCTTGAGTGAAAATAAAGAGGTGGGGGGACGCCGTCCCCCCTCGACTACACCACTGATATTTTAGGGAGCTTCGTTTTGCAGCTGCGTTTAATAGCACGCGAATTAGAATGTTAGCTTCTCTGTTTGTAAAAGCCACCGAATTTATAAATTGTCATATAGCATCAGATTGGAAGAAATAAAGTATGTGAAACGAACTAAAAAACAGAATATGGCACATTCCTTATGGGGTATCACACAAAATATATTTTAAAGGAATTGCTACTTCCACCCCGTTCTATCCGCCACCTCGAGAGCAATTTTCCTATCGGAAGTTTCCTACAGGGTTTCCACCAATTGCTCGGAAGGTAGTTCATAACGGGCTACCATTTTCTCAGCTGTAACCTGGTGTTGGGAGTTAGTTCATACGTTTTTGAAATTTCGTATTTCGTTCAAACAGATAGTTTTCTGTTTTCAGGGTCGTGCCGATACGATTTTATGGGAGTTCACTGTGATCTCCCAAAATTTTATTTATTCGACAAATTCTGACTGACTATTCGGTAACATTGAACATTTGGTATAACAATATATATATTTTTTCCTCCGACATGTAATTTTAAAAATAGAAAAAAGAATAAATTACTTAATAGTTATTCCTTATAGTGTAAAACTATTTAATTAAAATTAAGTTTTAGTTATTCTTGAAAAGAGAAGATAAATCGATTTCCTCAATTTTAGTTTAAGCGATTATTTAAAAAGACAAACGTTTTAAACTCATTTCAATGAGATTGCTTTTTAAAATGTTCAAAAATTTTTACGTTTCACTGTGTATATAGTACGAGATCCGGCTGGCAGAATTATGTGCTCATCGAGTGTTTGCTAAAATCTAAATTTTTAAGCGTATTTATGATTAGGAGAATATATATCTACCAGGTTGCCTATCAAAATGTGGCCGCTAATATTTTTAATTAAATTATTGTTAATTGATTTTTCGGACTAAAATTCATTCACTTGTTTTTTAAATAAAATATCGTCCACTTCACGGCAATATAGATAAAGACTATGAAAAATCACGGTTGCCGTTGAGCACTTAGCCGCACCTCTTCGCAGCCAGGTGTAAACAGGTATGATTTTGATGCATTTATACGTTCATAACGTACATTTGTTATTTATATATCAAATTAAGGCTACTTTTTTTCTGTTTATTGTGATATACGGTTGTCTACTTAAATCTGGCCGCAAATAAGGGTTGTTGGTTGTTAAAAATGGTAAATATTTAAGCTAGCGCGTAACATCACTAGTCTAACGAGGATAGCGATTGCCAGCTGTACGACGCTTTAAAGCCATTGTGCATGCGTCGAATGATAGTGTTCTCAACCACCGGTTCAAACAGTAGTAGGGACAACTTGATAAATACTCCAAAAGAATAGTCTTCTTTTTCAAAATGACAAATTTAAAAACTACAACAAAAAATTAATATTGATGAAAAATAAAACCAAGGTTACTTATGTAAAAGAAAATTTTATTGTGCAAGTACTGTTTAAAAAAATATTATGTTTTATTCAAGTATTCAATCGCCTGTTACATATTAATTAAACATTTAAGCAAACTAAAAATTTAAAATATGTATCCTATATTTCCGTAACTTTTATTTAAAAATCTGAATCATCAGAGCTTTCACTCACCACTATCATCGCTGCTACCACTTTCATCGTTACAAATATCAGAATCGTCGTCATTATCGGAAGATTTGTTCTTCGAATCACATAGCACACTCTCAACTTGCGTTGGAGTTGAGTCTTCCAGGAACCATGTTGGTTTTAGAAACCCATTTAATAGCCGCCAGCCATTATTTTCCGCGCTGTACTTGATACAATCCGGCTCAGTGGCATTTAACCACATCGAATTAACAAAGATTGTCCGCAACAATTTTTGTTTCAAAGATATCCAGCACGGTGGAATGTGCGCTGAGTCGAAACCTTTAATTATTTTCATAAATTTTTCATTATTTTGTTTTGAAGCGTACATTTTGTTAAATAATAAAAATCTTGCGGCATTTACACTTCCACACTTTGGGAATCCATACATAAGGCATGTAAACTCTTGGACTGCATCAATTTTGGTTTCATCAAAGATGTCATTGGAATTAGTCAAAGATGCAAAAACTTGTTGAATTTCTGGGTGCTTAATAAATACATTCAACGGCCGAACTTTCCCTTTGTTGAAAAATGCAGATGTGTAGTCGCAACCCGTGTATGCGTGAAAAGCGGGAAGAGCAAGACATAAAGTTGCGCCTAATTTTATTGATCAGTCCGTACAGTTTATGTAAACTTCATCCTTATTATTAATTTTTTTTGATAGACTGCTTGCCAACCAAATTTGCAAATTAGGAAATTTATGCATATTACCTAATAAAATGATTAAAACGTCAGTGTCTGTTGTTTTCAACAAAATTTTTAAATTTTCAGGTACTTTACTTATGTGGAAAACAATTCTTGTATCAGCTTCTTCATGTTTACATGCTAATTCAGTTTCTTCAGTTTTCACTACAAAATATCCAGCAGAACAATATGAAAAACATTTTTCTCCAATAGTAATATAATTTTTTTTATTTCCCAATACTGTAGCAAAAGAATCATCGGCCCAATGGTTAGCTAAGAATTTTACCAGGGCTTCTTTGAAACGAAAATTCTTCAAGCTTTTTAAAAAATCATTGGTTCTTGTTTGCAAAGGGCCATTAATTGTGTATGGAATATCAATTCCTTCTCGATTTTGTCGTTCGCAATCTTTAATAGAAGGCGTTAAATATCTATCAAATATGATATGTACTTCCTGAGCATTTTTTGAACAAAGTTTTATCAATATCGATTCTGCTATTTTTCCAAATGTTTGGCAAAGTCGAGCCAATTTGATACAAATAATGGAGACCATCAATGATTTCTATGTCGACTTGTCCGGAATTAGCTGGTGCAATCTGTTCAGTTGAGAACACTATCATTCGACGCATGCGCAATGGCTTTAAAGCGTCGTACAGCTGGCATTTTTAATAACCAGCAACCCTTATTTGCCGCCAGATTTAATTAGGCAACCGTATATCACAATAAACAGAAAAAAAATAGCTTTAATTTGATATATAAATAACAAATGTACGTTATGAACGTATAAATGCATCAAAATCATACCTGTTTACACCTGGCTGCGAAGAGGTGCGGCTAAGTGTTCAGCGGCAACCGTGATTTTTCAGAGTCTTTATCTATATTGCCGTGAAGTGGACGATATTTTATTTAAAAAACAAGTGAATGAATTTTATTCCGAAAAATAAATTAACAATAATTTAATTAAAAATATTAGCGGCCACATTTCGATAGGCAACCTGGTAGATATATATTATCCTAATCATAAATATGCTTAAAAATTTAGATTTTAGCAAACACTCGATGAGCACAGAATTCTGCAGCCGGATCTTAGACTAATAGTAGAAGTATTGACATAAGAAATGGTGACGCCATCTGGTGACAAAGTTCTCAAGCGTGCCCTATTTTATTATAGTATAATGCAATATGTTCACATGAAAAATTAACAAGTTTAGTTAAAAGGTTTACATATTTTACGACGTAACAGATTATATGCTATGAGTTGTTTATAAAAAAAAAGCTCGTTAATTTTAATGGTAGTGTTGTTAAGGAACATAATTTAAGCAATATATAATTTGATAAAATATTATTACTTGGTATGCTCTGTGTGTGGTATGCTCTTCCTGTGTTTTGTAAAACAGTATAAATCAATCTCATATTATGCCTTTTTATTGTGATTCTAACTGTTATTTTAAAGTTACATAAAATTGCTGTGTACATATGTTCTGCTGTGTAGGAGCGCTACCGGACGGAACGTTTTGAGAGGTGTGCACAATTTACGTAATGAAACTAATTCTAACGAATCATAAAATGGGAGTAGTTTAAATTTCATTAAAATAAAACTTGAGGAATTAGTTAATAAATTATTAAAAATAGAAAATCATATATAATACCCTGACTATTATAGCGGACAGTTCAATACTATTTTTTTTGGCCACCAGGGGGCCAAGTGTTGCATGCCAGTGTTTCTGCTCCTGCTGAAATTAAGTATTTTTTATGTATTTTTGGATATTTTCTGTTTAATTACTTGTATATTTGTTGCAATTTATTATGTAATTAGTATGTTTTAATTTTGTGAGACTGAAACTCATTCTATTTCCTTTTTTGGGGTGTAATTCAATTTTTTCAGTTAAGCCTAACCATGTGGTGATTGTGTACATTTTGTAAGTCTTGGGGAACATCCTGGTTTTGTTGTTTACTGTAGTTATTTGTGTTTAAATTCAAGTTATTTGCCTTTTTCTATGTAATATGTGTTTTTAATCAGAGTAGTAGCTTAAATTTGCTGACTTGTGTATTATTTTGCTCTTTTGATTGTTTGCATTAGATTTATTTAGCTATGGGAGTTATATGTTTAATGAAGGAAATTAAAAATGGTAATGGGAGTTGGTGGACTTGCTGTGATAGGTGTGAGATGTTTAGTAAATTGGAGGTAAACGCTAATACAGCTACAAAGCAGGAATATATTTGCACAAAATGTGCTGAAATATTAGAGTTACGTGTCAAGGTGGTAGCATTGGAAGCCCAATTAGTTAGAAATAACTTGGGTGAAAATTCTATAAAAGAGGTGGGAACTTCTTGTGATGGGCTTGTTGGGGAGAGTGAGGTTGCAGGAGAAGGATCTAGTATAGGGAAAGGTAGAACTGTAGACCTAAAACAGAGGGTGTCATTTTAGGGGATTGTATGGTACGCCGGATAGGTAATGTGGTCGGGAGAACGAGGCGCAAGGTGGCTAGGTGCTGTTTACCAGGGGCTCGGGTGAAGGATGTTAATAAGGTTGTGGAGAAAAAGGGAATGTTTAAGCAGGGAGATTCAGTTACTCTGTGGGTGGGGACTAACGACGTCGGTAACAGCACAAACGAGGAGTTTGTTAAGGATTGGGATAACCTGTTGGATAAAGCAACTAACTTTTCGACAGATGTGCAGGTAGTTGGTTTGCTTCCCAGGTATGGGGTGCATAGGGGCTGGTTAAATCAGCGGGCTAGGAGCATGAACCTGATTCTTAATAAACTTTGCATAAAGCATTCAATCAGGTTCATTGATGTTTGGAGCTCTTGTCAACATGATTGGGTTGCGAGGGATGATCTGCATATTAGTTCTAATGGTGTAGTTAAGGTTAGCAATATGATTTTAGAAGCTTCAGAATAAAAAAAGCTAATTTTGGATGGAGGGATTGGAGAATGTCATGGTGTTGACTTCTGTTCTGGAGGTTTTAAAAATGAGGGTCAAATAGCAAGCAATAGTAACATTTATAGTAGTGATTTGAGGCATCATAAAATGCTTAAGACAAGCAAAATGGGCATGCTCAGGGTTCTATATACTAATGCTCGCAGTATCAGGAATAAAATGGACGAGTTAAAAAGTGTTATCGCAGGTGAGGAGTTGGATATTATTGGAATTACGGAAACATGGGTTACTGATGACGATAAGGATTTAGTGAGCATTGCTGGATATAATTTGTTTAGGCAAGACAGGCTGGGTAAGAAAGGTGGAGGCATTTTATTCTATATTAAGGACACTTTTATTTGCAATGAATTGGTCATTAATAATAAGCCTAAGGATATTGAAATGGTCTGGGTGGAGTTGCTGAGCAATAAGGGTAAGAAGTTACATTTGGGGAATATTTACAGGCCGCCTAATGTTAGTCAGGATCAAGACGAAGAGATGTATAGTGTTATTAGGAACATGTCTATTAAGGGTTCGGTCATCATGATTGGGATTTCAATTTTTCCGGGCATAGACTGGAATAGTTTTTGCACTAGCAATGGTAGGGAAGAAGATTTTCTGAAAGTGATTTGTGACTGTTTTTTGGATCAAGTTGTTACCCAGGGCATGGTGCTGTTTTGGATCTAGTTTTTTGTGATATCGGAAGTTCTGTTCAGGGGTTGAGTATAGGGGAAAATATTGGAGATAGTGATCACAATACTATTAGGTTTTGGACCAGCTTCGATGCTCACAAAGGTGACAATTTCAGATTTGTACCTAACTTCAGGAATGTTAATTATGTTGCACTTAGGCAGGGTTTGAAAGAGGTTTTTTCTTCTGGGTTGGAGAATAGTGACGCTGATCTTCAGTGGGAAGAGTTTAAGGGGAAATTGGAGAAAACAGTGATGGATTATGTTCCTTTTAGAAAGAAAAGGGATTTCACGAAAATTTGGCCCATGTGGTTCTCTAGGGAGGTGAAAGAAGCTCTCAATTATAAGTAGGCCACTTTTTGGCGACTTAAAGAGACTGGGTGCCATGCTGACAAGATTTTGTATTGTGAAGCTAGACGTACTTTCAAGTATTTGGTACGGAGTAAGAAAAGGGAATTGGAGCAAAAGCTTGCAGATAACATCGAAAGGAATCCTAAGAAATTTTTTGCTTATGCTAATTCAGGGAAAGCTCGTAATACTCAGGTAGGCCCACTAGTGGATGAAAACGGGAACTGGATTCAAAATGAGGGGGGTATTGCTGATATTCTAAATATTTTTTTTTCCAGTGTATTTAACAGAAACTGTATCTCAACAGTTGACATAAGCGAGACGCAAGCTAATACACAGCTTGAGGACTTTGTATTTTCTAGGGATGATGTGTATAAACATAGTAAGTAACAAAGCTAACAGGATGCTTGGGTTTATCAATAAGGCTATTTCGAACAGTTCTAAGGAAGTTGTATTGCCACTATGCAGAAGTTTGGTAAGATCTCATTTGGAATATGCTGTTCAGTTTTGGTCTCCGTACCTAAAAAAGGATATAACCTTATTAGAAAGGGTTCAAAGGAGGGCTACTAGATTGGTAAGTGGTCTTTCAGACTTAGATTATGAGGTTAGGCTTAAACGGCTCAATATGTATAGTCTTGAGCAAAGGAGAGTTAGAGGGGACATGATTCAGTTGTTTAAATTCATTAAAATGGGAAATGTTGATGGACTGCAGCTATGTGCTGAAAGTAGAACCAGAGGTCATTGTTTTAAACTTTTCAAATCTCAGGCTAATCTTGAAATTAGGAAAAATTACTACTTCAATAAGGTTATAGGAAATTGGAATAGTTTACCAGAAGCGACTGTTAATTGCAGCGGGGTAAAAACGTTTAAGAAATCTCTTGATGTTCATTGGGGACTGATAAATTGACTAGGACCAGCCTAGCTGGGCCCTGAGCCTGTTGCTGGTCGTAACTTTTGTATTTGTATTTGTATTGTTGTTTATGATATATAAAAGGGGGAAAAAGGGAAAGGAGAAAAAACGGTTGTATTACTGTCTCTTAATTTATCACTTGAGACCCACTTGTATTTGGGCAGCGATTTCATCATATGGCACTCTTTTCGATGTCCTGCACTTGTAAAGTAGCGATTTTACATCCGACAAATATTTTTTCACTTTGATTTAAAATTACAGAAGGAAAAAAAATCTGTAACTTTGAAACCCCACTCTTATATTAGCCTTTATATCCTTCGATCGCCGCCTTTTCAAATCGCCGCCATGTTTACTGAAAAGTTGGTTTGACCCACGAAATTCCAGCTTCCTGAGTGGTGCTTGCTTAACTTTCCTTATAGTCTAAGAGCCCGTGAACCCCAGACCTTCGTTATTTTATAAAAGTTGAAAGTTTGTCAGCGCATGCTCCCAACACAGGTAAGAACGATGGACCATTATGAAGTTTGGGTTACCCTGGCTTTGGTAGGTAAACGGTACTAAAGGTGTGTAAAATAACAATATAAATTCATCAAATAATAAAGTGTGATTTTTTGGTATTACCTTCAGAATATTTTTAAAAATCACGTCATTAATTGCCAGACACTTAACATCGTGGCAACCATATGCCAGACACCCCTAATATTCATGAAATTATAATTCTACTTACGTTATGGTATAAAAGCTGATTTTTATATATAATACTTGGGTAATAATTAGATGATGTTTCCTCACTAGCCAGACATTTTTGATAGTTCCAACCCCTTGCCAGACAAGCGTGTAAATCTTAAGAAGAGATCCATGATTAGAATGACTTATGCAAATAAACTTTTTGGTACAGATTTATATAACTAATAACACTGTGCAACACGAAAAATGTCCTTTGGATGAAAATGTCTGTTTCTTATTATTTTTGGCTGAGAATTACGAATCTGCAATTATTTTTTGCATATCACGTACCATTTTCCCAAAATTCCACATTTTAGCTTTTTACGTATTTTCTGGATAAATGTGCATATTTTCGTAATTTATTGACTTAATTTATTATAAATTATATCTTTCTCATTGACAGTGAAATCTTTGCCATTCTAGAGACCTTTTTAATGAACTTGGGTTATTTTAGCGACATTTTTTGGCAACAAAAGCTTTATCTACTTCTCGAAGTTTCGAGTTTTTTACAAGACGACAAAAACATTTTTTAGACTATTTTGCGGAGAAAAAAAAAGTAGTATGCTGCTGTGATGTGAATGTAGTGCTTCAAGCATTAGGACATGAGCACAATTCAGCAGAGTGGCGCTTGTTTATAGGTGCTCTTCCATCTAAATATTGTTTTCCTATTCATTCCTATAGCATATTCTGCAAACACAAAGGAAATTTCAAAATTTTGAGTGGCAAAAGCATATTAAATTAGCCACTTGTAAATCTACAATGTGCCTTTTCCCCACAATTGTATATTAAACTTTGTTTGTCGAAATATTTGTAAAAACTCTGGACAGAGAAGAAGTGACTTTCTTGCATTTTAGGAAAAAATTAAAAAAAATAAGTGAGGCAAAACTGAAAGAAAGGATTTTTATTTGCCCACAACTTAAGGAAGTCCTTTCATGATGAAGAGTATGAAAACAAACAGTGAGAAGCTGAAAAATCTGTCTGGATGGTCTTTGAATCAGTGTGCTCCCGTTTCCTTGGAAATGAGAAAGTTGAAAATTACGAAAATCTTGATGGTGACATGATAAAATGCTTTTGTATTATTAGGTTGCTGTATTTCATTAAAACCACACTTTTTGGACTCCCACATGGACTTCTTTCCTTAAAACCTTGGCGTAATTAATCATGAGAATGGGGAAAGTTCTCATCAGGATATCTGTGTTTTAAAAGCGTTTCAGCGGTCGATAGAATGGAAGTATACGAATTGAAAATTGCTAATCTGTTACCAGGGCACACCAACAGATGCCCACAAGATGAAACGGCTAAAAAAAAATCTTTTTTGTGTTTGTGTTTTCAATAAGTAAGCCGCAGTTACATTCTTCTATAACCAAATTGTATAAATATGAGAAGTAGGTCTCCAGCAAAAACGGTACGTGATGGATCATTTTGGTTTGGATATTTGAATTAAGCACCTTTTGTTTATATAGAATCACATAGTTTCATCTAAAGGACAAAAAAAAAAAAAGTTCAAATTTGTTGCACTGTGTAATCTGAGTAAATTTTAAAAACATCTCAAGAAAAGACATTCGATGCTACAACTATCTTAAATTGTTAAAAATTTAAATTTATTCTGTGAATAACAGGTTATAAAAAAAACAAATAAAATAATACTCAAAAATTTAATTAAAAATAGATGAATGACATTACAATATAATTGGGTGCTACATGTCTTCATATAATTGGGTGCTACAATTTTTTTATTCCGGATTGTAAAGAATTTTATATTTTTGGAAAACTTCTTATCAATTTTTTCTTCTAGGTGGTGTGCAGTAAAAGTAGTATCCATTTCTATGAAATTCTCTGCATAAATTCTCTCCAATGAATCAGTATATAATTCATGTAAATGAATCAATAAATGACAGCAGCCGTTATTGATAATATCTTCTTCTATGATGCTACAAATTTCATTGAAAGCTTCTTGGTGGTACTCTCGATGATGATGCCAATCACTTTTAACACATATTTTCGCAGATGAAGATATTTTATTATTAAACTGAATCCTACATTCAGTGTGATCATATATTTTCGGACTTGCAATACTGTTCAATCTAGTTAACAACTCATTATACTTTTTTTTATTTTCAATACTAGACATTATACGAGACTGAAATTGGTTTTTATCACCTTCATGGAGTGGAAGCATTTTTGATCTCACTTGTCTCTTTTTTTTATTGCAAAATAAACAAACTTTTTTACTTATGTCAACACTGGTATCACTTTGAATCGAACTATTTACATTTGTGGTTGCATTAGCATTTTCACTCACTTCTTCAAGTCCACGAATGTCCACGGCTGCCTGGGAAGGTTGAGGTTCTGTTGATCAGTGGTGTCAACAGAACCGTAGCGGGGGGCCACTACTGAGTCGTAAGAAGGCTGAAAAGGGGGGGGGGGGGGGGGGTTATGAGATTTTGGCGATGCCATTTTTTTCCACGTGTACATGCACACACATATGTACATATATATGTCTCATCTGATTTGAAAATATGATAGCTCTGTTAATTAGTTAAATATTGCTGAATGTGAAATAAAGGGACATGGTCCCAAAAAGAAAAGATTAATCATCGCAACTCATACACGTTTCAATTAGAAAAGCTCCTAATTAATAACTGATTCATTTCATGCGATGAATAGATGAAAGTCTCTGAAATCTTTATTTTTAAAAGCGGGGGCTTAACAAAGGTTTCACATGGATGTGAATCCGTTTCTTTAAATTTGATTTTATAAACGGCTGATTTTATTAAGCAGGGATCTTAATAGAGGTTTGCACTACATTCGGAAAAGCTGTATAAATCTTGTTATGTAACACCGACGCACAATAGGGGTTTCGGGGGCTCTTCCCGAAAATTTTTTGAAATTTAAGCCTTACAAATGCTATATTTCATGACTGGGAAAAACAAGAATTTCGGTTACGGTCCTAGAAATATTTCGAAATTGAAATCTAAAATTTTTTTAATTTTGGGCTAGGCAAGAGGGGTTCAGGTACTTTTCCCTGGAAATTCATCGAAATTGATGCCCAAAACCGTAATTTCAATCTATATTAGGAGACATGAGGGGATTCGCACTCTGCTCAGAAAATTTTTGAGGTCCTAAAAACAGTTTTAGGCAAGTAAGGTTTGATCATGTCGAGAGGAAGTAGGAGCCCCACACTTGCCTCAGTTAAATCGGAAATGTCACGAATAGTTTTCTATCATCTTGTTAATAATTATTAAGCCTATCTATCGTGACAATATAGAAAATTCTTCACATTATACTGAGCGAATGTGAAACTTAATAAAAGCTTTCGAATGAAAAAAAATTTTTAATAAATATTATTGTAGCAAAATTTATTTGTATTTTAATTTAAGTACTTATATTTAGCTTAAAGCTTAATTCAAATAAGTAATAAATTGAACATAAACAAGAGATAAAATTTACTTAACTTAATTAAACAAATAACGGTTCATTCTACGAAAATTTTGTTGTAGAGGAGACATTTTCCAGTGTTTTTTTCCCTTAATAAAAAAAAAAAAATAGAAGCACTTCATTTCTTTTTAAATTAAAATGAAGTATGCTATAAATATTTTATGCTCTAACAAATTTTATCAAAAATTTTGAAACGAAACGTTGCCGAGGGCTTGTTGCTTTTTTAAAAATTTTATATCATAAAAATGAGTTTTGTTGCATCATTATCAACATTTCTTAGTTACTTATTTCATTTATATGCAGTTAAAAAGCAGTCTGACGAACTCTCCTCTAAATCCGCTTTTCGCGCCAGCTTTGTAAAAAGCACTCTCATTGGCCTAGACCTCGCCGCCGTAGTTGTTACTTCAAACTCTTTCCCCACCTGCAACGAAAATGGAACAATCCGCTCTCGTAGGGATCTCACGTCGAAGCTGCTTGTACACAGTGCGCCAAAGAATTTTTCAGACTACAACTGGAACTAAGCTTACCAGTGGCGGCTATCTGTGTTATCGAGCATTCATGAAACTGATTAACTATTAGCTGATCCACTGCCAAAACCACAGTTCATTTGTTTACTATTTTTTTTACTTTGATAACATTGACACTGTACAAACAGCTTCGACGCGAGCTTTGGAGGCAGTCTCACGATGGTGAGCTGGAACAAGCATTCTTATCGTTGTTAAACCGCTGTAACAAATGTATTAAAGCCGAAAGAGCTTATTTTGAGTAAAAATACAGCGTGTTTCTAAATGAATATCGGGGTTTTAATGCTTTGTAGTATTTATAATGTAAAACGTAAAATTATAATTAATACATGAAATGAAAGAGCAACTCCAACAGTTTTACGTACAAGCTTACAATATTTATTGTGAGCATTTTTTCGCCACACGGCACACATCAAGTCGATAGCCCAGTTCTTCCCAAACGTTGTTCAGTGCTTGTGGTGTAATTGTTGCAACAGCTGCATCAATCCTGTTTCTTAGGTCGGGTAGGTCAGCTGATAGTGGAGGCACATACACACAATCCTTTATGAACTCTTACAGGTAGAAATCACATGTCGTGAGATCGGATGAGCGTGGAGACCATGCGATATAAGCTGGGCCCTTTGCGGCCAATCCAGCGTTCGAGAACAGTGATGTTCAACCAATCAGTATTTGCAAACTGATGATACCATCTACAGATACTATTATGACTTGTGGGATCATATCTGAACTTAATCCGTGCTGCACGTTCCACAGTAACTTCAGATTCGGTCTTTGCAAACTACAGAACACAAAAAGATTTCAATTCAATAGTTCGCATTTTTACTACTTGCGCTTTCTAGCGCATGCGCGTACCAACAAACAAAACGTGGCATCCGTTTTCCCAAACTTTCCAGCTGTCATCAGTGGATTATAAAGGATTAGCGTTCTCCAGTATTGTTGACTGTCCCTGGGGGTCATTAGGTTGGGGCGAATTCGGTTTTGGAAAGTCAAGCCTTTCTTCCTTCCTATCAACAGTGAGTGGATTGTAAAAATGGGAAAATTGGCGAAATTTCTTTTCTTAAGTTAATGTAGATTACACAGGGTTACCTTCCAATTTCAAACTGGAAGCACGTGTTCAAAATGGCGGCTGAGCCATTCCATTTCAGATCAGGGCAGAGCGTGTCACATGACCCTCACAGATTTAAAAAAAATAATAAAATTAATAGTTACAGCTAAGGGACATATAAATTATCAGAATAGAATTTTGCAAAAAAAAAAAAATATTTCTTTCGTTACAGACTTTTAAAATTTAGTACAAAATTGGCCGTTTTCAGAAAATCAACAAAACAGTGTTTTAAAACCGCCACTGTTTCAAAGGTTTTTAACTGATTCGAATAGTTTTTTTTCTATAAATAATTAAGGGATGGTATTTTATTTAAACCATATTTTTTAAAATCTGGTTGGCTTTAGTGATAAAGAAGAAAAATTGTTTTTGACGGGAAAACATTGCTTTTTTACCGAATTTATGATTTTTTTTCTTATGAAAAAAATATATATTTGACAAAACGAAGATGGCACTCTAAAGTGCGACTAGGGAAGTTTTATACCATATTTAATTGCAAGTCTGAGCTGCATATCACCTGAGAATTTTAAGTTTGAAAGTTGAACATTTTCAAAAATTACAATTTTTGAAGTGTGATTACTCAAAAAAGCCATTTTTTAAAATCTGAAAATCTGCTCATTTGATGTCCTTTAAGTGCTAAAATATATGATCTCAAATAGCTAAAAAGAGATAGCTAAATATATGATTTCAAATAGGAAAATCTATAGAACTTGTTAATGACAATTATTGGATCGGACAAATTACGATGTATCACCGATGGTTTAGTGACATTATCGTATCATTTGAGCCCAGATAAGCTAGAAAAAGTATTTCCATAGCCAGAAGAATCCTAACTAGAAACTAGGGGGGGATGGGGACTAGACTGATATATAGTAATGCTGAAAGTAAAAAATACAACACCACCTGTACCCTCCTAGTATTTGCAATTTTTTGATAAGGAGTAGAATATGATTCTAAGAGCGATGGCCTCTTTCAAAATCCAGTAAACGAACCCCCCCATAAAAACCCAATCTATATAACATATATATATATATATATATATATATATATATATATATATATATATATATGTAAGAACGGCAGTCCCGTTCTATCTTCTACAGCAGTGGCCGCTAAGACCCATGTAAGACGAGGCACAGGGCTTCGTTGCAATTCTTTATTGGTACATTTTAACACACAACTATCACAACATTAATATTGTTGGAACGAACGACATGAAGTCATCAGCACGTTTCAAGAAGCAAGAACCACGATTTTCGTTCGGGCAGTCGTATTTATATGGGGGAAAATCTCTTAGACTGCAGACAATGTTCCCTACACCACGTGATTGCACGTGGTTTAAATAGGAGGGCCATATGGAAAATAAAATATATTATTGGCTTTAATGCCGTAGACAGGGGCTGGCCTAAGTCTACGGGGAAAAAAGTAGTCTGGAGGGAATTAATGAGGGAAACCAAATTGAGCTTAGGCATGACCATATATGGTAACGCGTTAGAGAAATTTATGAGTGAGACAACCCTGAGTTGTCAAGTTTAATATGGAAAAAGCCAGACAAAGGAGACAAAGGACTTCTCCATATCACAGCCTGACAAAGGATACAAAGGATTTTTCCATATTACATCCCCCCTCCCCAAAAGTTCTATTACTTTAAATATTGAAGAAGTGAATTATCTGCAGCCTTTTTCCCCACATAAACTTATGTATTAAATTTTATATAAACATATCACATTTTGAATGAAATACTATACAGTTACAAAAATTACTGAACATTTTCATCACAGATTATTATACTCTTACTAAACGATATTTACAAAATTGTATTTACAGTTCAGTTTAATTACAGTTGGATTATTCTGTTGCAGTTCAAAAGTGAATGACTTATATCACATTATTCATGTGATAGTTTGAAATTTGTTGGTGGGTAATATTTCCTCAATCTTGACACATGTACTATGTCTGATTTTTCTTTGTTGTGTGCATTTGGTTTATTGATTTCATAAGTTACGTCCGTAACTTTTCGAAGAATTTTATATGGTCCACTGAACGGTTGCGAAAGTTTTCGTGAATTCGGATATTTGAATTCTTCATATATCACAAAGTCATCTGCATTAAAAGTTTTGTCGACAAATCTGGCATCGTAATATATTTTATTTTTTTCATGATACTCTTTAGTTCTTTCCACTGCCAGTTTTCTAGCTTCCTCAACAGGAGGATAAATGTCTTCATTTACTGGACTTTGAAAAGGCACTGTACCGTACATTAAATACGCAGGTGTTAACTTCGTAACTGAGTGTGGAGTTAGGTTGTATTCTTGAGTCACCTGCTCTAATAATTTAGGCCATGGCACGTTTCCAAAAGCTGCGTTCACTTTGCACTTTAGGCGAGTGACTATTTTTTGGTTCAGACGTTCCACCTTACCATTTGTCTCTGGTCTATGAGCTGTGGTTAAAAGCTGTTTAATTTTGTGGTGCTTTAGAAATTTCTTGAAATGAGATGAAGTAAATGATGGATTTCTATCACTTAATACACTTTTAGGTATTTGAACACTGAAAATTTGTTTAAGAAAGTTGACGTAAGTTTCGGTAGTGATTGATTTTGATGCAAAAGACCACATGTATCTAGTATGATGATCTATAAACAATGTTAAATATTTTTTCGTGGAATTGTAGTAGTTGAAACCACCCACACTATCTACTGCAACGAGATCAAATGGTTTATCAACTGGAGGCATAGACTGTAAAAGGCCAAATCTTTTTTGTTGAGGCTTTTTGTTTACCTGACAAATATGACAATGTTTGTTAAATCCAGTTATATCTAATGTTATATTTTGCCAATAATATACAGGCGTAAGTAAATTAATTGTTTTTTGAATTCCTGGGTGTCCAAACTTTTCATGGACAGTCTCAAGTAATTTACGGCGTAAAGAAAAAGGAACAAAAATTTTAGTAAAACCCTTTTTACGCAGGCATAACACGTTATTAATTTCGACAAAATTACCAGTTAAATTGTCATTTTTTTTGAGCCTCTTGAATTTCATCCAATTGCAGTAGATGCGAAACGTGGTTTCCTATATTTTTTTCAACACATTCATTATTTACAGGTATATCTCTTGAGAGCATGTCAGCCTCGAAGTTTGTGGTGCCTTTCGTATATTTAATATCATAGTCATACATACTTAATTGTAAGGACCAGCGGAACAAACGACCTTTTAAGTTTTTTACATTTTTGAGCCAAACTAACGCCGCGTGATCGCTATGTATGACGAATTTATGGCCAAAGAGGTAGTGGTGGTACTTATTTAAAGCATCCACAACAGCTAGACATTCCAACTCAGTAATACTATAATTCTTCTCGTAATCTTTTAATGAGCGGGAATGGAAAGCTATGGGATGTAAGGCACCCGAACTGTCTGGCTGTATTAATATTGCTCCCACACCAGTTTGACTTGCATCAACACAAATATGACATTCTTTTTTAGGATCAAATATTTTAAAAATTGGTTTACAAATTAAAGAGTTTTTCAAAACTTGAAATGCTTCTTGGCCTTTGTCAGTCCATTGCCAAGTTGTATCTTTTTTCAGCAAGTGGTTTAATGGATTTCTAATAGTTGCATATTTATCTATAAATTTATGGTACACATTTATTGACCCCAGAAATCTTTGGAGAGATTTAACATTTTTAGGCGGTTGTAATTTTTTAATAGCCTCAATATTACTATTATCGGGCGCTACAATACCATTACAAATTTCATACCCTAAAAATTCAATTTTAGTCTGTAAGAAAGAACATTTTGATGCTTTTAACTTTAAATCTTCCTGTCTGCATATCTCAAAAATTTGTTGAATATGATCTAAATGTTCTGAAAGGGTTTCAGAAAATATTATTATGTCATCAAAGTAATTGGCTGCAAATTTTATTTTATGTTTTGTAAGTATTCGACGCAAAGTTCTTTGAAAAATACTTCCTGAATTTTTCCACCCGAAGGGTAATTTGTTCCACTCATATAAGCCACTATTAGTGACAAAAGCGAGCTTTTCAGTATCGTCGGGATGAATTGGTATATGCCAATATCCGGAAGCCATGTCTAATTTGGTAAAATATTTGCTTTTCCCTAATTTATCTACAAGTGTTTCTATCAGGGGTAATGGTTCTGCGTCGTACTTAGTAATTTGATTTAATTTTATGTAGTCTATACATAATCGACTTTTTATATTTTCGTCTCTTTTAAAAACTAGTGTAACAGGTGCAGAGTACGGCGATGAGCTTTCTTTTATTATTTTAGCCTTTAATAACTCTTGACTTTGATTTTCAATTTCTTCTTGTTGCTTTGGGGAAGTTTCATATGCCCTTAACGACACCGGTAAGTCGGATGTTAACCTTACCCGTTGAGGTTCAATTCTAATTGTTCCAACATCATATTTATTTTTGGAAAATATATCTTCTTAATTTCGCAATATTTCTTTTAACTTTGAATTTTCCTCAAGTTCCGAATGTCCATCGACAGGATCGCGACATTGTAGGCCTCCAATGCCGCAACCAGTCCCAGAAACATCGGACGAAATACGAAAATGATTATTCTTTTCGCAACTCATTTTTTCATTTCTATCTTTCTCTTGACAAGTTTTCTTTTCCGTGCTACTCTTTTTCTTTTCATTTTCGTTATAATGTAATTCCGTCACTCTTTCCTTAGTTTTACTTTCTTTCGGATCTTTCACTCTTTTAATTTCCTTATCAATTTTCTTGCGTATTTTTCCCGTACTATTATTTTCGTTTTTATTTTCTTTTACTTTATTTCCACAGTTCCTAACTAGGATTTCAGGTAAAATATGCAAAGACAAGTCATTCGGTTCGGAATCAGAAAAGGTGATCAGTTTTCTCTGATCCTGCATAACGACATGTCCTACACAATCTATGACCAAACGAAATCCCACGCAACTCTTTAAACCTAATATGGCATAAGGTAAATCGGTGTCAAGAACATAAAATTCCACCGGTTTAACTATATTGCCGACCTTAAGGTAAAGAATACACGTTTGGTTAAGCTGTAGCATTCCCTTCGTTTGTTTTATTTTTACAGCGATTTTTTCTTTAATCGAAACATTTAATGTTTTTGCAATTGCACTCGGGATGATATTTAATGTTGAACCGGTATCAACATTTAAATAAATAGTCTTCAAATTCGAATTTGTATTTTGAGTGTACGCGTCATTAGATAGTTGATAATCATTTTTAAATTTCGCCTCATTTTTAATAATATACCCGGGTATTATTAATTGTCATATTTCGTTAACTCTCTCATTTTCTTCTCTTAATTGATTATCTTTTTGCTGAGGTGGTAGTTTAAATCCAGCATTCGATGGATTTGGCTTATTCACACATGTTTGTCCCCAATGATATGCGTTGGAGATTCCTTGTTGTGCGCAAAATTTACAAGGATTAGGGGGTAACTCCTGCGAAAAATGTGCAGTCTGTCTTTTTACTGCATTTTGTCTTTCATTATGACCAACAAACCTCGGTTTATTCTGTTGGTAAAAATTAGGTTGGTATACATTGTTACTATCTTGACGAGAATAGTTATATTGTTGACGAAAATTACTTTGGTCATGATTTTTTGGCATCCAATTTTGATAAAAGGGGGGCTTCACCCTAAAAATATTTTGTTACTCCCCTTTAAAAGCGGACTTGGGTGTTTCATGTGGAACTTCATTTATTAATTTTGACACTACCTGAAGCCATTCGGTGGGAGTTTCTGGCTCTTTTATTACCAAAAATGCCCTAACTTGGGCAGGTAACCCAACTGAAAGCCCCTCAAGGATATGTTGATTACTAAGTTTTATTTTTCTTCCCATTTCTACTTTTTCCGTAAAATAGGAGTACAACTCTTTCGGATTTCCAGAAAATTTTAAATTTTGAAAATCAAGAAAACTACTTGCTGGAGTAAAGTAATGTTCTTCAAAAATTTGAATGATTTCATGAAAGGAATTACAGCAAAGGCATTGATTGATGTAGAGCTTTAAGGCTGAACCGCGAATAAATTTCTGAAAATTTTTTAATTTCTAATTATCATTTAAGTTGTTCTGAGCCGTTTGCTGGTTAAAGTGAGCTAACCATGCTGAAAAATTTATCCCTAACTCTGGTTCAAATAATAAAATTTCAGGTGAGCTACTCGAATTTGTGTCTTTTATTTCAATTTTTGAAGTAGAAGAGCCATCGGCCAAACTCATCTCTTTTATTTTATCACTAATCGTTTGACATTCTGAATCCATTTTTATTAAGCTTAAATCGGCAGTTGCCTCTGCTTGAGTTTCGGCATCCTTACGGTTTAAGTTATCTCCATCCATGTTTGAATTTTCTTTGTGGGAAGACTCTAAGTCAGAATTTTTTAAATTTTCAATGGTCTTGCTCATTTTACCACTACGTAATAACATAATTCTAATAACACACAAATTTTTGACATTTTTCCTTTTTTACCTTCCCACTTTAACAACAAAAATATTCCGCGTAAACAAATGCATAACATCTAAAATATATACAGAACTATTCATAATACTGCAAAAAATATACCATAATTTCAATTACACAGCACATATACCATAATTTCAATTACACAGCACATTGATAAATTTACTATTTCAAACATCTTAATGTCAAAAAAAAACCCGTGCTGACAAGATCCCTTTTAAAAATTTAAACCGATAATTAATATATCATCAAATAAAGAACTTATTCTTCCAAAGCACATATTCAATTTATATCATAATAAATTCTAAAGCAATATCATGTAAATAAAAACCAAACGGGAGAAAAAGATATTCATATAATTATAAGATATTTATGAAGAAAATTCGAAATATTACCATTTTGGAATAACACATTAAAAATTACTCTATCCAAATTCCCTTTAGCACATGAAAATAATTTCAATTCTAAAGCACCACACATAACGACCCTTTCGTTTAATCACTCCGCAGAACGCAAACACTCTTCGCTTCTAAAAGCCACAACGGGGGCGAGCTTTTCCCCACTCGGTGAAAGAAGCATACAATGGTTCCTTGAACCGTCTGGAAAGATGATCCACGCTGCTACATCGGCGCGGCACATTGCAGATTTAGTATTGCTTTTCTTCGATGGTTCTTTTTTTTCCTGCAGGAGCCCGGATAGGAACATAAATCCTACCGGCTTGTAAGAACGGCAGTCCCGTTCTATCTTCTACAGCAGTGGCCGCTAAGACCCATGTAAGACGAGGCACAGGGCTTCGTTGCAATTCTTTATTGGTACATTTTAACACACAACTATCACAACATTAATATTGTTGGAACGAACGACATGAAGTCATCAGCACGTTTCAAGAAGCAAGAACCACGATTTTCGTTCGGGCAGTCGTATTTATATGGGGGAAAATCTCTTAGACTGCAGACAATGTTCCCTACACCACGTGATGGCACGTGGTTTAAATAGGAGGGCCATATGGAAAATAAAATATATTATTGGCTTTAATGCCGTAGACAGGGGCTGGCCTAAGTCTACGGGGAAAAAAATAGTCTGGAGGGAATTAATGAGGGAAACCAAATTGAGCTTAGGCATGACCATATATGGTAACGCGTTAGAGAAATTTATGAGTGAGACAACCCTGAGTTGTCAAGTTTAATATGGAAAAAGCCAGACAAAGGAGACAAAGGACTTCTCCATATCACAGCCTGACAAAGGATACAAAGGATTTTTCCATATTACATATATATATAAGTTGCGTCTTGCGTCACTGCGGAGAGGGGGGAGAACCTTTTTGTTGAATGTTAAGGTGGCCCCTAAATGATGTAGGGTTTTCGAAAAATACACATACTTGAATTCATAGACCCTTTTATTTCCCTATACAATTTTACCAATGCTATTTCAATGTATCATAACTGCAAATAAATGTAGTTAACTGAAATTTGCACCAAATAAATAAAATTGAATTTGTTAAGTTTTTTTTTTTTGCACTATTGAAAATATATAAACTACAAGTTTATTCAACACAACAAATGTGGAGTTTTTTTGGGTGGGGGGTTGTCCCACAAATTGCAAATTAGCGCCCCGGCGGGTAACATTCATGATAGGAACGCCACTGTATATATAACACACACACACGTATATTATATATATACAGTGAAACCTGTGTAAATTGACCACTTGCGGTGCAGCACTTTAGTGGTCAACTTGGACAGGTGGTCAACTTATAGAGGGTGGAGATTTTTTTTTTTTTTTTGTTATTTCTTGCACTATGCATTTATTCATTTATAATTAATTAAAATATAGCTTCATGTATTAACGTTACTCTAAAATAGTGATTAGCTTTTTTCACAATTAACTGAAATATCATTAAAGAAAGTTATCCCGAATGACTTACAATGTATGCTATACAACTTCAAAAGTAAAACACTTAGTTAAAATTAAGATAAATATCATATTAATAATGCCAGTTACTTATATGATGCTAATGATTTCCTAAAAATATATATTTTTCAAATTGGCTATATCGTATCAAAGAAAAAGGAATAAACTTATTTAAAGAATAAAAGAGTGAAACTGAAAAACAATTACTATTCACGTTAAGAAAACACAAATGAGCATCAAAATGCAGACATACGTTTCACCCATTTGGTTAATTTACAACTAGGAAACTTTATATTGATATTTCATCCATCCAGACAAATGCTGGTCATACTTATAGCATAAAAATACCTTGGAGAAGCTATTTTATTATTATTTTTTTAATACTTTCAAAAATGAATAAACAAACATATATAGTAAAAATTAGGCGGTCAACTTACAAAGGGTTTTTTGTAATACTCCCTCTCAAATTTGGCTTACATAAGTGGTCACCATAGACAGGTGGTCAACTTAGGTGGTCAAGTTACAAAAGTTTCTCTACATAAGATAATATAGGGCTAATTCTGTTCCTGTCAAAAGTAGTCAACTTTACAGGTTTTACTGTATATATATATATATATATATATATATATATATATATATACATCACTCATAGAGGGAATGATCACCTTATATATGTAAACATATAGTGTGGACATTCCCTCTAATAGCGATGGTGCGTACCCAGAATTTTTTTTCGTTGGGAGGGGGGGGGGGCCTGTCTTCGATCCACTTATGTTAAAGAAAATTCAGGGCGGAGGGGAGGAACCGTGGGCTACCCTCTAGATACTGCCTTTGCGGTGCACTCCCGCAAAGTTAAAGATTTCAGCATTTTTGTCCTGAAATTTGCTTCTGTATTTGCAATTTAGAAATTTTTGATAAGGGACCGTTCATAAATGATGTCACGCTTTTTTCCCATGTATTTGACCCCCTCCTCCCCTTCGTCACAATATGTCAAACTTCAGCGGACCCCCCTGCCCCCCTCTGTCACATGTTACGCTATGTTGCAAAATGCAGGATGTCACACTTCTTGTTATCCACTCTTGCTATCACTCTTGTTCCCCCCCCCCCCTCTAATCAATATTAGGGATCACTCAAATCCCTAATATTTGGTCAACAAGAAAAATATTTTAAACTACTTATTATTTTATGGAACTAAAACTAGACCTTCTTTAAGCGATTAGAAACATGTTTCTATTTGCTTTATATATTTCAATGTAACATAAATGCGTTTTGCAATTTAGTACTTTATTGTTATTTGGACACCAAATCCTCATTCGGTTCCAAATCACACCACCAAGGGAAATATTGACTCAAGATTCCGGTTAAATCGAAAACTCTAGTACATGGAATGGAAGATTGCGTTACAATGCTACGTGCATATTAAGGCATATTTAATTTTATTTTTCGTTAGTCTCCCACCTCAAACCCCCTTAAACGATTTTTTAAAAATAAGATTTATGGACTTTCCTCCTTCTTTCACCTATTTAGATTTGTGATCATGATACACTAAGTTTTAAGTTCTTCAAGATGACCAATCTGACTTGCTTTAACTTGAGCAACATTAGGATCGGTTTTAGATACTTTCTTTTAAATACTTTTATTTCATAAAAATATTTGAAGGAAATTAATAAAAAGAAAAGGAAGGAGAGGGGGAAGGGAAGCATATTAGGAACATTCTTATGCACACGGTCGAACTTGTTTGTAATGAGACCGTTTTGAAAGACACACCGGTTATAACATCCAATGGCGAATCGATAGGAGGAGACAAACTGAACCGGTGACTCCTCAGAGGGTCTTAGTACTCAGTTATACATTATTTCAAATAATAATAAAGGTTATTAAACATCCGTTGTAAAATAAGAATATTCTACAAAAACTAATAGTCTAGACACGGTGACTCGTATTTATGAGAAGGTGTCTGGTGATGTATGCGCAGCGATAGGGAACAGCCCAACATAACATTTTATTATATCATTCCTATAAAAATAACACATTAAAAAATCGATTCTTGATATTATACTAGGGCGATCCTATTTCTAAATATCAAATCTAAATATATAAAATTAGAGCTTGTTTCCTTGTTTGTGTTAACTTGCTGCACACGGGGCGCACAATACCTTAAATACAAGCCTGTATTTATATAAAGATTTATGTACATCAGTGGCGTACGCAGAATGTTTTCAAGGGGGGGTTCATAATTTTCTGAAACTACTAAAAGAAGTTCGGGTATGTAATAAAGCACTATTATTTTCCTAATTTAGACAGCTATCTGAGCTCAGGGAGGGGGGTTTAACCCCCCCCCCCTCCCTGCGTACTCCCTGATGTACATATGTCCATTCGCACACATTTCGAAAGTCATGTCTTTTAAACTTGTATATTGCTCACTATCCTGCTATTTTTTGTAAATTTCAGCGCCCTGCACGTTTTAAAGTCTAGAATGAACTCTTCATGAAACATCACAGATATAGAACATAACTTTGCGGAATCTGTCACTTTTGAAACTACGAAACTCGACGAAAACGAACCAATTTTGTTATAATTCAGAAGTTTTAAAATGAATTGGCCAAAAAGTTGTAGTCAAAGAGTTTTTAATGTTTCAAGTACACTGCGTACTTAGCTATGTATTCTTAAAAACTGTATTTTCTCAGTTTTTTCACACGGTTACAGTTGTATTTAAATTTATAAAACCTTCAAGATACATTCATTAAAAAACTAAAAAACTTTTTTTTTTTGTTTTCTGTATGACATGATCTGCTCATTTTTGTGAACCATTAAAAGGAGAAATTAAAAAGATCACAAATAACAGAAGAAATGTTTATTCTTGCACTTTTTTCCATGGAAATTGTAAACTTTAATTTCTTTTCTATTTAAAAACCGAAACCGAATCGCTAATAACGAAACCTATCTTTAACTAAAACGTACTAGCATTACAAAAAATTTATTCACAAAATATTGGTTAATAAAAAAAGAAGAAAAAACATTTAAATCCTTAATTTTTTTAAAACGAGAATTTCGAAATTTACGTATAAAGTTATTTTTGTTTTTCATGCTCTTCATCCAATGCCTGATCTAGGGGGAGGGGAGTAAGTCAGGGCTCTCGCCTCGACGGCACTTCTGGGGAGGGCAGAAAATTCAACTGCGCAAAAAAAAAAAAAAAAAAAAAAAAAAGAAAAAAGGAAAGAAAGAATAAAAGAGAAAATATGTATTTAATTTAGATAATTTAACTTTTGGAAAAAGAGCTTTAAAATCCCAGCTCGCCACTCCAATTGATTGATCGGCTATGTTGCTAACGACTAAAACCGATTAATAGAAATATTTATTTGTATAAACTGTCAGAAACTCTAAAATTGAGGTATACTAAATATGTTACGTCGTTGATCAGTCGGCCGGCTCCTGTGAGGGGGCGGCGAATTTTATAATATCAAAGTTAAAAAAATTAAATTTAAAAAAGCGAAGGTTTTTTTTTTCCCTTGTGACAGTGAAATATAGATCATGCTATACTCAAACAATACCATAATTTTTCTTTTACAAATTTCCAAAGCATCCTTTTGGGCTTTACCCCCCCCCCCCCCCTCAATGTTGAGCTGAAAATGCCATGCAGTGGGAACATTAAGGAAAGTTTATTGAGTTTATCAATGTCCCCCAAGTGAAAAATCCTTAAAAAAATGGAAAGCGTATAAAATGTGATGTGAAATTATGAACAATCATTGGATGGAGGGAAAGGGGCGGCATTAAACCGTTATACCCCGCCACTCAAAACTCCGAGATCCGATACTGCTTCCTTCATTTCAATTTTTTATTTCACAACAACCTTGAAATAAAAAATTGTCATAAAAAATTCTTCATGAAAAAACTACAATATTAAGTCTCGTAAAAACTGTCGTTTTAGTTATCAAATTTTTTTCCCTGCACCGCATTAGTTATGCTTCAGTTGTATTATTTCACAGCTAACTCCTTAGTCAATAAGAAGCATAACCGCATAGTTATTTCAATATTTTTCATTTGTTGTGATCGAGAGTTTTAATAGTGTTTCGGCAACTAGTTAGTCAATATCAGTAGTGCTCCCTCCTCTGAAGTTTTTAAATTGAATGCTTTTTCAGTTACACTATGATTTGACTCTAAAAAAATCGGGGGGGGGGGGGGGATGAAAACAAATCGCTTGTTGAAAAGAGATAAATAGTGATCAACAATCTTACGACTATTGTATTATAATAAACTATTATACTGTAACTTCTAATCAAATTCTTATTTAAATGTATATCATGCTAAATTAAGCGTCCATTTTGCAAATTTGGAAGTTTACAAAAATTCTAATGTATACAGACGCAATAAATAAATATCATACTTCGTCGTCACACGTAACAAGTAAAAAATACGAACATCATAAAATTAAAGATCATCTTTTTCTGAAAATATAAAATTTTCATAAACAGAAAAAAAAATCACAATTTATTTTAAAATATTCACTGAAAGTACATTCATTGGATGTACTCCATGTAATCACAATTGTACTGAACAATTTTCTTTTCTTCAAGTTTTCAGTGCATTCCTTAAAATTGACCTTAATCGCCTGCTTGGCGACCGAAATAATTTTTCCTATGCTCGTGGTCACTAATGGCGGACACTGGTCTTGCTTTTGTTACTTCCAGCTTCTAAGATTCTCTTATCTACGTCCCTAGGGGGTTCTTGATTGATGAGGGTAGGATTAAAAGTTAGGGAAAACGGATGCACCCAAACAGAACTGTTTGAGCTACTCTTTCATATCATGTCATAATTATGATTTTAAGTTTTACGTAATAAATACTATAAAGCGTTAAAACCCCGATATTCTTTTAGAAACGCCCTGTACTTAAAAAAAATATAATTACTAGTTTTTATTTTGTAAACCTAGTCTTAAAATTTCTTTGACACATTGTGTACACGTTTATAACAAAAAATAAATAAAATAATAATAATAATGGGCCGCCAAACTCATCCACCCCAGATTTTTGACTTCGCGACGGCCCTGATTTGACATTGGACTACCTGGCAAAATTATTACTCGCGGCATTGATTACATTCACTATTTCTTATTTTTCTTGTGTTAATTATTTGTTCAACGATGAAAGACAAGGTCCAAAAGTTTTATTAGAGATCTGTGGGTAGTATTTATTATTCAGTACCTGCGACGATGCCACATCAACAGAATTCGATGCACACCTGTTCTAAGATCAGGGAAAGAAGTAGGAATTTCTTCAGTGTTTACAGATCTAATTGCAACATGCAGTTTAAACGAGCATTTGTTGGCAGTGTTAATATGATGGCGAAAACACAGTCTTCTAGTTTATTTATGAGTGGGAAATTTTACTGCGGGACGCTTTTTTTTTTTTTGTGTTTTCGCGTGCCTCTTAAATATTAAATTTTGATTAATACGTTGAGGACGTCGTGTGCCACATGCGAATAGTTTATCTGTCGTGCGGCGTGTACCACTGGTGGCTTATATCAGCTATAGTCTTATAACAAATTTTTGTTCGATGAAAAAAACTTTTTTACTGAAAAATTGAAAAGCTTATTTTTACAGGTAGCAAAAATCTGCGCCGTCCTCAACGTGTAAAAAAACTGCAGTTTTCAGAGGAGTCGCACACTAGTGCGAGCCGCAGGAAGGAAAATTAGAGTTAAAAATAATAAAACCGACGCTTGCTCCGCAGACTGTAAGCACTGCGGGTGTTAAAAGTTTCTATGCAAAAATCGCTGCATGTATATTTAGTAGCGGTCGACGCACGTTTAAAATTTTAAAGCACGTTTTAACAACCTTAAATACAAGGCTTTCACACCAGTTGCTTTAATTATATAATGATTATATGACTCATATAAAAAAAAAAAGCATAATTCCTTTGCATGATTTAATTTTGTTCACCGTGTTCGCTGAAGAGAAAAGACGATTTGAGAATTTTCAACCCCGACGTGGTTATAAAATGAAATTTTCAAATCTGGCCCAGAAAAGATTTTCCCAAAAATCCAGGCCCGGATCCGTAAGTTTCGGGCCCTTCCAGCAAAAAATCAGTAAGGTAACCCGCCCCCCGCCAGATAGCAAAAAAATATTTAAAAAAAAACCTTTTTAATTTTTCTTTTACATTTGTGATTGTCAATTGTTTTTTTAACTACTTCAGTTTTTTACTTAACATTTGAATTCATTTGTTGTAATGCTTAAGATCTAAATTATCTCTTTCCCTCTTTTCTTTATTCATTGTCTAAGTTCCTAAACGGTTCTTGTAAAATTGTGATTTTTTTAAAAACTTGCTCGTAAAATTAATTTTATCTATTACTTCACAGATTGGCGGCAGTGTGGCGTAGTGGTAAGGCGCAGGCCTCGTACGCTCAAGTTCGCAGGATCAAATCTGGGCTGTCGGTGAATTTTCAAGATGCAGAAAATCGACAGCGCCCATGTCGTATGATTATGCGGCATGTTAAAGATTCCTTGAGTATCCGTTTGGCATGGATACTCTCGACTAAATTAAATTCCTAGTGCAGGTTGCATCAATTACAGGTGAGGTGCCGCCCTCTAGGGAGAAACTGAGTTTCAAAAAACTGCGGCATTGGCACCACACTCATTGTGGTGCTGCTGAAGGAGTTGTTACCAATCTTTGGGAATGCACTAGGTCTGCAATGGTTAAGAACCAGTATACGCAGCCCATTAAAAAAAAAAAAAAAACAACACTTTACATAAACGTTCTATTGCATAAAAATCTTGACAATGACGGTTGCCCAGAATGCTGCAATTTTTAAAATCCATAAATAGTTCTATTTTTTATGTCAACCGTTGTTAGAGTTTCTGTTAATGCCCTCCCTAAAACCTCAAATAGTTATACCGTATTTGTTTTTTTAAAATATGAAGTGAATGTTTTTAAATGTTTTGTACAACTTGTTTGTGCAAATACAATTTGTGAATCTTATAAACTATACCCTATAAAGTTTTCCCGAGTTTTCACAAAAAAATAATAAAGCCATAAATAGAACACATGATTATTTTCATTTAATTTTCACTTTTTCGATTATTTTCAGGTTCGCATGCTTCAGGTAGTTTAATTTATGTATGGGGTGCGTTTGAGTAAGCACAGATGAAAGTATACATATAACTATCACAAGTTTATTGCTAGTAATAGCTCTTAAGTGGAAAACCAGTACGCAAATCAGTAACGTAGACAGTTCCGAATTATGGCCAAATTTTTTTCTCAAATACCAGTCAGTGCATCGTCTAAACGATGTTCCACTGTATATATATTCTGCAGAGGAATATATATACAGTGGAAGTAACAGTAACTCTCTCTCTCTCTTTGGTGTACAAAGAGAGAGAGAGAGAGAGAGAGAGAATTTTAGATTTCTTTACTTAGGAGACATTTGGACTTTTTATGGAAATTCTATCTCATAACACAGGGTGGGGCGGAAGTAATGACCCGGTTTTGAGAGGGTAAAAAAAAAAAAAACTAATACAATTTGAGACTTAAAACTTTTTATATTTTGATCTGTATATAATCCCATTTATTACATTAGATATTGAGCACCATTTCAGCAAGATGACGGCCTTCAGCAGCAGTACACTGATACAGTCTATTCTGCCACGCAGAGCGCTCTTCGTGTGCATTTCAATATTCCGCGCAATGTTACGGTTCCTAGCGGAAGCCTTTTTCTGTGGGGTTATTTGAAAGTGAAAATTTGGAAACATCGCCCCCATACTTTACAAGAGCTGAAGAACCGAGGAAATATAAGCCATACCCAGGGTCCGACAAAGCACGGGCGACTAAAAAAAATGCTTTGGCGACTAGATTTTCAGGTGGGAAAAAAAGATTCCATTGCGCAGACCCGAAACGGATGTTTGCTTTTTTCCCCCTTCAGCATTTAGCTTTGTTCACATTCAATCGCCAAGCTGCATCGCGGATGATCGCTCATTTCGTTAGCTCCTCTCTTTCTCAGAAACAGTATTATCTGTATAGGCTAACAGTACAGCGAATGAGCGACTTCTCTCGTTCGATGACTTCACGCGTGTATAGGGATCCTTACTTCTACTCACGTGGAATCCGTCGGTCAATTATGTACATCGATTCTCATGCTGCCTCGTGTTTGCCACTGATGCTTGCTTGCTCGCTGTTGATTTTTTTCGTATGCTTCGTGTTTGGCGTTGGCGTCATTTTGTTTTTCGGCATCAAACCGCGGGATTGGTGGTGTTTACATAACCAATGTAAACATCTCCAAAGGGGTACTTTTTTATCCAAACTTTATTTTTAATTTAAAAATAACGATCAAAAACTAGGAGGCGGGGGGTGTTTTTGGACTTGGTTATTTTTCCATCAAACATCGCAAAAAGTTGAACTATTTCCAAACAAAAAGTTGAACTTTTTTTTTAGGATGAGCTTTTTTTTTAAGTATCGGAGACAATCCATTGCCTATAAACGTAATCTGACGCAAACAGCTGTGAAAGTGAAGAATGCTTAATCACTTTTCGTCTTCATATCTTTGAAAACGGTCAAAATTAACGATTTTTCTGCACTTAAAATTATGCAAAATTAACGTTGAAACCAATGTCCTCAGGTCTCGGCTTGGACGTTTCCCGTAAGGTGGAGGGAGGGGAGATCCGGCGTCACCGCAGTCCTATTCCAACAATGCTCTCCTCCTGCCTCCTGGCAGCGAAATTTATATCGGAGGCTGATTTTAGTATTACATGAATATAGAGAATTCTGACTGGCCCTCAGTCACGTGATCCCGAGATGAACTGCTGTTCGTAAAGGATGCTAATATTAGGATCTTCATCCTATTTTCTGAGGAGTACCAATTCATTTAGAAATTAATCTTAGTAATTGTTTATTCTGTATGGATTTCTTCTTAATCAAAACTTTTTCTTTGTAAAAACGAAAGTTTTTCAAAGATATCAACTACTGTTGGATTCATTGCTAAGCTAAGCATATAAGCTAGTGGTGACATCTAGTGAGAAAAATAACAATAAAACTGTAATAGAAATATAATATTTAATAGACAAGTAAGAATGCAGCTCTTTGAATAATTTTATTTTAACTTTTCTAAGGTCGACGAAAATTTTAGTGACAGAAAAGTTAAATTACTTATGCCATGGCTGCCTACGATTCTATATAGCGGCTGTCCAAACGGGCGAAAAGTCCGTACACACAGATTTTACATTTTCTGCCACTTCGGTTATTTGGCGCTGATTGCATGCATAGGCGTAACTAGGGTTGGGTAAAGGGGGGGGGGTCACCCTAAAAATGTACAGACTAAACACCAATAAGCAGTACACAAGAGTTCAAAATTTACACTAGTCATCAATACTTGTCATTACAGATATACTCCGTGTTTATTTCAGGCATCTCTCGGGGGGGGGGGGGGCTACCCCCTCGGAGCAAGTCAACTCCCCCCCCCCCCATCGGCGAAAAAAATCAGATCACAATTTTTAAAAAAAGAAAGAAAAGAGAAATTACGCTTTTAAGACATCTTAAGGCCTAATATTGAATTATGAGTTGTGCTAGTATTGCTGCTGAAAAGAAAGTGTATTTTCATATTTACAATCTGTTCTTAGTCCGAAACGCGTGTTTTTTTGAGTTGTGCCACTATTTCAGCCCATGAGAACCAATCAATTCAGATCTTTTTTGTTCAATGTACATTTATGATTAGGCTAAGTAAAAGTGTAATTTTGTCACGGTATTTTTCACCTTCGCAATATTATTACAAACGCTCTATGAGACCATTCATAAACAGTGTCACACTTTCTTTCAATATATTTGAGTCCCCTCCCCCCCCCTTTGTCGCAAAATCACACTCTCCAACACACCCCTATCCCCTTTGCCACGTGTCACGCTATATTACATGAACACTTGCAGTGTGTGCAACGTACTTGCAGTGTTGCAGTTCAGAAATAAAGTACTTACGTTAAAGAATCACATTTTTAGTTTTATTTTTTAACTTTTAACGACATTTGTGGGCATAACAATAAATGATAATGATTACACGTGTACTTAAATAGCATAAAATTAGATTAAGGTTAAAACAGAAAAAAGATAATTAGTGCATAATAGTGAAAAATAATTAATTGACTTCTGAAAAATGACCCGCACTTATTTATTTTAAAAGTAAATACCTAAGAAGAGTTTCTTTTAAAATTTTAACTAGAAGTGACTTCAAACCTTAATAAGCATCCGTATTTTCAATATAAAATGAAATCAATGAAACTTTAATATCAAATTATGAAAATAAAAAATCATCAAAAATAAGTTTAATCTGCTGGTTTTTTACATGCTTTTATAGAAATCAAAATGTGTAATGTCACACTTCTTGTTATCCCCCCTTGTCACAGTTTCTTGACCCCCCCTCCCCCCGCCGCCTCACTCGAAGTAGTGTGACATCATCCCCTATGAAGTTAAAAAACGAAAAAAGGAGGATTAATAAGCAGTTTCTCAGCATGGGAGGAAGAAATAAAAAGTTGAAACTAAAATTGCAAAAAAAAAAAAAAAAAGGAGGGGGCAGCTAAAATATTATTTCGAAAAAATTACATAAAAATAACCATACCTTTCCTGCTTCAGGGTTTCTTCCCAAAATAGGACAAAATACTTACACCTTTTCCTTTACTCATAATCAAAATTTGAGCGCAGGCGAGCAAAGGAGACTTTTGCAAGACCACAAGAACCCACTAAATTCCCAACTGCCAAGGTCAATCAAGGTCTCTGTTTTATTGTGCAAAATGGTTGGGAAAAAAACAGAATATGATTCGATTAGAGGCATTCGCAAAGGGGCAAGAGCCCTCCCCCCGCCCCCCTTGTCGGAAGCGTTTCTATGTTGATTCGATTTTACGAATTACTAGTTTAAAAAAGAAAATAAAAGAACTAAGATTTGTTCCAGCAATAACAGCACAAACATCCATATCCCGCAATCGTAGAAGCAGGGGTCCATTAGGCATTAGCTTACTTCCACAATATGGGTAGTTAGTGTGTCGCCATTTCCACGAATGTAACCTTCGGGCAAGGATGGATAAAGCACCAAACTGTTGTACGTATATTTATGGCAGATGTGGTTCCATGACGCTCGCATTTTGCGAAAAAAGGATCACTATATTTCCTGTTTTTGTGTGGTCGGGTGATTAGAACCATATGCAGTCCTTAGGCAAGGAATCAATCCGTTATCTGTTGATGACACGCGGAACCTATCGCCTGGAGAATTGAGAGAAAAAAGGGTCTTTTTTTGAGTTCTGGTTTGTAGGCCCTAGATGTTTGAAGCGCCGTCTTGTCGTTTCCCCATTTGTAAAACAGAGGAACCCCCCCCCCCCTCCCGCTCCCAAACAGGTTGGTTCAAAAAACAAAATCTAATCATTATTTTTTTTTGTTTAAATTTTTTTTTTTCAGACAGGTTAAAAATTTCGAAAGTATTTCGGGGGGAGGGGGGCTCGGGTCCGTTGCCCCCCCTTGCTTACGGCTTTGCCTACAACACCAGTTTATCAGAAAACAAACCTCCATCAAAGAGGAGAATATTTTCCAGGAAACTGGTGCGATTGTGTTCCCAAATTGCTGCCTTTGGGTAAAAAAGACATCAAGAAGGTAAGAAAACCATCTGGAGTGATTGAAAGGATCTCTGCTGTCTGTCTGTGTGTGGTACGGTGATTGAAGCCACCTTTCGCTGTAAAATTCCTAAAGGTGATAAGGGGGTTGATTATCACCAGATGAAAAGTCCTCTGTAATATGAGCTACGTACTTTGGTCATGATCACCCTTCAGAAAGAGGAAATAAAATCATATGCATATGTGTTTATTTTTCTTAGGGAAAATATAGATATGTGCTTTGCAAGGCGTAGCCAGAATTTTTTTTGTGTGCCTAATATATGTGCCTAAATAACTAAATACAAAATAGGGGGGCGGGGGGTTGAATCCCCAAAACCCTCCCCTGGTTACGCCTATGGTAGAAGTCACTTAAAATTATGTTTATAATCCTTTAATATTACTGTTATTAAACTGAAAAGGTAAGTTAGGGAAGGAAAATGCTACGCATTTTGATACTAAATGAGTGATGCATGAATCTGAATTTTTCAACTGCAGAAACTGAAGCACATGGCTCTCACAGCACATTGGTAAGAAAGAAAAGAAAGACATTGCACATCTGTAACTATTTTGCGATTTTCTTTCAAGTTATAGACGATACAAAAGGCTATCCGGTTGCGTCTTAACCCCCCCCCCCCCTTTCCAGTTTTACATCCCTCGGTTTTCTCGGAATTTTAGAACCAAAAGAAATAGCAACCCCTCCACCAATTCCGAGAAACTCCAGTTCAACTTTGGCTACAAGTGCAGACTCGCCCCTAAATGACGATTGACAGATGCATCCCCCCTTATCACATGCATCCCCCCTTATCCCGTGACTCTCCGTTTCAGTTTCAGTTTCTCACGAAAGTGAACTAGTGGTGGACCGTGCTCCAGGCCCCGAGAGTCTTGCCCGTTCTTCTCCTTCAACGTCCATCTCCACGATTTTGTCCGAGGAATGAGATGAGGGGAATTCTACAGCTTGTCTCCTATGTTGTTCACACGAAGTAAAAAAAAAAAAAAATTCCAAGCCCACAACCCGATTAACTTGACATAATTTCCACCAAGTCGAGGAACAAAAATGAATAAATAACTAAATACCCAATGGGGGGGGGGAGGTTTGAACCCCCAAACCCCCCCCCCCCCCTTGGTTACGCCCTTGATTGCATGCACCTAAAAGCGAGGATTTAAAGGATTAACCATAGCAATATCATCGCGTATAAAGCCACCAAAAATATGATCGGAAATTTTCAAATAGTTTTTCAAAATATTTCTAAGACTAGGCAATGTCTTTGATTCCATTAATCCTTCTTTTAAAATCTGTTCTCAAGATATAGATTATCATTTCAAGATTACAAAAAACTGAATACGCAACAGCTTAACTATTTTTGAGATAATGAATGAATACTCTAATCAGTGGCGGATTTTCGGGGGCCAGTGCCCCTCCAAACAAGGGCGTAACCAGGGGGGTTTTGGGGGTTCAAACCCCCTATTGGGTATTTAGTTATTTATTCATTTTTTTCCCTCAACTTGGTGGAAATTATGTCAAGTTAATCGGGTTGTGGGCTTGGAAAAATCTTTTTTTTTTTACTTCGTGTGAACAACATAGGCGACAAGCTGTGAAATTCCCCTCATCTCTTTCCTCGGGCTAAATCATGGAGATGGACGTTGACGGGCAAGACCCTCGGGGCCCGGAGCTCGGTCCACCGCTAGTTCACATTCGTGAGAAACTATAAAACTGAAACGGAGAGTCACGTGATAAAAGGGGGGATGCATCTGTCAATCGTCATTTAGGCCTCCTCCGCACTTACAGACCCGACCAAGACCAGACCAATGTCCCCCACCTCATTAGGGTTGTGATTGATGATCCCCGACGGGCTATACGCGAATATGTGTTGAGCTCTCCGCACTTGCTTTTTCTTCTGTTGCACGACCGTGGTCAGACTTTCGGTCGGGGCAAAATCGGATTTGTATAGTGAGTCGGTGCAGAGAGCGTTCTTCAAGCACAAGGCACTGTAGCCGCACTAGAACCGACCAGACCCGACCAGTTAGCAATGTCTAATAAAGATATGTTATTATTTGATACCGAAAAATTTGTTCTTGCGGTGAAAGAGCATAGCTGTCTTTGGGACCTCTCCACAGCGGATTATTCCGACCGCAATAAAAAAAATCCTGGCCCCATCTTGAGTTTTTCATGGTTTAACTAGAATCAATTTCCTATCAGTCCTTTTACCATTAACAACTGCAATCAGGGGAATTATTGGCAATTCATACTTCATGTGTTTCTGAATTAATGTCTAACTGAATGGGCTGTTTTTTAAGTATATCATCCACTTTGAATTCATTCGGAAAGTCCCCATTTCTCAAATTATCAATACCAATTAAATTTCACTGGTTTGCCGCAACAGATTGAATAATAAAAAGAAAAAATGCCATGATATTAGCAGTAGAGTCACTGCGGGGGGGGGGGGGGGGGAATTACACCCAAATTAAATTTAAGAGTTCTTTAAAAATACATACACTTGCATTTTCCGATTTTACTGGTACCGTTTCAACGTCTCTTTGCTGATTAGAAATGTAGTTTCATGCGAGTTGCACCAAATAAATAAAATATAAAATTTCTTGAGATTTTTTTTTTTTTTTTTGCACTGCTGTAAATATAAACTACAACACTACAAATTTGTACAACACAGCTGAGTTTTTTTTTTTTTTTTGGAGGGGGGGGGGGGATAGCACAAATTTCCGCATTGCTCACGCCCATGCTAGGAACGCCAATGATATTAGTTTTACTTTTTAGAGTTTTCAATAAGAATTAAAAACAAGTAAATTAAAAATATCTAGTGTGCTGAATCTAAACGTTTGTAACTTAACCAAAATATGTGATGTCTGATGTCATGCTCCCTCTCTCTACCCCCCCCCCTTTTTTTGCCACAAACTGTCACCATTGCCTGAAATCCCCCCCTCGAAGTGAGAATTTCCCCGTTCCGAATTTATAAAGCATTGGATGTCAATTTCGAAATAAATTTTCGGAAACAAATAATTCTTAAGTGTTAATTATGTGCAGCGAAAAAATGTAATAAATTAAAAAATAAACAAGGTAATAATAATAAGTAGGAATAAAATTATAGATGTGAAATAAGAAAAACAGATATTTCTGCGTTCATCGAAATGCAGAAATATTTGTTCTCTGTTTATAAAACTGCGATTGGAATAAATACGTGAGAATGTGAAAAAGCTTTTATTAATTATTTTATTTATTGCATAATATAAACACTGAAATTTTATGTTCGCCTGTTTGATGTCAATTTTTGTAGTTTTATTTGCGCGTCCAATGTAAAATCAGTACAATAAGTTTTGTTCTCTTAAAAATGTTTTTTAAAAAATCATTTTATTAATATAAATAGTTATTAGTTTTTCCCGTGATTTGATAAGTGAGCTTTTATTACTCTACAGTACACATTTAATGTGCAATTATTTATTTTTAAGAATTAATTTTTCGCCCCCCCCCCCTTTTCCACCCTCTTTTTTTTTTTGAAATAGGTTGGTAAACAGTTAAATAAGGCAAAAAAAAAAAAAAAAAAACAGAAAATACTGTAACAAAGTATGCATTTGAAAAATTCATGGCATTTAAATAAACCATGGCCAGCATCCAACTTGCTCGCCTTTCATGTCTACCGCAAAAGTCGTCTTTTTGCAAAATACCTCTTCACATTGGAGTTTTTCTTAATAGCCCATCAATCAAAGCCCTAATGAGGTGGGGGACACTGGTCGTGTCTTGGTCGAGTCTGTAAGTGCGGAGGAGCCCTTAGGGGCGAGTAGTCTGCACTTGTAGCCAAAGGAGTTTCTCGGAATTGGTGGAGGGGTTGCTATTGCTTTCGGCTACTAAAATTCCGAGAAAACCGAGGGATGTGAACTTGTTGGGGAGGGCGGGGGGGGGGGGGGTTAAGACGCAACGGGATAGCCTTTTGTATCCGTAGCTTGAAAGAAAATCGCAAAATAGTTACAGATGTGCAATGTCTTTCCCTTTTAGCCTACTTTCCCGTAAAAGTTAAAAAAATAATAATAAACATGAAAGAAGGCTTAATGTATCGTAAAAATATCGTTAAAAATAAAGAAAAGTCAAAAAAAGTGAAGTAATTAAATAAAGATTGAAAAATAAAAAATTTGAAAGTAGGGTTTTGAGATGGGGAAAATGTGTGTGTCTGTCGGTCTGTCGGTCTGTCCCCCCTAATAACTTTTGAACGAATAGTCCGATTGGAAAAATTCTTTTTGCGTTCGAAAGATCTCGGCGAGGACATCTCATTCCCATATTTTACTTTTTGATTTGAACAATTTTTTGTTCAATTTTGAACAGTTCAAAAAATTTTAACATTAGCGCCTATGGGCGAAAATGAAGCAAATTATGTAAACTCTGGGTACAAGATCCATGTTCCAATGAACAAGCTTACTGGAAGAATCTCTTGGCGTGGAATTTGAACAGTTTTTGTTCATTTTTGAACCGTTCAAAAAATTAACATAGCGCTTACGGGGAAATTTCAATCCTATATAAATCCTGACCTAACGGACCGATTTGTTTGGAACAAACTTTATCAGAAAGCTCTTATAACGTAGAACATGTGAAAATAGAAATTTCACCCAGAACTAACGAGCCTATTTTCCTATAAAAATTTTTTATCGGGATTTTTAAGGATATTTCTCAATGAATGAATGAATGAGTGAAAGCATGAATTAATGAATAAATGAAGGAGTGAAAGAATGAATCAATAAATGAATGAGGACATGAATGAGTAAACGAATGAATGAATAAATGATTGGCTGAATAAAGGAAAGAATGAATGAGTGAATGAATATGTATTATCCGTTGAAAAAGGTATATTTGATTAAGAACTAAAGCTAAAGGAGAAAGAGATAGCTAGATTATAAATTTGAATTTGGTGTATACGGGAAAGTAGGCTCATATAGTTCTAGACGGAACTTCTTGTTTACCAATGTGCTGCGAGAGCCATGTGCTTCAGTTTCTGCAGTTGAAAAATTCAGATCACTCATTTAGTAGCAAAATGCGTAGCCTTTTCCTTCCCTAACTTACCTTTTCAGTTTAATAACAGTAATATTAAAGGATTATAAACATAATTTTAAGTGACTTCTGCCATAGGCGTAACCAGGGGAGGGTTTTGGGGGTTCACCCCCCCCCCCCTATTGGGTTAGTTATTCAGGCACATTTATTAGGCACACAAAAAAAAATTCTTGCTATGCCTTGCAAAGCACATTATCTATTTTTTCCCTAAGAAAAATAAACACATATGCGTATGATTTTATTTCCTCTTTCTGAAGGGTTGTGATCGTGACCAAAATACGTAGCTCATATGACAGCGGACTTTTCATCTGGTTATAATAAACCCCCTTCATCACCTTTAGGAATTTTACAGCGATAGGTGGCTTCAATCACCGTACCACACCCTGACATACAACAGAGATCCTTTCAATCACTCCAGAGGGTTTTCTTTCCTTCTTGATGTCTTTTTTACCCAAAGGCAGCAATTTGGGAACACAATCGCACAAGTTTCCTGGAAAATATTCTCCTCTGTGATGGAGGTTTGTTTTCTGATAAACTGGTGTTGTAGGCGCTGGGGTCTGAAAATGAAGGACCCCCTAGCCAACAATTGTAATAATGGGTTAAACCCTTAAGCCAGGAAGGGATGCTCATCAAGAAACTTAAGAAAAGAGCAGTTTGTATTTAGTCCTGTCCAAACACTCATTTTGGTAAAATCTTTTTTGTAGATGGGCCGATTGGAAAACTGATGAACTGTATTTGCATTGCATTATCATTTACATATGTTCTTCCATCTCTTATATTTTAAATATTTTTTTTCTTACGGTCCATCACTGATTGCATTAAGACTCTGGAAATCATCCGTTCAACGTTTCGAAGCTCACTGCTACGGTTTAATGCTGCATTTTAATTTACAATCAAAGTATTATTTATATTTCAGCTAAATTTTTAATTATTTTCGATACATAATAATGTTTGCACTCCAGTGATGGATACGTTCGTCATCCAAAAAGAAAAGAAAATTTGATTCAGACGCTTCCACTTCTGAGGTATGTTTTGCTATAAATTTAACAAAAATTTTAGAAATTTGTGGGGATGAGCATTTTTGTAGGGGAATTTGGATTTTTTTTTCTCTAAAATTCCACAATTTCCCAGTTTTAATATTTTGAATACACATAGAAGATTGCGTAGCGCTAAATATTGAATTTTCTATTGAGTTTTAAATAAAAAGTAAATTAATAGATCTAGTAATGAATGTTTAGTGTTTTTGTGAGTCAAGGCCGTATCCAGAGGAGAAGAGGGACCCACGGGCCTGCCCCGAAATATTTTGCAATGTATCATATATTCCTCACTGAAACTTTCTTTAACATAAGTGTGTTGAAGTCGGGCTCCCCCGAAAAAGATTTCTGGGTACGGCCTTGGCTCCGGGGGAAGAGGGGCATGTGAAGAATTAGGAAGGGCAGTGTATTCGGCAAGGTATCTGGACAGGAGGTCCAAAACCATAGGCAAGGATTCGAGGGCTCTCCTCAGGAAACGTTTTGAAATCTTTCTAGTCAATGCAATTTCGGGATTCTTTGGTGATGTTAGAGGAAACAGAAAGGAGTTTGGTTACTCTGCCCCCTGCAATTTTTTTCAAATTTTTTGGTGTCGCTCGTGTGTAAAAAGGCGTTGGTGAAAGTGTTTCTGAAGGTAAAGTGTCTTAAAAGAGTAATTTCCCTTTTCTTTCTTTTTTTAAAAATTGTGATCTGATTTTGTTTGCCGGTGGGGGGGAGGGGGGGAGTTGACTTGCTCCGAGGGGGTAGTCCTCCCCAAGAGATGCCTGAAATAAACACGGAGTATATCTGTAATGACAAGTATTTATGACTAGTAAATTTTGAACTCTTTTGCACTGCTTATTGGTGTTTAGTCTGTACATTTTTAGGGTGACCCCCCCCCCCCTTTCCCCAACCCTAGTTACACCTATGCCTCCAAAAGCAAAATAATAAATTTGTAAGTATCCCATTAACTAACTTTCACTCATCTTTCTACACTTTTGTGTAGATCAAATGATTTTAAGGGATACTAAAAACATAAAAACTCTGAGAACTTTATTATGAAAAAATTCATGACGGATAACCACTTTTATTTATGGTGTCCGGTATCCCCTCCAAAAATTATTTCTGGATCCTAGCTATTTTGTGCTGTTGCGTACTACAGATGCGTTATTTCTGTCAATTCGTCAATCCGTATCATATAAACATCAGAAGTAAAGAATTTGAAAGTTAACCTTTGAATTAAAATGGATGCGCAAAATTTTCTTCAAAGTAGAAAAATAAATAAATAAAGCCTAATAGAACTTTGGATTGCTAAGTGTTGAAAGTAGGGGAATATGGAAAAAAGGAAGGGTGCATAATTAAGATAAATTACTTTAAAAAATAAACAAATTATAAATTTATTTTGAAAATAACATTGTCAATCAAGAGAGAACAATGAATTTTATGGTAGAACTTGCACTAAAATATTTTTCGTTCTAGGCAGTAAATTTGTACGTTAAAGTAAAAGGGGAAAATTGTCACTTTGCACCATGTATGGAGCAAAGGGAAAAATTAATATATATTTTCCGAAAATATTTTCCGAATGAAATAGTTTTCTATGAGATAATTAACTCTTTGCATTCGTATGTCACCTTTTGGTAGTTCAAATTACATGTAATAATTCATTTTTACGAATACATAAATATTCTTTATTAAACATGAATAAGTAAATGAATGAAATATTGATAAAATGAGCGAATAAATAAAGGAATTAATGAAGGTAAGAAATGAATAATTAATTAAATGAACGAACTAAAAGTCTACTTAATAAATGAACAAACAAAGAAATGAATTAGTAATTGAATAAATAAATAAATAAACCCAAGTTAAGTTATTTGATGACTGATGTAGGGACAAAATGAAATTAAGGAGAGCCAGCACCCAAAAATGTTGAAAAACACCAAAAAAAATTTTTTTTATTGGCTTAAGTAGTAAAATAAATCTTTAAAAATGTTCCATGAAAGTTTCAGAAAAATTGAAGCAATATTTATTGATTTATCATTGATTTTATTACGGTGTGAGGTGCCACCTTTTCATTCCGAAACAGTAACTGTGCTGAATATAAGCCACATATTTATTTTTTAAAATAAAATAAGCAAGAAGAAGCACTTTCATCGTGACTGTAACTGAAAAATAAGCTGGTTCCTTGCTTGAAATTTCGATAAAGAAGGGATTTAAGTTTTTGCAAGCCGAAAACTTAAAATGCTGTTTTTTCTTACTTTATTTTTTGCGTATTTCATCTCAATTAAAATGCAAAGGCTTTTTTTTAATTTGGATCTATAATTTCCCACATGTTCACGAAACTATATATAATAAATCTATGCCCTACTTTTATGATAGCTTAAGTACTTTTTTTTTTAAATTCTTTTTGTAGGTTTTTTGAATTTTTCGTTGTTTTTTTCTGCGTTAGTTCAGTTTATATTTTTTTTTTCAAAAAGTATTTGACTTATAAAAAATTCAACACAAAGCATAAAAGTTTTGCTTTATGAGTAATGAATCAATAAAAAAGTTTTGAGATTTCAAGCCAATTTTTGAAAAAGAAGATGCATTTTTAAAAATTGCTAAATTTCGTTTTAAAAATTAAAATTTTCAAATTATATTTACGAAATCCATTTTTTCAATATTAAATTTCTTATGAAGTGATATAACATGACATGAAACAAAAATTGTAAATAAAAACACCATAGAGAAAAAAAATGGTCTCATGGTACCCGCTCCCCTTAAATGAGTAGAATTTCGCTTTGCCCCTTGTGCACATGACAAATTGTACTAAACCATTGAAATCAAAACAAGCTAAATATTAAATAAATTAAACACTGCACTGGACTTTGGAAGGTCTTAATATTGATAATAGGAATTTTATCATTATATAACAGCAAAAAAATATTTTGACTTAACACAATATTGCAACATCAGCATCAGATTTTGAAAATAGCTTATCTATCTATATATATTGTTTCTCAGGCCTGTTTTTCTGTTGATCCGCGATATCTTCCTCATTCTTTTATCAAATTCCACGATTTACCCCTCATTTAAAAGCTTATCGTGTCGGCTAATGACGAAAAATAGCCTACGGTCTAAAAATGTACCCCTTCTCTTAAATTTGAGATTTAAAGTCATCTAGGAAGAGTTCCTTTAATGGATGCCAAATTGATGTTGTGTATGACGGCGCCATCTGTTATCAAGTAAACAAACAAGAAACTCTTCTGTTTTTATTGTGTAGAAAATTGGATAGGTCCAGCTGCATCTGTGTGTTAAACTTACTTACTCAATCGTTAGGCTCTGCACATATTATGAATGTGTAGAGCCTAATCAACCAACAGTACCTATATTTGAAGTAATGGAACTGTTTCGTTATTGTATTTTAGTGCTATGTATACTAATAATAAAAAAAAAATATTGTTATAATTGTGATTATTTTGTTATTTTGAATATATAAATAATAGTGGGGAAAAATTGTAACAGCTATTTGTACTGATGTGTTCAATTACATGCCTTCTTTAGTACCAACACCCGTTTACTTTTTCTATTCTTCTTCATATTGTCCTTTCTCCCAAGTAAGTACGGAATTCCGCACGGGTCGACTAGTATTATCATATAGCTTGATCTTTAAGAGTTACCTATTTTTTGACTGGAATCAACTAAAGGTTATGTAACATGGTTAAAATTAATTAATAGGCGGCTCTTCAAATAGAATAAATATTTCTCAGACATCCAAATAGATCCATAATACATCCTGATATCTTCTGGATTTGATGGATAGCTCACGGATGTCCACACATATCCAAATCCTGGATTTGGATTTCTGGATATCCCTGAGATGTCCAGACATTAACATGTTTTGGATATAGATCTTTGGACAGCATGTGGATAGCCCAGGGATATCCAAGTCCTGGATTCGGATTTCTTCATATCCCTGTGCTATCCAGATAGTAACACGTGTTGGATAAGACCTTTGGATAGCCTATGGATATCCAGGGGTTTGGATTTTTTCATATCCTTGAGATATCCAGAATGTCATATCCTTGGGATGTCCAGACCTCTCTAAAATGTATGACTTGTAGATATTGATGGATTTGTCTATATTTAGGCTTCAGCAGCAAAGATTCTTTACTTAAATATTTTGTAGCTATCATTACTACATACCTAATGCGTTTTTTCATTTTATATCAAACTGAATTCACGAAGTGACTGCAACTTTAATGGGCTTTGCTTGAACTTTGTTTATCAAAATCGCGGCTTGCACGACACGTTGATCAAGTTCAATTTGGATATAATTTTCAGTTTGTATACTTCTCTCTAATTTTTTTTAAATGTTATTAGGCTTATTATGATGAAATATAATTATTTTGTGTTGAAATGATTTAGTTCTTTGTTTTATCTTTTTTGCCACGATTGCTTTAATTTCAGTGACTTAGTGTTTTTTGTTGACTAGTTTTCAAAAATCAAGTAAAAGGAATTAACTTTCCAATTCTATTAAATATTCGAATAGTAAAGATTGTTTTAATAATGTGAGCGATACTCTTGTCTAACGCAAGTGCTTACTGATTATTATTTCTAATAATGAGTCTGATTTTCCTCCTGGAGATTAATTTTACGTTTTGATAGTAAAATATGTTCAGTATCAACTCTCCAAACACTGTATGAAGAAACCTTCATCTTGTAGGAAGATTTAACCAACTGATCAACCAAAAATAAAATAACAATGCTACATTCTGTAATTAATATTTTTTAAATACTAAAAACTGTCAATGAGGCAAGGTTGTTACAAACCTTTTTGTTTAATCACAATTCAAAATGAAATGTTTGGTATATTGATGCTGAAAATGGCAAATGGAATTATTGTACCAAATTTTGGTACTGTCCGACTTTGAAGAATAATTTTGTTACTGATCGACCTTTGTCATTATGGCACTGGGAGTAATCCTGAGAGACTGCTGACACTTCCAGATTCTGACACATAACGCTTTCCTTTATAACATGCAAATATTACTGTAACAGCATTCTTTTAATTTCTAGTATGCTTGCTGTACTCACTCCCTTAGCTTTACAAAAGGTCTGCCATGTTTTAAAAAGTACTATAATATGTTAAAATCTTTATCTAGATGGAACAGTAGATGATTGTTTATTCATGGATCACAGTAACAGTGTTGGGGAATTCGATTATGTTGTTTAAGACATGTAACAGAAGATGATTATGACAAAACTTTTTCATATTTTTATTGAGTGTGACAAAGCACTGTCACATTTCTCTTGTGTTGGTTAAAAACGTATGGAAGCACAATTGCACTGCTGTTTCTTACTTTTTTGAATTAATTGAAAACAGTTATATGCATATCAATTGCAGCTTTTTGCTTTCTTAGTACCTAAACATTACTTTTCAATTATAATTAGTTAATTTATAACAATTTCTCTTGTTTTCCAGTTTATATACAGTAAAATCTAGTTACAGTGAATACGGAAATTTCCGTTAAAATGTAACAAAGTTTTAGTTCCGCTTTAAAGTCCGATAGAATAATTTATTTTCCGTTATAACAAATCTCTGTTTCAACAAAGCATTTTCCTGGTCTCTTGGAGTGTGTTGTAATGGGATTTCACTGTATACAGTAAAACCCGTTAAGTTCCCGCTTAAGAAGTTTTTAATTTCAATACCAGTTTCATTCCCATCTCCCTAATGTTAAAATAACCCCTTTTAAAAGTTCTGATTTTATTTATTTTTTTTTTCACTTAATAAGTTTTCATATCGGTCAATTTTTTCTTTCAAATGACACTTTAGACTTCTAAAGTTTCTATTTTTTTCAAGTTTCTTTCAATCTACGTAGTTAGTTTTCTTTTTAATGGAGAAATATTAGGAGAAGAATTAGAAAAGCTGTTTTGGTCAGCCTTTTCTCAAGGGTACCCTTTTCTCAACACTAAAAGTTCCAGGAAAACAGGTGGCAGAGAGGATTAGTCATCGAGTAGGTATTACTAGAGACGCTATAAGGAGAGACGCGACATATGCAGGGATAAAGAAATGCCGACTTTTAACCACCTAAGGGCTTGTTGGGGAACTTCTCGTAGACTTAACGCAGGAGAAACGAGAGGGGTTTACAAAAACGCGTATTTCACGGAAGCAAAGTTTTTCAGCAAAATTTTAGTGACATCTTCCAAAGGAGAAAAACATAGGCTTCAATTTCATACTAATTTTATGTGTCATAAAAGCATATTAGTTGTCTTAATTGATGTTTTACTGTTCGGAATCTCCCATCTTCTTCCAAACTTTAGATGGGAGAAAAAGAGAAGTTCCTTGGCGGTTTTTTGGCGGAAGTAGTTGGCGCTGTAGATAATTTATCGGAGAGTGAATGTCCAAACACTCTCTGATGAATGATTTTTGAAGCTCTTTTCTTTTTTAAATTAACATGAAAACTGTGCGGAATTAACAGAAATCGTTATTATTAAACAGTTGTCCATTCAACACTATTCGCAGTTTAAAGAATTCATAATTAAAAAAATACGACAGACATGATATACATATCTATCACAATCGTTCTCATCCAAATTAGTGAAGCATTATGTTCGTGTAAATGCGTGATATTATATAGACTAATATTAAAAGAGTTACTTATTAATTAACCTTTATTTAATCGTTCCAAATCTACTTGTATTTATAAAATATGTCAATACAAAAGGAATTTCTCATTGGAATTTTCACTCATAACAGAAAATTATGTTAAATGAATGTGTATCCGTCCTGTTGTCTTAGACAGTTTTTTAGCAATTGCATCTTATGAAATTAATATATATTTGCTGGATATGAATAAATATCAATTATTCAACAAAGTACATCTGATTTTGATGTACAGTAACTATAAAAACACTAGGAAACTTTTGGATAGGTGGATTAACGTCATGTTTAATATTGAAAATTAATTCAGAGAAAATGACTTCACATCATTAGTTTAGTCAGTGTATTACTAAATCAAAATGAACTGAAAGTCAATTACTGAATAAAAAAAACCAGCTTCACTGTGACTTTCCTTATGCTCAATCTCATCGTTATCCAGCTTTTTAAATAATGTGAATTTGTTGATTGGATACTTGTCATTATATTTATCAGCATATCAATACCTTAATCTATACCCCGACAGGGCCGGATCTGGGGTAGAGCGAGTGGAGCGGCCGCTCTAGGCGCCAGATGGCAAGGGACGCCAAAAAGCCAAATGCGAAAAACAATTTCCAGCGAGAAAAAAAAAAAAAAAAAAGATGGCGCCTTTTGAGAGGCGCTGGAACAGTGTTGCCAGATCAGATAAATTCCTGCCTTTTTTAAAACTAAATCTGACTATTTGGAGCGGCTAGTCCTAACCTATCCGAAATTGAATTACTTCCATTTTTACATGATGATTTATATAAATCAATACCAGGACTTTCCAATTGGCAAACAGAAATGACTCCTCAGTCTGCTTTACCATTAAAAGTTTCAGAAGATATATCGAAATGGCCAAATCCTCTGCTAAATAGGGTTTTTTATGAAATAGTACTGCAATGGTCTAATAATCATAATAATGGCAAACTGGGCAATGAAGAAGACTATGCGCGCAATGAAAAAGGTCGCCATTTTCCAAACATTTCCAACGAATTATGCCAAATGGAGAAAAATATGCCGGGAAATGGCTTGTTTATTCAAAATCTTCCTGAAAAGCGTTTTGCTTATATTGTTATTTATTTCACCGAAATTCAATATCAACTTTAGCAAATGAGGGTTATGATGATTGGGCCCATATTGCACTAGCCTTGCGAAACCATGATGAGACTGCTAAGGATCATCATTCAGCAACATGTATGTGGTTGGAAGCTACGAAAAGATTAGGAACGCAAACTGGAGTGGATCAACATTTAATCAAACAAATAGATGAAGAAAAACAGAAGTGGAGAGCAATACTTGAGAAAATGAATATTTTGACACGTGATTCACACAGCGATATTTCTGGAGCATATCTGACTCAAGAAATACTAAGCCTGAAGCAACTCTTAGACACATACCAAAGACAACCGAAAGATGTTCATAATGTCTTGAACAAAAGTAATTGGTGTGATTTGTTTCCAAACACTTGGACTGCTTTTCGGATACTACAAACTATTCCAGTAAGTGTCACAAAAGGTGAGCGAAGTTTTAGTAAATTTAAACTGATAAAAATCTACCTAAGATCGACCCTAGTTCAGGAAAAATTGTGCAATTTTTTCAATTGAAAACGATATTGCTGAATCCATACCTACAGATAATTTAATTGAAAAATTTGCCAATGCAAAAGCAAGAAAGGTAAACTTTGTATTGATTAAATGTAAATCTAGATCGACATAAGGAATGTTTTCTTTTAATTAGTTATTACAATACCTACATAGGTAACAGATTTATTTAGTGACTGATTGAAATTCACACCAAAACTAACTTAATTATATAGCAGTAAAAGCTTTCTTAATATTAAAGTGTCATTAAGTGTTGATATTTGCAATATAAGTTGATTTTTGAAAATTTGTTAATTATTATTTATTTAACATAAAACCAAAGTAGAATTTACGTGAAGTGAAAGCGTCGACCTAAGGGCGCCGAAACACCATCTCGCTCTGCCCTGATCAAGGGCTAGGGCCGGCGCTGACCCCGATCACGAATGTCCCAGCTTTCTCTATTTTCAAAAGATTGAAATATGAACTTGGGTACAAATAATAAAAGCAAAAAACTGCATCATTGATCTCAATTCAGTTATATTCTAAAAATAATGTAAACAGTATAATACAAATGTAGCCTTGAACTTACATTCAATCTTTACGAAAAATCTTGAAACATTCTTAACGTATCTTATACATTTTAAAAATTGTCTTTCTTATTTTGAATTTTTCCTTGCATTTTATTGGAAATCATATTTTTAAAACGAAGATCTTTAGTCACCCGAAAAAATAATGTATAAATAAATAACTAAATAACAATAAAAAACAATAGAGGTAGTAATAAAGAAATTAGCTTTTCTACATAATGCTGGATATAATGGGCCTTTTATAGTACTGAAATACAAACTTGATACATATTAAGATGTTTAAAACTACTTGTACTTTTTAAATGTTATATCCATCAAGTGCATGCTGATATTGTAATATTTTTTTATCCTTCGTAAAATTTGCTTTAAAAGTATACTTTTTAAGGATCTGTACTTACAAAATTCATTTCAAAATATGTTTCTTATTCATGGTGTATTTTTCCCTACGATTCTGAGAAACATAAAAACTTTAAACTTGATAGGAAACGAATAATATAATGTACCTCATATTGCACAATAACCCAAAAACTCCTATTCAAGACATATGTATATTTTATTTGTTTCAGGGCTCGAAAAATCTTTAAAATTGTACATGAAGCTCCAGAACCCTCCCCTTCCTACACCACTGATATATATATATATGTATATACATACATACATATAGGAAAAAAAATGTACATTTAAAAAAATAATTATAAGTACATAAAATCAAAAACTTAATTGGGGACTATAAATATAGCTGTCTATCTAAATATATATTGCATCTATATATTTAGTGCAAAGAAGAAACGTCATTTCATTTTTCCCTAGCAATATACATTTTATAGGGCAGAAATAATTTTTATAGCACGCATAGTTTGCGAGCATGTAAGAACAAAAATAATCACGTAAGGAAAAAAAAAAGGTCTGAAACGGCGATTAAACTTTAAACGCTGAGCCCTGGCTTCTGTCCAGTAACCTTTTGTTACTAAACCCCGGAAGAGCGACTCACCCATGCTCGAAAGGCAATTCCTTTACCGCCTCGAGTAAAAACTGGGCCCATGTCATCTCTTTCCTTATAGCCCTCTTTAGGTATTACTAATTCCATTTCTCCTCGATGGGATTAGTCGATTATTACGGGAACAATGATGACTGATCAAGGGAGAAGGGAATGTTTGTAGAGTCTGTTAGGGGGGTGTCTATTTTCTGTCTAATTTAAACGATGTAAAATAATAGAATAATATCATCCCTTATAAAGTATATTCATTGTCAAACATAGAGCCTACCCGTTTAAGAAGTTTTCCCGCATAAGAAGTGTTTTGTTCTTGGTCCCCTGGAAAACTTCGTAATCGGGTTTTACTGTACATAAGTGAAATAACTATACATGTATTTTGCACTTAGCTTATAGTATATACAAAAAGTTCTTCAGTACTCAAACAGTTAACCAATAAATGAAAATTGTTTAATTTCGTAAATCATGTCTTTTCTTTTTCATAAACATGAACAGTAATTAGTTACATGTAATATCTAAGTTTTATATTTGCGCATTAATCGAGACCAGTTATATTCATATCATTTACATTTTTTTAATTATGTTTTTTATTTTTGTTGGTAAACATTATTTTTAAATAGTAATTAGAGTCAATTTATAATCATTTCTCTTGTTTTCCAATATATAGAGAGTAAAATCTCGTTACAGCGAATACTGTTACAACAAAATTTCCATCAAAACAATTCAAAATGAAATGTCTAGTATATTGATGTTGAAAATGGCACAAGGAATTATTGTACCAAATTTTGGTACTGTCCAACTTTCAAGAATAATTTTGTTACTGATCGACCTTTGTCATTATGGCACTGGGAGTCATCCTGAAAGACGGCTGACACTTCCAGATTCTGATATAAATTTTTAGTTTCATTTTAAAGCCCAATATGATAATGTATATTATGTTATTAAAAAAAATTTGTTTCAACAAAGCATTTTCCCGGTCCCTTGGAGTGTGTTGTAATGGAATTTCACTGTATACTTAAATGAAATAACTACACATTTATTCCACACTTAGCTTATATACAAAAAGTTCTTCAGTACTCAAACGGTTATCCAATAATGATTATTGTTTAATATCAAAAAGCACGTCTTTTATTTTCCATGAACAATAATTAGTTACATGTAAATATCTAAATTTTATATTCATATTTTTTAAGCCCATTTTTATATCCTTTGTATCATGTGCACTTGTAAATTTCAATCTTTTTTTTCCTCAAGAGTTTTTTTTAGTCGAGACTTTCTGGGAGTTCTGCTGCAGAAATCACACTGCCAAGAAGGTTTTGCTGATGAAACATCTACAACAGTTCAAAATCATGTAAAAATGTATGTTTTTATGAAAAAAATCATGTATGTTTCCAAAATGTAAATAAAGTTGTGTATATGAACTTTTTGCATTCATTTCTCCAAAAAAAAAAAAAATGCATTGTTGTTAGAAGTTACACGAATTATATTTTAATTCCAGTAAATTTTGTTATTTTTAATTAAAAAGAGTACAGATAAATCAAAATGTACTTCTTTAGACTGTATTAGTAAGTGTAAATGTTTACATTAAACTTGCACAAGTTGGCTTGCAAAAGTTTATATTAATTATTTAAAAGGGTAACTTTATCCATGATATCACTGACATATTTATTGCATGAAAATTGAAAAAAAAAGACATCTCTTAATCTATTTACATGATATAAATGTGTGCATGATTTTACTTAATTATGTATAAATCTTTCAATACTTAAAGCAGTTGTATACATATCAAATACACTCTGGACCAGACTGTGATGGTTTCTTTCTTTATCTCTTTCTTTTGGATGGCTTAAGTTTTTCAATTTACAGGTTTGTGAATTGTTGAGAGAGCTATGTTTATCAAAAGATTGCACATGTTCAAATGAAAAAAATCTACCAGCATGTTCAAGGTTTTATAAGTTTCATTTAGGATTACGCTTTTATAGCAACTATAAAAGTTGTCCAATTATCAACAATACAGCCAATTAGTGATTCTTTTTCAGTAGTAAAAAAGAGAAAAAAGTCTTATTGCAGGTCAGAGAAAGAACATTATGAGTCGGAAAATATATAGATTTGAAAAGAAGCTATTAAATTATAATTTTTAATATTTAAAAATGATTAACTTTACTAATATTAATGAAGCATTATTATTATTTTCTATTTTAAACCTGTAAAATTTAATAGTTTAAAAATTGCAATTTTTGTATAAATAAATAAATTATTTATAAATATCAATATTTTTACTGGTTTATTGTAGTTATTTTATTCCTAATTATGAGTAAACAAATTTCACTCATAATTATGTATGTAAAAACGTCCTATATAACTGCATTCAGCCTGTAAAATGAGGTATTCATAAATAATGAATTTTATTGATACAAAAAGTTGCAATTTTTAAACCTCTTTACAGCTTAAAAATAGAAAACGAACATTATATCCAGATCATATCCTATTGGATACCTCAAATACATCTAGAAGATTTAAAATACACATCTATTTAACAGTTACAAGAGAGCTAGAAGCTATCTGGATATGATATCTTATGGACAGGAAAGAGATATTCACAGGATATCTGTGAGCCATCCAAAACCTCCCCTGCTTATCTCTAGCCTGTCCTATGCACGTCTGGACATCCAGACGTGCATAGGACATCCAAACGTTGCAACCTTTTCTACCACTTCTGGATATTCCTGGATCAGTTGGACATGCCACAGATGTCCACAGGATAAGCTTCATATCCAACTCGTAATCCGTTGGATATCTACAGGCTGTAGTGTGGAGATAGGTGGTTGTCTTTGCACATTCCCCTACGTCTATCCATCATATTCCACGCGGTAAGTTTACTTCATATAATGTTTATGGGGGTCATATAATGTACCTTAAGGGAAAGCTGTCTTTCTAAAGTCCTTTAAGAGTGAATTCTGCCTCACATTTGTGTATTGAATAATAGAAAATGAGGAAAACTCCCATCTGGCAACGCAACGAGGGTAAGACAACGTGTCACAACAACCATTTCATCTTCTTAATACTCACATGGATTCAACTTTCAGACCATTTCAAATCTTAACTTGATACTTTCTCATCTTTGTTCCCCTAATACCCCCCCCCCCCTCCGTAATTCGACAGTGTTTCGAACAAAACTTAGCTGTTTATAGTGATCGCACAATTATTCTTCCGACAACGACACGATAATAACTATATCGGATTGTCCGTGTGCATCGAGCCTTACGAATACATGATTATTCATAACTCCTATACTCTAAATATAAAATAAATCAATATATAAATAATGATTTTCCATGCATGATTGGGTTGGTTTCATTTCTGTGCACTGAAGAAAGTAAGTTTGAAATGCATGAACGCAGTTTTAAGGGAAATTTATGCTTTATTCTGTTTTTCTTCAAGTTATTGTCGCATTTGCATTTGCGAGTGTACTAAATTTAGTGTCTAAGACACAATTTGAAATACAGATGGCGACACCAGATTCATGGGAAGGTTTATATTCTCAGGTGGGGGTTTATCTCCGCTGATTTTTAGAAACAATTTCTTTTTCATGTGGGAACGTGTTTTGTAGTTTTTTCTATATTATATGTATTGAGCAGCATCCCTTTGCATTTCTTTCTCGTATAAAAATTTGAAATGACGAGCTTGCTTTCAAAAGTTACTTGCAAAAACATGGAATCAGCAATATTGCAAGATATAATAGAGGGCTTCACTATAGTCCAGTGTCAGTCAGTGGCTGGTGGCTCCATAGTCAGTGTTTCTTTCAGACCTTTTGTTCCGGGAGGGCAGGTGACGAATTAGAAGGGGCGATGTATGATCCCAAATCATGTTGTGTTATTTTATATAATAGGTAGAATAGAAATGATGATAATATGGATCTTTTAAATGTATATGATAGATCCCTGGTAATATACAGTAGAATCAATTTTCGGCTTTATGTTTAGTGAAGTTAGGGGAGTGAGTTTCTGAAATTTTTGTAATTGAAATCTTATAAGTTATTTTTAGGCTGGTTTCGGGGCGGAGGGGGGGGGGGGGGTCCGGGGTTTTTTTGCAATTTAAGTCCGGAGAATGCAATTTTAGGCTCTTAGGAGAAGTTAGAGGAGGGGGGGGGGGGGGTTCTAGGGTCCTCCCGTGAGAAAATTTTCAAACTAGCCTTAAAAATGCTGTTTTACTTTATTTTTGTCAACGTCACTGAAGACGGGTGCGAGGGCTCTCCTCAAGAAACTTTTTGAGTTCTAAGTCCCAGCAATGAAATTTCGGATGGGGGTCATTCATAAATGATGCCGCGCTTCAAGGGGGGGAGGGGGTATCATGAAAGTGTGACAGTTTGTGACAAGGGGAGGGGAGGGAGTACAATTTGATTTCTATAAAAACATTTAAAATCAGCAAATTAAACCTATTTTATGCTAATGTAATATAGCGTGACGTGTGACAAAGGGGGGAGGGGGGTCAAATATATTGAAAAAAAGTGGGACATCGTTTATGAACGGTCCCATACGTTGTTTGGGGATGTTAGAGGATGTGAGAAATAGTTCGGAGATTCTCTAGTCTCGCAAATGTTTCGTAACTAAAGTCTAATTTTTGGCTACTTTTGGTGACGCTACTGATTGATTGTGTTCGGTGTCGTTCCCCAGGAAATTTTCCTGAAACTGAAGTCTTAAAGTGCAGTTTCATGGTATCGTAGATGATGTAGGAGAATGAAGAAAGGTCCAGAGGACATAGCACGAAAATTTTCCAAAACTGATGAAGTTCTGAAAATGGAAAATTTTAGGCATCTTTGGTCACGTTAAGAAAAAACGAGATGAGCTGGGGGCCATGCTTTGAAAAATTTTCCAACCTGAAGCCCAAAAAGTGCAGTTTTAGGCTATTTTTTGGTGGCCTTATGGGAAAAGGGAAGGTGTTTAAAGTTCTTACAGGAAAGTTTTAAACTAAAGTCTTAAAGCACAATTTTTGGCATCTTTTTTCACATTAAAGAGATGTAATATTGCAAAAAATGTAGGGCACATGTACAATGGACATATTTATGTGTTTACTTGCTTGCAAAGCGATGATCATTTGCCAGTCAAGCAGATCACCTGAATCTAGATTTAGATGTTTTAAGTATAAATGTACATTGTTTTTTAAAAGATATTTGTCATTGTTTCTAGAAAATTTCCAAAAGTACTCTTAATGTTGACCTCAAATAAACAATTTAATTTGAAAGTAACAGTGTCAAACATTTCATTGCCAACCGTCTCACGTTGCAACTGGATATGTAAAGATTCAGATAACAGAAGTATGGAGCAAAAGGTTCCTATCATATGTAAAAAAAGGAACCAAAACTCAGTAATAAAAGGCAGGTTCTTTTAGGAAGGGGTTATATTCATGAGATTTAATGGAATAAAGGAGATTGTATTGATTATCTAGTACTCTGAATCAGGGCCACCGATAGTCCAGGCGGGCCTCATGTCAGTTGTGTCGCCCCCACCCCCTCCAACCTCCCTTACCCTTGCATCTTAACTATAGAAAAATTTTACCCACTGCACTATACTCTGATGCCGAACCGAGCCTCATGAATCAGCCATGCCTGACACCCCTCTCAACAGCCATGCTTAAAACCAGGTGTTATCTGAAGGACCGGAGCTTTGCCGTTTCACATTTTGTTGGCAGTGAGAGGCCAGTTTTATGACCCAAAAAAGGGGCCACTTTATTTCCTCTATATTTTAAATTTTAAATTTTTCTTTCTTCCTTTCTCCCTTTTATTTTTTCTTCTTTCTTTCTTTTTTTTTAATTGTCACCTGAACCTTTCTCCCGGGGGGGGGGGGGCAGTTGGCTTGCTCCTAGGGGGCAGTGCCCCTCCCGGAGAGATGCCTGAAAGAAACACTGTCCATAGTCATTGCAGGACATTCTCATCCCAATGAACTATTTTTTAATTACAAGCCGATAATAATGAACCGGCGTGGGACCCCGCTATCAACGGGGCATAGGGGCCTCGGGATTTCCTAGTTATTTTAACTGAAACTGTATTAATCAACCTCTACGCTTATTTTGAGCATTTATTTTCACAGAAAGTTTAATTCAGTGTGTTTTTTCTTGAAAAAGTAAACAGTGACGTTTGATAAGCAACTAGTAGCCTGGTAAGTTGCAGACGGCAGGATGGCTCGTATTGCCTACCCTCTGAATTCGCACCTGATTCAGGTAACAGTTGATCAATTCTTCAGATTTCGAAATTTAGTCTTCCGTACAACAAATATCTTCTCTTCCTGTCACTTACCTAGTTGTGACTCGATCGTTTTCTGGGAAAGTGCAGCTCCCTATTGCCTTTTCGAGTGCGCATTGCAGCCGTTTTTGAAGCACCCCATACGGCTTTTTAAGTACCCAAAAGGCATTACAATTGATTTTCCAAGCCCTGTATTCGCCTCTCCACCGACGACACTTATTTTAGAAAAATCATTTCCCGGCCGTTTTTCCTTCAATACGACATCTGTAACCTTATGAAAAATAATTCATGAAACATGACTTCATCAGTCATCACATCAAATTCACCCGCTAGCAATGACACCAAATCTTTTCTTTCTTTTCCTACTTATATTCATGCCATCCCACCGGAAAAAGTATCTGCCTCCAAATGGCACGACTGTCATGATAGTAGTCACAAGGCATCAAGTTTCTGAATAGGATGTACAAAATAATCGAAATTTAATATAAAACGTCAGGCAAAAAATCGAATAGAGTGATTTTTGAAACAAGTGAGATACCTATTTACTTATTATTATCACACTAAAAGAGTGAAAGTAGAGAAAACAAAAAAATCTAGAAAGTGCGCTCTTTCAGTTTGCTATAGGAGCCCTTTTGGACAGATGCCTTTTTAAGAGTATCTCCAGTCTTGCGGCTCTTTACTTCTAGACTCACCCCTACTCTTACCACTGTCTTTAACAATTCTCTAGAATAGCACCTACTTTTCTATGCGTTTTCTTATACGTGTACCTCTAGACAAACTTAACTTTAGTTCGATATAATGGGGTTTACTAATTTTTAAATAAATTCGCTACCAGCATCTCCTGAAAACGCACTCATAAAAGTCTTACATGATGTAGTAGATAAAATAGTGAATTCTCTGTCAAGCTATCTACACGAAAGCATCTCCGACGCTATCAGCTATGCTAGGGCCAGTGAGGCTCCTCATTTTGAGCCAGTAAGTTTCCACAGTCCCCGAGTTGCTAGGTCTGTGGCTCAGATCCAGGCTGGCTGCTCATATTATCGATAATAACATTCTGTATATGAGCGAATATTATGAATCATGATAAAATATGTACCGAAAATGTATGCACGTATGAATAGCTACACAGACACGTGTATTCTTTCATATTTAAGAACACAAACTGTCATTCACTCATTCTTAACAATTGCTCTTTTCTCTCAATGTTTTTTCGCTTGAGATAAAATGCACACAAACGGATAAGAGATTTGTGAAATCATTCTTGTTCACTCAAAATAGATGTATTTTTTTTCCTTGAAAAAGAGATCAATTTTCTTCTGGGCGCGCTTTCTGCTTCTTCTTTGCTTCTGGCTTAGCTAAACATTCTGAATCTTCTTTTGCAGATCAAAAGACAAATGGCGTTGACAGGATGTTGAGCTATATTTAAAGACTTTTCCCATTCTTACTCTACTGAAGCGTTATCATTCTTATACTTAAAACGAAAATAACTCCTTCGACTTGCTATTCTTATTTGTTCATTTTCTTTCAAACTCGCCACAATAAAAAGACTCCACGATAGGCTGCCATCGGGGCACGGGCCCCGGCTTGCCAACCTCCTAGATCCGGCACTGTCATCCAAAACGTTAACCAGAAATATTAAAAAATTACGATTAATGTTCGTAGAAGTAAACAACTACTATACTAATATCACGCGACTATCAACTGAAATGCCAATCCAGTTAATCCTGTTTTTGATATTTTAAGATTTTTGTAAATTTTGATGGAATATATTATATTGGTTATTTAAGACTTGACTATTAGTTTCATTTTTTACAGGTTAAGTTACATAGCCACTATGAATTTAAGAATTGTGAACATAAAATTTAGTTAAATATATAATAAAAACAATTTATCTTGCTTTCCTTACTACTTTCTTCAACCACTTCCTCTTGCTGCCCCCTTCAAAAGTTAAAATTGTCAGTAAAATCTCAAAAAATATTAAAACTCAAAAAAAAAAAAAAAAAAAAAAAACCAAAACGCCAAACAAATTATTTTCAGACGAGTTCAAAATCAGCATAATTTCTCGATTTTCTTCTTAACACTCCGTCTGGCGCGCTCCAAATTTTGTACCATCGGGCGCGCTGTATCTCACAGATACATTTCGTAATAGCAATGCGTAAATTTAATTATGAAAGTTTTTTTAAAATGTTTTTTTGTGTTTGGTACCAGGTTTCACCTCCCTTACACTTGGACCCTTATCTTTATTTCAATACAAAATACAATGAAAATATTAAATTACAACGCAAATACTTACTAGCAAAAAGAAATGTAAATTAATAAAATATATGCGTACAATAGGTGTTTATATATAATTATAACAAGTGAAAATATTCTTAATTGAAATATGAACTATTCAAATAATTTTAGGAAATGAAAACAATAATTTGACTCCGATACATTTGGTTTATCAATTGCACTTTTTTTTAAAAAAACATCACGGTATTTTCTAAGCAAAAACCTTCGCTGCTTTTTAGGCACTTATATTGCGTTTACCTAGTCTTTTTGTTGAATGACATTAAATAACCAGAATTACATTCCATGAAATCTCCTTTGTCCTTATCACTTTCATCGAAAATTTCTATATCTAAATCTTATTTTTCATCAAAAAAATTTTTTTTATAAATGTTTCAAGATCTTTCTGATCATTTAAATCTAGAAAGCGTTTTTTATTCAGTTTCAAAGCAAAATAAACGCAAAAATTAATAAAATTAGTATAACAAACGGAAAACGTCATCGGTCGCGCTGTATCCCACAGATACGGACCGCAAATGAACCCCCAAAAGCGGAGGAAAACCCCCCGACACCTACTCCCACACAACATTCTAGGAGACCTAGTGATCGGAAGGGCAGATATTGCTCTGGTCAAGGTGTATCTGTGAGATACAGCCGACGGAGTGTTAAAAAAAGCCAAACTGGCAACCCAGCTGGCCCCTGGCGCAGCACGAGTCGCGGGACAAGTACGTATGGCGAGTTGAATTTTACTTAAACAAGTTGTAGGAATAGCGAGGCGGACGAATGGCGGGGTTCACTGTATTTTGTTACAATCTAGTTTTCGCCTTTCTGTTTCTTTCCACTTCATCACTTTTTAGTGCTAAAAATTCAGAGCTTTATATGTTACTATGCTGTTTTTTTCTTTGGATCGATATGAAATTTTAAAATCATTTTGAGTTATTCGATAACAGATGGCAGCACATACATTGCTGTTATGTCTTGTACATGTCAAAATTGTCAATGGAGTTGAAAAAAGAAGGCGTCGCTAAATATTATTGTTTTAATTTGATTACTTTACTATACTAAGTAATTTTCAGAGGATGTAATCGGTCTGAGTTAAGATTGCTCTAGAAATTATAGTATCTTGGTCTGGGAAAGTATTTCAGCTTTAGGTAGGAAATAATTTCTCATTAGCTCAAAAAGCATTTTCGCCAAGTCGTTATAATTCACGGGATTTCCGTTTTGTTGCTGTTGTCTTGAAAATGAAGCGACCGTTAATAAGGGTGCTTTCGCACCAAAGGTGACAAAAACAAAAAACTTGTCTTTTTCTATTTGCGCAACTGCAGAGCATATTTTTAAAGGCAAAAAAAAAAAAAAAAAGTCTTGCGCTTGCGTAAATAAGAAAAGACAAGAAGTCATTTAAAGAAAAGACTTTATACTTTTCAAATAAGGTCAGTTCGCCTAAATGCGACGCGATTTCCCCTAAGTTTCTCGCATTTACGAAGTTTTTGACCATATTCATGTCATATTGGCATGTAAGAAAATAAGGATTAAATGCACTTTTGACGCTAAACCAAGTTTGTATCTGTTGATATTGTGAACTTCTAATTCTTATTACTCCATATGTGTCTGTTCTCCTTGCTGTTAATGTAACCTTTTATATATTTGTATTTGGCAACAATGTTCGTTGTTTATCTTCCCAACGTGAGCTAGCAGCATGAGTATTCTGCACATCTTAATTTCTAAATAAATTTTCATTTAAAACCTTAATAGATCACTCAAATGATTATTGCTAAATGACAAGAGGTTAAGGGACCAGTAACGAGTTCTACTACGCTACTAGAGTAAACTTAGTAATCGTAACAAGTGATCGGTATTGGAGGTTAGGCCTAACTCAAGAAGGAAGCATGGAAGTATTTACTACTGATAAACTTCTTGGATCTGAAAATTGGACAAGATGGAAATGGATGGCAGAAGGTTTGCTTATGGAAAAGGAGAATGCCTACGAGGTGTGTACCGGGGAGATCGTTAAGCCGGAACCGATTCTAGAGACTGATGCGGCGGACGTTCGCCAAGCCTACAATCGAAACCTATCGAAGTATGATAAAGGTAACAGAGCTGCTCGAGAAATTTTCTCAAGGACATTAGATTCCAGTATATGCGATCTTGTATCGATGTGCAGGACTGCTCGGGAAATATGGATAAAATTGCACGATCTTTTTGAACAAAAGTACACACAAGCTCAGTATGCTTGTCAGTTACAGTTTTCATCCTTTGTACGAGATACGACTGCTACAATGGCTAAGCATATAGCAATGTTGGAACGCTTAGTTTCGCGAATGTCCGATTTAGACATTAAACCAAATGACTTTGTTATAATGAGCAAACTCTTGGAAACTTTATCTAGTGATTTTGAACCACTTAAAATGGCTTGGTGTGCGAGACCTGAAGAGCAACAAACTCTTACAGAACTGAAAAAACTGTTGATCGCCGAGGAACAAAGAAGATCTTCAGAATCCTCTCGGGAAGCTGAGCTTTCAGCGTTATTGACCAAGGATAGCTTGAGAAAGGTGCAAGGTAGTGTTAAGCATGCCAATCCTGTAAACAAACAGGGGAAGATAAAATGTTTTAAGTGTGGCAAGAAGGGACACTTCAAAAGGGACTGTCTTAAAAGAAATATGCAGGAGAAAACCTATCGTGATGGAGAAGTGTTTGTGACGGAATCCCTTATGGCTAGCAGTGACGATGTCTGGGTGATTGCTAGTGGAGCTACCCAACATATTACCAACAAGAGTGTTTATTTGTTTAATTATGTGAAATATAAATGGCCCCTTGGAGGTCCGTGTTGGAAACAACTCAACAATGAAAGCTTTTGGCCATGGAAAAATTTCTATGAAGATGCTTGTTCATGGAAATTGGATGTTAAGCACCCTAGAAAATGTCCTGTATGCTCCAGATGCATCAAGGAACCTGTTTTCAGTAAGTCAAGCTTTAGACCATGGATCTGAGTTCAACATGTGTGCTGACAAGTGTGAGTTCATAAAACCAAAAGGTGTTGTGGCAGTGGGAGTACGACAAGGAAATATGTTTAAATTACTGTGTCAAGTGATTCTGCCAGAGACGAGCACTGCCCCTATACCTGAAGCTCAACTAAATGAGTCGAAGTCACTTCAACTCTGGCATGAGAGACTGGGAAACTTGAACAAGCAGCATGTGAAGAAGCTTCTACAATCCCAAGGTATAGAAGTGGAAAACGACCAAGAATTCTGTGAAGCAAGTGTGCTTGGTAAACAACACAGGCATCCCTTCCTTAGTCGTCAGCAAAGAGCCAAAGAAGTTGGACAACTTATCCACTCTGATGTCTGTGGCCCGATGGAAGAAAAGTCAATGGGTAATTCCTTATACTTTGTATGCTTCATGGATGACTACTCAAAGTTTAGAAAAGTGTACTTTCTGCAGCACAAATCTGAAGTCGTAGAAAAATTTAAGGAGTTCAGTGCCTTGTTCCAGAATCAGACAGGAAAACCCATTAAAGCACTCCTTACGGATGGTGGTTTAGAATTTAACAACAAAGAGTTAAAAGGTTTCCTGCAGAAAATGGGAGCAGAGTTTCGCTTCAGTACACCTTACACGCTTCAACAAAATGGATGTGCTGAGCGTAAAAACAGAACTCTTGTGGACTTAGCTCGATCAATGCTGATTGCTAAAGATTTGCCAAAGTCTCTGTGGGCAGAAATGGTAAATACAGTGGTTTACATTCTAAATAGAGCTTCAACATCTGCTGTGGAAGGTAAATCCCCTTTCGAAGTGTACTGCGGAAAAGTTCCAAGACTTGACCATCTTCGAGTTATAGGAACGGAGTGTTTTGTCCATACTCCAAAACAAAAGAAGAAGAAATGGGACTTGAAAAGCCAAAAGGGAATCCTTGTGGGATACTTAGATGACATAGATGGGTACCGCATCTGGATTAAAGGCACAAGGAAGGTGGAACGTACCTGAGAAGTAGTATTTTCTCCGGAAGTTTTGTCACGATCCGTCCTTGTTGGTCTTGGACCAAAACATTCAGAGAATGATCTAAGCCCCGACTCCACAGAAGTTGCTACACCCCCTGATAGTAGTGGAAATGAACCTGATCCAGAAAACATATCAGCAGACAAGCAGGTCTCTGGTAGTCAGCTGAGGAACAGAAGTAATGAAGGCACCTGATCGTCTTATTGAATGTTGCATTGTGGAGCCGTTAGAACCCGAGCACTACCACCAAGCCCTGAAATCTAGCAATGCTCAAGACTGGAAAGCTGCTATGGATGATGAAATACAATCCTTGTTGGACAACAACACCTGGTACTTGACAGATCTGCCATCTGGAAGAAAAGCCATCACCAACCGGTGGGTTTACAAAGTGAAATGTCAAGCTAATGGCACAGTTGAGCGTTTTAAAGCAAGATTAGTCGTTAAAGGCTCTTCTCAAATTAAAGGCATCGACTACACTGAAACGTTCAGCCCTGTTGCCCGGTTTGAAACCATTCGTTCCCTGATTAGTGTTGCTGCCAATGAATGTTTGGATCTAACACAGTTTAATGTAAAAACCGCCTTTTTGTATGGGACTCTTGAGGAGGAGATTTACATGAAGCAACCGGAAGGATATGATGACAGATCAGGAAGAGTGTGCCGCCTAGTGAAAAGTCTATATGGTCTCAAACAGTCTGCAAGATGTTGGAACATGCGATTTAAGGAATTTATGAAAAGATATGGCTTGCAAGAAAGTGAAGCAGATTCATGTCTGTTTTCTAACAGTGATAAACACCAGAAGCTGCTACTCGCCCTGCATGTAGATGATGGACTTGTTGCTACAACACCACATCTAAAATCAACCTTCTTGAGGAGTTGCAGTGTGAATTTCAAGTCACATACAAAGATGCTGAATATTATCTTGGTGTAGAGATAAAAAGATTAAGGAATGGGGACATTGCTCTAACTCAACAAAGTTATGCATGTAAAGTGCTGGAAAAGTTCAATATGAGTGATGCAAATGCTGTGAGTACTCCCATCGAGAAGAGTTGCCTGTCAGATGATGAGAGTGCAGATATTAGTTCTGAGGTCCCTTATCGTCAGGCTGTGTGGAGTTTTATGTACATGGCGGTTGCTACCCGCCCCGACATAGCTTTTGCTGTATCATATTGCTCCCAGTTCCTCGACAAAGCACAGTCACAACACTGGTCATTAGCGAAGCGTGTGCTTAAGTACATCAAAGGAACACTAAATCTCGCTCTAGTATTCAGGTGTGGCTTAAAACCTGCTGCACTGGAAGCATACAGTGATGCAGACTTTGCCAGCGATGCAAGAACCAGGAAGTCTGTGTCTGGTATTGTTTTCAAATATAGTGGAGGAGCAATATGCTGGGCCAGCCGTCGACAGCAGTCTGTTTCTTTGAGTACTACTGAAGCTGAATATGTAGCTGCAAGTGAAGCAACCAAGGAAATAGTGTGGCTGAAGCGTTTATTTGACAACATTGCCCCTTTAAAAGAAATCCCTACTTTGCAAGTTGACAATGCAAGTGCAATACGCTTAGCTAAGAATCCTGAATTTCACCGTCACACAAAACATATTGACATCAGGTATCATTTTGTGCGTGAAAAATGTCTTATTGGTGAAATAAATATTCAGCACATTGACGGAGAATACCAAATTGCTGATATTTTGACAAAACCTCTACCAAGAGAAGATCTAGGCGTGATGAGCCTACCAGAACTTTAAGTTCAAGGGGAAGTGTTGATATTGTGAACTTCTAATTCTTATTACTCCATATGTGTCTGTTCTCCTTGCTGTTAATGTAACCTTTTATATTTTTGTATTTGGCAACAATGTTGGTTGTTTATCTTCCCAACGTGATCGTGCCGGCAGCTAGCAGCATGAGTATTCTGCACATCTTAATTTCTAAATAAATTTTCATTTAAAACCTTAATAGATCACTCAAATGATTATTGCTAAGTGACAAAAGTATCGAAGAAATAGAACTTTAATTATAATTATAGAAATAATTTGCATCACTGTCGCATTTAGGTCACCTTGTCACATTTGGGTAGCTAAAACATAAATGCGACTGCGACATGCTAATTACTACTTTTTATCAATTTACAGTACTACATTTTTGAGTGCATTTAATTTTACAAATCAGGGGTTTCCAAACTGAGTGCTGCGGTATCCTGGGGCGCCATACCGAGAGATGAGGGGTATCGCCAGTTATACCCTTGCCATCATTTTTCCCCAAAATCGTAAAAATACACAACTATCACACATGTCACGGATTGGTATTCTATGACTGGTGTGCCGTGAATAACAAGGGAAGTTTGGTTTTGACGGACTCTAGAAAAGTGTTTGAAAAGTGACATCACGAGAGTCGTTTTTTTTTATAGCCGCAAAGAGGCTGGGCGAATATGTGAAACATGGCGGTTTCCGGTTCGTGTGTTATACTATGTTCAGGATGTTATTGGAAAAGAAAAGTAAGGCAGGGTTGCCCATCCCACCAGCGATGACGCACCCCCCTAAAAAGCTAGAGAGTAATCCCCCCAAAACCTCCTGATAACAGCCCTAAAAACCTTTTTCTTATTTTTAGCTTACTTTCCCGTAAACGTTAAAAAAATAATAATAAAGCATGAAAGAAGGCTTAATGTATCGTGAAAATATCGTTAGAAATCAAGAAAAGGTCAAAAATAAGTTAAGTAATTAAATAAAGATTGAAAAATAAAAAAATTGAAAATAGGTTTTTCAGATGGGGGAATTTGTGTGTCGGTCGGTCTGTCTGTCTCCCCCCCCCCCCCCTAATAACTTTTGAACGAAATGTCCGATTCGAAAAATTCTTTTTGCATTCGAAAGATTTCAGCAAGGACATCTCATTTCCATATTGTACTTTTTGATTTGAACAATTTTTCGTTCAATTTTGAACAGTTCAAAAATTTTTAACATTAGCGCCTATGGGCGAATATGAAGCAAATTATGTAATTCTGGATACAATATTCCAGTTCAAATGAACAAGCTCGCTGGAAGAAGCTCTTGGCGTGAAATATTGATTTGAACAATTTTCGTTCATTTTTGAACAGTTTAAAAAAATTAACATAGCGCCTACGTTTAATTTCAATCCTATATAAATCCTGATCTAAAGGAACGATTTGCTTGGAACAAACTTTATCGGAAAGCTCTTGTAACGTAGAACATGTATAGACAGAAAGTCCATCCAGAATTGACGAGCCTATTTTCCTATGAAATTTTTTGATCGGGATTTTCAAGAATATTTTTGAATTAATGAATGATTAAATGAATAAGTGAACGAATGAATAAACGAAGGAGTGAATAAATGATAAAAGAATAAATTAGCGAATGAATGGAAAAATAAGTAAATTGGTGAATAAATACATGAATGAGTGAATGAATGAATACATGAATGACTGAATAAATGAATGTGAGTGAATGAATACGTATTAACCGTTGAAAAAGGTATATTTGAAGCAATTAAGAACTAAAGCTAAACGAGAAAGATAGCTAGAATATGAATTTGAAGGTGGTGTATACGGGAAAGTAGGCTCGTATAGTTATAGACGGAACTTCTTGTTTTCTAGAGTAAAGGTATTTTCGGCATTCTTTTTATTTTACTCTTTTCTTTTGCAAAACAAGATACTTAATCAGGGGTGCCCCCAGAATGATGGCGCACCTCCTAAAAAGTTACACAGCCCTCCCCCTTAAAAAAAATGATGACACCATTGAAAAACTGCCAAACTCTCTAAAAACACCCTACTTTTGATTACCCGCATCTCAAAAACAGCTTCAGCCCCCCCCCCCAAACTATAAGACCTACAAATATCGGCCAAAATTTCCTAAAATAACCCCCTCATTTATAAATTATCCACCCCTAAAAAGCTACGGACCCCCTCCTCAAAAATAAACGATGATATCCACAAAAATTGCCCAGCTCCCTAAAAATACCCTCTTTTTGGTTCCCTACCCCCTTAAAAGCTACACCCCTCAAAAACGATGGCACCCGAAAATATGCCAACCCCCCGCAATTTTTTGAAATTACTACCCCTTAAGTAGCTATGAAGATTCCCTCAAAAAAAACAGATGACACCGACAAAAATCCCCTAAAAAGAGGGGGCCCATTTACAAATCATCCACCCCCTAAAAAGCTACGGATCCCCCGCAAACGAACGATGAAACCTACAAAAATCAGCCAAACCCTAGTGAAAACCATCTTCTCCTTAAGTTTTTCGTTTTTCCAGGTATGACCTTTTCCACTTATTGAATGACGTTATAAGTCTTTAGACATTGAACCATAGGAGTAGTGTTTTTCATAACCAATTAAAAAAGAAAAAATAGTTATTTTAGTCCGTGGGACTGAGAAGAATGTTGTTAATTTAACAGTGACCTCCGTGATTTGGTGTCCATTGATTTTGTTCAAACTTCTTATTAAACTATTTCTTGGAACAATTTATTTAATCCAGTAAGTTCAATGGCTATACTAGGAATCGTAGTAAACCACCAATACCATATATATCTGCCCATGATTTGCAAATACCCTATATTAGCTTATTTTCAGTTTAAATTATGTACCCCAAAAAACTACGATAGCCATTCCTTAATGAGTACTTGAATATGGACCTCCAACTTCTCGAGAATCGCATTATACAACGTCTCTCAAGGTTCCGTCAAGATTTCCCCGAAAATCTCTATTCAGTACGATTAGGGTGATCACTGGCTAAAAAGCGACCATTTGACCTACCCCTTGGAGAAGGGAAAAAAACCTTGTTTCATCATCAATCATTTGGTGATAGCAGTTATTCCTCCTTTCATCATCTGAGATGGGAGTGCCAGAAGAAATCTCAGAGATGAGTTGAGTCGACTTGGAATAATGATCAATGCGTATTCTTTTTAAACAAATTTAACAGGTAGTATACATATAGGAATTAAATGAATTCTAAATTGCTTCCTCAGAAATGCTGAAATAGAAAACTATACACACATTAGAAAGAAAGCGTATGAAAAGGATCCGCGTAATTTTACATTATCGTCCCTTTAACTGTAGTTATGTCAGTTAATACCGGTCTTATTTTTGTTAAAACAGGCTTCCTCAAAATTTTTTTTTTACCATGATATTAATCATTACTCCAATAAACTTATTATATTTCTTAGGTTATAAAAACACCCCTTATGTCAATATCTACTGCCATCCTATACCTAATACCATAGTGCCAATTTCGTTCGTTTTTCCTTACTGACACGTATGTATTTTTTTTTTATTTTTAATTTTATATTTTACCGATGTTGATTTTACTACCAATATATTTGATTGAACAATTTACTTGGCTAGGCAAGGAGCAATTATATATATAATATAAAATATAGAATAAATATTTAATTATGATTAATGGATTGTTTTTAACTTTAAATTATTTTATTGATGTAATTTTTGTTATCAATGAAATATTGCTAATAGGAAATCATTTGCGAGCATGGTAGGAGGCGAAGTGTTCCGCAGTTGGACCGTTCCTGGTGGTAGATTGAAGAGTCAGGGGTTGCTTAGAGATTTTGCAAGGACTGCAATCAGAACTATTTTTTGGGGGGTTTTAGTTCGAAAACATATACGTGTAATATATGTATGTAGGTGTGTGGTGAAGCGTATCTAGCACATAGCGTGTATGCTGATGGCCATAGGCTTCTTCACGCGCAAAAGGAGGCCTGATTAGCTTTCAAGATTCAAAAAAGACAGTTATAATTTTTAAATAATACTTCCTATGACCAGAAATTTTTAATTTATAGATGTATGATTTATTTAATTATTTTTACTTCTTTAACCGTTTAATCTGGATAAGGAAAAATGGCTTTTAAATAACCGAGCTCTTAACCAAGCAATCCTCTGTGAGAAACATTGTATTAGACGGAGAACGTAGGGTACGCGATGCTCATCATGAAAATAAAAAATGTTTCTTATATAACTTCAGAATATGCTTCATAGAAAGGACCTATATAAGAGCTAGAATTTTTTTTTTAAATTCCTTTTTATAAATTATTATTTTTTTGATGGGCAGTCGTATGTTTTTCCGAAGATTCAAAACTGTTTCGGTGTTTGTTGTAGTATAGTTACTGAAATTTCATGGTTACATGAAACCTCAATTAAGTACTTTTAAAAGAGCAAAATCATTAGCAAGATATTGTATTGAAGCAAAGAACTTACGTAGAAATAACAAGTGGAGTACTGCTTTAGGCGTGGAATTTGGAATAGATGAATTTATATTTTGAATAGGAAAAAGGTTTTTCAATAACTTTAAAATATTGTTTAAAAGAAGTTGATATAACAGAGTTGACAAACTCTTCTTGTTATCTTTTTTTGAGTTACATTTTTCTCTTCCTAATAAGTAGTCATGTGTTTTTCCAAATCGGGACGATACAGGAAAAGTTTGCTATGTCCACTTTTGTATGCCCACTACTGAGACATTATAATTTCCTATGCACACTACTGGTGCATTGAAAAAGTTGCTATGCTGACTTATGATGCATCGGAGTGATGTAAGTTTTTATTTTTTTAAATTATATTATAATTCAATCGATGAGTTCTAAAACCAGTCATCTCCATCAAAACTAATTTCACAGGACAGACAAAAACTAAGTTATTCAATGTTCATCTGACGTATAGAACTTTTTTCAATTTTTTTTTTTTTTTTTTTTTGCCGTGGAATATGGCTCTGTACTCAAAATTCCATGACACTTATGGAATTATAACACTTTTTGTTTGATTTCAAAAAATAATTAAAAATTGGAGATGACTTGTTTTCGGACAAAAGCATTAAAACATACTTTTCATTACTTTAACAAGGGAAATATTAATAATTCTTCATTGAAAACAAGAAATTTAATTTATTATATATACTACAAATGAAATGGATATGAATATTTCTGCCACTGTAATAGTATTAACAGATAACGAATTAAATTCAAAAGCCAAACTAAATCTATAAATTCAGAAATCCTCTTCTGGATTATTACAATCTGAGCTAGGCCACAAATTTCATAAAAAGCCAAACAATCACTTAGTATGTATTTTAACACATTCTTAATGTCTACAATTTTCTTGTGGATTATGGCAACTATTCCAGAATATGCTTCCTTTACTGGTAACGGGGCCACTTTTACCGCCATATTCACCGTCAATCTAACTCCACGCGTGAAACCACGAGATCCGTTAACTCGGAGTTGGGGCTTAGCGCTGCGAAGTTAAAAATCGGTATTCACGGAGGAAAATCAACCTGGGGTTTTCCAACCACGAAGTTAGTCAACTCGACATGTGGGAATGTACGCAGGCCCGTTATTGGTCAAAACTATCACATGATTTTCTGCATGCTTTTTCGCCGCGCAGTGTACATTTCGTTTCCCGTTCTCTGCGGTATAGTAATGAATAAAACATGAGTGGTTTTTAGCCCGTTTGAGAAGGTATTACTTCTAGCACTCGTGGAAAAAATTTAAAAATATTGAAAAGTAAAGAATCCAATAAAATTTTTCTCGGAAAATGAAAATATATATATATTTAACGAATATTTTTTTTTTTTTTTTTTTTTTTTTTTTTTTTTTTTTTTTTTTTTTTTTTTTTTTTTTTTTTTTTTTTTTTTTTTTTTTTTTTTTTTTTTTTTTTTTTTTTTTTTTTTTTTTTTTTTTTTTTTTTTTTTTTTTTTTTTTTTTTTTTTTTTTTTTTTTTTTTTTTTTTTTTTTTTTTTTTTTTTTTTTTTTTTTTTTTTTTTTTTTTTTTTTTTTTTTTTTTTTTTTTTTTTTTTTTTTTTTTTTTTTTTTTTTTTTTTTTTTTTTTTTTTTTTTTTTTTTTTTTTTTTTTTTTTTTTTTTTTTTTTTTTTTTTTTTTTTTTTTTTTTTTTTTTTTTTTTTTTTTTTTTTTTTTTTTTTTTTTTTTTTTTTTTTTTTTTTTTTTTTTTTTTTTTTTTTTTTTCGTACAGGATATACAGCTCTGGTGTTCAAAACCTACAGGATATACAGCTCTAGTGTTCAAAACCTGTAAATTCTATACGTAAAAAACAAATTTTATTTGAGAGATGCAGGCCCGTCATTTCAAAATTTTCCGGGGAGGGGGTATATTTTTAATACCTATTCCTACTGCAGGTAACAAACAAAAAAGTACATAAAAGCATGCTTATATTCAATATATTTCTAAAAGTCGGGGGGGGGGGAGAGGTTAGGGCAATTCATGCCCCAGATTGCCCATATGACGGGCCTGGCCATTATACCGGATTTTGTGTTCAGTAACAGGACAGGGTTACGGAGGTATTAAAACAAAATATATAGACGTAGATGTGCCGATACATGTCCTTTTATCAGTACTTCTTAGCCCCCCCCCCCCATCTCTCCTTTACTATGCACTGAAGTTGTGCTTAAGTTATATAATATTGTTGCAGAATATTTGTTAAATGATTGATAACATGCAATTACTAGCAATAGAAATCATGATAACTTACCTTTATACATTCTTCTTCCGTCTAATAAGGCATCAATACGAATCTGATGCTCACCAACTGTTCTAGAAACTGTAGGCTGGCTCACATTACACAGATCCCCTATAACAATCTGAAATGATCCGGACGCAAAACAGCAAAAAAACGTAATGTCAAAAGCAACTGTTCTCTTGTGGTCAGTGCATTGTTCAAATAGGTTTTATGCGCGATGGAATTTTCTTTCAGTTTTAACAACTCTAAAGTTGTATTTTTTGTAAGGCCTCTTCAGAAATTTAAGATCGTGTAAGGCGAAGAAAGCTCTAAAAACTCAACATATTCCAATTTTCGCAACATCCAGTCCGCCATTGCTAATGTTTACATGTACTGCGCATGCGCTCAAACCTTAACTTTGCTTTGGAGCTTGGTTGAGTTACTCGACTTGGCATGGTTTCGGGAACCTGTTTGCGCGTAGTCAAAGTTGATGGTGAATAGGAAATCCACGGTAACTCCAGGTTGGAGACCGGTTTCGCGTCAAACCATGAGGTTAGAGTTGACGGTGAATACGGCGGTTACTCGCGTTCTTGACCGTGGCTGGATGCGTCACGTTCAGTCGCGTGGTTAAGAACGTATGTGTAAAGGGCGCTTAACGATATCTGGTGGAATATTTCGAAGTTTCATAGGCGTAACTAGAGTTGGTGAAAGGGGGGGGTCACCCTAAAAATGTACAGACTAAACACCAATAAGAAGTGTAAAAGAGTTGAAAATTTACTAGTCATAAATACTTGTCTCTAAAGATATACTCCGTGTTTATTCCAGGCATCTCCCGGGGGGGGGGGGGGGGTGAACTACCCCCTTGGAGCAAGTCAACTCCTCCCTCCCCCCCCGGCAAAAAAATTCATATCACAAGTTTTAAAAAAAGAAAGAAAAGAGAAATTACGCTTTTAAGACACTTTACTTTCAGAAACACTTTCAGGGAAAGGACATTGAACACTATCACGAGCGACACCAAAAGTAACTTAAAAGCAATAAGACTTTATTTTGAAAAAAAGTGCGAGGGGGAGGGTAACCAAACTCCTTTCTGTTTCCTCTAACATCACCAATGTATCCCGAAATTGCATTGCTAGGAAGATTTCAAAAAGTTTCCTGGGGAGAGCCCTCGAACCCTTGCCTCCAGAGTTATCCTAAGCATTATAGATATAAGACCAGTTACAAAAATTTAAGTTGCAGAAGCCCCAAACACCCACTCCTCTAACTTCACCAAAGATCTAAACATACATCTACTATATATACATCAAAAAGCTATCATATATGTAAAAAAATTCATATTAACATCATTTCTAATCATATATATCTATATATATGTATATATAAAGGGTATGATTTTGAAGCATACACTGCCCTTCCTAATTCTTAACATGCTCCCCCTGCTCCGGAGCTAAGACAGTATCCATAATTTTTTTTCGGGGGGCCCAGACTTCGACACACTTATGTAAAGCAAAGTTTCAGGGAGGAATATATGATACATTGCAAAAGATTTCTGGGGGGCTGCCCGTGGGTCCCCTTCCCCTCTGGATACGGCCTTGATTCACAAAAACATTAAACATTCCTTACTAGATCTTTTAGTTTATTTTTTAATTCAAACGCAATAGAAAATTCAATATTTAGCGCTAAGCAATCTTCTATGTCCAGGCATTCATAATATTAAAACCGGGAAATAGTCGAATTTTAGAGAAAAAAATCCAAATTCCCCTACAAAAATGCTCATCCCCACAATAAATTTCTAAAAAATTTGTTAAATTTGTATCAAAACATACCTCAGAAGTGGAAGCGTCTGAATCAAATTTTCTTTTCTTTTTGGATGACGAACGTGTCCATCGCTGGAGTGCAAACTTATTATGTATCGAAAATAATTAAAAATGTAGCTAAAATATAAATAATACTTGATTGTAAATTAAAATGCAGCATTAAACCGTAGCAGTGAGATTGGAAACGATGAACGGATGATTTCCAGAGTCGTAATGCAATCAGTGATGGACCATAATAAGAAAAAAAAAACATTTAAAATATAAGAGATGAGAAACATCTGTAAATGAGAATGCAATGCAAATACAGTTCATCATAGTAATGATTAAACTTTGTGCAAAGTAATAGAAATAAAATTTCACGTTAAATTAAAGCACAAATGAGCATTAAAACGCAGACATATGTTTCGGGATCGCTTGGAATCCCTTTTTTTCAATGCGACAGGGAGCTTCTAGATGCAAAACATCCAAATGAAGCAGACAGAACAACAAAAACAAAGCTTATATAGCCTAAGAATTAACTGTAAACCAATGAGAATAAAGGCAGTGTGAAGTGGAAGTAGAAGTAGTATTAAAGGCACCAATAAGAGAGTAACAAACGAATGTAGTTGGAAGTACAGAAAGTAAAAAGGAATATCAATAAAAACAAAGAAAAAGACAACAGCGTGCATCAAAATGTGAAAATACATGAAAATTGCAAAAAAATAAAATAAAATACAAAGAATAAAATAGAAATAAAATAAGTACAGAAAATACCAAAACAAAAAGCAAAACAAAGTACACATGCCAAAAGAGGGGGAGGGGGGGGGGGAGAGAAAAAAAAAAAAAAAAAAAAAAGGGAAAACTAACAAGAAAACCAAGAAAGAACAACAAATTAAAGGAACTTATGCCAGACCTGTGAAAAATAAGGAGTTGAGGAAGAATCATTAACCAAATTAGAACTATTCCTGTTAATATGATAAGCTTCCCAAAAGTCAAGTTCTAAAGGGGAAGAACATTTTTGAATAATTTTCCCAGAATTGAAATCAAAAGAGTGGTTGGAATTCCAACAATGTTGAGCAATGCTAGACTTATTCAGCTCTTGCTTTCGTACATAACCTTTATGCTCATTTAACCGAATTTTCAGAGCACGTTTTGTCTGTCCAATGTAAGAAAGGCCGCAACGGCAACTAATTTGGTAAATACCCCAAGTATTAAGTTGATCAACAGGATCTTTAAGAGAAGAGAAGGAAAGTTTGTTGCTAGGAGCAAAAACAACTTGAAATTGGAACCTTTTTAGGATTTTAGCAATACGAAAACTTACAGAATGAAAGAATGGTAACACAACCAAATCCTTTCTAGAAACCACATGATTGGGACCAGAAGGTTTTTTAGAAAGTTTGTTATGAATAGAATCAATTAAAGAGTGAGAAAATCCTCTATCAACAGCTACAGCTTTCAGATAGTTGAGTTCAATCTTGAGAAGCTCAGGAGAAGAGCAAATATTAATAGCACGATGGACAAGAGCATTAAAAGCCGAATATTTTTGGTTGGGAGGATGAGACGATAGTCTGTGAAGAGGTAAAGAAACAGCGAAAGGTTTACGATAGACAGAAGTTGTGAAACCAGACTCACTCCTAGAAATCAAAACATCAAGAAACGCGAGGCTACTATTAAGTTCTTTCTCACAAGAAAACTGGATATTAGAATCAATGGAGTTCATAATCGAAAGAGCATCATCAATACCTAACAAGTTACTGTCCGTTAGGACAAACCAATCATCCACATAACGAACATAAAATTGAAATTGCAATTTTTGGAATAGTTTTTCCTCAAAATAATGCATATAGAAATCACTTAAAATAGGACTAAGAGGACTTCCCATGGCTAGGCCATCTACCATAGCATAGAATTTACCATTAAATACAAAAGTGCTCTGTTGCAAGCACACACGAGTAAGAAAAACTAATTCCTCGACTTCCACAGAAGTAAAATGGAATTCAGAAAGCCTTTTCCTGAGGCAAGTCAAAGCGCCATCAACAGGAACATTAGTAAACAAAGAATTAACATCAAAAGAGGCCATAACCGAATTATTCGGAACGAAGTTATGAAGTTTCTTAACAAAATCGGTGGAATTTTTAACAGTGAAAACATTCCGACTCCTAAGTGGAGAAAACACAGAAACTAAATACTTGGAAAGTTTATATGAAGCAGTGCCAATATTGGAAACAATTGGTCTGAAAGGAATACCTGCCTTGTGTACCTTCGGTAAAGCATAGAAACGCGCACAATTAGCAACAGAAGGAATCACAGACCGTTTAGCAATCAAAGGAATAGAATGAACAGACTTAACAGCAGAAGAAATAGCTTTTAACTCCTTGTCGCTAGGATCTTTATAAATTTCAGCATAAGGACCAGAAGCAATTAAATCATCAGTTTTTTCAACATAAGATGATTTATTAAGAACAACAATCTGACCACCCTTGTCAGCTTTGGTAATGACCAAATCAGAATTTGAAACTAAATTATTGACACAGCGTTTCACAGAATGGGTAAAACCAATATTAGGAACTTTTGAATTGAAATCAACATTGGAAGCAATAAGATGCCGAACTGACTCTTTTTGAGTGGAAGTTAAGGCACTAAATTTGAAAGCTTTCCTAATATTGGTTTTACCCATTCTGTGAAACGCTGTGTCAATAATTTAGTTTCAAATTCTGATTTGGTCATTACCAAAGCTGACAAGGGTGGTCAGATTGTTGTTCTTAATAAATCATCTTATGTTGAAAAAACTGATGATTTAATTGCTTCTGGTCCTTATGCTGAAATTTATAAAGATCCTAGCGACAAGGAGTTAAAAGCTATTTCTTCTGCTGTTAAGTCTGTTCATTCTATTCCTTTGATTGCTAAACGGTCTGTGATTCCTTCTGTTGCTAATTGTGCGCGTTTCTATGCTTTACCGAAGGTACACAAGGCAGGTATTCCTTTCAGACCAATTGTTTCCAATATTGGCACTGCTTCATATAAACTTTCCAAGTATTTAGTTTCTGTGTTTTCTCCACTTAGGAGTCGGAATGTTTTCACTGTTAAAAATTCCACCGATTTTGTTAAGAAACTTCATAACTTCGTTCCGAATAATTCGGTTATGGCCTCTTTTGATGTTAATTCTTTGTTTACTAATGTTCCTGTTGATGGCGCTTTGACTTGCCTCAGGAAAAGGCTTTCTGAATTCCATTTTACTTCTGTGGAAGTCGAGGAATTAGTTTTTCTTACTCGTGTGTGCTTGCAACAGAGCACTTTTGTATTTAATGGTAAATTCTATGCTATGGTAGATGGCCTAGCCATGGGAAGTCCTCTTAGTCCTATTTTAAGTGATTTCTATATGCATTATTTTGAGGAAAAACTATTCCAAAAATTGCAATTTCAATTTTATGTTCGTTATGTGGATGATTGGTTTGTCCTAACGGACAGTAACTTGTTAGGTATTGATGATGCTCTTTCGATTATGAACTCCATTGATTCTAATATCCAGTTTTCTTGTGAGAAAGAACTTAATAGTAGCCTCGCGTTTCTTGATGTTTTGATTTCTAGGAGTGAGTCTGGTTTCACAACTTCTGTCTATCGTAAACCTTTCGCTGTTTCTTTACCTCTTCACAGACTATCGTCTCATCCTCCCAACCAAAAATATTCGGCTTTTAATGCTCTTGTCCATCGTGCTATTAATATTTGCTCTTCTCCTGAGCTTCTCAAGATTGAACTCAACTATCTGAAAGCTGTAGCTGTTGATAGAGGATTTTCTCACTCTTTAATTGATTCTATTCATAACAAACTTTCTAAAAAACCTTCTGGTCCCAATCATGTGGTTTCTAGAAAGGATTTGGTTGTGTTACCATTCTTTCATTCTGTAAGTTTTCGTATTGCTAAAATCCTAAAAAGGTTCCAATTTCAAGTTGTTTTTGCTCCTAGCAACAAACTTTCCTTCTCTTCTCTTAAAGATCCTGTTGATCAACTTAATACTTGGGGTATTTACCAAATTAGTTGCCGTTGCGGCCTTTCTTACATTGGACAGACAAAACGTGCTCTGAAAATTCGGTTAAATGAGCATAAAGGTTATGTACGAAAGCAAGAGCTGAATAAGTCTAGCATTGCTCAACATTGTTGGAATTCCAACCACTCTTTTGATTTCAATTCTGGGAAAATTATTCAAAAATGTTCTTCCCCTTTAGAACTTGACTTTTGGGAAGCTTATCATATTAACAGGAATAGTTCTAATTTGGTTAATGATTCTTCCTCAACTCCTTATTTTTCACAGGTCTGGCATAAGTTCCTTTAATTTGTTGTTCTTTCTTGGTTTTCTTGTTAGTTTTCCCTTTTTTTTTTCTCTCCCCCCCCTCCCCCTCTTTTGGCATGTGTACTTTGTTTTGCTTTTTGTTTTGGTATTTTCTGTACTTATTTTATTTCCATTTTATTCTTTGTATTTTATTTTATTTTTTTTGCAATTTTCATGTATTTTCACATTTTGATGCACGCTGTTGTCTTTTTCTTTGTTTTTATTGATATTCCTTTTTACTTTCTGTACTTCCAACTACATTCGTTTGTTACTCTCTTATTGGTGCCTTTAATACTACTTCTACTTCCACTTCACACTGCCTTTATTCTCATTGGTTTACAGTTAATTCTTAGGCTATATAAGCTTTGTTTTTGTTGTTCTGTCTGCTTCATTTGGATGTTTTGCATCTAGAAGCTCCCTGTCGCATTGAAAAAAGGGATTCCAAGCGATCCCGAAACATATGTCTGCGTTTTAATGCTCATTTGTGCTTTAATTTAACGTGAAATTTTATTTCTATTACAGTTCATCAGTTTTCCAATCGGCTCATCTACAAAAAATTTTTTTACCGAAATGGGTCTTTGGACAGGAAGTCATAAATAAATACAAACTGCTCTTTAAGTTTCTTAATGAGTATCCCTGCCTGGCTTGAGGGTTTAACCCATTAGGACAATTGGACTTTAGGACTCCATCACAACAGAGAATATTTTCCAGGAAACTTATTACTTGTGCGATTGTATTCCCAGATTGCTGCCTTTGGGTAAAAAAGACATCAAGAAGGAAAGAAAACCCTCTGGAGTGATTGAAAGGATCTCTGTCTGTGTGTGGTACGGTGATTGAAGCTACCTTTCGCGCGCGCGCGCTGTTAACCCCCCCCCCCACCCCCACCCAAGGTGATAAGGGGGTTGATTATAACCTTATAACCAGATGAAAAGTCTTCTTTATTATGAGCTGCATACTTTGGCCATGATCGCAACCCTTCAGAGAAAAGGAAAAAAAATCATATGCATATGTGTTTAATTTTCTTAGGGGGAAAAAAATTGTGCTTTGCAAGGCCGTAGTCAGAAATTTTTCTGTGCGCCTAAATGTGCCTAAATAAGAACATACCCAATGGGGGGGGGGGGGGTTTGAACCCCCAAAATCCCCCCCTGGTTACGCCTATGCGAAGTTTAGTTAGAGAACAAGTCATCTCGAGGATATGGCATGTTTTCGAAGTAAAGAGAATTTTCAATGCTTAATCTTTTCTTAACTAGTGGGAGGACATGATTTGTTTTCAGGCTAAAAGGTGTGTCCACATCAGTTAAACTCGAAAGTGAAATAATCTCAATTTGGTAAAAAAGTGGAGATGACTGGCTTTCGGACTCATCAACTCAATTATTTTCATATTTCAGGTGATGCTTATTCTAGGTAACAGTTCAGACAACCACAAAAAAAAAAAAAAAAATGTATTAGCAAAAGTTCAATAAAGTTTAGACAATAATCGAGGAAATGCCAAAAATAATAGCTTTCGTTGGCCCACTATTGGTACATTTACACTAAAACTAATGAAAAATATTAAGAAGTTTGAGTCAGAAGTTTAAATTAAATTAAAAGGGCATTAAATAAATGTTTTATATGTTAAATAAAGAACAATGGTTTCGTGGGCATAAATTACTTAATGGCAACGATTGGCATAACAGGAAATTTCCAAATATATTATCTGGAGCAGACTTTTACTTGATCAAACATTCTTGGACATGCGCGCATAAATCGCTAACTAAGCTTCTGTTCGTTACGTGTGTACATTAAATTTTTATTAATAATTTTTTTAATTATAATTATTTTAATTGTCTTAGTATCATTATCTATAAAGTATTTTTAACTGGAGATTTACTGCAAACATGTTTTGAAGCCAACTATTTTAGTGAAGAGGTTTGACCCTAAACGTTTTCCTTTGGTAGCGTCCTTGTTGGTAGGTTCAAGAGTTCCTTGGGTGGCTCTCTCATGCTTGTACTTTATATTTGAAACTACTGGGACCGTACAACCAACTCCTCGTTTTTTCCGGAAGTGAAAAAAGTTGCTCTGAACTTGGCGAGCTCAGTTGGGTCAAATTAAAAAAGGAAATGACCAGAAAAAATGTTTCCGTTTTTTGGTTTTATGGATAACTAATCCAATGAGCATCGTCGGAAGCATACCGTCATCTTTTATGATCTACTCTTACATAAATCGTTGAATGGTCTGAGAATGATTTCTGTCAGTAGCTCTGAGTTTACCTGAATAACAATTTCTCGTATAATTAGAGCATCAGATAACTTACACACACTGGCTCTTGTCCTGTTAAACCGACAGTACATATTCTTCTTGAAGTATGCAATGGTCGTTTCTATAGAACATGAGTTCAGCTTTACTTATATTTCAAGAATTAACATTGATTCAAAATGTTAAGCACCAAAACTACCTAAATGCAAAGAACAAATCTTGAAATAAGGAATACACTTAGATGCTACCTTATGGTTAAATATGACATATAAAGCTCCACGTCTGAAAAGCGTAAGAAATATTCTACTCCCACATTTTATATGTTATGTACTTGAAAATATTTCACTTCAAGAATGCCTTTTTGTAAAGCAATTTTAGTACCGAAGCTTCTTTTTTGGGAAAAGTAAATACATAACTCTGTTTTTTGTCACAGATAAAAATAAGCTTAAATAATAAGTTGTTTCTCAAGAGTATTTAAAATATTTTGAAGCATAAAAACTTTTTTGAAGCTTTCAAATGGAAGACGCGATTTTATTGATTTTTTTCCCCAACCGATTTCACTACTGACAATTCCACCGTGGCCTGAAAAGAAGGTTTCAAGAAGAGCACACATTTTAAAGAGCCATGAAAAGGATTTCTTAACATTTTGGAGGATTTCTTAACATCTCTAACACTTGTTGAGTTTATTTTTAGTAATTGATTGTATCTCACGCCGTTGCTAAATTTAATGTTTGATAGGAACTGAATAATGCGTAATGTATACTTAAAAATAATTAAACCAAATTTAGTGAAATTACACAAAATACGTTCAAAATACAATTTCAATATAGCTGTAAAGAACTTAAACCGGAATAAATTATTAAATGCACATTAGGGACCGTTCATAAATGGTGTCTTTTTTCGATACATTTGACCACCTCCCATTGTCACAAAATGTTACACTTCATCATACCCACTACCCCATGGTCCTTAATGGGGGGGGGGGGGGGCTTCCTCGTGGTGCGGACTGGGTAACGCTAAATCTCTACCAATCCGCTTCCAGCGGATGTTAGGCTCTCTTTGGGGACAGACTGCATCACCGGGACGGTAAAGCAGGTAGGCAACGTTCGCCAGACCGGTACCTATGGCCGGTTCTGGTTAAGTGTCTGAAAATTTTTGGAAGGTTCGAAGGAGGAGCGCTACGTTCGGTGCCCTTTGGCGTAATCCGTGAAGACCTGAGATGACGATGTGCAGCAGGACGTAGCAATAATTACCCCCTACCCCTCTTTGTCACATGTCACGTTATATTACATAAGTATATGTACTTGCAGTTGTAAAATAAAGCACTGCATTATAGATCACGTTTCTAATTTTAGCTTTGAACTTTTAATGGCATTAGTGAGTATAATAATAATAAAAATAATTACATGTGTACTTAATTTTCATAAAAATGAGGTTAAGGTTTACAACACAAAACATAATTAGTATAGAATAAAATATATTAATTGTTCGAACTCTGAAATAATGATGCATGCAATTTCATTTTAAAAGTGTAAATGCCTAAGAAAATTTCGGGGAAATATATGTCTGAGTCGTAAAACAAAGCCTTATGCATGTTTCACTTTTATTTACCCGAATGGAGTAAAAATTTATGAATTTTCTGTAACGTTATGTGTATTTTTTCTTTGGAGTAGTTCGATTGCTACGGGTTTAATATATGTGCCTAAACATTAACTGGGACTGAAGTACATATATCCCAGTCTGAAGACAGAACATTGCTTGATTAAAAATATCCAAACATTAAATTTAACTTTTTTTTGAGCTCTAACGTGGTAAATGGGGATCGAAAAATTCGTAGTCAAAGTGTACACAGGTAAAAGAGGGAACAGAGAATTAATAGTCCAATCAATAGGTACAGAAAAAAGGGCTTACCTTGCAAAAGGTGGGGTAGAAGATTTTTTTTAATTAGTATATATTGGTGCCAACATGAAAAAACTGATTTATCCAGCATGAAAGATCACGGGAAAATTTTTGTCGGCCGGAAAACCAACAAAATTTGGCATTTTTTTTGTTTTTTCGATATATCTCAGAAATGGTTGAATTTTGAGAAAAGTTTCTAATGTAAAATTTATAGAGGATAAAATTTCCTACAACTTTCATCCGTACAACTTTTTTATAGCATCAATAGGAAATGCGTTACAGCTTCTTAAAGTTTGGCATTTTTTTATAACTTATAAAAACAATAAAAAGAGACAGGTGCCTGCCTGAATGCTTATTGAAGAATCGAGAAAAAGAAGAGTCAAGAAGCCACGTGTCTGACCTTGAGAAACGATGCCTGTTTCGTAGCAGATACAGAGGAATGAAATTGATTCCCCCACCCAATGGTGTAGTCGAGGGGGACGCAGGGAGACGGTGTCCCACTAACTTTTTATCTTCACACAAATGTTCCCCACTTGTTTTGGATTTTAAAACGTAAGCGTACCCCCATTTTTCAATGTTCGTATATATAAGCATCCCTCCAGCTTTTCCTTCAGGACTTCACCACTGTCCCCACCCCCTCCTTTCAAAACATATCTCCCCGTTCCTGTCACCAAATACGTTGTGTTGACTCGATTCAACAACTGTTCGTTAGTCAGCTCAATTTGAGCGAGGAGACGTTCTGCTTCAAATAGTGTGTTTTGCATTACAATTTCGTATTTAAAGATGAGTATGCTTGACCAAGCGTTTGTTTTATTTGTGAACTCAGTTTGAATGAGGGTGAAGTAAAAATTGTGAAGGAGAAAGGGATAGAAAATCTAAAAAAATGTAGTGCGAAAATTCAAAATGAAAAACATGAGCGGTTTTTGAAGGACTTAAAACAAGTGACTATTCACAATGTTTGTTACAAATTATATATCAGTGAGGGAGTGAATGATTGATGTTTATGTGCGTCGTTGTACAGCTGGTGATGACGGTTCAAGCAGTGTAGCTCCATCTCGATCGAGGGATCGAGAACTGAAGGTTTCTGTTTTAAAGACCAATGTTTTTTGTGTGGCGAGGGGATACCTGAAGATTTTTTTTAAAGCGCGAATGACTTCCTGAACATGAAAGAAATTTCATACATCAAGTTATGAAATTGGGTGTGAGAGATACAATAGTAAAAACTGCTGAAAGCCGTGAAGACTGAAAAGAATTTTTTTATAACCCTTTACAACCGGGTCATTACTTCTCACCCACACTGTATTATGTTTTTAACAAGTTCCCTCTTGGTCTCATCAAAACCACAAGATGAAGATACGCTTTCTATCTCTTGTGCACATTATTATATATAGTATTTCCGTGTTGGAAAGTTTGAAAGTAGCGCACCAAAACGTTAAAAGCAATCTAATCCTCATTTTAGTAACTATATACATTTCTTATCTTACATACTAGATGCCAGCACCAGATTATTTATAATATATTAAGCGTTGCTTTTTTCTTAGCTTACACACGATTTTGTATTTTCTTTACGATTGTGTTCGATGAAAAAATAGGCATTTTTGTTGCAGTTCTTTTGAAAATTATGCAAAATATAGAACATTATGCAAATATGATTTGCATAATATGCTATTGAAAATTATCATGCTGTTGAAAATTTTGGAATTTATGCTATTAAAAATTATGCTATTGAAAATTATGCTATTGAAAATTATGCATTTTTTATTAAACCATTTGAAAATTATGCGAATTATAGAATTTAATCCCTTGACTCGCTCGTGCGCTTTATGGGATTAAATTCTAAATATCAGTATGTATGTTGTTGGGAGATAAGGAGTCGACGCTTCAATTTGTTTGGACGCTTCAATTTGTCATCAAACAGATAATAATGTCAGTTGTTAGTATGTATGCCAATAAACACGTGTTTGAGGAATATTAATTAAGAATATGTAGACTCTCATCGACGACTTTTCGAGGAAGTCAAAAAAACAAAACCTTGATAATAAACAGTTAGGCCACCTTTCACATGTGACAGATGGGTTTAACCCGTAGGTGACACAGTATATTCATAGAAATGAAAATTAAAGATCTCAAATAAAAACAGTGGATATTTCGTTCCCTGCACAGCTGGTAACTTATATTTAAACGGTCAATTTGCTGTCTTTTACAGCTTAAAAAAAATTGAAAAATTAATTCAGTTTCCATGTAAAAGATATTTGCGACGCAAACGCATATTGAGATTTTTAATGTGAAAAAAGATGAATATTAGAAATTCATATTCTGATTATTCAGGCTAAACTCCATTTAAATTTTTCATCCATTTCTTCCAAAATGGTTGTTTACCCTATTACCCCTTCCCGAAGCCTAGCTCATACATGCATACTGGCCATTTTCTAAACCATTTACATCCGTGGCTGGATTTTATGCGCTCACATTTTATAATAAACGAGATTTGCTGGAATGGTAAAGAACCATCTTTTTTCGTTTACGACTATTCAGAACGTTTAAATTTTCGCTTCATGTTCATGTGCTAACGTCTGAACATTTCTGCAATGATTACGTGCAAAAGAAGTGAAATCATTTGGGCGGGGAAAAAAAGTTTTTATTCTATATTTAAAGGAGAAAAAATATTTTTTACTTGTGAAATCTAGTTGGTTCAGTTGAAATTATCTTTTTAGTAGTCTCCTAAATACGTTCTAATGATGAAACTTTTAATTGCTCTATCTAAAACTAAAATTTAATGATATTCATAAAATTTAACAACTTGAAAACGTACGTATTTTCAGATAGTTTGAATCAAAACCCTCTATTTTTCGTTCTTTCTGTACTTTTCAGTTTTGTCTGCATAATTTCTTTAAATTTTTTGTTCAAATATAAAAAAAGATTGGTTACTTTTTAGATAATATGATATAAGAAGTAATATGATCTTATAAATTGATATTAATAACTCATTTATTGCGTACACATTTATAAAATATTTGAGAGAGACATACACATAAAATTTACATAAATTCACAGAAAGGTGTTTTGAAATTGATTAAATTTCATTTAAACTTGTTCATTGAAATGAAAACACACACACACATTTATACGACGCATAACTTCTCAAAACAATGACAATAATCGACAAAAATTAAAACACTGAATAATAATAATAACTCAAAGACGTAAAAAAAAGAAAAGAAAAACAGTAATGTCGATATTGGAAGCTGTTGTTTTACGTTCCAAGAGAAAATTTGCATTACAACATTCATTGCTTCATTTTAATAAATTGTTAAATGAAAAGCTCGCGTGTCGAATAAAAAAAAAAGAATGGGGGAAAAACACAGAATTAAGTAAAGTATTAAAAATAACAATAAAATAAGTAAAGACATTTATTCCAGCTATAAAGTCTGAAACATCTTATTTTTCTTAAAACATAATATCAGTATTGTGACATTCGATTCACAGTACCGAGGAAACGTTACGACATATTGGTAAATGGAAAAAGTAAATAATGAAACGATTTTCGTATCGTGCAGTAAAGAATTGTATGAAGGATTATACACAAAAGAAAAGAAGGTAAATGAAGTAGTAAGTAAATGAAGTAAAGGCAATTTTTAATATTACAAGCAAATAATTTGTTTTAGAGAAAAAACTACAATGTCTTTTGACTGATGCTTTTGGGAACATTGAAAAAATGTTGTAACTTTTTGTTACGAGAAAACGATGGGTCAAGTTTGTAAATTCAACCAAAAGAGAGAAATTCAAAACAGTAAAACATAAAATAAACATGAAAATTTGAAGAGCTTTGGCAACTTGAAGTTATGTTTGCAAGCGTTTAGCCAGTGTTATTCTAACGTTTATTATCCGAGGGAGCGATCTTGTAACAAATAAGCAAATGAATAATTAAGAAAACTTAAACAGCCGAATAGCACGCTAAACAAAATAAAACAATAATTTTCAATCTAGTCATAATAATTTCTTTAAATAACATAGTTTTAACAGGTAGATGTGATACTTTTCAACACAGGACATGAACATAATAACTGGATGGAATATTATCTACCGTTTTATACGAGATTTAATAATTGTGGATGGACTATTGAATGCTCTATGGACTATTGAAGGCTCTCGCTAAGTCAAGGATATCGTTAAAGCAGGGAAATATAACATTCATCAAATCTACACAGGGATTTTTTAAAAATCTATCGCCAATTTGAGGAAACGTTTAAATTGAGTATCGTTAAATCAAAGTAGCTCTATAGTAATTTGGGTGGGCCGAAAAAAAAAACTTTATTTCAAATATTGTTGGTGTAAAAGGTGCCATTGGTACCTATAGTTTACGTAGAAATTTTACCTAAGAAATTGGGGTTTCTAGGGCGATTTCTTGGTTTTCTGCAAATTTCGGAATGTGCGGTTTTTTTTTTTTTTTAACACAGTTCGAAAAAAAAATCGATGATAGGTACTACGGCAAAGGTGCCACTGGTGCCATTGAATTCACGTATAAAACATTTGAAGTGTGCAGAAAATTTCTTCATTTGCCACTAGCGCGTAGATGTTCTGTCTTTTTTACGTCTTAAAATTTTTTTGTCAAAATGTTGGAAATGTTATGTATTATTTCCCCGGAGTTTTTGGCCTAAATTTGTATCCATTTACGGCAAATGAAGGAATTATCAAACACACTTCAAATTTTCTTACATACTGGTATTTAGAATTTAATCCCATAAAACGCGCGAGCGAGTCAAGGGATTAAATTCTATAATTCGCATAATTTTCAAATGGTTTAATAAAAAATGCATAATTTTCAATAGCATAATATTATTATAATTTCAATAGCATAATTTTTAATAGCATAAATTCCAAAATTTTCAATAGCATTATGTGAACTTAATGACACCAATGACACCTTTTCCATACTATTTTCATCGAAAGTAGAAAAAAACGTACAAATTCATTCTGTTAAAAAAATCATTTGACCGAAATTTAAAATTAATTGCGGCAAATCAAGAAATAGTCCCACAATCTTCAAAAATTTTTAATGCACTTTATACCGCTAATGGCACTTTTTCCAACCTACCTATTATCAAAAATTAAAAAAAAAAAATCCTCTCATCATAATATTTATTCTTCTCCTTGGTTGAGCTTATTTTATTTCATTTTAAAAGCCGAAAAGAAAAAAAAATGGAGAATATGCCATGTCATCACACTTTATTCTATTTGAACTCCGATATTCCATTGTTCCATTCTAGAATCTTCTCTGACTGTGTTTAGCCGTCATAACTCCAAAAGAACTTAACCTTTTGCAATTGTCTTAAGGACGATGGAGTGGAGATATCAGTGTTTTCGTCCAAAATAGAGACACTAAAAAATCGTTATGTTTTCGCCCAATAAGAAAGAGCATAAAGCCACAAAGTTATGTTGCATAAACCTATTTACAGGAGGGGCGGGCCGGAGGATTATAAGCTTGCTGAGGCATCCATAATGCTAGCTCGCAAGAAACGTTTGGCTGCAATCTTTAAGAGCTTGGCTATAAATTTCGGTGACTAATAAGTATTTCTTTGTTTCTCTGTGGCGTTAAAAAGAAGCAATACGGCGGGGAAAAGAGAAGCCGTGTCAAAAAAGCAGAAACTAAAATTAAAGCAAGAGGATGCATTTTTTTCTAACTTAATATTGTAGACCGGCGCTTTTTGTTTAAATTTAGCAGCAGACGGAATTAGATTTAGCAACTATTTTCACTCCGCAGACGATTCTCGTAGTTTTGCCCCGTGCACAGAGGGGTTCATCAAACATTACGACATCGCGCTTGGCAACAGTCTTGCTCGAGATGAAAAGAAGCACACAAGCAAAATCTGAAGTGAATTCAATTTGCTAGACTACTTGAAAGGATTCGAGTTGTAATTGCTTTCCACTGTAGATACCAAGCTTGTCTAAAACGTTAAATGTCAAAGATGTTTTAGGATGCTAAATTCACTTAGGAACACAAATACGTTATACTTTATCATTTTAACTGCTTCAATGATTAATACTTGCTTGATAACTCTCACTTTCAATTTTGGCTTGGATTTTCCGTTGATGATTTGTGAATAAAGTTTTTGTTTAAATTTACTAATTGTTTGTTTTTTAAATTATAATGGAATTCATTTAAAGAACTCTTACGGTCAATCAAGAGAAAAAAAAAGGCGATAAGAAATGTTATTTAACATAAAGGCTGAAAGTTATTTAAAAAATAATCCAATAACGTAACTCTTTCGCTGCAGGGAATAATTAATAATGCTGTATGATTTATAGATTTGTTAAAGTAAGATACTGACTTGAATACTTTATACTAAAAATTAATTATAACTTCTATCTAAACGAATTTATCTTTTAATTTTTTGCTTATGTATTATAAAAAACTTGCTATCCGGATGCAATTTTCTTACTGAAAAAATTATCCGTTGTAATTAGTTTACTTCTCTGGGATGTACGTAATTACAAACCTAAAAGATGTCTCTAACTTTATATATATGTAAAATGTCATTTCCGTTTGCGGTGTTTCACGATATAACGTCTTTTTTTTCTTGGTATCCAGAGTTAGAAAGTGCAGACTGTTTGACTTTCCTCGCAATATTGAGACTCAAAAAATGAATCTTTTTTACAACCAGCAGGCAGGGCTGTATATATATATATATATATATGTATATATATTTACACGCACACATAAATGTGCATGAAAGGTAACCAGGGGTATCGTGCAGTGGTATAGTCTTGGGAAAAAAAGGTGGGGGTCGCTTGCGTTAAAATAAAGAAGTAGGGGAACGCCGTCCTCCTGCGTCTCCCCGCAACTAACCTCTGGTACCGTGGTACCCCCGTTGGTTCATAAAAACGAACGCTAATACGAAACAAAAACTTTTCGTGTTTCAGATCCACTAATTCTATACTTCAGGTGCTTTAAGAATGTTAATTTTTGGTTAATTCTTCAAAAGTTTCCATGGGGGCGCTCCTGGGACCCTCATCTTCTGGGTGTATTCTAAATGCTCTGAAGGGTACCCCATATTCTAAAGATTTGCATACTCTTATATAAGTACAAGAGGTAACGTTTTAGGATGTAGTCACAAACATGATAAACTCGTAATTATTTAAGCCACCCAATTGCGTAGGGCAAGAAAAAACTATAGTAGTACATTTCTTTACAAGGGAAAAAAACGAATCACTCTTTACAGTTCTTCATTACAGAGCTAACATAAAATTATGTTTTAAGAGTTACATTGCACACGTGCAGCACATGTACTTTTGTTCTAAGTCTGTCCATTTTTTATTTAGTGGGGAAATTGAACATTAGGGTGTGTCGAAGAACACTTTTCTTCCCCATTTTCGATTATGAGTAGGGCAGAAAAGTACCATTAGTAACACGAAGTGCAAATAAAAAGATTCACGTTTATAGAGCAGTTTCTTGAGTGGCTGAAAATGCGTAGAAATCAACTCTAAACTCTCTTTTGACATTTTCAAACAAAATTTGTAAGGTATTATTCGTAGCATTAAGTTCACATAAAAAATGTGTAATGTTTAGGATAATGCAGTGGTCACCGAACTTATGACGCCACTGATCAACATATCTTTTTCAAATTTTACTGCGAGCTACCCCATCCCCCAAGCACACACATACTCACACACACGCACACGTAAAAAAGTTACACTGTTCAATTGTCAGTTATGTTTTATGTGATATGCCAAAAAGCACGATTGAGCTACTATATTGGAGCAGCTATCGCCTATTCATGTGCTTATTAAAAAAACAAAAAAATTTACATATTTACTATCTTTCTTCATTATGCGATATTTAGCCTAAATAGAGGCGAAATATGTAAATCAATCTTCATTGTCATAATGTGCTAACTAATTACCTGAGTGCAACCATGATTTGCGGAAAATTCCCCGCTAGCGTAGTAGCTCACGATCGACTGTTTGGCGGTCACTGGGATAATGTATGTAATTGTACATCTGTGTAATTTTTTATCCACCAAACGATAAAATACGTATTTGTCCGAACACAAAGGTATTGAAGCGCCAACTTTTAGAGTGGCGAACTGCTTTCGCAGCCACGCGGCCAGCCAAAATGAATTTCACAGATGTCCATCACGAAATGCTTAGTATGGAGCAGTTGGTGGATGCTTCCATTTTGTGTGCAAAATGTCCCAAAGGAAATTTTGTCTCAGTAACACGTGACGCTACTGCACTTTGCCGTAGACTTCGTTGTTATAGTTTAGCTTTGCAATATTGATTACAGACAGCAGCGTCACTAGGGGGCGCGGGGTGCTGTCCCCCAACTCAAAATGGATTAAAAACTAATGGAAATTAAATGTACATAAATTGCGCAGTGTTTTGCATTATGTTCTCAAATATATTTATTTTATTATTTCGTGCATCATACTTTTGCTTAAAAATTCAGTTTTGCATTTATTTTTGTTATTTTATTAACCGTTCAGAAAGAACGCATGCTTTTCGATGGAATCAAAATGCCTGAAGCCGCAGTTTCAAAGTTGCTTGTTTTATTTATTTATTTTGTTACTTTCGGGAGGTCTTTTGTGACAAACCTTCTTTCGTTTCAGGCGGGAAAAGGCATGCAAAATGTCCAGCATAGTGTAATTCATTTTAACATAAAGGCCACCTAACTTTAAACACACCACTACACTGCTTTGCATGTCTGTATATCTAAGTTTAAATTAGATTTTCCACGCTGTCGTCTAAATTTAACATTGAAAACTGATACCGCAATAATAGTGTATCCATAAACATTATTTTCACGAGGACTTGATTTTAGAATTAAAATAAAGTATGCACGTCGTTCTTAGAAACAAATGAATTATTACCTTTAAAAGTATAGCTGTAACTGATATTTTTAAATGCATAAACGAGTATTTTAATTAAAAAAAGCTTTTATACTCATAGGAAAAAATTTTTCAATGTTTTTTTTTTTCAATTCAAAATACTTTTATAACAGACTATCTTTCGTTAATTAAATATATGAAATGGAAGAAAAGAGTCGAATCATTTAATTTTTTTCCGTATTCTCAACCTATAACTACTGAGAAAAAACGAAATTTTACTGCTGTGGCATTAAAACTTAATCTCTTCTTACTCATAATATCTACCAATAATAAAGTACAATGTTGGGATGTGTGTGAGTCTCTTGGCGGTCTACAGACCAGACCACTGAGCTTAAAACTACGAAATTCATCACATATTTGCATTAGACCTGGAGGATATGCACCTCGGAGTCACTTTTTCGAAATTCGATTCTGTTCTTCTTTAATTCCATTTTGGTGACACTGAATTATTGCCACCATGTGTGTTTTTTCTTTTTTTTTTGTCTACTACTCATACTGAAGTTACAAATATTCGCACTTTTGTCTTAGCCAGTATCCAATCTCATACTCGAGGAGTTAAAAAATATATGCTTGCTGTCTTTTTCAAGTGGATCGAAAGGGTAGTTTTAGCACGCGTTAAAATTACGCTTCCTCTTTTACACGTACATCTCTTTAATTATGTGTATAAAATTCATTTCTTCTTTCTGAAATGTGAATATATTTTATGTATTTTTTTCAGTTTATCTATTCTTAATGTTTTACGAACGTTTATAGTAAAAATTAAACCTCTCTAGAAATTAAAATAATTTTTTCAACACTACCAGTCTTACACGACCTTTTTTAGGTCACTTAACTATTTTAAGATCCTTAAACAGGTTTCAAAATAAATTTTCCCCCAATTTTAGTTGATCTTTTTACTGATATTGAAAAAAAAAAAAGGAATACAAGCAATTCAAAAGAATATAAGAAAAAAATTTAAAACTTTCAAGATTATTTAATCTAAGTTCTCATATATCTTACACGACGCATAATTTCCTTTGTTATTTAACCGTTTTCATTGCTAATTAAATAAAAAAATAAAATATTAGTCAGTAAAAAAAAGTTATTTGGTAATTTTGTTTGATGTTGTTGGATACATTTGTTTGATAATATTGTCAGAATACTCTTGTGCCGAACACAAATATATACACACTAAATAATAACCACTTAACCTAAATATTAGTGATATCTAAAATACATTTCTAAAAGAGATTTTTTCTCATTTTATGAATTCTGCATTTTAGTTAACTTTCATTGTTGTTAGTTAGAGAAAAAGATGTTATTTATTACTTTGGTAAGTTGATCTGATTAAAAGATTTGTCGTGCCGCACACAAAAATAAGAGCAATAAAAAATTACACAATGAGGTTAAGGTTTTTTGAATCAAACTAAAATTTGTTCTTCTAACGAGATTTAATTTTCAAGTATAGATAACAAACTAATTTACATCAATCTTTTCTTGTCCAGTTCACATTTTTTCTTTATTAAATCTCTTCTAACTGTTACTATTTCGGCCCGTTACTATTCCAAAAGTAAGAGCAATAAAAAGTTACGTTTATGAGGTTAAGATTTTTTGAATCAGCTAAAATTCGTTCTAACGAGATTTGAGTTTCTAGTACAGATAACAAACTAATTTACATCTATCTTTTCTTTTCTGGTTTACTTTTTTCCTTATTTAACCTCTTCTAATTTACTATTTCCGCCCGTTACTAATCCCAAAAATAAGTGCCTTAGATTTTTTAGCCATTTATTTCCCTGATAACTTGGTTAGATTTCCGCAAAGCAGTGCACAAAAACATGCCTTTAGCTCAGAGGTAAAACGCCTTTCACGTTTCCTTGAGACTTGTTTTCGAACCTCTAAAAAAGTGTAGTGTCTGCAAAACTCCGGAACGGCCCTGGAGTTAAAGATGAACAGCTGTCTTAAGGAGCCGTGCTTCTCCTCAGAAAATATGTAACACCCAACAACAAACCTGGATGCAGTCCAAGCGCCTGAATAGATTGTAACTAGTTACGTCAATTATTGGAGACGATGTTTAAAGCGTAATAAATGTAGTAATCGTAAATTATGCTGTCGTCTCTGGTAGCATAAATCGAAAGAGTAGATCATTGAAAAAGCGGTAGTTAAATAAATATTGCTAATCGATCTCTGAAAATTGCCTTCACTATTTCCAACTTGTTTTTATAGTTGTTTTATAATTAATTAACTTTGAAGGAAATAAATTTCTAAATTTACGACATTACTATATTTAGTTAATGCGGATTGGCTAATTGCATTGACTTGCGATATATTGTTAATGAATAATAAAATTAGGTATTTTTAATAAGGTACTTTGAAAATTGTTTTTAATAAAGGTATTTTTGAATCATATAGATAAACCAGATTTAACTCTTGAACAAGTAGGTACATTTAGATCAATAAAGCTTGATTAAAAAAAACCTTTTGAGAAATTTTGGCGAAATGGAATTTTGATTTGGAAACATTCATATTAAGTTTTGAAAGATTCAAAATATTCGACAAAGTATACTGGCGGAGTTCATAATACAGTAACCGCAATACCAATAAATATGGGAATGAAAAGATAGGAGTTATATATGAGTCAATGCTACATTTAAGATAAATTTTAAGTAGGGAACATAAAAGAAAATATCGTCCACTAAATTCATCAAAACTATGAAACAATTTCTATTTTTTATAAAAGTAAAACATTTGATAGTTCAAAATATCACATGAAAACGCATGAGGTAAATGCCTTTAAAAAAAAAAATCCAGATCTTTCCTTAACTCAATTAAAGAATTTGTCGTCCCAAAATTATTGATGAATTCGGTAAAAGATAAAGAGAGCTTGGACACTACCTACTAATACCTTCGCTTTGTGGAACACCTGTTTAATTTCTTTAGAGACGAATGAAAAAAAAAATCAAGTAAAAACAGAAGGTTTTATTTCATATCGACGGCAATCCAAAGTATATAGTGAATACATGTCCACCTCGTGTCCGTTGAATGTTAATAGCAATTTTAAGTGAAAACATTTTACCCTTTCAAGGACATGCTGTTTTTTACACTTTTGGCATCCATCGATTACGCAAAGATTATCTCATATCTAGATCCAACTGTTATGTAACGATTATTTATATCACTTATTTATATCCAACGGACTTCCTTCGTCTTGTGATTTCGCTTTCTAAAATGCCTATCCGTTTTTTTGGATAGCGACATTGAGCGCTTCGTCTGAGTATTTTTTTTTCTTCAATCGCAGTAGATGTACTGAGAACATCATCCGCTTCTGATAATATTTTCGAGTCTTCAATCTTTGACCTTTCCTAAATGTTGTCTCCCTGAATAATTTGTCCTATCTTGCTGCATCTTTTGACGTCCATCTTAACATAGGGAGTGGGTAGTAGCAATGAAAAAAGGGGAAAGAAAAGTTAAAAATACATCAAGCACCAAGCGTACAAAAAATCAGATTGGTATGCTAAAAATGCAAATTTTGAGACGACAGGTACACATTCATGCGTTCATTATTTGCTATTTAGGGTGACAATGCAAGTATTTTATAGGGGTTATAACTCCGACCTTATTAATATTTGGCAGGTTTGGGGATACAATGTCAGACAAGATCGCTGTCTTGACTTATTTAAAGAGTGCTTTGGAACTTTATAAGACAAATTTATTTCTGAGAGTCAATTGTCGGTACCTGACAAATAACTGGTGTATTTAGAAAATGAAACTTTCAAATTAATAGTTTTTGAAGGAGCCCCCAAAAGCGCCCAATTTCTGTGGGAAGAAAATAAAATATGTGTTAATTATTATTCTCTATAGTCTATACTAATAATTTTTCTTTTTACTAAATAGCTAGCAATATTATGCCCGGGATAATAATATTATTTTACCATTACAATATTTTGGTTTATATTATTAAATTAAAATATATATATAATAAACAAATAAAATATTTATTTACTAAATTAAGAAATAATATAGCTTATTATAAAATTAATTCTACTAAAATAAATGCCCCAAACTAAAGTCGGATTCAGAGCGAAAGTATGTATCTCAAGTCTAGAACGGATTCGAACCAAAGACAAACCTCATGAACCAACTTACGAAACTGAGCGTTAGCCACTAGACCAGCCAGTACACAGCTGTTTTTATTTATTTAGAAACAAGAAGCTCCGCCTAGAACTATGCGAGCCTACTTTCCCGTATACACCAAATTTAAATGTAATAATCTAGCTATCTCTTTCTCTCACTTTCTCATTTATCTTTAGTTGTTAATTACTTCAAATAAACCTTTTTCAACGGATAATACATATTCATTCACTCACTCACTCATTCATTCTTTCATTTATTCATTAATTAATTAATTCATTAATTAATTAATTCATTAATTAATTTATTCATTAATTAATTTATTCATTCATTAATTTCCTCATTCATCCATTTATTCATTCATTCGTTTACTCATTCATTCATATAGTCATTCATGTATTTATTCACTCATTTATTTATTTTTTTATTCATTCACCAACTTATTTATTATTTATTCACTGATTTATTCATTCTTTCACTCATTCATTTATTCATTTATTCATTCAGAAATATCCTTAAAAATGCCGATCAAAAAAAGTCGTAGGAAAATAGATTCGTTCAGTTCTTGTTGAACTTCATATATGTACATGCTCTAGATCGTAACATCTTTCCGATTAGGTTTGTTGCAAGCAAATCCGTCGGTTAGATCAGAATTTATATGGGATTGAAATTTCCCCAGAGTCGTTAATGTTAATTTTTTTTTGAACTGTTCAAAAATGAGCAAAATTTGTTCAAATCAATATTTCACGGCGAGAGCTTCTTCCAATAAGCTTGCTCATAGGGAGTTGATCTTGTGCTCAGAGTTAACATAATTTGCTTAATTTTTGCCCATAGGAGCTAATGTCAAAACTTTCTGAACTGTTCAAAATTGAACGAAAAATTGTTCAAATCAAAAAGTAAAATATGGAAATGAGATGTCCTCGCAGAGATCTTTCGAATGCAAAAAGAATTTTTCGAATCGGACAATTCGTTCAAAAGTTATTGGGGGCGGGGGGGGGGGGGGCGGAGACAGACCGACAGACACACATTTTCCCCAATCTCAAAACCCTACTTTCAAATTTTTTACTTTTCACTCTTTATTTAATTACTTTACTGTCTTTATTTTTAACGATACCTTATACACTGCTAAAAATTTCCGTAAGAAAATTGTAAAATAACCATTTATTTGATTGTTATTTTACCATATTTAATTACAACAGTTGAATAACCATTAAAAAGATGGTACTCAAACCGCTGATTGCGGAAAAAATCGTTTATTCTCTGTTTATCCTAAAGAGCGTTTAACAAACCGTAATTTTCAAGCGCGCAATAAGAATCGGGCGTCCAACTTGGTTGCGAAACCTTACCAGTCGTACGTTGTTGTTAAAATATGAACAAAGATTTTTCAGTTCAAATCTGAATGTGTATATAAAAAAAAGAAGAAAAAAAAGTGGCTTAAGCAGTGGTTACTAAATAGTAAGACATACACATGTAAATCAAAAATTGGAGACATCGGATTCTCGAACTGTTTGCGAATGAACGAACCCATAATTTTTTTATTGATAAATAAACGACCGCTTTGCAGATGGCCGAATGGTTAGAGAACGTGGTTGGTATACCAGAACTTCGGGGTTCGATTCCCGCAAGCTTTGTTTACGGTTTCTACGCCTAGAAATGGTTCGAAAATTTTGTTTTGAAACCATTTTTAAATGGTTATAAAGTCGTAAACTTTTGTATTTACGGCTTTTTAACCAAGCTGATTGGAAATGACTAGGTCCCGTAAAGATAGAAAAATTTTCCAAAACGTAAATTTAACGGTGAATTACGGACAGACTGCTGCCGGTCATTTAACCGTAATTTCATGATGAAATTTCTAACAGTATATATTTTTTAGGCCTTCTTTCATGCTTTATTTATTTATTTTTTTTACTTTACGGGAAAGTAGGCTAATAAAAAAAAGCCCCTTTACAGAACGCTCATTTCACGTAAAACCGCGATAAAATCAAAACTAATTCGAATTTTCGAATGGGACTACGTGCGTTAACTTTCTCAGGAGATGTAAGCACTTAGTGCCAAATTTCGTTCCAATCCGTCAACTAGTGTGGCTTTGTATAGCGGACATACAAACAAACATGGAAACAAGCAAGCGAACTCTTTTAATATACATAGATATTAATTTTTCTCTATCTCATGGGCATGAAATATATTTCAGCGTAGAGAAATAAATTAATTGAAGTTCAAAGAGGAACAGGCTGACAGTATGGGTGGTATAGAACAAAATTCGGCGCTGTAACTAAATATATGTTGGTCTGATTTGTCATAATATTATGCTTCCATACAATATTATTTAAATCTTCACTCCAGCTTGCCTTGAAACTAAAAATGGACTTATACAAGATGCATTCTCATTCGGGGAATAATAATGTTAAATTCAAAAACTCTGTTACCCATAAATTTCGAATGAATGTCGTGTCGTAATTTAAAATTCCAAAAGTATCTTTTCCAAAGCAGCAGTTTCTAAAGTGCTATATCTTTTTTTGACGAAATGTTTACAAAGTGAGCGATTTTGCTAACCTGTACTCTCTTTAAATAAAAAAGTTGCTTGCTCCGAATGTAGGTCAGTGATGCATGTGCTACTCAGGGAGCGTTCCAATTTTTGGAAAAATTTATTGTTTTTAAGATAAGTACGAGTTGGTGCGGGGAGGAAAGGTGTAAATTAGGGGTCTTCAACCTTTTACGTACGAGGGCCACATCCATTAGCTCAAGAAGATCGGCGGGCCACACCTCAGTTAAAAATAATTCTGAACTTCACACAAAATTTTCCGAAAAATTATACACCATGAATTGAAAAATAAAACAACAACTATATTAGGTGTCTCTCCCCCAGTACCGGATCTTTGGGTTTTTCGTGGAGGGGAAAAACTTAAAAATGCCTCCTCCCTCCATTCAATTATTGTTCATATTTCATAAACTTTTATCCGCTGGGCACTTGAGTTTTTAAAAGTTGTGGGCCATTGATAAACCCATAAAACTATCGTTAATGTTTCTACGGCATGACCCTTTCAGCTCTACATTAGGTGGTAGAGCCATATGAAGAGACCCTCCTAAACTGGAGATATGAACCGCTGATAGTCAAAGGGGGTCTGGGGGACTCTACCCCTGGAAAATTTTGAAAATTATATGCAAACTGGTGCTTTTTGAAGCCTTTGGACGCATTTGGATTTGCAAAAATATTAGAAAAAAAAGCAAGCAAATTTTTTTAAAATTTAAACGCTTTTACTCATAAAAATACTCATAGAAATGCAGAACAAAATAAGCATTTTTTTGTTAATGCTGGGGGCATGGCTCCCTCCTCCATTTCTTACTAACGCACTTACAAGCCCCCCGCGCTTACAAGCCCCCCACCTCTTCCTAAAAGGATGCTTTGAAAATTTGCAAAAGAAAAACTATTGCATTATTTGAGCATGACATGAATTAGATTTCACTATCACAAGCTCCACCCCCTCGCAATATTTTAGAAACAAAAAAGTCTCACTTTACTGGAGGAATTCTCTCTTTAGTCTTAATGGGATACTTGAGCATTGTTTTATATCTTTATTTATATGGGCGTGGTGTTTTTATTTATTTTTATCACAACCAAATTTTAAGTATCCAAATTAATAATACAATTTTTCGGGTGGGGGATGAGGGGTAAGGGTCACAAAATTGATTGGGCGGTTCGTGGCCCGTCAGGGTAATCTATCGTCGGGAGGGCCTTGATGCTATAGACCATAGGTTCTAAACTTTTTTTTGCCTACCGCTTACTTTGAGAATATACTTTTTCTAAAGCGCCCCCCCCCCCCCATTTTTTACTTGCGAATGTGAAGTAGCTACTCCCACGAATATATTTTCAAATGTGTAATATTATTCATTTTATTCGTAGATAGGATATGACCCTATCCTATTTCTGTTTTTAAGTAAGACTATTTTATTGAGAGCAATCAAAATGCACGCTTAATTATATTGAAAAGTATTTTTATTAAAATTTTCAGACATAGAATTCGTAACTTGACTAATGAGAAGGTTGAATTTGATGCATTGGAATTAGTTTGGTAATATCAGGCTCGATTTTACTTAAAAATAATCGTAAGACGCCGCGTTCAGTAAGATGGAGCCGATTTCTCTTGGCTACCAATGTTGCTATAGCACTATAGCCACGTTCAGCTAAATATAAAGATGGGAATGCTATCAGAAATCGTTGAACAATCAACCATAAACCTAATACTTTTGTTAGTACATAATCAGCGTGTTTAGTCTATTTTAGACAATATTTAATTAATCTGCCCACGCCCCTTCGTGTCATCTCAACGCCCCCTAGTTTTCTCTAGGTCTTTTACTGCCCCCCTGAAAGTCTCAAATGCCCACAAGGGGGCGTTATTGCCCACGTTGAGAACCTATGCTATAGACAGTAGGACGTATGTTGCAATGCGCAATGCATACCCGACCATCTGAAGAGCCCCCCCCCCCCCCCCCATGTACACTTGGGAGTGCATGACCCCACTACCTCGCGTTGGGGGGAGGGCGTCCTAGTGCTAACAGGGAAGGAGGTTGGAGGAGAAAAATCCAATCACAGTTAATTAGCACATAAGCTGCATAAGCTTTGTTTTTACATGCCGCATATCAGAGGAAATGCTCAAGATTTTAAGCAGAAGTCTATATTTTCTGAGATTTACATATAAATATTTTATCAGCCTATAAAAATCTGACATTAAATTCCCACTTTAAACAAGCATATTATACAAACATTTACTGCACTTATATTTCAAAACAACAGTAGAGTTTATTCGTTACGATCGAAGAAATGTGTTTGAGGATAGAAAAACCTTAGGAGAGAGTACGATAATGCACGTATATACCTCAAAGCAAATAATGATATGTCTCAGAGTAAAGTGACCATGAAATAAAAGAGAACTCACAAATTTCTTTTGCAAGGAGGAGTAAAAAATGTTTTCGTATGAAGAATGAATTTTTATCTCTTCGTTCGTAGTGTGTAAATTCAAATGCTTTATGGCTGTTTGTTAAAAGTAGAGCTTTTTCTAAATGTTGTAAATGTGAAAAATACTCAACTTTCGAGTCCTGTAACATAAAATCTGTGACCTTTTTTTGTATTTATGCTCAGAAAAGCTCCATAGTTTACTCTGGCACATATTTTCTTTTGTAATATTTTTCCTTTTAGGAAAATATCTTTTAAAACTAACTAATCTAAATTTTAGAAGTAATTAATTATGTCATTCTGAAGAAAAATTAATCTTGTGCAACAAAAAATGATTGTCTCAAACAGCATTGAAATTTTATTTAAAACGTACGTAAAAGCAAGGATTATAACTTCCTTATCAGCCTGACTTTGATAACGGAAAACAAAACAAGAAGTTCCGTCTAGGACTATACACTGTTAGAAATGTCATCATGAAATTACAGTTAAATAGCCGGCAGCAGTCTGTCCATCTAATTCACCGTTAAATTAACGGTTTGGAACATTTTTGTATCTTTACGAGACCTAAACCATTTCTAATCAGCTTGGTTAAAAAGCCGTAAATACAAAAGTTTACGGTTTTATAGAAAAATAAAATTGGTTTAAAAACTAAATTTTTACGGTTTTTGAACCATTTCGAGGCGTAGAATCTTCGAGGCGTAGAAACCGTAAACGAAGCGTGCGGGAATCGAACTCCAGGTGCATGGTATACCGACGTTGCGCTCTAGTCATTCGGCCATCTACACCACTAAAAGCGGTCGTTTATTTATCAATAAATCTTCTTTTCCATCAGGCAAACTGCATTAAAATTGAGATTTTAGTTTTTGATTGGATCTAAAGTCATTTTTGGTCTAAATTTACTGTATATTGACGAAAATCATTTTATTTGCTGCAAAAATTAAAATACAAACAAGCTTCAGCAGCTCAAATTATGGGTTCACTCATTCGCAAACAGTTCGGGAATCCGATGTCTCCATTTTTTGATTTACGTGTGTATGTGTTTCTATTTTGTAACCACTGATTAAGCCACTTTTTCTTCTTCTTTTTTATATACACATGCAGATTTGAAGTCTTTATTCATATTTTAACAACAACGTACGACGGTAAGGTTCCACAACCAAGATGGGCGCCCGATTTTTCTCACAATCAGCGGTTTGAGTACCATCTTTTAAATGGTTATTCAACTGTTGTAATTAAATATGGTAAAAAAAAAACAATCAACTAAAAGGTTATATTACTATTTTCTTACGGACATTTTTAGCAGTGTACGAGCCTACTTTCCCGTATACACCAAATTCAAATTTTTTATCTAGCTATCTCTTTCAGCTTTAGTTCGTAATTACTTAAAATATACCTTTTTCAACGGTTAATACATATTCATTCACTCACTTATTCATTCTTTTATTCAGTCATTCATTTATTCATTCATCCATTTACTCATTCGTGCATTTATTCACTCATTTATTTATTCTTTTATTCATCCACTCATTTATTTATTTTTTCATTCATTCACCCATTTTTTCATCATTTATTCACTTATTCATTCTTTCACTCATTCATTCATTCATTCATTCATTGAGAAATATCCTTAAAAATCCCGATAAAAAAATTTCATAGGAAAATAGGCTCGTTTAGTTCTTGTTGAACTTTGTATCTGTACATGTTCTACATCGTAACATCTTTCCGATAAAGTTTGTTGCAAGCAAATCAGTCAGTTAGATCGGGATTTATATCTGATTGAAATTTCCGTGGAGGCGCTAATATTATTTTTTTTGAACAGTTCAAAAATGAACAAAAATTGTTCACATCAATATTTCACGTTGAGAGCTTCTTCCAATAAGCTTGCTCATAAGAATTTGGATTTTGTGCCCAGAGTTTACATAATTTGCTTCATTTTTGCCCACAGGTGCTAATGTTAAAATTATTTGAACTGTTTAAAATTGGAGGAAAAATTATTCAAATCAAAAAGTAAAATATGAAACTGAAATGTCTTCGCCGAGCTCTCTCGAATGCAAAAGAATCTTTCAAATCGGACAATTCGTTCAACAGACAGACCGACAGACAGACATATTCCCCATCTCAAAACCTTACTTTCATTTTTTTTATTTTTCAATCCTTATTTAATTACCTCACTTTTTTTTAGCTTTCTTTATTTTTAACGATATTTTTACGATACAGTAAGCCTTCTTTCATGCTTTTTTTAAATTTATTTTTTACTTTTACGGGGAAGTAGGCTAAAAAGAAAAAGATAGAGAATTAAAAAGTGCGATTTGTATTTGAACGTCAAAATCGTATATTTTAAGAGGTTTTCAGTTTAACAGCACTTTGATATAAAGTATGATTCCTTTTAGTTAATGGGGTGATTGTAAGTGCTATTACTCTTTTTTTCACAGCCTATTTTTGTCTGAAAGTGAATTTAAAAATATACCAGTCGCTTAGAAGCCTAAGTGGTTAAGTCATTTTTTAAATATTTTCTTGTTTTTGTAAGTTTTAATAGAACAAATAATATTTTTCTTAATTACCAAAGAATTTACTCGTTTCTTCATTTTTTCTCTGCCATACGTTTTTTTACAACCTCTAAATATGTAAAACATTTTACAAGCCATTGTGCATAAGATCAATGTTTATATTTTTTTTTTGCATGGACTTTGAAATAAAAACAAATTTTCTTCTATTTTCCATTTTGTGGGTGTAGATACAAAATGGGTCAAATGGGTGTTATAAAAAGAGTCACTGTATTCATATTTCAAATGAGGTATGGATAAATGAAGTGTTAAAAATGGGAGGGGGGGGGGGGGTAACTTGATTTATTTTCTTGGAAAAGCGATGGTGAAAGGCAGTTTCCAAAAAGTGGGTAACAGTTTCTTCTAAATACAGTTCCTTATAACTACATTTTTTAAGAACTCCGGGGGTGACAAAATTGTCATTCTGATACAGAATAAATTAGCTCAACGTCTCAAAAGGTAGTGCTGATTTACATTGGAGGAACTTGGATCGATTGCACCACGTATCTGACCAAAATCTCTCTATTTTGAGAACTACTTAAACAACCTAACAATAATAAGTAATGATAATTATTGAATCCGTTATCTAATCTAATATTCCCAAGTGTAATTGTTATGAGACATCAGATAATTTTGTTAGAAAATTTCTTTAGATATGAATTTCAATTACTTCCATCTTGTTTAGAAAAGGTATTTTTTGGTTGAGCAGTATACTTCGACTATAGTTCACAGCTATGCCTATGTCTTAGTTTCAGTAAGTAAATCTTAACAAATATGTTGAGAATAACAGTTTTGTATTTTCAATTAAAAGTAAGTAGAAATTGTTAAGCTGTCTTTTAAATCTACTACCTATAAAGATCTAAACTATCAAGTTTAGGGTTAATTTATTAATTTTTCCCCAGTGCATGCAACATTTCAATTATCATTCGTAAGATAACTTGATGATATAAAATGTATGCCTAAAATATGTAAATAAGCGCTACATCAAAGAATTAATTGAAGTTAAAGGAATTCCACTTTGATATTTGTTAGAGTAAACACTTAACAGAAACTTTTTTTCTTTGCTGTCGACTGATGTAGGAAGTGCTGCAATAATATTTCAATCAATCTTTAAATGAAAACTAGGAATCCGCATTCAGGAACTCAGTTTTTATTAGAGGCAAAACCTTGTTATTGACTTTTTTAAATATAAAAACCTGCTATGCAACAAGAGTCCCCAAAGTTTTCCAATGTTAGTTATAAAGGGAAAAAAACGCTTTTGTACGATTTAAAAGATTATTAAAAACAAGCTTTTTATAAACGCATTACCGTTATTTAGGAAAAAAAGCTCTTTTAGGAATGGAATTCTGTTCAAACGATATAAAATTGTCGAAAAAGGTTGTAAAGTGTAATAGGTAAAGTTTCTTAAAGGCTTTTTTTTATTTAGAAAAAAAAAAGAAAAGTGCTTTGAAAAGAAGCTTTTCTCTAAAGTAAAGAATTCAGGATTTAGTTTCCAGACCGTGCAGTGATAATGGCTAACAGTGCGCGTGGCAAAAGCTTTACTGATTGTACTATTTTCATTTTTTCATATCAGTTTAAATAGAATATATATATATATATATATATATATATATATATATATATGTATATATATATGTGTTTTTATATATATATATATATATATATATATATATATATATATATATATATATATATATATATATATATATATATATATACACATACATATATTCATTTACTTAAATGACTATTGCCAATTTTTTCAATTAAAAGTAAACAAATGCTGTAAAAAAATGGCGATTTTTCTCACCTTATAGAAAATTTCTAAGCTAGAACAACTGTTTTTAATAACTCTTCAAAACTTGAAAAACTTTTACAACGCAGTAAAAAAAAATGTAGTGCTATTTTTTCCGTTCACATGTCATTTTATTTATAATACTATGTTTCACTAAACCGTCTTAGAGCCTTTTTAAAAATATCCTTTCACAAATAGTGGAACATAATTTTATTTATATCGCACTTATTTAATTTACAGTATGTTGAGAGCCGCCCTAAAGTTACCAAGATAATTCAGTTAAATAGACAAGAAGTGTTACATATATATTTCTTTATTAAGCTAGTAACAACCTTTTGTTTATTGGCTGAGGAGGTGGTGATTGACGGAAAGTGAAAAGGAAATTTCCAAGTAATAGCCATAAATCAGACTATCAACAAAATATTTGTTTTCTTGCGAAAATATCCTAAGCCTTCGTATTAGTTTTTACTTGTAATTTTTCTCGTTGTCCATTTCTCATCCATTTCTTTTTTCGTTATTTTAGCTAATAATATTAGTTTCCCTTTTACGCTTCTCCGAGTTGTTTTATTGTATGCTTTCATCGTTTCAGTTCCCCCAACATTTTCCAAGTCGATGATATTTATCAACAATTAACTAGGACTAGGAAACTGAAATGGTGGCATTTTTTGTGATTACACAATTGCTGGCAGATCGTAGTACAACACCAGAACCCATCGAAAGGTGTAATATCAGAACATTTCGTTCACGAGACACTCGTATACGCGTACTAGGAGCAAAAAAAATCTGCTATCTGTCTTCCTTTAGAGATGAGCAGATCTGTTCTCCCTTTAATTCTTTCCGGTGAGTTCTGTTTTCGGTATCTTAACCAATAATGCTCATTTCCACTTTTGTACTGCTGCTGTTATTTTCATCGATATCTTTAGTTTCTTACATTTATCAAAGTGGAGATTTTTTCAACTGAGTAATTTTCAGTCAAGAATTATTACAATGCAAAACTGGTGATATTTTCAGGGGTCAATTCTAGTCCTGTTGGTAAATAATTTCAGACTACCAGAACCTACATTATGTTGCCATAAAGATTGTTTACAATAAAGGTCACTTTAGACGTTTTGTCGAATATCCAAAAGTATACTACGAGATTTCTCCTGAAACTTGGTGGTGTAAAGAACACTTAAGTGAAACGATACCTCTGGGGAGGAGGGGAGTAACCCCAGGTGACGATCTCTGATCTAGAAGCTGGTTGAAAAATTAAGAGACCTCTCAAAGGGGCGGAAGTCGGACTCCTGCATATAAGGGCCCCGTTAAATTCAGGAGCAGCGCACCCTCTTTTCCTTGCTATGCTCGAGGACACGACAACAACATACACTGTTAAAAACTTCCGTAAGAAAATAGTAAAATAACCATTTAATTGATTGTTATTTTACCATATTTAATTACAACAGTTGAATAACCATTAAAAAGATGGTACTCAAAACCGCTGATTGTGAAAAAAATTGTTTATTCTCGGTTTATCCTAAAGAAGGTTTAACTAACCGTAATTTTCAAACGCTCAATAAGAATCGGGCGTCCAACTTGGTTGCGAAACCTTACCAGTCGTACGTTGTTGTTAAAATATGAATAAAGATTTATCAGCTCAAATCTGCATGCGTATATAAAAAAAAGAAGAAAAAAAAAGTGGCTTAAGCAGTGGTTACTAAATAGAAACACATACACACGTAAATCAAAAATTGGAGAATCGGAATCCCGAACTGTTTGCGAATGAGCGAACGCATGATTTGAGCTACTGAAGCTTATTTGTATTTTAATTTTTGCAGCAAATAAAATGATTTTCGTCAATATGCAGTAAATTTAAACCAAAGATGGCTTTGGATCCAATCAAAAACAGAAATCTCGATTTTCATGCAGTTTTCCTGTTGAAAAGGAAGATTTATTGATAAATAAACAACCGCTTTGTGTGGTGCAGATGGCCGAATGGTTAGAGAGCAAGGTTGGTATACCATACAAACCGGGTTCGATTCCCGCAAGCTTCGTTTACGGTTTCTACGCTTCGAAGATTCTATGCCTCGAAATGGTTCAAAAACGGTAATAATTTTGTTTTGACACCATTTTTAAATGGTTATGAAACCGTCAACTTTTGTATTTACGGCTTTTTAACCAAGCTGATTGGAAATGGTTAGGTCCCGTAAAGATAGAAAAATGTTCCCAACCGTAAATTTAATGGTGAATTAGATGGACAGACTGCTGCCGGTCATTTAACCGTAATTTCATGATGAAATTTTTAAGTGTATATATATACAGTGGCGTACAAAAGTTTCGGGCCATCCTATTTTTCATACACATTGCACAGCAATACGTAGGTGAAAGAAATATAAACGATCAATTATAGCAGATATTCACTTGTATTTGAAAAGAATGAGTTATATACATTGATATTACGTTCAAATATTTATTTATTCAACATTTTTTTATTAATGACTGTGCAAAAGTATCGGGACACATACTACTTTTTAAAAAAATGAAGGAGAATTGGGGTTAAATGTCTCGTACTTTTTCACTCAACTTAATACTTAGTTGCCATGCCCTTAGTAGTAATGACTGCAGTACACCGACGAGGCATTGAGTCGCCGCGAGATTCGTTCGTTTGGCAATTTTTCCCACTCGTCGCAAATGGTTCCACAATTCTGGCTTGTTGGAGTGATTTTTCGTTCCAACATGAACCTTCAGGTCTTGCCACAAGTATTCGATGGGATTTAAGTCCAGTGACTGCGATGGCCAGGCTAGGAGGCGGACTTTTCGGCTCTGAAGAAAATTTTTCACAAGACGCGAAGTTTGTTTTGAATGGTTATCTTGTTGAAAAATCCGACCACGAGGCAAATTTTTTGTTGCAAACGGAAGCATAAGGTCTAGCAGAATGTTCTTGTACATTGCAGCGTCCATATTGCCGTGAATTTCCACCAGCAGAAAAACGCCATCAGCAAAAAAAGCTAGCCAAACTTTGATGTTCCCACCACCGTGTTTAACAGTAGGAGTTTGATACCTTACTTTATATCTGGTACTTGTTGGAGGTATTGCGCCTTTCTGACTATCACTTCCAAACAATTGAAATTTCAATTCATCAAAAAATAGCAGTTTCCGCCAACCCGATGCCGTCCAGTGCTCATATTATTTCGCAAAGTCCAACCTAGCCTTCTTATTCTTTTTGCTAATTAATGGTTTCCTGACGCTAATCTATCCAATCAGCCCTACAGCCTTCAGACGTCGAGAGACTGTACTCTGACCAACATCAGGTAGATTTTCACTTCGTAATTCTCGTGAAATATCGGCTGCGCTTTTTCGAGGATCGACAACACACTTTCTTCTTATAATTTTGTCAACACGAATCAAAGATTTTCGTGGCCTACCACTCCGTTTTTTATCACACGGTTAGTTTGTTGTTTTATACTTTGAAATAATACGATTAATAGTACTTTTACTGACAGATAAAGAATTTGCAATGAAACGTGAACTTTTTTCTTCTAAAGAAAGTTTCTCCACGATTTCACGAACCTGAATATTCGTGTGTTTCTGCATCGTCGCCACAAGAGGACTAATTTTCCTTTGTTTAGCATGTTTTGAAACCAGCGAGCCTAAAATGTAAACAAACCGGGAGTACAGAGCCGCGGCGAGTAGTGGCCCGATACTTTTGCACACCGACGAAAGTCATTTTACGTAGTACATGTAGACTGTGCTATGAAACAATGTAATATTTGATGTTTATGTGTATATTTTAACTCTCTCATATATTTCGGACAATGGTCGAGTGGAGGAATAACATTTTTTAGAAATCATACGGAAAAATCAGGGTGGCCCGAAACTTTTGCACGCTACTGTATGGTGATATATACACTTCCCGCGAAGACACGACAACAACAATACCAACAGGATGTTTTTTCCAGAGGAAAATAGGAGATCAGCAACAGATTGAAAAATCGTAACATTAAAAGGAATCATACGGGAAGGGTACCGCTTGAAATGTGTTTTAACTGCAGTATATGATTATGATTCTTTTTGAAATTACCTCTATTCATTTGTATGAGAGTAGCATGAATATTAATAGGGTCAACTGGGGTAATTGTAAACTCTTTTTCAACGTTTTAAATTTTGATCCTTCCCTACCTCTTGAATGAATTCAGAGATAAAATTGTGAGCATTGAAGCCACTACTGTACTGCTTGTGAGAAAATGTGTACAAAAATTTTGATTTTATGACTATTTGTTAGCGAATGAGCTCGTGTTTACAATTACCCCAGTGTGTTTACAACTACCCCAGAGATCTGGGGTAATTGTAAACAGTGATTTATTTTAGAATAAGGTTGATGCAAATAGAACATTGTTTCATAAACAGTCTGCTTGAAGGCTTAAGAAGTTCTGGAGCAATGGTTTTCAATCTGCGGCCAATAGGCCGCATGTGGTCCGCTGAGTTATGTTATGAGTCGGCTGAGATCTTTCAACGAGAAATATCTTGCAAAAAATCAAGTAATACGACAGATTTATGTAAAATTTGTCCCGCAGTGGATCAGTCGGTTAAGCTTGGATCCCAAAGAACACCGAAAGTGAAGTACGACTCGCCGTGGTCAACGCTTGGGAGGGTGACCACCTCCCGCGACTGACTACTCTGAGACCGAATGCGCTAAAGGGAGCTGTGCACGTAAAATACATCTTCGCTTCAAATATCCACCAAGTTAGAAATAATTTCCGCTGAGGGACCATCCTAGGTGACGATCTCTCATCTGGGAGCTGGTTCAAAATCATTAAGCCTCTCTGAACTAAATGTACTTCATTCTAGCGGAGCTCATTAATAATCAGAAAGAGCTTCCTTAATTCATGGTCGCCCTGCAAGGGGGCTTGGATTTCCATGTGGCATTAGCAATAACAACTGCAGTTATGTAAAATAGGCACAAAAGTGTAATTTACATCAAAATATAATACTTATTGTCCCCCCGAAATATTGGAAATAGGATAAATTTAAGTGTTTGCAATTACCCCAGAGTACGAAATATATGGGGTAATTGTAAACACCTAACTTGCACTTGAAAAATAAAAAGGAGGATTAAATTCATAACTAAATGTTTTTAGCAGCTTTCCATATGACAAATAAAAATGGTTGAAACCACTTACATCGCTTTTGTAGATGAGCTGGAGAGGAAAATGTAAGATCACTAAATTTTGTTAAACAACTTTTTTCACTGGGCCATTTTCAAACAATAGTGACGCCTCCACAATTGTTTCGAAACTTACGAAGCTGTTTCAATGTCTTCCCTAGGCTGCCAGTTTATTACTCACAAGCAGTTAAGTTTTCAAAACCACCACAAGTGTAGTTATGAAGCTTGTTTACAATTACCCCAACTGACCCTAACTACGAATCAAAATTAAAAAAATCAATCATTTTTGCAATTTTAAATCAGCTTTTTTAATTTTGATGTGCGGTAAAGCTTTGATTTTTTGTTCAATATGACTGACTGTGCTGTGTCACTGTGCGCCATCCTTACGGTACAGTGAGGCAAAATTTTCTGTTTCCTTTGTTTTTATTTCAAAAACGTAAAATGATAATGAAAATTTTGGCATTTTAGGTAGATGTCGTACTTACGTTGTAATACTAATTAACGAAATTTTTCTTATCGTATCAATATTTCCGAAGTTGAATTTCTTCACTGTGACCCTGTCCCCCCTATGCTACACTTACACAAATGAACCATTATAGCTGAAAGAATCGTCATAGTCATATGCTGAAGTTAAGCATTACTTTTACATTGCGATCCCAATTTTGCTTTCATTATGAATTTTTTGCATTGAAACTTATTTATTTCTCAAATATGGACTCAATATTTAAATGTCAATTGAAGTATCTCTAAGTATATTAAAATTAAATAATGAATACTCTAGATTAAGATAAATTCGTTTTTAATGTATTTAAAAAAAATTCTCATTCTAACTCTAAATATGCATTTTGATTAAAAAAACATTTATTTTGTTAAAATTTGAGTTTTTTTTTGTCTCAAAATTTTTTGGTTATTTCAACTAACTCTAAATTTTATGTGAAGCTCATCTTGAAATCAATTGTTTCATTTTTATTTAATATTGCGGTAACTATAAATTTTAATGCAGTCTTTTTCAAATAAAAAAATCTTTACGTTAAATTTTTATTAAAATTTCCTTTTCATTCAATTCGGACATATTTTATTAAATTGAGTCTAAATTTTTAATTAAAGCTCTCTTTTTAATGAAATCTTATAAAAATTTCCTCGTCGAGGTTTCACAAGTTTTGTGATTGACCCTTCAACGTCAAGTACTTGGCAAGTCTCTGCGAAATCGTGACGGAAGCTGGGGTTAGTGATCGCTCCGTCTCTTGTGGCCACCTGCCAAAAAAAAAGTCTACACGGAAATCGATGTCTCCTAGCGTTTTTTCTTTTTTTATATCTCCAGTTCACCTTTTCTCCGCACCGCTGCGATTTTTAAAAGCGTCCTTCTTCTTTCAAAGCTGGATCACTTACGGAGCTTCGAAAAACGTACGTTCCGATGGGGTTACGCATCGCTTTGCTGACGGAAAAAACGCGCTGTTGGCAGGATTCAGAGATAGGAAACACAGCTGAGGTGTGTCTCCCAAAATCTATAAAACACCTGGAAAGAAGTAGTAATGCTTGAGATCTGAAGGTTTACTTTGTTGATAGTAATCAATGCAAATCATTGGAACTCAACTCCCATATTACTCGCAGAACTGAGCTCAAAGAACTGTTGTAGCGAACGAACGCACATTGGATGAAATAATAGCAGTAAATCATATTTGAAGAACACTATTAACTATACCTTATATGAAGAGTACTATTAAATAAAAAGTTTTTAAGTATTATTAAATTAGCGTAGTTGTATGTAATGATATTAATTATTTCCAAATCCCATTGCGTCCCAAAATCAATAAAACACATGCAAAGAGAAGAGTGATTTCTATTTTAAAGGTTTACGTTGTAGATACAGTAAAACCTGTAAAGTTGACCACCTTTGTAAGTTGACTGCTTTTGTCAGGAACGGAATTAGCCCTATGATATGTAATGTAGGGAAATCTTTGTAACTTGACCACCTGCATATGTTGACCACTTATATACAACAAATTTGGGTGAGAGTTTTATAAAAATCATTTGTAAGTTGACCGCCTAATTATTACCACGATATTTATTTATTTATAACAAAAAACCCTTTTTCAGGATATTTTTTAATGTTGTAATGTTATACCTGTATGCGTCTGCATGGATGAAACAGTATTATAAAGTGTCTAACCCTCTTTCTAACTTAACCAATGGGAAAACTACTATAAGCGTTCTTTTATTCTTTAAATAAATTTCTTCTTTTTTGTTCTATCTGAGATAAACATTTTGAACAATTATGTATTTTTAGAAAATATTTACCATAAAATAAATAACTTACATAATCAATAAGATATTTATTTTTATTTTAGCTAAGTACTTTTAGTTTTAAAGTTGTATGATACGTTGTAAGCTATTTCGGTTTAATTTTTCTAATGTTATTTTAGATAATTATGAAAGAAAATAGCAAGTTATTGTTTTAAAGTAAGATTAATACATGAAGTTCAACTTAAATGTGTTTTAATTAGTTAAAAATAAAGGAATGGCATATTGTAAGAATGGCAAAAAAAAAAAAAAAAATCATCCTCACCCTTTATAAGTTGACCACCTGTCTAAGTTGAACATTAAGGTACTTTTCTCCATCGGACACCCTTGCACCTTTTAGCCGGAGCCTTAGGTAGAACATTAAGGTACTGCACCGCAAGTGGTCAACTTTACGCAGAATTCACTGCAGTAATAATTAGATCCCATGTGACTCGCGGAACTAAGCAAAGGCACTAGTATAGAGATGGAGTGCATAATGAATAAAATTATGAGGAATATATGTACCAATTAGAATCAATCCTACTCAAAATCTACCAAAACCTTGAAAACAGAAACATTACTTCAGTTTTAACGGTTTACATTGTTGATAAACGGAAGTCAACTAGCATATTGCTCGCGGAACTGAGGAACTATCATATTTAATAGTTCTGCGCTTGATGTCTATAATTTACACTGAATAAAAATATGGAAATAATTAAGGAAGGTTTTTTAATGTATGGTTTTTAAATATTACGAAATAATATATTTACTCTTTAGTAATTATTTTCGTACTACAGTGGACGCCGCTTAATGTGATCACATCGGGACGAAAATTATTTGACAGCAATAACCGAGTAATAATAATTAACGATAAAATTTTATGGCTGGGAAATCCATACCTTCGTACATTGGTAAATAAATGCACTGTCGATTTTCGCAAAAAACGTTACCTTACATGTTCTTGAAAGAAAAATGAGTTGTTGAAAAGGCATTTAGCTAAAAAGTAATTACAACAAGAAAAATATAATAAGAACCAGTAAATTTTTGTCTTAAAAAGAAAAGGAATTACTTATTGATTTTATGCTAATTGTATTAAGTCGGCGTCTTTTTTCTGCATATTGAGGCAAAATGCGAAGCGCCTTCGTCATCTGAACAGCTAAATACCGTTCCTGATCAGTAATTTTAGAATATAATTTACAAACAGGAAAAAAGAGTTTATTTTAATTAGTTTTTGCTGATTAAGGAAAAATAATCTCTGTAACTTGATAACAATAAATGAAGCTTTGATTACAAAAACCGATGATTTTTCAATGTATTTTCATACAAGCGGACGGGACTTAGCGATTTTTATGACATTAAAAGACTGATAACGTTAACCGTGATCACATAAAGCGGCGTCAACTGTATATTTATTCTTTTCGTATAACAGGCGGGAGAACACCGTGATGTGTCACCCGATATTACACTTTATTACACACTTAATTACACACAAGAAGATGCTATGTTTTAGCTTTAAAGAATGATTTTTTTTAAATAGTAGCCAATTCAAATGATTGTAATTCGGTAAGTAAAAAACTAGTTAAATTTTGTATACTCAAAAAGTGCTACGGTAGCATGCCAAACTAAATGGGGAGGTTTGATCCGGGTCATGCCTTAATAGTCATTTTAGAAAAAGTTAAAAAAATATATTAAATTAAAAAAATAAATATGCGACTTCAAAGTATATTAATCTGAGTACACAATGAATTAAATATATTTCTATGTACGTTAAGGATAATTAACTTAGCAGAGCTTGGAACGAAATAAATTACTTTTCTGGGCAAAAGTACCATCGCATGTAAATGTGATTTCTCATTCATTGTACTTAGCAATGGCCAAATTATAGAAGAAAAGTGTAATTCTGACTGATATCATATTCCAGTATGGTACTCATCAGTTAAAAAAGAGTTTAAATATGTAAAAACAAAAACAAAAGGTGTGTCAAACGACCCCGATGGTCAAACTTCCCTAGTTTGGGTATTGTTTTCCTTTAGAGTGTTCCCACTTGCGAGCAAAAATTCTTTCACTCATGCATTTAGGGGACCAATAAAAAATTGAAGAATAAGAAAACAAATATGCTGATTTTCACAACATCGTTTACTTGCTATGTACAAATATTCTATTAACTTTTGTATAAAAAACCACGTATATTCCGAAGATAAAAGCTTTTCTTTCAAAATGCCGATTTCCTTCGCACGTTTTTGGCCACTCAAAGTTTCGCACAAAACTTTATATAAACTAAATAAAGAATAAAATACAAATAGATCAATATAGTAGCATATAGAAACCTTGATGCCGTTCAGAATCGTCGCTTCTAATGCACCAAATGAGGCTGATTGTTGCCTCTAACTCTAAATAGGAAGTCTGAAGGCAGAAATAAACCTCTTTACATTAGCAAATATCATTCATGGAGTTCTCTTCAAAATCTATAACGCTCTCGATCTTTCTGAACTTTATTGTAGAAACGAGTAATTCAGAACAGCTATGACATGAGCCTTTAAACTGTACTCGAAGTTTGAAAGGATTTTTCCAACATCAATCCTTTCAAGTCAATTGATCCCTCTTCAAAACAACTGGAAATTGTGTGTCCCAACGATCGGTCGTCGCGCGGCGCATAAAAATCGATCTTCCTTGCGACAACGTTGGCCCCAAGGAAATTGGGCAATTTATTGTCCCAAACCACACCATCCGGATTTTGATTACTTCCAATGAAAAATGCATTGAAAGACCGGCTTTTTCCAAAGTACCGTTTGAATAAAGAGCGGCACACATTTTACGGAATATGAAGGATTTGACAGCCCCGTATTATTTTCTTTTTCATTTGACATTTTAAAGGGTTAAATTTCGGTGTGATCATAAAAGCGAAGTGCTTTTAAGAAAAAAACTTTCTTTTGCTCAGAAAGTAGATTCGAGCGAATACGTCATTTAGAAATGGTAGTAAAAATACTTCAGCAGAAAACTCATTTAGAGGTAAACATTTTTAAAATACGTATTGGCTATCCTATTAGGAAAAAAAACTTTTTTTTTTGGAACGCAACGACAAAATCCGTCTTATACTGAAAGTACTTTTAACTCTGACGGTACTTACCATTCCCGTTAAAATTCCATTCAGTAACTATTTTTATGAATATTCTGACGGTACTTTGCGGGGACACTTTTAATTCCACTTTTTCAGGATACATTCTTGCAAGGGTTCTATAAAGATTATTTTAGCGAGGAAAGAGCTTTGAAACCGATGCTGTGTTTTGAACTGCCATTTCGTTCATATTGCTCCACTTTTCTGATTTTTGCTCCGGAGAAGTGGTAAAATTCAAGAATTAATACTCTGATGTTTTATAAATCTGTTAGTTAAGAATTTAGAAAACGATTTGACCTGACCTTTTTATTGAACAGTGTGTGTAATTGATTTCCCGGATTAATTACTCTGTGGTACTAATTAGCCGCTATAATGAATTAAATTTCTATAAGCTGAGTATTTTACTTATAAAAATCCATTAATTTTCAATGTAGTTATCCTCCTCCCCCTTTCCAAAAAATATATTGCGTGAAAAAAATTGCTGCAGATCATGATGCAGTAGATAAGCGCTAACTGGACGCAAATGTAACTCATTTCAACGCTCAGGCATTAAATGAGAAATAAGATATTTTTAACCCATTCGCATCATTCAAATGTAGGAGTTCAATTGTGGAGGCTGCGCATTTTTGCGCTAATGATGCAAATGGGTTAAGCAATGAATTATTTTTATTTCTAATGGGCTGCGTAGTAATGGTTCGTAACCATTTCAGACCTAGTGTGTTCCCATGTTCCCAGAGATTGGTACCAACTCTTTCAGCGCAACCACAATGAGTGTGGTACCAATGCCGCAATTTTTGACGCTCAGTTTCTCCCTAGATAGCGGCACCTGAGCTCTAATTGATGCGAAATTGTACTAGGAATTTAATTTAGCCGAGAGTATAAACGGCAAACAGATACTCAAGGGATCTTTAACATGCCGCATAATCATACGGCTTGAACGCTGTCGATTTTCTGCATCTTGAAAATCCGCCGACTTGGGCCAGAATTGATCCTGCGAACTTGGGCGTACGAGGCCTACGCCTTAGCAGTGAAATATATCTCATCGCATATGAATGAGAAGAATAGTATTTTGGAGTGCCATATTCGTCATACATGAGAAATATGATATTTCAGAATGCCATTGTTTATACAGATGAAAATATAAGAAATATAAACACATAAATTCAGAACGATTTTCTCAATTTTAGAAATAAACTCGCAACAAATAATTGTTATTAAGTCCTTTAATTGATGAAATAGAATAGTTGAAGTGGAGAAATTATTTCGTTTTTTATTTTGAATAAATTTGTTAATCGACGAATTGTTTTGTTATCGAATTCATACATGCGATCATGTTATTAATTCCAATTTGTCGTTTAGTTTTTAATTCAGAAACTTGCAAAGTTTTAAGATTTCCTTTTGTAATATTTGCATTCATTTTTCATGGAAGTCATGAGCAGGTATGTTTTCTAGCCATCCGATAGATCGTGCCTTGATGAAAACTTAGTAATTGCTGTACAATGAATTGGTCTACTGTCAGAATATAAATGAAATATCAACTGTACATTGTCAAGGCGTAAGTACGTAAAACTATACTTGTTTTTACATAAAATATGCATATATGAGGGCAATTTTTAAAAAAAATAAAGTAATAAAAATTAAAAGTTGGTTTAAAATGCGGAAGAATTAAATCAAAACTTTGAACCCCAATTTAATTTTAAAAAATACAGAAATAAAAAAAACTTCAACACGAAGTTTGCTTCTTGCCAGCCCTTTAAGACTTGGTAGGCGTCATAAAAAATAAATCATAAAAAAATTTGGGTTTTATACGAAGGTAAAAAGCCAACTTTTCTACACTATTAAGCATTGAATTTCGAGAAAATACTTTCTAGTCCCACCTTGTTTTATATATATATATATATATATATATATACACATACACACATATAACAGACATGTATAGACCATAAGAGCAGAATGAGGTCTCATTTCTCGTTCCCACTGACTAGTCATCGATAAACATGTTTATATAAAAGCTGACTCATACAATTAAAATTTTTATAAGAAATATAAGTATATTATCTCCATAAATTAAAACTTTTCCACTTAAACGTCCATTGTGAGCTGCTTTAACACCTCGTATTGAGCATCACCCTTGTTATGTAAGAAATATACTTAACAGCCCAATGAATTAATTTTTCAAGTATTGGAAGAATTGCTCCCCCCCCCCCCCATGAAAAAAAAGTGAAAGGGAACAAATCATTTTTATTGCTCCTCTTAATTTATTAACATTTGAAAAAGAATTTACTTATGTGGAATGAACATTTAAATTCAAAATTTTAATCCACAGGCTTCGCCAGTAGTAGTCTACCTGCTACAATCACATTTTTTGGGAAATTTAACGTATAATTTTTAGACGTTTTCGAGGAAATCAAAGATGAGATATGCATAGGCTGTTTGATAGTGCGACTGGGTCATATATCTGCCGTTAGTAGCCAAAGGGTACTACTAACGGCAGATATATGCCCCAGCCAAACCAATATAAGCCAGTAAATTATAACGTAACACTTTTAGAAAACATACACCCTTAGGTTGGAAGGGATATGCGAAATTCTGTTACCAGCACAAGTAGCTGAAAAAATATTCTAAATACATTGTTTATCATATGTCAATTCCTGACAACATGAACAACGAATCGCACTCTTATTTCCCGTAAAAAATCTATTGAAATCTATTAAGCAGTACTGCATTACTATTTATTAATGTTGACTTTTATGGCCAAAGGACTACCAATTTGCGTTTCAGTCAACCACATTGACCTGCTCTTTGTCCCGCTTTTAAATTTTATTCATTCTTATGGGGGAACTTCAATAAAAGTCAACAAACCCAGCTGATGTACGTTTACGATTTTTGTATTGCATTTGTTTCTTTATCAATAGAACTATTTCTACGAGAAAAAAATCATATGCCAACAGTAAAGCCTTTTACAATACGATAGCTAAATAAGCTCAGTATTGGTTGAAAAAAGTCCGAAATACATAAAACCACTAAACATTTTACTTTATTCATCAAGCCAGAAATTCAAAGGAAACCTCCTGAACACTTTACCACCGAGTAAAAAAATACTGCCATTTTTGACCTGAAATGACCTAATTTTATTAAGTTTGTTTTATTACCCCGAAATTGGTTTCCTCATCTTTCCAAATGCATACAACTTTAACGGTCTTTCCAAGTCTAAAAGTTAGAGTCCCTTTGTGTTCAAGTTCTCCATCCACCCCTGGACTTCAAAGAATACATTACGGGTTAGTAAAAAGTTGTCATGCGATTCTGACATGCTACTGCAGCCATTCTTTTGAGGAGAGTTTTACACTAAACGACTAACCTAAGGTCTTGCTTATTTTTTTAAACGAGGTATTCTTACAATTTTCGATTTTTTTTTCTTTCAAAATTAATGTACTTCACGAACTGGAAGTGTAAGTCGATTGAAATAAGAGTACTTCTTCTGATTCACTTGTTATTTATTTCGAACCTTAGAAACTTCCAATTGTATCTAGTTTGTGTTTGGTGCTTTTGTTTTTTATTTGGTCCTTTTTAGCCTACTTTCCCATAAAAGGTTTTATAAAAACATAATATGAAAGAAGGCTTAATGTATCGGAAAAATGTCGTTAAAAATAACGAAAAGTCAAAAATAAGTAAAGTAATTAAATAAAGATCGAAAAATAAAAAAATTGAAACTACGGTTTTGAGATGAGGAAAATGTGTGTTTGTCGGTCTGTCTGTCCCTTCCCCCTGATATAACTTTTGAGGGAATTGTTCGAAGTGAAATTATTCTTTTTTTTTTGCATTCGAAAGATCTCGGCAAGGACATTAAGTTTCTATACTTTATTTTTTGATGTGAACAATTTTTTGTTCCATTTTCAACGGTTCAAAAAATATAAATTTTATTAAATTTAATAAGTCTAATCTAATTTAAATTCTTCGCGGAGTCAAAAAGGGCAAAGAAAAAACTGAAAGTCGTTTCAAAGGTTCAAAGGTATAATTTCTGAGAGGCCATTTTGAAGTCGAAGAATTTAGTTTTTTCGAAAATATAAAAAAAAGTCACGAAAATTTCGTCTCGAGGGAAAAAAAAATTAAATCAAAACATGACCACACGATGCTTTTTAATTTCCATCTTTGAAGTTGAAATAAACATATATATTTTTGTGTAATTATGAGTCGGAGAACAGGAAATCGAACTAAAGCAATGATGAATATAAAAAGTAATTACCTGTAGGTTTTTTCTCTGCCGACTCCCCTTGAACTTAATTATCTAAATTCTAGATCTATTCTTGGTCTAATTTTGACCACCTAGAATTTTTTGCTAATTCAATTATTGTTTTTATATATAAAACAATACTTAATTTTCACTGTCGATCGAAAGAATACTAACATTTAAGACAAGTTTGCTAAAAGGAGCGATTAAGTGTTTTGGGTGCGAAATACCGGAAAACAGCTTTTAAAAATACAGAAAATTTTGATTATGGTACATAAAAGCATTTTACTGGAAATATTTATTCAGCGTAGCCATGATAATTCTTGTCACAAAATATGTGATGAATTTCCTGAAACAAATATGCTCTTGTTAGATTACCAACAAAAAAAAATATTTTTCTATGTTCAAGCTAATGTTAAGCGTTTTAAGCTGCTCAAAATTGAACGAAAAGTTTATCAAACCAAAATTATACCAGGTACTTAGCTGTTGTGTCGAAAACCTTTTAATCAAGAAAAAATTGATATGAATATAATAATTTCTGCAGATTCATTGGGGAGGGTGGGGGTTTGGTCATATAAACCTATCGAAATATACATTTTCCTATATAAGCTTCATTTATAAGTTTTTGTTTCGTAAACTTTAGAGTAATTTGTTTTCGACTTTTTTCGTTTTAGAGGAGTTTTTACGAAAGATTAAGCATACTTTCATTCATTTTTCGTTTTAAATGTTTTAAAACTTTTACGGAAAGTCGGCTCAAATAAGAGTTCAGGATTTTAACATTAAGATTAAAATCAAGCATTCTTAAAAGACATAATCACAGTATGATTCGTATATCAACGACATTTTTCGAAACCTTTAAAACATCTACTGATGTTCTAGGCCTGACCATTGTCATGAATACTTCAATTTTTTCCTTGCACTAATTGATCAAATACATTCCATTTGATGCACAGATATATTCATTCCTTACTTTTAGTTTCTCAATTAAGCATTCATTCAAATTTATTATTCAGAAACCGAGTTGGTTACTCAATTTCGTCCAATCGATGCAATCTTCCGTTGTTTATTATTTTATTTTGTATTTTTTTTTCTTCAAAGAATCATTGCAGTCATCAAAGCAACGCATGCTTGTTTGAGTCTTAAGCGAAGAAAAATGAATGAAGGAAAAAAAGGAATACTCTCAAAAAGGCTGTCTGTGAGTGGACTTTTACCTTGACCCATAGGTTATATTATTCATGAGGCAAAGATGCCACCTGATTATGAGTAGAGTATCACTAAAGGAAAGATAAATTTAAAACTATTTAGTAATACTTGTTTTTACTTAATAATGTTGGCGTCCGTAAACGACATATACCACAATAAATAAATCAAACAATTAAAAAACAATCAAAATAAATGATTCCTATATATATTTCATATTCAAAACCGCAAATGAATGAATGTTTAACTGTTCATGATAATGACTCTATTTAACGAAAAACTACTTTCATCAAAATTTACATGAACCTATTTATCTTTGTATATGGTTTGTTATCCAAAATTATTTATATTGTCCTTGGCGCAGAATTACTGTCGAAATGTAATTGAAGCTACTGTTTCAACTCCAGTGATGGACCATTTAACGGAAAATGTCAGACACTTGGTAAATAAATTTCATTAAAAAAAGTTTAGTTAAAACTCATGTGTGATTTCTTCAGTCAATTCAGACATTATAGGTACTATTTTTTTAATGAAAAATAGCTGTCACAGATGGTGCATAAATGTCTTTTTTGCATGGGATGTGCATGATATGTGTTTATTAGTTTTGAGTGTTAAATTTGTAGTGTAAGTTGTCGGTATACCGTAGACTATTAATCATACGAATAACAATTGGAAATTAACAAATTCCCATTAGTTAATGTCTAATCCGACCCATTTGGTAAAAATACTGGTTGTCTCTCTGGTTGATGCCCGTTCACTCACAACTTTCTTGTTGTGTGTTGAGCACTTTTCTTTCCTTGCACTGATGAAGAGGCTCCATTGTAGCCGCGAAATAGCTATTTGCATTATTGATTTGACAATTTGTGCTTTATTTACTTTGTTTTTTTCTTGCACTGATATTTTAGCACAAAGTAATTTTGATCATTTTTCTTGAAGGTATTTTCTGTCCTTGGTGGTTCGAGATGAAATAATCTTCGGAAGCTACAGAATTGAAATTGCCCTTCGTGTGGCAAGAATAATATCGAAAGGTCTACAGCGATTCCGCAAAGGTAATATCTATTGAATTGAAATTGCCTTTTGATTTTATAACGGAATATGAGATTGTATACCGGCATGGATGGCGTCGTGGTAAGGCGCGGAGCTCGTGCGTCCCAGGTCTGAGGATCGAGCCTGGCGATGTCTGTGGATTTTCAAGATGCAGAAAATCGTTTGCCTACATGCCGTGTGATTATGCGGTATGTTAAAAATCCCTTGAGTAGACATTTGCCTTGCATGCTCTCGGCAAAATTAAATTCCTAGTGCAATTTTTTATATAAATAGTCACGCTACATTTTTTTATGGAATTTTAACATTTACTGCTTATCTTTGCTTCAATAAATTTTATTTTAAAATGTACACTTCTTGGCATGAATGCTTTCGGTCTCACGATTTCAGGAATAATAGTAAAATTGTATAGTTTACCTTTTTATTGGGAAAAGCTATAAAGACTGGCACTGAGTAAACTTGGTCATCACGAAAATTAGTACATTAGTCTACTTACTCATATGATTTATTTAAAAATTTAGGACTTTACTTACAAACCGGAAACGGCAACTAAACGCTACATATAAAATATAGCAATGCTAAATAGATTTCCTAATCACCTGAGTGATGCTACTTAATCACATATGATCATCTTTTGCCGCCAATTCCCACCGAGCTAAATCACAATGGAGAAAATATAAATTAATAACGGTTGAAAGACTTGGCAGAAATAAAGAAAAAAAGAAAAAAAAGAAACTCTAAACTAGCCGGAAGATATAAGCGATCGCTTCCGTTTGGATCACAAGCGGCGGAAACAATAAGCCGTCAAGATGCCGGCGAAAGCGACTCTGACGTCACGGCAAAAATTGAATGAATGAAGCCTATCAGTTACTTTTATTAAATTTACGAAATTATTTTATTATTTACGAAAGTTATTTTAGGTGAATGTTCAACTTTTTTGTGTGGGTTAAATATTAGTCGGGTCTTAAAACATGTGGCAAAGGAGAGAAAAATTAAAAAATCTTGGAATGTTTTGATTCTTTTTTTTTCTTTCTATGAGCTGCCTTTATTTTTTTGAATCATTTTCATTAAATATGTGTCAACAGATCGCCGAGAGTCAATTACTCCATTAAAATCACATTACTTGTAAGTTGAAATAAATGCGAACGAAATTAAAGTTAAAAAATGTTTTATTTCAAGATAATGTTGCACATATTATTTTTTAAGTCTCAATAATATGCAGCTAAACGACGTTGCGTCGTTTCCTTCTCATTTTCATAGGAAATTTATGTTGCATAAAAGAAACACAAGCGCAAGAAATGAAAAGCAAAAATAAAAGAGGAATATTTGGTCCTCGGTTAATATCCTTTAGTTTTTATCCTTTTTGTTGGTTTTGTATATGAATTTTGAGCTAACATTTGAAGATAAATAGTATATCTAATCCACTCACTTTTTTATTTTCCTACGTTAATGCACTAATATTTTGACTTCTATTCAGTTTATTCTTGTAAAGCGTTTTTACTCAATGAAACAATAGTAGTATTTTTGTGAAGGAAAGGGACTCTTAAAATAGATGAAAGTTTTCACGACTGAGCTCCATCAAGATCATAATTAATCTTTATTTTAATTCCTAATAGTAATATTTTACCTGAATTAACGGGAAATTTTTGGAATGATTTTCAAGTTGTTCCAATATTTTATTCTTCATTCTTTTTCCTCGATAATTTTTATTTTTAAAGGTAACTCTCGAGAACCGCTACAAAGAACTCTTTCTCCTCTTTTCTTTGGACTTCTATAAATATCTGACACGATTTCCTTCCTTGAATTATATTTTTAATGTATATACCAGGTATAAATCTTTCAAAGTTTTATCTAAGTGAACTTTGCCGATTCTAGACTTCAATTTGCACCTTGAAATTTCGCCGAGGAATTTATATTGAATAGTAAATATTTTGTTACCTGGAAGGTTAAAGTAAATAAATTATAAAGGAGTCTTATTGAATCGTTATTGGGAAGTTTATTTAGTAATGTCGCAATGTTGAGGTTTATTGCTTTTTTCTTTTCCTTTATTTTGCAGCTTATAACTAAAATAGCTAACAAGTAAACGTTCTCTTCCAATAATCGGGATCTGAAAAAAGTATATATAGTCTGAAACTACATCACATGAATCGTATGAATGTGGAATTCTAGCGTCAGACGTCAAATGGTATAGAAGTTATAAGGTTTTTAGGTAAAGCTGTAGCCTATATTATAGGAAGATGTATTTGCAACATAGGAGCAATTTCAATTCCATTCAATTTTTTCAAGAAAGCTTATTCAAGTTACTAGACACCAAACGACATTGATAAAGTTTAACATTCAGAATATTCAAAATCAGAAAACAAAAAGTTTTTTTTTTTTCAAGTCGATACGGTGAGCTTGTTTTGAAGAAGCAACTGCTGGCTGAAAGCTTACTGAATAGCGATATTCACTTCCTTCGTCATATAAAGCCATCATCAGGTACATTAACGAATAATGAATTCAGTGACGGAGCAAATCTGGCGTGGCAATATGATTTGAAGTTTTAATTAGTCACCGTACTCCAATACTCGGTCAAACTATTTAAAAATATTAATAAAAAATTTTATTAGGGAAAGGTGTGAATCACTGGTGTACTCACCCTAAGTAACTAAAGTACTCAAATAGGTACTTAGTTATTGTGGCGCCAACTGGAATACAAGTAAACTAGTCGACTCGCGCGGAATTCCGCACTGCGCACCAAATCGTTTTGTGTGTCATTGCATTCTTTAAAAATTTGGGAGAAAGGACATTATGAAGAAGAATGGAAAAATTTAAACGCGGTGTTGATACAAAAGAAGACATGTAATTGAACACATCAGTACAAATAGCTGTTACAATTTTTTCCCCACTATTATTTAGATATTCAAAATAATAAAGTAATCACAATCATAATGACAATTATTTTTATTATTAGTATACATAGCATTAAAATGCAAAATCGAAACAGTTCCATTACTTGAAAGGTAGTTACTGTCGGTTGGTTAGGCTCTACACATTCATAATATAAATGAATGTGCCTAACGATTGGATAAGTTTAACACGCAGACCCAGCTAAAACTGTTCAATTTGCTACACAATAAAAACAGGAGAGTTTCTTGTTTGCTTACTTGATAACATAGCATAGACAACACCAATTTGGCATTCATTGAAGGATCTCTTCTTATGATTTTAAAGCTCAAATTTAAGAGAAGCGGTACATTTTAAGACCGTGGGTCTATTTTTCGTCATTAGCTGGCACAATAAGCTTTAAAATGAGCATTAAATCATGGAATTTGATAAAAGAATAAGGAAGATCACGCAGACCGACAAAAAAAAAAAAAAAAAAAAAAATAGAGAAATAATATATATAGATAACGAAAAAAAAAAAAACGTTGACCATAGATTGCAATATTACCTTTTTTTTATCCGCTAATATGCTATCAGTTTTTTAATCACTTCATCATTATACACATTTCACACACATCAGTTTAACTTTTTTCCCCAAACATTATTTGTAAATCTTTTTGTTGGGGAGAGATCATATGGCGGAAGGATCATAGGGGACAAATATCCTTCTTTTCTTCATCTAGGCACCTACGCTAGGGGTAATTAGTTTTGCTATTATTAGATCCATATTGAATATTTTGACACAAAAAGTAATTTTAGTGTGGTGTAGGAAACATCTATTAAACATTCACTTATAACCAGAAGAACACATTAGCTTGTAAAATTATTGTTTTGTTATTTGGTTTTTAGTTTTTTTTTATTGTGAAGCTTAATTGAAATATGACTTTATTGCGAAAACATCATGAAAATTAGACAGAGTTTCACTACATATTTAAAGAACGAAATAAAGGAAAACAGTGCAACATTATAACATATACTGCACTTTAAAAAAGTCATTAGTTCAAAACTAACTTACAATTCATTAAACGAAAAATTAGCTGAAAAAAAGAAATAATAAATTTACGTCCAATTGTTCTTCGCATAAGTCTTTAAAAGGTGAATATCACAAAAAGTTAGGGGGACAGTTAAAAAAATTGATGCTGAAATGAAATCTGAATTTCCAATTGTGTGCAATGAAAGCTGAATCTGGTGCTGACCACCATAGATAAAAAAATGTTACATGACGTTTTGTGCCATGGAGTTGTTTATGTACTTAAGAAAAAAAAGAAACAATAATAGTATGCATTAGCTTAAAATAATTAGTTTGTAATTAGCATTAGTTTGTTTTTGGAATAAAAATATTAGGTTTGTGTTTTCAAGTAGTTTCTCAAATTATCAAAAATAGTGAATTGTTAAGGTATCCATTTGTGCCGACGGTATGTTTCCTGAAGAAAAATATATTAAGTAACAAATTCAGTTTTATAAAAATGATACAGAAGAAAATTAAGGATCTTTAAAGCTAAATTGTAGTTCCTCGTTTTCCAGGTGAAGCTACGCTATATAAGATAATTATTTGTTGTCAAAACTTTTTATGGTTTGGGATAAATGATAGTTAGATGCCATAACGTCCAGTTATGGCATCGCATCATAACGTCGCAGCATATCATCGCAGCATAACGCAGATATCATCGATGCATAACATTATGCATCATCGCAGCATAACGTCCAGTTAGAACCATAATGTCCAGTTTTAATACTAACTGCAGTTCCTACTGTCCTTAATTACTTAACTGCGTTCATTACGAAGGATATATTTAAGACTGAGTAAAAGGACAAACTGGGTACCACATTTAAATATTTTTCTAACGCTAAAGTTGTTTTGATGCATTTTTTATCCATATTACTGACAAACATATGCAGCCGTTGAATTGCAGCTCGTTTAAGTAAACCCTACAGGGATTATGCCTAAAAATAAATAAGTAAGTAAATTAATAACTAATTTAATTTTCAGCGGAAAATAATCATGGTAAATAGAAAGTATCTACTTCTTTCAATAAAAGCAGTATTGCAAATAATTTTTTTGCAGGTATATTTTATTTTCAATTTCAATTATAAAGAATAAATTTTTAAGTCAATAAAACACTGTATAAGATAAAATAAACGAATTTCTGAAATAGAACGAAATAGGAATTGCATGGAAAAATATTAATGCCTTTTGTATATTCAAAAATACGCTAATAATGTGATTATTAACCAAATAATTCAATCTTATGTTTTAAAAACTATTAAAGTCGCATTAGCTTCGTTTTAATGTCAATGCAAAATTTACTTCTAGTTCAGTTAAGGTTAGCTGAGCTTTAAATGCCAAGGTCGTAATTGCGATTTTGGAATGGTCGACTTTGATCGAGAAATATTTTACAAGACTAATCAAAATTAACAATGATCAAGCATGAAGTTCAGATGTCTCATACATACCATTTTTTACGGCGAAATAAATGTACTTGTATCGCCGTACGGTAATTTGCTACAGGATAACTAATAATAGAAATCAAAGCAAATTTATACTCCTTTAACCCAAGGCTGTAACTCATATAATTTAAGAATCAGGAAGTAAAGTAGGACCTATTAAGCAAATGCTAAATTACCTTGCAAATAAAGAATGATAAATAACTGTCATATAACTTTCACTCTTTTTATTTTTATTTACTTCCTCTCTTGTTGTTTTTTCACGTGTTTTTTCTTACAGTTTTTCAAGGATTCTTCTCCCCCCCCCCTTCCCAGATGAGATATCCTATAACATTAACATAACTTATGAGTTTAGTTTGCTCTATCTTAGAAATGACTACTGCATCAGATAACATGGCAATTGCCCATAATTTAAATACGGAACAGCTTCAAGTAGCATTAAGATCATACCCTGCAGTTCTTATGCTTCCAATTAATGAATAATTATGTATCAATTTAATTGTAAATGGCATGTTTCTTCGCTTAAGAAGTGTTCCTATGCCTGTACAGTAGCTGTAAGGATGAACCTGTGCTATTTTAATATGAGGTATGCATGTCATGTTTTGACGATGAAAAATATTAGTCTATTTTATATTTTCACTAAAAATCCGGAAAAAATATAATGTACATGTTAAAGACAGGTATGAAAGGTGTAAGCATCTAACACAACGTATATATACGCGGTGTTAGATGCTTAGACCGAGTTATTTTCCTCAGTCTCCCGATTGGGACTGAGGGAGAGGGGGGGGGGGATTTTTTTTTTTTTAGATTCAAAAATAAGATTATTTAGTGGAAACGATCCCCGTGCCTTCCATAAAATCAATCATAGTGGGACTCGTAATAATAAAATAATATGATTAGGATCATTGTAATCGTAATACTGTTTTATTTCATTAAAGATTTCGTTTACATTCTGGATTGTTATTTAAAATGAATAATCCAACGTTAAAATAAATAAGTAATAAAATAATAATAATGAAAAAGGTTTAATGTTTCGCTGCAGTACCAATTGCAATTGTAGCGAAAAATACTAATTGTAACTGCAGCTTTGCAAAATAAATTTTGCAATTAAAAGCAGTTAAAGAACGCACTTAAAACAGTATTTGTGTCAATATTTCAGTTTTTACCTTAGAAATAAATTGACCTGGTAATTTATATTTAATCCAACTGATTTTCTCTCTTTATTGACACCAGGAACGTCATTTGGGTGATGCGGGGGGGGGGGGGGGAGGCGAGGTAAATTGACCCTCACCTTCCACCTCATTTATAGAAATAAATTGAATTTATACATGTTTTTATGGCATTTTGTTGTTTTTATTCTATAATATGTATTGAAAAATACCCTTTACCCCCTCTTCCCCTGGAAAGTTTTGAAATGATAAGCCTGATTCTCATCTCTGAAAGCTGTTACAATAATTATAATGTGATGAAACGGAAACTCCTCCCTAAATTCTGGGTATAATTTTTGCTCTTGTAATATATAACAAAGGTGATAACTTTTTACTACATAGCAAAAGTAAGTAGTATAAAGATTGGATTGCACTGCCAAAAGTTAATAGATGCAAAACGTCAAAAATTATAGATTACTTGGGGGGAAGGGAGGGAAGGGGTAAGAAGCTACGATGATGTGAGACAGATTTTTCCCTATTTATTTTTAGAAAACCCCATTATCTTAATGCCCGCAGGCCATGTCTAGAATACATCCAAGCTGTTATTTTACTTTATTAATATATCTATAATGATTAAATTATTGTCTAGTTCCAGCTAGCCTCTTGCTATCAGGCAAATTATCCTAAACTTGAACCATGAAAATCCATTTGCACGTTGCAACCTGTGAACCTATTAGGTTTGCATGGAAATATTATGGTAAGGAACGCTGTATACACGAGCCGTTACTTTTTTGAGATTATTTGAGTTTTTTATTGCACCGTAACTTGAGCGTAGTTTGCATTTATACTAAAAAATATTTTCACATATGTATGTGTTCACTACTAGTGAAAATGGAAAGTTTTGAGATTAATACGAACGATGTTGCAAATAGTCATTTATTTAAATAGTAATTTGTAATTATCAATAAAATAAGTTTAAAAATGATTATTAATGCTTCTATAGCAGCAATAAGTACAGATTTGGTTAATTCGAAGTTGATATCAATCAGTGCAACTGAATCATTTTAACTACAATGCAGAAATTTATAGCATTTTACCGCTATTTGTTTAGTAAGTTGAGTATAATGAAACTTTTCCCAAGTCACAACTTAATTTCATTTGTATAAGTTCAGAAAATCTGATATATATTGTTCAACATGGTGTTGCATCATGGATAATTACAGGTCTTCATGCTAAGCATTTTTAAATAGGACATAAATTTGTGTTGATCCATTCTTGATTCGAAGAACTTATCAACCCTTGCATATACCCTATATTATTATAAATGACCGACCACTTCAGATTTTAGGCGTTTTGCCTAATATTTAATGAAATATTTACGGATTTATCTTGTAACGAGGGTTGTGAAGAATAATACAGGATCTCGTTTTTTGAACTGTGCAGTGTAGTACCATAAACATTTATAAACTACCGATGCATAACCTACTGTTTTAATAAACACGTTATCAGCAACTGCTTCACTGTAGAAAATTCTAGTTCAACCTTTCACCCAAAAGATGGAAAAAATGAAGAAATTTAGCTGCAACTAACATTTGGTACTATGTTGGCCATTATTATGGTGTAGTTTCACCGAGTTTCGCAATGAATGTGAAACTGGGAACCATTATAATGATTAAACTTTAGTACAACATGTTGGTTGCAGTTAAATTTCGCCATTTTTTTAAAAAAATCTTGGTGAAAGGTTGAACTAGAATTTTTTACAGTGTTCTATGATTCATCGGACCGCGAGTTCGACGCGGCCTGCAAAAAACGAGTGCCTTTTACTAAATAGGAAGTGAAAAAATACCCCATATGGTAACGCAACGTGTGCGTTTTGGTATAAAATGTCTTCTGGTACTTAGTTGGACAAAAAAAAAGAGTGAATAGAGCTCCGGCTTATCCGTTTTTTTTTTTTTTTTTTTTGTTATCCGGCGTGCCTTTCCGCCACATTATACCCGATACTGGATTGTCTACTGCATTTGTAATCCTCCGAATATGTAACGCCATTATTTAATCACGAAATATAGTAAAACAAATAAATAAAATAAATTGGGATAATCAGGGAATGGAAACTTTGAATATGAGATTCAGTTTACACAAATAATAAATGCGGATTGCGCAAAAGAATTGTATGATTTCATAGAATATGATTAAGTGGTTTAGCACCTTAGTAAGTGACTGAGAAGAAAGCTTTTTGAATCGCAAAGTTACCTTACGCAAAATCACTTCTTTCCAAATTAACCGAAAACTTCATTAGTAGCTTTGAAAACACTGTTTCTTTTTTTCTGAATGTTACAACCAGGAAGAAGGGTAGAAGTTGTGTAAGTATTTCTTGTAGGGTAAAACAACTACTTCCTTCATAATTAGAATATATAATGAAATAATATACACTATAAAGAAATGATGGCTTCTGAATGCCTATAGTTTGACTCTTAAGGAAGTTCACAGAGTTTTCTTTTCAGAAGGGAGAGGAGTAGAAAAAAAATCATTCACTGATTTGACAGTCTAGCATGAATTATACACTGTAGATGATGAGCACGTCATTTGTATCTTTATGTATACTATTTTTGCGTGCATAGGTAAAAAAAAACAAAAAAGCAAAACCACATTATTAGGTAGTTGTCAAACTCAATGCTTTAATTATGACGTAGTTTTTAAATTAGGAGACGCATTTTGAGACTCAGTTTTGCACAAATGAGTCTGTTAATATCAAGAGCTAAAGAAGACGATGGCAAATTGATGGTTTAAAAGGACTTCTGGGACTCCTTTTCCGGGGACAAAAAGTCACTTTTGTTCCCAGTTATGTTAAAGCTAAGATTTTAAAAGTTTGATTCTTAAAAAAAACGTTTCCCTCTATCTTAGTGACACAGACCACCCTGACGTCATATGGACATGCTCTAGACATCATTAAGACGTCTGAACCAAGCGAACTAGAGAATGTGTGACTTACGAGAAGCTTGTCACGGTGTGATAGAGCTTGACGTTCGCTCGAAAACCAATAGTAATAAGATTCTTAAGGTGTCAGGAGCATGTGCATTAGAGATCATTTCGCTTGGGTGTCCTATATCGCTGAGATTGAAAGTGCCGTTCTTATAAAATCTGAGTCTTCAGTGTGAAATATTTTCACGTTGTTGTTTTTCCTAATCCATTCTTGTAATACATTATATATTATGCATTTGATCCACTTTTATACATATTTGTTTTCTAACAATAATACCCAAATAATACCAATAAAGCTCGTTATACTATACATATATAGAAATATAAAAAAGTTCAAAGCCTGAAAAACAGTTATAAGAAATAATGTTATCCATATATACATTGGTTATCATTAAGGAAAATTAACTCAAAGAAAAACAAATGTAATTTACAAAATACCAGAAATTACCAGATAATTTTGTATTTTCACATTATCCATTATAGAAATTAGCATACGTATTAAATGAACAACTAAGGAGTGTCATTACGTTAATTTAAATGAGTATTTATATGTTTAAAAAGAGTTTATATATTCTTACTTTTGATTGTGCATAACAGCAACAACTAATGGGAACTAATTACAACAACTAATTGGATTTAATCAGATAACACAGATTAAGCGTTATTTTCTAAGCATGTTGCAGGAAAAGACAGTTCGAATTGATGCGAGTTTAATGTAGTACAACATTATTGAAGGTATCTAATAAAGATGAAATTAAAAGCCAAAAATAATTTAAAATTACCAAAATGGAGAATCAATGATAATTGAAAGATGAATAATTAAGAAAGGAGCATATTTAAGTATAGATTTATGAATGTTCTGTTCTATAAATGTAAGGACGTGCAAGAGATTTAAATTGTGCGAACAAATGCTGAAAGCAAAGACACTTTTTGACCCTTGTCCATACCTTTTACTTTCTGAAAATCTGAGGAGTAAAAACATGTGCAATGTTCCCATATTCAGCAAATTCAAGTGCGTAGAAGGCATTTGGACGCATCGGTGCATTCGATATATGCATCTCGTTCATGTGAAACACATTTAGGACTGTTAACACACAGCGACTGTTAATTTATCACTGAATTTCTAAAAAAGAAAGGGATGTTTGAAGAACAAATATCCTTTTTGAATATAAGAGTGAGTAAATTACGATCAGTGAATGATTCGTCTACAGTATGCTGCCGTTTTAAGCAAAAATGAGGTGTAAGAAAGAGACATAAAATGTACTTTAAATATATTATTTTGGTTTAAATATGTTTATACTTAAGTTTAAATATATTATTTTGGAAGTTCTCAAAAGCTGAGCTCAAAAGTTAGCTCACATTATTTTGCAACAATCTGAACTAATTTCTACCCAAAAATCCAACTCCAAATTGCTAGTCGGGATGTATTTCTACTTCGCCGTAAAATATTTTTCATTAAACTGTTGGATTCTAACCGTCAATACAGTATGTTGTGTGAATACAGTAATTTCGGTAATTAGAAGTTTTTGACCGATATTGTGCAGTTTTTCTGCTTTAAAAGGAAGTTTATAATATTTTCTACGGTGTTTCGCAGCTAACACAAATGACGGCTTAAAAGTGGCAGAAATTTTTTTTATCATATGTTTGGGTATTCTTGTTTTCTATTTTTTTTAATAAAATAAAATAAAACTATTTCTTAAAATTACATTGATTGTTCAGTATCTAAATTGGTGCATTGAAGCATTTTTTATTCCTTTCGAGTAAGAATTCCAAAAGAATCGGAACTAACGTAATTTGTTTTATGGTAAACACTTAGATGCGTAAAAGAACATTTTGAATTTTAATTCATATTTTATAGCATTTTGCTTGAGTATTTTATAACTCCACTGTGTTAAAAGAGAAATTTAATTTTCAATTATACAGAAAAATTTGATAGGATCGTTTATGGCAAAACAGTGAAAGTTACTAAGCATATACTTGCCTGATAATTCATCAAACATCATTTTATTCTTTTCCATGACAAATAAGTAATGACTAGATATTTATGATATTGTAAGGAACTGAACCGCAAGCCATTCTTCGGCTATAAATTTCCCTTTTTTCTTCTTTTTTTATTTGCTACATTCATTTTTTCCCCTTCAATCTGATATGTTTTAGACGCTGAATTACAATAAACGTGTTCGCGGTTCATAGAGAATTTGATACTTTGTCTGTTCGCCATGATGCATTATAAAAATATTTCAAATAGGTTTTGTAATACTTTGATAAAACTATTTTTTTTCTGACTTTGGTTTGGTACACTTTCAAAACACGTCATTTTTAGTTTGCTATGGGAATTTAAATTGCTCGACTATATTCTGTTGAAATTCCAAAATAATATTGGATGTTGATAAATAATACAAGTAAATGTTTAATAATGAATTTGATGAAAGTAAAACTCTTAAGTACCACACACTAATTACTTCATTCTCAATGTTAAAAAAATAAGTAAAACAGTAGATGAATATGTCTTGAGCTACAGGAAAATAATATTTTATTGATTCTTTAATAACAAAAAAATAACTTTTAAAAGCATTTATCAGATGCAAAACCAACCAGGAGATACTTCATCTTTTTTCAAAAATGATATACGCACTTATTTAATTTAGTTCAGACTTAATGTGCTTAGGAATTTATATTCAACGAAATAAATAATTTATAGTGAAAGGAAATCTGAAATCTTTACAAGAATTTCAAGAACTCTTCAAATTACAGCTCTCATTTTCATGTTTAATTCTAAGCAACATCAGTACCTGAGTTGAAGTAACAGTAATTTTACATTGTAAAAAAAAATCCCTTAAAATTTACGGTTTTAAACCGGCAGCAATGTTGGTTGTGAAAAACCGTTAAAGTTACGAAGGAAACCCGTAGTCGCAACGATTTTTTACCGTAAAGTTATTCCCGAACGGTTAAAAACCGTTGCGACTACGGAGTTCCTCCGTCTCTTTTACGGTTTCACACAACCAACCCAGATGCCGGCTTAAAACCGTAAATTTTACGAATTTTTTTAGTGCATGATCAATTTCATTTGATTTCTCAAAACAGTTTAAATTTGAAGCAGAAAGCTCATATTTTTACCCAAATATAACTTTCGTGGTTATGATATTCGCATCATACTCTTAACGATATTTCAGCACAACAGTTAAAAACTAAATACATTTGCTATAGAAGTCTAAATAAGAACATATAGGTTATGCATGCCGGTTTCTGTAAATTTACAATAAACTTAAAATAAATTAAGATTTTTTTAACCAATTGGAATATTTTCATTTACATAAAGCATGAGAGTAGTCAAGCTAAATAAAGCTTTAATATTTTATTTGGAAACGTGTAAACATTTTTCGCTCCACATTTCGGTATTTTTATGATAACTATGACTACGCCGTAGAATTTTAAGCATTAAAAACTTGAAATAACTTTCGCGGAGGTATGAGTCATGTGTTTCACAACATAAGACGTAATACATAAGAGTAAATGGTTTGTTTTTGAGTAATAGTTACTCTTCTAGATTTAATGGCTCTATGTAAGAGAAGTTAGAATGTTCAAATAAAAAAAAAAAAAAATATGTGTGTGTTCAGCGTGATGTGCAATGTTTATGTTCGAAAACTTATAAGTTAACACGAGAAATACGTTTCTAGGTTCTGTTAAAAGAAACATTCTGACCCTAAACTTTGAAAACCTTCCTATTAACTATTTTTCATATGAACTTGAAATAATAAAAGCAGAAGTTATTCCACAAAATGACTTCATTGTGTAAAATTTAAAAATTTTGAGGAGATTGTAAAATTACTTACATTTAAAAAGTTATTGAGAAACATAAATATTCGCCAGGTGTTATCAAAAATGCTTATTATGACGTATCTGGTTTCAGACTATCAAACTTCTGGGAAGATATATATGTTGTAATGCAATGAAAAGCAGCGAGTTTTTCTCATTGAACCAAATTAAAATTTCGAAGACTTCTCCAGAGATTTTTAATAACGTAACAAAATTTTAACGCCTTGTTTTTGCCATGTTTGAGTAATTAACTAATTTTAACCTAACACAAGAAATAAGTTTCTAGGTTCTGTTAAAAAAAAATATTTTAACCTTACACTTTTAAATTCTTCCTGTTCACTATTTTCTATATGAACTTGAAATTATCAAGGAATAATGTATTCCATATAATGACTTTATTTAGTAAAATGTAAAACTTTTAAGGATGTTGTAAAATTACTTCCATTTAAAAAGAGAAAAACTAATGTTTACGTTAACGTTTACTTTCGAAAGGAAGAAGTTTAGAAAAAGACCCATTTAAATGTTTCGAAAATCGTGATGGAAACGTAGTTTAACACAAATAAATTTGTTCACTAGTTTAACACTTGTGACTAATAGAACACCTGAATCATCAATATAAAAAGAAAAACATCCATGAAAAATGTTACAAATTAAAATTTCTTTACAAGTATATTGCTACATTCAGTGAATTTTTTTTTTACTAGCTCTATTAAGAAAAAACTTCTATAAAAAGTGAAGCTGATGCTTGATTTTGGTTAATTTACGCAAGGATTAGATTATCGATGATATAGATAAATAGATTATCTGAAAGGAAATGTCTTTAAATAAAAATGAATTAGTACGTGGAACAGTGTCGCTGCGACTTTTTCAACATAAATGATTTTCCCTAATAACCCTAAATGAATATTTTGAGAAAAGTGGCAATTTATTTTAAATTTAAAAAAAAAATGGTTTGTGGTTTCATCTTTGTTTCATCTTGATTAAACAAAGTAAAAATGAAAGATGTTGACAATTTTCTTCATTGTCTGTTTCTGTAAATCGTTTCTTGATGTCTTGCATCTAAAGTAAGGTATCTGATTCAATATAACACTTTTCTCTCTCGTCTGCTCTCGCCATTTGCCTTATTTACTATTTAACAGGTGGACAGAAATTAAAATATTATTTACTTTGGAAGACAAAATCTAGGTCAGAATGAATTTCCTTTCAAATAATGTGATGTTGGAGCAGCAAATGACCGTGAATATTAAGATATTTTCATTTTTAATGATACTCAAGCAGGCATTTTCGAATTAAGCATTCTGCCAACGCGAAAAGATGTTGTCTCATAAAAGTAATAAATGCATTTTCTTCACTTTTCCGCGTTCATAATTCGAATACGTCGTAGAACACAGAGTTATGATTTGTATTTAAGTATGTTTCCTAGGATCTGTTTCAATATTCAGCTGAAAGTATTCATAATGAAAGTTAGAGCGTTATGAATAAAAGGAAGAGTTTATTAGCTTCCTCCGCTAATAAATTAATAAGTTTTCTAACTCCAAAAGCGAATATTAGTTGGGCCTTTATTTAGTAATTTAGTGCTGTTGCAAAAACCTTGAACTTCGTAAAATATAGTTAACATGAAAATTGTTTTAAACTAAAATTATTGTTTCAATGATTTTTTGAAGTTAAAGTAATTATCATAACGTAAAAATGGGCACACACGTGCTGTCGTCCATTGTAGCAAAATATGTAAGATGCAAGTTATGAAAACATGTAATTATTTGTTGTGTTTGCATTGTTCATTAACTATCTTTTTATATCTCTCTATGGTGTTACACTGTAAAAGAAATCGAGTAAAATTTACGGTTTTAATCCCGCAGCTAGGTTGGTTGTGGAAAACCGTAAAAGTTACGAAGCAAATCCGTCGTCGCAACGGTTTTTTACCGTAAAGTTATTCCCGTACCGTAAAAAACCGTTGCGACTACTGATTTTCATGGTAACTTTTAAAATTTTTCATAACCAACCCAGCTGCCAGTTTAAAACCGTAAATTTTACGAGGATATTTTAACAGTGTACGCATCAGCAAAGAGGAAAAATTATCACCTATTATCGTACGAGACAAATTAAGCACCTTTAAAATTTTCATGCAGTACAATTTTACGGAAAACATGATAGTATTTTTGCGATTATTACGTGTCAGTTATGAGACAAATTTTAGCATAAAGAATATGTCATTGTAGAACTTAGAGAAAACTAACGATATATTCTAAAATCAGGATCGTTACGCAACAGGTGTATTTCGAATTTAGCAATTTTTAATGTTTAGTTAAGCATTGTAAAATTTGCAGCACTCTTGATTATGATTTTGTGTTTCTAGAGTTCATTACTGAGATATTTGTATCCCTCATAAACATCCCCTGTAGTTTTTCTAAACTAAGGGTGCTTTCACACCAAAGGCTACAAAGACAAAAAACTTGTCTTTCCTCAACTGCAGAGCATGCTCTTGATGGCAAAAATATGCCTTGCGCTTGCGTAGATGAGAAAAGAAAGGAATATTATCTTTGGTGTGAAAGCACCCTTAGCTTTAGTTCAAAGCTACACTTTAAAGCACCATGGGAACAATACTTACATATCCTCTCGTGACACACAAAAATTTAAAAGATGTTGACCCTTTTATGTCAAAAATAACCTACTCCAAAATTATTTTTTGAAGTGTCTTGAATGAAACATAACACTTTTTTTCTTTCTTATGGGGCTGCAGTATTGGTCCTCAACCATTGCAGACCTAGTGCGTCCCCAGAGATTGGTACCAACTCTTTCAGTGGCACCGCAATGAGTGTGGTACCAATTTTTGTTGACGCTCAGTCAAGGGCGTTCCCAGGGGGGGTTTTGGGGGTTCAACCCCCCCCCCATTGGGTATTTAGTTATTTATTCATTTTTGTTCCTCGACTTGGTGGAAATTATGTCAAGTTAATCGGGTTGTGGGCTTGGAATTTTTTTTTTTTTTTACTTCGTGTGAACAACATAGGAGACAAGCTGTAGAATTCCCCTCATCTCTTTCCTCGGACAAAATCGTGGAGATGGACGTTGAAGGAGAAGAACGGGCAAGATTCTCGGGGCCTGGAGCACGGTCCACCACTAGTTCACATTCGTGAGAAACTGAAACTGAACCGGAGAGTCACGTGATAAGTGGGGATGCATGTGATAAGGGGGGATGCATCTGTCAATCGTCATTTAGGGGCGAGTCTGCACTTGTAGTCAAAGTTGAACTGGAGTTTCTCGGAATTGGTGGAGGGGTTGCTATTTCTTTTGGTTCTAAAATTCCGAGAGAACCGAGGGATGTAAACTTGTTGGGAAGGGGGGGGGGGTTAAGACTCAACGTTATAGTCTTTTGTATCGTCTATAGCTTGAAAGAAAATCGCAAAATAGTTACAGATGTGCAATGTCTTTCTTTTCTTTTTTACCATTGTGCTGTGAGAGCCATGTGCTTCAGTTTCTGCAGTTGAAAAATTCAGATTCATGCATCACTCATTTAGTATCAAAATGCGTAGCATTTTAATTCAATAACTTACCTTTTCAGTTTAATAACAGTAATATTAAAGGATTATAAACATAATTTTAAGTGACTTCTGCCATAGGCGTAACCAGGGGAGGGTTTTTGGGATTCAACCCCCCCCCCCCCCCGATTTTGTATTTAGTTATTTAGGCACATTTATTAGGCACACAAAAAAAATTCTGGCTACGCCTTGCACAGCACATATCTATTTTCTCCCTAAGAAAGATAGACACATATGCATATGATTTTATTTCCTCTTTCTGAAGGGTGATCATGACCAAAGTACGTAGCTCATATTACAGAGGACTTTTCATCTGGTGATAATCAACCCCCTTATCACCTTTAGGAATTTTACAGCGAAAGGTGGCTTCAATCACCGTACCACACACAGACAGACAGCAGAGATCCTTTTAATCACTCCAGATGGTTTTCTTACCTTCTTGATGTCTTTTTTACCCAAAGGCAGCAATTTGGGAACACAATCGCACCAGTTTCCTGGAAAATATTCTCCTCTTTGATGGAGGTTTGTTTTCTGATAAACTGGTGTTGTAGGCAAAGCCGTAAGCAAGGGGGGGGGGGCAATGGACCCGAGCCCCCCTCCCCCGAAATACTTTCGAAATTTTTAACCTGTCTGAAAAAAAAAAAATGAAACAAAAAAAAAAATAATGATTAGATTTTGTTCTTTGAACCAACCTGTTTGGGAGCGGGAGGGGGGGGGGGGGGGTTTTCTGTTTTACAAATGGGGAAACGACAAGACGGCGCTTCAAACATCAAGGGCCTACAAACCAGAACTCAAAAAAAGACCCTTTTTTCTCTCAATTCTCCAGAGGATAGGTCCTGCGTGTCATCAACAGATAACGGATTGATTCCTTGCCTAAGGACTGCATATGGTTCTAATCACCCGACCACACAAAAACAGGAAATATAGTGATCCTTTTTTCGCAAAATGCGAGCCTCATGGAACCACATCTGCCATAAATATACGTACAACAGTTTGGTGCTTTGTCCATCCTTGCCCGAAGGTTACATTCGTGGAAATGGCGACACTCTAACTACCCATATTGTGGAAGTAAGCTAATGCCTAATGGACCCCTGCTTCTACGATTGCGGGATATGGATGTTTGTGCTGTTTTATTGCTGTAACAAATCTTAGTTCTTTTATTTTCTTTTTTAAACTAGCAATTCGTAAAATCAAATCAACATAGAAACGCTTCCGACAAGGGGGGCGGGGGGAGGGCTCTTGCCCCTTTGCTGATGCCTCTCCTCGAATCATATTCTCTTTTTTTCCCAACCATTTTGCACAGTAAAACAGAGACCTTGATTGACCTTGGCAGTTGGGAATTTAGTGGGTTCTTGTGGTCTTGCAAAAGTCTCCTTTTTTCGCCTGCGCACAAATTTTGATTATGAGTTTTTATGTAATTTTTTCGAAATAATATTTTAGCTGCCCCCTCCTCTTTTTTTTTTTTTGCAATTTTAGTTTCAACTTTTTATTTCTTCCTCCCATGCTGAGAAACTGCTTAGTAATCCTCCTTTTTTCGTTTTTTAACTTCATAGGGGATGATGTCACACTACATCGGGTGGGGCGGCGGGGGGGGGGGGGGTCGAGAGATTGTGACAAGGGGGGGATAATAAGAAGTGTGACATCACACATGTTGATTTCTATAAAAACGTGTAAAAAACCAGCAGATTAAACTTATTTTTTTATTTTCATAATTTGATTTTAAAGTTTCATTGATTTCATTTTATATTGAAAATACGGATGCTTATTAAGGTTTGAAGTCACTTCTAGTTAAAATTTTAAAAGAAACTCTTCTTCGGTATTTACTTTTAAAATAAATAAGTGCGGGTCATTTTTCAGAAGTCAATTAATTATTTTTCACTATTATGCACTAATTATCTTTTTTCTATTTTAACCTTAATCTAATTTTATGCTATTTAAGTCCACGTGAAATCATTATCATTTATTGTTATGCCCACAAATGTCGTTAAAAGTTAAAAAATAAAACTGAAAATGTGATTCTTTAACGTAAGTACTTTATTTCTGAACTGCAACACTGCAAGTACGTTGCACACACTGCAAGTGTTCATGTAATATAGCGTGACACGTGGCAAAGGGGATAGGGGTGTGTTGGAGAGTGTGATTTTGTGACAAAGGGGGGGAGGGGGCTCAAATATATTGAAAGAAAGTGTGACACTGTTTATGAATGTTCCCATAGAGCGTTTATAATAACATTGCGAAGGTGAAAAATACCGTGAAAGAATTACACTTTTACTTAGCCTAATCATAAATGTACATTGAACAAAAAAGATCTGAATTGATTGGTTCTCATGGGCTGCAATAGTGGCAAAACTCAAAAAAACACGCGTTTCGGACTAAGAACAGATTGTAAATATGAAAATACACATTCTTTTCAGCAGCAATACTAGCACAACTCATAATTCAATATTAGGCCTTAAGATGTCTTAAAAGCGTAATTTCTCTTTTCTTTCTTTTTTTAAAAATTGTGATCTGATTTTTTTCGCCGATGGGGGGGGGGGGGGGGGGGAGTTGACTTGCTCCGAGGGGGTTCTTTTTAATTTCTTACACCAGCACATGATTAATACAATACGTATATTCAATGTACGATTAATTCTTTAATTGAATTGAATGTGTTTATTAGTGATAACAAATAATATTGAATTAAATTGAAAAAATAATCATACTTGAATATAGAAATCTGTATGTATGATTATTTTTCGAATTTTGGGTACGGTCTACAAACGTAATATTCAGTCTCATTTTAAAATGTCTTTATAATTTCGGGATCTTTATTTTCCGATTCTAACTACCAATCCGAATCCCCTCGTTTTTTCATACAGAAAACTGACAGATGAGATAAAAAATCGAGTTTTACCCGGTAAAAGTAACTAAATAAATTATTAAATAAAACAAACATAATTTATGGAAAAGGAAATAAAAATAATGTGGTAATATTTTTGGAAAAAATTGGTTAGTAGGTTTTAACTATTAAAGTATATCCTTTGTACGAAAATTTGAAATTTGATAATCATCCCTCGAAACATCACTAAATCGAAAAGTCTTCAAGTAGACGATTTTTTACTTAATTTTGAACCGCACTTATATTAGAATCAGGGATTACACCACATTGCAGGACTGGTTTATTGTTCATTACATAACGGAATTTTGATATCAACGAAACGTGGTAAAGCAAAAACAATTGTTCTTCTTAGTGAAACAAGAGCTGTTATATATGTGTATACTTAAGTACGGTTTTTTAAAACAATTCAAATATTATTATTTTGACGCAATGCTTAAATAAAATTTCAATAGCTTTCAATGGATTTTCCCTTTGTCTCATTTGTTTCTACAAAGTTACGTGGAAAAAAAAAATAAAAAAACTACTACTTTAAAATAAAATTTAGGGTTATCAATAATAACCCTATATCCTGCCTTATTTTTAAGGTAATTCAAATAAATTTAAATTAATTTTATCCAGTTTATTAAAAAAAATTGCTCTTTAATGAAATATTTAATTTAATGGGATTAAAAGATGCGGTGAAAATTAATTGGGTATAAATACTATAAAATTAAAACTTAAATAAATAATAAACTATGTCTTCAGTACCTACCGGGGATTTATAAAATAAAAATCTATAACGAATCTTATTTATGACCGCTCCCTTGAGTGACGATTATTCGAACGGCGATAAATGTGACAAGCTCTATCAAGAAGATGCATTGAATGAAATACAACGACAATAAAGTGAAGCAAAAAAAAAAAAGTCATTGTAACAGTCAAGTGACATGGGAGTTTTACTCCGCTAATGCTTCACTAATAATTCTGATTCGAAAGGTTAGAAGTCAATTTTCGAAAGAAACATTAATTCTCGCTCGGCATTAATTACGAAAATTGAATTTGTATTAAATAAGCTTGCGAGGTTTGTGTTTTTGGGGCTGCATCTGATGACTTTGTTGCATTTAATGATTGGCAATTTTTATCTTTTGCTAATAAATATACGTTTAATTTTAGAAAACAGTTTTTCATCTTTTGGTTGATCATCCGTTAAGGTATTTAAAGACACGAACGATAATTAATTTAAAGAAGTAAATATTTTATAGAGTTTTTGTTTCATGTATATATTGACATAGCATTACTTGTACTGGAAATATATAGCCGTCCAAGACATTTTTTCCTATTTTCCTATTTTTAATTAAATTAAATAAAATAATAATTATTATTTTAATCAATAAACAAAACAAAAACAGGAAATGAAGTGTAGGCTTAGTTTCCTGTACTTAATCTAAGAAAGAAACACAGCAAATTAATATAATTATAGCTGAAAAAGTTAAGATTTGAATGTAATTTTCTGAAATGGAGGAAATGAGTGGCTGTCGGTTCGCTTATTTCACTCTTTTCGGTTTGTCCGTTTCTTGTCGGTTTGACTCTCTTTCTCTTACTGAATTTGGAGAAAATTTCCTGCTTCTCAGGAATCGGTATTATTTTGTAAGAATAGACAGTTGTATTCTTATGCTTCATTTCTTGAAAACAATTTTTGATAAATTTTCAAAAGTTCCAAAGAAAAAAAATGTGACAAAGTAAAAGTAATTTTTGAAGAGAAAATTTACCACGACAAACATTTTGCGTATAATGAGAGGATAAACGGATTTTCAGATTTGAATACCCTATTTCTAGTTTTTATTTAACAATTATTTGATTTTTCCCAGCAGTTTTGTTTGTAACGTGAAAGTTCTTTCGTAGCACTTCAGCACGATTCAGTCTCTTTTTTACGCTTGAGACGTTGACAAGTATACACGGAGTCAAAATGCCTGTTTCCGCTGTGATTCACATTCTTAGTTCATGCTACAGATGTTTATAAGTTAGAAGATTTGCGAAATCGAATCAAAGCAGTAAAAACAACTGCGATTTCACCAATGTTTAAACGTCTGGCGGGAATTGAGAACGCATTATAATATCCGAATAAGTAATGATGCTCACGCTAAAGTGTAGTATAGCAGAAAAAACAGCCGTGCTTTCCCCAATGTTTGCAAAAGTCTGGCGGGAATCAAGAACGGACAATAATATCCGATTAATTAATGGTGCTCACGCTAAAGCGTAGTGAGTGCATTTCACGATAATTTTTGAGAATTGCTAAATAAGATCCAGAAAAATGCTCTGTCACTTATTTTATCAATCACTTATTTTAGAGCTTTTATATCAAAAATCCTGATCCGAGAGTAAATTTATGGAAGCCCTGTTGACAAATTATTTTAATTATATTTGTCAGAAAAGGCAGTTACAATCTAGTTCTAATTTACAAAATTCTAAAACATGCAGTTTTGTAGATAGAATGTCTGACAATTCGTCAGTGAAAAAAAATGTAGCTAAATTAAAAATTTTAATTTTTCGCAAGCTTGAAAATAAAGTCTTCTTTTAATAGCCTCCAATAAAAAGAAATAATATGTAATTAATATCTGGATTAATTGCATATTACTATTATTTTTACCGCATTGCATATTTGTTTTAATTCATGGATATTTGAGAAAAACATAACATTGAACACAAGGTTGTGAAAATTCAAATTAAGAATCCTTTTTTCTAACACTGAAGAGTAAACCCCCAAGTTTAAGCGGAAATTATACATATGAATCCAAATAGCAGGTAGTTAGCAAGATTACGTTTCAAGATATTCCGTATATGACTTGTGTACCGGATCACAACGTTTCAAGGACCCAATTGAACCCTTATTCGAAAAAAATCAGTTGAATAAATCCGACATCAGATTTTTAGTGACTTGTGAAGAACATTTTTTGAAAACAATGATATGTTGAAACATATTATATAAAATGCACTTTTGCACCCTTTAAAATTATATTATTATTATTATTAATCATGTCTTTGTGCAGGAGGTAAAACTGAAACATTCTATCTTATTTTTTGTATCTTTAATTGAATGTATACGTAAGAAAGACTTTTACCTTGAAATAAAGTAAAGTATTTACATGTGTATACAACACGCAATGTGTGTTCAGGCGTAGATTGTAAAATTCGTAGGTTATTGATTCGCCTACACTTCTTTATAACTGAAACGTCACCTGTGAATACCGTCGTGGAAAATAAGAGCTTTTTTAAGGGTTCCGCAGACGTAAACATTTTACGTTATTTGAAACGTGACGTATTTTAGACGTCTGCATTCAGCTAACGTAAGAAGAAAAATAGCTATTTTGCTCTGAACCAAAATCCGCCCGGTAAAGTATCCCTGTCAAACATGCTATTGTGGCATGGCATAAAACAAGTGAAAATTGGGTAGAAAGTGCAAAAACAACTCAACATTCTGAAATACCATTGTTAAAAAATTATTAAAAATGTATGCCTCTATAAAGTATGTAAGTAATGTAAAGCTTAAGGAAATTTTAGTTTATTCAGTGCTTTAAAAATGTTATCATAAAAAACAAATAAAATATAAACCTAAGTCCATTGTTGCTTAGGTTTATTCATTATAGTACTGTCTGTACTATAACGTCTGTGAAGGGGACTGACCAAAAGAGAAAAAACGCATAGATAATATATATATATATATATATATATATATATATATATTGATAAAAAATACTATTATGAGCTAAAATTTAGTTTAAAAAAAAATAAACAGCGGAAAATATTCTTAAAAGGAATTTCAACTTTATTTTAATGAATTAATTTATTTGTCAGTCAGAGACGATGTTAACAGAAACAATGTAAAAAAAGTTTATATAATGTAAGCTTTCCAGAAGTAAAAATATCTTTATTTTTTCCTATTTACAAAAATGTTCAGAATATATATCTTCAATCTTTTTCAAATGTTCATGCATCAAAGCAGGAACATCCGAATTGTGTCATGATTACTTTTGAATGATAGTAGTTTTGAAAATAATGGGAGAAAAGAAAAGTAGTATAAAAATAGCATTACTGTTATATGCTGCTTGTCGAAGCTTTTGAAATTCGATATATCAGAGGAGTCATTCCATTTCAAATCAGGCAGGCAGGTCTGAAACTTGTCACATGACCCTCACCGATTTTTTTGAAAAAATTACAGTAGTTACAACTAAGGGACATATAAAATATCCCAAAAGGATTTTTCAAAAAAAAAAATTATTTCTCTAATTACAGACGTTTAAAATTTGGGACAAAGTTGGCCGTTTTCAGAAAATCAGCAAAACACGCACTTTTAAAATGGCCACTGTTTCAAAAGTTTTTAACCGATTTGAATGATTTTTTTTCTATAAATAATAAAGGGATGGTATTTTATTTAGACACTAATTTTAAAAATTTAGTTCGCTTCATTGATAAAGAAAAAAAAAAAGTGTTTCTGAAGTGAAAAAATAGTGTTTGTTCCGAATTCATGATTTTTTTTTCTTACGAAAGAAATTAATTTTTGGCAAAACAGAGGTGGCGATCTAAAGTGCTGTTATGGAAGTTTTGTATCAAATTTTATTGTAAGAATGAGATGCATATCCTCTCAGAATTTTAATTTTAAAATTTGAAAATGTTCAAAAATTACGATTTTTGAAGTGTGATTACTCAAAAAAGCCATTTTTTAAAAATCTGAAAATCTGCTCATTTGTTGCCCTTGAAGTGCTTAATGAGCTGCTATCAATTATATTGTGTATTTTTGCCCCATATATTTTATATGATTTTTCAAAAATGGTCTTTTGTGCGTTTCTCAAAAAAGCCATAAATTCAAACTCATTCTTATTTAATCACTTTATTATAATATTTAATCAACATTTATTAAGAAATATACTCTATTGTTACACAATTACTACAGATAAATTGTACTTAACCTTCTTAGAACTTAAATAGCTCCTAGCACAAAGCGTAGCTACTGTGATTTAATGCATGTTACAGTAAACTCCCAAATATCCGCGGAATAGGGTGGCGCGAATTTCGCGGATAATCCGCAAAATAGCAGAAAAATGACAAACATCAACACACAAACGCATTTAGACTATTTTTAAGAATCATAATATAATAGTACATACTTAAATAGAGTAGTGACAAAGTTGTTACATAGAATTGTGACAACTGGACAAACCGCATATTCCTCTACAGGTTTGCACAGGTTTCGGTGATCTGCACTAAGACTCCTAAAGATAGGTCCTAATCTGCGCAATTATGAAGGGTTAGCGGGGGAAGGGGGTTGTAAGAAAAGAGAACAATCAGATTGTTGCTATAAAAATAGATTTTGTATTCGCTGATCATGAAAGAAAAACGCGTGTTGTGTTTATTTTTATACATTCTGTAAATCGTCGAAAAAAAAAATTGTGAAAGACCGCGCGGATAATCCGCAAAGTGGATAATCCGTCCGCGGATAATCGGGAGTTTACTGTATTCTGTTCAATCCAATTACTAGTTTCAAACTCACACGCTTTATATCAAATACCAAGCAACAGCAAATGTAAAATTTATTGTAGGAATACAATCAAAACATTATTGGCTATCCTACAATACTGCTGAATAGTAAAAATCCCTAAAATAGTAATGCTTACATGGGACGCACGAGCAAACAAGAAGTGGAAAACAGTTAGAAAATTAACAGCCTCTTAAACAAATACTTAACTCAATGCATGATTTCTAAATAGGAAAATTTATTGAAAATGTGAATGATAATTATTGAATGGGGCAAATTAAGAATATATCACCAATGGTTTAGGGATACTATCGAATAATTTGTACACCGATAATAAAGAACAAATATTTCAATAGCCAGAATATAATACCACAAGAAATATAACACCATCTAAACCCTCCTAGTATTTGCATTTTTTTTTGGTAATAACGAGTAGAAGATGATTTAAGAACTTGATTCTACTTACTTTGCTTTAAGTACATAATTTCAAATGCGCTTAAAACTATGTATATCAGTGCTGTAACATATTTGATGTAAAGTGTGCGAGTTTAAAACTAGTAATTGGATTGAACACAATAACATGCATTAAATAACAGTAGCTACGCTTTGTGCTAGGAGTTATTTAAGTTCTAAGAAGGTTAAGTACAATTTATCTGTAGTAATTGCGTAACAATACAGTATATTTCTTAATAAATATTGATTAAATATTATATTAAAGTGATTAAATAAGAACGAGTTTGAATTTCTGGCTTTTTTGAGAAACGCACTAAAGTCCATTTTTGAAAAATCATATAAAATATATGGGGCAAAAATACACAATATAATTGATAGCAGCTCATTAAGCACTTTAAGGGCAACAAATGAGCAGATTTTCAGATTTTTAAAAAATGGCTTTTTTGAGTAATCACACTTCAAAAATCGTGATTTTTGAACATTTTCAAATTTCAAAATTTAAATTCTCAGAGGATATGCATCTCAGGCTTACAATAAAATTTGATACAAAACTTCCATAACAGCACTTTAGAGCGCCACCTCTGTTTTGTCAAAAATAAATATCTTTCATAAGAAAAAAAAATCATGAAATCGGAGCAAACACTATTTTTTCACTTCAGAAACACTTTTTTTTCTTTATGAATGAAGCCAACTAAATTTTTAAAATTAGTGTCTAAATAAAATACCATCCCTTCATTATTTATAGAAAAAAAAATCATTCGAATCGGTTAGAAACTTTTGAAACATTGGCCAATTTAAAAGTGAGTGTTTTGCTGATTTTCTGAAAACGGCCAACTTTGTCACAAATTTTAAACGCCTGTAACTAGAGAAATAATTTTTTTTTTTTTGAAAAATCCTTTTGGGATATTTTATATGTCCATTAGTTGTAACTACTGTAATTTTTTCAAAAAAAAAATCGGTGAGGGTCATGTGACACCCTCTGCCTGATCTGAAATGGAATGGCTCAGAGTAAGTAAGTTAACAATTAGTAAGTAAAATATTGTTGTAAATAATGAATATAATTTGTTAAATGTTAGTAAATAATAAAAGTTATTTTTCATGCTAATGTCTAGTAAAAAAAACGTATAATTTTAAATTTTTTTATTTGAGAAGTACAGACGACTCCCGAAAGTCCACTATAAGCTCAATCTGTACCGCACATACAGACACACACAAAGGTATGCAGCTGATTTATTTTTCTTCACAAAAAGGGAACATTTTCGTGTCTTTATTTCTCCTCTAACTCTCTCTATCGATGAAATCGAAGTAGCCCTGACGCATGCGCAACATCAAAGAAGGTCTCGGCTGAGAAAATCAAAGAGCACCTATTAAATCTCATTAGCAAATACAGTGAGCCGAACGTTCAGTAAAACGTAATGGTTACTCATAATGGAATACAGAGAGCGGAACAATTTGTAATTTACACACGGACATCAGAAAATGCTGAAATCTGCAAAATCTTCTCCTAAGTTGTTCGAATTCTTCTTCTTTTCTCTCGAAATAATAAAAGGAACAAATGAAATTAAAAGCAAATGAGTAAATAAATAAAAGTTTAGATAAATATTTCACGAATAAGGTGTTTGTTCATATGTAATTAAATACATTTCCTAAAAATTGAGAAAGAAAATGTAACTAGTAATATTTTCATCTTTTCAAGTCCTACTGCAAAAACAAGAAGGAGGGTTTACTTTACGATGGTGCTAAACCTTCAGAAATTTTAACTTTTAAGAATAATTTTTACAACTTTTATGAATAAATAACGAATATTCATAAGTAGTTTTATTATCCGAAATACCAGAAAAGGAACTCTTTCTTGCGATCCATAAGATTCAATTTGTCTTTTTAAATCTCAATAATTACCCCCGTTGCAGTACCACGTCCGTCAATTTATAACTTCCTTCCATTTGTTTTATTACATCCAATCACATTGTTTTACTTTCACTTTATGATTATGAAAAATTTTATTGTTTCCTGAGGTAATTTGTATCTAATGATGTCCGTAAATAATGCCACAATGTCACGAAAATACTGAAACAAAGAAGGGCAGTTACTTAAATTAAAAAAGCTTTGTTTTGTTTGCAGAGATCTATAAGAAAGACTTAAGGCGCGTACATTATTCTAGAAATAAACAACGATTGTTTATTTAACAGAGTGTAGTAAATCGATTTTATAATGAGTATATTGCACAAAATAATAATTTTTCTTCTGCTGTTTGCACTGAACCATATGAGGACCACTCGCACACTGTAAAAAAAAAAACAGTTCAACGTTGCACCATAAATATGGTGAAAGCTGAAGGGCTGCTGATGACATGGATGAAAATCATGGTTCAAGCAGAAGTGCGAAATCTAAAGTTACACCTTTAACCATAATTTCGGTTCAACCTTGAACCAAAAAGACGAGCCTGGCACCCGGCCGGAAACAGAGAGCCGCCATTTTGCAAGCTGTGACTTGAAGCATTTATTTTTCACAACAGTAAAAGGTAAGTAAACTTCAATGTATATATCTAATTTTTTGTTTGATATTTCTTGTTTTCTGTGTTTGCATGTCTTAATACGCACAAAATTGGTTGTAAAGCCTATTTGAAAAATGTTATTATCATATACCGATTCTGTACCTTTAGTGTTAAATTGACTAATTAACTTTATTCAAAATTTTAAACCTGTGTATATTTATTTAATTTTGCTTCAATATTAAACTATTTTTTTACCTAATTTATCATTCACCCCCATACATTTTACTTGTGGTTCTCCTGATCTACATTTAAAGTTGTGACGTTGACTTGTTTACATTTTAAAAATAGCATCTATTATCGGGATTTTTACTCTAAATCATTTATTTTTTTCATTTTTATTTCCAAGAATACTTTTCTATAGCGTTACCTTCCTAGCTGCACCTCTTAATTTTTATTTAATTGTCTGTGGCTGTCTTTTTAAAATTTATTGAACTTATTTGTTGTTCGACTCATTTTGCACAATTTTTTCCCGTAGTTTTTATCAAAGGCGTAGCCGGTGGAGGGGGAGGGGGCGAAGGTTCGAACCCATCTTCACATGCTATAAATGACAATTTTAATATTCTGATAAGAAAACCTCATTTGTATAAAATTCAGTTATTCTGTTTATTTTCGATCCCGTAGCTGAAGGGGTGAACATTTCTAAAATTTTGCATGCTATAGATGAAAATTTGAAAATTAGTGAGTAAAAGATAGTCTGATAAGAAAACACTCATTTATATAAATGTAGTTTGTTGAATTTTGATTCCAAGGCCACAGCCAGGAAGTTGGGGGGGGGGAGGAGAATCCCTCCCGCCGGGAAATTTTTATATGCTCTGAAGGATAATTTGAAAATCAAAAATATTCTGATAAAAAAAAAACACTTTCACTAACTTGACCTATGCCCTCCCCCCCTCGAAAACCCATCCAGGTTGTGGCTTTGATATGTAATGATTCTTACTTCCTAATCATTCGAACTAACTATTACACCAAGAGCAGGTAAAACCAGTTTTGTATTCAAAACATGTCTACTATAAGAATTTTTTGAGAAATTGGGTCAATTTTGCGTGATTTTCGAAATAGCAGTTACGCTGCCTTTAACGTTAAATTAACTTTTTTTCCAAAATTTTCAACCTGTGCATGTTTACTTGATTTTGCTTCAATATATGCTTGCTTCTTACGTGATTTAATACTCCCCCCCCCCCCCCACCCATGTATTTTATATTTTGCTCTGGCTCTTTATATTTGCTGCTTACAGTTGTAACAATGATTTGTTTACGTACTGAAAATTGCATGTTTTCTTATTACATTTATTGCAACATTACTTTTTCTCTCGTTGCTACCAAACCGCTTTTCCGAACTGTTATATTTCTCTTTTATGCTCTTTACATCTATATTTTTTAATTAACTGCTACCAGTGGTGGATTTTAGACTACTTTATACTTCCTGGTGTTCTCTCTGGAAGTTATTCCTGGATCCGACCCTGACTACTGGTGTATTTTCAAAATAATTAAACTTTCATTTTTCGACCACTACTGCCATTTTACAGAATTTTCACCCATAATTTCTTCTAAAATTTCGTCCCAATCATTCTAACAAAATTAAACAAATGAACCTATTTCAATAATAGAGTTTTAGAAATTAGGGAAAAAGTTGCAATCGGAGATTTCAGATCTCCAAATGCAAAATAGATGTTTTATCAACAAAAACAGTGCATTGCACTACACGGTTGATGTCAACAAAACATTGAATAGACGGCATACAAATCAGATACGCTTTACTGTCAGTTCTTTTATATCTTTACAGGGTGAAGTCTTACTCATCTGGGCGGTCTTAGCCTGAAGTGCCACGAACTACTGCACGTTTTAGCCTTGGAGTAACATCTGTGCCGGAGCCCCCCAATAATTTTTAATTATTGTTATTTGTGCATTTCATGGTTTTTCAATTATGTTTTCAGTCATCCTTGTATGCATATAAATAAATTTAATATTTTTGATGCTAAAGAGTGTTGAAATATATTTTTGAAAAAAAGTTACATAATTCAGAAATTTAAAATGTTCGCTATCAATTAATTATTAACTTATAAGCAAAATTTCAAACGCCATTTTTGTTAAAACGATCTGTTGACGAACACAAAGAAGTGTTCATATATTTGCAAAGGCCTTCCTTATGGAAGGTGGCTTAAAAATTTTAACAGTGACTTATATTGCAATTTTGAAGAATATAACTAAGTAACATAGTTACTTAAAAAATACAATTAGTTTCTGATACAGTGCATTGGGATGTTCATATATATAAATATATGAATAAATACATTTATATATATGGAACATTGAATCAATTATTGAAACGATGGACTTCCTAATAGCAATGAATTTGTTCTTGGAATGAAATCAAATAATTAGCAAACACTCAAGTTAAATTTACGTACTAAAAAACAGAAAATTCGCTTTGCAAATTAAAATTGGTAATAAGCTTGTTTTCTGTCTTACGCTTGAACATAAAAAAATAAAATTATTTATGTTAAAAATCACCATTGCAACATATAATGGTGCAGTTCAAACTGCACTTTCATGCTACAACTCTGAGCTATGACAGTGGCTAGTAGGAAGTCCATCGTTATGATTCAGAGTTGAACCAAGATACCAGTTAAAATAAAATCCATGGTTAAGGTTTAAGGATGAACCATAATACTGGTTAGAAAAAAAATTGAAATCATGGTTCAAAGTTGAACCGTAATACTGGGTAGAAAAAAATCCGTAATCTTGGTTCCGTGCTGAACCACATTCATGGTGAAACTAGTAAACCATCATAATGGTTCAAGTTAGTACCAACTGTTGGTTGCAGCTGCATTTCACCAACGTTTAGCGAAAGGTTGAACCAGAATTTTTTACAGTGCAGTTACAAGAAAACATAATTTTAACTCAAGCCATCTTGAAAAATAAGACACCACTAATTCCACTTTAAGTTACACAGTTCAACTTCTTACCAAATAAATGGAAAAAATGGGGAAATTAAAGCTGCAACCAACATTTGGTACTAAGTTAAATCATTATAATGTTGCAGTTTCACCATCAATGTGAAACAAGGAACCATTATAATGGTTCAACTTTAGTACCAAATGTTGGTTGCAGTAAAATTTCACCATTATTTTTGGTGAAAGGTTGAATTAGAATTTTTTACAGTGTAGCTTTCACTTAAGACTTTGACCATCATGATACATTTCGAAAACTGAATGCGAAAGTATTCAAAATTTACCTTAATTAGTAGTAACTCTAATACAGGGTTGTTATAATTATAGTTATTCTGTTTAGACTTACGCAGAACTCATTCTAATACAAGTATGTCGTTAAAACTTGGTATATGCGGACCATGAGGAAAAGAAAGTTGAAAGAAGAAAATAAAAGATCAAATTTTTACCACCAGGTGAGAGATTTTTGCTAATTTATCAATTGTAATTTTCATCACCAAGTTGCTACAAATGATAGAGAAACCCTTTTAACCCGCTTTGGTCACGTGATTGACGCAAATGAACTGCACATTGAACAAATTTTATGAAAAAATCATATTTTCTGTTCATCATGCACCCTTGACTAGCCTGGTAGCAAAAATTGCTGTTTTAAACATCAAAAAATCCTTTGAAATAATAAAAGTGCTTGGAAGTAGAATGCAAAACACGTCAATCAATGATAAGAAAACCATCACTCACTAAAAGGAGAAAAAAAGTCTGCCGAGACAAAAAAAAAAAAAAAACTGAATTTCTCTAAAAAGTAAAAAAAATAACAAAATCAATAAGCATATAAATAAATAAATAAATATATAAAATTAAATTAAATTAAAAGTAATAATTAAAAAAAATCATAGTCCTATTATTATTGGTTAAAATATTGTATGCAATAACTTACCCCAGTCATTATAACAGCATGCCCCATTGTGAGGCAAGTAGTTAACGAAATACGTGAATGTATATAATTGTTCATAGATTGAGGTACCGTTATCGAACCCTTTTTCAAAAAAAAAAATGCTTTGAGACTACAATAGTTACGGTAAATTTCAAAGCATGTTTCATATAAATACTCGCTGTAGTTATTTCTAGAAAAATTATTAAGTATGTTTGTAAAAGCTAGCCCCGGTCTCCCCCGTACTCTATTTCTCAGAATATACTCGACGAGAAAGATTTTTCCCCCTCACGGTGACAACACGACTCCTGATTTGAAGATAAGATGCGTCATAAATCATGTTATTGATTTCTTCAAAAAAAAAAAAAAGTAATTTTACTTACTATATACCTTGCTTCTTTACCAATGTGTCTGTCATAACATTTATCATCTTTATTTTCAACTTGGTAATGCACGGATGCACGAAAATGCTTCATTGATCTCTGAAGGCCTTTTTTAATGCATTGAAAATTCAAAAACTGGATAATCAGGTAATCTTTACACTTGAAGGATAGTTCGCTAACAGGAAATTCAGACACGTGCAGTTGGAAGTTCAGTGTACATTTTTAAGCAATAGAGAAAATTCGAAAGACCAAAATATCTTAAACTTTTTTTTCGCGTCCACTAAACACAACAACACAACATTTTATTCATGCAACATGATTGCTTTCTTTCATCGTCTAGTTGGTTTTTCATATCATCTATTATTGCCTCAAAAAATCTCTTCTTTTATTTACTTTTATTATTTTTATTTTATTTTTCACTCTTAAAGCAACGATATTGCAGAGAAATTTATGTGAAAAAAAGAAAACTTTTAGAAAATAAAAAGTATTTTCGTCCAATTTTTATTGGGAAAATGGTTTTATGATCGGTTACTTTTATGATGTATTGCAACACGAGCGAACTCCATTTCAACATTTTTCCTAACCTTGAAAAATAGCCCACATTTTTTAAAGTTGAGTAAGCGTCCGTCACATTATACAGTTAGTAGCTTTAAATAATTTCTTTGTCAATAAATCTTTTATTTTTTATACATATTTCTTCATTTTGATTAAAATAACTGAATATTATAAGAAATAATTGGCACTATATTTGCTAGCTACCATGACTGCAATTGCGTAAATGTGTTAAATTGAATATAAAATTAATAAAATCGGCAGTATAATAAAAAACCTGCCTTTTAGCATTTATCACAGTATGATTTTTACACTTTTATGTGATTTAGCTCTTGCATTTTTATTGTAACATTCACGCTTAGTATGTGGCCATAAAATTAAAACTAGCTGTGATAACTTTTGATTAGCTATAAAAAAATACATATATGAATACATGAATTATATCCATGACTCTGAGGCGTTGCAATTTATTAATAAATTCCCATTTTATCATGCCCTTCATACCACACGTGCATTGGAAATCTATTAATATCTAATGCTTACTAAAAACTGCCTATATTACTTGCACACTAACTTAAAAATACTGGATTCACCAGTGGTTGCCAATTAGGGCTTCTTAAGATAAAACTGTTGACGGGCAGTCGTAAAATCTGAAAATGTGTCATGAATGCAATATTGTGCTAAAAATAAGTAAATAATTGCAACTTGCGCTTATTAAGACATTTGAAACTCGGTTGGGTAACTTTTGGAGTTAGTTTTATGACTGAGAATAAATATATTTTTCAAAAGGTGCTACAAATAGCAAAATATAAACAGCACACATCGCAAATCTTATCTATCAAATGTCTTGTTCTGTGAAGATATTTTTTTTTAATTGCAATGTTTTAAGTGATTAACAATATTATAATATCTAGGTACTAATCCGGATAAGTCAAGAGTGAAATTACTTTGAACCAAAAAACGAAATAGTTTCCAAAGGAGAAAAATTAGTTACAGCGCTAAAAAAAAATCTATTGGAAATGGAACATCCTTTTAAAATTTTTAATGAAATTCTAATTTAAAAAAATCGGAGCAAAGGAGCACGAAAAATTTTCGTGCAAAAGCTCCGCTCGTGCTGCAAGCAAAGTCTCTTTTCTCCACTGCTGCGCTCTCCTACCCGCCATGCTTCACTCCACATTTCAGACTTAATTTTGAGACTTATTTTAATTTTCGTAAATATTGGACATTTTTGTAATATTTTTTTATTATTTGTTTTGTGCACAGTGCATCTGCTTCACACTACACTTGAGAATCATTCATAAATGATGTCACGCTTCGAGGGGGGAGAGTGAGGATCAAGAAATTGGGACAGTTTGTGACAAGGGGAGGGGGTACCAAAAAGTGACATCACACGTTTTGGTTTCTATAAAAACATTTTAAATCGGCAACTTAATTATTTAGTTTACTTTTTTTTTCTTCATAGTTTGATTTTAAAGTTTTATTGGTTTCATTTTGGTATCGAAAACACCGATGTTGATTAAGGTTTAAATTTACTTCTAGTTAAAAGTTTAAAAGGAAATCTTTTTAGACATGTACAGATAAAATAGCGCCGGTAATTTTTTTAGAATTCAAACAATTAATATTTTTCATTATTATACATTAGTTGTCTTTTTCGTAGAAAACCTTAATCTCATTTTATGCAAATTAAATACCTACGCATATAATCATTGTTATTGTTATGCGCAAGAATATCCGTAAACGCTCAAAAATAAAATTAGAAATGTGATCTACATCGTAGTGCTTTGCTTCTGAACTGCTATACTGCAAGTAAATGCAGTAGCATGTAAAAGCAGCCAGTAAGAGCATGTGCATATGCTAATGTAATATAGCGTGAACATGTGACAAAGTAGTGGGGTATGTTGAAGTGTGACATTATTTATGAACGGTCCCTAGTAATGTTTTTAGTTTTTTGTTATAGTATTTTTATGGATTTGGTGTTATTACACCCTTCCTTTTCCCAGGGACTTGACCGACACTGACGAGTCCTGCTTCAAGTTTTATTATTTTTTATGTTTTTTGCACTAAATACTTCTTACTTACATACATGTATAGAGCGAGGAAACAGTTGTCTTTCCAGAATAACCAATAGATAGTAGTATTTAAAATTATAAACCCTTTTTGGTTAAATAACTAACATCCTATACCTAAAAATGTACTTCAGGAAAACTTTGATAATACAATAAACTAAAATTTGCCTCATAATATTTTTCAATTCATAACTCAGGGATTATGTTAGCATTGAATACAAAATTAAATAAAACTGCTTACGTACAAGAATTCGTATCCATCTACATACAAAAGATTATCATACTGCTGTGAGTGATAGGCATTTTAAATATGGATTCATCGTATGGATATCTTTAAAGAGAGAATTGCATATTCTATAATATTTTTACAAAGATGATTTATTGCACGAGAGTAAACCGATTGAGATAATTTATGTGCATAATTAAGATTGTTTCCTCAGAAACGAAAATATGTTGTTTGCTGTCTTTTGTAATGAAGGAAGTAACTCATTGACTTCACATTTTTAAACTTAGCAGTACTTGTAGTTATGGGTTGTATAATAATGGAATTGCGCATCAGTTTTATCTATATTGCTGTTATGTTTATCCAACATTAACGAAGCTTAAATTTCAAAAAATTGGAACTAAAATGAACTAGTTTCAATATGTATTTTTAAATTAATAACAGATTGAAACTAACGTTTTAGTTTTGATGAACTATTAATTGAAACTTAATAATTGCAGAGAAAGACCATAAAATTTACTTTACACTCGTGCGAGATATTTCGCGCTATATTAACTATTTACCAGTTTTATTAAAATAACTTTTATTATTTATAGTATAACACTAAGTTTTTCTCGTTACACTACACTGTTAAAAATTCTGGTTCAACGTTTCACTCAAAAAATGGTGAAATTTTGCTGCAACCAACATTTGGTATAAAGTTGAACCACATTCATGGTAAAACTATAGGTGACTCTATACTATTATAATGGTTCAACTTCGTACTAAATGTTGGTTGCAGCTCAATTTCACCTTTTTTTTTTGTTGAAAGATTGAACTATCATAGAATTTTTAACAGTGTATATGAGGCAGTTTCGATTTATTTTTACAATCTATAACTTTCATTGAAATAATTTCATAATATAATATATGATGCTAAAATTTAAGGTTAAATAGCATTATGCAGTTTTAAGTTGCATATATTTTTTTCTTTTGATATTTTTTTTCCAATAACAATGACAATAGGACATTAAAATATACATTAAATTAGCAGGACGTAATTTCGAGTTATGTTTAATGTTTATCACTTCTATTAAAATAACTCTGTGCAGTATGATGTTAAAACTTCTGTACGTTTTTTTTTTTTTCAAGTAAAATTCCGACTTTGATTTTATACGAGAAGGAAAGTAGGAGAGCATTTGTAGTTTGCACAAAACTGAATCTCTGGCAGTTGCACTAAGCAGGCATATCAGAGGGGTCCCTAAAGGCCAATAAAATATTTTTCTCTAGATGAAGGTCAAAAGAATCACCCGTTATTTGAAGAAGGAGGGGGGGGGGGGAGGGATCTGCGTATACCAGGATTATGCGTGAAGTAAATTGGACCCTACCTATGAGGTTCGTTGTTGTTGTCGTACTTGTTGCCACACGAAAACAATATTATTTTTAGAAATATTTAAGGAAGGTTTTGGGGGAAATATAAGTATATGTATGGATATCAGGAAGTTAACAAAAATATTTAAAAAAACATGCCCATGTTTAAGTAAGAAATTGTCCATTCTTATCAGATGCTTCATATCCCAGAGCAAGCCCTACTTTGAAATCAATTTTGTTGACATTGATTACACTTGTCAGATGCTTCACACATCCCTTTCAGGTCCCACAGCAACACCTTTTTAAAAGTTTTTAAAATCAGTTTCCTTGTCATTTGCTGAAACATGAAACATGTTTAGCGTTCTATTTCATATTCTACAGCAAAATACACTTCTTCTAGGCAGGAGAAACTAGTTGACAGAACAACTGATAATAAAGCATGTGTTCGTGGAAAATATTTTAATTAATCTTACATCAAATCATTTCAAAAAGGCCGGGTTTCGCTATAGCGAGAGGCTGTTATTTAAATATAAACATACATTTTACTTACCATTGGCTAATTGACGTTGCGTTTAAAATCTCAATACACGTGATTCTTGCTATAAACTATGCAAGTTGCATCGTGTATAGAAGTGCAGCCTTCATTTAGCTTTTAGTGTACCTTTCATTATTTAGTGGAGTTAGATATTTACCAATCATGCTGCAATTTTGCTGAACAAAACCTTACTTTTGCCATTTAATTTTCCAGAGCAGTGAAAAGAGTTAATTACATGAATTAGAACCAAGACGACATTTAATGCAGTTTCTAAATCCTTTCCTTGACAAGGTTTCATTTACTTAACTCCATTAAGAGATTTCCTCATTAACCATTAAGACGTCGGTCAATGAATCCATCAGCAGGCCTTTATTAAGATTACTGAAAATACGGTGAATTGACCAGCCTACTTAATGGTCCATTGCTTCACTCTTACATGGGAAAATTAATAGCTTTTTAACCTGTTAATGGATCTGAAGTCCTACTTATATTCCATAGGAGGTTTTCTCAAGGTGTGGAATTTAAAGGAGGTTTATTGTTTGAAAGGAAAATTGAAATTCTCTCGGTTACCACCCTTTTTTTGTAGTGAGATTGAAATTTAATGATTTTTAAAGAAATATACACAAAATTCTAAAAACTCTTGTTTCTAGTTTTCTCCAAGAATCGACTATGGGCGCGTCTACTGATCTTGACGTGATAATGAAGCAATACTGACGTTATTGCTTTAAATATTAGAAGCTGAAGTCAGTGCCTATATCATTGTCTGGTAAGGGCTTTAAAAAGCTAAAGACATGCTCTTAATTGTAAAACTTATGATGAGAATCTTTGTTTTCGTTCTTTTATCTAGTTCATTTTATAGATATGTGGGACAAAATAGATTTTGTTGGATGTCTGTAAATTCGTTGCATTAAAAAAGAAGATTATTGTAAACATGAAACGCGTGTCTGCAATTTTTATTCATATTTCTTACCTTTTTCCCGTACATATTTTTTTCCCTAAACAGTTAAATGGAGAGAATAAAGCGTTTTTTCTTATCGCGAACTACATGTCTGAAATTTTGATTGTTAGTTACGCATTCTTCATTATTTTTAACTCTTAATATTTTCTTGTAATAAAAATTGCTTTATTTTTTTTAAATAACAATTCAATAGAGTTTTTCTTATTAAAAAAAGATAAATAAAAAAAATAAGCTAAAAGATAAGGAAATAGAATAGTGAAGACGTTTGCAAAGAAAATTTGATTAAAGCATCGATTGATTGGACTAACATGTCTTAAGTATCCTTTATTTAGAGTTCAGATGCAGTTAAATAGACATTTCTGCTTATTTAAAAGTCCCATTTTCTCAACGATGAAGGTAAGACAATTTACATTTACGGGTATAATCTCTCTCGATTTGTGAAATCCCGTTGCCGAAAGAATATGTTTTTCCTCTGCAATGATACGTCAGAAAAACAAGCCCTGATTTTTAAGCCTTATTTCGAGAAATTCATAATTTCTTTTTAAATAAATGAAAAAATATGAACGCATTTTTACGAGAAAAAGAGGAAAAAAAGAAAGAAAAATAATTACAAAATTAATGCCTCGAAACTCTTATACATTCAAAAACCTTTACCGTTAAACCTAGTTATGCTTTAGTAATTAAAAACTGAAACCGGACTGACAATATTTTAATTTGAAGCACATCTTGCGTTTAGAAAAGGTTAATTAATTTTCATTACATTTTTCGTAAGTGAATTTTAGTACAACATGACTAAAAAAATATTAATTTAAGTACTAAGGCGTTTTTGACGGGTTTGTGGTATTTTGGGGTGGTTGATTTCAAAACGTAAATTGCTGTAGAAAAATTGGTTCAGCTTCCTGAAATAATAGATATTTATGTAGATTTAAATGGGCCTTCTGCAGCCACTAATCTAAGCCGCCGATTTTATTTTGTATTTTTTTCAGTCTTCTATTTTATTTGCTTAGTGTTTTTATTTTTGCATTAAGTGTCGCACTGGAGCCTACTCTTTGCTGATTTTGGGATGCAACTTTTTATGTAGTTAGTAAGGGATGTGTGGAAAAACGAAACAAATCAATTTAAAATTTGGCGCTTTTATGGTGTGATGAAAGCGTGTGAGTCGCCGTTCTTTTCATTTTTTAATTAATTATTATATTTTTGTATTATTATATATTTTATTGTTTTATTATTATTATTATATTTTTTTTTTTTTTTTTGTGAATTAGTGACTCGTTTCCCACTTTGCAAAGCTGAAGGACAATTTCAGATTTTTGCTTTCTCAAACATTTTGGATAGTTGCAGCCTATTAACTCTCACGTCAGAAAAACGTATCCAAATAATTTGAAGAATGATGATCTTATTGAGCGAATTTCGAGGAAAATGTATTATGTTTTAACACTATTTTATTTAACTACGCATGTGCCAGTTTTACCATACATCTTGGTGCATCAAACACTACCTCAAATATTTAACAGCGTAATTTTTTAATTTCCTTTGTGCGAAATTCACAAAATGACCCCTTTAAAACTACTCAGCTGAAGAAAACATATACATTATATCTTCTTCCATATAAGGTACCAGTGCGCCCAGAAACCCCCCGCACCTGCCATTTTCTGGCCTATCGTATTTTTAGATGCCCCCGAGTGCAAGCCCTCGGGAGCAAATGGGGTTCCGGGAGAGCTCGACCAACCGCAAATTTATGAAAACCATTAAAAAAAAAAAAAAAAATACAGGTTATTGTAAAACACTAAAACACAGTAGAATGCAAAACTTTAAGAGTATTCATTAAGCGCTATATGACATGATACAACAATGAGAAACCGTGCAACACTATAAAAAAGTACCAAAATCAATTGAGCTCGAAGTTATTAAAAATAGAATCATTCAGTGTAATTTAAGTTTAGACTGCATTTGTCTAAGAATGTTTTAACATACGCGATTTTAACCGAGTATCATATGATCATTGATTAGTTACCAATTGAATCATTCCATGAACTTCAGTTAAGACTATGTCTGGCACAATCGAGTTTTTAATTGATACTACTTTAATACAATAATTATTTTTCGTTAATATTTGAATCAACCAGGCGAATTACTACGTTTAAATGTAAGATATTTTTTAAATGTAATACTTTAACAGATGTAATAGCTTTTTGGTTAGTAATTGAATCAATAATAATCGAATCATTCCTACAATTTTAGTTTCGTCTGCATGAAGCGTAAGATAGTGTTTAATATACACTACTTTGACGCAGTAATCACTTTTTGGTTGATTTTTCTCTTCTTCACTCTATCAAATAAGGCATTGTCCCCAAGAAATTTCAGAGCATGGACGAAAGAGGCATTGAAAATTCAGGTTATATATGTTCAGAATATCAATGAGAAAGCAGCAAATGACTTGCTGTTCTATTTCTTTCCCTTGCGTGCGGAAGAATAAGAAGGATCGTAACAGAGACTAGAAGCGTTAACGGCATCACAATGTAAATTGCAATAAGAATGCTTTGTTTTCACATTTGAGCATATTACTCCGAGCTTGTGAAGCTATTTAATAAAGTAAAGCATATTCATCTTCATTTTTTATTTCCTTTACATTTCCAACCAAATTTTCAATCTTGATACTTTGTATGGAGCAAAATATATTTCATGGAAAGACGGTATTAAAATCAATTTTAACAACACACAAAACTTTCTTTCTGAACTTTTTTTCTTTTTTTAGAATAAATTTGAAAGATTTTTGTTTTCTCGTACATCTTAAAATATTATTCTTTAACTAGTAGTTGGAAATTGAGTTATGCTATAGTAAATATAGTATTAACCCCTATTTCTTTTCAAACGTCATGCTACATTAATCAAATTCAGAAGAAGCATGCATGAACATATTGAAGAATATACATGTATAATACATATATATGTATTCCTCCATCACTTTTTTTGCGGTTCTGCCATTTGTATGTATAAATTTGCACTACAAATTAAGAACTTTAAACTTTAGCTTATAATATTGATATTTTAGAATAACAAACCCTCTTAATAATACAAAGCATGAAGTTTTAAAGACAAAATTTTTTATTTAAAAAATATTAATTTGTGTATGTTGCTGCTGTGACGTTAATGTCACACCCACAGCATGCCTTATTCTTTTTATACAAAGCGTGTTTTAGAAACTTGATACTTTGTATTAAGATACGTAATGATTACTTACATTTAAAAATTTAAAAAAATTAAAGTTAAAGGTTAAAATTGTTTAATTGTAGTACAATTCTATGCGTGAAAATGTCCCTCCAGTAATAATGGATTGAGCAATATATATATATATATATACATATTATTTATTTTTTAACTCAAAGACTTCAAAGCTTTGAGAATCTATGTATGTTTTAAATAAAATTGGTAATTGACAAAAATTTTCCTCCGAGTAATTTTCACATCTCTGAATAAAAGAACAATTGCGGCTTTGAAATTTTCCTGCCAAATTTCAACCAAATTTAGGTTTATACAATGCGCTGGCTCATTTTGCTACCCTACTAATATGTGATCTTGATATGCGATGAATGAATAAATATTAGGCTTACTCCGTTTTATTCACATTGAACTTTGCCAATTTTTTGCATACTTTGTTTTTGGATAAAATATGAATGAATAAATGAGGATTTCCCGACTTATTTATATTGATCTTAGCCCTATTATTACGTATCAAGTGCCTGTTTCGTCTTTTGATAAGTTGTAAATGAATAAGGATTTATCTGACTCCTTCACATAGAATTTAATCTATTTTTACATGGTTTATGCATATTTTTCTTAAACAAAGCTAGACAAAAAAAAAATATAGTAAAAATTACATATGCAGAACATACAATGATAAAAATGAATTTTCGACAGTAAAACTGCAATTTTTAAACGTATCAGTGATGATTTCACATGTGATCGTTAAAATAACCATTGATAAAATTCCATAGTCAAGAACTATCGATACATTGAATGTTATCGATTTGAGACCACTAGGGAGCAGCAAATGAAATTTAAAATACAGACAAAATTATCCCTGTACGAAACTATCTCTAATAGAAATGAACCGGAAAAATAATTTTAAAAACATATGCTACAAAATAAATAAATGATAAATATATTGGTAACTTTTACGAAACATAATTTTAATAAAATATACAGTAAGATATCTATTTAAAAAAGCATTTCATAACTGAATGAAACCTTCAAACATTATATTTTCCCCTTGATTTGCTAAAAATTATTAAATCGGTAAAAAACAATTTTTTCAGACATATTAACATTAAGTGTCTCAAGATAGCATTTTTTTTTCTATTCAATTTGATTTATATTATTTTCTTAGTTATTCTTGTGTATCTTAAGAATGATTCTAAGATTCGTTTTCACTTTCACAAGTTCAATATGGTATTTGTTCGGTGTTGACAAAGCACATTACTGGAAATGCATATCAGTGTAATGAAAAAAGTTAATGACAAAATTAAGGAAAGTTAACAGGAAACAAGAACGCATCGAACTCCAGGATCATTAACCTAAATATTTCATAATTAATTTTTAACGCTTATGCGAAATAAATCGTTGCTAGAAGGGGAACTCGGATTTTAACTAATGGAAGCGTGAATGTTTTTAAATAAAGTGCAATTAAAAACATATTTCTCACCAAGTGGCAATGAACGTACAATAAATTCTAGAGGAAAGAGTTTAATTAAAACTGAAATCCATTGAGCAAAAAATTAGGTATCAGTTTTTTTCTTTTAGGCGTACTTATCATTTTTCGATGTTCTAAAACCTGATAGTTTATGTGTGTTACATAGCGTTTCATTTTTCTACATTTAGTAACATAAAAATTAGAGCACTAAAGAAAGTCCATAAGTGTTTGTAATGTTGGTATTAGTAAGTGATTTCTAAAAAAAAAGATAAAAGAGTCACTTATTGAAGGAAAAGTCATATACATGCAATATTTGCAATATTTAGTACTTCTGGGCTTACCTTCGGCTTGAATGTATGATGCAATATGATCGTGCTTTAATGCATAAAGGTTTTTTTTCTGTATTATGCTGCATTTAACTTCGATTTGCTATTAGCGTGGTTAGAGAAAATTTATTCGCTACCCAACTACAGTGTAAAAAGTTCTAGTTCATCCTTTCACCAATAAGATGAATTAAAAATGGTGAAATTTAACTACCAACATTTGGTACTACAACAGTTGAACCATTATATTTTACATTCATGGTGAAACTAGGTAAAACTACACCATTATAATGCTTCAACTTAGTACCAAATGTTGGTTTCAGCTAAATTTAACCATTTTTTTTGTGAAAGGTTGAACTAGAATTTTTTGCAGTGTAGTCAGTCCTTGAGACCACAAAGACTGTGGTGTCAATCGTCGTCGCATGATCGTGCGGATTAAGGAAATGAGTCAAAAATGCAGTGGTCGTTTTGCGTCCATACATTGTATGCTTAAGAACAGTTCAGACAATAACACCTCCATCTACAAGCGACAAATATATCTATGTAATACATAGAGAATATCTCAGGGTGACTATTTATGGGCTAAGGTACATTTGCATTAGCGTCTTCTATTGGTCTTACGTAATATGCAATCGTCTGTATAAGTGTATAATTTTAATACATTGAAATTATTAATTCATATCTTAAAAACCTAATAACTTATTCCAACATTCTTAGAAAAGAAATCCAATGGTGGAGAATAAGAGCAAATTTCTTTCGATGTTTTCGAAAATTTGACCAGTATCTGAGCTTTTTGCCAGTTAAAAACTTTGTCATCACGATGATCGGCGACTCACGTCATAGTGAACACAATCGTATTTCCGTTAAATATATTCACTGGACCCCAATCTTTCTAAGCTTGAATCGCAAGAATTGAAATAACCTAGAAAGTTATTTTAATCCTCTGAAAAATACAATAACTAAGCGCAAAATCTTGTATTTTTGCGTCATGTTTAGACTTGGAATTTATAGAAAGAGTATGGTATTATTTATTAGCTTTGTTGTTTAAAAAAGAAAGTATTTTCTGTTTAACTTTTAAGCTCAACTTTTCAATTATAGAATGCATTAAGCATTCTCTAATGTAAAAATTAATTTATTTAAACCTATTGAAAACATAGGGTAAACCTATTTAAAAACGAAAAGAAACTTTAAAATAGAAAAGATTTTAAAGTATTTTTAGACTTTTATTGATTTTTATACTTTTCCTGGAAAAATAGAAATATTAATTTTTACATCTAGAACCTTAAGTTTTTATGCATTGCTAACCACGTTCCTTATAAACCCAAAACACGTCTCTGAAAAATTTTTTTGCAATGCATGCTTAATCGCGATGATTTTTCTCATTTATTGTTTTTAATCCTAGGTGGTCGTTTTATTTGGTATTTTCGTTTAGGGGAGCTGTTATTATTTTTGTCTACCATTTACTTGAATTTCTAAACATGGCAGTACAATGTAACTTATTATCAATGTAAACAGAGTATGTGTCCTTCATGTGAGTATTTCAATCTATTGTTTTTATATTTTTAATATTACAATGAAATTTATACTCTTTTGTTTGAATATCAAACAAACTCTTCCCTCAAACAATAGATTAGTTTCACTATTCACGTATTTTAAGAATTTAAACAGTACGCTTATTCTTTTGCTTCCTACAGTATTTTCTTTTGAAGTATTGTTCAGATTTTTCTATGAATAAAAACAATATTGTTTCCTTTAAAACCTCAACGAATGACAAAGCTTGAGGCAAAATATCGGCTATTGGTCTTGTGAAAAATAATATACCTTTCAAATTCAATTGATTGCCAAATATTTTATCTTTGTCTTCAATCTTCATTTATCTTTTTATTCTTTCATGAAGAATTTTATTTTCACTGAACTGTATTCGTCTTAACAAATAAAATTGCTAAATATATATTTCTAAGTAATAGCTTTTTAAGCAAGAAATATATCAATGGAATTTCATTAAGAATCCAAGAATTCTTAATGATTAAGAATTTCCTAAGGACATTACTTGTGATTGTGGTTAAGGTTTAAACAACATTTTAGAGCATATTTATTTTATTAGAAAATATTTTTGTTTTCTTCTGCCGATGTTGTTAATTTTGCATTCGCCAAGTAGCAGTTGCATGAAATATTCCTCGTGAATAAGTAAAATTATTTCATTTTCATTTATCATTTGGATAAAAATGTTGCCAGAGAGAAATCGTTTGCAAATTCTACGTATCATTTTTGGCAATTGTTTTCAGTTCAACGTTATGAAATATAGGTACTGTTTAAAATTTTATGTTTCAGTGAATTTATGTGTGCATTTGGCTTTTCGTTTTAAAATACCGCAGTTACTTCAGAACCCGTAATTTCTTTTCTTAAAAAAGTAATTGCTCTTTCATTTAAAAAGTACTTGCTGAAAATCAGTTATAGGTTGTTTCTTTGCTCTACATCAAGCACTTAAATTAATAAAAAAATAACTGAATAGACTATAAAAGGAAATAATTCAAATACTGTTCAAATTGTAAAACTAATTGTTCTGTCTCTACATAATGATTTGGCCACTTTCTGAGTTTAGTCAATGACTTACGCACTTCGATGTGTTTCCGATGCGTAATTGCATTCATTATACATTGACTTGACCATATAAAAGCAGATAGAAATTATTTCTGCTAAAATATGACGGAGCATCCCAAAGAATAATACGCCCAAAAACAGTCAGATCCCATAAAAATTTCAATGGCGCAACGGTTGCTCCATAATATCCTATCCCCTTTGCGTGGGCACCCTAGAAATTAATAATCAACGTAAAGAAAGCATATTTTGAAAAAAATACAGAAAATAGATAGTTCAAGACTACGGTGAAGCCCCTTCATCAGCTGAAAAAGTGGTCAACCCACAACAAGAAAGTTAGCAGTGAATATGTTGCTCATGATTTTCTTATAATTGACTTTACTGCAACCTAGAAATAGCAATTGCAGTAGTTTCTTCATAATTTGTGTTTTTATTCATTTTACTCATGAGTTCAATTGCTACTTTAAATTTGTGAAATAGTACTTTAATACAACAATCTGGACTCATCTACGTTTGGAAAAAAAAATAATTAAAGGATAATCTACCGCATGTAAAATCTTGTTCGCATAAATCCGTTAAAACTATTGATAGGCCTCAAGAAACACATTTGCAATTGTAACAGCAAAGAAAAACTATCAGTTTATTGCGTAAGCAATATTTTATGTATAACAGCGTAATGATTTATTAACGTTCCCTTTATAAAGGGCACTCCTTCGTGTCAGTCGAAATGCCCAAGCGAATATAGCTCCTAAGCTATAGATCCTAATGACTAAGTAACATTGTTTAATGACTATATGTAAAATGATAAGTAAGGGGAAAACTGAATACTGTGGTTAATTCTATAGTGTTGCTTAAGGGAAAAATTCATAATTAACTAAAAGAGTAATAAAAAGACTTAAGGGGAAATACTAATGAATGAAAAGAAAATTAAAGGGTGAAAACTCCTAACGATTGGGAAAAAAAACTATTAGAAAGGGAGACTAAGGGAGAAAGTCTAATGTCTAAGGGAAAAAATCGAAGAATTATGGAAATGTAATGTCGAAAATGAAAAAAACTGTGAAAAACAAAAATTCCAATGGCGAAAGCTGAACTGAAAAAAAAAAAAAATCGAATTACTAAAGATAAATTCCAATGAGTAAGGAAAAAAAATCTCCCTAGAACACAACTGCTTGCAAGCAAATGATTGTTCGCTTCCGGCATTTATTACATACGGCAAACCAGGAAAGTTAAATTTTACTGAATGTTTAACCCTCACGATCGTGTACGTCTTGTCTTAGGGTTAAAAATATATTTTTGTGGAAGAGCAGTTTTTTAATAAGTATTTTAAGAGTAAGTTTTTGAGAGATGTTTTCATGACATTCAAAAATAAAAAAGCCATTTTAGAATCGTTGAATTCAAATCTTCAGATTTGATCTAAAGTTCCACTCATATAAAGTTAAACAAAAAGATCCGTCTAGAACTATACGAGCCTACTTTCCCGTATACACCAAATTCAAATTTATAATCTAGTGATATTTTTCTCTCACTTTCTCCTTCAGCTTTAGTTTCTTAATTACTTCAAATATACCTTTTGCAACTGATAATACATATTCATTTACTCACTCATTCATTCTTTCATTTATTCAGTCATACATTTATTCATTCATTAATTTACTCAATCATTCATTTACTAAATCCTTTTCCATTTAACTCATTCATGCATTTATTCACTCATTTATTTTTTTTATTCATTCACTCATTTATTTATTTTATCATTCATTCATTCACTCATTCATTTATTCATTCATTCACTCTTTAATTTATTCATTCATTCATTATTTCACTCATTCATTTATTCATTGAGAAATATCCTTAGAAATCACGAACAAAATATTTCATAGCATAATAGGCTCGTTGCGCTCTTGTTGCACTTCGTATCTGTACATGTTCTACATCGTAACATCTTTACGATAAAGTTTGTTTGCAAGTAAATACATCAGTTGGATCAGGATTCAAATGGGATTGAAATTTCCCCGTAGGAGCTAATGTTATTTTCGTTTTGAACTGTTCAAAAATGAATATTTCACGCCGAGAGCTTGCTCATAGGAAGTTGGATCTTGTGCCCAGAGTTTACTTAATTTGCTTCATTTTTGCCCACAGTCGCTAATGTTAAAATCTTTCGAACTGTTCAAAATTGAAGAAAAAAAATTTCAAATCAAAAAATGAAATATGGAAATGCGATGTCCTCGCCGAGATCTTTCGAATGCAAAAAAAAAAAAGTTTTCGAATCCGACAATTCGTTCAAAAGTTATTAGAAGGGACAGACAGACAGACAGATCGATAGACAGACAGACCAGACATACAGACCGACAGACACACAATTTCCCCATTTCAAAACCCTACTTTCAAATTTTTAAAATTGTTCACTCTTTATTTAATATAACTTCACTTTTTTTATTTTCTTTATTTTTAACAATATTTTTACAACACATTAAGCTTTCTTTCATGCTTTATTTATTTATTTTACTTGTACGGGAAATTAGGCTAAAAAGGAAATACTACTTTTCAAGATCCCAAAAACTTAAGTTTTAAAAATGTTATACGGTTTTAAAGAAAGATATCATTCAGGTTTGAGGATAAAATCATTTGCCAATATTTTTAAAATCCAGTTTCCAAAAAAGTCGGAATTTCGAAGATTCATGTATTTTTAGTACGTTCCTAAACCCACACATTATTTCAGCTGTTTATTGCAGTTATCATAGTTGAAAAGTTGATTTTAAAAACAGCAATAATTTGTAAATTGCTAATTGAGAAATATTGACATTTGAAATAGTTGATTTTTGAAATATTGATTTCAAGATAGTGAAGTCTTGTTCTACGAGCTTGAAAATAAAATTTTAGTGAATTTATTTATCATATTCAACGGTATTACAGACTTTTTACCTCGATGTAACGTAGTTTCTAACACATATTTTAATTTCAGTATAAAGAACGATAGCACTTCTTGCATAATATTGACGTTACAGCTTTGCAAACATGTGTTCTGTCCAACTTCAAAAACGATTAATCGTTTTTTACGATCTCGAAAAACTGATTTTGACGATTTGACTTTGGAGGTACGTTGGTTTAAAGTTAGTTCCCCCCTAAACAATTAGTTTTCCTATTCTTAAAAATATAGCGTTGAATGCTTGCTGTATTAGCTATTATTGTAAAATAAAAGGCTTTTCCCACGATTTTTGAAACTGGGAAAAATTAAACAATTTTCTTGTCAGATATTTTTATTTCCATAATGATTTTAACTTGGGAGTGTTAGATCATAAATTAAGGTCATAAGCTTTTTTCATTTCAGTGGGGTCGTTTAGAAGATGTTACGCACAAACCCTACAGGCACAACAATGGCAGGATATCCTAATACAATATTTTCCTTTTTCTTGATGTTCAAGTTTTTTTCCTTCGGGTCCTATCATTCTTATTTCAATGCCAGATTTTCTTTTCTAAAACACTTCTAAGGGCTTCCCTCCCTTCTGAGTTACTCCACTTCCTCATGTTTGGGTAAGAAGAGTAATAAAGACAACTTCGAGGTCACGAATTTAAAAAAAAATATCTCATCATAACCATGTTTTGTGATTATCCTGTAGGTGAGCCAGGAAATCAATGCATATGTTTTTCATGCGTAAAATTACACCTTAAAACCTAATCGGGATGGAATTGAAATTCCACATAACGTATAATATAAAATGAGTCAAAATACGAGAAGTAATACAGCTCAGTCAGATAGTTAATATATAAATCAGCTATTTTTAGACAACTGCTGTGTCACAAACTGTCTCATAACTAGTGTGGAAGGGTTCCTCAGACTTCGGTCACTAAATTAAAATTGTTTTCATTCGAAAAATGATTCGAGACAAAATTTTAAAATAACAGAAATAGTAAGAAGGGAAATAATATAAGTATTGTAATCTAATCACGACCATCAAATCTTCAGCATACAATGAATTGGGAGGAACAAAAATAAATAAATAAATAAATTTTTAAATAACAGAAATCGTATGGAAGGAAATATTATAAATATTGTAATCTTATAACAACCTTCAAATATTCAGTATGCAATAACTTGGAAAAAATATATATATATATAATAAATTACTAAAATGAAATAAATATCAAAAGAAAGAAATCCATTTAGTTATAAGTACATGAAATTAAAAAGAAAAACAAATAAATACGAGAGCTATGGAGCACAATACATTTTCCGGCTCCGGTTCAGTGACGAGCAAAATCTCGTTTGCTCCAATGTTCCGCGCTCCTCCGTCCAAGCTCCTTTCCAGTTCCCTGATATCTACACTTTCAAATTCGAGTGTATAATGGAAAATCGCAGCTTGCCTCATTTCAAATATTTTATTAATTATGGCATGTATGTCATCGATTTTTACCATGAATAATCTATTGTCTTGAAGTTACTGTAAACAAAAACATTATTTACATATTCTTGAGTTCCATGCAGTGCTCTGTTTAAATTAATTGTTTGACGCAAAAACAACACACACACACACACACACACACATATATATATACATATATATATATATACAGTAAAACCTGTAAAGTTGACCACTTTTGTAAGTTGAGTCACTTAGTTATACTAAAGTGCTGCGCCGCAAGTAGTCAACTTACACAGGTTTCACTGTATATATATATATATATATATATATATATATATATATATATGTGCGTGTGTGTGTGCGTGTGTCCGCGGAAGGTGGAAAGCGAGGACCTCGACGTGTTTACACTCCTACAAACCGAGGACTCACCGGAAACCGAGGACGTCCTCGGTTTGAACTAACGCTGTTTTCGCTATCAGGGGATCTATCTTATGGTAGAAAATTGTTTTTTAACAAAATTTTAAATTGTCCCCGGTTGCCGGGATTTATATATTGGTGTGTGAAGCGTCGAAAAGGCCGTGTGTGTGTGTGTGTTTATTTATATTTATATATCACAAAACATGCATATTACGCATGTTTCTAAGCGAAAGGTAGCAACTAAACAATAAAAACAATAATAACTGTCAATTAATACTCCGAAGTTCATTGCACGGCCGCAGGATCGAGTTTGTATGAATGAACTACAAGTTATTAATCGTATAATTATTCATATCGATTTCGTATACAAAGAACGATAATAATCTAGTATGTCTTCTGCGGAGACACAAAAATAAACTAAAACTTTTCTGTGTTTTAAAGTCAGTCATTCAACTGAGCACGTAAGAGTGACCTATTTTTTTTCTCATGCCTGATGTTTTTTTTGTCTTAGTTGCTGATTCAATTCCCTTTTCATAGCATTTACGTGCTTACATGAAAAAGAGTCAGCGATTTAACAGAGACACACTGATGCAGCTGTTTTGTTTAAATTGAACGTTAACGTTTGCTCTTTTTTTGTTTTGTAAACGTAGATGTATGTTTTAACCAAAATGATAGTTCCGTGAGCATGTGCGTACTATATCAAACATTTTTTTTTTTTGAGTTGCCGAAGAGACGTAGGTAAATAACGTGAAGTGGTTAACAATAAAAACAAGATAATTGCAATATTGAAGGAAGCTTGTATTTTTTATTGCAAGTTAAATAAATTATCCTCAATTTTTACTGACGTTAAAAATGTTTATTTTTTTTTTTGAATTTGATAACCAATTACAACTATTTAAATATATTTTTATATTTCCTGTAATGATCAATTAAAAATGTATTTTTACTAGCTCAAATGTCATGTAATAATTGCATATATATATATACAGTGTCGCACCGAGTATTTTGCTTTGGGGAGGGGGGGGGGGGCAAGATCCAAATTAGGGCTAAACCGGATATTGATTTCCCAAGAACTGGTAATATATGGAAGCCATATCACATTCACACTCAATTACGTCTAATTTTACAATCAAGTGTAAGGTCAGTTATAAAACTTTTGCTTTAAGCTATGCCAATATAAATTATTAATTATTAAGTTTTTATTAATTTTAATGATGCACATATGCAAAATTAAGAGATATTAACTTTATTGCATATAAAACTACATTGGAGGTAATTTAGCGTACATAAATTTAAAGATTAGCAAAATTTTTTAGTGATTCAATTAAATGCTCTTTAAAGTTGTTTTATTTTTTAAACTAAGTTGTACATTGACAAGTGTTTGTAAACTAAATTGTTAAATGTTAGTGATTTGAAACATAATTCGCAAAACTAACCTATATTTACATTGTCATCATCGAATTCTCTATGATGCAGTGACAAGCAGCGGCGCACTGGCTATGTGGGCATTCAGGCAAATGCCCGGTGGGCCGGTAGCAAAATATCTATCTAAAAACGGGGTCCAAAACTTTGCTGTAACCCGAGCTTCAGAGTGCAATGCAGCAATGGAGCCAAATCTCTAGGGTCTGGCCTAGTGTTGGGCCACATGGGGAGGAGGCAGAATTTTTTAGGGCCGGCTGGTCCGTATAGACAACCTAAAGCGCTGCCTGAGGTGCAAAATTTTGGGGACTGCGAAATTAATTATATTTCATATTTTAATTTTTAAATAAATAAATAAATAAAGTTGTATATGAGGACGATCTCTCGGGGCCGACTTGAGAAATTCTCAGGGCCGGCGCGTCCATATAGGAAACCTAGGCGGTCGCCTGGGGTTCAAACTTTTGAGATCCGCAAAACTAATGTGTTTTTTTTTTTTTTTTTTTTTTTTTTTTTTTTTTTTTAAATTTCGAGCAGTGCAGGCGGGGAAGACTAATAAGGCGGCGAAGAGATTGCCTCACGGCGCAACGCCCTAAAGGGCGGCAGCTATCAACAGCTAATTAACATATTACGGTAATTGCCCTTCTATGATGAATAGGAAAAATAAATGTCTTGTAGACATTTAGTATTATTCAAATACATATCTACATATAAACTGACAATATTTTTAATCCCTACAATCTACAAAATACGGCACTGAGATTTTCTCAATCCCGGTGATGCAAACTCTCAGGGCCGCCCTCGAGAAATCCTCAATCGGCCACTTGTCTCGGCCGATTGCCGAGTTTTTCTATTTTAAAGTATATTAAGAACAGATTAAGAAGCAATTTAACTCAGGACAAATTGAACTCATTTATGTAAATGTCGTGTGAGAAAGGCATATTAGTAAAGCGAGACATGGAAAGTCTAATAGATGATGTAGTAAATAAGAGTCCAATTTTAAAATCGCTTTTAAAATACTAAATGGCCTTCAAAAGGAAAAGAATTTTTAAGAAAATATTGCAATGTATATTTGATTGAGGGGTGAGTTTTCTTTTTTTTTTAAACCTGTTACTATTTGTGTTTTAGTTATAGTACTGGAAACCAGAACAATAAACATTTCTTTTAACTTCTTCATAACTAGAATTAATTTTTACTTGATGTTAACATACTGACTGTAGCAAACTCAATACACAAAGAATACGATGGCTACATAATTTTTCATGTTTATTCTTCAACTCTACCTCTTTTCATGTAAATTACTACAATTTTAAAAACCAAAATTCTTTTTTAAATGCTATTAAAACTCGTTTTTGTCATTGAGTAAATTTCAAAAATTTTCGGGGGGGGGGGGGTCATAGTATCTGATTAGCGTTGATTTACTGTTTCTTTGTAGTGTACCCCCCTCCCCCCGAGGGCCGGTCTGTTTGAAATATGCCCGGGCTGAATTTTCTTCCCAGTCCGCCCCTGGTGACAAGTGTGTTTAAACCAATAGAATATACTTTTTAAAGTGTTCCTCAACGCAGCCTGATGCTGGGGATCAATAAAAAATAAGAAACGCGAATTAAATAATAAATAATAATAATACGAAATTCAAGGAAATGCGTTTTTTCCCCATTAGCTCGCAGAGTATTTGGCGTTCAGACAGAGCTATAAAACGAAACTATATTTTGTTAGTAGAAATTGTACACAAGATGCGCCGATAGAGGGATAGAATTGCAATTTTTTACAAAGATGTCTCAAGCTCCATTTTCTGGGGAGAACCCAGGTCTAATTTCCTTTTAGAAGCATGGTATCTAAAACTAGCAGACATAAATTGTACGACAAGAAAATGCTCATTTTTTTCGAGAACAGTACACGCGATTTAGTACGATAAGACAGTGCTCAATTTTTCTCAGTTATATACATTATTGTTGCCATTAAAAATTAGTAATTGTACAGCAATAAATAAGTTCACGGAAGAAGTAAATTTTTCTACGGACGAATTTTAATGGTGATTAGCTGCAGATCTCTTCCCCCCCCCCCACCCCCTTTTCCTTAATATGCATTTTTATATTCCACTATGTGTGTGTAGGTTGCACTTGTAAATCATTTTAAATAATTTTGCGGAAATTCATTGCCTCTAGGTCAAGGTATTTTATAGCTCGCACAGTTGCATAACGTCTTTGGGAAACAGGACGTAGTCGGTTGGATCTAGTTCCGGATGACGAATGATTGAAGCAGGATACTGTTTTTTTAGGGGAGCTACCACCAACGGCGTGGTGTTTTCCTGAGCGCTATTAAAGGAGATCCTACTTTAAAGTAGATCCTACTATCCAAACGTGCAAAATTACATGTTATTCTACCTAAATAACGTGTTTTATGGGAGCCACATTACAGAATTATATATATAGATTGTTTCGAAAAAAGGAAAGAAAAAAAAACCTATAAGATTTCTAAAGCATTAAAAATGAGGGAAAATTCTTTCCTGGTCTTGTGTCGAAAAAATTAACACTCTTGGTTCATTTTAGCTCAATTTAACTGCTAAATATTTATAAGTTGATATAAGTTAAGCATAATTGAAGTGCATTACTTGCTTTCAATAATACATTTTACTGCACAACACAATTTATTTTGAACTTTTTACCGAAAAGCCTCATATTTGCCTGTTGACAACCTTTGAATTCAAAAGATTAACAGTTATTATGAAACATCATTAAAATGCGTTAGCAACAAATATTTCAAACCATACAGAGCTATATTTGTAATTCTTTTCATTGTCAATACATAGTTTAACCGATAAATGCCCATTAATATCGAAAATATCTCGCGGAATACTTTCTGTAAATGTGAATAAAATGGTCTTACCTTCCAAGCATAAATTCTGCTGGAGGATAAGATAGAAATCTTCAATATCCTTCCTTATACTTATATTGATCTTGGCGCAATTAATATAGCAGACGCAATCCAGAACTTGGAAGCACTCTATTGCATTATATAGGTAAAGAAGAATGCTAACGGAATTGCAACAATGTTTCGCAGTTCGCCATTTATCATCCACGGAATCAGATCAGCTACCTTTCGTTAGATCGTCATTAGAAGATTCATTTTTCGCATCGTATTCGTATTGGATTTTCCGGAATAGAATTAGGAATAGCGATTCCTTATCGAACTTCGGGTAAGAGTTTGTTATTCGGGGCAAATAATTCGTGTTCTGGTTATCTAATACGATCACCAAACATTAGGGAGATCTGTGAGAAGACTTATTTTGTGCTTAGTAAATGAGATGAGTAATTATGAGAATGAAATACTGTTGTTTGTTAAACAATAGGAAAAAAGTAGGAACATGGGTAAATAAAGAGAAATATTTTAACCTTCGTCCAGATACAGTGGAAAAAAAATGATAAAAATAACGCTATTAACACTAGATTTAATAGACCAGTCATTTTGACTATTTTGAAGCTTCCATTTTGCATAGTTTGTTACTAATTATAGTGAAACTTTGCATTGCATTGGCTTTTCTTAATACACGGTAAATAGGACAAGTTAATGTGACTGAAATTTTTATTATAATTAGTAGCATCTTGGTGTAAAATGCAAGTTTAGAAATGGTTGAAAACGGCCTGGTAAATCTAGTGTTAAAGCAAAAATTTCTGAAATATAGTAGACAGGTGTTTAAGGGTTCCAAGGAATAATTTTATCAATATATAAAGATGTGAAATCATATCGAAGTTCAGAACTCATTGGTAAAATGTTTCCTTTTTTACCCCTACAATCGTTTTGTAATTCTACGTTAAAAATTTTTTTTAATGTCTAAATGTAATGCATAGCATCGAAAATAAAATTGCGACTATTTTTTTGGAGGGGGGGGGGGGTTGGTTATTACAAAAAAAAAACTAAAACATTTAGACTATCTCACATCACTTTATTTTGCTTGACACCAAGCTTACAATATCTTTACACTTTGATTATTCAATTCGATCAGTAAATATTTGATGTAGAGAAATCTTATTTCTTGCCAAACAAGAAAAAAATATAGGTATTGTTTAATAACTTATAGTTAGATCAGATCATTATTATCTTTTTTTTTTTTTGTTATATTGTATTTGCAAATAATTTTACTATTTTTCGTCATTTTCCTTTGTTTCATGATTTTGTGTAGAGTTGTAGTTTACTGTAAATCTTAAAAATACTTCAACCTTGGCGAAGATCGGTTTTCACTATACCTTTCATTGCCAAATTCCGGGCGCGTAGAACGTGTTCTGACTTTCTAATTTCATCATTAAATATGGCCATCAGACATAAGACTTTTTTTTTCACGAGATTAGAAGTTGAGATAGCTGAATGGAGCTTGATGTTTCTTTTATTTCGTTGCTGAGGGAAGACAAAGATTTACTTATCATTTTGCAAGCTTAACCATTAATTAAACTTCATAAACTTGTACTTCTACGGAGTCACTCTTGTTCAGCTAATTTTAGGCTCATAGATTTACTCTGGGTCTTTCGTTATCATTACTAAACATTTAGGGATCAGTTTAAGCTGTAAAAGCTTAATTTGTACTTAGCAAACCTGATGATAATTTCATCATTAAGTATGCCCATCAGGTATAAAATACTTTTTTCACGAGATTGAAAGTTGAGATAGCTTAATGGAGCTTGATGTTTCTTATATTTCATTGTTGGAGGAAAACAAAAATTTACTTATCATTTTTCAAGCTTAACGATTAATTAAACTTCGTAAACTTGTACTTCCATTCAGTCACTCTATTTTAGCTGAATTTTAGGCTCATAGATTTGCTCTGGGTCACGTATTATTGTTAATGAGCATTTAGGGATAAGTTTAAGCTGTAAAAGCTTAATTTATACTGAGAAAACCTGATGATATAAAAAGTCGAAAGTTGTAGGTTTAAAATAGGAAACAAATACATATTATGAAACAAGTTGAAATTGTCACTTCACATATATATTTTGCAATTTTTACTCACTATTTCTTTCATCTAATTCAGATGCGAAATGTTCGATATTCGGTGGATAGACGTCGTTTCCGCTCGTAAAATGAACTGCAAGACAGTGAGACCGGAAAGTTGCTGTTAGTAAAATTAACTTTCGAAGTTAAGAAAAATAAAAGTTTTTAAATAACGTTAAATAAATAATAAATAAATTAAAATGAAAATGAAAAAAAACATATTGCCCGGTTCAGTAATTTAATAAATATACTCTGTAAAAATGCTAGTTCAACCTTTCACCAAAAAAATATTGAAATTTAGCTGCAACCAACATTTGGTACTAAGTTGAGCCATTATAATGGTGTAGTTTCACCTAGGTTGTCCATGAATGTGAAACTAAGAACCATTATAATAGTTCAACTTCAGTACCAAGTCAGTGCGAATATTTCGTCCGTGATAAAATAGTTCTTAAATTTCTACTGAAACGTGACTAAATCTGTGCACCGGGAAATAAAAAAAATGAATTAAAACTTATATGTTAAATAAAAATTATGTTAAAAACCCCTAAGAGGTTACGTTCTCAGTTTTCGATTTACAGGATGTTAATTACTTTCTTGTCCTTTTGTTTCTGCTTAAATGAATGTTATATTTAACAAATAATTTTAATTTACTAATTTTTGTTTTTAGAATGATGGTATTAAAGGTTTCCGTTGAAATACTTTACTAATATGTTAATAATATTAAATTGTCAAGTTTATTACTTTTTTCCAGGCGGTTTAAAATTAATACATTGGAGACGATTTTATTCTACTTTATTTATTTATTATTTATAAATTTTATTTTAGTTATTTATTTGCAATTTCAGAAATGATTTCGTTTACCTTACAGGTAACATAACTATACTGTTATGAAATGTTTTTACAGCTGTTAGGTAAAATAAAATACATTTTAATTTTGAAATAAATGTCTTTATTATAAAAATGGGGAAATTAATGTGTTTTATTAAGCAAAACTATTAAAGAAAGGGGGTAGTATTTTTCGGTCCTTTATTTGAAGATCGCAAAAGTTTTCCCAAGAGACATTAGATTTTTCAGTGGTTAAGTTTAATTCTTGCTAGAGCGTGCAAGATCTTTGCAGTACATGGCTTTCTGCTAGCTTATAACCTTGTCTTTTATATAAATAATGTACAATACAAGAAAGATTTATTCCTTCTCTTGTTTGTTGTGTGTACAACTGGAGTGTCTCATTATAAATTTCCCGTTACTTAAAGAGAACGGCTAAGTTGAAACATGAAACACGGAATTCAGTTTCATCTTGCGTTTCACTATCAAATCATAAAGTTCAATAAATATCTCATAAGTTAAAAAAAATGGAAACATATTTGACAGTTTATTTCAAGCTACGATAACCTTATATGTTATCATGAAAACAGTTGCTTACAAGTTGACTAGGATTCTGCTATTAAAAAAACCGTCATAACTACTGTCTTGGCGTTTCCACCAGTTTTCCTATGACCTTTCTTCTCATGTGAAATTCGAGCTATCTCCCAGAGAAATATGTCAACAAATCTTTCTTATTACACAATGAAAATATTGCAGCGTAAACTGCAGAGCAAGGTCAGCTCCGTCAGAGTAGCACTTTTTCTGAGCGATAAAAGATGTTATGTCATTAAAAGTTTGATGAATAGAACGCTAAATGATAATGTAAATCAGGGGCGTGGTGTAGACGCCGTTTAACGTAACAAAACACTGTTACAAGGAAAATTTCCTGCACATTAACTTCATTCATTTTAATAAACAGTTACATTAGCCATGGATGGTCATGAACGTGACATGTGCAATCTTCCGAAAACACCTAAACGTATGTGAATAAAGCAAATGCAATATCACGTTCACGTTCTTTCAAAAACATTTTGAAAATATGTTACTACATGTATGACCCAAATATCAGTATACGATACCAGTCTACGGTGGCACTAATAAAAAATGAAGTTTAGAAAACGTTGTTTGAAAAAGGACTTAATCATCTAACGCCACTATGTGGCACGCACTCAAAAATTCTATTTAACCCTTTCACCCACAAAATGATAAAGTGGTGAAAATTAGCTGCAACCAAGTTTTGGTACTAAAGTTGAACCATTATAATGGTTCCTAGTTTCACATTTATAGTGAAACTGTTGGGGAAAAGTTGGTTGCAGTTAAATTTCACCATTATGTGCATTTTTGGGAAAGGCTGAACTGGAATTTTTAGTGTATCACGTTCAGGGTCGTTCGAATAAGATACTGAAAATCTGACGCCACATGCTCGAACAAAACATCATGTTCCCTTTCGTCCTACTAAGATATTGAAAATGGATCATTCTATACACAAACAATTTCGCGTAAAAGGACGTTGGGATAACATGCCGAAGCCGAAAAGTGACAGCACAAGCGTCACTGTGTTATCATATTGATTGTATTTTGGTTGATTTAAGACACTGAACAGTATGACGTAATGCCGCGTCCAGACTAGAGCACATTCGGGATGAGCATGATGTCACGAAGACGACAAACAGTTTCTGCGCATGCGAGGAAAATTCGGGTGAGCGGATTACCGCAGCTCAGGTTGTGCATTGCTCAAGTCTGCATGCACCCTAAAGCGGTTATCACACGACAGGAATTACAGGCAAACGCAACCGTAATAGGAATCGTCAACTCTATAGCGGTTATCACACGACAGGAATTTTCAAGCAAACGTAACTTCCACCTCGTTCTATCGGCAACCTCAAGAGAAAATTTTCGATCCGGAGTTTCCTACAGGTTTGCACCCGATTTCTCGGACGGTTGCTCATAACGAGCTACTATTTTCTAATCTGTATCCTCGTGTTAGGCATATGTTTACAGTTTTTATACTTGATATTTCGTTCAAACAAGTAGGTTTCTGCATTCAGGGGCACTCCCATGCAAGGTTACGGCAAGTCAATGGGACCTCCCAAAAATTGTTCTTATTTCGCAAATTCTGACAAACCATGTTAAATTTGATAATTTGGTATAACAATAGTTTTTCATTTTTGACGGACAAGTATACAGGGCCGGCGCTAGGCTGAGGCCGTGAGACGCCTGCCTCACGGAGCGTCGATCATAGGGGCGCACTGGCCATAAATATTAACTGCATCTTTTTAAGTAGCAAACAATAGTTTTTATTTCGAAAGTATTAAATAATATTTAAACTATTTAGTTTTACATATGATGCATCAAAACTTCATCTAATTTCATTTTTGCATTAATATATATTACAGGTTTAATTTTGATAAAATCGAACACAGAAACACATCAAGAACTTCTTTCCTTTGTTGAAAGGCTATAATTTTTACTGGGTTATTCCTTGTTTTGCCCGTTATTTTTTTCTTCTCCACAGCGACAGGCGGCTTCAATGTATACGGAGTCTGCGCTTTATAAGTGTTTGCAGTTCTAGAAAGTGTCTTCTCTATTTTATAACGAGCAAAACGCAATCTATTGCATTTTCTCTTTTTCTGTTTTTTATTTTTTCCTTATTCAATTCATTCTGATCAGTTATTGTTTTCTTCAGCCTTTTGAAAGTTAAAATATGTATAATTAAAGTTTGTATCGATTATATTTAATCTCTATTCCTTCATAATATACAGTAGGGGCGGAAAAAAGTTTTTTTGCCTCACGGCGCCATTCGTGCTAGCGCCGGCCCTGCAACTATATAATTGTCAATAGCAGTTGCAATTGCAAGACGTCAAATTTTATTTTATGTGTATAATGATCACTTATTATCAATAGGATCATGTTTAATTAAGTTTGATCTTCGCGATTCGGTGAAATACGACGTTTCAGTCGGGAAATTAAAAATCACCCTCCCGTCACAAAAAATAAGTTCGAGGCGGCCCTGCCTGCTTAAATAATTCACAAAATTTTGATCACAAATTGTTGTTATATTATAATGCAATACATTCACCTGAAATGTGAAAAAGTTGTTAAAACGTTGTACATGTTTTGCGAATTTTAGTATCAAATTATATGCTATGAGTTTATTTATCACACGATCTTTAATTTTAATGGAAATGTATTAAAGCAATGGCGTTATTAGCATAAGTCACCCGGGGGGCGATAATTTTTGGTGTCCCCCCATAAAAAAAAGAAGAAGAAGAAGAAAAAGAAAGAACGTTGTTGTGTTGAAAAACAAGAAATTTATATTATTTTCAGAGGTGCATAAAAAAAAACGCTTTAGGAATTTCATTTTATTTATTTGGGATAACTTTCACTAAACTACATTTATTTTCAATTACGATACCTTAAAATAGCACCCTTAAAATTGTATAGTTCAAGTTCATGTATTTTTCTAAAATTCTATATCTCATTTTGGGTGTCACCCGGAGTGGCCCGGCCCCTCCACCGTCCCCCGTAGTGACCCTATTGATTATGGACTATAATTTGGTAAAATATTATTATTTGGTATTCTGTGTCTCCTCTAATATCAATCTAATTAATTGTTTTTTTTTTCTTATTGTGACTCTAACTGTTCCTTTAAAGTTGTATAAAACTATTGTGTACATAAGAAGGAGCGCCACGGACGGAAATTTTTGGGAGGTGTGCACAATTTACTGAATATGAAACTTCTAATTCTAACGAATCATAAAATAGGACTGCAGTTTAAATTTAATTAAAATAAAATAAGAGGAATTAGTTAAAAAATCATCAAAAATGGAAAATAACATATGATGAAACAAAAAACAAAAAAGAAAAAAAATACGGTAGTCATACTGTCCCTAAATTTATCACCTGAAACGCACTTGCATTTTGGCAGCGATTTCATCATAAGACAGTCTTTGCAATGTCCTGCACTAGTAAAGTAGCGACTTTACATCCTACAAATGTTTTTCGCATGATTTCCCAAATTTAAACCAAAAAAATCTAATTTCGAAATCTCATTCTCGTTTTAACATTTATCCTTCGATCGCCAATCATCAAATCCTTCACCGCCATGTTTACTAGAAAGTTGATTTGACGTCATGAAATCCCAGCTTCATAATTGGTCCTTTCTTGATTTGCCTTAAATTACACGTTCTAGAAGCAATTTTTTTCTTGCACAGATAACGAATTGCTTCTAATTCGAGCAACCGTGAATTGATATAGCACACGAGCATTTTGAGGAAACTATGGGGGAAATTGGTAGAAAAACCAGTTTCCGATAGAGTTGACGATTCCTATTACGGTTGCGTTTGCCTGTAATTCCTGTCGTGTGATAACCGCTTATCGCAAACTGGTTTTTCTACCAATTTCCCCCATGGTTTCCTCAAAATGCTCGTATACTATATCAATTCACGGTTGCTCGAATTAGAAGCAATTCGTTATCTGTGCAAGAGAAAAATTGCTTCTAGAACGTTTAATTTAAGGCAAATCAAGAAAGGACCAATTATGAAGCTGGGATTTCATGACGTCAAATCAACTTTCCAGTAAACATGGCGGTAAAACATTTGAAGAGTGGCGATGAAAGGATAAATGTTAAAACCAGAGAATTCGAAATTAGATTAATTTCGAATTCTCTCTTTTTGGTTTAAATTTGCGAAATCATGCCGAAAAACCATTTGTAGGATGTGAAGTCGCTACTTTACTAGTGCAGGAAATTGCAAAGACTGTCTTATGATGAAATCGCTACCAAAGTGCAAGTGCGTTTCAGGTGATAAATTTAGAAAAAGTATGACTACCGTTTTTATCTTTTTTGTTTTTTCTTCATTTATATATCAAGGACAACCATTCTATAGAGTTATCAGCAATAATAGTCTAGGCATCATACGTCATTTTCCATTTTTGATGATGTTTTAACTAATTCCTCTTATTTTATTTTAATTAAATTTAAACTGCAGTCCTATTTTATGATTCGCTAGAATTCGAAGTTGAATATTCAGATATTGTGCACACGTCCCAAAAATTTCCGTCCGTGGCGCTCCTGCTTATGTACACAACAGTTTTATACAACTTTAAATGAACAGTTAGAGTCACAATAAGAAAAAAAACCTATTAATTAGATTTATATGAGAGGAGACACAGAATACCAGAGGGGCCGGGCCACCCCGGGTGACACCCAAAATGAGATATAGAGTTTTAGAAAAGTACATGAACTTGAACTATACAATTTTAAGGGTGCTATTTTAAGGTATCATAACTCTGAAAATAAATGTAGTTTAGTGAAAGTTATCCCAAATAAATAAAATGAAATTCCTAAAGTGTTTTTTTTATGGACCTCTGAAAATAATATAAATTCTAAATGTAGAAAAAAATCCTTTCCAAAGGTGCTGTTGATGCTTTTGCTGTAGGGGATCATTCATAAATGATGTCACGCTTCGAGGGGGGAGAGGGGTTCGTGAAATTGTGACAAAGTGTGACAAGGGGAGGGGAGGGGGTAACAAGAAGTGTGACATCATGCATTATGCAACATAGCGTGACGCGTGACAAAGGGAGGGAGGCATATATTGTGTATGACATATTGTGGCAAAGAAGTGAGGGGGTCAAATATATGGGAAAAAAGCGTGACGTCATTTATGAACGGCCCCTAGACAGCATGTCCAAAAACTTAATGTTTTCTGATGAAATATCATTCTTTGACACCTTAATAAAGCTACTCCAACTTTCCCTAGAGGACCAGATGCATTTAGGCTACCATATAGTGAGTTAAAATTCTAATGAATTACTTGAACCCAGAATATATTAAAATTTATAATAAAAAAATATCTATAAATTTAGAAGAAGTTGATATAAATATTTTTGGTTTTTTTTAAATCCTAAAAATCAATATCTTGTCTAAAGAATTATAAAAATCAGTTTTTTCTACCAAAAATCCTTAAAATCAGTATTTTTTTCTAAAAAGAAAATCAGAAAAATCAGTATTTTTTTTCTAAAAGGAAAATCATAAAAATCACTATTTTCTTCTAAAAAAAAATCATAATCTCCTTGTATTTTATGGTATTTAAAATGCGTGAATGGTACTGGAGTAGAGGCAAAACTTCCCCATAATGAAGATTTGGTCTTTAAATGAAACTTCATTGTGCATATACTGGTGCGGGCGCTATTAATGACTATTATTAGGAAGCCTTTTGTAATTTGCTCAATACTGCTATAAATGTTATGATTTTTATGAGTACTTTTTCATTATATAACATAATGTAAACAATACATTTGTGTGAGTAATATTCATAAGCTAAAAATTTAAATAATTTAATGTTTAAAAAAGTTTTTTTTTTTTCAAAAAATAGATTTAAATATTTTTTTTTTTTTCGAAAGTAGTTGTAATTTTAAAAGTAGTTGTAACTAGTAGTTGGGGGAAAAGTAGTTTAACTAGTAGTTAACTAGTTCAAAACAAAAGTAGTTACAACTAGTAGTTAACTAGTAGTTAACTACTTCTAGTTAACTACTGCCGAACACTAATAGCCGGAATACTTGAGCTGCAAAATTTCGGTTTTGTATCCCGGTTATAATTTCATGTATAACCGTGATGTCGTTCAAAACTACAATTCAACGAACGTGTTTAATACGTGTTCATGATATCAAATGTATCACGAGAAACCATCGGAAGTAAAATTTGACGAAAGTGCTCTTTAATGCGTGTTTTTGGTATCAACTGTAGAGAAATTTGGTGAACGTGAAATTTTATGCACAACGGTGATATCATATTCAACCTCGTTAAAAGTAGAATTTTGTAAAACTGTTTTTTAATATGATCGTATTATCGAAAGCATGTAGATTGTAGGCTTTGAGAGCATGTAATTCAATATGTGTCCCTGATAATGCAAGTCCGTTAAAAGTAGATTGCGAGACAATTACATAAACAGCTTGTTCAGACATGTTTGACCATAAGAAGATTAACATTGAATCACATATTCTAGAAGGACGTTTTAAAAAGAAAATGTAACCGAAAAATATTTTTTTTTTCCTTTTCCATTGTCTTTTACCTTTTTTTTCTATTTTTTAATTTTTTCGTTGCTTCGTTTCGTTTCAGATTTTATTTTTTCAGCAGACAATACATTATAATTCAAGTCTACAAAAGTTAATTTTAAAGTAATACTCTAAACCAAAATGAAAAAAAGTGCTGTAAAAATTTTTGTTTCTTGAGGCAATCCTAGAAAGTTACATTAAAATCTAGATTAATCTAATCCTACCAAAATTGATAAAAATATTGAAGCAATCATAATTTCATTTCAAATCTGGAAAAGACAAAAAATCCATTAAAGTTTTATACCCTTCGAATTAACTTCTAAACATTATTTTATTTCAAGAAAAATCCACACATGCTTAAAAGATGAAATACGTCAGCGTTAAGTTCGCTTTCGTGATTTACTTTCATTTTTACCGATTACAAAATACTTATTTACAAAAACGAAAGAAGAATTGAAAAATGATAGCTAAATACTGAAGAGAATTATACGGAAGTTTGATAATAAGATTTTGTCTCTAAGTTGTATTTGCTTGTGATGCAAGAGGCCTTGCTAAACTTCCTCAATATGAATACCTTAAATGAGATTTCTGACAGTCTACAGAAGCAGGAGCTATTTTTTTTTTAAAAGAAGGCTTTACTATGTTGGTAAATTTAAATTACGAAATATAATAAAGGAAATACAGAATTATATAAAAATAACTATTTCCAGTTTTGCCTTTTTTGGGCGTGGGGGATTTTATTCAAGTCATCAAGGGCGTCGGAGTCAGTGTCGAAATCGGGTTGATTTTGGGGGGAAGAGTCGAAATCGAGCTGATTTCGGGGTTAAATGAGTCGGAGACGCTTAAAAACGTGTCCCCTCCGACTCCAGGTGTTTTTCTTCTGTCACTCCTTACAAAATGTCTGTTTGCGTTTTGCATTATAATTGTGCCGCTTATGTACCAGTTCAAAATCTCAATCTTTTATTGTTATAATTATTGGTTATTATTATTATTATTTTTATTATTTACATTTTATTTCTACGTAATTCGGCGATTTTCTTCATTTGATTGAATTATTATTGAATAATGAACTTTTCGACTTGTTAGACTTACTTATTTTTTTATATAAGTAGAACATATACATTTGGTATAAATGTTTATGCTTTCGTATTTTTCTGTCTACGCATCTATTACACGTTTTTTATGTTAATGTAAAAAAAGCACGATTCAAAATAATTTAATTTTCCGTTTTAATATCCTTTTGTAAACATTTATTGATATTTTACAGAGAGCATTGTAATATTTTGACCTTTGCTCTAGAAAATGAAAAAAAAAAAAAAAGAAAATGTATCAAATTTTTAACTTAATTTCATACAAACAAGATCGTTCGTGCAGTGGCCGGACCGAATTGAGTTCCGGATATTTAAAAACCCTTGAATACCATATATCTCATGCCTTCCGGTCCCCGCCCTTAGCATGGTTAATTTCTTTTTAATTTATAGAATCCAGAAAAATGACACCGTAAAAAGATTATTTGCATTATATTTAAATTGATGTTTCCTAGAAACTCTTCTTTGCTATTGTTGAAAGACATGCGACAACAACATTGCATTCCAGTCATACTTTTAAGGTTTAACTTGAAATATTAAACACTATTGCCCTACATGTTTATGAAAGAAAAAAAAAATATATAGGGGCCTAGAATAATTAAATTTTCGAGTGACATATTAACAGTACTTATTGTCATAAAAACGTATCTTTTGAAAAAAAATATTAGAATTTTTTTTGTGCATATATTTTAGAAGTGCTTTCTTCGTTTAGTATACAATAAATTAATCAGAAAAAATGTACGGTGAATATTGAAAATAGCAAAATTATTTCAAACATTGTTATTGACATGCCAGGAAATAAAATGGTTTTGAAATTTTACCTCTTTTTTAAAATATAATTCGCCAATAAAATCATTTTTTTATGTTTTATAGAATAGTATTATAGTGACAGTACATCTTGATATCTCATGAGAATCATTCATATATATATATATAATGTATTTGTGAGGGAGTCTTAATATTTAAACCTACGGAGCCACAGTCGGTCATTTTTCCAACCGACTCCGAAGCTCTGCTTTAGTATCACAGCATTTCTTGGCAATCAAAAGGTATTATCCATCCTTACACAACACCTAAAATATTTTTGCGTGCAAAAGTTTAATCTACCGCACGCAATAACCAAATCTTTTAATTTTGGCTGCATGGTAAATTAATTTTAGCATGAAAAATAACTGTGTGGTGTTGAAGAAACAGCTTCATGTTTATAATCTTTACTCTGATTATGTTTATCTAATGTAATTTGTATGTTATTTAAAAATTAAGGATTGATTTTTAAGCGAACCTCACACACGATCACAACGGTTCTGAGATCGATTGATAATGTATGCATGGTTACGATGTCAGGAACAAGAGCACTCGAGAATGTCTAAAGACAGGGAGTGAAACCAGGTTGTTCTGAAATTTCTATAAATTTGCTCTGAAAAGAATAAAATTTTTTTAAAAATTTTGTATTTGATTGAATAAAAGAATGTGTCTTGAGACTTTGACACGACTGTGTGCACGGAGTATAAATTAGTAGAAACTTCATGTGACTATATTTATTTGTCATGAATATGGAAACAAAAAATAAAAGAAGAGCTACAATAATGTGTAGCTCAAGTTAAATTCATAAAGGATTAATTAATTTGACATTTATGGTAGATTCACAGTGGAAGGAACAACAGTAAAATATCCATCACTCAGGTTCTGTGTTTGCGTTGTACTTTAATACCTTATTTTTGCTCATTTGTTTCCCGTTATTCATTGTAACGTAAATTAATTGCGGTGCAATAACATCGCAACCTTTATAATTAGGGATAATTAATATTATTGATTTGTAATCTGCAAGACTTTATTAAATCATATTAAGTGTTTTAACTTACTTAAATCAAAATCAGTATACATATTTGGAAAAAAAGTGTTGTTTTTTAGTGAATGTGCTTCTATTAAAAGAAGAGCATGATAAATTAGGACACTTATGACTTGATTGGTGACAAATTTGTACACGAGGAATTGAAGTTCTGCGCGCTGTAAGGAAAACAGAAATACAAAAAGGGTAAAAATAACCGATATTTTTTATCTCATCAGGAACAAAATAGGCATAAAAATTGAGTATCTATTTGCTTATTTTTTACAAATTCAAAAAATCAACATTATCTTTGAAAATAATAAAAGTTTCATTTGATTCCAAGCATTATTGAAACATCATAAGAAGCAGATTTCGCACTTTTTAGAAGCAAGAGAAATCAGAATCTTATTTTACTTATCTGCTTCATTACTTTTTTTTTCTTCACTGCTTCATTTATAATTGATGTTGATACCTTATCAGAATGAGTATACTTTATTAATTTTATAACTGAATCATCGTGTTGCCAAAATCGCTATAAAAATAAATTGTACGAATGTATTTAATTGTAAGGGCTTATTGTCATGCATTTCACAAGGAATTATTCTGTTTATTTCACAATATTGCTTTCCCTAATGACTTCATTTTCTTTCAAATGAAGATTTCCTTCAAACAAAAAATTTCAAAAGATTTTTAGACATCGTTTTTTCTTTCTTGAAATAGGTAATGCAAAAATTTATTCTTGAACAATTTGTACGATGAAAATTTTTTAGCAAAAATAAATGCTTCCCTTTGTGTAGTAAATTAAATATTCAAAAACAAGGTAAAGTCTTACAACTAGAATAAGAATTGTGTTTTCATTGCTATTTGTGCATTTTTACGTTGTCTTTAAATATTTAACATACCTTTATTGTTATAAAAATTACGTTGTTGTTAAAAAAAGAGCTACTGAATACCGTTTTTAATGTTTTATTCGTTCATAATGAATGTGATAATATACTGCTCTTTGAAAAATGTTAATATTTATTAAGTTAAGATGCACACAGAACGATTCAATAACTAAAATATTGTACATAGCATTTAAATAAAAGTTAAAAACCTTTGTGCTCGTGGTGTTATATGAAAGCTGTTTCGTGGTTAAAATTTAATGAAAAATTAATACCGCGATTTACTTAATAAAATAATATTCTTTTTCTTTTCAATGCATAATTTTATATTGCGATAACTGGTATTTCAACAACTAATAAAACTTTCAACAAATAAGGAAATTCTCTACCTCACACACCTGGTTTGCACACTGTAAAAAAATTTAGCCCAAAAATACATGACAATCTCCTGGAAATCTTTTACCTGGAGTCTGACGTAAAATTACAGAGGATAAAAAACAAGAAACTACAAGGTCTTTAGAAAAGGAAATTCAGAGAATAAAAAGTAGGGAATACTGTGTAAATTGATTGCAACATACAATGTGCCGCAGTAGTGGCGCCATATGTGAGTACGCCGAATTGCTATTTCCGGTATACAAAGTCGAAGTTGAGTTCAGTCAACCAACAACGCTTTGCTAATTATGTCACCGGAGTCGATAAGGCTGCCTGCCAAGGACTATCTGGATGCTCGTTAAAGCTTAAGTGGAATTATGTTTCAACAATTTATAAGGCATTGTGTACAATTTTTAAACTTGTTGTCACAGATTTCAAGTGTTTATTTATGCATTTGTTTATAATGTTTACACTGGTAGTCCCAGATCTCATGGGTTCAGTTTTACGTAACTTAACAAATATTTCTCTGTAGTTTTATAGAGTGCTAAAAAACAAGAATTTTATTGAGAAAACTGTTATCAAGAAATTGATTATTTGATTTAAAACAAGTTATTCCTAAATTTCAACAAACACTTAGTTTCTCTTCTGTACTTTTACAGAAGGTTTTTACAGTGCACTCTTCTTAATATGTAAATAAATAAATCCGAAAGATATACCCTAAAAACTTGTAGAAATATCCCCGTTATAAATTTCACTATTATGCAATTACTAAAATTCAAACTGAGGTACAAGAAGCATGTCCATGAAGCGAGTTTTAATCATTGAAGACGAAGATCTTCAGTTAAAAGTTTCTGAAAAATCGTATTTTTACACTTTACATCATATTTTTACACCTCAATATGTTTAATATTTCTGTCAATTACTTTGTGCGTAGCAGATATTTCATTCACCTCCGTGTTGTTTTTGTAGTGAAGGTGAGCATCGTTGTGAGTATCATGGTGAGTATCGAAGGTGAGAGCGTAAATCTTCAGATTTACAATATGAAAAATGATAGATTCGTGAATTTATTCAATGCTATATGAAAAAGGTTATTACGGCTCAAACGTGTCGTAACTGTACAAAGGCAATGCAAGTACAGTAAAACAACCTCTTTAGCGGACACCTGCGGGACAAAAATATTTGTCGGTAACAGAGGACCTCAGTGCTATACTGTGGGGAACAAAAAACTGTTCGTCTATGAGGCGTGTCCGCAAAAGAGGGTTTTTTTTCTTGCCTCATTGCTCCACTGGGGGGGGGGGGGGGTAAAAATGAAGAATGTCGGCATTTGAGGGGTGTCCGTTTGGAAGATTTTAACTATACTATTGATTGTTTTCCCTTGTTTCTTTCTTTCATTATTTTCTTTTTTCTTTCTCTCTCTATCTTCGTTTTTTTTTTTTTTTTTTTTTTTTTTTTTTGCATTACGTGCGTTGTCGAAATTTTATTGTCTTCTTTTTCGATGAAAATGTAATGCCGGTTTGTGTTAAGAACCCGAGATTTATGTCTGTATCAGTAGAAGATATATAACCTAGAAATGGCTTCCATTTTGAGAAGTTCGACTGAATTTTCTACTCAAAAGCAGTAAATCAGAAGATGATCATTTATGTGTGAATTAAAACGTACAAAGAATAATCAACAATTATATTTTCCTTCATGTAGCAAGGAGTAGGTTTTTTTCGGAGAAACGAATGCTTATACGTACTAAACATTTACACATTTAATACTCATTCATATTTTGCACATAAAGCTAAATAACTTAGAGATGATGACACCTCTGTTCAAAGAAGAATCATTGAAATCAGATTATAACCGAAATACAGTAACCTTATATCGCTCATTCGGATATATCGCGCTTTTTCTATGCCTCCGAAAATTTTAAGTTGGAGCTCTCAAAAGTAAAAATATTGCATTTCTGCATTTCTGAGTAAGGCCCTCCCCCCCCCCCCCCCCCATTGAACAAAGCCATCGAACAGAAATGATTTCCTTTCTTCTGAATTTGTTGCAGTTAAAAGCTGCAACAATTCTCCTCGCACTCTCCAACTTCGATGGCTGCAGAATGATTCTACACCCATTTCTAGATACCTTTTAGTACAGAAAGGATTCGCACTTCGCTGAAAAAATCCAAATTATACAATCCCCTTAACCAAGAAAGGGAGAGTGATAGGTAAAGGAATTTTCTGGGAAGAAAATGGTTAACTTTATCTTTGACATCGTTTTCACACTGCGCGCAGGTAGCATGCGCAGATCCACTCAATTTACTTGTACGTTTTGAGGTATTTCTAATGGCATCGGTATCACGCTTTTTTGCTGTCTCCCGACAAACGCGATATAACGAGGGGCTACTGTACAAAATTTTTGTTTAACGAGTCTCCCTCCGATTTTGTGCTTTTGTTTACAGATTTTCAGTATATAAAAAATGCTTGTAACGGTATTGACTCACATTGTTAAAACGCCTTTCTGTCTAGTTTAATGCGGAAGTGGAGTTTGTTACTCTCTTTTTGTTGATAAAGCATACTGCTAAATAAACAATACAGCAAAATATTCTAAGAGTTTACAAAAAAGCAGCTGATAAAACTGGCAAATGACATCGAAGAATAGAAGTGGAGTCAAAGAATAGATGTCAACTCTGTTGAATATAAATGTCATAAAGCATTTTTTCTACATTTCGTTGACCTAAGAACGAATTTGATTTTCAAAGTTTGAGAAGTGATAAAAAAAATAAAAATTTTTAAAATGATGTTTAATCTCAATATGCTTTTACCATGAAATATAAATAACTTCGGTAATGCTAATTTTTTATGCTTTAGTGTCTTACAATGCAGTTTATTTGCTTTCAGAGTCTTTTGGAAAAATGCTTTTAATGCATATAATGTCTAGAAAAAAGGGATTAAAGAAAAACTAGCGACAATAAGTAATTAGACTAGTGAATTTAATTTATTGCTGTATGTATATGTGAATATCTTTTTAAAAATAATTGTTTGCTGTAAATGAAAGGTAGAGAACAAACATAAACTTAAGATAGAAGAGGAAACACAACTGTATATGAAAAGCAGTATAAGTAATTTTATTTGTTAAAGTTGGACGAATATTAAATTTTCATACAATTTACATAAATTTTTTCACAAAGAAATTTATCGTCATTGCTCACGGAATTGTTGACATTGTTTTATATTTTTTTTTCTGCGCAATATTTTATAGATATTGAAATCTCTCCCTCTCTTGCTATTTTTTCCTTTTTTCTTGTGTATTAGTGAGTTGTAAGTTTCGGGAAAAAATATGTAGTTTTTCAAAGTTTTATAGCTTCTCCTTTTTACCAAAAACTTTTCAAAAGTAGAAACTACTTTGAAAGGCAGATCTTATAGATCATTAAAAAAATGTCGTAGTTTTACTATATATTACCAGTTTATTTCAAAAAAAAAAAAAAAAGTATTCGTAAGTTAATCGACATAGAAAATCTAGTAATAGTAAGATTTGTTGCATTGAAAAAAAAAATCCACCAAGAGTTATGGTTACAATGACATCCGTTTGACATTTAGCACATACGTACTAAATTCAGCACATTACTCACATTATTACTATAGATATAGAAAGGAAGCTAAGAAGAGAAGTATAAGATATTGGTGCGGTGGAATTGACTGGCAGAAGATGGCAATAATTGAATGCCTTTTAATAATTTGGGTTTTGCTTGGTTCAAATGACATGTGCTGCAGGATTATACGCTTTTTTTGTTGACTAATGCCGCATATCGAGTACATAAAGGGTCTTAATATCTGAACAAACCGGGCATTGTTCCAAGGTCAATTTTAATGACCCTAAACTTGTAATTTTCCAAACCGATATTTCGACTCTTTTTGTGGAAGAGGGCTTAAGGGGTTTTTCGTAGAGGAAGGCTTTTGACTCTTTTTGTAAAGAAGAGCTTAGAAGAAATGCGAGTCTAAAATTTTCAAATTTACAATTTACATCTACATATTTACGCTTAAATTACTCATTTTAATTTTATTGACTGAAAAGTGCTCCTATTTTAAACTCTAATCTAATGTGGCAGCCGAACGTAAGCAATTTTAATGCTCTATATATTTAACGACTAATGTGCTGTTGGGTGAATATGATGCATTGCTTTATTTTCTGAATAAGATGGAAAATACTTTCAGCAGTGTATTATTATAACAAACGAGCTTTAGTAAGTAAAAATACATTATAATTACACAAACAACAAATAACAAAATACAACGACTAAATAAGTAAAAATACAATTTTTATGTAATCAATCTTTTTAAAAGTTATATTTTGCAAATTTTTTAGCTGATCATTAATGTAACATATTATGGTTATAAGGGGCCTCAGAGTCTCCCATTTCCGCATTTTACCGTGATTGGGTCTGTATTCTATAAAATAGTTTCTCTTCTTCGTCGTTTTGGAATGAGCTATTCAATAACTTATATGCTCTCTGAACTGCACAGCAACTTGGAGGAATCAACAATGAAATAGTTATAGTAGCACTGAAAAACCTAAAAAATCACGTTTTGTGCATAAATGAAGATCTATTTGGTTTAGCTAATTTCTCTTATGTGGTTTCCAATAGAAAAATGTGCTCTGGCTATATCTTTACAATGAATAATGCTAAAAACATTCTTGGAAAATAATATATTAGAAATAAAACATTATCGCATTTTTCTAATTCATACTGAATTTGCTTTTTGTACAGAAATTAAATAGTAAGTTTTTACAATCTGACATTCATAACTTGGCCTGAAAAAATTATTACACATGCTGAAGTAGTATTTTTATTAGAGGTAATAAATGACTTTGCTAAATGAGCTTTTAAATTAGTAGGGAAGTTTTATCTGAAGCTTGCTCATGATGAAGAACAGCATCAACTGCTTTTCTCAAATGACGGAGAATCACTGAATAGTGATGTAATTACCATTAAGAAAAAACTTAATAACCAAAGAAAATATTTTGTGATTGTATATTTGTGGAATTAATTTTTATATTGTGGGAATTAATTATTACTAAAAAAAGTATAATAAGGCATATTTTTGTGTTGTGTGAAATTTAAAAAGCATTTATGAAGCTTAAATACTACTCATTAAATCATACTTTTTAACAATATGTGAAATAAGTTCAGTTGCGACTTAATATGTTTCAAATAGTTAAAAAAATTTCAAGATATTTGTGTTTAAACCAAAAGTCACAATAATACATTGTAGGCGAATGGAAACTTCGAAATTTTATAATATGTTTTTAGCTAACCGCGAAAGATTGTGGAATATTTTAAAAATTCTTCGCACTTCAAGGCGATTGTGAGCAGAGAGTTCGATCTAGGGCCATTCATACAAATCCTGAGCCATAGTGATGAAATAATTGATAATTACCATAAAAATGTAAAACCTACTTCTTTTTGGGGTCTAACATAACATTGAACAAAATTACATATCTACCTTTATTAGATGTTAAAAACTTAATGCGACCGAACTAAAACATCCTAAAATATGAAAATATTTGGATCATATATCAATCGAAACTTTCTTATCTTAATATCAATTACGACTCGAGCACAAAGAGAGAATGTTTTTGATCGAGAAAAACGCTGGGAACATATTATTAACCAGCTGCTTTTTTCTCTTTTATCTGGCACATTGCCCACATAGTAGTCAACGTCAGCTGAAATATTCCCTATCTTAACTTTTTGGATACTTGTTTTTAAGGAATTCCTTTTTTCTCTAATCAAGATTAAAAAATTACTCCTGAGCACGAATAATGAGAAGATCAAATATCGTTACAATTTAATGGAAAAAATAACAAATTCGCGAAATTTTGACTAGATTAATTTTTTATATGCTGAAAAAAAGAAAGTTCAGTGAATGCTTCATCAAAAGTGTCTGGGAAAGATGCTTTTTCTTAACCACTGGTTCTCAAATCATTTATTATCATTCCATTGTTTGAATGTAAAGAAAAGCGCTTGAAAATTGAAAGGTGGCATTCAGAAGCGATAAGGATTAAACATCAGTCACCTTTGGAAACATTACATAAAAAGTAAATCGATCCACTGAAACTTGAGATATCATGTCAACCGTTCCGAAAAACGTAGTTTCGAGAAAAACACGTTTAAAGTTTTGAGTCAAGTTTCGGGCAGTCTAAGTAGTTTTATATGATGTTTTATACTTACATTTAGTAATCATTGACAATTTTGTTAAAGATACAAACCCACATTATTTGTTAGTCTATATTATCACACCTGTATTCCTCCCCATGAAAAAAAAATGAGAAAATAAAGGCAGCTGCACACACTTGGTATTTGCAGTGCAAGTGTTATAAAGAGAAAATGCTGAAGGAAAGCGAAGGAGACCCGATCCGATCCAATAGTTGTTGAGTTTTTTTGCAAAGATAAGAACCAAGTATTAAAAATCCTCTGATTTTGCTGTTTTTAATACAAAATAGTTTAATTACTTTACTAGACTCTTTTAGTTTTAATTATTATGTAAACTTCCCCCAAACAGTCTTTTATGGTGCTTAAATAATACGTTTGTTTTTATAAACATAAAAATAAATAAATGATTTAAATGACATTTTTGACAAGCATTCTACACGTTTTAAAGGTTTATATTGAAAATAAAATATTTTGCACGACACAGGGAGCATTCAGGTCGCTAGAAGTTGCCTACGGCTGGGTATTCATTCGCCGGTTTAGTTGCCACGGCAATTTTAGTTGTCATTAATACGGCTGTAACTTTGAAAAAAATTATTATTTTTTTTAAATACTTTTACAGAGATATTTTTAAAGGTCTAAACTTTTAAAATATGCAAAAAAAAAATCAATTTTTTGAAAATTCTAGACTAGAATACCTCCTTAATAAGATAAGCAGCAGAAAAACAAACAGTGTCGTGGCTTTTCTAATACAAAAAATAGTAACAATCTATACAAAACCTATGCCTACAGAAAATAGTTAAACTTATACTTTGGTCAGCTGATTCCTAAACTTTAGCACAATATTGCTTACATGAAAATTATGAGCTTCAATATTTTTACAAACAACTCAAGCTCATTAAAGATATACGATGCAGCTTATCCGCAACATATTTTAAAGCAAAGTCAAACACTTGAACAATAAAAATTCTGAAAAATCCACTTAAGGATTTAAAATTTATCCGATTTTTCACACTTTCAAACGGTTACCTTCCTCCTCTGACTTTCGACAGATTTCCTTCTTTTATAAAGTAGGTTTAACCATTGCATATGAAACAAGTTAAAAATGAGTTGAACTAAAAATATGTGTATTTAATTAATGTTTCTTTATGAAAAAATGAATTTGCTACAGCTAATGATTGAAATACAAAGTCTCTTTCGGATTAAGTCAATAAGCATAATTTAAAACGCTTTTCAAAGCAAATATTATTTTAAATATTTACATGAATACTTATAATATTTTATCATTACCAGCGAACGAATATTCAATTCTGGGAAATTTATATGCATTTATTTTACTGAAATTTTTTTATGCAAATGACAGTTTATCCTAACGCAGGAAAAATATTTTTAACTACCATTAACTTTCTGAAATGAAAATGAATATCATGAATTTTTGTCAAGCCTCGTAATAATTTATTCTTTGATGATGGACTTTAATTTCAAACGTGTTTGTCGAGACATTGATAAACTACGTGGGAACTTCCTTTTAATATAAATAACCTAAATTAATGTCTCAATTTTTCAGTCTGGGTGTTAAGAGAAAATGATTGGTGCTTTATCAAAAGAAGAGAAATGAGTTGGAATGTAAGATATCTCATTACTGTCACCATTTTAAGGATATACTGAGAAGAACTTTATGACAGCGTCTTCTCCAACATTGCATTTAATTTTATCGATTTTTAAAAGTTAGTAATATGTTTATGCATTACAGCTTAAAGTTCTTTTTAAACCTCTACTAAACCTATCATCAGCAGCGGGGTGCTGTGGAGTCGATTTTTGATGGGTCGTGTAATATATTTAGTTTTATAGTTAGATTGTTGTGCAACCGATTTCAGAAATCATTTTTTTTAATTAAAATGTGATGAAACAAGGATAAATTGAACATCTTTTTTTTTTTTTTTTTTGAATTTGAGAAAGTTTTGGTTTACATCCCCAATTGAAAAAAAAATTAAAAATCCACAATGCTTTTAAGCTTTAGAAGTACTTACATATTTGACAGTAAATATTTTTTACTTATTTATTGATTTGTTTTTTTAAATAAAATACCTTTTTAGAACCGTAATAATCTGCAACGTCAAGCACACGTGGTTGTTTTTTAAATATAAACGTTAAAATAAATGTGAAGTAAACAAACAAATAATTGTAATAATAATAATGAACAAAGTAAATAAATGAAAAAAATTAAAGAAGTATTTTGTCCATTATTTATTACTTATCTATTTCATTCATTTTTTTTCTTTTTCGAAACAAACAGCCGCGCACACAGTATCGAGTCCTTGTATTTTGCATTATAGGTGACAACTTAGGTAGTCACGGCATTGGGGGTTTCCTTGAAAACTTTAGTAGTGCTACATATCAATGTAGATACTGCCTTATTACCAAAGATTCAATGTTTGAAAATCTGTTTTATGTACAATCATGCGATTTGCGAACTGTAGATAATTATAATGAATGTATTTCTAAGCTAGACCAGGACATTACCCTTGATTCTGTGAATGGTATAAAATGTAATTCTGTTTTTAATGAATTAAAATACTTTCATGTTTGTAATCCAGGACTTGAAACCTGTCTTGCTCATGACCTTTTTGAAGGTATTGTGTCTTATGACATCTTCCTATGTATTAAAAATATTGTTTTTGAAAAGAAGTGGATAACAGCTGTTATTTTATCAAAAAAAATTTCAAGTTTCAGCTATAAAGGAACTGACAAAAGAGATGTACCTCCTGAAATATCATTCAAGAAGTCTAGTAAACTAACTGGGCATGCTGTCCAAAATTGGAATCTTGTTCGACTTTTGCCAGTGATACTTTTTACTGATATTAAGGACCCTGAAGATCAAGTGTGGCAGTTAATTATTTTATTGCATAAAATAATAGAACTTGTGTGTGCCCCTAAAATTACAGAGCCACAAGTGTGTCACTTAAAAGATCTAATTGAAGAATACATGGAACTTCGATCCGATATATTTCCTTCAAGAAAATTTCTGCCAAAACATCATTATCTCATGCATTACCCAAATCTAATTTTACAATTTGGCCCACTTATGGGCTTATGGACAATGAGGTTTGAGAGTAAGCATGGATTTTTTAAGCAATGTGCAAGATTCACAAAAAATTTCATACACATCTCACAATCTTTAGCAGAAAAACATCAACTTTTTCAGGCATATAACTTAACTGGGAATGTTTTTCAAGAAAGAAACATGAATAATTCTATGCCTTTTTATTTAAATTTGTTTGATTTGTCTATACAGGATGCAATTAGGAAGTCTGGGTCAAAATTTACTCCCAAAGACACTGTAACATGTGACTCTGTGGAGTTTCGAGGCACATTATATGCAAATGGAATGTTTATAGTTTTGGAGAGAAATGAGAATAGTCTTGTTTTTGGTGAAATTATTTTAATTCTCACCACTGACTCTAGTATTTATTTGGTTGTTGTCAAAATATTAGTATTTATTTGGTTGTTGTCTTCTGAGTATATTTCCTCGCATAATATTTATATGCTTTCAGATAAAAATGTTAAGGACATCATTTGTATTCCAGTAACCAGCACATTGGATTATTATCCTTTGCCATCATACCCACTTTGTGGGAAGTCAATTATTGTGTTGAAACATTCTATAATTGATTTTTTTGTTTAGTCTATTTTACATCCAATCTGAATAATGCGACTTTAGAAAATGTTTGAATCATAAGGGAAAAAATTTATTAAAACTGAAGATAACAAGATTTTTTTTTTTTTTTTTATGGAAAATGCTGAATTACTGTTCGAAAGTTATATAAATTATTATTAGGTTAATCTGATGAATAAATAATACTTTTTGTTTACAGATATTTCTACTTAAGTGACTATGTTTCAGATGATTGAGGACAAAATCCAGTCTGTGCTACCAGAGCTCACTTCTGCTGAAATTTGTGGCATTAAAGATAAGTTGGAAGAACTAGGTGTGAGTGATGCACAAGATTTGCAATTTGTCGGAGAAGTAGATTTAGTAGGGCTAATCAAACCTATTCAAATACGAAAACTTTTGAGATCGTGGAATGCTGACTCTCTAAATTCTAAAGCATTGCAACCTGTTTTTGATGTTGGATATACAACTTCATATGTTGAAATTGAAGATCCCTCATGTTCGACATCATTGCTTGCACCATTGTATGAAAAAAATTATTCCTAATGCACATGCAATATACTTATGAAAATATTTGTGAATTATAAAACTAAATTAAATCTCTTTCTACACCATAGACTTGAGATGAAAGTTTTTTAAATTTGTTTTTGTACCATTGTAATACGTGATTCAGAAGCATATTCTGATTTTAAAAAAAATAAGATCTTAATGTGATTCATAAATGTTATGGTAGAAAAGTTGTAGTATTATTTTTTGAATGTTTTGTGTTTATTTTCAAACAGATATTTAAAATAAATGGTTTTATTTTGCTGTTGAATTTTCTTCTTTTTGCATTTAAAATGTTTAAAACAATAAAAATGTACTTTATTTTCACAAGTCGTATATTTCAAAATGAGCCAACCCTCTCTGTTGCATTGGGTAGAGTTTGGCGTTATGTTCACGAAGGCAAGGCCCAAGTTCAATTCCTGGGGGGGGGGGGGGGAGTGAAGCAGTTATGCTGTTGACGGTTGGGTATTCCATTCAGGGTTTGATTAAGCTGTAAGGCCCGGATTCAATTAGTTCTAGTGATCAAAAAATGACCATTGTGCTCAAAACCAACCAATAAAAATAGGTCAGTTTAAGACTATTTTTCTATTTATGTTCTTATTGTAATTAAAATAAAAAAAATATTCGCTCTTGAAAAATGGGTTTCTCAATGAAAGCCTATATAAAACCATGACTCGTGACTTTCTATCACAAAATGCTTAAAGGATCCAGATTATTAAAAGAAAAACTGCTGCTACATGCTTAGCAATATTGTCATCAGTTAAAAATGATGGAAGATTGCAATTAATCAATAAAAATTTTCAAAAATGAAAGATTATATATATACACTATAATATAATATGTTGTCCAACATGCCCGGGTCATACAACAAAGTCTTATTCGGGTTTGCATACATTTTTACTATATGACTGGGCATGTATCTTACTGTAATTTAACAATAAGTATGTTAAGGGGAGACTTCAGTCAATCTCCCAAATCGCGAAATCACATGTTAACCTATGGGGGAATTTAAACATAGTCCACGAAGTGAAAATTTCAGGTTTTACAACTTAAAAATAAAATACTTTAAATTTAGAAAATCCATTTTTAAAACCGCAATACAAATTTATCAAACGTCATCTTTCAGATGGTGAAAACCTAATTTCGATATCTTCATTAGATAATGAGTAATTAGTGTAATGAATTTTCCCATAGGTTTAACATTAGCACTTGTGACCACGAAGGTGCTCTGAAGTATCCCCTTAATGTGCTTATAACTGTAAGACCAAATTTACTCAGAAACAGCGCTGTTTCTAAGTAAATGTCGTCTTACAGTTTAAGCACATTAAATCAGGATAATCATTTTGCGACACATTTGTCAATATTTAAAAAAAAACGGATTTCTCCTAAGAAAAACAGGCTACCGTAAATTTACATAAGTTTCAAAAACGGATTTCTTTTAAAAATGGTTTTTTAGCGCAAATTAATATAACTTCCTGTAAATGGATATTCTATTAAAAACGGACTTTCTACCACAAATTAGCCTAACTCCGTATAAACAGTTTTCTGTTTAAAAACGGACTTGTTTACACAAACTTACATACCTTCCTAAAACGGTTTTCTGTTAAAAAACTGACTTTCTAGCATAAATTTACATAACTTCCAAAAAACAGATTTTGTAAATTGACGGTTTTAATTATGTAGTTATAAAACGGATATATCCGTTTAAAAACGGATTAGTGCTGGAAACTCAGCTGCCAGCACTTTGTCCGTTTTTAAACGGATTTTTTTTTTTCAGTGTACTTCTAATACGCAATATATTTGAATAGAACTTTATTTGATAGTGTAACTTTGTCTTCATTGAAATGTTAGGACATCTCAATAAAACATGCTTTCAAAAATTGATTTCCAAACAGCAAATACACTTAAGGAAATCGTATTGACTACGAGTTCAAAGACTCAAAGTTATAATAACGTAACTTCTCAGAGGCATATTTATGACATCATAAAGGGTGGGCATTGCCTCTGCAAGTTTTTTATTGATAGATGATGCTTCTTATTACACTGAATTCTAGACTCAGTCACGATTCGGTTATATAATGCGATAACCATACACGCACACGCGAGCTCAAGCACATACACATATTCATATACTTGTAAGGATCTTAATGTGTTGTTGTAGTTACGAGTTATTGTTTGCTGGTTCCCATTTAAATGTCTCGTTCCCCTAAACTTTTGTCGAATCCAAACATCTATTCTGGTATTCCGGTCTTTCAGCTAGATCAGCCAGATAGGGGTCGAGATATATATACTATCGCATTAATAGCCAGGGGGCATATAACTGGGAAAGCGAATTTTCAAGATATTAAGACTGAAATTCGTTTTTGAGTTGCATTGAAACTATGAAAGTTAAAGTGTGCTGTCTTTCGCGCATGAACAGTACAAAACTATCTCCTTTAAATGTTTATGATTTATATATTATTTAGTTTTTTTATTTTTAATTTCAGTATGATCTACTTGTGTGTTCTCAACTATTCGGTAAGTGTTCTCAACTGCTTGGTCAGATTCCGTGCAAAACTCTGCGTGGCCAAAAACATGCTGGGGAAATTGGCATTTTGCAAAGAAATGCATATAACTTCGTGAATATGCGTGCTAGTTTTATAGAAATCGGCAGAAATATTGTACCTGGCGAGTAAATATTTCTATGAAATTTACAGCTTATTTCAAGCATTGTAAGATACAAGATTATCGAAAATAACTTCTCTCTTTTTTTCATTTGTCGTTGGTGTTCTAAATGCTTCACGTGATAACAGTTTTACTAGAAAGTTTAAAGTGAAGCATGCTTTTTATATGCTGAAGTTACAAAATATTTTGTCTTACATTTCTCCAGAAATGTTTTACAATGTCTAAAATTGAAAGTGGCCCATCACTTTTGGCTATGTAGAGCTCATAATAGCAAAGAGTTATTTCATTTTAATTTCTCTTAAAAAAGAATATGAATTATCCTCGCGAAACGGCATCTAAAAGAAGACAAATGCGTTGAAATTTGAAAACAAAAACCAATTTTCTCTGCAACTAATTCATCTTACTGGCATTATAACACAAAGCGAATGTGACAAAGCATTTAAGATGAGAAAAGTAGTTAAATTAATAGCAAAACCTGCCATTCAGTCTTGATAAAAATTTGCTTTAACATATTGCTGTGGTTTAGTTTCGAAATTACATTGTTGATGGCCAATTTTCTTCTGCATAGTAGTTCATTGAATAAAGCGGTGGAAGGTAAAAGATTTCCTTTTTTCAGCGCCATTTGTGCTTAAGTTTTTGAAAGGAAATATAAAGTTTGTTGGAATGACGATTAAGTATGTGAAAAAATAGCTCGATTAACGTAGAAAAGGTAAAGGGCAGACAATTTATAAATAAAATTGCAAACACAGAAATAGCTATAACAATAATACATTTGTATTTTATTATGGAAAAAAAAAGATAGAATTTTCTCATTGCTGCGGTGCAGCAAGAAAAAAGAAACACATTTTGAAGTACTTAAAAGTTCGGCACATTACTGCTAATCATAGTCAAAAAATATAAATAATAAAATGGGGTAAGGAACAATTTAGTCATACACGTTTATTTTTCTCTTTGCTGTACATGAACATTAAGTTATAATTTATCTCTAAAAAAATACTTTGAATTTCAATGAACTATTAATTTATATATTGACCACTGAAAGTATTATGCGGGTAAGTAGGGGGGGCTTCCTAAACAATGCTTGCATTTTTTACAATCAATAAAGCTTCGAGTAAAGGTGTTAAAATTTTGCTTAGTTAATTTCTGTGTGGGAATAAATGAACTTTTCTGGGGTGATGACTTCATCCTTAAAATCAATATTGCAAGAGTTGATAAATAAGTAACTCGCACCGAATGCGACTGATACAAAGAAAGTTGTTGTCCCTGTTGTTATGGCTTTAAAGCAAACATTGACAACTTTTTCATTCCATTTTATACCGCAACGGAATCAACAAACTCCGGTCATCTGGGTGAAAGTAATTTTTAATGTTGGAATAAATGAGTCGGTTAAAAAGCAATTCGCTGCATGAAGGATTGTTAATTAAATTGTGTAGAGCCAATGCCGTGCAGAAAATCTGAAACAAAGATTTCGTCGCTGTTATAAGAAAGGTGAAGCTAAAATTAGAATCATATGAGTTTTCACTTTTATTTAGTCCATGCTAATTCAACAAAAAAAAATCATTTTAAGTACTTAATATTTTTTGTTGCTTAACCCTCTGTATCATAGAGTAGACTGTAGGCAATATACCATTCGATCGCTGTTTTTATATTATATAATTTTCTTTATGAATAATAAAAAAATAAAACGAGTTCATGAGTAATAGATGAATAATAAACTACGTTCTCGTTATTTTGTATTCAACCATAACAGATTTTAATTCAAGTGTAAAATAACTATATTTATTTGAAAACTAAACAATAACGGTCTTATGCATTAAATATTAAGCAAGTGCAAGAAAAGGAAATGATACTATGAGAACTCATGATATAATGAACGAAACTTTGTAGGGGGAATGTATACTCGTACGTAGCAAAAACCTACGCGCGGGAAAACTATTCTGAAACAAAATGTGTTTCTTATCACGATTTAAAAGTCAACAAAATGCATAATGCAATGGTGTAAGCTTCAAAATGCAGCAGTTTTGGCTTGCAGCCAAGTACTTTTTTGCATTCTCGCGCAGTAAGTGTTGACTTTTATTTGGGCAACAAACATGCCTTTTCTCCTGTTGCCTTGTCTCAAAATATGCTAATTTTATACTGAAAATGTAAAATGCAAGTTGGTTGTTTCACAAATTATAATGATCAACGATAAGAAAATACATTGTATTTTTAGCTGCTATTAGTTTAATCTTTTGTTTGCATTTTTAGTCAGAAAATTGTTTTTAGTGTAAAACTTGTCGATTTTGATGTTACTGTGCAATGCAAAGCGATGTGAAAAAACTCACGTTATTAGATGCACTACGAAGATATCTTCCTGTTTCCTCTTTTGTTTACGATTTCATGTAAACAAACCACGAATTAGAAAAGTTTTTTTTTTGTAATGATTATAACAGCGTGGCATTTCTTCCCTTGTTAAGTATTTATTTTAATAATCTTTTAAGAGGCAGTAACACCACCCAATACAAAAGACAAGAACATAAAGTAAAAATCAAAGGTTTCAACAAAAAAGAACATTTCTAATATTATTACGAAACTTCTTAAATTATATTTATACTTACTTTTTAGTATAAAATAACAAAACTAATAAAGAGTTGAAATAATGAAATTTATTTGAGCAAAAAAGTATGTAGGTACGAACATACTTGAAAAAAAAGAAGAAAGCCTAGCAAATGTTTTCAAAACATGAAAAGTCAAAGGCAAACATAACAGTTGTTGTAGCTGTTACAGTTCCAATCCATCATTCTCATCAACTACACTTTATCAATTTTTTCAGAAAAAATAAATTTATTAACCATAAATTGTTCTAAGTATTCTTGATCCTCGGGATCATGTATCCCTGAAAAGAAGTAATCAGGTATTCCTAATATAAGATTTATATGAAAGATACATTATAAGCAATAAACAATCAATGATAGTTTAGTAAAGAAATTACTTAACTATTAAATAGTGTCTGTGATTTAAAACTATGCCTAATTATTTTTTTAAGTTGTATATAACAAACAATACAAACATTAAAATATTTAATTTGAAAAAAGTTGCCCTTGCCACATTCAGACAATCATTTGTTGAGTTAAAACGAAATAGCTGAAAAAGATTAACTGTGGCCCAGTTTTTGTGTACAAGTATAACTTCAACATACTAGACATATTTCAATGCTCCACTAATTAATTTTGATACATTTTTTTGCAAAGAGATCACGTATCCTCAGTCTCCCCTATTATTAAAAGTGTAAATATTAGTATACATAATTTGCTTTGATTTTTTAAAAATAACGAAAACAGCTTAAGACATGTTAGCTCTAATTAATGAATATTTTTCCGAAAAAAGTTTTTGTGACAGAATTTTACTTTGAGATTTCAATTAATCCCTTTGTAACATAGAATTGTTTTAAAGTGAAACTCTTGTAACAAAAGAATTTGCTTTGCTTTGGTGTAAATAATTAATATGCCGCTAACTTGATAAAGATTTTTAGTACAAACTGTTCGTCTTCTATGAACTCTCTAAATTCTTATATTATGAAAAATACTATTATTTCAAATATTGGAAATTTTTACAAGTTTCGCACATAGTCCCCGTCTAACAAATTATTATTTATCACTGTAAAACGTGTGTAAACAAGATTTTCCTTGCTTTTGGGTAAATAATTAAGTGTATCGTAAAACTCTCGCTTTGTAATTTTAAACTGATTTTTAATTAAAAAAAAACTCTCGTACAGAGTCTTTAAATTTTAATTAATATAAAAACTTCTGTGAAGTTTTACACGTATGATTGGAAAGCCACAGCTGTCAAAAATAAATATTAACACTTTTCAGAAAATAGTCAAATTTCAGCTCTTATTTACAAAGATTTTATAAAGAGAAAGTGGGGGAGCAACTAAAAATCTTTCACTATTTCTTTATTTTATTAATCTATTTTAGTGATGTTGTTTCATAATTTTGTATGCAAAAAAAAAAATTGTTTAAGAATAAAACTCCTAGAGCCACGGAATTTGCTTGCCTTCTGAGCAAATAATCAAAGCGTGTCAGGAAACTGTAGCTCTGTAATTAACGAATATTTTTCAGGCAAACAGCCAAAGCAATTTTTTGATGGGCTCTCATTTTGACGTCATTTTTTCACAAAATTCTTTTCGATTTTTGCGCATAAAATCCTTAGATTTAACACCGTGACGTTCACGTAACGCAGGTGTAGGAGATCGTAGCATACAAATGATCACTAATCCTTGTTTATTGAAAGCAATTTTATGGACTGAATCTCGAAACGACAACTATTTCACATTGCATTTTCGTGTATGGTAAAGAAGGCGTTACTCTGTGCACACAACACACAGCATTAATTCGCGTTTCCAACAAAATCACAGCACCTGTATTAAAGAACGTGGTGTTCACGTGCTGAGACAGCTGCTTTAGTCGTTACGACCAACCGTCTAGATCTCCAATTTCGTATTTGATTTTCGTGGATCCGTTCTTGCATTGGTAAACACAGATTTCACCCCAAATCCTAATTGTCGAATGCTTTCTCAACATCCTTTATGCATACGAAGTGATAATTTTCTACTTGCCACGCTGCACTGCATCTGACAATTCAAGGACAAGATGATCTACTTTGGCTTAACAACTCGCAGCTCTGAAATGATCAAAATTGTATTACTTATTCGAAACATAGTAATGTACTGCTGAAAGATAAATACAGTGAACAACTTTCAAAATTTTAATAAAGTGTGGTAAAAACAACAGCAAAACTTCTTTAAATTTTTTTGGACTCCGATTTTCCTAGTTCAAAAAAATTCAATAGCTGTAATTAGCAAAAGCAGGTTAAGAGTTGAAAAGCAATTAATATTTAGTTTGTAGCTAGAAACTATAATGCGTGTGATAGTTTTAAGTGAGATAAAAAGTAAATCAATTTACATATAAAAGGAAGCTTAAGGCATCTATGCTACAGGAAGCTGAAAAAGTACTTCTACTTATTTTGAACATATAAACCGTAAATTTTGTAATGGACAAAATTTGAGAACTGGATTGTAATTTCATGACAGTGAAGAGATTTCGTAAAAAATATACATCATTATTATTTTAATTTAGTAACATTATATCATTTAAAAGTTTAGTCGGATTTTATTGTCAGAATACATTTTCATTATAGTCTGTTATATCGCTGTTTAGTTCAAATGAAGATATTGCAATCGACTTAAGTCTTATCTTCCTGTAAAGGTTCAGTAACATGAACCTAAAAACATTTTTACTTGCATCGATTATATAGCGAAAATTTATATACTTTTATCAACTATGTAGCTACTTTTATCACTTATCTATCTATGTGAAATATTTTTCAATTGAAAAAGAACTATCAAAATCTATTTGATAATGGGCTTAACATATTTTAAGCTTTCTGTAGGATGAAGCAAAATATATTCTGTGCCTGAGAGCACATAGTATTTTAAGTCTATTTTTCGAGTGTTTGCGATAAAGTTAAAAAATAAACATTTTTAGTACAATAATAGACTTTTCCGTGCGAACCTTAAAATAAAGATGTCCGATGAGAGCTTTAAAAGTTCGAAACCATCATGTAGCTAGTGGCTTTGTCGTCGGCACTCTGCATTAAGTGTAAATTCACAAAAACTTTAAAAAATGGACTTAAGATACTATGGCTCTCAGGCGCAGAACTTATAACTGAAAAATATAGTACGAAAGAAAACATACTTATCCGACTTTTCAGAGGAAAGTTTCTTTATTATGTAAAATTACATCGCTGCTGTCATTACAAAATTAAATGTCTCTGGTTTTACTTTATTTTATCAACTGCTACTAAATTTCATAACATTACAGTGAAAATATTTCATTAAAAATCAAAATTTTACAAACAATTTTTCATTTTTTTAATACACGTTAGATAAATTGAAAAATTGTAGCAATAAATGGAGCAAATTTTCTCATTACTGCTTCTAATGATACTGAGGTTTTTTTTTCATATAAAGGTGTGTACTAGTTTCATATTACTCCCAATTGTCTTTTACTTTTCCGTTGCTCCTTTTGACAATAATAGTTTTCTTCTCCTTTTGTTTCTTTACTTTTTTCAACAGTGCCTAAGTGTGCTCAATGGCAAAAAATAAATAAAATGAAAATTAATTAATTCCGTCGGAATCTGGTTATTATACAGAAGTGCTTTAATGTTTTACAGAGGGATTAACTTTTTTGCAATTAACGAAGATTTTTTCCAAATCATTGAAGTAAGTTTTTTCCCAAACTCTCAACGGCTGTAATGTCGCAATGCATGTTTTAACTCTAGGGTACTATATATATATGCATAGTGGAACTTTCAATTTTAATTATCGTGATCTTTTGTAAGTTTTTTGAAAACCAATACGTTTTTAGGACATGAGTAAATTAACTTTTCGTCGATTATTAAACGACTCGCTAATATTGGGCATATATTTCAGATTTGTTTTTCTTACTTATGCCACTCGGTACACCCCTTGGAGCCCAAGAAAAATATACTACCTAAAAAAAGACTAATTAAACATCTTCATTTTCAGTATGATTTAGCTCCACGTTTCGACAAACCTAAGGCTCCGGCTAAGAGGTTGGGGTCTGGTGGAGAAAAGTATGATTTAGCTCAGACAACACGATAGATGGAAACCATCTATTATCATTTCGAGTTTTAGATCCGGAACAGGGACCGAGCGACCCCTAATGAAGTGCGCCCAGAGGTATTGGTTCTTCGTGTGAACTTGGGGCACTTTGTGTCTACGACAGATTAAGTGCGCCCCAGTCACCATCGGCATACACGGATATCTAACCGATCGGGCTATCTCGGCCCCGTTCTTTTTACAGCGCTTAAATCTGGAACTCCTTTTTCTTTCTTTTTTTTTTTTCGAATGCTACAGAGGAATATAGTTGAACAGTCCCCCCCTCCCCCGGAAATTACTTTTAATACGATGTTTTTAAAGTGGAGTTTAAAAATTTTTTTTAACTTAAAACGCTACTGAGCTCTAAATCTAAAATAGTATCATTAGTTAATAAGATCGACATTGTCTTTATATACTATTTAATCCCTTAACGCATTTGCCCGTGTCTAGCATGGGCGAAAGTTACCAGCAAATTTGCACATGCCCGTGTCTCACACGGACGATCTTATATCTCGTTTTATTTTATTTCTAATGCCCGACTGAGATCCATTCTAGTAAAAATAAATAGGCTAGACTATGTGTGATTAAACTTATAAACATAGATTGTACCACTATTCAGCATTTTTCTTGTGTAAACCAACTGAAATTGAAAAAAAAAAAAACTCTTACACTGTACATATATACATATATATTCATTTTCTATGTAAAAAAAATCCCTCGATCAGTTTGTATCAGTTTTTCAGAAAAAACTCGTGATTTAAGGTGTTAAAATAAAAAGGCTATTTTTTTTGGTCATTTAAGTAACGCATTACTTACTCATACGCTAGGGTAGGAACACGTTATGTGTCACAAATAAGTGAAACTGAGAAAACCGGACTTACAAATTTCGACTTGCACTTTTTCAACGATCTCATTTTAGTACGAGTTTTAGTTATGCAAGAAGGAAGTTATTACTCAGAATGTTGAAGCTTCTTCGGGCCTTAATTCCATACCGGTGACAGTGATGTTCTGTAACTTAACTTCTTTAACTTCATCTCAACTCAATCAAAAAATAGAATCATTTAAAAGGCTAACGAAAAAACAAAGAAAAATTATATAGATAGAGGAAATAAAAACATGTTCACATCCAAACAAAACTACCTTTCTTGAAAAATGTTTAACCAATTAATGTTTTTGGTTATACACCGTTTTCTAAGCAGTTCCTCTTTTCTTGTATTTATTTATTCATTTATCTAATTTTTTAACTTTGACTTACATTAGAGCTCAAAATTAAGTGTTGGAATTTTTTTTTTTTGTGAAAAAGTTTTCAATTTTCAGGCTGATGCATACATTTGCATATCCCAGGAGTACTTAGCGTTAATTATAAGATGTATATGTCCTTAGCAATCAATCTAATAATCGATCTCACAAGCACACATAGAATTGTATTTATAAATCGTAACGATACATTAACGAATCTCGTGTAAATGGTTCTGTTTTACTAAGATGGCATATATGTGCCGTTAGTAATCCCAGTGTAGTAAGCATGTTTATTAATAAGGTTTTCAGGTATAAAAATTGTCTTTCAGGTGCATGATATTTAGCTATGTCTACATATCTCGATTGAAGCCTTCGATTTTGAACTATCGAATACAAAGGGCACTCAAAACTTTCCCTGAACCCCTTTTCAATTACAAGCAAATGTTAAATATTATGTCATTATCAGTACTAAAGCCTTCAAGGCATCTGTTTCAAAGGGTTTTGGCCTCAAAAGCTAAGATTTATCCTAGTTAGTTTCTAACAGGTGCAGTTTTAGCGGTGAGAGAATTTGAAGTGGAAAGTGATCTTCAATGAGTGCTGCGATAAGAAATTCAAGATACGTTATTTCGATTTCTACAAGTAACTTTCATTGTATTCAAGAGAAAAGGAAAGATAAAACTTTTTAACTTACAGGAGTATTACAAATGTTAGATACATGATAGCTTCATGAAAAGTAAAAGGAGTTTTGTATTGATTCCTAATCTTCGTTTTTCACGTTATTCGATATGTGCGTTAGATTTAATATCTTATTTCATTTGTCCGAACTACGCGACAACTTCGATTAGAATATACATAAATTTGAAGACATGTACAAAGAAATATTGAAACGTATATTGAATAGTAACTTGTTTGAAAAGAATGAACTGAAATTTTACCACTGGGAGTATCATACACAAAACTTCAATATATATATATATATGTAGGAAAATTTTCCACCAAAATATGAAAATTAACTTATTTTTGAAAATTTAAAATCCTGAATTTTTTTTAAATGCCATGCCACGAAAAGATATTTACACAAAGTTTTTGATTAGTTCCTTTTATCATTGAAACTCATTTATGGTGCGTTTCTAAATGCATGTATATTAGCAATTTATTTCAAAGACTTTCACTTGAATTTGGTATTTTCGCTTTTCCGCTTTGTTTTATTATTTATTAACGTATTATTTATAACGGATATTATGATTCAGAAAATAAATATAAATTAGAAAATTTATGTCTTGTTCCTAGGGATATGGAATTATATTCAGTTTCCTTCTGTTACCACTCCCATGTTAAGTATACTCAGTTTTCCCCTCTGAATAATATATGCAGCTGTCAGCTGGCGATGTGCAGGGCAGAACAATACACTTCATATCGTGCGACATTGACAAAACCATGCAAGCATGAGATGTATATTCAACAGAAGGTTTGCTCTAAAGTGTAATTTTTTGTTCTTCAGCTGAATATTTTGCATGGTTGAGTTTCAGTTATCACCAACGGGTTTAGGAATTCATCAATCAACCGCAACGAGCTTTTGTAAGAAATACGGGAATCTTACCGCCATATTCACCGTCAACCTAACTCCACGCGTGAAACCACGAGATCCGTTAACTCGGAGTTGGGGCTTAGCGCTGCGAAGTTAAAAATCGGTATTCACGGAGGAAAATCAACCTGGGGTTTTCCAACCACGAAGTTAGTCAACTCGACGACATGTGGGAATGTACGCAGGCCCGTTATTGGTCAAAACTATCACATGATTTTCTTCATGCTTTTTCGCCGCGCAGTGTACATTTCGTTTCCCGTTCTCTGCGGTATAGTAATGAATAAAACATGAGTGGTTTTTAGCCCGTTTGAGAAGGTATTACTTCTAGCACTCGTGGAAAAAATTTAAAAATATTGAAAAGTAAAGAATCCAATAAAATTTCTCCCGGAAAATGAAAAAATATATATATTTAACGAGGAGGAAATTATAACTAATTTTATCATTTTAATATATCTCTTTCTGACATTAGAAATGTACCATTCACAAACGATATATATATAATATAGAAATGTATCATTATGAACCAAGCAGTAGTGTAGTATTGTATCTTTTAAATTTTTATTTGAATATTCTTTCATTAAATCAAGGCTGTAACCAGAGATGCCCACGAACCCCCCCCCCCCCCCGAAAATTTTCGCAGTGTAGCATATATTCCTCCCTGAAACTTTCCTCAACATAACTGTTTTAACCCCCCTTCCCCCCCCCCCAAAAAAAAAGAAAATCTGGCTATGGCCTTGCATTAAATTCATGAGAGTATTTAAAAAAATGAATTTGATTTAAATTATAACTATTGTAAATATTTTATTCTTACAATCACTTCGCATTGGCAAAGTACAGTAAAAATTTAGTTTAAGACTTACAACTGCATGAAACGGCAATTCAAAATTATGTGATTTGGGGTTAACAAGAACCCTTTTTCTAATGCAATGAATTCATAATACAAATACATATGGCGAATATTTTGACTTTTTCAAAAACCTTGCAGTTTACCTTTAAACACAAAACTGCCATTAGCATTATGGATTCATTTCATATGTCTTTTTTTTTTTTTTTTTTAAATAAGCTTTTCACATATTCAAAACCTTTGTTAAATTAAAAAAAAAAAAAGAATATACAAGCAAATGTAAATTGGTCAATGACATAAAACACATGGTAAAGGTCAACAAGTTTATTTTATTCGACATACATAAATCAAAATATTCCACATGAATTTTGCAGGCCCAGAAGTAACCTTGGCAAAAAAAATCAAGACGCATGTTAAATGTTCAGTATATACATGTACACTTTAAAGTAGAATAAAATTATATCAAAAAGCAACAAGGAGAGAGAAAAATAAATAATTAAATAAAAATACTAAAGATATATTACCCCCATTGTTTGGTATTTCTGTTCAATTAGGAATCATGATAAAGTTTCAAAATCTTTAATGAAGTAATAGCTCCCGAGAGAAAAACATTATCGGAAACACACAAAGTGACAAAGAAATCATTGAACAATACTGGTTAATAAAATTAAAAAGGGGGGGGGGCAATCCAATTTATGAACACTTAAAAGATTAATTAAAAGCACCAAGTAACCTGCAAAATTTTCTATGTCAGATCACATATTTGTTTTGGATACAAATCAGTATTTCAAATAGTCCTAGTAAAGTTTACATAATTAAAACAACTTGCAACTTCTAAAATAATGGGTAACAAGGAAATGTTCTGGATGAGAAAGAAAATAAAATTAATATAAAAAATCTGGAATATTATGACAAAAAGGGTAGAATAAAACATATTTTGCTGGACAATTTTTGAACTAAGAGAAAAAAAATTTGAACAATTAAATTTCGAACATTTTAAGAAAAAAATTCGAATAATTAAATTCCAAACATTTAAAATAAGAAAAAATGTTGAACATTTATGAGAAAAATTTTGTACAATTAAATTTTTTTTTGCAAAGCCATCAGATGTACCATTGCTGTTACTTGCAATTAATACATCCATTTGTGATGAAACATCATCAAAGAGGCCTTGCAGCTCTTCATCTAATTCTGGCTCAGGATCACCTGAAATGAAAAGTTATTTGCTTACAATATTTGAAGAATATATATTTAAATAAATCAAATTTACATTATAATTTTTGGATTTTTTTCCCCATGGTTAAACATAATATTGTCAAAAAACACAGGTATGCCTTCGTATAAAAAGGGGCAATGCACTTATGAATACTTATTTATAGCCCATAACAATGCATTAGCACTGATTTCTTATTTGCAGTAAGTACATGTGATTTTGTTGAAAAAGTGATTAAAACTTTCAAGGAAAAAAACAGCTTTTTTTCATAAAATAAACACTCTGAAAGGATGAAAAATACAAGTTGAAGAAATTATTCATGGTTACACGTATTATTTTCTTTTACAACAATTTCAAAATGAGTTTGAAAAGGCTAAGCAATGGGCCAAAAAAATTTAAAAATATACTTAAGATTTCATGCTAACTGCTAGAAAAACATATAAAATATTTACAGCACCATTTCTTTTCATAAAAACATTTAAAATTGAAACCTTTAACAGCTCCATATAATGGAACAAATACCTTGAACTGGATATTTTTTTCTTTCATTTTCTTTTCTACTTTTAGTTGAGAAAAGGTTTAATTACAAAAATATTCAAATCGGTTTTTTTACTGCTAAACACACACAATTGCTGTCAACAAATACATTAAATATTATAACTCACAGAATACGAATGGTATTTTTCCTTTTCTTTGATGGTCTTTCTTCTTTCTTTGCTTTTCTTTTTTTCAGGGGGGTGGGGACATACCATTGATAACCGCCTCGGGTGTCACCTATGCTAGCTTTTGCCACTGGTTGGGGGGAACAATAATACTTTTAAAAAATCATTCGACAATTTATCCTTATATGACATTTCCCTGTTTACAATTATAAGTAGGTGTTATACGACCAAGGTGCTGTGAGAAAAATTAAATTCTTCCACTGGTGCCAAGCAGCCAAAATTGGCTTAACATGATTAAAGTACAAAATTTGAATATCACTGAATTAATCTATACTGGCAGCTGCTTAGCATCAAAAGCTCAAAACTTTTCCTGCCTTGAGAGATCAATGCAGCCTTGTCGGTTCAAAATTTTATAGGGGGGGAAGGGGGTTAAAGGGTATATATTCAATGCATATTATAGGTAAAATCAAACTAGAAAAAGCTTAAGTCAGTGGCGCAGCAACCCTTTTGGGGGCCATGGCCTACTGTGCAAATCCCAATTTTCTAGACCTGACGCGGAATCCCCAGTGTTTAGTTCCCAAGCATGCTTGGTCCTCATTTTATCGACCCCACTAAACGGATGGCTGAGTCAACCCTGCCCAGCTTGGGAGTAGAACCCCGGACCTGTGGAATGGTACCACGGAAGGCTACCACTCAATAGGTAAAATCAACAAAATACATAAACACATGCAAAAATACATTGTATTTAAGCCAGGGGGAAAACAAGTCCCCCCCCCCCTGCCCCGGGGAGCCCAAATGATGATCCTGGATATACTGAAACTTTTATATACAAAAACGTTTGATGGGTGCTTATAGTATTATGTATAATGTAATTCAGTTCTATGACATACCTAACTTCTGCTTATGACGATGGTCTATTGATTGGTGTCATTAACGTAGAAATTCAGGCATAACCGCTATCACCCACCAGATGGAATTTGCACAGTGGTGCAGTTTGAAATGCAGCGTGCATTGAGCTGCTCTCGAATAGTAGGTAGGTAACGAAAATAACTTGAATATAATCAAAAACTCAGATAACCCGGTCCAAATCGAGAGGGAAAACGTGGGTAAACAGGCGAAATGAATGAAAAGGTCCTCAAAGATGTGAAAAAAAGCATTTACTGTGCATATGCATAGGACTTTGCTTATTGGGAGGGGCAAGGTTAAAATTAGGAATAAACCGGGCATTGATTTCCCAGATATTTGCTCTCTTGTGTGACTTATTCGTACAGGATATACAGCTCTGGTGTTCAAAACCTGTAAATTCTATACGTAAAAAACAAATTTTATTTGCGAGATGCATGCCCGTCATTTCAAAATTTTCCGGGGAGGGGGTATATTTTTAATACCTATTCCTACTGCAGGTAACAAACAAAAAAGTACATAAAAGCATGCTTAAATTCAATATTTCTAAAAGTCGGGGGGGGGGGTAAGGGCAATTTATGCCCCAGGTTTCCCATATGACGGGCCTGGCCAGTATACCGGATTTTGTGTTCCGTAACAGGACAGGGTTACGGAGATATTAAAACAAAATATACAGACGTAGATGTGCCGATACATGTCGTTTTATCAGTAGTTCTTAGCCCCCCCCCCCCCATCTCTCCTTTACTATGCACTGAAGTTGTGCTTAATTTATAAAATATTGTTGCAGAACATTTGCTAAATGATTGATAACATGCAATTACTAAGCAAGAGAGATCATGATAACTTACCTTTATACATTCTTCTTCCGTCTAATAAGGCATGAATACGAATCTGTTAATCACTGATGCTCACCAACTGTTCTAGAAACTGTAGGCTGGTTCACATTACACAGATCCCCTACAACAATCTGAAATGATCCGGACGCAAAACAGCAAAAAAACGTAATGTCAAAAGCAACTGTTCTCTTGTGGTCAGTGCATTGTTCAAATAGGTTTTATGCGCGATGGAATTTTCTATCAGTTTTAACAACTCTAAAGTTGTATTTTTTGTAAGGCCTCTTCAGAAATTCAAGATCGTGTAAGGCGAAGAAAGCTCTAAAAACTCAGCATATTCCAATTTTCGCAACATCCAGTCTTCCATTACTAATGTTTACATGTACTGCGCATGCGCTCAAACCTTAACTTTGCTATGGAGCTTGGTTGAGTTACTGGACCTGGCATGGTTTCGGGAACCTGTTTGCGCGTAGTCAAAGTTGATGGTGAATAGGAAATCCGCGGTAACTCCAGGTTGGAGACCGGTTTCGCGTCAAACCATGAGGTTAGAGTTGACGGTGAATACGGCGGTTAGTTGAATAACTGGCAATTAGATAGAAGATATATCAATACCGTCTGTTAACAGTTTCCAATCTTTGAATTTTAAAATGTGGACATATTTGTCACATGATGAGTAAAATACAAGACTCTCTAGCTAGCTTCCAGATTTCACTTAATCGTGACAAACCATGATTAAGGACTGATCCACGGGCACAACCAGATGGGGTCTTTTATGTAAAACATTCTTATCGTCAAGCCATTTTTGAGTTAAGTGTCTTAATAATGTGTTTATAAAATTAATTGAAGTAGTAAACAATTATGTTCAAAAATTCATTAGGAGTATTCATTACTGAAGACATCATAAGTGAATAATTTTGACATAATGAAGCATTACGAAATCAGACATTACAAATCTTAAATATTTCATATGGGGTAGTTCTGGGACATCTCAACACTTTAAGATAAAATGATGAGTGAATGGTTTATATCTGATGATTCAATCATTTATTTTTCCAGCAAATATTTATTCGTATATCAGTATCACATTGTAAAAAAATTGGTTTGGCTTAAAATCTCCATAAATCTGGTAAATACAATTAAAAACATAAACGACAAGTGTCCAATTCTTCTTTAACTACAGGAGAACTCGACGAGCGGCAGGTGCAATTCAAAACAAGGGATTTTGTAAGACATATGAACATACATGTTCCTGTATGTCTGATCTTACCACCCAGTTACTAAGAAATCTTAAAAACCAAAAACCATCAACATTTATGACTATTATTAATGTCAATCTTGCACTTCAAGCTTTGTAGATTACGAAGAATTTCCTGATAGACTTTTACATATTTATTCTTTTGCTTAATCTCTGAATTTTCAAGATCTTCGAGTCACAACAATAGACTATAAGGTTATTCCAATACAGTGGTTTTCGCACACGACACTAGGGCGCAGACCCGCGTGTAAAAGGGGTTTTCCTAAACATATTGAGATCTCCCAAGTGTCAAGATGTCCCTGAATGACCTAAGGTCCTCCGGTTTTAAAATATTTCATTATAGTACTCTTTGTAAGATCACTGACTAATACTTGATATGTGATTGGCTCCGTCTTTGATTGACGGCTATGACGCAGATTTCTTCGTTGAAAATTGACAAGCTTTCAAACCACATCTATGGACTGAAAAAATAAATAAACAAATTAATTGATGGAAAACAGAACTAATCAAAGTAGATTGTAACGCATTATCGGACTGTCTCATAAAAATTCAATATAACCCACGGCTGAATGCGCCTCCCCCCCCCCCCCCCACGTTGGGAAACACTAGGTTGCATGTTATTTTCCTTAGAACACTGCTTTAGATGTTATATCTTCTATTTTGTTCTATTATGTTTAGCCTGTATGCGCCAATCACATCGAAGGTGTTAAGCTGTATTTTTACAGTAGCTTCAATCATGAGAATTTTAGTAGATGCTACCCAAGATAGCGGAAGCGGATTGAATTCCCAAAATTTCTGTAATATTTAACGATCGTTGTATATTAAGTCGAATTAGATATTTATTTTTACATGTACTCATATAATAAAATAACTTATTAAATCACAAAAGAATAGAAAGTTTGTATCTCAATAACACGTAATTGCGTGCAAAAAATATAGTATCATTACATTCATGGCTTTATTTTTGTACTATTTCATTTGCTTTTATGTCATAGTGTTTGAAATTCCTTCAAAATTACTTACTAGATAATTACGTTATGATGTAATTTTTTACTTAAAAATTGTTATTTTATGTGGTTTTTATAATTGAAATTATTAAAATAATAAATTCATTAATTGTAGAACGTAATGAACGTTTGAATCTTCAAAATTGCAATTGACACAATTTTAAATTCAAAATATTATATGCAAAAAGTAGCATTTAGCTAGAGCAATAAAACTAAGAAAACTGAAGTGCTAAGCTATAAGTGAAATTCTACGAACTGAACTATGTATAAATTGTAAAAGAGAATTTTTTAATATATGTCTCCTTGAATGGAGGAAGACTTCGTAGATAGTACTGCCGAAGACTTCCGGGCGAAATTTTTATCTTGGCGTCTGCATTCTTTATCTGGAAACAAGAACTGATATGACGTGGGGATTGCAGTACCTTCTATGACATTGCGGTGATGTGTAGAAAAATGATAACCGAATAAATATTTTAAAAAAAAAATCTGAAAGGTAATAGCGTCGAAAAGTAACAACCAGAGACTGATGATGAGGACAATGTTTTTATATCGACGTAATCGTGTGTCGTTTCGCGTCACTATGGAAACACCGTCATTAAGGTCTAGTCGCGTGCTTTACACTCGGAATAGTGATCCCCGAAACTCTTCCTTCACATATATTTCAGAGTGCTCTCATTTCACCGCTTTGTATTTTTCGGCTGGAAAGGTTTAAGTGGGAGTAAAAGAACTGCAGGGATTTAAGTGAAACATGGATTAATATTTATTTTGCTTTAGAGGCTCATAAAATCGTTTAAATTTGTTTATTAACCACTTATAAATTACAGAAAATCGTATTTTTAGTATTCTTTATTTTTTGTTTGGTAAATATTCGCCATCAGCTTTTTAATATCTGATAAGATATTCGTTCTTGTATTTTTAGTTATTTATTTTCTTTTTCAACGAAATAAAATCGTACAATTTGGCAAGGTCATGTTTTCTCACGTCTAACGCTGATTTGAAATAATTAAATATTCTTAATCATATAATTATGGTTACGGTTTCAGCACAATAAGCAATAGTGTAGATGAATTTAATGAAATCTCTTGTTTCGTTTGTTCTGAAACTTGTTGCGTTCTCCAGCCAAAAATCGTGTACATTTATGTGTTTATCGTATCCTTAATAATAATAAAAGCCTTAACCCTTTCAGTTAAAAGTCATTCTAAATCTCTTTTAAGTTGAATGTTGTTCATTGGATATCCGATGCAGCTTCAGAGGTCTAACCAGATAGACTATGAATCGATGAATTTATTCAGAAGGAATTTTTCAAACTTCTTGCTGACATTATTTACAAACACAAAAAAATTACTATTTATTTATATATTTCTTTCATGAAATGAATGTATCGTTATCTTTTAGTAATGTTGATGTCAGATCTTTTCCAAGTGGATATCAGTGATTTTAAAGTTAGTTCGATAGAATTGAAATAGCAATTATTTTATCAGGTATTGGTGAATTTGATCGATTCTAATTTATCAATCCAATTACTACCACATATCAAGGAATCATAATTTCCGGTAAACATCATTGAATGATAATAGGAAAAATAAAATGCTAAATTCAATAATGTATCATTATTGCGCACAAATTACACATGATTTAATTACAAGTTATAAAACTTCGAAAAATCGAAAGTAAAATGTGTATGAAAATTTCAAAATAGCAAGTTTTATTAGGCAATATGTGTTATCGTCTATACGTAAAATGTTGTAGTTAAGTAAGTGAAATCTAATTTAACTTTGTAAGCGAAAAACCAATTTATGATTGCAAGACTATATTGGAATCTAAAGCAAGTGCAAAGTTTGACTATAAGATATTAGAACCAAACTTAAAACTTACGCAATTATTTTTTTTAAGCAATGTTAAAATCAGAATGCATAAATTTACTTACCATATGATCCCGAATACCACCTAACTCCTTTTCGAAGGTAAAAATTTTAAGTTCCACACCCCAATTTACAAACCATTTTTTTCGGAAAAAAGTGAGAAATTATGTTCTTTTTATTGAACAAGAGTAATGTTAATAGTCTGCATTTATTAAATAACATTAGTGCATGCCATAAATATTTGTGATTAAGTTTTTCTCTGTGATCTGCTTTATGTGAGTAACGTTTTTAATATGTAAACTAGTCAGTAATATTACATTAATGCAATTTTTATTTTTCATATAAATAGCAAGCATCAAAAGCTTAAAACATGACACAATATAGCAATTAAAGAAATTGTAAGGATTTATTTTTCATAAAAACTCGATGACAACAAAAATCCTTCGATTAATATTTATTAACTTCGAAATTTAATGTTTGATTCAATTAATGGCGAATAATTTGCATATAGTACCTAAACAATGAGAGTTTTTGACCTATATAGCATTTTTTTTTTAAACAATGCACTTTGATCGAGAGGAAAGTTCAGTATTGTTTCTCAAAAAGAATTGACTCTTATCTGTGACCTTATTTTTCATCAATCTACTGTTATTGTATCCGCTTTTATATAGTTTCATATGAATAAAATGCGTTTTAAAGATGAAAAGTTTTGCCAAAAAGACAATCAAAATCGATGTTTATTAAAACTACACACAGAAAAACAATATTTTTAATACTCAATATATTGAGTTCTGAAAAAAGCATGTAAATCATTATTAAACAATACAATGTAATTGAGATATTGTAAGGAAAAGTTACAGTCGTAAAATTGATAAGCCAGAAATAGTAATTTGCGCAATAAATTTCGTAATACTTGCATTCTTCGTTTCTATCATTAAATCAATTTTTTCTTTCAGCTTCATGTCTGAAAAATGCTATAATTTGCGCAATAAAGATTCATAAACTTGTTCAAATTCAACGTTCAACAACTCAGTAACAGTTTGTTGAATGTTGAATATAAAACTTAGCAATCAGTCTGTTATACAACTTGTATAACAGAATAATTATTAAGAACATGGAAACAATGTTGTTACAAGAATTATCTGTTTAATGGTCAGTATGAAATATGACTATTTTTTAAAGTAACCGGGTCATTCCATTTCAAGTGATCCAAACTCTGAGAAAAAAATTGCCTCACCCTTTTTGATTTATTTCAAATTCGGCTCATCAACTGTACCTATCAAGATAATTAAAAATCTAAATTTGAAGAATTTTATCTTGTTTAGTTTTTTAGATATGAGCAGAGTCCGACAAAAATGCGAAAATCTTAGGAGCCAGGGAAAATTTTTTGGAGCCAGCTATAATATTTTCATTTACGAACTAGTCGCCACCTGAAAAACTAGTCGCCAAGGCATTTTTTTTAGTCGTCCGGGCGAACTGGCGCCCGGAATATGTCGGACCCTGGATATGAGGCTTTGATTTTTAAAAACAAAACTCACATTTTAACATGTATGCTTTAACACAAAACAGGTCATGACTGATCATCAAATTGACACAAAAAAGTTCTAGTAAAAAGAACTTTGAAGTACATTGAATGATGTTTCATATGATATGCATCATGCCTACTTTTATAAAATTTTAAATTAAAAAAAGTGACCTTGAAATTTAAATCTCAAATTTATCTTAAAAAGTATAATGAAAAAATTTCAAAAAATGCTCAAATATTTCTGTCTTTATTTTTATTGATTAAAATTTTTTAAAAGTAGCCATAATGCATATCATATGAAACAACCTTGAATATACTTCAAAATGCTTTTTCTATAACTGTTTATCTCTAGTTTTTGATGAGTTATGGCCTGTCTTGTATTGAAGCATACATGTAAATATGTGAGTTTTTTAAAAAAAATCAAAGCCTGATAAATAAAAAACTAAACAAGATAAAAATCTAAAAATTTAGATTTTTTGTTAACTTGAGAGGTACAGCTGATGAGCCAAATTTGAAAAAAAAAACGTGAGGTAAAATTCCTTGGATCACTTGATATGGAATGACAGATATCTAAAAAAGGCTTTGATATTTATTTGTCAAAGAATTGATGAAATCATATTTATCAAGCATTTTTATTTTTGCTTAATAATGTACTGAAATATAAATTTCAAAAGTTAAACGCAATATAGCTGGATAGCAACAATCCTTTAAGTGACATCCGGTTTTATGAGATGCATGGAAATAATAATTTCCATGCATTTTAACGCTCATTTGTGCTTTAAAACAACGTGAAATTATTTTTATTACAGCATGGAAATGGTTTTATTGCACTAGAATCGAGTTGTTAACAATTGAAAGAATAACAGATTTGCGCTATTAAGCTTTATCATTTTACAACTACTAGAGTTGTCCTAGCGGTCGAAATTCGACCGTAGTTCATTAGTTTGTTAAAGTTCAGCTTTGAACGTTTTAAACAACTTTTAGACAATTTAGTTTTTCTGTTAGACAACAGTTTGTTTGGATTAAATATTTAAAATAGCAATAATTTCAAATTGTATTTTATTTTATTTCACATTGCACTAGACAAACAACCTGACTGACTTATACTTCATGTATATATATATATATATATATATATATATATGTGTGTGTGTGGAGGAGGGAAACACCTTAACCCTTCTCTACAATCGGAAGACGAGCGCCCTCCCAGCGAGAACGCCGGAGAGAGACGTTAGAGACGAGAAAGCATAGACGTGTAGCTTTCCACTTAGAAGTTACCCTTAACTTTAGACGTGTTTTCAACCACCTTGACGCAAACAAGATGTTTATCTGTTTCCATGTGTTCCTGTAAATGTTTTAAGTGTCCTGTCTTCGTCAATAAATCTGTGTTCGTCTTAAAACACTTAATTCTTGGATAACGGAATGGACTACACCCAACATGGTATCAGAAGTGAGTCTACCCAGGATTAATTAGTACTCCGCACGACTCTTCAACTCGGGTGAGTCCGTTCCTTTATATATTTTTAGTATGGCGAAAATATCGCTAAATGATATACCTTCCATTGCAAAATCCCTCAAATGTGGAAGTGCCAAAAGTGTTAAATTGTTAAGTGAAATTGTATTTGATCAACACGTAGAAGACTAAGACAATTTACTTAATTCCCCGATGATTTCGATATTGAAAAGCGTAAACAAAAACTATTAGAATCATTTTCTTTAGCTGACTTTATCTCTGTGTGTAATTTATTGTATATTGACTGTTCCGGTTCACAAGAAGTTTTATGTGACAGAATTTTTGAATCTCTTTCTGATTTAAACTCATTTTAAAGTAGTATTGAAACTTTTTCTTCTGAGGACGATTCGAATGAAACCAAAACCATTTCACAAAGCAATCCTTTCGTTCCGTCTGAACACGTGACCTTGAACGACGCCACGAAACCACAATAGCTGTCTCCCCCGCGCCAACATTTCGTTTCCTCCCCACCTCATGGCGAGCATAGCGCCAGAGAAGAAAAAAATCTAGTGACTCAGAATTCTTATTCCGCTATCGAACTTCGATAGAAAACAAAAACAAATTGTGAATTATCCAGTGCTCACAACGTTTCACCAGGAGACAATAATTCAATTTGGTTCATTTTGAGAGAAATATGCGATTTAGCTCGTACCTTTTCAGGAAGGGTTCATATTCTATACAAAATTTTATCTCTGACTTAGAAGCTTTATTTTCAACTTATGGTTTTACTGCAGACGTACATAAAATTTTGCTTACAAAAAAATTAATTATTGATCCAGCGCGTATTTTTGTATTATCTTTGTAAAATGTCACATGTTTTGAAAATCTTAAAGAACACCTTATTACTGAATTTGGCACAAAAATTTCATCCATTGAGGTTCATAAGCTTCTTAATTCTCGGAAACTTAGGCAAAATGAAACTGTGACAGAATACTTTATCGCTATGCGTGCGTTAGCTAGTCAAAGTCATATTGACGATGAATCGTTAATTGAATATTGTATTGAAGGTTTGTCCAACTCTCAAGCTAAACTCATTTTGTATGGATGCACCGATCTTTCCGAATTTAAACAGATGTTACGTTCTTTCGAGAAGCTTTATTCTAAGGATGTTAAATCAGAAATTAATTTTCATCGTGCCTTCAAACCAATAGCCATCCACATAGCAATTTTTCTAGAGATCATCGTAAAAATTTTACCGACGAAAAAAACTGTTGGAAATAAATTTACTGAACCAAGATTTCACACTTCCAGTAGTATTAATGCTTTTCGCTCCCCCAAAGTAACGGAAAAATTATGTTTTAACTGTGGTGTACGAAATAATCACGAATCTCGTTTTTGTCCTCATAAAGATAAAGCAATGAAATGTTTTGCATGTAAACAATTTGGTTCTCATAAGGCAGCTAATTGTCCATCAAAGAAGGTACAATCTCATGTTACAATTGGACATCCTCAAAATTCTACTAGTTTGTTTACCGAGAGTGTAACTGTGAACAATATTCCAATTTCTGCTGTTGTCGACACTGCGTCGAACAAAACACTTTTAAAAGAAGAGTTTTTTCGTAAAATTGCTCCTAACTGTTTCTTAGATGAGTTAAATATTCAGTTACATGGTTTAGGAAATAATACGGTAACACCGTTGGGTTCATTTTCAGCGTTTATTTTTATCGATGGTTTTGAATTTAATACTGATATTTGTGTTGTTTCGAATAATACTTTACAATTTCCGATGTTGGTTGGTGCTGAAGTACTTTCACAAGGTGATTTGCAAATTTCCCATGGTGTAGTATCGTTGACGAAGACTAATACTTTAATCGCGACAAGTTCATCAACCCACAACGCTGACCAAAATAGCAGTATATCTCGCACATATGACCACAAAGGTTCGACAATAAGTAAAAACGAAAATGTTGTAAATTCCGAAATTCTTTTCTCACATTTGCCCAATTCCATCGAGAAGACATCCTACGACTTAAGCCACATTTTAGACCCATCCTTCAAAACACAGTTGTTAACTTTGATAAATAATTACAAGCCTCGCGGTACTAAGCAAACTGATTTACAAATGACTCTAATTCTGACAGATGAGATCCCAGTAGCTCAACGACCTCGAAGATTGCCGCTTGCAGAACAAAAAATAGTGCAGAAATAAATACAAGAATGGTTAGATGACGGTATAATTAAAAATAGTTGTTCTGATTATGCTTCCCCCATTGTGTTATGCAAGAAGAAAAATGGCTCATACAGACTTTGCGTAGATTATAGACGCCTCAACAAAAAAATAATTGGAGAAAAATTCCCCATACCACTCATTGATGACGCTTTAGATCGATTGCAACAAGCCAAAGTGTTTAGCTCCCTTGATTTGAAGAACGGTTTTTTTCATGTTTCTATGAATCCAAACAGTACGAAATACACTTCGTTTGTCACACCAGAAGGCCAGTTTGAATTTTTGAAAGTCCCCTTTGGTCTTTCCAACAGCCCTAGTGTTTTCCAAAGATTTGTTTCCACAGTGTTTCGCGATCTTATTCGTGAAAATGTCATTATTATTTACATGGACGATCTAATAATACCGTCCCAAGATGAAGAAGAAGGTCTTCAGAAATTAAAACGCGTACTACAAGTTGCATCAGAGTTTGGTTTAATTCTTAATCTCAAAAAATGCCAATTTTTACAGCGTCGTATTGAATTTCTTGCATATGTTATTGAAAACAGTACTATTAAACCTTCGCCGTCGAAAACCCTTGCAGTTCAAAATTTTCCTTTACCGAAGACGCTCAAACAAGTTCTAAGTTTTTTGGACTTAACAGGATATTTTCGAAAATTTATAAAGAATTACTCACTGATTGCGCGACCTTTAAGCGACATGCTCAGAAAAGACTCATATTTCCATTTTGGCCCTGAACAACATCAAGCTTTTCTTGCTCTCAAAGATTCTCTTTCGAATCAACCAGTTTTGCATATCTTTAATCAAAATTCCCCTCTCGAATTACACACGGATGCAAGTTCTTTTGGATTTGGTGCAGTCCTATTACAAAAATCGGCCGATAATGACGAACAATGGCATCCTATACAGTATATGAGTAGAAAGACTTCCCCTCAACAATCTAAATATTCCAGCTACGAACTTGAAGCACTTACCGTTATTGAAGCAGTAAAGAAATTTCGAAATTATCTTCTAGGAACAAAATTTAGAATCGTGACTGCTTGCGCTGCTTTGCAACAAACTTTGCAAAAGCGAGACCTTACTCCGAAAATAGCTAGATGGGCGATGTACCTAGACGAATTTGATTTTGAAATCATCCACCGTCCCGGTAAATGTTTGCAACATGTTGATGCTTTGAGTCGAAATCCCGTTTATTTGACGACATGTCTTGACTCAGATCTAACATTCCAACTCTCTAAAGCGCAAAGCGAAGACGACTACATCAAAACACTCAAACTTTTAATCCAAAATGGAGAAGACACCGAACATATAATAAAAAATGACATAGTTTAAAAAGTCGACAAAGATCGTGAGTTAATTGCTGCACCTCAGAAAATGCAGACTGAGATCATACGTTCAATACATAATAAAGGCCATTTCGCAGTCGCTAAAACGCTAGACCTTTTCAGTCAAGATTTTTATATTCCACAAGCCCGCCGACAGATTGAGAATGTCATTGCCAATTGTGTCGAGTGCATACTTTGTAACAAGAAACGAGGGAAGAAAGACGGTTTTTTACATCCCATTCCGAAAGGTGACCTTCCGTTGTCAACCTATCATATCGACTTCCTAGGACCACTCCCAACAACCAACAAACAATATCAATATATTTTTAGTGTAGTGGACGCATTTACCACGTGGTTGTATCCCGTCAAGTCAACGACTTCACGCGCTGCAATTGAAAAGCTCCAACTTCAGAGCATTACATTCGGAAATCCATCCAGAATTGTATCAGATCGTGGTTCATCTTTTCAATCCTCTGATTTCGCAGAATATTGCACGAACGAGAATATTGACCATGTAGTGATCACCACGGGTATATCCCGAGGCAAGGGTCAAGTCGAACGCATACATGGAACTTTAATACCTGTCCTGGCTAAACTCTCCATCGACGACCCCTCAAAATGGTTTAAATTTGTGCCTGACGTTCAACGCATATTAAATAGTACAAATTCTGCTACCACGAACTTTACCCCATTCGAGTTAATGATCGGCATTAAAATGAAAAATAAAGAATATCTACGAATTAAGCAGCTACTCAAAGAAGAAAATTTAAACATTATCATGCAAGACAAACAGAACCTCCGCGAAACTGCCAAACGAAATATTCTTGACCACCAAACGCGTTCTCAAATTTCTTACAACAAACGTCGCAAGAAACCAATTACTTACAAACAAGGCGACATCGTGGCTATTCAAAAGACTCAATTCTCTCCAGGTTCCAAATTGTACCCCAAATTTTATGGTCCCTACAAAGTTACCAGCGTTAAAGCAAATGATCGCTATGATGTGAAAAAATTAGGTCAACATGCCGGACCCAACACTACATCGACCGCTGCTGACCATATGAAGCCTTGGACTGATCTATCATCATCCCCCCCCCCCCTGATTGCGACAACCAACTTAACGACTGATAAACAATGACGACTTGGACTGAACTTGGACTTCGCTTTTGATCCTGATTTACATGTTGACGCTCTCATACTAGAACTGACTTTTTGACGAACAGTTTTAACCCAGAATTTTGTATTGTTTTTCCTGTTTCTTTTTTTTCTTTACAGATTTAGACGATTGTTTTGTTTTCCACGGGTCTTGGAGGCCCAAGAGTCATCAGGATGGACGAGTGTGGAGGAGGGAAACACCTTAACCCTTCTCTACAATCGGATGACGAGCGCCCTCACAGCGAGAACGCCGGAGAGAGACGTTAGAGACGAGAAAGCATAGACGTGTAGCTTTCCACTTAGAAGTTACCCTTAACTTTAGACGTGTTTTCAACCACCTTGACGCGAACAAAATGTTTATCTGTTTCCATGTGTTCCTGTAAATGTTTTAAGTGTCCTGTCTTCGTCAATAAATCTGTGTTCGTCTTAAAACACTTGATTCTTGGATAACGGAAGGGACTACACCCAACATATACATATATATATTGGAAATAGATTAACTGACACCTTAAGTTTTGTATTATTTAGCATACATTTCTTCTTCTTTGAGTTACAAATTGCAAAATTCATATTGAGTATTGATCAACTGTAGTAGATTGCAGATCTAAGGCGTAGTGTGAACGTAGGACGATTAAAGACCTCTTAAAAAAGGAAGAAATCTACGTTGAAAGTAGGGGGGGGGGGAACTGACTATTTTAAAAAATATATTGATAAAACTAAACGTTTTCACTTCTAATTATTCCACTGATAAGCGCCCTCTGGCAGTTACGGTGGAAGAGGATTTTCTTTACAGCTAAGTTTTTAAAACAGAGCTCCGGATAAATGTTCTAGTGTTATAACTACGTTTTCGTTTTGTGAATTATTATTTTCAAATAAAAATCAATTCGAAAAATGGGCACAAAAAGACATAAAGAAACTATGGTGTTTAGACAGATGTTAAGAAACCTATTTTCCAGAGTTTTTTGAAAATGTGCATGCTGAATAGAGCATCTCTTTCAAAAGGATATTATTTACTTAAAATGTATAACTTTTCTATTGAATGCTACTACTTACTACTTTTAATACTACACTTAATCCTGCATTCGTATTGCAAAAAGAATTGATTTTTCAAAATAAAGCTAGTGCTTTTTCTTGCTTTTCTTCTCTGAAAGGGGTTCAAAAATTAATTCAGAAATCTTGTGTACAGCCTGTTTTTGATATGTAAATGATTTGTGAGAAAACTTCGAGAAATGTCAACGAGGATTTCTTTTTTTCATTTATATTTTTATACTTTATTTTCCACTTTAAAAGGCAGAACTTTATCCCTTGCGTATTCTTTGTTTAGTTTAAAAGGGAAAAATTAATAACATCATCTCCTTTATCTTTTGAAATGTTATTCCTTTTCATTATGTACAAAAATAGATTCGATAGGTTAGAGTCTAGTTGTATAAGGGAAGTCAAGTAAAATATTTATTCAAGATGTTGTATAACATGCAATATAGGTACTTTGATATAAATACATTACATTAAGTAGAAGTAGGCACAATTCAATTGTAGAGTAGACTGAGGCCAGTTAGCCCGCTTTTTCTTCTATGATTTTTGAAAAAAATAAAATTAAGCATTTAGGTTAAAAAAAGCTAACGCTATCAGCGGTACCTTCCCGGAAGAAGTTTTTATAACAAAAATTTAAAATATAAATTATAAGTATTAATTAAGTGGCAAAGGTTGACACCTAATCACTTATTCCAACTTTACCCTACTACTGGGTAAATTCGCACACCTCACTTATTAAATGATCTGATATTATAAATGTTGAAGAAATTTAAAATGATTTTATCAAATCTTATTTTCTATTTCCTACGACATAAACTATGATAACTTACGGAAAAATATCTTTTATACATTAATGGTGTTAATGTAATGAATGATGATTCTTTCACGAAGTTATGTATTATATGCTATCAAATTGCTATGTTACGTGAATGAAAATACCAAAAAGACAAAGTCACAAGAATTATTTTACGTTAGAATTTGGATTAATTGCATCTCTCGATTACAGCCATTTTCATCATTAAAATGAAAACGAATATAAAATATTGTTTCCTCATTAATGCATGATTCGTACGCTCAGTTCTAAGTCAAAATAAAGTTTAGAAATCTCATTAAATTGACGTTGGTGATCTTATGGAGTACGTTGCCCAGTTGGGCCAACGTGGTTCATGCAGAATAAGCCAACTTGCTCCGTATTGCACTTGTTGCTTATCGCAAGTATACGAAATTATTTCGAAAGCGTTTAAATAAACGAGCAGGCCCTACGATAATTAAGAGCAATTCTCTTTCTGAATATTACTTGTCAAAATGAAATACGCAATCTTTATTGTTTTTTTCTGTTAATATCTCTTTAATTTTAGCAAAATAACAGTTTTGAATATGTTGAAAAAAAATTAAAATGTAATGTATGAAAAGTGTATCATGTTAAATACAATTTTAATTAAAAATTAACGTTTTAACAAAAATGTATTGCGAAAAACAGCATTATTTGTTTTAATGAGAATATTTATAACGAATGTATGAGATAGTTACAATGAATGAAGGTGCACATAATACAAATATAGTGTTTAAAGGGATATTACCATACTTGAAAAAATAAATTAATAACAAATTAAATGAAAACGTTTTCATAAATATATACGCATGTCAGATGTTATAAACGTTTCAATGTGATTTCTGACGAATGTGCGATATGTTTAAACATAACATATCGGGTTTAAGCAGAACATATATACTCTTTATCAAGTTGGGGATGGAAAAAATAAAAAAAGACGTAAAAATATGTAATTCGCTTAATACCCTACTAATAAAAAAAACTTACTCAAATGTAAACCCGTCATCTTCTTTTTACTACAAAGATCTTAATTCTTTTCTCACCTTGAGAGAGTATAAAGCTGGTAACATTGACTACATTATGCCTTCAGTTTTATCGCCGCTTGCAAAAATATTCATTTTATGATTTTCGTAAGAAATACGAATAATTTTAACTTAAATTATGCGGAGTAAGCATGAAATACTATGCATTTAAACTAGCTTCGTATTGTGTTAGCTGCAATAACCTGTTTTCTGAGCAGTAAATCCGATTTAGGTTTTATCTGATGTATGAAAAAATGGTCCGGGAATTCTCGTTTTACGCTTTTACGCTTGCTCAAAATCGTTCTCCGGATGTAGTGGTGAGAAAGTAACCCAAAATATCCCTTTTCTTTCTTAATTTGTAGTAAATAATGCGCTTTTTTGAAATATTTCCTTACGAAAGCCATTATTACACAGTTTATAATATATTTTTTATAAAGTCTTCATTAGTCAAAAGAACTAAACAAGACAAAAGGTAATATTTTGTGGCACAAAAAAACAGTAAACAAAAAAACCCGTAATTTTGGTAATAATTTGAATTATACTTCAACTCCTAGCGAAGTTTCTCTTTTTATAAGTATTAGATTAAGACAGCTACATTAAACCTGCAGCCCACTGGCCACATTAGACCTACCGAGCTTTGATGAGAAGCTCAGTAATAGTTGTCAAAAAAAGAAAGAAAGAAAACAGTCGACAAACTGCGACATCAACTTATTTTTGCGCAGGTACCCTCTAAAAAAGAAATTTTCTTAATTTTCACAAGTAATTACAGTTTCTTTTGGACTCTGAAAGAGGCTTGAAATGCCTTTGGTTTGAAAAGCGTTTGCTAGATGAATTCAAACATTGACAAAACTGAAAAAGTCTAAAAATGCAATGCATGGGATAATAATAGTCATCTTTGAAAAAAAAACTTTGCCTCTCCATTTTTGGGGAAGTTCTAACTTTCCCCTCTAAATCAAATTGTTGAACAATACAAATACGTCGGCCTCTTGACATTCGATATTCTCCGTTCATAGGGTAGTGAGGCTCCCGTATAGCCGGAGTATTACATTTTAACCGCTTCAATTGAAGAATTTTCCAAACTTACATGTTTGCATTTACATCCCCCCCCCCCCGTGAGTGCCCCATTTGTAGTGACTTATTGGATGCTTACTAGAAGGTACTTGTGCGACAAGAGTTACAAGGATAAAACGATCAAAGAGATCGATATAGATAAATACTATTTAAAAAATTCACCATGAGTTTCAACCACAAAATCACTCAATTAACCTTTCAATTATTCATTTTCTTCGAGAAAAAAAAACTTATCAGTTGAGGATTTGATTACGTTTCTTACAAACTTCTTAAAATTAATTGCGTAAGGTTTGATTGATCTTTATTTTTATGTATTGATTATATACGAGGGTGTATCAAATGACCACCATAAAAGTGCACCTTAAAAGTGCTATAAAGTTACGAAAAGTTGTACGATTGATCTGATAGATGGCAGGGATGTTCCGTGAAGTTCACACAATGACCACCAGTTGTGGTAGTGACCTTGCTACACACACTAGCAGTAACATCAGCAACAATATAGCTGCACCGCTATCAACATGCACCACGTTAGAACAGCGATCAGTGATTTGTTTCTTGCATAGTGACCAATAAGGTGGTGTACAGTATGGTGACAGTACAGTATGGTGATTCATTTTTGTCACTGCAGCAAGTGTATGAGTGGACAGGCATCGACGCGACGTTCTTTCAATTCAGAAGTCAATTGACATGGATCCCATCTAGCAGAAACTTTATTAAACTTCAACACATTATGGACAACAATTTGCGCTGAACCGTAACTAATCTCCAAAATTTTGGCAATTTCATTAAGTGCTATACGCCTGTTGTCCATAACAAGTTCTTCCACTTGCGCAATGTTTGTGTCTGTCACTACGTGGTGAGCCTGCCCAGGTCGTTGGGCGTTCTCTATTAATACGATACCACTTTTAAACTTTCTGCACCACTCATACACTTGCTGCAGGAACAAACACGAATCACCATACTGTACATTCATCCTGCGATCGATTTCTATTGGTTTGACACCTTCACTACTCACGAAACGAATCACTGATCGCTGTTCTAACGTGGTGCATGTTGATTACAGTGCAGCTATATTGTAACTGATGTTGCTGCTAGTGTGTGTGTAGCAAGGTCACTACCACAACTGGTGGTCATTGTGTGAACTTCAAGGAGCATCCCTGCCATCTACCAGATCAATCCTACAACCTTTCGGAACTTTATAGCACTTTTAAGGTTTTCATTTGATATACCCTTGTATATTTTCTTTTCCTGCAAAATACAGTCTGAATTTTTTTTATCTCCATGAGCAATAGCTGGAGGAGGGGGGGGGGGGCAAGGTTAAAGCAATATTTAGCTTTTAAATGTACTCTTAAGAAATGAATCATGTTGTTTGCCAGTTAGACAAATGAAACGCGAATATTTAGAAAACTTATTCCTATTATATTTTAAGAGTAAAAATAAAAACTTAGCAAAATAATTGTTTTCAATACAATCACTGTGTAAATTGCTAGATTTTTTTTTAAAAATCTCTCACAGAGTTCAACCACAAACAAAAAACTATGAATCCTCACTTCCGTACTCATCGATCACATAAATACTATTGATTTTCTTATATATCTATTCATCTCTGTATAAAAGCTTATATAAATGCTTGTGTGCGTCTGTATTTACCTACACGGTCGATAGCTGAATGGAAACAAAGGTTGAAGCTAGATTTAACTTTTAAATGTGCTCATGATAAATCAAACACACGGTGTTTGCTTGCTGACAGATGAAAAGCGAAATGTGGAAAACAGGAGCAAAATTTATTACTATATTTTTAGTCTCTCTAAATTAAAAACTCTTCAAAATAATTATTTGAAGCACAGTAATTATGTATATCGTCTGTGTGTATTCAGTTGAGATTTAATTACCTAAGATATTAGATGAAATACGTAAGATTTACGTCATCGTCTTATAGTGGAGTTCAACACATTCTGCCCGATTTGTGAGCATATCTTTAGGGTTTATAAAAAGCTGTATTACAGCTGCTTGTAGTTTGTGTTTGCAGAAAGGTGTTAACACAGGGCCGCAGCCAGTTTTTCCGATACCAGTGGAAACGAGAAATTGGGGGACCCTCCAAAAGAAAAGGATGAAATTGTAGTCATGCCTGCAGCATTAAAGATGTAACTATTTAAAAAATATATATATATATATATATATATATATATGTAGTTGAACTTCAAGAAATAATAAATAAATAAATAAAAAGTCAAATGAAATATATTAAGGGTTTTTCAAAAGTTAGAGGGTCCTAAATAAAAAAGAAAATATCTTTCTCTTTTTTTTTTAGTTTTATAAGCTCCTTTACTTATTTTTGGAGAGACGAAAATTTATCTTGTTTTCTTTAATCTCCAGAAAAATGTCGACTAATTTATAGCGTTCCATTTTTCTTTGCTTACTTAATGCTTAATTTAGAAAAGCGGTAAATTTGCTACCATGTATCTCTTGGGGCATTGTCACTTGAACTTTAACTTTGAAAAGCTTCTTTCTGCCAATGCAGTAGGCTTGGTGTGGCGATTATGATTGAGAATGTTCTTAATGCGTTAAAAGAGCGTCAGTTGAAATTGAAATTAATAGATAGTGTTCTATATTAAAAACAATTGAAAGGTGAGAAATCTGGAGTATGACATTAGCTTAAACGCATGGAATTTATAAGACTAGTTTCTTATAACTATTCATTTTCAAAAAGTTAAATTTATCATCCAAACAGATGATTACACATGAACAGCTTCATACAAATTACAGATTTTGAATCAAATAAAAACATACGTAAAATCCCAATGCCCCGTAAAATAACGTACACTAAATATTTAGAATCGAATAATTACTTCAGGGAAATGTCTTATCCCTAACAGATTATTTAACATTTCAGCTTATTAAAATGATAAGATTTCCCACGTTTACTTGATATAAGCGGAAGCATCGCTGGGTAAAAGCAGCTGTATCATTGAAAAGGATGAATGACCTGTAGGTCTAATATGTAAACTTAACTGGAAAATACCGTATATCCTTACTTGTCATTTGATATAAATTGTACGGGAAAATTCGTTTCAAACATTGAAGCGATGATAAGCTTTATTTCAGATAAACTCTGCATTTTAAATGCAGATAAGCATGTGAAATGCAACTTAGTATCGAAAAATAAAGTTGATAAAATAATTTTTGTGCTTTTAAATACATTGCATATCATTTTACATAAAAATAATTTGTAAACAATTATTCGTGATAACATTTATTATGTTTAATTTATGGCAACATTAGGGAGAAGAGTGTTTGCGAAATATTTCTACATTAATTCAATATGAGTACAAACGTGAAACAACGTAAATGAAGCACAAATTGTAAGAACAAACACCGTGTGGTTTTTTACGTTGTTTTATTTTTGTACTCATATTTTATCACAAGGCATTTTGATCACTTTAATGTCAATTGTTTTTGTCACAAGGCATTTTTATCACTTGTCTTTTAACTAATTAAATATATTTGATGTCGATTGATTTTGACTTGAGAATGCAGATGTATATGTTTTGATGAATCTAAATAAAGTTAAACTTTTAGCCATTGTATATAAATTCATGCTAAACTTGAACTGCAAAAAATTCAACTGTTCATATTACTTGTTGGAAGTAATATGAACAGTGCGTGCAACTTTAATGTAAAAGAATAATAGTTTTAATAAAGTAAAATTGAGATTCAGACCAAAAATTTCGCAGAAAAATGGTATTTTACAATTTCTTATTTCATAGTAGTAATAAATATCAGTGAATTAAGATTTTTAATCTTTTGTTTAAGCTAACCATAATGTAAAGCATATCACGGTTATAAAAATTAATTTAATTGCTGCTTTTTTTCATTTTTAAGGAAATTTTGATCATTAATTGCATAACAAAATGTGAATGTAAAATGGCGAAGTTGTTTTATGTTTCCCATTTTCTGGTTCTGAATCTAGTTAGAGAGTTTACTTTTAAATGTCAAATTGCGATGTTTAAAACCTCAATGGGGGGAAGAGTTGGCTATATCACCCCTCTACCACATTTTCTTGCACTATTGAATTGTGTATTTCTTTACAATGATATCTTTCAAATATTAACAATAATAGATTTGTGTTATAGATACCCTTAAGGAGACATTCAACCTGAAGCGTTATATTAAATTTCTTAGTATGTGTTGGTAGTTGCGTCGCATAGGGATATTGAAGGGCGGATTAGTATGTTGTATGTCTGCAACATCCAATGTGTATTAGAAACCACAACTGCACTAGTTCTATTGATAGTTAAGTAGTGCATTGTTGATGTTTTTGTTATAAGTTATGTTACGGGATATTCAAGCTGGTATTTAGTGGAATGACCATAGTTGTGACTAGAAATTTTTGCAGACTTAAGTTCTTTTCGACCTATTTGAAAGACAATTATAAGTGATGAAAATTATCAATGGGAGGGTGTATTGTGTATCTGCAATATCGCTAGTGCATTAAAAATAATGTCACATTAATTGTCTAATATTATTTATATAGTGGATTGTGTAATGAATTATTGTAGGAAACTATAAATATGATGGAAATGAAATGAATGGCATTTTGAATAGTCTGTAATAGAGCTGGAAGCTCATTTGCAATCTCTTATCACATAGCGATACTGAATGGGAGATTTGGTAATGGCGTCTGCACTGTCTCTTGCGTATTGGAACCAATACCCAATTCCATTAATATTTCGGAAGTGTATTCTACAATACGACTGTTTTAAAAATAATAATACGGATATTGATGGTATTTATTGGTGTTGGCTCGGTAGGACCTTGTTATAAATTATATAAAAATGAGGCATTTCAATAATGGCATGTTCATTTTTTTGAATGCAACTTTAATGCCATGTCGTCTGTAGGAATATTGAGTGGGGTATTAGTGCGTTATATGCTATGCCTAGTGTCTTCATCTATTGCTATCAAATCGTGTTAATATTTAAGTAATGTATAGAATATTATAATTTTTTATTACACTTCTACACAGTACATATGAAACACGTATTGGAAGAGTTAGTATATTGAAATTATATGTTAGCTCATTTCAACCACTTTTTGCAAAGCATAGGAATTCTGAATGATAGATTATTTCCATAAGCACGTATTTCATTTTTTGCGTATTGGGAAGAATAATATCATCTAAGGTGTTGATATTTAAATAGGGTTTTGGACAATGTATTACTAATGTTGCTGAATTTTACTATGGGACTATAAATATGGGACATTTAATGGAGATGGTACCTATTTTGAATAGTCTGTTATGTAGTAGTAACTAAAAATTCACTTCCTCTATCTCTTCCGATTTTAAAGAACTTATAAGGAGAGATCTTTTTAATGACTTGAAATTAAAATGTTAATACAGTAGGAAATATTTTTTTTTAAATATTTTTTCCCTCAGGTTTATGAATGAAAAATCTTGCATAAACCTAAATACAGAATAATACCAAAAATCATGAATAATATCACTAATAATAAGGGGAACTTATATTGGCGTCTAAAACTAGTAACATTTTGACACTTCCTTCTAAATGTGAGTTTATTTGATGACACAATACTTCAAATCCACACACACGCACAAAATAGATATACAAATGAGATATAAATAAATAAATTTCTTAAGGAAAAAAGATTACGTGTACTATTCTTACAACAGAAAGCCGTATTAAGTTATTTTGGGAAATAAAGTAAAGAAAAAAAATCTGAAGCCTAATAAGATGCGTTATGCAATTTTAATGTATTTTGTTTACTTTAATTGATTTTTTGTGTTCATTTGCGGGTAGCAAATATGCATTTCCGAACATCCTTTAACCTCTTTTTTTTTTTTTTTTGGTGCTCTGAATCTTTTTTTTTCTTTTTTTTAAAATCCATTATTTTCGTTTATCATCCGTAACTGCCCTAGAATGAAAGTTTAAGACGTCAAATTTGAAATATATCTGATAATCATGCGATGTCATTGATGGCTTTCATTTTTGTATCTTGGTCTCGTGCGCGCGAAATACTAATCTGTATTTTTTTTCCACGTAAGCTGGTGTGGGCTCTTAACACAAAATTGATTCAGCATGAAAAATTTCAGCTTCAACAATAGGAGAGTTTTTATGAAAGATTCTTTTTCTTTTTTTAAATAATTATCTTTTGCTATAATTTATGTGTTTTCAGGAAGACAAAAGATACTGACGGGCTGTTTCTGACTTCTTTGAAGGATAGTCGTGACGCGTTTACGCTTATAGATCGATTATGACGTCACATGTCTATATTATGGGTTATTCGTATTGGTTTAAATGCAGAAATTCATCAGTGTCTATCAATTTTTCATCGACGAAAGTAAAAACAGGCTCACACATAGTTGTAGCTTTAATGTCAAACTTGTGATAAAAGTTTTTCCCACGACTTGCTTTTCCATCATTTATAATTATATGTTAAAACAATATATAAGACGTAATTTCTCATTAGATAAAATATACAATTTTTAAAAATTGATTACTAGGAAGTTGTTAATCCTTTCCACACCAGATGGAGCAGCGTGCGTTGTAGTACCAGCCGCGCGAAGTTTGAATTATAAGGCAACTCGGGCTTCTGAAAAAAAAAAAACTTTATCGTTTCAAATCATATACTTCTCTCTCAATCGACGTAACTTTGCCACTTGCCCACTTGCAGTACCAGGCGGCAAATAATCTTACTGAAAACCAAAACCACTCAAATATCTTTCGTTAACGAACTAACAATGACTTGATGTATGGCATCTACGTCCCTGGTGCTGAAGGGATTAAGGTTAAATTTCAGAAGGTTCCTGTCAGGCTTGGAGTAATCGCGATTACGTAATCGTAATCGGCTGTAATCGATTACATTTTGAAAAAATCGTAATCGTAATCGTAATCTGACGATGGCATATTCTCATAATCATAATCGAAATTGTGTAATCCCGTAATCCTTTTTCTCCCGTAATTTTAATCGTAATCTTAAGGAAAAGATCCGTAATCTGCTGGTCCTGCAATCGTGTAATCTTGACCTGCTGAAAGCTGAAATTTTTAGCTCTACCATTGGATAGAAGAGATAAGATTGCAAGAAAAAGGATTCAATCTGCGTACTGAAGTCCTATCCTAAGCGGTCTGTAACCTACGGGCGATCATAATATAAAAGGTTCTGTGTGGCGGTCGCAGAGCCTTGATGGCAGGACGATATAATAGTCTGCTAGAGACGCTTGTTGTCCTACTTGTTGCGGACGGGGAATGGCTGGAGAGCCTGAGAAGAAAGAGAGTCTGGTCTGGATTTGTCACTCTCCTCGCCTTGGGGCTCTCAAGCTCTCAGAGGGGGGGGGGGGGTCTCCGGTGTCCTCGCGTCGTCCAGTTTCGGTAAAAGAGCGATAATCTGTCTGCAAGTCAAAGATTTCGGGGTAGATAAGAAAGGGGAAGGTGTCTATAGAAGGACCAAATGCATCGGTCATTTTGCTTCCTTAATTACCCCTTCAAAACATATTCAAACGGTTGGGCAATAGGCGAGAGTCTGGACGGGATCGCCGCGAGTAAAAGAGACTTCCCTCTTTCTTCTCTCCGCGGGGGGGGGTCCCGTTCAATAATCGAAGCAGACTGCCCCCTGAAAATCTAGTGGAAAGAGTACTATCACCTACACACATAAAAAGAGACACGAAATGCCTTTTGCGTTTTCGCCTTTCTTTAACGGCAGAAGTGAAGAATGAATAGCACATTTACACTTCAGCAATTTAGGAGCTGGCATTACATGATGCTCTATGCTTAAGATGCATGAAATCTTAACCCTGGTACGTGTGATTATTATTATTTTTTTAAATATGTTCTTAGAATATTTAAAAAAGTAAATACATTTAAATCTTAAATTTATTTATATTTTAATGCTAATATTCTTTTTAATTAATAGGTATGTAAAAGAAAAAGTGATTTATGTTTAGACATTCTCCCAATTGTTTTTTACATGCATGAATTAATATTTAGGAATTATTTTTAAAAGTTAATTATTTTTTTCTTCTTAGAATTACCTCAACAGAATTTTGTATTTCAGTTTAATCTTGTAAGTTAAATCTGTGTTGTAAGATTACTTGCACTTTATTTTTTTATTAAAACAGTTGAAAAAAATTATATGCTCGTGCATGTTAAAAAAAAAAACACCACAAAAATCATATTAAAATATTATAGTCATTCGTATTATAATTATTCTTCATATTACTTTTTAACGATTACTAATTTTGCTAAGAGTTATTTGAATGTTCATGTTCAAATTTTTTGAAATTATTCTAAAATGCAGCTTTTTTTTTTTCAAAAGATTATTTATCTCTTACACTATCTGAATATTTTGTTATCCCGTGCAATTCATATACATCTTATAAGTGATTTCATAAAGAATCATACAAAATTATTATTTTCAGTAAACTAATTGATGTTATGTGAAATATTTGCACAATTTAAACTAGAAAATAAATACAATGGAGAAATATACTACATTTTCAGAAACTGCGGCCAACTAAATTTTGATTGCATGCACACAAAATAACAATGAACCAGGTAGATTACTTATGCATTACATATACATTTAGTGCATCGTCTTTGCTTATATGCAAAATACGATCAACGTAGTTATCACTCAAATGAATTTTAAATATTCGAAAAATACTGAATGTGCTTTTCCTGATTATATATATATATGTATTACAAATTTTTATTTCTGCTACGACATCATAGTTCCAGAACTGTGATGTTGAAATTATCTCATTATACTTGCATTCATCATCATTTCAGTTATCTCTAATTAAATCAAAAATTTAATTAAAAATCATAACTTTTTGATTTATGACACTATTGTAAAAATGAGAGTTGTATGCATAATATCGGATAATTTTATGCTAATCTAATCGTAATCAAAATCGTAATCGGATGTCATAATCGTAATCGATTACATTTTTCAACGACTGTAATCGCTGCCGTAATCGTAATTACTTTTTGTCAAAGGATTACAATCGTAATCGTAATCATAATCTCTCAATTTCTCCCTTTGTAATCGTAATCATAATCGATTACATTTATTTGTAATCAACTTCAAGCCTGGTTCCTGTACTTGTTTTAAATTTTGCATAAATTTTTACACATTTTATGGAATTCAGACCATTTACGTATGAATATCAGTTCTGAAGACCATAGTTCTCCACACTTCCTTAGAAATTAAACTCTGGTTTGTTCTTATATACATAGGCAGCTACATACACTGAACTTCGATTATACGTGTAAATATTATTTGGTTTACAAATTATGCGTTCAGTTTAAAAATTATCTGATTATCCGTATTTTTTTCTGTGCATTAAAAGAAATAAATAGAAATCATTGAAGAATTTTCCCTGCATTGCCGATGTGAAAATAATAAAAAAAAACTGTTGTGATAGAGATTGACGGACGAATAGAAAGAGAGCCGAATTGCTTGGAAGCACTGAACAAAATGGGTTATCGTGCATCTACTCCTTAAATTAGGGATCGGGTTGTATGTAGGGATAAGGGGTTAAAGTTATTTTCTTCCACGCAGTGTACATCTAACTTGTACGGATCGCTTTTACTTCGAACGAATTTACTTGCACGCCATCACGACGAATTTTTTTTTTTAACATTTTAAATTTATCGGCGGTTTACAAGACTATTTTTCTATTATTCATGTTTATGGATTTTCCGTGTAAACATGAACATTAATTAGTCTGCATAATTCGGAAGCTTGTTTAATTCCGTTCCGGTGTAAATGTCCCGACGTACACTCTCTTTAAAGAGCATTGTTCCTTTTAGTAAATATTTGTGTGTGGTATTTCTTCAAAAAAATATGTTTGGTAGAAGTTAAGGGTTTCTTTCATTTTAAATATAGATCACTATTTAAATATACATCATCAATTTGGAACTTCTTAAGACCGTAACTTCTGCCCCTTTTTAAATGTTTACTGAACGAAGATAATGGAGACTAAAAAAGATATATCCTTATTTTAAAACACAACCGCACCCTTCTTGACCGCGATGCAAGTTCCGGAACCTGCTACCGAGAGTTATGGATTGGAAAGAACGGGGGGGGGGGGATGACCGAATAATTAGTGTGACGTCACCAATGAGGAAATGAGAAGTTCGGAAGATTGCCTGTGTTACTAATAAAACCTTCGTAGCAACGAAATGATGTGTTTCTTTAATAAGGAGCTACGAAAGGAAACTGATACGGAATAAAAAAGCAAATTTTTGAACTTAATTTAAATAAATATTATTATTTATTACTGCATCAACTTATATTTATAATTTTGATTTTTTATTAACTAATTTTGGAATGACATTGGAAGCAATATCTCAAAAATAAAATTTCATTTGATTAATCACGTATCATCATACATAAAATTCAATTACTCGCATTTTTATGTTAAAAGGATAAATTATAAAACTTCATGAGTTATTGTTATATTTTGCTGAGAATTTCAATGCTTGAAGATTATTTCATACGCATATTTCAAAAAAATTTATAATTTCTACTTATCTTTTTAATATCTTCTTTAATCCAGGCTAAAATATTCCATAGTTAGTAAGATATTTTTCACGGATGAGAGAGAATTAAGATTAGAAATCCGATTATTTTCTTTCTTTTTTTTTTTGTGTAGTACAATACATAACACACACACAAAAAAAAAGAATCATTAGATTTGTAATGTTGATTCATCTGTGAAAAATATCTTACGGGAAGTTATTCAAGTCGTCCAGTTTTTGAAGAAAGAACTGTTGCTATTTTAAAAATAAACTAGAAATCAGTATGATACAAAGATGTTCTCTTATTGTATTGATATTCAATTAAGTAACATTTCTGGCCGTAATGAGTGTTTAAGCGATGATATTATAGGTTCTAAGCAACCTCCTGGAGCCGTTCCTAGTTGCTAACTAGAGGATAATGTTTTATATCATCAAAATAGCTCTCTTGGCGAATACAAGCTTAGAAGCAAATCGGAAAGTTCAATGATGATTATTAAAATTTGATGATTGATAATTTAAAAAAAAAGATAGATAGGAAAAAAAAGAAAAAAAAATTAAAAAATATAAAATAGGTAGGTCTTTAAAATCCTTAATTTATTTCATTTTTCAATTTAGCAGCGTCAAAAAGCATAACTATTTCGTTCGTAATTAAATGTGTGTTGTGAGTGATTGGCAAATTTCAACTCTATTTTTTGAAAAGATTTCATAATTTTTCAATAAATAAATCCATAAATAATAAGTAACATATGCTACAAAATAAAATCAGTAGATAAAAATAGTTTTCTAAGAACTTTTAATTGCACCAAAATTTAACCAATGAAGATCACTTGTAAAAAATAACTTAATGTATCATAAATGTATCGCTTGTCTCTATTCAACAAAGTTCTTTCTTTTTCGGAACCTCCCCCCTCTCCCCCCTGCTCTGTATTTAGAGTTGCTATAAATACAGATGCCCCTTTTGAAGCTTCCTTTCAAGTTGTAATACTTCAAATTCAATACCTATTCATAAACCGTTCATCAGCGACTTTTTTGATGCCAATTAAAAAGTATTTATATATTTAGCATTTTCTTATTCTAAAGGAAGAACACACTCTTTCTAAATACACTGAGTTTAAATTTTTCTTGATAAAAATAAACGTTTTTCGTTATAACTTTTAAAAAGGAAACTTTAATTAGCTTTATTTAAAACCAAAATGAGAAAAAACAGTTTTTGCGTTAGAGATTTACTTACAATACTCATAAGGAAATTCACCCAGTAGAAATGCGACACCCGTTCCAGAGATTCAAAATGGTTCAATTATTTCTATTGGATTTCAAAGCGCACTTTTGAAATTTAATCTTCTAATATGAGAAAGAAAACGGAGTAGGAGGCTCTGCCGGAAGTAAGTTACTTCCTTCTTTTGAGTTATATAATATATCCAAAATTAATTACTTTGGCCGACCAATTAAAGAATTCCGCTCTTCATAACATTTTCTTCAAACCAGTAATCAGTTATTGTCGATGTCTTAGAACACAGATATGATAAGGATTTTTTTCTTTTTCACAAAAATGGATAAGTTTGAATTGGGAGATAGATTGGTACAGTGCAGTGCGCCCAGAAACCCCCCGCACCTGCCATTTTCTGGCCTATCGTATTTTTAGATGCCCCCGAGTGCAAGCCCTCGGGAGCAAATGGGGTTCCGGGAGAGCTCGACCAACCGCAAATTTATGAAAACCATAAAAAAAAAAAAAAATACAGGTTATTGTAAAACACTAAATCACAGTAGAATGCAAAACTTTAAGAGTATGCATTAAACGCTATATGACATGTGACAACAATGAGAAACCGTGCAACACTATAAAAAAGTACCAAAATCAATCTATCAACTACCAACCTAACCAATTACAAATAATCACTACTTTATATTATTTTTCTTTCTTAACCTTAATGTACAGAATGCCAAGCTCTCGAAGTTGTTCAATAAGGAATTTGTACTGATTTGTTGTTTACAGATTATATACATGTAATCTGTAAACAACAAATTTTCAGGGAATATAACAGTGTTTAACTGAGATGATGTTTTATCTTAAGCTACATTTGTGGTTTTTCCGTATCAAAGTGGATGGTTCAATTAGAACCATCAGACTGCTGATTCAGTTAGACTGCTGAAGGTTCTACCATTTTTTGAAAGTGCGCAGCACAAATATTATGATGTGAAAATAGAAATAACGCATCAAAAATAATAAGAGATTATCATATCTATTATGTCTGAAACAAAATAATTTAAGCTTCTGCTGTTTAAATAGCTTTCATCGATGATAATACTGTAATATAATAGCTAAGATAATGATGAAAATTACTAGTCGATTAATATGTTATCTAAATTTGTATAGGTAGCTTTGACGTGGTGGCCATTCCATTAGATCATTTTTTGTATCAGGCTAATATTAATGTTCTTGAAAAATTGCCCATAAAATAATAATAAAAAAACATCCTTGCTCACCACCAGTTTTTTTCTAAGATTAATTACTACCTTGGTCTGGCTAAAGATCAACGTTGCTCTTCCTAATATATCAGCACATTTAATAACGCACGCTTAATGATATTTCATAATCGATTAAATCATAATTAATGTGTCCTCCCATCGTCTCCATCGATATTTACTTCCTAGTGACGTCACGGTCTCCATGAAACCATATATTATAGAGTATTTCTCACTTAAAATGCAGTTACATTAAATCACTAACCCATTAAAGATGTAAATGTTACCAGAATGTTTCCTGTGTTAAAAATTATTTCCTTTTCCAGATCATATATTTGTATGTCTGTCAAGCGTACCATTCCTTTTTTTTTTCTTTTCACTATTTTTTATTGCATACGTTAATTCTGAGCGTAGTAAAAAGAAAGAACTTAAAATTCTTACTACCATTGTGTTAGAGGATTTTCATTTGGAGAAAAAGGCTTCTCAATTAAACTTCTGGCTTGAATTGTTTTGGTGATATGAAAAGACCGTTGTGCTTTTATGACGGGTTCCATGCTTAAGCTAATTATGTCAGAATTACAGGATTTTTTCAATATGCACTGTAAATCATGGGTAGTTTTATACCACCGATGATACTTTTTCTTTCATATGGATAACATATCTTTCGACTTAACACTATTTTGTTCAAAACTTACTGTATGATTTTTACATTAGATTGTTATTATTAAAAAGCTAATAAAGTTTACGACTTTATTAAGAAATGAGCGAATAACTAATTAGATTGTTAAATGGAAAATAACCTTTTTGTAAAATTACATTTCGTTACTATATGTTTGATGCTTTAGAAAGAGTAATATTGCTGAAATATTGATTACTGAATGAGTACTAAAAGTCCTGCATGCTCATAAATTAAATTTAATTTCAAATTCACAACTGGAATGCTGCGGTGGTTCTTAATGATTAATTGATGGTAATTTTATAGTTTAAGGCTTCAAAAACTATTGGTTGTTTGAATTTTTTTTCAGAGAAATACTTTTCATCTTTATATTGCAATATATGAATTCACTTCAGTGTTTTTGTTAACGTTTTTGTTTATTTAATGAAAAATTCTCAAAACCCGGAAAATTAAATGACTTTCCAACTGCATAAGTAATCCGCAAATCTGATAAACTGAATACGGATAATCGGATGAACTTAGAAACGAAATTACGAATAATTAGGCTTATCTATCTAATTTACAGTTATTTTTTCACACTTTTCAAGTAGTGTGCGAAACTTTATCAATAAGACAAACTTTGGTCCTGAATAGATTAAATCTTTTTTCATTCCTTTTTACAGACATTTTAAAGTAGTAGCTATTTTGAACGCAATTTTAATATCTGAACGATTTATGTTTAAGCACGCTTGACGCTCTGAGAGCAACATTATAGTTAATGCAATTCAAAACGAGAAAAACACATCAGAGACATGACATTAAAGATTGAGTTTTAAAGAAACAACCACTTCTTTCGTCGAAATATTTCAAATTTAATTAAATTTCGTTGCTTTGTCATGGGATTCGGCCGAACAAAAGGAATGACTTCATTTTATGTTTAATATTTAATTTGAAATTTTTCGTTTATGGAGCGAAAGCATTCATTTGAGACCAATGAAACAAACCATTGGAATTTTATGAAAATAACTTAATAAGTTGATTTTTTTAAGAAAAGTGCTTTGCGTCAGCGAATCTTAACATTGAGCTATAGCTGTTCAAAAACTGGTTGATTAATTTTGGAGTTAAAAGAATGAAATAGTGAGCAATTCCTTAGAGTATGCCCAATTTTTGTACGAAGGCTTCAAGTATTTATGATTACGTATACATCTTTTTCCATAAGAATAGTCGCTTACTCCAAAATATATTTTTCTTTTTTCCCGTTCTTAGAGAAGAACAACTAATAACAATATAGTAGACCCCTGTAATACGGTATGTACGTTCTCTGTTGCACAAATGCTTGCTATATGACTCACTTTGATTAGACAACATGGTAGGTACGCTTCCGGTTTTTTCAAAAGAATATTTTAAATGCGCCGGTATAGTGCGTCGTAGTAAGGCGTGGGACTCATACGCCCCAGGTCAGAGGATCGAACCTGGCCGGCCTGACAGTGTCGGTCGATTTTCAAGATGCAGAAAATCGTCTGCACCCACACTGTTAGAAATTTCATCATTAAATTACTGTTAAATGACCGGCAGCAGTCTGTCCATCTAATTCACCGTTAAATTTACGGTTTGGAACATTTTTCTATCTTTACCGGACCTAACCATTTCCAATCAGCTTGGTTAAAAAGCCGTAAATACAAAAGTTTACGGTTTTATAACCATTTAAAAATGATTTCAAAACAAAATTTTTACCGTTTTTGAACCATTTCGAGGCGTAGAATCTTCGAGGCGTAGAAACCGTAAACGAAGCTTGCGGGAATCGGACCCGGTTCTTCTGGTATACCAACCTTGCTCGCTAACCATTCGGCCATCTACACAAAACGGTCGTTTATTTATCAATAAATCTTTCCTTTCAACAGGAAAACTGCATTAAAATTGAGATTTCAGTTTTTGATTGGATCTAAAGTCATCTTTGGTCTAAATTTACTGTATATTGACGAAAATCATTTTATTTGCTGCAAAAATTAAAATACAAACAAGCTTCAGCAGCTCAAATTATGGGTTCGCTCATTCTCAAACAGTTCGGGAATGCGATGTCTCCAATTTTTGATTTACGTGTGTATGTCTTTCTATTTAGTAAATACTGCTTAAGCCGCTCCTTTTTCTGCTTTTTTTATATACACATGCAGATTTGAACTGAAAAATCTTTATTCATATTTTAACAACAACGTACGAACGGTAAGGCTTCGCAACCAATATGGACGCTCGATTCTTATTGAGCGCTTGAAAATCACAGTTAGTTAAACGTTCTTTAGGATAAACAGAGAATTAACGATTTTTTCCCAATCAGCGGTTTGAGTACCATCTTTTTAATGGTCATTCAACTGTTGTAATTAAATATGGTAAAATAACAATTAAATAAATGGTTATTTTACTATTTTCTTACGGAAATTTTTAACAGTACATGTCGTATGATTATGCGGCATGTAAAAGATCCCTTGAGTAGACATTTGCCTTGGATGCTCTCAGCTAAATTCCTATTGCAATTTCACATCAGCAGAGTCCGGGCTTTCTCTTTCAGGTGGAGAAACTGAACGTCCAAATTATCACCCGGCGATGGTACCACACTCATTGTAGTGCCGTTGAAAGTGATGTTACCAATGTCTCGAGAATGTACTAGGCCTGCAATTGCCAGAAGCCAAAAGCAGCCCATTAGAAATTATATTTGAAATGTACTTCTAAAATTGTAGAAGAAAAGGGTTTAAAAAAAGGAAATGCAGACTCAAAATATGAAGTCATAAATTTTCGGAAAATGTTATAAAAACAATTTTTCTTACACGAGCTGTGCATGTTACGATGACGCTTCAAGTGCTTATTTTTTTTATCTAAAAAAATGCATGTTTGTAAAAATTTCGAGAAAGAAAATCCTCGAAAAAGATGAAAGCAACAATTCAGCATCGAAAAAACAACACAAAGAATTTTGCGCTTTATACTTTAAAATATTTGAAAACAAAGCAAAAAATGAAGATAAAAGTATTAACTATTAGCTAAGCAACAAAAGAATTAATTTTCAAACTGAAAAACAATATTAAAAAATATCCTCCAGGATTTAACAATTGTGAACGTTTAGAGACTCTGTAGACTTCAAGCTGAAAAAAATTTCTTGCCATTACCCCTAGAAATTATTGCTTAAAATCAAAACCTATGTTTTGTTGACATTAAAAGTTATTTTGTACGTTATTATGTTATTCTTCTTGTGCAAAACGTTATTTATTTATTTTTTTAAATTTGTGTGTTCTACGTAAATACTACTTCTGTTTCTTTGTTAAATATATAATTTCTATAGTGGCTATTAAAGCTAAAGGGATTTTTGCCTCAAATTTAATTAAGTTTTGCTTTCCAACTTGAAGGAAGTATCTACAAAACCATTTTAAAAGTCATGAAAAATAATTAACTCTTTTATACTTTTTCTCCTTCATTCTTTTGCTGCTTTTCTACAGAATGTATTGCACTACTATAGCGAAAACAATTACAAACAGGAAGTCTGCATTAGCTATAATTATAATGTAATAATGAAGAAAGTTTCCCAGACGCAAATAAAATTAGACTGGAAAAAAATAATATCACACGTTAAAAGATAGCTGTTAGTGAGAATTTTGCTATTTTGAGTTCAATGAAACTTGAAACAAAACGATTAACTCTGAAAGTTCAGTAATGATGTAAAATAATTCGTGCGGGTTTTTTTCTTGACTTTTTCCCCCCTTGGAGTATTTTCAATTTGTTTGAAATGGTAGGAACAGAATCGTACTAAAACAATCTAGATGGTTGTAGTCACAGCGAGTTATTTTTCTGCGAATCTGTGGCTTTCTCATAAGGAGGAAAGGAGAAGGATCATCGTTGGTGGACCTTTGTATGATATACATTGAAATTTCTTCAATTCAAATTAGAGTCAGGTGGGGTAAAATGGGTCATTTTTAGCTATTTTCACATTTAAAGTTTCATAGCAACAAAACCAGAAACATTTCCCATTTCTTTTCAACTGCATCTTAAGATTGAACTCCTTTAGATCAATTTTATGCCATTTTAATATTTATTTTTTAATTATGAAATAGTTTAACTGAGTTTATAAAGTTGTGACCAGATTTACTCCATCGTGGAGTAAAATGGGTCATAATGCGAAATAATGCTGAAAACAGTTGTTTATTACTTTGAAATTGAAAAAAAAGTAAGTAACATATTTAGCAACATTTTGAATTATAATTAGATTGAAATGTTTAAATAATATTGTTCTAGATTGTTATATATTGGTTCACATAACACTTCAACAACATCACTTCTCTCTACCACATCAACAGGATCTTTTTTAGGGAAAACATTAAAAAAATTTTTTTAATTAAATTTCAATAAAATAAACAACGAACACTGTTTAAATTTAGGAATTTTCTGTAGTGAGGTGCAATAGAGTAAATTTTAAAACAATAATAGAATAGAACTAGCTAAGCCTAACCATGACCCATTTTACCACATCCAAGAAAAACTGGTGTAAAAAGTTAAATATTATTTTTTTTTTTTACATGCTCGGCTGTAATTGTTCTCCAAAGTTTCTTTGTGCAGAAATCCTTTAAATTTTGGTTCTTATTTGATAAAATATAGAGATTTTCAGAAGTTGGTAAACTATGTGTTTAGCACTCTATCATCCAAAAATTACAAAAATAATTTTTGTGTTGCCATTTTTAAGAACCTAACTTTTTTTAGAATGAAAAATGTTGCCAACACATTGAAATATAACATAAAAAATATTGGTTTAAAAATTTCAATTTCAAGTTCTACTATTTTGAGATTTTTATCAAGTGACCCATTTTACCCCATCCTACCCTATATGAGATTGGTCATATATATAGTCGAAAGTAGTATAAAGTAGGAGAAAAGTAAAGTCGTCGAAAGTAGGAAAAAAACTATTCCCAAAAAGTTTTTTACGAGTACACTCATTTACTAAATAAAAAGCTTCACTACTAGATAAAAAAAAGTAAAAAAAATCAGTTGAAAAATAGAGGAGAAAATAGTACTTAATTGTCTTTGCTTATTTGTGTATAGATGACAGTAAGGGAGCGATGGGAAAAGTGGCCAAGCTATGACTTGCTGATTTTTAAACGTAATACATATAAAAATATCAAATTTAGTGGCTACTTACTTCTCAACTATATTTGTAGAGGATTCAATTTTTAAATAATCCTAAGAATAGGTTAATTATCTGAAAAAAATCACAAAAATTTCCTAAAAGGCTAATTTGTGCCGGAATGGTTGGGCAAAGTGGCAACTTAATTCAAAGTTAAAACTATGTGATAAGAACGGTAAACTTGGGAAATGTTTTTTATTTGCAGTAAATTAGCAGAAATTTACAGCACTTTCAAAAACAAAAAGGAAGTATTTATTTCTCTTCTTATTTTCTTTGTTCATCTCTGAATGTTTTCAACATCCTGTGGATTTCCTCAATATAATGTTCCGAATATTATTTGCACTGCTGTTACGAATTTATTTTCAGCATACCATGAAACACTATTTGCTTTCTCCTGCAATGACTCCATGTATTCGGTTATATGCTCACAACAGCAGCAGATGCATATAGCATCAAAAGAAAAAAAGCAATTATTTATACAGCTCAATCCTACGTCGAATATTACTTTTTATTGGTAATATAACTATTGGTGGTTTACGAACAGTTGGGGTTCACAAAAGCATTTCCGAAAATCGAAAATTGATAAAATTGAAAAGCACGCAAAGTTATTTACTATTATATAATGCACCTTTCCAAAATTAGCTATATTGAAGACAAAAATTTTGTATTGAATAAATTGACATCATGTTGTAATAAAATTAATGTACATAATAAAATTATTTTTTTTCCGACCTTTATTCAGGTATACCGCATTAAAGCAGTCGTTAATTTGGGTTTGCTTTAATGCAACGTTTTGAAGGATACAAGATTTCATTTAATCAACATCACTTTTTTGACTCAAAAAGCGTAAGTGTCGTTAGAAAGCCATTAGAAGGTTAACTTATAGTATTAAGTTTTCATTATCGTCCTTTTTGATTAAGAGAGTCTCTAAGAACTCATTCAATATGCTTCTCACAATATCTTCATTCAATTTTTTTCTGTGTACGCCATTGTTGTAATAAATATTTAGAAGATCTGAAAAGCATAGTATTAACAACTGCAGATTTCTCTGGCGTAGCTCTTTAATTAAGGTTTTATCTTTACAAAAGTCACATGCATTTTACAATGAAAGTGAAAGACATTATCTTCTTACATAAGATTTTCAGTACCTTACTTCTAAAAATCTGCTTAGACATGTACGTCCAGTAATTAAGAAATAAATTTTGCCGTTGTTTGTTTCGTAAAAGGTAATTGAATATTACATTGTTTTAAAGGAAAGATTTTCAGGATTTGTAAATAGTGCTTAAAACAAGTGTTCGTAAATTACATGTTTGTAAAATAGAGAATCATATGTAAGGTCAATTAGCCTAAATGCGACGCGATTCCCGATAAGTTTCTCGCATTTAGGAAGTTTTTGACCATATTTATGGCATATTGGCATGTAAGAAAATGAAGATGGAATGCACTTATTCTTTTGATGATAAACTGTTTCTATCTAAGAAATTGAACTCTAATTATAATTCTAGAAATAATTTGTATCACTGTAGCATTTATTGCGCTTTTGTCGCATTTAGGGTAGCTAAAATCTAAATGCGACACTCAAGTACCTAAAATACGTCAGTGCTACTTTTTTTCAATTTTGCACTATTACTTTTTTGAGTGCACTTAATTTTATAAATCAGGGGCTCCCAAACTGAGAGCCGCGGCACCCTGGGGTCCATACCGAAAGATGACGGGTATCGCCGGTACCCTTGACATCATTTTTCTCAAAAATCGTTAAGACACCCAATTATCATACATACCACGGATAGGTGTTACATGACTAGGATGCCATGATTAAAAGGGGAACTTTGGTTTTGACGGAATCTAGAAGTGCATTTGAATAGTGACGTCACGAGAGCCGATTTTTTTTTATAGGCGAAAAGAGGTTGTTTTAATCAAAATATAAGAAACATGGTGGTTTCCGGTTCGTGTGTTATACGATGTTCAGTATATTTTTGGAAAAGAAAAGTAAGTTTTTAAACAGGGGTGCCCATCCCACCTCAGAGCGATGTCCCACCCCTAAAAAATTCTCCTGATAACACCCCTAAAAACTTTCATTCCTATTTTTTTTGGAATAGGAGCATTTCGGGCATTCTTTTTATTTTACCATTTTCTTTTGCAAAAAAAAAAAAAAAAAAACTAAACCAGAGGTGCCCCCCAGAATGAAGGCACAGCCCCTAACAAATCACAAAGCTCCGCCCTCGAAAAAGAAAAAAAACGATGACACCATTAAAAAACTGCGAACTCCATAAAAACACCCTATTTTGGATTACTCGCTTCTCATAAAAAGCTACACCCCCAAAAAACAACGGCACTCCAAAATTACCCCCCTACCAATTTTTTATTTACAACCCTCTTAAATAGCTACAGAGCCCCCCCCCCCAAAAAAAAAATCGAAGACCACCGAGAAAAATAGGCCAAAATTCCCTAAAAACAGCCTCTCTCATTTATAAATAATCCACATCCTAAACAGCTATGCAATGCCCCCCAAAATAAACGATAATATCCACAAAAACCGGCCAAACTCTTGAAAACCCCTTTTTTTTATTCCCCACTCCTCTTAAAAGCTACACCCCCGAAATAACGATGGCACCCGAAAGACAAGCCAACCCTCCCCCCAATGTTTTAAAATTACCATCCCCTTAAGTGTCTACGGAGCCCCCCCCCCCCCCCAAAAAACAGCCAAACCTCTCCTGAAAACCATCCCCCCAAAAATTATGACTTATCCAACTCCTATAAAGTTTCGCAGAACAACCCCCCCCTCCCCCCCAAAAAAAGATGGTACCCTTAAAAGTCAGACAAAACACCCCTCAAACAATTTATGAAATATCTACCCTATAAAATAGTTCGGAGTCCCCCCCCCCCGAAAACTTAACGATCATACCCACAAAAAATCGGCCTAAATCTTCAAAACATCTCTCCAAAAAATTTAATGATAAATGTTGATTGTTGGATTTTAAAACTCTTAATTACGTATTTAAAAAAAAAACTCAAATTTTCAAATTTCTTATTAACTTGATTTTTCTAACTAAAGAAAAATTATTTTTTTATTAATAATAAATATTAATACAGATATACACATGCGATCAGTAAAAATACTTGAATGAACTTTAAAACATTACGGAAGGTATTAACTCCTCTTACAAAATAACAAATACACATACAAATATATTTACTCAAATCATAATTCTAAGAATTTAATTTACCGAAAATTTCTATATTTGTAAGAAATACACTTATTTAATGATATTTTGCTTATTTTTGATGCAATTATTTCCATTCACCCCAAGAATTTTTAGAGCACGGATCGTATCAACTTGGACAAAATATTACATTGATTAATATACGTTTGCTTATTTTTGCTTAAATACACGCTATTATTTAACTCAGTTCAATTTCAAAAAATCAGAATGCATGGACGTTATAATGGATCAAAGAACTTCAAATAGGAACAGAAGCATAAAAAAGGGAATAGAAAGAAAAAAAAAAGAAAAACTTCAAGTTGAAGCAAAAGCTTCTCCGCATCTTGGATACTACCGTCGCATCTCGAAATTTCAACCGTCGCACTTATTCGCCAAGAGTGATCCATGTGTCTGAATGCAACTCATATTTTCAAACGATTATAAATAAAAACAAATCGTCTGCTCTTTTTTCAACTTGGGGCAGGCTAGACATACGTGGATGGAATTATTTGACCTTCACACAAAACCCCAGAATTAGCAGATCGAAATTCGCGCTTTTTTGTCGCGATTTGGAAATGTTGGGGGCGATACAAAATGGATATTTATTACAATAGAGAGTTTCCTAACAAAAAACGCTTTAAATGCTATGAAAGATTTCGCATTTTGTTCTCGAGATTCATATGTTTTAATATATTACACTTATAAACATTTCTTGCAAAAATATTTTAGGTAAGCGAACTTTGTCTCATTTTCTCGATTTTTACATTTAGGCTAATTGACCTTATTTTGAAAATCTTTATTGGTAGTTATATTTGGTATTTGGAGCTTCTATGCTACGTCATCGCTGAATCATTTTTAGCAAAATCATTCAAAATCGGGAGGTTGAGAACATCCAGTGTTAAACATGTTTCGTGTCATTATTCTCTCATATCCAAATGAAGCTCACTAACCGCCATATTCACCGTCAATCTAACTCCACGCGTGAAACCACGAGATCCGTTAACTCGGAGTTGGGGCTTAGCGCTGCGAAGTTAAAAATCGGTATTCACGGAGGAAAATCAACCTGGGGTTTTCCAACCACGAAGTTAGTCAACTCGACGACATGTGGGAATGTACGCAGGCCCGTTATTGGTCAAAACTATCACATGATTTTCTTCATGCTTTTTCGCCGCGCAGTGTACATTTCGTTTCCCGTTCTCTGCGGTATAGTAATGAATAAAACATGAGTGGTTTTTAGCCCGTTTGAGAAGGTATTACTTCTAGCACTCGTGGAAAAAATTTAAAAATATTGAAAAGTAAAGAATCCAATAAAATTTTTCTCGGAAAATGAAAATATATATATATTTAACGAATAGGAAATTATAATTAATTTTATCATTGTAATATATCTCTTTCTGACATTAGAAAGGTACCATTCACAAACGAGATATATATAATATAGAAATGTATCATTATGAACCAAGCAGTAGTGTATTATTGTATCTTTTAAATATTTATTTGAATATTCTTTCATTAAATCAAGGCTGTAACCAGGGATGCCCACGAACCCCCCCCCCCCCAAAAAATTTTCGCTATGTAGCATATATTCCTCCCTGAAACTTTCCTCAACATAAGTGTTTCAAAGCCTCCCGCCCCCCCCAAAAAAAAAAAATCTGGCTATGGATTTGCATTAAATTCATACGAGTATTTAAAAAATGCATTTGATTTCAATTATAACTATTGTAAATACTTTATTCTTACAATCACTTCGTATTGGCAAAGTACAGTAAAAATTTGGTTTAAGTCTTACAACTGCATGAACCGGCAATTCAAAATTATGTGATTTGGGGTTAAAAAGAACCCTTTTTCTAATGCAAATATGAATTCATTAATACAAATACATATGGCGAATATTTTGACTTTTTCAAAAACCTTGCAGTTTACCTTTAAACACAAAACTGCCATTAGCATTATGGATTCATTTCATATGTCTTTTTTTTTTTTTTTAAAGAAGCTTTTCACATATTCAAAACCTTTGTTAAATTTAAAAAAAAAGAAAAGAATGTACAAGCAAAAATAAATTGGCCAATGACATAAAACACATGGTAAAGGTCAACAAGTTTATTTTATTCGACATACACAAATCAAAATATTCCACATGAACTTCGCAGGCCCAGAAGTAACCTTGGTAAAAAAAATCAGGACGCATGTTAAAAGTTCAGTATATACATGTACACTTTAAAGTAGAATAAAATTATATCAAAAAGTAACAAGGAGAGAGAAAAATAAATAATTAAATAAAAATACTAAAGATATATTCCCCCCCATTGTTTGGTATTTCTGTTCAATTAGGAATCATGATAAAGTTTCAAAATCTTTAATGAAGTAATAGCTCCCGAGAGAAAAACATTATCAGAAACACACAAAAGTGACAAAGAAATCATTGAACAATACTAGTTAATAAAATTAAAACAACTCTAAAGTTGTATTTTTTGTAAGGCTTCTTCAGAAATTCAAGATCGTGTAAAGCGAAGAAAGCTCTAAAATCTCAACATATTCCAATTATCGCAACATCCAGTCCGCCATTGCTAATGTTTACATGTACTGAGCATGCGCTCAAACCTTAACTTTGCTCTGGAGCTTGGTTGAGTTACTCGACCTGGCATGGTTTCGGGAACCTGTTTGCGCGTAGTCAAAGTTGATGGTTAATAGGAAATCCGCGGTAACTTCAGGTTGGAGACCGGTTTCGCGTCAAACCATGAGGTTAGAGTTGACGGTGAATACGGCGGTTAGACTAATTTTTTGTTAAAGCAAACATTAACTTGCGTAAACCACCAATGAAATGAGGCCCTGGCTAAACTAAAGCGGCCTTTACACACACGTTCTTACCGCGGTCCGAACGGCGAGCCATTTAGATCCGCGGTCAAGAGCGTGCGTAAACACGTGTGCCGTATTCACCGTCAACTCTAACCTCATGGTTTGCCGCGAAACCGGTCTCCAACCTGGAGTTACCGCGGATTCCCTATTCACCATCAACTTTGACTACGCGCAAACAGGTTCCCGAAACCATGCCAGGTCGAGTAACTCAACCAAGCTCCAAAGCAAAGTTAAGGTTTGAGCGCATGCGCAGTACATGTAAACATTAGCAATGGCGGACTGGATGTTGCGAAAATTGGAATTTGTTGAGCTTTTATTAGAGCTTTCTTCGCCTTACACGATCTTGAATTTCTGAAGAGGCCTTACAAAAAATACAACTTTAGAGTTGTTAAAGCTGATAGAAAATTCCATCGCGCATAAAACCTATTTGAACAATGCACTGACCCCACGAGAACAGTTGCTTTTGACATTACGTTTTTTTGCTGTTTTGCGTCCGGATCATTTCAGATTGTTGTAGGGGATCTGTGTAATGTGAGCCAGCCTACAGTTTCTAGAACAGTTGGTGAGCATCAGTGATTAACAGATTCGTATTGATGCCTTATTAGACGGAAGAAGAATGTATAAAGGTAAGTTATCAGGATCTCTCTTGCTTAGTAATTCCATGTTATCAATCATTTAGCAAATATTCTGCAACAATATTATATAAATTAAGCACAACTTCAGTGCATAGTAAAGGAGAGAAGGCGGGGGGGGGGGGGCTAAGAAGTACTGATAAAACGACATGTATCGCCACATCTATGTCTGTATATTTTTTTTTAATATCTCCGTAACCCTGTCCTGTTACTGAACACAAAATCCGGTATACTGGCCAGTCCCGTCATATGGGCAATCTGGGGCATACATTGCCCTTACACCCCCCCCCCCCCCGACTTTTAGAAATATATTGAATTTAAGCATGCTTTTATGTACTTTTTTGTTTGTTACCTGCAGTAGGAATAGGTATTAAAAATATAACCCCTCCCCTAATTTGGAAATGACGGGCCTGTATCTCGCAAATAAAATTTGTTTTTGCGTATAGAATTTACAGGTTTTGAACACCAGAGCTGTTTATCCTGTACGAATAAGTCACACAAGAGACACCAAATATCTGGGAAATCAATATCTGGTTTATTCCTAATTTTAACCTTGCCACTCCCAATAAGCAAAGTTCTATGCATATGCACAGTAAATGCTTTTTTTCACATCTTTGATGACCTTTTCATTCATTTCGCCTGTTTACCCACGTTTTCCCTCTCGATTTGGACCGGGTTATCTGAGTTTTTGATTATATTCAAGGTAACTTCGTTACCTGCTTACTATTCGAGAGCAGTTCAATGCATGCTGCATTTCAAACTGCACCACTGTGCAAATTCCATCTGGTGGGGGGGATAGCGGTTATGTCTGAATTTCTATGTTAATGACACCAATCAATAGACCATCGTCATAGGCAGAAGTTAGGTATGTCATAGAACTGAATTACATTATACATAATACTATAAGCACCCATCAAACGTTTTTGTATATAAATGTTTCAGTATATCCAGGATCATCATTTGGGCTCCCCGGGGCGGGGGGGGGGGGGACTAGTTTTCCCCCTGACTTAAATACAATGTATTTTTGCATGTGTATGTATTTTGTTGATTTAACCTATTGAGTGGTAGCCTTCCGTGGTAGCATTCCACAGGTCCGGGGTTCTATTCCCAAGCTGGGCATGGTTGACTCAGCCATCCCTTCAGTGGGGTCGATAAAATGAGGACCAAGCATGCTTGGGAACTAAACACTGGGGATTCCGCGTCAGGTCTAGAAAATTGGGATTTGCACAGTAGGCCATGGCCCCCAAAAGGGCTGCTGCGCCACTGACTGTAGCTTTTTTTAGTTTGATTTTACCTATAATTTGCATTGAATATATACCCTTTAACCCCCTCCCCCCCTATAAAATTTTGAACCGACAAGGCTGCGTTGATCTCTCAAGGAAGGAAAAGTTTTGAGCTTTTGTTGCTAAGCAGCTGCCAGTATAGATTAATTCAGTGATATTCCAATTTTGTACTTGAATCATGTTAAGCTTTTCCAATTTTGGCTGCTTGGCACCAGTGGAAGAATTTAATTTTTCTCACGGCATCTTGGTCGTATAACACCTACTTATAATTGTAAACGGGGTAATGTCATATAAGGATAAATTGTCGAATGATTTTTTAAAAGTATTATTGTTCCCCCCAACCAGTGGCAAAAGCTAGCATAGGTGACACCCGAGGCGGTTATCAATGGTATGTCCCCACCCCCTGAAAAAAAGAAAAGCAAAGAAAGAAGAAAGCCCAGCAAAAAAAAAAAAAAGAAAAAAATACCATTCGTATTCTGTGAGTTATAATATTTCATGTATTTGTTGACAGCAATTGTGTGTGTTTAGCAGTAAAAATACCGATTTGAATATTTTTGTAATTAAACCTTTTCTCAACTAAAAGTAGAAAAGAAAATGAAAGAAAAAAATATACAGTTCAAGGTATTTGTTCCATTATATGGAGCTGTTAAAGGTTTAAATTTTAAAGGTTTTTATAAAAAGAAATGTGCTGTAAATATTTTATATATTTTTCTAGCAGTTAGCATAAAATCTTAAGTATATTTTTTAATTTTTTTGGCTCATTGCTTAGCCTTTTCAAACTCATTTTGAAATTGTTGTAAAAGAAAATAATACGTGTAACCATGAATAATTTCTTCAACTTGTATTTTCATCCTTTCAGAGTGTTTATTTTATGAAAAAAAGCTGTTTTTTTCCTTGAAAGTTTTAATCACTTTTTCAACAAAATCACATGTACTTACTGCAAATAAGAAATCAGTGCTAATGCATTGTTATGGGCTATAAATAAGTATTCATAAGTGCATTGCCCCTTTTTATACAAAGGCATACCTGTGTTTTTTGACAATATTATGTTTAACCATGGGGAAAAAAATCCAAAAATTATAATGTAAATTTGATTTATTTAAATATATATTCTTCAAATATTGTAAGCAAATAACTTTTCATTTCAGGTGATCCTGAGCCAGAATTAGATGAAGAGCTGCAGGGCCTCTTTGATGATGTTTCATCACAAATGGAAGTATTAATTGCAAGTAACAGCAATGGTACATCTAATGGCTTTGAAAAAAAAATATTTAATTGTACAAAATTTTTCTCATAAATGTTCAAAATTTTTTCTTAACTTAAATGTTTGGAATTTAATTGTTCAATTTTTTTTCTTAAAATGTTCGAAATTTAATTGTTCAAATTTTTTTTCTCTTAGTTCAAAAATTGTCCAGCAAAATATGTTTTATTCTACCCTTTTTGTCGTAATATTCCAGATTTTTTATATTAATTTTATTTTCTTTCTCATCCAGAACATTTCCTTGTTACCCATTATTTTAGAAGTTGCAAGTTGTTTTAATTATGTAAACTTTACTAGGACTATTTGAAATACTGATTTGTATCCAAAACAAATATGTGATCTGACATAGAAAATGTTGCAGGTTACTTGGTGCTTTTAATTAATCTCTTAAGTGTTCATAAATTGGATTGCCCCCCTTTTTTAATTTTATTAACTAGTATTGTTCAATGATTTCTTTGTCACTTTTGTGTGTTTCCGATAATGTTTTTCTCTCGGGAGCTAATACTTCATTAAAGATTTTGAAACTTTATCATGATTCCTAATTGAACAGAAATACCAAATAATGGGGGGTAATATATCTTTAGTATTTTTATTTATTTTTCTCTCTCCTTGTTGCTTTTTGATTTAATTTTATTCTACTTTTGATTTAATTTTATTCTGCAAAGTGTACATGTATATACTGAACATTTAACATGCGTCATGATTTTTTTTTTGCCAAGTTTACTTCTGGGCCTGCGAAGTACATGTGGAATATTTTGATTTATGTATGTCGAATAAAATAAACTTGTTGACCTTTACCATGTGTTTTATGTCATTGACCAATTTACATTTGCTTGTATATTCTTTTCTTTTTTTTTTTTAATTTAACAAAGGTTTTGAATATGTGAAAAGCTTCTTTAAAAAAAAAAAAGACATATGAATTGAATCCATAATGCTAATGGCAGTTTTGTGTTTAAAGGTAAACTGCAAGGCTTTTGAAAAAGTCAAAATATTCGCCATATGTATTTGTATTAATGAATTCATATTTGCATTAGAAAAAGGGTTCTTGTTAATCCCAAATCACATAATTTTGAATTGCCGTTTCATGCAGTTGTAAGACTTAAACCAAATTTTTACTGTACTTTGCCAATGCGAAGTGATTGTAAGAATAAAATATTTACAATAGTTATAATTGAAATCAAATGCATTTTTTAAAATACTCTCATGAATTTAATGCATGGCCACAGCCAGATTTTTTTTTTTTTTTTTTTGGGGGGGGGGGGTTAAAACAGTTATGTTGAGGAAAGTTTCAGGGAGGAATATATGCTACACTGCGAAAATTTTCGGGGGGGGGGGGGGTTCGTGATTATCCCTGGTTACAGCCTTGATTTAATGAAAGAATATTCAAATAAAAATTTAAAAGTTGGGGCTCAGCGCTGCGAAGTTAAAAATCGGTATTCACGGAGGAAAATCAACTTGGGGTTTTCCAACCACGAAGTTAGTTAACTCGACGCCATGTGGGAACGTACGCAGGCCCGTTATTGGTCAAAACTATCACATGATTTTCTTGCTTTTTCGCCGCGCAGTGTACATTTCGTTTCCCGTTTTTAAAATTCCCGTTCTCTGCGATATAGCGATGAATAAAACACGAGTGGTTTTTAGCCCGTTTGAGAAGGTATTACTCCTAGCACTCGTGAAAAAAACTTTAAAATATTGAAAAGTAAAGAATCCAATAAAATTTCTCCCGGAAAAGGAAAAAATATATATATTTAACGAGGAGGAAATTATAACTAATTTTGTCATTGTAATATATCTCTTTCTGACATTAGAAATGTACCATTCACAAACGATATATATATATTATATAAATGTATCATTATGAACCAAGCAGTAGTGTATTATTGTATCTTTTAAATTTTTATTTGAATATTCTTTCATTAAATCAAGGCTGTAACCAAGGATGCCCACGGACCCCCCCCCCCCCCCCGAAATTTTTCGCAGTGTAGCATATATTCCTCCCTGAAACTTTCCTCAACATAACTGCTTAAAAGCCCCTCCCCCCCCCCAAAAAAAAAAAATATGGCTATGGCCTTGCATTAAATTCATGAGAGTATTTAAAAAAATGCATTTGATTTCAATTATAACTATTGTAAATATTTTATTCTTAAAATCACTTCGCATTGGCAAAGTACAGTAAAAATTTGGTTTAAGTCTTACAGCTGCATGAAACGGCAATTCAAAATTATGTGATTTGGGGTTAACACGAACCCTTTTTCTAATGAAAATATGAATTCATTAATACAAATACATACGGCGAATATTTTGACTTTTTCAAAAGCCTTGCAGTTTACCTTTAAACACAAAACTGCCATTAGCATTATGGGTTCATTTCATATGCCTTTTTTTTTTTTTTAAAGAAGCTTTTCACATATTCAAAACCTTTGTTAAATTAAAAAAAGAAAAGAATATACAAGCAAATGTAAATTGGTCAATGACATAAAACACATGGTAAAGGTCAACAAGTTTATTTTATTTGACATACATAAATAAAAATATTCCACATGAACTTTGCAGGCCCAGAAGTAACCTTGGCAAAAAAAAAAAATCAGGACGCATGTTAAATGTTCAATATATACATGTACACTTTAAAGTAGAATAAAATTATATCAAAAAGCAACAAGGAGAGAGAAAGATAAATAATTAAATAAAAATACTAAAGATATATTCCCCTCCCATTGTTTGGTATTTCTGTTCAATTAGGAATCATGATAAAGTTTCAAAATCTGTAATGAAGTAATAGCTCCAGAGAGAAAAACATTATCGGAAACACACAAAAGTGACAAAGAAATCATCGAACAATACTAGTTAATAAAATTAAAAAAGGCGGGCAATCCAATTTATGAACACTTAAAAGATTAATTAAAAGCACCAAGTAACCTGCAAAATTTGCTATGTCAGATCACATATTTGTTTTGGATACAAATCAGTATTTCAAATAGTCCTAGTAAAGTTTACATAATTAAAACAACTTGCAACTTCTAAAATAATGGGTAACAAGGAAATGTTCTGGATGAGAAAGAAAATAATTTTATTTTCTTTCTTATCCAGATTTGTTATATTAATTTTATCTGGAATATTATGACAAAAAGGGTAGAAGAAAACATATTGTGCTGGACAATTTTTGAACTAAGAGAAAAAAAATTTGAACAATTAAATTTCGAACATTTAAGTTAAGAAAATTTTTTGAACATTTATGAGAAAAATTTTGTACAATTAAATTTCTTTTTCCAAAGCCATCAGATGTACCATTGCTGTTACTTGCAATTAATACATCCATTTGTGATGAAGCATCATCAAAGAGGCCCTGCAGCTCTTCATCTAATTCTGGCTCAAGATCACCTGAAATGAAAAGCTATTTGCTTACAATATTTGAAGAATATATAATTAAATAAATCAAATTAACATTATAATTTTTGGATTTTTTTTTCCCATGGTTAAACATAATATTGTAAAAAACACAGGTATGCCTTTGTATAAAAAGGGGCAATGTACTTATGAATACTTATTTATAGCCCATAACAATGCATTAGCACTGATTTCTTATTTGCAGTAAGTACATGTGATTTTGTTAAAAAAGTGCTTAAAACTTTCAAGGAAAAAAACAGCTTTTATTCATAAAATAAACACTCTGAAAGGATGAAAAATACAAGTTGAAGAAATTATTCATGGTTACACGTATTATTTTCTTTTACAACAATTTCAAAATGAGTTTGAAAAGGCTAAGCAATGAGCAAAAAAATTAAAAAATATACTTAAGATTTCATGCTAACTGCTAGAAAAATATATAAAATATTTACAGCACATTTCTTTTCATAAAAACCTTTAAAATTTAAACCTTTAACAGCTCCATATAATGGAACAAATACCTTGAACTGGATATTTTTTTCTTTTATTTTCTTTTCTACTTTTAGTTGAGAAAAGGTTTAATTACAAAAATATTCAAATCTGTTTTTTACTGCTAAACACACACAATTGATGTCAACAAATACATTAAATATTATAACTCACAGAATACAAATGGTATTTTTCCTTTTTTTTTTTTTTTTCTGGGCTTTCTTCTTTCTTTGCTTTTCTTTTTTTCAGGGGGGTGGGGACATACCATTGATAACTGCCTCGGGTGTCACCTATGCTAGCTTTTGTCACTGGTTGGGGGGAACAGTAATACTTTTAAAACATCGTTCGACAATTTATCCTTATATGACATTACCCTGTTTACAATTATAAGTAGGTGTTATACGACCAAGATGCCGTGAGAAAAATTAAATTCTTCCACTGGTGCCAAGCAGCCAAAATTGGAAAAGCTTAACATGATTAAAGTACAACATTTGAATATCACTGAATTAATCTATACTGGCAGCTGCTTAGCATCAAAAGCTCAAAACTTTTCCTGCCTTGAGAGATCAACACAGCCTTGTTGGTTCAAAATGTTATAGGGGGGAGGGGGTTAAAGGGTATATATTCAATGCAAATTATAGGTAAAATCAAACTAAAAAAAGCTAAAGTCAGTGGCGCAGCAGCCCTTTTGGAAGCCATGGCCTACTGTGCAAATCCCAGTTTTCTAGACCTGACGCGGAATCCCCAGTGTTTAATTCCCAAGCATGCTTGGTCCTCATTTTATCGACCCCACTGAAGGGATAGCTGAGTCAACCCTGCCCAGCTTGGGAATAGAACCCCGGACCTGTGGAATGGTACCACGGAAGGCTACCACTCAATAGGTAAAATCAACGAATTACATAAACACATGCAAAAATACATTGTATTTAAGTCAGGGGGAAAACAAGTCCCCCCCCCCCGCCCCGGGGAGCCCAAATGATGACCCTGGATATACTGAAACTTTTATATACAAAAACGTTTGATGGGTGCTTATAGTATTATGTATAATGTAATTCAGTTCTGTGACATACCTAACTTCTGCCTATGACGATGGTCTATTGATTGGTGTCATTAACGTAGAAATTCAGGCATAACCGCTATCACCCACCAGATGGAATTTGCACAGTGGTGCAGTTTGAAATGCAGCGTGCATTGAGCTGCTCTCGAATAGTAGGTAGGTAACGAAGATACCTTGAATATAATCAAAAACTCAGATAACCCGGTCCAAATCGAGAGGGAAAATGTGGGTAAACAGGCGAAATGAATGAAAAGGTCGTCAAAGATGTGAAAAAAAGCATTTACTGTGCATATGCATAGGACTGTGCGTATTGGGAGGGGCAAGGTTAAAATTAGGAATAAACCGGATATTGATTTCCCAGATATTTGGTGTCTCTTGTGTGACTTATTCGTACAGGATATATAGCTCTGGTGTTCAAAACCTACAGGATATACAGCTCTAGTGTTCAAAACCTGTAAATTCTATACGTAAAAAACAAATTTATTTGAGAGATGCAGGCCCGTCATTTCAAAATTTTCCGGGGAGGGGGTATATTTTTAATACCTATTCCTACTGCAGGTAACAAACAAAAAAGTACATAAAAGCATGCTTATATTCAATATATTTCTAAAAGTCGGGGGGGGGGGAGAGGTTAGGGCAATTCATGCCCCAGATTGCCCATATGACGGGCCTGGCCATTATACCGGATTTTGTGTTCAGTAACAGGACAGGGTTACGGAGGTATTAAAACAAAATATATAGACGTAGATGTGCCGATACATGTCCTTTTATCAGTACTTCTTAGCCCCCCCCCCCCCCATCTCTCCTTTACTATGCACTGAAGTTGTGCTTAAGTTATATAATATTGTTGCAGAATATTTGCTAAATGATTGATAACATGCAATTACTAGCAATAGAAATCATGATAACTTACCTTTATACATTCTTCTTCCGTCTAATAAGGCATCAATACGAATCTGATGCTCACCAACTGTTCTAGAAACTGTAGGCTGGCTCACATTACACAGATCCCCTATAACAATCTGAAATGATCCGGACGCAAAACAGCAAAAAAACGTAATGTCAAAAGCAACTGTTCTCTTGTGGTCAGTGCATTGTTCAAATAGGTTTTATGCGCGATGGAATTTTCTTTCAGTTTTAGCAACTCTAAAGTTGTATTTTTTGTAAGGCCTCTTCAGAAATTTAAGATCGTGTAAGGCGAAGAAAGCTCTAAAAACTCAACATATTCCAATTTTCGCAACATCCAGTCCGCCATTGCTAATGTTTACATGTACTGCGCATGCGCTCAAACCTTAACTTTGCTCCGGAGCTTGGTTGAGTTACTCGACTTGGCGTGGTTTCGGGAACCTGTTTGCGCGTAGTCAAAGTTGATGGTGAATAGGAAATCCACGGTAACTCCAGGTTGGAGACCGGTTTCGCGTCAAACCATGAGGTTAGAGTTGACGGTGAATACGGCGGTAAGTGAAACTGTTCTGTTTCCACACTGATGTACCGGTGTTTTGATGGGAGCATATTAAAGAAATTATAGGTTCAGTGAGAATAGATACGGTATTGATTGCGCTCCAAGGCGAGAAAAACGCAACAGAAAATATTACTCTGTATTTATTTTTACTGTTTGCCTTTACATTAATATTTTAAAATTAAAAAAATAGTTTTCACCGGCCAGTGAAGAGTAAGAGGAAAGTTTGCAACCCATAATATCAATTCACTGTTGCTAAGGAAGCAACAGTGAAGTATATCAGAAAAGACGTTTCTAAACAAATCTAATAGTGGTGGTGGTGTCGTGTCCTCGCTCGTGGCGAGGAAGAATAGGTTTGCTGCTCCTGAGTCAAACGGGGCCCTTGTAGGCAGGAGTCCGATTTCTGCCCCTTTGAAATATGTTAATAATATTTTTTGAGCAAGCATACATGGAAAATGAGAATAATTTCTTAAGAGCACTGAGAAAGGTAATTTTGCGACGCATCTATCCCTCAATTTAGGGAATTGTTTATTATACCCTCCTGCTTTTAGGAAGTGGGCAGTGGCAATGTGAACTTTTATGTACATGAAACGATAGAGGGATTTTGCTCACTATTTATGCTTCAAAAGCCGTTTTTTCAAATTTCTGACTTTCCGTATTTATTAGATTTTCGAACAACACAGATTACAGGGAGTTTGGAATAATGCAAATTTGCTACTAACGGAAGCAAGAAAATCAATTTTTTCTTGTCACGTATCTTTAGCATGCGTGCAACGTTTGTCATTAATACAGGGGCATACTTTAAAAGGTGGTAGGACACATCACAAGCATTGAAAACTTTGTCGGACCCCATAACAGAAAGTGACAGCAGGTGTACAGAACTAAAAGGACACAAGACACTGATAAATGGAAAAAAACTTTTATTGAACCAAAAATCCTGCATATAAAATACTAGAGTATAAGTTTACGGAAGGTGTTCTTGCAGTTTGTACAGTTCCAAAGTACAAAACAATAATAATTACTCAGCCATCGTGCGCTTTAGAAAAAAAAAAGTTTTGTTTCAATCGATTAAAAGTTTCTTTTAAATTATTGAAATAAAATTTCGATATGGGGTTAAATACATATTAAAATGAATACTAACTTCAAGAACCTAATAAAAATGCCGTACTTTTGACAAAACAATTTAAGAATGTCCTACTTTTGACAACACAATTGAATTCAGCGTGCCCAAATTCGCTTACATTTCAAATCTTAGTAAATTCTGACTGCTAGAACCGGACATATTACAAAAAGGAGTGATTCGTACATTGAATTTTTAGAAAAATCTACAAAATCTTTGGAAAAACATTCAAAATTTGATTTTGTAAACTAAGTGCCTAGTATGTAAGCAAATATTTAGAATATAGTATGGATAATTTTAGATTTTAATTGTTTCCTAAAGTCATAATCGCTCTTAAATTAAATATTACATCACTTTTGGTATAAATAGCTCAGTTGTATTAATGGTATTGTGTCTATTCAGGACGTAATAAAACATTTCTCATCTGATAATATCCATAAACAACCGGCGTTAATAAATCAAACCTATAATTTATTCATAGATAAGAGCTTATGTCCATGAAATGGCTTTGAACTATTACTTCTGGCTCAGCCCAAACGAAAATATATTCAATATTATGTCTCTTTAGTGAAACCTTAATTAGAAATAGTAAGAAAATAAATTTGCAATCCCACTTTTTACAATGCAACCATCAGCATTTAAGAACAATTTCCGCGCACTCTTCTTAAACGATGTGGATGGAAAAATGCCAAGTGAGCGAAAATTCCCTCACGATGTAGACTCAGGCTCATTGTCATAGACGAATCCTGCACGTTTCCTTGCCGTCTAGCTACAGAGTTATAGCTCGGTTAATGGATTCCGCCTTCTTTTATCGATTTAGTCACATTACAGAAGCTTCCTTAATGGAAATATAGTTTTATATTTGAAAACATCTTTTACTCTAGTCGTTTGAAGAGAAGTTTCTGCTCCAAGAGAGACCACATCGAATGTTGTTCATATTTTACAGAAACAGAATTTTTTTCTTCGAAACTAAAATAGAAATTTTTTTTTCTGTGAATGGGTCCCAATAGACTCTGTCTATTGTGAGTTGTTTTATGTCCGGAGTTAAATTGTTTCCTTTTGTATGCATGAATGTTACACCGAAGTTTCTAAGAACGTGGTATTAGAATCGGCTTAATGGTGTTTAAATATTACAATATCTCGACTACACACAATTTAAATTGAATGCGCAATCGTAACTCTTTATGTAGGGCGTGGAAATATGAGAAGAGAGAAGCAACTTTTATTTGACCGTATATAAAGTTGCAACAAGTTACTTTTTCTAAATTATCGTGCCCATAAGGCAGCGTTTCTCAACCTTTCAATATTCGCGGCCCAGTTTTCAATCATGATTTTCATCGCGCCCCCCACTTACAATAAAATGTATACAACAATAATGTATGTTGAGTACTTTGGATTCTGTTTGTGAATTATTTTTAACTAACTGCCAACACAAGAGTAAAAGCGAGTAATTTAGTAATAAAATTAATTTAGCAATAAATCACTATTTGAATTTTGGGCAGGAGTAGAGGATTATTTTTCTGCACTAAAAACAAGGGCAGTTCGCATTCTAATACCATTTTCAACATCCTACTTTCGTGAAACTGGATTTTCCACTGTGACTTCTTTCAAGGCAAACTATAGATCTTCGCTAAATATGGAAACAGAGCTGAGAGTGGCTATTTCTAATAGTAAGTCTTCCTTTGAAAAACTTTACTTTACAAGACAGGCCCAAGGAAGTCACTAATAATTATTAAATTTGTTTTTCATTTAGTATGCTTTGATTGAAAAAGTTTTGATTTAGTAATTTGTTTTACTTTAATAAGTTGTTAAATATGTCGAAATGTATTTTGTGTTCCATGTGTAGGTGTGATTTCCCTTCCGTCAGTTAATCAATTTTTTTAACTAATATTTTCTCTTGGATATTCTTTGAGAATCGCTGGCTTTATCTGTTAGTGTGTGTGGTGGGGGGATGGGAGCTCTTTGGCTAGAATATTTGTGTGCTCGAGCTGGCTTTATTTACAAAGGTAAATAAGGAACGACCTTTAAATGGCAATGATGAAGGGCGGTTTAAACGTCGGGGGACATGATGGTCACCGCGGTATATCCGATTCCGCGGTATACTGAGGCGCGGTATAACGGGGTTTTACTGTACTAGTTTTTTTTTATTTTATAAACCTAGTCTTAAAAATTCTTTGACACACTGTGTACAGTTATTATATCAGTGATAAAAATATTTGACAACGGATACGATCCTTTTGAAGTCATGGTGCGCCAAATCCCGGAATTCATTTCCATTCAAAGAGGTGTGGCGAGAGCTCGCCGTTGTCTGTTGTGGGCCTGATGTGACCCTCCCCCTCCCCCTTCTCCCGCCTTCTGGCCGGCCTTGCGAGTGATTCAAACTATAAAAATTTTTGCGTTTAGTCGCGGTGCTGCACTTTAGTGGTCAACTTAGACAGGTGGTCATCTTATAGAGGGTGGGTGTTTTTTTTTTTTTTTTTTTGCTACTTTTTACACTTTTTATTTATTCATTTATAACTAATTAAAACATAGCTTCAAGTAATGACATTGCTTTAAAATAGTGATTAGATTTTTTCCACAATTATCTAAAATATCATTAAAGAAATTTAACCCGAATAACTTACAATGTATCCTATACAACTTCAAAAGAAAAGTATGGTCAGTTGGGGTAATTGTAAACGCTTTTTCAATGTTTTAACTTTTGATCCTTCCCTGCCTCTTGAATGAATTCAGAGATAAAATTGTGAGCATTGTAGCCAATACTATACTTCTTGTGAGTAAATGTGTACAAAAATTTTGACTTTATGACTATTTGTTAGCGAATGAGCTCGTGTTTACAATTACCCCAGAGATCTGGGGTAATTGTAAACAGGGAATTATTTTCGAATAAGGTTGCTGCAAATGGAAAATTGTTTCATGCACAGTCTGCTTGAAGGCTTATGAAGTTCAGGAGCAATGGTCCTCAATCTGGGTCCACCAGGCTGCATGTGGTCCGCTTAGTTATGTTATGAGCCGGGTGAGATCATTTAACGAGAAATATCTTGCAAAAAATCAATTAATGCGACAAATTTATGTAAAATTTGTCCCGCAGTGGATCAGTCGGTTAAGCTTGGATCCCACAGAACACCGAAAGTGAAGCACAACTGTCCGTGGACAACGCTTGGGAGGGTGACCACCTCCCGCGACTGATTACTCTGAGAGCGAGTGCGCTAAATGGAGCTGTGCACGTAAAATACATCATCGCTTCAAATGTCCACCAAGTTAGAAATAATTTCCGCTGAGAGACCATCACAGGTGACGATCTCTCATCAGGAAGCTGGTTCAAAATCATTAAGCCCCCTCTGAGCCAAGTGTACTTCATTCTAGAGGAGCTCATTAATAATCAGTAGGAGCTTCCTTAATTCATGGTCGCCCTGCAAGGGGGGCTTATATTTTCAAGTGGCATTAGCAACAACAACAACAGTTATGTAAAATAGACACAAAAGTGCAATTTACATCAAAATATAATACTTGTTGTCCCCCCTAAATATTGGAAATAGGATTAATTTAAGTGTTTACAATTACCCCTGAGTACGAAATATATGGGGTAATTGTAAACACCTAACTGGAACATGAAAAATAACAGGGAGGATTAAATTCATAACTAAATGTTTTTAGCAGCATTCCATATGACAAATAAAAATGATTGAAACCGCTTACATTGCTTTTGTCGATGAGCTGGAGAGGAAAATGTAAGATCACTAAATTTTGTTAAACAACTTTTTTCACTGTGCCATTTTCAAACAATAATGACGCCTCCGCAGTTGATTCGAAACTTACGAAACTGTTTCAATGTCTCCCCTACGCTGCCAGTTTATCGCTCACAAACAGTTAAGTTTTCAAAACCACCACAAGTGTAGCTATGAAGCTTGTTTACAATTACCCCATGTTTACAATTACCCCAACTGACCCTACTTAGTTTAAATTAAGATAAATATCATATTAATTATGTCAGTTATTTATATGACGCTAAAGATTTCCTTAAAATGTATATTTTTCAAAATGGCCATATCAGATCAAAGAAAAAGGAAGAAACTTATTTAAAGAATAAAAGAGTGCTTATAGGAGTGTTCTCATTTGGTTTACTTCAGCGTTTCTCAACTTTTCAGTATTCGCGGCCCAATTTTCTATCGTAATTTTCATCGGGCCCAACTTACCATAAAATGTATAAAACAATAATGTATATTGAGTACTTTGGGTTCTGTTTATGAATTATTTTTAACTAACTGCTAAAACAAGAGTAAAAACGAGTAATTTAGTAATAAAATTAGTTTAGTAATAAATCAATTTGAATTTTGGGCAGATGATGGGGGGTTTTGGGATGATTTTTCTGCACTAAAAACAAGGGCATTTCGCATTCGATTTTCCTTTTCAACAACCTACTTTTGTGAAACTGGATTTTCTGCTATGGCTTCTTTGAAGACAAACTATAGATCTCAGCTAAATATAGAAACAACTGAGAGTGGAGAGAGTTCTAATATTAAGCCTTCCTACGAAAAACTTTGATTTGCAAGACAGGCCCAAAGATGTCACTAATAATTATTAAATTTGTTTTTCATGTAGTATGTTTTGATTGAGAAAGTTTTAATTTAGTAATTTGTTTTACTTTAATAAGGTATACAATATGTCGAAATGCATTTTGCTTTCTATGTGTATGTGTGCTTTCCTTTCAGTCAGTTGATCAATTTTTTAAAGTAATATTTTCGCTTGGATATTCTCGCGCATCCCTTCTCGTGTGCTCGCGCCCCCCTAGGGGGTCGCGCCCCACAGGTTGAGAATCGCTGCCATAAGGGCTTACTTTTCAGTGAGTTGTAAAATAATCATTTTAAAATCTATTATGTGGAAAAAACGGTTTCTTAATTATTAATTTAAACAGCAACTTTTTTTTTCCATAATTTGTAGCCTCTTTTATTAAGTGTGAAGTTTTTTAATTAATAATGTATCGCAACTGACTTTTAGTATTGCTCTCCAAGCTCAAATTTTCTAGCTTTTATATTTTCGAAGTATAATGTAATACACAACAATTTTAATATATTATTTTTAGAACTGTGCACTGACTTTATTAGAATGTTTTGAGAAAAAAGAATTCTAATTAATGTTTTTTTAAATCCAATAATTTCATCAGAATTAATCTGTAACACTAACAAAATATTTTTGACATAATCAAGTCAAGCAAAAATAAATATCAGGCCAAAAAAAAAAAAAAGTTTATTTTCAGCCAGTAACAAATTTTGTTCAAACTATTAGACAAAATGCAAGTATACACAAACACCTGCAGGTAGCAGTTTTGACGCTTTGCGGAGCTACTTTTTTTAAAAAATTTATTAAAATTTCTAATATACTTTTAATAGCTTCCTCACAACATAGTGAAAACACTTTTATTAAGCACTTTAAGTTTGCCTTAGGGCTCGAAGCTGTTGCGGTTAGCTCGCAAATTTGTGCCCCAAACACGTTCTTTCTTCCTAGATTTAATATGCGGTGTGTCGAGCGAATAAGATTTTCATTTGAATTAATTTAGAGACTGGAAAGCAAACACTAATTTTAGTTTATTAAAAACGTTTCGAAGATCTGTCCCATAAAAGGAAATAATTTTTTGAGATAGACCTTAAAATATTGAACGAAAGTAAATATATTATAGTGCGCTCTTTCTATGGATCAAATTTATCATATCTTATTTTATTTTAGTTATATTTTATTTATTTATTTTTTTGATGATTCATCAAGCTCATTTGTGAGTGTTAATAATAAATTTGAAATAAATTAATAAATAACACAAATATGAATAAGTAATGAATAAATAAAAGCTTCGAGACAAAGATTAATTAACACGTTCAGCGCCATGACAGTTTCAAAGGATTATGATGCACTTGTTGGTTCAATTGGAGAAACAAAGAAATCTGCACCTGAGAACTATAGTATGTTAAGTCCATTTTTCGATTTTTTGCGAGTTTTCCTTTAATGGACATACAGAGTACAGATAATAAAAGCACTAGCTACATAAGGGCTCCGGGCTCCAAACTTTTAAAGCACCCATCGGACGTCTTTATAGTATTAAAAATATCTAGTCTATTCTTATAATACTAAAACTGCCTATTTTTTAACTTCGTCGTAAAAACTCGAAAAATGGACTTAAGATAGCATGGCTCACAGGTACTGAGATATAATTGCTTTCAGTGTAAGTAACTATTATAATAGACCATCATGAGTCTTTTTTTAACAAAAAATCAACCTAAGCCTAACTGGTCACCGTTACATTTCGTTATTGGTTCTAAACCATTGGAATATGAATTTTTAACGTTTTTACAGGTATTAGTCAGAGGTATTCAACATTTCACACTTTGGGGAACTTTTTAAACTACCGGTCTTTTGATCACAGAGCAGAAAAAATGGAATATCGACGCTTTATCCTAGTCAAATATTCAAAATTATTATTGCATCTTTGTTTCATCGCACTACAAGCATCGTAATAAGGTAATAAATAGTAAAGTAGATAATAAGGTTTTTTGGCTAAGCCTAACTGGTGTTAAAATTATGAGTTGTGACGTCACTGAAAATTAAATTTAGGATTTACCCCATGTTGTAGGTACTTATTTTAATCAGGGTAAAATCTCCTACCAGTACAGTGCCATCAGATTTTGGATAACTTGACTAGTTCTCCTGATGTTTGGGTTTTTGTGGAATTTTGTTGGATTTTTTTTTTTTTTTTTGAAATAATGTAAAAAGGCAAAAAGTAGGACATTTGGTGAATTTTGAGTAGCGGGCCATTAGGGCCCATAAATTATTTGTTCATTTTGTTTTAAATATTTATTTACTGTGTTTCCGAGCAAACATGAGTGCCAAAAAGTCGAAGAACGGTAGGAACACTCATAAAATTGTTTTAAACAGGATAACTTCTACTCCGCAGACTCTCGCGGGAAAACTTCTCGTACGTAGAGACTCTCCCTCTCCCACTGCGCTAAATACTTTTACTTCTCAGTCCCATCCGTCAAATGTGGACTTGATTTCAAGTAGTGGGGAGTCCAACGTCAAAACTGTTGGCCCGCTAAGACGCTTCTTTCATAGCTCCAGTCAGCCTGCCCTGGACTACGTGTCCGTAGTCAACACAACAGAGGATATCTTTGGGTTCCTAAGAACACTCGTTGAATCTAAAGATCCTAATCAGCGCGTTTTTTTTAAGTCGGGGATGAGGAGCGAGTTAATCAAGGTGTTGGATATCCTGCAGGATAAATTTTCTCGCACGTCGTCTTCACCCCCCCTCTGCTAACACTCAGGCTCCAGTTTTAAGGGCCTCCAGCCAAGATCAGAGTACTCAGATGGAGGCGGGGGAATCTCCTCATCTTCCTCCGAGAGTCACCTGCGATGTTGGTGTCCAGGCCGACTCCCTGGAACGGGATTTCCCACCTCTCGTCGGCACAGGCCGGGTTTCCCAAGAGTTGGTCCAGGAAACGGAGTTGGAGCATGGTAACCGTCTCCCCGCTGTTCCTACATTTGCTCAAGCTTTGCGCAGTGAAAGCACAGTACTAATTTACCCTCGCAAGGATACACCAAACGTAACCTCCGGGGATCTCAAAAAGGTACTCAAACATAATTACGACCCAACGCGGGACGGTATTAAGGTTTCTAGAGTTCGCTATGTGGGAAAGGGAGGTCTGGCCGTGGACGCCCCCTCGGTTGAGGATTCAGAGTCTCTCAGAGCCCACCTGGAAGATCATCCCAAGTTGGGGGCCATGATCCGCACCAGGGTGGCAAGGAAAAAATTGCCTCGTATCATTGCCCATAATGTCGACCCGAATGTACAATGGTCGACTGTAGTCACTGCCTTTGAGACCCAATTTGGCATGGTAGAGGAGAAGGACTTCAGTTTCAAGTTTAAACTGAGTGGCAAGGCCTCAAATGTCAGCCTGGTGATTGAATGTTCCCCTCCCGCTTTTCATAAAATTATGTCCTCTCCGCGTGTGAACTTCCTTTGGGATGTTCACACGGTCAAGGAGTTCATGGGAGTCCGTCGCTGCTACAAGTGCCAAATGTTCGGGCACACAGCGGCGAACTGCACAGAAAAAACTCACTATTGCGCATTCTGTACCGAATCTCACCACGGCCAAAAATGCAAGGCCGAGTCTCCAACCTGTACTAATTGTTTGACTCATAATTCCAAATATGGTTCTAACTTCCCTGTGGATCACCCCTCCTTTGCCTCTAAGTGTATTTGTTATCAGCAACTTGTTAATAATTTGAAACGTAATATCAATTATGGCTAATAATATGGATATAATCGATTTAAATTCTGTTGATTCTTTTGTTTTGCGTTCATCCTCTGACAATATATGTAATGTAAATTTGTGTATTTCCGATTTTAATACTGCTGCTCCACCCACTTACTGTAAGTCTACGGCCCCGGCACTTAGTCTTCTCCAAATTAATTTGCAGCGCGGTAGAGCACCAACTTTACATGTTTCTGTAGTTGCTAACAGGGACAAAGTACATGTAATCTTGGCTCAGGAGCCATACCTGATGCACGATCAGGTCTCTTGTATTCCTTCTGGCTGGGGCCGTTTTCTGTCGGGCAGTGGTCGTGCAGCTCTGTTTTTTCCCTCTGGTGTGATTTGTCCTTATTCAACGTACCAGGCACATGACTTCGTCGCAGAAAAAATCATGGTCAAGGACGGCCCTCTCGTATTAATTTCGGCATACGCTTCCCCCCTTGAGCCCCTGGAACCTCTTTTGTCGGAACTGAATAACTTTCCTTCTGGCTCTTTCCTCTGCGCCTGTGATCCTCGCGGGCGACTTTAATGCTCATTCCCGCAGTTGGGGATACAGGAAAAATGAGGAAAGGGGAGAGAGTCTTCTTGATTTTATTGCTTTACATAACCTAATGGTTTTAAATTCACAAAATTTTCCCCCGACTTTCGAGACGCCCCATGCTAAGGGCTGGCCCGACTTGACCCTGGCGAGATTTTTGCCTGTGCCGGTGTCTTGGTCGGTTTCTGAAGAGATCTCACTCAGTGATCACAAGTTCATTAAAATTGTTTTAGACGCTCCGTTTTCACGTTTCTTTGTCGCGTTTCTTAAGATATAAGACAAATTATAATGTAGATAAATTTAAAAAGTAAATATCAAATAAGATTTATCCTTTTGTTGCATTGTTAAATTCTGTTAAAACTAGGGAAGGCCTGGACAGGCTGTACACCGGCCTCACTGAAAATTTACAGGGCTGCACGGATCAAACTTTTAAGAAAAAATTTTTCGCACCACATTCCCCGTCCACCTGGTGGAATGACTCTCTAACTATTCATAAGAAGAGGGTCTACGCTGCTCGTAAAAGATTTCAACTAAGTGCGGACCCTCTACTTAAGCCAGCCTACAAAACGGCGTACAGCAATGCCCTGGCCATCTTCAAGAAACTGGTGAGATCAACAAAGAGAGCGGCCTGGCAACGTTTCTGCACAAACTGCTCGGAGTCCTTTGACAAACCGTATCGCGTATCTTTTGGCAAAGTCTTTACTCCCGCAGCAATCAGGGAGCGTTTTCCTTCCTCAACTCCAGAGGAGACTTTTTGTAAATCTGTTCTAAATAATTTTTATCCTGCTCTTACTGTTACCCCTAAGTCACTTCAACCAGAAATCATCACAGCGAGGGTATCCGCACCTTTTACGCAGCCCGAGGTTGACAGGGTGGTCCGCCTCCTACCACGCAAGAAGGCTCCGGGTCGTGACGGCTTGGACGGAGTTATTTGGTCAACTTTCCATTCGACTTTCCCTGATTTCCTTTGTACCTTATTCAATTTATGTTTACAGCTTGCCTATTTCCCTCCAGCATTTAAGGAAGGTGTTCTCATTTTATTTTTAAAGAATGGTAAGGACCCTTCGAGCTTTGCCTCCTACAGGCCTATAGTCCTTCTCCCCACAATCTCAAAGATTCTTGAAAAACTAATGCTTTTTCGTCTTCAGAGCCACTTATCCCTTAATAACCTACATCATCCACTGCAGTTTGGCTTCGTACCTCGGCGCTCGACCGAGCACGCCCTTCTTCACTTCTACAATAACCTATTGCAAGGTATCAGCTCTGAATCCCTAATGGCGGCAGTGTCGGTTGACATTGTGTCGGCTTTCGACAATCTCCCTTGGGTAAAAATTCTACAGTATATGTCTTCGTGTAATTTCGACCCGGCTGTCTTGAACCTTTTTGCCAGTTTCTTATCCGAACGCACAGTTTATGCTCAAACCTCCTCCGGCTGCGTTTGGACATCACAGTGAAAGGGTTGTCCGCAGGGTTCCTGTAGTGGTCCGGAGCTATGGAACTTGGTGGCAGCATCGCTCTTTTCCATTGACTGGCCCGGTCACACTAAAATACAGGCCTTCGCGGACGACTTTCTTCTGCTAATTCATGGCCGCACGAACCAACTGCTGGAGGCTAATGGTCGCTTTTCTCTTTCTTTACTGGATGCTTGATTGATGGAGCACGACCTCGAGGCCTCGAGCAGCAAGTCAAGGGTATTGGTTTTCAAGGTACCGCGGGACCTGGTGCGACCACCATACTTACGCATCGGTGATTTATCAATTAAACGAATCCCTACTTTAAAATATTTGGGCGTGGTATTTAACCAATTTTTGACTGGGGATGCACACATTGATTACATAAGGAATAAAGCAATTTTCGTTCAAAGTGGTCTCCAGCGTCTCGCGGGGGGTAACTGGGGCTTGAAAATTCGCCAACGGGTTCTCATCTATAAACAGGTCTTTGAGACGTCTTTCCTTTATGCATCATACTGTGGGGACGCACTCTAACAGTCCGCCAGACTAAAAAGGTTCTCACTCTCCAACGCAGAGCACTGCTCTCAGTAACCGGGGCGTACGCAACGTGCCCCCACTCAGCACTATACATTCTGGCGGGAGTGCCCCCTATAGACCTGACGATAAGGGAGAAGATCTGGCTCACCCAGTTCTATGTAGAGAGGAGGACCATCGTTTTAATGGGGTAACATTCGATCCCTCTTTGTATGAACACGCGGCACCGAAATGGTTTCAGCGTTCGTGGGTGCAAATTTCTGACTATCCTTGCAGTGTTGACCGTGACTCCCCATCTTTATCATTTAATCGTTTTTATACCGACGGATCCAAAACGCCCGTCGGCGTGGCTTCGGCGGTGGTTCAGTACGAGGGACACCGTGCAGTGGGGGAGTGTGCAATGAGGCATGCTGTTGGTAATTCAATTTTTCAGGCGGAACTTTTTGCTATTAAGTCAGCGGCGAACCTGTCGCTCACAATTCCATCCTCTAACGTGCAAATTTTTTCAGACAGTCAGGCTGCTATCCTTTCTATCAAAGACCCACTTCAGCGCAGTCCTCTAGTAAATTCAGTACAAAGCATGCTAATTTCGAATCCTAGAATTTCAATTCACTGGGTCAAGGGTCATTCAGGGAATGTGGGAAATGACAAAGCTGACCAATTAGCTCGTACGGCAGCTGAGGATCCCGCATTTTTACCCTACACGGTCCTTCCCCTTCCTAAATCCAATTTCATACAACAAATTAGAGCCAAAACTAGAGAGGATTGGCAGTACCGCTGGAACGAGGCGGATACTGGTCGCCGGATTTTTGAATTCTTTCCAATCGTTCGTTTTTCTCCAAGGGTCAGCGGGTCAGCCAACGTTTTGAAACGATCCTGGTTTCTGGCCATGGCCCTTTCCCGAGCTATCTTCATCGCTTTGCTCTTTCTGATTCTCCTTATTTCTCCCGTGAAGCGATGGGTACGCCTGACCACTATGTTTTTCATTGCCCTTTAACCAGTAAGTATCATATTCGGGCTAGCAGCCAAATTTCACCCATTCAAGCTATTCGTAACGCGTTCCAGCATCCCCATGCACGCTCCCTCCTTGCTTCTTTGTTTTTGCATTTATCAAGCGAGGGGTATCTATTTCAGGGAACTTAGTGTTTGTCTAAGTTTTGTTTTATCTTCCTTTGTTTTTGTGTATATTTTTGAGTGTACCATTTCACATTGTTTTGATATTGTATGATTGATTTTGGTACTTTTTTATAGTGTTGCACGGTTTCTCATTGTTGTCTCATGTCATATAGCGCTTAATGCATACTCTTAAAGTTTTGCATTCGACTGTGATTTAGTGTTTTACAATAACCTGTATTTTTTATGTTTTTTATTTATTTATTTATTTTTTTAATGGTTTTCATAAATTTGCGGTTGGTCGAGCTCTCCCGGAACCCCATTTACTCCCGAGGGCTTGCACTCGGTCGCATCTAAAAATACGATAGGCCAGAAAATGGCAGGTGCGGGGGGTTTCTGGGCGCACTGCACTGTATGAATAATAAAAGAAAGCAACACTATTTTAAACTATAAAAAATAATAGAAAGTTTTCTAATGACTTGGCTGTGATTGTTTTTCTTTTTTTTTTTCTCCATAAAATATTTACTCAAAAAAATTTTCGCCAGCAAATTGCTTTTAAGTAGTTTTCTTTTATTTTATTAATATTATAATTCAAATTTTACTAAAATTTTGTAGCTTTTTGGTTAAGCAAATAGTGATTACTTGCGGAACCACTGTCAAAGTTCCAGGGAGCCCTAGGGTTCCACGGAACACAGGTTGAAGCCCTCTACTACAGTCGATAAATAATATTTTGATAAAGAGTCGCAGTTATTGAAAATATTTTTAAATGCACTTTCCTTCCATTTTTTCATGAGATTTCTTTCCTATAGTTGACACCAGACGCCTTACATTATGAGTTTTGCATACTACTTATTTTTGAGTCGATTATCTATCAAAATAATCTAGATTCAAACTTTTTTCATTATTTTGGTTAGCTTGTGTGTTTAATGTGTTAAAAATATAACTGTATTTTATACCTCATTTTCAAAAGTAGTGAAGAATCAGGAATATTTTTCCAATCCATTTTACCCTTTTTAAATCGGTTTTTTAAAAGTTTCAATCTCTCTAAAGTTGTTGCTGTTCGTTGTTCTAAAAGTTTCCTTCTCTTAGGGTTGTCGTTATCGTTCTAAAAGTTTCCATCTATTCAGGGTGGTAGTTTTCGTTCTAAAAGTTTCCATCTTAGTTCTTCGCTTCGAGTAAACTTCAAAAGGAAATCAGCTTATGCTGCCATTCAACATAAAATGAACTGGTAGAACTAAACTTTAAAATACCGCTAGCTTTAAAAGCGTTTAAAAATATGAGAAAACAGAGGTGATTTAGAGGTCTCGTCAGTAAATAAATGGTTAAGGTTTCTTGTTCACTGGACTGGTTGCAGTTAATTTGTAAATTTGTACCCCAAACACGTTCTTTCAAACGCATTTTATTATTCAACGTAGCAGAAAAGTCTAGTTTTATAAAAAGAATGATTTTTATAAAACTAGTTCACGAAATTATTTCATATATTTTGGGTTGTTCCTTCCAGACATTGCGTCATATTCACTTTCTAATGCAAATAAAAATCGATTGGCACAGTAATGCATTAGTTTCATGAACACGAGAAACTAAAAACTATATTCAAAGAGTTTAAAAATAAACTGAATATTTTAAGATTTGCTTTGCAACAGACTTTATTTTACAGTAGACTGAAGGATATTTAATTGCCTCAAAGGAACATCTCTTAAGTAAAGTAGATATGTAGTACAAAATTGTTCCTCGTTGAAAATGTTACATATAACAATAGGTTCCCCAAAAAAGTCACATACATATATATATATATATATGAAACAAAGAATTACTAATAACTATCTTGATAAGACTTTATTCAGCAATGTAGTTTCATGTAAGTCTGTAATCGATAGAAGGGGATTAGTGCCTAGTGGATATATATATATATATATATTTGCACATTTCCATGTTTTTCGTTTTTCCATTCCCTCACCAAGATATTTAGTACTCATTGTGTGTGTACGACCAGTAGCCATCATTACGGCAGATTTTCATCCTACATAGTCTGCATATTTATTTTCGATGTCGTGCATTATGAAGTAATTTTGGAATTATAATCCATATACAAGGAATCCTAAATATATCTAGATCTGCTCCATATATTTTCAGCTACACCATAAGCATATACTTCATTACATTGTAGTACTTACTGTTTCTATGGCTGGACCGGGTACAGGAAGTGTACGTTTAAAAAAAATAACTTGCTTGTTGCATCTTAACATACATTTAAAAATCTGTATAAATATTTGTGAAAACGAAAACCCTGCATTTATGTACGAATGAGAGAAGGATAAAAATGGTTACTAATAAGAGAATCCTGAATTTAAGTACTAATGTAAGAATGCTGAAATAATACACTGAAAAGACAACCCTGAATTTCCTTACTAAGCAGAAGACGGCGAAACTCGGCGTTAAATATAGATTCCTCAATTTAGTCACGTATAAAACAACGATGAGTGTTGACACTAAAAAGAGAGCCATGAGCTTGTTACTAATAAGGGAATGATGACATTAGGCCTTGATAAGAAAACCCTGGATTTGGACACCATAAGAGAACTATGAACTCAGGTACAGAAAAACGAACCCGGAATTTAAATCAACATTGAAAGCAACAACTGACGAAGAAAGAAAGAAAAAAAAAATAAATGGAAACAGTCTTGTATATTACACAGAGTGGTTATATAAAATCATCCCGTATTTAGAGCAACCCACTGCTGAAACTATTCAACGGATTGATAGCAAAACTGGTATATGAACTGTACACGGAGATGCGCTCAATGACTTGCGAATTAAAATAAGCGGCCGCTGTGAGGCCTTATAACGGGATTTTAAGATATGAAATAACCAGTAAGAAATAAAAATAATGACATAAACATTTATGAAACAAGAAAAAATGCATGAGGAATTAAAATCACGAAAAGCATGAGCGTCCATCGCTTCAGTATTTAAATAATCAGGTGATTTGCTTACATGCAAAAGAGTGGAATTGAGATGCAAATCAATTCTCGGTATGAAAGTCTCGGTATAATTGCATCACATGACTAAACTACTCCTTCACTTGATATCGTTCGTGATAACTTAAACTTGTTTTATTTTTTCTTGCCTGTTATAGCTTTCCCTACCGGCATATAAAATGGTAGGATTATGTGTATACATCGATAAGTAGCCAATAAATGTTGATATTATTATGGTTATTCCGTAAGGGTCATTTCTTACGTTAAAGTTCCGCTATAAGGCGGGAGTGCCCCTAGCGGCCATTTTTAAAACTTTTTCTTTCTTTTTTTCGCGATTACTTAAGCGCATTTCGTGTATAGTCCATATACCAATTTTGGTGACAATCCATGAACGGTTTCAGCAGTAGTATGCTCTAAATGGGGGTAATTACAACCACCCTGTATATAGAAAACAAAATTCACTTTTTTTCTTCAACATCGCACAAATTAAGTTAAAAAGGTTTCTAAGGAGAAAATTTCGAACTGAAAAAATCCTTCCCGAGTAAGTCACGAGCTGCTAAGTTGTCTTGTTTCAACAACATGGTACATGCGGATGACGAAAAAATTCACAATCCATTGTACAAACAAACTCAACATGTTTTCCAAACGTCTTCTGTGACGTATCAGGAAATTATAGCTTTCTTTTACCTGGTAGACTGCGACCTGATCATCAATAGCAAATATGACTTCACTTTATTTATTTGTCTTCTTCAGAGATACTGTTATGTCAGATCAGTGGATTCAGATGGTAAAATAGCTGAAGATGCTATCGGCATTTATATTCGGTAAAGGAAGAAAAAGTTTTCTTTCTGACTCATTATGCAAAGACATTCAAACCTCTTTAAAATCTGATCAGGATTTCTGATCAGATTTTAACTTTATTTTTGAAATCGAATTTAGTCTTATGTAACGCATGAGACAAATGCGTCTATTTATAGAGAGGAATCGTACAATCAAGAGCAGTAATTTTTACAATATGCTGAGGTTTAAAGCCATTTACCGAATTTTCATGCCCTGCACTACAGAGGTTGAATCAAAAGTTCATGAACCGCAAATCAGAACCTTTGAAAAAATCACTTATAATTTATTTATTTAGTGATTAAAATCCCTCAATCATTCTTATCTATATTATATTTGATTATATATGTATATATATATATATAATTTTAAACGTCATATTTCTTGCATGATATGTTCGTTTACGCAATTCAATGTGCACTGCTGCAATGCGCATAACTTGTTATATTTAATTTCTTTTTCAGTAACTTTTTGATACTTTAACGCTTAGGAACGACCATATTGAATATTAATTTTATTTTTAAAAGGTTTTTCACGCAATTACATGATACCCAAAAATTAAAGTAGGAATTTTAAAAAGCTCGATAAGGTTTTTTTGGCAGTGAAACAGAGAAAGATGAATACTGTCAACTGCGTCTAGTCCGCAAATACATTATTTGTATTTAATTTTGATCCGCCAGTTAAATTACTGTTACTGTCAGAGTTAGCGATTTTTAACAATTTTAAACTTTGTTAAGCTGCAAAACTTAAAAATGATTCACTAAATGTTCTTAAGATAAATTTCATATGAATAAAAATGGTAAAAAACAAATATAATTTTAGATTTATAGAGTAGTTTTAAATTTGAAAAGACAGAAAAGGAAAGTGTACTTAATCTATAACGCTAGTAATTAATTTATAAGAATTCTGTATAAAAAACAAAAACCAAAACATTTCAAGATTCACTTTTTAACAATTAAATGCGTTAATTTTATTAAGTGTGTTTATTCGTACCATGACTCTTGGAGTTAAAATTGTAAATTATCTCACAAAACATCATTAAAACAAAATATTCATTATAATACCCAAAAGCTTGTGATACATAAAATGTGTTCTCCTAAAAAAGCACGGATGAGAGCGAATTGACTGCATGTCAGAGGATTGCATTTTTAAGATTTCGATTCAAAATTCTGTGCAAAAGGTATAACAGCCACTAAATATTAAAACAAAAGCTTTGTTGTATTCGTGTGGGTAGGAAAACAGGAGTACCTTATTTAGATCTCCACTTCAAACTTATGTGAGTAGAATTTTTGTTACTATCAGAATATGAGAGTTCACTTGGCTCCAAAAGAAGTTTCCTGCTTAATCATATGTTTGCTGAAGTTAACATTTTAAACACGCAGACACTTTACTGAAAGTTACTTTGTAGCATATACAGGTATATTGGTTCTTCTTTCTTCGTCAGTTTTTTTTTCTAGAGTGAGAAGAATCAATAGGAGGAGAGAACTTGACTCGCGAAAAAGAAAGTATGTTTATTCAGACATTCGCTGACTTCAAATGATCAGTGAATTCAACCCATCTTTTTCTCGTAATTTTCTGAAATTAAAGGACTTAAGGAAAATCTTGAAAAATAAAAAGACGTAGCGATGTGAAATGTAGAAATAGAAAATATATTAGTACTTTAAGATGTATTGAACTACTTTTGATCTCAGTAAATATTGAATGAATAGTTGTGTTTTATAACAATAAATGGAATCTTGAATAGTAAAAAAAATGTAAATTATTGATATTTCAAAATAATTTTTTTCCGGTTCAACATTGTTGCTGAATTTAATAGATTTTGTTGCAACTGAAAAAAAAAAGAAACTGTGCCGTGAATTTGGGGAAAAATAAACTATCGTTAATAATTGGCATTATAAAAGTATCAAACGGTGGAAAAAGGCACACTGAACCTTCTGTTAGTTCATCAATGAGAAATCACGTTCTTCAAGCTTGACTTAGGCGTGAATTGTCACCATCGTTCAAGTTCTTATTACAGTTAAGGTAATCTTATGGTCATGTTTATCTCGTAGCATTCTGCCACAGGCCATGCAGTGAACGTGATATTACCGATGGATTTCTTTCTGAGTCGATCTTCAAAAGGGGATTCATGATTATGATCATGTCAGATTGGAAAAGTTACCTTTTATTGCTATTAAGTCTGAACGGATAACGTCGACTCACAATATCTTGACTCCATTTCCAGAGTAACTCAAAAGTCAATCGGAGCCCAAACTGACAATTTGTTGCAAAAACCTTTTTCCATAGCTCAAAAGCTCAAACTTTCTCTGGAATATTTGCAGATTCCCAAACCGACGCAAAAAGGCAAAATTCAATGCAGAAAACGTTTTCACTGACTAGAAACCTAGTCTGCTGAACGGTAAATTTTGCAGAGTCCACTCCAAATTAAATCCAATGAAACAAAAAATTATTTTTCACTTACTCGAATTTCAATTCGTATACCTTGAAATTTCAGCCTCTGACGTACTTTCGCCCCAACTTTGAAAAATTTTCTCCAGCTAGCTTGATTTTTTTTTTCTTTTTGACTTTCAAATTCTCCGTAAATTCTAATTTAGTCAATAAAAGTTCAATAAATGAGTTATAATAATTAAATGATATGATAATTTTTGTTTTTTTTTACAGGTTTCAATTAGTTATGTATATTGTATAGACAAGGATAGAGTCTTCTTAAAACGTGCAACTATTTCAAAAAATGTAAGATAGCATGAGTATACTATATTGCCCTGGGCGGGTAAACGACAGTATCTACCAATTTTTGGTCTTTCTTCATTTTGGCCACATATGAAGTAAGGTAGATGCAAAAAACAGAAAAACTAAAAATTTGTAGATACTGCTGTTTACCTGCCCAGGGCAGTATAGAAAAAATATGCTTTTGAATATTTTCTATTCTTTTATGATTTTTGTTTTTGTAAGATCACTTAATATAGTAATAACCTTACGTTTTTCAGAGAGTAAATAAAGTTTTATTTCTTTCGTTGCAATTATTTGAGTACATTTTTTCGTTAAAAGTATTTCAAAATAAGAACAAAAACATTTTCGGTTTTTGAATTTTTATTTATTTCGAAATTTTGTCTCGATCAGAAAACTTCCTGCTATTGAGCTTTAATTGTTTCTCACATTGATAAATGAAATGGGCAGAAATAAATTGTATGATAATAATACAGTGTGTGAATATATGCGCCACCCATATGCATATATATTTTGCTATGCGTTACTTACTGAATTAGGAAATACCAAAATAATGTGGCAAACTTTGATTTCGTCAGGCAATTATAATTTTTGCATAAATCTAAGGATTGCTAAATCCAATGACACATTATTTAAATTGTTATAGCTCTCGATTTGAAGCTAACTCGTTATATATGTTTCCTCCTTTTCGCTTTTGTTCATTTTACACTGTTAAAAATTTCCGTAAGAAAATAGTAAAATAACCATTTATTTGATTGTTATTTTACCATATTTAATTACAACAGGTTAAATAACCATTAAAAAGATGGTACTCAAACCGCTGATTGCGAAAAAAATCGTTTATTCTCTGTTCCTACTAAAGAACGTTTAACTAACGGTAATTTACAAGTGCTCAGTAAGAATCGGGCGTCCATCTTGGTTGCTAAACCTTGCCGGTCGTACGTTGTTGTTCAAATGTGAATAAAGATTTATCAGTTCAAATCTGCATGTGTATATAAAAAAAAGAAAGAAAAAGTGGCTTAAGCAGTGGTTACTAAATAGAAACACATACACACGTAAACCAAAAATTGGAGACATCGGATTCCCGAACTGTTTGCGAATGAGCGAACCCATAACTTGAGCTGCTGAAGCTTGTTTGTATTTTAATTTTTGCAGCAAATAAAATGATTCGTCATTAAAAGATAGGAAATATCTGTTACGAATTTATGCTCATTTAAATCTATAGGTTCTACAGAACTTAAAGTTAAAAGATTTTATAAATATTTTTTTCAATTCAATAAAATGTGTAATTTACTTTAAATATTATCGACCGTGCATAATCTTACTTCAAATTCAATAGTCTGTTTACCTGAAGAAATGAAAAACGAAGATAGAAAGTTCCATGTCTGTGATAGTATAATACGCATTTAAAAATTTCGTAACTAACGTTACTCGTCTCTTTGGTTAGACTCTTGATAAACAGAAGCACGTGCCTGACATTTTGCGAGAATATTATTTGATTTACTATGAGTAGCATACGCAGTTGTTCTCTTCTATGGAAATAAAAATAGTCACTCTTACTCTCGAAAATATTCAATATGTGTAAAGTGTAACTTCGACTTGACTATACTCGATATAACGATTTCTTGAATTTACAAACATATTTCACAGATCTAAACTTCGATGCAATATTTACTCCAAAATCAATAATTTTGCTTGAGGGAATTAAAAATCAAATATCGCAGTTTGCATTGTATAGCTCTTACGCCCCAATACCAATCTCTGGGGAACACACTAGGTCTGCAATTGGTAGAAGCCAACATCAGCCCATTAGAAATTTTAAAAAACAAAGTTTCATTATATGGAAAAGCTCGGAAGAAACACATTTTACGTAAATTTATCACATTACGATTTTTGAAAGATATTTCTCATTAAATGATCTCAGTTGAGTCGAAAATCACTTAGCGGACCACATGCGGCCCGTGGGTTGCATACTGGGGATCATTGCGCCAGAATTTCTTATGCTTCCAAGCAGACTACGTATGCCCAGGGCCATCTCGATGTCAGCAGTCTCTCAATTTCTACCGGGCCTGCTTCAAGCGTGCGAATCGCTAGGATGAGTCATCCAAGTGATCCCATGGTTCCTTCCAAGTTCCAACTGCGCGAGAATAGCATACGAGCTCGCTGGCGTGGTGTATGGCCAGGGACGTAACTAGGGAGAGGGAGACCCCCCCCTAATTTAAAGAATTTTAATTGTACGGAATTAACTGCTAATTCTGAGGTGGAAATACCAGAACATTCCTATGGTGTATTCAACTGCAATATTGATGATAAAGTTAACAGTAGGGGAATTATGGGCGTTCTACCCCAGCAGGCGGTGGCGGTGGAAGGGGGCGTGGTCCAATGCCCCCAGGCGTGCCCTCAGGCGTTAGTCGAGTGGAGTTGAGTTGTATGCCCTCAGGCATTTTTCGAGTGGAGTTGAGTTGTGTTTGCCCCAGGCGTTTTTCGAGTGGAGTTGAGTTGTATGCCCTCAGGCATTTTTCGAGTAGAGTTGAGTTGTATGCCCTCAGGCGTTTTTAAAGTAGAGTTGAGTTGTTTTCAAAAGTTTATAGTTTTGGAATGGCAACACTTTTTAGTCTCAGTTTAAGACTTAATGTAAAACCGATTGTGACACCATCTACGAGAAGAAAATGGAACTATTATTGAACTTAGAATAATTTTCAATGTTTTAGAATTCGAGCATTAAATATTAACAAAAAATTAATTATAATGTATAATGAATTAGATTTAATATCGTTAATTATATCCTGATACAGCTTTATTTATGTTTTCGACTTAGAAAGATACTGCTAAATGTTGCCATAGAGAATTTTATAAATGAATGAAGGAGGAAAAAAGACTTATAATACTGAAACATTAAAATCAATAACGAATCAAAAACTAAAATCACCAAATTTATTTGTACAATTTCTCCCATTTTGGAATTACAGCTTGATTCAATTTAGATACAGTGTTACGTTTTCCTGTTTTCGTTACAATAGTTGATGTAGTTACAGGATGTGATACATTTGCTGGTTTAACATCATATAAATTCTTGTTTTTTATAAAATGTTTTGGAGCATTCATCTCGTTTAAGGCAGCGAGAAATACATCTTTAGACTGTACATTGGTGTCTTTCTTATTGCTAAAAATGAGGTTTAGTAAATCGGCAATGTTAGAATCTTCAATTTTCTGCTGATGATAAAACACTTCTCCTTTTTCATTCCACGAAAGAATGTTTGAATGTCTTTTCATAATATCGACAAGATTCCTGGCCTCTTTTTGCGACTTTTTATTCACAGAGTTCAAAATTATCGATTCATAGTTATTTTGTTCTGTGACAGGATTCTCTTTCGTACTTTTACTAGCTTCCTCATTCTCTTGTATTTTTTTCCATGGAGAGTTGAATTCAGTCAACTGCAATTTCTTTTGCAAAACTTCATTGTATCTTAATATCTTCTCATGCTCTTCTAAAGAACTGTTTAAAATTTGCATCATAGTTTTATCCAATTCAGATAACTGTTTGTTTGAAACTACGTGCTTTGTCACCATTTCTTCAGGAATGAGTGCATACTTTTTAGCGTACTCCATTGATAAGACCTGTTAAAACACTTAATGCTGCGGGGATGAGGACATTCAAGAAACCGCCTTTTTGCACAATCAATTTACGTTTCTTTGCGAGAGATGTTTTTCGCTTTACTAAATTACGTAAAGTTTCTTTATGCTTAGCGAGTGTCCTCTTCTGATACTTTGATAAAGGTATATTTCCTTTAAGAGTATTATGACAACATTCGCAAATGGCTTTTATGCACTGTATATTAATTTTTTTGAGTAATTCTTTTTGCAATTTAGGAGGACAAATTTGTAGGAGATGCAGCTCTCTCACTTGTTGCTTAGTGACTGCCATTTTCAGAAATGACTACATTTACTTATATCATTTCATTTTATTAAAATCTTCTTTGATATATATATTGAGTTTCATTGGGTAAAATATGTGTGCGCAGTCGCATTTCTTCAGGAGTATCACTTTTTAAATCAATCAGTAGATAAGAAAACTTCTTCTTCGTTGCATCTTCATAAACTTCTTGGAAAAATTTTAAGTGTCTAGGAAATATTTGTTTTCCTAAATGCGAAATTTGCGACATATCTCTTCGATTCTTAAACAAAATAATATAATGAGCATTCAAAGTTATTTCACGCATTTCTTTTCCTTTATGAAAGAAGTTTTGAGTAATAAAAATAACTGAAATGTTTAGATGATGACTTCCACTCGTAAAAAGTTTCGTTATAGAGTCACTTTTACCACATTCAGACATTAAATCGTCTATAATAAATAAAGTATTTTTTCCTAAATACTCTTCATAGTTGGAGGGAAATCCTTCTATAAATGTGACATCCGTTATCTCATTATACAGAGGTTGATGTATCCCATAAAACCATACCACTTTATCGGGTACTATGGAAAACATTTCGCGTCTATAGTTCAACATATTTGCAAAAAATACGGTTTTCCCACTCCCAGTAGGACCCGAAGCAACCATTGTGAAACTGTGTTGTAGCTTTGGAAGATCCATGACAAATGAAACAGAAGCAGAAAATGTAAAAGATAAATACTTTTATTGATACAAATTTGGATGTACATTAAAAAACTTAGCTACAAAATTATACACACGTTTATCATTACAAATATGATTGGTTACAAAAGTTGAAAGCAAAGTCTTTAGCGATTGTCCACGACATCTTGAATACAAATAATAAATGCAATTTTGTCCACAAACAGCAGTGGAATTACTTTGCAATATCATAGGATTGTATGTTACATTGGAAAAAGTTGATACAAAATCACTTATAGCTCCTTCAAAAAATGATGGTTTGTTTCCATAAGAATCAAAAAATTCCAATTGATTCATTGATTGTATATAGAAAGCTAACCAATGACTTCCAGGTTCTGATGATGAATCAACATTGACAATAAAACAGGCAGGAAATTTCGAAATTTCGATTGGTAAATAATCACTTGGTGTTACATCTATGAAATATTTTTTGGTAAATTTATCTTGAAGCAAGATGCGCCGTATTTGTTCAGAATTCATTTTTATTCTAATTAGCAAAGTCACACAAAACGTGACGAGATTTCGTAATTTCAATCGCGTTCTGAAATTCGGCGTAAATGAGCACAGAAAGAGTCTCTGAAATAGCAGTAGCAAATTTAATTTCTACTCTCAAATTTCCTTGATGTTGCAGATTTAAATGTGGTCCATTACACAAGTCTGCAGATAAATCGAAAACATATAGTACATTCCCTCTGGAATACTCATCACGAGTTAAATATATACCTTTATCAGTATTAAATCCAGAGAATAAAGTATGGTAGGCACGTATATAGTTATTATTTTTAAAATCTAACTCTAAGGGTTTGGAAGGTACAGGTTGACCGTCCACATAAATACCTACAAAATTTACATCGTGATGAGAAAACAGAAAAGGATTCTTGGCATACTGTCCATTCACAGCTGCGTTTTCAATACAAGTGACAATCACTTTTTTAGGCATAGTTCCTAAAAATACATTATCTTGCATAAAGGAAAAACTCCCTTTGGATACAGAGTATGTTTTACACAACACTCTATCAATTGGATATTTTGCTGAACTTTTTTCTAAAGCCTTTGCGTGGCCCAAAGAAACTCCGGGACTGACTTTAACTTTTCTGATAAATAATGATGCATGTTCCAGTATTACTCTATAATCTCCATCTTGTTTTGTTGATACGAGACAGAATGCGGGGTTACTTCGCACCATTTTAATTTTGATGTCAACCAAATTCAATAAGAGTCGATTTTGTTGAAAAATGTCAGAGTGTAATTGACCAATCATGTCAATAGTTTTGCTCTCTTTACTAAGTTCATATCTAGTTTTCAATCCAAGTTCTGCATCCCCAGCTAATGGATTGATTTTTTCAGGATGAGTATCTTTGTAAAAGAGTTCGCTGCTCAGTAAACTTTTTTTTGCATCTTCTCCGTAATTCAAAACTGTCTCAATGTAGGCTCTGTATGGATATGTGTTGCTTGCAGACGAAATATTTCTTTCATTCAAACAAATATCAACTTGTGAGAATAGAGAATGCAGGAATAAATTGACTGGTACCACAGGTTCATTTTCAGTTAGTGATGATCCGTCAGACTTAACAATTTTAGCTTTCACATAAATATAGGAAGTACTCAAGTCTGTATATTCTTCACCACTTCCAGAGATGTTGAATTCCACGGGACCTCCATCACGTATGTTAGCAATGGGATGATATTCGATGAATTGACCTTTTTCAATCGCAGCTTGTGTTGGAGGTACAGAAAACAGATCCAATTCTGATTTCACGCATACTGGAGAATCTTTATGAATAAGAGAACTCATCTTCTTCTTAAGAGAAAATATCGTGTGCTTTCACCTTCTTCACTCTACGAAAACTGACACGCTTCTTGGAAAGTTTACGCTTTTTATTTATTTTTCCAGATCCAATCATTGTCTTAATTTTGTTTGCTGCTTTATCAGTTAAATTTTTACTAGCTTCTTTCAATCGACGCTTTGTAGCAACTTTCAAATTTTCACCACTTGACACATCGTTGAATACATCAACACCACTGCTTAGTATTTGCTTACCAACTGCTTTGGCTCCTGATTTGAAAAGTGGAACAGCGGCTCTAAAAAATGATTTAAAGAGACCCCCGATTCCATATCCTCTTTGATAGGGAGCTCCTTGATAAAAATTAAGTCCACTCCCTGTTTGATTAATGTAATAATCCTCAAAGGACTTTTGACAGCATTGATAAGGTACAAGCATTATGAGAGATACTTTTGTCGGAAGTGAAGTTTCACGTATGAACGTCCACGTTCAAATGGCACCAATGCTCCCATGTTTGTTCTTATAACTATTTCGACAGTATCAATAATCTTCCGACTAACAGGTAAATAGTGCGGCCTTTCGTACTCTACACTTACAACTTCTCCGTCGCTACCACTCACTTTTACAGTTCGTAATAAAGGTGCAAAAACATCACCTACAATCTGTGGTTCAATAATGTCTGTATATATCATCAAAACTTTAAAATGTGCATTTGGATCCGCCACGAGAGGACTAAACGTTGTTTGTTCCCTCTGCGTTTCACTTTCTCTTTCAATCACAGTAGGTTCAAACCCTAACAGTTGACATAAACCACTGTGAAAAATAACTCTAGCATTGTTTTTTACTTTTACACGAACGCGTTTGGTAACATGATTATAGTTAAAAGAAATTTTATTTTCATGATCGGCAATAGATATAGCTTTTAAAATATCTGGGACGCTTTCATAACAACCTGGCGGTATATTCCTACCCAATTCTTTTCCATCTCCTAAATCAAAAGCAATAAGGTTGTTTTTACTATTTACATTATACCAAGTATGTGGATAAATGAATTCAACTAAACCTACTTCCCATTCACCTGTTAGTTCAATTGGTGTTGGCAATCTCGTAATAAAATGCGAAATCTTGTTATCGGAAAAATAATTCATAGAGCTATCACTCGGTAGTGTCACGTAGAAACTCATGATGTGCAATGAAAGTAAGTGGATATGTTTAAACATTTTATAAGATTGAAAAATTAGAAGTCGGAATCCATTGGTTAAATTTCGCTGGATAACCTCGAAACTTTACATAATATTCCGTTTTATTTTTCTTCACTCGTTTCTTCAATATTTTTTCAATAGTATAATCTTCTTTAAGTTTCACTTTCTGCAATTCTTGTGAGTAAAAGGTTCCTTGAATAGACTCACCTAACAAATCTTTAACTCTATATACAGGAATATCTTTCTTCACACACTCTGTTACAATAAACAGTTCCTCAGTCCAGTTGGTTTCATATCCTTTCTCAAAAGTAAGTTTTTGCTTAGAAATGCGAACAACATCTCCGATGTCGAAAACACAAGGCTTTTTTTCAACATCTACTGTATTTCCATACACTGTAAACCATACATCTCTTTCATTCTCGGCATTCACTTCTACTGGTTTTCTCTTAATTGTAGAATGATAAGTGTTGTTATAGCTGCTCACTAAGTCGCTTAGAACATTAACAAAATTATACGTGTTTTGACTTGTAAAATATTTCCACATTTTTGTCTTCAGCGTACGATTAAATCTTTCCACCACAGATGCTTTTGTTGAATTAAATGTCGTGAAAAACTTGACATGATTCTCTCTGAGAAATGTTTGAAACTTTTTATTTTTAAATTCAGTTCCTTGATCCGTCTGTAAAAGCTTTGGTTTTCGCACAGAAAAGATTTTCTTAAAAACATCAACTATATCTTGACCACGTTTCGTTTTCAAAGGTATTGCCCATGCATACTTTGATAAAATATCAATGCATGTTAATATGTAACGATATCCATCATTATACTTTTGTAAATTTGAAACATCTACTAAGTCTGCCTGCCACTGATGATCGATTGAATGTACAATGACCCGATTTGTCGGAAACTTCCTTCGAATCGGTTTGTGTAACGTATACGCGTCGACTCCTTGCAACCATCTCTTGATTTCTTTCTTCGAAACTTTTCCTCGTGCAGCATAAAATAATGCATCGACACCACCAAAACTTGCTTCGTGACTCGGATCCTGATACGCCCTCTTCATTGCAGCAGGAAAATTGATTATTTGTAATATTAAAATTTATCATCCCCGAAATGAAACAATTGAATTAGAAGTATCATTCGGAAAAAGAACGAAATCAACTGCAAAATCTGCTTTTCCAGTAAATATGTATATTAAACTCATAACAATAGATGCTTATATAGAGGAAAACCATCCATACAACCTCCTATCTCGAACTCATTTTCAAAAATGGCATTCGTTACAAAAAAAAATAATTTATAATAAAACATAATACTTAAACTTATAAATAAATTGATTTCTCTCTCCAGATAGATTCGCCAATCACATTTCTATGAAATCAAAATACTAAACCGAATAGCGAAATTGACTTTTACTTAAACTATTTTAAATGTTTACTTTTTACAACTTTCACTTCAAAAAATATCAAGTGAATCTTATAAAGCTATTTCACAGAAGCATGCAAAAAAGAAAAAAAAAAAAAAAAAAAAAAAAAAAAAAAAAAAGAAAAAAAAAAACATTCACACAGTAAAGAGACATATGATAATAAACAATTCATTTATTCAAAATAAGTAAATATTTTTAAAAATATATTTTAAGACTAATTTTTCTCAATCTATTTTTTATACATATGCATTGGATGTAAATTGTATTGCACTTCAATATATATCACATATAAATAACTATTCTATTAAATAAAAATTCTGAATAAAAGACATACATTAAATAATAGACACAAAATATAATAGGAATAAATATTTACAATAATTTTCAATTTACAAGATTCATGTATTTATAAGATGGTGACCATATGCTAACGTATTAATATTGTCATCTAAAATGAATCTTTTGTCATCAAAGGGAGAAAGAGCTGTTTTGTGTAATTTTTGTGTGTATAATTGATGACAGTCACTCCCTATTTTCATCATTTTTTCACGAGTTGCTTTAACATTCTCTAAGCAGTTTTTGTAATCAGCATGTTTAATTTTTTGCTGCACAACTTGTCGAGAAACACCTTTCGCAGTTTTTTTCTCGTGATGTAATGATTTTATGGAGTACATTTTGGCTCTAAGTCCAATGAACTCTTCAATGATTTCACCATTGAGTTCGTCTTTAAAGCAACCGATTTTCTTTTTATTTTGATTGCTGTATAGAGGATGATCAGTAGGATACTCGGAAGTATCATATAGATGAAGATGATTTTTCATATCCTCATACACATCATCTGTCTGAATTTCGTAGGTGAGGGAATCGGTATCTGTGAATAGAAGCTCAGCTCTCTCTCCGTAAACTTGTAATATATGATTATAGTGAAAATCATACATCAGCACTTTACTAAGTTCAAGTATAACAAAACCGACATACAACGGACGGTTGAGCATGATGTTGGTTTTCACTCTTTCCACTCCTACTAAGTCCTCTGAAAAAATTTTAAAAGTGCGGAAACTTGGTGCTGCAACTAATTTTTTTCCACGCATTTCTTTATGCACAAGTTGTATGTCCACTCGATTCCGCAAGTTCTCCATAGTTTTTCCGTATACAGAATTATTTAGCAGTTTGAAAAAGTCCTTTTCAAAGGAATTTGCTGCATGTTTCCTTTTTTCAGTGTTGAATTCTATATACGGTTTTAACCATGGTTTTTGTTCGAAACTTAGAACTTTGTGCACTTTTTTCAGTTTTAATCCTAAGGATAGGTACAACTGAAGATTTCGGTGGTAAACTATATAATTTTCTTTATCACATAGATTCGGCACCAGTTTCTCACTCTTTGAATTTCTGTCCATGCAGTTGATTTAAAATGTCTTTTGCAGCAGGTGACAACATATGGTCAGAAATTTTTAATTTTTCAACTGCCAATGGATATAAATTGTGACTTTTATGCAAATGAGGGCCGTATTCTAAATCAACCTCTAACACATATCCTCTGTCACTGTCAGAAGGAATGGATTTAATCCAATGTTCATCCACCTGGCTTGCTTCCATCCATTTAAAATCTCCACAAGGTAGCGGTTGAGACATTGCCCATCCATAGAGATTGTTTGCATCTAAATACATAATGTACTTAGATGGCTTTGTAGGATCAAAATTCGGCAAGTATTTGTTGTTAGCAACGGAATGCCTTTTCGTAATAACCGAAATACCCCCTCGAATGCCACGTTCAATAAACAGATGCATGTCTATATCAGTGAACAGTTCGAGAGGTTGTTGAGTCATTTTCAGGCAAGCTTGCCATGCTAGTCCAGGTGCAGTAAACATATGTGTAGGGTCTATTTCATAATATTTGCGACACAATTTTCGAAAGTTCTCAAAAACATCTGCTAGTTGAAGAACATCACTACTCACATACAAGTCATGATAGTCTCCCATGGATGATAGCTGAAATTCTTGCCAAACAGTTTGAGCATGATTATAATCATCCTGAGAGATTGCTTCATTGCTTAGGCTGCTGTAAAAAGCAGATAGTGGTGGTAGTGAAGTCTCACTAAATTTTTGGAAAGAATCCATGTATTCATAGGGGTAGACCCCTTTTCTTAGCAGAAGGGGAACTTTATTCGCAGGCATATTTTTCTGTAGGAGATGGAAATTATTTGGAGATAAATTTGAAACGAGCTTTTCCAGTGATGCAGGCAGGAACTGAAAACTGTCTAAGAACACTAAGGAAACGTTTTCCCCTCGTTTTTCATCTTTCCTTGAGATTGAAAAAGAAATGTATTTTTCCATGTTAGTAGGAATTACTTGATATTCATAGTCTTTAAATTCCCCGAGTGTTTTCACAATATGATGAGCATCATAGTTCTTTAAATTGTGAAAAATAACAGGTATCATCTTCCTCATCTGAAACTTTAGATTACAGCGGCTGTGTGCCGCTCCACGAAACTTTCCAGTTAAGTGATCGTGATCTCGCACACGATCCTTCTGTAAAGGCTTATTGCAGATATGACAGGAAGTTGATGTTTTGAAATCCATCTCTTCTTGAGGGGATAGAGTCATCGGCTTAACATCTATTAATTTTTCTCCAATTTCTTCTCGTTCTTCGAGAAGTTTATTTACAAAATGCGTGGCAGCATCAGGACCACGATAAACACTAATGGGTTTGAGAGCGTTTCCATCAGGGCCAACAACGATGTAAGCATAACCACAGGCTTCATGGTGTGCTAACTTTTCTGTATAAGAACCAGAACTAGAAGGTTGAGCGGAATGTACCGGGATGATAAGGGATTCAAAGTCCGCGTAGATGGCATATGGAACAGGATGTTGGAAGTGGGTGTTTTCAAACTTTAAAATATTATGTCCAGGTTCTGGAAGCCTCACTCTTTGTGGACTTACATTTTTACAGTATTGATGATGTTCCTGCAGTAATCTTTCACTGGAAAATCTATGTAAGCAGCGGTAACAAATAAAACATTTGGGGTTGTGTTTTGACAAGTCTCCAACCAGTCGGGACATATCTCGAATAAGGCAGTAGTGATGAGTATTATCATCACTAATGAGGAGAAGATTTACACAATTGGAATCTAGACTTTTGGAAATATGAAGTGGAAATACTTCGTCTTCCTCACAGCCGAAAACATTAATTCTTAAATTGTTCATCTTCTCGATTGTAGGAATTTTGGAGACTGGCACAGGGAACTCTACTCCATCCATTTTAAGTTCATGTTCATGGGGTAGATAATTGGAGACACGTTCGGGATGCTGAGTATAGTCTAAATTTAATTTGTGCGCAAGAAGACACCACAGTAAACATTTATTGTCCTGATTTTGAATATTGAGCACCGCCTTTTTAGACTGTATCTTTTTTGATAGCGGGACGTAGCTACGACCCGCTAGTGGTGTATATTTGGCTGTGAGTAGTTCCACATGAATAATATGGTCGAGGGTCCAACCTGAACCCAGTTGAAGAAACTCTTCCAGACACTTCTCCACTTTGGAGATGGCCTCTTCTAAATGTTCATCTAGTGTCTCATCTAAAAGTTCTTTCTCACATTTACTACCAAAATAAGAGGAAATCACTTCGGTTTCCCCATTAGCAGCAATACGTGAAAGCTGTGCCTTCATAACAATGCGCCATTTAATGGCGCGCTTCTCCCTCATTTCCTCTTGCAAAAGTTGACAGATTTGAGGTTTTAGCTCATCGAAACACATTTTAAAGTCTTTTGCATTTTGTGGACTAGGAGTTACAAATTCTGATGAGAACACATTCAATGCACTTTGACGACTTGCCCGAATACGTTTCGGGGTGATGGGACCCTGATCAGTAGCTTTTCTCTTTAGTGGAGCACTATGCTTGACACGGATGTGTTGCATCAGGTTAAATTTCCGTGCAAAAACTTCTTTGCAGTGCATGCATTCATGTTGCCCATGAGCATTACGAATGTGTTGCTTAAGGTTATCCTCTCGAGTGAACTGCATGTTACACTCGGGACACTCCACTGCAGCTGGGTTGTGGACTTTCATATGACGATTTAAATCATCTTTTCTAGAAAATCCTGTACTGCAGACATCACAAGGGAAGGCTTTCTCATTCGAATGAATTTTCTTATGTCGCTTCAGAGCATCTTTGCGCGAAAAACTTTTTCCACATGTAGTGCATGCCTATGGGGAAAAAATATCTTTTAGAATTTTTATACACTAAAATCGTTTTCTTTATACACAATATAACACATTTGAAATCCAAGTTAAAGTTTATTCGAGAAAGTTTACAAATGTCTAAAATTTCCTTCAATTTTTATTTCTAAGGATTTCTCTTTAGGTTTTACTATATTTCATTGCTTCTAAGTTATATAGCTCAAATGTTTATAGTCCTAAATACGTTGTCTCCGTTAAAAAAACTTAAATTTTTATATCTAAGAAAATGTCAAATGCATTTATGAGTCAGACAATTTTGAAAAAAACTTTTCCAATTCAAACTATTTTTTCCTAGTCTTATTCAGCATATATTTTTATCCTCTAAATTTAAGTATCATTTTCATCATTGCTTTTCATATTTTATAAGCTTTGTTTGGTTAGAAAAAAATTAAGTATACATTACATACGTGTAAATACGAAAAAATAGAAAACAACACTTACATGAGTACTATCAGGCTTTTTCGTTAGAGTATTAGATCCACTGGGTGCAGGTTGACCTCCGAGAACTATAGGTAAGGCTCTGGGTGCGGTAGATGGGGATCTATCTCCGGAAGGGTTAGACATCTCAGCGGCTACCATATCCGAGGTTTCAGGCACTTGTGCCGACGCATTACCGCCGACTAATCTTCGGAATTCATCCCTAGGAATTCCAAATTCCAGAGACTGAAAAGAATTTAAAAAACCAATCGTGAATACTGCAAATTTTATCATAGGAAAAACAAAGTTTTATTATAGAACATTAAGAAATATGCTGTTAAAAATCTTAAATGAAAAGTGATCCATGAACTTGAATAAAGTAAAGCTACTTTAGCTAAGACACATTGTGTGTATAACATATTGAAATTTAAACATACATTAGCGTCTTAGAGTAAACATATAAAACTACAGTATATTTTTGTTTAAAATGTGCGATATTAAATGTTTAAAATTAAGACATTTAAGATAGAGTCAAACATTCATAGTCATAGTGTATGAAAACTACTTAGATTGCAAGACAGTATCTTCGAAAATTTAAAGATATATTTACAATAGCAAAAAAAGATTCACTTTAAAGATGTAAGGAAAATGCACTAGATACAAAACTTTTATTTCTAACATGAGAGGGAATTCTATGGCTAAAGCTTTAGTATTAACATACAATATCAAAGAAGGTCTAAGTGTGAAATATCAAGCAAGTTTTAAAAAGTTTGCTGAAAACTAATAATGTTACCGTTAAAAAGTGAATGCTTCAGAGGGGATTACTTTAAATGCAAAGGGAATTATTAAAGTATTACATTTAAATGATATTAAAAAATAATAATATTCTTAATACAAATTAGTAATGATAAAAAGGTATATTCAACTTACTCTAGCAGGAGATTCAGTAGATTGGGAATTGATTCTTGAAAAATCCATGGTCGAGCGTATAAGGAACTGAGTGGCGCTTTTAAAAAGAACAGAGCAAAAATTCGTCTTTACTAAGCAAACGTAGAAAGCGAAGTGAATTTTCACTTTTCAATCCTTGCAGCATTTTTCTCTCAAGAAATAGAGAAGCTAAAAGTTAACCAATTAGAATACAGTATACGTCACAGTTGAAGAGGATGTATCCAATCAGGGTACATTTGCCGAAAGCTATAATTCCTGCAGCATTGCAAGACATGAACAAACTTGTATTGCGCTAAAAGATTGAAATCATAGTGCAGGTGTTTTTTATGGCTTTAGGTCCTTTGTGACGATCGGATGGAAAAGAAAAGTTCCCCTCTTCACCCCTGTAGGCATCCTTTCTCTTTCTACATTGAATGAAGCGATTGACAAAGATCACTTTCCTTTCCACATACAAAGCATCTCCATTATACTTAATTTTTAACTGTAGATAATGGATACATTACTTGGTGGTGGTGAATATCAATGAAAACAAAAATACGTTAATGAGGCATGATTTTTAATTGCAAGAAAACATGTTTGATCGTGTTTTCTTATATTAACAACCTTTTATTATTGGTGTAGAAGCTACCAGTAGGTGTATATTAATTCAAATTTTTAATGATGTAAATGCTTATTCATTTTCTTATTGGTTAAAGCAAGTATGCTTTGGGTTATACAAGGTGTTCACAGAATCATTTTCAATCTAGTTCTCTGTCTGGATAGACGTCGAATATTTTTACTCTATATATCTTGGATTTTACTTCATCCGTTGGTGTTGAATTCAAGTTTGCTTTATTTCTTGAGTTCAAAGAAAATACGTTTTAGAATGGAAAATTCTAACCCAGCGAAAAAATTAAGATTTGATGAAGCAGCAAAAGGAAATGATGTGACTGGGAGATATGCTCAACATCATAGCGAATTTAGAATGGACTGTATCCCGAAGAATCACTATCATCTCGGGGGAGACGTGTTTGCAGCTGTCTCATGCTTTTTAGGACACACAAGAGTTCATATTAGACGATATCTTCCTGCTGCTGATGGAAATATATTACCAACAAAAGACGGTGTTTCTCTATCTCCATCCGTGTGGGAATCATTACAGCGACAATTGAACACATATGTAACTTTCGCTGATAACGATACTGTGTTAGTTATTTTGAAAGACTTGTTTGTTTCGAAGGAGAAAGCTGATGGGAGACTACGTGTAAACTTTCAACGAATGTTTCGGAAAAAGGACTTAACCTATCAATTCGTTCCACAGTGTGTAAGTTTGGAACATTTTCAAATCAGAAAGCTGTGCAACTATATGAATGCTATTTCTGAAGCTTTACGCGATACTTTGTTATGTCATACGCTTGAATATTATGTGCTTCAAAAGCTTAAAGACTTTCCATCTGTGAAAATGTCGGAATATTGTGGAGACCCTGATAATCCTGAAGGTCTCGAAGAGCTAACTTTGTCTGTGAGTACAATTTTAAAAGACTTTATCAGTAAACATATGAAAAAACACATTGATTGTTTTGGGTGCATGTCAGATTTAGAATGTAGGTATGCTCATATGTGTACACAAATGGATCATACGGATAAATGGGACAATTATTATGAATTAGCATTGTATGATATCAACTGGGTTGAAGTCGCTGAAAAAATTGTAAATGATAATGTTAAGTTTGACTATTTTTGGTATCTTGTAAAAGTATTTGACTTTTTTGAAAGTTTGGATTCTAAAAGCCTTTACAAATCCATGAAAAATATGTATATCAAGGACGATCCATACTCGTTTTATACTTCTATTATGTAAACATATAATTTATTTTACTATTTATGTATAAATTTGAAATGTAAAATTATGAAGAAATAAATATGATGATTTGAAAATATGTCTCTTTACTGTATTTTTTTTTTTTACATTGCATGCTTGTGCGAAACAGTTTTATACGATACACTTGATATTCTTTTAAGTTTAACTTCCAAACATTCAATTTTAAAGATGTTTGCATTCTGTTAGAAACAAATTCTAACGTGTAAAGTTGAAAACATTCATGGGTTAATCAGCAAAGCGCGCTGCTAATTAAGATCATGGATGTTTTTTGTGTTAGAAAGTTTGGAGTTCGAATCCCACCTATTGAAAGTAATTTTGAAAGCAATTTTATATAGAAAGAAAGTATATAATAGGTGATACTTGGTTGGGACTATCTTTCTAAGTCGAAAACATAAATAAAGCTGTATCAGGATATAATTAACGATATTAAATCTAATTCATTATACATTATAATTAATTTTTTGTTAATATTGAATGCTCGAATTCTAAAACATTGAAAATTATTCTAAGTTCAATGATAGTTCCATTTTCTTCTCGTAGATGGTGTCACAATCGGTTTTACATTAAGTCTTAAACTGAGACTAAAAAGTGTTGCCATTCCAAAACTATAAACTTTTTAACGGTTTTAGTAGTATTGAAATAGTGCTATAGTAGTTCCACTATTTGCCGCTAGGAGGCGGAATAAAACCTAAATTAAACAGTGTTGCCATTCCAAAACTATAAACTTTTGAAAAACAACTCAACTCTACTTTAAAAACGCCTGAGGGCATACAACTCAACTCTACTCGAAAAATGCCTGAGGGCATACAACTCAACTCCACTCGAAAAACGCCTGGGGCAAAAACAACTCAACTCCACTCGAAAAATGCCTGAGGGCATACAACTCAACTCCACTCGACTAACGCCTGAGGGCACGCCTGGGGGCATTGGGAGGCGGTGGGACCACGCCCCCTTCCACCGCCACCGCCTGCTGGGGTAGAACGCCCATTATTCCCCTACTGTTAACAATGACGAAATATATCAGTTTTAGTTTATATAGTAGGTTATGTAGACTATAAATTATCCCAAAAGGTGCATTGTTTAGATTGCATTTCTATGCTAATATCTGACAAAACATTAGAATTGGAGAGCCCGGATATTTACCAACTTTTGTTACTGACTGATAGAGGCAGACTAAAATTTCCCCAAAAAATATTGATAAGTGTATCAGTATATATGCTTTACAAATTTTTCGGAAACTAATAAGTACGAGAAGTTATTTTTTTTTAATTTTCTGAGTCAATTAATTTAATAGTACGCCTTGCAATGGAAAAAATGAAAATTATGGGGATAGATTTCTTAATTAAATGTAATTGTGGAACTTATGTTTTAAGTCATATTGAGTATTGCTTATCAGGAATATCTAATATATTTCTTTGTTTTTAATTTTTATGCTACAAAACAGTATTGGTTGAAACTGTGAAACTCGTTTCACAGTTTCAACCAATATTCTTTGTTATTTGTATATTTATTCTATTTGTATATTTATTCTTTGTTATTATATTTCTTTGTTTTTAATTTTTATGCTACAAAACAGTATTGGTTGAAACTGTGAAACTCAAATACTTAACTCTTGACATTAGAAAAATTATAAAAAGAGGGGTGATTACATGTAAAACAATTTTTGTGGAAAGTGAAATATGGAAGTTTCTAGATCTACCAGTTAGTATGATTATTATTAGGTTCATGAATTTTATTCTCTAAATTGATGTGTTTACAAATAAAGAAATTGCAATGCTATATGTGTTGTGTATATTTTTTGAAAATGAAACATCATTTAAAAATTGTGAACAAATTTTCAATTTGAGTAAATTCAATTAATACTTGAATTTTTACGATTTAGTTGAAACTAGAATCAGTATTTCCTATTTCAATTTGCTCTTATTAAAGTTATGTTTGAATTTTTGGATTGTTTGACTCGAATAAACTTAACTTTAACATTACTAAATTACAATGTAAAATTTAAAATCATATTTTTGTTTCAAAATATTAAAAATATATAAAAGTTCTGAAAAATTCTAAAGTTGGTCATGTAGAACAGTTGGTCGCACATGCTGTAGTTGGTCATGTAGTATTGCAACTGTTTCATGTTGGTCATGAAACAGTCAATCATGCACACTGGTGTGTCATGAGCCAGATACAGGTGTGCCGCGGTCAAATACATTGTATTTGACATTTTACAATTTTTCATCATGTATTTAAAACACAATGACAATTTTTTTTCATAATAATGTATATTTTTCTAAATATACTATAGAATAACTATCATAACTAAATAATTACTCAATGGTCCCTTGGTGAGAACAGTTGAAAACTGCACAGTGTGTTGTGTAAACACCAAGGTCCACCAAATTAATCATAGATAAAGCAAAATGACCGTTATGCGCGTCGTTGAAGACTCATGCGCATGTGTTATTTGCATTTGCGCGTGGTACATCACGTTCACTCGTATGTCATTGTTGTCACTATTTTACTAGACAAAGTTAAATAAACACGTTCCTACCACGTTACATAACAATTTCGTAAAAGTTGTCATTTTCATGGAATTCCCTTCCTTTCAGTAAACAGTTCAATGAATCAAAAGCAAAATTTTGAAGCAAAGTTACTACTTTGACGTTTATAAAATAGTAAATAAAAATGGATGTGTGGCATCGAATCGGTAGAAAGTAGTGAATTTATAACATTGAATATTTTACTACATAACATTTTTATTGCATTCTGCATCTTGAATCTAATAAAACAAAACTTTTACTTTTTCAGAAAGACACATTTGCAGCTTAACTGTTATCTAATACAAAGAAGGAAGTTTTATCAGTTCTTAAACACGACTTTTGCGACATGCTTTCAAAAAATATGTTTTCTCAACTATCCAATAGTTTTTATAAAAAGGATACCCCTCTCTGACTTTACATTCAATATTATTTACTATTTTTACTAATGTACTACTTTACTGCAGATGAATTATTTTTGCATTGCAAAACGGAAACTTATTCACGTTCTAGATGGAACTTCCTCGTATGCGCTTACACAGTTTTCCTCTGCCCGAAAGATATTTGACATATCTGGCAAATTATGTCTTGGTTTGGCCCTGAAAAGGGCCGTTTTTTCGAAAATAATTTGGGACATGATTAATTAAAAATTTGATAAATTAATAATTTGGGACATAAAGCAAACTAAGAACGACGAATGAAAATAATATTAAAAACATGCGAAGAGTTTCCAAAACTTTTACAAAGACCGTGAAAGTTTTTATTGAATTAAGAATACCTCAATTTCAGAAAAATAAAATAAAACAATTGCGAGAAATAAAAAATAATAATAACCATTTTTACCGAAGATAAAAGTTTTCACTGAAGTCTTATCAAAAACACAAAATAAAAATATTGACTGACTGGCTTAAAAATATAATAAAAAGAAGTATAGAATCACATCTCAACTAACTGTCACCCCTTCTAGTTACAATAGACTCTACTTGGAGCATGCGCGTTATTCTTTCCCTGAACTGAACATTCAAGTGTGGGTAAGAAATTGTCTCCTAAGTTGAATAAGCAGCCGTACGGAAAGGAAATTTTCTCTCAATTTCAGCCGATTCGTAAATGTTAAATATGGATAAATTTTTACGTCGGAAAGATTCGTCTTCACGTACAGATGATGAAGAACCCAGCACAAGTGTTACAAAAGACCTAAAGAAGGTAGTGCAAATAAAGTACGACGAAGACTACATTAAATATGGATTCTCGTGGTGTGGTGACGAAACGGCACCAAGACCCCAGTGCATCCTTTGCGGCGATCAGCTATCAAACGAGTCAATGGTACCCACTAAATTAAAGCGGCATCTATAATCAAGCCATCCTAGCTGCGCCAACAAAAACAAACAATATTTTAAGAGGTGCTTAGAACAAAATAAAAAAACAGAAGAAAATTATGAAATCGGCCGTAACAGTTTCTGAAAAGGCATTAGAAGCGAGCTATCATGTTGCAAAATTAATTGCACGTCAGAAGAAGTCACATACAGTCGGCGAAACACTTATTAAACCTGCATGCATGGAGATTGTTAGACTTATGCTTGGGCCCAATGAAGTTAAGTAAGTGAATAAAGTTTCGTTGTCTGCTGATACTGTTAAAAGACGTATTCACGATATGTCAAGCGATATTTTAGGAACACTGATTCAAAACTGTTATCGGCTGAAAAATTTGCGCTTCAGATCGATAAAACAACTGATATTAAAAATAAAGCACAGCTGATAGCTATTGTACGTTTCGTTGACAAGGACTTTATTAAAGAACATTATTTATTTTGTAAGGAGGTTCCAGAGCGAACTACTGGTGAAGAAATTTTCCAAATAACCGATGATTTCTTCAAAATATGTAATATTTAATGGAGCAACTGCATTGCTGTTTGCACGGATGGCGCTGCGGCAATGACGGGTAGTAAAAAGGGTTTTGTCTCTTGTGTAAAACAAAAAAAATCCGACGGTACAATTTACACACTGCAGCATACATCGAGAAGCATTGATGATCAAGAATTTGCCGGAAGAACTTTTGAACACGATGAATGAATGCATTAAAATCATAAACTTAATTAAATCAAGAGCCATAAATTCGCGAATTTTTGAATTACTTTGTGCAGAAATGGGAGCCGAATATGAATCCTTATTATTTTATTCAGAAATTCGTTGGCTATCCCGAGGCAAATTTTGGCTAGATTATTTGAGCTTCGTCACGAGGTGCGTGAATTTCTTTTAACACAGAATATGCTCGAACTATGCCAGCACCTCGATGATGATTACTGGATAGCCAAACTTGCGTACATGGCTGATATATTCGAGCATTTGAATTAACTTAATAAAAAAATGCAAGGTCGAAATGAGAATATTTTGACGTGCCCCGACAAATTACAAGGATTTATTAAAAAACTCGAACTTTGGCAGAAAGAGTTGCAAAAAGGATGTTTGGAAATGTACCAAAGGACCAATCATATTACAATTGAAAACAACCAATTAATTGTGGATCTGGCCCAACAACATTTAAGTATGCTTCAGCAGAAATTTGATCAATATTTTTATTCCATTAATACGGAACAATACGATTGGATTCGAAATCCTTTTGCAACCAATGCAATAAATTCTACGGAAGCACTGCCTTTACAAATCCGAGAGGAATTACAGATTTAAATAATGACATGACTTTAAAATTATACTTCTCCGAAGTTCCATTAGATGTTTTCTGGATTTACGTTAAAAAAGAATATCCTCACATTTCCTAAAAAGCAATCTTAACATTACTTCCATTTTCGACGACATATTTATGTGAGCAAAGTTTTCAACTCTTGTATTAATTAAAAATGATAAGCGGTCATGCTTAAAAGTTCTTGACCAAGAACTTCGGGTTGCGTTGTCAAATATTGAGCCGAATATAAAACTTTTGTGTTCATTGAAACAAGCGCAGGTATCACATTAATAATTATTATGATTGCGTAGAAATAAATATGTTATAGTTTTATGTATGTATACTTTTCAAATAAAAAACAAACATTTATTGTAAAATTTGTGTATCAATTACTACCTATATACTTTAGCTTTTGGTGTGCCGCGGAATTCTAGAAAGAATTTAGGTGCGTCGTAGGTGAGAAAAGGTTGCGGAGCACTGATGTAGAACACTTTAAATCTCAAAAGAATTATTTTTAAAATTACTGCTACAAAATTTAATAAAATGAATTTTATATTTTGAAAATAAATTTATACTTATATAATAGAGCCATTCCATTTCAGATCAGGCGAGGGTGTCACATGACCCTCACCGATTTTTTTTTGAAAAAATTACAGTAGTTACAACTAATGGACATATAAAATATCCCAAAAGAATTTTGCAAAAAAAAAAAGATTATTTCTCTAGTTACAGACGTTTAAAATTTGTGACAAAGTTGGCCGTTTTCAGAAAATCAGCAAAACACTCACTTTTAAAATGGCCAATGTTTCAAAAGTTTCGAATGTTTTTTTTTCTATAAATAATGAAGGGATGGTATTTTATTTAGACACTAATTTTAAAAATTTAGTTGGTATCATTGATAAAGAGAAAAAAGTGTTTCTGAAGTGAAAAAATAGTGTTTGCTCCGATTTCATGATTTTTTTTTCTTATGAAAGAAATTTATTTTTGATAAAACAGAGGTGGCGCTCTAAAGTGCTGTTATGGAAGTTTTGTATCAAATTTTATTGTAAGCCTGAGATACATATCCTCTGAGAATTTAAATTTTGAAATTTGAAAATGTTCAAAAATCACGATTTTTGAAGTGTGATTACTCAAAAAAGCCATTTTTTAAAAATCTGAAAATCTGCTCATTTGTTGCCCTTAAAGTGCTTAATGAGTTGCTATCAATTATATTGTGTATTTTTGCCCCATATATTTTATATGATTTTTCAAAAATGGACTTTAGTGCGTTTCTCAAAAAAGCCAGAAATTCAAACTCGTTCTTATTTAATCACTTTAATATAATATTTAATCAATATTTATTAAGAAATATACTGTATTGTTACGCAATTACTACAGATAAATTGTACTTAACCTTCTTAGAACTTAAATAACTCCTAGCACAAAGCGTAGCTGCTATTATTTAATGCATGTTATTGTGTTCAATCCAATTACTAGTTTTAAACTCGCACACTTTACATCAAATATGTTACAGCACTGATATACATAGTTTTAAACCAACGGCGGATCCAAGGGGGGGGGGCGATGGGGCGATCGCCCCCCCCCCCCCCCCTTGGGCTGATTTAAGTGGATACTACAACGACACTCCTAAGTGAGTTTTTACTCTTTGTGCCCCGGGACCAGCCATTTTTTTATGTTCTTGGAATCCCAAAACGCCCTTCAAGTTCTATGCTTTCCCCCTGTTCCTTTGTCCTTTAGTATTGCTGAGTTGCTAATCCTCGGAGTAATGGGAAAGAGATTCCCTGCTCTTTTCTTCTACCCATCAAACTGGTGACAGCTAGCCAACCCTTAGCACGTGGTGTAAATTCCTGCAGCATTTACGCTAAAACCTGGAGTCTGAAATCATTGAACATTCATAATTACAGATGTTTATATAAATTGCACATACTCGTTAATGGTTTTTTTAGTACATATTTAGTATTACATTTTGAAAATTTTAGAAAATATATTACTAATAATTGCTATTATTTTGTAATTTAGACATATCAACTCAAATTTAGAAAATGTATTTACAAGCCTACGTTTTTCTTGAGAAAGCTTAAAGGAAATCCTAACTCGGTTAAAACTTGGCTAAGAAGCAGAATGAGTGATGATAGACTCACTGAAGTAGCGTTATTGCATATCCATAAAGATATTACATTGGACGTTGAAAAAATTATAGACAGATTTGCGAAAGCAAAAAAACGTCAGCTTGTGTTCGTTTTATAAGGGCTTTGAATAAACGTATATGCATTGAAAAAATGTGCTAGTAAAATTTTAAATAGCACTACACTAGCATTTTTTTTGTTGTTCCTGCTGTTTGAAAAAAGGGGGGGGGGGCGGAGGGACTGTTGAAAAGGAATGAAGAATCTCCTCCATCCATCCTTACATTGAACCCCGAGATTTCCAAAATCGCCCCCCCCTTGAAGATTTTCTAGATCCGCCCTTGTTTTAAACGCATATGAAATTATGTACTTAAAGCAAAATAAGTAGAATCAAGTTCTTAAATTATCTTCTAGTCGTTATTACCAAAAAAAAAAAAAATGCAAATACTAGGAGGGTTCAGATGGTGTTATATTTCTTGTGGTATTATATTCTGGCTATTGAAATATTTGTTCTATATTATCTGTGTACAAATTATTCGATAGTGTCCCTAAACCATTGGTGATATATTCTTAATTTGCCCCATTCAATAATTCTCATTCACATTTTCAATAAATTTTCCTATTTAGAAATCATGCATTGAGTTAAGTATTTGTTTAAGAGGCTGTTAATTTTCTAACTGTTTTCCACTTCTTGTTTGCTCGTGCGTCCCATGTAAGCATTACTATTTTAGGGATTTTTACTATTCAGCAGTATTGTAGGATAGCCAATAATGTTTTGATTGTATTCCTACAATACATTTTACATTTGCTGTTGCTTGGTATTTGATATAAAGCGTGTGAGTTTGAAACTAGTAATTGGATTGAACAGAATAACATGCATTAAATCACAGTAGCTACGCTTTGTGCTAGGAGCTATTTAAGTTCTAAGAAGGTTAAGTACAATTTATCTGTAGTAATTGTGTAACAATACAGAATATTTCTTAATAAATATTGATTAAATATTATAATAAAGTGATTAAATAAGAATGAGTTTGAATTTATGGCTTTTTTGAGAAACGCACAAAAGGCCATTTTTGAAAAATCATATAAAATATATGGGGCAAAAATACACAATATAATTGATATCAGCTCATTAAGCACTTTAAGGGCAACAAATGAGCAGATTTTCAGATTTTTAAAAAATGGCTTTTTTGAGTAATCACACTTCAAAATCGTAATTTTTGAACATTTTCAAATTTCAAAATTTAAATTCTGAGAGGATATGCATCTCATTCTTACAATAAAATTTGATACAAAACTTCCATAACAGCACTTTAGATCACCACTTCTGTTTTGCCAAAAATTAATTTCTTTCATAAGAAAAAAAAATCATGAAGTCGGAACAAACACTATTTTTTCACTTCAGAAACACTTTTTTTTTCTTTATCAATGAATCCAACTAAATTTTAAAAATTAGTGTCTAAATAAAATACCATCCCTTTATTATTTATAGAAAAAAAAATCATTCAAATCGGTTAAAAACTTTTGAAACAGTGGCCATTTTAAAAGTGCGTGTTTTGCTGATTTTCTGAAAACGGCCAACTTTGTCCCAAATTTTAAACGCCTGTAATTAGAGAAATATTTTTTTTTTTTTTGAAAAATCCTTTTGGGATATTTTATATGTCCTTTAGTTGTAACTACTGTAATTTTTTCAAAAAAATCGGTGAGGGTCATGTGACAAGTTTCAGACCTGCCTGCCTGATTTGAAATGGAATGACTCAATATAAATTTAGATCTTTTAACATACTTATTCATAGTTTAAAAGAACACTTACAAGGAAAACATCAATTACATATGCTGAAAATTTAAATGAAAGTTGATAATTATTTCCATAGCTATTTATTTATTGTTTTCCTAAGGATAATTTATAAGATAGTTATATGTGTTTAATTTTCTGTTGTAAATGTACCTAAATTAAGTACAGGCAGTGAAAGTCTGAAAACTTTTGGTCGGTATGAAACAAAAAATTCGATGTGAAGCGATGAAGCGCTGCAGAATGTGGGATCACTTGGATTGCGCAATCAAATATTGAAGCAGGCCTATTAGAAAGAGAAACTGCTGATATCGAGGTGGGCCTGGTATGCCACGGTTTTCTATTTGCATCAACCTCATGGGAAAATTAATTCCTTTTTAAATTTTCTCCAGAGACTCTGGCATAAATGTAAACACCGAGGTTACAAATACTTATAATGTCAAAATTTTTGAAGATTTATTTGCTCAGAAGGAGCATAATATTGGCTACAATGATCACAATTTTGTCTCTCAATTCATTCAAGAGGTAGAGAAGGATCAAAAGTTAAAACATTGAAAAGCATTTGTCGCGACCCCTCGATAAAGTTACTGCTTATACTCATTCTTAATACACAACATTTATTACACCAAACAAATAATACACATAGAAATTGAAGGAATATTTACAAGAAAATCATGAGCGTAAAGTCGTACAACCTTCTGCTCGTAAGGTTGTGCGTAGACTGCTGTTTCTAAGGGGTTTGCACCCTCTCTGATGTTGTTGTTGGTCCACTGTTATTGGTCAGTTCTCAGTGTTCACGTGAACAGAGTGTGGTGGACACATGCACACGTCATGATTGTGTAGGTGTATTTTCGTTTCGAATATATTTTGTAGGACTCTAACTGAGTGTCGCTGCATACTCCCCTCCCAGCGAAAATTTCAAGAATGAAACCAATCCGGGAATCGAACTTGACGTCCCGCACGGGTTGTTTGGTGAGATCGGTTATCTTTTTCTGTCGTGTTAGATAGGGGTTTTTCAGAGGGAGTAACCATATTGGAGCATGAATCAGTTGTTTGCTGTTGCACTAAATAGGCAGGTTTTAACCTGTCAATAGACACGGAAATTACCTTGCCATTTACGTCAATATCGAACACTTTATCATTTCTCTTGATGACACGGAAAGGTCCATCATATGGTTGTCGTAATGGACGCTTAACACAATCACGGCGTAAAAACACATATTCGGTTGTTGACATTGATGAAGGCACAAAAAATAGGCTTAGAACCATGACGTGACATGGGTGGCGTGCGAATATGTCTCATATGCTCTTTTAATTTTTCAACAAAAGGCGTAGGATTGTCGGAAGTGGCAGTTTCATCAAAAAAATCTCCTGGTAAGCGGATTGAGGATCCATACACTAACTCAGCAGAAGAACATCCTATATCGAGTTTTGGCGCAGATCGAAGTCCAAGTAGAACTGTAGGAAGAACTTCTGTCCAGCGGTCAGTTGCGTAGCATTTTATCGCTGCTTTGAGAGGGCGGTGAAATTCCTCTATCAATCCGTTGCAACTTGGATGATAAGCTGTGGTGCGAGTTTTACGAACTCCAAGAAAAGACGACAAGGAACGAAACACTTCAGACTCAAATTGCCTTCCTTGGTCTGTCGTTACAATGGAAGGGCATCCAAACCGTGAAATATAGGTGTTGTAGAATTTTTTCGCAACTGTTGGGGCAGTCATGTCTTTCATTGGTACTGCCTCTGGCCATCGTGAAAAGCGATCTATCATCGTCAGACAATAGATATAACCTTGTGAAGGAGGTAATGGTCCTACGATGTCGAGATGAACATGACTAAAGCGTTTCGATGACTCGTTGAAACTTTGCAGAGGAGATTTGATGTGTCGATGCACTTTAGATTTCTGACATGGAACACAATATTTGGTCCATTTCGCAGAATCTGATGACACTGAAGGCCACACAAATCTTTGTCGGACGAGCTTACTAGTGCGTTTAGGACCAGGATGTGCGAGGTTATGTACACTTTCGAACACAAGTTGTCGAAAATCTTTCGGAATGTATGGACGAGCAACTCCAGTGGATAAATCACAGTACAATTCTGACTCAGAATTTGGGAGCAATATTTTCTTAAGTTGCAGAGAATTATTATCAGAAAGCAATAACTTTAATTCAGGGTCACAAGCTTGTGCTTGGGATATCTCATTGTAATCAATTTTTGTGGGCAGGGAAATAGCAGAAATGCGCGACATTATATCTGCTGCAATATTAGAATTTCCAGAAATATGACGTATATTACAAGTAAATTGAGAAATAAATGATAATTGGCGAATTTGACGAGGTGAACATTTTTCAGGTTTTTGGCGAAAAGCAAACGCTAAAGGTTTATGATCAGTATACCAAATGAATTCCCTTGCTTCCAGCATATGTCGAAAATGCCGGATAGAAGCATAAGCTGAAAGTAATTCGCGATCATAAGCACTGTAATTTACCTCTGTTGGTGAGAGACGACGAGAAAAAAATCCAAGTGGTTGTAACTCATTATCAACAATTTGATGCAATGCACTACCAATAGAGAAATCGGATGCATCAGTATGTAGTACAAGTTTTGCAGATGGAGAAGGGTGAGCTAAAAGAGTAGCTTCGGCCAACAATTGTTTACATTTTTGAAAAGAAGAAATAGCTGAAGTTGACCAGTTGATTACTTTGTTATCTTTCTTTTTTAAAGAACCTTTTAAGAAATCATGCAACAAAATTTGCTTCTGCTGCATGTGGCAGAAACCTTCTGTAAAAATTCATTAGACCTAAAAATTTTCTTAATTCATGTATAGTTTCTGGTTGCTTATAATCAAGAATAACTTGCACTTTACTAGGTAAAGGTTTAATACCTTCAGGAGTAATTAAATGACCTAGAAAATTTAATTCAGATTTCCCTAACTCACACTTTGATGCATTTAATTTTAAACCATATGAATTAAGCCTTTCAAAAATTTTACGAAGATGCATTTTATGTTCTTCAAGTGAATTAGAAAATCATCTAAATAAACGTAGCAAAAAGGCAAACCACTTAACACTTCATGCATAAAGCGCATGAATGTTTGTGGAGCATTAACCAAACCAAAACATAATTTCGTGTATTCAAAAAGTCCCCATGGGGTCGTAACTGCAGTTTTTGGAATATCAGGTTCATGGATAGGAATTTGGTGATATGCTTTAAAAATATCAATTTTTGAAAAAATGGGGTTACCATGAAGGGCATGAGAAAAATCTTGAAGATAAGGGATTGGATAAGAATCAAACTCAGTGACAGAATTTAATTTGCGATAATCACCCACTGGACGTATGGCGGAATCCGCTTTTGGCACACAATGAAGAGGGGAACTCCATGGGCTTTTGGAAGGGCGAATAATGCCTTGTTCCAAAAGAAATTCGAACTCACTTTTTACTTTATCATGAAGCGAAGGATGCAAACGACGTGGTTTAGAAGTAACAGGTGGTCCGCGAGTTAAAATATGATGCTCTGTTGCGTGTGGCACAGATTTGCGAATTAATGAGGGGTTGGTCAAATTTGGAAATTCCTTTAAAATATCTTGAAACACACACGATATATCACTCACTAAATGCACTGAAGCTTGAGTAGCAGGATGAACACTTCCGAGTGTATGTACTGATGTTTCTGGGTGCATCAAGCGCTTTTTCCGAAGATCGATAATCAAATTGAAATGTTGCAGGAAATCCGATCCAATTATGGGGCAGGTAACGTCAGCGACGACAAATGTCCACGGGAAATTAATGCGAAGTCCGAGGTCAAGCTGCCGATGAAGTACTCCATATGCAGGAATTTTAGAATTATTTGCGGCGTAGAGTGAAAAAGCAGATGTGCAGTTTCGTTTTCCAGAAGTAGAAGGAGGCAAGACGGAAATCTCCGATCCCGAGTCGATCAAAAATTTTTGACCTGTTTTACGGTCGTAAACAAACAGTCTGCTGGACTTTGAAAACTTTTCCGACATACCAGCTATGGCGGAGTCGGGAAGTTTTTTTGACTATTAAAATTGCAAGGTGGGCTGCATTTTTTTGCATTTTGCTGAAATCTGTGATGATAAAAACATATATCCTTTGGCTTGAAATCACGCTGTCTATTTCTAGAATAGGAACGCTGACGGTTGTACGAATTTCTGCGATATGGCGAACGGGAACTTCGTGAGAAGGACAGCTCTGCAACCTTTTTCGTTAGCTCGGAAATTTGCTGCTGTAACTTTTCTATGGAATTTGCGGGTTTTTCCAACGGAGCATCACTCGTTGTAGCCAAAACAGAATTTGGAATGGACACCTCTGCAATTCTGTCAGCAATTTTAGAGAGGTTGTCCAAAGGCTCGGAACTAGCAGATAAAATAGTTTGGATATGCGGCGGCATTCTCTGCATCCAAAGGTTTTTTAGGAAATCATCATCCAAGCGGGCTCCAGACAATTCTTTCATCTTGCGAAGAAGTTGGCTTGGGCGCTCGTCTCCCAGCTGGAGGTCGGACAGTAGTCTTTTTATTTTTTTATTTTCGGAGTCTTCAAACTCAGAAATAAGACGTTCTGAGAGAGTCTTATATTTGTTCTGTTGTGGGGGACTTAAAACAATGTCCGATACGTGCGACAAAGTCTCCGAATCAATATGCGCAACCAAGGCAGCATATTTGGTTTCATCTGCCGTTATTCCGCTGTATATGAAAGCATTATCGCATTGAAAAATCCAGAGTCGTACATTCGCCCTCCAAAACGGGGGAAGTTTCAAGGCTATGCGTGAAACTTGAGACGGCGTAGCAGTTGCATCTCCTTCGCTCGCCATGGCAGGGGTCCGCTCCGTTCGGAAGAAAGGGCAGGTGAAGAGGAGAAATATCAGCGCTTCCGTTCCGGCACTGGATGATGATGCGAAGAATTGTTGGAGATTTGCCTTAATAATTATGCATGTTCATTAAATTGCCGGGTCACCAGTGCCGCGACCCCTCGGTAAAGTTACTGCTTATACTCATTCTTAATACACAACATTTATTACACTAGACAAATAATACACATAGAAATTGAAGGAATATTTACAAGAAAATCATGAGCGTAAAGACGTACAACCTTCTGCTCGTAAGGTTGTGTGTGGACTGCTGTTTCTAAGGGGTTTGCACCCTCTCTGATGTTGTTGTTGGTCCACTGTTATTGGTCAGTTCTCAGTGTTCACGTGAACAGAGTGTAGTGGACACATGCACACGTCATGATTGTGTAGGTGTATTTTCGTTTCGAATATATTTTGTAAGACTCTAACTGAGTGTCGCTGCACATTTACAATTACCCCAACTGCTCCTACTAAATAAGCAGTCAGTAATCTTAATTGGGAAAAGTTTCAAAAATGTAACCAATTAAACCTAGTAGATATAGTGTGTTCCTGTTCACCTTTTTCACAACAAAACATGATAAAATTCAAATTTTTTAATAGTTCATAAGAAATACATTCGATACAGCAAAATGCACTCTAAGAACTAATACAATGTCATGTCTTCTTATTTCTATTTTGACTTAGGTTTAATCTTAACAGATAAAAATTAAAAAGAGTCTACATAGAGTCTAATTTACACTGAGGCCAGTAGTTAAGTGGATTTGCTTTTTAAGCAGGAGGAGTAAAATACCTGGAAGGAAAATATCAAATTCTTCATTTGCACATTAAAGGTGATGCTTTATATTACTTGAGAAATTAAGTGAAATTCAGTGGAGGAAAAAATTATACATCGATTCTTCAATACATACATATATATTAAAGTTAATTTATCCAAAAAATAAGTTTTCATGGTGTGATACCTCCACTTAAAAAAAAACTAACCTTGAAAAACAGTTTTTAAATAACTATAAATAATTTTATTATCACACGAAAATCTAGATTAAAATAAATGAACAAAAATACTAATTGACTAAAAACGAAACTTAAAAATTATTTATATCTAAATTTTGGATTTATGTCACAAAATATTTATCATAGTACTCTTACACCGGTTAATTTCCTTGCCAACAAAATACTACAACAAGAAACTCTTAACCCTCAGAAGATATTAAAAGCATTTGGGAATTAATTTCATCGCAAAAAAAAAAAAAAAAAGTTTTTATTTTTTTCCCCATCAACTGACAATTGAAAGAACCAATGTAAGAAAATAACATTATTTTGAGATACATTTATCAGAATGAACAGCTTCTTTCCGCTTAGTAGCAGTAAAAGAACACGCTTTCTGCATTTTTTTTTTGATATCATTGGTAAATCGAACTATTATCTCACCGTTCTTTCTAGTTTATTTGGCGATGATAAAATTGCTGCCACTATTTGTGCAATGAAAAGTGTAAACATACTTAAAAAGCCTTGCGACGCCCTTGATATAAAATTTTATTTGTACAATATTGAATTTTGTAACATTTGATTATACCTTAAAATACTTTACTTAATAAACTGAAGTTTCCTAATTTTTGATCAGATTTGGATCCCCTTATACCTCAGCGTGACCCACCAAGGAGTCGGACCCAAGGTGGAGAAACTATATGAGGTATAGAGCTTTAATGAAAGAAAGCACTAAGGTGAATATTTCATTTTAAATACAAGCTTATGCCAATAGCGTTTACATATGATTTCTGGCTTATGGGCGCTGCTGCTGGCTGAAATAAAAGCAAAATTTGATACCCAATATTCGAACATCTGGAACAGTAACTCTGGAACAGCGACGAAGGTTTGCTTCCAAGTCGTCCCTCTTCTCAATACTACAGACTGCGCATCTCCCTAGAAAGTAGCCCAAAGCACACATAGACTTTTTGAATGAAGCCTCAAAAATTAGACGCTAAGAACGTGTGATACCTTTGGACTAAATCACACGTTCTTGTAGTCCAATTTGCAGGGTTTATTCGGAAAGTTTATTGTGTCGGGGACTGAGTGGCATGTTGAGCTTTCTTGCTTGAGCCCACCACGGCTCTGATATGCCAGGAATTACATATAAACAATTATGACGAAAAATTATATTTCCAATAAAACTAATATCATGGCTATAATTAAAATTTTAATGTGTTTTATTTTATATTAAGGATTTATACCTCTTAAAAATAAAATATCCTTCCGTTTTGTGTTTAATGCTTTGGTGTTTGATAAGGTATTTGTTTTGCTATTATGCCGTAATAGAATATATTATTCATGAAGATTTACTTTGTCCCGCAGTGGACCAGTCGGTAGAAGCTCGGTTTCCGCAGAACACCGAAAGTGAAGCAACATTGACTGAAGTCAGTATTTGGGAGGGTGGCAACCTCTTGCGGCTGGTTGCTGTGGACCGTATACGCTTAAGGGAGCTGGTGCACGTTAAATCCGTCATGGCTCTAATGTCCTCCAAGTGAAACGATACCTCTAGGGGTGCCTATCCCAGGTGACGGTCTCTCATCTGGGATCTGGTTCAAAAATTAAGAGACCTCATTAAAGGGGCGGAAGCGGGGCCATCGCGAAGTCAGCAGTTTCTCCGTTTCTACAGGGCCTCCGTTCCTACAACAGAAAGTTAAACACATATAACTATTTTGTTTTTTAAACAGAAAAATATACTTAATAGTTTTAATCTTATTAGATTGCTGATAGGACTTTAGTTAAAACTTACAGTAATTGATAGCTTTTATTTTTGGAAATCATTTTTAACAGTAATTATTCAGTAAAGCAGCAATATTTTAAAAGTTAAAATGCAATACTTTTAAGTGATGTCATCTTTTTAAAAAATATCCTTAGAAAACAATAAATAAATAAATACCTATGGAAATAATTATCTTTCATTTAAATTTTCAGCATATGTAATTAATGTTTTCATTGGAAGTGTTCCTTTAAACTATAATAAATATGGTAAAAGATCTAACTTTATATTAAATAAGTATAAATCTATTTTCAAAATATAAAATTCATTTTATTCTTAAATTTTGTAGTAGTAATTTTTAAAATAATTCTTTTGGGGTTTAAAGTGTTCTACATGATCAAATTTAGAAATTTTCAGAACTTTTAAATTGCTTTAACATTTTGAAACAAAAATATGTTTTTAAAATTTACATTGTAATGTAGTAATGTTAAAGTTAAGTTTCTTCAAGTCAAACAATCCAAAACATTCAAATATAACTTTAATGAGAGCAAATTGCAATGGGAAATACTGATTCTAGTTTCAACTAAATTATAAAATTTCAAGTATTAATTGAATTTACTCATGTTGAAAATTTGTTCACAATTTTTAAATGATGTTTCATTTTCAAAAAATATACATAACACATATAGCATTTCAATTTTTTTTTTTACAAACATATCGAATTAGAGAATAAAATTCATGAATCTAATAATAATCAAACTAACTGGCAGATATAAAAACTACAATAATTCACATTTTACAAAATTGTTTTACATGCAATCACCTCTTTATATAATTTACCCTCTTTATATAAGTTTGAGAGTTTCAACCAAAACTATTCTGTAGCATAAAAATTTAAAACAAAACAATTGAAAAAAAAATCATTGTTACAAGAAATTAAGCCGCATCAAAAATATACATACTTGCATATTATATTTTCAAACATGTAAGATTTAAAGTTTTCAGTCTTTATCAGTAAATTTTGCTCCTACTAGTAAAAATTGGCGTTACATTTCAATTACGTTGAGAAGTTGGCCAAAATAGATAATTTATTTTTATTGCTACTAGAATTGCAATCATTTTTTTGCTTTTGTATAATCATTAAGAAATATGTTAGATATTTCTAATAAAACAATACTCAATATGACTGAAGACATAAGTTCCACAATTACATTTAGTTAAAAAATTCATACCCGTAATTTCCATTTTTTCTATTGTAAGCTGTACTATTAAATTCCTAGGCTCAGGAAATTTTAAAAATAACTTCTCGCACTCTTAACTTATCAGTTTCCTAAAAATCTGTAAAGTTTTTGGGAAATTTAAGTCTGCCTCTATCAGTCAGTAACAAAAGTTGGTAAATATCCGGGCTTTCCAATTTCATTGTTTTGTCAGATATTAGCGTAGAAATGCAATCTAAAAATGCACCTTATGGGATAATTTATAGCCTACATAACCAGCTATATAAACTAAAACTGACATTTCATCATTGTTAACTTTATCATCAATATTGCAGTTAAATACACCATAGAAGTGCTCTGGTATTTCCACTTCAGAATTAGCAGTTAATTCTCCACAATTAAAATTCTTTAAATTAACTTCGCCGTTTTTTACCGAATGTAAACTTATTAAGCTTAGTATTTTTAATTTCCTTTCTGCTTCCATAACTTGAATACAAGAGGCATTATAGTTTGCCCAGCTCATTTGTCGGTATTGTCCAAACCTAGCCTCCAGAGAATCTGTCTGAAATTTACCTAATGATACATAGCTAGGACCAGAAGAGTCAAACAAATATTTCACAAGTTCAATAAAACTATTTGTTGTAAACTTTAATGAAGAACAAATAAAATGTTTGAGTTTGAATCATCGCCACACCCCACCACACCTCACACCACGCCAGCTAGCTCGTATGCCGTCTTCGCGCAGGTTGGAACGAAAGGAACCATGGGATCACTTAGGTGACTCATCCTTGCGATTTTCACGCTTGAAAACTCCATGCTTGAAACAAGGCTCGGTAGAAAGGGATAAACTGCTGACTTCGCGATGGCCCGGCGGAAGTCGGACTCCTGCCTATAAGGGCCCCGTTTGACTTAGAAGCGGCGCACCCATCCTTCCTCGCTTTGTGCGAGACCCGACAATAACAAATGATATGCTGATGTTTAACTATGCCCAAAATTTAAATTTTTATTCCACTAAAAATACAATTTTTCAGCGAAACGTCATCCACGTGCCCTGTCCCGTAGCTATAGGTTTTCTATTGCGAAAACTCTGGACATGAGCGATTCAAACGCTAATTTTTTTTCTATAATTAAGTATATATTTTTTACGAACATTAATCATTAAAAAAGTCAAAATAGTGTGAAGATATCATCTCAAAATGTAATTTGCTTTGTTCCAAGACTTTCGGTCATCCATGTGACTGAAAACTAAATATGTATATATTTTTTAAATCTGAAATTTTGTTTCAAAAAATGGCAACACAACTGGAAAAGATGCTATTTAGTTTTCTCATTCATACTAAAGTTGCATTTTTCTATTATTCAAGTATTTTTTTTAATTGCATCAATTTTAACTTTATTTTCAAGGAAAGTGTTTTCAATTCCCCTCATTAACGTGCTCTCTAGAAAGCAACTAAAATAAAAATATAAACTAATTTTGATAATGTAGTGATAAATCTTGTAATTCTAAGTTCTTGATAGAAATTAATTCGACAAAGATTCATAAGTAACTTGTTGAGAAAAATTAATTGTGTTTTCGTCATTCACGTGACGTTTTATCGTGCGTAATCTACATGCCTTTCATTGAATATGTGATGATCAAGATTAGTTGACAAATTCCATGTTGATGTTGTGCATGTGTCCTATTTTCTATTTAAATAATTAATTATTTTATGCAATTTAAAATGATCGATAATGATTATTTATGTTACTTAAATGGGATTCCCGATCATTCTACGCTTGGATTAATCATTCCTGGATCTTTTCTGTTATGCGTAAAAACCATCGTCCGACTTTTTAATTTATTAATCCAACGTATTGGTTACATAATTATAATGTATGTACATTATTTATAAATCAATACCTCAATTCACAAGTTAAAAAAATATCACTAACCTAACCATTAAAACATCAACATGTCTATTATGTCATTTACATACAGCGCAAAAAACAAATACAAAAATACGATAAAATACAAATAGTTAAGCTCTTCTAATGTCTTCTTTTAGTCATGGAACCTTCGAAGTATGTCTCTATTTTTTTTTAGATTTTTTAGGTATAATTTGTTCTTCTGAAAAACACAAACCCCAAACTTCCCCACATTTGTAGAATCACCCGTATACATTATTTACCAATAAAAAATACACTATGTTAATCCTTATTATTTGATACCCTTCTCTTCCTATCACAGATTTATCAAAGTAGATTTATCAAAGTAATTACCGAAAGTGGACTAGCGTCTCCCTAACTGAAATTGCGCAGTATAAATCCATACAGATGTTTTCGCTATATAATACTGATTCAGTAACGATGGGCGGGGTACTGAATCATGTGATTTCATTAAGATGTTGCGTCAAGCATTGACGTCTGTTTAGTCTTCTGGAAATGACATCAATAAAAAACTTCCTGGTTCTTAAAGACTGATATTATATGGCATAGAACTTTCCAACCCCCGCCCCCCCCCCCCCCCACACACTTGATTGGTAAAAAGTTATTAAATTTTACTGATACCCAAATAAACACTAAACTACAAAAACTAAGCCGATAAATAGTGAAAGAAGCAATAAAATTGTCATTATACCTGCTGCTGATTGAATTTGTGAGCCATAAAAAGCTCATGGTCATAAATTAACAAACTCTTTCCAGATGACAAATATACACCTCTACTTCAGAGTTCCCGTTATTACGTCTCTTAGAACATTTTCATCTCTGAATTACGAGATTAGGTTTTAATATTATACAAGATTAAATTATATGAGTTAGAATTGACTATTGAATTATCCAAATCAAAAAGAGTGAGAGAGAAAATATTGCGTAATCTTTGAAAGAGTTCCAATATGCAATAGATTTCTTTTACCTACAAAAAACAATTGTTGCGTTTTCTGCCGTTTACATTTGGAAAAAAAAAATGCTTAAAAATTGCTTTTATGAATTATAATTTACATCACCAAATTTAATTGTTTCGCTTTATATTTGAAACTTCATTATATTTTTCACATTTTATTATCAACTACTTATATTCAGAGTTTATCAGAGATTTATGCTTAAATTACGTATTAAAGTAGGGTTGAAGCGCCTAGAAGCGAAGGGATGTAAGATAAAATTTAAAATTTGGAGATAACTAGTGCAAATGATAGGGAAAGCATCATTCTATATTGTGGCAGGATATATTAGTGATATCTCTAATCTGTGCTTTACCTTAACGTGATTTGGAAAAAAATTAACATTGAAGCTTCCATAAAACCCAAACTTTGAACGTATTTTACTCAGAATCGTTTTTTGGTCACTTACATCCCTTTGCTTCTCACTGCCTCAGTTATGAAATGGAGGAAATGTGTGTATATCTGTTGTTTGTCTGTCACCCATAATAAATTTCGAGGAAATAGTCCGAGTAGAAAAAAACCGCTTTCTGTTCCAAGATTCTTCATCCAGCTACCCCATTTTCGTGTTCCAGTTTTTATTTGAATAATTTTTGCTCAAAATTTAGCGGTTAAAAACTGAAAAAAAGGCTCAAGGGAGAATTCGAAATGTATATAAACCATGCTTTAAAAGGTCTTTTTTTTTTCAAAAAAGGACAAAAAAAACTATGGGAAATATTTTTTTAACGTAGAAACATATACAAACCAGAATTTTTTTTATTCTATTTTTTTCAGGATAAACAAAAAACCGTTTCTCTTAAATACATACTTCAAATCATTTTTGCAAAAAAAAAAAAAAAATATGTAATATTACTTTTCCCACAGATGATTCCATAGTTAACTGTATCTTACTTCCTAAATAATCTTTTTTTTCTTCAATTCACAGTGCCAGTCTTAGTAATAGTTTTTCTAAACCGAAATTTGTTTAAATCTTAAAATCCTATTTAAATTTTATTCAGTTAATCTCAGTAGCTTATGTATATATTTCTAAGCGAGGAATTATTTACATATTTTTAAGTCTTCCCAGAGATTTTTAGTTGGTGGTATCATTAGTAATATTGGCCTTTAATTGATTTTTTAAGAACATAAATACACCTGTAAACTATTCCTCAAAACCTATCTGGCATAACATCAAAGAAAAGGGTTAGGTACGTCATTTTAAAGATTTTATACATTCATTGCTCCTCTCATCCGTTTATTCTCTTTTCAGTTAGAAAAGAGACTGACGTTATTGGAATAACGTTTTACTCTACTCAATGTATCTTTAATGATCTTGATTGAGCAATCCCGTATGCATCGTTACTATCAAGTAATTTTATCCCTTTATCCGTAATTGAATCCAAAATACTTTTTGCCTTGGAAATACAGCAATTCACGCACACGATCAATTTTTTTCATTTAATATTTTACCTGGTATTCCTCTGCATATCTTCATTTTATTGACTCCAGAAAAATGAACATTAAATTTGATAGCGCTAAATTTAAAAGAAAGATGGTGGGTTATAGACTTTAGTATGCATTCTCCATTTAAATTCACTAAAAAGCAAAATGCACCCTTGCAATAAAGTTAAATTCCAAAATATGAGGTATTAATCGTCTACTGTGCAAATAAGCGCCGTTTAGGCAAGCAATTATGCTGTCTCGTTTCTGACAAGGAGTATAAAAAAGAATATTCAATTTGTTTTCACTTTTGTGCTTTATCTCTAAAAAGAAACAGTTAAATTCAAAACGGTGCTCCATTTTCGTTGATATTGCTATTATATATTTTTATTCAATAGCGTACTCATATTTATAAGTAGTTGATGATAGAAAATTAAAAAAATGAAAGTAAAGTTTGAATAACTCTTCAGAAAAGTTTACAAAATGAAAATTTTATTCAGAAACTAAACTTATTAGTGATGGATAACCTTCTATAGATAAGGGGAAAAAATCTAAAATTCTAGGTCCAATTAGGAAAGAAAAAGAAACTCCACTCTAAGAATCATTTTCTTAGTCAACTGACTCTTTCCCAAACTGCCCATTATCTTAGGTCATTTCATTTGCTACTTGGGGGACAGTCTAGCCCATGGATACAAATTTTTGACACTTGCAGATATAAATTCGTCTTATAAGTTCTTAGAATTTTGTGTAATAAATTATAACAGCTGTACCAGAAATCTCGGCTGTGTCAATCCTTTATCAACAACTTATGATATTCTACGATGTTTTGGGAAGATAACTAGCGAATTTATGTCTTGGAGTATCAGTTACTGGTACCCACGCCCCCCCCCCCCTTCTCTCTCTCTAGCGTGCTAGTATTGTCACCTTACTACAAGTAGGAAAGCGTTTATTATGTTTATCGTATGCAAAGTTTTTGGCTAGTTTAATATCTACAAATCACCGTTTTATTTATAAACACAATCATATGTATAAACTTAAGAATTTAATGGGTGAAATTTAATTAAAGCACTGTCTGGTTGATTGAAGTGAAAACGTGAGACAATTTTAAGGAAAGCAAACAAAGACATAAATTACGTATTTAAACCCGTAGCAGTCTATAAAAGTTTCTTCTATTCCATTTCAGCGGTCTGGCTGTCAGAGTGCCAAAAAGTTTCAAAATCTTGAAGAAACGTGCTGTTTTATACGCTTCTTTATACTGCTATTTACTCTCACTGTTTATTTTGAAACTTCTTTTTCCCACGTGATACTATGTTTATGCAATTACCCCTTCAAACTGCTCGTTACTCCAAGCTGAATCTTAAGAGATATGTTTAAGTTCCGTGAAAGAGTGCGAGAGACATGCCGGAAATCTAGACCTTATTTGTTCCTATCCGGAAATTAGCTTCAATTTCTCTCGCATCAGAAGAAGAGATTACCTCGAAAAACAAGGCTGATGTTGAAAGCTCTTTCATTCATTCTAGATAAAATATTTAATTTAGTGTTTTTTTTTTTCTATCTGTTGTGAAAGTTTTTTTTCGTAAGCACTGAGAATATTTTGACGGAATTTCATACTTGGCACTAAGAAATATGGATGTTGATCTATGTGCTTAAATAATATATCTTCCTTTTTATTAATAGAATAAGTGGAATATGAAACAAAATCAGATAAAATGTTTAAAACGCACCCGAAAAATGTGATTTTTTTTTTTTGTATATCTCTCTTTGTAATTTTCTTTTTGTGTCTTTGTATATTTTGTTTCTTTGTATCTTTTTGTACATTTTTTCTGCACTTAAAGTGCTTGAATATCTTCGGAGGACATTTTTTCGTGCCATTTGAAGTGTTATTCAACACATATTTTGTTGTGAAATGGGGTTAAAACACTAAATAGTGTATAAAAAAACACATATTTATTTTTTATTAATCGTTTTTACACCAAAAAAAAAAACTAATTTTATAAGAAAATGTAAAAATTTGTTTAATGTACAATGCTTCTGCAAAACACAATATATTGGTATTAATTGAATATATGTTAATTTTGTAAATTTTTTTGATTAAAATAACCGTCTCCAGGGATTATACCTCAGTCATGATTATAGATATTTTTTATACTTTTTTTCCATCAGTTCAAATTATAAATTGGTATGAATTTGAGAAAAACAAAAACGTTTTGCTTGTAGTTTATGTTTTAGAGCTCTTCACGTAATTTAGCTCCAATGTTAAAGAGTAGTTTATTCGCTGAAGGAGGTTGCTTTCATGAGATTAAAATTTACAAAACTGCAATATTAACTTGCAATACCAAGGCATCGTGTTTTACAGACACTTTATATTTTTAAAAGGAATTCTCTGTTTCCTTGATGTAAATAAATAAATAAATAAAAATATTTGTTTGTTTGTGGATTATTCACACCCCGTTATTTTACGCCACTGGATTAAATGAATGAATGTGGTGCTTTGGTCAACACAAATAACTTCAAATCAATTTCCTAACGTTCATTATCACGTTCAATTATTCTTTACATCTATAAATGATGATAAATTGATTTAAGTACACAAATTTTATGTTCTGGAATATTCCTCTATGTAAGGTGACAGATTAAATACGGGACAATTTTACATTTTTTTAACCTGAAATTACTATATGAAATACTGCAGTACCAGCTTCGAGGTTATAAAGGAATGTACTGCAGACATTGAATTTATTAATGACAGAAAAAATCTATCATAATTATCCAAAATGAACCATATATAGACAATCCCGATTAGCTATGGCATATTCCCTCAAGTTACCCAACATAAAATAAAATTCTAGAAATTTTAATCTCCGAAAAATCTTTTTCATAAGTCCAGTAATGAATTAAAAATCAATTCAGGCTATTACTTTTACGCTAGTATGTTTCGTTAATAATCTTAATACAGCTTTACCAAGTAAGTATTTGTTCAAAAGAAATTGAAAACTTTTCTTTAAGACCTATTTTTCAAGCATAAAGGAGAGGAATTAAATTTCGATACGTTAACGGAAACGTTTAATTTATTATTACACTAGTGCGATGAATATCAAATGTTTACTAATACATACATATGATCGGTAATAATATCCATTATGAAAAAAAAAGTTTAAAGCTAATTAAAATGTTAAAGCTGGACACGAGTACTTATTTATTTATTGCAACAATAACATATAAAAATATGAGATTCTACAGAGAAACTATGAGTAAAAGAGTTGTAAAAACAAAGTTTCAATTCTTTTATTTAAAAAGAATATAATTCTAAATATTTGGGTAATCTAAAATTGAAATAAAAAACACAGAAAAGTGTTCAGAACAAGTCGTGAGGATAATTTAAATCCTGGAATAGTGAAAAAATTGCAATGCTATGTTCGTAGAAAAATACAAAAACTTAGAAGTATGTATTTTTAACAATTAGAAATAAATGTTAAAAAAAAAAAAAAAAAAAACTTTTGCTACTAGAATCTCTTTTTTATGTGAGTAAAAATTGAATGAATAATTTCTTCTACTCCCACAAAATAAAATACAATCCCTACAAGTAGCAAAATTAGAAATCTAATAAAACTTGAACTCTTCCAGGAAAAGTTTTAAAATTCGTTTTCCTTTTTTACTTCAAAATTTCTTCTGTACGAGGTGTTTATGTCTGGTGTTCTTCCATTTTTTAAGCAATCAATCGCCTCTGCTCTCCCTTTCCAAAAATAACCATCCTTGACTTTTCTGCACAACTAAGAATAAGATTTCTTTGTCATTTATATAGGTTTGCGAGTTCTAGATAAACAGTCCCAATGGAAGAACAACTTAACCGCGCAAAAGTTTATTTGGGAACCTAAGGCTGTATATTGTAATGTGATTTTTTTTAAACTGATTTATTGTGATATCTGGCAATAAACACTTGTGACTCATAAGTATGACGTAATGTATGACGTATATATATATATATATATATATATATAAAATTGCATATACGTCGGTTTATATACAATGTCATATATATATTGGGAGTATTTGACATTTTTTTAAAAATTTTCTTAGGTTATATTGTTGATTCTTAAGTACAAATGCAATGTTACAAATGCTATAAGACATACTTTAACCTACTTAAAGTGCTAATGTAAGGCCTTTGCAATATTTTGCAATCTCTGTCACTTATGTCTGGTAAAAGAGATTTAGTTCATAAAGTTGAAAAAAAAGAGAACATATATCTCTTGATTTAGCTATTAATGCGATTTTTTTTATAATAGCATTTAAGACAAAAAAAAAGTTAGAGTTTTCCATCAATTTACGGGGAGTGTTCATAGAAGGCCTCTGCAATATTTTGCAATCTTTCACTTATGTCAGGTGACAGACTATTTAATTGATAACACGCACCTCGAAAATAGCAAATTATTCTGCTATATTCAGGGCTTAATTTGCATGGGAGCTTGCGGTAGCTCAGTTTCTGCACTTCAATGTGAATGTTTCCATATTAGACGGAATTCATGCTATTAACGTATTAAATTACCAAGGCCCATAAATGTGGTTTTATAGTTTCAGATTGTGATTTAGTTCAATTTTATTATAAAACTAGCGGTACCCGCACGGCTATGCCCGTGTTAAAAAATGGAAAGACCAGTCGGTTTGCCATTGTGTATATAGTGATAACTTTTTTAGGTGTAAATTATGTTATTTTATTAAAATGTATAGCATTCCACATAATTAAAAATTAGCTGCCCACGGCAATCAGCCAGAGATCCTACACATTGAAGCATTTTTTTTACAAAACACGCGCAATTAAAAAGGAAAGAAAGAAACGAAACAAAACAAAAAAGAAAATATTTGAAAGAAAACGCATTTTGTTTGTTTAGTTCAAGAACCCACACAAAAAGGACGATTATAATAAATTATATTTTTAATTAATAAATTTTTAGTATAATTAATTTTTATCTATTATTTATTGACATTAACACCGAGTGCAGAAGCTGCGTTTTGTACAACCTTTTGTCTACGCAGTCTTAATACTGAATGAAAACGTTGCAGTTTTTTATGCGTCTACATGGTGCAGAGATATCTGTATATTTCACTCAGTTTTGTGCGGTATCGTCATGAAGGAGGTACTACTCTGGTCAATTTTGGCATGGTGTCATGTTAAAAAAAAAAGACTGGAACGTCTCAGAACTACCCGGCGTTTAAAGTGGTCAAATGATTACATAAAATAAATATTTTTTGTTGCCTGTTCTGGTGGTTCGACAACTGCAATCTCTTTATTTTCATTGATGATATTCCTAGACTGCCTCGGTGTCTCCTGATCATTTAGCAAATGTAACAAATCAAAATACCAGAGAGCTAGCTTGTAGATTTCGTCTCCAGCCCCAGATCGAATCGATTTATTAACTTTTGCCAATTCTTTACGGTAAACACTTCTCAAAGAATTAATTATTTATAACTGCTTCTCTGTTTGCGGTTGCATCAATTTCTTTGAATTTTTCCACTAAACTCTCATAAGCGTCCCCTTTTTATCCCTGTCACTATACTCCTTGGATTTGACACGCCAAATGCATGGGAAACTTTCGCATAATGCAATAAATTTTGTGAGAAACTCCTGAGAACATTGCCGAAAGTCGGTCATTGTCACCTGAGGAATTGAAACTGAGAAACAAAATGAATCGGAAAAGGGTGCTACCGTCTACATGTGCCGATTTGTCTGCACAGTTCAAAGACATCTATGCTTTCTAGCTCAGTTATCGCTGCAACTGTACAGTCTTCGCACCGGACTCAAAACTGCGCACTTTTCTAATCTATACGCAACGTTTTATCTGCAGCGTGTTGAACTGCGGAGACAAAAAGTTGTGCAAAACGTAGCGTCGGGTTCACAGGCGAAAAATAAATAAATAAATAAATAAATGAAAGAATAAATAATAATAAGCTGGAATAACAAAATCGCTATAAAGAATAACATTTCTTTTAAAAACCCCTGTGCAGTATGAAAAATGGTCCCGTAAAATACATGTCAAAATAAGGAAATCAAAATAAAACTATCAATCGCCTGTGAGCCGCAGGAAATAAGTTTCAATTCGCTTTAAAAAAATAATAATCAAAATCTAAAAAAGAAATAAATAAATTAAAAATCGGCTGCTCCTCAAAATACTAAAAACCGCAAACAATTAATTTTAATTCGTTGAAAGAAAAAGGAATTAATAGTCAGTCGGCATGGTAACAATTAAAATTGAAGTTAATTACCGTGAAAAAATAATTTCGAACTGCAGAGAAAAATGCTTATAACTTCTTTTCTAGTTAATTTAGAGGCTTCGAATTTTCGCACGCAGAGCGAAACTCATTCCGTGGTAGTTTTTCACGCGCTTTTCAACGGTATCAAGCTCGAAACGATGCGATAATTTCTTCCCATAGAAAATGACTATTGTATGAAACTTTCGGCTATAAATTGGAATAAAAAAAGAACAAATTCGAATTTCAGAAAAAACTCTCCGAGGTGCACACCCCCATGTTCCAAACTAATTTCGTGCCAAATTTCATGAAAATCCGCTGGACGGTCTGGGCCCTACGCCGTACACAGACACACACACATACTTACTGCTTTATTATTAGTAGAGATGTCGTTTCGTCATAAATCCAAAAACAGACAAAAATTTCAAAAAAGATTTAAAAACCATTTTTCAGAAGTTTGTTATCTTTGAATTGTAACAGTGGGATTCAGAGACAAAAATATGTTTTGGCAAGCATAGCTTTGATGTAATCACTTGAACTTGCATTTTTGATCAAAAATGCCACTCTTTTACGAAAGGAATTGTCTCTATTCTAAACTTTAAAATTGTGCACCTAAAGGATCGGTCATGTATTCGCCATGAACATATTCACAATGTGGAGTTTAAACATTGAGTTTTATTTGCTAATAGAAACTTTATTAAAAAGATAAAAAATAACTGTTATAAATAAATAACAATTACCAGAGATCCCTTTTAAGTTTCTAACCTCGATTATTGGGTCAAAAAAAGTTGGTCTGCAAAGGTAACATTTTATTGAGAGGGAGTGTTAAAACTGTCAATCGTAAAATTTGTTTTTTAAATAAAAATTTTATTCATTTCAGTGAGTTTGGACGCGTTTTACCAAAAACGAAAATTCAACATTCGTAAAATGCTACTTAAAATAGAATCTCAACATTTATTACATCACAAACATAAACATTTTGAATGTTCTCCACTTGCAATGCGGCTGGGCAATCTGAAAATTGTGCTAATATCCGAACAACGGAATTGATACCGAAAGATAGAATGTCACATTACCGTCACGATCGCGTCCATAATTTGGAACTGGGGTTTGATTATCTATTATCTGATTGTCAATATTGTATGAAATTCTCGCCATATATGTACACATTACAGTAGTACAGGTAATTTATCATTTCTTTATTACAAGCAGTTTTTTAAATGAAAGTGAATTTATCAGGTTTATTATCAGTATAAATTAATGAATTAAGTAACAATGTTGTGAAATATTGCTGTGCGAATTGAAGTGTATTTTAATGTAGTTATAGTTTCCATAAAGTCATTCCTTATTGCAGCTTCCTCATGCTACTAAGCTATGGATGCAACATTATGTTAGATTGCTTCGGTGTTATACCATATTAAGATATTATGTTAACAAAGACGTGTTTTAATTTATAATTTCTCTTAAGTCACACTTTATTATAGCTGCTGTATGAATTCTCGTGAAAATAGACTATGGATGTAACTGTTAAAATTTATTACATTTAATTAAATTAGAAATTTCCAAAATGAATACTTGTGCTTCGGTTTTCAAGTTTTTACTATGATGTTGATTAATTTCATGGCTGAATAATATGTTGCGAATTTTTACGGACTGTTTCTTAAGAGATGTCTAAAAATTTTCCCAGTAGTAGTTCTGGAATTGAATTGTTGCTCTGCCGACAAACCTTAATGTAAGCAAGGCTTTTCCTTACAGGGACAAAAAAGTGTTATCATAATTATCAAGCACATTAAAATTTACCATATGGAATGGAATCTGAAGTCACGTTGAAATGACCACAGTACTTACACTGGTCAATTGCGATCTTTGGTCAATTGTGATCATTGGTCAATTGTGCAATGAGGTTCATCGCCGCAACTTTGACCTACTACTATATTCTTTTATCCCCTAAATAGCATTGAACTCTGCACTAACAGGCCATATATTATAATCATGCTACTAAATTAATATTCTACTACAACTACTGAACTTTTTGTCGTTCCAGCTAGACCTTAATATTGTTTCAGTTGTAACCAGTTTGATTTGCTTGGCAATCACCCTGCTCGATTTTCTTGGTGTTTACTATCGCACGCATCTGAATTTGCTGACTGTTCAAGGGAACCCTGTAAATTGTATATTGAAAATTTTATTTTATTAGACTATAGGATTATAGAAATCCCCTTCAGATAATATTTAGAATTGAATTGAAATTATTATTTTCCTCTGGGGGGGATGTTTTGTGAGACACTAATAATAATCATTTTGCGGAAAATCATTAACTGCTATTTTACTCACTGTTTTCTATGGCAGAAAATTGACTTTCTTTTAATAGTACAGCCCATTATATATCAATGCTGCTTTATTAACATAAGTAAATTTCAGTTAACGTTAGTATTAATGCTTATGAAAATATGCTGTGGGAAAAACGAAAAGTGCTCGAAAATTCATAAATCAAACTCATCCTTAGCAAAAAATGATGATGGCAAATGTATTTCAAATAATCAATTCTTCGAAACAGTGCAAAAAGGTAAATAGCGGTTTCAGCTTTAAAACAATAGAAGTAAGTAATCGATAGACTACGAATTGTCCCAAAAAAGCAAAGTTGATGGATTCTATTATAAAGGATGCAGTCTAGATAGGGAGAGAAAGAAATGATTTACTGCACAGATCTACTTATTTCCTAGATGATGCGGAAATGCAATTACAGATGTCATTAATTTTTCACCTGTCCTATGCTTCCTCTCTTCGTCGAATTCTGCACTCCCTCCCCTTCAGACGATCGTAAGGGTGCATGTTACTTGGTCAACAGCCCCTGACGCCGTTTCGAATAATTGCATACTAGCTCCGTGTAACACTATTGGGTCATGAAAGCGATACACAGATATAATCAAGCCTTTTTTTCCTCCAATCCCGCGTGTTTTATTGAGCCACTTGAACTTAGCTTCATGCTAGATGATTCAGGGTGATTATATGGTAGAGATGAGTGGCTAATTATCTGCGCGTGTGCAATTATTGAAGCGTGAAGCTTTCAGTGGCACGCGACGGCATGCGTAAACATTTGAATCGGTTAATTTTTAACATGTATAAGGCAGCTACTTATATCAGTGTAAATTGAAAAAAAAAATATGCATGAAAAATACCTGAGATCACCAAACGAAGTCGAGTGTAAGGCACATTTCTTCACATATGATTTCCATCATCCATTCTTCACATTCCGCTCCCCATATAATGTTATATTAGAAAACATCAAACATATTTTTCCCTTATTAAAGTATAGCTCACTAAAAAAAAATACTTCACCAAAGTGATGGTGTGTTTGGGTCATTATTGTATATACATTCTAGCTATAAATCACTTTCAGTGTATCAAAAAGAGAATGTTGGAATAATTAAAAACAGCTTGACATGAAGTTGATTCATTGCTCTAACAAGTATTTCGCTCGTTTAGCGCCATGACTAAATTTCAAAAAAAAAAAAGAAAGAAAGAAAGAAAGGAAGGAAAAAAAAAACGAAAGAAATATTTTTATTTGTGAATATATTTTGAGACACAATGTGGTTAAATATCAATGGAAATCGCTAATTTAATTCTTTTTTTTTTTTTTAATTTCCATATTTTTATGCTGTGGAGCCCAACGGACCAACGCTGTCATTAACTTAAAAGCAATTCATACTGGGCCGATGGTTTACTATGTGTAGATGAAAGATCCCTTTACAGTAATACACTCAAAGTAGGATGTAAAATCTATAACACAATTCTGAATTATATTTCTATATTGATCTCGTCAGACCAACAATGTTGGCAAAATAGATTAACCCGCTGGTTCAGGGGAACCGTCAGACCTCAGACTAAAACTGCTCCCAGAAAATAATATCTACACAGGAACATTGAACTGATATTTGAACTTTAGTTCATAGCTGTAATTATGGTTGGAAAAACAAATTGTTACTTCAAATTTAATATATTTTTTATTTAAAAAAATGCTTGGAATTAATGGAAGATTCGCTTAGTAGCCAAAGGGGAAATTTTTATAAAATGTCCCGTAAGTAGTAACCAATTTAACGATTTTTTTCAAAAACAGCAATGACTCCGAAAAAGTACCAAATAAATACTTCAGTCTCTTCGTCCTGATAAACATTTCAGATGAAGAAATTTATAGAATTGTTTGGTTTTAATCGAAATTGTTTGCAGACGCCAGCAATGTTGGGATGCAATTACCGGTGTTCTAAGTAAAATACCATTCGTTTTCGTGTCCGAGAATTGAAGAAATGAAGAACTAGACAAAAAAATCATTTTCTGCGAACAGACGCATAATATGAGAAAAGGATAAAATAATTTTGATTACTCATGCACGTAAGGGAAATTCATATTAAGTTTTTATTTAATGTCTATTAAGTATTTTAGCATAATGCTACCGACATTGTAGGTTTCGTTCGCAGTTGTTGACATGAAGAATTTTGAACATTATTCACTTTCGATTCAGTCTGTTCGCAGACGTTAGCTACGTTGGAATGTAAATTACCATCTTTTTTTATTAGCAACAAAGCATTCTTAACATTTTCAAAGAAGAAAAAAATAAATATAATTGGAATAATCATTTTCTGTGAGCGTATGATGATAGCAGATAATATGAAAAAAATATATAGGAAACGCTCGATTGTCAAGTGCAGGGAAGTGAAATTCAAATCAACTTTTATTTATTTATTCATTCATATGTTTTAGCATACTGCAGATGAGATTCCTTGCAGTATAGATCTAGTTGTTATTTTGTTACAATTCAAATTAAATTGTAGAATGTTCAGCATTTTGTAACGACGCTACGCAGATTTGAATGAACCTCATTTGCTCACTTACCGTAACGAAGATCTCTTACGCATTAAGTCCGATGTTTTCGAGACAAAACTTACCTTTAAGTGTAATTAGCTTGAACTACATAATTTCCAAAGAAAATTCTGACAAAATAAGAGCCATTATTTTTCCCATCAAGACGAACAATATTGACTGTGGAACCTAACATTCGCTCCACTCTGTGTGCAGAACCCTTCCATTTTTGCCCTTAGGAATTGTACAATGCCATAGTTGATTGCCATTTTGAATATCTACTTTGATTCTTTTCATAATGTCAATAAATAGGTTTCTGAAACCCATGACTTAGCTATTTCTCTGTTGACAGCTCAATTTGTGCACTTCAATTTGCATTCTTCTTCTTACGCCAAAGTAAAATGTGAACACAAGCTCCATGGTAAATACTGTTCATGTTGATAGGTACAATCACCCCTTTTATGTACACATTGTAGACAATGCGTATCACCTCATATATAATCAAATCCCTCTTCCGAAACCTTGTATGTATATTTGTAATCGTTTTTACTTTACATACGTCGCTGTTTATTTCAACTATGTACCCTTAGATACTTGCAATGTTTTCCTTAGTACCCGAAAAACCTTTACCCCCCCCCCCCCCCCCTAGACGGGATTTTGAAAAAAAGCGTGTTATTTTTTTTTTTTTCCTTTTAAGGAATAGCTCCGTAACTTATCCAATATCAATTACACAAAATTTAAAGTTTTTTGCAATAGGATTTGTCGAATATACCGGACATGATGCAAAGCATTCAAATTTTATGACCGATACAAGTTCAAGTTAAAAGATTTTTGGATCAAATCCTTATAATATATCTATTTAAAATATATACTAAAAATGGCATTTAGTTCCCAAGAATTTTTTTAAATATAATTATTTTTACTCTTCAATTTTTCGTTCGGTCATTGTGATTAAAAATTAAAGCAGAGGAATACTTTTTTCTTCTTCTTGAAATTATTATTAACTTATTTTCGAAAAATTTTAACACATATCGTACATAAAGCTCTAAAAAGTAAATTAAAATAAATTTGATGACCATAGCTTGAATAGTATAGATGCTGCGCCCATTCAAGTTAATGTCCGGTACTCCGTGCACTACGTCTGAAAGGGTTAAGGGGAAATTTAAATTCCAAAAACATATTAAAAAAGATGTAACTGTTCATTGCAATGTAAAACAACGGATAAAAAAATATCTTTATCTGCAGAGTTAAATTTCGCTGAAAAATAAAATCGATATTTTTGTCAAATGTGCTTTCTAAACTTGAGTCAATTAACATAATCCCCCCAATACATTTATTTGTTTGCTTAAAGAAATGTTTCTGATTTTTTAAAATTTTTAATACATATGTTAATTTATACCATTCATTGCTATAAAGCTCCATAAAAACAAATGGTCATATTGATAGGTTTTGTTGTGTATGGAACTGGTATCATGTTCATCCCCAAGATATCTTAGTTTTTAGTAATTGTTAATAATTGTTTGTTCAAATTACAGTACTAGTAATTTGCTAAAGATTATTAAATGAAAATAAGTTTTATCTGTTTTTGTAATATAGTCAAAAAAAGGGGGAGGGGGTAATACCGTCCAAATCTCTTATCATTTTATACTTGCAAAATAAATTTATTACAAAAATGTTTGTATACCTGGTTCACGTTGGAATCAAATGATAATATTTTCAGTTCAAACCTCATTTCTAAATCCGTCGATAAGAATGAAAATATCCTGAAAATAGAGTTTCATTTTTATCTGTTAAAATAAAGTGAATAAATACGAATTCGTAAATCTAATTTCACGTGCGATTACTTAGGAATACTTATAATAAGCGTACTTTTGAATTTTTTTGTAATCAAACTTAGATGAAAAAAGAAGGTATAAATCGCATATTACCAGCATTATTAACAAAATTTACTGCTCAGTAGATAGTGTGATTACTTCATTAGATTAGAAATCTAAATTAAGTCTATAAAAACTGGAAAATAAGCAAAAGATTGAAGTTTTATTAATGAAAATATTAATTTATTTTTCTTGCACACATTCCTCTTTTTCCTAAGACGTAAGCTTCCTTTCATCATTTGGACCAAGAAAGAATTGGGAATTAATTTCTAAAAAGTGCGGAGAATTCCAGGACATATAAAGCACATTTCAGAGGGTAAATATAACATTAAATTCAGTTTTTCTCATAAGCCGTCCCTCTTATAAAATCAATATTCGTAGAGAAGTTTATCGTTCTTATTTTTATGCTTTCCCAAAGCAAGTGAAGCTAAGCTATAAAGCATTCAAAATTGAAATTTCTTTGCCGTAATTTCCGCTCTTGTTTTTGACTATCCGTTATGGTCTTGACCGCCATTACTTATGATTTTCACCATTTCTCTTCTGATTTGTATCTTCTTTATCAGGCATGACAAAGAGCCACTTTCTAGTTATTGAGAGAAAATTGAGTAAGTTATCGTTTGGGATATTGTTCAGAGAAGTGGCGAACATTTTATTTCTTAATTGCAAGACATCTCTTTTTTTAATTACTTACTTACGTATTTATTTTTTTGCTATATATATATATATATATATATATATTTATTTATTAATAATATATTTTCAGTTTTCTTTTTTATTGTTAATTTTCAAAATAGCAATTCTGTATCTCAGGGCCAGACTAACGTAAGTCACATTATCATTACATTAAAAACCGAGTGTAAAAACTGAATAGAATGATTTCGTTGCCTAGTAACAAAGCTGTTTATATGAATTAATCTATAAAACATGATTGTTAACATTGAAAAAATAAGTATGCTTTACACCTTGTTGGTTAACCGATTGTCTGATTATCCCGAGCTATCTCGGGTTCGCATATATTGTAGTTAATTTTTTACCGAGAAAACTCGAGCGAAGTAGAATTTTTTACATCTGTAAAAAAATAAAAATTCTACTAAAAAGCTACGTGCTTTGTTTTGTTACGTTTCCTTTAACAATAAAATTTTAAAATGTGATGATATTTTGCAATTTTTTTCAATAAAATTTGTAAGGGAAGCGGTTAACTTTCGTACAATTAAACAATGTCTGAAAATCGCCATTTAGTTAGGTCTGCTCTTGAGGTATAGAATTTATTTGTTAGTTTGTGAAATATAAAAATAAGTACAGCATACTATTTAAATGTGAAGTCATTTGATCTGGCTTATTTTCCAAATTTTTCCTCTTATTTTTAACTGCCTTATAAAACTGACAAATAACTACTTATGACAGGACATTGAAAATGTATTGTGTGGGATGCTGATTAAAGGGCGAAACATTCATCTTTGAAACTGTATGAAGTTTGTTTTTTCAGTTTTGTGTTTGCAGTTACGAGGATTTTTAATGAGCCGTTTAAGTTATGTTCTGCATTGGATATCTAGCTGAGGCGGTTTTTACACTATAATTCCAGAAAATAACTCAAAATCAAAACAATTACGTTTGGGTTTCAATGGTTTTACTTTATTTCACTTTTAATTTTCTGATTATTACAAATATCGATCAATTACTTCTGAACGGTGATTATGCGCAATAAATATTAAATATATAAAGGTTCCATGCATGTATCGTTTACCATCTACGTGTATGATTATTTTGTTTTTCACATGCATATGTACGCTACAACTAAAATGTTGTCACTGTTGACATCTTCAATGTCTATGAAGACATGAACAAGATGAAATCTGAAAGAGAAATTTAGTCATGAGACATTTGTTGTTGTTGTTTTTTCTAATGCCACTTGGGTATCCAAGCTCCCCTTCGCAGAGCGAGCAGGAATTACGGCAGTGAGGAGCACCTTCTGTTTACAGCTGAGCACCACAACGGTGGAAGTACGACTTGGCTCATTATGTACTTGGATGACACCGGATGGCGCCACCACATATACGCCACCTTTCCTTTCCTTCCACCTTTCCACCCTGACCTAAGAGTGAAGGGAAGGGAAATTGTGCATCCTTCGGTACTCTCGGAACTGCCTCGGGACTTCAGGGTCCACGGATTTTACATGAATGTATCCCCAAGTGTACATGGTGGGTCTGCAGCGGGTCGGGTATCGAACACCCAATCTTCCGTTTGGAAGTCCGACATCCTAACCACTAGACTACCGCGGCTCCCTGAGGCATTTACAATGCATTAAAGGGCAAAGAAAAAAGAGGTCATTTGTAGACTGATTTAAAATATTAATTTTTGAAAACAGAAATTTAAAACTCCAATATGTTAGTACTACATCGATATTGTACACGTTTGATTGCACTACAGTTCATTCCGCTGCGTACCCATGTATAACTTTCTTACTTCAAAAAATATTAAAAGGATATACTGGTTCTTACTGGATATGCTTGGAATCAACGTTTTCGTAAGTAATTTTAGCATGTGTTGACAAAAACTCGATCAGTATTAAATCTTAGTAATTAAATGTACGAAATGCAAAAATGTCATGCACGCAAAATATCTAAAATTAATGAGTAAAGTTAAAAATAAAATTTTCAACGGAACATTTTTCACCGAAACTTAGTACTATTTAAAAATGCAGTAAATGACAAATGGGGATCTGTTGTATTTAAATCTGGAAATATTTTTTTCTTTGTTTGATCCCTTTTGGACCAAACATTAAGATAAAAATAATGACTTCTGTAAATAATAATAACAATTTCTGTGGACGTTAAGGTATCTTGAATTTTAAAACTTGAATCTGGAATGTCGCCTACGCATGAGTAAGATATTTCTTTATATGGGCAAGATCTTTAATTGTCTTTAATTTGTACTTTTTTATAAAAAAGAAAAACAAAGAACACAATTAGAATATCTGGGAACTTATGGCATAAAAACATTATTTTAACTATTCAAAAATATACCTGATAAAAATGTTCATTTACAAATTCTTGTATACGCAAATTCCAAAGTTGATTCTGGTGAAGTTTATCGAAACCAAATTTAAATGTTTTTCTTTTCTTTCTTTCTTGAAATCAAAATATATTTTTCAGAAGCTATTAAATGGACTAACAATCCACAATTCATTTCTTCAATCTGAAATGTTCTCTTTTGTTTATTTAATTATATTTTATGAGAAATCTATTATATTTTTTAATTGTATTTACTTATTGTTGTATTTTTTGGTGTGGAAATTGACTTAAATTGAGTGTGATATAACCTCTATTGTTAGCATAATATTGCATATAAACGTCGAAGGGTTTTCACTAGATATGCTACATTGAGCAAGTATATATGTATACTCATACACAGACAATTACTGCAGACTACCAAAGTTTTAATCAAAAGTTTTAAAAATGTATAGACTTTTAAATGATCCAGCAGAAATTATTCTTCCCAGCTTACCTTCCTCTATTGCTATTTTCATCTAATTTATTTTAATTTAACTAGAATTAAAATGCAAATACTTACGCACACTTTTTACGTTCTTATATTTCAACACTATTACATGTAGTGTCCGACTTGCCAGCAACCTTTGTTAGTTATGTAAATGGTAGTTTTTAAATTAGCATTTTTAGCTGGCTAAATATATCTCATAATTCCTGTATAAAAAATAATTCGATACACAATTTTTTAAATTTATTGTTACATTTTTTTATGAATAATGAATGCTTTTAAAATGCTATATATGTTATAATGGTAACGCAAATACCAAGCATTGTAAAACCTTATACAAAAAATAGAAAATATATCGAAGCTAACAATACAATAATAGCACTAAGAGAGATGGAATATAATTAGCTTTTGTTCATATTTAAACAAAAGATTTGTCATTGTTACTTAAATAATACATATGATTCATAAATATGCAAATGATTGTGATACGATTTGAAATTTTGGGAACTACTAAATGATTCATAAGCATCAGTTGACAGTGATCCAGAAAGTTCAAAGCTGTCGAAAAGACTGCTCTTGATATTGGACCCTTACCAAATTTTAGTGTCTTTTTGTATTCATTATAAAATGCACTATATCCAGAAATATAAAACCGAGATTATAAGCTATTTCCTAAAATATTTAAGCTCACATTTCGCTGTACTTGTTTTCTATTATATGTACATTAACTTGGAATGTGTATTTTATTGCTGTTTTATTGGCAACGACGATTTTTGTACAATTTGCTGAAGATTCGGATTGAAACATTGTAGAGAATTTCAAACCAAATGGAATGAAAAGAAATTGACAATGCTGCTGATTAATGTATTTATTCCTGTTGCATAAACAATGATAATATGTTTCAAGAATTGGCTAATATACTATTATAATTCATGGCTAATTAGGGTCAAAGATCTTTGACCGCATGTTGTCTTGTTGGAACCAAAATATCATTCTAACAATACAATATCAAATTTAGCTTTCAGTACACTCGGGTATTCAAAACTTTTACTCTAAGTTGAAACGTAAGTATAAATAGACAAACCAAAATCAAAAATAGCATCTGCTTTAGTGATATTACAATATATTGCATGAAACAAAATAGTACATTCCATGGTTAAGATGTTTAGTTAAATCTGGAAATATTAAAAAATATACGTGTGTGTTTTAGTTGATAATGGGATGTATGGGGGGAGCGCTTGAAAATCTTACCATATATTTTATAATACAGAATTGAAATTTTTAAACTGAAGCAAAAAAAAAAGCGGCTTCATAAAACAATGGTGTAACACCTGAAACAGGAATTCATACAGAAACCATTAAAATAACCATAGCCATGCGAGTATTTAGTGAACATAATGTATTGGCATCTAATTTACGATACCTTATGAGAAAAAGAAGTTAAAAGTTCAATTTCAAGGATAAACAATAGCGTTTTAATATCTTTAGGGATATTGCAATGGATTTTGTGAAACTTAAAATTCATTTTAGTATGAAAGTGAAATTAAAATAGAAAACTTAAATGAGCACAGCCATGCAAAATATTTTGTAATTTTTTGCTATATGCATGAAACTTCAACTACGTTAGATGAAAAAGGAGTTAACAGTTGAAACTGAGATACGAAATAAAATCTAGAGATCAAAACAATAACAAGTAGGTCAAGTAAGCAAAGCTGTTACATTTTTACAATATTAATCAGTTATGAAGAGCATGTTTAACTGCGATTTAACTAAATTAAATGGTTAATAGTTCTATCGCAAAGAAAAAAAGACCTCGGACTGGCAGTGCCAAGAAGAATCAATTCATGTTCAAGGGAAAAACTGCTGTTATAAGGAATATGCCGTATTCCGTACTCCGTTTTAGTTCGTTTAGCATTAGCATACTTGATTTTTTCCGAACTGAAGCTGTTAGACAGTTCAAAAATGTGGTTGTTTTTAACAGACATAAAAGCCAACATTCTGATTTGCGTGCTAATAAACGCACCTGCAAAAGAATTTCCCTAAAACTCGAATGGATTCGTCCTTTTCTGTCATGCGCTGATGCGTCTGTCATAACTTCGTAGTCGATTTGTACTTAAATTCAACTTTTCAGATTAGACAAAACTGATAACTAACGAAACAGGTGTGGACTAGTAAAAGAAATGATATGAAAGAAATTGCCTCCATTAATCAATGTAATCATCTTTGGAATTAAAAAGTATTTTGACAAACTTTTTTTCTTCCTTTAAAAAACGGGTTTACCTTAAATGAAATGAGTCGGTTCATAAATAACTCACGATAGAACACTTTCACATAAAATGAAAACATTATTTTCGTAAAGGCAAAGATAAAGATTTTTTCCTAGCAGCACTGTCAAAGGCAGTTTGTATCAGATCAAAAAGAAACAACCTCTGCGGAGTTCATGAAAGAGCATTGCAGTCAATCACAACGTAATAGCTAAACGAGCTTCTGAAAGGCACGTTTTGTTACTTTGTGTTGTATAGTTTCACACTTTTGGCGTTTTCGCAGAAAGAGAACCTTGTCACAGGTAAAAATGGTTGATTTTCTTTTGCTCAACTTTCGTGAATAGCAGTGTAAGAGAAAAACCTGCATTGCAAATGTTTAATGAAAGCAAGTATAAATGCATCAGCGTGTTATTTCTTGTCTTCACATACACAATCCTACATATGAAGAGAGAACAGGGTAGAAAGGCGAAATGCCAATCTTTCCAGTCTTCGAGAAAATCACGTTTGAAAGTTTGAAATCCAGGCCTTTCTTCCTTGTAGACAGTAAACTTTTAGGGGATTTTTTTAGTCCTTACTTACCCGCTTAAATATAGCAACATATTCTACTCTACAAACACTCATTGTTTACATACTGTATTGAACTCAACTCGAAAAGAAAAAAAAAATCGCCTTTCTTCCGTGAACTCTTTATATGTAAAAGTACATTTGAATACATACGTTCAGATGTTTAAGATATAAATATTACGAATAAGAAAATTTTCTATTGCATTCCTCAATTGTCGTTTTAACTGTAATTACATTTTGGTAAATATACATTGTTCATGATTGTCGACCAATTTTTACTTGTGGACATCTGATATATTTTATCAACTCTACAGGCTCCTCATTTCGAACTTTTCCGGAGGGGGGTAAAGGGGTATTCTAATTGTATATTACGTTAAAAAACAAAAAAAAATACACGTTTAAAATATATAAATAAAATATTATATTCTGAAATTCAGAGGGGTCATCTTTCTCCACATAACAGAGTTGTTTAGCGATCTACGGTATGTTTTTTCTCTCGCTATTTTCAAGGAGTTAGTTATTTCCGCCAGATGTGGTTGCCGCTCTATGTGGTTTACCCAGAATAGCCCAAACTCTTTAGTCCAGTCATTATAGTAAGTTCACCTCGGAATTCGAGATACCCAGCTGTAAGTCTGTAAATACTTGTATATTGACACCCTAAAAGTTGTCTCAAAACCTACATATGGTAGAGTGTACGCAACTATTAAATTTCAAGGTCAAAGGTCACAAAAATCGGTTTTTTGCGCTTTTTTTTTTTTTTTTTGTAAATATCTCATTTCCTATGGGTTTTTTGCTATTTGTATTTATTATCAATATTGTAGAATACAAAATTCTCTACCTTTTACAGCCTTCCAAAATTTTAGACTAACAAATGCTGATACTTATGATGATGTCTGCATTCAATTCGCATCAGCACAGCAGGTGTATCTAGATGACTTAGTTATAAAGATACTCTGAAAGTAACTTAAACTGATTTTGTTATGCCATCCCCCCCCCCCCCGCCTCGCCTGCATTATTTGATGCTTTCTTGACTTAAATATCTTGGTTTTTCCCAAGGCGTGAACATTTCTTCCTTTGAGCAGGGATCTGGAGCAGCTTTTTTTTTTTGAGTTGCCCGCTCCAGCTCGGAGCTGTGCTCCGAATAGTTTGAATAGATTATGTTAGTTATCTCTTGTTTTTGTTAACTTATTTTGTTATCTGATGAAAAATTAAAAAACAAAAGCTTTTAAAAAATCGAGCAGTGAAGCACAACAAACTTCGTTGCTCCGTCTCCGCTCTTGTTTGGAGCAAAATCTCATTACTTCACTGCTCCATCTCCTGCTCCAGTTCCCCTCTCATGAGTAAAAAAAATATTTTTGAAAAAATTTCAAACCACCATTCTTGGAGGAAGGGGAACGGGATCTCTGGGCCCCCTCGGGTTGCGCCACTGATAACAGTTCGGGTAACTCATCCTAAAAAACGGGCCAGTAATATTGCCGGTGTTTTAATAATTAAAATCGTTAGAAGTTCGGGAGAATCTTTTTAATGGTGCTAATTATTAGCACCATTAAAAAGATTCGCCGAGAAGCTTGTATAAATATTGAAGTTTAAGTTGAAAACAGTTTAAGGAAATGCATCACCGCAGCATTACTGAAAAATTCGGTATAATTTTCCAAGATCAGCTAAAAAAAAGGGAATACAAAATAAGCTAAAAAAACATCCACCGAAACCCACACCCGTGAATTAATCCTGCAAGAAAAGAAAAGAAGAAAATACTCATAGTCGTGTCTCGTATCTGCCTATCATCACTATTTTGATAAAATCAGAGCAGACCTGACGCATGCGCAAATTCTCTGAAGGTTTTATCTAAGATAAAACATACAGTACAGTTCTACCGTTATCCAGAGCAAGCTGCCTGGCAGAGTGCCAAGAAGAATCCATTCATGTTCAAGGGAGGAACTGCTGGTATATGAAAAGCGCCGTTTTTGTTCTCGCTCTAGTTCCTTTAGCATTCTTGATTTCTTGTGAACTGATGCTATATGCCAGTTTATAATTTTAGCTGATTTCAACAAACAGAGAAGCAAACATTCTGATTCATCTGCTAAATAACGCGGCAAAACAAAGTTCCCTAAAACTCTAATGGATTCGTCCTTTTCTTCCATGCACAGAAGCGTCCAACTACCAAAAGTTCGTGGTCGAACTGAATGTAAGTTTCGCTCGAAGACACTGAGGTAAGAATTCAAACTCTCCTCTCTCAAATTCAAAAAAATACCACTTCTCAGTAAACAAAATCCCTTTCAGTTAATCAAAATAAAAATGTTGTTAAAATTTAATACAGACTTCCTGAGATACCATTACCTAGTTTTTTCCGGTAGGTGTAAGGAATTCCAAAATTGCATAACGTAGTTTAAAGCCCTCATCCATAAAAATAATCAGTTGGATGAAACGCAAAAATTGTTCCATCTGAAATCTGCATTAAGTGGTAAGTCCCAATCCTTACAAACCTCAGAAGATACTTACGAATTCGTAATGAATGTTTTAATTAATAATTTTGAAAACAAAAAAATTAAGCCTTGAGTTTTCTAAGGAATTACAAACTTTGATTGATAATTTTAAGAAAAACTTGAAGCGTTAAAAGTGTTAGAATTTGACAGGAATAACCTTTCGGATGTCATACTGACAAATTCATTTTTAATGAAAATTGATAAAGGGTCAGTTACAATATAATTGTCGCTAATATTATTGTGATATTGTTAGAAACAATATAAATGCCTCGTAAAGGTGAAAACGTTGAAACATTTAAGCACGTTTTAGCATTTTTTGAAGACGATTTCAACATTAGAAACTTTGAATTTAAACCGTCTACTCAACGTTCTAGCATTTCGTTTCGAAAAAGTAAAGCATTTGTAGTTCAAAATAAAAGCTATAAATCAAGGGTATGTGTGTTGTGGAAAAAAAACCACGCATTTTTTGCGGTCGTTTTCATGACATGAATTCTTCTGAAAGAATAGAATCTGCGAGTCAGAAGGGTTTTTGCATAAATAGCCTGAATGCTCATGCTGTTGTGTGTAAGTCTACATATATCCTCCTGAGATCCGAGCAAAATAAAATACACATATTCTCTCAACTATTAGTTTTTCTGAACAATTGGGCATTAAAAGTGATGTTTTTCAAAAAATTAATAAACTTGAATTTTTAAATTTTTCTGGGGGGGGGGGGTACATCCATTTGAATGGATGTTGCGGTCATAACTACAGCAGAACTGTGCGATACTTACATAAAAATAGATAAACATTTTATTCTTTACTTATAACATAAGAAAACATATCAAACTTGTATAAAAATCCTAGAACAATATTAAAAAAGAAAAAAATAATGTGAAAATCAAAACAACCACGAGAGCGCCGAATTCCAACTTGTCTCGTGTTCTTTGCCATATTGTAAACAAATAAACTACCTTTTCCGAATTCTCAAAGTTAAAAAGGGATTTCCTATTCCTCTTTTATAATTCCAGTCCAGGTCTTGCTCGCTAAAATAAAATCTGTCACAACAGGAAGAAAAAGCAAAACATCCATTTTATTGGATGCCAGGTCTCAGGAGGATATATGTTCATTTTGCACGTTCAAGCATAATACCAACTGCATGAGTAGTTGAGTGATGTTTCTCATACCCGCTTCTAGTTTAAACTCAGAGGGTCAAAATTAACGCGACTGGTCGGGGAATAGTAGAATCGACTCATTAGGCTGTTTCACTGTTGCTGCAGATCAACAGAATTATTTCAATACAGAAGCAAATGGGGAGGGGGGCCGATATCGCATCCCACACACAGAATCAAAAATTATTTTAAAGGTAGTCAAGCTACACTTAAAGTTAAACGTCATGCAATCTTTAAAATGAGGTTTTAAAGAGCTCTTTAAACTCGATTGAACTGGAATTGCAGCATTATCGAGCACTTCCGGTAAATAAAAAAATGGATCTTTTTTGCAGATTCCAAACACAACATTTTTTTTAGTTTAAAAATGAAACAAAAAAAAATATGTATAAATTTAAGATATGAAAGAGACAGTTTCATAAAAATCTGAGATGGTCAGGTTGAGTGCCTCGAGTGCCCTATATATAAAAGTGTATTCATAGCTTCTTATCCCTCAAGTATGTATGCTTGAAGTATAAGTGTTATAAAACGTTACTTAATTACTTAGTAGTTTTTCTATATAACGTTTGAATATTAGATTTCCATTAATTAACACAAAATGTGTAATCAGATTTCCCGTTTCGATATAAGTTCTTGCAACACTTAAACATAAAGACATGAGATTTATTACCTTGAAGAAACAAAGTTTAAAGTAATTATTAAAAAAAGCTGGCTGTTAAATAGTTTCTTAAATCCTCTACACATAAAATAAAAATGACAAAAAATAACTGATGTTAAAAGAAATAAGTGATCTTAAATATGGCAATTTAATTGCTGAGATTATTATTAAAAATCTTAAGAATAGATATCATATAATAGTAGACATAAACATCATAAAACTGCTTGGTTCTTTAACACTTAATGATAACAATAATACAACTTGGCAACTCTCGATAATTGTCACTATTGAAAATATGTCAATTGTCATTTAATGATGAAAAATACAACTTAGCATTAGTTTCTTGATTCTCGATTACCCAGAGTTAGAACAACTGTTATTTTATATTTTTTGTGAAACATAAAATTACTATACAGAATTTATAAAATACACATTTAAAATTGTGGAATCGCAATAGAAATGATGCAATAAATGTCAACACAAAGATAATTTGTGAAATATAATTGCGTTAATTGATTAAATATGTTTCGGATAGTTTTAAAAAATATATCGTACTTTAAGACAGCAATTAAAATTTGTAAAAAAACAAGATTTATCTACCAAGTTACTACATAATTTCACTGATATTTTTTCTGATTTTTTTTTTTTTTTGTCGAAATGAACCAGAAAGACACAAAAACACCCTTACGAGTTTAGCTTAAGCACAATCAAATCAAAAACACTCCTAAATATTTCAAAAAATAATTATATCTTAGCAGAACACGTAAGAAAGATGTAACAAAAAAATATATACAAGTTTAGACGGCACGCACGTTGCTCACATCAACCCCCATTGAACTACAATGTTTCTTCTTTGAGTATTTCAAAAACAATATCCTTTTAATAAACACAAATGCAAAAAGAACAAGAACATTGGCAAATTGTCTGTAGAACTATTGCGCAAACATTTTTCAAATCTTAGCAATCACGATGACAAATATGCTTGAGTGAGACGGAAAAAAGCAAAATATTTATTTAAACCTCCAATGTTAGGCAGCACACATTTTTTAAGCACAACCAAAAATAATATCTCACCTAGAGTTAGAACAGCTCCCACACCTAATATTTCCAAAAATAAATGAATCCCTTAACAGCACACAAACAAAAAAATAACAAACACATCAGCGAACTGTCTGTAGGATGATTTCCCGAAGAATTTCAAAAATCCCTTTTAACACTTTACAATTCTTTGCAATCGCGAGACGAATATCCTTGAGTGAGAGTGGAGAAAAGCAACATAATTCTTTAGACCTCCTCCAATCTTAGGCAGCAAACATTTTTTAAGTACAACCAAAAATAATATCTCACCTAGAGTTAAAACTGCTCCCACACTTAATATTTTCGAAAATAAATGAATCCCTTAACAGCATACAAACGCAAACTTAACGAACACATTGTCGAACTATTGCCCGAAGCGCAATCGCGAGACAAATATCCTTGAGTGAGAGGGAAAAAAGCAAAATATTTTTTGAACCTCCAAATGTTAGGCAGCACACATTCTTTAAGCATAACCAAAAATAATATCTCACCCAGAGTTAGAACAGCTCCCACACCTAATATTTCCAAAAATAAATGAGTCCCTTAACAACACACAAACGCAAAAATAACAAGCACATTGGCGAACTGTATGCAGGACTATTGCCCGCAGAATTTCAAAAATCCCTTTTAACATTTTACAAATCTTCACAATCGCGAGACAAATATCTTCGAGTGAGAGGGAAAAAAAGCAAAATATTTTTTCAAACCTGAAATTTTAGGCAGCACACATTTTTTAAGTACAACAAAAAATAATATATCACCCAGAGTTAGAAAAGTTCCACCACTCATATTTCCCAAAAGAAATGAATCCAGGAACAAAACAAATAAGTAGGCTAATAATAATAATAATTATATTTATATATATATATATATGTGTGTGTGTGTATATATATGTAACAAAAAGTGTTACCAGGTTTTTAAAATAGGTTTAAAAATCTAGAAGGACAACGAAAAAACTAGCCAACCGACAATTAAAGCACTCTCGTTTAATATTTTGCAAAGTAAGAATTCCTTAACGCATGAAAAAAAGAGGCAATAAAAACGCCATCAAGTTTTACAGATTGCAATTTGAAAATGTAGTGAAGAAATTAATCGTTTTAAAGCGATCTCTTTTAATATTTTTAAAGAGCAGGAAAAAAAACGAGACAAACATAAACCAGTTTTGGCAGCACACAATTTAAAAACACTGAAAAAATTAGCTCTTGAATATTTCAAAGAAAAACACTCAAATGTGTAACAAAAAATAAGATCAGTAGCAACTGTAAATGTGATCTTATTTAGAAATCAGATTAAGGAATGTTCTATATCGTAAAGTATGTAGTTGTATTTTTAACTTTAATTAACTTATATAAAACTTTTTGAATGCGCCTTGTTGAAATTGAAATTTCTTTGAATTTTTTAAAATGCGTACTACTTTTTAGTTATAATGTTCGTACAATAAGGTTGTAAGAAATGCTACTAAAATAGGCCATCCCCCATCGCCCAGATAATAAGCGCCAAATTAACTAACTCATTTATAGCCTTATTCTGAGATCAATTTATAGGTCATCGTTTCAAATGTCACTTTATGTACACACTATACTAAAATTACGTACAGTAAAAATTCACCTCACGCAAAAATGATATCCATTCTGTGTTCGGTTCTAGCTCCGAAAAGGTTGTTATTTGTATTATGAGCTTTAATTTATATGAAACAAATCTATTTTCTGGTATTGTATTTTCGCATAAAATATTTCTTTTAATGCTTTTTAAATCAGCAAACTGTTTAATACATTCCTCTCTCTCTGATAACACATCTTTCAAAAAAAAAAAACTACTGTAGAGTAAAATTTTCCATTTTAAGGTATTTAGTTCCTGTAATCTGGAGCGGACACTTTTTTCAGTTGCTCCGCACCGTGCTCCAAATAATTTTAATGAAATGTATTATTTATTTCTATTTTTTAATTAATTATTACATGCCTTACTCTACCTAATTAGCTCCTGAACTTCAATAACTGGTAGAGATTTTTACAATGTGTTGTTTTCTTCAAGATGTACTTGGTATCTTTTTAGCAAGAGAGCACGATTATTCATTCTCTTTTTAAGCGACAAAAAGGCTTTCTCAACCTTGAGCACTCATTCTCATAACGCAAAATATTTCGCCAGGTTGGCGACGCCTCTGGCGTTGAGAGTTTGGCGATCGAATGGCAACCTTTCTTCACAGATAGTTCAATATAGAAATTCTTCTTCTCCTGTCAGACGCAAAACACGTGTCCGAAGAGTTGCCGGAAACCGATCGTATTTGTCAAGAAATAATTTTAAAAGAAAGGGAAAAGGCTTTTAATATACATCATTTTATTTTTTTAAATATTAGGACTTTGTCAAGGGGGGTGTTTGTCAGCTCTTCTATTTGACCGTGGATTCCGAACAAGGAAGGAGTGTTCGAGGAGTATCGTGGAAAATGAAAGCACGAAAAGGTAAATAAACATTTTAAATCTTAAACAAACGGTAAAGCTCAAACTATTTACTATTTTATTTGTTTTAGTTGCATCTTTTAACAGTGAAAATCTTGACAGCTGCAAAATATCATTAGGAATTTTCTAATATGTTTAAAAAAATCGTGTGCTAAGTATATTTGACACATTTTATGGAATTCTAATTCAATTGCTCATTGAAAGTTATTGAAAAAAATAATAATGATTTCCTAATTTCTGCATAAAATAAAGAAATCTGTTTTGGTGTATCTCAATTTTAAAAATATATTTTCTTATAAATATTTACGAGTATTTTACTTAAAATTGCGCAGTTGTTTTTATTTACAAATTTATCTGCCACAACTTTGTTATTTCTGTCTTAAGACGAATGTTTTTGACATTAAGTGGAAATGTTATGTAAAAATGAAATGTTTTCATAAAGAGTACTTACCATGAATTACCTATAAAATTAGTTTTGCTAAAGTTTTTTTCTTTTTAATTTTTCAAAGTGAAATTTTGATTGAATAACGCTAAATAAGGTTAATTTAAATTTTATTATAGCGTGCATTGACTGAAAAGTTCTAAGCACGTCGCCTTGACATTAATTGTAAAGGACAATTCCGGAAAATCGGTAATGATCCGTTGTTTCTAAGCTTTTGACACTTGTCGGTTAAGCTATTCCCCCTTTTCGAATTATCGTCTGAAATATTCTCAATATCAGTCAAGTTTGGCGTATCGTTGGTTGCCGATAGAAGAAAAAAAACTCTCCAAAATGGTGATTTTCTTGCTGAAATGCGACCGGTAGAAGTGTGACATAAGCTGTCTCTTGCAATGTTGATTGTTGAACTGTCAAAAGACGTTAGGTAAAAAATTGCGTCATGCTCCCTGACGTGCTCGTTGTCGTTCTGCGCAGCCGCTTGACGTGAATGATGCCGGAATCATTGAACTTTATTATTTTTCCAACAAAACAAAAGATTTTTTTTCCCTGGATACTCAGAACTTTAAAATATTTTTTTACTGATAATTGATTTAAAAACTTTTAAAACGTTCATACATTTTTATGTCATTATTAGATTTAGTATTTATTTTATTTTATTATTATTATTTTTGCGTGAGTTTGGGAAAAAGGTTTTGAATTAATGTATTTCCTTTTTTAAAAATATTTATACAAATAAAAGTACTTAATATTTGGAAATTATTGTAAGAATGATAATCCTTAAATGTCAATAACTTTTATATCCTTTTTAATTAAAGCGGGCAATTAATTTTATGAATTACGCATCTTGGTATTGATGCATTTCACAAAATAGTAAATTTCAAAAGCTCATTTCTTTAACAAAACATCAGAAAATGTTATTTTTTTCTAAACTTGTCCATCAATATACTATCATGTTCCAATGTGCTTCTCTGTTTCAATCACATCCAAAGATCTTTTGAATTTCAGAAAAACAATGCCAAACACTATTAACTTTTTATTTTTTCTGACGCAATCTGACTTGTAACAAATTTAAAATCTTTCTAAACAAAAGAATTAGTAATCTTTTCCTATATTATTCTTACATTTCACAAGTCACACTTCTTTAAAATTGAATCAGAATTGCTCATATATTTGCTTTGAAATTGATGCATCATTGCAGTAAAGATATCAAGGACGCTAAATTTACTTTCCTAACACATCTGAGTAAACCATGTATTCAGAGCTATTGTTACGAAATTGCATCCATTGTTTCAACATAGATTTAGAAATTTGTAAAGTATTTCCTCACAAACTAAAATGTCAATTGTACCTTTATATTTTTAAACGGTCTTTCATTGATTTCACATTTCAATATACAGTTATTCTTCAGTGATAGAAAATGGAAGTTTTGAAGGTTATTTTTATTTATTTATTTATTTATTCTTTGGATTTTGTTTCAATTTGTGTAAAATGCGTTATGGAAGTTTCAATGATTTTTAAAGTTTAGTTTATGTAAAATTCATTTTATACTAACGGGAATGTTAGAAACTTATAGAATAGTTTTTGATGAATTCTTTTTTTTTTCTTCGTTGCGGAGATATTATTTTCATAAAAATAATCAGTACGAAATAAATAAATGTCTAGTTAAATGGTGTAGTTGTTTGTAACTCGTTTTAGTTTTGTTATTATTTTTGATTTAAGAAATTCAGGATAAAAATATAAGCAGCTTACTACGGCAAGAAACGAACTAAATGTTTCCGAACTGTCTTTTTCCTAATCAGAATGGTTAATAAGGGTTTAATTACGAAAAAATATAAATTAACGAAAAATGTTCATTTGACTATTGTACTTTTACTTTCAAATAGTGTTTGGTTCCATTGTTGTGTCAGCAAATCGTTTCGAATGGGTTACAAAGGATGTGGAAGAATTAGATTTGGGTTTAAGCAAAATGTTATATAAGATGGCGATTTCCGTTTGATGAAAACGATACATGCATTTTCGTGGTAGCCACGCCCCATCTAGTGATGGAAACAATTGTGGAGTTTTTCTTCTATAAAGAGAAACCGTTTTCGAGTCATCAATGTTTCACGGAGAGCTTCAGAGTTTTTACTAGTTCCAATTCTATAAGACTAAAACTATTCTGTTCTTTCTACTGGTGAAGAGTTGGACGATTTTATTAAATTTCAATTTCCGAAACATGAAAACGTTTTCAAGCACCAATGCTGTAAATAAGAAAAAGATTATCTCTCTCTCTCTCTAAGACAACAAACAAGAACAAACAATTTTTGTTCGCAAAACATTTAAACCTATTTTTTTTTGTCTTTAAAGTGACGGATAACATGAGTTTACAAAGGTCAACATATGACGTCCGATAAACATGCCCTCAAAATTTCCTCAGGGCAGCCCGGCACAGATCTTTCTTATTCTCAAAACATGCCTTTTTCTGGAATTCAGTCAAAAATTATCGTGTTCGATGTAATGTTAAGAGTAACTACTGAATAATCTACTAAAATGTAAAAGTTTTGGCAAAGCAACAATGGCCTTTTTTCTTCTTTCTTAAGAGATTTCTACCGAAAAAGACCAAAAGATTAAAAAGAATAGGTGCCTATTTTTGAGCATTGTTCATATACATATTATTGCCTATTCCTGTGGCCCGAATGAAAGCTGATTTTCAAGCATTTTCATGTGTTAATGTGCATTAATTCTTTAAAAGTACTGAATTACACATTATCAGAAAGTTTCAGCTTTTATTTCATATTTAAATTGCAAAGGATGTGCTCTAATTAAAAACGATTTGAAAAGCAGTATCAGAGCAGTATCAGAGAGCAGTATCACATCTTATTTTTCTCAAAGGTTTTTTAATGTAGGGTATACATATCGGATACGCACCATTTCTCTATGTGAAAGACAAGCTTAAATTTTTTTCTTGCTTTTTGTTCCGATTTTTGAGATCCTCATGATTACAAAGTTCACTTTTAAACTAAATATTTATGTGTTATAGGAAGCTTTTACTCTTTACGCCATGTACCATGTTTCACAGGTGTAGTGCGTTAAACATTATTTTCAATCAAATTAATCATAATATATTTCTTTTTCAAAGTTCGTCTACTTTATGCTACATTGCTCCATTGCTGTCCTTATGCACAAAATGCAGTAAGAACCTACCAAGACGAGCCATTATTTCTGAGCATAGTTCCTATATTTTACTTATATTTTTGTAATTATTGTTTATTATTTTTGTATATTAGTGCGACCATGAACACTAAAATATTAGTTTTTTATTGAAAATATGCGTGTCACTGAATTTTTTTTTTTAATTTTTACATATTTTACCTGATACAGTTCATTGGTATATGTAAATAAATGTTCAAGGACATATATTTACTTATTCTATATCATAATACGTTGTGTTTGTGTTTTATATATCTCTCAACTTTGTGCTGGGTTAAATTCCTTTCACGTTGAGCACAATAGGGACTTGACTTTCCTGTGCGATAAATTTATGCTACACAGTTAAAGTTCGGAGTAGATGTTACACCAATATGGTGCAACTAGAAAAGTTTAGTGGTTGCACCAAAGTTTAGACAAGTGAAAGTTCAATGTCTTGCTGCTTTCACAATAGTAGTTCGCAAAGTCGAAAATACTTCTGAAAAGTAATGTTATAAAAATAAAAATAAATCATTTTATCAAAACTCGGAGCACTTTTTATATTGCTGTTGAAAATGCTATACATTTCTACCCGTGATGCAACCAATTTATTCATCACTTGGAGTGTGATGCGGTAAACTTCTTTGAATAATGTCTTCGTCAGCTGATCTGTACCCGCCCAGCAACATAGATGGTAGAGAAGGGTTGATGTTGTGCCTTGGGTTCTGCGTTCTAACTCGTGCTATAAATGTTCTAACTACAAAGGGTAGTACTTAATTTTAGTGCTTACTTGTTTTTGATTCTCCAAAAAAATGGTAAAATTAAGCCCCATCTTTTGGAGTCGTCAAATATGCACGATATTTTAGGGCAACATGCTATGATTTTTTTACAGTGTAGCTAACGTTCTAATTGTTCGTATCCATGACGCTTATGAATACGTACTATACTACAGCATTCGAATTGTTTTTCCGCGGATTTTCATTTAATCTACTTGAAATACATAGTAAATCCAATTATATATTTCTTGAAAAAGTATGACTGATTTAAGCAGGAATCTCATCCATGCTAGTGAATTTGATTCAATACAATACAGAAAGTACACTAACAACAGGCGCTAGGCCCAACAAGGTTGGTGAATAGATGAGCAATTCCTGCTTGACTTCTTCATGCTCCTCTTCCTCTTCTTCTTGTCCCAACTATTATCTTGAACGCCCATTTGCATGAAAGAAAAAGCAATATCAATTTACATATAAAACTATTTGAACAAAAGCTAAGAGAGAAACATTATCAGATTTCAACTGGCTGCGCTCTTCACAATCCCGCAGTGACGATCCAAACCTTCCTTAAACGATTTAACATCCTTAGAATTAACAATGTACGATGGCAAAGTGTTCCAATCGTCGACAACTCTACTGAAAAAACAATGTTTCCTACACTCCCTTTTAAATTGTGATTTAAATAATTTCAATCCATTTCCCCGAGTCCTATTACTATGAGAAAATTGTAAACCTTCTGTTTCATTTGACTTTATAAATTTGAACAACTGAATCAAATCTCCCCGTTTCCTTCTTTCTTGTAGCGTATACATGTTAAATTTCTTTAATCTGTTTTCATAAGCCATTCCTGAGGTTCCTTTAATAATTTTTGTAGCCCTGCGTTGAACTTTTTCTAATATGTCAATATCTTTTTTTAAATATGGTGACCAAAATTGTACTGCATACTCTAGATGTGGCCTAACCAGTCCCCTGTACAATGGCAAAATAACCTCTTTCGATTTAAACGAAACATGTTTTTTAATATAACCCAACATTCTATTTGCCTTATTACTTGCTTCTCTACATTGATACCCCATTTTAAGATCACTAGAAACCACTACACCTAAATCGTTTACAGTATTCCCTGATTTAATTTTTTGTCCTTGCAAGTTATATGCTGCGCATTTATTTTTATGACCCATGTGTAGAACTTGGCATTTTTTAATATTAAATGACATACCCCGCTTAGCAGCCCATTCCGATATTCGTGATAAATCTGTTTGAAATTGTTCTATTTGTTCCTCTGTGTTGACAATTCCCATTATTTTTAAGTCATCAGCAAATATACTAACTTTGCCCAGTATACCCTCAGTTATGTCATCAATAAATATTATGAATAGGAGTGGTCCAAAAACAGAACCTTGTGGTACACCACTTTCTACTTCTATCCATCGAGAACTATTACCCTTGATTTGCACCCGTTGCTTTCTCCCGATTAACCAACTTTTAATCCATTCAAAGGTTTGACCCTGAATACCGAATTTTTTCAATTTTAGTAGTAGAGCTTTATGTGGAACTTTATCAAATGCTTTCTGAAAGTCAATATAAGCTACATCTATGCTATTATTGCGGTCTAACTCCTTTGTTATTGCATCATAAAAATTTAAAAGATTAGTCGTGGAAGATTTTCCCTTCCTAAATCCGTACTGATTTTGTGCTAGCAAATCTTTTGTTTCAATAAATTTAGTAATATGACTCTTTAGCATGGTCTGAAAAATTTTACAAATAACTGATGTCAAACTAACTGGACGATAATTCCCTGGCTCACTCTTGGATCCTTTCCTAAACAGAGGAGTAATATTTGCTAATTTCCAATCAATCGGCACTCTTCCTGACTGATAAGAGCATTCAAATATAGAACATAACACACCCCCCATCTCATCTGCACACTCCTTTAAAAATTTTGGATAGATAGAATCAGGCCCAGGAGCTTTGAAAGGTTTTAAATTCCTTAGATGGTATATAACCTCTTCCCTATTAAATTTAAGATCAATTATTCCCTCACTGTTAGCATTTTCCACAACAGCGCTATCACAGTTAAAATTTCTATTGAATACAGTTGTAAAAAATTCATTTAACATAGTTGCCATTTCTAAATCATCATCTACTATCTTGCCCTGACTATCGATTAGTGGGCCTAAGTGTGTGTCCGCTTTCTTGTTACCATTTGCATATGCGAAAAAACTTTTCGAATTAATATTGATGTCATTTGCAAGCTTATGCTCCAATTTGCATTTATGTTTTCTGCTAATGAATTTGTATCTTTTCCTTGATTTATTATATTCAATCTTATGTTCTCTTTTTCCTGTTTGCTTGAATATACCGAATGCCCTCTGTTTCTGTTTTAAAGCTGTTTTAGTTTCCTTATTAAACCACATAGGATATAATTTACGCAACTTCCCCTTTTGCACAAATGGGATATGGTTTTTAACTACAGTATTTATTTTATTTTTAAAATCAGCCCACTGTTCTTCAACGTTTCCATGAATTAGCCCTTCCTTAAACACATCAATAAGTTCAGATCTGATCAAACTAAAATTAGCCTTTTTAAAATTTGGAACTAACCTATTATTTTGATTTCTATTTGTCTTTAGAATAATTTCAAATCTTATGATGTTGTGGTCACTATCTCCCAAGTGCTCTCCAATATCTAGATTATGAATCCTGTCCTCATTACTACAAAATATTAAATCTAAAATTTCCTTTTCTCTTGTACCATTTGCTGTAAAAAGTTATTTTGTATTACATTAATAAATTTTTCTTCCCTATCGCTTACTGAAAATTTTTTTCCCCAGTCTATGCCCGGAAGATTAAAATCTCCGACCAAGATAATTTCCCCTGACCTACATGCTTCTTCTATATGCTTAAATAGAATTTCATCCTGTAGAATACATATATTAGGTGGTCTATAAACATTTCCAATTACTAATTTTCTTCCATTATGATGTAAGATTTCTACCCATACTGTTTCTGCAGCTTCAGATTTATGACTAAAATTTAATTCCCCCCCCCCCCTCCAGCTCAAATGATCTCGAACATATAATATCACCCCTCCTCCTTTTCTTAATATTCTATCCTGCCTAAATACAGAAAATCCATTTAATTCTAATATTGCAGAGTCGTCTTTGTTCGCCCGACTTTCAGTTATCCCGATTATATCCAAATTTTCCATTGCTACCAAAGATTTCAACGCATCCATTTTGTTCCTAACGCTACGTGCATTGCAGTACAAAACTTTTAATTTATCATTTAAATACTTTATCGAAATCTGCCTAGCAATTTTGCCTATCTGCTGATTAGGTAAGTCACCCCCATTCCTAATTAGTTTTTTGACCCCAAACCACACAAAATTAATTTACTCACTTCTCGGTTTCCATTTCGGCTGAGGTGAATTCCATCGGCGCTGATCCAATCTCGTTTGCAGGCATTCCATACGTCGACGAACTCCACACCGTGCTCCGTACACAGGTCTTGTACAATGTCGTTTAACACTTTTGCCCTTTGGTTTTGCCACCCGGATGCAGTGCCGTACCTTTGCAGGAGACCCAGCACTTTCAAATCATGTGTTTTCTCCTTTATACACTTGATAACTTCAACAAAGTCTTTCCTGAAAGCATTATTTGTTGACTTTCCCACGTCGTTTGTTCCGACCCACAGCAATGTTTTGTCGTCCTTGTTCACTCCATTCTTTTTTACCACTTCATTTAAATTTTTTACCCTGGCTCCCGGTAAACAGCATCGCACCATAGAACTCTTTTCTCGTCCAACTATGTTTCCGATTACTCGGACCAATGAGTCCCCGAGAATCACGCCTCTTGTAGTGTCGTCTCTGGCCTTGTTCAAGTCTTTGCAGTCTGTTGACACATTATGCACTGCCACATCAGCCTTTTTGCTATTTTCTTTCAGCTTGGCCTCCAACTCCGCTACTTTTCTGCACTTTATGCACACGTAATCCCTGTTTGCTGTTGTACTGTTATCTACTTCCGCCGAGCTCAGCATTCCACAATCATCACGTTCAACATACCAGACTCCATTTCCATTCTTCAACTCTTTTAAATTTTTCAACACCCCCATCGCAGATAAAAAACACAATCGAGAACAAATCACGTTATCTATTCCACGCCGAGTTAGGCCTAACAGGTAACAACAATAACTCACAAAATACAAGTTAAATCGCCAGTTTTTTGGTGCTATCACCTTACCACCAAGCTTTACACAACATATTAAATGTAAATAAACCACATTTAATCAAAAACAATAGCTAATTACCTCCAAAAGTTCTTATTTTCAAGAGCTTGAAAAACGCGACGCACACTCGGCGCCCCCTAGCGGCGAAAATCTTTAGAGCTTCTTAAACCAGGGACTTGGTTCTGATTATCACCTCTCTGGTTTATGAAGCGATTTGTTCTGCGCAGGTTGAAGCATCATCTGAACATTGGAAAATTACTACCGAATGAGCAGTATGGATACAGAAAAGGACTAGCACAATAGATCAAATCCTATTTGTCTGCCAGGAAATTCGTGATGCACAAAATAAGAAGCCAACTAACCATACAATTGCGGCCCTCTTAGACATGTCCCTAGCCTTTGATAGTGTTTGGCGTCAACTTTTGATCACTAAGCTCCATGACTATTTTGGCATAAAAGGAAAAGCCCTGCCCTGGATTTCGGATTTCCTTCGGGACAGATCCATCAGAGTCAAATATAACAACACTTCATCAGATCCTTTTAGTCTTAAACAGGGTGTGCTTCAGGGCTCAGTGTTGAGCCCTATTCTGTTTTCTCTCTACATCGCTGGATTGGAGAGGGAAATTGCTAGGCACTGTAGTGTTGGGATCTTTGCTGATGATGTCATAGTGTGGCATTAAGGAGCAATTATAAGGGATATTGAGCTCAAACTAAATCGTGCTATGGAGGAAGCCCATACTTTTGCCAAGCATCACAAACTTATCTTTAATACTGCGAAATCGGTTTCAACCGTCTTCATTACTAACAGACAACTTTTCAACTACCAACCTGAAATTTTCATGAATGATAATCCACTTAGTTATGTGAAAAATGCTAAATATCTTGGTTACACCTTGGATCAAGAAATTACTAGCAATAAACATATTGAAGATCAGGTGGCCAAGTCCAGAAAGAGACTTAACATCCTAAAGTTTATTTCTGGTAGAGACTGTGGAGCTGAAACCAGTACTCTGCGAACTACATATATTTCTCTTGTCAGTCCGATCCTGGAATATGGCTTCCCGATTTTCTTTGTGCTTCCAACTCTAATCTTCGTAAACTTGAAGGCGTGCAGCTTAGTGTAGCTAGAATCATTACCGGTCTTAGGCATAGCTGTCCAAATGACATAGTGCTTTTTGAAAGCAACTTACCATCACTTTCAATGAGAAAAACTTATCTTTTAACAAAATATTATAATAAGCTTTATAGTTTTGGAGAGCAAGACAGAACCTCCATCTACCTTCAGAACTGGACTGACAATCGACGTCTGAAGAAACACAGCCCATTCTCCTTTGCGAAATCTCTAAACTTGCCTTCTTCTGATGTGGAGCCCCATTCCCTGAGCTGCCATAGGGGAAGCCTAGAACTAGGTCGGATACACTTTCATGAGGAACTCTTGACTAGTATGACGAAAAATTCTGAGATCCCGGACCTCGTCAGAAGTCTGGCCATGGAGACTATCCAGAATATTCCTCGTGCTCCCCTAAATATATACACAGATGGTAGCAGAGGTGACGGAGGAATTTCAGGTAGTGGAGTGTATATTCCTACTCCTACAGGTGCTATAGAATTCAAGATCAAAGACTCCAACAACTGTACAGTTTTTAGGTCTGAGCTTATTGCTAACAGAAAGGGCTTGCAATTTGCTGCTCGGGCGGATAATTTTCAAGATATTTGGATATTGATTGATAGCCGTGCCTCAATCCAGCATATCTCTAATAGGGATATTATCGGAGATCAGACCAGTCTTGATATTTTAGACCTAATTAACAGGCTTTCACTCAACTATCCTATACACTTTCAGTGGATTCCCTCACAGGTTGGGGTTGAGGGGAATGAGAAAGTTGACTTCCGCCGCTGAAGATGACACGCATCATTGTGGGAAGCTTACTTTTAGTGAGATTTCTTCCCTGGCAAAAATAAAGTTAAACAAGACCATAAAAACTCCTCCCGACCACTCTTGGTATTTTGCAAAAAAAACGGGAGAATCTTTCAGTCTTAGACCTACAGCCAATCAAACTGCCTTTTCGCGCTTCTTGAGGGGCCACACTAGATCCCTTACTTTCAACCAGGGCCAAAAAACGTATACTGAATGTCATTGATGCTCGTCAGACACGGCCTCTCCTGCGCATATCTTGACTTGTTTGGGGTTCAGTAAAGAAGAGACCCTGCGTGACCTCAGTCGTTTTATGGACTTTTTGGAAGTGTTCGGATTCATGGGAGTCGTCTAGCTTATTAGACGATGCCGAGATTAGCAACAACAACAACCTCTCTGGGGTTTTTTTTTTTTTTTGGTTTTGTGAGCCCCAGGTAAACGGATTTCGTTCATGCGTTACGGTAAAAGTTTAGCCGTACCGTCGTACTTCACATGCGAAGTTCTTTGGTGTAATTGCATACACCTTAAGCGACAATCATAATGAGAGAGTTTTAATTTATCGCTCCACTGATGTTCATGTTATTTGTCACTTGCACCATCTAGCCAGGGGGATCTTAATTGCTTACTGACATAAACCACTGCCATTTCTAATGAAAATCGCTATTAAAACAGGTGAGCAGTTTGCTTGGTTGGTAAGGTTCCAGAAATCGAAGAAAGTGTTCTTTAGCGCGATTGAGAAGGGTCAGATAGTGTGTAGCAGACCGAAACGACATTGGTTCCAATCTGATAGCGGCTTCTGCTTCTAGTCACTTTTGCTTTCTACCTTTCTTTCAAGGTCATCTATCAAAATTTTCATTCAATAAACTGTCGGCGATACGTTTGAAAATGTTCTTTCTGATCTTTTTCGGCTTTTTTCTTTACTATTCATTGTAGTTTATGTAACTTTCGTTACGATATCCTGGATTTTAAGTGAAAGTCAGTTTCAGATTTTTCAAATTTGCAACGTTCCCTGATGTTCTTATAAAATAAAACTTTTTTTTTATTTATTTAATTTAAAAGTAAGTGCAGTATTTTTTTTACAACGTGATTTTTTATAGAAAAAACATTAATTATTAAGCGTTCTACCATGAAGTGCAATGTAATTTTCCAAGAATTTTGTTCACATTACTCCTAAACGTCTACCAGTACAGAATTTTATTCTTCTGTTAAATGCTTAATAAGCAGTTGACTATTCATTAAATTTTTTTGTTTTCATATTGTGATTTTCAACAAACAGTATCGGCATTTCTTGATCATGACGTGCGATATTCATGAAAAAATAGTTTTTACATCGTATTTAATAGTTTTTTTCTACAACTCACTGAATAAAGAGGTTCCCAATGCCTCCAAAACATGTTTGTACATTTTCCCCCAATTATGCATCAATTCTAGAAAACTAAACATGATCAATGAAAATCAAGGAAATTGTTATTTACATATTTTATTTTATGTGTGATAATTTGTTTTTTTTTTTTTGCTGAATTACCATTATAAAAAACTGATTTTTGTAATAATCTAAATATACTGATTTTTTAACTAAAAAAATACAAGTAGCGCGAAAGATTTCTGATTGTACATTTTTGTTTCCCTAAAAAGGGAATTTTTGCCAGATAAATATTTACAATGAAAAAAAACTTGATTTCTTATGAATCTGCATTACTTATTCCTGTCATATAGTTATTCGTAGTAGTTAATTCCTACACTATTACGTTTTTTAATACGCCGCATTAAAAAATGCGTTAAATTTGAGTGTGAATATTTTCAAAACTTATGTTTGAAGAGAAAAAAAACTAAACATTTTGAGATAGAATCATATAAAACTATTATAATTTGTATACCTTTACAGTTGAAAGATATTTGGCTAAATAATAAAGCTTCATAATTTTTATCATGAAGCATTAGATGGGTACTCTTACAATTTAACAATGGTCAAAAATGAAAATTATTCAATTTTCAGTTCATTAATTCCTTAATCATAACTTTCAAGAATGTTGGCTAACTTTTAGCTTAGATGCTTTTGCCATGTTTATTCAATACCCTCAAAACTCGGAATGGGCATTTGACTTTGAAACTCAGCTCTGATATGGTAAGCTTTCGAGTGGATGTCCGTCCCTTATCATCTTCAATCCTCAGCTAACTCATAAACAAATATTTACGTCACTGGCATTCCACTATTTGCAAAATTCCGTTCAAGCAAAAACTTCAGATTAGTTTGTGTTTGATAGTGGGCGCAGCTAAAATGTTCCTTTCGACTTAGAATAAAAAGTTCTCTATTTTTATTTCTGTTTTTCCTTGGTAGACAAGAATTTGTATAAAAAGCTCATCTTATTTTGATATTTGTTACGTACAAAAATATTTTTGTAAAGTACAAAAGAAATCGGGAAATTTATTATTTGCACATTACATCATTCGTTGCTATCGTCTCGTTAAATATCACAATGATGCAATGATTTGGAGATAAAATTTATTCAACAGTTTATAAAATGAAACGAAAATAAACATAAAATATTATCTATGTAATTTTTGATGAACAAAAATCAGAGACGAGGGGAAAAGATCATGTGAGTGGAATGATTAACGAATTCGTTTCTTTCGCTATTAGAGCAGTTATTTACATTTTAAAGCGATTAAGCATGCAGTTTAAAAGTAATTTTTTAGATATTAACGCTTTGTGTAAAACTGAAATTTCGCGTGACAGGAAAACATTTATTTTTCTAAAATTATTAAAAAGAAATTAGGGACGAGTAGTACAGATTAAGGGATGTTGTTCTTTATATTGAAGAACAGTTGAAACGATTGTTATGTACAACTTACTCATGAAAAGATTATATTTATAAGCTTTTTCGTTTCTTAAAAAAAAGCAGTACAAATAATTGAAATGGTTGGTGTTTAAAAGATTTGAAATGGTTAAAATTTTAAAAATTGAAAAACTATATTTGAGATGCCCACTTTATGTATATGAGCTTGTTCACAGAGATTGAAAATTTGATTTGTACATTATTTTTTCTAAGAAAATATATTGCAATATTGGCAGGAATACGAGAACAGTTTTTTCAAATAAAATAAATGTAGAGAGCATTTCAAACATGGCTTTTATCTTAGCAGCGTCAGCATAAGTTTTATATACAGGGGAGTTTCATTACACCGTAATCGCTTGGTTCCAGTTGAAAAATTGCTGCAGAGAAAATTACGCTGTACGTAAATTAGAAAATTTTGCAATTTTTATTATTAAAAACTCTTTAGTAGGTGCGATACGTTTAAAAGTATTTAGTTATGACTTTCAATTAAAATGATATCCGGTATTCGGCCGATTTTTTTTAAATATCCGGAACCCTGGGGAAAAACTCGGTTATCTGGTGTATACTTTAGTTTCAAGCGTCAGAGCCGGATACCGAGTACGAAAAAATCACGCAAGAGAAACAAGATATCCGGTATCCGAAAAATTCCATGTCTGGTTTATTCCTAAACCTGACCATAACCCCCCCCCCCCTCCCCCTGAGCAAAATCCTGGGTGCGTTACAGTCTGTACCAGTATTGACTTATGTTTATTTTGCTTGAAAATTTTCATTATTTTACATAACTTTGTGAGCGAATTGAGCTCTCAAAAATTAGGAACTTTCTTCAAAAGTTGATAATTTGTATCCTTTTGAAACAAATACGTAAAGGATTTTAAGGAATATGATTCTAAGGAATTCCGTTGAATAAATGTTCCATTAAAGCTCATCATTTTACTACATTCAATTACCCATGAAAATTAATGAATTTAGAAAAGTTACAGAACTTTTTGTCTGATAAAAACTAATTTCATTATTTTTTTCTTCAGCTCCTGCTAAGTTTGAAAAAGAAATACAAACACCATCTAACTCAAAACTTTTATTGCATTTGTTGTAAATCTTAAAAAGAACAAACATACACATTTTTATTTATAACTATGTGATGTAGTTCGTGAACTTTCTTCTTACAATTTTAATAAAACTCCCTCTTAGGTGAGATATATTTATGGAGAGATTAAATTGATATAATGACAGTTTATCCTTTTTTTTTAATAATAAATTTTATCATTTTGAAATCATTAAAGAAGAACAGTTTAAAAATTAAATTATTCCGAATGTCTACTTCATGTGGCATTTAAAGTACACTGAAGATAGTGGAAACTAATGATTGGAAAAGCTTAGATAAGAATGTCTCAACTTTTATCGTACGACGAATCGACATTCATCACTTAGTCATTCAAGCAGTTGTTTCTAGATTGCTCTGGATTTTTCATTACATGTAGTCGTAAAATTCTCTAATAGAAAACTTCCTTTATTGCTTTAAATTGCAAGGATTTGTACCAAATTTTATTGTATTTGAAAATTGCATTCTTTTTTTGGATTTTTTCTTATGTTTTTATCCCTTTTTTTAAACAGTGATCTTCAATTCTTTTATGCTTGTGGTTTCCATGCTTCTTTTATGATAAATTTCTGAAAATCTTATTTCAGGCAGCTGTTTGGTTTCTTACGCAATTTTTAACATAATTTTACTGGTGTTCTTTTTTGCTTATCCGTTTCTAAAAGTCATGTTTCGTGTACTGGTCTTCGTTTTTTATATACCCCTGAAAATTATGTTTCCTGTAGTGGTCTTTCTTCGTTTCTTCTGTACTCTTGAAAATTTTATTTCAAGTAGTCATCTTCTTTCGCATTTGTGTGCGTCTAAAGTCATATTCCAAGAAGTGTTTAGTGTTTGTTAATTTGTTGTTTATTATGTTCATAATCTGTTAAAACAACGTAGCTCAGTTCTAGCTACAGAAAATTAGCCTCATGCTTTTAATAAGAGTGTGCAGAGCTTCACAGAGGGAGGTAGCACTCTACCAGGTGGGATTTAAGAGTTCAGATTATCCCTAGAAGATGAAGGTTCCGGTTTTCAGCCACGTAAATATTAAACAATTCCCCGTGAAGAAGCACTTGAAAGGCGTCGAAAATATATAATTGATGAATTTAAAACTTAAAAGTTTGGCTGATCTCGTATTAGCAGGGGTGCTCAGCCCATCCCTCACCCCCTCAGAGCAGTGACGCCCTCCCTAAAAACTACGGATCCCTCCCAAAAATGACGACCCCCCAAAATCGGCCAAACACTCAACCAAGCTCCCCAAAAGCCAATGAAACGACCCCCCTGAGTGGCCACCCCATTAACCCCCCTGGTGGGTTAGCGTTCGCTCTTATGAGCTAATGGAGGTTACACAGAACTCCTGTTTACCCCTGTTTGAACATTAATGCTCAGGACACGGTCATGCGAGAGAATAAGCTCTTGACACAAAGAAGAAAAATATTATCTTCTTTTCATATCAATATGTTTTATACTTAACAGAATCTTTAAAATAATTACATTCTTGCCAAAACTCACCAAGAAGTTACATCCAGCAACAAGTTAAGTTATTTCCAAAGTCACTAAGTACTTAGTTACGATATTAGATGAACCTCAGCTTGTAGTTGTGTTCTTGCGAAATTCCAGCATTTACTCAGATTCTTGTTTTATAAGTCCTGCAACTAGTTAGGTTCTTGCCAATTTCCACAGCTCGCTTGGTTCTTGACTGCAACATAATTCAACCAGACTTGCCACCTAAAATGTTTTACATGATCAATATCACCATGATGTTAAAAACATTACTGATTTTCAAAATGAAAAAGAAAAATTTCAATAGTAAACACTAAAGTCTAAAGTTCCCACTAATGTAGTTTGTATTTTCTTACTTAATATTTTTGTTTCTAAAAATGCATAGTTTGCAGGAAATAAAATAGTTATTCTGTTTTGCTCAGGCATAAAACTAATTTTCTAGCAACAATGCTATACATTTTATCTTTACATTGAACGCCATCACTAATTAGTTTAGTTAGATATTTTTATTTCGCTCAGAAGGACAAATCATTTTAAAGCTCAGAAGGACAAATCATTTCTTGAAATCATGTACCAAAAATTTTCGTCTGAATAATTATCTTCTAATGACTTAATTTGAAATGAAAAAAAAATTATAATTCAAACATGCAATATTATTTAACTGCAAAAGGAAAGACTGACATAAGGAACAAATAGCAGTTTTGCAAACGCAATACAAGCAGTGCTTTAATTTCACAATGAAATTCATTTCCAACAAGCTCTTTCATTTGCAAATAATGCAAAGATGAATTGCGACAGAAGTTAAATTCCAGGAATGTTGAATGGAGTCGATTATTGCGCTTATTTGTAGAATTCCTGGAAAGCATTCAGTAAATTTTGGTACTTTATGAAGCCACACTGTGTAAATTACAGAATATTTCTCCATTTTAGCCAAGGTATATTATTTTCACCTCGAAATCTCTTCCATTGTTCTTCGTCCGCAGCTGTCACCCGAGAATTTGAAAAGCGCTAACAATGCTTAAACATTGACACTTCGTATTTGATATTTCTTACGGCAAATGAGGTAATGGCGTTTGTAGAAACTTTTCTAACAGAATTGACTTTTTCGACCGCCAAAATTGTTTCAGGAAAAACAATAATTTTGACAATATTAGGAAAGTTGCCTATAAACTACCTCAAACCAGAATGAGTTGTTCGAGGATGATTTCGCTTGTCATAATGCACAGAATTTTATGCAAAAAGAGGGAACTTTTTTTTTGTGAACAATACCTTCTCTCGTGCAAACTATTAGGCTAACTAGGTTGACAGACCAGACAGTCGTTATTAAATTCCCATGGATAAGTCTTTTTAATGCATCATGTGCAAAAGAAAAACAGTTCTATTTTGCTTGTCTGTACTACCAGACAGCACAGAGAAAGGAAATACGGTGTACACTAATTACTGATAGGCCGGCAGGGTAGCGTTGTCGTAAGGCGCAGGCCTCGTACGCCCAAGTTCGTAGGATCAAACCTGGCCCAAGTCGGTGGATTTTCAAGATGCAGAAAATCAACAACGCTCATATCGTATGTGTGGCATGTTAAAGATCCCTTGAGTATCCGTTTGGAGTGGATACTCTCGCTTAAATTAAATTCCTAGTGCAGGTTGCATCAATTAGAGCTCAGGTGCCGCCATCTGGCGTCAAAAAAATTGCAGCAATGGTACCACCCTCAATTTGGTGCCGCTGAAAGAGTCGGTACCAATCTCTGGAACGCACTAGGGTTTTCAATGGTTGAGAACCAATATACGCAGCCCATTTGAAAACGACTAATTACTGATAGATTGACACTTGCCACATGAAGTTAATAATTGTTCTACATTTTCACTGCATGCACTGTCGACATTCGATTAACAATAGGTTTTAATATATAATTTTTCACGTAATCCAAAAGTGATTAAAAATATTTATATGCTTTGATAATCCATTAAGTAGGACTGGTTGGTAGGAAGTCTCTCTCTATATATACACACGTATCCTCTTTTGTGCGTCACTGATTCAGAGGTATCTCTCAGATATACAAGCCGGTAAAATTTTTACACTATTTTTTTTATCCTATCTGTTTACGAAACTTTTATTTTCAAATATAATCAAATACAAAATGTTGCTTTACCTATTTCAATACACGAACATTTGAACGATAATAAAAAGGTTATTTTAAATAATGTAAAAGAAAAATAATCTTCGAAAATTTTCAAAAATTGTAAATTATGTAAAATGTGTTTTGTATAAGTAATTTTTTACTTTATGTCTGTAGGCGTTTTTGTCAGAGAAATAAACATATCGAAATAAAGTTCTCGATCATTCTCTCCGCAGTTGTGGTTTAGCTCGATAATTGAAAAGATTACACAATTAATTTTGAAACAGTCACTCAGTGGAAAAAATAGATCTAGAAGACGGTTGTTCATCTTAATGTTATTCGTGGATAAATTATAATAGCGGGAGTGTAAGATGCCACGCACGCAAAGATCTAAAATAGACCGTATTACGTACTTGAAAAGCATTATTTATATTATAATGTATAAAAACGTGCCAGTTTATTTTCAGCGACACTTCAGCTGGAAATTAGACTTACGTTGGTCCGAGATAAAACTATATGGGTTATTGCTAAGATAATAATGTATAAACATATGATGACAGTTAAGGGAAATGCATGCATACTCATGAGATTTTTATCTTGCTCATCTGCCAACAGATCTCATTATTTTTACTTTACTGTTAAAAAACTATGACCTCCAAATAAGTCTTTATTTGAAAATATGTGGAATTTTAGTTTTTTGAACTATTATTGAACTAACTTCTAGCCGTAACCTGATTACCTTTGAGAGCCTATCACATGTAATTCAAAATAAAACTCTTTACACTTTAATTTTGCCCAAGTCGAACAAGAAAAAAAAATCCTCCTAAATATAATAAAATATAAGAGGATAAATTTAAAATTTTACGACTTGCACTTATTCTCCTTCTGTGTCTCCCCATTCGCGTGTCTCTCAAGTTTCCATTCTAAATGACCTGCCTCTGATGAAAAGAAAGTTAGGTCTTTTAAACGAAGAATGAACCCGTAAATTATCACTTCATTCTTGTTATTGAGTTTGCTAATGAACAAAGGTACAAGTATAGTTAGTCCCATTTATTAAGAATAATGAAAATAAATGGCGAATGTACAACGTCCTTTTACATTTGTTACTTTTTTTAACTGCAATTTTATGGAATTTGTTTTTATTTTTATTTTTTAAAATACCCTTAAAATTTTCAATATGTGATATCTCATGGAATATGTCACTTTAATACTTTTCATCTTTGTCAAATCAAATTCAAGTTAATATATATTTTTAAGATTTGCGGACCGAGGCATTATTTTGGAAAATAAACTTTGTGTTTCAATGCACGTAAAATTCCTGAGAAAAAAAATAACGTATCTACGATACATAATAATTTGAATAGTTTAAACTAGAACAATCCTACAACAAACGCTTCAAAAGAAAGAATATGTTTTCCACCTTATATATATTTTAATTAAATGTTAATTCTAAAATAACTTAAGCACCATTGTGCATAACGTTAGCATCACTGTGCATAACAATAGCACCACTGTGCATAACGTTAGCACTACTTTGTATAACGTTAGCACTACTTTGTATAACGTTAGCACTACTTTGTATAACGTTAGCACCACTGTGCATCTCTTTAGCACCGCTGTGCATCACTTTAGCACCGCTGTGCATCACTTTAGCACCGCTGTGCATCACTTTAGCACCGCTGTGCATAACTTTAGCACCGCTGTGCATAACTTTAGCACCGCTGTGCATCACTTTAGCACCGCTGTGCATAACTTTAACACCATTGTGTATAACTTTAGCACCACTGCGAAACTGATGCAATGAAATTTATTATAAAGATAAATGATGAAACGATAAATGTTCTTTGCGAAAGAAATAAGGAAGTTTTATAAATCTGAGTACTTTTGCACGAGTTGTAAATGTTATTAAAGACTAATCCATTAGTGCAACACTTTGTTAAAATATCTTTCGAAGTTATAAAGAACTTCTTTTTCAGTAGATTTAAATAAAAAGAAAACTTTTCATTCTGTTGCACTGGACAAGGGTTTTCCTGTAACTACATATTTCTAGAATTATCACTGCAAATTTTTCTGCAGCTCTGTGCAAAATTTAAGACTCCATTCTTAAATACCTTTCGGAAACACAATTAAACGACACATGAAGTATTAAAAAAAACTGATTGTCTGATCTCAAATATCACGTTTAGTAATAACGTCTAAAATACTCCGAAGTGAAAAATGCGAGTCGAGTGTGTTCTAATAACTGCAGAACCAGTACCAAATCTTATTAAAAGTTTCTAATTTCCATTCCATGAAATTCATTAACTTCGAGTATTCCGAACATAAATCCGTATCACTGCCTTTAGCGTCTTTTGAAAGAAGAAAGCGTTCATTAGTGTCGCTTGAACGCTATAACTAATGAATACTTTCGTTTTCACTCAATTTTATTTTCCCACTATTCTCGTCATTGCGCAAAACTTCGTGCATGACAAAGTGAGTCCTTTCTTTCCAAACCTGGATTCGATGCATTTCCTTGCATTAAGTACTCTGATTAGTTAATTGCAGTAGTAAGTAGTGTCCTACGCCGTTTAATCTTTCCATACTTTTACATTCAGCCTTTCAAATTAAAGGGTACGAAACGTGACTCAACCTTTCAAATTGCTAATACTAGTCAATGAATTACTTTCATTCAGTGTGCAATCTCGGCGTTTCTCGCAAATGTTGGACGTAAGTAGTACAATTTAAATTCTAGTAGTTGTGAGTCTAGTCTTGTTTTACTTGACTTATTTCGTTTTACTACATCATGAATGTGGTTAATAACTCTATGGCGTAGGAATATTAATAGGTACATATTTAAATACTGTGAATATATTTTGATCAATAGGTTAAGAACTTATCATTATTATCACATTGTTGAAAATTGGAACAACAAGCGTCTTCGTCGTCACATTTCAGAAAATCGTTCACTCTTGTGAAACACCCAGTGTAATAATATTATAATATAACACTGCAATGGTAATACTACTAAAAATAATGAGATAGTAATATATATTATATAAATCTTATTATCATTGAAAGGCTTAATTTTTATATTCGGCGTAATTTATTTTCTTAAAACAATTAATGCATAATACATTTTTTTTAATACACTATTTTATAAAGTTCTTAAGCCAGGCCTTAGTAGCAATGCAAAGCCGACTGTAAAAGCCACTTGTCAATATTAAAAATGGTCCAAATCTATGTTCTTTGATACTAAATAAAGCAGGGCGTGTAAAGCTATAAAATATTTTTCTAACCATTTTCCATCCTGTCAGCAGCCTTCCACGCAGGTATTGATGCAAAAAAAACTACAAAATGTCTTTAAAAGAAGACAAAAAGTTTTTGATTGGTTCGTTCGGCATTATTACTATAGTGATTAGTTCTCAATCATATATGTTATGCTCCTATGAATTTCATTTAATTTTTCAAGGCCTTTTTTTTCTTAAAGAGAAATTGATTTACCAACGTCCGAAAAATATGTACAAAATGAATCTGCTATTGTTGCAACTCTATCACTATTTCACTGCATTTTTTCATGCATTAAGTAGGCAGCAGCTGTAGTGCAAAAAATATGGTGACAATTATCGTTCCACCGTAGTAACAATATGAACGCTTTTAAACAGTTCTAAAGGTAGAACATGAATATAGGCTAGATTTTGTCTGAAAAGCGTACACATTTCTCAATAGTCGGTTTTTCAGCACATGGTCCAACCATAAAAATTTCATAAATTGTTTGCATGTTTCAAATACGTAACACTTCTATTTTTGTGCATCACATAAAATAAATTTTCATTTATCTACTATGTAGAGAACTAACTTATTCTATGTCATATTAATTATTTAATAACTAATTAATTTTATTGGCAGCAGCCAAAACTGAGCTTCTCCAATTTGAACCTTAGAGATCATGATGTCGAATCCATTATTCACCTTACGACTTTATGGTTAGAATTGAGCGGTTTTGACTGCTGGATGCATCGCTATTAGATCTACAATTTATTTAAAAATATATTTATGTTAGTATGATGTCTTACCATAAGTCTTACTAGCAGTAATAGTATTATAATCTAATTTTGATGGAAACATATTACGTATTCTATTTTTGGAAGGTGTAAAAATAAAATAATTTAACTACGAAATTACAGTAAAGCCATATATATATTTCCACATATCTAATGGAAATTTAATATATTTGTGTATATTTTTCTAAATGTTGAAAACTTGATCAAAAGTGCACAATGTGATCAACGATGTGATGAAGCGCTTTCTAAATCTAAATTTCAACAACTTAATTATTTCACACAATTTTAAATATGCTGAATACCTTTGCTCTGCAGACCTAATTAATTTTCAAAAAATATAAGTCACATAATTTTAACAAATGTTGAATGCTTGATTAAAACCAGAACTAAGTGCTGCCTAAATTTAGTTTCAAAAGCCGATGTTTACTCACATAATTTTTATAAATAATGAAATCTTAATTTGAAGTAACTCGAACTTTAACTTCGAGCATCCTAATTTGTTTTCGTAACAATTATAAATGTTGAATACCTAATTTGAAGCTCATAATAAAACGATCTCTAAATTTAATTCAAAGATCTTAATTTGTTCACTCAATTTTTAAAAATGTTGAATACATAATTTAAAGCACAGAGTTAAACGCTCTTTAAATTAAGTAATTTTTATTTCACAAGTTTTTTCTGATCCCCGATTACGCTGTATCCATCGTGTAGTCAGTCATGTGACTGATGAAGCTGGCTGGCCGCCAGTCAATTCTTAAGAGTCATTTATTCCCCGTCACGAGGAAGAAATACTAACAAGGACTAAAGGCAGTCAAAATTAGATAACTTTATCATCATTGTTATGACCCGAGAGATTATTAGTACAAGCTTTGATTCATCGCTTGTCGAGTTTTGGTTTGATAAGGAAATTTTGAAACTTTCTTTACTAATTTTTGAAATGGGGTGGCCCCCATCGATGCCTTTACCATACTATCCAAATTATTTTATTTTTCTGTCGTTTTTTGTTTACTACATCTTTTAATACTTTCATAAAGGGTTGCAATTGAATACTTCAACGAAGTTAATATTGTTTTTCTCTTTCAATTTAAATTCTTTATTCGGCATTTTTTTTTATGGAAAAGACTTTTCATGGTTTTAGTAGTGAAATAAATCTATGGATTCTGATTTAAACTTAGTTTCCTTTATGTGTACAAGTTTGATTTTCATTTATATTTTCTACCAATTTAGCAATCTGTTTTTATATATTGTACTTCAGCTCTGTTGCTCTGTATTACTATATATAATGCCTTTAATACTGAGCAGTCATTTATGAGAGAGGGTGTCTAGATATCTTTTCATGTATCCAGCAACAGACAAATTTTACATTTATTATCCTTTTTCTAACAATTTTCATTACATATTTTCTCGAGTACAGTTTCACTTAAAGCGTAATTTTAAAACCTTGCGCCACTGGAGTTGTTCTTATTCGAATTTCTAAATGAAGACCATAAACAAAATATGCTGTCAATCTAAAGGAAATAATTGCACAATACTTAACAAGAGTTCACATTTAAAACCGAAAAAAATACATATCAATTACATATTGCTTTTAAATTACGATTAACTAATAATTATTTTTTCAGACTGTAACGACATTTTATTAGAAGCAATTTGCAAAAATTAAATTTTTACAGCGACAACTGATGTGTTACAGCTATTTTAAAAAGTTACAATGTTATTATTTAACTTTTAGACAACAACTAATAGTACTTTTGGATATGTGTGAAGACTTAAAAGTGCAGATCTCGTGAAATTTACCTTTGAAACTATTACCGAATTTTTATTGACTTCACTCAGTTCATTCATTAGTTAAAGTTATAGAAGTTAAAGCATTCGATGAGCGGTACGTCTTTATAACTTGTTTTCAAATCTTTTCAAAAACATTCTTTAAAATTTTTATGTTTTCAAAATCTCTTTATTTCAAAGAATATTAATTTCGAAACAAAAACTATACGCTCAATTCCGACTAGACTTAAAAAAAAGTTAGCCGACTAGAATTAAAAAAAAGTTTATTTTCTTTTGTTTACTTCTGGAACTTGAAATATTTCCGAACAATCAATTCAGGGAGGGTTATTCATATCTTTTATCGATTTATCCGCAAGCGCACGTGGAGAAAACACATTTGAGGAATATTTATTTAATGATTTCCCTTTAATTGCCATATTAAAATGCAGTTATTTAGAAAAGGGACAAAATAAAATGGGCAATTAAAAATTAATTTCCCTTAGTAATTGGAACATTCTGGCGCGTTGTCCGTTTGAAGTTTATTGCCATCTTAAGGCCTCATTTTTTTTTATTAAGAGGTTTTCAGATGTAGTCATTTTTTGGTGTTTCTCCTCGGTTATTAAGGGCTGTATTTATTGACATACTTTTTCACTTTGTTTGAGCTGACATTACACTTTTTCATAGCACTTTAACTGCTGTATAAAAATACATTTTGTAGCATATTTGAACTCTATAAGATCTAAATTCTTGAAAATGAAAAAGTTAAACATTTTGGTAATCTAATTAATAAACCTTAAAACACGCATTTAAAACAGATTTCTAGTTAAGTAAATCACTCGGCCTGCCTAATTTTAGGTGCTACTTTTGTAATTCACTTAACAAGTATTTATTTTTATTTTTGGATAGCATATGAGCTAGTGTTTTAAAATCCCTGTCTTAAAGCACTTTAAAAATTAAAATGCATTACCTTAATGCATTTTAAAGTAAGAAATATTAAAAAATGTCAAATTCTTGCACTGGTAAAGTAATTTTCTTTCATTTATGATGAATCTTAAAACTTCCATTTATATTAGATATCTAGAAATGTACATTACTGATCCGTACTAATTACTACGTTACTATTTTCGGTGGTATAGGAATGTGGGGTAAAGTGAAAGGGTGCCTAACATATAGTTGATTCCAGTCAAAAAATAGTTGACTCTAAAGATCTAACTATATGTAAATACAGGTCATTTTCAAAGTTTGATGCTCATGTTGTAATATTGCGTACTAAGTCAAACATATTTTTTGCTATTATACAATGATAAAATTCCTGTTATTAATATTTTAAATATTAATTAAGACCTACTAATGTCCAGTTCAGTATTAATTTATTTTATGTTTGACTTGTTTTGATTTCAAATGTTTAGTTCAATTTGTCATGTGCATATGAGGCACAGTGAAATAGTATTTTATTTCACTTTGTTCCTACACCAGTCCTCAGATAACTAAATTTTTCGTTCATTTATTGTTCATTCAAATATTAATTCCTTTATTAAGTATCTTTCTCATTCGTTCATTTAATTAATCTTTTTTTTTCATTTATTAATTCATTTATTCATTCGCTTGTTTTATCAATCATTCATTTCGTTATTCATGTTTAATATATTTAAAGTATTTTTAACCCTCTGCACTCGTAGATGTGTAGCACTATTTCAATAACAAAATATCTCAATTTTTCACTTGTATTGTAATGTACAAATTTACTGCCTAAAATGAAAAATAATGTTTCAATGCAAGTGCGATTATAAAATTCATAATTATCTCTTTATTTACTGTTAGTTTCAAAGTAAATTTTAAATTTATTCATTTTGAAAAATGTAATTTATCTTAACTATTTCACTTTGCCTTACATTCCCCTACTGTTGTCATTTACTCAACAAGAACTTACTTCTGTACTTTTTCATAGCACAAAAACTTTTGTTCAATAACACCAACTGTAATATGTGTCTAAAGCTTAAACTATTGATCCCTGAAAAGAAATAAATGTTGAACTTTTTTGCACTGGTTGTCGTATTGCAGGGGTCAAGGCCGTAGCCAGAAATTTTTTTCGGGGGGGGCCCTAACTTTGAAACACTTATGTTGAGGAAAGTTTCAGGGAGGAATATACATGCTACATTGCGAAAAATTTCGGGGGGGGGGGGCGTGGGCCTCCCCCTCTGGATACGGCCTTTTGTAAACCATATTTCGTTTGATTTAAAAAATTTATGACGTCACAGTATATGATAGATTTTTGATACCATGTACAGTAGGTGCATTTTAGGCTATCTTTGGTGAAGTTAGGGCAGTGTTTTTTGGGGGCTTCGGCTTCTTATCTTAAATTTTTGAAACTGATCTTACAACCATAACGTTTTGACTATCTCTGAAAGGGGGGTCCGGGGGTTTTTCCCCCGGAATTTTTTCGCAATTTAGCTCCTGAGAATGCAATTTTATGCCCTTTCGGGACGTTAGAGGAAGGAGTTTCAGAAGTTCTCCCCAAAGAAAATTTTCGAAACTGCAGTCTTAAAAATGAAGTTTCAGTCTATCTTTGTCAATGTTACTGGAGGCATAGACTGGATCGAGGGCTCTCCCCAGGAAACTTTTTGAAAACTGCCTAACAATGCAATTTCGAGATTCTTTAGTAATTTTAGAGGAAGCAGAAGGGAGTTTGGTTTGTCTTCCCCCGCAAATTCTTCAAAATAAATTCTTATCTTTTGGGCTACTTTTGGTGTTGCTAGTGACAGTGTTCGATGTCTTTTCCCTAAAAGTGTTTCTGAAACTGAAGTCCTAAAAGTGTAATCTCTTTTCTTTCATTTTTTTTTAAATCTGTGATCTGAATTTTTTTCTCTGGGGGGGGGGCAGTGCCCTCCCCCCCCCCTCCCCGGAGAGATGCCTGAAAGAAACACTGGTTGCATGTTGCATGATGAGAATATATTTTCAATTTCGTCCCCAGAAGTATTACTTCAAAAAAAAAAAAGATGAGAGAGAGTTAACAGAAAACATACGTTGTTTTGAGAATTAATTACTCCCTATTCCGTTTTAGTTTTGACAATTTAAGCAATTCATACTTATTCTCAAGTTTCAAGCCTTCCATATTTTGTCATAACTAAATGTAAATAATTAAAAACTGGATGTTTTCTTTTTCCTTAACCTAAATGCTGCAAACTCCTTTTTTTTTTAAGTTTGAAGTCAAAAGAAGCTGTATAACTTTAATTTGCAGTCGTGGACAATTATAAAGCACTTCCAAAATTATACATATCGCTCATGGGCTGCAATTACGGCACAGCTCAAAAAATCATGTTTTGAGATAAGTGGGTTTAAACTTTTCATTGCTAAGGAAAAAACATAAAAGAAATGCTTTAGTTATTATTAAATCGAAAGGCCTAATATTGAATTATGAGTTATGCTAGTTGCTGAAAAAAATGTGTATTTTATATTTACAATCTGTTCTTAGTCCGAAACGCGAGTTTTTTTGAGTTGTGCCACTATTGCAGCCCATGAGCGATATAAGAAGAACCAATCATGATCTTTTTTGTTCAATGTAAATTTATGACTAGGCTAAGTAAAACTATACGAGTAATTTTGTCGCGGTATTTTTCACCTTCGCAATGTTATTGTAAACGCTCTATGGGACCATTCATAAACTTTCACACTTTCTTTCAATATATTTGATCCCCCTCCCCCCTTTGTCACAAGATATCACTCTCCAACACGCCCTACTCCCTTTGTCACATATCACGCTATATTACATGAGCACATGTACTTGCAGTATTGCAGTTCAGAAATAAGGTACTTACGTTAAAGAATCAAATTTTTAATTTTATTTTTTAACTTTTAATGACATTTTTGAGCATAACAATAATAATGGTTACACGTGGGCTTAATTGGTATAAAATGAGATTAAGGTTAAAATAGAAAAAAAGATAATTAGTGCATAATAGCAAAAAAAAAATAATAATAATTAATTGAATTCTAAAAAAACACCCGCACTTATTTATCTTAAAAGTAAATACCTAAGACTTTCTTTTAAAATTTTAACTAAAAGTAAGTTCAAACCTTAATAAGCAGCGGTATTTTCAATATAAAATGAAATCAATGAAACTTTAAAATCAAATTATGAAAATAAAAAAACTTCAAAAATAAGTTTAATCAGCTGATTTTTTACATGTTTTTATAGAAATCAAAATGTGTAATGTCACACTTCTTGTCAAAATTGCTCGAACCCCTCTCCCCCCCCCCCCCCCTCTCCCTCGAAGTAGTGTGACATCATCCCCTATGAAGTTAAAAAACGAAAAAAGAAAGATTAATATGCATGAGGAAGAAAATACAAAGTTGAAACTAAAATTGCAAAAAAAAAAAAAGAGGGGCAGCTAAAATATTAGTTTGAAAATTACATAAAAATAATCATACCTTTTCTGCTACATTTCTACAGGGTTTCTTCCCAAAATAAGACAAAATACTTTACCTTTTCTTTTACTCATAATCAAAATTTGTACGCAGGCAAGCAAAGAAGACTTTTGCAAGAGCACACGAGCCCGCTAAATTCCCAACTGCCTATGTCTGCAAGGCAAGGTCAAGGGGGCAAGAGCCCTCTCCTCGCCTCCCCCCCCCCCCTTGTCGGAAGAATTTCGATGATGATTCGATTTTACGAATTGCTAGTTTAAAAAAGAAAAGACAAAAAATAAAGATTTGTCCCAGCAATAACAGCACAAACATCCACATCCCGCAATCGTAGTAGTAGACGAGGGGGTCCATTTAGGCATTAGCTCTGAAAGTTCCTTTATCTTCTACTTCCACAATGTGGGTAGTTTTAAAAGAGTCGCCATTTCCACGAATGTAACCTTCGGGCAAGGATGGACAAAGCACCTAACTGTTGTACGTATGTTTATGGCAGATGTGGTGGCTTGCATTTTGCCAAAAAGATCAGTACATTTGCTGTTCTTGTTGTGTGGTCGGGTGATTAGAACCCTATGTAGCCCTTAGGCAAGGAATCAATCCGTTATCTGTTGATGACACGACACGGGGGGCCTACCGTCTTTAGAATTGAGGGAAAACATCTTATTTTGAGTTCTGGTTTATAGACCCTGGATTTTTGAAGCGCCGTCTTGTCGTTTCGCCATTTGTAAAACAGAGAACCTACCCCCCCCCCCCTTCACGCTCCCGAACAGATTGGTTTGAGGAACAAAAATTTTTTTTTTTTTTTGTTACATTTTTTTTTTAGACAAGTTAAAAATTTCGAAAGTATTTCGGGGGGGGGGGGGGGGGCTCGGGCCCGTCGGGCCCCCCCCCCTGCCTACGGCCTTGGCAGGGGTGAGTGGCATTTGCTTCTGGTTTGCTTTTTGCAGGGATAAAATTTCTTAACTATGTTGCTATCTTTCAAAATATGGTATAAATTGTTTAGTTTTTCATAAAATTATTGATATAGAGGTTAATTTTTCTTTAGAAGGTTAGCATGATTAATTTTGATCTGATTGATAGACAAGTAATGTTTTATGCATGGCCGATTAAATTAGAATGGTTAAAAATTGGTACTGTTTGTTTGAAAAATTTAATTTAATGATGCAAATAAATTATTGTTTAATTTTGTGAATTGTCGCTTATGAGTTGAAAAATTGGTAATTAGTATAGGATTACTACTTATATTCATAAATTATTTTGAAATTTTGTTGGTAAATGCATTTAAGATAGTGGTTGCTTTAAAGCTCTGTTTGCGATACGTGTTGAGTTATGTCAAAAGGAGTAAAAATGTCCTTTCTCGTTAAAAGCAAAAAGGTAGATCTGATTAGCTTGGCAGAAGAATTAGGTTTACAGGTTGCATCTACGATTACAATCAAGCTAATAAAGCTTATTTCGGGATCTGACGATTTTAAAGAGGATGAGGAGAGGGTGAAAAATATCCTGGGAGTTATAGTGAAACATCGGTTAGAAAAAGAGGAGCGCGATCGAAAGGATCGATTCGAAAAAGAGGAGCGCGATCGAAAGGATCGATTCGAAAAAGAGGACCGCGATCGAAAGGAATGGTTAGAAAAAAAGGAGCGCCATCTAAATGAGAGATTAGAAAAGGCAAGGAAAGAAATGGAATAGCGGATTGGAAAGGCAAGGAATGAAATGAAACAGCGGATTGAAAACGCAAAAATCAACCAACAAGTGATCAAGGTTCGGGACGGGAGGAATTCCGATACAGGGGAAAGTCCAGAGGCGGAGAAAGAATTGTCAGGGCAGGGGCAGGTGGTGGTAGTTTCTCAGAAAGAAGGGGGGCAGACGCGAACTGTAGTGGGAAGCGCAGAAAGGTTTAAAATGATAAAGGAAACAAAATTGTATATTTCTGTCATTCCGGACGTTAGCGGAGTGAGGGCAATGCAAATTCTAGGGCGATAAAGGAGAAATGCGCTGAAGGCTCAAAAGGTCTTAGGAAAATAAGAAAGATAATTGCACAAGGGAAAATCTGGATTATGATGAAATAGATTTAAGTGAAACATGCTTGCCTATATTTGAAACAGATTTAGTTCATGAAGGTAGGAGTAAAGTCGAGGGAAATATGTCGCTGGGGGGTCGGATTATCAACCGGGAAAAGTGTCGGGACAAAGTGCCGTTTAGGGGTCGGAAGGGAGGTTCCGGAGGTTTCCAGGGCGAAGTGCCGCTGGAAGGTCAGATTAGATGTCGGGGCAAAAGGCAGCTGATAAATCTGGAAAAGGACAAACTGATGCATAAGGGCGTAATGCCGCTGGGCGATCAGTTAGTTAAGCTAAGAACGGCGAGGGATGATCGGTCAAAATATCAGGGCAAGATGCAGCTGACAGACCGAGGAAATTGCCAGGGGAAAGCACCACTGGTGGGTCCGGTTAAAGACAAGGAATCCGGGGATAATGAGTCGTCAAAAGCTCACAAGGTAGGGCAACGAAAATTCCAGGACATAGAAAACCACGGGGGAAAAACTCTTAAGTTTCGAAGTCGAATAGGATCCGGAAAATTTTCTGGAAAGATTCGGGAATCTGATTTAATAGGAGGTAGATGGGGGTTTTCAAAGAAAATCACAGAAGGTCTTAGGTAGAGCCAAATTCCGGTGGGAGGCAACAGGTAGAAAGGAATTGCGGAAATTAATTAGGCCGGATAAATGCTTGGGAGCTATGGAAAATCTAAGTAAGCCTGAGATAAACTTACAAGTGGATCTTAGATTTTTGAGACTGGAAGGAAATGAAAGTGGGAAAATATTTTTTGAGAATAAAGACTTTCATTTTCAGTTAAAATTTTGTTGTAATGAGGTAACGGGAGTAGTTTGTTTCCTTCCAAATAACGAAATGGAAAACGAAATTCCACGCACAGCTGTCCGAAAATAGGGTAAAATGAAAGGGGTCCAGTTCTTCCGAAAGAAAAGGAAGAATCGCTGGATGATGAAAATCTTGGGCATAGCAGGGTCAGAAGACGAAAACGCCGCAAGGATAGTAAGACGAGGAGCAAGGAGATTAAGAATAAGGGAGTTCCTACTCCAGTGTATATGGTTCATGGTGATAGTCAAATGTTGGACGATGGAAGGGAGATAGGAAGCAGTGTGCTTGCTCTCCCACGGATACAGCTGGGCAGCGCGGGAACGGTTAATGAGGTTCTGAAGCGTTTAGGATATGGGGGTGTAAAAGGGCCCAAGTTTGCGATAATAGAGCGCGGAAGAAATGGAAGCTCTAATAGACAGGGGACAGCGGTCATTCCGCAAAATAGAGAGGAGGAATTTTTTCCTCGCTTGGTTCAAATTTCGAGTGCGGAAAGAGGGGAGTTCCATGACGGAAATAAAGGGGAGAATAGTTTCTCCACGGGGAAGAGTAAACGAAGTTTTGGTGGGAAGGAGGAAAATGAATCGAGAAATCGGATACGGAGGGAAAGGAAAGAAAAAATGTGTGGAAATTTTCTGGTTAATGATCGTTGCAAGCAAATCGTTGTATTCATGGGTGATATGAAACTGTTAGGGTTTAAAGTAAGGACTGTTTTAGGAGTAGGTGATGCCTTAAGGTTGTCAAATCTAAGATTTGAGAGTACCGGTATCGATGAGATAGGTCAACTATTTTATCACGATAGTTATGATTAGTTAGAGTGAGTAATAAAGGAAATAGGGCGGACAAAATGCTGATGAATTTATTTGTCTATCGATAAAGATCTTTTGGAAAAAAACGAATTTTAATGGCTTGTATTTCTGCTGTGCTTGAAATACGTTAATTATGTACATGAGTTTCCGTACGTCAAATTTTTAAGAGTAAAATTTTAAACTGAGATTTGGAACAGTTATGTGCATAAAAATTTAAGAATTTTGAAATTAAAGTAAAAAGGGTGCGGGTACAGATGTGCAAATTGTAGAGGGATGTAGAAAATATGTTTAGAGCATGATTTGTAATGCTACTAGGTATTCTAGTGAGTTATGCCTTGTATTTTTTTTTTCTCTGCATAAATGTTTTTTTTTTGTTAATTAAATATCCCTGCAGATAGCAACTTAAGTGTGTTATTTTAATTTTTGGAAGCAATTGCCATCTTGCCTTGTGTGTTCACATGTGCTGTTTAGAAGTGAAATTAAGTGTGTGTTCACGTGTGTTGTTCAGGAAGTGGAATTAAGTGTGGTTCACGTGTATTGTTTAGAAAGTGAAATTAAGCCCCTATAAAAAGAGGCTAATTTTCCCTCTTGGGTGGGGCGTGTCGTGAACTGGAACTGTCCCACGCATCTGAAATATCTCCCCGCTTGACCTCCGACCTCGGCCGAAGGGGTCTTGGAGGGGGCGGTGAGAAGCGTGGGAAGAGGAGAAGCAAAAAGGGGACTTGCTACCGAGATTGTCCGGAGAACGGACGCGACAAAACCTTGCTCTTATCCAAGATGTTGTAAAAAGACTTACTGTATATGTATATTATGTATATAGTTGTATTGTGTCCCATCATCAGTATGTGTTTAATAAATGTCTGGGACTAAATATCGTTTCATCAATTTCACATCGAGTCGGGAAACCATCCCAGTATGGAAAACGCACCCAGCAGAAAAAAATAGTAAAACCGCTCGGACACTTATCATATTAATCTTAGGAGTGAGAGACGAGAATCTCACACAATAAAACAGAGAGGATATTCACTACACTGGTAAACTAGTATTATTTCATCTTCAAGTAAACATTGAAACTTCCATTTCTGTCACATGTCTAAAGAGCTCATTACTATAGTCAACCTAATTTTAGGTGCTACTTTTGTTGTTTATTCAGGCAAAACTTATGTCTGTATTTTTACATATCGTATATGTTTTTGCTTAAAAAACGTATGCGTTGAAAATACTTCCAGTAATATAGTTTTAACGCGCAAGATATTAATCCCTGAAAAGAAATAAATGTCCATCATACTAACTACTTTACCATGTAGTTAGGTAAAACATAAAAACTACTTTACCATGCACATTGGTAAAGTAGTTTTTATTTAGTATTCAAATAAACCTTGAAACTTCCATTTCTATCAGATTTTTCGACTAGTACTTTGCTAGTTTCAGTCTAATTTATAGTGCTACTTTTGCCATTTATTCAAAAATGAGCCTATTTTATCATTTTGGGGAATTCCGAACTTTAAGTTACAACATTTGTACATAGCTCGTTCTCAATTTGCATTCTTCACACATTGCATGCTAAATGTATTGTCATGCAAAAGCTAATGCCCATATTTGCACGCTTTAGTTTTCTTTGGGTAGTGAAAATAAGCATGTTAGTTTTTCTTCATATAGATAGTCATATCTCCATGTCAGGGCATATCTTCACGTTAGTTATTGTATTAGGTATACATTAATAATTAGGCATAATAACATTTGTTCAGTAGTGCGTTATAAATTAAAACTCATCGATAACTAATGCATAAATAGCTTAAAATATTCATGGCTTTATTTGTTGAAAAAGGAGAGAAAATGAAAATATTTTTCAATTTTGACAAAGAAAACGGCATACTACGCAACCGTTGACATTCCACGCTTGAGTTCATTATTAGTATTGGCCATAAACTTAAAAGTCGATCAAATTGCACAAAACTTTTAAATAGGAAAACAATTGATTTAAACTGAATTTTTTAGAAAAGTTAATTTTTTGTTCAGTTTTCACAGAAAACATTTTTGCTAGAGAATTCCACAAAAGAAAATGCAATATTATCAACGTTTTTTGTATATTTTTAATTACAAATGGTACTTTAACCTAAAACTAACACAATCATTGCATCACAAGCCTTACTGAGTACAATTCCCATACTAGAATGATTATATGGTTAATAGTAAGTAACACAACTATTTAATTAATTGAACACATTAATTATACTTTAAAAGTATGATTGAGATAAATATGCATAACACTCTCGGAGCACTCATGAGTAAGTAACACAAATATGAGCTTGGTTATTAGAATTACGACTGAAGGTGAAATCAACGTTAAAATTTCAGTAACTAAAGAAGAAAGAAGCATTCAGGCAGATGTCTTAAGGTAAGTGTTTTTTTCTCTTACGTACGCCAACAAAAAAGTGAAGCTCTGTATTGGAATAAACTATAGTCTCCTTAACCAGGCATAGAATATCATCCATTAAATTCATTGTTTCAACAATTAATACTTTTTTTTCTCTGTCAACCATGAGAAAAAATCAGCAAAATTGGGAAGAAAATTTTTTTGATAAATGACGCTTTACTGTGACGTAGACTCGTTAAAATATGAAACCATAAGTTGGAAAAATTAATGACCCAGATGTTCCGTTCACTTTTTAAAAAATGTGTATATAATTTGCTAGACTAGATTTTTTGCTAAAAAGCGTTACTTTAAAATTTGATAAAATGTAACAATGCATTTTAAAAGACAATGACCACGTAATTAAATTTTTTTATGCTCACTTATGTTTTCTTTTTTATCACGCATCACAAAAGAGCTATTAGTGTTCATCTCTTTCATTTAATTTTATTTCTCGACACTTATACTTTCTTTTAAATTAACTATTTGCGTAAACTGTTGTGATATATTTATTTAGTATGTAAGGATTTTGCAGGCTTTTATTTGTTCATGTATTTATATTTTAGTCATTTTATTTTTCAACAATGACTAGAAGCACTTCCAACATAAATATCGGTTGATACAACGAATTTTTTTTTATTTCTTTATTTATACGAATTTCATGAAATCAACTACAACATTTAGCATGTTGTGATAAATATTAAAATAGCTCATATCTCTCAAGAGTGATCGCTTCCCTCCCTTCTTCAAAAAAAACCGAAGTGTTAAATCAAAATATGGTCTTTCATGAGAAAAATGTAAAAAATAAACAGAAGAAAATGTAAATCAGCTACGTCTTTAAGATGATTTATATTTTTAAATCAACTCGATCATGCCTTTTTTTTTTTTTTGATGACCGTCTGCTTCATATCAAAACACGGGTGAAAAGTAATTGAAATTTTTTAACACCAAACCAACCATTTTTTACAAATACTTAAATTCTGCAATAAATCTTTATTGAAAACTACCATTGAACTGTAAGTTAATTGCCACACATGATCCACCATATTGTTCTACTTTCATTCCAGTGGTGCGTTGCACTTTGAAGAAATTTTTGCTGAAATTCAATTATTTTCATATTTATTACTATTTTATAAAATTTCTGCATACATTCGATAATATGAATTTGCCTTCTGCGCCGTCACGTGGGGGTATTCCTGCTTATGCAATTCAATCCTATAAATTTTTAAAAACTCAAAAGTTATCCGATTTTTCGTAGGGATTTTTTTCCCTTGTCCATTAAGAAGCCGTTAAGGTTTTTAACAATTACCGAATTTTTTCAGCTTATTATATATCTTACACTTTAGTCGTTTTCAAGACTTAAGCTGTTTAAAATATTAAATGTTTCTTGTAAAAATCATTTTCGTAGAATCTGAGGGAAAATACAAAATTGATATTTTAGTGTAATTTTTAGAATATTTAAAAAAAAAAAAAGATGTAGCATCATTTTAATGCTGTATTGCTAAAAGTTGTCTTTTCCGATTTTCGTTTGAGGATATTACACAAACTAAAAAAGTAAGAAAAAAAGCTCTTTTGTAAGAGGTTTTTCTGATGGTTTTTTCGAAGCTTTAAATTATGATATACATAACTGCAAGAAAACCGGGAACGCTTTGTTTTGTATATCCATCATTATAAACAAAAATGATATAAATTTTTAGGGAAAAGTTTACAACTGTTAACAGTCTTTTGCAAGAATAATCATCAAATCTGTTTCATTTGCAATAAAAGCCAACTTGATACATATATTTTATTATCTATTTTCCGCCTAGTTACATTTTTGGAAAAAAGAAGCCTATTCTTGCTAAATATTACAACATTACAAAACTTTAGACTAATAGCTCTGAAACATTCCTTTCATTATTACTAAGCAGCAAATCGAAAAAAAAAAGAAAAGAAAAGACAAATGTATAGAAAAAGGGGGGAAGTATATTATTTTGCGTCAAATATTAGGTAAAAACCTTTTTCGAAATACTTAATTATTTTTAGAAAGAGACAAAAATGTTCACTTTTGGATACATTAGACAGCTGCTTGCTACAGCCCAATGGTTCACTCTTAATGTTCGGTAGATGGCGTAACAATAGCATTTTGGTTGAGAAAGTAGTAAAAAAGGGAACGTGCAAAATTCTTTCGCTTTTCGGTACTTCATTTGATCGTTTAAAGAATAGAAAGCATAAGAAATTGCCTTTTTTTTAAAGTTTTCCTTATTTAGCATTTAATATTCAATAAAAATTCAAAGGTTATCATTATTGGCATGAGAGTTAAACAAAATAGTGCATTTAAATAATTACTTTCACAATTTCCCGTATTTGTACAAATCGGGAAGAATAAATTAGCTATTTTTTTTTGTTAGCCAGAAAAGAAATTTAAAAACATAGCCCAATTCTCCAAATAAACATACAGCACCTTCCAAACGCTATACATATTAAATGTCACTTATATCTTGTTTTGCAATTATAGAACTTTTGTGTTTTAAATGTTTATTTTTTTTTGTTAATAACATAAAATAATCGTTTATTAAATAATATAAAATACTTATAAAAGAAAATAATTACATTTATACTTAAGCGCCTTTGTCTTTTTTGCTTCATTCCATATTCGCCATAGGCAAGCTAAGCTTCTATTGGAAAATTATATGCAAGACCAATAATAAGGTATTTGACTGAAAATGCCTTTGTGTGTTCTTTAACAGTTTCAGCTCTTTGATGAGAAAGCTTTTCAATTGAGATTACTTGAACACTGACGATTTAAATGCAATTTTTGGCATGGGTTTAGCATTGCTAATATTTTCATTCTATCTTACTAAATCTCAGTCTTTTGCACGATAGATGTTTCAAACTAAACTTTATTGAAGCGTTTGTAAAGCGCTCTGAAACATTCAAAATTTCGAAAACGTGAAACGGTTGTTTGTTGTTGTATAATTTTGATTTCAGATTTTATTTTCTATAACATAGCTTAGCGAAAGTCAAAGCCTTGTCATACAACAAACTAGTTTTGATATCGACAGATCTTGTGGAAAACCCATAGTATCTTGTATATATATATATATATATATATATAGGGTGATCCAAAAGTCAGTATACATTTAAACATCCAGTAATTCACAGAATAATGCGTGTAGGGGCAGTATGAAAAAACATGATTGAAACAGTATAGGGTGTAATTGTAACTTTTGAAAAATATTTAAAAACGACAAAAACCAGAATGAAAGATCCCACGATTGTCCAACATCAATGAAGATTCTAAATTACGCTTCCAGTCCAATTTTAATCTCTCTACTTAAAACAATCCGTGAACCCTTGTATTTTGAATAAGAAATATTGAAACACTTTAGCTGCAGATTATCCGTAACGGTGCATCATTAAATCATTTAATCGAAGTCATTTAGAAACGAGGAAATATTGAATAGTTTTATGGTTTTCATGTCAATTACGAAATACAACCATCTTTTCGTTAAAGAGAAAATCAGTCAAGAAGTTTGTTTACTCTCTCTTTAAAATCTCATTCAGTAAGTTTACTTTTAGTGTAAAATCCCCTGTAATATTGCTCTTGCGTTTAATATATCTTCAAGCAGTTCTTATTTTCCATGAAAACGAGTCATGTATCATAAGAGAGGTTTTATTCTTTCTCATAAAATGAAATGGTGTTATTTTTGACAACAAGCCAATTCAAGACTTTTTTATGTTTCTGAAGACGAGCGGAGTGAAAATTTCACCGCTTCAAGGTAAGTGAACTGAATTTGAAGAACGTTAACAGAATCATCATTTACGAAAAATGTCTCAGGTAAGTGGTATTTTAACAGTGGTTTAGTCATGTCTTAAAATTACCTTTGAAGCGTTGTTTTCAGCAAGTATTTTTTATTGCACATTAACTGCAACGTCATTTTTTTTCCCTTTGAATGCTTACTTGTACTATCATTTGCATAAATATCTTTATTCGTTTAATATTATATCTTGTAATTTAATGACATTACAAAATACTTTTGGAAATCATGTCTTGAAGAAATCGGAATTTATTCTGAGAGGGATATAATTTCAGATTTTCGAGAAAATATTTTTATAGTTTTAATGACGTATGTATTTTTTTAAATCATTATTCTCATTATTATTGTATAATTTAAGAAGTAAAGCAGCTATGGAAAAAATTGAACAAACCGTTTCAGGCTTATTTTTCATATAACCTATTTGTAGGCTCTGGGAAAAAATCTCTTATATTTAATATGCTTTTTATCCGAAAACTACCCTCACTCTTATAATCGATGATAAAAAAAGAAACAAATGTGCAATGCGTTTACCCATATTTTGTCTTCATTAAAGACAGTATCAAATATTTTATAATGAATAAAAGATAAAAATGCTGAATGAATTTGTTGCAATTAATGGAAGCTAATTTGTGCACACTTTTTGTTGCTTAGCAGTAGTAATTTTAAAAGGAACGGATACAAAACATGAAGCATTTTTGATTGAAATTGACGAGCGAAAGGGTATTTTTCTTAAGAAAGGCATTCATAAATTTCAAGAAGAAAACCCTTATTGTTTTCTTTCTTTGTATTTCGTGTAAATTTTTATTGTGTTTGACGCAAAAATCAGTTGGATTCAGATTAAGGTATTTTCAGAATGTACTATTTATACTGTATTATTAGTCAAAAATTTTGAGGGGGCAACAAAAGTCCCAAAATAATATTGAATTCAAAACGCATGCAGTTAAAACTAATACATATAAAAGTATAAAATTGGCATTTCATACAAAATATTTCTTTTTCGCCTATGAAAATGCTTAATGTGTTAATACGAGAAAATATCGACATTTTTTATAATAAATACATAAAAGCTTAGTGTAAGTTTATAATAGTAGATGGGAATAATAGATGAAAGTATGACAACTATACATGATAATGATAGGATAAAGAATAGATAAATAAATGCATTAAATTTTGTATCCCGCATAAAAAAATTGTATCATACGAGAACATTTTTCTTAATAAGTACACAAAAGCTCAATATAATTTTAGTAAAGTACAAAAAGAAATAATGGATAAATGTATGATAGATAAATGCATGGTGATAATTTATATGATCGTAAGAGAAATAATAGATGAAAGTATGCATTTCATTTCATAAATATATATATATATTTCTATTAAAGGAATGTTACGTGTTTATTACAAGAAACTATTAATTCTTCACAATAAATACACAAAAGCTTAGTGGAATTTTATTATTGGACACAAAGATTTGTCGGGATTACAAAAATTCCTCTTTGTGCTTCTTTAAATGTCACTTGTCTTAAATGTATGAAACAACGGATATCAGCTAAATGAGAAGGTTATTTACCTTAATAAGACCTTGCCCGTTTTGTTTTTATTAATCTTGATGTCCGCCACCTAGTTTTAGTACAGTTCTGAGGTTCTATCTAACCGGTTTTAATTTTGTCGCATGCCCCAAAAATCTGACAATTTATTGCAGGTAATACCAACAACGATTAGCGTTGCCATAAATTATGATCAGTCGTCCTATAGATTTGACTTCTCGTGTACATCTTAAAGGATTCCCTTGACAGTTGCTTGCCAATTGATGATCATTTATTGACATGCAAAGGCGATTACAACCTTCTCTATTAGTTATTTTGTGGGATCTGTATTTTGCCGTGGTAAAAGATACTTTATCTAGGTGATTTACGAGGTAAATTGCTGTAAATATTGACATAGTGTAGGTGATTTCTGTAGGTCGTTAAAGGTTTTTCCTTGTGTAAGCTAATAATACGTTAGAAACAATACTACAAAAAGAGAACAAAAGGCGTCCGGGCTTTTGATTTTGTAGGTTACTGAACTTTAAACTTTTGAGTGGCAAAAATAATTGTATATATTTATTAATTTAATTTTTAAAATAATTGTATAAAAATCGTTTAATTGTTTAAGAAATAGAATTTAAGCTATAAATTCAAGGACCGTCCAGATTTTTTACTGTGACTTCCTAATGACGGACGCATTTTTATCAAATTATGAGTTTTAAAATTCTTGACAGTGCAAGAAATTGGTACTGCATGTCTGATTATGTGTACAAATAAAACATTATAATGTTGAACTAAGGAATTATTCAAAACGGAACAATACAAATATTTTTATTTAGCATATTTCCGTACTGAAGCACTACATGCTTCAATAAAAATCATATCGATGCACGCTGAAGTGAAGAAAATTAAATCGGCAAATCTAAAACGATTTCACTTGAAGGCTAAAAGCATAATTCAAGTAATAATTCCAGAATTAAAATGATTTTATTTCTAATTCAAACTTCGATCCATTATTTTAAAAGGCTTAATTGATTCATTGCGATCCAGAACTAGGAAATAGGATTAAAACAATGTGTGATTATTCTTATAAAAAGATTCACCCTCTTTTATTCTAGAATTAAATGAGGATTACCAAGTTGAACAACCTCTACGGGCTAAATTTAAAACGTTCGTTTTTAGAGAACAAAAGGTGGTTCTGCCTCTTCTACAATTTAGGATCTACACCTGTGAGTGAAGAATGGTGACATATGTCTTGTTTAATTCTACGAAAGTGGTAACCTAATCGCTGCGTGCTTCATGCGATTTCCGCGTCTTTCTCTTCATAAATTTGTGTTCGGGTTGAATTTCCGCCTCAGATTTGATTGCTTGATTAAAGAGTAGATTTTGCTCAGAAGGTGGATTCTTGCAGATATTATCAACTTTTTATTCTAACGCTTTTATATGCATTAGGTTAATATTTATCTTTGCCGGTTATGGTCATTTAATGGAGAACTTTTTTATTTGCTTTTCAATGCGAAATCATTTTAATTACTTATTTATGGTTTATATGCATTAATAAGTTTTTATATTTTTTATTTATATATGAGGTATATTTCATCAAAGAGTTTGCCGTAAATATTTCGACTACTCGTAGTTTCTTGAGAGAAATAGAAAACTTCTACCAATTGTTACATCATCCGCTCAATGTTACAACTGGATAACTCGGGAACGGTAGTTTTTAGAAAAACTCATCAAATACTAACTCAAATTTGAGTTGGCTCTCAGAAGAAATTGAAAAATTTGAAATACTTTTTTTTTCCAGTTTGTCTTGCACAATTTCTGCGCAGATTTTGGAATTGCAGATCGACAATTTTTGAGGTATCCAGTTGTAGCATTGAGGGGATGATACGTTACTTGTAAAATGGACGAAAGCTTATCTGCGCAAAATCAGAATCGTAGCGCTCTTTTTTGTTTGAAAGGGAGCACTGCAAAAAAGGTTATCAAACAAAGATCATTAGAAACAAGTTTTAAAAGTCATAATTCATCAAAAAGTATTTTTATTAGAACCTTGGATTAAAATGATGTTAATGAAGTTTTTAACGTAAAGCACTTTTAATTTTAAAAAAAAGGAAAAAAGATGGCGTAGTGAAACTAAACTCGAACTTTTCACAATGCTTGAAATATAAGCGCTAATTTATTCATTTATTTAGAATTTCACTGGGAGCTCTTCTTAAATCATATGACGTATAAAAAATTTTACCGCATGCTTTAAACGCTACAGTAAATTAGACGATTTTTTCGTTGCATTTATCATAATTCTAGCTGCAAGTTCTCCTTATTTTTTAAAAAGCTTGTTTTCCCAACTTTATTTTAATGATCATGCTTTAATTATAAGGCTTTTTTCCTCTATTCTAATGCAAAACATTTTGTCACTATTTTTCTGAATTTTAAACTCGTTTAAACTATATTTATACAAGAATTTTAGTTCTCACATAACTTGTATTATTTCCTAGCAAATGAATTAGACTTGCATTGAATTAAAAAACTAAGCTCCTATTAGTGGTGCTTAAATTTTCCATGTATATATAACTGCCTTTTTTCTGTTATTGAGCGCTTCCATGACTGTGTTTAAATGTAAAATGATAATAACCTTTCATGAATAGTTATCGTTTAAAAATAAAGTCAGTGATAAGTACCGTTCTCTTACACAAATATGCATCTTGAAAAAAAAAAAGAAAAACAACAAGGATCTGATATACGTATAGATCTTCCTATGTCACCAATAACAGAAAAACAAATTATTTCGACATTTATCTATCACGTAATGGACGACCAAAGTTCTCACACACTCCTTAATATTCGCAATTTCTCATTTACATCAACTGTCGTCATAAAAGTTACTCACACCGAAACATTTTCCTCACCTTCTTTTTTCATAGCTGTCTCCAAAGTGGTGTTTTTTATCGACAATTGCTGTCAGTTTCAATTGGAGTCTTGAATATTTAATCATTCCTTTCTGGGGAAAGATCGATAAAACACATTTTTCCAGTCACCTCAGTAGAACCTTGAAGTTTTTCCAACAGCACCAACTACGAAATAATATATAATCCATTACATTGTAAATTTTCTTTTCGCTTTTAAGGGTCTTATTTCTATATTATATAAAATTTATTTCAAATTTTGATGGTTAACGGAGCCATTGTCATTTAAGCCGATCCTCAGTCTGCAAAGAATGCGTACTTTTTATTTATTAACTTATTTTTCGTACGATATAATGTAATATATATTTCCCCCCACCCCTTTTTTCCTTTCTCTCTCTGGGCAAGGAGTCCAAGCTCTGAAACGGAGGTACAACATTTTTTCATTTAACAACAAAGAAAGCTCCGATGCTGTTCTATTTCAAATTTGACATTAAACTCGGAAATTACGTAACTGAATCATCTTTAGAACCTCCAAACTTCCGGATTTATTTAGAGCTCGTTTTTAAATTTGAAAGTTTAGTATCGGAGTTATTATTTAATTTATAGTCATCCATGGGTCTATATCGAAAATAAACAAAAGTTTTCGTCAAGTTCAAGAATTCGGAGTTTGATCGATTGTTTTTAAACGCTAAACATTCGCGAAATCTTACTCGAAGCTATTTAATCCCTTTTGCAGATTTCCGTCGAGCACGATAGCTTCGTACCAAAATTATTATTCTTAAACCCTTTTATTCTAAAGCTCCAGTGTGGATCAAATTGAAATTTGTTTTTCAGTTTTCTACGCTTTAGAGTCAACCATTTTGAATAAAAAAATTAATGACAGAACCTCTCGAGGGAAAAAAAAATTGCTTGTTTGTAAAACTTGTGATTTTTTTTCCCTTTACGAAAAAATGTGATATTTTCACTACAAAATTAAACTTCATCGAATTGTAATAATAAAAAAAAATCACGTTATTTTAAAGCACAATTGAGCATAACGTGAAATTATTTTTTATTTCTGTTTATTTGCACAAAGTTAAATTATTATTATTCATCGAATTATTTTTAAAATAAAATTGGGTCAGTTTTTTTGTTCGTGAAAATCCTTATAATGTCCACTTAAAATTAGTTTACATCTATATATAACAAATACAAAAGTGACGACCAGCAACAGACTCAGGGCCCAGCTAGGCCCCTTAGTCCTAATAGATAGATATAAATTATCCTGCATTTTGCTCATCTGTCTGAAATCCTGCAAATTGTATCTAGGAACAAGCCTAATATCTAGTTCTAATATCCCTGTTCTACTCTGTAAAAATAATTTGCCTACCTACCTTCAAATCCGACATGCACGAATTTTTGTATTTTAGCAGCAGTTCTTGCGGTGCTTTTAACTTACCGAAGACGAACCGTCCTCTTGGATCGTATAAAGCTTAAATTTTCATACCGTATTTTTAAAGCTAATCAGTTTCTTCCCTATATTTATTTGATTACAAACTCTTGCATTAACTTAATGCTTTTCCTAAGGACCTAAGGCACCCACTGCTTATAATCGGACCTAAAAACTCACTGCCGCTTTCCTAATAAGACAAAGAGCTGTAGGTTTCTGGTCGATAAAAGTTCCCTTAGCATAATAAGGTCAGTTTGTTCTTATACGTATGTACGTAACTAAACACATGAAACTATTTTTTAGCTTCACGGTTCTTTTTTTTTTTTTTTTTTTCATTTATTTATTTATTCATTCGTTTATTCTGTGAAATTCAAAGGGAATGAAAAAACAACCGTTTTAATTTATTAATATGTGTCTTTAAAAATTCTGTAATCATGTCCATATTGCTAGTCTACCATATCAAGATAAAGTAAAAAAATATGGCTTATTATTTTTTTGGAGACACCATGTTCTTTATCATTTTCAGACCTAAATATTTAATTCAAGTATTTTTCTCAACTTTTCCCTTTGTGGCCGAAAAAATATTTTCAACCTCTGCTCTCAAAAAAGTTTCATAAAATATTCAAAACAGATATAAAAATAACAACTTAACCTTATAAAAATCTGGCATGGCATTTTGAGCTTCAGTTTATGCGTTTGGACGGAGGATGCGAAAGATTATCCTTTTAAATGCTTACTGAAACTGTAAAATAAGTAAATTTTGCTCTAGAATATTTTCTGAATTTTTTTGTGATTTGAGTCTAGAGTTGACACTAGGTGATAATATGTTTTGTGAATATTTCCCAATACCCTGGCACGTATTGTTAATAAAACATAATTTAAGTCAAATTCCCTGGTTTGGATCATCCTCAAATATATAAATGGCAAAAATAAAACAAGGTAGCGTTTGCAATAAAAATTTTCACGTTAAGAAAGCAGTTTATTTTCCACAAAGTTAATTTGTTATTATAAGGTAGGGTTTGTCTCTTTCTTTCTTTGTTTTCCCCTTTTAAGATAAATAATACTATGACATTCATTATTGTGATTCGTAACCAGTTTTTCACAATAATTTTTGTAAACACAAAATTTTGTTTGTTTCTTTTGTAATGGGGCTGTATATTGGCTCCTTACCATTTGCAGACCTAGTGTATTCCCCAGGGACTGGCAACCATTATCGCCGGATGCCATTACCACTTGAGAATTTTGACGCTCAGTTTCCTCCTAAATGGCGGCACTTGGGCTCTAACGATGCGAAACTGCAGTAGGATTTTAAATTAGCAGACATTGTCCAAGCCAAACAGATCTTCGAGGGATCTTTAACATGCCGCATAATCATGCGACATGGACACTCAATATTTTCATCCTGTAAACCGCCGCCTTGGGCCAGGTTTGATCCCGCGGACTAAAGCGTATGAGGTAAAATCAGAATCTTTAAATTTACTTTCATCTGTGTGTGTGTTTTTTTTTTTTTTTTTTAAAGGGGAAAAAAATTCCGTTGTTAAACATTTTCTTCCTTTTTTCATTACCAACAGTAATTACTTATAGTTTTTCTTAAACATGAAATAAAATACGAAACAACTAAAATTGTTTAGTGCTCTATGCATTTTAATTAATTTTGATATTTTAAGGCGAGGCGCCCAGTCACTCGTTGATGCTGCTTAAATGAACTGCTTGATCACATCAAAAGTATCGAAAAAAAAACCAAAACCGCACCTCCGTGCAACAAAGCCAATAAACAAACAAGAACTCGATAAAACGTACCTAAATCGGAACTTACTGCCATTTCCACTTTTTTTTATTTGCATTACTTTTAAATTTATCAAAGATAATTCAAATAATAGTTGGAACTCAATTGTGATATAATTCAATAATTACTGCATAGAATTGTACTTATATTTAAAAACAATAATGCAGTAATTTCTGCATGTATTCACGTTTCATTTTTTGCATTTCGTTACCTTTTTAATGTTTGCCAATGAGAAGTTATATGTCACTTAAATTTATGCAGAATAATAAGCTAGATTAACTAACATCAAACTATATCGGGTCGAATGAGTTCTAATAAGTACAAAAATTCAAACACCTCACGATGGAGAATATAAAATGGATTAGGTGCTTTAAGTATTATCAGAGGTGAGTGCAGTATGACATTCAACAAAAGTTTTATTCTTTGTGCATAATATTAATTATATTCTTGGGTGTTAGGTTTATGTTGATCAGTTATGATCTAGCTTATGTAGCACAAATGCTATACTTGCATTGCGCAATTATGATGTAGCTTAGATAGTACGAACTTGTTTTGAGCAGTTATTTCCTAGCTTGGAAGTTCATGTTAGACTTGCATCAATCAGTTACCATCTAGCTGGGTAGTACAAATGCTAGACTTGCTTCACTAATTATTATGATTCTGCTAGGTAATACAACAAATATTAAGTTTGCTTCAAAGAATTATGATCTAGATAGGTAGTATGGTAGATAATATAAAAAGTGCTTTAAGCGTTATCAGAGGAGAATACAATGTGACATTCGTCAAAAGTCATTTTTGCTTGTGCATAATATTAATTATTTTCTTGGGTTTTAGGTTTATGTTGATCAGTTATGATCTAGCTTAGGTAGCACAAATATGTTATACTTGCATTGCGCAATTATGATCTAGCTTAGCTTAGATATTACAAATGTTAAACTTGTTTTGAGCAGTTATTTTCTAGCTAGGAAGTTCAAATGTTAGACGTGCATCAATCAGTTATCATCTAGCTGGGTAGTACAAATGCCAGACTTACTTCATCAATTATTATGATTTCGCTAGGTAATACAACAAATATCAGGTTTGCTTCAAACAATTATGATATAGCTAGGTAGTACAGAATAGACACTCTTGCTTTCTGATCTTGATAGCAATGTGAAACCCTAATAGAGTACACAAAACAGAATCGACGCAGGAGGTTATTCCCCTGTCCTCGCTGAAATCACGTTTTGTTCCGGGCAGCATATTTAATCTCAACTGTTGTCTCCGTTTTTCCCAACTTTTGGCCTGCCCACATAAGAACCCGCGCTCAAAAAAAACATTTCCTCGGAAGGTTAATAAGTGCAACAAAGAGTGGGGGTTGCTCTAGCACCTGCTACGGATGCTTTCTCGGGGCTCGTGGCACCTGTTTCCCCGCGGCGCCGTTTCCTCTTCGCTCATTAAAGCCTGACGGCCAAAGGAACCGCTGCGGTCAACACAGGAACTAATGGCTTATATTTTATCAACACTCTGACAGGGGTCGACTTTAATCTTTTTTCACTTAATCCTTGAGTATATCTTTAGTTTATACATTTAGCAGGTGAAATTGTTCGTAAAGTAAAAGAAAATCCAAGTGTGCCTCTTAAATAAGTAAATACCTGTAAATAAGTCTAAACTAAATAAACAGACAAAATTTCAATCAGAGTACCATTGGTAGTGTTACTGGATTCCAAAAAGTTGCAGAAGCACTCTTAAAAACATATATAAGTATATTGCTATGAAATACAATTGAACAATAATGCAAAAAATAATAATGATGATTATAAAATAAATATACTAATTTTAAGTACTTCAAAAAAGGCCAGTAAAGGGCGGGGCTCCAAAATATGCCTGCCTCGTTCGCATAGCACCGTGTGGGTTCTCAATTAGGCTAAAAATTGCATTTTTGCTGAAGTACATATGTACATACTGAAGTGTATATGCATCAGAACAGGGGTTCTCAGAGATTGAAACCCTCATTTTAGGGAGCATTAACACCAAATGCGACAAAGACAATATTCCTGTCTTTTCTCATTTACGCAAGCACAGAGCATATACTACTTGCCTTCAAAAATATGCTCTACGCTTGCGCAGATGAGAAAAGACAGGTATATTGTTTTTGTTGCTTATGGTGTGAAAGCACTCTTGGAGTTTATAGTGACCCATTTCATCCCTGAAGACTTGAAACTTTCAGACATAATACAATGCCTGTAAAAGCTTCGCGAAAATCGTTTATTTTTATTTCACAAAAAGCTCTTGTATTTTTTCGAAATATTCTTTATACACAGAACGAACTTTTCTGCAATTAAACAAAGAAAAGTGGATGTTTGTCTTTTCTTATGATATTTTTACTTTAAACATAATTTGAGAATGTAAAGTCAGTTATCACTGGATTTGCCATACATAATATGGGAGCCGTTGCATTAAGAGACATAATCAGATCACAAAGCATATTAAAGTGTAAAAAAAAAACTTAATAAGAAAAACAACGTATTGAGCACAAAATCGCAATAAAAGTTGCAGACCCATGTTTCAGAATTAACAGGAATTATTTTTTCAAAGCAAAATGATATCAGCTTATGGATGCAAAGACATCTGAGAAAAATGTAAATAATTTAGAATTTTAATTTTAAAAAAATATTCAAAACTATTGCCAAATTGTTTGGTGAGATTTCAGTATAATGTTTGTTAATTCCCGAAAAACGGAAGAACTGAAAAATAACGAGATGAAAAAATTCTTCTCAATATTGATTTTCCTTCTCAAAACGGAATGTTTTTTTTTTCTTTCTTCATTTGTTCCACATCGCTCTTTATCCTTAAGGTAAACTTTAAATGTCATGCTTTGCTTCAAGAAAGATATTTATTTCGCTGGTGTAACTTTCTTTTACGAATATAACAACATTTCGTGACTGGTGAAAAATTTACATAAGTGCTACAAAGATATATCTATGAGAAGAATAGGATGGCAGTATAGTATGTGTAGTTGATGCTCTTGTATTTTGCTTTGTATGAAAGAAAACAAATTTAATGCTCATTTTTCTTATGCAAAACTCCTTTTAACTATTTTATTTAAAAGCCATCTAAGCCATGGGATCTTTTGAAATGTTTATGTCAATGTTTTTCTTCTTATTCATTACACATTATTTTATTTTCTGTCATTCAAATTTAAATTTTATTGGTGTCCTTTATTAAATTCATTCAGTGCATAAGATAATAGCAGTTGCGATAAAAACATCTAATAATATATTCTAAAGTTTTCTGGTTTGAGGAGTCGAGATTGTGTGATCGTTTTATTAAATATTTCAAAAATATTCTGAACTAGCTGACATGCCCGGCTTTGCGCGGAATAATATTGCATCATTCGCAGGCTAAGTGACGCATGTCCAAAATTCTGTTGTAAATATGTAAGAAAAAATTTTCTTAAAAATCCAAGTAGGAGATGGGAAACAGGCCTTAAAAACCTTAAACAGTAAAAATCATAAAAAAACACGATTACATTAAAACGAATAGCCTAGAAAAATTCCTTTTAGACCAAAAATAACAGTCCATAAAAATCCACATTAAAATGGCAACAACAGCTCATAAAAATTGCCATTATAATAATTGCAACAGTAACGAAAATGCGCACATGCAGCTAGCTAATTGTGCCAAAATGATATCAAGAGTCCATAAAAATCGTACTTACAATATCTACCACAATACATCTAAGAATTAACATCAAAATATGAGCTGTATTCTGTTTTAAAATGTCCATCAGATGAAGAACAACTGTCCCTGAATGTGTCTGCTACAATAAAGAAAACAATCCTTAAATCCCCACATTTCAATAAAGACAACTATTCCTAAACATCCCTAATAGAATAAGGACATTAGTCTCATCTCCATTAGGATAAAGACGTCAGTGACTAAAAACACCCATTAGAATACTGACCTTCAAGAGCTACTGTTTCTAAAATTACCAACAGTCCATCTTAAATTAACCATCAAAATAAGGACAGTTCCTATAAATCCCGATTGCAAAATCGTCATAATATTTACTGAAAATTCAATTGAATAGCACTTTCATAAAATTCGGATAAAAACGAAAGAAAGGGAAGCATTTTTCCAAAGGCAAATGCTTATATAAGTTAGAAAATGTTTGGTACTAAACTAATCCTGACGTGTGAAATTTAAGTTGATAGAAAAAAATAACTAAATTATGTCCAAATAGTGCCAAATAGACAGTAAAAAAATTAAGTAAATGTTTTATAAAATAAATCACTTGAGTAAAATATGGAAAGAAAAATCAACCTCAAGATAAAGTAATTGAAAATCGTCTGCACTTTATAATCCACAAAATATGCATAAAAATGAAATGAATTCTTAGAATTTGTTTCGTTGATAAAACGGACACTCTACCATGAGAAATAATATGTTTCATAAAATTGTTGAACTGGTACCATTATACTAAATCGCCAAAAAACAAAGAAGAATCAACCTCAAGGAGTAATTACAAATCGTCTGCAGTACGCTAAAAAATGAAATGAATTTTTAGATTTCGTTTCGCTCATAAAACGGCATGAATAACGATAAAACAGCATTTTTTCAATCTTACGTTAACAAAAATCATCTAGTTGGCGACAAAAGTACAATGAATTTTGGCGAAAACACGCAAATTGAGCAGATAAATTCAGAGGTAAGCCTCGCTTTAAAGTTCGAAAACTACTTTAATTGAATATTGCGCGTGTTCTATTTGTTCTACGAACTTCAGAAAGAGATCACCTCGTGCGGTTTTTTACGAGCATCAATATGCTGCAAAAATCGAAAAGGTGTGACGTTTCTTCGATGAGATATTCCTAAAATTAAAAGTTTTGCTTAAATTGGAATAAAAGGAGAACAAATTCGAATTTTCGGAAAAACGCTTCGAGGTGCACGAGGACCTGACCCAAGGTACCTGTAACCAAAATTTCTTACTTCTAGACCGTTCCATCTCTGCAGGAGGCGATCGACAAACAGACACACACACACACACAAACTTTTGGTTTTATTTCTATAGATTAAAAACATTCAAACGCATACTTATTTCTATAGAGCGATTTTTACTTAAAAATATCATTTTTGTTGTATGTTTAATATGTCCCTCATTGCACATTTTGGCACTATTTTACAGCAGGAAAAATCAACATATTGTTAACGGCTCGGTGCTTGAGATAATGTTACTAATAGTATCGTATTCAGAGATTTTAACACTAATCTTAGAATGAGCATAACATTTTAGTTAAATGTTGTAACACTTGTAACATGTTTGATTTAAACAACGCTCTGTAAATCAAGAGAAAAATACAATAGATTAGTTACGGAACTTAGCAAATAACAAGTAGCTTCCTCGCGGTTTGTTAAAGTAAATTTAAGAGTTACAAGTTACGTACACTATTTAGAGTAGCCTTCCTTTGCTCTTAAATTTGCTAAATCAACATAGTTTCTTGCTCAAGGACTGTTTACAGTCTGTTGATGAATGTGTTTAAGGTAACGGTTGTTTTCGATTACTTTACATTGTCATTGTTTTGCATTCCATTTAACGGATTTTACATTCAAAAAGAATTTGTTTGGAGGAAGTTTATACTGCTGTAATCTTTGAAGGGTAGTTTTGGATGAGTTAAGATACTATAAAATATCAAACGTCAATACGACGTTATAAAAAAATAAATCGTTATTGTTTTGCATTATATTTAATGAATTTTATTTAAAAGAAAGGCCTAAGGACTTTTCTAAAGCTATAATCTTCGTAACAGACATTTCTTTAAATGGATTAATAGTTTATTTAATAAAGATGTTATTACTTGCTTAGAATGAATTTTCTAACAATTAATTAAGATTTAAATTACTTAATAAAAGGGTGTGTAAATCTTATTTTTTTCGACAGATTACGACCCCATTACACTTGAGCGCGCATCCCATGCGCGGCAATTGTCTAAACGATAAAATAGTTAAGTGGAATTTTAAAACATGTCATTGTTTTGAATGTCACTTATCTAATTTTATTTCTAGAAAAATAACTTGTTCTCAAGATGATTACAGCTTTAGAAAACTGTTATCTTCGGAAGGGTAGTTTTAGGAGAGTTCATGCTGAGGAAAATATGAAACGTGTAATCGATATCCGAAAAGTTAAAAGTTTATTGAACGTTCATTTTTGAATTGTTTTGAAATTCCTAACTCTATAGAAATGGATTAGTAGTAATTACTAAAGATAAATATGGTTAGATTACTAAAAGTAAATGTGTAATTTCTTCTGCAAATGTGTGATAAGAAATCCTTATGGAGTTACGCGACAGAGATCTCTGAGTAGGGGGAGACATGCTGTTTGGCGTAAAAATGACGTCACCTACCGAAATTATTCGTTCCTTGTCTCAGACTGTAACAATCCGAGATGGTTCACCAGACATTTTGTTTAAAACTTGGATTTTTGCCCACAACTACGTGTTGGGGGAACACCCAGTAGTTGGCAAAAACGTTTTTTTTTTCCACCAACCGTGGTTCTAACTTTTCGGTACTTTTATCATATTGTTATGTAGTACAGTCACAGCGTGCAGAGATAAAGATGCCAAATTTGCACTCATATAATAGCGCTTCAGAGCACGTTTACAGCAAAAGTGATAGCGGGTTTCCAGGCTTTTATGGAAGGTCTATCTTGACCCAATTCAGAATGATACTGTCTAATGTAAATTAATTAAACTTTTTCTAGTTAAATATTTAAAAATTGCATTGGTAATCGGATAAATGTATATCATGTATGTGTGAGCGCTCATACATGGTATCATTATAAGGAAAGCATCCTCCTTGGTTAAAACTCTAAAGAACTACGTGGGCAATGTAGTTTCCTAGAATTACTGAAGTAAAACGTGCGGTATGTTTATGTTTTGACTATATATTTATTTACATGGAAGGAATGTTGCCATCTTGGGGAAAAATAAAGTTTATGGTTACCCTCATCGTTTTTCATTGAATTAAAATCAGCACTAATTAAAACGCCATGTACCGATGATGCGGAAGTTTACGTGATAAAACATGTGAAATTCAAAAAAAAAAAAAAAAAGCGCTGCAGTAGCCTAGCATTACCTAACACAGACGCAAACATGCAAGATGCCTGATGATTTTGACATTTTAACTTCATATGTAGTTAAATGCTCCAAGCACACATTTTTGGTTATTGTCAGGATTACGAAATAAATACCCTCGATAAAAGTGCAATATAACACAAATTAAATGTCTTGTTTCGTAGTTTTTAACAAAATAAATGACAACTATAAGAACTTGAAAGTAATTTGATATTTTTTCTTGTTATTGCTATTTCTATCTTTCCATAATCAAAAACTGAGGTCATAAAGATTTAAACATAATTAAAAGGTGAATTTCTTGCTTTATGACCCTTAGCAAAATAAATGACAAGTCAAAGAATTTCTCTATATTTCTATAATCAACACCTGAGATCAAAAAGATTTAGACATATTTAAAAATTGCATTTCTTGCTTTACAGCAGTGCTCCGCAACCAGTGCGCCGTGGCACACTGGTGTGTCGTGAGCCAGATACAGATGTGCCGCGGTCAAATACATTGTATTTGACATTTTACAATTTTTCATCATGTATTTAATACACAATAACAATTTTGTTTCATAATAATGTCTATTTTCTAAATATACTATAGAATAATTATCATAACTAAATAATTATTCAATGGTCCCCTGGTGAGAACAGTTGAAAACTGCACAGTGTGTTGTGTAAACACAAAGGCCAACCAAATTAATCATAGATAAAGCAAAATGACCGTTATGCGCGTCGTTGAAGACTCATGCGCATGTGTTATTTGCATTTGCGCGTGGTACATCACGTTCACTCGTATGTCATTGTTGTCACTATTTTACTAGACAAAGTTAAATAAACACGTTCCTACCACCTTACATAACAATTTCGTAAAAGTTGTCATTTTCATGGAATTCCCTTCCTTTCAGTAAACAGTTCAATGAATCAAAAGCAAAATTTTGAAGCAAAGTTACTACTTTGACGTTTATAAAATAGTAAATAAAAATGGATGTGTGGCATCGAATCGGTAGAAAGTAGTGAATTTATAACATTGAATATTTTACTACATAACATTTTTATTACATTCTGCATCTTGAATCTAATAAAACAAAACTTTTATTTTTTCAGAAAGACACATTTGCAGCTTAACTGTTATCTAATACAAAGAAGAAAGTTTTATCAGTTCTTAAACACGACTTTTGCGACATGATTTCGGAAAATATGTTTGCTCAACTTTCCAATAGTTTTTATAAAAAGGATACCCCTCTCTGAATTTACATTCAATATTATTTACTATTTTTACTAAAGTACTGCTTTACTGCAGATGAATTATTTTTGCATTGCAAAACGGAAACTTAATCACGTTCTGGACGGAACTTCCTCCTTGTGCTTACAGAGTTTTCCTCTGCCCGAAAGATATTTGACATATCTGGCAAATTATGTCTTGGTTTGGCCCTGAAAAGGGCCGTTTTTTCAAAAATAATTTGGGACATAATTAATTAAAAATTTGATAAATTAATAATTTGGGACATAAAGCAAACTAAGAACGACGAATGAAAATAATATTAAAACCATGCGAAGAGTTTCCAAAACTTTTACAAAGACCGTGAAAGTTTTTATTGAATTAAGAATTCCTCAATTTAAGAAAAATAAAATAAAACAATTGCGAGAAATAAAAAAAAAAACTATTTTTACCGAAGATAAAAGTTTTCACTGAAGTCTTATCAAAAGTACAAAATAAAAACATTGATTGACTGGATTTAAAATATAATAAAAAGAAATATAGAATCACATCTCAACTAACTGTCTAGATTGTTCTGGTTGCAATAGACTCTACTTGGAGCATGCGCGTTATTCTTTCCCTGAACTGAACATTCAAGTGGGGGTAAGAAATTGTCTCTTAAGTTGAATAAGCAGCCGTACGGAAAGGAAATTTTCTCTCAATTTCAGCCGATTCGTAAAGGTTAAATATGGATAAATGTTTACGTCGGAAGATTCGTCTTCACGTACAGATGATGAAGAACCCAGCACAAGTGTTACAAAAAACCTAAAGAAGGTAGTGAAAGGAAAGTACGACGAAGACTACATTAAATATGGATTCTCGTGGTGTGGTGACGAAACGGCACCAAGACCACAGTCATCATTTGCGGCGATCAGCTATCAAACGAGTCAATGGTACCCAGTAAATTAAAGCGGCATCTATATTCAAGCCATCCTAGCTGCGCCAACAAAGACAAACAATAGTTTAAGAGGTGCTTAGAACAAAATAAAAAACAGAAGAAAAATATGAAATCGGCCGTAACAGTTTCTGAAAAGGCATTAGAAGCTAGCTATCATGTTGCAAAATTAATTGCACGTCAGAAGAAGCCACATACAGTCAGCGAAACACTTATTAAACCTGCATGCATGAAGATTGTTAGACTTATGCTTGGGCCCAATGAAGTTAAGTAAGTGAATAAAGTTTCGTTGTCTGCAGATACTGTTAAAAGACGTATTCACGATATGTCAAGCGATATTTTAGGAACACTGATTAAAAAACTGTTATAGGCTGAAAAATTTGCGCTTCAGATCGATAAAACAACTTATATTTCAAAAAAAGCACAGCTGATAGCTATTGTACGTTTCATTGACGAGAACTTTATTAAAGAACATTATTTATTTTGTAAGGAGGTTCCAGAGCGAACTACCTGTGAAGAAATTTTCCAAGTAACCGATGATTTCTGCAAAATATGTAATATTCAATGGAGCAACTGCATTGCTGTTTGCACGGATGGCGCTGCGGCAATGACGGGTAGTAAAAAGGGTTTTGTCCTCTTGTGTAAAAAAAAAAATCCGACGGTACAATTTACACACTGCTGCATACATCGAGAAGGATTGATGGTCAAGAATTTGCCGGAAGAACTTTTGAACACGATGAATGAATGCATTAAAATCATAAACTTAATTAAATCAAGAGCCATAAATTCGCGAATTTTTGGATTACTTTGTGCAGAAATGTTAGCCGAATATGAATCCTTATTATTTTATACAGAAATTCGTTGGCTATCCCGAGGCAAAGCTTTGGCTAGATTATTTGAGCTTCGTCACGAGGTGTGTGAATTTCTTTTAACACAGAATATGCTCGAAATATGCCAGCACCTCGATGATGATTACTGGATAGCCAAACTTGCATACATGGCTGATATATTCGAGCATTTGAATGAACTTAATAAAAAAATGCAAGGTCGAAATGAGAATATTTTGACGTGCTCAGACAAATTACAAGGATTTATTAAAAAACTCGAACTTTGGCAGAAAGAGTTGCAAAAAAGATGTTTGGAAATGTACCAAAGGACCAATCATATTACAATTGAAAACAACCAATTAATTGTGGATCTGGCCCAACAACATTTAAGTATGCTTCAGCAGAAATTTGATCAATATTTTTATTCCATTAATACGGAACAATACGATTGGATTCGAAATCCTTTTGCAGCCAATGCAATAAATTCTACGGAAGCACTGCCTCTACAATTTCGAGAGGAATTTACAGATTTAAATAATGATATGACTTTAAAATTATACTTCTCCGAAGTTCCATTAGATGTTTTCTGGATTTACGTTAAAAAAGAATATCCTCACATTTCCTACAAAGCAATCTTAACATTACTTCCATTTTCGACGACATATTTATGTGAGCAAAGTTTTTCAACTCTCGTATTAATTAAAAATGATAAGCGGTCATGCTTAAAAGATCTTGACCAAGAACTTCGGGTTGCGTTGTCAAATATTGAGCCGAATATAAAACTTTTGTGTTCATTGAAACAAGCGCAGGTATCACATTAATAATTATTATGATTGCGTAGAAATAAATATGTTATTGTTTTATGTATGTATACTTTTCAAATAAAAAACAAACATTTATTGTAAAATTTGTGTATCAATTAATACCTATATACTTTAGCTTTTGGTGTGCCGCGGAATTCTAGAAAGAATTTTGGTGCGTCGTAGGTGAGAAAAGGTTGCCGAGCACTGCTTTATAGCACTTAGCAAAATAAATGACAAGTCTAGTAATTTCTCTATCTTTCTATAATTAACACCTGAGGTCATAAAGATTTCGACATATTTAAAAGTTGAATTTCTTGCTTTATAGCCTTTAGCAAAACAAATGACAAATCTGAGAATTTGACTGCTATATTTAGTATTTTTTCTTGTTACTGCTATCTCTATCTTTTTATAATCAACAACTTAAGCCATAAAGATCTTACTTTTCACAACGCGTGATTTGATTACATTTATCATAAACAGCTAGCACTTTATTATTACACAGCTAATAAATCTGTGCCATTAAGGGTGCTTCCTGAATTTCAATTCAGTCAGCGCAAAACTATTAGGTTCGTTTATTTCTATTATTCTTTTTATCCCATTTTGGCGAAGCATGGTGCAATTACAGATCCTTATTCTAGCCGGATCGTCACCAGACTTCAAAATGGGCGTCCGGCCAAAATTGAGAGGACTGACCCGTCTGGCTTCCAGACACCGGCCTTAATGACGAAATCGACCTGAAGATTGGAATAAAAACGAGAGGATCTTCACTTAAAAAGGTGTGCTGTTACATATTTTCCCCATTATTCGAAGACTGATAGTTGGCAAAAGGGTTTTTGATGTTCTGTCTTTTTTTATCAAAATCATAATTGTCTGCGACGGATATTCTCAATTTTTTAGCAGCTCCACGGAGGATCTATAAATTTTTAGCGTCCCCTTATAACCTAATTTCTCCTTGGGATCGAAGTAACTGAACTTACTCCCGAAGTAACTCCCTCTCGAAGTAACTGAACTTTTTGTGTACTGGAAACTAAATATAATTTCTTAGTTTTATAAATTTAAATCACTTATTGATTTATCGTAGAAGCTAAATTTCTCTGATAGCTCTGCTTTGACTATACCTTAAATTTTGAGCAATCAACTTTCTTTTTAAATGTTACTCTTCATTATCACCTGTTTCCGAAATTAAGAAGTCGTGACTTTGTCGCGGACTGACCCTACGTCAATTCTTTCCACTCTTTAATGTCAAACAAGTGTGATTAACTGATAAATAAATTGCATTAACAATTCATTGAATTGCAAAAAAAATAAAAATAAAAATAACCTGTTTATTCTTCTAAATATCAAAATAAATGAACTACAAAAAATAATGCTTTTCAGCTCTTTAAGGCTCCAGTTATAGCACTACGTTCATTGCTTACAACAGGAGCTTACGTTTGCATCATAGCTTTTTCGTTCGTTTTACTCTTTCAAACTAAAAAAATATATAAATAAAAATAAAGTTAAAAAACAAAACAAAATTGACTGCATTGTTTTTTTTTTACAAAAAATATTTTTTTCTATACTGGGCAAAAACAATACAACAGTGCAATTGTAGGAGTCATTTTATGTGAAGTTTAAGTATTAAAGTTTTGCTGAAGGTTTTTTCAAAACCAAGCGCTTCAACACTGAGAGTAAAACCATGCTGATATATTTATTCGTTATTTACTGCTTTATCTGATGAAAGAATATCTTAAATAAATGCCACAAGACTTTTAAAAGTTCCAAAAACGTTGCATAAACAATAAAGTTATAAATACAAATTAAGAAATCATCCTAAATTACATAAATATATATTAGAATACACTACTTTAATATTGTATTCAAAACCGGATGGGCAAAAGTTAACAGTATGAATAATTAATAAAGCATTTTTTTTTAAAATAATCAGATTTACATTGCTATAAGTGTTGCGCAAAAAAAAATGTGTAAAAATAGCATTATCCATTGTTGAATTAGAGATTAACAGTTTTATTAGTTTCATAAAAGGATTTCCATTGAAAATTCTTGGATATGCATATTGTTTCTCACAACGCAATAGCTGTTTTCCGTTTTTTTTTTTTTTTTTCTTCGTCTTTTCGAAAGCGAAATGCCTAAATACATTCTAAAATTTTCCTACTGTAATGTCCTACTTTTCCGTAAAAAAAAAGTTCAATAGTAGTAAAAATGATTTCTGCGGAAAGCTCCGACTGACGCCCATTTTCAGTCGATTGGCGATGTTTTTGCTGCGCTTGGCGCCATCGGCTCATCACCTTTAATCTAATAAGGTCGTTTTTAGTTCTTGTTTCTTCACTGGCAGCTTATAGGGTCACGCTGTGATTACGCTTGGTTGAATTTCAGAGGAGCATGCGAAGACAAAATTGAATGAGCAAATCGCTATTATTATGCAGCATGGTTAAATTTACAATTGTTACTAAAGCCGATTAAGTTCTTCAGAATAGCGAAAAAACCTTGGCATTCTGAAAACGGGACATTGATCGTTATTATCATACTAACTTAAGACGACATCAATACCGTGCTGCAGTATTATATTCACAGGTAATTTATTACAATAAACGCTCAACATAGCAAAGCCCCTGAAAAACATTACAGATAGCTACTCTAGTTAATACGCCGGCCTTTGTGAGCTTTTTCACATCGTAAGACGTTACTAGTCACTATTTTAGATAAAACCCACAACTGACAAGGATCTTTAGAATTAAGGAAAACCATTGGATAAAAAAAAGAAAAAAGGAAGGTAAAAAGACACACACACAAAATATTGCCATTATGTGCTGGAATATGAGAGTCAAGGATTTTTATTACCATTAGAAGCTCAACATAACAAACCTGATATAACGCCCCAGTCCAACATACTAACAGTTACATGATTTTTCATATCGTATAACGTTACTAGTTCTTATGCATTCTATCTTACGTGAAACTCCCAACTGAAAGTTTCTGTTTATTCCAAATTAAGATACCTAAAACAGATGTATTCATTATCGAGATTTTCTATAAAATTTAGGAAATTTTTCGCTACATTAATAATTGATTTTATAATGATTATTTTAATCGCTGAATACCTGTTAGAAAGGGAAAAACTGTCTGTATAATTTACAATATCGAATTTTTCTTTCTTCGAGTTATTTTATTACCGGATTATTGCAGTTGATGTTTTATACTTATAATTAAACACAACTTTTTCTCAATTTTCTAAATTATTATTTAAATATTGATACAGTATAAAAAGTATAGCATTTGTGAAGCACACAAAAACAATTTTAAATATTAATTCACAAAAATACAGTACATAATTTCGTTTATTAATATGTAAGATTTTGCCTCAAAGCTTTCATTTTCAATGATTACGGTTCATATTATGGTTCATCGCTATTCAATATGGTTCAAAATAACGAATAGCGGATGTGTCTTTAAAGTCAAATTAAGATTCTTTGAATGAAAATTTAAAGCATTTCCAATTTGTTCTAAGAAATCCGTTTCCTGTATAACAATAAAAATAATAATAAGGAAATGGGGTTAGGAAAAATTGCTTGTTAAAATTGGAAAAAAATCAGTCTAAAAAAACTGCAAAATGCTCACGTTTCTGCACTTTTCTACTGGAAATAATTGGAATATATTTTATAAATGGGGTTTTTATAAAAAATATTTTTAAATAGATCACGTTCGTTTGGATAGTTTCTTATCCTTAAGCTCTAGTTAAGTAAAAAGAAACATTTTGACTTCCGACTGGGCTGTCATTTCACCTAATCAGCAGATTATAAACACTCACATCCAGAAGGTGAGGTACAGCATATTTTTCGAATCTCACCCTTAAAAATAGCTGCCGGTAACAGTAAAGTTCATAGCTTATGTGTAAATAACTTTGCGATTTAAGCAAAAACAAAAGCTATTAGTTTTTTTTTAATAGATTATTACATTGGAGTGGGAGCAATTGTAAAAATGAAACTTTCGTTCTATGATTGCTATTCTTCAAACATTATTGACAATGTCCGAGAGATTCTATCAATTTCTAAGGGATATTGTTTATCCGATTCTTAAGATGGCGGACAGTCGGATAGAAATAAGGTTGTCTTAAGCTAATTCTTTATACTTTACTTTTAGTGCAAATATAACTGTCAAAACACTAGTGGCCACCTCTTCTTGTTACCTTTTTTCTTTTTCAAATCTGGAAACAAAAATGCTGAATAATTTCATAAAAAACCTGCGATTTATGTCTATAAAAACATAGTTTTCCGTGTGAAAGAGACATTTTTCAAATGCTATATTTTAATTACAAATGTATAAGCGTTATAAAGACATCACTGTATGATTCGACTACAGAAACTTAAATGTCATTTTCTTCACTATATACGATTAAAATGAAGAACATGTTGTTATATTTAGTGCAAAAATATATTTTCTGACACGTGGTCAACACCCTCTGCTGTTAAGAACAACATCACGCAAATACTTCGAGGTGAAACACGCAATTTCGTTATCAATATCATGTAATTTTAGATCAGGCATATTTTGACAAACATTTTCCATTCGCAAGCAAATATACTCGACGGTGTAAGAAATGTTTCTAAGCTCAGATATTGCATTTTTGGAAATGATTGCAAATTCGATTATGTTGCAGATAAAGCCATCATTTGAATAATTTCATTAGTATAAATTACTTCTCAAAAGATTGCCTATGCGTATCAAACCCATTATACGAATGAGTTTGTTTTTCTCAATTGTAATACGTATGTGAATTATTCCTAAATCTGAAAAAAAAAAAACAGAACAATCGGAAGCTTCAAAATATAGTAAATTACCTCATTTATTTAAAATACTGATTTTTAATAATCTTTAAATATATTCATTGTGTACTTTTTTCACCCATATTTCCTTAAACATAGACATTTTCTTTAAATGCAAAAGTTCTTAAATAAAATTTTGTAATACTTAAACGTTGTCGTATGATGTCTTACATTTGTCACATGTTCTATAGATAAGAAAGATTTAAGTTATAGTTACACAAAAGCAGAGTATATCACATGTATAAATTAATCTTGATACAACACGTTTTGAGTCTTATCGGAATCCCTTTTCGTGCTACCGTTATATTAAATTTGTTTGACTACAGGGCGTTTTGACAATTTTAATGATTTTTGGCACAAAATCAAGAATGTTGTCACTTTATTCACACATATATAGATTGTACGTGGTTCCTAACGGTGGCCTTGTCAAACTCGGCTAAAAGAGACGCAGGTGTCCGTCGTCAGCGTAAAATGCCGGCAATACTTGAGCGATCTTGTTTCAATCATTCAGCATATGAGCCAATTTTTGCATGAATTACTTGAAATTAACTGGATCTTGTTAAAGTGGATAAATTTCTTGTTAGAGAGTTGAGGAATCTTCGCCAAATGACTCTAAAATTAAAGAAAAAGAAGCAAATAAGTCAACAACTTAGCTCAACATGTTCTTGAAGCCACGAAAGGATTGAATGGTCTCGATTGAGATTATTCGACGCTGTTCCGAAATTAATTTTCATCGTGTATCGGAGGTTAGTTTATCGCGTAATAAGAAATAGCAGAGGGTTCCGAAATCATTATATTTGCTACTGGTGTGGCATGAAATTGGAGAACTCAAATAAGTTGAAAATATTTTAATGAAAATTGCACTCAACGCTAAACTTCACAAATTTTGAGTGTCACAAATATTAAGTGTTTCAAATTAGAGTTGTAAATCGTTTTGTAAAAAATAAGAAACTAGCGTTCATAACTATATTCTAAAGCACATAACTTAAAATGCTTCCCCAATACATTGATGAAATGTTAATAAGATGTGCTTGGGTTAAAGCTTTTCCCCATTGTTTGGAAATTATTTCATCTAATATCCATGAGAAAATTTATTAAAAATTCTTAGTCATGTCCCCTCTTTTTCTACGTGAATGACGGGAAATACTTGAACTGTCATTTTCGCTATCGATTGAAAATTTATATGATTCGTCAAGGTAATAGTGAAAACAGGAAATTGTCTTTGAATAGATAGTAAAAAAACCTGAACTATATTCGACTAAACGAGCACGGTTCATGCTTGTTTCCAATGAAAGGCATGCATGTGAACGCACACTTTTATTTTTTGTATTTTTAAAAGAACGGTTCGACCACAAAGTTCTGACACTTGGGCGCTTCTGCGCATTGCAGAAAAGGACGAATCCATTATAGTTTCAGGGAAGTTCGTTTCGCAAGTGCGTTTATTAGCACGCGAATCAGAATGTTTGCGTCTCTGTTTGTTGCAAGCAACCAAATTTATAAACTGGCAAATAGCACCAGTTCGGAAGAAGTCAAGTATGCTAAACGAAATAAAAGGAGAAGAGAATACGGCACATTCCTTGTACCAGCAGTTTCTTCCTTGAACATGAATGGATTATTCTTGGAACTCTGCCCGTCAGAGGTCCTTTGTGCGGGAAAACTAACTAGAGAAATCTTGTAACATAAGATAATGCAAGATATATTTGAAGACAGGATACAGAGCATCACACACTGTTGAATATGTAGATTGTTTGCTCACCTATGAATCTCTGAAGAGCAAAAGGAATCTTGTTATAATATCAAAATACCTTTTTAATTTAATACAGCAGTTCTCCTAAAATTAACAGCTGTAACAAAAGCAAAAGCAGTACATTTTGCAAGCAGTATAAAACGTAATAAAACAAACTCACCATCTCCCTGATCATACAGCACTGAGAATTGGAGATTTGCTCACTCAGCCGACACGAGCAGCGACGTCAGTCGGTAAATTCAGTTAAAACTAATATGTGCCTATTACAATACGAAATTAAAGCAAAGTTAAATATAGAGTTTTGGAAGAAACAACAAAAAAAATAAAGAAGCAAAAAAGTATAAAACAGTCAATTTTATTTAAGTAAAGTAGCTTAGAATAGAATGACAACTATGAAACAACAATTCCCATGGTGCAAGGACGAATCGCCTTTTAACTTTTTTTTTTACGTTAATGATTCATTCGGTAGTTGCCATTGGAAAGTGTCCCAATTTAGCCTTTCTTTTTTGATTACTTTTTATTGTTTTGTTTTGTACTTATAAATATTTTTCCTGTGTATATATTACATACATTAGTCGGACAAGTGTTAAGGCTCAGTTGGAAAAATCAGTACAAACAAGCGAGTTTACTTCATGACGTCCTAGTGGATATCCCATGTTTGGAAGCACAACACAAGAGCTGTAACAATTTTCCCCCTGTAACAACATGCTCCAGTTGCCTTTATCAATTGAATAAAGTTCATCATTAATGATTGGTGTAATTTAAATATTCGTAAAAAGCAAACACGTTCCGCATAAAGTGTACCCAGGAACAACCCATTAGATGCACTCATCAACAGAAAAACCATTATGTTCTATTATTCGATACCTATTTGTTAAAAATCGTTCTCAAAACTCTTATTTAAATCTGTTCTACTACATTAATGCTTCTTCAGTCCGGAATATTCCATATCGAAATCCAATCACGCTTGCATTGACGTCATACTTTAATGCTCACTTGTGTTTTTCTTTGGTAATAGACCTTAACAAGTTGCTTGTTTCGCATAAGAAATAGCTTCTTAATCTTTCCCTCGAAGAAATTGGGCGTATGCTGAGATATTTCGGTTAGGAATACAAACCGGATGACAAGCCTTGAACTTCCTTTAAGCATCATCTTTAAGGCATAGCGAAAAGAACTTTTAATTATTTCCTCGATTATGCGAGGTTGACAAACAATCGTGAGCACGGTGGCCATGGCAAAGATACGAAATTCATATATTTTATGAAGTGTCTGTTAATTCTCAAAAATTATACTCTCCAGTAATTTTAGGATTTAACGATTTTTACAATGACCCTGCGTAATTTTAGTGCCATTTCATTGATAAAAAACACGAGGTTACTTGTCCACTACGGCCTCAGTGTGAAGTTCTTTACAATCTAGTCATAAAATACAAGAGTAGTGATGTAAATCCAAAGGTGTTGAGTTTTAATCAAGCTGTCATGCGATACATAATAATGTACCTGTTCAATGCGTGCTCTGATTCTTTTACAAAGCGTGATATCATGTTTAAAATAGTTTATAATTCTTTCATGGATCTACAAATAATTATTATTTCCAAGGTGTTGATTAATAGTTATTGTCTAACCCGGTAGTTAAGTAAAATGGTGTGAGACATAAGAACAAAACTTTGACCACCAGAAGAAACATTAGTATGCAAATATAAAAGAATAATTTCTTGTTTATATTTTTTCCTCTTAAAAAGTACAATCAAAATCCAAAATCTTCTAGGTTTTAACCTTTTATTCATTTATTTATTTATTTATTTATTTATTTTTTTGAATGAAATTCTTTTTTTTTTCCCAAAACGCCAATAATTTTTCTCAATTATACCTTTGAAATTGCAACACTTCGTGCTATTTACAAAGTAATCCCTATTTCATTTTCATTTCTTTTTTTTTTTTTCATTATTTTTTTTACTTGCATTTACATTAGTATTTTTTATTTATATTTTATATTTTTTGTTTTCTGGTTGAAATTTTAAGTTTCTCAATTCTTTTTCTTCTAATCATCTTTTAAAATTGTAATATTTTATGATATTAAAAATTTGCAAGTTTATTAATAACTTTAATTCCTGTAGAATCGCAAATGAAGAAATCTTTTCTTTTCCATAATTAAATTCTAAAGAATTTAATGTTTAATATTTGATTCTTATTTGTATTAGCAAATTTCTAAGGCATCTTTTTGAAGGGGATTCTTCCTTTATTTCTAAGGACTCTAATTTGCCGGCTTAATTAACAAGACGTAATAATTAACTCCTCTCAATTTTAAAAAAATCGATTTCTTCCTTATTGTCCTTGTTATTGTGTGCTAAAACGAAATTTTACTGATTATAAATCGATATCCTAAGGTTTAAACCAGAGGAAATGCATATGTAATTTAAAATAATTAGTTTAGTTTACAACAAGAAAATAAGTGATTTCTACCAGCCGAACGTGCTTCGAAACAGCCTGTGGGGAGTGAATATATGTAATAACGATAAGGAAATAAATTTAAATTTTAGGTTGTGCAAGCTCCGAATTAACTGTCATAACTGTGTGTTAGCCACCTAAAAACCAGTTTTATCAAAATTAATTGCAGTGGTAAGCTGTAACTAATGCAAAGAAAACAAATTGAATATTTTATTTTCCAGACATTTCAAGCCAGCGGGTAACTTTTCAGTCTCGGATATCTTCGCAGATCTTACACCTTTGATGTTTCTTTAACTTCAGTTGTCAAAAGAAATTAAACATGCGTAGTTTTTAATTCAAACACCCTTTTTAACATAAAGTGTCGCTCGCAAGTGAACTGTAACAAATGAAAAAAAATTCTTTAAATGTATGTGGCCCTGAAAAAAATATTATTTGTTCAATGAACATTTGTTTTGATCAGCTATAACATAAACTTTTTCATGGTTTTAGAGTGTTTATGACTTAAAAAAAATTGTGTAACCAGTATTTGACAGGGTTACCATTATTTGATCTTCTCAGCAGTAAATTAATCTAATAAGCTCCCAACATATTGTACATTTAATTACCTAAGCGGACTTTTTTAGCGGAGGGTCAAAGTTTGGTTTTTAATCTGTTCTTATATATAATATATGTTTTTATGAATTAATTTCTAAATTTAACTTTTTTAATTTAAATATTTTTGTTAAGAAGTTTTGTGCAAACATTGCCGAAGATCATGGACCTGGGTAAGAGGTGACCGTAAGGAACTCTTTCGGGTTCTCCTTAATAATAATAACTTATGACAGCACTAACAATTCTTTGCTGAATCATCATTAAAACTTATACTGCATTTGCTTCAGGAGCGTACTACATAAATTTATTTCTTAAAGTATCAACTACTACATTCTATGTCTAACATTGTTATTGGGCTCTTGTGCTTGATATTTAGCTGCTACATGCGTGTCGTATAAATGCAAAACATATGATTTCTGGCCCCAAAATTCCATTAAAAATTTCAATTAATTCTACCTTTATACAAAATATACTTAAAGGACTCTTCAGGCATTTAAAATCAATTTTTACATCAAAAATCGAGTAGCGAAGGTTTACTACATCAGGAGTCGTTCTAATTTCGTTTAGGAAGGATTTTGTACCGTTTTTGTTTGTTCAAAAACCATTTAAATGCATGTAAATATCATTTCTCAGCAGAATTAACATTTCAACTCAATTAGTGCATCTTTAAGTCAACGCGATCATTACACTTATTTGTTCCACAGTAAATGATTTTGTGGTAAAAAGCAACTTCCCAACTGGTTCCTAATAGTTTAGTTGTCACGCTCACCATGCAACTCAGTGCGCTGTTAAACAGCAAGCCTAGTGTGATCATTAAACTAACAAATTTTTAGTTGCATATATATTAAGTTCTAATCATTCAAGCACAGCATATAAGGTAACTGCAGTTTTTTCTAACCTTATTCAGAGAGAAAAACAATTTTAAATTGCGGTCCATTAGTTCTTGCTGAGAGTAGGAGAAAGTGCGTGGTGTCTCCAACTGTTAAGGTAGCAAAGCGTGGAATTAATGCGCATGTTTGGTCCTTGAATCTGCAATTGAAATAGGGAATGGCATAAGGTACGCCAAGTGTCATATTGATCTATTGGACTCTGACATGGCTACTCTAAGATATTTTAATGTTTTGTGCAGTATAGTTAGAATTAACGAATAATCTGTAAAATTAGTTATTGCTTTATAGCATGATTGTGAAGTTATGATAGTTGACATTTGTGAAAATCTACACCGTTAAAAGTGATGTGCTTAAAGATGGGAAAATATACTTCTTAACGCAATTTTGACTTAAAAATGAGCAAGTGCAGTTCTCAGTTTTTAGTAATTACTTAGAAATTATAGTTACAGAAAGGGCAAGCATTGACTGCAATAAATGAAAAATTTATAGAGCAAAATGAAGTTCAAAATTAATACAAAACTTTTTTTTTTCACGAATAGTTCCTTAGAACCATAGTATTTGTATCAAAAGTAAGGAACTATTGACCGCACGAGACGTCAGAACGATTCAAGAATGTGAGTACTCTGTTCGTCTCTTCAGAGCAGGAACTCAAGATGAATATAATTCGTCGGATTCAAATTGGACGTAGTAAATTAGAAATTATACATTGTGCATGTTCTCTAAAAGTACTTTCATCGTTTCCGATACAAATAAAATAAGCAGAGGAAATATTCAGAGCGTTTTGGCTTCCCTTATGCAACCATTTTATGTGGCGTATCGGAATCATTTAATTTCATTTTTTTAAATATAACAAAGTGCTAACACCAGTGTAAAATCATTTTTTTAAATATTAATTAAAATGTTATTTATAAAATTTAAATAAAAACAACAAACTTATTTTATTGTATAGTGTATTTTTGTTGCTGCGACAGGTACTTTGTAGTATTTAGTAATAATCACCCATATATGTATACACAATAAAGCTCACCTGCCTGTATATAAAAACGGAAGCTTGCATTATTGAATGGAGTACATGCTGCTACATGTCAAAAACTACTTTTTTAGACTGACACACAATTTTTTATATAGAAGAATTTTTAACCTATCGCAGAAGAAAAAGAAACCAGCAGCTTTTTGTCCAAAATTGTAATTAAATTTCTAATCCTGCGAAATGCTGTGTAAGAAATTGTTTAAGCCAATTTGTTCTAACCGAAAACAATCGTTCCTATTAGTCAATTCGTTTTTGCATGTAACAACATTAGAAACAATTGTTAGTTAGAATACATTACTAAAAATTTAGCGAAGGAGCAAGCCTGAACCATTCAAACCTTGTAAGCCAACCGAATTATTTCTCAATGTAACAAGAGACTGTTACGCTTCGGCAGCGTAGCGAAAAACATCAGCATTTGACTTTTGTGTTTACATTATTTTAATATCTAAACTATATGTTATTTTTCAATAGTCCAGCCATTAGCTTACTTTACAGCCATTTGTATAGCATTGGGAAACCAGTAATAGCCGGTAATCCGTTTGACAATTTTCCTGTTAGAAGTGAAAATTACCTTTATCCCCAATGTGAAATGATTTTCGTACGAAAAATGCATTAACAGTTGAAAGTCCTGTGCGTTTTGGATTTTTTTCATGTACCTTATATGCTGTTGTGCTCTCTAAAAATGCATTTAACAATACTGAACATTTTTACTTTCGTTCTATGAAAGCTTTTTGAAAAATGTTTTCATGGATTTGCATCAGACATGAAATACTAATTTGGTTTTAGCAAAAGGGTCCACTCAACAAAAATGTTTTCTACTGTTTGCTAAAAACAACCTTTTGTAATTTATGCAAGCGCTGTAAATATGTTTCGCGATATTATTTGTTACATAATGTACAAAAATAATCTCTTTACCCCATAAATTTATTTAAAGTAGCATTTCTTGATTTTTTTTTTTTTGCACACATGTATGAAATGTTCGCAGTAGTAGTTATGAATAATCCAGAAAATATACAACTCAGAAAAAGGTATTTTATGATTTTCATATTATCAGGGAATGTTGTAATAACGGCCCTAGAATAACTTTAAAAGATTTTAAATGAAAATTAAACTCCTCATCAAAATGAAAGCACAAATAATCAATGAATGTGCAACTTAAAATCACTCCTTCTGCATTCATATGTTCATTGCCCGAGCGCTTCATTTATTTCCATTTAAAAAACTAATTATCTCTTAAACAATGTAGCGATGTTGTTAACAAGCTTTTAACTACAAACAAGCGTTCATTACTTATTTCAAAATGATTACCTCTTTTAATTTTATATTTCATCATATGGCATGGAACAATGGAAGGCATTTCGAGATGATGCTTTTTAAAAAAGGATTGCTTTCTGGAAAATGATAAAAACTCTTCCTTTGTTTCTATTTTTACATGAAGACATTATTGCGCGTCATTGACATTATTTGGAGGGAGGGGGAATTATAAAATTTAAATTATTATGAAGGGCTTTCAAAATTTTCTCCTTGAAAGGCAGCTAAGGAATTGGGTTTTATATCAGAAACGCAGATGAAGTACGAGTGATGCCAATTGTTCTAGTAAAAAAAGTCATATTTCCAAAACCAAATGAAAATTTTCTCTCGTAAAAGGACAATTTATTACTATTATTTATTTATTTTTTATATTTCAATTTTCTTCTGCCTTATCATTGTTTCGTATATTTTTATACTTTTTTTTTTTTTGCCTTTCGTTAAAATTACATTTGAAAAAATATAACATATAAACAATTTTAATCAATATGAACGCTTCAAACTTTTCCACTTGAAATACATTTTTGACTTCTTTTCTAGCGCCATGAGCAAAAGAAAAGTAGTCTTACAGGCTCAGATTTTAAGAGAACATCACGTTCAATCTCAGCTCAACAGGCCACCATGACATCACACATTGTATATCATTATATGTGCATGCTTCGAGCATAGTGAACTTGCATACTAGAAAGTCTGATGTCGACGTTCTGTTAAAAAGCTGAGCTTTAAGGCTTCACGTTAAAGGGTAGAAACGTTGAAGAACTGGCTCTTATACATCAAATGCGGAAGAAATTCCAGTGATGCCAATTGTTCTCAAAAGATCATATTTAAAAAATAAAATAATTTAACGAAAATAACTATCGTAAAAACTGTTTTATTTATTTATTCATTTTATTTTAAATATATTTTTTCTTTTTTTCGAAATACCTACTTTGAACAAAGCCTGACCATCCGAACACTAAAAATGGCTCTCATTTTACACAAAATTATCGTTATCATTTGTAATCATGCATTTTATTTATTATGCTTATGCATGATTATTTAACAGCTTATATCATCTGTTTTTACATCCACTTAATTATTGTGCAAATAAAAATGAGTAATTTGAAATAGTTACTATTTTATAGTAATAACAAGTAATAAGTAAAATGATTAATTTTTTAACTAATTCATTAATTAGTCCCTGCCACAGGATATAATCTTTTAGTGCGTCACATTTTCATTTCGTTTAAAAGTACTTGACGAGCAATGATTGTAGCATTAAATTGAGTGGTATAAAAATACATTAAATGAATTGCAAACATTAATGTATTTCAAATTATTAAATATAATTTGCGTAAATTTATTAACTCTTAACAGTTAATTAATTTTTATTTATTTGTACATAAGCTTTGTTGTACTTTTTCAGGATGCAAAATAAATCACTTTTTAGTTTATAAAAGCTAAAATACGTCCATTGTACGTTTATAAATTAAATAATTAGCAGAAAATGTCTTATGTACAGTATCAGAGCAATATTTATTCAACAAATTTTTAAAATAGTAAATCATTCATTTAAATTGTAAAAAGTTAGAGTAATGCAAACATGTACGTATTTGACATGCATTAAATCCTTCATCTGACACAACATCAAAAAATGCAACAATTTGCTGTTTCATGGGAAAGCTCTCAATTATTTCGCACAATTTGAATTTCGTCATTAAAATGAACAGCTGGTCTATGGTTACCGAAACAAGAACCACTGGAATCCTTGAATAAATCAATTTAATGAAAAGTACCGTTTTTCCATTCCCTATCAAATGGGGATTCAGAGGATACAGAAGTATCACACCAGATCTATTTAACACCGCTTCGTTGCAAAACAGATGCTGAACTAGCTGGAAATCTAGTATCCTTGCAATTGGTTTGTCAAGCGAAAAATCCCTAAATTTATGTGGAAATGACAATGATGTATAGAATATTTCCGTTTCGTTGATAAATTATTGCCCGTGTTACATCCATGTCTTCAGGCTGGGGTAATCTGGACATTGGCTCCCACCTAGATAATGATTAATTTAATTAAATCGGTATTTCATAAAGTAAAGTTAAAAACTCATGTAGGTTTATTCTAGCACGTAATAATAAATAATCATAAAATCAAACAAATAATTATAAACAATTATAATTCCTAAATCTTTAACTTATTATTTCTATTATTGATTTTTTTATATTAACTATAATGAAGTCCATGTATAAATTAAAAATCTTATGTAAGAAGATACACCACTCTAAAAAAGACTCAAAAATGAGAATATGAAAGAAACTGAAAAATCGAGAAATGAAAAAAAGAAAGAAAGAGAGTAAAGAAAAACTTCTCAGTACCAGTACTTCTAAATAATCAAATGTGAAGTCTTACCACCAGGTAATCAAATAAGAAGTCTTATTTACCGCCAGGTATCACTACCAGTTATTATAATTAAGACTGGTATCATTACAGATACTCCTCATATGCAATTATGAAGCAAAACATTATTGAAAAATGAAGCAAAAAAGTAGTTTACAAATCACAAAGATCCAATATAATCCTCTTGTTCGCTTTCCAATGCAAAAGCAAGAAAAAAACTGGTTATAGATTCAAAAACGTGTGGATTTTTGTAATTGGGATATTGCTACAAGGCTGCATCACCAAGAGTATAATTAGGTACTTTGCTTCAAACCAGTGCATAACACTCATATTACATTAATTCCCAAGCAAATTTACTGTTACCAACATAGCCCACATGAAGGCACAGTCACGGTCGGTAGTATAAAAATGAACGTTTTACGACCCCGTCGTGAGAAGTATTGTGTTAGCCTGCATACTTCATATTCATTGCTCTAAGTGTGGATTTTCGACTTAACGTTTTGCTTCGTCTAAGGTCGTAAATTAAAGAGAAAAGCTACTACCTGAGCCAATGGCGGCTTCTTCAGTCTGTCAGAGAATTCAATTGCTGGTCTTACTTTCGCATGCTGTTTTTCTTCACCAACATGTGATGTGAGAAATTTCAGAGAAATAATGGGACAGATCAATTTATGGGAACATCAATCAGGTGAAGAATGCACTGTAATTACTATATTGTATACACAAAAACAGTAACCATGTGTAATTACAGGATATGTTATTGTGGTCGACGCAGTTGGATTGCCTTGTTTTGTTTCGTGTTGATTTAAGTGTTTGTCCTTCTTTTTGAAATAGTTTAGGATGCCCTGTTGTCTCTTCTAACGTGAAATAAAATTGTTGTTAGACATAAAGCCGTATAAGGAGATAATAAATGTATTGCTAAGACTTTGCATACTATACAGCAAGAAAAAAAGCTTTACCATTCTTCATGCTATGCGATTTTTTTGCGAATGTGAGATTGCAACTTAAACTTTACCGCCTTATATTTTCTGTAGGCCATCTGAAGAAGACTTGCTGAAACTGATTTTATGATTTTATTAAAATTAGTTTCAAATTTCTTTCTTTTTTTTTTTTTTTTTTTGCAATAATAGCATTCAGGCGTTAAGCATTACTATAAACTGTTCATTAGTTCATGAAAAATATATTGAAACTGTAAATTAAATTTATCTTATTTTCTCACTTCATTGGAATTTTTTAAAATTAAAATTGCACTTGAAAACCGCATATCAAATATTCCTCAAAATAATTTTCAGAAAAATTAAATTATCTGAAATCAGTTGTTATAATAATTTTCAACAAATTTTAATTGTTATAAAATCAAAGTTTATTAAATTGATAAAGATTAAGAAATTTACAAAGAAATAACGCAAATAGCATCCGACAAATCTTTTAAAAGAAACCTAATTTATTTTTCTTTAACGAAGCGTAAATGTTGAAGTTTATTATTTGAATGCAAGAAAAGGAACACAAACTAACTCCTCCTAGTCTCTGTCCTGAAAAAATAATTTATATCTAGCATATTATATAAATCTCAATCTGGCTTTCTCGAAAGCTAATACACTCTATTTCGGGGAAAATATTTACTCAAAATTTATACTAAAATTCATAAATGCAAAACAATTATTATGACAACGACCGCCAACAAACATTTTCCCATTATCTATCCTCCCTTCACAGAACGTCAAAATCAGTACGTTCAGTCATACTCAATGCAAAGTGTTGAAAGTTATATGCCGTAATCAGCCATTAGACATCAAACATGCAGTAATTTGTTCAAATATAGTTGTGTATGATTTATTACTAATACGAGGTTGATTGATGTGCCTCAATGTATTCTTAAGACGTGTGTTAACATTTGAAACTGACGGAAAGCATTTGAAATTGATTAGTTAGTATATTTTCACGAAATAGAAATTTAAAATGTTATGACTCTTAACTTTAATTTTATTAAATTTTAATGAAATTTAATTTTTGTTTTTTTTACATTTTTGGTAAGATAAAAACGTAAATTATTCTTGCTTTATAATATTCAAGCTATTTATATCAGAAATGAATTAACTTACAAGACGTTATTAAGTTTACTTGTGAGCAAGAATAATAAATCTAAAAATGAATGCAATAATCTAACGAGTGGCAAAAAAATTGTATCATGTTGCATTTTTTTTTTTTTTTTTGCATCTGTGCGGTTATTACGTGATTCTTCTTAGTAAAAATAATACTTTTTTAAACAAATTAAAAAACTAATAAAATGTAATTTCTGTACTTTAGGAAAAATGAAAACTGTTAGTACATTTACCTCAATTTTAAAAACACTAAATGTAATGATATCTAATGAGAAAACGACGTTTATCGTGCGAAAGTTCTCTTGTTAACAACTTTTAATACAGCCATACAAATTTCGAACGTGAAAATCCTTATCATTTAAAGTATTTATAATTTTGTGTTTCTAAACATGGTATTTAATTTTTAACCTTTAAACTATCTGCTTCTCTTATTTTTTGTTTCCCTTCTTAGCTTTTAACTTCTAAGATCCTATCGTTTATTAATAAATGTAAAAAAGCATTTTCTAATGAAAAGTAAAAAATCGATTTTTTTTATACATAATAGTAGCTTTGTATTAAAATTTACAATAAACATGCAGTTGCTTAATTTATCATATTCTTAAATAATAAAGCAGTTTTCTAAGCTGAATTTAGTTTCTAAGTATTTAAAACCTTACTATTGAATAACTGAGGTATGCAATAAAAATATTTTGAAACTATATCACTAATTAGTAGCCATTTTAAATATTTTTAATTCGTTAAACTTAAAAATAACTCATTATTAATTACAAATAAATGCAAAATTATGTCAAAATAAGAAGATTAATGCAAAAGTTTATGCAATTTTTCCCAGAAAAAAGTATAACTTGAAATATTTATTGAAATGAAATAATTGACTAAAAATAAAATAAGAAGGAAGCATAGTAAGAAAAAAATAAGCTTTGCAAAAGTAAATGAGAGAAGATAAAGTTTTAGGAGAGACATTTTTCTTTCTCCTATTCAAATTTTTTTTTAACCTTAGAGTTAAATTTTAACGTTAAAAATTACATGAGTATATATTTTTACTGTAAGTTCTGTTCTATAAGTGGGGAACCGATTGTTGAATTCATTATCTCGGAGTTATAAAATATCACATTTTTTTATTTTTAAACGATGTTGGATATAAATTTTCTTTAAAGAGGGATAATATATCTTAATATGTTGGGAGGATCAAATGATGAACTGAGAAAAAAAGGAAAAATCAATCGGATTTTCCAAAACAAATAAAGACAGACAACAGGTAAATTTATTTAAGACAGGTATTTAAAACTAAATTTTTTCTACGAATCACCTTGAACGATTTCTTCTCTTAATATTAACCTCCAAGGCTTTGATTTTGCTAAATAACCTGGAAATGATATATTTAAGAAAAATTAAAAATATGCATGAAAGCTAATGCATATTAAAATTTTACACTTGATTGATCTTAAAATGTATTATTTCAAAAATAGCATTCTTTCGATTAGTGAACAATTTTGTGTTGGTGTTATTTGAAATAACCAAATGTAATCGTAATGCTAATTCATTTTATAAAACTTATGGAGCATAGCATGCACATTGTTTTTAGATTAAAAAGAAAAAAAAAAAGAAAGGTTTTTCAAATAAGAAATGTCTCCTTCAACAGATGCTCATTTTCTTGAAGACGGAGTTGTTCTGAATTCAATAGCTTACCATCTAATCGTTACACCCTAAACATGTAAAATGTGAAACGATGCCATTATGGTCTTAGAAATAGTATGAAAAAAAAACCTAAAAATAAAAAAGAATGCTATGAATTCTTTGACAGGATTTCGTGGTGCTTTGTAGGCGGCATTCTGCTCAATTAAACTAAAGTACTTTACTTTTGTTTTCATTAAATGCATCTAAAAGAAATCATTCTTTTTCAAATAGACAAACATTAGAAGTAAATAATTTAATAATTGATAATTTCAGAAACTTTATTTTTCTAGGAACTTAAATGTTGTAATAAAACTATCACTTAATCAACTGATAAACATTTTTGTTTTTTTTTCTTTTCCTTTTGTCCTTCACGATATTACATTTCATTACTTCAAAGACAATGAACTATGTTTCGTATATATCTCTAGCAGAGTAAATAATTTATTTGCAATATTTCTTCCAAATATTAAAACATATTTATGTACTTTGAGAACTGAAATGTAGGATTTTATGGTTTCATTTTCATTCATTGGATCATTTCGTGTTTTTTTTTAAATATTTGTATAACAATTTGCAAGAAATTATTCTAAACAATTTTTTGTTACTTTGCTGAAGTGAATATGAAATTTAATTTAAACCAAGTTTAACTTTTAACCCTGAGTTAACAGGATTTTTTTTTCATTTTTTCCAGTTTTCAAATTATGTTTTTATGTAATATGATATTATGTATCATATTAAAAACATACATTTATACATCATATTTAAAAAATACATTTATACATCATATTAAAAAAATACATTTATACATCATATTCAAAACTATTCAAACTTTCAATTAAATTTTTACGTAAATTTTATTTTATGTATGTTCAACTTGAATGTTATTTCAGTAAAATTCTTTTTCCATTGCGATCAGTCAGAACCACAATATATTTTCACCGTGTTCATGGTGTTTTCAGGGGTCCTAAAATAGTCCCATACTATAAGGTTCTGTAACATAAAAACACAGCGCATTTCCTTATGTAGAATGATGTAATACATATTTACAGATATAATTTTGCTTTAATATTCTTTATCCATCGGTAATTCTGTATGCTATTTCGTTTTTTTTCTTTCATGTCGCTGACACAAATTTTTGTAACTAGACAAGATTTTACTTTGACAAATTTTGCTTCAAACTTTTCAAGTCTACTTCACAACAAACACTTTATTTTTTGTTACAAATTGTTCTGCTTTTGAATCAAATGTTATAAAGCCGTACGTTTTATACGTCTCAAAATGGATACGGTTTTTAATGAAGTTTCTCTTTCACTGCAAACATATCACAAAACCTTTTGAGGGATTTTTTCTTACAGTATTTTTTAACTTAGTTGGGTCTCATTACTGTAAGGATTCCCCAATAAATATACATTTCACATTTTTTATGTACAATGATACAGTGGTTATCTATTGATTCTCTGTTATTGGAAATAATCACAACCGTTATGTTTTTAGAGTCTGTGTTCGTGCTGTATTTTTTTCCTATATTGTCCCCATTACAACAAGGATTCACCAATAAATATATGTCACTTGTTTTTTTCGCAATGAGCAATACCTATTGATTCTCTGTTGTTTCAAACAATCGCAAACATTGGGTTTTGAGCGTCATTAATGTTAAATTTTTGCCTTTGTTTATTTGATTCTAGTACTGTACAGATTCGATTATTATTTACTTATTTTTTTATTTCTGTATGGGAATAGTTTTCGCAGTTGGGTAATTTTGTACTTTGACGAATTCAGTTTTATCCCAATATTGAACCTTTCCAAACCTAATTAGCTTGCTGCTTGTATTTCCGTTGAAAACAATGACATACCTGCCACATCATTGCAGCTTGGCTGGTTTTAAGAATATAACGGTCAATGCAAGGGACCATAAATACACGGCTTTCTAAATTCTGTTGTCATCTCTCAGCTGTTTGAATTTTTTTCCTTATTCATTATAATGCCAATAAATCAGTCAGTGGCTCATTATGGATTGAATTTCAGAAAGCTGGGAATGGCTCCAATGCGACGGCTGTACGTTGCGAACAAAAACTCTACGACAAGCTGTAACAAGATAATTAGAACATTCCGTACCAGAAGAACATTGTTTCCACCGAACGAACTGCAGCTGTTGGTTTGAAGCTTGTATTCCAATTTCTTGTGTTACGCTTTATTAATCTACAACATCGATGTCCTGTCAAAAATTCATATCTTGAGCTTTTTCTATCACAAGTGACTCGTAAATTCTGCATTTACTATAGTTCAAATCTTTTCTTCGAAGTTGACATCTATAAAGTAGTACTGCATTCTATGTACAGTGACGGTGTTCAGACTACTCTTCAGAAAATAAACTTTGAGTCAGAACAAATTTATTTTAAGTTAGTCTTAAAACTCTGAACAGATTTATGGCCAGAAATACGAGTAATATAATAATTTGCATATCATAAATACATTGAGCACATTTTGTAGTCGTTAAATTTGAGCTGAAATATCGTTACTCTTTTGCAAATGAATTTGCAATCCCAAAACGAACTCTCTTTATTTCTTGTGCATTTCAACTTTTTTACAGAGACATACCTTAAATCCTAGAAACTTTTATCAGAAAATTGTACAACGAGTCAAATTTTTAGTTTCATAAAAATGTGTAATGTGATGCATGGTACATTAATTAAAATTTTCGATGATATGCAAGAACTAAGGAAAGGTTACTAAATACACTAGTTTCAGGCGAATAAATTTGCAATCCGAAATTGAAGCCTTCCTTTCATTGCATGGGAGGTGCTTTTTGTGACAAGAGGTGCTTTTCTCTCGTAGCTCTGTCTCATAAATCAAATCGCCGCAGTCATGAATACGAGAAAAAAACAGGAAAAATCTATATACTTTTGTGAGCCGTTTCCCAATTGAGTTATTTCCAATGTAGGTCACGTGAAGAAATTACTGTGTGTTGCATCTGAGAGCCATTTAAGTGAGGAATTACAGCTCTAATAAATGAAACACTTCTTTATTGTAATTGCCCAAACGTGGTAACGAGCTGTTCTATTATGTGGAACTAACATATTTATGACTCAATTGGAAAACTTGCTATTTTCAAAAGTGTTTCTTCCCATTATGCTTATCCTTTAACGCATCAAAAACTTTAGTTTTGCAGTATACTAACATTAAAAAGTGTTTCTGAATTCATAGTTCATAAACAAATAGTAAGTAGCCATTTCCAATGCAAAGTAGAAGAAAAAAGTACTCTTAGGTTTGAAAAATTGATTGATTTTTAAAGCGGCCCTGGTCAGAAATTTAAGATTTGCGTTGCCCTTTTTAAGGCTTTTACGTTTAAGTGAACATAACTTTGGAGGAAAGAAAGAAATGGTTGCCTCTTACATACATCCACGCTTTTTTTTTTTTTGTAAATCTGATGGGGGGGGGGGGAAGGCATATCGCACGGAATCCTCAAAATCTAAATTATGGAATTGTAGTCACAATAAATATCGTTTTTAATTGTGATCGCACGTGGACTATAATGTTTAGTTTCCCATGGAAAGAACGTGTTCTTCTGAAATCGTTCCTGAGTTCAGAAGCAAACGTTCAAGCGTTTCAAGTTAGTGGTCAATTTAGTATTCCAAGGAAAAAAAATCGTAACATGCAAAAGTGAAGTTCCTTTATTTTCTCAGAAGGTACTCTTGGTAATATTACGAGAGATACGTATGGGGGCCGCGTGATATTGAGTAACTTCATTGCTTAAGGGCAATTAAGCATCTTATATTGTATGGTGTTCATTGGCGGATATTTGTACAGGTGAGTTACTTAAATTGTTCATTAACGAACGACATAGTAAAACCGACATGGAAATGAGATAGATTTTTTAAAGATTCGCAGCAAAACAATGGAACGAAGTCTTATTCATATTACTGCTATTGTTTTAGTAACTATAATTATATTGTTTTTGTAAATATAGCATTTGAATGTGTAAAGTTTATTGATTTATTAATACATTAAGAATACTAAAATTATAAAAAATAATAGGTGCTCACATTGAAATGATACAATGTAGGATGGGGAACTCTCAAACTAAGAGGTTTCCGTTTAAATTCTCAATTTCTATTTTAAGAACGAATTTACAGCTTCAACGAACGATGCATTCAGTAGTATCTCAGCACATTAAAAAAGACCAAAAAAAAGCATTTAGCTTTGTGCTTAAGAATTGATTTTTTTCCTTTTATTTGAATTTTGTATTTTCATCCATCTGTTCCATTTCACCATATATATTCAATATACAGTGCGTAAGACCGTATCTTCAAGATTTTCCGTGTTTCTACAATCAGTGAACATCACTACAATGACGTAGACTAATGACATTTCTACTGACATAAAAGTGATAAAATTGTCACTGAGACGATTGATAAAGTATATTCAGAACAACTTCTAGGTTACTCTCTAGTTCTCTGCATAATCGCTGCCCTAGTTCAATACTAAGACATGTTAAAATTGCTGTTTTGAGATAAACACATTCAGACATTTATTTTCCGTGCTAGAATTCAGAGAATGTAACAAGGAAAATGAAGATCATGCATCATACTAGTCTCACACTGTTGTAAGCTATGTAATTAGAATTTAGTTAAAAATGAGCCACTTATTCAGAGATGTTTTCTCAAAAGATGTCTCAGTATTGAACTAGAGCAACGATTATATATGTTGACTCCATAATAATGTTGACTCCTGTATGTCCGTTCTATTTTTCTAAAATACAGGGAAAGTACAAATGATAGTCCCGATTTTAAAGAAACCATAGTTTCGAAACTACTGCACATATTATAATAAGTGATGTATCAATATAAAGATAAATAAACCAAGTATTTTTTTAGTTACAAATGTTAGATGGTGTGAACCGATCGATGTGTCTTGCAGGTACATAGTTACTTGAACCAGGAGCTTCCCTGTCGATGGATGGGGAATGGGGGTGACGGTGATTTACCCTTAATCACATGGCCACTAAGATCCCCAGACCTAGCACCACGGGATTTATTTTTGTGAGGTTATGTCAGACATTATGTACGTACCACCTATACCAAAAGCACTGCCAGAACTTAAAGAACGCATTGTTGCAGTTACACGAACCATTAATAGAGTAATGTGAACTGGATTACAGATTGAAGTTATGCCGTGTAACAAGAGGACATCTAACATTTGCAACTGAAAAAAACTTGGATTATTTCTCTTTACATTCATGCACTTCACATCACTTATTGTAATGTGTGCAGTAGTTTTTAAAAAATGACTTTTCAAACTCGGGTCCATCATTTGTACCCGCACTGTATTTTGTACCCTTTTAAAGTCAAGTTAGACAACTCCACTAAATAAAATGTCTTTTGTCTTAAGATGAACCGGATATGAGTACGATTGCTTCATATCGTGATTTATCGAAACGGGAAAAAATGAAAAATATGCAGAATCACCCTAACTGAGGGGGAAAATGATAAAAGAAAGGGAATGGTTGTCGTGATGGGCGTATAAAATGCGTTGTCATGCAAGAAAATGGATGCATTTTATGTTGAGTTTGTGGGATTTCTTTTCTTTTCTTTGCGGAAGTACTTTTTTCAGTTTGATGCACGCAATTTTTTTCTACGTCAGAGACTTATAAGTGAAGTAATAATTTAACACTTTCCACCTGCATGTTAAGCAGGCTGAAAACGTCGTGTTACCGTCTAAAAGCATTAAGCAAACTTCGACTGTGAAATAGTTCTCTGAGCTGTCAGACGTTTAAGATTTTAGTGCAAAGCTTGAAGATTCCTTTTTGGGTTTTTGATTTAAAGACCCAGTTTGTGGGGTTAGGGAAAGCTCAGTAAAAAAAAGTACTGCAGATGCAAGGTGTCAATTTTACCAAGCTAAATTGAGCTCCATACACATGAGCTTAAGAGATAAAATATGCAGTGAAACATTCATTTAGTACTACTTTTCTGAGAAAATGGAAAACAGCGTTTGTTCTCAAATTTTGAAGCCGAGCTTTATTTTCTCGTACCTTTTAACCGTCTAGCAGTCAAATTTCTTTGATTTTAACGAATAAACTTCTTGTGAAAGCATCAGCTAGTGATAGATTGTGTATACTACATTGGGTACACTTATGGACATCATATTTGATCACGCAAGCTTACATTATATTTTTTAACGTTCCACTTAAAATTATTGATTTATTTATTATGTATTATTATTATTTATTTATTTATTTATTTATTTATTTGCTTTTGTTATGTTTTGCTCTATTTACACATTGTTTTTGCTTTTATCCAACTCAAGAATTGTTCCCTAACCAGGAAGACATAGGTAGTTTACAAATTATTTCATTATCATTTGTTACGACGCAAAAAAAGCAACAACTTTAAATAATATCTACATTAAAACTTTTTTTACTCCGTATTTTATGCAGATTGAATAATAATAATAAATCAAAATGACTCGGAAAATGTCAATTTACCAAAGCAAAAAATATGCTAATATATAAAATAAAACATTTTTAAAATCATTCATCCGAAACACCTGAAATGTCACTAAACACGATAATTTTGATCGCTTTGGTGTTACTTAAAACCACTCAGTCAGGTGATCGAAATTGATTCGATCAGCTATTTCGCAATGCTATCTAATAGGTTAATAAAACTAGATCACCCTATTGTACACAGTTTTATATTCTGTAATGAATACCCTTGGGGATGGTCGGAGTTTATTAACCGTACCAATTGAACTGACTGTCAGCTTGTCTGTCTTCATCTCACGTGAGACAATTAGGCGTGGAAGTTTGTTTTTATTTTAAAGTCACACTGCAGGTGAAGCCTTTTCTTTCACTGACCTAGCTGTGAGGGAAATTATACAGTGACCCAGACAGAACCAAGAGCATTTGATTTGTTTACTTTCGGAAATCGCTTTCAGAAAGTGAACCTTCTCTTTTATTAGGCTCATATCTATTTGATGAAATTGTCGTCGAATAGGGTCAGAACATCATAAAGTTGACATTCTTTTTCCCCTCAAGGTTTGATACTCTGAGTGACATTACAGCTTCAGAACATTACAGTAGCACAAGCAGCTCTAATGGTTTTGTGATGTTCTTTCGAGCAGGTAATAGTAATAGTATATATAAATATACACAGTGTGCCAAAGAACTTTTAAGACTAGGTTTATAAAATAAAATAAAAACTAGTAATAATATATTTTTTAAGTATTTTTATTCAAAATAAGCGCCTTCGGCTTCAATACATTTGTTACAGCGGTTTAACAACGATTCGAATGCTTACCATTGTGGGACTCTTTCCAAAGCTCGCGTCGAAGCTGTTTGTACAGAGTGTGTCAAAGAATTCTTAAGAGTACAGCTGAAACTACGCTTACAGTGGCGCTATCTGTGTTATCGATCATTTCGGAAATTCCTTAACTATCAGCTGATCCACTTCCAAAACCCCAGTTCATTTGTTTATTTTTTTTTTGTACTTTGATGACATTGACACTATACAAACAGCTTCGACGCGAACTTTGGAAGCAGTCCCACAATGGTGAGCTGGAACAAGCATTCGAATCGTTGTTAAACCGCTGTAACAAATGTGTTGAAGCCGAAGGGGCTTATTTTGAAAAAAAAAAATACTTAAAAAAATATAATTACTAGATTTTGTTTTCCTTTATAAACCTAGTCTTAAAAATTCTTTAGCACACTGTGTATATATATAATCTTAACAAGACTATATGATCCCGTTACCTTTATTCAAAAAGTTGAAACTTGTTCGAAGGATTTCATAAGTCCAAGGGTAAATACCAAAAAAGTTCTTAAATAGCTGGTAAAAATTGTTTTTATTATAAACACGATTCCTGGAAAAATATTTCAGTAGTCATTCTTTGTCAGACACTTTATCAATTTTCAAAAAAAATATTGCCCTAAAATGTAGCGTATGAAATAGCGTCTAAGAAGGGTTGAAAGACAGCTTAGGGAATTTCATTTAAATGAATTCGGATACCGCATGTGTATTTTATGTATAACATATGTGTCTCCAAGGAGGAAGGAGATTAGCGTCAGCATCATCTTTTATCGTATTAAACTTATTTCTCGTTATGAAAGAAGCATAACTTTTTTAATAGATTAAATGTTGCTATAGTAACAAAAATTTTGCGCACATTTCTGTTTTAAAGAAATAATGGGCGAAATAAGTTAAAATATATTTTTATTCACTCAGTTTTCGGGGAAAATAAAAGAGACTCTGAAGGAACTAAAGTAGTTGATTTTATTATTATTATTGATTTAGTTGCTGGAAATATGTGAACATTTTTTTAATTATTTATTTTTTAATGATGTTTTATTTTCGTTAACATGTTAGCTTTAGAAACACTTTTCAAACAAAACCTTTGTGTTGAAAAACCGTTTTGTATTCAGACTGCCAGGGTTTGAGCTAAGTAGGTATTGCGAATAATAAGCAAAAAATACACATGAAATTAAAAGTAAGTAAATAAACAAAACATTACTCGTTTTATAGTAAACTGATTATTCTATTTTCTAAATATGATCTTTTTACAGCAACATTTGGCATCACTGGAGCTTCTTCGGCATTTGATGTGTAAGAGTTAAGTGTTATTTAAAATTATTTTTTCTGACTCGATCCTGCAAGAATCGTACGCGGAATCATCATTCATTGTGTGGAAAACAAGTTACAATCAGCAGCAACTTTTTTTTTCCTCTGCCAATGTAACGGACAGTCAAGATATTTTCTGGTAGTATTAAATTTTTGCACAGCCTTCAAATTATATTAACTTAACTTTCGTTCCCGTTTGGATATTAGGAAGGACATATAATTATGCATAACATTAAAATGCTCTTTCTTTTTCGAATGCTGGAAGATTTTGGTGCAATAGTAGACTCTCAAAATGTATTCCAGAAACTTTAAAATTAGGTGTTTCTTTTACCAATTATGAAATAGTTTTAGTAGTTGCAATTTTATGTGTACGAAATAATTACATATGTATATATATATATATATATATATATATATATTAAATAAATACTAAATAATAAAGCCTTTTTTTTTCACTGCACCGTAATGCAAAAAAAGGTGTTGAAAAACGGAAAAACATTTCACCGAAAACTAATGAAAGTTACATGAAAATAAGAATAAACATTAAAAAACAAACACAGCAGGAATACAATAATCCTTATAGCTGCAGTTATATATTTAGAACCAGATATATTTGTGAGCAAAACGAGGCTCGCATTTTCTGTTCAATTTTCTAACGGTTGTCAGAAAGGAATCTGTTCAATACATAGAAAGTAATAATAAATTCAAAATGAACATGAACAATCTGAAATAATTACGTCTGCTAATGCTCTCTCATTTAAAACATCTGGGGTAAAGAATTGAAAAGGTTTCCCGGCGAAATAATCACTTTTAAAGTAAGAATTAAAGAGCTTAAAATATTATGGATATATATATAAATGGTATTTAATGAAAGATGTAGTGATTTTTATTAGTGAGTCGCTGTGAATTTGCTTAATTACATTTTCGGAGATAATTAAAATTTAATTAGCATATCCTTTACCGTTAAAACAAATTAATTGTTTTCGCTATCGAGTGTTAATCAGTTGGGATCTCATGTTAACAACCATAATTAGGAACCTCACTTTTTATTTTACGAATTCTTAAAGTTTAATTTGGGTGTAGTCCATATCTGATTTGCAATACATAAAAATGTATCTAAACACGTGGAATCATTATTTACTAATTTGTTTTGCCCTGCTACAAAATGCATGTTGTATGTTTCATTTTAAAGCTTGACGTTAATGTAAAGTGATTAAATACATCTATAAAATTCATTTAAATTGATTAAATTTTTTTGTTTATAAATTTACAGATTTGTTTATGCGTAATTCCATATTTTGCGACGTTTCCAAAAAAAAAAAAAACAATTTCAATTGTCAACAAGAACGGAAAGTTACGATAAATTTAAGTGAACTTTTAAAAGCTGCATTTATAATACTTTACATTAACGTCAGACTTTGAAAATTTTCTTGAACTATAGAGGAATTTCTTGATTTCGTTATGAGCAAAATTATAATATTTGATGTTCAATAACTGTTTTCTTAACACCTCCCTATAATCCGGCATTTAACTTATTTGACTATGTTGGATAAGCGAGACCCTAATATACGTTGGAACTGTAGGATGACGAAATTACAGTTGGAAAATAATGAATATGAAACAGGTGGCGTGGAAAGTAAGAAATGGCAAACGAGTTTGTGGCAGGAAAAATTTTAAAAAAAGGTTATTTCTTAACTTTTTAATCAGTTTCACTAATTTCAAATACTTTGGTTATTAGTACAATACATTAGAAAAATTATAATTTAATACAAGCAGAAATATATACTTCTAGTACACAATAAAATGATAGTTGTAACATACGTCGTACTAAAGCATAAAATATATAAAACAATAGAAAATATATAATTCAAAACAGAAAATAGATATGGAAAGAAAAAAACAGGAAAAATATTGTCGGGTGTGGGAATGCTAACCTAATTTAATCAATAAAATCTCGAGCACAAAATAATACTAGAAATTCCTCGAATAGTTAAGGAATGACAAACGAAACAATAGAAAAGAAGTTGAAACAAGTAAAAGTAAAATTCCGAGTGTAATTATTTTGAGTATGCAAAGTGAATAACTCTCAACAGAGAACAACAAAAACAAAGTCATGAAAAAGGAGACAAAAAAAGAGCTAATCAAAGGGATCATAAATGTCAGAACAGCAGGAAACTATTTCATTCAAATGCACAATTCCTAAACCAAACAATAGTTTCCAGTTTCTGAAATGTGCACAGTACCAGATGGGTGTATATACTCGTACCTATAAGATATGCCATAAAATGAAAATTAGTCAAATAAGCAAAAAAGAAAAAATAAACGAAGGAAATAATATTTAATGACCATATAAATTGAACTTCTAAAGAAACTAATTTTCTAAGAAAAGTGGTTAAAGTAAGAATTTATTTATACCTTTAAAAGAACAAATTGGGTAAATAGTGCATGAAAGAGAAACGATTGAATACTGATTCTTAGTCGGGTTGTTTCTAAAGAAGCAAGTGGCTCAGTGGCCTATACAACGCAAAACAAATCTCGCATGACATTTTCGTTGTAGAGCATCCTGGGAAAGCTGCCTTTCTGGTAGACGTTTAAGGGCAACTTTTCATTTAGCATTGAGTAGCAGGAAACTTCTCATCAGGACAACTCATCATCTCAACAAGCATTTCCCCTACACGTTTTTCAAAGCAAACGAATTCAAACCCGCAACCTTCCGATTCCGAGCCAAATACGTTACCGTTGGGTCATTAGTTAGGCGGAGAAAACATTGTCAATTATTTTTTTTAAGTAGGAGGTATTTAGAGATTTATATCAGCTCTAAACATAACCCTGATACTCGGTCTAGTTTATCTTTGGTCTATAGACATTCCCTCATATATTATTGCATATTTTGCTATAGATCAGTGGTCGGCAACCCGTCGATCACGATCGACCGGTCGATCGCGAGCCCATTTTCGATCGATCACGACAGCAGTTTTGACAGTTTATATAGTTTTAGAGGGGGAAAAAATGATTTGAATTAGAAAGGGAGCATATTTCTATTTTTTTTTTTTTTTTTTTTCAGAAAATGTTTATTAATTTGTCAGACCATTCGCGGGACCTAAAGAAACTTGCCAATAATATAGAATGTCAGTCGTCGCATTAACTATGCTCTCGGTGAGAGTTAACTGAAGTATGTAGCGGCATTTTACATGAGGGTTTTATTAGAAAACAAAACTAAAACTAATAGTATTTTATCAAATGTAAAAGAAGCAATATGTATTAGTATCTGAAATATTGTTTTGATGCGAGATAACGATGTTAAGATAACATTATTTTAGAAACTTTAAGGTAGGTATTTTATCGGCATCATCAAAATTTGTTCGGACAATAATTAACCGACAATTTGAAGACAGGTGTTGTCCGAACATGTCCTATTAATTTTGTATGTTACCCCCCTTCCCCCTGGTCCTCCTAGTCAATCTTGGTGTTCGGCGAACTTGAACAGTAGATCTTCAGTCAGTTTAGGTTGCCGACCGCTGCTTTAGATCATATATATGTTTTTTTTTTTTGTTGTTTAATTGAAATAGAGCGTTCGGTAAAATTTTCTTCTTATCTTGAACTCGATACGTTTATGCTCGTTTAATATTTTAACCATTCATAGACATTTTATTTTAACTTCTTCGTAGATGGAAGGTCATTTCCGTGTCTGCCTCAAATAAAATTTAACTGCTTCGTTAGACTTTTAATGAGACTTTATTTCCCTTTTATGAAAATACATTTTAGTTAAAACCCTAATAACACAGACGCTGCTACAAATTGCTGCACCAATGCTTTACGAGCGAGCCCTAAACGAAACATGGTCTATTTGCTTTTACGCAGTTATTTAAAATAAGCATTACCGTTTAACATACTCAGTAAAAATGTACGTTGATTTGGTCGCTATCTTGTTCTCGCTGGCATAAATAACCGTAATTAAAAATGTCTTTCAAATGAAAACCATAAACATTCATTCATACTTCTTTCTACCAATGCCAGGAAATCTAGCGAGAAGTTTGAAGCCTTTATTTATTTTTTATCATTTTCTTACTGTAAAGAAGAAAATGATCTTATCAGAAAAGAAATTCCCTTTTTGGTTGCTTTATGATACAGTTAGGACTTTTTCTTCATGCTGAAAATTTTCCACAATTTATTATTAAAATATGTTACCCAAAAATTATTTTATTTTCTCTTCTTTTATTTATTATTATTTCCTTTTTGTATGTTTATTTATTTTCCAGTCACGAAAAATATACCTATAAACTTACATTCTTGCTGGATTTAAAACGTTTAAAATAATACAGTATTACGAAAAAAATTGACAATACTGAGAATTTCAATGATAGAGTGCTGCGAGAAAACTGATATGACTAAGAAGTCAGTAATACAGTAATACGAGAAAACTAAATTCAGTGAGAAGCCCCTTATACGGTAACTAGAGAAAACTGACATAACTTGGAAGCCCCATAGAAAAAAAAAATATTAGACTTAGTTGTGATATTCTTAGCAAGATATAATTGCTCGGTACGAGTTTTTTTACAAAAAAGAAATACCCGAGTCGTCACATTATAGTATTGTTGAAAGTTGGCGAACTATCCTCAAAATGTAAAATGTTTTTGATCACAATGTCGATTTCAGTATTTTTGCCAATTATATAAAAAGTCTGAAGCATTGTCTCATAAAAAAATGGTTCACAGACTCCTTGTTTCAAATTTCGATTGCAAATATTCCAGAACTATTGTAGTATTTTAACTTTTAATTTTCTTAATGAAACATTTTAAACTAAAATCTGATATATAAGTTATTTGAATTACTTGCCAAACAGAACCGTTTGTCTTCTTGTCTTTTCTGTACTGTATATGTACATTTTTTTGAAAAGGTTATTTATGGATGTTTTTTATAAGTGTTTCAAAACGAAAGCTGAAATGTTTTCGAAATTCGTCCGTAGATTGTTTTGTACTAGATAATTTCAACGATTGGATCATTTCTTGTCCTTTGTTTTATTTTATTAATTTACATTTTTCATTTAATTAAAAACATTGAGCTTGACATTTGTAGCATTTGAAAGCATTTAAAAGTCCCAATTTGATGAGAAACTCATCAGATGAACATACAAGTCAATATTCGACTGTCAGCCTTTTGCGGTCATCCAACTTGCGGTTGCATTAATTATATAACTTTAAAGTTAATTTTTGAAATCATCGTAATCAATCGTAAAAGTCATATGGATATCAATTTCTTCTCTGTCTCATGACAGTCAGCAAAGTAAAGTTTTATTGTATGGTTACTCAAAGCTATAAAAGTTATGTTTTTTTTTTTTTTTTTTTTTTTTTTTTTTGCAATATTATTCAATTCAGATTTCTGAGTATAATTTGAAAGTAACTCCCACCATTATCAAATCTACCTTGACTGGGGCATAATCTAAATTCTGTTCCTGTTGAGTGTACATAGTGTAACCTTGAAGTACCGGAAATTCCGAAATCCCTCTAGCCCTCTTGCTGGGGTGCCCCCGGAATTTCATGCTGTTTTCCGTGGGGGTTCAACTAATTCTTTCGGGGCGTTTTCTCCGGAAATGACCCTCCCTTCCCTTGTCAGATATGAATGCACTTCCGTGTTAGAAATGCATTTCGATTTCTAAATGATAATAATGAAATTTACATTACGACATTACGTGTTCTGAACTAAATTATATTCTAATATTCGCTTTTTAACAAGACTTCAGTGGCTTCAGCGATTAGTGGTTTGTATGATAAACTTGATTATGGAATTACTCTTTTTGACTTTTCACAAAACATACTATATAAAAAATACTAAGAAACATTAAATGAAGAAACATGAAAAAATCTTTCTTTCGAATTTCTCTACCTTATAAATATTGCATGTGCCGTTTTACGACTTAATTTAAAATAAATTTTGGTACTACTATACCAGAATAAGGGAACCTTTTTGCACTTACATAAAATGTGTCGGTTAGACAAAATGCTGCACGAGCACAGTCTTTTAGTCTCACCATTCTGTATTTATTACTCTATTTTACAATATACATGCGAAAAAAATGCTGTAAAAATTATTGTTTCTCATAAAAGTTAATTCCATGAATGTAACACAATCATAATGATGCTTATTTGAATATATTTGAAAAAAATTATAAATGACTTATTTTTATAAAGATGTTATAAATGTGAGGAGTATATTATAAATATATTTTTATAAATATAAGGTGCTCTTCGTGAGATTTCTCAAGTGAAGGCTCTTGAAAAAAAACTCAAGAAGGCCCCCTACTGGTTCCACACCCATGCGTATTCCATAAAGTATACGTATTGAAAAATTAAAGATACGGTATTGAAAAAGGTGTACATTGTTGCAGTTGTTTTTTAAAATATACTTTTAGTTTTTTTGTTGCTAAATAAAAAACGTATTAATGCATTACACCAGTGGATATTTGTTTGTTAACTTTTTTAGTCAGAAGATTATTTGAAATGTAGACAATTACAATTTGACATTTTTGTTTAATTTTTCCTTATCTATAATAAAAATATATTCTTGATAATAAGCTCCTTAATTGTTTGAATCATATCGTTATTATTTTCATTGTTGTACAATATTAGAACATTTGTTGGGTGTTGATATCAAAAACCATAGGAAAATAATCAATAGAATAATTTACAAGCGAGGAAAAAGGAGTATTTAAAAATGCAAGGCTTTAAATAGACCGGTCCCTCCCCCCCCCCCCCCTCATTACTTTTCCTCGAAAATTTACACCTATTCTCCGGAGAGGTTTTTAAACACTTAGCTCGCATAACATAATGAAGAAGAGCTCTCATTTTCCTCCCCTTTGCACTTTCGTTTGGGAACGCTTGCATTTTCTCTTTGATTGGCTAAAAATAGAAACTGAGTGTAAATATTGTGACAGCGAAATTAGAGCTTTTTTATTGAGCTATGTTTTGGCACTAACAAGGTGTCATTTTTGCAAATAAATTTTAAACACTCGCAAATTCATATGAATCTGTATATTAAATTCCTAAAAAAAAATTCCGCTTGTTCTTTAAAGTACTGTTACAGCAAATGTATAATGAAGTAAGCCATGAATTTTCAATATAGTTACAATTAATGTTTTTAGTATCAGAAAGGGGGCAGATATTGCTATGGAATGTTTAGCAATAATAATAATAGTAATGATAATAAAGTTTTACGGTTACTGGATTTTTCACCATTTTATTCTTTGATTCTATCATTTTATTACTTTTGCGAAATTATTGATCAGAAAAGAAATGTATCATGGAATACTTCAGAATTTTTATTTACACGAAAAAATTCTTAGAGGAATTTTGCTTCGTGTAAAATTTATATTTTATATGTCCCTTATAAAATTAACTAGAAACATACGAATATTGTCGTTATTACTTTGAGAAGCTCGTAAAATTCATCGAAAGGAAGTGGTGGTCATGGATCTTTCAATGCTATCTTTTGATTCTTCAGTGAGTCTTCATATTATCTGCTTTAAAACGATGCGCTTCTTCAACTGCTTGACTGGGTATGTTTTGGTTATTGAGTGCACAGAGTAAAAATTTTTAATGAGTCTATATTTCTCTTACGTGTGGAGCATAAGTGAAAAGTCAGAGTGATAAGTTATGCAATAAAGAGGAAGCAAAAAAGAACTAACTGATGAAAAAGAAAATGTGATGCATCTAACCTGTTTTTATAATTCGTATATCCAGTTGTTTTTTCAGTGAATGCGTTAATGTTGTTGTTATTGTCGAGTCCTCGCGCGTGGCGAGGAAGATCGGGTACGATGCTCTTGAGTCTAGCGGGGCCCTTGTAGGCCGATTTCTGCCCCTTTGAAAGGTCTCTTAATTTTTTGAACCAGCTCCCAGATGAGAGACCGTCACCTGGGATTGGCACCCCCAGAGGTATCGTTTCACTTGGAGGACATTGGAGCCACGACCTATTTAACGTGCACCAGCTCTCTTTAGCGTAGCACAGAGATCCTACCACAGCAACCAGCCGCGAGAGGTTGTCACCTTCCCAAACACTGACCTCATTCATTGTTGCTTTAATTTCGGTGTTCTGCGGGAAACGAGCTTCTACCGACTGGTCCACTGCGGAACGAATGCGTTAATATCATTCCATTATGTGCTTTATTGTAACTGATTATCCAAAGCAGGTATTCTCTCTTTCAATGAAACAGTATTTACTGCATTTCAATTAGTTCATCGATGCATCTGTATAAGAAGCCTTGTTAGAACTACGGAATAAGTGAAAGTGCATGTTTCATCAGTTAATAGCTGTAAAACCAGCTATGTGCGCGTTTTTACGGAAAAAAGGGTAGTGTACTATAAGAAGCAAAGGTACAAGTGTAACTGCTTTACAAAACTATTTAAATGGATGTTGAGAAGTTCCGCTAGTGACGAAACGATATTGAATTCGGCTATATTTTGCAGCATAAAAATGATCATTCTTGAAAATACTTTTTATAATTGCAGTTGACATTTCTATTTATGCATTTACTAATTTCTCAAGTATTGAGGACTGACTATGCCACCGCACATCCTGCATTTGTTATTTGCGAAGATCTTTCGATATCCCTGCAAAACTGTTGGTTTTTTTTTTTTTTTTTTAATAGCCGATTTTGAAGGTGCAAAGCAAAATAATGACCTTTGATATTATTGTCATAATAATCATAGAAAGAAATTGCGAGAATTTAAATGTTATTCTTGAACATTTGTTGTAACAAAAATTCCACTATTTCATGGAAATTTCTAAATATCCTAACACAAATTTATCCTTTTTGCATAATAATGATTTTCAACTACAACGCCACATAACTTGCGATATGATGCATGATCCTTTTTAGAAAGGCACAAAATAAACTAGATCACCTTTACCCTTTTCACGGGGATAAATGTCATCTGCGATTTGTTTGGGGCACCACGCATAGCATCTTCTGGGAAAAGACGAAGTGAAGTGCAAGCCACACCAGATCTCATGGGCAACTAGTGCACAAATGGATTATGCAATGGGGTGTTTTTTTTTATTTTTTGTACATGGAAAGTGTTTCAGTCAAGCTTTAAAAAATATGAATATTGAGCATACTCTGGATATAAGAATGTAAGCTATGTTTGAATTAAGTTCTTTTTTGCAACTTCCCATTTGCATGGGTTACGCGTTCCTCTGTTGCTGAATAGGCTTTTGTCTTTCGAGATACGGTATTTGAACTCTGCCGCGAGAACGAAACGATTTTCTTTTCCGTCCATTAACAGATCTGTGCTGTGATTGCCGGCAAGATAGACTGCCAAAACGTAGCTTAGCCCTCCCCAGCGCGGTTGGCAGCTTATCCCCCTCCAAAGAACTCCAAAGAACTAGAACGTAGCGGCTGCACACTTTTTCTACGTTTAGTAGTGTCTTTTTTAGCAACCCTTATATCGCTGGAACGCCGTGTGATAGACTTTTTCCGAACGACGAAGCCAGTTAGAGTTTATTATTATCTAGTTTTGCTGGTGGGGGACTCTCCGAAGACAAGAGAAGCCTGAAATAGCTCCGCATAGCTCCCGTTACGCATTGTCAAATCATCTCACAGAATGACTACGTCGACAGGAAGAGCAAGTAAAGAAAGACCACGAATGAATCAAAGAAGAAATAAGCGACACGCACTCATACCCTCTTCAAGAATGTCCAATTATTCATGCTGGTTGTCGAGAGTCTGCTGTCTTCCTCTTCACCAGATGATGTGGTTAGGTGTAAATATCAATGACAAAGTTCAAATCATCACTTCCGCCTGATCTGATTATGATGTCGAATTTTCCATGAATTAGAATTAGCGGTTATAGCATTATATTCTGTGCTACTATAGTCAATTTCTGGGAGTCATAAAATATTCAATATCACGAGTTTGGCATGATAATTACAAAATCAATTTTGCCAATTCACCACGATGTTATGGTCGGGCGTAAATATCATTTACAAAGTTCAAATCATCACTTCCATCTAATCAAATTATAATTTTGAATTTTCTACGACTTCTAATTAGTTATATTGATACAGCAGTATATTCTGTACTACGACAATAAATTTGTGAGAGCCATAACATATTCAAAATTACAACTTTTCGGTCGAAAAGTTTAATTGTGAAGAAAGGATTATAAGCGTATTGAAACCGAAAATTTTTAAATTTTCAATCATTTTTTTTCTTTAGGAAGTAAATATTACTATCACCAACTCAGACCTCTACCACCTTTTCGAAACCTAGTCTTTGTTTTCATACTAGTGGTTTTCTAACAACTAAACTTAATTATTTCTCTACTATTTGAAAATCACACCATTTTTTGAACTGAAGTTCTATCCCAGATGTTAAAAATTTGTCTTCACCTGCACACTTTTTGGGAGACAAAATTTCATCAGTTTTACCTCAGTCAATTTTATGTTTTAGAAAGTAATTTTTAAATCTGAAATCCTTTAAAACTAAATTTCATAATAATATCAGTCTCCAAAATTATCTCCAGTTTTGTCATTTATTTTATTGCGTAAAACAACGAAGTTTCTGTATCGTACCCGTTACAGTTTGTCAATTTCCCAATCTTATTTTTCTCCAACCCTTTTACCCTTTTTAAAAATTAATATATACAATTTTTTATTTATTTATTAACTTTCGCTGGTTATTGAACATAACATTCGTTATGAAGCTTTTAAGCTTCATTTGGTAAAGCTATTTGCTAATAATGCGATAAACAAGGTTTAATCCTTTTTTTTAAATATCAATGGGGTTTTTTACGTTATTTTAATACAAGCAAAGAAAGCATGGATCGCTTTTTTTTCTAAAGCTATTTATTTATCAACTTTTATTTGGATCCTTTTCGTTTTCAATGCAGATAACGTTAACTTTTAGTCATAGTAAAAACACGTTTGATGAAAATTTAGTTGCATAGCACATCACATCATTTTCAATCGAAATGCGGCTGCTATAATAACTCTTCATTATGTGCCTTGCGCGTTTTCGCGCATATTCTTTCAGCTCACGTTAAGAAAAATGAAAACGTCTATTATCCTCCTGAGTAAATTAAGATGTTGAGCATGTAAGGAAGTGAAAGAATACACCTTTCTAGAGCATAAATTTCGTTCAAGCCTAACGTCATAGGAAAACCAAGGCATTATACGTCAGAAGTTTACTATTTCATATTAGAATATATATACTACTTTTAGTTTTAGCAAAAGTTGAGAAAAGTACAGATTGCATATAAAAATTCTGAAGAAATTAAAAATTTTATTATATGAGTGATGACTTAACTCAATACTTTTATAAAATAATCTATATAAAACGGTTCTTAGAAAACTAACATAACAACACCAATCATCTAAAAATCGAGGGATGATCATAATGATTTATTTTTTTTTATTTGAATGCTTTTATAAAAATGTTTAACTTTTGCATAACTTTTTAAGCAACTAGGAGAAAATAGTTTTATCAATTCTCTTTTTTTCGAGCTAGTTATTGCTGTTGCGTTAATAATCTGAATTTCATTAGGGTACAGCAAGTGACTTTTCAAGCTCTTATCGAAACGGTAAATTTTTAGCAAATGCTAAAGACCAAACTGAATAATTCCTTATAGAAATTAGAATCAAATTCAGTTTTTAAATTTTGAAATCGTTTAACAGTCATCTAAAAGCAGCTTTCATGTCTTGCACTTTTCTCTACACAAATTTTACTTTTCTTTCCTCTAAAACATGTTATCGTTTTTACGTATACATAAAGAGACTGCATATCTGTATACCAATTCGGTACATTCGGGGCTTAGCGGTAAAAATCATAATAAATCATTATTGAAGGAAAAGGAAAATGAGAGTTATAGTTATATTTTTAATGCTATCCATGTAAGCAAAAAAATATACTTGGCCACTCTTTCCCGGAAACGAAATTGTGGTATTTTCTGCTTACGCGAATTGCACCAAAAATGTAACTACAAACTTTCAATGGCATTTTTTTTCCAATAATGAATTATTATTTTAGTTCAGACATCAGTTGTGTTGTTCTATGTATATAATATACACTCAAAAAAGCGAAGATTTTTAAACTATAAAATTCTGGATGTTATAGCTCTAATAAGCAACTGCTTGTTTCGAAATTTTAAAAATTAACATATGTATCATATCTTTACAGGTCAGTATCACTAACTGTCTTCTTTAGTAATCAACGTTATCCTTTCTAAAAATAGTTGTATGTTTAAACGAATAATTTTAAAAAATATTTCTTTTTTCTAAGATGTTTTATTTCTGAATAAAATTATCATCAAATATACTATATGAAACATTACACTACAAAGAATTATAAATGTTTTGCTATATGGTTCCATACAAGCAGCATTTAACAAATTCCTAACATACCATTTTTTGTCCGCGATACTGTTGCTATTCGCTTATTCTTAATTAGCATAATAAGGAAATTATATATCAATCTTTATGAATGAGGAGCAGCCATCATTTATCATGGCAGAAAAGGAAGAAAACCGGAAAGAAATATTCGAATCATCTTCAAGCGCTAAAACGTTGAGTAGAGCCGTCGGAAATCATTGCCGTTTAGCTCGCTGTAAACGTTTTTCTGCGGTAGTTCTTTGTCAAAGCAGCTAAGTTACTAGATGCGGCAAATCTTCTTTCAAAAGAACAGCTAACTGGCTGTGTGTTGTGGAGTTATTCAGAGCTGGAAATTGACATCTGAAACTAAGACCTTGAAAAGTGTCAACTTACACGTTTGATCTCTTTCTGAGTTCAAGGCTCGTGTCATTAACTAAGTTAAAGCATTTTCCAGAAATTTATGTGGGATGCATGAAATGTGTTAGATACGAATAAAATTAAAAAGCTCTACATTTCATCAAATTTTGCATCAAATCGAATCATTTTACTGCAAGAATTATAATCATAGTTAGGACTCCAGGGATGGTGGACCAGAGAAAATACTTCGGCGTAAATTTCAGCATACAACGAGGAAAAGGTTTTAGAGGCAATATTCCTTACATGTCTTATTTTGATTAAGTTACATGGAGTTTCATTTTTTAACTTCATTGAAACAATTAAAAATACTCACTTTCTATTAAATAACAGATTTGTTAAAATTCAAATAAAAATTTAAAAATTAATCTTTAAGAAATTCGGGATAAATACTTAACTAATAATGAATCTCTAGGAAAAAATACCACATTGCTCTGATCCTTGCTAATTTGGCAGGTTGGCAAGAAAAATTTGTCATCTCACCATTAGCGTCACTGATTAGAGCCCATTATTGAGTATGCAACGAATACATGAGACGATTTCAAGCAGGTATTACTTCTCTGCGCAACTTTTTAAAAATATGTATAAACTGAATTTTTGATTGCCGAGAAACAGGAAGGTTATTGTTCAATTTGATGTTTGGTTTTTAAAAATTACATTGTGAATTTGTAATGCAGATTTACACGGACACTTTAAAACCTATTAAATTTTCATAACAAAAATATATCTTTATTATATGTGAATCATGTTTAAATAGGCCGATTCAGGGCAAAATTTCTTAATCTTTTTAAACGAATTACTGTTCGTGAACGCCTGGAAATTTAAAAATTCAGCTCATGAAATCAGCCTTCATCCTACTGTATTACTTCTTCTTACCTTCAGATATATATTCTTTAGATATACAGGGTGGTTGTAATTAAAGTTACCCAGTAGACCTACACTAAAAATTTTGCGTCAAGTTGCCACCATTTTTGGTGTTACTGAACACCATTTTTAGTGTTCAGTTGTTGCTAAGTTGAAAATTAATCATTTTTTGATGCATTTTAACTTTTTTTAAGTGTTTGCCTGAAAAAATATAGACAGTATAACGTTTCTTAGTGCATGATGTTGGTTAATTCCGTAACGTATCGAAATTTCATTGCTACTGCTCATTTTTATGAAAATGAGATAAATGAGCAAATCGTACTGAATTTTTGATGCGTAGATGAGTTAACGAACAGCATATGCTAAAAAACATTTTGCTGTCTGTATTTTTTTAGACAGACACTTTTAAAAATTTAAAATACATCAAGAAATCAATAATTTTCAACTTTACACCAAGTGAACAATAGGAATAGTGTTCAGTAACACCAAAATTTTTTAGAGTGTACATCGGCTAGTTCTAATAGACGCATGTGGTTAAAACTTGATACATTCTTTACATGGACCATAGGGAGGGGAAATCTGTAATAAAAAAGATAATAACTCAAATTTTTACCACTAAGTTAGTGATTCTTGACTCTATCAATTGCAATTTTCACTGCCACATTCCAACAATTTAAACAGAACACCTTTGCAACACTTAAAACACGATTTGAACATGTGATGACGTGAATGGAATGCACATTGAACAAATTCTGTGACAAATGTAAGTTTGTTTATAATTCGTTTTTTGTTCTTCACACACCCCCTTTTCACCTGGTGGTAGAACTTTTAACATTTTCTTTTTTCAGCTTTCTTTCCTCCATGATCCACAGACCGTATATAGAAAGTTTCAATGACATGCGTCTATTAGAACCTGGTCTACGTAGGTCCAAACAGGGTAGCTTTAATTATAACCTGCACTTTGCACAAAGTGAATAAAAAATCCTCTTTGCTAGAATATAAAACACGAAAATGAAAGCAGCCATAATATTTAGAGCATTATCCGCAACTTTTTAAAATGTTCTTGTTAAATTTGTAACAACAAAGGTAAAATAACATACATAATTTTAATACACCGCAGAAACGAAGTAAAATATTAAAGTTCAGTAAGAGCTGAACAAAAACATATTATTAATTTAATAGTTGGCTCGATTTAAACTGCAGGAATTTTTCTGAAAAAATATTTCCTTTAAAGATGTTTACATTGAATTTCAAACTGGAGGCCATTAAAAAAGAAAAATGCATTGAGATTTAAGCCCAGTCATCTGAAGAAAGCTATTGTTAGTGATCTAGGTAATAGAAGTCAAACAAATAATGACAGGGAATTTATAAACCATGCTTCACTTTTTCCGATATTACTGACAGAAAATCTATTATTAATGTATATGTTATTTTGCGATTCAATTTGGCTAAAGAATTTTTTTTAATATTCTGTTTGAAAAACTAAATCGAAGAGCCTAGTCAAATCAATTACATAAAATTTTATTGTTAGTACTTGGGAGCAACAACAAATAAATTATTAATTCAGATTTAAAAATCGAACAAATAACGATGAAACGTTTATAAGTCACATTTTACTTTATCCGATATTGTTGAGAGAAAAAGTGATGTTAATGTATAAATTAAAGGTTGCTAAAGAAACGTTTTTTAAAATATGTTTTGTACTACTTGAAAAATAATTAAATAAATAAATAAAACTAAAAACTACGTGTCCTCATTTACATAAAAATTTATTGTTAAGTACTTGAGAAAACGAGATAAGCACATAGTTAGTGGAGTATTAAATGATCCTGCGAATCACCCTCCACTTACCTCGATGATGTTTGCAAAACTACATTACGAACTCCATGATATGTTTCAGAAATTTATCTCCGCATAGAAAAGTTTCTAAAAATCTGTGTTTTGAAAATACAGTAGGAGACGAGTCTAGAGCTTGTCAAAAAAAAAAAATTTAAACGTTTGTCTGAAGAAGCATTTGTTTGTTTTGCGTGGGAAACTCGGCACTTAGATTGAAACAAACTTAGACTACGTGAATCAAGGCAGAAAAAAAAAATGCAAGAGGTACGTTTTCTCAATGGAATTCCTCCTCCCCCTGCTAGGTTCTATTCTGGTTCTGGTTTAAAATACCACGTTTGGATTGAGCTCAGCGATAAACTGTCTCTTCAACAGCTGTTATTCTCAGCTGAATTTGAGTAAGCTAGCCGATAGCAGCAAATTTTTAAATCTCCACAGTTGCCCGGAAATTTCATATCTCGTTTGTGCAATTTTTTTTTCCTGTTTACGTTCTCAAATTACATAAACAATAGTTAATTCTCGTAGAATAGATGGAGTGCGTATGTATATAATTTCGTTTATGTGTACACGTACCTGAACTGTAAAAATTTTGTTTGTTTAGTTGCTACCATTTTTGGTGTTAAGTAACACCAAAGTTGAAAATTATACATTTTTGATGAACTTTAAACTTTTTATATGTTTTTCTAATATATATATATACATATATATATATATATATATACATAGTATGATCTCTTTTAGCACTTCGTTAACCCATTTATGTATCGGAAGTTCATTGCGATTGATCATATTTTTTTTAGACAGACGCATAAAAGAAATTTTAAATGTATCAAAAAGGAATAATTTCCAACTTTGGTATTACTGAACACCAAAAGAACACCAAAAAATGGTCGCAGATATGGTGAAAAAATGGTGGAGAATAAGCATTAAACTAAAGCCCAAGTTTAACGTTAAATATGACCAATCCCTTTAAATAATTAACAAGATTAAAAAGGTTAAGTTATAAATTTGAAATAAACTATGTTCAGTCATTCTTTATTTATCGCACACATAGCGCAATGAAAAAAAGATGAAATATAAATCTGGGGAAGAAAAAAAAAATAAAGGCACAAATTTTCAAGAATTATCGCGCGTAATGCGCTATATGCAAAGGAAGAAAAGAAGAAAAAACCTTCCCCTTGCTTTTTTATAGTGAAGTAAAGTTATTTTTTTCTTTAAACAACTTTTTCTTGGCTACTCAACAATTATAGATTTATAGTAAGAGTTTTCTTTTGCGTTTCCTAAGCTTAATTTCTATAATAAATGTGCCAAGAGATCCTTAGATAATACGATGTTATTTTACATTTAAATGCATATTTTCTAAATTATAAATTAATTGAAAAAATTATTTTAAAGTGCTCATTATAAATTATTCAACTATCCGACACATTTGAATAAAAATATGAACTGAAGCTTCTGATATGAATAAAAATCTGATATGAATAAAAATATAAACCTACATTGAAAATAAATAACGCAAAATGCTTCGCAAAATTCTTGTTTCAATAGAAAGAGTCTGTATTAAACATATTACCATGAGGTATCACTCACTTTATAGTTAAATACTGCTTTACCACTATCTATAGGTCTAAAATTTATGTAAATTTAAAATATTTCTTTTAATGAGCATTAGTTTTATTATGTACAATAATTTATAAACAATAAATGAACGTCTCTAAGCAGGAATGTAAATAAGTATAAATCTATAAAATTGCAAAGAAAGTATCTGAAATAAAATATTCAAACAGTTCTAGAAATTTACATTCTAGAACGAGTATATCTAGCTACCGTTAGGTATTGTTTTTATATATTTTCTCATTTATCCTGATTTTTAGTTTCTAACTGCATCTGTTCAAAAATAATATTTCCAAAATTCATATTATAAAGTACTCAATTTCTTTACTATGATTTGCAAATAAAAAATGTATTTACAATAAAGTTAAAAAACAGTCAAGCATCTGTCGATAGAAAACGTGTACGAAAGATCTGAAAATAAATGTCAGAAGATCAATTTTTGTTTAGACTAGAAAGTTACTTCCTGGTTTTCATCCAAAGATAAAAGTAACTGTAATTGGTCGATTGAAGCTAATTTTAAAACTTTGAAAATGGTTATTGATAGACCATAGCCTAACTGAACCCAACTTGGCTTTACGAACGGGAAGCTTCAGTTCTTAAAATAGTCGATGTCCATATTGATTTTACTGAGCACCAGCCGTATTTTTCCGCTACCATTAATCCATTAAGAAACCATTGGCTGTGATTTCCACGGAAAACTCATTTTCTGAAGAAAAAAAAATGTAGTGGTTGCTTTCTGCGAGTTATTTCCATTACGGGGGGGGGGGGGGAGTACTGTACGGGCAGTTATTTTTCAACTGATGTTTTTTAATGCATACATTTATACAATTGGCATGCTTGAGAAAAAAAAAGACTGCTCGAATTTTCAGAGCCGACTCGTAAAATTTTACCTCCATTTTTATATGCAAAACCTTTATTTCATATTACTAAAATTAACAGACAAAAAAAGTCTTACATACTTAATTGGAACCAAACCCCACTCTAGATAGAAATATCACGTTTACTATGTTATGGCACATATAGCGTAAATTTAAATCCTGATAGATTTCAACATTATACTTCGCATAATACTTTATTGTTAACCAAAATATTTATACAATTTTTGGAAATACTTATGTTACAATTACTGATATAGTTAAGATCACATTCATTGCTAAAGCTAATTTTAAATAGCTTCGACAACAGAGAGTGATGAAATGGCTGAGAATATATATATATATATATATATATATATATATATATATACAGTTCAACAGTTCAACCCCGGTTTAATAATTGTCAATTTACTGTAAAGTGCTTTCGTTAAATCAAAAATATCATTAAATCAGAGAAATATATCATCCATTAATATTATAATATAAATTGGGACTTTTGAAATCCATCCCTAATTTGAGTAAATTATTAAATCGAGCAGTGTTCATCTCCATTAATCCTTTGACTTTCTGATACGCAGAAGTAATGTTTGGTAGAGTGCTACAACAACTGTTTTGCATAAAACATATTAAAAAAAATCGTAAAAAAAGAAAATCTTTTATAAATTACTTACTTCAAAAGTATACCTATAATTGAATATTGGAGCAGATTATACGGGATAAAAAGAACTGAAGTCATAATTAATATCAAAGAATTATAAAATTTCCGTACAGCAGCTAATGAGAAGTAAAACTGGCATGACATCTTTACCCCTAAAAACTGGTCTACTTTATGCAACTAAAGCCCATCTCTGGAATAAAACCTTAATTAATGTCCATAGAAATTTCATTACTGTCCACGAGATTGCATTACTGACGTTTTAACGATGAAACAGCCAGAAAATATTTTAAATACACTTAAAAAGCTCATGCCCGTAAAAAGAGCGGGATGAGCAATTTTCGCTACATTTACGTTATACGTGGAAATCGCGGGATAATCAGTCAGAGGGTTAATTATGTTATTTGATGAGATGGAGAACATTTGAGATTTTATTCAACATTCTAAAGTATTTTCCTTCTTTATATTGGATATTTTAGGCCATCCAACTTAAAAATAGAAAACATTTATATTTAGTATAAGAAAGAAAGAAATGAAATAAGTTACATAAAAGTAAACTCACAAGGTGCAAAAAGTGTTGGTTTTTGAGAAATATATAGGGGCGAAATGGGAACGCGAGAGGAATGGGACAGTATTATATATATATACTGTTAATATTATGTATATAGTTATTATATATATATATATATATATAATAAGTATTAAGATATTGTTAAGTGAAACTTTGGAGCCTTAATACACTTATATTACTCACCTAAATAATCCTTTGCTAAAGATTGGAAATTAGTTTAATCAAGCGACAAATGTTAAAGTACATGTTAGATTTCAGTTGGAAAATCATATTGTTAGCCATCGTTTGTTAATTATGATTAGGTGCATTTACAGCGTATGCCTAAGGAAGCGTATCGCAAAACGTACCCATATCAACGAAAAACGTGCAATATAAAAATAATACTATTTCCTAATGAGATAAAAAACCAATGTCCTGCATTTTTGAACAGTTAGCCTCCACATCATTATTACATTGTAAAAACGTAAAAGACAAATATGAAAATCAAAAATTTATGTTCTATACGCCTGTTTGTATTTTGCGTAATTACATTTACAAAGATGAAAGACAAAACAAAAGAAATACAGGAAAAGGCTTTTTAGCCAAGCAATTAGATGCAATTCAGAAAAGAAAAGAAAAGAAAAGGAGATCATGTTCATATTTGTACTAGAGAAATATTTATCGAAACTGAATTCGTCCAATCGATTTTTTGACATAGAGGATAGAGGCTAAAAGTTGGAAAGTTGTTACATCTAGGAAAATAAATAAAAAGGTTGGGTTCTTTGAGTGTGTGTGGATTTGAAGATAAATGCAAGAGGAAATTTACCCTACTGTCGATGATAAATTACAATTTGAGACAAGGAAAGCTTCTTCTGATTTTATTGTGACTATATATCCTACATGCAAAACAATTCCACCACTTTAGTGACATTGAACTCTCATATTGTGTTGAATAAGTTTCTTTAAGTAAACATCTCTAAATTAAATCTTTTCCTTCGTAGCAAATTATTTTTTCAATCAGTCTTTACAACTACCGGGTTTAGTACCGTAATCATTTTTCCAAAGATGTGATATTTTCACCATTGATAATTGAGATTAAATTAATGACTAGATGTAACAGTTAATTAAATGAACTTACAGGGTTTATTAATTAAAGAAAATAAGATTTTATGAATCTCGATAAAAAAAATACGATAGCTGAATATTTTCCAAGTGTTATTATTATTATTATTATTGAAAGTACAAAGTTTCTACAAAATTGGTAACTGGTGTGCAATACCCACTCGCGTTCTTTCACCATTATTGTGATTATTTACTTGTAACTTAGGCATTCAATTATTGCTTATTACTTAGAACGTTTATTCAAATGTTACTGGTTTGATCACAAAAAAAGTCCTTTCTGTTAGCTTTTGAAATATCAGCTCTCAATTGAGATGTTAACCTTTGCTATCGCATGTTACACTTCTGCAATACTAATAGATATTGTCTACAGAATAAAAATAACTTTCCTCTGACAAAAAAAAAGAGAAATAAAATAAGAACCGCCTTTCTCGTATACCCTTTTGCGTAGGAAAAAAAAAAGTCTTACAAACTACCCCGATTTTCTTGGAATTGGAAGAGCGATATCAGGCAGCCGTTTTAAAGCACCAAGGTCAAGCGTCTCTTTAACCTTTCTGAAGACACCTTCACCTTTCCAAAGCACTACTGCGCCGACCTTCGGAGCTAGTGATTTGAATTCCAACAATACGCTGAAGAATATTCCGATTTGTCTTACTTCCGTTACTCTTTAGGCGTGGTACATGAAAGTGAAGGCAGTGGGCATATGGATGGAAATAAATTCATCTAAGTAAAAGATAAATGTCTAAGATATTTGTAATATTTTTGTAAAGTGTCTAGACTGAGAATCGCGACGTGCTTTAAAGGACATAGGCAAACAATAATGACAACAATCGCAACATGCATGAATTTTGCAAAAGGTGCACGTTTATTTAGTAGAAAATGGGCATGAATAAACAAGATTAATGTAGATAAAGAGAGAAGTAACTGATCGTGGCATTCATGGACAAAGTAAGAAATTTCCCCGCCTCGTTGGATTACAAGATAAAAATTGGCGATTTAATCTCTAGCACTCATGTACTGCACTCATTTACCAATTTAGGAACATTATTAGTACCAATTAAAAAAGATTATTGGTATTTTTTTCTATTATGCCTTTTTATGCTTTTAATTTTTGCGTTACTTTACTTTGATTTATAATTATCATGTTAATTGCATTCCATTTTATTAATATATTCTTTCACTATATTTCTCTAACATCATTATGCTATTTTTATCTTAGTTACACTCTTTATGTTCCTTAATACTACATTGTTTTTCATATTTTGACTGCTTTCTTTTAATACATTTCTGAATTAACCAGTGGTTAGGTTGCTTTCCTTTCAATCTTAATGAACTATTTTTTTTCTTCTTGCTATTTTGACTTATAAGTTTTACTTGTTTGTTTATTTATTTATTTTTAAACGCTTAGTACTAAATGTGTAAAGGAGTTTAGCGAATCCAGTGCCAATTTTAAATGATTAGTTAATTATAGGAATATTAAGAACATCGGAATAATTTATAACTTTATTCAACAAAAATGATGTCCTAACCTTGAAGAAGTATTTAAGATCAATAACAATGGCTTATCTTAAACAAACTGTGGAACAGAACAAGAGGTATGCCCAAGCTTTTTTCTGTGCCTCCTAGTGCAAAAAAGGACATTTCCAAAGATGGTGTTGACCATTTTCTACTGAAGAGGGAGAAATAGCGCCGTTGTCAAAGGAAAGCCGAAAATATACTGTGGAAAATGCAATGAAACACTTAGTCAGACCTGCTTTGAACCTTTCCTCCAAGTTTAGTGTCATACTCACAACTGAAAAATGAAATCTTAAAACGAATAACGAAGTATCATTCGGACATTGTAAAAGTTTGTAGGCAGAAATTGCTTTTCACTAATGAACAGAATACTGAAATCGCTAAGTGCAAACTGTCTCCCCTTTATCCCAATGCCCTATGTAGAGAACGGGTCAGCCAGATTCAAAAATTTCAAATTTTGTTATATTTACTCTATTTTGGTTTAATATGCCTCAGAAAATACGATTATTCGCAAGTTTGAGCAAAATAAATAAATATTGATAAAACTGGTAAAATTCGACGTGCAGAGAATAAAAATATCTACGATGCTTTTTCTGAAATGACGATAAAAGATGTTGATAAATTTAATGAAAATTATTTTTTTTTAGTAAATGTAATCTTTTAATTATATCGTGTATTTAAATTGCCTTTTGAAACTTAATTAATTTTTATTTTTCCTAATATTTGCAGTATGACTTTTATGATGTATTCTTAAAATAAAGCAAAAGATCCCTTTCATTTCTGAATATTTCATTTGCTTGTTTACTATGCTTGTACTGTGCCGTTTACCTCCTTATACAGTAGAATTTTTGAATGGGTAATGGGATATCTCATTAGTTCGATTTTTTTTCGGCACCCTAAACGTCAGAAGAAATACAGGTGTTTTTTGTCAGATGAATTGCTAATAGTTGCAACTAAGTCATGAACCCTAATTATCTGTCGGGTAGGCATATTTTGACAGATACGCGGAAAAAGAATACAAACAGTGTTTTCAGGTTGTCTTTTAACATTTGTCAACAATGTCAAATTAAAGGGGCAAAATACTTCATAAATGGGAACCTCTTTATAGAATAAAGGAAAATACCTAAAATATATTATTCGAAACCTAAATTAGGATTACATTGAACTTTTTATTTTGTAAACAGTAGTACACAAAAAAACAGTTCAACGTTGCACCATAAATACGGTGAAAGCTGAAGGGCTGCTGAAGATTGAACCAAAATCATGGTTCAAGCAGATGTGCGAAATCTAAAGTTACGCCTTTAACCATAATTTCGGTTCAATCTTAAACCAAAAGGACGAACCCGGCACCCGGCCGGAAACAGAGAGCCGCCATCTTGTCAAGCTGTGACTTGAAGCATTTATTGTTCACAACAGTAAAAGGTAAGTAAACTTCAATGTATATATCTAATTTTTTGTTTGATATTTCTTGTTTTCTGTGTTTGTATATCTTAATACGCACAAAATAGGTTGTAAAGCCTATTTCAAAAATGTTATTATCATATACCGATCCTGTCACCTTTAGTGTTAAATTGACTAATTAACTTTATTCAAAATTTTAAACCTGAGTATATTTATTTAATTTTGCTTGAATATTAAACTATTTTTTTTACCTGATTTATCCCATACATTTTACTTTTGGTTCCCCTGATCTACATTTAAAGTTGTAACGTTGACTTGTTTACATTTTAAAAAGTGCATCTATTATCGGGATTTTTACTCTAAATCATTTATTTTTTTCATTTTTATTTGCAAGAATACTTTTCTACGGCGTTACCTTTCTAGCTGCACCTCTTAATTTTTATTTAATTGCCAGTTGCTGTCTTTTTAAAATGTATTGAACTTATTTGTTGTTCGACCCATTTTGCACAATTTTTACCCGTAGTTTTTATCAAAGGTGTGGTCGGTGGAAGGGGGGGGGGGCGAAGGTTCGAACCCATCTCCACTCCCGAAATTTTTTGAAGTTTCACATGCTATAAATGACAATTTGAATATTCTGATAAGAAAACCTCCTTTGTATAAAATTCAGTTCTTTTGTTTATTTCCGATCCCGTAGCTGAAGGGGTGAAAATTTCTAAAATTTTGCATGGTGTAAATGAAAATTTGAAAATTAGTGAGTAAAAGATAGTCTGATAAAAAAACACTCATTTATATAAATGTAGTTAGTTGAACTTTGATTCCAAGGCCACAGCCAGGAAGTTGGGGGGGGGGGGGGTGAGGAGAATCCCTCCCGCCGGGAAATTTTTAGATGCTCTGAAGGATAATTTGACAATCAAAAATATTCTGATAAAAAAAAAAACTTTCACTAAATTGACCTATGCCCTCCCCCCCTCGAAAACCCATCCAGGTTGTGGCTTTGATATGTAATGATTCTTACTTCCTGATCATTCGAACTAACTATTACACCAAGAGCAGGTAAAACCAGTTTTGTATTCAAAACATGTCTACTATAAGAATTTTTTTGGAAATTGGGTCAATTTTGCGTGATTTTCGAAATAGCAGTTACGTTGCCCTTAACGTTAAATTAACTTTTTTCCAAAATTTTCAATCTGTGCATGTTTACTTGATTTTGCTTCAATATATGCTTGTTTCTTACGTGATTTAATACTTCCCCCCATGTATTTTACTATTTGCTCCGGCTCTTCACTTACAGTTATAACAATGATTTGTTTACGTACTGAAAATTGCATGTTTCCTTATTACATTTATTGCAACATTATTTTTTCTCTCGTTACTACCAAACCACTTTTCCGAGCTGCTACCTTTCTCTTTTCTGCTCTTTGCATCTATATTTTTTAATTTACTACTAGTGGTGGATTTTAGACTACTTTTTACTTCCTGGTGTTCTCTCAAGAAATTATTCCTGGATCCGACCCTGACTACTGTTGCATTTTCAAAATAATTAAACTTTCATTTTTCGATCACTACTGCCATTTTACAGAATTTTCACCCATAATTCCTTCTAAAATTTCGTCCCAATCATTCTAACGAAATTAAACAAATTAACCTATTTCAATAATAGAGATTTAGAAATTAGGGAAAAAGTTGCAATCGGAGATTTCAATCTCCAAATGCAAAATAGATGTTTTATCAACAAAAACGGGGCATTGCACTACACGGTTGATGTCAACAGAACATTGAATAGACGGCATACAAATCAGATACGCTTTACTGTCCAGTTTTTTTATATCTTTACAGGGTGAAGTCTTACTCATCTGTGCGGTCTTAGCCTGAAGTGCCACGAACTACTGCACGTTTTAGCTTTGGAGTAACATCTGTGCCGGAGCCCCCCAATAATTTTTAATTATTGTTATTTGTGCATTTCATGGTTTTTCAATTATGTTTTCAGTCATCTTTGTATGCATATAAATAAATTTAATATTTTTGATGCTAAAGAGTGTTGAAATATATTTTTGAAAAAAGTTACATAATTCAGAAATTTAAAATGTTCGCTATCAATTAATTATTAACTTATAAGCAAAATTTCAAACGCCATTTTTGTTAAAACTATCTGTTGATGAACATAAAAAAGTGTAATATTTTCAAATTCCTTCCTTATGGGAGGGGGCTTAAAAATTTTAACAGTGACTTATATTGCAATTTTGAAGAATATAACTAAGTAACATAGTTACTTAAAAAATACAATTAGTTTCTGATACAGTGCATTGGGATGTTCATATATATAAATATATGAATAAATACATTTATATATATGGTACATTGAATCAATTTTTGAAACGATGGACTTCCTAATAGCAATGAATCTGTACTTAGAATTAAATCAATAATAATCAAAAATTCAAGTTAAATTTACGTATTAAAAAACAGAAAATTCGCTTTGCAAATTAAAATTGGTAATAAGCTTGTTTCTTGTCTAACGCTTGAACATAAAAAAATAAAATTATTTATGTTAAAAGTCACCATTGCAACATAAAATGGTGCAGTTCAAACTTCACTTTCATGCTACAATTCTGAGCTGTGACAGTGGCTAGTAGGAAGTCCATCGTTATGATTCAGAGTTGAACCAAGATACCAGTTAAAATAAAATCTATGGTTAAGGTTCAAGGTTGAACCATAATACTGGTTAGAAAAAAACTCGATATAACGGTTCAAAGTTAAACCGTAATACTAGTTAGATAAAATTCCGTAATCATGGTTCAAAGTTGAGCCGCAGTACTGGTTAGAAAAAACTCCGTAATCATGGTTCAAAGTTGAACCGTAATACTGGTTAGAAAAAAATCCGTAATCATGGTTCAGTGCTGAACCACATTCATGTTGAAACTAGTAAACCATCATAATGGTTCAAATTAGTACCAACTGTTGGTTGCAGCTGCATTTCACCAACTTTTAGTGAAAGGTTGAACCAGAATTTTTTACAGTGTAGTTTAAAACTAATGCAACTATTTGAACAGCTAATTAAGGATAATATTTTTAAGAAAAATCGATTTTATTTCATGTGTCATGAGAATGTAATAATCGGAAGCAATATGTTTAATACACCGATAGGAATGTCAATTTCACAAAGAAAAAGCACTTTCAAAGAAACATAATTCAGATAATGGTACTTTAAAATGTGCTTTTGCCTTTAATAATGACGCCAGCTTCAGTTTTAGTTACAATTTCCAACAATGCGACATACACACTTTGATTTCAAACCGGGTAGTGCATAACAAATCAACTTTTATTTATTTATTGCTTTATTTATCTCTATTTATTTATTTTATTACTTTGTTCATTTTATTTGTTTTTAAGTTATTACTTTATCGATACGTTATTGTTTTAAAATTCCAAATCATTGGAAGAATATAGAATAAGTCCTGTCGAACTTAAGCGACGAGGGACAAAATAATTCACGATCTATTGGCACCTACATTACTAAAATTTACGAACAAATTTCATGTGATCATTCTAAGATTATGATCTCATGAGATTTGTGATATAACATGAAGCAAACTTGGAAATGAATGTCGTATTTATGATTTAAAAAATAAACAAAACATCGTACCATTTTTTTTTATTATTTTTTTTTACGAACGTCAGACATGGAAGCCAATTCTGCTGTTTGATAACATTCTTCAAAGATGCCGCTTGATGGAAACTTATTGAAAATGACCGAACATTTTGAAATCAGCTAACATTGATTTGAAGTGGCTTGGAACACCACCGCTCCGCTATCTTGCAATCTTGTCCTGTGGGGAGGAGGGTGTTAGTCCAGCTCATTTTTCGTCGCTTGACAGATTCTGTCTAAATTCCCAAGATTTATCGGCTTCTATATGGCTGTGTTAACAGGAGGTTAAGGTCAGTCCTACATTTCTCTCTACCACCATGCAAGACATTTTTGGGAGGAGGGGAAGGACATCCGCTACATGTTTATAAACACCAGAAGATGCTTTTGATAGCCTCTTAATAAACGGGAAAGAATTTTAGTTTGTAAGAACGAAAAACAACATGAGAATCAGTAAGTAATACTCAAGTTTTGCGTCAGTAAAGATGCATAGATAGCACTATCTCTACATTTGTTTTTGTTTTTTTTTTTTTTTTTTCTTTTTTTCATATTGATGAATGATGTAGAATGCATCGGCAAGAATAAAAATAAAACATTATTTGTCATGAGCGTTGATTTTTTTTCGCTTTTCGCGAAATGTGATTCTAGATAAGTGTACAGTTGAACAACCATGGATGTTCGTGTGTGTGTGTGGCGATTTTGAGTCAACTATTATGATTTTTATTTCCTGTAGCATTCATGGATTTCATGTTCAAAACTCAAGAAGCCCCGAAATAGTTTCTACGAGAGCATTTAAGTAAAAGGCGAGACTTACGAAACCCAGATGATATATTCCATTCAAGTATTTGGAAAAACTGAAATTTTACACAAAACACATTTCGGTAATTTTCCATTTAGACAAATGGCAGTATTACTCACCAACTCTCGGTAATAGTTTGTTTGTAACCCAATATTATTCATCAAACCCATTAGTAGTTTCAGTTCTGGTATTTGAGTAAAAGAAATGATTTTTGAGGAAAAAAATGTTCATGCGATATTTGAATCGAGGTAGCTATATTAAACAGACATCCAGCCAAGACATCCATTATTTTTTATAGAACTGTGACTATAATTATAGCTACAAATCTTTATTTTTTCACTACCTCATTCACCCTTACTTACAATTTATTATATTCCGGTAAGAAATTTTTTGTCGGGAGGTTTAAATAGTAATTCAGAATGATTAACTTATACACTTGTCTTTCACTTTCGTTTTAAATGTTGGAAGTTTGAAAAAAAGATGGGCACTAAAATTCTTTACTTATTAATTAAAAATGAACTAATTCTTGTCTAATACTTCCTTATATTTGCCTATCATAAAAAAAAAATTGCTAACAATATAATAACCCGGCCTGTGAAGTCGTTTGGGAAAAGAACCGACTTCGACTCCGACTCCTGGAATTTGAAAACTCCGACTCTCGACTCCTGGAATTTGAAAACTCCGACTCCTTTATAAATATATATACATTAGGGCTGAAACAAATATTCGGCACATTTTTAAGCGCATCGACTCTTCTACACCAAATCAGTCCGACTCCGACTCCTCTGCCCCAAAATCAACCCAACTCCGACTCATAGCACTAATAGTAACCCATAAGGTTTAATTTAGTTAAAGATCTGCAACCTATAAATTTTGTTTTGGTGTTTAAGTAGTTTTATTTCCATTTCTTTTAAGTTGTTTGTTGTCTTTTGTTTGTGCGTTTTTTACAGAAACAAATCTAAATTGCATTAAGAAATTGCGTTTGAAGTATACGTCTAATATGCCACGCTTGCTGAAAATTTTTACTTTTATTGAAATATGATAACCTGATGTACTCTCTTGCTTCTTCTCTCTCTAGAAAAGATATTATATAAATACTCTAACATCAACAGGCGTAATATCAGATGGCATTTTAAATTATGGGTTGTATCTTACTACAGTTGCAAGTCTTAGTTCCTTAGATTAATGACAAATGACGTGATGAAATCTCGAATTCAGAATTTAAACCCCGGTTGAGACACTTCAATGATTTCTCCCACAATTTGTGGTACCTCTCTATCTTGTTATGCTTCAGAGCTCTCGTCCATATCACTATTTCAACTCCTTTGATGGTCACCTGAATTTAGTTTACTTTGGATACTGACGATTCCAGCATAGTCGATCATCAGTTTTGCTTGTACTGTTACTTTTTATCACTGAGTAAGGAAAACTAACTATTACCCGAACGATGTTTAGATAGTTATTCTCATTTTTTTCATTTACATCATATGGGGATTTCCAGCACAGATGATTGCAGGAGTTTTACCTTTATAGCTATTATAAATAACAAAAACTTCGTTCACTTAGTTATCATCCATCATTCAGCAATGAGTATTTTATGGATAAAATTTATCATATATTTAGACATGATTCTTCCGCTGTTAGGCATTCGTCTATTTTGCTCAAATATTGATCTTTCTCTTGAAATCAGCTAGATAGTCGATAGAAGCTTAAAGCAGCAGTTTTACAAAATTAAAAACCAAAATGAAGCTTTGAACTACACTGTAAAAAATCTGAGTAAACTTATACAGTATATAACAACTTTTATTGTATTCAACTTTTCTAGGTTGCGCAAAAGTTTAGATAATTGAGGTTTAAATTTACTGCTACAAATTGTCAGATTTATGCTACTCTCACCGTAAGTGGTGAGCAGGTTTGAAAATGCTATTAAAATTAGATTACATTATAAAAATGTTTTTTTTTTAAATTTATAGCATTTTTATTAACGCTATTAAAATATGAAAAATGTCTAGCCTTGGTTTAACCCGGTGCTCCAACATTTGGAGTGTTATGCCGCTATCTCGTTCAAATGATTTTCTCCTCTAGCTGCCTTGTGTCAGGGCCATCGAGAAACTGCTGACTTCGCGATGGCCCCGCTTGTATGTCATCAGTGGCCTAGGTGGTAGATTAGGTTGATCACGTGCCTTCCATTTCGAGTTCAAACCCGGCAACACTTTAAAGAATTAGGTAGTATGTTACACTAGAAGACAAATTCAAAGATACAAATTTGCTAGTTACAAAGGATAAGGGAAAGGAGGGTAAGAGTACGCACCTAGTGTATTGTTCGTTATAAAAATGAGAATTGAAAAGTGAGAACCTTGAAAATTGACTGAATCATAGTTTATTAACTTAGAAACTTAGGTACACAAAATGAAAGTTTTATCTTAAAAAATTATATGAAAGAAAGCAAGTGGAAAAAAAATTGCAAATGCGTACACTTACCCGACCTGGCGGATGAGAGTACGCACCAGGAAGGGTAAGAGAGAATTTAGCAGTAGTCACATACAAATGCTCCAGTGCCTTCGTAACTGGAACATTCATCATGCCACCACTCCTTACATAATCCACACTGGATCCAATCTTCATCATATGATTGTTCTCAGCCTGGGAATATTGTCGCCTCATTGTTTGCTGAATTTGTTGAGGGAACTGGGTTGTCTATAGAATGCAGAACAAGTTTTTTCTTTGCTTTCACGGTTTTTCCTTTTTCAGTTTTGGCCTCATTTTTACTTTTCATAGCAGCTCGATTAGCCTTTGCTTCTTCTAATTCTCTCTTTCTCTCTACCCTTTCCTTATGTGCGTACTCTTACCCGCTGATGTATTGTTCCTCAAAATCGTCCATAGATGGCTGCAGCATTCACAATAGTAAAATTCTGATATGCCCACGTTGTTCGGAAGGGAACAAAGCTCATAATGATATCTACTTAAAAAGCAAACATTAATCCTTTATTGACAAAAAAATTAATATTTCTTCACAGAAAAATTACATGCCAACATGCAGAAATCATATTTTACCTGATAAATAAACGACAGCAAGGATAAAAATAATAATGTCGGTCTCTTGAGCCTGCTGAAAACAAACGTGTTGAGTTGATCACACTCGCTTCTGCTTGCAGTGTTGCCAACAGGGAAAAAAGTCCCTGCGTACTCTTAACCGACTGCGTACTCTTACCCTCCTTTCCCATATGTCTTATAATTCTTACTTTTAGTGTTTACTTGCCTATGTTGCACCAAAATATCGTTAAATTAAGTACCATCCTTTGTAAACAGCAAATTTCCACCATTTTTTTGGGTGCAAAATACCATCGGAATTTTAGCAGTTTAGGCTCAAAAGTTTTGTTTATGCATTGCCCACTTTGATTTTTGGTTTGTATTTTTCGCATTCGCAATATTTGTAACTTCAAACTTCCCACAATGTGTGAGCAGTCAATATCATCTGCTGCATTCTAGAATTTTGCTAGATTTAGCTAGAAGTAAGGAGCAGTAGCCGATCGTACCATAAGAAAAAGAATATTTTTGTCACTAAAGACTGCAGTGGATTGACAATGGTTTATTATGATGGTACTATAAACTCAACTAACAAAGCATTTCTTCTTTATTCACTGCTTATTTTCAAATTTTTGAATATTTTTATAAGGGAAAATTTTATTGTTCGAAATTTTAAAAGGTTTTTAAGTTTCACTCTTAAAGAGGTAATACTTTCGGGGTAGTTATTATTCTATCTTATGCCCATGTTCTTATTATTTTATCCTTTATTGGTGGAACGGAATAAGACTCGTCATTAGGATGGTTATTAAAAGGTAGATCAATGATATTTATCTTTCATTCACTGTTTATTTTCAACTTTTTGGGGGAGTATTACGAGGGAATATTTTATTGTTCTTAATTTCAAAAGCTTTTTAAGTTGTATTCTTAAAGGGGTAATGCCTTTGGGGTAGTTAGTATTCTATCTCATACCCATGCTTTATTTCTTTTCTTCATTGGTTGGTGGAATGGAGTAATAAGACTCGTCATTAGGATGGTTATTAATAATTTGATTAATGATTTTTGTATATCAGTGCAGTAGCAACAAAAAGGGTGGTGGGACCCAAGGGTGATAAGATATGTCAAACGAGATCCTTCCACGCTTCCTGTTGACCAAGATGTTCCTGGTCTAGCCTGTTCCTGGAATGTGACATGTAGCTTCCTCTTCGGTTAACATCATGAGTGACAGCAGCGGAAAGACCCGTAGCGAAAGTTATTTTATTTCTCAGCTGATTTTCCTTTCTTTTTTTTCTTTCTGCTACGCTGTAGTAGTTGTCACCTCGCGTGTGGTAAGTTGGGTATAGGATGGAATTCCAATCTGCGATGCCAAACATTGGCGTTTTTAAGTTTCCGCCAGTAATGGAACGCATAAGCAACGTTGTGTAGACTTTTCTTTTTCATGTCTGGGGCTTCAGAAGGAAGATAATTATTCTTTTGGGAGGATTAACAAGACTTAATTGCTTCGTTTTTGGCTTCTCTGCAAGCGCAGCTTACTTTTACCTAATTTCTGAGTATTTCTATGCAACTTTTTCATAATTTTTTTCTGAAACAGATTTTGCTTATTTATGTATTTTTTTTTATTATTCCAATATTTTCTAATTTTTCATTTCGTCCACGAGCATTAAAATTCCTAGAAAATACATCAACTTGTTTTTATTTTCTTTTTTAACGTTTAAAGGGAAATTGTTGTTTACAAGCAACCACAATGTTTGTCTACAAACAATCACATTGCAGCACCATATACCGTCTTATTATTATTATTCCTGGTACTATGATTACATAATATTTGTTTTGAAATCACCTGTTAAGAAGTGCGAGTGAGACAAGTGTTTCATTTTTTCATTAATTCTCTCGTTCGGGAAATAGAAATAAAAAAGAAAGATCTGCACATACATGATATGCTTCTTATGGTTTTTATCCTGCACGATTATTTTGATATTTTAATGCGGAGAATAATACTTTTTCAAAATATTTTGTTCTGCAATTTTTGAGATTTTTATACGAGTGCGGCACACAAGCTTCTAATTCACTATTCTTAAAATTCCTCCTTTTTATTAAGTGCTTAATTTTTTCTCCTTTATAACTATTTATGCTTTTGTTTTTAATCTTAGAAAATAAAGCAGGAACTCATTTAAAATGGAAACAAATATTAAACAATTGTTGATATTTCAGCCATGTGTAAAAGTGTAAAAGTTGTAAAAAGTAAATACATTTATTTACAACATAAAAATATAATTAATTTTTTTTTGTTCAAATGGAAAATCCTTAAACTTTTTTTTTTTTTTTAATTTCCATTGAAAGAAAACAGATACGATTCCATTAATTTTCTTGTCTTCAGTAATTTTACGAAAACTTTTTCTTTTGCGTTCTTGTTTTAAAATTTACAATAAAACTGGTCAGTTTCTTAAAGCATCCCAACACGTTTGAAATGTTTTTAGACATGACCGACTTCTGAGAAAACCCTTAAGGGGTATTCCAGTTTAGAGGGCCAACCTTTAGGTGCTTTTTAAAACGCTGTACATAAAAAACGGTAAAGATTTTTACCATAGGGTTTTTTATAGGTTGTTTATTTATACTTGAAGAGCACACAAAAAAATTTAGTAAAAAAAAAAGTCAAAATTCAAAAATGTACAGGCCCGCAAACTGGAGACTCAAAAAGAAAAAGCTGTCCCATGGTTGACACGATTCCGCCCTCCTTGATGATCTGAAAACCAAAATCTTGGTCATTTCTTAAAGAGTAGGAATGTAGTTTTCGTTTGATCAGATCGATTTGCAAAAAAAAAAAATCGCAAAATGGCGGCTATGTATAAAGAAAAAGTAATTTTTTTCCCTCAATATTTCAACTTTGGAAGTTTTTAAAAAATAATAGAAAAATTTTTTTTCAAAAAAGCTCTGATCAAACGATAGCGACATATATTAAAAAGCTCTGTACCAAATTTTAAGTAAATCGATCCTCTGGCACTTGAGATATCATGTCAACCGTTCCGAAAAACGTAGTTTCGAGAAAAACGCGTTTAAAGTTTTGAGTCAAGTTTCTGGCAGTCTAAGTAATTTTATATGATGTTTTATTACATTAGTTTACATTTAGTAATAGTTCACAATTTTGTTCAAGATACAAACCCACATTATTTGTTAGTCTATATTATTACATCTGTATTCCTCCCCATGAAAAAAAATAAGAAAATAAAAGCAGCTGCACGAGGCATTTGCAGTGCAGGTGTTATAAAGGGAAAATGTTGAAGGAAAACGAAAGAGACCCGATCCGATTCAATAGTTGTTGAGTTTTCTTGCAAAGATAAGAACCAAGTATTAAAAATCCTCTGATATAGCTGTTTTTTACCGCCAAATAGTTTAATTACTTTACTAGACTCTTTTAATTTTAAATATTATGTAAACTTCCCCCAAACAGTCCTTTATGGTGCTTGAATAATACATTTATGTTTTTATAAACATAAAAATAAATAAATTATTCAAATGACATTTCTGACAAGCATTCTACATGTTTTAAAGGTTTATATATAATAAAAGATTGTGTACGACACAGGGAGCATTCAGGTAGCTAGAAGTTGCCCTACGGCTGAATATTGATTCGCTACGGTCGAACCGGTTTAGTTGCCACTTCACTAATACGGCTGTAACTTCGAATTTTTTTTTTTTTTTTTTAATCCTTTTACGGGTATATTTTTAAAGGTTTAAACTTTGAAAATGTGCAAAAAAAAATTTTTCAATTTTTTTGAAAATTCTAGATTAGAATACCCCCTTAACACACACATAATAATGAAATAAGGTCATGTATTGATATACGAACATATGACGGCTACACCACTGAAGCTTCATTAAAATCTTAGCGAACAAGAATCTGATGTACATGCCATGAAATTTTTCATAAAACCGATTTAGTGTTAAAGATAAATGAATTGGTAAAATAATTTTTATAAAAAAAACTCGCATAAAAAAGTTCATAAATAAAATTACAAATAAGCCTTCATTTTTTCACTCATTTTAATCTACTCGTTATTTATTAAAAAAAACATCCATAAGTTTTCTCTACTAATAATAAAGCAGCAAGTATGTGTGTGTGTGTGTGTTTGTGTGTGTGTGTCTGTGTCCGGCGTAGGGCCCAGACCGTCCAACGGATTTTCATGAGATTTGGCACGAAATTAGTTTGGAACATGGGGGTGTGCACCTCGGAGAGTTTTTTCCGAAATTCGAATTTGTTCTTCTTTTATTCCAATTTATAGCCGAAAGTTTCATAAAATAATCATTTTCTATAAGAAGGAATTATCGCATTGCTTCGAGCTTGATACCGTTGAAAAGCGCGTAAAAAACTGCCCCGGGAGAAGTTTCGCTCTACGTGCGAAAATTCGAAGCCTCTAAATTACCTAGAAAAGAAGTTATAAGCATTTTTCTCTGCAGCTCGAAATTATTTTTTCACGCTAATTAACTTTAATTTTAATTGTTACCATGCCGACTGACTATTAATCCTTTTTTCTTTCAACGAATTAAAATTTATTCCTAGCGGTTTTTAGCATTTTGAGGAGCAGCCGATTTTTAATTATTTATTTCTTTTTTTAGATTTTGATTATTAATTTTTTAAAGCGAATTGAAATTTATTTCCAACAAACAAAAAGTAATTGTGCCAAAAAACTTACGTATACACTCTCAGAAACGCATGCTCAAATCTCACGAAACTTATCGTATTATTTGACGAAATGGCTTCGTGAAAAAGGCTCCGAGTAAACCTTTCGTCAAATTGAAGAAATTTGTGCACTGTTAGAAATTTCATCGTGAAATTACGGTTAAATAACCGGCAGCAGTCTGTCCATCTAATTCACCGTTAAATTTACGGTTTGGAACATTTTTCTACTCACAGGCGGTTGATAGTTTTATTTTGATTTCCTTATTTTGACATGTATTTTACGGGACCATTTTCCATACTGAACAGTGGTTTTTAAAAGAAATGTTATTCTTTATAGCGATTTTTGTTATTCCAGCTTATTACTATTTATACTTTCATTTTTTTTTTCGCCTGTGAATTAGCACATGTGGTATTTTTCTATTTGAGCGCGGATGAAAGGTTCATTCCGCTTTCAAAGCTTTGCTTGCTGCTGTTTGTTTCTGCAAGCTACAAAATTTCGTCTTTCTGTTTTAAGCCGGGTCCCGACGCTACGTTTTGCACAACGTTTTGTCTCCGCAGTTCAACACGCTGCAGATAAAACGTTGCGTATAGATTAGAAAAGTGCACAGTTTTGAGTCCGGTGCGAAGACTGTACAGTTGCAACGATAACTGAGATAGAAAGCATAGATGTCTTAGAACTGTGCAGACAAATCGGCACATGTAGACGGTAGCACCCTTTTCCGATTCATTTTGTTTCTCAGTTTCAATTCGTCAGGTGACGATGGCCGACTTTCGGCAATGTTCTCAGGAGTTTCTCACAAAATTTATTGCATTATGCGAAAGTTTCCCATGCATTTGGCGTGTCAAATCCAAGGAGTATAGTGACAGGGATAAAAAGGGGACGCTTATGAGAGTTTAGTGGAAAAATTCAAAGAAATTGATGCAACCGCAAACAGAGAAACAGTTGTAAATAATTAATTTTTTGAGAAGTGTTTACCGTAAAGAATTGGCAAAAGTTAATAAATCGATTCGATCTGGGGCTGGAGACGAAATCTACAAGCCATCTCTCTGGTATTTTGATTTGTTACATTTCCTAAATGATCAGGAGACGCCAAGGCAGTCTAGGAATACCATCGATGAAAATAAAGAGATTGCAGTTGTCGAACCACCAGAACAGGCAACAAAAAATATCTATTTTATGTACTCATTTGACCACTTTAAACGCCGGGTACTTCTGAGACGTTCCAGTCTTTTTTTTTTTTAACATGACACCATGCCAAAATTGACCAGAGTAGTACCTCCTTCATGATGATATCGCACAAAACTGAGTGAAATATACAGATATCTCTGCACCATGTAGAAGCATAAAAAACTGCAACGTTTTAATTCAGTATTAAGACTGCGTAGACAAAAGGTTGTACAAAACGTAGCGTCTGCACCCGGCTTTAATGTCAATAAATAATAGATAAAAATTAATTATACTAAAAATTTATTCATTAAAAATATTATAATTTATTGTAATCGTTCTTTATGTGTGGGTACTTTAACTAAACAAACAAAATGCGTTTTCTTTCAAATATTTTCTTTTTTGTTTTGTTTCGTTTCTTTCTTTCCTTTTTAATTGTGCGTGTTTTGTAAAAAAAAAATGCTTAAATGTGTAGGATATCTGGCTGATTGCCGTGGGCAGCTAATTTTTAATTATGTGGAATGCTATACATTTTAATAAAATAACATAATTTACACCTAAAAAAGTTATCACTATATACACAATGGCAAACCGACTGGTCTTTCCGTTTTTTAACACGGGCATAGCCGTGCGGGTACCGCTAGTATAAAATAAAAGGATTAAATTATTTTTCCCTTCAAAAGTGACCTCACTTTGTAAACACAAAGAGGTATAATATTGACTCAATAAACTAGACAAACTTCCGATCAATTAAGCTTACAAAAATTTGTTTAAACTTCGCTCAAGAATGAAATGCGAGAGGTCAAAACCTACATTTCTTCTCTGTCCTCAGCACCATTATGAATCATCATTTTAGCTGTAGTCGGAAAAAGGACAACTGTGCAATTTGCCAAAATATTCTTCTCGAAAAAAGCACTATACTTGATAAATACACACTGGTTTTATGAAACGTTTTTCTATCTCTGTCTTTTTTTTTTTTTGAAAGTATCCCTCAAAAGGTAATTGTTACCCATTTTCAGTTTCAATAGCAGTCAAAACGATAGAATTTTGTACTTCTTTTTTCTTTTCAACAGATGCTTATGACGTTCCAAGTACCCAATGCCATGAAGAAATGTAACGTGAAATAGAGTCTACCAATTACGATTCTCTATTTTACAGGTACTGAAGCGTCTTAAGAAGGCCGATTGTGCATTTGAAGTTCTGATTTCGAGAACTTAGTAACTCAAACTTTTTTATATGTGGAATTCGAGAAGTTGGAAGAAATTGACGGGCTACACATCGTTCTTTTCTTTTTACTTGCAAGTGCACTGACTTCTAAATAAAAAGGAACGTTTAGAACAATTTAAATAGCGATTACACAATTCGCCATTTTTCCCCCGTCATCATGCTTTTTTACGTATTGGACATGTTTTTAACATTGAAATTCATCGACTTACATAATGAAATTAATATTTGACCAAATGTTAATTTTCTTATTTCGACGTTCATTTTTTTTCTCCTCTGTGTAACTTTTTCATGTTTTATGTTGTAATGGGTTCTTTTCTAACTTTTAATTGAATTGACAGCAAAAGAATTGAACCCTCTGTCTTTTCTAACTTTTAATTGAATTGACAGAAAAATAATTGAACCCTCTGTCTGTGCAGTATGCAACCAGGAAAGGGGGCGGCGCTGTTTATTTTTTGAAATTGTGTTTTTTCTCTTTTTTGAGGGGGGGGGAGGGTTGCTATTCCTTTTGTCATATGTTAGGGTTTCTTGTGATGCTTCTTTAGTTCCTTCTTTTACATATATTTGTTACTATTTAAACGGGCGTTCGCAGAATAATAATTAAAATAACAACTAAGGTTACTCTTGCTAGCTATATAATTTCCGTATAATGTTTTCATACTGTAGTATTTTTACCATCTCCCGTTATAAGGTTTTTTTACATTGAGGTACACTGATAATAATATACTTTAAATAATACAAAACCGTTTTGCATGTTTTATTGTAAAATATATATATTTTTTTAATCCTGAAATACAAGGATAAAAACATTAGACACAGCGAGAAGTAATTTTGCAAATTCTAACACCCCCCCCCCCCCTCCCAACACAACCTTGTTTTTTTTTCTAATCCATTAGATCGTAAACTACGTAATTTTGAGATGGAAGTCCTACGTCCCGAGTTAAATTTTTTCCCTCAGATTTTAAGCAGCATAGCAGTCATTGTATTTATCCTCTGTATTTTAATCAACTAGTCCTAAAAACAACTAGTCAACTAATATTCTCACTTTCAAAGTTTTTTTTTCTTTTTCAAACTGATTTCTTATAATAAAAATAATTATTTATAAACACCTCCTTACTTGAAATTCGAAATTATTTATTTATTTGCATTCACTGTGGTTTTGTGGTATTTTTATTAACAACATCTGAGCATCAAATGAAACAACTTATGAAATGAAGTTAGATGTATCATTTATAACTGATATTTTTAAAATCTAATGAACCTCAAATTAATTAAAGAAAGGACATTTTGAATCAGTGTTTTAGTTTCATTTAACGGATCAAATAAATAACATACCAGTGAAAAAATAAACATAGTAAGTTTCTTACATGCAGTCTAAAATAAGTACATAAAAAACTTTAACCTTTAGCTAGTTAATGTACTCCTATTAGAAGTTGATAACATTCAATGGATAAAAAGCTACTTTGAAAATTATATGAATCTGGAAGCATTTTTAAGACAAGTTTGTTTCAATTAGAATGCATGCTTTTTGCATAAAAAAGCTTTTTAAAACATTTAGAAATTCAAAGAGCTTAACAATTTGTACTTGACATTTTTAATTTTTAAGCAACGGTATTTTCTTTGAAAAAGCAACAACATACGGAAAAGCAAATAATAATAAAAGGATTTTGGAATATAAACAGTTAATTATAATTTGTTCATCCTTGGTTAACAAAAAAAATACTCAAAATGCTCTCAAGTTTTTCATTTTTAAAAATAACCTCCTAATTAAATAATTTAATCTCTATGTTTAAAAACCGAAACAGTTTTATGTATTCAAAGATCTTATCTTTGGATTAGGTTATTGCAGATGTAATTTGTTATTTTTGATATCTAGATGCAACTGAAGTTCGAAAAATAGGCTAAAAACCATTCGTATTATCTATCTTCCCGTTTATTTTCACGGGTATCCCCCTTTAAAAAAAGAAAAAAGCATGAAAGAAAACTTAATTTAGCTTAAAAATATCATTAAAGACGAAAAAATTGAAAATAAAGTAAATATTTAAATAAAGATTGAAAAATAAAAATTTGAGAGTAGGGTTTTGAGATGTTAAAGATGTGTCTGTCGGTTCGTTGGCATGTCGTCTTCCCCCCCCCCCCCCCCCAATAACTTTTAAAGGGATTGTCCGTTTTGATTTTTTTTTTTTTTTTTGCGTTTGAAAGATCTCGGTGTGAGGTGCAACTCATTCCCTTTTTTTTTTTTTTTTACAACTTTTTTGTTCAATTTTGTGCGGAAAAAACTTATTTGTAGGCGGTAATGTTGATGTTTAATTTTTAATAACATTTTGTTTTTCTTTTTGGCAACGGTTAAAATCAACTTTTTTTTCTTTGGAAAAAAACTGTTGTAGACTATAAGAGGTAATATTTATCTTTTTTATTAAAACTTACTTATTATTTTTCCATATTAAGTGCATTAACAGTTAAAAGGTGTATTTGGGAAATTTAAAAAATGAAGAAGCTAAACGAGTAAAAGAGAGAAAGGACTGCATTTACAAATTATACGCTGGTACACGGCAAAGTAGGCTCGTATATTTCCAGACTGAACTTCTTGTTATTTTTAATGTCTTCAGTAGAAATTAATGTTTTTCTTTGCAAAAAAAGCAATAAATGCTCTCGGACATTTTTATGTACAGCAACGCAATCTTATAATTTTGTCTATTCTTTTGCATGTAAGTGAAATAGTATTATAATTATTATTATCATTGCATAAAACAAATTTTCCACTATAAAAACACATAAATTACATGATTAGTAAATTTAATTGACTTGCAGCTTGTATATTTGTTTTCAAAAGTTAAAGATCTAAATATTTATGAAGATGACATTGTTCAGTAAATGCTAAAAGTGCAAAATTGTTTATAAATAAGTTCTAAACCACTTATTAAGAAAAAAACTCAGTTTTTAAATAACTCTTACAAGAGCCCCTTCTTTTTTTGTGAGGTTTGACTTTAGAAACAGCAAACTTTGTTCCACTTAAAAGCTCGTCTATGTTTCTTCTTTTTCATCCTACCGATCTTCTTACGCTTTGGCTCTCTCGTGGTAATGTTATTATTTTATCTGCTTCAACCTTAATAGAAATGCTGTCTTTTGCTCAGGATTTTATAAAAATAAAAAAAAAAGCATTTTGAGGATCCCATTGTATGACAGTTCATTTGCAATAGCTCACAAAAATACAGTTACGGTTGAAGATGTGTTGTGATCCTAGTTGATGGATCTGTTGCTACTAGAAGGCCTTTGTGATCTGATGTTACAGTGGAGAGTGATGAGGGGATCTTATTACCTTACGTAAGATTTCTTTCATCAATCTTTTTTGAATACTCTATTTGGCTGCCTATTCTTCTTTCGCTATTTTATTTCGTACCATGGCCTACGTATTTCGGATTTTTTAATTTGCATGTTTATTCTACATGCAAGAATTTTGCTTTTATATGATTCAGGGAGATTCAAAACAGGTTTACTTAACACATTGACTGACAGTAGGAACAAGTGAAGTCCGAAAATTAACACTATATGTTTTTGTAATTTTTAGAATATTAGAAGTATAGTTTTACTCTTTCTGCTTAAATAAATTTAATTTTGATAAATTTAGCACCTTTAATTAGGTTGCGACTATAACCGTCAGGGCGCCAACGGTAAATACTTACCAGTATAAACAATAAATATCGTTAAATGTATCAATAACAACTATAAATTCAAGAGAAAACACGATCGCACTACTCCCTTCACAACCACGTGCATACTGAAGCTGCAAGTCGTGTAACAGGTGCAAAACGAAATTCAACCTAAAACATTGTCTCCAAAACATGACACTAGGCTTCTACTTATACGCCGGTAAATGCACATTCGTGCCGCTATAGCCGCAGTGCCTAAAAAGGACAGTTTCGTTTTGGACGGCTATTGCCGTCATGCCGCATAGTGAACTTCGCTTTGACGGCTGTAGACGCAAGTGTCCATCAACGTGTTAAAAGTAAAACTTATTAGCGATCATAAAATGATAAAGCACTAGAGAACTTTTAGGACCATACAAAACCACATTGTCGATAGCTCATAGTAGCCACTGCTTCTGTAATAATGAACAACGATGGGAACGTGCTATTAAATATTAAAACTCTACACTTCTAATATCAACCAAAGCAATCTGCCTTGGTCAGAGTGCCAAGAAGATTCCATTCATGCCCAAGGGAGGAACCACTGGTATAAAGAATGTACAGTTTTTTTTTCCTCGTTCTAGTTCGTTTAGCATATTTCATTTCTTCCGAACTGATGCTATATGAAAGTTTATAAATTTAGTTGCTTTCAACAAACAGCGAAGCAAACATTCTGATTCGCGTTCTAAATAAACGCACCTGCAACCATTAGGATGTTTGCAACGTTCATGTATCATTCATCTCTTAAAGTTTTGTATACTGCTAAATAAAAGTGTTTTAAAATCGGTTGATTGGTTTCTCCAGTCTTTTAATGTATATTGTATAGGATTAACTGTATACGTATGTGGTTGATACTTTATTTTGCATGATTTGGGGAAGAAGAGCAAATCAAGAACGCACAGTCGATAAAATGTATTGATACAGAGAAGACCTATAAGGTCTTGGCAGCTCTCACTTTTCCATAATCCGTTAAATTTTGGAGATTATTCCATAAAACCTTTCAATTTTGAAGATGAGAAAAAAAAAAGACAAATGGCACGTTGTCTGATTGGAATCAATTTCGAAAAAATACTTATAGTCCTATTAAAATATATTTTAAGCAGAATGCATTTTGCCTCAAATCTATAAGTACTGAATGAAAAATTATTCACCTGTTAATTTATTTATTTTCAGATTTTACGTCATTAAGTAAAGGATAAGGTGCGTCATTGAAAAATGACGCTGTTCCAAATGTACTCATATAACATATTTTGCGCAACCCACTTAAATATAATTAAGATTGACTCATATTTAACGTTAATGAATTGTAGTAGAGTTATTATGGTTCTTTTGGGATGATCAAGTATAGCCATCAGGTAAATAGGGCATTGATCAGTAGAAAAATAATTTTAAATTAAGCTAAAACTCCTACATGTATGGATATCTCGAATAAAGTCTTTAACCTGGGATGCTGTATCAAATCCTTTTCAAAATTTTATTATTTTCCTCTACATTTCCCGAAATACTAAATGTTCTTTTGATTTTAATGTCAAGCTAAACATTTTAATCGGATTTGTAACAGCTGAATATAACTAACAGCGTAACGTATTATTTGCTCATTCAATTATCTCTTGTTGTAAGTATTGCATAAGGTAAAGAAAAGAGTTAGATAACAGAAGTTTGTGCAGAGCTAACCAAGCGAGCTCGAGTTTACTTTCTCGTATACAATTCTAGACACGGATACAGGAATTTACTGAGCAGAGGGCAATTTCTTCACGATTTTACCTATCTACCGGAGGAATTGTTCCTTTGAGGGAAAATTATAAAATTTCAATTCCTTATGTATATAATAATTAATAATACTTGACTCTCAGAAGGGGGGCGCAATTGCCCCCTTTGCCTCGTCTCTGTATCCATAACTGCCAAATGGGACCAAGGATTTTGAAAATTAGGTTTGCGGATTTCAGTCTCTCTCCCCTACACATTTATATGCTGGAGTCTATCAAAATTTAGTGCCTCAGTTTATGAGTAAAAATGTTTTCGTTGTCAATAGTGCTGGAAACGGTAACTTTCAGTTTGCTTCAACGCGGAAAGGAAGTTCCTGTCTATTTTCTGACTTTTTAAGGGAACCATTTCCGTTCTTAATAACGTCTATACTGAAAAAAATAGATGCATAGAGTTTTATTATTATTGTTAATAATTTACGGGTGGTAATCTTGACAATTTACCTGTAAATATTATTAATACAATGTTACTATCGAAAGCACTCTCTCCTACCACAATGTGAACAATCTCCCCTCTACCATCCACCCTATAAGAAGAGATTGCCCAAAATAGCTTTATTGGTTTTAATTCCAGCTACTGTTTTAAATTGCAGAATAACAACAAAATAGTAATAAAAATGCATACAAAACAAAATTGGTCTATAATACCACAAAAAATTGGGTAAAAAAAACTAACGTCTTCATTCTTTTTTTATTGTATTTTCGAATTGTGCGCCAACCCGGTTGTATCTTATAAATGAACTTTTCTGTTGGTTGAACAACAACTATTCCGTATAGTGTGGTGCTTAAAGATTGCAAAGAGCAACTCATTTCAAATAATAAATTTTGTAATAAAATATAAAATCATTGTAATAAAAATATAATTACACGTTCATTTAAAGCACAAATGAGCATTAAAATGCAGACATATGTTTCGCGATTGCTTGGAATCCCTTTCTCAATGCGACAGGGAGCTTCTGGATGTTTTGCATCTTGTTTTGGATGTTTTGCATCTAGAAGCTCCCTGTCGCATTGAAAAAAGGATTCCAAGCAATCCCGAAACATATGTCTGCATTATAATGCTCATTTGTGCTTTAAATTAACGTGTAATTATATTTTTATTACAGTTTACTTGCACAAAGTTAAATTATTATTATAAAATCATTGCACAATTTCTATATTAATCTCACACAGGTTTATCTAGCACAAAGTAACTTGTGCTATTTAAAATTATTCATGTTTTTTTCACTTTGCTCTGAAACAAAATGTACAAAAAGAAATTTCGCGAATATGTTAGTGATTTGACTTCTTCTGGTTCCTTACTACTTCAGTGTCAATCTCTTTCACAGAAATAAAAAGACATATGCAAATCATTTCTTAGATGAGATGACTCTTAAAAAATGCCTTTCGTAACATATTTTTTAGCTCACAAAAAGTTGTCCTCAAATTCGCCAATTTAGCCATTGCATTTCCTTTGTTCTCTTTGCGTGACGTCTCTCTTGCAAGAGGACAGATGGAACAGAACCTGACCCTTTTTTTCTTCAGCTCTTTTTCTGACGGTATTTTGTATTGTTCTTTAAGGAAATAACTCCACTGAGAACGAAAATCTTCAGAACCCGGAAAACATTCAAATCCTGATATGATTCTCATTTTTGCTGATTATTATCCATGACATTCTTACCTTCAAAACTGATCATATTGTTGAAAGTTTGTCTTAATTTTGAGATAGTTGAGGCAACTTAAAATAAAAGATATCATGTAGCTGAAGTTGTAATTTATTTCTAGATAATTGTGGCAAATTTCAAAATAATAAAATGGCCTCCAAAGAAGTGATATAGTTCAAGTTAGATTTTAGTTCCTAGCTATTTGATAAAGTTTACTAACTAAAATTGTGAAATCCCTTTCAAGGTAATTATGTAATGCAAATGATATTTTAGTTCTCAGATGTTTGTGGCAACTTTTAATAAAACTTATAAAATAACCTTCAAAAAGGTCATATAAGAATCGGAATGCCATGGAATGTAATTTTTGTTTTTAGATTTTTAAAGCATCATTTAATCATAATGACAAAACGAAATCCAACGTAATCGTACACTTGAAATGATATTTCAGTTTCTGGATAATAAAGCACTTTTAATCAAAATTGTATACTGACCTTTAAGGGGGTAATATAATTGTAATGCCATTCCATTACTCACCTTTAAGGGAGTCATATAATTGTAATACCAACGTTTTCTAACCCTCATCAAGGTGACTGATATGAGTTTTCCTGATTTTTGCCTATTCATCATAGAAATGCGAGGCAACCACCTTTAGAAGATCTCCCAAGGTGTTCTAAATCAAAAAAAAAAAAAAGAAAATCTCAAAATATGCTTTTCAGTCACCGAACACACACACACCAGAAACGAAAAAGAAAATTCTTACATTTTCTCGTTGCGTAATTTCGGTTTATTGAGAAATTCCCCAATCCTCTTCGTTAGATGATGGGATTTCCTTGTCGTCTCGTTGCAATTTCTTACACAACTTCATATTAAAAACAGTTTAAAAGACGCGTATCACAATAATCTAAGCTCTAGAAATGGAGGAATTGCATCAAATTCCGGAGCTGTTCTGATTAGAAAATAAGGTATGATACTACATAATAGATATTGTTCGCTGTCGTATATGATACAAAAAAGCATGCATTAAGACCGAACAAATGCTACGATGTAGAACAAATCCCGAATCGCTTTACTCTGCTTTTATTAAGGATGTCCTAATGCACTTTGTCAACGAAAAATACGTATTCATCTTTCTCTTTATTTACTATCTATCGTTCTCCCTCTATTTCTCTTAACACTAAAGTAGCATATTTTGATCTAATGTATGTGACAAAACTATGCCGTAATAAAATAAATAAACGCAGTAAAGGAAATCAGATTTGCACCTCTGCGCATTTGTTATTTGTGTTTATTAAAGTTTTGTTTATGTTACTTTGTTTGCGGTACGGACACGGCTAATGTACTTTTTTATGGAAATGTGGATTCGTGTCTTTGGCATCAATAAAAGAGCAAGTTTTCAACTGCAATACAACGGAGAATATTATAGGCTTAAATAAAGCAATAATGATAGTCAATTTCATATTCTTGTGTATTTCATCATAGTATCTATGCACTGTTAAAAATTTCCGCTTAAGAAAATAGTTCTTGCCTGTTCACTCACAACTTTCTAGTTGCGTGTTGAGCGTTTCTTTTCTGCACTGATGAAGAGGCTCCATTGTAGCTTCGAAATGGATATTTGCGATACTTTTTATTCTGAATTTGTGCTCTTTTACGTTGTTTGTTTTATCTTTGTACTTACATTTTTAAATGGTTATAAAAACGTAAACTTTTGTATTTACGGCTTTTTAACCAAGCTGATTGGAAATCGTTTAGGTCCCGTAAAGATAGAAAAATGTTCCAAACCGTAAATTTAACGGTGAATTAGATGTACAGACTGCTGCCGGCTATTTAACCATAATTTCATGATGCAATTTCTAACAGTGTATGTGCATTCATGAAATTGTTATTTTTTATAATGAAATATTATTATCGCATCTAAGTTTGCACATAATATCTATTATTTGTAGGATGCCAACTTATGTATCCAATTTAACAAATATATTTTTTGGAGTATTTAAAAATAATTTGACTATCACATACCAATCATGTTCCCAAGAGCACATGCGAAATTCGTTGCCCTCGATTGAAGATAAATGTGCACTGTAAAAAATTTAACTGCATGTTTCGCCAAAAAAAGTGCAAATTACTACCAAATGCACTAAAAAATAATACAAAGTGTTGCTGACTGCAAAAGTTGGTGCTTATTTTTTCTATATTTTGGTGCAATATACGCAAGTTCTCACCAAAATCTAGTAAAATGAAGCACCATCCTTTGTAGCCAGCAAATTTGCATCCTCCTTTGGTACACATGGCGCTAAATTTTTTACAGTGTGTGAACCAGTGGAATTTAGGATGTTAGTTCTTAGCCTGTAAGGTTTACTGTTCGACCACTGATTTTACGGAAAGGAAAACAGCGTACGTTTAGCGACAAGCGGAATAGGTTCCGCTGTACCTAGATATATCTAAAGTCAAATTAGTCTGCAAAAGAAATTACTATAATGTAAAAAAAAATGTGGTATGTTGGACCAAAAATGGCTGGATCTGCTGGCTACAAAGGATGGTGATCAATTTTACAATATTTTGCTGCTAACCTGTATGTTGCACCAAAATATAGTAAAATTAAGTACCATCGTTTGTAGAAAACAGTCTTTTGGCACTGTTTTTTGGTGCATTTGGTATTAAATGCATTATTTTTCGGTGCAACATGCTGATAAATCTTTTAGTGTACGAACATAGTATTTGACAAAAGGAATTCTTAAGTTCATTTTCTAATGCAATGTAGAATGATGAAAATAATGAAAAATGATAAGGGTAGATTTAAAAGGCTAAAAACTTTCTTTCGTGACTAGTCGGAAAGAAAAAATATGAAATCGTGTTAAACTGAACAGTATAAAACTTAAAAAGGTCACTAAAAAAGAAAACGGAAAAGGATAGAAAAACTTAGAAGAGATATCGTGTATTTCCAAATTGGATAGTTAAAAAAAAGGAAAAAAAAAACGTTTTTACTATTAAAACTAATTTAGATCGGTATGAAGTTATATAATGAGAAAAATAGAAACTTGAATAGTTAAATGACGTAAAGAAAACTTTATCTTATTACAAAATTAAATAAAAAAATATTATTTATTTCTATGTGTATAAACTGATACTTCTTCTATTACTAATACCTCTGTAGTTTCGTTTTAGGTTAACATAATTAGGAGTAGTACCAAGCTTCCGACTTTAACAGAACATGCCCCACAATGTATTTATTTTTTAATTTTATCTCCTAACGTCTAGCATGAAAAAATACAAAAATCTTACATTTAAAGCTTGTAATACAATTAACAAGGAATAGTACAAGAAAAACAATTTTTAAATTTACGTAACACAAATTGTTTACTTTTACTTTATTTGTTTTCATTATGACTGAGCATGTCATATCATTTATAATTTCTATACACTTATACATTGCATGAAATTATTTCTTGACTTTAAAAGGATATAAAATAAACAATTTTAATTAAATTTTGTACGTAATTTTTAGCTGCAAATTTATACAGAGATCTTTTTAAAGGCAATAAATAAATAAAATAATTATCGAAAATGAAACTGATAAAGACGTATTTTTTGTATCGTCCTTTGATCTTCATCTAATATCTCTGTTCCAATAAATGTCGCAATAAAACGAAAAAAAATAGAAAATGAAAAAATCTTCTAAGCGAGACAAATGTTTAGCTCGAATTTCCACAAACAGAAAAAAAATCAGAAAATGATAACTACAGAAATGTAATGAAACGGAGGCAATAAAGTTAAGTCGCGTATAAAAAATAAATAAATAAATACATAAAAGAAAGAAAGTATATATTAAAAAATACTACAGACGTTGCCGAAACTTCCTGCAAATTTATTGCAGAAATGGTCAGGACGCATTAAGGATTCCTCAAAAAATTGGCTATATATTCAGCCATCAGACTTAAATGAAAAGGAGGTAAGAACGGTTTCTTTTAGCAACGATAAATATCGTCCACATTTTGATGGAGAAAAAAACTATCGCTACATTTCTACGATCATCAGGCACACCCTTGAGTTACGGAAATGTGGAAACTGCACTTCTGGTGTTCTCCATACTTGTAATTTCGACCGAAGCGACGCTAGGTAGTTTTCCTATTTTCTCTTGCATCCATAAGCAAGTCTTGGGCTACTTTCTTGAATGATAGGAGCGTGTTTCTGCATTATACCGAGACTTGGATTATCTACACCTACATAAGTTCGATCAGGGCTCAAGATCTCTCGCCTCGGGAAATTTCTCTTAATGCAAACAGGCGGGATTCTCTGCCGCATATTTTCTGTTCATTGATATAATCTCATACTGGATCCATAACTGGATCTTTGATCAAGCTTAGCGAAGGTGGCTGGGGTTCAACGATTTCTGTTTTCAGTATGTCATTATACGAGTATATATTTTATTATGTATATATACATACAAATGCTGCAGACGTGCTGTTCAAAATCCAGTTTTTACTAACCCAATACTCGATGTCAAAGATTTTTACACTTTTATTTTCATTATAGTATATAATTGGCACTGAATGATTGAACTTTAAAAAGTCTCAAAATAAAACAATATTTTAAAGAAGACAAAATTGAACAAAATAGCGTGTGCAAGTGCAGCAATAAATTAATAAAACAATATAAATAATTTGCGAAAAATTGAAAATTCATGATGTAATTGTATATGTGTGTGTGATGAATTTACTTTGTGTAGGGGGGGGGGGGGTCACGAGTGTTGGGCTTATAGTCATTATTATCTTTTACTGACTTACCTTAACTAAAAAATACATCCTAACTTTCTAACTTTTTATTAGTATTTTGTTTTTTTCCTCACTGTGCATACATGAATGTGTGTAGTGCGTATTGAAGGAAAAATAGTATAATAAATTCGAAATTAAGTTAATGTAATTAAAAGAAAACTATCATATAATATGTATCTAAAACGACACTATTACGTTTCGAATGAAAGTTCGCCTGCAAGTAAAGAAGTACTACCTGAAAATTGTTTATGTAGCAGCAGATCTAATGAAGATTACGATTATCAAAATATGGATGATTAAATGTTTATTTAATGAGACTTTCTTTAGCATGGCATTTTATAAATATGTGCCTGAACTTATCTTTATGTTGTAGTAATCATTTATATATACAGGGTGTTCAAAAAAGATTATGGCAAAATAGAAATGGGGATTTACCCATCAAGAAGAACAACATATACTATAGAACCTATGGCCGCATTCTACTCTGAGAAGAATAAAAGCTTAACCTGCAATTTCCAAATTGAACTGTCAGTAATACTAAGACAACGAAATAGCAGAATTATAAGTTGTACAATACCATTTATTGACATCATAAAAGGGTCAGACAGTATCAATTGCTGCTAGTCACGCTCAAGCATGGCTCGCACAACTCATACGGCAAATTAAAGTGCCATTCAAGGTACTCTACACTGTTAAAAATGTACGTAAGAAAATAGTAAAATAACCATTTATTTGATTGTTATTTTACCACATTTAACTACAACAGTTGAATAACCACTAAAAAGATGGTACTCAAACCGCTGATTGCGAAAAAAATCGTTTATTCTCTGTTTATCCTAAAGAACGTTTAACTAACCGTAATTTTCAAGCGCTTATAAGAATCGGGCGTCCATCTTGGTTGCGAAACCTTACCGGTCGTACGTTGTTTTAAAATAGGAATACGGATTTATCAGTTAAAATCTGCATGTGTATGTAAAAAAAGGAGAAAAAAAAAGTGGCTTAAGCAGTGGTTACTAAATAGAAACACATACACACGTAAATCAAAAGTTGGAGACATCGGATTACCGAACGGCTTGCGAATGAGCGAACCCATAATTTGAGCTGCTGAATCTTGTTTGTATTTTAATTTTTGCAGCAAATAAATTGATTTTCGTCAATATACAGTAAATTTAGACTAAAAATGATTTTAGATCCAATCAAAAACTGAAATCTCAATTTTAAGGCAGTTTGCCTGTTGGAAAAGAAGATTTATTGATAAATAAACGGCCGCTTCACGTGGTGTAGATGGCCGAATGGCTAGAGAGCCAGGTTGGTGTGCCGTACACCCGGGTTCGATTCCTGCAAGCTTCGTTTACGGTTTCTACGCCTCGAAATGGTTCAAAAACGGTAAACATTTTGTTTTTAAACCATTTTTAAATGTAAGTACAAAGATAAAACAACGTGAAAAAGCACAAATTCAGATTAAAATTAACGCAAATAGCTATTTCGAAGCTACAAATGGAGCCCCTTCATCAGTGCCTAAAAGAAGAAGAAACGCTCAACACACAAGCAAGAAAGCTGTGAGTTGCTGGATTGGTCAATCGCTAATCCGACACATTTGGTATAAATACCGGTGTCTCTCTGGTTTTTGCCTTGTTCACTCACAGCTTTCTTGCTTGTGTGTTGAGCGTTTCTTCTTCTTTTATGCACTGTTGCAGGGGCTCCATTTGTAGCTTCGAAATAGCTATTTGCGTTAATTTTAATCTGAATTTGTGCTTTTTCACGTTGTTTTATCTTTGTACTTACATTTTTGCACAAAGTATTTTGATCATTTTGTCTTATACATTTTTAAATGGTTATAAATCCGTAAACTTTTGTATTTACGGCTTTTTAACCAAGTTGATTGGAAATGGTTAGGTTCCGTAAAGATACAAAAATGCTCCAAACCATAAATTTAACGGTGAATTAGATGGACAGACTGATGCCGGTCATTTAACCGTAATTTCATGATGAAATTTCTAACAGTGTATGGTAAATGACGAATTAGTTCATTCAGAGTGAAATGTATACAATGATTCCTCTTATTTGACGAAACCTTCTTTAACACCTTGTATAGAAATATAATTTCTGAATCAGTTAAACCGGTAAATTATGACATAATATTCATAGTCGAACTAGATCATTAGTAATTGAAGTACAGTAGATTAAAACCTTTGTCTAACGGTACGTTCATATTCATTCTTTAGAATACTTCTGGCTCATCTCTCTACAGCTGAAAGCACGTGGGGAATCTTTGGGATTAAAGTTCCCCACACTGAGCAGGTACACTTTTTTTAATCATTTGATTCTAATTACTGTTGGTGAGATTCTTATGTTAAATAGATCATAATGTCTATGTAAAATAAAGAGTAATGAAGGAAAAGTTAATCAAACCCTCGTTAAAAAGCACTCAATACAGGTGGAATCATGTGTCTCCCAGGCGCTGTTAGAACCCTACTCTTAGACATTTCAATTTTTTAGTGTACATGATACCTTAAACTTGAGAAGTTTACATAGAATTTCGAGATTTAAAAAGTGTACAACTTCAATAGGCTGATCAAGTCAGATTCGTTATCAACAAATATAAAAATAAATTTCAGTCAGCTTTGGTAAATTATCAAATGCTATAAATCTTTCCAATATCTGTTTCTGATATTTAACTTGGAGAACCTTTTGGTGCTTAGAGAAAAAAAAAGGACAGAAGGAAAGAAAAGAAAAAAAAGGAAGGTAATTGAATGATCTCAGAACAAGGGGCACTCTTTTACAAAAAGTAAAATCATCATCGACTCTGGGATAATAAAACTAAAGATCCCGTAAAAATACCGATATATGACTTAGGAAATGGAGTCGACACACGATGCGAAATTGACCATAAAAAACACAAAATTGACCAAGAGAAGTGGGAAAAAGTGTGAATTAAAATGGAAATTTTTCTGTAAAGTGCCTTTATCCTGTCAGGATACGAATTTCCTGAACGTTTGTCCAAGATTCGCTTTTATTTCGACATGCTCAGCGTACATAATACCTTAAATCGTGAGAAGTTTCTATAGAATTTCAAGGTTCGGTGCAGCAGGCAACAAGTGTTAGGAACTGGCTTAGCCAGCGAAGCGAAAGATTGCGGATTATCTTGACGTGATCTCCAGATTTGTATCTCTAAATTAGGTATAACATTTCCCCCGCTTTGTCGGCAAGCTTCATTCAAGAAACGAATTTGTCTTTTAATTTGGTCTAATTCGGACCGTTAATATTTAACGCTGATGAAGCCATTCATTGCTCAGTCACACTTAACGTGGCGTTGTGTTACAAATCATCATATCGAATGTGATTCTCATTAAATATTCCATCGAAAGGAAAGATTTATGGATGAGGCAATAAGACACGTGCCCTTAGAAAGACTTTGCTAATGTCTTAACCTAGCGGTACTCGATTTTCTTTTCGTCGGGCCGCTTGCATTTGACAAGTATTTTACACCAGGCCGCAATATAAATATTTTGAAAAAATCAATATATTTTTTTCTCTTTGAAAATGTCAAATTCATCTAATAAACTACAGCTCGGCGCGCTTCATGTAGCCCGTGGGCAGTATGATTGCGCACGGTCTTAACCGATTAATGCTATTTATTTCTGAAGAGCATCCCCTTTGTTTTTGGGATTAGAAACTTTTTTTCGCTACATTTGAATGTTTGTTAATGCATTCATAACTCGAAAAGCAACTGGCAGTCAATGTTTTGTAATTTAATCACTTAGTTACAAGACATTAACGGGTTAATTAGGAAGTAAAACCTGAAAACTTGAATGAAAATAAGTTTACAGCACGGCTTGTGAAGTTTATTGACTGGCCTTCGCTGCGTCACGCACGAAAGATCGGCGCGCTGCATGCAGCTCGTGGGCAGCGAGATTGCATACGGTCTTAACCGATTAACGCTTTTTTGTTCCGTAAAAATTCAATCTGTCCTATTATCGCGGCATCAGGCATTTTATTTTGAACACAACAATATTTTTTCTTTAACATAGGATAAATTTGTATTGTGTATGACTTTTCTTAATCGCATTTTACATAATTTTCTCCTCTCAAACAGGTAAAGCCGTGGAGGATCACTTCTAGTTTAAGTCCAAACAACCCTCCTCATTTCTCATTTCTCCAAGGAAATGCGTTACATAGTTAGTTAGAGTCTAGAAAACTTTCAATCCAGGTAATTAAACGCGAGCACAGATTTTATTTTATTAGTTAGGTTTCTATATAATTAACACCGTTTTTTAAAGGTAAAGGGTTTTTAATTTGATTAATTAAAACGAAAGAAAATTTTGAAGAGCACTTTTGTTTTCGGGATTTGAAACTTTTCTTTCGCTACAGTTGAGTATTTGTTAATGAATTCACAACTCAAAAAGCAACTGGCAGTCAATGTTTCGTAATTTAATCACTTAGTTACAAGCCATTAACGGTTTAATTAGGAAGCAAAACCTACAAATTTTATTTTACACTATAAACTAGGAATTCATTTTATGTCTAGCGTGTACGTTATTTTGTAAAACATTTCTAGAGTGTTACAATTTCGGCAGTTGAGTACGAGTGCATTTATTATGCAATTAAAAATACCTTATGTTTTAAAACATGTAAAGAAGATTATTTTCTATTTTCCAGTTTAAATTTAAAAACGATACTATTCACACAACCATCTCTTATCTAGTATATTCCCGACTCTTTAAGTAATTTTTAAAAGTAGTTTTAAAATTTAGTCAATTTCAATAGTCAATGCGATAAACGCTGCGACTGAAGATGCAAGAAACTGTAGTTTTATTAACAGTGTGCAATTTAAAATTTACCGCTTATTTAATATTTAAAACTTGATTGCTATTATTTTTTAAATAATTAATTTAAACATTTTACATAGAAAAAATGGAACGCAAGTATATAGAAGTCGAGTATAATCATTAAAGGGGGGGGGGGGGGAATTTTCCTTCATATATTTTGTGAAATATTTTACTGGAGCAATTTTTTATATGAAGTCGTCGTTGAAAGTTATGGAAAATAACGTTTTCTCGTGTGCGCTTATAAATCAGAAAACAACTGATTTTTTTTTATTGTTAAATCTTTAAAGCGTGATTAAATTCATAATTTAAAGCAGTGGACTTCAAAATTTTCTGATTTTTTTCTACAATTATTTGTTTTTGCATGATATTCGAGTAAGACTTTTTTTCTCTCTGTCCCTCGTTACTTGAGCAAAAATTTCCTGATGATCTACTTAGTGAAATTAACACTTTTAAAATGGAATTGTTTTGTGATTTCAACCACATTTTTGCTTTTTCTTTGGGGAATACTGGTTTTTCCTCATTCATTCATCTTGTACATCTCTTATGAACAAAGTATTTCAGCAGTTAAAGTCATTGAGTAAAGTTTCTTATTTTTAATTAGTAGGAACTTGTAGTTTTCGTAACTTTTGTAGATATTCACTTTACAATATTTTTAAGGGGAATTTAACTCTTCATTCTTGGAGTTAATTTCCTCACAATATGTAAAAACCCACTCATTTGCAATTGTAATAGTGTTGATGCTCAAAATTATAAATGCACAATAATAATTAAACATTTTTATTTATAGTCTCTTTGATTCAACCTTGTGTATTACGATATCCTCAAATCCGCCAAAATAACATTACAAGTAACAATATCGTATTTTAGGTGCTTAAAGTTTTACATTTTATTTTTTTCATTTTAGATGAAACAATTAAAAACATTAAGTGTAAAACAAATTTCATCAAATTGCTCGGATTGTCATCAAATAGTCTCGCAATTTTTTCCCAACCTTGAAAAATTCAGATTACAAAGTTTGAAGTTCTTAAGTGTGTTTAGATTCAGAAGCACTATATCTTTGTAATCTTAAGTGGAAAGGGAAGGTTAAGATTTAATCTTAGTTCATAATTTTGCTGAAATGTAGATATCTCTAAGTAAGTGTTGAGACATGGAAAGTCATACCTAAATTAAGTCATTCATAATAATCATTAACTTAAGCTTTTGAGTCCAAGTTCTGTTGGTCTAATAAAGTGCAATGTTTGCAGTTTCTTTTACTGTTATTTTGACAAGCATGACCTTTTCTTAAGTTAAATCTATCTAGATATTTAATCATACGAGAAAAGAGGTTAGAGATAAAGGCAGCTACTTTGGTATTTGATTACAAGCTTGCTGATTTTATGTATTATTATTCCCCATGACCTCAACTTCATCGAGTTCATCTTCTACGACACAATATCTGAAGATGCAAAACGGAACTCCACTTATAGATAGTAAATCAGACGAGAAAATCTACATCTAATCTCTTCTCTTCCATCTAATCATTAGAATCGAATGTAGAGCAAAGTGATTTCGTTACATTAGACTCTAATGTAGCGAAAGTACTTTGCTGCTCGCATAGAGAAAATCATACGTCCTCGAATTTCGGGGACAATCCCCAAACATGGATTTTTTATATGTTTTGTCCTTAACTATGATTTTACATCCCCAACCATAAACATTTGTATTTTTTCCCCAAATTTGCTGATAGATATTCGATGAATCATGCTTTTCGATGATTTTTGCATACATTTGAATTTTTCGTCTATCTTGAATTTTTAATTCGTTGTTCATTACTGTTGAAAATTTTGTTTGAATACATTCAAACATATTAACATCCAAAAACAATAAAAGTGACCTGTAACGTTGCGCATTTAGAAAAAAATACCTTCAATTCATTATCTTTAAAGTTACTATCACCCATGCATTAACTCTCGAGTTTGTTGACTTAACTCAAGTTTGTTGCTGTTTATTTTTTAGCCTGCTGCTTGTGAGTGTCTAGACAATAATATTTCCCTCCCACAAAATCAAAAATAAGAAAAAGAACTCTTCAACCGAAATCCTGTACAAGCTCTATCAATATGGTACATTACTCTGAGGTCATTAAGAGACTCAAAATCAAAATACATTTCTTACGGGTTAATATCTCTCTTCTCACCCCATTCGAGCGGTCCCTAAGTGTTATGACACACCAAATCTCCTGCCCCACTCAATTACTGCTCCCTGAGTTTGTAAGCAGATATGAGATCGCTTACAAAGCGGAACGTCTGCTGCACTTCCTGTGACATAGCTTTAGCTCCAGTAGTTACCTCTTAAAGTAACATTATCGAAGTTAGTATAAAAAAAGGGGGTCGGAATCAGGAACTTGTAAATGATCCTTCCAGTGGGCAGAAATCAAACCGCATATCTTACGCAATGAAGCCTCCCCGATGTGCAATAACTTCAATGAAATAATTTTCGAGTGCTTCTATATATATAATCTAGTTGAATATTTCTGAAAAAAGAACAAAAAAAGTTTCAAACCAATATTTTTACCTTAGATTATACTTTATTTTAGGATTTAATTTGCGGAAAAACTCACCTGAGCTCATTATCGGAGTTAGTATAAGAAAAGGAATTGGGATCAGAAACTTGTAAATGATCCTTCCAGTGTACAGAAATCAAACCCCATACCTTACGAAATGAAGACTCTGCGATGTTCAATAACTTCAATAAAATAATTTTCGAGTGCTTCTTTATATATATAATATAGTTGCATTTTTTCGAAAAAAAAGGACAAAAAATTTACAAAACAATATTTTCACCTTAGATTATACTTTACTTCAGGACTTAATTTGCAGAGGAGCTCACGAGAGCTCAGGAAAAAGGACAAAAAAAGTTACAAACAAATATATTTTCACCCAAGATTATACTTTACTTCAGCACTTAATTTGCAGAGGAGATCACGAGAGCTCATTTCCTGCACTTATTTTAAATTTTAGTTATTAGACTGAATTCAGACTATTTACGCATTAAAATAAGTGCTGAGCAAGTTCTTGCTTATTTCGTTAAAAATGAAGCCCTGCTTTACTGTAATATTTAACACACTTTTATGCCATCATAAATTTTGTAAACCAAAAAAATCCCCCAATTTTATTATTGCTATTTATTTTTTTCTATTTTTCATGGATTACTTATTTTTAATAAATTTATCATCTCTTCTTTTTACAAGTTTGAATATATTTTCATTTCCTTTTTTTTTTAAATCTTTGTAGGAGCTCAATTTTATCATTATCATAGAAAACGAATTATAGTATAATTTTAGATATCAAATATCGCCAATAGAGTCGCCATTTGAGTCATCAATTCTTCATAGAAGCTAAAATCTATCTTCTTCAATAAAAACAAATAACAAAAAAATAACAAGCAAATAACAAACAAAAAACAATAAAAACAAAGATTTTCTATTTTAAATAAATTTCGTCGTAGCCTTACTCTTATGAACTCAATTTCTTCATTGCCTTTTTTGAATATATATAAAATAAATACTTCTTCATTTTCTTTTAGGAACTAAATTACTTCGTTGTTCTTTTTTAAAAAATAATTCTTTTACATCGTTCCATTTTAGACTTAGAGTGTTCGTTGTCATCTTTCTACTTTAAATTATTTTTCAATATCGCATCTTTTCAAAAACTAAAGTCTATCTTCTCGATTAGTAAAAACTGAGATTTTTTTTTCCAAATAAAATTTTTGGAAATATTTTAAGAAATGAATTTTATCCATTCCCATTTTTACTTATTTTTTAACATTTACTGCAACTATCGAAAATACTGCAAAAAAAATATTTAGACTCGCATGACTCTCTAAAAATAAGTCTTTTTTTAAAAAAAAACAAATTGCAATTTCCTGTGGTGATGACAAGTAAATTAGTTTATTTTGAAGCAAATATCGAAGTGATCATCTCTAAAAAAGGGGGTCTTTTTTGCCACTTACAATTTACAGCCGCGATGACAAGTAAATTAGTTTATTCCAGAGCAAATATCATGTTAAAAAGTACGTGTTTTATGCATTTTTTGACAAATAGCTAAAACTGTTTAATCATTCGTCAAAAAATACATAAATATTTCTTCCTTTATCAAATGATAAAATCTTGAGTTACATTTCATCACGGTTTCAGAACTTTACCCTTATTGATAAAGATGGTATTTTAAGCCCAGACATTATGCGATGTCTTAGAACTAATTTTTAGACCTTTGGAATAAGTTAGGCGTAGGTGCAATAATTGAAACATAAAACTGGCTGGTTTTTTTTTTTTTTTTTTTTTGATGGGGAGGAAGGGTATTTCTTTTATTTTATTTTATTTTTCAGCTTGACGAACGTTTGGCGAGTTTTAAGAATTCTTCTACATTTAGATTTTGTTATTAATTTACATGGCAAAAAAAGTGCGTCATTTTGTTTATTTTATTTTACTATTTTGCCAAACTAGCAAAGATCTTAATCCAATTTTACGGACGCAGCATTTGAACAAGATTATCCATTTGTATGTTTTTTCTTTTAATGACAACGCAGTGCACTGTCGGTTTATAATCGCATCTTTTTCGTTGAAAAAAGTTTTAGTAATTTATAAAACATTCCTGTTTTCTACTGTTGCGTGAGTTTTCGTTTGCCTTAAGGGTATCTTTCTACATTTTAGAACATTACGTGGTTATAGCTGGAACATTTATGAAACATGCGTCCTTACATTTTAGGGCATTTCCACGCTATGTTAGGCATATTTACGTATATTTATGTCATGAAAAGCCTAATCTTTATAAGGAGCTGCAATTGATTTTCAAGCAATAAAGTAAATCCTATAAAAAAGACTTTGAATCATGATTTAATGAATTTATAATTGTAAAACAATTTGACTTCTATCCAAATAATTGCAACGTAGTAACATTAATACGATTAAATCAAATACATTATCATTGACATGATTAGAAATTCCATAATGATTGCATAAAATAGTAAAAAGTCTGATGTTATTTAAAGTGTCTTTTAATATTGTTTTACAAAAATGTATGTTGGCAACTTTGAAGACAATTTTCTCCTTTTTAAAACATAAAAATACTTAATGAACAGCTTAGCGCAGGTTTTTGGCTTCCTCAACTAATCATCAGTGGGAATCGTTCTCAATTCTGACGCAACGTTTTTATATTTGATAAATATTTGAGCTTAAAACGTCATATCATGCGTCTGGGATAATCAGAAGCAAGAATTGACGTATTCACCCTGTTTCTCTTGTGCCTCGGATCCTTCCCTGTCGTTTTCAACTCGGTCAAGTAAAGAATTTGATATCTGATAGGGGAATCGGGGGAATGCGATTTTGTCATGTGATTCATCAAAAACTGTAGCGAAGCTAATCCGATACGGACGAGAATAAGGCTGATTGAGCTAGAATAATTTTAAGAAGGCTTGAAAAGGAAAGGTGTATCAATAAATTATGCAGAAAAATAGTTTTAAGTTTCTAAAACATTGAAAACTTTCTAATAATGCTACAAACTTTAAGATTGTCTGAACTTTTATTATTAATCCAATATTTTCAAAGTTCCTGGATATCTGATTACGCACACTTCAAACCGACTAGCACTGAGCACACCAGCTGACGTAGAAAACTACTATTTGTGTTGTGTTTTCAACTTACCTGACTATTACCATCATTTAAGCAAAGACGCGTCACTGTATAAACTAGCAGCAATTAACCCTACCGCAGCTAACCTACTTTCGAGAAAAAAAACAATCTGCACTTCCTTTTAACGAATATAAAAATGTCTCCACAAATGATCATAAAAATGTCTTTTTGAGGAAGAATATTTTCATTTGCAGTACATTTCGAAGTTATATTTTATGTTTCGGTAATTTCTTAAGAATTATAGACATTTTTTCTTACATACTTTTCCTACACACAATATATGTGTTCAAAAAATCGAATTGATATGCAGACAATTTGATTGAAATAATACCCGAAACAATGGTTCATTTATCTAAAATTTTTCCTTTTACAATAATTCCATAAAAAAGTACACCGTCCTTGAAGTTAATTAGTAGGAGATTTAAGAGCAACCCCCAAAATGACAGAAAAAAATCAATTCCTGCATCAATAGACAAGAGAAAAGAAATGTATCTTAGAGCTTTTCTTTCACGCTTCAGTTGAAGTGGCTTTCCTGTCTTTTGCTACGAAGCTTCTCGCGATTGACTTTCTAAGACTCTTCAATCGATTTTCATTGGTTTGTGATAACTCCTTTCACGTAAGTGCGATAAAAATATTGAGTAACAATTTAAATGTGCTCAGAAAAAGGAATTTTATATCCTTTTTAGCCTGTCACTTTAAAATGCTTTCGTTGATCACAGGAGAAAAATTCATGGGTTTAGAACTCAGTATGTAGCATTAACTTTTCAATGCTTCGCATATTCTATGGATCTTTTAAGCGTATCTAATGTTACTAATACGAATATCTCTTTTCATTTAAATTATGATTTTCTGCTGTGAGAAATAGAACCATCATTAATTTCAATAAATCATTTTTATTACACAATTATTTATTTTAATATACATATATGACAAGCTTCGCTCATAATCTGCTGCACTCGCAAATGAAGTGCAGCTGAATCTTTTGAAAACGGGTTTAAAATGGCTTTTAACGAGATGCACTACGTAATGTTACGTTTGCGGTCGTTTTAATCAGTTACTGAAAAATGTGAGGCCTTATTCATGACCGCAATATCCCATTCACATTCATGCGCGCTAGACTTCGAGAAAAAACAATAATAATAAAATAAAAAGATGCCACATTCATATCCCATAAGTGGGGTATGATGAAGAAAATTATTTTTTTGTGTGTGTGTGAAATATTTTTTATAATTCGAAAATGGATAACCAGAATTCCAAACTTTTCTGTTGTACATTACGTTTTGAAGACAACGTCCCTTCAAATCTCAGGCTCCAAACCCAAGGAGAAATTTCTGAACCTTAAGTTCGCCCTCTTACCTCTCCTTACCTTACTTGATAAGTCATGGAAGTCCTAATTTTATCTTTATCGACACTAAAAGATTAATATTCAAATTATATTCCTTATATATTCATTATTCATAGTTTAAAATGTTTTGTTGACCATAACGTTTTAAAGAATACATCCCTTCAAATTTCAAGTTTTAAATCTCTTTTCCAAGCCATGAAGAAATTTCTAAACCTGAAGTTTGTCATCTTATTCCTGCTTACCCTACATTATTTGCTGCATGTAAAGACAAAGCAGAAGTACAGAAATTCCCGTGACTTCACAGTTCTGACTATTTATTACCGCATTGTTATTTAAAACGTGATAAAACAGGAATCTTGAAAGGCTTCATGAATCATTATTTCAGTAATACTAATGAAATTCTAAGCTTGCATAAATTATTATGGTTTCGCATTTGTATTACCTTGTTACATTTCATTCTAAAGCATGATATAACCTAATCAGGTTTTGAAAATATTAACTTTTAAAGCTTTATTATTTCATTGCTATGGCTACATTGTTTTGACTTTATAGCTACATTGTATTGACAAAAGAAACTCCAGGCCTGCGGATAGAATTATAGTTCGTAATTTGAGTGTATTTATTTTAATATTCCAGTAGCAAATTTTCAAATGTGCTCTCTTTTTATTTTTGATAAAAAAACAATGATCAACGCGAAATGAAACTTTTTTTCTTTTTACATTTTGGAACTGAATGTCTAAATTTCTTATTTCAAGTAATTTGATTGTAATCATTCGCTTTAGTTCATAAATTTCAAAGAATAAACCTTATTTGTTAAAATCAATAGCGCTGATACTTTTTTCATTTTATTATGTGAGAATAATTAAAGATTTTTTTCATTATTTGAACATTTTGACAGTAATAAAAAAGCAACATTTTTGATAACATATTGCAATCAAATTTTATAATGCAATCGTAGAACTGTTAATAAAAAATGTTTATCAAATATTTGAGCATTTATAATGGGCTAAACTACAGTAAAATAAGACAAAATATAGTTCAAACTCAATTATCAATGAAGTAATTTTCTGAACAAAACTTAAAATGTAGATCTTTATACTTAATAAAAGTTGCAAAAATTAAAAAAAAACTATTTTGTAAGAAGTTTATCTTGTATTAAAATTTAAAAATGAGCAGAAGTTAACTAAATGAAAATTTTCCCTGAGCTTTTATAAAGCGTGTAATACGATTCAGTTTTTCCGTTTTAAAAGTTGATGACAGTAGCTGTAATTCCGAAGGTTTACCAGTGTATTGAATTACGCCATTACACAAGCTTCAGATAAATGTTGCTTGCTCAATGAAATGCCCAATTGCAGCAAATTGCTGAACGACGTTTCCAGACGAATAACGTGTATTTTTCATTAATACTTTAATATATCTGATTAACTATCAATCCGAAGACGTAAAATTTAATTTTAACCTTTCATCCCTTGATAACCTATTGAACTTTAAATGTAATCAAAAGTTTTTAAAAAAGGTTCTTCGTTAAGATATATATGAATAAAGTTGCTTAAGTAACCAATACATTGCACGTTTGAAACGGCAACTTGTGATGTGGAAGCAGATAAACGAATCAGTTTTCGTAAAATGCCTAGTGAAAAAACTTTAATAAACGAAAGGCGAATCAGAAGAAATTTTTAAAACTTTGAGACTTTATATGTATAAATATAGAGAGATAGGTTGACAGATATACATTCGTACATGTTCTTAATGCCTAGATCGTTTAGATAAGTTAAATTAGTTGATCAGAAATAAAGTTTAAATATTTTAAATTATACAGCTTCGATTGTGTTATATTTGTATTGGTTACTTTAAGTTTATTATTAACACAAAAGAAATAAATTTTCATTAACATCACGCAAAAATTCTTAAGGACGTAACATAATTAAACCCTAAAAAGATCGTTTAACGACTTCAGAGTTTAAAATGTTCTTTCTAGTCTACGTCGAAACTAATTATGATCACATTTATATGAAGCAAGGGCTGATCCAGCTTCTGGTTTTGGAAGGGGTCATCCGCTCCCTCTCTTCTTCTCGGAGACGCGCTACAAAAAAAAAAAAAAAGATAGCACTAAAACCCTCGTCATAAGTGTAATGTGCAAATACAAATTGAAGGATCCAGGGGCTCGCCTGAGGGGAGATTTCTTGAAACTACAGCCGTAAAAATGCAATTATAAGCTATCTTTGGTTACATTTAAAGGGGGCCATGATCCCTATCTCCCCCTCCCGCAAATTGAATATGCGCTTGTTTGGAAACACGAAACTTTAATTAAACTCATATCTTACGAGCTTATCACTTTCAGAAAAAAAGTACTACTTAATAAGTTAAAGGATAATTGTGTGTGAAACAGATTGCGAGTTGTACAAAAAATTAAGTCTACAACCCAGGAGCAACTAATTATATTCATCATTTATTTACTTCGTTCCTTTGGTGTTGAATATTACTTACGAAAAAAGTTCCTTGAAATAGTAACTACAACAGTATCAGCCTTTCAGTGACCAGAATAATTTACAGGATTCACGGAACAAGTATATTCACGGAACTCTTTTATCTTTAAAGAAAATAGAGTTAATAAAACAAAAATTTACTATGAAAAAATATCTTAGTTAAATGTTAGTAATAGTTCTATTTTTGGAATAATTCGGCAGGAAATCGTTTCGAGACAGATTTTTTCCATACGTCATAACAATTCTTACACGTCAACAGAGTGTTGACACATATTGCGACAAATGTAACTTCACTATCCGTTTTTTATTATTATTAGTGTGTTATTGCACCAATGTTTAAATATTTTATGCTGTTCCTTCATCCCAATTTTCTTAAAATAAAATGATCATTTTACCGCACATTTGCTGAAAAAACTAGCAGTTTCCCTTAAATATTTAATCAGGAATTTACCACAATAAGGTCAGACTGAGGGGAGATTGCTTTTTGATAGTTAAAGAAATGACACCAACCTTTTACCCCAAATACTAAGGCTTTCTTTCATATGAATATAATTTTCTTGAATTATTTACCAGAAACTAAAAGAAATACCATGAAAAAATATCAACACTTTTGTAAAGTAATTAATTATGCATTAGACAACATTGGTCACCATTGCTCATAGCTGCGTATCAGTTGTGTTACCCTTCCAAGTGAATACGCTATGGCACTCAGGGAAAGAACGGGGGGAGGGAGGGGCAGAACAACTTTCTGTACTTACAGGATTTCTTGATTAGCATTACTACTATTTATGCTTATTCGCATTAACCGTGGTCGAATTTTCACTTTTATGCTTCTCTATCGAGATCTCTAAATCCAGCCCTTTAACAAAGGGGCAAATAATAGACGAAGACACGTTGTTAAAAGGTGGTTAATGTATAAATCCAAGTTATTTTCTGTAATTTTTTGATAGATGTCATAGGTTACAATCCTCAGTTATAAAGACAAAACGAAAAAAGTATATCTTTGGAACCAGAAGATATGTTATTTCTTTGAACTAAGGTTCGTTCGCGACATCCTACACCACTTATTTTCTTCTTAATCGGATCTTTACACCAGTAGCGCGCAGAATTAAGCGTCTAACTTATTGAAAGAGGCGGTCTGCGGTGTCTGCGGTGAGAAATATGTCAAGCTCAGCTTTTCACTATTTCATATACCACTGGAGACCAAAATAGTGGCTCCCGCTATTGTCGATACCATGCTGAAAGTGATACCTGGTACAGAATCATACAACAGGGCTCCACACTCTTTGGAGGGGGTGAGATAAAATTAGACGTTTACTCATTGCGCTTAAGATGCATGCTGGACTGTCACCCAAAAGATATATCTGTTTTTTCTTTCAAAAATGATACTTCTTTTGCGAAGTAAGAATTGTTTTAACGTTTCCGAAACATCTGATGTTTTCTTCAACGATTAAATCATTTTATCTCTTTGACAAATGACGGTACCATGTTGATTTTAAAGGTATTCTCACTTAGTTGATGCCTGCCATTTAAAAGAATAAAAATCTAATACTTACGCTGTAAAGAGTCTGATGATTATTGGCACGTCATGCATAATCAGCTATGTAGTTTTAATGTGCTGATAATACATATGTATCTTAATTTAAAACAGCATGTCAGGCCTGATTGACATTCATGTGATATTCATGACCATAATAACGAGTTCACGAGTTTTCAAAGTAAATTTTGAAAAAAGTTTAAAATATGTTACTGCGCATGCCATGTGACATACATAATCGTAATTACGCTTCCGGACTTTCAAAGTAGATTTTTGCGTTCATTATACCATATGCATGATCGCGATATTGTAACCCTGGGATTTCAAAGTAGAGTTTTTGAGAATGATGGCATGCGCAATATCGCCATGCAACGACGCTCATAAGATTTCAAAGAAAGAATTATATCTCTAGCAATAGCACATGCAATGTATATATACCACTCACGAGAATAAAAGTAAATTGTCGAAAGTATTTTAGACTGCTTGACTGTAATTTATATTTTTGAACCTCTTTAATCACGTACAATTACGTAATACATTCTTTGAACCCTTTTGAAGTCCAGCATTTTGAAAATTAATCACATTTTCATCAGAAAATACATTAATTTTCCAAACAGGACTTTAACCTTTACATTTCAAAAAATTTAACCTTGAAAAACAGAAAATAAATTTATATGGCGCTTGAAAGCGTGCATGCATTTTTTCCCTCTTAAAGCGTCCTGTATTTTTTTCTACTGTGTATTAAGACTTTTTGAAATTCTTAGACATTCTTTGTCTCAATTTACAAATAAAACCGAAGTTTATTAAAAGAAAGTAGTCTACATTTGATTATTTTGTTTATAAAATTAAAAACCATTCAGAAAAGAAAAAAAAGCTTTTAAGACTAAAAAGCTTAAATAAAAAATAAGTTAAATTGAAATGCCATGTATTACCACAGTGCGTATTTCATAAAATGCAAAAATAACTTATGAAAGGCAAGAAGTATGTTTAAGTGTGCAATTCATAAGATTCAAAGTGAGGTTCAAAAAACACTGGCGTGTGGTAAAAAAGTGTTGGTAAAAAATGCAAAAATGTGTGCAGTTAAAATCTTATTTTAAATTGTCACGTCCATTTTCTATAACCAGTTTATCTTTTTTTAATTGGTAAAAACAAAGTATGATCACGATTCTGATATTCCGGATGGAGGTAGTTTAAGACATTTTATGTTAAAAAAATCTAAAGATAATTTCCCTAAAATTATTCCATAAGATCTTGGAGAAGAATATTTTATTTTTCATAAATAAATGCACCCTAAATAATTTTGATCCACATCAAACTGCGGATCAATGGCGGCATGATAGTAGAAGATGTAGGTGTTCGAATTTTGAACAAACTGTGTACAAATGGATTAAAATACTTTCGTTTTTTCATAAATACTGGACTTTCCCTGCTCACTCTCAAAAATTTCCCGCCGTCAGCTACTCATTGGTCGTTTTCAAAGCCACACGTGATTTTTTTTTTACAAAGTTGCACAAGAAAACACTGATCCTGTTTAATTTGTTTAATTTTTGCTGCTTTGCCGCCAATGCTCTAACCTCACGATCAGCTTTTCTTTTTAAACAAGCTTCAATTAAAGCAGTCTTTTGCTGGGACTTCCTTCGTTTTTCCTCCTCTAACGATACTGAACAGCCCTTCAAAAAAAAAAAAAAAAAAAAAAACACGATTCATGGAAAACACACGCAATTCTTAGGATATTCAAATGACAGTTAATACGATTTGTTGTGACTTGTGCTCGTCGACAACAGAAAAATTTCTGTAATTCAAAAGTAAACAAATCAGAAGGTGATTATTAGTCTTGCCAAAAAATAGCGTGTTTAAAATAAGAGTTAACAAATAATATTCTCTGAAACAATAAATTGGGATTAGTTAAAACTTTCTTTTTTCATTTTTGTGACTGTTTCACCGTCACGTGCAATATCAAAATTTACTACGACATAATTTTCAAAAAAATTGTCAACCAATACCAGTAAAACAAAGCTCATATCCACCAATGAAATCATGAATCAGGTTATTCGCCAATCATAAAGTAACCAACCAATCATAAAGTGAATAAAGCTGTGAGTTTTCAAAAAAAATCTATTTTTAATTAAAAAATTTCATTTTTATCATTCATACTAATTTATCGATTGATGCATCATTATTTTATGTTATGCTAATGTTATGCGTAAAAGAATAAAATAAAATAAATTAAATATTGTTTAAATTTTTAATATATAACTAAAATAAATAATATATAGTTATTATTTATTTTAGCTTACTTATTTATTTTAACTTTATTATTACTTATGATAGCTAAAACGAGACTAGTAACCTTTGAAAAATGATCAATCGCTTTGTAAAGTTGCTACTAAAGTCGTTGCTCCTACCGGAGAGTGGACGAACATTCTAATTTTTAGCTCAAAACAGCTTCGATCATTTAAAATATATTTCCTTAACCAGTGCATAACTTGTTATTAGAATGACTTACAAGTGTTTAATAAAATGATTTGTATATAAATATAAACTTCGGGTTTAAAAATGTTAAAGAGATAAAAAATTAGTGAATTTCTGAAATTATTTTGCTTGAGCTCGTGCGCAGATCAATGTTACAGGAAGTAAATACCATTAAAAATAATATTGAATATGCAGCACATTTAATATTAAAATAGTAATGCCTATATTAGGTCATTCATCCTGAGCACCTCTAGACAATCAAATCTTATAGAAAATTAATAAGCGGATACGATTTTTTTTTCAGTGACAGTACTATAAAATAATTGTTTCAAGGCAAAACACTGAAAGTTTTTGCTTCTCAATTTATGCAGCGCCACTCAAGCGCAAAGCACGGCGGGCCTAATGTTATAGTTAACTAGTCATTAGGGCGTATATGAGTAACAAGATCATAAAGAATTGTCCTCGGTACAAAAAGCGTTGCAAAAAGCTACTCTGCGTTTCCAATGGTAACATCCGTTTTTATTTTTACTTTCTCTTTCGGTAGAAAATACTTACCGGATTCAAACGACTGCTTGCGGTTGTCTGGAGGGTGTTTCGCACTTCTGATCTGTAATTTTGTATCATGTTATTTATTTGAAAGAGTTACAATGTATACGATTGATGGTCTTATTTCAATTTCGGCTTTTTGGTAGGGAATATCAATAGAGGAAAATGTGACGGCTTTGATTTAATGCAATCGTTTTAATGACAAGAATTTGATTGAAACGATGAGTTAAACCCATGCCCCCTGCATCAGGAAGCCCGCTAACAGGCAAGTCACGTGATCAGCAGAAGGCCAGTCTCTCAGTCTCCGTCAAGGCCGTAGGCAAGGGGGGGCCCGACGGGCCCGAGCCCCCCCCCCCCCCCCCGAAATACTTTCGAAATTTTTAACTAGTCTGAAAAAAAAAATGTTTAAACAAAAAAAAAAGATTTTGTTCCTTGAACCAACCTGTTTGGGAGTTTGGGAGCGGGGGGGGGGGGGAGGGTCCTCTGTTTTACAAATGGGGAAACGATAAGACGGCGCTTCCAAAATTTAGAGTCAAAAACCAGATCTCAAAAAAAGATGCTTTCCCTCAATTCTCCAGTCGATAGGTTCCCCGGATTGATTCCTTGCCTAAGGGCAAGGGCTACATATGGTTCTAATCACCCGACCACACAGCAAGAACAGCAAATGTACTGATCCCTTTTTGGCAAAATGTGAGCTACATGGAACCACATCTGCCCTAAATATACGTACAACAGTTTAGGTGCTTTGTATATCCTTGCCCGAAGGTTACATTTGTGGAAATGGCGACACTCCCATTAAGTTTGCACTGGCTGTATGGTTTTCGCGCGCTTTTCGCTGACTTATCGGGGATTGTTATAGTTTTCCCGCGCTTTTTTGTTTGCCCTGGCTGTAGCCCATATTGTAGAAGTAGGAGCTAATGCCTATTGGACAGCGTCGTCTACGATTGCGGGATGTGGTATTTGTGCTGTTATTGCTGGGACAAATCTTTATTTTTCTTTTCTTTTTTCAACTAGCAATTCGTAAAATCGAATCAACATAGAAACGCTTCCGACAAGGGGGCGGAGGGAGGGCTCTTGCCCCTTTGCGGATGCCTTGACCTTGCTTTGCGGAACACAGGCAGTTGAGTGGGCTCTTGTGCTCTTGCAAATGTCTCCCTTGCTTGCCTGTGCACAAATTTTGATTATGAGTAAAAGAAAAAGTGAAAGTATTTTGTCCTATTTTGGGAAGAAACCCTGTAGTGATGAACAGCAGAAAGGGTATGATTATTTTTATGTAATTTTTTCAAAATAATATTTTAGCTGCCCCTCCTCTTTTTTTTTTTTTTTTGCAATTTTAGTTTCAACTTTTTATTTTCTTCCTCACATGCTGAGAAACTGCTTATTAATCTTTCTTTTTTCATTTTTTAACTTCATAGGGGATGATGTCACACTACTTCGAGAAATTGTGACAAGGGGATAACAAGAAGTGTGACATTACACATTTTGATTTCTATAAAAACATGTAAAAAAATCAGCAGATTAAACTTATTTTTGTTTTTCATAATTTTATTTTAAAGTTTCATTGATTTCATTTAATATTGAAAATACCGATGCTTATTAAGGTTTGAACTTTCTTTTAGTTAAAATTTTAAAAGAAAATCTTCTTAGGTATTTACTTTTAAGATAAATAAGCGCGGGTCATTTTTTAGAATTCAATTATTTTTTTTTACTACTATGCACTAATTATCTTTTTTCTATTTTAACCTTAATCTCATTTTATACTCACAAATGTCATTAAAAGTTAAAATTAAAAATGCGATTCTTTAACGTAAGTACTTTATTTCTGAGCTGCAAGTACATGTGCTCATATAATATAGCTTGACATGTGACAAAGGGGGTAGGGGTGTGTTGGAGAATGACATCTTGTGATGAAGAGGGGAGGGAGGGGGCTCAATTATATTGAAAGAAAGTGTGACACTGTTAATGAATGATCCCATAGAGCTTTTACAATAACATTGCGAAGGTGAAAAATAGCACGACAAATTATAATTTTACTTAGCCTAGTCATAAATTTACATTAAACAAAAAAGATCTTGGTTAGTTCTTCTTATTATATCGCTCATGGGCTGCAATAGTGGCACAACTCAAAAAAAAAAAAAAAAACTCTCGTTTCGGACTAAGAACAGATTGTAAATATGAAAATACACATTCTTTTCAGCAGCAATACTAGCACAACTCTTTAAGCCAAAATTAGGCCTCAAGATTTAATAATAACTAAAGCATTTCTTACGAATTTTTCTTAGCAATGAAAAGTTTAAACCCACTTACCTCAAAACATGATTTTTTGAGTTGTGCCGCAATTGCAGCCCATGAGCTATATGTCTAATTTTGAAAGTGCTTTATAATTGTCCACGTCTGCAAATCAAAGTTATACAGCTTTTTTTGACTTCAAACTTAAAAAAAAAAGAGTTTGCTGCATTTAGGTTAAGGAAAAAGAAAACCTCCAGTTTTTAATTATTTACATTTAGTTATGACAAAATAGGGAAGACTTGAGAATAAGTATAAATTGCTTAAATTGTCTAAAATAAAACGGAATAGGGAGTAATTCTCAAAACAACGTATGTTTTCTGTTAACTCCCTCTTTTTTTTTTTTTTTTGTTGAAGTAATACTTCTGTGGGCGAAATTGAAAACATAATTTCATCATGCAACATGCAACCAGTGCTTCTTTCAGGCATCTCCCCGGGGGGGGGGGGGGGGGAACTGCCCCCTCGGAGCTAACCAACTGCCCCCCCCCCCCCCCCCCGCCCTGGAGAAAAAAATCCAGTTCACAGATTTTTAAAAAAATGAAGGGAAAAAGAGATTACACTTTTAAGACATTAGTTTCAGAAACACTTTTAGGGAAAAGACATCGAACACTGTCACTAGCGACACCAAAAGTAGCCTAAAAGATAAGAATTTATTTCGAAAAATTTGCGGGAGAAGACTAACCACACTCCCTTCTGCTTCTTCTAAAATCACTAAGGAATCTCGAAATTGCATTGTTAGGAAATTTTCAAAAAGTTTCCTGGGAAAAGCCCTCAAACTCCTTCCTGCCTCCAGTAACATTGACAAAGATAGACTGAAACTTCATTTTTAAGACTGCAGTTTCGAAAATTTTCTTAGGGGAGAATTTCTGAAACTCCTTCCTCTAACGTCCCGAAAGGGCCTAAAATTGCATTTTCAGGAGCCAAATTGCGAAAAAATTCCGGGGGGGGGGGGGGAACCCCCGGACCCCCCTTTCAGAGATAGTCTAAACATTATGGTTGTAAGATCAGTTTCAAATATTTAAGATGCAGAAGCTTCCACAAAACACGGTCCTATCTACACCAAAGATAGTCAAAAATACGCCTACTGTACATGGTATCAAAAATTTATCATATACTATATAAAATATATTAATATTATCATTTCTAGTTACATCTATGTATAAATATAAAAAGGTAGTGATTTTGGAAGCATACACCACACCTCCTTATTCTTAACATGACCCCCACCCCCCTCCCCCGGAGCAGAAGGTCTGAAAGAAACACTGCATGCAACGGAAGGGCTGGTAGGTGTGACGTCCCCGAATTTTTTCGCAATGTAGCATATATTCCTCCCTGAAACTTTCTTCAACATAAAAGTGTTTCAAAGTTAGGGCCCCCGCCCCCCCCCCCGAAAAAAATTTCTGGCTACGGCCTTGGTCTCCGTTGCTAAACACGATGAGTGAGAAAGAACGCTTCGCTTCGCGCCTATTTCTTTTCAATTGACTGCTACTTAAAATAAATCAATATTTGTAAAGAAAAAAAACAGAATAATTAGAAATAATAATTGCGAATTTATGTAAAAAAAAAAACAGACACCAAAAATTCAGTCATTCCAAAATATCTTTTGCATTATTTGTTTCTTTTAACGCTCATCTTAAATTCATTAGTTGATAACTTTTCATCTTAACCCATTTTTAATTTAACCTTCAGCCTTTTTTTAATCTACGCTATGATGTTTTTCTTTAATAAGAAAAATAAAATCTTGTCTATTTTGAAAAGCAATCCAATATTGACATTCTCTCATATATTTTCATGAAGGAATTATCCTCTCAAACATTCTATATGAATTTGCAATTTATTTACATATTTAGTTCATGTTAATACTTAACACTTGGAAAAAAGTTATAACCTAAAATTCGGTACTATTTCTATCAGAATTCTTAAAAGTGTAGAATAAACTTAGACATTGTTTGTAAAAGTTTTACTACAAGCTGTATGATTATTTCTTCTTTTCTTGTGTTTTAAACAACCATTTGATATTTACTGTTAAATTTCAAAATAATATTAAACTGATTTCGAGCCAAAAGAATACACTTTATACAAATATAATCTACCTTGTGTAACAAAACTTGTGAAACGTTGGACTATGTATGAACTTGTGAGGGAGGTTATGTAGAAAGTTCCTATCATTAGAATAAATAACTCTTTCCTCAAAAGTCCCTTTAATTTTTGAGTTCTACTCGTATTTGAGCTGTGGGTAAGGGATCATTCATAAAAGATGTCACGCTTCGAGGGGGTCCACTGAAGTGTGATATATTGTGACAAAGGGGGGGGGAGGGCAAATATATGGGGAAAAAGCGTGACATCATTAATGAACGGCCCCTAAAATCTTTAAAATATTGAAATCCCTTTTAAAATAAAACATAGAAGAGTCATTCCACAGCATTTTTATGTTACCTACTGGAAATGTTAGAACAAAATTTTGGTGTATTTAATTTTGAAAATATTAATGAAAAGTTTTCAAAAATTTTTATTACAGTCCGTACATTTGGAGCCAACAGTGGTACAAAATTTCTTTTCAATAGGGTCAATAGTTTATTATTTAAAAAATATTACAATTTTGATAAGTACGGGACATTTGTGATGTCCCGTGCGAAACAAAATTTTAATATTCAAAATGAGGCTCCAGCTGAACAAAATGTTCTAAAAAATTTTGAAAACTTTGCATTAATATTTTCATAATTAAAAATAATTAAATAAAGATAACAGAATTTTGCTCAAAAATGTTCCGCACGTAAAACAAAAATAAGGTGGAATCACCCAGAAAGCGATATGAGACCGTTCATAAATGATGTCAGGATTTTTTCAAATGTATTTGACCCCCCCCCCCTTGTCACAAAGTGTCACACTTCAACATACCCCCTCCCCCCTTTGTCACATGCCACGTTATGTTGCATAAGCAAGATGTCACACTTCTTGTTACCCCCCTCCCCTTGTCGCTACATCACGACCCCCCCTCGAAGCGTGACATCATTTATGAATGATCCCTAAGCTGTATTCACACAATATAATACAGTGAGTAACCTACCCCCTAAATTATAGATAAAACAGTGCACACTTATTATTGGTAACAGTACTCTTAAACAAAATTATGAACACTAAAGAAATGAATAAAGAGTAGTACGTTAAAAGTAATTGTACATTAAAGCGTTCAAAAATAATTTTAGTTAATAAATAGTAATATTAAGAATAATAAAACAGCTTAGTAATGAGTTTTAACTTAAATGTCATGTGTATGCAAAACGATCAAGAACCAAAATCAAGTTTTCTAACTTCATAAAATATGATAAGCATAGTATAACCTTGTCACACATAAATGACATACAAACTAACAAATATATCAAGTCGGTATTCTTTCAAATTGCAGGATTAGGAAAGATGAAAGTCGTTCATGAAAATTAAAACTTGTTAACCATAAAACTTTAATTGCACAACGTTAATGACAAATGATAATGTAACACATCGCACACTGACAAGAGCAGTGACACAATTCAAAAACGAAACACCTTCCCAAAACATGATTTATATATTTCCAGTTTCTATATTCTTAAAGCGAACTATAAATTAACGAATTTAATTACTTACTCTGTAACTATTCGATGGTTTGAAGTTGTTGCTCCTCGTCTTTGATGTCCACACTTTTAAAAGAACTGAAACTTTCATAACTTTGAAATTGACACCTTCTGTCCGGAAGCTTAATTGCATAATTGCCCTTACAGCCGTAAACAGCGCACTTGTAAGGCATTTTAAAACTTTGAAAATTGATTACAAGAAGATAAAGATAATAGAAACGATAACCAACAAACATACAACTGTACCGGTAGCGACACAACACACTGCAATGGCAGATTTGATGGCCTTCTCAAAACCACGTGACATTATTTAGACTACTCCCGTGCAAAGGCTTCCTAGATATAGGGGGCGCTGGTTGAACGGTATACTGACGGATGAGAATAATAAATTATTCTTTAGTAACGACTTGCTTCGTGCTGCCTAAGATTGCTTCTTGGACTTTGAACTTTGTTTCCTGTGACTTATATAATTTTGTTTAGCTATACTTACATGAAAGAATAACAATATATGCTACTGCTTATCTAGTGGCAATTTCAGCTTTTTGAGGGAGGTTCATATAAATTCATATAAATTCAGGAAAATGGGATGGCGTTGGTTTAATGCAATTGTTTTGATGACAAGAATTTGATTGAAACGATGAGTTAAACGGTATACTGACGAATGAGAATAATAAATTATTTTTTAGTAACAATTTGCGTCCTGCTGCCTAAAATAGCTTCTTGGACTTTGAACTTTCCTTCATAAGACTTATATAATTTTTGTTTAGATATACTTATATAAAAGATTTTACACTCTCCTTATTGTAAATATTAGTTATATTTTTTCCTTCTAATTAGCATTATTCTCTTGAAATTAAACTAATTAAAATTTCCTGAATTTCGATGCCAAATGAATTGAAGTAATGAGCTTCATAAACTTAATAACTGTTTTGTTTCAAAATACTTTAATCAATAAAAAATAAGCTAAAATAACAGGAAACCGCAGATTGAGAAGATATTCATCAAAATAAATGCTTGTATCCTGCAAAGTAGGCTTGTTTAGCTTTGGATGAGCTTCTTGTTAAATCATGAAACAATTACAGTCAATAGAGTTAAAAGTGTTTTCCAATTGATTTTTTTCGGGACGCATAGATAAGGGAAAATGTAAGTGCATTGATTTAATACGAGTTTTGTAATATCACGTTTGCTCTTAATGGTCTGAATGTGATTGAATTCCATTAAAATTATTTAATCAAATTATTTGATAAAGAAAGGATGTAATGAAGAAAAAAAAGATTTTGCAGTTTCAAAATTGCAACTGTTATGAGAAGTAGTATTCCACAAAACTTTTTACAACACAAGAAATGTTGGGAATAAGAAAAACGCACGAACAACTCGATATATTTTAAGATTCCTTCCAAGTTAAGATTCCTAGAAACTCATGATCTTAAGTCTAGTATGCCATCTACTCTTTTGTTTCGCGAGATATAAAAAGCTTTTTAGCGTAATTGTGCAGGCTGAACCATGCGGGAACTATTTCTCCCGATGAATTGTTCCAACTTTTTCAGATTGTTATTTATTATTATTTTCTTTTTTCTGTTATTTTAGAATATTTAAGCAAGAAACTTGAAAAATAAACACTGTTGAACTAAAGGAACATTTAGAAACTTATTTTTTGTCTGAGATACACTTCTTTATGTCTACAAACTAGTTTGATTTAAATATTATTATAATACAGTTCTTCATTGCATAATATGACGTAGTTCTACTTCAACAAATGCTACAGTTGACGATTGGTAATCCCAAGTTGAACACGAATATAATGCACCGGCTCTCAATTCCTACAGATTATGTAAATCAAATAGCATTACAATATGATTTTAAATCTACATCGAAATAGATAATGCAGTCCTGCTTCAACACAGAGTTTCTGATTGGTTACACCAAACGAAGCACGAATACAATGTCCGTGATTGCACACAATACAATAAGACGATTATCAATGTCTACATCTTCTAGTAATCAAATAGTATTACAATTAGTACTCAAATCGAAGTCTACACACATAATGTAACACAATCTTGCTTCAATCAAAATAAAGTTGATGATTGGGAATTACAGTAACTCCAAGCTTACAATGTGACAATTAATATTTAAATTGTGAGCAAATTCTACTTAATTTTATAATTCTTTCACAAAGCTCTTTTTCCAAAAAATGTCGTCTCCCAATAAATGAAAAGTTGGAAGCAAGAAAAATATTCATCTACTTTGCTAAATAGATTATTTATTAATTAACCCGCTTCTATTTCTCAATATTCCTTCATGCATCGGAAGAATCAAAGCTTTACTATTCGCAGATATCCATCAAGTTATTTATATGATTTATTTCTCAACTTATCAGTGTAAACTACTGAATTATGACTTTCGAACAACACGCACTTCTTATTCTGACATCTTTTGTGCGTTTTCATCCTTATGAAATCCGAGGCCGTAATTTAAAACCTTAAAAACGGTGGAAAAATCGTTCTGCAAACACAGAAAGTTACGGAGCGTATCTTTGCTTTGTTTCAGTTAACGTTTGTTTAGTTTGTTCACGCTTGTACTCTCAGGAGCGAGAAAAATGAGGGAGAGTATTTCCCGCCAACCTAACTGGACTTGTTCGTCATGGATTATGTCATACTGCAATTTTTCATTCATATCTAGTTTACTTCCCGGTGTTTGGCAATATTTGATTAAAGACGATGTACGCTCAGCTGTTCTTGAAATAGAAATATCTACTTTCCAACGTGAAATATAAATGTATTGTCTGCGTTTTTAGTTTAATTTGTTGGTTTATTTAATTCAATACCTACCCATACTTCATCGTAATTATCAAACACTAAATGTATCGATTCAAACATTTTTCAAACATGATTTTACTTTTACAGTCCAAACTACAAAAGATATGTACAGTCAATTTATTACATTTGCTTACACATTCACTGAGCTACCGATTATCCGTGTGCAGATTATTACTGCAGTTTGAAAGTCAGCTGATTATCCGTTTTGGTGGATTAGCCGTGCATTTAAAATAAACCTTTAAAAGTTAATGTTTTATTTGTGTATGCCAAGACAAGAATGTGAAAATCATAATAACTGTGACATGGAGTGGGAAATAAGTGAAATTAATTTCTTAAAATTAGTAATGTGTTTTGCTACGTATCTCTTTTGTAAATTAAAGATGGGTTGTCGCTGGAGAAATAGTTGAGGGAACCTTTCTCTAGTAGGAAGTGGTTAATATTGAGGAACATTTTTATGTTCTAGAAATGCGAGAAAGTTTTAATTCATTTTTAACTTAATAAGCAATTGCTCAATTATCCGTGTTATCTGATCTTCTGTGTAAGAACGAACATTCATAAGCACGCATGGTTAAAAATTGAGACTGTAGAATATAAAATGTCAGAAAATTGCTTGAATCGAGATGCCCCAAAAATCTACTGTTTGCAATGCAACGTCATACGTATAGTATGTGTGTGTGATTTGCCAAAGAAAAATCTTGACACTGCATCTAATATTTGCTACTTTGTTAAACGACAGTTCATTTAGAGTTTAACCTTTAAAAGCGCAATCCCAAAATAAACTACCCCATCTTGGCTAAAAGTATGGGTCTGGGAGACAGTTGAAGCAGAACCAACTGGGGGCAGGAGCCGACGGTTATTTAAAGTTTTTCTTTTTCTTCTCGTCAGCAGAATCCTTTCATCGACTTCTTGAAATTTTCTTGCCGTAAGAGAAAACCTGTGAGGGGGGCGGGGGTCGTCTTAGTATAGGAGACTCCTACCAATGGAACATTAAAAGAAACAATGCCTAATTTGAATACCCTCTTTCATACTCTCGTTTCAAAAGAGGTATCTCTGTTCTTTTGTGCTAACATTCAATCTTTCTCGTTCCTTCCCATTTCCATCACGCAAAATGATTTTTAAAGCATTCTCGTTTCTAAAATAGGGGTATTTTAACGCGGATAATGCAATAGAACCATTCAGAGGAGATACTGTCGAGTATTCCTGTTGTGTAGAAACAATAAAAAGAAAGAATTGAAATGTATTATTAAAAATGGTTTTGGTTTTTCCATGGCATACATTTAACTCAAGTATATATTGTGCTAGATTAATGCTGCTGTTAAATCTTTTTGTTATGCTCATACGATTTTAGGCTTTATATCGGTGTAGTATTTATGTAGCTATTATATTCTTACAATATTTACTTATGTTGAATTTTATACCTCGTATAAATACATGTAGAATTATTGCAATCTAATGAATTATCGATCATATATGCTTCTTATTCTAATGTTCACTCTTTAATTATATTTAGGGACGTTTAATTTCTGGCCCTATATCTTTTGGTATGTTTTATTTATATCTAAACATATTTTGGGATGTTTAATTTTTATCTTAACATCGTTTGGGCTGTTTAATCTATATGCAAATATCGTTTGGGTTGTTTTATTTTTATCTTAATAATTATTTATTTGGTTGTTTAAACATTTTCATGATTGGTAGCAGCTATGAAATTCTTTTGCTAGCTACAGGCTTCAACTGAGACTTTTTAGGGACCTTTTTTTAAAGCATGGTTTTCGAGATCCGAAACTACATATTAAAGACGGCCATTTTGGCCTCACGTGATAAGAGGCTTACGAGGTTTTTATTGTACTCTAAAAAATTTTTAACGTATTTTGGAATTTTCCGGGCAATGAATTAACTGAATTTATCTTTTCGAAGTGAAGATATAAATTTTATTTGCTTGTAGGTGACAAGAGCAGGTATTAAAATAGCAATTTTGTACAGCACTAATTTAGCCTGATTTTGTCAAGACTTTTACAACTAAATAATTATATGAATGCATTTAATATTTCACCTTCGTAAAAATACTCGTTATATTTTCTCTTCAACCGCTTAACATTTAGCTTAAAGCCTTATGATTATTATTCCCTTCCGAGAGAAGTGCTCAACAACTTACCTTTCCGGAAGTCAAGCAATATTCTTTGTACTGTAATTATATCCGATTTTTTTAATGAACTTTTTTTATGAAAAGGCAACTTTTAAAAACTGTCCAAAGATTTTTAACATCAGAATTGCCTTTTGCTATGATAAATTTCTATGTACATATTTTCAATTGTTTCAAGCACTAAAATGTAATAAAAGCCATAATTGCATCCAAAATTCCTATCAACTCTATCAAAACTCAGAAATATGTAAAACAAAAATATACATCTTGCAAAGAACACATGTTACATTAATAGCTACAATTTTGTTTAATATTTTTTCCCTTCCAAATCTTTCGCCATTTGTTACTAAAGTGGCTAATAATGGCGGATTTAGCCGCAGTTCTGTACTTCATAGATGAAAGAAAGAGTGTTGAAATGATTAAAGGGATATCAAACCAGCATAACAATAATGATAGAAAATGATGAACTAGTTTGAGATTCGAGGTTTAAGATGGCATATCGCCGTTTAAACACCTATTTTTTAGCTTATTAATTTGCTTATATTGTGATTATTTTAAACAGTGTCTTGCGAGGTTTTATTTATTCTGAAATATTGTAATCAAAATAATGCTTTATTAATCACTCACTCAATAATATATTTAAAAGTAATTATAGAAGAAATACCTGTATTTATTTTACACATTAAATTAATAGTTACCATAATTAAGTTACATGGTATTTAATATTGAACTGATAAATTCATCTTCGGTTACTAATAACTTTTTTTTATGCGGATTAAAACATGGCTGAAAAACTTAATCCTTATTTTCCAAACTAATAAAGTAAATGATATAATCTTATTTTTTTATTAGTTATTCGTGCAAAAAAAGAAAATATATAATCCATCTACGTTTTATTAATATTCAAATATGTGCAGTCACGCATTAAAAATGATAGGAAGTGCAATCCTTTATTTCCGTAGACTCATGCTTCATGCATATTTATATGTTTGATTTCATCTGCATTTCTATTAATCCTAAAAGGTCCCATTTGATGAACATTTTGCAATAACAGCTTTGACTGTGATTTATATTATTAAAATTTCTATGCAAAAGAAACAAATTACTCTTCATCATGCACTTCTACAAGCATGCACTGAATTTTCAGAAACGGTGAGCGGAAACTACCATTGATAAAAAGATAGGAGGAGAAGTAGAAGTCACTTTGACAAGGCTCTCAAAACTTTTGCTGAGGTTAAAACCCAGAGCACCTGCTTGCCGTTAATCCCCTGAGAGCAAATAGGGAAGCTGATATTTGTTTGTTTTGAAAACATCTGGCTAGATACATTGATGTCTTCCATGCTGTTGGTTCAACGTCACCACTGGACTTCATGCAAAATTCATGATGATTCTCCTTGAGCTAAGTGGCCGCAGTTAAATTGCAAGAATTCGGAGGGCTTGCGTGAATTATATCGTCGAAATAATAAATTAACTTTGTGCAAGTAAACTGTAATAAAATTTTTCGCGTTAAGAAATCACAAATAAGCATTAAAATGCAGACATATGTTTCGGGATTGCTTGGAATCCCTTTTGCAATAGTGGAGCTTCTAGATGGCTTCATTTGGATGCTTTCGCATCGAGAAGCTCCACTATTGCATTGAAAAAGGGATTAGGAGCAATCCCGAAACATGCATTTGCTTTTCCCGATGTCTGCATTTTAATGCTTATTTGTGCTTTCTTAACGTGAAAATTTTTATTACAGTATATCGTCGAAGTTCTGGTAAAAATCAAAAGGCCACACAATAAAAAAAGACGGACAACTGAAGTGAATTAAAATTTACAATTAGTTATTTTGAAGAAATAAGCAAATTGAAAGGTTAAAATATCAGGGCTCTGGAGCAGCCACTTTTTTGAGTTTCTCTACTCCGACTTCGAAGTACTTGCTCTTTTCCATATAAATTTAATAGATTGCATTATCTCTCTTTCTTATGTAATAAAAAATTTAAAAAGTGAAAAAAAAAATTTTTTGGAGCCGTGGAGCACAAAAATAGTTCTTCTCTGCCTCTGCTCCAATTTGGAGCAAAATCTCGTTGCTGTGCACTCCTGCTCCACGCTCCGCTCCAGATCTCTGTAAAAGAGACTTAATTTAATCTACTGTAGACAACAAGGGTCTGTAATAATTTTCACTATTTTTCATAACGATTTGAAAATTTAAATGGATAATATCTTAAAATTTATTTTTGGGACTTAGTTAGGCTTGCCATACGTCCCGGTTTGACCGGGACATTCCCGGTATTTTTCTCTTGTCCCGGTGTCCCGCCCAGTTTTATCAATGTCCCGGAAACGGTTGTAGGATGTAAAAAGTAATGAATTTATGTTTTTAGGAATTTTTCATGAAGACATTAAGAATATTTAAGATGACAGAGCATTAATGAGGGATTACACTGCAAGAGCATTGATTGTATGTAAAATAAACTTTGGCGTTTTCTTTGCTCCGACTTTTATGAAAAAGTCAAACTTAACAATGACAGCTTGAAAAAAGTACATTCAAGTCAGAAATATGAGTGGGTTGAAAACAAAGAATAACATTGTTAACTTATTAATTGCTTTTTTTAGTTTAACAAAAATGTTTTTCTGAAATGGTTTTTGTAGTTAGACAAAAAGTTGCAATTAAAAAAAATAAGACTTAGTAATTAATTTTTCAATTAAACAATTTTATGAAGTATTTTAAACTTTATTTTATTAACACTTCTTTCTAGATGGTAGACCAGAAAAAATTCTCATTAAAAAGGAAAAAAAATTCTTTTTAAGTAAATTAAGTAGCAAAAATTCATTTTTTATTTTTAAAAGGTGGGTAGGCTAACAATTTAGGGTTCCAGATTCCCCATTCCTGTTACTTGCGAAGCAAAAAAAGGCTTAAAACACACCATATGCTTTAAATTTTTTAAAAATTTATCCAGACCCAGCGCTACTGGGGGGTTTTCCATACTCCCAGAACCCCCCCGCCCCCGGCATGCCCGTCCCATATCAATGTGTCCCGTTTTCCCTAACCAAAAATATGGCAAGCCTAGACTTAGTGCTTTATACTAGAATGCCAACGATGTAAGATTTCATAAAATGTATTGTTTAATTAGAGAATTAAGAAACAATTTTGCCTTGAAACACTTCGATGATTGCCTGTGCTTATTTGCAAACTGCAATAAAATGCAATAAAGATTAAAAAAACACTTAAAGTGTGTTAGAAGCATCTATGTTTGAGCATTGTTTCATAAAAGTTTCAGAAGAATTTTTCACTGACTCTAAGGTTCTCCGTAACTGAATTTAAAACATTTTTCATTGCAGTTTTATGCTTCAATAATTTCGCAACAGATCAGTCTGACAATTCATAATGATTCTCCTTAACAAAGGGGCCATAATAAAATTGCATAATTAATTTATCATAAGCATCTTAATGAAATGACCTCATTAACTTTCTGTGAATTTGTCTAAACGTAATTGAAGCATTTAGAATGTTTCACAGTGAAACATTTACAAATCCTGAAACTTATTTTTCAGCTGTAACCAAGTTTAAATTCATTCCAGTAACGATATAAGTTTGGCAATTGCTATCGAGAATAAGGCTTTAATGATAAAATCTGATGAGCTTTGTAACCTTAAGATAGCACTTTCAGGGTTTGTATAATTTTTAAATAAATCGAACATTGAAAAATGAGAACTGGATTACACTGAATATTAAAATCATTAAATTTCGGAATCGCGTGGTCTTAAGTTCTAAGTTCTTTTATATTAGTAATCACTGCGTGTATTCATATCCATTAAGTAACGTTTTTCCGGCGGAATAACCTCTAAATAATCATACGACCTGCATTTTAACTGTTCAACTCTTTTATTACATTAGAACCCTTCAGGGTTGATACACGAAGCAGGTGTTGAGTCTGAATTTCGGAGAGCTCCCGTGCACAAGGTTATTAGATACATTGACATGATTTCTTGTAAAGGATACATAGCCGCTTAATGATAATTTTACTTCGTTGTTTTATAACATTTTGATCCTCAGCTCTTTTTTGTTGCATTAATCAAGACCTTAATAGCTGTATTTCAAAATAAGGTTCAAAGCGGTATAACCCCTGTAAAGAGGCCATTGTAGGTGTCCTTCTGATTACAGGCACCCACAGGGGGGCAAAATGCGACCGAGTTCGTCAATTTCTTACCGTGACAGGCCTCTCAATGGGGGACAAGTCTTAACAGGTTTGATGGTGCAGCAACATCTGCGTTACATGTCAGCAGTGGCGTAACTGGCCGTAGTGGCGCCCGGGGAGAATAATGAAAGTGCCGCCCTTTCCCGTGCAGAGAACAAAGTCTTCCGAAGTCAGGAAACGGGAGGGGGGGGGGGGGGGTTATGAAATTGGTCATACCATTTTTTTCCACGTGTACATACACGCACATCTCATCTGATTTAAAAATATGATCGCTCTGTTAATCAGTTAAGTATTGCTGAATGTGAAATAAAGGGGTATGGTCCCAAAAAGAAACGATTAAGCATCGCAAACTCATACATGTTTTGAACTGAAAAGCTCCTAATGACTTTCATTTATTTCATGCGATCAATCTAATAAAGTATCTGAAATCTTTATTTTTAAAAGCGGTGTCTTAACAAAGGTTTCACATAGATGTGAATCCTTTTCTTCAAATCTGATTTTATAAGCGGCTGATTTTATTAAGCAGGGATCTTAATAGAGATGGGCACTGCATTCGGAAAAACAGTTGAAACTTTGTTATGTGACACTGATGCAGAATAGGGGGGTTCGGGGGCTCTCCCCCGAAAATTTTTCGAAATGTAGGCCTTACAAATGCTATATTAGGCTATTTTTCAGTACTTTGGGAAAAACAAGAATTTGGGGTACGGCCCTAGAAATATTTCAAAATTGAAATCTAAAACGCGTAATTTTAGACGATAAGAGGAGTTCAGGTACTTTTCTCTGGAAATTCATCGAAATTGATGCCCAAAACCGTAATTTCAATCTATATTTGGAGACCTTAGGATATTCGGATTCTACTCAGAAAATTTTAGAGGTCCTAAAAACGTAGTTTTAGGTCCGTATGGTTTGGTCATGTCAAGAGGAAGGTATGGCACCTGTAAAGACCCCTTGGATCCACACTTGCCTCCGTAAAATCGGAAATGCCACGAATAGTTTTCTATAATTCTTGTTAATAATAAACTATTAAGCGTATCTATCATGACAATGTAGAAAATTCTTCTTACATTATGCTGAGCGAATGAGCGATTTATTAAAAGCTTTCGAATGAAAAATAAAATAAAAAATATTATTATAGCAAAATTTATTTGTATTTTAATTTAAGTACTTATATTTAGCTTAATTCAAATAAGTGAGGAATAGAACGTAAACAAGAGAAAAAAAAATCACTTGATAAAACAAATAACGGTTCTTTATATGATGAAGATTTTGTTGTAGCGGAGACATTTACCAGTGTTTTTCCCCCTTATTAAAAAAAAGATCTAACAGCAAAATCTGCAAGTACTTCAAGCGTGCTGAAAATGATTTTGAATTCTAAGCCCCTGCGTTATATTCTTAAGTTGAAAAAAAAAAAAAAAACCTCGCTGAGGGCGTGCACTGGAGATTATTAATAAATTTGGTGTTGGATAGACAGATTTATTAAATCTTTAAAGATAGACATATTTTTGATGGCTGCATCGGAAAAGCAGTCAGTGCTCAACTTTTAAAAGCTCAAAATTTAAAAAAACATTATCAATTGACTGCTATAAATCCGAATAAAAAGGTTTGGTTGAATACTATCATCATTTTCGATTGGCTACCCACTTTGGGTAACAAGCTATTGTGCTAAATTGTGTTATATATTTTTGAAAACCTAAACTTAGAAATAATTTAAAAGTAAGGCAGATTCTAAAGCATGTAAGATAATTAAAGTTACCCTACAGTTAACTGTTAACTACTTATGTTGAGAGAGAATGAGAAAACGTCAAAGACAAAACTCCTGTTTTGCGGATACCCATCTATTATTACAGATAAATTTTTCTCTCGCGCTGGTTTTTTTCTACAGTTGCAGTAGTTTCACGGTTACAAGAAACTTTTATCAACGCCAATTGGCCCTACAAACAGCGGCGGACTGGCTAACCGGGCATTCGGGCAAATGCCCGGTGGGCCGGTGGCAAAATATCCATCTTTTTTTATAACGTATTCAGCTTTTAAAATGTTAATAGAAAAAAACGGGCACCAAAACATTGCCGAAACCCGGGCTTCAGAGAGTGTAATGCAGCACTGGGGCAAAATCTGTAGGGTCTGGCCGTTAGCCCACAAGTGGGGGGGGGGGGGCAGAATTTTTCAGGGCCGGCTGATCCCTTATAGACAACCTAAACGGCTGCCTGAGTAGTAAAAATGATTGTGTTTTATTTTTAAATTTTGAAAATAAATAAGCAAAATACATCAGTTTTGCGCTTTAGGCTGCCGCCTAAGTTGACTATATGGATGTGCTCTCGAGACCGGCTTGAGAAATTGTCAGGGCCAGCTCGTCCATACAGAAAACTTAGGCGGTCGGCTGCAGTGGTGAAAAAACCCTGAAAAAAAAAGTTGGGAGGACGCTTATATACATAAGAAAATAAGCAATTGAAATCAAAAGTGGGGGACGCTTATGTTAAAATGTAAAAAAATTTGGGGATACGCTTGTATTAAAATAAAAAGGTAGGGGGACGCCGTCCCCCCTCGACCACACCACTGGCCGTCTGTTATGCAAACTTTTGAGAGCCGCAAAATTGATGTTTTTAATTTTGAGCAGTGCAGACGGGGGAGGTGCCTCACGGCACATTGGCCTAAAGGACGGCAGCTATTAACAGCTAATTAACATATTACGTATTATTGCCCTTCTATGGTGAATAAGAAAAATTAGTCTATCTTGTAGACACTTAACATTATTCAAATACATACATATACATACTTACTGACAATATTTTTAATCCCTACAATCTACAGAATACGGCTCTGAGAATTTCTCAATCCAGGTGATGCAAATTCTCAGGGATGGACCCAGAGAATTTCTCTCCGGCCAGTTGTCAGTAGGGGAATAATGGGTGTTCTGCCCCAAGAGGCGGTGGCGGTGGAAGGGGGCGTGGTCCCACCGCCTCCCAATGCCCCCAGGCGTGCCCTCAGGCGTTAGTCGAGTGGAGTTGAGTTGTATGCCCTCAGGCATTTTTCGAGTGTAGTTGAGTTGTTTGCCCTCAGGCATTTTTCGAGTAGAGTTGAGTTGTATGCCCTCAGGCGTTTTTTACGAGTAGAGTTGAGTTGTTTTCCAAAAATTTATAGTTTTGGAATGGCAGCATTTTTTAATTTAGGTTTTATTCCGCCTCCTAGCGGCAAATAGTGGAACTACTATAGCACTGTTTCAATACTACTAAAACCGTTTTTTTAAGTTTATAGTTTTGGAATGGCAACACTTTTTAGTTTCAGTTTAAGACTTGATGTAAAACCGATTGTAGCGCCATCTATGAGAAGAAAAGGGAACTATTTTGGAACTTAGAATTTTTTTTTTTTCTAATGTTTTAGAATTCGAGCATTAAATATTAACAAAAAAATAATTATAATGTATAATGAATTAAATTTATTGTCGCTATTTACATCCTATTATGTATTTATTTCTTTTTTAGACTTAAATTTTTTTTCTTTTTCGATCTTTTTAATGTTTTCACTTAGCATTCACGCAGGAACTACTTCATATTAACAAAAAATTAATTATAATATGATAGCGCTAAAAAGTTAATACTTAAAAAGGGATTACTTTAAATGCAAAGGGAATTATTAAAGTATTACATTTAAATGATATTAAAAAATAATAATAATATTTTTAATACAAATTAGTGATGTTCTGAGAACAAAATTATTTAAACTGGGAAAAATTAAAAATACGTAGTACAACAAAACATGTAAAAAAAACTACTTTACGCTTAAAGGAAAACTGCTTTAATCTTAAAGTCACAATTGGACTTATTCTTCTCGAGAAAAGAGAAGTGACTGTTAACCGACAATGAAGGGAACCCTAACCGAACACTGGCTCCCCAACTATAAATTTTCCTCGACAGAAAAGTGTTCACAGTCGGGAAAATATCAACGTAAGTTTTGATGCATTGTACTTAGTACTTTTAGATTTTCGTGCTGTTTTAACGTGTTGTACTTGCTATTTTTAAATTTTTATGCTGTTTTTAGTTGATGTACGTAGTACTTTTACTTTTCAAACCATTTTTTTAATAGAGGAATTTAACTTTTTGGAGTTTTACATTTCGTACCTTTACATTTTTGTTCTGTTTTAACATCGTGTACTTAATATTTTTACATTTTAAAAGGTGAATATACGTTTTCACATTTCTTTCACAATTTTAGAGTTAAGTCCTATTTGATGAATCGAAGTTGCAGTTTTGTTATTATACTACTCCAAGTTTTGATGTTTCGTACTTTTTACGTTTTTGCTTTTAACAATTTGCAAATACCTATCACTTTTGTTTTGTAAACTTCAGTAATTTTATATTTCCGTTCTAAGTTTTTTTGGATGAAGTTAAGTTTTAAAATTTTATGATTTGTTACATTTTTAAATATTAGTTCTAAGAGTTTTTGCAGTTTGTATGTAGTGCTTTTATACTGTTTTAATAGATTAATCCTTGTTTGATGCGTTGGCTTTAGTACTTTAACAGTTTCGTTCTGTTTTTTACTAAATAAATGTATATTTGAGGTTCTATGCTTAGTACTTTTACATTTTTGTACCAAGTTTTACTAGATGAATCTAAGTTTTGATGCTTTGTACATAGTGCTTTTACATTTTAGTGTTGCTTTAATATATTATACTTAATATTTTTACATCTTCATTCCGTGTTTTCGTTGATAAATCTAAGTTTTAACATTCATACACAGTACTTTTTATATTTTTGCATTAAGTTTTAACACTTTGCAAGTGGATAACAGTTTTATTTCTGAAAATTTTCGTTTGGATTTACATATTTTTTTTCTACGTTTTTTTTTTTCCTTGGATGAATTCAAGATTAGAAGTTTTATAGTTAGTACATGCTTTGTTGTGTGGCACTGCGTATTCTTCATTTTTTCACTTCTTTAGCATTTTTGTCCTTAGAACTTTTACATTTTTTTTTAAAATATTTCAATGGAGAAATCTATGTTTTTGATACATTATACTTGTTATTTAGTCATTTTTATGATGCTTGAACATTTCGTACTTGGTAATTTTACGACTTCAGTCTAAGTTTTAGTTGGATAACTCTAACTTTTTTTACGTTTTGTATTTAGTACTCTTAAATTTTTGTGTTGCTACAATGTATTATACTTAGTATTTTTACATCTTTGTTCTGATTTTTAGTAGATAAATTTAAGTTTTAACATTTTGCAAGTGCATAACACGTTTATTTTGAAAATTTTCTGTTACCTTTTCGTTCTAAGTTTTTCTGTGTTTTAGTAGATGAATATTAGTTTTTTATTTTTATTTTTTGTTTTTTACTTTGTTCTTTTATTAAGTTTGACACTTTTACTCGTTCTAAATTTTATTAGATACATCTAAGTTGTTTTGATGTTTGCATTTTTGGAAAGTTTACATTTTCATGATGTTTAACATTTCATACTTTTTACGACTTTAGTTGGGATTTTTTTTAGATAAATCTAAGTTTTTTAAGTTTCGTACATAAACGATTACATTTTCGTACAAAATTTCACTTGATGAATACGTTATATACTTAGTACTTTTACATTTTCGCGATGCTTTAGTAGATAAATCAGAGTTTTAACATTTTGTACATAGTAATTCTTAAGATTTTTGCAGTACGTTTTAACATTTTTCAAGTGTATAACACTTTTATTTTGAAAAGTTTCGCGCTTTTACATCATCGTTCTAAGTTTTTCTGATTGAGTTTAAGTTTTGCACCTTTATACTTACCATTTTTACATGTTTTGTTGTTTTGTACTGCGTGTTTTTACTTTTTTCAGAGTTTTAGGATTTTGTTGTTAGAACTTTTACATTTTTGATCAAGATTTCAGTGGACAGATCTATGTTTCGTTGGTTTATACTTGCTATTTTTAAATTTTATGATGTTTTAACAGTTTGTACTTGGTAATTTTTTACAACTTCAGTCTATGTTTTAGTAGATAAATCAATTTATTTACGTTTTTGTACTTAGTACTTTAACATTTTCTTGCTGCTTTAATATATTTTACTTAGTAATTTTACATCTTCATCCAATGTTTTAGTACATAAGTCTAAATTTTAGCATTTTGTGCGTAGTACTTTTTACATTTTCGCATTAAGTTTTAATGTTTTTCAAGTGCATCATACTTTTGTTTTGAAAAGTTTCGTACTTTTACGTTTTTCGTTCTAAGTTTTTCTGGATGAATTTAAGTTTTATACTTAGCATTTGTATCGCAGCTTTATACTTAGCATTTGTACATGTTTTGTTGTTTTGCATTGCATGTTTTTAATTTTTCAGAGTTTTAAGATTTTGTTGTTAGAACTTTTACATTTTTTGATCAAGATTTCAATAGACAAATCCATGTTTTGCTGTTTTTGTACTGCGTGTTTTTACTTTTTTCAGAGTTTTAGGATTTTGTTGTTTGAATTTTTACGTTTTTTGATCAAGATTTCTGCAGACAGATCTAAGTCTTTTAAGTTTCGTACTTAAGTTTGACATTTTTATACAAAGCTTCACTTGATGACTACGCTATATACTTAGTACTTTTACATTTCATGCTACTTTACTATTTTATACTTAGTACATTTGATTCAATTACATTTTCATTTTAAGTTTTAACATTTTGTATGTGCATAACACTTTTACTTTGAAAAGTTCCGTACTTTTACAACTTCGTTCTAAGTTTTTCTGGAAAAATTTAAGTTTTGCAGCCTTATACTTAGCAATTTTACAGGTTTTGCTGTTTTTGTACTGCGTGTTTTCAATTTTTCAGAGTTTTAAGATTTTGTTGTTAGAACTTTTACATTTTTTGATCAAGATTTCAATAGACAAATCCATGTTTTGCTGTTTTTGTACTGCGTGTTTTTACTTTTTTCAGAGTTTTAGGATTTTGTTGTTTGAATTTTTACGTTTTTTGATCAAGATTTCTGCAGACAGATCTAAGTCTTTTAAGTTTCGTACTTAAGTTTGACATTTTTATACAAAGCTTCACTTGATGACTACGCTATATACTTAGTACTTTTACATTTCATGCTACTTTACTATTTTATACTTAGTACATTTGATTCAATTACATTTTCATTTTAAGTTTTAACATTTTGTATGTGCATAACACTTTTACTTTGAAAAGTTCCGTACTTTTACAACTTCGTTCTAAGTTTTTCTGGAAAAATTTAAGTTTTGCAGCCTTATACTTAGCAATTTTACAGGTTTTGCTGTTTTTGTACTGCGTGTTTTCAATTTTTCAGAGTTTTAGGATTTTGCTGTTTGAACTTTTACATTTTTGATCAGGATTTCAGTAGACAAATCTATGTTTTGCTGTTTTTGTGCTGCGTGTTTTTACATTTTTCGGAGTTTTAGGATTTTGTTGTTCGAATTTTTGCGTTTTTTGATCAAGATTTCTGCAGACAGATCTAAGTCTTTTAAGTTTCGTACTTAAGTTTGACATTTTTGTACAAAGTTTCACTTGATGACTACGCTATATAGTTAGTACTTTTACATTTTCATGTTACTTTACTATTTCACACTTAGTACATTTGATTCAATTACATTTTCATTCTAAGTTTTAGTAGATAAATCAGAGTTTTAATATTTTTGAAGAAGAATTTTTTACATTTTTACATTAAGTTTTAACATTTTGTAAGTGCATAACACTTTTACTTTGAAAAGTTCCGTACTTTTACAACTTCGTTCTAAGTTTTTCTGGAAAAATTTAAGTTTTGCATCCTTATATACTTAGCAATTTTACAGGTTTTGCTGTTTTTGTACTGCGTGTTTTCAATTTTTCAGAGTTTTAGGATTTTGTTGTTTGAACTTTTACATTTTTTGATCAAGATTTCTATAGACAAATCTATGTTTTGCTGCTTTATACTTGATATTTTTACATTTTTATGATGTTTTAACACTTTGTACTTGGTAATTTTACGACTTCAGTGTAAGTTATATCAGATAAATAATTTTTTTTTTTTACGTTTTGTACCTAGTATTTTTACGTTTTCGTGTTGTTTTAATATATTACTCTTAGTAATTTTACATCTTCATTCACTGTTTTAGTAGATAAATCTAAATTTTAACATTTTATACATAGTACTTTTTACGTTTTTTGCACTAAGTTTTAACATTTTGCAAGTGCATCATACTTTTGTTTTGAAAATTTCCGAACTTTTACATTTTTTCTTCTAAGTTTTTCTGGATGAATTTAAGTTCTGATGTTGTATATTTTTTATTTCTAGCTTTCATGCTGTTTTGTAGTTTTCACTCTTAGTTAAACTTTAAAGTTTATAGTTGTAAATGATTTGTTCCACGTATTTCTAAGTTTCCTCAGTTTTAGCATTTTGCTCTTAGCACTTTTACGTTTCACATGAAGCACTTTGCAATAGTTTTGAAATTTGTGATTTAAATTTTTCAAGTTTTAAGTTTCTAGTGAAGTTATTATTCTATTTCTCTTTTCAGATTTTCAAATCTCTTTTAGTGAGTTTACATTTACTGTTTAAGTCTCGAATCTTTATTCCACAGCTTAAATTGTTTCGGATTTTTGATGATTCAGTGTTGAAATTTTAGTTCCAAGTTTCAACCGTTTGAATAAGTACTTTTTTTAAAATTTTTCATGCGAAGTTCTAAAATTTTGCAAGTAGAAAATAATTTTGTTTTGCAAGTTCAAACATTTTTATTTAGTAAAATCTTACATTCTCTATTGTTTTACGGAATGAATCCTACTAGTAGCTTCTGCACCAATGAAAAAAAGGTTGCTAATAGAAGAAAACACTATCAAACATGTTTTCTTGCGAGTAAAAATCATCTCTCATTAACGTATTTTTGTTTTCATTAAGCTGATATTCACCACCATCAAGTAATGTATCCATTATCTAGAGTTAAAAATTAAGTACAATGTAGATGCTTTGTATGTGAAAAGGAAAGCGATCTTTGTCAATCACTTCATTCAATGTAGAAAGAGAAAGTATGCCTATAGGGGTGGAGAGGGGAACTTTTCTTTTCTGTCCGATCGTCACAAAGGATCTAAAGCCATAAAAAAACACCTGCACTATGATTTCAATCTTTTAGCGCAATACAAGTTTGGTCATGTCTTGCAATGCTGCAGGAACTATAACTTTCGGCAAATGTGCCCTGAATGGATACATTCTCTTCAACTGTGAAGTATACTGCATTCTATTTGGTTAACTTTTAGCTTCTATATTTCTTGAAAGAAAATGCTACAAGGACTGGAAAGTGAAAAGTCACTTCGCTTTCTACACTTGCTTAGTAAAGATGAATTTTTGTTCTGCTCTTTTTTAAAAGCGTTTCTCAGTTCCTTATACGCTCGACCATGGATTTTTCAAGAATCAATTATCAATCTACTGAATCTCCTGCTAGGGTAAGTTGAATATACCTTTTATCATCACTAATTTGTATTAAAAATATTATTATTTTTTTTTAATATCATTTAAATGTAATACTTTAATAATTCCCTTTGCATTTAAAGTAATCCCTTTTTAAGTATTAACTTTTTAGCGCTATCATATTATAATTAATTTTTTGTTAATATGAAGTAGTTCCTGCGTGAATGCTAAGTGAAAACATTAAAAAGATCGAAAAAGAAAAAAAATTTAAGTCTAAAAAAGAAATAAATACATAATAGGATGTAAATAGCGACAATAAATTTAATTCATTATACATTATAATTATTTTTTTGTTAATATTTAATGCTCGAATTCTAAAACATTAGAAAAAAAAAAAATTCTAAGTTCCAAAATAGTTCCCTTTTCTTCTCATAGATGGCGCTACAATCGGTTTTACATCAAGTCTTAAACTGAAACTAAAAAGTGTTGCCATTCCAAAACTATAAACTTAAAAAAACGGTTTTAGTAGTATTGAAACAGTGCTATAGTAGTTCCACTATTTGCCGCTAGGAGGCGGAATAAAACCTAAATTAAAAAATGCTGCCATTCCAAAACTATAAATTTTTGGAAAACAACTCAACTCTACTCGTAAAAAACGCCTGAGGGCATACAACTCAACTCTACTCGAAAAATGCCTGAGGGCAAACAACTCAACTCCACTCGAAAAATGCCTGAGGGCATACAACTCAACTCCACTCGACTAACGCCTGAGGGCACGCCTGGGGGCATTGGGAGGCGGTGGGACCACGCCCCCTTCCACCGCCACCGCCTCTTGGGGCAGAACACCCATTATTCCCCTACTGTTGTCTCAGCCGATTCTCACTGTGAAACGGCCTAAAGTGCTGCGGCTATTAACAGCTAATTAATATTAATATACAGTATGGGACCTCAAAACCGGAACTCTCGGGGCCACCAGATTTCGGAATTTTCCGGATTTTGGGTTCTCATTCAAAAAAGTTGTAAGTAGCATCAGAGAGCTCATTTAATTTGCTCTGGAAGTTTTTATTAGCATTTTGCTCATTTATAGCATTTGGTTATCGTATACACTCGCCTATAAGTCACGAAGTTATCACAAAAATCGAAGTTGGAGTTAGGTTACATTCGAAGGCAAAACAGGAAATTCGAAGGCAAAACATCGAAAAATCTAGATTTTTCCCGATTTTATTTTAACCCCTTAACAACAAAAGAAAAGAATTCCGTTAATTTTTGATACGATTTTATATTCTCTAGCTACTGAATTTCCGTAAAAAAGTAGACGATCGGGAAAATGCGAGAAGCGCCAAATTTAGAGCTCATTAAAAAAATATTAAAAAAATGTAATAAAACAACAAGAAATAAAAAAAAGCAAAATTTAATGATAACTCACAACTAAAGCAATTAACTCGCAATTAAAGCAACAAATAATCATTCTAATTCTAATCGCAACAGGGTTGGCAAATTTTTGCCATAAGCGGAAAAAATCTGATAAAAACCGCCCTGTCAAAAATAGGTTTTTGCCACCCAAAGTGGCAAAAATGGCAAAAATAGGATTCACTGTGTCCATTTAATTTCTTTCCAAGTAAAACGTAAACTAAAACATCAGACAAAAGAAATTTTAGTTAAAAATCAATGTTATTCATACTTTATTTAAGCACTAAGCGAAATAAGTGTAAAATATGCGTTATAATATTAAAAATATGCATTTTATGAAAAAATACTCAATTTTATAACAAAATTAGAAATGAAACTAGAAGAAAAAAATGAACAAATTTTGTAGTAAATAAATAAATAGAAAAATAAATGAACTGTTAATTTTGTTTATATCGTAACTATAAATGATATACTCGATATCCACACAAGAATTGCACAAAATAGGACTGTGCAGGCTGTAAATTGTAAATGGTCACTAATGTAGTCAGATTGATTTACGATATTTGAGTTAGACGACCCTCTATCGATTAAAGAAAAAATTGACAAAATCGGTTCATTTCAAAATTGAGTCATCATCTCGGCTAGATACAGGGACTCTAGTTTATACTGCTGATCAATTTCAAAGTGCGATGCAATACTTGGGTTACAATGTACTTTGATTGATAACTGATGTATGACCTAGGCTCATTTGACAATGGATTGCATTGGTGAATTTCTGTATTTGAATAGTAAAGATATAGAAAAATAAAATTACTGAAAGTGATGAAAGTAACTATTTGTTCTTTTTTCTAAAAGCAAAAGGGAGAAAATAAATCTAGTTGCCTTATAAAACTTAACAGAAAAGTTTTTTTCAACATATAATTTTGAGTTAATTTTAACTAATTCTTTATTTGTAACTTAAGACTTTCATTAAATATTTCTTTTAATTATAATATTTATTACCCTGAATCGCAAAGACGAACCCTTCTCGAAAAATTGAGAAATAACTCTTTGGGGAACTGCACATTTCCGATCTTAAACATGTTCATTGCATTTTATTTTCTTTCTTTTTAAAATGACTAGTTCCCAAAAAAAAAAAAAAAAAAACGGCGCAAAATACTTCCTGATTTTTTTTTTTTTTTCAGCTGCAGATTTTTTTGAAGAAGCTCCCTATTTTGGATCTTTTGGGATTCCGAATTTGGGGTCCTATACTGTATCATTACACTTCTATGTTGAATAAGAAAAACAACTATCGCGTGAACATCTAATATTTTAATACATATCGACATATTTACTGACAATATTTTTAGTTCCTGCAATCTGCAAAATACACACCCTCCACCTCCCAAGGGCCGGTCTATTTGAAATATGCCCGGGCCGAATTTTCTTCCCAGTCCGCCCCTGCCTACAAAAATATATTTATAATTGTATATTTATGCGGTTTCGAAGAGAAAAAAGTCACAGAAGTAAACCGGTAATAACACAAAAATAATGATTACAACTTGCATTTTAAGTTATCGGAAGTACTTTAATTGTAATTACTGTAGCTGTTTGTTCCCTTAAAAACAAAGATTTGATGTAACAAGCGCATTTAATATAATAGGGTCCCCTCTTCGAACGATGGTGTGCCTCGCTAAAAAGCTATGAACCCATCCCCGAAAAACGATGACCCCTGACCCCCCCCCCCCCCCCAAATTCCCAAATTTCAATGGCGCATCCTGCGCCATGACCCCCTTCTGGTGGGCGCCCCTGTCTTTCGGCACTGCGCCTCTAATCTCGCTTTGGCACCTCAGGGTGACGTGGACGTGGCGCCCAGTTTGAAAACCTCTGTATTAATTGCTAAGCCTTAATGTGTTGTTAATTTTTAAATGAGAAAACAAAGAATGAATAAGAACAAAATAAGGTATGGAAATGAATGAATCATATACGTTTTCGTTCCAAATACGAATTGCTCCTTGAAAAAAGAAAGAAAGAAAAGGAACTAAATAAATGTTATAATATAACTTGCCTGTTGCCTCCTTTTAGAGGAGAAATTGGTTGCCTCTGTTTTATCTCTGAGGAGTTTATTCAAAATTTTCTTTCCTTGTGCTGGATCACGATTTTCGCAGAAGAAAAACAGACTGGGACTGGATCTTGGCTAATGTCACTTTTGAACTGATAGACCGAAAATGAAGGACCTGCTGTACTGGGAGAAGTAGAAGTCAGTAGAAATTCTAAATGACCCAGTCATTCATCTTTAGGTGACAATTGATATTTGTTCACTTTGCATTGCTGCCGGCGGCGTCGGATAAGGCCAGAAAATGCCAGGATCTTGAGAATAGAAGAACTTCTACTGTCCCTCTGGGACTTGAGACCATAAACCATTACCATATGGTCTAATAAGCCTAATAAGCTCTAGCAGTCATCCCAAGAAACCTGGCCTTTATTAAGGGAACAAAAGTACCTAGGGGCACTAGGGGGTACAACAAAAGCCGTAGCCTTGCGGAAACTTTGTCGCTTTTAGGAATTCTTCGGAATGAAAAAACAAACTAGGAGGTTATGTTCGGAAGTAACTTTGAGCGCGAATTAACTGTTGTTAATGAAACTTTTTCGGAAAAAAAGTAGACTTAAAAATGCATTGTCATCTTGAAGTTTTGCCTTGCTTGCAACGAAAAGAACTGAAAAAAAGAGTCAGCGTACTGGGGCGAACTTGGGAAGGGCAATCCGAATTTTTTGCCGCCCTCCAAAAAAGCTCCGCCCGGGGCGGACCGCCCCCACCGCCCCCCCTTAGTTACGCCACTGCATGTCAGGTTTACCTTTACTCTTTAAACCCGAGATTATCTTAAATAATGAAATGATCCTTTTGCTTATATCCTATGATTTCATTTTTCTTCTACTGACGAGGCCAAAATGTTGAAAAAGTTACTCATTAGATGGTTTGTGTTTTCCTGTTTTGGATTAGAATGAGTTTCAGAACTATTTGGCACTGGCCCTAGTGAATGAACTTATGATTAAGCTTCTCAGACTGTTGAAGAGGAATATTTTTCTTACAACGGTGCAGTTATTGACACCAAATGATCATGTAACCCTTTAAGGGTCACCAGCCAAGCAGTAGGCTTCTGAACATTCTTGTTTCTTTTTGAAAATGAAGTATCTTCTACAGGTCCGTCATTTCAAAAGTTTCCAGGGGGCTACGCCCAATGCATATTATAGATTTAAAAAAAAACATAACCACATGTATAAATACTTTGATAAAAGAGTCAACTTTGAGAAGGATAAGCTAATGTAATTTTATCGCTAATAACTAACGTTACTTTATACGTCTCAACACTTATTACCATTTACATTCTGCTTCATGATTTGATTTCACTTTTTTTTTTCATGACGCAATTTCATCTTTCTCATCATTTTGATGACAGAATTGGAAATCTGATATGTACATCAAATACTTCCGTCCATACTTCCTTCTTAAGTTTCCGGAAAAAAATAGTCAGAAATATTATACTTTAATTTTATTGAAATTTTTTTACCTCCCCCCCCCCCCCCCCCAAAGTTTTTTTTTTTTTTTAAAGATGCTATATTTTTACTAACAAAAAAATATTTAGTTTGAACCTTACAAATTAACTTTCCAAAAGTTCGTAATAAAAAAGTAATTTGTAAATGTGGCAGTAACAAAGTTTAACTACTAAATACTAAGACAACAAAGTTCTGTTCCTAAAGGGACAATAATAAAACTTAACTTCTGACGATGTTTGGTTCTTAAAAAGAAGTGACTATCAATTATTGAAAAGTACCTATTTGCTTAGCTTTGAAACCCAAAAAGCCAAGCATCAGTCTCGTCTTGTTGCAATTGACAATCACTCCCTTGAGATTTAATCTGAATTTATTTCACATTACAAAGCAATAATTCTTTTTAAATTTTAGAAATTTATGAAGGACCTTAGTTGCTGGGTGTTAAAGGGTGATAAAATCACATAAATTTGGAAAATTACTAGCGGAGTCACTCCCACAAAGAAAATCATGTGTGATTTGTAAATCAAAACTGACATCTGAACATGGCTTTAAAAGGATTTTTTTCAGTTTTTCTCAAAAAGAAGATTTCTGTGGCGATAAAATCTGACACGTGATTTTTTTTTTTTTTTTTTTAATATCTAAAAAGCAGGGGAACTTTTGTTCACTAGATAGATGATATTCAGTAAAATATCTGGACAAAAGCACATGATTTCAACTATAATGACTTGCCCAAACCGTACAAGTAGCTTTGCATTTATAGTGGTAGCCCATCGTTTGACGGATTGTTCCAGGTTCCAGGGATTACTCACATTAACCTTCCTTCTCTATCTTTTTGTGATTGCCTAGATAAAATTTAGGTAAATGACTCTGTCCATGAAATAATTTCGACAAAAAGTCATGGCCCGCATTTTAACGCTTCTGAACTCTTCTGTTACCAGAAAACCTCGAGGCAGTTGAGAGCAGATGGCGTCTATGGTGCCCGCCATATTTCTGCAAGAGTTGCGAAACAGAATCTCACCGAAAGGGAAAAGTATTGTTACCAAAATTGCCTCTTTAACTGCAAGCAGATGGCACCACTCAATGCAATTAAATGACCCGGATTTCACATCAAGAAGCTAAATAAAAGTTATATTTCTTTTCTGAAAATCTATTTAATTTTATATACGTTTCTGAATAATTTGAGTGTAAGAAGTGTTTTTCATCTGCAACAACTAATTGCAATCGAAAGAGTATGAATTAATTCATGAAATTTAATTGATAAATAGTGTTTGAGCTATGAAAAATACTTTCTTTTCAATCGCTGCATGCATATTAAATTAAATACGGGTACAACTGACGGACTACTTAATGATACTATCGTTAGTTTCGTTGTCCACTTTAAAAATACGACTTTAAATTTCAACTTGTAAATACATTGAGAAAAAGAGAATCGAAATTAGCTAATTGAAGAATTTTAACTTATTGAAAAAAATTTTACCCCAACATTAATTACTACAGAAAATAACTTAGTTCCACATAAAGATGTAAAATTCTCGGTAATAATCTTTTGGAGAGTATTCTCCTAAAATTTAGTCACTATAATATCACATTTAGATGTGAATGAGTAAATGTTGCATTTTACAGATTATGCATTAATCTAAATGTGCGTTATTAATTTTTTTTAAAGTTATTTTTATGATTTTTCTGCAAGCAAAAGTAGCTGTTCAGGCAATTAAAGTTAAACATTTATATTCTTAGTTCAAGAACATTCAGATGTTATCTTAAAAAAGTTTGAGTGACTCAAATTATTCTCAAAAACTATATATAAATTGTTCTTAGAAGTAATTCTGGGAGTCCAACTAAGATGCAGTTAAGTTTTGAAGAAGAATGTCCTTAAAAACTAACTACATTTAAAAATACTTATTAGTTATTAATTCTATTCTTAAAAATTTTCCTTTTCGGGAGAGGAAATTTGTAATATGCTTCTGGAATTCAAAAACTGATGTATTCGATACATATAAATGTGTGTACAATATATATAGTTAACCTTTCTTTTTTTACACAATCCATTACTTTTTCTCCAGTCCAACTATAATTACATATTGTTTTGAAAGTTGTCGAAACATACCTTAACCATAGACCTCCCTGTAATAACATAGTATTTTTCTACTCCCCCCCTCCCACCACCCTACTTTTTCTTTTGGTTTCTCCGGCCGCTCAGATTTATCCTGTTAAAAGATGAAGAGCTAATTAAGAATGGCTGTTTTGTGCTTTCTTAGCAGTTGCTAATTTCCTAGGAGGAAAAACACAGACAGGAAAATCATTCGATCGTAATCAAATGTCGCTTAAATCTGGGTGTAGATGCAAAGCTTTATCTCATAGTGCATTTCCTATTCCTCTGCTTGTTTATTCAAATCGTAGAAACTTACATTCAGTAGTGAAATAATTAGCTGCAGAAAGCACGTTATAAAATTATTAAAGCATAAATACTTTTTTAGGCAATCGTGCTCTTTTAAAAGACTACCTCCTACGGCTTCTTTTTGAGTGACTCTGCTTATTTTGACTTTTTTAAAAAAATTGAACATTTTATCGATCCTTCTAAGGAGACAATACTTTAAATTTTCTGTTTTGAGGGGGACTGAGTTTTATTTCCGCTTTTGAACGGACATCTTCTTTTCGCTCCCATCGATCCGTGGGTACTTTTATCTATTATCGTGATTGTCGGTATATTTTTAACTTTTCCATTTTTCAATTTCTTTAAATAATAATTAAATACTAGCATATTATTATTTCCCCATTTTTTTTACTATATCGCGAAAGGAGTGGTAACCTTACTAAATAAATCCTGGAAGGCTACAGAAAATGTCTGTTTTCGTAAAAATTAAATGAAATTTTTCTGTTGATTTAAAAATTCATTGAAACAGAAATTGAAAAAACAGATTCACATAAATTATATCAAGATTAGTGAAACGGAACGGTTAGAAATACACGCATTCCTCATATCTTTCATTCACATGTTACTTGATTCTCAATCGAAAACATTCAAATTTCAATTACCACTTGCTAAAATAAAAAAAAAAACTCATAACTTCGGAAAATATAATTTTCTTTCGTATCACTTCTCACAAACCGAGATTCTTTTATTTACTTTAATTTTATTTTTTCTTTAATAGTTTCTATAAAAACTACTAAGCACCGGCCAACCTCTAAAAAAGAAACATACAATATTATTACAAAAGTTATTCATAATAATCATTTTCATTCACAGGTTTACCAAAGTCATTTTATAAGAACAAAAATACATTTTCTTGATTTTATTAGTTTTTTGTTTGTATGTATTTATATTTTCTAAAACAACCGGATTTGTAATTGTCAGTAATAAGCATCAGCCCCACAATAAAATCAAAATCGTCGAAATACATGCGATTTTAAGGCGTGGTTTTCATTGGTGTCTCCTCCGTAGATCCAAATTTAGTGATCTGCAGCTGTCAACAACAAAAAATAAATAACAAATAAATAAATAAACGGAGCACTGATTGAAAACCATGCTACAATGGAGGATGCTTGCCGACAATTATGTGTGAAAATGCAAGTCTAAAGCATGACGATAAGTTTAGTAAGAACAAAAAAAAAAAAAAAACTCAACCTTACAAATCAGACTCTTCATCCGATGAGTAATTGCTTTCCGGCTGAGAAATCAGCTGTGAAATAAAATTAAGCAACAGCATGTATTTACTTTTATGCAGTCTTCATCAGAAGGAAAACTTTCTTTTACGAATTGGAAAACTTGCGAAAATGCGTAAAACAGTTCAACAATTGCTGGAGTCCAATTAACTTCAGTAGAGACGCAATTACATTTCCTTTCGACTGTGCCCGTAATTGGTTGGTTTGTTGATTACAGGGCCGGCCGTAGTGATTCTGCCGCCCAAAACGGTATTTACGAGCGCTGCCTCCCCCAAATAGGACTTAAAAAACAGCAACTTTACACATTGCAATTCGCAAGATGCTGACATAATTTACGTCTTTTAAATCAATGTAGAATCCCTCTGCGTATGTGTTTCGTTAGGCGGGCACTAAAATGCGTTATTTGCTTTGCTTCATATTTGACATTTGAAGATTTTTCGCCTTTTGAAATATACATCTCTAGGCGAATCACACTCCCAGATCTTTCATAAATGATGTCACACTGTTTTGCAATATATTTGACACCCTTTCCACAAAATTTCACACTTCAACATACCCCAATCCCCCTTGTCACAAAATATCACACTTCAACACACCCTTATCCCCCCCCTTTTCACAAAATGTCACACTAACATACCCTCATACCCCCTTGTCACAAAATGTCACACTAACATACCCTCATACCCCCTTGTCACAAAATGTCACACTAACATACCCTCATACCCCCTTGTCACAAAATGTCACACTTCAACATGTCCCTATCCTCCTTGCCCCAAAATATCGCACTTCAGCATACCGAATCCCCCTTGGCACATGTGACGCTATATTACATAAGCATATGTACTTGCAGTTCAGAAACAAAGCACTACGTTATAGTTCACTCTTATAATTTTATTTTTGAGTTTCTAATGACATTTGTGAGCACAACAATATTAATATTAATTAATTTGTACAAAATGAAATTGGGGTTTACAACAAAAAATATAATTAGTACATAATAGTAAAAAATCTTAATTGTTCAAATTCTATTTAAAAAAAGCCCTATTGTGATTTTTTTCGTGCACAGCTCCTTGGAGGAAATCTAGCTTCCTGAAAGAGTTTCTGGGTGGTTGTACATTGAACAGTAGAAAAACAGGAAAATTCCTATCAGACACGCAGGTGAAGACAATGCGTCACAATCATCATCTAACCTACATTGCTTCTGCAACGCTGGGATTATAACCTTTAACCAAATACGGTTACCGCTGTGGCAAAAGGTTCAGACAAAACAATAAACGTCAACAAATCATTTAAAACAACTATTTTAGTGTCTTACATTAGTTCCGTATGAAGAGTGGAGTTCGGTCGGAGTAATTTTACTGCCAAGAAAACCGCTTTACAAATTGAAGCGCAAGAAAAATATGGCATTCAAAAATTATCTCTTGCAAGCTTTGTATATGAATCAATCTCAATGATTTGCGTTAAGAAAGGTATATGCTATGCATAGCATAAGTTAGCGATTTTGTTAAATTTTTGGAAAAAAAATAGTAGTGAAAAATACACAAAATCGCTAAATTACATTATGTTTATAGTATAATATCAGCAATCTTTAAGTAAGTACTTAAGATTAATTTACATATGAGGTTAAAAAGAGACAATTTTTGAGCCTTACATATTTTTATTGGTCTTTAAACTGAAGAACGACTTTTCTCAGTCTAAAATTTGTTTTGTCTAACCATACAGTCTTCTTACAGAGCTAATGCAAAAACTGGAGCATTAGCTGTTGCTAACGTTTCCCTCCAAAAGAAAATTTTTCGAAAATCTAATTAAATCGGAAATTTGTGTTACGTATAAACTATATTATGTCTTACGTTAATGTAAATCATTAAGATTAATTTTTATAAAAGCTCAAAAAGGATAATTCTTGTGCCATAAAATTATCTGAAGTTTCAATTTGTAAAAAATGCTTCACTCTCAGTAAAAAACCCACTATCCATACGGAGCAACTATAAGGTGCAAGATTCCATTCAGCTTTTCAAAGAATCTTCTTTGATGACGTAATCAAGGACCATAAACAATTGTTCTTTTTGACAAAATTTATTTAGTCTCGACCTCACTCCTCAGCATCTTTCCAGTGACAGTAAAGGGTTGTAACTTACTTCAAGCGCTGAAAATTGCAAACGGCATCGACAACGACTTGTTTTAAGCCGAGGTCACATAGAGACAGTGGTCCTTGAATTACCAGCGCTCTGGGATCCTTAAAGGAGAGGAATTGATAATGATTTTCCTCACGTTTCCGGCTGCTACAAATTTTCCCGCGCTTTTTTGCGGTTTGTTTATTTCCGGTGACTATCACCGCCTATTGGGCGATTGAAGCGTTATTTATGAACATGGTAAGTGTTGAGCGAGACCTTGAAGATGACGTAAATACAGACAAAAACAACGATCGTCCTTTTAATAGAGTTTCACTCCAATACATTTCGACAAAATTTCTATCACATTGATGTGACCAGAATTCAAAATTGAAAGGGGGTATCACGCGCTGTTCGGCTTTAAATGACTTAACATGCAGTTAAATTCATAATTTCCACAGCCCATTAATGCAATTGCATATGCAATATTTTCCATCCTTAAGATCTGGGTGTAAGTATAGTGGTTCTTTTAACACTTTTTCTCCCAAAATGCGGCGTCAAATAAGTGTTTAAAACAAGTATACAGAGGATAAAATATAAAAGACCGCAAATTTTAAATTTCATTAATCACGAAAAATTTATTGTTGGATTAAGGTACAGTGTCATGGATGGTTAGACAGCATTATTGTTTTTTCCAAGACATGAAAAAAAAAACCTTGCTTTAAACAAGCAGGTCGTTTTTTCCAAACTCCGAGCCGCGGAGTTTGATCGAACTGTTTATAATAGGAGCTTTCATTTTAAAGATAAAATAAGTTTTCAATATTTCTATCAGAAATGGAAAAGAAGAAACTTACATTATGGGATGGCTTTGATACGATGTTGTTTTTATGACCTCGATAACGCTCGGCTTGCCCTTCTTGCCCTTTCTTGCTTATTCCAACAATTAGGTCCTTTCCTTCAAAGTACTATACAGAGAGAAACAGAGTATAAAAATTGAAACAGATGAAATCCTTTAAAATACGTCGTTATTAAAGTTTTTTCCTGTGTGCTGTTAAAGCAGTCAAATTATAAATTTAATTCAAAATGATATTAAATATCTTTGCACTTTTTTTAGACACGTGAACAAACATTGCAGAAATCCTAAACGCTAATGGCTCATAATTTTATTTCTAAGATTGAATAAATATAGCTACAGCTCTTTGAACTAACATACTGTATCAAACGAGATTCGTTTAACTAATCAGATTTAACGAGAAAAGTTTACGATTATGTGAGAAACGCAGTTAACTAACGCACCGTACCGTATCCCACTCCTTGGATATAATTTAATGAAAAGCCTTTTATACGGAAAGGGAAAGTAAAGCTGCTGAATTTTAGATATTTCTATATCGACAGCGTAGAAGAATCATTTAACTCGGTAATCTTCTAAGGAAAAAGAAACTTTAAGGAAAGCAACCAAATCCATATATTTTTTGATCACTTTGCTCATTAACAATTCTGCATACATCTAAGAAAAAATAAACAGTTGTACAGTTTTATTTTGTAATCAAATATATGTTTTATATATTCCAAAATATACGTTTTGTTATAACTGATATTTTCCATACAAAACAAAATTACATGCCATTGATGATATATTTCATGCGTACAATCCAAAAGAAAAATTAGCCATAGTATCCTCACTAGTTCAGTTTTGCAATGTACTAATAATACTTAATTCGAATCTCTATCGGCAGCATTATTAAATACTAGCATTTTTTTCAATACTACTAATGATGAAAGAGAAAATGTGAAAAAGTTAGAAAATGCGAAAAACTTGGTGATATGGGAAGCCTTTTTAACCATTACTTTGTACGTATTTTGTTATACATGTTCTGACGTTTTAAATAACTTTTAAATAAAATGCTACTATCAATCCTTATTATCAAAGACAATGCATAGTATATAAAAGCATATTCTATCATTTTTGATATATATATAGATTAAAAAACATTACTTCATCTTTTTATATACTTATCGGAAGTAAAATAAGCTAAAAGATACTATACATTGTATTATGCGTGAGGCAACAGAGAATTAAAAATCATAGTGTTCCACAAACGTTTTACGAGTTTAAAAATTTTATTACTCTAAGGCTTCAAAAAAATAAGTAATGTTAAACAGTTTTTAAATTTTTGTATTTTACTACATTTTACTTTCAAACATTTTCCCCCTAACTAAATATTTTTCATGAAATGAAAAATAAAATATGTACCTGAGAGCCATAGTATCTTAAGTCCATTTAGGAGTGTTTGCGAGTTTACACTTAATGGACATACAGAGTACCCACGACAAAGCCACTAACTACTTGAGGGTTCCCAACTTTTAAAGCTCCCATCGGACATCTTTATTTTAAGGTTCGCAAGGAAAAGTGTAGTCTGAATGTACTAAAAATGTTTATTTTTTAACTTCATTGCAAAAACTCGAAAAATTGACTTACGATACTATGGCTCTCAGGTATAGAAATATTTATTCATTCTTTGATTACGCAAAATAAGTTCGTCGTTGGAATTTTTTTTTTTTTTTTGTTTGCTGTAAGCCATTAGTTTTTTGTTCACTACAGCCATTTCTTTCACTTTTAATGACGGCAGTAAATAAAAACTTCACATTTTCAAGATTTTTGTTTGATCTTCTAAATTTCTAGTCTTACAGATGAATGTGTTTTTTCTATACCTAAGCAATAAAAATCAGGAAATGGAGTCAGAAAATATTAATTTTGTATTTGAGTTAATCACTATTATTCATTTTTTGAATTTTAACTAATCAACTATAAATTGTATTTATATTTGACCTCCTAAATTTTTAGTCTCATTGCTTATGCATAAAAATGGATTCATCAAACAAAATCAGGAAATGAAAACCGAAAATCTTTATTTTATAAGTGAATTAATCGCTACTATTAATTTCCAAAATTTTGATAAATCAACTGTAAACTATTATCACGATTGAGGGAAAAGTGAATCTTGTGTAGCTAATTAAACCATTTTTCAATTAAAAGAAATGTACTTTATTATTTATGATTTCTTTTGATTTATTGGTAAATATTACTACCAGTGTCATTTCCAAGCATTAATGTTTTTTAAACACAGATTTCTATATTTTTGAAAATCTGGAATTGCTTTTTAATTCACTGGATGTCTTTCTTACAACAAATTGTTCAACAATTATAACATTTCTCTTATCATTTTCAATTTTCAAAGCAATGGTATGTTTATAATAAATACCTCTGCAGTTTTTTTTTTCCTTTTTATTTCTTAATACCATGCATTATTAGAGTAAAGGCTGAGTAATCTCGATAAAATTCCACAACAGATTTAAGACTTACAAGACGCGTTGAAAAATTCTGCGAAAGATTCGAATCTTCGAATCAATCATCATTGCTGCCTTTATGTCCTTATCAATCCCTTGTCTTTAGAGTTGTTTCGTGTAAAAACAGGCATTTTTCAAAGCTAATATGACAAATTTAGCCATCAGCTTTCTTGTCGATTAGAGATAGCAGTCGGATATATTTATGCTTCTTATTAGACTCCAACTTGTGTTTATGGACCTGAGAAATCACGATTTGTAGCTTGAAAGGTTTTTCTTCTCTTTCTGATAGCTTAAAAACTTAAAACAATAGACCATGAGGGAGGGTTGAAAATAGCTTCTTCAGGTTTTCTAAAGATTCATTGCATCTTTGTCCCCATGCGCAAACGCTTCATCTGGTATCGTAATGATTTAGTTAGGAAGAAACGAAAAAGCCTTCTTCAATTGAAAAATGTAAACAAAGACCTGAAGGCCACATCACTTGGATATACAATAGAGGCTTCTTTTTATTCATTGCTCTTTATTTTTATCATTTTCAGGTCATTAAGCGCCTTTGATTCCCAGAGATTTACACTGAGAACAATTGGTGTATTTGTCGCAGGAGGTGCTAAGGGTTATCGATATTCTCGTAGACAAGATAATGATTACTATCGGCTGATTATCAAATATAGGTTAGAACACAAAAGGTACTTCACAAATCAAACAGTTGTTTAGTTGAAACGTGAGAATAAAGTGTGGACTTTTAGTATTATTAATTGGGTATTTAGTGAAATTGTGTAGTTGAATGCATTATTACGCACGTAAAACTTGATTTTACATAAATCCTTAATGCGGTTGTTTTACTGTGTAACCCTTGAAGGATCGGCCCTGCGGTAGCGCAGAAATTCGAACCAACCACAGAGAACTAACTGATCTCACGCACTAGCCAAGTTTAGTACCATAATATGTTTAAATTAAAACTTTTTTTTCTTTAGATTTGCAACCATACGGGAGCAATCCAAAACATCTAATGATAACAAAGTCGGGGGATACAGTTTGACGTTGTAGTTTCAAATCTATCCTCTACATCCAAAATTAAATTATACCACTGGATAGCTAAAGGATCAAAGAATTCATTACGATAAGCGAGAATAGTGACGCATCGCGAGGGGTAACGAGGGAAGCTCCGCCATTTTGAGGTTATTTTGCTGCGTATCGAAATTTGCAATTAGTATGGCTTTTGACTCGTAGAAACTACGATGTTCGTTTAAGTTTTAATCATCAGCTGTCGTCAAAATCTATCGACTGTATATAAAACATTAGTTTAAAGTAGTGACAGTGAATATAATAAGAGTAAAAAAAATATCAAAAATATATAGATAATGTCGGCTTTTACGCGTCGAAAAACCAAAACTATAAAGTTATTAATTAATAAAGTTATATTGTAACACAATGATTATTTGTTTCCTTGCTTTTATTCTTCATACACAAATAAAAATATTTTATTTAAAATATATAACCCGTTACATAAACGTATTCACGTATCACACACGGCCGTGTACATGACACAGCCATACCCCACTTTTTTTTTTTTTTTTTTTGAAAAGAGCTTCGATCCACGAAATGTAGGCTTTAATTTTAACCGGTCAATTCAATTGTAATCCCATATATTAGATTATTTTTCCTTTTTATTCTATCTCATTTTCATACGATTATATTACTCATCTCTTTTTGTATTATAGTAAATATTAAAATATTCATTAGTAACCAAAATAACGTGCAAATAACAAATGCACCGTAGATTTTTCATACATTCTTTAAACATCTCATACGTAATGCATCTATACATTTTCTTTTCTTTCTTCAATAATACATAAAATTTATCCTGTTTTACATTTACTGAAAGCTACGTAAAAATTGAGGGATAAGTTTAAAGATTATGGAGATTCAGTGAATTTTAGATAATGTGCAATGTTTTTCAAAAATGTGAGCATAACTCACAGAAGAATCTCCAAGTAAATGTTTGGTTCCACCATGTTTTTTTATAAAGGCAATCACAACAAGTATGAATCTTGTAACACTTTCTTGTACCACGCTCCCAATGGGATAGGCTGAACTTTCCTTTCTTCAATAAGTTTCCCTTAGACATACCCTTGTAGATCATATTCATGTTATTATTTTTAGTAGTACAGTTTTCTATTACAAACCCCGCTACTCCGAAAATCTGTCTAGTCCGAACAGAGTCTTAAAAAAAATACCGATTTTTTTACATAAAGCATAAGCTTGATGAAAACGCCTTAAACCAAATTGAAATGAAAGCTGATTACGTATAATATATGTCGGATGCATTCCACAATTCTGTAGAATCCTTTTTAATCACTACTGAATACTGAAAATAACTATTTTAAACACACTTAAGAAGAAAAGTCAGACATCGAAGGTCACTAGCAGACGTCTCCGCTATTAATTCATCCCTTAACAAGTCAATACGCTGATATTATGCATGAAAGCTGCCTATTCCAAATTTCCGCTAAACCGAAAGTGATCGGTCCCAATTAGTTCGGAATAGTGGGACTCTACTGTACTCATACGCATTATTGAGCCAACCCACTTGAGCATGCTATGTTTGAAATTTGGTCGTATGCGATTGATATAAAGACGTTTCAATTTCGCACTTAGCAAATAATGTTTTGTAACGGGTATGATCACGAAATAACGAAAAAAAATCTCCGAATGCATGAAGGAACTTTCACCCGGAAGGATTTTATGTTTTCATTTATGCTTCGACAAAAGAAAAAAAATCCCTCTAAATCTAAAGTTAACAGCTAACATTTTATTACCCACCAACAACGTTTCAAATGCTTGGTGACGCGCGACAGAAGATTTTTTTTTCCACTCATGAAATCACAATGTAAATTTCATGTGGTTTTAAAAAAAAGCAAACTCACGCGAACCGAAACCTGCACGCAAATACTTTCAAGCTGAAGAACTGGGGGGGGGGGGGGGGGGGGTAGAAGGGGGTCATCAGGACGCATTAAAATAAACATGCATAGAACATAGCAATCAATCTTTTCATCAGCACGCCTGTAAGTTAACAGTTAACATTCTTGTTCAAACTAGCTTTGTAACTAATTTTTCTTATTCATTTCTATCCATTTATGGGCAGTATGGTGCTCCGGTATGCGCCTAGAAAATCGAGTTCCTTGACCGCTGCTGCTCACTAGAAGACGTCTCGCTTCGTCTTCTGTCACTAGTCCTGGTTTGGACCAGAACTGCTTCAGTTCCGTCATGGCCCGGAAAGAGTTTCAAGGTCAAGAAAAATGGAGTGAAATTAAAGATTGGGGTAGGTCAAGGGTTATGAAGAGCTGACAGCCTTGATTCTCCAGCTTTCATGATTGCCGTATAACCTGTCTTAAGCCGATTCTTATATTTCAGATTGCATTTCTTTCGAGGTCAATGAGCTCTTCAAAAGTCTGAAGTAATATTTAACAAAATTCGATTCATGAGTACTTGATGTATTCTTAGTGAAGTTATTAAGTCTTACGGCTATTAAGTTGAATTACGGAATTTTCAATTATTAGTAGCCTCATTAGTGTAGTCATTACACAAGTTAAAATGATTTACAAATGATATATGAATAAGACTTTGCATTGTATGGTAGTAAAAACTTGAAAACAAATATGCGTTCTTAAACTTGAAAAATTCACGTATGCACAAAGCTTTAATCAAATCTCTCATTTCTTGCTCCTGTTTAATTATTTTTACAAAATCAGGAAAAAGTAAAAGTGATTCTTTTGCTCTGAAAGTGAAAAAAAGGAAGCTCTTTTTCTTTCCGGATATCATGATAATTCACAAATATTCTTATTATTTGTTACTAATTTGTTTTAATGTTTTTTTCTTAGAATCATCAAAAATAAATATTGTGGGATTTCTTCTTTTTTTTTTTAATTTAATTCTGGGGGGAAAAAAAAGGAATTGTTCTTGAAACTTAGGCAAGATGTTGAAGCTTTGACCACACTTCTTGATTAAAGACTTCACAGCTTTGATAAACATGAAAACACCAGTGCTATTCCTATGATCACGGAAAAAGAAATTTCCTGCGAAAAACGGGAGTTCCGAGTTAATTTCCTTGAAGGTTCAGAAAGTGCAAAAAGAAATTTTTTAGAAATATTCTTAAGAAAATAGCATTTCTGAAGTACCACGCACATCCGCGATTTCGTCTTCTAAGACTGTATTTTTTTTTTTTTTTAAAGAAAACTGTTTATAATCGTTACTGAATGCAAAGTTTTAACCACGGAGTGTGCATTCAATGTATCAGCTTAAATAGGATGTATTCTAATGAAATATGAACTACGAAATAACAAGAAAAAAAGCTTCATTAATATAATGATTTCACCGTAATTTTTTACTTGCAATAATATAGTATAAGCCAAATTGCATGAAGAAAGTTAATTAGTTAACACTGGAGGATTGAAAAAGATTCATATTGAGATAAATTATCTTTTAAATTAGAATTTTAACTTTTAAACTTTGATAATTGACTTAAAAGATAGTTCTTGAGAGAGAGATGTATATATTATATTTAAGTACACAGGGTGTTCCAATCAAATGTTCCTGATTTTACGATATTGGTTTGTTACAGTTAACAAAAAGTTAGAAAGATTGAGAAAAATGTAAAATAGATACCAGTCCGCACACATTTCGTAATGAAAAAATCAGGTATTACCACGTGACATCAGGATGTCTATTTCAGCACACCACAGAGCAATTTTTGCTTTCTTCTGAGTTGATGCTATGTTTCCATTTGTTTGGTCACAGTAGCAGAAGGTGCCTCACACTATCAAGAATTAAAAAAAAAAAACTCAGATGTCTACATTTCATCAAGTACTTATAAGCAATGTATCACCCAGGTAAAAGTCAGTAAGTCCACTCAGCATCCCTTCTCCTCCCCCTCTCCATCAGTTTCTTTTTCGATGTGTATTACATAGAGATTTTTGTAATTATCTCGTAAGTCTATCAGAGTTTATAGACTTGGTGAATTTTACTTGAACGCCGACGAATAAGTATTGACAAGTTAAAATTCATTAAGTCCACAAATAAACCTTTCAACGTACTATCCAATCAGACCGTCGGATTCATTATTTCCCTCCATAAACCAGTCATGTAGTATCTGTAAACCTACTGTACCACAGTTAAAAGTTTATAAAATAATTTTTACTATTTTTTATATTGACCTAAGTGTATTATATTCCCCCTTTTTTTGAATACATCTCAAAACAGTAATTTTAGTCACTTTTACCAAAGTGGCGAGGATTTTTTTTTTTTTACCATAATTCAAAAGTCAATTCGTTCAGCATTTTTTACCAATATGATATCCTTACGGAACCAACATCAGTTTTACATCACTTGCACATTAATCCATTGACATTTGCCACTGACATGTAGTTGACGTAAATTGTGAACCAATTTTTAACTATTAATTCTAGAATTTGGCTATAAGTCACTGATGAGAAGAGCGTAACTGATGACGCGTTCGTTGATTCTTTTATGTCCTGAGGCAGTTCTTCAAAGCTCCCAGCAGAAGGGGAATAACATCTTGTGGTCTTTCGGCCCTTCCCGTGGGGCAACTACAGGGCCCACGCCCTTCCTTTGACCCCCGAATCACCATTTTATTTAAATTTTTTTCGGCCCCTCATCTTATTTTATTTCTTTTGAAGTTTGATTGAGGACGGGAGTGGCTGAACTCGTTTTTCGAGAGATCAAATTTTTTTTTCCCTTACCCATCCGAAGAGCGTTTTTTCTCAGCTATTGAGAGGATACTGGAACTGGCGAGCGAGCTCTTATTCCCAGCGAAATGTCATTCAAACTTTTTGGGCTATTTGCTTTCGTGATAAACACAGAAAGGATTGTGACGTATAGACACACGTAAGATTGATTTCAATAAAATGTTATGATGATGAAAGAATAAATTAAATTCAAAGTGATCGCGAATGAGTTGATAGAGTTCTAAAAAGACTAACGTTGGAGACAAGGTGGACTCTTCATATTTCATAATTCCCTTGAATCAGTTTCAAAATCAAAAATGAAAAAATTGGGAATGATCCTTCCCATATTATCAGTCATCAGTATGAAGTAAAAAATCAAAATACTTTCTCTAGTAGAATTTACTCACAACCTCTCTCAAAAAAGTTCATTTATTAATTTCGTAAAGAACATTCTTTTGGACGATGTTCTTTTTTGGATAGTTTTATCACATTACATTTATTTACATGGCGGGAAATAAACGAAATGATGACAATTAATTTTGCTCCTAGTTGTTAAACTATATATATTTCACGTAAAAGTTATCTTTTTCCATAATTATGAATTGCAATAGACGCCTATATATCAACTAAATACTGACCATATTCAATGTAACGGGTTTTTGAGTTCAAAGTTGCAGTTGAGCAGCAATTGTCCGAATACCGATTAATCGAAACATCGGTTAACCGAAACCTTGCGCATCATTTAATTCTAATTTAAGCTTCATATAAAAGTTCCACTAATCTCAGTTCTGAAGCAAAAGATAATTTTGTACTTCTCTTCCAAAACTCTAAGCCTACTTCAGTACATTTGAACTTGCCCCACTAAGCTAATCAAATCTTATCTGTTAATTCCAAGAGGTATGATACAAAATATAGGTACATAGTTTCTTTCTTTCTTTCTTTTTTTCTTAATATCTCTGTTTCTATTTTTTTCCTATGCCACTGGTACTTTTTTCCCCTTAAATGATAGATTATCGGAAAAATCAGTTTTCCGAGCCCCCCGAATCCTCATGTTTTTAGATAGATTGCTCTTTTGCTGATTATTCAATGTAATGAACGTTTCATACAGTGTCTCAAAGAGGTTTGCTTGTTCAGCTATACTTGCATTTTATTTACTTCTACTAAATATAGTTGATTGAAAATAATCAACCATAGAACTCATCGATGAAGAATAATGAACAAAAATCAGCAAAGATTGTGATTGAACGTTCGCTCCCAATCTTAGCTGCTCTTGATTGACCATTTATGTTGTATATTTCCAACAATTTACTTCGTTGATCATTTTGTTTCTTCAAATTTTAGTGCAGAAAACTTTTCATCATTACTCATATACATATATGAGCTAATAAAATTTAAGCTAAAATTGATGAATGTTTTTAAAACAAAACCAAATTTTCGCCTCAAAAATTTCAGTAAGATAAGTCGAAACTATCAAAGTCAAAAAATTAACGAAGTTTTATCGAAGTGAAACTGAAAATAAAATGATTGAAGATAAATACCGCTGAGAAAGAAAACCGGGAAATTCCTTCCCGGTAAGATGCAGGGTTAAGATGCTTTTCGAATAATAACTGCACTGCAATAAGTAGTTAACTGCATAAGTACTTTGAAAATTGTTCCATTTCTTTTTACCATGGTTAGATAAGCTTCAGACTGCTCGAACTGGTGTAAGACGTAAAATTATTTTAGCTGGATAAAAACGGTGTTAAGTTGACTTGCTGGGATTTCCGTCTTTCTTTCGTTTTTATTTTATTTTACAAGAACTTGTGAAAGTACTGGGGCACGAATAATGTGTAAGAGAAATGATACTAAAACATAAGTATTCTGCAGCTATTCATCAAGAGCTGTTTTACATTTTGAACTGTTGTCAAATTAAGAAAACGGAAAAGTTGATTGAAAAGCACAGTAAATATGTAATATTGTTTGAAATCAGAGAGATTTTTTTTTAAAGCACGCTAAATATTCAATATCAATTTAAAATCGAAAAACTATTTTTAGAAAGCAAGATAATATTAATTTTGACTTAGAAGCATATTTATTAAAATGCACCGAAAACATGTAATATTAATTTGAAACTGAAAATATGTTGCTACTCAGAGTACATACAATAAAAAGTAAAAAGTTATATTTTTGTTCATAAACAACTTTTTCCAAGTACAGTTAAGGAAAAGTTTTACAATACATATGTTATTAGCTCTTATGGGGAATATTTGCTGCCTTCTCAAATTTCTTAAATGTATTATTTCGGAACAAAAATAAATAAAAGAGAGCACTATAAATTATAAATTAATAATTGATTCATTTATTTGAAGAAAATGAGTGATAAAGGCACTTTTCTTTGACGATTTGTGTTTTACATACATTGTTACAATTTATTCATATTTTAGCCCAAATAATTTTTGTTTACTATTTGTACATTTCATTTATTATTTAATAGTATTAACTGTGTTGAACTTTAGGAGAGAGAGATACTAATAATAAATTATTTTCCAAAATTATCCTCTCTCTCCGGAATAGTGTTCCGCAAACCTTTGACAACTGCTTGCATGCCTTCTTTTATCAATTATAAAAATAAAGTTAGGTAAGCGCATAGAAATAAAGCTATTGATTAGTGATAAACAAAAATAAAAAGGGGGGAGAAAACTGAATTACATTTGAAAGAATGACAGAAAGAATACTTATATGTAGATTTCACGCCAATAATCCTGCAGTGGTTCTAAAATATCGTACAGGTGGACCAAATAAGATGTACGTATCTGCATTAAAGTACGGCTGGGGCTGGAGGGGACAATTTCCGGTTTTCTTTTATTTTCTATAAAACTTTCACAATTGAAATTATTGTTTCTAAAACAGTTTATAAAGCATTTCATTGTCTATTATAAGAATATAGTAACAAAGACGTAACGCCAATGATTTTTTCAGTACAATGAATTACGGTAGGGTAATCCGCTGTCCCTTTCTGCCCCATCATCGGGGTTGAAAGGGACATATGATGGGGATGAAAGGGATACAACAAATAACACTTCTTAATTTTGAAGCACAATTTTATTTGCGTGAAAATACTTTCCTAAACAACAGCATATTCAATGTCATATCAAAGAACAAATATGAAAATTATTTAATTAGCAACTTTCTAATTTCTAATGAACGAATATGAAATTATTTAACATTAAATGAACTGAAATCGATTGGAAATTGAAATTATGCATTCATCCTTGCTGTGCCACCCAATTTCAAAGGCGGCGGCAACTTTGAAACAAAATCATTCATATCTACGATGCTAGTGTCTTCATTGTCAGGAAAACTGAATTTCCAACATGTATGACTTTTCCTAAGGAAAATTACTTTCAGTTCATCTGTGTCATGAATTTCAATAACCTTTCCTACGTAATGATGCACACAGGATTTTCCTAAAAATTTCACTAATATAAAGTCATCTGTCTGGATATTTGTTTTGTTCACAATAAATTCATTAGAATCGATTGATTCATCATAATCACTTGTTGAATCCAATGCTTGAAAGCTGTCATCATTACTGTCACTAGATGAGATTGTGAGACGCTTCCGTTTTATTCGTTTCGGACGGTCTTTCTGAATATTGTAAGAAGCACATTTAATTTCGCCTTTACTAGCAACTTTTGCTAAACGTTCTTATTCCACTCCTTTTTTTTCAGGTGTGTCTGTCAAAATTTGAGATTAATATTTTTTAAGTTAAAAATTTAATATCTTCTCAATGTATATATTTTTAAATTTCAGCTAACCTACAACATATTACTGCTCTATGCTATTATTGCATAAAGTTTATTACATACTGCAGCAATTATTTTCAGTAATAATAACATAGGGCAATAGGCAGTGTAGGGAAGCTTAAATTTAAAAATAAATAAATGAAAAATTCACATTATTTTATATATATTAATATGGAAATATGTGTTTTAATAATATAATTTTCACATTATAATCATATTCCTCTAACATATTTTTATAAAAAAATATATTTTTTAAATGTTGTAACAAGTGCTTAAAATTTTAAACATAAGCATAATTTTTCTGGGGTTGAAAGGGACATGTCCCTTTCAGCCCCAATGATAGTGTCCCTTTCAGCCCCAGATTCATATATTACATACACCCCATGGCTGCTAAGTCTAACTTTCTGTCATGTGAAAATTGCTTATCACAGATTTTTAGGTATTTAATGTACTTTTAATTAACACACAAAGATTATTTCTATAACTAAATACACTTTAGTCCTGAAACAAAATATAAATAGAAGAATAACTTACTTTTTGATGATGAAAATTAACTTCAGTATTTGCAGATAAAAATAATTGTTATGTTGATAAATTGGCTTGGTCTGCCAACTATAAACATCTGGCTCTCTCTGTTAGCAATAAATGAAAATTTTTATTTATATCAGATTTTAAGAAATATATGATGTCCCTTTCAGCCCCTGTCCCTTTCAGCCCCACTTTCCCCTACATGAAAACAATTTTTCGCTTCCACCATTAGCTTGAAGTATAAGAGTAGGCATTAAAATTTAAATCAGCAACCATGTTTTGTTAATTACGTTTCATATGTTGGTCTATAAGCAATTTTGCCTAAGCCTAATCCAGACTCGTTGACCATTACGTCAGGAAGGAAATATGGGCCATTCACAAGTCAAATCGGTGAACTCCACTTCTAAAAAAATTCCCTATTCTAGCTCTAAAAAGTGTCTACTGACATATAGTAAGTGAAGTTAGATTGAAGTCTTGGTTAAGCACATTTTTAACCATGGGACAGCAGGAAATATAACGCGAGTGCACGGTTACATCTATGGAACAGACAATCTTCTTCCTCAGTTTTCTCAAGTCCTGTCATTGTAGAGGGAATCGTTTTGCAGCTGAGCTATCTATATGATCTATGTATCTGGTTTTAGCAACTTACCCACTTCCTGTGTGTAAGGTTGAGCTCTTTCTCTAGATTTGGATATATTACTACAAAAATCACGTGGCCCACGCCAGCTCCTTATTCTGAAACCACAAATCCCTTTAGAACATTGTGCGTTTAAAATCAAAAGTACTATTAGCTACATTATAGAACGTCTAAAATGCCAAAAACGAAAGCAACCTTGCGTGACATTCTCCGCAGAAATAAATCTTACAACTAATCCAGTAAATTCCCATTTCCTATTATCCTGGAAAATGTAGAATATTCTTCAGTTCCCCACTCAACAGGAATACATTTCTTTCATTGCTTTGTTTCCTTTGTCAATCCCATTTGAATGAACTCGAGGTCCGAGACTACCACTGGGAAATGTAAAAAAGTAGATAACCGCCGGGAGGTAATGTCCTGTCATACGTACTATTGCGTAAGCTTGTTCCCTTGCTTTATCTATGAGTTCGTTTTGAATATATTTCAGCTACTTGTCTCTTTAGAGAAAGAGAAAGGGATAAATGAGCAGTTACTCTATTATTATCAAAATAAATCCAGTGCACCGGTAATTGTTTGATTAAGCTCCATTATTGTTTGACTGATATTTAAGTTTTCCTAAACCATCCTAGCGATCTGTTTACTACATTAAAAAGCATTAACTCATGTTCAAACAAATTTATAGAAAAGACTGGCAAGTACAATTGAAGCGATGAGTGGAAAAACTACTATTCCAAGAGACTTTCTGAGATATTTACAAAAACAACTTTTTTTTTTTTTTTTTGTTAACGCCATGCCAAGCTATTATAGTGAGAGATTTTAACAATTGTATTCTTCTTCACTGCAACTTCTAGTTCTACGTTTTTAGTGTTACTTTTGACAGTTATCTAAAAATGGCTGATTTTGGACTAGTGCTGTTTTCCACTCGCCGACTCAATTTTGATTTTTAAATAATTAAATTCAGTAGTAGTTTTTAAGTAATTACATTTAGAGGGCATTCCGAATGTAGTTATTCCTGATTCAGCCACAGTACACGATTTAACCATCGTTAAAAAAAATTCTTAAGTAACAATAATGTTTGTTAGACATGAAGAACATTTTATGTATCATCCCTTATTTCAGTTTTCCCATGCATTTTATCTAATAGAATATATTATTTTTCACTAGTTTAACTCTGTGTACTGTTTTGATACATCATTATTATAACTATCATGGGATGTTAAGTAAAGAACCAACTAAAACAGCTTTGTTTTGAATTCAAAGAACAATTAGCCACTTAGAGAGAAAAGTGAGTTTTACATCAACAGGACGTCTACACGTTAGAACTTCACTGGCCCAAAAATGGAAAGCATTATTTCAACAAACGTCTTCAAAAAGGTTCGCTATTAACCTCATGAAGACATTGCCCATTTGCTTTGAAGAAAGTCAGTAAAGTAGTTGCTATACATCAAGTATCGTAATTTTGAAACATTTAACTAATTTTTAGTATGCTCAAAATAGAGTTTTCCGGACCTTTTTATTTTCTTTTAGGAATAACAATAATAATAATAAACACAATGAAAAATGTATCATTTTTCACTCAATAGTATAAAACTCATTTCAAAGCATTGGCGGTTGAATGTTGGCGACAAGATTCGCGAGCATCCACAAAAAAACGTAGCAACCATAATGCTTCAAATAACCGTCCTGCCGGTTCATTGTCCACTTGTTACAAGTTGCATAGTTTAGTTTTGTTACCGCAATGTCAAGTTCTTGGTCACGGATAGATTCTAACCAAAACCTGAAGGTTTGGGTGGAGTTCCTTTTCTAGAGGTTCTGGTGAAGTTATTAACTACACTGTTAACATATTCGAAATCTTTTGTTTCCTGCTTCTTTTTGTTGAGTTATTGATGAGCGAAGATGGACTACTTACGTAATTACGTCATTTTTATTTGTTGCTAATGTTTGATTTGGGAAGTTTTTGCGCTACCAGATCTTTGAAGGAACAGGTTCTTTAAATTAGATCGCCCAGTGAGCGGAATTTTAATTCATCCCTTTAAATATATATTTTGAGGGCATATTTTGTTATTATTTTCCCAGCTGAACTGCATATAGATTTATTACGCTGTTTTTTCTTTCTCTTTCTGATTTCCTATTGTATTTCTCGCTTGTGCAGCCTGTTTCATATGTAAATGCTATCTATTTAGAAGTTTTGTTGTTGGTGTAATTATAGCTGTTATTCGGACAGTTTTAATTCAGGATGGTTGATAATTTTCTTTGAAACATTTTGTTATTTTTAGTGGTTTTTAAATTGCGAAAACTGTATTGTCAACTTATCTATTAGCTTGTTTGAAGTAGAGGTGCCTAAAGGATATTGTTTATAAGATTACTTCCCTGAAACAATTATTGAAAACGGAAGACTAGAAACCTGCTAAGCCGTTATAAATACTTTAAAATATTGAATCTTCAGCAACATATTGAGTGTTTTAGTTTTTTTTTTCTTTTTCATAGTTTGTCCCAAATACCGTCTTGCACTGCTCAAGTACATTATGACACCCCTTGGAAAAGAAAGTTTTACATGCCAAAATTTTCGTAACGTAGGACCGATATTCGTAGGAATTTTACAGAAATTCATTTTTCATTGGTTGACAGATGATGGCTGGTTATTACGTCAATCGTGACGCATTTAAGTTATGTTCTTGTTAGGATAATTTTTAGGCTAGAACGTCGCTCTAATTTTAAATTAGTAATTTTAGAAATTGTAAACAGACGAATAAAAATACTGACAGATATGAACACATGTGGGAATAAATAATCAGTAAAGAAGGTGAATATACAATTTATCTCCGTATCAGCAATTTTTATACTGATGAGACCAAAACAAAATATTTTAATATGAGTTAGACGTTGGCCTTATATCCAATAGCGTGTCTAGGGTTTTGTTTTAAACCAGGAAAGACTATCGGCTCTTAGAACTTTTAATCCACACACACACACTATATATATATATATAAGAGAGAGAGAGAGAGAGAGAAAGTGCATATTGGTTTTGTCTTAATTTTCCTATATACATTTACGACAGGGTTGAACTTAAAATATAGCAATAGCCTCAACTTTACAACAAATGCAAATTATTTTTTTGCGTACCTGTGGTTTTACAAATTAGTTTTAAATAAAATGTTCTAATTTATTACTTCTCTTCTCCATTACATATGCTATTTTCAGACCTTAATTATTGCGTGATCAGATACTTTCAATTTGTTTTTTGACTTAAAATGAAATTTAAAAATTTATTCCAAAGTTTTTATAATAAATTTAGAAAAATGATTTTAAAACTACATATCGTGTAGAAATAAGATGCAATATGGAAGTTTTGAAGAAAAATGTAAAAGCGGCCTCCTAAATTGCTTGCCTGGCTCTTAGATGTTCAGGGAATTTGTCAACCTCTGGTTTATACAAACATGGCACTGTTTTACAGCACTTATATATTTCAAAACTTTTCAAACGCTCAATTCAAATCTCTGCGGGAATATAAAATTCAAAGATAAAAAAAGAAAGAAAAAAGAACTCAAAGAAAGAAAAATTTAACACGCTTTTACCTCTTTCGCTAGCTCTTTTCTCAGAGATAAATATATACAGTAGCTCTAGCAAGAAATAGCAGCTGAAGAAATCCTTAAAAGAAACCGATCTTTTCAAAGAAAAACTTATACTATTAGAAATACTTGTAAAGCTAAAAGAATGTCCAGATTCTTTTACGTGAAGATGTTATTGCCAGGAAGTAGACTGTCCGGTAAATCATAGTATATATATGTGAATATGAATTGATTTAGACGTTGCTTCTGGTAAAATCGATCGCCCACATCTCCTCTCTTGACGTCTACTGCAGCATCTTTAGGTATCCAGTCGCCGCCGAGAGCAAAATTCAAGTCGCCCCATTGACGATACTTCATAAAACGAGGGATTTTCACCACATCTACATTTACAGCGTAAGAAAATCTTTTAAAAGATTTCAAAACTAAGCGAAAGTTTAAAAAACAAAAAAGAATTATATTCACAGGTTTTTTTTTTTGGAAAGTTGACATGCAGCCCAAGACTTTTGAAGGAGTGCAACCAGAGGGTGGTTTGGAGGTCCCCCCCCCCCCCAGAACCCTTTATTTTTCCCTTGGTTTTAAGCAATATATCTTACGATATTCTAGAATTAATGTTTGTGCCACATCTTTGTCTTTTTTATCTGCAATTCCCTTACTTTTGACTTAATTATTTTAGTACATAGAATATTTGGAAATATTTTAACTCCCACAGTTATTGTTTGTTATAGCACTCATGATAATTTAGAACAATTTCCCGTCATCAATGGGGCTTAAAACGTCAAGATCGAAACAAACATAGTGCTTGATCTAGAAAAATTGGAATGTAGTATGAGTACTTATTTAACAACGATCAGTTAAAATCCTTTCAGTAATTCTATTTATTTATTTTAATTTTCGTGTCGCCCCTGTTGGATACTCACATTTATATCTCCGGTTGAGAACTCTTATTTGTTTTACTAATGTGAAGCATACTCCTTTTCTGTATTTACATTATGTGGCTTTAGTTGTAAACATGAGTTTAGGAAAAGAAATGTTAAGTATTTAACTTGTGCCACGGAAAAGGGGGAAAATTATAAAATTTCAATTCGTTATTCATAAAATATTTAATAATACTTCACTCTCGGAGGGGCAAATACTTTCATTGCGCCCCAAGCCCCCCCCCCCCCGTATCTACGCGTGGATAGATATAACGGTTGCTTTGCTCTACCTGAAAGTATAGTAGAAGGAAAAACAAACTTCAAAGGAAATAATAATAACATACGGAAAAGCAGGCAGAAAAAAATTTCATTTCCATTTTTCTCAGTTAGTAACTTATCGTTGTTTGAACTATAAACATTACAATTTTTAACTTTCAACAAACTGTTATGAGAATGCATATTTGAATATAGAAGGGAATATTAAACCTCAGAACGGCTTCTTGGCATGCGTGCAGAGTTATTTTCTTTCGTAAATTAGGTTTAATTGGTGTATTTTTTATTGATGCAAAAATGCTACAAATGTTGATGCAATTAGAGGATATTTTTAAGCAATTCGCCAAAAAGGATTTTCTTATTATTAATTTAAATATTCGCAACATTGCTTTCGAAATATTGTAAAATATCTCTTACTAAGCATATTTTTGAATGCGACAGAAATAAAAGAATAACTAAACATTGTTTTAAGACCTTTTGCCATTTTTACAATGCATAGAAATGTCAATTTTTTTTTTCTTATTAATGCGAGAAAAATGGAGAATGAAAATTACAACACTATTTTAAAAATTCAAAAGACATCTTTCCGTTTTTCAAAAATTGTTAATGTGCGAAAGAGCCGAAGTTTAAATTTACAAAATTGAAGTGGCGAAATATGGAAAAGTTAATAAATAGCAAAAGTGCAAAATTAGTTATTTTTACTTATCTTTTTTTTTTTTAATATCTTTCAAAACTCACATTTCTGAAACAAAACTGTTTGCATTCACCAAATTATTTGAATTTCATAGCATAGACAGAAAGGATGTCCGCATAAATTTAATGTATCACAAATTTTACAACGATTTAAAATAATAATATTCTTCTTTTCGTACTTTATCATTGGTGACATTTTTGAGTTTTAACAATTTGTTTCTCAAGTTCGTATTTACGTTAGGTTTGCTTTTGAAGTTCGACCTGATTTCTTAAATCTAACCTCCATAGAGGTCAGTGATGTGACACAAGTGTCAAAATCTCAAAAGATGTGGCTGAAAGTGATGTATTGAGTAAACTTTTGAATAGTACCTGCGTTCATTTTGAAATGATATTTTTCCTTTTTTTCCTGATAAGTGTGCTAACTTTTCTCTTCTCTTCTCATCTCTTATTTCTAGCAATTCATAAATGGATCGCAGAGGGAAAAGTTCTACTTGTGTAATATCGTATTGCAAACTGCACACTTTTTCAGTCAATGGCAGCTTGCCGTCTTTTGTGATTTATTTTACAGTACATTAACATTTAGTGTCCCATATTTGTCAAACCGATTGATTTTCCTGTAAGAATCTGTTTATTCAAACATTTTACAAGGATCGCCTCATTATTGGGTTTGACCCAATAATACATTGTGTGTGGTTTAGTTATGAGTCGAAGTTTAGGCTCTTGAATGTTTTCAAATTTATACTAATATTTGAATTGCATTCAAGAGCGTCAATTTCTATTTAATAAACATTGGGTTGCTTTTTAAAGCATTCATCTTTTTTTGTAAATTATACCGCACATTATACTCTACAACAAAGAATTAAAATAAAAGATTAATTCTGAAATTGTCCATCATTATCTTTATGAGATGAGAGAATATATCAGGAAAGCTTAGGATTTACTTTATTTTGTTCAGACCTCCAGCTACTATTCTTAGATAATCCATTTTATATGTGGTTAAAGATTTTACTATGATTATAGGATTTAATGTTCTGAAAGAGAAAAGAACAGATAAAATCCGCTTCCTTTTCCAGATTTATTAAAGCAGTACTTAGAAGAATTAATGAGTGTAGGGCATCGTTACTCAACGGGAGGGGGGGGGGGGTGGATTGCGACCCCTAGGGCTCTCAGGTATAAAGGGGGTCGCAATCTGTCCGAAAAAAAGTATAACCTATATAAGAAACAAGGTTAAAATACTAAATATACTTTCATCACTAACATTTTACTTTTATTCCAATACGGTAAATTGGTTGCTGAATAGATAGTCATAAATGTTCAATTTGTAAAAATTCAATTTTGTACTGTTATCAAATTAAAAAGAATTGATGCTTTGTAATAAGATTAAACGTTATGAGTTGAACTCAGAAAAAAAGTTCATGTGTTGCGCTAGAAAACTTGTTCTTTAAACACTATTTTTAAACTATTAGATTATTTAGTCTGATGCGATTAGTTAGTGAATGAATGAAGCAGGTCTAGAGCATAGTAAAAGCTTTTATCGTTAAAGTTAAGATTTGCGCAACCATCAAAGTGGATTACTTTGAAGCAATAAACAGTTTTCAAATCCGTGCAAGCATTACTTTCGAGCGACACTAATTTTTAAAAGTAATTGTTTTCCAACATCAGAGTTACTCTCCTCCCCAAACTTTGCCACTGAATTAATCAAATAAGCGCAAGTAGGAGGATGCGGGGAGCAATGTGAAAGGATACTTATTATGCTTTTTACGTTATTGTTACATCACTCCTTTTTTTTTTACCTTGCCTTCCTGGCTCTTCGCTTATCGATTTCCTGATATCGATTGATGGAACTGAAATTCATTCAGCCAATGGAACACTTTGTCATGTAGTCAAAGAACCAGAATGACTCCTGTTTTGCAAAGGTGTTCTGGGTTTTGTAATCATAGTTTCTATATGACACAGCTAAAACTTTATCTCATCTTATAAAAGTGTATGCTGATACTTCTGCTCTACGCAGTAACTAACAATATTCATTATTATTTTTTTAGATACAGTTTACATCAGGTGCGTAAGAAACTGAAAAATAAATTCTCATGTTTTAGAAAGTAGAAAAACTCAGGCGCAGCCCTTTTTTTTTTTAGTTGCAAATAGTTTTAATAGGAGTCATATTGTTTATCGCTTTGTTTAAGTTAATTTATTAATAAGTATATAATGTGAAAAAAAATTGAAAAGTAAAATTATAATTATTTATTTGTCAATAAATATAAAGTTGCCAAACAAATTGTCACCCACCCAAGGAATCATGAATGAGGTTTTTTTTAAAGTTTAAGAATATAAGTTTAAAAAAAAGGTGCAGAGGTACACAATAAATTTCTTTGCTCCGACTCCGCTCTAGTTTTGAGCAAAATCTCGTTACTCCTCTGCTCCACTTTTTTGATGACAGGCGCTTCCGATAGCGTTTATAAATAAACACTAAGGGTGCTTTCACACCATACACGACAAAAGCCAATATTCCTGTCTTTTCTCATCTACGCAAGCGCAAGGTATATTTCTGTCTTAGTAAAACAGAAGTTAATGTATTCATTTAATCTTTTTAATCACAAGAAATAGACAGAAAAGAAATTCATTCCTTTATTAATAAAAAATCAAAGTTTATTCTTTATATGATTGATAAAAATTTAGACGAAAACTAAATTTCATTCATTTATAAAAAAAAAAAAAAAAAACTTTTGGACACTAAAGGCCAAAAAATCTAGTTTTTGAAAAGTAAAGAAAATGTTTCAGATGACAACATATGCTATTTAATTAAAAATTACTTAATTTTGTAAAATAAAAAAAAATTATTTACTTTTCATAATTTTATCTCAATATATGATTTAACGATTTTTTACTATGTTGCAAAATAATTTTATCTCGAGAAAAAAAAATGTCTAAGTGCTTCAAAATTTTTGTAGTTCCTTTCAATAAATTATTTTTGGGAATAAACTAAAACCAAGACAAAGAATTAAGCATCCGTTTAATTCTTTTCCTTCCCCCCCCCCCCTTCTCCTTCATTCCTCCGCACAGAAAGAGATTTAAAAAAAAAACAACCTGAAAAAATATATATATACTTTTATGGTTGACAATTTAGTTACTGTTACTGTTATAATCTCTTATTCTTGGCAAAAGACCAAAATTTTGTTCATTGATAAACGCTTTTACTGGAGAGAAATTCAAATATGTCTTAAACTTATCTTAGATTAGGACTTCCTTCGATAGTTTTGCACCTCTCCCGTGCTTAGACTTTCATGTATGCACCAGGGGAGGGGGTAGGAAAGGGATGGAAAACATACATCCACAACACGAAGTCTTATCTCAATGGACCAGGACCTGTTGTGTATGCATCTTCCAAGAAATATTCCCGTTCGCCTTATGAATTCCTAGACACAAGACCTTCTTACAGTCGCCAAAAGGGATATGGATCCTAAGCTATTTGTGGAGGCAAGAGGTTTGTTTATGACTCTTGGCGACCACAACACTTTTCTGGCGACCGGAAGACACTATCATTCTTGTATTAAACGCCTATTTATCTTCTGCGAAAACGCCGGCTTTTTCCTGTCTTCTTTTCTATAACGGGAAGTGTATTTTTACTGACCAATTCTCGATCTCGTTGAAGTTATTGGAGAAGCATCATATTCTTGTTGCCTGCCATTGTTAGAAAATTAAGTTGTTGCTATTGATGATTTATTGTGTTCATTGTTCTTTTAGAGATTGCTAGCCTGATTTACTATGGATATATATTTTTTTCTTTCCAATGTTTGCCCACCAGAGTGATCCTCTAGGAAATTAAATACGTAAGGCACATGACAATATGAGTATTGACATAAGATATGTGATCGAGAGATATACATCCACAAACATAGAACAAGATTTACTTCCAGAGGGTAATTTAAATGACAAAAATACTTTTTACGAAATTTATAGATATTTTTATAGACATTATAACAATTTTGCGTCGATTTTAGAAATATCATCAATTGATATTACTGAAGTCATCGGCAATATTGATTATATATACTGATGATGAATAATACTCGTCCTTGCAGAAGTTCAATGGATTCCATACATGATGTTTACAGGCATTGTAAACAACCATCCAATGACAGCACTAAAAGTTTTTCTACAGCCCCATAAGACTTTCATAGATTCTTTTAACGTTTTTATTAACTATTGAAAATTATTCATAAACTTATAATAATATATCTATTATTTTGATCGACAAATCCATATATGCTAAAGAAATCTGAAGGCTGTCTAAATAAGCTTATATTGATTACTAGCGGTACCCGCAACGGCGTTGCCCGTGCAAAGTTAAAATAGCGGTGCCTACGGCGTTACTTCCCCCCCCCCCCCCCCAAGCAAGACACCGAAGGCGACTTCTTAAGTTACTTCTGAGCCGATAAAAAACTTATTTCAGCCATTTTTCCACAAATGTATATCTACTTTGATTTAGGTATAAAATTATTTCAATCTATCACTAATAACCTATATTTATTGATCTATATTTGTATCATGTGGCATATTTATCTTTATTATCTTTATTACACCATCAAAACTTTTACATAGCTTTTTTTTTTTAACTCTGACTCTGATAGATAGCAGTACATTCTTTCTGAGTCTGAATTCAAAAATATAAATATTATTTCATAAATGTTTATTTCAACCAATAAAAAGGGTAAATTGTGATACAAAAATTTAAAAAATTAAGTGTATTAGTAGTTTTATACATAAACATACATTTTGAAATCAAATCAGAGAAATGAATTGATACAATTTTAAGTATGAAATGTTAACTGCTACAAATTAAAGTAGGCTAAATGGAGATACATTGATCAGACAAAGCCATTTAGTAAAGATCATCTGAAAAATCTAACAGTTACTGATACCCTATTCAAGAAAAGCAAAAGTTGTGGCGAAGAGATGCTGGACTATGTATGTATGTATATGTAGGCAGTTAGATGAAATAAAAAAACATTAGTGGAGGCTTGATGTGAAGTATGTTGATAGTGAAAATTGTATGGAATGCAGTGTTGTAGCTAGCATGGGTGATACCCGGGGCGGGTAGCGATAGAATTGGAAAAACATTGCGAATATATTTTCCGTGGAAAAGATTATTCCCTCCAAGAAAAAAAAATCATGTAAGCATGAAGTATGAGTTTTAATGAGATATGATAAGTATTTGTTGACGACAACGATCATGATAAGCGGTAGAAAAACATTGCGAATATATTTTTTTAAGGAAACACTTTGTTCAGTTCAAAAGAGGAAAAAAATCCAATTTAAAGCATTTGTTTTATTCTATGGCATAATACTGATTGTAACCATAGATATTTGTATGCGGGCAGAGTGGATTTACAGTCCAGTCAAGGGGGCGGTGGTTGAAAATCCTACCTCTCGTCCCCTCCAAATGAAATGGTTTTCAATATTGAAGTAGCTGAAAACAAATTTGGGTTATCTTCAGTTATGTAATAGGAAGAAAGACAGCAACAGCTCTTCCATAGAAGTTTTTCGAAATTGAAATTTGAAAAACTCAATTTTACACAATTTTTGGTAAGATTAGGGAGGGGAAAAGGAGATCTTCTTCGAAATTAGTTGAAATCGAAGTTCTAAAATTACTTGCATAGGCTGTCGTTCGACGCGTTTAGCGGAAGGTGGACGGCCCCAGCTCTCTTTCTGTATTTCTTACAAATTGAAATACTAAAAGTATATTCGAAAAAAGGCAAATGCCTAGGATGAATAAATTAAATCGGCGAGTTCGAATCAGTTCAAAACCATGTTTACATTCATTAAAATGCACAAATACCTCAACTATTTTTAAAATTCTTTATTTAAAAACACCGTACTTATTCTATTTTGACTGTGTGTATCACGGAAGGTTGAACTACCCCCCCCCCCTTAATCCGGCACTGCAGCACTGCCCTGTCAACATTTTCAAAAGAAAAATTGAATTCTTCACCTCTCCAGTGAAAGTTGTTCGCTACTTGTTTTTGGTAATTAATGAATATTATTTTTATGAGTAGATACTATGTTACTAATAAGCTTAATAATCTATTAACATATTAAAATTTTTCATTACAGTTGAATTAAACTGGTTGGGCGAGCCGCTTAATTGAATAATAATGCTTGAAATCGATATATATTGTTGAAGCAGGCCCAAAAAAGCTCTAAAAAAGAAAATCAAATTTTCCACCTCTCCAATAACCATGGGTGATTCAAAGCGGAAAAAATATATATATATAAGCTCAAAAATAATCCTTCAAGAAATTAAATGAAAGGTCTTGTATACCAGAAGTCTTTTTTTTTTCTGGAAAGAATTATTGTATTGAAAGTATTTTAAAGTAGTACAAAATAGGTAGAAAGAAAAACACAGATATTAATTGTCAAAGAAATCTTAAGATAAGTAAATTTTAAAAATTTCGGATTTTTTTTTTTTTTTTTTTAAGCTTTTGGAACAGGTGCTCGAAGATTTTCGGAAATGTCGGATCAGAATCACCCATGCAATAAACATTATTTGCTACTGATGTAATTGTAGCTGCAATTTTCGATGGATGCATCTTTTAAAAAATAAATTTCATTGAAATAATCAATCAAATCTGAAAAGACTTTCTGAAACACTCTGATTTTCGTTACATGCAAGGCCGGCGCCATTGTTGTTTACATTCATCCGCAGAATTTCTGAAACTCACTTCACTTTAATTCACTTTCAAGAACTCGTGTGAAGTAAAGAAAATGCTGGAGGATTAATATTTTAATTGTTGAATTTAAAGAATATTGAACGAATTTCAAAAAAACAGCTTCGAAGTGCAAACCACCAAGATATGATAGAATTTTGTGACACTTTTCGTAATCGTACGTTGCGTAGATTTTGCTGTAGCGCGTATATAAACATGGGCGTTGCCAACTTGAAAGTTCATCAAACTTTCATTTTATATACATAGATATGTTTAAAAAACAATAGTTTAATATATTCCTTTAAGTAGTCGAAAGTGCATTCCATTCATTTATCAGGGGGAGGGATGTTTCTATTGTTAATATTTTCACTTAAATATTTAAGTTAATTTATTTCGTTAATCAAATGTAGCATGTAATTAAATATTGTTTCTAGCAATTAGCTGTCGATTTTCAGTGATTAGCAATATTAATTACGCCTATTTTTGTCATTTTTAAGCTACACTGTTAGAAATTTCATCATGAAATTACGGTTAAATAGCCGGCAGTAGTCTGTCCATCTAATTAACCGTTAAATTTATGGTTTGGAACATTTTTCTTTCTTTACGGGACCTAAACCATTTCCAATCAGCTTGGTTAAAAAGCCGTAAATACAAAAGTTTACGGTTTAATAAACATTTGAAAATGGTTTCAAAACTAAATTTTAACGGTTTTTGAACCATTTCGAGATGTAGAAACTGTAAACGAAGCGTGCGGGAATCGAACCACGGGTATATGGTGTACTAACCTTGCGATCTAATCATTCGGCCATCTACACCACTCAAAGCGGCCGTTTATTTATCAATAAATCTTCTTTTCCAACAGGCAAACTGCATTAAAATTAAAATTTCTGTTTTTGATTGAATCCAAAGTCATTTTTGATCTAAATTTACTGTATATTGACGAAAATAATTTTATTTGATGCAAAAATTAAAATACAAACAAGCTTCTGCAGCTCAAATTATGAGTTCGCTCATTTGCAAACAGTTCGGGAATCCGATGTCTCCAATTGTTGATTTACGTGTGTACGTGCTTCTATTTAGTAACCACTGCTTAAGAAACTTTTTTTTCTTCTTTTTTATATACACATGCAGATTTGAACTCATAAATCTTTATTCATATTTTAACAACAACGTACGACGGTAAAGTTCCACAGCCAAGATGGACGCCCGATTCTTATTGACTACGAAACCTAGTGGCGCTTGTAAATTGCAGTTAGTTAAACGTTCTTTAGGAGAAACAGAGAATAAACGATTTTTTTCACTATCAGCGGTTTGAGTACCATCTTTTTAATGGTTATTCAACTGTTGTAATTAAATATGGTAAAAAACAATCAAGTGAATGGTTATATTACTATTTTCTTACGGAAATTTTTAACAGTGTAATGTGGATTACTTAATAGTTCTGATTATTGTTTTTTGCTGTAGAATAAACAGTCGGTTGAATCTGAAACAAAATACAGTAAAACCCCGTTATACCGCGCCTCAGTATACCGCGGAATCGGATTTACCGCGGTGACTATCACGACGTTTAAACCACCCTTTATCATTGCCATTTAAGGGTGATTCCTAATTCATCTTTGTAAATAAAGCCAGCCCGAGCACACAAATATTCTAGCCAAAGAGCTCCCATCCCCCCACCACACACACTAACAGATAAAGCCCTATTGTAATAGGCCTGATGTACACCTTTTGGTTTATAACCTATCGCTCGATAGACTGATTGCGCAGTTGAGATGTGTGCTTCTTGCATAGCAATTATAGTTAATAAAATGGCAGCAAAGAAGAAAAGAAACAATTATACCATAGAAGAAAAGTCACAAGTAATTTATAAATTTAAAAATGATGCAACAAAAGCGAGTATTGTTTGGATAATGTGGTTCCGCGGTATAATTTCATTATACCACGGTTATGTTATAACACGGGTGCCAAACATGTCCCCCGACACGCGCGTTTTAACGGGGTTTTACTGTATTTTCAATTTTATTTTGATTTTTGACCTCAAATGAGCGTGAATGATTTGTAATTTTTAAGTGGACTCTAAAAAAAGATCGACTTTTTCCCGCATTTTACGTTGAATGTACCATTTCCGCTTCCGTGTGTAGTCTTGATAATAAACGAAGTAACTAAAAGAAAGCAAAAAACCGAAATAAACGGGGCATAATGAGAATCCTAATCATCTATATCGCTCTGCAACCAACTCAAATTGTACTCACAACCCCTAATTTTGCTGTAAACAATAAGTAAACACTCGAACAACCCCTCCGAAGTTCGGTGATTCCAGCGGGCGTTGTCGTTGTGCGCTGCACTTACAAGCAGGTGTGGGTCTCTTTAAATACCCAAAAAGAAAATCACCCCCGAAAGAAGACTGAACAAAATATCCTGGTATCTATTAATAAAAGAATGACGAACTGCACTAAAGTGTCAGCCTTAGGCAAATAATGTGACTCATCACTTAATCTAAAGCTCCATTGTCTCAGCAGTTCAACGTTAAGAGCAGCTTTTATGTTAATGCCTGGTTTTCGGATGAATTTTTTCCGTTATTGATTTCTTTTCCGGAAGCAATTTTAATAAGTATTGGTTGATGTTTAGTGTCACGTTTATTTTTATGTTGGTGTCTTTCTTGTATATCTTGCAAAAGGTAATTTTATTTTGTTATAAATCGTTACATTATCATAAAGATAATGGATCATTCCACGGTGACTGACGTTACAATTTGACTAAGTTTTGTAACTTTTAAATTCCACACTGTCTTGAAATTTAATTTTATTTTTCTGAAATTGATCTAAAATATCATGATAGAGTACAATAATGCTACCCATACCTGGTTTTAGATATAAAAAGCTTTTTTATGTGGAATTAAGGTAAATCGAAAATTGTGACTGATGTTACACAGAAAAGACATAAGGAAAAACAACTTTTATATTAATTGAAATTCTCCTCAAACTAAGAACATGAAGATTAAAATTCTTTTTTTCCAGTCAAGTAGAGATTTCAAACTTCATGAATACACTTCGTTTCATTTTAAAAACTTTAAAATTTGCAGTGGAGGAAATTTTTAATTACCGTGACTGATGCTACAAACATTTTGTGACTGATGTTACACCAACATTAATTGGTTTAAATTATAATTTATTTCTCCTTAAAAGTCAAATTAGCAATTTTTTTTTCAAAATTACACAAATCTACTTAAATGATAAAAAATAAACAATAGTAAATGAATATAATTATACAAGTGATGTTTTTAGTGCAATTCAGGAAATGAAAAGTGTCCTCGTGCATTTACTACATCTGGTGTACTAAGTTTTCTTATTATTTTTTTCTTGTTAATAATAACTTTCATCCACATCGTCAGACCATTTCCAATGCTTCCCTGTTGGAATCATAACACTGACCAAGTATTCATAGTTTTCAATGGCTCTAACTTCACCTGGATAGAGCTGCCCATCATATTCCACAAGAACCCACTCTCCAATTGTGGCCACCGATTATGGAACTTGTTCTCTTGATTTTTAACAGGCAAATGATGTTTTAGATAATTTTGAGCTTTTGGTGATTTTGTCTACCACCTCCAAAAAGTGTTGCTGCGTGATACCAGCTATAGCTTCTGAATCAGAAAATATTTTATTCAAATTTAACTCTTTATACCGCAATTGTAAATCGTATGATGAGATCTCAAAGATTTTCACACTGCTTGAAACTGCGGCATTTACAAAATCTTTTGCACTGCATACGAAATGCTTTCTTTTTTTTTACAGCTTCCCATATATGCCTCTTTACAGAGCCGCCAATGCCGTCCACTGGGCCTTCCTATGTGAAGTAGCAAAATAATTTGATTTAATGAACAATTCATATTTTTCTGTAACATGGGTTTTGTGGCTGCAATGAACTTGTTTTTGAATTGGGCCATCTGACCAAATAGGTAAGATTCAATTCCTTGAGGAATCTTTTCCAGCATTCTTGTTATGAGAGGAATCACAAGCACTTTAGAATGAGACAGTTCATCTGAGGCTATCGCATACGGATGTATTCCACCCGAGTGGCACAGTGCTGCTGTAAATATGCTTACTTGGGCTTAATTAGGAGCACCTGTTTCCCCAATTTCATTGTCAAACCATTTTTTTATGACAGCCTTCTGCTTTCGTAGAGAAGTAGGCAGGGCGCATTTTGCACGAGTTACAGCTTTTCTTAAGGTTTTATTATTTTGGAAAAGGGGTTATGTCACTGCTAATTGAAATTTTGCACTTTAATGTGCTACATTTTTCTACTATTTTTCTAACATTTTCTTTGGTTTCTCTTTTTGAACTGACTTAGGTAGCTTAGCTAGGTCATTTCTTTTTTATCTCTATTCCTTTTAGCTTATGCATTGTTTATCTTTTTGTAATCTTCATATTTTCCTTCCTTCTTTAATTTATCTTGCCTACTTTTTTGCCTTTCTGCAGCAGTCAATGCCATTTGTGCAGTGTTTAAGTATCTAACTGGAAAAGAGAAAAGTGACTGATGTTACAACGTGACTGATGTTACATATTTTAAAGAAGTTTTTAACTCATAAATTGAACTGTTATTAACTATTTCAGTAATTGATATTTAAGATATTATCATCAATGAAGAGAATATGGCTTTTTATATTCTTAACACTAATTTTCTTTAAGTAATAAAAACTTTTATAAATTTTTGTGACTGATGTTACATCACTAAGAGGCCTAATCTATAAAAAATAATTTTCAATACAATAATCACAGTTTAAAGATTCTTTACTGGCCTAACCTCACATATAGACAAAATTTCAATAAAAAAAAAAGATTTTATACGTACCTGTTAATTTCTTTACGAAAACAAGATGAACTTTCCGAACCTCTCTAAAGACAACAACACATGTGACAAAAGTAACATTGCCAAACATTGCCTATAAAACTTACAAAAAGGTACTGCGAACTTTTTAAACATAATTTTATAAAAATTCACATATTTTCAAGTTAGAGGAAAAAAAACTGCATATCTGCAAGAAGAAAAAATTTTTATGTTGATGTCCTGTTTTCATGGAATTGCCCTAATTACTAATTTCTTCTTTAAAATTTAGATCGTAATCAGATTCAAAATGCGTGTGTTTTCAAAATTTCAACGTAAGGGGTTGCTCCCACAATCTCTCTATCTCGAAATTCTTCTACTTATTCACCAAAATAAAGCATTGCTTTGAGTGCAGAGTTTTAAGATATGATTTACTTTGATTCAGGTCATATTAGTCATGCAAAGCATTCAGCTTTTAGCCTACTTTCCCGTAAAAGTTAAAAAAATAATAATAAATCATGAAAGAAGGCTTAATGTATCTTGAAAATATCGTTAGAAATCAAGAAAAGTCAAAAATAAATTAAGTAATTAAATAAAGATTGAAAAATAAAAAATTTGAAAGTAGGGTTTTGAGATGGGGGAATTTGTGTGTCGGTCGGTCTGTCTGTCTGTCTGTCCCCCCTAATAACTTTTGAACAAAATGTCCGATTCAAAAAATTCTTTTTGCATTCGAAAGATCTCGGCGAAGGCATCCCATTTCCATATTTTAATCGTTCAATTTTGAACAGTTCAAAAAATTTTAACATTAGCGCCTATGGGCGAATATGAAGCAAATTATGTAAATTCTGGGTACAAGATCCAAGTTCCAATGAACAAGCTTACTGGAAGAAGCTCTTGGCGTGAAATATTGATTTGAACAATTTTTGTTCATTTTTCAACAGTTTAAAAAAATTAACCTAGCGCTTACTGGAAATTTCAATCCTATATAAATCCTGATCTAACGAACCGATTTGCTTGGAACAAACTTTATCGGAAAGCTCTTATAACGTAGAACATGTACAAATAGAAAGTTCATCCAGAACTAACGAGCCTATTTTCCTGTGAAATTTTTTGATCGGGATTTTCAAGAATATTTTTGAATTAATGAATGATCAAATGAATAAATGAACGAATGAGTGAATAAATGATAAAAAAAATAAACTAGCGAATGAATGAAAAAATAAGTAAATTAGTGAATAAATACATGAATGAGTGAATGAATGACTGAATGAATGAATATGTATTAACCGTTGAAAAAGGTATATTTGAAGCAATTAAGAACTAAAGCTAAACGAGAAAGAGAGAGATAGCTAGATTATAAATTTGAAGGTGGTGTGTACGGGAAGGTATACTCGTATAGTTCTAGACGGAACTTCTTGTTAATTTGCTGAAATTCACATTTTGATCTTGAACCATTGGAACTCGATCTTAAACGCCTAAGAACGCGAATCTACAACATATTCTATTCCAAATGATGATTTTTTTTGTTTAATCTTTATTTAATGTTTCATTTATTTGCTAACCTATTTATATATTAAGAGAATTTCCGTATCACAACACGGAAATTGTAAATTTTTTTGATTCTATTCGATAAAAATTAATAACTAAATTTCATTCGTTAAATATTTCGTATTTTTTAAATTTATAAATAAAAAAAGGGAAGCTGAAGGCTGGGAATATAATAAAAAGAGGAAAAAAATAATTATTGCGCATTACTTCATTGCTCAGACATTTCTGGATAAGTGTCTATGAGCAATAAGTGTTGCGATGAAGCATCATTTAACTTTAAAACAGCTATTTTATTGAGTTTCTCGTTGTATTATTTTCGGTTAGTCATTTTTAACTTGAAATTTTGTTCAAAAATATCTTGGTCGTCTTCGTTAAAATATTTCGAATGCAAAAAAATTGATAGTACATGTTTAAAAATAATGGTTTAGCTATTGTTTTCCCCCTTATGTTTTGGTTGTTTTGATTCTGGTTATGTCTCAGGTTAACAGATTTTGTAATCTACGGATTAAAAAGGTTCGGTTTTTGAACCATTTAAAATTTCTCCAGTCTTGCAGGCGCAAGAAAGTTATTCCTAAGTTTATCACCTTGAAGTGTAATTTACCGCGTTCTGTTAGGGTTGATAAGGTAATTTTTCTTTCTAAATTAGCGTTACTTAGAGCTTCTATCCAAGAAACTAGGAAAAAACTTTCGTTCATAGAACGTGAACTTTATGATTTACATCTTTCTGTATCTAATTCTAATTTTGATTTTGAGTCTATTGATAGAATGTCATGGGCAAGAGCTCTTCGTTCATCCGACAGTCACAAAATCACTTTAAATAAGAAATTTACTAAGTTGTGTAACGATTCAAATGTTCCTGTTCCGGCTGATTTGCCTCTTGTTAATAGGAACACGGTTGTAAATCTTTCGAAATTTCCTTTGAATAGTAATGAAATCAATGCTCTGAAATTTAATAACAATTTTGCTTTGGCTAAAAAGCCTTCTTTTTCTGAACTTATTGCTCCGGTTGAAAAAGCTTTCAAATTTAGTGCCTTAACTTCCACTCAAAAAGAGTCGGTTCGGCATCTTATTGCTTCCAATGTTGATTTCAATTCAAAAGTTCCTAATACTGGTTTTACCCATTCTGTGAAACGATGTGTCAATAATTTAGTTTCCAATTCTGATTTGGTCATTACCAAAGCAGACAAGGGTGGTCAGATTGTTGTTCTTAATAAATCATCTTATGTTGAAAAAACTGATGACTTAATTGCTTCTGGTCCTTATTCTGAAATATATAAAGATCCTAGTGACAAAGAGTTAAAAGCTATTTCTTCTGCTGTTAAGTCTGTTCATTCTATTCCTTTGATTGCTAAACGGTCTGTGATTCCTTCTGTTGCTAATTGTGCACGTTTTTATGCTTTACCAAAGGTACACAAGGCAGGTATTCCTTTCAGACCAATTGTTTCCAATATTGGCACTGCTTCATATAAACTTTCCAAGTATTTAGTTTCTGTGTTTTCTCCACTTAGAAGTCAGAATGTTTTCACTGTTAAAAATTCCACCGATTTTGTTAAGAAACTTCATAACTTCGTTCCGAATAATTCAGTTATGGCCTCTTTTGATGTTAATTCTTTGTTTACTAATGTTCCTGTTGATGGCGCTTTGACTTGCCTGAGGAAAAGGCTTTCTGAATTCCATTTTACTTCTGTGGAAATTGAGGAATTAGTTTTCCTTACTCGTGTGTGCTTGCAACAGAGCACTTTTGTATTTAATGGTAAATTCTATGCTATGGTAGAAGGCCTGGCTATGGGAAGTCCTCTTAGTCCTATTTTAAGTGATTTCTATATGCATTATTTTGAGGAAAAACTGTTCCAGAAATTGCAATTTCAATTTTATGTTCGTTATGTGGATGATTGTTTTGTCCTAACGGGCAGTAACTTGTTAGGTATTGATGATGCTCTTTCTATTATGAACTCCATTGATCCTAATATCCAGTTTTCTTGTGAGAAAGAACTTAATAGTAGCCTCGCGTTTCTTGATGTCTTTATTTCTAAGAGTGAGTCTGGTTTCACTACTTCTGTCTATCGTAAACCTTTTGCTGTTTCTTTACCTCCTCACAGACTGTCGTCTCATCCTCCCAACCAAAAATATTCGGCTTTTAATGCTCTGGTCCATCGTGCTATTAATATTTGCTCTTCTCCTGAGCTTCTCAAGATTGAACTCAACTATCTGAAAGCTGTAGCTGTTGATAGAGGATTTTCTCACTCTTTAATTGATTCTATTCATAACAAACTTTCTAAGAAAACTTCTGGTCCCAATAATGTGGTTTCTAGAAAGAATTTGGTTGTGTTACCATTCTTTCATTCTGTCAGTTTCCGTATTGCTAAAATCCTAAAAAGGTTTCAATTTCAAGTCGTTTTTGCTCCTAGTAACAAACTTTCCTTCTCTTCTCTTAAGGATCCTGTCGATCAACTTAACACTTGGGGTATTTACCAAATTAGTTGCCGTTGCGGCCTTTCTTACATTGGGCAGACAAAACGTGCTCTGAAAATTCGCTTAAATGAGCATAAAGGTTATGTACGAAAGCAAGAGTTAAATAAGTCTAGCATTGCTCAACATTGTTGGAATTCCAACCACTCTTTTGATTTCAATTCTGGTAAAATTATTCAAAAATGTTCTTCCCCTTTAGAGCTTGACTTTTGGGAAGCTTATCATATTAACAGGAATAGTTCTAATTTGGTTAATGATTCTTCCTCAACTCCTTATTTTTCACAGGTCTGGCATAAATTTCTTTAATTTGTTGTTCTTTCTAGGTTTTCTTGTTGTTTTCCTTTTTTGTGTCTATTTTTCTCCTTCCTCCCCTCCCTCCCCTCCCCCTCCTTTACATGTGTACTTTGTATTTTATTTTATTATTTTTGCAATTTTTATGCATGCTGTCGTCTTTTTTGCTTTGTTTTATTGATATTCCTTTTTACTTCCTGTACTTTCAACTGGATTCGTTTGTTGCTCTCTTATTGGTGTCTTCCTGCTACTTCTACTTCCACTTCACGCTGCCTTTATTCTCATTGGTTTACAGATAATTCTTAGGCTATATAAGCTTTGTTTTTGTTGTTCTGTCTGCTTCATTTGGATGTTTTGCATCTAGAAGCTCCTTGTCGCATTGAAAAAGGGATTCCAAGCAATCCCGAAACATATGTCTGCATTTTATTGCTCATTTGTGCTTTAAATTAACGTGTAATTTTATTATTATTGAGTACATGTTTACTTAAATTATTTTTAGATGTTACTTTTTAAAATTTTTTCAAATCTCAAGTTAGCAGTATTTACTTCCATGCCACGTTAGTGTCCAACTTAACACCAAAACGTGATGTCCTTAGGCGTCAGAGTAAGGTTTCGTAAGTAAATTTGAAAAACTGGTTTTAAATAAAATATTAATCTTTAACTATCGATAAACATGAAATTGGGACTTCCATGACTTATCAAGTAGGGTAAGCAGGGGTAAGATGGTGAACTTAAGGTTCAGAAATTTCTCCTTGGTATTAGGAACCTGAAATTTGAAGGGATGTTTTCTTCAAAACATTATGTTCAACAAAAAAATTGAAACTCTGGTTATCCCTTTTCAAATTATGAAAAATATTTCACAAAAAAAAAGGGATTTTCGTCATCTTACCACACCTATGGAGTAAAATAGCGAAGGGAGATTTTGATTTTTTCACTAAAAATTTCGTGTGCCCGTTTATTTAAAAATGATATTAAATTTAAGAAGGCATTGAGCAAGGTTCTGATTCGCACTTAACATTGAGATCTCTGCTTAAGTAAAATATTTTAAAACAATTATTACATTACCGTTTTAAATCATTCAATAAAAAATTATGTAACGGATTCAAAATTTTAATTTTAAATCCCAGAAAATGGCACTTATCTTTAGAACTTTCTCTTTCATGAATAACAATAAAGTAGACTAAATGATACTCGTTATTTCAATCACGTTCCTAGACGTAAAAATATGCTGTGTTCTTCGCAGGTTTTAAAGTGACAATTCATTGCACTTTTCATTACCCATTTTAAGCGATATCTACTAATTTATAGCTTATGGATAATGTCTTCTTGTCATGAATATTCACTGTGAGGAAATCCCATTAAAAAAGTCTCTTGTCTTTCCTTTATCTGTTACCCCTTTTAATATATGTAATGCTTTAGGATTGAATCTATTTTTCTAATTTTTGGACATTACAAGTCTCTTTGTTTGCTGTTTTAAATACCGAAAATGGTGTTACTAGTATCCATGAAAAAGTTCAAGAGATTAAGGGGTTAATCACTAATTGTCGATGAGTGGCGTAAATTCACGTAATTTGTTCTTTCGACAAGAAACGTGGACCTACCGCTTTTTTTTTCTCCCCTGCACTATTCAATGGGAAGCGTGAATTCGCTTCTTATTTATTCATCAGCCGTTATCAATAGGAAACACGTAGCTTATTCGTCAGACACAAGCAATACGAAATCTGTTATCTGTTTCAAGCAAAAGCAATAGGAAACACATTGGTTTTTTCTTAGCCATTAGGAATAGGAATTCAGCAGACGTTAGCAATTATGTCACAAAGTGTTTTAAACACACAAATATTGTATAATAGTTTATATCCGATTTTTTAAAAATTTTCTCTAACTTAACCAAAATTGGTGCATCATGTTTAAACTGATAAACCTTATTGGAATGATTCTGTTCGACGAAAATCTTTTTGAAACTTTTTCAAAGACATACTATCAATTCTTTTTATTTAGTTTAATCAAATTAATTAGCTGTTTTTTTTTCTTTTTTTCTATGTCAGCCTATTTCAAAAGAGTATAAACGAATATGTATATTAATTATCTTGTTTTACTTCTCTGTTATCGTATCTGGGGAAAAATTTTTAGAGAGAGTAAGCAAAAAGTTATTTGTTACTTGTTATCTCTGTCATCCATCTAGAGGGAAGAATTTTTAAAATAAAAACAAAAGATATATTAATGACGTGTTTTTGTTTTAAATTCTCTGCTATCTTATGTGAGGCAAAGAGCTTCTTGAGATTTTGAGCAAAAACGTATTAATTAACTGTTATCCTTATTCGAGTGAATAATTTAGAATATATGAATAATAAACTTACGAATTATCTGTTTTGACTTCTCTGTCATTGTATTTCGGATAAAGAATTTTTTAGAGAGTATGAGGAAAAACCTTGTTGATAATCTGTTTTTGCCTGCTATCCTATGTGAGATGACAGAACGAACAGAACGAACAAAAAAAAATCAATTACCTGTTTTTTGTTATCCTATATGAAGTCAATTAGCTCCTCTTACGTAATTACGCAAAACAGGTGCAGTTATGGATATAAATAAAAATATTTTAAAGTCTCATGTGCGGAATTTTACAAGAAAACCTCTAACTCTGCTTTCTCTAGATGATTGTTTAATCAGGTAGACCAGATTTTTCTTCCACGAAAGCCGGAAATTTACTTCTAGTGTGTGACACAACCCCTTTAAACACTCTTTCAATCGTAAATGCCAAACTATGCTGTAAAATTGTTGTATTCCTCCACAAAAAAAGGCCGCAGTAGAGTTAGTTACTACTGAAACAGCATAAAATTCACCTGAGCAAATTTGTGTTTTGTGTGCACAAAACAGACAGAAAACCGGAGTAAGGAAGAAGTGGGATTCACTCAATATTAATTCATCTATGTCCTACGTGGAGCATCGTTAACTTGATTCACCTTATATTAACTCACCTGTCCTTGTCGTGATCCCGACTCACTGATTTATTATTCTCAAACATGTACACATGAAGCTTTAGGGTGCTCACCTGCTTCTTGGCCTGTGAGGGACTGCGTAAAGTATGGTCCTTGTTTTAGTTCAGGGAAATATACAATCAAGCCCCCATGAGCATTTGTTTGCTTAGGTTTCGATGTGCATTATTCCAGCAGTAAATGTATCATGGCTTACTGGAATCACAAAAAAGGTCAGATCCGTTGCCAAGCGGAACATAGAAGAAATGATTTAATCCACTTAGCAAGCTGTAATCATCGTATTTTATTGCAAATTTACTGCTATCACGATAACTTTACAATCATGTTAAATCGTTATTTGGTAATTTAATATTTTTGTTCTTTTAAAAAAGTAATATATTTCATACTTTACTGTATTAGAAATACAGTACGCGGTCAGTGTCTCCCAAAATTTTCCGAACATTGGCTCTTTGGAGGACTTTGAACAAAGTAAAGAAGAGTAACAAAAAAGATTAAACTATGACCACAAATATACATCAGTCTTTGTAATGCATTATTTTTATTAATAATTGTAAAAATAAAAGTTCTGGTTTTGATTCAAGCTTTGATTGATTTCTCCCCCTCTCAGGCTCTTTCCCTCTTTCTCTTTTCAAAATTTGTTTTAGAAGGAGTCATCATAGGAAAGCATTCGCGCATCAAAAAATGTTTTAGTTAACTTTTGTATTTTTCAGCATTTAACGTTTTTTCCCAAATTCAGCCCCGTCATTTTACATTTTTCCGAGTGCCCCCCTCCCCCCACCTCGTAAGGTCCTTGATTGCCCCTACTGACCCCCCTAAATGATGGGACAGCCTAAATCTCTGCTTCGTTACAAGAATGTGAATGAAAAAAAACTTTCTGTTTTTCCATATTCTGGAAGCAACCTACGGCATACAATGTTTATTTATTTCTTTGTATCTATTACGCTATTTGTCTTCATTGCGTCACAACAATTTCGTTGGGTGTAAAAAATAAAGAAGTCGCCTTGGAAGAAGTGATGGATGTCGCACGCCTGTTCCAAGTCACGTGACATGAAAATTATGAACCCTCTAGTGGCAAAGTAATGAGTGTTAAAAAAAAGAAAAATCAGGTCAGATTTGAATACTGAGCTACCCGTGTAAAGATACTGATAAATGCGATAAAAAAAGGTGGCTCGGAGGATAAAAAACACTTTGGCGAAAAAAAATCAAGGTTGCCGCTTTTAACTTATAGTTTTTTGGTCCGGCTGAAACCTCCACGTTCTTTGACATCGAAAAATATTGCGTAATTTCGCGCGCTTCTGTGCCCACGTGACCATCTACGTAATAAGAACCACTACGCTCCGAGTTTTCTTTTCTTTTTATTTTTTTTTTAATTGGCGGGAAAAGTCGTAAATGGTCTTTTGTTATGTTTGGAAACTTTTTCTTCGGTCAGCTGGCCTCTTCTCTATTTCTTCTAAATATGCTGATATGTTTTCCTTGAAACGAACCAGCTGTCTAGTCTCGCAATACACAATTGTTTGACATCAAATGAAAGTAATAATTCCATTGTTATGGATTAAAAGCGCAATTTATAACTCTAAGAAGAGCTTATAACTTTAAGCAAGATTGATCATTTAAATTTGGCGCTCTTGACTTCAATGTTACCACGTGTTAAATGTTTATGTATAAAATTTTCGCTATAGGCAGGAATAATACAGCTACTTCCCGGGGTTGTTGGCCGTGGTCCATCCAGATAGGAGGGCCATGGTCTATCCTTATAGATAAAAATTTTTGTACTCTATATGTTATTATTATTTAGCGTATATTTATTTATTCTTTATAAAGCAAATAAAAAAAATCACTCACAGCAAATTTCCAAATTTAATCAAAAGCCACTGTATAAGGAAATGATTAACATATCTCGATGTCGACTATTTACAAAGTCATTTTGTACGCATAAGCTATCTTTACAAATTGGTTACATTTTCTTCATGTTATAAATTTTTTTTCGTCTAACTTCTGCTCAGCTACTGTGTCAATTGAAAAAACATTTTGTGCAGATAACTTACAAATTGGTTATATTTTCTTTAGATTATAAAAGCTTTTCGTCTTGTGCTCAGCTACTGTATAAATGAAAAAATCCACTTCATTGAAGGAAATATAATGTTCTCCTATGATTGTTTAGCTTCCACCATTGCCCGTTTTAAAACGCAGCCCCACAACAATGGGAAACTCACACCTGTTAAATCATAAGGAAATTTAACGCAAGAATCTTGTCTGATTGGTAAATTATTCATGATTATAGCTTCAGTTTAGGGCGCAACCATTTTAAAATATTTTACTCTGTCTGCCCCTGTAAAAATAAGCAAGGATATCGAGTCCTGCATGTGTTGTTTGTTTTTGGTCAGCTAATAAATATGAAAAAATAAGTAAGTAAATAAAAAACACATTTAATAATTTTATTACGTATGTTCTTCAATGTTAGCGGTTCGTTATCTGCTTCCCCGTTTTCGATCAATCGTCATTAAAAAATACATAAATAAAGGTTCTCTCCACTTTAAAACAACAGACTAAAAGTCAGCTTAACATTAGAACATCAATGTAGTGGAAAAAATTAAGCAATAAATTTTATTCATGCCTTTTACTAAGCCGATTGCTTAATAAAAGAAATGAATGAATTCCATTACTGTAATAATATTTTTTTTAACTCGTTTGAGGTATTAGTATTGCTGTCAGATCTGTATTATATTTTCTAAGTTTTGTATTGACATTTTCAATTGAATTAGTGAATTGTAGCTCCACTGATAATTATAAAAGGATAATATTACTTTACATCCATGAAAAATAAACTTCATTACGAAAGTTTCTCAAAATACTTTCAGTTATTAACCTCGCCTTTCATATTTTATTTTTGATTTTAAAGCGATTCCTAAAAGTTCAGTCATGTTACCTGAAGAAACGCAATTACCACCTTTTTTACGAATCAGTTTTCTTTTGAGTTCATTTTAATATCGCTCCATCTTGTATTAGATCTTTTTTACTGAATAATGATAAGTTTCGTAAAATATATGACAAATAAATTCTGCAAAGAGCTTTGTGTTTCGCTCGGAAATTTAAAAACTGCTCCTTGTTATTCATGAATTTGAAATCAGCGAACAACATATAAACAAAATCATATTGTATATGTAAATGAAAAACAAGCTCTTTCCCGTTAATGATGAATTTTATTGAATTTGCTAATCCGTGAACGTGGAAAAATAATTTGCTTCCCAATTACCTGGTATGCCTATTATCATAAATAACATATTTTGGAAAATGAGTGGTTCTGCGAAATTTCAAACTCTATTTAGTCCTTGTCTGAAGGTTTAGTGATAGAGCAGATTTACATTTTCATTCAACTACTGAAAAATTTGATAGTTTCTTGAACCCTCATTTTATATGATGAATTTTTTTTTAAATTTCCATATCTACGTGTATAGGTAGATTGTCGTGTCTGTTGTTTATCAACGACAACTTCTTGTAAACATAATTTTATTTTAGCATGCTAATCAAGACGATTACAACTGAGGCGTCCATCCAACACGTGCGTCCTCCAACGTGGTTGCAACCGCATACATTCAGCCTGGAGAGTACAGTTGCGGATACAGTTACTCTTACATCCTTTCTCCAAGTTCGAGTACATTTGTAGTTCAACCACACATATATATACTTAAATTTATTAATTTATACATGATAGAATTATACATAGTCGTCAAGGTATGATAGTCTCTGAGAGACCCGTCCACTTCTTGTGATACTCGTATTATTAGAATTTTGATTTCTCAATGGATTTGAGCTTTGTTGTGATGGTAGCTCTACTTAATTATTTACAGGTTGGGGACTATCAGAATAACTTCCAAATTCATCATAGTGATTATGTAATCTAAAAGGAATTTGTGTACGTCTAATGTGTCGCCTATCGCGCCTTAAGATGTTTCTCAATTTGGCTCTGGTAAAGAATATGCCTTTATATCAAAATACTGCTTTTGTTTCTGTTGTCTATAGATTAATTTTTCTCTAATGTTTTTAAATAGCTCGGGGTTTAAAAGTTTGTTTGTGATGGGTAATTTTGATTTTAACCTTCTATTGAACATTAACTGAGCAGGACTCAGGTTCAAAGCAGAAATTGGAGTATTTCTGTACTCCATGAGAGCAACTTGGAAATCTTTACTCCCTTCTTTTGCTTTTCTCATTAAACTTTTTGCTATGCCCACCCCCCTTTCTACCATCCCATTGCTCTGAGGATAATGAGGGCTAGTGAAAGCATAAGTGAAATCCCACTCATTGGCAAATTCTCGATATAGACAACTATTGAAAGGTATGTTGTCGGAAACTATTACATTTGGAACACCAAATTGAGAAAAGATACATTTAAGTTTGCTGATGACTTCAATAGCAGATTTGTTATGCAGTGCCCTTACTTCTAACCACTTGGAATAGTCGACTAGTACCAAGTAACTGTCATTACCAAAGTCCATTAAGTCGACTCCGATTTTTTCAAAAGGCCTGTATGGGACTGAGTGAGGTATGAGTGGTTCTTTACAGTTATTAGGTTTGAATCTTTCACATATCTCGCAGTTTGCTATTTCATTTTCTATATCCCTGTTCATCCCTGGCCAATACATAATCTCTCTTGCTCTCTGTTTACACTTGTGGATACCCAAGTGGGATTCATGAATTAATTTTAGCATTTCCTTTCGCAAAGACCTTGGAATTACTAATTTGTCATTGAGAAAAATTAAGTCATCATTAATATGTAAATCATTTTTAATCTTATTGTACACTTTGATATCATTAGGAACCAGCTTTTGGGATTTGGGCCACCCCGCAACAATAAAATTTGTTACTTGTTTCAATTGTGGGTCATTTTTAGTCTCAATCTTAAATTGATTTTTTCTTTTGTCACTCATGGGTAGATGTGTAGAGATACTGTGAACCATGTTTAGCATTTCAGGGTCATCTTTTACTTGAGTGTCACTTTTAAATGCCCTTGATAAAGTGTCTGCTAAGTGCATTTCAGGTCCTGGGACATACTGCACTTCAAAATCATATTTTAAGAGTTTTAATAACATTCTCTGCATCCTAGATGAGATCAATGACATAGGTTTATTTACAATTGAAGTGAGAGGCTTATGATCACTTTGTATCTCTACATGCCTCCCATACACCAAATTATGATATTTCTCGAATGAGAATACTATGGCCAACAGCTCTTTCTCAATCTGAGCATAGTTTTTTTCTGCCTCAGAAAGACTTCGTGACATGAATGAGACTGGTTGACCGTTTTGTATTAAACAAGTACCTAACCCGTCTTTGGAGCTATCGCACTGAATAGTAATAGATTCTAAGCTATTGAATACTTTCAATACTGGGGCTTTACAAAGTAAGTCTTTAATTTTACTAAAGGCTGAATCATGCTCAAATTCCCATTTAAATTCTACATTTTGCTTAATTAACTCTCTAAGAGGTGCTGTAATGTGTGACAATTTTGGTATAAATTTTGATAAAAAATTCACCATACCTAACAACCTTCTGATTTCTCCTTTAGAACTAGGAGTTGGCATATCCAAAATACCTTTCACATGTGAAGGATCAGGTTTTATACCTTTGTCAGAGATTATCTGACCCATATATTTAACCTCAGTTTGCCTAAATTGAAGCTTATCAGCATTAAGTTTTATATTAAGAGCTTCAGCTCTCTTTAAAACTTCATTTAAGGCATTATCATGAGAATTTTTATCTACACCAGTAACAATGAGATCATCAAAATAAACATAAACTCCCTCAATATCCCCAAATAACCTTTCATTCCTCTTCTGAAAAACTTCTGGAGCAGAGGCTATCCCAAAAGGCATTCTATTAAATTGATATCTACCAAATGGAGTATTAAAAGTGCATATTTCTGAGCTTTCTTTGTCTAACGGAATCTGCCAAAACCCATCTTTCAAGTCTAAGACCGAAAACAATTTTTTTCCTTCTAATTGACTAATTATGTCATCAGCCGTAGGGATTATGTGATGTTCTCTCTTAATTACCCGGTTTAGATCTCTAGGATCTAAGCATAGGCGAAGACTTCCGTTAGGTTTTTCAACAATAACTAAACTTTGAACCCAGTCTGTCGGCTTATTGACTCTGAATATAATTTTATTTGACTCTAACCTATCCAAAGTTTCTTTTAAACGCTTTTGTATAGCTTGCGGTACCCTTCTTGGTGGATGAATTACCGGCACAGAGTTAGGTTTAAGTTCAAGGTGACACTCTTCACCTGGAAATTTACCAAGACCATCAAATACAATTTTATACTTTTCTAGAATATCAGATTTATTGTCTAGACTAACATTATCAACTCTCTGGATTAAATTTAACTTTACACATGCAGTTAATCCAAGTATAGGAGTTGCATCCATTTCAACAATAAAAAATTCAATTGGTACCTTAGTACTTTTAGACATACAATTAATAATAATTTTGCCTTTCGGCTTGATTTTAAAATTGCCATACGCAATGAATACAGTGTCAGTTTTATTTAATTTTAAATTTGCACCTGCTATTTCACTGTATGGGAGTACATTCGTCTCCGCTCCCGTATCTAGTTTAAATTTTATTGGCAGGGCTTTGTTACATATCATCAAATTTATTGATTTATACCAAGTAGCGTCGATTTTACTCTTTACTTACCTGGTGGAGTGTCAATTGTTCAACATAGAGTTCCTCACTAATTTGGCACTCTAGCTCCTGAACATTTCTTTTTCTACACCCTATGGCAAAATGATTCTTCATGTTACATTTGTTACAGTTTTTGCCATAGGCTGGACACTGGTCCCTACCGTGTCTTCGGCCACACTTTTTACAGTCAAACTTTTCATTGTTGTGCACTCTTCTTGTTTTCACTGCATCGACTTCACTTCTGGAACCTCGAGAATCACTTATCACCTTAAACTGCTCCTTGCTTGCTTCTAGAGCTCTGATAAATTCGGTAGCCTTTTTCAACTTTAGGCTAGGTTCCCGCAGGAGTCTTTCCTGGAGCGGTTGATCTCTAATTCCTAAGACAATTCTGTCACGAATCAGCGATTCCTCTTAATCGGCAAATTCACAAGTAGCTGCATAAGTCTTTAATTGAGTAAGGTATGAATCGACGGATTGTCCTTCTTGTTGCGTGCACGAAAAGAATTTAATTCTTTCGAAGACTACGTTTTGCCTCGGCACACAGTACTCCGTGAACTTATTTACAACGTCGTCGTATTTCTCCGCACTCGTGCCTTCAAATTTAAACGTGTTGAACACTGAAACGCCTTCATCACCAAGCAAACTAAGTAAAATCGCGATTTTTGTTTTGTCATTTTTCTCCGACTTTTCAGTTGCTAGCATGAAATTACTGAATTTCTGGAACCAGATCTTCCACGTTTCCGACACATTACCAGTAGCGAAGTCCATGTGACTCGGAGGCTTGACATTTCCATCGCTTTTTTATGTCCGTTTAGAGCACCAAGTTCTTATTCTTGAGAAACTTTATATGCGAGCGTATCTTCCTGTACAACAGACCATGTCGTGTCTGTTGTTTATCAACGACAACTTCTTGTAAACATAATTTTATTTTAGCATGCTAATCAAGACGATTACAACTGAGGCGTCCATCCAACACGTGCGTCCTCCAACGTGGTTGCAACCGCATACATTCAGCCTGGAGAGTACAGTTGCGGATACAGTTACTCTTACATAGATAGATAGATAGATAGATAGATATACTCATAAATATATATATATATATATATATATATATATATATGGCTTGGTTAAAAGAGGGCTTATGTCAACTTTTTTTTTATGTTTTGAGTTATTGATAGTGAAATATTATATTTTATCGATTCTTTTAATTCTAATATGGCCTATGTCAAATAACAACCATTTTAAAAAGTTACATTAATAGCTTTCTGGTTGTTATTTGATATAGGCCATAAGTGTTAAAGTAGGATGAAGCGGTTTAGGCGAAAGCAGTGTTACATTGAGAAGCAACATACCACTTAGATTGACAAGAAAAGCATTTCATCAGCGCATTTTGCCAGCACTGACAACTGACTATTTCCCATGCAGAAAGCGAGCCTGTGTCTCCTGGGTGAAAGACAATGAAGGCGCTTTCAAACCAACCGCAACAACGACATGCAACAGCGACGAAACCTTTCAGGGTGTTTCATTGGCTCTACATAACTTACTAACCACGCCCTCATATCGACTGATTGGCGTTTTTTATTGCGTCATTAAAAGTGACTTTCTCTCAAACGATCGGGATTTGTTTTTTGCGCTATCCAAGAGATATGTCATCAGTGTTAATTTGATAGCCATAGTAACAGTATATTACGACAAAGACAAAATGTCTCCGTGGCCTTTGGTGTAAAAGCACCCTGATTCTATTCTAAATGGGATTTACTGCCGTATTCTTTTCCCTCTAATTTTCACTAATAAGCCTTCGTTGCTGCTTGGCGTGGGAGAAGTGGTATGACAATTCCTATGCCAAGGATAGAATCGATTCGTTCTGGTGAAAGGTAGGAAGATAAACTTCTAAACCATATGGGACTTTGATTTCAACTGACTGCCTTACATATATAATTACCTAATTGCGTATATTTACCAATTTTAAATACATATATATTTACCTTAATACGACTGATTCTTCAAAAAGCATGAAATTTCAACTTCACGTTTTACTTTTAAAGCAAACTAAATTTTAATCTTTGTTTTTTTTATATATATATTAGTTTATTATGATCAGAAAAGTTGCAATTTTGACGAAACGAAACATTATGAATCTACAAGGCAACTTGAAAACATATTTGAAAAGAAAAAAGAAAGATAGGAAGAGAGATTAATTCCTAACAGGACATAAAAACTGCAACAGCTGTACTTGAGTCGATCTGTACAATTTCACGAATAGCTAATAAAACTGTTCAACACGTGCTTTGCCCCAAGAATGAATTTCACTTTTTCTGAAGTACTTTTGTATGAGAAATCCATATCTGCTATCAAAATTTTTCTATCACGTATAGTTTTCTAGTAATGAGGAAGGAAATTTTTTCAGTGCTTTTCCGATCATGCAGCATCGTTTTTATTGAGATGAAGTACACAAAAGATCTTGAATGTCAACCGTTAAATCAGTGGTCATTTTATTTTGCTGGAAAAACTAATTGAAGTGTCGCAAACAGCCCCCGCAGAGTCCCGAACGGAAGTGCGTATCAAATTACTGCACTGGGTGCGGGTCTCGGCAGGAATTTCACGAGAATTCGGACACAAAGGCAAATAGGTAAAAGATTGATACTGTACGACACGTTTAATGAGCATGAGCTACTATTTTTTATCATAGAAGACTCCTGTTGTGTGTAAAAACTAGGGATGTAACGAATAGTGATTTGGCCGAATTAGCCGAATACCGAATATTCGGCCATTTCTTCCCGGCCGAAGTCGAATATTCGGCCAATGTCTTAAGCCGAATACCGAATATTAAAATTTCTAGAAAATCGTTCTTTTTGAAAGTATTTATCAAATTTTAAATTATTCACAAAGTCAAACACCAATTACACACAATGTATGATGAACACCATGTATAATTTAATTCTGTTTGTTAAGAATTTAAAACTATTTAAAATTAATATATTTTCTCTATTGTTTTGAACGGAATAAAACTCAGAATTTCACCCACAAGTGGAATACAAAAGACAAGTTTTATGGTAGTAAGCATTAGCATTATTTTACTAATTATTTAATTCAAATGAAAGAATTACTATTGCTTAGTGAACTTTTACCTTGCTCAAAACTTTTATGAAGATATTTTAAAAGATAAAAGTTAATATTTTTATTTTATATGGTTTTTTACATACCTATTTTTTAAAAGATCTATTAAAATTTAATACACTTAACTGGATTATATTTTTATTTTCAAAAACCATAATAACTTATGCTATCATGATATATTCTAGGCTTTTCACCTTTCTTTCTTACCCGGTATTCACAATAAATCAGTCTGCCCTACCAAAGTCTGACTTCCACTTTGTTAATAATGACAAAATAAATATCTCATATTCTCCATCATAATTAACTAGAGCCAGCTTTTGGGAGCAAATGCTAAATATAAAATACAATATTACAGTTTAAAATCTGTTTTCGCTCAGTCAAGCCTAAAACAAGGTTTTAAAAAAAGTAGTTTTTTTCTAAATTATTTTTATTTATTAAAACTATATACTAATGTATTTTTTTTTCAATAATTATAATACAATTTTAAATGTTTAAAATCTACTAATTTCTCTTTTTTTTTTTTTTTTTTTTCTACATTTTTACTGCAGCAGAACTATAAGGCCGAATAATCCATCAATATTCTGAATTTGACCTTTCCCAGCATTTGGCCAGGCCGAATATTCGACTAGGTGATGAAATGACTACTCGGCCAAAGGGCAGAATACCGATTAGTGGTCGAATATTCTTTACATCCCTAGTAAAAACGCCCCCTGAAAACATGGGAGCTGTATAAGCGATGAACATGGGGAGCTGTTCCATCAGGACATTTCAGTTATGGAAAAGAGATATCAAGGGAAGTGGAGTGCAACTATGTTAGCAGATTACTGCTGGACGTTAAAAAGGGACATTCCTGAGGCAAAGTATGCCAGAACATGTCAAAATCGATCCTTTTACGGTAAATAGAAAATTATTTGGTTTTTGGTGGAAATGCTTCTAATGTAAAAATTACAATGCCCTTAAAAAAGGGGGGGGAGAGATCCTAAAAACTTTATTGACTGATCTTAGAAGTATTTTCCAAGCTGAATTGAAAACCATTTTCCTTATCACTTAAGGGTTTTGCTTGTAAGGAACTGCAATAATTTAGGATAAGTGTTATTAATGTAAACTATTACAGCACCTTGCACGAAAAATCCTTTCGTGATACAGAAAAATGGATCTCATTTTCGAGTACAGAGTGAAAAATACTTCCAAGATCAGTTAACGAAGTCTTTGGGTAATTTTTTTTTTTTTTTTTTTGTAGACCACTATAATGGGAAGTAGCGCAACCGAAAATTGAAGTTTAGTAAAATTTAAAGAATTTTATTAACCCAATCTTTTCTATTTTTCCTTTTATCAAGAACTGTGGATCCCCCCCCCCCCAAAAAAAAAAAAAGAAAATACAAAGCAGAACTATACACAACCTTAAAATAGGGCACGGATTATCATGTTTTATCTAATTCCTCCTATCTAAAGAAAAATTTATGGGTATTGTTAATCACCTCGATGTCCCATTAATTGACTGAAATAAGAGGAAATATTAGCTTTTTAACTAAAGCTTAAGTATTTACAAATGATTGCTCATCATGATATTCTGCTTTCTATAAAAAGAAAGGTATTTTTTCTTTTTTTCGAATGTCTAGAATACATATGCATGAAAAGTTTTTAGTGATATTTTACACTAACAAGAATTATGTTCTCCGTCTTTGAAGTATAAACAATGTTTGGAGATTTCAAAGATAATGTGTTTAGGAAAAGTATGTATTTAAAATAAGTTGGTTTCTTTCAGGTCGCAACAATTGTAACAATAGCAAGAAGTTCCCTCTAGAACTATACGAGCCTACTTTCCCGTATACACCAATATCCAAATGATATTCTAGCTATCTCTTTCTCTCTCTCTCTCTCTCTCTCTCCTCTCTTTCTCATTTAGCTTTAGTTCTTAATGACTTCAAATATATATTTTTCAGTGGCTTATACACATTCATTCACACATTCATTCACTTATTCATTCATTTATTCATTCATTCCTTTATTCATTCGTGAACTCATTCATTCACTCACTCCTTTATTCATTTATTAACTCATTCATTCATTCAAAAATATCCTTAAAATCCATATCACAAAGTTTCTTAGTAAAATAGGCTCGTTTAGTTCTGGATGAACTTCGTATCTGTACATGTTCTTCGTTATAAGATCTTTCCAATAAACTTTGTTCAGAATTTTAAGAATTTCCTTCGTTTCGCCCATAGGCGCTAATGTAAAAATATTTTGAACTGTTCAAAATTGAACAAAAAATTGTTCGAATCAAAAAGTAAACTATGGAAATGAGATGTTCTCGCCGAGATCATTCGAATGCAAAAAAAAAAAAAAAATCTTTCGAATCGAATAATTCCTTCAAAAGTTTTTAGGGGGACAGACAGACTGACAAACGCACATTTTCCCCATCTCAAAACCCCACTTTCAATTTCTTTATTTTTCAATACCGTGAAAGCGGGCTACTTTGGCCCTCTGGTCCTTCTTTGGCCCAAACTTTTTCATTTTATATGTGGGCCATACTATCTTTCAATCTGTTATGCACTGTGAATGCGGGCTACTTTGGCCCTTCTGTTTTGCTGAAAACTGTCGAAATTAATTTTAAACTGCTTCCTGAAGGTTAGCAGAGAACATAATTTCGGGCCAAAGGACCCCAGGGCCAAAGTATCCCGCTTTCACGGTACTTATTTAATTACTTATTTTTGACTTTTTATCTTTTTCTTGTTTTTACAATTTCATTAAGCTTCTTTCTTCCCGTTTTTATTTCACTTTTACTGGAAATTAGGCTAAAAGATACGAAACGAAAACATTCCTTTTATTTATTTTTCTTAAAAGAACAGTTTTTAAGTTTTTCACAAAACGGGTGGAGTTACTTTCAAATTTAGTTTCTCTTTTGTCAAAATCTTATAGGAATTTCAGTTGAAAATAGTAAATGAAGAACTTGGATAGATACTATGTAAATCAGTTCAATAACAGAGTAACCTCACATTAACTCTTATGAACTCAGTAAAGGGTTGTTTTTAAAATATAACGATGATTTGAAGGTAATAAAAAATTGAAACGCAAACAACTTTTACTGCAAACTAGGATGTTCTTGCTATAATAACTTTTGTGCATCATTTACCACCCTCAAGAAAATTTAGCTTTCAAGAAAATAGTATCATGAAAACTTAAGTTGTATAAGTATCTGCATTCTATTGTATGGAATAAAAGTTTTATTTCTGAAGCAATTATTTCAAGCTAGTGCTCAAAATTTTTAGCTCATTTTGCGTAGTTCCCTTACAATGTATGCATTTACTTCCTGATTTCGAAGCTTTCGTACTCAAAAAGCTTACGTGTTTAATTACAAATATATAGTCATTTTAAATGAGTTTTTATGTTATCGGTTTTTAAATAAGCGGATACAAATATTAATTGCTGAAAAAGTTAATAGCTTTCTGGAACGTAGTACTTAAAAAAACATAACCTCTTCTAAATGCCTAACACACAATGTCAAAAGAGAAAATAATTGTAACTTCTTAAAACTTTGTTTTTCAAGTTCCGTCAGTATACTGGTTAAAACAGAATAATTTAACTGGAAAATATTAAAGGTTTAAAAGAACAGAAGACAATTAACACCTTGCTAGAGTTTGTATGTCAACAATCAACAAGTAGATGCTGATTGTTAAGGCGAAGTAAAAAGAGCTGAGTTGTTTTTAACGATTTTGATGTGGATATGCAATATTATACTTGAGTAACACATAAAACGTCATGTTTTATATAACATGCAAAAAATGGATTTAATTTTTTTCCATATATGAATAAGCCTATATGAATACGCCAACAAGATTCGCAGTTAAGTACACTTGGAGCATTGATAAACGTTCATTTCTTCCACGTTTTGAGCATGATGCATCATACTTATTTAACAAGATTGTTTGCTTTTCGCTTCAAAGTTTGTTTTTAGTAAACTTTTTAGTTAACACCTTGAGAAGCTTCTAAAGAAAATATTCTAACCAAGATACCGATTTTTCCTATCATCAAAAATATAGCGAAAATAAATTGTTTACTGTATTCAGCTGTAAACAGTTATTCCCCCATTCCCTACAATAAACAAACTTTTTCCGACTGTTTCATGAAAGCTTCAGTTTTAAAATAATTTGAAAAAGATTTTAGCATTCATTTATTTGTTTATTTATTTATATGCATTTATTTTTTAGTTGTGCTAGCAAGAAGACTAAATTCCTTAAATTATTTTCTTTTTGCATAATAAATTTTAGCTTTCATTAATAAATTAATCTGTTGATTTTTTATGGGCAACATTAATACAGACAAAAGGATCAATTTTTCTTCTCATTTTGCATCTAGCAGCGCTACCATCAAATCACATAATAGTACTTTATTCATTTGCCTTTAGTCCCGGAAAAAGTAATTGAAAGCAATTGTTGAGAAACCAAATTGTTTTTTTAATACATGGATTTTTTTACATAGGCTTAAATGCACAAATTTCAGCAGTAATTTAATTAGTTATATATTTTAATTAACCATCTCTTTTAATCCAATACTTTACTAAAATGTTTTAAACGCTTTAGTTTATACCAAGCACAGTCACCAAAAAACGAAAGTAAACTTAATTATACATTAATTTCATTGTTTTTATCAGAATAGTATTTAATTGATAAGAAAATTAAAGAACATTGCATAAAAACGATTGATAAATTACAGAAAACAAACATTTGATCAATTTATGGAAGTACGGATTTTTCAGTGGTATGCTTTTCATTTTATTACTTTTTTATTGCTTTTATTTATTTCATTTTTTAAAATGTTTCATATGTGATATTTATATTAATTTTCATAGTTCTTGAGGGCCTTTAATATAATCCTTCTATAAAAGTATGACTTATTGGAATAAATGTCAAAACAAGTGTGTTTAAAAATCGATTTGAACACTTTGCAAGTATATGCTGGATCACAATCAGGAAAAGAACAAACGTTGAAATGCACTTATTTATCTGAATGAAACACATAATTTTAATCTTGGTGTTGTTTTATTTTCCGAATTAAAAAATACCCCCTCCCTTACACTCCCCCCCCCCCTATTTTTCTTTTCTCTTTAACCCTATTTCCCTAAATTTTAGGTATTTTTCCACCACTGACGCAAAACGGTACAACATTTATTAACTATAAAACACACGAAGGACAAATCGAAACGTTTCCCAAACATTCATTCGAAAAAATATCACAAGCGGAAAATATTTGAAGTGCACATAAAACCACTGACGTAGCCTTATTTGCCCTTTTCCTTATTTTCGCCCAGTTGTCATTATTTAATAACGCAACTGCTTCGATTCAAAACAGAGAATTTGGTTGTAGCTGCTTAGGGAAATTTTGATTTCCAAGGACGCCGACTGGCAGGCGCTTGTCTTTAAGGCTCTTCGCTACCGTCCATCTTGCTTTTCGGCGCTAATGCTATCTCTACGGGAAAATCTGCAAAAAGTCCTACTCATAACTCGAGAAGTTATTTGAATATTTTCATGCGGTCTCTTTTAAACAATAGAGTGGACCTAGTTAACGGTTTGCTATTTTTCATTTTTTCTGTGGTGAACTTCAAAAATTTTTTATAACATTTTTTAATTTCAACTCATAATTTTTAAAACTTAGAAAAAAGATACGGAGAAACGGAAAAGTAGCAAACCAAGCTTGAATATTTCTCTTTACAACCATATTTTAAGTTTATATTTGAGACAATTTGTTCACGAGTTATTAGTAGGAGTAAAAGTGTTGTTTTTGAAAAAGTTTGAAAAACTACGAAAATTCACGCCCCGTAACGAACCACACCTTGGCCCGCCCATTCGAGGGACCTTTTTCCCTCTCCCTTTAAAGTGACAAGCAATCAGTCTCCTTTGTTCAGAAGTTGCCTAGAGGTCCATCCATTCTTTACCGATCGCTTTGTATGTTTTGTGATACCCGTTTGGTTTTCGGTTCTGCGTTCAAGCGGAAAAGAAGTTTTTGCATTACATTCTATTTCCTTGATGCTTGATGAAGAAAATCGTTCTATGATAAAGCGAATACTGCGTCTTTAACATAGCAGAAACCGTAGTGTAGTAAAAAGTAAACTAAAAATGCAGTTTGATCAATAAAGCTGTTCCACTTTTTCATTACACTACTATAAATCAAAATTTTATGCTCGTTAATATTTTTATTTTCAACTTGAAAATTAAATGCTGAAGAGTATATTAAAGAAATATCGATATATTTTAAGTGCAGATGAAAAAATATTTTCATTTATGTATTTATTTGTGTTCACAAAGTAATTTGGGGTGTTAAAGTAATATAATTACTTACAAACATCAAAAAGGTTAAAAAATTCATTTCATTTAGTGATTATAAAATTGTAATTTAACAGCAAGTATTAAATAATAGAAAAAATATTTTCTTCTATGAATGAACATATTAAAAAAAAAAAAGAACCAGCGAAATATCTATAGAACAATATATAATACTAGCGGTACCCGCACGGCCCTGCCCGCGTTTAAGAAGTGAAAAGACCAGTTGGTTCACCATTATATATATACACTGGTATTTTTTGAAATGTGTATATATTATGTTATTCTATTAAGATGTATAGCATTCCACAGAATTGAAAATTAGCCTCCCACGACAATCAACCGGCGATCCTACATATTTAAGCAACTTTATTTTCTTGTGACAAAGACGCAAACATAAAAAAAGCAAAAAGAAACTTTAAAAAAACGCGTAATGTTCTGTGATTTAGGTACCCACACAAAGAGCACGATTAAAAGGCAATGGAATCAACACACACACATACATACTTGCTGTTTTATTATTAGTAGAGCTGTATGGCATTACATGCAAGTGCCCCCTAATCCATACGCTATACATCAAACCGAGACCGAGAGAATAATTTACAGATTTTGGTCTTTGTATATTACCAAAGAGAGGGTTGCCGGATGCCCACCCCCCTCTGAGCAATGTCGAGTGCTGTAGTAACCCGTAAGCAAAATTATCACGTTCTTAAGGCACCAAGAAAATGAGGGGAACCTCAGAAAAATTTTATTGTCAATTAAATAATTCATAAATTAATTTAATTCGTAGGAATTTTCAAATTTTAGGGTAAAATGAATAAGCACTTTATATAAAACATTCCATCTTTCTGTCTTATCTCAATCCTGAAAAATAAAGTTATAAAGTAGTACACACTGGCGTAGATAAGGGGGTGGTTTTGGGGATAAACCCCCCCCCCCCTGAAATGGTAAAGATCGTCTAGAATTTAACCAATTTTTCTTGGGAAATAATGAAATTAGCCAACTTTTCGCGAAGAAACCCCCCCTGAAATCCAGGTTTAGCTACGCCACTGGTAGTACATGTCTATTTCGTATTTATTTGCATGTTTGAAACAGCGAAAATGAGAGAAATATTTCTTAAATAACATTACAAGCGTACACAAATTCTTGAATATCTCCAGCCAGAATTGATTAGGGAGATTTAATCACAGACCTTTGCAGGTAAAATTAGCACAAGGGTCGAATTAGTACCGTCGATAAATGATGTCTTGCGTTCTTCCCATATATTTGACCTCCCTCCCCCTTTATCACATGTCACGCTATGTTGCATAAGCATGATGTCACACTTCTTGCTACCCCCTCCCCTTGTCATAATTTGTCCCAATTTCACGAACCCCCCCCCCCCCCCTCCCTCCCTCGAAGCGTGACATCTTTTATGAATGATCCCAAGAGTTATTCAACCAAGTAACAATTAAGCTAAAAAAATAAATGTTTGTTTGTTCAAACTTTGATCAATTTATTATAAGATTTTTCTACCAGTTTGCAAACGTTTTATGTATTTATTTACCTGCATTTTGAATCTGCAATTTTTGTGGGCAAATCATTTTTAGTGTTTAGGGCCTCTAAAGGTCTTAATCCAGCCTTGGTAACGCCCCCCTAAAAATTTCAATGGCGCAGTCTACACCATGATCCCCCCCCCCCCTGGTGGGCACCCCTGCCAAAAAAAGAAAGAATGTCCAGTGTCCAAAGAATATGTCCAAAATATAACTGAAAAATAAAATATTTAACATTTTTCTCATCTGTTAAAGTTTTTTGTTTTATAGTTTATGATAATGTTCTTACATAACCTGAAAAATTGTTAGGATTGCATTAACTTTGTCTAAATTTCTTTTGTAAATTTGTTTTTGCTAATCTTATTACTTGAACTTTAGTTTAACTGCGTTTACATTTTCTGTTATTTGGAATAACAGATCATATCTTTCACTACGCAATCGTAGAAGTTTTAACGAATCAACTCTGTATGACTTCAAGGTTTTAATTATAGCAATACTAACTGGATTTAGAATTAAGTGTGAAACTTAACAGTTTCTAGTGGTTTGTAGAACCAAGAACCAAAAAAATAAAGGAGAAAGGTCTTGTATAATAGAAGGAAAAATACTTGTTTTTGCATTAAAAGACGCTGCATCATTTACTACTAAGTTAAGTTTATAAAATGACATGCCCGGTCGCGGGTTACTGAAATGCCTTTCAACTATATTTTATTTTGCACAAGCTTTATTACTTTTTTCGTGCTGGCTCCATTGTCACAAAGTTGTCAACTAGAGAACTAAGCTACTTCAACTCAAACTCTAACTTTTCCAAATGTGTAAGAATATGTTTTGTCAAACTTTGAAAATTGGATTATTGGAACAAGTAAGTAAAAATTAAAGTACAGTAAAAATTAGGCGATCAACTTACAGAGGGTTTTTTACAATACTCCTTCCTAAATTTGGCGCACACAAGTGGTCAATATAAACAGGTGGTCAAATTAACTTCTCAAGTTACCAAGGTTTCTCTACATTATATATTATTGGGCTAATTCCGTTCCTGACAAAAGTGGTGAACTTAGACAAGTGCGCCCAGAAACCCCCCGCACCTGCCAGTTTCTTTCGGTGAACTTAGACAGGTGGTCAGCTTACAAAGGTGGTGAACTTTACAGGTTTTGCTGTAATTAGTTTTAAAGGATACTAAAGGAACATAAAAACCTCTGATGGCAACTTTTATATGAAATATTTACGAGGGAGAACCAATGAAAACTTGAATGAACCTTGAAAATGAAGTTAACATTTTTACAAATCAAAAATGCTTGAAAAATTGAAACCTGCAACTTCAGTCTGAATGAGCAAACGAAAATGCATCTTTGCCTGCTTTGTTGCCGTTTTTGGAAACTTATTTTATGAGACAAAAAGAAGTATTTAGTTTTCGGCCATTTGAATGACTGGAAAGGGGGTCTTGGGCCAACGTTTACATTTAGTTTTTGAGATGAATTTTCACACTGTTTTGGGTTTTTCACGATTAGTTTTCGTAACATACATATATTTAATTATAGAAAAAAAAAATGCAGCTGCAATCACTAACCATTTCATATCCAGAGTTTTTAGAATAGAAAAATATAGCTGCGGGATAGGGCACGTGGATGATATTTCACTGAAAAGAATTATTTTTAGCGGAGTGAAAAGTTTAATTTTGGCATAGTTAAATATGAGAATTACTGTAATAAACAAGTTTAAAATTATGCAATATATATATATATATATATATGAACAAAAACATAAATGTGAAAAAGGTTCGGTAGAACAAACAATCTTCGGAATAGTCGGTGTCACCGATAAGAGTTGAAATATGAGAGGTGCCAAGATCCATAGCAGATGTTTTAATCATAGCTGTAAGAGTGTTCAGTGTTCTTCAATTCTTTCCAAAACAAGTTGTTACTTTCTCTGTTATAGGATTTATAACTTGGCACGTTTTAAATGTCAATACGTTACATTCAAAAAACTCGCCCAAATAGAAATATTTCTAACAGGTAGTTAGTAAAATCATGTGGCAAGCTTATAATAGTTCATTTTTAATTGTCTTCTTATCCTGTCCTTGCACGTAACTTATCTTAATGAGCTACTTATTTTTTGTATTATTAGCCAGGGTAGTAAAATTGAAAGTGCTCTTCGTTTGGAGTCAAATTTTGAACTTATTTTGTTTTGCTATAAGAGAAACAAAGAGGGACAAAAGAAAACAATTTTATGCTATCTTTGGACGTACATGATTCCAATTTAGCACACTGTTGTTCCGTTACAAGAAATACAAGATAATGTATCTTTTTCAAGTCTTGGATTTCTCCCTTTATATAAGCTTAATTGTCTACCATGATGCCAAGTTTCAAGTTTCTAAGTCACTTAGGAGCAGAAGTTTTTGATGAATGAGTCAGTCAGTCAGTGATAAAAATTACTCTTTTCAGACCTTAATAATTTTCTAACTACCGTAATTATCTGTGTATAGCCCGCGGGCTATCTACGAAAAAACGTCTTTTTTTACTACCTGCGGGCAATATAACGATGCGGGCAATACATGAAATTTTTAAAAAAAGTATTATTAAAAAGGACACCTACCGTTCAAATAATCGAAATCTGTTTTCCTGCAAAACAAAATGCAAAGAAATAAATCGTAGCTTTCGAAACAATGGTCCAAAGCAGATTGGGGCTCGGGCGCTACAGGTGGATGCATTGTTTTCTAGGGTTGTATCCCATGTTTTTTTCTGGGGTGCGGGTTATACACCGAACTTAATTTTTTTAGAATGAATTTTTCTTCATGTGGACTATACAACGATGCGGGCTATTTACCGATAATTACGGTATAAGAGTTACATAAATGAAATTTAATACTCTGGGGGTTGAAGGGGCTCCTATTGGTCGTGCAAAATTTCAAGTATGTAGGCCTAATAGTTTTTGAGTAATGATGGGGTGGAAATGGTTCGGGTAAAAATACATATTGGCTAGTGTCGCCGTCTTTGAACTTGGCGGACGCACTGCCGTGTTTAGATATTTTTTTAAAAATGAAACGCAACTAAAACATCTATATGGAACAGACTTTCCCTCTTTTGTAGGATTACCCATATATCCTCTTGCATTTTCTATTAATTTTAATCAAATTTAAAAAATAATTGTTTTTATTTCTGAATGCCTGTTTTTTTTTGGTTTGTTTAAAATATATAAAATATTCAAAGATATATGAGCGTCATTAAGCTTCCTATGTATTACAAGATAAAATCATATTCTAAAACCGCTAACAGTTACTAATTCTAGCAGTAGATTGAAAGAAATAAAAAGTACGTCGGAAAAATAATAAACGTTGTATTTTACGATAAGTCATGTGATCATGTGAACTGAATTTAAAAAAGGAAGAAAGAAAGAAGTCGGCTTCAACAGTGCAAGCTTCAAGAAAGAATTTGTTCGCTCCAAAGGAGAGTCCAGATTTTTCCGAGATTGAAAAAAAAAAGAGAACGTAGAATGAATCCCCACTTCCAGATGTTAGTACGTATGCATCAGCGGAGCCCTGAGGGTCATCCACTGAGGGGGTCATCAGGAAGTCTCTTTTTCGAGGAAAAGGGTAGGTGTTTTGGACTCCTCTCTTGTGCCAAAAGGTCCGACCACAGACAGCAAGTACCAGCAGGGGGTGTCGCGAGATTCCCCTTCAAAAGATTTATAGCTGCCCATTGAGAGGCATAGTGATTGACGCTGTCCATCAAAAGAATAGACCAATTACCAGTGCAAAGAGCCTGAAGAAGACACTCCCACAGTGTTGCCACTATTTCAGAGATTTTGTCAGCTCCGAGTTTCCGATTTGGTAGCGAAGAGCCTTAACGTGAGTTCGCTGACTGAAATAATGCTAAAGTAGTGGGGAAAGCAGCCAAGAACACTGTTCCTGCTATTTGACAGGTAGCAGTTGCGAAAGAGTGCGGCTGATCGGTTTGTTTGCGTCTGAGGAAATTAGTCAACAAAGCTGCTAATGTCAAATAAAAGTTCGAGAATTTGGAATAGAAGCAAAATTTATCGTTGGCACGTGTCGAATCATCTAAAACTACTTACAATTTGCTTAAAAAAAACTTTTTTAAACAGTAAAAAGTTCCCTTTGTGCTAAAATAATAAATTTAACAAATCAACGTTGGAAGTACAAATAGCAAAAAAACAAAAAAGGCACGTATTTCGAGGTTACGAAGCTTCTGTATGAAAAGACATCCAAGAAAGAAACAACATATTTTCGCATGTCTTTCATACAGAAGCGCACATCTTTTGAATTGAAAAAGAGGTTCCTTGTAACCTGCAAGACACGTGTTTTTAAAGTTTATTGCTATTTGCGTTTCCTACATAGATTTATCACTTATTGTACCTCTGACTGCTTTTTTCACTTGATTTCCACGTGCAACGTAAAAAATGTAGCGAAAATTGCTCATCCCGTGATTCCCACGGGCATGAGCTTTTTAAGTGTAATTAAAATATTATGGCTCTGTTTCATCGTTAAAACGTCAATAATGCGATTTCGAAAGTATTTGGACATTCATTAAGGTAAAAAAAAAGAAATTGAAAACATTAAAAGCGTTTAAAGAGCATTAAAAGAGTTGAATAATTACATTGCTCAACATTATTGGAATTCCAACCACTCGATTTCAATTCTGGGAAAATTATTCAAAAATGTTCTTCCCCTTTAGAGCTTGACTTTTGGGAAGCTTATCATATCATATTAACAGGAATAGAGTTCTATAATTTGGTTAATGATTCTTCCTTAATTCCATATTTTTCACAGGTCTGGCAGAAGTTCCTTTAATTTGTTGTTCTTTCTTGGTTTCTTTTTGAACTGTTCTGGGTTTTTTCCCATCTTATTTATGACACTATTTACAGTTTTATATTTGACACATCTGGTATCAAGGCAAAGTTTATTATTGTACGTGTCCTTGAACTTTATTCTGATACCACTAATTCACTCATTGAGGTTGAGATCATTTCTTCCAACAGCTTCTATCTCCGCGCTGTCTTTATTCTTATTGGTTTGCTGGTAAATCTTAGGCTATATAAGTAGTGTTTTTGTTGTTTTGCTTGCTTCATTTGGGTATTTTTGCATCTAGAAGCTCCACTACTGCATTGAAAAAGGGATTCCAAGGAATCCCGAAACATATGTCTGCATTTTAATGCTTATTTGTGCTTTCTTAACGTGGAAAAAAATTTCAGCTTTATTCATTAAGGTTTTATTCCAGAGATGGCTTTTGTTGCATTAAGTAGACCAATTTTTAGCGAATGAATCGAATTCGCTAAAAAAATGAGCAGTCAGAGGGTTAAAACATTTTTACCTGCTTTGAATGGTAGTTTTGAAGCAAGAGAGACAAAGAAATAAGTTATAGACAAGTTTCTTTATGTATAGATTCATTTATGGGTTAATCCTGAAGACATCTTGCCCAATCTGCGCCCTATTGCCTATTGACTAGAATAGGGGTGGGGAACCGTTTTGAATTGTAAAGCCACATTCAATATGGCAGTTGGACGAAAGGAGCAAGAGCAGAACTTTAAAGTTTATTATTCAGTATTTTTAACTTTTAAACATAATTAAGTTTTTTGTATTGGTGCAACAGCGTAAAATTTTAATAATTTTCTAACAAACAAAAAACAAACAAACCGTTCTTCAATACCCACTCTTGTTTTAATTGATTCATTCAACCACGTTTACGGTGATTTGTGTGCTTTTCGTTTGAGAAAACTCGTTTCTAACTCTCAGTTTTGTTTAGATCTGATATCATAGCGTGTACCAAGAAAGAGGGATAGCAGTGCATGCCAATACAGAGTGGGGGAGACCCCCCGCTTAGCTAACGCCTGTTTTTATTGACTATTCAGTGATATTGTCACTTAGTCACCTGTCAAGTTAGTTTCGTAGACTCACGTGACGTCCCCTTATCTGACTCAAGTTCGGTCACTAGTTTTGTATTCTAACATTGAGAATGTGTCATATCGATTTAGAAAAAAGGATCCTACAGAAGCGAAGTATTTTTATTACTATATTCAAATCAGACGTCCAGTTGGTTCGAATTTAATATTAACTTCAAAAATGAGCAGAGGAAATATCTGTTTGTTTTGCGGAACGCAGAAATATTCATCCAGAAAAAGAAACTTTGTCAGAGGTTAGTCATATTATTTTTGGTTTTCAATCATTTCTTTCCCTGCCGCCCGGTCATTCAAAAAGACGGTTTTTCGAAAGGTAATAATAGAAGTAATTTTTGCGTATTCGGAAAGCGTCTCTTTTTCTGGAAAATGTTTGCTTCTCAAAAATTCATTTGCATTGTGCATTAAAACTATTTCCGTTCTTGAAACTGATACATCGGAAAACTTGATCGATTTTATGCATATTTGGAGTGAACGTTATGCAAATATGCATAAACGATGATTTTATGCATATTTGCTTTTGCTAAGGAAATCACAATACTGTTCACCTGCGGATTAACATTTTCCAATTTATTTTATTATTTTTCTTTATTATTGTTTCGTGTTAGAAACGATGGCAGCTGATAGATTAGAAATTCTTGCTTTCACAAAAGTTCTAAAAGCACGAAATCCTAAAATATGTCATTGAAGTACTCTCAGAATTGCACTCTGTGAAACACGTATAATGGATTTTTAAAAGTGTCAATAATGAAACACGTAAATAAGAGAAGTTCTTCGTCGTGAATGAAGTGAATCAATTTGACTCATTTGAAACACGCAAAAAAAAAAAAAAAAAAACTTTTCAAAAGTTGTGAAATTGAGAAGTTCTAAAATATGTCACTGAATTACTCTCAGGTTTGTACTCGGAGTAAAATCACGCATAACGGACTTTTAAAAGTGTCAATAATGAAATACATAAATTAGAGAACTTTTTCGTCTTGAATGAATTGAGTCAATTTAATGAAACACGTTAAAAAAGGCACTCCTTTGATGTAGATAAAGAGAACTAATTCGACTTATTGATGAAACTCAGAAATAAGTGAACTTTTCCAACAAAAACGAAGGCAGTGAACTAGTCCTACTTAAGACTTAATAACTAATTTTAACTATTGATTTCATTCGAGATGAAAAGGAATACTAAAAGATCTAAATTTAAAAACCTGTTATGTATTCGTTCATTCATAAATGTGCGTGTCTTTTGCAGTTGGGCTTATCAAACTGTGGATGTCGTAGTTAATTTGATAATAAATCTATTCATAACGTTAAGTTGATCAATAGTTACAAAACAAAACTAAAAGTTGATATGACAGAATATAATATACGTGTGTGTGTCAAATGTAAGTACTGATTTCAAATTATTCAGTTTAGTTCTATTTGAATTTTTATCCATACAATTTCATAAAATTTAACCTTTGTGGAAGCATATTACAGAATAAGCAGTAAGAAAGTATTATTTTGTGAGAAAAGTAAAAATAAAAAGGATAAACAACGTCTTAAGCACTAAATTGCAGTAAGAATTGCAGATGCATGTTTCGTAAACCCAAGGAACTTCTTTTCAATGCAAAAAGATGTGAGCTTATGGATGTCTTTGCATCCAATACACTCACACTTCTTTTCATTGAAAAGCGAAATCCTTATGATTCCAAAATACATATCAGCATAATATCAATTTTGTCCCTCAAACGGTGGGTATTTTATCTTGTATATTACAGAAATTTTCAATGGAAGATATTAACCCTCGTGTGCACATTTACGAGCGGATATAGCAAAAAAGCGGGCAAGCATTGATTCCGCCGCAGAGCATTACGAACCCCCCGAAGATTTTATCAGTAGTTCCCGCTGCATATCGTTTCCGCCGAATGTTCCCCCCCCCCCCCCCACTTTTCAAAAGCATTACTTTTCCGCCGTTTCAGGGATTAAGAATTTGGCGAAGTTAGGCGACATTTTTCATATTATCTTTATTCATCTATCTATCTCTACCAATAAAGCAACAAGTATGTGTGTCCGTCTGTCTGTGTCCAGCGTAGGGACCAGACCGTCTGGCGGATTTTCATGAAATTTGGCACGAAATAAGTTTAGAACAGGGGGATGTGCACCTCGGAGAGTTTTTTCTGAACTTCAAATTTCTTTTTTTATTCCAATTTATAGCCGAAAATATCAAAAAAATAGTCGTTTTCTATGGGAAGGAATAATCGCATCCTTTTGAGCTTGATACCGTTGAAAAGCGCTTAAAAAAACTGTCCCAGAAAGAGTTTTGCTCTTCGTGCTAAAATTCGAAGCCTCTAAATTAACTGGAAAAAAATTATAAGAGTTTTTTTTCTGTAGTTCGAAGTTATTTTTTCACGGTAATTAACTTTAATTTTATTTGAATTGTTACCATGCCGACTGGTTTATGATCCTTTTTTCTAACGAATTGAAATTTATTTCTTGCGGTTTTTAGCGTTTTGAGGAGCAGCCGATATTTAATTTATTAATTATTATTGTTTTGGATTTTGATTATTCTTTTTCTTTGAAACGAATTAAAATTTATCTCCTGCGGCTCACAAGTGTTCGATAGCTATTTTTTATTTACTATTTTGACATGCATTTTACGGGATCATTCTCCATACCGCACAGGGGTTTTTAAATAAAGGTTATCCTTTTTTGCGATTTTTGTTATTCCAACTAATTATTATTATTTATATTTTTATTTATTTTATTATTTTTTCTCGAGTGAAATAGCACACATGTTATTTGCCTATTTGAGTTCGGCTGAAATATTTTTCCGCTTTCACAGCTTTGCTTGCTGCTATTAGTTTCTGCAACTTACAAAATTTCGTTGTTCTGTTTTACTGTCAATGAGTAATAGCTAAAAACGAATTATGATAAAAATTTATTAATTAAAACTATTGTAATGGATTATAATCGTCCTTTCTGTGTGGGTAAAATAACATAATTTACACATGAAAAAGTTACCACTATAGACACAATGGCGAATCGACTGGTCTTTCTATTTTTTAACGCGGGCATGTCCGTGCGGGTACCGCTAGTATATATATAAATTTAGATGAACTTTCAAGTTGGGAATGCCCTTGTGGCTAAACGCTCTACAGCAAAATCTACGCAACTTACGATTACGAAAATTGGCACACAATTCTATCATATATTGATGCTTTGGACTTCGAAGCTGTTTTTCTTTAATTCGTCCTAATATTCTTTAAATTCAATTAAATTCAACAATTAAAATATTAATTCTCCAGCATTTTCTTTACTCCACACTAGTTATTCCTGGAGTTGAAGTGAAGATTTTGTTAGAATTCCCACGGATGAATGTAAACAGCATGGTTTTGAAACGATTCGAAGTCGCCGATTTAATTTTTTCATCCTAGGCGTTTGCCTTTTTACGAATAATCCTGCTAGAATTTGATGCTCCATTTTTTAGACTACTTGCATCTTTTTTCCTTTTTACCTTTACTTTACTTATTAGTTATTACTGTACTTAATTATTTAACTTTCATATTTCAACACTTGCTTTCACTCAATGCTTTCGCTCTTTTATGAATGCTTCTAGATTTTGATCATTTATTGAAATGTTCGATATTTTCTTTCGGCATTATTTTTGAATTTGCCTCTTTTTATACGAATAATAAATTAAGTTTCAGATTCATTCTGTGTTGTTTTCGTTGTACGCTTTCTTTTTTCTAGAAGAATTTCTAGGTATCAAAGTTTTATTCCTTTTAATATAAAAATATAAAATATTCCTTTTCCCCTTTCGGCTTTTTTTTTTTTTTTTTTTAATTTGCTTATTTCTGCACATAATATTTATTTAACTTTTAGATTTCTATTGGGAAGTGCATAAAATCATCTTACAACTTATTTGGAAAAGAGATCCTGAATTTTCAAAACAATGAAAAGCTGTATCTTTGTAGTATAACAACATTTTGTGTGTGCACAGATAATGCAGCGTTAAAATTTGCAGTTTAATTATGATTTTTAGAAATTATTTATCAATTTTGCATTGATCCATAAAAAGTGCATTATTACCACAATTTCATGTTAACTGCAGGGGTCAACAATTTATTTTTCTTTTTACAAGTACTGCCGGTCACATGTAAACAGGACCGGAGCAATTATAAGCGATGCCATGAAGCAAAATATTCTGCCCAGCAAAATATTCTGTGCCCTTATTATATGTATTTTGTAGAGAATAGCGACGGTGGCGCCAACCGTTGCCAACAAAGTAATAAGCCGCCAAATGTGATGTATCATAAATTCCCCTATTTACCTGCGTCCGCGGCGATATCGATAGGTATGGCGAAAGGGGGGTTAAGCTTCGCTGCGGAAACGATAATGGAGGGGAAGGGGGGATTAAAATTTCGGCGGAATCGATTTGCGCCGCAAAAGGGTGGATGTAGAACAAGATATTTTTTCTTAGGTGGTAATAACTTTATTCAAAAGCAAATGCTTAAGACGGAAAGCGTATGCATATCTAGTGAGACTAATAAGATAATTTATGACAAAAATATTTTATTGGGCCTGCAGTATTTAAAAAAAATAATAAATAAATATCTATATAAGCATCCATTTTAACGGAGACCAATAGGCGCCAAGAAAAATTCCGCCTATTTTGCGATTTCAATTTTTGGCTTTTAGTACAATGTATGTTCATGCACTAGAATAAATTTTAATAATTTGGTGAAATTTTTCTTGCGGCTTTTCGGTCACCGTTAAAATGGAAAAGTACCAGTAAAGCGTTTCAAATAGATTAAGAAGCTGAGGCTAATATAAATGTTAGAATTATCGTACAATTACAGAAATAAAAAAAAAAGTAATAACAAAAACATTGCCATGGTATCCTTAAAAGGCATCCAACTGTGAAAGAAATGTTTTTGTTTGCTGATAAATACTTTTAAAAGGATACAAAAAATACTGATAAATTTATTTCCAAAAGATACATTTAAAAGACTCATTCTGAAATAACAGCACTTTTAAGTGAAACAAAAACCCTATATATCACCATTTATACCCCATACAGATAAGCAAGAAGTCATAGTGCAAAAAGTAAAAAAAAAAAAAAACAAAGCTTTGATAGTAACAGTTTATGCATAAAGTAACGACGCACTGATAAGTAAAAGCTAGGGCATCTTTATCTAAAAATAAATTTAAACAGACCCTAACGTTCTCAATGTCGTGAAATTTCCTACTTCACCCGGGGCCTTATCATTTAGCCCTTGGCCGATTTTCAGTCGCCAGTTATCTTTTACTTATGAGAAAAATTGTAAGAATATGTCAGGTGAAGGATTGATGTTTAATTGCGTTTTATCGTGATTTTTTTCCTCTCATTTTTATCTATTTAAAATTATTTAGGTCACTTTTTATTTTTTAACTAGCTGATGTGTCCGATGCTACACGGGTTTTAAATGCAACATATCAATCCGAAGAGTAGTGAAGAAAAAGACACATACGATCTAAAAAGAATAAAAACATCTGAACGTGAAATTAAGTAGATTATTTTAGAGGGAAAGTACCGTGATGATTCCTTTAATTTTTATAATTATTCTATAAACAGTCCATTTAATAGCAGTAAAAAAATCTAATCATAACTAAATAGCAGATAAAAGAAATTAACACTTGACTTTACTGCTATGCGATATAAAGACAGTTAAATAAGAAAAACGTGGGGGGGGGGGGGGGAGGACAAGAAAGAAAAGAAAAAACCGCAGAAGCTAGAATGCAATTTTCGTAATTTAAGGTAAACTCCCTAATCGTTCGAAGAAGAATAAAATTCGGTTCTCGAAGAATAAAAGTGAATTGTTTACAATTTAGAGCAACCCTTTTAACAGCTTTAATGATTTATACTGTTTTTATTATGACATTTCATTAACTGTGAAAGAATATTTTAAGTTAACTCCTCCCACGTTGATTTTTTTCCCCGTGGAATTCTTTCATCGTTTCTTCTAAGTGCTGAGTCATTCCATTTCAGATCAGGCAGAGGGTGTCACATGACCCTCACCGATTTTTTTTGAAAAAATTACAGTAGTTACAACTAAGGGACATATAAAATATCCCAAAAGGATTTTGCAAAAAAAAAATTATTTCTGTAGTTACAGTCGTTTAAAATTTGGGACAAAGTTGGCCGTTTTCAGAAAATCAACAAAACACTCACTTTTAAAATGGCCACTGTTTCAAAAATTTTTAACCGATTCGAATGATTTTTTTTCTATAAATAATGAAGGGATGGTATTTTATTTAGAAAGTAATTTTAAAAATTTAGTTGGCTTCATTGATAAAGAAAAAAAAAAGTTTCTGAAGTGAAAAAAATAGTGTTTGTTCCGACTACATGATTTTTTTCCTTATGAAAAAAATTTATTTTTGACAAAACAGAGGTGGCGATCTAAAGTGCTGTTATGGAAGTTTTGTATCAAATTTTATTGTAGCCTCATATCCTCTCAGAATTTAAATTTTGAAATTTGAAAATGTTCAAAAATTACGATTTTTGAAGTGAAGATACTCAAAAAAGCCATTTTTTAAAAATCTGAAAATCTGCTCATTTATTGTCCTTAAAGTGCTTAATGAGCTGCTGTCAATTATATTGTGTATTTTTGCCCCAGATATTTTATATGATTTTTCAAAAATGGCCTTTTGTGCGTTTCTCAAAAAAGCCAGAAATTCAAACTCGTTCTTATTTAATCACTTTAATATAATATTTAATCAATATTTATTAAGAAATATACTGTATTGTTACACAATTACTACAAATAAAAGCGTGTGAGTTTGAAACTAGTAATTGGATTGAACAGAATAACATGCATTAAATCACAGTAGCTACGCTTTGTGCTAGGAGCTATTTAAGCTCTAAGAAGGTTAAGTACAATTTATTTGACAAGTTTCAGACCTGCCTGCCTGATTTGAAATGGAATGACTCTGCTCTCATTTTGGCACTAACTTCGAAGAAACTTCATTTCGTGCAGTGTTGTTCTTTTTAAAGTGGAGAAAGGCCCAAAAAAACACTGAAATTAATTCATATTTTATGCTTCTAAAATTATGATTCTTTGGAACTGAAAAATATTTTTATGTGAATCTCCGGGTACAGAAGTACTTTTGATTTAAATTTCATGCAGGTCCGGTGTACGATACAGATTTGAATGAGTGTTATTTATACAGAAGATTATCCTCTGTTTAGAAAGTTTCGTGAATTTTTTTGTACTACATAAATTTAGAATTAAAAAGAGTTGTATGTTTTCATTTCACGTGTTCACAAAATATTTTATTATTCTTTCACCATTATTATATGTGGTAAATGTCATCACTTTTTTCTTTTCTTTTTTTTTTTTTTTTTTTTCAGACATGAAATTATCTGTAGACATTCTCAGTAAATGCCCAGTTTTAAATTTATAATGTAGCAAATCGTGCTTTACTACGAAGCCAAATGAGATCGAAGATTTTTTAAATGTATTTTTTGCAAAATTCATTCGGAAAATGTGAATATCATTTTTGTTTGCCTTTATTTTATCTCTTTTTTGCTTTAGAAAATTCCCGTCTGTCAAGTTGTTGAGCAGTAAAAATTTATTTTATTTATTTGTCTACGATTAAATATTTGCTGGTTTAAAGTCAACTTTTAAAAGTTATTCCTTTTTATTTATTTTGGTGTTCTTTTATCGCTTATTTCCCTCGTTTTTTCAAACGTTTAAAGTGAATTGCCAGCAGTTTAAAAAATATTTCATTGCGCAGATTTAGCAATTATCGCGTCTAACACTTTAATCACAGCTTAAACTGAAGTACTTTCTTTATAACCATTGAATTACCTCAAGCAGAGATACACCGCTACCTCGCTCCAATTTGACATCTGTCATTCTCACAACCTGTAAAATCGCGCTCTTTTTCCGTCTTCCTTTTCATCTCGCTTCAAAAATCAAACAAAACAAATTTTCGAAGTCTGCGGCTTGGCGCCTTGCCAGGATAAACTTGCTCTCTGCTTTGGCGCATTAGTACCGCTCTGGCGCCTACCGTTAAAGGTGGCGAAAAAGGTTTGTTATAATGAATATCTCTTATGTTCGGTTTAATGACCGAGCTTATAAATGTGGCATCCTGATTAGGATTTAGTGTAAGATTTGAGATCCAGAACCTAATTCGTAAGAATCAATTGTTTCAACGACGTTAGGAATTAAGGACAGAAGAGCACTTTCCAAAAGTATAAATCGATTTTCTAATTTTTGTTTAATTTCTGTAAATTAGGTTTTAAGGTTTAGTAGGGTAGATTAATTAACGTTATGTGAAGTACACATGCTCAAGAGAATATATATGAGTGAAATAAATACTTTAGACGTTTTTCACATACATAATTTCAGTTCTTTTTTTTTTTTTTTTTTTGAATTTTAGTTGTTTTATATGACTTAAAATTAATGGCTGATTGGCGTAAGAGATCTATATGGAGAGATTATGCTAAACAAAAGTCAAATGAAATCAAATAAAATGTCAAAAAGTGAAGGTAAACGTAGCACAGAATGATGAGCAATAAGTCGCTTTACTTAAAGTTGAGAGTTTGCAAGTGGTGAAATAAAGCTTAGGGTATACATTAGTATATCTTGATGTTAATCTATCTCTTTTCCTTAATTGTAAACCTAATATTTTTATTTGACAATTTGCAATCAAATTTGAAAAAAAAAATAGATCGTTAAATAGATCGTGGGAATGGATTTTTTTAAAGAGATTTTCACGTTGTTCTAAAACATTGATGGCGAACCTATGACCCGTGGGTCAGACACTGACCCACGCAAGATTTTCAACTGACCCACGATTTCTAAACAACTATTTGTTTGTTTACGTGGGTACATTTAGATTTTCTAATTTGAAGGAATAATTTATATTCTGCTTGTATTTTTTTCAAGCACTGCATTGACACAAAAGCAATTTAAGTGCTGTCTATAACCTTCAGTTCAATCATTACAATTCTAAAGTTATCCAGCTGACGAGAAATGTGTTTGTCGTATTTGAAATAAAGCAAAAGTATTTTCAAAATATCAAATAAAGTGTATAAATTTACTCACATTTTGTTTGTTGAAAAAAGAACCGACAAACCAAAGCAAATAACCATCTTTAAAGCACTTTCTTCAAATAAAAAGTATGTAATTTTCGTTACTTCTTGTTCGTTCAAACGCTTATTGCCATTTGCAAAACCGTATCCAGACGCGGGGGTGGGGGGGGGGGGCACGGCTCTCCCTCCCCCCGAAATCCCTAAATTTTTCGCAATGTAGCATATATTCCTCTCTGAAACTTTCCGCAACATAAGTGTTTCAAAGTCAGGGCCCCCCGCGAAAAAAATTTCTGGCTACGGCCTTGGCCATTTGCACCAAACGCTTGAGAATTTTTAACCCCACTAAACGTTTTTAAATCGTCAAACCACCCCCATTTTTACCAGTTGAGCCAATTGAATTTTAAAGATATTTAGTTTTAAAAATACTCAGTTAAAAATTTTTAAACTTTAGTGCAAATGGACATTAGTGACTCACAATCTAGTACTAAAGAAGCACGAACAAAATTTGATCCACGTCTCAAAAAGGTTTGCCATCGCAGTTCTAAAATAAAGCTGCTTAACCACTCAGCGACTTAATCCGAGTTAATTCGTTATATGTAATGAAATTTCCTTTATCCCGAGATAACTCGAGCAAATGAAAATACTTTCAAATCAACAATAAAAAATATCAAAATTTTGGCAGACAATTAATAAATAACTTTGTCTTTAAAATGTTAAATGTCTATCATTTTTAAGAGATTTGAAAGAAAAATTAACAGTAATTTTAAAAAATTCTAAAATAGAATAAATCAACAGAGTGAAATATGTTTGAAGAATCTTACATCCCTATTGCCACCAACAATACAAAATGTTTCATGCTTAAGGCCCTAGAAATCGCAGTTGTCAGCTCAGTGAATTTGAGATAACTAATGAGTATTACATTTTTATTAGTGTTGGCTATTGACAGTAATTTCTGGGGGAAAAAAGCATTAAAAAACTTTGCCAAATGTAATCCTATCTTATTTATTTTTCCTTATACTCACCTAATGTGATAGATATAACGAATTACCTGGACTTTTATGCCATTTTGATCAATACATTCGAGTAAAGAGAAAAAGTAGAAAGTTACTTTTTCGCTGAAATCTTTCTCTTTTGAGTGGGCATGTCATGAAACCTCTTATTACTGTACACTAATTAACTGCTGTGAGAGATCTGTCAAAGAAGGAAAAGCAGATGTTCAGAGGTTCTTCTTGTCACGCAACTTCAACATCACACTTCCTGGACTATTCAATTTTTTTGCGATGTGTTGTGCGAAGCTGCTGCCTTTGTTTCGTTTTGCCGAAAATCTCTTCAAGGAATTTTTATGTATAGAATTCGCATAATAATTATGCATCTGAGCTCATTCTGTGTGCAGAACAACGAATTACTGTTCTGGTAATGTTTCAAATTAAATTCATAGTTCTTCGTTTTAGTTCAGAATATTTAACACTTCATGCTGTTAAATAACTCCGATTTTACAGAGAGGTATTTCCAAAATAAATTCTTTATATTACTTTCGATTTCACCTGGCGATATGTCATAATTATTTACAGCTTTTTATTTTAAAAACATAATACATTTTCCGTTGTAACTACTTATTTTGAAGAGATCTTATGTTAAAAGAAAATCTAAGCTCTTTAGAATGATGCTTTACATTAATTACTTACTTAGCAGATTTTTAATGCTCTTCAAGTTTATAAAATTTTTCGAGATACATTTATTCAAAGATAAATATCAATTATGTTCATTTTTAATTTTGCATATTCTCTGCAAGACGAATCAAACTTAATAGTTTTAAGTGTTTTGATTCGCTGTAAAAATACATAAATTCAACAGGTGAGAGGGAGGGCAAGGTTTACAAAAGGTGGGGATAATCCAAGTGGTCGTAATAACCGGGTTTACTAATCGTACTCCTCGTTTACTATTCGCTCGTAATACCAGGTTAGAAATTCGGACTGAATTGCTTAAAAATTAATTTAATAAAAATGGCAGTTAAAAAAGCGTTGCGTTTCATTTTTCATTATTTATTGTACAATAAAAAAAGAAACTTGTTAGTGATGCTTGGAAAGTTTTTCTTGTCTGTTTTTCGGGAATTGCCGGCGCAATGGTAGAAAAAATTAAGCCCTGCTTTCTGCAAATTTCAGCTTTCTTTGTGCCGTTATTTAATTCAAGTTAAATTTCATTTAGTTATTTTCACTAAAATTCCTGTAGAATGTAGCGAAACTCATTTCCGAAAAGAAAATTTTGAAAAGGTTTTCGTGAAAAATTTCCCGATAAAATAGAGTTATGTTTTCAATAACCTGGTTTCACAAAATGCTTTCAAACCAACAATTTATTATAATTTCTCTTCGGGCTCACAAAAATAGAGTTTAACTGCATAAATGCATCTAAGTACTGTTATAATCCCCCCCCCCCCCCCCACACACACGGAGGAAATTCTGTTTACGGTACTGAGGAATGAAAAATTAGAGATCCTTTGCCTCCTCTACCAAGTTTTTCAAATTCCTTATACCAATAAATACTTACGATTTTGATGATGTTAAGGTTTCAACAACCAGCTTTAATGCATGTTCTTGGCAGTCATTTCTATAGAGTAATGAAACAACTGAGGTGAGAGAAATAAGTACCACCAAAGATACCCTTCCACACATTCTTAATTTGTGTTCAACACAAAGCTATCTTTAGGGGATGCCTTGTTTGCTCTGCCATGAATAACAAATGAAAACTGTTGGTGCCCTCGTTTCCTTTAATGTGAGATAAAGAACAAATAAGAGTTTCTAGAAGTGTAGACTGATTTCTATTCAACAAAGAAACCCTGATTTCTTGGAAGCATGTGGGAATCATTATAGCGGTAACCTGCAATATACCCTGCTGATTTCAATGAGTGCTCTGAGCACCAGCAAGTAAGTTTAAATTACTTTATCACCGTCTGGCCCGTAGCAGACTCCCCATATTTGGCACCGACTTGCCACGAACCCCACGGCTTTACTTTCGCCATTCAGATTAATATATGCACCAGGATGGAAGTATTTTTACACTCACCGGGAAATACGGTGACCCCCTACAGATCTTCTTTGGAGTTTGATGTTTTGTTTGGAGTTAGCACACGGATACTTGTTAAACGGAAATGTTAAAATAAATAAATATCATGAAAGGTCGAAGTTATGTTACTTATCAAATGGTTCAAAAACGTACGACGCAGTATAAATGCAAAATCAGGTCTACGAATAACTTTGTTAAATAAATAAATGTCAGTAATCATACATCTGATGCCATGAAACTATAACCTTTTTTAGGATTGTTAAAACCTGTTATTGCTTTAGAGAAAATTCTGTGTGTTTTATAACTTGTGTCACGACAGACAATTTCTTAGACAGCCGGCATTTATTTATTTATTTATTGGCGGAAAACTGGAGATATTGTAAACTGGAGATATTGTAAACTGGAGATATTATAAAACTGAGAAATATTGTAAAATGTTAGAAAAGGTTAAATTACAGCATTCTTGATACGCTGCTATGGAATTTATTTGGAAAAGAGATAGAAAAAGTTCCATTTTGATGGTTGGTTGAAATTATGGAAAAAAATTTTTATAATAGATTAATGCCGAACCGGTAAAAATAAATATTATCAATAACGTATTACGATATTTAATTAATTTCCTTTAAAAATGTTACTTCCCCTTTTGGGGGGGGGGGCTCCTCTTTTATCCTTTTCACCCACCCCATTGTTAGAAGCGGTATGAAATGTAATACTTCCCGTTTAAAGCTATTTGCTTGACCATACCACAATAAGAGGTTATGAAAGATAAATAGATTTAAGAAAATAAAATTGTATTTAAAAAAATTAATTTATCTGCTAATATCAAATTAGTTTATCACTATAAAAATGTACACAATATTTCTCTCCTTGATATAAATACTTGAGCAGAGCACAATTGTATATTCAAGGTTACTTCATTGAATATTTATACCAACATTTTAAGAGCAATACAACTGCTTCTGTCATTCATATGCTATCTTTCCCAAACCACGAAATGACAATTCAGAATCGGCTCTTATCTCAAGCGAGTGCCGTCAGTGAGTCGCGGTCTTATCTCTGCCAATTGTTACCACTAATAGGCATGCATATTCCTTATAAATGCAAGCGAAATGATAAGCGGTAGTACATTTTCAATGAACATTTCAATTGAACAAGCTATTATGTTTCTGATTTCTGCTTCATCTGTAGTTGATTTTCAATCATGCATTCGCAATTATTTTATAAACACTGACTTCAAAGAATGTGATGCGAAACAGAAATCGAAAGTAAGATCGTGTCATCTTTACAAACAGAAAATAAGGTCTCGTGGACATGTTTTTCTATAAATATTTACAACTTTGCATGAAACTACACGAACGAGCGTTTTCCTATGAGCGTTTCTTATGAGCGAATACGATAAATGAAAAAAAAAAAAAGAGATAGTTTTTCGGTAATGTGATATAAAAATTCAGTAATGTGATGAATGAATTAGAGTGATATAACTAAGATTTATTCGGCGTTTATAATTTACACTTGTAATCTGTATTTGGAATTTCTTTCTACACTGCAATCAATAGTAGATGCTTCATTCTCGATTTTTGTGTTTTTTCTTATGTTAACATGTTTTGTGTATTTCGCAAAATTAAAAAGAGGTGCTCGAAAATGTATCTTAGTAAACTTTAAAATATTTTACAGATGTGCCCACAAGGGGGCGTAGCTCATGGCGCAGATTGTGCCATTGAATATTTTAGGCGATTTTCGGGGGGTTCGGGGGGGCTTAGCCGATCTGGGGGGTTCCGTAGCTTTGCGCCATTTCTCTGAGGGGGTGGGCATCCCTGTAATTTCAAGAGTCCCACATTCCAGGGAAAAATAGAGAACGTAAATATTTGGTTTAAGTATTATTAAATGCTTTACATGGTCATAGAAAGGAGAGATTACAGTTACCCTAGACCTTGAGGCAAGTGTAACCTCGAAGCCTAAAATTTTGAAAATAATATTTAGCCGTTCCCTTTCTTTTTTTTTCAAGATAAAAATATATATGGTTTTAAAGGCAATTAGTTCAAGTTTATGTATGAAAAATATTATAATTATCCCGCAATAAAGAGTTCGCAATTTGAGATCAACGTTTAATTATGACGAAATGTGGTTACAGTTACCCCAATCTATTCTAATTACAATATCATTGGCGCGTTATACGTATTCACGTTTTAGGAACTCACGTTATACGATAGTCTAGTATACTTTACATATGGGCTCTTTCGGGAGCACAAGACTCTTTTCTTATACTCTTCTATATAAATTAATTTCTTTATTTCGTACAGTCTCGATGTAACACTGTACATTTTACATTCAAAAATTGCCTTTAAATCACTTTCCCCCCGCAATAAGTTATATCTCATAATTGAAGTAATAATTTACATGTTAATTTCGTTTCTCTTTCTTTGCCTTAAACTTCAAAAACAAAAATGTTTCTCTGGAAAAAATAATAATAATAATGAAAGAAAAAAACATGAATTATCTCTAAAAATCTTAATCGTCTAATTTCATGTACGTTTTCTCTCAGCCCAGCATCCAAAGTCCATTCTTCTTTAACTCTTCATCAATTAAAAAGAAGAGCTTATCTGCAGAGAGTCTAAGCTGTCATGTCATTTCGTCTCTTTGTGAACTTGGAACCTGGAACACAGTCCCTCTTCTTTCAGTAACTGCTTTATCTGAGCAGGAAAACACAAGTACATTGCATCATTTTATCTGCTCAGTTCTTTACTCTTTCATTTGTTCCATATTCGAGAGCATTTGTTGTTGTTTATGTGCCCCCCCGCTAGGCACTTGTCACCGAAAAGAGATAAATGTTCGCTTAGGGAGGGGAAGATCCGAGTGTTACTTCGGGAGCGATACTTTATCAGATATAGCCCTTATATGAATGGAACTAGGGTTTGATTGCTTCACTTTTGTTGCCCAGACAACGTTCTCCGTGGACATTTTTCAATCAAATTAATGCCTCGCTGATAATGATGGATGTCGCCCAAACTATTTAAAAAGCGTCAATACTAAACCTGGGCTTATCTCTGAATATGGAAGAAACATCATTGTTGAAGAGCATCTTTTCCAAAGAGATACCTTTGTTTACATCTGACAACGTTTTGTTACACATGCATAGAAATTAAGTCCTTGACTTTTCTGTAAAATTACTGCCCAGCTGATAAATATGCTCCTCAAACTCTTTAATAAAAGTCATGAACACTAAGTGTGATCTTATCTGAATCTGGATCAAACAACTCATTTGGTCATTGTGGGAAAATATAATTCCCTTTTTCTTTTTTCAAATGATTATTTATTTTTGTACAAATAATTTTTTTCGGTTTCAAATCATATTTAAGCGCAGTTGATAATGATGGTTGCAACCCAAACTGTTCAAAAAGCATCACAACTAAGCCTGAGGTTATCTCTGAAATATGTACCAAATATCATCGTTGAAGAATAGCTTTTTGAGAATGACAAGAAATACTTCTGTTTATACGTGACAATATTTTTCCAACAGATTGATAAAAATTAAATAATGGATTTTTTTAAGTCAAATTGCTGTCGAGTTTATTAGGATTTTCTTCACCACAAACTCTATAAACAATCAATACTAAATATAAGCTTATGTCTAAATCTAGGTGAAACCAACTTATTTGAGCATTGTTAAAAAAATATGATTTCCAACGTATGATCCTCTCTCTCTTTTTTAAAATATTTTAACCCTATACATTTGTATACATTAACTATTTGGCGTTTCAAAGCAAAGTAAAGCTTAGATGATAATGATAAATGCTCCTCAAACTATTTTAACCCTTTATCTACCAACGGTACTTATAAGTACCATTCTCTATAAATGTCATCCCGGCAACCATTTTTACCAATATTCTGATGGTACTTTGCCGGGACAGTCTTTATATTCCCCTTTTTCAGGATACATATCAGCAAGGGTTCTATAAAGGGTATTTTAGCGAGGAAAGGAACATAGATAGTCTTGAAACCGATGCTGTGCTTTGAACTTCTATTTTGTTCAGATTGCTCCCTTAGAGTTTCGCTTCAGAAAAGCAGTAAAATTCAAGAATCAAGTCACTGATTTTTTTAATGTGCTAGTTAAGAGCTTAGAAAACTATTTGACGAAATATTTTGATTAAAAAGTGTACGTAATTAATTTCACAGGGTAAACACTCTGTGGCACTTATTAGCTGTAAAGAAATGAATACTTATAGACTGAGCATTTTATTTATATAAATCCCTTAATTTTTAGTGTAAATACCTAGACAAACTATTTCCGTAAAAAAAATTACTGCAGATCATAATGCGGTAGATAAAGGGTTAAAGGCATCAAATACTGAATCAGGGCTTATCTCTGAATCTAAATAGGGTGTTATTGTTGCAGAAAACCCTTTTCAAAGAAATATGTGAAAATATTTTTTTGTGCCATTTGAATAAACATTATTCAAAAATTTAAGAATACTTAAAGAATATATATATTATAAGCAATCGTAAAAAAATTATCCCTTGACGTTTTAAATCAAATTAATGCTCTGATGATAATGATAATGTTATACTAACCATTTAAATGGTGTCAATAGTATGCTTGGGCTTACCTCTGAATCAAACATTATGACTGAAAAATATCGTTTTCAAAGAAATATTTGGTTTTTCTGTGAATATTTTTTCCATACAATTCTAAAAATTACATCCTTGATAACCATAAAAAAATAAATCATGGTGTATATTGCTCAATCCAATGTTGCGGGTGTGACATTTGTACGCATGTATTTGCATTGCAAATGAAATAATTTTAAGCATTAGTTTTTACTTTTCATATATTTTTGAATGTAAGTGTATCAAGCATCTCAATACAAAGTACCGAGTTTCTGGGGGCGGGAAAATGTTTTAGATAAAAAAGATTAATTTGTGCAAATTAATATTTTTTAAATGAAACATTGTCTTAAAAACTTCACACTTTGTAATAAAACGGTGGGACACGAGGATTAGTTACATCCTAAAATGTAAAAATTAAAAGCTAAATAAAGTTTTTTAATTATAGTGCATATATATGCGAACAAATGTCTCACCCGCAAAAATGGATTGAGCAATATCCAAATAGCCATACAGAAATTAAAATGCTTGGTTCTACTTTTTATTTAATTAATTTTAATGCTCATCATAATCAACATCAATTGTTGTTGTTGTTGTTTTTGTTGCTTATTGTAGTGTTGTAGTGGTATATTTGTATTAAGCACTTAGATACATTGCGTTGTGTAAGATCAGAATATGTTAGAGCATTTAGAAATGAAAAAGATTAAGCAAAAAATTTATGTAAATTAATACATTTAAAAATACATACTAGAAATAACTACGAAATTATTAATCGTTGACTGTAAGGATTTATTGCATTATATAACAGACTGCATATAAAAAAATAAAAGAGCTCTTTAAGAAAAATTAAAAAATAAACTAGCATGTAACACAATAGTACAACTCGTTATTTTAAGTAGTTTACACAGAAGAATTTTACCGATCTCTAATGCGGTTGTGACAAAGCTGGCGTTAGAAATTGATGTAATAGATTATATCACCTGATACTTGAAGATGACTACCTGATTATTGAAGAGTGCAGAAGTTGATTGACCAATACGAAATTAATGAAGCGTACTATTGCTCCTTCATTTGGCGGCTGATTATCAGTTCGTAATAATGTTCATTTTGGAGCGTTAGTTGTTCCGAGGACGGATTCCTCAATGCTGGTTAACTTGGTCATTGTAGTTACATAACGGTCAAAAAATTCTTTTACAACTTTGTGTTGACAGGCAATCTTCAGATACGTAGATCAGTCAGCATCTCCAAACTATGCATTGCAGTCGTAATGTCAATAAAACATTAAAATGATACAGTTCAACGAATTCTTGGCTGAATATTTTATGTAAAAGAAAACGGCATCACCCGGAGGCATGCGATCAACTCCGATCGCTTCCAGCAATCTAATATGTAAAAAAATCAATTTCGACAAGCAAAAACTATTTAGTAAATGATTTGTTCTTAGGAGAACATTTTTATGATAAAACCAATGCAGCAGGAATAAAAGAGGTAGTAGTTAGCATTTTCCAAAACATTACTTGCCCGACGAATAGGCAAAGAAAAAGGGGAGTATTACTCCGAGAGAGTATAGTTCCCGTCGCATATTTAAAATAATTCAAATTTGTGATGTTGAAATGCGACGGAATTAAATTAAAATTAAAAAATGGTTGAAAGGTAAATACCCAGTGAAAAAGCTAGTTGAAAAAAATAATTTAAAATGTTGTTTCTAAAAAATAAAATGGTATAAAATTTTTGGCGGCGTAGGCAATTAAAAAAGAAGTGACAAGTGGTGGTTACGCCTATCGGTTAATCAGAAGGAACCGTGAGTAAAAATGCCAAGGCTTGTCACCAAGGACTAAGTAAATAACCAAAGTATTTGGTTAAAGTCATTATGATCGCGAGATGTAACAAGCATCTTGTTACACTTATGCTACTTGGATATCCAAGCTCCCCTTTAGCAGAAGCGATTAGGAATTAAGGCAGTAAGGAGCGTCTTCCGTTTCTAGATGAGCACCAATGGTGGAAGTACGTCTTTGCTCATTATGTACTTGGATGACACCAGATGGCGACACCACAAATACGCCATCTTCCTTTTTGGACCTAAGAGTGAAGGGAAGGGAAAATCTCAACCCTCCGGTACCCTCGTGACTTCAGGGTCCACGTACTTTACATGCACGTATCCCCAAGTGTACATGGTGGGTCTTCAGCGGCTCGGGTATCGAACCCGAGATCCTCCGATCCGAAGCTCGACATCCTACATGTACGTAATTTCCTAACTTTCTTCACGAATGTGTTTAAAAAACCAGCACTGAAAAAAAAAAAGGTACACTGTATTTGCTTTGCAGAGTCTTAACATGATAACAAATACCTTTTCACTTTCGACGTTTATCTTTCCCATCCCCTCTTTCTAAATGAGAGTAGTAGGTGAATGCTCATTCCTCCAACTAGATAAAAATCTAAGCTCAGCTACATCGAACTTTTTTGAGAGCTCACTAATTCCCATTTCCATTGAATGTCTTGTAAACAAGAGGTTTGAAGACCTTTAAATGGGAAAGATAGCAGTAATTATTTCTTATCATGAAAGCTCGATTAGAAATCGATTACTACAATGAAATATCGATTATATATCGAATAAACCGATAATGATATTTGCCTTTTTTTCGAAGATTTTTATACTGAAATATATAAACCAGCGAGAGCGTTAGCTACTTTAAAAATACTTTGCAACAGTAACGTTTAAAAGGACTACTGAAGACCTTTAAATGGGAAAGAGAGCAGTAATTATCTCTTATCATGAAGGCTCGATTAGAAATCGACTTTTACAATGAAATACGATTATATATCGAATAAACCGATAATGATATCTGCCTTTCTTTTTCGAAGATCATATAGCTACTTACAATACTTTGCAACAGTAAAGTTTAAAAGGACTACTAGTTTAATTGCTAATAATTTAAGAACTGCTTAATAATATAGTGGAATGATTGGACAGTGTTTCAAGAAAAATAAGCATTGTATGTGTTCCATGTTTTCGAAAAGAAGAATTTTTTTTTCTTTACTTCATCTGGGACAAAATAAAATGCATGCATTAATCATAAAACACATATTGTGTCTGATCAAGTTGGAGAGCAGTGTGTTTGACAGATTAATAAATAGTAAATATACTTTTTTAATTGATACATTACTTTTTTACTCTCGCTAAGCCTGAATTTTACTCATCGGTAATTTTTTAATTAATAAACTACTTCATTTGATAAGTTTTAGTTTTTCACTAATCAGTTACTATAGTTAATGTTCCTCAACTTTATTTTTTATCCCTAAATTTACTACAACAATAATACTTTTTTTTTTTTTTTTTGCAATTGCTTTTATAACTTCAAACTGTGTATGTCAATCACTTATTTGTTGCAACAAATTAATAAATCGATGAATTTGATATTTTTTGTGTTATTACTACAGGAAAACTGCAATTATCATTGCAATGACCCCTATAGTATTAACCGAAAAATCATAAATAACGTTGTTGCAATAAATGAGCGACATATAGATATCCTTAATTCGAGTTTACATTTACATATTCCCAAAATTAGTAATATAGTAATCCAAAGACTTTCTGAAAAATATTTGCATGATATTTATATATGAACGAATTTATATATGATATAAATTTGACCAAACTCAAACTTCTCTTTTTGCGGTATTTCTGCAGCGATTTCTCCTTGATAATATCTAAGTAACAGGTTTCAATGCCGACGTCATAAAGCTAACCTCAAACCACGCGTAAATGTTGACTAAACCTCATCATGAACTACATATAAAAAATAAGACAGGGTTAAAAAATATTCTGGTACTTTTTTTTTCTCGCCTTTTATTTTTTTATGTTTGACTTTTGGAACCGAGTATATTTAGGCTGTCTGCACCCGGTTGTCATTCAACTTGCCAAAATGTCGAGTGTCATTGGGGCTCTATAGACCCTCCTGCAAATGTCAAAAGGAATAAAAAGTCGGAACTCTTTAGCGGTAGAATGTGACTTTCAGATTGTGCCACGGTCATTTTGCATTATATCTTATGTAATTGGCATGGCTTATGTGAACATTTCTCTGATATTTGTCATCTGTCGCGTGCATAGAACAGGAAGGAAAAGAAAGAGTACCAAGGGCTTTTCGACAAAGTTCGAGAAAGACGTACTGCATACAGCTGCTAATTTAAAGATGTGTATCTATCCATTAACTACCTTTTTAAAACACAATCATTGATTCTTCTTTTACATTCATTGACACCTTATACTATAAAGCGTGTTGGAATAGATTCTGAGGATACTATTAAGTGGCAGTAATATTGGAAATATTCCATTGATGCTTTAAAAAACATTTTTAAGCACAAGCTGTTTTTTTTTTTTTTGTAATACATATATACCAGGGGTGCACCGACAGGGGAAAGGGGGACCAACGAGGATAGTACCCCCAGAAGGCATCGGATGGTCTACGGCAGTTGTTTTCAAATATCCAGAATCCGATACGGTCACTGCACGAAAGATTCGGATAACCGGCATGTCAAATTATATTTTCAAAATTCAGTTTATTAACAGGTTTTGAGAAAATAGATGTGAATTATAAACTTACTAAGCATTAGAAAACTTTGACGTTCAAAAATGTAGAAAATTAATGGCTTCTAACATCATGTCCGGATATCCGGTAAGGAACTCACAGACAAGGGACACCGGATATCCAGTATCAGGTAAAATCAATATTCGGTGGATTCCGAATCCTGACTTTGCTAAAAGCTTAAAATGACAATATTTAAATTTTTTTTTTTTCGTGTTCAGTTCAACAAAACGTCCTTTCATTATTCGCCATTAAACAAAAAATCTATAAATATACTTATCAAAGATGTTTAATTTTGCTGAGTAGATTTTTTGATTATGTTATATTTAAAAAAAACATTAGTCTAAATCTGCCGGATATATGAATCTTAAATAAATCCTACTCACGACTGCATTTACAAAGCGAAGATATGCATTTAACGTTTATATCAATTCAATTCCACCAGCATTAAGCAGATTTTAAAGTGTAAGGTCATCATTAAAATGCTTCTTGTAAGTTCAGAACCATAAAACAAGGTTTTTAGCATTTCGCTTGTAATTTCTTATTAATAGTCTAAATAGTAGAGGTGAATTCAAAGTTTGTTACTAAGTATTCATGATAATTGTTACTTGAGCTCATGATAACTCGTAAAGATTATTTCACGATAATGGCTCAAGTACTATGGAAGAAAAGGACATTGGATATTTTCCCATCAAGGAGTTTTTGTGCCCTATTAATTATGGCTTACAACAGACTGTTTGGTAAATTTTGTCCAGAAGACACATCTCGCCTCTTATATGCAGACAAACCAAACAAATGAATGATTCAGAAGAGAGAGGTAGGTCGTGTTATTTCAGAATGCCCTAGAATCTCAACGTAGGAGTGTCGACTAAACTTTGTTGCTAGAGTCAAGGGATGTCGTATGTAAAGAATGACATTTAGACGGAGACATAGGAAGAGAGCCAACAGGAGCCGAGGCTAAATGTTGGGGTTCGTTGCTGAGTAGACATATCTCTGAGAGAAATAGTTTTTGTGAAATACGTGACGTAACATCATCTCGAGCTGTTGAAAGTCTGCCCAGTTGGCGAGAGCCCATAGTGGTGGTGCGTCATGATTGGCGAACTGTTCGCCTTCCAGTTACCTTTAATACATAAGTACCCTTGTTGTTACTTTTTTGTACTGGAATTTTCATTTCTCTTGTTGCATCAGAAATGATTACATAAGTTACTGAACTCTAGTGCTACGCATTTCCCGAACTGTCTCTTCCTCTTCATTTTAGAGATGGGGCTCTTATAAAACCATGTGTTTATTTATGACAGAAATTTCCCCACTGGCGCAATTAATACTGGAAAAATATGGGGTTAACGTTAACCTACACATCTGCGATAATGTAAAACCTCCCCAGACGACGAAAGATATTGTGAGAGCTCCTTAAAGTTGATATTCAGTGAAAAAAAAGGACTACGAAGATCAAATCTCTTCGAAGTTGTTGTCTTGGATTACCACTATTTCTGTTTGCTGCATCAGCAACCACTACATAAGTAACTAGTTTTCATTGCTTCATTAATTGCTATGAAGCCAAGACTTTGTCTATGTCAGAAATTTCCGCTCCGGTTCAATCGTTGGCATAAAGGTGAGATTTTTGTTTACTTACAAAGGTGTAACACCGCGTTGGTTGCCCCAAAACAGGTTATATACAAAAGCAGTACTTACTACATTGCTTTTTTCCCTACCTCTTTAACCTTTATGATATTGTCGATTTTGTATTAATATTTTCGTTAACCATAAATTGTCATCTTATATTAAAATCTATTTAATCTCTCATTCGTTTTGCAACATTTGTTTAGTATATGTTTCGTTTTCTACCACACTGAGAGAGGAAACCTTTATCCAAATGTAAAAAAAATCGTAAACATAATCGTGTGTATAAGTCTATTACGAAAATGAAGTAATTTGTGTAAAATGCTGTCTAGAAAAAACAGCGAGAGAAATTTAATTTTTTGGGACGAAAAATAATAGTGCGAGCATGATTAGAAATAGTACAAAATATTAAAACACTAAATGAAAGAACCAACGTACTTGTAGTATAAATTGTGAAAAATATTGCACACATGTGTTTTGGGATTAACTGTGTTTGACTTGGATTACTTACACCCCGAAACTCACATCTTTATGTTGATAAAGGAGTTCTTTTAACTCGAAACATGTGCATGCAACATTTTTCTGAAATTTGTGCTACAAATTCGTTGGTTTCGCATTTATCCTTTCTACACCAAACCAGTTAAAACCAAAACTCGCAAAGTTTGTTGTAGCTTTACAGCTTTACAACCAATGCGCTAGTAAATTATTTATATTTTATCTTTTATGCTGATTTACTCGTTTTTCATTCATAAGGTCGGAACGATAGACACGTAATGCTCAGAAAAATCCTAAAAATACTTTTACTGATAAAACTCTTCGCCGACAAAAATATGAATTACAAAAATGAGCTGAACTCTCGAAGAAGCAAAGAAAACCGTTGAATTATATTATATTTAAAAACTCGATGTGCCGAAGCTATCTCGATTAAGTAAAAGAGAATGCAGCAACCAGCGTCAGCTGTTCAAAGAAAAATTTCCCGGAATCCCTTATTTTCCGATATCTTCGCCTCCGAGCTATTAAAATTTCTCGATCTACTGAAACCCTGGCACTTTCCCGGCGCCAGTAGCGTACTCAAACTCAAAGTTGAGGTTCTTGCACTTCCCCGCTTCCATCGGCGACCGTCGTTATCGAACTGATATGCAGGGTTATGAATTTTCAAAAGAGGGTGAAAATTGGTTTTGGATCAAACGATGAAAAAATCCAATGGGAATGTGTTATGTATTTTAAATCCTTCGGGATAAAAAAAAATGTTTACAAATAGAGAAAGATTTAAACATAGATTTTTAAGCCCTTTTTGAAAAATCGGACTTTATTATCTCCCACATCTCAAATCAAACTTTTTTCATTCTCCTCTTTTAACAAACAATACATATTCCAATATAAAACTGAGCTTCTTTATAACTTCTAATTAGAAGTGAAGTGATACGTCGCCTCTTTATAGGATTTTGTTTTAAAATCCCCTTTAAGAATTTAATTTCAGCATTGCTCTCTCTAAAAAAATCTAATAAAAATATTCATCACCAACTTTCCAGAATTAAACTCTGCGTTATTCCTCTTAAAGAATAAAATTTAGGCTCTTCCGTTTTGAGACGAACTTTGCCATCATTGCCGTTTCAAATATAACTTTCGCCTCTTTTCACAGTTTAAATATATGAACACATTTTTTTGGGTGTCAATCTTTTCATTCTCACCTACAAAAATCAAACATTGAACTAGTTGTCTTTTGAAAAATTAATCTTTGTACATAACATTCCCCCTTTTAAGAATTAAGCACTACAGGGGGTAATTAAAGCACTACAGGGATAAGAACGGATGAAACGGCTTCAGGTTTTGCGAAAAAAACGTTAAAAAATTATTCAGATCTCGATATATGGTCACTCCTCGGGACTTTAGAAAAGTGACCTTATATGCGAGGTGACCTTATATCAAGGTCTGGTACAAGCTTTTACGTCTGCGTAAATAAATCAGAGATCCGGAGCGGAGCAGGAGCAACGAAGTTTTGCTCGAAACTGGAGCACAAAAATTTGTTGTGCTCCCAATACTCCGATTTTTTTAATTCTTTAATTTTTACCGTATAAAAAATTAAATAAAAACTGATAAATAAAATGATCCATTAAAATTATTCGGAGCACGGAGTAGAGCCGAAGCAAAGTGATTATACGTAAAAGCGGAGCAACTCGTAAAAGTGGCTTCTCCAGTTCCCTGATATATATATCATATTCAATTTATTCTAATGGATTTGGAAAAAAAATTATACGCTTTAAAAATCATTTAATTGCATTTTAATCTTGAAAATTGGAATCAAGAAAAATGCACTTCAGAGAAAAGTAAAAAGAAAATGAGAAGTTCAAAAACCATTCTAATTATTTTTACATTAAAAGTCTGATGCGTTTTCATTTCCAATAAAATTATTTTTTCCTCAAGAAATGTTCAAACACCAATTAAATTCAGTTTTTGCAAACATGAAAAGTAAAGAATATATCCGCATACAATTTTAACGAATGCCAATTTTCTCTCAAAGGTATTTGTTTTTTAATTGGTATGTATACCTCCTAAGCCATTAAATTAGAAAAAGAAAAGTTCGAATCAACGGCGCCCAATTATTAAAAATATATTAAATTTAAAAAAAGTTGTTTCTATAATTTACATTCTATCGGGCAGCCGATGCTACGAGTTTTTTTTTTCCGCCTTTCATATCCTGCTCAATTTTATCATTATTTGCAATCACTTTGCATAAGCAAGGAAACACGTAGGTCATTCGATTCTGCAGACCAGTTTGTCTGGCCGGCGCGCATTCCTCCAGAGAGCCTATTGTTTCTTACAGCTGTGTGTCAGGGAGCTCCTTCCTTTAATCTAGTATCTACTTTGATAAAACTCTCCACATACTTCTTACCTTTAAGCCGTATTGTTGCGTCACGTCAACGAAGACCAATGAGCGCTTTCCTATTTGGCTCTAAGCGCCATCTATGGAGACGATGTAGAACTCGAACACAACTCCGTATCTAGACAGATGACAGAACGCCGTAAGCTGGGTAACAGTGTTGTCTTCGGCTTGTTTGAATGACCTTCGTTAGAAGTGTTGAAGATTCGCGACCTTGTTCTGTGTTTTATTTTTTATTTCTACGAATCAACTTAGCAACTGTATTTTCCTCCGCTGTGATTTATTATGCGTATATTTTTCCAGTTATAACATTTTCGATGTGTCAAATTGTGGATTACACGTTACAGTGACGAATGGACCAAATTTCTCTTTAGGATAACTTTTAAAAAGTGGTATGTATTATGCCTTTTATAGCGCGTAAAATAACCTTACAAGCATGTCAAATTATTCTCTTTCAGTTCAAATATAATTTTACAAAAATTGCGCTTTGTGAAATAAAATTGGCGAAAATTCGAATCTAGCGCCGCGCACATTATTTTTGACTTTGTCTTTGCATGTTACCGCAGTAATCTCCCACTTTTGACTGACTTCTGAAAAGTTAAATGTTAGAAAAAGTAAAAAAGTCACAGTTATGAAATAGATTAATATTAGTTATAGATCATTGGTTTGACACTCCTTCAAAGTGCGACTTCCCTGTCTCTAGTTTCGGAATCAGGAATTTTACCTGACATTCATTTTTTCCCCTGACATTCATTCATGTGTCTTGCCTAATTTTTTTATATTGTAAATATTATTCATTCGTATCGTCTTCAAAGTACCAAAACTAAGTTAAAACTTCGAGCTTCCCGCCTAGCGTTGCGGCGATTCAGGGAAAAAGCGCTTACAGGGAAGTAAGTAGGGAATTACGAACTTTAAAGGGGCAAAACCTTTTTCCTCTTATAAAAGATATCCTTCTTTTATAAATATGTTAAATGACGCACTCGAACTAAATTTTAATGCTTTTGTCAGAGGAAATATTTTATTCTACAGTGATTGCAACTAGACAGCCTTCAGTGGCGTAGTTCAAAACTTTTCATGGGAGGAGTTTTTACTTGACACATGCATACATCACACATACACATACGTATATGTATGCATATATATTTATGATGGGGAGAGTTTTAAACCTGTCTTCCTCTCCCCTTTGCTTTTGCTACGTTACTGAGTCTTTAATAAAATTCGATGGAACAACGTGAACTGACGCATTTTATTTGAGGAAAGCAATTGGTTGTTTATTTGCAATTGCCTTTCCCACCAACCCGTCCTTTAAGAGTTAAGAAATTGTAATTAGAACTCAAAATATGTATTTTAAATCGCTTTCATATTATTATTTTAATTAATTGATTGATTAATTTATTTATTTTTACATTCATTTATTTTTTACTATCATTTTTATTGATTATTTCAAAAGTATTTTAAATGCCTACTCATTAGTATTGAATAAAATATATCAAGAGTAACCTACTCTCTCTAAGATGTTACATTTGCACTTGATCGCCATTTGAACGATTATAATGCAAATATGTCATGCTTACTCTGTCTCAGTCATCAACTTTATCTATTCACCAACTATGAATACCGTAACTTAATCCTTTGACAATCGACATGCATTTTTTTTCAGCTTTTAAAATATTAATAAGATAAAAGTCTCAAAAGAAATCAGGAACTTTTTTTTTTCTATAAAATGTTTCGATCGAAATACGCATCATTTGTCATGTATAAATGGCAACTGCACTGACTGTTGGCAGTGGAATTGCTTTAATACTCATACACGTGGGACATCAAATGAGTGAAATAGTCAACTTATAAGTATAAATTGGGATCAAACTAATTTACGTATATTGTGCGTTGGGAAATAAAAAATAAATTTTCTCCAATCTCTCTGGAGAGGGAAAAACAACTAGTTTCAGAGCCTTTCTCATTAAGAGGGAAAACTGCTTAACCATTTTTAGTACCAAGATTCAAACTGAATTCTAATGGATTTATTATATTAAAATATAATGAATAACATATATAGCTACTGAAGGAGTTAAGAAACGAAATGAGAGGAGCTCCGGGTATACGTAGTGATATTGATGAGATACTAATTTACCTAGTATGAATGTTACGTGTGGAGAAAGCCTCACAGACTTACACAGAGTTTTATGCAGTCCCATGTGGCTGAAGACTGCTGTCATCAAGTAGTGACAGCACCAATATCTTGATTTTTGTTTAAAGAAAAATGCAATTTTTCTGCTGCCTGCAACGCTCTGTCAAAGTTTCAATAGCATTCCTTCTTGATGAAATATTGAGCAGTTGAAATTAAATCTTCCGTTTCACTAAATCATATACCCTCATCAGATAGCAATTTTATAAATGCAGCATATTAAAAATAAACGAAATATTAGGATTTTGTGTTATTTCCATTCAGTTAAACTACGTGAAGATTCAGCTTTTTAATTAACACCGGGGTGAGAATCAAACTCGAGAAATTCTGTACGAGTCCGATCGTTGGAAACTAAACAATACATAAGCTGTCAAAATGAGAAAGAGTGACGTAGGTTGAAAATCGTACAGGTTGGAAATGCCATGCGCGGCATCAGCTGCCGATTTTTCCCTACTGTTTCGAATTGCAATATTATCTCCTTACAAGAATTTGTTTTAAAATGTCAAGCAAATGCTGTATTGTCTTATTGTATTTGTTAAACTGTTTATTTCGCACTTCGATTTTATTTTTGTCATCGTAGGAATTATAAGTGTTTCTTTATCTTCAGGGCAGTGCGAAGAATTTTGTTGCAATACTTAGTTGACATATTTCAATGTATATACGAATTACGATGTAAATAGAACATCGTTCGCTTAAAAGATAAGGTATGGTGGTATAGTTTCTTTTCTATCTATTGCTACTTTTCATGTAAGTATCAGCGTGTTTATGATTTATTCAACATAAAAAGGACAAAAGAAAATTTGCATAACTGTGATGGATACTGTTTTAGCAATGAGCGAAAAAATCCGCATGAAAAGGAACCTTGAAATAATTCAAATTGCACTTCAGCTGGCTGTGTGGTGTTATTTTAGGCAAGTTATTTAAAACTCAACTTCTGCAGTTTGCAAAATCTATATCTTTGCTTTTCTCCATGAATAACGAATATCTTAATACATGTAACTGCAAGCAAACTTGACAAAGGATAAAATAAAAAATCCTGCTCACTACCTCCTAAAAGTTTTACTCCATTAAAAAAAATAGTAAATGTTTGTTTTGATTAAAAAGTTCCAAACAAGGCAAACATAAATATTAGTAGAACATTTCCTGCTTAATCAAGTTCATTACACTTGTACAGATGCCAAAACAGCAAGTACCAGTGACTGAACTTAGATCAAGATACAACTACAAGACTCAATAGTATAGTACCAAAGATTGAATTTATTTATATTGTATATACTTAAATTTAAAGATTCAATACATAATACTATAGTCTCAACTTGTAGTGAATATATTGTACCATGGCCTTAAAAATACAATATATAGTACCACATACTAGGCGTTAAGAACTTATATTATTGAAGATTTAATTACGCTTCCTAATTAATGAGCTTTACTTGAGCTTTAGAAAATTCCGATTTTTTAACATATGACTTCTAAATTGGTTATTAAGAGGGAAATATCACCACAGATGATGTGTTGATTGAGACAGGTTTATCGGCATGCGTTTCTTTTGTTCGCTCATCCATCATTAGATCCAGCCTACTTGAGAGCAAATGACTGTTATTAGTTCGAAACTTAGTTTTCAATGCTACTTCCAGAACTTCTCAAATTAATCTCATATTTATATCACTTAACTTGTAATTTCAGCTGCGTCATCCAGGTTTGAACATTTTATTCTATGTGTTCAACATTATTTTGAATGCCAGAAGAGTGGCTAAGTAAAAATGCAACACTTCCCAACATTATATTTCTGGCTCATATAAAAAGTATATGTAGAGTTATACAACTGAAAGTTCATATGTAATGTATATTACAAATGTATATCATTATTTATTTATTTTCTTCATTTAAAAACAAAAAGGTGTAGCTGTTTTTTTGAGAAGTTTTTTTTTGCTGTGCTATATATCATTTTCGTTTTGAAAAAAAAAAAAAGATTGCTTTTTGGCATGTAAATACAATTCAACTGCAAATATTTTTCTAAATGAATCATCGATATGCGTAATTAATCTGAGTTTGTTTAGAGAATGTCAGATCTGCAAACTTATATAAGTAATCTTCGACACGGCTGGACAATTTTGAAACCGCTGACACGAGAAACTGTTTTGTTTTTGGCGCGCGATTTTGCATTCTATTTGGAGTAGTTGAACAGTTTTGAAGTTGCTGACGCAAAATAGGTCTTTTTTTTTTTCTTATGATGAAGAACAAGCACTCATTTATTTCGAGCATAAAAAGGCAAATACTGATACACATGAAAAAAATAAGAGGAAGACTGCATTTATGTAATACTGTCTGTTTTTTCTCAATTTTATAGTCTTCTGAAAACAGTCCTATAGATAGAAGTTTTAAACTGGTAAAATATAAGAATACTATATCTCAAGAGTTCTGCTTTTATTTTAAAGAAATTTCTAACCGAAGAATTTCACACATGTATCAGAACAGAACGTACTCTTTTTCTGGTATATTATTGGGAAAGTTTCTGAATAGATTCGTCTGCGTGAGTGACATTTTTTTTTTCTGCAACTAAAATTAGTTGCTGGATAAAATGAAAAGCAGGAAACGTAAATAAACCAAAAAAAAAAAAAAATGTTTAGTAAGTTCATTCACTGATATGAAGCTCTTTTTATCTATACTTTTATGTACGCTTTTATCCAATACACTTTGCTTTTCTTGCTTGTTTCCATATTATTCGAAGATTACTGATTTTGCTCTCTTTATTGCCATTAATTATTTTTTCCTGTATTGTTTCGAAGCTTCCATTTTGCATAATTTGTTACTAATTATTGTGCAACTTTCAATTGCATTGGCTTTTCCTTATACACGGTAAGTAGGACAAGGAGATAAAATAAAAATTTAGAAATGGTTGAAAACGGCCTGGTAAATCTAGGGTTAAAGTCTATTTTAACTTTTGTATCAATATCATTCGCACATTTATTTTACTAACGGGAAGTGCTTTCTTCCTGAAAATGTAAATCCTAACGCCTCTCAGCTGAAAATTCGCTCACGGTTGTTTCTTAATTGATTTATGCTTGAGAATTTTATGTACTATCTGTAAACCCCCCCCCCCCCCGCCCCCTCGCAAAAAGAGAACATAAAGCTCAACTCTCCTTTTAAATATCACGGTGACGTTTCGCGTTCCCACTGTGCCAGTTTGTTTATCAGACAGTATCCGCGCACCTTCATTTACGTAAAACTTTGCTGAGTTATTCATTTATACTGAAAAGTTGGCTAAGTAAAATTTTAGAAATACATATAAATTTTTAAAAACATGAAATGAGGCTTTATTTATCGTAAAAAATCTAATTAATAAACAAATCAAACTGAAAAAAAAAGAGAAGATGTTAAGATGTGACGATTTTTTCTGCGATCTTCGCCACATCGCACGCGCAGAGCTTTTTAGTGCATTATTTAGTTTGGTAAGGAACTCTTTTGCTTGAAAAATCTTTGACAGAAAACTTCATACTTAAGAGTTTTTGTTGAGCTTGGAACATCGCAAAGAAAATTTATCATAATGGTAAAAATGAAAATTTTGTTGTTTAGTTCGTGATCAAATAGGTAGATTTTATGACAAATTTTATCACGATTAACATTTGGCGTAATGTTAGGATAAACGGATTTTTTTTTTTATTTGATCATAAAGACTGTTCAGAATAGCTCAAAAAAACTTATAATTAGCTTCTATAATTAAATTTAATCTTTTTTTTACGCAAAAAAAATAAAACATGTCTGAAAAAAAGTATTCTTCTGCCGGACGGGTAAATAAAAAGTGGAAGTTAAAATTATTTCTCTTATATGTTTTATCTTAAAGTTTGCGGTTTAATAAATACTTGATCAACTAAAATTATATGTAATAAACAAAATGAAAAATGTAAAAAAGTACTCTTCAGTCATCAAGGAAGAAGAAAACGGCACTAAGAATTTTATTAATTACTTTTATGCGTTTTATCTTAGTTTCAGCAAATGTTTGATCAACTCATCAGCAAATGTTTTCCCATTAATAGCGAAAAATATTTGTCTTATAAGATGAAAGGTAAGAGGTTGTTATGTCAATCAATGACATAATACTTGGGAGGGAGGGAAGTGTACTGATTGTATGAATCCAATATTACTAAAAGCTGTCCTCTGCTTGTAAATTTTACTACACTTTTTCATTGTTTACCATTCTTAAGCGCATTTACGCAAATTAAAAAGAAAGAAAAACTCAGTTCATTTTTGCGCCTAACGCCGTCCATTTTGTGCCTAATGCCGTCCATTTTGCATGTACATTATAGAAAAGTTTACTCGTTCTTCTGACAGAACTGGAATGACATTACCGAGAATCTCCATTTTGAGGATAAGAAATAATCTGTATTGCATTATTTCTTATACAAATAAAACGAAATTTACATGCAACGGTCTTGGGTCATTGTGGTGACTTAGATAAGATTTATTGACTTATGGTCATAATCTTGTTACTTACATTTCGCCTTAGAGCACTGATAAAAATTTTCATTTGTTTTTATATGGACTTCATGTGTTTGTTATGACAAGCGTACCCGCAACGATATTCTATTAATGAAGTTTATCTCTTATCACTTTTTCACCCCAAAATCCTGCGCTCTGTATAAATATAACGAGTGCACTTCGTTGTTCAACGTTCGTTTTCAATAAAGTTTTAAATAGCTACAAAAATTCCCGTGCTATATGTTTATATTTCTTTCCTCATATAAATACTTAATGTCGTGTAAATTCCCTATAATAAAATATTATATTTATCTCATTTAATAAAAGGGAAAATATTATATGTTATGTAAACGATAAGAAATTTCTTCTTTCAAATTGCTAGACATTCTGTTTAAGTAATCTCTAACTATCAATATTTTTATAGAAAAATGTTAAGTTCGAGCATAATTCTTTAGTATGTAAGAAAACACAGAACTGAAGTTTAACACAAACTTATCTCAGCACAAAACTTCATAACGGATTAGGTAAAATAAATGAATAAATAAAGAAAAACAGTTTTATAAAATACCATGAAAAGGCTCTTAATTTGAAGCAGAATACATAAAGCCCACGATCGTTTATATTCAACAAAACAATAATTGGATACGTTTTAATTTTTAATCGTTGTCAAGAAAATTAAGAATTAAAATATATTAATTATTAATAACATAAATTAATGTTCTTCTCAAGACAAATTTACATTAAACAAATAGGTATGCAACTATTTCGTTTGTGTGGAAAATAAAGCGCTTTGATTTTTCCCCTTCACTGTAATTAAATGAATCAATCTAACTTTTGTCAATATTAAAAAAGCGGAAAAATACATTGTTTTTATTTCATTTTCTTAATTTTAAATTTTATTTTTATTTTATTATTATTATTTACTTTTATTTATTTATTTCGTATTTCTTATATATATATATATATATATATATATATATATAGCTCTTCTGACCTGTTTTTTTTATTTTTCTATTCTTTAATAATTATTTAATTTAGTTTTGACTTTTTTTCATGTAGCAATGTTTTTACGATATAATAAGCATCCTTTCATGTTTATTTTCACGGAAAAGAAAGGGCGGGGTACTTAAGAATTTTTTAGAAATTCATTTGATATAGTATAAATCAACATTGTAATTAAAATAAAGTAATAAAGTCTCAAGTAGAAACAAAAGTTTTTCAAGTTTCTAGAAAACATGTACATGAAATGAAGAAATGTTTAATAAGATTAATTAAAGCATTAATTAAGTGGAAAGGCTACCTCTTAATTACACTGCATGCCCTGAGAAGGGAGATTCAGAGCAAAATTCTGTATAAAAATGTATTTCCATGTTGAAGACAGTAATAATAAGAAACTTTTTTTCCCTTATTCATCCTAACTTCCTAGTAATTTATAAATTTAGTTAGCAGAAATTATTCACGTCAAATCAAGTATCAAAGTTGATTGTAGGCAATGATATAAGAAAAAAAATAGAAATATTTACACTAAATGTAACAACTTTTTACTACATACTAATTTCTAGAATTTTGTTTCTAAAAAAAACTATTTCTTTAATAAAGAATTTATAAGAGCCGTTTTTAAGTTTGGAATCATAAGTAGTGAAAAGCCCTGTATACTTGTAAGAAGAAATGAAAGTAAAAAACTGCTACTTTTAGCGCATACGAAGAAAAAAATTAATTCCCTTCACATTCTCCTAATTTATCTAATATTCAGTTTCTTTTATTTCAAATTTCGGTATACTTTTGATTTCCTTGTTTCATTTCAAGTTTTCTGTAAGTCTGGTGAAATTTCGTGGAAAATTCTGCGTGTTATAGGCTAAACATGAGGGGGGAAATTGTCATTTTGGAAAAAAAATATCTTATAACTTAGTGGATGCGTGCTAGTTTTACTAAAATATTAGTAAATTAAAAGTAACAATTTATTTAATAAGTAGTCATTGTACTTATTAAATAAATTCTTCTGTGAAATTTATAGTTATTACTAGCATTGCACGATACAGGATGATCGAAAATAGCTTATATTTTCTTCAGTTTGTTATTGGTCTCTAAATGCCCGCGTGATTTTTACTGGAGAGAGTGAAGTGAAACATGCCTTTTATACGACGAAAATACAGAAAATTATATCACGTGTTTCTCTAGAGATTTAGAAAAAATATATTTTTACCGAGACGTCTTTAAAATGACAAGTTTGTAAATAAATATATAAAAAAGTAAGGTAGATCCATACAGGTGGGTCAAACCATAGACCTTGAAGAACTAGACGATGTTACCGTGCTTTACTTTTCGCTTTGCGGGCGATCGAGGGATAAGAGATCACGTGAAGGTAAACTTCTTGTTTCTTCCAACGCCTTTTGTCCTTATCTGCTAAGTTTCTTCCTACGAAATGCTCGCTGATCAGCTGTATTTATGTGGCAAAATGCCTCGTTACCTCTTCTCAACAGAGCGTTATTTCAGTGTTAAACCGATCACTCTCGCTTCTGTGGGATGGGAGCTATTATGTGGTGAGAACAGTATTAACTTTTAAGGCACCACCTATTAAAAGCACTTAAAGTTGCATTTCGTGTCACGTGGTTTTTGCGCGTCCACGAGGGAAAACTATCATTTAGCAACAATTAACAAAAAATCAATAACAAAATAACTACGTGTGTATATGATCCTAAACTCGGAAAACGGCCTTATAACTCTATGAGGAAGCATAGTGAATAATTTTGTTACTAAAATATCTTTCTAGATGGCTCTTCATTTCACTTCAAAGCTTATAAATGCGAATTTTACCTACTTTTCCTACAGTCAGCGGTTTATGATTAAGAACATTGTGTCCCAACTGTCGCAATCTGTCCAAAAACGTATGAATATTAAAACTGAAAAACAATAATTCACGTAAAGAAAGCACAAATGAGCATTAAGATGCAGACATATGTTTCGGGATTGCTTGGAATCCCTTTTTCAATGCAGTAGTGGAGCTTCTAGATGCAAAAACATCCTAATGAAGCATTTTTGCTGCGTGCATTTCAAAACACGGACTTCAAATAGACTAACAAAGTAGTTTTGGTTAATTTTAACAGAAGCAAAAAAGGTAAAAGAATTTTTTCTTCGACTTATTAGAGTAAAGTGTAGTTTACAATCACTGAAACCCGAATACTAATAAATCCATTAAGCAATGAAGTTTCGAAATCATTGCGCTCCTCTGACAACCGTTGTAATTAGGTTAATTAAGATCTTTGACTTTTGGCAAATGCCAATTGTCGGATGAGTTGTAAACAAAGCTCAACGCATTATTTTCGTACATAGTTAAGAGTCGCACATCTCGAATTGTAAGAATCGAAACGATTGTCTTGTGGATGGTTTTTCGAATTTATTTTACTCACTGCTCTATGTGAATGTAGTTTGCTAAGTAACCTTTAAAGTTATCTTTATAACCCTCCTTAAAAAAGACCCTTCTTTCCACCGGAATATATTTCTTGACCCTTTAAGTGCTAGCTTCCAAGTAGCAAATGGGTTAGGGGAGCGCTAAGGGAAGCAGTTTCCTCCTTTCTTAAATTTTTCAAAATGTTTCTCCTAGCAGAAGGAAGGTATAATACTGCGGTACAAAATTCAAAATTATTAATGAGAAATAATATTTAAATTATAATTTTAGCTTAATATAAGAATTTATTGACTTTTTAAGGAAATATTTATTACATCCATATTTTAAAATAACTATTTTCCAAATTATTGCCTCCACTCATTTTTTCCGCTGCTTAATATAGACCACTCACTATATTCGTGCATAGCAAAATAGACTTTGCTTTGGGGACATAAAATGGGAACATCTTTGATGTATTTTAAAGGAAGGGAAGGTATTTACTTTAATAACTTTCATACAAGTAATAATAATGCCGCTGATTACTTTTTATAAAGTTAAAAAAAAAAACCTTACGTTTTTAGTTTTAGTTACGAATTTAAAAAATATCGGTACAATATTTTTATCCTACATTTTATTCTTCTACTCATTCAAAATTCATTTTCTATGCCCTCAATTTAATTCAACGATCGAGTGTTCTTCTCATATTATCAATCGATTTTTAACCGTTGAAGATGCTTCACAGAATACTTTTTTTTTTTTGGTATTTTATTGTATTATGGATATTTATCAGCATTTTCTCGTTTATAATATTTTTGCTGCTTTTCTGCATTACTTTTTGAAGCAAATCATAATGTTGATTTAAGAAAAAAAAAAGACTGAAAAAAAAATTATCTTTCGTTTGTTAATATTTTTTAAACTAGAAATTACAGTAGTTCTATATGAAGCAGATTTTTAAATTTAAGAAATCGAGTACAAAAATGAAAATTTTATTAAAACTGCATTTAGTAAAAAAATTCAAGCAATGTTTTTCAGTTGTTTTTATATGTGTATATACACACATATATATATATTATTAGTAAAGCAAAATTTAGATCAGAAAGTGTTTAAGAAACTGGTAGAAGATTCACAAGAAAAAGTTTCGTATTACATATACTATAAGTGCCGTATATGACGGATTATAAGATGTACCACAATTTTTAAGCAAATTTTCTGGGAACTAACACTTTAAACAGTTGTTGTTTACAAAGCGTTCGTGTAACGAAAAACTTTTAAATTTATAGCTTATTATGTTTCTAGTAAAAAGGCTAAAGTAAAGATTTCATCATATGCGTACACACCCTTGTAAATACACAATAAACTCTGATATATATAGAATGTCGACATTCTCCAATTTCGGACATTCGCCGTAACATATATATGTACCGTATTTTATGGATTTTGTTATAGAAATTGATTTAACTTTAGGTGAGTCTTATATTCGAAACTGATATTTATGTATCTAATGTTTGATTCAAAATTCCCTTCAGTCTTATATGTTCTAGAGGTAAGAGGAAATTTCAGATGAAAATTTTCCTAAATATTAAATTTCAGTTTGTATTTATAAACTAATAAAAAAATAGTCTCTCTTTATAATCTAACGATAAATGTTTAAAGTGTTTTCCCATAAAAATTGCTTAAAAATTATAGTACATCTTATATACGGCACTTATAGTATATGTAATACGACACTTTTTATTGTGAATCAAAACAAATGCGGCTCTTGCTAAAATAATTTTTACCCAACATTGTATGAAAGTGGTTTTATAAAAATGTACAGAATTCATACAGATAAATGGAATTTGGATTTCCCCGAGCATTCAAGTAAGTATTAAATCAAAGAAAATTTGAAACTACAAGAAGAATGAAGACACAAAATCTGTAGATGTTACGCATCGGGCATGTCAGAGTAACCCCCCCCCCCCTTCCCAAACACACACATACGCATATCAGTCTTATATGATTTTCATCATAAATATTTTTTCAAGTAAAGATCAGCTTATTTGATAAATACAAATGCTTATAACACTGAAAAAATTGAACAAAGAATTCAATAGCATTGAAAACGTTCAGTCTGCTCACTTGTTTTCAGCTCGAGAAAAATTATATCTCAGGGAAAGAAGGGACTTTTTGTCCTCTATATTCGTATTTAATTTAATTGTGTTACTAAAATTATATCACACCATTATTCAAGAATTTCAGCAAAATTAATGAGAAGTACTTCATAGCAGTCAATGTCCATCAAAGAAAGCTTTCATTTAACTACTAAATTCATTTCATTCATTCATTCATGTTTCTTCCATATTGTGACCAAAATAAGCATACTTATCTTAATCAATTCTGTATTCATATCGATTATATGAATTCAACTCGCCAGTCAAATCTGTTTTAAGTATTTGCATTTACTATTTTATGATAAATTTTATTTAGAGCGAAAATATGTCACTTTTACCTCCAGTTGGCTTTTTTTCTAAAGAAGGATCTGAACTGGAAAGAAAACTTTACCGGAGATGACTATTAGGAAAGAGCATATATAATTTTTAAATGCTTACATTTTCAATTGAATAGCAAAGTTTTATGTGAAAAGAAATTGAGAAAGTAATGGAAAGCATTACTAGTATCCACTTCAAAAAACCAAATGAGATAAGCAAAAAGCAATAAGACCTGTCCTTGAACTGATTCTACAATCCGATCTCTCCTAGACTAACTAGAGGTTAGATATAATGCAAAATTTAAAAAAAGCATGAAAAATCCGATCCATCTGGGGATTAGTGTAAGAAAATGAACTGTCTGATCGTGGTCGGGCAAATCAATTAGTTAAGAGTTACAGTGAAATATGTGTAAGTTGACCACTTGTAGTGCAGCTCTTTAGTGGTCAACTTAGACAAGTGGTCAATTTACAAAGGTGCTCAACTTTATAGGTTTTACTGTACTAAGATATATATCCAAAATCACTTATTTCGTTTTATCCCCTTCTTATATAAATTTCAGTCGAAATATTACGCCAAAAAAAAGAAATGTTCACCTTTTTATGAAAATTATACAGTACATGAAAAGGTGTATTTTTTTCCCTTTGTACATAATTTTACGCACTTTACAGCTTCTGGAAATTTTAGAATGAATAATTATTTAAATTGAAACCATTTGTGAATATTTTTTATCATTGTTGAGATTAATATGTTTTTATTTCTCATTTAATTATAGATGTTTAATAGATTTTTTTTCATGTTATTTCTTATCTTGTATGCTTTCCTGTTACCACCCAAGACACAAAAGAAAAAATTGCTTACTGAAATATATAAAAATTAACTTCTATTAACATTTAATCAAACGAAATGTTACATTCGTTATTAAATCAAATTTAATGACTACGATTTTTACTACAAATATCACATTGCATTCTTAATACTAAGTTCCACTGTTTCGAGAACTACTATTTTCCCTTGCGTTACCAATAAAAACGTAGCTATAAAATAAAAGTATTTTCACTTACATAAAGCATATCTCAAAATGACTTTCTCTGAAGTTTTGGTTCAGAGAAACAAGGTGTGTTCATACGTATAAGAAAATTTACATTCGTTCTTTAAAAGTGAAAAAAATATGCTCCAAACAAAGCAAATATAGAAATCAGAGCACTAAGAAATTGCCAGGAAGCCTCCCCACAGCTACTGTTTGAGGAATTGCTTGTTTTTATAACATGTTTTGCGTTCTCAATGAGAAACAAACATAAAGACATTGTTTATATTATTTTCAGCATGTGCTTGGAACAGGTTTTAAAAGCATTTTAAATCAAGTACTGTGTTTGCAAGCAGATTCATGTGGAATTTAGTTGAGGTTGTAATTCAAAAATCGTGGAAAGGTTTTGTAAATCTATTTTGACATAGCTTAACTGAAATCAAAATGAATCTACATACCAATACATTTAGGTTTTTGATGTTATGATGATGATCGAGTGATTTCTTTTTGCCAAACTATATTTTTATAGAATCACGTTTGTGACCAACCGAATGTTGATTATTGCAGCGAATGTTTCCAAAAACAAAGTTACGCTAGGTATCTTACGTTGTTGTCAAACATGTAAAGTGTTTTTTTTTTGAAAACTATAGCTTTTTTTCTGAGAACTTATAGAAGCCAAGTTACTTTTACAGGTTTAATTTTATCACAATCTAAACATGTTCACTAAATATTGCATACAGATCTTTCTAGGCATCGTAAATCTTTTTTTTTTTTTTCTATGTATCGAGATCAAACTGTAAAAGGGAACTAATATTTTACTTAAAGTCATTTCTACGTAACCAAGTAGATAATTTTTTCTGAGGATTGAAAAACTTACATCCACTTTAGTAAATGCATTCTTCAAGGATTTTCTTCTTCAGAAATTTACAAGCTATATTCAATTTTTGTTACATGTGCGCTCCTCAACGTTATTCTTGAAATTTACAAGCTGCTTTTAATGTAAATTATTTTTAAGTATTGAAAGCACAATAAAATTAAAAAAAAAATGTTGCGTTAAAATTTTAAAGATCTGATTTTTGCTATTTTTATTGTTTTTTTTTAAAATATGCAGAACTTTATTTTTAAAAAAAAGTCAATTCTTTAAAAATTATATTGCCGAGTACAAAATCGCAAAATCTGTTGCATTGATTACTGCACATACATACACAGTCTTTTCTTTTTTTAATTTATTTAAAATGTTACAAAATGAAAATAATAATTATAAAATAGTTTTTAAATACCAAACACAAATTATAAAACTGCCTTTTTATGGCGAAAAAAAAATACAACGGCAATAAAAGGGCAAGTAATTTTGTTGAAAATTTTAAATGGTGAATTTTTAGTATAAAAGTTAGGAAGTAAGTCTAGTAAAAGTTAAGAAATAAGCCTATTTTATACGCCTAAAATATTTTCCAATTGACTAAGTTAAAAGTTGGTAAATCAAAATGAAAAAGGCGTAGTATTTCCGCGCAAAAACAATTTACGTGTCTCATTAATTGGTATGAATGTGAAGTGAATAATAACTATTCAACACTGGTTAATATCAGTTTAATGATTTTTGATGACATAAAGACGACAAAAATGGGTAAAACTGATAGATGGTAAAAATGGTTAAAACTGACTAAAAAATTGAAAACCGGATTTAATCGTTATTAAAAATCACCTAACGTCGAAACTGGTGTAATCTTACAAAAAAATTTTTATAAACGCAGGCAATTCTGAAAATTATTTTAGTCACATTTGGAATGGCTATACTTGTGGTAACCCTTTATCGACTGCATTATGATCTGCAGTATTTTTGTTTCAAGTAACGTTTTTTTTTTTTTTTTTTTTTTTTTTTTTTTTTTTTTTTCAGAAGTTGAATTGTTAAGAAAATGGGTATATTTTATTTGGAAATACCTACATAAAAATATTACTACAACAATATGCGTTTTCAAGAACGTTGATTAGATTTAAAACTCAAATTGTTTGCTTCTGTTTAAGAAAAATTTTCTATTAAGAAAGAGAGTAAACCACTACATCAGAAATTTGTACTTTTCAGCTTACAAAATAGTGTCATTTTCAGTATAAGAGAAGCATTCATAAAAATAGTGGTATAGTTAATAAAATATTTCAAACATATTTTTAAAATTTTCGAGTTCGGTTTTCTTTGATTTGATGTAGTATTTAATGTCAATTACAAGAAGAAAAATATATACGTTCTTATTATGCGTTATTGCATTATTAAATATGCCGAATAATTATATATCTACGTCCGAAATTGAAAAGCATTTGATTTTTATTTCAAAAGAAATGTTAGTGTCCTCTAATTAATCAACACTTTTTAATTTTCAACATTATATTATCGATTCCTAGATAGCCTTACTGTATGGCTCTGACAAGATGACGCCTGACTTTGAGAGAGTTCATTTCTTCTTGGGGAGAAAAACAGTAAAGAGTAAATTCTTACACTAGCAATGGAAGCAATAACATGTTGCAGAATGTTATTGGTCAGGCAAATCTGTTCCTCTCACCCTTATGTTATCAATTGGAATCGTTTAACCCTTCGAGCTTCAAAGTTCAAGTTGTCAGAGCCAAACTAGAATATTGTTCTGAGAAGAGTGTTGTTTGTTTAAACTTTGACTGTTTGCGTGTTTGCTTCTGCATACCTTATACGAAAGTTTTAATTGATTATCTGCGTTTTTATTACTAAGGGATCATTCATAAATGATGTCACGCTTCGAGGGGGAGGGGATTTGTGAAATTGTGACAAGGGGAGGGGTAACAAGAAGTGTGACATCATGCTTATGTAACATAGCGTGACATGCGACAAAGGGGGGTAGGGGAGCCAAATATACAGGAAAAAGCGTGACATCATTTATGAACGGTCCCTAAGGTGCATCAAAAATCAGACAATTTATAAATTTATTCATTCAATATTTCTTACTACATATTTTGGTTTAGCTTTTCTTATTCATTTTTTCTTTCTTTTCAGCCAAGGACAGTCTCCCGATGCACTTATCTGACGACGCTATGCCGTATCCGCGACCGGAGTCCCGCCTGGCCGGAGAGGCTCGCCGAAAAAGGCGAGGAAATCTTCCAAAAGAATCTGTGCGCATTCTTCGTATGTGGCTCTATGAACATCGTTACAGTGCATACCCTTCTGAAAAAGAAAAAGCCAAACTGGCCGAAGACGCTAAGCTGACTCAATTGCAAGTGTGCAACTGGTTTATTAATGCGCGACGTCGTATTCTTCCTGACATTATTCGCAAAGAGGGTCAGGATCCATTACAGTACACCATTACAAGGAAGAGTGGTATGAATGTACCTAGATCTGTGTCCACATCAGCCAGCATCAACAGATCTAACAGCTACATCCGTTCGATGGACTCGAACAGCAGTCCTGTATCGCTCACAGACGACAGTGTCACAGATATAGATGCGGACAGCGAGGACTCTGACAACAGCACCACATCAACTGCATCATCCCACGTGAGCTCGTCCCAGGAAAGTTGTCCTCTCAAGTTAACTAAGCGATGGCAAAGGACACACGAGCAAGAACTACTCGTGCAGCCACCTCCAGACACACCACTTCAACAATGTACAGTAATGCATAGTCCGCCAACAGATAACGGAGAATCTTCACACAAGAATAGCTTTGATTCAAGCTCGAGTGCACTTTACCCATCCAATGAGGACACTTCTCTTACGCGCAACTATGACAATTCGACTCGGGAAATGTGGAGGACCTCCAGTAATACCCCTCCACTTACTCCTCCATCTTCCTCGATGGATAACTCACTTACTTGCCTTTACATTCTGGTCAATGTTGCTTGTGAAGTTAGAGATCAGCAGAAACGTGAAGCTAAAACGGCCAATGTTAATTTATGAAAGGCTGTTGAAGATTAACTGCATGCTTCATTGTTTTAGTGCCTTAAGGAAGACAGTCATCAAATTTACCATTTGTTGTCCAGGGCTTTTTTTTTCCTTATATAGAATCTACGAAGAGTCAATTGTAGAATCATTACCTGTGTTCGAAGTGTTTTAAGTCGAGTTCTGATAAAATATTGTTCCGTACATTACATGTAGTCTAAATTCTAGATAATTTTTCTAAAAGTATCTTTTGTGTATTAATATTTGTTTGATTTCCAAATGTGGCATTTAAAAAGTATCAACAACTTTTACTAAATATTTCCTTTGCATTTACAAAAAATGACCAATTATGGTTCATTTGTCCACATTTAGAAAAAAAAAACAATGTTCATTAAAATTTGAAAGAATATATTTTGAGGGAAAAAATAGCATTTATGTTAATAAATTTTTTTTTTTTCGTGTTTTTAGCATGAGATTAGAAATCATTGAAAAATAAAATGAACTGTAACAGCTCATGCATTCTCTGCAACTAAAAGACTCCAGAAATTTTAGAATTATTAATAGAAATAATTTTCCGAATAATTAACTTCCAACAAGTGTGTTTCAGTTATGTAATACTTACTGTTTCTGCCTATCGAAAAATATTCCTAGTTCTTCTAATCTTCATTACTTGAATTACTGACTGAAATCTTTTTTATAACCGAATTATATCGTCAGATGAATCTGCGATTTAGAAATCGCAGATTCGCCCTGGATGAATTACTTTTTGTAAAAACCATGCTATATTTGTAAGTTCAGACAATTTGCAAGAACTCGAAAGGATTGCAAGAAAAATATTTGATAACTATTTTGAATGACTGATTTTGCAAACATATGTGTATAAGAGGTGTGCAATGATTACATTGATTTTTTTTATTTTATAGACTTAAGTTTATTACAAGCTACGTGTTGAACGATGGCTACTGCCAAGTTTGGTTCTTTGCCACATTATCTTGTATATTCTTTTTAACTTAGATAAGCAACTTTTTTATCCAGCATTTCCTGTAGCTACCCATGTGAGCATTTTATGCCAATCATTATTTTATCTTTTGCTTATTTTTATATAAAATCATTGAGTGTCATTAAATATTATAAGGTGCCATCCTTCTAACATGATGTCATTTATTATCAATGAGTAAGAATGCTTTTTACTTATAAAAATGTATTACGAATTCTGATGTCATTCATGAGGTCAATCACTATAATTATTATATTAAAGAAACAATTATTTTCTAAAAATTGTAGTTTTAGTTTAGGCTGCCACATTTAGAAACCAGATTATGACATTTAAAAGTCGCAATTAATTTCGACGTGCCATCAAATCAAAACGATCCTACATCGCTAAATGCGTTAGAAAGCTATTTTTGTCATCCGAGAGATAGCGTAGTTTCGGCAAAAGCACCTACTGGTTTTAGACAGATATTTCTTATATCTATCTTTAAGAAAAACAAGATGTAATACAGTTTAATTCTGTGATCTAAGTGCATTATGCTTATAAAAATATGTGATAAGAATTGAAGAAGTGTGTGATTCTCGTTTTCTGGAATAACTGAAATATGAGAATTGCCAAATGATGTCCAGTTCTTACTTCAGAGGAAAAAAACTAACATATGAATTGATTTTCCATCGTAAGAGAGTTCACGTTTTTAACAATTCACCAACTTATGTTTTTAAACTCTTCATTAGCTTTTTTTAAAGAAATGGTGATTTTACTTAAAAGAGACAAGGAAGTCGCTTTAGCAACTCAACTCATCTTTCAAACTCAATATCACTCGCGTTTTGATGGCATTTTGTGGTTTATTAAGAGTATGTACTGATGATTAACATCTGAATATACTTATTTTTTGTTCCATGACATTACATTTTGGATTTCAGTAAACCAATATAATTTGCATCTAGTTAGTTCGCAGCTGTCTTTAAAAGTCTAAATACAAATCACTAAGCATAGCTGATGTATTTATTTCTAATTTTACCCTTGGTAAGAAATGTAACTTGACTTTTGTAGAAGTTTCCCTTTTATCCAGAAAGTATTCTAGATTTAACTTAACGCGAATTTTAAATCACTAATTAATTGTTTCCTTACTCCCTCATACTTATAAATTAGATAATTTTAGTTTTAATATTTCTGTTTGGATATCTCACCAATAAGTACAAATGTGATGCGACTTACTACCTCAATCTCTGCTTTGTTACTATAAAACTACTTGTTTGATTTGTACGGTTACTTACAAGGACGTTCTCTAAGTTTGTCATTTTTGCAATCATTCAGTTTTACTAAGTCTTCCGCATTTGGAACAAACAGATCTAATGTTTCCTTTAACTTTAATCATAATCATCTCAATAATTCGCTATGTGCCATTGTACCCTGAATTAGTTTGAAGGGGCCTGCTTCTCGTTTTATTGCTTAGACATCGATGCGGATATTTCTCTATTATGATGTCATGTTTCGAGTACTTGCTTTTAACTTGGTTACTTCTTTCCCTCGTAACTTGACGAATTGGTAGCAGCAGAAGATTTTACCGTTATTTTTAAATGCAGCCAAATTTGAAATGTACAACCATTTGAGTTGAGGGCAGACCTTGATCTCCTGTTACTATAACTTCGTGCTACAAGGTGGATATTGTCCTTGAGAGCTTGTTCAAAAATTAAAAAAAAAACATTGAAAGAAGTAAAAACAGGGCATAACGCTGCTGTAGTTTAGCTAAGAAATTGTCTGCTTATATCCTGGCTGGGAGAAAGCGATATTTCATCGGTATCAAGCGAAACAGCAATGCATATTCTATGGATTTTTAGGAAGATTTGCTTTCAAAATTCGTCGCCATTATCTGCACGAAGTAGATCGTGCTCTTTCCACTTGGATACTTGGAAGTTTGCCCCTGCTGTAGTTCTTTCAATTCTCATAATTTTTTACGGTTGAGATCAAAAGTATCCCTTAAGTACTCCTTTGTAATCTTCCCAGTTCTTACTTCCTCCTCTTTACTGAAACACCCACACTTATAAATATCATTTCACCCGTGAACATCCGACTCATTAACATGAAACTAAGCCATCAGCAATCTAGGAATTTGTTTTATTCAACTTTTGAGGGGAAAAAATCCTCTGACGTAATCGGTGTCCGGTAGTGAATATTATAAGGAACAAAAGTACAGTAAATAATAATTCATAAACTTTTGGAAATACACCTAAAATACAATACTTAACATGAATGAAATATTCAATCCGTAATTGTTTTAGAGTACTTTAATTAAAAGTTGGTTTCGAAATTAATCAATTGTGTAATTGAAATATTTCCATCTAATATGAAAATTTTCATCAGAAGAATTCTTTGAAAATCAAATTAAATTCACTTAAAATCGATACAAAAAAAAAAAAAAAAAAAAAGACTTTCTTACATTGAAAAAAACCGTAACTTGAGAATCTGATGTTTTCTACCGAAATTAGTTAAATTTACTTTATTATTAGATTATAGCATTGGATAATGTTCCTCAAAACAAATTCGAGCTATCATCTGAAAGTGCAGCTACCATTTATAATTAACGGAGGACATTTAGAATAAAAAATCATTGTTTTCTGAAATTATACTAGTAATCTTTTTTCAGACTTTTCAGAAAAGAGGTACCCCAAACCCCTTTTTTCTTATTTTATGAATGAAATATAATAAATCAATTTTTTCTACTTTATTCCCCTTCTCCTCCGCCCCCTAACTTTTTTTAGTTTATTAAACTGCATCTATGACTTTTCTACTTCATTTTGAAAATAAGGAAAATATAGTCAGAGTTAGCATAATTTTAAAACTCACAAAAACGGTGAAATAATTTTGAACGAATACTAGTACATCTTAAATACTTTAAATTAAGGTTCCTTCCACAATCATAAACTCACACTTTTAAGTTTTATTCTCAGCTTTTATTCACTGAATTAAACTTAAGACTTCAAATATTTTAGACTATGACACTGATACTTATTTTTTGCGTTGTTCATTGTAATTTTACTATACGTTAATTTAAAAATTAGGGAATGAAATGGCCCTGAAATTTCTCTAAAAGTTAAGCCGTTTAAAATCCTCCTTGTCATAAAAATATTACCCTGGTTATTTAACTATGAATTTTTCATATTAATGTCCGAATACATTTTTTAAAAACCAAAACTAGCTCAGTCAGCTTAATAGTCTTTAGGATTCAAGAAATTCAGAAAATAATGAAAAATTGAATTGTGTAAGTTATTACTCATCACGGTGATTATAGTCATGTTTGAATGTAAACTTCGTTCCGTAGTTATGGCTGGTGCATTTTGGGCTTTTAATTGCATGACAAATACTGACCATTTTCCCTAGCATGTATGTAATTATATCAAGAACTAAGGTACTAAATGCATTTTGAATTTGGTAAATTTATAATTATTATTTAATGCTTCATGATTTATTTATCAAAGATGCTTGATGTAAAATGTTAAATTTGTATGTAAGAAAAAACTTGCAAAAATATTTAAATATTACGGGATCAGTCAATTGCTCTGACAGTAGGACTTGTCAAGTTTTTAATCTACTATCCGCTAAAAGATTTGCATTCACTTACTCCTCCTCCTCTGTATTAAAATGAGAAATAGAAGCCTCTTTATAAACCTAGTCTGCTGTAGTTTCAAAAATTTTAAGATTATTAGCTAAGATGACTAATTTTATAACTTTAAAATTCCAATCAGAACGATGAGTGTAATTCTTATTGTTTATTTCAATTGTTTAGTTTCATCTAAAGTTGGTAGACGGTTTTTCCATTGAAAAAAAGACTAAAATGGAATACTTTGTCAGTGAAACTGAATTATTCAAACTGAAATAATATGCATCAATTTATCTATCACTACGACTAACATTTTATTAATTTAGTTAAATTTCGCCTGCGTTTCTGTTGACAGGGTTGCCCAAATAGCCCTCACTCAAAATTTACATTTCATTCATTGCTGATATAATTTTTGACTGTGTTCAATTTTCTGTTTATTTTCGATCACGAACAGTAGTCCCACAACAAGTTTTAGAAAGCTAGCAAACTGGGTACGCGAGGTACTGCTTCGTAAGTTCCGTCATCTTTGCATCAGTTAATGTTGCATTAATTAGATTTCAGTGAGCTGTGTGCTGCTGACGAAAAGATGTCCACCTTTATCTTTGACGAAAAAAGTTACCCACCATTTTCTCAATAATAGCCATATGCTGGTTTCAGTCGTTATGTAACCTTTTCAGAGTGACGTCATTTCGATGGCAACAGCTTAAGGGTGATAAAGGTTTTGCTGACGTAACTTTTAAAGCATGTCCTGATCAATATTGAGTCCAATGGAATCCGCTTCAAGAATACGTTATTTATAGTAATGGAAATTAGCTGCGGCAACTCAGTAGGAAATAATTTCTGTTGCGATAAAAATAAGGATGCTGTAAAAGACTGCCTGTAAGAAACCTCCACAGAAGGAGCCTCATTTTTGCTTCTGTGAAGCTCTAATGAATCCAAGTTTCTCGTGATCAACATGCTGTTAACGTGAAAATGTCGTCACTTTCAAACAGTTTATTTACCGAAAGAATCCATAATCATGTTATTAATATTCTAAAAATACGGTGAGGAAAAACAATTTCTTACACACTAACAAGTTATTTAACCATTTTTACCTGCTTTGATTTACGAGCAGAGCAATTCACTTGTTCCCGAAACAGCAACTAGTGTCTTCCAAAAAATAAATTAGTTTTTTTTTTTTTTAACTGCTTTTTTAATCGAGTAAATCAAATTTGATAAGAAAGTTTCATTATTGAAGAATACTGTTTGTTTGAGAAAACTGGAAGTTTGTCTGTTTCTTGAATTTTCTCAACGTAAAATACGAAAATGAGTATCCATTCATGAAAAAAAAAAAATATGAACGTTATCACTGTTATCAGTAATATATCCATTCACAGTATACAGTGGCCTTCAATTTATTGTTAGCCTAATATCTTTCTTATCGGCCTTATTTCTTTCAAAACCTCTACAACTTTCTTTTGCCTTGAAAACGTGCACAGCCCGAATAAAAGTGCTATAGAAACTTTGAAAATTTCTTAAAATGGTCTCTTTTTATGTTGAAAATTACTCTCTAAAGGATACATCGTACAAAAACGACAATGATAAAACACCAAGTTTTTTCTTGCAAATTCTTTTCATGAACATTTTACTTATGTCACTCTTGAAAATGAGATTACATTCAATTTTTACTGTGTTTGTATGACTTTAATCTTAAATGATTGTGAGATGATATCATGTTAATTTATAAAGCACTAATATGATTTCAAGATATTTAAGATTGTAAATAGTTTATATGAAAAGAGTTATGGCATATTTTATAATGTATGCAGTTTAAAGATATATACTATAAGTTAATAGAAATCTAAAAGTATTCCTAATCTTTAAATGTTTTTAAAAAATAACAAATATGGCCTAGCAGTTTTAAAGTTCATGTAACATGTATAGAAATATCAAATTCACGTTTCATTTTCTTTTGTATAGTTTTTATTGTGTGCTTGTTTACTGTTGATAAAATTTTGTTAGGAGTTGTTATTTGCATGTTCATTTTTTATATTCATTTACGATTGAAAAGTTGTGTATTCGATATCAATTAGATTTGTGCTATAAGTTTGCGTCTGGTATAACAAGCAGTGAGTTTTAAACTTTGAGAACTGTTGCGCAGGATTATGTGCGAGTATTTGTTCCTTTTAAATCCGTTCCTTTTATACTGTTGTGGATTTTCAATTCTACAGAACTGTTCTGTCCACAACTTTTAAAAAACTCTATGAATTGTTGGTGCTAAAAACAATGCATGTAAACTTAGCGCTTGAATTGGATTGGTCGCATAAAAGAGAAATGAACTTGTTTTCAAGACGGTATGCTTATCATCTAGCACATCAAGCTTTTGAACTTTTTGAAATATATCATTTAGCTCAAAGTATCATGATATCGTTCTAAAATGGTAGCGATTGTTTTCAAGAACACAATGTATAGGTTTGCTGATCTACGCTTTGATGTTAGCGCAAGTGTATTTGTAAGTATGTAGGGTGCCTTATATGACAAATGGTCATACCTAATCTGCGTTCCTAGCAGAGCGTGTACGTAGCATTTCAAAGTGATTTTTATTATTATCATTTTTTTTCGTATTGTTTATACTTAGAGAGCTTGTTGTTTTTAGCAGCATATTTTTTTTTAGAGAAGTCATGCTACATATCTGCCCAAAATGTGCCTAGTCAGGACCTCAGTATGCATCACTGTACATTCCACACCTCATTTGATCGGCAATTCAGCCAGAATAATGTTTGCGGTATGGAATGTATCGTCTTTGTACAATGCTACCACTTAGTGGTAAAGTGATAGTGTGCAAAAATAAAAGTGTGGTGATAGAATATAATGTGTTCTTAATTTATTCCTTACTATATCATTTATCGCTAATTTCATACGAAAGCCATCGGCCAGCTACTATTCTGCAATTAAATGAAACATAAAAATGTACACTGTTTATTTATTCTCCATAGCATATTAAAACTTCACATGCATCTTTTACGTTATATTCAATACTTTTTTTGACAATCTATTTTGCATAGATTTTCATATACAGTTTTCTGTTCAAGCAAACACGTATATAAAACGAAAATACCGACATAAATTCAATGTTCTCCATTTACACAATTTCGAATCAAAATCAGATTTTCTATTTGAAGAGCAAAATGGATAAACACACTAACCGACATTTTTGAAGGAGTAAGAGACTTCTCTGTTAATGAACATATTATTATCTCCTTTGTTGGGTGCCTTAATTATATTTTATACTACTAACTTTTAGTGTAATTTAATTATATATTTGTTAATTTAAAAAGTTTGAGGATTAATAAGTTTGCTGTTTGCAAGATTACAAGACACCCTTAAAGATTCAGGTGAGGTATAATCAGACATGTCACATTTTTCTGCTAAGTAACACCATCTTACTAAATTTTTATCAGGGGAATGTGGGGCAAAGTGAAATAATAAAAGAAATTACATTTTTCAAAATGAACAATTTGGAAACATGTTTTGAAAATAATAGTACATAAAGAGAGAATTTGTGTATTTAATAATAGAACTTGCATTTAAATATAATTTATCATTTCTGGAGGTAAATTTGTACGCTAAAAGGAAAGCGGAAAATAATCTTTTTGCTCCGTGTGTGGGGAAAAGTGATAATTAAAAAATGAAATTCGCAGGAACTTAGCGCTCGCCCCTCTTTTCAATTTCATGTGAATTTTTACACATTAGATGGAGTTCGGATTATTTATGTATTAAAATAAGTTTTGAAGACTAAACGATCCCGCCGTTCTTTCTTTAAAAACTCCCTTGTTGTAAACAACACGCTCTTAAATTTGTATAACGGCCAAACACAAAAGGAGACTACTAGAGGACCTACAACTTTAAATGGAATTCAAACCACTAAGGCACAATCAGAGAAAATACTATACCTATCAATAACATCCACACCCTACAGGGATTCAAACCTGGACCCTTGGCGAGAAAGCTTTCGGCTCTACAGAGTATTCGGCTATAGCTAGGCGGCTTAAGCAGTTTGAATTTGAAATCAACCTACATTAAATTCATTTGCAATAAATTTTGTTTTTTTTTTTTTTTTTTTTTTTTTTTTTTTTTTTTTTTTTTTTTTTTTTTTTTTTTTTTTTTTTTTTTTTTTTTTTTTTTTTTTTTTTTTTTTTTTTTTTTTTTTTTTTTTTTTTTTTTTTTTTTTTTTTTTTTTTTTTTTTTTTTTTTTTTTTTTTTTTTTTTTTTTTTTTTTTTTTTTTTTTTTTTTTTTTTTTTTTTTTTTTTTTTTTTTTTTTTTTTTTTTTTTTTTTTTTTTTTTTTTTTTTTTTTTTTTTTTTTTTTTTTTTTTTTTTTTTTTTTTTTTTTTTTTTTTTTTTTTTTTTTTTTTTTTTTTTTTTTTTTTTTTTTTTTTTTTTTTTTTTTTTTTTTTTTTTTTTTTTTTTTTTTTTTTTTTTTTTTTTTTTTTTTTTTTTTTTTTTTTTTTTTTTTTTTTTTTTTTTTTTTTTTTTTTTTTTTTTTTTTTTTTTTACCACTAGTGGACTGATTCAACTTTTTACCACCGGCAACAATTAATGATAATATGGTTTTGGCCCTTGGAATTTACTGGAGTAATCAATATGGCCCTAAGGCTGGAAAGTTTGGAGACCCCTGCCCTAAATCATCGCCTCAAATAAAAGACTTTTTCAAGGATTCCCGGTTGTATTGTTATTAACATATGCATTCTTATAAAACGTAAAAAGTAAACTCGAAACTAAGATTAAGGCTTCATGTTCATGATACAAGAGAATTATAAAATGCGCAAATGAAAAGTGTTTCTTATATTGTTACAAATGAAATCTGATATCTTCATCCGTCAAAAGAAAGGGGGTGAAGACGATCGCTTAGTAGACATTTCGGTGAGACGACAAAAAAAAATCATAGCAAAAATATTTTTAAATAAAAATGTGAATCTTTATGCACGTAAAATAGAATTAAGTATATTTACTATTGGGGGGGGGAAACAGGGTACGGGGGGTATTGGCGCAGACTGCGGTATTGAAATTTAAAGTGGATTATTTTCAGGAGGTTGACCAATTTTTTTCAACGGGTCGCCGATTCTTTTTTGGGGGGGGGGGGGTGCAGGGGCGTAGCTTTTTAGGTAGTGAATCATCTCTCTGAAAAAGGGGGGGGGGACACTCCTGTACTATAATAAGTAAATGAACGCTCAACAACACTTGTTTCAGCTTAAAAGCACGTGAAAATATTTTTGGCCAGGAATTTCACCCCCACTGCGCGGCGGTTCGAGTGTCTGACAGAAGTTCAATCAGTTCGTAAATAAAAGGCTGTTAGCCACCGGTGGTTAACGCTGCATCAACGGAAATTTCAGGCCCACCACACGTTGAGCACTCAACGTGTTAATGATCTAATCCTGTAATAAATAAAAAATAGGTGAGTTTTAAATAAATATTCTGTTTCATATCATAGTTTACACCGGTTAATACTGGTGGCTGACGCGGCCTAAACGAAAAGTTCAGCGTCAGCCACCGATGGCTGACGCGGCGCTTAACGTGTTAAGTTTTGTAATACACAAATGATTTTGTTTATAGAAATGTGAAGAGAGATACAATTGATTATTCATCTTCCATTTCGGACGTTTACCATTGGGATTTATCGTAGAAAACAATGTTTCTGAAAATCAATCATTTTTTTTTTTTTTTACTTCGTGTGAACAACATAGGAGACAAGCTGTGGAATTCCCCTCATCTCTTACCTCGGACAAAATCGTGGAGATGGACGTTGAAGGAGAAGAACGGGCAAGACTCTCGGGGCCTGGAGCACGGTCCACCACTAGTTCACATTCGTGAGAAACTGAAACAGAGAGTCACGTGATAAGGGGGGATGCATCTGTCAATCGTCATTTCGGGGCGAGTCTGCATTTGTAGCCAAAGTTGAACTGGAGTTTCTCGGAATTGGTGGAGGGGTTGCTATTTCTTTCGGTTCTAAAGTTCCGAGAAAACCGAGGGATGAAAAATTGTTGGGAAGGGGGGGGGGGAGTTAAAACGCAACGGAATAGCATTTTGATCCCAAATTCGCAAAATCGCAAAATAGTTACAGATGTGCAATTTCTTTCTTATTTTTTTTACCAATGTGCTGTGAGAGCCATGTGCTTCAGTTTCTGCAGTTGAAAAATTCAGATTCATGCATCACTCATTTAGTATCAAAATGCGTAGCATTTTCCTTCCCTAACTTACCTTTTCAGTTTAATAACAGTAATATTAAAGGATTATAAACATAATTTTAAGAGACTTCTGCCATAGGCGTAACCAGGGGAGGGCTTTGGGGATTCAACCCCCCCCCCCCCTATTTTGTATTTAGTTATTTAGGCACATTTATTAGGCACACAAAAAAAATTCTGGCTACGCCTTGCAAAGCACATATCTATTTTTTCCCCTAAGAAAAATAAATACATATGCATATGATTTTATTTCCTCTTTCTAAAGGGTTGTGATCATGACCAAAGTACGTAGCTCATATTACAGAGGACTTTTCATCTGGTTATAATCAACCCCCTTATCACCTTTAGGAATTTTACAACGAAAGGGGGCTTCAATCCCCGTACCACACACAGACAGACAGCAGAGATCCTTTCAATCACTCCAGATGGTTTTCTTACCTTCTTGATGTCTTTTTTACCCAAAGGCAGCAATTTGGGAACACAATCGCACCAGTTTTCCTGGAAAATATTCTCCTCTTTGATGGAGGTTTGTTTTCTGATAAACTGGTGTTGTAGGCAAAGCCGTAGGCAAGGGGGGGGGCAATGGACCCGAGCCCCCCCCCCCCCTAAATACTTTCGAAATTTTTAACCTGTCTGAAAAAAAAATTAAACAAAAAAAAAATAATAATAATTAGATTTTGTTCTTTGAACCAACCTGTTTGGGAGCGGGAGGGGGGGTCCTCTGTTTTACAAATGGGGAAACGACAAGACGGCGCTTCAAAGATCTAGGGCCTACAAACCAGAACTCAAAAAAAGACCCTTTTTCTCTCAATTCTCCAGACGATAGGTCCCGCGTGTCATCAACAGATAACGGATTGATTCCTTGCCTAAGGACTACATATGGTTCTAATCACCCGACCACACAAAAACAGGAAATATAGTGATCCTTTTTTCGCAAAATGCGAGCCTCATGGAACCACATCTGCCATAAATATACGTACAACAGTTTGGTGCTTTGTCCATCCTTGCCCGAAGGTTACATTCGTGGAAATGGCGACACTCTAACTACCCATATTGTGGAAGTAAGCTAATGCCTAATGGACCCCTGCTTCTACGATTGTGGGATATGGATGTTTGTGCTGTTATTGCTGGGACAAATCTCGTGGTGTAGAGGTCTTTTGTAACCTTGCCATTAGAAACAAACAAAAAAAATATTTGTTCTTTTATTTTCTTTTTAAACTAGCAATTCGTAAAATCGAATCAACATAGAAACGCTTCCGACAAGGGGGGCGGGGGGAGGACTCTTGCCCCTTTGCGGATGCCTCTCCTCGAATCATATTCTTTTTTTCCCCAACCATTTTGCATAATAAAACAGAGACCTTGACCTTAGCAGTTGGGAATTTAGTGGGTTCTTGTGGTCTTGCAAAACTCTCCTTTGCTCGCATGTGCACAAATTTTGATTATGAGTAAAGAAAAGGGGAAAGTATTTTGTCCTATTTTGGGAAGAAACCCTGAAGCAGGAAAGGTATGATTATTTTTATGTATTTTTTCAAAATAATATTTTAGCTGCCCCCTCCTCTTTTTTTTTTGTAATTTTAGTTTCAACTTTTTATTTCTTCCTCCCATGCTGAGAAACTGCTTATTAATCTTCCTTTTTTCGTTTTTTAACTTCATAGGCGATGATGTCACACTACTTCGAGGTGGGCGGCGGGGGGGGGGGGAGGTCGAGAAATTGTGACAAGGGGGGATAACAAGAAGTGTGACATTACACATTTTGATTTCTATAAAAACGTGTAAAAAAACAGCAGATTAAACTTATTTTTGATGATTTTTTACTTTCATAATTTGAATTTAAAGTTTCATTGATTTCATTTTATATTGAAAATACGGATGCTTATTAAGGTTTGAAGTCACTTCGAGTTAAAATTTTAAAAGAAACTCTTCTTAGGTATTTACTTTTAAAATAAATAAGTGCGGGTCATTTTTCAGAAGTCAATTAATTATTTTTCACTATTATGCACTAATTATCTTTTTTCTATTGTAACATTAATCTAATTTTATACTAATTAAGTCCACGTGTAATCATTATCATTTATTGTTATGCTCACAAATGTCGTTAAAAGTTAAAAAATAAAATTAAAAATGTGATTCTTTAACGTAAGTACTTTATTTCTGAACTGCAACACTGCAAGTACATGTGTTCATGTAATATAGCGTGGCACGTGGCAAAGGGGATAGGGGTGTGTTGGAGAGAGTCATTTTGTGACAAAGGGGGGGGGGTAGAGGGCTCAAATATATGGAAAGAAAGTGTGACACTGTTTATGAATGGTCCCATAGAGCGTTTATAATAACATTGCGAAGGTGAAAAATACCGTGACAAAATTACACTTTTACTTAGCCTAATCATAAATGTACATTGAACAAAAAAGATCTGAATTGATTGGTTCTCATGGGCTGCAATAGTGGCACAACGCAAAAAAACACGCGTTTCGGACTAAGAACAGATTGTAAATATGAAAATACACATTCTTTTCAGCAGCAATACTAGCACAACTCATAATTCAATATTAGGCCTTAAGATGTCTTAAAAGCGTAATTTCTCTTTTCTTTCTTTTTTTAAAAATTGTGATCTGATTTTTTTCGCCGATGGGGGGGGGGGGGGAGTTGACTTGCTCCGAGGGGGTAGCCACCTTCCCCGAGAGATGCCTGAAATAAACACGGAGTATATCTGTAATGACAAGTATTGATGACTAGTAAATTTTGAACTCTTGTGCACTGCTTATTGGTGTTTAGTCTGTACATTTTTAGGGTGACCCCCCCCCCCTTTCTCCAACCCTAGTTACGCCTATGAACAATATCAAGAAGATTTTTTTTTTTTTTTGGTTTAAATATAGCTATATCTTATAAAAAAGTATGATTTTTTGAGACTATCATTTTTCAGGATGTTTTTGTGGTAGTAAGTAAAACATTTTTGTCTGTGTAAAACAAAAGTGTCTAGGAATTGCCCCGTATGGCTCTACACAGGTAAAACCTGAACTTTTATAGCTTATTTATGCACGAATTAACTTAATTAGTAATAGCATACATTACATTAGTATACAATACATTAACTATTTGCTAATGTGTAATATCTTTTAGACGAAATAGACCACGAAATTAAATTCAAAACGTGAAGCTGTATTATAGTCGAAACCACAAAAATATTTCAAATGATTATAATAAATTGTAATAACAAATTAATTTAATACAAATTCAAATGATCATAATAAATTTTAATAAACAATTATTTGATAATAAAAATTCAAACTGAAGATGTAAATATCTTTAAAAAATTAACTTGTTACCTTTCAGCAAACATGAAAACAAAAACAAAAAAAAAGTCAGTTATTCAATATTATTATTTAGTATTAATGACAGAGCAATATTCTACGATTCTTGTTGTGTTGGTTTTACAATAGGACTTGCGACAAGTTTATGTTTCTTTTTGGTGGAAAATAACCTTCCTTGGGGCTGAATATTTTTACTATGGAATTGTTAGATGTTGAGCTTGTTGGAACAGCAGGAGTCGAAAGGTGAATGTTCAGATGTTAAATGCACTGCACGCAACGTGGGACTAAAGATCCATGTTGAACATCAGCTAGAATGAGCAAAGTTGAAAGTTCAAAATCGTAGCTATTAGTTTCATGCGTTCCATCAATACATATACAGTCAAGTCCATACTTTCTTAATAATTTATTCTGAGCAAGATTCGTGATAATTAAAGCAAACTCATCTTTTCCCTATTTGTGGATAGTCTGTCAGAGTAGTCTGCTGTGCTTTGTAAAATAATATGAATTATCATGAGAATTCATTTCATTCATCCCAGCCTCAACATTAGTTGTATCATTTTTATGACGCATAGCTTCAGCATTCAAATTAAAACTGCTTGTAATGTTGAAAAATGTCGTTTTTTGTAAGTAAATGAATGCGCTGAAGACCATCTTCTGAAATAGTGTCTCTTATTTCATCCAGAACTGTGTCAAAGGGTACTTTTGAAGCAATTTTAGTTGCTAGCAAATTTAGTTCATCAGTAGTCAAAGTGATATGTTTGAGTTCATTTTGATGACCGACATGTCTTTTAGCAAAAATAATGCTCTCTTTTACAGAGCTGTCACTCTTATTTCTGCCGGACAAAACCCTCCAATTTTTTTGGAACCTTTTAGTTTTAAATGTCTAATACCAGACCCTTTTGAAATATATTCACCAGAACGGTGACATATAAAATACTGCTTGGTAATTTCTGAAGTTTTATATAATATCCTCTCTTTATGACAAAACTGCATTTAGAATTTTTTTTCTACTTCATCTTTCCATTTCAGAAAAGTGTCAAATGTCAGATCATGATTAATTTCAAAGTGACTACTAATGTCACTCTTAAACACACTTTCTTTGCAGATGGGAGAATGCAAGAAGGACATATTTTGTTTGTCTCCGTGCACACTACGATTGTGAAAGTTCAAATTCTTCATGTCGTGAAAGTTTTTGCCACACTCAGCAAAAGTATTTGAAAGTTCTTTTTTTCCTGAAGCGATGGAGCCAATTCGTCTAACTTATCAAGATGGATTTCCTTTACATGATCTCTTAAAGATCTGTATTGCTTATAGACTTTGCAGCACTCGGAGCAAGTAAACAAACACTTGATTCAAAATTTCTAATTGTTTAGCAGAACGAACGATTGCTGTTTTGGTTGTAAAAGAATGTTATTTATAAAATGCACTCTCATTGGCTTAAATCCGCTTTTCGCGCCAGCTTTGTAAAAAGCACTCTCATTGGCTTAGACCTCGCCGCCGTAGTTGTTACTTCAAACTCTTTCCCCACCTGCAACGAAAATGGAACAATCCGCTCTCGTAGGGATCGGTTTCCGATTGAACGGACTTGCTACCGAGATTGTCCGGAGACCGGAGATATATATATGTGTGTGTGTGTATAGAATATTTATTTTAGCTTATATTAGAAGAATTCCGATTTAACGTCTCTTGCACCCTTAAAAGGTGTTACATTTGAACTTTAGTTTCATTTTGTATAATGCATTACATATCGCTTATAGAAATGAACAGTGTCATATCTGCAAAAAAAAAACTTTTCTTTTGGTTTTTATATCAAAATTTTCATATTTTTTCGGTCTTTATATTGGGATAACTGCCGTAAGTAAATGTTCAAAAATTAAGGCTAGAAGCCAACTGTATTTTTTTGCTGCAATACTGTAATAACTACTTTTTATAATTATTTCTATTTTTTGACATCATGAACATCCATCATGTGAGAGAAAACTAGAACAATAACTATTTTCTGAATAAAATCGATTATAATAATCAATGAAATAAATAAGCTAATTAAATAAAATAAATTGTTGTTGTTGTTGTTGCTTATGCCACTTTGATATCCAAGCTCCCGTCGCAGAGCGACCTGGAATTAAGGCAGAAGAGTGTTCCTTCCGTTTCAGTATGAGCACCAACGGGGGAAGTACGACTTGGCTCGCAATGTACTTGGATGACACCAGATGGCGTCACCACAAATACGCCACCTTCCTTTTTAGATCTATGGGTGAAGGGAAGGGAAAATCTCCACCCACCGGTACCCTCGGAACTGCCTCGAGACTTCAGGGTCCACGAATTTTACATGCACATATCCCCGAGTGTACATGGTGGATACGAGTCTCGGGTATCGAACCCGAGATCCTCCGATCCGAAGTTCGATATCCTAACCACTAGGCTACCTCAAAACAAATTGTAAAAAGTTCAAACTCCTCTCCTGAAAAATGTCCATTTTGCAGATATGACACTATTCAATTCTACAAACGATATTTTGTCCATTTTGAAACCAGACACCGGGAATGAAGGTTCGAGGTGGGTTCTGAAAGCATTTGAAATGCGAAGGGAAAAACTATGTGTGGCATTTCATATCCTCTGCCTGCGAAGATTAAAAAAAAAGAAAAATGGAAGGAATACAGCTCAAGAGGTCAATTGATTGAGTGTTGATAATTTTTCTGAGTTTGATTTTGAAATATTTACTGATTATGATGCAAATGTTTTTACCTCAACAGTTTCCGAAACATCTGACAGTGGCAGTGAAGATGAGGAATTTAAATTGAAAGTTGCATGCTTTCAAAGGTTTTTTTTTTTTAATTCCAGGCCTTATGATTCCTAGAACCAGTACATGCAAAACATGTCAATGGTTTAGAAGGCTCTTTTCGAAATAAAAATGGAAAATACGACTTAGACAAAATTTAAAAACTAAAATGGTTTAAATACCGACTCTGTATGGACTGATGTATTTTAAAAATATTTAAATAATTTTTTAAAAGACCAAATAATTGTCAAAAAAATATAAACAAACAGGCGACTCTGAGTTACAGCCACAAATTGGAAATTTTCCGTTCAATGTTTTAAGCAATTTTGCCTTAATGATCTACATTATCTCTTGTGTTTTAGTGATTACGGTTTCGGTTTTAATTAGCTATCTTTCGTTCAACCGATTTTTTTCCTCCCCTTGTTTTTCTATCATAATTAGTCTTTAAAGCTGAATGCTCATTAGTTGACAAAAAAACTTAATTTTAAACCGATACATAAAAAGTTTCATTTTATCTTGTATAATTATTTTGCTTCATCTAGAATTCTAAATCAACATTTTAAAAAAAAAACTACGTATTGTAAATTTTTCAAGCGAAAATTAGCCCGTGGCTCCTTGTTTCGATACTAAAAAAAATTATGAGCAAAATGAATTTCAAATAAATCTCATGGTAAAAACGAAATATCCACATGTCCGTAAAGTAAGATACGGAAGTTCCGACATTTAAAACATATATGAGGCATTGAGAAGCAAAGGGATGTAAGTGACCAAAAAACGATTCTGAGAAAAACGTGTTCAAAGCTTAGATTTTATGGAACCTTTAATGTTAATTATTTTCTAAATCACGTTGAGACGGAGCACCTGTTAGAGCTATTACTAACATGTCTTGTCACAATATAGAATGGGGCTTCCCCTTCCATTTACACTAGTTATCTCAAAATTTTCAATTTTGTCACTTACACCCCTTAGCTTCTCACTGCCTCATATAAGAAAGATTTTCTAAACTCTGATTGGTTCCTTTCTGTGATAATACTTATACAAAGACAGTTCATAAGAGCTATAACTTCCTGAATGTTTGATCATTGACTGAAAACGAAAACCAGGCCAATCTAATTAATGATTCGTCCTAAGAAACAAACTTATTCTAAAAAGTGTGAACAAGAAGCTTCTCTAGAATTACTGTACTGTACTTTCCCGTTCACTGATATAGTTTTTGCTACCTATGTTTTCACAGTACTTGTTTTTATTTTTTTATTCTAGCTGTGTCGCCCGACCCCGGTGTTTGCCCGGGCTATTTGGAAAAAAAAAATCCCCTTTACATCCATATTAGTTCCAGAAAAATACCATTAGAAAGGGCAATCGTTTCTGAATAACGTTAGCGGTCCCGCTAAAAATCCTCATCAGAATAATAAGGACAACAGTCTCTAAAAATCCCTGATGTATTAAGAGTACCACTTATCAAACAAAGTCAACAATCACTCTGAAAATCCCAATTAGAATCAGGACAACTGTTCCTTAAAATCCTTTTTTTAAAATAAGGACAAAATCTAATGAATAGCATGAACGGTCCTTTTAAAAATCGCCATCAGTAGTATCTCAATCGGTAAAAAGACAATAATCCAGAAAAATTCCCATAAGAATAGCAATTCCTAGAACACACCAGTAGAATATGGATAACACTCCCGTAAGAACCTCGTCCGAATAAGGAAGTCTAAGTAAGATATGCAACACGAGTTTTGCAAAAGCATTCAAATTTATTTGTCGGTAAGCTTCATTTAATAAGAAACCACTTTTAGACGATTCCAATTTTTAACTGAAGATAAAATAATGAAATTTTTTACGAGCCTTGATTTAACTTCTGGTGTAGCCCATAAACATCAGGAGTTAGCGGAAACATAATTTACATTTTGAACCTAGCATTATATTCTTTCTAAAACAACGGGCGGACTTATTTGGAGCCGGCAATTATTTGGCACATGTAATTACACTGGTCTACAAAAAAAAAAAAAAAAAAAAATTCTGCCCCAAAGACTTTGTTAACTGATCTCGGAAGTATTTTTCACGCTGAACTCGAAGATGAAAACCATTTTTCTCTATCACGTAAGGATTTTCCGTGCAAGGTGCTGTAATAGTTGACATTAATACCCTTTACCCTAAATTATTGCAGTACCTTACAAGCAAAACCCTTAAGTGATAAGGAAAATGGTTTTCATTTTCGAATTCAGCTTGGAAAAGAATTCTAAGATCAGTCAATAAAGTCCTTAGGACCCCTCCCCCCCCCCCTTTTTTTGTAAGGGCATTGTAATTTTTACATTAGAAGCATTTCCACCAAAAAACCAAGTAATTTTCTATTTACTTTAAAAGGGGTGATTTGGACATGTTCTGGCATACTTTGCCTCAGGAATGTCCCTTTTTAACGTCCAGCAGTAATCTGCTAACATAGTTGCACTCCACTTCCCTTGATATCTCTTTTCGATAACTGAAATGTCCTGATGGAACCGCTCTCCATGTTCATCGGTGATACAGCTCCCATGTTTTCAGGGGGTATTTTTACACACAACAGGAGACTTCTATGATAAAAAAATAGTAGCTCATGCTCATTAAAGGTGTCGTACAGTATCAATCTTTTGCCTATTTGCCTTTGTATCCCAATTCTCGCGAAATTCCTACCGAGACCCGCACCCAGTACAACAATTTGATACACACTTCCGTTCGGGGATCTGCGGGGGCTGTTTGCGACACTCCACTAAATTTTTTTCAGCAAAATAAAGTGACCACTGATATAACGGTCGACATTCAAGCTCTTTATGTTCTTTATCTCAATAAAAAGGATGCTGCATGATCGGAAAAACACTGAAAATACGTAAAAATCGAACACAACTAAACAACTATACGTGATGGAAAAATTTTGATGCCAGATATGGATTTCTCGTGCAAAACTACTTCAGGAAAAGTGAAATTCATTCTTGGGGCAAAACACTTGTTGACCAGTGTTATTTGTTACTAGGTTAAAAATCATTATTAGTTGAACGTGAATGATTTCAACTCAAAATACTATACAATTCAAAGCACGCAAAACAGGATATCATTTTCTTTAAAAATGAATAAAATAAATACGCAACGTAAATCAATCATTTCTGCTTTACTTATGTTATCTATTATTTTATTCATAATTTGGCACGAAGAATTTCTAACATTAAGTAAACAATACATGAATGAATGGAAATCCAAGTTAATAACTGTTATATAATAATCATGCAGCTTTTTGTTAGTGAGAACCAAATTACCACGCATTAAAAATCCATTAGACCAGTTACTGTTTGTATGAAAGAAATTTATTATGTATACATCTGTTTTCATTATTAAACTTAAATGAACGTAACGATTTCCTTTCCTTATCTCTTACAACAAAAAGTAATTTCATGTACAGATTCTGATTTCATAACGAAATAAAATCAGTGAACTGTTGCACGAAAACTTTTTTTCTTCTTCTGTGCTTTTAATTTGGGTGTTTTATGTTGTAAAGCTTCCATGGGAGAAACTTCTAGAAAGGCTGTTTGGGATTCAATCCTTGACTGTGAGCCATGGTAATATCCGTTAGGTCTGAATATGATTTTTGACTCTTTCAACTCAGAAGATTTTAACTACTGAGAACATTTTTACTCTTAAAATATAAAATAAATGAACTTTTTGCACTAGTAAAACTGTCAGGTTAGGGCTAGGCCGGCAAACCTACGGGGCCTACGTGACAGGACGAAGGGGCCCCACACGACAGGAAATGGTGCACGTGTGTCCCCTTGCCCTCAATGTCGGTCTCAGGTCAGGCACCCCCTATATAAGCTGCCCTCAAAAGCGGGGGCGAAGAGATCGACTTTCGCTTGCCTAGAGGTTGCGGTCGGATGAGAAGGAGATCTTCGAATGCTGGACAGGGAGGAGTTGCGCCCATCCAGACGTAATATTGTGCGGGAGAGCTTGTGCCCGTATGAAAGAACTACCAAAGAACTTTAGAACGTTTATTGTGCGGGAGAGCTTGTGCCCGTAACTTGGAAACGGCTAAGAACTTTAGACCAATGATGTGGAATCTGAGCCACTGTAAATAATATGTAAGATAATAATGTAAATAGGCAGCGATGAATTGAATAAATGTTTAAAAAAGAAAAATATAGCCAAGAATCGTAACTGGCGCAGCACGGCAGTATCCGACCCAACCTGAGAAAGAAACTACAAGTGATAAAAGATATGAATTATCGCTTAATGAAGGGAGTTGCCCTCATCGGAGAAATTGAAGAATAGCAAGAGTGACTGCTGGTGAGCTGATTATTCTCGGAGAAAGTGCCAGGGATTACCCGAGGGAAAGTTACTACGACGCTGAGAGACCCTGCAGACTGACGGACACCAGGGCCTGACACCGGAAGTAACGCCTGGAGCAGAGGAGCGAGTAGTGAAAGTGAAACCCATCGCTGGAGCCATCAACGTGCGGACAGCGTAGGAGATCCAGAGATTGCTGTTTAGGGTAAGTCCCCACATTTAAACTGTTTCAGTTTTGGGGGATAGTTTAAAGGGAAAAGAAAAGATTGTGGCGGATCGTATGAAAGTAAAGGTTAACTATAGAAATAAAGGAATAGAAGGGATCATTGACAGTGGAGCCGAAATTTCCGTAATAAATCAGAGGTTATTGCAGAAAAGGGATATAAAACCAAAGGGTAGAATATTATTAGAGCCGGCATTTGGCGAGCATATAGAAGCTGATATTATAAATATTCCTTTGAGTTTAGAAAATGAACAATGCAAACGAGTAAAGTCAGAAATTTATATGACGGTAGCGAGCACACCAAAATTAAACGGAACTTTGTTGCTAACCCCTAGAGACCACAAAGTACTTAAAGCGCAAGCAGATAGCCTTTGTCCGGTAAATGAAGAAAGCGAAGAAGAGAGAGAGAGAGGGGTAGCGAAAACAGGGGACTAGGAGTGTTCGCCGTGGGTTGTGACGCGCCACCAGAAAAAGGGAAAGAGGAACCCCTGCTGAGGGCAGAGGCCGAATTAGGAGCACAGTCCGAAAGAGAAAAGTTAAAATCTCAGAAGCGAAGTTGTGAGACATTAAAATTCAATTGTAATAATGTCCCGTTAGGAAAAGGGTCATCGGGAGTGTTAAGTGGAAAACTCAGAATAGTCACTGTAGTGGGAAGCAAAGAAAGGTTAAAAATGATAAAGGAAACAAAATCGAATATGTCTGTCATTCCTGAGATTAGCGGGGTGAGGGCAAAGGAAAATTCAAGGGTGCGAAAGGAGAAATATACTAAATGCTCAAAGGGTCATATGGAAATTATGAAGGATAATTGCTGAAGGGAAATTCTGGATTATGATGAAATAGATTTAAGTGAAACATGTTTGCCTATATTTGTATCAGATTTAATTCATGAAGGTAGGAGTAAAGCCGAAGGAAATATGTCACTTGTAGGTCGAATTATCAATCGGACAAAATATCAGGGCGAAATGCAACTGACAGACCGAGGAAATAGCCAGGGGGAAGCACCGCTGGTGGGTCCGGTTAAGGACAAGGAATCCGTGAATAAGGAGTTGTCAAAAGCTCATAAGGTAGACCGACGAAAATTCCAGGACATAGAAAACTACAGAGGCAAAACTCTTAAGGTTCGAAGTCGAACGGGATTCGGGAAATGTTTGGGAATCTGATGTAGTAGGAGGTAGATGTTTTCAGAGAAGATCACGGAAGGTCTTAGGTAGAGCCATAATCCGATGGCAGGCAACGGATAGAAAGGAATTTAAGGAATTGCGAAAATTAATTGAGCCGTATAAATGCTTGGGAGCAATGGAAATTTTAAGTAATCCTGAGGTAAACTTACGAGTGGATCTTAGATTTTTGAGACAAGAAGGAGATGAAAGGGGGGAAATATTTTTTGAAAATATAGACTTTCAGATTGAATTAAAATTTGGTTATAAGGAGGTAACGGGAATGGTGTGTTTCTTTACAAACGAATTGGAAAAAGAAAATCCACTCACATCGGTTCGAACAAGGAGCAATGAAGGGGTCCATTTCTTCCGAAAGAAAAGGAAGAATCGCAGGATAATAAAAATACTCGGGATTGCAGGGTCAGAAAACGCGGGAAGAATAAGATGAGAAAAAGGGAGATGAAGAATCGGAGGGTCACTTCGACGGTGGCTCACTGTGATGATAGTCAACTGTTGGACAATGGAAGGGAGATAGGAAGCAGCGTTCTTGCGGTCACTCGGATCCGGCTATGCAAAAAGGGAACTGTTAATGAGACGCTGAAGTGTTTAGGATACGGGGGTGTGAAAGAGCCTGCAGGGGCGAAAAAGGGCGAAATAAAGGAAAGTTCTGACGGACGGAAAACTGCGGTCATTCGGAAAAGCAGAGAGGAAGAATTTCTTCCTTGCTTGGTTAAAAATTCGATGCGGAAAGAGAAGCCTATGCCGTGGTATGGGCATTAAAGAAAATTGAGACCTGGAGCTTTGGGGCTGAGGTAGAGTTAATTACAGATCATAATCCCCTAACTTTTATATCACAGAATGCATCTCCAAGTCCGAAGTTACAGAGATGGGCCCTCGCGTTACAAAAGTATAAGTTAAAAATTACCCATCGTAAAGGGGCAGCGCATCAGAATACCGATGCGCTTTCCAGGTTATTTTTAAATGATGAAGAGAGGGATGGTGACATCCAAGGTATGCTCTCGGAGGGAGATGGTTTAGGGAACTCCCAGTGTACATCTGCTGGACTGTCTACAGAGCTGTTAGCCCAGTAGTCAGTTTTGGGCGGGGGGTGTCAGGTTAGGCCTAGGCCGGCAAACCTACGGGGCCTACGTGACAGGACGAAGGGGCCCACACGACAGGAAATGGTGCACGTGTGTCCCCTTGCCCTCAATGCCGGCCTAAGGTCACGCACCCCCTATATAAGCTGCCCTCAAAAGCGGGGGCGAAGAGATCGATTTTCGCTTGCCTAGAGGTTGCGGTCGGATGAGAAGGAGATCTTCGAATGCTGGACAGGGAGGAGTTGCGTCCATCCAGACGTAACATTGTGCGGGAGAGCTTGTGCCCGTATTAAAGAACTGCCAAAGAACTTCAGAACATTTATTTTGCGGGAGAGCTTGTGCCCGTAACTTGGAAACGGCTAAGAACTTTAGACCAATGATGTCGAATCTGAGCCACTGTAAATAATATGTAAGATAATAATGTAAATAGGCAGCGAATTGAATGAATGTTTTAAAAAGAAAAATATAACCAAGAATCGTAACTAAAACTGAAAAACAATTATACACATAAAGAAAGCGCAAATGAGCATTAAGATGCAGACATATGTTTCGGGATTGCTTGGAATCCCTTTTTCAATGCAGTAGAGCTTCTAGATGCAAAAACATCCATATGAAGCCTTCATTGGATCAGATTTTTCTCTTACCTATAAAAATTAGGGCTTTTTTAATGGAAGCAGTGAAAATTCAGCATTAAGATTCAGTATTCGTGAGTTTATAAAACCTACCAGAACGATCAAACCCACCAGACTACTTGAGACTTTAAACAAAATTGTTAAATTCCAAGTTTGGAAGTACTAGTGTAGTACTAGTAATTCAAAAAAAAAGTTTACCTGGAATTTAACAAATTTGATTAAAGTCTCAAAAGCTGTCATTTTACCGTTCTGGTAAATTTAATGTTAAAACACCGTTTAACTCATCATTCAAGAATTGAAAAAGACCCTTTACTCTGCGCAGGAGGGGATGCAGGGGGAGGGAGGGGCGCCCTAAACCTACATTTTTGTGATGGGCGAAGTTCCCAGTTTGACGAACAAAGCTCCACATTTTACCGAATCATAAAATGTGAGCATAGTTAAACTAATACGTGCTAATGAAAATTGACTTTTTTGCATATACAAAATAAATATTATGCCTTGCCTACTGCCTACTGGACAGTAGGCAAGGCATAATATTTACTACTAGTACATACATACTATGTATGACTAGTACATACATATTTATTAAAAAAAGAGACACTGTTTCTAAATTTAATAAACAGTCAGGCATTTGCCGCATGAGGAAAATTTTTGACAACTAACAGTAACCTCTCATCGGGGTGCCTCTTGGGGGAGGTAATCAGCAAATTGCCCCTTAATGGTCATGTACTAATAAAGTCTATGAATAACAAACTTTAACTTCATAATTTTTCCTACTTTAGTAGAAATTTTCCAGGATATCTCCTGTAAAATCACAAGGAAATTGCTCCCTTCTCAGAAAAATCCTACATCCGCGTCCGACTATGCAGAGTAAATCAGCAATGCAGCAAATACCAGGTTATTTATTTATTTATTTATCAGATAATTTATTTATTTACGTATTTTAATACAAGGGGCACCGTTTAAACGTCTTTTACAGTTATGCTCCGTTTTGTCATGGTGTCTATTCAGACAACCAATTTATTTTAATAAAATATTTTCTTACGCGTCGCATAACCTCGGATGCACATTTCTAGAGTTCAACTTACTACACTGTTTTCAATAGTTCCGCTTTTAAAGCATTTTTCTAAAAATGGGAATACGAGACAGGCAGAGAAATACAAGGCATCCCATTGTCGTTAATGAGGGAATCCTGTCATACTATTGCCAAACAATTGAATCGGTGAAAAAACAGTTGCTAGTCCAAAATTGACCACTTTTATATAACTGTCAAAAGTAACACTAAGAAAGTAGAACTACACGTTGTGATGAAGAATACTTAAGATCTCCCACATTATAACAGCTAGGCAGGACGTTAACAAACAAAAAGCAAATTTGAAAACAAAATTTGTTTCTGTAAATATTTCGGATGAGTTTTTTGGACTATTTTTCCACTCCCGATTCAATAATTGATTCTAAATCAGAATGTTGGGGAGGAGGAAGGGAATAATCAGAGTAACTAAAGCATTTTTCTTTAAAAAACTTTTGATTTTTTTTTTTTTTTTTCATTTTGGTGGAAGGGGGGGGGGGGGTGGCATCTATGACAGTGAAAAAGAAGGTGTGATATTTTTTTTAACATTACGTAACTACGAGCAAAAAGTTGTAGTTTTTGCGTTTAAAACATAGATTTTAAATTTTGTAAACGCAGACAAGATATTTTAAGCAAATTTAAAATACGATAAAATTAAATCTGTCACATCAATAGAAGAAAAGTATTACTTAAATTTTATCAGCTAAAACAAGATTTTTCATATTGTAAATATAAGTCACCTTGCACATTTTTCGTTTATACGGAACTTTCTCATTTACGTGTCGTTTTTAAGTGGTCCCATGAAAAACGCATAAACAATTTTCCACTATTACTGTATTAAGTGCCAATCTCGAATTTAAGGGGCGGTTGGAGCTATCTCCACCCCTAAAAGAATCTCGAGTTTTTTTTTTTTTTTGCGTAAAACGGAAACGCAAAAACAAGTTAAACAGGAGTATACCATGAATTAACATGAAAAGAAGACATATTGGAGTTTGTAGGAACGTAACCATGTTATTTTCTAACAAACTCAGCAGAATTTTTAAAAGCAAATAAATTCCGAATCTAGGTGGAAAAGATAAAATACAAGTTAAATATTCGTCCAAGCTGCAAGCAGCAGAACAAATATTTGGAACAATCGACTGGAATACCGCCGGGTTAGTAATTTAGTATAATACAATTTAGCATAATGAGCATCACTAGGAATGACTGACTGTTTAACACTCATTGGAATAATTTGAGTTACCATTATGGCAGATGTAATAGCTCTTAATGCCTTATATTGTTTAATAGTTTAATTATAAATCTATTAGAAAACAAATTAATCATTTTTTCAACGTAAAAAAATTTGTCGTGATCAACGATTGAGCCACCATTTTCAGCTTTGGTACTAATTAAATCAAAATTAGAACTAAAATTTTTGACACTGACTAAATTTATGTAATCCGTCTTCAAAATTTCTTAAGATTCGAAACTGACTGTTTTTCAAAAAAATGAAGGCACTGAATGTAAAATTTTTCTGCAGAAGCAATAACTTTAGGAAAGCAAAGTTTACTCGACACAGCTAAATTGGACGTTATGTTTCAATACTTTAATTTTTGAAAAGGTCACATTAAGAGCAGGACTGAGCACTGGGTAAACCAAACATTTTTTATATATTTTACTCTTTAAATTTTTATTATGATTATTTTTTAACGTGGAGGTACTTTGCCTTTCGGCCATTCACCTTTCAATCAAACAACATAGCTTACCACGACTGACAAAATATAAGCAAAACCAATAGTTCACGGTCCGCCTCCCCTTTAAACAGTTTAACCTAAAAAAGTGCCCATATTTTTATCAACCATTAGTGATACGTAAGTGAAGGTAGGAAGGCGTCAAATTTTCGTTTTTTAAACTAGATAGGGTAAGAGCTCCAGTCTCCAGAAGTCAGGCACAATGACATACAACTCCTTAAAAATGGTACATATTCAGTTTAAAATGAAATATTCACTAATATAATTCATTTACTAATCACCCGAAATACGTCAAAAAACATTCTTTTAATGAAAATGTTTTTTCTTAAACAATTGAGTGAAATGTAATCGGAAAAGTCTATTCTAAATATTTTGGTTGCTGTGTTATTTAATAAAAATTTTAATTTAACAATAAGGATTACAGATATGTACATCAAAATCAACATCATTCCCGTAACCCACAATTACCGATATAAGAATGTAAGTAAATAATAGATCCCGCTATTTATGAATGTTTTAAAACATTTATAGCTTTTCCGTTAAATGACAGCATTATTAGCATTTTCATTGAATGATGACCACTCCAGTAAATACGAAAATACAGGACTGGTAGAGTAGACTAATTTTTAAACTTCATTTTTATATTGTACTGTTAAAAGTAAACTGCTCAATTTCTATGCGTAACTTGGAAAAAGTTGATCAAATTTATGATCATAGCAATTTTATATGAGGAATATTGCACCTTACCTTCTCTCCAGATATCCATGATTACTGAATACACGAATTCCATGATTGCTGCAGCCTTTAAATGAATTTCGCATAAGGTGATCGTTTTTGGCAAGGTATGTCAACATGTTAGGATCGCTATCGTAGCCTTTTTGAAACAAACGTCTTGAGGAAAAGCTAAATTATTACTAGCATGATAAATTTACCAGTAGAGATTTAGAAGCTTCAGTACCAAATTGCAGCATGGAAAGAATTCAACAAGTAGTTATATGGTTATAACGGAGCACTTTTCAGAAGCCATTTTGAATCTTCAATCTGATCGCAAAGTTCTGACACTTGGGCGCTTCTGCGCATGGCAGAAAACGACAAATCCATTCGAGTTTTATGGAAGTTCGTTTTGCAGGTGCGTTTATTAGCAAGCGAATCGAAATGTTTGCTTCTCTGTTTGTTGAAAGCAACCAAATTTTTAAACTGGCAGTAGCATATTTTTGGAAGAAATCAAGTATGCTTAAACGAACTAAAACGAGAACAGAATACGGCACATTCCTTATAGCAGCAGTTTTATCCTTGATCATGAATGAATGCTTCTTGGCATTCTGGCAGTCAGAGGTCTTATTTTTTGCGGTAGAACTGTAACAGAAGGTATCTTATACCATGTAATTTTTCAGTTGTCTGAAATTGTATTACAATCGCTTTAAAGCACTCTTAAATAAATTCAGAACTCTTGCTATGCCTGCTGCAGAACTGTTGCTTAACTTGTAACAGTTCAAAACTATTCTAGTAGTACAAACTGGATTTGAAAATGCTTGTCAAACGAAAATTTTACAATGCTTAGATAGATGCGTTGGCATGAGAATTTTCGTAAATTTTGGCCATATCAGATGTCACAAAGGGGAGAGGGGCTTTATTATTTCTATGAAAATTCTATAACTTTCAAATATTATCGCCTATCTTACATTTGTCTTTTTTTTACTAATTATTTTTACCTTTAGGAATGCTTTTCAGTTGCATATAAATTTTTGGATATGCAGGAAAAAAATGGCAAAAATTATTAATTTATTATACGTTGCAAGAGCTAAAAAATGTTTAGTTTACTAAATGTATCAATTTAGCCTATTCCAGGGGCTAATATACTTTTGGACATGAAGTGTACAGTATATACATACAGTGAAGTGAAAAAAATAAATAAAAATTCTATGAACGCTAAGTACTAACACGGAAAAGTTGTCTTTCGTAGGCAAATTTTACCATGTAAAGAAATTTTAAAGACAAACAATATCTTGAGGTTCAAGTCAAGCCTTGAAATTTCCCGATGTTGAATCAAAAGAGAATAAAATTACACTGATCTTATCAACAATCAAATTTTGATAAATTTAATGTAATACCACAAAAATTTTTGTACACAAACCATATACAAGCATTTTAATAACGAACTGTAATGTATTTAAAGGTTCTGCTCATGCCTTGAAATCGACTTATAATGCGTAAAATTGAAAACATTATAATGCTTTTTATAATGCGAAAGAAATACTATAAAAGTTACTAATATCGAAAAATGAAACTTCCATTGAGCAGGAAACAAAAATTAAATATAAATGTATGAAATTATGAATCCAACATGCAGAAACTCTTAAAAGTTACATCTTGAAACTTAAAAATATTGCTACTCAAGTTTTTTTTTTTTTTTTGAGACCTCAAACTAACCATATTACAAACAGCTAAAATATAATTTGGCTGATGACTACAACGATTTGACTATGACTTGACTATAAACGATATTCAACTTTAGGGTTAAAGTGTGGCATAAGTTATCTTGTCTCCAAATTGGTGGCTAGCTACCAGTACGCTAATAACTTTAAACCTACGAGAACCTGAAGCATTACTGCACTCAAAGTGATTAACGTTGGCAAGTCAAATTTAGCGATTATATATGACAATCCATAGTCCATCGCAAAATTTATATACAATAGCAGAATGCATTACGAAAGTTAGCGCACCATGTGGTTTACCATTATATAAGATTCACCACTCCCCCAAGCATGGTTTCAAATACGTCTTTGAAACAATTAAGAAAGCATGTTACTTCACTGCTAAAATGAAAACTGCGATTGATTCTGTGATTCAGTGCAGTGGTTACTTTGGAAATCCTAAGAAATATAGCACTAATAGCGATGATTGCAAGTGATTGAAACTTCATCGGAGCACTTATGGCGGCAAGAGTAAAGAAGTCGATTGGACTATGAAAATTTATAGTTCTATATTTTAATTTTGAAATTGAAGACAACCATGAACTCATCGATTGTCAGAATTAGGATAAACGGTACCTCCACTTACAATAGAAATTTCAGGATGAAGCTTTGAATAAAATAGTGTTTGATGGCGTACCTGCTAATGGAGTTAATTCCAAAGCTACCCATTTTGTACTCGATCAGTTGAACAATGCGGAAAATTAGTTACAGAGACATTAATTGCGGTTTTTGGTGCATCCAAAAAAGAGGATTTAGATTGCACGCAATTATACCGCAATTTAGCATTCAAGCTGGATATCGTCAATAGTCAAGCAAATTTTTCAAGCCATCTGCAAAACTATGTTTAGTTGTTTGCACTGTAGTTGCAGTTTGAGCTCTCAAAAGCGAAAAGACCTATTTAGCAACGTCTTTAGTTTCGGGGTGTAACTTTTATGAGCACCTTGCAACTTAACTGTGCAACAACATTATAACTTTCATGAGCAAGCTGGGCTTATAATTTCATACTTTAAACTTTATCATTTACCGCACAAAAATTTTATTTTGCTGTAAAGTTCGCAAGCAGAGCGAAGGCTCAAGTTTTTTCACTATTTAAGTAAATGCTTTTACTACTTAACTTCTGTTTTCATAAATAATGAATCTTTATTAAATCTAATGTGTCTATAGTAATAACTTTTAGAGCTTTATAGCTTTTAAGCTGCATTAGGATGTTACTCCTTTTCAACCGATTACACTGTGCAACACGAAAAATGTCCTTTAGATGAAAATGTCTATTTCTTATGTATTTTTAACTGCAAGTTACGAATCTGCAATTATTTTTTGCCTATCACGTACCATTTTCCCACGATCCCACATTTCAGCTTTTTACGTCTTTTCTGGATAAAGGTGCATATTTTCGCAAATTATACACTTAATTTATTATAAATTATATCTTTATCATTGACAGTGAGGTCGTTGTCGTTTTAAAGACCTTTTTGATGAACTTGGGTTGCTTTAGCGACATTTTTGGCAACAAAAGCTTTATCTACTTTCTCGAAGTTTCGAGTCATTTACAAGATGACAAAGACATTTTGTGGACTCTTTTTCAGAGAAATAAGAAATAGTACGCTGCTGTGTTGTGAATGTACTATTTCAAGCATTAGGACATGAACACAATTCAGCAGAGTGGCGTTTGTTTATCAGTGCTTCTCCATCTAAGTATTTTATTCCTATTTATTCCTGTAACATATTCTGCAAACACAAAGGAAATTTCAAAATTATGAGTGGCAAAAACATATCAAATGAGCCACTTGGAAATCTACAATGCGCCTTTTTTTTCCACAATTGCACATTAAACTTGGTTTATCGAAATATTTGTAAAAGCTCCGGACAGAGAAGGAGTGGCTTTCTTTGCATCTCAGGAACAAATTCAAAAATTTAAGTGAGGCAAAAGTAAAACGAAGGATTTTTATTGGCCCACAACTTAAGGAAGTCCTTTCGTGATAAAGAGTATAAAACGAAACAGTCAGAAGCCGAAAAATCAGCCTTGCTATCCTTTAAATCAGTGTGCTCACGTTTCCTTGGAAATGAGAAAACTGAAAACTACGAAGATCTTGATGACATGATAAAATGCTTTTGTATTATAGATTGCCATATGTCATTAAAACTACACTTTTTAGACTCCCATATGGACTCCTTTCCTCAAAACCTTGGCGCAATGAGCATAGGGAAAGGTTTCATCAGGACATCTCTCTGTTTGAAAAGCGTTTCAGCGGTCGATGTAATGGAAGTATACGAATTGAATATTGCTAATCTGTTGTTAGGGCACACCAACAGATGCCCACAAGATGAACCAGCAAAACAAAAAAAAAAATTAATTTAATGTTTGTGTTTTCAATAAGTAAGCCTCAGTTACGTTCTTCTATAACAAAATTGTATAAATATGAGAAGTAGGTCTCCAGCAAAAACTGTACGTGATGGACCATTTTGGTTTGGATATTTGAATCAAGCACCTTTTGTTTATATAGAATCACATAGTTTCATCTAAAGGACATAAAAAAAGTTCAAATTTGTTGCACAGTGTTATTAGACAATATCAAGGCATGAGCGAAGCCTTTTAAGTTTGAATTTGGTATTAAAATGCTTGTAGTACAAGGTATATAATACGTACAAAAAGTCAACTTCTCTGCCCCACCAAATTTATCAAATTTTCATTTTTGATGAAAGCAGTTTAATTTTAAGCAATTTTGATGCAATATCGGGTCAATTTCAAGGCGTGAGCGGAACATCAAGTTATTGCTGGCTTTTAAAATTCTTTTCCATGGTAAAATATGTACTTTTCCACGGTACCACTTAACATTATATATATATATATAATATTAAAATATCGTGGGAAATGATAAATTTTTTGATATGCAGCAAAAAAGTGACAAAAAATTATTAATTTAGTGCATTACACAAGGGTATTTTAGTTTCTAAAAAATTACATTAAAAATCAATCAATCCTTTAAAGTGATTCCCAAAAGTTGATGAATGGGCAAGGGCAAAGACTTTTCTCTAAACTAACTTTTAATGTGTTTCTTTATTATTTAGACTTTCAATGTGTGTGAATTAGCTTTCTAATGGTCCTTAATATAAATATTATATTTTGCTAAAGTATGTTTCATTGAAGAGAAGCATTATTTTAATATCAAGTTTATTTCGGAAATGGCCGTATGTTCAAATATATTTTAAAAGAAGTATTAAAATCATGCATGTCTGACGACAAAGTCGTTTACTTTCTCATTTCTCTTTAATTCAGTCCTTTTACGAGTTGGAATCAATTGTTCGTCCTTGACGCCGCTAACATCAAGTGAATCTCAAACTCCGTTCGACCCAGTGAATCGTCTAATTCGTGGTCCCACGCGATTTGAATGCACAGTAGGACAATTCGCCGTGCCTCATCTAAGTGAGCTAGTGGAGCCTGATTTTATGACCTGATAACAGCCGATGAATCCAAACACGTGGGAAGGTATTCTGTTCAAACTCAAAAAGAGTTGTTCTTTAATAAGATTATTTATAAATGCTGTTTTAAGACAATATCTGTTTTTCCTGCATATCTATCCTAATGTCAAAATCTACTTACCTTTCTTTTACCAGTCTAAAGCGACATACAGAGCAACTGTCACGTGTGGGAAGGCTACTGAATCTCAAAAAGAGATTAATTTTATTAGATTAAGATCATTTTGAAGTACTGTATGAAGAGAACGTATATTTCTACGATGTATCCTAATGTCAAAATCTACTAATCTTTCTTTTACTGATGTGAAGAAAGCGCCGACTTTCCAAAATACCAAGTTTGCTACCGGGACGAATACGGCACATTGACATATTGAAAAGCACTGGTGATTATTGGAGATAACAACCATTATTTCAACAATTTATTACAAGTGTCTTTCTTCTTGAAGCTAGTTGCACTGTTGTGTTTAAAATTTTTACACTCGTCAACGATAATTTTGACAATTGATCCGTTCAATGCACAATTTGATTTTAACCCCACTTGGCAGGGGCGGACTGGGAAGAAAATTCGGCCCGGGCATATTTCAAACAGACCCGCCTTTGGGAGGGCAGGTATTTTGCAGATTGCAGGAACTAAAAATATTGTCAGTAAATATGTCGATATGTATTAAAATATTAAATGTTTACGCGACAGTTATTTTTCTTATTCAGCATGGAAGTGTAATGATACGTAATACAGTATAGGACCATAAATTCGGAATCCCAAAAGACCCAAAATCCGGAACTTCTTCAAAAAAATCAGGAAATATTTTGCGCAGTGTTTTTTTTTTTTTTTTTTTCTGGAAATATGTCATTTTAAAAAGAAGGAAATGTGCAGCTCGAATTTATTTCTCGATTTTCTGAAAAGGGTTTGTTTTGCGATTAGAATTAGAGTGTTATTAATTGTTGCTTTAATTGTGAGTTAATATCATTAAATTTTGCTTTTTTTATTTCTTGTTGTTTTATTACATTTATTTTTTTTAAATGGGCTCTAATTTTCTCGCGATACAGAATATTCGCAAAATTGAAATTCGGCGTTCTCGCATTTTCCCGATCGTCTGATCTTTTACTGCAATTAAGTAACTAGACAATATAAAATCATATCAGAAATTACCAGAATTCTTTTCTTTTATTGTTAATAGATTAAAATAATATCGGGAAAAGTCTAGGTTTTTCGAGGTTTTACCTTCGAATGTAAGCCAACTCCAACTTCGTATTTTGTGATAATTTCATGACTTATAGGCGAGTGGTATACGATAACCAAAAACAGTGGCGTAGCTAGACCCCAATTTCGGGGGGGGGGGGGGGAGGTCGATTTCTCGCAGTTAATTTTACGAAAACAATTGGTCGAATTGATGATTAAAAAAATTTTTATAAATGGAGTTTCTAACCAGACTCATTTTAATGTGAAAATTGAAGGGAAAAAACATATTTATCAACTTAAAAACAATCTGATTTACGTTTTTATATAATTTTCGCTTCAGACAGAATTTAACTAGAACTGAAGCTGTTTTAGGGGAAAATACAAGAGAAAAATACAATATTATGTTAAAAATTAAACACTGATCAAGTTTACGTGCCTTGGAAAGGATGGTGATTAACGACTGAATAACTGAATCGCCAGTCTGAGGGAATAGAATGGAAAGAATAAAACTATTAAGTCAATCCAAATGTTTTTAAAAATTGCTAATAAAGAAAGTTAAATATGCAATAAAGCAAGAATACCTTTAACAAAAAACCAACAAAAAAAAATAAATAAAATAAAATAAAACTTACCAAACTTAACGAATTTACAGGAATAAAAATTTATGTCACATAGAACATAGATTCGAAATATTTTATTTTTGAATCGAAAGGGGATCTTGGCGTGGGCATCTCATTTCTACATTTGACTTTTTGATTTGCCCATTTTTTCGCTTAATTTTGAATAGTTCAAAAAATCTCAACATTAGCGCCTATGGGCAAATTATGTGAACTCTGGGCGTAGGATCCAAGCTCCTATGAACAAGCATACTAGAAGAAGCTTTCAGAGTAAAAGATTTTTTGATTTGAACAACCTTTATTCATTTTCGAAGAGCTTAAAAAAGAAAAAAAAATTAACTTAACCCCTACGATGAATTTTCAATCTTATATAAATCATGATCTAACAGACGGATTTGCTTGGAACCAACTTCATCGGAAAGATTTTATGACGTAGAACATGTACAAATACGAAGTTCAATCGGAACTAAGGGAGCCTATTTTCATATGAAATTTTTTCATCGGGATTTCTAAGGATATTTTTGAATGAATAAATGAGTGAATAAATTCTAAAATAAATAAATGAGTGAATAAATACATTAATGAGTAAATGAATAAATGAAAGAATGAATGATGAATGAATGAATATGTATTAACCGTTGAAAAAGGTATTTGAAGTAATAAGAACTAAAGCTAAATGAGAAAGAGAGATAGCTGGATATTAAGTTTGAAGTTGGTTTTTAACGGAAAGTAGGCTCGTATAGTTCTGGACGGAACTTCTAGTTAGATAATGCATTAGTACTAAAAGCGGCAAAAATAAAATTACCTTCAGGAAGTGTCTAGTGAAACGAAATCTGATTCAGCAGATTGTACTTCTTCAGAGGACATCAACTTTCTCTTTTTATAACAATCATCATCAATTTTCTATTTCGAATTAAAAAAGCTTGTAATAGGTTTATGCTCGCGTCAATATTGCTTCTCATTCAATGCACTTCTCTAAATATATTGGGTTGGAATTCTGAAAAAAAAAAAAATGCGCAGGACAGACCGACCCACCGACCGACGCATAAGGGGTGGAGGTGGTGGATACAGCTTTCACGAGAGGAAAGTGGGTGGGCTCAAGCTCATAGTAAAATATTCATACAACAACCTACAGGCAAAGTAAACGACCATTGGGGGAAAAACCATTTAAATTAGAATAGTTTATGCTTAAAGAACGTGAGAAAATAGCCTTTTTATGGCTACAGTACCATTTGTTATTAGGGGAGAGGAGAGATTGAGAAAGAAACTATCATTTTGTCTCCCACTATCTCCCCATCTTCCTGTTCTACGAATCTGTTTCTGTATATGCAGCTGAGGCATTATTGAATGGTCAGTAGAGTTTAGAAAGTGGAGAGCAATTAGCGCAATCCCCTGTGGTGCTTGTAAAAGGAAGAAGTCATAAAAGGGTCTTTCTTCCGCTCTGGGCATGAAACGTTGATAAAATTGTTAAACGAAGGAGCATTGTGAACACTCATGGGAACGATTCTAGTTTAGATAAATTTATTGTAAAAAGTTCGGATTGCTTGCATTTGAAAGCTATTTCCAGCTTCCTTTTTTTTATTCTAATAATGTTTCTTTGCTAGTTTGTGTGTGTCCACTTTCATTTTAAATCTTCTCCAGACTAGAGACCCATATCTAATATTAGTAGGTCTCATAACTGCAAGAGTTGCACTGAATATATTCTAGTTTTGAATTCGACTGCGAATCAAAACCTTCCCGAAAATGCTGACAAACCAAAGATTTTCCAAAATTTTTCATGCATTTTAGCTCACCAGAATTTAATCTCAACTGGAGCATTTCATGATAGTTCAAAAATATATATATTCTTTGCTTAAAATTAAAAGAAAATCATTAGAACCAATTGCGATAGCAACAAAAAGCCTACTTTAATCGATGTACTATATAAAATCATTTCAGGTTTGGGCTTGCGAGGTATTTAGGGGACAAACCACTAGGAAAGTGGTACGATTAAAGGTGCAAATTTGTCACTCCGTGAATTCCCTCAATTTTTAAAGCCGTTTCCAAAAATCTGCGATTTTTTTAAAAAAAATACCACGATTTGTGCGCAAATTGTTTAAAATTTGAGACTTATTTGGTTTTTTACTTACACTTTAACGGCAATTTATACTGTTCTGAAGTTTTAAAATATATAACAGATGTACTAAACTTTTAGAAGAGTTCATCAATAGAAAAATAACTATAAAACTAGTTATAGATAATTCCCCTCATGTTTAGAGGAAGTTTTTGATGCAAATCAATACAAATATTTAAATGTTTTTGACGAAGTTGATAGTTGTTCCATTGTTAACAATAACCCTATGATACCCCCCTCCCAAAATCAGTTACACGTTGAAGGAGGGCAATTCAACTCTGGAAATTCAAAAGAGAAAGTATTCCCAACCTGTCCAAAGTGGCAATCCGATGTTTGTCAGTTCCGTCTAATAGCGCAGATGCTGAACGGTCCTTTTCTACATATAAAAACGTTAAGTTATAACGGCGAAGCATTAAAGAAAATAATTTAATCATGTATAATATTTTGTACCAAAATGCTCTACATTTAATTAAATGCCTAAATATTGCATAAAATTTAATTGGAGACATTCTAGTTTTATTACATCATATTTGTGTTCTCGCGAACATTTCGCGCAATTTGCCGCGAATTTCCGGCTCTTTTTTCTGTGACAAACTTGCAACACTAGGTGCGACCTAGTACGACCCTATAACCCAAAGGCCCCAAAATTGATTTTTTTTGCATTTTATCGCGCTTTTTTTTTTTCAGTGTTCACTCTATTCAATTATTATTAAAAAAGCATATTTTTAGAATAGTATAAAGCGTAAAGAGAGTTAAGGTCTCAAAAAAAGTTTTCGGACACCAACATTTCGGTGGGGTCCCTCTAAGTCTCTAAGTCAAAATTTCGGGGGGGGGGGGGGGGATTGTCCCCCCTTATCTACGCCAGTGACCAAAAATACTATAAAGGAGCAAAATGCTAATAAAAACTTCCAGAACAAATTATATGAGCTCTGATGCTACTTACTACTTTTTTTGAATGAGAACCCAAAATCCGGAAAATTCCGAAATCTGGAAAGATGGCGGCCCCGAGAGTTCCGGTTTTGAGGTCCCATACTGTATATAAATTAGCTGTTAACAGTCGCCGCACTTTAGGGCGTTGCGCAGTGAGACAATCGGCTGAGACAACTGGCCGGAGAGAAATTCTCTGGGGCCGCCTCTAAGAATTTGCATCACCTGGATTAAGAAATTCTCAGGGCCGTATTTTGTAGCTTGTAGGGATTAAAAATATTGTCAGTAAGTATGTAGATATGTATTTGAACAATATTAAGTGTTTAAAAGATAGATCAATTTTTCTTATTCACCATTGGGCCAATAATACGTAATATGTTAATTAGCTGCCGTCCTTTAGGGTGTTTCGCCGTGAGGCAATCGCCTCGCCGCTTTAGCCTCCCCCGCCTGCACTGCTCATAATCAAAAACATCAATTTTGCGGCTCTCAAAAGTTTGCATAACAGACGGCCGCCTAGGTTTTCTATATGGACGAGCCGGCTCTGAGAATTTCTCAAGCCAGTCTCGAGAGCTCGTCCATATAGACGACTTCGGCGGTAGCCTAAAGCGCAAAACTGATGTATTTTATTTATTTATTTTCAAAATTTAAAAATAAAACATAATTATTTTTTCTCCTCGGGCAGCCGTTTAGGTTGTCTATAAGGGACCCGCTGGATCTGAGAAATTCTGCCCCCTCCCCCTTGATACCCAACGGCCAGACCCTAGAGATTTTGCCCCATTGCTGCATCTCTGAAGCATGGGTTACGGCAAAGTTTTGGTCCTCGTTTTTTTATGAACATTGTAAAAGCTGTATACTTTATTGAAAAAAGATATTTTGCGACCGGCCCAGGTTGGACCGGCCCACCGGGCATTTGCCCGAATGCCCGCATAGCCAGTCCGCCGCTGCCACTTGGGGAGAACACTGTTTAGGTCCCTGCAGCGCTTGGCAACAGTTTAAAATTAGATATTACTAGCTGTTCTCGCTACTTCGTTCCCGTGGAAATTTTAATATGTGAGAACTGGCGGCCTGATAAAAATATGATCAATGTAGGCGAATATTATAAAAGACGTCCTTTTGGGCGCTGCATTACTGGGTGGTCCTAAAAAAAATAAATAAACGGGATTGAGGCGACGATGGCTTAAAAACCGGAATATTATGGCACTATACAACTTTTTTTAAATGAGCGATCAAAGCCCCCTTGTGGGCGGAAAATATTTTGTCAATTCTGGCTGGAAAGCACAGCTTTAGGATACAACTATACACTACAGCCGTTTCATAAGAATAAAGGACAATAACAAATTACACACATTGTAACTACGCTAAGAACAATGTACTTAAACCTATAAGCACACAAAAATATAACTAACCTAATTACAATTTAATTACAAAAGCAAACAACTAACCTAAAAACATTTTATTTACAATATATGCCTGAACTAAAACAAAACAGCAAACGAATAAATCAAAATCAAGTCCGTATTTTATCGTCAAGATTAACATTTTTGTAAACAAACGAACGAAGCGAAGTTGAACAAATAAGTCCTCAACTGAAATAAGTTCATACAAAAATTGTTTAGAAGGTCATTCTTCGTAAGAAAGTCTTAATAGCGCCATTTAAAAGACTGTAAAGCACCATCTAGTGGCAGAGCGAGAGAACCAAATTCTTACTGCTTAACCACACGGGAACCGTACATTTTTCCGGGATAAAAAGTAGCCAATGTGCTATTCCAGGTTATACTCTGTTCTCTGTGCAAAATTTCATAAAGACCCGTTCAGCCAGCCGTTCTACCGTGATTGAGTAACAAACATACATCCAAACTTTCGCATTTATAACAGTAATAATAATTAAAGTAAGATTAAGATTCAGTTCAACTGTTCCTCGATAACAGAGGCGCCTTTCCCCCCCAAGCTCAAACGCGCTTGTCCCCCCCCCCCCCCCACTGTTCATTAACGCAATGATTATTCCGGATAAAAGATATCCGGTTTCCCTTGTCTGGCGCAACTATACCGGCTCTGATGTTCGAAACCTGTAAATTGTGTACATATTTTTAAGCACCCCACAGCTTGGAAATACGTATTTAGTTGATAATTTACATATACGTATTTTCAAAACATAAATTAAATTTTAATAATCAAATTTTACACGCCGGATAACCGGATATTTCATGAATCCGGATGCTTAAAATTTGGTCAGATACCGGATATTCGATACCTTCCAGGGGGTTGACCAATCTTCTCCCCTCCAGCTCATGACGGGAAAAAAAATCATTTAATGAAAACAATCCCCCCAAAATGTTCTACAAACACACGTCCTATCTATATCTATCTGTATACATTACATATGTATATACATGATTTTTCTTCATCTAAAAACTCCTCAATTCTGCATTAAAAATAATCTGAAAAAAAATCCCCACCCCAAATTCTGATGACATGATCTCCCCCCCCCCCTCCTGTGGGCACCCCTTCTTGATAATGTAACAGTTGGCAAATTTATCGTTCAGTATTGGCGAACAAAAATCGCTACCAGGGACCTAAACAGCATTTTCACCAAGTGGAGTTCATCGATTTGTGAACTGAACGGTTCAATTAAAACTGCAATGAAATAACTAGCCTTAAAATGTTCTTGGCCACGTCAAAGCTACAAGTTCGAATGAAATGACTATAAATGCGAGAAAAATGTTTGAGCTGTCAAGCCAGAAAGAAATGATAGCCACACAAAGGCGTATGCAGGGGTTGGCACCAGGGGTAATGTGGCACCCCCCATTAGCATCTGTCCGTTCCACCTCTAAAAAACGGCAGCTAATATGAAACTCCAAACATTTTTTTAGTTTTCTCATACCTTATGTCGGGGCTTAAAACTGCTTCTTTGATGCGTAAATATTCAAAGTTTTCCTTGGGAGAGCAATGAAGCCCTCAATTTTTGGCGACTTTTCTAAATCCCTGGTAGTGCTATAATAGTGCACCCAAGATTTTGCTGAGGAGAGCGGGAGGAAGAAAAAAATAACAGTAATTAATTAGTTTTACTGACCCGTATATATTTCTCATCTGCAATATTACTCTTGCTAATACCTTCAGAAAGAAGTACAAAATTAAATATCGTTGAGTCAGTAAAGGTGCAAAGACGTAAATATACATAACTTCTTATGAATTAGGGCAAGCTTACAAGGATCCCTCCCCCGAACATACTGCTCTCTTCTTCAAAGATTCCTACCGCTTCAAATAGCAACCTTTAGAATTTCGATTATTTACTAAGTTAACATTTTTTTAGATTTCATAGCACAACACTAAAAAAAAAGAAAATTGTTGTAACTTAAGATTACATGATTACTGAGATTCTTAAATTCCCTTCGTTTCATGCGTTATGTAACACATGAAAAGGCTTTACCAAATTAAATGAGACTATTTGATTACCAACTCATCAATAGTTGCCAATTCTTCCGATTTTCAACCGATCTCCCTCTTTTCAGTTTATTTGTACCGATTTTTCATCAGTCTTAATAATTTTCCTGATGTTTTAAAATTTATCTTAACATTTTGATTTATGAGCAAAATTTTTGACAACCAATGTTATATAGATCGCAATCGTGCATTGCGTATTTTATTGTATGAGTAGATATTTTTCTATCTCCCCTAAACGTCAATCACGCATTACCAAAATTCGTTCTCGTGAAATTTTCTTTCGAGTTACTCCGTGAAATCGGTGGCAAATTTTCATGCAATGTAATATTTTAATTGAATTTTCTTGATTTCTTCGAGATATAAGTAAAACCATACTTTGGAAGTATGCCAACATCGGACACGTGCTTCGCCGAAAATTTACGTTCCGTGCGTGATATTTCAATCCTTTTGCATCCTGTAAATATTATGAACTATTTTAAAAGAAGTTACTTTAACACATGCTACCTGAACTCAACTTATTTAAATAATTATTTTATTTATTTATTATTTTTAATATGATTTTAAATTTTATGAAATTATTAGTATAGCTACTTATTTTTGAGAACATATAAAACTTTTAATTTTGCCATTATCAGTGATGCCGCTAGACTTTAGAAATGACGAGCCCCTGGGACGCAGGACTCCCAAATTTCTGAGTCCCTTTTTTCAAAAAAGCGGGTCCCTATTCAAAAAAATGCATATCATGGCGTTAAAGATAAAAATGAAAAAAAAAAAAAAAACGTTTTGTGGCAAGAAATGTTTTTTTCAATGCAATTAGCAATTGATTCAATAACAATTGAATCGTTTATTTCGAAAAGGTAACATCTCATTTTTGAAAAAGAAAGAACTCTCAGTATTAATTTATTAATTTTTATGACACAATTAATCAAAAATCGTCTTAATTTACCAATATTGCATTGCTATTACCTATTAAAATAAAATAGTAAAAGATCAGACCCGTAAAGTTTTCCAACTTTTCATAAGCCATTTTTTTCTACCTCCTGAAAAAAATTATGTTTTTAAGAGTTGTTACCTTTTTGAAATAAACGATTCAATTCAACCAAGCATTAAAGCCAAAATCCCATATTTAAAAGCCAAAAATCAAACGATTGATTTTTGGCCGAATGCCAGATGCGCGAATTTTTCGCAATGTCGATTATATGGACAGTAGCACTCTTTCTTTAAACAGTGAAGACAATAAGGCTGCAACAAATAAAATAGGAAAATTTTATTGATTAATTAAATTCAAAATAAAATCCAAGAAAAAATCGTGAAAACGAACATTTTACGAAAGTTCGCAAAAACGAAACCTTTTCATACCGGAGCATTAAAAAACCCCGCATATTTCCCAAATTATGAAACATCAGGTTGTTATATCCTTAAAGAAATCTTTGGACATTGAATCGACATATGGTTCAGGAGAAATCAGTTCTGTTCAGAGCCATCTGTTTCCTCTTAGACCCGACCAGTGTTCCCCCCACCTCATTAGGGTTTTGATTGATGATCCCCGACGGGCTATACGCGAATATGTGTTGGACCTCTCCGCATTGGTTTTTTCTTCTGCTGTACGACCGTGGTCCGACTCATGGTCCGAGCAAAATCGGATGTGTATAGTGAGTCGGTGCAGAGTGCGTTCTTCAAGCACAGGGCACTGTATCCGCATTGAGAACCGACCCGACCCGACCAGCAATATCTAAAGACATTTTATTCGATACGGAAAAATTTGTTTTGGGTATTTAAGAACTATGTATCATGAATTTAGTTATTAATTTCTATTTTGAAAAATTATTTTTTTTTATTTCTATGCGATTTTCTGAAAAAAATATGTTACACCAAAAAAACGCTTAAGAATTTGAAATTTTTTGCTCGGCTGAAACGTTCGTACCCAAATGTAAAAACGAAAATATTTCACATCTATAATTGAATCCAAACTTATCATCATTATTATTATTGTTACCAAGTTTTTTTTTTCATTTATTACTTTTTTTCGCCGCACAGTGGTAAAGGGCTCTTTTATTTGAAGAAATTCAATTTATGTGTTGTTCATAAGTGTTACTCCTCCTTGCAATATTTTTTTGACCTCCTAACCGCCTTTGTGACTACATTAACATATAACTCATTTCTCACTAGGGGGGGGGGGGGGGATTGACACCCAAATTAAGAGTTCATAAAAAATACACACTTGCAGTTTTCAATTTTACTGGTGCATTTCAACGTATCCGTAATGGTTTTATAAATGCAGTTCAATGAAAGTTGCACCAAATAAATAAAATATAAAATTTCTTGAGATTTTTTTTTGCACTTCTGCAAAAAACATAAACTACAAATTTATACAACACAGCTAAGTTTTTTTTTTTTTTTGGGGGGGGGGGGGTAGCACAAATTACCGTATTTGTCACACCCATGCTAGGAACGTCACTGACATTAGTTTTACTTTTTAGAATTGACAATGATAATTAAAAACAAATAAATTAAGAATATCTAGTCTGCTGAATCTAAATGTTTGTAATTTAACCAAAATATGTGATGTCTAATGTCACGCTTCTTGTTCTACCCCCTCCTCCCTCGGAGTGTGAATGTGCGCGTTTAGAATTTATAAACCATTGGATATCAATTTCGAAATAAATATTCATCGAAATGAAGAAATATTTGTTCTCAGTTTAGGTAACTGCGATTGCAATAAATACGTACGAATATGAAAAAGCTTTTATTAATTATTTTATTTATTGCATAACATGAACACTAATTTTTATAAATAATATAATCTCTGAACTGATCGCGTGTTTGATGTCAATTTCTGTAGTTTTATTTGCGCAACCAATGTTTTCACTACAATGTTTTCAATTCACTACAATGTTTTCTTCTCTTAAAAATGTTTTTAAAAAAATAATCTTATTTTTATAAGTAGTGTAGTTATTAGTTTTTTCCGTGATTTAATAAGGGAACTTTTATTACACTATAGTACACATTTAATGTGCAATTATTTAATTTAAAAAAAAATACTTTATCTTCTTCCTCCCCTCCCTCTCTTTTAGATTGGTAAACAGTTTAATAAGGCAAAAAACATAAAATACTGTACAAAATCTATGCCTTGTAAAATTCATGGCATATAAAAAATATACATTCTAATAATGACAATACTTTTGCGTTATTTCATGCAACCAACTTGCTCGCCTTTTTCATGTTTACCGCCGAAAGTCGTCACTTTGCAAAATACCTCTTAGACGGCCCTAGACGGGCAACGGGGAAGTACAGAGGAGGAAACGGGCGACAATGCGAGTTAGCGCCGCTCCCCAATCGCTCTTTATATTTAAAAAAAGCTGAAAGAAAAAGGCGGGTTAAGGACGCGCAATATTTTTGCGTATCGATCTTTTTATATTTTACTCATTTTTTTTCGCGATAAAAATCACGCGGCCCGGAGGACGTGTGAAATTTTTTCTTTGCGTCCCCACGTCCGATTTTTGCGTATTTGACGCGCTATAGCGCGTCCGCGGCATCGCTTTGTTTTTAAAATAAATTATTTTATGAAGTTAAAAGATTTTTGTATTGTAACTTTCTGGTGTATGCTAAAGTTAAAACAAGGGCAAATCTACATTACTCTTAAAAAATTAGAAAATAAGCAGTAAAATTAAAATAAACTGATGTAAAAATTGACACTCTTTTCCTTTCATCTCAAAAATGTCTAGAAAAAGTCAATACTAGCAAAAGCAAGTGAAAGCTAAATGTATGAATAGCATAAAATATGCTTCTACTCCATATAAATGTGCAGTTAAACTGCATTAAATGATGAAATTTAGTTTTTCTGTGATTTTAAAATCAACAAGACCCCTTCTTTAAATAGGAAAAGATTGAAAATGGTACTTTTGGCCGGGGCAAAAATATATATATAGGTAACTCTACTCATCTAAGAACATGCCCTCCCCCCCCCCCTCTCTGAGACATACATTAAACGTCTGTTAAAAACAAGCATTAATAAAATGTTCTTGAGCAATATCACCCTCCCTTGAAAAATTTCCAGAATGGAACAACAAATACTTCCAACTGTTAATGTTAAATATAGCCCTTGGTTCCAACTGTACATATGAATAAATATAATGTAAAAAAAGCAGAAATTAACAATGAAAATTGCATGCACACGTTTTGGAGTTTCAAGGGACTCCTCCTGCAGCGCAAAACTCTGAAGAAGTGTTTCTTGCTCTCAAGAAGTGTTTTGGAAAACACATATATGGCAATTCTCATTACAAATGTGTGCCTTATTTGCATAGCATTTCTTCAAGCGTACTTTCAGTTTTGTCAGTAGTATAATTATTTGTCTCACATGGATAGTAATGGATTGAAAATTTGATTTATATACCTAAGATAGATTATCAATCAATTCCATTAAAATTAGCAATTAAATAAAATCATTTTGATCAAACACATGATGCACCACATAAAAGGAGGGAAATCATGCACTTTAAAAATTATTTTAAGGAAACAGTCTGACTGACTTATCATATAAATATGTATATATATTAAAAATGGATTAACTGACACCTTATGATTAGTATTATTTTGCTTTGACATTCATTTAATAGGGATTACATTTTCTCTTGTTTTGATCTAAACATTTCTTCTTTGTATTATACATAGTAAAAAATGTGTGAAGTACTGTAGATTATGGATATAAGGAGTAGTATGAAAGTATGGTGAATAAAGACTTTGATTACTTGAGATTGCAAGTAAACAAAATAACTAAAATCCAGAACAAGTGTAACAAAAATCTTCATATAGAACAATTAAATTGAATGGTGTTTGGATAACAGAAATTCCTGAGATAGGAAGTACATTATTTAAAATGTATGGAAATAATCATGTTCCTTACATTTATTACTTGCTCGTTTAACCATAAAAAAGGAAGATAAAAAACACGTAATGAAGCCTATATCAATTTAGTACATCGCAAATGTACAGTACAAAAAAAAAACATATATATTTTGGCTATGTACCTATTATCACATCTGAACAGAATAGAGCTAATTACATAGCTTACCGCATTTGGTTCCCAATTTCACATTAAGAATTTTAAACTCTTGAAATCTTGTATGTTACCATACCAACACAACCTAGTGTGGGTAAGTTAGCACACTTTTGTTACCTAGTTGGATACAAAAATTCTTTAAAAAATGCACCTAATCAGCTAACCATAGAACTATAAAACCTAGACAGAGCTACCATACTGATATCTTTGCTTTGCGTGAGACTAAAAGTAACAGATCACATGAAGACAAACTTCCAGTTTTATTTTATCAGCTTTATCTAATGTCTTATCTACTAAGTTCCTTCCATCAAAAGAAAGTTCTTGCTGATTAACTGTACTTCTGGGGGCAAACGCCCTGTTTAACACACATTGCTTTTTCAGGTTGGGCATGTGAGCCTGGCTTGATCATTATGTGTGTGCGATCAACTCCGCCTAGCTAGGTGTCTTAGCTCTTTGTCTATCTTTTTAAACCTAAAACCAATACTTACACTAAAAGAGCTCTTTTTTGCTTCATGGGAGTTTAGAAACTTATATTAAACATGTTTTTAAAATCAAAACTTCCACAATAAAATACTGCAAAGCAATAAAATCTGCATTTCAATAAAATCTGTTTGCATACGATATGGAAAGAGTAGGATAACGGATAAGTGGACAGATATGAAGTGCACGTTTTTTCTCTTTTTTTTGTATTGAAAATTAAATGCAAAAAAAAAAAAATAACAGGTTAAAAACATGATTCATGCTTGATTGTTGAATTTGAAGAAAAGAGCATAACTTGAGAGAAAAGTACTTTTCCTTCAGATTATGCAACATAATTCAATGCAGCAAAATAACTAAAATTGTGTTTATTTTACAAAAATGTACATTATGTACAAGGGGAGCATTAGTTGCTGCTCAAGACTTACAATTAGGATAACAATTTAAAACAAAAATTTCACATAAAAAACAGTCCTACTCTCTGGATATACGCACACACATATATATACACACATTTCAACAAAAGATTAAGTGCAATTAAATTTTTTATACGTTGAAATGCAAAGGCAATGTTCTCTGTTGTAATGCACTCATCTTACTTTTTTTTTCACTTAAGCTAAAAGGTATTATTCACTTTTTTATTTGTTAAAAATTTGACAGTTTAATTCATTAAATTTTTTAAGTTCAACCTTGAACGTTTAAACAATTTTTAACATTTTAGTTTTTCCGTTTGACAACATTTTGCTTTGTTTAAATATTTCAATTAGCGATAATCTCTCCTCAGTGTGGCTGATTGACCACTGATTTAGTTATTTAATTTAATGCATTTGCAACCCATATTATAAATAAATTTTATCTTTCTGCCTCGATTCTCCTGTAAAAAAAATAGAAATGAAAATTTTCATACCACCCTATTATTATTGAATTAATTATAAATACAAACACTCACTTTCAATTTAATTAATTCAAAACGCTATTGTAAATCAACAAACTTATGAAATGTTGATTCACAGTAAAATCAAGCAGCACACTGCACTTATTGTCTCACTTCGTAGACATAGCTTCAAATTGTATTTTATTTTGTTCCACATTGTACTGGACAAACAGTCTGACTGACTTATCATATACCTATGTATATATATTGAAAATGGATTAACTGACACCTTATGATTAGTATTATTTTGCTTTGACATTTATTTAATGGGAAAAAAAAAAAAAAAAATTACATTTTATCTTCTGTTTTGATCTAAACATTTCTTCTTTGTATTATAAATAGTAAAAAATGTATGAAGTGCTGTAGATTGTGGACGTAAGGAGTAGTATGAAAGTATGGTGAATAAAGACTTTAAAACAGAGGATTCCAAACCTATGTTGAAAGTAGGGCCAAAAAAACTCTTTCTAAAATTTTGTTTTATTGATAATATCTATCTATAATATAATAGCTATTATAATAGCTATTGATAATTAAATTATCAATAGCTACTAAATAAAAAAAGGTAAGAAGGTTGACAAAGACAGGAGAAAATGGTACTGAACTGTTTTGTCTTTAACTATTTATACACAGATAAGTATGGAGGGCAGCTTTCTGTTGTCAAAAATAAATTCATCTTTTAAATAATTCAGAGTATTAGGAAAAACTTCTTTGGTGATAATGTAGCCTTCAGAAATATATATTTGCTTGTCAAAAAATTTTGAAAATATCGTAAGATATGCAACATCTGTTTTCTGCCATTGACTAATGAAAAAAAAAGCCACAGTGGAATGATGTAACACAAAGTGTTACTATTTGTAAAGTAACGGAACAACTACTTTAACTATGACATAAGGAGTTTAAAATCCTGATACCTGCTGGTTTCACACAGTTCTCTGGTTGAAGTGTCATTTTGAATGTAGACGAGAGGAAATCTTGTGCTAAGAAAGTAACTGCAATCCGACACAAATAGAGCTGGTGTTTAGATTCTCAACATAGTAAGGGACAAAATGAATAATACTGTGGAATTAGTATCAGATTCTTCGATGCACATTTTCTGAGAACAAGGGAAGATCAAGGAATCAGGCTATAGTTGAAGAAGGCATCATAAACAGATTATTCAACTGCCAACGTGTTAAAGTCTGGGATGGCTGATTGGATAATATAAAACAGCAAGATAGATGTAGCATTGAACTTGGTGGTCGACAAGCAGAGAAATGTGAAGATTGCCTAGTTTACCTTGACGAATTTTATGTAAATTTTGAGAAGAAATTTATCTTGGATTTTACCAATTTTTTAAAAATGTTTTAATTAATAAATGTAGGGTCAGTTGGGGTAATTGTAAACACTTTTTCAATGTTTTAACATTTGATCCTTCCCTACCTCTTGAATGAATTCAGGGAAAAAATTGTGAGCATTGTAGCCACTACTGTACTTCTTGTGAGTAAATGTGTACAAAAATTTTGACTTTATGATTCTGGGGTAATTGTAAACAGTGTTTATTTTTGAATAAGGTTGATGCAAATGGAAAATTGTTTCATACACAGTCTGCTTGGAGGCTTAAGAAGTTCTGGAGCAATGGCTTTCAATCTGCGGCCAACAGGCCGCATGTGGTCCACTGAATTATGTTAGGAGTCGGCTGAGATCTTTTAATGAGAAATATCTTGCAAAAAAATCAAGTAATGCGACAAATTTATGTAAAATTTGTACCGCAGTGGATCAGTCGGTTAAGCTTGGATCGCACAGAACACCGAAAGTGAAGCCCAACTGGCAATGGGGAGGGTGTCCGTCTCCCGCGACTGATTACTCTGAGACCGAATGTGCTAAAGGGAGCTGTGCACGTAAAATACATCGTCGCTTCAAACGTCCAACAAGTTAGAAATAATTTCCACTGAGGGACCAACCTAGGTGACGATCTCTCTTCTGGGAGCTTGTTCAAAATCATTAAGCCCCTTTGAGCCAAGTGTACTTCATTCTACCGGAGCTCATAATTAATCAGTAGGAACTCCCTTAATTCAAGGTCGCCCTGCAAGGGGGGCTTGGATTTCCAAGTGGCATTAGCAACAACAACAACAGTTATGTAAAATAGACACAAAAGTGTAATTTACATCAAAATATAATACTTATTGTCCCCCCAAAACATTGAAAATACAATAAATTTGATTACAATTACCCCAGAGTACGAAATATATGGGGTAATTGTAAACACCTAACTTGCACATGAAAAATAACAGGGATGATTAAATTCATAACAAAATGTTTTTAGCAGCATTCCATATGACAAATAAAAATGGTTGAAACCACTTACATCGCTTTTGTAGATGATGAGTTGGAGAGGAAAATGTAAGATCACTTAATTTTGTTAAACAACTTTTTTCACTGTGCCATTTTCAAATAATAGCGATGCCTCCACAGTTGCTTCGAAACTTACGAAACTGTTTCAATGTCTCCCCTATGCTGCCAGTTTATCACTCACAAGCAGTTAAGTTTTCAAAACCACTACAAGTGTAGTTATGAAACTTGTTTACAATCACCCCATGTTTACAATTACCCCAACTGATCCTATTTTTTAAAGAGAAGATTTGGTTCATTGAACTGGTGAGCTTTTGTACTTGTTGCCTGATAATCTTAAAATTGAAAAAAAAAGCATTTTAACTTTTGCTTTTAATAATAGATTAACGTTTCTTTCTAATAGATTAACTACAAGATTAACATTCTTACTAATAGATTAACATTTTTTCCATGCAGATATAAATTTCATGTGTTACTGATCCATACCATTGCTTCTTAACCTGTGGATTTTGACCCCTAAGGTCAATGAGGTGTAAAGGGAGCCACAATCTGTCCAAAAAAAGTAAGACCTGTGTACTAAACATTGTTTGGTTAATGAAAGCACTTTAAGTTATTATCAAATGTTACAAAATTCAGTATTATACAGATAAAATATTGTAGAAAGGGATTCACAAGGCTTTTTACATATCTATTTTAGTTTTATACTATTTGGGTTTTACACTAGTTGCAACACTAAAAAGGTTGAGAAGCAATACTCTATGCTGTAAAATGCTTTATAATTCAATGTGAAAATGTATAAATTTGGTCAATTTTGCATCAACTCTACTTGACAACTTTAAAATAGATATGCAGAAAAACTTTTTCAGGCTTATAATAAGTCCCGCATGAAATTCTTTCAAAGATAATACTTGTAGGAAAAATTTCCATGCTTACAGTTTTTTCTTTTATATTTTTTGCAAGTTAGATAAATACTTTAAAGTATAAATAATATAAAAGAAAATTCTTACTTAAGATGATATATGAGCTAAAGTAGCACAGTGGGTAAACTTTTGATGTCTGACTTGAACTAATATAAATTGTCTATGTGATATGAGAAAGGAATGAACATCTGATGCATAGAATGATGAAAGAATATTTCAAAGACTTCCAACATTGTTAAATCTTTTAAGTTTTTCAGGAAAATTATCTTTATAAAGAACAGGATCAGCACGAAATTCAACAGTTTTTAAAGACATCACACCATATATCTGAGAGAACCTGTTAATACATTCAGAACGTTCAGCCATATGTATTACATCAGCAGAAAGCATTTCAACATTGGTACACTCGGGACATTTAAATTTTTTCCTTGGAGTTACTTTTATGGGTGCTTTTCCAGTAACATTAGCTACTAGGAAATTCATTGCAATATCTTCACAGTTCATGTGAGCATCAACCCATTCTTTGATATCACCAGGCATGGAATATGTATACAAGTAACTGTAATACTAGAAAATAAAGAGAGAAATTTTTTTTTTTTAAATGTTATAAAACATAGCATGAAGTGAAAAAAACTGTACCATTATTTTCACTTCAATTTTATTGAGAGTGACATTTTCATTATAACTTTATTTTTTAAAGTGTTTCATCATGATTTGGTAACTAATACTGTTTAAGAAACTCTTTTTGGTAGTATAATCAAAATTACATAAAGTTAGTATAAGTACTTGTTTTCAATTGCACAAAGGATTGAAAATAATACTAAACAAAATACATTAAACACTTGCCTATTTTTCCCATGCACCACGCATGGGCTTTTGGGTCTTTACTGATTTGTTTATAAGAGACAGCTTACAAATTAATAAACCCTTGACATTGCTCTTTTTTTTTAAATAAAAGTTATTTTAGTTTGAGATATTACTTTTAAACATTGAAAAGAAATATGATATAATGTGGAGCTGAAGACTCAGATTTGATGCAGGCATATTGGAAAAGTAGATTAGTTCAGTTCTGTATTACTTCTTGTTAAAACTGAATTAATGAAAAACATCTAATGGTTCACTATATTTTCAGCAGATCTAGTGATCTAGGCAGTGGCGTAACTAGACTTAGTGGCGCCCGGGGCGAAATCTGGGAATGCCGCCCCCTCAATCGTGCCGACAGCAGAACAGCCCTGAAGTCAAAAAATGGGAGGGCGGGGGGAGCATGAGTTTGGCGACTATCAACATTTTTTTTCGATCGGGAGAATACAAATAGTTAATATATATATATATATATATATATATATATATATATATATGTAACATCACAGCTACTGAATGTCATTTAGATACCTTTTTCATTATGATATGATAACGAAAATTAAAAAAAAACTAAGAACGTATTTCACAGGTCTTTATTCCACCACATCTCTAGCGTAGAATGAGCACAGCATAACTTTTTATACCCGTATATTTCTTACTGCGCATGACAGTTTTTTTATTGCCTTGTATGGTAAGGTTGGATGCATAGAGGATTGGAGTATTACGTAATCAACATTCCGAATACCGAAATCAAAACAGAAACATTTAATTTTTAATTATAAAACCGTAATTAATAACTGATTTAAACCAGATTAATTTTTAATTTAATGAAATATTAATTTCTATTGTTACATATATATATATATACCTCCATGGGTCATTCCAAAATTAACATGCCATATATATTTTTCAGACATTCAGTCAAATTTTTCGACTAATTTTTCCACCCGCCATTCTTTTTGGAATAACTGCGTTAGGGTATTTGGAAAAGCGATATAAATCTAGAAACTGATACTTGCGCAAAAATAGGGGGGGGGGGGGGGACTCTTCCCTGCGAAATTTTAGAAATTGAAGTATAAAACACGCAATTCTAGACTATATTTAGTGACGCTGTTGAAGAGAGAGGTGTTTAGGCACTTCACCCCTCCCTATTGATGCATTTCACCGAAAATTCATTTATATTGGTCCCAAATATGCAATTTTAGCCTATATTTGGAGACATTAGAAGATTCGCGTCATGACCCCTATGAACTCCCTTGTATCCACAATTTCCGCAGTTAAATCGTAAGTTTCTCGAATAGTTTACTAGAAGTTTTGTTGATTATTCAAAGTTGTTAATGAATCATGAAAGTATAAGAAATATTTTACTCCGCATTTCAATAAAAAGAGGATGCTTAAGCGTTTCATCAACATTTCAAGAGAATTTTTTTGAAGACATCACATAATGGCCGCATGTATTGTTGGGTGTTGCACAAAAGGGACTATGTATTGACATCCCATTGCAAATAAGATTTATATATCGTTTTCAATGTTCTCCGGTGAGAAACATCTTAAACCAGACTTCTTAAAAGTCTTTTTAAGGGTGGGTTTCTGAATTGACATATTGAATAGTGGAAAACCAAGAAAGCTCCAATCTGTCAAATCGATGAAGGTTAGTCACATCAACTACTTTACCTTTTTGTTCCTCAAAGCAACAACTGGATTTGAACTCCGTACAATTTCAAAAAGGAGTTTGGCACTTTTTTATGTTGAAAGCCTCCGCGATAGTTTGACAACATTTGTTGCAAACATTAACATATAAACGACAAAAGTAAAGAAATTGAAACTTAATCTTTGAATTAAAAAGAATGCACAAAATTTAGTTCGAAATATAAAATAAATAAATTAAATTAAAAAAAAGCTTGATAACACATTGGATTGTTGGTTGATGAAAGTACGTTTTTCCACCTCAATCCTCAATCCACGTGGTAAGTTTACTTCACACAATGTTTAACTTAGCAAAATATCTTTTAGTGGAAAGCTGTCTTTCTGAAGGTCTTTAAGGGTAGTATTATGCATTGCATTTGTTCATTGAATAATAGGAAAATAGGAAAACTTCCATCCATCTCGAAATTCAGTGAGCGTTAGACAAGATATCACAACCATTTCACCTTCTTATTCCTCAAAGGAAAGTCTGCATCACCTGTATTCGACTTTCTGACTATTTTCAAAACTTAATTAGCTACTACCTCATCTTTACGCCTCCTTCCTTCCCATGACTCGACAGCATTTCGTACAAAACTTATCGATTCATAGTTGTTGGGTAAATAATTAAACGCAGTAGCAGGAAAAAGGGAAAAAAACACAACAGTTTTATTATTATTATTATTACAATTATCACTACAGTTTTGCCCTAATAAAATTTCCCTTTATAGAATGTTGTCCATTTAGCATAGAATAACAATATTATAAATTATTGATTTTTCTCTGATGTAGCTTAAAAATTGTATAACTATTTGAAATATTTTGATACGACAAACATAGCACTCGGCGCAATAAGATATATTTTTATTTTTTCAAATTGTTATTATGATATGCCCTGACAAATTGCTCAACTTTTTAGTTTAAAAAATTTTGATGGAAGAAAACTATTTAATTTAATTAATAAATAAATTTTTCTGCACAGCAGAACAAATTTTTATAATTGAAAGATTACACCCATGTATTGCTGTTTGGTTTTTAGAATGGCTCTTACAATGACCCCCACTTATACGCCCTATCATTTATAGGAAAGGCTTTGATTTCATTCAATTTTAATGATGAAGCATGATCGATACTAGTCATCGTAAATTATTTAATTCAATTAGCACAACTGTTATACTTTAAACTATTTTTTAATATCTTGACAGCAGAGGTTGAATTCTATGGATTATCATTAAATGTCAGTAGAAGCATTAAGAAACGATAGAGCAATCTTTATAACGATGCCCATGCATTTTAAAGCCTTGCATGCATTTGAAAGGGGAGGGGGGAGGGATTGAAAAACAAAGCTAATTTTTTTTTTTTTTTTAACGAAGCAATAACCTCTTGCCTTGTTTGATGAATGAAACCGTAATTTTTCAATTTTTCATCGTAATTGAGTTTCAACAGAAAAAATGTTGTCTGTCAGTGTCAACAGAAACTCCTTCCATACCGATAGAAAAGAGTAGCTTTTTTCTTTCTTTCTAATGGGGCTGCAGTATTGGTCCTCAACCATTGTAGACCTGGTGCGTCCCCAGAGATTGGTACCAACTCTTTCAGCGGCACCACAATGAGTGTGGTACCATTGCCGCAATTTTTTTGACGCTCAGTTTCCCTAGATGGCGGCACCTGACCACTCGTTGATGCAATCGGCACTAGGAATTTAATTTAGCCGAGAGTATCCATGCCAAAGAGATCTTTAACATACCACATAATCATATGACATCTGCGCAGACAGACGATTTTCTGCATCTTAAAAATCCACCACCTTGGGCTAGGTTTGAAATTGCGATCTTGGGCGTACGAGGCTTGCGCCTTACGACTACGCCACCCTGACAACAGAAAAGAATAGTAAAACGAAGTAAAACCGAATCGAGAGAGTGGCTTTGATGTCTTAAAGAGGGAAGATGACCCGCCGAAATTCATCAGACCCCTCAATAAACACGAAAGCATGAAAAAGGAAATATTACGCACTAAACACTGAAACACTGGTTGAATTGCATGATAGCCATGGTCATCAAGATAAAAATAATTTTAAATGAACTGCAATTAAAAAAAGTTATCAGATAGTAAAATTATTATTTTATGAATTCTCCTTTTATGAGCATATAAATAACATTTTTTCAAAGACAGAAGAAATGTATATATTATACTTACTGAATACTTGCACTGTTGCCGAATGTTTCTACTGCACATAAAATTTTAAAACAATGTCTCTCTCATCTTCACAATCCGAAGTTACTTATAAAGTTGGCGAAAGTTCAAGACTATCTGAATTTCATTAATTCGTTTAGCAAATAAAAGAAGGAATTTTTTGCCCCTACAAAAACACTAACTGTCCATCAGGTTGCCTATTGTTCAAAAATACTCAACCTGATTATTTCTAGGGCTGTCTTATACTTATTTGGAGAACTTTCAGATGATTTTGCAGATAATTATTAGGAACAAAAAAACTTGTTTTTTCGATTATTATTCATGACTGAGTTGACAAAATACGAATTTTGTTTTTGAGAAGACCCAACGTTGAGAACCGAGAAAATGACGCTTTGGAACAAGCGTTGTGGCCAACTTGTGGTCATTAAGAATGACCACAATTTGAGACCCCGCCGGGGGACCGGTCGGGTAATAAAGTCGGGGAATAGCGAGTGGTAGAGCTTCAGTGAAAATAGAGCTTTTGACCATTGTCCATGCACCGACATCGGTGAATTCGTCTTCTTCGTCGGCGCTCTTTCAAGAGATTGCTTCCTGGGAACCCTTTGCTTTTCTGCCGACACAGGGAATAGTCAGCGTCAATGGGCGGGCTCTAATAAGAGAGATGACAGCTGTTACTTGAGTAATTTAACAGGGCTTGGGATACCTCCATACTTTTCGTATCAGTGCTTTTTGTTACTTGTCCTTTTAGCCACATGCCATTCAGAATCTTTTGAAATACTTGTTGACATTGACGGACAGTCGGACGCGGAAATGACATTATAGACTATTTAGAAGTTACTACCTATTATCTCCAACAGCACAGCAAAGAAGCAACCTTCTTCCCTAGGAAGCAAAACAAAAAGTATGCCTAAGGGGTGCAGAAAAAGCCGAAACCAGACGTCACTCAGTGGCCGTAACGCTTTCTGTCCCCCCCCCCCCCCGCCCTTATTAAGGGCAGTAAATGGGACTTTTCGAAAAAAAGAAAAACTTCGCCCTGTTTGCGAAATTTGCGAAAAAAAAATAAATTAAAATAAAAACAACATTGCGTTTTGTTGAGATGGGAATTCCGAACTTTTTGCCGCCCCCTGAACAGTGCCGCCTGGGGCTGACCGCCCCCACCGCTCCCCCCCTAGTTACGCCACTGGATCTAGGCGTATAAATAAGTGTATGAAACTTCCTGAATCATGACTAAAAGTGCAAGCATTGTAGTGAAAACTTAGCTTCACTTACTGCTAAGAAATGCAAAACAAAAACTTGGTACAAATTTTTAAAAATTTGAAAGCATAAATGCTGTAGACTCAAAATTTCAGAGTGATTTAAAAACTTTTGCACTTTGCTCGAACAAAAGGAGGTAAGGATACTTGTAAATACAATAGCACTATAAATTTACATTAATAACTATGTGCTATTTCATTCAGCATTTTTCTTCACAATAATACTGACAGGTTGTTGGAAGAAATCAGGGGATAGTCACGGCAAAATTCAAAGCTAGAAACAAAACCTATTTTTCTCGTGTGCTGAACAAGACCCAAACAAATATGCATAGGCAAACAACTTGCTATTTTAGTGCCTTTAAAAATGTATAACGGTATTTTTCAAAGTATAAATATGACACACAGCAAAAAAAAAATACTGATACCAAATAATTTTTATTTTATAGTTTAGCTTTAATGCAATCTGAAATATTAAGTGAGTCATTAAAAACATGATACAATAAGTTTGGTATGAGGTTTAAGTTTGGCCACTTTAGTATGATTTAGCCACACGATTGATTAATCTATATTAGAAAAAAAAGAAAGCAACAAAAGTAAATAAAAAAATAGGATATTAAATTAACTGCTAAGTACTGGATTAACTGATAGTGCCAGGTTTGACAACTGACCAAACTTGGCACAGTTGTCAAGCTAACCCCACCAAAATTAAAGGAAAAACTTATACATGTACATGAAATTATAATATACTCTACATCAAAACCAATTTAAATACCATTTAAGGGGGGGAAGTGGTATTAATTGTTTTAAAGTTTTGGGAAGCAGATAAAATACAAAAACTTTAACAACTTTTACGGTAAGTAATTTTTTTACTGAAATTAGATTTCTGTAAGTTTTTCTGTGCTTTGCATAAAAATCAATTGTTTTAGATCACATTTAATTTGTAAGTTCAATAATTTCAAATTTTAGCAACATGAAAAAAGGAAACAATTTGCTTCAGCACTCATAGGATTATAAAAATTTAAATTCGCACTTTAAATTTTGTACTTACCTAACATTGAAACAATTATTTGTAACATAATACCTATACATCATACTCTTCCAAGTGAAAGCAGCATAATTTAAAGACTGAAATCTCATCATAGCGAATACATATAGCGAAGATGGAATATTTGAAAAATAAAAAATAAATGTTCAGTCCTATTTTAAATGACATTACATTAACATATGTTCTGTTATAACAAACATTCAATTATAGTAAAATGTTTTCCCAGAGCCTTAGTATTCGTTGTAATAGGATTTCACTGTATAATTAAAAATAATTAATTTATATAATAAATGTTAAAAATAGTTTAAAACTGAATTGATTGAAAGACAACTCTAATAATAAACTGATTTTGGAGAAAGATTAACCCCTTTGGTACGGATGCCTACGGAACAAAGTACTCCCACAGGATGCAGAGGTGTCACTCTAATCAAAAAGTTTTCAGTAGTACCCTGAACAATTTTCAGTAGTTTTCAGCACTTATCAGTAGTTTGTAGTACCAGAGAAACACGAATGCAAAAACTACTCAATATTCAACCTAAAGCCAAATTTGCCTCAGCTGAACCATGGTGGAAACAAACTCCAAGAAAAAAAAACCCAACTCCCTGATTGGGCTCCAAAAATTTCCCTGATGTTATAATTAAATTGTGAGTCACACAGCATCATTGCCATGTGTAATGACAATATCACAGTGGTGAAACCAGAAAAAATATTTAAGGGGTGGGGTGACTTTTCCAACTCAACTTTGTGCAATTCCTTTTTTTTTCCAGTGAAGGAAAAATAACGTAATTTTCTAAGTAATATAATCTGCAACTGCTGAGAGTTTTGAATCTAAAGTTTTTTTTTTTTTTTAAGAATAAAGATCATCCCCCCCATCATTACTTCATGCTTATATTACTTAATTTTCTCAAGATGCATTTGTTTTTGTATCAAGTAAAGAAAACAGTTTTGATCATCACAATATAAATCATCACTCTCGGGGGGGGGGGGGGGGCAGGGTTCGCTGATTTTTAAATCTTTTTTTAAATCAAGTGATTTTTTTTTAAATCATTGATTTTACTATGAAGTGATTGATGTTACTTAGGAAGTGTTGTAAAAAAGAAATATGTTGCAATTATAACTACTGTTTCAAACAAAACTCCCTAGGTCCATGTCTGTGTGCATAACATATTTTATAAGGTTAGAATTAATTACTATTCTTTTAATTTGACAATTTTTAATTTTACAATATTATTCAAGCTTCTTAACAGCAAAGCATAATTCATTCAATCATTCTAATTACAATTTATAATATATAATCCTGAACCATTCTGTGTTTTTTATCTTAAAAATAGTACTTAAAACAACAATTGTTAGAATTTAGAATATATATCCTAAAAGTTTCATCCACGTCCCCTAATAGCTTAAGGTTTTTTTTCCTTCTAAAATATTTTTTTATCATAGAAGTTTTCAATAAAGATACCTGATAAAAACAAAAAAATTCAGTTTTTAGGAATGGTGTGAGCATATGATTTTTTAAAATGGGTAAAAATATTTCAGGCTTTTTTATTTATAAAATTGAAAAATGATTAAAGTACATTTAATGTATAACTTAAGAACACACAATTGGTACTTTTTTCAAATTTCAACCGCAAAATAATTCAGATTAAATGTGTTTATTTTCTCTGTACTTATAAGTGTACTATTATTCCTGGTAGGGTTAAGTTTCATTTGAGTCATGCATTTGCATTAAAATTTGTTTATAAATATTACTATTAAAAAATATTTATTGCTGTGAAAATAGCTTAAGATGCGTTTTTGCATATTGATTAGGATGCCATATTGTTTCTTTGAATGTAACATAATAATTATCCAAAATATTTAGGGTCTTTTTTAAAAAAAAATATAATTTAAAAATCCGATTTAAATTTAAAAAATCACGAACCCTGGGGGGGCACATGGGCTCTCTGTGCCTCTCCCCCTTGTTGCGCCACTAAACCCAAATTCGGCACGCCTACGGTCTTAGGCCGAATTTTGGAACATGACCAAAAATGGCGGATTCTATGAAACGAACGCTGGCACGCATTTTTTTTTTTTACGTAAGATTGCAATGTCTTCTTAACTCGAGCACAAAAAATGACCTTTTTTTGTTGCTTAATTGGAGAGACAACGCTTTCAACCAATGGGAAATCGGCAATCAAGCTGACCACGTGCAACGAAAGGAAATTTCGCAGACGAAACTTTGGAGAATTCCCTGATTTCCCGGTTGTGTTTCCACTCAATAAGATTATTTTTTAATATAAAATACAAATTTAATTTCTAACTGAATTCGTTAATTGATTTAGGACCAAATAGTTAATAAGAAAACGAGCACCCGACTTACACAACGAAGAATGCAATAAGCAACTGCTGATAAAAGGCATCCATGATAAAAGGACGTGTCCATGCGCAAGTGTAAGCGAAAAACCCCGAAGCCAAAACTCTCTCGCCGAGTAGAACAGGGTTGCTGTAAATATTGCTCCACGTGGAGAGATATTCCAGTTAGAACCGGAATTTTGAGCTTTCTACCGTCGCCAATATCCTATTGTTCGCAGCTTCAAACTACCGCGAATCGTCCGTAAGCGCTTGTTTTGGCGACTGTTGGTGAATTTTTTTTTTATGCGCACCAAGCGCAAAAAGTTCAACTCGGCTAAAATATTGTATTTTCCGTAGAAAAAAAGGCGCTTTCCGTAATTCATTGTCAACTTCAAATTTTTTTATTTTTTCGTAGATACTACAGAGAATCCATAGCATTTGGCATCTCTGAGGATGGGACATGCCAAGCGCCGAATGTCACTACAGGCAGGAGCATTTTCTCCTACTAAGCCTAATGAGGTCTCCTAAGCTAAAACCATATCAACCGCTTAAGCAGAAGACTAGTCCTTCATTTCTGAACAAAATTAATTGTTTTCTAAGAAAATAGGGGCTTAAAAATCTCTTAATCTTAAAAAGGGAGGAGAGATTTTAAGAAAAAAGTAGATTTGTGTGGAAGGGGAGGAATGTGCTTCTCAAAGAAACAAAGTTATAAGCCTTAATACACTGCTCAGGCTAGAGAATATGTGTTTACTTTTCAAAAATCTTTAAAAATCTGGAATATAAAGGTAGATAACACTATAAAAGAAGTTACACAGGCGTGATTAAATTTCTGAAAATGGAAGATAGTTAAGCATTGAACCCATCATTGAACTGAACACTTTCCAGACAGTTTAAACTCTGCCCATGTCAAGAGAAACAAGCAATTGCACCCGATTTTGAAATCAATTTATATTGTCCTAGGTTGAGAGACAGAAAAAGTATGAAACAGGTGTACATCAGGCCTAACAATAGAGCTTTAGAAATAAAATTTCACGTTAAATTAAAGCACAAATGAAAAGTTTTTTGGCTGGAACATTTGCTTACTCAGAATAGACTTTGCTAGCTGGATTTCTTTACAATGATAAATAAAGGAATCACCATTAAATAGCAATGACAAAAGGTGGTTAATACCTTGGGGGACATGATAGTAACCACAGTATATCCAATTCCACAGTATATTGAGGCAAGTTATAGCCTGGTTTTACTGTATACTGAGAAAGTAGACATTTACAAGACAGTAGACAACGTTTGATTTTTAGTACTACTATTAACATAAAAATTTATTTCGCTGGCAGTAAATTAGGTTACTAACTATATTACTAAACAGCAATTTATTATATTGTTTGGAAAAATAAACAGACAGTGAAAACCTGTAAAGTTTACCACCTTGGTAAGTTGACCACTGTTGTCAGGAACGGAATTAGCCCTTCAACCTCTGTCTCCCCCTTTAAGTTGACCACAAAATTGCTCCACCGCAAGTGGTCAACTTACACAGGTGTCACTGTATATCTATTCATAGCTAGAGAAGAATTTTAGAACAATATCAAAAATTGCAGAGTTAAAAATCAGATGAAATAAAACTTTTAAGCTGTATTAGCTGATGCAGAATCATAGAAAACACTACAAAATTACGTCAATTGAATGCATAATAATTCATGTAATTGTAAGATTGAAAGGTCATAAAATGTAGCATTTTTTCTTACTTTATGATAAAATGCAGCACCAGTTAAAACCATTGATATTTCATTTGTCCATTCTGATTCATATTTCCATTTCTTAGTAGTATTATCCCATAAATGAACACGAGATGGAAAACCAACAATACGGTCTGGAAATTCCCTCCAAACCTGAAAAATGAGGATGTTTTAATATTTAACACATTCACGCCGGCGCGTACCAACGGTAGCCTGCACTAGACTGTCTCATCGGGCGGTGCATACCACCAGTGTCCCGCACTATAGACTCTCATTGGGAGCCGCCAGATGAAGCGCAGCATGAATTCTAGCACCGCCTCACAGCGAAAAACATAAAAATCGGCCCCGGCGTGAACGTGTTAAGATATTCTCAAGGCTTCACACAAATTTATTTAAAAACACTAACAAAGCATTCCTAAGTGGGTTTCTTTAAATAAAAATTCTGATTTCTTTAAACTAAATCAACAGCAACATATAATTTGTAGACAAATAGCAATGAATAGCACCCTGCTGTAATCTCATAAAGTGTTAACAGTAAACGTATTAAATGCATTTGCCTTATCTATAACATTTATTTTGGTAAAATGATTGTAATAAATATTTTTATTCTCTCTACTACTTCTAAAATAGCTACCAATAAAATTAGTAACTTGATAGCTGGACTGAAGTCTGTATCAAAAAGATTGCCAGTATGCTCAAGTTCACCTTGCTTTATTTACAAAGGCAATTTTGTAACTCATCGATATTAAATAAACACTTAACTTGTGGTACTAACTTCTTTACTTATATAAATAAGGGTTTAAATTCAAATGTAATAATGTAGTTCTGTATAGATATGATTTCTAGCAACAAAGAATAAAGCAACATACATCGAACTAAACACTCAAAAACAAAAAACACTTCTTAGTTCATGAACTTTATGTGTGCTGTATTTTATTGAAGAAGCACTACATCTTTTTGGAGTGATAGTTAAATTTGGATAAAAAATTATAACTTATGTTTAAAGAATATACTATAATTCATTCATAAGGTAATTACTATTACTGAATCAGAATTTTCGCCCGTCAGATTCATTGAGATCACTTCATTTACAATAGGCACTAGTGTCGGCATTAACAATAGGCGCTAGTGTCAGCATTTACAATAGGCCCTAGTGTCGGCATTTACAATAGGCACTAGTGTCAGCATTTACAATAGGCACTAGTGTCAGCATTTACAAGCTCCATTTCTTTGATAAAATAGGTTGTTTAATTTAGTTTGTATGCAAAAGGGGTGTTACAAACATTAGAAGCCATTAATCAAACAAGGAAAAACTATATTTATTTAAAAATCAACTTGTACTGATAGCATTCAACTTCCATTGTGTTTTTTATGGGTAGTCCAATGATTATGGGCAAGAAATAATAATACTTAAAAAGTAAATACATTTTTTAAAATAAAAATAAGGATTACATACTTCGTAACCAAATTCTAATTCATCAGCAGTTAACATAACAATATCGTCATCAATAGCAAGGACACTCTCAGTTTCAATTTCATCATATGGAAAGAATCTAGAAAGTTTTTTTAAGTGTTAGGAATTGATTACAAAAAATCAAGAAATAAAGACAGCAATGTCACATAAAATTAACTTACTGATATGCACATAAATGAAACATTTACCTGTTGCTTAAACGGTTTTCTTTTGTCTGCACAACTTTTAATGGTTTACTAATCTTTGGCCATGCAGAGGCTGTAGAAAAAGTATAAAAAGTTGAAAAAACAAGAAATATTAAGTATGTTTCACAATTTATCAAATAAAAGTATCTGAATGTTTCAACAATTTTACAAGGTGGCTACAACTAAAGAGAGTAGAATTTGTTTTGGCATTAACTTCATTTGTGTTTCATGAAAACTTTACCTACTTTTAAAAACCACAGGGAAGGAAAATCGGCATGAGAAAAATTAGTTTGAATTTTGACCACCAGATTGAAATCTCGCATAGAAAGAACAAGAAACACAACAAAAGCCTTTGATAATAATTTGCATAAATTTCCTGCAAAAACATGAATCAAATTTAAATTTTGAAAAAGAATTTCTCCAGCAGAAAAAGATGGCACTAAATACTTTTCTTTCTTCATTTGTAAACAATGAAATCTAAAAAATGCTATTTTTAGACCAAAAAAAACTTAACATTATTAAAGAAATTGAAACTGACAAATTATATAGTTTTTGATGTTAAAAAATTTATACATGGAGACAAAGGTGGTATTTGAAATACTAAGCCAAATTTAACATTTAATAAATCAAGCCCCTACTTTCAGAGAAAAATCGGAAATATTTTGCAGGGTTAGTTACATGTGAAAATATAAGAGAATGAAAAAAGCTCCAACAGAATAAAATACTGCAGGGAAAATTATGGAGCAAATTATATGGGTTTCGATGCTACTAAATTTGAGTGAAGACCAAAATACTGGGAAATTCCTAAATCCCCAAAGGTTGCAGTCCCGAGGGTTCTGGATTTGCATCCCATGCTGTATCTTCATTTCACTAAACACACACAAGTGCATTAATGATTTTACATTGCTCTGATTCCTAATTAATCATAAAACTATTTCTTTCAATTTTTTTAATAATAACGATTTAAATACAGTAGAAACTAAATCAATAATTTTTCACAGTACCATTCACTTGAAATGATAAATATAGAAAATTGATGCATGAGGTTCAACATAAAACATATTAAGCGTGATAAGACAATTAACTCTATACAATGCATACCAGACAATGATAGATGTGGGAACAATGAATCAAGGTTTTACTGCACATATTTGCTGATTTATTAACTTATAAATGCAAAACCAAAGCTATATATCTTCTAGAGCTTATAGTTTTAAGGGAAATAGCTGAAGAATTGAGACAACGCACCTAATGGAGGAGGTTTAACTTGATTATTCCATACAACAAGAACTTTAGAAAGACTAGGTGCTTGAACAACTTTCTGAATAACTTGAAACAAGCTTTCCAAACGATCATAAGTAAGAATAACAGCTGTAAATCCTTGAGACTTAGGAGCGATCATTGGTAGGAACAAAGGAGAAGATATGCCTGCCTGAAAAATTAAATTTAAAATTATGAAATATTTGGCTCACAGTAAAGGTATACAAACACATACTACAATTATAAATGCATACCATAAAATTGTTTAAAATCCCAAACTCTAAAAAATACAATAGATCATAAGCAGCTGAACATTACTCCTACTCATGACAATCTACTTTCATCATGAAATATGCAACGAATTCACAACTTCACGATTTCACAACCTAAGCAAAGAAAATCAATCAGCAATAAAGACTAAGTCACGCACCAGCATTACTCAATGATGCATATTGCCATCAGACATAAATAATTTATCAGGTTATATTTGGTGAGGTTAGGAAAAGAAGAAATGGATGGACTGATGGTTCTCCACTGGAATATTTTTTGAATAAAAAATTCAGTTTTATATTATCTTTGTATACATTAATAGAAGGAAGGGTTGAATTTCCCTCTTAAAATTGTCTTTGAAAGTGAAGGCAAGTTTAGGCTACCTTTTGTAACATTAGGGGAAGGGGTTTAGTTCAGCTGCTTAAAATATTAAATAATATTTTAAAGTTCAAACACAATCAGAAATGCAAAAACAATTTTCTGAGCATGAACGTCATCCGGCATGTAACTGCATCACCCCACTATGATAACACAATAACTTAGTGGTAGTAAGGCAACATGACAAAGAAATGATAGAGCTAGAATCAATAGCAACAGAGTTACCATAAAACATTCACAGCAGATTTTAAACAAATATAATGTAAGAAATGTGTTGTTTCACTCTTGTCATTTCTGGAACACTGTATCCAATAAAAGCATACAGCATCACCAGTCAACGTCACCAGTGGCATACAAAAGGTGGTGGTCCCTGGGTTCGGACCATTCCTTTGAAATGCGAAATAAAATTACAATAATAAAACTTAAAACAATAATTTTGAGTTTAAAAGCTGCTTTCTTCTTCTTAGCAATTTTATGAATGTACGTATAACTGTATATGCAAAATTAAAATAGGCCTGCTTGTTTTTATTTAAGGGGATATAAAGTTATAAATTAATAGAATCAGTATATTTTTTATGTTCACTTTTGTTCTGCATGGTTTAAATTTTCCAATGCTACTGAAAAACGAATAAATGGCTCCACAGCACTAGTGTGGACATGGTGTTTGTGGAGCTACTGTGGTTATGTGCTAATTAGCTCCATTCAGCTTTTAGTGTAAAAATGTCAATTTGAAAGCGGAAATATGTGAGAAGACAGTGCAGGTAGCCTTTTTGACATCGAAATGGATCAACTATAATTGGAAAATAAATATCAATAAGCAGGGTAATTCGTGTATGTTCAGTTTTCTAAACAAATAATGTTACAGCACATATTAGGCATTATTCAAGAATATAGATTGCTTATGTAGTTTTCTGAGTATATAAATATCTCCTCAGAAATTTTTTAGACTTGAAGTCCTAATAATGCATTTTTAGACCACCTTTTGGTGACCCAATATAGGGGAAAGGCATTTAAGGTACTCTTCCTAGAACTTATCAACATTGATGTCCTACAAACTCTATTTCAGACTATCTTTTTCATTGTTAGATCTAGCGGCCCCCGCCGGAAACTTTTTAACATTCAAATTTCAAAAACCAGTTGTAGGTAATTTTTGGTGATGTCAGTGTATCTGTCAATAAATTTCTCAAAATTTCATACAATTTTAGGCCATTGAAATCTTTCCATGGAAATTTTCCTAACTTGACGATGCAATTCAAATTATTTGGCAAAAAAATGCAACTTGACTATGTTTGGTAGCGTTAGGGAAAAGGGGTTCGAGGGCTCCTTACCCTGGATATGTTTTGAAATTGCTGTCCTATAAATGCACTTTACTTTTGGGCCATGTTTGGTAACGTTGGGAAAAGAGTTTGGGATTCAAGGAATCTACTTCAGAAATTTTTCGAAATTGAAGTATTAAATACTCAAATTTATATTATATTTAGTGAGTTTAGGGAAGGGAGAAATGGATGGACTGATGGTTCTCTACTGGAATATTTTTTGAAATTGACATTAAAAAATGCAGTTTTATAGTATCTTTGTATACATATTGGAAGGAGGGGTTGGATTTCTCTCTCAAAATTGTCTTTGAAACTGAAGTCAAGTTTAGCTTATCTTTTGTAACATTAAGAGAAGGGGTTTATGTTTGGCTGCTCTTCTCTGGAAATATTCGGAGAGAATTTAACTAGCGTTAAATTTATAAGAAAATTGTTTCAAGGAAAATGCAGAGATTTTTATGAAAATGAGATGTTGAACTGAAGCAAAAAATTACACTACTTTCAATTACCTTGTTCTCCATATTTTGGAAAATTAACTATGTCAAAAATTGCTTATACATATGTCTAACACATACTTTCATTTGATATTGTCTTTCCTCAAATTATTTTATTTAGCAAAGAAGTTAACTCACTTTTGTTGGTGGATTATTCCAATGTTCATATGAATGAGCACTATGTGGAAATATTCTGTCATTGAGAATATCTAAGACTGTAGTAGTAATTAGCTTCATGGAACTGAAATACTTCTGCCAAAGGAAGCAAACTTGTTCACGCATTTCAGCTACCTTTTCATCTGAAACTGCTTTTAAAGTGTGAATTACATCAGAAAGGTTTTCTTCAAGAATTTGAATACTTGCTCTGACAAAATACAAAAATGCATAAATTAAAAATCATTTTAATAGAAATAAACTGCATGAACAAATTAAGAATTAAATTACAATAGGATGTGAGAAAGACACTACTAAAAATAGCAAAAAATAAGTCGCACAATGAACCAACATCACATATGCAGTTGCAGAGGTCAATAAAAACAAATTCATGGACAAGACATGCATACTAAATCTGATAATCTCGTATGGGGCCATTCATAAATGATGTCACGCTTTTTTCCCAATTTATTTGACCCCCTCCCCCCCCCCCTTTGTCACAAAATGACTCTCTCCAACACACCCCTATCCCCTTTGCCACGTGCCACGCTATATTACATGAACACATGTACTTGCAGTGTTGCAGTTCAGAAATAAAGTACTTACGTTAAAGAATCACATTTTTAATTTTATTTTTTAACTTTTAACGACATTTGTGAGCATAACAATAAATGATAATGATTACACGTGGACTTAATTAGTATAAAATTAAAATAACTTTGTCACATGCCACGCTATGTTGCATAATGCATGATGTCACGCTTCTTGTTACCCCCTTCCCTCCCCTTGTCACAATTTCAGGAATCCCCTCCCCCCTCAAAGCGTGACATCATTTATCGATGATCTCTATGATGAAAAGAATTTTCTGCTACAACAAAATAATACTAAAAGAACTAAATATCAGACGAAATAATTATTAATCTGTTTTTTCCCTTAATAATAAAAAATGAAACTAGCAATGTCAACCTTTGCTTCAATTACAATGAAGCATAATTTATATGCTTTTTAAGGAACTAAGAGAAAGAAATGTGAAAACATATAAATTGAGATTCAAAAGAGTAGGAGCATTTTCATAATAAACAATGAAAACATCTGAGAGTTTTCGGTTTGGAGTTTTGCCTGTTATACTGCATCTTAATTTAAAGTCATCCAGAGTAAAATGATTCCGTTGCATTCCATATTCAACTTCTTTGAAATTCTTTTTGCTTTCTCCAGAAGCAAAAGGCCATTTCAATACTTTAAAACTAATGTAAAAACTTTTTCTATCTTAACAAATTTTCCACTGTAGACTCAAATTTTTTTAAAGCACTGACTTTATTTCGATAAGTTTTCCTCAGTGAACTTAGGCTTATAAATTAGCATGTTTAAAGTTAAAACTGCTAACCAAATTCTTTGCCGAGAATTGGTTCTCATCTGCTTGATATCATGCACTTTTTCCTTCATGAAGAAAGATTTTGAACAAAGTTATTGTGAACTGCTAATGAATGATAGGATCCAGAAACTGACGAAATGGACAGGAAAAGAAGTGTGTGGAGAGAATAAAAACAGCCCTATATTATTGAGAGTGGGATGATCACATTCCTCAGAAGCCCAATTATTGTTCAACTGGAAAAATATCTGTCAAGATCATGTGCTTTTCATGACATAATCAAGGTAAATTTGAGGTTTAAATGCATTTTCTTGTTTCTTGACTTGGTAAAAAATGCATAATTTAAATTTGCAATTTCAGGACAACATATGAAAAATATTATTTAACATTAATTTCTACTGGATTCTACCAGGGTCCTTAAGAAAATCCCATATAAATGAGAAACATATAAACCAGTGCTCCCCTATATTCTAGTTTCCAAAGATGTAAAATAGAGCAATAATTAGCTCATCAAAAATACATAAATGACTGCAGTCTCAAAGCAAAGTAATATAGTTGGTATATATATTAGTTAACAGCATAAAAATATAAATGCCACTTATCACTACTATTATTAAAAGTTTTAAATATCTTCCATTTAAAAGTATTAACCTCCGACAGATTTTCAAAAGTGAAATTTTCGCGACTCTCTCGTGCCCCTTTGGCAATACATTGGATATTGATTCTGCCAGATATTGGATATCCGGTGTCCTCTGTATGATCTACATGTACTGGATCAGGGTGGCTGCAGAATCTCGGAAGCAAAATTCCATGACTTTTCCCTGATTTTCTGAGATTTTTCAGAAAATTTCCCTGATTGCATATTTTGTATATTATATATATAAAGCAGACCTATTCAAAACAAATGAATGCTACTTTAAAATATTAGATATAACAACATTTACAGCACATAAAATTTTCCAAAATTTCATTTCTTTATTTTGAAGAAAAAGAAAGGAGGCATTGTAACAGCAGCGAAAAAATTTTGCAGCACAAAAATCAAGTATCAAATTAGTTTTATAGTAGTTCTAGGGAAAGACAAAATACATTCTTTATGCACTTGTTACTTGTTAGCAATTTACTGTTCAACAAGTAAAGCATTTCTCTTAATTTTGCTTCTATTTAATTGAATGTTATGCTATTCAACAAAATAAATATTCGATAGGGGAAACAGTAATTGTTTGAAAGAAGAATGTGAAGATGCATAACTTTCAAACTTTTTTTGAAATACTCAAATTTTATTAAAAAATCAATATTCTTTTTAGAGGTAAAAAAATCATTTAATTCTATTAGGAAATACCAAGCTCCAGAAAAGACTTTTGATCAAATATTAAACATTAAGCATGCAAAAAAATTCATTAATTGCTAATTTTTAACATGTTCTTCCTGTGCAAAATTAATATAAATCAGCGGTTCCCAATTTTTTTTTTTCACATACCACCATTTTTCTTGCCAACCATTTGCGTACAATTACCACTGAGAATTACACAATGTTTTATAGTCATTAATGCAGAGAAAAGCGTATTGTATATAAAATGATATACAGTAGAGCCTCTGTTATCCGAGCCCCGATTAACCGAGTTCCGGGTTAACCGAGGTACATTTGCCCTTGGAAAAAAAATTTTTTTTTGGCGATCGATGGCGACGTCAGTTATCCAATTATTTTCTGGTGATATAAAGACCTAGAACAACCGTTAAACAGAAAACAATATATATACTATATATATATAGACTTCTTCAAGAGACAACTTTAACTGGAACATGTAATCTACTAATGTGTACATATAAAGTTAGATATTTGTATGTATGTAACGTCATTTTTTCATTTCATAATAAATGTACAGTAAATGCCTTTTTTTACATCTTTGACCACATTTTCATTCATTTCAACCCATGTTTCCCTCTCGTTTTGGACAGAGTCCGCGTTATCCGAGTTTTCGATTATCCGAGATACCCTCGGTCCACATTACCTCGGATAATCGAGGTTCTACTGTATATGAAATACATAAAATATATTTTAATTACGTACTTCCGAAACACATTAAAAATAGGTCTTTAAGTACAAAACAAAGAAAATGAAAAAATGAAATTAATGAGAAGGTTGCTGCTGCATGGCAGATACAAGCAAAGTGATGTCTGATTCAGTAGAAGTTGGTTTTAACCTCAAATTTGGGTCGACATTTAATTTGCTTCTATATTTATTTTTAATAAATATCATATTGGAGAAAGCAGTTTCACAAAGATAAGTGATTGTGAACGGAATTAAAAACAGCAATACTTTTTTGAAAATAATGAGATTTCCTTTTAAATTTTGAGCCAAAATTCTCCCAATTCTAATTGAGCAAATCCGATCCACCTGCACACGTACCACCTGCAGAGTCTGTGTGTACCACTAGTGGTATACGTACCACAGTTTGGGAACCGCTGATATAAATGATGAATGAATGTGTGAAGTAGAAAAAGTTTTGCAGCCATGCTGAAGCCAAAACTTGAGCATAGTTAACAATTTTTGTTTTCCGACTTTTTTCAAAATATTATTTAATAGTTTTATTCTTTATTTTAAGTATTTGAAATGATCTGAAGAATTATACAGGCATTAAAAAATTGAAACGAAAAATAAAACTAGAGATTTAATCATTCACGTTTGAAAAGTTCGCCCTTATGACCACAATTAACGAAATTTCGCTTAAAATAATTTCAAATTAAGCTTTTAATGAACATATATAGGAATTTTATTTGGTTAGCTTTTTACAAAGCATAAGAAACATCGAAAATTTTAAAAGTTCAGTTCCCTTCGCGGATGCAAAAAGATTGCATTTTTTGATATGTGGTCAACAAATGTATGAAAAATGGCAAATAAAAGATATTTCTTGCGGAAAATAAATTTTAGAACTGAATTTTAATGAGAAAAGTTGATTAATATTAATGATTACAGATAATATCATTGGAATTTCAAGATAAATCAAACAAAGAAAAAAAAAATCCGATTTTTTCAGAATTTTTTGCAAATTTCCCTGCTTTTTCCAGAACATTAGAATTCCCTGACATTTCCCTGATCTCCTGGTTCTGTCGCCACACTGTGGATATCCGGCTCTGATGTTTCAAACTTGTAAATTCTATGCATATTTTTAAACATCCCACACCTTTCAACATACAAGGGGCAATCAAATATAAACCGGAATTTCTCTCCTGCAGTCAGTGGACTGGCGAGAGCAGCAGTCTCTTCAGTGTAGTAGGGTGGGGATGTCATGTGCCTGTCACGTGTCCAAACGGACTCCTCTGGGCTTGCATTCAGTTAGCTTCACGATGAGTGAGCAAGAGGTTCCACGTTACGTTGTGCAACGTATAATTATTAAATTTCCCGCCCGTGAAAGTGTAAAACATGCCGAACTCATTCGAAGGCTACATGCTCAGTTTGGGGAAACTTCTATGAAGAAATCACAAGTGTATGAATGGCACAAAAAAATTATGGAAGGAAGAGAAGCTGTTGAAAATGAGCCCCATGCCTGCTGTCCTCGGACAAGTGTCATTGAGGCAAACATCGCCACTGTTAGTCACCTTCTCGAGAGTGACCGCTGTTCGACCGTTGCCGAAATTTCAAATGAGGTTAGCATAAGCTTTGGAAGTACGCAATCCATCATTACAGATGTGTTATGGTTCCGAAAATATTTCTGCCAACTTGACTAGGGAGAAATTGGCAGCCATTCACTGGACGCCTTTAGAACACCCTCCCTACAGTCCTGACTTATCACCCTGTGATTATCACATGTTTGGGCCATTGAAAGAAGCTCTAGGAAGTGAAAGATTCCACAGTGACGAGGCAATACAGGCCTTTGTGTGCAATTAGCTGATGACACGCCCCTAATCTTTTTTCGATGAAGGCATCAAGAAACTTCCAATCCGTTGGGAAAAATGCAATCAGAAACCCGGAGATTATATAGAAAAATAATATGTAGATCTTATTTTTATATCTTGTATAAATAAATTTCTTCAAAACAATTCCGGTTTATATTTGATTATCCCTCATATAACAAGTCTGAAATTCAGATATATTTTCAAAACATGTTAAATAAACTTTAAAAATCAAACTGGACATGCCAGATAACCATATATTTCATGCAGTGGCCGGATCTGATTCCAGGTATTTAAAAACAGAACCAGGTAAATAAAAATAAATCATTCTGATTTTCAAAGGGAAAGAAATAAGATTTCAAACAGTTTTCCGTTTTACATTAAATTCATTTAAAAAATGAAAACACAAGAATGTGCAATTTAACAATTTGACAACATATGGACAATTAAAAAATTAAAGTCACCTTTTCCAATCAATAACTTCAGAAAAAGGCATAATGTACGAATCAGATACTATTACTGGAACACAGCCAGCATGCATAGCTTCAGAAAGAACTGTCTGTCCAAGTCGAGCTCCTCTGATGATAAGACAAAATGTGGAATCCTGAAAATCAAAATCATTCAAATGTTTTAAAAATATATTTCAGAAAAATTTACATTAATTTCATCAACAGTATTCAAAATAATGAAGCTTTAACCTCAACATAATCAGACATTGATTCCTTAACTTTCTGAGAGAAATTTTTGAATGAACTATATGACATGATTTAGTACAATAAACCTCTGGTCACAGTGCGTGGTTCTGTTGAGAACGCCTTTCACTCATTTTATTTTATATGACATGATTGTCGTATTTTGAATCTATAACATAAACATTCATTCATTTATGACTAGCTGACATGCCCGGCGTTGCGCGGGATAATATTGCATCATTCGCAGGTCAAGTGACACATGTATAAAATTCTGCTGTAAATACATAAGGAAAAATTTTCTTAAAAAATCCAAGTAGAACATGGGCAACAGTCCTAAAAAATCCCATTTAAACAGTAAAACTCATTAAAAATCACAATTACACTAAAAACAACAGCCTAAAAAAATTCCTTTTAGACCAAAAATAAGTCCATAAAAATCCACATTAAAATGCCAACAACAGTTCGTAAAAATTACCATTAGAGTAAACAATGTAACAGTAACTAAAACGCACATAATCAACAGGATAATTGTTCCAAAATGATATCAAGAATCAGTAAAAATCGCAACTGTAATATATAACACCACATCTAAAAATTCCCATCAGAATAAGAGCAGAATTCTCTTTAAAAATGCTCATCACATGAAGGACAACGGTCCCTGAATACTTCTGCTACAATAAAGAAAATATTCCTTAAAGCCCCCTACAGGCCATTAAGAGCAGCTGTTCCTAAAATTACCAAAAGTCCACCCCAAATTCCCCATTAAACAAAGGACACCCGTTTCTAAAAATCCCGCTTGCAAAATCGTCAAAACATTTCCTGAAAATTCAATAAAATAGCCCTTTTATAAAATTTGGCTAAAAACGGAAGAAAGAAAAGCATTATTTCCAAAAGAAAATAAACATGCACATTTCAGTTAGAAAATGTTTAGTACTGAGCCAATACAGTGGGAAATATAAGTTGATAGAAAGAGATAACTAAATTATATCCAAACAGTGGCAAATAGGTAGTACAAAAAATTAATAAATGTTATAAAATCACTTGAGTAAAATATGGAATCCATCAAAATCGCTAATTTAAAAAACTTTAAAAAAAGCAGAAGATCGCCAAATTGCACTATAGAAATGGAAGCATAACGCAAATGCACCATGATCCTATAATGTAAATCACGTACTGAATTAAATGATAACAATATTACTGATAAGGATTATTGGCGCGGTTTGGAAAAGGTACGAAGCACAAAATAACATATTGAGAACAATTAACTGGGGGGGGGGGGGGGGCGAGGAAAAAGTTATCACCACTTAGCAAAATTTTAAATTTCATCAAAAATAAGAAATATCGAAAACCTTCCAACCTAGTTTTTATAAATATTAAATTGTCAAAAAAGAAAGAAAAATCAACCTCAAGATAAAGTAATTGAAAAGCGTCTGCAGTTAATGATCCACAAAGTATGCATAAAATAAAATGAATTTTTAGAATCTGTTTCGTAGATAAAGCGGACACCCTACCATAAGAAATGTTTCATGAAATTGTTGAACTGCTACTATGCTATTAAATTGCCAAAAAAGGAAGGAAAATCAACCTCAAGGTAAAGTAATTAAAAATCGTCTGCAGCCACAAAATATGTATAAAAATGAAATGGATATTTAGAATTTGTTTGCTCACAAAACGGCATAAATAAAGATAAAGTAGCATTTTTTCAATCTTGCGTTAACAGAAATCATCTAGTTGGCAACAAAAGTACTATTTATTTTGGCGAGAACACGCAAATAGAGCAGATAAATTCAGAGGTAAGCCTTGCTTTAAAGTTCGAAAACTACTTTAAATGAATATTGCGCGTGTTCTATTTGTTCTACAAACTTCAGAAAGAAATCATTTTGCGCAGTTTTTTACGGGAATCAATATGCTGCAAAAATCGAAAAGGTGTGACGTTTCTTCAATGAGATATTCCTAAAATTAACAGTTTTGCTTAAATTGGAATAAAAGAGGAACAAATTCGAATTTTCGGAAAAACTCTTTGAGGTGCACGAGGACCTGACCCAAGGTACCTGTAACCAAAATTTCGTACTTCTTGACCATTCCATCTCGGCAGGAGGCGAGCGATACACACACACACACACACAAACTTTTGGTTTTATTTATATAGATATAACTATCTTTCAAAAACAAAAATAACGAAATTAAGAATCTTTAGCTGCAAAGAAGAAATAAATTGAACTCCTTTTTTTTCATTTTTAAAGTTAGCTTTCTCTTTTAATTGGGATAATACAGGGGTGCTCCCTTCATAAGCCTGATGACACAACTTTCAAAAATCAGCTAAAACCCACTGAAAATACTCTCCCCCCTAAAAACTTCAATGGCACAGTTTGCATCTCTTGGTGGGAGCCCTTGGATATTGAAATGAGATTCGAAGCAAATAGCAAGCCTTAACAAGACAGTAAAATAAATAATATATTTTTCTTTTTTATTCAGAGGGAGGGGGTCAATAAAAACCCTTTTATTGTTTCTCCTTGTAGTTGTTTGGATGTTAATTTCCTCTTTTTCCATTTAATTAGTGATTAACTGCATTCAACAGCCTTTGCTGGTTGAATATAAATATGCACCATATGTTTATATCATTCATAATTCTTGGACTAAGTTTTTTATTCTTAATATGATCAAGCTTTAAAGGGGAAAATCTATGTTTAAATGCAATTTCATTTTTCCTTAAGAAACTTAATACATGCAAAAATAATTCCTTAGAAACAAATTTATTAAACTAAACAACTTTTTGAAAAATAATAACATATAAATAAATAAATTTGAAAATAAAAAAAATCCTGGCAGGAAAAACTTCATAATTAAATGACTTAATCATTAAATCACTCATTCACTTTCATCATTAAAGAGTTCTTATTACTGATTCAGACATTCTATAACTATCTTAAACATATTTAACATTTCTGCATTACATAGATCCTACATAAGATTAAATTTGAGTGCTTCACACAATCTGTACAATAAGTGCAAACCAAATTATTAAGGAGTTTCAAATTACTTCTAAAATATCTGGATATGAATAACTATCCCCACCACGACACCTCAGTGCATTCTGTTGGTTAGCACCTTCAGAACAGGGGCCTAAAACCAACAATTCTGGATGTTCTTCAGCTAAATCTTCTAATTCATGTCGGTATTCAAAATGGATATTTAACTGAGTGGAAGTTACTAGCCAATGTCTTGAACTAAAAAATAATATAAGTATTAGATGTAAGATATTTTGACATATTTATTTACAACACATATTTCACATAAAATTAAATCAGGGTGTGTAGCAAATTCTTTCAATGAAAAATAAGCACTTTTTAAGCACTCAAAAAAAAAAATTAAGCACTAAAAAAAAGATCATTTTAAGCTATGTACATTATAACCCCCCCCCCCCCAAATTGTTAAAACTTCTCAACACAAATAACAAAATTCAAATTACAACATAACAGCCCAAAGAAAATGTAATTACATACCTGCATAATATAAAGAAAAAACTGGTTTCTGACAAAGAGCTCAATTCTTTATTTTATAAGTCACCAATGAAAAATTAACCTTTTATGGCAAGATTTTTTTTTCAATGCAATTAACAATGGATTCAATAACAATTTGATGAAGAATTAAAACCGAAATCCCATATTTAAAAGCCAAAAACAGAGTGATTAAACCTTGACCGAATGTCAGATTCGCGAATTTTTTGCAATATCGATTACATGGACAGTATAGGGAATGCAGTAAGGCTATAACAAATTAACCAGGAAAATATTATTTATTATTTTAATTCAAAATAAAAGCTAAGAAAAAATCGTAATCTCGAAAACAAAGGCTTTACAAAAATTCACGGTCGCAAAAATGAAACCTTTCACAGTATTTAATACTGTACCCTTACAGTATTTAAAAAAAAAACCCTCATATTTTCAACCTTATTAAACATCAAGTTGATTATACCCTTAAAGAAATCTTTGTGCATTGAATCTACGTATTGTTCAAAAGAAATCAGTTATGTTCAGAGCCGCCTGTCTATCTGAGCCGATGCAACAAAGAAGCTCAGGAAAAGAAACGGGTGTCAATGTGAGCTAGCGCCGTTTCCCTACTCGCTTTTCATCTAAAAAAAGCTGAAAGAAAAATGGATATGCAAAAATATTTTTGCATATCGATTTTTATAGATTTCACTTGATTTTTTCCCCGCAATTAAAATTACGTGCTCCAGGTTATGAGTATTTTTTTTTTTTTTTTTTGCGTCCCCACCTCCGATTTCTGCACATTTGACGAGCTATAGCACGTCTGCTTCATCGCTCAGGATACTTTTCTTGTATTCTTTGAGAAAGGGGCACTTATTTGGTACTTTTATTCACTTGTACCGTTTAAGCGCACCCTCCAATATTTTCGCGAGAATTCAGGGGGAGAGGAGGGGCTCTTATTCGGTACTTCACGGTAAAGCAACTCCTCTGCAATGCAAGCACATTTCCTGCCTCCCTCATTCAAAAGAAGATCCCTTCTTCGCTTCTCGCGGAATTCATGGCGACATTCGGCGATCGAACGAAAAAATATCGTTTTGCATAAGAGGAAATAAGAACTTCTTACAAACATGGATGAAAAATAAGCACTTTTAAAAGCTTTTAAAATCAAATACAAAAACAAGCACTATTAAGCACTTTTAAAAACCGCAACGCACCCTGTAAATATATTTTATAGTTTGTTTCGTATGAAATCCTTAGAAGAAACATGCTTACTTTTCATGGCAAATCTCCGAGCTGTAAGTCTCATTCAGTGTACTAAACGTTGGAATGCTGATATCAAATGTTTTACGATAAGTTGAAGCTGAAAATCCTGCCCCGGCTAAAATTGCATTGGCACAGTCAACGTCTAGCACTGGATGATAATCAGGTACAGAACCAGGGATCATGTTAAACAGGAGATGATTGATGCCTGAATTCCAACTGGAAAACATAAACCATCAAAACAGATTAGAGAGACATACTAAATTAAGGAAATAAAGATTAGTTTCAATGTGTTTTAATTAATAATAATAATAAAATATTTTACCAGATCATGGTAATCTATTTATAACAGAGTTAAAAGCAGACCAAATTAAATTTAGAAAATTTGTTTAAAAACTACACAGTACAGTCTAACTCTGTTATGACAAGAGACCAGAATTTTGATATTATAGCCAAGGGACACTAGGAATAGCCAAGAATACACCTTAAAATGTAAACTATATAGCCAAAGGTCACGGTACACTTTCAATTAGACATTTTTTTCAAATTTCTAGAGAAATAGAAATCAAATGTTCTGTAACTTCCAACCATATAAAAGGCATGTTTCACCTCAGATTTTCCATCAACAATTTCATCACTCATGCATTTACGGGACCAAATTGCAGAAAAGATAAATTTTCAATCATCCTGTACCACAAAATGTTTCGAACAAGCAGTGAATTAGAGTAAATTTTCGTAAACATCCCCTTAAAAAACAGTTCTTTTCCAAGAAACCTTGCAATAATACTTTCTTAATTGCCATATATTTCAGAATTTACAAGATATAGAACTGAAATTTTTTATGACTTACCCAGTATACTTAGATATGAAACTTATGAAAGCTAAATATGGCAATATTTTGAGCATGTGCTCAAATTTAACCTAACATGAACGGGAAAACTTGCATTTTGGAAAGAAATGCTTATAACTTCCTGAATATGCATTTTAGTTTTACAAAAATGCGGTGAGTTATTGTACATAGCAAATAAACTTTTTTGTGATATTTTCAGCTTGTTCAAGCATTTTACAATACATGTTGATCAAAAATATCTTCTCTTTTCTACAACTTGTTGTTGGTCCCCTAAATGTATGAGAGATGAAATTTTTATTGAATGATGAAAATGTGAGGTGAAGCATGCCTCTTATATGGTTGAAGTTAGAGCCTTTTGTCTAGTATTTCTCTAGAAATTTGAAAAAATGTCTGAAATTGAAAGTGTCCAGTGCTTATTGGCTATAGAATGCATGTACGGCCGAATGAAGGAACTAGTATTTCTTAACAACAGGGGCGGACTGGCCCACCGAGACGCCGGGACATGTCCCAGTGCGCCCTTTCATCTAGACGCCTCCAAAAAAAAATCTTTGTTATATTTTTTCCTCCCTAATAATTTACAATAAGAGAAATAAAATGAAATAATCTGTTTTTAATCCGTGACAAAATGATAGCCATAAATGTCTATTTTTTTTAAGGATTTTTCTTATTTAATTATACAGTCGAACCTCGTTTTCACGACACCCGGATGACACGTCACTCCGGAAATCACGTCACTTTTTCACAGTCCCGAACTTGCAAATTATAATTTTAATGTTAAATAACTCCGCAATTCACGACACTACTTTATTGTGCCACTTCGTTTATGACGACACTTCAAACTGTTAAAACGGGCTCGATTTTATTTTTTTAACTGAAACCTTTCAGTAAAATAATGAAGATTTCAGGAAAAGTTTCCCCTAAAATTCCTGAAACTGGATTAGTGACAAGTGCTATCAACCTATGGTGGAGAAAATCCCCAGCCCCCTCGAACCTAACAATCGCAAGCTAGCAAGGCGTGCACAGAAGGTTTGAAAGCGATAGGTGGAAAGATAAAGTTGCGCTGCAGGTTTACTTGAACTTCTTCGAATTAGGGATTTGAGATTTTTACAATTATCAACATTGACAGTCACAAGAAAAGAGTGACAAGTTTCATTCGCATTGCTCGTAGGATTAAATCTCTACTCGGCAGTACTTCAGAAAATGATAAAGGGACTAGAAGGAGAAAGAAAGCATCCTTTTGAAACTCAATTTTGTTTCTGAAATTCCAGGGACATACAGAGATTTTAATTTCCAGTCGTAGAGAGTAAGAGTTTAGGAAGACAGGGCAGGGGAGAACCACTATGGCTACTATTCAACTGCTGTTGAAGTTGAATGGTCATTGTAAATGAGCTTTTAAAAATGCGTGCAAAACTCCCTCTTTTAGACTGGCAATTTGATAGAAAGCACCATTCTTTGTTCGAAAGCTTCCAAATAAAACAGAGGTGTTGTATTCCATTGATGTCCTAGAAAAATACCTTTCTTCCATGGAAGAAGCTAAACACAAGGCCGTAGCCAGAAATTTTTTTTGGGGGGGGGGGGGGGGCCCTGACTTTGAAACACTTATGTTGAGGAAAGCTTCAGGGAGGAATATATGCTACACTGTGAAAAATTTCAGGATTTCGGCGGGGGGGGGGGGGGCGATCCCGTCGCCTCCCCCCTCTGAATACGGCCTTGGCTAAACAGAAAGATTTTGACTTTTTGTACAAACTATACAGAAAAATTTTAAATTGTAAATCAAAAAGTAAGCAAACCCTTATTGGAGAAGATTTTCGTACGAAATAAAAAGCAAGTTATCTTTTCTTAATGTTTTTGCATTGATTTATGAAATGATACAAAATGACGGAAATTGAATCTAATTTTAAATGTAAAATAAATATATAAATACTTGAATCCATTATTACATTGCATGTTCTTTAAATTGTGATTTGAAGTAATTCCGGTTAAGACGTCGCTCTGCTTATGACGACACTTTGAGAAAGTCCGCAGGGTGTCGTGACAACGAGGTTCGACTGTATATTATTTTAAAGAAAGTTATCTTCTTTTTTTATAATAATTTGCATAATGTGCACGCTCGGATGTAAAATAGTTCTTGGAGCATTCTGCACATGCGTATATAGGAGTGCCGATTCTGCACATGCGTAGGAGCCCGTTTTGGCAGCATAAAAGCTGCGTACAGGAACTCCTAAGGCAGATCCTTTTTCTTACGGGGCTCTTGTGAGCATTCGCTGTCTTTTTCGTTATGTTCTTTTAATTTTTATACTCATGTTCATATTTTTACTGTTGTTATTTTTAGCCATGTCTCTGATCAAATAAATGTGAATTATAAGTTAAACGGATTCAGTTCCTTTTTATTAGAAACGCCCAACACAAAGGGTTATGGGCCCAGGAACGCCCTTCCCTTGTGTAAACGAAGCTGGCTGAATATTTTCTTCGAGGAGGCCAATTTTTTATAGATCGGATTTATATGCTTTTTGCCGAATTCTTTTGTTGGAAGTGTGCATTATTTTTGCATTAAAAGAAAGAGAAAATGGCCACTCAGACGTTGCAGATTGAGAAATTAAACAATACAAACTACGTTGAGTGGGCTACGAACGTAAAATTTCTGCTTCTGGACAGAAACGGTTGGGATATTACTGAAGGAACTGAGCTGGAGCCTGTTAAAAGTGCTGAATCAGAAATTACAGACAAGGAAATAAAGGACTTTAAAGAACGTAAACGAGCGGCCCTTTCGATAATTTTTTTAAATGTAGAACAGAATCTCAGAAAAATAATAAAAAATTGCACAGAGCCCGCGGATTCTGGGAAAAAGTTGAAGATTCACTTCTATCCAGAAAATCGTTGCGTAAGTATACAGATGTTTGCAGAATTGAACAACTTTAAACAGAGCATATTTTAAGGAATTTTTACTGGGCGACATTAAGGTCTGCTTCCCCTAATGCCCATACTCCCCCCCCCCTTAAAAAATCATTATCCGTTGAGGTTCTTTGAATTAAATTGTATTATACATATTTTAACAAATGTTAAATTGTTTTTGCGACTTTTCCTACTGATTATACTCGGTTTTCAAGAAAAAAAAATACTTTTTTTTTTGAAAAAGACTAGCCCACCTGGGTTTTTGATGAAAATTCCAAGCTTTTTAAGGAAACCTTTAAATATCGACTTCTATTTAAGCAATATACCAAGCCATTGTTTGGCTATTTTTTCATTCCATAGCGCTGTATAAGTATATCATTTTTAAATCATGCATCTATGTCTTAATCAGATATTATGTTTAAAAAAAAACTTGAAATTAAAGAAAAAATCCATATTACCCCCTCCTCTTTGCATCGAATTATTATTCATATTTCATAAGCTTTTATGTGCTGGCCATCTTTTTGACTTTTTTTCATTTGGGGGCCCCTCATAAATATATAAGAATTGTTCCCAACCGCATTACCATTTCAGCTCAACATTTAGGGGGTAGAGCCATATGAAGCGTCCCTCCTTAACCAGAGATATGAAATTCTAACAGTTGAAGGGGTCCTCGGGATTATCCCCCGGGAAAAATTTGAAGACTATATGCAAACTGGTGCATTTTGAAGCCATAGGAGACGCATTTGGGAGTGCAAAAATTTTAGGAGAAAAAAGCAAACCCAAACTTTTTAAAGTTAAAACGGTTTTACTCATAAAAATGCAGAACAAAATTTGCATTTTGTTTTAAATCCAGGGGGCAGGCCCCCCCTCCCCTTCTTACTTACGCTCATCTCGAAAAGCTCCAGCAAGTCTGCCTTCTCAAGCGACACTTACAAGCTCCACCCCCTGCTTCTTCCCAAAAGGATGCTTTGAAAATGTGTAAACGAAAAACTATTGTATTGTTTGAGCATTGCATGATTAATGTTTCACTATAACAAAGGGGAAAATTTGATTTTTTTAAAATTTGACATTGCACAACTCACGGCCTCCTAAAACTGCCTTCCCACGAGCAGTTGCCTGCCACAGGAGCAGGCCTACTGATCAACGACGCAGTATGTTCAGTATACCTCAATTTTAGGGTTTCGGACAGTTTATACAAACAATTCTATTAATCGGTTGAAGTATTAAAAACCCAATCTTTAGCTACATTTGGTAACGTTAGAGGAAGGAGTGTGGGCTCTACCCCAGAAATTTTCATAACTGACAGTCTAAAACTGAAATTTTAAGCTATGGTAAAGTTAGGGGAAAGAAAAGGTTGGAGTCGGGTTTTTCTCCTGATTTGATTTTTTTTTTTTTTTTTGAAATTGAAGTTAATTTTAGACTGTTTTAGGTGACTCTAGGGATGAAAGAATTTGGGGGCTTACTCTCGGGAATCTCTAAAAGCAAATTTAGGATATCTTTGATGACGTTAGGGAAGATGGGGAGAGTGGTATTAAAGGCTCCCCCCCCCCGGAAAATTTTCAAAAATGAAATTTTAACTACCGTCTAGAACTAGATGAGCCTACTTTTCCGTATACACCCCTTAGGGATAGGCTTAGCTTAGTTCTGGTTTCACTTCGTATCTCCACATGTTCTACTAGGGATGAAACGAATAGTCGAATACCGATTATTCGACCATTTCTTCTAGGCAGAATATTCGGCCAATGTCTTAGGCCGAATACCGAATATTCGGCTGTCGAATATTAAAATTTCTAAAAAATACTTGTAATAGAAATTATTTCTCAAATTTTAAAATAATATTCACAGAGTCAAACACTAATTACACACAATCTTTGATGTATGATTTAATTCTGTTTGTTTAGAATTTAAAACTATTTAAAAGTAATCTATTTTCTCTGTTGTTTTAAGTGTAATAAAACTAGGAATTTTACCCACAAGTGGAATAGAAATGACAGGTTTTATGGTAGTAAGCATTAGCATTATTTTACTAATTATTTAATTCAAATGAAAGAACTACTATTGCTTAGTGAACCTTTACCTTGCTCAAAACTGTTTTATGAAGACATTTTAAAAGTTATAAAAGTTAACATTTTTATTTTATTGGGTCTTTTACATACCTATTTTTAAAAGATCTATTAAAATTTAATACACTTAACTGGAATATATTGTTTTTTCAAAAACCCCAATAAGTTATGCTATCTAAATATTCATGATATATTCAAGGCATTTCCCACATTTCTCTCTTACACAATATTCACAATAAATCAGTCTACCCAAACAAAGTCCGACTTCCACTTTGTTAATAACAAAATAAATTTCTCATATTCTCCATCATAATTAACTATTGCCAGCTTTTGGGAGCAAATGATAAATATCAAATACAATATTACAACTTTAAAATCTGTTTTTGCTCAGTAAAGCCAGGCCTGTAGCCAGACTCTGACTCCCAGGGCGGGCAAACTTTTGCACAAGAGGGGAAAACTAGTTTTTCAATTTTTTCCAACTTGTTAGAGTTTATGCTCCATTTTGGGAGTTTTCTTAAAATTTAATTAATAATTTATTCAATAATTAATGCAATAATTTATTTTATTAATTGATTAATTAAACAATTCATAAAACTAATACTAATTTAATTCAATAATGAAATTATTTGATCTTGAAAGAAATACTTGATTAAAACTTACAAAAAAGGCAGAATTGTTTAAAGCTTATTCTAAGAATGTCTTTTGTAAATTAATAAAATATATGAAATAACATTACAAAGTGAACATATTTTAAAGATAATTTTAATGTGAACGATCATTCAAATTAAGATATTGAAGCACAAAATATGTATCGGTACGTTACAATTAAAAAAAATTAATGTAGTTGCAATTTTCTTTGTTTGCTCGTTTTTTTAAGCACTTCTTCTAAATTTAAGTTTGCAGTCCGTTTTCTTTCGAATGCTACGAAAGCTAAATCTTCCATTCTTTCATTCATCATAAAAATTCTTTGGGAACGATTAATTGCTGTACAACGAGAAAAAGTAGAGGAAATAGCATAGATTATTAAGGTCCAATTAATCATGCTAGGACGGGCAAAACATTTTCCAGGTCGGGCATTGCCGGTCCTGGCCCCCACCTGGCTACGGGCCTGAGTAAAGCCTAAAACAAGGTTTAAAAAAAGTAGTTTTTTCTAATTTTTTTTTATTTGTTTAAACTATATACTAATGTATTCTTTTGCAATAATTATAATACGATTTTAAATGTTTAAAGTCTACTAATTTCTCTATTTTTTTTACATTTCTACTGCAGCAGAACTATTCGGTCGAATAGTCCATCAATATTCGTGAGGTCGAATTTGACCTTACCCAGTATTCGGCCAGGCCAAATATTCGGCCGGGCCGAATAACGAATAGTGGCCGAATATTCGTTACATCCCTATGTTCTACGTCATAACATCTTTCCAATAAAGTTTTTTCCAAGATCAGGATTTATATAGGATTGAAATTTCCCCGTAGGCGCTAATGTTTATTTTTTTTGAACTGTTCAAAAATGAGCAAAAATTGTCAAATCATTCACTCCAAGCGTTTCTTCCAGTAGTAAGCTTGTTCATAGGAACTTGGATCCTGTGCCCAGAGTTTAAATAATTTGCTTCATTTTTACCTTACAGGCATTTTGACAATAGGTTAAGATTTTTTGAACTGTTCATAACTAAATGAAGAAAATTTCAATTCAAAAAGTAAAATATGGAAATGAGGTGTCCTCGCCGAGATCGTTTAAATACAAAAAAAATTCTCTCGGATTGGACAAGTCCCTCAAAAGTCGTTGGGGGGGGGGGGGGACAGACCGACCGACCGACAAATACATTTTCCCCATCTCAAAACCGTACTTTCATTTTTTTTAATTTTTCAATCTTTACTTAATTACTTCATTCATTTTTAACTTTTATCTGTAACGATATTTTTTCGATACATTAAGCCTGTTTTCATGCGGTATTAATTTTTTTAAACTTTCGCTGGAAAGTGGCTGAAAACGCATTTTTAGATCATTTCTGGTGAAGTTATGGGAAAGTAGGTTTGGAAACTTTGTATGGTACTTCTTCGACATTGAAGTTCTAGAAATGCAATTAGCGTATCTTTTTCTGTTAATTGCAAGCCACCTCTCCCCGGCAATTTTTCGAATTTTAAGTTCCGAAAACGCAATTTTAGGTTAACTTTGGTGACGTCAGGGGATGCAGCGGCTTTTCCTCAAATATTTCTAAAAACAAAATTTTAGGCTATAGAAGGAGTGGTGCGTTCGTTGCTTTCCAGCAGAATTTTTTTTAAATTAGCGTCTTAAAGAGTCTTTTGACAATGTTTGATAACTTTAAGTATCCGTCAGAAAATTTTGAAACTTATGAATTCAGAAAACGTCTTTGCGTTGATAACCAGAGAAAGTGGAAACTGAAGAAGCATTCAAGAATACATGCAGGATTGCAACGAAAATGAAAAATTAATTTTTGTTAAGGAAGAAAAGACATTTTGTAAAACTATAATGTCTTTCTTTTATTTCCTTTATTTTTTGCCGGCACCATCTGTAGTGACTGGGCGACCGCATCTCGGCACTGTGCGACATTATTGTCGCCCACTTTCTATCTTACCGTACATTTCCGTGTATAAGCCGAGAATATTTGGAACTTTTTTGAAAGCTAAATCGTAGGGGTCGGCTTATATACGGGTCCGATAATCTAAAAAAAAAAAAAAAATCGGTCTATATATCGCGAAATATCGACTAATATAGAGCTCTAATTATGCAATTTATGTATCCTACATTAAGGAAATAATTAGCTTAAAATAAGTAGAGTTTCATTTAAAAGAATATACATATATTTTACAGCTGGATTTTGTGAAACCATCGCTGAAACAAAATGGCGAAATTTGTTCCCGACTATAATATGCTCGCAACTAGCTGTTAGGGCCTTTCTATTCCCACTCATCCTTCTAATATAAATGTAGAAAAATAACTGAATAAAAACAATAAAAAAAGTAAAACAAACTAAGCAAACGCAGGGGCAAAATGAATGATAGGGGAAAATGCGCTCTCTCGCTCGGCGTTCGCCTCAGACAGGGTTGCCAGAGATCAATCTATCGCCATTGAGGCCTAGCTTCTCACTTTCACGTCTTGATTGGAAAATACCTGATCTGGGTTACTTCTTTGGCGAAATTTTCGCCCCCTTTGGAGATTCTCTTTGAACTGCAAATTTTTTTTTTTTCTTCTAATTTTTATCTCGGCTTATATACGAGTTTTGAATTTTTGGTACATTTTTGAAGGAATAATACACTCTCGGCTTATACACGGATCGGCTTATGTTCGGAAATATACGGTATTTTATGCCCTGACTGTAAACCAGAGAAGAATGAAAAGCTGAACTTGTACGCGGCCCGTTTGCAGAGAATATATGACAAGATTAAAGTTGCATATCCGGATTTTCCTGAAGACTGCGTTTCTTTTCAAATTTTGCAAAATTTACCAAAAGATTACGATTACGTGGTACAAACCATCCTTACGAGACCAGATAGCGAGTTTAAATTTGAGAAAATAATCGTCGATCTAATTATTGAAGAAAATCGGCAAAACTTGAGGGAAACTAGCTGAAATGGAGCTGAAGTTTTTTCAATACGGAGCAATATTCACTGTTGGAATTGCCGCCAGTTGGGACACTGGAAATGAAATTGCCCCAAGTTTACTCAAGAGCCAAGCAAGTCGACTTCTTTTAGCGAAAAAGCCGGACCTAACTTTGCGAATCAACGACAGCCGAGAAATTTCCGAAATCGCGGAGGTGCGAGCCAACATCAAAATCGCCGATGGAGTCCTCGAAGGAGATGGAATTCGCGGGACAGGAGAAGGTCCCCTTCACCAGCCGAACATTTTGAGTATCAGTCGTTTTTTCTCACTCAAGCAAATAATAGTGAAATGTGGGAAAAATCCTCCGTGTGGCTTTTTGATACCGCAGCGGACCATCATTTCTGTTCCAACCGGGACTGGTTTAGGACATTTGTTCCTATAAAAGATGTTAGGATGGCTGTAGCTGTTAAAAATCAAACGTTTCCAATTATAGGAAAGGGGGAAATCAAGCTTAAATTTGGAAATAGACATATTGTACTGCGTGATGTAATGTATTCACCCCGCCTGCGGCGGAATATTTTGTCTGGTACGAAATTCGACCAAGGTGGTACCAAATTTCACGGGGGAGGTGGTTTCATGGAGGTTTCTGATAAAAATGACAGTGCAATTTTTAAAAGCTCAGTTAAAAAATGGAGTCTATGTTGTAAATTCTGAAAAATCTAATCAATTACCGTATATTTCCGTGTATAAGCCGAGAATTTTTGGAACGTTTTTGAAAGCTAAATCGTGGGGGTCGACTTATATACGGGTCCGATAATCTAAAAAAAAAATTCGGTCTATATATCGCGAAATATCGACTAATATACAGCTCTAATTATGCAATTTATGTCTCCTACATTAAGGAAATAATTAGCTTAAAATAAGTAGAGTTTTAAAATATACATATATTTTACAGCAGGATTTTGTGAAATCATCGCTGAAACAAAATGGCGAAATTTGCTCCCGACTATAATAATTTACTCGCGACTATCTGTGTATGCCTTTTTATTCCCGCTCATCCTTCTAATGTAAATGCAGAAAATAACTGAATTAAAACAATAAAAAAAAGGAAAACTAACTAGCAAACGCAGGGTCAAAATGAATGAATAGGGAAAAATGCGATCTCTCGCTCCGCGCTCGCCTCATATAGGGTTGCCAGAGATCAATCTGTCGCCATTGGCGCCTACCTTCTCACTTTCACAACGTCTTGACTGGAAAATACGTGATCTGGGTTACCTCCTTGGCGAAATTTTCGCCCCTTTTGGCGAGTCTCTTTGAACTGTACTTTTTTTCCTTCTATTTTTTATCTCGGCTTATATACGAGTTTTGAATTTTTGGAACATTTTTGAAGGAATAATGCACTTTCGGCTTATACACGGATCGGCTTATATTCGGAAATATACGGTACCTTTAAAATCTAGTCATGTAAATATGAGTATTTCTACTGAAAATAGTAATATAAATATTGAAACTTGGTATAGGCCAGAGCTTTCCAAACTTTCCCTGATGGCGACACCCTTCCATCACATACAATTTAACGTGACACCCTTTCACTGATACTAGCAAAACAGATTTGATTTTATCATAACAAATGGTATTTTAAAGCAATAATTATTTCATATATGAATTGGAAGTACAGTATAATTAATACATTGAACACTTTTTTCACAGATACAAAATTTTCCAATACTATCAAGATTTCAATGGCTCACATGGGCTTGACGACCATTACAAATCTGTGTTATATTAGGTCGGATGTAAGACAAATTCACACGCATTTCTTCATCTAACTTTCTCAAACTACTACGTTTAACTGTTTTTGTATTAGTCATAACAGAAAATGCGCTTTCACACGAATATGTAGAAAACTGCAGCAAAATGAATCTCCTACTTAGGTGAGGATAATTATGCCGAAAGCCGAATAGAAATCCAGAAGTTGCACAAATCTGATTCCTGGAACGTAAGTTTTAAAGTGCGGTTGTTCTTTAGGTCTGCCAGTTCCTCCTCTTTAGCAAGCAACGGCGGATCTAAGGGGGGGGGGGCGATGGGGCGATCGCCCCCCCCCCCTTGGGCTGATTCAAGTGGATACTGCATCGACACTCCTAAGTGAGTTTTTACTCTTTGTGCCCCGGGACCAGCTATTTTTTTATGTTCTTGGAATCCCAGCCTAATAGCCCAGTGTCAAGCTCTATGCTTTCCCCCTATCCCTTTGTCCTCTCTTAGTATTGCTGAGTTGCTAATCCTGGGAGTAATGGGAAAGAGATTCCCTGCTCTTTTCTTCTACCTATCAACTGGTGACAGCTAGCCAACCCTTAGCACGTGGTGTAAATTCCTGCAGCATTTACGCTAAAACCTGGAGTCTGAAACATTTCATTGAACATTCATAATTACAGATGTTTATATAAATTGCACATACACGTTGATGGTTTTTTAGTACATATTTAGTATTACATTTTAAAAATTTTAGAAAATATATTACTAATAATTGCTATTATTTTGTAATTTAGGCATATCAAATCAAATTTAGAAAATGTATTTACAAGCCTACATTTTTCTTGAGAAAGCTTGAAGGAAATCCTAACTTAGTTCAAACTTGGCTAAGAAGCAGAATGAGTGATGATTCACTGGATTAGCGCTATTGCATATCCATAAAGATATTACATTAGACGTTGAAAAAATTATAGACAGATTTCCGAAAGCAAAAAAACGGCAGCTTGTGTTCCTTTTATAAGGGCTTTGAATAAAATTATTTGCATTGAAAAAATGTGTTAGTAAAATTTTAAATATCACTAAACTAGCATTTTCTTTTTTGTTGTTCCGGCTGTTTGAAAAAAAGGGGGGGGGGAGGAATATTGAAAAGGAATGAAGAATCTCCTCCATCCATCCTTACATTGAACCCCGAATTTCCAAAATCGCCCTTCCCCCCCCTTGAAGATTTTCTAGATCCGCCCTTGTCAGCAAGTTGAAGTTCACAAGTGCTGGAAAGATGTCTAATGTTGAAAAATATCCATCCAACTTATCTTTCAATTGCAGTAAATGGTCAATGGTGGTACTTTATTATTAACAACACATTTAGACATTAATGGAAACGTCAAAATTGTTTTTGTTTTTCTCACCCATACCTCGACTTTATCTCTTAAGGTTGGTATTTTGTCTGTAGCGGTAAGGATATTTACATCCTTACCTTGTAGACTAGCATTTGTCTTGTTGAGGATTTCAAATAAATCAGAAAAGAAAGCTAACTTTGCACTCCAGACTTCGTCTTTCAATGCACCTGCAAACTCGGTTTTGTACTGCATATTGGCGAGGAATAAACAGAGGTTTGAGACACACTGTTTAATTGTTGTTCAATAACTAATGAAGTTTCAGACACACCACTTGACTGTTGCTCTGCATCTGATGCTTCATAAACTGCCAAAGGTGTCTTTCTAACAATAAATTTATCCATAGCGATGAGTTCCGTAAAACTTATGGCGTAAATATATAACTTTGAAGCAAGTAAAATAATGGCGTGTGTCACGAATGAAAGGAAGAAGCAGACTGAAGGAAATGTACAATGGTCCAATGTCGCCTCTCCAAGAACTAGTTAAAACAAGAAACTCATAGAGAGCGCCAATGTACAGTAGCAGTACAGAGACATCTAGCGCCATAACTGGAAGTTACATGCACAAATTGTAGAAATCAACATATAGATCACGGGGTTACTATGTAATCTATGATTACACTGAACCAAGAAAAGGATGTTTGATATTCTTTTATCATAAGCTTGTCATTCGTTTTACAATCTCGCGACACCCTTGATGGGTGCCGCGACACCCAGTTTGGAAAGCACTGGCATAGGCGATTAGGGCACGTAAATACCGAGTATATACATAAAACCGGTGATTTATCTGCTGTAAAAGGATTACCTAAGTTTAAAAATGTTAAAATTACATGTGATAGTTGTAAATTGGGTAAGTTTAAACGTGTAGTTTCATGCCTATTGAGAAAATAAGATCTTGTCAACCCTTGGGAGTTGCTCCATGCAGACGTATGGGGGAAATGCAACGTGGAAGGTAAAAACGGGGAAAGATACTATTTATCAATAATAGATGACTATTCTAGGAGAAGTTCAATTTACCCCATTAAAAGTAAAAATCAAGTGCCGGAAATTTTCAAGTATCACATAATTAGGGCAGAAAAATTTCTCGGGAAATCAGTAAAAGCTATAAGAACAGATAATGGGACCGAATTTGTGAATCATGAACTAGACAATTTTTGTAAAGAAAAGGGGATAAAACACGAATTGACGAATATTTATAGCCCAGAGCAAAACAGAATTGCTGAGAATTTCAATTGTACAGTTGCTGATAACACCAGGGTAATTTTGGAGGAGAGCGGTTTGCCACAAGAATTTTGGCTGGAAGCAATGCTCTATTTTACTTACACCTGGAACAGAGTTTGCCATTCGAAACAGGAGAAAATACCGTTTGAATTATATGGGGGGCGAAAACCATCGGTACGGCATTTAAGACCGTTTGGTACGGTAACTTTCCCCAATTTGGTAGGAATCCCAAAGCAACTAAGAAATAAACTTGATTTAAAAGCGCAAAAGGGTATTCTAATAGGATATGCATTTAAAAGAAAAGGCTACCGAATATAGATTCCCGAAAGTAACAAAATTATCGAATCCATAAATGTTTCGTTCAAAGAAAACTCATTCTTCAAAAACGAATTCCAAACTGAATCATGCGAAAAAGATAAAAGCACCCTTTTCTGGCCTCTTGCAAAAAACCCAGCAGAGTCGGAAAGCGATTCGGATCTTGAGAAAGAACAAATTTTATCGTCGTCAGATTCTGACGCAACAGACGCTGGGGAGGGGTATCAGAAAGTGAATTGGATTCAGAAAGTGATAGGAAACCTTTGCGAGAAGTTTCATGGACTCGAAAAGTGGTTCCTAGGAAGGATGGTTCTAGGGTGGATGTTTATTATTTTGAAGAAGGCAAAAATAAAAGACTTAGATCGCGGCACGTTGTGCAAAAGTATTGTGAAAGAAATAATATAGCATATGATCCCAAAACATTTAATTTCAGAGCTAAAAATGAATCAAGAGGGGAAACTTCTAGTCAGCCTTCATGTTCTAGTGTAAAGGGAAATTTTTCATGACTAGACGGGGACATTAGGATTCCGCAAACTTTTAAGCAAGTTTTAAAATCAAATGAAAAGGATAATTGGTGGAAAGCCATGGAAACAGAATATAAGATTATGCAAGAAAGAAATGTCTGGACATTAGCTAAACTACCGGAAAATAAGAATATAACTCCTATCGGTTCGAGATGGGTATATACAGTAAAGAAAGGAGAAAAAGGCAAAATTTTGAGTTTTAAAGCCAGACTCGTAGCTCAAGGTTATACTCAAGTACGAGGTCTTAACTATGAAGAAACTTTCAGCCCCGTAGTTAATTTTGAGGTAATACGCTTTTCTTCACTTTGCTGGTAGTTTTTGGAAAATGGCTTAATGTTCAGTGTGATATCAAAAGCGCGTATCTTTATGCCCCGATAGATGAAGTTATTTTGATGAAACAGCCCCTGGGATTCTCAGTAAAAGGAAAAGAAAATTATTTTTGTTAACTAAATAAAGCTCTTTATGGGTTGCACCAAAGTGGTCGTCTTTGGTTTTACAAATTGGATAAAGTTTTGCTTCAATGTGGTTTTAACAAATTTTTATCTTGTAATTGTGTTTATTTCAATTCTATGGTTGTATTACTTGCATATGTAGCCGACATTGTCATTTTTGGAAAAGAAGAAAAAGATATAAATAGTGCGATAAATTCACTTTGTAAATACTTTGACCTCAAAATTCTCGGAAAGACTAAGAAATTACTAGGAGTCGAATTTGACGAGAGAGGGGAGAATTTGAGATTGCATCAACTCGATTATATTCAAGAAGTATGAGATAGATTTTGCAATTTTAAAATTCCTATAACATCTCTACCAATAAGTAAAGGCATTATTTATTCTAAGGACAACTGTCCAAAAACCGAAAATGAAATTTCAGAAATGTCAAAATACCCCTACAGAAATCTATTAGGTTGCCTAGCTTTTATAGCGAACAGAATGCGGCCTGATATTGCGTATGCCGTGAACATTTTTAGCCAATTCCAGAATAATCCAGGCATTGTTCACTGGAACGGCCTTTTAAAATTGTTAGGATATGTTTCGCATACTAGAGAGCTGAAATTAAACTTAAAATGCAATAAAATTCAAATTATAACTTTCTCTGATGCTGACTACGCGTCAAACCGAGATGATAGGACTTCGCTAGGTAGTCAACTCGTGTTGTTAGATAACGCGCCCATAGAGTGGCGTATGTTTAAGGAAAGATCTGTCAGCCTTTCTACTATGGAAGCAGAGTTTATCGCGATGGTCGAATCAGCAAAAGAACTAGTATGGTTTGACAAAATAGTTAACGAATGCATCGAAAATAGAATTTTTGAAAAACGTAAAATTAAATCTATCCTTTATGTAGATAACCAGGCCACGTTAGATTTTGTTGTCTCCAATAGAAAATCATCGAAGTAAACACATTGAAGTAAAATTATTTTTTGTTTGCGATCTAGTTTATAAGAATATTTTCAATGTGAGCCATGTTAGCAGTATGGAGAATACGGCTGACATCTTCACGAAACCACTTTCCAGTGTAGGAATTGCAGATGTTTGTAGAAATTTTTTTTGTATAAGATTTAACTTAGGAACTTGTGTTCCCTTTTTTTCTGTAAAACCAATGTATCATGAGATGTTTATATTTTTGTAGATTTAAAGTATTATATTAATGCAACTATATTAATTTTAAATTAAATATTTTTTTCTGATAAAAAAAATATATTAAAAATTTTTTATTGTAACTTATACAGCATGAATAATCTTGTATAATGTGTAACAGTGCTCTATTCTCTAGTCATATTTTTAAATTTGTCTGCTATAATAAGTGTTAAACATTTTTAAAGGGAAATTGTTAAACTGTAAAAGAGCTTATTTTTCTTTGTTAAAATGTTCACTATATTAATATTGTTTGCAAATTAAGATTATATAGATTATTTTTAATGCTGATTTGAACAGTTTACTTGCATTTTGTTTTTGGTGTTTCAGATTTATCTGATGTTATGAAGAGATATTATAAGATTATAGAAAGTGTAAGATATCTTTTGAAGATTGGTTTTCGGAACTGCTCTTTTTGAAAAAAAAAAGGGTTATCTTTTTGAAGATTTGAAGTCTTGTAAGAAGGATCATGGACTCAAGTGTCATTGAGTGGAACTTTTGTGACTGTTAAATGTTTTTCAATTGTATATGTGTTTGTTTTTCAGATTGCTTCTAAAAAAAAGTATCATGTCATGGAAATTATGGCAATATCTGAAAGAGGTTTTGCATGTTTGTTAAATTAACAATTGTTTGTAGAAAGGAAATTGTAACTAACCTAAGGCTAAATTTTTTTTTATACGTTAAATTTTTTTTCAGGTTGAGTTAATTTAAAAAATTTTTTAATCTTTAAATGATAAGAGGGGAGGCCGTGATAGCCATAAATGTCTATTTTTTTAAAGGATTTTTCTTATCATTTAATTATACATTATTTTGAAGAAAGTTATCTTCTTTTTTTATAATAATTTGCATAATGTGCACGCTCGGATGTAAAATAGTTCTTGGAGCATTCTGCATATGCGTATATAGGAGTGCCGATTCTGCACATGCGTAGGAGCCCTTTTTGGCAGCATAAAAGCTGCGTACAGGAACTTCTAAGGCAGATCCTTTTTCTTACGTGGCTCTTGTGAGCATTTGCCATCTTTTTCGTTATGTTCTTTTAATTTTTATACTCATGTTCATATTTTTACTGTTGTTATTTTTAGCCATGTCTCTGATCAAATAAATGTGAATTATAAGTTAAACGGATTCAGTTCCTTTTTATTAGAAACGCCCAACACAAAATCTTGCTTTAACTTAAAAACGACTTTCCCAGGCAAAACCACATTTGTGGACGCTTTAGGACGTAGATGCTTCATTGACATGTTTTGATAAGGCTCGGGGGAGGGAGTGAGGGGACAGTCGAGAGCATAAGTGTTATGGTCTTATGCTCTCGGTCAATGAGGATTTGCGAACATGTCCCGAGGCGCCAGTTTTGGAATAAAGATTCCCTTCCCTAAATAAAAGTTTAACTAGTCACAGGGGTTCTCACCAGGAGGGGGGAGGGGAAGATCGTGGCACAAACTGCGCCATTGAGATTTTTTTCATAGGGGGGCTTGATAGACATTTTGGCCAGTTTGTGGGGTTGCCGATTTTGAGGGGCTCCGTAATTTTTAGGGGGGTACCTGAACGCTCTGAAAGGGTGGGCACAACTGCTAATCATAAGTAACGTATGAAAATTAATAAAACTAGTGTACCTGCATTGCATAACCCTCAATTTTTTATTATAGGGCACTGCGAAGTGTTGCTAAAGCTTCATAATGAGCAAACTTCTAATTATTTTTGAAGTTTATTGGAAAATTTCGTGGTGCCCTGTGAAGACTTCTCAGTTTTTTTTTTTTTTTTCGGTACACAATTTGGGAACCATTGCTTGTAGTGTAGAGTAACATTGAAAAACGTGTATGAAATTTTGTTGACCCCATTTCCTGCCTTATAACATGTTTGATTTTGTGATATTGGGCGGAGGCGGAGGGAGTACGTACACAGTGTAGACAGACGCGAACATAAAAGCTATATTAAAATTTGAAAAGGCATATGGGCGATGTTCAGTTAAAATAAAACACAGGGACGCACTTACTACAGTAGAAACAAATTCATTTACTTTTCAAAAAGTGATTCATGTACTAAATTTCAAAAAGCAAGTGACATGACACTTCCATTGGTAATAACTAATAAAAACATAGTAATTATTAAAAAATTGAACTGTTTTTAGATTTTCATTAGACGAAACTTATCTCATAGGGCATTTAATTTAATTGAAAAATTTTCTTATATGCAGGGAAGGCATTTCTACACTTTTCTATTAGGTGGAACTCTGATCCGGTATTTTATTCCGAGTCATATTTGTTTTAGAATATGGATTTCGCTCCAAAACAGACTAATTTGACTCAGTTCAAATCTAATTTTAGCTATTTTTATTTAAGATTGTGTATCTAATTTTATAATAAAAATAGAAACAATAATTTAATGATTGTTTCTAGTTTGATTTATTTATATTGATAACCAAAAAATAGCGCATACTTTTTTATCGCAACTATCTTAAAAGTAAAGTTATTGTACATTAAATTCTCACAATTAAAATTACAGGGTTCGGTGATTTAAATCAAGTGTTTAAATCCGTGTTTTAAATCATTAAAAAAAACACGATTTTTATCAAAAATTTAAAATTTGCCTGAGATTTGTTATTATTATTGCTTTTCATACAAATTTAATATTTCACAAGAATGAATCGATATGATTAGTGTACTATATTTGAAATAACTGAAGTAAAAATATCATATTTATTTATGCATAATTTTTAACGTATCATTTACGTAACGAATATGCTAAACATTTGTTTATTCATTAATAAAACTGCCTTGACCATTACTCTAAATCAGTGTTTCCCAACTGGTGGTTTGCGAACCTCTAGGGGTTCGCGCGGTATAGAAAGAGGGTTCGCGAAAATAATATTATAATGGCAGAGTTTTCATTGCTAACGTAAAAGAAAAAACAAAATAATATATTTACATAGTAATTAGGAAGTAGTGCAAAAATGATTTTGAAAAAATGAATTGTTTTCCAGATAATATAGAAAAGTAATGATCTGGCATATAAAGCATTGTCAAGGGCAAATAATGAGTCGGAAATGTGAAAATTTACTGCATAAAATGCAAAATTTTGCATTGTTTTAGGCTTATTTTTCATAATACAGATCCTAAACTGGAACCAGAAGATATTGACTTATTAATTTAAACTATGGACTCGCAGTTATAACACTTTATTCCAACTTTCCTACATTATCACAAAATAGCAATTAAAATTTTGAAATTACGTAAATTTTAGTTTTCCTTTAAATTTGCAACTTTTCCAAAATTTTGTATATTTCAACCGCAAAGTGGAACCTGTCGGAAAAATAATTTAATTTTTTTTAGGAATACATATGTCTACTGCCCTAATAATAATTCAAAAAGAACAAATAATTAAAAATGTAATAATCAAAAAAATATTTGTAGCTGTATTTTAATTTTTATTTAAACTTAGATGTTTTGCAACAGTTATGTTTTCATTTCCTGTTATGAAGCATTGTACAATATGGCAAATAAACGTGCTAGTAAATTTTAATTTTGTCACCGTTATTAACGACTACAGAAGAGGGTTCGCAAGGGAGAAAAGGTTGGGAAACACTGCTTTAAATAAACTTTTGCCACAGAAACTTTATAATGTTCGAAAACTATATATATAATATAATGGTAAGAAATAGGCTTTTAAGAGTCAAAATAGATTAGTTTTACTCTTACTACTTACTTTTAAGATTACATAAAAATATTAACTGCACATACATTTCTTGTCTCATATTTTAAATCCGTTACAAACAATAACTAACAGTATCAAACTATAAATATTATTTTTACATTAGATTCAAATATAACGTTTCAGAAACTTCTGTCATAGTTAAATGTAAACAGATTGTTAATTTTATTCTTTTGAATGGTGTTTCTTAATAATAATAATAATAGTAATATGAGAATATCGCTAATAAATTAGCATATAAAATAATATGCAGTGCAAAGTAGCAATTTGAATTATGATTATTTAGAATTAGCTTCTATGAAATGGTGTATGTTTTAATTTGCGCTATACTTCTAATTTACTAAGCACTCTTTTGTAAATAATTTTTCTTCGAAAATCCAGCTAAAAATTACTTCTCAAATCATGTATTGTTAAATTTCTAAGAAAATAAGAAATAACTCAAATTAAGTATTTCATTAAGGTGCCTGATTCTTAACAAAATTGCTTCATTTTTCATCTTCTCAATGATTGTGTCAAATTTGTAAATCTGGTGCCTCTCTCTATGTGCCTAAAAAAATAATTTTAACAGGCGTAGAAAAATTTAAGGAAAATTTTAAAAATATTATACAAAAGTGCAGTAATGATTTTTTCTTTTCGTTGTAGATTTCTTTGTTCTTGTATTAATTAACAGTAATTTTATTTCCACCTATTTAAAAAAAGAAAGAAAAAAAGAGAATCGAACAAACATAAAAAGTAAGAACAACCTTGTATTCTAATATAATCCTAATTATTACTACTATTATCATTATTTTCTTTTTTTAAGTAAACGCTGCCGCCTTTTGGTTAGCTGGTCCACCGCCCTTTTAGGGGCCCCAGTCCGTCCCTGCTTAACAATATAAGAGTTAGTATTATAAACGACATCTCTATAACCAAGTTCAATTCTATTTATTGACACGTTCTTCCCAGTACAAAATTTTAAGGAGCAGTTTATAATATAATCAAGTTCAAAAAGTTAAAAATGAAGATAAAAACTTACTGTGGCAAAGTGGCTAAAACTTTAGATGTTTCCTTCAGCCTTACATTATTCTGATTGAGTAAATCAAGTGGTGGAACAAATATACATGCCTTTTTAGGATCTGGTTCATAATAAGGACTATCATATATAGTTTTCAATACTTCAATGAACTCATTGGAAAAATCAACTGCTATTTGAACGGCTTTAGAATCTTCGTATCTAAAGGTGGAGTAATCATTAAAAATAATAAACAACTATTTCAACACACTAGAACAAATTCACAATACAATATAAATTATGTGTAGCCTACAATCATATATGTTAGGGAAAGTTTTCAGCTTCCTATATAAAAGGAGGTTTCCTGCTAAAGAAAATGTAGTTTTCTAAACATTACTGAAATTTATTCCAGATTATAAATGAAAAACCAGGTAAAGAGATGCTCTCTGCCCCAGCACCCAATTCTACTCCTATTATGAGAATGAATATTTATTTTATATTTTAAAATTAGGAATAGGAATATACATTTAAAATTTATTTACACATTCATTTCAAAAATTACATGTCAATGTACAGTGTTCCCTCGCCACTTCGCGCTTCATGTTTCGCGGCTTCAGTGCTTCGCGGGTTTTTACAAAATATTCATCAAAAAATAGAAATGAAAAAATACAACCATGTCGGCAGCCACATTGCGGAAAGAAGCGTTTCATGTTGATGCGCGAGACAGAAGGATCCCTGCGTGGTCAAACAAAGAGATGAGTTGAAAATCAGAGTACATGCCACGGCTCTCATAAAGGAGCGTGATTGGTTTCTGGTGCGACATCGACTCCTTGAGATGACAAAGTCTGCAACTGAGGAAGAAAACAAAGAGGAAGACGAAGAAGAAACTGAAAAACGTGGCCTTACCCTGGAGAATCAGCAAAAATTGTGCAACATGGCAAGAGCGATGCAAAAATTTGAACAAGACATTGACGATAACATGGCTCGAGGTGTCGAGTTCAGCAATCGCGTTGACGGGGTTATGTCCCTGTACAGGGGAGTTTTGAAGGAAAAGAAAAAACAAAGACAACAACTATCCATCCCTATGTTTCTCTCCAAGGTAAAGCCCCTGGCTCTACCGTCAGCGCCTCCAGCAGAAGAGTCTCCAAGTGAGCCTAATGAAGCTTCTACGAGTCAAGTGAGAGCCTCTCCTCCGTCACCAACACAAGACTCGCAGCCTCTCTCAAAAAGCAATGCTGATTAATGTTTAAATCTGTATAAGGTTTCGTAATTTACCTTATTAATTAGCACCGACACGTTTCAGTAAATACGTATACTGTTATAATTTTTTTGTCTTAAATGTGTAAAGTATAAATACTGTTTACGTATTTAAGACATTCGTGTACCCGCATACACGTAAGTTCCTAGGGGCAAATCCTACTTCGCGGTTTTTCAGCTTTCGCGGAAGGTTCTGGTCCCCATTAACCGCGAAAAACGAGAGATCACTGTCATCTCATTATTTTCATGTAGCAAGTAATATTAAAGCCTCCTATTTCATTAAAATATGAAAAACCTTAAAATATGTGAAAAAATTTAAAGTTGGTTATAATGGCAAAAACAAGCTTATTCTGAAAATTTCCATATTATATACCTTACACCACATCAATTCAATTATTTTACATTATTTGTTCTTCTGAAGAGAAAGATGTTCCGACTTTTCATTATTATTCTAGTTGTTCTTATTTCAAATTCTTAGCTTATTCTAGTGAATTACTTCTTACCCATTCTTCCTTTAGCAGGGTTCCCCTGAAACTTCAAGACACATTTAAAGGTATTTTAAGGCTACTTAAGCAGGCTTTAAGGCTAAATCCAAGATACATAACTTTGATTAACCAAAGATATTTTTTAATATGTAAGTTTTAAGAAATTTTAAAATGACAAGATATATAAATGATTTAAACATGGTCAAGATGCAAAGAGCTCTATTTTGTTAATATTTTTACTCAATATAACATGACCAAATATTGTTGCTGTACATTAATCTGAAAGTCTGTGCCTACATACATGTACAGGGTGTCCCAAAACAACCGCATAAACTCTGCACTGCTAGATTCCTCGTTGGGAGTACATAAAAACTGCCCAAAGAAGCGTTCCCGTACAATCTATAGTTTACGAGAAAAATATGAAAAACAAAGTATGATGTCACTGCCGGTGCAAGAAAAAACACTGTATTGGACATATCAACAATAGTATTTGCATATCTGTCCAGACGATAATGTTTAAAACGTTCACTTTAAACATTATCATCCGGACAGATATGTAAAAATTGTTGTTGATATGTGCAATACAGTGTTTTTTCTTGCACCGGCAGTGACGTCATACTTTACTTTTCGTATTTTACTCGTAAACTGTAGATCGTACGGAAAGAGCTTCTTTGGGCAGTTTTTATGTACTCCCAACAAGGAATCTAGCAGTGCAGAGTTTATGCGGTCGTTTTGGGATACCCTGTATAGGTATAAAATGAAAGAATTACAAAGAAAAATTTAAGATAAAAATTTAACCACTTATTTGATAGGATAACATTAAAAGTTTGTCTTTCATTCCCTACAAAAATGGACTCCACTGATTGCATGTTTCACGGAATACCATTGTTTCTGTTATGTTAAAATAATGTTAGACATTTGTTTACTTTATGACATGATACAAAGTTACGATATGTGGGCCCTGGGCCCATCATTTAGGGGGGAGGGGGGTCAGCCTTTGGCAAGGAAAATTTATAGTATACATATCTATATATATGTACATAGATTTGGTTTTTTTTAAATGCAATATTATTATTAATTATAACCTTTGTACCGCCCACTTGCAAAATTTTGAAGTGATAGACCTGCCCCTGGGGTGGCAGGCTTTGAGCCATTGCCCACTTCGTTCATGCCTTAAGAGCTTCAGAAAATGTGGCAGCCAATTTAACACATTATCCTAAACCTTGGCATGGTTGCCGTAGTTTGCAAGTACCCAATATTTTCAAAAAGAGGACTAGATCACTATTCAAATTCAGCCTTCATACATTCATGATAATGGAAGGTACAAGGTTGTATCCAGCAAGGGGGAGAAGCCCCCCTCCAAAAAAACCTGTTTTTTAATGTGGCATAAATTCCTCCCTGAAACACCTTGATATAGTTTCTCAAAGACAGCCCAGCGAACCTTCCCATAAAAATATTCTGGCTACGGCCTTGGGAAGATACATATACACATATACTCATGCAAGAAATGTTAACTATTCAGCCATTGCCTACAATTTTTAAAACATTTCTGATTGCCAACTTTCAAACTGCCCCTTCGGAGCAAGCCAAGTGCCCCCCGGGAAAAAAATTCAGATCACAATTTAAAAAAAAAAAAAAAAAAAACGAAAGAAAAGAGAGATTACACTTTCAAGACTTTAGTTTTAAAAACACTTTTGGGGGGAAGACATTGAACACTGTCACTTGTGACACCAAAAGTAACCTAAAAGATAAGAATTTATTTTGAAAAATTTGTGTTGGAAAGAGTAACCAAACTCCTTTTCTGCTTCCTCTAACATCAATAAAGAATCTCGAAATTGCATTGTTAATAAGATTACAAAAAGTTTCCTGTGGAGAGCCCTCAAACTCTTGCCTCCAGTAACATTGACAAAGATAGACTGAAACTTCATTTTTAAGACTGCAGTTTCGAAAGTTTTCTTAGAGAAGAACTTCTGAAACTCCTTTCTGTAACGTCCCCAAAGAATCTAAAATTGCATTTTCAGGAGTTAAGTTGCATAATTTTGGCAAAGTACACAATAGCATCCAAATTCAGACTCCATAAACACAAATAATGCAATTTAATTCAGTTTAACATCTGTCAATTTTACAATTTATCATGCAATATAAAAATTTGTTGAAAACCCCTTATCTTTTTTCTCCAATTTGAGAGCTTGCTATATACGGCTCACTGTACGGTCTATATCTCTTTGAAAAATATCAATAATTCAACTGAAACTTTTACATAAGTTGCTCCATAGATCTCACTACCAAATTATTAAAAAAAAATAATTAATATCTTTCGCACGTGCGCAATCACACTTGTTTTAATAAAACTGCTCAAATCTCATCGACTATTTATTACATTTTCCCCACGTTTTGGTACCATACTTACTTTTTATTTTGTCAAGATGTCTGCAAGTTTCATGTAATTAGAGATAGAACTTAGCGAGATACAAGCAAAACACTTGTGAAAATTTTCGAATATTTAAAACAAATGCCCATATCTTCATGAATATTACTGCTATTCTGACGAAAGCGGGTGTAAGCATTGCATATATAATTTAAAATGTTTTGCGAAAGTTACAGGACATTTCGATCATTTTTTGATACAAGATGTTCAAAAGTTTTTTTTCCTTCTTTAATTTTTTGACCGCCCCCAAATTGCCCTAAGACTGAATTTTGTTTCTTAAATGTGAGTTTAAGTATGTTCTTTCCATGGTGCAAAATACAGAACAACAAGTTTAATATTTCTCCAGAATTTTTTTAAAAATGTCTAAAATCCAAAGTGTCCAAATACTTTTTGGTAGATAGTGTGTATATATATATATATAAAGGTACATATGCCAAACCGCAAAAATTTCTAACTCATAATATGGTCTACGAACTCCTAGCATAAGCTAAGAATTCACATCACGTTCGCCCATTGTTGACATTGGATGTAGATTGAGTGCTTCCTGTTCAACACTAATTTTGAAGAAATCTCAACTAGGCAGTTAAGACATATTGTTCAAAAGCATGAGATTTAGCAGACCGGAAGAAAAATAAACACACACTCAGCTGCAATAACAAAGTAAAATTTCCTATATCTAATGGAAGCACAGACAAGGAAATTAAACATAAGTCTTCAATAAAAAAGAAGTTGTTGCTACGGGAAACTTCCCAAACTTAGATATGTATTCAAATTTAGTCCCTAGAGCCCCCCCCCCCCCCCTGCATTTGCAGGTAAACAAGGAACTCTTTTTATCCTATCTGATCCGGAGTCTTATTGATATTGGCAAGGGAAGTGTTTTTTATGCTAAAATACTTTTATGTTAACTTCTGTTCTGTAGATAGATTTGCAATGAATGAAATCAATTTTAATAAATAAAGTTATTGAGTTAACTTGTAATTGCTGCCATTTATAAAACGCAATTGCTAACTATAGCATTAATTACTTATTTTTGTTAAATTATAACTGATATATGACACTACCATAGCTTTCATACAATGTAAACTGCAACAGTTGGTTGGGGATAGTTCCCCAAGGAAGAATCAAGCCCTGGGTCTGAGTTAATCGGGCCCCGTTTGCATCAGTACATTGTTACACACTAAATCCATAACTTACTTGTAAATGGGATAGATATAAACAGAAAGTTTATTCAAAGATCGACCACATAAGTACACATTGAAGCATGAGTTGAAATGATTGCAGTTTCTGTTACGAGGTTCAGCCGACAGAGCACAAGAAAGAACTTTTACTTCCGGAGAGTCCTCCACAAACCTCAGTACAAACTTCTCGTCCTTGTTAATATAACTGTTCCACTGACTGAGAACTATTACGGTTATTATTACAATTGACAATGCTATGTAAGATGTATTAGTCAAAAGGGCAGTGACATGTTTACTTCTTGGTGCCCGAGCAAATCCCATCTTTTAGTTCGATGGATTTACTTACAGGCCCGCAGAAAGAGAGAGGAAAAACATGACAAACTAATGAAACCGCATTGTCTTCAGGATTTCCCTTTCAGTTTGAAAACTTGAAACACTGATTTCATCCGAACCAAAAACAGAACCCTGGTTTTCTTCCTTTTTTTCTACGCGACTTTCAATGCAGGAAAAATCCACTGATCTGATTGGATGATCAGCTTTGCATGGGGGTTACTATGTTGGCTCTTTTATCGACAAAAGTTGAACTAAAACCGATTCAAAAAAAACATGTATGGTATTTTTTTTTTTTTTATCCTTCCCCCTTTTGCTACGGTAATTCACGTTTCTTCGCGCTGCTGCAATTGAAGACAGCTAAAAGTTAAATGCATGCGTACTTCAATAGAAGAGTTCACTTAATCTAAATGAATTTGAAAAGTTGCTGACGAAAACAATTAATTTTACACGTAAATTTTAAATAAAATATAACTACTGAACAACATTGAAATGTTATCATTTATGATAACTCATGAAATGAATTAATTTATCTTTTAACTTTTAAATCAAAACATATTTTAAATATGTTTTTATAATATATAATTAAAAATCTAAATCCAGGCTGCAGGGGGGAGGGTGTAATGGCTAGAGAGCCTTTCTTTTTAACATAATGTTCTTCTTGTAAATATATATTATTAAGATCTAAATCATAATCCACGCTGCAGGGGGGGGGGAGAGGGTATAATGGCTTTAACATAATGTTCTTCTTGTAATTATATAATTATATATTATTAAAAGATGTATAGCTACATTGTTTATCTTGCATATCTGTTTATTTTATTTTATCTGAGAGAATCTACAGCGAATTTGAAATAAAATATAGTAATCTGGTAATAAATAAATAATGGTCTTACATTTTTTATCTAATAAATATACTGAGATCGAATGAATTTCTTATATTGTGCACTAATTCGTAATTGGTAAACCATTATTTTGTACAAAATTGGGAAATGAAAAGCAACTTTTGCATTGGTGCCCCCCCCCCCTAAGCACGGAGACACACACCTCCCAAGAAAGCACCTCTCCACCCCCCCCCCCCAAACAAAAATCAATGCCGCAGTCGGTAAATAGGTTTTGCCGCCGTATCGGATTTTAGGGGAGGGGGGGGGGGACACTGGATTTCGAGTAATGAAAAGCTTCTGATAAAAACATTTTTTTTTTTTGTTGAATGTTGAATGAAATATACAAAACAACATTCAAATTTTTCAAAATTACATAAGACATAATTCAACTTTTTAAAAGAATCATTAATTAGTTTTCTGAGCTAAACTCAAATGTTTCTGTAAATGCATGTAGAAACATTTCAGTTTTGATATGCATTTATAATATATACAAGGGATAAATCATCAGTCTACTATTAAGAAGCTTAATCATAATAAGTCGGGGTCGGGGGGGGGGGGGAGATTACCTCCCTGGGCAAGAGGGAGATGTCTAGATAGCTTTTTTTTCTTTTTAAGTGCAATGTTCTGGATTGAAACTATGTATTAATTAATTATGTGTACAGCTTTTATATAGAACATTTGTTTGCTTCATTTTCTCTGTTTAAAGGAAGGGCTAAACTTTAAAGGATTATATGGGATAATATGTTCAAATTTTGTGTGGAATATACTATGAATTATAACCAGTCAAGAAAATTAAGTAGAGGCTTGTTGGAATGTCATTATATTAATATATTAAAATAATATGGTAGTTCGGCTTAAAGTTCCTCTGATAAAGGTACCCACCAGAGGGGGTGAGGGGGGAGCTTAGGGGTGTTTTTCAGTTTTTGAATAAAATTCTACATTTTGGCTGGAACTACAACAGGTTGAAAAGATGTGACTCAAAAATTAAATCTTATATATGAAACAATATTGACGTTAATGAAGAAGAAGTGTTATATTAAAATGAAATTCTGTTTGTCATAACAACAATATAAATTTAAAGCTAAGCTTTTTTGCCTTTGGTTCAAGATTTTTTTTATTACATATTTGCTTCTATTTTGGTTTAGTATGTAACTGAAACTTGACCAACATTTTGTGTATCATAATGGGACAAAGGTACCCACCAGAGGGGACGGGGTTTCAGTTTTTTTTAATAAAATTCTACATTTGTCTGGAACTACAAAATGTTTTAAAAGATGTGACTCAAAAATTAAATTTTATATATGAAACAATATTGACGTTAAAGAAGAAGAAATGTTATATCAAAATGAAATTGTTCTTGTCATAACAACAAAATAAATTTAAAGCTAAGCTTTTTGCTTTGGTTCAAGATTTTTTTTATTATTTGTTTCTATTTTGATTTAGTATGTAACTGACCAATAACTGACCAACATTTTGTGTATCATAATGTGACAAAGGTACCCAACAGAGGGGGCGGGGTATTTGGGGGGGGGGGTTCAGTTTTTTTTAATAAAATTCTACATTTGTCTGGAACTACAAAGAGTTTTAAAAGATGTGACTCAAAAATTAAATTTTATATATGAAACAATATTGACGTTAAAGAAGAAGAAATGTTATATCAAAATGAAATTGTTCTTGTCATAACAACAAAATAAATTTAAAGCTAAGCTTTTTGCTTTGGTTCAAGAATTTTTTTATTATTTGTTTCTATTTTGGTTCAGTATGTAACTGAAACTTGACCAACATTTTGTGTATCATAATGGGACAAAGGTACCCACCAGAGGGGGCGGAGGAATTTGGGGGGGGGGGGTTCAGTTTTTTTAACAAAATTCTACATTTGTCTGGAACTACAAAAAGTTTTAAAAGATGTGACTCAAATATTAAATTTTATATATGAAACAATATTGACGTTAAAGAAGCAGAAATGTAATATCAAAATGAAATAGTGCTTGTCATAACAACAAAATAAATTTAAAGCTAAGCTTTTTGCTTTGGTTCAAGATTTTTTTTATTATTTGTTTCTATTTTGGTTTTGTATGTAATTGAAACTTGACCAAAACGTTGTGCATCATAATGTGTTTTTAAATAAATGTAAATTTAAAAAAAAAATTAAATCTATATTTAAAAAAAAAAAAATCTAACCCAAAATTTTAAGCATGCAGTTCATTTAAAAAATAACATTGCAAGTGCCCCAGTAGCACTGCGATTTTGGCCAATATCGGCTGAACATTGGCCAAACCCGGCAAAGGTCGGGACTTGTCGGTCGTTTTAAGCCGATTTTGGCCAATGCTGCGCAATATTGGCAACCCGATTGTGCAGAATTATAAAAACTCTGAAAAACGTTTTTAAAGGACTTTTTGTATTTTATCATAAAAATAAAAGCTGTTCAAAACATTTTCCATTATTTTAAGCGCCTATAGCTTACAATAAAAATCTGTGGAATTACGCTTCTGGCGATATTGGCCGACCTCGTCCAATGCTGCGCAGTGTTGGCAACCCTAACTAGAGAAACGTTACAAATCGTTTCATTAAACAACATTTTATATTTTACAAAGGTAGAAATACAAAGGTAGAAACAATCAAAGCCATTTGTGGTGATTTAAGCACATATAATTCACGCCAAAGCTTAATTGTATGGAATATACTTCTTCTAGCATTGGCCGATCCCGTTCAATACTGCACAGCGTTGGCAAATTAAGGCTTCACAGAAATTGTGGCGTAAAAAGACATGTTGTATTTTATTGTATAGAGAAAAGCAATCAAAGCCACGTCTGTAACATTTTAAAGCACCTGTTGCTGTATTTATAAAACACGACAAAGAAATTTATTAAATATCACATGCTGCCGACATTGGCCTATCCTATCCAAAACTGTCCAATATTGGCAACACATAACTATATATGAGAAGGACTAGAAATCCCTTCTTTATAGCATGTTTTGCTTTTTAATGTGTACAAAAGAAGCTCTCAAAAGTAGTTTTGGATATGTTAAACATCTAATAATGCGTGACAGAGGAATGTAAGGAATGTCGCTTGAAGCCGACATTGGCCGACCATACGCAGTATTAGCAAAAAAAATAGAGTCAGAAGGTCTAGAAATTGTTTCCTTAAAGAGTATTTTGCATGTTAATGAGTATATGATGCTTTTTAATTTAGTTTACAGTGTTTTAATCATCAATAAAACACAACTGAAAAGAAATGTATAAGATTACAAGTTTCTGCCAACATTGGCTGATATTATCCAAAACTGGGCATCATTGGCAGAATTAAAAGTACTGCAGAAATCGTTTCCTTAAAGAGTATTTTGTATTTCAATATAAACGTAGAAGCTTTTAGAGTATATAACAGTATTTTAAGCATCTATAATACACGACAAAGAAATGTATCGAATTTCGCTTCTGATCGACATTGGCCGATGCCGTCCATTATAGGTTTGCTAACCAGCTGAGCATTAATTACCATAATAAAAATTATGTGTATGCCGCCGCTTCTTTTCTTTGCATGACGCTTGTATTTGCTTGTATCAAAAAAATTTTTTTTTGTTCTTTCTTTGACATTGCATTTTTATGAAAATTTAGAAACTATGCAACTAAATTTCTTTCGCTCTTGTTATATGATTTGTTTTTGTGCGGCTGCGGCAAAGAAACTTAATAGCTTCATAGCAACCAACTATCTTTGTTCATCTATTTTTTGCTTATTTATTATAGTAAGTACTGTAATCTATTATTAAAATTTTGACTAATTTTAATAACTTCTGTGTTATTTTAATCTGAACTGTCATTATTGTACATTTAAATGTCTTACTCATCAAGATCGAAATTGATTAAACGGAAGGTTAAGCGTGATCTTAAAGATCTGCAGCAGGAAATTAAAATTCAGAGGATTTTGCATGGCCCGTCTGCTTCTGCTGGTATTTCTTCAGTGGAATCAACTTCAGCTTGTACTGAAAATATTTCCGAAATTGACCAAAGTTATTCTGAATCTGCAGCTAATGTCGAATCTGCAAGCAATAGCTGCACTGCACATGATTCTCAAGAGATGTCATCTGGTCCAGAGTACTTTCTGAGTTCAGATGGAGAACATGCCAACATAGAAAATGATGGTGCTAATCCAGATGAAGTGTTGACGCTGAAGGAGAAGTTAATATGTTGGGCATCTCACCATAAACCATCGCATGCTGCTCTATCTGCACTTCTAAAAATTCTTCGAGAAGAAAATCATCCTGAGTTACCTGCTGATAGTAGGACATTGTTGCAGACCGCTAGAAAAGCAGAGATTGTGAAATATGATGATAATTCAGAAACGTGCTATTTTGGGATAAAAAAAGGCCTCCTTGATCTCGACTTAGTAAGATTATGTGCAGGCATAAACACCATTCAGCTAAAAGTAAACATTGATGGTTTACCAATCAGCAAAAGTACAAATAATCAGTTTTGGCCTATTTTGTGTCAAGTGGTATCGGAAAATAAAGTGTCCCCATTTTTGGTTGCATGTTATCAAGGTTCTACCAAGCCAAAGTCTGTGAAAGATTTTCTTGATCCCTTTATAGAAGAAGCAAATGCTCTTCAAGTGCATGGATTTTCATACTGCGGACAACATTATTTTGTTTCAATTCTAAATGTGATATGTGATGCTCCTGCACGAGCTTTTGTGAAATGCATTAAAGGTCATGGGGGCTACTATGGATGTGAAAAATGTATGCAAAAGGGATTTTGTATGAATAGGAGGTTTGTTTTCCCGGAAATGCAAGCAGAGAAGCGTACTGATGCAGGCTTTGTTCTTCGGATTCAAGAAGAACATCATATTGGTACTAGCCCCCTTCTTGAATTAAACATAGGATTGGTGTCTCAATTCCCTCTGGATTACATGCACTTAGTATGTCTTGGTGTCATGCGTAAGCTTTTGCTCTACTGGTTGAGAAAGGGTGACCGAACAGTCCGTATCAGCATTCTTCATCAGGCCTCCATCATTTCAGAAAAGCTGCGCACTCTTGCTCATCATACACCAACCGATTTCAGTAGGAAGCCAAGATCCTTAAAGGATATTGACAGATTTAAGGCAACGGAATTTCGTCAGATGATACTGTACACTGGACCAGTTGTCTTTCGAAATATACTTTCAGAAGATATATATAATCATTTTTTACTTTTGCATGTAGCCATTTCCATTTTGACAGACAAAATAAAATCACATAACCAACAATATATTTCATATGCAGAGCAATTATTAAATTTATTTGTACAAGATATGGGAAAAATTTATAAAGAAGATTCGATTGTTTATAATGTACATAATTTAATCCATTTGGCTGATGATGTGCGTAAATTTGGTTGCTTAGATGATTTCAGCTGCTTCCCTTTTGAAAATTTTCTATTTCAAATAAAACGCATGTTTGTTACTCCTAATCGGCCATTATCACAATTATTCAGAAGAATGTCTGAAATTAAAAGTGTCGGAAAAAAAGAAACAGCAGCTCCAGTTGTGAAATTACGTAAGTCTCATTCTGCGGGACCATGTTTAACATTATCTGGAAAGCAGTTTCAGGAGGTTATTTACAATGGCTCAACAATAAGTTCTTTGAATGAAAGGGATTGCAATGTTCTACTCAGTAACAAAAGAATAATCAAAGTTTTAAACATTGTTCAAACCAACTTTTTGTGTGAAGATCCCGATTCAGTATATGTCATAGGCAACCAATATCGTATTCTTGGAGATTATTACACATATCCTTGTAGCTCTCAACGACAGAACATTTATAAAATTGGCAAGCTTACAAATCATTTTAATAGCTATCCCCTTTCTTCTGTTATGCACAAGTGTCTTGTTTGTCCCAAAATGAAAGTAGCTATTTCATTGAATCACCAAATATTGTAAATAGGTTTGATTATGCTTTCAAATTTTTAAATTTTATTACTTTTCTATTGCTTTATATTAATTACTTGATCAGTGGATGCTACCCACTTATAAAAAGCGTGCATATAGTGAATGCGACCCGCTTGTAAAATGCGTGCATATAGTGGATGCGACCCACTTATAAAAAGCGTGCATACAATGGATGCACCCACTTATAAAAAGCGTGCATATAGTGGATACCAACCACTTTAAAAAAGGTGGAGCGCCATAAGGAGAAGGGTCCGCGTCCCGCGCTCTGGATGTGCAATTGCCAGTGTTTGAAATAAGAATTAAATTCTAAGTGCACAGTGATGGTTTGAAAGTTTTCCATGTGTCAGAATGAAAAAGCCTGTTGCCATTTTTATAATAAGCAAATGTATATGAGGTTATTAAAAATTTCCAACAAGGCATGCAGTACTTTATATTATTATTATTATATATTTAAAACATCAAGATTAAAGAAACTTTTCTTTCTCCTTAATCAGATTGCGATTGTGAGAAGAAAAAGAAAACTCTTGATGAGATTTAAAATTCTATGCATAAAATTTTGGCATCTAGGCTTTGAAATCTGGACCATACCTTAAAATGCACCGAATGATTTCTTATTTGTAACCCTGGTAATTGTCTACTGATGTCTCCTTCAGAAATAAACTGAATTTTGATATTTAATTATTAATTTACTTTTAAAAACAAATTTAAATTTCTAAGGAATTTTTGTAGTATTCTTGTCTGCAATGCTGTCTGTCTTTTATAAGTTATCTTATACGAAGGAAGCTAATCAACTGAAATTCAGACCTTCTACCATTAAAAGAACTATTAATACATGCATGACTTAACATTAGTGTACTTTATTAATAGTTATTTCTGACTTTTCAAATATTATTTCATATATTTCACTCTCATAATTGAGTTTTGCTTTTAAAGTTTTGAAGCTTAATAGTAATTTTATGTGTGTGCCCAGTAGCAGAATTTTCTGTATCAAGCTGCAGCACAAGTTTCAGAAGTCAAAATTTACCTGCGGCACCAAATGATGTGGAATTAAATAACAGACTATGCATTTTAAAATAGTTGGCAAATAACAATAATATATGCAGACGATAAATAAATATTATAATTATTCAATTTATAAATAAATTAATAAAATCTAAAATTGAACAGGCAATTAATGCAAGCTAAGAGAAAAGCAAGAAATGCAAGCTAAGAGTTTTTACAATTAGAAGAAAAGGGTGATTATATATCCTGGGGGGAAAATATAATAATTTAAAAACCGGAAAACTTTTTTCCCCGGTGGCACTTTTTAAATATTTTTTTTGTAAGGTGAGAAATTAATCTGCAGCGCTCGCTGCCGAGTGTCTGTGTACTGCTTGTAGTATGATATGAGTGAAGATTTTATTTATTTATTTTTATTATTATTATTTAGCAATACAGTATCTTATTTGTTTTATTTAGAGGTATCATGGTGAAAAAATTTGCTATTGTTGGGTTCCTTGATGACAACAATACAATCAAATATGTGGAAATTGTGCCATCTGGTTGGCTTATTGGAGAAAGACTCTGCAGGTGGCCTGAAGATGCAACAAAACAACAATTATCTAAAATGATTGCAAATTGTGTTGCTCCAGCTGAAAGCTGGACGACTCATACTGTAAAATTATATGGAAATTCAGGTAATTTTGTACAAATGACAACAATTTATGTGTTTATAATAGTGAAATTTTTCAGAACAAATTCTAAAGATTTTGGGAAAATATATCAGTAATGTTTATTGTTTTCAATCAAACATAACTTTGAAAAATGCGCTTAAGAAAAAATTCACCTTGTGTTTATGAAAAAAATGTTTAATTGCCAAATGGATATGTGAATCACCACATCTATATATATATATACAGCGGTGATAATTTGTGGTGTCACACACCAGTGGCTTAGCTAGACCCAGATTTCAAGGGGGGGAGGGGAGGGTTCTTTGGAAGGAGTGAGCTAATTTCATTGTTTTACACAAAAAATAAATTGGTTAAATTCTAGACAGTCTTCACCATTTCAGGGTCCCCTGCCCTTCCCCCACACACGCACATGAAAATAAAACTTTATTGGTCACACTTGTAGGTTTATAGTTTATATTAATTTTCATAGTGCAAGGAAAACTTTTTGAAATATTCCATTCTATTTTTTTTAGTGCAATTTTCAGTAATACATTTATTTTCAGCTATGATGTGTTAAAATAGCACCAGTAAAATGCTATAATTCAAGTATACGTATTTTTAAAAAACTCTTTGAATCATTTTGTGTCCCTCTCCCTTAGCACTCCCCAAAAGGGGGGTATCACCCGGTGCGGATTCCCCCCCCCCCCAAGTAAAGATGCCACATATATATATTTGTGATTGATTTGTTATGTAATGCATATTTAGCTTTTTTTTTCTGCTTAGACTCATTTTCTAGAGCCTCAGAAAAAGCAGAACTGGCCAGAAATTTGTCGAGTTTAGAAAGTGTCTCTTCTGAAGCAGAAGAGTGTATGAATATTAAGAAGAAAAAAAGAAATGCAAATCCTCCATCAAGATATAGAGATGTGTCGGACCTATCAAATGACGACGAACCACCATCAAAAAAAGTTAAAAAGTCCAGAGAAAATGCTCGAAGCATGCCACACACACCACGATATAGTCTTCCCGAACCTCCATCGGGTAAAAAAAAAAGTTTATACTTTTATTTCTCATAGATTTTTGGAATTTTCAAGAATATTGTTTGCTTTGTTGTTTTCCGTGACATTTTCAACAAGAGTGCTTGTGTGGAATTATATGTACAGACTTATTTCTTTTTTAGTGTTGTTTTTACTATATTTCCTTATTGTAAATTTAATTATATTGTTTCATGTATCTCACCATGCATAATTATACTTTAAAAACACAGTAAAATTTAGTTTTGCATAAAGTTTGTTATTAAAAAATACTTGCAATTTTCAAAAAAAAGATTTTTTTGAATTATGCATAAATTTATCCCTGTTAAAAGAAATTGCCTCTGTTTGTTGTATAGTTAATATTTTTCCTATATTAAAGAAACATTATAGGTGCAGTTTTTATAAAGTTGACAGACATGCTACTTTTCTTTAAAGAAAAACAAATTTTGAGGGGTTTTTCGGCCCAAATTTCTCAAGTTTTGAAATTTCATAGTGTCGTTATTTGATGCATTTTTGAGCAAAAAGTTATTTTTGATTTTGTCCTTTTTTGCGTTTGAACTTCATGTTATCTGTCCTTGAATAAACTGTAGCATGTCTTATCTCTACAGAGTGCTCATTGTTAGTGAAAGATTTTTAATTTTGTTTATTTAAACTTTTTAAATTAAAAAAAAAAGTAATTTATTTACATGCTGGCTTTATAGACATTTCTGATGCATTGCATAAAATTCACTGTGTGGCATACATTTTTCATGCTGTCACTCAATGTTTCAAATTCTACTTGTATATAATTAAGAACTTAGTATATTGAAAAGATTTTTGTTGTGACTGGCCCTTTACAACTAAAATATTCTTTTCTCCTCCTTCCTCCCTTCCATGTTAGCACGAGGTTTTAGGGATCCTCCCCTCACCCCCGAGCGTGAGGAAGTGGACTTTTGGAACCCCTTTTGTCAATGCAATAGAGTGAGCTTCTAGATGCAAAACATCCAACTTGGCTTCAGTTGGATGTTCTAAAAGCTTAAATTATGGCGTCCTAATTTACTTTATTTGTACACAAAGTTGTTTATTTATTTTAAGTGGCCTTTAAGTTGAAATCACTTTAGTTATAGATTACATTTGTATGTGCTTTCACTGTAAAATAATTTTTTTTAGTTCTAAAACAAAACATTTATTGCAGAAAATAATGGTGGTGTACTATCATCTTTAACAACAAGGCCAATTATTCAAAATTTGTCTCATTCGCTCGGAACAGGTAAGTAAATAATTTTTTTTAAAAATTAGGCGCTAAGTTTGGATTCCATGAAAATCATAAATAAGTATGTCATTTGTTCCCATAGAAAATAGAACCTTTAATAAAGAGGCTAGTATGTCTGTGGTGGCAGAAACTACAGCGTCTGAAGAAGACACTGGTGAGTAAATATTGTAATAATTTTTGTTAAATTAATTTTATTGTCTTTTTAGGCAGAAATCTGTCCAGTTTTCTGCAAGAAGTGCTTCAGCCACCCTTTTTGCTTACTAACAATATGCGGTGTTCAGGATAGAAAACATAATAGGAATGCAAAATCTATATGTTCAGTGTAAAAAAAAATTAATAAATGAAGCCAAAACAAGTTTTTCAATAAAGAATTGGTGAAATAATTGACTTGTTAACATTGTGTATAGTTCATTTCTTTTTTCTATATCATCTTTAGTTATTTTTAAAAGCTGCCAATTATAGTCTGATCAGTCTTTTGGTAAATGTTCACTAAGTGCTGAAGCTAAAACAGGCTTTTTAATAAAATTTTCATGCCTCGCCTTTGCTTTATAATGATTCAATGTCTCTTTGATTGTATCTTAGTTTTTAAACTAGTTTTTTATTTATTTATTATTAGTTCTACAGAAGATTTTACAAAGCTTGGTAGAATTAAAAAATGATAACAAGCAGATGCGTAAAGAAATTAAAATACTTCATGAGAAATTGGAGCTTCGCTTAAGCACTGTGGACAGCCCTCAAGTGGCAGCTGCAATAGGGGAAATTGTAGCTGCGGAGCACAATTTCATTTTGCCGGTCGCCACCTTAGACGGCTTAAATGATTTGGAGAGAGAAATTTCTTTAGAGCCAGCAAAAGCTGCATTATTGGTAATTATAATAAAATGATTCAATATATGACATGAAAGTTTTATGGTTTGTATTTTTTTTTTTTTTTGTAGATTTGTGTAAGTTGCCAGACGCGAACTACACAAAGTAAAACACGAAGCCCAAAACAGCAGCAAAAAAAAATTGCTTATGCATGTCTCAGGGTTACAAGTAATGAATCTTGATTTAAAAGGATGTGAGATTATAAATGAAAACAAGATTTATTTATGTTTTGAAAAGCATTCTTTGTCTTGTTCTAGAAAAACATATATCTATTCATCACTGGTCCACCATACTACTTTACCTGCAAGTAATCCATTAAACCTAATTCTTTCATTCATTTTAGTATTTTCCTCTTCATTGTCCCTTAGGGTAATTGGGCTTCAAAAGTGTGCATTTTGGGTTGAGGATGCGACACTTCATCAGCATTCCTCTCAAACTGGGTTAACATACGTTAGAGCAAACTCCTCAACTATCCATTACCACTTTTAATTTGTATCATCAGTCAAAGAACACCCATGGCTAAAGGAACAAATCTCGCATAGTAAGTAAGAAATGACACCTCAGTATCAAAATAATAATAACTTAATTATAAGGATTACCATAGAAAGCTACGATTAAAATAAAACCCAAAGACTAAATAAAAGGCAGAGCACAACAAACAGTACAAGAAATACACATCCCGGAAAAACTCAAATCTCAACATAGTCAGATTTAACTGAAAAGCAAATAATTTCCATAGGAAGCTGAAATTGAATGTCCCCTAAAATGCAATTATTAAATTACATGATTAAATGCAGGAAAAATGCCAAAAGATACACAAAAGTAATTATTTATTTCTGTAACCATAACTCCAGCATGCCACCACTTAGCTCTCTAGTTGCCAAAAACTGGCTTAGTCCTGAAAAAAGGTGGGAGGGGGAGGCCATCCCCCTACATCCCCCATCGACTACACCACTGGTCAAAAATAAAAGTTTCTAATGATGTAGTGTGTAATTCAGCAGTAATGAAAAAATGCATTCGAAAATTTACCAATTCCTACTATTGCCCGCAATCTGTAAAAAATGAAAATGTTCTGTTCAACTTGTGTTTGCTGTGTAAATTTAATACACTATAAATCATTGTATAGTGCCTACTTTGTTCTTTTGCATCAGCAATTCAATAAGGTTGGTCCTTCACTGTTTCACGAGGAAAATAATCATCTTCTAAACAAGTACTGAATTAATGAGGTTATCTTTTTTAAATGAAGTATGAATACATGAAATGAAAGCGTTGCATTTTTAATAACTTTTTCACATTAATATTGTTAATATATTTAACATTATTGAACTTTTTCAGGCTCGAGTCTTGAGTCGGGGCTCCAGCTTCATCAGTGCAGATGCGCTGACCCTGTCAGTCGTCAAGCGCTTGCTGGGACGCGATGTTGCCATGAAATACAGCTTAGAAGGACGTCAGGGAAAGAAAAAGTTCTCAGAACTAAATCTTTTTAATGTTGTAATTGGTAAGATGTTTTGCAATTTTCTTTCTTTGCAGAATTGTCCAGAACATGAGTTTATAATAAAAGAATTTTTAAACAAAACTTTGTCCTTTACCCTATTGTTCGTTTTTGAACCATGCACCTGGGCACCGTTGCGTGGTTCTCCTTTAAAAAAAGGGTGAGAGGTTCAGTGGATGGGTACTTCTTTCCAATATCTGCTCAAAATGGGCAATGAATAAACTAATAAAACACATCCGCACAAACCCTCACCCATAAAACTGAATTGGTATTCAAAGAAAAATATATTAAAAAAACCACTCATTGTAATCGGTCTATCACCCCTATTTTGATAAAATCCGAGCAGATCTGACGCATGCGCAAATTCTTTCATGGTTTTACTTTGGAATTATGGACAGTACAAGTGTGCTGACTTATATCCTAAAACAAATCCTTTTAATCCCTTAACGATAACATTATTTTCAAAAGAACAGCAACAAAAGTGATATTTCTTTTTTTTATACAAGAAAATCATTAAAAAATGCACTTAAATAGTTTCGTACTATGATCTCTGGCACGTAAGACAAGAAATACATTTCAGAGAATGATGAATAGATATTTCTTATCTTTAGGTGTGCTACTTTTGAACATTCCAGTTCGTGATTTTGACAGAAGCAAGAGGGAAGGGGTTAAAGCATAGACTTAGGAATATGCTGTCTCACAAATTTCTAACACTTTTTCAAGGATGGTATTTTTTCAGATAAGTATTGTCGTGGTTTAGGCAATAGACAGGGAGTATCTTCCATCGTTGATTCTGATTCAAAATTTTAGAGAACCTGTACTGAAAGTTTAAAAAAAAAAATTGGTTTCCTGAAAATTTAACTGTGATTTCTATGAAGAATAATATATTTGCTTTCTTTCTCCCTTGAGACAAGCAAAATATTCGTTATTTTAAAAGTTAGGATAATGTTTCTGGTAAATCGACTTCTGGTATTAATGTTTCAGATCTTGCGTTTAAATATTTCTTTTGTGTGTGTGCTTTATCGATATCTATTGTGTGTGTGTGGGGGGGGGGGGGAGTCACCTAATTCAAATTTTTTTTTCACTAACATTCAATGTTGTTCTTGCTCCGCAACTATGTATAGTGCATAATCCCCACTGTGCATTTTTTTGCATATTTTATTGATCTAATTTATGTATAGTTATATTTGAGTGACTGATTGCTTCTACAATTTTTCTAGCCAGTGTCAAATTGAAATATGACAAAACGGAGACTGCCACAATTAGCCGGCGAATTGGCAAGGTGCTGGCTGGTGCCCCAGATTGGGACCAGCATCGGTCCAGAAGAGTAAAAAAAAAAGAATGTAAGAGAGCAGGAACTAGAGCAAGAACTAGAACTCTAATGTCAGGGCATTAATGCTCAGTTTTTTTTTTTAACCTATTGCTATGTTTGAATTGTATTGAATAAATATTTTACTATTTCATTTGCATCCAAATTATTGATTTCGAAGATACACTATAGAAATAAAAGAATATGATCACTGCCAATACAGTACGGAATTATAAAAGTACATGTGACTGCTACTTAGTTTTGGAAGCATTTAAGAGGGTCTCTTTTATATTTTTATTTTTCCTACACTAAGGTAAACTTTTTCTTTGAGAAATGAATACAGTGATGGAAAAAATATGAGAACTAAATCAAATAAATTTTTCTCTCCCACAACATTCCTAATCAAATTCTCATTCTATTTTTATGTTTTTTATTATACCTCATAAATATACTTAAAATACAGAAGTAAAAAATATTAAAGGCCTGATGATTGCATATCTTTTATTCCTATGGAATTTCTTTGAATATTTTCCAGGAAAAAAGGATAGAAAAATAAGAAGAGCAAATATATGCAAATGCTCTTTTTATTTTTCTATCCTTTCTTCCTGGAAAAATTCAAAGAAATTCCATAGGTACGCAGCATTCATAAGTGGCGCAGTGCCCACAGGGTTATGGCACTGGCCGACGTAAAAAGGGAAAGGTTTTTGTAATATCGGCCAAGAGCGACAGCCAGCATTGGCCAATACCGACAGCCAGCATTGGCCAAGACCGACAGCCAGCATTGGCCAAGATCGACTGCCAGTATTGGCCAAGACCGGTGGCAGTATTGCCCATTATTGTAAAAACCTTTCCCTTTTTATGTCGACCGATCCGACTCTGCCCGACATTGGCCAATACTGCTGTGCTGCTGGGGTGTTTTTTTTTTTTTTTTTTAATATACATCAGATTGCAGTGTGCTTTTTAAAAACTTATGTGATAGTAATTACTGTTAATTTTTATTTATTTATTTATGTTAAAATATAGTACATAGACATATAGCCTTTCTTTTTTTCTAGCCACTGTAATTTTAACATTGCACGGGCAACACCGTTGCGGGTACCGCTAGTAGTTGAATATAACCATGAAGGGGGAAAAAATATATTTTATTCTTCCCAGTACCTCAGTTGCTAAAAATTCATGACAGCCAACCATGTATAGCACTCAAATAAGTGTTAAAAATTTTTTTTTAAAGAGTTTTCGGCTCGAAAATTTCATACTCAAAAATACATGATTTATGATTAAAAAAAAAACTAATTAGGTGTGAGAATAAGGAATGATAAAGTGAAAAAAACATTCTCATTCACAATGTTTGTCAAAATAATAGATCACAGAGGAGAATTTAGCCGATTCAGCAAACATTACAGCTTTTTTGGTTATTGATAGAAATTAGATCACTCTTAAGTCAAACATCTATGGAATTAGAAATAAACAAATACTAGTAAAAATATTTTTAGGAAAACGCAACAATTATGTTTATCATTACGCTGTAAGAGTGAATCAATAAGTTAAAAATTTCTACTAAGTCATTTAAAGAGATATTTCATTAAATATCATCTCATGGATATGTATATATAATACTGATTTTCAAAAAAACTTTCATAAAAAAGAAAAACACTATTAAAGCGTATAAACATGAAAAATGTACCAATTAAATTAATTAATGCCACCACAAAGATCAAAATTCTGATATAGATCTCAAGAATTAGGGTGCGCCGAAAAAGCATTTACTATTTGAGATTATGCTTTAGCCATTGGTGGCACAAAGTGCACAATTATATAAGTTGAAGTTTTTAGGACAATTTTTTGATTTGCCACACACGCTTTGAATCTTTTAGGCAACTACACTTTTTTGAACAAATTTTTTAAAAAATATATTAAAAAAACTATTTTTGAAGTTTGGTGTTTTTTTATGTTCTAAACAAATTCTTCCAAAATGAAACACCTACTATAGTTAGTTGTATATATTTTAATGGAAATTTCTGGTCTTTTTCAACAAAGGAGGAATTATCTTGCACACTTCATTTTTTTTAATGAGAATTTAGTGACACCAATGGCATCTTTTCCTCACTATCCATAATCGAAAATTAGAAAAAATAATTTTGTTATGTAAAAAAAACGCACTTGACTGAAGTTTCAACGTATTTGCGGTAAATGTAGAAATTGTGCTAAAAACTTCCAAGTTTTTATATGCATTTTATACCACCCAATAGCACCTTTTCCACACTACCCATCAGCAAATATCGCAAAAAAGTATTTCCCTTTTATCTTGTAAATGTTGAGATTCATATTTCACATAAAATTTTGACAGTATAATTGTATACTAAATCGAATGTTATTAAATCCTGCCAAACGTGAAATTTTAGCAAGTTGGCATACTTCCCATAGCTTGAACGGTTCATAAAGAAGGAAATATTTAAAAGAAATATTATTACCAGTAGGAAATATTATTGCCAGTAATACCATTTTTTGCACTAGTAAAACTTAATTGCCAGCTCTGAAAATAACAACAATTCCTCAACAAATGGCCACTGTTCTTTACATCCGGCCAGTCACCAGAGAAATAACGTTTATATAAAACCTCTGAACAACAAGTCTAAAAATTCCTGTCAACTACCAAATGGCTACATTTGACGGACTCCGAAAATTACTTTTTATCTGTCTGTGGATCTTTTTACAACCAAAGGCTACCCAAACGAACATTTTTTTCCTAAGGATTCTTATGACTCCTCAAGAAAGTAGAAATCTCCCCTACTGCTTCAAGGAATATTAATGTCATAACATGGTAAAAGCCTTTTAACAACGTCTGCACCCACAAACAGTGATCGTCAAAAATAATCCAATTCTCAAATTAACAGCAGTAAAAAGGTACAAAAGAGCGGGAAAGGGCTTATATTACTTGCTATTTTTATCAGAGTTCCCAGAAGTAGTTTATATTTCGATTGGTTTCTGATGATTGAAGGAATATAATAAGAGAGAGGGAGATATGAAGAAAATGCCACACACATGGGATGAGCCACCACCCTTTGAAATCTTTATCTTCATTCATCTCGAAAACTAAGTTTTCCTGCATTGCCTCTCAATGCCCCCCCCCCCCCCCCTGGCTACGCCCTTGGTCAGAGGGTCAGACATGAATTGCCGAAAAAGGAAAAATTTTTGGTAACCTCCTATGAGAGTAAAAAAATATATATACATATATTCAAGAGTAAAACATGTATACATGTTCGAAATTCAAAAAATATTTTCGTATAATTCTTGAATATAAAAAGTTTTTTTCATTTTTAGAGTTTTTTTTTTTCAATTATCGTATGATTTTTTATTTTATCTATTTATTTATTCATTGTTAATATTTCCAACATTCTTACTTTTTTTTCAAACAAAAAACAAATACAACTTTTGTTAGTATTCTTATAATTTGAAACAAAACGTTTTTTTTTATTTAAAATTGCGAAAACGTATTAATTGTAGATTTGCTTCAAAGGTACAACAGTGCAATATCTACATCTGTTTGGTCTTTTTATAAGCAATCATCTCTTTGAAAATGGCAAATTTATTAAATGAAATTTTTTGCTACAGATACACTTTAAAAGAATTTCTTTATATTTCAATTCCATCAGGGCCTTATTTACCATTAGGCCCGTGAGGCCCGGGCCCCCTAATTTTGGTTATTATTATTATTATATTTTTTGCAATTTAAACATTTTTTAGAAAAATATTTAAAAAATAGCATCTTTCAAAAACAAACTGTTAGTGTTATGTTGCTTCACAGAAAATTTGTATTATTAAATTATTTTAAAACCACAAGGAATTTTCACTTTGGGGGCCCTCAAATTTTGGTCTGTCAATTTGAAATTTGAAAAACAAAATCATTTTGCATTTTTGGGGCTCCCAAATGTTACTCTTTGACATTTGAAAAACAAATTAGTTTTTGCTCTTTGGGGGCCCCCAAATTTTGGTGTGACTGGCAAGTTTTACAAACACATACTGAATGTAATGTTTAAAAAAAATTTGTTGCGTGAGGGGCCCCCAAAACATGAGTTGTGCCTATAGTGATTCAAAATGTAAATCGGGCCCTGAATTCCATAACTCCTTATCATAGCTCTCCCAAAGCTCCTGACTTTTACTATTTTGAGAAAAAATTATAAATTTCAAAAACGTAGTTTATATAAAAACAAAAGAAAAAAAAATACAGAATTAAAAGACTTTCTTGTGTTTACAATTTTATAGGTTTATACCTTTCAACCAAAATGAGAATAAAGAATCCTTATTACATGAACACATAATTACCTATAGAGGCTTCTTGCATCTAGAAAGTGATCCTAATTATAATTTCATTAAAAAAATAATAGTGATCGTATAGGCTAAAAATATGCACAAGCAAGAGTTGTTTTTGTTTAATTTTTATACATTGCTCATTATTTAATATACTACATTACTTACTTCCGAATATGAAAAGAAATGATTTAATGTTAAAATCCTGAAAGTACTTTTTTCTTGAAGTTGGCATGAATACAAGCTTATTAACAAAAAAAATTGAATGTTCTCAAATTAGAAAATGGAAAAATAGTTAGATGTTACAATGCATCATGTTTGTGCGTACAAAACCAACATCTAGAGATTGCATTTAAAATTTGCTGTCACAAAAAAAAAAAAAAAATGTCCATCAGAAGTTGTAAAGAAAATTATTTTAACATTGAAAACTCAAAAAATAAATAGAGCTATTTGCTCTTACATGTTTTTCCTTTATTTATTAAATGATTTAAATATTAAATATAAACTTTTGAAACCTAAATAATCTTTGTGAACATTTGTTATGCCTACAAGTAAAACATTCAATAAATTTAAAGCATATAATTCAAAACTATAAACTACAGTCGACGCTCGTTATAACGACCACACATTATAAAGACCATTCCATTAGAACGACCAGTGGGAGAAGTTCCAACTTTATCCTTATAAACTCTATGTTAATTTGCTTTCTGTATAACGACCGTTTTGTAATGTCTAATCCAATACAGCGACTGCATTTAGTGGACACTCTTTTTTCCGGTATATTTCCAAATAGAGTATGTTTCTAAATTTTTAATTCTAAATGACCTTGTTTTTTATGGACAGTCTGCAAGGAGTCTTCAGTGTTCAGTCCAACTATGACAGGGGTGGGGTAATATGTGTTTAATGGGGGGGGGGGGGGAATTATCTCTCATCACAGTACGGAAAGAATAGAGGGGGAGGAAACAGGAATTTTCCGGATTTCTTAGGAAAAAAGGTTGACAGATGTATTTAGTTGGTCGTTTGAATCGCGTGGTTTTCCAATGGTCGACTCTCCGAAATAAGAGGAGTCATGCTGTTGGGCCAGGTATCATGTCACCTCAGAAGTTCTACTTCTAGAAACGTGTATGTAATTTTTTTCCTATATTTTCTACTTTAAAGTCTGTTTAATATTTTGGCCTGATAATTTTATTTATAATTCCAATGATGAAAAATAATTTAAGCGCTTAGTTGGAATCTTTGAAAGAAGTTACCAATTTTAATGGAACTACTGAACATGCATGATGGATGTAAATTTTTTTTTAGAAAATTCTACCTCTTATAGCGACCACTCGATATAAAGACCTTTTTCTGTGGGACACAGATGGTCGTTATATCGAGCGTCGACTGTATAAGATAAAGGATTATTTTCCTTGCAATGGAAACTGAACTACTGTCATTTAAAAAATACTAAGTAAAATAAATATAATATTTCAGTATATCTTAGTTATGTATCAAAAATATCACCAGCAAACTGTGTTTAAAAGTGCAGTTGATAACTTTTCTTCGCATAGTAAAAACTAAAAATCAACGTAACATTAGGCACAAATTTTGCAAAATTTGTGAATAATGTTACGCTATTTTGAATTCTTACTTTGTAGCACAAAGGTTTAAATTTTATTTTCTTTGCATATAAATAAATAAATGTGTTGAATTCCATTTGTAATTTCAGGTGGAGTTCTTTTATTTTATGGGAAAGATTCCTTGCCGAGATCCAAAAGTGATCTGCTGATAAGCACGTTTCAAAGATATGAAAGCTTTGAAGTTTGAACGAAAATGAGTCAACAATAGACAATAGCTTCAATCCGGAAACTCTCCTCGGGGGGTGTTGATTTTCCCGCCAAACAATTTTTTGCTGGCTGTCGTAAAAGAAAGCGCCATGAAAGCGATTAAGATGCCCATAAGGTAACCTAAAACCCAGGAATGTTCCTGCATTGACCGATACGACACATACAATGATACAATATTTTACAATATACACACAAGACAAGCCTACAAGGCGGGAAAAAATACCACCACGAAACACGCGGTGTAATACTTGGCATGCTTTTTTTTTAACCCATGGCGAGGTTGCCATAATTGTTGCTGTTGTTATGTTTCCATTTGGCAGGTCCGGTTCCTTAGATCTGTTAGAATCGAAGACAACAGTCTTTGTTTCTATTTCTCTTATCTTAGGACTGCGCAATGGCGTGGCGCCTACTGAAATGAAAAAATGAAATAAAAATTTATTGAAGGAAGGCAAGGTGTTCAGCTCGCAAGCCTTGTCATCCATCGAGCATAAAGCTCAAGAAGAAATTCTTATGTTTTGCTTTTGCTTTGGCTGTAAGCACTGATGGCACTGATCTGGTTTTAAGAGCCCAATTTTTAAAGTCCTTTTTTAAATTAAAAATAATCCCAACTTTGCGCTATGGAAAGCAGAGAAAAAGAACATCTACTGGCTTTAAAAGGTTAGCAATGTATAATTTTTTACTCTTCAGATTTTCTATTAAATTTATATATATATGAAACCTTGATTGCATTGGAAGCCAAGCCTTGTAACGCAACCAACTGTTTGTACTATTGGTGCTTTTAAAAAGGTTTTTTGAAAAAAAAAAAACTTTTCTGGCTTCTTAAGATATTAATTAAAAATTTTGAATTCAACTTGTTTCATTTTTGTTACAAATGAAATACTGAACTGTGGGTGCATACCCTGGGTGGACCTGTAATAAATTTTTGGAGGTGGGAGGCTTTCTGTATGATAAAGAAATAAGACTTGCCCATGCGCCAAGGTCTGCAAAATAATGGATGAAAATTTCAAAATTTGGCAGAAACCGGCGTGTAACTCAAAATAATTCTAGGAGTTGAATAGATGTTTTTCTTCCCCCCTTTTTTTGGGAACATGTTTTTTATAACATACTTAGTTGAAAGGGATTTTAGTTTCTTAAGTAGTGTTTTTTTTCCTGTGCATTATGATAGTCGGTTGCTGTTATTATCCTGTGGAAGCCTCAATTTCATTTTTCATTCAGTATAACTTCTTTGCAATAATATCAGCTTCAACGATAAATCCCTCCTCCAATGATATTTAATGGTCCCAACGCCATGAGTTTCCATACAATGGTATAAATTGCACTTAGTTCAGCAATATTTTTTGTAGTTCTAAACCTCTGCGAAACAATGTTTTTCTTAAGAACAATTGTGGTTTGCCTGCCATCCTCAACATTAATTCAGTTTAAAATATCACAAAAAGAGGGGAAAGAATAAGAGCATTTTCTTCTCTCCTAGTATTAAATTGTCATTCAGTCTATTTAGAAAAATGTTCATGCCTCCTTCCAGTTATCACCTCGCAAGATCAGTTTTTCTGGGGACTGCAACCATAATGCTCAAACCACAAAAACCAATCAACAATGTGATGCTTTTCTGGTGTGTGTTTTAAAATTTTGTGAAAAGCGTGTTCTAAAGTTTTCTGAAGTCTTATTTTCTGACAAGCGAATAAGACGGCTCAGACTTTCTTTCATGTGTGCATATTTTGTTAGTTGATTAACAGTGGAGGGCAGAGCATATTTTAAGGATTTTTCACTGAGCGACATTAAGATCTGCTTCCTCTAATGTCCATTCCCTCCCTTAAAAAAATCATTATCCGTTGGGGATGTTTGACTGTTATTGCGACTTTTTTTTACTGATTATACTTAGTTTTAAAAAAAAAACTTTTTTTGTAAAAGCCTAGTCCACCTGGGTTTTTAATGAAAATTCTGGGCTTTTGCAGGAAACCTTAAAATATCGATTTCTGTTTAAGCAATATACTAAGCTATTGTTTGGCTATTTTTTTCATTTCATAGCACTGTATATGTATATCATTTTCAGCTTCATGCATCTACGTCTTATTCAAATATTATATTAAAAAAATAATCCTGAAATTAAAGAAAAAATCCAAAGTAACCCCTCCTCCCTCCATCAAATTATTGTTCATATTTCATAAGCTTTTATGTGCTGGGCATCCTTTTGTGGTTTTTTCATTTGGAGGTCCCTCATGAATCCATAAAAAATGTTTCCCAAACGATTGTCGTTTCAACTGAACATTAGGGGGTAGAACCATATAAAGGGTCTCTCCTCAACCGGAGATATGAAATTCTAACTGTTGAAGGGGGTCCAGGGGATTCTCCCCCGGGAAAATTTTGTAGACTATATGCAAAAGTGGGCATTTTGAGGACTTAGGAGACGCATTTGGGAGTGCAAAAATTTTAGGGAAAAAAGCAAACCCAAACTTTTTAAACGTTAAACGCTTTTACACATAAAAATGCAGAACAAAATTCGCATTTTGTTTTAAATCCAGGGTGCAAGACCCCCTCCTCTTCTTTACTTACGCCCATAGCGAAGAGCCCCATGTCTGCCTTCTCAAAAGTCACTTACAAGATCCCTCCTCCTCTGCCCCCCCCCCCCCACCTCTTCCCAAAAGGATGCTTTGAAAATTTGTAAAACAAAAACTGTTGTATTGTATTGCTTGAGCATTAGCATGATTTATGTTTCATTATAACAAGGGGAGAAACTTGATTTTTAAATTTAAATTTTTAAACTTTGACATTGCACAAGTCACTGCCTCCTAAACTGCCTTCCCAGGAGCTGTTGACTGCCACAGGAGCCGGCCGACTGATCAACGATGCAACATGTTCAATATACTTCAATTTTAGTTTTCGGCAGTTTTGCAAATAAATAATTCTATTAATCGGTTGAAGTACTAAAACATAATCTTTAGCTATATTTGGTGATGTTAGAGGAAAGAGTGTGTGCTCTACCCCGGACATTTTCAACTGACAGCCTAAAAATGCTTTTAGGCTATGTGGTAAAGTTAGAAGAAAGAAAAGGTTGGGGTCCGCTTTTGCTAACGATTTTTTTTTAAATTGAAGTTAATTTTAAGCTAGTTTTAGGTGACTTTAGGGGAAGAAAGAATTCGGAGGCTTACTCTCGGGAATCTCCAAAAGCAAGATTAGGATATCTTTGATGACAATAAAGATGGGGAGAGGGGTATTAAAGGCTCTCCCCGCCGGAAAAATTTCAAAATTGAAATCTTAACAAGAAGTTGTGTCTAGAACTAGACGAGGCTACTTTTCCGTATATGCCCAGCTTCAAATTTATAATCTAGCTATAAGAAACTCTCTCTCTTTATCATTTAGCTTTAGTTCTTAATTACTTCAAATATACTTTCTTCAACGGTGAATACATATTCATTCACTCATTCATTCTTTCTTTCACTCATTCATGTATTTATCCACTCATTTATTTATGTTTTCATTCATTCACTAATTTATTCATTCAATCTTTCACGCATTCATTTAATCATTCATTCATTCAAAAATATCATTAAAACCCCGATCAAAAATTTTCGTGGGAAAATAAGCTTACTTTGTTCTGGTTGAAATTCGTATCTGTACATGTTCTATGTTATACCATCTTCCCGATAAAGTTTGTTCCAAGCAAATCGGTCTGTTACATCATGATTTATATAGGATTGAAATTTCCCCGTAGGCGCTATGTTAATTTTTTTTTTGAATTGTTCACAAATGAACAAAAATTGTTCAAATCAATATTTCACACTGAGAGCTGCTCCAATAAGCTTGCTCATAGGAACTTGAATCTTGTGCCCAGAGTATAAATAATTTGCTTCATTTTTGCCCATAGGCTTGAATGTTAAGATTTTTTGAACTGTTACAAATAAACGAAAAATTGTCCAAATCAATAAGTAAAGTATGAAAATGAGATGTCCTCGACGAGATCTTTTGAACACAAAAGAAAAAAAAATCTTTTGAATCGGTCAATTCCTTCAAAGGTTATTAGGGGGGGGGGGGGGGGCTGGCAGACCGACTGACACACGTTTTTCCCATCTGAAAACCCTACTTTCAACTTTTTTTTATTTTTTAAATCTTTATTTAATTACTTCATTTATATTTTTGACTTTTCTTTCATTTTTAAAAATATTTTTTCGATACATTAAGCCTGTTTTCATGCTGTATTACTGTGGATACCGGAACTACTGTGATATAATCCCCCCTTGGCGATTTTTTCGTTGGCGCCAAGAAACCGTCGCCAACAACCAAGATTTTTATGTCGCCGATAGAATACAACACTCTTGGTGATGATTTTATCGCCAACAATGTCACATCATAAACATAGCAAACATGTCAAGAAAAATCACTAAAAAACAGTAAAATACCAAAAATTGCAAATAATATCTTACACACAATATCGACGCTACTATGTAAAGCACGTACAGCATTTTTCAACAACAATTCAATACATTAACGGATTAATAATTACTCGAAAAATAGAATTATTTGCTTTACCAAATCACTTAAACTTGAATAAAAACCCTTCGTTAAAAGAACACGCAATTTATGCCCAATAATTACTACCTCAATGGTTCATCATTGCATACAATGATATGCATTATTTAATGAAAAACATAATTAAAATATCGCGCAAATCAATGCTATCCGAATTTTAAAATACCACCCTAGATAACAAAATTAATAACGGTCATCACTTCAAGTACATTTTGCATTAAACTATTAGAAGCCTACCATTAAAAATACCATAAAAACCATTCATTGAAAAAAACGCATTTTAGGCACAATAATGACTATTGCAATTAATTATCATAACATAAAATGATATGCATTACTCAACGAAAAACATGGCAAAAATATCACGCAATTCCAAGCAAAACTTCAAGTACATTTTACATTAAACTAACGGAAACCCACTTTATCAAAACCAGCAACGCCACTAATTACTACAGCTAATATTTTAGAACAATTGAAAATTCATTGTTTTATAACCTTACAAACACATAAAATAAGCAAATAATAAATTTAGAAAAATAAAGAACTCACTTTAAACCAGTTGGCTTTTCAATATTAATCCCAAATCACTACAAACTTGCTATCCAATATGACGAAATGGTCCGAAAATTACCACTTAATTTTTCATTGCTTTTAGTCACAATTAACCAAACTTATGCACTTATCAATCAAAACAATTTCATACTTCAGATTGCAAAAGCACCAAATCACGTTTCCGTCCATTTTAACGTATTCAAAAACATGGCGCCTTAACAAACTATTGTAATATAGAATCATTCCTCTGGCCACAATAGAAAACAATTGAACCAAATTAATGCACCTTAACACTTTACATTCTTCCTTTAGCAACAGGAAAAATCTCCACAAACTTTAAACATAAAATAAACTATTAAATAGCTACTTATTCGCAAAGAATTTTTTCTAAAAGTTTAACAATCACACCGACACAAGCCCTTCCGCGTTGCCACACATTACATCAGCCAACATCGATGGCGCTGGGTTGCCACTGAAATTATCGCCAACCGAAAATCATTACAAATTGGCGCGCTAGCTCGAATGTCGCCAAGGGGGGGGATTATATCACAGTAGTACCTTTTTTTTTACTGTCACGAGTAAGTGGCCAAAAACGCCTTTTTAGATCATCTCTGGTGAAGTTATGGGAAAGTAAGTTCGGAAACTTTGTATGGTACTTTTTCGACATTGAAGTTCTAAAAATGCAATTAGCGTCTTTTTTTCTGTTAATTATAAAGCTGCCTCTCCCTGGTAATTTTTCGAATTTTGAGTTCCGAAAACGCAATTTTAGGTTATCTTTGATGGTGACGTCAGGGGATGCGGCGGCTTTTCCTCAAATATTTCTGAAAACAAAATTTTACGTTATAGGAGAAGGGGTGGTGCGTTCGTTGCTTTCCAGTGGAATTTTTTCTGAAATTAGTGTCCTAAAAAGTCTTTTGACAATGTTTGATAACTTTTAAGTATCCGTCAGAAATATTTGAAACTTATGCATTCAGAAAACGTCTTTGCATTGATAAGCAGAGAAAGTGGAAACTGAAGAAGCATTCATGAATATATGACGGATTGCAACGAAAATGAAAAATTAATTTTTGTTACGGAAGAAACGACATTTTTCTAACTAAAATAACTATGATTTCCTTTATTTCCTTTTTTTTTTGCCGGCATCATCTGTAGTGACTAGGCGACAACATCTCGGCACTGGGCAACATTAGTGTCGCCCACTTTCTATCTTATTTTATGCACTGGTGAAGGGGAGGGGGGAAAATGAAATAAATAAACAATTCAAAATAATGGATATCATGCTATCAATAATGTTTTTTAACAATACCTTTCTTAGCATGCCTTTTTTTAATTTCTGTGTACTTTTAACTTTAATATATTTTTATTTTAAGTTCTTATGATTGTTTTATAAATATAAATTATTGGGTATTAAATTCACCAAAATGTCTTTTAAATTAAAAATATACTGGCTATCGTAACAATATTATATCTCTCTATAGTGATAACTGTATAGGATTATTTGTGTTGTCTTTACTATTCTTTGTGTTGTTTTTAAGATTTTACTAGCATATTATTTTAAACTCTGAAACTGTAGGTGAGGTTTTTGCATTTATCAATCATAATTTTGCAAGTTCCTTAATGGTATAAGTTGTCTAGAATTTCCAATTTCAAACACTTCACAGCAACTAGGTGATCATACAGATCAACTTCATATCATTATTATATTTTCTGATTAGTTTTATTGTTCCCTTTGTTATGGCTTTATTCAGGTGCGGTAGAGTTCCAGAAATTTCCGGAATTTTTTTTGCCAAAGTTCCGGAAGCGTTTTTTGCTCCATGATTCTGCCCTCATTTTGTTTTTGCAGCAGTATGTATTTTTAAATTAATTAATGCAATACTTTAAAATTATGTAAGAATAAATTCCACCTGCAAGAAAATTTTTATTCTTATCGAAATCTTACCGTATATTTTTGTGTATAGGTCGATTTGCATGTAAGCCAAAACCCCAACTTTAAAAAAAATGAATGGAAACCCGCGCAATCTCACTACCTTCAGAAAAAAATTAGAAACGTTTTTGCTGTGAATTTTTAAACATAAATGTTTTGAAAAGAAGGAAAATGAAATGTAATTATAATTGCAAATGTGTAGCTACAATGTGTAGTTTCATTTTTGTGATTGCAATTTTTGTAAAGTGTTTGTTTTGACTGTTAATGTTTTTTTGTTAATTGTTGCTTTAATTCTGAATTAATAAAAATAAGTTTTTGTGTTTAAATTTCTTGCTGTCCTATTTGATTTTTTTTTAAAAACTATTACGCAAAATTTGCGAATCCAAAATTCGACGTTTACTTTTTGCGTAGCTAGGTGATAATAGATGAAGGAAGCAAAAGGCCATAATTGATGCCGAAAATAATAAACTGATGTGTGCAATTTTCCATCTTTTTTTTCTCTTCTAGATACACGAAAGCGATTTACGGTACTTATCATTTCGAAGCAAAAAGAAATAAAAGTCTAAAAGATATTTTTCCACACGAGAAACATAGGCGTGGCATTGACATTTAGGGATCATTCATAAATGATGTCACGCGTCAATAGGGGACGGGGGGTCGTGAAATTGTGACAAGGGGAGGGGGGTAACAAGAAATGTGACATCCTGCTTATGCAACATAGTGTAACATATGACAAAGGGGGGGGGGGGAGAGGGTCTGTTGAAGTGTGACACTTTGTAACAAAGGAGGGGAGGGGGGTCCAATATGTGGGAAAAAAGCATGACATCATTTATGAAGGGTCCCTTAGACGTTTTTTAAGGTCGGTGCGCCTATGGCAATGGCTAGTTTTTTGAACTATTCACGCCGATGCTTCGGTCGAGCCCTAAAATTCATTTATCTGGTGCTCAATTAGAAATATTTAACTGCATTTCACAAGAAATGTTAAAATTGTATGCAAGTCTCTTCAAAAAATAAAACTGAAATTGGAAAAATGTCGAGATTTTAGAGGTTTCCGGATTTTAGATGTCCAGATTTTTGAGGTTCTACTGTATTTCTTTTAATAATCCCCACATTTTATTAAAACAGTACACCTTTTTTGTATCATTTTCCTGTTGTCCTATATTTTATACATTTTCTATTGTGACCCCTGTGAAAATATATATATTTCCCTTTCTGTCTGATTCGGGTAGTTTTGGAAAATTTCAACCCGATAAATCACATATTATCTCATATGGCAGAAAATACGGTAGTACTGTGATGGAAACCCCCCCCCCCCCCCCCCCCCCTTGGCGACATTCCATCTAGCGCGCCAATTTGTAATGATTTTCGGTTAGCGATATCTTTTCGTTTCAGTGGTTTGTTCATGGCGCCATCGATGTTGGCTGACATAATGTGTGGCAACCCTAAGTGGATGATGGATTGGGTGTTTTTGGGTGTGATGGTTGGACTTTTAGAAAGTTTTCTTTTACTAATAAGTAGCTTTTTAGTAGGTTATTTTATGGTTAAAGTTTGTGGAGATCTTTCCTGTTGCTAAAGGAAGAATGTAAAGTGTTAAGGTGCACTAATTTGGTTCAATTGTTTTCTGTTATGGCCAGATGAATGATTCTATATTACAATAGTTTGTTAAGGCGGCATGTTTTTGAAACATGTTAAAGTGGACGGAAACGTCGTTTGGTGTTTCTGCTAGCTGAAGTATGAAATTGTTTTGGTTAATAAGTGCATAAGTTTGGTTAATTGTGACTAAACAATGAAAAATTAAGTGGTAATTTTCGGATCATTTCGTCATCTTGGATTGCAAGTTAGTAGTGATTTGGGATTAATATTGAAAAGCCAACTGGTTTTTTTAAGTGAGTTCTTTATTTTTCTAAATTTATTATTTGCTTATTTTATGTGTTTGTAAGGTTATAAAACAATGAATTTTCAATTGTTCTAAAATATTAGCTGTAGTAATTAGTGGCGTTACTGGTTTTGATAAAGTGGGTTTTCATTAGTTTAATGTAAAATGTACTTGAAGTTTTGCTTGGAATTGCGCGATATTTTTACTATGTTTTTCATTGAATAATGCATTTATGTTATGATAATTAATTGCAATAGTCGTTATTGTGCATAAAATGCGTGTTTTTTCAACGAATGGTTTTTATGGTATTTTAAATGGTAGGCTTCCAATAGTTTAATGCAAAATGTACTTGAAGTGATGACCATTATTAATTTTGTTGTCTAGGGTGGTATTTAAAAATTCGGATAGCTTTATCAAACATTGCTTTTTCTTTGAATTGCGCGATATTTTTATTATGTTTTTCATTAAATAATTTTCATGCAATGATGAATAATTGCGGTAGTAATTATTGGGCATAAATTGCGTGTTCTTTTAACGAAGGGTTTTTATTCAAGTTTGAGTGCTTTGGTAAAGTAAATAATTCTATTTTTCGAGTAATTATCAATCCGTTAATGTATTGAATTTTGCTGTTGAAAAATGCTGTACGTGCTTTACATCGGGGTTCGCGCTAGGCCACGCGATTGCGCGATTCCCGCAATATTTTTTGAAATCCCACTCAAAAAAAATTTGGTTTGCGCTTAAACTTTAAAAATCCCACTTAAAATTTTGGTCAAGGTGGGAAATCCCACCTTGTAATTTTTCCCAGTGTGAACCCTGTTTACATAGTAGCGTCGATATTGTGTGTAAGATATAATTTGCAATTTTTGGTTTCACTGTTTTTTAGTGATTTTTTTTGACATGTTTACTATGTGTATGATGTGACATTGTTGGCGATAAACTCATCGCCAAGCGTGTTGTATTCTATTTGAAGTTTTCGACATAAAAATCTTGTTGTTGGCGGCGGTTTCTTGGCGCCAACGAAAAAGTCGCCAAGGGGGGATTATATCACATTAGTTCCGAAAATACAGTATACGTGTAAAAAAAAATTCAAGACCTGGGAAATTTTTTTGAAAGATTACGAAATGCAAATCCTTGCTGCTACCACCCCTGTTTATTTCAAAGGGATTAGAGTTATTTGGTTGCATGGAACCATAATTGAGGGGAATTGGCACAATGGCGTAGATCAGAGGATTTATGGTTGCCTTTTCAGCCATGTATCGCTCTCTCTGATCCACACAAATAAACTGCTTGATTTTCTTCTACCAGAATTTTTTTTTCCGACTATCTTTGCTGACATTAAATTTGGATTTCGTTTATCTTCCTATTAGCAGTGGCGTAGCTAAAGGGGGGGGGGGGGGGCGCCCGTCCCGGGTGTCACTTGTTCTGGGGTGACACCGGCCATGAAGGGGGGAAACAATAAACCTTTAAAAGTTCTATATAATGAAACAAATACCATGAACTGGATATTTTTTGCTATCATTTTTTTTTTCTACTTTTAACTGAGCAAAGTGTTTCCTTCAAAAATATTCAAAGCGGTTTTTTACTGCTAAACGCACCATTGCCCGCCATTACTCCCATAATAAGAATGGTATTTTTTCTTTTTTGCTCTGCTTTTTTCTTCTTTTGGGGGGGGGGGGGGTGACACCACTGATAACTGCCTCGAGTGTCACCGATGCTAGCTACGCCACTGCCCACTAGCACATGAAACGTTTACACCATGCTATTCAGAAACTTTAAAAAATATGAAACACAACGTGAGTTTTTTCTCTTTTGATTAGCTGTGATGTTTGACACAATAAATACATTGTTTTATTTCCAAAGTTGATGCATATCTTTTTCTTTTCAGTCATGCGTCTTACAAGACCATCTTTATATGCTACTCATCCTGTTGCTAGTGATTCAAGAAACTTTCCCTGCAATTTATTGAACTCTGCACTAAAATCTGACATTGGCTCACCACGTAAATTGGAATATTTTGGATCTGGAAATTTATTAATGCTCCCACAAAGTTTTGGGTACATTTTGATTACTTTATGGTTTTATTGAATTTTTTTTTATAAAAATTAATGGAGTAATCAGTTTAATTTAAAACATCTATTCCATTAACATGACTTACTCAGCAAAGTAAATTAACCCATTCATGTGGACTGTTTTAAAAATGAGACGATTCTTAAAATGGCAAAGTTTCTATAATTATGAGCTGAAATACTTTTTATGGGTGGTAAACTGTTATTGAATTTTCTTTTTAATTTTGAAATGACAAGTGGATGCACATTCAAAACACTGTGCAATTATGAGCTGGGAAGTAGTTGTTGCTTTAGTTCTAGGATATTTTTTTCTAATGTTCTGGTAGAAACGGTAAGTTGAAGGAGGGCTAGGTCCACACAGCAATGTATTAAGGCTGGGCTGGCGCCCAGCTAATCAATCTCCCGGTGGGAGCGAGCCGTCGATAAACTTCGCTTACCCGTGCCCAGGGGAGGGCAGCCCTAAGGCTAGGTGCTAACAGGGTAGATGGGGTGAAGTAGAAAGGTAGAAACGGTAAGTCATGAACATTATTTTTTAATGTTTAGGACAAGCAAAATGGACATGATCAAGATTCTATATACTAATGCTTGCAGTATCAGGAATAAGATGGATGAGTTAAAAAGTGTTATCGCAGCTGAAGAGTTAGATATTATTGGAATTACGGAAACATGGTTTACTGATGATAACGATTTAGTGAGCATTGCTGGATATAATTTGTTTAGGCAAGACAGGCTTTGAAAGAAAGGTGGAGGGGTTTTATTCTGTATTAAGGATACTTTTATTTGCAATGAATTGGTCATTAATGACAAGCCTAAAAATATTGAAATGGTTTGGGTGGAGTTGCTGAGCAATAAGGGTAAGAAGTTACATTTGGAGAATGTTTGGGGGCCACCTAATGTTAACCACCATCAGGACGTGGAGATGTATAGTGTTATTAGGGACATGTATAGTAAGGGCTCTGTCATTATGATTGGGGATTTCAATTTCCCGAGCATAGACTGGAATAGTTTTTACACTAGCAATGGTAGAGAAGATTTTCTGAAAGTGATTGGTGACTGTTTTTTGGATCAAGTTGTTACCCAGGGGACTAGGCATGGTGCTATTTTGGATCTAGTTTTTTGTGATGTTGGAAGTTCTGTTCAATGGTTGAGTATAGGGGAACATATTGGAGATAGTGATCACAATACTATTAGGTTTTGGACCAGCTTTGATATTCACAAAGGTGAAAATTTCAGATTTGTACCTAACTTCAGGAATGTTGATTATGTTGCCCTTAGGCTGGGTTTGAGAGAGGTTTTTTCTTCTGGGTTGGAGAACAGTGAAGCTGATCTTCAGTGGGAAGAGTTTAAGGGGAAATTGGAGAAAACAGTGAGGGATTATGTTCCTTTTAGATAAAAGGAGGATCTTACAAAAATTTGGCCCATGTGGTTCTCTAGGGAGGTGAAAGAAGCTCTCAATTACAAACAAGCCACTTTTTGGCGACTTAAAGAGACTGGTTGCCATGCTGAGAGGATTTTGTATTGCAAGGCTAGACGTACTTTCAAGTAGGGATGTAACGAATATTCGGCCAACGGTATTCGGCCCTTCGGCCGAATAGTCATTTCATCACTCAGCCGAATATTCGGCCTGGCCGAATACTGATGGACTATTCGGCCGAATAGTTCCGCTGCAGTTAAAAAGTAAAAAAAATAAAGAAATTAGTAGATTTTAAACATTTAAAATTGTATTATAATTATTGCAAAAGAATACATTAGTCTACTAGGCTTGACTGAGCAAAAACATTTTAAAATTGTAATATTGTATTTTATATTTATCATTTTCTCACAACAGCTGCCAATAGCTAATTATAATGGAGAATATGATAAATTCATTTTGTTATTATTGACAAAGTGGAAACCAGACTTTGTTTGGGTAGACTGATTTATTGTGAATATTGGGTTTGAGAGAAATGAAAAGCGCAGAATATATGATGAATATTGAGATAGCATAAGTTATTGGCGTTTTTGAAAATAAAAGCATATTCCAGTTATGTGCATTAAATTTTAACAGATCTTTTAAAAATAGGTATGTAAAAAACTCTATAAAATAAAAACATTAACTTTTATAACTTTAAAAATGTCTTCATAAAACAGTTTCGAGCAAGGTAAAAGTTCACTAAGCACTAGTATTTCTTTCATTGCGATTAAATAATTAGTAAAATAATGCTAATGCTTACTGCCGTAAAACCTGTCATTTCTATTTTGCTTGTATGTGAAACTCTTAGTTTTATAATTATTCAAAACAATAGTGAAAATAGATTAATTTTAAATAGTTCTAAATTCTTAACAAACGGAATTAAATCATACATCATAGATTGTGTGTATTTGGTGTTTGACTTTGTGAATAATTTTAAACTTGACAAATACTTTCAAACACAACGATTTTCTAGAAATTTTAATATTCGGCTTAGCCGATTATTCGGCTTCGGCCTAGAAGAAAGGACCGAATGTTCAGCTTCCGCCTGGAAGAAATGGCTGAATATTCGGTATTCGGCCAAATCACTATTCGTTACATCCCTACTTTCAAGTATTTGGTACAGAGTAAGAAAAGGGAATTGGAGCAAAAGCTTGCAGATAATGTTGAAAGGAATGCTACAAAATTTTTTGCTTATGCTAATTCAGGGAAGGCTCATAATACTCAGGTAGGTCCACTAGTGGATAAGAATGGGAACTTAATTCAAAATGATGGGGATATTGCTGATATTCTAAATCATTTTTTTTCCAGTGTATTTAACAGAAACTGTATTTCAATAGTTGACATAAGCGAGACGCAAGCTAATACACAGCTTGAGGACTTCGTATTTTCTAGGGATGATGTGTTGTTTCATTTGAAAGAGATTAAAGCAAATAAGGCTCCAGGGCCTGATAACGTTTATCCAAAAATTTTAGTAGAATGTGCAGAGGAATTAGTGGATGTTGTCTTGACTATTTTCATATCTTCATATAACTCGGGGACTGTGCCAGTAGATTGGAAGCTGGCAAACATAATGCTGCTCTTGAAGAAAGGGTCTAAAGCTAAGGCAGGAAATTATTGGCCTGTGAGCCATACTTCAGTAATTTGTAAAATTTTTGAAACTCTGATCAAAATCAAGATAGTGAATTTCCTGGAGGCAAATGGAATGTTGACTGGTTTTCAATATGGTTTTAGGAAGGGTAGATCCTGTACAACTAATTTGTTGTATTTCTATGAAAAAGATACCATGACATTAGATAGTAAAAAGTGCCTATATGTTGTTTACATTGATTTTCAGAAAGCGTTTGATAAAGTACCGCATGAAGCTCATCTTAGCAAACTTGCTTATATTATTATTGGTGGGAAAACTTTAATTTGGGTTGAAAATAGGCTGACTGGGAGCAAACAAAGAGTAGTAGTGAATGACAATTATTCTCAGTGGATTGATGTTTTTAGTGGTGTTCCACAAGGTTCAGTTTTAGAGCCAATATTATTTATTATTTTTATTAATGATATTATTCAGAGTATTTCTTTGAACATCAATATTTTTGCTGATGATGTCAAAGTCATGGGAATTGTTGACACGGATGAACAAGTCAATCAGCTTCAAGAGGATTTGAATAAAATTACTAAGTGGGCAATTAAGTGGGGTATGTCCTTTAATATTGGGAAATGTCAAGTGCTTCATTTTGGTCATGGGAATAAACATGCAAGCTATTATTTGCAATGTTCAGTCATTAGTGAAGCAGAAGCAGTTGTTGATCTAGGAGTATTGATTAGTCACGACTTCAACTCCAGTCAGCAGTGTAGCATAGTAAGTAACAAATTTAACAGGATGCTTGGGTTTATCAATAAGGCTATTTCGAACAATTCTAAGGAAGTTGTATTGTCATTATAATATATATATATATATATATATACAGAAGTTTGGTAAGACCTCATTTGGAGTATGCTGTTCAGTTTTGGTCTCCTTACCAAGAAGGATATTACCTTATTGGAAAGGGTTCAAAATAGGGCTACTAGGTTGGTAAGTGGTCTTTCAGACTTAGATTATGAGGGCAGGCTTAAAATGTTCAATATGTATAGTCTGGAGCAAAGAAGAGTTAGAGGGGACATGATTCAGTTGTTTAAATTCATTAAAATGGGAAATCTTGATGGGCTTCAGTTATTTGCTGAAAGTAGAACCAGAGGTCATTGTTTTAAGCTTTTCAAACCTCAGGCTAATCTTGAAATTAGGAAACATTACTACTTCAATAGGGTTGTAGGCAGTTGGAATAGTTTACCGGAGGCAACTGTTAATTGCAGTGGGGTAAAAACTTTTAAGAAAGCTCTTGATGTTCATTGGGGACTGCTAAATTGACTAGGACCAGCCTAGCTGGGCCCTGAGCCTGTTGCTGGTCATCACTTTTGTATTTGTACTTGTAATTATCATATAATTTCCTGTGTTTTACATTTATGATTTAAAATAAGAATCTACTTAAAATGAAAAATTACTTTGCTGTTCGATTCAACATAATAAACCTTTCTCTTTCATTGATGGATCAGTCATAATAATTAATTATTCAGATTCTTCCTTCACATTTAGTATAATTTGAATAGTGCGTAATATAAATATTAGTAGTGTATAATGCAAATTTCAAGTGTTTTATTGTGCTCCTTGAACTAAAATAATAATTTAACTATGTGTGATGTTTGTAAATATTTTGTAAGCTTGTAATTTATGCTAATTTTTGTTCAAATTATAATAAAAAGCTTCTAGTTGCGCAATTCTGAATTTTCTCTCTTTGCAGAAATATATATTTGGGTGAAACCTTTTCATGTTACATGAGTGTACATAATGATAGTCAACAAATTGTATCTAATGTAAATGTTCAGGTAAGTAAAATTTTAATGTGATATTTCTATCCTTTTTCTTCAAAATATAATTTCATTTTTAAAATTTTAAGAAAGTAGTTCTTGATTTCTTCACATGTATATGTACGTAGCTGAATCTCATTAATCTCTCTTATATGTTTATGCTGATCATATCATACATTACTCAAACTCCAAATAAAACTAAAAGATGAATTAAAACATGGGTTTGTACATAGACTCACAAATTCATGTATGCAGATTCTGTTAATTGGAAATGATGGCATCTTCTATCACAACAATTCACATGCCACTCTGTTAAAAATGAAGTTGAAGGTTGGAAGATCTTGACCAAGAATTTTCATTATTTGCCAGATCCTGTTTACCATCATGCAACTGCCTCAATCAGATTAACTCTTTAGACCCTCTTATATATAACTAGAAAACCTGGCGGTCATACGAAATGACCGCTGTTCTATATAATATGAATACTAATGCAAGCAAATGTTCACCTTCTCCCTGACACGCTCAATTTGCGTTCAGCTGAAAATTCAGTTTAAAATACAATGTCGGAATAAAATCGGGCAAAATTTTAAACTCTTTACACGTCAAATGCATAATAAGCAACAATTGTATGAATTAAAAATATTTAAATGTTCTTAAATACCATGATAATTTAATTAAAACAATGATAACTGCATGTATGGTATCTGTATATGGACTATTTGAATGCTGTGGCAACTTCACCCCATTGGCTACTCCAGTTACGTAAACAACTAAGAAGCTATCAGCGACAAACATACACTTAAGCCACTTATATACACACACTATTATATTATTAAGATTTAGAACAACTCGATTTTACTGCAGTTGGCTTAGTTGTTTATCCCTTGAATACTTGCTGACACCATGATATGCTCTCACAGCTAACTTCAGTCAGAGCTGTAAAAAATAATTACTCTAAAAGTTAATATGGTTTTTAACTTTTCCATAATAGCAGGCTCCCAAGGCATTTAACACTGGTAATGTCTTCGCTACTGTAGATTAGTGCCATATTCTATCATAAAACAAAATTTATGCCAATATGCTATTGTACTAATGTCATTTTTTTTGTTTTTGTTTAAATATGCTATTTATAAACTTAACTTTACAGAAAATTAGAATTTTTCTTAGTACAACAGTTGTACTGGCAATGTAAGGAAAAGTTCATATGACTTGTCGTTGTGCATACAATTATTTAATGTGAGTCCAGTGATTTATTGATCAAAGTGGTTGATCAAAGTAATTCTAATTCAACATAACTTCTTGCACGCAATGACCAACATTGATTTCGAAAAGTTTTTTTTTTCTCCCCGCCCTAATGAGCTTATATAATTTAATGGACCATAACGTTCGTTTTGTTTCTATATTACATGTTGTTTTGACACTACTAGCCATTAATTGCTTTCTTTTTCAATTACTTTTGTATTACTTTTAATCCATGTTATACAATTTGGTGCACTTGTGACGCTTGTGAGAAGTTAATGCAGGTCCAATCATTTTTTTTTTTTGATACATTCTGATTGTTGTAAAATCTAATGGATTAAAAAGTATTCTGCTTAATTATGAAAGCATAAAAGAAAAGTATATTATGTAAACACTTTGCCGAAAAAAATTATAAACATAAGAATTTAGCAATTTATGTAAAGACATCAATCTTTTCATTTTCGTTTTCAGGATTCAACCGCATTTGCTCTCTCTTGCATGCATACTGCATAAAATAAGTTGCATAGAAAAGAAAGTAAAAAAAAAAAAAAACCCAAACAAAAACACTACATTGGGTATTGCACCTTAACATTTGGAAATAATTATCCATATTTTTATACTGCTCAGAAAAAGTTTGTTTTGTGAGATAATTCTGTGACCCAATCAAAAATATTTTTTAATTTTTCTTTGTCATATATTTACTTTGTTATGTTCACTCTCATTTGCTTTGCAACTTTATTTTTAACTATATTCTATTATACTTCTAATCTAATTAGATTCTTTTTGAAATTATTCTTTTTAATTTTTGTTGAAAAGAAAAATTTCTGTATATATATAGTTTGATGCAAATATCTGTTGTAGTAATTTTTTAGTGACGCATTTTCATTTCATTGCAAAGTTTGAAGAACATTGGCTTTATTTATTTTTGAATTTCTAAATTAATTTTGAATTGTGGTTCTGCTTGTTGGATCTTATTTTATAAGTTTAGTAACATATAGAAAACATCCAGTTCACTTTCATGTTTACATGCAGTTTTCTTCTGTCATAGAAATTAGGATGCTTTTTGAAAAGAAGCTCTGATTTGTTAGAAACGTTTCATGCTAATGAATTATAAACTCCTCTTTCTTTTGTAATGAGAATTAAACTTTTCTAATTGCATCCTTAGTAGTTAAACTTATTTCCCTTTGTTGGTAAATATTATATCAGCGGTCGGCAACCTAAATTGACAGAAGATCTACATTCCAAGTTCGGCGAGCACCTGGGGGGGGGGGGGGGGGATTGCGTAGCATACATTGTTAATTTAGACTGCGCCTGTCTTCAATTGTGGGTTAACACCGTTAACTTACATCAAAACAATATTTCAGATACTGATCTAATATATTATTTCTTTTAAATTTGACAAAATACCGTTATTTTTTAAAATAAAATTCGCATGTGAAATGCCGTTACATACTTTAATTAACTCTCACCGAGCACAGTTAATGCAACAGGTGACATTACATATTATTGGTAAGTTTTTTTTATACAATATTATTGGTAAGTAACCCGGGAATGTGCTGGGAAATTAATAAATATTTTCTGAAGAAAAAATGGTTCGTTTTCTAATTCAAAAGTAATTTGATTTTTTAAACTGTATAAACTGTTCAAAATGCTTCCGTGATTGACTGAAAATGGGCTCGCAATCGACGGGTTGCCGACTACTGTATTATATCATTATATTTTTTGGTCATCCAACCGTTTGGCTGTAGATGAAAAAATTTCATTTATTCTATTTGGTTTTATAACTTTTTATTCTTGTTGATGTTCTTGTTTTAATGAAGATATTTTATCTTATTTTTCAAATGGAAATATCTTTTGTGCTACTCTCATTATGTGGATATATTCATACATCTTTTCCCTTGTGTGTTAGTGCACAATAATTTGAGTCTTTATTTTCTGTACTGTGTTTCCAGTGTTATATTTTAATAATTGTTACTTTAAATGACTTGCCGTGCAAAAATATTCTTTCCTATAGTAATTCATTATTTTAATTTTTCTGCTGATTTTTACTCCATCAGGCAGACTTACAAATAGGAATGCAAAAGATTGTGTTAACTGGACATCGAGGAAATTATAGTACTGTAGCTCAACTGAAACCAGATGAAAGTGTGGATGATGTTATTCATCATGAAGTTAAAGAAATAGGCACTCATATGTAAGTACAAGTATTAATTTTAAAAAACCTATATGAACTTTTACATTATATGAAATCAAGTACAGGCATAAAAGTTTTAAAATTTGTGCAGTTAATATTAATAATAAGTTTGAGGTGAAATGAAGTACTAGAGAGTATGGGATCACCTGGATGCACAGTCAAATCTTAACTCTTTGTGCCCCGGGGTCAGCCATTTTTTATGTGCTTGGAATCCCAGCCCAATAGCCCAGTTTCATGTTCTATGCTTTCCCCCTGTCCCTTTGTAATTTCTCTCAGCACCTGCTGAGTTGCTAATCCTCATAGTAACGCGAAAGCGATTCCCTGCTCTCTTCTTCTGCCCATCAACTGGTGACAGCTAGCCCACCCTTAGCACGTGGTGTAAATTCCTGCAGCATGTAAGCTAAAATCTGGAGTCTGAAACATTTTATTGAACATTATAATTACAGATGTTTATATAAGCACATACACGTTAATGGTTTTTTATTACATATTTAGTATTACATTTTAAATATTTATGAATGTTTATAAAATATTATTAAATTACTATTATTTTGTAATTTAGACATATCAACTCAAATTTAGAAAATATATTTCTAATCCTACGTTCTTTTTGAGAAAGCTTGAAAGAAATCCTAAATTACTAGAAGTTTGTTTAGAATAAGTTACCCAACTTGCTTTTTTATGCGCCATATTGATTTTGCTGAGTAAGTAACTAGGCAAATGTGCTCTAAATTATTTCAAATCATCGGTATACGAACGGTTAAACGAATATTTTTAAGATTAACAATTTTTTTTGTATCGAAACAGAGTTTTTATGAAAAATGATATCAAAGTCAAATTATCATTATTAATTGATTTGAGAACAGCCCTAAAGCGAGCGAATAAAAAAACCAATGAAGCACAACAATCTTACGTTATAAGTGCTGCATGACAAAGTTAGTCAATTTCAAATCCGCCTATTAATGAGTAAAATTTTTCTGAAATATAAGCAACCTGTCAAATATATTTGAACAATATTTTTTTTTTTTTTGCTAATCGTATAATGCCCTCAAAGATTGAATGGGGTGCACATGCTGTCTAAAAGGCTCAGATTTTTGTCATCTACCAAAGCAGTGTTTCAGCTATTTTTTTCTTTCTAATTTTAACATTTTTAATTGATTTTTTATTATTGGATATTCATTTGTTGGCCATTATTTCACTGAAGGTTACACCTACTTTCAGGCTTTTGGCTTTATTTCTACTATACTTTTTAGTTCTTAAAACTTCTTCGTGCATCTTTACTTTTTATTTTAATTTCAGTACTTATCATTCCTTTCTAAAGGAAGGAAATTTATAAATTTATTAATAAAAGTTAAAGAGACCTCAAAGGATGTGGGTGTAAATACACATGTACATGCGTTTATATATATATATATATATATATATGTATTTATATATACACGCGTTCTAAGCATCCTGTCAAATATATTTGAACGATATTTTTTTTTCTTGCTAATCGTATAATGCCCTCAAAGATTGAATGGGGTGCACATGCTGTCTAAGAGGCTGATTTTTGTCATCTACCAAAGCAAGGTGATTTAGCTATTTTTTTTCTTTCTAATTTTAACATTTTCAATTGATTTTTTATTATTGGATATACATTTGTTGGCAATTATTTCACTGAAGATTACACCTTCTTTCTGGCTTTTGGCTTTATTTCTACTATACTTTTTAGTTCTTAAAACTTTTTCATGCATCTTTACTTTTTATTTTAATTTCAGTACTTATCATTCCTTTCTAAGGGAAGGAAATTTATAAATTTTTAAATAAAAGTAACGAAAAAAAAAGACTTCGAAGGATGTGGATGTAAATACACATGTACATGCGTATATATATTATATATATATACACGCATTCCAAATAAGTACATATGCAAGCATCTTCGAATGTTAGCCGCCTGTGCTCAAAATCTAGGCGAGCTGGTGCCCAGGATTTCTTGAAACGTTATTGTATGTGTTATCTGTGTACTATCTAATTAAAACTTTATCATTTTCCTAATTGAATCGAGAGAACTTCGGTAATTATCTCAAAGTATTTCAATAGTGAATTTTTTATCTAAAAAGAAAACAAATAAAAGCAACCCAATAATATATTATAAAACAAGCCCCCGCTCTAAAATTTTCAATAGCGCTATATGCGCCATACTCTGCCCCCCCCCCCTTCTAGTGGACACCTCTGTGTTTATGTATGTAAATTGGGTGTTTCAAAAGTTTTCTTTACTGTTTCCAAAGTTTTAATCCGTGTTAATTTTCTGTTACTATATTATATATGTATTTTTGCTTTGCTTACTTTTCATTTATTTTTTTGCTTCCTCATATATATATTTTTCTATTTATATCCACCTCAAAAATAAATAAAGACTTCTCTTCTAATAAAGGTAGACCACAGTAGCAATGAGAATTTCAACTGAGTAAAACCAAAACTGCAATGACAATACGCATTCTTTCCTTTCTATTTCCTCTCTTACCCTCTCATCACCTGTAGTGCTCTAATTATTATTCAACACTGCTCTCAATCCTTGTGAAAGACTTTATATATATTTTTCTTTTTGTTTCTTATAAAATATTTGTTTTGCAATGCAATGATTTGCGCTCTTTACTTTCTTGTATGAATTAAAGGAAATATTGTATTCCTACTCAAATTTCCATTTGAATCAGCTACGAATGAATTTTATGGGGTTTTTTGTGATGTCTGTACTAAAAAGTAAAAACAAAATATAGTATAAAACCATTGGAAAAAATACGCTTTTGTAGCGATATGTACTAAAAAGTTTAAAATAATCTTTGAATATAATATGTTCAGTAGAAATGGGATTTCCCACATCTAAGTATAACAACTAAGTAATTTTTTGAATGAATTTATAGTAATTCGAATAAAATTCTTGATCAAACTATTCATTTTAATATTGCTTGTCTATTTACATTTTGATAATGATTCTACATTAACGAGTAGCGGTTAGAAGTTTTAGAACTACTATCAAGCACCTTAGCCTTTTTTTTTAAATATTAAAATTAATAATTTGGTAAAGGATTTATTATGGTTGCTTGAAGTTCATTCGAAATAATTAAGTTACGCTTAGTTGTGGGACATCCTATTGCTACTGAATGTGTTTCTTTATAATTCAAAGATTAATTTTAGCTTTTCAGTTCATATTGCTACATAAAGGTATTTTTTCTCGGTTTGTCTAAACTATAATTTTATTTTTTGTGGAGCACTATGTTATTTTTATTCTTTTAGTTTGTTTGACATTTTTATGGTCCCAGATCAAAGGGCCACTATTAATTTTGAGCTCTGCATATATATATATATATATATGAGTGCACTGCTGGTTCTGGAAAGCCGGTCAGGTACATATATTCAGAAAGAATATCTTGCATTCACAATAAATGTTTCAATTTAGCAACTAATAAATTAATAATAATAGTCTGTTCGATGAATTCCTTCCAAAAAATTATTTTATTCAATGAATATTTAATTTAATAAATAATTTTAATAGTGTATCTTTTAATTTATACCCTCCCCCCTGCACGAGAAAAAAAAACCAAATGAAAGATAAAAGAGCCATTTTATATTTAGTTTATCAAAAATCAACAGTGCAGCAAAACATTTACTCAAGAAAATGCAAACGAAGTCCGCGGGACTCAAATCCCGGGTACTTGGAGTACAAGCTTTGTTCTGTAACCACTCGGCCATCTTCACCATGTAGAGCTGGTCTTTATGTATCAATAAATGTTTCTTTCCAACAGGTAAACTGCATTAAAGTTGAGATTTTAGTTTTCAATTAGATCCAAACTCATTTTTAATTATTGGCAAAAATCATTTTATTTTTTTCAAAAATTAAAATATAAACCACCTTCAAAAGCTCAAATTATGGTTTCGCTCATTCGCAAACAGTTCGGCAATCCGATATATCCAATTTTTGATTTACGTGGGTATGTGTTTCTATTTCATAACTACTGCTTAGGCAACTTTTTTAAAATTCTTTTTTTATATACATGCAGGTTTGAACTTGTAAATCTTTTCATATTTTAACAACAACGAATGACGGTAAGGCTTAAGATTGTGCAGTGCGGTGGTGCGGATCTGCCGTGAATGATTTCACAATTGTTCGCCTATCCAAGCACATGAGCTCCAAACGGCTTCGCTCCACATGGCTCGCTCTTGAATGGCAGGATGACATAAATGTCAAGGGAATTGGTTTTCCAAAGTCAAGGAAACCCTAGAAAAGTGGAAGAAATTTATTCTCCAAACTGTGTACAAACCCTAAATACTCCTTACCTGTATGAGGTGCACAATTGTTAGTTTAATTTCATCTGCATTACATTGAAATTAGTATACAAAATTTTTTATATTCAACTCAAATGAAATGTTATTCTATTTATCTTTTTGAAACGTATTTATGTTTTAAAAAAGCTTATACAGTGGAACATCATTTATACGATGGCGAAGGGACTAACATAAAACGTCATATAATCAATATACTCTTGTGGCTAATTCAAGAATTGGGGCCACACTAAAATGTCATATAAATGTAAACGTTGTATAACCAATTGTTATATAAACAATGTTTCACTGCATAAATAATGCTGCCCTAAATAATAAATATTTGTCATTGCTTTGTGGTATTATTTAAGAATGGCACCGTGGATGCAGATAACACTGGTCTACAAAAAAAAAAAGCTTTTTTTCTGCCCCAAAGACTTTGTTAGCTGATCTTAGAAGTATTTTTCACGCTGAACTCGAAAATGAAAACCATTTTTCTCTATCACGTAAGGATTTTCTGTGCAAGGTGCTGTAACAATTGACATTAATAACATTTACCCTAAATTATAGCAGTACCTTTCAAGCTCCCTTTAAATAATAAGGAAAATGGTTTTCATTTTCGAATTCAGCTTGGAAAATACTTCTAAGATCAGTCAATAAAAGTTCTTAGGACCCCCCCCCTTTTTTTAAGGGCATTGTAATTTTTACGTTAGAAGCATTTCCACCAAAAAACCAAGTAATTTTCTTTTTGCCTTAAAAGTTTTCATTTTGACATGTTATGGCATACTTTGCCTCAAGAATGTCCCTTTTTAACGTCCAGCAGTAATCTGCTAACATAGTTGCACTTCCTTGATATCTCTTTTCGATAACTGAAATGTCCTGATGGAACTGCTCTCCATGTTCATCGGTTATACAGCTCCCATGTTTTCAGGGGGCATTTTTACACACAACAGGAGATTTGTATGGTAAAATATAGTAGTTCTTGCTCATTAAACGCGTCGTATGTACAGTATTAATCTTTTGCCTATTTGCCTTTGTATCCCAATTCTCACGAAATTCCTACCGAGACCCGCACCCAGTGCAGTAATTTGATATGCACTTCCGTTCGGGGTCTGCGGGGGCTGTTTGCGACACTCCACTAACTTTTTACCAGAAAAATAAAGTAACCACTGATTTAACGATTGACAAGCAAGCTCTTTTGAGTACTTTATCGCAATAAAAATGATGCTGCGTGATCGGAAAAACACTGAAAAAACGTAAAAATTCGAACTTTTTATTCCTCATAACTAAAAAAATTACGTGATGGAAAAATTTTGATGCCAGATATGGGTTCCTCGTGCAAAACTACATCAGGAAAAGTGAAATTCATTCTTGGGGCAAAACACTTGTTGACCAGTGTAATCTTGTATCAATTTTAAAAATGGTTCTTGTGCTTTGGAGTAAATCTTGCTGTTACTCTACATTACAGACTGTAAATTATGATTTATTTAATGCATACTTATGAATTTTTATTTTCCTTTTCTTAAATACATAAATTCATATTTTTTTTTATCAATTCACATCTTATATTTTCTAAAAGATTGGAAGAGGAAGACTTTTAAGGTGTATATAAACATGTAAGAGAGAATGACATATTTAGAGCTGTTTCCCACCCTTTTTACATTTTATTATGTTTGTGATCAAGTAATTTATTTAAGTAGCTAGCACTTATTTTCTTTTATTTCTTATAGATTAGCTTGTACTGTAAGTTACAGTAACATAAATAACGAAAAAATGCACTTCAGAAAATTTTTTAAATTTCAGGTATGAAACTTGAATTTTTTAACTATTTTCCATGTCATTGTATTATTTTAAGCACTTATGATGTTTTTTTTATTAATTGAGTAGTAGTCTTGTACTGAGTAGCGCTTTGGGCAAGCAAGGAGTACTCGGCCGAGTACTGAGTATCAACCATGTGTAAAACAGGAAAGATTGATGTACACATTAAGCATTTTTCACTTTTTAGAATAGCAATGTGTATCTCAGGTATATAATCATTTTTTCAATTAAATTAAATGTGAAATTTAATAATAAACCCATTTAACATTTTTCTTTAAGTCAAAATGTTTACAAAAGTAAATTACAAAATATATATTATGAATAAATAAAAAAATAAATAAAACAGGATAATTCATCAAGTTAAAATTAAAAGTAATATATCATTTCTTTCTGATATTAAAAATATTCCAGTCATCAGTGATTTTTGTTTGTGGTAAAAATTTATTGAATAGTGTAAAGGCTCCATGTTTTCCATCTTTATCATATTTTCTTTTTTTTTCTATGGTTATAAAATTGATTTATTTACTTCTATATATTGTTACCACTGTACCAAAAATTAGAATCTAAAAAATCATAGCTTTGAAACTTATAAAAGTTAAAAAATGGTTTTGAAAATCTGGAATATGATACAAAAGTTGTTTGATGTTAGTATGTGAGTGATTTGTGCTTTAAAAAACATGGTGAAAAGTATGCGTACTCCCTTGATGCGTAAATCGATATTATTTGCAAAAATTGACTCTCATTTTTTAAGATGATAGTCAAACTTTTATTTCTGAACATATAATATATTTATACTCATCATGTAATTATACTAAACAAACTTTTATTTATGTATTTATACTGAACTACACTGGTGTAAGAAATTAAGAGAATTTTCATATTTGATCTACAATCTCCAGAACTACTGGACAGATTTTAATAAAATTTGGTGTGAACATAGCATGATATAATACAAACAAAATAAACATCCAACAGTTATAATAGACACACATGTTTGTGCATAACACTCATGGGAGTCTGAAGGTCTGAAACAGCGGTTGCAGAATACACAAAAGAAATGGGTTAATAGTAGGTGTGATCCCCTCTTACAGCTATACACCTCTTGTAACATGATGTCATACTGGAAATAAGGCAGTTTATCAGTGCCTGTGGCAATTGGTCCCACTCATTAATCAACACAGTTTTCAGTTCTTGGATGGTTCTCGGAGGGGGGTTGCGAGTTGCAATTACCCTCCCCAAAGCGCCCCAGACATGCTCTATAGGATTGAGGTCTGGAGACCTAGCTGGCCAATCCATTCGGTGAATATCCTTACTTTCGAGAAATTCGCCGACCAGAAGAGCTCTATGTGGCCTCGCGTTATCGTCCATTAGCTGAACTTGGTTCCCACTGTATCCCGGAAAAGGTAAACATAGGACTCCAAGACCTTATCCCTATACCTCACACCAGTCACACAGCTTCTGATAAAGACGTGGAGATGTGTGCGGCCATTCAATATGATGCCTGCCCAGACCATGCCTCCGCCATAATTGTCCATTTCGCTGACATTGGAGGGTAGGTAGCGGGTCCCTGGCTCGCTCCATATGAAAGTACGGCGAGAATTGATATTTAGGCTAAAACGGGACTCGTTGGTGAACAGAACGGTCTCCCATTGCTCCATACTCCAATCACTATGCTGCCTGCACCATGCTAATCGAACTCTCCTGTTTGTAGACGTGAGCGGGACGCAAACAGCCGATCTTCGGGCAAACAACCCTCTCTCATTCAGTCTTTTGGAAACAGTCGCCCTTGTTACACGCGTTCCTGAGGCTGCATACAGGTCTCAAGAGAGCTAAGAAGCTGTAGCCCCACGCCTCACTAAAATGGATAAATGACGATCTTCTCTGGCCGTCGTGGATCTAGGACGACCTTGCCCAGGCTTTCTCTTGATAGATTACAGTATTTTGGAACTGTTTCAAGGTTACACATGACGCTGGGCGTTAAATTAAACTCTCTGCATATCTGGACTTGCGATTTGCCTGTCTCTAGCCTCCCCACAATTCGCCACCCCATTCCATCATCTAAACGTTGGTAATTACTCATTTTTACTGTCCCGATGTGAATTTAACCGATTGCTGCAAGATAACACCAAGAAATTCGCTCAGGGGTGCTAGCGAACGAAATTCGTCTTACCCTCCACGTGCTTATAAAACCTGTTTTCCTGCTGGCTCTGCCTACACACACGTGTATGCTTACGTATTTGCTGTACAAGATTTGCATTTTTATCTAGAAGCAGTGGTTTTTCCTTCAGTTCAGTTTTTTTCATACAATTCGATAAAATATGCAAATTCTCTTAATTTATTTCACCAGTGTATATTTATACTGAAAAATTGATTTGTATCCAAGGTGGGTGATTTTTTGGATTTTTTTCAAAAAAAAAAATCGAATTTTTTTAAATTTAACCCTGCTGTTCTGTTCGCATTTCCTACACACACGTATCTTTCGGGTCAATATGATCCGAAGAATGAATACTGACTACTGGTGTTAATATTTCCCATGCTTTTAAAATAATACTTTATATACAGATAAATTAAACATTTTTAAACATAATTCTTATGATTTAAGATTAAAAAAATATATAATAGTGTAGTATAATTGAGTATAGTATATTGAGCATAATAAATAGAGGACGATTATATTATAAAAGAATGAAACTATTTTTAAAGCTTACCTTTTTATTTACAGTTTGGGCAATTATAGGATACATGTGCTTTGCAGATGTGTTTTTTGTAATGCTGGCACAATATATTTGTTTTATTATCATTGCTCGATGGGCAGAACCTACACCGAGCACGCTTATTGCTCAACTGTAAATTAGAGTTTGCATTGATGATGAATCATTTTTTCTTTTCCCTTGTACGTTTTCCACTATATTGCGTGATTCTTCATTTCTGGGGAGATGTTGCCTTGCTTTAATTAATGGTAAAACTAGCTCTTTACCCAGTTCCTGCAAAAAGAGCCTTCTTTTTATGAGTTTGTTTTCATTCCATTTGCTATTTACAGATGTCCATAAAACAAATGCGTTGTACGCAGAGCAATCCAACATGTTATAGAAAATAATCATGGACCATCGATTTGTTTTTCTTTTGCAAGTATAAGTACTTATAAGTTGATCTAGAGTATCTACAGCGCCTTTACTGGCATTATAATCTAAAATAATTTCTGGTTTTTTGTCTGGCCTATTACTAATTGTTTTATCATGATGCATTGTACTCATAAGGATAACATTCTTGTTCTTTTTTGGAACATAGTTTACAATAGTTGTGTCGTTTGTAAAGAAAAAATTTGTACTGTGAACTTCTTTATTCGTCATCAACTCAAGGAGTTCTGGTTTGTTTTTTCTTATAGTTCCAAGCATAGTAAGGTTTCGTTTTAGGTGAAGATGTCCCAAATTGTAGGAAGTGAAGAAGTTATCACAGGTAACGTTATGCCCTCTCAGCTCATATGTCAAATCATTTACAACTCTCATTCCTTGGTTTTTTTCTGGCTTTGAACCTGCTTCTTTCCCTGTGTAAATCTGAGCTTTCAGAACATAAGCAGTTTTGCTGTCGCATAATGTCCAAATTTTTATGCCATACTTTGATGGTTTACTTGGCATATATTGCTTGAATGGACATTGCCCTCGAAAAGCCACTAATTGTTCATCTACTGTAACATTTTTGTCAGGGTAATATAATTTTGGTAGAACTTCAAGCCATTTTCCCAAATGTTTCGAGCAGCTGCAAGTTTATCTGTACGTCTTCTTTCTTGCCGAGTTGATTTATTGTCGAAGTGGATAACTCGAGAAATGGCACAAAATCTCTCAAGTGGGTTGCACGAAATATGTTTCCCCCGGTTTCTTTATCCCACAGACTTTTAGTTGATTCTCCATGTGACTTGTAGACTCCAGCTAATATCAATAATCCTACGTATGCTTGAAAAGACACAGCATCTAGAATTTTCCATTCATCTCCAAAAATCCTTGATCCTTCAATATTTGTCATTTTTATAATTTCATTTTGAATACTGGAAGTAAATACTGTTTCAAATGCACTTTTCACATCGTCGATTTTTGATACTGAATATCTAGTAACACCTGGAGTTGTTTTTATGACATTGGCAGAATTTAGCCGACCAGAAAGTACAGGTGGATCAAATGACCAGTTTATTTTTTGATCTTTTGATTTAATATACTGTGTATCATGAACTGACTGAGTAGCAATATTATCCTCGTCGTTAATATGGTTTTCATTCTTGGAGATATCTTCTATTTCACTATCAGATGCTTCCATTAGCTTAGCTATCTCTTTTTCATTCAAATATCGTCGAGTCGCCATTCTTAGATATATTTTCTAGCAGCACTGGAAAGCTTATCATCTCGTACGACTAACAATAGAGAGAGGGAATTGGTATCTCACCCTCTTTCCGCAATTGGGTGGCACTGCTCTAGCTGTCTAGCCAGTCAAGTCATGCGAATTAACACCACCATTTGACCTTAACCCCACCTTTGACCTTGACTCAACCTTTGAAATGCACGTTTGAATCGGTAGTGTCCATTCTTATTATTTCGTGCTGAATTAGTTACCCACCGGTTCACTTTTTAAATAGAGGTGATGAAAAAATAGGATTGGGTCAATATGACCCGAACGTTACATTGATACAAATTTTTATATCACATAGAAAATATTGAAATAAAACAAAATCCTTTTTTGGGGAATAATAGAACACCTTTACTCACAAAGTCATGAAATATCGAAAAATTTTCTCGGTAAAATATTTTTTTATAAACTGTTAAAAAACATTTCGGGTCAAATAGACCCGAACAGACCAGCAGGGTTAAATCAGATTTTTTTAAATTTAAATCAGATTTTTTATATTTTTTAACAAAATATGTATGTGCTCACAAATACAGCAACAAATTCAGTTAATTATTTATTACTAGTACAAAATTAATTATTAATTAATTATATAATATAAAAAATGTATACTTAATAAACAGAGAACAACAAGAAACAGAAGAGAAAGCTTATATTTCTGGACTCAATTTATTATAATTTCTTGAATATATACAAATAAGTTGAGTGGACTATTATAATTTTTTGAGTATATACAAATTTCTTGAATATATAGACAGAAATGGGAAATATCACATAAAATGTTGACTACAGCCTAATCATTTTTACTATTTAGATGTTTCATCAAGCGTACCAGTTTTGATGCCTTATCAACCCCCAATCTGTTTCTTAATTTTGAATACACCAAATGTACAAAAAATCCTTTCCAAAGGTGCTGTTGATGCTTTTGCTGTAGTCAGCATGTCCAAAAAATTAATGTTCGTTGATTAAATGTCATTCTTTGACACCTTAACGAAGCTATTCCCCATTCATAATCAGACATTGTCTCGACTACTTTTGAATCAAAGAAGACATTTCCTTTGCGAAAAGGCTCCAATCTCCCCATAAATTTCAGCGTCATTGATAAAAATTCTGATCCCCTCTAAATAACCCCTTAGAGAAAAATACCACTGCTTGAAAATTATGTACTTGTTGCTAAGATACCATAAGTACTAATGAGGACCAGATGCATTAAGGTTACCATATAGTGAGTTAAAACTCTAATGAACCCAGAATATATTAAAATTTATAATCAAAAAATATCTATATTTTAATAATTTGGAAGAAGCTAATATAGTTTTTTTTTTAAATGATTAAAATCAGTATTTTTTCTAAAAAAATCAAAAATTGATTTAAACCACCGATTTTTTAAAAAAAAATCATTTGATTTAAATCATGATTTATTGATTGATTTAAATCACGACAACCCTGTTTGTATCTTTGCTCCTTATGCTTTATGCCGTGAATTATTAGTCAAATAACAATATATTTTAAAATCGAATCAGATGTTAAAAAATTGTTTAGCATATTTTGTAATGTTGAAAAAAGTCGGCAGATAAGCGTATGATCAGCGGCAGAAAATAAGCGCATAAGCAGCATATAATCCACAGACAATATGCTGTGTATTATTATGCATTGCACCACATGCCAATTGATGTAATAAAATATTCATGATTATATTAAAAAATAGCTTTGAATATCTTCTCAATATGCATTCTATTCTGAACTATTGATTGAGTAATAAGAAATATCCTAAACTAAAAGCAGGTTACTGAAAAATCGCTGCACAATTACAGCAAAATGCATATCTGGTGTTGAAAAAACATGGTAATAAGTTAAAAATACAAATTTTTCAGCACGTTAAAGCCGAAAATGAATGATTTGAAACACTTAAAATTAAAGCAATAAAGCCTTTCAAATGCTTTAAATTTAAATGTTGTTTTAAAAGTTTTTAAAATGACAAGTTTTATGCAAAATGGTGTCATTTATTGTTTTTCTTCTTTTCTTGCTGGTGGTTAATTTAATTCCAAAGCAAATTATTGCACTCGGATAAAAATATTTTGAAAACATCTAAAAGAATCGACTTTATTTATTAAAGTTTTAAAATTATAACACTTTTTAAGTCATTTGCATGAAAAGACAGCTCGGCATTTTTTGCCTTTTTGAAGAAAATTATTCACCTATTCAGAAGTTTAATTTAAAACACATTCTTTTTCATTAAAACAAGTATTTAATGCATTATAAAGCATCAGCAATATCTATGAGCAATGTCAATAGTTCTTAGAAATTCAGTTCCAAGCCATTTTTTCAAAAAAATTTCCTTTAAAAAAAGGGTTTATTGTATTATCTGCGGTAGCGTATAATATGCATCCGGAAACTTTTCAAACAGATTATCCGCAGATTATATACCGAAAACAGAATACTTTATTTTTTTAAAAATTTATGATTAAATACAGCTAACAATTTTCTTTTTTGGGTGTACTTTTAGTGACATTTGAAAAAGTTTTACTGTTTTAAGAAACAGGCCTATAAACTCTGCAGAACAGAAAATTGCACTTTACATTTTTGCTTAATTTTAATTCTTTATTGTTATGCTCAAAAACTGCTCATTAACAGAATATTTTAAAATTATTCGTATTTATTTTTTCGATGCTTAAGATATTTCTCCTACTCAAAAGCTCATCTTCCCCACATGCTTAGAATATTCCTCCCCTTTTTTACATATGCAGCAGTAAAGGTTCCTAGAATTATTCAGTTTTCATAAGTTTTCAAATGCACTGAAAAATTTTATTTTATTTTTCAGGTTGGCAAACCACTGGATGTTAAAACAAAGTTTTATAATACTGCAGTAAGCATCCATTTTAGTGAAATATCCTTAATATATGTTCACATGAGTCACTGTTGCATTTTGTTTCAAATTTTGATAACATGTAGTACTATTAAAAAATAAGCTTCATAGTTGCATAATTTGATTAAAATAAAAGAATAGTAAATCGGGTAACTTTTAAAAATAACAAGTGAAGTAGTTTCAAATGTTAACATAAATCATTAATACATTATATTACATAAAAGTTGATTTAAACCTTAACTGTCTATTAACATTTTCTAATGAAATTTGTTCAATAACTGATAATATTTTTGAAAAATTGGTTTGTAAATTGAGAACATATATTATTCAAAATATTAAAATTTTACTGTACTGTCAAATATTTAGTGTACAAATTAGCATAAAAGTAGGCTATCTAGCCCAATTCCCTCTTACATTACCTTTTGTTTTTGTGTTTAGATTTATAATTTTGGTTAATATAGATTTTTTAGTGACAATTTTATTCACATTAAAATGTATGATTTAGAATTATATTAATTTAAAAATATATGCATTGAAATGTTTTGCTTCTCTGCAGAAATTGTATGTGTGAAAATTAGTAATCATTTGCAAGTTTATATACTTAAAGATCCCATTTATTAAAATGTACATTTAGCTATTTTTAACCGACTTCACAAAAGAGGAGGTTATACATTCATACTGTGTGTGTCTTTTTTGTTTGTTTGTCCACCCGTAACGTATCACCGGATGAACCAATTTTCATGATTATTGTTTAAATTGAGTGGGGGTGGTTTCCCATAGGTCCCGTACCTTCATTTGACTATATTTGATAATTAGAGAAAAAGTTATGGGCAAAAATGCTGTCATTTGTTTTTCATCCATAACTTTTGACTAAATGAACCGATTTTGATGATGTTTTCTTTAATCGATAGAGGGTGATCTAATTTAAATATCGTACATCGATTTGAATGCAGATGTTGTTTAGAAAAAACATTATCAATGAAAAATAAGTATTTTTCTTTTAATATTGGAAATGCTTGCCTTGATATTTCTTTGTTGAATAATTTATTAGGTAATAGATATAAAACTTATTGTTAAAAAGAGTTTGTTGTTATCAAGCTGTAGTATTAAAAGCCATTACATTAAGAGTTAGAGTGAAGGCATCTCTGAAACAAAAATTAAATTAATTCAGTCTGTTTTAAGACTGAATGAATTGAAATTGGTTCTGGACTTTTTTAAAATCAATTTCTAAACATAATTTATCACACAAATAATTATTTTTCAGTGAGTCACTCAAAGTGGGTGTGCCATTTGATAAGTTTACTATTTTTTTTTATAAATAGAGTATTTATATGAAAAATGTATTTACACTAAAAAGAATAAAATAAAAATATTTTTGAAAAATAAAAACAGAACCGACTTCAAATTTAAAATTTCTTTAAAAGGTGTAAAATAAATTACACTTTTTAAATTACAATTACATTTATTAAATTTTATGTCAGTCATTTATACAATGCTAGATGCAGTGTAAGAAGAGGAAGTATGATTTCAAGAACTTCTTGCCATAAAATTGCTATAAAAAGTAAAATAAATAAATTCTTTAAACAACATAGATACAACTTTTAAACAAATTATGAAGTCAGTGCAAAATTATCATAGATTAAATCTTTTGTAATCGTAATCATGAATCACTTAGAAATATAAATGGGCCAGTAAAGTAAAGTAACACATGGCGTAATGATTTTTAGATAATTTTGCGCCAACTTCATAAATTATGTTTAAAAGTCGTATCGATGTTGTTTAAAGAATTTATTTATTTTACACTTTTTAGAGCAATTTTAAATTTGGAGTTGTTTATTTTATTGCAAGTGGTTCTTGAAGTCATACTTCCTCTTTTTACACTGCATCTGGCATTGTATAAATGACTGACATAAATTTTCTATATCAGATCATGTACTGCAAATTTATTTGTAAATGATGTAACAACATAGAAAGGTTTTAGTAGACTACACTGTATCACAAGAAAACTTTTTTTTTGTCCAATGTTTTTATATTTCTCTTATTTTTAGACAATAATTTCAAATTTAATACAATATGTTCAGCCAATAAACAGAGTAACTAAAGAAATATTCTTACCCTGTAGCTCTGGCTAGAAGATACCTGACCTTCAGACAATTTATTTCTTCTTCTGCAGAATTCTTATTTTTTACAGAACCAATACCTTTGTCGCACCTTATTGTTGAGGCAAACATATTTTCCTCACCACTTTTTTAACAAATGGAATTGAAACACTAAATAAAATATAAAAGAACCCTTTTTATTTTTAGTTTATCAAAAGTCAATGGTCCAACAAAACAATTAATTAGAGAAAATGTAAACGAAACGTGGGACTCGAACCACAAGTGTTGGGTACACCAGCCTTGCGCTCTAACCAATCGGCCTCTAAACAGCATACACAACACCAATTTGGCATCCCAGAAAGGACCTCTTCTTAGATGATTTTAAATTTCAAATTTAAGAGAAGCAGTACATTTTTAGGCGGTGGGTCTATTTTTCGTCATTAGCCGGCAAAATAAACTTTAAAATGAGGGGTAAATCATGGAATTTAATAAAGGAATAAGGAAGATATCGCATAGTGACAAAAAACAGGCTAGTGTAATAATTAGGGCTCAACCGATGGCATTTTTTGGCCGATGGGCCGATGCCGATTGTTGGCCGATTGTTCCGAGGTCGGCCGATGGCCGATTGCCGATTATTTTCCTCTTCCATCGGCCGATGCCGATGGAAAAAATTCGCTTTTAACCATTATGCTTGTCAAAAATGTCATATAAATCATTTATTTATTTTAATGTTTATAAAAACATAAATGCATTATTCAAGCACCATAAAACTGTTACTGTTTGGAGGAAGTTTACATAATAATTAAAACTAAAAGAATCACCCGCGATTCTAGTAAAGTAATTAAACTATTTGGTGGTAAAAAATAGCTATATCAGAGGATTTTTAATTATTTTTTCTTATCCTTTCAAAAGAAGTCAACTACTATTGGATCGGATCGGGTTTCCTTCCCTTTCCTCAAACATTTTCTCTTTGTAGCACCTGGCACTGCAAATGACAAGTGCAGCTGCCTTGATTTTCTTATTTTTGTTTTCATGGGGAGGAATGTAGATGTTATAATACAGGCTAACAAATAATGTGGGTTTGCATCTAACAAAATTGTGAACACACCTCGGATTTTTTTCTTAATTTTCCCCCCATTTTTGAAAGAAAAGCGGGAACGATTTTGTTTATTTTTTATTATAAAAATTATTTTAACCAAAAATAGCTCTTTTTATAAAATAAAATATTAAAAAGTTTCGCTCGCAGTAGCCCCCCCCCCCCCATGTTCATAACCAAGAAATACTGAATATTACTTCAAGAACTTAATTCTTAGTCTTAAGAACCTATCATATTAGCTTTTTTTCTTGCGAGTTGAAAATTACACTAAAATACCCGACATATTCTTTATATTTTTATGAGCATAATATAAGGTCACCAAAATAAACCAATATTTTGTAACGTGAAAAATATTTTGAGCACCAGCAATTTTCTGTTGACAAATAATCTTCTGAAAAAACATGTGATCAATTATAAAAATTAAGATGTATTTTGAAATATATATATATATATATGTTGACAATTTTTGAAAATAAAGAAATTGTAGCATTTTTATTAAGATATTATTCCACCCTGTCTCGCGAACTCGTTTTTTAAGAATTACGTTTTTGAAAATTTCAAGTCGAACTTGAACCACATAAAATTTTGATCAATAAACATTTAACTGAAAAATTGATTCATATTTTTTATTAATATGCTCTATGTTGTAAACTAATAATAAAAGAACAAGAAATATTCGAAACTGAAAGCAGATGCAACGAGATTGTTGTACAATAGCTGAAAAACTGTCAACTGTCGTAACACGTGTCATCGAAGCAAAAAAAAATATATATATGCTTAAAAAATGAAGTTTATGCGGAGAAAAATTAAAATAACTATCGTATAAAAAATTAAGATGTATTTTGAAAAAAATATGCATTGATCAATCTTTGAAAATAAAGAAATGCTAGCATTTTTATTAAGATATTATTAAATCCTGTCGCGCGAACTCGCAAGTTGAGAATTAAATTTTCGAAAATTGCAAGTCGAACCTTGACACATAAAATTTTGATCAATAAACATTCATACTGGAAAATCGTTTCTTATTTTTGATATTTTTTTTTCCTATGTTGTAAACTAAAAATAAAATAATGAGAATAACCGCACACTAAAAGCAGATGCAACAAGATTGCTGCACAATTGCAAAAAAACTAACACGTGGCATGGAAGAAGGAGAAAAAAAAACGGCTAAGGGAAAAAAGTTTAAGCGGGTAAAATTATTATCGTACTTTCATTGAGTTGACTTTATATTGTTTACAATTTCGGAATAATAAGAAACAGGACAAACTAAAAGCAGATGGTATAAGATTATTGCACAATGACATCAAATGCACTAAGTCATTATTGAGCGAAAAACGGACAAAATGAGGCAACTAACCTAGTGCGAATAACAAATAGCACTCATAAGACGCCTCTATTACTTTTACTTTAAGGGGGGAAATGCGTGTAAAAGTCCAAAAAATTAATTTTTTTTTTCTTCATATAAATCGATTCTACAACTATTCAATAATATACCCTGAAAATTTCAAAGCAAAATTCCAAGTCGTTTCTTTTCGAGCAGTTGAGCAGGTAGTTCCACATGAATGACCTGAAATCTATTAGAGAACGTTAGCAGATGCCCTTTTATTTTTTTTAAAAATTCAGGCCTAGGATAGAAATTTCTAGAAGTATTAGTATCTATAAGTATGAAAAAAACTGATTCATTACTGCCTTAAATTTACCTTCAATACCACTCTTCTCCTCAAATGTGTTTTTCTCGAAACTATTTTTTCGATTTTGCGTTTGATCAAGTTTTTGATCAATCCTTATCAAATTTAGCACACATTTTCTTATATATACGCTCTTTAGTTGAACTAGAATCATAAGCATCCTTTATGTTTACTTTTTTTATTGTAAATAAGAACAAAAAAAAAAGGTTAAAAATCGCATTTAATTTTCCCATTCCAAAAAAAAAAAAAAAGAAATTTTCGGGTTTTTTTTGTGATGATTTTAGTTCAACTAGAAGAGACACTGATAAAAAAAAGTTGATTTTAAAAAAATTGATTTCAGATAAAAATTGTGCCCTCCAGGATGTACGCAAACTGTCGAGCCGGGTGTCGACTTACAGTGTGCAGCAGCCGATATCTCCCGGATTCTTCAAGAAAAATGTTTAAAAATTTCATTAAATGTTCCTCAATATATCTATAAAATAACCTCAAAATCTCAATAAAATATACTTGTTCTTTATACGTTAAAAAAATTCATAAAAATTGCCCTTAATACGCCGTTTTACACGTATTTCCCCCTTTAACATATTCTATTTCTCTAGCATTCTGTTCAAAGAGAAATAATTTCAATAATGAAGGTTTTCGGGCAGCGATCGATTAAACTATTTTTCCGAATATTTTATCAAATACACTTTGTAGAATGACATTATTTTTGTGCTTTTTTTAAACTGATGTGCTGCTTGTTATTATCTGGAAATAGAAATTTAGCTATGGTGGAAAAAAGTAAGTTAAACCTTAGTAATAATATATAAAGATATCATATACAAAATTATATGATGCTGTTATGTACATCTTCAAACTGGATACTTCCCTTGCAACTAAAGGTTTTTGCTTCCAAATATTTACTGAAGTTGTTGATATCAATGCATAAAGTCCTTATGGCAAAATTGCTAAAGCAGTTTAGGAAAATTATTGAAGTTAAAACTGGTAAAGTCTGTTTCCACAACTGCTGAATTCAAAAAGCCAGACTGCAGTGTTGAGATTGTAAACAAATCATTCAAATGTTGTGGAATTTCCTAACTGCACATAGAGATGAAAAAAATATTGGTTAGCAAAAGCAATACATAAATAAATAAACAAACTCAAATGTTTTTTCATAAGTATTTCAAGTATTTTAACTGCATGTTTAGAATAGAGCTTTGATTTTTTTTTTTCCAAAGCTGCAAAGGGTTTCTAAAATATTTTTTCAAGCTTGTGTCTTGAAGTTACTTCAGTTCATCTTTTGATTTTTAGTTAAATGTAGTAAATTATTAATTAGCAAAAGTTGAAAATATTTTGCTGTAGTGAATAATAATTTATTGATTTTTATTATTTGTTTTGTTACAAAGTAGCTTCAAATTTGATTTGTCTAAAGATGTATTACTAATAATGTATTTTTATTTTTGCATGATGATCTGCCTACTTCATCATTTGCATGAATCAGGATTTTGTTGTAAGTTTTATTGAATGCTTGAACAACGTGAAAATGAAAGAAACTTTCAGTTGAACATTTGCTCTTAGTTTTTATTTAGCATGTAGGCCATTCCATGTCAATGGGAACAATTTTCGAAATCATCCCCACCTATATCCAATCCTGACAAAATTTCTTACAATGCTTCTGGTAATGTATGAAGCTAAGTTTGTTGCAGTTTCAAATCCCAAATGCTAAAACTGAAGTTGTCAGGGGCCCTCAAAGTTACGGCTCAAAACATTTAAATGTCTTATGAATGAAGTAGCTATGTTCGGATGTTCTGGGAAAACCAAATAATAAAGATGTCAACTTGATATTTGCTTTGAAAATACAACATTTTCTGCTTAGTGTACCTAAAAAATTAACATTTATTCAGTCAAAGTTAACATAAAACAGTTCCACAATCAAAACATGAAATTAAAGGGACATTAGTTGGTAGCAAATAAATTTGAGTTTAACACTTAGTTGGATTTTAAATCAAGTAGTAGTTGCCGAAATCTGAATTTCTTAGTACTCTAACTTAATTAAACTGGAAGCTAGTGTCAATCACCATTGCTCTAATGAATTCAAGTGTAGCTTTTAATTGTTTATGAACTTTCATATCCAGGATGTCCACAGGTCTTGAAAATAGTGAAAAAGTCTTGTATTTAGAAATTGGTCACAAAATTAGGGAAAAAGTCATGAAAACTACGATTCCATCACAAAAATTTTCCAACTTACTGGGCCGGTCCCCTCAGAAGGCATTCGATATTTGGTATTCAACACGTTTTTAAATATCCAGTGTCCAATCTGGCCACTGCACAAAAGAACTGGTTATCTGGCATGTCAAATTTGATTTTTAAAATGTTAATTAACATGTTTTGAAAATATAGGGGGGTTGCAAACTCATTATGTATTTGGAAATTGTGGGATATTTAAAAATATGTATACAATTTACAAATTTCAAGCATCGCAGCCAGATATGCGATACATATGCGTCATACAAGGGACACCAGATATATGATATGGAAGAATCAATATCTGATGTATAGCCAAACAGTCACGAAATTTCCATTTTGGAAATCTGTAGGCACCCTGATATCTCAGAAAGAAATTTTATTGCTTTAACTTGCATTAAAATGAGTAGATCTTCCTTTATGTACTCTGAAATTTTTGATGGTGTTTTTCCGTGCGGTTGAGAAAGTAAAGTGCAAACTTTTGAAAATTGCTTAGAAAAGTGAGTGGAAACTCTTAATCTGCCTCTTAATTTAACTGAACGAAGACACTTGTATTAGTTTCCATGGTGGTTTCATGATGACCCATATAGCTTTTTATTGGGAACATGATTTCACATGGGATATGTCTTATAGTTAGGCATGACCATCCATGGGTGTGGGTCTCTTTACCACAACATCCCAACCATTTTAATGGGTTTCTTAACTGCTTAACCAATGATCCCAAGCCATTCTGGGTATCTTAAGGATCCCAAGCTAATGCAAATTCCACAGCGCCTAAGCCTCACCGGTAAATCACTTCTAAAAATCACATTTGTTGAACCTTCTTCATGTGTTGCAGCTATCCCACAATTAGTTGTTGATCCTCCAGTAAAGAGTATAAATAATTAATTTTGTCACAAAGTGGTCACATATGTGACAATTGTTTAAAAGATTGATAGAGTTCATACACATATTCCCAGTTAGCCAGCTTATTAATTTTATTAAACTTCCAGAAAGGATACCCAATGGGTTCCTATTGACTGTGTTTTTGTTACCATGCCAATAGCAGGTATATTCACAGGTGGTCAGTGCACATTTCTCGAATCTGTAGTTTATTGAAAAAAACTTTTCACTGGTGCTCATAAAAGTGTTATTATGGCTTTGAAGCTTACCATCCTCAGGCAAAATGCATCGGCTTAGTATTCATTAAGTAAACCAGAACTGCCTTGGAATAGTTAAATAGTTAGGAAACCCATTATAATGCCTGATATGCTGTGGTAAAGAGAACCCATGGCTAGACTTGCCGAGCTAGCCTCTTGGAAATGGAGTTTCCAGTAAAAAAGTACATCAGTAGTCATTAAAACATCATGGACCAACACAAGTATTTTCGTCAAGTTAAATAATCAGACAAATAATCAGCTCAACACACAAGCATGCTTGTGTGTTGAGCGTTTCTTTTTCTTTTATGCACTGATGAAGAGGCTCCATTTGTAGCTTCGAAATAGCTATTTGCGTTAATTTTAATCTAAATTTGTGCTTTTTTCACGTTGTTTTATCTTTGTACTTACATTTTTTAACATTGTCCAGTTTTTGGGAATTTTAAATGATTTTTGTGAAAAATCAAATGATTTTTGTGAAAAATCAAATAATTTTGTGAAAATTCAAAATTTAAACAGTGATAAAATTTTTTATTATTTTTGTCGCTTATTTAACCCTTTGCCATACCATTTAGCTCGACCAAACTCTGGTGTAATCAGTAATCATCCAATCATCCCCCCGATTATCCCTTCACGAGTCTGACTCTTGATATTCATGTTGTGTTAAAATCTTCATCATGAGTCAGACTCGTTAAAGTATGGCAAGGGGTTAATAAGTAATCCTTCGAAAAGTAAGATTTAGTAGCACGGAATCTTGTGAAGGGCCCATTTTAATTGATTGGAATTTTGTGAAGGGTCCGTTTTAAATAATTGGAATTTCGTGAAGGGTCCATTTTGATTAATTGGAATTTTGTGAAGGGTCCATTTTGATTAATTTTAATTTTGTGAAGGGTTCGAAAACAGACCTGAATTTCCTCTGGAGCGACCCTTGTTTAAAGTCTACTAGTATCAAATTGGAAAATAGGTTTGCTGCTGAGTAGCAGCATATCTAATTTCAGTTTTTGATTTAGGAATTGAATTTTAGCCAACCTTTAGCATGTGCTACCAAGAATTTACGTTTATGATCCTTCTAACTTTGTTGGTCCACTTAGCACAAGATGTTGCTTTCCCATAGCATATCTCAAGATGGCTTCTTCACCAGTTAGCTCTTCAAAGATATCTAAGCGTAGCTACTTGAACACTCATGAACTTTTTGAGGTCAAGCCCTTATTTTAGGTACATCTTACTACTTCAGTTTTCAACATTTGGGGTCTGACATTTTATCAAACTTTGTTTCATATATACTAGAATAAACATACAGGATTTTTCAAAATTGCTGATGGTTGAGTGGTGATCATTGGTCCACTTGGCATGGCATGACCCTTATGATGAATCCCTTTTTCCTTTTGCTTTTATAATTTAAAAATGCATTTGAATTTTATTCCTTTGATTATTTTACACTCTTAGAATTTAGTACTATTTACTTCAGCTATGCATGGAATATTTTTCACTGAATTTTCATGTCATAAAATCAAAAAGTATGGTTTTTAAAGATTTATATGCATTTTATTGAAATAAAAATATATTGCAAAAAATACTATTAAGAAGAATTGAGAAAATTATCCCCCCTTAAAGTTCAAAGTATTGATAAACATCAAAACATTGTTCAAAGTATTGCACGGCTTTGTTAATCTTTGTTTTTGGAAATCTAATATTTATCACTTCCCATGGATAGAATACCAGTTGAAATCACTAGTATCTTGTTTTGATTCTTGTCGAGCTAATAAATGCAGAAGTGAAAACTTTGGATCATCCTGAAAGCTCTGCATTTTTTAGAAACAATGTTTATTATGGGAGAGTTGAAAAAAAATTTGAACACATGATGTTTTGGCTTTTTTTTTTTCATAACAAAAAGTGTTCTAAAAAATCATTTAATTTGCTTGTAAATTTTTTTTCCAATTTCAATGCCACGAAACAACCATTTAATATTTTAAAATGACATAAAGAAATAAAAACTTGATTAGATGGGTCGATACTAGAAGGTTTGGTAAATATGTGTGTCCGACCAAAATATTAAACTTGTAATTCGTACCAAACATAATATTTTCCAGGCTTATAGGCCGTGGTCCAACCAAGATATTTCTGGCTGTGGTTTTGCCTGACATGTTTCAGGCTTCTTCAGAGTGAAAATGAAGTTAAGGCAGAGGTCTGGTCCTTATATATCAAGCATCACATGTGCTTAAACCTCATTGGATAAGCCACCAATCTCAGGCTTGCTGGGACCGATTCTGATTGGTTCCTCATCTTTGTTCTTGTCATCGATTGGTCCTTTTTGAAGCAGTGAAACCCATAACTTACAATATTTCCTCTTTTCTATTTATGTTGTAAGGATGTTTATGTATTTCAATAGCTTCTCTATGAAGGCGAGCAAAGTAATGAATATTAGTAGAGAGCACTTTAGTTTCTTCAAACAGGGGCTGGTATCCCGTAGCAATAGTATGCTCAGCAATGACTGACATCTCAGAATGTTTAAAACGGCAATGTCTCATGCTCTTTTATTCTTGTATTGATACTCCTCATTGTCGTGTATTAGTTACCTGAAGCATTTTGAACTTTTGGAATTGTTTGCCAGTTTGCAATCCTCAAATCATGCATTCAATCTCCTTCAGATCATGCTTTGTGATGCAAGAAAAAGAATCCCTTTACACTATAAATTTGAAGCATGAATTTTGTCAATATAGTTATATTGATGATGATGATGGTGATTGTAAAATTTTAAAAGTAGTTTTTGTCATTTCCTGTTCAGAAGTCTAAATCCTAATTTTATGACAGGAGGAGGGCAAATTGCTTTCTTTCTTCTCTTTTTGATCTCTTTTTCTCTTTCTTTTCTTTACTATTTGTCTATGGACGTTTATCTGTTTAGAATGTTATGTGTCGGTTATTTTTAACTACAGTTGAGCTGCGGTTATCCAAACTTCGACTAACTGAGTTCTGGGTTAGCAGAGGTACATTAGTCCTTCAAAAAAGCAGCTTTGGATTGGGCCTTCTTTTGTGGTGGGCCAATGGCGCCGCTGACTGACATCAGTTGCTTTTTCATTTCGCTAGTGAACAGTTTATTTATGCTGTGTTTTTTTTTTCATTTGTATTGCACTATATTGATTACGTGATGAGTGCTAAATGCAAACAAACTGTTGTCTGGGGAGACTAAATTACAAGCCATCAACGGACTCGATAAAGGAAAGACAATTTAAAAAGTGGCTTCAGATTTAGGTGTGGGAGAAGTGATCGTAGGAAACTGGAGAAGAAAGCGGGCTGAAATAGTGCCTGTAAAGCATGATGATCATGACCTCGGCCCACACAAATTAGCTCAAAGATTGGTAGGTGTAACAATCATGGAAAACGATGTAGCTGAGTGAATCAATGCAGATGAACAAATTTAAGTGACTGATAAGATGATAGTAGAGGCTGAAGAAAATTAAAGTGGAAGTGATGAGGAAGACATTAAAATGGGCAATAATTAAATCATCCACAGTGACATATGCGAAGTGATAGAAAAGGACGTCAAGTACCTAGAACAACAGTCGGAGACAACTTCAACAGACCTTTTACTGTTTCGACGATTGTTTGAAACGGTGGCAAAGAGGCAAGCGTTAAGCAGAAAACATTTATGGATTCCTTTAAAAGTTGACTTTTTAAACTGGAACATGTACTTTACGTATGTATAATTGCATATTTGTATGTATGTAACATCATTTTTTTATTTCATGATGCATAGAGTAAATGCCGTTTTTCACATCTTTAATGACAGTTTCATTCATTTCATCAGTTTACCCATGTTTCCCTTTCGATTTAGACAGAGTCCATGTTATCCATGTTTTCGATTATCTGAGGTACCCTCGGTCCACATTAACTCTTATAATCCGAGCTCTACTGTACTTTAATTTTTTTTTTCAAATCTGTTATGATGATGTGATGTGCCTTGTCTGAATTTCAATATAATGTATCATATGCATTGTAGTCTCAGGTCTTGAAAATTATTCAATTAAATTACAGTAACCCCTCGTTATATTGCTCATTCAGATATATCACGCTTTTTCTACGTCTCCCAAAATTTTAAGTTTGAGCTCTGGAAAGTAAAAATACAGTCGAACCTCGTTAAACCGGCAACCTTAATGTCGGACCGAAACTTGGCGAAAGTCGAGAGATTTCACCGACGACGAGAGAGATTTCACGAGATTTCATCAATCCTTTTAAAAATGCCTGTTTTTATGATAATTTTTCAAAGTATGCTTTTTTTCTTTTTCAAACTGAAACTTGAACATTAATAGCACCTTGATGTTTAAAAATTAAATTAAAATTGCACAAATAAGTAGAAAATAAACTTACCAGTTAAAGCAGTTTTGTTTGGAGTTAGTTTTTCTTTCTTTTTAACACTATGTAAGGATTTTTGTATCCCTAGCCATTTTTGTTTTTCCTACAATTTGTATTTGATGGTTCTATGGTTATTTTTTTAGTTTTTATTTTATTTCTTTATTTATCAGAATGGCCAAAAAAAAAAAAAAAATGATTGGCAATAAATTCCTGACTTGCACTTTTAAAATTAGTTTTGATTTGAAAATTGTAATTTTTCTTGCACTGTTTTTGACATTTTTTCGAAATGAAGCAAAAGAACAAGGTTTTATTGACTAATAAAATTCTGATCAGACTTGCCTGAAGTGCTAAAACCTGTGTACAACAAGAATAAACACTTGGGAACTGGGTTTTATGCATCGCCAAGAAAACAACACTACATGAAACATGGTATTACACAAAAGTTAACATTTAGGGGCTGATGATCATGCGTTTGTCAGTTTGTCAGTCGCCAATGTTGAACTGGAATTTCTCGGAATTAGCAGATTGGTTTCCATAGTTTCCATTGCTTTTGGTGTTCGCAATTCCAAGAAAACGGGGATTTTGGGGGGGGGGGGGTGGACACGCATGTTTCCACAGCTCAGTTCAGGGTAAACTCCAACCTTTCAAGAGAAGAGGGCACAAAGAAAGAAAGAGCTGGGAAATCTCAAGAGTTGAAAAGGGGTGTATGAAATCAACCTTTCCAGGAATTAACTCTGACCAGGAACTTGTTGGAACATTGGAAACAATACACCTTGGTGACTGGGTGTGAAGGCGGGAGGGGGGGGAGCGTCAGAGGAAATGGAGATAACAGAAGCTGGACAGCTTAGTGACATTCATTTTTAACTGCTGATCAATCAGAGCATGTGATGGATTCATGGTTTCCCTTTGTTGTAAATGGTTTGTCTCCCATGAATTCTTTGGCATGAATTTTCAAGATGGCGGTTTACACAGTAACATTATCATACAAAGGATACAGTTTTGGCCGAAAATGAATGGCGGTTGGCAAACAGTGGGGTAGTGGTTTAGTGGGGGAATTTACATTATATTTCTATAGACCACGTTTTTTTTCCTAGCTTTTCTTGGCGAACTGCGAAGGTGGCGGTTCTTCAGGGGGCGGTTTAACGAGGTTCAACTGTATTGCATTTTTGAGAAAAGCACTTTGTCCCCCATTAAACAAAGCCATCGAACAGGATTTCGATGTTGTCAAACAATTGTTTTCTTCTGAATTTGCTGCAGTTGAAGCTGCAACAATTCTCCCACTCCCTAACTTACATGCCTGCAGAATCATTCTACTCAAACCCGTTGACGTTTTACTTGACATTTCTTTTTGTATTGATCCTAATGCCCATAGAATGAAAGAGACAAATGTCTATAGCCCAAGGATGTTTATTAAGATTTATTTTAATTAAGAAAGTTGTCATTATGTAAGATTAAATTAAATTGTTTACGTTGACTCTCAATTTACTTGCACTTTTTGGGGTATTTATAACGGCATCGGTTGTATTGTGCATTCAGATATATCGTGCTTTTTTGCTGTCCCCGACAAGAACGATATAACGAGGGGCTTCTGTAGTAAGATAGAAGTTTGCTACATTTTTTTAAAACTTACAACAATTTTTCCCTCTTTTAGACTGATGAAGTTTTTCTTGAAGCACCATTGCAAAATATTACTTATGCTCCAATGTGTTTGGAAAAGGTAGCTTTGGAACCATCTTCTGATTTCACAGCACAGCAAGTGAACTTTTTTGGAGACACAATTGAGTAAGATAATTAAAATGAAAATAAACTTTTTTAACACATTGTGAACCAGGATGAAATAAACTACACTCATACTTGTTACCAGCCCTATAAAACAACTTTAAAACATGGTGATTCTTGTGAACGGTCAATTGGAAAAATAATAGAGTCATAGGAATTCTTATGACCGGTCTACAATGTGTTAAGTAATTACTTTTATACAGTATTGAAATGACATCATTGTAATTCTGCAGATTGCATTTAAATATTCCTAATTATATAAATCTAGTTGCATTTTGTTTTTAAGCCTTGACTGGCTCATACGTATACGTAAACTGCAGATGATGCTAAATAAACTTGACAAACTTTTCTTTTAAAGGAAATTAAATCAAAACTTGAATATAACTGATTCTGGTAATGTCTTTAAGATCAAACAACATTAACTGCAAAAACTGAAAAAGGACAAAACTACATTTTATTAACTTATTTTCTGGATGCCTCAAAAACTAATGAATGAATGTTTAAAAGGATTGAATCCGAGTTCCAGCAGTCTAACAGTAATTAATATTTAAGTGCTATGAAAACATTATCTAAAAACAATTTCTCTAGATAATGTTGTTTGACATTTAGGTTACAAATTGTTGCAAAGTGTGTTAGAGCACATTAGTTTATTAGTTTGGAATGCATATCTTGAATTTGAATTGTAAAAGCATTTTGACTGAACTCGCACACATTCGTCAATTAACATTGTTTGAATCATTTATCTATTTTCTTTTATTCATTTTGTTTCATCTGAACCAAGCATATTGACAATAAGAATATTTTATGTTTCAATTAGTGTCCTTTTTTTGTTGTAGAAAATGCTCTGTGTTTGGGGAGGTCAATTGCTTAAATCCGTTAGACAGTCGACAATACCTTTTCTGTTTAACTCCAAAACATGAAAATCAAGTAAATTTAAAATTTAAAGGTGTTACAAGTATTGGAAAGCTGGATATAGTCTGGCGCACCAGTATGGGTGAAAAAGGTCGTTTGCAAACTTCTCAGCTGGAAAGAATGGTAATTTTAAAATTTTAGCTCCTATTTTCTTTTTCTTTTTTTCTTTAGAAAGATATTAATAACTATTCTATCAATGCATATATTGTATAAATTCTTGCTGAACCTTTCTTGTTATATTGATGCTCCCTTCTAGTTGCTGAATAACTTCTATCATATATGAAAAAATATAAATACAGTCGATGCTCGGTATAACGATCATCTGCATCCCACAGAAAAAGGTCTTTATAATGAGTGGTCACTATAAGAGGTGGAATTCTCTTAAAAAAATACACATGCATCATGCATGTATATTTCATGCATTCAGTAGTTCCATTAAAATTGGTAGTTTTTAAAATATTCCAACTAAATTATTTTTTATCACTGGAATTAAAAAAAAATATCAGTGCAAAATATTAAACAGATTTTAAAGTAGAAAATATAGGGGAAAATTACGTTCACATTTCTGGAAGCAGAACTTCTGAGCTGAAATGACATCTAGTACGGTCGCTGCATTGGATTAGATGATTCAGAAAGGTCGCTATACAGAAAGCAAATTTACATAGAGTTCATAGGGATAAAGTTGGGACTTTTGCCACTAGTCGTTATAATGGAATGGTCTTTATAATGTGGTCGTTATAAAGAGCGTTGACTGTATTAATATTTTGCATTTTTTTGCATAGTAGGTGTGATTTATTTTCTTGTTAGCAAAGCTAAATTTGCTTAATATTGAATTTAATATTTCCTGAATTTTTTTATTTACTATTTTAAGCTAAAAATATTCATGCTTTAATCAGGTATTTTTGATTTGCACAACAAAGCATACCAATTGTGCCAATATTTTGAAAAATATTTGCATTTTTTTTCCTGACATAAAATTAATGTATAATTTTCTATTTTAATGCCGTAACATGGTTTTCTTAATATTAAATTTAAAAAGTTCCCCATTTTGGTAGTTATTAATTTTTTTGCATTTTTCCCCACTGCTACTAATTTGCATTTATCATTGCTTTTCTAACAACTATCATAGTCTTTCACTGTGACCCAAGTAGTAGTTTCACAATGTACTTTATTTGTTTAGATTAATTACTGCAGTTAAGCTTCATGCAAAAACAACACTTCTTATTTAATAGCCTTACCTTTGCAGGAACCAGTGATTAACAAAACAAAACAAATACATATAGACAATATTTATGCTTTGGATCATCCATTTTATTCTTTTGCCTATTATTTTATTTTTGGACTATTAAGATATAGCATTGATCGTTTTGGATGATACTATAATTTGCAGTGCTCTAAATGCAACAAGTCTGAGATTATCAATTAAAATTGAGAAAATACTTGTTTCCCAACGTCCTTTTTTTCCCCAACTTCATAGTTTTCTTTTTGATTATCATTTTTAAATGTACAAGGTTTGTGAATTTCATTTAATTAGGCTCCTGGATATGGTGAAATTAGACTGATAATCAAAGAAATGCCCAGCATTGTAAATATTGAAAAACCATTTCCAATTACAATCAGAATATCTAATACATGGTATGTTTGTTTACTTTATTTCTTTTTGAAAAACATGTTCATCATAGGGTTGCCAGATGTCCACTATTTGAGAGCGCTGCTAAATTTCACATCAACTCCACTAAAACAAACATAAACTTTTTTTTCCCTTCTTTTACTTCCTCTTCCTTCCCTTCCTGCATGTTCACTACTTTTTGGAGAAAACATGGAAACCCCAGTTTATTAGGTCTGCTTATGTAGTAAGAGCGACTTTAAGAATGTGACATATATTTCATTCAAAAGTACTTAAGCAGGGCTTAATCCAGGTCGATTTTGGTACTGTTTTTCGGTACCTTCACACAATTTTTTAAAAAAAATCGGTACCTTCACAAAATAATTAAAAGAAAAATCAGTATTTCAACAAACTTTGGGGGAAAAAAATGCTGCATCTTCACGAAAGTAAAAAAAAAAGTTCAAAGGAATTAAAGTGCTGAATAGTTTTCTGAGCGGTTCACAGAAAAGTGGATTCACAGTGAACGCCGTATCGTACGCCGAAGTTTAGCATCGGGCGACCTTCCGCGCAACCGCACTAGCTCGAAAACAGGCTCGATATGCTGACGTCACTTCTCCTGAATACGCCATTCACATCGGAGTGAGCGGTGAAGTGTTTATACTAGGCAACCGGCTAAATTGAGCTAGCGCGTAAACAGCTCAACTCATTTTCCCAAACAACAAGTGTTTTTGTTATGATTTAGCGTAAAACGTGCTCTATTCGTATTTTTTAACAAGATTTATGAAAAGTATTTATAATGAAGCGAGGAAGAAATTTAAGTGGAGCGGGTGGCTCACGGAGAAGCGTTTACGCACGATCGATAGTATAGGAACGAAATCGATTAAAACATGTTTTCAATCTAAAAAAACCGTCACTGTTTTTTTTTTTTTTTTTTTTTTTTTTTTTTTTTTTTTTTTTTTTTTTTAAGCAATACTAAATTTTCACAAAAATAAATTTTTTTTTCACAAAAATAGGTACTAGGATTGAAAACCTGGATTAAGCCCTGACTTAAGCCTTTGACTAGTCGAAATGGATGAGAAGAAATTTTCTGCAGTTTTATCATATCTTTCTGCTATTATGTAGTAGTGAATCAGCATTTTTGTGCTATATTTTTGCTGTAAAACAAAATTTATACTAATATAGGTATTGTTCTATGGGGGAAATGTTCTGTTAATACCATATTTATATTTAAAAATTATAGCAAAAAGGAAATTTTTTTTTGGGACTGCTGTAGCCATCGTGAAAAGGTTAACTTAGTATTGCACTAATGTGTCTTGAAAAGTTTTTTAAGTTTCATGTTAAAATATCTTTGAGTACATCCTTAAAAGAGCTTTGGAAACACCCTGAAAAATTCTTAAGAACTCCTCAATTTTGACTTTGAAAAATGCATACAGTCTTGTAAAAAGTTGCCTTACATATATTTTTACATACAATAGAAAAAGTGTATTGCATCATTCAGAAGGTATATTACGTCATTTAGAATATTGAAATTTTTAAATATTGATAAATACTAGTATAAACCAAGTTGTAACTGATATTTTCATTATTAAAATATAACCAAATGGTTTTCAATACAATTGGCTGAACTCAGTCGCTGTTGTAGTTTGAACAATAAAGACAAATATTTTCACTCTTAAAACAAGGTCTATTTGCACATTTGGTATTCTAAGTACTATCAATATAGTTAAAATCTGTTTACATCTGCTTATCTGTCTCTAACCACATCTCCTGTAGGCGGTCTGTGTGTCATGAGACAAGTCAATTACCATTGTATTAGGGATATTCTACCAAAGCAATTTAACCTACTCTCATCCCTTGAGAGTTTTACTTGCTAGGGATATGAATTGAAAAGTATACCATTAAAATACATCCAGACATCCAGGATCTTTTATGATCGACATTTGGGTTGGCATCAAATTTGGCGAGATATCACTGATTTTTCACTAAATGCATTTTACTCATTTGTCTGCATGAGAGATTTCAACACATTAAATATATATTACACAGGGCTGCCACTCTTATGTCCTGGGAATGGAATTCCGTCTTGGCAAAAATCTCGTGCGACAAATTCCTTCCAGACAAAATTGCCAAAAAGTCTAGATGTAATTTTCATAAAATGTTAATTTTTATTTATTTTCTCAGATTTACAAATCATCCGCATCCCTCCCAAATCCAAGAACGCTGTTTTGCTGGCATTCCCTTCCATGCTCTATGCTCCCAGGAGTTGGCTGAGGGAGCTGCCTTCGTCATCGTGTGACGTCATGGTCGCCTTGAGCATGCTTGACGCTGGCTGGTTTTAACCTCATTTGCTTTGCGTTCGCAGCGCTCGCGATCTACCAATGAAATGTGTTTGTAGCCTTGGAAATTTCGACAAATGCTACATCTGGCAACCATTATTGTTGTATTGGCGTAAGCATTGCTGCGTTACTTTATTTACTAGTTTACTTCGTATCGGCAAATGTGTGGTGCAGGTGTGATTGTATTCCAGGTGTACCCCGGAAATCCGGGTTTTTCATATCCTCCTTCTGTGTTTTAAAAATCGGAGTTTTTACTCTTCAAAGTTGAAAATTTAGCGGATGGGAACAAAAAATACGCCGAAAAGCGATAAACATTCCCTTTGTAGCTACCCTTTACGCAGAAGTGTTGTAACGGCACCAACCATCTTTGTTCCGAACACGAACGATGCCTGCACCTCGTCCCACGTGCGTTCGTTGTTACGGATAACTGGCCGTTAGCGCCATTTTAGAATTTTTTTTTCGGCACCAATTTCCGCGGTTGCCGATGTTTACATTCCCGATGTAAACATTGCCAAAAGTGGTAATTTTTCCCTGGACTTTATTTTTATTTTTAAAATATGATTAAAAAAAATTGGAGTTTTTTTTGGATTTAGTTATTTTTCCGATAAACATCGAAAAAAGTCATTTTCCGAACTTCATTTTTTTTGCATAATAACGCATTTTTACATCCTTTTCCTGAAATCGGCTCTGGATTCATTATTTTTTCAACTTTTATTTTAAAATTTGCAGATATTTGACAAATAAATGAAAAAATAATAACTCTAAATAGAAAAAGTATTTCACTGCAAAAATTTGGCAAAAAATATATAGTCATGGGAAATTCCTATTTATTATGTTTTACTATAAATTACAATTTGTCTGCAAAAAATAAATTAATTAAATTTTTCTTATTAGTTAGAAGTAGGTAAGTAAAATATAAATTTTAATTTCAAAAGTTATTTTAAACATGCCGTTGTAACTGTGTGTGTAACAGCTGTCGTATAATTTATGGTGCATAAAAGTGATACCGACTTTTTGTATAAAAAATTTTCAGGGTTTTTTACTTTGTGTCACAATCACCCCTGTGAATGGGATGCAGTGTTTAGAGAAAATTATCAATTCTTGAAATGGAATATATTGAACTTGGCAGACCGACAAATGATGTTGGTGTTAAAAATAAGTGGCGGTGGGAATGGCTGCAGGAAAAGGATTCGAAAGGAATACTACACGTGGAGTGGTGCAGAAAAATTAAAGAAGCTGGACATTGTTTTTGTTTCCCCTGTGGAAAAAAATGGAATTATTCAAACAATGGGAAGAAAGTATTAATGAAACATGCCGAGGATACAGGGCATCGGTCAAATTATCGGTCTCAAAATTATGTGCAAACTTTTCCTGGTGCGAAACAGCAAACTGAAAAGGCTTCGCTCACATTAGGCGATTGTGTTTCGAATCAGAAAGCAATTGTCTCTTGCTTTATAGCAGAAAATTCTTTATCATTTTCCTTGGCATCTAAACTGATTTAGTTTAGCCAAACTCTTTCAAAAGATAGAATGGCTCTATCGAAGCTGAAGATTAAAAGAACTTGTGCGACCTACGTTACAACACATGGTGTTGCCAAAAACCATGCGTGACGCTTTGGTTCAAAAATTAAACTCTAACTTCTGCTCAATGAACATTGATGAAGCAACAAATAATAATGGGGAAAAAATTAACACGTTTGTCAGAGTTTTTGATGACGAGCAGCATTAAAAGTGATTACAGCCCATTTAGGTTCCAAACGAGAAAATGTTTCTATATCAAAAAACATATTTCTGAAAATCAAAGAATTTTTAGGAGAAAATAAGATCGATTACTCCAAAATAATTAGTTGCCTGTTTGACAATTGTGCAACAATGAGAGGGTGCAAAAATTGTGTTTTAAAGCTGCTCAGAGACCAAAATCAACATCTGCTAGATATAGATGGGGATTTGGCCCACAAATTTCATAATGCTGCAAAGGTTTTCTTCGGACATTTTGAAAAGTTTATCGAGGACTTCTCAAATAATGTCTTCACTGACATTAATGAGCCACCAAAGGCTGCAGATGCTGACAATATGCAATAGACATTTATCTTTGAAGGATGCACAAGTCATGTACTATGCAAGTTTTCTTTCTATAAAGCAATTTATAGGCAATTTATAGGAAAATTATAAAGCATCAAGCTTGATTAAGTATTATCTCAAAAGCCAACAGCAGAACAGCATTAATTTTCAACCGAATCATTCGATGAGAAAAAATATTTCTTCTGCAAGGCAATGTTACCAGCAACGTTTAAATGAAAAGTGAGGGGTACTAAATTCTTCCAGTCAACCTGCTGAACTTAATAAAATTTCTTCCATTGAGTTACATTTAGATAAAACAGCACCAGCAAATATTTCACTCCCTGAAAACTTTCCCACATTAAAGAAGATGCCATTGTCAAATGTATCAACTACTACGAATAATTGTGAAAAGTTGGTTCCTCAAGCTAAGTGTATGAAGCAAACTAAGAATCTAGGCCAAACTAAATGCAATGAAAATTCTAAAAAAATAACAAGTTTCTTGTTGAAGAAACAATAATTACATATTTATTAAGATATTTTGCTAAATCTTTTGTATGCATATATTTTATTTTTCCTGATTAAAATACGCTACTTGCTTTCTTTCACTGCTATTATCAGGGTTGCTACGCTACCTGGAAAACAGGGAAAACCTGGAACAGTCGGGGGAATTTTAAAATTGAGTGAAAAAGTCAGGGAAAGGTCAGGGAATTTTAATATTTTATCAAAAATCTGGAAAAGTCGGGGAATTTTAGCCAATGTTTGAAGCACTGACACGGAAAGTTCAATATAAATAATGACCTTAACTCTTTTTTGCGTCACTCAAAGTACAACATTCAGAGGGACCTGCAGAGATTGACGCAACCTGATTCAACCAAGGATTTGATCAGAATTTTTTTTTCAACTCTTAAGTTTAACTTTTAAATAGTTAAAAGTAACTAACATTTTATTATTGTTATTCAGATTTTTACACTAAGTAACTAATGTAGTTTTTTCTTTTTTTTTGCCTCTCTCTCAAAGTTTGTTAGCAATCCATTTTCTCATTTAGACTCGGAGTTATTAGACCTTTAAAAAAAAAACATTTTGCAAAGTACCTAGTTTCACTTCATGGAAATGCTTGTTCCCTTATATTACTTAGTTGAATACTGTTTCAAAATTTTTCAGAAATTATTTTAAGATTAGCCATCCCTGTTATTGTTTTAAACAGAATATTTTGGGGCAAATGTATGTTTTTTATTGGTTTGATGCCATGGATTTAAGACTGGAATTTTTTAAATATATGTTTAGAAAAGTCAGGGAATTTCATTCTGTTGTTTGAGTAGCAACCCTGTATTATATATATATTTGCACATAACTATGAAGGATTTTTTAAAATTCATCCTACATATTACTATATTTCATTTTGAACATTGAAATGCAGTTATTTTTGTCATTGATACATTATGTTTCATCTTTTATTTTTCATGAATTATTGGAAAAAAATTATTTTAATTTTGTATAAATCTGTTTTATTTGTGTGCACTGCATTTTGGATATCTAAAGGATGGATGCATCTTCTAACAATTTTATTGTATGCAGTATATGTACATAATACAGATTAATTCTTTAACAATACTGATTTTTTTTTCATCTGATATTACCTTTGCTGAATTTATCTTTTTTATATTTCATTTTAAACATTAAAATGAAGCAGCTTTCATTTGTGTCACTGATATTACTTTTCATTTTTATTCCTTACTGAATTATTGGAAGGAAATTATTTTTATTTTAGATCAATCAGTTTTATTTGTGTGCAGTACACTTTGGATATCTAAATGATGCAGCTTTAAAGTATTTTATATATACAAATTTACATGGTACACAATTATTCTTAAGCTATACCGCCCCATTTCTCATTATATTTGCTAAATCTATGTTATTTATATTTAATTTATTTTGAACTTTTGAAATGAAGCTGCTTTCTTCAGTCATTAGCATTACTTTTCATCTTTTTCATTCATGCATAGGTATAGAATAAATTATTTTCATGTTGAAAAAAATCTGTTTTATTTGTGTGCATTACATTTTGAACCATCTAGATGAAACCAATGGGGAGAGTTTTATTGTGTGTATAAATGTACACAATGATTTGTAAACAATGACAATTTTTTTAAAAACTTAAAAATTTTTTATGTGTAATTAAAAATATTAGTTTTGATTCGATGCAATGAAAACATTTTTGGAGGACACAAATATTCGCTAATTTTTAGTATTTCAGAAGAGCTGGAGATTTTGTGTGAAGAAAAAATTACGTGTGGTTCGTTATATAGGTTTCATAATGAGTTTATTTTATGTTTGTAAGTTTTTGTAGGCAAAAATTTATAATTCTTAATATTTTCCTAAAAAGATGTTTCAAAATGTATTACGTATAAACATGCAGAGGTGCATTAAATGTAAGATGTATGAAACGGAAATAACACTAGTGATGTATCATTGACAATATTAATTACTGACTTATGTTACTCGATTCCATTAAAATTTTTCAGTCTTGTGACTTTTGAAGAGTGGCACCTCTCTTAAGTTTATATCAATTATTGACATAATAGTAAATTTAAATTTAATGCAAAAAATATACTCGCTACATATTAATACAGTAAAATTTAAAACAAGCAATAATTTAAAACAATCAAAAATAAAAATGGTATATTGAATCTGGAAGTTCAGTTTTAGTCAATATCAATGCAGTTTGAAAATAAAATTTTAATTATGCAAATGGACTCAATATAGATTGAAAAAAGATCTGAAAAAGTCTCCAAATTTTGTTTGAAATTTTCTTTTTGTTTTAGCAAAATTAATAATACTGATTTCTTCAGAAATATAAAACGTATATAATCACAGATAAGAAAATAATTGTAATCATTTTTTAATGTTTTAGTGAGAGAACCCTAGATTTGATTTTCTCTTTGTACAACAAATTTTCGAATGGTATACTATGGCAAGGTGTGTCTGGGCAGAAACTCAATAAGCTTGAAAAAGGTACATCGGTAGAATTACATTTGGAAGCTGTTGCTGTGAGATCCGGCATTCAGGTGAGACATATTTTTGCTCTAAAGATGAATTTAACTAGGCATGGAAACATGCGTCATTTTTGACAATAATTTTTATGTTAATTTAGATATATTTTAAGCATATCTTAGCATAAATATTACTTGCTTACTTAAAAATTGATTTCTTATAGTACTTAAAATATTCAGCTTTACTTCATGAGACATTGCTTAAAGTAATATTTAGTTTCCTTGTATCAGTTCTTTTAAATGTTTTGTTGACCAGAAAGTTGAATGTTTAGAATTTGTAGAATGTAACTGAAGACTCAATTCTGCTATAAGTTTTTGCAGAATTTCGTCAAATTTATTCTCTTTAACAGACCAGTAATAAATAGTTTAAATAGTAGCACTAAAAATAGATGCTGAATGCAGCACAACCTGTGTTTCGTTTTGGGGAGGAAGGAGGTAGGTTCATAACAATTTCTATGTATCATAAATTTACAGTAAAATTTCAATTGATAATTTCTCGTGGGGCATTCATTTCAAACGATATGTATGAGAAAACTATGAATTTTTTAATATTAGAAATAACAAATTTTTTGGTTTCAGTATTCATTTATGGACTGTTAATATTTTATAGAGAGCAAAATAGCTTACTAACAATTATGCTAGAAACATTTAAAATGAAAATTTATCAAACTTTGAACTTGATTTCATTCAAAAACATAGTTACAGCCCTAACCTTGTAGCTGCCGTTCTACGGTTTGCATAAATGAATTCTTTTATGCACTATGTACTGTGAAAGGAAGCAAAAATATATTTCATTGTTGATCTGTACGGAATAAACTTTATTTTCACAATCGATCCTCCATTAAATGCTTAACATGTTTTCTGCTGATCCCATGACAGTGCATGATGTAGCATCGATGCTAAAGATCCATTTACATGTGTCTTTGTTAGTTTCTAGTGCACACCCCAAAAAGCTTTATATAGGTATAGTAGGGTGTTTAAAAAAAAACCAACTTTCAAAACTTCGAACTCTCACCCCCTAATAAGTTTCCTTTTGAGAACATAAGATCCCTGGTAAAATTTTAGAACTCTAAGAAAATATTTAGAGGTCCCCCAAAAAGGTCAAAGTTTTCAAAATCGACCGAAATTTAATGGTATTTCACAAAAAAAACCAGTGGCCACTAGCGCCACCTACAAATATCTAAAATGTTTCAAAATCTTATATATAATCATTTATATATACGAGGTTTATAACAATTTAAATGCATTTTTATTGTTCTTTTCTTTGTCTTAGTAAAATCAAACTCCTGTTGGAACCTTTTAACGTAATTTTTAGTAAACCTGAACTAAAACCTATTGGGTCCTTTCTACAGGTCTACTTTGAAACGTGAACTAAAACTTATACTCTGGGTTCTTATTGACCAAGAGATCTCAAGAAGGAACTTGAAAACTAATACTAAGTGTTACTTGGAGAATTTATGCATGAAGTGTAGCTCGTAAGAAACTTGTAAGAATGAGATAAAGCCTTTGTTTCCCATGTATGCAGATTGAATATTGATTGCTTCTTTCAACAAAGGAAATAAGCAGCTCTTATTATTTTGGGAATTATGTCAATTAGTACTAGAAAAAATGATTATGTATGGCTTATTGGATATCCTACTGAAACCATCAAGGGTGCACGACTTCCAACAGGAAGAGATGTAATGAGAAACTTTATTTGCTTTCATTATTCTCAAAAGCACACAATCAAAGATAGTGCTGCTTTTGTGTATGATCAAATTTTACCATTTTGGGAGAAGTCTAGGCTCCCAGTATGGCAAAAACATCATGCTATACAGAAAATCAAGAATTTGTATAAAAACAGACAAACCTAATGAAACATAAAAACAGAAGTAACGCAACAGACCAGGTAAACCAAAAGCTATATTGTGAATGCCTTGATAAATTATTTGATATAAGCCATGCCAACTCAGAACAACTGATCAAGAATAAAGAGGATTGGCAGTTTCTGAAATTGCAACAAAAATCAAGAGAATGCTGTATTGGTCCAGTAGACAGACAATTTAACTTTACGTGAATAAAGATCAGCGAAAAGACTAGAAAAGATTGCTAAGCGAAAGGAAGTTGCCATGCTCACTACATCTCATGAGGCAACTTCTTCTTTCACAACAGCATAATGTTCCATTGATAACAATGTGGAGTTGAATGTGGAAGCAATAGAAAATTAAAGTGAGTTTGTGCAGAAGTTAAAAGAAACAAAAGATGATTAATATTTCCCAAAAACTAGAGGTCAACCCAGGCATAGGTCAGCAATTATCTCAAAAGTTGCTGCTGCATTAGATAGAAGTAACATAAGTATTCGGAAGTTTATAATGGTAACAGCATCTATAATAAATGAAGAAGGATGTGCAACATCATCTGATGAGGTACTAAAATCTGTAGTTTTATCAAAAAGTATGGTTCATCGAAAACGTCAGGAATTTTGCCGTTTAACTTCTCAGCAAATAAAAGCACAGTTTAAAGCGTCAATGTGTGTAGTACATTGGGACGAAAAGTTATTACCTGACTTATTGGTTAATGAAACTGGTCAGGTTGATCGTTTACCAGTTATAGTTTCATTCTTGCTTGATGGAAATACTAAACTTCTTGAAGTGCCTACATTATCATCTGGAACAGAAATAGAAATTGCTTATACTGTTTTGCAGCATTTACAGACATGGAAATGTGATTCTTTTGTCGTTGGTATGTGCTTTGACACAGCATCAACAAATGCTGGGAAGTTAAATGGAGCATGTACTCTTCTTGAAAGAAAAATAGGTCAAAACCTTTTATGGTTGTCCTGTCGACATCATATGTTTGAAGTGTTACTGTCAGATATATTTCAGGCATGCCTAGGGCCATCTAATGGACCTAACATAAATATTTTTAAGAGATTTAAAGAAAACTGGCCCAAACTTAACCATCATGAACGAAAATATCAAAAAACACCCATAGTGGCAGCACCTGATACTTCGAAAACATTTATTTCAGATCAGTTACAAATTGCTTCGAATCACCTACCAAGAGACGACTACAGAGAATTTTTAAATCTTTGTGTTTTGATGGTTGGAATAAATGTGAAAAGTCCCATTCGAAAACCAGGTGCTCTTCATAGAGCTCGCTGGATGGCTAGAGCTATTTATTCTTTAAAAATGGAACTCTTATTTGATGGAAATGAATCCATAATGGAATTATCACCTCGTGAGTTACAAGGTTTACAACGATTCAATCAATTTGTTATATTGGTGTATCTTCAATCATGGTTTACATGTCAGTCGACTAGGTGCACCCACAAATGACATTTTAGTAATTCAAAGGTTGGAAAAATATAATGATATTGAAATATGTGCAGTAGGTTTTAAAATGATGTTGCGGCACTCATGGTATTTGAGTGAAGTACTTGCAACACTTTGCTTGTTTTCTAAACTTCTTAGTGATGAGGAAAAATCTGTAATAGTTACAACAATCTCGAATAAAAGGTACTCACATTTATTACAAAAACTTCCTCAAAAATTTGTTGATTTAAGAATTTCTCGTAATTTCTTTCAGACAATCCAAATTACTGGTATCTTCTTGGACGTGCCAGTCAAAAATTGGTCGGAAATGCAATCATATAAAGATGCTAAGCAATTGCGAGAAACTTACCTTGCATTAATGACTGCGCTGAACGCGGTATTTTATTAATTCAGGATTTTAACCAAACGACAAGAAATGAAGAGCAAAAACATTTTTTGTTGCAAATAGTAGAAATGCACAGAAAAAACTTCACACAGTGCAATAATCAAAATCTTTTTAATATTTAGTTAGCTCTTTTGCATGGTTCAAAGTAGATATAAATATGTTATATTTTGTGTTCTTATTGGCATTATGTTTCATTTTAAATTTAATATTGTTTAATATATTGTTGAAATGTATATCATCTCTTTACCATATTGAAAAATTAAATACATATTGAACCATTTCAAATGCTCATAAATGGTTTTACTTGATATTTGTTTAATGTAAAATATTGTTAAATTTTGGACTATTCAAAAACGTTGACCTTCTTGGGGGACCTCTAAATATTTTCTTATAGTTTTAAAATTTTACCAGGGATCATATGTTCCCAAAAGGAAACTTTTTAGGGGGTGAGAGTTCAACAATTTGAAAGTTGGTTTTTTTTTGGGGGGGGGGGGACACCCTAATGTATAGTGTACATAATTTTTAATATTATGCATCCAAATTTTACATGTACATTAATTTTTTATTTTCAATGTAAATTCCTTAAAATTCCTATACTTTGTAAAACAAATTCTTATATTTCCTTTTATATTTTGGAAAAGTGACACTGCAAAATCTGAATAGCATGGGAGAAGGGGGCTCGTGTGGGGGATTTAAATTCTTTTTTGCAAAAAAAAAAAAAAAACAACGCATACCATTACCCAAGTTGTAGCAATTTAGGAATTCCTCTATTTGCTGCAACTTGAGGATGAGAATTGGCAATTGAGAGAAAAGCAAAAAGTTCACACCTGGAGGTGAAAATTCAAATTATTTTCTTACTGCATAATTCTATTCCTCCTGGTCTATATAATGTACAAACCAAGCTTCAATGACATATGTCTATTATAACGAGCTCTGCGTAAGTCTAAATAGGGTAGCTTAACCATAATCACCCTGCATACCTGAAATTAAAAGAGTATGAATGGTTGTTATGAAGTTTAGCTCTTGAATAATTGAAAGTATTTTGTAGTTTTGTGGTTCAAGCTAAATATAATTTTAAGGAATTCTAATGTTTAATATTGTTTAAAAAAATATCAGATTGAATTGGTGAAGTATATTGAAAAATTAACATTTAATATTTTTTGTTTACTTTTTCAGTTAATTTCTGGAATCAAAGTCAAGGAATTATTTTTGAAAAGAATATATGATTTTGATGAAATAGCACCAGTATTTGTTTCTGCAGTACCCACTCCAATAGAAATAAAATAAGTAAGTTTTTTATGCCAAAATGATTTTTGAAATAAATAACTGTAAAACGAAAGGAACTGTTCATTTTGCTTTTATCCAGTTACATTTCCAGTTTTTACGAAACAAAGCCAGGAGCCGGCAAACTTTTAATCTTGGAGGGGGGGAGGGGGGACCATTTCGTAAAATGGAATACAAGCTGCGGGCCACACTCATTTCATATTGACAACTTTTGATAAAAAAGGGGGACGGGGAATTGCACCTTTGCTTTCATATGAAATTATATTCTTAAAATGCAAGGTTTAAATAAAAACATTTCTAATTAAAATTTATTTATGACATTCCTAACAGTTTTACATATGACTAAACCACCAACATATGGTGTGATGCTTGATGTGTGCAGTCTGTAAGCAAACTTTCAATCCCCGATTTCATAGTAATCGTTGAGGTCCTTAAAAGATGGTGATGTTCATCTGTGAGCCTGGATCTGATAGCTGATTTCATAACTTTCATCCTGGGAAAATGTTTGTCATTTCTCTAGTCACTAATGTTTAGGATTTTTTTTAAATTTAATAATTTGCAAAAAGCCAAAAATTGTTGTTTAGTTAAAAGGGCACAGCGTGCCACACAAATTACTACCAGTTGCCGACCTCTCATATATTCCATTGGTGCATTTCAGGACTTGAATAGTAAAGACACAGGAAAATGAAGTAACTGAAAGTGATGAAAGTATCTACAGTTCGACCATGAATTGATAGTTGGACGCTTCTGCGCATGGCAGAAAAGAACAAATCCATTCAAATTTTAGGGAACTTTGTTTGCGTGTTTATTTAGTATGTGAATCAGAATGTTTGCTTCACTGTTTGTTGAAAGCAATCAAATTTAAAAACTGGCATATAGCATCAGTTCAGAAGAAATAAAGTGCAGTCAAGCGCCACAAATCTGTCGACCTGAAATCCACCAACCTCCGAAATCCGCATTGATTTCGTCCCAAACTGGTTTTGCAGAAAAGTCATTTGCAAAGGTAAAGATATTTTCGGGCCACAATCTGCCGATGATAAATTTAGGCATATTAAATCCTCAAATACGGAGTAAAAAGATACTCTCAACGTTATTACAGTACCGAACTCCTAAAATTTGGCACTTTTCCCGAAAATTTCAATTTTTTTTGGCTACTTCAGAAAAATATTAATCTGAGAAGCTGTTAAAGTAATAAATGCCAGTAAATTTTGATTTAAATAAAAGTAGTGTTTCTGATTTCCATGAAATAAACTCGGGAAACCAAGATAAAACTAGAAAACCCTACTATGTTGAAAGATGAAAATTGATTTCTTGAGCTTGGTTAAATATCTTTTTTCCCTATTAAAAAATTATTATTTTTTTCCTTAAGTTCTTAAAAGTTCGTTTTTCAAGTTTAATTCCCTTAAAAAAGTGAGAGAAAGAAAAAAGAACTTGCTCAATTTGTTTCTCTGTGGGACCTCTGGGGTCATAAATGGTGCCCAGTAACTTTGCAATTTGTACAAATGCCTGGTGTTTTGGTTTGACTTCTCTGTTAATATTTTTTTTAATGTTGATGTAGCTCGGTTTTCTTTTTCATGCAATTTCAGGCAAGGCCATATTCAGAGGGGGGGGGGGGGGGCGTCAGGCCCAGGCCCCCCGAAATCCCAAAAGTTTTCATAGTGTAGCTTATATTCCTCCCTGAAACTTTCCTCAACATAAGTGTTTCAAAGTCGGCCCCCCTCCCCTCCCCCCCCAAAAAAAAAATTCTGGCTACAGCCTTGATTGCAGGTGATAGTAAAATGGTGAACTACCATGTGGGTATGGTTTATTTTTGCTGAATTGTGTTATGTATTTTATTAAAATCCATGAATAAATTTTTTTTGCTTGGTAAAATATATTCATACATGGATTTACTTATACTACCTTTTCAAAAAAAAAAAAAAAAAGTTACTTATTTATCAACCCGTTGAGAAAACTGCAAGTAAAAGTGAAGTAGTACTTTGAAGTAAAATGTGCATATAGCATTGATGTTTACCTAAATCCATCATTTTTGGTCCTGTAAATCCACCATTTTGGGTCAGGCTCTGAAATTTGGAAAATTCCGAAATCCGGCCTAGCGCTGGTCCCAGGCATGCCAAATTTGGGGTTCAGTACCGTACATGCATTCGTTAAAAACTAACGATACAGTTTGAACTTTATAACATTAGGAGCAATTGACCAATGAATGCAAGACGAAAAACTTCCAAGTTTTTCCTCTTCAAAACCAGTTGCTATTGCTGGTTTGAAAGTGCTACCTTGTGGTTAAAAAATATAGTGTTCTTAAACATGTTTAAGGGTGGGGGAAACAAAAGGATATCACATTATTCGCATATAATTCACACCTGGGAAACTTTTTTAACATAGTTAACTAAAGTGGCCTGAAATCTGCACAACCACATCTCCCAAGTTGTGTGGATTTTTTACCTTCAACTGTATTCTAAACCAACTAGAACGAGAACAGAAACATCACGTTTTATATACCAGTAGTTCCACCCTTGAACATGAATGGATTCTTTTTGGCACTCTGCCAGGCAGCTTGCTCTGGATGAAGGTAGAAATGTACTTGTTCTTTTTCCAATAAAGCAAATTAAGTAGCCTTACTAAGAACATAACAGAAGTTTCTGTCTTTAACTACTTTTTCTTCTGAGTTTGTGCCTTGGACTTTCATTAAATAGTTGTTTAAATTGTAATATTTATTGTAATTAACAAGATTAAGATGTATGTACAATAAGTACTAGAGATGCTACATCTAGGATGATATCTAATGATAATTTGGTCTTTCTATGACTGAGGTTGAATATTTTTTTATGAAATTAGATGAATAAATATGTAAGATAACATTGAATAACATTTCCTTACATTAAAATGTTTTTACTGAAAGTAGTTTTATTTATTATTTAGATTAAATGTTGTAATACAGCAAGTAGAAAGGCTTAAGAAATTCCTGCCTGACTTATGGCCCAGTGGAAATAAGGAAAACTAGTCGACCCCTGCGGAATTCTGCACTAATTATGAAGAATAGAAAAGCAAAAGGGTGTTTGCACAAAAGAAAACATGTACAAATAGCTGTTACAATTTTTCTTCCCTACTATTATTTAGATATTCAAAACATTAAAATAATCACAATAATAATGATAATTATTTTTATTAGTAGTATTTGTTGCAACGAAATGGAACTAACGAAATTTGTTGGAAGTAACAAAAAAGTTCCATTACTTAAAATATAGTTACTGTTGGTTAGGCTCTACACATTCATAATATAAATGAATGTGTAGAGCCTAACGATTGCGTAAGTTTAATACACAGACACAGCTAAAACTGTCCAATTTGCTACACAATAAAAACAGAAGAGTTTCTTGTTTCTTTACTTGATACCAGAGGACGCCAATATACACAACACCAATTTGGCAGCCATTAAAGGATGTCTTCATAGATGATTTTAAGTGTCGAATTTCAGAGAAGCGTTACATTTTTGGACCGTGGGTTTATTTTTCGTCATTAGCTGGCCGATAAGTTTTTAAATGAGAGGTATATCATGGAATTTGACATAGGAGCAACAGAAAAACAGGCTGGAGAAATAATATATGGATAAACTAGAAATAATAATTGGTCTTTTTTTCTGTGTCCAGGAAACAGGTGGAACAAAAAATGTCACCCTTAAATTGCAAATATAAAAAATAAATAATTTTTAAATGCTTAAAAGTTGGTAAGACAATAAGCTAATAGGAGTACACTGCTGGGGCAGGAATGCTAGTCAGGTACGTATATTCAAAAAGAATATCTTGTTTTCACATAAAATGTTTTAAAATTTAGCAGCTGTTAAATTAATAATAATAGAGTATGTTCAATGAATTCATTCCAAAAAGTTATTTTATGCAATGAATATTTAATTTAATAAATAATTTTAATAGTATATTTTCTACTATTTTTTAATTTACTGCATGAAAATAAAAACACCAAATAAAATATAAAAGAGCCTTTTTTATATTTAGTTTATCAAAAATCAACGGTGCAGCAAAACAATTAATTGGAGAAAATGCGAATGAAACGCGGGACTGGAACCACGAGTGTTGGGTCTACCAGCATATACAACACCAATTTGGCATTAATTAAATTACCTCATCTTAGATTATTTTAAATTTCAAATTTAAGAGAAGCGGTTCATTTTGAGACAGTGGCTCTTTTTTTTTGTCACTAGCCAGCACAATAAGCTTTAAAATGAGGGGTACATCATGGAATTTGATAAAGGAATAAGGAAGATATCATGTAGTGACAAAAAAACAGGTTAGAGAAATAATATATAAAGATTCTTTATTAAGCAAAAAATGTTTTTATTAATGAAATATGTGTTATATTTATAGCAATGTTATGTACGTATTATTGTAACTTGAAGATTTTCATGTGATTTTTGTTCAATAAAATTTTAATACTGTTTAAATGTTTTGATTACTGCGTATGATATTGCAAGAAAAAATCTACTTATGCTAAAACCTTTCTTAGAATGTTAAACTGTTGCACTAAAAATCCTTTGTTACCAAAGAACTGTATTGAAAAGCATAGAGGCATGCAACATGCAGCAGTACATAGTCACAACGGTGTGTTTAAATGGAATACATACTGTAAAATGAGGCAACTTTGTGCCTCTTTTTGAGGTTTTTTTCAGAATACAATAGAACTTCGGTAATTCGAACTTTTTGCTTATTCCCTTGAACTTTTTATTCAAATCAATGTTAAAATTTTTGAATAATTCGAGTTCAACTTCTTTAGTTCAAAGGTTTTTCTCCTCCGAAACGAACGAAAGTACGTTGAAATACTCTTTTCTCTGCTAAATTTTTACCCTACTTCTTTGTTTGCAGCAAATGGTAGATTAGCCAGATTTCTGTCTTGCTTTCTATTATAAAAGATTCACCCCTTTTATCCACCTGTTGGGAAAGTGACAACTGACCTCCCACACCGACCACTGTGACCAACTGTCCTTCAGGTACTCTTTTAAGCTTTACTGGTTAACAGTGAATCACACCTATTCATCCCTCTCTCTTCACAATGTTTCGACACGTGACTGATTATTGGTTGCTCGAATGCTCAGATCATGCGTAGAAAATATTTTTCGTCTTTGACATCATGCGCATTCTGAGAGTGTTCCAGTTTGATCGTCACATTTCAGTTTTCTACAGTGAATGATGTAGGGGAGACCGGGGAGAGTCTGGACAGCTTGTTTTTCACCTAAACTATAGGTTTTCCCGGGCAAAAATAGTTCTGTTATGTTAATAGGATCCTGCTGTTATTGTCATGTGCAAATGGCTGCCTGTCAAGTCAAAATACGGCAGTGACTTGAAAAAAAGTGATTTGGCATAGTCTGATCTAAAATTTTGCGGTAAGTAGCTAAGCTTTCATTAAGTAAATTGGCAAGTCATGTTTTTTTCCGTATTTATCATGAGAGTAGTGCATTTGAGTTATTATTTATATGTGTTTAAACTGGCGTCACATACACACTGCTTGTGTCAGATCACATTTTCTTTAAGAATGTTGCTTGGGGAGACTCTGGACATTTGTCCCGAGTCTCCCCTTGTATTCTGTTTGTACGTTTCACGTATGCTGAATCCAAGGAAGAAAGGGAACAGAAGCTAGCACCCAAGCCCGAAAAGAGCACCGACTTTCAAACAAAGAAAAAAGAGCAATAGTTAAAAAAATGAGACCCAACAAGCTCAGATAGCGACATCGACATGCCCAATGCATCATCTGATCTTGACATTTCGGAATATTCAGGAGACTAAGAACATGAAAAGAAGTGCAGTTAAATATGACAGCAACGTCTTCCCGGGCGTGACTGTAAATTAGCTAGATGACGGACTGGAGGTTAAAGCTATGATAAAAAACGGTTTATTGTGGAAGTAGCCCGATAGTGATGATATCATTTTTTATGAATGGTCCTCAGTTTTAGGGCGTCTTGAACCTCGTCAACAATTCAGCAAAACTCGTCAAATTTTCACCGTACCCGATTTATGTAAATATATTTCTTGAATTATTTGCTCATTGTTACTTAAAACTTTTTTATTAAACGTTTAATTCTTGTGTCATTAGTCATATTTTATTGTATACCCAACTTTCATTGTTTATGTAGAAGTAACTTGAGTGTCAACTTCTTGAAACACTGATCTTTACTTTCCCATGTGTCCAGAGTCTCCCCATTTTGGGGAGACCGCTGACACTTTCCCTTTTTGCACTAAAATTCATACTATCCCTATACAGGGCGTCCTAGGTAATTTTAAAAAGTCTCACACAAAACTGAATCTTCAGGTCACAAGAAAAAGCTTTCTGAAGATTTCTGAAAAAAAATCCCGAAGAAAAATTGTCCGAACTCCCCCCGTTCTCCCCTACAATTTCGATAGCTAAAATTCATAAAGTCTGAGTAATTCACGCATTCCTTACAAAACTTTTACGTTTTATGAAAAGGTCGCTGTAATTCGCGAGGTGGAAAAGAAGTGAGGAAGAAATGTGAAATCGCCAACGAGAATGGCATAGCACCAACCACATTGTCTACATTTTTGAAAAATAAAGACAAATACAATGTCAATTATTTTGTATACATACCTTGACATTGTCCAGAAAAGATCATTGACGTTGTTTTTGGCGGAATAAACATTATCGGGCATTTTTGTCCCTTACATTAAGCTACAAGGATTAGGCTTCTATAATTCGACGTTGTGGATAATTCGAAGTTTAGCTGTGGTCCCTTCAGCTTCGAATTATCCAAGTTCTACTGATATATCATTTTATGCACCAATCGCTCTAAATTTTTAACGCACCATACCTACATCTCGGCAATCCAATGCTGGGTGAAATTTTTTTTCTTCATAGAGGGAGAGGGAATTTTTTTCATCTAGGCACAAAGTTGTACCCAATGGGGTACATTTTTGTGCTGCTTGCTCTCTTTTGTCTCTAAAACACATTGAAACTTAAGGTGGCTCAATCTTGACCATACTTTTTGTCATACTCATTACATCTGCTATGCTATGAACACAGAATAAAATTTGTTCTCATATAAATTTTTTTCCCCCAAGCTTTTATCAGTTTTAAGGTGTGCAAAATTTAAGAAAACAATTTTTTTCTTTTTTTTTAAAATCTTTTAATGATAAGCTTTTAAATATTACATTACATTTTTCACCTATTGGCTGGGATACAGAGAGATTGAAGGGAGTTATGGAGTTTTAATGAATTATTACTTTTTATTTTAGTTTATAAATATTTAACTTTCAGAAAAAAATGTCTTCTAAAGTATTTTCGTTTTAATAGACATTTTATTCAGGCAGATAATCGAACCTGAAAGAAGGAAGTAGTTGGGCAATTTCAAAATCTTTAAATTTTACTTTTCCCCCCATCTTCTGGGGGAAAAAAAGAAGACATTTAAAATGGAAACTTGTTACAGGGGTCACAATTAGTCGGAAGGTTTAAGAGGAGTTTTTGGTGGAGGAAATATCCCTTTTGGAGCAGGCTAAATAAAGTTTTGAAGCAGAAAAAGGCCTTTTCGTAGCAAGAGAGAAATCAAGTTTTGTGGCAGGGAAAAACTTTTGTAGCACATTAAGCTAACTTTTATAGCGGAAAATTTGTCTTGTCGCAGATTAAATTTTTTTTTATGGAAACTAACTTATAAGGGAAAATATTTCCTGGAGGATGAAAATAATCTAAGAAATTGAAAAAAAATATAATTTAAACCACATTTTCAAAGAATTTTTTTTTTTTTTTTTTTGGATTAGTTGATTGGGATTCCACGAAACAAATTTAAGAAAATAGCAGACTAGATATTGATTTCCAAGCTGTAGATTTTTTTTCTTGTAGATTTTTTAGTTAACTTTAAGGATAAAACCCAGTTCTAAGAAACCTATACCATCAAACTAAAAAAAGGATATATAGAAGAAAAAAAAATTGTAACTTCACTTCTGTTGCCCCCTGCAACACTAGGCCGCCAGGGGACTAAGTGTTGCATGCCAGTGTTTCTGCTCCTGCTGAAATTAAGTATCTGTTGACGAAAGACCTATGTTAGAGGGCGCTACTAGTGCTCACGTATTAGAATAATCGGACCTTTAAAAAGCCACTGGCTGCTTGGTCAGTTATGTGTGTGTACAAATCTATTCGTGTCTGTCGAAACCTCGAATGTGCACTTAAATACAATAAACGTAAAGTTAAAAAATCAGTTGTAGTCATTCGGCCTCTGAAATCTAAGCATTACACATGCTTCCTTTCAACCTTCATTATTTTCAGGAAATTCGGAAGCACTTGCAGCAATTTAACCAGGTAATTCGTTCTTAATCAAATTCATTAATCGTGTAAACTTGAAATTCAAAATCTTATATCTTATTCTTAACATAAGAGTTATGGTCCGTCGAGCCGGAGAGCTTTCGACAGGTTAAAATTAAAATAATAAAACTTAAACAAATCGCTAAAAGAAAGTTCGTTTAATTTGATTCATAAATACGCGATGAGCTTTCCCGCCTGTCTGTTGGTATGTATATGCTGTGTAGTCGCCACTAAGTTTCTTATTCGGATAATTATTTTGTTTGCGTAAAAGTGTTAAAGAAATTCTTTTGCTTTAACTTTTCGGGATTTGTGTTTATCGTTTTGTTTGCAACTGTAAGAAATAATTCTTTCTTAAAATGGTTGAAACAAAGAAGCAAACGGAGGTGATAAATAAGTTCACTTTTCTATTTAAGGAATGCAAAAGACATTGTGAAAAAGTTGAAACATTAATTAAATCAGGTGGAAGTCTTGCCCTTCTGACGGGAATAAAATCAAAATTGAGTAATTTATTTGAGGGTTTAGAATCGGCTTTTTTAGTGATAGCAGATTACGAGGAGTTTTATAATGACTATATTCCAGAGCATATTTTAAGGAATTTTCACTGGGCGACATCAAGGTCTGCTTCCCCTAAGACCCATGCCCCCTAAAAAAAAATCATTATCCGTTGAGGTTGTTTGAATTAAATTGCATATATTTTAACAATGTTAAACTGCTATTGAGACTTTTTTTTACTGAATTTACTACTCGGTTTGAAAAAAAAAAAACTTTTTTTTTTTTTGAAAAAGCCTAGCCTACCTTGGTTTTCGATGAAAATTCCGGGCTTTTGCAGAAACCTTTAAATATCGATTTCTATTTAAGCAATATACTAAGCCATTGTTTGGCTATTTATTCATTTCATGGCGCTGTTAAATATATCATTTAATCATGCGTCTATGTCTTAATCAAATATTATGTTTTTAAAAACATCTTGAAATTCTAGAAAAAATCCAAACTAACCCCTCCTCCCTCCGTCCAATTATTGATCGTATTATAACACTTGGAATAAATCTAGAAAAAGTACTTTATTTAGAAGATTAAATAAGATGGAATTGCAGTATTAGATTAAGACATTCTGTACTGTTTACATTCTTACAAGCTTAAGAACAAAAAAATCGAACAGAGTTGAGTTGTACAGTTGCTGTAAGATAGAATAATAAGTAGTGGCTTAAAATAGATAAACATGAAAATTAAATATTGAATTAAATATTCTAACACTCCCCCTCAATATTTTTATCCTACCAACCCCATTCCTTGAGAAAATTTTGCAGTCTTCACCGCCTCAAGAGGCTTTGTTAATAAGTCAGCTTTCATAACGTCAGTTGGGCAATATAATACTGATAGAAAATTATTAGTTACAAGTTCACGAACAAAGTGGTACTTAATGTCTATATGTTTTGTGCGCTGACTAAACCTTCCACATGTAAGCATCTTGATGCAGCTTTGATTGTCCTCGAATATGGTTATAGGTAATGTAGTTACCTCATGAAAGTCACTTAATAGTCTGCTTAACCATATAGCTTCTTGTGCTGATTCTGCAAGAGCCACATATTCAGCTTCTGCATTTGATAAAGAAACTGATGGCTGTATCTTGCTTGACCAACATATTGTCCCTCCATATAGTTGGAACAAATATCCACTCTGTGATCTTCTTCCTTCAGATCCTGCCCAATTGGCATCCACGTAGCCTTCCAAAATGCTAGTTTTACTTTGTAGATCTGAACCTAACTTTAGTCTTTTGTGCACTGTAGTTTTCAAGTATCGAAATACTCTTTTCACTTCTGTCCAGTCACTTTGAGTTGGTCTGCTAACTTTACTAGCTAATATTGATGTACTAACTGATATGTCTGGTCTTGTATTAGTAGAAATGTAAAGAATTGATCCTATAGCTGCTCGATAAATGGATCTTCAACTTCATTTCTCTTTTGGTATCCTGGCTCCAAAGGTATTCTTGATGGTTTTGAATCTTCAAGCCCAAACTCCTTTATTTTCCGATTGATGTAGTTTGTTTGATGCACATAGAAAAGTCATTCAGCATCTCGATCAATTTGCAAACCCAAATAAAAATTTAAATGTCCCAGGTTCTTCACTTTGAATTGGTTCATTAGTTCCACTTCAAATTCCCTTAGGTTTAAACTTTCTTTGCTGGCTGCAATAACATCATCAACATAGACAAGAATGTAGGTCCAGGCTCCATTGGAATGTTTAGAATATAGGCATGGGTCTGTATTACTCTGCTTGAAGTTCATTTTCATGAAACTGTCATGAAGTTTCTTATTCCATTCATTCGCACCCTGTTTCAAACCATATAAATTCTTCTGAAGTTTACAAACAAGATGTTGCTTTCCTGGTTCTTCATATCCTTTTGGCTGTTTCATGTATATGTTATGATGTAGATCACCATTTAAGTATGCTGTCTGAATGTCATAATGATCAACTTGCATTTTCCTTTTCCCTGCAATAGCTAACAAAGGTCGAAATGTAGTCTGGCGTACAACAGGTGCGAACACTTCATCGTATTCTTCGCCAAATTTTTGAAAAAATCCCTGTGCAACCAATCTGGCCTTGAATCTGTCTACATCTCCATTTTGATCAATTTTTCTCTTGAAGACCCATTTGCTGCCTATTGCTACTTTATTTGGTGGAAGTTCTGCTAATTCCCAAGTTTTGCTTGCCTTTAATGAATTTATTTCCTCTTTCATTGCATTACTCCAAGATTCAGCATCTTTAGACTTGATCGCTGCTTCATAATGTTTTTGGTTCTGCTTCTTGAGTTTCACCTTCCTTAGCTATTTGGATTGTTTCAATTAATCTTTCTGGTGCTTTTCTAGCTCTATCTCTTCTTCTGAGCATATTGTTATCTTCATTACTTTCTTCATCTGTTGCATTTGCTTCTTCAGTTTCCTCAAAATCAAAATATGCTGAAGAATTGGTCTCCTCTTCAAGTTCAAATTGACATGTTTCTTCTGCAACAAAGTTTTCGGGTATGGTTTCCTGTTGACTTTCAGACTCGCAATCGTCTACAAACTTTACATGTTTACTGATAGTAATCTTGTTGGTCTTTCTGTCCAATAATCTGTAGGCTTTAGATCCTTCTTGATAACCCACAAATGTCATCAATTTTGCTTTCTCATCTAACTTTAATCTTTGTCCCTCTGGGATTAAGGTGTAAGCTTTGATGCCGAATGTCTTGATTACTTCCAGATTTGGTTTTTATCCATGCCATAACTCGTAGGGTGTAACTTCATGATGTTTTGTTGGTAGTCTGTTCTGTAGGAAGTTGGCAGTCTGAATAGCTTCTCCCCAATACTTATTTTCAAGACCTGATTCTAGGAGTAAACATCTCGTCATTTCAATAAGATATCTGTTTTTGCGCTCCGCTGTCCCATTCTGTTGAGGTGTATAGGGTGCCGAGGTTTGTCTCTGTATTCCCTCATCAATAAAGATTTTATCTACTTCAGCATTCATTTATTCTCCACCTCTGTCTGATCTTATGCACTTTGGTGTTTTCCCGAACATAGTCTGAACCTGTTTCACGTAATGAACTATGTTTCTTGAAACTTCCGACTTATTCTTCATCAAATAAACTTTTGTATATCTGCTAAAATCATCGATTAGTGTAAGTATATACTTGTTTCCACTTGGTGTAGCTACATGAATCGGTCCGCACACATCTGAATGAACCATCTGAAACAGTTCTGTGGTTTTTGTTAATGATTTCTTTGGAAAAGATGTTTTCGTCATTTTCCCTTTAATACAGATCTCGCATACATCAGTGTGTTTGCAAGGCTTTATCTTTAATCCGGTAGCTAAATATTTATTTTCTACTTTCTTTATGGCTTGAATATCTCTATGGCCTAATCTTTTGTGCCATTCATGTATGCAGAGAGACTTGCAATCAGTTGCACTTAATGCCTTTTGTGAGTTTAGTACATACAAACTGTTTTTAGTACTTGCTATAGCAACAATGTTTTCTTTTAACTTTATAGTGCACTGTTCATTACTAAAGTCAACATTAAATCCTTTATCAACTAATTTCTTGACAGACAATGAATTTCCACGCAATTGAGGCACGTAAAGAACATCTTGAACTTTTAGTTTACTTACATGGTTCTTGTCATCTTCATAAAATATCCAGCCTTCACCCTTTCCACTGGTCACTATGATTTGACCATCTGCAAGGTAAACTTTATCTTGAATGGTTTCATCAAGTGCTGTGAAGAAATCAAAATTGCTGGTCATATGCGAAGTTGTGCCAGAGTCAATGTACCACGAAAGAGTTTCTGTTTCACCCAAGATAAAACAAATATGTTCTTCATTGCTGATTCTTATTTCTGTCTGGACTGTTATTATCTGCTAGAGTAACTTTCTTAGCTGTATGTTGATTTTCTTGCTGATTTGTTCCTTTCCGTAGTAGCCATGCTTTATACTTTCGACAATCCACCTTGTCATGTCCTGGCTTCTTACAGAAAAAACAGCTTCTTTTTGTATGCTTCTGAACTGTAGAATTGACCTTTAATACCTTTTCTTGGCTCGGCTGGCTTCCATGGTTCTGTTCTCTTCTTTTTCTGTTTTCTTCTATCAACTTATTTTTAACCAGTTCTTGTGTTAAATCTGCTTCTGGTCTGGTTTCCAACGCTGTAATCAACGTTGCATAGCTGTCAGGAAGGCTGCTCAGCAATAATGCCACAGTTAGAGGTTCTGCCAAATTTTCCCCCAATGCAGTGAGTTGATCAATGAGATCAGTCATAGTGTTGATGTGTTCTTCCATATCACTGTGTTCATCCAGTTTCAAACTACACAGGCGTTTTAGCAAGTTGACTTTGTTGGACAATGTTGCCTTTTGATGATATCCAAGAAGAGATTTCCACATACCATTCGCTGTATTGTGCTTCTTTACATGGCATAGTTGGTTATCTTCAACCAGAAGTCCAATGGTAGCACGAGCCTTTCCATCCTTCGTAATCCAGTCCTCATTTGCATCCGCATTTTTCTCTTTTTCAACAATATTCCAGAGTCCTTCTTTAATCAAGAGAAGTTCTACTTTGTACTTACAGATTTGGTAATTTGAATTATTTAACTATGCTATTGAAATGCGAGCACCTTCAGCCATTGTGACTTCAGCAGAACAGGATAAACAACTTTCGTTTTCGAAAAAAATCGCAAATTTCTTTAAAATATTTCAAAAATTGCAATCAGTCTCATAATCTATAAGACTTGGAATAAATCTGGAATCTTTGATGTTGAAAAAGTACTTTATTTAGAAGATTAAATAAGATGGAATTGCAGTATTAGATTAAGACATTCTGTACTGTTTACATTCTTACAAGCTTAAGAACAAAAAATCGAACAGAGTTGAGTTGTACAGTTGCTGTAAGATAGAATAATAAGTAGTGGCTTAAAATAGATAAACATGAAAATTAAATATTCTAACACGTATTTCATAAGCTTTTATGTGTTGGCCATTTTTTTCGAGGTTTTTTCATTTGGGGGCTACTCATTAATCCATAAGAAATGTTCCCAATCGCATTGCCGTTTCAGCTCAACATTGGGGAAGGGGGGGGGGGGGGTAGAGCCATATGAAGGGTCCCTCGTTGACCGGAGATATGAAATTCTAACATTTGAAGGGGGTCCGGGGGATTCTCCCCCGTGAAAATTTTGAAGACTAGATGCAAATTGGAGCATTTTGAGGCCATAAGAGACGCATTTGGGAGTGCAAAAATTTTAGGAAAAGAGCAAGCCCAAACTTTTTAAAGTTTAAACGCTTTTAATCATGAAAATGCAGAACAAAATTCGCATTTTGTTTTAAATCCAGGGGGCAGGACCCCCTCCCCTTCTTACTTACACCCATATCGAAAAGCCCCAAGTCTACCTTCTCAAGCGACATACAAGCTCCACGTCTCTTCCCAAAAGGATGCTTTGAAAATTTGTAAAAGAAAGACTATTGTATTGTTTGAGCATTGCATGATTTATGTTTCACTATAACAAGAAAGAATTCTTAATTTTTTTTTAATTAAAGTTTTTAAATTTTGACATTGCACAATTCACTGCTTCCTAAAACTGCCTTCCCTGGAGCAGTTGCCTGCCACAGGAGCCGGCCGACTGATCAACGATACAACATGTTCAGTATACCTCAATTTTAGAGTTTCCGACAGTTTATACAAAAAAAATTTCTATTAATAGGTTGAAGTATTAAAAACCCAATCTTTAGCTATACTTGGTAACGTTAGAGGAAGGAGTGTGGGCTCTACCCCAGAAATTTTCATAACTGACAGCCTAAAAATGAAATTTTAGGCTATGGTAAACTTAGGGGAAAGAGAAGGTTGGGGTCGGGTTTTTCTCCCAATTTTTTTTTTTTTCAATTGAAGTTAATTTTACAGTGGCGTAACTAGACTTGGTGGCGTCCGGAGCGAAATTTGAGAATGCCACCCTTAAACAGCAGGACAGCCCCGAAGTGAAAAAACGGGGGGGGGGGGGGCGGTATGAGTTTGGTGCTTGGTGACCACCACATTTTTTTTTTCGATCGGTAGGATCCAGATTTATATAACATTTCTATTATGTACACGCACATCCAAGGGTCAAAATTAATGTGCCATTTATATTATTCAGAGACATTAGGTTGAAAAAATTTCAACTAATTTTTCCAACCGGTATTCTTTTTTTAGAGAATTGCGTCATGGTATTCGTAAAAGCGATATAAAAATCTAGAAGCTAATATTTGCTCAAAAAACGGTTTAGAAATTGAAGTCTAAACACACAATTCTAGGCTGCTGTTGATGAAGTGGTTGTTGTGACACACCTTCATCAGTGAGGCTGGGCCTGGGGAAAAGGGAGGGGTTCAGGCGATCACTTCACCCCTCACTATTGAGGAATTTTGAAGAACCTGTTTTTGCATTGAATTTATATATTGAATAAAGGAAAACCAAGAAAGCTCCCCTCTATGGAATCTATGAAGGTTAGTCTATGAAGGTGAGATACAACAACCACTTCATCTCTTTGTTCCTCAAAGCAACAGCCGCTCCGGACAATTTCAAATACTATCAAGTTGGCACTTCCTTATGTTTAAAGTCTCCGCGAATAGTTTGATAACATTTGCTGCGAAACATTAATAATTTATAAGCGTCGCATAAATTATTGAAGGCAATGGCAGAAATAGAGATGCAACAAATTTATTGTTTTTTGTAAACAGTATTTTTAGCTCCCAAATCCTTAAAATCTAACTACAAGATACTTAACTTACTCTCATATTAGCTCATGAAAATTTTAAATTCATGAAGAGTTGTAAAATTATAAACCGATCGAAGTGTTAAATTTCTTTATAGTAGAGTAAATGAAATCCTTAGGATATAAAATTGTGTACATGAAATAGAGAAATTTCTAAAGGGGCAGGGTGTCCGGGGTGCAATAAGGGCGTAACTTGGTTTGTTTGTGCCCTTCCCCCTTGATCCTCGCAGCAAAAAAGCGTTCCCATAGTCGTAAATTTCATTCACGCCCCAATAATACGACATACTTGAAATTTGAACCAGTGCTCCACTTAAACTCCTGAGCTCCCCCTTCTTCTTCAAGTCGACGCTAGTTACGCCGCTGGTGTGAAATTACAAGTAGTGAAGAATAAACACGTAAACATTAAAAATGAAATATTATGCACTAAACACACTGGTCGAATTGCATAATTTACTGTTCGTCGGCATCAAGATCAAAATAATTTTAAATGAACTGCAATTAAAAAAGTTATAAGATAGGTAAAATTATTACTTTATGCATTATCCTTTTATGAACACATAAATAACATTTTTTCAAAAATAGACAAAATGCATACATTGTACTTACGACTAGTTGCGATGTTGCCGAATATTTCTACTGCACAAAAAGTTTTAGAGCAATGACTCTCTCATCTTCACAATCAGAATTTACCTATAAAGTTGCAAAAGTTCAAGACTATCCACATTTCATTAATTCGTTAAGCAGTTAAAAAAATCGATTTCTTTTTTCTTACAAAAACACTAAAATGTCGGTCGGATTCGGGCTGTCTAAAAATGCTCTATCTGATCATTTCTGGCGCTGTCTCAGAACCTGTGCACCTAGAAGGGTGAATTAAAGTCAATTTTTCCTATTTGAAGTCTTTAGAACTTTTAGGTGTTTCTGCAGCCAATTTTTAGGAACAAAAAACCTAATTTTTGTCGTTTTTTACTTATGACTGAGTTGGCAAAATACAAATTTTGTTTTTGAGCAGAAACAACGCTGAGAAACGGGGAGATGACACTTCAAAACAAGTTGGCAAATGAAAAATGACTACAAACCCAATTTGAAAGCCTTTTTCCCGACAGGCGACGGGTCGGGTGATAAGACAGTATAATAACAGCTTCCTTGAAAATAGTCCTTTTGACCATTGTCCATTAACCGATTTCGGTGAATTCGTCGCCTTTCTTTGAAGGGAACTGCTTCCTGTGAACCCCGTGGGAACAAAGTGCAGTGAGGGACAATTAAGTTTTGCTATTATCAGTCTCAATGGGCGGGTTTAATAAAAGATTACAGCTGCTATTTGAGCAATATTTTATTATCGTTCCCTTAAACTACTCTTTATGGCTTGGGGGTACTTCCATATTGTTCCTTTAGCCCCATGTCATTCAGAATCATCTGAAATAATCTGATGAGAGTCGGACGCGGGAATGACTTTCTTTATTAAGGCTATTTTGAAGAATAGCAAGGAAGCAAAGCAAAAAGTACACCTAGGGGGTGCAGAAAAAGATGAAACCGGACGTCACCCTGTGGCCACTGTCCCCCCTCCTCCCCTTAATATTCTCTTGATCTTTTGGAGCAATGCAAATGTTGGTAACTTTTCGAAAAAAATCTTCGCCCTGTTGGCGAAAAAAAAAAAAAAAATTGAAAAACAAGATTGGCGTTTTGTTGGGTTGGACATTCCGGACTTTTGGCCGCCCCCTGAAACTGCCGCCTGGGCGGACCGCCCCCCGCTCTAGTTACACCACTGTAATTTTAGACTGTTTTAGGTAAAACTTTTAGGTGACTCTAGGGAGGAAAGAATTCGTGCGCTTACTCTCGGGAATCTCTAAAAGCAAATTTAGGATTATCTTTGATGACGTTAGGAAAGATGGGGAGAGGGGTATTAAAGGCTCTCTCCCCCCCCCGGAAAATTTTCAAAATTGAATCGTAATAAGAAGTTCCGTCTAGAACTAGACGAGCTTACTCTTCCGTATACGCTCCCCTCCCCCTCCTACTTCAAATTTATAATCTCGCTATCTCTCTCTCTCTTTCTCATAAGCTTTAGTTCTTAATTACTTCAAATATGCTTTTTTCAACGGTTAATACACATTCATTCACTCACTCATTCAGTCATTTATTTATTTATTTATTCAGTCATTTTCATTTATTCATTCATTGTCCATAGGTACTAATGTTAAGATTTTTTTAACTGTTCAAAACTAAACGAAAAATTGTTCAAATCAAAATTAAAATATAGAAATGAGGTGCCCTCGCCGAGATCTTTTGAATACAAAAAAAAAAAAGAAAAAATCCCTCAAAAGTTATTAGGGGGGAACAGTCAGACACACATTCTATCCATCTCAAAACCGCACTTTCAATTTTTCTGATTTTTCAATCTTTATTTAATTACTTCACTTATTTTTAACGAAATTTTTTGAATATATTAAGCCTGTTTTCATGCTGTATTATTATTTTTTTTTTACTTCCACGGGAAAGTGGCTAATTAATGCATTTTTAAATGATTTCTGATGAAGTTATGGGAAAGTAGGCTATAAATCCTATAGCCTCTCCCTCCTCCTATAGCCTAAGTCCCTCCTCCTATAGCCTAAAAATTTTAGGCTATAGGAGGAGGGATGGTGTATTCGTTGCTTTCCAGAGGAGTGTTTTTGAAATTAGCTTCCTAAAAAGTCTTTTGACAATGTTTGATAACTTTAAGTATTCGTCAGAAATTTTTGAAGTTTATGCATTCAGAAAACCTTTTTGCATTGATAACCAGAGAAAGTGGAAACTGAAGAAGCATTCATGAATACTGTGGGGTTTCGTATGTTATCGAGGAGGAACGCGGAGATCACAGACTCACTTGTAGCATTTTTAGTACTTTTATTTATGCCCTTGATTAAATATTGCTATATACAGAACTCCTTACCCACATTTTTTTTTCTGGGAGGTCTCGAGGATTGCGTCCTCTCCTTTACAAGTTCAGCAGGCGAGAAGTGTCCAGGCAGCACCGAATCAAAGACCCGAATGCCCCTTTCCTCTCACCGCCCATTCCCACGGTTGGTCCACGTTCCCTTAGGCGATCTTTTTCCGTGGGACCCTCTCTTCTTGCTGCCGCGAACACCCAGGTGGTCACCACATGTGCCCTTAGGCAAGAGAGTTCCACCAGCTCAGGAGCTGACAAATACATGCCGGATTGGAGTGAAATTGAAAAATTAATTTTTGTTAAGGAAAAAACGACATTTGTAAAAACTATAATGTTTTCCGTTATTTTTTTTACCGGCACCATCTGTAGTGACTGGGCGACAACATCTCGCCACTGGGCGACATTACTGTCGCCCACTTTCTATCTTATTTTATGCTCTGCTATATTCAAATGTCGGATAGCATACTTGAATCTTTAGCTAAAATTGAAACCTTTTGCTCAGAAAATGCGGTACCCACTAGCGAGCACGTAAATATCAACCCAGAAACAAAAAATTTAAAACTTCCCAAAATTAATCTAACAAATTTTTATGGAAACACAGAAGAGTGGATTAGCTTTGGGGAGATATTTAAATCGGCTATTTTGGATAATGGTCAATTGTCAAACTTAGAAAAATTGCAGTATCTACAGACTGCAGTGCGGGGAAGTGCAGCTAAATTGATTCGCGGATTTTCCCTGCAAGGAGAAAACTAAAAAAACTGTTGGGATATTCTATGCCAGAGATATGAAAACAAGCGTATTTTGGCTTTAACGCAGATAAATAACTTGTTTTCTTCAAAAATCACAAAGGCTAACAATTCAAAAAGCCTACTTGAGTTACTGGATAGTTGTAACGAGGCAGTCAGAAATTTAGAAACATTGGGGTTAAAATCTAATGCTTTAAGTGACTTAATGATAATTCGGTTTATGCTTTCAAAATTGGATGATTCAATTAAACAAAGATGGGAACTGACTTTGGATAATCAGAGCATACCAAGTCTAGACAGTTTCAAAAAATTTATTGAGAAGGAGGCTAGAAGTGTGGAAAATGTGAGAGGGAGTCGGAATGATAGTCTCATTACAAATCGTAAGCAAGTCGAAAATAAGGAAAGTTTTTCAAATCAGTTCCGACAGCCTATTGTAAATAGTACGGTTGTCGGGAAATTAAATTCATGTGTTCTGTGCAAACAAAATCATAAACTTTTTAAATGTTCAAAATTTAACAGCATGCCCATTAATGACAGGTGGGAATTGGTAAGAACTCACAAGCTTTGCGAAAATTTTTTGCGGAATAATCATAATCATACAGAGTGTAAATTATCGTACTCTTGTAAATGTTGTTCTCAGCGTCATCATACGCTATTGCATAGGTACACTGTAGTTCAAGAACCTGTTAATACGGTCACTGCAGTTGCTAATAATACCGGGGGAAAGGCTATGCGTGTTCTTTTATCAACAGCGCTAGTTAATGTAAAGGGAAAAGCAGGAGACATAGTTCAATGTAAAGCATTAATTGATAATGCGTCTCAAAATTCCTTAATTACTAGAAAATGCGCTTGCAGTTAAATTTAATAAACACATCTCATCAGCTTGTAGGGATTAATGGCCTCGTGGCAGAAACTTCTCTCCACTCAGCAACGTTTGAATTATCGGCACACTTTTCTAAAATATTTTTAAAAAATAATGCTTTCGTGGTTAGGCAAATAACCACGCCTCTTCCGAATTTCCGTTTAGGGAAGCATTCTTGGCCTCATCTGGAAGGTATCCAACTGGCTGATCCCACATTTTATGATACATCTGAAATTGACATTTTGTTAGGAGCAGAGTTAGCAACAAGGCTTATCAGTAGTCCCCCTATTCGCGGGACGTCTGGAACGCCAGATGCCTTACCAACAGAATTAGGATACGTACTTTCTGGAAAAGTCGTAAATGTAAATAGTAACCTGAAATCATTTTCTAATCTCATTTTGTCATTGACTGATAGTTTAGAAAAATTTTGGACTGTGGAATCCGTGCCTAAGACAGAAATTATTACCGATGAGGATAAGCTTTGTGAAGCCATTTATAAGAATTCGGTTCAAAGAGATGAAACCGGCAGGTATATCGTTAAACTTCCACTAAAACCAAACGCCATTCTAGGGGAAAGTAAAACTCAAGCCTTTCATCGCTTTCAACTACTTGAGAGAAAGCTGAATAAAAATCCAGCGCTAAAGAACGAATATGACGCATTTATGAGAGATTATTACGAACTGGGTCATATGACTAAATTAAAACCTGAAGAGGTTGACAACGTCCCTCACTACTTTTTACCTCATCATGGGGTTATCAACCAAAATAGCACAACCACGAAACTAAGAGTAGTTTTTGACGCGTCAGCTAAATCATCTAATCAGAAATCATTAAACGACATTCTATTTACAGGCCCGAAGCTCCAAACGCACATCTTTTCCAATTTAATAAAATTCAGATCCTATTCTATAGCTTTTGTCGCGGATATCGCAAAAATGTATCGCCAAATTCGAATCGCAGATGAGGATCAAAACTATCAAAGAATAATGTTGAGAAATAATCAGGATGAACCTTTAACAATCTTTCGTTTAAACAACGTGACTTACGGTACCTCTGCAGCTCCATTTTTGGCGCTTCGCACCCTGCAACAACTCTGCGAGGATGAAAAAGAAAATTTCCCTGTTGCCTCAGCATCATCTCGTACTCATTTTTACGTCGATGACTTATAATGTGGTGCTATGTCTATCGAAGAAGCTAAATCCATCGTTCGTGACATGATAAAATTCATGGCAAGTGGGGGGTTTCCTCTCCGCAAGTGGTCATGTAATTACCCGGTAGTGATCGCTGAGCTTCCTGATCACATGAAGGCTTCCACACATACACATTTCTTCAAAAATGATTCCAGCCAGAAAGTCTTGGGACTCGAATGGGACGTCGCTAGAGACACTTTTCAAGTTCGGGCAGTCCTTATGGAAAATGTAAATACAAAACGTCAACTTTTGTCTGTTATTGCAAAAGTTTACGATCCGTTGGGTCTTATCGCCCCAGCTACAATCAAACTAAAAATTATGTTGCAAGAAATCTGGAAATCTAAGTTAGGTTGGGACGATTCATTACCTGCTTTTCTGCTAGATGAATGGTACATCTTCCAAATGCAAAGTCAAGCATTAAAGGATATCTTATTACCGAGATACTTCCAATATGATAAAGCCGCAGACATTGAACTGCATGGTTTTTCAGACGCTTCAACGAAAGCTTATGCAGCAGTAGTATACATACGTGCAATCTCTGAGGGAATCCAAGTATCTTTCGTTGCAGCAAAAACTCGTGTTGCACCAGTACAGTCTTTGACATTGCCCAGATTAGAACTGAGCGGTGCCTTACTACTCGCAGAACTAATTGCTTCTATTCGGCAAACCATACCAATAGATGATGACAAACTCTATCTATATAGTGACTCTACAATTACTTTGAGTTGGATTACCAATCCACCTAAAAAGGGGAATCAATTTGTGCGCCACCGCGTAGCTAAGATTTTAGCTATCACAAACATAAAATCGTGGAAATTCATTCCCGGACGTGAGAATTCGGCCGATTGTGCTAGTAGGGGACTCTATCCTAATCAGTTGAAAGAACACCAGACTTAGCTTTCGGGTCCAAGTTGGCTACAAGATAATTCAACTTGGGAAAATCATTTCATGACGCCAGACATTCCGCAGACCAACTCACCTGGCGAAACAGACATTCTCCTAGCAACAACATTTTCTGCCGACCAAAGCGTTTTTAAAAGTTATTCGACTTATAAAAAAACTGTCAGAGTCACTGCATGGGTTTTACGTTATGTACATAATCTTAAACATAGGCTGAAACTCTCAGGAGAATTAACGGCACTAGAACTTGACAAATCTTTGAAATTCATTTTGAAACACATTCAAAGTGAGTCTTTCCGAGCTGAACTGACGTGTCTCCAGAAGAACCGGACACTTCCCACAACCAGCCGACTCACCTCATTAAATGTTTTCCTAGATGCCGGGGGTCTTATTCGAGTTGAAGGACGTCTGTCGAAACAGCAGACTCTAGCTTTTGATCATAAGTTTCCATTTGTACTTCCTAAACAGCATCACTTTACAAAATTAGTCGTAGAGCATTTTCATGAAACTAGTCTTTATGGGGGAACAGAAATGGTGTTATCTCTGATTCGACAAAAGTTTTGGATAATAGATGGAAGATCAACAGTTAAAAAATTCATTCGACAATGCATTAGGTGCTTCCGTTATTCAGCTAGGCCGCCAGCTCAACTCATGGGAGACTTGCCCGTGTCTCGCATTACTCCATCAAGGCCGTTCGAAAATACTGGCGTGGACTTTGCTGGACCAATCTTAACCAAGTGTCAACATGTTCGAAAATCCAATAATTTTAATCTCCCTGTTCGTGTGCTTCAGTACCAAAGCTGTTCATTTGGAGTTGGTGCCTAATTTATCAACGCATGCTTTCCTCGCCGCCTTTCGACGATTTGTAGCTCGCCGTGGTCTTCCCACTCATGTGTACTCGGACAATGGGACAAATTTCGTCGGAGCTGCGTCTTACCTCAAAGAACTCTTTAAAACTATAAAAGATCCAATTGTGCAAGAGTATTGCGCATCTCGCAACGTGAGGTGACATTTCATCCCACCTTATGCTCCTCACTTTGGGGTCTTCTGGGAGGCCTCCATCAAACTGGCAAAACGTCATTTAATAAAAACATGCCAAGGAGCGCTTCTTAATTTTGAGGAGTTGAGTACGCTGCTTTGTCAAGTCGAGGCGTGTTTAAATTCGCGACCACTTACACCTCTCTCAACGGATAGCCATGACTTGCAAGCCCTCACACCAGGGCATTTCCTTATCGGGGCACCACTACTAGTTTTATCAGAATCTGACGCTTCTAATAATAATTCTCTTAGTTTTCATTCTAGATGGAGACTTTTGTTACAGCTTCGAGATCATTTCTGGCAGAGGTGGACGAAGGAGTATTTGCATTCTCTCCAAGTCCGCACCAAATGGAACCGTTCCCGAGTTCTCGTCCAGCCAGGACAGATGGTATTCGTCGACGACAAGACGTCACCGCAAAGATGGATCCTAGGAAGAATCGTCAATGCTTTCCCGGGCAACGACAACATCACTCGGGTAGTCAGCATCCGCACAGCATCCGGAGAAATTCTTCAATCAGTGCACCAGATTCTGCCTTTTCCGTTGCCGGATTGTGCCCCCCCGGAAGATGTTGACGAAAGACCTATGTTAGAGGGCGCTACTAGTGCTCACGTATTAGAATAATCGGACCTTTAAAAAGCCGCTGGCTGCTTGGTCAGTTATGTGTGTGTACAAATCTATTCGTGTCTGTCGAAACCTCGAATGTGCACTTAAATACAATAAACGTCAAGTTAAAAAATCAGTGGTAGTCATTCGGCCTCTGAAATCTAAGCATTACACATGCTTTCTTTCAACCTTCATTATTTTCAGGAAATTCGGAAGCACTTGCAGAAATTTAACCAGGTAACTCGTTCTTAATCAAATTTATTAATCGTGTAAACTTGAAATTCAAAATCTTATATCTTATTCTTAACAGTATCTTTTATGTATTTTTGGATATTTTCTAATTAATTACTTGTATATTTGTTGCAATTTATTATGTAATTAGTATGTTTTAATTTTGTGAGACTGAAACTCATTCTATTTGCTTTTTTGGGGTGTAATTCAATTTTTTCAGTTAAGCCTAACCATATGGTGATTGTGTGCATTTTGTAAGTCTTGGGGAACAGCCTGGTTTTGTTGTTTACTGTAGTTATTTGTGTTTAAATTCAAATTATTTGCATGTTTCTATGTAATTTGTTTTCAATCAGAGTAGTAGCTTAAATTTGCTGATTTGTGTATTATTTTGCTTTTTTGATTGTTTGCAATAGATTTATTTAGCTATGGGAGTTATATGTTTAATGAAGGAAATTAAAAATGGTAATATGAGTTGGTGGATTTGCTGTGATAGGTGTGAGATGTTTAGTAAATTGGAGGGAAACGCTAATACAGCTACAGAGCAGGAATATATTTGCACAAAATGTGCTGAATTATTAGAGTTACGTGTCAAGGTGGTAACATTGGAAGCCCAATTAGTTAGAAATAACTTGGGTGAAAATTCTATAAAAGAGGTGGGAACTTGTGATGGGCTTGTTGGGGAGATGAGGTTGCAGGAGAAGGATCTAGTATGGGGAAAGGTAGAACTGTAGACCTAAAAACAGAGGGTGTCATTTTAAGGGATTCTATGGTACGCGGGATAGGTAATGTGGTCGAGAGAACGAGGCGCAAGGTGGCTAGGTGCTGTTTACCAGGGGCTCGGGTGAAGGATGTTAATAAGGTTGTGGAGAAAAAGGGAATGTTTAAGAAGGAAGATTCAGTTACTCTGTGGGTGGGGACTAACGACGTCGGTAACAGCACGAACGAGGAGTTTGTTAAGGATTGGGAGAACCTGTTGGATAAAGCAACTAACTTTTCGACAGATGTCCAGGTAGTTGGTTTGCTTCCCAGGTATGGGGTGCATAGGGGCTGGTTAAATCAGCGGGCTAGGAGCATGAACGTGATTCTTAAGAAACTTTGCATAAAGCATTCAATCAGGTTCGTTGATGTTTGGAGTTCTTGTCAGCGTGATTGGGTTGCGAGGGATGGTCTGCATCTTAGTTCTAGGGGTGTAGTTAAGGTTAGCAAAATGATTTTAGAAGCTTCAGAATCAAAAAACTAATTTTGGATGGGGGGAGGATTGGAGAATGTCGTGGTGTTGACTTCTGTTCTGGAGGTTTTAAAAATGAGGGTAAAATATTAAGCAATAGTAACATTAATAGTAGTGATTTGAGGCATCATAAAATGTTTAAGACAAGCAAAATGGGCATGCTCAGGTTTCTATATACTAATGCTCGCAGTATCAGGAATCAGATGGACGAGTTAAAAAGTGTTATCGAAGGTGAGGAGTTGGATATTATTGGAATTACGGAAACATGGGTTACTGATGATGATAAGGATTTAGTGAGCATTGCTGGATATAATTTGTTTAGGCAAGACAGGCTGGGTAAGAAAGGTGGAGGGGTTTTATTCTATATTAAGGACACTTTTATTTGCAATGAATTGGTCATTAATAATAAGCCTAAGGATATATTGAAATGGTCTGGGTGGAGTTGCTGAGCAATAAGGGGAAGAAGTTACATTTGGGGAATATTTACAGGCCGCCTAATGTTAGTCAGGATCAAGATGAGGAGATGTATAGTGTTATTAAGGACATGTCTGGTAAGGGCTCCGTCATCATGATGGGGGATTTCAATTTCCCGGGCATAGACTGGAATAGTTTTTACACTAGCAATGGTAGGGAAGAAGATTTTCTGAAAGTGATTGGTGACTGTTTTTTGGATCAAGTTGTTACCCAGGGGACTAGAGGCATGGTGCTGTTTTGGATCTAGATTTTTGTGATGTCGGAAGTTCTGTTCAGGGGTTGAGTATAGGTGAATATATTGGAGATAGTGATCACAATACTATTAGGTTTAGGACCAGCTTCTATGCTCACAAAGGTGAAAATTTCAGATTTGTACCTAACTTCAGGAATGTTGATTATGTTGCACTTAGGCAGGGTTTGAAAGAGGTTTTTTCTTCTGGGTTGGAGAATAGTGAAGCTGATCTTCAGTGGGAAGAGTTTAAGGGGAAATTGGAGAAAACAGTGATGGATTATGTTCCTTTTAGAAAGAAAGGGGATTTCACGAAAATTTGGCCCATATGGTTCTCTAGGGAGGTGAAAGAAGCTCTCCATTATAAGCAGGCCACTTTTCGGGGACTTAAAGAGACTGGGTGCCATGCTGACAGGATTTTGTATTGTGAAGCTAGACGTACTTTCAAGTATTTTGTACGGAGTAAGAAAAGGGAATTGGAGCAAAAGCTTGCAGATAACATCAAAAGGAATCCTAAGAAATTTTTTGCTTATGCTAATTCAGGGAAAGCTCGTAACACTCAGGTAGACCCACTAGTGGATGAAAACGGGAACTTGATTCAAAATGAGGGGGATATTGCTGATATTCTAAATAATTTTTTTTCCAGTGTATTTAACAGAAACTGTATCTCAACAGTTGACATAAGCGAGACGCAAGCTAATACACAGCTTGAGGACTTCGTATTTTCTAGGGATGATGTGTTGTTTCATTTGAAAAAGATTAAAGCAAATAAGGCTCCAGGACCTGATAACGTTTATCCAAAAATTTTAGTAGAATGTGCAGAGGAATTAGTGGATGGTGTCTTGACTATTTTCATGTCTTCATATAACTCGGGGACTGTGCCAATAGATTGGAAGCTGGCAAACATAACGCCGCTCTTCAAGAAAGGGTCTAAAACTAAGGCAGGAAATTATAGACCTGTGAGTCTTACTTCAGTTCTTTGTAAAATTTTTGAAACTCTGATAAAAATCAAGATAGTGAATTTCCTGGAGGCAAATGGAGTGTTGACTGATTTTCAGTATTGTTTTAGGAAGATTAGGTCCTGTACAACTAATTTGTTGCATTTCTATGACAAGGTTACCATAGCATTAGATACCAGGGCGGATCTAGAAAATCTTCAAGGGGGGGGGGGGCGATTTTGGAAATCTCGGGGTTCAATGTAAGGATGGATGGAGGAGATTCTTCATTCCTTTTCAACAGTCCCTCCGCCCCCCCCCTTTTTTTTCAAACAGCAGGAACAACAACAAAAAAATGCTTGTGTAGTGATATTTAAAATTTTACTAGCACATTTTTTCAATGCATATACGTTTATTCAAAGCCCTTATAAAAGGAACACAAGCTGACGTTTTTTTGCTTTCGCAAATCTGTCTATAATTTTTTCAACGTCCAATGTAATATCTTTATGGATATGCAATAACGCTAATTCAGTGAGTCTATCATTACTCATTCTGCTTCTTAGCCAAGTTATAACCGAGTTAGGATTTCCTTCAAGCTTTCTCAAGAAAAATGTAGGCTTGTAAATACATTTTCTAAATTTGAGTTGATATGTCTAAATTACAAAATAATAGCAATTATTAGTAATATATTTTCTAAAATTTTCAAAATGTAACACTAAATATGTACTAAAAAAACCATCAATGAATATGTGCAATTTATATAAACATCTGTAATTATGAATGTTCAATGAAATGTTTCAGACTCCAGGTTTTAGCGTAAATGCTGCAGGAATTTACACCACGTGCTAAGGGTTGGCTAGCTGTCACCAGTCTGATAGGTAGAAGAAAAGAGCAGGGAATCTCTTTCCCATTACTCCGAGGATTAGCAACTCAGCAATACTAAAGGACAAAGGGACAGGGGGAAAGCATAGAACTTGAAGGGCTATTAGGCTGAGGGTTCCAAGAACATAAAAAAATGGCTGGTCCCGGGGCACAAAGAGTAAAAACTCACTTAGGATTAGATAATAAAAAGTGCGTAGATGTTGTTTAGATTGACTTTCAGAAAGCGTTTGATAAAGTACCGCATGAAGCTCTTCTTAGCAAACTTGCTTATATTGGTATTAGTGGAAAAACTTTAATTTGGGTTAAAAATTGACTGACTGGGAGGAAACAGAGAGTAGTAGTGAAGAGCAATTATTCTCAGTGGATTGATGTTTTGAGTGGGGTTCCACAAGGTTCAGTTTTAGGGCCAATATTATTTATTATTTTTATTAATGATATTATTCAGAGTATTTCTGGGAACATCAATATTTTTCCTGATGATGTCAAAATCATGGGAATTGTGGACAAGGAGGAACAAGTCAATCAGTTTCAAGAGGATTTAAATCAAATTTCTAGGTGGGCAATTAAGTGGGGTATGTCTTTTAATATTAGGAAATGTCAAGTGCTTCATTTTGGTCATGGGAATAAACATGCAACCTATTATTTACAAGGTTCCGTCATTAGGGAAGCAGAAGCAGTTGTTGATCTAGGAGTATTGATTAGTCTCGAATTCAAGTCCAGTCAGCAGTGTAGCATAGTAAGTAACAAAGCTAACTGGATGCTTGGGTTTATCAATAAGGCTATTTCGGACAGGTCTAAGGAAGTTGTATTGCCACTATACAGAAGTTTGGTAAGACCTCATTTGGAATATGCTGTTCAGTTTTGGTCTCCGTACCTAAAAAAGGATATTACCTTATTGGAAAGGGTTCAAAGGAGGGCTACTAGATTGGCAAGTGGTCTTTCAGACAGATTAGGAGGTTAGGCTTAAAAGGCTCAATATGTATAGTCTTGAGCAAAGGAGAGTTAGAGGGGACATGATTCAGTTTTTTAAATTCATTAAAATGGGAAATGTTGATGGAGTGCAGCTATGTGCTGAAAGTAGAACCAGAGGTCATTGTTTTAAGCTTTTCAAATCTCAGGCTAATCTTGAAATTAGGAAAAATTACTACTTCAATAGGGTTATAGGCAATTGGAATAGTTTGCCAGAAGCGACTGTTAATTGCAGCGGGGTAAAAACGTTTAAGAAATCTCTTGATGTTCATTGGGGACTGCTAAATTGACTTGTACCAGCCTAGCTGGGCCCTGAGCCTGTTGCTGGTCGTCACGTTTGTATTTGTATTTGTATTAGCTCTTTGTCCTTCTTACAAATTACAAAAAAGAGTACTATAATCATGGTCAAATGATCCACAAATTCTTATTACAGTAAAACCTGTAAAGTTGACCACCTCTGTAAGTTGACCACTTTTGTCAGGAACAGAATTAGCCCTTCAAGCTCTACCTAACACTAGTAGTGGCTATTTGTCTGCTTTTGACATTTTTATAACCCCAGATGTGACTATAGATCTTTCAGACTTATTTCTTAAAAAACTAACATACTTGAAATGTTGTAAATCTTTTTTCCTTTTTCATTTTTGTACTTTCTCTTAGCTGAAAGTTTTTTATCTTATGACAATAATTTTTCAAGCTTCTGTCTTGTAAAAGTTTTTTTCAAAATTTTTCTCATATGAAAGTTTTTTCCTCTTCACAGCTGAGTGAAGAGTAATGATTGATTGAACCAAAACCTCGTTTTATAGATCGGTGTTATGAAAATAGATTCCGTTTTTCTTTTTAGTTCGCGGAGTGAGAGGAAACGGATGTGGTGGTTGTCTGCTTTCCGCTTAGCAAGGAAAAATCTTTGGATCATTGTCACACTTTAGAGCAATGAATAATTTACAATTTTTTGAAAATGTACCAGGTGTTCTTGCACTAGAGTATAATGCCTATACATTAACAAATGGATGTGCATTCATTGCAAGAGATACTTATGACGTTAACGATCTTTTCATTGATATTAAAAGATTACACATTTCTATAATTTACGTTTGTGATAAAGGTACTTTAAAATATTTTGAACAACTAAATATTCCAATTACTGTGCGATGTCTTAATATACCCGATGTTGGTTGTTGTCCTTTATGTGACAACTTATTCTGCCACAGATTCGTTGCTGTGTGTGGACTTAAACATCTTGTAAATTACAGAGTAAATATGATTCCTCATTTTTCAACATCTGTTATGCGACGTCAAAGAATGGAGACTAATATTATGAATCTTTCTGATCAGTTTTCAGATGTAAAAATATAAATGACTTACGTAACATATATTATTTTGAAGTTCAGTTCATGTTTGAACATGATACGCAATCTGTACTGTAAACGTTCATTTTTTCCATGAAATAAAAAAACAAAAAACATTTCGTTTAAATAATGTGACGTCAATTTTTAAAGAATTTTACTCTGTGGGTATATATACAACATTGAAAATGAAAACTTGTGAGTTACATATTAAACGTTGATGAATAATATTATCTCGAGTTGAATTCTTTTAACATTTCGTTTCATCATGACAGTTGATTGGCATAATTTTGGTAAAGATACACAGTTATCTGATTCTATAATCAGAGAACTGAAAAATGTGATTGATTGGAAAACTATATCGGAGTACCAACAATTGTCTGAGGAGCTTATAGCCGAGTTTAAAAATAGTGTTGATTGGTCATTAATTTGTAGATATCAAAAGCTATCAACAGCTTTCATAAATGAGCACAAAAGTTTTGTGGACTGGAAACTAGTATCTATACATCAGATACTTGATGATAAGTTTATGTTTGAAAATGCAAACGAATTAGATTGGAAAGAAATTTCAAGGTATCAGAAACTTAGTGGTGATTTTATTAGAAATAATGCTGCTGTTTTGGATATGACATTAGTATCGGAACATCAAAAGTTGGATGAAAAAGTGATCCTTCAACTAGAAGATGTGCTGGATTGGGATAAAGTGATAATTCATCAAGATATTTCTGAAAACTTTGTCATGCGTAATATAGAAAGAATAACGTCTTGTAATGTGATGTTAAATAAGTACTTTTCTGAAAATGTTATCAACACATTGTATAAAAGATTAGTTTTAAAATACCTTGCAAGTATATGTAAAAAAATGTAATTAATATTGTTAATAAATGATGATTTGAATTTCATTGGTTGTTTTTTTTTCCACCACCATTGATGTGAATCACTTTAAATATTATATCAAACTATGATTGCGTGTTTGAAGAATGAAAATGGATATTACAGTTACTTTATAATTTAAACTACAAAAGGAAAAACTTTAATGCAACGTGTTTCAGTTGTGCGAACGAGTCGGAGTGATAACCTCCACAAGAATGCTTTTAAAGTTCCCATCAACCATAATTATCTGTGGTCCGAGTCAGTGTGGTAAAACATATTTAACACGAATGTTATGTCATGAAAATATTTATGAAAAACCAATCAAAAAAATTAAATGGTTTTATAGTATTTGGCAAGACTGGTTTCATGAGGAACCAAGCATAAAATTTATTCATGGGTTGACTGATATGTTTGATGAACCATCAGATTTAATTGTTATTGATGATTTAATGAATGAAATCGATAAAAATGTTTGTTCGTTATTTACTAAAAACTGTCATCACAAAAACGTAAGTGTTATACTAATTTTACAAAACATTTTTCCTAGGTGTAAATATTCGAGAGATATTTCTTTAAACTCTCATTATTTAATAATTTTTAAAAATAATCGTGATTCTAATCAGCTGCTTTGTCTTGCACGACAATCGTTTCCAAAACAAACAAGTTTTTTTATAGATGCATATAAAAAGGCTACTGAAAGAAAATTTGGTTATTTGCTTTTAGACTTTCATCCATTGACAGATGATCGATTTCGTGTTCGCGAATCTTGTTTTCCAGACATAAACGGCTTTTTTTACATATTTACACCTCAAAAATGCGAAATATAAAGAAACACTATCCATTACTTTCATTATTGTCGCATGCAAACCCATCACAAAGAGGTGCTATTTTAAAAACGGCAACTTTACCACAAATACGGTGTTTGTGTGAAATATGTAAAAATATATTAGCAGGTAATATCCCTATCAAAATTAAAAAACTAAAAAAATATAAATCAGTCATTAGAGAACTTGCGAAAAGAGGAACAAGTCTTAAAAGACGAAAGACAATTTTAAATCAAAAAGGCGGATTTTTACCATTAATTTTACCATCAGTTCTTTCGCTTTTAGGTGGAGCAGTAAGTAAAATAATCGGTCAGTAAAAATGGCTGAAAAAATGGTTGTAATTCCGTCTAACATTCTTAAGCATTATCAAACAGGTAGATCAGAAAAAAACATTGAAGATCAAATTGATGACATATTATATCAAAGTAAACTCCCCGATAATATGAAAGTAAAATTACTTTCACAGTTAATTACAAAATATCACAAAATAATCAACACACCACAAACCCCGCTCCCAGTGACGTTGACAAATGGTAATCCTATCACTGATGATAGTGGAAACACTGACATAAGGGAAAATGATGTCAGTTTTGATAGTGATGACGCTATTCATAAGGCAATTGATTTATTAATTCCACCTAGCCTTACAAAATATGTTCCAGTAATTAAAAAATCGCTAGAAAAAATAAATTACAACTGGAATGAAAATGGTGAATTAATGGTTGGTAACAAACCAATCCACGGTTCACATGTTGCTGATCTATTTTCTTACATATTACGTAATCGAAAGGATGACAAACCTCCTACAGGGTTTGATGAATTTTGGTCTGGAATACAAAAAGCATCAATACCCCAACAATTTATCAAGAGAAAAACACTCCTCAAGGGTTATTCATTAGAAGATGACAGTGATCTCGAGAAGAGTTTAAATCAATCGGGGTCTGGTTATTTTGTGAAAGGAAACCACGAGATTATAAAGACTCATTCAAGAACATTACCATCGTCATTATCATCATCATCATCAAGCTTCAGCACGAAATGTCATACGAGGAAAATAGGACCTTATAAACAAAAACAAAAGAATATTAGGACTGAAAAATGGTTGACATTTTAAAATCAATGTACTATGACGTGAAAGATCCAGCATCTTTTGGTGGAATCGAAAAACTATCAAAACGAAGCAGATTATCTTCTTCAGTCACACAAGATTGGTTGAGACAACAAGATGTTTATACACTTCATAAACCAGTAAGAATTAACTTTAAGAGAAGAAAAACTCTAGCTTTTGGTGAAAACGATTTGTATCAAGCCGATCTTGTAGATGTAAGACATCTGTCGAAGCAAAATGATGGTTATAACTTTATTTTAACTGTTATCGATGTGTTTTCAAAGTTAGGGTTTGCTTTACCAATAAAAAATAAAAAACCTGAATCTATTGTAAATGCTCTCAAAATTATTTTCAAAACACATGTACCAAAAAATTTGCATACTGATAAAGGATCAGAATTTTTCAACAGACATGCAAAACTTTTTTTCAGAAAACATAAGATTAATCATTATTATACACATTCATCAACAAAAGCTAGTGTTGTAGAACGTTTCAACAGAACATTGAAAAATAAATTGTATCGAATATTTACTCATCGTAATTCTTTTCGTTACATTGATGTTTTAAGTGATGTCATAGACAGTTATAATAACTCAGTTCATAGGAGTATTGGTATGGCCCCCGCAAAAGTTACGCTTTTAGATCAGTCATCAATTTTTAATAAACTTTACGGTGAGTTTAAATCTTCAACGAAATTCAAATATAAAATAAACGATTATGTTAGAATTTCAAAATTAAGAAAGACATTTTCAAAAGGTTACACACCAGGATGGAGTGAGGAGATATTTATCATTCATGAAAGATATCCATCCTCACCCGAAACATATAAATTACGTGATATGAAGGATGAAATCATTGATGGAAAGTTTTACAAAGAAGAACTACAGCTTGTGAAAAAGAGCTCTACAGACTTCTGGAGTGTTGAAAAAATTTTAAAAACGAGAGGAATAGGTGATAGAAAGAAATACTTCGTTAAGTGGACTGGGTTTGATGAAAAATTTAATTCTTGGATCAAAGCATCATGGCTGAAATAAAGTCGGATTTTTATGTTACACTCGCAAGCAATGATTGTATGACACTTTTTCCTGAAAATACCCAGTCACATTTTATTACTAAATTATCACCACCATTGGTTCTTTTTGGTGAATGGGAAGTGGGGTTAGTAGAAACAATCATACCAAGAAGCTATTTCAATATAACAGAATTGAACAACCGCTATACTTTAATTCACGAAAAAGAAGTGGAGGATTATGAAGATGTTGAAAGGTATGAAATACCTTTATCACCACTGAAAGAAAAAGGGGTTACAATATTTGATGATTTAAATCGAAACATTCAGATCATTACGAAAACGAACGCTGTTTCTTTTGTTGTACAGGATAATGATGACGTTAATTTAAAGTTTTGGTATGAAAATGACTTTGAAGTTCAATTCGATAATGAAAAATCTGAAAAACTTCTTTATGTTTTGCATCAACCAATCAAAAACATGGTTGTAAGAGAAGACAGAAAATTTAAATACAGATTCACAGCTTCAAATTTAATGAATCAATCATTTTATATTATAGATAAGAGAAATTTAAAGACACAGGAGTTTTTAATTCCTTTTCAGGAACAAATTGAAAATGATAACAACATGACATTGTTTGATGTAATAAATCAAAACATTGCTGTTATTGCTAATACTGATGAAGTTAGTTTTGTTTATGATGTTTCAACAAAAAAGGTCATTGTCAATATAAGTGAAAAATATGAAATAAAAATTTCATCTGTTTATGGTGAAACACTATTAAACACATTATCATTACCTAAGATTGATTATGTCATTAATCAAAATCAATCATTTAATAGTATTTCGTCCTCAGAAAAGGTACAAACAGCTCACTTTTTAACATTAGTAAGAAAAGCTTCCCAAAGAAAAACAATGCGAATGACAAAAATTAGTCAAGAATTTGAAATTCCAATTGGTTATTACTCTTCAGCAAATGAGTTATTTGAATCATTTACTGATGTGAAAATAAGTCTTTTAAGAGATCAGAAAGTAAATCTAGATGTTCCTTCATTGACAAAAATTATTTTTTCGGATGGACTTCAACAACTTTTAGGATTTAAACAAAATGTGTTCGGTGAAGGCGTTCACAAAAGCTTTTACCCCATCGAGTTGGATGCAGGAATTACAGAAATTTTCTGCTATACTGATATTATTGATGCACATAGAGTGGGGGGGATAAGTACTCCTCTGCTAAGAATAATTTCATTGGCTGGTGAAAAAGACAATCAGGTTGTGCGTGTATATAACGACCCTCTATTCTTCAAACTTAACAAAAAATTCATAGAAACTATTGAAATTGAGCTACGAACAAGCATGGGTTCAATGATAACATTCACTAGTGGAAAAACGTTTATAATTCTTTCTTTTCGTCAAAGATGATGATATATAAGAAGGTGAACCAGTTTTAGTTATCATTTAATGTTCGATTCGTCAAGTGTTTATATGTCAACATTGATGTTAAAATTTAATAATGCTTAGTGAGAGAGATTGTATACATTATTACTGTAATCAAGCTGGTGGTGGAGATTACTTTAAAGGTATTGCGCATCAGAGGGGGTATGGTCTATTTGGTGATATATTTCGTAAAGTTTCACCATTTCTGCTAAATGCAGTAAAATATGTTGGGAATCAATTATTAAATACAGGAACAAAAGTATTGGATGATGTGACGTCAGGTCAATCACTGAAAGGATCGACAAAAAGAAGATTTACGGAAACGATGAAAAATGTTCGAGGTGATGTTGTAAATAAACTTCAGTCAGGATCTGGTATAAAAAGACGGTGTTTGCGTACGTTAGCTACATCATCGAAAAAAATTGGAAAAGCAAGACGTAAGAAAACACGGAAACGTGATATTTTTTCTTAAATGATGGAAGAAAGATCAATGATTTCGCTTAAGTCTGAACTCGATTTGTTTACAGTGCCACCGACTCAGTTAGCAATAGAAGAGTCATCTCTTTTTGTTGTTCACCCTATTACATCAATTAACGATGATATTTCACCCATTGAATTTTATATTGAGGGAAACGGTCAAAATTATCTTGATTTTAGTTATAGCTTTTTACACTTGACAGCATGTGTAGTAAAATCTAATAATGACCCAATAGTTGATGATGGAGCAAATGATGACAAAGTTTCAACTATAAATTATCCTCTAAATTCATGTTTTTCCCAATGTTCAGTTTTTTTAAATGATAAACAAATTTCAACTCAAGTTAACTATGGTTACCGCAGTGTGATTGAGGGGTTACTGTTTTACGATCAAGCTGCTCAAAACAGTTTACTTTCAACGGGGTTGTTTATTAAAGATAGTGAGGGAAAGTGTGATACTGTTGATCCAACATTAACAACAGCAGCTAGAAATAACGCAATCGCAAAGCGATACCAAAGACTTAAAGGGAGCAAATTAATGGATCTGTATGGACCGTTACATATTGATCTTGCAAATCAGGATAAACTTATTCCTAATGGAATTAGTGTTCGAATTAAACTTGAACGTGCAAAAAACTCTTTTATTTTATTGTCGCTTAATGATGGGTATAAATTTAAAATAAAAAGTGCAACATTGCTAATAAGAAAAGTTCAAGTGAATTCAAGCATTATGATTGCTCATCAAAAAGCCCTTGAATTCTCAAACTTTAAACTACCTATTCGTAAAATTGATATCAAATCATTTACTTTATCTGCCGGCATACAATCAACAACTATACCGAACGCCTTTATTGGTGAAATTCCTACTAGAATCATCATATCTTTCGTTTCAAATAAGAGTTATAACGGAAGCTATCAATCTAACCCATTTAATTTCAAACATTATGGTTTGAATTACATTTGTTTATCACAAGAAAATAAAATGTTCCCAGCTAAACCGTATGTTCCTAATTTCAATGACAATAGTTATTCTCGGATTTATTATTCATTATTTACCGAACTAAAATCTTATTATCATGATCATTTAGTAAATATTAATTACGATGAGTTTTCAACAGGCTTAACATTCGTAAGTTTTGATATGACAAATGATTTTTGTGCAAGTGGAAGTCATTTAAATGTTATGCCCTCATCAAACTTATCAATAGATGTCAAATTTTCAGCACCTTTACCAGAAACAGTTAATCTTTTGGTTTACTCAGAACATAGAGCAATAATTGAAATAGATAAATCAAGATCAATTTATGTTGATAAATAAATGGATACCATGACTTTATGGAAATATGGTTTAAAAGATGACTACATTCAAAAACGATTTATGGGTGTGTTTGCATCGGATGATTTACCGAAGTTTAGAAAGAAACGTGATTTTTCTGTTATTGTAAATTTAGATCCGAAAAATAAACCCGGGAGTCATTGGGTTGCACTTCATTTCGAAAACAACAAATGTTTCTACTTTTGCAGTTACGGAAGTGATCCAAATGAACAAAACATAATTAACTTTATCAAAAGAAAGTGTGACTGTGTGGAATGGAATAAGAGTCATTTTCAAAGTTTGCAATCACAAACGTGTGGGAAATTCTGTCTTTATTTTCTTAGTAAAATTTCTCGTTCAAAAAAAATGGATTTAATCAATAAAAATTTTAATTACAACGAAAATAAAGTTGAAAACTTTTTTGAAAAATTATCGACTATTTCTTCAACCTCAACAAAAGTACAAAAATGTTCTACGTCACAAAGCTGTCAGAGTTATTTTCACTGTTTAGGTAATCTAAATTTATAATTTTCGAAAGTGAACGCTTATTCTTAGACATTTTTATGAGAATTATGGATTCTATGAATTTTCGTAAAATCTGTCAAAATATTTTCATTGGATGATTCGACTGTGACATCATAGTAAGACCTAATCTATAAAAGCTAGGACTTGACTGAAGAAGGTTGTTCACACTGCAACATGGAGAAATTCGGATTTTTGGTGATGCACAAGCGCAAATTGGAAGATCCCTACTCACTTCATAGTACATGTTCCAAATTATTTTCAACGTTGATGGAGTGTCTTAACACAGCTTCAAAAATGTCTATCGATGTTCCTGACCATCCCGACTACAGATTAAAAATTGCTTACTTCACGGTTCTCAACAACAAGGAAATTGTTAGAGAATTACATACAAAGAACTGTTTTGAATTGAATGAATAGAACTTTTGTGTGTTTTAATTGCAATGTGAAAATTATTTTGTAATTAAAAGACTGATGAAAAATGTCATTGTGTATCAGTCATTCATTTTACAATTGTAACACATGTATTTTTGAAACTTATTAAAATAAACATTATTTGTTTACTTTGTGTCATGTGTTAATTTACAGTACAAATGAATCATAATACCTTATTGTCTTATCTTCGTTAAACTGGATTGATGATGCACGACAGACATTTATTATTAATACCATATTGATTTTGTTCAAATATAAAAAATCAATATGACATAATAATCAAAGTGTCAATCGTTGACACAACTGGATTCGATAAAATTGGCTTCTTTTTCTTCAGCTTTAAAAAAAAATGATGAAGGAGACTCTTTAAAATCAGTAAAAAATTTATTAAAAAACCCATCATAATACCTTATTGTCTTATCTTCGTTAAACTGGATTGATGATGCACGACAGACATTTAATATTAATACCATATTGATCTTGTTCAAATATAAAAAAATCAATATGATATAATAATCAAAGCGTCAATCGTTGACACAACTGGATTCGATAAAATTGGCTTCTTTTTCATCAGCTTTAAAAAAATGATGAAGGAGACTCTTTAAAATCAGTAAAAATTTATAAAAAAAAAACCATCATAATACCTTATTGTCTTATCTTCGTTAAACTGGATTGATGATGCACGACAGACATTTAATATCAATACCATATTGATCTTGTTCAAATATAAAACATTAATATGATATAGAAATAAAAGCGTCAATCGTTGACACAACTGGATTCGATAAAATTGGCTTCTTTTTTCATCAGCTTTAAAAAAAAATGATGAAGGAGAGTCTTTTAAAATTAGTAAAATTTTATAAAAAAACCAGTATTATATTGAGTTCAAAGAATCTAACATGTCACAGGATGGAATCATCTAAAAAACTATGAAGAAACATTAATAGATTAACACACCCCATCAACTCTTTTCCTCGAAGATCTTTTTTGAATCATCGACTCATCTTTCTCTGAAAAGAAATGTTTGCTTCACATCGTGGATTACTATATAAGACTCCTTTTGCTACTGGTAATCCAATGATTTCTGGTGGATGCATGTCATCATTCCATTGACTGTAAGTTTATATCATGTCCTTCGAAAATATTTTTTGGATATCAGCCTCTATAACTATGTGTCTAATTGGAGCAACTTTTGCGTCTAAAATTTTTACTAGATCTATTTTATGGTGATGCCATGTGAGTATTTTTTACATTATCATCTGAATGATTTGTAAAATTGAATGTTATGTTATATGTAATGCAAGGTAAGTTTTATATTTTGTTCATATACCAATGAATTTAAGCTTAACGTTTCTCTTAAAACATAATCATAAATTAAAATATAAATTTTTTCATATTTTGATCATGATTTGATTTTGTGATTTATCATGTAAATGAATGACATAAATGTCAAAAAATTTCTTTTAATTGTAATTAGAAAATTATTTGTGTTAAAAAAATTGAGATAATAATTTTATAATTTGTCATAGACAATGGTCATAAATTAAATATAATTTTATTCATATTTTGATATTGCTTTGATTTTGTAATTTATCATGTAAATGAATGACGTAAATGTCAAAAATTTCTCTTAATTGAAATTAGAAAACTACTTGCGTTAAAAAATTGAGATAATGATTTATATTTCATAATTCGTCATAGACATTGTGTGACAAACTGATAGATGGTTAATTTTTTTCCTTGAAAGGTAATGTTTAATTTTGAAGTATATTTTTTCTTCATACTTTCAATTATCGATTTATCACGTAAGTAAACTTTTTGCTTTTGTATAACATTTTTTTTTTAATTAAAAAATGACTAAAAGTTTATACTATTTTGTTATTTTACTTTTAGAGTTTCATCATCATCATTTACGTTTCGAAGAAAATTGTAAAAGAACTAGACTGAAATCAAAAATGAATTCCTTTGCAGGTGAGTGAAGTTTTATATTTTTAATTGTAATGATTGTGTTTCGAATGTCATAAACATACAATAATAATGAATCAGCTATTACTTTTCAGATTTTGATAAGGTAATCAAAAGTAAACCATCAGATTCCTCATCTGAATATAAGAAGAAAAAGAAAAGACACATCAATGATGACCAAACAGAGGAAAAGCATGAGAAGATAAAAAGAAAAAAAGTTCCTGTGGACGATTCGCAATCCAATCAGTCTTCAACGACAAATGATCAATCATCTGGAAAACCAATTGTAGCAATCACCTCACCATATGATGTGGTTTTGTGTGAGGATAAAGTCAACGAAAAAGGTATTCCACCATACTCTGTCTATATTGGAAACGGATTCGCATTGAATGTAAAGGAATTTAAGAATGTTTATTATGTATGCATGTCAAGATCTCATAATGATCTTATCAGAAACCGCTTTAACATTCCTATAAGCCAGCTGGCCGATTTCATGCAAGCGTTAGTATTAACAAAAAAGCATATTAGTAATTTTACACTATGATCAAATTTTTATAAATGTTTCAATGTTGTTTTTGCTCATGTTTTCATTTTGACATTAGAAAAAAAATTTAAAAGTTTTGCTTTATCTCATTTTGAAAATGTTCATCCTTCATAACAGCTCATTTAATGGTTTTGCAAAAACTTTTAAAAAAGAATTATATAATTACATTGATGCTAATCAAGCATTTCTTGATAATAAAACAGAAATTTTTAACGTATTAAGTAATAGTAGAATCGATCAACGTTTTAGATTTTTAATATGTTCATGCGTAGAATTTATTAAGTTCATAAATATTGAAAAAACTGAATTTAAATTACAAAATTTTTATTTTGCGTCGTGTACTGAAAGAGTAATCTCACATTATCAAATAAATGATAAAATTGAAAGCGCAATCAATAAAATTCTGGTGAACATAGAAAACTTTATAAAATTAGGAAGCGGATGGATAGTAAAAAATATTTCATGCATTGATGTTCATGTTGGAAACTATGAGGGGATGAGCGGTGGTTGTGGACGAATAAGTTTACCACAAATTTTAAAAAATAAAAAATGTATAATTCATGTTAAAAGCGACGACAACAAATGTTTTCTGTATTCAGTAATTTGTGGTTTGTTTAAGGTGAAACATAATCGAGAATTACAAAGAACATATAAAAAATACTTGAAATATATAAACTTTAATTTTTTAAGATTTCCTGTTAAAGTGACACAAATCCCAAAGTTTGAAAAATTAAATAAAGTAAAAATCAATGTCTACGGTTATGAAAGAAATGTTTTTCCGATTTATATCAGTAAATTTAACAATGCTAAATGCGAAATCGATTTGTTGTTATACAAAAATCATTTTTTTTATATTTCTAATTTTAATCGACTTCTAAATAATAAGAGATTTTATCATTATTATTGTAAAAACTGTCTCAGCTCATTTTTAGGAGAAAATTCTAAAAACCTTCATGAATCATTTTGTTTCAGAAATGTTGCAGAACGCATTAAAATGCCAAACAAATATGAAAATACCTTATTTTTTCAAAATTACCATAAAATCATGAAACATTCGTTTGTGGTATACGCAGATTTTGAATGTTGTATCATTCCAACACATCATAAATTAGAGCAAACAGAAGAAAGTTATTCGATAAAAACACAAACCCACAAACCGATTTGTTATGCATTAATTGTAGTTGATGATGAAAAAAAAATTGTTTTCCATCGGTATCATTCGGGTGAAAATTGTGTTCATGACTTCTTAAAATGTTTGCATCACATTAAAGAGATTTTGTTAGAGTACATGCAAAGAGATATCCCAATGAATGGAACTGACATTTTTCCATCATTGTCAAGTAGGTGTTCAATATGTAATGTGCAATTTAAAAAAAATGATATCATTGTCAGAGATCATAATCATCAAACAGGAAAATTTAGAGGCTATGCTCATTCTTCATGTAATTTAAACTTTAAAGTTTCATATTTTTTACCTGTGGTGTTACATAATTTAACTGGGTATGACTCTCATTTAATTTTTAAAAACTTATCCAATAAATTCGCAAAAAATATTAAAGTGATTCCTATAAATAATGAAAAGTATACCACTTTTATAATTGACGATTTGAAATTTATCGATAGTTACAATTTTTTACCATCATCATTGTCAAAACTTGTTGAAAATTTAAAAGCTACACGTGATAATTATCGTATCCCCTTTCCAATCTTATTTGAGTTTTTTAATGATAAACGAAAATGTGAACTGTTGTCACAAAAAGGTATATTTCCATACACCTACTTAGATGGAATTGGAAAATTGTCAGAAACGAAGCTACCAAAAAAAAAGTATTTTTTAAATGATTTAACTGGGAAAGATATATCCGACGATGAATATAATTATGCAAAGAAAATATGGAAACGTTTCAAATGTAAAACATTCGAAGACTATTTGAAAATATATTTGTTCACCGATGTGTTGTTGTTGGCAGATGTTTTTGAAAGTTTTCGTAATATTTCATTGAACATATATAATTTAGAACCTGTTCACTTTATCTCAGCACCTGATCTGTCATGGACAGCAGGTCTAAAAATGACAAACATCAAACTCGAACTTTTTACGGATGTAGATATGTATCTGATGATTGAGAGCGGAATACGAGGTGGAATATGTATGGTAGGAAAACGCTTTAGTAGAGCAAACAACAAATATTTGAATGAACTTTATGATGAAAAAAAAAAAAAAAGCTTTATCTTAGCATTGGATGTCACGAATCTTTATGGGTATGTAATGTCAAGTTATCTTCCCTACGGCGGCTTTAAATGGTTGACTGAAACCGAAGTAGAAAATTTTGATCTCTTTTCTTTTGATGCGAATTCTGAAGAAGGTTTTATTCTAGAAGTTGACTTAATTTACGATAAGAAATATCACAATATTCACAATGATCTCCCACTCGCTTGCGAGCATATGACAATCAATTATGATAAACTGTCACCATATCAAAAGATGTTAATGAAAAAATTAAATATAAAACCAAACTCATCAATAAGAAAGCTTATCCCCAATTTTAACGATAAAAAAAATTATGTTACTCATTATTTAAATTTACAATTTTACATTAGTCATGGAATGACATTGAAAAAAATTCATCGAATCATTTCGTTTAAACAAGCCCCATGGCTAAAGCCATATATTGATCTAAACTCATACAAAAGACGAACCGAACCAGGTAAATTTTCTAAGGATTTTTACAAACTTATGAATAACTCCTACTTTGGAAGATCGTTGCTAAATGTAAGAAAGCTTAGAAATGTTGTTGTATCTACCAATGAAACACAATGTAAAAAGAATATGGAAAGCGCTACCCTAGAATATTTTCAGTCAATCAATGAAAACTGTGTTCTTTTTAAAAAAAAAAGAAATAGCTTGTTCTTAAACAAACCCATATATATTGGATTTTCTGTTCTAGAATTATCAAAATTACACATGTATCGAATTTTTTATGATGTTTTTAAAAAATTTTATTCTGAAAACGTATCTTTTTTGTACTGTGATACCGATTCTCTTTTTCTTGAATTTAGCTGTGACGATCTTTATCATGATCTAAAGTTTAAGCTTCCAAACATCTTTGATTTTTCAAATTATGATTCTAAACATTTTTTATATAATTTAGACAATCATATGACTGTGGGGTATTTAAAAGATGAAACGGCGGGTGTTCCAATCATTGAATTTTGTGGCTTAAAGCCGAAAATGTATTCAATTACATATGGGACGCAGTGTAAAAAAACAGCTAAGGGAATTAAATCATGTGTTTTGCAAGATCTAATGCATGAGACATATGTAAAAACACTCAAAGACGATTTAGTTCATAGAGCAAACTTTAAAAATATAGTTTCACGAAATCATGAAATTTCAACTATTGCTGTTAATAAGATGTCGTTAAATAGTTTTTATGACAAAAAATTTCTTATGAGCGACAAAATAAATAGTTATTCATTTGGACATTTTAAAATTGCTGAAATTGAATCAGATGAAGAAATCTAACTTTATGTGAAAAATGAATACAATGTAAAAAAGCTGTTCATCTAATAGATGAAATATGTAACATAATGTAAAAAATTGATGTGTAACTTTATGTGAATATTGTAAAAAGTGGAAAAAACAAGCTGATCATCTAATGAATGGAAAATGTTAAAGCAAAATCAGTGTAACATTGAATATAAGTAAAAAATAAAAATGTTTTTTATTTATTTTGTGTTTTTGTTTTATTTTAATTTCAGACTCATCTAAACAGATTAATAGGACTTTTTTTCAAAATGAATATTTAACTTCAACTAAGAGATGTCCAGAAATGAGTGTGAAGGAAATGATTAATATCTTTCATTCGGGGTTTTATACTGAACAGTAGTGAGTTTTTTTTTTTTTTTTTTTTCCCAAACAAATTTGTTAATATTAGAAAAATAAAAATGAGATCAATTTTGAAAAAGAACATATTTTTTAAATTACACATTACATATCATCTTCATTTTGAATGAGTAAAAGAAAATAAGATTTTTAGCACAAGGGTGTGTGCTCGAGAGGATAAACGCACCGGACATATCCGCTCATCACCCACCCTTTTGCATCATCGCGGGTTCGAATCCACACACACACACACACACACACACACACACACACACAAATTTATAAGTCAAAATAAAAACAATTTTGATTTGAAAAAATATTCATAGTTTAAAAGGATTATTAATAAAAAAATCAAATAAAATTTTAAAAGAATTTTTAAATATTAAAATAATGAAAAAAAAAAAAAACATAACAGAAATCGAAAATGACTAACCTTTGACATCATCAAATCTGTTTTCTTAATTTTCTCACACACAGTTTTCAGATGAAAATTTTGTATCGGAATTAACCAGACAAATCACACCACCAACTAAAAACAACCATGCACCACAACTCACATATACACTGATTTTGTTTCTGTGTGACATTCTCGCTTATATGTAATCAGAAAACAACAGTAGGATGTTAGATCGGAAAAAGGGGTTATACAACGTTTCCTCTGTAGTGTATTCATATCACATCCTCGACAAACAACTAAAATAATTCTCTCACCATTCTAACTTATCAGTTGATTGTGTTCAGAAAATAAAAGCACTCGGAAGCTGGATCGGAAATCAACATTTCCTCTTTCCTTGCAAAGGAAACGCTGAATCGTGGTCTGAAGAAACAAACAAAATAAAAATAAATCCAACGCATTTCCTTTTGTGAATATCTCTTTCTGAAATCAGAAAAAATGAGGCCTTCGATTGGAAACAATTTTGTCATACAATAAAACTTTCTGAAAGAGAAAGTACAAATATTTAAAAAGGTAAAATGATTTACATTTTTCCATATTCCACACAGGGGAAAAAAATAATGAGTAGAAGTTTAGTGATACGATAAAAACGTTCAGCTAAGAGAAAGTACAAAAATGAAAAAGGAAAAAAGATTTACAACATTTCAAGTATGTTAGTTTTTTAAGAAATAAGTCTGAAAGATCTATAGTCACATCTGGGGTTATAAAAATGTCAAAAGCAGACAAATAGCCACTACTAACACTCTATAAATTTACCACCTGTCTAAGTTGACCACTAAAGTGCTGCACCGCAAGTGTTCAACTTACACCCGGTTTCACTTTACCTAAAAATGCATAAATTGCTTGTAGCTTAATCTAAAATTAGATATAAACAACAGGGCTCGACCGATGGCATTTTTTGGCCGATGGGCCGATGCCGATTGTTGGCCGATTGTTCCAAGATCGGCCGATGGCCGATGAAAGAAAAAGTCGCTTTAAACCATTAAAACGTGTAGAATGCTTGTCAAAAATGTCATTTAAATCATTTGTTTATTTTTATGTTTATAAGAACATTATAATAGTACATAAATGCATTATTCAAGCACCGTAAGATTGTTTGGGGGAAGTTTACATAATAATTAAAACAAAAAGATTCACTCGCGATTCTAGTAAAGTAATTAAACTATTTGGAGATATAAAAAAATTAAAAAATGCTATATGATAGGACTTTTAATTATTTTTCTTATCTTTGCAAAAAAACTAAATATAATTATAGGATCGGATCGGGTCTAATTCCCTTTCGTTTAACATTTTCTCTTTATAGCACCTGCACTGCATATGCCAAGCGCAACTGCCTTTCTTTTCTTATTTTTTTCAAGGAGAGGAATGCAGATGTTATAATACAGACTAACAAATAATGTGGGATTGTATCTTCAATGAAATTGTCAACCCCCTCTTCTCAGGTTTTTTTCATAATTCTTCCCTCCCCCCCCCCCGTTTTAAAAAGAAAAGCGGGAACGATTATATGTATATTTTTCATTATAAAATTTTTTTAATAAAAATACCTCTTTTTCTAAAGTAAAAATAAAATGCTAAAATATTTCGCTCGCAGTAAAGCCCCCTTGTTCATAACCAAGAAATACTGAATATTGCTTTAAAAGCATAGACGTGAGATTTTTTTTGTCATTACAAATGAATGCTGGGTCTTAAGAACTAATCTTATTAGCTTTTTTTTTTTTTTCTTGTGAGTTGAAAACTAGGCTGAAATACTTGACATGTGATTTATATTTTCATGAGCACAACGCAAGGTCACCGAAATAAACCAATATTTTCAGCACCAGCAGTTTTCTGTTGACAAATAATCTTCTGAAAAACACGTGATCGTTTATAAAAATTAAGATGTATTTTGAAATATTTATATATACGTTGTCAATCTTTGAAATTAATGAAATTGTAGAATTTTTATTAAGGTATTATTCCACTCTGTTGCTCGAACTCGTTTTTTTCAGAATTAAATTTTTGAAAATTCCAAGTCGAACTTGGACACATAAAATTTCGATCAATAAACATTTATACTGAAAAATTGTTTCATATTATTTGTCAATTATTCCATGTTGTAAACTAACAATAAAATAACAAGAAATATTCTAAACTGAAAGCAGATGCAACGAGATTGTTGTTCAGTAATAGAAAAACTGTCAACTGTCTAACACGTGGCATCAAAGAAGCCAAAAAAAAAAAAAAAAAGCGCTAAAAAACGACGTATAAACGGGGGAAAATTAAAATAACTGTCGTATAAAAAAAGTTAATGTATTTTGAAAATAAAGAAATTTTAGCATTTTTATTAAGATATTAAATCCTCTGTCGCGCGAACTCAATTTTTAAAAATTGCAAGTCGAACTTGGACGCATAAAACTTCGATCAATAAACATTTATACTGTAAAATGTTTTCTTATTTTTGACCAATCTTTCGTGTGTTGTAAAATAAAAATGAAATAATGAGAATAACCGCACACTAAAAGCAGATGCAACGATATTGCTGCACAATTGCAGAAAAACTGTAACGCGTGGGATCGAAGAAGCAAAAAAAAAAAAAAAAAATGCTAAGAGGAGAAAGTTTACGCTGGTAAAAATTAAAATTATTATCGCACTTTGATTGAGTTGACTTTGTATTATTTACAGTTTTGGAATAATAAGAAACATGACAAACTAAAAGCAGATAATATAATATTATTGCACAATGACATCTAATGCACTGAGTCATTATTAAACGAAAAACGGACAAAAATGAGGGAAAACTAATCTAGTGCGAAAAACAAATTGCACTTATAAGAAGCCTCTATTACTTTTACTTATATTCTATTTCGCGAGCATTCTGTTCAAAGAGAAATAATTTTAATAATGATGGTTTTCGGGCAGCGATCGCTTAAACTATTTTTCCGAATTTTTTATCAAATACTTTGTAAAATGACATTATTTTTGTGCTTTTTTGAACTGATGTGCTGCCTGTTATTGTATGGAAATAGAAATCTAGCTATGGAGAAAAAAGAAAGTTAAAGACAGAATGGAAAGTTGTCCCTGCAAAAACATCGGCCTTGCATCGGCTTTTAGATGTTTTTCAAGGCCGATGGGCCGATGTTTTTCTAAAGTTAACATGGGCCGCCGATGCCGATGACCGATGGCAACTTTGTCGGCGCCGATGCATCGGCGAGACTGATGCATCGGTCGAGCCTTAATAAACAACAATTTGATTAAAGATAATTTTTCATATGCTTTTGTATCTTAGCCCTTGCCTTTTTTTTTTGCTTTCTTTCTTTTTTAAAACCACTAACAAAAACCAGTCATTCAAAAGTAAAATCTGTAAGAGTTTTAATCAAAGAAATTTATACTCTTAAAATCAGCATTCTTAGTTGAGAAAAAAAAAATAAGAAAATAAACTTAATTTTTAATAATGTATATACATAAATTTAATTCCTCTGCCAGAGTAATTTGATTAAAAATTTTTTACTCATTACATTACTCAATATTTATCATATTTTAAGTATAATGTATGCAGTAATTATATTCAACTACTGCGGCGCAATATGACATCATACATCCGTCCGTGCTGATGTCTGAGGTAAAGATTGATGCTGTTTTCCTGCAATGGAAGTGCATGTGAGGGAAAAAACTTACCACCGATCAGAGTATATTTAAATATACATTTTCTTATCTTAAAAAAACATGAACGTTATAAAAAAAAGTTTACAGAATTTTCATTTTAGAGCAAAAAAGTCCAAAATAATTCTTTTGGAACAGCTTATAGCAAATTTTTCTTTTTGGAGCAGAATTGTGAGCTCTGTTATTACTGTAAGTTTCAAGGTTAGCCCCCAGCAGGAGCGGACTGGGCCACCGGGACATGTCCCGGTGCGCCTCCATCTAGACGCCTCCCCAAAAAAAAAAAAAAAATCTTTGCGACATTTTCACCCTAATAATTTATAGAAAGAGAAATGGAATGAAATAACTTGCTTTTAATCCGTGAAGACAAAAATCTTGATTTAAGGACTTTGGAAAGGCAAACGACTTTTCCAAGCAAAACCACATTTGTAAAGGCTTTAGGACGTATAGCTTCAGGGATACGTTTTGGTAAGACTCGGGGAAGGGGTGAGGGGACAGTCGAGAATATAAGTGTTATGGTATATAGTTCTATGAGGATCCGCGAACACATTGAGTCGAGGCGCCCGTTTTGGAATATGGATTCCGTTCCCTAAGTAAAAGTTTGACTAGTCACAGGGGTGCTCACCGGGAGAGGGGAGGTCATGGTGCAGACTGCGGCATTGGGATTTTTTGTTGGGTTGTCGATTTTGAGGGGCTCCGTAGTTTTTTAGGGGGGGGGGGGTACACGAACGCTCTGAAAGTGTGGGCACCTCTACTAGTCATAAGTGATGTATGAAAATTAATAAAACTAGTGTATCTGCATTGCATAGCCCTTGTTTTTATTATAGGGCACTACGAAGTATTGCTAAAGCTTCATAATGAACAAACTTCTAATTATTTTTGAAGTTTGTTGAAAAATTTCATGGCGCCCTGTGAAGATTTCTCAGATCCTCGGAGCACAGTTTGGGAATCATTGCATGCTTGTAAGTAACATTGAAAAACGTGAATGAAATTTTGTTGACCCCATTTCCTGCCTTATAACATGTTTTATTTTGTGGTGTTGGGCGGAGGCGGGGCCAGGGGAGGGGGAGCACGTACACAGTGTAGACAGGCGGGAACATAAGAGCTATATTCAAATTTAAAAAGCCATATGGGTGATGTTCAGTTAAAATAAAACACGGGGATGCAGTCACTACTTTAGAAACAAATTCATTTATTTTTCAAAAAGTTATGTCCTAAATTTCAATAAACAAGTGAAACGACACTTCATTGGTAATAACTAAAAAATATTTAATGTAGAGAGATTTAAATGCATAAGTAGGGACACAGTGTGGTCGATAAGGCGTTTCGACACTTTTTTATTAGGTGGAACTCTGCTCCGGTACTTTATTTTGAGCTTTATTTGTTTTTATTTTGTTTCAAATTCTGGATTTCGCTCAAAACCAAACTAATTTGACTTAGTTCAAATCTGATTTTAGCTTATTTTTATTTTCAGATTCTGTATCTAATTTTAATATAATTCAAATATTGTTTCGATTTTTATTTATTTATATTGATAAACAAAAAATAACACGTATTTTTTATCGCAACTATCTTAAAAATAAAGTTAAAATATGTATTTATAATATATTAATTTCATACAATTAGAATTACAGGGTTCGGTGATTTAAATCGAGTGTTTTAAATCGGTACAATGGCTGGGACACCTTGAGAGAATGGAGGAAAACAGAGGCTCTAATAAGATTTTCAAGGGACAATGCCAGGGCCAGAGGAAAAGAGGAAGGCAGGTTAAAAGATGGGTAGACGAGGTGGAAAAAGACCTTAAAAATCTAAATATCCGAAACTGGAATGAAAAAGGGAAAAACAGAGGGCTTTGGAGGGAAATTGTTAGGGAGGCCATGGTCCTACATGGGCTGCAATGCCAGGGAGTTGGTTAGTTTTAATTCGTTGATTTAAATCAAATGTTTAAAATTGGTGACTTAAATCAAGTGTTTTAAATCAGTAATGTAAATTATTTTTGGAAAATCATGATTCTTATCAAACATTTAGATTTGCCTGAGATTTGTTATTATTATTATTTTAAAATAAACTGTACAAATTTTATATTTCACAAAAATCAATTGATATGATTATATTTATTAACACATAATCTTTAACGTGTCATATACGTAACTAATATGCTAAACATTTGTTTATTCATCAATAAAACTGTCTTAACCATTACGCCAAATAAACTGTTGCCACAGAAACTTTCAAATGTTAGAAAAAAAATGTAATATGTTGTTGTTGTCGTGTCCTCCGCGTGGCGAGGAAGAATGGGTACGCTGCTCTTGAGTCTAACGGCGCCCTTGTAGGCAGGAATCCGATTTCCGCCCCTTGAAAGGTCTCTTAATTTTTTGAACCAGCTCACAGATGAGAGACCGTCACCTGGGATTGGCACCCCCAGAGGTATCGTTTCACTTGGAGGACATTGGACCCACGACCTATTTAACGTGCACCAGCTCCCTTTAGCGTACACGGACCGCAGAAACCAGCCGCGAGAGGTTGTCACCCTCCCAAACACTGACCTTAGTCAGTACTGCTTCAATTTTGGTGTTCTGCGGGAACCGAGCTTCTACCGACTGGTCTACTGCGGGACAATTATCTAATAGAATGCAAGAAATAGGCTTTTAAAGGTCAAAGTAGATTAGTTTTATTCTTACTCCTTCTTTTAGATTACATCAAAATATTAACTGCATATACATTGCTTGTTTCATATTTTAAATCCGTTACAAACAATAACTAAAATATCAATCTATAAATACTATTTTTACATTAGATTCAAATATAACATTTCAGTGACACTGTGCAAAGTCTGCCATTTTTAAATGTAAACCGATTGTTAGTTTTATTCTTTTGAATAGTGTTTGTGAATAATAATAATAATATGAGAACATTGCTAATAAGTAAGTAATATATAAAATAATATGCAGTACAAAGTAGCAATTTTGAATTATTATTATTTAGAATTGGTTTCTTCGAAACGGTGCATGTTTTGATTTACGCTATACTCCTATGTACAAAGCACTCTTATGTAAATAAATTTTTCCTCGAAAATCCAACGAAAAATTACTTCTCAAATCAATTATTGTTAAAATTCTGAAAAACAAGAAATAACTCAGATTAAGTATTTTATTAAGGTGCCTGATTCTTTGAACAAAATTGCTCCATTTTCGTTTTCTCAATGATGGTAAATGTGGTGCCTCTCTCCATATGCCTAAAGAATAATTTTAACGGGCGTAGAAAAAGGAAAATAAAAGAAAAATATTATACAAAAGTGCAGTAATGATTTTTTCTTTTCGTTGTAGATTCCTTTGTTCTTGTATTAATTAAATATAATTTTATTTCCACCTATTTAAAAAAAGAAAGGAAAAAAGAAACGAACAAACATAAAAAGAAAGAGCAACCTTGTATTTTAATATAATCCTAAAATTATTTTTGTATTTAACTTATCTATTTATTACAAATTATGCATTCATTCAATCAGTTAAGCCTAGAGTAGAATAGCAGGGTTCGTACTCTTTTGGCAAAACAAAAAATAAGGACTTTCTAAGGTCTTTTTAAGGACCTACAAAAATTTTTAACGACCTCACAAATTTTTTGAAATATACAAACTGTTATGTTTATTTCAGAAGGAAGCATTATTGAAAGAGGAAATTGATTTAACATCGTATTTTTATTAGGAACACAACACAAACACTTTTATGGAGCTCTCTTTGACTTGTTGCTTTTCTAATGTTTAATACAATCAGGGAGTTAAATAACTATTGGAGCTAGTAATAAGAAGCACACAACACAAGCATTAATCATATGTAAGCAAATTATCATGATATGAAAAATTATCAAAAATGGTTAGTGCTATAAAATACAAGCTAAATGAAGAAAACAATTTAAATAAAAAAAATTGTTAAAGAAAACGCTACACTTTGTCTTGAGAATTTTTGTTTAATTTAGATTTTTTTTTCATTTTACTTACCTTATGTTGCCAGCATCTCAATATAGCCTTACTTAAATTTTTATCTCTGCCATAAATAAATTTTTAAAATTATTTAGAAGAGCTTACAAAAATTCAGAAAAAACTTCTTCATTTGGAGGAAAATATTTTATTTTGGAAACAACATACAAAGGAAAAATGGAGCTAATTCGCTTAAAACTTTGTACATTACCCTCAAATGGTAACTATCAAAATTTAACTACAATAAAGTTTCAAAAAATATAACACATTTTTAAAATAAAAAATAAAAGAAGCAGACTACAGGCTGCAAATACTCAAACAACTGTCTACTTTTTGAATAATTGATATATTTACAGAATGCAAAAAGATAGAAATCTCAAAATCTGCGTGCAATTTTCGGCGAAGCACGTGCTAGATGTTAGCAAGTTTCCAGAAAATAGGTTTTTACACTTTCGCGTTATAAGTTATGAAAATTCCTGTAAATTAATACATAATTAATTATTAATTATGTATTAAATTAATACATATTTAAAAAAAAAGTTCCTTAAAATATTTTCTTGTTTTGTAGTGCAATCTTTTAAATAAAAATACTTGTACATCAGCTTGAAAAACCAAATTTCGAAGTTCACAAATAAAATCAGAAAAACTAGGAGAAAATGGAGCATTTGGCAACTACGGTGTATAGTTTTAAGAAACGGTCGATTCCTTCAATTTACTGCAAATTAAGAAATTTCACGAGATACAAATTTGGATTAACGATGATTTGGAGATGATGAAATATCATCATCTCCCACACAACAAAACCCCACAGCGAACGATTTTGCCAAATTGGTAGCTAAAAATTACTACGTATTAAAACATTGCTTAAAAAATTAATAAATTAATTTTTTCGATACGGGAATTTATTTGATCTAAAAAAAAAACAATGGGAGAACAAACTGTTTAGCAAAAGACCAGCTGAAAAGCGATCAGGAGAGTTGGCAACTCGGCGCTTATTAGTGTAAGACGTAAGAAAAATGATAATAAAAATAAATCATTCTTTTACCTATAACAGTATAAATATGCGATAATCATACATGCAATTGGCCAAACTCAAGAAAAAAAAAAAAAAAACTGAAAGTTTTTTTTGCCTACATATTAGTTAAATGTATCTCTTTTATTGAGCTAGATGTCAACGATAGGCTTCTTTGAAGCATTCCCCACCCCCAACCCCCCTTAAATTAAAAAAAAACAGTTTCAAAAGCAATATTTATTTACTGATTACTTGTTAAGGGCTGCTCCTACTTGCTTTATTGATAATTGTTTAGAATGTATTTAAATTTAGTAACAATTTTCATGAAAGAAAATTGTTTACTTTGTAACTAAACTAATAAATAGTATCGAATCCCAAATTTGAAATCCCAAAATTCGGCCGTTTTTCAAAAATACCCGATTTTTTGTTGTTGTTGTTGTAAAATCAGAAAAAATTTTAATTTAAGAAACTGTTAAATCAATAAATACGAGTAAGTTTTAATTCTAGAAGTAATCTTGTAGATATATTTCTTACATGAGCTTAACTAAGAAAACCCAACCATGTTAAAAAATGAGTTCTTTAAGCGCACCTTTCCCTAACTTTTTTTCCCCTCGAGTCCTTAAAAGTCCGTTTTTCAAATTTTATTCCTTTTTCTTTTCTTTTTTTAAAGCAAAATGAGGGATTGTGTGAGGGAGGGAACTTGTGTGATTTGTTTTTCTGTGGTCTTAAATGGTGCCCAGTTACTGGGAGCCGTTGCATTTTATACGAATGCTTGGTGCTTTGATTCGACTTGTCTACTAATATATATATATTTTTAAAGATATAGTTCTATTTTCTTTTTCATACAATTGCAGGATATAGCTAATTCTGAGCTGCCATGTGGGTGGGTACAAGTTTATTTTAACTGAATTGGGTGTTGTAATTTGAAACATTTTATCAAAATCCATGAATTTTTTTTTTTTTTTTGTAAAAATATATAACACATCAATTTAGTTACACCTTTTCAAAAAAAAAAAGTTACTTAATTATTTACCAGTTGAGAAAACACTGCAATTTGAAGTAAAAATGCGTTGATATTTATGTAAATCCACCATTTTTGGTCCTGTCAATCCGCCATTTTGGGTCTGTCCGAAAGCCGCGATAGTACCGGTACCGAGCAAACCAAATTTGAGGCTCGATTAAGTAGTTGAAATGAAAGAAGTTTCATTTTTGTGAAGAGTACAAAAGATTGCAAAACAAATGAAGCGCATGGGTACCTTCTTATTTTAACAAAAAAAATTAAGCAACTGGAATAAAAAATAAGGATTTTTTAAGGCCTTAAAAATGAAAATGAACATTAAGGACTTTCTAAGGACCGTACGAACCCTGATATTGTCCTCCACGTTCTTAGTGTGTGTTAGGCTTGTTCTTATACACTTGTCCCTTTCGAGCTTCTCACAAGAAGAAATCACAGGTTATAGGGAGAACAAGATGATTTAATGTCACAATCGCGAATTCACTTTCATTCAGCTTAGTAGCCTCAAGGTCAGTGTCTTCTTTCGCTTCTCATATACGAGTACTAAAAGCAAATTTTTGTCAATGTCAATTTATTCCATTGACATTGACAATAATTGAATCGTTTATTTCAGAAACCCGTTAAGTGCGCTTTTTTAAATTTTCGGAAAACTAAAAAAAACTTCCTAATTTTAAAATTAGTAAAGGTTTTGGCTTGGGAAAAAATTAAAGTGTTTCTTATTGTATTCCAAAAACAAATAATGCTTGGGGTTAATTTTAAAAATTATATTTTTTTTGAAAAAAAATTTAAAATTTTTGTAGTTGACGGGTTTCTGCAATAAGATAAAACTTTTTACTTGAAAAAATAAGTTTTTGACTATAATATTGATTTTGAAAAGCAGTTGTAGGTTGTAAATAAAAAAGCATATTATCTTTATGTTAGAATTTATTTAACATCAAAGAAAAAAGTTGAAGTATCAGTTAAATAAATGATGAACACAAAATAAAGAAATAATGGAAGACAAACGAGATAACATAAAACAAATCGTTCTATGCATATAAGGCCAAGCCTACTGTTAGAGTTTTTATTCTACTCATCGTCATACACTACGTCGATGTTGTAGGCGGCTTCGGTCGTAGGACACTGGAGGATTTCATCATAAAAATATTCTTGGCCTGTAGTATACTTGGCCAACTTCTTCAGGTGATTGATTTTCTTTGTGTTGATCGCTATCTTTCCAGATGGACATGCTAGCATTGTTGGGAACTCCGGAACTGCAGAATATTTTTTGAGTGTGAATGTTGAGGAGGTGAAACCGTCAATGAAGTGCTTAGTAACCACTTTTCCTCGGTCAGTGCTGTTGTAGTAAAACTCTTTGTAAGTGGATACTTTAAAAGGAATCCTGTCTTCCTTTGAATTCCCCTACCAGAAGTTTCATCTGAGTTGACAGTCTTCTTGCAAAAATGTGGCCACCAAGTATTAAAAGCATAAACCATGTCATTTGCTACTTGGTGAACAGTAAAGCGCCCTGATATACTTGATTTCAGAATCATGTCAGCATACTGATTTGGCGTGTAAACTCTGTCAACTCTTCGAACAACACGTTTGATGCAGCCAAAATCTCAATCACAGGGTAAGAATGAATGACCTCTGACTGGGAAGTAGTGACGAACAGTTTCGAATGTTCCTCTATCACAAAGATTCATCAAGAACCTCACCATACAATGATTTTTGTTTTGCCCTGAAGGGCCATCACTGAAAAGTGTTAAAATATTAGTCTTTAAATATGCTCTCACTCGATAGATGGCAGCACTGCTGCAAACTGTAATGTTTTCAATGTGTAATAATAAACTTACTTCTCCTCTGGCTACCATGTGTGATGTTTGTCTTAAGAAAGGTGTGGTGAGTTGAATACAATCTCAGGTATGGGTATTTTGATCTTTTATTAGGTTATGGGCCCAGGCAATAGATTGTAATATTAAATAATGATATCAGTAAATTTAGTTTAATTTTATGATAAATTTAAAAATTAAATTAAACAATTTTGGTCACCACATGTAATGTTAGGTTTAGTAACAAAAATGCTCAAGGATTGTTTTCAGTTGCAATCTTCATTAATCTGCTTTTTAATTAAAATGTTAGGCATTTAAATCTAAATTTTTTGCTTTTCAATAGAAAATTTATTGAAATTAATGTTTAGTTTATGAAATTTATTGAAAGTTAATAAGTTCATAAAAATGCCTGGGGAAGGGTTTACACATAAACAGCTAATTGGCAGAGCTAATTATTTGGATTGGAAATTTGCAATGAAAATGCATTTAATTAAAAAGGATTTGTGGGAATATGTTGCAGGAACAAAAGAAAATGTAGAGAAAGATGCCAAAGCCTTGTCCTATATTGTTGAAGGAGTAAGTGAAACAATTTTTAATGATGTAAGGGAATTAACCAGTGGGAAGGAGGCATGGAAGATATTGGCTGATACATATGATGATAAAGGTATCACTAGAAAAGTTTCTGTCATTAAGGATTTAGTTAATAACCGTTATAATGATTGTAGAGATATGTCGGAATACCTCCATAAGATGATCTCTGCTTACCAACAATTAAAATCAACATGTATTAAGCCTGATGAAGAGTTAGTGGCAGGAATTATTTTGGCCAATTTGCCTGATAGGTTTGATCCTTTAATTATGGCCTTAAAAAATTGTGGCGAGGAGATAGCGGTAGACAATGTTAGAACCCGATTAATGGCCGAAGACACTAAATCTCTTGATGAGGGGAAAGAGAAGGCTTTTGTACATGAAAAGTTTAAAGGCAAAGGGTATTTCAAAGGCAAATGTTTTAAATGCAATTTATTTGGACATAAAAGTGCTGATTGTCAAAGGCAACCACGTCAAAAGGGTGGGTCAACCGACAGATTTGGTAAGAAATCTGGTGCAAGCTCAAAATTTACAAAGAGGGATGAAGCTTATGTTGCGGGAATTTATGTTTCGAATATCTACCCTGATATAAATATTTGGTATATGGATTCTTGTGCGTCATTCCACATGACTCCACATAAGGAACTAATTAATGACTATGGGAAACCCACCATTACTCAGATTAAAACAGGTAGCTCAGTTATTGAAGTTGAGGGTGAAGGCAGCATAACTTTACTTTTATGTAGAAATGGAGAGAGGGTAAATGTGACCTTTACTAATGTTTTGCATGTCCCCAAGTTAACAGCAAATTTGATTTCAATTAAGTATTTAAATAAGACTTTTGGAATGATTACAACTTTTACTGGAGAAAGGTGTTATGTTTATAAAGGTAATCATTTAGTTGCAACTGGGACTGGGACGAGAGATAATTTGTACTCTCTTGATTTAAGCAGTGAAGTGGCTTTAATTAGTAGTAAGGGTGCATCAAATGAACTATTACATAAAAGGATGGGCCATTTAAGTGAAGGAGGAATGCTAAGACTAAGTGATATGGTTGAGGGTTTTGCATTTAATGGTAAATTATTAGAATGCATATCATGTATCAAAGGCAAAATGCATAGGCAAGCATTTCCGAAAGGTAAAACTAAAAGGGCAAAAGAATCGTTAAGCATTGTCCACAGTGATTTGTGTGGACCGATGAGTGTTTCATCAATTGGGGGTGCTCGGTACTTTATTAGCTTTATAGATGATTATTCGAGAATGACATTTGTTTATTTCTTAAAGAACAAGTCTGAGGTTTTTGGAAAATTCAAAGATTTTCAAGCACTTGCTGAAAGGCAAACTGGGAAACCAATTAAGATCTTGCGTTCTGATAATGGAACAGAGTATATCAATAGTGAAATGAATAGCTTTCTAAATACTAAAGGGATTCAGCATCAAAAATCCATCCCATACACACCGGAGCAAATGGGTGTAGCTGAACGTAATAACAGGACTCTAGTTGAACGGGCAAGGTCTATGTTAGCAGATGCTAAGCTTGAGAAAAAATATTGGGCAGAAGCAATTCAAACAGCAAATCACTGTAAAAACATATCACCTACCATTGCTGTTTCTGGGATGACCCCTTTTGAAAAATGGCATGGGGAGAAACCTAATTTAGAGTACTTAAGAGTGTTTGGGTGTCGGGCTTTTGTGCACATCCCCAAACAAAAGCGGTCAAAATGGGATGTCAAAGCAAGAGAATTAATGTTTGTTGGCTATTGTCAAGATAGGAAAGGGTATCGTCTAATTGATCCAAAGAATTTTGAAATTATTAATGCTCGTGATGTGCATTTTTTGGAAAATGATATGTTTCATGCAACACAAAATTGTTCATCAGAATTTTGTGATGATTCCTTATTCAGTGGGAGTGTAGTTACAGATAATGCATCTGATGCTGCGGGTGAGGAAACATCACTTAATGTCCAAAATGACTTTAATGAGATAAATGATGATTTAGAAGATGATAGTTCAATAAACAACATTGCTGTAGATAATAATTTGGATAGTGGTAATAATGCTGGTACTAACGATGTTGTTAATAATATGCCTACTTTAACTCGTCCTCGGAGGGAACATAGACTTCCAGATCGTTATGGGGATTTTGACACAAATGGTATGCCAACCTTGCAAATGCCTAATTTAAATCCTGTATGTTTTGTAGAAGCATTAGCAGCTATGGCAGCTGATTTATATTCTGAACCGAAAACAATTGATGAGGCATTAAATGGTATTAATGCAACTCAATGGAAAGATTCCGTAGCTGAAACCATTCAAGGGCATATAAAAAATAGAACATGGAATATTGTTAAGAAACCTAAAAACAAAAACATAATCAACAGTAAATGGGTTTTTAAAATTAAACACAATTCAAACGGGGAAATAGAGAGATTCAAAACACGTCTTGTTGCAAAGGGATTTTCACAGATTGAGGGAATAGACTATAATGAAACTTTTTCTCCTGTTGTACGTTATGTCACATTAAGAGTTTTATTGGCATATGCTGCAATATTTGATTGGGAAATTGATCAAATGGATGCAGTCATGGCTTTCGTACAGGGTACCTTAAATGAGGAAATCTATATGAAAATTCCAGATGGTTTTAGTGAATATTATCAAGAAAATTTTGAAGGAAAGGTTTTAAAATTAAATAAAGCTTTGGATGGCTTAAAACAAAGTGGCAGGCTTTGGTATCAAGTGTTAGAAAAGGCATTAATAGAAATGGGATTGAAACAGAGCTCTTTTGATAGTTGTACATACATTAAAATTAACCAGAAAAAAGATATAGTAATAGTAACGATTTATGTGGATGATTTACTTATTTTTAGCAATTGCTTAAAACTTAAAAATTGGGTTAAAGAGCAACTTATGAAAAAGTTTGAAATGAAAGATTTGGGAAGAGCTGATTATTGTTTAGGCATTAAAATTAATCGTGATAGGGCTGAAGGGTCCATAAGCCTTGATCAGACTCAATACCTTGAGAATGTGCTTCAAAAATATAACATGCATGAGTCCCATTCTGTTGTCACACCACTTGACCTAAATCAAAGTCTAAACAAGACTCAATCACTAAAGAGTGATAGCAGCGAACAAAAAATTAATGTTCCATATCAAGCAGCTGTAGGGAGCTTGCTCTATGCTGCTCAAGCAACCAGGCCTGATATTGCTCATGCTGTGAGCACTGTTTGCCAATTTTGTAGCAGCCCCAGCAAAATACACTGGACTGCCGTTAAGCGCATCATGCGGTACATACGAGGGTCCACAAATATGACTTTGCATTATTCACGTGATAATCATCCTGATATTGTCGGGTTTTGTGATGCGAACTACGGAGGCGACGTTGCAGATCGTCGCTCCACAACAGGATACGTATTTTGCATTGGTGGTGGAGCCGTGTCCTGGAGCAGTAAACGGCAGCCAACAATTGCTACCAGCACCACAGAAGCAGAATACATGGCTTTGTCAGCAGCAGCCAAAGAAGCAATTTGGCTTAATAAAATTGTTTGCGAACTTGGGATGTCGGCAGTTAAACCCATTCCAATTTTTTCGGACAATGAAGGTGCCATCCATCTGACAAAGAACAGTGTTTACCATGCGCGTACCAAACACATAGATATCCAACATCATTTTGTTCGTGAAGCTGTGGCACTTAATCATATAGTAGTGGAAAGGGTGTCCACTGATAAAATGACTGCGGATTACCTAACAAAAACTGTTAATCGAAATAAACATGACTTTTGCGCAAAGTCCATGGGACTCAAATTGTAAATGCAAAGAGTATTGCATACTGTGTGTATTTTGATTGAATCGTATTCTATCTATTTTGATTGTATTACATTGTGTATATTTTGATTTATTTAAAACTAAAGTGGGAGTGTTAAAATATTAGTCTTTAAATATGCTCTCACTCGATAGATGGCAGCACTGCTGCAAACTGTAATGTTTTCAATGTGTAATAATAAACTTACTTCTCCTCTGGCTACCATGTGTGATGTTTGTCTTAAGAAAGGTGTGGTGAGTTGAATACAATCTCAGGTATGGGTATTTTGATCTTTTATTAAAGAATTAGGTGCTTAGTTCCACTAGGAACTTCAGTTTTCAAATAATGTAATACCATGGAGCAAACCTCCTCTGGTGATTTATTGGCCTCACCTTCATGGTAAATGTGCATTTTAGCTTTTTTTGTCTTCATGTTATGTAAACAAAATACATTTAACCACAGCTGACGCATATAGAACACCTCCTGTACAGGTATTTTTGGAAGGGGTAAATTTTGCATGTAGTCAAAACAAAGCACTACTGTATTTTCATCAGCGTTCTGAATCATCTCATTTTGTTTTATATAAAACTTGTTGGCTCTGCGCTTGTGTATCATTTGTTCAGCAACTACGCTGCGCTTTGCATTGTCACTTAGACAAGGGTCTCTTAGTTTTGATTTAAAATTCTCACACTCGCTGCAAACATCAACTTGTGGCCTCCCGAATGATAAACTAAAGTTTTCCTTAAAGTATCTATAGTAAAAACTATATTTAACTTTATCTCTTAACTCAGGGTGGTCCATTTGAACCATTTCAAACATTTTGGAAATATTCAACAATCATCCAAATATTGCTTTTTCCTAGCACCATATTGTGTTTCCCTCACTTCAAATTTTGAAATGTGTTCATAGATCAGCACACATATATTGCCATCAATCGCATTTCCACAACGATTTTTGCCTCTCATATCGACAGGTGTTTGATTCCGCAGTAGTAGACTGCATAACCTTGCAACTCGAGAAACACCATGTATTTGTAAAAAAACATTTTTGCAAAACTGGACGAAACTTACCATTGATTTTCACGTTGTACACAAATGTTTTACTTCTTGCTTGTGGGGTTTGGGTTGAACATGAAGCAGTATCATCTGAGTTTTTCTTTTTTCTACGCTTAACTGCCCTAGCTTATATTAACGTTTGTAAATGAAAATCTTGTTCAATTTTAGTTGCCAACAGATAAAAACTGTTCCAGATTGCAATTTTCGTTTCATTATCAATATGAAAACCGCTTTTTCGGGGACAGCCGCACACTAGTTCGTCAGGGAAAGATTTACCAGAAACAAGGTCACCTTTGTAGTTAGTGTATTCTTCACCTTTTACTCTTGCTTTTCTAATAACATTACGTTTATACGTATCTTCATTTACAACACCTCGTTTTCTTTTGGTTACACGTTCATCATCGGAACTACTTTCACTGTGCATTTTTTAAACCAAATAATCATAAAATGCAACATTAAAACACTAAACAATAACATTAACCTCAAAAACTGTAGAAACTCAATCTCTCACTCACAACTTACTGCTCACAACAAACCTGGCCGACAGGAAAGCGGGAGTGGATGAGTAGGAAATGTGGCGACATCTATACTCAAATTGAAAACGAAACAAGACGCACACGAAATTTACTGCAGAAAGCCGCCATGTGATTTCACTTGACGGGTTTCTGCAATAAACGGAGATTTCAAGATAAAATACTACCCATTGCAAGGCTTGATAATTAATGTGTTTCTGCATCAGACGGTGTGCCTAAAGCTAGCCCTTCATAATCCATAATAATATCATTTTTGAAAAAAATGTCAGTTGACGGGTTTCTGAAATAAACGATTCAATTGCAGTGACTAGCAGCAGTTGTGACCTGAAGCTCTACAGTAAAAATGACTATAAACCCGATCTATATTTTCATAAGAATTCTGTTTAACATTTTCATTTCTTTCAAACAAAGTTCCATTACTATGAGAAATCAGCAAACAATATTTATCAGAAACATTTTTATTAACTGGTCTTGAACACTATATACAGAATAAGTTTACATGACCTATACACAATATGTCAATAAAAACATATGCATTTTGCAAACAAATGACCATTTCAAATAACATTTCTCAATGGGTAGTATAAATAGAAAAATGTATCTTATGTAAATGTAAATAGTTAAAATATATGCATAGTAATGCAAACTGAATTACTGTGTTTTCACTATGACTACATAAAAGTATCTCATATTTCACACATGACTAAATCACATTTGTTAGACAAATTAACTCACGAACTTTTCAAAGCCTCTATATATTCATAGGGAAAGACAAAACAGTTAAGAACCATTTTCTCCTCTATTTGTCAACCGATTTTCTCACTTTTTTAAAATTCAGTAATTACACTGGCCAACAAGTGTTTTGCCCCCAAGAATAAACTTCACTTTTCCTGAAGCAGTTTTGCACGAGGAATCCATATCTGGCAGCAAAATTTTTCCATCATGTATAGTTTTTTAGTTATGAGGAAGGAAATGTTCGATTTTTACGTTTTTTCATTGGTTTTCCGATCATGCAGCATCGGTTTTGCTGAGATAAAGTACAGAAAAAAGCTTGAATGTCAACCGTTAAATCAGTGGTCACTTTATTTTGCTGGAAAAATTTTAGTGGAGTGTCGCAAACAGCCCCCCGAACGGAAGTGCGTATCAAATTACTGCACTGGGTGAGGGTCTCGGTAGGAGTTTCACGAGAATTGAGATACAAAGGCAAATAGGCAAAACATTGATACTGTACGACACGTTTAACGAGCATGAGCTACTATTTTTTATCATAGAAGTCTCCTGTTGTGTGTAAAAAATACCCCTGAAAGCATGGGAGCTGTATAACCGATGAACATGGGAGCGGTCCCATCAGGACATTTCAGTTATCGAAAAGAAATATCAAGGGAAGTGGAGTGCAACTATGTTAGCAGATTACTGCTGGACGTTAAAAAGGGACATTCTGCAAAGTATGCCAGAACATGTCAAAATCAACCCTTTTAAGATAAATAGAAAATTACTTGGTTTTTTGGTGGAAATGCTTCTAATGTAAAAATTACAATGCCCTTAAAAAAAGGGGGGGGGGGGGTCCTAAGGACTTTATTGACTGATCTTAGAAGTATTTTCCAAGCTGAATTCGAATATGAAAACCATTTTCCTTATCACTTAAGGGTTTTGCTTGTAAGGTACTGCAATAATTTAGGGTAAATGTTATTAATGTCAACTATTACAGCACCTTGCACGGAAAATCCTTACGTGATAGAGAAAAATGGTTTGCATTTTCAAGTTCAACGTAAAAAACACTTCTAAGATCAGTTAAAAAAGTCTTTGGGGCAGAAAAAAAGCTTTTTTTTTTGCAGACCAGTGTTATTGGTGAGTTTTAGTGTTATCAACAAGAAAATTTCGGAAATAGTTGACTTTTTTTCTCCTACTACATAGATTCGAAGACTTTTTTCAGAAGTCTTCATACTACTCCTTACATCTACAATCTAAAATATTTGTACTATACGCAGTACAATTTTTACTGCTTTTAATTCAAAGAAGAAGAAATGTGAAGAACGGAACAAAAAAGAAAATGTAATCTATTAAATAAATGTCAAAGCAAAATAACACTAATCTTAAGGTGTCAGTTAAAAACCATTTTCAAATTATATATGTATGATAAGTCAGTCAGATTGTTTATCCAGTACAATGTCAAACAAAATATAATACAATTTGAAGCTATCAATGTCTAATATAATATGAGATAAGTGCTGTTACGGGTTAATTTGCTTCGAATCAACGTTTCATCAATCTGTTGATTTGCATTAGCGTTAGCGAACTCTCCATTAAATTGAAAGCGAGTGTTTGTATTTCTAATTTATCCAATAATAATAGGGCGGCATGAAAATTTTTTTCTGTTTTGTTTACAGGAGAAAAAGGAATGCAGAAAGAAAAAAAAAGTATATGTATTACAAACGAGTTAAATTAGATAACTCAGTGGTCAATCACTCGCAATGAGGAGAGATTATCGCTAACTGAAATACTATTTAAACAAGACAATTTGTTGTCAAACAGAAAAACTAAAATGTCTAAAAGCTGTTTAAACGTTCGATGCTGAATTCAATGAAATACGGTAAAATTTAGACTGTTGGGCGAACTTTAGTTAATTTAAACTAATAAAATCCAACTCATTTATATTACATACATTTTTGTTACAATCTGTGTTATTGTACCAACTAATAACAGTCATCAAGCAAAGTAATCTTTGGAAAGACTACTTCTAAACTTAGGAATTGAACAGCTTGAAATTTGAAGAGCCCAGTTTCTCCGGGGGGGGGGGGGGGGGACTGGGAAGATGAATAAAAATAGCAATGAAATTATTTCTTCAGGTTAACAGTTTGATATACGTAGTAAAATGCTGTTATTCTCCTTTCTCGGTGAAATATTTATTTTCCCTCAAAAACTTGATGCACATTTAGGTCGTTTTATTAATGTAATTGATTAATTTCAGATAAGTAAAATTAATGAGTGGATTCCTTACTTTAGAATTTAAAATCTGAAAAATTCCGAGTGTCTTCTGCTTTGAAATTCTAGATAATAAAGTACAGACTCTATCGTTGGCATAATATGCAACATACATTAAATCTCCTGCATAATTTCTTTCAAAATCGCAATTGTGGTCAAATGTGAGAGTTCATTACATGTATTTATATACATTTAAAATAAAAATTTTAGTACAATGGAAGTGTTTAAATAATGCACTTTTCTTAGAAGAGAAAGTGTTCTTCACTAAGAATATATTTGAAAAAAAAAACTCCAGGGGTGCTGCAGCGCTCAAGCCTCCCCCAAAATAACTGTGGTGTGCTGGGCGCCATCTCTATATTTTTCTTTCATTTTCAATTAAAGTATATTAATTTTCAAGCGGATTTTTTGCTTACACTTGTTAGTTATTATAGAAAAAAAAATAAAATCCTAATATAACAATATTTAATAGTTTAATTCAAGTATTTTCACATTAGAAACACCCCAAGAACATTTTCAGACGGCTAAATTTTGAACTTAAAACCCTTTTCGCACCCTTCCGCCCTCTCCTTTTGTACTTGAGCATCTCTACTGATTTTCAAAATACGGCACCACTGTATTTGAGAGTGATTACTTTTGCTAATTGAAATGCAAATATTGATGAAAGTGAAGCAGATAAACTGTCATCACTTTAAAAAAAAACATACTTAAACTGTTATGTACAATAGATAGTTGCAGCATTTTAAGTCTTTTTAAATATTTCATATGGATGAAACTGGAAGGACATTAACTTTAAAAATGTTAAATATACAGCCGTATATATAACATTAATAATGTACATAAAGATAATTAATAGTTACACTGCACATATTTCTATTTATACTACCTAATTTTTCCAATTTGCATGCAGATAATTAATGAACCAAAATATTATATACATCATTTGCATGTCAATTTAATCACATTTCATGACAAAAAAGTATTAGGCATAGGAATTGTGAAGGCATGAAAAATATTGCATTCCTCTAAAGTGGGTGAAAAAAGAAATGTTTTAATATTTTATTAAAAATCTTTTGCAAGAGTGTGACTTTAACGAGTGAAACAATGATGATCTTAATTACAAACTCAACAGCCTAAAAGGTTTGTAGGAGTATTACTGCATTTAAAAATCTTAATATGTAAGAAAAGTTACACGACATATTGTAAAATAAATAAGTAGCTGTATCACATTTGGCATTTTAATGCAAGCATAATAAATGATATGAGAAAACTGGATACAAAAATTTAATAAAAAAATTCTTTAGACAAAAGTGAAAAGTTCCAATAAAACTGATTATATAAAATGAGAAATTCTAATGTTCAATAATACTTTCAGTGGATGAAAAGTGAAAAAATTTTGATGCTTAGAAATTTTTAATACACCAGTGTGAATTAGACAAATATGATAAATATCTTTCTAAGAATAAGATTTAAAAAACACAATTGCTTATTAGAAAGATAAAAAAATCTTCAAAAAGTATGAAATATGAAACTTTTCCACACAAAAGTAATACATTTTATGTAGGTATTTTAATAAAACATTATCAATACTATGATAGCCCTATTTATCTCTTATATAGTGTCATTCCGAAAAAAAAAGAGGCAGAGAACTCTTTCAGATATGAGCCCAAAGTGGTATTTTAAAATTAAAATGATACTGCAATAAAAGCAGGGAATGCATATCATAATACCAACGATTCAACCACTGCTCATATGCATATTAATGGTTTAGTAAGATTAACATGTAAAAATAAATATATTTGATATGCATAGAAAATTAAACTAATCAATATATTGAGCACATAGCTTCCACTAAACATTCAATGCATATAAAACATATCAAATGTAATCTTATTTGCCTATTTCACATTGCTGCATAATAAAAAATTACTTTTACTGGTACTATTTACTAAGTATATTAAAGTATGTTTCTGAATCAAGGGAAGGAATAACAGTTTTCATGAACATTAAGTTTAGAATTCTGATGCATAACATATTGCTGAGACACATACATGTCAAGACTAGAAAGATGAAGTATGAAAACATGAAAAGAGCAAAGGTCATATATTCAAAATATGAGTAGTTGTATTGCATACAGGCAAATTATATAAATAGTTTAACAGTGAAGGAAAAAGATATCAACTACATTTGAGCCTATCAGTTCACAAGCAAATACATAAAATTAAATAATTACTTATACTACCTTTTTCAACTTAATAAATTTTAAAATACACAAAATAATAAATTTATATAAGTAATACAACTATTATACAAAATAACAAAATTATATATTCGAATAAATTAAGTACTTTAAAGATGGTATATACACAGTAAAGCATCGTTTATACGTCTTTAAAGGACTGATGTGAAATGACATATAAATGAAAACAACATATAATCAAAAGAATACTTTGATTTTTACGAGTTTAACTCCAGAAATGGCAATTTTATTCAAAATATAACACTTTTAAGGCACTAATAAAAATTAATCTGTAATATTTCAATATTAAAACAAAATAATTAAATTTTTAAATAAAATAGTTAAAAAAGTGAAATGAATCATAACTTTATTGCATATCTTGAATACTTACTTTCCAATGTATATTTTCAGTATTAATGTAGTTATATTATGTATATATATATATACACTGATGGAAAAAAAATCCTAACACCAAGAAGGAGTTGTGCTAGTGAAACGAAATTTGGCAGGCGTGTTTATACATCTGAAAGATGACGTCGATTCAAATTTTGCGCTCGGAGCATCAGTGTGACGCTTGCAGCGACACACGAAAGATGCAAATCAGGTTTGCTTTAGATAAGCGCTGTAACGTTCCTGAGCGTTGTTTAGCGTCGAGATTTGATGTAGTGAGTTGATGTTAGTCCACAATGCCTTTAAGAAGACGACGAAGCCATTACCAACAGCTCACTGAGTTTGAACGGGGTCGTGTAATAGGCCTACAAGAAGGTGGGTTTTCTTTCCGCGAGATTACAGAAAGGCTTGGCAGGAATGCATCCACTGTGCATGAATGTTGGCAGCAGTGGTCAAGGGAAGGCACTGCCTCAAGAAGACCGGGTTCCGGGAGGCCACGTGGCACTACTGAGAGGGAAGACCGCCGTGTTCGGCGTATGGCCTTAGCGAGTCGTAAGCAGCAGTTGGCACCACAGTGACACAACGAACTGTTACCAATCGGTTACTTCAAGGACAGCTCCGAGCCAGACCTCCTGTAGCGTGCATTCCACCAACGCCAAACCACTGCCGTTTGCGACGTCAGTGGTGTCAGGCTGGAACTCATTGGAGGACGGAGTGGAGATCTATCGTGTTTTCTGATGAAAGCCGGTTCTGCCTTGGTGCCAGTGATGGCCGTGTGTTGGTTAGGAGGAGGCCAGGTGAGCGGCTGCAGCTATCCTGTCTGCGGCCTAGACACACTGGACCTACACCTGGAGTTATAGTCTGGGGAGCAATTTCTTATGGCAGCAGAAACACTCTCGTGGTTATCGACAGCAAATGTGTACGTCAGTCTGGTGATTCAACCTGTTGTTCTGCCTTTCATGAGCAGCATTCCAGGAGGTGTTTTCCAACAAGATAACGCTCGACCTCATACTGCTGTTGTAACCCAACGTGCTCTACAGGGTGTCGACATGTTGCCTTGGCCTGCCAGATCACCAGATCTGTCTCCAATTGAGCACGTATGGGACATCATTGGATGACAACTCCAGCATTAACCGTCCCTGTATTGATCAAACAAGTGCAACAGGCATGGAACTCCATCCCACAAACGAACATCCAGCCCCTGTATCATTCAATGCATGCACGTTTGTATGCTTGCATTCAAAATTCTGGCGGTTACACCGGTTATTAATGTACCTGTATTTCACTTCTGCAATGGCTCTTCTCGTACTTAAATTAACCTGTGATCTTGAAATTGTAATCAATTACGTACGTTACCTATATATATGTATTGCTGAAATTTCATTACTCTACAATAGTTATTTCTTGGTGTTGGGATTTTTTTTTTCCATCAGTGTACATACAGGTAGACATTTAGCTAAAAAAAACCTTTTTTCGTTGTCAGACCTGCTGATTGTCTTCGACTATTGATTATTGCATTACTTGCTCACGTACCTGGTGTTGCACAGGTTTTAAAAGCAACATGGTAATCCAAAGAGATTACAAAATAAGAAAGAAAAATTACTTTATTAGCAGCTTTTTGACTAATTTTACTATTGTGATTCCAGTATTCTTATCAAATTATTTTAAAATTTCAATTTTATCCTTTAATGTACGAGCTGTATGTTTCAGACAGATTTTGGGTTTTGAAGGCAAAAAAAAAAAAAAAATCAATTCTGATAACGTGCATACTCAAAGCCATGAACTTTAAAATGAATGAGCCTAAAACGTAATGCGCTTAGGAGATAGACTAGTTCCTTAGAGTGTACACCCAATTGTTTGTCTTCCTTTCCAAGGCAAACAATGCAGATCTAGAACCCTTTCTGTGTCCTTCACTTGACCTTCCTTGCCTGAGAGAATATCCCCCCTCAGTAGAAATCGAGAAAGATAGTGAAGCAGAAAATTTTTGCAGTTTATTAAGGGGAGAAATAACTGATATTTTGCGACGCATAAATGATTTACTTTTGCATTAAAATGAATAGAAGTTAATCAGGACATTATTAAAACAACGTATAAATGTAAAAGAGGTATAATTGAGAGACGTATAAACGAGGTTTTATTGTATGTATATAACCAAAATAAGAAACATTGATTACAAACAGATAACAGCACAGAAAAATGCTTTGAAAGTGAAAAACATAATTTAAATGATAGCATATAGTAAATGATCGTAACAGTACAAGCATTAACTACCAGAATAACAACATAGTAACATAGAGCTAGTTGAAGACACTAACAGAAGATACTGATAGGCAGTTAAACAAAAGAATTCATATTTTGTTGTTTATTAAAATATTTCATGAGAATAAATAATGTTAGTACTACTTTGATAAACTATTACATTGATTGATAATAATTAAAAATATTTGCATGGTTACCTAATGCTAATTAAAGAGACCTAAGTGTATTTTGCAAGATATGTCAATCTATGACAAGTGCTCCAATGCATATACATCTTTATTTTTCGTTATTATTGCCATGGAAATGTTGCTATTATAATACAATAAAAAACTTTACAGAAGTAAATAATTCATTTATTTCAACTTGAAGAATAATTGTATTACAGATCTTACTTGGAAGAAAGCCGCAAACATATTTCTGTAGGGAAATTAATAATTATTAAGATACACAAAGTTTATGATATGCCCACAAAACGTTAATAAACTAAGAACAAAATTCATTTCACACATTTAATGAACAATTAAACTCTTACACTCTGCTTAAAGTATTTACAATCTGGAAGCCCTGATAGGTGAGGAATAACAAAAAATAAATAAAGAAGGAAGACTAGTTTGATGCATAATGTACCCTTGATACGATTCGAAACATTTAAATAATTTAAGCTTTGTTTTCCCCTGTTATGATATTTTTCAGAGAAAAATCTAAGGTAATGACATTATTTTAAAATAACCTATCTTACAAACTATATCATGCAAGACGACCAACCAATGTTACAGAACTAATACCTCATTTTATAGTAGAGTGATTCCATACCAACTCACATAAAAAAAGAAAAGTTGGTCGCATGACCAACTCGTATTTTTTTCAAATTTGGTACACAGGTTGATGAGATAGAGGCATGAAAAATTCCAAATTTTTAGCTACCTGCTCTATTTATTTTTAAATATACAGGTCCTAAAAGTTTGTCTGCCACCTCAAAATGCCGAGAAATTGATGGTTTTTATTTTTTTTCTCTTGGAAACTCTATTCATGCAATATGAAAGTGTTAGATATCTATGGAAACTAGATGTTCCAGGCATTCAGGAAAAAAATACTACAATGTTCATAATAAAAATTGTTAAGGTACAGTACTCTTAACAGTTGCAACCCCAAAAATTCGATTTTCCCGATTTTGATAAAATTAAGGATTTAATTCCAATAAGAGGAAAATTAAACCAAAGGTTTACTGACTTTCTGGTAGAGTACATGTGTTCACCTTAAATTGCTACACAATAAATTACCTGGGTTTCTCACTCTTTCTTGGAAATATTTCAGCTTAAAGACAAGCCATAGGACAAAAACATGCAATTTTGGCCAACTTGTCAGCCATTTTTCTCATAAAGGGCAAAGCACTAGAAAATATTAAAAAATTTTAAAATAAGCTACTGTTGTGTCAGCTATTCACCGGAAAAGAGTTTACTTCTGGTTATTTTTTTTATAAAGAGATATCCTGCTGATAGTATATGCATGTTTTTCTCTAATAATATATGAGTGATTCTATACCAATTCACCTAAAAAAATAAAAGTTGGTTGGAAGACCAACTCCGATTTTTTTCAAATTTGGTACACAAATTGATGATATTGAGACATGAAAGAGATTAAATTTTTAGCTACCTACTTCACTTATTTTTAAATATACAAGTCCTCAAAGTTTGTCTGTTACCTCAAAATTGGTGTTATTGAATTTTTTCTCTTCAAAACTCTACTTATGCAATATGAAAGTGTTATATATCTACGGAAACTAGATGTTCCAGGCATTCAGAAAAAATACTACAATGTTCATAATGAAAATTGTTAAGGTACAGTACTCTTAGAAGTTGCAACCACAAAAATTCAATTTTACCGATTTTGCTAAAGTTGAGGATTTAATTCCAGTAAAAGGAAAATAAAACCAAAGGTTTACTGACTTTCTGGTGGAGTACATTTGTTCACCATCAATTGCTACACAACCAAATACTTGGGTTTCTCACTCCTTCTTGGAAATATTTCAGATTATAGACAAGCCATATGGCAAAAACATGCAATTTCGGCCAACTTGTCAGCCATTTTTCTCATAAAGGGCAAGCACTTGAAAATTTTTAATTTTTATAAATAAGCTACTGATGTGCCGTCTATTCACAGGAAAAGAGTTTACTTTTGGTTATTTTTTTTTATATAAAGAGATATTCAGCTGATAGTATATGCATATTTTTCTCAATACCACATACCTTTGTTTCCCCTCTCAGACTTAACATTAATTTAAAAAAAAAATACCTGGATATTACATACCATATTAAGTATTAAATTTCATTTACCCTCTGAACTATTATTTAGTTACTTTTAGAAATAGCGTTATTTGGGGAATGAAGCATTGAATTATGGAGCAACATTTTGCTTTTACTACGTTCTGGCATTAAAACAAAACTAAGGTTTTACTCAATTTTTTTAATATCTTAAAGTAAGATCAACCAATAAAGCATCAAGTATAACGGTATTCCCCTTTCTTTTAAGCCAATAAATCAAAGAGTAATCCCCTAGCTAATAAATAACAAGGGGATTTCCCACCCAGATTCTATTTATTTTTGGTTGTATAAACTTTAAACCATTGAAAGGTGAGTTTCAAGAGTAATGGATTTTTACTTGATATATTTACTCAACATACAAAATGAAACTTCATTTTGTAGGATGATTAAATACAGCGTGGGGTAAAAGTAATTAACCGGTTTTTGAAGTGTTATAGTATAATAAAAACTATTACAATTTGAGACAAAACTGTTTATATTTTGATCTGTATTTAATACCTTACATTAAGTTTTGAATCCCACTTCAGGAAGGTGGGGACCTTCTGCAGCAATACACTGCAGACTATTTTTCCACGCAGAGAGAATAGACTGCATCTTTGTGTGCATTCAATATCCCGCGTAATTTTACGGTCCCCAAGTTTTTTTTTTTTTTTGTGTGTGTAGGGTTATATGAAAGAGAAAGTTCCCCATACTTTAGAAGAGCTAAAGGACAGAATTATTGAGGAAATATCCGCCATACCCTTGAAATGGGCATTAAAGTCTCCCAAAACTTCAGAAATGGACTGCAACAGTGTATTGGTGCTGAAGGCCGCTATCTTGCTGAAGTGGTATTCAAAACTTAATGTAAAAAAATGGCATTAAATACAGATCAAAATAAAAAAGCTTTAAGTCTCAACCTGTATTAGTTTTTTATAACGCTTGAAAACCGGGCCATTACTTTTGCAGCACCCTGTATATCCATAAATATTATTAAATTAAAAAAAAAAACAATACTGGCAACTGTTATAATATCTTTTATTTGGTTTAGAGAAGGGGGGGGGGGGGGCTCTTTCCGTTAAATATCGTATTTCTTCACTAAATACTAACTTATTTTTTTTTAATAAAAGGGTTTGTAAGACAAATATATTTCCTAGATCTTATTTTAAGCCATCACAAAAGTAAAGTAAAACTTAGTTTTGTTTTAATGCCAGAATGTAGTAAAAACAAAATGCTGCTCTATTATTCAATGCTTCATTCCCCAAATAAGACTACTTCTGAAGGTAACTAAATAATGGTCAGAGAGTAAATAAAATTTAATACATAATATTTAGGTAATATTCAGTAAGTTTTTTTTTTTTTTAAATTAATGCTAAGACTGAGAGGGAAAACACAGGCAGATGTTATCAAAGAAAAACATGCATATACTATCAGCAAGATATCTCTTTACAAAAAATATAACCAAAAGAAAATTCTTTTCCTGTGAATAGCTGACACATCAGTAGCTTATTTTAAACAAATTAAATGTTTTCTAGTCCCTTTATGAGAAAAATGGCTGACAAGTTGGCCAAAATTGCATGTTTTTGCCCTCTGGCTTGTCTTTAAGCTGAAATATTTCCAGGAAGGAATGAGAAATCTAAGTAATTTATTGTGTAGAAATTTATGGTGAGCACATGAACTCTACCAGAAAGTCAGTAAACCTTTCGTTTTCTTTTTCTTTTATTGGAATAAAATCCTCAACTTTAGCAAAATCGGTAAAATCAAATTTTTGTGGTTGCAACATCTAAGAGTACTGTACCTTTACAATTTTCATTATGAACATTGTAGTATTTTTTTTTTCTGAATGCCTGGAACATCTAGTTTCCGTAGATATATAGCACTTTCATATTGCATGAATAGAGTTTTCAAGAGAAAAAAATTCAATAACACCAATTTCTCGGTATTTTCAGGTGGAAGACAAAATTTAAGGACTTGTATATTTAAAAATAAGTGGATTAGGTAGCTAAAAATTTGGTCTTTTTCATGCCTCAATATCACCAATTTGCGTACCAAATTTGAAAAAAATCGGAGTTGGTCATGCAACCAATTTTTATTTTTTTAAGTGAGTTGGTATGGAATCACTCATATGGTATTAGAGAAAAACATGCATATACTATCAGCAGGATATCTCTTTATAAAAAAAAATAACCAGAAGTAAACTCTTTTCCGTTGAATGGCTGACACATCAGTAGCTTATTTAAAAAAATTTAAATATTTTCTAGTGCTTGCCCTTTATGAGAAAAATGGCTGACAAGTTAGCCGAAATTGCATGTTTTTGCCCTATGGCTTGTCTTTAAGATGAAATATTTCCAAGAAGGAGTGAGAAACCCAAGTAATTTATTGTGTAGCAATTTATGATGAAGACATATACTCTACCAGAAAGTCAGTAAATCTTTGGTTTAATTTTCCTTTTATTGGAATTAAATCTTCAATTTTAGCAAAACGGGAAAATTGAATTTTTGTGGTTGCAACTATTAAGAGTACTGTACCTTAACAATTTTCATTATGAACATTGTAGTATTTTTTTTCTGAATGCCTGGAACATCTAGTTTCCATAGATATCTAACACTTTCATATTGCATAAATAGAGTTTCCAAAAGAAAAAAAATAAAAAACATTAATTTCTCAGTATTTTTAGGTGGCAGACAAACTTTGAGGACCTGTATAGACTTTTTCATGCCTCTATATCATCAATCTGTGTACCAAATTTGAAAAAAATCCGAGTTGGTCATGCGACCCCCATCAGGTGAGTTGGTATGGAATCACTCAGTCATCAAAAAAAAAAAAAAAAAAGAAATGCTACACACACACACTTAAATATTATTTAAAACTAGATTTCTATTGTTCGAAGGATCAATCCGTTTTTTTTGTGTATTTACAAATGGAACTTTTTAAAATACACTTGGGCTTCTAAATAAAAGCATTTTATGACATTTTATATATAAAGGCAATAGTTTTGCATAGTTTCATTTATAAAAACATTGTACATAAGTGTATAACATAGTTGTATAAAAACAAGTTCAACGTCTATCACTCATAGGTCGTAGTTAAAGCGCAAATTCCCAACTCTAAAGCAAAAAGTACTTTTACAATAAATTATATTCTTCCAAAAGGTAACAGCTCATTAACCTCCTTTATTAATATCAAAATAATAAATAATTTTGCGTTTAAAACAAGGTAAAATGGCAACAGGAATATATATATATATATAGAGATGTATATAATTACTAGATACACATAACAGATGCAAATTTATTATAATAAATATGATCACAACAAGCAAAAACTAGCATATATTTCAATGCAGAACTAAGAAAAATATAGCAAAAATTATTGAGACAATCAAAACGTTAAAACAATCTACTACACTAAAATTGCTTAACATTGTGGTTGATTTACATCACTAGGTACTATACAAACGTCTTAAACAATTTATCACAAATACTGTGATATTCGTAGTGACAAATATGAAGCAAGACAAAATGAGTATTAAAAAAAAAGTAATTTAAAAAATGCTTAAATTATTGAACTAGAGGTTATCACTTTCATAAATAGAGAAGCTATGCCAAAAAATGACTACAATCTGCAAGGAAAAAGTACTATTTGCAACTGCAAAAAAGGAAGAGCAATTTTGTTCCTTTTATGTCATATTTCCATAACTAGGACTGGGCGCTATATCAATATAAAGCAAAATATTGATTTAAAGCTAATATCGCTGACCCAAGTTATGTATTTAACTGTTAACGAAATTTCAATCGTACTTGAATTGCTGCCATTCGATTTACCACAGTTCGATGCTAATCGAAATATGGAAATAAAGCTAACATTGGCAATCAAAATTTAACTCGGAATTTCCTACGAAAATAGTGAAAATGCTACTTAAAATTAGCCTAAAAGAGCCAACCTGTATGATTATTGTACTGCCTTCCAAATATTTTGAAAAATTCAATTGTAATTCCATTTATGCTCCAATATTTATGACACATTCTTTCATTGCAATTTTCAGATGAATACAATATTGTTTTTTAATTTATGCTTCATTTTTACTTTAATTTTTAGAATTTTTATATTATTTGTATGTTACATGGATGTGCAACATAAAAATGATATAATGCTCTATGAAATGTAAAATTAAACAATGGTTTGGGTTGGCCAATGCTTTAAAATATTTTCTAGCCATGTGAGCAAAAATTGCCAAAATGGATAATACTAGCCAAATTTGTCAACCGCAACTTAATTTTTAATGCAGTTCTGGAATTTGAAGCTTGGCGGATTTGGCGACTAAATCGTCGGAACAATTTTTCGCTAGCATGATATTGTAGAATCTAGAATCGTAGGTATTCTACTTCCCTTTATGAAGGAAAATCTTGTTTTCGACTAACTTCATTGCTTTTATTGTTGTTTGAACTTTGCGATAATATTGCCACGTTTCGATTTCAGATTCTCATAATTATTAGTAGTAGCTTAGCTGTTTTAGCATAAAAGAAAGCAAAACATATGTTGAAAAATTTCAATAAGAAACATTGAAAGAAGTTTAATAATTGAACCCATTTTTTAGTTAAGAAAATTTTGATTAAAGCGAGATGCACTTAATTTTAATGTGTATTTTACGTTTTTTCCTTATTACTTGCATGGTATTTGATTATTTTGTATTGTTTTTAATAAATTTTTTTGAAGAATTTTTAGTTTTTGAGAAAATTCGGTTTTATGTGTTCGATGAAAAAAAAAGGTTTTTTTTCTTCTTAGCATGTGAATGTATTACTACACTAAAACAAATTGAAGTTTTGAAGTTCATGTTTTAATTTGCTCATAGCTTAGCATTTGATGATTGGAAGAGAGGGGTGGGGAGATTCATTACATCGTTAGAAAGAACAAACGAAAAAAGATGATTGGAGTAGCTCCGAGCTTCGAATATATTTCACAAAACATTTTCTTTAAACTAAAATTCATGCATTCGAAATTTTGTTACATTGCTGAAAACTTTTAAGGTAATAATTCAAATTTTTCCCTCTTATTGCAAACGGGAACAGTAAAAAGAAAGTGAGAGGGGGGGGGGGGGTTTCCTATTAATTTCAATTGTCGATATTTTAGAAAATCCTTATAAGTTAAAATTTTTTATTCATAGGTGCAAGGGATTTGACCATCTTCCCTCTCTAATTCCTTTATGAGTGTCCCTTGAAATATTTATAATGTTTTTAAAAATATAGTTATATTTTTTAAAATTCTTACCTCTCCCCATTATGTTACTAAGGTTTTATTAATTGCTTCATTTTTATTTATGTTAAAGTCAATCATGCACTTATTTGATTGTTTTCGAAGCATAGAAATTACTGTTAATTGTTTCATTCTATGCTAAATTTATGATAAAATTTTGATATTTCTATTTTATAATTTAATTCTCAATTATTTAATTTTTTACTTATTTATGAATTATTATTTGATTTAACTGACCTATTTATTTAGGTTGTTCGTTATGAAATAGCAATGCAAAATGACTTCTTTTATTTTACAAGTGTGTGTGAGGCTAGAGCTGTCCCCCCCCCCCCCAACTTACCTTATTAAAAGCTAAGAATGCATTCACATACTTTTCTCCACCAGACCCCTACCTGTTAGCCAAGGCCTTAGGATTGCTTGCGCACGGGGCGAGGTAGTGGGGTCCACTGATTTTACATGCACGTATCCCCAAGTATACATGGTGGTCTTCAGCGGGTATCGAACGTGCGACCTTCCGGATGGAAGTCCGACGCTCTAACCACTAGGCTACCACGGCCTATGCATTCACATACTGGAGATCATAAGCAATTTACTTTTAATTTTGTAGTGTTTGTCAGATTTAATATTTTAATTTAATGCACTTATAAAATTTTAGCTATTGCTCAACAAATTCTAAAAAATTAAATCAGTGTTAAGGGCTCCATGAGACCTTTTTTTCTCTCTATGGTGTTTTTATTTTCAATTTTTGTCTCATGTCATGTTATATCACTTCATACGAAATTTAATATTAAAAAAACTGGATTTCTTAAATATAATTTGAAAATTTAATTTTTAACACAAAATTTAGCAATTTTTAAAAATGCATCTTCTTTTTCAAAAATTGGTGTAAAGTCTCAATTTTTTTTTATTGATTCATTACTCATAAAGCAAAACTTTTATGCTTTGAATTTTAAATACTTTTTGAGGAAAAAAAAAACTGAAGTAATGCAGAAAAAACAACGAAAAATTCAAAAAACCTACAAAAAGATTTTTTTCTTTTGAAAAAGTACTTAAGTTGTTGTAAAAGTAAAGCATAAATTTGTTATGTATAGTTTCAGGAACATGTGGGAAAAATATCTGCATTATACATACAAATTTTTAAAAGCCTTTGCATTTTAATTGAGATGAAATGAGAGAAAACAGCATTTTAAGTTTTTGTCTTGCAAACACTTAAATCCTTTCTTTATCAAAATTTCAAGTAAGGAACTTTTTTTTCAGTTACAGTCAGAATGAAATTGCTTCTTTTCACTTATTTTATTTAAAAAAATAAATATGTGGCTTATATTCAGCACAGTTACGGTTTTGGAATGAAAAGATGGCACATCACACCGTAATAAAATCAATGATAAATCAATAAGTATTGCTTCAATTTTTCTGAAACTTTCGGAGAACATTTTTAAAGATTTATTTTACTACTTGAGAAAATAAATTTTTTTTTTGGTGTTTTTCGACATTTTTGTGTGCTTGCTCCCCTTAAATCAATTTATCACTGTATAACAATATTAGATAGATGATAAATCAATTTTAAAATGTCCAGCATCGCCCAGCCCTATCCATAACATTGGAATCAGTTATTTTAGAAAGGGCAGGAGAGTAACTGATGAAATTTTATCATTGAAAAAAGAATTGACATGCGTCTGAAACCCATGCCTAGTGTCAACTCTAGCGTTCTTTAGCAGGGTACAAACCCTGTTGCCCTTCCAAGTGCACAATGAAGCTTTTTTGGAAGCACACCTACAGAATTTCAAAGCCTCAAAAGGCCTTATAATTGCAGTTTCAAGTATCTTTTTGTCATTGCACCGTCAATGAGTGATTTTGAGAATGTTTTTTTTTAATATGAAAGTCATTGACATATACACAATTAATCTATGTGGTTTCATCATGCCAAACTCAGCAGCTAAAACCAGCACAGCATAACATTTCTTCTTTTCCCTCCTGTCACACTACCACCACTTAGGCAAGGCTATTCATTTTTAAACGATAGGATTACCATGAAAGCCGCCACAAGACATTCATAATTTAGTACACATATATAAGCTTAGTGGAAAGAGTAGCCTTCAAACAAGCTAGATACTATATTTATCTATTAGCATCAAAATAAAGTCAAACAAGAGAAAAAAGAAAAATACAGAAAGTGGTGCTCTTTAAGTTGACCTTTTTGGAGAGGTATGCCCTTTTGAAGTATTAATATAAAGTGTTTAGTTGTATAGGACTCCTTTCCCTTTTGCAGCAATCTATCTTTTCATAAAAACACTGCAAAATCACTGGTAATTTAATTTTATAAAAAACGTGACTCCTGCCCTTTCTGAAATTGGTGATTCATTTATAAAATATTTTTCCTTTGTCTTCTGTTTTAAGTAGTAGTACTTAAATTACATTCATAATTGATCCATTTATGAAATGCATATCATAGGACAAAGAAAAATGAAGCTGTAGTCATTTTTTTGCAGGATCTTTAAATAAACAAAACAGGTTTATATCCATGCCTTAGAATTGGATATTGTTGGTATTAATGACTAAATGAAATACATCAACTGTGTATCAATAATGTACTCTACAAATTCGAACAAATATAATTTCATTAAGAGGTAATCTACACATTTAAAGGAAAATAAATTTGGAAAATTTAATTACTTACATTGAAGAAATTATTAAAATTTATGTGTTCAAAATCAAGTTTGATGCACTTAGGTTCAACTGCAGCCACATCTTTTAAGCTGAGAGAAAATATCTTACAATATACATAGGGTAAAGGCACCTATTTTGACATGTTACTAATAATTGACATTACAGACACAGTACATTACAGTTACAACAGTGAATATTTAAATATTTAATCAAATCACATGCTACATAAAAGGGGGGGGGGGGATATTTTGGTCGTTAAATTTTCTAATATTACACCAAAATTGAAATCAGAAATATACACAAAATCACACTTTTCATTCACACAAGATTTCAAACATTTGCCAATACTCCAATTTATTGCTTGATGTACATTTAAACATTTTCTTGGAATATAACTATTTTTTTTCTTTAAAAATCAACTTGTGCTATAAATAGGATGCATGAGCTGTATTTAAGAAGCCGTGAATATGTTTACTTATTGTAGTTTCAAGTCATTTTCCCACACTATTTGTTTTGTTTAATTTTTAGGTGTTGTATTTTTTGTCAATAACAAACTCTAGGTACGGGCCACCCCTCACACTGGACAATGAGCAATATTTTTGGGGCCAGAATAGCTCAAGAAGTTTGCTAACTAAAGCGAAAAACCCAGATTAGTGTTTTCCAAAGTGGGTGGTTCACAAAATTTCAATGACGTGTTTAGTTTTATGGTTAGAAAAGATTGCTTCACAATTAAATTTTGATTTCTAGGAGTATCTTATATAATATTTTCAGAAATAAAATAAATTATGAGACAAGGTAGAGTTTTAAATTGAATCTTCAACATGATGAACTACCAGCTTTGGTTGAAAGCAAGTTTCTCTTGTTTAAGAGAAACTTGACAATTTCTTTTCTTCAGTTAAGTTTTTGATTGATTTGTAAATTCTCCTCCCCGTTGGGAAAGTCTTGTGTTTGTTAAAATAATGTTCAATAGGCCATGATAAAATAAATGTGGAGTAAATAGACTTAAAAAACAAAATGTTTTTGCTTTTAAGGAGATGCCTCATTTTTAATTAAACAAGTAACCCTAAAAATGCAATATGCTTTGGATGAGGCCAGCTTACTATAGAAAAAATTTCTTCATAAAGAAATCATAATATTAGAAACTTGTGTATCCCTGTTCCATATCATGTAAGTAAGTTCATGAAACGATGCTTGCACTTTTTAAGAGTAAAATGGGGGGTGCCTTGAAATTTTCATTACTTTTATGAACAGGTGTTATATATTTCTTAGCCCTTAATACAGTCCTAAAAACCCTCTATCTTTTACATAGCAGGGACCAAATCCCCAAATCTGATTTAGGTAATTTTGAAAAAAAAAAAAAAAAAAGAAGATTTACGTTGTTGAAAACTTAGTATTTTGAAATTAATGAAAATTGTGTATGCTAATATGCATTTGTGTAAAATATGGAAAAGAATTTAATGGGCTGTAATAAGCATGCAAATTTCCTAATCTATACAATGAGAACTGATTCTAAGATTTAATATTCTTATTAATAAAGATGTACACAGGTGTCGATCCAGCTTCTCTTTTTTTTTAACAAAGTCCATTTCTGTGATTTGAAAACATTTTTGCAAAAATTCAAAATTTAAACAAAGTGAAAAAAATTTTTGTCATTTTTGCTGCTTATTTAATAAATAATTTTTCGAAAAGTATGATTTGGTAGCATATATATGCATTACAAAAGCCTAAATAAATGACACAAAACTAAAAATAAACCTGAATTCAGCATTTAACTATTTGACATGTGAGAGCTCCTAACAAGCACAGAATTTCGTTTCAAAAACTTCAAATCAAAATTTTACAGAAAATAAAAGGGAATTTATTCCATTTGCCGTTTAATAAAGTTTAATAAACATCAATAGTGAATAAAAATTCAATTCTAACAGCAGATGCAAAAAGATTGCATTTTTTTTAAACGTAAGCATCAAATACAAAGAAGGAAAATAAAAGATTTGATATAAGTAGAATAACTTCAAGATTTCATTTTAATAAGCCTATAATAATCAACAGTAATAACTACTGGCATTATCGTCGGAAATTTGGAGAAAATTAAAAACAATAGTGGAAAAAAAATTCGCCGAATTTCAGTAATTTTCGAAATTATGAAAATACAGATTTTCGAAATTTCTGGTATTAAAATGCAATTTATTTCCGGCATTAAAATGCGATAAAATACTGGAATTCCAGTGTACAACAAGAACACAATCATCCTTGAATATTAATCAGGGCTCAGAGTTGTCATGAAATTATCGATTCTTCTTTTAATGTACTGAAATATTCTTATATTTCACCCAATAGTATTATTTGAAAATACAGATTTTCGAAATTTCTGGTATTAAAATGCAATTTATTTCCGGCATTAAAATGCGATAAAATACTGGAATTCCAGTGTACAACAAGAACACAATCATCCTTGAATATTAATCAGGGCTCAGAGTTGTCATGAAATTATCGATTCTTCTTTTAATGTACTGAAATATTCTTATATTTCACCCATATCAATAGTATTCTTTAATTTCAAGATATTTTCGCAGCGATATTTAGTGCATGCGCCGACTTTGCCTCTCCTAATGTAACGTGTTCAACCATCGGCTGCCGCCGCCGCGACTGATGCGTTCACTGCCGTGCCGCCTCGTGCATGGTGGGGAGTTGGTTATGCAAGAAAAGAAAATTTCAGGGGGGAAAATGCAGTAATTTTAAATTCGGTGACGGATCAGTTTCAATTCGGGAGATTTTGGATCAATTCAGGAGAGCGGGAGAAGAAACCCAAACTCGGGAGTCTCCCGCAAAATTCGGGAGGGTTGGCACGTCTGTAAATAAACATATAAATTCTATCTCAGCAAACGTATCTCGGAGAAACACATTAAAAGTGAGCCAATCTCTTATCTGAACAAGCACCTGTATTTCCCTTTTATAGGTCCTATTCATGCACAACCGAGTTTTGATGCGAAGAAATCGCATGAGTATATTATGGTTTAAAAAATGAAATAATAACAATAAACCGTTTCTTTTTTAAAACTATGTCATTTTTCTTCATTTAAGCAATTTTCTGAAATAACTATTATGATATCTTCAGATATAAATACTATGGAAATGCCTTGGTAAGAAATAAAACATGAAACTGGGAAAATAAAATTATGTTATCAAAAAAGCAACATCAAGTAAATACTAATCCACTAAAATTATCTTTTTGGTTAATTAATTTGCAAATATTATAATTAAAGCAAAACTTAAAACAATAAAATGACAAGCATTTAATGCATTTCCGCTTTATTATTATATGATAAGACAACAGCAATTTAATTTTGAAGTTAACAAGAATACAGATATAATATTAAATGGTTAACAATAAGTACTAATTTATAATTAAAGTATTAGCTAGCAAATGTAACGGGCGATCCATTATATTCATACATTATGTATATTCAAATAATATTATCAAGTCTACTTGCTGACATTGATTCTTAATTCAGGCAAACTGCTACTCAATGGCAAGTGTTTGTGAGACACATTAGCAGATCGCTATTTAACATGATAAAAGCCACCCTGGTCCTAAGATTGATGCATAACTTTCTGTTCACATCTTCCCAATACCGAAAGAACAACCACAGACTTTTGTTACATGTTATTCATGCACAGGTGTTGGTGCTTGCGCATTTATGAGACTAACCATTTATATTAGGCAAAATTGATTTTTGTTTGATCAATGCTGTAAGAGAAAGAATATAATACACCTAAAAATTACTCTGGTTCGCCTATTGTCAAGTAGCACGCCTGAAGGTTGATTGTGGCAGCAATGACATGGCAAGTAAAGCAGGCTAGGGGTTTAGCATGTTAAGAGAGGTATAGCACTTTCAGGACAAGTAGTTGAGATCTAAAGCAATTTTTTTGAACATATGGAGTGAGGAGGAAGAATTCAAAATCCAATCTGAAAAATCTCTGCTCAAAACATTTCATACCTAATAATAACAATAAAGTTAATTGCACAAATGATGTGTAATATTGTTTCAGCTGCATAAGCTTTTACAGCACTTATTTAGTGCCAAGTCTTTACAAGTTATATTAGAATATTTTCTCAGAAATATTTATTATGACATTGCTTTTTAAAACTAGGGTTAAGAACCTTCAGTATTATTTTTATTGTTTATGTCTTCTTATAAGAAATACTTAAACATAACTCGGTTATATTTCCTTTTGCTTTTAAGAGTGAAAAAATGATGTTTTTCATTTGGATTGTAGCATTAAAAGCAATTCTTAAAATTTATACGGCCCATAATTCTCATTTTCCATTCGGATCAGTGACCAGTACTGGAATAACAAACTTATTACGAAGATAACTTATTGCCATTATAGTGATTATTACTTATTACATTATTTATACAGAATAAAAACAAGGGGGGGGGGGAATGTACCTACCGATATTTTTGAAGTCTACTTTTATTTGGATGGTCTTAGTCACAAATTCAGGCAAATAAATTTTTTGGGGACATTATTCTTTGAAATTTATGTATTTCACACAACATTAACTTGAACAATACCCAAAAAACATGTTTTTTTTCTAAAATTTATTATAAAATAACTTTATATTAGTATGAAGAATTTTCACAAGACAGGAAACTTTCGAATATAAACGTAAATTGGAGTAACTTAGAAAATGCCCATTTATATGCATGTGGAAAAATATTTTATACTTTTACAAAGTTTTAAAATGGTAAAAGAAAATATTTAGGGATAACTATTTTGTTTTCAAAGAATAAAATTTGATTTCTTAGAAGATATAATATAGATCCACTTATTGTTAATAACACTTTTAAAGATACTCCAACAAGAAGCAAGTAAAATATAATAAATAAATACAGATGAAACAGAAATGAAGAATGAAAATGGAAATTTACAGGTGCATTGCCTAAATTTTCATACTTAAACATGGAAATTGTTTCGAAATGTCTTTCAGATCAAATAAAATGAGTATTGAAAATTAAAAATAATTTACAAAACATTAGAAACATATCATTATGTCTGAAATACAATACAGAGGTCTAACATTATTATTGTGAAGGGAGATAAAAAACCTGAGCTTGATAATACAAAAATCACTAAAGACACTCAACCATCCCCCCTCCCCCAATTCAATTTATTTCGTTAGCAATATTTATGTCATAAAATACTATAAAATGAAAGCAAAATTCTAATAACAAATTATTTGCATATAAAGCATCACCTAATTCAAATTATTGCTGAATTTGCGTGACATATTTCCAGAACCAAAAATATAGTTTTAATAGTTTCTTAACTGGCAAGAGTACAATACAAAAACAATATGCTGTTTACAAATTATCAGCTTTTGCATAAGGAATTCGTTTAAATTTCAAGAATTAGTATTTTTCCATCCATTTTTTCAATAAAGGCACTAATATTCTCAAAAGTATACCCTATCTGCTTTACATTTAACTCTTACCACACCAAAAATATTTAAATAACAGCTTATAGGACATTGAAAACATTCACTAGAGTTTAGAGCAGCTGAGAAAAGTTACAGCTGTCTTGATTAGTCCTGCTCAGCAAGTAGCACCCAGAGCATCAGGTTAGAGAAACGGCAGAGGTGAGCATTACACAGCAAGCACACTACATACAGCACTGATGACATCAACATTGTCTACGGAACATCGTGGTTCCACGCTAAAGGCGTGTCTGGAAAAACAGAAAAAGGAATAAGCAGAGAAGAAGCACCAAAATAATGGAAAATGTGTTTTCCTCCAGCAGATCTTTGCTGCACTAGAAAGAATGAAGCATAGTTTTCCAAAATAGGATTTTTAGTAATTATTATTAAACTAAATGAAAAAAATAGGCAAAAGCAGTGTTAAAGAAATATGGTTATAAGAAAAGTAATGTAGTCATCATACAGTGCTTATACTGGAATTAAATGAAGCTAAATGTGCACATTTTATAAATTAAAATGAAGACGAATACAACATTGATGCCTATAATATTTTAGAAAATACATATAAACATGATGATTATGTTCTGTAAATTTGAAATTATACATATATTATCATACTTAGGAAGAACTACAACACAATATTGAATAAAACATTATTATACAAAAGATTTTTTACGCAAAATAATCAAAAGGTGCTTTAGTAACTGAAAGAAACATTACACAAAATAAAAGAATTTAACCATCACAGGCATTTAATATTAAAATAAGTGACAATGTTGTACATCATAAGAAAATAGTTTAAATGACCAAATAAAACTTTCATAACATCTTTATAAAAAATTTTCTTATAATACACCAGAAAAACAAATATGAATATAGTGGAACACAGGCTTCAACAATATATCTAAATAACAATCAGTTTAGATGTATTTCAATAATCAAATATAATTCTTGAAAAAAAGGGGGGGGGGGCACTTTGAAAATTATTTTATCTGATTTATTGTATTAAACATTTTTTAAATGCATGTGTTAAATGCAAACCATGTTACTAGGTGAGTGCCGTAGTTTTAACTCCAGTTTTTTTTTTTTGTACAGTAAATTGCCAGGTAAACATGTCTAAAGCCTTATATAGAGATATAACCTAATATCTACCATTACTTGAAGTAAATAATATCAGTTCACAGTTCAGTTTCTCTCAGAGTTTATTTTACATCACTGGCTATTATTTTGGAATTAGATGTGGAAGTGAAGCAATGTAAATATACTTTTTTATGAAATGTTTGTTTTAACAAAAGAGTTTATTGAGCAATAATCTCTCTAACGCAATTTTTTTGGTTTGACCCAACAATATCAGACAGCTTGTGGTATGCTGAATAACAACTAGTTTGTCTCTGATAACATTAATGAAAGATTAGGCAATTTCATTCGTTAAAGTAGGGATGAGAAAATCTGGTTTGCTTCACCAAAAACATAGCATGATGGTTAATATCTCTGTGCAACACAGGAATTCCTCCTCTTTCTCCCCAAGAAGTGAACTCTCTCAAGGTCAGGCAGCATATTATCAGAGCCATTGAATATTCTATAACTCCAACAATATGCTGACCAGATAAAGCTGACAGGAACCAAAGGCGCACTACGCACGACTTTAGCTGTGATCAGTCAGCAATGTTTTGGCATGACAACATGAGTTTAATCATGAGCAGTAAACATGGTGTTAATAGCTAAACATAAAGTAGGATGAAGTATAATTTAACCCTTTCACTGCCGCTGACTGTTATAGCAGTTGCAGCAAGGCTGTGATTGCTGTACTGCTATTGTTGAGTTTTATGTAGTGGCTCAGCCGTTCAATTTTTTGTATCAAAGATAACAGACCTTGAGCATTGAAACTTTACAGCAACTACTGCCACCTTTTAAGAATAGATTAAACAAATACAGCATATATTTTTTCCCTAAAACTAGTTTTGGCAGCAAAAGGGTTAAAAAGTACACATGAATGTCAATCAAATTTGCTATAAACTGGGCATGAAACAATCAAACACTGAAATATCAAAATCATAGAAAAAAATCAAAAGGATTTACGTTTTAGACACAATGAAATTTAGGATTGATATTAGTACACCTTATATGCATAAAAATAAGTTTATTACATTTTGTTTGAAATCAAACTGGTTCACATCATTACTTTAAAAGTGGAATCTGTAGTCATTTGTGCAAATTAAATAAAGTATGAGAAAAAAATTTACATAAAAACATGCAATAAAAGGTTTAAAATAAAACGTAAACAAGTTTATTACAGTTAAATATGATGCTTTCAAATTAAATCTATGCACAGCACATGCGAGCAAAATATTTTTGTCAGTTAACAGTAATGATATTATCTACAAGTAATTAAATATTTCAAATAAACTAAATATACAGGTTTAAAATTCTATGACTTATGAAGAAAAACAAAACTAAAGATGATAAAAATATTAATAAATAAATGAATAAATAGTATTTAGAAATATTTTGCAAAATTTTTGCAGTCGAGACTCTTCTAGAAATGCTATGTCATTTATTCTCTAGTAAAGTTGCTGTATTTACTAGAGAATGAACTCCCTCAGATTTTTCTGACTCAAAGAAAAAAAGCAAGCATTGTTGTATCTCATTGCCAAACCAACTTTTTTTCTTTTTTTTTAATGAACAAGTCATTTGTTTCATACATTTTAACTTTTCTATGCTGTAAGGAAACACTAGTTTTATTCGTGATCAGAATCATGTGCATCTTTCAAACATGTCAAATAATCTTGAATATTCTATGTAGAAAAGAATGGGAATTTCAAACAAGGAATACCATTTATATCTATCCTTATCTTTGTAAGAATCAGCATAATTTTTGTTTGAATTCAGTAACACAATTTACCACTCAAAGCAGTCCCTTGGTAATGAAGTGGGGGGGGGGGGGGGGGGTAGAGGAGTCGAATTATGTATCAGCATTCAGACAAATTTTTTAAAACTAGATAAAAATGATCTAAAAACTGCTGCTTTGGAATTTCCTTCAAGGATGACAAAACAATTTGTTTCCATTCCTGTTTCTAAAAGATACAGAATTGCAAGTCTTTTAAAATTATTATATACATCTATAAAGGAAACAAATGCTGATACAAAAAGTAATTTATGCTATGTGATAAAGAATAAAAACATATTACAGAACAATGTCAGGTACAAAAACTATTTTTTAATGAAATGTACTTTACAAAAATGTTAAAAACAAACGATAAACTGAAATTTGAACAACATCCACAGGTGCTCAAAAAAGAATAATTGATCTACTATGAGTGATATTTTAAGTACAATTGCATGTCATCTGAAATAATTTATGTAAATGAACACATACAAACATCAAAATATCCATGTAAAATTAAAATCTTTAGCCTAAATATCATGCAAGAATTTACACATACATATATTACACGAATTTACAAAAGTATGTATTATAATAATATACTTTGAACATGCAAACTAAATTTTTGAACACTTAACATACATTTCTAACACAAAGCAACATGCATATTTGACACCTAGAATGATATAATCATGGGCGTTTTACCTAAAATGTATTGCTCCTACTTTTTAAAAATTTGCATTTAGTTCATTCTTGTTTGGCTTCTATGCCTTCTTTTCTCTCTCTAGAAAAGGATAAGTTGACAATTTCAAACTTAAAGTCACATGATTTATAATTATTGAGTAAAAGTAATGAAGAGGAGAACTGAAATATAAGTAAATAAAGGGTGTAAAGGTGAATGAAATAAATTTTAAACTTTTATAGGTACATGTAAAAAAATGAATACAAGACTTAAGCATGTAATGAATTTCACCATAAATATTTTAGTCTCTGGAATCTAAAAAAAGTAGTTTTCTGGAGAAGTTAGATATTTTCTGTTATATATATATATTTAACTGCCAAGTTGATATTCTAACTATTTATTCTTCAAATGAAGAATATTTTTCAACTTTATACTTATATTATTTGAATTAAAAATTGTTCATCCAAATAGTAACTGACAGTAAATAAAACAGCATAAATCTTTCAATCTTGTTTATAATAAACAAAATATTTAACTATGTGCAGAATAATGCTCATAGTATCAGTGTTCTGCAGACAAGCAAAAAATAAAAGTCCTGCTGCAAATATTTGGCATGTTAAAAGAAACATGTTTATTTTAAATTTTATATTAGTTCATTTGCTGCAAGTTCAAGCATAGAACTCATAGGCAATTATGGTAAACATAATAATTCACATGCTGTAATATTATATTAATGCATGCAATATCAATATTAAGTAACCCATACCTCAAACTGCTCTAGATTTTGAAAATAGTCAAATCTTTTGCTTGACTGGGTAAGATTATAGTAGGGAATAAATTGCAAATTTATTTGACCTTAAAAATTTGGGTCAAAAAATATTATTGGATTTTAGAGTGAAATACCAATTATAAATGCAAAAGAGAAATGTGGAAATGTTTTTACATAAAGAATCTCTGTATACTAGCGTTAAACACTAGGCATTTTGATTTATTCTATAAAATCAATAATCTCCCTTGAACAAATATTTTGGCAAAATTCTAATATCTTTAGCAAAGAAAACAATCTTTGTGTAGTCATTCTGGTAAAGGCATTAATTAAAAAACACCCAATTACAAACATAACAAGAAGTGTTTAAGAGTGATTCTTGTCAAAATTTTAGATTAGAATAGAAAAAAATAAATAAAAAGGATTTTGTAATATAAACTCAAAGGTACAAAGTTCTTAGTGTTGAGAGTAGAAATGCAACATAAAAATTAAAAAGAGCCACTTGCTTTGATAAATATTTCAAATCAGCATAAAAACATCATATGTAAAATGCATAACAGTTTAATATTATGCAAACACATGAGTGTTTTATGCTTTAAAATTAAAGTACTATCACTGGATGAAAATATTAAAAAAATACATTGCGTCTGCATAAAAATATTATTTGCAAGAAATTTAATGAAAAATTTAAAAAATGTCTTAAAATAATTTCTTAAAGTACTGAATGATTTTATTTAATTCTAGTACGGAATTTATAATTTACGTGTAAGCTTTATAGAGCTTTTATTTGAAAACTGAAAAACATGTTGCTCTTTTTTTTTCTTTCAGACCATAAATGAAAGCATACATTAAAAATAAGACAACAAAATCAACTCCATTGCCATATTTAGAACATATAACGCCCCTTTGACAGTACATTTTCTTCCCATACTGCACAAAAAAAACAAACAATGCATTGCAAATTATTATTGAAATATTTAGAGCAGTCATGCTGTTATATACAATTTTTTTCTTTGCTATGATGAGGAAACTTAAGGACAAAGCATCCAAGTTAATTATAAACTATCAACTTTTTAAAGAAATATACAGGATTCTTAAAACCAAAATGGTACAGCTAGAAAAAGAGAATTCTATGTTAATAATGAAGTGAATTTAGAGAGAAAAGAGGAATTACAAATAGTTTTACATTCAGAAAGAATGAATGGCATGACTTAATTAAGATACAAAGCATAATAGTTCATATAAATATACGATTATAATAACTTCACATGAGTATTACATTTATGTAGAAAACAAAACATTTTTAACACACACAAAAAAAAAAAAAAAAAAAATACCAAGCATAAATTATTTACAGGAGCAGAATAATTATTACTACAGATGCAAACGGCAAATGTCTGCCAAATCTGTTAATGACAATTTAAATCATAGTTAAAGAAGTGTTTTCTGATAACAAACCTTTTTTTAGTTACTTTAAAAAAGGGGGTGGGAAGACACAAACACAAGCATGATTTAAGACATAAGAAATTTCAAATGTGAGCATTAACCACAAACTTCAACCTTAATACATCTAAAGGTACACATAAAATATAGTTGTCACAAACTTTTTAGTAGTTCTTTCACTTCAAAATTAAATCTCAATAAAACCAGAAAAAATATTTTTAAAATGAAAACCTTTTTTAAAAAGGTTTCCTAAATATAATCTCATTTTAATATACACAAAATAACAAAACTCCTTCAAATCAGTAAAATACACCCAAAAGAATTTTTGAATTCGCATGAATTCCTCATATGATGGAAAGTTTTATTTCACAGGTAAATGTTCTCTTTAAACCTTTTATTTCTTCATACATTACATCAAACTTTTATCTGTGAAATGAAAAATAATGAGAAATCATTATGACAGTGAATCAACCAGCTTCTTTACAAACTTGAAACATCAAAAATGTAGGAGGACATGACTACCTACTAATGATTTCTGATGGCTATTTTAATGTTTAACATCTAAAAGTTTAACTATCGAAAATTCAAAAGATTTATACCAAAAATTATAATTAATAGATTAATTTTAAAAGGAGTTAATAAATCCATTAGTAAAATACTATATTCACACAATTATACTCCTCATTAAATGGCAGGTATGGATTTTTTAAATAACTGATATGCATCATAGTATTTAACCAAAAATATTTAATAATTTTGCCAAGAAAATTTATAATAAATGCAAAAATGATGCACAATGAAATTAAAGCATATTTAAAATGACAAGGTATGAGATATACAAGCAACAACATATCCAGAATATAATTCGTCTTTTAGAAACTGTTAATATTCAATGATAAAATTGGTAAAAAAAACTACCATAATTTAAATTATCTGGATTATTTTAGCAATAGTATATATTTGGCATAAGAAAAAAAAGCAAAAGCATACATGATCAACAGTTAAATGAAATAATTTTGTTTAAAAGTCAATAACATGACATGTTACTATTCCTAGATAATTTTGATAAGATAATTTTGTGATAAATATATCTAAGTGCTCTCACCGGCAAAAATCTCTGAAGCTTATATCAAAAGAGTAACATACAATAACTAGTTAACAATGTAAAACAAGGGAATGCTCAAATGCTCATATTTCTTCACTAGTATTATAATATGTGCAATCTCAAATCATCATGTATTGTTCATATATATATATATCAAAAAGCTATCATATATGTAAAAAAATTCATATTAACATCATTTCTAGTCATATATATCTATATATATGTAAATATAAAGGGTATGATTTTGAAGCATACAGTGCCCTTCCTAATCCTTAATTTGCTCCCCCTGCTCCGGAGCCAAGGCAGTATTCAGAATATTTTTTCGGGGGGGGGGGGGGGGCAGACTTCGACACACTTATGTTAAGCAAAGTTTTAGGGAGGAATATATGATACATTGCAAAAGATTTCTGTGGGGGGGGGGGGGGTGGCCTGTGTGTCCCACTTCCCCTGTGGATACGGCCTTGATTCACAAAAACATTAAACATTCATTACTAGATCTATTAGTTTATTTTTTAAATCAAACGCAATAGAAAATTCAATATTTAGCAATAAGCAATCTTTTATGTCCAAGCATTCATAATATTAAAACTGGGAAACAGTGGAATTTTAGAAAAAAAAAATCCAAATTCCCCTGCAAAAATGCTCATCCCCACAATAAATTTCTAAAACTTTTGTTAAATTTGAAGCAAAACATACCTCAGAAGTGGAAGCGTCTGAATCAAATTTTCTTTTCTTTTTGGATGACGAACGTGTCCATCGCTGGAGTGCAAACATTATTATGTATCGAAAATAATTAAAAATTTAGCTAAAATATAAATAATACTTGATTGTAAATTAAAATGCAGCATTAAACCGTAGCAGTGAGATTGGAAACGCTGAACGGATGATTTCCGGTGTTGTAATGCAATCAGTGATGGACCATAATAAGGAAAAAAAAAAACATTTAAAATATAAGAGATGAGAGAACATCTGTAAATGAGAATGCAATGCAAATACAGTTCATCAGTTTTTCAATTGGCTCATCTACAAAAAAGATTTTACCAAAATGGGTGTTCGGACAGGAAGTCATAAATAAATACAAACTGTAAGTTTCTTGATGAGCATCCCTTCCTGGCTAGAGGGTTTAACCCATTAGGACAATTGTTGGCTAGGGGTCCATCATTTTCAGACCCCAGCGCCCTGGAGCGCCTACAACACCGGTTTATCAGAAAACAAAACTCCATCACAGTAGAGAATCTTTTCCACGAAATTTATTACTTGTGCGATTGTATTCCCAAATTGCTGCCTTTGGGTAAAAAAGACATCAAGAAGGAAGGAAAACCATCTGAAGTTATTGAAAAGATCTCTGTCTGTGTGTGGTACGGTGATTGAAGCCACCTTTCTCTGTAACCGCCCCCCCAAGTGATAAGGGGGTTGGTTATAACCAGATGAAAAGTCCTCTTTATTATGAGCTGCATACTTTGGTCATGATCACAACCCTTCAGAGAAAGAGGAAATAAAACCATATGCATATGTGTTTCATTTTCTTAGGAAAAAAAAATATGTGCTTTGCAAGGCCGCAGCCAGAATTTTTTTTGTGTGCCTCAATAAGTATATACCCAATGGGGGGGGGGGGGTTGAACCCCCCAAACCCCCCCTGATTACGCCTATGAATGAATTAGAAATGATAAATGAAACTTCTTACAAACAATGGGTTAAAACTGATAGTTCAGAAACGAAAACAATTATTATGCCAGTTCACGAATTTTTTGAAAGTTTAGGGTCAAAACTGTCTGCACTATGCTCCCATCACTTTTTCACAAAAGCGCAGAGTATGTAATTTAACAAAACAAAGGACGCATCCAATAAAGATCCTTTCATTATTCTTGCAGATTTTTCTAAAAAACATATTTATATTATGTATGGTGCTATACAAAGCGTCCAATAGAAGAAAGAGCAGGTGACTACTATTCGCCCTGGTCTAGCATATGGTAGAGGACGCGACTAATGATGAGATGAAACGTATCCTTATGTGTGTAATTTGTGATCATTTGCTCCATGACATAACAACTTTTGGATTTTCAAAAAAGTAATTCTTCAGCATTTAATTAAAGAAATGCCACAAATTAACTACATAAAATATTTCAGTGATAGATCATCAGCTCAGTACAAAAATTTTGAAAACATCAATCTCTGTCATCATGAAAAAGATAATGGCCTCAAAGCTGAATGACATTTTTTTGCATCTTGCCATGGAAAAGGAGTTCTTGATAGTATAGGTCAGTGGTGCGCAAACTATTTTCATTTGCGACCCCCTGTTTTGTACAAAATTTTGTCGCTACCCCTGGAGAGAGAGTAGACGATAACGCCTTGTTAAAAAGCGCACCAAACTTATAAATCATGATAAAAAGAAAAACGTTATAAAAGTTGTAACATCATAAAAATCAGTTAATGAACCAACGCATAATTTTGTGAAACAATATTTCATTTATGCATATGGGTGTAAATATTTTTTTTAATGAAAAATACTTTTTTAAAACTTTACATCATAAGGAGTCAATGTGAGGTATGTGCTTGCAAAGAACTCGTGATTGCTTCTTGAGAATGAGGTATTATCCAAAAGTGTGTGGTTTCAAAATTTCCCTATAACATATGAAACTTCTAAGGGTGCCCGTAAAGCTTTCTCAGGAATTGTTGAAAATGTTTTCATACATACAGTTTGATTTTTCTTACGATCAGGGTGTTTTTTAAAAAATGTTTCAGATTTATTAGCAAATTATTTGTTTAGTTAGTGTTAGTCTTTTTAATTTAGCAGGCTAACATTCATTTGCTAATTTGGTATTGGTGGGGGTGTCGTGTCCTCGCGCTTAGCGAGGAAGAACGGGTACGCTGCTCCTAAGTCTCCTTGTAGGCAGGAGTCCTATTTCCGCTCCTTTGAAAGGTCTCGTAATTTTTTGAACCAGCTCCCAGATGAGAGATCATCATCTGGAATTGGCACCCCCAGAGGTATCGTTTCACTTGGTGGACATTGGAGAAACAACCTATTTAACGTGCTGATAGGAAATGTTATTTTTAAATTCTCACCACTTAATTCAAAAGTAAAAAATTAATTTTGGTAACTTACTAATTTATTTGGTTTAAGCCTTTAACATTGTAGACAGTAAAAGTCAGCTAAGTTGCGACGTACCTCCCGACTCGCAAATCTTTTTCAAACTGATTAGTTGGCTAAATCCGCCACTTGGGGGCGTTGCCGGTTTTTCCGATCAAGAATTTTCTCGAATGCACATCACGTGTCATCGACGCATGTGCGTACACGTGCTCAGCGGTATACGCAAATCACCCTCTGGTATTTAAGCGTAGTGCTCGCTTGCTTCTCTCTCTCTTAATCCTTTTAGAACTTCTCTTGAGACGTTCGCTCAGAGAGCGAGCGGGAAGTTGACGTTTTTACCCGGTGAGATGGACCATGTGCCTTAGAATACTTTCTTAGGGATAGTCGTTTCTCGAGCTGCATCGACTTTGTGTGAAATGCCCGATAGTTAAATTTTATTCATGAAGTATAAAAATCTAGTCAACTTTATTTATTTTTTTTTTTGAATGGCTTTAGGTAATATTTTTAACGTTGTATTGTAAAGTTATTGAAATATTTTTCATAAATAAATCTCTGCTATTCTTTTAAGAATTGTATTAGCTTCGAATTATTTCTTAGCAAAAATAATGGGTCCTTTAGAAGGGATAATGGCCCATCAAGGGTTATGGGCCCAGATGCCCTTCCCTGTGCATTGTTGACTAGTACATGTATGAAAGTAAAAATCGGTGCTTCGAGTCGGGGAGGCCAGCAAAGAATTTTTTTTTTTGGAATAAGTAAAAGGAGGATCTGTCTTTGGGTAAAGCGTCAATACGTTGTGTGTTTATAATGTTTATAATTGTGTATTTTTTTTATGTCAAATTTTAAAATTCTTCTCGAGCAACTTCGTCATGGCAAGTCCGTCATTCCCAATCGAAAAGTTGAATAGCACAAATTATACAGAATGGAGCACAAATATGAAATTTCTTCTAATGGAGAAAGACTGCTGGGAAATCGTCGAGGGCACGGAAAAACTTCCGATAGTGAGCAAAGAAGCCGAAATTACCAAAAGAGATGTGAAGGAATTTATTTCCAGAAAGCGAATGGCTTTATCTTTAATTTTTCTAAATATCGAGCAGGACTTAAGAAAAATAGTTGAAAATATAGAAAACCCTTCAGAATCCTGGAAAAAGTTAAAAGAGCATTTTTATCCCGACAATCGGTGCATTCGTATGCAACTTTACGCAGAGTTAAATAATTGTAAATTGGAATCTGGCGAAACGTTGAACTTATATGCAGCCCGCCTCAGGCGTATTTTTGAAAAAATAAAAATCGCTCATAAGGATTTTCCCGAAGATTTTATTATATACCAGCTATTACGTAGTCTTCCTGAAGAATTTGACAATGTCGTACAAGGAATATTGCTGCGACCAGATGAAACTTTTAGATTCGATAAAATCATCGTTGATTTGATAGTCGAAGAAAATCGCCTTGAATTACGCGATAGTAATCGGTGTAAAGTTGAAGTCTCGCATACCAAAAGGAAAAGAAATATAAAGTGCTACAAATGCCATAAAGGTGGTCATATAAAAAGGAACTGCCCACTCTGGAAGGATTCTTCCCATCAACGGACAACGAGGAGCCCGGAGTCTACTGACGAGAGATACAGAGGCCGACGTGGGAGTCCACAGCGAAATCCAAGTTTCTCCAAGGAGCGAGCCCGTTCCCCATCCAGTACACGATGTGAGTACCATGACTTTTTTATCTCCGAATCCAATATTAGTGAGGTAAATGAAAAACCCTCAAAATGGATCTTCGATACTGCAGCTTCAAACCATTTTTGTGCTAATCGAGATTGGTTCCGAACTTTTACCCCTGTTAAAAATGTAAAAATTGCGGTCGCAATTAAAGACCAATGTTTTCCAATTGAGGGAAAGGGGGAGATAAAAGTTAGATTTGGCAATCGATCTGTTGTTTTACAAGATGTCCTGTACTCTCCACGCTTGAGAAGAAACATATTATCAGGTGCAAAATTTGACCAGGGTGGTGCAAAATTTTGGGGTGAAGGAGGTTTCGTGAGAGTTTCTGACAAAAATGACGAGTTGATTTTAAAAGCTATTTTAAAAGACGGTGTTTATATTACAGATTCTGTTAAGTCTAGTCAGCTCCCTTTAAATTGTAGTCAAGTTGTTATAAATTCTAGTCATATAAATAATGAAACTCCAGTGAGAAATAATCAAATGGATGATTTGAAACTTTGGCACAAACGCCTGGCTCACGTTAACGTTAAAAGTATTAAGAAAACTAGTGATCTAGGAAGCGTTAACGGCTTGCCTAAATTTAAAAATTCAAATATATTTTGTGACGACTGTAAAATATCAAAATTTAAAAGAGTCAGTTTCAAATCATTACACGGTATAAGATCAAAGTACCCGCTCCAACTTCTTCATGCAGACGTTTGGGGTCCTTGCAACATTGAAGGAAGGAACGGGGAAAAATATTATTTATCTATAATAGATGATTTTTCACGGAGATGTTCATTATACCCATTTAAAAATAAAAGCCAAGTCTCTGAGATCTTTAAGCAACATATTTTACGATCGGAGAGGTTTCTTGGCAGAAAAGTAAAATGTATTAGAACTGACAACGGGGCAGAATTTGTAAATAGAGATTTTGATAATTTTTGTAATAACCATGGGATAAAACGTGAATTAACGAATGTATATTCTCCTGAGATGAACGGAGTTGCCGAAAATCTTAATCGCACCGTTGCTGATTGTATCAGAGTTCTAATAGAAGAAAGCGGTTTGCCAAAGAAATTTTGGCCAGACGCCGTATTGTATTTTGCTTATACATGGAATCGGGTCTGCCATAGTAACTTGGATAAAACCCCATTTGAATTATATGGAGGCAATAAACCGTCAGTAAAACATCTGAGACCTTTCGGTACTATAGTTTTTTCAGGAATTCCCCGCCAACGTAGATATAAATTAGATGCTAAAGCACAAAAAGGCGTTTTGGTGGGATACGCATTTAAGACAAAAGGCTATCGTATCTGGATACCAGAAACGGGAAAAATTTTGGAAACTATCAATGTTTCATTTAAAGAAAATTATTTTTATAAGGATGATTTCAATAGTATACCCGATAGTAATGTTATAAATTGGTCTCTAACAACCCCCAATAATTCTGAGCAGGAAAGTGATTCGGATTACGAAGAAGCGAGGGAGAATCAGAAACCTGAAACTTCGGGCGATTCTTGTAAGGAATCGACTTCTGAGATAGAATCAAATTCAGAGGGGGAATCTTCTGATGAAGATAATAGTTTTAAGACTAAAAGGGATACTATATGGTTCAGAAAGGTAGTTCCAAGACCGGATGGATCACGTAACGATATCTATTATTTTGAAAACGGTCACACCATCCGTTTAAGAAGCCTAAATGATGTAGAACGATACTGTAAAAATAAGAATATATCCTATGATCCTCAAATTTTTTCTTTTAGTGGACGGGATACTTTTCAAGGGGAAATTCCAAGTAATTCTGTAAGTTCAAGTGTTAGCGAGTCCTGACTAGACCGCGAAATTAAAGTGCCTAATTCTTATAAACAATCCTTAAAATCTACAGAACGGGAGGAATGGCGTAAAGCAATGGAATCAGAGATTGCAATTATGCAGGAAAGGAATGTTTGGACTTTAGCCAAATTACCGGCAAATGCTAATCCAGTAGGATGTCGGTGGGTTTATACATTAAAGAAAAACAAAAAAGGGGAAATTGTCAGATTTAAAGCTAGACTTTGTGCTCAAGGGTTCTCTCAAGTAAAAGGATTAAATTTTGAGGAGACCTTCAGCCCTGTTGTAAATTTCAGTGTTATTCGTTTTTTCTTTTCATTATTAGTTGTGTGTCATAAATGGTTAAATGTTCAATGTGATGTTAAAAATGCTTACCTGTATGCTCCTATAGATGATCAAATATTTATGTGCCAACCCCCAGGTTTTATAGAAAAAGGAAAAGAGAAATTATATTGTAAATTAAATAAGGCAATTTATGGCTTACATCAAAGTGGCCGCTTGTGGTTTTATGAAATTAACAGTGTATTAATTCAGTTAGGTTTTAAAAAGTTTTCAAGTTGCAATTGTGTTTATTTTAATTCTAACGTAATTTTATTGTTATATGTTGATGACATTGTAATTTTTGGAAGAAAGGATTCGGACATTAGTAATGCTTTAAAATTATTGAATGAACAATTTGACTTAAAAGTATTGGGAAAGACGCAAAAATTACTTGGCGTAGAATTCGGAGAGGACGAAAAGGGCCTACACTTGCATCAGACTTCTTACATAGAAGAAGTATGTGAGAGATATAAAAATTTTCGTATTCCCAATGCATCTTTACCTATTAGTAAGGGAATTGTTTATTCTAAATTAAATTGTCCGAAAACCGATGAAGAAATTAAAGAAATGTCAAACATACCGTATAGAAATTTGTTAGGATGTTTAACTTTTATTGCAAATCGAACCAGACCTGACATATCATATGCAGTTAACATCTTTAGTCAATTCCAGAGCAATCCAGGACTTGTTCATTGGAATGGACTGTTAAAATTATTAGGCTACGTTCATCAAAGTAAAGATTTAAAACTTTTTCTAAATTGCAATAAAGTTCAAATTATCGCGTTCACTGATTCCGATTACGCGGCAAATCGTGATGACCGAACTTCAATCGGAGGTCAGCTAATTTTGCTTGATAATTCACCCATTGAGTGGCGAACCTTTAAAGAAAAGAGTGTAAGTTTGTCCACCATGGAAGCCGAATTTATCGCAATGACTGAAGCCGTGAAGGAGTTAATATGGTTCGACAGAATTTTGGACGAATGCTTTGAAAATAAAATGATAAATAGATCTAAAGCTAAATCTTTACTTTTTGCTGATAATCAAGCTTCAATTGAATTTATAAAGTCGCTATTAGAAAACCACCGAAGCAAGCATATTGATGTTAAACTTTTTTTCATTAGAGACTTAGTGTATAAAAATATTTTTAATATTAGACATGTTTCTAGTAAAGATAATTTGTCGGATATTTTCACGAAACCGCCGACCCAAGCCGAATTAGAGAAATTTGTTGAAAATTTTTTTTAAAAATAAGTGCAATATAATATCAATTTTTGTATGAATGTTCTAAGTACTTGTTTTTACATCAGTCAGTTTATTTTACTTTTATACAAGGTTTAATATAAATTGTTATGAGAAATTTTTATGATTGAATTTAAAAGTAAAATTGTTATTATAAACGTAAAAGTATATTAAGTGTAAATAACTGATGTATAAATTTTTTTAAAATGGAATTGTGTATAATATGCTGATTTGAACTGTTACTTGTAGTATTTATTATTGTATTACAGATTAAATGTGATTATCTACATTCATTCCCTGGGACTTTATGAATTTGAAATTAGTGACTCTAATTCGATATTTGGACTTGGAAGTGCTACTGATGTGATCATGTTGCTGTTTGTGATCATCAAGTGCTTATATTTTTCAATATATTAGAAATGTTAATGGGTGTTTCTGTATTTTACCCATTGAAAGAAAAATACTGGTGTTAATATTAACAAGTTTCACTTTTTTGTAAAAGGAATTTAACATATGTTAAAGCCTAAAGCCATGTGATATTTTTTATAGTAATAGTGTTTTTACTTTTCATTAAGATGATGAGAAGGGGAGGCATTGATAGGAAATGTTATTTTTAAATTCTCACCACTTAATTCAAAAGTAAAAAATTAATTTTGGTAACTTACTAATTTATTTGGTTTAAGCCTTTAACATTGTAGACAGTAAAAGTCAGCTAAGTTGCGACGTACCTCCCGACTCGCAAATCTTTTTCAAACTGATTAGTTGGCTAAATCCGCCACTTGGGGGCGTTGCCGGTTTTTCCGATCGAGAATTTTCTCGAATGCACATCACGTGTCATCGACGCATGTGCGTACACGTGCTCAGCGGTATACGCAAATCACCCTCTGGTATTTAAGCGTAGTGCTCGCTTGCTTCTCTCTCTCTTAATCCTTTTAGAACTTCTCTTGAGACGTTCGCTCAGAGAGCGAGCGGGAAGTTGACGTTTTTACCCGGTGAGATGGACCATGTGCCTTAGAATACTTTCTTAGGGATAGTCGTTTCTCGAGCTGCATCGACTTTGTGTGAAATGCCCGATAGTTAAATTTTATTCATGAAGTATAAAAATCTAGTCAACTTTATTTATTTTTTTTACGAATGGCTTTAGGTAATATTTTTAACGTTGTATTGTAAAGTTATTGAAATATTTTTCATAAATAAATCTCTGCTATTCTTTTAAGAATTGTATTAGCTTCGAATTATTTCTTAGCAAAAATAATGGGTCCTTTAGAAGGGATAATGGCCCATCACGTGCACCAGCTCCCTTTAGCGCATACGGACCGCAGCAACCAGCGGCGAGAGGTTGTCACCCTCCCAAACATAGACCTCAGTCAATGTTGCTTCACTTTCGGTGCTCTGCGGCAGTGGTGCGCAAACTATTTTCGTTTGCGACCCCCTATTTAGTGCGGAATTTTTTCGCGATAACGCCTTTTTAAAATAGCCACCAAACTTATTACAAAAACGTTATAAAAGTTGTAACATCATAAAAATCAGTTAATGAATCAATGCATAATTTTATGAAACAATGCTTCACTTATGCATATGGGTGTAAATATTTTTTAATGAAAAATACTATTTAAAAACTTTACATCATAAGGAGTCGATGTGAGGTCTGTGCTTGCAAAGAGCTCATGATTAACAAACAAACAAACTCTTTCCACTAAGTAAAATAAATAAACTCTTGTTTCGAATACAGGTATGGCCTTATTTATTTTTTATGAGGAGGCTAAAAACAAATCGCATGATTATTTGTTGGTTTCTAAAATTCTCAGGTGGTAACTAAAAGGCTGGGCCTGAAAAATGACTTATAAAAGGAACATTCTCAATGATAACCGATTTTCGTGCACAATCGTGTCCATATAGGTACACTAAGATTAGTCATATGAAATTTCTGGGATATCAATGACTGGCTCCCTCTGGGGCTCTCGGACAGGTACTGAAAAGGGGCCCCCTAGAGGAAAGATCCTTCTCCGGAAAAGTTTTGAAAATTGTGTGTCTGGAAACCGTTTGTTACCCTTTTTAGGGTCTTATACGGTAGTTAAACTAAAGCGACATTTTTATGTTACATGAGAAAAAAATCAAAACAGTGTTTTAAAGTTATGCTTGACTAACTGTTTAGTACAACAAAATTTAATGCTATTTTTATTTTGCCTCAATTACGTAGAAACTAGAGGAATTACAGTATTAAACTATGAAATACTATGAGAAAGGAAAAAGTCATTAAGTAGAGCACATTAAAAGAGCACTTACTGAATAATAAACCTCTATTTATTAAATGAACAATGTTGCTTTATGCTTCAATACTGTATGAAATCATTTGAAGATAATTTTCATTTATACTTTAAAACTAAAAAACTGTCTTACTGAATTATTTGCAGGCTAAATAAAAAGTCAAAGTTATGTTTGTTAAGAATAACTTTTTTGAAAACATACATTATCATAAAAATCAAACATAGATTTGCTCAAATTTAAAATTTATAAAAATATTATTAGATTGTACTAAAAAAATAATAAAATGAACATTTATTTCATTTAAGTCCCAAGCTTGGTTATCACTCCTTTTATTATTATTTTTTTTTGCTTGGAGCAGTTTTTCTACCAAGTTCCAAATGAACGAGTAATTACTTTAACTACTTAACTGGTTACTGACTAGAAACAAATCAAGCAAAATAGCAATAGTTTTCAAATATGAACCGTTGACTGATCCAGTTCTTTGCTGCCGATTTTGACTTGCATCAAAACTTCCAACAGATATATCTTTAAAAACAGTTATGACAATCAGGGCCGAATTAAGTATTTGGGGTCCCATAGGCGTTAGAAGTGGTATGGCCCCCTCTCATATTTTTATTTTATAATAATTCTAATAATTAAAAAAAGATGTGTAATTATTTCATGATTGTAATAACTGATCATATACAATGAAACCCCGCTAAAACGCGGGTGTCGGGGGACATGTTTGGCACCGAGTTATAACATAATCGCGGTGTAGTGAAACTATACCGCGGAGCCATATTCACGAAATAATACTCGCTTTTGTTGCATTTTTTTAAACTTTATCAATTACACGTAACTTTTCTCCCCCTATAGGATTTTTTTTTCTTTTCTTTTTTGCTGTCAGTTTTTTCACTGTAATTGCTGCATGTCAGCTGCGCAATCAGTCTATCGAGCAATAGGTTATAAACCAACTGTGTTCCGAGAGAAAAGGTGCTTTAAAATCTCTTTTTGCTATCAACATGGGATTGTGAAGGGGGAGAGGTCTTAAGAAAATATTAGATTTGGAAGGGGAAGAACGCACTTCTAACTGGGGAATATGTTTACTTTTCAGGAATGCTAAAGAATCTGGAATACAAAAGTTGATAGCGCTATAAAAGAATTTACACACGTATAACTAGACTTCTGAAAATGGAGTAGTTAAGCATTGAACTGAACAGTACCTGACAGATTGAGCTCCGCCCATGTCAAGAGAAATAAGTCAGGACGATTGCACCCGATTTTGAAATCAAGCGATATGTTCTAGGTTGAAAGACAGAAAATGCACGTAAAAGATGTACATCACGCCCATCACATTGGGCTTTATCTGTTAGTGTGTCTGGTGGAGGATGGGTTCTCTTTGGCTAGAACATTTATTTGCTCGGGCTGGCTTTATTTACTGTGATAAATAAGGATTCGCCTTAAATGGCAATGATAAAGGGTGGTTTAAATGTCGGGGGACATGATAGTGACCGCGGTATATCCGATTCCGCGGTATACAGAGGCGCGGTATTACGGGGTTTTACTGTACAATGTTAGTTATTGTCAATGATAAGGCAGAAATTAGATGAGAGCAAAGCATTCACTTAAGTTTTAGGATATGTTACATCAAATAATGTTATACTTAATCTGCTTGGGGACTCTTTTAAAATGGTAATTAAACATAATTTTTATTCATTGTAATTCGCTATGATTAACACAGATCTTTAAAAAATGAACACACAATACTAAAATAGGACAAAATATTTTACTTAACTTCAAATTTTGAAACATTTCACTAAAAATGAACATCAAAAATTATGTTTAAAAGAATATAAAGTTATCTATATAAGTAAAACCGAAAGTTTGTGTATATGTGTGTGTATCGCTCGCCTCCTGCCGAGATGGAACGGTCTAGAAGTACGAAATTTTGGTTACAGGTACCTTGGGTCAGGTCCTCGTTCGCCTCAAAGCGTTTTTCCGAAAATTCGAATTTGTTAATTTTTTATTCCAATTTAAGCAAAACTTAATTTTAGGAATATCTCATCGAAGAAACGTCACACCTTTTCCATTTTTGCAGCATATTAATGCCCAGAAAAAACTGCACTAGAGGATCTCCTTCTAAAGTTCGTAGCACAAACAGAACATGCGAAATATTCATTTAAAGTAGTTTTCAAATTTTAAAACGAGGCTTACCTCAAAATTTATCTGCTCAATTTGCGTGTTTTCGCCGAAAAGATATTACTTTTATCTCCAAACAAATGGTTGCTGCTAAAGCAAAACTAATAAAAATTCTTTTCGGACTAAATCGCAAGCATATACTTTTCTCGCCAAGAAGAGAACTTTTTTTCGTGTATTTACTAATTGTTTTTAATTTTTCATTTTACCTTTCGTAATTTTTGTAATTACACAAGATGCACAACTGTAATTTTTCTGCATAACTGCATAAGATGATGTCTTTCTGAAATTCGTTGAACAAATAGAACCCGTGCAATATTCACTTTAAGTAGATTTTGAATTTTAAAACGAAGCTCAAATTACCTCTGAATTTATTTGCTCAATTTGAGTATTTTCGCCAAAACAGTACTTTTATCGTTTAAAGTAAAACGAATGAAATTTTTGGATTAAGTCGCATACATTTTCTAGGTTGGAAGCCTTTTGATAATGCTGATTTTTGATGAAATTTAAAATTTCGCCATGAGGTGATAACTTTTTCCCCGTTCAGTTATTTATTGTTCTCAAATTTTTATTTTACGCTTCATAACGTTTTCAAATGACGCCAATAATCCTTATTAGTAATATTGTGATAACAGTATATCATGTTCATTCAAATTGGATAACAAAGTTGCAACTTGTAGCATCCTATGAATCTAATATAGTTGCAGAGTTAGCGGAAGAGTCAAGTATGCCTTGCCCGATCTTGAAGATAAATGATTCAAAAGACTTTGTAAAAACTATAACATTTATTTAAACTTCAAAAAAACTACAACATTGTTAAAATAACCTGAAGTCAAAAAAACTGGTAACTTTAAAATATGACTAGCATCACGAAAATCGGGCTTTTATAGCAAACGCTACATTAGCAAAGGCTCTTTCGAGCAACGATGAGCCGATAACTTGAATGCTCAATCGATGCAGTTACAACATCTCAATCGATGCAGTTACAACATGGTTGAGAAAAACAGAAGAAGTGCTTCCGTCAACCAGAGCTTCCTCTTAAATACACACCTTCATTAGCATAACGTAATGTCGACCGAGTTCTATAGCAACCAATGAGAGGTTGGCATGTGGCATATCCGCCTACCTCCTCGGCCAATCACGGCTGACTAGTTACATCACTCCCAACATGCACAGCCATGTTGATACGTGATTTCCTACACAATGAACGTTTCTGGTCGACGATGTTTCAAAACACCCGCTTTTACTCTCAAAGTAAGTTTTCAAAAGGGTACTAAAGATTAAACTTTTCTTTAGTAAATTAATTGTAGATGTAGAGAAAATGTTTTTAGCGTTAAGGCTAACATATTGCTCTCATTCAATTCAATACGCGGTTTACACTGTAGGATCTTGGAGCATTTGCACTATGCTTCAGAACTGTAGTGCAATTTGGAAATCTTCTGCTTCATTTTAACTTCTGTACGTAGCTGTTTTGATAATTCCATATTTTACTCAAGCGATTTATTTTACAACATTTATTTATTTTTTGTACCACCTATTTATAGCCATTTGGACATAGTTTGATCTCCTTCTAAGAACTTATATTTCACACAGTACTGAACATTTTCTAACTTAAATGCGTATGTTTATTTACCTTTGGAAATAATGCTTTTCTTTCGTTTTTTGGCTGATATTATAAAAGTGATATTTTATTGAAATGTTTCGACGATTTTGAAAGAGGGATTTTTAGGAACTGCTGTCCTTATTCTAATGGGGATATTAAGATAAACTGTGGGTAATTTTATTAACAGCAGTTCTTAAAGGTCTGTAGTCTAATGGGTATTTTATTTTAAGTCGCTGACGTCTTTATTCTTACAGAAACATTCAAGGACCATTGTTCTGCAGCTGATGGGTATTTTTAAAGAGAATACAGCTCTTATTCTGGTGGAAATTTTTAGATGTAGAGTTGTTTATATTGTGATTGCGATTTTTATGGACTCTTGATATCATTTTGGAACAATTATCCTGATGTATATGTGCACTTTAGTTATTGTTGCCCTTACTCTAACGGTAATTTTTATGAACTGTTGTTTGCATTTTAATGTGGATTTTCACGGACTGTTATTTTTGGTCTGAAAGAAATTTTTTCAGGCTGTTGTTTTAAGGGCAATCGTGATTTTTTAAGGAGTTTCTCTGTTTAAATGGGATTTTTAAGGACTGTTGCAAATCTTCTACTTGGATTTAAGAAAGTTTTTCCTTACAGGGTTGCCAACTCTTTTTCAGTGACCTGAGGAGCAATAACTTAAAATATGAGGAGTTTTTGAAGTTCTTCAGGAGCAACGCGTAAAATAAAAAAAGATTAAGTACACGTACCATGATTTTATATAAATATATATATAGATATAAATTTTACTAAGACAATAAGTAGAAGCAAAAATAACAAATAAACATTTTATTAAGTGCAGTTTTCAAAATTAGGTAAAATATAGTTGCAGGTGACACAAAATTTAAATACTAGATTATCATAAATTAAGTTTTTTTAATGAACTAATAGAGAGATAAAAAAAAAGTTAAGATCTGAGAGCTAATTGTGTTGCTTTTTTCACTTTTGAGAGTTCTTCTGCAGAAAACTTGGTTTCATAGCATACATTACGGGTAGGCTTACATTTCTCAATAATTATAGCCTCCAGCGTTTCTATTTTTAAATTATTTCGATTATCAGTGACATTGTTTCTTATTAAGCTAAAAACCCTTTCACAAGCAGCATTGCTATGAGGTATCAATAAAATATTGTGGATGAACTTAGGCAAAAGTTTATATTTAGTCGAACCATTTTCATCTAAAATGTCTCCTATCTTAAACCATGCTTCATCAATTCTTTTAGAATTGATGATATCATCTGTGAGAGCATCAATTTGATAAAGTAAAAATTCACCTTCAATAGGGTCTCTCTCCTGAAATTGATAGCCAAAAAAAATAAAAAAAGAAGTTTAAAGAAGAAAGTTTGGCTGAAGCCCTCTTTCTAACATCCGCAATCTCAGCATGTTGAAATATTCTTTCATTGTATGGAAACTTTTTTATTACATAAGAGCATGCCTTTTTAAAATAGTTGCGAACATTCACATAGAATTTTTTTTTTTTGCTCTTCTCCTACACTATTAAGTAGCTGGCGAGTTTCAGCGCCGATTACAAGATTTTCATCACTCTTTTGAAATTTTTTATTTGAAAAATCTATTTCGAAAAAAACTTCAAAGGATAAAAATGCGGTGGGATTAATAAAGCGTGCCAAAAGTTCCTTAAAAAAATTTTCAATGCTACTGTAAAAAACATGCACCATTGGAGCTTCGTTCTGAAATAAGCAATTAATCTTGTTAAACACTGGTATAATAGAATGCAGAAATAACAAGTACAGTTTCGTCATTGGATCCTCAAACTGCTCTTTTAATCTAACAAAAGTGGATGAACTTTCCTCTTCTTCTTCGCAAAAAAACTTTTTTAAAGCTTCCCATTGCTCTAAAAACGAGTGATTACAGCTCCCATTCATAGCCAACGTGTAGACCCATATTTTGTTATTTTGTGGTTTTCCACTTCTGTGAGTTCCTGGCACATTTTAAGAAGTTGCAATCTTTTACTGCTTTTTTTCAAATAATAATAGACATTCACTAAAAAATCTTCAATGTCAAATCCCTTTATTTCACGTGCAGCTAAATGTATCAAATGACATGCACAGCCATGAACAAAAACTTTATCATTTTCTTTAATCACAAATGAACTCACCCCTTTGTAATGTCCCAGCATAACAGATGCATTGTCTGCACAAAATGCAACACAGTTTTCCCAGGAGAGGCCAAGTTTTTTAAGTTCGCTGTCCAAGAGTTCAAAGATATTTTTGCCTGTTGAATCTATTTCTAATTGAGGCAAGGACAAAACAGATGTAACAATCTTCTTCAAATTTTCATCTCCAAAAGTCACTACAAGGGGATATATTTTCTGCGATGTAGTTGTATTGCTACCGTCGGTAGCCAAGGAAAATTTATTAACTTTAAGATTATCAATTATCTCTTCTTGAGATGTTTTTGCGAAACTCTTTACAATGCTTGTAGTTTTAGTACGAGCGCAGGAATAATTTTTTGCTATTTGAGAGTCTGGACACATTTCTTTGATCAATTTAGTAAAATGATCCGATATAGATAAAGAACAATTGTGTTCCACAAGAAATTTCGTAAATAAAGCCTCTGCTTTAGTCACTGCCATCGATGATGAATCACATCCAGCCTGCTTATTAAACATAGTTGTCAAGTTCTGACTGTCCTCTTTCAATTTAGCATTAGTCAAATGCCGGGATCCTTCGACGTGCCGACGGCAATCACTTTTTCCGCCATGAGCAATTTTAAAATCAGTATTGCAAACACTACAATATGCATGTGTATCCGATAACTTGGATCGTTTTAAGACCGGCCATGCATTTTCATATTCCGATTTAAATGTTTGATTATGAGATCGCTTGCGATCCATTTTCGGAAAGCAAAAATTAAAAAATCGTAAAACTGCTATCAAATACCATACAATATAAATTTGCAAAACAGCACGTGCGAAGCAAAGCTGGTAAACACACTCACTACAGCGCAAACACAATGACAAAACAAAAATGGCTAGTCGCAGGAAACAACCTTACTTCGGTATAAATATCATTGGCTGCTTTTCTTCAGAATCTGACGTCATTCTACTGCTACTGTCTTCCTATTTGCTGAAAAGATTCGCGTTGTGAAGGTACGCGAGGGTGATTTTACTCCTTACTGAAGGGAAATTCACGTAGTGGAAAAGTCGTTATCCAGGCAATCGTAGGGAATTTTTCGCTGGCTCCGTTAAACGAAAGTAGTTGAAGAATATTGTTTCGAATAAAAAATACGAATAAATAAATAACTTTGAAAATTTTTACTCTTTAGACAATATTTTTGATTTCTTGTGGCATTTTTGCTTTACAACGGATGCAGATAGATTCCCGGGGCAATTAATATAACGTGCGGAGTTGCGGATTTTTCACACTCGCGCGGAGCTGCTCGCGAATTCTGGAGCACTTGGCAACAGTGTCCTTATATATTTACAACAGAATTTTGGACATGTGCCACTTGGCCTTCAAATGATGCAATAGTATCCTGCGCAATGCCGGGCATGTCAGCTAGTACTTATTAAAATGCTATAAGAGCATTTAAAGCTAATTTTAAAAACAATTTAAACATTGACTCGTCTCAAAAGTGTTTAAAACATCTTTAAAGTTTAACTGTTTAAAAAATATCATTAACTAAAAACTGTTTACCCGAAATTACATAAGAATCTACTGAAAATCAATTATCCGGAGCCTGACGTAAAACTACCGAGAACTAAAAACATTAAACTACGAAGGCTTTAAAAAAGGTAATTACGCAGAGTAAAACACAAAGAACATTCTGTAAATTGACAACAAGAGATAATGTGCCTCGGTCACCCTCTGTGAGTACGCTGAATTGCTATTTCTGGTCCACAACGTTGATGGTGAGTTCAGCTGAGCTCAAGCTGTTGTGATTCCTGTGTCTTAGGTCAATCGGATGAATGGGAAGACCATTCATCCGATTATTGTTCATATTTCTTAAATTTTTTGGGATGGGGGCCTTTTTTTAAATTTTCACTTGGGGTCATTAGTTTTATGATAAATTCAGAAAACTTTCATTAATGTTCCCACTGGATAGTCCTTTCAGCTCAACATTAGGAGGGTAGAGCCATATGAAGGAACTCCCCTTAATTGGAGATATTGAATTGTAACAGTTGAAGGGGGTCCAGGGGATTCTCCTCTGATAAAATTTTGAAAACTATATGCAAACTGGTGCATTTTGAGGCCTTAGGAGATGCATTTGCTGCAAACATTTTGGGAAAAACGAAAAAGAAAACAAACTTTTTTAAATTTAATCATTTTTACTCATAAAAATGAAGAAAAAAATTAACATTAAAAAAAAAAAATTTAAATCCAGGGAGCAGGACTCCCCTCCTACTAACGCCCATATCGAAGAGCCACGTGTTGGCCTTCTCAAACGATGCTTACAAGCATCGTTTGCCCTACCGCCTCTTCCCAAAAGGATGCTTTGAAAATTTGTAAAAGAAAAACTATTGTATTGTTTGAACATGGAATTATTCATATTTCACTTTTACAAGGTGAAAAAAACCTTGACTTTTTTTAATTAAAATTTTTAAATTCCAAACTTTGCCGCCCCCTTAAACTGCCTACCTAGGAGTGTTTGCCTGCCACAGGAGCCTTCAGACTGATCAACGACGCAACATATTCAGTATAACTCAATTTTAGAGTTTCCGACAGTCTATGTATACAAATAAATAATTCTACTAATCGCTTTTAATCGTTAGCAACAAAGCCGATCACTGATCGAATCGGAGCGCCAAACTAGGATTTTTATTCTCTCTTTCCAAAAGTTAAATTTTCCTGATTAAATATTTTTTTCTTTTTTTATTCCATTTTCTTTCTTCTTGTTCAAAACAGTTGAATTTGCCGCCCCCCAGAAGTGCCTCCCGGGCCATGGGACCAACTCCTCCCCCCAGCTAGATTCGGCACTGAGTTTTCATGACTCTTATTTCGAAAAAAATCCGGGAAAAAGATCCTGAACCCCCATCTCTAACTTATTTCCGATCATTCAGCTATATCAGTCTGGGCAATAGTAGGATAACAAAAAAGTGCATTCTGAAGAGCTCATCCCGCTCTTTTTTGACGTAACTTTTGTACAAACAGTTTTATTTTAAGAAATGAACAAAATTGCTCATTCTGGATGGAAGTTGAATGACAAATAATCATATAAATTGTTATAAAAACAAAAATAAAGTGAAAAATATTCCATATTGAACTTTGCTTTCAATTTCAAAATGCCTAGAGAAATGAAGTCTTAAGAAAAAAAATCCTTTATGAGATTATGTGTAAATAAAATTAAAGGTACCAAAAAAAAATAATTTTCTTGGTACTAATGTTCGAGCCCTTGACTCATCAGACAAGCAAATTAATTTTCAAATAATGATTTTTCTTTACTGTTGATTCTTTAACTGAGCATAAATGTTTAGATTAATACTTGAAAAAATTCAGAAACCAATTTCAATAATAATTGTACGAATTTTAGATTTATTTTTTTTTTTCCTTTTTGGCACCGAACTAGGATTTTAGTTCTCTCTTTGCAAAAGTTAAATTTTCAAGAATCAATATATTTTTCTTTTTTTATTGTATTGTTTTTCTTCTTATTCTTATTCTTTTTTTTGTGCATCACAGTTGAATATGCCCGCCCCCATACGTGCCCCCCCAAGCCGGTGCTTGTGCCCTACTTGTCCCCTTCCCCTTTAGACCTGGCACTGCCTAGCATCCTTGGATAATTACTTTCTCATGGTACTTCAGTCAACTTGTGGTATAACCTGTCCTATCCATGATATTGTCTATCTATTCATACATAAATACTGTATTTTACAAAGTATAAGAAATAAGATTCACCTTTTATTTTTAAGCAGTTTTAAATAAAAATGTAATTTTTACCACTTATTATATATTGCAAAAGGCAAAAACTAAAAAGAGAATTTTTTACTACTTTATAAAACCAAATTGGCCTTTAAAACAGAAGTCATGCGATGAGTTAATGAGTAGAATTAAAATCTTCATCAAGAGCGCAAAGAGAAGTTTGGGGACCCCTGGCGGTAAAATAAATAATGGGCCCCCTTAGAAATATTCTTGAAAACAATTATGTGAGTGCCCAGTATTTGAATTGCTCATTTTTTCATCCAATTCCTTTTCTGTACAATTTGCATAAAACATCATTTATTGCGAAACCCTACCTGTATCTATGTGGTCTTCCGTATGGAGGGAAGGAAATTTGAAATAATGAAGGGGCCACTTTTTAATTCGGGGCCCCCTTGGCGGACCTAACAGCCGGCAGGCCGCTAGGTCCGCCCACTGATCTTTGTTTCTCTTCTTGAAGCTTCTAGGCCGTTTTGAAATCCGTTCACGTTAGCAGCTCCAAGAAATGAACAAGCAATAATATTCCATGTTGAAGTGCCCTATCTAGCTAGTTTTGATTTTACAAGCTCATACAAATCAAGTCCAATTGCGCCATCGACCACTATTATGTCTAAAAGTCTTAAAACTTTTGTCAGATGCAGCATTCTGGGAAAAAATGTAATGAAGCAGATGCAAATAGTTATGAAGAAATTAAAGAACTGTAACAAAAGTTCAGATACAAAAATATTTTTTTCCCTTCCCGTTTGGACGCCCCCCAGAACGGGGGCTCTCGGCGATCCCCGACCAGCCGACCTGGCCAGTCCGGGCCTGGTTACCAGTCTCCAAACTATGTTCCACGGGGCAAATTTGGAACTCTTGTATTATCAATCCGGTCTGCGACGGCTAATGCCGTATTGCAGTGTTTCCCAACCTTTTCTCCCATGTGAACCCCCTTCTAAGTTCCAAACGATGGCGAACCCCCTTCTGTAGTCGTTAGTAACGGTGACAAAACTAAAATTTACTAGCACGCTTATTTGCCGTATTGTACAATACTTCATAACAAGAAATGAAAACATAATTACTGCAAAACATCTAAGTTTAAATAAAAATTTAAACACAGCTACAAATACTTTTTATTATTACATTTTTATTATTTGTTCTTTTTGAATTATTATTAGGGCAGTAGACATATGTATTAATAAAAAAAAATTAAATTATTTTTCCGACAGGTTCCACTTTGCGGTTGAATTATACAAAATTTTGGATAAGTTGGAAATTTAAAGGAAAACTAAAATTGCGTAATTTCAATTGCTATTTTGTGATAATGCAGGAAAGTGGGAATAAAGTGCTATAAATGCGAGTCCATATTTTAAATTAATGAGTCAATTTCTTCTGGTTCCAGTTTAGGATCTGTATTATGAAAAATAAGACTAAAATAATGCAAATTTTTACATTTTATGCAGTAAATTTTCATATTTCCGACTCGTTCCTTGCCCTTGCAAAGAAAAAGTGGAAAATGGTTGGAGAAAAATGCTTTCTAAACTTAAAAATAAGTCAATAAATATCTTTCGATAAATGTAGAAATAAGTGCGTTTCAAATTTTGTATGTATGCTTTCTATACCAGATCATTACTTTTCTGTATTGTCTGGAAAACAATTCATTTTTTTTCAAAATCCTTTTTGTACTCGTTCCTAATTAGTATGCAAATTTATTATTTTGTTTTTTCTTTTACATTAGCAATGAAAAACTCCGCCATTATAATATTATTTCCGCGAACACCTTTTCTACACCGCGCGAACCCCTAGAGGTTCGCGAACCACCAGTTGGGGAACGCTGGCATATTGTTCGATGAGGGGAAAAAACAGCAACTTTTTAAAAAAGAAACAATTGAAATGCCGAAATTTGATCTTAGAAAATTTCTTGCCCGATGATCCAAAATAGTAACTTAGATATTCATTTTATGTACTTGGTTCCAAAATGCTTTATACACCTCAATTGTTTAAAAAAGGATCTGAAATGCTTTATACGTCTTTGTATATAAAACTGGTTTCAAAGTGCTTTAAACAGTTTTTTTAAAATGGCTTCGAAGTACTTTATACGTCTTTGTATATAAAACTGGCTTCAAAATGCTTTAAACAGTTTTTTAAAAATGGCTTCAAAGTACTTTATACGTCTTTGTATTTAAAACTGGCTTCAAAATGCTTTAAACAACTTTTACCTAAAAGAGACGTATAAAGACTTTTGGAGCCGTTTAAGATTGGCTTCAAATGTCGGTGGCCCCAAACTGCTTTCAACATCTATATATATATATATATATACATATGTATATATAAATACATATATAAATAATAGCAGCCAACCTCAAGATTAAAAATTAAGAATACTAAAAAGAGAGAAAGGAAAAAAAAAAAGGGACAATGACATGTTGAAATAGGAGCAGGTACAATTTAGAATCTAAAAATAGAACTCCATTTTAAACTTCAATTTGTACTGCTTGAAGAAAAATCTATTTCAACTGGAGATGAATCATAAATAATAATTATGCAAAAACATCCCTCCCTACCCCCAAAAAATATAAATTCACAATAAACTTATGTTTTTAAATTGAATATATATATATATATATAAAATCATCATTATTTTTCTGAGAAGACTTTTCAACTAGCTAGAGCTAGTTTTTATTACCACACGAAATTTTTTTTTTTTTTTGAAAGCTTCTTTTATTTCCGACATTTTTCTTTTGATTGTATTTGCAATTGAGGTAAACAACATACATTAAAGTTCCTTATACTGGTACATCCTTCTTTAAAATAAAAGAGAAGGTATCTCCAAATGTGGTTCAGGTAATTCGCCAGTAAATACCACCTGTTCATACCATGCATAAAATGAAAAAAAAAAAAAAAAAAAAAAAAAAAAACGCAACACCATTTCAGCTTTGATAAGTTTTTCAATGCATAAAAGATAATGCTTTGCAGTGAAATAAAAATGTCTGCATTGATATTTTTCCAATGAAATTGTAATGCTTTACTAAATTTTATGATGTCAGGTGTTTTTGCTCAAAATCATGTACATCTTTTCAGAAAGTTAATCTTATTTTAAAATTTGTGTGTAACAAAAGATTAATTAATTCTCTTTTGATACATTTATTTATCAAAATAATAATTTCTCATTTATTCAAGGTTTACTTTATTCAAGCCTTGAATAATATTTATTTTTTAAACGCTTAACTGTTGCTTGACTGTTACTCCGTGACGGAAACTTGTCACGCACTTGTAATGTAGGTTTGCGCAGCATGCCATTTTCTTTCACAGATATTTAGAATTATAATTTACATTAAATTCCGCAATTAATTTTCGCATGAACTATACTTTAAAACACCTACAATTTTTATTTACACTTTTTTCTAAATCTTTTGGCCAGATAAATTCAAATCATAACCATTTTTACTTATGTACTATATCCTGTGGCGTAGGCTTCCTGTTCCGGTGCCTCGCCATGTGCATTTTTTTTCCGTCAGTTGGAAACTTGATAGCTTTCTTGAGTGACGCTTTTTTCGCTAGCTCCCCAGCAGAGGAATTCCTTTGTGTTTCCTTCTGACTGGGGATGCCTCATATAACTGCTCTTTTTGAAATTGCATTTTGAAATGAAGATTATCCTTACAAAAATGCGTTGATCGAAGTAATCAAGATGCTGTAAATTTTTTGGATAGCTTAGTGAATGTATTCATCGACCGATCAAAGGAAACAAATCTCTTTTTATATTTAGAGATTGATCTGAATCACGATCCATGTGCTGAACTTAAAATGTCAAAATGAATTCATCTATATTGATGGACACTCATTAATTGATGACGGCTTTTCATGATGAAAAATGCTATACCAATAAACAACTGCATCACGGACATTATGTGTTTTGAAACGAATATAGAAGAGCATTAAGCAGCAAAGGCGCGCTTTCTGGTGATCAAGTTTTTCGCCTGCATCAATCAGCGATAGTATCAAATAGAGTGCTAATTCAAGCCGTGGATCCGCAGGTCATTAACATTTTCTTTTGATTGATCAATCATTATTTTATATTTTTTTGTTGGCCAATTCAGTTTTTTTTTTTATTAATGCCTAAGATGTAATTTTTTTGGATTTTTAAAGGTGTTTAAATTTAACCAAGAAATTTTTATGAAATTAATGAAATAATTATTATAAATAAATAATTGATTTTTTTAATTATGAATATGATTTATTCACAATGACAACTGATCTTCTATTTCAGCATATGAATAATGAATTATTTAATTCTTTTTTATAACACAACGCAATATACTTTGAATTAAGTATTTTAATCTAAAATATTTATTAATCAAGGTTTTACATGGTATTTAATATTAATAAATTAAAACACACATTCTTACCATAATTGGCGCCGTGACGAAAAACGTTTAGTTTTTAAAGAAAGGTTTTTTGGGTTATTGCATTATTTTTATTATCAACCTGAATTTCAGTCCATTTACCGATCTTGTGTCATGTTATTTTGATGATTTTCATAAATATTTTTAAGGCGATTATCTGTGATGACTGTGATATTTATAATTACAATTACAGTATGCATGAATTCTTGAGAATTTGATTTTGAAAATACTATAATTCAATTTTGGAATGCATTTCATGTTTTACAGGTTAATTTAATATATTTTTCACACATGAACTATTTTTATTATATTTTTCATTTGTTTAAATGCATTTTGGGGGATTGCTAGATATCTGAATTTTTAATTGCATATTTATGTGATATTTTTTTGCCTTAACTAAACATGGCAGACAGTTCTTTACTTCCTTTAATACCTACTTTTTCCGGATTAAAATCCGAGAACGTTAAAAATTTCATTCAGAGCTTAACAGATATTGCATCATTAGAAAAATGGTCCGCACAAAAGAAACTTATTGTTCTGAAACTCCAATTAAGGGACAAAGCGTTCGACCATGTAACAAAATTTTTAGATAGAAATCGTGATGCAAAGTATGACAAAGTATGCGATGAATTGACTAAAAAATTCACTCAAACACCAAATTTTGAAACAACTCAGAGGGAATTTTGGGACATTTCCCAAAAACCTAATCAATCTGTACAAGATGTAAGTGAATTAATTGCAGCATCCGCTGATAAGTATTTGAACCCTCAAAATAACAACTCAAAAGAAATCGCTGACCTTCTGGAACAAACAAAACTTTCAAAATTCTTAAATTCATTACGCCCAGAAATACGTTTAGAAACCATGAAGCAGGGTCCTCCAACTTTTTTTAAGGCAATAAAAATTGCAAAAAATATCGAATCAGCTTTGAACAACCCAAGCAATTTTGCTTGTAATTCCCAGGTAGAGATAAATGTTCTTCTACAAAGTCAGGCTGAAACAAATAATAAAATTCAAAAGTTAACAGAATGCGTCGAAAAACTGAAACAACCACAAAATTTAAATCCCGCTGCACCATCTTTTCAATATGAGATCAATGCAATGCAGGGTAATCAGTTTTCCAATTTTCATCCTTCAAGTTCTCAACCTAGTAATATGTATAATAATGCAGCAACTGCAATTTCTTGCCACATTTGTCAGAAAGGACACTTGACAACAAAATGCTGGTACTATCCAGGTAATTCAAGGGGCCATCAAAATTCTAACTATTTTCAAAACAGGGGCAGATCCAACTTTAGAAATTTCAATCAAAGACAGCGAGGCAGGGGTTTCAAACCATATTACAATAAAAACCAGTTCAAAAAACATTTAAACTAATAGGGGGTTTTCGACACACAAATTTCAGCCATCTACAAAATTCGGAGACCCACAATTCTGTTGTAAACACTCAAAGGTGGCATAATCCTGAAATCAAGGGCTGTAAAAAGCAATCAAACTCATCCAATAAACAGGGCAAAAATAAAAAATACCAAAACAATGACGAAATACCAATAAAATCTAACATAGGTGAGGCATCGACAAAAACTATACAGCTGAATGATACTCAAAATGATATTTATCAGCACAATCAAGCAATTGATAATGTTGTAAATCATCAGGAATTCAGAGTTCTCATGTCATGTACCGATTCAGATAATTCCTTACCAATAATAGAGATCCAATTTGGGAAATTAAAATTTTTTGCTCTCCTTGACAGTGGCGCGAATGTGTCAATTTGTCAAACTGATGTCTTAGATAAGATCAAGGGTGAGGTCAAAATTAATTATGTGTCTCGTTCTGTAAAAATCAGAACTATCAACAACGAGCAGATCCCATATTTATCTGCAATTGATATGAAATTTAAAATCCAGGGAAAATGGTTTTCCAATTTATTTTTCACAACTAGTTTCAATTGGAATGCCAATTATCAACTAATTTTGGGGTATGATTTTTTCCACAGAAACAAAATAATTCTTGATTCTGTAAACAAACGACTAATTTCCGACAAAACTCAATTGGATTTTATAACCACTACTTCTAGTAAAAACCAAACAAAAATTAATACAAATCAATTACAAAATCAACCAATCTCTAGTAATGCAAATTCAACTACAATGCAAATTAAAGTCAAATCAGCTCTCAATATTTCAATTAAACCCAATTCTTTCGAAATAATCAAAATTAAAATTCCTATTGAGGCAAAACCATTTCAATTAATTTTATTTACTCCAGGAAAAATAAAAAAATTATGTAATATCAGTGAATCCATACATTCTGCCAAAGAAGTTGATTCTATTTTCTTGATCATGGAAAACAAATCCAACAAAAACTTAATGATTCAAAAGGATCAAAATTTAGGATCAATTCAAGAAATTTTTGAAAATGATATTAAGAAACCATGTGAATCTCAAATGCTGCAAATCAATAATTTGAATATGGAAGAAGTATTACAATTAAGAAAGGAAGAATTATCTCCTAATGATTTTGATTTAAAACATTTAAATGAAGTCGACAAAGATAAAATGATCAAATTACTTATGAATAACTATCCCATTTTTTCCAAAAACTATATTACATTAGGTTCTACTGATTTAGTTACTCCTGAATTCAAACTTTTGCATAACTTTCCTATTCAGACAAAACCCTATCCTATCCCGAAAATTGCTAAAAAATTCGCTGAACAGGAGCTAAAAAAATTACTTGAGGCCGACATTTTAGAAACTTCCAATTCAAGCTACTGTTTTCCAGTAATTTTTGTAAAAAAGAAACCCAATCCTTCTGATCCTGATCAAGAATTGAAATTTAGAATGGTAGTTGATTTCAGACTTTTAAATTTCATCACTGAACCATTTAAAGTGTGTCTGCCAAAGATTTCTGACATAGTACAAAATATAGCTGGTAGAAATATTTACTGTGTTTTGGATTTAAAATCTGCATTTTTTCAAATCAAAATAAAACCCAAAGATAGGGAAAAATTGGCATTTTGCTCTGAACTTGGTTCATATCAATTTAAACGTCTTCCTTTTGGCGTTCGCAACAGTGGATCATATTTTGTATCCTTGTTAGCATCTTGTTTAAATGAACTAAAAGGTCCTAATATACAATTTTTTCTCGACGACATTGTTATCGCTGCCGATTCAATCGATGAGCTAATTAGCACCTTGCAACAAGTTTTTGACAGGCTTAAACTTTTTAACTTAACGTTAGATCCTGCAAAATTGCAATTGTGTAAATCTTCTATAACTTATTTAGGTTTTAACATTGATAGCAAAGGTTTTTCTCCTTCTGAAAATAACATCAATAAAGTTTCTAAATTTCCTATTCCAAAAAATGTCAAACAAGTTCAAACTTTTTTAGGGATGACTAATTATTTTCGCCATCTAATATTGGGCTATGCAGAAATTATTTCTCCTATTGTCAACTTAACTAGGAAAAGCACTCCATTTTTTTGGTCATCTGAATGTCAGGATGCCTTTGACAAGTTGCAAAGCATAATTTTAAATAAACCCACTTTAAAAAATTTTGTTAAGGATGCTCCATTATTTTTAGTTACTGATGCTAGTAGAGAAGCAATATCTTCGATACTAATGCAAAAAGTAAACAACCAGTTTTATCCCATTGAATTCTATTCCAAAAAACTAACACCTGCTGAATCCAAATATCCATCTATAAGGCGTGAATTATTTGCAATATATGCTTCTGTTAAACATTTTAGGGAAATTCTGTATGGTACTACTTTTCAAATTTTAACTGATGCAAAAAGTCTGACAAATTTCATTCATATTGATAAACAACCTGATATTGTCAGCAGATGGTTATTATTTTTACAGGATTTTTCATACCAAATGATTTATTTACCGGGAATCAACAACCCAGCTGATTATTTAAGTAGAGTATATGATGATGAACAATTATCTATTAACAACATTAATATTTTTCAACCAAAACATGACTTATCTAATAAAGTCATTCTTGAAGAACAGCAAAAAGACAGGGAAATTTTAGGTATTGTTCAAAAATTAAAGAACAATGACATAAAAACTTCAGAAAATTTTTGTATAAATAATGAAGGATTATTGTTAAAAATTGTAAAAGTCACAAAAAGGGGTAAAAGTCACAATATTAAAAGAATTTATGTACCAATTAGTTTAAGGGAGGCATGCATTGAAAATGCACACTTACCACATTTTGCTACCCAGAAAACATTTAATTTCCTTCAAAGAATGTATTTTTTTCTTTCCATGTTTACTGCTGTAAAAAAATTTTGTCGTGCTTGTCCACAATGTTTAGCAAATAAACCTAAACCTGCTAAAACCATTCCAAGATTAATTTCAAAAAAGAATCTTGCTCCCGGGGAATTTTTGGCTTGTGACATTATTGGTAAATTATGTAGAAGTATTGATAACAATTTTTTCATTTTAACTATTTTAGATCACTATTCACGATACTTAGAGACATTTTCATTGGCAAATATTTCTTCATCATCTATTATAAAATGTTTAAACACTTATTTTTCTCGTTTTGGAATTCCTAAGATCATTCTAACTGATAATGGGACAAACTTTGTTTCCAAAGAAATTGAGGAATTTTTTAACAGTTTAAATATTGAGCATAGGAAAGCTTCAATTTACTATCCTGCTTCCAATGGGGCAATTGAACGTACCCACAGAATACTCAAAGAAAGTATTGCTGCTTTATGTGAAAAAACTTATGAATGGTCACAAAAAATTATGTTATTTAAACTCCATTATAATGCTAGTACTCATAGTGTCACTGGTTTTTCTCCTGTAGAATTATTTTATGGTAGATCTATCAATGTACCAATGGAAAAATTTTCAGATCCTATTTTAGTAGATCATTATAACAAATATGTTCTTGAAACAAAAAAATGTGCTGAGGAGAACAGGAGTATAGTTGCTACAAATGAGGATAAATACTTTGAACAACATAAAAAGCAATTAAAGGGTAGATCTATCACAAAATTTGAGATAAATGACAGGGTCTACATAAAAAATTTGAACAATCCTGGTGTTTTGTTACCCAAATACAAAGGTCCCTATGTCATTGAGAGAATTTTTAGGAATGATAATTATTTAGTAAGAAATGAAAATACAAATGACAAACCAATTAAATTGCATATAAGTAAAATATTCCCTGCCAAATGATTAATTTAAATAATGAATGAAATATTTCTGTTTGTATCATGTACTAATATTCAATGACTCTGAGAAAGGTGTAATTCACATTGTTTTTATACAAGAATAGCTACCTTGTATATTTTGTTTGCATTAATTGTTTGTTTCTTCCTCAAGCCTAGCTAACTTGGGGAAAATTTAGACTAGCAATGCATTACTGTGTCAAAGTGGAATTGCATAAATTTGATCGATCTGAATAATTGGTAAAATGATAACATGCAGAGAATTGTTTTATTTGTTGTTGTTTACATTATCATGGCAGTTTGTTTACAAACATTGTTGACTAAAATGCAAAACAATGTTGATTTTTTCATACTTTGAAATGAAATGGTATATGGAGTGAGATTCTGGGTGATTTAAAAATTTTAATTATTCAACTGCTGAAATATTTTTTATATATTAATTTATCATGACTGCATCAAGTATTGATATTCCTGTTGATGACAGGAAAATACAGATGCATAATTGTCATCATATTTTAATGAAGTTATATGCATACAGTGTATTGCATTTTTCTGGCCAAAAAATTTTTATATATACTAGAATATTTTCGGGGTACTTAAATTTTTTCCTTCGAGGGGGGGATAATGTAACAAAAGATTAATTAATTCTCTTTTGATACATTTATTTATCAAAATAATAATTTCTCATTTATTCAAGGTTTACTTTATTCAAGCCTTGAATAATATTTATTTTTTAAACGCTTAACTGTTGCTTGACTGTTACTCCGTGACGGAAACTTGTCACGCACTTGTAATGTAGGTTTGCGCAGCATGCCATTTTCTTTCACAGATATTTAGAATTATAATTTACATTAAATTCCGCAATTAATTTTCGCATGAACTATACTTTAAAACACCTACAATTTTTATTTACACTTTTTTCTAAATCTTTTGGCCAGATAAATTCAAATCATAACCATTTTTACTTATGCACTATATCCTGTGGCGTAGGCTTCCTGTTCCGGTGCCTCGCCATGTGCATTTTTTTTCCGTCAGTTGGAAACTTGATAGCTTTCTTGAGTGACGCTTTTTTCGCTAGCTCCCCAGCAGAGGAATTCCTTTGTGTTTCCTTCTGACTGGGGATGCCTCATATAACTGCTCTTTTTGAAATTGCATTTTGAAATGAAGATTATCCTCACAAAAATGCGTTGATCGAAGTAATCAAGATGCTGTAAATTTTTTGGATAGCTTAGTGAATGTATTCATCGACCGATCAAAGGAAACAAATCTCTTTTTATATTTAGAGATTGATCTGAATCACGATCCATGTGCTGAACTTAAAATGTCAAAATGAATTCATCTATATTGATGGACACTCATTAATTGATGACGGCTTTTCATGATGAAAAATGCTATACCAATAAACAACTGCATCACGGACATTATGTGTTTTGAAACGAATATAGAAGAGCATTAAGCAGCAAAGGCGCGCTTTCTGGTGATCAAGTTTTTCGCCTGCATCAATCAGCCATAGTATCAAATAGAGTGCTAATTCAAGCCGTGGATCCGCAGGTCATTAACATTTTCTTTTGATTGATCAATCATTATTTTATATTTTTTTGTTGGCCAATTCAGTTTTTTTTTTTATTAATGCCTAAGATGTAATTTTTTTGGATTTTTAAAGGTGTTTAAATTTAACCAAGAAATTTTTATGAAATTAATGAAATAATTATTATAAATAAATAATTGATTTTTTTAATTATGAATATGATTTATTCACAATGACAACTGATCTTCTATTTCAGCATATGAATAATGAATTATTTAATTCTTTTTTATAACACAACGCAATATACTTTGAATTAAGTATTTTAATCTAAAATATTTATTAATCAAGGTTTTACATGGTATTTAATATTAATAAATTAAAACACACATTCTTAACATTGTGACTATATAGTAAAAGTTCAACTATTCAGCAAGTGCAGGAACACCAAATTGTGAATTTTCAAAATTTCCAGATAGTTGAAAATGTGGAAATTTGGGCTTATTTGAAAATAATGGATGTATTCTGGAAATAATCATCTCCTAAACATAATTCTTTGATATACAGTAGAGTCCTGAAAACTAGGCCCAATATGGACAGAAGGGTGGCCGAGTTTGAAAAAATATCGGGTTTTTGGCAATGGGGTTCAAAAAGAATAAGTATGAATGCTTAATCACAAAATACAGTACCATATTTGTACACATTGTTTGCTTGAGAATACAACCAAGGCCATATCCAGAGGGAGGCCCACCGGCCCTGCCCCCCCCCCCCCCGAAATCCCAAAATACTTTGCAGTGTAGCATATATTCCTCCTTGAAACTTTCCTCAATATAAGTGTTTCAAAGTCAGACCCCCCCCCCTCCAAAAAAGAAAAAAAAAATCTGGCTACGGCCTTGAATACAACAGAAAATAAACTGCCAAAGGACCCTTGAACAAAGGAAAACTATGTACTTTATGAAGGCATAGAGCCTTTACTACATGAAAATGACCTCGGACCTCAGAAAAATACTTTATGAAGGTGTAAAGCTATCAGTATTAAAAATTATTTAACTATAGCCGACTTTGCAAACCCTGGGAACAAAGGAATGTGGGGTCTTGAACTGGTCTGCGTGCAGGGTTGTTTTGCTCTATCAGGGTATGGCCAAGTTCTCTGGATTCCCAGGTGATCAAGTGCCAAGTTTTCAGGAATCCAAGGTTTTTCTTTCATTCCATTCAAAATATTTCATTCTATTTTTAATTGTTTTTATGTTTCAGTTTGAGTTTAGCCAGGGCAAGCACATTGTAAATATTTTTTCATTGTTGCTGCTGATTATAACTCTACAACACCCTACTTTTGTTTTCTCTTGTAATGTAAATAAGTTATGTAAGTTGCATGCTGTTAAGCTAAATAAACGTTAACAGAAAATAGTACATTATTTAAAAGTTTTTCCACAACATGCATCAAGGCGAAAAGAATTTTTAAGGTTAGAGTTCCAGAATAGTAGCAACAATCAACAACAATTACAATTGTCAAAACAAACCTTTTACAAAAACTATAATTTAGAAAAATGACTCTACAAAAGTCAGAGTACTCTCAAATATGAGCTTGAAATTATGCATTTCTGACCTCAAATTCATTTATTACATTATTTATTATTTTCAAAATGGCACAACATAGAAGATTCTATAATTTTAAATTTAAATGAAAACAGCTAATTGGTAAGAAAAGTACAAGACTTGAAGTGTCTTTGCACCAAATTTAATGGATTCATATGCCATTCAACAAGTATTAAGTAAACTAGTCTAACAATTTGCACAGACAAAGAAAAAAGTATCACTTTTGCCTCAAAAGTCATCTAAACAGATGAATCAGTTGAGCTTGCACATGTTTTGTAAGTTCGATTTATTTGCTGTTATCTTTAATTTCCCTTTTTAATGAAAATCATGTAAAGAGAGAAGAAAATGTGCTGTTTACTTTGTGTAATCAGAAAAATATTTCATCTTCTATTTCTTCTTTTAAATATCTTTTTAAGGGAGTCAAAAAATAAAGGCTATCCGCAGAAATTCTGGAAACCTGAGCGCTTGATAGATATCTAAGCTTTTACTGTATATTATGTAACTAATTCATAATTGCAGCAAAGTATGCAAATAGCAGATTAAAATAATTCTCAGCTATTGTAAAGAATCATGAACCATACTTAAGGCAAATTGTTGAATTATCACTCAGTTGAATTTTGATCATTAAAATACAATGAAAACTATTTAAAGCTTTTCTTAAAGAAAATATTTTAAATCTGAAATATTTGGCAAAGATGAAAACAACAAGATATTATTGCAAATCTGCTTTTTAAGTGCACACAAATAATTCTTACCATTTCACTATCTTGTAATATTTGTGTTTCACCCAGAGGAGGAAGGGAGTCTGCTGATTTAGTGATGCTTTTAACTGGAGTTGTAGGGCAGGCTTAAAACAAAAAACAAAAAACAAAAAAAAATTACTTTCCAAACTCTGAGCATACACATTAGGGTGTTTCATTTTGTATAGTGAAAAATAAAAGGCAAAATTTTTGCTGACTTTGCTTACACTCCAAGTGGAAGGAGCACTCTTTAGAGGTTGCGCATTTTGATCACTTTTGTAAAAGTAGGCAGAAAACACGATTTTTCAATGTTGATTAATTTTATTGGGAAAACGCAAAACCAAAAACTTAAAATAGTATTAAAACGATACACTAGGATTAATAGATAGTATGATTGGCAAAATTTGTGTTATATTACATTTTTTTGAACACTACAATCCCGTCTTTTGTGCGTGTAGTGACTACTTCTCTGTGATGTTCTACTACCCTCTCAACAAGAACTGTTTCTGTTGTTCTTCCCTGACTGATTTGTTAAGCTTTCTTATGTGTATCATTGACAACCTTAAGTTCACATGGCTTCTGCAAAAATCATTGTAGATTTTGCCTCGTTGTGGATCCAAAAAATTCAAAGAACTTCTTTTTTTATTAGTAAAGTTGCCCAGCGCTTTTCCTTTAAAAACCAGGTTCTAATGCTGTAACTGTTTCATTTCCTCTTTTCATAAATGGTTCCTAAATTTTTCATCATATTTTTCTTATAAATCCATGAAATGCTTTTCTGGAAAGGGGGCAAGACTAGGTCTGTGTCTGACAGATATCAAAGGTGCTTCTTAGCAACTGTGAGAGCACTTTTTTTGACATCTGAATCTGCATAAGTGCTCTTAAAAAATGTAGCATATCTAAATCATTTTTGGAGCTCATTGGCGTACAAATGCATTGTGTCGAAAGGGTACATATATGAGGCTGACAAAATTGGCAACTCATCTCGTTCCTTTCAATTCTCATTGATGACTACTCAGTTGTCATTGGTTTTTTCTTAAAGTTTCTAAATTTTTTCAACCATTTTAAAGCCAAACTACTTGCAAAAGATTACAGAAATTCATGAGAAGTCAGCTAATATGAAACACTTCAATATTGGGAATTTCACTAGTTTGAGATAATAGTGATCAGTGCCACGTAACCCTTAAATATTATCCAATAATCTTAAAATTTGGTAAACATATCTTTCACATCCTTGAGACTCGGGGCACAAGCAAATCACATGAAAATCAAACCTTTGGAATATGAAACACCCTAATACACATACTGTATGAATTGATGACGTGGAACAGTAAAAATTATACATAGGGTAGATCGGGCTAGTTGAGCATAGGGGAAAGTTGGGGAAACAAAATATCTTGAAAAGAAGATGCTAAATCATCAAATTGTGGAAAGAAGTGGCCACAAAGGGGGAATTCAGCACATGACCTCTAGAGACGATTTGTCGAATGAATAACGGATATGCATGCACGGTTTCTTCAGTCACAAAAAAGTAAAAAACTAGTATCAACTCATATTTCTTTTGTAGGCATCAATAATTTTGATCAAGTAAGTTTTAAATTTTCATAAAACTGTTATATTTATGATATCTAGAACGGATTTGGTTCTTAACGGTTTCTTCATAACCACAATTTTCTCTCAAATACTTGGGCTAGATGGGTATTAATTTTTTCTGAAATTTTTTGACCATACCCAAAGACAGGTCCAAAAAGACAGGCACAGCTATCAGAAATGGAGGGAAAGCAACAATTTCGACAAATACTTCAGAAAAAATGCATTACAAGAGGAATAATGTTAAAAAAAAAAAAAAAAACTGATAAAGTTTAAAAAAAGCAAAAGACATAAAAAAAGAGAGAAAGAAAGTGTTTCCAAAAAAAAAAAAAAAAAGGAAAAAAAAGTGTCCAATCAAGTGAGAAAAGGAATGGATAAGACTAGGACTGCCTGGTTTGCTTTGTATAATTTGGCAACAGTCTGGAGCTAAAAAAAGAAAAAAAAGAAAGAAAGAAATTAAGAGAAAAAGATAAACTTGACAAAGATGAAATCTGACTTGAATAGAGGTCAAATTTTAAGCTCTTGAATATCTGGCATAAATTATATGATCATCTTACTTCTAATGCCATGAGAGACTCATGAATTCTTTTAAAAATAGGGATACTATTTGATACTAGGTACATATTACCATATGATTTGGTGAATCTGTTGTCACATTTAGACTAGAATTTTACTATGATTAGCAATAAAAGGTAAGAGCCTTCAAAGAGAATACAAGAAATTTTTAATTAAGAGATTAAAAATTAAGAATTTTAGAAGGACTTTTTAAGGAACAAATGCACTGTATGGAATTATGTGAATCTTCAATATGTATTATTCATTTTCAGGGAAGCAATTTAACTTATAAGCACGTCAAATTTCGTGAAAGAAATCACACACATGCAGTCATCTTGGTAGTCAAAAAAAAAAAAAATAATAAACTACTAAGGAAAGAATATTTAAAATAAGTTTACCTGCATCCCCACTTGAACTAGACTCTGTGAAAGATGGTGTTCCTTCAGTATGTGTTGGAGTAGAACCCTCTACACTATGTGGAGGAGTCCAAGTATGTAGTGTTGAGCTAAGGCCTGTAATACTTGTGCAGCTTGTTTCTGATGCACAATCGTGGTTTGATTCAGTCTGAATGTTACCATGAGACAAACTGGAGGGGAAAACATATGCATTTTTAATTCATCAAAACAAGATAGCATTATATAAAATTATAAGAATATAGTCAATTTTTTAAAAAATGTACATTTATAAAATATATGAAAATTGTACATTTTTAATCAGTAGTAACAAGGGGAGAGGGAATGGGTGAAAATTCCATTCACCCTTGCACAAAATAAAACAATTTTTAAAGGAGTAGTGTCTGGTGGGGTATAATGAGATTTTGTTATGAGTGCACAAGCATCTAAGTCATAAATAGCATAAAAATAAAAGCAAAAATATAAGACACTTGGCTAAATACTAGCATTAATTTATGCAAGTTTAATTGACTTGATAAGGAGCTAAAATATAGTTTGATGTATAAAATTAAAAAAGGAAAGAAATTGGAGGAAAGTGAATTCATAAAAGCTAAACATTAAAAGCAAATGAAGCTTCTATGCAGGTTTCGTATTTTTTTTCATAAATTAAAAAAAAAAAAAAAAGATTTTTTTAATATTTCAATCGGATTTTTTAAAGACTATATTATTTTAGACATTTATTATGCCACATTTATAAAAATAACATGACATGTCAAACAATATGCAAAAATACATTTTAAGTTACTTTGTTAGCAGTAGTTGTTTTTGAATTACAGTATAAACGTATGATTCAACTCAAGCTTAACCTTACGAGGAGTAACAGTACACTCTAAGTACAGAGGAAAATGAACAAATTAAATTTGAATTCTTTTACTTTTGAAAGTTGAAATAAGACAAAAATTGTGTTATCTTATATGAGCAATTAACTTTTTACCAAGTGCAGTTTAATGATTTTTCTATTTTATAAATAAAATAATTTAAAATATTTATTAAATTTACTCATTTAGTACAATCATATGCTCAAAACATTCCCAAAAGCTGAAACTTTTTGTTTTAATCAAGCAGGGTGTCTACAGATTTCCAAAAGTGAACTTTCATGACTTTATTGTGGAATTTTCGAGACTTTTTCAGGATTGTTTGGTATACATTGGATATCCGGTGTCCCCTGCATGAAGTATAATTACCAGATATCTGGCTCCTGATGTTTGAAACGTGTAAATTCTGTACATATTTTTAAATATCCCGTAGCTTCCAAGTAAGTAATAAGTTTGCAATTCATGTATATTTCAAAAACAAGTTAATTAGTATTCTAGTCTAGAATTTCCAAAAAATTGATTTTTTTTACTTTGCATATTTTCAAAGCTTAGACCTTCAAAAATATGCCTGTGAAAGGATTAAAAAAAATTTTTTTTTTCCAAGTTACAGCCGTATTAGTGACGTGGCAACTAAACCGGTTCGACCGTAGCGAATCAATAGCAAGCCATAGGCAGCTTCTAGCTACCTGAATGCTCCCTGTGTTGTACAAAATCTTTTATTTTCAATATAAACCTTTAAAATGTGTAGAATGCTTGTCAAAATTATCATTTAAATGATATTTATTTTTATGTTTATAAAAACATAAACGTATTATTCAAGCGCCGTAAAAGACTGCTTAGGGGAAGTTAACATAATAATTTCAACTAAAAGAGTCTAGTAAAGTAATTAAACTATTTGGCGGTAAAAACAGCTATATCAGAGGATTTTTAATACTTATTTCTTATCTTTGCAAAAAAAACTGAACAACTATTGGATCGGATCAGGTTTCCCTTTGCTTTCCTTCAACATTTTCTCTTTATAACACCTGCACTGCAAATGCCAAGCGCAGCTGCCTTTATTTTCTTCATGGGGAGGAATACAGATATGATAATATAGACTAACAAATAATGTAGGTTTGTATCTTTAACAAAATTGTCAATGATTACTAAATGTAAGTATAAAACATATAAAATTACTTAGACTGCCCGAAACTTGACTCAAAACTTTAAAAGCGTTTTTCGGAAAGGTTGACATGATATTTCAAGTTTCAGAGGATCGATTTACTTCAAATTCGATATAGAGCTTTTTAATATATGTCGCTATTGTTTGATCAGAGCTTTTTTGAAAAAAGTTTTTTATTATTTTTAAAAAATTTCCAAAGTTGAAAAATTGTAGGAAAAAAATTACTTTTTTTTACATGGCCGCCATTTTGCGAAAAAAAATTGTTACTGCAAATTGCGCTGATCAAACAAAAACTACATCCCTACTCTTTAAGAAATAACCAAGATTTTTGTTTTTAGATCATCAAGGAGGGTGAATCGTGTCAACCAGGGGGCAGCTTTTCCTTTTTGAGTCTCCAGTACCCTGTACTTTTTTTGAATTTTGATTTTTTTTTTTACTAAATTTTTTTGTGCTTTTTAAACATAAATAAACAAACGACAAAAAACCTGATGATAAAAATCTTTACCGTTTTTTATTTACAGCATTTTAAAAAGCACCTAAAAGTTGGCCCTCTAGACTAGAATACCCCCTTAAACGTTAAAAATCAAATTTAACATGTCGCCTAACTAGATATTTCATGCAGTGTCCGGATTGGATTCCAGATATTTAAAAGCCTGCTGGATACTGGATATTCAATGCCTTCTGAGGAGGGAGGGATGGAAAATTTTTGTGACCTGTAGCTAACCTATCAAATATCTTTTTAAAAATTTTCTAAGATTAAAAAACATCTTTACAAACAAATAAATGAATAAAGCATTAAGGCATTATAAAGTATGAATGAAACATTTCTATTAACAACTACATTCTCAATTCTTAATGATGTTACTTTCAATACTTACATCTCTAATGTATATAAAATTCTGGACTACATATTGTATGGCATTCATTTAATAGTTCTCAAGTACTGTTATTAAAACACACCCCTGTTAAGGTGTCTGAAGAATAAAAATTTTCTAAACTTTTGAAAAAATAATTTGCTCAAAAGTGCTGAAATATGTTACACACAAACAGGCAGAAAGAGAGACCAGCAAAGGATTGCTAATTTAAGCAAAAGTTTCAATTGCAACACATTTTTATATTTAAAACATTTTCTAAAATAGCAACCAACACATTTTAAAAATTACAAAAGATGATTTTAACCAATGATTTAAAAAAAAATCACTTGATTTAAATCATAATTTTAATCACGATTTAAATCAATCCTGCTTCTATATCCAAAATTTTGTTGAAACTTCAATGGTCTAAATGTGCAATTTTAAAAATTATTGAACATAGAACTGATGAACGTTGAAAAAACATCCAGTATATGCACCATGACTCATAGAACACATCATCATACATTTGCAATAAGGGGGAAAAAAGGAGAAATTCCAAATTGGGCAATGATATTTCTTATAAACCAATAATATGTTATCTGTATGATAAATCACCAGATTCATTAATGGCTTATTTAATAATATGCAGTCAGCTTTTAGTATAAGTAAAAAATTCCACTATAAGAAAAACTGTTAAAGCATTTTTAGTGAAATAAATACTTTAACGTTTTTATTTCACTAACCTCCTCATTTCTAATGTTGAAGAAGGAGACTTCCCACAGTTCTTTGTTTTTAGCATCATTTTAGATGGTACAGGATCTGTATTGGCACGTGTTTTTTCACTTTCCTTAGTTGAAGGAGAAAGTTTGTTTTTACTCTTTAAATCACAGGAAATATTTGTGCTGTACTCCTCAGAACATTTAGATGAGCAAGGCACTAATGTTGGATTACAAGCTTCTGAAAGAATAAGTATCATTCTTGCTTTACAGTTACATAACAATGAATAAAAGTAAATAAGGAAGCAATTTCGGCCAGCAAAATTTGCAGTTTCATGAACTAGGTACATGATGCAAATTTTACAACAGCTGGTTTTCTCCACATTTGGAGTGTTACGGGGTTCCCACCAAGAAAGTGATGCAAAAAGTGAAATAAGTGACCATTTTATTGAAAAAAAAAGGAGACCACTTAAAGAGAAATATGACAAAGATATTAAATATAAATTTATATAACCTTCTGAAAATTGAGGATTATTTTTTTTGGAATGCCCAATAAAAAATGAAAGAGGTAACTGCAAAACAATTTTTAAATTAATTTAGATTAACCACTTAAAGCATTTGCCCATGTCTGACACGGGCGAAAGTTACCGAAAAGCTTGCCCAGGCCTGTGCGTTATTTTATTTCTAATGCCCGTCTGGTATCCATTTACACTTTGTTTGTATAATATATTTTTTCTATGTAACTTTTACCCCACCCCCGCTCCCAAGTCACCCCCCAACAACAAAATAATTTGTTCGGAGTTTTGGATTTTTTTAAATTTTAATACTTTTTGGGATTTTACTGACAATTTCATCTTTCTAAGCAGAGCAGCAAGAGGATCTGGTTGAAGACCTTTTTTCGTCAGAGGAGGAAAGTAGTAAGACATTTCCTTTGCAGAAATTAAAGAGCTGTGTTACCACTGGGAGAAAACACTGAGTGGTGGGAGAATGACATCCTAACACTGTTGTGCTCAACGACAATGGACAGGATTTTAGAGAAAGGAACCCAAGATTCTTCTAGTGCAAAAAGACAGAAAAATGAAACAGCACAAAGCGAGAAAACACCTGAAGGGATGTTACCTGATGTTTTTATGGAAGGTGACTCCTCTTTCAAACAGTAACATCAACATAACTCTTCCTCCTCTCAACATTCCACTTATGCCATCAGCCTACCTCAGTACCAGTCAAGTGCAGTTAAATTTATATATATATATATAATTTCACTTACAGTACTGTACATTTGTTTTTCATAGGTTTAAATTAGCAACCATGTGTGGGTCTGGAACGGATTATCCTATTTACATTGCATCTTATGTGAAAAAATAATTCGCCATTTGTACAAATCCCTATTTGAACTGCATCCTTTAACGAATTGTGTATTAATAGCGAGGCCCCACTGTACCATGAAGATCTTTCACCGTGTGCAACAGAGTATCTATTCCACACCAAGCTTGAAATTTTTCCAGGATTTCGCCATGTTATCAAGGGACGAAATTGCTGCATGTTGAAATGTATTTAACCAGTTAGAGACAAACGATGTGCATGAGCATTTGCGCTAGATTCCCCTCAGGGCTGAGTGCTGTGTATCTGTGTTATGGCAAAATTTCCTCCACAGGACGATTACCACATGGTTGTGTGATGCGTTTGGAATGAACTGCTTAGTATGGTATTAGCAATCCAAAAATTTTTTTTTAAAGATTGGTACCATACATTAGGATTTCTTTCTCTAAGGTACAATTAAAGGTCTGTAATGAGGCTGTGAATCATTGGATTTTTGATAGTGTATAACATATAACAAGCCGCAACAGAAGCACATGATATATAGCCCCGCTTTTAAGTGGTTGCTTATAATTTCTCCTGGGATGGGATGTTATGCAAATGTTTTGTTTTGTCCTGTCCTGTTGCATTTGAGTAGCTCAATGTGAAGGGGGGAAAAAGATAATAAATGTCATAAACAAAACAAAAAAAAAGTTCCAGAAACAAACCCATTGAGGTTTAATAGTTTTCATTTTTCAAAACTGCTTTGAGATAGGTGTTCAAAAACGTAGATCATGTCTAGTTTGCTCTAACAAAATAAAAGACTTGACAACATGTATGATAGTAAATTGTGTAATGTCTTTATATTTATCTGTACTGAAAACTTCCCTGTACTTTTTGATTATTCAGGTGGGGAGACACTAGTTACAAGCCAGTCCCTGAGTGGTAGGGATCCGTTCCATCATACCACAGGTTTGGGGTTCTCCCCCTGCCCAGACCAGGGATGGGTCAGGTTGAATTAGCTCTTCATCTCTTCAGTGGGTCTATAAAATAAGGGCCAAGTACGCTTGGAAACTAGACACTGGAGCACTCTCAGAAAAGCATGCTCAAATCTCACGAAACTTTCGTTGTATTTGACGGAATGGCTTTGTGAAAAATGCTCCGAGTAAATCTTTCGTCAAAGTGCCGAAATTTGTGTAGTAACTATTTTTAAGTCACGTGATCGCGCGAGGAAAGAATCGTTATAAATGACGAAATTTTCTTGACGATTGAAGAATCGTCGAAAATGAGGATTCTATTTCTGAGAGTGAGGTTCTGTGTCAAGTCAACTACTTGACCGAAAAAACATCTGCTTCTGCACCCCAGGGCCTCATGGGCTGTCATGCCACTGAGAGTCAATTATTTAGCCCAAACTTTTAGTATTTTCTGCTCTTTTCTGACAATCAAGCTCTTTTAATTTAATTTTCCTGATTGAGTTTACTTGTATTAACACACAGAAAACACCCGTGTTTAACACACAGGTAGAAAATTTACTTCATTATAGAGTTAACTATTTGCACGATAAAGGAATGTAGACATAGGAGACATGCTAATGAACATTAATAATTTGCGAAAGGTGTTTAAGATTATGATTTTCTCAAAGGATCAGTTTCTGCGATCCTAAATTCTCAAAAGCATTTATTTTGAATTTTTTAAAATATTTTCTTTTGCAGACAAGTTATTTTCAATGTGTTTTCTACTTTGTGGCTTTTACATTCTGAACACCAGAAACAGTAGGCTATCTAAAGGTTTGAATATGTTTCACCTCCCCATTGCTTTTGAGTGATTAAGACTAGACCCTTTTCCTTTTTCCTCTGATTTTATCATCTAAGAACAGAATAAATGAGGATAGGTTTGCATTCCAAAAGGAGTGAGCATTCAGCTACCCCTAAAAATAAAGATGTTTTCAATCTTTGTCTCATGCTAATGTGTGACAGGCTGGATTTCTAGATTTTTCTTTTTACTCACAAGAATAAGATTTGAAGTTGATAACTAACACATTCTTTTCAGTTGTTTATGATGGCTACCATATTAAAATAGTAGTTTCACACAAATTTGCTGCTCATTAATGAGTTGTGGGTTATAGCATGTAAATGATCTTTTTTTATTAACTCTGCATCCTAGAGTTGAACCCTGACAAATGCAATTTAAAAAGTTCGTAAACTAATGTATGAATCAAAACTACCAGAATGTGAAATCTAGTGCTTAATATGTTAAAATATTCTCTTATTAATTGCCTGAATTAATATTAGAGAAGAAAATAAATACCATCTCCGTTGGTACACTCAGATTCAGATGGGATTTTTGGAAGATGAGCCTTCGGAATGTCTGATTCATTTGGAGCTGAACATCGCTGTTTGCTAGAATTACCTTTCCTTTTTGATGGAGAGTGTTTCAAAGCTGTAAATTATTAAAACACAAAAAGTAAAGTATGTACTATATAAGAAATTTAAATTAAACAGAAAAAGTTTCCAAGCAAATTGCAATACTTAAAAAAAAAACCTCAAGTAATATCAGCCATACAAGCAGAAAACTTGCTCCAATATAGCTACTTAAACTTTCATGGCCGTTGTCCACACCAAACATAACATTTTCCGGGCTAATAGGCCGTGGTCCAACCAATATATATTTCTGGCTGACATTTTACCTGACATGTTTCAGGCTTCTTCAGAGTTAGAATAAAGTCAAGACAGAGGTCTGGTCCTTATATATCAAGCATCACATGTGCTTAAACCTCATTGGATAAGCCACCAATCTCAGGCTTGCTAGAACTGCTTCTGATTGGTTCCTCCTCTTTGTTCTTGGCATTGATTGGTGCTTTTTGAAACAGTGGAACCCATAATTTGTTCACTTTCAAAATTTCTTCTTTTCTATTCATGTTGTAAGGATGTTTATGTATTTCAATAGCTTTTCCATGAAGGCAAGCAAAATATTGAATATTTGTAGCGAGCATTTTAGTTTCTTCAAACAGGGACTGGTGTCCCGTAGCAATAGTATGCTCAGCAATGGCTGACATGTGAGAGTGTTTAAGGCAGCAGTGTCTCTCATGCTCTTTTATTCTTGTATTGATACTCCTCATTGTGGTGCCTACGTAAACCTTTCCCCAGTTACAAGGGGTCTTGTACACATCTTCCCTTGTAACTGTGGTTTTGTACACACCTTCCCTTGTAATGTTACTTTGCTCGCCTTCATAGAGAAACCATTGAAATACATAAACATCCTAACAACATAAATAGAACAGAAGAAATTTTGAAAGTGAACAAATTATGGGTTCCACTGCTTCAAAAAGCACCAATCAACAATGCCAAGAACAAAGAGGAGGAACCAATCAGAAGCAGTTCCAGCAAGCCTGAGATTGATGGCTTATCCAATGACGTTAAAGATAGTGATGCCGCTAGACTTCGGAAACTACGGGTCCCTGGGACTTCCAAATTTATGGGTCCCTTTTTCCAAAAAGCGGGTCAGCATCCATAAAATAGCATATCCTGATTTTAAAGATACTAGGGGTGGTAGCAGTAAAGATTTACATTTCCTGAGCTTTCAAAAAAATTTACTGAACCTTGATTTTTTTTAATAGGTACTAAGGTGCTGTATTGTCAGGCATATAAGACAAAATGTGATTTATTTGGTTGTACTTTATGAAAAATACTTGAATTAGACAGAAATGGATACAAGAACTTATTTTAACAGGGGTCGCAATGAGAAATGTATAAAATATATAAACAAACAAAAAAAATGGTTAAAAAAATCGTGTACTATTTTGACAAAATGTGTGGATTATTAAAAGAAATAATACAATAAGATCTAAATAATCATCAGAATGATAAAGAAAAGTTATTAAAATTATTTACATGCTTTTAATTCAATTCTTTTGCACACTTCAGTTTATTATTTTCTGCATCAATTATGGCTTTTTGTGCTTCAATATCTTGCACAATTTTTCGTTTTCATACTGCTTGCAGTCTTTTGCTTTCTTCCTCTCCTATGCAAAAAGTGCAGAAAAAACCGAAATTCGGATTCGCAAATTTTGTGTAATTAATCGAGTGGAAATTAAGAGCTAGTTTTAAAAGGATAAATCAAATAATACTGCAAGAAATTAAAGTGCTTAAACTTATTTTTATTAATTCAGAATAAAAGCAACTATTAACAAAAAACATAACTGCAAAAACGAGCCCTTTACAAAAATCGCAATTTCAAAAATGAAATTACATATTTCAGATTGTAATTACATTTCATTTCCCTTCTTGTTAAATCATTTACGTAATGCCAGCAGGAAGGGCAAAAAAATATATAGGACATTATCATTAAAAATATAGAACCAATTTAAAACTACTTTAATGCATAACAAAAAAGACCATTAAGCTAAAGTAAGACTTATTGCATTCATTCTAAGTATATTTGTTTTAGAAAGGTTAAAGCCAGTTTGTTACTTGTTTCTAAAAGCAAAAAAAAAAAAAAAAATGTAGAAAATAAGTAATCTACTTGTTTTGATTTTGCATACATAATGCTAAATTACTGTTGTTTTCAGTCATTATAGTTTTTTTCCTACATGAATGTACGTACATTACCAACTTTCAAATTATTAAATACACATTATTTATAAGAAATAGTATTTTTGGGACTATTTGCTTAAAAATTGAGGGAAAAAAAATCGCTGAAGATATAAGTTGAAGAAGGTTCATTTTACCTTTTTTTTTCCTATGAAATATTTTTATTTCACCAATTGAAAACATACAAAAAATTCTAAAATGTCAGCACACACATACATTTATATACATGCATACTTGACAACCTTGGAGAGAAAAAAAACAGGAGATTTTTTCCAATGACTCCCCCCCCCCATACACAATGAACAACTAATATGACATACACATTTTTTTTAATGTTCATTACAGCAGTATTTGATAAAAATTTATCATTGAATGTTTGATCAAAATTTTCTTGCAAAATTATTTTTTACGATCAATATATGCTCTCTAGATTTTCATTTGACAGCATTGGACGAAACTCTGTTCCACTTTACAGAAAACGCATTACTTTGCGGAATGCACAAAATCCTCAGCATTACATCTACACCACAACAACTGAAACAAAAGATGACGACCATGTCTGGTGCACACTTACCGAACAAATTATTCTAAAATAGTTCGAAAAAAAAAAAAAAAAAAGCCATTTTTTAATTATATATTGAATGAAAATAGGAAGAAAGTTTTTCAATTTATTTTGTAGCAATATATGAATAAATAAAAGGGGAAAAAATCCTAACCCTAAGACAATGAAAAAAAATGCATTTGAAATTCCATGCAATAAAATATTTTTGGCAAAAATACTTTTTAAACACGGTTATTAATAAGGATGCAATATTAATAGTTATAATTAGCTAATATAATCACCAAATTTAAAAAAAAAGGCCTAAAATTTTTGATTGAAATTTCGACTGGGTGTGGAAAAATAACAAGAGTGCAAATCCTCTACTACAGAGGCTAAATCGAAAAAAAATATTAAAAATAATGGTAAACCAAAAGTTACTGATGTCCAAGAGATAGAATAATCAGATAGTAAACAAGGACTAGGAAGCTTTACTGAAGCGGATGCAATCAGATTTAAAAAAAAAAAAATCGGCACTGACCCTTAAAAGCATATAAAAAACAAAATATGGAAATTTTACTGCTAATTTAAAAGTTTTGTAAATCAAGGATGTATGCATGCTGCTTCAAAATTTTGTCCTTAAAAAGAAAAAATGTCTTCCAAAATTATGAAAAATACGGAATTTCGTCAAAATACATGAAAAATCACATGTTTGTTACTAACATCAGTGAGCAACTACAATCACACGTGCTCTCTATTCAGCAAAAAATGACGCTTTTTTTATTTATTTAAAAAGCAAAAATTACTAAAAACTGAAGAAAATTACGATTAAACGGAAGATCGGGATATAGACGCAAAAAACGGAAGTCTCCCGTTAAAACAGTAGACTTGGCAAGTATGCATCAACTTATTTATGTGATATAAAAGTTATTTTCAATGATAAAAATTCATGCAAGCAATTAAACAATTCTCTTTTAAAATACTAACATTATAACTCACGGAACGAAGCACGAAGCGCGCGCACGTGAGGAAATCGCAACGAAAGATAGGCAGGGTTGCCAGCTTTTCCAGAGAACAAGCAGGCAACTCTCTATCTCCATGTTTCTCTTTTATTTAATACATAAATATATATACAGTGATCCCTTGTTTTTCGCGGTTAATGGGGACCAGAACCTACCGCGAAAGCTGAAAAACCGTGAAGTAGGATTTTCCCCTAGGACTTTTCTTATAAGCGGGACACGAATGTTTTAAATATGTAAACAGTATTTACAGCTTCCATTTTCACAATTCTGTTATTACGCGGAGTTACCACACGTTTCGCTTCTTTATTGAAGCAGTTTTGCGGATGTTTGCTTCCTCTTTCTTGATGTACCACACTGTAGATTCCTTCACCCCGTAACGGCGTGCCACAGATGCATAACTTCTACCTTCTTGATCATATCTAAAAAGTATCACTTTTTCGCTGATGGTCATCATATTCTTCCTCTTATGCGCCCCGGAGACAACTTTCGCAGGGGCACAGCGCTTAGGTGGCATTATAAGGGCTTAATTAGTAAAAAACGTTTTCGCCAACACAACACTAAAATACAGTATGCGAGACATGTCAATCATCATAGCATCATCATGGATAAGACTGACGAGATGCAAAAAGAGAAGATGCTAAGTGACGCTGCGATTATGCGCAGATCCTTCTCTCTCGCGCATCAACACGAAACAATGCTCCATTCCGCAATGTGGCTGCCGACATGGTTGTATTTTTTCGTTTTTATTTTTTAATGAATATTTTGAAAAAACCCGCGAGGCACTGAACCCGCGAAACGTGAAGCACGAAGTGGCGAGGGAACACTGTCTAACTTAACTTTAGTTCTTTTTGAACGTTATTTTAAAAGAATCAACGAATATCTGTTTCCAAAGTTCAAAAAGAAGAAAAAGAATACTTAAGCAAACAGTCGATTCGCTCAAAAAAGTAGCCAACATTGGGAATATTTTGCCAAATATGGCAGTCTCTTCTATTGAGCGTGCTTGGCTTACTGCCAAAATAGGTGGGGGTTTTTTTTCATCTCTTTCTCTCTCTCTCTTTTTTCTATTCAATGATGCCAACAGCCAATGAGCATCGTCAGTGCTTATATTTGCCGCGCCCGATAGCTTATTTTGATGGAAATTTTCCGGGCACATTTCCGAATGAATCGCGCATTTAATTGTCAGAAAAATAGGACATGCCAGCGTTTTTGCAAATATAGGACAATTTTGGAGGAATTTCTCAAAATATAGGAAAAATAGTACGGCTGCGAGCACTGTTTGTGTCTAAAAATCCGCGGCAGAAACGTTCCCGATTTTTCTCTGAAAGTAGGGAGGTCGACTTACACTAGGGTTTCCGTTTATTTGTCTGAAAGTTGGAGTTTCGGCTTACACGTGAATCGACATATACGCAAGTATATACGGTAAGATTTTGATAAAAATACGAAGAAATTTTACTTGTTTACTTCTTAATTATACCTAAAAAATAATTGAAATGAAAAAAATACGATTCCCGTAAAGGATGCAGAAAGATTACGCAAAGAAAGGAACGCATGCGTTACTTTGCTTGCACATGGAAATTAGGCCTAAGTAATTTTAAAGTATTGCTGCAATTAACCGGGAAATACACTCAATAGTGCTGCAATTGAAAGGGAAAAAACCAAAATGAGGGCGAAAAATTTAGGGTGATTGAGCAAAAAAAAAAAATCCGGTATTTGCAGAACTCTACCACTCTTGAGATTTAAATGAAAAATAAACCTTTTGTGACAAGAAATGTTTTTGAATGCAACTAGCAATTGATTCAATAACAATTCGACCAAGAATTAAAACCAAAATCTCACGTTCAAAAGCTAAAAATCAAGTGATTGATTTTTGGTCGATGACAGATTCGCGAATTCGCTGCAATGTCGATTACATGTATAGTAGCACTCTTTCCTAACATTGTGAATGCAATAAGGCTATAACAAATTAAATAGGAAAATTGTATTGATTAATTTAATTCAAAAGAAAAGTTAAGCAAAAATCGTAAGCGCGAAAGCAAAACTTTTTTTATACCAGATTGAAAAAACTGCATATTTCCGAACTTATTTAACATCAGATTGATTATACCCTTAAAGAAATCTTTGGGCATTTAATTTGCGACTTATTCAGAAGAAACCAGCTCTGTTCAAAGCCACCTGTTTCCCCTACCTAAGCCGCAGCAACGGTGAAGTAGAAGGAAGGAAACGGGCGTCAATGCGAGCTGGCGCCGTTTCCCCACTCTCTCTTCATATAAAAAAAGCTGAAAGAAAAATGCAGGTCAAAGACGATCAAAACATATTCTTGAGCAACGATTTTTTATATATTTTACTCTATTATTTTTTTCCCCGCAATGAAAATCACGCGTCACTGGGGATGCGTAAGAACCCTTTTTTCGCATCCCCACCGATTTTTGCGTATTTGACGCGCTATAGCGCGTCCGCGGCATCGCTGTTAAGCACATGTGATGCTTGATATATAAGGACCAGACCTGTACCTTGACTTCATTCTCACTCTGAAGAAGCCTGAAACATGTCAGGCTAAATTCAGTCAGAAATATCTTGGTTGGATTAGGCGAAGTTCTATTGTATATATATATATTAAGCATGTAACCCCCAAAAAAATTAACCCAATTAACAAACATCTTGCTTTGCTGTAACAACCCATCTGATACTCACCTTATGATATATCTAGTATTCGTCACAAAGACTGAATGAAGCTTAATTTAACGTTGATGCTATTGGAAGTAATTTGATTCTTTTGAATTTATAGTCATTTGTGGAGTAGTCATTGAACAGGGTTTTGGACGACAAGGGATTTTCAGAGATGCCACTCTAATTTTAAGGTTTTCAGTAGTAACCTGAATGATTTTCAGTAGTTTTCAGCACTTATCAGTAGTTTATAATACCAGAAAAACGTGGATGCAAAAACTACTCAATATTCAACCTAAAAGCAAAATATTTGACTCACCTGAACCATGGTGCAGGGGTGCCACTCTTCAAAAATTTTTAGACTGAACTTTTCACCATGCACATAATAGCCAAATCACGTAATTCTTTTACAAATATGCGGTTTTTTTTAGGATACACATATTTGAATAAACCAATATTTTCATCCAAAAAGCTGAAAATTCATGCTTTCTGATGTAAAAATATCATTCAATATATTTAACCAAACAGTTTTGCAGGGAGAGAAAAAGAAGCGCACAATATATTTTAATATTTCGGCAGTGATGGCGCTAGACTTTGAAAACTGGAGCTATAAAATTTCGACAGTTGAAGGGGGTCCGGGGGTTTCTCCTCCGGGAAAATTTTGAAAACTATATGCAAAATAGTGCATTTTGAGGTCTTTGGAGACACATTTGGGATTGCAGAAGTATTATGAAAAAAGAAAAGAAACGTAATAGAAACATTTTTAAAATTTAAACGCTTTTACTCATAAAAATGCAGTACAAAATTGGCATTTTTTTTTTATCTAGCGGGCAGGTCCCCACATTTTTTCTACAGCCCATATTGAAGAGCCCTGTGTCTGCCTTCTCGAACGACACTTACAAGCTCGCCCCTCTCTTCCCAAAAGGATGCTTTGAAAATTTGTAAAAGAAAAACGATTGGTAACATTTGAGCATAGTATACGGCATTTCATGATTACAAGGGGGGAGGGACCTTGACTTTTTAAAATTTAAATTCTAAAATTTTGACATTGCGAAATTTTCTACCCCCTACTTAAAATTTTAGAGTTTCCAACAGTTAATACAGATAAATAATTATATTCATTGGTTTTAATCGTTAGCAAAATAGCTGATCAATCATCAAATCGGAGCGCCGAACTTGGATTTTAATTTTCTTATAAAAGTTAAATTCAAAATTAATTATTTTTCATTTCGTTCTTTCTTTCTTTTTCTTCGCCTTTTTTAAAAAAATTTTGTGCATCACATCTGATTTTGCAGCCCCCCAAAAGTGCCCCCCGGGGCACGGGCCCCGGCTTGCCCCGCCCTAGATCCGGCACTGCATATCATGGTTTCAAAGATATCAGGGGTGGTAGCAGTAAAGATTTGCATTTCCTGAAATTAAAAAAAAAAAAAAAAAAAAAAAAAAATCCTGAACCTTGATCCTTTTTAATAGGTACTAAGGTACTGAATGTCAGACATATAAGACGAAATGTGATTGTACTCTTTTAAGGTTGTACCTAATGAAAAATACTGGGATCAAACAGAAATGGATAAAACTACTTATTTTAACTAGGGGTCGCAATGGAAAATGTAGAAAATATAGGACAAACAGAAAAATAGTTTTAAAAAATCGTGTACTATTTTAATAAAAATGTGTGGATTATTGAACGAAATAATACAATAACATCTAAATAATCATCAAAATGTTAAAGAAACGTTATTAAAACTATTTACATGCATTTAATACATCTATTTTGCCGACTTGCACGATTAGGTCGACTAGCACGAGGGTTTCCGTTTATTTGTCTGAAAGTCGGAGGTTCGGCTTACATGCGAATCTACTTATACGTAAGTATGAACGGTAAAATTTTGATAAAAATAAGAACATTTTTTATTTGTTTACTTCTTAATTAAACCTACAAAATAAGTGAAATGAAAAAAATACGATTCCCGTAAAGGATGCAGAAAGATTACGCAAAAAGGAACGCATGCGTTTGTTTGCTTGCACATGGAAATTAGGCCTACGTAATTTTTAAAGTATTGCTCCAATTAATCAAGAAATACATATGGTTGCAATTGAAAGGGGAAAAAATTAAATGAGGGTAAACAATTTAGGGAGGTTGAGCAAAAAAATTTCCGGTATTTGTGGAACTCTTATTCCTGAGATATAAATAAAAAACAAACCTTTTATGACAAGCAATTTTTTTCCAATGCAATTAGAAATTGATTCAATAACCATTCGACTCAAAAATCCCATATTTAAAAGCTAAAAAGAAAATCATTGACGTTTAGACGAATGCCAGATTCGCGAATTTTCCGCATTGTAGATTACATGAACTGTGTAGCATTCTTTCTCTAAATAGTGAATGCAATAAGACACAAATTTTGTTTATTATTTTAATTCAAAATAAAAGCTCAGCAAAAATCGTAATCGCGAAAACGAACACTTTACGAAAATTCTCAATCGCGAAAACGAAACCTTTTCACACCAGCAGATTTAAAAAAAAAACGCATATTTCTGAACTTATTAAACATCAGGCTGATTATATCCTTAAAGAAATCTTTGGGCATTGAATCTCCGAATTGTTCACCTGTTTCCCTTAACTAAGCCGCGACAGCGCAAGCTAGCGCCGTTTTCCCACCTTCTCTTCATATGAAAAAAGCTGCAAGAAAAATGCGGCTCAAAGAAGAGCAAAAAATAATTTTGCGTATCGATTTTTTATACATTTTACTCGATTAATTATTTTTTCTCCCGCGATGAAAATCACGCGTCCCGGGGGAAGCGTAATATATTATTTTTTTTCGTATCCCCGTCTCCAATTTTTGCGTATTTGACGCGCTATAGCGCGTCCGCGGCATCGCTGCTTACGTCCATTTTCCTTGTTTTTTTTTTTTTTTTTCACAAGACACATGATTTTTTTATGTTTTCTTCCTTTTATGTGAATTAATAAATGCTTCTGTTCCAATTATCAATAGTAATCGGCATCGTCAAAAATATGGAGTAAATTAAAAACAATTTTTAAAAAATTGCCGATATCGGTAATTTTTAAAATTTTGAAAATACCGAATTTCCGGTATTACAATGCGGAAAAACACCGGAGTTCTGGTGTATAACCGGAATACAATCACCTCTGGTTCATTGTTTTATAATTTTGATAACAATCCAAGTTAGGGGTTTGTGCTCGCATTACATTTTTCGATCGAGATTTTTTTAAAAAGGGTTCGTTTTTTCAAAAGCGATTTTTGTTGATTGTTTGCTTTCGTTTCTTCTTTCTAATTTCAATAACAATTCAAGTTGACGGGCGCGAATATTCAGTATTTTTTCAAGCCAAAATTTTTATTTTACAATTTTTTTTAAACCAATAATTTGCGAGACGGAAAGTTCCGTTTGGATCATCGTAAAAAGACGGATTTCCGTCTCCAGGAAGGAAGAGTGGCAGCCTTGCCATGGTGGCAACAGAATCCAAGAAAAAAAACCCCGCTGATAACTCCCTGATTGGGTTCCAAAAATTTCCCTGACGTTATAATTAAATTGTGAGTTACACAGCATCATTGCCATGTGTAATGACAGTTTCACAGTGGTGAAACCAGAAAAAATATTTAGGGAGGGTGACACTACTTTTCCAAGTGAACTTTGTGCAATTCCCTTTTTTTCAGTGAAGGCTCAGGGGTGATAGTAGTAAGGATTTGCATTTCTTGAACTTTCAAAACAATTTCCTAAACCTCGAATTTTTTTCATAGGTACTGTATTTTCTGGCATATAAGACGAAATGTAATTTATCTTGTTAAAATTTATGAGAACTACTTGATTCAGACAGAAATGGAAAAAAGAACTTATTGTAACAGGAGTCGCAATGGAAAATCTATAAAATATAGGACTAAAGGAAAATGGTGCAAAGAGGGGAAACTATTCTAATAAATGTGTGAACTATTAAAAGAAATACAATTTCCTTTAAAAAATCATCAAAATGATGAAGAAAACATTACGAAAATTATTAATTGCATTTAATAAGAATGCAAGAAATTAAAACCCAAAAGCTCTTTTTTTATTGATTCAGAATAAAAGCAGCAATTAACAATCTAACAGCAAACACGAACCCTTTACGAAAATCGCGATCGCAAAAATGAAACTCCACATCATAGCTACAAATTTCTAATTGGAATTACAATTCATCCCCCTTTTAAAAACCTTTTTGTTTAAAAATTCGCGGCAAAAACGTTCCCGATTTATCTCTGAAAGGTGGACTTACACGCGGGTTTCTTTTTATTTGTCTGAAAGTTGGGGGTTCTGCTTACATGCGAATCGACTTACACGCAAGTATATAAGGTAAGATATTGATAAAAATAAAAAGGAATTTTATTTACTTACTTTATAATTAAATTTTAAAAAGGGTTAAAATTGAAAAAATACGATTCATGTACAGGATGCAGAAGGATCGCATAAAGAAAAGAACGCATACGTTTTCTTGCGTGCATGTGGAAAGGTCCACGATATTTTAAAGAATTGCACAAAGCAATTAAGAAATATGCACTGCTTCAATTAAAAGCAAAAAAACCAAAATGAGGGCAGAAAATTTAGGGTCAAGAAGCAAAATAAAAATTCCGGAACTTCGGCAAAAAAAATTCCTGAAATTTCCGGTTTTCCAGAACTCTACCACCCCTGGAGGAGAAAATAACTTAATTTTCTAAGTAATATAATCTGCAACTGCTGAAAGTTTTAAATCTAAAGTTTTTTTTTTAAGAATGAAGATCATAACCCCCCATCATTATTTTATACTTATATTACTTTATTTTCTCAAGATGCATATTGTTCCTGTATTGAGTAAAGAAAAGTTTAAAAAATTCCAAATCATCACACGCGAGGAGGGGGGGGGGGCGGGAGCATGGCTCTCTGCGCCCCCGACAGAATAATGCACAGAACCAAACCCCAAAGTCGGCACGCTGGGGAACGGTGTTAAGCCGAATTTTGGACACAACCAAAAATGGCGGATTCTCGGAAACAAACGCTGACACAAGTTCTTTTACGTAAGATTGCAACGCCTTCTTCTCAAACACAAAAGCAGTGACCTTTTCTATTGCTTAATCAGAGAAAGAGCGCTTTCAACCAATGGGAAATCGGCAATCGAGCTCACCACGAGCAACGGAATTAAATTTTGACGACGAAACTCCGGACGCTTGCCGGTTTGAATAATTTTCCCTGCTTTTTGGAGAAAATTTAAATATCCCCTGATATTTTTCAAAACATAAAACTTCCCTGAGAATTCCCTGATTACCCGGTTATGTTTCCACCCAATAAGATTATTTTTCAATATAAAATACAAATTTAATTTCTAACTGAATTTGTTAATTAATTTAGGACCAAATAGTTAATAACCAAACGAGCAAACGATGTATGCAACGAAGAATGCAATAAGCAACTGCTAATGCTAAAAGGCTAAAAGCACGTGTCATGTCGTGCAAGCGAAAAAATCCGAACTTTGCCCGAACTCTCTCGCCGAAGAACAGGGTTGCTGCAAATATTGCTCCACACTGGGAGAAATTACGGTTAGAACTGGAATTCTGAGCTTTCTACCGTCGCCAATCTCCTATTGTTCGCAGCTTTAAACTACCACGAATCGTCAGTAAGCGCTCGTTTTGGCGACTGTTGGTGAATCTTTTTTTTATATGCACGCCAAGCGCGAAAAGTTGAACTCGGCTAAAATATTTCATTTTCCGTAGAAAAAAAAGCGCTTTCCGTAATCCGTAGTCAACTTCAAATTTTTGTATTTTTCCGTAGAAACTACGGAGCTAATGTTTGCATTCCCTACCAAACAAATATTTAAAAAAAAATAATTGCACAAAACGTACGTACCAAATGAGTCTTTTTTTTTTTCTACACATAGTTTTATGTATTATTCTATCAAACAAAAAAGATATCAGAAAATTGAAAACTTTCTCCTTTCCACTTTTCTTTACCTTAAAGCCCTCATGGAATTTCATATAAAAGATTTTAAAATAAGTTTTCATTGGGAAAAAAAAGAAATTTTACTTATTTGCCTCTTAGCAATGCTTAATGAATATCACAAATGAAAAATTGCAATTCTTGTAGCAGATGCAAAAAGATCGCATATTTAAAAAGTACGTGTCCAAAACATAAAAGCTGAAATTTTTGGGAAACTTAAAAGCAATTAATAGGGCTACAATGGTCATCATTAGAAATGAACAACATGATCGTAGGAATTTGAGATAAATTAAGAATGATAAAAAAAGTTTGAAATTTTTGCGAATTTTCCCTGATATTTCCCTAAGAGAATTCTCCAATAGTTTCATGATTTTCCGGTCATGGGAAATCATGCAACTATCCACTGTTGAATGGATCATGCCGATATAGTATCAAAATTGATGAAAGTAGATTATAAAGAAATGTATAAGATAACCCTATTTACAATAATAGGACCAATGTAGGCTCCTTTCGAAATTTTTTTCAAAAAAAAAAAGAAAAAAAAGAAATATACTAATTATAGGACAGCTGCAACCATTGTAAATTGCAAAAAAAAAAAAAAAAACATTGCGCACATGTGTTTTGGGATTACAAGGAGCGCGTTTATCAATGCAGAGAAGAGTATTGTGTTCACACAATTTGTTTCTGCACAGAGGTAAATGCTTATTTCTTAAATAATCATAATTTAGCAAAACGTTTTGATAATACAGTCGGAGCTCTATTTAACAAACCTCTACTTTGCAAATCTCCATTTTGAAAAATGGAGTAAGAAAAAGTTTTTTTCCTTGTAAAATAACCTCCAAATAACAAAATGTATTTTCTCTTTGATGAAGTTTTTTCTTCTAATTTAAAAATGTTCTCGTATTTCTCAAACATTTCCTTTCTTTATGCACTTTTTATGAAACATCATGGGATAAACTGGTTTTTACTCTTTTTTAAAAGCAAATATTCCAGGAAACTAAATAAAAAAGGAATTCATGTATTGTCAATCTTCAATTCCCTGGAAAAATCTTACAAAATTTGAATGTTTCAACTTTAATTTTTCATGATCTTCTTATTGAGATTTTTGTTTTGTCAATCGTGAATTGCAAATGTCCAAGCGAAAGTAATTAAAAGCATTACAAAGATGCAACATATGGTACGAACAAAAACAGTTAAACAAAAGAAACAGACAAAATTAACGAACATTTTTAAAAATTAAAATGAATGGAGTATGAGTAAATCTCTAATAATTTAACATTTTTACATACCCTATATTTTAAATTTTTATGTATACCATGCATACAAATTCATTTTTAAAAGTACACTACTGGACTAAAAGTATTCCAAGTTTCAGAAGAGTAACGATTTTAAATGTTTTTCCATGAACAGGAAACTTGCCAGATTTGAATTTTATTTCATTAAACAGAGGAATGACTACTTCATTGAGTTCTTTTATATAATACTTGAGTAAAACATAGACACATGATTAAAAAATGATATACAGTACGCTGGAGTGAAAATCTAAATCATAAATCAAATATGCCTAAATGTGAAAAAGTAGTTCTACTGCTAATAACACAAAATGTCAGCCAGATAAAACAATTTCTTTGGCTGCGAAACAACTTCGAATACTTAGTTTTTGCTCCATTCGTTACAAAAACAATGAAATAAGGTTGAATAGATAATGAAAAATTACGATTGCTCTGATTTGCAACCAGTAGTGGTTCAAATTAAACTCCTTGATATCAAAAGGTTGACTCTTAACATGAGGCTGAGAATCGAAAACTAAACCCTTCATGTGTGCGACGTACACATGAAGTTGATTCTCAGCCTTATGCCGTACTTTAACGTAGAACAGAAAGCAAAAATTGCTGAATTAATAAATTAATAAATATTTTGATACATTTACAATGCAGCACAATACATACACACATCATAGTGTTTTCAAATTTAAAGCTCATATACACATAACATTGAAATGGATATACACATGAATTATCTTAACAGAAGCAACACACCAAAAATTAAATGCATACCTAAGACGCTAGTGACCATGGTCTTAAATTTGCGGTGTTGGCCAGCTGTTGGAAGACAAATCCAGCAGTTCATGAAGAGGGCAGGTAAGGATGGTAAAATGTAATAATGTGAGAGAAGGCATGATTATTGCCACTAAGAAATGCTGAAATATTATATGGCTAAGCAAATTTATTGCAAAAGCAACATGCAAGTTTCGTAATAGCAAAAGCTCTTTTCAAAGAGAGGATAGCATGGTGCAAGAAACATATACATAGGAAACATATACAGCACAAAAGTTTTACAGCCAACCAATACACTAAAATATGCCTTACTGAAATGAGCAAAAGCAACAAATGAAGAAGTTCATTTCTATTTTTTCTTTTATTTTCAAAACGAAAATTAAGAGTAATTATAGGGATTTATTAAGTTTTTCAAACACCAAATAGAGATAAAAAAGGATGCTCTAGTAAAACATCGACTGATAATAAAAGAGCATCATTGGTACATTTTCTTTTCAATTAATCATTAGCAAATTTTAGTCTATTGCTTTTCAATTTGATTGTTAATAAAGCACTAAAACAAACATTGCTTGTTAATTAATTTTGAAACTACATTAGTAATTTGATTTTATGCATTTTCAAATGTCCAATACACTGCACACTTTCTAAAATACGTAAAAAGTTGACAGATGGGTTAAAAAGATTCCATATCTTAACATTTTTCACATACATAAAATAAACTATCAATGCATCAGCAATTAATATAAACAGCTAAAACTTTATTTATTATTATTTTTTATGCAATATGAAAACTAGATAGAAATGTTCTCAAAAATTTTCAGCTAATTATTTTTATTTTTACGTATTCTAACCATGAAACTGAAATGAAAAAAACTAAACTAAATCCTTGTAAAATGCAGTTTTACTATAAAACTAATAAAAACCATAGAATTAATTCAAGTACATAGTTGTTCAATGTCATGTCTTTGAAATTATAACTAGACTGATTATTACAACCGATTATCTAATGACTATGTAGAATAAACATAAATGTAAAATAATTATAACTATACCATGCAGATTAAGTTAAAATTTATTGAAGTGTTTATTTTTTTTTTTTAAATTCTAGCCAGCAATAGACTAAAAAAAGTAAAAATTTTAATTTATGAGTACATTCAATAACCAAGTCGTAAAATTAGTTTAAATAAACTATTTTAACTGCTTATATTTTTGTCCTACGAAAATTGATATTCGACGAAATTGTTTAAACTTTTGAAAATATAAGTAATTTTTTAATGTCTAACTGGTGATGTATTCCTTCATAACTCATTTTAAAGTAGTAAAATTTAATAAAGCTCCCTTATTCTTTTTCTTAAAATATTTTTTATTTTTATATTTTTGCATTATAAAATTAAGTTTTCAAAAATAAATAACTGCATGAACAAAATTAAGCAGATTAACCGCTAGAGTACAATGTAGGACATGATTTGTACCAAGAATTTTGGCTTTGTAGCTTTGAGGGGGAAAACTTAAGTTTTGACTACAGCAAGCAAAGACTTTTAATGAATTCATACAAGTGTTTATTCTTCAAAAAGAGCAATAGTAACGAAATTTTAACCTTTGTTTTCTGATGCCAAAATATTTAATTATAATTACTGTAGCAACCCGGGCACTAAAAGTTCAGCAATTACACAAAAAATACAGAATAAGCATTTTTAACCTGTAAGCACATACATTTAAAACGTACAGTATAACATAACACTTAATTTGGTTTCTAGAAATAAAAGTAAGTAGCAAACTAAAAAGAGCAAATGCAAAGATTGACACAAAAAGTCTATTTTTGAACACAATACAAGACAGTTGTTGCTTGCAATTCACTGAAACCATTGTGTGACAACTGGAAACATACAATAAAAACTTACATGCAGGTGACTTTCTGAAAACACTTTTAGTCATGAACTTCTCAAATCGCTCTGCATAAAAAGATGGACGATGAACAGAAACTGTATCCTGAAATAGAATTAGCACAAATGAGATATATATGAATAGTGCAGAAAGAGGGAAAACTTGAAACATTATCAGAAACCACACACATCAAATGCATAAAAATGAAGCACTCAAATAGACCCACATAATTTACTCTGACTGAAATTCTTGAAATATCAACCATTCAACATGCAAAAATTATTTAGCCCTAAAACTTTCCTCAATTTTCTCTCAAAATTCCGCCTTAATGTACTTATGTTTCAATATAACCTAGATGCATTTCATATGCCTAGTCAATGCCAGTTGCCAAATTTTTTGTATAAAAAGAAAATTTATAAAAATAAACAGATAATTGATTTGTAATAAAACAAATAAAAGTTATAAATTCTTAGGGAAAAAAACTCTGTATTGGCAGTCCTCAAATCAATGGTTGCCAGCAGAGTTCACAACAGCCATTATGAACACATCGGCAAAATTTGGCTTCTGGCAAAACAGGCTGGAAAATCACACATGCCTTTTCAGCAACCATGTCTATGTAATGCAAAGATTAACTTACATTCAATAGAAAATTCCCTGCAGGAAACCCGTCCTTTTTAATCCTTTTTTGAAGTTCTAGGCAAAAATTTCCCCTGAACTACGTTTGGGTGTTTGGACACATTCTGCACCTCTGAAGTATACTAGCTGGTGTTTTGAATATGTAGCATACAAGTAAATAGTTTACAGGATTTCATAATACATTATAGGAAATTAAGAAAAAATACAAATTTTAATATTTAACTGGCCATTTGTTGGATATATTTTCAATCTCACTGAAGGAATAGGATAAGCTTGATAACATTCCTTTACTTACTAAGAAGCACAGCACTCTCTCTCCTCCGCTATTGAATCAAAGTAAAACTCGGCTTGAATAATCAATAGAAGCAGTGGCGGCTGGAGGTTCGAAAATTTGGGGGCTCTATAGTGTCAAAATGCGCTAAAATGTTATATGTGAAATTTAATATTTATAAGTGATTCTTAAATGCATAATTTAATAATTATATTTAATATGTTTTTGTTTATAAAATAATGACATTAAAAAAAATCATAGAAAAACATGATGTATACTGATATGACAAAATATATAAAAAAGTATCTTTATACGTTTTCAACTTCTAAAACAAAGCACACGCTTTTCTTTTTTCTGCGTACATACAAATTCTTCAAAGTTTCATCAAAGTTTTTAATTTTATGCATCAGACTTTTTCCTGCACTGAGCCCAAAGTAAGAGAAAAATCAAGAAGTGTTGAGCAATTGGCTGCTTACGCATAGTTGGCATTTTTTTCAGGAGAGTGAGGTGTCCAGAACACTAGCAGGAGACAGCACAAAGTGGCCACTTTTTTTTGCTTTAAACTTTAATTCATTTTTAAACTTTTTATGACAGATTATTTTTGCCTAAAACCAAGAAAAAAGGCAACATTTTTCTAATGTTGCCTAAATTAAAAGTTGCTAAAAAAGTAGTATAACTTTTTGACCAAATTTGTTTTTGTAAGTCATGGCAAAAAGTAGCCAAAATAGCTATTTTTCGGCCAATTTGGCAATACTATGCTTGTGTGCAGCAACGGTTGCAGCAGAACTTTCCGTTTCAAATGCCTAACCCCGCCAACCTCCTATATCATGCTGAGCAAGCGTTATGAGGACACCCCATTATTATAGACAAATATTTTTGTCCTGCTGATGTCCACTTCATAGCGATTTTACTGAATACTTATACAGTGGCTGCCGCTTATATGAATTATGTTTGTTCTAAACACTTTTGATTCAATAAAGCGGCTGATTCAATTAAGTAAATTTAGTATTTCTTTTTGAATAGATAATTCTACATACAATTTTAAGAGAATTTTATTTAACTATTAGTTTAAGAATGTAAGAAGTAAATGCTATGCATTTGAAATATACATTCCCTTGATTTTTTAAAATTAATTAAAAAATCATAAAACAGTATGGAAAAACAATTAAAATTTCAACTTTTACCTTACTTGAGGTTTGAAAAATGTATCGATTTTCGATTGCTCTGAAGAGGCAGTAATTAATTTAGAAACCTTTTTTTCAATGTCATAAAATAATCTATAGTCTTCATAATCTGTGCCTCTTTGCTCCAAAGTCATTCGTATAATTTTTAGTGCATCACGAGATTCTTGGGCAGTTGGCGGTGTCTGTAAGGCTGTTTCTGTTTCTTCATCAGTATCCTCTTGATTATCATTTTCTTTTTGTTTTAACACTGATAGCACTATGTCTTCATCCGTGTTTTCCCCTGACGTTTCGATGTCTTTATCAATATCAACCCATGCTTGCAATTCTACTTCGATATCAGCATTGTTGCTGCATGAATCAAGTTGCTCTTCGACAGCACCTTTTTAAAGCAATTTTGAATTGTTTTAGCAGATACATTATTCCATGCATTTATTAACATGTAAAAGGAATCTAGAAGACTAATGGATTTGGCAATATCATTTGCTGTAGCCGTTGCATCATCGTCGATTGCTTGGATTACTTTTAATCTTAAATCCTTGCGATAAAAAGTCTTAAAGCTGTTTATGATCCCCTGATCCAGAGGTTGAATGAGGCTTGTAGTATTGGGGGGAAGAAACACAAGTTTTATATTTTTCAGCTGTAATTTTGGGTGCGCCGTGCAGTTGCCGAGTAATACAGCATTTTTTTTAACCTTCAAGTTCTTTGTCCCATTTTTTCATGTATGAAGTGAATAAAGCACTTGTCATCCAAGATTTCGAATTGTTTGCGTATTCCACAGGATGATGTTTCACTCCTTTAAAGCAACGTGGGTTTCGGCTCTGTCCAATAACAAAAGGACGTTTCTTCACAGTACCAGACATATTGCAATTCAGAAGAACGGTTATTCGTGCCTTAATTTTCTTTCCACCGGAACGATCTTCGTTTTTTAGCATGAGCATATGGTCTGGTAAAGCACGATAATAAAGAGCAGTTTCATCTACATTGAAGATTTGCTCTTCAGAATATTCTGACAAAATGCCCGGTAAAATGTCTTTTACCCATCTATCAGCGGCTTCCGTGTCTGCGTCCTGTTTTTCACTATATTGTTTTTTGTAAACAATGTTCTTTCGCTCTTTCCAGTGTGTCAGCCATTCGTCAGTAGCTTTAAAATCCTCTAACCCGAATCTTGTGGCAAATTCACCTGCTTTCAGAATTAAAATTGCTCTTGATATTGGAGCATTTTTCAACCTTGCAGCTTTAAATCATTCAGATAGCGCTTCTTCAACATCTTCTGCTTTCCCAACTCTTAATCGCTTCCCATTTAAATTTTGATTTGAATCAACGTTTTCTAAAATTAGATTTCTTTGCTTTAAAAGACGACACAGCGTTGGTTGAGTCAGTCCCAATTCTAAAGCTGCTTCTCTCTGACTACATTTTTTTAAAGCATCAAACTTTATCAAAAGTTCACGCTTTTCAGACAAGCTAAAGTCTTTTCTTTTTCTATTCGCCATGACCAAATGCAAGCAAACCAACGGACAGAATAAGTTGAAAACTCTTTAGTCAATTCGAATCTCGAATGTGTGCTATGTTTTTACTAAGCAGCAGGAATCGTCTGGAACTGAACTTCTATGCAAAAGACAATCAGATAACGTTGTGCCCTCTCCTTCAGATGAACCCCTTTTCGAATCGGTCACTAACTCCCCCCCCCCCCCCAGCAAGGCCGAGGATCGTCTCAGATTGCTTGTCCCAGCCTCTTGCCTTTTGGCTAGAACCTAGAGGTTCCCTCCCCCCTCCATCTACTGTTACTAACACACTGGATAAAGTCTAGGGCTCAGGGTCCTTCTAGACGCAGCATCTCTTTCTATCACGTGCTGTTTGGCTTTTTCTGAGAAATCCGTCACAGAAAAAAAAAATCGTGGTTTGTGCGTAGTTGGGGGAAATGGTTAGTTATACAGTCAAACCTGTCTATCTCGAATCTCACGGGAAGGGAAAAAAATTCGAGATAAAAAGGTTTCGAGTTATACAGGTTCACAAAAAAATGCAAAAAAAAAAAAAAAAAATAATAATACTTACTTTTATTGTAGATAAATACATACTGCTGAATGATTTTTCAATGAAAATAGTCCTTCAAAGTTTTTTGATGCCTAACTTTCTTCACTTCAATTAACTTTTTAATATTTGCAAGAGCTGCAAAGCTGTCAGAGCCAACATTTTCCTGAGCCTCAAGAAAATTTGTCAAGAGTTCCACGGCCTTCTCAGCTTCTTTCGCTGTCACTTTAGGTGAATCGGCTTCGGTTTCTTCGATTTCGTCTTCTGACATGTTTTTCACATTATCGATGATCTCCGCGTCTGTCAAGGTTCCACATGTTGCTAGTGTATCATCCACTTGCAAAAATTCTTCTAAAGAAATGTCAACATTCAATCCTGATTTTAAGGTTCTCCATTCTTGAGAATTAATTTCCACCGCTTCATCAACAGTTTCTTCAGCTTCTTTTCCGTGCTCATCGCTGATCTCTTTCTCTTCTTCGCATTGATTATGGAACCCCGCTTTCTTGAAACTGTTTTGGATTGTTTTCTCTGTGACACATCTCCATGCATAATCGGTCATTCTTATGGCGTCTAGCACGTTCACCTTTGGAAGAACACTTCCCTCATGAATAGCATCGATTAGCTTACGGATTAATTGTCTTCTATAGTTCGCTTTAAAGCTTCTTATTACCCCTTGATCCATAGGTTGTAGTTTGGAAGTCGTGTTAGCAGGGAAGAACTTTACACATATGTTTTTCAAAGAAGGCAAGTTGTTATGTGCGCTGCAGTTATCTACAAAGAGTATAATTTTCCTCTTTTGGGCACACATAGATTTGTCTAAAGATTTCAACCATTCACCAAAGATTTCACTAGTCATCCAAGCTTTTCTGTTTGCTTTGTACTTGAAGGGGAAAGACTTAACTTGAGCAAAACACCTAGGTTTTTCTGAGCGTCCGATCATCAGCGGTGGAAGTTTTTCTGAGCCGTCTTCATTTGCAGCTAACAGCAGGGTTAAACGGACTTTGCTTTGTTTCCCCCCCTTACACTCTTCATCCTTGAACATGGCAGTTTTTTCTGGCAAGCACTGATAAAATAGCCCTGTTTCATCAGCGTTGAAAATGTTTTTTGGTTTGTATCCTTTTACGAGATGAGGAATATTTTTTATAAACTCTTCACATACATTTTCTGGGACTGATGCGCTTTCTCCACAAAGCTTGCGGAAAACAATGTTGTGCCTCTTTTTGAAACTTTCGAGCCATCCATTGCTGGCTTTGAATTCTTCTGAATCATGTCCAAGTTCTTTAGCGAAATCTTCTGCTTTTTTCTGTATCACATGCCCACTGATAGGGATTCCTTGGTCTCTGCACTGTGTAAACCATTTCAAAACGCATGCGTCTACATCCGGAAAATTGCATTTTCTCCTTTTTTTTCCTTTTTTGTTGCTTAGAAACTTTTGCTCTATACTTTCACGGTTTTTGATAATTGTCGAGAGAGTGCTGGCTGGCACGCCAGCAAACTTTTCTGCGATTTCGCCTTTTTTCATCAACGGGTTCTCATCTAAAAATGTCAGAATTTTCATTTTATCCTCATTTTCTAAAACATTCAATTTTCTTTTTACTCCTGCCATATTCGCATTTGCCAACCACGTACCACGGAAGAAAATCAACAATAGGAATGAATTTCAACTTTCCAGACTTCTTATCTATGTGTGTGGAAGCTGACCCCCTAGTGGTCACATCCTGCTTAACCAAACCCTCCATTGCACTCTCGCTTCTTGGAAACGCTAAACAATGATGACTGGAGGCGTCCCGGGAGAGATGACAGTAGGAGAGAGGTAGAATAGCGATAGTGACCAGAATTCCAGGAAAAGTCCCCTCCAGCTTCCTTTATCTGTGCGGCCACAGAATTTATGTTTTCCTAAACTCTTTTGCAAAAGAGGCTTCATTGTTTTCTGTAACTGACCCTATTTCCCAAAATTCGAGAAACACAGGTTTCGAACAAAATTTTTTCCAGATAAAAATGTAAAATGCACTGAATTTAGATAGTATGCGAAGGAAATTTCAGAAATTTCGAGATATAGAAGTTTTCGAGATTTACAGGTTCGAGATAGACAGGTTTGACTGTATACGTTTGATTCATTTATGCGGCGTGTTCGATTCAAAAATCCGGCGTTTTTTTAATGTTAATTCTGAATTTCGTTCTGTTTTTGACGATTTGATTCATTAAAGCAGCTGATTCAATTAACCGCTGATTCAATTAGCTGGCGCTCACTGTATATTGTGGGGCTAAAAGCAAATTTTCTTGGAGAAATCAAACGCTTACCATGCAACCCCGTTCATTGCCTGCTGGTTTCTCCTTTCCCCCATCGGACATTTCTGCCGTGTCGCCCACATCAACAAGTGGGCTACGCGATCAAAAGAAATAGTTGAGATGTTTTACTTTTGCCTGTTTGCTGCCGAAGGCCAAAGTTAGTGAAGAGGTTGAGTTGTGTGCTCTCCATGCAAATTACGGATGACATAGGTGCTTGCATGGGGAGATCGCAACTCGTATATAAGGCAGGCAGCAGCAGGAATCATGGCTTGGCTTAACTTGACCTCATCTTACCGATGTGATTGCACATCGTGTTGTGCTTCTGAAGAAGCTCTTTTTTAGAGGTTAATTCCTCTTTGTCGTCTGGGGTGTGTGACCCCTGGAATGTATCTACTAAATTAGTATTTTTCTTGTCGGATTGTTTTATCTGCCATGGATATCAACTTCCCGAGTGTGAGATTCATCATTGAAACTAAATACCTCCTGATTTGAAATCCTAGAATCTTGCTGAAGGACATCACCTGGCCAACCATATAATGTGAGGTTTTTCCAGCTCGCCTCTCTCTGAATGGATTGACGGTGAATAATCAACTGGATAAACATACAACATCAACGTTTTTCTTTTTTAGAACCGTTGAGGGTGAATGGTTACCTTTTGACTCCGGTGATTTTTCATTCAAGAAGTGTGATTATAACTCAGGAGCTTTGGTGAATATATTGTTTTTATTTGATGTTGATACTTTACATCAGGGATGTGTGATATTTATTCGAGGTCCTTTAGATTTTTATGTTTTTTACTTGTTTAATAAATGTTCATTTATTTTCAAATACTTTATTATGTATTCCTCTCAGAAACGTCCATACTCAAATTTCGTTGGCAAATCCTTAGAAGTATTTTAGTTCATTTTAAGTTAAATTTAAATGTAACTTTAATTTCTAAGGACAATATATATATATATATAAGAATTTTTATGAGGTTTGTTATTCATTCTAAATTAATTATAGTTTTTTATAGTTTTATTATGAAAACAATTTTGAACAAAATACAAATCCATAAAATAAGCTATCATACAAATTGAAATTAAATATGGAAGAATAGTACCGTATTTTCGGGAGTATAAGCGCCCCACTCGAGATAACGAGCACAATTCGTGTAAAAAAGATCGTAAGTGCCGCAGCTGATGTTAAGCAATTTAAAAGCTCAACTAGTTAATAAAAGGGAAGTGCAATTTGAATAAATTGGATGTTTTAAAGGTTTTTTAAAATAATATAATAATTTATAATTTATTATTATTATTTTTATTATCGAGGGAGATATATGTTGTTTCTGTAACATAACAAACCAGAGCGCTGGGTCCGGACCCTTCACCTCGTGATGCTCAAAATAATTAGGAGCTTAAAAGCAGCAGTTAAACTTTAAAGTCACTTGGGAGGTATTTCTCATAACTTTAAATAAAATTTAAAACATTAAAAAAGAAAAGCAAATTGTAGATAAAGGTAAAAAAAAAACGGCACAACTACGTCACACACCGGAAGTGAGCAATACTAACAAAGCATAACAAGCATGGCTCGATGACGCTTGCGACCACGCTTGATCGAAAGAAAGACACAGCGGCACCATCTATTGACAGCGCTTTTAACTATTTTGGAAAACTTGTTTTGGTTATTTCTTTCTATAAAAAAACGTGTATGCACCGCACCCGTTGTATTCGCCTCATCAGCAATTTTCTTTACTCCCAAAAATACAGTACTATTATAATAATAAATAAATACACACTCCATCATGCAGCATTGATTTCCAAGTGTGTTCCAGCTTCTTTGCAAGACGAAAGCTTTGAAGAATGTCTATGATGCCCAGGAATAATAACAGATGTTCACCTTTAGAATTCTTGGCAGGAATACCTCCAGGCCTTAAAAAAACAGGAGAATTTATACAAATAAGCTTTTTTTAGAGATACTGAAAGTAAGAAATAATACACAAGAGAAAACATAACAGATTAGAGCAAAAAAGGAAAAAGTTCTAATGGTAATTGGGGCTATCCCATAAGAAAAGAGAACCATGTCCCACATATTAGTTAGATTTCATCAAATTAAAATAGGTAAAAGAAACAAAAAAATTTTGCTGCAGAAATCACATTTCTCAAGCAAAAAATTTTGTTCATCACCTTTTTGTAATGAAATACCTATAACTGTTATGTGTGGTACCCAAAATGTATGTTTTCTAATGGAATGGCCCTTTGTCATTTGGCACAGATTATAATGTATAACAAAATATATCTGCACTCACTTTTTATCATTGTATGTTTTAAAACATATACACAGTCGAACCTCATTTTTACGACACCCGGATGACACGTCACTCCAGATGTCACGCCCCTTTTTCTAATGACCAAACTGGCAACCTATAATTTTAATGTTAAATAACTCGGCAATTCACGGCACTGCTTTATCGTGTCACTCCATTTATGACGACACTTCATTGTTACTGAATTGTTATGGTGCGTCTACACTTGAGCAATGCTCAACCTGAGCGGCGGCCAGCGGCTCACCCGAATGGCTGCACGCACGAGCCAGCAAGGCATGCACAGAAGGTTTGAAAGCGACAGGTGGAAAGATAAAGTAGCGCTGCAGGTTTACTTGAACTTCTGAATTTGAAGTACAGAAGGATTTTTACAATTGTCAACATTGACAGTCACAAGAAAAGAGTGACAAGTTTCATTCGCATTGCTCGTAAGATTAAATCTCTACTCAGCAGTACTTCAGAAAAGGATAAAAAGGACAAGGAGAAAGAAAGCATCCATTTTGAAACTCTACTTTTGTTTATGAAATTCCAGGGATCTACACAAATTTTAATTTCCAGCCAGAAAGAGTTTAGGAAGACAGGGCAGGGGAGAATTACTATGGCTATACAACTGCAGTTGAAGTTGAATGGTCATTGTAAATGAGCTTTTAAAAATGCGTGCCATAATCCCTCTTTTATACTGGCAATTTGTTAGAAAGCATCTTTCTTTGTTTTAAAAGAAGGAATTATCTTTCACGGGCTAGTCAGATAGTGGTCAAAAGTAAAGGGGTTACTTAAAGTGGTACGTTAGAATTGTTCTTTGACAACTTTATTTCACTTTGTTGTTATGTTTGTTTTTATAGTACATGTATTAGATTTAATTTTGAGCTTACTTTTTACCTTTGTTATGCAATTGTTACCAACTATTAGTTTTTTAAAAAAAAGAAGAAAAATGAAAATAACAGTTTATTTATTGGCTACGACTGTTCTTTTATTGTATAAGAATTTGAAGTATTAGACAGTATTAGAGTTGGTGTCAGTACAGTAGATGTGCTGATACCAACAGAAGGTTATGGGCTTCCAGTAACCTTACAATGCTAACTGTAACTAAGTAGTCATGCATTCTGAAGCAAATTATTATTTATTGAACGTTTCTGATGGAGTTTTAAGTGAGCGTTTTTGAAGTTTGACGAAATGTTATCCAATATGGCCGCCCAATACAAGATTCTAAAAGCAAGGAGATATTAAGATGGGGGGGGAGGGTGGGCATATTTGTTTATTGTAAAATATTTCTGTTCCCTTTCGTCGAAATTGAACTTTGTTCAAATTTAAGTAATATAAAAAGAGACGAAATTGATGCATTTATAGAAAATTTCTGCAAACTTTTTTCAAGAGTTGGACTTAAAAAAAAAAAAAAAAAAAACTTCGAGAAATTTTTTTTAGGACTTGAATTTTAAAATCATTGAAAATTTTTGGGACTAAGATTATGGCATTTATGCAACACAACATTGAAAAATTAAATGCCCAGAAATTATTCAAGCTGGGCCAGAGACATTAAATATGTTTTTATTCAAAGAGGTGTATATGAAACTACAAGCAAAGATCCTCCTGTAGTGCATATTGAAAAGAAAATTACTGCCTAAAATGTTCAAAATTTCAATTCCAAATCGCAGACCTGCACTATCCGTTATTTACCTAAATATCGCCTCTGATTATAGAGCCATAATTGAGATGTGCAACACTGCAAAGGATGCATGGAATTTGCTGAAAACACATCATGAACCAGATAACAGGTCACGCCATATGCAATTATTCTCAGAGTTGCTGGCATGCCGCCTCCAACCTGGTGAGAAGATAGACTTGTTTTCCTCCCGTTTATGCCACATAGGAGGGCAGTTAAAGTCCATAAATCAAACTATTCCAGAAATTTACTTAGCCTTCCAGCTTTTTAGACATCTTCCGGATGAGTTCGAGCCCGTAGTTCAGAATATCCTGCAGTGGGACTACGAGAAGTTCAAGTATCGAAGTATCCTTCTCGAGCTGATTTCAGAAGAATCCAGATTGATCCTGAAGGAACAAGACAGAGCCTCCAACTTCCTTCCTCAAGCCCAATATACCAAGAAAAGGATCTAGTGCTACAGATGTAAAAAGTTTGAACATGTACAGTGACAGTGCCGAGCTCCCGAAAGATATGGACATAGTGAATCGCCTACAGATGACATCAACCTTTCCAGTAAAGATGACAGAACTGACAGCCAAAGCAGAATGAGAGACTATTCCAAAGATGGTGAGAATTCCCAGAGGTCATTTGACAGACGTTCCAGTTCTCCGTCAAGAAATTCCTGGAGATCACCATCAAAATCCCATGCATCTGGCAATACAGGTACTTTTTCATTGTTTACACAAGCAAGCTATACAGGGTTCGCACTAGGGAAAAATACAAGGTGAGATTTCCCACCTTGACCAAAATGTTAAGTGGGATTTTTAAAAGTGGGAACTTTTCTTTTTAAAAGTATAACTAAATTGTCTGATACTAACTATATAATAAAAGATGATTATCTAATCTATATGCTCAGCAAGGACAAAATAAACATTAATAAGGTCCACACTAAACGGATATTTCACAAAATTCGCGATCGCAAAAATGGGTGCTTTATAAAATTATAAGCAAGAAAACGACCCTTAAATAACCAAAATTCTTTGATGTGATGATGATTTTTACAAAAAAAATAAAAACTAAAAATTAGTTTAATATTTTCTATATTTTTTCTGATCATATGTCATTTTTATCTATTAATGTTTTTCTATGAAAACAGTATAGAAACCAGCATTTTCTTGTAACTTGTAAAAGTGAAGGTTCTTCAGTGTCTATCACTTGTAACGACTTAAATGATTCCTGCGAGTTTGAGAATGCATTGCTTCAAATATAGTGCGAAAATTCAAAAGGAATATTTTGAAATAAATGTAATTTTGTTCTCCTATACGAGAATGGCTCATTTTTACGATCATGATTTTTGCGAAGGATTTGATTTTATTATCGCGATATTTTTGAAAAGCTTGTGTTTTGCGTTTTTTTTTTGAAAATTAACACTTTTATTCTATGTGAAAAAGATTCAAATTTTACTGTTTGATTTCTTGAAACCTTTTTACATTCAATATTTTAAGATGCGCTCGAATTTTTACGCGCTCAATTATCTGAAAAATTCGTGCATATCGAATTCTGTCTTTTACTTTCCTAATAATCGAGGCATTTTGATGATTGGTTAAACACAGGATAAAACATTAATCCATTATCAACTGAACTAAATGGCACAATAAAAGAATGTACACATAGGAGATATGTTAACGAGCGCTGATACTTTCATATGCACCTTTTTTTTCAATCCTGATTTTCTGAAAAGATTAACTTTTTGCGATCGTAAATTTCGAAGCGAATCCATTCTAGAACATAAATAAGGTTCCTAGATCCTTCTTTTCATTAATAGGGATAAGATGGCCGTTGAAAACTAACATGATCCTTTTAGTTTGTATCGAATATCAGATTAGAATAGTAGTTCCGCGATCTTTTAAACGCGTGTCCGCTAGTTGCGGGAACAGCGCGCAAACGAACTTTTTTTGAGTGGGATTTCAAAAAATATTGCGGGAATCGCGCAGGCCCGCGGCCTAGAGCGAACCCTGCTATACAAATAGTACTTGGAACAAGAAAGGCTGGGTTTTTGACACTGCAGCATCTCACCATTTTTGTAAGGATAGAGAACATTTTACTCCTGTGAAAGAGAAAATGTCAGTTGCTGTAAAAGGGGATACTTTTTCCATGTTAATGTGTTCAGTCATTTTCAAAATAATCCTGGTATAATTCATTGGTTGGGTTTACTAAAATTATTAGGGCATATTCATTTAACTAACTAAAAATATAAAACTAAATTTAACCTGTATAAATCCTCATATAATCAGTTATTCCGATGCAGATTTTGCATCTAATAAAGACCGCCACACTTCTAGGGGGGGGGGGGGGCAACTTGTTTTATTAGAAAAAGCTCCAATAATGCGGCGCACTTCAAAGCCAAAGATTGTTTGTTTATCTACAATGGAGTCTGAATTCGTCTCCATGACGGATGCTGTCAAAGAACTGTTATGGTTTGATTGTATTTTTAGTGAATGTATTAGTAGAAAAATTACAAATGTCCATACAATTTAGTCCATTTTATATGTAGATAACATGGCCACTATTGATTTTGTGAAGTCGCCAATTGAGAATCATCGTACTAAACATATAGACGTAAAGTTGCTTTTCATACATGATTTATTTTTAAAAAATAGTTTTTGTATAAAACATGTCAAGAGTAAAGACAATTTGGCAGGTATTTTCACTAAGCCCCTTACCAAAAATAACCTGAATAAATTTTTGAATAACATTTTTGATACATGTATTAATGATTAAATGTTTCTTTTAGAATATATTATTATTGTTGCCTGCTATTGCTATTTACCATCGTTGAATTTTGTTTAAATCTGATAATCAAGCACAATTATTGTTGTTATGAGAAAGAGATGATTTTGTTGAAGTTGAGTGCAAGCAATTATTTTTACCCTGTGTAACCTATGAGGGATTTTTCACTTGGTTTTTTTAGGTCTTAAAGTTTAAAGTATTAAAAAAAAAGGGTTCTAGTACAAATCTAAGTATAGTCCTGGTATAAGCATAAATTTTTGTAAAGTGACAAGGATTATATAAATTAATTAGTTTATTTATTGGCTACGACTGTTACTTTTATCGTACAAGAATTTGAAGTATTAGACAGTATTAGAGTTGGTGGGCCGTGGTAGCCCAGTGGTTAGCACGTCGGACTTCCACCTGGAAAGTCGCGCGTTCGATACCCACTGAAGACCACCATGTATACTTGGGGATATGTGCATGTAAAATCCGTAGACCCCACTACCTCTCCCCGTGCGTAAGCAATCCTAAGGCCTCGGCTAACAGGTAGGGGTTTGGTGGAGAAAAGTATTAGAGTTGGTGTCAGTACAGTAGATGTGCTGATACCAAGAAAATCATTTAATGTGCAGCAGTATAGAACACCGTTTGAGCTTGCTCCATTGAAAGTGAAAATACAATTGCAGTATGGCAAATGCACATGTAGTTGTGGGCACTTTCAGTTTACATTAAAAGTAACAGATTCTTTCTCGTTACTCAGAGAGTAAAGTTTCAGATCTTTTATGTGGTTTCTGGCTTAAGTTAGAGCCCAGAAGAAGTTCATTTGTTTTAACTATACAAATGGCTACGCTCAAAATTTCTCCATTTTCGTTAGAGCATAAGAACGATTTAATAGAAGAATATGAACATTCCAACATGTCTAAGGCCTCAGTAAACCCAACAGAAATTGAGTACTGGAAAAAATCATCTTTGCGGAAATTGTTAGAGCGATATGATCCATGTGATGTCTTTAATTTAGATGAAACCGGACTTTTTTCGAATGCTTCCAGAAAGAACTTTGTGTTTTGTTTTCAACCGGATCCTTGCTCTGGAGGAAAAAAGTAAAGAAAGGCTTCCTTTTCTGCTCGGAGCGAACATGACAGGAACCAAAAAACTAACCCCTGTTGTAACTGGCAAAAACAGCAAATCTCATTGTTTTAAAAGCGTAAAGAGTTTGCCCATTACATATAAGGCAATTCAAAATCATGGATGACATCTGGAATTTGGGAAGATACTTTAAAATCTTTAGACGCCAAATTTCGTTCAGCAAACAGGAGAGTAGTATTTATTATAGACAATTGCACTGCTCATACTAATGTGAATGGACTAAAAGCCATTACTTTCAAACCGCAAAGAATGTATCCTGGAAGATTCCCATGCATATGTCGATTGTTTCCACTTCAGCCGAAGCATCAATTGCCGAAATTGTTTCAGAGGTGCGGGAATGCGGTCAAGTCATTGTTTTGACCTCAGAAAGTGAAACAGAAACTGAAATGGAGGAGAAACTTCTAAATAAAACAGAGGCATTGCATTGCATTGATATCGTAGAAAAATACCTTTCTTCGATTGAAGAAGCTAAACAGGAAGATTTTGACGTTTTGTACAAACTACACAGAAAAATTTTAAATTGTAAATCAAAAAGTAAGTCATCTTTTCGTATTATTTTTGCCTTGATTTATGAAATAATACAAAATGACAGTAATTAAATATAATTTAAAATGTAAAATAATTAATATAAGCGCTTAAATGCATTATTACATTATATGTTCTTTAAATTGTGTTTTGAAGTAATTCCGTTTAAGACGTTGCTCCGCTTATGACGACACTTTGAGAAAGTCCGCAAGGTATCGTGATAACGAGGTTCGACTGTACTTGGATTCACATTAGAATGTTTTTAAAAAACTTAAATCCTACAGTAATGGCAATTTAATATCAGATATATCAACAAACTCAAGCACAAGGAACAGAAATAATAGCATAATATATACTTTGTTAACACTAGAAATATGGAAAATTCCCATATACCTTAAAAGACTGAAGGGACCAGTGTGCCCCTTCTTAGAATTTTGAGCACAATTCCTTCTTGAATGAGTCCACGTGCCCTGTGCATGTTCTCTAATCCCTACACAAAAGTTGGGTGTATGATAGTGTACCGGCATTTTTTCATGTCAAAATGAAAAACTCTCTCCAGGCAAGAGAGTCTTCCGACTTTTCTTAAATTTGAAATTTCCAATTTTTATCAGCAAAAAAAAAAAAAAAAAAAAAAAACTTTTACCTGTTTTTTGACAACGAAAAAAAAAAGCGACAAACGGGACATATCTCACCAATAGAGTTCAAAACTCGCTGTTGCCAGTCGCCAAATGCGACCAATTTTCACATTTTGGCAACCATTATTTCCATTGAACTCGCCACTGTGGCTACCATTCGATAAACCCCTCTTCCGACCTTTAATCTTTACACATGACCTTTTCCCAAATTCTCTTGTCCACTAAAAGTTAAATAAAGAAGAAAGCATTAGGAGTTGATTTTTGTGCCACACGGGAACCAGTTTTTCCTCTGATTGCTTACCCTATTTGAAATTTCAATCCTTTTAAATCCTGTAATTATTTCAATATCTTGACAGTTGGCAGTTATTTTTAGCATGCAAAACCTTAAATCTGCTTACTTGGCATTTCATTTTAATACAAAGATTTTACTTCTAACTAGGGACTGAGTTTACTTCAAATAGTGGCTTGGCGGAATACGCAACATTCGGCAATTGTCCCAAGTCAAAGCCAATTCAGTCATTTCTTCTTTGGACGAAGCCGAATATTCAGCGACTAAATATTTAAATTTCTGAAAATTCATTGTATTGCTTTGAATACAATAAAATTGTTATTTTCACCCAGGGTTGATCCAGGTTTCTTTTTAGGGTCTCATTTTAGTAAAAAAAATACTTTTGTGAAAAAATGATGTAAATGACGAATTGTTAATTGATCTATTATTAAAAATGAGTGCATTTTTAACCGCAATAACTCGTGTTTACTTATTCATGATATGTTCTAGGCTTTTAACATATCTCTTTTACCTAATATTTTAAATAAACCATTCTATCCCCAAAGTCTGACCTCCTCAGTGTTAAAAATGACAAAATAAAAGCATTATATTGTTTATCATATTGAGTATTTGCTCTCAGATGTAAGCAATATCCAAGAAAAAGCATATACAATATTTTTTCCAGAAAGTTGTTTACATCACTATTTTCATCTATACGACAATGCATAGATAATAATTATGATCGAACATTAAATAGTACATTTTATGTCTAAATAACAGCATAAAAAATAAATGAACACTTGATCAAACATTTGTATTCGTGATATATAACTAGTATATTGCATATTTGTAACATATCAAACAAATATTGAAATAATATGGAGGTGATACAGATAAAACTTAAAAGCAATGTGCAAAAATAATAGTCTTTTTTTTTTCTCAAATTAATCTTATTTAGAAAAATTATATACTAATGTGTTCATTTGCAATCCCGGTTATAAAAATTAAAATGTTAAAAGTCAGCAGGTTTCTTCATTTGTTAAAATTGTTACTATAGAAGTAGCATTTGGCCGAATACTTCATCAATATTCAGCCAGGCCCAACGTGACTTAACAACTATTTGGAAAGCCTGAATATTTATCTAGATAATGAAATCACTATTTGTCAATGGGCCAAACACTGAATAGAGGCCGAATATTCATTACATTCCTACTTATAACAATAAATTGATCTTACGGAACATCATCATCTTCTGCTTCATCTGCTGGTTCTGCTTGAATCGATTCCATAGCCGTAGAAAATGCTGCTAATCTCTGTCTGTTGATGGATTTGCTCCGAGCTAAACCAGTATCACTTCGAGTAGACGAAGATTGTATAGGTGAGGCTAAAATGATGCATTGTTCTTTATTAATATAAGTAACTGGTTAAATAACATGATTTTAAAGCAAATTGAAACTCTTTTGCTAATTACAAAAATATGTAAAAACAATGTTAATAATAACAACAACGATAATAGCAAAACACACAAGTTTTTAAAGGTTATGACTTAAGGCTGTAACTTTTAAAGCTTTGGTTTTTAAGGGAACATCATACTCAATCACAAAGGCATAGGCCACTTTGATCTCACAAGCATATGCTGCACATTTTTATGATGGAGCATACAAAAATATCTGATTTTAGGGTGTGCTGAGCTTGTCAGATATAATGTGATATTCTCTTGGAAACCAAGTCTTTATAATGTCTTACTTTTCTTTCAGTAGTATCGATGTTTCTTATAGAACAACAAAACCAATTGAAAAGCAATCCAGTATGATTAGTGCAGGTGAATAACAAGTCAGATTAATTTGAAAGGTATCAGGTCGTACTTCCATTGTAATTGTAAGGTGACACAGAGCACTGTCGCATGTTTTTGCATTCATGATTCAATGTTCTGGCACATAAAATTTTGCCCAAAAATAGTTTTAGCATCTGCATAATTATTATTAGGCACAATTGTAGATAAATGTCAACTATTTTTGAACAAATAAAATGAAGCATAAATATTGCAGGGTACTTACCAGACTCAGACTCGTCAGAAATTTTTGCAAGGCCTTCCTCTTCCTCTTTTCTTTTTGTCTCCTTAAAAAAATAATAAAATACTAACATAGAAACCTAAAAGACAATTTACTAGCCCCTTCAGTTCATTGAAATGAACTTTAAAATAAAAATATGAAACTAATAAGCTCACTACACACAACAGAAAAATTTATGATTTATTCTTAAATTAAATGTATTATAAAATTTAAGGCTAAGACAGAGTTTGAATTGCTAGTTACGTTTTAATTGTGACCTTTGTTCAGAGCTTGCATAAAAAGGAATTACATCATAATTTAAAGGATAACATTTGGGTCTGTTAATAGCTCAATGGGCATAAGATCGAAGATTCCAGGCTGACATGTCCAGTATTTTCACTCTCAATCCGAATTATTTTTAATGAAACCTCTTGGATTTTAGATAGAGTAATTTTAAAAAAGGTTATTATTACTTTTTTCTTTGGCTATTATTATTTAATTTAGTAAATAAAAATATAACTATTTTTGATTACATAAGTAGAGATTCCTGATTATTTTCTATTTTATTTAATTAAGTAAGTTAAGCTTTAATCCACCCTGACTAAAAAACAATACATTATCATAAATTTGCATTAGTAGGATAAAATTTGTAATAATAAGTATTTTAGTTGAATTTCGATCATACATCTTTTCATTTGTATGTTGTTTCACATCAATCCCATGAAAGACTTATACGAAAGATGCTTCAGTGAACTTATAATTATGATCAAATGTTTTAAAATTCAATGCTGTACAAATAAAATATTTTCGCAGGGGGCTGCAAGGACTCTTACTTTTTTTTTTTGGCTTTTAAGGGGGTTGCAACACTAAGAAAGTCTGGAGCAATGATTTTACGGAGCTATATATCTTCATTAATAACAGTTCCACCTTCCAGCGTAGATACAACGAGAGCACTTTTAACTGCAAGAAATCTGTGCACAAAAATATTACAGGGTTTTTTTTTAATAAAGAGTTTTTCTTATTAAATCAAAGTGATTATTCCACTTAAATTTGAAAGTTTCATTAAATTCTTTCAGATGCACATCATTCAACAATACATTTTACAATCGTTAAATGTGATGAAGTTGGTATGCATGGCATGAACAACGTTAAAAAATGACAAATCTTACCATTTTTTCCTTTTTAGCCAAATCCAAATTATGTATTCCAACAAGTAAACTGTAATCCATTATTTTGAAACTTTCAAGAACCTGTAAACAAAGAAACATTTTAATTTTATTTTTCAATTAAATAACACTGAATGCATGTAATAAGAAACTAAGAAGTAAAAACTCACTCTGCAATCTCTGTGGATTGTGTTGGTTAAAGCTTTGTAAGTATCAGGCTCTAAATAAATTCCATCTGCATGACGTTCTAAAAAATCAAGATCTTTGTATGTAGGAGAGGATTTTTTTCTTTCATGTTTGCTGGCTTTTCTTTTATACGTAGAACCTTTTAGATCATATTTTTCATGTAAACGTATACCAGATGGCAGTAAATTATTCATTACAACTAGCCGAACATTTTTTCCACCACACTGATAACAATAGAGACCGAAAAACTTGGGCAGTAATGTTCTAGGGTTCTGATTTAGGTTCATATAGTAACCTGGCAAAAGTTTTTGTAGAAATTCTGCTTCCTTATGATGTACAGTTTTTAGAATGAACTCGTCATCATCGGTTACATAGAATATGCTCCCACTGGCCCCTGGATTTGATAGTTCACGAAGAGGAGCATTGCATAATGAGTACTAAAAAAAATCCAATGACAAAATTAAAAATTTAAATAACTAGAGACTGCAAAAGAAATCTCTTAAACACTTAATTAATGAGCAATACATATATTTTTGCTCAAATAAATAACTGAAACTACTGATGTGCAGTTTCAATGCATGTAAAAAATTTAATGGCAACATTAAATGTATATCGGTCATTCCATGGTTGGCACCGTTACAACCCTTGTTGCCTAAAGGGTTGCTATAAAGGGAATGTTTATCGCGTTTTGGCGTATGGGTCATGCCATATCAAGTGATCCAAGGAATTTTACCTCGCCCTTTTTGATTTCTTTCAGATTCTGCTCATCAACTGTACACCTCAAGGTTATTGAAAATCCAAATTTTTAGATTTTTATCTTGTTTAGGTTTTTAGTTATCAAGCTTTGATTTTGTAAAAAAACTCACATTTTTACATGCATGCTTCAACACAAAACATGCCATAACTCATCAACAAATAGAGATAAAAAGTTCTAGTAAAAAACGTTTTGAAGTATATTGAATGCAGTTTTATATGATATGCATCATGACAAATTTTATTGAAATTTTAAATTTCTCAAATATTTCTGTGCATTTTATTTTTGTCTATGCAAAATTTCAGCTTGGGGACTCAATGGGATCATATTTTCCTGAATTTTCAAAAGTATTTGATTTACCAAAAAAAGCATTTTTGTGATTCAAGCTATTTTAAGATGATGGTTTCTTAAAGGAGATGATTTAATTAGCCTTCTAAACACATCTATGCATGAGTGAACAAGCAAGGACATGTCTGTGCATGAAATGAACAAGTTCAAAATTTATTTGGGGGAGGGGGGCAACTAATACATACACACTTTTGTTTTATTATAGTTATTTTAAAGTATTTTACTCAAATTATTCAATAGTTATTTTTAAATGAACAAATTGACTTATTTTATGCATTAATAATAATTTTTTCCTGATTAATTGTTTGATTTCAGATATATTTTAATGAAATATTAATGATATGAGGGGGGGGGAAGTATTTAACTAAACTCATCTGAAATTGTGATAGAAGGGGCACAACTGCTAGAGTTTGCAGCTTTTGGTTGTTAGTCTTGATTTGCACTTATGAGCTAATATTTGACAAAGCTAGAAAAAACTATGTAGCTTACCCCTACCCCCTGAATAGGTTATGGGTTACAAATAAAAATGAAAAAAAGGAAGCATTATAAGAAAAAACAAAGCTATTTATTTTATCTACAAGTATATCCTAGCATTTCCATACCTCACGATGCTACAGATCATAGGAAAGGAGTATGTGTTGACTTGGCCGGGACAGTGAAACGTCTTACTGCCAAAGCTAGCCTTCAAAAATTGCATTGAGATCAAATTCTGACACCAGTTCAACTTTTCAATATAAGTGTTATGAACATTCCTTTAATTCAGTTTTTTTATGTAACTGTTCAGGAATATTCAGAAGAAAGGGAGTTATTAAAAGATAGATTTTTAAGAGCACTATCAGTCGATGGAACACAGAAGTTTCACAGCTTTGTTCCATTCAGTGAACATGAAATTACTACAAAAGTGTGTACACATAGTAATAACTTTCAGAAACAGAAATTCTTTGAAGAGAGTTCAAATGTATGACAAACCTGAAAGGGTACATTACATTTGAATAAGATGAAAGGCGATGACTGGCTGAAGTAATTTAAACAGATGTACTTTTTTTCCTCTCATATGATTTATATCCCATTAAAATATATCTGAAATCTGAGAATTAATCAGGAAAAATTAATATTAATGCATAAAATAAGTCAATTTATTCATTAAAAAAACTATTAAATAATTTGAAAACAATACTTTTTCATTTACTTTCGAACTTTTTCATTTCATGCGCATACATGTCCATGCTTCTTCCCTCATGCATAGATGTGTTTAGAAGGCTAATTAAATCATCTGCTTTAAGAAACCATCATCTTAAAATAGCTTGAATCACAAAAATGTTCATTTTTTGGTAAATCAAATATTTTTGAAAATTCGGGAAAATATGATCCCATTGAGTCCCCAAGCTGAAAATTTGCATAGACAAAGATAAGATGCACAGAAATAGTTGAGAATTTTTTTAAAAAAATTAATCATACGTTTTTTGAGAAATTTAAAATTTAAATTTTAAGGTCATTTTTTAAAAGTTAAAATTTTAATAAAATTTGTCATGATGCATATCATATAAAACTGCATTCAATATACTTCAAAATGCTTTTTACTAGAACTTTTTATCTCTATTTGTTGATGAGTTATGGTCTGTTTTGTGTTGAAGCATACATGTAAAAATGTGAGTTTTTTACAAAATCAAAGCTTGATAACTAAAAAACTAAACAAGATAAAAATCTAAAAATTTGGATTTTTAATTACCTTGAGGGGTGTAGTTGATAAGCCAAATTTGAAAAAAATCAAAGAAGGTGAGGTAAATTTTTTCTCAAATTTTGGATCACTTGACATGGAATGACCCATATTATACTTAAAACTATTTTAAATAATACTGTTTGATGAAGCTTGCCGAATTTATTTGATGAAATATTAATGAAACACTGGTAGTAATATAACTCTCATTACACAAAATCCCAATATCAATATTTTTAATGCATTTCTTAAATGAAACGTCACATGCAATATTTTCCCCATAGTTTTTAAATTTTACATTTCACTAAAATACTTTTTTCTCTCTTAAACTAGCTCATTTGGCACAATAAGGGGCGTAGGTACAGTAGCCCCTTGTTATATCGCGCTTGGCGGGGGACAACAAAAAACCACAATATATCCAAATGGATGATATAGCTGATGCCGTTAGAAATAACTCAAATAGTACAAGTAAATTGAGTGTCAACATAAAAAATTTAATTTAATCTTACATAATGGCAACTTTCTTAAAAAAATAGCTTAATAATAAACCCTTATGCAATTGACATTTGTCTTTTTCTTTCTATGATCATTAGGATCAATACAAACAGAAATGTCAAGTAAAGCGTCAACTGGTTTGAGTAGAATCATTTTGCAGGCCTGTAAAATAGGGAGTGGAAGGAGAGTTGCTGCAGCTTTTAATTGCAGCAAATTCAGAAGAAAGGAGAACATTTTTGTTTGTTGGCTATGTTTAATGGGGGGGGGGGGGAGGCTTTACTGAAAAATGCTGAGCTTCAAATCCAAAAATTAGGTAAGAAGTCTAAAAAAAATTTCCTAAGAGCCAATCAAATAATGCAGACTAATTCACTATCTGAAATGGAGAAGTTTAGGCTAAAACAAAAAATGAAACTCTGCATTTTAAAGGTAAGTAACATGTCTGAAAAAATGATTTTGGGAGGAAAGGACCCCTAACAATTTTAAAATTTTGAAGAAATTAGTGAAGCAAATGACATAAGGACAAAATATTCATCCATCAAATTCGGGTGATGTAAGAGATAACTGAACTTCATTAACAGATGCAACAGGAGAAACTACAAAAATAAAGAAGTAAGGCAAAATGTTTCTAGTTTATGCATTTTTATATAGTATAAAGTAATCAATCTAAATAAATATATGAATGATGTTTAAAAGATTCCAACCAATTTAGAACCTAAGATGTAACAAATCTTGATTAATTCAGTTACTTAAGTCACAAAGAAAGTAAAAGAGTCATTCCATTTCAAATCAGGCAGGCAGGTCTGAAACGTCACATGACCCTCACAGATTTTTTTGAAAAAATTACAGCAGTTACAACTAAGGGACATATAAACTATGCCAAAAGCATTTTGCAAAAAAAAAAAAAAAATATTTCTCTAGTTACAGACGTTTAAAATTTGGGACAAAGTTGGCCGTTTTCAGAAAATCAGCAAAACACTCACTTTTAAAATGGCCACTGTTTCAAACGTTTTTAACCGATTCGAATGATTTTTTTTCTATAAATAATGAAGGGATGGTATTTTATTTAGACACTAATTTTAAAAATTTAGTTGGCTTCATTGATAAAGAAAAAAAAGTTTCTGAAGTGAAAAAATAGTGTTTGTTCCGACTTCCAAGAATTTTTTTTCTTATAAAAGAAATTTATTTTTGACAAAACAGAGGTGGCGATCTAAAGTGCTGTTATGGAAGTTTTGTATCAAATTTTATTGTAAGCCTGAGATGCATATCCTCTCAGAATTAAAATTTTGAAATTCGAAAATGTCCAAAAATTACGTTTTTTGAAGTGTGATTACTCAAAAAAGCCATTTATTAAAAATTTGAAAATCTGCTCATTTATTGCCCTTAAAGTGCTTAATGAGCTGCTATCAATTATATTGTGTATTTTTGCCCCAGATATTTTATATGATTTTTCAAAAATGGCCTTTTGTGCGTTTCTCAAAAAAGCCAGAAATTTAAACTCTTCTTATTTAATCACTTTAATATAATATTTAATCAATATTTATTAAGAAATATACTGTATTCTTACACAATTACTACAAATAAATTGTACTTAACCTTCGTAGAACTTAAACAGCTAATAGCACAAAGCGTAGCTACTGTGATTTAATGCATGTTATTCTGTTCAATCCAATTACTAGTTTCAAACTCATACGCTTTATATCAAATACCAAGCAACAGCAAATGTAAAATTTATTGTAGGAATACAATCAAAACATTATTGGCTATCCTACAATACTGCTAAATAGTAAAAATTCCTAAAATAGTAATGCTTATATGATGGGACGCACGAGCTAACAAGAAGTGGAAAACAGTTTGAAAACTAACAGCCTCTTAAACAAATATAACTCAATGCATGATTTCTAAATAGGAAAATTTATTGAAAGTGTGAATGAGAATTATTGACTGGGGCAAATTAAGAATGTATCACTTATGGTTTAGGGACACTATCGAATAATTTGTACACAGGTAATCTAGAACAAATATTTCAATAGCCAGAATATAATACCACAAGAAATATAACACCATCTGAACCCTCCTAGTCTTTGCATTTTTTTGGTAATAGCGAGTAGATGATTCAAGAACTTGATTCTACTTATTTTGCTTTAAGTACATAATTTCATATGCGTTTAAAACTATGTATATCAGTGCTGTAACATATTTGATGTAAAGTGTGCGTGTTTAAAACTAGTAATTGGATTGAACACAATAACATGCATTAAATCACAGTAGCTACGCCTTGTGCTAGGAACTATTTAAGTTCTAAGAAGATTAAGTACAATTTATCTGTAGTAATTGTGTAACAATACAGTATATTTCTTAATAAATATTGATTAAATATTATATTAAAGTGATTAAATAAGAACGAGTTTGAATTTCTGGCTTTTTTGAGAAACGCACGAAAGGCCATTTTTGAAAAATCATAAAATATCTGGGGCAAAAATACACAATATAATTGATAGCAGCTCATTAAGCACTTTAAGGGCAATAAATGAGCAGATTTTCAGATTTTTAAAAATGGCTTTTTTGAGTAATCATACTTCAAAAATCGTAATTTTTGAACATTTTCGAATTTCAAAATTTTAATTCTGAGAGGATATGCATCTCAGGCTTACAATAAAATTTGATACAAAACTTCCATAACAGCACTTTAGATCGCCACCTCTGTTTTGTCAAAAATAAATTTCTTTCATAAGAAAAAAAATTCATGAAGTCGGAACAAACACTATTTTTTCACTTCAGAAACTTTTTTTTCTTTATCAATGAAGCCAACAAAATTTTTAAAATTAGTGTCTAAATAAAATACCATCCCTTCATTATTTATAGAAAAAAATCATTCGAATCGGTTAAAAACTTTTGAAACAGTGGCCATTTTAAAAGTGAGTGTTTTGCTGATTTTCTGAAAACAGCCAACTTTGTCCCAAATTTTAAACGTCTGTAACTAGAGAAATAAATTTTTTTTTTGCAAAATCCTTTGGGGATATTTTATATGTCCCTTAGTTGTAACTACTGTAATTTTTTCAAAAAAATCAGTGAGGGTCATGTGACACCCTCTGCCTGATCTGAAATGGAATGGCTCAAAAGTAAGTTTTTTCAAGTTCGTTATCTTAACATTTACATATGTAAGGTGTTTTTTTTTTTGTTTTGAAATATAAAAATCAAAATTTTAGAGCTGTGCTTTATAAAAATGTACAAATTAAATAAAACAAAATTTGATAAAACTAAGGACTACAGAGAGGCAGAGACCAAAAGAAGATTTTAATTTAAAATTTATTTCAAATTGAGAACATTCCTTAGTCCTTATTGCTTTCTATTACAGCAAACCTGCCAACATATATATTTGCATTACTTTACAATTTATCATCATGAGGAGGGGGGTGCCAGAGCCTGCGAGAGGTTGGACTTCTGCCTGTTGGTCCACGGGAGGTGTTTTATTTCCCTCCTACCACCCAACGGTAGAGACCGTGGAGGCATTACCCGACTTTTCCAAATTTTTTTGACGAGAACTTTTGGATCCAGTCTAAGAAAAGCAGCTAGTCTGTCGATCCGGAGGGGAAAAAGGAAAGACTCATGGGTCCCTTTATGGAAAATTACAACATCGATGAATTAATCGCAAAGAGAGACAATGTAAATGAAGAGCTAAAGACAAGAAACACAGAAGAACTTCGACGAGAATTGGCACAGCTAAGCCACAAACTGGAGCAGGAAATTCATAAATACAAACAAGAAAAATGGGCTGAATATTGTAGTAAACTCGACCCTAGGAGAGAGAGTCAACATTGGAATATCATCAAAATTCTAGACAATACCAAAGGAAATTTTCAAACAAACTCAAATATTATTCTTGACGGCAATAGGCATCTTACCAACAATCTTGACATAGCTAATGCTTTAGCTGAACACTACTTGAAGGTTTCAAGACTTAACTATGAAACAGCAGATAAGAATATACTCACTAACAGCAAAAGAGTCCTCCTGAAGGCTAGAAATGGCACCACAATCTAGAGACTTCACGCTACAAGAGCTGAATTGTGCACTGGCCGAAACACCATCAAACAAGGCCCCTCATCTTTGGAAATGGCCCCCTCATCTTTGCATCAATACTTAAACACTTAGGAAAGACTGCTAAAGAGCAAATACTCACCATCATCAACAAATTCTCGCAAACAGGCAACATTCCTTAAGAATGGAAAATTACAATCATTCCGATGCTAAAACAGAATAAAAATGCCGGTAGCCTCTCCAGCTATCGTCCAATCTCTCTAACCAACACTTTGTGTAAACTGACTGAACGTCTCATCCATTCAAGACTAATGCACTGGCTCACTGATAACCAAAAAATTAACTTTTATCAGACAGCCTATAGAGTACAACACTCAACTACAGATCAACTCTTTTATCTTTGACAGTCGATAATTGACTCTTTCCACAACAAGCCATCAAGAAAAATGACTGCCATCTTTCTAGACATGACCTCCACCTTCGACCGTGTCTGGTGGCACAAGCTCATTCAAATAATACACAATATTGGAATAAATCAAATAATACACAATATTGGTTTGCGGAATCTCTAAGAGGAAGAGTAAGTAGGGTTAACTTTAACGGTGTACTATCCAAAAGGAAGCGGCTATAGGCTGGAGTTCCACAGGGATTGGTATTGAGCCTTTTGCTGTTCCTTCTTTACGTCAATGATTTACACCCTCACATCTCTGAAGAAACAAAAGAAGCATGCTACACAGATGATATCGCCATTTGGCACAGTAGCGAGAGCCTTCAGAAATCCGAAACTGAGCTTACCAAATCAATGAGAGGATTGGAAAGATGGTCAAGAGATCTCGAACTAGCCATTAATCCCAACAAGACTAAACTCAATGTGTTCAGCACTGATAGAAAACACCAGCATTCATTTTGCCCTAATATCATACTGTTTAACACACCTATAGAAAATATATCTAACCCAAAGTATCTAGGGAGAATACTTGATGAAGAGCTTCGTTTTCACCTCCATATTCAAGAGTGTTCTAATAGAGCACTAAAAAAGCTCAACATCCTTAGAAGGCTCTGCAGCACAAAATGGGGTGCTGCACCACTGAAAACTACTTATACAACTCTTATAAGACCAATAATGGAATATGCCACACCCAGTATGGTCACATTCCTCCTCTACTTCAAGAGAGAAGCTTGATAAAGTACAAGCGAAAGCTGCAAAATAATGTTTGATGCAGTCTCATCAACTAACAACTGAAGAATACAAGAGGAATGCGGTTTGGTCCTTAGAGCATGGATTAGTACTGGAGGGAGCAAGTTCAATGCTTACGTTAAGAAAAGCTGAAGCCAAGATCTTAAATCACGTGACTCTACTTGCGCCAATGCTTTCAAACTTTTTCAAGGAAACCAGTTTTCTTCCAATACTTCACTGGTCAAAACTCATCACATGACTTTAGATCCCCGCTTCAAGAATGTAGGACTACCTTCCCTCTACCTTGTATACCTTCTCAATGGTTTGGTCCCACTAGAAGAAAGAAGACAAATGCTAACTGTTAAATTCTCTAATAAGCCCCTTGTCTAGACCTGGAACACATTTCACATCGTACTACTGTAAACTGGAATAAAAAATCTAGACTCAAAAGATCATCACCCTTCTGTTTGACAAAGTCATCAGAGAAAAAATTCACCTCAAACCTGAGGACTTTCTTTTTGGACACAAAACTCCAGTTATTGGAGTTGTTCCCGATAATACAACAATCACTCTGGAACTCATCAAACCCTGCTCAAAAAAAGATCCTGCAAATAAACTCAAGGAGCTTGGGTTGCAAACCATCAATTCTCTATCTGGTCTCAAACACATCAGGGCTTTCCCTGATGGGTCTTCTGACTCCACTTTCACCAACGGAGGAGCGGGAGTTGTATTGCTCCTTCCTGATGATCAGAGACGAGAGATCACAGCTGGAGCTGGAAAAATTGCGTCTAACTTTACGGGAGAACTGATAGCCATTTCCACTACAATCGATACGTACATCAATCTCTTAGACCTTCGGAGCAGCTTAGTGGTATCGCCATTTTTAGCCACTGCAGGTCTGCCTTATAGGCCATCAGTAAAGGTACCTCAAGTCTAATCTTAAATATCCTGGAATGATTTGAACAACTTCAACGTCTCCAGATGAAATGCTTCTTGCAGTGGATTCCCGCCCATGTGAACCTTGAGTTCAATGAAATAGCTGATTCCTTGGCTAAAAAAACCAGAGATAGAAATCGAAATACAAATACAACTACGCTGGCTGATGCAAATGCTTGTGCAAAGTCAAGCCCTTTCACCCCCTTGAAAACCAAAGCCTATGATCAAATAACTAATCTTCACATCAACAGGAAGACAGCCGCCACTCTCATCAGACTAAGAACAAAACATCATGAAAACATGAAAATCTCTGCAGATGGAACTAGAAAATATCAAAACTGTTGCAACTGTCTCGGCAAGGAACTCACGCCAATATCATGTTTTTAACTGCCCTGCTGTCACTGCGGGCCTTCACCTCTTAAACTACCCTACAGAGGATGACTTATACACTTAATGCCATAGAGATAGCAAAGACTATTCAAGCACACCATGCGATTTGATTCAATTGAGGATACGACACCAACCAACCAACCTTACAATTTGAGATTGCCTAACCCGAGAAAGCATTATAGATGTATGTGTTAGTGAATGTTATTAAACTTGAATAAAAACAAAATACATAATTACCTACAAGCAAAATCTTAACAATGCTTACAATATTCATACGTTACACTATATATTATTGAGATATATAAGATTCTTCTTAAACATATTTAATCTAATTCAGGGATGCACAAACTTTTTTCGGTGAAGGGCCAAAAAATTAGAAAGTATCAGGTTGGGGGCCAAAGTAACGTAATGTTTTATTCATAAAAATACAGGGTGTATTTCAGTTTTTATTTAGAGGTAATATGTAAATTACATGTATTAATAATTACTGTACTTGGGAACAGATTATTAAATAAAAGTTTTAAAAAATTAATGTAAATGAATTCAAACAAAATGAGGTATAAGATTTCTAAACAATTAATTGCACAACATTTATATATATACAGGGTTCACACTGGGGGAAAATACAAGGTGGGATTATCCTCCTTGACTAAAATTTTAAGTGGGATTTTTAAAGTTTAAGCCCAAAAAAATTTTTTTTTGAGTGGGATTTCAAAAAATATTGCGGGAATCGCGCGGCCTAGCGCAAACCCTGATATATCAATAAAGTGATTGGTCACATGGCAAAAAAGATGAATGATAAAATTTTTTACAAAATTGTGTGCAAATTATGAAAATGAAACAAATGGAAAATAAAAAGGTAATTTAAACTTAGAAAAACACAGCATTATTCTCTAAATTATAACTTTCTTTATAATTTAAATAATTTTTCTTAGACATTTTATAACGTGAAATTTAAAAAATATATATTAAGAGTTAAAATGAGAAATTAATTAAAAGTGAATATAAATATAGAAGAAATAAACACACATATATTAAATAGCAAAATCCAAATGCTGTGAGTCCACATCACGTTAAACCCTTGCAATTCAGAATTACTACTAGTCAATTTGGCTGGTAGAATTGTTTTTTTAACTATTGTTTTTTTAACTTTACAAAATCTCATTTGTTAAATTGGCATAGTAATGTTAAATTTATACATTGCTTTGCTACACGGAAAATTAAAAAAAAAAAGTTTAACTGATTCCTTTATCAAAAATCAATATATCATTATTTTATTCCATGGCATATAATTGCATTAAATCCTTTAATCACTAATTTTCCTGAAGATTAGAAATTGATCTTTGTGAATTAATGTAAAAAATCGTTCTTTATTTATTAATTTCCTAAATACATAACAATAAAACTTTCCTAAATATATATCAACAATAAAATTTTTAAATTTTGATGATAAATTACACTTTAGAAAGTAAAATAATTATTCATATTGATATTATTAATTCTGAAAATTAATGTTTAATTAATGAATTTTTATGCATTCATTACTACTGGTCAATTTGGCTAGTAGAATTGTTTCTTTAGCTAACACTTTACAAAATCTAATTATTTAAATAGGCATAGTAATACAGTACAGAACCTCTTATCCGGAAACCAGAAAACCGGGAATCATTTCGTGAATTTCCCGCCATTTTTGAAAAGTTCGCGTTTTTTTGCCCATTTAGTAAAAATACGATTTTTTAAAAATGCCTTTAAAAATACGCTTTTTTCCGTTACAAGTAACATATTCAGTGTTTATAAATCGAACAATTTAGTCTACAAACGATGTTTTTTTAGGGGAGGAAGATGTCAACTTACTTGTAGATGAAAATTAGAAAAAAACATCTCCAACGATACTTGAGAAAAATCATACCTTTTCTCTATTTTATTTCAATAATTAAACATGAAAGAAATAAGTAATTAGATTCTTATACATTTATTTAATTGTCTCGTCAGTATTCGAAGACGAATTGCAACAAAAGTAGGACTATACGAAAGTTCGGAAAATTTCTAATACAGCAGATTCGCGAATTTTCCGCAATAGCTGATCGTGTGAAAATTAAACCTCGTTTATTTACTTTTATATAATTTTTTATTTATTTAAGAGCTGAAATAAGGTAATAATAATTTTAAATTGATTTTAAGGCAACAAAAATTGCAACTGTGAATTCTTTATTAATTCTGAATTCTTTATTAAAATAGAGTTCGCAAAAGCGAAGTCGTTTTACACAAGTATGAAATTTGCGCGTTTCTGCCATGTAAACATGCTTCTTACATTTCGTTTTCCTCCTTTTTGAAATCATTTATTACTGTAAAAATGATTGATGAACGGATTTTACGAAATTAATAATTTGATAAACAAGATGTCCGATTCGGAAAGCATCCAAGGTGCTACACCCGAACGATAACAAAGAGCAAGATAGCGATGAAGACGAAATTAATGACATTTTGCCTGCCATGTCTAACGATCGTTGCTTTGAATTAACTAAAGAAATCATAGCAGGAATGGGACAAAATTCTTTTATAGACGAAATAACGCACATAATGGTTGTTCGAAAAATCCAGCAATCGAATTTTCGACCATTTCCCGATAAGCTATTGTTCTGAAACTCAACATATAGCTCAGAATCAGATGACAATGCAATATTCTACCACTTTCATCATGATTTGATTAGTTTCTGAAGTATTTCCAATAAAATAAGATTATATATGGCGATTAGTTCCGAAAATTGCGACTAAAATTCAGTAGCGGCGTTGCGATCGTATTTTTTTACTATGATTTTTCGTAAGCTTTTTTTACAATTATTTTTTCTTTCGTATTTTTTTAAAAATTTTATTATAATTATTCTTTTTTATCAACTATATTAGCGGGCCAATTTTGGCCCGCGGGCCATAGTTTGTGCATCCCTGATCTAATTCAATAAAATTCTAGGTTAGAAATCAATAAAATTCTAGATTATATAGTTTCCTGATTTACATACAAAAAATAGTATTACAGAATCAGACTTAGCAGCTTTTTAAAACTTCCTAGACTTATGAATATGAATTTCATAAAACCATAACAACTGAAATTTAGTCTTATTTCTAACAGAATGTTAGGTTTTGCAATAAATCTGTAAAAAGAGTACAATTCTATACCTTTAAACTATATAAGGGGAAAATACTGTACATTGTATGGCCAAACTGTACAAGTTGGCAGATATTTATTTTTCATTAACTGATTATAGATTAAAAAAAAAATACTGAAAAGCTCATTGCAGCACACAAAGCAGTTAAACATTTAAAAATTAAGTTATACACTAAATAACAATTTATAAAATTTCACAAGAGGGTTAATAAAATTTTATGTTGCCTACAAGAAAGTCATCTGGTTGAATCCCAAATAAGTCTCTGAAATATCGAAATGCAACTGGAGCATATGATTTGAATCTAAAATCACTATAATGATGGGCTGGAGTGATATTGCTGCCATCTCTAAAAAGTGAAAAAAAAAAGTTAGATTTTGAGCAGGCATCAATATACAATCTGTAAAATGCCTAATTTCTGAAATAGCATAAATACTTAACTTGGAAATGTAGTTGTTTCAACAATTGTAAAATCTAGCATTAAGAGATCACGTTCTGGCTTTGAAGCTAATCGACCTACCGCGTGTGAAATACCTAAAGATATGCTCCCAATTATTTGTGATGAGTAAATCTATAGGAAAAAATAGAAATTATTTAAGACAGAAAACCAGTTATATACATAATAAAATAAAATATATTTATAGCCTTTTAAAATAAGGTAGAAAAGTTTAAGTACTGTAGTAAGAAAAGGCTGGTATTAATGTTTGCCAAAGCACTCCTCTCTCAAATTAATAATTGCATATAGAAAAGATCAAGTGAAGAGAAAATGTAAGAAAATTAAGAACACTTAGACATATACAAATTAGTGGATATAACTTAAGAACAAAAAAGAAATGAACATGTAAATGAAAATCTACTTGCGGTTGTCGACTAAGACTCAAGCAACAGCATTGATAGCAATATGCATTAATATGAAGATTCTGTTGAAAGGATGTACACAATGCTGGAGTGAAACTCACTCAGATCCAAAAACCCTGAAAAGTGTTATGATCATGCAGGTTGATAAGCTAAACAAGGTATAACAAAAATCGTTGACTCCCCCTCCCCCCCATTTTCCAAACTTGAAGCTTTTATTTGTTTTTTATATTATATAAACCAGAATAGAAAAAAAAAATTTGCTGAGCATTTTTCCTAAAAAAGAAGCATATTCAATACAGTTACTGGAGGAGAGCAATCTCGAATAATGCAGCATGCAGCATTACATTCATCAAAGATACTAAATTATATTTTGAGAAATGGTCATGTTGAATGTTTACTAAATTATGTAAATTAATAAAGTTTTTTTTTGTCAAAACCAAAAATTTTCATAACACAAAAACTATTAAAGCAATAACAATCATATTTCAATATGTCTTCCAGTCCACGTGAAAAAGACACTGCATCATTGCTTTTACTATCTAATAAACATTGGTAATAAAACTGACTTTTCATTAAATTTTCTGCAAATTATAGTTTAATGGATTCATCCATAGGTTTATTATCACCAAGTAGAAGCATTTTTGGATAAAAAATAATGCTTCACATTTTGTACAGAATCTAAGCTTCCAATGTGTAGAGTTGTTATCAAAACATTTTTACGGAAAAATGACTAAAAAAGAAGGCAAAAAATTTCTTATATTAAAAAAAAAAAAAAAAAACTTTCACTATTTTACCATCAAACAAGCACCCCCTCCCTTTTTCCTTGAATTTACTTTTGGTGAAATTACTGATTATCTGCCCCCCCCCCCTCGTATCTAGATTGCTATTGAAATTATAAACAAGGAACAGAAGCAACACAATTAACAAAATTTGCAAAGGAAAAAACGAACTCTCAACCAAAATCGTGATAGAAAGCGCAAACAATAGTTCAAAAATGAAAAACTGTCATCCTAAATACATTTAAAAGATTATATTTTCATTTTTTAAAAAATGTTTTTAAACAAATTACGCACAACAACTCATTTTCAAAATAGCACAAGATAGGCGATTAGGATATTTTTATTTTACAAGTACAAAATTTTTCATCTGCAATAAATGAGCTACAAAAAATAAATTAAAAAAATAAAGCAACGTTTAAAGGTTTCTTTGCATCAAAATTAAGGGATTAATAAATTATACATATGACATTCAACAAAGAGAACAAAGTCCAAGTTGGCGAAAGATGAATCACCAGAATGGAACAGACTTTTTTTTTCCCCTTTTTACATGTGATTTACAAGATTGCATTAGTTGCAAAAAAGACTACTTGCGATTGTTTATTTGCTTAAGGGCGAATCTGCGTTGCGTATTTATTACTTTTACTTTTTTTTGGTTCATCAGCACTCTTAGGAGGAGAAGACAGGGGAATCTCCGCTAGCGGTCGCTCTTGCTTTTGAGTAGACGTACGTGCTTGCTCGATGTTAGTAGTTCGTTGCGTACATCTTTGTTCAGGGTGCGTAGCAAATTCTTTCAATGAAAAATAAGCACTTTTAAGCACTCAAAAAAGATCATTTTTGCTATGCAGATTACATCCCCCACCCCCAAATTACTAAAACTTCTTAATATAAATAATATAAAATTTATATTACAATATAACAGCAAAAAAAAAATAAATAAATAAATGAAAATAAAGATGTAATTAGGTACATCCCCCCCCCCCCCCCCCGTGATTTCCTTCAATTTTCTTTCTGCGAAAATACCGAATAAGTGCCCCCCCCCCCCAAATTTGGATTCTCATTGCGCTTACCAAGAGAAGCTTATGCCTTCCATTATTAGTTCCCAAACCAAACGGCAAAGGATTTAAAAGTTTCCCGGGAATTGCAGACTAAACAAACAACAAAGCTCTCCCCGCCATATTTTTGAAAAAATTCCACATCATCACTATGGGGAGGGGGGTAGAGAGAGAGGGTCATGGACTCCCTTCTTGTTGCGCACAGCCATATCATGCACGGTACCAAGCCCCAAATTCGACACACTGGAGAGCGGTGGTAGGCCGAATTTTGGAACAGGACCAAAAATGGCGGATTCTCGGCAGCATTAATGCTAACACGCATCTTTTTACGCAAAATTGCAATGTCATCTTAACTCATAGACAAAATAAGTGACGTTTTTGTTGTTTAGTCGGAGAAAGGAGGCTTTCAACCAATGGGAAATCGGAAAATCGAGCTGACCACGCGCAATGAAAGGAAATTCCGCAAAACAAAACTCGGATGCTTGCCGGTTTGGATATTGAAAACGATAATTTTCCCTGATATTTGGGGGAACTTTGAATATTCCCTGATAACTTCCAGAGCATAAAACTTCCCTGATAAGTCACTTTTTCTAAAAAGCGGGTCCCTATGCAAAAAATTAACATATCATGGTTTTAAAGATACAAATGAAAAATAAACCTTTTATGGCAAGAAATGTTTTTCAAAGCAATCAACAATTGATTCAATAACAATTTGACGAAGAATTAAAACCAAAATCCAATATTTAAAAGCAAAAAATCAAATGATTAATTCTTGCCCCAATGTCAGATTCGCGAATTTTTCGCAATATCGATTACATGGACAGTATAAGTTAAGCCAGTAAGGCTATAACAAATTAAATAGGAAAATATTATTTATTATTTTAATTCAAAATAAAAGCTACGAAAAAATCTTACTCGCGGAAACGAAGGCTTTACGAAAATTCGCTGTCGCAAAAATGAGCCCTTTTCCCACCACAGTATTAAAAAAAAAAAAAGAAAAACTCATATTTCCGACATTATCAAGCTGATTATACCCATAAAGAAATCTTTGGACATTAAAACTATGTTTTGTTCAACAGAAATAAGTTCTGTTCAGAGCCGCTGCAAAAGGGAATTTCAGGAAAGGAAAGGACATCAATGTAAGCTGGCGCGTTTCCCCACTCGCTCTTCATCTAAAAAAAGCTGAAAGAAATAAGGACATGCAAAAATATTTTTGCATATCAATTTTTTATAGATTGAACTTGATTTTTTTCGCGATAAAAAATTATGCGCCCTGGGTTACGAGTAATTTTTTTAATGTTTTTTTTGCATCCCCACCTCCGATTTTTGTGCATTTGACGCGCTATAGCACGTCCGCGGCATCGCTGAGGCTACTTTCTTTGTACTATTCGGGAAGGGGGCACTTTATTTGGTACTTTTCTTCAATTATACCGTTTTTGCGCCTCCTCCGATAATTTCGCAAAAATTCAGGGGGGCGCTTATTCGATATTTTATGGTAAAGCAACCCTTCTGTAACACAAGTATGTTTCCTCCCTCATTTAGAGGAAGGTTGGGAAAACCAGTTTAGAATGGTAGGCGAAAGCCACCCTTCTTTGCTTCTCGCGGAATTCATGGCGACATTCGGCGGTCGAACGAAAAAATATCTTTTTGCATAAGAGCAAGTAAGCACTTCTTACAAACATGGATGAAAAATAAGCACTTTTAAAAGCTTTTAAAATCAAAAGTAAAAACAAGCACTATTAAGCACTTTTAAAAACCACTACGCACCTTGTTGTTTGCTGAAATTTGAAACCACCTTCTCCCGATAGTTGAAAACCTCTCTTATTTTCAATGAACAAGAAAAGAGCTATTGCATCAATTGAGTTTTATGCATGTAACTCATCATGTCCAAGCACCAGAATTCCAGGTTACGTCCAATAAAAAATCTAGAATTCCGGGGTAGCCCCGGAAAAGTTTCACCCTTGACAATGTACATAGGGTTATAAGGAGTTGCTTTCGTATAGAGTGCTTACTGGCATAATATGCTGAATACATAGCTGTGCAAAGAAAGCATAATAATAACGAACTAGCTGACACAATGAAATTGAAAGTTGCTCCTTCCAGAATAATTTCATGACAATAAACACTGTCAACCTTACATTAATTAGTTTATATCTACATTCAGCTGAACAATCATGGATTCTTAAATATGGAAACAATGCCATGTCTTGCAGTAAGTGGAGTTAATATACTATAAGGGATACCCAGCAAGATCTCTTGCACTCAACCACTTAAAAGTGGTACTTAAAAGTGGTGTAAAGATACTTGCACTAAGTTAGGATCAAATTTTTCTTTTTTTTCTTGGTCAAACATTTATTAAGATCAATGCTATTCTTTCAGTACAATATATTTTACTTCAATTTATATTGTAAGTAACCTACTCAACTTTTTGGAATTGTATGTTTTTTTTTTCATCATCCCTCATATACAAAGTACTTTTCTCCAACAGACCCCTACCTGTTATCTGAGGCCTTAGGATTGCTTATGCACGGGGAGAGGTAGTGGGGTCCAGGGATTTTACATGCACATATCCCCAAGTATACATGGTGGTATTCAGTGGGTATCGAACACGCGACCTTCCAGGTGGAAGTCCGACGTGCTAACCACTAGGCTACCAGGGCCCTATATATATATATATATACAAAGTACTGTGTCTGTGGACTGCTTTTCACTTTCAAGCAATTTCTTCCCGAGTTAAAAAACTGAAAATGTGCACTTGATCTGCACAATAATGCACACATAACATGATCCAAATTTTAGGCAGAAAAATAAAGAACAGTGCATTAATACTTTAGAACATTAGAAATTATCACAGAACTGCTTTTTCGAAGCTTTGTTCTCTCATCACTTTTCAAAAATATGTTAACCAATGACTTCTATTTTATCAACTGTGTTGGATAATCAGTAACTCTTAATGTTGAAGTGTAAAATCTATTATTTCATACTTAACTAGTTAACAATGAATTATGCAAATTAAATTGAATTAGACATAAATATTCTATGACTTTAATTCAATTAACTCATAGAATTAGTATGTAATATAAATGAGGGAAAGACAAAACACACACACACACATATATATATATATATATAGAGATTTAAATATATATATATAGATTTAAATCATAAGAAACAAAGCAATAGATATCCTGCCTTTAACAGCTTCAGATAGTTCACAAAAATCAACATATGACATTATTTTAGAGAAACATTAAATTATGAAGACTAATATTCTATTTACTAGAAAAGAAAATTGCATAATATTCTACTAATGATGTGATTGAAATTAAATAGAGATAAAAAAATTATTACGGCTTGACACTGCATCAGTGCTATTTGTTCAAAAAATTACCCATCAGCACGCACTGGCAACCAATGTTAACTTAGGGGGAAAATGAGACCCATCGGCCTTAAAAATCATCCCAATGCTATAGAATGTTGATGTCTTAACATAGGGAAAAGAGGGGGGGGGGGGACTTATAGCCTATCACTTTTCTCACTTTATAATTACAAGTATCGTAAAATACCAAAATCATATTAGTGTAACTGGAATTCCTTTAGATAGTCTAAAAAATTTTAATCTCTTACTCTCATCAACTTGGACTTTGTTTTCTTGTTAATGGTTGACTGTTAGATGCATCCCCTGATTTTGATACAAACTATAACAATTTGTATTTCATATGTAACTCATCTATTTCAAGTAGAATATTTGGATTTGAACTTGTAAAATTAAAGATTCTTGTGCGCCTCAATGTCTCATTCCATTTTGAAACTAAAAGTTTAGAAAATAATGAAAATAACATGTAATGAACGAAGTTTAGATTAATAGTGCAATTTTTGGTCCCTTATTTCAGAATGGCCTATTTTTATGACAACAATTTTTAAAAAGGTTTATTTTTGATTTAGTGGATTTTGTTAATTGTTACTTCTATTACTTTTTTCAATTCCCAAAAGAAATTTCAGGAGCGTTTAACCTTTAAATGTCATATGTTGCCATTTGATGACATACCCAATTTAGGCCAATAAAATATTATGAGAATAAGTTGAAGCTTTTATGCCTGTTGTTGACAATAAGTCAATAAGTTACACTACATATATTATCAAACCAATTTTTGCTAGCAGATAGCAGAATTAATGTTGACAAAAATAATAAAACATCTACTTTTTCACTATTTGCTGCATGGATGCTTTGTTTAACTTTTATGCTTGAGAATATCATATTTTTTCATTTCTCAGAGAAGAATAAAAAATTACTACTTGAACAATAAGATATTTTGGAAATATTTATCAATATTTTTAGGATATTTGACTAAACCATTAGTTGTATTTTTTAGTTAAAACTGAATGTTTCCAAAGTTTTTGAAGTATAAACCATACTTAAATGAAAACATGATTTTTTAAAAGCATATTTCACATGCTTCAAACAAGAAATGAAAACGAAAAAATCAATTTATAAAAAGTATTTTAAAAAGCCAGCATTTAAAGCTAAATTGATCAATGGCACTTGCTTGGAATATTATGGTAAGTAATAGACTGACTAATGACCAGGACTACCAATCAGGGTTCGAAATAAGGATGTAAAAGTTAGGTGCCATTGGCACCTAACTTTTTTGTTTTAGTTGCCAAAAATGTTCTGCTAGGTGTAGTTTTAAAATAATTCAAATTGCTTTGGCAGAAATAGCAACCAGTAACTATGAACACAGTTGTGCTATTGTTAAAAAATATCGCAAAACATTACAACCTAAATAAGAAAATTATTGATAAATAAAAGGAAAATGTTTAAAAATCAATTTCTATGAGTAACTTTTAAGAAAGTTGGTAATTTTACTTCAATTTATGAATCAATAAAAACCTCTATTTTAATCAGTGCCTAACAAAATGAAATATGACTTAATTGACTCAACTTACAGTCTAGTGTTACTTCATTTGTAAGTAAAACTTCACAATTCCAAATTTGAAGGTCAAGAAGTTACGATAGTCTTCATAGGTGTCGTAAAAACTCAAAATATTGAAGATTAGATGAAATATGTATATAAAAAATATAACTGTATAAAGTTGTGGTATATTTAAATGATTTTAGCTGAATTACTCATACATAAATTACCACTGTCATATGCTTCATAATATATGGATGGTCATGAAAAGAGAAACAATGAGTTATTCCAATAGGATAACTGGATTGCAAAAGAATTTTGAAATTTATAGATGATGTTTAGAATTTTTAAAACAAGATAAGTTGGGGTCACCTTGAACTTTGGCCTTTTAATAAATTTGCAACGCCATGATAGAGATTAGGCTTCATTAATTTTTATTTTCAGTAATTTGTCTTTTTTTATTAATTTAAACCACTGGGATTGATTTTTCTTAGATAAAATGTGAAAAAGAGGAATGATGTATGAAAGATAAAGACAAGCTAGCTTCTACGAACAGCAACTGCATACCATAATGCGGTGATTTAAAAAAAATTAATAAATGAACACCAAATTTGCAAAAGTTTATTTTTGAATTCAAATTATTTGAATTTACTAAAAGCAATACCTTTTTAAAAGTTATTAGACCTTCTTCATCAACTCTACGATGTCCTATTTTTTTCTCTTTCTTTCTGCGGGGGTCTAAAGCTGTTATGCCAGGGGTTACAGGAGGAGCACTTGAAGGTGTTTTTGGAGCCATCATTGATTGAAGTTCTTGAGCGGCTGAAACCTTAGAAAAACAAAATAGCAATTATAAAACAATAAATACACATCATTTTTAACAGCAAGCACTCATTAAAAATAAAAAGAAAGATTTAATAGGTACATATGTACTGTATGGATGAAAGCTTGAAAATTTCATAGTTCACGAAACAAAATAAAATATTCCATACTTATTAAATGTGTTGGGAAGGTCAAGAACTTGAAATAGAAGGTATGCTTCAATCACATAATAAGATTAGAATTAAATGATTTTAAGAAGGTCACATTTTTATAGAATGCAGGATTCAGAAAAGAAAGTTTCTGATGCAATGAAGTGAAAAATGTTAAATTTTTATGGCCAAAAACATTTTTATACTCCGTCCAAGATTGAACTAAAAAGTTTTTACTCTTCATATGACCTAATATATATATATATATATATACACATCAATGTTATTTACTTTTCTATTTCAAAATTAGTGATTGAACACGGCCATTTTAAGAACTAACCTTCTTCAGTCGTTTGGCGCAACTAAAAAAATCTCATTCTCATTAGCCACATTTTAAATAATACAACTGACCACTCGATTTTACAAACCTCTAGTTTACAAATACTCACAATTTTACACACAGTTTAAGTCTTGAGAAATCTTCTACTGAAAGAATGCTTTTCGTTTTTACAAACTCTCAATTTTACGTGGTCTATTTTTTATGTTCCTATAGTGTGTGTGAAAATTCAAGCTTCAACTGTATACATAATCAAAATCAATGTAGGTAAATTCTTAATGAAATATGTTTGATAATGATACAAAACAAACTTGCCAATTAGGGATGCTCCGATTAATACGAAGTAACCAGTAATAATCGACAACTTTACCAATTATTTGGAATTCGTAGATTTTCAGATTGTTCAAAAAATATTTTTTACATTAAAATTACTTTTAGCATGGCAAGAACAAGAAAGTATACTGAGAGTGAGTGTATTATTCATTAGTAAATGTAATTTGACATAGGAAATGCAAAACGAAAGTGTATAAAATCGAGAACAATATGAAAATACAGTACCAATCCCCAAATTCAGCATGCTTTCGGAACTTGCTAAATTTTGGAACCCGACCAAAAATGGCAAATTTACAGAAGCATCAATGTTGACGCACCTTTTAATGCAAAATTGTAATGTTTTTCAACTGATAGAAAAGTAACTTTTTTTAAAAAGTTAATAATTAAGTCAATGTGCTTATAAGAAACATTTCTACCAAGCAAAAAAAAAAAAAAAAAAATTTAACAATTCAACGATTTTGATATAACAAATGCTCCAAACAATTCAACGATTTTGATATAACAAATGCTCCAAACTATAGTATACAATTTAGAAAAAAATACTATACCCATATGGCAGTCCACTATTACCTTATCATAATATATGCTCACTAAGTAAACATGAATCGTATAGCTTGCAGACACATTGGAAGCCATCTGATAGTTGTTTATACCATTTGTACAAAATGCAAGGTTATTAAGCACCACTTATGATTACAGTAGAAACAAATCATACAAGTTTTATTTTTTAAAAGAAAAACAAACAATATTTTTAAAATAGACCTTTAAGGACTGAAAGCAATACAAAATGAACTTTTTGGGAAAAAGGAGACCAATTGCAAGGCCTGAATACTGATTTTTATTAAACTTTGAACTAAAATAGAACAATGCTTTAAAAGCATCAATAAATAAAATAGAGAATTTTGAAAAAAGTGACAAATTTTAGGATTTGCTGAATTTTGGAATCCTGAATTTGGCTATTGGTACTGTAATATTAAAAAATGATAAATTGACATTGACATAGCCCACTATTGTCGATAATCAAATCACAATACTTTTAAATTGTAATGCAAAAATGTAAGCATTTCAGCATGGTTAGGACATTTCATGGAGTTTCATATATACAGGGTATCTATACACCAGGAATGTAATGTATTTTGATTGCAATCAAAATTTGTCGTATGGAAAGTTTCAGTGAAAAGTGCTCAAAAATAATGGAAATCGTAAGCGTATGGATTTTGGGTTCTGAAACCTAAAGATAAATTTGCTAAAATGCTGCTTAATTTCAGAATATTCACTTTATTAAAGGCTGCAGACTGGGTCACAATGCATTTTAAATGCAAACAATGTACTTTCTTTCTAATTTTTGATACTGGAAACCTTCTCTCCTAGCATTGTGACAAATCTAATCTCCTCAAAAAGCTTGCAGTCTTTTCTATTCCCCCTTTAGTTTCCTTCCAGATTTCCTCGGAATCTTGTAAGGGACCTTGCAAGATAAAGACTTAATGCTTTCAGTAGCAGAAAATGAAAAAACATATAAGGAATTATTATTGGCATTTTTTGAAATTTAGTAGAAATTATGACGTTATTCTCAAAAATTGCTTCAATTTCACTAAAATTGCCAAAAACTATAAAATTATAATAATAAAAAAGGTAAAAAATTATTTATGAGAGTAAAATTGAAAATACTGGCCAATTTTTGCAAAAATTAGGAAAAAATAATAAAAGTTGGCCGGAACATTTTAAATATAAAACAATAAATTAGTAATTTTAAATAGATACCATATTGTAAAAGTAGACATAGGTACACAATATTTGATTAAGGTTTATTTTTCCCCCTTCTTTTCTGATGATGAAAAATAATAATAATAAAATTTATAAAATGATGAAAAAAACCTTATCTGGTGTGACATTCTAATAGTTGAAATTCAAAAATCTACTGAGACCTTGAATATAATTAATAATGCATTTAGCTTACATCTAATGGTGGAGGCTTAGCTTTCTTCTCTGATTCTACATCTGTAAATAAAAGTCAAGTTTTTATAATGAGGTAACAATAAAATAATTCACACATACATAGACTTAAATTAATCAGTAAATTATTTATTATTTCTAGTATTTAAGATAAAAGTAAAAATGTTTTATATGCAAAGCTTTTTAGCTTTCCTTTCTTCAATTTCAAGAAAACCCAATTTATTTTTTAAAGTTCAATAATTCAGTATGAAAGAAGCTGATGGTAATTTTATTCCAAGTTGATAAAGGATTAAAAAATACAGTTAATCAGGGTAACTTTCATCCACAATTTTTTTATTTTTAATTGCCCCATTCATATTTTAATAGTGTTATTGTATTTACTGGCGTAAAACTAAAGAACTCCTAAAGCATTACATAGTCACCAAAAATTTAGAAATTATTATAAAAACGACTGAAAATTAATTATTAACCTGGTTTAAAGTGATCCTTCCATTTAGGGTAAATTTGAACTATGTCAGAAATGTGAACGTAGTTCATATTTATTTTATACAGATTTTGTTTGAGTAGACTGATTTATTGTGAATATTGGGTAAGAGAGAAATGTGAAAAGTCCAGAATATGTCATGAATATTAAGATTGCATAAGTTATTCGGGTTTATGAAAATAAAAATAGTCCAGTTAAATGCATTAAATAATAATAGATCTTTTAAAAATAGGCATATAAAAAACACATAAATTAAGAGTATTAACTTTTAACATATCTTCATAAAACTATTTTGAGCAAGGTAAAAAGTTCACTAAGCAATAGTATTTCTTTAATTAGAATTAATTAATTAATAAAATAATGTTAATTCTTACATTAAAACATGTCATTTCTATTCCACTTGCAGGTGAAATTCTTAGTTTTATTGCATTCAAAACAATACAAAAAATACATTAATTTTACATAGTTTTAGATTCTTAACAAACAGAATTAACTCATACAGTATATATCCCTCTGTCTTTTATTGTATTGTATTGTATTGTATATGGTTCATAATATCATCTTTTCGTATCGTTCCAAACGCTTTTGTGAACCAGAAGTGGTACAAATCGGCCTTTCCATTTGCGCTCTTCCATAACGTTTGACTAAATAAATCGATGGAGGATTTCATCAAAACATCAAAGAAATAGAAATGAGGTATAAAAAAATCGACTTCAGATATGATAGCTCGCAATTACTGAAGCCATACATCACCACAGAGGTACATCCAGGCTGGTTGGTCCAGACATAAAATATAACAATATAAGAATTATGTGTGGAATTGGTGTTTGGCTTTGCAAATACTTTTAAATTTGACAAATGCTTTCAATTACAATTCTAGAAATTTTAATATTCGGCAGCCGAATATTCGGTATTTGGCTATTCGGCCGAATCACTATTCATTATATCCCTAATAGGAACTATGGGGTAGCAACAGTTATTCATGATAGGGCCTCATGTCGTCGTTGGGGTGCTATACGCACCCCAACGATGAGTTTGTGTCATTTTGAAACTGCGTTGCTTTAAACACAACATGAAAGTTGAAATTAATATTTTTAAAATACTAAAAATAAAATTTGCGGAACATATTCAAGATCGTAAATTAAGCAATTTTTTACTCATTGTCAGTTTTTTTGCGTTAGCGATTTCTGTAAAAGGTTTGTTTTTTTATTTTGCTAATTATTCCTTCTTTATAATTACAATGTCAATCAATTAATCGGTATTTTCACCCAAGGGAAATTCGCGGGAAGAAAGGGGGCGGGCGCTCGTTCGCTCGTAATTCAATTTCCGAAATAATTATTTTCAGTTTTAAACTTGGTAATATATTTAAGTTGTTTTCAATAAAAATGATGTCTATATACTTGTAAGTATGTAATTTTGAGAAATATTATTTTTTTTCAAAATTCATATGAAATAAATTAAAATATCATTTCACAATATTATTGTTATTAGTGTTTTATATTTGATTTTTGACAAACGAATTTCTTTTATATATTTGCTTAACTATACAGCGAATTTAACATACAGTATAAAACCACAAATCCAGAACGCTTGGGGCCGCAATCTTTCCGGATTTCCGAACTTTGGGTACTCATTCAAAAAATTTTGTAAGTAGCATAAGAGCCCATATAATTTGCTCTGGAAGTTTTTATTAGCATTTTGCTCATTTACAGCATTTTTTATTATCGTATATACTTGCCTATAAGTCGCGGAATTTAACACAAAAAACGAAGTTGGAATCGACTTGCATTTGAGGCAAAACATCGAAAAATCTAGACTTTTCCAGATATAATTTTAACATCTTTAATTAAACAATAAAAGAAAAGAATTTCATCAAATTCTGATATGATTTTATATTCTCTAGTCACTTAATTGCAGTAAAAGATGAGACTACCGGGAAAATGCGTGAAACGCCGAAATTCAATTTCGCGAATGTACTGTATCGAGCGAAAATTAGTTCATTTAAAAAAATAAATATAATATAACTACAAGAAATTTTAAAAAGCAAAATTTGATGATATTAACTCAGCATTAAAGCAACAATTAATAAAAACTCTAATCGCAAAAAAACTTTTTTTGAAAACTGCATATTTTCGATCTTAAACATGTTCATTACATTTTATTTTCGTTGTTTTTAAAATGTCTATTTCCCAAAAAAAAAAAAAAAAAGGTGCGAAATATTTCCCGATTTTTCTTTTAAAAACAAAAGATGGGTACTGTTTTAGCTATCGATTTTTTTTTTTTTTGAAAAATTTCCGGATTTTGGGTCTTTTGGATTTCGAGATTCCGAATTTTGGGTCCCATACTGTACTGAAACATCGCAACATATCGAAATATCACGATATTATTTTGACGATGTATCGCGGAATCAAAAATTAGACATCGCCCAGTACTAACACACACCTATATATATATATACAATGAAACTTTCATTGTCCATGAAATGGTCCTTACAGTAAAACCTGTAAAGTTGACCACCTTTGTAAGTGGACCACCTCTCTAAGTTGACCACTTTTGCGAGGTACGGAATTAGACCTTCACCCTCTATAAGTTGACCATATGTTTAAGTTAACAGCTAAAGTGCTGCACCGCAAGGGGTCAACTTACACAGGTTTCACTGTATATGCTTGTTAACTTACAAAAAAAAAAAAAAAAAAACCTTAATATTAATGCTTCTCATTCACAAATGGCCATAAAGCTTCAGAATTTGGTAAATTGAGTTATAAAGAGCCACCTGGTGACAATAACTTAATTTTGCTAAAATGTGCAGAAATTACTTTTCTGCTTAGCAAGGGAGAATGCTTCTTAATTCCTCAGCTTAGATTTTTAAATTATGTGTTGAATTATACCTTTTGTTTCAGCTTTCGGCTTAGTAGAATTTTTTTGGTAGAAATCTATGTAAATTTTTCATGAAGAATAGTACAAAATTTCACTTTTGACCCTAGCAAATGTTTTTCTCATGTAGACGAACGGTTGCAATGAAAAGCATTTAGTAAAGAATTTCAACAAGACAAAAGTGCAACGATGATGGCTGATGTTCATCAATGAGACTTCATCTTTTCTAACAGGATTTTGAAATACTTTTGGTTGGATAACTATACACTGAGTCAAACTTATCCCATTTTTCTCTTTAACTTTTAAAACATGTAAAGACTAGATTACACAAAACATTTGTTATATTTTAGTGTACTATTTTACCTGAAATTGTATTGCTTTTTTCTTTTTTTGACGAAGGTTTAACTTCGATTATTGTATCAGAGGAAGCTGACTGAATCACTCTTTCTTCACTTGCCATACTCATCCAGCTTTTAGATCCTTTGTGCCAAGAAAAGTAAATAAATAAAATATGCAACAGATTTTATATGAACTATATTTTTAGAAAATCAAGAAAAAATTACATATTTTCAACTTATATACAGTAGGGTCAGTTTATAACAAAGTTGAAGAGATCCTAAAAATTTTTGTTACAAAAAGGATGAATATTACATTAATACTTTTTTTTATTATATATATATATACATATATATACATATATATATACATATATATATATATATATATACATATACATACACATATATACATACATACACACATATATATATATACATACATACATATATATGTATATACATATACATATATATACATACATACATACATATATATATTGAATCTATTTCTTCTTTAGTCTCAAGAGAAGGATACAAGTATACATATTATTATCGTATTAAGAATTTTGTTATTGTGTCAGACACTGAAACTAAGTCCTCTCCATTTTCTCACAAAAACTTTTTCTGAGGCCAAAACAAAATGAAGCATTTCATGATAGGAGAAAAATTGCTGAAACGATCAAACAGATCATATCCTAAATATTTATTCAAGGTTCCAAAAATCAATTCCTTTTTGAGAAAATCATAAAAAAAGGTTTCTTTATGGTTTTCACAGAAATATTAAAGATGAGCAAGGGACGGGACTTAAAATAATTATTGAGAGAACAATAATCATCTGTTAGTGTAGGGCCTAAAACTCAAATTTTCAAGTGGAGGGGAGATTTCCCTATAAGATTTATATATGGAGGGGATAGCAATTTTCGGAAGGGAGAAAAATAGCAATGTTATTCGATTATTTCAGGCTTTTTGAGTACTCTCACATATTGTAAAAGTTAATAAATCCAAGTTTTCATAAATTTGATTTTAAATAGAATAGTATATACGGGGATGGGAATAGCAATGAAGCATTATGGAGCGAAGAAATTGCTATCTTTGGGCAAAAATGTTGCAATTTTTGAAGCAAAAAATATGCCATTGATGCAGCTAATAAGACCAATTTCATGCATTTTAATGAAAACTTATTATTGATTGCACCATAAATAATAATTCTTTAATCAAACCATAATTAATTTACAGAATTGCATGAACTATGAAAAAAATATCTTGAATCTATTAGATCCATTCAATTCAAACCCTGTGCCATGTACATCACAAAGTGCCCAAAAGAGCCGATAGACCAAAATCTAAGACACAGAAGGAAGTTCCTCTCTCTTTACATGTCATACACATAAATACTGATTTCCATTTTAATAATGTTGTCAGTTCTATATAAGAACAAAATGTTTTCATTACTAAATGTTAAGAATTTGATATTGTGCCTTAATAATTTAATAGTTTAATGATTGAGCTCCAAAAATTTCCTTGATTTTATAGTAATAATTTTGAGTTACACAGCATCATTGTCATATATAATGACAGTATCACAGTGGTGAAACTAGAAAAATTATTTAGGGGGGGGGGGGGTGCACAGTACTTTTCCATCTGAACTTTGTGGATTTTTTTTAATTTTTTTTTGAGGGCATGAAAGAAAAGAGAAAATAGCGCAATTTTCGAAGTAATATAATCTGCAACTGGGGAGAATTTTAAACCAAATTTTTTTTCTAAGAGAACGAAGAATGCCCCCTGCCATCACTATTTTATGCTTTTATAAATTTATCTTCACAAGATGTATATTGTCTTTTTATTGAGTAAAGAATACATTTTTGAAAACAATCCAAATCATCACTCTGGGGTAGGCAGGGGGCCATGGACTCTCTGTGCCCCTCTTTTGCGCCACTGCACAGTACCGAACCCCAAATTCGGCACGCTGAAGAGCGATGTTAGGCCGAATTTTTTAATACGACCAAAAATGGCGGATTCTCGGAAAATTGCATTGTCATCTTAACTCACAGACAAAAAAAGTGATTTTTGTTGTTGCTTAATCGGGGAAAGAGCGCTTTCAACCAATTGGAAATCGGCAGTCGAGCTGACCACGCACAACGAAAGGAAATTCCGCAAATGAAACTTCGGACGCTTGCCGGTTTGGATATTAAAAAAGATAATTTTCCCTGATATTTGGGGAAACTTTAAATAACCTCTGATTATTCCCTGATAATTTCCAGACCATAAAAATTTCCTGATTTCCCGGTTGTGTTTCCACCTTGTCCTGGATTAAACGATCTCGGAATTGCGTTTCTGTTTTTAAACTAAGGTTTTAATTAAAATAAGTATAAATTTTGTCATTTACCTTATCACAAAATTTAATAAAGAGAAAATAATTCCAATTCTAGCAAAGGATGCAAAAAGATTGCGCAAAGAAAAGAACGTATACGTTCTTTCGTGTTCACGTGGAACGCAGGCTTAAGTAATGTTAAACCACTTACCACGGCAGTGATCAAGTAGCAATCATGAAATCCTGGACAATTACTTCTTCTATCGCGAGTATACTCATTGACAGTCCGAGTTACGTTAGTTAAGTCAGTTATTGTTATGAGCTTTAAAAAAAAATGAATAAAAAAATCTGAATTTTTGAAAAACTCACTTTAAAAGAAACTAAGTTTTCCGTGAAAATCGGATCTTGAGTAAGAATAAAAAAAGTAGATATAAGCCAAACGGCGGAAAATTGGCATTATTGTAAAAGGCAGCAGTGAATCAGCGGGGAGATCGGGTTCGTTGCGTGACGTCACGTGTTTAGTCTCTGCGCAGCTAAATATAGAGCACATTGAGAGGAAGCATGACGTCACGATGAGAAACAACTTCTTACATGGCTTGATGACTCAAGCAAAACCGGACAAGTTGATAGTGGTCGGGGAGAAAAGTATGAAGACAGAATTAGCTGGGATAGAAGGCGCAGTTTAGGCACAGAAAAAAACATTGTGATTTATAGTTATAATACGTTGGGTTGTTTGATTTGAGGAAAAATGCATAAATCAAAAATTACATTCATACCACTACAGGGAACTACTTCTGCAGAGAATTTGAAAATTTCTTGCTGAAGACTACATCTTTTGAGAATTAGGATATTGCACATGGAGAAAAACATTTTTCCTTGTAAAAAGGGGCAAGTTGAAGTGGAGACTGTTGAAAGGAAGTTGACTGTAATGAATTTGAAGGTGAAATGACTTTAAAATTAAAAAACTAGTATTGGACCACTTGTAATACATCCTTTTCTTCAGAATTAAGTGAACATTCTGAAAATAGAAATATTTTTTGAATTTGAAATAATTTATGTTTCAAAAATTGTGCTCAAAGTTACTCTTTTATGTTATGTCTTCATAGAGCTGATTAACTTAATTATAATTTAACTTATAAATTTGGCTAATTATTTTATAAAAGTTTAATAAATTGTTATACTTTGAATGTTCTATTAAACTTTTCATTCATTTAATAAATAGAAAAAAAAATTCTTACCAGAGAAATAGCGTATTAATTCCTCAAATTGAGGAAGGGTTAAATTGACCCTTCCGTTTCCCAAAAAGGGGATATCAACTACCCCACTCGGAACATAATGGCTCAAGTATTTAGTTGTTTTGTGCACTGCAAGTTTATGGCCCACATTCATTAGTCAGACTCAACAATTTTCAAAAACATAATTTTAGTAGTTTTTTCATGGTAACAAAAGAACTTAAATCATAGTAAGGGAATTACATTCATAGTTAAACTCATTTCTACTTGATTTTTAAAATGCCCTATTAATATAAGCAATATGTATTCCCTACGCACTACGTAAAACCATTTTCACTATCTATTTGATTAGGTGTGTAAAAAGAACAAGGGTGTGCACTGGTTAATGATGTAAAGCAAGTTTTTCTGGTTTTATTGATACTTTGATGAAACAAGATCACACAATGTGGTTCCATATTTAGCTTTTTTTTTCAGTTATGGGGCTCAATATACCAGTTTAAATTTATATTCCAGTATCTATTTATAAACTTATTTTTCATTGAAAATGGTATAAATATCAATTCATCAGAGAACTTCTTCGCCACTAGACACAGAAAAGGAGGTGTGGACAGCACTGGTATGAAGTAACATTTTAGCTGAGAAACTAGAGACATCACAGACGTTGCAAAGCAAACCAGTTAAAGTCTTATGGTTGAACATCCTTCCCTCAAAGGATATCCATCAATTCAATGAGTACCTCACTGAAAGATGGGAACACATCCATTCTCTATCAGAAAAACCAAGGAACTCATGACGAGCACTTTCTATCCTATAAACATAAATAGGATTTTTTTTTCTACTGCAAAGAAGATTTTTATCCTACTAAATAATAGTTAGCAAAGTATTCATGAAGTGTGATAGTATAGAGGCAATTGTATGTCAGAAATTTCTTACCAGTTGATGAATAAGTCAACGAAAAAGTCTTGCTTTTCACACATATTTGAAAGAAATTCAGCTTTTTAAATATGTATTTTGTACTTTGGCATTTTTGTCCTTATGTTACCATAACAAAATATTTATTTTTTATGAAAAGTATAATTATTTCCAAGAAAAATCCCTTAATATGCATTGAATGAGCCCTCCTTAAGGTGCCCAAATTTTTAACTGAACTTTAAAGTTCATTGTGTAACCAAAATTATCAGGTCAGAAAGATTTCTTTCCGTTACCAACTTCAAAATTTGAATTAAAAAAAAGCTTTTATTTGTAAAATTCAAAGTTTACTCATCTTCATATAACTTAATAGAAAGTATAAAACTGTGATTGCCAGTTTTTTGAAAAGTTACTATTTTCAATTGCCCTGTTTTGTTTTAACAGCTGCAAAGACCAGCGATGCCTCGGACGCGCTATAGCGCATCAAATACGCAAAAATTGAAAGTGGGGATGCGAAAAAAAAAAATTATTACGCGTGCCCCGGAAAGTGGGAATTTCACGGCGGGGGAAAAAATAATCCAGTAAAATTTATAAAAAATCGATGCTCAAAAATATTTTTGGATCGTCTTTGACCCGCATTTTTCTTTCAGTTTTTTTTAATATGAAGAGAGAGGGGAAACGGCGCCAGCTCGCATTGACGCCTGTTTCCTACCCTGGGGGGTTATTCCAAGCTCAATTTCAACTTGCGATATTAGTTCCAAACGCTTCACCAGATGGCGCTATAGTGAAAATCAGTCTCGCAGAGCCAGTTTCGCAACTTACTATTCCAAGAGGAGAAAATGTGATAGTTCGCTTCTTTTTTCGGCCGCTAAATTTCGATTGCTTGACTGGTGTTGATAATTTCTGGTATACCTAACGTGACCATTTATTTTTTGACTCAAAACGGGACATTTGTTTATTTTGGTCAATTAAACAGGTAGTCATTGGAAATTGGAAAAAAAAAACACTTTTTTAAAGTTATTTATTTAGAAAAAGTTAACTGTTATTTTATTACAAATTAAAAAATATATTCAAAATGTTTAGTTATATTTATATTTATCAGAGGAACTAATTTGCTTTAATACAGATGGTGATGATTTTAAGTAAGAATAAAAACTCTTAGCACCATTTTCGCTCGGTTTCCGAAAACGGGACAATTTTGCGTTCCAGTGTTCCTTTTGGGGACACCGGGACTCGTAATAAAAAAAGGGACAGTCCCGTTCAAAACGGGACGTCTGGTCACATTAGGTATACCTGCATTTTTAGACTTTGTTTGCAATTCCGATGCATGAGCAAATAGTGTTTAGGTCGAATAGGGGAATATTCGTTTTTTTTTTTTTTTTTTAGCCGATTGCCCACAATTCGGCAATTACTTCCTTAAACCGAATATTCGGTGCACGATTATTCAACTCCATCATAATTGAGAGTTAAAAGATTTTTTTTTAATGAGTAAATGTATAGTAAAGTTAAAACATCATTTTCATTCATTTAATTAGTTTTTTTTTTACATGCATTTCAAATTAAAGTATTACCATACAACTATGGTAATACTTATTTAATAGCGTATTTTATTCAGTTGTAAATAACTTCATCAAGACGTTTAAGTTCATTAAGATAATTTTTATTGTGGGGTATATTCATTTTAACATTGCATACTTAAACGGAAGGCCACATTCCTTATTTCCTTATATGCATAAATATGCTAAAAATAGATAACATAAATTCTTAGAAACATTTTAGTACAGAATTCATGTGTGAGTAGTAGGTATAACGTAGATTGCAAATTTATTAAAGATTGTAAGTTAAACCTTAAAAAATACGAGTAAATAAAATATTAACTTTTGTTCACCATATGTAACTAGAATTCTGTGTACCTGTAACGTCTAAGATAATCATATGCAAGCGCTTTAGCCAAAATTAAATCAAATATTTAATGACAAAAACGAGAGAAAAAAAAATATTATTTCCAACTTATTTTTACTTTCAAAATCATATGCTAAACTTCTTTAAAAAAAAAAAAACCCTCGCAATGCAATACAAGTTCAAAACGGTTGAAATGGTCATAAACACGTTTTTCAGAATTACAAGGTACCATTTTGTCAAAGCGAAAAAACTGCGAGTTTTAGGGATGTAAAATGCCATTGCGCAGACTGAGCCATTGAGATTTTTAGGGGGTGGGCTCTTTTTATGAGATTTTTTTTTTTTTTTTTTTGGAGGCTTGGATGACCGTTTGACCAATGGGGGGGGGGGGGGGTCATCGTTTTTGGCTGGACCATAGCTCTGAGGGGGTGGGGACACCCTCCGGAAGCTCACATCTTTTTACAGAGACAAAAGGGTTTCTTATAACCTCAAAACACGTGCAACCAATTTATTGTTCATCTTTTTGAGTTATAACTTTTTTTCCACTCCACAAAACATATAAACTATATTAATTATTTTGAAAAAAGAAAACGATTACGTGCTTGCTTCTACAATAAAAGTTCACCAAAATGCATGTATACATTTTTGTTACATGTGTTATTCATTATTATATTTAATATTTTTATTTTTCACCAGTTTAAAAACATGTTATACAAAGCTTTTTCTAATGATTTATATATTTTAAGCACTCAGTACGCAGAACTTGTCAACTGCTCGCATATCAGCTATATTCCAAGATTGTTTGTACTATATACCTCTGCCAGTAAAGCAATTTCACTTCAAAAACCGGCTGCTTTTTTTTCTGCTGCTGTGAACCCACAACTTGTTCCAGACGTTTTCGCTTTTATATCCGCTGTTTTCCACTTAACGACATATTCGTAAGACTTTAATTATATAAGTCATGGTGCATTGCTACAACAATGCAAATAAAAACAGGACAATTATGCTATTTCTTCTTTTCTTGTATTTTTCTACTCTTCATGTTCATAAATTTAAGTTAAGTATTAACGTGAAATCTTAAATTACCAGTTAAGTTTAACAAATATTAGAAGTCGGACAAAAAATATGAGTTTCTGAATAGTATATATCGTAATTTCACTTTAGACATTTCTCATCAACATCTCAAAAAATAAAAACTTTTAATTTGGATTATGACATTTTAATATTCGAACATAATCTAAAAAATAAGATGACAAATTTTAACAACTAGCAACATTATTATATATAACATTTTCTTGAGAAAAAACATACGGAATATTAAAAAGTAAAAAAATGAGTTTTGAAAATTGCTTTTTCAAACACCTCTATTAATAGTTTCATGAATGATTTAAAACTAGAGATTGTCAACCTCTTGTCCTATGGACTGGCACAGGTCAGCAAAAACATTTTTAACTGGTCCTTGAAGACTAGTGCCTGTTCGACCCGAGACCCGACATTACAAAAACTTCCAATGTGGGGGAAGAGGTCTTCAATGCATATTATAGGTAAAAAAGACAAGATCTATAAATAAATAATTGATCCCCCCCCCCCCCGACAGCCCAAATGATGAGGCTGCATAATAGCCAGAGTTCATTAAAAAAATCAAGTAACGGAAAAATTATTGTGTTAAAGAAATCACTCATGTGTGTGTTAAACTGTCACTTGTTATATCTTGCATTATTGCTGTTATTATTTATTTTTTAAACTGGACTTGAGATTTGTGTGATTTTTAAAATAATACTCCGTGCTATATATTTATGTATAAAAAGCCCAATAATTTCCAATCTTTACAATCTACATAGTATTTTAAGGAAACTGAATATTATAAATGTTAAAATCAACTTATATAGTTGTTTTTGTGTAATATCTAGTGGATTCCCCCCCCCCCTTTTTATCCTCCTCCTTGTGTACTGCCTTGTTTTGTATACATTTAAAAAAAAAACCCATTAGTCACTTGTTTTACTAAACAGTCGACGGGCCAAAAAAAGATTGAAAAATGCTTATTTAATTTATTATGTGATTATGACGAATTTTCCCTCCCCCTATTATTTCATAAAAATATCCCCTTTACGCAATTGCATTAAAAATAAAAAATAATTTATTTTTCCTAGATAATTCACTGTCAATGTTCATAAAAGATAGTGCGTTCGTACTGATGAACATTATTTTCTTCTAATAATAATCAATTACATCGTTAATTAATTAATTAATAGTCAATTCCTTCAGCTAATTCGTCACGCAACATGAGTGCCCCCTCCCCCCTTGTATGAGCGCAAGTGCAATAAACGCGGAAACACAATGAAAAAGAGCAGTGAAAAAACGTGCGAAAATTTCTACTCCACTGGAAAGAAGCGTTTTGATTGGTTGTTACGATCGAATACCCTGCTGCCCTGCGCGGCTGCTAATTTGAACTCGTCACCCCTCCGCAAAACTGGTTTTGACTATCTTGGAATTGCTCCATGCGATATTTCTACGTCAGAACAAGTCCGCAGCACTGGATTATCACTTTCGCAAGGTGAGAGCTTGGAATAACCCCCCTGTACTTCTTCATTGCCGTGCCTTAGTTAGGGAAAACAGGTTGCTCTGAACAAAACTGATTTCTACTGAACAATTCGTAGATTCAATGCCCAAAGATTTCTTTAAGAGTATAATCAACCTGGTGTTTAATAAGTTCGGAATTATGCGGTTTTTTTTTATTAAAAATCTGGTATGAAAAGGTTTCGTTTTTGCGATTATGATTTTTGCTAAGCTTTTATTTTGAATTAAAATAATCAATAAATTTTTCCTATCTAATTTGTTATAGCCTAACTGCTTTCACTATTTAAAGAAAGAGTTACTGTCCATGTAATCGACATTGCAGAAAATTCGTGCGGAACAGTCAAGCGTGACCCACTGTTGGGTCACACCGACATGAACATTTAAAATCATGATATGCTATTTTGTGGATAAGGACCCGCTTTTTGGAAAAGGGGACCCATAAATTTGGAAGTCCTGGGTCCCAGGGACCCGTAGTTCCCAAGGTCTAGTGGCATCACTGAAGATATATCTAAGTAATGTATAAATTTTAAATAGCTATATGTAAGTAATTTAACACATATAATTTGTAGTTCTTGGCTTGCAAAAATGTAGAATCATATTAGGAATTTGTTTGAATCACGGTTTTCAATGGGGGTAACGACTTAAAACAATAAACATTAGAAACATAGAGAAACTTTATACAGTGGAACCTCTCTATTCGTACATAATTCGTTCCAGGAGGCAGTTTGAATGGCAATTTGTACGAATGGCGAATTATTTTTTCACATAAGATACAATGTAAATTGGATTAATCCGTTCCAGACCCATAGATGGTTGTTTATTTAAACCTATGAAAAACAAATGTACAATACTGTACATAAAATTATGCATAAATAAAAATTTCACTGCACTGGTACTGAGGTGAGCTGATGGCATAAGCAGAATGTTAAAGAGGAGGGAGAGAAATGTTGATGATACTGTTTGGACAGTTGATGCTCTTGTTTACCACAGTAGTGTCCGGATGCCATTTTCCCCCCACTCTGTGTGTTTTCTCCCAATGGTAACACAGCTCTTTAATTTCTGCAAAGGAAATGCTTTCCTTACCACTTTCATCAAGAAGAAAGTTGTTCAACCACTTCCTCTTGCTGCTCCCCTTAGAAAGTTAAAATTGTCAGTAAAATCTAAAAGAGTATTGAAATTAAAAAAAATAATAATCCAAAACACCAAACAAATTGTTTCTAGACGAGTTCAAAAAGAGCCTAATTTCTCGATTTTTTCTTAGAAAAAGCCAAACTGGCAAACCTGGCGCCGGACGTATAGCAAGGCAAGCGTACGAATGGCGGGATTCCACTGAAGTTTATAACAATAAACTACAAGTTTATGTTATTTGTACTTTAATATCTTAGTTGTCATATGAGAATTTACCTGTTTTTGAGTGTGCAAATGAATTTTCAACAGCAGTCCCATCACCTTTGAAATCTGATAAAATATAAATAATTAAATAATGTTCAACTATATCTAAATTGCAAGAGTAAGGAAAATAAATGTTAGGAGAAAAAAATGTAAAACGAGCAAGATTTTTTAGTTATATATATACTTTTAAGTTTTTTGAGGACAAAAATTCAATTCAAAAGCATGTAGGTAAGCTTATACAAGGACATCAACAAATCAACTGTTTTGTAGTACAATAAAAGCTCGATTATCCGCAAAGCACGGGAAATGCTTCTGGATAGTCAAGAAAATTCGACATACATTGATTGTAATAAAGTTACAAGAAATGAAAAAGCATAACTTAATTGTTATTGTTTTGGCCTAGGAGCAACAATCAGCACAGCTCGAACATACGATAACAAAACCTTTACAAAAATTACGATGACAAAAACAGACAGATCTCATAAACAATTAAGTAAATTATACATATCTGGTCTTAAATTGGTTCACATACTTAATTTTTTTTTTTTTCAAAATGTTTATTCCCAACTCTCACGTTATTTCTATAATGTTTTCGATATAATATTGGGTCATTGCTTCTAGTGAAATTGAATGTTCAATAAAAAACAATTTAATTTTTAGAGACTAAGTAGAGTAATTCTTTACTATTTTTAATTACAATGTAACATTATAATACAGCAATAAACATTGTTATAAAAAACACTGTGATGAACATTATATTGCCAATTTATAACAGTCGAAAGGGCGCATGAAAATTTTGTAATAAAAAGTAAAGAGTAGTACACGGCACTGTTAGAAATGGAAACTTAAATCTAGGAGTCATGATGACATCGAGGACAAGTTTCTAGGCATCAAAATGAAAAAACTAGGTGCCGTTTTTAATAAAGAAAAAAAATCAAAATGAAAAAAATAGTGCTTTATTTAAATGGAAATGCTACACAAGCACAAGATAATATAAAGGGTCATACGGGGAAATTCTTGGTCGCTCTTTTTCTGGGGTAATTAATGGTCACGCATTTTTTAGTAACTGATATATCAAAACTGAAATATGTGAAACACTCCTTAACTATTCTATTTTCTTGTGCAGGATGCAAAAAATAGATTTGCAGCAAGTTTGTAGAAAAAATATATTATATTTACTACTACAAAAACATCTTGAAAAAAGATTGTCTCCAAAAATTTTAAAAGATCCATATTTTAAAAGATAAATATCAGTGCTATATTTAAAACGAAAAAATTCTCATTGATGCTGTTTTATATTACAAAGTCTATACTTTTGACCCAGTGCATATATTTTGTCCATTTTTAAATACATTGGTTACATAGCTATACTTATTTATACCCTAGTTTTTTACGGAATTGTTGGTCCCTGATTTTCGTTAGAAATTCAGAAGTTTTTCATATCCATTTCAGACTAAACATTACTAGACCTTAGCCGTTAGGTCTATATTAATTATTAATATACAATTGATCTACTTATTTTTCAAAGATAATTTACTTTTTTATGTGAAAAATTATATAATTATTCATGTTAATAGGAGATAATTATGGATTATGTACATGAGGGATATAAAAAAATTGCTAAAGTACTTAGCTACTTTCTACTCTAACTATAACCAGAATTATGTTTATTTTTACTTTAACCAGAGTTTTGTTTCTTTAAATGTGACTAGAACATTCAAGATAAAGCTTCTGCAAAAGAAGCAAGATTGCGCTGAGGTTTAAAAAAAATGAGAGTCAAGAAAAATTCTAATGGCATTAAAAAATAAAAACCGTGTAAAAGTGTTTCAAGTTACACGGCTTTATGTAAAAAAAAAAAAAACTAAAAAATTTCGCCATGATTTGAGTATTTTAAGATTGAAACATTGTTGCATTATTCAAACATTCCAAACAAAGCTATCGTTGCCATTCAACAAATAATAATTCTGATCATTTTATCAGAACCAAAGAAATATTTGTAGCCAAATTAGGCAGTATCATGGCTAGGGATGTAAAATATCCGGAAATTTTGAGGTGGTGGAAAAAAACCAGTTTTTTTCCCGTATTTTTCTGGAAAAATTGATTTTTTACAAGTGAAAATGGATTTTTAAAATAGTTTTCGGGTCTGGGTGTTCTAGTGGCGGTCTGGACTTTGCAATGCACAACCACTAAATCCTGTTGCTTCTTCTTTGTTACAAGTTCCTCCAACATCAGCAGCATGTGAAAGAAACTGGTCCGTGTTTGGAAATACACACCCAAAACTTCGGAATAGGCCGACTACAGAAAATGTTAAAAAATTGGTTGTTATTCGCTGGAATTTAGGACTTTTTAATGAAGAGTCTAAGTCCAGTATTTCAATGGAATGTGAATGTTCATCTTCCAGCAGTGTTGCTTCAATAAATTCAGATATTGATTCTGATTAAAGTTAATCACAAAAATAAATTAAATTTGAATCCAAAGTTAATTATAAATTTTAAGGTAACATTTTTTTATTGATTTATTATTATTTTTAATGTAAAAGTAATTAACTCGGAACAGAAGTAATGGTTATAAAGCAAGTAGATTTTAACATATGTAACTTTTGTAAATTATCAAATAAATTTTTTTACATAAAGTTGCTTAGTTTTTTTTTCCCAAAGTTTGTTACATGCATTTACACTGATGGAAAAAAAAATCCCAACACCAAGAAGGAGTTGTGCTAGCAAAACGAAATTTGGCAGGTGTGTTTATACATCTGAAAGAGGACGTTGATTCAAATTTTACGCTCAGCGCATCAGTGTGACGCTAGTAGCGACACACGGAAGATGCAAATCAGATTTGCTTTAAATACGCACTGTAACGTTCCTGAGCGTTGTTTAGCGTCGAGATTTGATGTAGTGAGTTGATGTTAGTCCACAATGCCTTTAAGAAGACGACGAAGCCATTATCAAGAGCTCACTGAGTTTGAACGAAATCGTGTAATAGGCCTACGAGAAGGTGGGTTTTCGTTCCGCGAGATTGCAGAAAGGCTTGGCAGGAATGCATCCACTGTGCATGAATGTTGGCAGCAGTGGTCAAGGGAAGGCACTTTCTCAAGAAGACCGGGTTCCGGGCGGCCACGTGGCACTACTGAGAGGGAAGACCGCTGCGTTCGGCGTATGGCGGTAGCGAGTCATACTGCGTCTGCAGCAGAAATTCGAGCAGCAGTTGGCACCACAGTGGCACAACGAACTGTTACCAATCAGTTGCTTCAAGGACAGCTCCGAGCCAGACGTCCTGTAGCGTGCATTCCACTGACGCCAAACCACTGCCGTTTGCGACGTCAGTGGTATCAGGCTAGAGCTCATTGGAGGATGGAATGGAGATCTGTTGTGTTTTCTGATGAAAACCGGTTCTGCCTTGGTGCCAGTGATGGCCGTATATTGGTTAGGAGGAGGCCAGGTGAGCGGCTGCAGCCATCCTGTCTGCGGCCTAGACAACCTGGATCTACACCTGGAGTTATGGTCTGGGGAGCAATTTCTTATGGCAGCAGAAGCACTCTCGTGGTTATCCCACGCACCCTGACAGCAAATGTGTACATCAGTCTGGTGATTCAACCTGTTGTTCTGCCGTTCATGAGTAGCATTCCAGGAGATGTTTTCCAACAGGATAACGCTCTACCTCATACTGCTGTTGTAACCCGATGTGCTCTACAGGGTGTCGACATGTTGCCTTGGCCTGCCAGATCACCAGATCTGTCTCCAATTGAGCACGTATGGGACATCATTGGGCGACAACTCCAGCGTCATCCACGACCAGCATTAACCGTCCCTGTATTGATAGACCAAGTGCAACAGGCATGGAACGCCATCCCACAAACGGACATCCAGCACCTGTATGATTCAATGCATGCACGTTTGTATGCTTGCATTCGAAATTCTGGCGGGTACACCGGTTATTAATGTACCTGTATTTCACTTCTGCAATGGCTCCTCTCGGGCTTAAATTAACCTGTGATCTTGAAATTGTAATCAATTACGTACGTTATCTATATAAATGTATTGATGAAATTTCATTACTCTACAATAATTATTTTTTGGTGTTGGAATTTTTTTTTCCATCAGTGTATATGCATGTATATATACAGGATGCAAAGCAAAGTCCTTAGGAGGCCTTTATCTCTGCAACCATTGGTCACAAACATATACTTCCAGTTATAAAAATGTTTAAAAATTGTAAGCATTTAAGATACCGTCAGCTGGGGTAAGATTGGCCCTTTAAGGGTAACATTGGCCCAAAGTTAGAAAAAGTTTTTTTTGTGCTGTATTCTAATCATACGATGAGTTATCGACATTGTTTATGCCTCACTGGATAGGTAGCACCATTGGCTTGACTGTTGATGAAGTGGAGGTTTAGTTCCATATTTCACCATCACTCCAGTGCTGCTCCATTTTCACTTTGAGAAATTGATGAAATTTGTTGTCTCCCAACTTTTACTTGTGAACGCTAATTCTTGAAGAGCTACTAGTAGGTAAGTGCATAATAATATTATATATTCAACTGTTTCAAGTATTTTTGGTGTAATAATGCTGTTACCTTTGTTGTTTACAAAATAATTCGATTTTACTATTTCATGACAACTTTGGCTCAGAGTTGGGGTAACTTTGGCCCAACATGGTGACTCTGCCAAACTTACCCCAAGGCACATATTTTCGATATAAAACTTGAGTAGGTAATATTTTATAAGCAGTTTGTTAGACACAACCACGTAAAATATTTTTCTTATTATTGTAAGCACTAATTTTTGGATTTTGTTGCAGGAAAAATGCAGAGAAATCGGATAAAACCTCTTGGAACAAGAAATTAAGCCAATTACAAACCAGAAGTGTTAGAGGAGTGTTTAGATGCTATTAGGTCTGGTGCCTTAACCCAAAGAGCTGCAAAAAAAAAGGTATAATATACCTAGATCTACAATAAAAAAACAAACTTAAAGGGAGTCATGCAAAAAATGTAGGACGTGCAAGAATCTTTAGTGATGAAGAGGAGCATGTTTTCGAACAACATTTAATAAAAATGTCAGGCTATGGGTTCCCTGTAATTGAAATGGATTTTCGTTATACAATAAATTTTTTTTTCACTAAAATGAAGTTTGTTTCATTTATTCCAATTTCTCACCATTTCAGGGATGTTTTTGAAGTAAAAGCAAGCAAAACAACAAACTATTATGTCTAGTGGTAATTTTATCTTGTCTAACTTTAGCCCAACAAATACTAAGCATAGGCTTTATACGGTTTAAAAGTATGGGACAATGTTTCCCCAATTCAAGGCAACTTTGCCCCAAACATTAAAAAAATTCAGTGTAACATTGCAAAATGATTATGAGGTCTCAATATGGTTTTAATTTAATGATATAAAGTTTGTTTACGCAGCAAGATACATTAAAAATTAATATAATCAATGTCAAAAAATATGGAGCTGTTAAAAACAAAAAATCATCAGATTCGGGCCAATGTTACCCCAGCTTACGGTAACAGCATTTTTAAATTAAAAAAATCAATTTTGTAAAATTATAGAAACTAACTTTTTATACAGTCCCCCAGTGTTTACATTCATATTTAGTAAAAGTTCATGCCCGACCATCTTAACGAACATAACACAAAATGTTTCCTTTCTGTATGACAAAAATAAGCAGAGATATTTAGTTCAATGTTTGGGATTTTTTCACGATTTTTTGGCCTGCATTAAGGGGTTGGTTAAAAATTTTCAATGAAGTATTCATTCTATTCATTGTTCAATGAATAATTCATTCAGATTTTTTAACCGACCCCTTAATAAAGTCGGAGAAAATGCGAAAGAATTCCAAGCTTTGAAATTAAATATCGCTGTCATTTTTTCTCGTACAAAAGGGAAACTTTGTGTTGTGTTATATTTAAATATATAATATATTTAAAGAAAAAAATATTTAAAATATAAAATATTTAAAGAAAAAACATTGGAATGTAACTATTAGAAATTTCTGAATGTATTATTTTATACTAGAAATTTCAAAATGTTCAATTTTTCTGGGTAGAAATAAACCTCTTCAGAAAAAAAACCCGAAAAAAAAAGTTTTTCCCCCCAAAATTACCGTTTTTCCCCCGACCATTCCCATCTCTAATCATGGCTAAAGCTTGCATAGCGGAAGTGATAAAATGTAATCTCTATTCCTTCCAGTTAATCACAATTCTTAACCATGATGAGTCAGGTAAGAAAGGCCTTGATACAATCAAAAACTCTAGCGTCAAATTTGGAGCCTAGGTTTGCAAATCTAGGATTGAATTCAAATTGAAAATTTTGGTTACAAGTTTACAAGATGTAACTAACAGCCACTTAATTCTACCACTGATACAAGGTAAAATATAGAAAAAAAGGTATAAACACTTTTAAAAAATATAAGTAATGTTAGAAACTTACTTTTTTATTTCCAAGGTACCTAAAACACTTTATTTTAAATAAAGCTTTTTTTTTGGAATAACATGACATTCTGATTTCATGATAAAATAACATTTCAATAACATAAATTTGTAATAAGAAAAAAAAATAATAAATCAATACAGGTATGTGCACAGGGGGCACCAGTGGTACCCTTATTAGCACATAAAAGCGAAAGCTAATAGTTAACTGTAAAACATTTTACATTTTATATTCACTAATTCAAGATCAAATGCATTAAAAATAATTCTTCTCTTAACAAATCAAAAAGTTTCCATGAAGGTGGTTTAGGACCCCCATCTCATGCCTGCTCTGCACAGTGTGGGTTCAACTTCCACACTTGCCTCTGGTGTATTTTTGCTATTTTCTTCTATCTGTATTGTAATATCTTCATGTAATGTCTTGCCCTATTTGCCATATTGGGCGCCAGTTCATAAGCGGGTCCTGTAAAACTAAGCATACAAGCTGGAAAATAGATGTAACAAATTGAATTGAAAGGGCCAATAATTTCTCTTCAGATGCTTGGCATATTTCAGTCCCTGGCTTCAGGAATCAATTTATTAGTATTTTTTTCTCCCCAATAGTCTCAGATTAGTCCACAACATACTTTTCAAAGAGTGATTAGGTAAGAAGATAAGTTTTGGAAGCTAATTTTGACTTGGTAAAACTTTTCAGTTTCATAAAATTGACAGTTGATTTAGTTTAAATGTAACATACTACTTATTTGTACAATAAACGAGAATTTTACTTAAAAAATATCTTTTGTGCTGGTAACTTTTAATGAACGATATGTCATATGTTGCCTTGAAACACCATGCAAATAAAAGCTTGCAGATAAAGCAATTCAGAACCCAAAATCATTACAAATAACATTTAAAAACAATAATAATTAAGCAATCAAAATCTGTCATAATGTTACAGAAAACAAATACACCTTATTTCAACAAAGTTAAGCATAAGTGTAAACTCCAAACACATACATGAAGCGATTTAACATAATTATCATACATGGGTTAATGATATAAAATCGATTGTTTTTTTTAATTATATATCATTTGCAAATAATAGTAATTAACCACTATCAAAAGGATGCTATTAGAGAGTTTCCCTAGTGTTAATACCGTAAATAAATTCTAAAAACGTAAAGATGCAAACTAAATTAGGGAAGTTGAGTCCGGTGCTTGAACTACTTGAGTAAATTACAGTCAAAACTTCTGCAGGATATAATTAAAAGTTCAACTCGCAAAACTGCACTTAAGTTAGAGCTTGTTTTTTTATTATACTTGACGAACAAACATAAAAAAAATATTGGGAGGAAGACAATATTAACTTCTTACCGAAGGTAGCATTATTATCCTCTGCCGATGTTCTTCTTTCCGTTATAGTATCACTAGACGTTTCGGACTGTATGTGCTTTTCTTCGCTGTCCATATTTATGAGGATTTGATTTTAATAGAGTATTTCTTGAGTAGTTTGTTACTTTGTACATCTAAATTAATGTAGCAATTGGAATGATCACGCGATCGCGAAAAACGATCCAAGTTCTATCACATAGAGTCCAAAACACACGACACTGTTGCCACTACAAAGAACATCAAGCAAATCTTTATTTTTATTATTTTTGCTGTTTGTTTATTTGCGGTTAAAGTTGTCACAGTCATAATAGAAGAACATGGAGGACATAGTTTTACTGCCACTGACTGCTTTTTTTTTTTTTTTTTTGCGAGTCCTGAAGTAATTTGTTAATGACTTGGCATTTCTCCACAGGCTTACATTTACTTAGATTTGAGGAAACTGATAGATTTACGAGATATATATAGATTTTTTTGATAGATATTTTTACTTTGGATTTTTTAAAAATATATTCTTAATTTTGCATAAAGCAATGAATTAGACTCATTGGGTAGTAATAAGGCATTAAATAGCATTATTAAACTGTTTAAAAAAATCTTGTTTATGGATGGACTGCATTCCTTATTGCAATTTTCCTGTTTGAGGTTGAAAAAAGGATTTTTATGGTATAAAAATGGTCTGTTCAACAAAAATTGAAAAATTGTTTTTAAGACAAAATAGTATAAACAAAAAAAATATAAACAAAAAAAAAATTTTTAAAAATGCAGCCTGGTTTGAATGAAGCAGAACTCTGCGCATTTGAATATGCGATTTAAACGCATAAGTTTTTCTTATTATAAGTATACATTATTATTTTTAAAGCTGCTGTTATCTCTTTTAAAATTTATAAAAGTAAGTACTTCAACTTACTTATATATAAAAAAAACACGCGACGCATTACAAAACTATAGATTAATGTTTTTGCGAGAGCTATATATTTTTTAATGCAGAACTATGCCAAATTTTCAACATTAGCATAGCTAGACCCAGATCTCAGGGAGGGGGGGTCTTTGCAAGTGAGCTAATTTCATGGTTTTACAAGAAAAACTGGTTAAATTCCAGACAATCTTCACCATTTCAGGGGGGGGGGGGGGCGGGCGGTTATCCCCAAAACTATAACCTTATCTACGGCAGTGATTTTCAACATTGATTGACGTACACGGCGATGAGGTTTTTCATGATATTCCCATTTCCCATCATTAAAAAAATCACGAATTAATGTTTTTATTTCTTAAATTAAATACTTTATTGAATTAGTGTATAAAACATCGTTTCTGAACCCCTGGAGTTCATGACAACTAGTCGCGGGCAGGATCGCAATCTGTTGAAAATAAAAAGTAGATGCTTATACAAAAGTGCCACACAAAATTCAATGTTTTACAAATAAAACAGTATGCTTATAGAGTTTAAAAACTTGTATTCGATGATAAACATATTTCCCTCATCTCTGAATCAATGGTGGCTGCCAGAGATTTTCCGACGGGGGAACAACAGGTCCGTCTTTTAGGTGACCGGAAGATTCCCCCCCCCCCCCCCCACTTTTAGACGTTTTCCGCTTTCCTTCATACTTTTGTTTTTGCTGTGAATCTTTTCCACCTCTTAACTAAATTAGAAAAATAATACTTATAGTAAAACCCCGAAAATCCGAAATCCCAGGAAATCCGAACGAGTTTTTTTTTAACAAATTTACATTTGAAAAACACACGCAAAAAAAGAGAAATTTATTTATTTTGTCACAACAAAACAATTAATAAAATATTTTTTATAAGAAAACAGAACCGACTTCAAATTATAAATTGCGCTAAAATGTGGAAAATAAATTCCTTCTTTAAACAACATCGATGTGAATTTCAAACATAGTTTTAGAAGTCGGTGCAAAATTAAGATAGATAAAATCTTTTGTAATCATGAATCAATTACAAATATATATATTTTCGCAGAATTGGCAACAATTCCAATATGAAGTAGCAAGTGGTACAATGGTCTCATAATTTTGCACCGACTTCTAAAACCATGTTTAAAAGTCGCATCGGTGTTGTTTAAAGAAGGAATTTATTTTTCATTTTTTAGAGCAATTTATAATTTGAAGTCGGTTCTGTTTTTTATAAAAATTATTTTATTTTATTCTTTTTAGTGTAAATACATTTTTTATATAAATACTCTATTTTTTAAAAAATCCATATCGAAGGGCAAAACTTCTTTGAATGAATGGCACTAAAAACTAATCATTTGTATGATAAATTCCATTTTGAAGTAGCTTTTAGGAAACTAACTGAATGGATTTAATTTTTGCCTCAGAGAAGCCTTCAGGCAAACTGTTGCTATAATTACTTTTAATATTAGAGCTTAGTGGCAACGAACCCTTTTTTAACAATGACTTTTCTATTTATTGATAGTTTTCCCCAACAAAGAAAAATCAAGCTTAGCCTTTACAATTAAAATTAAAAATACTAATTTTTCCCCCGTAATGTTTTGTCTAAAACACAAATGTAGTCAAATTGATGTGCGATATTTGAGCTAGACGACCCTCTATCAATTGAACAAAAATCATCAAAATCGGTTCATTTAGTCAAAAGTTATGGATGGAAAAACCAAAAAATGACTATCTTTCTGCCCATAAAGTTTTTTCTAGTTATCGAATACGGTCAAACAAAGGTACGGGACCTATGGGAAACCACCCTCGATCGATTAAAAAAAAAATCATGAAAATCGGTTCATCCGGTGAGAAGTAATGAGTGGACCAAAAAAAAAAAAAAAAAAAAAAAAAAAAAAAAAAAAAAAAAAAAAAAAAAACGACATACATACAGTACGAATGTATAACCTCCTTCCTTTGTGAAGTCGGTTAAAAATACTTACAAAATACTTCAATACAAACAGAAAAAACACAAAAATTTTAAATAAAAATGAAAATAGCTAAATTAAACTGTTGCCACTCAAAATAAGTAATCTTTGTTTTAAAGTTAACCTTTGTAGCGGTGCGAGTCAGTCCTTCAAATAGCCCTCTTTGCTCCTGCCCAGGGGGCGCGCCTTTTGGGAAAGCGGTAAAGAATGCGGCTACCACCAAAAAGATCTTGGTTCGACTCCCGGCGCTTCACAGCCACTCTCGTACGGTTACATCTGGTGACCCGGCATTTACGCACGCAGCAATGGAGACCCGAACACTCCACAGATGGCGCCACGAGATGACTTGCTCGCACGCATTCGCGCAGTCTGCACGCGCTCGCACTTGAGCCCAGCCACGGATCCGAGCAAACAGGCTCAAACGTCACTCACTCACGCAGCAACCTCACGCAGCCTTTCTCTCGCGCTGGTGCACCCATCTGTGGTAAAATATCGTTCACTCTCCCCCTACTCGTTCACTGGGGGCGGAGTATGTAGCGGTGCGAGTCAGTCCTTCAAATCCTCTTTGCTCCTGCCCAGGGGGCGCGCCTTTTGGGAAAGCGGTAAAGAATGCGGCTACCACCAAAAAGATCTTGGTTCGACTCCCGTCGCTTCACAGCCACTCTCGCACCGATACACCTTAATCTTCGAATGCAAAAATACTTCAATACAAACAGAAAAACACAAAATTATTAAATCAAAATGAAAATAGCTTTACCCTTCCACACGTTGCAGTGGCTCATTTTATTCATTAAAAAAGAAATAATAAAATCAAAATTAAAATAAATTAAAAGTCATATATAAAACACGCACGTATTCGAACGCAATGCTCTGGCAAAATTTCAACGCAATCGGTGAAGTACTTTCGGAGATTTTAGGTGATGAACAAACGAAGACTTACATTTTTATTTATATTGATTAAGCTAACACTATTCACTCGGAGTTGAGGAAACTGCTAATTATTATTTTTTGGTCAAGGTAAGCCTTAAGAAATCGAACTAAAAAGCCTATAACTGGCGTTCTTATTGACTCAGAAACTTCGAACATAATTCATCCTATGCAGAAAAATCAGCACTTTCGATCGATATATTATATTCATATGTGCAAGGTTTTTTCACCCCCATATTGGTGAATTTATGTATAAATTTGCGTAAAATTGGAATAAAAAAAGGAACTACCTGTCGGATTTTTTTCTAACGGGTCTATAAACCTTCCTCTTGAATCACTCTGTCTATTGGCAAAATTTCAAAGCAATCGGGGAAGTACTTTCGGAGATTTGCGGTTATGAACAAACGAACACTTACATTTCTATTTATATAGATGAATAGTTTTCGGCAAATCCAAACAAATTGAAATCCGAACAGGCTACAGCCCCAATCAGCTCGGATTTGCGGGGTTGTACTATATATATATGTACAGTATGGGACCCCAAATTCGGAATCCCGAACATAGCCGTAACTAGGTTTGGTGAAAGGGGGGGGTCACCCTAAAAATGTACAGACTAACACCAATAAGAAGTGTAAAAGAGTTGGAAATTTACTAGTCATAAATACTTGTCTCTTAAGACATACTCCATGTTTATTTCAGGCCTCTCCCGGGGGGGGGGAGAACTCCCCCTCGGAGCAAGTCAACTCCCCCCCCCCCCCCGGCAAAAAATTCAGATCACAAGCTTTATAAAAAGAAAGAAAAGAGAAATTACGCTTTTAAGACACTTTACTTTCAGAAACACTTTCAGGGAAAGGACATTGAACACTATTACGAGCGACACCAAAAGCAACTTAAAAGATATAAGACTTTATTTTGAAAAAAATTGCGGGGGGAGAGTAACCAAACTCCTTTCTGTTTCCTCTAACATCACCAAAGTATCCCGAAATTGCATTGCTAGGAAGATTTCAAAAAGTTTCCTGGGGAGAGCCCTCGAACCCTTGCCTCCAGAGTTATAGCCTAAGCATTATAGATGATGTAAGACCAGTTACAGAAATTTAAGTTGCAGAAGCCCCAAATACCCACTCCTCGGGTTTTTCACCGAAATTTAAAGCAAAATCGAGAAATTTCAGACTTCCCAAAAATTGGAAACATTCGATTTTTTTCCTTGAAATAATTTTAATACATCAATAAATAACACATAAATTTTTATGAAATTTTCGCAATAATATAAATACTTTACCGAACATTATTGTAAGAGCATTTTAAAACAGACAACATATTTACTTCGTTGTGTTAGTATTTGCTGTAACAAAATTTTACAGTTAGAATGAAAAAAAGGAAGCTGTTAATATTTTTTATTTACATTGTAAAACTTGGTATTTGTTTAAGTCATCAATAAAAATCAAAATAACACATGAAAAACCAACCTTTACAAAAAAAATTATTGAAATGTATAGTGCTTTAAATAGTATTTCTTATTAAAAATTACCCCTCCAAATGTGTTGGCAAAGTTGAAATAAAATGCTATGATTAAAACGGATAAGTTATGAAGTTATGTATGTATGTATTATTTCTGATAGTAATTTTAAATCTAGGAAAGGAATAAAGAAGAAAAAAGGTTTTGAAGGTTAATCCTATTTTCTGCAAAGTAACCAAGTCAAATATATTTTTAGAATCAAAATATATTGCAACAAAAATGCCTATTGAATTTACAAGTTAATTTTCTAATTTTCTCAATTGTGTAAGTTTGTTATAAAATGTTATACTTGACGCTAGAATAGAAATAATATAACGTTATATCCAGAATAGAAATAATCTAGCGTTAATGTTATATGTTCTGTAACAATATTTGAACACTGAAAACATTTTTATAGTGAGTAAATAATTTATGATTATTTGAAAAAAGTTCGTTTTTTCCTCTTAAAATTTCCAATGTTCCCAAATTTCCGGGTTTTTACCCTTACTTCAAAATTCTCGGAATTTTTGCATTTCTAGGCACAGGGTATATTATAGAATATTGAATGGATGCTTCTTAACAAAGCTCAAATTAGTAAACTAACGCCAGGAACTACCCGTAAGTTCAATAAATGAATTATTATTGCCATTATTCAATAGGTTTTTTATTATAATCATTTCATCGACATTTTGCATGCGTAAAAATTTTATTACTTGGATCTTGAAGCTCGCAATATTTTATGAGTTCATAAATAAGTTTCTTTTGAACCCAGCATAACATATGTACAACGATTTGTGATTTCTTAATGCTGGTTTTTGAACAAATGGTTTTTTACTAGGTCAAACATTTTATTTCTCATTTAGTGTTGAGTCGATTAGTATTATTTGTATTTTAAATATATGATCGACTCAATTAAAATATCAAAATGCTTTTATTATCATACAAAATGATGATTTCATTGTGTTTTCGTTATAATGATAAATAGGGTGCGGAAATTCAAGATAATAATAACAAATAAATATGAAGTTTAACACATTTGAACATTGAACGTGGAAAAAATCAACTGGATTATAGATTTATAAAAAAAAGTATCACGACAAAGAAAAATAACAAAAAGTTTTTGGAAGTTCATTTATTTCATCAATTCTGAAATAGCTGTTCTCATGTTTATTCTTCTATAAATTTTCACCTTTTAGCAAAAAAAAAAAAAAAAAAAAAAAAAAAAAAAAAAAGTTATACAGGCATAAATAGATTTAATTCTTTTGGTACTAATATAAAAAATAGTGCATGAAAATAAAATGACTCCAAACTGTCTTAGTTCTCATGGCATAAATTCAGATTTTACACACATTTTGCACAATATAAGAAAGTTTCTATGCTGATTTATGCTTTTTATGTATTTTTTTGAAACAATATTTAATAAAAATAAGTCATTCAAGTATTGAAAACAACATCATAGTAATAAAATACATACTGCAATGTATTTGTTTCTCCATGATGTTGTTGTAATAATAAGTTAAACACATTGCAATAATGTATGTGTGAATTATTGAAACCTTGCAATAGTCATTCAAAGATTTAAGCAGACGTACGAAGACGAAACTACAATGGCGGCGATTCGCGGGGTTGCTGTGTTGTTCTCCGTCTAATGTTTACATTCGGGGGTGGCCACATTGTGAACTGAATCTTCGCCAGTTTGGTGAAAATCGGCAAAGGCTCTGCACGCACCGCAATGCGGAAAGTCGCGACTCCAGGTTGTAGCGTAAATGCTGCAGGAATTTACACCACGTGCTAAGGGTTGGCTAGCTGTCACCAGTTTGATGGGTAGAAGAAAAGAGCAGGGAATCTCCGAGGATTAGCAACTCAGCAATACTAAAGGACAAATGGACAGGGGGAAAGCATAGAACTTGAAGGGCTATTAGGCTGGGATTCCAAGAACATAAAAAAATGGCTGGTCCCGGGGCACAAAGAGTAAAAACTCACTTAGGAGTGTCGTTGTAGTATCCACATGAATCAGCCCAAGGGGGGGGGGGGCGATCGCCCCCCCTTAGATCCGCCGTTGTTGTGAATTAAAATGCAGCATTAAACCGTAGCAGTGAGATTGGAAATGTTGAACGGATGATTTCCAGAGTCATAATGCAATCAGTGATGGACCATAATAAGAAAAAAAACATTTAAACTATAAGAGAAGAGAGAAGATCTGTAAATGAGAATGCAATGCAAATACAGTTCATCAGTTTTCTAATCGGGTCATCTACAAAAAAGATTTTACCAAAATGGGTGTTTGGACAGGAAGTCATAAATAAATACAAACTGCTCTTGACGTTGCTTGATGAGCATCCCTTCCTGGCTTGAGGGTTTAACCCACTAGGACAATTGTTGAATTGTTGGCTAGGGGTCCTTCATTTTCAGACCCCAGCGCCTTCCCAAATTGCTGCCTTTGGGTAAAAAAGACATCAAGAAGGAAAGAAAACCCTCTGGAGTGATTGAAAGGATCTCTGTTTGTCTGTGTGTGTACGGTGATTGAAGCCACCTTTCGCTATAACCCCCCCCCCCCCAAGGTGATAAGGGGGTTGATTATAACCAGGTGAAAAGTCCTCTATATTACGAGCTGCATACTTTGGTCATGATCACAACCTTTCAGAGAAAGAGGAAATAAAATCATATGCATATGTGTTTTAATTTTCTTAGGGGAAAAAAAATATGTGCTTTGCAAATAGGTAGCCAGAAATTTTTTTGTGTGCCTAAATGTGCCTAAATAAGTAAATACCCAATGGAGGGGGGGGGGGTTGAACCCCCCAAACCCCCCCTCGTTACGCCTATGATCCCGAAGTTCGGAAGTCCCAAAATCGGGAACTTTTTTAAAAAATCGGCAGCTGGGGGAAAAAAAAAAAAAAGCTTTTTTTTTTAAAGAAAAATCGGGAAATTTTTTGCACCTTTTTTTTGGAAATAGTCCTTTTTTTTTTTTGGAAAAAGAAGGAAAATAAAATGTAATGAACATGTTGAAGATCGGAAATGTGCACTTTCAAAAAAGTTATTTCGCGATTTTCTGAAAAGGGTTCGCTTTGCGATTAGAGTTTTTATTAATTGTTGCTATAATTCTAAATGAATATCATTAACTTTTTTATTTTTTCTCGTAGTTTTATTATATTTATTTTTGTAAAATGAGCTCTAATTTTCGGGCGATACTGAACGTTAGCGAAATTGAAATTCGGCGTTTATCGCATTTTCCCGATAGGCTGATTTTTTACTGCAATTAAAAGTGTTTCGTAAGTGGCTGGAGAATATAAAATCCTATCAGAATTTGACGGACTTCTTTTCTTTTATTGCTTAATCAAAGAGGTTAAAATAATATCGGGAGAAGTCTAGATTTTTCGATGTTTTGCCTCGCATATAAGCAGACTCCAACTTTGTTTTTTGTGCTAAATTTCGCGACTTATAGGCGATTATATGCGATAATAAAAAGTGCTGTCCAGGAGCAAAATGCTAATAAAAACTAACAGAGCAAATTATATGTGCTCTGATGCTGCTGACAAAATTTTTTGAATGAGGACCCATAATCCGGAAAATTCCGAAATCCGAAAAGATCGCGGCCCCGAGCGTTCCGGATTTGAGGCCCCATACTGTATATAAATATATAGCATGTAAAAAAGTCCAATCAAAATGCGGAACATTCGAAAAGAAAGCAACAGATGGCTGCAGCAAGAAGCAGAAATTTAGGTAACTTCTGTGCAAAAGTTAATATTAAAAAATGTTCACTTGTGTACATTAATTCTTTAGCTCAGTTTTGATGCATACTGAATCACATGCAAGATTTACCCAATTGCTTTTACTCTGGCATTTATACCCACTAATATTTTTCATTTGACAAAATTTTCTTTTCAGCCAATTTGAGTAGTCTATGATAGAGCATCGATGTTGGCTCTAGCAGGAGGTCCCACTTTACTTCATGTCATTACTTCCCAAAATATAGTTTTAAGGCGCATAATACATAGAGCAATACCACTTATCTTCATTTTAGTAATAATAAAACAGGAACTATGCATCCGCGGCAAAAACTGACCTCCCCCCTTCCCTCAAGCGGAAAATACATTACATACGCATACATTGGCATTGCACCATTTTTGTACTTGCAAATAAACAGACTACAATCTGCAACCATAAATAGAAACAATAATAAAGCTTGTTTTAAAAAAGGAAATTAGATAGGACTCCTCGAACGATATAATTCTACCAATTGAAGGCGACCTGATTGAACTTGAAAGATAAATGTTGCTTTATAGGTTCGGGTTCGCCCGACAAGAGCCGACTACTGCGGTCTGGATTAAGCCCAGTCATTTTCAGGCTTCTGTTGTTGGAAAGATGAATCTCAATTCTACAATATTTTTTGCAAATTAAAGCTGTAAGTAAATTAATTTCAAAATTGTTTTTAACAGCCTCCCACTCCCCTTTTCCCGCATTTTTCGAGAAAAAAAAAAAGATATGAGTGAGGAAATAATTACAATAAAAACCTCAACCTTGATCGTTAGATCCACTCACACTGACATTTTTTCGGCAAAATTATTCTGCATTCGGCGCACACGAACAGCATGAGATATTGGAAAAATATTTGCGTAAAATATTAAACATCAACCTACTATTATCATCCGATGATAATAGGTTGCTCTGCAATGAAGCAATGCTACGCAATTGTCCCCCTCCCGGAAGGCAAGTATTGCTAAAGATTACATGAGTAACGGACTACAACTAAAATTTTACTGCATTGTGTCAAATTTTCAGAGAGATTGTAAAATAGCAATAAAATTGCCCATTCCTGAGCATATCCTGTATCTACACCCAGGTCAGACAGTCATTCCCGATATGTTTTGCAGTTATTAAGGAAACAATATTATTTATAACAGTTGTAAATAGTTATGAGACTAATAATGCAGTAATGGCTTACTTGTAAAGTCTGTTCGCTTTGCCATGTTAAAGTTGTTTAGTGGAGAATAAAAAGTATAAGTCTGTACAGGAGGAGAAGAACAGAAACACTTGACAGATGTTTAAGAAACAGTGACTGCCCCAATGACTTCCTTTCATATCTTTCATCCGTCCCCTACCCCTGCTGAGCTCCGTCTCGTAACCCGATGCTGACGCCTAGACCAGCCATTAATACTAATTGTTCGAAATGACCAAGCTTTCTATCGACTGTCAGAAATTTGAAGGGTGAAATACCAACACCCCCTGAAGAGGGTGTTGGAAATACACACCCAGGGCTCTGATTCTTCCGTTCTCTTTGTCAAGAGTAGGCCGCAGGCTGGGAGCCGCATTGAGTTCTACAGGCAGGATGCAGGATGGTATTTTCGAGATGCTGAGGGACTCGTGTCAAATTGCAGAATGGGTGGTCTCCAAAACGACGCAAAACAGTTTTACTTTTTCATGAAATTTTTTTCCGATTTCATCCTCGAAAGAAATGTTTATCATGTTCGTCAAATGTTAATACAAAGAGATTCCCCGACGAACTATTAAAATTTCCCAAGTTGAAAGGGTTGAAAGTTGAGATCAAAATTTCTCAAAATTCAGAATAGATGACGCTGGTGTTATAAATATTTTATGAGCAGTTGGTGATGCATTAATTTTTGCAGAAACCAGATTTCCAAACCATTGCGGATAGCAAATAACGAAAGGAAAGAAATTTTGCGCCAATCTTTAAAATGTTTGCCATCATATTATGTATAAAATACAGTAAAACCCCGTTATACCACTGCATCGGCTATGCCGCGGTGACTATCATGTCCCCCGACGTTTAAACCAGCCTTTATCATTGCCATTTATTTACCATTGTAAATAAAGTCAGCCCGAGCACACAAATATTCTAGCCAAAGAGCACCCATCCCTCCTCCAGGCACACTAACAGATAAAACGCTATTGTGATAGGCGTGATGTACACCATTTTAAATTTTTTTCTGTCCTTCAACCTAGAACATATAGCTTGATTTCAAAATCGGGTGCAATCGCCCTGACTTGTTTCTCTTGATATGGGCGGAGCTCAGTCCGTCAGGGATTGCTCAGTTCAATGCTTAACTATTCCATTTTCAGAAGTCTAGTTATGCGAGTGTAACTTCTGTTATAGAGCTATCAACCTTTGTATTCCAGATTCTTTAGCATTCCTGAAAAATAAACATATTCCCCAGTAAGAAATGCGTTCCCCCTTTTCAAATCTATTTTTTTCTTAAGACCTCTCCCTCTTCACAATCCCATGTTGATAACATAAAGAGAAAATTTTAAGCACCCTTTTTCTCGGAACACGGTTTATATCCTATCGCTCGATAGACTGATTGCGCAGCTAAGATGTGGTCTTCTTGCACAGCAATTACAGTGAATAAAATGGCAGCATAGAAGAAAAGAAAAAAATTATACTATAGGGGGAAGAAAAGCTACGAGTAATTGATAAAGTTAAAAATGATGCAACAAAAGCGAGTATTATGTCGTGAATAGGGTTCTGCGGTATAGTGAAACTATACTGCGGAACCATATTCACGAAATAATACTCGCTTTTGTAAATTTGCTGTACAAACTTGAAATAAAAATATTAAATGTTTGGTAAATTATGGACATTTAAAGGAATTAATTTTTACCGTATATATATATTATATATATATGTACGTAACATATACAGGCCCGTATTCAGGAGTGTGCCGTTCTGTGCTCGAGCACAGGGCAGCAAAATATGGCCACAGAATTTTGATTTTTTCCCCTAAGATTTACAAAACGTGATATTTAAAGTGCTCGAGATGGTTGGGCTGCCTTGATCTTGATTAGTTAGAAAATTTTTAAATTTGAAGGATTGAGTTGTAATCTTGAGACTGGGATTAATAACTTTAATAGTTTGACTGTGCATATTTTTCTAATGAAAATGTCTTGTACTTACGCATATACAACGTTAGCTTAAGTGAAATTAGGAAAAAAAAAAAGAAAAAAAGAATTGATTTGACACGCACACAAAAATAGCACAACTGAAGGGATACTCGAGAATTGAAAGTTGCGTTTTGTAGATAGAATACGACTTATATGCCCACAAATTATTCGTCTGTATATCGTAAGAGAATTAGCGATTCATAATTTTGTCCTAACTTGCAAACTCCAAAATAATAATTTAATGATATTTTAATCCTCATATAGGACCAGTGTTGCTCAGTTTTGGAATATAAATATGCTGAGGGGATGCTTTGGTATAACTCGGGCACTTTGCAGTCGTGCGAGGTGATTCTATAAATATAGTTTTGCATTTGAAAAGTAAGTGAAATGTGCATGGTATTGATGATTTTTTTTTTCTTTTATAATTTCTTTTTGTACTAGTGTATGTTTTATGCGTTCAATAATATGTTAATTGAAAATACAAAACTAAATAAAAAATTAAAAATAGATAAATACGAAAATAAAATAAAAATATGAAAAAATAAACAAATATAAAAGAAATCTTTTGCATAAATAAATAAATAATAATATAAAAATATCAATAGATTAAAAAGATAAAATTCAACTGAAGTAGAGCGTTGTCCTGGAAATAGCTGCTTCCAGACCCTCTAATAAGCTATCGTTTCTTTCATGACAAAAGACGAGCCAAAATAGGCTGCAAAGAGAAAATGTGTGGTTGCGAACACTTAATTTCAATACGATTTTAATAGAACATTTGTTGCAATCCTTTCATTATCTTATGTTATTGTATGACATTTGCTATGCAACGAGTTTTTAAGCTGTAATAGTAGCCAAGTTGAACAACAAATTTTTGTTTACATACTGAAAATATCGATAAAGAATAGCTATTTTTCCGTTCTTTGAAAAAATCATTAAGCGGAAAAGAAATAAATATATGGGTTATTAAAATTTTGTCTTAGTGTAACATCTTTAGTGAAGGTATTTATTTTGAATATCTAATGGGGGGGGGGGGGAGGGATATTTTTTAGTCAACATAATTATGCGGAACAATAGAAGTATATATTAAACATGCATTAAGATTTAAAGTATATTTGAATGTAAAAATGTAAGTGAAATGTCATTACTGTCTCCTGTCCTTGACAGAACTTCAAAGCATATTTACTACATCATGAAAGTGTAATATAGAGATAGGTAAATGCATGTATCATGTATATTATAATATAGCATGATAGTATACTATAATAATCATGATCAGTATTCTTCAAATGTTTTACATATTTTGTTGTGTCTCCAGGTTTTGTTTAATTACTATCCCACACATAAAAAGTATCAATAAAGAATTATAAATGGCTCCCCCCAGCAATGAATATACAATAACTTCCAAGGTATAAAGAATATCGTAGTACAGTATAGCAAAACTTAATTGCTGAAGCTTTTTTTCTACCTTTTGTGTTTTTAACTTCGTCTTTAAAATTCAATGCGTGACTTTATTGTGTAATTACTGCTTCGCTCCTTATTATTTTCAAAGAGATTGTAAGTCAATGAAAACTTCTTGATTTTTACAAACTCTTACAACATATATGAAAAATATGAACAGCTAATATAAAGAAATGAAATAGTTTTCCATGTGCTAGGTCTAAACTATTGTTTTATCATTATAGTGGGGGTCAAAATTGGGGACACTTTTGGAAAAAAATGCTGTATTTTCGAGGTTTGATTGCTTATAACACTAATTTTATTTTAGAGTAATCCCTAAAATTATATATCAATGAAAAGATAATTTTATCAAGAATATAATGCACAAAGTATTGTACTGGATTTTTCTATTGGAGCAGACGTTACAAAGGCAAAAAGCGAATTGCATAGAAAACAATCAAATATACCAGAAAATACTTATAGTTGGGTGACCTTTAGGATTAATTTCCGACTTACAACGTCGTTTTCCATATAATGAACCAAGCTTTCAAGTTCTACGATTGCAATAATGTGGCACCAATAATGTGATTATTGCTTCTATTAATTGGGTTTTCTCATAATGAAAATGTCACGTTTTCTCAAAAGTTTATATCGTTGCTCACATAGCTTTGCGAGATCCTCTATTGATTTCATGTGTTTTTTTAAACATTATTTATCATTAGCTTTGAAATTCTAGAAATTGTTGCTTGTCCTGGAATAGTTAAAAATCATCAATTCCGCTCAAATTATTTATAAATTATCAGCAATTCACACGAGTTGTTCTTAACCTCTTCATTCCAAGTGTACCCAATTGGGTACATTTTAAAATACTGTTTATTAACTACTGTTTGTGCAATTTGAAAGCTAAAACACACAATTGTTTTTGAAATTAATCAACAGATAGTTTACTTCGTTTTAAATATGAAAAACATGGAAATTAGGCATTAATTATTATTTAAACTAATTATTTATTAAAATTTAAAAAAAAGTTTAAGTTGTTTTGTTTTGTAATCATTTTTTAAATCAAAGAACCAAAAATTGTGTCAAAATTGTTTGTGCTTAGTTCCTGGGTCTGAAGAGGTTAAGGTAAAAAAAGAATCTTTAGGTGAATTCCGTGATAAAGGTGAAATAGTATTTTAATTTAAAAAATTGGTATTGGATCGCTTTTAATGCATTATTTTCTTGAGAAATAAGTAAACTTTTTGAAAATAGAAACATTTTTTGAATTTGACATAATTTAAGTTTCAAAACCGTGCTCAAAGTTACTTTTCTATGTCATGCCTTCGTAGAGTTGAATAACTTAATTTTAAACTAACCCATAAATTTGGTTAATTATTTTATAAAAGTTTAATAAATACATTAATTGTTATACTTTGAATGTTCTATTAAGCTTTTCATTAATTTAATAAATCAAAAAATGTATTCTTACTAGAAAAGTAGTGTATTAATTACTCAAATTGAGCATGTCCTTCGGTTGACGAAAAAGTAGATATCAACTACCCCACTCGAAACACAATGGCTCTAGAATTTTAAGTTTTTCTGTAAACTGCATGTTTACGGCCCGCATTAATTAGGCATAGTCAAGAATAAAAATAATTTAACTTTGTGCAAAGTAATAGAAATAAAATTTCCCGTTAAATTAAAGCACAAATGAGCATTAAAACGCAGACATATGTTTCGGGATTGCTTGGAATCCCTTTTTCAATGCGACAGGGAGCTTCTAGATGCAAAACATCCAAATGAAGCAGACAAAACAACAAAAACAAAGCTTATATAGCCTAAGAATTAACTGTAAACCAATGAGAATAAAGGCAGTATATTCCTTTTTACTTCCTGTACTTCCAACTGCATTCGTTTGTTGCTCTCTTATTGGTGCCTTTCCTACTACTTCTACTTCCACTTCACACTGCCTTTATTCTCATTGGTTTACAGTTAATTCTTAGGCTATATAAGCTTTGTTTTTGTTGTTTTGTCTGCTTCATTTGGATGTTTTGCATCTAGAAGCTCCCTGTCGCATTGAAGAAGGGATTCCAAGCAATCCCGAAACATATGTCTGCGTTTTAATGCTCATTTGTGCTTTAATTTAATGTGAAATTTTATTTCTATTACTTTGCACAAAGTTAAATTATTTTTATCTGTTAGGCTTAACGTGCCTGAATTTTGTTCTTCTTTCTTTTGTTTTGTTCTCCATCTGTTCGCTGCTTGGTGAGTTTTGATTTTTGTTCTTTCCTCATTGCCTTTCTTGACTGTGTTTGTTTTTACTTTTTTGTTTTCTGACATTTGTTCTGCATATTGTTACGTGGTGTATGTTTTGCATTTGTTCTTGTAATTTGTTCTTTCTGTTTCTTTTTGTTTATTGAACGGTTTAGCTATTGTTTTTTCCCCTTATGTTTTGTTTGTTTTGATTCTGGTTATGTCTCAGGTTAACAGATTTTGTAATCTACGAATTAAAAAGGTTCGGTTTTTGAACCATTTAAAATTTCTCCACGCTTGCAGGCGCAAGAAAGTCATTCCTAAGTTTATCACTTTAAAGTGTAATTTACCGCGTTCTGTTAGGGTTGATAAGGTAATTTTTCGTTCTAAATTAGCTTTACTAGGAGCTTCTATCCAGGAAACTAGGAAAAAAATTTCGTTCATAGAACGTGAACTTTATGATTTACATCTTTCTGCATCTAATTCTAATTTCGATTTTGATTCTATTGATAGAATGTCATGGGCAAGAGCTCTTCATTCATCTGACAGTCACAAAATTACTTTAAATAAGAAATTTTATAAGTTGTGTAACGATTCAAATGTTCCTGTTCCGGCTGATTTGCCTCTTGTTAATAGGAATGCTGTTGTAAATCTTTCGAAATTTTCTTTGAATAGTAATGAAATTAATGCTTTGAAATGTAATAACAATTTTGCTTTGGCTAAAAAGCCTTCTTTTTCTGAACTTATTGCTCCGTTTGAAAAAGCTTTCAAATTTAGTGCCTTAACTTCCACTCAAAAAGAGTCAGTTCGGCATCTTATTGCTTCCAATGTTGATTTCAATTCAAAAGTTCCTAATATTGGTTTTACCCATTCTGTGAAACGCTGTGTCAATAATTTAGTTTCAAATTCTGATTTGGTCATTACCAAAGCTGACAAGGGTGGTCAGATTGCTGTTCTTAATAAATCATCTTATGTTGAAAAAACTGATGATTTAATTGCTTCTGGTCCTTATTCTGAAATTCATAAAGATCCTAGCGATAAGGAGTTAAAAGCTATTTCTTCTGCTGTTAAGTCTGTTTATTCTATTCCTTTGATTACTAAACGGTCTGTGATTCCTTCTGTTGCTAATTGTGCGCGTTTCTATGCTTTACCGAAGGTACACAAGGCAGGTATTCCTTTCAGACCAATTGTTTCCAATATTCGCACTGCTTCATATAAACTTTCCAAGTATTTAGTTTCTGTGTTTTCTCCACTTAGGAGTCGGAATGTTTTCACTGTTAAAAATTCCACCGATTTTGTTAAGAAACTTCATAACTTCCTTCCGAATGATTCCGTTATGGCCTCTTTTGATATTAATTCTTTGGTTACTAATGTTCCTGTTGATGGCGCTGTGACTTGCCTCAGGAAAAGGCTTTCTGAATTCCATTTTACTTCTGTGGAAATTGAGGAATTAGTTTTTCTTACTCGTGTGTGCTTGCAACAGAGCACTTTTGTATTTAATGGTAAATTCTATGCTATGGTAGATGGCCTGGCCATGGGAAGTCCTCTTAGTCCTATTTTAAGTGATTTCTATATGCATTATTTTGAGGAAAAACTATTCCAGAAATTGCAATTTCAATTTTATGTTCGTTATGTGGATGATTGTTTTGTCCTAACGGACAGTAACTTGTTAGGTATTGATGATGCTCTTTCGATTATGAACTCCATTGATACTAATATCCAGTTTTCTTGTGAGAAAGAACTTAATAGTAGCCTCGCGTTTCTTGATGTTTTGATTTCTAGGAGTGAGTCTGGTTTCACTACTTCTGTCTATCGTAAACCTTTCGCTGTTTCTTTACCTCCTCACAGACTGTCGTCTCATCCTCCCAACCAAAAATATTCGGCTTTTAATGCTCTTGTCCATCGTGCTATTAATATTTGCTCTTCTCCTGAGCTTCTCAAGATTGAACTCAAACTATCTGAAAGCTGTAGCTGTTTGTCGCGGCCAGGTTCACGACATCAGGGCGCGTGATACGCAAAGTGGCATAGACAATAAAACACAAATTTTTTTGGTTAACTAGATTAATTTATTCACTTATATAGATATTAACTTAGGCCCATGAGACTATTACTATTAAAAAGGAAAATGAAATGTGCAGGGAACGAACCATGTCCGGATCCAACGGGCAGCACTTGTTGTGAATTTTAGTCCATATGCGTCGGTGGGCGATCCTTCCTCGTCGGGAAGCGAATGGTGATCATCATAGTCCTGCTTGCAGAAGAGGCCTGCCGCGCCTGTTTTATAGACGGCAGATGTTGTCAATCAAAAATTGCACAGAAGGGGCCCATCTCTGCCTTGGAAGATGAAGTGGTTTCAGGGAAAAACTGATCACCTCTGTCCAGATCTGATGATGCTCTGATGTAGTTCTTATGTAACTCTGGTGTTCTCTGAAATTCATTCCATTGGGCCATTTCAGCAATATTTTTGAACGTATCAAAAAAATAAGCTCCCTTTTCTGCCCCTCCATCATAGCATGGAATTAATTGAATCATATTGGTATCCATTCGCGGTTGATGCACCCCTACATTCATGCTCATTCCGTTATTCTCTCTATGGTTAACTGGTTGCGAAGCCAAACAACCGCTCCCTTGTTCACTCTCTATGCCTAGTGTTTCCTCCACAATTTCCCGATTGCCTCTCGTATTTTTAGTTCTAACACTAGTAGTATTTGTCTTTTTAGCCGTTTTTTTCTTAGCAGCTTTAATATTTTCTAACGCTGGGGAAGCAGTACCAATTGTTTTTTTTTACCATATTTGTCCTATCACTTTCTAAACAGATACTTCCCCCCAAAATATTACATAAAGTAAATTGACCTCACGACATCCAGGTTGTAAGAGTTTGTTTTATAGAGAACTATAATAAAACATAAAGCAAGTTGCGAAATTTGACTTTTGAGTTCGAATTAAAATGCATAAATTTTGTTTGATATTTTGCACTATCAAACCAAAAAACACACAAACAAATAATTTTTTTTCTAATTCTTTTGATACTGTCACTCTCTGGATATCATAAAATCATTTTACACAAAAATAACAATTTTTTTTTTTTTGACTGAAAAGAAAATTTAATTTTGACTAAGTGATTGAATGTTATACTTCCTCGAAGTTAGCAATAAAAATAAAACTTTGAATACATTTCAATTAGAAAGGCATTAATTTTCAATTTCCTCATAAGTTCACTACTCCCAAATTATTTGAGTTCATGGCAGCAAAACCTTAAACATGAACTATCCTATTATACCACTGGTCACTGCACCAATATATGTCGCGGCCAGGTTCACGACATCAGGGCGCGTGATACGCAAAGTGGCATAGACAATAAAACACAAATTTTTTTGGTTAACTAGATTAATTTATACACTTATATAGATATTAACTTAGGCCCATGAGACTATTACTATTAAAAAGGAAAATGAAATGTGCAGGGAACGAACCATGTCCGGATCCAACGGGCAGCACTTGTTGTGAATTTTAGTCCATATGCGTCGGTGGGCGATCCTTCCTCGTCGGGAAGCGAATGGTGATCATCATAGTCCTGCTTGCAGAAGAGGCCTGCCGCGCCTGTTTTATAGACGGCAGATGTTGTCAATCAAAAATTGCACAGAAGGGGCCCATCTCTGCCTTGGAAGATGAAGTGGTTTCAGGGAAAAACTGATCACCTCTGTCCAGATCTGATGATGCTCTGATGTAGTTCTTATGTAACTCTGGTGTTCTCTGAAATTCATTCCATTGGGCCATTTCAGCAATATTTTCGAACGTATAAAAAAAATAAGCTCCCTTTTCTGCCCCTCCATCATAGCATGGAATTAATTGAATCATATTGGTATCCATTCGCGGTTGATGCACCCCTACATTCATGCTCATTCCGTTATTCTCTCTATGGTTAACTGGTTGCGAAGCCAAACAACCGCTCCCTTGTTCACTCTCTATGCCTAGTGTTTCCTCCACAATTTCCCGATTGCCTCTCGTATTTTTAGTTCTAACACTAGTAGTATTTGTCTTTTTAGCCGTTTTTTTCTTAGCAGCTTTAATATTTTCTAACGCTGGGGAAGCAGTACCAATTGTTTTTTTTACCATATTTGTCCTATCACTTTCTAAACACTGTTGATAGAGGATTTTCTCACTCTTTAATTGATTCTATTCATAACAAACTTTCTAAAAAAACTTCTGGTCCCAATCATGTGGTTTCTAGAAAGAATTTGGTTGTGTTACCATTCTTTCATTCTGTCAGTTTTCGTATTGATAAAATCCTAAAAAGGTTTCAATTTCAAGTTGTTTTTGCTCCTAGCAACAAACTTTCCTTCTCTTCTCTTAAAGATCCTGTCGATCAACTTAACACTTGGGGTATTTACCAAATTAGTTGCCGTTGCGGCCTTTCTTACATTGGACAGACAAAACGTGCTCTGAAAATTCGGTTAAATGAGCATAAAGGTTATGTACGAAAGCAAGAGCTAAATAAGTCTAGCATTGCTCAACATTGTTGAAATTCCAACCACTTTTTTGATTTCAATTCTGGGAAAATTATTCAAAAATGTTCTTCCCCATTAGAGCTTGACTTTTGGGAAGCTTATCATATTAACAGGAATAGTTCTAATTTGGTTAATGATTCTTCCTCAACTCCTTATTTTTCACAGGTCTGGCATAAGTTCCTTTAATTTGTTGTTCTTTCTTGGTTTTCTTGTTAGTTATCCTTTTTTGTGTCAATTTTTTCTCTCTCCCCCTCCCCCTCCTTTACATGTGTACTTTGTTTTGCTTTTTGTTTTGGTATTTTCTGTACTTATTTTATTTCCATTTTATTCTTTGTATTTTATTTTATTATTTTGCAATTTTCATGTATTTTCACATTTTTATGCATGCTGTTGTCTTTTTTGCTTTGTTTTTATTGATATTCCTTTTTACTTCCTGTACTTCCAACTGCATTCGTTTGTTGCTCTCTTATTGGTGCCTTTCCTACTACTTCTACTTCCACTTCACACTGCCTTTATTTTCATTGGTTTACAGTTAACTCTTAGGCTATGTAAGCTTTGTTTTTGTTGTTTTGTCTGCTTCATTTGGATGTTTTGCATCTAGAAGCTCCCTGTCGCATTGAAAAAGGGATTCCAAGCAATCCCGAAACATATGTCTGCGTTTTAATGCTCATTTGTGCTTTAATTTAACGGGAAATTTTATTTCTATAGTCAAGAATTTTCAAAAGTTTAATTTTAGGAGTTTTTTTCAACGGAAGGAAAAAAATATGGTAACGGAACGACATAAATCATGGTAACGGAAGGACAGTCAGAGTTAAACTCATTTCTACTTAATTTTTAAAATAACATAAGCAATATGTATGCCAAAAACCATCTTCGATGCATTTATTTGAGTTTGTGGAAAAAGGACAAGGATATTCACTAGTTAATGTTGAACTGAATCATGGAAAAGGGAGTTTCTGGTTTTATTGTTATTTTCATGAAACAAGTTCACGCAATGTGTTTCCATATTTGGATTTTTTTTCGGTTATAGGGCTGAATATGCCAGTTTAAAAATCAGCATTTATTCATAAAATTAATTTTCATTGAAAAACGATGTAAACAACAAGGCATCAAAGAACTTACTTGCCACGAGTCACAGAAAAGGAGATATGGACAGCACTGGTGTGGAGCAACATTTTAGCAGAGAAACTTATTACTGCAAAAGACTGTTCAGACATTGCAAAGCAAACCAGCTAAAGTCTTAGGGTTGGATATCTTCCTTCAAAGAATATCTATCAATTCAATGATTCCCTCCCTGAAAGATGGGAATACATCCATTCTCTACCAGAAACACAAAGCACCCATTAAGTAGTAATTAACGCTTTCTACCTTATAAATATAAATAGGAATATTTTTTTCTACTGCAAAGTTTTTTATCTTACTAAATAATGCTTAGCAAAGTATCCATAAAATGTAATAGTAGAGCTGCAATTGTAAGTCAGAAATTTCTTATTAGTTGAACGAAAAGGTAAAAAAATAAAAATAAACAAAATAAAATAACTGTTGGTGCGGCAAGAGATGAAGGTACGGGAATATATTTTTGAAATGTTGCATTTGAAAAACCAAATTCATAAAGGTTTTACTTATATTCTACTGTTAAAAAGGACGACGAATGTTGGATTGACACTAAATAAATAACCAAAAAAAAAAAAAAAAAAAAAAAAGAAAAAGAAGAAAAAGAAGTTCGAACTAAGATAATTAGGGACTGTCCCTGCACTTGACTGAGATGCAGGTTTAAGTAAAAATTTAATCTATAAATACAACCAATGATGTACCAGTTGATGAGTGAGTCTCAGAAAACACTTACGCATGATTTTCACACATATTTGAAAGAAATTTAGGCTTTTTAATATATATTTTATATTTTGACAATTTTGTCCTTCCGTTACCATGAAAAAATATTTATTTTTTGTGAAAAATATAATTATTCTCAAAAAACCTCTCCTAATATACATTAAATTAGCCCTCCTTTAAGGTGCCAATTTTTTTTTCAAGAAATTTCTTCAAATAGTTTTACTGAACTTGAAAATTGATTATGAAACCAAAATTATCAGGTCAGAAAAATTTGTTTCCGTTACCAACTTTAAAACTTCAATTAAAAAAAATATTAATTGTAAAATTCCAAGTTTTATAATTCTCATATAATTTAATGGAAAGTATAAAGGTTGTGATTGTCAGTTTAAAAAAAAAATCATTTTTTTTCAACTGACAAGCTCATAAAGTTCTATTTTGTTGTAAAAAACGTCTTTCCGTTACCCACGGGATTCACCTTTAGCAACATCGTATTTGCTAGCGTTAAATATGAAACTCTTGATTTTACTTATAGTACTTCCGTTTTTCTCAATGCTTCGAGTTAAAATCATTTCACATCAGTGTTTGACAATACTAATGTTCCTCGATAAGATTTGTCTTTTATTTTTTAAATTTTTCATGATAAAACTATATTTTTCTATCGGTCAAAAATCGGTTTTCCCCTTTTTTGCATTCATTGAAAAAATTATTATTTTTCCTCATTTCAAATGGCAACTCATACATAAACAATTTGTGAATTATGTACTTAGTCATAGTTTAATATATAACATAATTTTAACTTTAATATTCTAACTGAACTTTCCTTTGCTATTTTAAAAATTTGAAACGCATTTATTCTCTATTCATACTTGTTACTCTAAATTTGTCTACTGATGTTTAATCTTCAATGCTCTCAAATGTTCATAAAATTTACGTATGCCTACTTTTTTAACGTCTTGATTTAGAGTTTTTTTTTTTAAATTTGTAATTTTTTTTATTAAGCTATTTCTATTCAGACTTTTGAAAATCATAGTCTGTACTGGAAAATCAATTCTTTTTGTTACGAAAGCGGCACGTGGCACAGATTTATTGATTGTGTCAAGAGGCTTCGAAAGTTTTATTTATATCGAATTGCAACAAATATTTTTTGACATTTTCAATTCCCTTCTTTCTACGATGAACAAAAGAAAATTTTGCTTTGCATTTTTATAAGCTAGGAATTTATAAATCCGAACTGTTTTAAACATTTGATTTCAAACGAATTAGAGTTAAACCATCAACTCCATTACCAACCAATCCTTTTTAAACTACTTTCCCTTAACAGTATATATAAGAAAATAAAAATAAATAAATTATGAAAGAAGGCTTAATGTATCGTGAAAATGTCGTTAAAATTAAGCGAAGTAATTAAATACAGATTGAAAAAAAAAAAAAAAAAAAAAAATGAAAGTAGAGGTTTTGAGATGGGAAAAATGTGTGCTTGTCGGTCTGTCTGTCCCCCTAATAACTTTTGAGGGAATTGTCCGATTCGAATTTTTTTTTTTTTTTTTGCATTCAAAAGATCTGGGCGAAAACATCTCATTTCCATATTTTGTTCTTTGATTTAAACAATTATTCGTTTAATTTTAAGCAAACTTCACCTCACGCGTTCTTCATACTTTCAAGTCTTACTTTTAAAAAAGAAAATCCTTTGCGATTCCCCGAAGGAAAACTAGTGTCTCACCGATGCGTCATGACGCATTAATTGAACGTTTTATTTAGAAACTGATAGACACGAAAGAAAACGAAAAAAAAAGAAAAATCATACCGGGGGCCAATTTGATTGTTTGAATATGTTTCTAGCTTTTAGATATAAATATAAGGTAACTCGGGGGAAGATGCAAAGTTGGGGAAGTCGCATCTTTGTTAATAATACTTTTATATGTCGATAGATTGCAAAACTGATCGACTTGTGTGAAGAGTATGGTTAAACATTAGGTGTGGCTTGTGAATTTATCTGAATCCTGTCTTTAATCGGCGTTATTTTTGAATCTCGTGAGCATTTAACGTGATGATAACCCTTTTATAATATTCCGTTCCTCATATTTAAAGTTTATAAACCTACTTGTTATTTTAAATAATATATTAGCAATATAAGTGAGTTACGCATTATGTTACACATACGAGCATGTGAAGAGGCCATAACACTAACAATAAGGAATTAAGCGTGTGTGACATCTTCCCCCTATACTTGGGAATAAACACCCCATGGTTCAGAAATAAAGGAAATGAACTTTAAAATGTGTTTTTGATTTTTTGATTTTATAATTAAGCATATGAATAGCAGTGGTAGCAGTTGCTTACACCAGCTGAGCTAGTGGCGCTGGACTATCCCCATCGGTTGCCTCCACCAGCATAAAACACGGGATTTCCTGTCTAGAAGCAATTAGCCTATTCCTCAGTTCAGAAAACGTAAACCATCCGGTTGTAAAAAACAAAAATCAGAAGTCTTAACTGAATCAGAGAGAAGAGCAACTATGCGGGAAAAGGCTCGAGGAAAGCTAGAAAAGGCGAGTAAAGGGCAAACGAAATAACAAAAAACAGAGGAAAAAGAGACGTGTCAGCTTGTCAAGTGAAGAAATGCCTCTAGATACCAGTGGTATCAGGTTTGATGAGGATAATAATGACGATTTTTGTGCTGTGTGTAAAGGGTACGTTTATTCTAAAAATGGCCCCAAGTGTGACTAGATTCAGTGCATCAAATGCAACAAATGGCTGCACGAAAATTGATGATCATGAACTTTTCATGATCTTTTTCACTGAGTGAAATGTTGTGTAGGCTATCATTCGACCTGTGCTGTTATTATTTTTAGCAAACTAATTATGAAAGGATTTAATTTGTTTTGTTTTTCTATAGTCATTTTTAATTCACATTTAATTTTGCGATGTTTGTTTTATTTTTTTTATTTATTGTGGTGTTGCATCTTACCCCATAACTTATCTCCACCAGACCCCTACCTTTTAGATAGGGGTCTATTTTTTCCCGATCCCCCTATTTTTTTCACGATCTTGTTATTTCAATTTTTAATGTACTAATCGAAAAAACCCTTAAGTTTGGCGACTTTCCCCGATTTACCTAATTTATATTTTTAATGTGAAACCGAGAAAATTAAAAGAACTTTTTAACGCAAAAGTTGCTTTTCTTAAAAAAACTTAGAGTGCTTGCTGCTGTTTTAAATAAAGTAAATTCGTTTTTTCTCTTAATTTGAGTATGATTAAATATTGAGAAATTGACATACAACCTATTGAAAAAAAAAGCTTCATTCAAAATTTTTGGGGCATAATGTCATTAAAAAAATATTATTGATCTAATAAAAAGCTTACTTTTAATAATTTAAGAAATGTATTAAGGCGGATAACATTAAATATTTTTACTTAGCTTAAATTTAATTATGTATAAAAAATTAATGTTTTTCTTCTAAAATCTTTGGATACGATTAAAACAACACGAAGGCAATGAAAAGAATACCAAATCAATATTTTTTTCCTTAATTAAAAGTACCATTAGAAATTAAAGGGATGCAGTTTGAAAATAATGGTTCTTAATTTTGCGGATATTTTAAAATGCAAATACGTGTAACATAATTTTTATTTACATCAAGCATGAAAGGTGCATTTCACTAGTTTAGTAAATGGAAATTTGCTATTACCCTCACAGTGCTCCAATGACATAGAAGCAGTTCGAAAGAAAATGAAAAATTTTATCATGTCACAAACAAGATTTTCGTAATTTTCAGCTTTCTCATTTCAAAGGAAACGTGAGCACACTGATTTAAAGGTAAGCCAGGCAGATTTTTCGGTTTCTCACTGTTTGTTTTCATACTCTTCATCATGAAAGCACTTCCTTAAATTGTGGGCCAATAAAAATCCTTTCTTTTAGTTTTGGCTCACTTATTTTTTTAAAATTTTTTCCTGAAATGCAAGAAAGCCACTCCTTCTCTGTCCAGATCTTTTACAAATATTTCGATAAACCAAGTGTAATATACAATTGCGGAAAAAAGGCACATTGTAGATTTAAAAGGGGCTCATTTAATATGCTTTTGCCACTTAAAATTTTGAAATTTCCTTTGTGTTTGCAGCATATGCTACAGGAAGGAATAGGAAAACAATACTTAGATGGAAGAGCACTGATAAACAAGCGCCACTCTGCTGAATTGTGCTCATGTCCTAATGCTTCAGATAGTACATTCATATCACAGCAGCATACTATTTTTTCTTTCTCCGCAAAATAGTCTACAAAATGATTTTGTCGTCTTGTAAAAGACGCGAATATTGGAGAAGTGGATAAAGCTTTTGTTGCCAAAAATGTAGCTAAAGTAATCCAAGTTCATTAAAAAGATCACTAGAATGGCAACGATTTCACTTACAATGAGAAAGATATAATTTATAATAAATTAAGTCGATAAATTACGAAAATATGCACATTTATCTAGAAAATACGCAAAAAGCTAAATTGTGGAACTTTGGAAAAATGGTACGTGCTAGGCAAAAAATAATTGCAGATTCGTAATTTTCAGCCAAAAATACATAAGAAACAGACATTTTCATCCAAGGGACATTTTTCGTGTTGCACGGTGTTATTGATGTTTCTGTTTTCAAATAATCTCTTGGCTGATATTAATTTACAGATGCAGAAGAAGCGGACTTATTCAGTTTTTAGGATAGAACAGATATCATTTTTCAAAACAACTTTCCCTAAGTATTACTGGCATTATTTATTAATAGCGTTGTTCCGCTTAACACTGGGGCTCTGCCGAGATCATTCAAAGATTCCCTGAAACTTGCAGGCTTTCCATTCATAAAATTCGAGAAGGTCGTTGAAAACTCTATAAAATTTCGAACAGGCGTTATATCTGCTCTAAATCTTAAGCCCTGTTTCAATTTGATATTTAAAGTTATTTAAGTAGCTTTTGTCTGAAAGATTTTTGGAACTATTTTTAGATATTAATAATTGGTGCAATTGTCATTTTTACTGCAAATTATTCATTTCCAGAATATTTCATTAATATTATACTACTGAAGACGGGTTCCACGGTAGAACTTAACCTTAAAAAGGGCTCCGCTCATCAAAGAAACAACGCTAGTTTATTTGCTTATTATATTAATAAGTCCATGTAAATATATTGGCAAAATTTGTGTAGTGCATTATGTCTAAAATGTGGTGATAGCGTGTTTAAGTGAAATCTATTCTAAGGAACCACTATTTACATCTTCTGCACCAGCAATTTTTCCTTTAGTTGACATGGATGTTTGACAGGTCAGAATAGACCACTCATAAGGACAATGGGAAATACTGGTATAGAAGAAAAGTTTATAACCTCGATTTAACGATTGTCTATGGACATTAAATGCTATCGTTAAATCAAGGATATCGTTAAAACAGGGAAACATAACATTTGTCAAATCCAATTTGGGACTGTAACAATCTATCGCTAATTTGAGGAAATCGTTAAATCGAACTTGTACTAGTTATTAAAAGAGAACGTTTCGACTATTAGGAAGTGTAGGGGGGAAACCTTGAAAAGTTATGCTACATCTTAAAATCATAACCTCTTCATTCCAAGTGTACCCTATTGGGTACATTTTAAAATACTGTTTATTAACTACTGTTTGTGTAATTTGAAAGCTAAAACACCCAATTGTTTTTTGAATTAATCAACAGGTAGTTTACTTCGTTTTAAACATGGAAAAAGTAGAAATTGGGCATTAATTATTATTTAAACTAATTATTAATTAAAATTAAAAAAATTTTTTTTAGTTATTTTGTTTTGTAATCATTTTTTAAATCAGAGAACCAAAAAATTGCGTCAAAATTATTTGTGCTTCGTTCTGGGGTCTGAAGAGGTTAAAGGATGAAGTTTGTCTACAAAAAAAGCATAACATGAAAACAAAAAAGCTCCCATAAAAACGTTATTTATCTAACCAAAAAGAAAAGGAAAAAGTAATAATAATAATGTTAAAGAATTAGCATTAATGTTGTGAATTTTATTTACCAAACGTCTTAAGACTTCAAGAAAAATGTTAAAACACGCAGGGCTAAAGTTATAGATTCATTTGACTTTCGCTCCTGTTTGATTAGATTTCCACAAATAATTTAACTCACACCTTGGATAGTTCATTGTAATCAGGTTAAGAAGATTCAGAAGCAACTTGCCAAGCTAATGTACAAATGAATTTTAAGACGTAACATCTTTTTTCTTTATTAGCTTTTCCTATTTGAGCTTTAATGCAAAATATGTCGACTTATAGTAGTATAATAATTTATTGATGTATTATTAATTTACATCGTTATATATAAGTTTAAAGATTGTTTTCGCACTTAACAGAAACTTTACAATTCCTTTTATTATTTTTTGGTTATCGTAACTGACACTTGCCCTGAATCGATATAGTTTCAGCTTAAAAAAAAACTTTATATATATATATATATATATATAAAATTGTGTGTATATAAAATTAAAATTTGTTCACATCTATTGTGTTCACATTTATTGTGATCACAACTCCCCCGGACAGTCAGTGAGTCAGTGGGACGATGCAGGGACCATCGTACAGTTCTACCATCAACCAAAGCGATCTGCCTGGCAGAGTGCCAAGAAGAATCCATTAATGCTCAAGGGAGGAACTGCTGGTATAAGGAACGTGCCGTTTTTGTTCTCGCTCTAGTTCGTTTAGCATACTTCAATTCTTCCGAAGTGATGCTATATGCTAATTTATAAATTTAGTTGTTTTCAACAAACAGCGAAGCAAACATTCACACCTGCAAAACGAACGAATTCGAAATAAACACACCTGCAAAACGAACTTCTCTAAAACTCGAATGGATTCTCTCTTTTCTGCCATGAGCAGAAGCGTCCAAATGTCGAAATTCCGCGGTCGAACTGCATTAGAAATGTCATGGAAAAGTCATTTTACGCGCTCTCATCCTTCGAGGAGCTTTATCTGTCTGAGATCAAAAGCACGCTGGATCTATATCATTAAATACATATCTCCGCCCATCCGTGCATCTGGACATCCAGGTATTTTATGGACTTCAAAGACAAGGGCGAGCAGGTCCCCTAGTATATATATGTACTATATGTACGTGCATACAAAACACACACACCTATATAGTATATATATATATATATATATATATATATATATATATATATATATACCCTTTTTTATTTTTTTTTCTCGGAAACTATTTACTTGTTTTGAATCAAATATAAATTTAATGTAATATTAGCGTCAAGTATAATCTGCATGACAAACAATATATTTATGAAAAATTTGCACTGACAAAGGTATTATTCCCTAATTTTTGAAGTGCAAAATAATTTTACGATAAGTTAAAAAAACATACAAAAATAGTGTAAGAAATCTCTCAAGATGATATTTTCTTATTCTGAAAATGTATTAGAGTCAAGTCCATTGGAGCAAATGTGTACAAAAATTTTGACTTTATGACTATTTGTTAGCGATGGGGACTCGGTGTTTACATTTACCCAAAGTCTCTGGGGTAAATCTAAACAGGGATTTGTTTTCCCGTGAGATTGATACAAATAGAAAACCGTGTCACACACCAGTCTTAAAAGCTTATGAAGTTCTGGAATAATGCTCCTCAATATGCGGTCCACAGCCCGCATGTGGTCCACTCAGTTATTTTTGAGTTCTCTGAGATCATTTTATGAGAAATATTTTTAAAAAATTCAAGCAATGAGTTAAATTTATATACATAAAAATACACACAAAAATATACTTGCACCAAAAGATAACATTTATTATCTTCCCAAAAGATTGGAAATGCAATAAACTTAAAGTGTTTACAATTACCCCATATTGCAAAATATATGGGGAAATTGTAAACACCTAACTTGCATATGAAAAATAACAGGGTGCAGGGGTGAAATTCAAAATTAAATGTTTTCAGCAGCATTCCATAAGAGAAATAAAAGCGCGTTTACTTCGCGTTTGCAGTTGTGATATAGAGGAAAGTGTAAGATAATCAAAATTTGTTAACAGCTTTTTTTAGCGTGTCGTTTTCAAATAAAGGTGGCGCCCCTATATATTTTTTTGGAAATGTACGGAACGCTTACAATGTCTTTCCAATGCTGCCAAGTCATCACTCACCAGCAGTTTAGTTTTCAAAACCACCACAAATGTAGTTATAAGGTTTGTGTACTTTTACCCCATGTTTACAATTATCCCCAAGCGACCCCAGATAAATTCCAATAATATATCGAAGTTTTTAGTAGTCTGCAGGTTATAAGCATGCACTATTTTTTGCCTTTTGATTTTTAAAAATATTTAGTGAGAATTTTTTTTTCTTTCGAAACTTAATTTAAGTCATCTTGAGTGTATAAAATCGAATTTATAAAAATACTTGTTCTAAAATGATGCATAAAACACTTAGGAAAAAGTTTTCATAAAACATTTTTCTCCCTTTTTCCCAATTCCATGTTAACATTAGAAAAGCTTGCGTCTCAGATTCTGCTTTCACCAATAATTTTACTCGTAAGAGCTGTTTGGAAAAACATTTTTGAAATAAAATACATGCAACACTCTTTTTTGTTACCTATTTAAGTTCTTAAATAAGGCTTAAATCAGAGCAAAAATCAATAGAACTCGGGAAACTTTCACTCCCTTTCCGAAGAAATTATATCGCCAAGTGGTTCCAAACATCCTCCTAGAATCGGAAACTATCTTCAGTCTGGGGTCCAGGCGTCAGTCGGCGCTGCTAGCGCAACTAATATATTGAAGAAGACTGCTACTAACGGAACAGTATTTCTAAAGCTTTGAAAGCGACTAGAAACTTCCTCTCCTGTCATGTGACTGTTGAAATCAACAGGTAAGTTATTAAACCTTGCTTCGGTGCACTGAGTTATTTACTCTTTTTAGCAAAATACCTCAGGTGATAAATATATGGCACAATTTAAAAACATTTTGCGTAAGCATTTGGGGCAAAACTCACGTGGTTTGTAGAAGCGAAATAACTTTTAAAAATATTTAGCGTTTTCAAATTGGACGCTTTTTAATTCCGTTGATCTTGTTTTAAAGATGAATATTATGGAATTTTATTTTTATTGGATATTTTATTTGACATATTTATGGAACATTATATTATGAACATTATTTTTTTATAATGGCGTTTAAATCGTGAAATAAGGCAAACTTTAGGTATTTTCATTTGTTCTACAATCAGATACGTATTATCAAAGCTTTTTTTTGTTGACAGTTTTGTCTTACGATCAGTACTAGGTTTTTCTCTATTTTTATTTCTTATTTAGTCTGAAATATTTTGTCAAGATAGCTTTTTATTTAGTTTTCAAAGAATTTTTAGAAATTTTTAATTTTTCAGTTTTTTTTTCTCGAATTTTACACTACAAATTAATGTGTCTATGTATGCTTTATATTTAAAGTTTAGGTGATTGAAAGTATTAAATAAGGGGCTTAGTTTATTTTACTAACTACTTTGTGAGTGAATGAAAGCCAATACTTGTTTTTTATGTAACGTCCGATTCATATTAATGACGAACTGTCTTTATTAACTGACAAACTTAACTAATATCTTTAGAAGTAAGAAACTTATTTTACAATGTTGTATTTAATTTTATCTGTATACACAATGAAATTGTATGAACTGTAAGTATAAAGCTCAATGCATTTTCTCCGATATGGTTACGTTAACGAAAAAATAAAAACTTTTATTCTGTATGAATAAGTGTTAAAAATTACAGAATATCTTAAATATAAAAAGCTACGTTTAACAAATAGCTATTCTGTACACACATTTGTACATATTAAGACGAGGGAAGATTATTACACGTTGCACGTTGAATAAACTTGTGTATTATTATATATCGTAAAAGTAAGAGTGTATTGTCGATTTTCCGGAAGTTATAAATTAGTCTTGATCTGATAAGAATTATAATTTTAATCGTTACATGTATAATGTAAATTTATGACTTGAATAAATGCAACAACTGTGTAACGTTCTTTTAACGCAATAAATTAAAAATGGATTTCCTTGCATGCTGATGTAGGAAATAAAAATTCAAAAACCTATCAACTTCACGTAAGTGCGTCTCACCTGTAAATCGACGATATGTATAGCTAAAAATAATTTGCTTATAAAACATATTGTGAATGATAGTGGGACAGTTTATTAGCATTGAACTGAATACATAACGTTCTTAAATATCGTAAAATGTAGATATTACACATAAATACGAAATCTCTACAGCCTCTGTTTGTAAAATCCTTTCTACTTCACACCATGTATCAGGAAAAAAAAAGAAAAAATGTTTCACATGTGGGAACAAACATAAGGGCCCTTTACACACACGTTCTTAACCGCGCTCCAGACGGCAAGCCAATTCAAAGGCGCGTTCAAGAGTGTGGGTGTAAATGCAATTTTGGTGTGCGCTCAAGAATGCGGTAAAGAATGACACTCAGATATGCGCGTTCATGATTGCGTCCCAAGAAATGTTGCATTTTCCATTCGCAAGTTATGTCGGTTACAGAAATTTTTCTGTAACCATTGAGAATTGGCTCTACATTTGCTCTGGTTCCACATTGGCTCTATAGTTGAGTATGGAATTATCAGATTGAAGCATGTAATAAACTACTATAAAATCGGAGGAAAGTATTAAATGGTGACAGTTTTATAGATTCCATAGATGTTTCCTTTAACAATGGTTTGTATTCCAGAAGACGTTAAATATTATTGAATCTTTTTCGTCTTCTCCAAAAATACAACAAATCATCACTCGTTTAAAATAATGCGGTTGTAAAAAAATTAAAATTAGTGTACCTTTCTTGGTTATAATATGAACCCATGTATTGTATTATATAACATGTCTATTGCATATTTATTTTTATTGCTTTTGCAAACCATATTACATTTGCCGAGTTTAATTACATTTCAATTTGAAACGAATGTTGCTGCAAGTTCCCCTTCATTCAATATTTTGCAACAAAATTTTGATTTTCAGAACGCATCGACCATAAAACGAGCGATTCGAAATACTTGAAAATTAAGCCTTTCAGACGGTGGTGTCCGGTATACCGAACAATACTTTTAACAGGAGCAACATCTATAACATTCTAGCTGAAGTTTTTTTAAATTTACTCTTTAGAGCAGGGGTCTCCAAACTTTCCAGCCTTAGGGCCATATTGATTACTCCAGTAAATTCCAAGGGCCAAAACCATATTATCATTAACTGTTGCCGGTGGTAAAAAGTTGAATCAGTCCACTAGTGGTGTAAAATATGATTACTTTTTTGCCAGATGCCATTAGCGACGGGGAAGCTGATGTGTCCGCGGGCCGGATGTGGCCCGCGGGCCGTAGTTTGGAGACCCCTGCTTTAGAGCGTTATGTATAAGACCTCATTTGGAATATGCTGTTCAGTTTTGGTCTCCGTCCGTACCTAAAAAAAGATATTACCTTATTGGAAAGGGTTCAAAGGAGGGCTACAAGATTGGTAAGTGGTCTTTCAGACTTAGATTATGAGGTTAGGCTTAAAAGGCTCAATATGTATAGTCTTGAGCAAAGGAGAGTTAGAGGGGACATGATTCAGTTGTATAAATTCTTTAAAATGGGAAATGTTGATGGACTACAGCTATGTGCTGAAAGTAGAACCAGAGGTCATTGTTTTAAACTTTTCAAATCTCAGGCTAATCTTGAAATTAGGAAAAACTACAACTTCAATAGTGTTATAGGCAGTTGGAATAGTTTACCGGAAGCGACTGTTAATTGCAGTGGGGTAAAAACTTTTAAGAAAGCTCTTGATGTTCATTGGGGACTACTAAATGGACTAGCCTAGTCTAGTCAATTTAGCAGTCCTAGCTGGCCCTGATCCTGTTGCCGATCGTCACTTTTGTATTTGTATGATATTTGTTCAAATTTTCCGAAAAGAAGTTAATAGTAATTTCAAGAAAAATAAAATAGTACTTTGCTTTCATTTTTCAGCTAATCGGCCGAACGCAAGATTGAGTAGTAAAAGGTTTATACTTTTGAAATTATAATGACTTAAATGTCATTTTTAGTATATATTTTAAATAAGTATAGTAAGGATTTGATACAAGAAAAAATCTTTTAATTTTAACATAATGTTTGCCATAAAATTTAAATGTTTTCATCGTGTCCGCTATGCCAACATTGGTCAATCCAGCATTTTTACAAGAATTTAAACTTACAGTAATATTTTTTTTTTTTGTTGTTTTTAGTTAATTTAAAAAAAAATAATTCTGTGAAAAGTACGTTTTGGTAGCTTTGAATTTGGTGAATTGTCCGCTTTGACTTTTGTGAAGGGTCCGAAAACAGACCTGAATTTCCTCTGGTACGACCCCTGATACCAAACAAATCATAACATTTTTTAAATTTGTGATTGATATATGTGATTGACATTGGATATGCTACCTTAAAAGGAAAAGAACTAACGCGCTGTTTTCAAAATTCCGTTTGAAAGGGTTAAAATATCTCTACACCATTAGAATGGTTCGTTTTGATATTGTTACTGCAGCATTTGTACCAAAACCTGAAAGTCGTGTTCTAACGAATTAAGTGTAACATTTAAAAATGTTCTCTCTACGCTTAGTGAGAGTGCTATTAATTATTTATTTGGTATTGAAAAGCATTTTATCCGAGCTTGTGCGTTTAAGATTTTTTTTGCAGGCGGATTAGAAAATCGACCTGTTTAAGTTGCTTCAAACAACTTTCCGTTTTTGATGAGTTTCTGAACTTTTCCTCTCGAAATTGCCCACAATATACTTTCACGTTAGTTTGCGTTTTGTATTATATTCTTAAGATTAAACTGTTTTCAAACTACTCTAATTTTATCTCAGTCTTATCATATAAATCAAACAATTCATGCAATATTACACTCCACAACAAAATTTCAATTTTATGACATAACCACCCAAGGCCGTAGCCAGAAATTTTTTTCGGGGGGGGGCCCTAACTTTGAAACACTTTTATGTTGAAGAAAGTTTCAGGGAGGAATATATGCTACATTGCGAAAAAATTCGGGGACGTCATACCTACCAGCCCTTCCGTTGCATGCAGTGTTTCTTTCAGACCTTCTGCTCCCGGGGGGGGGGGGGGGGGGTCATGTTAAGAATAAGGAGGGGCGGTGTATGCTTCCAAAATCACTACCTTTTTATATTTATACATAGATGTAACTAGAAATGATCTATCTTTGGTGTAAATAGGACCGTGTTTTGTGGAAGCTTCTGCATCTTAAATATTTGAAACTGATCTTACAACCATAATGTTTAGACTACCTCTGAAAGGGGGGTCCGGGGGTTCCCTCCCCCCGGAATTTTTTCGCAATTTGGCTCCTGAGAATGCAATTTTAGGCCCTTTCGGGACGTTAGAGGAAGGAGTTTCAGAAGTTCTCCCCTAAGAAAATTTTCGAAACTGCAGTCTTAAGGTATCCGTACACCTTTAAAACGTGATTTTTGACTAGAATATCGATTTTTCAATTTTGCTTTAATACAAAACTTTAAACTTTTAGCTTTCTAAAACAGTTTTAATTTTGTTTCTATCGTACTTGGAAGTGACGTTACAGCTATTTTAAATGTGGAATGACATCAACTTTCATGACCGGAAGTACAGGTTTAAGTACCGGAAGTGCAGTTTTAGGCTTGTTTATTTTATAGTCTGCTAAAAAATACATGCTGAAACGATTAAAAAATAAATTAAACCCAATTATTTATTAAAAGTCTGAACTTCATAAATCAAGTAAACTTTTTTTTTTTAGTTTTTACTGTTTTTGCAGTAATAATTCTAATTAAAATTTATTTTCTGCATTTGCTCGAAATTGATTTTTCTGCTATTTCATCTACCGCAAAACACGATATCTCAAAAACATACGTTTCAAAGACCTTGAAATTTTACAGACTAATTCTAGATAATGTTTTTTAGGGAATAGACTATATACATGTTTGTAAGTTCAATAATTTCCAATTTTCAGGTGCATGTGGGGGGATTTTCTGGGATTTCGCATGTGTATAGGTACTACAACCACTACAGCTTTATAAATAAAGGGATTATTATCATGAGTGTAGTCTATTCCCTAGAGAAGACTATTAACATTGATCTCAAATTTACAGAACGTTAATAAATGCATTTGTTATTGACTTAACTCGTTTTGCGATACAGTGGCATTTTCCCTATATTTCGCCTATTTTTCCCCAAAAAATTTCCCTCAAATAGACGAAAAGGGAATTTATTGAGTAATACATAAGTTTTCGATCATGTATGAATAAAAAATGTAACTTTTAATTTAAAATTCAAGAAATTTCAAAAATTTGGTCTCGAAGGGTGTACGGATACCTTAAAAATGAAGTTTCAGTCTATCTTTGTCAATGTTACTGGAGGCAGGAAGGAGTTTGAGGGCTCTCCCCAGTAAACTTTTTGAAAATTTCCTAACAATGCAATTTCGAGATTCTTTAGTGATTTCAGAAGAAGCAGAAGGGAGTGCGGTTAGTCTTCTCCCGCAAATTTTTCGAAATAAATTCTTATCTTTTAGGCTACTTTTGGTGTCGCTAGTGACAGTGTTCGATGTCTTTTCCCTAAAAGTGTTTCTGAAACTAATGTCTTAAAAGTGTAATCTCTTTTTCCTTTCATTTTTTTAAAAATCTGTGAACTGGATTTTTTTCTCCAGGGGGGGGGGGGGCAGTTGGTTAGCTCCGAGGGGGCAGTTCCCCCACCCCCACCCCGGAGAGATGCCTGAAAGAAGCACTGGTTGCATGTTGCATGATGAAATTTATGTTTTCAATTTCGCCCACAGAAGTATTACTTCAACAAAAAAAAAGAGAGAGTTAACAGAAAACATACGTTGTTTTGAGAATTACTCCCTATTCCGTTTTATTTTAGACAATTTAAGCAATTTATACTTATTCTCAAGTCTTCCCTATTTTGTCATAACTAAATGTAAATAATTAAAAACTGGAGGTTTTCTTTTTCCTTAACCTAAATGCAGCAAACTCTTTTTTTTTTTAAGTTTGAAGTCAAAAAAAGCTGTATAACTTTGATTTGCAGACGTGGACAATTATAAAGCACTTTCAAAATTAGACATATAGCTCATGGGCTGCAATTGCGGCACAACTCAAAAAATCATGTTTTGAGATCAGTGGGTTTAAACTTTTCATTGCTAAGAAAAATTCGTAAGAAATGCTTTAGTTATTATTAAATCTTGAGGCCTAATTTTGACTTAAGGAGTTGTGCTAGTATTGCTGCTGAAAAGAATGTGTATTTTCATATTTACAATCTGTTCTTAGTCCGAAACGAGAGTTTTTTTTGAGTTGTGCCACTATTGCAGCCCATGAGCGATATAATAAGAAGAACCAATCAAGATGTTTTATGTTCAATGTAAATTTATGACTAGGCTAAGTAAAAGTATAATTCTGTCGCGGTATTTTTCACCTTCACAATGTTATTGTAAACGCTCTATGGGACCATTCATAAACAGTGTCACACTTTCTTTCAATATATTTGATCCCCTTCCCTCCCCCCTTGATCACAAGATGTCATTCTTCAACACACCCCTACCCCCTTTGTCACATGTCACGCTATATTATATGAGCACATGTACTTGAAGTTCAGAAATAAAGTACTTACGTTAAAGAATCGCATTTTTAATTTTAACTTTTAATGACATTTGTGAGTATAAAATGAGATTAAGGTTAAAATAGAAAAAAGATAATTAGTGCATAATAGTAAAAAAAATAATTGAATTCAAAAAAATGGCCCGCGCTTATTTATCTTAAAAGTAAATACCTAAGAAGATTTTCTTTTAAAATTTTAACTAGACCGAGTTCAAACCTTAATAAGCATCGGTATTTTCAATATAAAATGAAATCAATGAAACTTTAAAATAAAATTATGAAAAACAAAAATAAGTTTAATCTGCTGATTTTTTTACATGTTTTTATAGAAATCAAAATGTGTAATGTCACACTTCTTGTTATCCCCTTGTCACAATTTCTCGAAGTAGTGTGACATCATCCCCTATGAAGTTAAAAAATGAAAAAAGAAAGATTAATAAGCAGTTTCTCAGCATGTGAGGAAGAAAATAAAAAGTTAAAACTAAAATTGCAAAAAAAAAAAAAAAAAGGAGGGGCAGCTAAAATAATATTTTGAAAAAATTACATAAAAATAATCATACCCTTTCTGCTGTTCATCTCTACAGGGTTTCTTCCCAAAATAGGACAAAATACTTTCACCTTTTCTTTTACTCATAATCAAAATTTGTGCACAGGCAAGCAAGGGAGACTTTTGTAAGAGCACAAGAGCCCACTCAACTGCCTATGTTCCGCAAGGCAAGGTCAAGGCATCCGCAAAGGGGCAAGAGCCCTCCCTCCGCCACCTTGTCGGAAGCGTTTCTATGTTGATTCGATTTTACGAATTGCTAGTTGAAAAAAGAAAAGAAAAATAAAGATTTGTCCCAGCAATAACAGCACAAATATCCACATCCCGCAATCGTAGACGACGCGGTCCATTAGGCATTAGCTCTTACTTCTACAATACGGGCTACGGCTAGGGCAAACTAAAAAGCGCGGGAAAACTATAACAATCCCCGATAAGTCAGCGAAAAGCGCGCGAAAACCATACAGCCAGTGCAAACAATGCGAGTGTCGCCATTTCCACAAATGTAACCTTCGGGCAAGGATAGACAAAGCACCTAAACTGTTGTACGTATATTTAGGGCAGATGTGGTTCCATAGCTCGCATTTTGCCAAAAAGGGATCAATACATTTGCTGTTCTTGCTGTGTGGTTGGGTGATTAGAACCATATGTAGCCCTTGCCCTTAGGCAAGGAATCAATCCGGGGAACCTATCGACTGGAGAATTGAGGGAAAGCATCTTTTTTTGAGATCTGGTTTTTGACCCTAAATTTTGGAAGCGCCGTCTTATCGTTTCCCCATTTGTAAAACAGAGGACCCCCCCCCCCCCCCGCTCCCAAACAGGTTGGTTCAAGGAACAAAATATTTTTTTTTTTGTTTAACATTTTTTTTTTCAGACTAGTTAAAAATTTCGAAAGTATTTCGGGGGGGGGGGGGGGCTCGGGCCCGTCGGGCCCCCCCCCTTGCCTACGGCCTTGTAACCACCAGACTGGTGCTGAAACGTTCTTATCAGGTTAACAACCTTCTCGATAAAACTAACAAATTTCGTACGTGATTAACAATCTTTTATTGTTTTTATCCACAAATAAAATGTTAATACTATTTGTAATTTGTTCATCTATCACTTTATAATTAATGTTGATGTAGGACCAAGAACAACAGCGACAAAAGTATCGTTATTCAAGTTTTTTGCGCCATGCGCACTGTTGCAAAATGAAATTGAATAAAGAAAATATAAAATTGAGGAAGTCTGCAATAAGAAAATACTAGTTTCAATTTTTCCCACCAGGTGTGAAGAAGGCGCATAAAAAAAGACATAATAAACAAACCATCTTCCCCCCTATTTTGTTCAATGTGCATTCCACTTGCTTCAATCACTTCTTCGAAGGTTGTTATATCGTATTAAACAAATGCGCGAAAATTTTTTTTAATGAATTGTTGCAATTTTGGTGAGGATAATTTGAATTGATAGAAAAGCAGAAATTAATCACCTGGCGGTAAAAATTTAAACTATTTTCTTCTTGCGTATTTTTCTTTTCCTCGTATAAGGTACATACTAAGTTTCAATGGCATACGGCAATAGGAACGAACTCTACGTAAGTCGAAACAGAGAAAAGTTAATTATAACCGCCCTGTATATAATGTATCTTCTTTACACTGGCTCTTATAAATACAAATACAAAAGTGACGACCAGCAACAGGCTCAGGGCCCAGCTAGGCTGGTCCTAGTTAGTTTAACAGTCCCCAATGAACATCAAGAGCTTTCTTAAAAGTTTTTACCCCACTGCAATTAACAGTCGCTTCCGGTAAACTATTCCAACTGCCTACAACCCTATTGAAGTAGTAGTTTTTCCTAATTTCAAGATTAGCCTGATATTTGAAAAGTTTAAAACAATGACCTCTGGTTCTACTTTCAGCACATAGCTGTAGTCCATCAACATTTCCCGTTTTAATGAATTTAAACAACTGAATCATGTCCCCTCTGACTCTCCTTTGCTCAAGACTATACATATTGAGCCTTTTAAGCCTAACCTCATAATCTAAGTCTGAAAGACCACTTACCAATCTTGTAGCCCTCCTTTGAATCCTTTCCAATAAGGTAATATCCTTTTTTAGGTACGGAGACCAAAACTGAACAGCATACTCCAAATGAGGTCTTACCAAACTTCTGTATAATGGCAATACAACTTCCCTAGACCTGTTCGAAATAGCCTTATTGATAAACCCAAGCATCCTGTTAGCTTTGTTACTTACTATGCTACACTGCTGACTGGACTTGAAGTCGTGACTAATCAATACTCCAAGATCAACAACCGCTTCTGCTTCCCTAATGACAGAACCTTGTAAACAATAGGTTGCATGTTTATTCCCATGACCAAAATGAAGCACTTGACATTTCCCAATAATTAAAGGCATACCCCACTTAATTGCCCACCTAGAAATTTGATTTAAATCCTCTTGAAACTGATTGACTTGTTCCTCCGTGTCCACAATTCCCATGATTTTGACATCATCAGCAAAAATATTGATGTTCCCAGAAATACTCTGAGTAATATCACTAATAAAAATAATAAATAATATTGGCCCTAAAATTGAACCTTGTGGAACCCCACTCAAAACATCAATCCACTGAGAATAATTGCCCTTCACTACTACTCTTTGTTTCCTCCCAGTCAGCCAATTTTTAACCCAAATTAAAGTTTTTCCACCAGTACCAATATAAGCAAGTTTGCTAAGAAGAGCTTCATGCGGTACATTATCAAACGCTTTCTGAAAGTCAATGTAAACAACATCTACGCACTTTTTACTATCTATTGCCATGGTAACCTTGTCATAGAAATGCAACGAATTAGTTGTACAGGACCTACCCTTCCTAAAACCATACTGAAAATCAGTCAACACTCCATTTGCCTCCAGGACATTCACTATTTTGATTTTTATCAGAGTTTCAAAAATTTTACAAAGAACGGAAGTAAGACTCACGGGCCTATAATTTCCTGCCTTAGTTTTAGACCCTTTCTTGAAGAGCGGCGTTATGTTTGCCAGCTTCCAATCCACTGGCACAGTCCCCGAGTTATATGAAGATATGAAAATAGTCAAGACAACATCAACTAATTCCTCTGCACATTCTACTAAAATTTTTGGATAAACATTATCAGGTCCTGGAGCCTTATTTGCTTTAATTTTTTTCAAATGAAACAACACATCATCCCTAGAAAATACAAAATCTTCAAGTTGTGTATTAGCTTGCGTCTCGCTTATGTCAACTGTTGACCCCAACGCAGCAACCCAACGCAGTTGGGTCTTTTCTTAACGCAGAAAAGACCCACCTGAGTTAACAAAATGGTGCTGAAAACAGCCACTGATACAGGAAGGAAATTAACTGCAGAAATACTCATTATTTAAAGTTACAACTTCCTAATACTCTCACTAAAATATCGTACAGGCAAAACTCTGATTACGTGAAGCAAAGAAAATGAGTAAGACAAAAAATTTAAAACCGATTTTTTCAGATTCATTAATTTGTCCACATAAGATGTTCTTACACTAAGTGTTTCAATTATATCTATCTACCTACACATTATAATGAAACATCTTTTTATCTATCATTGAAAAACAAAAGTAACAAAGGACAAATTAAATATTATGATTTTTTAAATAAAATAAATTATATTCATGTAAATTCAGCTTTGGATTTCTGTTATTTTCTCAGAAGTCGATTGTTTTGATACTTTACTGTAGAGCAAATAAACTCGCTTATGCTCAAAACCTTCAACCACGAGACGAAAAAAAAAATAACAACGCACGTTACGCACACATTTTGCTAAAGATTGCAGATACGTGTTTCGAGGTTGCAAGGAACCCCTTTTTCAATGCAAAGGAAGTTAGCTGTTTTTAAATGCTACCTTTAGTTTGATTGGTCACTGCTTAATCTTCTGTTTTTGCTAATTAAGCTGTTTTTCGTTGACCACTTGGATGCTTCAGTTGGATGTTTTTCATCTAGAAGCTCACTTCCTTTGCATTGTGAAAAAGGTTCCTTGCAACCTCGAAACACGTGTCTGCAATACTTTGGAAAAAAAATGTGCATAACATAGGTTATTTTACTGCACACAAAGATTTACAACTTAATTCACGAGATTACTCGTCGCGAATTCATTTCCTGCGAATCATTTGCACTAATCGTCAACTTTTGTCAATTCAACAGAAAACTATAAATAAGAATATAAAATATGCTACAAAATTTCAGAAATTGAGGGAGAAGAACGAACGAAGAACATATCAAGCTAGACAAACAAGTCTATCCTGTTATCCAGGCTTTGTTTCTGTTTACTTCGACAAGTTCACAGGAGAGAGGCGTGATTTATTGACGTGATAATCGATGATTCTGATATGTTTTGGCATTTTGGGCAAATGTTATTGGATCAAACCGTCAAGATATGATATCAGTATGCATAAATACCTCTACTCAAGGGGGGGGGGGTGAGCAACATGCCCTGTTAATGTCATAAAACCTCCACCTGAAAAGTTGCTCTTTCGATTAAAATATGAAACTGTTTTGAAACATCCTAGTATAAAGCAAATGTTTCCTATAATGCTCTGCTTGTGCGAAAAATTAGTATGTCACAAAAGTTTGTCATAGTTTTGGTGATATAGGAATTTACAAAAACAAGGTTGTCAAGACTGACAACCTTGTTTCCTATTTAATCTGGTATTTTTAATGTTCCGACTGCTAGTTAGAAAGTTTTATATTAAAGTATTAGAATTGCGACTCATTTTACAATCAAATATTTTTCACTATGCTTTTTACGTGAATGTGCAATTGAACAATTGTGAGAAATAATACTTCTGCTTACTTTCACTTTAGTACTTGTGACATTGCGTAGTCGTATATAAATTAGGTTCTTTGAAGAAAAGTAGTGTATGTCCAGTCATTCCCCCACGCATATTTCTCAGGCATTATGTTTTAACGTTATAAGTAAATTAAAAAATCAACACATGTATTTTAAATTCAATCAAGTTTTATTCTCAAAAGCAAAGGATTCATTTACTTGTTGCATAAGAATACTGAGTGTATACAATAAGATTTGACTTAGATGATAGAAGTTTTTTAAAAATATGCACTTAGTTCCCTTCTTTAGCGAAATGATGAAACATGTAGAATAATAAAGTAAAATTTGAAATGACACATCGTATTCAGTTTTTATGTGCATAAATAGCAGATGTACTCAAATTATAAGTCTCTGAATAATTATTATAGTATTTTCACTAGAAGAAAGTTTTACAAAATCAGAAAAAAATTAACTGTTTCTTTTTTTTAAAAACTTTTTTAGCCTAATTTCCCGTAAAAGAAAAAGTACGAAAGAAGGCTTAATGTATCGTGAAAATATCCATAAAAATGAAGAAAAGCGAAAATAAGTGAAGTAATTAACTAAAGATTGAAAAGTAAAAAATTGGCAAGTAGGGTTTTGAGATGGGGGAAAATGTGTCTGTCTGTCCCCCAGTAACTTTTGAGGGCATTGTCCGATTCGAAAGAACTTTTTTTTTTTTTCCTAAAAATGATGAAGTTTTACAACATCAGACTTCGACAATTACCCTTGGATTATTTATTTGCTTTATAAATTATTATAGGTTTAAAACTAAATACCTTTTTTAGGTAATTAACTTCTTTCCAAAACACAATATATCCAATTAGAATTCTAGGTTCCAGTTAAAGATACTGGATCCTATTAATTTTATTTTTATTCTTGTAAGCATAGTTATGAGCTATTAAATTTATGTGCGAAGTAGAAAAATAAATCAGGGAACTAATGAGGAAATAATAATACGTCGAATAAAAAATTATATGTTCTTTTAGCGAGAAATATAAATAAATCAGTAAGAGATCATTATTTTCAGTAACGTTCAAATGATATATTTTACGTGAATTGAGGCATAAAGCAAACACCTGTGAAATAGGAAAGTAGCAAGACTTTAGTTAATATTCCTAAGAATGAATTTGCGTGCCAAGGTGTGAAAGATAGAAAAATGAAAAAAACCTCAGCAAATAAGGTTAAGAAATGAATTCTGAATGAACGGAAGTTGCTTCGTCCGGAAAACTTTTATCACGAATTATGTTGGCACTTTTGTAGGTAATTATTTATAGCAGTGATATTGGGGTAACACCTCTATTTAATGTTATTTTCTTTCTCTTTTGAGAATAAATCGCAGAAAATAAATATGCTTTTATTTGAATATGTGAATGTAGTATGTTTATTGAAGTTTACGAGGTGGATTGTTATTTCTTTATTAGAAGTTTATTTTTGCTGTTAGTTTAAATTCTACAGTTTGAAAACTAAGTAAAATGTTTTTTTTTTGTTTATCCGTAAAAGTGAACTTAGTTTCAAAAGTTCTTTCACGAAAATTACTTGTAAAAGCAATGCTCGACTTGCATCACTTGGGGCCTAGGGCAAAATGTTTTCGGGGTCCCATAAATAATTCAGTGTATTAGGTGAATCGGTAGATATTGATGTTAAATATTTAAATCTAAACTGGCTAACTGCGCTGAAAAACTTATTAACTTTTCTTGTGGCAACACTCACGTTGTTCTGGGTTTTCCATCTGTGTTAGATGTTGCTTGCATGCTGATCGTCGTGTATCATGTATTTCTAATCTAAAATAACTCTCATCTAATTCATAAACTCTGTTGTCATCAGTTAGTTGTGATGCAAACTCAAGAATTGTTAAATAAATGATTTTTTGTTAAACATACATGGTCTTAATAAACATAAAAAGGGGGATTTCAGAAATTTTAATATAGAAAGAAAATTAGATTAGAGATTTAGATAATACATTTTTTGTTACTGAAAATATACTTGTTATAATAACTCTTAAATAAATCGAGAAAGCCAAAATTTTCAAATGATGCTCAAACTATAGGCCACCCTCGGCCTTCTCATATCTTCAAGATAAGTTAATGTTTGTTTTCATAGTTTTATGAACCCTGAACTGTAAATTAACATGTTGAAAATAATGGTAGTCTGTTCTAATGGTTAGAATTTGATACCTAGCCTAATTGGAGCAGGGTAAATTCATTTTTTAAAGAAGTAGTGCATTCTAATTAGATTTTTGAATTTAATAATAATTTTAAATATGAATACAGCCCCTTATCGAAATTTTATTTCAATAACTTAAAATAATACTATGCTTCGATGACTATTGTCAATTTCCTTTTTTTTCCTAGTGTACACATGAAAGTTGAATAATTTGGAGTGTTCCGTTTTTTTTTCCGGGACAGTACAATAGTGCTATTTCGGTTTTAAACGGATTTATGTACAAAATAAATATATACATTCGTTGGTCTTTCAGTAATTCCCACGTTTCAGGAGCGGAGAGTAACAGGTTAGAATTGTAAACCGACTTAATGAAATGTATCTGACAAAATTAAAACTTGGAAAAATGTGTGCCTTGTCGATACAAGGTAAGGTTCTTCCGTGCATATTACTTTCTGCAAAGTAATATGCACGGAAGAACATTTGGCGAGTCTGCGGCTACATTTTCAATTGCAATTCTATGTATCTTAGGACGGACCCGCATCCTCCGGCCAAAGGGAAGAGAGTTCGTAATATTTCTGGATGATGTATTGCAAATCATTTGTTGCTACGAAAGCGATGTGAGCAAACGTTGGCCGTATAGTTACGGTTTAGTTGAATGCCTGGATTAGCGTGAGAGTTAAACTATTATTTTTCCGTATCATAACCACCAGTAAAATTAAATTTGTCAGTAGGAAATGGGGGGGGGGGGGGGGTTATAAATGTGGTTGGAGATAAAGGTAACGGCAGACGAGAGGAAGTTTTGTCGAACTAGTTTAGATTTATTATTTAGGATTCATATATGATTTGTAAAAGATGCATATCATGAGACAATGCGTAATCAAGATTTGTGAATTAGATGATTTATGAATTAGGGTAATCCTTCATTACTAGAACTCTAGTCTAATTTATGAATAAAATTTACATAATTTTCCAGCGTCGTATAGTTTCTCTCTTTAATTTAATTCAAAATTATTGCAAGAATATGTATGTTGTACAATTATTTAAATTCAAACTAATAAATAGTGAAAGCAATACTTTGGAAACAAGAACCAAAATTAATGCGAAAAATTAATTCGTTATTGCATTGGAAAATAATACGGTTTTAGTACGCATGGTTTATGCACAATATACTGGTAAAAAGTATATTGTAGCCTGCACGGTAGCGTCGTGGTAAGGCGCGGGACTTCTACGCTCGAGTTCGTGGAGAATATAACTGAAAAATACCCATAACACAATTGAAAAATATTGTATTATGTACATACATTTTGTTATTTAAATTCACATTGTATTATACAAACATCAAGAAAAATCAATTTCTGATGATATTTTTAAACATAGTAAATGGATAACGGTCTTTAAAGCAGAATTTTCCTCCTCACTAATGTCCTATCAATTCTTGCGTCTTTGTAAGCAATTTATTTCTAATGACTGATTTTCAATTAGTAACAAAAAAGGGCTTCTAAAATTGAAAGACAAAAAAGAAATTTTTATGTTAATTAGCAAGGTTATTATTACTGTATTTATTACTTTTATTTTGTAACCAGAATTAAATGGGGGCATTACCCCATCAAAGGAAAAAAAACCCTCTTATTTAACGAAATGCCGCATTCAAAATACGAAATTCTAAATATTTGAACTATTTTAAGTTTCGGTTAAAAAAAAAAAAGACACACACACATACACAAGCGATGTTTTTCAGCACGCAAATTAAATTTGATTAATGAGATGTAATTCTTTAAATTTTAATTTTCACTTTAGTTATTCTTAAAATGTTTGCTTTGCAAATGATCAAAAGGCGATTCAATCAGAATTTTATTTCAGAATTTGAATTAAACTGATTTTATGTTGCTACTTACTGCTTTAAAATTAATTGCTGTCATTAAGCGACGCTAAAAGTTTTTTCTTTCTAAAATTTATTTTTCATAATTGAAACAAGAAGTTCCGTCTAGAACTGTACGAACCTACTTTCCCGTATAACTTCAACAACAATTTTGTAATCTAGCTATTTTTCTCTCTTTTTTATTTAGCTTTAGTTCTTAATTACTTCAAATATACCTTTTTCAGCAGTTAATATCTATTGATTCACTCATTCATTCTTTCACTCACCCATTCATGTATTCATTCATTCAAAAAAAAAAGTAAATCTTTGTCAAAACCGTCCTTATTATCTCAATCTAAAACTTTACCATGTAAAAATAAATTAAACAAAAAGGTAAAGGGTGTATAGACAGTACTCGATCAAATATTTTCTCTAGTTTCATATTTTTTCATTCTGAATAAATGAATGAATTGAGACTGATAACGTAATTTATAAATTCTTACATTTTGTCGCTTTTTAACGTAAGATTAAATTTTGACAATGGTAGATTGATTTGTACTCGGAACAATCGATTATGAAATAATCATGAATGTATCCCTTTCGCGCTTGCGTTCTGTAGCAAAGGTCGAAGCCTTCCTCTATAAAGTTAGCTTATTTGAAGTTTCTATTACGGAAAGCTGTATGATCTGCTTTTTTATTTATGTTACAGAAAATCTGTGCAATAAGATTTCTGTGTATATTGCAGAAAGTTAGCTGTTCTTAACTTTCTGTTTTATATTAAAGAAAATTAGTTGCGTTGAACTCTTTGTTTACGTTACAGAAAGTTATCTTTTGCTAGCTATCTGTTTGTGTTTAAGTCGCAGATCGCAAGCTGCTGTGAGCTTTGTTTATGAAAAGAAAGCTCAGAAAGTAACTGTTTGGCTCTGGCAAGGATACTTCCGATGGGCGCAGGATTAAAAGATTCGATTTGTTAAAATAGGGGCTGAGGAAGACAGGTTTGTCTCTCCAATAATGTACTACGATGACTGTTGGCTCCATGCCACAATAAGAATTCCTCCTCTTCACGTCTGTTTGTCCTTCCCATGAAAGGTCGGACGCTTTGAAGGAACATAAGCAATATTTCTGCAAAATGTACTGTTATAAATACCTAAGAAAACTCTATGTAATTTGGTTTTCTTTTGGCCAACATGATTTTTCAGGCATTTTTCTTAAATGAAGTTGATTTTTTAAAAGCATAAATAGTAACGTAAATAGTTGACCGGACAATTTGTATTGTAATACAGTCGACAACTCTGAAGTTTTTAAAAATTTTAAACTGGTAAATGTTTTAGTAAATATCTCTTAGTCTTCTGCCTAAAAATTACAAAGAAAAGATTGCAGAAGTTGACTCCGCATTTAAACTCAAGGATATTAAAGTATGTTTCTTCAGTAGTCTCTATAACATAAATAGTGCTAGTCCTTGACTATAGTAATAATATTAATAACACGTTGTATCTTAAAACCATAAAAATTCTTTTTGGTTTTAAATATGATCTTCTCTGAAACTCAGCTGCGGCGAAAAAAGATAAAGGGTGTGAAAATGTGCTGTAAAAAACTCTGAGTTGCCTAAGAAGTTGCCTACTTTTTTGTAAACAAATTAATATTTACGCATATTTTACTCGCACAATTAGTTTTGCATGATGTAAAATCACCTGTTAACAACATAAGTATGACAATGATATCATTAATTTAAGAAGGAAAATACAATTGAGGGGCAAACAGTCAAACCACGCTTTCTCCTTCCGATACAAATTTTCAGGGAAACACAAAAAACTGATAACTTAAAAAGTAAATTATTTCAGATTCTAACTAAAGTTTGCTTAGTTATATTACTGGTCACTAGGGAAATGTGTAAGCAGAATTTACCTAAAGAACTTAAAATTAATTATTAGATATGCATTTGAAATTTGGAGAAATCACGTTTTGACCGAACGCAGAGGAGGAAACATGGTTTGGAATGTTTCCAACGTGGATAAAACACTTTTGGAATGGAAATAATGTAACTTGCATATTTTATTAAAAACATTCTTTAATATTTTGTAATTGAATTAAAGATATATTATCATAATAATTATTATAAAATAAAGTTAAAAAATAAGGACATGAAAAATAGATTTGCAAATTGTAAAGATTCTCTTAATTTTTTAATTTTTAAGCCAATATCTTCATCCAAGCAAATCACATACTTCCTGGGTTTCCTCATTGCCTGCAGTTAAATTATTATTTATAATTTCTTTATACCAATAAAAATCAGGTTAATTTTGCCACTCTTCGCTATACATTAGTTTTAAAAGTTTATCTACATCCTTTTTCTTTTCAAGTGATATTGCATGATTAAGAGGAAGAGGTTGTGAGATAATATTTTTTACAACAGCAGCATTAATCCCCTTTTAAAGAAGTGTTGCACCTGACTGTTCACCATCCTATCCAAATTATTTGTTTTGAAGCCTTTGACCTTGACACTTCCTCTACTTTTCTCTAAAAATATTCTTTAAAGTCTGATATGAATGGTAATTTTTTTAAATAAACATTAACTGATTTCGTATCAAAAAGTTCCCAATCAGTCCCCAATATTTTTACATCACCAACTTTTTTGTACAGCTCATAGTTCTTCGAAGTTATTACATTTTTTCTGAGGATTTTCTCAACACGACCGAATACACGATTTGCAGGGAGGAAACTATGTCATCTGACAGAGAAGTAGGAGTAGTATATTTTCAATGCTTAATGTTGTGTACATTGTTACCTGAGGGTTCTTATTATCGTTTTTTTTTGCTTCTGCCTTTTTCCCGCCAGTTCTGTCTTTTTCTAGTTCCAGAATTTGCAGTACTCACTAGAACACCATCTATTACTTCTTCCATTCTCAAATTAAAATTAAAACTTAGGTGAAACCACATTGCTCTAAAGCAGCGTTTCCCAACCGGTGGTTCGCGAACCCCTAGGGGTTCGCGGGGTGTAGATAGGGGGTTCGCGAAAATAATATTGCAATGGCGGAATTTTTAATTGCTAACGTGAAAGAAGAGATGGAGCAATCATACATACAACTTATTTAGCAAATTAACATACGTATTAGGATGGAGTGCAAAAATGCTCTTTTTAACTAAATTGTTTTCCTCATAATGCAGTTATGGGCTGACATAGGAAGCATTCGTACAAAATTTGAAATGTACATATTTTTACTGCTACATAATATCGAAAATTTGAACCTGAAAGTGGTGTCGAAAGTTATTCATTGATTTATTTCATAATTTAAACGTTTGTTTCTCTTTATTTTTTCTCGCTAGTACTGAGAAGAAGTCGGAAATATGAATTTTTTTTCCATTTCTACGGTTATTTTTTAATATACAGACCTCAAGGTGGAAACGGAAGATAGTTATTCAATAATTTTAAATTTTGTACTCACATTTATCACACTTTATTTCCAACTTTTCAGAATTTTGTATATTTCAACCCGAAAGTGGAACCGAGCGATATCCATTGATTGATTCAAAAATTTGTACGTATATTTCTGACACCATTCCATAACTTTTTCGCACTATAGGGAAAATAGTTTTTAAAGATATTTTTCGCTAATATATATTTTTAGTGCCCTATTAATTAATTAAAAAGAACAAATAATAAAAGGTAATTTCAGTATTTATTTAAACTTAAGATATTTTGCAATTATATATTTATTTCTTGCTACGAACTATTGTGCAATATGGAAAATAAAATATACAAAGACAATTTATATTTTTGATGCACGTTACTACAGATGGGGGTTCGTCAATTTCTTTCGGATCTTTAGAAGGGGTTCGCAAGGAAAAAAAGGTTGGGAACCACTGCTCTAAAGTCAACAAACCGTGGCGCTAATGAAAAAAATATTTCTGCTGGTACACGTAAGAGGGTCACGTGACGAGTAATAACTGCTCTGAATGGCTGGCTGGAGGAATCAGTGTTTGATTGAAAACAGGCTCTTCAGAAAACACTCTTTGATTGAAACCTCAATTTTCTAAGTAGATTTAGAAGAGGATAAAACTTGTTTTGGTTACAAATAAGAACATACTTTTGTACTAGTTATTGAGGAGTTCAAAGAAATATCAGTAACTTTGATTTGATTTTTTTTTTTTTGGAGAAAACACGGTTTGACTGTTTGCTCCTCAATTATCTTTACCATAAATCGTTTTATACTGTAAAAAAGAGACAAAAGTTTTCAAAGGCAGGGATTCAACTGAAACGCTTTTCGATCGTTTTACCGTTTTCAATCAAACGCTTCGATCAAAATCATGCAATTCCGATTCAACTGAAACGCGGCGATCATTTTTAACCACGTGACCAGCACGACTGCTTTCATTCGATAATTTTTACGATTCGATTGATTTTCTTACAGTAATGGTGGCCATTTTGGCGATCAGAGGTCGCAGAATGCAAATAGTCCCATGATATTTGCAAATCCGAAGCAATCCATTAAATTTGAAGGAACGAGAATTTATTCAAAGATATCGCTTAGACAAGAGAGACATTTCTATTTTTGTGCGATAAGCTGGAAGGAAAACGGGCACACAAAAAACGTCAGGTTATCTATCCCGTAGAGTTACCGGAAATTTTTTTCATTTTTATTAATGTATAAGAAATAAATAAATGCTGAATAAATATGTGTAAAGCAGTAAGTAAATAAAGCTGTAACTTAATGATTATCAATCAGTTTAATAAAATCTAAACGATCGAATTTCAAGGGACCATTTTTTAACTGCAATGCAATTGAGTAATTATTTTGGAAAGTGCTTTTAAAAGTTCAATATTTTTGTTGACAGGAAAAAATAAAAAGAATGCGAATTTGTCACTGGAAAAACATAAAGTTATTAAATCGTTTGCAGGCGTCTTTCTTTTCTTTGGCCATGTTTTAATAGCCTATATGTTTTTTGAATTAAATTATTCTAAATGTGTGATAAAGTTATTTTCTATCCTGCTGCTATTCGCCATTCGTAAAAACTGACTACTGGGAGGAAATATAAAATAGAACTGAACGAATTTACCGAGCAAAGAAAGGTATAGATTCTTCTCTAGAAAGATACAACTCAGTAAGAATACGAACTATTACCTTTGAAATATTCAATACATATTGTAATCAACAGTATCAGGAAAATTGCCAGATTGACAATGGAACTTGTCAATGCGCTGCCAGAATACGATCGCTCCCTCCCTCCTCATTAGGTCCCTAGACAAATTATTTACAACCGAGACTGTATTAACAATCAGCAGAAAACAACACAGGGAACATCATAGCAAAACAAACGGATCAAGCCAAAACATTAAACAAAACACCAACAGATAATGTTAGTTAAAATAGCTTAGCTTTCTCATTCATTTTTTCCATTGGTTCAGCTTAAAATTTCGGTCATGTGACGAAACGCCGAGCGAGGAAAGCATTCGATTCCCTACGCGTTTTGATCGAAGTCCAGGAAACAAGTTGAATGTCAATATTCTATCAGTTTGAAAATGGTCGAATTCGAGTTGAAAATTCGATCATTTTGGATTTGACATAGCTTGAACATCGATTTTCATTTACTCTCTTTTTTTCTCCTACTCATTAAGCATATGAAATGTAACCTATTACTTATTTATCCATCCCTTGAAAGCAAAAAAGATTCTGAAAAAACCTTCAGAAAATTTTGTCTACTTTTTTGTAGCTGAAATTAAATGACAAACTTATTAAAGTTCGTCCTTTGATAGATGACTTTTAAAAAAGGAAACCTGGAAAATTTTATATAAACAAATTTTATTGTTTTCCCAAAGAATTCGTTCCGAAAACATATTCTTTTACACCACTCACGTTTGTATTTCAATGACTAAAGTAAAGCGTTTTAGATAAGCGTCAAGTTGTAAATTCGTCTTGAAGAAATAACACGATATAATATCTTGGTCTGCAAAATACTTTCACTTTCTGAGAAAATGTTTGATGTAGAGTTCCCTCCAGTGGCATCTGATAGTGAAAATGGTCATAAGAGAGTCGTCTCAACTATTTATCAAGTTGTTAGCGGTACTCCAATTGGCCTACTCCGACTCCTGGATTTTAAATACTCCGATTCCGGTGCCCGTTGTTTGTCCTTGTCGTTAGTTTTATATTTATTAAAAATGTTTTTCGTTAGCCAGGCACAATTTGCACGAATGGTCTCTAAAAAAATAAAAAATGCTGCTTTCAATGTTTTTGTCATTTAACGTGTTTTAGGAAAAAAAAAGTGGTGGCGTTTTGCCGCCGAATTATACCAGCTAACGCAAGCAGACTAAAAGAAAATTTCTAATAGCTAAATTTCACTATTTTTTTTTAATGAAAGGATGAATTAAAATTTTCAAGTGTTTATCAAAGAATATAGGGTTTGATAAATCCAACTAGAAGTGTATGATATAACGTTACAGCGGTAACTCCAGGGGACCAGGAAAATACTTCGATGTAACGGAATGTTACATGACGGAATATACATTATCCTGTTGGGTTTTAAAGCATGACTAAAAATTTCGTTGTAAAGGAAATTTCGTTGTATTTCGTAAGTACGTTTTCCGAAAGAAGCTTTTGTTCTCCGAATGCATGTTTTGCTTTTCCTCGCCAAATGTAACATTTTGGATTTAAATATAAAGCAATTGAATATTTATTAGCAAAAAAAAAATTCGTGTTAAATTTTTTTTTATCTCTTTATCCCTTAATTATTTATTTTACAATTCGTTTTTGCTCTGCGAGAACGGGTTCCCTTTTTTAAGTTGACTAGTGTTCTTGTATTCACGCTTAAGGGAGGGAAAACAATTGCAACTTTGATGTAACGAGTACTCCAGCTTTTAGTGTGGCACTATGACGAGCCAATTTTTCTTGACTTTCTTTTTTTTTGAAGAATTATTCAGGGACTTTGTTTATTAAATATTATTCTTTTAAAAATATTATTACTGTTTTTACTTGTTTATCACGATAGAGAGATTTTATCCTCAAGAAATGCCAAATTATATTTTTTTAAGCAATTAATTACTTCAGTCGAAGTAATTAAGTAAAGTTGAAGAAGTTTATTTTTCACTTAAATGAAACGACGACACACGATTTTAATGAAAGTAATGCATTTAAAGATATATTGGAACAATAAAAAATAAAATTTTTTTTTTTGAAATAGCATACGAGGGTGGTTCAAATATAAACCGGAAGTTTGGAATAAACGCGCGAAAAATGTAGTGTCGAAAAAGTGGCTGCAATGGATGTTAGACTGGTGTGCTACGAAGCGTAGAGAACAGCCGGGACCGTGTAACCTCCCTTAGTGTAGTTATAGCCATGAGTGAGAAGGATGTACCAGAGTCTGTTGCGCAGCGAATCATTATTCGTTTTTTGGTCAAAGATAATGTAAAATCCGCGGAAATTTATCGAAAATTACTCGAGCAGTTCGGAGATGAGTGCCTCTCCAAGACTCAAGTGTGTGAATGGTGTTCCGCTTTATGAAAAGGCCGAGAAGTGGTTTAAAACTTGCCACATACGCGGCGCCCTAGAACAAATGTTGACATGAGAGGAGTAATTTGTTGTTGATTTTCTCACTGACCAACAAACTGTGAACGCGCAGTATTACAGTAACCTCCTAAAAAAAACCCGGTGAAACCTGCCTACAGATCAAAACGACGCGATATTCCAATCCGTAGTGCGATATTGCTGCAAGACAACGCCAGACCGCATACAGCTCGGCTTACGATGGAAACATTGAACGAATTTGGTTGGGAAACACTGGAACACCCTCCTTATATTCCTGATTTGTCGCCATGCTACTATTATTTATTTGGTCCATTGAAAGAGGCACTTGGCAGACTGCGATTCGAAAGCAATGCGGAGGTAGAATCCTTCGTGCGCGAATGGGTAGGTGAAAAGTCGAGAGATTTTTACGAAAAAGGCATCCGCAAGAGCTTCCGGAGAGGTGGCAAAAGTGTGTAAAGGGTGACGGAGGCTATCTAGAAAAACTGTAAAACATTTCAGCTCTGTAACTTAAAAATAAAATTTTTTATAGCAAAATTCCGGTTTATATTTCAGCCACCCTCGTAAAAATAGGTGGTTTTGTAGAGAATTATAAAAATCTTTCTTATTTTGTTTGTTTATTTATTTAGACTATAAGCTTCCAAATTTAGTATTGAAATAAACTTTCAATTCAGTTCTGCAATATGTTTCTACAGCATTTTTTGATACCGTTCTATATTAACTAATAGTTTTCTTTTGTTACATAAAAAAGACATCTCTTTTGTGTTCAAAAAATTGAGTTTGTTATAAAGGTATATTTGAAATAATCAAGTCTGAGTCATTAGGTATACGGGAAAGTAGGCTCGTTTCGTTCTCGATGAAACTTCTTGCTTATGTTACAAAACCTCTTTTACCTGCAACCTGTGATTCCACACAAAAGTAACGGTGTTTACAAACAGTAACTGAGGATTCTCATAAAGATATCTATTACTTTAGGTATCGCTTATCACATTTGAAACATTATATTTTTTCATCTTTTCTTAAGAATCAAATATAGGACTCTGAAAAGAGGATACAAAGTTATCAAATACTTCTTTTACAGGACATGAAATTTTCAGATAAATTTAGAATGACCTGCATATATAAACAGTCTTAATATCTGCGAACAGAAAATCTTATTTAAGGATAATATTACTTGTTGTTTAATCCATTAATACCAATGTTTTTGTTCATTACAATCTGCTGTGAAAAACTTTGAAACAGTGATAAACAGAAGTAAAAACATTAAAATAAATAAATAAATTAAACTCGACAGTTTTTGAAATATTTCAAAAAAAAAAAAAAAAAACTAAACGTCCCAACATTTTTGGAATGTTCGAATTATAAGCAAAAATGGTACTATACTTTTGCGAAATACGTGTTTCAGTAAGTCCCTAACTCTAAGACAAAAGAAAATGTATTCAAATATAGCTAAAAAGTAACATTCTTGACTTACCATTTCTTCCGGGATATCGATTTTGGAAATCTCGGGGTTCAATGTAAGGATGGATGGAGGAGATTCTTCATTCCTTTTCAACAGTCCCTCCGCCCCCCCCCCTTTTTTTCAAACAGCAGGAACAACAAAAAAAATGCTAGTGTAGTGCTATTTAAAATTTTACTAGCACATTTTTTCAGTGCATATACGTTTATTCAAAGCCCTTATAAAAGGAACACAAGCTGACGTTTTTTTGCTTTCGCAAATCTGTCTATAATTTTTTCAACGTCCAATGTAATATCTTTATGGATATGCAATAACGCTAATTCAGTGAGTCTATCATCACTCATTCTGCTTCTTAGTCAAGTTTTAACCGAGTAAGGATTTCCTTTAAGCTTTCTCAAGAAAAATGTAGGCTTGTAAATACATTTTCTAAATTTGAGTTGATATGTCTAAATTACAAAATAATAGCAATTATTAGTAATATATTTTCTAAAATTTTCAAAATGTAATACTAAATATGTACTAAAAAAACCATCAACGAGTATGTGAAATTTATATAAACATCTGTAATTATGAATGTTCAATGATTTCAGACTCCAGGTTTTAGCGTAAATGCTGCAGGAATTTACACCACGTGCTAAGGGTTGGCTAGCTGTCACCAGTTTGATGGGTAGAAGAAAAGAGCAGGGAATCTCTTTCCCATTACTCCGAGGATTAGCAACTCAGCAATACTAAAGGACAAAGGAACAGGGGGAAAGCATAGAACTTGAAGGGCGTTTTGGGATTCCAAGAACATAAAAAAATGGCTGGTCCCGGGGCACAAAGAGTAAAAACTCACTTAGGAGTGTCGTTGTAGTATCCACTTAAATCAACCCAAGGGTGGGGGGGGGGGGGGGCGATCGCCCCATCGCCCCCCCCCCCCTTGGATCCGCCGTTGTCGAGGCATAACATGTAAATCAGTCTAGCGGCGTACCGACAGATGTTACGTAACACATTTTTTGTCGTTCCATGACTAAGTTCTGTTTTCAGTCTGCTGATTTTGTCAGTCAAGGTAGTTTTGAGAAAAGGAAAAAAATAACCACTAACATTCTTGGAATGTTTAAGAATGAGTACTGGAACAACCCGAACTTTCTTTGCTTCTGTAAACATCAGCATACATTTTGACACCCGTGCGCTTTTTTTTTTTCGCTTTTATTTTTGTTTGAACTTCAGAGGAAAATAACAAAGGGAATCGATTTGGGGTCACATGCCATGAATTCATTTAGTTTTTCAAGATAATCTCGGGAATGAAAGTTTTTAACGTTTAGAGGCAAGGGATCATTTTACTAGCTTTTTTCATCAGGCAGGGGCTTCTAAAATCATGATTAGCTATACAGCTTAATTTCTTAAAATTTCTAATGCTGCTGTTGGCTTCGCCAATTGCAGACCTACTGCGTTTATCAGACATTGTGTTGTAGCTGAAAGATATGGTACCAATGTGTGTGGTACCATCGCCACATGAAAATTTTGACGCCCAGTTTCTCCACCTTAAAGGGTGAGCACCCGGACTTTGTTGATGTGAAATTGCACTAGGAGTTTAATTTAGCCTAGCGAATCAAAGCCAAATGTCTACTCAAGAGATCTTTTACATGCTGTATAATCATACCACATGAGCGTAGACGATTTTTTGAATCTTAAAAATCCACCGACGCTGCTACGCTCGTTTCTCTGACGTGGGGCGTACGAGTCCCGCGCCTAACCACGACGCCATCGTGCCGGCTAAGGTTTAAATCAAATGCTTTAAACATGGATCTGGAGCAGAGCAGGAGCGCGCAGCAACGAGACTTTGCTCGAAACTGGAGTGGAGCGGGAGCGAAGAAAATCGTTGTTTCACTGCTTGTTTTTTGTATTTAAATTTTTTTTTTTAATTTATAAAAAAAGTAAATTAACTGAAAAAAAAAGAGATAAATAATATCTGTATCTGAGAGGCCATAGTATTTTAAGTCCATTTTCGACTTTCTGCGATGAATTTAAAAATTAAACACTTTTAGTACTACAAGGCTAGACTTTTCCGTGAGGACCTTAGAAAATAGATGTCCGATGGGTGCTTTAAAAGTTCATAACCCTCATGTAGCTAGATGGCTTGGTCGTCGGTACTCTGTTTGTCCATTAAGTGTAAACCAGCAAAAAATAGAAAAATGGACTAAAGATACTATGGCTCTCAAGTACAGATATAATCTATTAAAATTATTTGAAGCACGGAGCGAAGTTATAGCGGAGTAACTCGAATAAATTGGTTGTTCAAGATCCTGTCGTTATACGTTTTTAAAGAGTTTAATAAAATATAATAGCCCACTTATAACAAACAAAGATGGATTTATTTTTTCCTGCATTTTAGCGAGTTGTAGAAAGAAATATTTAAAAATGAATCTACCTCAAATTTTAAGTTATGAGCGAACGCCAGAATAAATAATAATTTCAGTATGTTTCACTTTCTGCGTTGTTGTATCGAATGAATTAAATAATTTTCATCGTTGTTCAATCAATAATGTCTAAGTATTGTACTCCTTTCTTTGTCGTTTTATCCAAGTATTTCACGGCTAATTTTATGAAACAGCCAAGTTCATTTGAAAGTTTTTTATGACGTCGTATTTATTCACAAATGGGCTTTAAGATTGTAATCTCTAAAAGGAAATAAGCTGCTTGATATATTATTCGCAACATAATTATTTTCGCGTTGACAGTTATCTTCAATTTATTCAATTTAATTATACGCATGAAAAAATGAATGGCATTCCTTTACATGATTAAAATAGATATTTTATGTATTTAAGTTCTATACAGTAGAAATCACATTATTTAGAAATGCAATTTATTAAAGAAAATTATAAGTTTTATATTGAAAACAGGGAGGGGGGGGGGGCACATTTTAAGCTGCTTAAAATAAATTGTAGCTGTATATCACGTGGATGATCTGATTATGTCGAATTTATCGATTTGCGTTCGCTATTGTTAAGTGAAGCGTACTTCTTTTAAACCACCGTTCATAAAAGTGAAATATTTTTACGATAAACCTTGATGGTAAAATAAATATCGTGTTGAGTAATTTTATAATCTCTCTTGCCTTTTCTAGGACTCGGAAGTGCCTCCATTTCTTATCAAAATTAATTCTTCTTATACAACCTTTGGTGGAAATACCTGATTATTGATTAAGTATTTTTTGTGAGGAAAAAAAACTATTGGTTACAATACTCTGATAAATAACTTGTTCTTTTTGATTGAATTTGTCTGTTTAAATATTACACAACAACTAATTTACCAAGAAAAGCTCTTTAGAGAAAATAGTGAAAGACAAAAAGAATGCAATGAGAATGAACTCGTGTGTAGAGCAAAAATCTAATTGTTTTAGACGAGAAGAGTAATTTATTTGGTTACAAAGACAACAGAGTAGAGAAAACAGCATCATAAAGAATCATTTTCTCTTGCTGGAAAAGTGTAACTCTTTTTTTCTCACAGAAATAAAACTAGAAGTTCATAGACCTCATTCTAGTAAATATAATTTTAACAAATGATATTTTTTTAAAACCAAAGCGGATGCATGCTGAAGACACATACGCTATCGCACTTATTTCAAATTTTCTTGATTTACAGTCTAACTGTTGAGATTTCCTTAAGTGTAATCTTTCAACCTTAACTACCCTTCCATTTTCTTAAAGCAATAAGCAAAATCTAAACTTAAATTGCATTGCCTTCTAAACTTGAGTAAAAACTGAAAAATACTTGGGGAAATGGAACAGTCTACAACAAGCAGCCAAGTATGCTTAATACTGCTGCAAAGTGAAATATTCGGAAGGAATTGGTTTAAACAACACTAAAAATGTTTTTAAAAACTCACCTAGAATTTCATGAATTTGAAATTTATTAAGAACTGTGCACATATGCGAAAAAATTGCAGCATCTGATACTATATATGTTGGGATTTTCTAGTTAAATTATTAAATTCTTAACGCCTCTTAAAGTTTTTAAATTTAATCTTTTTGGTTTTAGGAAAGTTCCAGTGTTTTCCCAAAGTCACACATTCCACGATCATTGTGACTCATTTTCTGATGCTAGGATGGCTGCAAACGCTCTAAAATGTTTGACAAACATGCTTGTTGCAAGCTAACTTGAGTGTTTAGTGAAATTTTGCATGAGCGCCTATGGGGAAATGTAAAGCAAATTATATACCCAGGACATAAGATAGAAGTTCTTATGACCAAGCTTATTGGAAGGAGCTCTCGACATGGAGTATTTTTTGATTTGAACAATTTTTGTTCAACTTTGAACTGTTAAAAAAATATAGCATTGCCAACTACGGGAAAATTTCAATCCTATATAAATCCTGATCTAACTGACGGATTTGATTGGAACAAACTTTATCGGAAAAATCTTATGACGTAAAACAGGTATAGATACCAAGTTCATCCAGAACTAAACGAGGCCTATTTTCCTATGAAATTTTTTGATATCGATTTTTAAGTATATTTCTGAATTAATAAATGAATGAGTGAAAAAATGAATGAATAAATGAGTGCATGAATAAATGAATGAGTTAATGAATAAATACATGAATGAATGAATAAATGAGTTAATGGATAAATACAGGAATAAATGAGTTAATTGATAAATACATGAATGAATGAATGAATGAGTTAATGGATAAATACGTGAATGAATGAATGAATGAATGAGTTAATGGATAAAAACATGAATGAATGAATGAATGAGTTAATGGATAAAAACATGAATGAATGAATGAATAAATGAGTTAATGGATAAATACATGAATGAATGAATAAATGAGTTAATACGTGAATGAATGAGTGAGTTAATGAATAAATACATGAATGAATGAATGAGTTAATGAATAAATACATGAATGAATGAATGAGTTAATGAATAAATACATGAATGAATGAATGAGTTAATGAATAAATACATGAATGAATGAATGAGTTAATGAATAAATACATGAATGAATGAATGAGTTAATGAATAAATACATGAATGAATGAATTAATGAGTTAATGAATAATTACATGAATGAATGAATGAGTTAATGAATAAATACCTGAATGAATGAATGAGTTAATGAATAAATACATGAATGAATGAATGAGTTAATGAATAAATACATGAATGAATGAATGAGTTAATGAATAAATACATGAATGAATGAATATGCATTAACTATTGAAAAAGGCACATCTGAAGCAAATAAGAAATAAGCTATATGAGAAAGAGAGATAGCCAAATTATAAATTTAATGTTGGATGTATACGGGAAAGAAGGCTCGTATAGTTAGAGACCACTAATGTAAATTTACATATTTTCAGGCGTTTTCCCAGTATTTTTATTAGTAAGTCAAAATACTTCTTATTATTGGACAATAAATGCTATTTTACGGCTAGTATATTTCCTTGGATGATTAAGAGTATCTGATATCACAGTGGCTAAATTTCACTCAAAATTATTTATTTCAGTATATAATTTAGTTTTTATTAGCGACAATCTTACAATATCCAAAGAGCAATATTTGATTAAACATATTCAGCATCTACTTACTGAATATGTTTAATCAAGTATTGCTATTTGCATATTAACCCTTTAACTGTCAAGTTATTTTGATGATTTGGGTACATATATTGTCAATTTGTTTTATTGCAAAAATCAAATATTTAGTACAAAGTAAAATATGCTTAGTAGTTCAAAATCTGATATTTTGAATTACATGAATAAAAATTGTAACGTTTTGTAGCCACTGCATATTCGCTTGAGGCGACTGCCACTCATTTTGGATCACCAGTGCTGTGTCCAAGATAATCTCGGTCATGACACACTGTTAGAAATTTCATCATGAAATTACGGTTAAATAGCCGGCAGCAGTCTTTCCATCTAATTAACCGTTAAATTTACGGTTTGGAACATTTTTGTATCTTGACGGGTTCTAAACCATTTCCAATCAGCTTATCTAAAAAGCCGTAAATACAAAAGTCTACGGTTTCGTAACCATTTAGTAGCATTTATGATAACATACTGCAGGCTGTGGTAATTAACTATATGCGTAGAATCTTCGAGGCATAGATACCATTCATAGCTATTATATTGTGGCGGACAACGAGGTGCGAGGACACGGTTAAGCAGGAGGTCTGCTGGAAAGCCAGCACTTCCTTGCTTTGCCAAGAGGTACCTACTGGATGTCCAAGATTTTTAGAAGTTTTTTTTATTCTGAGAAAGCTAAAAATGCAGTATCAAAATATGATTATGTGGGATATGTTTCCACAACCAGTGTTTATGACTATTACTAAATTCATCTTCTCTTCACTTCCTCCCTTCAGATAAAAGAAGGAACTATACAATATTCTAATCTTCACACTTCTTCGAGCCACAACCAAGATGTACGCCCGATTCTTATTGAATACGAGACCTAGCTGGCGCTTGTAAATTACGGTTAATTAAAAGTTCTTTCGGAGAAACAGAGAATAAACGATTTTTTTCACAATCAGCGGTTTGAGTACCATCTTTTTAATGGTTATTCGACGGTTGTAATTAAATATGGTAAAATAACAATCAAATAAATTGTTGTATTACTATTTTTTCACGAAAATTTTTAACAGTGCAGTTAAAAGGTTAATGAAGGAAAAAAAAAAGATTAAAGAAATAATTTTCTTGAATCATTAAGAGAAAACGAAAGCACCGTAGTGACACACAGAATTGCTTATCTCATTCTACGTTTTTCTTCCTAAATATGAGAATTTATTCTATTTTCTGATGAAATTTCATCTATTGCTCTTTAATTCAAATTACAAAAAATGAATGATTTAAGAAAATGCAAGAAAAGAAATTCCTTGAATTATGAAGAACTATTTAGTACTTTAGCATCGTTATGGTTAAACAACATACAAAACCAGTAATCGAAGTTAGTTTTAATTTTAAAATATGACATTAAGTTAATCTACTTAATCAAGTAAACCAAGCGTTGCTCAAAGAAGCTTCAAGAAACTTCAAGAAAAGTATTTCCTTGAATCGTTAGGAATAGTTAAAAACATAAGTTGTGCTGAAAATCACTTGGTTCATATTTTTGTTTTTAATTTTAATGTAATCTATTTAACTTACCCATAATATATTAATCAAATATTGTTTTTTATGTATTAAGAGAAAAGAAAACAGTTCAAATTACTATTTTAAATTAAAGAGTAAGACTAAGTTGAAGTTCTATTTAAAAGAAACCAGAAAACTAATTATATCATTTATAAAAAGGGTGTTGCGCAACTGAAAATTCATTATTTCCGCCATCTCAATCAAATTAAACTTTTCGATTTTTTTTATTATCATGAAACCGTAGAAGCCAAAATTATTTTTTTTATAATAAGCAAATTTTAAGTCTGAATTTGAACATAAAATAACATTGGATGATTTTTTACATAGTTTTTAAGAAAGTCATTTTGAATAAATCAGATAGCTTAAATTTTTTACAGCTTTCTTCTTCTCTTCCAAATATGAAGTTTTGCTCTTTGATGCGTTTAAATTAAAAGTTGATTGTTTAGACTGCAAGCATTCAGTTAATATTTTGATGCAAATTAAAATACAGTTTTTTTATTATATGGTGCTGAAAAGGTAAATAAATACTATTTACTTTAGAAACACGTGAAATACTATAATATCACTTCGATTATCCGAAGTAACTGGAGCAAATCGCGTTCGGAAAATTCAAATTTTAGTGGAATCACATTTAAATAATCGAGGATGCTTCAGTTTATATTCGACTTGCATATGTAAGAACATACATATTTGCATATGTACGCACTAACATGTGCTATTGCATATGTAAATTAAACAAATAACTAAATTACGCCGATTCTTTTGGGTGAAAAAGGGATGAGTTTTGGATAATTTTTGCTTGTATTAAAATCAAAACACTACCGTCATTCCAACACTGATTTTCGAAACTGCTAAATATAAAACAGAAGTTTTCCAATGTAAACCAATACATTTCGATTATCTTTTGCCCGAAAAGATGAAATACCTGGTGACCTCTCTTTTTGAGCATCTTTTTTCACTTCATAGGTGGAATGCGGATAACTTCTAAGGGGCAAAAGCCTTCTTGTAGAAAAAAAAAGAATTTAAGTGAAATAGATAAAACAAATAAATAAAAGTTATCCACGTAAAACTTTAAGATAAAGGACTGCACTTCGATTTAGCGAAAATGAAAGAAAGGAAAAAAAACCTTATACTACGTCAGTTTAAAACTTCGAGAAATATTCGAAAAAATCCCGTTTATTTGAAATCTTAGAGATAAAACTAGAGGTTGTAGAATAATTAACAGAAAGTGCCTAACCAAGCCCGCAAAACTATTTTCCATCATACATTTGAAAATTAACAGAACCAAGGAATTAGCCAGACAAAACTTTTCCTTATCAACTGAAAAACTTTAAGAGAACAAACCTTTTTATGCAATATGCAAGAGCGCCATCTACGGTGAAAGTTAAAGTTAATAAATTAAATCGAAACAAAAATAAAGTTTAGAAAATGTAAATAAGTAAAGATTTCGTCGCACAGAATACACGTACAGACTGAAAATCGACATTGGGCTCAACTAATTGTAAATTTTCGAATGGGGAGGGGGGGGGGGGTCCCGTTTGGCTGTATCAGTAACTCCTCTTTTTTTATTAAACAAGTACTTAAACTACGTATAAATAATTCATTAAACAAATACTTGAACTGCGTATAAAAAATTGGCAAGGTAATACATTTATATTGAAATACAGATATCTAACATGATCGACTGAAAATGATCGATGTATGGAAATGTGCCCGTAATAGTAAAAATAATGGTATACGATGATTCAATACATTTTAAATTAAATACAATGGTTGGTTGGTGTCGTATCCTCAATTGAATCAAAACACATGGTGTGATTGATTAGTCTTTGCTATCTCTATGGCATTATATGGGTATAGGTCATCCTCTGTAGGGTAGTTTAAGAGGTGAAGGCCTGCAGCTACTGCAGGGCAGTTAAAAACATGATATGGTGTGAGTTCCACGCCGAGACAGTTGCTACAGTTTTGATATTTTCTAGTTCCATCTGCAGAGATTTTCATGTTTTTATGATGTTTTGTTCTTAGTCTGATGAGAGTGGCGGCTGCCTTCCTGTCGATATCAAGATCAGTTATTTGATCATGGGCTTTGATTTTCAAGCGGGTGAAGAGTCTTGACTTTGCAAAAGCATTTGCATCAGCCAGCGTAGTTGTATTTGTATTTTGATTGCTATCTCTGGTTTTTTTAGCCAAGGAATCAGCTATTTCATTGAACTCGAGGTTCACATGGGCGGGAATCCATTGCAAGAAGCATTTCTTCTGGTGACGATGAAGTTGTTCAAGTTGTTCCAGGATATTCAAGATTAGACTTGAGGTACCTTTATTGATGGTCTGTAAGGCAGATCTGCAGTCGCTGAAAATGGTGATAACACTAAGCTGCTCTGAAAATCCAAGATTAATGTGGATTCGATTGCAGTGGAAATGGCTATCAGTTCTCCCGTAAAGTTAGACGCAATTTTTCCAGCTCCAGCTGCGATCTCTCGTCTCTGATCATCGGAAAGGAGCCGTACTACTCCCGCTCCTCCGTTGGTGAAAGTGGAGTCAGACGACCCATCAGTGAAAAATAAATATAATGTAAGATTGAAAAGAAAAATAACAATATAATTAAAATATTACTGCCATTAAACTAAAAGTAAATAATAAGTAAATGATATGTAACTTGAAAATAATTGAATAATGATAAAAATGATACGCGTGGAAAAAATGCGTTACCTCTTGGATAGCACGGTCGGCGTTTAGAAAAACCGTTAAATTATCCACTGAATCTTGAATTAGTTACTGAAGTTAAAAATAAAATTTCAAGACTAACGCGTTTTATAAGGCTTAATTATTTGTTAATATATTGTACCTAGAATAGCTCCGCTGTCTGTCTGTCTTTCAATCTGTTATTTATTTCAAAAATTTCCTACCAAAATATTATATATATCTTCATCCGGACGTCATTTTATATTCATCAGTTTCCGCAATAAGTTCAAATAAATACTGAATGCGTTCAGTTATTTATCTTATCCTGAAAAAGGAGAGATATTTTCCTGGGTTCAAAGGAATCATAAAGGGGAAAACTTCCCCGTCTGCTCTCACATCTTCAGTACAAAAAAGACAGTAATGGTTTTAATGCAATTTGCCCACGCAAAGCTTCGAAATGGAATAATTTCTATAGTTGCTGGATGAAGGTATTCAGTTTCGCTTGAACTGGAACTTTGAAAAATCTTTTAGAAATTTGTTTGCTGAAGACGAGAAATGAAGAGGGAATTTTTTTTTTTGAAACTCAATTTCGGAGATTTATGAAGTAAATAAAATCACGCATTGGGTTTAGTAAATAGTGGAGAAACTATATTGAAAACTTACCTATTTGGTTGTTAGTTTTTAGGGCAAGGACTGGATCGTATGATACGCAGAGTATAATATAGACTATTAAATCCTTAATAATTAAAATGCATAATTTGCGGGGGAGTGGGGGGGGGGGGATTTGTGAATGTAAAAAAATTAAATTATCTTAATAATCATAAGTATTTTTCTTTTAATATTGTACTTCTAATGAGCATGCTTTCTTCAAACGTTACTTTTTTGTGAAAGGGAGAATCACTTATTACGAAATAATTAAAGTTTGAACTAATTTATGATTAAAACTAATTCTAAGTAATTCATTACTCACTCCATTTTTTAATAAAAACATAACATACTATTCACTAACGATTCAGCATGCTCAACATTTTTTTATTAAATAAAACTCAACATTTATACTTCGAATTGTTTTATGTTTTAATTGTGCTTTAGTAAAATATGTAAGAAAATCTTAAGAGAGTCAGTTTTTTAGTTTTAAGTTATATGTTGAGACAATACGGACAAAAATGTACCATTCTGAATTACAAACCAATTCGTTATAATGTTTTTTCTTAGTACTACCTACAATTCTAGCCGAAACAAACTTTTTGCACTCCATGTAAAACATCTCAAAATCCTAAAAAACCACGGAGTTAATTTCTTCTGCTTCTTTGCAAAGAGCTGTGTAGAGCTTTGTATAAAGATTCTTACCAATAAATTTAGTTTTAATTTTTGAATCAATGGTGGAAGGGAAACTCTTTTTCTTTCAAAGAAGTTTGCTTAATCCAATAAAATTTTAAACACATGGTTTCTTTGTTAGAAAAAGAAAGGAATAAAAATCTGCAGCTTTTTTCAAGGAGATGTAAGAGCTTTTCATTCTGTTTTGTAAACGTCATAAGCAGATGTAAATATGTCAACATTGAAAAACCTTCTTTGTTAATTTTAATATCAAAAATTGCAAGTTTTGTGAACGTTTTTATGTTTAGTTCTTTCATAAATTTGGCTTACACAAACTAATAAAAATATAAAAATGTAATTGTATCTAAAAAGCGTTTGAAATTTTCTTTCTTATTTACGCAGTAAAAACTCTTGAAAGGAAAACTTCACTTGCATTTGTTTTTGAAAAAAAAATCGGAACCGAGAGAAAAATGGTATCACTCTTTTTAAAGAAATATGAATTGGAGAGAAACGAAAAAATATAAAGTATACTTGTTCTTAACTTAAAAACGCATCAAAACGAATGAAAATCATGCCACTGCTAAATGTCATTTTTATCGTATTTATCCGAGGAAAACTTTCGAAAGGTAAGAAATGTAATAATAAATGAAAGAATTTTAGTTTGATTCAAGAAAATTATCTTAAAAGAAAAATCGATAGCGTATCTCAACATTTTCTGTAAATTATCCTTTCCTGGCAGATGCATCATAAATAATCTTTTCTTTTGTTTCTGACCTAGATATTTATTTGCTGTCACAAACTTTGTGAATGCTCAAACTTTATTCTCTGTGCCGTAGTTTGAGTAAGAAGAAACTTGATTAAGTTTATTTTGCTTGTTGATACGTACTTTAGACAGTCTTGATTTTCATAGAAAATAAGCACTGTTAACTTATGTGTGACACGTAGTTAACATCAGCGAATTTTTAGACACTGTATAGAAATATAGATACCTTTTTTATTGGATTTTATTGTCGTATCCGATAGTGGATTTATGATTATATTGAACGTTTTGAATTATTTATAAATTCTATTTTCTTTTGTTTAATGTTTATAATTATACTGTATATTTAAGAATATTTCATATGCAAAATTAGATACTTATCACTAAACTTTAGTTGCCAAATTTGAAACAACCTAAGGAGTGGAAAATACCTCTGGAAAATGATCGTTCTTTAAAAAATCTAGCATGATAAGCACCAAAAAAAAAACTGCATGTATCATTGAACAAAATACTTGCAATTTAAGAGTAAAAATATTCATTTTCTTATTAAATTTATGAACCATGTTAAACCTTAATGCTATTATAAGTAATTCAACTGCCAAAGCATTTAGATACATTGATCTAGAGCAGCCATGTTTTTGAGTTGCTCTACTTAGAGTTCCGAATAGTTTTAACAGGAATCATATTAGTTATCGCCCTTTTTAGTCGGTTTTTAGTAAATATACATGATATTAAAAAAGTAAAAAAAATACTAATAGATAGTTCATTTACCAATAAATGTACAATGTTTGTGTGTATTGTGTTGTGAAAAAAAATTACTAACAAGGGTAAAAAAAAGCACTCATTCGTTTATTTTTAAATTTATGACAGTAAGTGAAAAAACAACAGGAAACCCTTACTCATTTACTTTTAAATTTACGAATGTAAGTAGAAAAACAACGGAAATAATTTATTTATTTATTTTTAAATGTATGAATGCTAGTAGAAAAAGAATAGACAACCCTCATTCATTTTCTTGAAATAAGAAATAACGCGATTTTTACTTCATTATAATAAAAAATGTGGTAAAAATATATCTTCAACTGAATTTAATAGAAGTAGACAGCACCGCATATAAAAATTTCAAATGAGAATTTGATTTAGTCACCCTCTTTACCCCCCCCCCCCCTCTCACAGCACCTATCGGTATTGCTGTATATTTTATAGAAATGATTGATAGTAAACTCGTGTTATAAGTAAAAACAAACATAATGCATTTTATTAAAAATAAAATTCCGGTCTTTTCTTTCATCGAGACTATATATTTGAATAATATTTCGCGCTTGTTTTCCTTCTCTGATAAGATAAAATAAAAGTTGGCGTAGTAATTAAATTTTAATGGAAATAAAGGTATGTACGGCTCGCGATTTGAATTTGAAATAACTTTTCCCGATGTCCCGTTTTCAATTAACTTTTTAGCTAAGATCAGGAAGAGGTGAAATTCCGATTCAGCCATTGATTTTTTATGAAGTAATAGATTATGTAGCGTCATGAAAGTAGATGTTTATGCTTGTAATTTACAGTATTTCAATACATTATAAATAAAATAAACATATCAAATTTTGTGGACAATTTATTGTTCAATAATCATCAAGGATAAAATTAAAAAAGCATAAAATAAAATCTAATATACGCATCCTTTAATGAAAGATATGTAAAAAAATATTAGCGTAATTTTGTAACATTAATTAGTTTGAAACTCTGTTAAATAACGTTTTTCGTAAGATAAAATTTTCAAACGAGTTGCAGAAGAAGGGAGCATAATACGAGTTGCGTTTAATTGATTAAGGTATTGGAGTTCAGATTATTTACCTGCTTGTTGTAAGTTTAGATGAATTAGCATATGAAGATACTCAGTTAATGAATTCGTCTAAATGACTTTTTAAGGTGCTTTCATACCAAACGCATTAACGACGTACAACAAAAATAAAATTTTTCAGAACATGTAATTGATTCTACATAATTTCATAACCACGCCCTAGCGTTAAATGATTGGCATTTTTTATTGCGTCATTAAAAGGGACACCCATGTTAAGAGCGCCACCGATTTAACCCCTTGAAGCACGAATTTTTTTCAGAAAAACTGGTAAGAAAATGATAGAGTTTTTTTGGGACAGTAAATGAATATATAGGTATAGTATAAATTGTTTTTGAAAATGTAAGTTGCAGGGGGGTGGGGAGGGGGTAAAAGTTATATAAAAAATTATTATACGAACAAAGTGCAAACGGATCTCAGGGGCATCAGAAACAAAATAACACGAGATAGAAGATCCCCGTGTGCGACACGGGCATGTGCGAATTTGCCGGTAACTTTCTCCCGTGTCAGACACGGGCAAATGCGTTAAGTGGTTAATCAAGAGTTCAAAGCGCTAATGCAAATCAACAAACTTACGAAACTTTGATTCGAAGCGAAATAACGTGTCACCGCTCTTAATATCTCCCTTTATGTTAGACATTGTTAACTTCAAATTGTATTTTATTTTCTTTGACATTGTAATGGTAAAATAATCTGGATAACTCATCATATAAATATATATTAGCAATGGATTTATTGACACCTATAAATTGGAACTATTTTGTTTTGACATTCATTTAATAGATTGCATTTTCTCTTTTGTTTTGTTATTTACATTTCTTTTTCTTTGAATTAAAAATAACGAATAAAATAGTATTGAGTATTCCACAAATATTGTAGATTTAAGGGGTAGTATGAAAGCATGACGAATAAAGACTTCTAAAAAGAAGACTTCGAATCAACGTCGAAAGTAGGAGGGAAAAAATGAACTATTTCCAAATTTTTTTAATTCACAACACTAAACCTCATCAATAGCTACTAAATTTTAAAAAAAAGTAAGAAAATCGGTAGAAAAACAGTGGAGAAATCGGTACTTCACTGTTTTATCATTGCATATTCATATATAGATTTTAGTAGCATCCTCAAAAACATGTTGTAAAAAAGTACAAATCTAAATTAATGTACTGTAGTCTACAAACAGCGTGCCGCGCAAGAATCCGATGCAAAATAAATGTATCCTAAAAAGGATGAATCATAGTTTTATATAAGTCTTTCGTTTACATATGCCATCTATCAACAATATGCTAAGAAAGAATTCTTAGCGAAGTTTTAAGAAGCATAATTCATTCAGTGTAAGAATAAAATATGATTCAGGTTATATGCATGTTTTATTTACCTTTACCAGAAATATGCAGAGGAAAAATTCAATCCGAAATTATTGTACTAACTGCGAATTAAAATTAATGTTCTTGTTATTAAAAAAAAAAGTTTAACAGTTTTTATCTCTTAATCTTATCTCTGTCAATAAGAACTTTCGAATTTAAATACTTTAAGTCCTTTTTATCAAGCAAAAAACGAATTTGAAATTCTTTATTAATTAAATTCTAATATAAAACATTTATAGTTTCCAATTAGTTTAGCGTTAACCTTCTTTTAATCTTTCTTGATTTATAAACGTTTTTTTTTTGGTTTCTAGAATTTTCCAGAGGCGCCACAAAGTGACTCAATTTGCTAAATCGAAGTCTTTACACTTACATCTTTGAATTAAGCAAGTAGTGGTTCAATCTCAAAATTTGAAATGCATTTCCTGCATTCTTTCTTCTATTTTATCCAATTTTGTTGTAGCCAATACCCAGGAGATTGTACTCTTCTAAAGGTATTTCGATTAAATTGAACTGAGACTGGAAAGAGACAAAGCACTGAAATATACATTAAGGGATTTTTTTTTCTGAAAGAGAAGAAAATCTCTAGTGTTTAAATTTATCCTAGTGCCCGAAAATCTCCAGTGTCTAAATTCATCCCAATGCCCGAAATAGCGATGCGTCTGTTGGTAGAATATTTTCAACATTGCTACTTGGAAATTTTGTTTAATTTTTTTGTGGGTACAGAATTGTTTTGAGGTCATTTTTACTTTTATTAATTTCACGTACTTGTTCATCCAAATTAAAGTGAGTGTGTTTCTCAATACGAACACTTACTTCATGTAACTAAAAACCAGTTGAATAGTATTTGAGTGAATAATTTATAAACAGGTATTCTTTCACATTTAAGTTCCCTTGACCCTACAAATTTAAAATCATTATTTCTTTATGTTACGAAATTTAAATGATTTAATTTGTGATGCTATTTTGGAAGATTACTTTAGTGCAAGTAATTATGTCTATGTAGGAGAATAACAAATGTAGGAATTAATTAATTAATTTATTTTTTGAAATGAAAAACTGAGTAACACATTATTAACCTACTTAGTTTTTAAATTTTTATTTTTGTAGGTACATAATTAATTTGAGATCATTTTCACTCTTATTAATTTCGTGTACTTGTTCGTCCAAATCAAAATGAGTGCGTTTCTCAATATTATCATTTATTTGTTATAACAAACATCAGTTGAATAGTATTTGAACTGTTGATTTATAAACAAGTAATCTTTCACACTTAAGTTGATTGGGCCCTACAAAATCAAAACGATTGTATTTTTTTTTCACGAAATTAAAATGATTTATTTTGTGATGTTATTTTTTAATACTATTTTAGTGCTACGCAACTATGTTTATCTATGGAAGATAATAATTGTGGGAGTTTATTTGCCATTTTTGTTTGAAATGATAAAAATATTAACATATTAATCTACTTAGTTTTTAAATGTTTTATAACTCTTAAACGTTATTTCGATCAGTTTACTATTTTTACACATTACTATTAGTATACAATGATTTTGCAATTAATGTGAAAATATAAGTTTTCTTTAGTCTGAATTGTTTTTTCACTGATGTAAGAATCTAACTTTGGCGCAAATTTTCAACGAAGCTTATGAATACACGTTTTTCCGAGCTGAAATTGGAGCTATGCGAGGAAAGTATCGAAACAAAATTCGTGCCGAATAAGGTTGGATTTGTCGTTATGTTGAATCTGAAGCTGAATAAAAGCAAAAAAATTGTTCGATTCATTTACATCTGAAAATATTCAGCCGATTGTAAAAAATATTTTTCCCCATAGCTTCTTACTTGAGTTTCATGATCAATTTTTTAATCCATGTGATGTAAAATGTTTCGGAAAATAAAGTTGAAAACATTTAATTCATAAATTAAAAAAAAAAAATGTTTTCAAAGAAAAAACCGTTCTTTCGAGAAGTCATTTCTCGGAAAATGTATCTTATGGAAATTTTTTCTGGAACATACATTGTTCGTGTTCAGAAAATTATTTTCCTTATAAGTCGATATTTTTTACTGACAATGATGATGACCCCCAAATGATTATTTAAAAAAATAAGATTCACTTTGTAAAAGTTACTGTTTTCAGCATAAAATATAATATATGTAGATTATTTCTTGCTCTGTAAAATAACTTTGCAAAATATATATTTACTGAAATTAATTTCAAAAATGGCTAATAAACTATTATATGTTGCTTAGAAGAATGCTTAAGAACATTATGCACTAATTTTAAAGTTTTCCCCACTTGATTTTGGTTACTTTTAATAAGACATAAAAACCAAACTCTGTTGGAATATTAATATTTTTCTTTAAATAAAGCGATCGGAAAAAGAGTGTCATCAGTATGACAGAAACGTAAAAGTTCAGACGTGTCTTTAAAACTTTCCTCATCCCAGCTTACGTTTTGACAAACGTCTTCCAATTTCTGATTAAATTAGTTTTTAAGTCACTTTCAGCGCAGTCAATCTGAACTTGTTCTAACGTTATTTTCTTTTGCGGTCAATCACCGAAAATTTCTTTCAGTTTCGTGATTATTAATTTATTTCTAAAAGTGTCGTGACATAAAGTCAAAGCAGTATTAAAAACGGCAAGTATCTAAAAAGTATTTCATAATTTTACTGTGCTTATTTTAACTTTCTGACGGGTTTTAAAAGCGTTCAAATAAAACAACATAATTTTGCTAATATAAACGAATTAAAATGACTTTCATCCTACTGTTATTTTTAATAACAGTATCAACGGTTTTAAAAATGGAAATTTAAATGGCTACAATATTCAAGAGATTTATTCCTTATTTTTTTTCGTTGACGTTTCTGATGCAAATCTCATAGTGAAAGAAAAAAAAAAATCCGTGTAGAATAAATGAAGAAAATTATTCGACATAGATATAATTATTCCTTCCAAAAGTTTTGAAAGAATCACGAAAAGTTTTCGTAATGAGTTACTACTTCGTTTACGTGAAATAAATGCAAAGGTGCGGATTCTCTCGGTTTTGTGCTGACTGTTTCTGTGGAATAATATTTTAAGCTTAATTCGATTTTCTTAGTTCATTGACAGATTTATCTTTTATTTTCAATCAAGCCATTGTTTTTTGTAATAAGACTGACATTCATAATGTTCCAGTTCATATTCCGATGTTTCAACAGAAAAACTGAAAGTGTTTTTATTTATTTAATGTATTTATTTTCATGTTTAAGATTTTTTTTCCAAGATTTCTTTTATTCTAAAATCTTATATTTTAAAAGCATGATGCTATCAATAATTACGTTTTTAATTTACCTGTCTTGAAGGAAAACTTAACATTTTTTCAGGTGTGAAAAATAGCATTGACCAAGGGGGGAAAACACGTTAATAGAAATTAGGTTAATTCTGGGACATCTCGACAACTCAAGGGGAAATGATGAATAACTGGTTAACAATTGAGGATTTCATCATTTATGTTTCCAGAAAGTATTTATTGGAATATCTGTATTACATTGTGAAAATTTGGTTTAGATCGAAAACATAATCATGTAAATACAATAAAAAACATAAAAGCCAAATGTCCACTTCTCCCTTAACTACAGGAGATATCGACGGGTACCTACGGGGCGACATGTGCAAATTCCTGATTTCCAGGACTTGTTGTGTTACAGATTATGACAGCTCTGTTAACTGTCGTAACAAGCAAACATTAAAATTAAGTTTTAAAACAAGCTTTTTGCCTTTGCTTGCGTGTAACTAAAAAATATATTTGTAAGCTACTGAAACGTTACTGATACGTAGCTTTTACAGTTTAGGCAGGTGAAAATTAAATCACCTTAAATGCTGTTGAAACCGAGATCATAAAAATACTAATGTTTGCAAGCCTACAACAGTTTACCTCTGGGCCCCATGTCATACCCCATATATGGGGTATAATATGTCAAAGTGTATTTTAAGATTTAGTATAGTATAATTTTTAGCACAACAATTATAATACCCTAAAGGGAGAAAAGTCAAAATATTGCAAATCCAAAGAGGAACACTCGCATAAATTTCATGTCAAAGTTTATTCAAAGATTTTAGTATAGTATAATTTTTAGCATAACTATAATAAATCCAAAATGGAGAAAAGTAAAAATATTGCAAATCCGTAAAGGAATACTCGCATATATTTCTTTTTCAAAAAAATCGATCTTTTGTGTCGAGACTTTTGGAATTCAATTTATTTCTTGCGATGAGGCGTAACGTAAATCACTGTTTCACTAAAAGGTGCATAAAAGTTCTTTTATTCTTTAAATGTCTTCTACAATTTCCGAGCAAAGCCGATCTTGACGAAAAGCTCCTTTCGGAAGGAAAGTTGTACGCATGCACAAAATAACGAAAAATCTCGAGTATTCATCGTAAAAATGGATTCATGAATCGTTTATGCTTTTCAAGATGGAACAGGATTTCCTTTTGCCTCTTCACATTTTGGCTAATTTGAAAGCAAGTTGTGATAAATGTTATGTATGAGAATTTTGTGTGGTATTTAATGTCTTTCAGTTTAAGTATTAAAAAAAAATGTTTAAAATTTGCTGAAATATGTCAAAGTTTGAAGTTAGTTTTATGAAAGCTCCTTGATTGAGCTTTCAAATCCCACCAAATTTGAAATACTAAGTCATCCGAACGCATATTTTATCAAATTTAAGTTACAACTGTGAATATTTGACAGCATGTAAATAATAGGTGCCTTAAATTGCAAATGCGCATGAATATCTTATGAAGTAGGGGAACACAGTTTTTCGTACTCACTCTACGAAAATTAATTGCAATTCAAAAGGTAAAAAGAAAGCACAACTTCTGCAATTGGTTGCATTCACATATTTCGTGGTTAATAGGAACCTTCTTTTCAATGCAAAAGAAGTGAGTTTCAATGGAATTCGTCTAAGCATCAGGCCTAAGTCGGGCAATTTTCATCTAGAAGCTCACTTTTTTTGATTTGAAAAGGGATTTCTAGTAACCTCGAAACACCTGTATGCAATCTTTTGAAAAAGTTGTGGTTTATTTACGGTTTTTAACCTTTTGATTTGTACCACAAATCTGTCCCGCAGTGGACCAGTCGGTAGAAGCTGGGTTCCCGCAGAACACCGAAAGTGAGGCAACATTGACTGAGGTCAGTGTTTGGGAGGGTGACAACCTCTCGCGGCTTGTTGCTTGGAACCGTGTACGCTAAAGGGAGCTGGTGCACGTTAAATCCGTCGTGGCTCCAATGTCCTCCAAGTGAAACGATACCTCTGGGGGTGCCAACCCCAGGTGACGGTCTCTCATCTGGGAGCTGGGTCAAAAATTAAGAGACCACATAATTGAGGTTTAGTCAGTCTTCAGTATTCGTGGTTCCTTGCTGAAGTGAAGCTACATATCACCCTTAGCCATGGATCCGTCGTATTCAGCGACAGGATCTTCTGGACTTGTTTGCTAACCCATTGAAGCATGATGAAGTAGAATAAAAAATGATAGGAATAAATTTTAGTATATATATAATTATGCTTCTATGAAAAGCATTGAAAGCATCAATGTGTAATGATATTTAAAATGAAAAAAAAAAAACATTTTAAATGCAAATGCATTGTTTTTTGATTTCTGAATATTTCTGCATCTTTGCCTTTCAAGAGATTATCCCGTAATTTGTTGCATATGACGACTTTTACCTTATTCTTAAAAACCTAACCATTTTTTTCGCCATATTTAAGCCATGTGCAAATAAGTTTTCCAATTTTGTCTCTGCATATCTCTGTAGGAGAAAATTCGAAAAATATCAGAAAGTGAAATATGAAAATCTCTTTGATTCATATTTTCTATGTTATACTCATTGCCAAACATGCTGAGGAGCTTACAAAACAATTTAGAAGGAGTTGCAGAAAAAAAAAGTTGAAATATTTGCGTTTACTTTTATGTGGTTTTTGCCTATCTAGTAGTTGGAATCGATTCGAACTAAGCACGCAATCTCTTTTACCTTTCAAGATGCCCTGTTTTCGTGAAAGCGATCGGAAAACCCATTTTGTTTTCTTTTTTAAAAATAATAAATCGCATGTATATTTTTATTTCATGGTATTGGTGAAAAACATTCGTCTTTCTTAAGAAAGGCTGCTTCGACAAAAGTCTCGTATCCTCGGGCTTCTCAGTGTTATTTTTCAATTTTCCTTCTGTTTGAGTTGATAAATAAAACATATATATATATATATTTCGGTCCTTTACGGGTTTTACACATTTTTCAAGCAACACACCAAGGTTTATTATAAAAAACCATTCGAAGCTATTTTTTTATTTGAATTATGTTCTCTGATGTGAAAATGCATAGGAATATCATGAATCTTTGAAAAGTGCTATATCCTAGTGTCTTCATATGAATTGAACTTAAGGGTGCTTTCACACAAGAGGCGACAAACACAATATTCCTGTATTTTCTCAGCTGCGCAAGCTCAGGGCATCTTTTTGAAGGCAAAAATATGCTCTGCGCTTGCGTAGATGGCGAAGGACAGAAATCTTGTCTTTACCGCCTTTGGTGTGAAAGCACCTTAAGGATGAGAGATTGGTGCAGTGTCTTCCCAAGGTTATCTATGTTTAAAATACTTAAACGAGATACTTCAAACATTGTCTCGGCGCATCATCATATCAAAGGTAGAACATAACAATAGCTTTCGACTAAATTAGCTCAGTTATTGCCTTTTGGCAAGGTATTAATATCTACGTCTATAAATCTTTGCAGATTTTTCGCGGAACTGCATAAAACTGCTTAAAAGTATTTTCACTTTTGAAACATAATAAAATTTATAAAAAATGAAGAAATAAATAATAATATAAAAATAGTCATTAATCTACACAATTTCGTTTATGATTACACGAAAGAGTTTTAGTCAGCACTTCGTATTTTAAGCTTACATATTGCACATTTTAGTCAAAGATATTTTTCTTCTAAAAACTTTGAAAAAAATTTTAACTAATGAAAATTTGTTAAACCAATTCAGTTAGTCACTAAAATTATTTAGATTATATAAAGGAATTTGTTTCATTATATTTTCTGAATATTATTTCATTTTCCACTGATATTTTTAATGTAGAAATTTCGCATTTCATGGATTTTGTTTCCTTGTTCAAAAACTTTTCCCGTGAGAGTGGAGAAATTTCATTGTAGCACCTTTTTTATGAATTGAAAGAGTTCTAAAAATGAGGAAACTAACGCAGTAAAAAAAAAAAGTTTCGATTTCAAAAACTTTTTAAAGGAATGTGTAGTAGGGGAGTTTGGGGTCAAAAGTAACACCCTTGATTTGTAATTTTTTTTGTGAAATACAGCTCACATAGCTCTCCAGACGCAGCAGTAGCTTCGAGTGTTGCCTCTTTAGTAACAGTTCCATGGCATCTTTTGAAAAATTGCTTGGTTTTTGTACTAAAACTGAAGTTATTTTTCTGTATTGTTTCCTTCTGAATCACAGGTATGTGTATGTAAATAAAATATTTTACAAAATTTAAGCGCGTTTATCGTAGTATAAGTCCGTACAATTTAAAGTTTGTATTGAAATTGGTTTAATAGTTGGAGAGGTTAAATTTATGAAATAGTGCAAATTTAAATTTCATATAAATATATACCGTTCTTTTAATGTTACAATTGTTAATTATGCGTGTTACTATTGATCTTATAGGAAGGTCCATTGTAACAGATTTTCTCACTAGCTTTCTATGTTGATATGAGATTCAATATTGTTATGAATGTAAAAAAAAAAACTAAACAGAATGGTTTAAACTTTGTTATTGGAAAACTTAAAAAATCTACGAGTAAAAATTGTTTAGGTAATGAACGGAACTGTAAAATTTGTTATATTTAACGCCAGGTTCCCCTGTTCAATATTAAACTACACTAAAGCTACATGCAATGAAATGTATTTTAACCTTGAAAAATTGCATTACGAGTAATATATTTAATGATTCTTATGAGCTTCCTAAAGACTGAAATTTGTGAATCGCGAAACCGAGAAATACTTGCCAACTCATAACTTACATTTATGTACCAAAAAATATATATGCAAGGAAGTTACAAAGAAACAGTTACAAAGTTTGCCTGAAACAATAAAAGGCACATCTGAACTCCATTAAATTGTATATTAAGTAATAAATAAATGGTTCTTTTTAACTTAGCTGCACTGCCTTTTATCGGTCGCGGAATCTGAGAAATATTTATCACCATTTATATTCCTCAAATTCATTCTCCACAATAACTTACGCAAATATTCGCGAACAATTTACAACGCTTCTGTTTCTACTCCTCATTTAGGCTGATGTACGCCTGTAACTAATTACAAACGTTTATTCTATTTAAATGCAACAATTATTACATTGGTTATCTTTGAAGACCATTAAGAAGATACAACAGTAAGATTATAAAGGATTCTTTATAAGCAAATTCCTCTTCATGTGACGCAAGCTTTGAAAGCAAAACTGCTTATGTTTTTTTCTTTACAATTGTTTCAATGCAAAGAATTATGTTTTTTTTTTTTGTAAAGAATGTGTCTCGCCGAATGGAGTAAGGGAACACATGTATTACGGTTAATGTGCCATACCTCAAATTTGTCTCTGTCTTAGTTAAAAGTATCTTCACAATTTCAGAAAAAATATGCAACTAAGTAGTTACACGTAATTTAATTACAGTAAGAATTACTAATACAAATTTTGATGTCATTCCTTAATATAAATGTGTGCTTCGTCTTTGAGTGAACATGTGCTTTACTCGAATTTGAATTGATAAATATAACATGAATGTATTTTTTTTTTTTTAAAGTTTGATTTTAAATAAACTCTCTGAACATAATCGAACTAAAATCTATTTTCTCTTTTTTCAATAATACATAAAATATTAGAAGCAGCACTCAAGTTACACCAAGTCACAACCTATCCGTGTTTAAAATAAGGAAAGAGTTGTTCTGTAACAAAAGCTCTTACTGTCTTGTATGAACTGAACATGTGTGCTCCTGTGGGAGTAGATAATTGGTTAGAGTATGTGTGTTTACTTAGACTTCCCTCAAAGTGAAGTCGGTTAAATGAGCCATTAAGCGTTAAACTTCAACAAATTGTTCAAAGCAGAAATCCTTGAACGGAATCAATAGAGCAGAAATGGTGGAGAAACGATCGTGCCTTAACAAACCTCTTTAGCCGCAGCATCGAAGAAAAGTATATACTAGAAATTGTTAAATGGGATTCGTGTTTTATTTTCTGGTATATTTCCGAAAAGTTTTATCTCTCTTACCGAATTGTGTCCCTATTTCTCGAAGATTTCTCGAAAACTGTAGATGATTGGGGAAAAAGAAATTATACGAGCAAAAAATTATCGCTTTCGGTAGTTTAGTAATAATTTACAATAACAATTCTATCATTTTCGGGTAAATATTTGTTGCTTAGGTTTTGTTTTTAATGAAATTTCGCTCTCTGCTTGAAGAAGAAGGAAAAAAAAGTGCAAAACAATTTATAAAATATTGAAATTCCTATATGAATGATTTATCACCTTAGTTTCTTTAGAGTTAACTTTGAAAAATTCACAGAAAAAAAAAAGTTGAATATGTGTTCATGATAATATGAAGAGTATGAGGTATAATGCTATCATTTATCCAATATGCTAATTAAGATATTTGAGCTTCAAACGGTCAGATAAAGGACACCAAATATTAGATGACCGTCTCCTACTCATTTACAACGCGTCTGGACGTACAATCAATAAAGTGTGAAGATCATGCAATGCATGCAGATTCACAACTTTTAAAAAACTTCAAATACACCTGAAAATATTTTCAAAATTATGTAAATATTCAGCAAAGTCTTCACGTAAATTGCTCTGAATGTGGTTTTATGTAATGTAGGAAGGCTTTTAAAGCAAAGTTTGGATAGCTTTTTTTCCCTCAGTAAAGGGGTTGAAATATTTCAGTTTTAAAGTTAATATACTTCGTATTTTAATGGGAAGAAAAATGCTTATTATTTTTGTAGTGATTTTGAAAATGCCAGTTATTAATCAGGTGATAAGGCGTTCTTTATTTTATAAGGCTTTAGATTTTTTGCTAACTTATTAGAAACAAAGCATGAAAATAAAATGAAAGCTATTACTTAATATAAAAATTTAAATAGCACGTTCTATAGTAGAGGATTTGAAAGTGAATAAAATCTAACTCATGGATACGTATACTAGGGTGGGCCGAAATATTTTTTTTTTGAGTCGTAACACCACGAAAAATTTCCGAATTAGGGAAACTAAAAAGGGGTAGAAAAAAAAAACATCTTCCGTTCGCGCATGTGCTCTACAGTTTATCGAAATGTGGGAAAATTTGCTTGCAAAAATTTTTATAATAATTACTATGACCTAAAATTAATTATTTTCAATTATTCAAACGTGCATTTAATAATGAAAAAAAAAAAGGAAAGTTGTTACTATTTTTTTTTGCTCTTTGTACTGTCAACTTTATTTGTATTTTTGTCTTTTCAAAATATCCGTAAATTTGGAGGCAATGAGCCACTAGAAGATGTTGATGGATTCAAATTATATTTAAATTTTATTTTCTGTTAATCTAATACGTGAGAATTTGAGCTATTACACTCTGCAAAAGACCATAAAAATATGAATTTGCGGCAAACATTAGAGCACATGCGCAACCGGAAGTTATGAACAGATTTTATTCCTTTTCTTCATCCTTTTTCGGTCTCCCCAATCTGCAATTTTTTCGCAGTTTACGACTTGAAAAAATAATTTTGCATTTTTTCGGTTTACCAGTGTCTAAAGGTCATGAAAGTCCCGAAGTAGTCACGAATTCGGAAATCGGTCACGAATGTAATGAAAAAGTCACGAAAATTGCGAATACGTCGCGAAAATTGTCCATCACACTGACCGACCCTACCCCCCTGGATAGCATCTGGTATCCGGTATCCGACAGATTTGAATTCGATCCGGCCACTGCACGAAATATCCGGTTATCTGAATGTCAAACTTTGTTTTTTTTTTTTTTTAAATCAGTTTTTAAAATATGTGAATTCAAGTTTATTACGTGTTTGGAATCTGTGGCCTATTTAAAAGTATGTATAGAATTTACAAGTTATTACAAGTATACGGGTATCTCGTACGTATAATGGCGCGTTTACACCAAAGTCTTCCACTAAGTTTTCCACAAGTTGCTGCAATTTGTTGCTTTTTCTACAAAATACAGCAACTTTTTCTGTCTTCCGCTTGAGGAGAGACAAATCTTCCACTAAATTTTGGTTTCCCGCGGAGTGTCGGTAAAGATCAAAGAAAGTTGACAACTACAAGTGGAATATTTTTTGCTGTGCGCTTTGCGCTAGCAACTTGTAGGAAACCAGTGGAGAACTATTCCCCCTCTACGCGCCCCGGACGTGACGGGGCGCCAATTCTTTGGCAACAAATTTTCCACTTGTTGCTCTAAATTTGAGAAGAGCAACTTTTAGTTTCCTACAGAAAATCGTCCACTTGTTGCTCTATAATTTGAGAAGAGCAACTTTTACTTGACAATTTTAGTTGACAACTTAGTTGTTTACAAACAATGTTTTGTCAACTTTGGTGTAAACGCGGCTTTAGTCATGCAGGTGTCACCTGATATCCGATATCCGGCAGAATCAATATCCAGTGTATCACCGAACGGTCACGAAAAAGTCATGAAATTTCACTTTGAAAATCTGTAGACACCCTATATACGGTTCTAACTTGAGGCCACTGCTGTAAATTATGATTGTTACTATTTTTATAAGATGGAAAGAGGTAACGATTGTAAGTAATCATAGGGAAAAATATCATTCAGAAAAAAACATTTGTTAAATAATGATGTTAACAAGTAATACTGAACATGATTGACAGTTATATCAGAGTTATGCCAAAAGCAAGTTTCCTTTGTTATAAATATCATCTTCTTTGCAGAGTAAATTAAGATTTTTTGAGCATCTGAGATCTCATTTGCATTGAGCTGCCACAGCTGTGTACATTACTATTTTAACGAAAAATAACTCTTTGTCGCTCAATCTATAGAAAATCAACAATCAACTTCTCATTAATCTTTTAGGAAAACAATGAAAACGAATTTAATCGCCCTACGACGGTTTCAGAATATCATATCCTTTTGGGAAACGGTGGCTGCAGGGACGCAATTAGGGGCTGCATTATTAATCTACATAAATCTATGTAATTATCTTCCTCAAGAGGATTTTCTTAGAAATCATAATCGTTAGTGATGTGAAATTTTGTATCACAAGTAAAAAAAAATACAACTTATCCTTTTTAGAATACATTTTATAGAAAGTTAAAAAGTACTTTAAACATTAATAATATAAAATGTTGAGAAAAATATTTTCGATTATTTTTGTGGAAAAAAGAGAAATTAAACACTATTTTGTAGAGTATACAAATACAATTAAATCCTATACTTTACTAATAAAGGGATACGTTGAACTCCACTAATGAAACATAAGCAGTAAACTATATGAGGCGGTGCGAAACATAGTGGTGTAAGTCGAGCGATTATTTTGAGAAAAACGGTATTTTGCTTTACGGTTTTAAAGTTACGATATTTATTAAGAAAAACAAATGGTGTCATCTGTTGATAAATTTGTGAAGTATTCTTTAGTTTTCTATGAATAAAGGTAGATGACAGCCCATATTATGAAAAATGGAATAACCATTTTGAAAAAAAGACACCAGTATGTTTCTCACCACCACATACAAAATAAAAACGTTAACAGCACTAAATAGCAACATTAAGTTACAAACTCCTGTTTTCGGGTTAAAAGGAACGCCATTTGCAATGCAAAAAGATGTGAGCTTATGCATGCAAAAACCATTCAAAATAGAAGCTCGCATCGTTTTACATTAATAAAAGGGTTCCTTGTAATCCAGAAACTCGCGTCTGAAACTTTGCATTTGCTAATTTGCTTTTAACTTTGATTTGTAGTTTATTTTTTTCACAATAGGTGAATGTTTTAATTCTTAATATAACTACAGCTTTACTTCACACTTTCAAAGGAAGCATATTCTTGCTACTTCTGTACTAAATTTATGTATATCAGTGGAATTCGGAATACAATGTTTCTGATGAACAAAATTTCAATGTATCAATTATTGAAACTAGTTTGTCGGGACCCTAGTTGCGATATGCTATACTTGCGCTATCGAAGCAAAATATTTTTATTGGATATTTTTAAACATAAATGGTTATTGTTATCCTCATAAGTTCATCTTATGGTTCCAAGGATAATTAGGAGGTTCCAAATAAATTAATCATTTATAGTGTTGGAAGTCACAAGAATTTATTGATGCACCTAATGTTCTACCCAAAATGTAAATCATCTGAGAAAATTATTCTACTAGTGAAATAAAGGAAAATTTTAATAACGTAATATTAAATTTCCCCAGCATATGAATCCTATTTTCTAATTTTTGTAGCTTCGTGATATATATTATAGAAATATGCAGAATCCATACAAGTTGTTACCTATGGAAAAAATGTATGCAACAAATATGTCTAAGTTTTGGTGTTTAGCTCCAAAACTCCTCAAAAAATCGAAGTGATTTATATGCATTTCTATGCTGATTATACGTTAATAGTGATTTTTCATTTTTTGTCACTTTTATCACAACGCCGTTTTTATACTTTTTGAAATATTTATACGTGGTCAGAGAGAGAAAGAAGAGGACTCGTGTTTTAACCGATTAAGATCCTCTTTGAGATTAAGGACTAAGATTCGGCTACACAGTCTCCATTACTCATATTCGCCATGTGATTCGGAAAGACAGCAGAGAGTTTCGCTACTTTGGAGAATTATGCCAAAAGTAGAAAGTAATTTATCTTTCTTTAGTTAAGTATAATAACAATTCTGGAATTAGTTACATTTACTTTTGTCACAAATGAGCAAAAATATTAGAATTATTTTAGTAATACGTAGTAAAAGCAATAACACTGAGCTTATCAAAACTTCGTGGAGATTCCGCGAACACTAATTACTGCCTTGATTTGAATTGGCATTGATGTAACTGAATTCTGCGAGAATTTAACAAAACCATTAATCAAGTTAAGCCTGAAAGTTTATTGCACTGTTTAACTCCTCTTTGGTAGTTGGATTCATTAGTTTCACCCAAGTTTCTAATTCCCTCCACAAGTTATCGATTGGATTGAGGTTTACACTTCATGATGTTAATACTAATGACATTAAGCCATGAACACAATTACATTAGCACTGTCATAACTTGGAAAGTTACGTCAGCCTCATCAAATTGATCTCCAATCACTGAAAGTAAATACTGGTTATAAAACCCATAGTAATTCTTCAGAATATTTTGAGTAATTTATTCTTTCCGTAGGCACACGACATGCAAGCATGGATTTAGGGCATAATTATGCAACATTATTTTCTCCAGTTACATCATGATATTGAACAAGTTTTATATTTACCTTTTCTTACAATTCATTTGGAAACATTTCAGTTTATCATACATAGTTAATGTATTTTTTAACAATGAAAGCAACATCATCACGTCAAATAAAAGAATTTTTTGAAGAAATAACATTGAAGTTTTAACGTAAATACAGTCAAATGTTGCTACCATAAGCGATAGTACCTAAAACCCGCATACTTGTTTCAATGGGAGCTGACGAGACATAGACCTTAGATAAACATACATTGAGAATGTTTTAGGGAATCTGATGAAAAGCTTTTATCTTGAAAAACATCGTACAGATCTTCCCTAGCATTAGTATAGTTCAAAGTCTTCTGATTACTTTATATGACAAACAAATATTTCCATTTCAATCACGACTCGGAATTTTCCTTTTGACACGAAAATTCAACGTTTATATAGATTTCCCACTGTTTTATGTTATTTAAACTTGACCAACATGGCTATGTTATATGTTCAGTTCTCATCTGTTTATATGTAGACTTACATTTTTTTTTCTTTGGTTTTCTTTGTGCAGTTTTTGAAATTTTTGAGAAATCCACCGAACCTATTTGAATCAAACTAAACTATCAGTAATCCCTTGTAGACTTATTCAATTCGTTAATTTTTGTTATTGTAACTGCAATGGTTACCTGAAAACGGTATTTCGACTGAAATATGTGACCACTGTCTTCTACTTTTTTTTCGATTTGTTTCTGATTATGATTTGTTTTTAGATATTCGGCTTGGATGCTCTCGGCTAAATTAAATTCCTAGTGCAATTTCGCATCAACATAGTTTTGGTGCTCGCCCTTTCAGGTGGAGAAACTGGACGTCAAAAATTATCATTCGGCGATGGTAACACTCTTTGTGGTGCTGCTGAAAGAGATGGTACTAATCTTTCGGCAACGCACGAGGTCTGTAATTGGCAAAAGTCAACAACAGCCCATCAGAAATGAAAAAAAAAAGATTGCAAGTACGGCTGATTGTTCTGTATTTATTGCTGAAAAAACGTTCTGCGCAAAGGTAATAACGCAATATTTTATTACGCATTCGTTAAAGTTGCATTATTATAAATGTAATTTAGAATTCAGAGAATTTAATAAGAAAACTAATACTTATTCGAATTGATTAACGAACAACTTGCGAATTCAGAATTTTCCTTTATTCGAGTTTAGAGCATATATAACCAATATACCCATTTTTTTTAAGCGCTGTGTAACTAGTTAGGAATTATATTTAAGGAAATAAACTATTTAATTAGCAGAAAGTTCCTGATAAATAAATCTGTTTACTCGTTGGATTAGAATCTTCAATTAATTTTAGTGCTTCAGTTGTATGGGGAGAGACGACATGAGGGGGGGGGGGGCGGTGGCAGATACGAATGCGAAAATAAATTGCACCAACAATATAAGATTATATTCAGACAGCATAACAAGCTACAAATTAACAAGATAAAATCTTGATATTTCATTGCATTTCAATTATTCGAAAATTTTAATTGAAACTTAATAATTTATCCTATTTCTTAAAGCTTGGTGATTTCGGTGTATTTTTCCATGGGGAGCTTGATTTTTTATTCATTGAGAGTACAATTATGTGATAAAACAAATTAGATATTTTAGTCTCTAAATGTTGGTTGCATTTTTCTCGTTGGTTTTTAACTCGTAGCTCTGGTTATTCACACTATTATTTTTAATTTCGACATTAAATTATGTTCAATCTTTAAACACGCTCAATGCTATATGATATACAAGACTTAATAATGCGCTGAAGTAAATTCAGCAAGCAATAAAAATAAATCACGAAACTTAGCTGTACGTACAATTAGAAACTTCATGATAATTATCATTGCATATTCCATAATTCAATTAAACCCCGACTTTTGAAACTAAAGCAAAGATTCAGTGGGATAAATTACTGCAACGTAGTAGTCACGTAGTAGTAACCTTCATTTCCAGCTCTCATGTAGTAAACTCGCATCCAACTGTTGGAAAAAAATGTTCATTCATTTATTTTTTAGTCAATTCAACATTCTGTTATCTTTGTTCGCCTCCATCAACTGATTTCTAAGGATTTAGACATAACTGATGTATTGCTATGCCTCTATTACTATCATTATAATGTCTACACTTACGCTTCCAAAAAATAATGACCATTATCTGAAACATTTCTCCTGAGAAACTGTGTCGTTGCTGACAAATGAAGCCTGTTAATGAATAGAATAATCGCGTGTCGCTTTGGGGCGTGATAAATAAAGCATCTTTACATATTACTATTTCTTTTCTTCGGTCGCGATGGGTTTTTATTCGTTGTAGGTCCGCAAATACAAGGGAATAAGCCACCAATCTGCAATAAAAATATACTCCTTGAATTTTTTAGGAAAATTTCTTTTCAGCACTTGTAAATGCAGCTATGTTTGAGAAAAATTGCAATAATTTCGTGCAGAACTGAACGAGCCTACTTTCCCAGGCACTAGCTATTCTTCTTCGTTTAGCTTAAATTCTAAATTTTTTCAGATCTACCTACAAACCTTTTTAACGGTTGAAGTAATTAATATTAAATTAAAGAATAGAAAAGAAAAAAAACTCTTTAAATAAGAAAAAAAGAGGAAACTATTACCTTTTATGTAAATGACATCAAATTCCCTCTCAAATATCTGGGCATGATATTTCCGTTATTTTGACTCTCAAGGTTATTTATAGGAAAACTTTAAAATCAAAGTTTTTCTATGGTAGGAAAATATAGAACTAAATCTTAACAAAAATTCCTCTCAGTATAAAATTTCAGAACTGGTTTCACAAAGAGGTCTTATTTCCCTTCCAAAAATGCATAAAACAAAAAAATATGCACATTTATAATTTAAAAATTATAAATAATTACCGGAGAATATTGAATTGGAGTAGATAATTAAAATGAACACTGCTTTAACATAATACGAAAATGTAGCAACATATTTAAAAGTGACACATGAGTAAAGGTATGAGTATTAAATAAACCACGTAGAACTAATTTATCCCTTTATGGGTTAAAAGTCAAAAATCAAACCCCGTAAATTACAATTCTTTTGTTTTAAAGGACTACTAATATTTCTCCCTATGTATCTGAAAACACAATTGTTGTTCGCATTGTTAATCATGCTCTATTGGCTTTGAATTTTACCATACGTTTCTAGTTCCTTTTTTAATGAAAGAATAAAGTACGGGCGTGAATTACAGCCAGTTGCGCATCGATCACAGCAGGGAATTAATGCATCGTGTGACAAGTCTAAATCTTTGCTCTCTGTGAGCGCTGTTACAACTTTCTCATTTCCAGTTCGTTAATCATTGGCTTCACGAGCTTTAGTCCTGGATTAAATTATAACTTCAGACTCTTATCAAAGTACTGAAACAGATTTTTGAAAACCTAAGTTACGTTCAATGGGGCTGTCATACGCTGCTGGAACACTTTGTTAACGGGATATAAGTCCAACTCTACACATAAGTTGATTAAAGGGATTTATGAGGATTTTAGATTCTTAAACAAGCAAACTTTTGATTAAAATTTGCTTTATATTGTTACTCATCGATTATAACAAACTATTGCTTTAAAATAATCCAGTTACCGAGGGTCGTTAAAGCATTTTTAACAGGGTCCGTTTTTTTTTGAGAATTTAAAAACATTTTTGTGAAAACTTGAAATTTAAACATACACTGATAGAAAAATGTCGCTTTTTAATTAATAATTCTGCAAAAAGTACGATTTAGTGGTTTTGTAAAGGGTTCGTTTTGATTGATTGGAATTTTTTGAAGGTTCCGTTTTCATTGATTGGAATTTTGTGAAGGTTCCGTTTTTATTGATTCGAATTTTGTGAAGGTTCCGTTTGCTCTATTGGAATTTTGTGAAGGATCCGAAAACGGACCTGAATTTCCTCTCGCGAGACCCCTGGTTACGTTAACTGAACTGTGAAGAAAGCATTTTATTAGAAATTCAAGGAGTTGCAAAAATGTACTAATGTAAAATTGTTGTAACTAAAAAAATTAACTTTGTATTTGTGCGGAAGCAATCGCTCTTAGGAATTTTTCTTAACCATGGAAAAAAACATAAAAAAAATTTCAAAGTTAAAAAAAAAAAGATTTACTCTTTTTAATGGCAGTTAAAGCAATGAAATTGACTCGGTTCTCTTTGAGATATGAATGTTTAAAGATATGAAGAATCTGCTTTTAAATATTTCAAACCAACTTATACTAATAAAGTATTGTTAAAAAGAAGTTTACAGACATAGATACCCCCCCCCCCCGCCATATTTTGTGAAATAGTTACATAACGTTGTTTCGCAGTTGAACACAAAATTGTAACTACATAACTTGTGTTGGTGTCATAGCTTCATTTTCATTCCCTGATAACTGAAGGGGGTCCCTAGACCTCCGAAGCATATGCATGCACTTTTGTTACAAATTTGGGCACTCCTGCCGTCTATCTTTACAATTATCAGTTCATGAAGGCTGAACACAAGATCTCAATCAATAAGTTTTAATGCTCGCTTTTATAGAATAATCGCTTATTTTAATAATTCAAAAATCAGTTTTTTAAAATTTCAGCACCTGATTAAAAAAAATAAAACCTTACATTTATTAATGCATACAGATTCAGCTATTCGAAAGTAAAAATTTAAGCAATGAAACATTGCACTGTATAAGTGCTTGGTTTTGGAGAGCACTACAAATGTTTCGTAGCTTTAATTAAAGAATTTCACTATCAAACGAGCTTGAAGTAAATCACAAAATTTTAAACCGTAATGCAAAGAACTTTGATTCCCGAAATGAAAATGGCATGCTTAATGATGTCTAATTAACGCTGTGAAACTTGGTTTGTTAATTTTGAGGATGGATTTTAATGACACTAATGATTACCATATCCTAAGTAACAATCGGAATTGTTCCTTGTTCACTGTAACTTTGAGATAATCATATTTAGTAGAAATGCAATGGAAATTTAAGTTTAACGTTTTTTAAAGTTTTGAATCAGAATAGATTTTTAAAAATTGATTCAAAAGCATTTTTATAAAGATACATTTTATTTCTTAAAACGATAACTTCTTAAATTATATAATCATAATGGTACAGTTGGCTTTAAATTCTTTATTTTCGTACACTGTCGAATAATTTAAGTAAGTACTGGTTTCGGGGACATGATCTTTGAGAGTGACAGGAAATTATTTAAAACAAATCTACTTATTTTGAGCAGTTTGCTGGGGACCGTTAGGTTTCTCTGATGTGAGAAGTAAATTTCCAACTTTTAAGACAGAAAATTATGGTCCATTAATATTAACCTAGCTTGAACTGGATATCAGTTTAAAATTGAAATAAAAAAGAACAATTTTTTAACAAGAACTAGTCATTCAATAACTAAATACCCCATGTGAGAGTACTATCTAAAACCCCAATGCTTAAAATCAATGATGCAATAAATTTTGATAGCTTTAAAAAGTTGGTGAATAAGTTACTTACTTTTTTTGTATTATAAAAAATACTAACACTTTTATGAATTGTTATTGTCTGCTGTTATATGGCTAAACCTTTTCCCAAAATTCTATGAGAGTACTACTTAAACACCTAAAATGTTAAAATATATTTTCTTAATTTTAACTCTAATTTGTAAAAAATAAACAAATGAAACCAATTGATTGCTTTTATGTTCTATAAAAACATTTATGTATACAAAATGATTATTGCCTGCTATTATCTGGTTAAACGTTTTTCTTTAAATTTTTAATAAGTTATATAATAGAGATAAAATCCTATATTCCAAATCAATAATAAAAAGAAGTGTCTGTATTTTAACTGTAATTTTCTCAATAGAGTTGCATGGGTAATTATAACACAAAAAAGTGTTGAAAAACAAAATATATATCAAAAAGGAATCAAGAGTTGAAATAACGTAACCATTTCATTATATATATATTTTACTTTTCCTATAAAAATATATTCATTTAAGTAAAGTTAGACATTTTATCTAACTTTAATTAAATGAACTATATTTTAGGTTGGGGGTGGTTTTAAGGAATAAAACAGTTTTAATGCATATTAATTTTTCCGATCATTCTTTTAGGAGTTGAAACTAACTAGTAAATGTTTTACTGAAGAAAAGACTTGTAAGTTAAAAAGATAAGTTTTTCTGCATTAATATTAACTCATGGTGGCACTCACAAATGAACCACACAATTAATCTGTAAGCGCTTTAACTTTCGTTTATATTTCAATCAGCTGTGCATGATCAAACACACGTACTCACTATAGGTTATAATATTCTTTCATGTTTTAGTTTAACCATTCCTCAAAATTAGTGTCAGAAAATCAGCTACTGAGTGTAGTTAAACCTAGCTTGAAATGCTTGACTGTACGAATTGTACTTCTTTCTCAATATGATTAAACCATTCCTCAAATCTGTACCTTCAGAGCCTAACTAACGTAAGTTTCATTAGCACTACTTTAAGAACTGAGTGTAAAAACTGAAAAGAATGATTTCGTTGCCTAGTTACAAAACTGTAATATGAACTAGGCTTTCAAAACGTTATTGTTAACATTAAAATAATATGCATGCTTTGTACCTTGTTGGTGTTGGTTAATTTTCGTGCAATTAAACAATATCTGAAAACCGCTATTTTTGGATTTAAAAAGTCTGGTCCTGAACAAGTCCTTAAAAAGTGTTGGTCTGGTTCTCGGGTACAGAAATTTTAGTGTTAGTAAATTAGCTCTAGAATGGGACTTTATCTAGCTTGAAATGCTTGACTGTACAGGCTCTCCTTTGGGGCAGAATAGCCTTTTCTGAGCAAATTTAGGGTCCAGCTGAAGTGCTATATTTATACTTCTGGAGATGAAAAAGACATTGCGTATCTAGTTCTAAATGCGCAGGATTTCATTTTTATTTGAGAAAGTTTCGAGCTGCTGTCTTTGTATAAATTTTCACATGCAGAGTAAGATAAAATATGAAGCGACAAGAATAGAAATAAATGTGAAATTTTTTCAAACCGTACTCACGATTTCTTTGAAAATAGCGAGAATATTATTGTGGAGCCTTCAACTGAAATTCCGTAAATTAAACGCATAAAAATAAAATGTACAAAATACTTTGTTATGCTGTCAAAATCACTTCCTTTCGAAATACTTCCTAGTTTGCGTGGTGATGCAATTCAATTCTAAAATTTATAAAATATTATAATAGGAGTAAATTCTTTTTCACTATTGAATTTTTGTATTCGAAAGAACCATTTGAGGAATAGTAATAGAAATAAAATTTCACGTTAATTTAAAGCACAAATGAGCATTAAAACGCAGACATATGTTTCGGGATTGCTTGGAATCCCTTTTTCAATGCGACAGGGAGCTTCTAGACTTCTATTACTGTTTACTTGCACAAAGTTAAATTATTATCATTTGAGGAATGTTCAGCAGGTATTTCTCACATTCTTACCTTACTTCTTTCATTAAAACATTTTCCGCTTATGCCCTTTTGTTTACTGCAATTTACACTGCTAAACCAGAATTCTTGTTATTGGAATAAAATTTCTTATTTTCAAGAATGTCATGTTCTCGCAATAGCTCAGAGTCTAAATAATTTATATTAAAAAAAGAGAGTTCTTATTTTTTAAGTAACCCTTCCTCAAAAATGATCCGGTCTCATTTTTGAGACCGCTAAAAAAAGGAAAGAAAAAATTCCTCACTGAGGGTTAAAACGTGCACTGTCTTGACGGTTTCCTAATTCTGTACCACAACGTCAGTACTACATCGAACGGAGAGGGGAAAGTTAAACTATATAGCTTCCAAGCGTGCCAGCTGCAGCTGTTAAAGTATATCTGTGCCAAATTTTTCGTAGCCCAATCTAGACGAGCGTTAATTATGAACTCGTCCATTGTATTTTCTTATTTTACTGCGTCCGATTCGAATCTGACGAATTATTCATCTTGTATTCCTGCTCTGAAGAGGTGAACAAACTACTCATATTCTTAAATCGCTTTGACGTCTCACACGGTAAATAGCTCCTTTATTTTGAGACAAATACTGTTGTTCTGAAGAAGCATTCACTAGAAAAACACCCCGTATAAAATAATTATGAACATAAAGTTTCTCTATATATTTTTAATTTATTGCAGTAAGTACTTTCTCTTTTTTTGACTGTAATTTCTAACTATGAATCGGTACTTTACACTGCGAACATAGTTTGATCATTTTTGAGTCAAAATTACTTAGAAAAAAATAAGCAGGTATATTTTCTCCCTTTTAAGCATATCATTCTTAACAGTGTAGTTTTTCCTATAAATTTATTCATCGAGAGTTGACATGAATAAATTTTAGAATTCAGTTTGCATCATTGAAAATATTATGGATAATGCTAGGATGTAGATTTTTATTAGAAAGAAACTCGAACCAAATGTTATCAGGGAAAGAAATTGAATACAACAAGTCTCAAATACTGAGATGCTCTTTGTATATATAGCCTGAGGCCCAAAAAAAAAAAAAAAACTAAAAAATCTTTGGCTGGAGTTAGTATCATATTTTTGCAAAGCATCTTAGTTACTTCACAAGTTATTCAATGTGGTACCGCCTGCAGCAGTTAAGCAAAACTACCACCTGTCAAAGCGAAAGGTACGTTGTTTCTAAAAAAAGGCTCTTTATGAATGGGAATAGCATTCTGCTTTCGACATATTCCTTTCTTTCCCATCATGACTACTTCTTAACAAAACTTTTGAGTAGGCGTTTCAAACTCTTGCCCTTTCGTTTTTTATTCTCTGCAGAAAAATGAACTATTTTTCTCACATAAGTAAAAAAAGAAACCATTTACTGTACTTGATATTTGAGTTGATATTTCAATAGAAGCTCCTCTTCATTGGTAGGAACTGATAAGAGCTTGTCTTAAAACCCAAACGCCCATTTCTCTGAAAAAATTGTAATTAATTCTCAAATTTACTGAGCATAAATAATTAGGAACCAATACAAAAATAGCTACTGTTCGCTTTCGTTGACGAATGTCTCTAAACACTTTTATACACTATAAGACAAATGATCAAAATGCTTTGTGCTAAAATGTAAGTACAAAGATAAAACAACGTAAAAAAGCACAAATTTAGAATAAAAAGTAACGCAAATAGCTATTTACGTTACTTTTTATTCTGAATTTGTGCTTTTTTACGTTGTTTTATCTTTGTACTTACTTCTTACTTTTATACACTCATTGCTAAAAACTTTTTTTTAAAAAGCTTATGTATCTTTTGCTTTTTTGATGCATGATACTTTCCTACTTTTTCAATGATGAATACTAAACAGCTATATTATTATAAAGTAGATATTGATGTAAAACACATAAAAGATTTTAAAATTACAATAAAACAAGTACATACTTTAACTAAAAAAACCAAAGTGAACATACTAGGCCACCGCTTGCGTAATAAATGGGCGGTGTGGACTCGCCCATAATTTTTAGGCGGGAACTTCTAAATTTCAACACTTATTGTGCCATGTAATGACGAGCTGGCTCAAAAAAATCAAAAACAGCATTTTTAAATTTTTTTTATATATGTTTTCTCATTCTTTCTTTTTAAAGAATAATCTTTAAAAAGGCTGTAGTGTTTCGGAAAATTATCATTGAAGAAAGCGTTTTTAAGCTTATTACAGGGTTCAAGATGCGATTCCTCCTATTACTATTATTACCATTGTCATTATTATTATTATTTATTTACATGTTTATTTTTAATTCTACTAAATTGTGAAAAATAATACTTTTAAAAATTTTCGTGCCAACATTTGAATGGAAATTCAAGTTTTTCTAACCTCGAATGTATGAAATTAAAATATTTCCTTTCAGCAAGCAATTTTCAAAATGTTTACAAAATAAATAAAAAAACATAGTTGTTTAATTTCTCCAAGCCATCTGATCAATAGATGGCGCACAAAGATTTTAATAGTTAAAAGTTCCCGCCTAAAAATTTCGTTTGCGTTCGCACCGAATTTGTTCGCGAATAGGCGGAGTCTGGCATGTTGGCTTTCGTTCTTTTGATTTAAAAGTATGCATTTTTTTCTACTTGAAATTTTTTTTTCATGTTTTACAAGAATTTGATTACAATTGCTGTGTGACTGGTCCGAAAAGAATTGAAAAATAAACACGCTTCAATCATGTAGATTTTTATGTATTTAAAATCTACCCCTTTCCCTCCAAGAAAAAAATATAGTTACGCCACTGCAACTTACTGCTTGTCAGCAGCCTAATTTAACATTTTTCGCTTTAACTTGCAGCTATCATAAATGGAATAAACGGCTAGTATTCCGTTATTTACTGTTAGTAAATTAAGATTCTTCTGAAGTGCTTTTTACAATATTTTTCTTTTTTCACTGTATTATAGATTAACTCCTTCAATGCACGGTAATAGAGGTTTATGAACAGTTGTTTTTTTTTCAGTTGAATGCTAAAAATAGCAAGTTATTGCAGCTCAAAGGCATTTTTACGCAAAGTTTATTGTAAATATGTGCCTTATTTCTGTTTATATATAAACTTTGCATGTTAATATTACTGGTGTGTTCACTGTGGTCAGAATACATAGTTAATATAAGTTAACAGTTTGTGTGAACACTAGTTAACTCCCTTGCAAAATACTTTAATCTGAACATTATCGGCCCCAAAAAAATTTTAGGAATTAGAAGATTGTAACTTATTATCCTAATTTACTTTTTATGCTTGTTCTTAAAAAGAAGAAAATAGCAAATGAAAGCTAAAGAGTCTAAAAAGAAAAAAAAAAAAAAGGAAATAATTTAGATCAATGGCAGCAAAAATATTAATGCAAGTGCAGCACTCTAATAAAAACGACCCGCAGTCGTTTGTGATTGAAATCTTTAAGGTTCCATTGTCTAGGATTCTTTTTCTTTCTTGTCTTACTAGAGACATGTACTTCAAAGAATTCCTCATAAACGAACAGAATAAGAAATCAGGATATTCAAAGGTAAAAATCGTTTTATGTTTTGTTATTCATGCATTTTGGTTTTAAACTAAAGGAACAAATGCTTTCCATTTTCTCAGATAAGATTACATTGAACATAGATTATTACATTGCATATAGACAGCGAAATTTAATTTAATGGAATGTTTTTGTAGGTAAACGTAATTGCGTTGTTGTTTCTGGGAAAATGTTACAGTGAATGTTTTTATTTATCTCGAAGCAAGACCAATTCTAGATCCACTGAATTTGATTTTCATACATTACCGTTAAAACGATTACGCACGGGCTGAATATTTGACAAATCCAATGATGTTTCATACAAATTTGCAATGATTTTTTTTACATGTGTTTAGAAGTTATAAGAAACTCCTTTAACTCTACTTTTTGGGTTAACTAAAGGGTTCATTGTAGCTCTGAAACACGTGTGTACAATATTCATTTCATAATTGGACAAAACAATATTGGAATTGCCAAGGAATAAAGACCGTTTGTATTATAAACTTGTAATGGTTAGTAAAATGAGTAGGGTCAGGTGGGGGAAAGTGGTCAATGAGGTAAAGTGGTCATATGGCAAAGAAAAGGCTATAGCTTTGAAATAAATAACGGAATTGGTGTAAATTTTTTATTTTAGATTTCAATAATTAGGACTTAAATTTCACATTCAAAATTGTTTTGATAACTTTTTAGGTGAAGAAAACAGTCAATTTGTTTGTTTATACAATACTTTGAAATTGAAATAGCTCTTTCAACTTCTCTCTAACATTTTGTTTTAAAGAATTTGCATCTAATTGACGGTGCAGGAAGCTTTGCACAGATCACAAAAATACATCCTCACTAACCATGAAACTAGATTTAGTTTTTATATTATTTTACAGTAGTTTAAGTAAGGTGGGGTAAAGTGGTCATAGTATTAGGCTTAACATGCATCGATGCTCTAAAATTACTTTAATTTATGAAGTAGACCAGGACTTAACTTACATAAAACTCACGGGAACTCAGCTTCCATATTTACTTTCAATTTTATGCGAACTTTTAACTATTAGAGGGAATTCAGGCTTATTACGACTAAAGGGCTCTGCATTTATTTTGTTTGAAATTAAGCCGTGAAGCAGATGTTAGTTAAACATAATTGTCACAAATACTATTATTATTTCTTAAAAAAATAACTTTTAAATTTACTTTTAGTAAAAATTATTAAACACAACTGAGCTCAAATGCAATACGGATCATTCATAAATGATGTCACGCTTGGGGGGGGGGGGGGGGGGTTCGTGAGATTGTGACAAAGTGTTACAAGGGGAGGGTATAACAAGCAGTGTGACATCCTGATAATGCAACATGCGTGAAATGTGACAAAAGGGGGGGGGGGACATTCCGTTGAAGTCTGACATTTTGTGACAAAGGGAGGGGGGATCAAATATGTGGGAAAAAAGCCTGACATTATTTATGAACGGCCCCATAGAGATTGAAATTATAATACGTTAGTCTTCTTACAATGATGTGTCTAATATTGACAAATTTTTAGAAGCACATTTAATAAAACAATTTTCAAGTTATCCCAATAGAATAATTCATTTCTAAACAGACTTATTATAAATATTATTAAGCTGCCTATGTTTAGAACTAGTTGTACTTCGAACAAGAATAATGCAGTAAAGAGAGAGAGAATTAAAAATAGCTAGGTTAAAATACGTATTTTTCTCACATCTTGATTTTTAATAAGCCGTTATTATCTCAGAACTCTCTTACTAGCATTGTTTCCTTAATATGTAATTTCAATAATTTAGTCATTCATTAAAAGCTATTTTAAATTTTTTCGCGGAAAATTTTGAATTTCAAATTTATGTTTAATTATATGTATTAAATTGAAGGGCAGACATACAGTCTAATATTTAATTAAAACCTAATAATACCTGTTATTATGTATCCTAAAATAATTTGGTACATAACTTTGTTTTAAGACCATCTATGCAGCTGCCTAAGAAACTGAAATACCTTACCAGACGTTACGAAACCAGACGTTATGGCCAACTTTTGACCATAATAGAGGGCCTTAATAAATTCAGTTGGATGAAATATAGTTGTTTCCTTACTAAAACGAAAATTTATTGAGTATTTTGTAATATTATGATTATTAATACTTTTATAGTGTCTTTTCTTCAGTTATGACCACTTTACCCTATGGGGTTAAAGTGGTCATAAATACATCCCAGAAAGAAGGCGTTATAAAATTTACTTCATTTTTTCTGCTCAAAATGTAATGCAATCTGTTCTTTAATAATGTAATGAAAAATATCAAGCAAAAAATCTGAAAGTTTTGAACAAATTCTTATATTTATTGGCGACGAAAGTCGAAAAACTTGGATTTTATGAGCACTTTACCCCACCTGACCCTATAATTAATCAGCGCAACATCTTCGTGTAAGAAATATATATTAAAGTGCTTGTTTATAGCAACCCTATCTCTAGCTCGATTGTTTGTACGTATTATGCAAATATCTTACATAGTATTTTTCTAGCCTGTTTTCTGTCGGTTCAAGAGACCTTCCTTATTCATTTATCAAATTCTATGATTTACACCTCATTTTAAAGCTTGTCGTGCCGGCTAATGACGTAAAATAGACCCACGGTCTAAAAATGTACCCCTTCTCTAAAATTTGAGATTTAAAATCATCTAAGAAGAGGTCTTTTAATAGATGCTTCGGCTTTTCGATAGGTCTCGAATATGATATCCACTTGAAATATCAGCGTTTACATATTTCTTTTTAAAATAACACTTCCTTCATAATAAATACAACTTATGATAAAAAAATCTCAGAGGATCCTTCACTTCCAACATTGTATTTAAAGAGGTTTCGTAAACGCGTATATTATTGGTATGTTTGAATATATTACTTCTGTATAAAAAAAATTGTAACAGCTATTTGTACTGATGTTCACTTACATGTCTTATTTTGTACAAACACCCGTTTTCTTTTTCTATTCTTCTTCCAATTTTTTAAAGAATGGAATGCCACACAAAAGGGATTGGTGCGCAGGGCGGAATTCCGCACGGGTCGACTAGTCACTTATAATTTTCAAACAGTGCATATATATATTATAGAAGGTGCATTATACATTTGTCTGTTTATACCTTATTTCTTTTTCTTTTCATGCAAAATGTATAGTACTATTGCAGTAAAATGAGATTTTGCGTCATGATAATGAATATAAGCCGCACAAAGGCAGTTTTAGATTCATTTACAACATATATTACTAGTTAATCAAGTAAATGTGAATGTGGTATAAACGTATGCTTCGTCATTCATAATAATCACTAAAACTAAACTATACTGCAACGTATTTTGTGTCTAATTTTATTAACTCGGATGTCTCATGTATTATAACCTATTAATATGTGGTTATTTGCATTTATTCTGCACAAAATCTATGTTTATTGAAATTTCTCCTAATTAAGCGTAACTTAAACGTATCACTCATAACACGGCTAAACTGGTTAGAAATAGCCGAGGTTCATGCAAAGATAATTTTATTCGCAAACATCAGTTTGAAACAATACCGATCAACAGATAATGTAATACAATTTGCTGAAGTATCATTGATGGGAAAATACAGACGCAAAAAATAATTTCAGAGAAACTGTATTTATTTTCATGAAAGACCGAGTCGTTATTTTTAAACATAGCATTTCACGAATTGCCCAGCGAGGACAAATCGTTGGACTGGAAATTAAACAACTGTCGAGTATTAGTCAGAGGTGCATATGCAAAGTCTTCTTTGAAATCCATTTTTACTTTTTAGGTACAGCTTGCTGTTTTGCTCCATTGAGTTTACTTTGAAACCTTTGTCAAATGTGTTAGTCTTGCGTAAATACGAACTTAAAGACAAACAACTGATTGGAAATAAGTAAGCGCATTTAAACTGTTTCATTAAACCTTTTCTAACATGTTACTTTGAACCTGAATTAACATATAAAGGGTTTGAAAAGTTTAATGAAGAAATATACTTTGGAATGGTATTTTGTGTAGCTTTTAGTCTATAAAATGTATTTCCAAGTGTGACAAAAATTATTAGTCATCAGTGGTACTTGGTTGTTTAAAAACAATGAATGAGTGGAAAAGCTTTACGTAGATAACATACTACGTGACATTTTTGAAGAAAGGGAGGTTTGGCCGTATGAATATGTTATCCCCTTTAATATTTTGAATATATCCGTGGTATCCTAGGGGTTAGGATGTCGGTAATCGGATCGGTAGGTTCGGTGTTCGACACCCGACCTTCTGAAGACCCACCAAGTACACTTGGGGATGTGTGTATATACAATCCGTAGGCACTGAACTCCCGAGGCAGTTCCACGGATGCAGGAGACTGGAGAAATTCTCTCTCCTATCATCTGAGTATACTTTCTGTGTTTGAACCTGAAATCCTTCTTTTACCCTTGCGATGCTCAATAATTAAATGGAAGGGGCTTATGTAACCTTAAAATAGGTTTTTAACACCCGGGCTCGGTGGCTTCGAATATATCGAATATACCTATTGGCATAAGTAACAGCATTGACGTAACAATATTCTGAGGCCGGGGTGGTACAGCATTTGTACTTGAAGTATAAGAAACAGGTGCAAACACTAATCCATGTCAATTTTAGTTTTGAAAAATGTCTATTTCTCAAGAATTGTGTCTTACAAATACCAGGAAGAGCCTTAGTGCTGAGGAACAACAGTGAAGCTCAAAAGCCCGATTTCCGAAAACAAAATGCTTCTGCTACATATAATAAACCACCCCAGGATCAAAAAATTAAACATAATTTTTTTTCGCTATTTTCAGTAATGAGAAGATTCTCCCAAACTGAACAAGTTAACTTAGACAGGACTCTGACCAGAACGAAATTAACGAGTGCAAGCAAATCAAAACTTACAATAACTTCTTTATATCATCATCACTTCATCTAAAAAAAATCTGATTGTGTGTGTGAAAAGAGAGAGAGAGAGAAACGAACCAAAAACTTTAAAGTCAATTTTCTAAGACTGAGTTATTTTTTCGACAATATGTTATTCAACTAAGTTCTTCGATTGTAAAATGTACGCCTTTGTGCAATAAAAGAAAAATTAAAAATAATTGTAAAATTACGCAAATTTTGTGTTTAATTTTCCGTTAATTTTTAATCTTTATTTTTTTTTCTTCGATTGTACTGTTAATATAAAAGCAATTTTGTATTTAAATCTTATTAGACGACGTTTTTCGAGAAATCAGAAATCATTCATTTTTTTAATTTAAAAATATAGTTTTAATTTTGTTGTTACTTTTGTCGGTTGTATGATTACAAAGTAAATACTTTTTTGCAGCATTCTTATGCGGTTTGAATTCTTTCTTTTATGGCTGTTTCGGACTGAAACTTTACGTAATTAAAAAAAAAACCTAGTTTTTATGAAATATAAGTGCATTTGGTTTCTGAGTCACTCAAAGTTGGCTTGCACGAACAGGCAATTTGTTTTATTTATTTATACACACCCAACGCGGTGAATATCAAAGATAAAAAAAAACGTCAGTACAAAAAAAAAAAAAAATTAGTATAGTAATGTAATAAAATAATAAAATTTAGTTTGTGGGAGCTAAAGTTCTAACTACGTTTACAGACTTATTATTAATACTATTATTATTTTTCATAAATGGAAGAAGTGACGAAGCATCACGCAAAAGCAAGTCACGAACGGCTGTATTTGTTATTTTTCTGTTAGAACAAGCGTACAATGATTCGCAGATATACATTACTGAATTATTTAAAATGAAACATAGAGAAACTGTTATTATGCCTCGTTATGTCTCAAATGTTATTAGACACGAATTTAAACGTTTTAGATCACAATGCAGATGAGGCAGTACAGCTTCTTATTGCTTTGCTTTAGCGATTCAAAATATAGAATAATAATTTAATCTTTTTCTAGAGAATGTGGGAAATGTCAGAATGTATTAGTTATCAATTGTCGTATTGCCTTTTCGGATAGTAACAATGAAGGGAGCGACAAACACAACTTCAGCAATTTAAAAATACATTAATATTTAGAACTTTTAAAAAGCAAATTTAAGCCCTTTTTTTTAGTTATAATGTTGAGATATATATGTTATAAGATTCCTCAAATATGAATGAAATGAATATTAATGGAAATATTTTGTTTTAAAATTATATATTGTAATTCATACGAGTTTAGAAAATGTCACAAAACTGTTTCTATGTTTTTAACGTTTTTGACGGAGGAATTTTATTTAAAAAAAATATTTATATGAAAAAATAGTAAAAAATAAATAAAAAGTAATAAGGCCAGTGTAGGCTCTTGACCGGAATTTTATTGTGACCTGAAAATTATGTTTACTGAATAAATCAGTAAACATAATTTTTCGTCATTCGTCTTCTCGCCGAATAAACGCTTCAGAAAATTATCCACTTGAGGCAAAACTTTTTTTTCCTAATTTTCTGAAACATTTTAAGAGGCAGATCACTGCCATGTTAATATTCTGCTATCTGAATAATGTTTGGCTGTATTGGAGCCATCAAAAAAAATAAATTAAGATCAAGGGGAACATTTTAATCTTTTGTATTTCCCGATAAAGTAGGCAAATTTCATTCCCCGAGAATGGTTTCTCAAAAATCTATTGAACATCAGTTTTTACTGGGTGCGATCAAAATATCCAACGGCGAAGAAATAAAGCATTTCAAACAACAATTTAAAAAAAGAACGGATTAGGAATGTGTTTTATTTCTTTCTTCCCTCTCTTTAACGTTAAAAAAAAAAACAGATGGTTAGGGGGCAATTTTATTTGCTGACAGATTTAAAATGTAAGGGGAAAATGTTTCAATTTACGAAATTTTTGACACATTAATGTCAAAAAGAAAAAGATGGCAGATTATTTGTTTTTATACGAAGGATTAGGGTGCTTTTTTTACGTAAATAATTTTCCAAAATATCGTCATTATTATTTTTTGATGTTCCCTATAGCAATAACAAAACAGTAAATCAATTTTAATTTTATTTCACGAATATTTCCCTTTTTGATCACTGGATGGTGCAATATTGTCTAGACTAGAACTCAGTTTGTTCTCAGGCTTAAGGTTTTAGAGCTTTACTGATGCCTCTCGGTATCAAGGATTTCTCTGGAATTTGTAACATATAAATCCCAGTGAAATTGTCAGTTTCAATGAATAAAATTTGACATGAGTCGCCGCTTTCATCAGTCATAAGTACTACCTCATCAATTTTATACTTTAAATTGCCTGCCTTTTTTTTTCATGCTTTACGCTAGCCCGTTTTATGAAACTCTCGTAATACTTTAGAGAACTTTTTTCTTAGAATTGTATTTTACATTATATATTTTCCAATATTATTTACGTAATGTATGCTTAACGTCTTTTATTTTCAACTACTATTCAGTTATGTTTGATAGGTGATGAATAACACTTGATTTTGTTGCGAAAGTGCAATAAAGCGTGCAAAGAACAGAGTAAAGCCATTGCTGTTGATCGAAAATTTACAAACTTACCTAAATTAAAAAACAAAAAGCATACAAAGTAATAAGAAGAAACAAAACAAAAAAAAAAGTAGTACATGGTCATGGAGCTCTAGCAGTAACTTAATAAGTTGATAAAAGGTTAATCTGAGCAGAAATAATTATTCCCACTAACTGTTTTGCATAGCACTCTTTCCAAGTATTTAAGCGAGAAGGAAGGTAAATTTACCTGACATAAAAATACATTTCTCTAACAAACTGCCCCTAAAAAAAAACATTTCCCTTTACAAGATAAATATATTTAAATTATAGTTTGAAAAAATAAATACAATCGTATTTAAAATTTCCGAGAAGTTATTCCGGAAACATAAAATACTAATCGCAACGTATTTTATCATTTATAAAAGGTTTTATATGGGTGACTACAGGGGTCCCGAAAGTCACTAATCTGGAAATCGATCACGAAAGTAACGAAAAAGTAATGAAAATTAGAAATAGGTCACTAAAATTTTCCGTCCAACGGGACCCCAGAAGGCATCGGATATCAGGTATCTGATGTGTTTTTAAATATCCGGAACCCGATCCGGCTACTGGTTATCTGGCGAATTTGATTGTTAAAACTTAATTAATTTACATCTTTTGAAAATATATGAGAATTACAATCTTGGATGTTTTTAAAATATGCATAGAGTTTACAAGTTTGAAACATCAGAGCCGGATATTCGGTACTAATACGTCGTGCAGAGGACATCGAAAATCCGATGTCAAGCAGAATCAATATCCGGTGTAACACCGAACAGTTACGAAAAAGTCACGAAATTACACTTTTGAAAACTTGTAGACAACCCAATATGCATGTAAATATATAATCTGCAAAATTTACGCTATAAAATTACGTTTCTATAGTTGAAATTTGCTTCAAAAAATTTAATATTCACAAAGGCGTCGTTCTGAAAACAAATTCATTTTTAGACGTCTTTTTTCCCTTGAAATGAGCAAATTACCTATGACATGTTCATTTGAATTTTAGATACTAATAGCATGTCATATTCAATGTTATTACAGTTTTGGAAAGTGAAACAAAGAGTTGTAATTGCAAATAACAATGTCTGCTTAACTTAACTCAACTCGGTAATTTATAAGATATCTCTCCAACCATAACAAATTATTTTGTTGCTAAGTAAGGAAATTTTACGAATTTATTGTCAATATTAATCGAATAAAAGTCTATAGAAAAGGCTAGATAATTTATGAAACGAAGTTCAACACGTAATTGAAACTTTAATTTAATGCTTAGAAGGAAAATTGCTAACTTAAAAATGGTAAAAATTTGCATCATTTAATATACATTTCTGAAGGGAAAATATTATTTTAAAGACGTTGCATATTGTTTTTATATTTTCGTCTTCATGGGTTGTTTGAAAAAAACAAAGAAGGACGCGCATTAAAATGAATACTATTGACTATAAATGATGAAAGTTTACTTTTTTCGGAAATTAAGTATGAAACAACAACGTTCTATCGCACAAAATTGCAAAATATATTGCAGTCAAGTGTTAGGGGGTTACATGGTCATTGCTACTGAATGTGTTCCGAAGTAGTCGCATTGACCTGCTTCATTGCGATTGTATTGTTCGTCTTGATGTGTACTACCAAACTAGTTTTAAGTGTTGTGGTACAATTTAAACACTATATTAAAAAAAAAAAAAAAAAAAACTATTGATGAATGGAAGAAGTGCAGACATGGCGGGCTTGGCAATTAATTTAATGAACATAGTGTGTTTTTTAGATGAAGAAGAGTCACTGAAGCAACTTCCACGCGCACACACATACACACACACAAAAAAAAAGTACTTGCTTTAAAAAGTGGACCTACCCGTTGTGCCCATTGCATATCGTATACTGGTGAATATATTTTCAAAAAGAAAAAAATAATTCGATATATATGGTATCTCTCAGTTCCTGCAAAAACGTCTTAACTCTTTAAATGATTTCTTAGTAAATACTATAGAGATAATTCCTGTAGTATGAACTAAAAAATAATATCTTGCATGATTTTACTGTACTGTATCCTACAAAATTAGACTCGTAACACAGAAAAGGTTCAAACTATTTCAAAAGAAACCATTTCAGAATTTTTCTTTCTAAAAGAAATAAACTTCTTTTCTAAAGTGTTGCGCTCCCCACTACAAGCTCAGTAATATTGCGAAGTGATAATTCAAGTTAATATATTGAAGGAAAAATATTTTATAAATCTATTTATATTTCGGAATTTTTATTTAAAGAACATACAATGTAGTTGTTTTATAAGTAATATTCTACCGGTATTATACATCCAATCAACGAAACTGTCACACAGTTGTTCCCCACTTAAGATTTAAAATAAGTTATTTATTTTTGAAGGAGTTCACGCAAAATCCTTATCTCAGAAATATTTATTTCCATTAGAATATTTTTTAATAAAAAAAGAAGCAGCAGAGCAAAAACTTTAAGTTTGAATCGCACAAAAGCCTCACTCCAATGCGTTTTTTAATTTATTTTCCCTTTTCCGCCTTTGTTTAAACTTTCTTTGGCTTATAACTCCTTTTTCGGTATCTTATCATTCTTTTATTCTGTTACGGTATCTTATTCACCACTTCTTGCAGTAGCTCCCATACTTTAATATGAACTGCAAGTCAATATTAACTTTTGATTGAGGCACGTACTTTAAAAAGTAAATCATTTTACACTATGGTAAAACATCTGCTTTTGATTGAATATATTGTTTGCTAGTTCAAATGCTTTATCATTTTTAATTAAGTTACTTGAAAGAAAAATTGATAATTAACGCAGAAATAAAGAACAGTCCGTTTTTAAAAATTATAACTTTTTTTCTGTGAAAAACTAAGTTTTCTATTAATGCTTAAAAAGGAATGAGGTTTTAATTATTTTGTAGAATTTTGACAAAAAATTTTGAATTTCATTTTTACGAAAATTTAATGCAGTCATTTATAAAACAAACTATTTAAATGCATAGTCATTTATAAAAATACAATAATAGTTTTGTTTCTACAATTATTTTTATTCTTTGTTTTATTTCTTTCCTTTCATAGCGGAAAAAAATAGTTATCTTGGCTAGTGTTTCTTTTCATTTAAGGAAAATATAAAGGGAAAAAAACGAACAATGAAATAATATAAAATAAACTATGGTGTTATTGTCAGCAGCCAGCCTTAATTTCAGAGCCGGTGGTAGTAGGCATTTAGTGCCAATTACATTACTGATGTACATTATATATGGAATATTATAAGATTTTTAATTCGAAATTCGAACATTTTAAGAGTTGAATATGTATATATACGATCCTTTAGTACCAATAATTATGTTTAGTAAAATTTTGTATTCTTTTAAAATACTAAAACAAACGCTAACCGACTGCACTAAAATTAGCTGAAATGCTTAATTTTAAAAATTGAGCTTTATTTTTCAGAAAATCGTGGGTTGTTAAAAAGTGGAAACACTACTAACTTTTACATATGAACCATTGAAAGTTGCGGATAGATTAAAATGAAGTGTTAATTAAAGTGCAATAAAACATAAAGAACGTTACAAAACAATACGTCCTAAATAAACGTTATACTTAGACTTAATCAATTTTCTTCTGATACCTCAATGAAAGCTTTTCTGGGAATGATAATTGAAAAAAAAAAAAAAATCCCAAATATTAAAATGAACAATCTCTATCATTTGTTTAATCAGTAGACAAATGTTTTGTGTAATATTTTTTTAAAACGAGTACAAAATATTAACTATAGGGACCTAGGGAGTATATAAAAATTAAGATTTCGAAATGCTTACAGTTAAATTTTTATTTTTAAGAGCTCCGTAAGATGATTCCTTATTTCATTTACAGCATTTTTCAAGTGAAAGTATACATCATCTGGAGTTCTGATAGAAATCACCAAGTCCACAGAAAAAAGGGGCGATCAACTGCAGTGAATTCTAATTTGCGATAGTATGAAATAATTATTATTATTATGATTAGTGTGAAAAAATTCGCGATTACTAATGAAAAAATTACACAATTTGAATTTTACGTAAGTAAGTCTACTGATTAGGGTTCTGTTAACTATTTTTTGCTATTTTTCTTAACGATTTGAAAGTTTAAATTCACAGTACAGTATAGTCCCGAAAACTCGGCAGTTCAGATAACTCGGCCAATAGACTGACTGGGCGAAAAATTTCTTTAAAACTTCTTTCTACACATTTAAAAAAAAAAAAAACGTGTAGGCAGTTTTTCCAAAGTCGGCTAATTCATTTTCATTATATACTGTTTTATGCTTTCAAGTATTTTTCTGAGGTCTGTCTTTAAATTGCTGTACACAATAATTTTCATGTAGTAGGGTCTATGTCTTCATAAAGAACATGGTTTTCCATTATAAAAGAGTATTTGTATATCTCTGTTGAATTATCAAGCAAACAATTCATAAAAGTACAGTAACGTATTTCAGAGGAAACACTCTTATTCTTTTTTAGCCCACTTCTCGATAATCCCGAATTTTCATAAATTCGGCCACCCGTCTATCCACATTGCGCCGAGTTTTCAAGAACTGTATCTCAAAACTGTAGTTATGAGCTTAGGGAGTTTTAGCTGAAAGTCGACGATATGTTTTACCAACAGTCGCGAATATAAAGTATGGGTACATAATTAACTTTACATACTGTATATGTGTCATTTTGTACAGCAAAATATAAGAAAACAACTATTTAAATAAGTTCTTCAGCAATATTAAAAACGTCCATCCTTTTAAATAGTGCCTTGAAAAAAAATAAATATAAAGGGAGAAAAAATCCTTGTCATTCTTTTTCGTACTTATATTTTCTTTAAATTAATAGAGAAATTTTAGCTGAGATAATTTTGTTATCGTTGTCTTTGTCAAACAGAGAAACAAAATGTGCTGGTATTGATTAAGATTTTTACAAGAAGCGAAGCATATAATGTTGCTATTGTAGACTATTATAAAGAACTTCAATTGGAACATTGTTCCATATGAAATTGTGTGTTAATTGAATAATCATTTACTGCCAAAGGGTTGATGAATAATACAAGCACTCAATATAACTGTGTACTTAATTAATTGAAGCAGAAAACTTAATTAGCTTAACTAAATAAAACAGACTAATTAACTAAGAAAACTAAATAACTTAATTTTGGTAGCAAATGTTTCAAAAGGTAAACATTTAACTATACAAAGAATATAAATCAAGATTTTTACCATAGTTTGAAAGGTTTCACTGACGTATTGCGTTATTTTTTTAAAAAAATACCTTGAATCATTCCAATTTCATTTCATAAAAGTTATTGAAGAGAAAATGTTCGGAATTTTTCATAAAACAGGAAATATTTTTCAAATATTAATGTACTAAATTGTGATTGAAAGTCAAAAAACTATTTTCGAAAAAGGATTTTCAAAGAAAAATGCCGCTCTAGATGAAACATTGATTTTTCTTGAAATATAAGAAATGTTGCAAATTTCATAGATTTCTACGGAAATGCTGACTTTTCGTATATTTTCTTTAACATTATTGACAGCGTTTGAAAGAGCACCTGAAAGAAGCATTCTTTACTTTGTACTCAATTTATTTTTCACAATGCTCGCTCGAAATTTCTTCATTGCATTTATTTTGTAACATATTTTATAACATTTTCCGACTTGAAATATAATTTGATTAGCTTTCAGTATCTACCCTTCTTAACGTCAACCTCCCTACTTAAAATAATTTGAAGGCAAAAACGATTTTTTACTAAAATTTCATTATATTACATTAACCCCTCGTTATACCGCGTCTCGTTATATCGCTCATTCGGATATATCGCGCTTTTTCTATGTCTCCCAAAATTTTAAGTTTGAGTTCTCGAAAGTAAAAATATTGCAATTCTGATCCCTTTTCCCCTCATTAAACAAAACCTTCGAACAGGAATGTTTTCCTTTCTTCTGAATTCGTTGCAGTTAAAAGATGCAACAATTCTCCTCACACTCCCGAACTTGCATGCCTGCAGAATGATTCTGCACCCATTTCTAGATACCTTTTAGTACAGAAAGGATTCGCACTTGGCTGAAAAATCCAAATTATACAATCCCCTTAACCAAAAAAGGGAGAGTGATAGGTAAAGGAATTTCCTGAAAAAAAAATGGTTACCTTTATCTTTGACATCGTTTTCTCACCATGCTCAGGTGGCATGCTTAGGTCCACTCAATTTACTTGTACTTTTTGAGTTATTTCTAACGGCATCGGTTATATCGCGCATTCGGATATATCGCGCTTTTTTGCCGTCCCTCGACAAGCGCGATATAACAAGGGGCTACTGTATTAACATATTTTTGGTATTTTTTCTAAAAGAGAAAAAAGTTTATTTTTAGCCACTGTTTTCATTGTTATGCGTTCTGTATAAATAAATACCAATTGGATAAGAAATTATTTTATCGTAATTAATCATTTCTAATCCCTAAAAAATGTCGTCTGCTCTGTCTTCTCTATTGAATTCGACCCGGGCAATAGAGGTTGGACGAGGACTTCAACTTTTTCAGACATCCTTTGGGTGCTTTCACACCGAAGGGGCTAAAGACAATATTTCTGTCTTTTCTCATCTACGCAATCAAAAGGCGTATTTTTGAAGGCAAAAATATGCTCTGCGGTTGCGCAGATGACAAAAGACAAGTTTTTTTGTCTTTGTAGCCTTTGGTGTGAAAGTACCCTTTCAGTGTACTGCGACAGCAACAAAATGCTCCTCACCTTTGTTTTGCGCTAACGTAATAGTAGCAAAGATAACATTTTAGAGGCTAAACGCAAGCGCAGAAATTCAGCGACCGGACTTCTGTTGCTGTTGCTTATTCTGAAGTCAATCTTATGCTGCGTACAGACTGAGATATAAGTATACGCTGGGTCAGTTTCAATCCTAGAGCAGTCGGGCTGTGTGCATAAAATGCCAGATAGTGAATGCGAAAGGATAATTCATAATACTTAACCTTATTTCGTTAACATGTCACATGTATAGTATTTACACGCTTACGACCCTTCTGCAACAGAAATTTAAATTAAATTTTTAAGTATTTGTACTCACTTTTAAGAAATAAAATATATAGAGACCCATTTCTCACTCGATACACTGATTGTTTTTTCAGAAAAAATGCAACATTAAAAAATTAAAAATACTTTTTGTTTTGTAAATTTTGCATTTGTTTTAATGTGGTAATGAATATCATTCCGATAAACAACACGAGTTTTTGCCGAAAGAGGTTTCACAGGTCAACACAATATAGACGAAAAATATTCTATATAAACGAAAAATATAGACGAAAAATATTCTATATAAACGAAAAATATAGACGAAAAATATTCTATATAAACGAAAAATATAGACGAAAAATATTCTATATAAACGAAAATAATAGACGAAAAATATTTATTATAAATGTATACTTCTTGTTAAGTCTCGTGGTGTTTTCATAATTGTTTCATTTCATAACCGAACCGAAAATGTGAGAATGTTCTGGGTCTATGCGAAATCCCATGTGAAAGTTAGTGACTCATTAGCGTTTACGAATTATAGCTTAAGTGCTGGCTAAAGAAAATTTTCTTTTGATTAAGTAATTTTTTATTGTATGTAATTGTTATAAGGTACCTGTGCCCAATATGGACACCTTAAGGAAAATGCATTTTTTTCATCCCCGTATACACGTCATAGAACTCTAAAAATCTATGGCCACTATCTCTGGACTGTTGACTATCATTATTAAAATTAGCGACCTTGTAACTATCCTGGTTTAATTTAAATGATAAAAACAAAAAAAAAAGTTACAAGTGTCCATATAAGGAACCACCTGTCCTTATTATGGACATGCATGTCCATATTAGGGACAGGTGGCTCCTATTGACCTACTACACAGGGTTTATGGAAGAGTCACTCTTCCATGGGATTTTAGAGGAGAGGGGATAAAAATATATATCCTGATGTATTGCGAGGCAGGGGGCACAGTAAATATCTTCAGAACATGCACTTTAGAAGAGGGGTCACTTTCGGTCGTGGCTCTTCGAAGACCCACGTAAAGCACCTCAGTTACTACAAAATATTATAAAATAATGTAGTTGCTTTTGCTTAGCTTTATTGCATTTGTCTGCAGAATTTACATCTGCTATTGCTCAGTCCTCACACGATGGACAAATAAAAACTTCTTCATCAGGGGCGTTAAGTTCCACACAGTCTTCATGAACATATCGGCCGCATTTGATGCATGGACTCATGCCTGCAACAGCATTAATAGTTTGTAAGAAGCAGTACCAGCTCTCCTTTGTTGAGGAAGTAATACCACTGTTAAATGCGATTTCGCCAACAGAAATATCCTACTGAAAGGAGGCTTTTTTTTTATTTTTCTGCAAGGGCTTTTTGGAGGATTTTTTTTTTTTTGCGGATTGTTCAGATGACATCTTGTTGAACAAGGATTTTACCACTTTGATGCCTTTTCACTTTATCGCCTGGCGACGTTATGTCTTCTTCCTTCTTCAGCTGGACAGTGACAAACCTGTAAAAAGGTGTACTTCCCCTCTGAATTCGTAATGTAATGCTCGGATACTATAATTAAGATTAAAAACACATATACACATTAATTTATAATGAATTAGCTAAATAAAATAACATTAAACAGATATTTTACAAATTTGAGAATCTGAAGATTTACTTGCTGTACTTTCACAACAAAGGAGAGCTGGTACTGCTTCTTCTGAAGTATTGATGCTGTTGCAGGCATGCGGCCATACATAAAATGCTGCAGATGTGTCCATGAGAACAGTGTGGGACTTAGCACCCAAGATGAAGAATTTTTTATTTGGACATAAGGTGTCCATATTGGGAATCGGTCGTAGTTTTACTAAATCTTGTAATAAATAAAAAAAGAAAACATTTTTAAGCAATATATGCAATAGCAATCGAAAATATGTTTTATCAGCTTTTTAAAACACACCACTTTTTAATATTTAAAGTAATTTTACCATATCTAATACGGATTTAAACTTACCAGTAATTACGATCAGCACACCACGAAAAAATAAGTTTCCTTCAAAATGGCGAACAACGCGCTTTTTTTCACTTTCCAGGCTAAATTATCTTTTCAACTGCTTTTCTTCACGGACATGTAGTGCTATTTCTCGATCAAATTTCTTACTTTTAAAGGTATTAGGGGTGTCCATATTGAGAGCACTGTCCATATTGGGTACAAGTACCTTCTTTCAAATGTTTTACGAATACCTAGTTTTTCTTATTTTATAATTCTGTCTTATGTCTTTATTTTATGATTTCTGCTATGTTTACAAGAAAAATAGGACAAAATGTTGGAGTTTGCAGCGAGTTATGTTCATAAAGTTCTTATGGTCTATAAATAAATATCTGCATTGTTATACCCCATGTATAATATTTATTTTTCTATCAACATTCTTATATTCCGTTACCTACCTGCTTGAATAACTATTATAGAAGAAAAAGAAAATGTAAAAAAGAAATCATTGTTGACATTCTTGCTGATTGTTATTATGTCTGGAAGTCTCATAAAAACTCCTTTTAATGCCCTGCCCTTTCAGCTGATAGTTGTTGTTCATTTGCCCAATGGATCATAGTTATAGCCAGAATGTGTTTCGAAAAATGCAATACGACAAGTGCATTTTCGTTGTTTATTCCTTAAGGAATGAGACCTTTCACATCTTATTAGGTAATTTAGATGTATTTATTTCTCTCTTTCCTCACGGGATTTTTCCTTTTCTTTTCCGTGCGATGTAAGGATAGGTGTATTTTAAGCATGGTCCAGTATGGGGAATTTACTGAAAACGAAGAATCAAGGACGGAATTTTCTTAAATGTAAATATATTTATATGGCAGTGAAACTTCTCACTGAATAAAACTTTTAAATAGCAATGATAACATTTTGAAATGGTAAAATTTTATATTTCGTGTAATTAATGGTTCTTATAATAATAATTTTTGGCATTTAACATTTAGTGTCAAAATTTTATTTTTGTGCAGTGTTTCTAGGAAAATATTTAAAATCTTTTTTGCACTGGTGTCAAACTTAAAAGAATTTTTAGATTGGGTCGAATTTCTCAAGAACTACTGAATAGCTTTCAATGAATGGTTTGAACATAGGTTTACGTAATTAAAAAATATGTATTCAACTCTACAAATACATGCGCAAGATCGTGGGTAACTGAAAGAAGTTTGAAGGAACGAAACAATGATTACCTAACGGAAGTAGAGAATGATTTGAGATATGTGCTTCCTTCTTACAGAAAAAACTGTCTCAAACAGCGTTTTCATACTCGAAGTAAGGCAGTTTAAGAGTTCCTGAGGCTGGTTCCACTCGTTTAACAACGCTATTTTCAGGCCTTAGAAGAATGTGGGAGTTTCAAAGCGGGTGGAAATTGTTGTTTCCAGAGTGCCTCAGACATGCTCTATAGGGTTGTTGTCTGGAGATCTGGCGGACTAATCCATTCGACGAATTTCTTCTTTCCAAAAAATTGTCGACTGTCGTCCATTAAAATGAAATCTGTGCAAATTTACCCCTGAAAAAGAAATGTAGCAAGTCCCTGGTTCTCAACATATGAGAGTACGTTGAGAATAAGTGATTTAGCTGAATCGGGATTCTTCAGGGAAAAGAACGGTTGCACAGTGATCATCCATGCTTCAATCCCAGTTACTCCTCGCCGTAATGGACAAATCGCGATCTTCTTCGGCGGTCGTAACTGAGGGACGACATCGTCCAGGCATTCTTATGATGGATCCGGTAACTTGAAACTGTTTCCATAAAGTGAATGCAACGCTGGGCGTTATGTGGAATTCCCTATAAATGTGAATTTTATACTGGAATGAATGTAATTTCGCTACGATTCGCAACTTCAGTCCACCATCTGAACGTTGGCGGTTACTCATTTTTGTTGTTTGAATTTCAATTTAGCCGATTTTGTATAATTTCGACTGGGACAGAAGGTAATACACTCAAGTTTATGGTTGTAGAGAAACCTGTACTTGAAAATTATCAGGAGATCTAGAGTTGTGAAAAAGCAAATTTTCTAAATAACACGAGCTATCAGTTTTGTCCCATCACATGATCCCCCTTTGCTAACCAAGTAACTAACGTTTTAGAACAGACAAACTTAATATTTGCTTTAAATGCTAAAAGTGCTTTTGTTTTTGGGTGAATTAAACTTTTTGGAGTTAGCAAGGCAATAAAAAGTATTGAATTTGCTTCCTTTAAGAACAATTTAGACTAAATATTACTTTACATAACGTAAATTAATGACTTTACATAAATTCTAATGTAAATTTAAGGGAAAGAAATGGTTTCAGGTAGGAATGCTGAAAATGAAAAGTCCGATTAAGATAATTAATGGTAAGGAGCTGCAAGAGTAATATCATGCGAAAAAATTTACCAGACATCTGAATGCTAAACCTACCTTAAAAAAATACTACCTTAAAAATAAAAGAATTCAGACACAAATGAGGAAAACATGATGATGAACAAAACTAAGGCATAAAAAGTCTGCAAAGTCGTCATTTTGAAAGAATATGTCATTGGAAAATTCAATAAGAACTTAAAAGGACCTCTTCTGCTGACTTTTATAAACCCTCATCGATCCCGAGAAAAGGATCGTAAGAGGAAATCACTTTATCATTCTCTTAAACTACAAGAATAAGGGCTGACAGATGCTTCTTGCGGACAGCAAAATGTTTTAATATAGAAGAGGTGCAGTAGAGGGAAAAATTTTCGCGAATACCAAAGCTATAGCTGATATATTTTCGGAGTTTATTGATTTTTTTTTTTGATTGTGTGTATGTGGGTTCATATAGTTTTAGGCCAGTGGCGATTCTATTGCCTGTTTACATTCTGGAGTGTGCATGATTACAATTGTAAAAATATAAGCTTTAATATTTCTTTTGTACAACTTACATGAGATAAATTGATTTTGATAAGTGATATTGCTTTTGAAGTTCCTTGTCACAGATAGTATTTATCAAAATTTTCAGAACAATAGCTTTTATTTGCTATGATATATTTCATGCTCAGATATGATGGTAAGATATTATTTCAAGTCAAAGTACTATAGTAATTATTACTTTAATTGTTTTAAATAATTAAACTAATTTTTTTTAAATTAATAAATGGAAAAACATTAAAAAAAATACTCGAAACATATTCGACTAATTTTTTTAGTTATTATGCCTAAATTTGAATAAAGGGAGAAATTAATTGGGTTTAGCGAGAAAATTAAGATTTTTTGAAATAACGTTATTGGAAATTTAAAACTCAGCTCATGAATATCGTTAAGACATTAAATGTATTACCAAGCAGAGCAAAATGATTACATATATTTTAAGTTTGAAAGCTTTCTGTTTGAGGAGAATAGGAATGCATACAACGCCCTTTTTATTGAATTAAACACCACAGCATAAAAACGAACCACTGGCATTTTTAAAGACAATCCAATAATTTCTAAACAGTCCAGTTTATCCCTGAACCAGTGAGATGCATCAACAAAATTGTTATCGCTGTGATTATTCCCAAGGCAATGTCATAGCACTCTGTATGATTGAAAATTGTGCTTGTTGAAGGCAGCGAGGGGAAGTTTATTGCAATAAATGAAGATCAACACAAAGCCTTTTAGTGTAGTATTAAAAGATGCACTGTAAACACTGAATGACTGATAAAGGTATTTTTTAGGTTTTCAGTTAAGTAAACATACTTCTCAAGGTTTGATATTTAAAAACTGTTTGGCATTGTGTTTACGTTTCCCTTTGGCAGAATATGATGCTTAATTTTTATACTAATTTTTTTCTTCAAATAAACTTTTTCAGTATTTTAACTAAAGTCGGAAAACGTTGACCTAATAAGGCAAATGTGTTAACTTTGCAATTACGCGATATTTTACAACAATTACGTGGAAAGCAAATACTCCTTACAGTCTTCTCTTTTTAGGCTAAATAAGAAAATTCTAGTTTACCAATGCACGTTAAAATTATTTCCAGTTAATTACAAATTTCTCAAAAGTTTTTGATATTGGAAAAGTTTCTTCGTGTTTTCTCCAACAAAAGCTAGCACCTTTTTTATGTTAGCAATGTTTGCTTTTTGTTTTAAAATCCAGTGATTGTTAGATTTGATTTTATGCAGTATTTAGGAGAGACGACTGATTTGATTGCCTCTTTTTGTTTTTGTAACAGAGGAAATATTGATCATAAAAAAATAAAATAGATATAATCGAATCATTACTCAAAAGATTTGAATTTATAGTGAGATTCTAATCTTGAAGGTTTTAGAGCAGTTTCGTGGTCTAAAACGGCTACCCTTTTTCATTACTGTAAATATAATCTTATTTGTGCTCTGAAGTCAATGACTAACAGTTTGATTTTATCAAGTATTTACGAAACTACTGATTTCAGACGCTTTTTTATCCATCTTCTTAACGGGAAAAATAATCATCTTATAAATGAAATACATTCGAGTAATTACAGCAACATATTTGAATTTGATAATGCGTATAAAATCACTTCGTTCCTTATTCGTTAGTTTCTTTTGACTTCTAACACTCATTGGTTGGTGATCAATCCTCTGTTCTGGTTACATAATCTTTATTATTTCCATCAGCATACTTTTCCAAATTTCGGGTTTAGCTTAAATCTAAAGTTTTTAATGAATAAAAAAAATCCTATACTAGAAAAAAATGAGCAGCTATTTTCTCAATGCGCTTTATTTATAGAATTTTTATGAATGGTATATCAGAACTAATAATCTTCAAAAAATTAATGAAGCCATTTGCTTAATTTTTAATTTGAATATTTTCAATTGATTTAAAGGCAAATTTTAAATGTAATATGTTAAAAGCTAATGTTTTCCAGTTTATTAGTCGAAAGCTATTTTTTTAAATTGAACTCAAAAATTTAAATACCTGTAAATTTGTTCATAAACACTTCTCTGAACTTTTCTCTGCAATATCAGTTCGTAAGAACATTTAAGTTTTAAACTGATGTTCACAAAATCCATATCTGCTATACCCTATTTCGCAACAAATTCTCAAAATGCAACGCTCTTATTTAGTTAAGTGAATTTTCAAAAAACTTTTCACTACTCTTTTGTCTCGACTTAATTTTTTCTTTCCAAAGTTTCTTAGAATTCAATAATTTTTTTCCGTAAGGATAATTTTTCTCGGGCAGTGATAAATATTTCATTAAGATTACAGCTGCAGGAATTCTGAAAATATTCATCTTTAGTGAAGGATTTTGATTAATGACTTTATTATGATATTGGCAAAATTCTAAAAACTTATTGATGGAAATGACGGCGAAAATGTCTTTAGGAACTTTTCAGAAGGATTCAGAAGGAAGTTGGCTTCAGATTACTTCATTACGCAGAGCCTTTTAGCCACAGCTTTGGATTTTCTTTGAATTAATAAGACTTAGGTTCTTAAATCTGCTGAAAAATGCTATTTCCAAGATTGCTTTTAAATGTATGCAATGTGGGAGTAGATTACAATATATATATGATCAAAGCAGAAAACTCTACTTTAGATGTAAAGTTTTAAATATCACTAAAAATCTTATTAATCAAATTTTTAACCCTGTTGCATGTTGCACATTACGTATTGCATTGTTGCACTCTGCATACTAAATCGTTTATTGCGTTTAAAACCCAATTTATTGTTAAAAAATGATGCTCACTGTTACCGTGCATGTTTTCATCGTCAAGTTCATAAGAAGGAAGTTATATTGCCATTATACAGAGGTTTGGTAAGACCTCATTTGGGGTATGCTGTTCAGTTTTGGTCTCCTTATCTAAAGGAGGATATTACCTTATTGGAAAGGGTTCAAAGGAGAACTACTAGGTTGGTAAGTGGTCTTTCAGACTTAGATTATGAGTGTAGGCTTAAAAGGCTCAATATGTATAGTCTAGAGCAAACTAGAGTTAAAGGGGACATGATTCAGTTGGTTAAATTCATTAAAATGGGAAATGTTGATGGGTTACAGTTATGTGCTGAAGGTAGAACTAGAGGTCCTTGTTTTAAGCTTTCAAAATCTCAGGCTAATCTTGAAATTAGGAAAAAAATACTACTTTAACAGGGTTGTAGGCAGTTGGAATAGTTTATCGGAAGCGGCTGTTACTTGCAGTGGGGTAAAAACATTTACGAAAACTCTTGATGTTCATTGGGGACTGTTAAATTGACTAAAACCAACCTAGCTGATCCCTCAACCTGTTGCTGGTCGTCACTTTTGTATTTGTATTTGATTTTTAGCTGTAGCTTTTTCTTACAAAATAAGCTCCATTTTGTGATGCCAAAAAAATGTCCTCAAACTTGGCTATAGTTTATAGGAAGTAATAAGATTTTATTTTCAGAGTAAAAAGAGAAATTGCTCAAAAATATTATCACCAACAGGAAATGGCAGTGTTTTCAATATTATTTAAAGAATAAGTACACGAAAACAATTGTTCAAAATAATTCAAATTCACTCTAAAATGTGTCAGATAGAACCTGGGTAATAAGAGATTAAAAAATGAAAATTTTAACTTTTTTTTAATACAATTAAAAGCATTTCTTCTTCATAAAAGAACAGAGAAAATTCTGAAAAAGAACTGAAATGTAATTTCACAAGACATTCTAGTCAATGAATATTTTTTTATTAATGTTTCAAATTTTAAAATCTTCAATATATCTTATTTCCCATAAGGATTAAAAAGAAACAGTCCTGTGGCATTTAATACTCTTCTGCAATCGAAATTTCACAGAGGATTAGGGATTCAGTTACTGCCTATAATCTCTCGACAAAAAAAAAAAAAGAAAGGAACAAATCGTACGCTTTTGTTAATTTTTCATATTAATAAAATTTTATAAATCCCAAATTTTGTAATGTTTTTTCAACTTTCAGCGAATCATACTGGTTAAATTGCACCTGTTTCAACAAATGAATAGTTTTCATCTTCTAAAATTCAGAAATTGCAGTGACTAAGCGGATTTAACTTGTATTCGCATTACTTTAAGCGTTTTTTTAAGTATTCATGGAAAAACAATTTGAACTTATTTTCCTTTTGCTGTAGACATTCATAAATATGCGTTTTCAACCTGACTGAACTAATCCTGACTTTCCCTGGTTGCATTTGTGAATATTTGGGTATTTAAAATCTTTTTCATTCATTGATGAATAACAGAACGCTAACTAGTATGCTTATTATTTTTGAAACGTCCATGAAACAGCCATAAGAATGTCATTATTTTTACAATAATGCTCTTTAACTTAATGCAGAGCATAATCATTATTTTGTATGAATTTGGCTGCAAAACATGATTGTTAACATTTAAAAAATATGTATGTTTAATAGGATTCTTTTCTGAGTGACAGGCTTGGGGATTTCTTCATTTATTTATTAATTTTGTTCGTATGGTGTCTGGCTAAATTTTCGACACAGCTAATTTCGCAATGATTAAGATTTTAAATCGTGCACATCGACATAACTTAATTTAACGAATCTTAATATAACATAATAAAAATACAAAATTTCGAGCTCATTGTTATTTTTTAAGTCATGTACATGTCTTATCAAAATGCTTTCCCTTACCCCCCTCCCTTCGTGGTCAAATTTTGTTACGATTGAAAAAATTGTTTATATTTATTTAAATATTTTCATTATTATTTTTTAATAGGATCTCAAAAGTTACAGCAGGAATCAAGGTTTTCTTTTCTGAACAAGTTTGTCAAGGCTGGAGGGCTACTGTTCTCAAAATTTAGGTAAGAGTGCTTCTTAAGTTCTTTATATCTAATTAAAATTTCATTTATCAATACTGTTAATTAAAACAACTTCTTGTAACTATGACGGGTTTTCTGGTACATCACATTTCAGTTAGAAGAAAAAGCCCTAAATATGTTGACTTCTTTATTTCGTCACCAACAGAAAATATAGATAATATTGAACATTTTCATCGAGTGAAACTTTTTTTTTTTGTAATTTTGGTGTTTATTTTTTCCCGATACTAATAAGAATTGAACAGTTTGGTGAAGGAACATAAGTGACATTTTCGAAAAAATAGTTATTCTTTGACTGATTCAACTGTTATTATCTCCAAGCAAATAGAGAGAGTAAGTCAATATGTATTTATATATACAAACAGCGAGTAAATTCTTGGTGGTCCGTTGGTCCAAGATCACTAAAAACCGATTCGGACCACTACGAAATAAAACTCTGTGGTGCACGGGACCATAGTTGCTGACCTCCATCAATCGACTGTGGACCGATACATATTCATACTTACCGGTCCGAAGTAACTATTAAAGTTACTTTTGAGAGTTGCTTTTTTAAGGCTTTCAAACGATACACACACACAAACATATATTTATATATACTTATATATATATATATATATATATAACAAATAATATATGGCGCCTATGGTATCATGGCTGTTGTGATCATATAGCGGCTGTCCAAACGGGCGAAAAAGTGCGTGCAAGCAGAACTTACATTTTCTGCCACTTCAGTCAGCGCTGTTAGCATGTACTTAAAAGCGAGGATTTAAAGGTGTAACCATTGCAATATCATCGCGTTAATAGCTTGAATTTCAAGAAAGATAAACATTTAAGCGCTGAGGGCAAAAGTAACTACCAAAATACGTTGCAGGGTTATGTATTTTCCATTAAAACGTTTTTAATACGGAGGAAAAATTAAAAAGATCGTTTTTTCGGTAGTAACACATGGGTCATTCCACGGTGACTGACGTTACAATTTGACTAAGTTTTTTAACCTTTGAAATCCACACTGTCTTGAAATTTAATTTTATTTTTCTGAAATTGATCTAAAATACTATGATAGACTACAGTAATTTTGCGCATACCTGTTTTTAGACATAAAAAGCTTTTTTGTGTGGAATTAAGGTAAATCAAAAATTGTGACTGATGTTACACGGAAGAGACATTAGGAAAAACAACTTTTATATTAATTGAAATTCTCCTCAAACTGAGAACACGAAGATTAAAATTATTTTTTTCCAGTCAAGTAGAGATTTCAAACTTTATGAATACACTTTGTTTCATTTTAAAAACTTTAAAATTTACAGTGGAGGAAATTTTTAACTACCGTGACTGATGTTACAAACATTTTGTGACTGATGTTACACCAACATTAATTGGTTCAAATTATAATTTATTTCTAATTAAAAGTCAAATTAGCAATTTTTTTAACAAAATTACACTTATCTACCTAAATGAGAAAAAATAAACAATAGTAAATGAATATAATTATAAAAGTGATGTTTTTAGTGCAATTCAGGAAATGAAAAGTGTCCTCGTGCCTTTACTACATCCGGTGTACTAAGATTTCTTATTATTTCTTCTTGTGAATAATAAATTTCATCCACATTGTCAGACCAAGTATTCATAGTTTTCAATGGCTCTGACTTCACCTGGATAGAGCTGTCCATCGTATTCCACAAGAACCCACTCACCAATTATGGAACTTGTTTTCTTGGTTTTGAACAAGCAAATGATGTTTTAGATAATTTGGAGCTTTTGGTGATTTTGTCTACCATTTCCAAAAAGTCTTTCTGCGTAATACCAGCTATAGCTTCTGAATCAGAAAATATTTTATTCAAATTTAACTCTTTATAATGCAACTGTAAATCGTATGAGGAGATCTCGAAGATTTTCACACTGCTTGAAGCTGCGGCATTTACGAAATTTTTTGCACTGTATGCTTTCTTTTTTACAGCTTCCTCTACCTGCCTCTTTACAGAGACGCCAATGCCGTCCACTGGGCCTTTCCCATGTGAAGTAGCAAAATAATTCGATGTAATTAACAATTTATATTTCTTCTGTAACATGGGTATTGTCTGCATTGAACTTGTTTTTGAATTGGGCCATCTGACCAAATATGTAAGACTTCAATTTCTTGAGGAATCTTTTCCAGCATTCTTGTTATGAGAGGAATCACAATCTCTTTAGAATAAGACAGTTCATCTGAGGTTATCACATACGGATGAATTCTACCTGAGTGGTACAGTGCTACTGTAAAAATGCTTACTTGGGCTTAATAGGAGCACCTGTTTCACCAATTTCATTGTCAAACCATTTTTTTAGGACAGCCATCTGCTTTCGTGGAGATGTAGGCAGGGTACGCTTTGCACGAGTTACAGCTTTCCCTAAAGTTTTATTATTTTGGAAAAGGGGTTATGTCACTGCTACTTGAAATTTAGCACTTTAATGCTCTCTATTTTTCTACTATTTTTCTAACATTTTCTTTCATTTCTCTTTTAACTCTATTTTGGACTAACTTAGGTAACTTGGCTAGGTCATTTCTCTTTTTATCTCTACTCCTTTTAGCTTCTGCATTGTTTTTCTTTTTGTAATCTTCATAATTTCCTTCCTTCTTTAATTTATCTTACCTCTTTTTTTGCCTTTCTGCAGCAGTCAATGCTACTTGTGCAGTGTTTAAGTTTCAAACTGGAAAAGAGAAAAGTGACTGATGTTACAATGTGACTGATGTTACATATTTCAACGAAGTTTTTAACTCATAAATTGAAATATTATTAACTATTTAAGTAATTGATATTTAAGATACTATCATGAATGAGGAGAATATGACTTTTTATATTCTTAACACTAATTTTCTTTAAGTAATAAAAACTTTTATAAGTTTTTGTGACTGATGTTACATTACTATGAGGCCTAATTTATAAAAATTAATTTTCAATACAATAATCACAGTTTAAAGATTCTTTACTGGCCTAACCTCACATATAGACTAAATTTCAATAAAAAATAGGATTTTATACATACCTGTTAATTTCTTTACGAAAACAAGATGAACCTTCCGAACCTCTCTAAAGAAAACAACACTTGTGACAAAAGTAACATTGCCTATAAAACTTACAAAAAGATACTGCTAACTTTTTAAGCATAATTTTATGAAAATTCACATATTTTTACCATAGAGGAAAAAAAACTGTATATGTGCAAGAATTTTTTTTTTTTAAATGTTGGTGTCCCTGTTTTCATGGAATTGCCCACATGCAGACTTTGAAGCTGCTCGTTAAGATACAACTTTTCATACATACGTATACTTTTATATATAATGAACAGAAAGAAAATGTTCTTCGCAATTGGCTGATCATATTATGCTTTCAGATTTATTTTTATTTTGAACGACAATAATTGCGCATAATTTTCTGAAACACATTTATCCTTTCATATTGTGTAGCACAAATAAATTGGCTAGCAGGTTTTTGAAAGCCGTATTGAATAGTCTTTAAATGGTTAGTAGTTACTTTATTAATCAGCAATTTTCAATACATTCATGGTAATACTATTAAATTGTAGCAGTTAAAAGAAAAATGACAGATTATGATTAATAAAGTTATTTTTAATATATGTGTTAATTGAATTATTTCAATTCCATTTATTGTAAATTTAATTATTACAGAAAAGTGGAACAGTTAGGTTGTGAAGTGACTTAACAAATAAAGATTAGTTGAACAATTATGTAATTAAGTAAATGATTAATGCCACAATTTTTTATTGTTATTGACAGACTAATAGCATAATACTAATAACTAATATTGCATTGTATAGTATAGCTGACTTCAGTTAACTTCAACAGATGGATTATCATATAAGAGTAGCGACTTTTTTTTGCTGGTCTCATCTAGTTAAATATTTAGAATACAATCCTAAAATATTGCCTTTGTAAAAGAAAACGATTCAATAAAATAAACAATCAAGGGGAAATATTTTCAAATATTACAATTAAGTACAATAAATGAGAAATTAAACGCCATGAACTTCCCTCGTGTACACCCTGGATAAGAACAATTTTCTTTAAATATCCCTTTAAATTTTTTTTTATTAAGATGACATACTCCTTGACAACAAAAAGCAATGAGTATTCTCAGTCGGGGGGGGGGGGGGCACGACCGTCCGAAAACTTTTTTATTTTACACGATCGTCCCTCCACTTTTCAAAAGCCCCCTCCCCCACCACTATTTCATTACAATAACTTATGCTCTTATCTGTAAGCCTCCCCCCTCTCACCTCTTTTTTCTTTTTTTTCTGGACTACACTGAATATTCTCAATTTTTAATACCAAGACTTTGCAACCGGCATTTCTTTGATGAAATCTACCAAAAGCTGTCGGATTCTCTGATTTTCTGTAACCTGACTTTCCTTAAATTTTTTCTTCAATTAATGTTTCCCCACTTTTAAATTAGAAATCAGTAATACGCTTTAGGGGGCATTCATAAATGATGTCACGCTTCGGGGAGGTGGGGGGGGGGGTTCGAGAAATTGTGATAAAGTGTGATAAGGGGAGGGGAGGGGGTAAGAAGAAGTGTGACATCAGGCTTATACAACATAGCGTGACATGTGACAAAGGGGGAGGGAGTCAAATATATCGGAAAAGAGCGTGACATCATATATGAACGGTCCCTTTTTAGTTTATTTACTTTTCTATGTTTTAAGACTCTATGGTGTAAAAAATGGGTGTACTCATGAACGCGTGGAGAATTAACAATTAGAGGGAAGTCTCCCTTCCTTTTAGATATTGCAATTGTAACCCCTGTTCATGTAGCGTGAGTTTACTTTTAAAAAGGTACATTACTAGATTTATAATATAGATTCTCTCTCGCTCATTCCATTTTTAACTTTATCATTCTATACAAGCATACAAGCATAAGAAATTTAAACTTCTCAGAACAAAAAAAAAAAAAAAAAATTAAAAGCTAAATCTAGACATAATATGAAGTTCAAAGTTTACTTTTGAGTGGAAAAAAATAAGGAGTGGACCAACGTTCTTATAGCGCAAGTTGCAAAAACTACTCCATACACATGTTTTAGAATTAAAAGGAACCCCTTTATCAATGCGTAAAGATTTGACCTATAAAATGTAAGTAATCCAAGTGAGTGTAAATCACTCGAATTACTTGCATCCAGATGCATACAACTCTATTCATTGATAAAAGGATTCTTCTTGGCCCGAAATATGTTTTCTGAAGTTTGGGGTCTAATGACGTTTGTTTTCTTGTTAATAATATGAAGTACAAATAAATAAAACCAATGCATAAATAAATGAATCAAGTAAAGTTCGAGACATAAGGGGAAAATGCAAATGTCAGCCCTCACTGGTTAAAAATATCATCTAAAATCTAAAGCATCAAACTCGCGATTTCTATTTGCAGAATAATTGAATAGGTGACATGGAATGAAAAAACAAATAAAATATATGCATATAAACCAAACGTGAATTTAGTAAATCCTTGAAATTATAAAATGTATGCATTCACTGATTTAATGCTTAGAAAAAACACTCTACTGCTTTCTGTCGTTTTATTTCATTTACGATGAAAAATTTCTTTAAAATAAATATATATAGGTTAGACACAATTAAACATCGGGAGACATATTTCCGATCAGTAATGCATGAAATAAAAAATTACCAAAAAGAAATCTTCATGATGCATGCTGCAAACCCGGCAAAAACAATGCTTTCGTAATGTATTTCCATACAAAACTAGTACATGCTTGCAGCGCACCAGTGAGGAAAAAAATAACTATCGTTTGAACGCTTATTCCTTTGTTCTGGCGCCGCGTCTGGACAGCCGCTATATAATCGCAGGCAGCCATGGGTAAATGATAGGTGACGTTATATATGATCTTGGCGAGGACTCTCTCAGATATAGAAAGTGTAGAAGTAGTGTTGTTCTGTGTGTGTCCATGTTCTGTTGTAAAAATGTGTTCTCGTAATGTATCGTTGTGTGTGTTTATTAAAATATTGTGTTTTTGTAATTGAAATGATTGGATATCAATTATATATATATATATAATACATAAAGTGTTATGGTGTCCGTTGAATAAAATTTTTCATCTAGGTGAGCATTATAAGATATCTTCGATTACTTAATGCTCTAGATATGTTTCGAGTGCTTTAAAATTCTTCTTATATTATGTTTATGCATCATTAATATACGAGTTTTGATTTTTAAAAAAAGCTCTCCTAAACTTCCCCATTAGAATAAAGACAACAGTCATCTCAAAATCCCCATCAGAATACAGATAACAGTTCCGAAAAATTCACATTACAATTGTGCAAAGATTACCCCCCCCCCCCCCCACCCCCGAAAATAAAATCTCTATTGGAATACCGGCAACAGTTCTAGAATTGCGACCAGCAAAATCGCACCCAAAATACCCATTAAATAACGATAACAATTCCTAAACTTTGCCGTTAGAAAATAACCAATGATAGCGCTAAAAATCCTCACCTGAGAATTCAGATGTCTGGTAGAAACAACCTTCATGTTAATTGCCAAAAAACTGTGAAATAATGCAAATAATCTTCACAAATTTCTCCCTGATACTAAAATCTGCAATTAAAAATATCTTCTCATCTAAAAAATGAGAATTTCACTCTGTTTCAATATTCAGCACAATAAATGTTTACTGTACTCTTTTTAGCGTATTTATAATTAAAGCAAAAAAATAAAAACGTGAAATTCGCATTTTTAGTGTTCATAATTCTAGTTACTAATACATTATAATGAAATAAATATAATTAACAATTTTTTTCAAATTTTGCAACGCAAATACTTTTTGATTACCACGGAAGATATAGACCCCAGAGTCCTTAAACAATTCTTTTTTAGCCTACTTTCCCGTAAAAGAAAAAAAAAATAAAGCATGAAAAAAGGCTTAATGTATCGTAAAAATATTATTAAAAATAAAGAAAAGTAAAGAAAAAGGAAAGTAATTGAATAAAAATGTAAAAATAAAAAATTTGAAAGTAGGGTTTTGAGATGGGGAAAATGTGTCTGTCGGTCTGTCGCTCATGTTTTGTCTGTCTGTCGGTCTGTCGGCCCCCCTTAAAACTTTTGAACGAATTGTCCGATTCTAAAATCTTTTTATCTCGGCGAGGACATCTCATTTCCATACTTTTTGATTTGAACAATTCTTCGTTCAATTTTGAACAGTTCAAAAAATTTTAACATTAGCGTCTATGGGCAAAAATGATGCAAATTATGTAAACTCTAGGCACAAGATCCAAGTTCCCATGAGCAAGCCTATTTGGAAGAAGCTCTGAGCATGAAATATCGATTTGAACAAATTTTTGTTCATTTTTGAACAGTTAAAAAAATTAACATTAGCGCCTACGGGGAAATTTCAATCCCATATATATCTTGATCTAACCGACGGATTTGCTTGCAACAAACTTTATCGGAAAGATGTTACGATGTAGAACATGTACAGATGCAAAGTTCAACGAGAACTGAACGAGCCTATTTTCCTATGAAATTTTTTGATCGGGATTTTTAAGGATATTTCTCAATGAATAAATAAATGAGTAAAAGAAAGAATGAATGAGTAAATGAAATATGGAAAGAATGAATGAATGAATAAATGAGAAAGAGACAGCTAGATTATAAATTTGAATTTGGTGTATACGGGAAAGTAGGCTCCTATAGATACAGGCGGAACTTCTTGTTTTTATTAAAATTAAAAAGTGTATTTATGTTTCAAAACTAAATCAATAAGATAATCATTGTGATTTGTCCTAACGGGGTCATAATATTTTTTGTCAAACTAAACATAATATATTTTCCTTTGTTATTATTTTTTTAAACTGTGCATGAGCGGTATTACTGCTTGTTGTTTCGCCATTTAAACTCCCATCTACATCAAAAACTCAACAGCGTTACTCATTATCAGTCAGATGGTGAAGCTAGCAACACCTGAATACATAAAATTGTGCCAGACTCTTAAAAATCCATTGAAATGCAGACTACGCATTTGGCTTCTTTTGTCCAAATTCTATTAATGAATCACATATTACCATAATCAATAATACTTATGGGGATCCATCCGTGATCGTATTAAGAATGGCAAGTGCTCGACGTGACTCAGGTACGAAACTTCAGCCCGAGCTGAATCGGTAATATTCTACTATGAGATGAATTGATATTCATCTCATAGAGACTTCAACACAAGACACTTTACCACAGTTGGAATCTCTTACGCATCATTTACATGAAAATATTTCTCGTGTTACTTCTTTCGGATCTAAAATTCTAGTTGAAATAATTTTCGAGTAATATATTTTGAAAAGTAAGTGAAAACGTATGCAATTTCCTTTGAGTATCAAATTATATGCATTCGTTTTTAAAATGATGTATTAGAATTCGTTTATTACGAGTTCTTTAGTCAGGATGAAATTTTTCATTGAGAAAGAAAAATGAACAGTCGAAACACATTTACCATAGCAAAACTGGGAATGAATTTACAAGTGTGTATTGATTTATATTAATGGAACATTTTCCATCCCGAAAATTCACATCTGCTGCTTAATCAGTGAACACGCAATAACTTTGAAATATGACAGTTTATTATTTTGTTAGGGTATGCTCTCTAGCTCTATATAGATATAAACGCATCCATATAAGCTTATTTCGTTATCAATTAAAGTTAGATTTTTAAAAAACGCCAAGCTCGGTCTCAGCGACATAAGCGAAACTGACGTAATGTCACATGCGCTCCAGACATCGTCACGATGTCTGAGGGATGCGCACTTGAGGGTGTGTGACGTCAGTTTTTGCTGATGCATATGTGGGGCATTTCGGTATTTTTACGTTGTATTTTCAAGCCTCATAACTAAGATGCTTTTCTATTTGACTTTTACCTACGCTTAAGTTCAAAAATTTCCTCAAAAATTAATTTTATGATTTGTATCTCTGAGAAAAATCGAATTATAAGTTTTCTTAACAGAAACTGATGCATTAGTTTTCAATTAAAGATAACTTTAACACAATTTTCATCGCTACGCATAAAGTAGAAATAATCATATCGATTTGTAAAAATTATTAAAGCAGCTTAATAGCTCAATTTTTCTTCAACAGTAGTGTTTTCAAATGTATTTTCTTGAGTTAAAATTTAAAAATTTTGTTCTAAAAATGATACTGTTCCATTGTGCTTGAAGGATAAATGATTTTGAAATTTTATATTGTAGAGACATATGCGTGGTTTAAAACAACTGACGATTAATTATCTTCATCAATGGAAAGGGTAATTAATGTAAATAAACATTTAGTAATTGATCAATAAATTATTTATTGATATTTTTCATGACACCATGAATCTGCGCTTTAAAATGTTAAGATAAATGAAATTCGTAATAGCATTTTTTCTTCAGCATTTTATGGGAGGAGGTTTTACCAAAGTTTATCAATTAGTCACCAAAGTCCTTCCGATAAAAAATTGTTCGTCGTAAATAAATTTGCAAGTAGCTAAAGTTAAGATTTAAAATATCAGCTTAGAATTGGAAAAATAGCTCAATGAAATATAAAGGCAGGCAGATTCTTGTTTTCTGACATTTTAAAATATCTCATTCCTTGAAGTTATATTTGGCTATCCCTTATGCAGGATAATTCAAGTGGATTTCAGTATGGTCAAAAGGATTCGGTTAAATCTATACCTTAGAGCCAGAGTAAAGTAAGTCACATTATCACTACTGTATACGACAGCGTAAAAACTTAAAACATTTCGTTGTCTAATAACAAAACTGTTATATGAATTATGCTACAAAACATGATGGTTACATTAAAAAACTATGTATGCTTATCCCCTGTTGGTTAGTTTTTATACAGTTAAACAATGTCTGAAAATCTCCATTTTTGGACTCATACGTCAGTCTGACCCCGAGGTACAGAAATGTGTTACTTAAAGCAATAATTTCATCCATTTTTGTGCCTGTGACCAAAAATAGTTTTCTCTTTTCAAGCCCTTACATTTTAGCATGAAATCTTACAATGCCAAGAATGTCTTCGGGAATAGGATCATGTCGGGAATAGAACCCAGGTCGCCTGGATAAGGTAGAACTCTTAACCACTGCGTCGATTAGCTACATATATATCTGATTATTATTAGTTTCACTGAGAGATGAAGGTTTTATCTACATTTTCCGATTGCTCAAATTTGTTGACTTTGATCTCCAAATAACTAAAATAAAAATCCTTAGTTCATCAAAGTCGCTTTTTTAGGATGCCGCAACAATATCTGTGTAAGATATTAGCTGACCACTTTATTGTTTCCACAAGACAAGTAGGTGTCTGAATTTCAAACGCTTAAATATTTCCATTGCATTAACTGAACCAGAGAACTAAACTTTGAGCATTCTCAGTCATATATTGATGGCTCCTCAGTTACCAAATCGATTAACTCCACAATCACAGAACTTGAGAAAAGTGACAAAGATTTTGTTTTACAGAAGTAATCGAGAACTCGTGTTACACTTTTGCTCTCACAGGGTTATAAATGTGCTTAACAAGAATTAATTATAAATTCACTTTCTACAGGTCAATAGAGGCCTTTTAGCGTTGGAATAGGAAAGCTTTTAGAAGTGGAGTGAATCGGTTAAGTATTTGAGCCATCCGTGTATACATATTAGACCAGACACCATCAAATAAAACGTCTGGTTGCCTTGGTTTTTCATTTTTCTCTTTCTTTTTCCTTTTCCATGTAAGTTACTTGAATAGAATCAGTGCATTATTACAAGAGGTCGTAAAATGTCTGACAATATGTAGAATTTATATTTCTGATTTAGTAGTTGTTCAATCGGTGTTTCTAAGTGCAAAAATGTAGAATTTGTTTTTCTGATTTAGTATTTGTTCAATCAGTTTCTTAGTGGAAAATTCTTTTTTTAAAAAATTACGATTGAATTTTTTCTTTTTTCTTTCAGTTACTATTAGTTTTAGCAGCTCTTGATTCAATCTCCCTTGTCGCGGCCATTTTCGCGACGTAAAGGCACGTGAAATCGTAAAGTGGTAAGGCGTAAATGTTGTGACCAACAAAAAGTGTTTTCGGTGCCAGGAAAAAGAACAAACTATATTAAGGGAAACTAGATTAATTTATTCAATGTAAATTACTGTCTAAAACTATATACAAGTAATTTTTTAACTTAATACCATGAGACTAATTAGGTAACAGAAAAGGAAAATGTGCGGGGAGCGAACCTTCAGTATTTGAATCCAGCTGGGTAGCACTTCTGTTCAATTTGTATGATTTAATCCATTATGTCGCTGTTTGGGGGTTCCGCAACTCCGGCTGGGTACCGCTCGCACGGGACTCCTTAGTAGGAAACCGCGTCAAAATTACTCAACGGCGAAAAATCTGCCGCGTCTACTTTACAGACGGCAGCTGCAGTTTAACTCCGATGTTTATAGATAAAAATTCATTGCAGAAACTGGGGAGAAATCTGATATTCAAAACGCAGGAAGAATCTCATCTTCCGGTCTAAGGAAAAAATCTCACGGAAAATCTTCTATGTTTAAGACTTCGGAAAAATCTCCTTCGAAAATCTCATATGTTTTTCAGAGACTTTGGTTTTTAATCAACCAAAGCTTTTGCTTGATTTGTTGAGAGGTATTGACCAATTCAGGTTCAATTTACCTCCCTCCTTTTCTTCGGTCTTCTCCAACCATGTTGCTTTCCATCGGTCGTTGGCTGGCGATTTTATGAGTAGGGCTTTGCGAGGATTCACTCAATAGCCGCGTTCACATGGCACTCTTATAACCCGCTTGTACCCTGCTTATCACCGCATTCCGGTTTTTTACCGGGTAAATGGTGGGTCTAGTTGCCTCCTGTCCAAGAGCAGGATTTTTGCGGGGTTTCTACCCAGCATGCCATTCGCGCAGCACTCTCGATTCCCCATGAGTTAACTTTTGATTGACAATTCGCGCGTTTCGTATGGTGTGCGCGCAACTTGAGGATTTTAAATGAAATAGGCTAAAAGTACAGCAATAAAAATTATTTCTTACTTGTAATTTTTTCTATGTTTATTTTCCAATTTTGTGTATATCTTTTGTCATCTCTAGATGTAATAAATTTAAGAAAAATTAAGATGAAAAATCCTATGATCTTGTACGTTTCCATACATGTTAGTACTAAGGTAGAAGAGTACTGTTACTTTTATTTTTTCATTCATTATTGAAAGAGTAATTTCTTATCTTGAAACGCAGAAATAATTTGTCGTACTCATCATAGTGACATCGGTTTGTTCATTTTTATTAGTTCATGTCCTTAAATGTCTTTAAAACTAAGGAGTAAGAAATACATAAAGGTTTAAACTTTTAAAAACGTATCTTTTATTTTGAAACGACACATGCATGCGATTAATATGTAGGCATAATTTTGTTGGCTGTGCCATATCAGGTTTTTCTTACACAACCCTGTGGTGTTTATAAATAAAACTAACCGGGTTAGAAATTACTGTTCAGAATTTTTTTAAAAAATAATTGAGATTTTCAAAATTACTTATACATAAATAATGTACATCAAAATAAAATAATTTTTGGAAAAAATAGAACCGACTTTAAATTATAAATTGCACTAAAAAGTGAAAAATAAATTAATTCTTTAACAACACCGATACGATTTTTAAATATAACTTTTGAAGCCTGCGCACAATTACCTAATTACCATTACGTCATGTGTTACTTTACATTGAAACTGTTATAAGCTCTGGGCCATTTATATTTGTAATTTATTCATGATTACAAAAGTAATCATGAATCAAAACCTATCATGATTTTGCACCGACTTCAAAAGTTATGTTAAAAAATCGTATCGATGTTGTTTAAAGAATTAAATTAGTTTTCACTTTTTAACGCAATTTATAATTTGCAGTCGGTTCTATTTTTTTCCGAAAGGGACTTTATTTTATTATTTTTGGTGTAAATCCATTTTTTACATAAATACTCTATTTTTAAAAAATCCATATCAAAAGGCAAACCTTCTTTGAGTGAATGGCACTAAAAACTAGTCATTTGAATGATAAATTCCGTTTGAGCAACCACCCTCGATGGATTAAAAAAAAAATCAAAATCTTGAAAATCGGCTCATCCTGTGAGATGTTATGGGTGGACAAACAAAAAACCGATATCCATACGGTATGAATATATAACCTCCTCCTTTGTGAAGTCGGTTAAAAAAATAGAATATAATAATTATCTGAATATTCGGCAATTTCTCCTAGGCCGAAGCCGAATATTAAAATTTCTAGAAAATCGTGGTAATAGAAAGTATTTTCTAAATTTTAAAAGTACTCACCAAGTAAAACACCAATTTCACACAATAATCTATGATGTATGATTTAATTCTGTTTAAGAATCCAGAACTACCTAAAATTAATGTATTTTCTGTATTGTTTTGAATGCAATAAAATTGGTAAGCATTAGCATTATTTTATTAATTTCTAAATTCAAATTAAAGGAATACTATTGTTTAGAATGTTTACCTTGCTCCAAATAATTTCATGAAGATATTTTAAAAGCTATAAAAGTATATTTTTATTTTATGGCTTTTTACATACCTATTTTTACAAGATCTATTAAAATTTCATGCATTTAACTGGAATATATTTTTTTAATTTAAAAAGCCCAATAACTTATGCTATCTTAATATTCATGATATGTTCTAGGCTTTTCCCATTGCTATCTTACCCAATATTCACAATAAATCAGTTTACTCACACAAAGTCTGCCTTCCACTGTGCTACTAAACAAAATAAAAGTCTCACATTCTTCATCATAATTAACTATTGCCAGCATTTGTGAGCAAATGCTAAGTATAAAATACAATATTGTAACTGTATCAAACCTAAAAGCAATGTTTAAAAAAAGTAGTTTTTTATAAATTAATTTTTATTTATTAAAATTATATACTAATGTGTTCTTTTACAATAACTATAATGCAATTTTAAATGCTTAAAATCTACCAATTTCTTTATTTTTGTACATTTCTACCGTAGCAGAACTATTCGGCCGAATAATGATCAGTATTCGGAAAGACCGAATATTCGGCTAAATCAAGAAACGTCTATTTGAGCAGGCCGAATACCGAATAGTGGCCGAATATTCGTTGCATCTTTAACACACACACACACACACACAAAATATATATATATATATATATATGAAAATGCAGAGCTTTGAACGGTCTTTCCCCCTTTATTTAAGATAACAATTCTCCATTTAATTCAGTTACACTCCCTGCAATAAAAAAACAAATACATAACGTTGCATTTTTGGTTTTAATAAGAACACACGTAGCTTGAATCTTGATCATTTCTATTTTTCAAATACATCATGAACTTTATTTGTTGTCTGATTATGTTTGTTGATAAGTCATTTGGGTGTCATAATTAATTCTATATTTGGAATTAATATTCAATTGTCTCATAAACGATGCATAACCACCACCTGTACATAAAATAAAATGTCTTGATATTGATTGCTAGATGCAGCATATGTATGCAATTGGCAATATTCTGGTTAATCAGTTTGCCCTTAGCAACCTTGTTTGCTTTTAAGATATTATGAGCAAAATGTTTGTAAATACTCCTGAATCGTAAGAAAAAAGCAACGATCTTTCATGCTCTTAATTTACTTAGAACACCTCTTTCCTTTTTCTTTAAGAAAGATGCATTTTTTATAATGCAAAATCTTAATTTTCAAAAGATACATCATTTCGTATATATACTTTCAGCTCTTACAAAAAAGCATTAACAAAACAATGTAAACATGTTAAACAAAAGCAATTATATGTAATTTTTAAATCGTGAATGCAATTATTTTTTTCAAAAAATCAGGTCTAAAACATCCTCAGCCGAGTCTTTCCCTAGAATTTGTTTTAAACTGTAACATTCAGAAAAGCGAAAGCAAGAAAACGGCAATAGCATGCGTAAAAATTGTAAACAGTGCGCAAAGGATGATGGGTAAAACCGCTTTCCGAGACAAAACCTCTTTTCTCATGTGAACGGGGTTTTTTCCAAACGGGTTTTTTCGGAATTGGAGAGGGGATTTGCTGGTTACAAAAGTGCCATGTGAACGCGGCTAATCAGAGCTTCTTGAGTGTGGTGCTCCCGTCTTCCCACTGTGTTTTCGCCTCCGCAGCCATCTCGTGTCATAAAATTAATATCGCTTTTATTTCGTCGATAGGTTTTTGTGTCCATAGCATCCTTCGCTATTGTCAGTCCAGACGGACTGTCACCGCTAGTTGTAAACATGCCCATCAATTTGGGGCCCCCATACTTCTGGTACGACATCCCTGTTACAAGTTTTCATGCCTTCATTACATGAATTTACTTACTCTTACAGTTTAGCACGCTCAATAATAGAAGTAGAAGTATATTCGTTACGAAATGAATTTATACAGAAAAAGTTTTTTTACTTAAGTTTTTTATTTTCTTTTTATTCGTATTGCCCAGAGTCATGTCCTTTTAAAAAGGCTAGAGACACATATTACCTTGCATTTTAAGATGTTTTCATTTATAGTACTAAATTTTAAAATCGAAATTTTTATCTTTAAAGTTTTCCCTCTAGCATGTTTTCTGTCCCATTTCTAAATATGTAGTTTTTCAAGGTTTGATTGATCGGTTGATAATTTAGGTATGCATTAAATGTTTATGCGTTGTTAAATTCGAAGAAAGCAGCCGAATACTTTCAAGTCATTAAAATGTTCTATAGAGCTGAAAGGACTTTTTTGACGAAAAAATATTTGATGTCATAATTAAATAATACAGACAATAAAATAAATATTAAACAGTGTAGTTTTAAGTTAGAAAAATGTGATCCTTAAGAAAGAAAGAAATGTTGCGTACTGAAGTCTTATCTTTATTAATTATGTGGAAAAGAACCTCAAGCGAAATGTATCTGCTTTTTCAAAACTTCGTTTTATTTATGAAATCAAAAATCGAAATAGAAAAACCTTTAAGAACCATTACTATTCTGCAAAATTCTGAAGCTTTGCTGTTTTTGAAAGATAAAGCAATTAAATTTTACGACATAAATTCTGATTTAATCCTCAGAGTGACCGCAAGTCCCTTATAGACCGCTAAGTGTACATACCATAGATACTTGATACGTTAGAAATGTAGTGACGATTGTCTGCATTATTGTATCTGCGAACAAAGAGTGAACAGCATTTGTACTTTGTATAGCATTTACAATGGTTATCAGTTTACGTTATAAGTTGAATCTTAAACTGAGTATATTATTTTCAACGTTTTATAATACAAATAGGTGTTTTCTCAGCAAATTGTAATGCTGGTCTTGGTTAAATACTTGTACATGAAAATATTGAGATTGCTTCTCAAATAAGCGAGACAAAGATGTCCTTAGCAGTAGTTGGATTTTAAAATCATGAATTGAGATTCGAATACTATTAAACACAGGAAAATAGGTTCTTATTACAATCATGTTAGATAAGAATTGATTTTCGGAATGTAATCGAAATTTTAGAACAGGAATTGAAATTCCATTTATAATTGAATGATGCGTTTGGTATCCTAATAAAAATGAAAATACACGAAATAGAAATTTTAATCTTTAGAATGAGAAATCCTTTTCCGTGGAAGGATTCCAAACATTAACTTTCTTTACCGGAAATTGAATCCTAAAACGACTCAAAGACGAAGTTTCCTATAATTTCTTGCTGGGGACAACTTAATTTTATCAAGAAAAAATTTTTCGGACTGTATTTAGTAATTCCAAAAAATATGAAATAATATATTTTTAAAAAACAGAAAGCTGTAACGAAACTAGAGAGTACGAAACTGAATGCCTCAAATAAATTATTTTAATAAACTAAGTAGTAAAACGGCATTATTTGTTGAAAATGCATATCTCCGATTGATAAAACGATTAAATGTATTCATGGAGTTTTATCTGGTCGATGTCTGAAAAGAACTTTTACCGAAACACAACTCAAAAATTCTCTGACTTATTAATGTTAATAATTCCAAAATTACAAAGTAGTAAATTAGAAAAAAAAACAAAAACAGAAAGGCTGTAATACCATATTAAATACATCTAAGACATTCTCATCATAAAGAAGGTAAGAAAAATGCATTCTTTAATGAAAATGGCACATTTGATTGGTAAAATGATTAAATGTATTTACTGAGTTCAACCCGGCTGACATCGAAATTTCAACTTGAAAGATTTGAGCAAATTGAGAAGCCTCGAGAAATCAAACGCAGCAGAAGACATTACGTTTCACACTTCGCCGTTCACAAAAATTGCATTTGAAAACACCCCGTGGAATAACATTTCAAAAATGAAAATGTCATTTCGTGCAATAAATCTAGAGAATAGGGTATTCTTTTCTTCGTTTCTTCTGGAGAAGGGTCGGAATGTGGGCGTGTGAGAATAGCATCAAAAGTAGATACTTGGAAGGCAAAACTGGATTCTCTCGGAAAGTATTGTGTGCGGTTTGCAATAAAATCACGCTTCAGTAACTCAGATTCATATTGATTTTTGCGCAGAAAAAAATGCTTTAGGGGTTAAGTCTTTAAACCGCCTTTCAATTGAATAAACTTTAAGAAATTTTATGGCCGAGTAAATTGAAAATGGTGTCGAAGAAATTGCGCTATTCCCTTAATGTACTAAATGGGCGTAACAAATCTTACATTGTTTAAATATCGTTGAAAGGTTGTAATATTAGCACACATAAAGCAAAACAAAAGTACTCTTTTTCAAGAAAAGAGAAATGAACTTTCATTCATATCCACGCATGAAGATCACGCATGAAAATTATTAATATTGTTTTTAATTTGTATTTTAGTTGTCTTTTAAACTGCATTTTTTTTTATTGGAAAGGGAAAGCTTGAATATGCGGAAACTAAACACGCGTCGCGTGACAATTTAACAAATTCGTCACTCCTCAATGGAGTCGATTATTCCATTTGAAAATTATTTTACCCGTTTTTTTTTTTTTTTTTGTATCAGGAAACTGATAAACGATGTTAGATTGAACTAATAAGAATCGGTCTTAAGCTTTGCTTTGTTAGCTATTTTAGAAATAAGCTGCTGCTTGAATTTTTTGATATGTACGCAAAACACAAATAATCAGAAATACAGGGAATAGTCAAAAAGAAATTTGGGAAGTTTTCCATACAGTTGACTTTGTAGCTTCTATTCTTAGTTGATTTCTGTACTTCATGAGCACTTACATGTTTACATTGTATATCAACTTTGAATGTTATCTTTTTATTTTAAGTCTATCTCTCAAAAACTACTAAGTCGGTTCAGAGTTCCCCTCGTGATTACTGTAAGAAGATACTATTAACTAAATATTGCTAGTACTCTGGTAAAACTTACTAATTCCACAAAAGAAAAAAGACTCCTGCAATGAATTATAATTTGCAATCACATATATAATGTCTATAAACAAATAGCATAATTTAAAAGGCACATACACGAACCTATTATAGGATTTAGGGTCTTTAAAGTACTAGTTTTAATACTTTTCTTAATGATTGGAAAGCTTAAACTGGCAAAGTCTCCAAACTGAAGTTGTGGACTTAATGGCTTATACCAGAATACGAGCGATAGATCCATTTTTTTTCATTAGTATTGAAATGCATTTGAAAGCATGTTTGCTATTACCAGCGACAAAGAAGTTGAAGTGTAAAACATAAATTTTAGCCTAGCATTGCATAGCATGCACCGCACAGCTAAAAGCTATGCTGGAAAATATCCATGTGAGTTTGTATTTTATAAATAACATCGTTCGTAGCTTCTCAGTATTCACTGGATTTTAAAACATGACATTTCTTCGGGCTTTTAGGGCCATTTTATGACTTGAAGAATTTATGTTACATATGTATTAGCTTCATGATCGTGGAGTTTCTTTTCTGCCAATGCATCATTAATGGTGCAGAAGCATGATTTACCGGGGGTTTCCTCATTAAAAGGGAAAACTTCTTGAACTGATAGTTCGTGGGATATCAGAAAGCACAGGGTTGCTCACATAGAAATGAAGTACGCGAAAAGTATCGGAAGCTCCTTTTAAATTCCTTTTAAAGATGAGATGTTGAACTTGATATGAGCTGAATATGTTTAAAAAACCATTTGGGGAGAGATCCGCATTAAGGAAAATATTTTTACTTTTGTTTTCTTTTCCGAACTGTATCAGAATTTCTGTTATTGTAAGTAAAATTTATTTCAAATTTTCAGTTCAATATAATTTCTCACACTTTGAGTATAAATTTCTTCTCTGCTGTTTATTTGTATATGTGGTAATGCCCTTTGCGCTGATAATGAAATTCCAGGGTTCTAACTTTGTCTTGTGGCAGTCTCTGCTTTTAAGAGATAAAGCGTTTTTTTCTCCCAATCGAGAAGCAAGTCAGATGCAGCCGTGTGGCTCATAGGTATATTTCTCTTTAAAAACATGTACAACTTCAGACTCCAAGTATTGACTATTTCTTTAATGTTAGAGAAGACTCCTGAAGAGCTATTCCTGTTAAATTGGCACTATTTCAATTCAACCAAATGGAATTACAAGCAATAATAACTACTAAATAAGAAGTCATGCACATTGGTACAAACATAATATATATATTATACATATATATATAAAAGCAAGTTCCATGTGTGACTTACACTACAAGTACAAATTTTTATGGTTTTAATACATTTAGAGGGCACTATAACCGATTTGAATCTGCAAGTAACTGCTTTTACATTGCGCTTTAGTAATTAGATAATTATTTTACAGTAGATATAATGCCCTTGATTAATAATGTGCCATAAATACGTTTTAAAACACAAATTATACTCATACTACTGTAATAAAAGGAAGTTATACTTTTATGATATTTTTATGTATGTATTTTTTTCTCTTTTTGTACATGTTTAAAAGGGTTTTAAAATGTAGTTACAGTCTTCGAAGAATCAAGTATTGGATCAGGCTAAAAGAATTATCAAACTGTATTATTTAGTATACGTTATGCAGCTTTAATACATTATAAAATGTCAAAATAAATAAATAGACGAGGTAGTAAACAATAACTTAAACATTTTGTTTACTCCCGCTTAAAATTTATCTTTTAAAATTCCTTTTTTTTTATTAATGTACATTTTAATATATTATATTACCGCTTAATAACATACATTTATATATACACACGCATTTATTTATCTAGATATTTACAGAAGAAACTTGAAAATGGATAAGTAAATGTCACGGAAAGAGAGGGGGGGGGGGGGTAGAAATTCATATGTTGCTGAAATTTTAGTTTTCGCCTTATTTACGTATATTTTAAAAAGTATTAAAAAAGTTATATGAAAATATAAATTAAACAAAATTAAAGTAGATACTAAAAGATATCTTTTTTATACTAGAAAGGTCTTTTACATGTGCAACTATAGTGTTTGCGGAGGATACATATGTTCATAAAATCGTAGCTATATCTCGAGCTATCTTCTAAATGCAAATGGGAAATCGACACACAGTACAAACTGGACGAAAGTTGTATAAAATGACGTGAATTTCTTATGGGAAAGGAATTTAGAGCTGTCAGAAACAAGCTCTTCGGAGATTTCGTAATTCCAAATGCCTGCAGGGTTTAATTTAAAAAGAGGTTTGCTCTGCCTTTTATCCAGAAAGCATTGAACTTTGATCAAAATATTCTGCTTAAGCTGTCATGTAATATACGCGTTTACTCAAAAAAGGAAAGGAAATTGAAATTTTTGATAGCAGCTGAACTATAAAATAAGAGTTTATGTGACTGATACATCATCCACAAATATACTGATCTGCAAAGTTTCGATTGGATGAGAAGACAGCAAAATATTGAGTTTTGCTGTACACCTCCCTAAAAAGAAGTGTGTGCATTTGAGATTAAGGTGCAACGAGACATGCGTGATTTCTCGACAGAAAATTCATTTAAAAAATAGTGTGGTTTCTTCTGAAGGAAATCAGTATGGATGCCTGTTAGAAATCATCAGGTTCTTTCTGTAGGACTGCGCCTATGTGTGCGCACGGTGGCGTACCCCCGTTAACCTCCCACGCCTGAGAAAAAAACAAAGCTAATTTAAAACTGCCATTATTTTTCCGCATTATATTTAGTTTTTTCATGTATTTATGGCTTGAAACTGCTTTTATTATGGGTAAATCTTTAAAACTGCCCTTTTGAGAGTAACTGAATCCCCCACTTTCTGGCGACTTTTTCGATGCCATCCCCATTACCCAAGTTCTACGTAAGCTTATGGGACAAGGGTATTTTCCCAGAAGTGGGACAAGGGTATTCCCCCCCCCCCCTAGGTGTGGAACCATTAGTGGAAGTATAAGGATTGTAGGATTTAATCAGCTCGTCTTCTCTTGCATATTCTCTTTGATACGTGTCAGGAAAATATGTTGACTAAACTTGTTATGAATCCTTCATCGTAAAGTAAGTCGTTCAGTAAAATGTGGTCTGACATTGTCTGTTGAAACAAAACTACTTGTGATAGCTCCAAGTTAATCGGCAACTAAAAGCGTAAGAATATCCTATATATACCGATAAAAACGTCAGAGTTGTATTTATAATCATTTCTGGAGGTCTGTGTATCACTAATGGCGGTGGGAAATACCGGGTTTTTTAAGTCCTATGTTAGTTACAGATGAAAATGCTCCTATTATCGGAACAGACTGTTAAACAAGACTCATCGTAAAGGAGACATTGATTAATTTATGTCTTGTCTAACTGACATGCTCAGTGACCACAATCCACGAGAAACACGACAATGTTATGCTTACAAAGCACATCTTTAATTTTGCGAGTATACTTTTGCAGCATGGCAGTGATTAGAACAAAAGTAACTTGAATCACTGAATTATTGGAGTCAACTTAATCAGAAAAGGACAATTTCACAAAATATACATTTTCATTCCTTAAAAAAAGTATGTAATTGAAAATGTGTGCAAAAAATATGATTTACATTTTTTCTATTTTTATTACAAGTGTAGTTTTCATTTACATTCAATATTCATCTTAGTCATTTGAATCAAGACGAATGTAAATAAAGTTGGAAAGTCTTTGCACAAGAATCAAACAAAAAGAAAAACCGCCTTGGGTAATCTAGAAATATTTTTTTTATATAAATGCATGTATATGACACAAACCAGTGAGCAGTAAACTTTGTCGACTCACGGAACCCTTAAAACAATGAATTGGTTTTCGGGAAATCCCAGCACTCTTGGAAGAAACGTGTCTTGAATTAATGTATAAAGTAGATACATATGTTGCAGTTACTTTATATTTTTATATATATATATATATATATATATACGGATGGACAATTAAAAAAAAGTTTTGCATTTTGCAATAAAATTTGTAAGATAAAATGAATGTAAACAGCATTAACTTGTACTCCAAGAGTCATCTACATGCCCTTACATTATAATTAAAAACTTCGGTGTGCTAGTATTAAAAAAAAAAAACAGAAGTCGTATCTTATTGATATTAATTATGCGCATTTCATCATTCTTCCTCACTTTTCTTTTAGTTATAACGACTACACAAATATAGTGAATGATTTGAAACTATTTTCGGAAAAAGAAAAAAATCGCAATACGTATCTGTTCCGAATAATCTTCCAAATAAAATGAATAAATAAATACTACGAAATAAAAGTAAAAAATAAACCATTGAATGACATGAAAAAATCTTATTAATTGCAATTTTTTTCAATATCTACAGCTTTCTACTTCGACTCTGCATAATAGTTTACCATATTTGTTAAATTAGTTTAAAGAAAGAGTAACGGGAGATGAGCGATGCATGTTTTACTTAACAATTTAATGGTATTCAGAGTAGTTTTTATTAAAAAACAAAATCATGTTTTCATTTGATTATCTACAGAAAGTGAATTCTAAGGGAATTTAAAAGCAATTTGATTTCACTTACACTACAGCAAATTCTTACTGCCTTTCCCTTCAACTGTCATAAAAAAGGAAGAAATTAAACTTTTAAACTATTTTGAATAGAACTCGAACACGACAAGCAATAAAAAGAAAATATAGTTTAACTAGCTAATCCTCACAGAACATCTGCGAACCAAAAATCAACCAATTTTCAAATCGTAAAAAAAAGCTGTAAAATTCGAAAGGCTTAAGAAAAGATCGCTAAGATATAAACATGCTCGACAATATAAACAAACTAAGATGTTGCCATCGAAGATTAAAAATTGAGTTATGAACGGAAATACTTTGTAAGAAATAGAAAAAAATTTGTTAAAGCCCCGTAAGTTGCGATAATATATACAAATATTATGTTCCGTCTCTTTGTAATCATTAAACAAATTTTTAAAAATCGTTTTAACATAGCTTGGTTTTTGCATGATGTCAGTATCGTATCGTACCGCAAAATTTAATCGTAACTGGTCCACGTTAAATGAAATATATATATAGATAGTTATAATTTTTTTTAAAAATTTAATTTAAATTTAAGTTTCCAGAAACACCGATAGAATTTACGCCGGAAAAAGAGTCGTTCGAATAAATGAGTTTAGCGCAGTATAGCTCATTGTATCTGTTGTACTATTAAACCCACTAGAACTACCAAACATAATATAATACACATGCAGCGTTTATAGTAATACTTTTTACATGCACCATCAAAACGTTTAAAAAAACTTTAGTGATAATGCAACTTTTGAGAATGTTTTTTGGTAAATATGTCGACAAATTCCGAGAAAATGATAAATTTTCAATTATAAAGTATTCCTAACGTTTATTTGTTGATAAAGCATTGAAACAATGTTAGCAAAATGATATAGAATGTCTGCACAACCATCTTCTCGGAACAATAAACTGACAGTTGTATTTATTTTTAAGATATTTTTTTTCATCAAAAAGCAATCGATTATTAATTTGAAAATAAGTTTTTGAGTTGAGTGCGATGCCTTTTCTTCAAGACATTATTTTCTCTCAAAAGAAATTTAAAAGTTCGTTTAGTTTTTATCTATAAAAAAGAATACTCACGTTTCTTTGAACTCCTTAAAGAGAACCTTCGTGGAAGTGATTCTTCATTACCCATTGTGCTTGCTGTTTTTTATCTACAAAGAAAAAACTCTTATTTTCATGGTAATCAAATTTTAACTGTTTCTTTGTTATTCCTAAGGAAGAGAGAGCCGAATTAACTCAGTAAGCGTTGCTGTATGTACGTATGTAGAATGTATATATATATATATATATATATATACACAGTGAAACTTCACCTAAAGAACACCTCTATTACGGACAAATATTTTTCTTCCCCCGGTGTCCGCTATGGAGGAGTTTTACTGTTATGTTTATGAGTTTACTGTTATATATATGTTCGAAATCGGAAAATGTCGACAATCACCAGTGAATGTCGACATTTTCCAATTTTGGACTTTCACAGTAACATATATGGGCAATTCCATGAAAACAGGGACACCGACATAAAAAAAAAAAATTCTTGCATATATACAGTTTTTTTCCCTCTAAAGTAAAAATATGTGAATTTTTATAAAATTATGTTTAAAAAGTTAGCAGTACCTTTTTTTAAGTTTTATAGGCAATGTATGTCAATGTTACTTTTGTCACATGTGTTGTTGTCTTTAGAGAGGTTCGGAAAGTTCCCCTTGTTTTCGTAAAGAAATTAACAGGTATGTTTAAAATCTTATTTTTTTATTCAAATTTAGTCTATATGTGAGGTTAGGCAAGTAAAGAATCTTTTAACTGTGATTATTGTATTGAAAATTATTTTTTATAAATTAGGCCTTATAGTAATGTAACATCAGTCACAAAAATTTATAAAAGTTTTTATTACTTAAAGAAAATTAGTGTTAAGAATATAAAAAGTCATATTCTCCTCATTCATGATAATATCTTAAATATCAATTACTTAAATAGTTAATAATAGTTCAATTAATGAGTTAAAAACTTCTTTAAAATATGTAACATCAGTCACTTTTCTCTTTTCCAGTTAGATACTTAAACACAGCACAAATGGCATTGACTGCTGCAGAAAGGCAAAAAAGGAGGCAAGATAAATTAAAGAAGGAAGGATATTATGAAGATTACACAAAGAAAAACAATGAAGAAACTAAAAGGAATAGAGAGAAAAAAGAAATGACCTAGCCAAGTTACCTAATTCAGTTCAAGATAGAGTTAAAAGAGAAATCAAAGAAAATGTTAGAAAAATGTAGCATTAAAGTGCAAAATTTCAGGTAGCAGTGACATAACCCCTTTTCCAAAATAATAAAACTTTAGGAAAAGCTGTAACTCGTGCAAAGCGTACCCTGCCTACATCTCCACGAAAGCAGATGGCTGTCCTAAAAAAATGGTTTGACAATGAAACTGGTGAAACAGGTGCTCCTATTAAGCCCAAGTAAGTATGTTTACAGCAGCACTGTACCACTCAGGTAGAATGCATCCGTATGTGATAGCCTCAGATGAACTGTCTCATTCTAAAGAGATTGCGATTCCTCTCATAACAAGAACGCTGGAAATGATTCCTCAAGAAATTGAAGTCTTACATATTTGGTAAGATGGCCCAATTCAAAAACAAGTTCATTGCAGCCACAATACCCGTGTTACAGAAAAAATATAAATTGTTAATTACATCGAATTATTTTGCTACTTTACATGGGAAAGGCCCAGTGGGTGGCATTGGCGGCTCTGTAAAGAGGCAGGTATAGGAAACTGTAAAAAAACAAGGCATTTCGTATACAGTGCAAAAGATTTTGTAAATACCGCAGTTTCAAGCAGTGTAAAGATCTTTGTGATCTCATCATACGATTTACATTTGCGTTATAAAGAGTTAAACTTGAATAAAATATTTTATGATTCAGAAGCTATATAGTTGGTACCACGCAGCAACATTTTTTGGAGGTGGTAGACAAAATCAGCAAAATCTCCAAATTATGTAAAACATCATTTGCCGTTTCAAAACCAAGAGAACAAGTTCCATAATTGGTGAGTGGGTTCTTGTGGAATACGATGGATAGCTCTATCCAGGTGAAGTTAGAGCCATTGAAAACTATGAATACTTGGTCAGTGTTATGATTTTAACAGGGAAGCATTGGAAATGGTCTTACAATGTGGATGAAATTTATTATTCACAAGAAAAAATAATAAGAAAGCTATGTACACCAGATGTAGCAAATGCACGAGGACAGTTTTCATTTCCTGAATTGCACTAAAAACATTACTTGTACAAAATTATATTCATTTACTATTGTTTATTTTTTATTATTTGAGTAGAATTGTGTAATTTTGTAAAAAAAAATTGCTAATTTGACTTTTAAGGAGAAATAAATTATAATTTGTACCAATTAATGTTGGTATAACATCAGTCACAAAATGTTTGTAACATCAGTCACGGAAATTAAAAAGTTCCTCCACTGTAAATTTTAAAGTTTTTAAAATGAAACAAAGTACATTCATAACGTTTGAAATCTCTACTTGACTGTAAAAAATTAATTTTAATCTTCATATTCTTAGTTTGATGAGAATTTCAATTAATGTAAAAGTTGTTTTTTCTAATGTCTCTTCTGTGTAACATCAGTCACAATTTTTGATTTACCTTAATTCCACTCAAAAAAGCTTTTTATGTCTAAAAACAGGTATGGGTAGCATTATTGTACTCTATCGAAGTATTTTAGATTAATTTCAGAAAAATAAAATAAAATTTCAAGACTGTGGATTTTAAAATTTAAAAAACTTCGTCAAATTGTAACGTCAGTCACCGTGGAATGACCCATATATACATTAAACGTTACTGTATATATATATATATATATATATATATATATATATATACAGAGAAACTTCTCCTAGCGGACACCCCTCAAATGCGGACAGTTTTTAATTCCCCGCGAGCAAACGTATTGAGATTAAAAAATCCATCCTTTGCGGACACCTCACACCTCTCCATGACGGACAAATATTTTTGTTCCCCTGGTGTCCGGTATAGAGGAGTTTTAATGTTACATATATATACATATATTTAGCATTATTTTATATCAAGGAGTACAGCAAAAATAATTTACAAAAAATATATATATTGGTAAAGATTTTAAAGTTTTAGCAAGGAGATTTCCCACACAAGACTGATACGTTGTAATGGGCTTCACAGGTCATCCCAGAGTTATTTTTTATTCATCTTCAACATTATTTAAATTCGCTTTGATTTATTTGAAGGTTTGCAGGAAAAGCAATGCGTAAAAATGTAGCTACTAGCATAAATAAGGGTAATGTTCGAAGGAATGCCTTAGTGCATTCCTCTGCAAATAAATGTAATGTCGGGTTTTGAAAAATGAGATCGCTATCAATCTGAAAAGAACATTGACAGGCCACTGAAACAAATTCCGGATGTGAATTGCCACAAGTTAAATTGAAGATGATGTCTAAATAAAATGGTTGAAATTTGATCAGCTTATTAAAAATTCCACATTAATTCCATTATAGATGATGAGGAACAGATGTCTTTAACACTTGTTATGGAATCAATAAACACTTAGGACCGGGTTGTTTCTTTCTTTCTAATTTTTTATGTTAGCAGATAGACTGAAGCAACCCAACCTAGTAGCTGCTGGGCTGTTAGAAGGGATTGTTTGAATTGTTTAGCTGGCAGGAATGATAGAGATAATACCCAATATCTTATTCAAATCATGCTCTATTCCTTGTCTTACAAGTGTTCAACTTATTGCCTATCAGTGCGAATAGTGCCGTCTTTTAAAATGGGTTTCTGTCAAGAAAAGCACAATTCTGTAGTTTCCCACAAAGCAAGCAAGTGTTCTAAAAAAAAAAAAAAAAAAATCAATAAAATGTTTCTTTTTTCTTTCGTCCACTTAGGACATCATTTCTTACAGTACAATATATATCTGCTGATCGGTGTAGCCGTCATTAAAATTATTAGCTCATACTAAAATTGTTTGCTAAAATCCGCAGCATCTGCTAATGTTTTAACAATACAGGTTAAAGATAGCTATAGATTCAGCAGTAAGATTTGAACAAATTTAATTACAAGACGAATAGAAAAAAAGTAAAAATGTTTTTTCGTAACATATGAGAAATTTTATTAGTTATCTCCAAAAATTAATCTTCTACAGGAAAATATAGAATGCAAACCTGTCAACAATAATCATTCCGGAGAATATGGAGTAAAATTCAAAATTCAGTGATTTTTTAAAGAAATACTTTAAATTTACTGATTCATACATGACGTGTGGAATGACACATAAACAATGGCTAGAACTTTTGACTCTGTTTTGAAATAACAAAAGATAAGACACATTTTGAAACATAACTTTATCTACTGATTCAAAAGATTTTATAATAGCAGCATGCTTTTATGTATGAAAATGTATCATGTCCTAAGTAATTTAAACTATCCATTGTTTACATTAATAAAGTTTTAATTTTATGCTTAGACGATGTGCACGAAATTCGTTAAACATTTTGAATGGTTAAGCAGTATCAAAAGACAAAATAATAACAATAATAATAAATAAAATAAACAATAAAAATTATAACATCAAAAATAACAAGTTCATTGCAAAACTCAAGCGAAGCAAAGCACGAGTTTTCGTAATTTTAAACTTTGTAAATTTTCTTACGAATACGAATTGACTGAGATAATTTAAACACGACTTGAAAAATTAAATTATCACCGCAATCACTTAATAATTGCAATTAGCATTTTTTAAATTATGGTCATGAGTATTAAAGGAGAACAAAAAAAAAAATTTCCTATTTCTCATTTTTGGTAATTACATATATTTCAAGAACCTAAACTACTAGAAGTATTTAAACAACGAATGCAGTCATACATGCATACAATAAATACATTCTTAATTAGTGGTTTGCTGTAGCGTTGTAGAAGCTTATAAAATATTTAAAGCATCAATTTTTCAAACTAATTAAGTTGATGTATATCAAGCGCAAAGAACAAGTGAGCATTTTCTAACAAAAGTGAGGCATAAAGCAAAATATAATTTTACATTTTAATTTGATATTTTTTTTTGTATTTTTAGATAGTTTTTAACTGCATGATAACTCGTTACAGTGTAATGTTAAAAATCATATAATTTCCAGCGAAAAATATTTTTTTGGTTTAAATCAGTAAGGATGCTGACATTTAGAAACAACAAAATTTTCTGTGTGATATTAAAGTGTAAAAAGTACTATTGTAAAGAAATAGCAAGAAAAAGCTTGAAATTTAGTTCTGAAAATTGAGTAAATTATTAATATTATTGAGTCTAATAGGTATTGTTTTTTCTTTACAACACTTTTACTAAACGCAATTTTGTAAGCCCTATTTACAATATCATATGTCAACGATGAAATACCATAACAAAGAGTAACCGGAATAAAACTCACCCTATTTTCATGGGGGGAGAAAATTTTTTCCATGGAACAATTTTCAGCCATTTTTTCTTATAACGTCGAATCTTTTTACATATTAAAAATGCATAGATTCGATTTCTAATTATAGTTTCATTAGTTACTTGTATCCAATCGTTGGCAGGCATAGCTAAAAATAGCAATAGCAGAGCGTTGACACTAAACTGATCTTCAAACACCACGACACTAGTTCTAACGAGCTTCTGTTAAAAAATTGAACTTAGACCATGTTGGTAGCGTGTTGGTCCCTCGTCTCATATGACGTTATATTTTCGGCAGCGAAAAGCGTCAAGTCTTTGTCCAGGTTGTGTTGACTAAAGGCGTAGGATTGCTACTGCGCTATCTACCGGAGTATATTTCGAGTCAATTGAAATAAGAGTAAATTGAAATAAGTGTCAGTTTTGCAGCACGCAATCCTGTACTTAACAATGATGTTACAAAAGGTAAAGTTGTTTTTCTTTTTTTTTTTTCAGTCAAATCCCTTTTCTGTTTTTTGAAATAGTATTTTCACGTAATTACGTACTAAGCAAAAATATTTTGAGAATACCAATTATTCCTAATGGACTAGATGCTTAAAGATTTGGTTATTCTAAAAGAATGATAAGTTATAAAGCTTTTGGGTCATGAAAATCGTAGTTTGTGTCATTCTGCATAGAAATTAGTTTCAAAAACCTTAAATAGTTAGTAATGATCGTAATCTAAAAAATGATGCTTTTATTTTTGTGAAGACGTGATGCAGAGGATATTAGCGGTATCCTTGAAATAATTCCGCACAAAGTACTTCTTAAACATAGATTTAGTGAAAAATAAGCCAAGTGAACTACGAAAGTCGTCTAATTAGTTTTTTAATGCTAAATTACTGCTAAAAGGAATGAAAAGAACACTTCGGAAAAAAAATGGATAAATGAATGCATTTATTATTCGTAAAAAATGTTTTTGTCTCAGTTAGTTTCAGGTACATTAAGCAAATAGCTCTCGAAAGTGTGATTTTTATTAGTAATTTGAGTATTTACAAGGACTGAAAAATTGTAAAATATGCTTTTAGTGTTTTTTTTCTGAAAGAATGTCAACTATTAAGAAAAATTTGATCTAACGATAAAAAGCCTGTTGAAAATTAGCATGGAAAAGGAAAGAAATGAAGGAGGGGTTTTAATGGTTCTGCCATTTGTGAAATCTTAAAAGTTTTAGTGCTTTGCAAAAACATTTTCTAAACAGTTAAACATTTTACTGTTGTTATCAATTTTAAAATGAAAAAGCTAAATTCAAATCCTTTTTAAGTCTGCAAATTGTTTCGAATAGTTTTTGTTTTATACTTTTGCTACAACTCACGTCCGTTAGCGCTTAATACTAGTTCTAATAGAGTAGTATTAGAACCAGTTCCCCCCCCCCCCCACAATAGCCAAAGGAATTTGATGAACTAACTTGTTAAAAAATATAATGATACACGTGGAAACTAAAATGAAAATTAAAGTAACTATTACTGTATCGTTACTGCAAATATGTGTTGCAAGCAAGGTAAGTTCTTCGAGATTTCTATCCCTCCCCCTCCTCCATTTTTGTTTTTAAACTAATGATGGTATCACAGTACTTCTGACGATCCCCGTGAGCATATGCTCACCTTCATTACAGAATCAAGAGCAGCATTTACGAAAATAATTTGCGTTGCATTCTTAATTAATTACGGTATAAATTTACTACCTCTCATCAGTCGAACCGCTCATTTTACATTCTAATGACTAGAGTTTAATTAGGCAGAAATTAAAATGGGTGGGTTATAGATAATTATTAATTACCGCTGACGATTTAGAAGGAATTTTTATATCCAAAATATTTCATTAATTTGTATGAAGGCTACTATGAAATCAAGACATACCGATTTGCAAAGGTTTGGATTTAGTTTTCACGTGATGATAGATGTAGTTAATTAATATCACCCAGCTAAGAAATCTCTGTCCCTGTAATAAAAGCTTGATCTTGACTTAAAAAGTGCACATTTAATGTGCAGTAGAAGTGACTAAAATAAGGCTCTCACTTACAAAATGCAAATCTATATACTGTGTAATGTATTTAATCTGTTTTCGGAGGGAGGGGAGGTACATAAATACTTCTTTTTATTTCTTTTAAACCATCTAATTCTTGTAAAAAAAAGATGTCATGAAAAGTTTTTCTTGCGAAATATCGAATTTAACTGACTGTAATTTAACTACTTTTGATGAAGGTTTTTTCAATTCCCTAAGTGCATTCTTACTTTTATTAAAGGTTTCATGTGAAAAACGTTTCAAGACAAGATTTTTTTTTTATCTTGAAGAAAAAAATTGTTTAAAAGTTCATTTTAGTAACTAAAGCTGAAAATATTAAGCAGTGTTCAGTGGGAGAAAAGTTCTGAATATTTCAAACTAATTGTGACTATTTCCTAGATTATTACGGAGGAAAAAAATTCTGTGTTATGTTTCACTATTCTTTAAAATATAGTGCGAATGATTTTATATTAAATTGCAAGAAAAAAGAGAAGTAATTTAAGTTTGATACTGAAATGTCTAATATTTATCCAACATTAAACATTTCAGTATCAAACTTAAATTACCTCTATTATTTTTAGCAGTTTGCATGAAGATGCATTGAGTTCTTAGTACAAAGTTTCATATATCGTAATATATTTTTTTGATAATTTTCCATCTATAACTTATACGTTATGTTTAAGAAATCTCATTTCCCATTTTTTCCCCTATGATAAATATGAATTTTATTCGGACAATGTAATGCAATATATTTCCAACGTCTGTTTCATATTCATGTTTTTCTTTTTCTCCTTTTACTATTATTGCTGTCATGTTTCGTTTACGTTACTGTTTTGCATCTTTTAATAATTGTATTACGCACACCTGATTCACAATTTTCCTCACAAACACTTCATGATTATCTTTCATTGGTCATATATATTTAACGTGATCTTCGTTACGTAGGATGGATATCGAAAATTTAAAAAGCATTTTAGTTGACACTTTAAATATTTTTAATATTAACTCAGAGAACTAATGTTTCTTATCTCTTAAAATCGATATATGTAGTACTTGCTATGGAAAGAAAGAAGGATCATCTGGTCTTTCAAGCTATTATTATGGCAACTGAGGTTTGATTCATGATACCGGATGGGTTCATGCCGAATTGGTAAAGTTGGTGAAGTAATTGTTTCATACCCAATATTTTTCAAAAGAAATTTCATTTCTTTATCCAATTCCAAAAGAGTAACGTTACACTAAGGCAAAGGCAACAATCACAACTCGTTTGCTACAACTGAATTCTTTGAAAACATGAATATAATTCATTTATTGGATCTATACTTTTTTATCATATTCCTGGAATAAACACTGACGTGACTTCTATGAACGTTTTTTGCCTTTGGTCTGTTGAAATGAGCTGTTTCTAAGCGCAAGTCCACCATTATGTACTTCGAAAAGTAGTAAAAGAGACACATTAATTTTAAGTGAGATGCTTCTACTAAGGAAAGTAAAATGAAAACATACAGTGTAGAAAACAAAAGTATCAGATCAAATATTAAAACAAAATTCTTTACATTTTAAACATTGAATAATAATAATAATGATTAAGAAATAAGTAAATCAAAAGGGGGAGGGGCGGCCTAGAAACTATTCTAAACATGTATTAAACACCTTCTGCATTATTAGGCTTTCATCTTTTCAAAATATCGTACAACCGGTAGATGGGTGTCGAGTTGGAATTGGATTCCACACGACATTTATTCCACAGGACAATGGGTTAGATACCGGGAATCGTAGGTAATGCAGCACTTTTGAACCGTTTAGTGCACTTTTTCTCTAAATCCGTGGGCTTAGTGGTTTACCGTATTTTCTATACTGTTTTGTGCAAACAAGAGCTAGGGGAATATTTTAAAATTAATTTGAAAATTTTTAGCAGTGATATTTCCTCTGTAAACTATGCGTAAACAGAGCAAATTTTTCATCATTGTATCGGAGTATAACTTGCAATGCGAATAACACAAGCATAATTCTGGCTGCCTACAGGTCACGAAAGTCCCGAAAAAGTCACGAATTTGGAAATCGGTAAAGAAAAATCAAGAATATTACAAATATATCACGAAAATTTCCCGTCTAAAGAGACCGCCCCAGAAGACATCGGATATCCGGTATCCGACCGGTTTTTAGAAATATCCGGAATCCGATCCGACCACTGCACGAAATACCCGTTTATCCGGCATGTGAAATATAATTTTTAAAATTTAATTGCTTAAAATAGTATGAAAATATATGTGAATTACAAACTTACTACATATTTGGAAGCTTTGGAATGTTTAAAAATATGCATAAAATTTAAAAGTTTCAAACATCAAAGCCGGATATCCAGTGCGTGTAAGTCATACAGGGTACACCGAAAATCCAATATGCGTCAGAATCACTATCTGATGTATCACACAACGCCCCCGAAAAGGTCATAAAATTTTGAAAATCTGTAGACACCCTGTAATCTCTATCTCTATCTCTATCTCTACTAATAATAAAGCAGTAAGTATGTGTGTGTGTCTGTCTGTGTACGGCGTAGGGCCCAGACCGTCCAGCAGATTTTCATGAAATTTGGCACGAAATTAGTTTGGAACATGGGGGTGTGCACCTCGGAGAGTTTTTTCTGAAATTCGAATTTGTTCTTCTATTATTCCAATTTATAGCCGAAAGTTTCATACAATAGTCATTTTATATGGGAAGAAATTATCGCATCGTTTCGAGCTTGATACTGTTGAAAAGCGCGTGAAAAACTACCCCGGAAGGAGTTTCGCTCTGTGTGCGAAAATTCGAAGCCTCTAAATTAACTAGAAACGAAATTATAAGCATTTTTCTCTGTAGTTCGAAATTATTTTTTCACGGTAATTAACTTTAAATTTAATTGTTACCATGCCGACTGACTATTGATCCTTTTTTCTTTTAACGAATTAAAATTTATTGCTTGCGGTTTTTAGCATTTTGAGGAGCAGCCGATTTTTAATTAATTTATTTTTTTGGATATTGATTATAATTTTTTTAAAACGAATTAAATGTTATTTCCTGCGTCTCACAGGCGATTGATAACTTTATTTTGATTTCCTTATTTTGACATGCATTTTACGGGACCATTTTCCTTACTGCACAGGGGTTTTAAAAGAAATGTTACTCTTTATAGCGACTTTTGTTATTCCAGCTTATTATTACTATTTATACTTTCACTTATTTAATTTTTTTTTTCGCCAGTGAATTAGCACATATGTTATTTTCCTATTTCAGCTGGAATGAAAGGTTTATTCCTAAAGTTTTGCTTGCTGCTGTTTGTTTCTGCTAGAAAAGCTACAAAATTTCGTCTTTCTGTTTTAAGCCGGGTCCAGACGCTACGTTTTGCACAATCTTTTGTCTGCGTTCAACACGTTGCAGATAAAACGTTGCATGTAGATTTGAAAAGTGCGCAGTTTTGAGTCCGGTGCGAAGACTGTACAGTTGCAGCGGTAACTGAGCTAGAAAGCATAGATGTCTTTGAACTGTGCAGACAAATCGGCACATGTAAACGGTAGCACCTTTTCCCGATTCATTTTGTTTCTCAGTTTCAATTCGTCAGGCGACAATGGCCGACTTTCGGCAATGTTCTCGGGAGTTTCTCACAGAATTTATTGCATTATGCGAAAGTTTCCCATGCATTTGGCGTGTCAAATCCAAGGAGTATAGGGACAGGGATAAAAAAGTGTTTGAGAGTTTAGTGGAAAAATTCAAAGAAATTGATGCAACCGCAAACAGAGAAACAGTTGTAAATAATTAATTATTTGAGAAATGTTTACCGTAAAGAATTGGCAAAAGATAATAAATCGATTCGATCTGGGGCTGGAGACGAAATCTACAAGCCATCTCTCTGGTATTTTTATTTGCTACATTTCCTAAATGATCAGGAGACACCAAAGCAGTCTAGGAATACCATGGATGAAAATAAAGAGACTGCAGTTGCCGAACCACTAGAACAGGCAACAAAAAACTATTTATTTTATGTAATCATTTGACCACTTTGAACGCCGGGTACTTCTGAGACGTTCCAGTCTTTTTTTTTTTTTAACATGACACCCTGCCAAAATTGACCAGAGTAGTAACTCCTTCGTGACGATATCGCACAAAACTGAGTGAAATATACAGATATCTCTGCACCATGTAGACGCATAAAAAACTGCAACGTTTTCATTCAGTCTTAAGACTGCGCAGACAAAAGGTTGTACAAAACGTAGCGTCTGGACCCGACTTTAATGTCAATAAATAATAGATACAAATTAATTATACTAAAAATTTATTAGTAATTAAAACTATTCTAACTTATTATAATCGTCCTTTTTATGTGGGTACTTGAACTAAACAAACAAAATGCGTTTTCTTTCAAATATTTTCTTTTATATTTTGGTTTCGTTTCTTTCTTTCCTTTTCCCTTTTTTATTGTGTGTGTTTTGTAAAAAAAAAAGTGCTTAAATGTGTAGGATCTCTGGCTGATTGCCGTGGGCAGCTAATTTTTAATTATGTGGAATGCTATACATTTTAATAAAATAACATGATTTACACCTAAAAAAGTTATCACTATATACACAATGGCAAACCGACTGGTCTTTTCATTTTTTAACACGGGCATAGCCGTGCGGGCACCGCTAGTTGTTATAATAAAAGTAGTAGAGTGCAAAACGTGACTATTACGTTTCTCATAAAATATATCCTCAATGTAAAATTTTTCTTTGCTATTACCTTATTTAGACGTCTTCTTTCTAATGCTACAAAAGAAAGAGACTTACTTTCATAAGGGGAAGAATTAACGTAATTATCAAGTCGTTCTTCAGGAAGTTACGCTTTTTTTAAATTTAAACTAAACAATGTGTTATTAAAAACACCCCGAAATAACTTTTTTTCCCGTTCTCATAAGTTTTCATTAAGACAAAATAAAAACTAAACCTGTTCGAGAAAGCATTTTTTTTATTAATATAATATGTAAAATACCGAGATTGTGACTGTAAAAAAAGAAGTAATGGTAGTTACACAGTTTCTTTTATGAAAAGGTAGGGTAACTCTTTTATGAAAGAGAGTTAATGAAAGCCAGATGTGCACAAGGGAGAAGTTTAACCAGGAGATAATCTTTTTATTTCTCTCTCACCATCGATTAATAATTTGGCTCAAAATCGCGAGTAAAACTCGATATAAAGTTTGCTCTGGAAATTTACGCAAAAAAGGGCAAGTTTTTCCAGCAATTATAATATTTGCAAAGTTATTGCATTTCTCAGAGGTGTAGCTCGGAAGAAAAATACTTTCATCTTCACTTTTCTTAGGCATTTGTAAAACTTGATCTTTTTTGTTTAGATGTAATTTTTTCTTTTAGTTTGTTTCACTCAAGGCAATATGTTTACTAAAATTCCTATGCATATACATGCTTGCATTTAAAGTAAATGACGCAATATATTATATATTTAATGCAAGGTCAGGCATTAAAAAAAATATTACAAGTCAAAAATTGCCACTTCGTCATAGATAATTTGTTACCCAAATTAGATATATGTGTAGTCGCATATGGTTATAAACAGATATATGCATAAACCAAAACTTTGCTGAAAAATCATTTCTGCGTTAAGTAAAACATCGGTAGTAAATGTATATATATATATACATAGATGAATGCATGAATCGTTGATTTAAATTAATAATAATGCTTAATGTAATACACGTTCAAGCATGTTTTGAGCATGTTTGGTTGGTGCGTAGGATAACACACATTTGTGTTATCCTACGCACGCTCAAGTTTTCTCGCACAAGCATATTTATGCAAGCAAACAAGATATGTTACAAGATTTTACTTTACTCGAAAAACTGCAAAGTCACTCGTAATACATTCAGAAAAAAACAGACCCCGCAACTTCCCCCAAAATAAGTAATATATAAATAAATAAAAACACCGAAGTTTTAAAATTCTTGCTGAAAATTGAATAAAAATGTACACGAAGAATAATCCGTGAATAGTTACGTGTAAAAAGTAAGAAGTGAGGTTTATTATTACACAGTAGAAATAAACATTCCGAAATTGATACGTAGATAGATCAATATATAATGAACTACTGGATGAAGGGATAACGCAAATATATCAATCCAGAGGTGCTCGAATTGATGTATAAATGTATAAATAATAATGTAAGTCGTAAAATTTTTGTTCATATTGTGTAGCAGTAAATAAGAGTATAACAATATAATCCCGTCAAGGCTACGTGTGAATACAAATCTCCTAATCTGACATTTCGCCGGTAAATTCAATTTTGTATATAATGTGAAAATCTTGTTACACAGTGAATGAATACTATGTTATAAGGCGTGCATAATCAAATTCAATGCAAGGCGGATGGGATATGTGGATTATGTACATCCTATTTTATAGAGGAACTAAATGGATTGATGTAATATATAAGGTAAAATAAAGTTGATTGCAAAATGAAAGATAAAAGTTCGTAAATATCAAAATCATGATAAGTATAGGAATCAATGCTTATTCTTTGCAAATTAATTTGGAAAACATTAAATCGCAACTACATTTGACAAAGTTGAGAACATATTGTTTACTTAACACTTTACCGACCGATAGCCTATTAACCGGCTTTTTGTTGCCGATGCTTACCGACCGATCGCCTATAAATCAGGGTTTTTCTCGGGGCTACCTAAAAGTAGCCTATCAATCGGTAGCCATGGCGATAAACAATTGCCATTTGCTATATCATCTGCTTTTTATTATTAGTATTGAGGTACATTGCTCACTTGCGTTAAGTGCGTTGCTTCGCCAGGGAGAAACGGCGGCTGAGCGGCCGGTCGGACGTGCGTATTCTGTTGAGCCGCTAGCGGTCGGTAAAGTGTTAAATTGTCAATACATGTTGTATAATGCTGCAAACGTTGCCCAGAAGTCAAAGGGGTTTATGTGGTTATTGCGAGAAGTGTCAGCGCTAGCGACACGGGACTTGCGCTCTACGTGATGAGTCATAAATATTTTTTCGGGTTTCTCATAATCGTAACACTATGAAAAAGCCCTTCGGATATGTGTACTCTCCTAAGGATTAGGGATAAGGCGAAAGCCCTGATTTTGCAATTCAAAATAAAGCCGCCCTATTACCCCGCATGGTTTTCAGAGCAATTTCGAATCGGTGAAGTAAAATAAAAAAAAACTCGTTTGTTTAATTTTGCTTCACTGATTGAAACGTAGCGTCATTTTAACGTAACTGTTATATTGGGTTTGTGCTGACGTTAATTTTTAACAAAAATTTAAAAATTAATGTTAGCGCAGACCCAATATCCCAGCGAACCCAAAAGTTATGAACTGTTCGTACGTAATTCCACGTAGAGTGAAAAAAAAGAAGATAGAATTAAAATGAAAAGAAGCTTATACAGAACATAACAGATGAAATTTTAAAATTCATAGCGAAAAAATGTTGCTTTCTCTATATTTTTACCTTCTAACTATCATTACTATTCTTCTAATATGGATTATTAACTACTACATGCAGCCCTATGAATGATTTACAATATCGGATCCTCTTTCATTAGAATTCAAAGGCTCAGTATTCCTGTAAGCTTAACATTCTTTTACTAAGCTGAAAACGATAGGATTAGTCCCGTTGATCGCATCCAATGTTAGATGTTCTTTTCAGCAATTCACGAACATTTCCTTTTACTCTTGTTTTCTTTTTTAACCTTACTGTATCTACCAACTTCCTTTTAGTTACGAGTAATACGACCAAGCTGGTTTTATTTGGTAGTAAGCATTGAGAAGTTTATTTATTTTTCTTTTATAACATAAAATTTTGAACGATAAATAATTTATGAGTTTTGCTTACCAATGAAGAAAAAGTACATTAGTCAATAAACAAGAAAACAAATAGATAGGGGTTCTTTTAAAGGGTTTCTTTTAAGGGGTTCTTTTAACATGTTTGCTAAACATTTTTTTGATTGCAAGTATTCACGTTTACTTATTAATCGCAAAAGATGTTGGAATTTTTTCAAACTATATTACGGTTTTTTTAGAGCAATATTAAGCAAAAATGAATGATGTTTTGATTTAAAAAATGATTATACTTTTTCTTGTGCTCCAAAATGTATCAGATTAAGTGTTTCGTACTTTTTGTTGAACAAAAGTTGATATAATTTTAACATCATTATTAAGCATGGTGCACACGGAACAGTGAAATAGATATAAATTATGAAAGTCAGAGTGGCTTATGTTGAGTGTTTAATTCAAAGTCGTTGTCAATTTTGAGAGAATCTTAAACATAAAGTTACAAAATTAGAAATTATAGTATCATAATGCGGTACACTGAGCTCTTAGCATGTAGCAAACAATGGTATTGTGCTTACAGGGTCGGCGTTAATAGATCTACTGCCCCAAGCGGCTGCCCTCTCATTTCTCCCACTAAATAAATAATTTGAAAAAAGTTGACAAAATTTTCGAGCAATGCCGCAAATAAATTTGTGAACTTAAAAAAAAGAGGAATAGTACAAACCCTGGAAATAAATCTTTTTATGTGAAAAATTTATTTATTACCTAGTAATATACTAAGTGGCACACGGATTGCCTACTGCAGGAACGGCCCTAAATGCTATAAGAGTGTATCATGTGAATCAATCTAACAATGAAGTGAGGGAAAAGCTTGGTACTTGCCGGGTAAAAAACAAATGAAAAGTCTATATCACATCGCTTTGACCTCCATCGACTCGTACACTGCTGCAGTTTCGCTCAAGCGTGAAGACTGGTATGAAGAAAACATGTTTGGGAAACTTTACTTTATTTACTTTGTTTCATTTTTATCGTGCATAGATTAGTCAATATTCGCCAACTGGTTATAATGTTTGATGATTCGATGATTACGAATGTAAGAGTTGAATTGCCAATTTTTAACGAAATTGAGTTACTGTGTGTTTAAAAATTATTGTTCCTTGATCTTTTTATCCTTTTAACAGTTGATGATAACGAACCCAGGCCACTGTAAATGAATGGATGTAGAATATCCTTACCTCACGATTTGGGGGTTTGAAAAGTCGCAAACGTTATGTAATTGACGATGGATAGAGAATTGTGAGATGAGCAAGAGCTGAACGATTTTTTCCCATTCTGGTGATGTATTTTCTCATTACAGTGAGTTACTTTTGATATTTTAACTGAAAAGACTATCTAGTTTTGATACGTATGCATATGTCGCATTATTTACGATATAGCTCTAGTCATTTCCGTAATATTTTCAAAATAAAGTTAACCCACTTTCCAATTTGTCAACAAGAGTTTTAAGAAATGAAGTGTGTTAAATAAATTCGAGCTTAAGCAAAATAATAATAATAAAAAATGTACTTAAAGCATTTAATAAGAGCAATTGATGATTTGTGAGTTATTATTCAGTTAAAGCTTATAAATTTTGAAAAAAAATAATTAACGAATGAATTTGCTGAAAACACTAACAGACTTTCTTAACTCTGTTAAATGCAGAAATGGTTTAAAGTGTTCTGCATGTTGTCTAAATATTTTTACATTCTTTAGCTCCACATATCTACGGGAAAAATTCATAGAAAAATGCAAATCGCAAAATCGGATACAAAATAAAGAAGGAAATTTCAGGAGCAACTCTTCAAGTAGTTGCTTGTAAATTGAATCCAAATTCTAATGATATCACAAATCAGAAGTATTTCATATTCTTATGGGTGCTTTTCTGTAATTTATGCCTATTTAGGTTACTAAATATTATATTTATAATTCCGTAGAAATAAACAATTTGGTCATTCAAAAAATATATTATTTTAAAGGTTTTGGTAATTTAGTATATCCTTAAAACCTATTATGAAACGTGTCGAGACACTAAACTTTTATTTGACTCACTAGCAAAAAAATCCCCCTCCCCGTTTCGTGTTATGTTATCATACAAACGCTTAACTTTTGTTTGAAAGTAGAAACTGAAGTTAAAACAGCTATATTTTCACTGAACTCTTTGTCTGATTTTCGTTGTAAAACACAACATATGATGTTATTATACTGTGCAAATGAAATGAATTAATTGGAACAAAGTAAAAAATAGTTTCTTCTGTGTTTCAAAATTATGCCTGTGTATTATTATGCGCCATTTTACACCCTGTTAAACCTTGAATACTATAAAACATACTCTATTTTAGCAGAATTTATTCACTAGATTTGTTTTAGAATCAAGTTAGATGCCGAAGTTGTTTTTTTTTTTTTTTCGCATTCACTACAGTTTTTGAAAGATACATAAGCTTTATTTGATTGGAGAATATAAATCATAAAGTGATATTTTTAAGAGCAATTATTTTCCGCAATTCCTTGGCAGCATGCATAAAATATGTAGAAATAATTTCAGATTTAAAGCAGAGCAAAAACGAGTATTTACCTGTCACAAACGGTACCTTGCAACTTACGCGGGAAAATATATCTGGTCTTCAACCTGATAAGGCCATGCTTATTCTCAATTCCTATAGTTTACCTTTCTTAAAGGAGAAAAATGCTCATGTAATCCCGTGTAAGACGCTTACTAGCAATCTCATTACAATTCAGGAGAAAAACTACCTCGTCCTAATTAATTTGAACAGTATAGTAGCTTGCGCAACCTTAAATGTTTCTATCATGCAATTTTCATTCATCTCGCTGGTTTAGTCCATTAAACTTTATGAACACAAGCAAACTACGTACTTATCTTTTATGTTTCGTCAAATAAATAAACAAGCTCAAATCAAGCGACTTAACATTAAATATCAAAAACCGATAGCACTTAAAAGAAAAATCTCATTAAAATAACGTAAAGAGTAAATTTTAACGTTTTCATAGTTTTTACTTATCTAAGGATTTTTTTCTCCGTAATTTGTATCATACGGCTGTAAGTTTTTCTATACTTGTAAGTTCTACACCTGTACACGTTACACTAACTGATTTTTTTACTATATATGTATTTGTTTAAATAATTTACGGTTTGGGAACCCATGCTAAAATGTTATTATTTAAATTTGATACAAAAAGTTGTCAAGTTTGAATTTTGAAGCTATTCTTTTCATATAGCTGTAAATAAATTGTGTTATTATATAGCATTCAATTACTGAACTAAAAATCACACGAGAAAATACTTCAAAAAAGGGTTACCGTTCGCTTTGAAATCAGATTTTTTTTTCTTAAAGAGCGTGGTACCATTTTTTCATTGAAAGAAACTTTCCTATTGAAGGCAGAATATTTTAAACTTTCGTAAAATATTTACCTCCATTTTTTAAAGGAGTTTTAGGGTGTTCTAGTACCCTTTAGAAAACATAAACTAATCGTTGCAGTCATGATAACTTGTACTCTGTTGAATACGTAAATCAGATTATTTCATCAAAATCAACAATTTGAGAGATAAATTTTTAAAAAATGTACTGCGTAAAATTCTCTACAATGGCGGTGTAGTGAAAAGTCTTTATTTAAAACCTCATAAAATCTCATCACGACAAAACTTAACACTGCATTGTATCGACTGAAATTATAAGTATTCCCTAGCGCTATATTTTCTCTACATTCTTTAAAATACTGAAATATTTGAAGTAAAAAGGAGTCTGACGTTGTTGAACTGTCATCTATTCTGCAAATCAAGTTGCAAGTATTTTAAATAATAATTCAATACTTTAAAATATAAATTTAGCATTTCTGAAAAGCAAACTTATTCTGCATTCAAGTTAACTAGTTTTGAAGTTCCAATGAAGAAAAGGAAAAAACCTACCTACCTGCTTGTCCTTCGCTGCGTTAAACGAAGAAAAGTACGCATTTTTCCTTATAAAAGTAGAAGGAAATTTCGGAGACATCTTTTATTGTTATTTTTTGCTACGTCATTAAGAAACTTAAAAATCATCTTGGGTAACAAACACATTTGCATTGTAATTCATTAAATCCTAAAAGCTTATCTGTGTGTTTGGAACTGTAGAACAAGGAAAAAATTGTTTTATTCAAAAGTATTTTTTCCTTTAACAGTTAAAATTATAGTAGAATAAAATTTATTTAATTAAAAGCCTATTAGACGCATTGAAAGTTTATTTTTATTTTGGTATGGGGGGGGGGGGGGGGACAGAAGAGTGACCCTTACAAAACTTTTGTTTAGTAAAGCATATGGAAACAAGACAAAAGCAGTATTTCCCTGGCTTAGTTTTTCTAAATTTACTTTTCATTTTATTTTTCCTACCTATATATTTTCCAGGGCACATTTATTAGATTTCTGCTTTATTAATTTTTTTTGTTGCCGGTTTGTTTTAAAGAGTAGATCTGTATTCCTTCTTTAGATGACGAGTTGGCGATACTATTGGTTAGGTCGTTTAGAGCGCAGAAAAGAGTAAAACACCAAAAATAAATAATTAACTTAACTAATAAATAAAAGTAGATGTGAAATGCGGGGGCATAAATGCAATTTTCTGCACTGTTATGAATTTAATTTGTAAAAGGAAAAAAAAAGGCCCCTTATATGTATTTATTTACTTTTCAATTTTTTTCAAATTTCATTTTTATTCAATTGTATAGAAGCTAATTGCTTTCGCATTCTTATTACTACTTCTATTAGGGTGTATTTCATTTAAATCAATTGATTTAAATCAGTGATTTAAATGAGTGAGTTAATTATTAATTAATCTAATTATAATTAACTCACGTAAACAAATAAATGGTATTATAAATGCCTTACCTTTTTAAAACTTATTTTTCACTAACGTTATTTTATCTCACTTTATATTATCTTTTAATACTTATTTTAATTGACATTATACTATTTTAACCTTTAAAAAAATTCTTACTTAAAATATAATATGTTTTAGAAGTGCCATACCTTTCCTTTTGACAGATGTGACCAATATCACAGCGTAATATTTCAAGCGCGCTATGCCTATTTATTTAACGAGCATTAAAGTTGTCAATTCAGAGTTACATACACCATGCTTCCTCTTAGCAATAAAAACTTTTTGGAAAGGAAGGCACTTTAGCAAACATTTTTACGAAATATTTTTGGCTGTTATCAAAAAGCTTGTCTTTATTCTTTATCTTTCTATCGATTGCTCGGAAAGTTTATTTGCTCCGAGCGATAACCCATATGACGTCTAGCAGAAAACAATTCAGTTTCTTATCTACCTAATAACATATGCTTTCGACAATTTTCTTAATTTTGAATGTGAATATTTTTTGAGAATCGCTACATAGCGATATAACGCAGGGTTGTCACCTAAAATTTTTTCTTGGAAAAATTTGTTATGTTTTTTTTTTTTTTTTTTTTTGATATCGCTACTGTTAGCCATACGTTTAAAATGTTTATTTCTGCTGGTGTGTTCAAAAACACCCGTTCAAAGAATTAAAATTTTTCGGATTTATCGATATTTATGATGTTGAGGGAAATTCCTTAATTTACATGTAATGTACAGTGTACAAACGCATTATCATATCGGCAGTGCTAGTTTAATGCTGTGGAAATCTTCAAAAAAGAAAGAAAAGATAAATTCAAAAAATCTCTAAATAAATTTCTCCTTTTGTAACTAAATTCCAGTTACATAGCTTAAAACAGTGTGAGACTAGTAAGGGAGTATTCATAAATGATTTCAGGAGGGTTCGAAAGGGGGGGGGGGATTCGTGATATTGTGACAAGGAGAGGGGAGGGGGTAACGAGAAGTGTGACATCGTGCTTATGCAACACAACGTGGCATGTGACAACGTGGTATGTTGAAGTGTGACATTTTGTGACAAAGGGAGAGGGGGTCAAATATATGGGAAAAAAGCGTGACATCATTTATGGACGGTACATTTCCTGAATACAGCTCGGAGTATAAATGTTTAAATGCGTTCATCTTAAAACATCACTTTTAACATGTCTTTGTATTGAACTAGGGAAGCGACGCATTGCACAAAACTGTCTAAAAACGAAGTTTGTTTTCACCCTTTATCATTATTTACCAAATTATAAGAATTTAAAAAAAAACTTTTTTTGGAAAAAAAAACATTTTATTTTTTAGCGAAAGTTTGTAAATACCAAATTATCCATAAATACACATATTTTTATTTATTTTTATTTATACTAAAATAAAATAGAGAATTTCATTAAAAAACAACGCTTCTGCAAAACACGATACCTCCGTACTAAATGAATATATTGCGATTTTGTAAATTTCATTATCATGAAAATAGCCTTCTCCGGAGAACATACTTCTCTTACTGTTATAAATAATGTTTTTAATTTTTTTTCTCATCAGTTAAACGAATGAAGTTATAACAAATTTGTGGATTTTTCTTTTTGCCTGTAGTTTATCTTTTAGCGCTCTATATGGTAATTTAACTTTGAAGAGAACTGGTCTATTCCCTGAAGAACGTTATTTTCATCATAATAAAATTTTCAAAATTACAATATATTCATTCAATACTGAGATATCGTGTTTTAAAGAAACGTTATATTTTTGAAAGAAACTCTTTTTTTTATAAGTGAACATTCTAAATAAGCATTTTTTTTATAGATTATTCAGCGTTTTGCCTTATTTCACTACAAAATATAAATTAAAAACAAATGTGAAATAATTAAGAAAACAAGTCTTTCGAAAATATCGAGGTACCTTAATAGCCAATCAGTTTAGAACAAACCTTTTCAGAAATTCAATAAAACAGTTTTCTTTTAATTTTTGTTTTCAGCTTGATTATCAATGTTTTTCCCCTGAAACTCGAAGAAGAGTTATTGTAATTGTTTTTACTCAGAAGAATCTGAAACTTGCTCCATATCCAATTTCTGAACTATAACTAACTACTTTTAGTTTAGTTTATATGTTGAAAACTGGCAACGATTTGAGGCACTTATAATAAATTACTTTGAAAACATTTCGTTTGAAAAAAAAGTCATCGAAACTATATTTATTATGAAATGCAACATTTGAATATTTCATTCAAAAACGTAAAACCATAGTTATTTTATAGTTAAAGGCTTGTTGATTTCACAATTTTTTTAATGTTCTTTCCATTATTAGACTCTTTCAGAATGTTTTCATATTATTCTTTTTAATTCAAAGAAAGTACCATTCGATAGAGCGAAACAGTTTTACCATATACAGTGCGTATCGAAATGATAGGTCCATCAGTAAAAACGAAATTCATGTTAGGAAAAAAAATTTTATTATGCATTAAGTACTATTTTATAATATACTCTAGTTCAACCAATGGAAAAATAATGCTTAAATGATATACAAATCATAGGAATGATAAACGAAACAAAAAATTTGTGAAATTGCTGTTTCAAAAAGATAGGTCCACTGAACCAAACATTAAATTAATAATCAATTAATAAGAAATTTTTCCACCTTTTTTAAAAATGAGCTCATAAATCCTATTCGGCATGGTTTCTACAAGTTTTTGCAAACAGCTGGTCTCGATTTTTGCCCATTCGGAGGAAATAGATCTTTTTAAGTCTGTAGTACAGTTGTACTACAGACTTAAAAAGACTTAGCAGTATATGCAAGAGCAGTATATGCAGGTGCTTTCCACCTGCATATACTGCTCTTGCGAGTATGCCCACATGTTTTCTACCGGATTCAGGTCCGGGTTGCAAGGTGGCCAATCGATAATATGCACACCATTATCCAAGAACCACTCAAAAGTGGACTTTGCAGTATGCACAGGAGCATTGTCCTGTTGGAACATGTAGAACGGCCCTCCAATGTGCTCTGCTTGTGGAAGAAAATTTTGTTCGAGCAGCTGTTGAAAAGCCTACAGCATTCAAGCGATTGTATACAAATGTTATATCAGTTTTTCCTGCGCGTCCGAAGCCGGCCCACACCCTAACGGAACCACCACCAGCTTGCCTCTTCGAAAATATCTCTCTATCGTTCCGTAGATCATGCCAGTAATATTGCCAGCCATCTGGACCTTCCAGATTGAATTTTTTTTCATCACTGAATATCACTCGATGCCAGTTTTCTTTCCAGCACATCACTTCCTGTGCGAATTTTAATCGCTTTTCTTTGTGATCTTTAGACAATTTCGGAGCCGCTTTCCTCTTCCTGTAAACTAAACTGCCGAACTTCTTTATCATTCTATGGACCGTTGATTTTGATTTTGAGAAATTTGTTTTCTGGCCAAAGTGGATAAGCTCGTATTTCCTGATTTTAACTCCTTTACAATAGTCTTTCTTTGTCGGGGTGTCACTTTTGACAGCCAGCCAGATGATTTTTTCTTACCATAAGCACTTCTAAGTCTCAAAAAATTGTTTACGACATTATGAGATCTGTTTAAAAGTTTAGCTATTTCTCTATTCGATTTTCCACACTTCTTAAATGCGGCAATTTTCCCCTGTTCAACCAGCGAAAGACTGCAACGACGACCCATTTCGTTTGATTGCAATGTGGTGTTCAACTCCATTTAAATACTTCCACGGCAGCCTGCGTAGTCACGCAGTAAGACTTAACTATGATGATTATGCAAATTTAATGGAAAAAAACGTTTTGGTACAAGGATTTATAAAGGCGGACCTATCTTTTTAAAACGGCTAAAAAAAATAAAAATTTTCATAAAATAAAAAAGAATTATTTATTTTTAACAAAATGCTTTCTAGATAATTATAACGATTATTGATGAATTATCTGTACCCAAAAAAAAAGGAATTATTATCAATTAACAGTCGAAACATTGAAAAATGCGGGTGGACCTATCATTTCGATACGCACTGTAATAGTCTGGGACAGCTTATTTGCGCAAAAGTAGGAAATAAATTTTCCATTGAAGAAGATCCCATTTACGTGTACTTCCGCACACACAACAAAAAACAATTAACAAAAATTCAGCGTTACTACTTTGCTAATCGAATTTGAATAATGCTAGCGTCCCCAACTCGCACCAAGATAAACAACAAAGAATCTGTCTGGCTGTTGCCAGAAAATAAAAATCAATGTTTGCGCGTAAGCGTCATTTTAGTGTCATTTGATTTCACAGAAATGTGAGAAAAAAACAAAGCTATGTTGAACAAAGTAATCTTTTGAAAAATGTAATTTAAATATACAATATGTTAAACGTAAAATAACGCGCTATAAACAAACATTGTTGCGATAGTTGATGAAGTTTTGTAAACATATATAAAAGTTGAAAGGAGGGGGACACATCTACAGGCCCTGACTATCGTACGAGCACCCGGGACTCGTGCCCTGGGAAAGAACTTTCTAAGGGGCAGGAAATTTTTCCATAATATCATTCAAACCTCTTTTAAAAAATTGTAATATGAAATAAAATGTTGAATTAATAATAACCGCCAGTAATTTTTCATAATAACAGGTTATTTTTAATAATAACCAATTTCAGATTGACCATTGCAATGCATGCATATATATATATATTAGGGTGGCCCTTAACCATATGTTATTTTTTGAAGGTTAAAATTTTGCTGCTCCCAACCCCTGATCCTGTTCAAATGATGAAAAAAAGGGCTATGCAAAATTTCACCTTAATCATTTAATGTTTAGGCTACCCCATGTTCTGAGGGCCCCTATTCCAAGATCGAAATCCCGACGTCGGGATTAGTTCCAAACTCTTCACTAGATGGCGCTGAAGCGAAATTCACAGGTACGGAGCAAAAATCTCGCCTTCATGCATTCCAAACCGGTCGAGATGAGTTTAGCGCGCCTCGTTTGGTCGAAGCGAATCTCGCCGGCAAGTGAGGTGGCGAGATTGATAAAGATGTCTGCGTTTGTCGACGGGATTTTAATTCAGCGCCTTTTAAATCGCCAAAGTGCTCGAAGAAGACCAATCTATAGGACACGAGAAGATGCTTTTGGTCTTCCGGATGATATATTTATTCGGTGTTATGTAGAGTTATTTTTGTTTATTTTTTATTTATTTATTTTTTTAATTTAATCTCTTCAAGAACATTTTGCGTTCTTAAAATAAAGTTTCTTTTCACTAAGTAAACTGCCGTCAATGTCTAAAATGCAATTGTTTTTAATTGCTCTTGAACATTAATATTTTTTACTGTTATAATTATGGTTTTTTTGTTTCATATTATGTTTTTTTGTAACATCCTTATTATTGTTATTAGGGCTCAATCGATGGCCTTTTTTGGCCGATGCCGATTGTTCCGAGATCGGCCGATTGCCGATTATTCTCCTCTTCCATCGCCCGATGGGAAAAAAAGTCGCTTTGAACTTTAAACCATTAAAATAATGTCAAAAATGTCATTTAAATCATTTATTTATTTTTATGTTTATAAAAACATAAATTCATTATTCAAACGCCGTAAAATTGTTTGGGGGAAGTTTACATAATTATTAAAACTAAAAGAATCACTCGCGATTCTAGTAAAATAAATAAACTATTAAGGAAGTTTAAAAAAAAAAAAAATAAAAAATGCTATATCCAGAGGATTTTTAATTCTTTTTTCTTATCTTTGCAAAAAAACTCAACAACTATTGGATCGGCTCGGGTCTAATTCCCTTTTTTACAACATTTTCTATTTATAACACCTGCCCCGCAAATGCCAAGTGCGGCTGCCTTTATTTTCTTATTTTTTTCATGGAGAGGAATGCAGAAGTTATAATACAGACTAACAAATAATGTGGGTTTGTATCTTTAACGAAATCCTCTCAGATTTTTTCATAATCCCCCCCCCCCCTTTTTAAAAGAAAAGCGGGAGCGATTATATGTTTATTTTTCATTATAAAAGTTAATTTAACTAAAAATAGCTATTTTTCTAAAATAAAAATGAAATATTTCGCTAGCAGTAACCTCCCTCCCCTGTTCATAACCAAGAAATACTGAATATTGCTTTAAAAACATAGACGTGAGATTTTTTTGTCTGTACAAATTAATGCGGGGGGGGGGGTTCTTAAGAACTAATCTTATTAGCTTTTTTTTCTTGTGAGTTGAAAATTACACTGAAATACTTGACATGTTCTTTATATTTTCGTGAGCACAATGTAAGGTCACCGAAATAAACCAATATTTTCGAGCACCAGCAGTTTTCTGTTGACAAATATCTTCTGAAAAACACGTGATCGTTTATAAAAATTAAGATGTATTTTGAAAATATATATATATATCTATATATACGTTGTCAATTTTTAAAATTAATGAAATTGTAGCATTTTTATTATTATTTCACTCTGTGACGAGAACTCGTTTTTTAAGAGTTAAATTTTTGAAAATTGCAAGTCGAACTTGCACACATAAAATTTCGATCAATAAACATTTATACTGAAAAAATTATTCATATTTTTTATCAATATGTTCTATGTTGTAAACTGGCAATAAAATAAGAAGAAATATTCTAAACTGAAAGCAGATGCAACGAGATTGTTGTACAATAGCAGAAAAACTGTGAACTGTCAAACACGCAGCATCAAAGAAGCCAAAAAAATGCGCTAAAAATCGAAGTATACACGGTTAAAAATTAAAATAATTATCGTATAAAAAAGTTAAGATGTATTTTGAAAAAAATATGCATTGATCAATCTTTGAAAATAATGAAATTTTAGCATTTTTATTAAGATATGAAATCCTGTCGCGCGAACTCGAATTTTGAGAAATCAATTTTTAAAAATTGTAAGTCGAACTTGGACACAATAAATTTCGCTCAATAAGCATTTATACTGGAAAATTGTTTCTTATTTTTGACCAACCATTTCTATGTTATAAACTAAAAGTGAAATAATGAGAATAACCGCACACTAAAAGCAGATGCAACGAAATTGCTCTGCACAATTGCAGAAAAGTAACACATGAAAGGATCGAAGAAGCAAAAAAAAAAAAAAAAAAAAAAACTCTAATAGAAAAAAGTTAACACTGGAAAAAAATTTAAATTATTATCGTACTTTGTATTGTTTACAATTTCGGAATAATAAGAAACATGACAAACTAAAAGCAGATGGAATAATATTATTGCACAATGACATTTACTACAATATGGGTAAAACTTAATTCAGAACATTAAAAGGTGAAAGATATTTTCTGTCACAGTTAGTTTATGACAACAGAAATGGACCAATATAACCCTACTTATGCTGGCAGCATCTCAGTTTCAACTTCGAGTTTGCATTTTCACTTTTGGATCTCACTCGCTTATTTTTGTTGCTGTTATTTAAGTTCGTTAAGTGAGAAATCTATTTTATGTATATACTTTTGTTCTGAAAATTTTAAGTTTTATCAAAATTTAAAAACTTCACTTGTTATTGTGGTGTATTCAAAAGTTATCATGACATAAACTTAAGAAATTTGAATTTAACATTTGCATCTTGATTTGCTATGTATTCATCAAAAAATAAATAAAAGAAATAACACTTCCATGAATTTTTTTTTTCTACGGTCATAAAACAAATAAATATCATACAATCCTTCAAATTCCGCCCCTTGTTTTTCAAATCAACTCTCGTAAAGTTTTCCGACAAGCGGGCTCTATTGAACATCTGGATTTTCCTCCATGAAATCAAGAATCATTTCAATATGATCCTTGCTCATATATCCAGTGCCATTGTGCAGAAGCGTAGCAATTTAAAAATCATGGAGGGGGGGGGGGGGCTCAAATAATTTCATTTCCAAATGCTCGAAATTATTTCCAAGAAAAACCAATTAACAATCAAAAAGTAATTAGTATTCACTCAATGCTATTAATATTAATTACATTAATTACAAACAGTGGCGTTTTGACCCAGATTTGGGGGGGGGGGTTCTTCGAGAGAAGCGAGCTAATTTCATTGTCTTACAGGAAAATTGGTCAAATTCTAGACAATTTTCACCATTTTAGGGGGGTTTCTTCGGGAAAAGTGAGCTAATTTCATTGTTTTCTAAAAAAAATTGGTCAAATTCTAGATAATTTTCACCTATTAGAGGGGTTTCTTCGGTAAAAGTGAGCTAATTTCATTGTTTTATAGAAAAATTGGTCAAATTCTAGACAATCTTCACCATTTTAGGAGGGGATTTATCCCCAAACTCCTTATCTACGCCAGTGATTACAAAAAATCACTAATTAATGAATATTTTTATAGATCATTAAAATAAATTCATAGTTTTCACAAAATAACCGAAATCCTTACGCATTCATAGTTAATCAACACTACACTACACAACTACACATAAATATATAGTTTAATCGTTGATTAAACTATACATTTATTAAATGTGATTAATGTAAAACAAACAGTAACCCTTTTTTTTTTAAAATCTGCATCATTTGGTATAAAAATGAAAATTTCCTGATTTCTAGGGGGAGGGGGCTTTAAGCACCCCCCCCCCCCCCCCCCCCCCGTCCGCCTTTCCTACGCGCCTACCATTGTGACAAAATAAGGTAGCGAACAAGCTCAGAAGAGAGAAAGGCGCGCAGTAAACGATTGAACTCTGCGCGCTTTGAATTCAATTTCGCTCGTCTAAAGGGAGCATTCTGATTGGTTCTTTCCGCGGAAACCTGTCACCCCTGCCATTTTCTCCGGATGGACTATTCCTGCTTCTTTCGACCGGTAGCCGTCGTGTCGCATTTCGCTTGGAATGCATATGTGCGGGATTCCGACGTCAGACCGGTTCTGCGGTCCTGTCATCTCGCTTCTCGCGCGTCGAAAGATTGGAATAGCCACCCTGGTCTTATCGAGTAGACGAGAAGTCGGCGCGGGGAGTCGAGAAGGGAAGAATTTTCAGCTTTTTCCCTAGACAACCGGTTTTTCCGTCACTCGAGCCAACTTGAGGTGTTCTCCTCTTATCGAATAGACCGCAACTACGCGCGACAACTCGTTTTTTTCTCCGCCGCAAATGCTCGACAGCTAGGAGCTGTCGAGCAGTTTTGGCGTCTGTGCGCTGCGGATAATAAATCATTAGAATAGCAATAAATTTGCTGCGGGAGGACTCTATTAACATCCCTGCTGCAATCAGTTAACAAATGTTTCCTTTTTTTAAACTTTAAACAAGTTTAGCGAACTTTTATTACGCTACAATCAAAATTTCAAAAATACTGCTTCTAATAACATTTTTGAACATTGTTAATCAAGCAGCAGTTTCGAGAATATTTGTTTCATTAATCTTATATTAACTCCAATTGGGTAAGAAAAACAACGAATGGACTAACATTTGCTTATTTAACAGCAATTTACATTAATAAAAGTGGTCAGAAATAAACGATTCATAAGGATTAGTGTTCGTATACAAGATTGATATCATAGTTGTGATGGCAATAGTGTAGGAAAAGGAGGTTTCCCGCTCCGACCCCTCCCCCCCCCCCCTTTCAACAGGAAGTTAAGGTGCGCTCGGTTAAATTTCAAGTATGCCATGTCATTCTGGCAGCGTGAATGCAATCTATGAATATGGGGGCGCTTTCATGCTGCGAGGAATAAGGGGAAGGGGTGCACAAAAAGTCAAGTTAAGCCAATTTTGAACGCTGCACCCCCTCCAACCCCCCACCCCCCCCAAAAAAAAAATTCTTGCTACACCACTGTGTAATGGTGTGTAATGCTACACCACTGTTGCTTAGCAACAGCAAATATATTAGTCTTATACTATATATATAATTTTTCAGAATATGCGTTTGAACGTTTAAGCTATGTAATTACAGTAAAAGTAATTTGTTGATATGTTATAACAGTTGTTAAAGAAGTAATCCTTACATATTTAAACATTTTTTATAGATTAAGTTAGCTAACATGCTTCAGCTCTTAAATTCACGAATTATATAAATACTTATAATTTTACCTTAAACATTTAAATATATTAAAAAATTGTATCATCTCCCGAAAAGATTTCGGAAAGCATGTTTTACTCTTTCTTGAGGAAAACAAAGTATGTTGGGCGTTCCGTATGTAATGATCTTGGGCGGTTTTTTAGCTTACCTTGTAAGAATATTTAAGCTTGAATTCATACTGTGTTTTAGTTAATTGATGTGTTACTAATTCATGTTAAATGCAGGAAAATCTCGTTTAAATGAATTTCCAAAGTACATCATGTAATGGTTATTTTGCAATGAGCTTTATTCCCCCCCCCCCCAAAAAAAAAAGAAATCAAGCATCCACTTACATCACTTTATTAATTGTCAGCAGATATAGATGTGATCGGGATGAACTGGGCTCGGATATAGGAAAGGGATTAGTGGCGTTGCTAGCATGGATGCCATCGGAACGAATATTTGTAGTATCACCCCCACTCCCAAAACGAAACCCTTGTGTTGTATAAATTTGCAGCTTATATTATTTTCAATACTGCATCAAAAAAAGGAAAAAAAAATCCAATTTATTTATTTGGTGTAATTTTCTGTAAACTGCATTTATTTTCAGTTATGATACTTTGAAATGGCATTCGCAAAATTCTATAATTCAAGTATGTATTTTACAAAAGTGCTTTATCTAATTTTGAGCGTCACCCAAATAACCCCCAATAGGGTGTCACCCAGAACGGACGGTATTTTCTGCTCTCTCTTGATAACGCTACTGGGGGAGGCAATGGGCAATCCCCCCCCCCCAACATTAAGTAATGTTAAACGTTATAGGAATAAAGTACAAGCGTCGATTGTTTTAGCCCATTGCGACAAATTTTCACAGATATAGCTAGAATCACCAGAGAAACTGCATTTTAATCAGAAAAATCCTACATCTGCCACTAATAGGCTTAAAGACTAAGTAGGAAAATTGGAAAATAATTCAAATCATAAAATCTATGTCAGATACTTTCTATTACTTGCTGGTTGTAAAAATCCTTTTTACAGTAGCGACCTTGGCACAATGCTTAGAGAGAATGAGATCTATCCCAAATTGTTCTACATTTGTTCACTTTCTTAGAGTGTAAAATAGTTGGTTTAATTTAGTGTTAGTTTATTAACTTTATTTTATTATTCTTAAAGCTTAATAATTTCATTTTATATTATTATTAACAGTTTATGATTATCTTCTATGGGCTGAATGACAATGAATAGTTGTTCCTCCGATACAATGTTCTTAAATACACGACTTAAATATTAAAATGCATATTGTAAAAAAAAAACTACATATATTTACTGAATTTGAGCTTAATCCATTAGAACTATTAAAACTATAATATCAATCTCATATACGAACACTTACAAATGAATAGTTAATATTTGCTTAGTTTTATTAATGTAAACAAATGTTATCCTATTCACCTTTTTTCTTACCCAATTGCAATTAATATAGCTAAATATCAGTCATAATCTTTACCCCCCCCCCAAAAAAAAAAAGAGAAAAGAAAAAGAAAGAAAGAAACAACGGTTAATGCGCTGCACCGATAGCGCAGTTTCCGTTTGCTCAAGTGATTGCATCACTTTAAACACTTGCGATTGGTTCCCTTGGATTAGTGCCTTCCCCCCTCTGACTTCAAGATAATGAACTCTCCCGCAGACTCGACTGGACACTAGAACACCTCAAATCGGGCGAGGGTAGATTACTCCACGGTTGGGGAAAAACCGGTATTCGTTGTCGGCCGACTCGACTATACCAGAACAACCACCCTGATCCTGTTCAAATGATGAAAAAAAGGGCTATGCAAAATTTCACCTTAATCATTTAACGTTTAGGCGATCCTCAAAGAGCTTGAAGTAATGCATTTTGATTAATTCCATTACAAACATGTATATTCTTCCCTAGCTCCTAGCTTGTCCATTACTTCTTTGAGAAATGTATGTGGAATTGTATGGTCTTCCCAGCAATTGTTTAAAAACATTTCAAATCAAATTTCCCCAAAGTAAATTATAAAAAAGGTTTCAAAACATCATGAAAAATTAAGACACATTTGATTTTTAAAAATAAATCACATAACTTCGATAAGAGTAAAACGTTTTTATTTACTATAATACTTTTGATAGAATTACAACATAATGTAAGCGAAATAAATAGCGTGAATCATCAGTTTTCACTACAAAAGGTTGACAAGTAGCAAATTGTTGTTCCATTTCTTTATAAGTTCTTTTTTCCTGACACTTTCCATTGCAGAGCATTTTAGTACTCTTTCTTCCTTATATTTTAGTTTTTCATAGTTAGTCATGGAGCCCTGTTTTGCAAGTCGGACCCTCACATCTGTTAGTCGATAAAGAGTTATTGTTAGGTAAGAGCTGAATTTTCTTACCTTGTCTCTTTTATCTTACGGTAGGCAGTGGGAAGTGCTTCGTTCATGTAGAGCTGAGGGGTACGTCATGTTCTTTCACATTAAGTAACCCAAAACAATGATTACGAGGATTAATTTATACTAACTAACATTTATTGTTGAACACTTAACTATAAAAGATTAAATATTAGACACAGTTACATTTAAATATATATAAAAATAATTTTGATTAAATTGTCATTGTCGGAGGAAGACTTGCAAATCTGTCTTTCCTTCCGCTTGTTAAGAAAGTCAGTTAGTCTCTGATTAGGTGTTGTGTATAAAAGTTTGCAGGCGTCTTTATGGTTGCCAGGATCTCGGTTGGCTACGAAGGGTGGCCATCATACACCATACTTCTAACATTCCGCCTTGTATGTTGGACACGGAAATAGTCCCAGTTCTGCGCGGAATTTTTCGAATTGAGGTTTTGCTGGAGGCTTTGTAAATGCATCTGCGACCATATCTTGACTGGGTAGGTATTCCACTTCTAAGATACCTTTTTCTTGTAAGTCTCTTAATAAATGATATTTGACATCTATAGCTTTTGTTCTTGAATTGTTTCTGCCAGTTTGTGATAGTTTAATGCATGATTTGTTGTCTTCAAATAATGTAATAGGTAGCTTCTGCGATAGTCCAAGATCTTCTGTTAGTCTAATAAGCCATTGTAATTCCTGTGCTGCGTTCGCTGCAGACACGTATTCTGCTTCTGTGGACGACATGGCCACGCAACTCTGTTTCTTGGAACTCCACGCGATGCAATTTTTTCCAATTTTAAACACGTTTCCTCCTGTTGATTTTCTAGTTGTTAAATCACTTGCCCAATCTGCATCTGCGTATGCAGTCAGAATTGGTTCATCTTTGCTGATAATTAATTTCAGATCTTTAGTTGTTTTTAAGTAACGAATAACTCGTTTCACAGCGTTCCAGTCTCGTTGTCTTGGTTTTTCGTTCCTTCTACTAAGTAAATTTACAGCCAATGATGTGTCGGGTCTTGTCACACTTGCAACGTATAATAAGGCTCCAATTGCTTGTCTGTACTTTTGTTGTCTGGTAGTAAGTCATCTTCTCCTTCTAGTTTTTAATATCCAGTGTCCATTGGTGTGTATGTTGGTTTTCCTTCATGCAAGTTAAATTTTTCTACTATTTCTTCTATTTTATTCTTCTGACTCAGACAATAACTTCCATCTTCCATTTTCTTAATATTGATTCCGAGATAGTAATTTACTTCTCCTAAGTCTTTAACTTCGAATTCTTTTCTTAGCATATTTATTATCCAATTTATGTTTTCTTCTCCTTTTCCAGCAATTAGAATGTCATCAACGTAAAGTATTATGTACAGCTGTTTGTTTTCATGAATAAATAAGCATGGATCAGATTTACTTTGTACAAAAGAATGTTTTGTTAATGTTTCTCCAATTTTTACGTTCCACGCCTTTGCAGCTTGTTTTAAGCCATAGATAGCTTTTTTCAGTTTGCATACCTTATCCTTTTGCTTAGGATTTACATAACCTTCTGGTTGCTTCATATAGATATTTTCTTTCAATTCTCCGTGTAAAAACGCAGTTTTAATGTCAATATGTTTGATCTTCAGATTTTTTTATGCTGCTAATGACAAGAAGGCTCTGATTGTAGTATAATTCACAACTGGTGCGAATGTTTCGTCATAATCCTCACCAAACTTCTGGTTGAAGCCTTTTGCAACTAATCTTGATTTTAAACGCTCAATTTTACCGTTAGAGTTTAGTTTCGTTTTAAATGTCCATTTACATCCAATTGCTTTCTTTCCAGGTGGCAAATCTACCATGTCCCAGGTGTCATTATCATGTAGAGATTTTATTTCTTCCTTTGTCGCTTGTATCCATTTTTCTCTTTGATGTTCTGGCATATCTTGAACTTCTTCCCAACTCTTTGGTTCATATTGATGATCGGTGCCTGAAAAATAACAGAGTCTTTCAGGTGCTAACCCTTTTGTGCTTCTTTCAGATTTTCGTAGAGGCTTCATTACAGGTTCTTCTTCAATGTTTTCTTCCTTCAGATCATCTTCGTTTTCTTCATCATCTTTTTCTGGTATAGACATCAATGGTACTTTTCCAGTTTCATCTCTACAATCTTCAATGAATTTTACAGTTCTGCTCACTTTAACATTGTTGTCTGAGATGTAGATGCGATAGCCTTTACTTCTATCGTCATAGCCAACGAAGATACCTTCAATAGCTTTGCTATCAAGTTTCTTCCGTTTTGGTTTTTCTATATAAGCGTAAGCTTTACATCCGAATGTTTTTATGTACTTGTAATTTGGCTTTATGCCTGTCCATAGTTCGTAAGGTGTTTTGGAATTAGATTTCGTGGGTAGTTTGTTTTGAAGATGATTGGCAGTGAGTACAGCTTCTCCCCAAAATCTCTGAGGTAGCTTAGCTTGAAGCAATAGACATCTGATCATTTCCACAAGAGAGCGATTCTTTCTCTCTGCTACACCGTTTTGCGATGGGCAGTATGGAACCGTTACTTCATGTCGAATTCCCTGTTGTCTTAAATAGCTTTCAAAATCTTCACTGATATATTCCCCACCATTATCAGTTCTTAATGTTTTCACCTTTACTTTGAATTTGTTATTTGTTAATGCGACATATTGCTTGAATTTTTCTAAAGCTTCGTCTTTCCTCTCAATTAAGTAAATTATAGTAAATCTACTAAAATTATCAACAAATGTGATAAAATATCTTTTACCGGATATTGAGGGAATTTGGAGCGGACCACAAATATCACTGTGGACTAGAGTCAAAACTTCCTTCGCTCTATACCTAGCTTCCTTTGGAAATGGGTTTTGCGAAAGTTTACCTTCGATACAAATTGTACACTGATCCTCATGTTTACAGTTACATATTTCTAACCCTTCAGCTAGATTTTCCCTTACTAATTGTTTAATAGCATCACAATTTCTATGCGCCAAACGTTTATGCCATAAAATAACACAATTTTGACTATTGCAATGATTTACAATATTTACAGATTCATATTCATTTTTCAAATTAACTTTGTACAAATTATCATTTGAGTATCCCTCAAGAACAATTGTATCACCTTTCATAATATAACACTTGTTGTTTTCAAATACAGCAGAAAAACCATTTTCAGTTATTTTTGTCACAGATAATAAATTATTTTCTAATTCAGGAACGAATAAAACTTCTTTAATTTTTATATTGTTAATATCTCCATTCGATATTTTCGCTTCAAAATTTATTTCACCAATGCCCTTGGATTGTAACTGATTTCCATTTGCGAGTATAACAGAACCGCATTCTCCAAAGTTTATATTTGAGAACAGATCCGAATAGCAGGCCATGTGCGATGATGATCCGGAGCAGGCTTGGAGTCGATTGCAAAGAAACGTAATCGATTACGATTACAAAGGGAGAAATTGAGAGATTATGATTACGATTACGATTGTAATCCTTTGCCAAAAAGTAATTACGATTACGGCAGCGATTACAGTCGTTGAAAAATGTAATCGATTACGATTATGACATCCGATTACGATTTTGATTACGATTAGATTAGCATAAAATTATCCGATTTTATGCATACAACTCTCATTTTCACAATAGTGTCATAAATCAAAAAGTTATGATTTTTAATTAAATTTTTGATTTTATAAGAGATAACTGAAATGATGATGAATGCAATTATAATGAAACAATTTTAACATCACAGTTCTGCAATTATGACGTCGTTGCAGAAATGAAAAATTTGCATTATATATATATATATGTATAATCAGGAAAGGCACATTCAGTATTTTTCGAATATTTAAAACTCATGTGAGGAATAACAACATTGATCGTATTTTGTATATAAGCAAAGACGATGCACTAAATGTATATATAATGCATAAGTGATTTACCTGGTTCATTGTTATTTTGTGTGCATACAATCAAAATTTAGTTGGCCGCAATTTCTGAAAATGTATATTTCTCCATTGTATTTATTTTCTAGTTTAAATTGTGCAAATATTTCACATAACACCAATTAGTTTACTGAAAATAATAATTTTCTATAATTCTTTATGAAATCACTTGTTATCCCGTGCAATTCATGCACATCTTATAAAATATTCAGATAGTGTAAGAGATAAATAATCTTTTGAAAATAAATGCTGCATTTTAGAATAATTTCAAAAAATTTGAACATGAACATTCAAATAACTCTTAGCAAAATTAGTAATCATTAAAAAGTAATATGAAGAATAATTATAATACGAATGACTATAATATTTTTTAATATGATTTTTGTGGTTTTTTTTTTAACATGCACGAGCATATATTTTTTTCCATGTACTAACTGTTTTAATAAAAAAAATAAAGTGCAAGTAATTTTACAACACAAATTTAACGTACAAGATTCAACTGAAATACAAATTTCTGTTGAGGTAATTCTAAGAAAAAGATAATTAATTTTTTAAAATAATTCCTAAATATTAATTCATGCATGTAAAAAACAATTGGGAAAATGTCTGAACATATATCATTTTCTTTTACATACCTATTAATTAAAAAGAATATTAGCATTAAAATATAAATAAATTTAAGATTTAAATGTATGTACTTTTTTAAATATTCAAAGAACATATTTTTAAAAATAATAATAATCACACGTACCAGGGTTAAGATTTCATGCATCTTAAGCATAGAGCATCATGTAACGCTTGCTCCTAAATTGTTGAAGTGTAAATGTGCTGTTCTTTAGAAAAATTCTTCACTTCTGCCATTAAAGAAAGGCGAAAACACAAAAGTCATTTCATGTCTCTTTATGTGTGTAGGTGATAGTACCAACACTAGATTTTCAGGGGGGCAGTCTACTTCGATTATTGAAAGGGAAAATGGGGCGCCCATTCTTAATGCCGGCTCCAAACCGGGACCCCCGCGGAGAGAAGAAAGGGAGAACTCTCTTTTTTACTCGCGGCGGTCCCGTCCAGACTCTCGCCTATTGCCCAACCGTTTGAATATGTTTTGAAGGGGTAATTAAGGAAGCAAAATGACCGATGCATTTGGTCCTTATAGACACCTTCCCCTTTCTTTTCTACCCCGAAATCTGTGACTTGCGGACAGATTACCGCTCTTGTACCGAAACTGGACGACGCGAGAAGACCGGAGACCCCCCCCCCCCCCCCCAACTGAGAGTCCCAAGGCGATGCGAGTGACATATCCAGACCAGACTCCCTTTCTTCTCGGGCTTTCCAGCCATTCCCCGTGGAGAGTGGAGCCGCAATTAGGGATTCTGAGAGACCGCAACAAGTAGGACAACAAGCTTCTCTAGCAGACTATTATATGGTCCTGCCATCAAGGCTCTGCGACCGCCACACAGAACCTTTTATATTATGATCGCCCGTAGGTTACAGACCGCTTAGGATAGGACTTCAGTACACAGTTTGAATCCTTTTTCTTGCAATCTTATCTCTTCTATCCAAGGGTAGCGCTAAAAATTTCAGCTTTCAGCAGGTCAAGATTACACGATTGCAGGACTAGCAGATTACGGATTTTTTCCTTAAGATTACGATTAAAATTTACGGGAGAAAAAGGATTACGGGATTACACAACTTCGATTATGATTATGAGAATATGCCATCATCAGATTACGATTACGATTTTGTCAAAATGTAATCGATTACAGCCGATTACGATTACGTAATCGTGATTACTCCAAGCCTGATCCGAAGTCAATTATAAATGTATTTCTTTTATTTATGTTATGCGCATTAAAAGCGAAGTTCTTATTTGCGTTCTGTTCCGACTCAACTAAATGGGTGTTTTGAAACTGATCTGCAAGAATATATGCTTCATCAGACGGCTCATCGTTATTTATTTCTTTGAAAATCGCAGATGTGTTTTTTCTATATTGATTATTAGTTCCTTGTTCTGTCTGTGACTCATGGAACGGGATTTGGCGCCTGTCTTGGTTAAGGTTTTAATTGCCAACATTCTGATGTATTGTGATTTCTCATCTTACAATATGTGCAATATTTGTTTTCCCTTTTGTAGTTTCCAGCATAATTTTTGTTTGCATGGAATGCTCTATCCGAATTATTCGGGGTTTCTTCGTGATTTCTTCGACGGTTAAATTCGTCAATTAGTTTTCTACTAATGAATTCTTGTGTTAGTTCATTTTCGGGTCGCGCTTCTAAAGCGGTAATTAAGGTTTCGTAGCTGGGGGGTAGAGAACATAATAGAAGTGCAGATATGCAGAGGCGTAGCTAAGGGGGGGGGGGGGGGGCAAGGCGGGACAGCTGTTCCCGGGCTCAGCGTCAAGAGGGCGCCAAATTAATGTTAATTTATTTTATTTTTAAAAGCGAAAAGAAGATTATTTGAACTGAAGAGGTGTGAATATGTTCGACAAAAAAGTGGGAGTCATCATATAGGGAATGACTGTAGCACAGGGTACGTCATGTTCTTTCACATTAAGTAATCCTAAACAATGATTACGAGGATTCCTTTATACTAACTAATATTTATTATTGAACACTTAACTATAAAAGATTAAATATTAGGCACAGTTACATTTAAATATATATAAAAATAATTTTGATTAAATTGTCATTGTCGGAGGAAGACTTGCGAATCTGTCTTTCCTTCCGCTTGTTAAGAAAGTCAGTTAGTCTCTGATTAGGTGTTGTGTATAAAAATTTGCAGGCGTCTTTATGGTTGCCAGGATCTCGGTTGGCGACGAAGGGTGGCCATCATACACCATACTTCTAACAACATCTACCCTACTTTTCATGGGAAAAAAAGTTCAATTAACATTAATCTAAGCAAAATGATAAAAGCCTACTTTATTACAGCTTACAATTGCAAAAACTATTATAAACAATTGTTTTGGGGTTAAAAGAAAACTTTTTTAAAATGTGAAAATGTTCTAAACTGTCGAACTCTTGAGTTGTAGTAGACGCTGTGAAGTTTCATTGGAACTGCTGCTCGTCGTCCGGATGCAGGAAACGTTTTCGCATCAAAAGGGATCCCTGCTAGCGCTAAAATCGCATATGCAATATTTTTGCAGTTTTCGCGTTACAATTACTTTAGTTTTTATGATTTCTCAGTTCCTTGTTGTTCGCAAAGTTAAGCATTTTACTTCTTAAGGTAAGTACTTCACAAAGAGGAATTCTGAACCGTTATAATATATATATACAGTAGTACCTCTTTTAAGGGACACCTCTAATTAAAGGACATTTTTTCTGATCCCCGTCCCTTTGAACAGGGACCACAATGTATTTACCTCTGAATAAGGGACACTCTATTTAAGTGACATCCATAGAGAAAAATTTCAAAAATTAAAGTTATATGGATAAAAAATATTTACTAGCAGCTGGGGGGGGGGGGGGAGGTTCTTTTATTTTATAAAAATTAACTTCTGAAAATTGGTATGAGCCCTAGAAGCATTAACTTAGAAACAAGTGCGTATTTTAAAGTGCTTTCCAACTTGCGAATGCTTTCCTCTTTTTGGTACTATGCAATACATGTGGGCTCAGCATTGACAGACAGTACCCGGATGTCAACAAGTTTTTTACACAAGGATTGGAAAAAAACACACTAAATGTAATTTATCCTGTATTGCCAAATTACAGACTACAAAACAAATCCATCTAATGTATTACTTCAAATAAGTTTCTGTAAGTAACGAAATTTAACAAATACGACATTTTTGCTAATAGTTTAGTCAAGGTTGAACTTGATCCAGTTTACTGTTTTACGATCAAGTTACCGACGGTTATGATCACGTTCAGCCTTAGTTTAATTTTGCAATGAAATAATTTTAAATTTAAATAATTTCGACTTTTATTTTTTATGCTTGAAACATTTTCAGTATTTAAGCTTAAATGTTAACGCATGTTTATTATTAAATTAAACTAAGTTAATGCACACTATATGTGCCGCATGTTTATTATTAAATTAAACTAAGTTAATGCACACTATATGTGCTTGTATCAATTTATGAACCTCCGATAAAGAGACACCTCTATTTAAGGGACAAAATTTCCAGCTCCCTTAGTATTCCTTATTGAGAGGTTTCACAATGTGTGTGTGTTAATGGCTTTTTAAATTTTTTGTTCAACTTCAGAGGTTGGAGTTAAGTCCTTTTTGCTTTTAATGTCCATTTTACTGCCTGCAGTAAAATGGACATGGAAAAATGGTCTTATTTCCAAGGTATGAACTTATTTTGATGTTTATTTCTAAGGGACATTACAAGTTTTGATGTTTATTTCTAAGGGACATTACAAGTTTTGATGTTTATTTCTAAGGGACATAACAGGTTTTGAAGTTTATTTCTAAGGGACATTGCAAGTTTTGATGCTTATTTCTTAGGGATATATTCGTGTCTATGTTTATTTCAAGGCATATGCTCGTTTCAGTGATCTCTCGAGTACATCTGCGGCAGTTCTATATCCAACAACACGTACTTTACTGTCGCTCTTTGTTGTCATTTCGTCATTAATTTGTGTATATTACGTTTGCAAGCTTCAATGAAAGCCAAAATCTTAGTAAAAAGTAAAGGATTGACTGCAACAATATCATCTTTAGAATTCTAGGAAAATCCTAATTTTCAGAATAAACTTGAAGTTTGACAACATCATCGAATATTTGTGATGAAAACTCAGATTATATTGAATGAGTCTCTCTTCATAAAATTCAGTAAAGCTAGTGAAAAATGTTCTGTGACAGATCATTTATTTCATAAAATAACTCTACAATAACATCATAACGCTGCAATACAATCTACAACAACGACAATTTGAAAGGTACTTGAAGGAAATCCCTCCATAGAGTTTTCATGGAAAACAAACCGAAACTTCTAAAAAAATCAATACTTCTGTTTGCGATAGAAGTTTAAAAATAAAGATAACAATTACGATGAAAGTTTTAAAAAGAAAATTTTACTTTGACTGCAGAAATTTAATCCCTCACTAACAAATTCAATTTTTTACTATGAGTGTTTTATTTGATATATTTTTTTTTTATAATGTGAAAAAAGAAAAGTTATGTGCAGATTAAACAAACTGTTTTTTTTCATTTTTTTTTTTTTTTTTGCAGTTTTTCTTTTCAGGAAATGGAAAAACAGCAAAATTGATTAAGAGAAAAAGAGACATGATTGTTAGTGGAAATAATAATCAAAATATTTTAAGTAGCGTAAATATTTACTAAAGTTTCAGTTTTTTTAAATTTTAATCCGTACAAGAAATACATGCGAATCAACGCAGTTCACAATTCTTTAAAACGGTTTTCTAGAAAATTTAAAAGTAAATTAAAAATATATTTACAAGTTTGCCATTTTCAATCAATGCATGATATATTAGTTAAGTTAACAATAAAATTAAAAATTTTTACCTTGCACTTCTTAAAGGAGACTACAATAAAATGCAAATTTAGAAACTTTATTTTATGTATTTATTTTTCGTTCATCTAATATAATAAGTATCTGTAGTTCACATATATCATTTGAATCCACGGGAAAAAATTTATTCTACATTAATTTTGTTCATTTTCAAATGTTTAGGAACGAAACCTCAATATTTTATTGCATTACTGAATTTCGTAGAAAGATACCAAAAATATTTCAAATTATTTTATGAAAACTATGTTTTTTTTCCGACAGAAATTAACTTTTTTCATCTTAATATAGTACTTTCACGGCGAATTATTGAAAATATTTACCATAGAAAAAAATACTGTTCCATTCAGAAATTAGAAAACATAAAGCAAAAACTACAAGTGTTTAAAATATTTAATGAAACTAAATGCTAAATATAGTAATAAATATTTAATGAAACTAAATGCTAAAAATAATTGTCAATGCGATAACAATTAGCTAATTATATAATACAGAATAAAACGAATAGATTTTTACAAAATAAATTTCATTAGCTAACTTGTTTTCAAAGAAAAAAAAACCATTTGACTTATCTAAATTTAAAACAGCGAATCAAAAAACTAACTAATAATTATGGGAAAAAACATGTAAAATACATTATTTTACAACTGAAGACAAAAGATTAATCAAGATGTACACCTCTCTATAAATGGACCAGAAATACTTTTACTAGTTTAGTTGTAGGCGTCACTCCAGATCTATTATAACTTACTGGTGTGAAAAAATATTATGATGAAAGCTTGTGGATTGAGTGGTGAGTGAATAAAAAGATTTCATTCCAGTGCGAAATACTTATGATAATCTTTGATCAAGAAATCTTACGTGAATTGACAAGACATTGTTTTATTGTTTCCATTTGGAAGCGAGGATTTTATGTAGCTAATATCAAGTCCCTTGCCTACACAAATAATATATATTCAATATACTTAGCGAAGAAAGCAAATATTCTCCATAAAAGTATATTTTTTAATGAAGCAAATAATAAATATTTGAGCAAAGTAACGTCATAAACCGATCTGATAAACATATTACTTTCATCGGAAGAAAGAAAAAAAAGGCAACCATATAGAAAGGAATTTTTAAAGTTCTGATAAGGTGAAATTTGAATAAGCTTATCTTTTACAATGATGAATTTGATAAGCAAACATATATAAAAGAAATCACAATGTCTTGGGCATTAAGATCAAACTCTGTGACGTAAAGTAAAAAAATAAAGGCTTTCACTTAAGCTAAAAAGTACTAGAAATCTGTCAAAATGTTTTAATAGGCAGTTTTGTCATTGATATTTTAAACTGCTCACGGTTAGGAAGGTTATAAATATTTTACGAATGAAATGGATGTAGCTTTTATAAATGCATGGTTTGTTTATAAATTTCTTCTCAGGCTCATGGAGTTACTAACAACTATAAAGTTATAATTCCACCATATAATTCTAAAATACAGCAGGGGTACCTGTTTTTATAGAGAGTGTAAAATAAGCGGGTTTAATCTTTCAATACAAACCGTACGCGTTAGAATGTAATTGTATTTTGACCCAACTAATTTTTTGTTTGACTAATTCTAAATATTGTACCTATTCTTGATCCGATGTTGATTACTTTTAATACTATCGTTCAAGCTGTGTATTTGAAAAAATCCAACTTTATAGAAATTCTGCGACAAGTCCTGCGTCAATCACAATTGGAGACATGATAAATCTGTGCTCGGGTTGATTTAGAAACTTGTGTTTCCTTACTGCTTTGTGACTGTTGAAGATAAGTGCTGGAACCTTGTAAACTTACACAGCGTTATGTTAAATGAGGTTTGGGATGTTTGCACTGTAAATGTTAATTTTGGTTAAGGTGAAAATTCTAAAACTCTTAGAGGTAGAGCAGAAAGTTTGATCCACTGTGAGGAAAGTCATAAAATAAAAGAGAGATCTTACAAGATTTTTTGCCAGGTCTCCAGGTGGAAAAATACGTAAATGGCAGAGTGGTTAAGAGCGTAATTCTGGTATACCCAACACCCATGGTTTGAGTCCCGCATTTCGTTTACGTTTTCTCCAATTGATTGTTTTGCTGGATCATTGATTTTTGATAAACTAAATTTAAAAAGAGGTCTTTTATATATTATTTGGTGTATTTTTTCATGCACTAAATTAAAAAATAGTAGAAAATATACTATTAAAATTATTTATTAAATTAAATATTCATTGCTTAAAATAACTTTTTGGAATGAGTTCATCAAACATACTCTATTATTCTTAATTTATTAGCTGCTAAATTTAAAACATTCTATGTGAAAACAAGACATTCTTTAGTAATGATTAAACTTTGTGCAAAGTAATAGAAATAAAATTTCTGTGAAACGCTGTGTCAATAATTTAGTTTCAAATTCTGATTTGGTCATTACCAAAGCTGACAAGGGTGGTCAGATTGTTGTTCTTAATAAATCATCTTATGTTGAAAAAACTGATGATTTAATTGCTTCTGGTCCTTATGCTGAAATTTATAAAGATCCTAGCGACAAGGAGTTAAAAGCTATTTCTTCTGCTGTTAAGTCTGTTCATTCTATTCCTTTGATTGCTAAACGGTCTGTGATTCCTTCTGTTGCTAATTGTGCGCGTTTCTATGCTTTACCGAAGGTACACAAGGCAGGTATTCCTTTCAGACCAATTGTTTCCAATATTGGCACTGCTTCATATAAACTTTCCAAGTATTTAGTTTCTGTGTTTTCTCCACTTAGGAGTCGGAATGTTTTCACTGTTAAAAATTCCACCGATTTTGTTAAGAAACTTCATAACTTCGTTCCGAATAATTCGGTTATGGCCTCTTTTGATGTTAATTCTTTGTTTACTAATGTTCCTGTTGATGGCGCTTTGACTTGCCTCAGGAAAAGGCTTTCTGAATTCCATTTTACTTCTGTGGAAGTCGAGGAATTAGTTTTTCTTACTCGTGTGTGCTTGCAACAGAGTACTTTTGTATTTAATGGTAAATTCTATGCTATGGTAGATGGCCTAGCCATGGGAAGTCCTCTTAGTCCTATTTTAAGTGATTTCTATATGCATTATTTTGAGGAAAAACTATTCCAAAAATTGCAATTTCAATTTTATGTTCGTTATGTGGATGATTGTTTTGCCCTAACGGACAGTAAATTGTTAGGTATTGATGATGCTCTTTCGATTATGAACTCCATTGATTCTAATATCCAGTTTTCTTGTGAGAAAGAACTTAATAGTAGCCTCGCGTTTCTTGATGTTTTGATTTCTAAGAGTGAGTCTGGTTTCACAACTTCTGTCTATCGTAAACCTTTCGCTGTTTCTTTACCTCCTCACAGACTATCGTCTCATCCTCCCAACCAAAAATATTCGGCTTTTAATGCTCTTGTCCATCGTGCTATTAATATTTGCTCTTCTCCTGAGCTTCTCAAGATTGAACTCAACTATCTGAAAGCTGTAGCTGTTGATAGAGGATTTTCTCACTCTTTAATTGATTCTATTCATAACAAACTTTCTAAAAAACCTTCTGGTCCCAATCATGTGGTTTCTAGAAAGGATTTGGTTGTGTTACCATTCTTTCATTCTGTAAGTTTTCGTATTGCTAAAATCCTAAAAAGGTTCCAATTTCAAGTTGTTTTTGCTCCTAGCAACAAACTTTCCTTCTCTTCTCTTAAAGATCCTGTTGATCAACTTAATACTTGGGGTATTTACCAAATTAGTTGCCGTTGCGGCCTTTCTTACATTGGACAGACAAAACGTGCTCTGAAAATTCGGTTAAATGAGCATAAAGGTTATGTACGAAAGCAAGAGCTGAATAAGTCTAGCATTGCTCAACATTGTTGGAATTCCAACCACTCTTTTGATTTCAATTCTGGGAAAATTATTCAAAAATGTTCTTCCCCTTTAGAACTTGACTTTTGGGAAGCTTATCATATTAACAGGAATAGTTCTAATTTGGTTAATGATTCTTCCTCAACTCCTTATTTTTCACAGGTCTGGCATAAGTTCCTTTAATTTGTTGTTCTTTCTTGGTTTTCTTGTTAGTTTCCCCTTTTTTTTTTCTCCCCCCCTCCCCCTCTTTTGGCATGTGTACTTTGTTTTGCTTTTTGTTTTGGTATTTTCTGTACTTATTTTATTTCCATTTTATTCTTTGTATTTTATTTTATTTTTTTGCAATTTTCATGTATTTTCACATTTTTATGCACGCTGTTGTCTTTTTCTTTGTTTTTATTGATATTCCTTTTTACTTTCTGTACTTCCAACTACATTCGTTTGTTACTCTCTTATTGGTGCCTTTAATACTACTTCTACTTCCACTTCACACTGCCTTTATTCTCATTGGTTTACAGTTAATTCTTAGGCTATATAAGCTTTGTTTTTGTTGTTCTGTCTGCTTCATTTGGATGTTTTGCATCTAGAAGCTCCCTGTCGCATTGAAAAAGGGATTCCAAGCGATCCCGAAACATATGTCTGCGTTTTAATGCTCATTTGTGCTTTAATTTAACGTGAAATTTTATTTCTAAGACATTCTTTCACATTCATTTATATTATGAATGGGTAGAACCTAGCCAACCAACAGTAACTATATTTTTAGTAATGGAACTTTTTCGTTAGTGTATTTTATTGCAATGAATACTACTAATAAGAATAATTATCTGTATTATTGTGATTATTTTATTATTTTGACTATCCAAATAATAGTGGGAAAAAACTGTAACAGAATTTACTGATGTGTTCAATTACATGTCTTCTCTTGTATCAACACCCTTTTGCTTTTTTCTATTCTTCATAATGTCCTTTCTCCTAAATTAGTGCGGAATTCCGCACGGGTAGACTAGTCTTTCTGAAATCTGATACGCAAATCTATTTTTTAAATGCTAAAAAATTTCGCTACATATTTCCCTTTCAGAAATATTATTTTAATTAACGACGTACTTAAAAGTAATTCTTCAGACAATGTGTTACTAACGTTTTTAAATAGTAAAAAATTAATCTCATTACATGCAAATTTCTTGACAAAGAAAAATATAAAACATCTTAATTGATTTTTTTCCATGAAGCAAGTTAACTCCAACAACCTCCTGTCATTGTTAAATAATGATTTGAAGTGTAAAATATCTCAGAAACACGATCGAGAATTAATTAGTCGACATAAAAATTTACATAAATACACCCTGATTGTTCAAATAACTTTTCATAAACTAGTTCATTACCTTTCCACGAGTAATTTCTTTTTCTACAGAATATACGCTCTCTCAATGGCTAACCATTTCTTTTATTTTTAAGTAAAATTTCATATAATTAAAACAGAAAATCCAGCTAATTGTTACGGCTGAATTTAATTTTTTATCCTGCAAGAAACTCTTTTATGCTTTGGAAATTAAGTGCATAATTAATGTGCATTGGTTTTACTCTTTTAAAATTTACAGCAGCTTTGAGGTTTCTTAAAGCAAATTTGTTTATCAAGTTCTCAATTAATATTCGACCCTTCAAAGACTTTTTGCAATAAGCTTTCTAACCATAGTTAATTTAAGAGAATATTATTCACAATTTCATAAGGTCTATGGTAAAGCCATTTTAAATAGTTTATTAATAAAATAAAATCCTTAAATTGGATGTATCTAAAGTAACATGAATGCAAAGCATTCTACTTTACACTTTTTCATAAAATTATCCCTGAAAGGATTTTATAATAAACTGAAAATAAATATTAGATGCATTAATCTATTAAAATTTTTAAAGCACTAACCAGTAAGAATGTATGACTTCTTGCTATTACTATTATTATTATTATTATTATTATTTGCATGTTTTTTAATGAAGTAGAATTCATGTTTGGATTTTATAGAAAAATTAGTTAAGAATGCTTAAATGTAATTAAATACTCCACTGATCGTAAATTAAAATGATGCATTTTTCCATTAATGAGGACTTAATACGATCAAATCTATGCTAAAATATGTTTACTGCAAAATATTTTTTTTAGCTACTGAGGAATGACCTTTCTCAAAATAATTGAGCTAATATTATGTTTCCTTGTAGAGTTGATTTTAACATTGCGCAAGCACTTCCATTTTGCAATTTTCTTTCTTCCAATCACTTTAACATATTTTCCAAAGAAACAAAGAAACATACCCATAATAAGCATTTATAAGTAAAAGTATTACTAAAACATTTACTCATGTCTACATGTACTCGTGACAAAACTTCCCGTTTCCCGCACATCGCAGTGGTGTATAAATCCATGTTGTTGTTGTTTCTAATGCCACTTGGGCTACCCTTCGCAGAGCGACCAGGAATTACGTCAGTAAGGAGCCTCTTCCGTTTATAGCTGAGAAGCACAAAGATGGAAGTACGACTTGGCTCATTATTTATTTGGATGCCCCTAGATGGCGCCACCACAAAAACGCCCCCTTCCTTTTTTTCAACTAAGAGTGAAAGGAAGGGAAATTCTCCGCCCTGCGGTATCCTCGGAACTGCCTCGGGACCTCAAGGTCCACGGATTATACATGCACGTATCCCCAAGTGTACATGGTGGGTCTTCATCGGGTCAGGTACCAAAAAACCAATCTTCCGGTTGGAAGCCCGACATCCTAACCACTAGACTACCACAACCTAATAAATTGTTAATGATGGCGGCAAAGGCATATTTAGTAGGGCATTTTGGGAGCTTACTATGGTACCTGGTTTAATCAATGGTTTGGTTTAATCGCTAATGTAGTTAACAATAGATACATTTAGTATTATTTTTTCTAAAGCACCAGTTTTTTTTTTTCAAAAATTTTATGTATACTGAACTATACAGAATTAGTGTCTAAAACTACTAACTAGTTTTCCAGAAATGTAAAATATTGCCATTGATAATTTTCTAAAAATTATTTGCATGTTTTTCGTTCACACACAGGGACAGGCGCCCAGTGGTCCACTTTCTGTGTCTGCATAATTTACATTTCCCGCACTCAAAATATTTTTATTAAAAACAATAGGACTTGACAAGAAAGATTTAAAGAATGTTCTTTAAGGGGTACATTGATTGCATTTTTCCTTTTTGTTAAAAATAAATAAATAAATAAACAAATGTGCGAAAGTGGTCCACTGCTCCATCTTTCTATACCGGAACCTATTGTACCACATCAGTTAAAAATGACACACTTTACATAAAAAATTATGTTTCACACATTTTTCGCTAAGAACTCTTAAAAATAATGTAACGATTCTGATTAATGTATGCAATCATGGGTTCAAGACACTGCAGCGAAAGTTTTGCTTGTGTAGCACTTAATTAGTAGAGCTGTCTTTTAATTTTTCTTTCTGAAATGTTTCTTTCTGCACTTTATTAAGGGTGAATATCTAGTTAATCAGTAAAGAGTTTTGAAAAACACGTTTTGGTTAAATAGTCATAACATAAATACATTTATACCAAATAGTCTGTATATTTTGCTCTAAATCCACCATACAGTTATAATAAATCCGAATATTACTACAACAACTACGTTTTAAATAAAAGTAAATGTTTTGTCTTATTGATCCATTGATTGATCGGTGGCAACTCATGAATGCCACTTCAATAAATCGGTTATTGACAATGCTATTCCTCAGAGTCTTTTAATGAAAAAAAAAACAGTGCAATATTTGTAACGAAAATAACCAGCTTATATTATGTTTTTAAATATATCATTTTAAATTACTGAAATAAAATTAAGTGAAACGTGCTATTATCATGCAATTTTCGGTGCTTTTAAAACTCCTGAATTTACAGCAAAGTTGGAAACATTGATATAGCACACATATCTGCCGTTTTAGAAGCTAACGGACTCATCAGGCACGTACTTAATTATGTAATGTTTTTGAAAACTTTCTGGTGTGTCTATTTTCTAACGTTTTGAATAATCATAAAGATATTGTTATCCCCATTCCTCTGTTATGCATCAAATTTCACTTCAATTCTTTTTTAAAGTCAGTACTTCGATTTCATCATTAAATTTCTGTAAAAGCACACTCATAGTTGCTAATTCACTAGAACAGAAGCAGCGATGGGAAATCATCCTTTTCAGGAGAATTATCCATACCCCACGAGATTTGATTAAACAAATGATTCTTCGAGTTACTAAAGCAAAAAGGATATCTTCTTCCCTGACTGAAATATTAAAAACCCTCTCCTCATCATTATCCCATTCTTCATCACTTTCGTAATCACTTGTTGGGCTTTCTTGGTTTCTCGTTTCTTAACTTTTTCCATGATTTGTTGCTTTTGTGTTATTCCTCGTTTTTTCTATCTTTCTTAGGTTTTTTCCTTTCTTCCATTCTTTTTCATCTTGCTTCAATTTCTCAATACATATTCCTAATAAAGGGAATGTTTTGATGTAGCGCACCCTGAGGTCTTGCTATATGCGTTTGCTTTTGTGACGTACAAGTAGTTCATTTGTGTATAAGATGTGACCTAAAAAAGATGAACTTAATATACAATAATAAAATAAGTTTTTGATTAAATCACTCCCAAAGAATTTTACAATTAGTCGCATACACAGTGTGTCAAAGAACTTTTAAGACTAGGTTTATAAAATAAAATAAAAACTAGGAATTATATTATTTTACGTATTTTTATTCAAAATAATCTCCTTCTGCTTCAATACATTTGTTAATCGTTTAACAACGATTCGAATGCCTGTTCCAGATCACATTGTGGGACTGCCTCCAAAGCTCGCGTCGAAGCTGTTTGTACACAGTGTATCAAAGAATCTAAGACTACAGCTGGAACTAAACTTACAGTGGCCCTATCTGTGTTATCGAGCAATCGTGAAATTCTTTAACTATCAGCTGATCCGCCGCCAAAACCATTTGTTTACTATTCTTATTTACTTTGATGATATTGACACTATACAAACGGCTTCGACGCGAGCTTTGGAGGCAGTCCCCCGATGTGAGCTGGAACAGGCCTTTGAATCGTTGTTAAACCGCTGTAACAAATGTATTGAAGCCAAAAGAGCTTATTTTAAATAAAAATACCTTAAAAAAATAAAATTGCTAGTTTTTATTTTATTTTATAAAGCTAGTTTTAAAAATGCTTTGACACACTGTGTATGCAACTAATTGTAACATCCTTTGGGAGTGATTTAACTAAAAACTTATTTTTTACTTGAGGGTCTTTGTTGATTCACACGCGCGTCTTGTTAATCAGATATGCTTATCTCTACCGCAGAAATGAATGCAATGTTCAGGACTTCTACATTGTTGCATATCATCGTCAGAATTTTAACTTCTGAATTAGTATTTACTTCAAGTAAACTTTCAGTAGTTTTAACAGCAGTTTTCCCCGAAAAAACCCACTAATAAATATTTTGTGCTACTCATCTATTATCTATACGCGGCAATCTATACAGCAATTAGTTAATGAGAAATCATACACTGAAAAATAAAAATATATAGTGTCTTTTTGCACTTTGTGAGAAGAATATTCGTGTAATAAAATTTCAGAAAAGTCTTTTTTGTGCAGTCAGTTGTTTTAAATGTGGAATAGAAATTGTTCGCGTGCAATATCGAAGGCAAAGTACAGCATTTTCTTTGCTTTGTATGAGATGGAAACCATAAGACCAAGTCACGCTACCACGGAGGGAATGAAACGAGAAAGACTGGAATCATCGGATGAAGCATTTGATGCAACTCCAAAAGCGTAGTACATTATTTGCATGATGAAACATCAAAGATATCCTGGAATTTTAAAGTGATTAATCTATTTTCGTGTTAGATGGGGATACAAATTCGTATTTTTGTTCATATTTTTCGTAACAATTCAGCGTATTTACTTATTCATTTTTCTGTCCGCCTATTTAGACAACTTCAGTTTCAGCTTCATGATAGTTTTAAATACAAACGCTACAAAGGCGATTCAGAATCCTTGTAGAGTCAGAAAATTCTTCTTAATGTGGTAGAGGGCGTTCTACGGAAGTTCGACGGCACAAAATTTTTTCTTTAAGGAACGCATCAACAAAGTTTGTTTTACTACAAATATATACAGTAGAGCCTCGGTTATCCGAGCCCCGATTAACAGAGTTCCGGGTTAACCGAGGTACATTTGCCCTTGAAAAAAAATTTTTTTGGTTGCCGATGGCAGCGTCACTGACTGACGTCAGTCATCCAATTATTTTCTGGTGATATAAAGACCTAGAACAACGGTTAAACAGAAAACAATATATATATATATACTTTTCTCCACCAGACCCCTACCTGTTAGCCGAGGCCTTAGGATTGCTTACGCACGGGGAGAGGTAGTGGGGTCTACGGATTTTACATGCACATAACCCCAAGTATACATGGTGGTCTTCAGTGGGTATCGAACGCGCGACCTTCCAGGTGGAAGTCCGACGTGCTAACCACTAGGCTACCACGGCCCATATATATATCTATACTATATATATAGACTTCTTCAAGAAACTACTTTAACTGTAACATGTACTCTACTGATGTGTACATATAAAATTAGATATTTCTATGTATGTAATGTCATTTTTTTCCTTTCATAATAAATGTACAGTAAATGCCTTTTTTACATCTTTCACGACATTTTCATTCATTTCAACCCATGTTGCCCTTTCGATTTGGACAGAGTCCGTGTTATCCGAGTTTTCGATTATCCGAGGTACCCTCGGTCCACATTAGCTCGGATAATCGAGGCTCTACTGTATTACAATAGTATGTCTTTATGCATTTAGAGAATATTTTTGTGTTGTCGAACATCCGCACAACTTCCTCTTCCGCATGAAAAAAGCATTTCCAATTCCGCAATGTCAGGTGGTTTCGAATTATCTTTGCATGTCCTATATGCCTCCTACAAGTTTGTCGTGGTAGGGAGTAACCCTGTATAGTATTCCTTTTTCGTGTGTTGAGTAATACTGTTCATGAAATTGACTATTTTATTCAGTTAAATGAACGGACCTGTTGTTTTGTCTAATCAAACTTAAGTGATCAGAAATCACGCCAATGTATGACATCTACGAAAATTAGGGTTCTAATTTGGGGGGGGGGGGGGTAGTCCTGTGTTCTACACATCGAGTCTGTAGTAAAATCTTTTTGCAGTTATATGAAAAAATAGCAACTTTTACATAGTTTCATCGTTGAGATTTTATATGTGATTCAAGACATGATCTGAGCTTTTTATAACTTACGTATACACCTAAGACCTATATGTTTTATCATGCAGGTGACACAAAGCAAATAAGCACTACTTCAGGGGAGCCAGCACCCAAAAATGTTGAAAAACAGCAACAAATTTTTTATTAGTTAAGTAGTAAAATAAATCTTTAAAAACGTTCCCTGAAAGTTTCAGAAAAATTGAAGCAATATTTATTGATTTATCATTGATTTTATTACGGTGTGAGGTGCCACCTTTTCTTTCCGAAACAGTAACTGTGCTGAATATAATCCACACATTTTTTTTTTTTTAAATAAAATAAGCAGGAAGAAGCACTTTTATCGTGACTGTAATTGAAAAAAAAAGTTCCTTACTTGGAATTTTGATAAAGAAAGGATTTAAATTTTTACAGGCCGAATACTTAAAAGTTTTTTGCGCATTTCATCTCAATTGAAATGCAAACGCTTTTTTAAATTTGGATATATAATGTGGATTTTTTCCCACATTTTTATGAAACTATAACAAATTTATGCTCTATTTTTATGATAACGTAAGTACTTTTTTTAATTTTTCGTTATTTTTTCTGCGTTACTTCAGTTTTTTTTTCAAAAAGTATTTGACTTATAAAAACTTCAAAGCATAAAAGTTTTGTTTTGTGAGTAATGAATCAATAAAAACAATTTTGAGACTTTGCGCCAATTTTCGAAAAAGAAGATGCACTTTTAAAAATTGATAAATTTCGTTTGAAAAATCCAAATTTTCAAATTCTATTTAAGAAATCCATTTTTTTAATATTAAATTTCTTATGAAGTGATATAACATGACATGAGACAAAAATTGTAAATAAAAACACCATAGAGAAAAAAAAGGTCTCATGCTACCCGCTCCCCTTAATTAATATCTCATCAGTATTATCATTAAAATAAATTTAACATTGCTTTGTGATCATGAAATAAGACTAGAACAACCTTCAACAAGAAGTTCCGTCTAGAACTGTACGAGCCTACTTTCCCGTATACACCAACTTCAAATTTATACTCTAGCTATCTCTCTATCTCACTTAGCTTAAGTTCTTAATTGCTTTAAATACACACTTTTCAACTGTTGATACATATTCATTCCTTCCTTTATTTATTCATCACTGTTAAAAATTTCATCATGAAATTACGGTTAAATGACCGGCAGCAGTCTGTCCATCTAATTCAATGTTAAATTTACGGTTTGGAACATTTTTCTATCTTTACGGGACCTAACCATTTCCAATTAACTTGGTTAAAAAGCCGTAAATACAAAAGTTTACGGTTTTATAACCATTTAAAAATGGTTCCAAAACAAAATTTTCATCGTTTTTGAACCATTTCGAGGCGTAGAATCTTCGAAGCGCAGAAACCGTAAACGAAGCTTGCAGGACTCGAACCCCGAATGCGTGGTGTACAAGTCTTGCTCTCTATCCACTCGGCCACCGTCATCACGTAAAGTGGACGTTTATTTATCAATAAATCTTCTTTTCCAACAGGCAAACAGCCTTAAAATTGAGATTTCAGTTTTTGATTGGATCTAAATTTATTTGTGGTCTAAATTTACTGTATATTGACGAAAATCATTTTATTTGCTGCAAAAATTAAAATACAAACAAGCTTCAGCGCTCAAATTATGGGTTCGCTCATTCGCAAACAGTTTGGGAATCCGATGTCTAAAATTTTTGATTTACGTGTGTATGTGTTTCTATTTAGTATCCACTGGTTAAGCCACTTTTTTTTCTTCTTTTTTTATATACACATGCAGATTTTAACTGATAAATCCGTATTCCTATTTTAAAACAACGCACGACCGGTAAGGTTTCGCAACCAAGATGGACGCCCGATTCTTATTGAGCGCTTGAAAATTACGGTTAGTTAAACGTTCTTTAGGATAAACAGAGTATAAACGATTTTTTTCGCAATCAGCGGTTTGAGTACCAGCTTTTTAATGATTATTCAACTGTTGTCATTAAATATGGTAAAATAACAATCAAATAAATGGTTATTTTACTATTATCCTACGGAAATTTTTAACAGTGATTCCTTTATTCATTCATGAATTAATTTATTCTCTCATTTATTAATTCATTTAATCCAGAAATATCTTTAAAGATCCAAATAAAAAAAAAATCATGTGAAAATAGGCTCGTTTAGCTCTGGATGAACTTCGTGTCTGCACATGTTCTACGTCATAAGATCTTTCTAATAAATATTCGTTTCAAGAAAACCCGTAAGTTGGATCATTATTTATATAGGAGTGAAATTTTTCCGCAGGTTTTAATGCTAATTTTTTTTGAACTGTTCAAATTTGAGCAAAAGTTGTTTAAATCAAAAAATATTTCGCGAAAAAAGCTAATTCGAATAAGGTTATTCAAGGGAAATTGGGTCTTATGTACAGTTTTTATATAATTTGCTTTACATTTCCCTAATAGCGCTAATGTTGAAATTTTATTTAACCGTTCTAAATTAAACGAAGATTTGTGCAAATCAACAAAATATATATAGAAATTAGATGCCCTCGCCAAGATCTTTCGAATGCAAATAAAATATTTTTGGATCGGACAATTCCCTCAGAAGGGTTTAGAGGGGGCGGGGGGACAGACAGGCAGACCCACCAGATACTCATTTTCCCCATTTCAAAACACTACTTTTAAAGCTCTCTCTTTTATTTTTCAATCTTTAATTTATTACTTAACTTATTTTTACGTTTTCTCTATTTTTAACGATATTTTTAAGATACGTTAAACTTTCTTTCATGCTTTATTTAGTTTTACTTTTATGGAAAAGTTGACTAAAAAGAAATAAACTGTGTCATTACATTTGAAACATTTTAGGTTGCGTAGAGGCCAAGTGTGCTACCATTTGCAACATTCTTTTTTTGAAAAATTGAAGCTCAAAATCTTCTGAAATTGCTTGATAGCAATTATGACATTCAAGAAAGCGTTTCCTCATTCCCTGATGTTCATGCTTTTGAAAATATATCAATCTCGATGCTTGAAACTAAATTTGTTCTCCTATAACTTAGGAAGAAAGCTTACGGAAAAAGATCATTATGGCGAGAATTTTATTGACAAAGGATTCATTATATTTTTTCGGAAGGCAGGTTCATCACTTGTCGGCTTAAATTGCTTTGGAAAAAAAGATAGAAAAGTGAAGCACATGCTCTTTATTTTACCAGTTTCTGCTGCTTACAAAAGGCGTTATGAAATTATTAAAGGAAATCGTTCACGGTGTTGTTACTTTAATTGAAATTCTTCCAGATAAAAGTTTTTTAAGAGTTTTGGAGTGACGCGGTTTTGTGTGAATCGTTTCAATTGTATTAAAATTCAAAAATTTAAAGCAGAAGGAAGTATATTAAATATTTTCTAAATGCGTTTCTTTTCGTAATAAATGAAACGTATTACAATTGCTTTAGATGATGGAAAATTTCTTAATTTTTGTTTATTTAAAGTTCTTTTAAAATTTCATACTAATAGCATTTTTAGTTACCAATTTATATTACTGTGTAAGTTAAATTAGCAATTTAACTTAGGTTAAATTGCACAGCAAATCAACGATTTTTCTTTTAGCTGTTAAAATGGTCATTTAATGATAGTGAAATTGTTAGTGTGGCTAAACGTTCACTCTTAAAGTAAAGTTTTGTTGTCTAGACAATATGTGTGGTATGTCTCTACACTACACGTGATATGTGTTTGTTAGTGGTACTTAATTCATCGAAAGATTGTGATTGACATATTTGTAACTTGATAGCTTGATAAATAAGGTGCATGACAGTTAATTCACAAAAGTGTATTACAGACACCTTTCATTTCATAAATTTAATATCACTGGTTTTTAATTCGCAATGCATTTGATGATATGTTAATTAGCGAATAAAGTTATTGTTACCTGTGACAGTTTGACTTGTGGAATAATTGTTACTAGCCCTTTATTCACCGAATGTTTGTTACTGGTTGAAAAAGAAAATAAATAAATGTACCTCAACATCTTATTCTTAATCTCATAATGGGTTTTTACACTTTTCTAACGTTCTCATTTTTAATGCATTAAAAGCAGTTTTGTGAATTTATAAAACTTGATTGCTGCATGAGGAAATCTAACAGATTTCCCTCTCCCCACCTTGGAGACCCATAAAAAAATATTAAAGTGTTTTCAAGAAATGAGAATGGAGAAAAAGCAATTTGTTTACGATGAGAAGGATCCTCGTAAGAAATGTTTGCCCTCGGGTTCTGCCTAAGGTTTCTTGTATGTTTTTTAGTATGAAATTCAGTATTGTCATAGGCTCATTAGGTTTTCTGCATTTAGCATCGTCGTTGATATCTCAAAAGGATTAATTTTTTATGTTAGTGTTTTCTAGCTAATTATTATCCATCAAATCAGACGTATATTCAGTGGCATTAAAACCATCTTACCCATTTGTTCATTTATTTTCGAAATTCAATTCTGAAAAAAAATTTATCACATTAGTTCTGCTTTAACAACATGCTTACTATAAATTTATTTCGTTCTTCACACTCCCTACAATGATAGTTGGGTAATACAAAAAATTCACATCTAAAACAAATTATACTCAATTAGTATAATGCAACAAGATATCACCTCTCCCCCGCTTTTAACAAGATATTTTTGTTGGCTATTCGCTAAGTTGAAAACATCTAAATCCGCTATTATTTAAGGCAGTATTCCTTTTTATCCTACTTTTCGGTAGCAGTTGAAAAAAATATATGAAAGAAAGCTAAATGTATCGTAAAAATGTTGTTAAAAATAAAGAAAAAGTAAAAAATAAGTGAAGTAATTAAATAAAGATCGGAAAATATAAAATTAGAAAATAGGGTTTTGAGATGGGGAAAATGTGGGTCTGTCGATCTGTCTAGATCTGTCTGTCTGCTCTCCCTAATAACGTTTGAGGGAATTGTCTGATTTGAAAGATCCTTTTTTAATTCGAAGGATCTCTGCAAGCGTATATCATTTACATATTTTATTTTTTGATTTCAACGTTTTTTGTTCAATTTTGAACTGTTCAAAAGCTTTTAACATTAGCGCCTATGGGAAAATATAAAGCAAATTATATAAACCCTGTACATAAGATTCAAGTTCCTTTAAACAAGCTAATTGGAAGGAGCTGTCGACATGATATATTTTTCGATTTGAACAATTTTTGCTCAATTTTGAACAGTTCAAAAGATTTTAACAATGGTGCCTATCAAAAAATAGCAAGCAAATTATATAAACCCTGGACATAAGATCCAGGTTTCTTTGAACAAGCTTATTCGACGGATTTTTCAAGCTTATTCGATTCTTTGAAGGATTTTATGACGTAAAATGTGTACAGATATGAAGTTCATCTAGAACTAAACGAGTCTATTTTCTCATGAAAATTTTTGATTTGGATTTTTAAGGATATTTCTGAATGAATGAATGTATAAATGAATGAGTAAAAGCATTGATAAAGAAATTAATGAATGAATGAGAAAAATAAATGAATGAATGAATAAATACATGAATAAATGAACTAATGAATAAATACGCGAGTAAATGAACGAATGAATAAATACACGAATGAGTGGAAGAATTGATAAATAAATGAGTGAATGAAGGAGAAAAATAAATTAATGAAGGAATAAATACACGAATGAGTGAATGAATGAATGTGTATTAACCTTTGAAATAGGTATATTTGAAGTAACAAGTAACAAGGAACTAAAGCTAAATGAGGAAGAGAGAAAAATAGCTAGATTATAAATTTGACGTTGGTGTATATTGTATACGGGAAAGAAGGCTCATAGTAGCTCTAGACGTTACTTTTTGTTTCTTTTTTTCTCTTTCTTTTTTTTTTGGTTTTTCTTCTGTTCATTTACTGTTCTTTTTTATGCGCTTCATTTTTAATTTGTTTACGTTTCGTATGTTGTATTTCTTCTTTCCTATTTATTGACCTTTACTTGTTCCTGGAAACAAAAAAACAACAACTTTTTTGTTTTATTTCACTATGTTCGATAAATATTTTCTTCAGAATCGTTTCCTGCTGTTGGTTGGAGTCGTGTCTAGGCGCGAAGCGAAGAAGAATGGGTGCGCTGCTCTTGAGTCAAACGGGTTAGGGGCCCTTATAGGCAGTAGTCTTGATTTTTTGAACCAGCTCCCAGATTAAAGACCGTCACCTGGGGTTGGCACCCCTAAAGGCATTGTTTCACTTCGAGGACATTGGAGCAACGATGGATTTAACGTGCACCAGCTCCCTTTAGCGTACACAGTCCACAGCAACCAGCCGCGAGAGGTTGTCACCCTCACAAACACTGACCTCGGTCGATGTTGCTTCAATTTTGGTGTTATGCGGGAACCGAGATTCTACCGACTGGTCCACTGCGGGACATTTCCTGCTGTTTTAATACAATGAATAAAAAATATGTTACCTAATTATGTCCAAAAACTAAAACAATATTTTTCCTCGATTTATGTAATTTGTCTGAATTTTGATTTCCTCAGTAAGAAAAATTACTACAGAAGCCAATGTGCAATCACATTCAACTTTTTAGTTTTATGCAGTTAGATTAAGTAGTGAAAGTTTACCTTTGTTCTAATACTTGGAAACTACGTGAGAGCGTGCAGTGTTGTGGAGAATAAATTTAAAAATATTGTTTCATAAAAATAGTATCTAAGAGTCACAAGGAACTCTCTTTTTTAATGTGTAAAAGATTTAATCTTCGGAGCATTAGGAGAAATCACAATACTTTTGGGGAAAAGAAATCTTTATCTTACAGCATTGTGTAAGATTAACTTAACCTAGCTAGATAAAAGTTGAAAACCTTTATGCTAACAACCAAAGACGTAGCTAGGGTTTTCAGCGCCCGGGGACAACTGAAGATTTTCGCCCCTCTGGGGGGGGGGGAGCTAGGGGCACCCTAAAGGAAATTAAAAAAACTTTTATGCTTCCTAAATGATAAATAGCTCTAAAAAGCAGCAGTTTTAACTTTCATTTTTATTAGCGAAACTTCACTTATAAGGGAAAAATGAGACACTTTGGCTTCACAAAATTATTTGTCTGATTTCCCACGCACTCCTGTGCTACATTGGTCATTCCCGATATGATTTGCGGTGCTCCCACTTTTTTGTCGAACATATTCACACCTCTTCAGTTCAAATAATTTTCTTTTCGCATTTAAAAATAAAATAAATTAACATTAAATTTTCGCCCCTTGACGCTGCGCCCGGGGACAACTGTCCCTCCTTCCCCCCACCTAGCTACGCCTCTGCAAACAACAGAAAGTAAATTGAAACAACATAAATTACGCACGAATTTCGCAAAAGACAACATACACGTGTTTCGAGGTATGCTCATTTCTTTTTGCATTGAAAAATAAGTTCCTTGCAACCCCGAAACATGTGCCTGCAGTCTTTTGCAAACATTGTGCGTATTTTGCTTTGTTTCAATTACCTTTTTATAACCTCGCTCGAGAAAAAATTTTGGAAAAAAAATAGGTTTCGAAGAATTTGTGTGGTGATTAATTTGAGGTAAAATAAATAAGTCACGATGCACTACTTCGACGCAATGAAACGATTGCAAATTTACTTACAATTAACCCTTTATATATTGATTTTAAATATTTAATAGATGTATGAACATATTGGTTTCAAGATGTACTTTTACAGAAATTATTTTAAAGCTTATTTTTTTTATTGGTAGAGCTCCAAGTTGTCATCATATTTGGTGTATTTGTCAAAAATGCGTTATTTCTTGAATTTTGTCATAAATAAAATGTAATTGCTGATGCAGAATAGTTTACTTTTACTTAAAAATGTGGCATTCGATAATATTTTTAATGGCGAATTTTAAAAGGATAAAGAAATAATTAGTGCTGTTATGAAATGATAACAATTGCGAGGAAGTAGTGTGGTAATTATTTCCGGCGAAAAACATCGGTTATATTACGCTACACAGAAGACGGATTGATGAAAAATATAGCTTTCGCACGTTGTGATAATCTCAATGGTATCAGTTTACAGAGACTTTTACAAAATTTAATGAAAATTTAAAATATTCTCAAATACATAGTTCTTAAATTTCCATTTAAGTTCTCTTCTATGTCACAAATACTTTTTTTTTCAGAATTTAACCGTCTTTTTCTAAGCATCATGAATTAAAATTTTGATAAGAATGCAAGAGTTTTTAATACAAATCCAAAAAGGTCGTTCTTGCTCGTATAAAATTACTAATCTGTTCCATGAAACTTTATACTTACTTCTGCTGTGCAGCTTATTGCGTGGTGAGAACTAAAATATTTCAAACTTTCTTCGAATAAGTAAATAGTTGTTTACCGAAATGTGACACTCAAAAATCGATTTTGTATTGAGTCTTCAAATTCAGCGAAGATCTCTAAACTAAATAAAACGAAAAACGTATTAAAATATATAAAAATTCTTTTAATTCTAGTAGGATTTTACTGAAGAAAAAACTTTTTAATGTAGTAAAATGAGCTCCATTTATTAATGTTTTTAAAATAGTTTTTATCAAAATAAAAATTAAATATCTTGGAATATATAAGTAGTTGTTTGCTCGAATGTGACCCTCAACTATAGATTTTTATTCAGTTTTCAAATCGAGGGCAAGTCTGCAGACAAAATAAAATGAAAAACGCAATAAAATTCATAAAAATTCTTTTAATCTTAGTAAGGTTTTTTTTGAAAGAAATAAATAGCTTTAATCTTCTAAAATGAGTTTCAGTCATAACTGTTCTTATAATAGTTTTTCCATTATAATTAAAGCATAGGAAAAATGAAAACTGATAGATTAATTTTTCTTTCTTTTTATTGAAAATATGATAAAATATAATTTAGAACATATATCATTTGTTAAATACTAGTATAAATAATAGTTATTTGTGTATAAAAAACAAAAATAAATACGAATGAAAGTAAGTTGAAGCGTTATGGAGGTATGAATAAGCTCAAATTTATTGATATAACCAAAAATGTTTCAAAAATTATTGAATTTCAAATGATGGGATGGAAACTTTGGATAGAAACGATAAGAATTTTAGGCATTGAAATAATTTTCACGAAAACTTGTAAATGTAACATTTAGCATAAAATAACACTTGTAAATAAAGAAATTAACAAACTGTTGTATTCAAAATGAAGGAGCTGAAAAAAGAGAAAATTACTCTTTGCTGAAAAGTAAAACCAAAACAAAATAAGTTTGTAGCACATAAACTATTTTCCCTCTTTCCAATAGTGCACGTGAACTTTTATCTCTCTTTGCCTCATCTTAGACGAGGATAGGGAAAACGAAGCAGACGTAGAGTAGCGAGCCTTGGGGGCAGTTGTTTGTATTATGTGTTGGACGTATTTTGTTCGTCGTATAATGTCCATGTAGAATAAAATAGTGATGTCTTTATCCTATAATTTTTGTTTGTTGAGCAAACCGGCTATAAGTTTCAAAAATAATTTTGTCATACTGATATACTTTTCTGTTACATAAACATTATCATAAATTTATTTCAGTTTGAAATGATATTTTTGAAATTTATTTTGTTTTCTTTTCAGCAAACAAGGTAATTCTTTTTTTCCTTTTTTTCAACGCTTTCATTTTTAATACAACAGTTTATTGATTTCTCTATTATATATATATATATATATATATATATATATACAATTTCTTAGGCAATTCGACGAGGACAGGGTTAAAAATATCTTCTGTACTTTTTTCTAGTACGTTGCTATCTCCTCAGTTGTTTCAACAGAATACATTTTATACTATCTGTTTTGCTGTTTCGACTGCCATCATTTTCGGGGGGGGGGGGGGGGCGCTCAATACAACGAGGTTTCCAATCCAGTGGTAGTTGATGTTCACTTGTTTTCGTTTCTGTATTCAAATGATCGACCCAATGCCGTTTGATGCTTTCAACTCACTGCATCACATCAAACACCCTAGTTACTGCTTTTATCCGTATCTTTCGGTTTTTTTCTTGTGAGACTTAGAATACACCTATCCTTGCACCATTGAACAGGACGAAGCTTTTGTAGTACTCCGTTGGTAGATAATCCTGATCCCCCTATATTAAAACACGGATAAGACACATTAGTATTTGAAATTTTCTCCTTCAAGGGGCATGATGCTTTTTTATTATACGCGTTTTTATAAAATATAGGCCTATACTGGTTCCATTCTTGATCTTGCCACATTATTTAAATTTCTTGACATAAATAGAATTTTCTACATATTGTTGGTTTTTACATTTTCTTTTCCAGCATAAGCGTATTTTTTAAAATTTTATCTCTGTATTAACCTGGTTTACGGAGTTGTTTATGATAGGTTATTAAACTTTTATGCTAGTCTAATTATAAAGCCTATCAATGCCCCCTAACAACAAAGATAGTTAATACTTCATCATTTTTTTAGAATTATATTCATTGTAAAAATCCGAATTTTTAGCATCTTTACTGAGCATCAATATGAATTTTGGGGCCTTATGTATAACTCATTTTTCCGGGTTAAGTTTATCTTTCCTTTTCATAGAATAGACACTAAATTCTCAACGTATATAAATATCTTCAAATATCTCAAAGACAAACTCAAAACTTAATTACAAATATTAATTGCCTTTTCGCAAACTATTATTGAACGAATACAATGTGATAAGGCGCACATTTTAAATAATAATTGCATATATGCCTTTCTTCTTTTTATATGTCACATACCTCCATTTTATTGCATTGATGAAACAGTTCCTCATAGCTCCGAAGAAGGCGGATGTTATTTTTAACACAAAACTGCTTCAAACTACTATCGATTTATTGATTTGTCATAACGGGATGTCGTAGTAAATAATAAAAATAATGATGATGGATGATAATAACTGCAATTCATGTGTCCGCTGCTGTGAAGAAATCAAAGAACTCTTTTTCTGGTGAAATTTTCTTTGCCAATTGGAACATTAATGTGGAAATTCGAACACAACAATCTAGCTTTCTCGTCAAATCCCTAACTCCTAAATATCACGACCTTTTACTATTCTTATTTTCTCTCTAGCCAAACTTTAAAATTAAATTACATTCCCGTTCACAGTTAATTATCCTAATTTAAATATTTAATGTAAACTAATTTTCTTAAAAATCTTTATGTAAGCTTAAAAATGCTTTTGTTAAATCTTGGCGAAAGGTGAAGAGTTATCTGAAAAATAATAAGTATGTGTTAGTCAACTTAAATTAACGCAAGGCAACATTTTTATTATGTAACTTATACACACCTAAGCACAGAATGTACAAAATATACCACTAAAAGCTCCTTTCAGTTTCTTTGTTTCCAGCAAACGACAATTAAAATACACTCATTGCTCAAATTCTGATTAAAATTAAATGAAATATGTTAATATTTGTGAAGAAGCTGAAAAAAAATCTAAACACAAGGATTACATACATATTTCAAGGAGAAAATAGTCGGCTAGACATTTAAAACATTATAAATATATAAAGATATGAAAATTTCTTATGTTTATGCATGAATGTATGTATGCATTATGTTATTGTTTAAGTGCTGCAATGAATATATTGATATCTATAATAACCTGGTAGTTTATAATCTGAAACATAATTGATAAATATAAGAAATATCTTCAAATTATTCATTTACAGCTTCAGTTTCGAGTTTGTTCCAGAATCCTGTAGTTGAAGTATTAATTATTAGAAAAATATTCACTTTTATGCGTCATTGAACTAAATACTCAAAATAAATGGGTTAGTTTGATAAATATGAGTAAAACGGTTACTATTTTTATTTACAATTACCAACTTTATTAGTTGTATTGATGCAATTGAATATTTAAAATCAAACTAGAATTATATAATTTCCGCAGAGTTTAAAAACTGCTTTTTTTGTAGAAATATAATCGTGCTTCGTTTGCATTTCACTCAATGAACTGTTTTTCCCATTATGGGCTAGATCTAAAGGTGGCTTATAAACAGCTTTTTCAGTTTTTGCGTAAAATGTACTTATCTCCACCATACCCCTACCTATTAGCCGATGCCTTAGGATTGTTTTCGCACGGAGCTGGTGGCCGCGTAGGATTTACTAGTGTTAATGTTTATTTTTAAAACAAATATCTTACCTTTGAATTTGGTATTGTTTTAGGATTTGGCAGTGTCACAATTTATTACCTGTAGCTTTGAAATTATCATATTTTTCTTTTAATTTGTTTAACTATAAAATCTGTTGATTTACTGCAGTTAATGCATTTCACAAGAAAAAATTAAAACATTTAATCACAGACTCGCGAATGTTAAACTTTTTAGATAGAAAATACAGAATCAAATAAAATCTACACCTGAGAGCCATAGTATCTTAAGTGCATTTTTTAATTTTGTAAGATGAAGTTAAGAAATAAACATTTTTAGTACTATAAGACTGGACTTTTCCGTGCGAGCCTAGAATAAAGATTTCCGATGGGAGCTTTAAAAGTTCGGAACCTTAATGTAGCTAGTGGCTCTATTGTCGGTATTCTGTACGTCCATTAAGTGTGAACTCTCAAAAATTCGAAAAATGGACTTAAGATACTATGGCTTTCAGGTACAAAAACATTATTAAGAGACAAAAAAAGAAAGGAAAAAGATGTAATGAAGTGCAATGAAAAGAAACCAGGTGAATCCAAACATGTTGAAACTAAACCCACCGCTATCGCTGTTTCCGTTGATTTTTTTTATCTGCATAAAAGACGTTGATAGAAATTTGAGGAAAAGTCGAACTAGGATAAAGTAGTATTAAAGAAAAGCAAAATTATAAGAACGAAGATTAAATTCACAAACTGAAAAGAACATAATATTCAAAGCTTTATTCATGAATTTTTCACAAAAGTGTTTTGTTTAATCGGCATTTAATTCAACTTAGCTTAATTTTACCTTTTCGCATTAAACTATTTTCAGTATGAACATGAACCTATCGCTGCCATAGTTCTTACTTTGAATAGTGTTATAATTTGAAAATTGCATCGTTTACATTATTTATTCATTTGTTTTTTATCTATTCCGTGATTTCTATCTTCAAAATAGATTTACTTCGCAGAACTGCGAAAGACAGAAGTTATTCTTTCGCTTATAGTCCCTTTAAACAAACATTGCCCTAAGACCATTCATTTGTGAAGACTTATTTCTTCTTAGGATCAAAATAGAGTAGTGATAATGTACTTTTTTGTTTGGATAGGAGATAAAAAAATAGAAATGGGTATAGTTGATTTTGAAGAATAATGCACAACTGACAATTTTTTAATGCTAAAAAACTTCATTTGTAGGAAAAAAATGCCTAAAATTGTAAAAAAAATACATAATACTAGTGTCTTAATATGCTTTTGGTACATTTTTAATAAGTTACTGTCAAAATTTGAGATGAATATATTATAATGTTATTCAAGGAAGGAAAAGAAACAAAGAAACAAAAAAAAAAAAAAAAAAAAAAAAAGAAAAAACCGAGAATACTTTTTTTACTGTTACTTACTATTTTTGTGTGCACTACTTTGGTTTATCAAATTATTACTCCTTAATATGAAAGAGTTTTATTTTCTTACATTTATAAAATAGGATATTCAATGGTGAACCCAGGATTTTGCTAGGGAGGACGAGACTATGGTCAGAATTAAATACGAACTGGACATTCTTTGTCTCTTGCGTGACTTTTTCCCACCAAATTTCCGGCTCTGGTGTTTGAAACCTGTGAATTCTATACCAGATAACCGGATTTTTCATGCATCAGGTTCTGGAAATTTAAAAAATCGATGGGATGCCGAATATCTGATGCCTTCTGGGGTTACCGGTCCCTCCCCCCATCGGTTCCCCCCTGAGGATATTTTATCCGCAGTGTACATGTTCTTTAGATCTGCTCAGAAATTATGCAATATAAAACATGCTTTTCAACCCATTATTGGTATTAATTATATTAATTTCCGTTTAAAAAAAATGTTTTAGAAACAATTCAGGCATTACATATTCTTTAGATCTGTTCAGAAAATATGCAATATAAAACATGCTTTTCAACCCATTCTTAGTATTAATTCTATTAGTTTCTGTTTAAGGAAAATGTTTTAGAAACAATTCAGGCATTACACGGTTTAAATTAGTTTAAGAAATCGGGGAAAATAACTTTTCATTCCCTTAACATAAGTCAATAAAGTTGAAAAGACGTTATAGTTAACAAACTAAAGGCTTTTAGCATTAATTTGCTTTGAAACGTTTCATGTGTGGGCAAGTAACTTAACCTATAAAATGCTCATATAAGTGACTATTATAACTTACGAGTTGCTTTTCTTTTTCCCTTTGTTACCGATAAGTGCTAATTTTCTCCAATTAAGGAACTAAATTTAAAAATATATTCTCTTTAATAATTTTAATTAATAAATTTCCTGATTTTAAATGATAATATCAGTTGCATCGAAACATCAGCTATTTCTTTACAAGTTTATTATTTTTGTGTTCGAAAACATGTATGAAGTTTAACAAATGTTTGCCTTTCATTACGGTATTGCTATTTGAATTTGAATTTCTTTGAAGTTTGTCGTAGAAATTAAGCTTAGTTATTCATGTCTAATATCATCTGTGAGCATTAGCTGTGTTCTGAATAGATTACAATCAAATGTAAAACGTTTATAATCGTTGAGTTGTTCATTCATTTAAAAGTGTTATTTGAGGCAATATCGTCGACTTTCAATGAAAGGCTCGTAAGTACAAAGCTCTAGTTTTGAGATGCAATCAATTTTCGCTTTTGAGGCATTTATGAAAAATGGTACAAATAGTTTTACATAATTTTAGCTTCAAAAGTAGGGTTCTACGTGCGTGTAATTGTTGTGCATAAAATATGAAATGAATAGTTGAAAACTCATTAACTGTAGTAGTCCGTCTATTTTTTTTTTTTTTTTTTGAACGCTGAACATGTTTATTTTTCTTTTCAATATTGCGATAATTTTGTTTTGCTTGACAGAGTATTTCCAAGAGTTTTAATGTTATTGAAATGTGGCATCATGGTATAGAATAAAATGTAACTTCACGAATCGAAAAGCATCCTTTTTTCCCACTGTGTAGTTGTACAAATCTATAGTTCAGACAAAAATATTCGAAGAAAATTTGAAACTAACATTGAAAATCATGTAGGAATTGTTTCTTTGTGTTATACATGATCATGGTTTGAAGACGTGATGTTAAAAGTTTTAAAAAGTTGATTTGAAATTTGGGTCTGATTTGTTTCATCTTGTTTCTTGGGACAAGTTATAGCCAAATAAAGGTTCGAGAAACTCTGCCCGGGAATCACCTGACTTTATATGTCCCATTGAGTGAAAGGGAAACATTTAGTTTTAAATTTAGTTCAAAGGACGGAATAAGAAATATAGCCAATCATTTCTCCGGTCTATTATTCTAGTTGGCCGTGGATAAATTAGACAGCTATAAATGATTTGCTTTACGGTTTAGCAAATCAAACGCCGGTACAAACTTTTTTGAGGGGATATGGCGGGGGAGAATGCAATTTCTATTTCATATTTGTGCGTAACAGCATTGGAGTTGCTAATTTGTATGAATTTAACCAAGGTTTAACGGAAAGTAGTTAGCATTAGTCCCCAGCTATATTCCAAAGATTTGAGGCAAACTTCCTAATTTAAACCTCATATGAGGTTACATAAATTTTTGCCTCGAATGTTATGCAGATTTGCTTTTGTGCTATAATTTGCACTGAGACTCCAAGCAGTTCTTGGAAACCCACACAAAGTTTCATAGGTCATTCAAGATAGCTAAAACAATATGATTTCTTTAGAAGTTCATGAAGGGTTTAAGAAAGAAGTAAAAACCTCATTTTCGAATCAAATTTTGTGCATTTGTTTCGAAGAATAGTTCATTACTGAGGAGTTTGGTATTACTTTAAATATCTTTTTATACCTTATAAATGAAGTTTGAATATTCAGTTTTGCCGTGTTCATTATTATATTGATTAAATATTAGAAAAAATGCAAAAATGGAACGAACCTCATACGAGGACACCAATTTTTAACTATACGTGACAAAATTTCCAAAAAATAAATTATTACATCACAATTCTGGGATGTAATGGGTTTGTAGTACATCGAAATATTTTTTATGACTCAAATAAATAAAAGCATGCATGAGAGGGTTAATAATCATTGAATAAACATAAAACCTAGTAAAACCTACTGCTATTCATCATAAGTTTAAGCTATCCGAAAAAAATGGTAAGAGTATGATACTTTCGATAAATATCTTAAAGTCATTATTAGCTTCTTTCCAGATTTCGATCTCTTCTAGTCGGACACTGTTTGCTTGACCGAAACCTTAAAGAAGAATAAATTTAGTATGAAATGCCCTTAGCGCACTCGACACAGTTTCGGTGGTGGCTTACACAACTCCTAAAACACAGTTGCATTTTAAATCATTGCAGTTTTAAAGTATTGTTTTATTTTAAAGCACTGTAGCAGTTTTGAAGTATTCTTGCAACATTAAAGCAATAACATGTTTGTTAGTTACAAATATATCCGCGTAATGGCAGCGCTCTTTTTCTATAGCGTAAAATAACTAATAACTTTTAAAAAAATTAATTTATTAAAATGTGGGCTCCGAGGTGCACAACTATTTCAGAAACTACACCTGTATACCAAAATTCATCTGCTTAGGCCGTACAGCATTTTCGGGACACCCGCCGCAAACAAACAAACACACACACAATCATGTTATTTTGTTAGATGTATGAAGAAATTGAATGAAGGTCTTTTTAAGTATCACCTTATGACGCAGCGAAAAAGCAATTGAACGTCACAATCGATAATTTATTTTTGTTCAAATACATATATTCTAAAAGGAGAGAGTTTTCTTAATTGCCCTTTGTACAGTAAGATAAACTCGTTAGAAGAACAATCTTAATGTCATCTTTAATCTTTCTTAATTTGTGAACGGAATGTTTTTCATTTCATTTAAAGGTGTTTTGGTATCCTCTTTTATATTAAAAGCATTTCTTTTATATTTCCCGGTAAAAATTGTAGCAAATAATTTGTTTCATATCTGAGGAATTCAATAAAAGTAGATATATAATAAATTTATCAGTAGTGCTCCCATGTTGCTTTGCTTCCGCAAGAGGCATGTTTTGTACTTTTAGAATGTTACCATCGTTAAAAGCTTTTCTCAAAAGATGCCTATCTTTGATCGCCTGAGTAAGCCCCCAGTGGTTACTGCAAAAAGATTTAAGTGATATCAAAGGGCATTTTCCATCTGGGAAAGAATAAGTGCCCTTGCATTCAGAAAAAAAAGTACATTGAAAAAATTTCCTTGATTTTTATCATATTGTTTTAGTGTTTGCTTCACTTACTTGGACATACTTAAATAATTTCTTAGTTGGTAACTATGTTTTATACCACATTCATTATGGTATATTTTTTGTCATTGAACGATTTGCTTTATCTAAACAAATGTAAACAATTAACACTTCAATTTTTATTCTTTCCATTACACTTTACTTTACTAAACTCTTCTATTTCATCAAATGTGAGACAAATCTCGAGCTTGATTGCTTTTTATTAACTCTCCGGTAAGACAACTACATTGCTATTACAGTTTCTTAATATAACCACGTATCTGCATGTGTCTCATAAAATGATGTCATAGTTCACTGACTCTTAATAAGTTGTATGATAGGACATCTATATTACTACCTCAAATACTGAATATTATAATTATTTAGACCTTTCACTTCATTTGCTCTTCTTTCATAAAATTATCTCGTATTTGACGGGTTCTGAAAAAAAAAAAAAAAACTAAATAAAAAATTAATTTAAAAAAAAAAACCCTGGTAGGACACTTACGCTCCTATCTCAAATGCTCAAAATTTTAACTCCTTGCTGCTTGCAACATCAGGGAATCGTACCCACGTTTGATGATAAACGTAATTTTTCAGTATCGGTACACGTTTCGCTAAATTTACTAAATTATTGGATTTATTCTTGACTATGTGATAAATTTAGGCATTATTGAGTAAAATAATCCTTATTTTTAATTTTCCCCTAAGTTTTTATAACAAAAATTCGCTGTATCTTTTATTTCAGATACTTACACATTCAATTATCCTGCTAAAACAGCTAACAGAATATATGTATATGTATATATATATATATATATATCAATATAGCATCGAAGTCAGTTTATTACGGATCGATATGTGATACTTTGCCTTTTTTTACCCCATTTTCACTAGCCTAATTTTAATCCAAAATACCGAACACTTGAAAAATATTTTCCCCAAAACCCAGACATTGCTATTAACAGGACGAGTTTAATCAGAACTATTATGTAGGAGAGACCGAAAGGGAAAAAAAATATAAAAAGAAGATAGAAATTGGGCTCTTTTTAAACTCTCTTCTCCCCAAAAGCCCATAATCTATGACTGAAAAAAAAATCAAATGAAATTTGTAAATATTCGATAATTCTCAGTTTATAAATGTTACGATATAAAGCTATGCCGTATATTTATTTCTCCAGAAAATTACGAAACTGGCGAAACAGCATTTTTGAGATGTCCCCCACCGTCTGCTAAATACTTACTCCAAATCTGCTCTAGTGATGCTCCATGTTGCAAATAGTTTTAATAGGAATCACATTTATCATTTAAAAAAAAAATATTAATGGTTTTTATTGCAAATTAAACTTGTTTCAAAGCAATTCATTTTGCAGATAAAAAATCATCTTCCGGTTTTACATCGTTACTCACTCAATACTACACGGTTAAAAGTTCAACCTTTCACCACTGAACCATTATAATGGAGGTAGTTTCACCATGAATGGCTCACAACTTAGTACTAAATGTTGGTTGAAACTAAATTTCACCATTTTTTTGGTGAAAGGTTGAACCATAATTTTTTGCAGTGTAATTTTAATACGGAAAAACGTCGTTTTAATGATTTTAATCCAGCTCTAATTTTTAAAGAATCGGAGTAGTGGAGAGCTAAATTTCTGTGACTCCGCATTTTGCTCCAAGTAAAAACCCGTTGCTTCACAGCTCCATGCTTCGCTCCAAATTTCTGTTAAAAATATATTTAAAAACTTGACACAATGAATTAACATTTTTTGTATTCCTTTAAATATATATAATTCATTTATATATTCTCTAAACAATATTCTAATGATTGGTATTTCAGTATTCGTAAATGTGTCAAATCGAAAGATGACTTGTGGATGTACTGAGATATAACGTGTACAGATATTGAAATAATTGATAATTGAGACACAATTCATTAATGGCAGAGCGGAAGAGATAATTACATAAATCATGGAAAATAGCCTAAACCAAAATCGTTCGGTTCGACGAATTGACGCGTATTTCATTAATGTACGTGAATGAAGGTAATCATACCGATCATTTAAAATAGCTTAAATAAAAATTAATAACATTAAGCTAAATATATGTAGTAAGCTATAACTATAGAAGGAGAAACCTTCCTATTGAAGAAACATCTTAAAACAATTGAAAAACTTGGTAAAAATACATTTTAATAAAATTTGTGGAACTTAAGAAAATCCATTATAAAGTTATGGCTATCTCCTTGCTTAACGTGACCAGTGATTTATTTAGAACATTGATGTAATATTGATCTGAAAAATTTTGTTACCAATTTCTTTTAGCTGTTAATTTCCCTCGTGTGTCTCTGATCGAGCTTCTCATCTTTAGTTTAATCAGATCGTGTCTGCTCACTGATTACATGCTTTAGTTTTCGTTGGGCGCAGTATATTGACTCTTAAGTTTGGGCACAATGTGCCTACCCGGAACATGCTCAGAATTATTTATAACAGTTAGTTCAAATAATGGACTTCTAACGGAAAATACTCTCAGAGGATTGTTCGAAGAAAATAATAGAGCAAAAGTTGTTAAAAAAAGTGTATTTGGGATAACATTACAAAAAAATAAATAAATTTGTGAGACAAAATGAAGGTTTTGTTTGACAAATCAGATATGCCCGACGGCAGGTTAAAAGAGGTTCCATACTCGTGTGACCAAAATCCTCCATTTCGTCAAAAATACACTGTTAAAAATGAGAAAATATACCTTCTAATTTTTTTGAGCAAATTTGACTTCTGAATAGCAAGAGCAGTTTTTAGTTTTCTGTTTTTTAGGTTTCTCAAAAATGAGAGCGGTAACCGGATTATTTTTGAGAAAAGGGTTACTTATAAAATAAGAACTCGATTTTTCAAATCTAAGTCATTTTGACTCTGAGCTATTCCGAGGGCCTGATGTACTTGAAAATAAGCCGTTTTATACCAATAACAAGAATTTTGATTTAACAGTGGTTCACCTCCCATTCTCATGCGACAAACTCTTCAGTTATTGCCGGTATAGATAACTCAAAATAATTCATCAGATCTTTTTTAAAAATGTATCATGAAACAGGAGATACAATTTTAACTTCAAAATAGTTCGCCAGTGTCCGCTTTCGCAAAATGGACACTGGCGAAAATCACCTTCTAACAATCACGAACAGTGATGCCTTTTTAGAATGCTCTTTACGACTTCCTGTCGTAGTTCCAAAATATTTTGTGTTCATATTTAGATGATGTAATACTCTTCTTGCTTTATGCCGCAATGTATAGATCATAGACAGAGTTTGTTGTTCGAATGAATACGTAGTACTTGCGTCAAAACTTAATAAATTTTCTTAGAAACCTTTGCTAGATATTGAAATTTTTTTTAAAGACAACTTTTATGTGCACTTATTTGCACATATTTCTGTTTTGGCAAAATGAAAAATCTCAGTTTTTTTAAAAATTATATATACACAAATCAGTCAAATATTTTTTTCCTCCAACGGGGCTGCATATGGTTACTAACCTTTTTGCAGACCTAGTGTATTCCCCGAAATCGGCATCCATTCTTTCAAATAGCACCACTATCGGTGGATGCCATTGCTACTATGAGAATTTTGACGCTCAGTTTCTCCTAGATGGCGGCACCTGAGCTCTAATTGATGCATATTGCACAAGGAATTTAATTTAGCCGATAGCATTTAAGCCAAATGTTTACTCAAGGGATCTGTTACATATCGCATAATCATACGACATGGCTGCACAAGATTCTCTGCATCTTGAAAATCCACCAACTTGGGCCAAGTTTGAACCTGCGAACTTGGGCGTACGAGGCCTGTGTCTTACCACTACACCTACCTGTCGACAATCAGCCAAATATAAAAATGGTTCATGAGTCCTGAAGTTTGTATACAACTGAATTTGTTTACGCTTCAAAGTATTGTTTTGTTCCCCTTCTTTATATATTAGTAATATCAAAATTGACGAGCGTAATAAAATAGCTATTAATTACTGCAGTCATACATTTTATTCTGGTTCTTGCAAATCAAGAGGTGAACGAACGAGGAAACCTTTTCATTAAACTGCGCACAATAACATAAGTCATCTATTTCTATTGTCTCTGCTGCAACTGTTATATCTAGAAGAATTTTAAATGGTAAATGGTTTGCCTCTGCGACGACAATACACTTGAATAAATTCAATGTAAATAAGTCCCGAAATGCAATTGAAATTTCACGCACCTGTGTTGTGGCTTCAAGGAACCCTTTCATCACAAGAAAATGGGGTTATGCAGAAGGAATTATCGAATATCGAAAGCGGTGGACATTCTCTTTTTCACACTTCTGTTATCCGAATCTTCCCATGCATTGATGCAATAATAGGTTGCTGGCAAACTTCTTAATGTTCTACACTATATTACTGCAGGTTGCATCGTTTATCTCAGAAACCTGTTGAGTGGACATTTTTTAAATTTACAGTGAAGATAGAAAAAAATACTGTGGATGATGTACTAAAAGTGGTTTTTTTCATTAACCAACTTATAGTGACGCGTAAAATGTCAGATAAAATGATTTTCCTAATGAAATAACGACGTAGAACAAGAAGAAAGCAGTATTAAAAAATCATTTATGTCTTAAAATTTAACTTTTAATATCCAATTTTTTGTTATCCATACAACACTCACTCCAAATAATCCAAATAATAGCGCTTTCACAGTTTGGAAGAAAAAGTTCTCGAAATTCATCAAACCTCTTTTGAGAGTCATTAGAAGAGTCTTTGACTTGAGTATTTTCTTGATCTTAATCAGCTTTTCCCTAATCGCAGTACATAATAACTGCATGTTCTTTAACGTACATTGTCGTCATTAGTCAATGCCTCCATTTTAAGGACATTGACATCAGATTAGCTCGTGTTAAATAGTCACTTATTTGACGGGATAAACGATTTAAAACAACTAATGTTTGCTATAAGGACATTTTGATTGCAAAACATTTTGATTGAACATTAAAAAAATTATAAAAATTTTATACTTTAAAAAAGGAAATTAAGGATTAGGTTAAAATAACCAATATTTTGCATACTGAAGAATTTCGGATATGTATGTTGCTTTCCAATTTGAAAAAATAACATGTTGCAGTTTTCTTTCTTTTTTTTTCTTTTTTGTAAGAAAATTTATTTTAAGCTCATTGATTACTTTTAAGGTAACACGAAAACTTATAAAGAAAAACAGAACAAATTATGTTGCTTAACTTTCTAATCCTTCAGAAAAATAACTGTCACTAAAAAGTACTCAAATTTTCAACCAATGATTGACTTAGCTATCCTTATCTTCAACTAATTTTACCTCTAGTTCGTATTAAAAACAAATCCTCTTATGTTTACTTGCAATTTTATGTTGCCTTCTGTTCTGTTAAATTTTTAAACACAATCCACGTAGTTTTTCGTACTCTTTTGATTAGCTGATACAAATTGCTCGTTTCGTTTATCATATGTATGATACTGTTTAACGAAGAATTCATCACTATTCTGAATTTAACTTTATTAAAATATAAAAACATTTTTTTCACATAAAAATAGTTCAAGCTATTTCTTTTAGCGTGCGAATCAGAATGTTAGCTTTTCTGCTTGTGAAAAGCAACCAAATTTATAAGCTGGAATATAGCATCGGCTTGGAAGAAATAAAGTATGCTTTTTTAAACTAGCGAAAGCGAGAACAGAATACGGCACATTCCTTATACTAGCCGTTGAACATGAATAGATTCCTCTTGGCACTCAGCCAACATAGTTCTTTGTTTGCCCTTAGGACGGTATTGTTTTTAACAACATATTCTGTATATTCAATCTGTACTGACGTTGTAATTAAAGCTATACCTGTCTGTCGTATTTTCAGATTTAAAATATTACTATAATTAAGTTTCTGGGAAAATCATACAATGCACTTACGAGAAAAATCCAAAATCGTGGTCGTGAAAAGATTGAAAACTTCTAGATAAGTTTTTGATATCATTTGTATTACTTATCTGATTTGTGGCAAAATAAGTGAATGATGGCCATAACAGGTGCTGTTATACCCGTGTGGTTTAGGAAAAAACATTGATTAAAAATTTTCGTATACTTTAAACTTAGCACTCGTTTTACTCAAAATCTTTTTATTTTACATCTATTTGTATCTCACTGCATCCTATGTAAAAACAAATTACGTAAGCCTAATGAGGAATAATTTCATGTAAAGTGGTGCATTAATTTAAAAGAATAATAGCAAACTTTAAAAAAAGTAGTATATTGTTTCTAAATCTCCTATTAAAAATAACTCTGACTGAATCAATAAATCAAATCCTTAATAGAAATGTTCTCTGATATTTTTAAGCAGGTTATATCTTTTCTAAACTTATTTCTGGTCCAATTCTATTAATAAAATCTCAGCAGTTGTCAAAACCAAACTAATTTACTTGTATTCCAATAGGAAAATTAATCGACTTAATTATATTTCAACTTTCTTTGGAGCCACTTTTCTTGTGCAATTAACAATTCTGATCAGTGCGATGATAAACACATTAATATGTAACTGTAAAGTGAAATGTGAAGACTCATTTCAAAAGCTTCATGAGTTATGTATGTTTTACTTTACGTAGAGTGCTAAACGTTTGGGGATTAAGAAACTGTTTCTTGTTTGCAAATCATTCCTTACATTTTGGAATTAAGCAACGCCCGAAAGATAATAAAATTATGTAATATAATTAATTAAGAAGTTCGGAAGATTGTTATGAAGTTTTGACTTTCAACTGTTTAATTTACATCAATAATGACGTCGGTGTCTTAACTGATGCGACACATTGTCAAACGCATTTTTATTTTTCGTTTCTTTTTTTTTCATATTATTGAAGTTACATTTTATTTGAAAAAACTACGCTGTGAAACTGAGGTCATTTAGCTGCATTATCCTTGAAAGTTAATAATATGTAAATTATAATAATAATAACTACTTATTTAGTAGTTTCGGCACAAGCTATTTGGTTTGCGCATGAGACAAGATGGTGCGTTCCTTAATACATATTTGGTAGCGCAAATTAAAAAAAAAAAAGGATGAATGCTATTTGTTGTCATTTTGGTAAAAAAAAGTCTTGCGGGTGAATAATCATCTAAGAAATGTAAGTATATTAACGTATTACAAAATTATCTTGAATATTTGAATATTATTATGACTTAAATGTTACTGACAAAAAAAGGGGTAATGTTTCCGCGTCAGAAAATTACTTCTATTGACAAGAAAAGTTTAACGTGGCCTCGCTTAAAAATTACTGATACAGAAGAGAACCAAACCTTAAAAAAATGCATTCAAGAAAAAGGTTTTAAAAGGACGATTCTACTAATGACTAAATTGAAGTAAAACTACGTTATCAAAACAATTAGGAAGAAATTAACAAATAAATCTAAGGTCGTGTGAAATACCACTACCAAAAACCATTACTTCTAATCACTAATGCAAAAGTCGCTTCTAACTTGCACTGTTAAAAATTTCCGTGAAAAATAGTAATATAACAATTTATTTGACTGTTATTTTACCATATTTAATTACAACAGTCGAATAACCATTAAAAAGATAGAACTCAAACCGCTGATTGTGAAAAAAAAAATCGTTTATTCTCTATTTCTCCTAAAGAACGTTTAACTAACTGTAATTTACGAGCGCCACCTAGGTCTCGTAGTCAATAAGAATCGGGCGTCCATCTTGGTTGTGAAACGAAGAAGTGTGAAGATTAGAATTCCATCGCATAATATTGTGTAGTTCCTTTTTTATCTGAAGGGGGGAAATAAAGAGAAGATGAAGTTAGTAACAGCCATAAAAACTGGTTGCGGAAACATAACCCATTTAATTATTTTTTGATATTGCATTTTTATCTTTCTCAGAATAAAATAAACTTATCAAAATCTTGGATATTAACTATAACCCTGGTTCAATGTTTCAATCTAATAGATTCAGAAGTAATTTTTTTTCATATTTTGGCGGCACGATTCTACGCTTTTATAAGCCGAATTCTGCGGAGACCATTAGGTACTTCTTGCCAAAGCATGGAAGTACTGGCTTTACACCGTGGAGATCCCGGGTTTTATCCCAGTCTCCGGCACCCTCCTACTCAATGGCATCACCGTGTCCTCGAACCTCGTGAAAACTTACGTTTACAGTTTTAAAAGCATACTAGTTATAAATGGTTATAAAACCGTAAACTTTTGTATTTACGGCTTTTTAACCAAGCTGATTGTAAATGATAATTCTTAATTAGGAAACAAATCACATAAAAAAATGGTACATCTTGCTTGTTGAAACACTTGATAATGTCAACTCAACAAAGTTCTGGTTAACGCAGAAAACGTCCTGCAAATAATTCAAGAAGGTCTAGTTCACGATTTAGCAAATTTTGAATTAATCTTCTTGTCTAATATCTTTTTTTCAAATCTATTTTTATTTATTTCAAATTATGTTACTTATTAATATTATGGAGTGGGGAAGAAATACTAAAGACTATAATCCGATCATACAAGATATTTAAATGCTTTGAATTTTTATGATGAATTAATTTGCTGGTGTAAATACAGATATACAATTTTCTTCCTTCTTCAACAATATTTTCATTCAAACTTCTTTATGTACTTTATTCGGCATTACAATAAAAAATATTTATAGACAAAGCTATATGCATGCAGTCTCTCAATGACAATTCAAAAGTACGTCATTAAAAAAAATAATGAAAATAATTTAACTGACTACTTTTATTAATGTTTGAGTTAGAGACATATAACGATATGCAAAAGAAGCACTTTGGACGTATGTGGCTATTTACAGATTTTATAATCGGTGATCTTGTAATATGTGAAGTGTTGTTCACTGAACCAGTCACATCCAATCGCATTATTGTCAAGTCAAAATTGTTCCACTCTTTAAGCATGAGCTTCCAGTATAGACTCAATATGTCTGTCTCTTTGGTCTGTCTCTTTGGAAAGAAATCTGTGCAAGAAGTCGATTTCTCGTCTGTCAATCAATGTATCTAAATTCGTGCTTTAATTATATAGTGATGAAAGAGTAGAGTGGTGAAAATCCTCATCAAGCAAAGGATTCCTGATGCCGGCAGAGAACCCCTCAAGTTTCTATAACTGACAATCTCTTCTACGGACTGTTTGTGAGGATTAAAATTGTAATTGAATTTTGTGCACAGTATTTACGAAATATGTTTGGTAATGGGCGATGATTTGCAAATTATTTGTAATCTAAATTTTAGAAGTGCATCCATCATATAGGAAATTTTAGGGTATTGTTTGCGATGCATAAAATTGATATGGCACTAGCATATTTAAAAAGCGAGACAAAGGGACAAATTGTATTCTATCTGTGATTCAGATACTCGAAATTCAGAAAAGTATCCTATAATGCCACATTCCATTTTGAAGGACAGCCGGTATTGTTTCTACTAATGGGCAGTTGAAAAATCCAGTTAAATTTTCTCTTTTTCGGATTTGAGCTACAAATAATCAGCCAATAATCCAATTTAATACATTTAAATGATGCATTCATTTAAAACTTAAGCATTTTTGCTTGCAGATAGGTGTTCTTTATTATATTAACACATTTTGTGCAATTTTTGAATCTTGGTGAAAAAAATAATTTTGAGGGCACAGTATTTTTAACAGACTAGTTTCTTAGCAAAAACAAATAAAACAAAAGTCATAAAATAAAATAAAATCTTGGTTCACGCGATCAATTCAAATTAGATATCCGTAACAATCAATTCAAATTAATTGCATTGTATAATATTATATAATTATTCATATCTACAATTATTTACATTGCTTATTACTACATAATTTAGTGTATATATATATATGCACAATGATTCTCTAGAAAACGCATTCTAAATAAGCCTGTTTTAAGAAGATCAATAAAGATGAAAAAAACTACCTTACAAGTAAATACGAAAATTCACCGTTAAATTACAATAGTTTATCATAAACATTTTCATAAAGTAATCTAAACAGTCTCAGTATAAATAAATATAAAATATTTTTGAGCAATGCATAGCTAAACTATCAATAAATAAAAATAATGAATGTTGCCGCAAACGGTAAATTAAAATATCATGATATATGCAAAATGTTAATGAAATTACCTTTATGCTGTAACAGTTATGTGTTAAAAATATTTTTGTAAAGCTAAATAGCTCTTTTAGATCTGATAGCTCTTACAGTATAGTTCCCTTGATTTTGGAAGTAGTATCTTCCAAAATCGAAGGACACTATTGATTACTTTTAACTTGTTCTGGTCACCCGTCCTGCAGCGCTCGAAAACTTTTGTTTTGTTCTTTTTAAGAACATTAGTTCCCTTTTCTGTCATTCAATAAGAGTGAACTTTTCTTCTTTATTCGTGAGACAGAAAAATACTGAGAAAATAACTACCCATCCTCTAGACAACAAACTATCGATTTGATACTCTATAGTTTTGATTTATAGATGAAATTTCCAATAAACTTTGCAAAGTTTTAAAACTTGCTTGATAGCAAAGCTATAATATAAAACTCGGATGGTTCAAAAGCTGTTTTATCAGAAAATTCAGTGAGAATCATACTAAAGGAAAATAATTGCTACAAATAGACTAATGTGCTTCTAAAATTTGTTCAAGGAAACAATATTTTAAATGATTTTCAAGTTGTCTGTTTATGTACTAAAAAGTTGTTAAAAAGCTGCAACATTTTTGTTACTAGCATGAAAGCAAATACTTACCAGCGTTACGTAGTTAGTACTGATTCTTCGTATAATTTAATTTAGATACATTGGATAATATGACAAAACATGTTTTGTAATAATTCAGGGTTTTCTATCAGAAACTAGAGGATAGCAGCGTGAATTCCCCACAATGAAAACTTTATAAGTTTATAAAAGTTGTTTTTAAAATTAGACCAACAGTTTGTAGTTTTAAAACTATTATTACTATTATTATCTTTTTTTTTAATTCAGCCCTTTACTGATTGCCAGTCCGTAAAATAATTTACTTATACATTGAATTCCATATCATGCAAAGCTATTTTTATTAGAGTATAACACATCTATAACATTTTTGATAAAAATAATTGAAAACATCGTAAAAACGCAAAAAGAATGCAAAGCACTGCAGGCACGTGTTTCGAGGTTGCAAGGAGCCCCTTTTTCAAGGAAAAGAGTGAGCTTCTAGATGAAAAACGTCCAACTGAAACCTTCAGTTATTTTTATTGAAAAAACTAAGGTATACTACTTTTATCGACTTGATAACATTTTTAGTTAATTTGTACTACTTATAAAGTTTTTATTACTAAAGTTACATTCACATAACTTAAAATGAAGCATAAAGCGCATCGTTACAAAATGCGTAAAAGTAACATACAGAAAAGCCAACCCTACAATGCAATTATAGTAAATTATTCACGAATAAAAACACATTATGAGTCTCCCAAATCTGGGCGTTACTTCAAACGTAAAGTGGGGCAAGAAAAATAAAACTCTCATTCAGGCCTCAACATTTGAAAATACGTAAATGAATAAATAAGCGTAAAAATAATCTTATTTTACTCTCTATCTTTCCATTTTTCTTAATTTAACATTATATAGTCTTAATGTGTATTTAGTTAGGTCATGTATGCAAAAGGTATATGTAATTAAGAAAATAAATACAAATAAGCACATTTGCGTTCAATTTTTATCCTTTTTGTATAATCGCTATCTGCCGTCTACGTATACTTTTTCTTAAATGTTCTGTAGGGAAGTCTTTTAAGTTTATAGGAAAATTAAATGCACATGTTTGTATGAGATATTTCACCATTTTTTTTCTACTTATCGTGTGCATCACAGGCTTCTCATAGAAACTGTAGATCCAGCACTGTTAAGAAACTGCATGCAGATCTTTTAGAGCTTCTGAAGTCAACCAAAAGTGAAATATTCTGAAAAGAGTTGTTTTTCCCAAGTAACGTCTAGCCTTGACTTTTTTTTTTCTTCTTTTCCTCTCGATGTAAGAGCCTTAGATGGTGTGCGCGCGTTTGGTCATTCACACGTCTTTGTTCATTCACTTAGAATATTCTTTTGAAAGGCGTAGATATGAGCTTTGCCTTTCATTCAAGACCAATAATTGCACAACGGGCGAATGCTATTTGACTTTTGAAAGTAAAATATTTTGGAAAGAAAAATTTCTTTTACTTCAGGTTTTTAATCGCGCAATATGTGAACGCCCCTTCACTTCTGCTTGGATGCTCATCAAAATTGTAATAATGGAAATTGAGATGATTTCAGTGGTTGCCGTGGGTGAAAAAAGGAGATAAAAAGGGCAGAAGAGGGCGTTCTGAAAACTTCTGAGCAGAAAAAAGGGAAATGTGGAGAAATTCTGGAATGTTCTTTATACTAAGAAATATATCCTGCGGATCATTTTCAAAAAAAGAAATCTTGAATAACTCTTGATTTTACGTTAATAAGAATTTTAACTTAAAGGCTAATCTTTTGGTTTTGAATGTAAGGTTGTGAAAAAAAAAAATCTCTGATGTAAAGGTTTTATCTATGTATATATGTATGTATATATATATATGTGTGTGTGAGTGAGAGAGAGAGAGAGAGATTGAAAATAAAGAAAATGATGAGGGAAAATGAAAATCAAATGATAATGAAAAAAAAAACTGTTGTATTTGTCTTACGTTTGGGTTGCAAAATTTAAACACCTAGAATAAAATTAATTTTCTAATTCCTTTTTAGTTTCAAACTTTTTCTCTCTTAGAATATGAATTCCTGCTATTTTCAAGGGGTTTTGTCATTCTTCTCATTGAAGTAATTAACACAAGAATATATAATGAACTTTAAGTGGCGTAATTTTAAAGAATATAAAAACAAAAAGAAAATATTATTTAGTAGCTATACTTTATAAATATAACTTTTACTTACATGAAATAACTTTATCCTTTGTTCAGAATCGTAAATGAGAAAAAAGAATCGATAATGAGATTTGAACACAGTTTCAAAAAAAGGAAAAAAAAAGAAAGAAAGAAATAAGCATGAAATTAACTAAAACAATATTTTGTAGTTATACTTAAGAAATATTTTTACTTTTACTTTTTGTACCTAAATTTTATATTTGCTCAGGAACTAGAGGTATGAGAAGAAAGACTAGGTTGTGAACTTTGAGTGGCCGAAAAAATGAATATAAAAACAGAAAATAAAACGATTTTAAATAATTATACTTTAAAAATTATTCTGTCCCTTATAAACAATCTTTATCTTTGCTTTAAAATGAAAGTGTAAGAGAAAAAGAAAGAACTTTGCGGCAACGTTATATAAAAAAAGAAACAGAAAGAAGAAATAATATAAAACTGAAATAAAACATTATGTAATAGTTACACTTAAAAAATATGTCTTTCACAATTGTAAAGAAACATTCTTTATTGGTCCTGAATTGAAAGTATGCGAGTAAATAGTAATCTTGGCTAACTGTGAAATCGAAAAAATAAATAAATAAAATAATTATAATACAAAAATCGAAATAAACTAATATGTAACAGTTTTATACTTTAAAAAAATGTTTTACTTTTTAAACAAATTTTATCCTTCCTCCAAAGTTGAAAATATGTGAAAAAAGAACAGGTGATAAACTTCGAGTGGAAATCTAAAAAAAAATAATGAAACTGAAACTAAGTAGTATTCAATATCATACTTAAGATATTTTTTTTATTTTTTATGCCCAAACTTGATCATTATTCTGGAACTGAAAGTATGGGTGGAAATTTCTTTTGGAGGGTCTTTTCAGCTATGCAGGATTCTATCTTTTGAAATAAGCTTCCAGACGTTCACATCCACAAGAAAAGTATAAAAGTTCGGTGAAATCAGGAGGTTATGAGCGCTTCTTGCCGTTGAGATGAAGATCATAATTATTCCCTTTTTCTTGACCAGTTTTTATTTTGTAGCCATTAGTTTTTCAACGTCATATATCAGTAGCTAAACAATTTACAAACGACACTTTGTTACATCCATACCGTATTCAATTTGCGTTCGAAATCTTAAGAGAACTTTTTAAAAAATGTAAAACATAAATAGCGTATTAAATTGAATCATAAAATATGAGATGCTAAATAATAAGTAATTGTAACGAAAAATTAATTAGTTAATGACGACTGTTAATTAACTCTTATGTGAAAAAAGTGTTACATTTTTTCACATAAGATTGAAATTTCACAGAAGATTGTTTTTTTAATTAAACCTTCTTGAAACTAAAATTTACTAATGACCCGCCTATTTCAAAGCTAATTTATCAGGCTTTTTACTATGTTTTAAGTAAAACAAACGACCATGTATAAAGTAATTAATGACTTTTTAGCATTCAGACCTTATATCAGACCATTTATTTTACACCCTTTTACTTCAGCTATCTTCTCAATTTTAAAAAACATAATATGCATATTTAAAGCAAAATCCCATCATGATCAGCTATTTACTTCAAAGGCTTCCCTATGCTTTAAAAATCATTCAATTTATTTTCATCATTGGTAAATATAGTTAGTATTATTTATGTTTCTTCATTATTGCTCTATTTATTCAAACACTCTTTCATGCTGTCAAGTAAAAAACCTGAATTGTTTTAAAATTTTTCGAAAATGAAATGGAAAAATACGCTATTGGATAGAATGATGATCGTTTTTGTGCGAAGAAAATACTTGAAATTGGAAAGGAAACTCATATTGTGTTTAAACCCGCATATAATTTACTTTGTATAAGAGACAAATGGGTAAACAAAAGATGAACCTTGAAGTTCTATCATTTATCTAATGTACACGCATTTTCCACATACTCCATATTTCTCTACTAAACACGGACATATTATTTTCCAAAATTGTATTCCTAAGATCTTTTATACTTTTTTGAAAGTATTTTTCGATACTTATTTTAATGATCATTTTATATTTCCGACAACAAGCACTAAAAGGTAAATGTAGTTCTAAACTTATTTACATGTATCTGTATTAGTAAGACTTTTGACAAATTGTAAGTCACTCAAGTACGTTCTTTACAACGAAATTCTTTGAAATAATCTATAAAAAATACTCAGCCTGCTATGGATACGTGTCATTTCTTATGGTTCATTGCCTATATTTCGAAATTAAACGAAGAAAAAACAATTAAGAGTTAAACCATTTCGTAGAGTGACTGAAGTATAAAAGTGACGCCAGACGCTTTGAACGCATACACTATTTAAAACGTTTCCTCGTGGCCTACATACTACATAATAAGAAATATTACAAGTCATCGTCACTAATGAAGAGAGATGACAAGAATCAAAATAACTCGGAAAGTAAAAAAAGAATTAAAAATCGAGTATATTCGTTTTAGAAGGGATTAGAAAAGGGTTTTATTGAGATGTCCAAATATAAAGACCGTCCAACCATAGAAACGCTTAATAAATAGCACCTTTATATAGATGGAATAGTACTTATGCGTAGAATGACTCATAGCTCCTCAACTTATGTCCATTCGGTTTGAAAATGAAAGACGAATTTTAAATTTCAATAAGTTTGATTCCATATCCACTTTCTACTGAACGTAACCTGCTATTTCAGACTCTATGAGATGACGCATTTATCGTAGTCCTATTTATTTATTTCTTTCTCTGTCTCTATTAAGAAAAACAATAATCAGGGCCGCATGCACAAGCATTAGTGAGCTAGCCTAGAAAATAGAGTGTTACTTCTTTGAGGACAAAAACTTTCATCTTTGTTAAAAATGTAACTTTGTGTTTCCGACACTATGGGATGGCACAAATATTTCATTTCTTTTTCTGTTTTTTTTTTTTCTTAATCCTTAATGTTATTTTTCAAAAAAAAAAAAAAAAAAAAAGGTTTGAAACTTTTTTATTATGTTTCTTTATGCATAAGGAGCTTTCACAGTATTATTTTTTAAGTGTCCGAGGGATTTGAAAGTCCCAATGGGAGAATCTTACCTTAAATTAACTTTAACTTACACCCCCGACGGGACAAAAAGGGTTAAGAAAAACACTGATTTGGTCCGTATACACGAACATTATTGCACTAGCCTAGAATAACCAATGCACAAAAGCATTACTGTTTCGCAGTTAGTGCTTCAAAAACGTTAGTTAGTCAGTTTGCTCATTATTTGTTTCTTCGGGGTCAGAAGAGAACCATGTAAGCATGGAAAAAGGGATTTTGTTTTATATTAAACTTACTAGGCTAACACTAAATACACCTTTTCTATTTTTTCCATAAGTAATTCCAGAAGTACATGATACTAGAGTAGTATGAAATATTATTTATTAAGAAAATTCGTTTTCGGAAACAAAGTTTGAAGTCATTAGCTAGAGTTCTTGTACGTGCTATATTATTAAAAGAATAATCAATGATCTACACTTATTTGGGAAGTTACTTTCTTTTTTTCCACTTGGTAAAAGCAAACTTAACATTTCCGTTTGCTTCTCTATGGATAAAATATGGACCAACTTTTCTCGGAAAATGAAGTACACAAACATTCAGCTGAATAAGTTTCAGAACGATTATTTTTTGGTCTTCAACAATTCACTACGATGACAAATAACGCCTAATTGATGAATAGACGTCTTCCACGTTATTATATTCAATTTAAATAAACACATATTTGCACAAATCAAAATAAAAGGAATTTCCCAGTTCAAACCTAATATAAAAAATTGGTTTAACAAAGATAACTTGTTTGAAGACATAAGTATTTAAAGCAACAAATTGCAATAATTACTTTAAGCTCACTGACAACTTGCATATGTATTGTATTGTTTCATTTACACGTACTACGAATAAGTATTTTGATAAAACTAGTCGACCCGTGCGGAATTCCTCACTGCGCGCCAAATCGTTTTGTGAGCCATTCCATTCTTTAAATATTTTGGGAGAAAGGACATTATGAGGAAGAATAGAAAAAAGTAAACGGGTGTTGATACAAAAGAAGACACGTAATTGAACACATTAGTACAAACAGCTGTTACAATTTTTTCCTCTATTATTTAGATATTCAAAATAATAAAATACTCACATTAATAATGATAAATATTTTTACTATTAGTATACATAGCATTAAAATACAATAAGGAAACAGTTCCACTAATTATAATATACTTACTGTTGGTTGGTTAGGCTCTACACATTCATTTATTTTATGAATGTGTAGAGCCTAACAATTGAATAAGTTTAACACACAGAAGCAGCTAAAACTGCAAAATTTCCTTCCCAATAAAAACAAAAGCGTTTCGCCTTTGTTTACTTGATAACAGAGGGCACCAACATAGACAACACCAATTTGGCATCCAATAAAGAACCTCTTCTTAGATGATTTTTAATTTCAAATTTAAAAGAAGCTGGACATTTTTAGACCGTGGGTCTATTTTTCTTTATTAGCCGGCACGATAAGCTCAAAAATGAGGGGTAAATCATGGAATTTGATAAAGGAATAAAGATCTTGCGGACCGACAGAAAAACAGTCTAGAGAAAGGATATAGATGGATGAAAGTATATTCTATTAAAGGCTTTACTTCGAAGATATATAAAATTCAGCGAAGCAATACTCGATGCATTTGTTGTATTTTGTTCCTTGAGTTGTAAACGCAATGGCGTTTGTTAGTGTAGTATAAAGTACTATTTATTCAGAAAATTAGTCTCGGAAACTCGGATAGAAATCATTACTTAGCGTTTCGTATACGTGAAAGAATTGTACGTGACGTAATATTAAAATAATAAATCACTACTTTACGCTTACCCAAACATTTTCTTTCATCGCATTAACGATATGTTGTATTCTCGTCTGTTGATGTAGGATTAAATTATAAGTTTTATGGATTGTTTTTATTAAAAGGTAATTCAAATAGTTTTTTTTTAAGCAATCCGGTTTTTTTATTATACCTTTTATAAATTAGTTTTTTTGAATGATATGTAACGGTTAACGGTTAAATAATAATGTAAGAAATGTGCAATTTTTATTCTGTTCAATTTGACTGATGATTTCTTAAATTCTTAAAATAAAAACGATTTATTTAAAATGGTCAGTTAAAACAAAGCTAATGCTTTCAGCTTGATCATAATATCCTTGATTATAGAAATATCGAAGGGCTGAAGTAATAATGTACAAATACAGCTGGAAAATAGAACTATGAGCTACAAGAAGGAGTTGTGGCGAAATTTGAGAGACGTGTTTGCATATCTGAAATGTAACGTCTAACCACAGTTCGCGCAATATGAATCGGACTTGCTTTTCTCCTCCAACCTCCTTCCCTGTTAGCACTAGGCCTTGCTTCCACCCGCATCGGGGTGGCAGTTCGACATCCTAACCACTAGTCTAATCGACTTTTCTCCACCAGACTCCTATCTGCTTGCCGAGGCTGTAGGATTGCTTTCGCACGCAGCTGGTCGCTAGGCTAATTGACTTTTCTCCTCCAAACTCCTTCCCTGTTAGCACTATTCCTTAGGGATGCCCTGCATCCGGGGACGAGGTAGTAGGGTATACGGATTTTACGTGCACGTATCCCCAAGTGTATATAGTGGGTCTTCAGCGGATATCGAACACGCTACCTTCCAGGTGGAAGTCCGACATCCTAACCACTAGGCTACCACGGCCTAGGCTAATCGACTGGTGTTGATACTATCTGTTAGAGAGTGAAAAGCACATTTGCTCTAAATGAACAATGTATACCTCCGGAGAGTTGTTTTTTTAATTGAACTTTGGAAAATTTCAAATTCAGACTTCAAATGTTTTGGTTCAGTGGTTGATCTCATTAATTCTAATTCAATGCCGTATAACTGTAATTAATACGATGCCTATTCAAAACCATTAATATTCTAAAACACTTTGTCCATATTTACACGATTTTCAAAAATGAAACTTTATTTTTCTGCATATGATTGACAGCGAATCACTTACACTGAAACGTTTCTTACATTATTACAATTATTGAGCTACATGAAGAAAAAAACCTTGATAACTTTTTGAACCATTAGAGTGATTCAGTTAAAATTTGGCGATTAAATGCAGGGTATGCTAGGATTTTTTAAGCATGCGCACTCTTACTGAAGTTGTAGTTAATATTTCAGTGAAAATGTCGAAAAACCGCGTTTCTGAACCTATATCGATCGTTAAAACCTAATATTCGAACAATACCAATTGATTGCAGTTCAAAGGAAATTTGCGACCGAGTACAATCTGAAGACTACCCGTCAATGTGTTGTAACAACCAAAAATTTGATTTAAAATTTCGCGAGAATAGATAGTGTATGTGAAGACAATGTAGAGATGTAGGTCGTTGTGGAGATGTAAAAACTGAAAATATCGGAACCCATCAGTCCGATAGAATGCTTGAAGTCCTCAACGAGAATGCAGGAGATCGCGTTCTGGCTATGGGGTACCCAACGACCATTAGAATGGGAATCGTTTGGCCCCTGATCTCAACCCTCGTGATTCCTTTTTGTGACCATTAAAAACATAGTACACGGAAATAGCCCCAAAATCATCGCTGAATTCGAAACTGCCATTCGGGGATTATCGATGGCTCGACACTTCAGCGAGTTTTGTTGAATTTTGCTATTTGTCTGTGCCATATCATAGCTATTAACTAAGTACAACTAAGCTGTCAGATACTAAATAAAAATAATTGTAGTTGCTTTGAAAACTAGCATAACATTTTTGAACTTCTGTTTCTGAAATTTTAATTTTTACTTAATAAAACTCTCTCAAATGTTGTGCCCCTGTACTCACGAGACAAGAACATCTGCAGTGCATTCAAAGGGAAAGGAATAAAGGGGACAATGGGGGACTTTGGGTTTCTAAAGAAAATTTAACTTAATTTCAACTCGCTCTACTTTTGACTGCGATTTGTTACTTATCCTTATATATGCATATAATAAACACAATGTTTTATATATATATTTAATGAATATGTGATGTATATATATCAAAATTATGAAGTAATTGTGCAGCAATAACTATATTACGTTCTTTAAAATGTTACCAAACGTCTCCAAGAAATATATTTTCTTAGCTTATGATCAAATGCGTCTTCGTTTATCGCCTTAAATATCGCCTTTTTTAATAAATACTTTCTAATAATTCTTAAAATAAAAATTATAAAACCGTATCTTTCTCTGGTTTCTTTATTGGAAATTCCGCATAAAACTTTCACTATTAAAGCCCACAAAAGTGCAAATAGATCCAGTGTACACACTACGCCCTTTGTATACACTGATCTCTCCCAAGACTCTAAACTCGTAGACATGAAAGAGTAACTGCCCCCTTCTTATAACGGGTGGCAGACGTTCCATCTTCCTAAAATCGATCTTCAGATCAATTCTGCCCATACTTTCTTTAAGAGTCCTTCCTTTCTAGAGTAGAGAATCTCATTTATTTCCTTGCCCGCGTAGAAAATGCGCATTCATCTTTGGGGGTCTTTTACCGTCTTTGCGCGATGGTAACAATTAATAAAAATCTTAGGCATTTGAAAAACTGAGATTAAGTAAGCTGGTCCATTATGTCTTTTATGGTGCCCAATTTATGTGATGAAGGAATTCACCAAATTAAATTTCAATCTTATAACTTTTCATAAATATTAATATTGTATTGTTCCGAAAAGGATTCGTTTTTGCTCACAATTGAAAGTAATATTTTGAATATTTTAGTTACAACGTACGCATATATTTTTTTAACCGAATTTTGTTTTCTTACTTCATTGTTAGTCTTTGATTGAAATTCAGCTCTAACACTGCTATGTATTGAAAATAGAAATAAATTCTAATAATTCAAAGACATAAATTCTAAATTTGTAAAAGTAATAACATTGTGAAACGTACTGCTGGTTTCACACCGGCAAAAGTCTTGTCATTCAAGTGTATCAGCAGCTCACATTATTCGAAATTGAAACATTGAAACCATTGTGCAACCGCAGAAGCTAAATACGTTTTGTTGCATTTTTTCTCAATCTAATGCAAGGTGCATAAAATAGCTCACCTATGTAAAGTATGTATGTATAAATATGTAAATTTGCAATATACAGCAGCGTTGTTATTTAACAGCTTTGAACACTTCAAATTTTGTGCTTGGAAACTACTATTGCAGATAACATTGATTTACTGTTACCATTTGAAGAAATCTGCTGTAGTATCACATTCAATGCTTGTTGAAGCTTACGATGAGCATGCTCTTAGCTTTGAACAGCTCAGTGCTTTGCATTATTTAAAAAAATTAAAAGTAGCCATTTTGACGTGAGAAACAAACGTGAAAGAGTTTAGAAAATGCTTCGAGACAGCGAATTGCACGCATAGTTGAATTAGGATGACGCTCATACGCTGCAATAAGGCACGAGAAGTCGTCTCTATTAGTTTAAAAGCCTAAGGAAAGACCCAGAAGATATAAGAATGTTTGACAGCAAGAAAAAAGAATATTTACGATATGCTTCTGGCCAGGTACAAAATAAAGGCTTTTCTCAATCGAATTGTGGCTGTTAATGAAAAGTGGAATAATTTTGAGAACTCGTTACAAGATCCACTACAAGCATAGAAGATCATGTGTTGCTCCTGTCGAACCATCGACATCTACTGCAGTGCCAAATCGTTATGGATGGAAGACTGCTCTGCGTTTGGTGGGATATTTTATGAGCTGCAAAACCTAAAACATTAGAAAAGACAACACACGTGACTGTGCATAACAGCAAAATTTCCCAAGGAACAATTGGGGGTTTACTTGTGTAATTATTCTCACAAGCGGCTTGCTCACCACGCTTGGATCCATCTGGTTATTACTTAATTGCATCGATTGGACAAGCTCTTGCTGAGCAGCGCTTCACATATCAAGAAAATCTACCGAAATGGTTCTAAGACCAATTTACGTCAACAGGGTAAGTTTTTATGGCGTGGAATCCAAAAATTGCCAGAGAGATGGGTAAACTGAATAGCTGCCGGTGTGATATATTTCGAACAAAATATCTTATGTCATTTTCATACAATCAACGTGTATTTTAAAAACGTGCATTTTTTTGTATGCAAAAATTCGGTTTCATATTTACATGATATTTGCATTTTTTGACCGATCCTGCTCATGAAAGTAAGTAGTCATTTTCCCTAATACCATGTGCAGAATGAATTTTTTTTTTATGTATGTACTTATGCTATTTTTCTGTGTAATACGATTTAATATAAGTAAATAGTACGGATTATAACATCGTGCAACTCACCTTTTTTAGTAAACACTTCGCAGTCAAATACCGAAAAAGTTTTAATCAGTCCGTACCTTGAGTTATACCAAACGCGTAAAATTGTAGCGTATAGAAGAATAAATCTTTTAAAGTACTCACTAATCAATAAGCTTGAATATTCACTAATTCTGTTTATAAATCGTACTGGCTTAAACAAATGACACCAAATTATATTTTCATCGAATATCGGAAGAGTAATTTTATCTTACCTTTTATACAAGTTCATATTTTTCGTAAAAACAATTGAAAGCAGTTTTCCTACTTTTTTTTGTTAACGTGGTTATTCTTCAAAATTTAATTCTCAGAGATGAAAGTACGATTTTCATGCAAATTTTCGCTTTTATTTCGTCGTAAATCCTAATCTCAAAGACCTCCCTCTCATGGAATTCATTTTTGTTAAGAACTTTAAATCTTGTGCAAAAAAAATGGTATTAAACTTTTTCTTTACAGAAAAGTATTAAATTTGAAGTTCTGGAACTGTGTAATTTTGAGTGCAACACATTGCTCCTGGAAACTTCTTAACGGTTCTCTGCCTTCGGATAATAAATCAAATTAACTTTGGTTACCATAGTTACTGCTGCTGGTGATCGCTTCTCTTTTTTGAAAAGACATAATCAACTTCGAAAAGAAGGATGTTCTTTCGCAGAATTCATTATCTTTTTGTTAATTGAGACCATGGCTAATGTACTAATCGCCATGAGAAACAATACAATTCTTCGTGCTCATACATCTTAGATTATTTTTTCTGATAGAATTACCTGGCACACAAGGAATGATGTATTACGTTCATATTTTGTTTAAAAGAAAACGCTTCAAAAGTTTAAAGCGAATTGTTTGACATAATGAAAACTTAACAAATTTAGGGTCCAAAAGAACAAATGCTGGATTCATTTTGCTTAATATTTGTGATAAGATTTGTTAGAGACATTATTTTAAGTAGGATTTCTTTTTTACTAGACACTTCTAAAAGTTTCTCAAAGTAGTTTTAATTAATATGCTTTCTCTATCGTAATTAACGTCATCATTGTCTTTTTGCCTCCTTTTTGCTCCTTCGTGCTGGAATTTTTCTTTTAGTAGTCGCTATTTTTTCACGTACATTATGTTGGACATTCTTATAAACATAAAAAGGAAAATAACTTATTCTTCTTGAACGCGATGGGACACATTGACCAAAACAAATTTTCAAATACAAAATATTTTTCTCGTTCAAGTGTATTAAAACTTCCCGATAAACTCATTCTCCCGATAAAACTATACGCACGTATTAGAACAATGATATAAATCCTTGTTTTTTGTTTTCCTTTAGAGCTACGTATTTTTTTCCAATTAATAAGCGGAAACTAATTTTCACTTTCAAAATTTCTTTCTGTTACTATTGTTATTTATTCTTAAGAGCAAGTTCTCCAGCACAAATTCAATAACTTAGAGTCAAACTTTTAATGTGAACAACAAAAGTTTTTTTACGCTCAAGGCCTTTTCCCTAATTAACAACAAACATATAATTGCGTGACACACTTTTAATGAAAACCAAAGTTTTAATTTTATTTTTCTAAGAAAAAAGGTATTTTTCTCTTGTTAGCAAGCATCATACAGTTTCTGATTTTTTTTCCTCGTAATCACGATTTTATTCCCTCCATCACAAACATAACTTTATGTCAAAATTAGGATACTTTCGAGGAGATTTTTGTAAGAAGAGCAAGATCTGGGGGCTATGTAGCAAATACCACAATCGTTTGAATTATTTATGTGTTTATTTTATTCGTTCCTTTATTTTTAAAAAAGCATTATATACGGTAAACCTGATATTACAGTATTGATTCATGTTTAACCCTAATTAACACTATACTTTGAGCGGCATTCCTCATGAAGAATTTAATAGTAATTGACACATTTAATAAAGCCGGAGAGCGGTAAATATTTTCAAACTCTTTGGAAATGATTCCAAAGTTTTACTAAAATAAAATTTCTATGGCCATTGATGAACTGCAGTCATCATTGCAGTTATCATGTAACTCAAAAGTAATAGTTTTTTGAGTTATGATTTTTTTGAGTTAATAATACAGTCAAACCTGTTTTCGTTCGATCTTTTTCTATGCGATTTGATTTGTGCATTTTTTTTTTTTTTTTTGATGCGATTTGTTTTGTGCGATTTCCCTTTTTTATGCGGTAGTCAAACCTAGGTTTTGTGCGATTTTTTTAAATGCAATTTTTAGAAATGTAATTTGTTTTGAGTGATTTTCCTTTTATATGCAATATTTGAATATGAATAGTGTTGACATTACTATAACACAATTGTAATATTTGTTATCAGCGTACATACTATTATGTATACTGATATAATGTTTGTACTTACTGCGTCAGCCAATTTTAATGTACAACATTATACCAGGTGTATTTTAGCTCTGAGTATTCGAACTCCTATATCGTAGGATTAAACTATTTCATTTGCAAAAAAAAAGGGGGGGGGGGGTTAGGAAAAGCTTGCCTTGAAAATAACGCACTATAACAATTCTGAAAGGAGTTTGAAATTAAAAAAAAAAAAGCTTCGATCATGTATACCTAGTTTTTAGGCCGTATATAAACAGATGGTCAAGCGATCATCGGCGCCGTTGAAAAAAAACTTATCACCACCTTCATGGGAACAAAAACTAAATCAACTCTTAATATCTTCAAGTGATGAAAGCGATTTTAAACCCCTTCAGCACAAGAACATGCGAATTTCTGACTGCTTCGTGGTATTGGTAATGTTAAATTATAACTTGAAAATTGTTCGATGTTTAATAGGAAACATTAAATTTTTAAAAAATGTTATCATAGTAATTTCTGTACATGAGAGCCATGGTATCTCCAAGTCTCTTTTTCAATTAAGTCAAAAAAGAAATATTTTTTGTAATATAAGACTAGGTTTTTCCATGCGAACTTATAAAGATGCCCGATGGATGCTTCAAAATTACGAACCCTCATGGCTTTATCGTCGCTACGCTGTATATCCATTAAGTGTAAAACTCGCAAAATGGACTTGCTATGGCTCTCAGGTACAGATTTAATTATTTAGCTCATTTGAAAATCCCTATCTTGCTATTTCGTAAATCTTTGACATACTTTTTAAGCGAAACTTTTTTTATGCGGTCCCTAACCACCGCATTTTTTCTTCTTCATATGTAGTAAAAAAAATATTTTTTATAGGCTATTATAAAGTTTTAAAACATTTTTTTGGAGGGATTATTTTTATGCGGTTCCTATCTAGCGTACAAAAACATGTTTGACTGTACAAGGAGAATTATCCTGTAATAATAACTTTAAAATGTCATATCACAAATATCCAGTAATAGCGGTATATAATGAGCGATGCATAAAATATATGTACTTTTATTTGAATTAAATGGGGTATTTAAACACTTTAAATGCTCAAAAGCTTCGGAAAAATTTCAAAGTAAACTTCTGGGTTTCGAAGTAAATCATAAAAATGTGATTTCTGCGACAAAAACAAACCACACATAGACACTTTGAACATGAAAGGGATAAAATTTTAACTATATGTAACATGTGTACAATTATACAGAACTTAGTTACTGCAGAATATTATAAATATTCATAATGTTTGATGATAAATTTTCATTTCGTACTGAAATGAGAAGAATCCTGGCCTCGAGATTTATATAGTTGTTATTACTGGTCCTCTTTCATTAATTATGTACCACAAATGGTTGTAGCAGAATTTCAAAATGTACTCTTATGAAATTGTAGAATATATTTGAATGCATTATGTCATGTTTGAATTGAATGTATCAAAATATGCGAATTTGATGCGTAAAAAAAATAAAGGAATTTAAGTATTTGCATGTAAAATAATATAATAATAAATAACAATGTATGATAAATATATGTCATACTTCAAAATATTTTAATTTCATAAGAGGATTATTTTAATTAAACTTATTGTGTTGTTGTAGCCAAAATAGTGTCTGGTATTTAAAAAAAGTTGACAGTAAAAGAACCTCAGAATGACGTAAAATAATTTTTATTTGGCATTTTAAACTAATTTTAATGATATAAATAGTGTAAAGGTTTCAAAGAGGAAATTTATGCTTGCCAATATTTTTTAAAGTAAATATATTATTTTATTATTGTTGTTAACTTAAATGTTTTTATCACAACTACTTATTTCAGAACATGACATACTGACAACGTAAGAAAAATGCCTTTACTTCAATTAACTCGAGTAAAAAGGAACTTCAACTTTCCTATATTGTTCTACCGAACGAAATTTTCATGTTAAAAATATTATAACTTATACACCAATCTGTTACACGCAATCAAACAATTTAATTTAAAACAATCCAACACCGTCTAAATTTATCTCCAAGTTAAATTAAGAACTTATTGAATAAAGTATAATAAGTAACACTTTCAGACCTATTAATAAATGGATAACATACTCTGAAAGAGCTTCAACATTTCCCTTTCATTAACACCCTGAAAGCTTTGAAATTAATGTTTAGATTTCAGAAACAACCGTCTTATCCATTTCTCTTTAATTACAATTTGTCATTTGTAGCTTTTAAAATGTAAATACATTTTCACTTTAGCTTTAGCACTTCAATTTTCAAATTATATTTTCTTTATTTTTCCTTGTGCATTCATTTAGCAATAGCTTAAAGTTGACAACACAAATGAAATTTCCAAAACTTGCCGTTTCTGAAGATGAAAATACTTTAACTTACATTAAAATGTAACGAAATTCTATTTAATCATCTTAAGTATGATTTTCATTAGACAATATTTCTTTTTAGGAAATATTTTAAAAATAATATTTGGAAAATTCTGAAATAAAAAACTTATGATTTTGATTTATAATTTATAAATAAAACTAAAAAATAAAATAAAATCGTTTTTTAAAGCATAATTTTGTTTTTTAAAATATTTTTATTTATTTATGTATTTATTTATTTTTCTTATTTATTTTTAAATTAATTTATTTATTAAATTTTAGCAGCCCATCGGTTCTGATTTTTAGTAGTTTTACATTATGTTAATAAAGAATATAAATTAAAATAAAATATTAATAACAAATTTCTTCATTCATTTAAATATCCTTAAAATTCCACATCAAAAATTTCATGGGAAAATAGGCTCGTTTAGTTATCTGTAAACTTCGTATCTATACATGTACTATGTCATAAAATCCTTTAGATAAAGTTTTTTCCAAGCAAATCCGTCTGTTATATCAGGATTTATATATGACTGAAATTTCCCCGTAGACGCCAATGTTAAATTTTTTGAGCTGTTCAAAATTAACAACATTTGTTCAAATCAAAAACTATTTCACGTCGGGAGCTCCTTCGAATAAGCTTGTTCAAAGAAACTTGAATCTTATGTCTAGGGTTATATTATTTGGTTCCTATTTCTCCATAGGCGCTAATGTTAAGATTTTTTGAACCGTTCAAAATGGAACGAAAAATTGTTCAAATAAAATAATAAAATATGGAAATGAGACCTCCTAGCCGAGATCTTTCGAATTCAAAAAAAAAAAAAAATCTTTGGAATTGGATACTTCCATCAAAAATTATAAGGGTGGGGCAGCACGACAGACAGACACACATTTTTCCCCATTTCAAAGCCCTACTTTCTTTTTTTTTTTTTTTCAATCTTTTTTAATTACTTCACTCATTTTTTGACTTTTCTTTATTTTTAACGATACTTTCACGATTCCATTAAGGATTTCTTCATACTTTTTTTCTTTTACTTTTACGGGAAATTCGGCTAAAAAGAGGAAGAAAAATTAAAAATCGGCTGCGCCTCAAAATGCTAAAAGCATCTTGAATACAATTTTATTTAGCAAATATACATGCGCAGAGACAAAATGGTATCAAATAAAAATAGAGCGCTTTATCAATTGACTGAGAAAAATAATCAAAAGTTAATTAGTGTGAAAAAATAATTTTGGACTATAGCGAAAAACGCTTATAACTTCTTTTCTAGTTAAATTAGATTCTTCGAATTTTGGCACAGAAAGCAAAATTCCCTCTAAGGCAGTTTTTAACTGGTTTTCTAAAGGTATCAAATTCGAAACGATACGGTAATTTCTTCATACAAAAAAGAGCATTTTTAGCAATTTTTGTTCTCTAAAATTAAGATTCGAAAGGTTTGGAATTTTTTTACGTTCGTAAACCCCTCTTCTATCACCCCGGGTGCCAAAAAACCCCTGCGCCAAATTTGGTGAAAAGTTGACTTAAACTGCGGTTTTGACAAGGTACATGAATACATACATACATGTATAAACACATGTATGCAAATCTCTTCTTTATTTATATAGATTTAACCCTATTCAGAAGCATCATACCATAGTTGGGTACAGGAAATATGAAGCTCTTGTACTGAATGTTCAATATTCACAGCTAAAATCCCTTGTTGAAAAAATAACTTGAAGAGCGATTGTTCCCTCATTGCGTGAAAAACACGTGATCATTGAAATTATACTATCTGACCTAACTTTATGAACTACAACATTATTAGCCATTTATGTTACATAAAATAAAAATTTAGATAAGTGCTTTGCTAGACAAAATGAATTCATTATAACAGTTTTTGAGCAAAGGATTAAGGGATTATGTGCAAAAAACAAATATTTAAGTATGACTTTAAAATATGCTCGAAGAGAAATTTTTTGTAACATATTTTGTCTTTTTGTAATGCCTAGCTTTTAAAACTTTTTTCTGTTTTTTTACAACACATAAACTGAAAAATGATATAGGAAAAAAGGGAACTGAAGTTATGTAGATTAACAACTCTTTTGCCACGCGAAACTAAACGAAACTTTAATTAAATCATAGAAATAAAAAAGGTTTAGATCTTGTATCACAAATTTTACCTCCTTCTTCCCATCGAAATAAAATATCAAAAGTATTCCATAAACAATTTCTTCCTTTCTTTTTTTTCCTTTGTTTTTACCCCCCCCCCCCTCCCCCGTTTTATCATAACTTACGCTCTTTTGACAAATGTTTTTGAGAGACCCTCTAGGAGTTTTTTTATTAATATCCTTTTAAGGTTTTGTTAAAAATATTTAATGAAGAAAAAAACACGTGTTTGATCCCTTCAGATTTAGCATTAGTTTATACGTCATTTTCGGTGGGACACCTTTTACTCCAATTATCATTGGGGTGGGGGGGGGGGATTCCGTTGAAATGTATACATTTGTAAAGGGGTTCCACGCCTTAAAATAGTTTGAACACCCTTGAGGTGTACCCGAAAGGAGTTCCGGAATTTTACAACACCGGACATTTAAGAACTGCACTGGTTAATAATATGTTGGTTTAAACCTTTTTTACTTTATCATTGGAGTAAGAGCTAAAATTTCGTTCACTTTGACAAACTTCTCCTTTAGACTAACGTTCTTCGCTCTCTATAGAGCATATATATTCATATATATATTTCTATCTTGTATAAAAATATATCCAGCACCAGTGCTTCTTCTGAAAAACCTTTTAATAAATAACATTTTAATTTGTTTTTACTATATCTGTTAATTAAGGGGAAAATACGTATCGAGGTCTCAAAAAATTTTAAAAAAATCTTCATGAATCGATTTTACAACTATTCAATAATATATCCTGAAAATTTCAAAGCAAAATTCCAAGTTGTTTAAAAGTTATAAGCATTTGAGCGAGCGCCCCTTTTGGAGCGGTTGAGCAAGTAGTCCCTCATTCATAAATGACCTGTACGGTATTAGAGAGACAAAAGAACATTAGCAGATGTCCTTTCATTTCTTTTAACAATTGAGACTTCGGATAAAAATTTCTATAAGTATTAGTATCTATCAGTATGAAAAAATGGATTCATTACTGCCTTAAATTTACCTTCAATACACTTTTTTTTTCAAACGCGTTGTTCTCGAAACTACTTTTTTCGAATTAGCGTAAACTCTAGCTCGCAGAGTTTTTGATCAATCCTTATCAAATTTAGCACACATTTTATTTATATATATACGCTCTAGTTGAACTATAATCACAAACTTGTCTTTATTTTTACTTTTTTTTGTAAAAAAAGGAACAAAAAACGGTTAAAAATCGTACTTAATTTTCCCATTCTAAAAAAAATTAGAAATTTACAATGTTTTGTGATGATTTTAGTTCAACTGGAAGAGACACTTATAAAAAAGTAAATTAAAAAAAAATTGATTTTAATTTAAAAATTGTTACCTCAGAATCTACGCAAACTGCCAATCCGGGTGGCGACTTACAATGTGCAGCAGCTGATATCTCCCGGATTTTTAAATGAAAATGCTTGAACATTTTAGTAAATGCTCTTCAATATATCTATAAAAGAACCTCAAAATAACGATAAAATATATTTATTTTTTACATGTTATAAAAATTCATGAATATTGCTCTTAAGTTGCCGTCCTACACCTATTTCCCCTCTTAAGTTCATTACTCGGGTTTTAAAATATCGTATGGATAAAAATTTTTTGATTTAATAAAAGAAAAAAAGAAAAAGTCTTATTTATTATTTTTGATCACACTATTGACACGATCTCAGCTTTTGTAAAATGCTTAACTTGCATAAATCATCAAGAAGTAAAATATTATGTTCTCGTATTTGGAAGCATGATGCTTGTTTGTTTTTTTTTCTTTTTTTTTTGCTAGATAAATTGCAATGCATTAAAGTTCTTGAAATTGTTAGGATATAATTACAACTCACTTAGTTGTTTAATCCAACTTCTAAAAAGCACTTAGAAACTTAAGGCAAACCCATTCGTCGTTAATTCCTCAGAATTTTTCATTGACTGTTTAAAGAGCCACAATTGCATTTTTTGTTCTCTTTGGCACTTAACATTTTAAATGATGAGACAGTTCTTAAAATGCCTTGGGGAACTATTAGTAATCTTTCGGTAGATTAATTTAATTTGGAATGAAGTGTCGGCGACAGCATAGCTTAACAATTAATTTAAAGTTAATGTCTTCATAATTTCACTCTTGGTTTACGAAATATGTTTCACTTATAAGAATGAAGAATCCCATTTTATTGAATTATAATTCCCTTATAATAATATTCTTCGCATGCAGTAACGCAACAGGGCTTTTACTCTATAAAAAGTTTAGGCTTAGATGATTCGAGGAAAATGAAATTTCTTAGAAATGAAAATACAGGAATATAGTATGTATGACAATAATAGTAAGCAATCCGACTCTAATCTCGTTTCTTTAAATTAAAGGTTCATCTGAACGTCATTTCAAACTTTAAATGCATTCCATCACATACCTTTTTTTGCTCCATTCCGTGCTCTTTAATTTAGTTCTTATTGGGTTACATTTCATGTTCGTGTTATTGCATTTCGAACTCTCCCGGTCCTGTCACTTAGAGGGATCAGCAGGAAGGGCAATTGCCCCTCCAGTTGTAGAGATATGCTGTTATTGTTGTTTCTGGGATAGGAAAGCCTACACCAGGTCGAGAAGATCATGTTGATATGCAGCTTCACTTGAGCGAGGAACCACGAGGGCTAAATGACTGACTAAACTTCGTTTATGTGGTCTCTAAATTTTTGAACCAGCTCCCAGGTGAGAGACCGTCACCTGGGGTTGGCACCCCCAGAGGTATCGTATCACTTGGAGGACATTGGAGCCACGACGGATTTAACGTGCACCAGATATATGATGTATTTGTATTTATGTGAATGTGTATTGTAAATACAATATGCGTTGAATGGATACCCTTTGACCCCCCCCCCCCCCCTCCCAGAAAACTGAAATGACGGCCTGATCATTGTCGGGTTGCTTGAAGTTTTGCAGTCCTCTTCTGATACAGCTGCTATTTTCTCCGCCATATGTGAATACTGGCAAAACGTTTTTATTTTTATTTTTAAACATAGTAACGAGTTGCTCCTCAGTTCAAGGCTGTTTTTATGAAATGCACTCAATATATGAAATAACTCGATCCTTTTGTTATCCTCAGACATTTTTGATCTAAACAGGAAAGTGGGTAGGTAAGATTTGTTACTCTTTAATTTTGTTACTCTCTATGTTCATCTGACATTAATATAGATACAAAGCCACATTTATTTTTAACACATTAGTGTGTATTAATTGTATTAGATGCTAAAGTATTTTTTTCTTAAAATAACTTAGTCACATTTATCAATCATTATCAAAAGCGACCTCCTTATTCTTAAATTGCTGCATCGAAATAATTACCTGCTCGAAAATAAAGTGAAGAAACAAAGTCAGGAAGCAGAAATGATTTTTTTCGTTTTCTCTTTAAAACGCGATAAGATGTATTTTAAATGCCTTAAGTTGAATTTAGTCGATAAAATGCCTCTTAAATATTATTTTGTGCTAGATAATTTCTCAGCACGAAGTTTTCATGAAATTTCGGCTATTAAACCATAAATTATTACCTTTCGAAATGTTGCTTACCGATTAATGAGGCAATGAATAAAGTGCTATATGATCAAAGGTCAGGTAACGTAAAATAAGTAAAAAAAAAGGCACTTACTACTAATTTGTGTTAAGTCTATTTATTGATTTCATTTGTAAGAAAATTTCCTAGAGTAGGCAAAACAGTCTTTTTTAAGACACTTTAAAGGCAATTTAGCGAAAAATCATCAAAATACTACTCGTAATACAGCCATGGAAAAAATTATAAGGACAAGCGAAAAGTCGCCAATTCTAGGAGTTGATTGGCTAAAAAAGTATGCAAAAATTTTTGTGCTAAAAATACGTAAAAAGAGACATTTTAAAGCAAAATTTACTCCGAAAATTTTAAAAATTATTAAAATACATGAATTTTTAAGATTTTAATAGTTTGCTACTTGGAAAAAATTATAAGGACATACATTTCTTTTGAAATAGAAAGCAAAAATTTGCATATTTAGTCGTATCATATGATTGTTTACAATAGCCCAAAACTGTTACGCAGTAAAATGTTTCACTTTATCTCATTCTTTATCATGCCGCGCAGCACAACTCTCTGAATGTGAAAAGGGACAAATTATTGCATACAGAAAATGTGGAATGAGTGGATGTGAAATTTCAAGGAAGATAAACAGATCTAAAACAGTAATTTATATTTTTTTGAAGAATCCAAAGGAGTAAAGAAAGAAAAAGCGTACAGGTAGGCCTCACTCTTGCTATGCGTCAGAAACGTTCAATTGTCCGTCGAGCTTGCTTAAAAAAACAGAGTTCTACTCAAATTAAAACAGAAATGAATTTACCATGCACTAACCGAACAGTGCGTAATGTTTTGCAAAAGAATTCCAATGTTAGATATGCTAAACTACGGTCACGTCCGTCACTTACGAAACTTCACAAAAGGCGTAGATTGGAATTCGCTAAGAAATACGTTTCTTTTGGGTCTAGATGGAAAGACGTCGTATTTTCTGATGAAAAAAAAAAATAATTTAGACGGACCAGATGATTTTCGCCATTACTGGTATGATTTGCGAAAAGACAGACCATTTTTTCCAAACGGCAGTTCGGAGGCGGTTCTGAAGCACCCCTTATCACAAGTGGTGATTATTTGTTTCAACAAGACAATGCAAGTTGCCTTGTGTCTCGTGCATCATGTTCATGGTTCGAGGCCAATTCAGTGAAATTTTTGGACTGGCCGGCAAGAAGCACTGATTTAAACCCCATAGAAAATCTGTGGGGCATTTTAGCTACAGAAGTGTATAAAAATGGGACACAATATGGAAATAAAGACGAACTGATATCATCCATTAATTTGGCGTGGAAAAACATTTCTAAACAAAACAACTAAACTTTCTCAGTCAATGACTGGACGATTAATAAAGGTAATTGAGAAAAAAGGTGATTTTGTAGAATACTAATTTATTTCGAGACATATGTGTTAATGCCCCTATATTTTTTTCCATATTTCATATAATACATTTGTATTAATTTGTGATTTAATAATTTTATTGTAATTTAATTTCATATTAACAAGTTTCTAATGTTTTCTAATTACAAGTAGTTAATTAAATTTGATTTTGTTTGCAGTTGATGATTATTTTAATATATAATACGCATTTTTCAACGTGTCCTTATAATTTTTCCCATGGCTGTATAATTTTTAAACGGAACAAAACTTCCCGGTCATACGAAGAACTTCCATTAAAATATACGTGAGGGTATTTTTAATTGAAAATAATTATTTTTTGGCGGGGGAGGGGGTAATATTATATAAAATATCATAAAAAGATAAAAATATATATCATAAAAAGTTGGGAAATCAAGTTTTGTCATGTTGGCAGCACTACTGCCTCATCAGCGAGTGGCAAATAGCCCCCAAAACATCACGCTGTTTTCATCATCTACGAAACTTCTCTTGTATACGTACAAATCTTTTAATATTTTTAAGACTAAAAGTAGTATTTATTGGGCGTAGGGCGTATGTGTGCAAGATATGCCGCATTTGGTTTTAAGCAATTTAAACATTACTTTATAAGAAAAACATCACTAAATGAAAATGTCTTGTGATGTCATAAATTTAAGATTAACTGGGTGAATAAGAACACATTCGTTTTTATTTTGAAAAAATGAACAGAAGAAAGAAAATATTTACAAGATCAGCGTCTCAAGATTCCAACCTTCCAGATATTCAATTCAAGACGATGACAAAGGGTTGACATTGCCTACAACTTCTGAAGAGGACCCAGATTTTGGAGTCTGAAAGTCCCGGCTACCTAACATGTTTGTTCCAGGTGACTTCATTATCATTAAAGTGTTTGAGATCAAGTCATACAGACTATGTGGCCAAAGTCCTGTACCCCGAAGACGATGGATGTGTGGTAGTATTTAACAGAAGTCTCCCCCCCCCCACCACCAAAAAATTTCTCCTTCCAGATCAAGAAATAATTAGAACGTTTGAACAAAGACAACATCCAAAGATCGGGACATGGTAACGTTTGAGAACGCCATCAGTGAATACAATTTGCATTTAATTTTTGTCTACCTCAAATCAAATACTTTTAAAATTAAATTTCAATATTCACTGAGCTCAATGTTTGAAAAAAATCGTACCATTACTTCTATGTAAAATAAATGTTGCGTTTGACAGTAACTGCTTTTTCCTATTTAACCGGCATCATTATTATATGTTTCTATTACTTTTCGTAAGATCTGAATCTAAACATAAAAATTTTAACATTTTTTCCGATTCATCCCTGTCTGCGGGGTAAATCGTAACACCATTAAAAAATAAATTTAAAAACTAAAAACTATCAAAAATGTTTAGCTTTTGTTCAAAACTGCAAGAACAAAACAACACCGAAGTTTATAGTCCAAAAATATAAAAATTAAACAAGGTTTAGCCTACCATTTTTTTATGTTCAAAGTTGAAAAGTGTTCCGATTCATCTTTTATACGGTATTTTTTGTTATGGCGCAATGCTAGTGTAAAAATATCTTGTCCAAATGGAAATGCCACAAAAAACCTGTTAACGACTTCAAAACTGCGATTCAGCAAAAAAATCCTGTACTACGAGTCTGCTAGGATCTGTTAGTCACGCACATGTCAATTCTAGGCAACATTGGAAATTGTGTTCGGTTCCTCGCATAACATCGAAAGTGAAGCAACATCGACACAGGTCAATGTTTGAGAGGGCGACAACCTCTCGCGGCTGGTGGCAGTGGACCGTGTACGCTAAAGGGAGCTGGTGCACGTTAAATCCGTCGTGGCTCAAATGTCCTCAAAGTGAAGCGATACCTCTGGGGGGTGCTAACCCCAAGTAACGGACTCTCATCTGGGAGCTGGTTCAAAAAAATTAAGAGACCACATAAAAGGCCCGGAATTCGAACTCCTGCCAATAAGGGTTTGACTCAGGAGCATCGCACCCATTCTTCTTCACTTCGCGCCCGGACACGACACCAAGCAACCATTGGAAATTGTGTAATTTAACACGCCAATGTTACAGTCCGCATAAAGAGTTGAAGTATTATTTACTTTAAAGAAATGTAATGTTTATGAATTGTATCACTATTTCCATTTAAAAAGCCAGATATTAAAGTGTCTCAAATATTTTAAGCAGAGGAAACTTTCAAACTAAACATGACTTTATCAAACATGCAGGGATCGCGTGGCCTAGCGCGAACCCTGCATGAGTGTAAAAAAATTTCTGCATTCAAAACAGAAGACAGTTTATGATTAAATTGTTTATTCAAGTTATTTTAATGATTTCATTACTTTTACACGATTAACTCATTTAAGTAATATCTTGTTTCTGAATGTGCTAGGTCAGATATGCTCCTAATTGATTTTCAATCACAAAAGGGTTAAAATGTTAAAATTATTATTTAAGAAAATGTATCCAATTACTGTAGTGGAATGCATAATTATCGCGCCAGTGAAATTATTACCAATGTTGTATTAGGTAAAAATGTGTGTAGAAATCAATTCTAAGTATCATTCCTAGCATTAAATGTCTTTTTTCTTTTCTTTTAGATTACTGATTAACGAATATAGAATAAAGAAAGAAAACTACTTTTGGAATTCAGTATCATGGCCGAAGGAAAAAGCAGTTCTTCTGATCATACGAAAAGCAAGCATGGAATAATGAAAATAGTAAGAAACGACTGTTTTAAATGTTTTATTTTACTCAATAATACATGAGGATTATTTTAAAAGCTTAAAATAGTCCCGGGTTAGCAAGAGAAAGCATGTTTCTTAATTGCTCTTAAAAAATAAACCAAACCTAAAACAAGATATTAGGACGGACACATTGCGTTTTAATTCCGGGTATTTATTTTAAGCGAAATTTATATTTCAATATATAAGTTAAATAGATATCTAACTCGAAACCAATCTGGTTCATTAAATCATAAAATAAGTTCACTATTTTTTAAACGTATTTCAAAGAAAAGTATTTTCGAAAAAAATCGAAAAAGTTCTTGAGATTGACGAAATTTTTGTGTAGTGAAATAACTTGTAAGAAGGAATTGTGAGATGGTGTCAATGTTCTTGAAGCCAAAGTTATGTCAATGCGCTTGCAGTTTTTTTTTTTTTTTTTTTGTGGGGGGGGGGGGGTGTCTTAATCAAAGAAGAAATTTATACCATTAAAACATTGTTGAAAATGCAAAAGTGGTATATAATAATCACACATAAAAATTTATATTTCTTGTGAACTATAATACAATAATGATGGAGAGAATAAGAGAGACAGAACATGATCTAAATATTTTAGCACTCAAATGTGACTTGCAGAGTCTTGTATTTTCTCATTCGGCTGTGAGGTACTTAAAATGTTTTTATATTGGGGAGACAAAGTAGCTTCTATGTATTTTTGTACCGATTTTATGTGTGATGTATGTACTTCTGTACTACTTTTATTTTTACCGTATTGTACCGTGAAAAGCAAATAATAGAGTGAAAAAAGTACTACGGAAATTATTCTTAAAATAGAAAATACAATAATAAAAAACCAACTTAAAATAGAAAACTAACCTTAAAGTAGAAAAGCAAAAAATTATTCATTTAACATTTAATTCTCATGAAATTTTAGAAGCATGGTAGTAAAATTATATAATATTTTAAGAGAGATTATTAAGAGAAATATTTAAGATGCTTCAGTTAGTACAAAAGCATCGTTTTCAAAGGTGTTGTATGTATACCGGGCAGTTTGAAAAAGAATGCAAATAGGTTTTAAAACATATCTAACCTTTAGATTCCTCTACATTCTGTTTATGTAGCCAGTTTAGGACACCATTCCTTTTCTCTTTTATTAAATATACAATTTAGATAATGGACATTGAGCATGTTTTCATGTGTGTGTTCATTTTTCTTCGAAAATAAATCTTACTGCAATGTAAGGCAAAGCCTGACTATTGCATGTAAAAACCTTAGGAACATCCTACTTTTAAATGCTTTTGAATAAAGACTTTACTTTTGAAATTTTATGTTGGTTAGAATTTTTCCAGGAAATGTGTGTGTGTTTGTTGGGATATTGTTTTATTCAATCAAAGTTTTCGGCGGATTGGCTTCTCCACGCGATTATCACGCCCTCATCTAAAATGCTTCTTATAAATGTAATTTGTTGAAAGTAATGTACTATTCATTCATTTATTTTAATTTTTTCTTTTGTTGTTTTTACGTTTTTTTTTTAAATCTTCCATCATTGTTAAAAGAGCATAAATTTGCAAAGGGTTTTATTGTTATAACTTGAATAATATTTAAATTGTTTTTTGGAAAACGTATTTTTAGAAGCTAGGAATTTTACTAAACCAGTTACAAAACAGTATTTTCGTTGCGGTATAGGTAAGTAAAATAACGCAATTAAGGCCCAAATATAGAGTGAAACTTGTAAACATGTTTTTTTCGGAACTATATAGAAGTCATTTGTTAGTTATTAAAGATGGCATACATATATATACTAGGGTGGGCCGACAAAACCCTTTTTTTAATTTCGAAAATTTAATAGCGCGGAAAACTTGCGAATTATATAGAAAAGAAAAATAAAAATTATCAAAATCGGTTGACATCTTCCGGTCGCGCATAGGCCCGCGACCTATTGACAAAATATGAAAAAAATCTCATTTTCACTATATTTTTTAAAATTTTTGAATTAGATGTTTTCGTAATGTAATAGTTTGTAACGTCTTCAAATAGAGCTTAAAAACAATGTGTTTTAATTTGGTTTAGATACGTTGATATCTTCCGGTCGTGCACAAGCCCCAAAATTAACCAAAATATTGAAAATTTCACATTTTTACGAGTTTTTTTTACTATCTTTAATATACTTTATTTTAACGTACTAGTTACAGCATTTTTAGTTTTGAACATAAAAAAATTGTATTTCATTATAGTGTGAATAAATTAAGAACTTCCGGTCGCACAATGACCCCCATGCTATACGAGAACAGTACCCAAAAAACTGTCTCTCAAATTCCTGCGCCCTCTCCCCCAGTTACGGGATCTGCAAGTCGCTAGTTACACGACTGACATGCAGAACCACTCATTACATAAAGCATCACAGTAATGTCAAAAATATCTGTTAAATTTCAAACAATAATTATTTATTAATTAATATTGTTAGAAATGAAGGCTGTTCAACATCACAGTACAAAGAAAATCAAATTTGGTCAAAAAAGCAATTCAGTAGAAGAAAGAATTTGTTTTTAAATGAAAAATTTGAGTAATTTGAATAACATTTAACAAAAATATGACATTCAGATTTAGTTTTCATCCTTGAGCTACAAATTTTTAATTGATACCTGCCACCATGAGTTTATAGCGTTGATGAGATCAACCATTAAATCCAGTTTTCTATTTTGCTTTTAGTTTCTAATTCAAGATTTTTTAAAAAAATATTTTAACTAATATACTACATATTTACTCCTGTCTCAACTTTTGCACTGGGATATTGAAATTTGTAGGGAATTGTTTTCAGGTATTCTCTTAGCTTTTAAGCGGTCATTGTTCTTGGGGCTCCATAGCTTTCTTTTGTATGCGGGATGGGAAGAGTATGCAATCGCTTTTAGGAGGTTATCCTGTTGATACCAAAATCAATTATAAAAATTATTTATCTATTTCAACATTCAACAATTAAATGTTTAAAATAATAAAGGAACATTGTGCACAATGAAACTGTAAAAAGTAATCGAACGTAATTATTGCATTTTAATGCTCATTTGTGCTTTAATTACGTGCAATTACTTTTTACAGTTCAATTAAATGCTTATTAGGAATTTAAATTTTTGTATGGTAAGTATCAGTGTTAAACTTCAAGTGAAAAGTATTTAAAAAATTAAGATTATTGGAAATACAGGGCATTTAATGTTACAAAAGCAGTCAAAGAAATCCCAAATTTTGTGAAAAAAATAAGAGCAACAAGAATTTGTTTTCAAATTTAAAAATTTGAGTACATTTAAAGAACAGTAAACAAACATCTGGCAGCTTTTTTTTTATACCTCATTATCAGTTCGTGTGAAAAAATGCTACGGCTATTGCATTTAAATAATAATTATTTATCAAGTACCAAAAATGCGTAAAACTGTAAAATGTTCAATATTTTGGCGAATTTAGGGGTTTATGCGCGACCGGAAGATATCAACTGGTCTAAACCAAATTAAAACACAACGTTTTTAAGCCCTATTTAAAGACGTTACAAGCTATTACATTACTAAAACATATAATTCAAAAATTTAAAAAAAAATCGCAAAAATGAGGTTTTTTCATATTTTGTCAAATTTTAGGGCCTATGCGCTACCGGAAGATGTCAACCGTTTTTGACATATTTTTTTCTTTTTTCTTTTCTATATAATTCGCAAGTTTTCCGCGCTAGTACAACTTCGAAATAAAAAAAAAAGTTTTTTCGGCCCACCCTATTCTGCATGTCAGTCCTGTAACTAGCGACTTGCAGATCCCGTAACTGGGGGAAAGAGGGCGCAGGAATTTGAGAGGCACTTTTTTGGGTACTGTTCTCGTATAACATTGGGGTCATTGCGTGACCGGAAGTTCTTAATTTATTCACACCATAATGAAATACAATTTTCTTATGTTCAAAACTAAAAATGCTGTAACTAGTACGTTAAAATGAAGTATTTTAAAGATAGTAAAAAAAACTCGTAAAAATGTGAAATTTTCAATAATTTGGCTGATTTTGGGGCTTGTGCGCCACCGGAAGATATCAACTTATCTAAACCAAATTAAAACACATTGTTTTTAAGCTCTATTTGAAGACGTTACAAACTATTACATTACGAAAACATCTAATTTAAAAATTTTAAAAAATATAGTGAAAATGTGATTTTTTTCATATTTTGTCAAACTTTAGGGCCTATGCTCGACCGGAAGATGTCAACCGATTTTAATAATTTTTTTTTTATTTTTCTTTTCTATATAATTCGCAAGTTTTCCGCGCTATTACAACTTCGAAATAAAAAACACACATTAAATAATCCTTTCTCTAGAGTTTGAAACTAGTAATTCGAATGAACAGAATAACATGCATTAAATCGCGGTGGCTACACTTTGTGCAAGGTGCTATTTAAATTCTAAGAAGGTTAAGTACAATTTAGCTGTAGTAATTGTGTAACAATATGGTATATTTGTTAATAAATATTAATTAAATCTTATATTAAAGTGATTAAATAAGTACGAGTTTGAATTTCTGGCTTTTTTGAGAAACGCACAAAAGGCCCTTTTTGAAAAATCATATAAAATATCTGGGGCAAAAATACACAATATAACTTATAGTAGCTCATTAAGCACTTCAAGGGCAACAAATGAGCAGATTTTCAGATTTTTTAAAAATGGCCTTTTTGAGTAATCACACTTCAAAAATCGTAATTTCTGAACATTTTCAAACTTTAAATTCTGAGGGGATATGCATCTCAGGATTACAATAAAATTTGATACAAAACTTCAATAACAGTACTTTGGATTTCCACCTCTGTTTTGTCAAAAATAAATTTCTTTCATAAAAAAAAAATCATAAAATCGGTAAAAATGCGATTTTTTTTCACTTCAAAAACACTCTTTTTTTGTTATCAATGAAGCCAACTAGATTTATCAAATTAGTGTCCAAATAAAATACCAAACCTTCATTATTTATAGAAAAAAAAATTATTTGAATCGGTTAAAAACTTTTGAAACAGAGGCCATTTTAAAAGTGAGTGTTTTTCTGATTTTCTGGAAACGTCCAATTTTGTTCCAAATTTTAAAAGGCTGTAACTAGAAAAATATTTTTTTTTTTTTTGCTTAATCCTTTTGGGATATTTCATATGTCCCTTAGTTGTAACTACTGTATTTTTTTAAAAAACATCTGTGGGGGTCATGTGACACCCTCTGCCTGATCTGAAATGGAATGGCTCTGTATATTTCTTCATTTAATTAAACATCTCCAAGTTTAAATTTCTTCACAAATATTTGAAGTAATTTTTCCACACTTTGCCGCTTCTCAGATTGCAGTAAATACTACAATGTGAAAACTAATTACGTAATATAATAACTGCTTTGTATTAAAATCGAGTCAAACTCCGACTTCGGAGAGTTTTGTATTTCCCAGTAAATTACTTTGGAAAGGAAAGTGTCAACTCAATTGTTCAGTTGTTAGGTATTCCAATTATTTCACACAATAGAGAAGAATTAAACGCAGCCTATGTGTATCTGCAATTGTTGGAAAGAGTTTTCGTATTGCAACGCATTTGTAGAAACATATTTATCTATTTCTTTTTCCCCCAGACATGCGAGACTTTCCTCTGTATTTACAATTTTTAATAGAGATTTTTCACTGAATCATTTTCATCTGTACATGATTTATTGCAGTAAATTTAATAATTTTATTGACAGATTTACGCCTAACTAATCTTTTGTGATTATTTCTAATTTGTTTTTATTGATAAAATATGCGCATAAACTTTTTTTTTTTAACTTCAACTAATATTATTGCCATCGACAAACGTTTAAAGCCACTGAGCAACGGTACCGTTTTCAAATTCTACTACGAGCTACTCCCCCCCCCCTCCCAACAAAAAAGTAAGACACTTTATTTTGTCATCAGTGAACTCTCAGTTGTTATAGGACATTAAGGAAAAGACACGAACAGGCTATTATATTATCACAGTTTATCCCCTTAAGACACGAGCAGGCTAATAAAATTGGCACCCTTTTCATAAACTTTATACCCCATTTATATCAACAAGATATTCTTTAGTTTATTTCTAAGCCAATGCGAACATTGGCGAAATATTAAAAATCAAATGTCACTTGTTGGTATAATAAAGTGCAGACTTACCACCTGAGCGCGAAGCGATCTACCGAAAATTATCCCGCGAGCTACAGTTCGACTACGGAATGTTGATAGTTGGACGCTTCTGCGCATGACAGAAAAGAACGAATCCATTCGAATTTTAGGGAAGTTTGTTTTTCATGTGCGTTTATTTAGTACGCGAATCAGAATGTTTGCTTCTCTGATTGTTGAGAATAACTAAATTTATAAACTGGCAAATAGCATTAGTTCGGAAGATACAAATTATAATAAGGGAACTAGAACCAGAAGATAGAGGCCCACTGTTAGAAATTTCATCGTGAAATTCCAGTTAAATGACCGGCAGCAGTCTGTCCATCTAATTCACCGTTAAATTTACTGTTTGGAAAATTTTTCTCTGTTCATGGGATCTAACCATTTCCAATCAACTTGGTTAAAAAGCCGTAAATACAAAAGTTTATGGTTTTATAAACATTTAAAAATGGTTTCAAAACAAAATTTTTACAGTTTTTGAACCATTTCGAGGCGTGGAATCTGCGAGGCGTAGAAATCGCAAACGAAGCTTGCAGGAATCGATCCCGGGTCTACAGGAACACCAACCTTGCTCGCTAGCCATTCGGCCATCTAAACCACGGGAAGCGGCCGTGTATTTATCAATAAATCTTCCTTTTCAACAAAAAAACTGCATTAAAATTGAGATTTCAGTTTTTGATTGAATCTAAAGTCATCTTTGGTCTAAATGTAGTGTATATTGACGAAAATCATTTTATTTGCTGCAAAAACTAAAATACAAACAAGTTTCGGCAGCTCAAATTACGGGTTCGCTCATTCGTAAACAGTGCGGGATTCCGATGTCTCCAATTTTTGATTTCCGTGTGTATGTGTTTCTATTTAGTAATCATTGCTTAAGCCACTTTTTTTTTCTTCTTTTTTTATATACACATGCAGATTTGAACTGATAAATCTTTATTCATATTTTAACAACAACGTACGACTGGTAAACTTTCCAAGATGGACGATTGAGCGCTTGAAAATTACGGTTAGTTAAACGTTCTTAGCATAAACAGAGAATAAAAGATTTTTTTCGCAATCAGCGGTTTGAGTACCATCTTTTTAATGGTTATTCAACTGTTGTAATTAAATATGGTAAAATAACAATCAAATAAATGGTTATTTTACTATTTTCTTGCGGAAATTTTTAACAGTGCAGATTCTTTACACCAGCAGTTCCTCCCTTGGACATGAATGGATTCCCCTTGTCACTCTACCAACCGGCTTGCTTTGGTTGATAATAGAACTGTACTACTAGCTCACGACTTAAACCAGTTGTCGACAGTTTGGCGACAACTGGTATAAATTATTTATAACTTATGAATCGGATTTTTTTTCTCTTGATTGTAGACAATCGAGAACACTGTTTAATCACACGTAGAACAATGCAGTCTAAAGTGGATTGATTATACTTTCTCAAATATCAAAATAAATGATCCGTCAGTAGCATTTTTACTTCGACAGCAACTAATGGCCCATGAGCTATACTTTAGAATGGCTTTTAGTATATTAGTTCACTTATATTCCGCCATCGATCGTAAAGGCAGCGATAACGATATAAAATTTCGAAGAAATACTTTATATTAAATTTAAAATGGCACGTTAAAGGGGCCATTCTCATATTCACTTACCTTTCGAGTGCGTATGAGAATGCGTCCTGTTTCATTGTAAACAAGAAATGAATTATATATTTTCAAGACTTTGTCTGACTTCAGGATGCTGGCTGAACAATTAGGGATGCTTTCACACCAAAGGTGACAAAAACTTCATTCTTTTTGTCGCCTTTCACCATTATGGAGCGTTCATACCAACGGCGATGATGGCATTTCGCACCGTCGTAATAGACTGTTTCTATTGTTATCAAACTAACAGCGATGACCTATCTCTTCGATACCACAATCAACAAATCACGATCGTTGGAGGAAAAGTCACTTTCAATGACGCAATAAAAAACGCCAATCAGTCTACGCGGGCGTGGTTAGTAAGTAAAACCAATGTAACGCCTTAAAAGGCTTCGTCGCTGTTGCCTGTCGTTGTTGCACCTATCCCTATGTAGCAATAAAGTAAATGTGAAGTAAATAAAACAAATACTATTAGTAATAATAAAAATATAAAGAAAATAAATCTTTTTTTTCTAAGTAAGTAGTCAAGTACCTGAAAACACTAAATGCACCAGAGAGGAAGTGAGCCGCTACGCTTTAGGCTTCTGAAAAGTGGTCCCAATGCCAAAAAGTTTCGAATCCTCTGCTGTAAACTATCCATGCTTGGAAAAGCATCAAAACAGCACTGCGTAACAAAGTCATGGACTGCATTACTGCGCTAACAGTTATATTTGTACACAATCGGGATACTTTTATTGAACTTTGTATTTTTCATTAATAAACATGACGAACTTTGTATCAATAAAAAACTGCTTCTTACAGTTTAATGCATTTATATATTTTTTCCGGAATGACTCTCCACTTTGCCCAGCGTAGGGTGCAAAGTGGATGCGTCATATAATAACACTCGCTGCTAATGCATTTTTAATACATAAAACCACACATTTATAGGATGAAGATTAAAAACTGATTATTTGAAATTTGACTAATCTTAAGTGATCTGCTTCGGCCTTTCTTCCTCTATATACAAACACTAGTTTCCACTTATATAAAGGTTACAGATTTTATTTCAAGCCAAGAGCTGCAGAATAATTTTTGAACCCATATTTGTAAGGTAATATAAGAAAATTGTTTTTGATCTTAAACAATTTTGCAATTTTTGCTTTTTTTTTTTATTGTTATTTTTAATGATAAAATACGAACATATATATATATCATGCAAGAGTGCAAGCAATTTCAAAACTGAAAATGACGAAAGTGTACTTCTAATACCTTCTGCCGTATTTATTAAAAGTGATAAAAGTATATAAAGTAAACATATTTTCTTTATTTATTAATTTTTCTTTACTTAAATACTTTTAAACAATTATCATCTTCATAAATAATAAAAATGACCTTCATTAAAAAATAATTTTATTCAGCATTTACTATAATGAGGTAAAATGCACGTAAAAGTAAAAGAAAAATTTTAAAACAGACAATTGGAAAAATCTAAAACATTCGAAACTGTTTAAAGTTTTAGCAATTTATAGTTGATTACCTTTTCTATAGTGAAACATGATCATTTCTTTTCATTTCAGAATTATTTTTACTTCCAGTGAAAGGGAATAGAAAAACTGTCTGAAACAGATGTGACTAAAAAAACCAATTAAATTTTCTTTGTTGCATTTTATTAAACACAAAAATACTTATTGCTTTTCTTTTTTACTGTTCTTCTATAATGTGTTAGTTTACTTCTAGGGCATTAATTATTGAATTCAAAGGTTAAAAACACATAAAAAACTTAAATACATTTTTAATATTAAAGTATATTTTAATTAGTTTCGGGTATTTCGTACTACTTGGCTAAAGAACGGGTTGACTACATATGGTTTTGATGGATATATTAATTAAGTTGAAAAAGTAATTCATTGTCAATAGATTTATAAAACACTTTTTCTGAAATATTTATCAGAGCCGAAAAATGTTTGTTATTCTAAATTTTTATGACCTATATTATTACTTATGTCTGTAGTACAGATATAAATGGCTATTGTGGATGCAGAAAGAGTATGCTTTTTCAGCATTAACTGCAAATTATGAGCAGCAATTAACTGACTCATGTTGCTTTCAAATTTTACTATGTTACTAGCTGTTGAACTATGTTTTATTCATACTGGGAATATACACTGTTAAAAATGATATGCTTAAAAATGAGAACGAACCTGTTGTTTTTTAAGTAATTTTTACTTTAAAATGTGTAAGCGCTTTTTTCAGTTTTAAGTACTGATACTTAGTTAAAAATTATAGTTAAAGAAAGGAAAAATATTATTTTATTTTTGCTGCAATAATTACAAATTTATAGAGTAACTTTAAGTTAATAATTAATACAGGGCTTTCTCTAGCGATTATTTCTTTAGAGCAATAGTCAGGAGTTTTGTTAGGAAGAGCCAAGCTCATTTCCCTAGCGCAGACAACGCTTTACTGTTCCCAACTTCGACATTCTCGTCACACATATTTCGTTCTTCTCTAGTAGAGTGTTAACTTTGATATGCGAACACATATGTTGGGATGTTTTTTAGTGGTGTCTTTAAAATGAGATCGTACCGGATCAATTTTGAGAAAAGGTATACTTAAAAAATAAGAACTCGGTTTTTCAAATCTGAGTCATTTAGACTTGGAGCTATTCAGAGAACATCATGATCTTTAAAATAAACAAGTTTATCCCAATAATAAAAATTCTGATTTAATAGTTCAGTGTTAACTGATGTATCAATCCTGCACACTTTGACATACCCAGTAGCATGATACAAAGTATAGATGGTCAAGCGAAGATATTCTTCATTCAGTGATTTTAAACTACATTTTGAAAAACCTAAATATTCCAAAATATTTTCCATACATTATATAAAAAGCTAGTCCCATGGGTGATTCATACTACAAATTAAAATTATGATAATCAGCCCCACGCCAAGCATGACCGGTGCCGTCATGCGAATACCAAAGGGGCACCCTTTTTAATATTGGAAAAAAAACAGCTTTACTTTTTGAAAATCTGACGTAATAATATGACGCCGTTGTGCGCCGGATGACCTTGCACATACGGACGGCGCAGGCCTTATGGTATTACACATTTCTAGAGCTTAATTATTGATCTGAATAAGTAAATACAGTTCGAACACGGAATTTTGACATTTGCAAGCTTCTGCGCATGGAAGAAAAGAACGAATTTTAAGGAAGTTCGTTTTGCAAGTGCAGTTATTTAGTACGCGAATCAGAATGTTTGCTTCGCTGTTTGTTGAAAGCAACTAAATTTATAAACTGGCATATAGCATCAGTTCGGAAGAAATAAGGTTTACTAAAAGAGCTAGAAGGAGAACAAAAACGGCACATAACTTATACCAGCAGTTCCTCCCTTGATCATGAATGGATTCTTCTTGGCACTCTGCCGGGCAGATCGCTTTGGTTTTATGGTAGAACAGTAATTGTTTTTGCATTGCACTTTAGTAATCAGACATTTTTTTTGCACGAGTTATAATTAACGTGATTATTGTTGTCTCATGAATACGTTTTGCGCTGCAAATGTGACACACACTACATTCAAAAAGCTAAGCTAATTGAGAAAGAGATAAAGATAGCTTATAGAGCTTATTGAGATAGAGATAGATATGTTGATGTGTTTGGGAAGGGATCTCGTATAGTTCTAGGCGGAACTTCCTGTTAAATTTAAAAATACGAAATTCGAAGATTCCAACAAGATAATAGCAGATAAAAAATCTGTCTATGATTGGTTGAAACCCTTATCAACGAAATACCAAAATCCTAAACTTTAGTTTCTATTTAGTTAGGAACAAGAAATTTTATTTTGCTAGCTGATCGTCGACAATGCAACTGCGAAGCAATTCTTAGCCATTTCGTTCAGAGGTAAGTTTTCATTATTTTTTTAGCACACATTCCATTGAACTACCATTGATATTTGATTATACTAAAAGTATCATAAGCGAATAATAAGTGGTGTCTTACTTCTGGATCCATGTTATACCAATTACTGCAGAAGTGGTCATAGGGAGCCCACTATTGGGGCACAGCGTTTTTTCAAACACTGTTTTGAGATGCTTAGTAAAAAGGTTATGTCTTAAAAAGTCGTTATATTTTTACTTTATTTTTATCAGAACCAGTTGTGGACCACAGGGCCCACTTCTAATGCATTGATGGCCCACTACTGGTGCACAAATAGAACATTCTGACAAATTACACAAGCCTGAGATGTTTGTGTGTTTTGCTAATTGACTTTTGTGTATTTTTTGCGTTGAGTAAGAATAACTTTTAGCGATCACTTAGGAATTCTCAAAAATCGGAAAGTTCAAAATTTGTAACGAATTGGAAAAATTCCCCCTTAAAACAGATTCAAAATAGTGTCTCATTTACTTTTTTTTTGCTCATACTAAGCTGTTATATCGCATTTGAAGTGCAAGAAGAATGCAACTTAAAATTGACTATTTTCTCAATAGAGTTTTCAGCTTTTGAAAATGATAATAAAATTAAAATCGCGTTTTTTTTTATTCCACATTAACCTGTTTCAATTCTTTAATTTTATGTGGACATTATTGTTATGCAATGTAAACATGTAAATGTATGTACAATCTTGTGGAAAATTATACAATTATCTAATATTTCAGTTCGATCTATGACTTGAATTTGATTAAATACTTTAATTAAAACATATTTAATTGTCGATTTACTGCCATTTTAACTTTTTTTTTGAATTATGGCCTTCTTGCATTAGGGTTTCAGTGTCTTTCCTTTAGTACATCAAAATTTCCTAGGCCCACTAGTGGCGCATTCAAAAATTTGCCATACCCACTTCTGGTGTATCGGAGAGATATAAGTTTTAATTTTTTTTTAAAATTATAGCCTATTTATTTTTACATTTAAGGTGACAGTTAAAAATATAGATCTACAAAAAATATAGGTTAACAAAAGTTCTATAAAGTTTAGATAATAATCGAGGAAATACAAAAAAGAGCTTAAGTGGCCCACTTCTAGTACATTTACCCTACTGACCAATTACATATAAATAGCAGTCACAGTCTATTGATAGGATTAGATTATGAACTTAAAAGGGAAAACTGGAGCCAAAAGATTGAAATAAGCATTTGATAGAGGCTGAAAAAAAAAGTTTTTCGCAGAACGCAATTGCTGAAAGATAGGTTATCGAGGGAATGTAGAATTATATGAACCGTTTATGGTTGAAAGTGGATCAAACCTATTTTTGAAAAAAAATCAAGATAATGGTAGTTATTGATAAATCTTATAATCTTTTTATCTGTTAACAATTTATAGTCGGAACCCTAAAAATTGGTAGGTGGAAATTTTAAACCTTAACAGTATTGTAAATACACTGATGGAAAAAAAAATCCCAACACCAAGAAATAATTATTGCAGAGTAATGAAATTTCAGCAATACATTTATATAGGTAACGTAAGTAATTGATTACAATTTCAAGATCACAGGTTAAATTAAGCCCGAGAAGAGCCATTGCAGAAGTGAAATACAGGTACATTAATAACCGGTGTAACCGCCAGAATTTTTAATGCAAGCATACAAACGTGCATGCATTGAATCATACAGGTGCTGGATGTCCCTTTGTGGGATGGAGTTCCATGCCTGTTGCACTTGGTCGATCAATACAGGGACGGTTAATGCTGGTTGTGGATGACGCTGGAGTTGTCGTCCAATGATGTCCCATACGTGCTCAATTGGAGACAGATCTAGTGATCTGGCAGGCCAAGGCAACATGTCGACACCCTGTAGAGCACGTTGGGTTACAACAGCAGTATGAGGTCGAGCGTTATCTTGTTGGAAAACACCTCTTGGAATGCTACTCATGAAAGGCAGAACAACAGGTTGAATCACCAGACTGACGTACACATTTGCTGTCAGGCTGCGTGGGATAACCACGAGAGTGCTTCTGCCGCCATAAGAAATTGTTCCCCAGACCATAACTCCAGGTGTAGGTCCAGTGTGTCTAGGCAGCAGACAGGATGGCTGCAGCCGCTCACCTGGCCTCCTCCTAACCAACACACGGCCATCACTGTCACCAAGGCAGAACCGGCTTTCATCAAAAAACACAACTGATCTCCACTCCGTCCTCCAATGAGCTCTAGCCTGACACCACTGACGTCGGCAGTGGTTTGGCGATAGTGGAATGCACGCTACAGGACGTCTGGCTCGGAGCTGTCCTTGAAGTAACCGGTTGGTAACAGTTCGTTGTGTCACTGTGGTGCCAACTGCTGCTCGAATTTCTGCTGCAGACGCAGCCCGGAACCCGGTCTTCTTGAGGCAGTGCCTTCCCTTGACCACTGCTGCCAACATTCATGCACAGTGAATGCCTTCCTGCCAAGCCTTTCTGCAATCTCGCGGAAAGAAAACCCCCCTTCTCGTAGGCCTATTACACGACCTCGTTCAAACTCAGAGAGCTGTTGATAATGGCTTCGTCGTCTTCTTAAAGGCATTGTGGACTAACATCAACTCACTACATCAAATCTCGACGCTAAACAACGCTCAGGAACGTTACAGCGCGTATTTAAAGTAAACCTGATTTGCATCTTCCGTGTGTCGCTACTAGCGTCACACTGATGCGCCGATCGCAAAATTTGAATCGACGTCATCTTTCAGATGTATAAATACGCCTGCCAAATTTCGTTTCGCTAGCACAACTCCTTCTTGGTGTTGGGATTTTTTTTTTCCATGAGTGTATATTGAAATGCACACCTTTAAATAGCTCGAAATAACGAAAACTGGACTTGCCTCTCTTTCAAAATAAACAGCTTATATATTTCTTAATAATGATACATTCCACGATTAGGAAACCGCTCTTTCACAAAATTTAGTTAATAGAACTGAATGATGCTTTATCTATATATATAAAATGAACTTTTGAGGTTGTGGCTGCGCGCTCTACAGCAAAATCTACACAACGTACGGTTGCAAAAATTGGCACAAAATTCTATTATAGCCTGATGCTTTGCAAGACGAAGCCGTTTTTTTAAATTCGGCCTAATTTTTTTTTAATTTAACAATTAAAATATTAATCCCCCAGTATTTTCTTTACTTCGTTCGAATAATTTTAGAATTGAAGTGAAGATAGCTAGGATTTCCGCTCTCCGCGGTTGAATGTAATGTAAACGTAAACATGATTTGAGCCATGCATGAGGCGAGTGTGTTTCGCCGGCTGAAGATAGTTTTATTGTTATAAGCAGGGTTATATTGTTTCTGCTGCAATCTGTTAAAAGTTGCAATTACCAAAAGTTTATATCAGTAGCAAATAGGTGGCTGATTATGATTCGACATTTCCGAAACTTTTCGAGCACCTATTCCGAAAGTTAAAATAACAAAAACGGTTTTCCGAAAAAATTCTAATGTATTAATTTCAACTTTCTTTTACAATTAGTATCTGCTTTTCTTTCTACCTTCAGACAAGCAAAATATTTTGTACTACTTTCCAGAAAAGTGACGAATTTGTAGGGGGGGGGGGGGGGGGGGGGGGTTTGCAATCTCCCATGATACACACATTCAAAATAAAATAAGTAAGTTGTTTTTAAATAAAGAATTTTAAAAATAGTTGAGGCATTTATGCATTTTACTTATGTAAATTTGTAATGTTTGCTTAATGTTTTGTGATTACTTAAATATACATTATTATTTCTAAGTATACTCACACTTGAATAAATGTGCAGTGTTCACATAATTTTCAAGAATTCGCCATTCATCATTTGTATTAAAAAAGGATAGCATTTAAAACAATTTCAAGAATTCAACATTTATCAATATTTTGTTATATTATAAGGGAAAAGTTTTCATATCGACAGTGAAACCCTGATTTAACGTCCCGCCAATCTAAGTTTTCCAGCATTTTACGTTTTTTTCATCAGGTCCCTGTTTTTCCGTATCCTAATTGATGTTAAAATATCCCAGATTCTAAGTTTGTTACTTAATTAACTTTCACTCGAACGATAGAGAATTTAATTTTGCTTTTGAACATGTTGACGGGAGCACTGCTTCAGTGACGAATTTGTAGGGGCGGGGGGTTTCAATCTCCAGAGGCGTAGCGAGAGTTTTCAGTGCCTGGGGACAACTGAAGACTTTGCGCCTCCCTGTGCCCCTGGGGGCCTAGGGGCTCCCTAATGGGAATTTAAAAAAACTTTTATGCTTCCTAAATGATAAAACTCTAAAAAGCAGCCCTTTTAACTTTCATTTTTATAGCGGCCATTCACTTCTAAGGGAAAAAATGGGACACTTTGGCTCCGCAAAATTATTTGTCTGATTTCCTACTCACTCCTGTGCTACATTGGTCATTCCCGATATGATTTGTGGTGCTCCCACTTTTTTGTCGAACATATTCACACCTATTCAGTTCAAATAATTTTCTTCTTGCGTTTAAAAATAAAATTAAATAAATTAACACTAATTTGGCGCCCCTTGACGCTGTGCCCGGGGAAAGCTGTCCCTCCTTGCCCCCACCTAGCTACGCCTCTGACAATCTCTCCATGCTCATTCAAAATAAAATAATTAAGTTGTTTTTAAATAAAGAGTTTTAAAAATAGTTGAGGCATTTATGCATTTTACTTATGTAAATTTGTAATGTTTGCTTAATATTTTGTGTTTACTTTAATATCCATTATTATTTCTAAAAATACTCACACACTTGAATAAATGTGTAGTGTTCACATAATTTTCAAGAATTCGCCATTCATCATTTGTATTAAAAAAGGACAACAATTTCAAGAATTCATCATATTTATCATTATTCTATCATATTATAAGTGAAAAGTTTTCATATCTACAGTGAAACCCCGATTTAACGTCTCGCCAATCTAAGTTTCCCGCATTCTACGTTTTTTTCATCAGGTCCCAGTTTTTCCGTATCCTAATTGATGTTAAAATATCCCAGTTTCTAAGTTTATTACTTATTGAATTCTCCATATTTTATGTTTTCCCTCGAAAGTGAAAAAAGAAAATTTTTCTAAAATTAGAAATATTTTTCCTTTTGCGCTTTTTCTAAAGCTTTAAGCACATTGTTAAAAGTTAATTATTACTCTCTCACAAAATAAATCACAATCGAGGAATGTTTTTGTTTTCAAGTAATTTCCAAAAGGGGCTATTCGAGTTTATCAAGGTGTGAGAAAGTTTGTTCGTTTCCAGTATGGAACTGGAGAAGTTCGTTCTTTTTGCCATTTTATAAACCAACAAAGCTCCAACACTTCGAGTCTAAAGACGATTTCGTTAGCGTGTCACTATTACATGCTATATACTGTACTCTTATTGGACGGAACAGCTTACATATAGTGGACATTTTACAAATAATGGAAAATATTTTCTTTCCCATAAGGACTAGGGAAAAAACTTGCAAAGCATTTCAATACTGGAAGATTCAGCATTCACTTTCAACTCCATGACTAAAAAACAATCCACTATTACAGATTATTTTCAACCTAAATTCCAGAATTCGTAATTAAATGCGTTAAAATGGTATGTATTCGAAAATATAGATATTATACTTTTTGAAAGAGTTGAAATCTGCCATTCATCATTTGTAGCATAAAAGGATAACGTTCCCAACCATTTCAAGAATTCATCATTCGTAACAAAATTCAAGTCGTTAGTCTATCAGTTTCATTGAAAATGCCTCGCCTACCTATAAAAAAGTGTTGTTTACAGAGTTGAAATCAGAGCCAGAGAGAACTTTCACCACTGAATTAGCCAAGAAACAATACTAGATAAAAAAAATACGACTTGAGCGTATTAAAAATAGGTATGTTCGTGTCAGAACATCACCCCGATTGCCATTTTTGTGGCATTGAATGCTGTAAAAAAAAAGCAATTTTCCATGTTCTGCTCATAACTAAGCAAGTGTCCATTGCATTAACATTAGGAACTGTAGGTAGGATTCCGTGATAAGAATAAAATTTTCCTTGCATTTTTAGTGTACTAATTTAGTAACAGATTCTTTTGCAACTTTGAACCATAAATTTTACCTTTTCTGCATTCACATTCACTTTCGAATTTACTTTTGTCAAGATATGTCTCTTACACGATGCATATCAGAAATTGACGTCATACTCCAAAAGCAAATTTATAGGCAGGATATTCCATTATCCGCTACTAAAGAAATGTCTTTGTATATTGGCGTAGCTAAGTGAGGGCGGACCGCCCCCAGGTGCCACCCATTCAGGGGTGACAACCAGCCCCGATGGAGAAAAAAAATGAACCTTTAAAAGTTCCCTAGAATAAAACAAATACTTAAAATGGGAGAAAAAAAATATCCAATTTAATTTTCTATATTTGAGCAAAGTGTTTCCTTTAAAAAATATACACAATGTTTTTAACCGCTAATCATAACCAGTGCCCTCAACAAATACTTTAAATATTATGAGGCTTATGATGCAAATGGTGTTCTTCTTTACCAAAACTGCAATTTTTTTAACAAAAAAATATTATATTTCATTAAAACGCATACTTCACGGTTTACATTATTTTTTTTTGGATAGGGAAGGCGTAATCTTTTCCACTGGATCACACCCATGCTAGCTACGCCACTGCATTCCATACAATTTTCGCTATCAACATACTTCCCATATAGCTGCCACTGATTTTTTTTTTATTTCATCAAATTGCTTACATATACATAGTCCAGTCTGATCAATTTATCAATTCCCCATTTAGACTAATTTGTGGCAATTAAAATTTCATATTTACAATTATATAAATTCATTTCTCTGATTTGATTTCAAAATGTATGTTTATGTATAAAGCTACTAATACACTTATTTTTTAATTTTTGTATCACAATTTACTCTTTTTATTGGTTTAAATAAACATTTATGAAATAATAGTTATATTTTTGAATTCAGACTCAGAAAGAATGTACTGCTATCTATCAGAGTCAGAGTAAAAAAAAAAGCTATGTAAAAGTTTTGATGATGTAATAAAGATAAATATGCCACATGATACAAATATAGATCAATAAATATAGGTTATTAGTGATAGGTGTAATTTTTTTTCACTCTAAGTCAAGGTAGATATACATTTGTAGAAAAATACAGGCTGAAATAAGGTTTTATCTTCTCAGAAGCGACTTAAGAGGTCGCCTTCGGTGACTTGCTTGGGACAAAAAACAAGTTGCGCCGTAGGCGCTGCTATTATAACATTGCACGGGCAACGCTGTTGCGGGTACCGCTAGTTTAGTTTATAAAACATAAATTATAAATTAATTAATAACCGCGGTCATATATAACCTTTACCTCGCATGCATTCAACTAGTAAATATTTCGCTTGACAAAGTATAATGTGAAACTTAAGCAAACTGAAGTGATTAATCAATGAAATTTCACTGGAACGCTTACAATGCCAACTCAGCAAAGCAAAGAATGGTTCTGCCGGTTGTATTGTTGGTCATGCAAAAATTAGAGACCTTCGTTATTTAATTCTTTAAAAGCTGGAAGTAAATTGTTGCTCCCGGCTGGATAGTTCTCATTTCTGCATCAAAAATTCCGCTAACGACTACAATTGCTTTATCTTTTAGAGCGATGGGTTTTAATTAGAATTTTTCATTTAAACGATGAGCATATACAATATCTAAAGTAATTTTGTGAACAAGCATTGTAAATGATGAAAATGTATTAAAATGGATAGCAGTCTAAAGATAAATTGAAAAGTTATTCTTGCAAAGCTGGAAGCGTCAGAACTCTTTCTGAATTTCTTTAGACATTCGAATAATTTCTTTTAAAACATCAAATTAAAAATTCGTGATACACTCGTATGTGCCTTTACATTTTCATATGGAGGAAAGGTTTTCAGTTTATTCATTGTCATTTCAATGGCTATTTTTCTATACTATTGAGATACTATTTTTTCTTCTATAACGTTTCTGTGATTTTCATGATTTTTATGGCTTTTACTTTTACTTTTCATAATGCATAAGATGCCATAATTTGCCTTTCATTTTTATGATTTTTATGACTGATTTACTTTTCATATTACATAAGAAGCCATAATTTGCCTTTATTTTTTATGATTTTCCTGACTAATATTTTTAATTTTCATATTGCATAAGATGTCATAATTTGCCTTTTATTTTTATGATTTTTATAACTGATACTTTTACTTTTCATATTGCATAAGATGCCATAATTTGCCTTTTATTTTTATGATTTTTATAACTGATACTTTTACTTTTCATATTACATAAGAAGCCATAATTTGCCTTTTATTTTTAGTATTTTCATGACTGGTATTTTTACTTTTCATATTGCATAAGATGTCATAATTTGCCTTTTATTTTTCATATTGCAGAAGATGCCATAATTTGCTTTTTATTGTTAGTAAATATGGCAACTGTTTTAGAAAAACTAAAGAGAGCCAAAAAACTGCTGATAATACACTAAAACCCCTCTATAGCAGATGTCAGCGGGACATAAATATTTGTCCATAATAGAGGGGTGTCCGTCAAACAGGGGGCTTTAGTTTTCGATTTTTTATATTATATCTCAATAAAAATTATTTTATATTATATAATTTTCCGTGTAGGGTAAAGATGGACAAAACCCAGGCCCCATTGTTTTTTTCTTTTTTCCAAGCAGTTACGAGAATAAAATTGCTTCAAATTGTATATGAATGATAAGTTAATCCTTCAGTTCCAAAAATGATTATTAGTATTAAGCGTAAATAAAACTATATTTTGGAGAGTAAATTATTTTCAGAAGTACGCAAGTACCCGGTTTTAGCCGACCTGATCACATCCCCTGGATATAAATTTCGAAAAATAGTTATATTTTACCAAAAAAGTTGTTTTTACCTGCACTTCGTGAACGGCAAAAGGAGCAGAAAAATTTAAATCATCAAAAATGTAAAATTAAGTTGGAATACGGAGGTAAAATGGCAACTTTTCCGCATTATTATGAATTTAGTTTTGAAGAAAGAAAAACCTTTTTGCTGAGTCTAGTGTAGTAAGTAAGTGAATATATCTTTCTTTATTTTGGTAGATTTCATTACATTGAGAATACTGTAAACGAAGCAAACAGTTAAATATTAGTCCCGCAGTTGACCAGTTGGTAGAAGCTCGGTTCCCAAAGAACACCGAAAGTGCAGCGACATTGACAGAGGTCAGTGTTTCGAAGTGTGACCACCTCTCGCGACTGATTCGCTCCGGGACTGTGTACGTTAATGGGAGCTGGTGCACATAAAATCAGTCGTGGATCCAATGTCCTCCAAGTGAAGCGATACCTCTGGGGGGGGGGGGGGCAACCTAGGTGACGGTCTCTCATCTGGGAGCTGGTTCAAAATTAGTAGATCCAACAGAGACAAGGCGCAACGTACTCAGACCTCTTAATATGATGCTAGAAGCATCCAAAATGGAACAGCATATAATAGTTAAACATTGGTTCGGTATATTACCTACATTTTTTTTATATTTCAAGCTAGAACATTAACTTGTGGTATTCAATCTAAGAAATACGTAGTAAATTTAATTTTTACTCATTGGTAACCCTGAAGCAAATCTGATTAAGCGTACTTAAGTTTTTCTCTGTACAAAATATTTCCTTCTTTTTTATTAATAGCCCTTCAATTACAAAATGAGAAACTTAAGCAATTAATTTAATAACCCTAAAAGTATTACCTGTTTAGTAAATTATTTGCAGAGGGTTTGAAAATAAATACCTAAAATAATTAATTTTGAAGTAAAATCAATCATTTTTATTCAAAAATTATACGCAAAGAGTACATATTTGAACCAATATTAATTAAAATTGTTAACAATTATTTGCGAATGAAAAGGTTATAGGTATGAGATAGCATTAATTAAAATTAAATACTGTAATTAGTATAGTCCAAGGAAAAAGTTACATAGTTGAAGAAATAGTAATTGAATTACATGCTGTAATAATTGTATACGAAGAAAAATATTACACATTTGAAATAATGCCAATTAAAATAAAAGTGAAATGCTGTGGTTATTTTTGTACAAAGTAAAAAGTTATATATTTGAAACATAACTGATTTTAAAAATGCTGTAACAATAATTATACAAAGAAAAAGGTTACATATTTAAATAATATTAATTAAAAGAAAAGTGCTGTAACGATTATACAGAAAGCAGAAAAGTTACATATTTGAAAAAAAAATATTATTTGAAATAAAAATGCAGTAACAGTTATGCACAAATTAAAAATTTACGTGTACGGAATAATATTAATTGAAATAAAAAAGGTTACTACTTTATAATTATATTTATCAAAATAAAAATGACGTCAGAATTATTTTTAAAGGAACAGGTTACACAATTAAAATTAAAATACTGTTCATTTCACAATACGTCTAAAAAATGTTCAAAAAGGGATATTGGTCGAAAATACTAAATGAAGTTGTCTCCCCAAGTATACCTCCAAAAATAAATTTCGAATAAAGTTTCAATCCGATGGTAAGCTTGGGAAAACAAAAGCCGGAAAAAAAAACAAAATCTGAAAAGACGGATGATCCTTTTGTCTATTTCCGCTCTGATGATGCTTTGTGTTCGTGACCAAAATAAATACAGGATAAAATAGGGGATAATTTAGGATAAAATAGACATTATTTTATCCTAAAAGACTATCTTTTGTTTTTTTTTATTTTTTCTTGATACTTGCTTCTATTTTTTGCGTTTAAGTTTTAATGTTTGAGATTTTGAATGAGTAAAACTAAACTCTAAATGTGTTCTTTGTCAAGATTTGTCAAAACTTTTTTCTGAATCAAAAGTTACAGCTACAGTGTATGCAAAGAAGATATATTTTACGATGTTTTTTGGGGGGTAAATTATCTATGTAGCTAATATGGTCGTCTGACCCAAATATAAATTTCAGTATCGAAGTCATTCCAAATTACAGTCCTTTCCCTAATATATTTTTCCTTATATTTTTTGCCGCATTTATCCTCTGCTTTCTACGTTTATTTTCTATCTTAAAAAATTCGTTTAACATCAGTAGTGTAACCTATATAAGTGTGTGTGTTAGTGTATTATAAGAAAAGAATTTGAACTACAAAAATATAAACAAGGCGCTATAAAGCGGCACTTTGAAATATACCATTGAGTATATACAAATAATTAGAAAACGAAAAACAGTGGGTATATAACCATATAGGCAATATGAACAGTTATTAACTTAGATAAGTAAAAAGCAGCATTACAAGTTTTGGAAAACATTGTAAAGATAATAATAAAAAAATATGTAATAAAAAAAAAAAACTCTGAAAACGTCATTTTTTTTAGGAGTCAATAAAGCAGTTTTTTTAAAGTAATAAAATAATGATAATAAAAAAGCAAAAAAAAAAAAAAAAAAGAACACCCTGACAAAACTGTGGTGAGTAAGTACTTCATAGACACTCCTTTTTGAAATTGAAAAAGCTAACAAAGATATTGAATGTTAACACAGAGTTCAATTCTGAGAGTTGAATCTTTCGAGTTGAAATCTGTGTTAACGTTTTTTGTCAGTTGTTTTCATTTCCAAGAGTCCACAATGCCTTTTTCTAGTCGTTAGTTTCCTGTTTTTTGGGGGGCATTATTATTTTATTATTTAAAAAAAAAACTGCCTTTTGAAACGTTTTCCGAAACCTTTAGGGCTACTCATTTCGGGTTTTTAAAGTATTATTCCTCCCACTCACTGAAGAGATGGGAAGTTTTCATGTTGTTTCATTACTTATTTAGCTTAATAACTGTATTTCTTTACCGTTATAGACTCACTGGTTTTCTGTTAAATCCTCTTCTTCTAATTATATAATTAGTAATTAAACCAAAAATTTATACATCTGTGCTATTTTAATTGAAAGCAATTGCGACAACAGAAACATTGATGAATTAATTTTAATTATGCTTGAATGTTTTGGTATTTTGGTAAAGTAGTTTTTCTTAATATTCAAGTGTATTTATAATTGCAAAAGTTTCTACTTTTAATTACTTAAACAAAAACAACACAAACAAGTGCTGTAAAACGAATTCATCTGCAGCATATAACGCGAAGCATTTACCAATCGAACTTGTATCTTCATATCATCTAACAGGGTCTCTGATATAAACTAGAATTAGTTTTATTCACGAAGAAAATCAATATTTGTAGTAACAGAAGAAAAAACTAAACTTTCAGTAGCCCAATCAAGTGATTCAATTCCTAAAAAGAAAATTTGTCTCGAACTTTTCGCTCGAGTATTTTCATTTAAAGGAAATATTTTCCAGCGAAATCTATTTGCAATTGAACGTTTGACTTTTACATAGAGACGCCGTATTTTCTTTCCAACTCCTTTCACAATATACGTTACTTGATTCCACACGCATTGGTCCTTATTTTCTAATTCTCTTGGAATATGTATTTTTTTCTTTAATTTCTTTTAATCATGGTATTGTATAACAAACTATTTTGAAGGACTTGAAATTACATTGCATTTATTTATTTTCCCATATCTTCGGACATCTTACAAGATATATAACTTTTTTCTTCTTCATTTGATACCTTTGATTTGATCATAGGACTAACGAATGGAATGATGATAGAATGATAAAAATATATAAAATTTCGAGATAGAAGCAGTGAGGCAAGTTTAACAATAAGTGCAGTAAACGTTAGGATTCAGCAATCGAATTCTGGTATTCGATCGTTTGCTTAATAAGTATAAGTTGCTTAATAAGTTAATAAGTATTTGAGGAAGTCTAGACAATTTTAAGTAAAGAAAAAGTTTCATTTGAGAGTCCTTTCACAAATACTAGTTCATAAGTTTTGCTCTTCTAGATTTAGAATAACTGCGTTCACTGTTAAATCAAAATTCTTATTATTGACTTAAAAGGGCTTATTTTGAAGCACATCGTGTTCTTGTAGTAGCTCCGAGTCAAAATGACTTAGATTTGAAAATTGACTTTCTTATTTTGAAAGTAACCATTTTTCAAAAATGAGTTCATATATGTAAAACAACTAAAAAAATCAAATGCTTACTTTCATTTGTGTTAACATCAGAAATAACATGTATGAAACAAGAGGGGCGTCGTCGTTGGGAAAAGTAGATTGTCATCGCGCTGGGGTTGAAACACGGGCGGTCTGAACGGTTCAGGAGGACATCGAGTGGTCAGCGGGAAAGTTGGATTATAGAAGAAGAAGCTTCCAAACGTAACAGCTGCTAAGTACTTCCGTGCCAAATTTCTTCAAAGTCCAGTCCAAAAGAGCGTTAACTACCCAATCGTCCATTCTGTTTCCTTGTTTTGCTGCGTCCAAACCGAAGATGAATTTATCTTGTATTTCCGCTCCGAGGAGATGAACAGACTACTGAAATTCTCGAATCGTTTTGACGCCTCGCACAGAAAATAGTTCCTTAGTTTTAATACAAATACCTATTGTTCTGAAGAAGCAATCGTTAAAAAAAGCCCTGTATTAATTATGAACGTTAAGTTGCTCTATAAATTTTTAGTTTTTGCAGTTAAAAATAAACTTTTTTTCCCTTTCTGTAACAGTAATTTCTAAGTAAGTATCGGTACTTAAAAAACAGGGAACAGCTCTTACTCTTTTTTTTTAAAGTCAAAATTACTTACAAAAAATGAGCACGTGTATATCCCAATTTTAAGCACATTATTTTTAACAGTGTTGAATACGATAGTCATAAACTAATTTTGCAAGCCTATGTCTTTGTGTCCATATGTTGTTCCGGTGTAAGAATCTGTAAATGTTTAATGCTCAAAGTACATTATTAGTCTTCAGAACTTCAGCTACAGAAATTTTAATCTTTTCAAACAAAGCATGTCTATTTCTGAAACAATATGAGACGGACATAGGAATCAGTGCCTTTTCTCTCCGCCTGGGATTCAATAAGAGGCATTTTGTCACATAAATTTTTCCTTCTATGGTGAAAGGGGAAGAATAATAAAGAAGAAAGAATTTACCCGTGGTGATTTCTCCTTGTATAGTAGAAACAAGATGCCCATTTAGATTAAGGCATTTAACTATACATATACATTAGAACTTGAGTAAAATATCTTGGTTTAACTTGGTAAAGACTTTTAATGAGAGGCATCATCATTAACCAGAAGGAGGTTAACGATAACATGGGATGGTGCTAGAAAATTTTGCTTTTGTTAAATTTTCGCAGAGTTAGTAGTCTGTATGAAAAATAGTAAATTTATAATCTCACTCTTTCCTTTTCTAGCAAAATGAATGTTTATGGAATGTTTTCGAAATTTCAAACTACATTGAAGGAAATATATTTCTATAACCCAAACTGTTAAATTTGAATTAAGTAACATAAAGAACCAATGATGTAGTTAAAAAAATCCATTTCATTTCCAATTTCTGATCACATTTAAATTTTAAATGAAAGGCTAGGTTTTGATTGTTACAATTTCCATGAAGTACTGTAAATACTGCGATTTTTTTCGGAGATGTTAATCAGAAAACTTTATCCTTGAATTTACTTCTCAGAAAGTTATATTTTGCGACATTTAGCATCTTTAGCAGCCTTTGGGGTAAAAGTTTTTTCTCTTTAACCAATGCGGTAATAAGATTATTTTTAAGTAACCTATTGCAACGTATTTATAAATGTTTTGAACTTAAAATATTGATCTTTTCTTGCAAGAATTTCATTAAGAGGGATCACTGCCTGCAATTATGATCATTGTAAGCACTTAAATTTAAGATTGTCGAAAAATCTGCAGAATATTAATGTTAACTTCAATTTTAAGAAATTACTTCTATGCAGCCAACATCACCTAAACTCGAGACATACAGAATTCAAAAATAATTCTGAAATAGTTTTGGTCGGAGAAAATTCGTTGTAAAAAACCTTATCTGGAGCATTACCTGTAGTAGCTGGCAACTTACGCTAATCAGCTGCTGAGTCTCTAGGTAAAGGAATCTTATAAATAAAAGAAAAATAACGTTAAAAGTGAAACAGATTTAAAATTGAAAATATACACGTGAATGAATTTTAAAACATTATCTTGTGAACTTGTCACTAACAGTAGGGGAGGATGGGGTAAAATGGGGTCATGGGGTAAAATGGGTCACTTTATAAAAAACCCAAAATAATAGAACTTGGATTTGAAGTTTTTAAACCAATATTTTTAATGTTATATTTCTGTGTTGGCAACATTTTTCAATCTAAAAAAGTTAGGTTCTTAAACATGGCAACACAATTTTTTTTGTAAACTTTGTATGATGGTGTGCTTAACACATGGTTTACCAACTTCTGAAAAGCTCTATATTTTATCAAATAAGAGCACAAATTTAAAGGATTACCTCACTAAGAAACTTTGAAGAACAATTCCAGCTGAGCAGTTAATAAATATATTAAATATTTTCTTTTTTACATCAGTTTTTCTTGGATGGGGTAAAATGGGTCATGGTTAGGATTAGGTCGTTTTATTCAATTTTTTTATTACTATTTACTCTGTTGTACCTAACTGCAGAAAGTTTCTATATTTAAACAATGTATGCTGTTTATTTTATTAAAATTTAAAAAAATAGATGTTTTCCCTAAAAAAGATCATGTTGATGCAATAGAGAGAAGTGATGTTGTTAAAGTGCCACGTGAACCAATATATAACTATCGAGAACAATATTATTTTTACATTTCAATGCAATCATAATTCAAGATCTTGCTAAATATGTTACACTTACACATTTTTTCCAATTTCAAAGTAATAAATAACTTTTTCCGAACCAAAATTCACTTTTGGAATTTTCCTCTTTGAAATAATTGGTAATGTTGGTTTCTTTGTTTGCATTTCAGGCAGATTTTGCCTATATTGGAAACTTTCTGGAATACTAATTCTTGACAGTGTATATATACCAGTCTTACATGGTATTTAACACTTTTTTTTTCTTTTCAAATACTGCTTTTTAGTAATGCTTGTTTGATTATATTACACTAAAAAAAATCCTTGGTTGTAAGTGTAAGGCGTTTGTTCGTAATTGCTTAGATTATTTCACACTAAATCATTAATCGCAGCATAAAATTGTAGACAATTTTATAAAGATAATTTTTCAGCCTCGTTTTCCACAATGAAGTTAAAAAAATACTTTTCTCCCTTTTGTTTCATTAAATACTTTCTTCAATTTGCATAAAAGATTTCTTTAAATTCCTATTCACACCGCCCAATAATAATAAATTTAAAAATCGTAAAAATTTAGATTAACTAGTTCAAGTTTTGCTCACGAAAATATTAACACCTGCAATAAATTACATCTGTCGAGTCTCATAGTATAAAACATGTTATAACTAGAAGTGCTCAATTCTAATGTCGTCTTACATTTGGTAACGAATTCGTTCATCATGGGAATGCAATGATGTGCCACTAAAATCGAAAATAACTAAGAATTAGGAAATTATAATTTCGTTGCTACATCCTTAAAATGTAATATCACTAGGTTCCAGCAGTACTTAAAAATTAACATTGCCAATTCGTATGCAAACGTTTGTCTGCGAAAGACTGAAAATATTTATGTTTTACATAATTATTTTCAGACTGGGGCTGAAGACTATTAGCAAATAGATGATAGTCTTCAGTCCAGACGATTCGGCAAGAATCAGACATCACCTAAAAAGGTAACAGATTAAATAGACGGGCGCAGTGGTTGCGTGTAGGATTCACGAGTATTATCGGCGTTGGTAAATAAAATAGGTTAGTTTCTTGCACTTGCCTTACTTTTTCACCTATTTTCAATCACAGAATATATTAAAAAGTGTGTGTTAAAACTAATTTTTACTGTTTGTTTACATTTTCAATAATGTATGTGATTCAACAGAAATAATCGCAAAGTAAGCAAAAACGTTTACCTTTTGCGCGACAATTGAAGTAATAAAAAAGTAACGAGTTTCAGCCCAAAATCAAAATACAAAGAGCAGACACGTTTCGGAATTAAATGAAATTCCTTTTTCAATGCAAGCAGGAAGGGAGCAAGGAAAGCGAAGTCCCGCCAAAAAAGACTTTAGGGCTCTTTTGTAGGGTCTTTGCTTTCTCAGCTCCCTCCCTGCTTGCATTGAAAAAACAATTCCATGTAATTCCGAAGCGCATCTGCTTTTTATATTTTAGTTTTCTGCCAAAATTCGTTGCTTTTTTTACTACTTCAATAATCGCAAAGCTCTGAATATGGCTTTCGCAATAATTAGTTTCCCCCCCCCCCCTCTTCTTTATTTCTTTCATGTTGTTATTTTGTAATTTCAGCAAAAGTCAGATGCAAAACACACTTTTTAGTCCTAATTCTACACTACACATAAACGAAAGGTATCATGTCTATCAAACTTTCGTAGCTGGTACATCGAAAGAATCCCAGTCATGTGGTACTTTGTATCAAAATAAATAAAACATAATACATGTGTGTAGAATATCGGTAATTTATATATTGCCGATAACGTATATGTATTACTTGTTATAGAAAATACTTTTACCTTTCAAAATAAAATTAATTATTGTTCTGGAAATTAATCTGTGTTCTTTATACTATATTGTAATTAAATATTGAAAGGAAAAAAAAGCAATAATGAGTGTTTCTCCTCACACCCCTTTAACAATTTCTAATTGCTCTTGCTTCTTCATTTCTATTATGCACAATATCGATTCCACTGCTCTATATTATGAGTCATTCTACACAATTTTTTTCTTTCATATCGGAAACTGTTCACATATGTCTGTCAAAACTTCCTATATTAATGATGCTACTAGAAAATATCCAATGTTAGGATAGTTAATATTCTTCTCGAGTTGTCGATTTGCGTAATGTTTTCATCGATTTTAACAGACAAGAGACGAGCTAAAATTACTGCTGAGTTGGGTGGGATACGTCAGAAGCTTCATTAAAAGTAAAATGATGTGTGTTAACCATTTATGTTCTTTTCTTGAGATCTTTGTTAGAGAAAGTATTCCGTTGGAATTACAATATTAATACAATTGCTTATACGCTGAATATTACAAAAAATGCTTTTTCTAATTTTTTTGCGACTTTTTTCTTACATATATCATCTAAAAAAGGTAAAATAAAATTTTCATACTGTTTTTGTTATTGCATTAAACACAAAAGTTTTAAGTAACACAAAAAATATAATGCAAATTTTGTGTACTGAAACATTGTTTTTAATTTATTGCGATGTGAAAGTTGACAGATGATGCGCTACACACTAGGGCAGTTATATTTAGATTTTTTAATTCATTAATTCATTAGTGTGGATAATTTATATTCCATTTGTATGTTTTCAAACACTGCATTGACACAAAAGCAATTTAAATGATGTCGATAACTTTCAGTTTGATCATTATAGTTCAAAAGTTACGCAAATGACGACAAATACGTTTGTAGCATTTTAAATGAAGCAAAAATGTTTACAATATATCACAAGTGTATAATTTTGGTCACATTTTGTTTGTTGCAAGGAAAAAAAAAAAAAAAAACAAAGCAAATAACTATCTTTTAAGCACTTTCTTCAAATAAAATGTATATAATTTTCGTTACTCCTTGTTCGTTCAAGCACTTATTGCCATTGTCACTAAACACTTGAGATTTAACCCCACTAAAAGTTTTTAAAGCGTCGAACCACGCCCATTTTTACCAGTTCAGCCAATTAAATTTAAAAGATACTTAGTTTTAAAAATACTGAGTTTAAAATTTTTAAATTTAACTTTGGTGCAAATGGGCTGTAGTGACCCACGAGCTAGTACTAAAAAAAAATATGAACAAAATTTGACCCACATCTCAAAAAGGTTCGCCACAGCTGCACTGGGGCAAAACTAGTTTACACCTTTGATTCCGGAACATTGCACGCTTTGCCTTAAATTTTATTTTATACTTTTTTAGGTTGTTATAAACAATAAGATCGTTATTATTTAAACGTTTAGCAGTTTTTAAGAGCAAGTTTGCCTCTTCAAGCACGCCAGTATATTATGACTTTCAAGTATCCCGCAAATATTCATAAGAATTTCCATAGGAAAATTGCATCAAAACATTCGTAAGCAAATTTTTGAAACTAAATAGCTCTTTATTTCCCTTGTGTAACGCCCTCATTTAGATGTAAAATTTGGCAACTTTTGGATAGGCTTTCCTTCAGCCTGTTTTGCTTAAATTAATTTTACATTTAATTATCTTTTATCTTGAGTGGCAACACGTTGGTTAGGTATTTCTTTTCCTTCTGTTTTATGCTTTGTCTAAATTAATTTTGTGGTTAAATATCTTGATTGGCAACATTTTTTTAAAGGATTTCTATAGCATCAATATACGAGTATGATACTATTATTATGTCCCAATGAGAAATTCTTGTCAATATTTTCGTATTGTTGTCTGTCATTTTAACCCCAAATTTACGAAACATTTGCAAATCTTTTTGGTGCCAGGTCAACACAAAATGTGCTGACAACACAAAGTCATTGTGCCTGAATGAGATGTAATCTTTCATGTGCATTCGATCGTATTTAAGGTATAAGTTGGCATAAAAAGGAGTAAAAAGGATTAACCCTACTAATTCCTTTAATGCAAAAATTAATTTTTTTTGAAAAAACAAACTTTTTTACTGATTTAGAAAATGTTCGGGAGGTTTGGTAAATAGATAATTATTACTACAACATTAAGGTCTTTTGCAAAAAAAAAAAGAAAGAAAAGAAAAGAAACCGCTTTAATGCTATAGAAGGTTTTGCATAATATTAATAAAATGCATGTTTCATTATATTGTACTACTTTTGTACTATTCTAGCAATGAAGGTTTTCTTCTTTTTTTTTTTTTTTTAAATTACTTTTATGAGTTTTTGGGTTTATTTAAAATGACCTCATCTCTTTACTATGAATCTAAAAAAGTACCAAAAACTACGCTTCAGTGGAATTTATGCACAATAAAGGGTAAAATCAAGAACATAAATTCCGAAGTGACCTATTGTTGATTTATCACCAACTGCACCTAAGTATTGTTTCCGTAATTCCAGCAAAAGGTTCATAAAATCAAACGTCAGTTGTGTTATTATATACCTTAATTTCAAGAAATTTAAACTTTGTAGTGTGTGTAGGCTGATCATCGTTTAAGGTCAGATAGTTTAAAGTAACACATATGGGGACTCATTCATTAGCTAAGATGACACCAGGAGAATGTATGGGTAATTGCTTGAAAGCCTTAAACATGGACGCGAAGCGGGACATAATACGCTACAGATGTATAGTAGATAGAAAAACGACGTGACGACGAAAATCAACGTGACTGATTTTAAGATCTAAGACCACAGTATTTTTCGAAGACGAACTATGAAAGGACGGGATGTGTTTTGACAAACCTGTATGCTGTATTAATAGATTTCTAATTATAATTTTTACCTTAAGCGTTGAATTTTATTGACTGTTAATATTATTAGACACCAACGACACCCTTATCTTTATGTACGAGCACATGATTGTAGACCTGATAAACTTCAAGAAAGTATAGTTGGCGAACAAGCGCAACGAGCTTGGATGGAACTGCTTGCAGTTCCGGCCGGGGGCCGTGCCCGTTGTATTGCTATAAAACCTGATCCCACTCTAAATTTGTTTATTTGATTAATCTCTCGGTAATTGAGCTTCAAAACTGTGCCAGATTCTAACTCGGTTAATTTACTGAGTTTTGAATATTTATATCAATTTCATTGTTGCTGATACATAACAATAATATTGTTTATCTCATTTTATAATTTTGAATCATCACATTCAAATCATGTATCAACAATTATTTCACCCTTTTGAAAATTTCGAAATCTCAAAACATATGCGTAAGATATGTATTCCTGGTAAATTTTCTACGCAACTCAACGTAAACTACAAACGTACCATTTAATTATAATTAACATAATAAGAAAATTTTTTGTCTGGATTACAATACCATACTCAATGCTTGATTTAAAAGAAACATTTATCATCTGACATAATAATTAAGTTTGCCGCCACAGATATTCTTCTATTTCTTTTTTTTTCTAAGTTTCATTAACAGTTACAGTTTTACTTCAAGCTGTCAGATTAATTACTAGCCATTCAAGAAACCAGAAGTCAGGTAATTTAGCCACTCTTTTAAATTTCTTTTTCTCCCATTGCATAAAAGGACTGCTATTCATGTCAGCTAAAGATGTAGTTTTCTTTTTCCTAACAATCTATTGTTATACTATACATGGCGCTATAATTCACGCACACTTGGCTCCATAAAACTGTTCTGTAGAAATGCATTTTGATGCCTTTTTAGCTTGTTTCTTCTGGTCATAAAAGTCTATCTTAAGATTTCTGAGGATAATTGGTTAGGAGTTTCTTAGATTCTTTCTTTAAACATCGTAATGTCATATATGTGTGATATAATGATATTAACGACGTATTTGTGCATTCAGTTATAAAGTATATCATCATTTTCATTTAGCACTGGTTTTTGAGCTGCATATTAAAAATCCGACGCATTAATGTTAATAACAGCTTATTGGGCAAGAACTATGAAATTGATTTGATAAACCATATGTAAAACATAGAAATACATATGTTAAAAAGAAAATGTCTTATGATAAAATTGTGACTTATAAAGATTTTGTAAAAAAATGTTTTTTCGATACCTTCGCTAAATTTACAACAAAATTTAAATCACGCAATTGGTACAATTTACCACGTAATGGTTTTTTTTTTTTTTTTTTTGAACATCATTTATTTTATTCATACAGATGAATTTTGATTGGAGTAACGTAGTTTTCAGATTTTCCAGTCTTTCTGTTTGAAATTATTTCACTACAGGGTTATGGTATACAGAGACATATTTTATTACTTGGATTTTTATGTGCTTGGGGATTTTTTCCTGTGTGTGGAGATTATTTTACTATATTTTTAGCGTAATTCTTTCGTTTATAAGGAGGAATCAGGAATCAAAAAGATTTTAATGCCTTTAAAAAATAGACTAATATTTTCAACTTAATTTGGGCTATATCTACTTTTTGTACATAAATTAACTTCCGCTGCATTCTGAAAGAAAAAGGAAGAAAATCCTGAAATTAAATGCCCGTGGAAGAGATAGGGCAGAAAGATTAAGTTTTCTTTTTCAGAAGTGTTTGCTGATTGGTGAAGTCGATGGGAATTTGCAACGATTGATCTTCCTGTCAGAGAAAAAGACGTGATTTCAGCGGAGCTGTCATTACCAGATTTTTTTCAGTGTATTAATCAATATTATTCCCACTTATTCTTCAGCAAATTTATTCAACGACAAAATACCACTTTGTTAAGCAATTCGCTTTGGATGCATTAAATCTTAAAAGGATTAAATTTTTGAAAATAAAATGTTCGTACAATTTATAACTTCAGATAATATTACAGCACAGTGATATTTTTGGAAGGAAATGGATTTCAATCATGTAATGCTAAATCTCATAAATATTTCAAACTCGAATTTTCCCATGACCTCAGTTAATGTTTGTGCATATTAGGGGAAAAAGGGTGAGTGGGGACAATTTTCAATAAATTTTCCAAAATTACTAAATAATATTTTTTTTTTAACGCGTAATTTTTTTTCTTTTCAGGAATTTGCACTTTTACCTTTAATTTGGTTGATATATTAAGAATTTCGGCTGTGCAGTATTTTCCAAATGTATATGTATACAGGGTGGTTCAAAACTGTGTCAAAAATGCAAAGACAGTTGGAGGGGACCTAAACAAACATATTTCATATAGGAATGTATGTGCTGTAATCCGCAATAAAGCGCTAACACGTAAAGCAGTATGAATCAGAGGAAACTGAAGACGACAAAAGAAAACAAGAATTTATTAAGAATTTAAGTTTACAGGAGGGTACTAGATGGTTACTGGTGACTACTCTTTCGAGAAGCCACCAAAAGCGATACAGTATTAACAGTGGTGGTACAAGGCTCAGCATAAATCAGAAAAAAGACACCAGGCATATCGCGAATGCCCAGAAACAACACACAAGCCAGCTGCAGGATCTTCTGCAGTTGTGACGGGACTCTCGTACACGATGCTTTTAATATGACCCCAAAAGAAGTCCAAGCAGGTTAAATCAGGAGAACGATGCAAGTCGGAAAGCTCCGCGTTTGTTAACGATGCATGCTGCTCGAAATCCGGCCGGGAAATGAAGATTCCAGGTAGCGAAGCGCCGTATACGTCGCACTCGTTAGCGCTCTCTACCGGCTCAATGCAGCATTACCGCACACACATTCCTAGTATATGAAATCTGCTTGTTTGGGTACCTTTTACCTGTCTTTATATTTTCGACACATAATTTTGAACCACCCTGTATATATATTATATATATATATGTGCGTGCATGCATATGTATATATTTATAACAGTACCGTCACTACAGGAGGGGGGGGGTCAGAGGGGTTAGGCCCGCCCCGGGTGACACCCTGTTGCAGAGTGTTAAGTGTGACACCCAAAATGAGATAGTTTTGGAAAAATAAATATACATTAATTATACAATTTTGCTGGGAGGTATTTCAACGTATAACTAAAACAAAATATAGCTTACTGAAAGTTACACCAAATAAATACTATAGAATTTCTTAAAATCTTATTTTCTTCTTGCTCTACTGGAAATGATTAAGACTACAAGTTTATAACCCCAGCAAACGTTTTTTTGGGGGGCGGGGGGAGGGGTAACACCCATGCTAGGAACACCACTGTATATGTATATAAACGGTTATGTTTGTGTGTAATATATAAGTTACGATTCTTGGCTATATTTCTTTATTTACATTTATTCACTTCGCTGCCTATTTACATATTATTTACAGTGGTTCAAATTCCACATCATTGAGTTCTTAGATGTTTCAAAGTTACGGGCACCAGCTCTCCCGTTACGTCTAAAGTTCTTTGGTATATCTTACGGGCACAAGCTCTCCCGTTACGTTACGTCTGGATGGGCGCAACTCCTCCCTGTCCAGCATTCGAAGATCTCCTGCTCATCCGACCGCAACCTCGTAGGCAAACGAAAGCCGATCTTCTCGCCCCCGCTTTTGAGGGCAGCTTATATAGAGGGTGCCTGACCTTAGGCCGACATTGAGGGCAAGGGGACACACGTGCACCATTTCCTGTCGTGTGGGCCCATTCGTCCTGTCACGTAGGCCCCGTAGGTTTGCCGGCCTAGGCCTAACCTGACACCCCCGGCCCAAAACTGACTACTGGGCTAACAGCTCTGTAGCCAGTCCAGCAGATGTACACTGGGAGTCCCCTAAACCATCTCCCTCCGAGAGCATACCTTGGATGTCACCATCCCTCTCTTCATCCTTCAAAAATAACCTGGAAAGTGCATCGGTATTCCGATGCGCTGCCCCTTTACGATGAACAAATTTTAACTTGTACTTTTGTAACGCGAGGGCCCATCTCTGTAACTTCGGACTTGGAGATGCATTCAGTGCAATAAAAGTCAGGGGATTATGATTAGTAATTAATTCTACATCAGCCCCAAAGGTCCACATTTCAATTTTCTTTAATGCCCATACATATGCTTCCCTTTCCGCCCACGGATTTTGAACCACGCAAGGAAGAAAGTCTTCCTCGCTGCTCTTCCGAATGACCGCAGTTTTCCGTTCATCAGGACTCTCATTTATTTCGCCTTCTTTCTTCCTCATTTATTTCGCCCCTGTAGGCCCTTTTACAACCCCGTATCCTAAACACTTCAGCACCTCATTAACAGTTCCCTTTTTGCCCAGCTGTATCCGAGTTACCGCACGAACGCTGCTTCCTATCGCCCTTCCATTGTCCAACAGTTGACTATCATCACAGTGAGCCACCGTCGAAGTGACCCTCCGATTCTTCATCCCCCTTTTTCTCATCTTATTCTTCTTTCGGAGTTTTCTGACCCCGCAATGCCAAGGATTTTTATCACCCTGCCTTTCATTGCCTCTTTTCCGGACAGCTTTGAGTGGATTTTCTTTTTCCAATTCGTTTGGAAAGAAGCACACTACTCCCGTTATCTCATTATAACCAAATTTTAACTCCAAATGAAAGTCTTTACTTTCAACCAATATTTTCCCCCTTTCATCTCCTTCCCGTCTCAAAAATCTAAGATCCACTCGTAAGTTTACCTCAGGATTACTTAAAATTTCCATTGCTCCCAAGCATTTATCTGGCCTAATTAATTTTCGCAATTCCTCAAATTCCTTGTTACCCGTTGCCTCCCATCGGATTTTGGCTCTGCCTAAGACCTTCCGTGATCTTCTTTGAAAACATCTACCTAATACTAAATCAGATTTCAGAACCTTTCCCGAAAATTTTCCGGATCCCGTGCTACTTCGAACCTTAAGAGTTTTGCCCCTGTAGTTTTCTATGTCCTGGAATTTTCGTTGGCCTCCCTTATGAGCTTTTGACGACTCCTTATTCCCGGATTCCTTATCCTTAACCGGACCCACCATCGGTGCTTTCCCCTGGCAATTTCCTCGGTCTGTCATTTGCATTTTGCCCTAATCTTTTGTCCGATTTATAATTCGCCCCCCCCCCCCCCCAGTGACATATTTCCTTCGGCTTTACTCCTACCTTTATGAGTTAAATCTGATCCAAATATCGGCAAGCATGTTTCACTTAAATCTATTTCATCATAATCCAGATTTTCCCTTCTGTAATTATCCTTCATATTTTCCATATGACCCTTTGAACCCATAGAATATTCCTCCTTTCGCACCCTCGAGTTTTCCTTCGCTCTCGCTCCGTTAATCTCAGGAATGACAGAGATATTCTATTTTGTCTCCTTTATCATTTTAAACCTTTCTGCTCTTCCCACTCTCCTGAGTTTTTCACGTAACACTCCCGATGACCCTTTTCCTAACGGGACATTATTACAGTTGAATTTTAACGTCTCACAACTTCGCTGCTGAAATTTTAATTTCTCTCTTTCCGACACTGCTTCTAATTCGGTCTCTGTCCTCAGCAGGGGTTCCTCTTTCCCTTTTATTGGCGCGTCACAACCCACTGCGAACACTCCGCGTCCCCTTTTTTCACTCTCCTCCTCTGTGCTTTCTTCATTTACCGGACAAAGACTCTCGGCTTGGGCCTTAAGTGTTTCATGATCCCCAGGGGTCAGCAACAAAGTTCCGTTTAATTTTGGTGTGATCGCTACTGTCACACAAATTTCTGACTTCACTCGTTTGCTCTGTTCATTTTCTAAACTCAAAGGAATATTTATAATATCAGCTTCTATATGCTCGCCAAATGCCGGTTCTAATAATATTCTACCCCTTGGTTTTATATCCCTTTTCTGCAATAAACTCTGATTTATTACGGAAATTTGGGCTCCACTGTCAATGATCCCTTCTATTTCTTTATTTCTATAGTTAACCTTTACTTCATACGATCCGCCACAATCCTTTCTTTTCTCTTTAAACTATCCCCCAAAAATCCTCTATTTACTTTGGTTATTACCTTGTCTGGGTTCTGCCTTAGTTTCTCTATTTCTGGATTTTTATTAATTATTTTCACCTTTTGTACCCTTATTTCATCCCTATTTTCTTTACAGTTTTTCGCGATATGACCTTCCATTTTACATTTATAACAAATTAATTTCCCTATCGCATCATATCTTTCCGTTTTGAACTTATTCCTCTCCTTTGATTCCGGATTGTATCTATTTTTAACTGAATAGGAATTTTCTATAGTCTTTTCATGTATTTCTGCTAAGTAGGCCGCTTCACTAAGTTTAAAAACCTGATCCTTCTCCTGAAGTCCTACATAGCGTTTAGTTTCTAGTGGCATCTCTGCTTTTAGCCTGTCTACTACTATTATGTTATTAATTATTAATTATATTATTATGTTGTTAGATTCTGCCGTTTCCGCATTTTTACTTTTAATGTAAAACGCCCATAAGGAATTAATTCTGTCCGCGAATTGCGTCCATGACTCCTTCGGTCTCTTTTTTGCCTGATCAAACCTCCTTTTATATTCATCAGGAGTTAACCTATTATGCTTTAGAATTTCCTCTTTAATTCTCGCATACTGATTTAATTCCTCTGCTTTCAAGTTCACAAATAACGGCCTCACTAAGTGACCTAGCAATGGCACAATCAACCTCCCCTGTACTTCCTCTGGAACTTTTTGCGAAGCAAAAACCCCTTCTACTGTTTCAAAAAACAAGGGTAGATCTCCAACGTCCGAAGGTACAGGTGGGATTAAAGATTTCAAAACCTTATGGAATCTTTCCAAATTATCCATAATTGGATTTTCCCTTTGTCTAAAATCACCATTATTATCATTCTCTAATTCTAATTTTCTAATTTCTAACTCCTTCTCCCTTAAAGCAATTTCTTTCTCCCGAATTTCTAGTTCTTTCAATTTTAATTCTAGTTCACTAGTACTAGCCCCATCCATTTTGCTATTCTTACTTTGACTTCTCAGTACAGGTGACATGCAAAGCAAACCCCCAAAATGGAAACAGTTTCAATGTGGGGACTTACCCTAACCAGCAATCTCTGGATCTCCGCACGTTGGCCACGCGTTGATGTCTCAGCGATGGGTTTCACTTTCACTACTCGCTCCTCTGCTCCAGGCGTTACTTCCGGTGTCCGTCAGTTTGCAGGGTCTCCCAGCGTCGTAGTAACTTTCCCTCGGGTAATCTCCGGCACGTTTTCTGAGAATATTCAGCTCACCAGCAATCCTCTTGCTATTCTTCACTTTCTCCGATGAGGTCCCTTCATTAAGCGATAATTCGTATATTTTTATCACTTGTAGTTTCTTTCTCAGGTTGGGTCGGATCCTACCGTGGTGCGCCAGTTACGATTCTTTGCTATATTTCTTTATTTAAATTTATTCATTTCGCTGCCTATTTCCATATTATTTACAGTGGTTCAAATTCCACATCATTGAGTTCTTAGATGTTTCAAAGTTACGGGCACAATCTCTCCCGTTACGTCTAAAGTTCTTTGGTATTTCTTACGGGCACAAGCTCTCCCGTTACGTTACGTCTGGATGGGCGCAACTCCTCCCTGTCCAGCATTCGAAGATCTCCTGCTCATCCGACCGCAACCTCGTAGGCAAGCGAAAGCCGATCTTCTCGCCCCCGCTTTTGAGGGCAGCTTATATAGGGGGTGCCTGACCTTAGGCCGACATTGAGGGCAAGGGGACACACGTGCACCATTTCCTGTCGTGTGGGCCCCTTCGTCCTGTCACGTAGGCCCCGTAGGTTTGCCGGCCTAGGCCTAACCTGACATTATATATTACTACTTTTTGTCCACACTAGCCCCATGTTTTGTGCTAGTATCTACAATCTTGACTCTGACAAAACTTTTGAAAGTGTATGTAAACTATAAAATGAATTTGAAATTATGCAGCATGTGACTTCAGATTATTAAACTTAATAATACGATTATTATTTTTTCCATAAAATAAGCATTTGAATATAGAAGTATATTGAAAGAGGTAGAAGTTTTTACTGAACCTGAATGAATGGATCACTTCCAAAGTAATATGAAAAATCTTCAATTGTAACTATTTAAAAAACTGTATTATCCTGCTTTAGAAATTCGTTTAGTCTGTTATGAAAGAGAAAACATCGTGTAAATTCAACTAGTTTAATATTAATAACAGAGAAAAGTGAAACTGAATACAGAAAAACTTGATATAAATAAATAAATAAAGAAAGAAAGAAAATAAAGAAAAATAAATATATGCTGTAAACTGTTGGCGATCCAAAGGAACAGATATTGCAATTTTAAGTAACTCGCACAAACGTCTCAAATTACTACAGTTAGTTAAATACAGAAGAGCTGATAATTTCTACTAACAATATCTTCTCAGAAACATTATTTATAACAAAGTTCGAAACGTAATACGACATAGCAATTGTTCTGGCAGCATGGTAAAGATAGGCCTGGGACTAAGTGCTAATTAAAGAATCCTCCCCCTAGACCAATGAAACTGGGACTGATAAATTGATCTGTTGAATGGAACGCGGTGGTGTGCACACCCGGGAGAAGATATGTCATTAGGCCAATTAGATGCGGAGACGGTATTACTGGCGTCTTTCCCTAAGGTCATTTCCTATATGTACGCATTTCCCTCTTTTATGTAGATGTCAGAGCCACTTTGCGTCAGATTTTTGTTTCATTCGTCAGGTTAGTATTTAGGATAAAGAAAACCTTCTGATTTTTACAAAACTATGCATATTTAATTTTTTTTAAATAAAATGAGCCGTTCACTGCACAAATCTATTAACTCTATTTTTTAAAAACTACCTTATTTCAGCTTTAAAAGTGTTCGATTGACGTATAGAGAGAAAGAGAGAGTTGGGTTTCAAGTTTTGTTAAAGTTTGTGTAATGTACTTAAACAAAACTTTATTATGAATTTACATACTGTCTCTCTCCATCAATCGAACACTCTTAACCCTCTGTATCATAGTATTATAGACTGTGACAATATACCGTTCGATTGCTGTTTTTGTAATTATTTTTATAAATAATTTATATAATATCTAAAATACCTGTATTTTTTTCTTTATTATCTCGGAAAAAAAAAAAACAAATCCTAGTCAATGAGTAATACTGTTTAAAATAATAATAAAAAATAAAAGAAAAATTTATTTGTATTTATTTGTTATCTCAAATCTAATATTCAAGTAAATCCGAGTTGTCGAGTGATAGAGGGTGAACGCTGAAATAAGGACGTTTTAAAAAGTGCAGTTAATCCATTTGTGCATTGAACAGCTCAAATATTGGTTCAATTAATTGTTTAATCCAAAAGAAACAATTTGTAAAATAATTTATGATTTAGCAGTTAAAAAGTCCAGTCATATCTTATATTACGAGTTTTATTTTAAAGTCAACTAAACGTTTACAGTTTGTCTCCATAGTTCAAGGAACTATGGCATTAATTCTGAGAAACCAAAGTCATATCTAGCAGCAGTTACAATGAATGCTTCTTTGTAACTATTGTTTAAGGTCTTAGAAGCTTGAAAAAACTTTATTTCGCAATGGTGTGCGATAAAATTAGGTTGTACATAATTTGTTGATCGTTGCACTCAGAAAAGCTTGCTCAAATTTCACGAAACTTTCGTTGTATTTGACGAAATGGCTTCGTGAAAAATGCTCCGATTAAACATTTCGTCAAATTGACAAAATTTGTTTCGTCATACATTTGACGAAATGAATTTCGTCAAAAACTAAAAAATATTTCGTCATATACGTTTCGTCAAAAACAACGAAATTTTAGTCACTTGTTTCGTCATTTATTTGATGAAACACATTTCGTCAAAAACGACGAAATTTTAGTCGCTAGTTTCGTCGGGTCTATTTGATGAAATACATTTCGTCAAAATGACTAAATTTTCGTCATTTCGTTTCCGCATTAACTAGTCTTTAAATTTCGTCACTTTTATTTCAATTTCATCAAAAATGAAAATATTTCGTAGTTTTGAATCGTGAATCATAATAAATGTCGTTGTATTAACATACTTTTAAGTAAATTTTTGTTATTTGAGCACGTCATGGAACTTTAAATAAAATCTTGAATTTGTTCAAGAGGGCAATTTGATATTTCTAGTAATTTGAGGCTTCAAATAATTACTGAAAATTTTCGATTTTTTGAGTTGCTGCATTAATTGTTGAAATATGTATCATTAATTTTAAATAAATGTTCTAAAGGTGACTTAAACAAAAAAAAAATCATATTGAAAAATATTTTACTATTAGTCATTTTAATTCTTTGTGCACATGAACTTTTCCATGATGCTTATACAAGCATGCCATATTATATACGTTTAAATTTATTTTATTTTAGGTTGATTGTAACCGAAATTTATAACACAATTTTATTTTAACATTCTTACTTTCCAAATAATTTAAAATGTTAGCATTACTTCCAAATTAAGCATTTTGTTGAAATATAAAAGCAATTATTATTTTTTTAATATTATGAACTATCAATTTGTCTAAGTTCTGTTTATTAATTCATTCAGAAAATTGTTTAATTAATTTTAGAAACTTAGTTTCATTGAGTTGGTTATATGTATGTATGAATTTGTCACACGAAGAATTGCTTTTTAAGGGTTTTAAAACCTCATAACACATATAAAAGAAAAAACAGCAGCAATAATAATAAAATTTGACTTTTATTACGATGGCAAACATTTTGCTAGCTCATATGGAGCATTACAGCAAAACTGAAATTATAGTATAACCATATAAATTGATAGGAACATGTATAGAACACAAAAAATACGTTTGAAGATTAAAAGAAAGGAATTCAAACCATTATAGTACTGAATATTATAGTATAACCATATAAATTGATAGGAACATGTATAGAACACAAAAAATACGTTTGAAAATTAAAAGAAAGGAATTCAAACCATAAATTAGGGGAAAATCATGTTCATGATTACCGTAAAATACCGAATAAGCGCCCCCCTTAATTTTGCTGAAATTTGTGGGAATGCGGGAGGGGGCTCTTAAACAAGTGAAAAAACGTACCGTTTATACGCACGCATCCATGATTCATTGAAAAGCAGTACCACAGTAAACACTTATCTATTACTTGTTTGTTTAGCCAAAATTCGTTCGGATCGATTCCCCCCCCCCCCCTCAAAAATAAAAAGAGAGAAAAAAAGAAAAGAAAAAGCAAAGTGGCAAACAAATTTGGATCGCGCTGAATGCACAGCTCTGCATTTAACCTCCTTTCACATGTTTTCATATGTAATAATAAATAAAACGTTTATAATTATAAACGATAGCGAGCAAAAATATCATCAGCTGAAGCAACTGAGGCAGGTGCAAAACATTCATTCCCCGTGCTTGACGCATCTTTGATTTTTTAGTTACTTTGAATGTACATAAAGATATTTTTTTTTTTTACTTTTCTTTTTCTGTCTTCATTTTAGATCGGATATTGCTATGCTAACTTGCAAAACTGAAAATTCTTGCGCGACTATACGCACCCTAATGATGGTTCGCGTCATTTTGAAAGTGCGTTCTTTTAAACACAGCATGAAAGTTGGAATTAATAATTTCAAAATAATGCAAATAAAATTTTGTGAATTAGTTTAAGAGCGTAATTGAGCAATTTTCGTACTCATATTCGAGAATGGTCCACTTTTGCGACCGCCATTTTTTGTAAAAAAAGGTTCGTTTCTGCGATTTGACGAAATGAGTTTTATCTTTTCTAGTTCTAGAACAGATAAAACTCATGTTCTAATTATTTCTTCTGTTCCTTCTTTATAATTTCAATGACAACCCAAGTTGAGGGGGGGATGATAATCGGTATTTTGTCCTAAAGATAATTCGCAGAAAACGGAGGAGGGGGAGCGCTTGTTCAGTATTTTACGTAAAGTAAATTCTCCTTAAAAAAAACCTGTACATACAAAAATTTAACTGATATTCAAAAACATGCCAACCCTATAAAATAAATTACAAAAATGAAACTTTTACCATAGAACATGGATACAATATATAAGAGGTTTTCTTCCCATATTTTAAAAATAAATGAATAAAATTTTTATACACATTATAATTGAATCAAGTTATTTTGAATATGTTATCATTACTTGGTTAATTATGCAGAAGAAATATTTTAAAAATACTTTTATAACTGAACCCCTTTTACTTTACAATCTACTTTAAAAATTTAGTATTTCTTTATCAATAAAGCTATGCACATTCATATAAAATAACATTGACTCTACAAATGTTTATTATTTTCATTCTCAAAATCCTGTACGCAATAAAATATTAATTAAAAAATGTGTTTCTTTACAATTTAAAACATTATTTAAATTCTAAAAAAAATGAATAAAACAAAAGTTGAAGACTTTTGTTTTCACATGTGTTACTTGCATTCAATTAGTATACTAATTAGGAGAACAATTCTTGATACTTACAATTGAATTTTTAAAGATTCCGACCCATTTAAAAGAAAAGAAAGAAAGGGATACACAAACCTATATCAAACTGAATCTCAATATAACTTACACCACCTGATGCATGAAATTTAGTATATATTGTAGCTACAAAATACAATATTAATTGCAATTTAACAATTAAGAATATTTACATAACATAGTAACAGAACTGGACTAACTCTATGATTAATCATCAGACTCAGATTATCAGAAATTACTATAAAATGTGATTACGGTAATGTTAAAGTTTTAAGAGAAGTTTCCCAACTCTTTGTGTTTTGTGGCATTAAAATTATAATCTAAAAAAAATCCCCAAAACCCCATTTAAATATGAAATAAAACCGTACTTGTTTTTTTTTTTTTTTTTGATAGGTTATACCTGAAATTATACAAAATCAAACTAAAGCATAATATATGGTAAAAATAATAATATTTTAATTCTCACACTTAGTGGTGATGGTAAAAAAGTCGGATTTAATCAAACTAGGAAGCAAAAATAATAAATTCCGATTTATAAATTTAAAAAAAAAAGATTGTATTTAAAAAGTATTTTTCATAAATTTCAAATCATTCACAGCCAATTAAATTACATTTTCTTACAATTTAAAAGAATTTGCAGATAATAGTTATACAAAAGTTTGGTAATTATAGATACTTCATTTGAAAAAATCCTGAGTGTTTTGCAACTCTGCTACAGCTGCTAATGGAAATTATACTGCTAAATAAATTAATATTTTTTTTAACCTGTAATGATTCTTTCATTTTTTTTTTTCAAGCAATGTATTATTACAGGGTTCTAGTGTTCGGCAACTACTCGTCAAAAAGTAGTTAACTACTAACTACTCTAAACAAAAATAGTTGCAACTAGTAGTTAACTACTTTTTTCTGAGACGTTGTAACTAGTAGTTAACTGTTCTCCAAAAGTAGTTAACTACTAGTTAACTACTTCTAAGTACAATTCATTTGGATTTCGATTTTTAGGCTTGTTCTTAAAAATTTAATCCTAATAATTCAACTCAATATTATTTTTAACCATTAAAACAATTTTAGAGAAATTCCTGTAAAACATTCAAAGATTGAATATTTCCAAATAATTCCAGTGAACAATTCCACTGAACGTAAATATTTCCACTGAACAATTAATAAATAGAGAGAATATGAATAAAGACAAAACCTTTTTCTCTAAATTTAAACTTTTTTTTAATATGTAATTGTTCAATAAAGTTAATAATTTATGTTTTTAAGAAGTAACAATTTTTCAGCAGTTGTTGTAAAATGAAGGGGTTTACCCTTAATATCAATTTAAAGTTCTCCTTCTGCCCAACCCCCTTTCATTAACAAACTATCTTTGTATCGCGCATGCTTTGGAATTTAAATTATATTCTTTTAAATTGTGTTCAAGGCAGGGTTGTTGATTCTTCTTTTATTTTTAAAAAGTAGTACTTTTTTTATTTAAATAAAATTTTTTGGATTTTTTTTAAAGCAAAATATGTTTGCACACACAAATACAGTAACAAATTCAGTTGATTATTTATGTCTTGAAAGAATTTTAAGATATTTCAGTTGAAATAATTATTTATTACTACTTCAAAATTAATTATTAATTTTTTATATTTATTAAAAATGTATACTTAATAAACAGAGAACAACAAGAAGCAGAAGAGAAGGCTTATATTTCTGGATTAAATGTATTATAATTTTTTGAATATGTACAAATAATTGACTGGACTATTATAATTTTTTGAGTATATATAAATTTCTTCAATATATAAACAGAGATGGAAAATATCACATAAAATGTTTACTAGAGTTTAATAAATTTTACTATTTAGATGTTTCATCAAGAATACCAGTTTTGATGCCTTATCAACCCCCTTCTTAATTTTGGGTGCACTATTCCAAATGTAGAACCGGATCTCCTTTTTTCCTTTCCAAAGGCGCGGTTGATGCTTTTGCTGTAGTCAGCATGTCCAAAAACTTAATGTTCTCTGATGAAGTGTCATTCTTTGACACCTTAACGAAGCTATTTAATCTTTCCCTAGAGGACCAGATGCATTAAGGCTACGATATAGTGAGTTAAAATTCTAGTGAATTGTTTGAACCCAAAATATATTGAAATTTATAGTAAAAATATCTATATTTTTCAAATTTGGAAGAAGCGATACAATTTTTTTTAATCATAAAAAACTATTTTGTCTAAAAGAAAATCATTAAAATCAGTTTTTTCTTAAAAAAATCATAAAAATCAGTATTTTTTTCTGAAAATAAAATCATAAAAATCAATATTTTCTTCTAAAATAAATCCTAAATATCAGTATTTTTTCTTTCCTTTTGTGTTTTATGGTATCCCAAACGCATGCATGGTACTGGAGTAGAAGTAAAGCTTCCCCATAATGAAGATTTGGTCTTTAAATAAAACTTCATCGCGCATTTGCTGGTGCTGGCGCTATTTATTGATCATATATTAGAAAGCTTTTTCTAATTTGCATAAATACTGCAATAAATATTATGATTTTTTATGAGTATTTTTTCATTATATAACATAATATAAAAAATACATTTGTGTGAGTAATATTCATGAGCTAAACATTTAAATAATTTAATGTCTATTTTTTTTTTTTTCAAAAATTTTTCAAAATTGTTTAAAAAATAGATTAAAAAAAAAAAGTTCTGAAAGTAGTTGAAATTTTGAACATAGTAGTAACTAGTAGTTGTGAAAAAAGTAGTTTAACTAGTAGTTAACCAGTTCAAAGCAAAAGTAGTTGCAACTAGTAGTTAACTACTAGTTAACTAGTAGTTGCCACTAGTAGTTAACTACTTCTAGTTAACTACTGCCGAACACTACAGGGTTCATACTCTTTTGGGAAAACAAAAATTAGGGACTTTTTAGGCAAACATTCATAAATGGTGACACACTTTTTTTCAGTATATTTGACCCCCCCCCCCTTGTCACAAAATGTCCCACTTCATCATGCTCCCTAGTCACGCATTATTACACAAGCATATGGACTTAAAGTTAAGTACACTGCATTAGAGAGCTTCTAGTCCGTAGCATCTTCATCTATTTTATTACCTATAAAAGAATAAAGAACAAACTCATGAAAAAAAGCTTCAAAACTTTTCAGAAAAACTAATTTAAAAACATTCAGAAATTCATACATAAAGTTAAGTAAAAATCCACAAGTATAAATAACAATAGTAATATCTTCAAGAATACGAATACAAGCGATTTTAAACCAGTTCAAAGATGCACCTTTTGGACTACGACGAGCAGTGTTGTATTTTGTGCTTTTTAAAATTATTAAATGTTTAAAATGAAAAATTAAATGAAAAAATGTCCTGAAAAGACCAGTCGATAGAAGCTTGGTTCCCGCAGAACACCAAAAGTGAAGCCGCATTTACCAAGTTAGTGTTTGGGACACCTCTCGCAGCTGGTTGCTCTGGGACTGTGTACACTCAAGTGAACCAATACTTCTGGAGGTGCCAACCCCCAGGTGACAGTCACTCATCTGGGAGCTAGTTCAAAAAAAAAGGTGCGGAGGTCGGACTCCAACCAATAAGGGCCCCGTTAAACTCAGGAGCAGTGCACCCTCTCTTCCTCACTTCATGCAAGAACTCACCATCAACAACAAATGTAGAAATGCTTTTGTGTGTTATTCATTGTTTAGTTCGGTTTGAAGTAACCTTCTCGCTATTTTGCAACTTCTTGACACATTTTCTATGCAATTTTTAAGCGGTAAACCTCCAATGCTTAATTTTATTAAAAAAATATGTTGTGAATTTTTTTTTCTTGTTTCTAGTTTTTGTTTTTTGAGGTATTTATTTTATGCGATCCGTACCTACCACATAAAAGTAGGATTGTCTTAATTTTCTTATGCTTTATTCCATCCATATTGTGTGTGTGGGAGGGGGGGGGTATCTCAAGCCAACACAACTTTATAATTGTTGACTGTTCATTTCAAATAATAGTAATAACAAAATATGGTAAAGTTAGAAGTAAGTTCAAAATATGGTAAAATTAAGGGATCACGTTGAGCGGTCTTAAAAGCATTAGATTTAAATTTGTTGAAAAAAAGCTGTGTAGCTTCAAAACTAATGAACATGATATCAAAATAAAAATTTCTGTATTTTCATCCATTCTTTTTCTTTGTAAAAATAATGTTCAAATATATATATAGTAATATTAATTTATTAAATGACAGCGACAATAAAGACAATATAAAATGGTATGTACTTTGTGTGCAAGATTTTAAAAATCTATTGAGAATCATTTATATTTCTCTTAGGCACATTTTGAAATATATAAGTGTAAGTGTAAATGTGTATTCAAACTCATTAACATAATTAATAGTTTTTTAAAAGTAAATTACTAAATTTTCCAGAAATTTCAGAATTAAATTTTAAAAACATTCTATGACAGAAATGAATGTAAATTTAGATACAGCATGGAGATATTCGTGAAAAGTAGTAGTATATAAAATTTTAAGGCTCCATGATAGTTAGTTTTTAAATTATAGTGCACACAATGTCAAAAAATAGTTTTGAGAAAAACAGCTTCAAAGTCAACTTTACCTTATACAACCAAATATTTAAAACATTGTGTACACTTACATAACTGAAATACATCAGGTGCATAGACACACCCTCCTTTAGTTGCATCTGCAGTCTTAGCCCTTCTTTTTGACAAAGCGCTGACAAAGAGAGAAGACAAAATAGAAGCCATCGAAATGTAAACAAACGAACAGCTGTGTAGGTCCAGCAGCTGTTTCTTGCTTGGGTTGCATCAGAAAAATTTATATGGAATACACCTTTTTAATAAAAGTATTATAGCTATGCAACATTGAAGTGGATTTTTTTTTTAAATGCTTTAAATCTTACAGTTTTTGGATCATAACATTACAGGTTTTCTATAATTTATGATATTGCATGAAATGTTACATGAAAAAAGAGTAGAAGAAGGAAAACATCAATATTTAGGACAAAAATCCCCATTATAAATATATTTAGGGAAACAAAGTTGCAGAATTTTCAATTATTTAAGTAAACATTTTTTCACAAGTATATTAATTAAAACAACCATTTAAAAATCCCATTAAAATTTAACATTTTTAGTCAAGTACTTTTGCATTTAGCAGAGAGTAGGAGATCATAAAAACTCTTCCATTACCTGCTACAGTAATATCTTCTGGAGGCAATTTTCTTCGTGCGACAAATCACATTGGTGGTCATCAAAACAAATATATACCTTAAAAAAACTAATACTGTAATCAATTCTCACATTTTAAAAAAATAATAACTTGAAAATTTAATGATAGTATGTAATTTGTAAGCAAAAATTATAAGAAAATAAAAGTAATTGTATGCACTTTGGGAAGAGCTATATTCTATTCTATACGTTTAATTTGAATAACACTCGAGTATTCAGTCATATGCGCGCTACATACTAACTTTGCACATATTCTCAGTGTACACCTGAGTATCACAAATCCTATTACTTGAATTTAATAGAATGTCTAGTTATGTATATGCTTCTTTACAATTTAATTACATGTTTTTTATAATCAAACTTGATAAATATATTATATACATTCTAATGGTGTTATTTGCAAACTTTTGTTACATGCATAAAAAGTAGAAAGAAAATTTTAGTTTGTATGAAGAATATATCTATAAACAGTAAACAACAAATCTAAGGCTAACTTTGCGCCGGCTCAAAGTTACCCTGAAAATGGAATAAAATTGCAATGTCTTAATTGTTTGACATTTTACTAAATATTACTGAATCTAAATCACAGACACTAAAAAATTCACTGTATTTAGAAGATAAAAATCTTGATAAATTACTATAATGATACTTACTTTAAAAGAATAATAAGTTTTAACAACTTTTAATAAGCATTCCAAAATAGCTTCCAAGCTATTACTTTTGAACTATTGAATTATACAAATAGCGGTGTACAGTGTTGCTAATTTTTTTACTAAAATAAGGAGAAGAAAAGGGATTTCATAACCTTGCCAGGAGAGTAGCACTGAGCGTGTTCTATAGTTTCATTTGAAATCAAATATTCTAAAAAATATGCAGTGGTGCAAAGTTACCCTGATTCACTGTATATAAGTTGATTGAAGACTCAACAAGTTTAACCTTTTTTTAATTTGAATAACAAATTAAAAATTTTTAAAGGTTTCAAAAATTAGCACAACATTGCAGTGGGCAATTTAAAATTATTATTGTTATTTAAATTTTTACGCGTAATATACACTATGATTCCACATTTCCCCACTTGGCCAAATAGTAAAGCTACGGCAAACTTAGTTAAGCCTAACAGTACGTTGATAAATATTAATTCAATAATATAGAGTTATTAAACTACAAGTATACAATCACAGATCCTTACAATTCTAAAAATACTAACCTCATAGTACTTTTTCGATCAGATCTGACCAGCATCAGCATCAACATCCACCAAAGAACTTTCATCACATACACGGCGATGTTCGAATCTTCTGAAACGCCATTTTCTTTGAGGGAAGAAACATTTCGTCAAATTTTTGAAAGAGTGAGTTTCGTTAAACGTAATGTGACAGCGCGAGGAAAGAATCTTTGAAAATGACGAAATTTGCCTTGACGATTTAAGAGAAGTCAAAAATGAGCTTTCTATTTCTGAGAGTGTGTTGAATAGTAACTAGTTGATTTTAATCCGAGTGCATTTAGGCCATGTCAAATACAAACAAATGTAAAAGTCATCATTTTCTACAACTACCGAAGCTTTGGAATAGCTGTTTGCGTTTGTGTTTCATTTGTGCATTACCTACGTTGACGTAGTCATGTATTTCGTAACGTATGTTCTCAAGAAAAATTGTAGAAAATTTTAATAGAACTCTGATTTTTCAAATTGGTGTGCATTTGGTTTTTTATATTGTTGGCAGTTTTATAATGGTCAGGGATAAAGAAAATGTAATATAAACTTTGATATTTAGTATAATCTTCAAGAATACTCAGATAAATAGCTATTTTAGTGGTTTTTCTTTCGCAGATGTCTTTTATTCAATGAATCATTCTTTGAATGTATAGCTAAATGTACTAAAGAAAATAAGTTTTTTTTCTGTTGAAAGGATGACAGAAAATTTGAAACCCTCCTATTCATTCCAAATGCCCAGAGAATGTCGGCTATGCCTCGCTTAAGCTCTTCCTTCTATATTGATATTTGTATTCATAGCTTCCAAGCCATTGATGAATGGCAAATGACCTTTAGCGATGCATACAATACTGCCTCTCTAAGCCCAAATGTAGTATCTGCAGGTGATCCCAGAATGAGAAAGTGAGTATTATTTATGCCTCTGTATACATTCAGATATCACTTTTTCAGCATTTTTTAAAAAATATATTTCCAATTGACGTATGAGCTCAAACTATTGTATTAACACATTATGAGCGGGCGCGTTTATTTGTACCTCTTTCGCGGATTGCTACCTATAAGCTGGGGGGGGGGGGGGGGGAGGTACTAGTACCCGTTTCGTGCACTGCCGGTTAAAAGCGGGCCTCGTATTTGTACCCGTTTAAAATCACCACTTTTAAGTCACACAAGGTAAAAAATAATGTTTCATATAATATATGAATTGGTGTATTTCTTTAGAACATTTTTTAACTTAGTCAACTTAGCCCGCTACGCAACATAGTTGCGCTTGCTACGTCGCCCGCTCATAATGTACAGTAAAACCTGTTTTTGTGCGGTCCTTTTTTATGCTATTTTGTTTTTGTGCGATTTTATTTTTGTGCGATTTTTTTCGTGCGATTTATTTTTATGCGGTATATGAATCTTAGCGTCGTTAGCACCAGTTTAATGTTTCCTATCAATGTACAATACAATATTTAAAAATGACAACTAATTATAATTTTTTTTTATACAGTAAGCACATGGTAAGTGCCCATGTGCTTACTGTATAAATAAAAATTATAGGATAAGGTATTGATAATTTCGGCGAAAATGACCTTGACGAGATGATTGAGGACCAAACTATCGATGATAGTGACATTATCAATAGTTTGATAGATTATGAAAATGGACAAGAAGAACCGGAATCTATTACAGCAGATAAAATATATGCAGGGATCCAGATTTCTAAAAAATTGGAAACTCATTTTCTTAAAATAGATACCAATGCGGAAAGACGCTTAAAATTCCTAAAAGAATTGAGATCATGCATGTCTCACTATCGTAACGTTTACAAGCAATTGACCAGTCGACCGTCGTCACAAAAACTAATCACTGACTTCTTGGTACCAAAAAAGAAATCAATTGTAATCCTATCTTCAAGCGACGAAAGCGATTTTCAATCAATTCGTCACAAGAAGATGCGCGTTTTGGATTAGGACGAGTAAGAGCAAACTGTTTAATGTATAATTTGAAAACTTCTCCATGTATATGTACAATGAAGAATTAAATATTTTTACAATTTCTTTAAGTCTAATTTAATTATTTAATTTAATCGAAAGCATTCTCTCATCTATTTCATAAATCATTGATGCATTTTCTAAGTCCGACTTTTTTTATGCGGTCCCTATCCACCGTATAAAAAAAAATTTAGGTAGTATATAGTACAAAGTTGTTTATTATATGTAGGAATTTATAAAATTTTCGAATATTTTTTTGTACGATTTCTTTTATGCGGTCCCTATCCACCGCACAAAAACAGGTTATACTGTATTAAGATGAAACAAGTGACAACGAGCCACCTGGTGACAATTTCTCAATTTTGCTTAAAAATACAAGTACGACTTTTGTGCCTAGCACGGTAAAATGCCGTGTCAAACCAATGCTTAGGTAAGATCGCCATGCCTTTACCTTCAAAAGTAAATACAGGAAAATAAGTTTTAAAAAGTCTTTTCTTATGTAATGACATATTGTAGATAATACATATGAACTCGTAAAAATATGTCACATAAGCAGTATTTGGTTTGAAAATAAATTCAAAGCTACGTACTGATAAATTCCACATAACGTACCAACGATAATGACCACAGGGGAATCATTACAAATAGAGGTAATAATGCGTATGAATATGTAATTAACTAAAAATATAAAAATAGATTTAAATACTTAAATATTGTAATTAAGAAAAATGAATGGGTTTTGTAATGACATGTAAAAATGCAGTTGGTTCAAGTCACATAGGACAGCTGTATATATAATACGGGCGAAACAAAGTATAAAAAAATAAGTAACTATTTTTGTAAACAACATATAAAAATTAAATTCAATGACTTGTATCAAATTTTAAGATGCCAGAGATCCCGAAAATTTGCTGATAATACATTTTTTTTATAACCAATTTCAACTTTTCTGTAATGCCAGGCAGGCTAATTCAGGCGTGGAACTTTTATCTTTAAATCCAGGATAAACTCAATTTGAAAGTGATTTGCATCAAAAGGTACCCATGATGAATTTCTCGAAAAGATCAAAGCGGACGCTACCGATTACAAAGAGAATTGCTTCCTAAATTACTATTATTTTTGGTGTAGTCTCATATTTTATGTAAAATAAACTCTTCTTTTTCAAAATATGTGTGAAATAAAAGTTCCAGATCAAGCTCTCTCTCTCTTTTTATTTATTTTTTTTCATTTATTTTTTAATTTTTAAGTGATTTTTCGAAAAGACCGTAAATGACTTTACACCTTTACTTCCAATTATAAATCATAATAGTTAAACAAACATTTTATGAATGACCTTCCAAAAAGCTTTTGGGAATAAATCAGTGAGATATTTACATAGTCATTCCATATATTTAGTGCACGTTTCAAAATTATAATGCACGTATATTATTGTCATACAACATAGAACATACTATTATACATATAACTAAAAATGCTTTTAAATTTCGAATTTTACTTCAATAACCAACGAAATTTTAAAATAAAAATAACTTTTATGTATTTCCATGTGATAAACATTCATTTGTAACATTAGCACAACTGTCTTGGAATAGTGATGTATTGCTAAAAAGAATTTGTTATACGATTTTTTCTTTACTCACGATTATCTCCTTATCAGCAATTAAATCTCGATGAAAATATGTCCTCGACCGCAATTGATTCCGTCTATTGTTGAAAGTATAAAAGGTTAGCAATTGAGTTAGCTTTTCCTTCTCTTCTCAGAAGCTTACTTTACCTCTTGAGTTTATTAATAACGAATGTGAATTGTATAATATTCCTAAATAAAGGTTTTAAACATAAAGTATTCATTCAAACAGTCGTTCCTTCTTTGATGAGAGCATTATGTAATATATATATATATATATAAAATGAAACATCCAGGTTACGAGCAGCAGTTCAGTTTAGTCTAATGCCTGTCTATGAATCAATTGTGTAAGCAGTCGTGAACAAAATCTACTAATTAATCAGTGGTTTATTTGTTGCTTCAACATGGTAAATACACAGTCCAAAATAGCACAAAGACGAACACAAAACATCAAAGTCTATACTACATATTTACATGTCATGAATCCCCGCGATATTCCTGCGAAATCGCTTTAAATAATCTTTTCAGCTATATGTCACGTGATCAAGCAAGTATTTTTCCATTAGTTGATTCTGCAAGATTTATCTAGGCTCACGTTATGTAATTTCTTTCCCGCCGTGAGAAAAAGGGACCGGTTTAAGGGAACGTATATAAAGTGCCTACAACTGTCTGTAGGCATTTTAGTTTGTGTTTTAAAATCGGAACTGAATTTAAAAAGGGGTTAAAAAGAGTTATTTACTTTAATGTTATATATATATGTTACGGTGAATCTCCGAAATCGGAGAATGTCAACAATCACCGGTGGATGTCGACATTCGCCATCTATCAGACCGGTGATTGTCGACATTCTCCAATTTCAGACATACGCCGTAACACACACATATATATATATATATATATATATATGTGCGTGTCTGTGTGTATATATATAATATGAACAAACTATGCCACACGCCCTTCAGAAAATATCAATTAACAAGTGCATAATTCTGCTATACTTTCCTTAACAAAATGCGGACTTATAGCATTTTGAAATAGCACAAGAAGCTGTTAACTTTTAAAACGATATTTCTGGTCATTCGTAAAAATGTAAAAATTTTATTACTTTTTCGCGACATCCCTTGTTCAATAAAAGATACCATCACAGGTTACTCAAAAATTTCAACATTCTAAAATGAAAAATCGGCGGGCTTTTTTCTTTCCCTTTGCGAATGCTCTATTACTTTTTAAAATATACTTTATATTCCTGTCGATCTAAGTTATTCAGAATTTATATTCGATCTTAGGACAAGTTGCATTTTGCACACGATGGTTATTATTTTGTGGAATAATAATATCTGAACTTGAGTTGACGCTTCGGCAGTTCAATTTCAGCATTTGCAATTCCAAGTCTTGCGGAATTTTCAGCTTTGTAGATCCTCCCTACGATCCAATGTATTTCAACGATACATTTGGGTCAAAAGAATAAGAAACTACCAGTTATATTTCTGTAAAATATTTTTTAAAAGAAAAACTGCTCCAAGACTCTTTTTTGCTTTTGTGACAATGAAGACAACTTTGTTTGATAAAAATAAATCGAAGCACAGGATTTTAACTATAAAACGCACTAAATTTTTATATTTTGTTATGATAGTAAAAAATAAATTGCTTTTGTAATTGTACCTGTTAGCGATACAGGACATCATAGCACTCATGATTTGTTCAAAATGATTCGTTCTTCATATGTCCTAATAGTGAGTTCGATAACTTAACAATTTCAATGAAATTATACATTTTTGGTTTAAGTATTTACTTTATGTGTATAATTATGCTGAATTTTATTCAGGATTTAAAATTCAAAAATATTCATGATGAACGGGAGGTATTAAATGGTTATAAATCCATCATGCTCTTATATTTGTTACATGTAATATATCTCCGTTTTCATGCATAATTCATTTGTATTTTTGAATTACTTGGTCTTCCTCGTTTTGGTAATAAATCGATAATTTTGAATTCAGCATCTCGTTCTATCGAAGTTTTAACATATTTGTATGGTGATCCAGCATATACTTAACAAAGTTCCTCTATCTGTTTTTTTTTTTTTTTTTTTTCTATTTAAAATCAATTCCTACGAAGGTTGGCTTAAAACAATATTTTTTTGACTGATCCAAAAGAACAGTGCTTCATAAGAAAAATGATCAAAATGCTTTGTACTAAAATTTGAGTCTAAAACAACGTAAAAAAGCAGAACGTAGAATTCAGAAAAAAATATCGTAAATAGCTATTTCGAAGCTACAATGGAGCCTCTTCAGTAGTGCAGAAAAGAACTGCTAAACACACAACTAGAAAGCTGTGAGTGAACAGTGCTTTGTATGAAATTATTTCGTCCGTTAGTTTATCAGGTTTATATCCAGATTTTTTTATTAAGTAATATGATACAACATTTTAATAATTCCGCTGTTTATGTCTATTTTAATACATAAAACGTAGGGATGTTATAATTTTATTATGAGATTACAATTTGACTGAAGTAGGCAAATAAACCTCAACTGCTGAGAAATTTCGTATTTTAAGGGGTTAGAAAGCCCTTTCACAAGCTTAAGGGGGTTCTCTAGTGTAGAGGCTTAAATTTCACCCTGTTTTTGAAGCGCCGTACAAAGGAAACAAAAAATATTTTTATCCTTTGTTTATTGATGTTTTATTATTACATACAAAAATTAACCAAAAAAAAAAAAATTAAAATTAACAAAGTTATGAGCAGTCAAAGTGGGGGTCCAAAAAAAAAGAGGGTGTACTGGCGTGCATTATTCCAACCCTCCTGGTGATCTGAAAAATAAAAAATAGACGGATTCTTAATTATTATAAGGGCCGCTATCGTAAGACCTTTCGACAAGTTAAAAAAAGAAATTTTACAAAATGGCGGCTGTTTGAAAAAAAAAAAAATTGCATATTTTTTAACAATTACGAAGTTTAAAAAATACTAAATGAAAAGTTAGTTTTGAGCATGGTCCACACGATAAAAGGATGTATAAAGAACATCCTCTCCAAATTTGAAGTAAATCGGTTCATTAGAACTCGAGATATCCTTACCGCGCCAGCTCGAAAAAAGTAGTGTCGAGAAAAACGCGTTCAAAGTTTTGAGACAAGTTTTCGGCAGTTTTACTTATAGAATGGTACATAATACTTACATATTTTTAATCGGCGATTCCTACTCCATATAAAAACCTTCCTCTACTTCAAAATGCTCATTCTCCGATGTTCTCTGGTGAAGACGAGCAGTTCTACCCTCCTTTGACGCCTCTTAAGTCCGGAGTTCCAAGCGCTCGATACGCGCTTCGTCCCGTCTCGGCATTAGCTTCTGGGCCAATCGTGATTCCCATAACATCTAAGATTTTTAATATGGGTATAAAACGTTCATTAAAAATACTAGATGCGAAGGTTGGTACGAAGATTGGCTCAAAACTAACTTAAAATAAAACTAAAAGGAGAATATTCCAACAAAACAAGTTTCTATGTCCTTCAATTAAATATAGATTTAAAAGGGATAACTATACAATAAAGATTTTATAAGGGATATTCAACCGTAGGGACTCGGGAACGTCTACCGTCTTTTGCTGACTTGCAGCGGTCGGACCGGAACCGATGCCACGTCACTAAAATAGCTATAACTCATGAAAAACTAGGAATTTTGAAAAATCCCTTTAATGGCATATTCTTAAATGTCTAAACTTCGGAAATATGAAAAAAAAATTCCATTTTTTTCAAAATTGTACACTAGAATACCCTCTTAAGCCATAAAGGAATCAAAAACTCGGATTAGTTGCACATAACAGAAATAAATAAGGCCAGTGTAATATCTGAATGATGTCTTTCTAATTATCATTAACTTTGCACGAGGTCTGCTAAGGTTAATGACCAATACGCAGCCCCATTAGAAAGAGAAAAAAGAGTTTCCAATTATAATGGTAACGATGATTCAAAGGAAGTAAATGGCGGTGAAATATATCACTGGGAAGAGATAAGGTTGTGCTGGTTTTCCTTTTATACGTTATACATAATTTTATAAAGATTAACATTACCTTGGCTTTTCGACTACATTTAATGCACAACGACAAAAAATTTAAAACTCATGTAACGAAATATATATTTTTATTATCGTCTTTACTTACGTAGGGATAGAAAGCAATTTGTCTTTACTTAAATGCAATACATCGCAATATATATGTATATAGTTATGTATAAATTTTTCCGTCTTTCAGAAAATGTAATTTTAATGGTTTTTTTTATTAACGGTTAATTAGAATACATTGCGAAAATATGATGGTTTGACATAATTTGTTTGTCACATTCCCCCCCCCCCCCCATTGGGTATTTACTTATTTAGGCACATATAGGCACACAAAAAATTTCTGGCTACGGCCTTGCAAAGCACATATTTTTTTTTTCCAAAGAAAATAAAACACATATGCATATGATTTTATTTCCTCTTTCTATGAAGGGTTGGGATCGTGACCAAAGTATGCAGCTCATAATAAAGAGGACTTTTCATCTGGTTATAATCAACCCCCTTATCACCTAGGGGGGGGGGAGTTACAGCGAAAGGTGGCTTGGTGGCTTCAATCACCGTACCATACACAGACAAACAGAGATCTTTTCAATCACTCCAGAGGGTTTTCTTTCCTACTTGATGTCTTTTTTACCCAAAGGCAGCAATTTGCGAATACAATCGCACAAGTAATAAGTTTCGTGGAAAATATTCTCTACTGTGATGGAGTTTTGTTTTCTGATAACCCGGTGTTGTAGGTGCTCCAGGGCGCGGGGATCTGGAAATGAAGGACCCCTAGCCAACAATTCTCCTAATGGGTTAAACTCTCAAGCCAGGAAGGGATGCTCATCAAGAAACTTAAAGATCAGTTTGTATTTATTTATGACTTCCTGTCCAAACACCCATTTTCGTAAAATCTTTTTTGTAGATGAGCCGATTGGAAAACTGATGAACTGTGTTTGCATTGCATTCTCATTTACAGATGTTCTCTCATCTCTTATATTTTAAATGTTTTTTATTTCTTATTATGGTCCATCACTGATTGCATTACGGCTCTGGAAATCATCCGTTCAATGTTTCCAGTCTCACTGCTACGGTTTAATGCTGCATTTTAATTTACAATTAAGTATTATTTATATTTTAGCTAAATTTTTAATTATTTTCGATACATAATAATGTTTGCACTCCAGCGATGGACACGTTCGTCATCCAAAAAGAAAACAAAATTTGATTCAGACGCTTCCACTTCTGAGGTATGTTTTGCTACAAATTTAACAGAATTTTTAGAAATTTATTGTGGCGATGAGTATTTTTGTAGGGGAATTTGGATTTTTTTCTCTAAAATTCCACTATTTCCCAGTTTTAATATTATGAATGCTTAGACATAGAAGATTGCTTAGCGCTAAATATTGAATTTTCTATTGCGTTTGATTTGAAAAATAAACTAATAGATCTTGTAATGAATGTTTAATGTTTTTGTGAATCAAGGCCGTATCCACAGGGGAAGAGGGACCCACGGGCCCCCCTCCCCAGAAATTTCATCATATATTCTTCCCTGAAAGTTTGCTTAACATAAGTGTGTCGAAGTCTGCCCTCCCCCCCCCAAAAAAAAAAAAAAAAAAAAATTCTGGATACTGCCTTGGCTCTGGAGCAGGGGGAGCATGTTAAGAATTAGGAAGGGCAGTGTATGCTTCAAAATCATACCCTTTATATATACATATATACAGATTTATATGACTAGAAATGATGGTAATATGAATTTTTTTACATATACGATAGCTTTTTGATATATATATAGGAGATGTATGTTTAGATCTTTGGTGAAGTTAGAGGAGTGGGTATTTGGGGTTTCTGCAACTTAAATTTTTGTAACTGGTCTTACATCTATAATGCTAAGGCTAATTCTGGAGGCAAGGGTTCGAAGGCTCTCCCCAGGAAACTTTTTGAAATCTTCCTAGCAATGCAATTTCGGGATACTTTGGTGATGTTAGAGGAAACAGAAAGGAGTTTGGTTACTCTCCCCCGCAATTTTTTTCAAAATAAAGTCTTATATCTTTTAAGTTACTTTTGGTGTCATTTGTGATAGTGTTCAATGTCCTTTCCCTGAAAGTGTTTCTGAAAGTAAAGTGTCTTAAAAGCGTAATTTCTCTTTCTTTCTTTTATTAAAACTTGTGATCTGAATTTTTTGCCGAGGGGGGGGAGGGAGGAGTTGACCTGCTCCGAGGGGGTAGCTCCCCTCCCCCCGGGAGATGCCTGAAATAAACACGGAGTACATCTTTAGAGACAAGTATTTATGACTAGTAAATTTTCAACTCTTTTACACTTCTTATTGGTGTTTAGTCTGTACATTTTTAGGTTGACCCCCCCCCCCCCTTTCACCAACCCTAGTTACGCCTATGTAAATAATAGTAGTTTTCCAATGTAAAAAATATTATTCAGATAATACAGAAAAATATTACAGACCTAGGTTTCAATTTTGATCAAAAACTTTAATCTTTGCTGAAGAAAATAATGTTTGAAGAGGCTGTAGGCAACAAAAATTATTTTTGTTTAACTTTTTTATCGTTATATTAATGTTTAGTAAACATAAAGCTTTTAACCATCAATGAATCAATAAGTCTGAGTCGTCATTTTTCTACTAGTTTAAACTTTCAGAAATTGTTCTATTTGATATTTGCTCACGAAAAATAAGACTCCAGCGTTGGAAAGAAAAAAATGTATACATATATATTTGAAAGGTTTTTGAAGATACTCTCTTTCATTTAAATATGCGGTTTTCTTTAAATAAAAGCCACTTTTGTCGAAATTTTTAAATTGAACTATCGCTTTTATGGAAAATGGCTATTTTTTTTTATTTCACTGATTATTATAGGAAGCCTTTTAAAAACGCAACTTCGGATAGTTTTTTTTTAATATATGTTCTAAAATCCCAAGAGCAATGAAAAGAAACGGATACATTTCATTAGGCAGCTTTGAATACAATATATTTTTTTCTTTGTTGTGAAAAAATAATGTTTGTAAGGGGAAATTCTTGCTACTCCTTAATTTTTTGCTATTCATTATAGTGAGAAAAACTATTTCTGAGAAGCATTGACGTTTCTGAAACAAAGTTTTCATTTCTGGAGCATATTTTGAAAATATAAGCCAATAAACAGAATAATTACAGCTGCTGCTGAGATGTCTTGTTGCTTCAAATCATGTGTTTGTGTTTCGTATTCGCTGAAATGTACATTTCTCTAAAAATATAATCCAGAAGTTTTATAACGCAAAAAATCTTTCATATTTAAATTTAACATTGAATTTATGAAACTTGTTTTTGAGGAAATCTAATAAGAAATTATCTTCAAGATGACTAAGTTTTAAAATAAATATCAAATTAGTGTAAACGGTACATTTTGTCCCTGAAATATTTAAATTAATTCAACCAAGACAAATGCCTTCCTTAAATTATAGAAGGAAAAGAAACATATCCCACAGTGGACCAGTCGGTAAAAGCTCGGTTCAAACAGAACACCGAAAGTGAAGCAAAATAGACTGAGTTCAGCGTTTGTGAGGGTGACAACCTCTCTCGGCTTGTTGCTTGGGACCGTGTACGCTAAAGGGAGCTGGTGCACGTTAAATCAGTCATTGCTCCAATGTCCTCCAAGTGAAACGATACTTCTGGGTGTGCCAACCTCAGGTGACGATCTCTCATCTGGGTGCTGGTTCAAAAATAAGGAGACCACATAATTGAGTCTTCAGCCCTCGTGGTTCCTCGCTCAAGTGCAGCTGCATATCACCCTGAGTCATGGATCTGTCGCTAATTATTGTATTGTACCTTCAGCGACATGATCTTCTGGGCCTGGTGTAGGCTTTCCTACGCCAGGGGGATAAAAAACAACAACAGAAGAAACATTAAACTTTTATCTCAAAATAACTATAATTCTTTTTATATATATATAAACAAGCGAAATATTCATAGAAACCAAAAACAAAACAAACTGAGTACAATTTAAGCAAGACAGTTTTTTTTTTTTTGTGACAACCTAAGTAAGAAAAAAAGAAACTTGAATAATCGTAAAACTACATGACAGAAACCAGACACGTGTTCCAGAATTACCTGGAACCCTTTTCCAGTACAAGAAAGAAGAGAGCAAGCAAGGGCCCAACAAAAGTGCCCACTGCCTTGCTTCCTTATTTCTTGCCTTGAAAAAGGAATTCCAGGTAATTCCGAAACACGTGTTTGCATTTTGTACTGTAATTTCGTCCTTATTCACGCTGCTTTTTTGCTTACTTCATAGTATGGTTTGCTGATAACCTTAATAAAAGGATATTTAAATATTACGCTGAATAATGCAATGAAAATGCATTACATTAAACTTTTATTTTCAATACTATCAAAATAAACTGAAGACGCAACAGCCTTATCACAAACAATGCTTAAAAGAAAAACACAACATAGTTTGTGTCTTATAACATCGCTGGCAATATACAGTCATTGAAGAATTGTCTGTTGAATAATTCAAGAAATGCATTATTACACTGCAATTCAATCTTTAGATTTAGATTCAAAGAGGCTTCTAGATGGAAAATTCAAACACACAGAGCTGAAGATCATTCCCAGACACATGTAGAAAATTCTATTTATACAAAGTTCTTTATCTTATCTCTTCTATATATATATATATATATATATATATATAGAGAGAGAGAGAGAGAGAGAGAGAGACCAGTGCAGTATTTATACACTGGTTTATTATTTTTCTTATTTATTAATTATTTCGAGAAAGGTGTCAATCCCTGGTGCACTCGCCCTCTCTATATATAATAAAAATTATAAACTAATGAAAAATAATTAAATGAGACAGGGCTCTTTAGTATTGGAAGTCTCAAAACACATAACAGTTAAAGTGAATAAGGCGTTCTAAAACACCAAACCTTAAAAATTAATAAGGCAGACAACCATAAACAACTTTAATAAGTGAAAACTAATTAAAAAAGATTGAAATCGTGTTTCGCCTATGCCTTTATCAAACACAATGTTCAGACATTCTGTCAGACGCCAAATTAGAAATAAGGGAAGTAATTACGCATTGACTCTCTACCGCAAAATAAAAATTACATATTAATCACAAAATATTGTGATTAACAATTATTTCGACTATCCATCCAATTTCTTTGCCCCAGACTCCTAAGTAATATAAAAATTCATCTTTTTAAGCAATCGAAGAGATTGCTTACTGTTTTTTTTTGCATAGAGACTGATATTTCTCTGATTTTTCAGAATAAAGAGAGGAAATATATATATGAATAATATAGAGAAAAATATAAACGAAGTGCAAACCGGAAGTGACGTCATAAATCGGCGACCATTTGACCAGAATTTGTCACTGTATCCCCGAAATTAGCGACAACGTTGGTACGATAAATGAGATGCTAAATCCAGTGTCAGTTTAATTATATTGGTGACATTCGGCGTGATTTCTATAGAATTAAATGTTAAACATTGTGGATATTTCTTTCGTCATAGCTATTGTTATTGAAATTTCATCATTTAAATGCAAAGCAAAAGTAAATTTCTTTAAAATCAATACACATTACACTATAGTTTTAAATTAATGAGAATTGGCACTCATTAATCCTATCGACATTCTAAGGTGATATTTTAATAAATTTTAGTTCTATGTTAATAAGGTATTTACTAACATATTCTAAAAGTTAATATATCTCTTGGCACGTAAGATTTTATTGTTGATGCCCCCCCCCCCATAAACATAAAATCAAAGAATAAAAAAAAAACTAATTGCACTCCTTAATTGTGAGAAATCTGGTTTAAATGTTAAAAGGAAGGTTTATGTTACGGTATGTTAAATCGCGATATATCATATGCTATAAAATTTATCAATTAACTGATAAACAATGTAGGACAGTGATTTCTTTTCTCTTTCTCCCTTTTTTTTTCACTAATCTATGAAATCAATCTTCAGTAACTTGTGGTATTGAGCACAATCTATTGCTATAAATTAATGCAATAATCATCTACATAAATAACAAGAAGTTCCGTCTAGAACTATACGAGCCTACTTCCCGTATACACCAACTTCAAATTTATAATCTAGCTATCTCTCTATCTCTCTCTCTCTTTCTCGTTTAGCTTTAGTTCTTAATTGCTTCATATTCATTCATTCAATCCTTTATTCACTCATTTGTTCACTCATGCTTTCACTTATTCCTTTAATCATTCATTAATTCAAAAATATTATTAAAAATCTCGATTAAAAATTTCATAGGAAAATAGGCTCGTTAGTTCTGGATGAACTTTCTATCTGTACATGTTCTACGTTATAAGAGCTTTCTAATAAAGTTTGTTCCAATCAAATCGGTCAGTTAGATTAGGATTTATATAGGATTGAAATTTCCCCGTAGGCGCTATGTTTTTTTTTTTTTTTTTGAACTGCTTAAAATGAATAAAATTGTTCAAATCAATATTTCACGCCGAGGCTTCTTCCAATAAGCTTGCTCATAGGAACTTGCATCGTGTGCGGAGTTTACATAATTTGCTTCATTTTTGCCCATAGGAGCAAAACTGTTCAAAATTGAACAAAAAATAATATGGCAATGGGCCATTCCACCGTCACGTGCGGGACATATGAACTCAAAAGTTTTACCAAAATTTTGCCATAGAGCAGAAGATTTTAAACAAGTGGAAGCAATTGCATTTTTTAATCTTTACTTATGGTGCAAAGATGCTTTTGACACGTACTTATCTTTCAGAAATCTTTTTTATAGTTTAAAATAAAATTAATCTTCATGTGTCACGTGCGGGACACTTAAAGTCAACCTCTCTTAATTTTCATTATGAATCAACTAGAATTTCTGCTCTATTAATCATGCAGTGACAAAACAAAATATAGGAATTGAAAGTCAAGGCTGCAATGTAAATAAAACATATCTAAAGTTTTGGGAAATAATAATTTTAACAGTTGAAAAAAATTATGTATCGTGTAACGTGCGGGACACAGTTGTCACGTGCGGGACATATTGCAAATTCTTATGTAATACATGTCTTCAGAAAGTTGGAAATTAAATGAAAACATCAAACAATGTATTGGTTATACACTTTAAAACACAAAGCATTAATTTTAATAGAATATATGCGCAAATTGATCACTCCGAGAAATATATAAAATTTTAATTAGAATTAGACTAAATGAAGAAAAGTTTTATTATTTTTTCAAAATTTTAAAAATTTTCTGTTAGATAAAGCGGGAGCTGATATCTTTCTTAAAACATCTTTAAAGAGATAGGGAATTCTATAAGGGTGCTCTGCCCACTTGTAGTATTAGAGCTTTTGTTTCTCTTTTCCGGCTTTAGTCATTTAGTCTTTCCTCATTTATTCAGTCCATTTGTCCTTTTATTTTGTTCCTTCTGGAAATGTGGAACTTTTTTCACTCTTTCAGCACTTGATTTAGGTCCTTCAATCATCCATTTCTGTTCAATCAAAATCAAATTTTATTAATGTTAAAAAGTTAAAATATTATTTAAAGTTGTTGTGCAAAAAGTCATAAAACGGAAATATAATTCAGCTCTAATTCTAAATAGACTTTCTAAAATAAATCTCATTATGTTTAAGCTATGTTGTTACGATGTTGTATCAAATATTGAAAAAAATCAAAAATAATGCTCTTCCAAACTCATCGACAAAAAATGTAGTTGCTTTATAATTTATTATGAATATTTTAAACTAGCTTATTCTTATTTGTCTTTCTATATGACTTGAGTAATCTGTTCTGAAACATAAATGATCCTTGAAATGATAGGGCATTCTGTAATGAAAATATAAAATTTTAGAAATATATGCTCTATTAAATACATAATTTAGCAAAAATTATCATAAATATGAGAGAATGTATAATTTATTTCTTTAGAGTAACACAATTTTAAAACAAAAAACCATTAAAGAATTTAAGTTATGTTGAAATAAAATTCTTATCAACATTTAGAAATTGGAGTTGTGTTTCCTACATGTAATGCGTCACGTGCCGGAAAGTTTTGTTTTTGGATTTTTTTACAAGTAAAAGTAACTTTAAAAGCTAGAACTAGCATAGGATATGTGTACTACATTAATCTGCTTTAGAAATGCCATTTGCACAAAATAAATGCGCTTCATTTTTAACCTAAATGAAAATATTCATCTTTTTCGTCACGTGCGGGACACGAAAAATAAGCTCTTTGAGGGTGCTAGTATAGCTATTGAGATATCTCCTAGATCTTAAAGCTTAATAAAATAAAATAATTAACTTTTAGACTTACCTATAAAGTTGACATCAGGAGTTTCAGTTGATTTCTTTTATCCAAAACAATCATGCAAAATTCGTTCGAAAACTCAATGAACTTGCTTGCACAAATTAACCATCTTTAGAGCACTGTGTTGCCAATCCAGAAATGATAAACTTTGATTTCTTACACAAAACATAAAATTTGACATTTTATCTTTTAATACATACCAAAATTATCCACGTAAGTATGATTTTAAAATTGACCATCCATGTACCTGTTTTCATGGAATGGCCCAAATGAGATGTTCTCGTCGAGATCTTTCGAATGCAAAAAGAATTTTTCGAATCAGACAGTTTGTTCAAAAGTTATTGGGGGGGGGGGGCAGACCGACAGACAGACAAAATGAGCGACAGACCGACAGACACACTTTTTCCCCCCATCTCAAAACCCTACTTTCAAGTTTTAATTTTTCTATCTTTATTTAATTACTTCACTTATTTTTGACTTTTCTTGATTTCTTACGATATTTTCACGATACATTATGCCTTCTTTCATGCTTTATTATTATTTTTTTTACTTTTACGGGAAAGTAGGCTAAAAAACGGTGGTTTATCTGCTTGAAGTTCTATGATTTGATTTCTCAGCTAAAAATACTGTGACTTTAATCACTATCATCACACGATAAACAACTTAAAAATTGAAAAAAAAAATATTAGAGCCATAGTTTAAACAAGAAGTTCCGTCTAGAACTATACAAGCCTACTTTCCCGTATACACCAAGCTCAAATTTATAATCTAGCTATCTCTTTCTCATTTAACTATAGTTCTTAATTACTTCAAATATACCTTTTTCAACGGATAATACATATTCATTCACTCATTCATTCTTTCATTTATTCATTCATTCATTCTTTCACTCATTTATTCATTGAGAAATATCCTTCAAAATCCCGATCAAAAACATTCATAGGAAAATAGGCTCGCTCAGTTCTTGTTGAACTTCGTATCTGAATATGTTCTACAGCGATAATATCTTTCCGATAAAGTTTGTTGCAAGCAAATCCGTCGGTTAGATCAGGATTTATATGGGATTGAAATGCCCCGTAGGTGCTAATGTTAATTTGGTAGCTTTCCATTGTCATGGCGCAACTCTGGCCAAGCAGGCTTTTTGGCGACAGCGCACGAAAAAGGTTACCAGCACCGATATTCCGTTTGGCGTTGGCTGCATCATTATTGGCGAATTTATCGCCTGCGCCGAGACAATGGAAAAATGACGCTATTTCTCTTTTTTTTTTAGAACTGTTCAAAAATGAACAAAAATTGTTCAAACCAATATTTTACGCCAAAAGCTTCTTCCAGTAAACTTGCTCATAGAAATATGGATGTTGTGCACACAGTTTACATAATTTGCTTCATTTTTGCCCATAGGCGCTATTATTAAAATTTTTGAAGTGTTCAAAATTGAACAAAAAATTGTTCAAATCAAAAAATATGAAAATGAGATGTCCTCGACGAGACCTTTCGAATGCAAAAAGAATTTTTCGAATCGGACAATTCGTTCAAAAGTTATTAGTTGGGGACAGACAGACCTACAGACAGACCGACACACTTTTTCTCCATCTCAAAACCCTACTTTCAAATTTTTTACTTTTCATTCTTTATTTAATTACTTAACTTATTTTTGACTTTTCTTGATTTCTAATGATATTTTCACAATAAATTAAGCCTTCTTTCATGCTTTATTATTTTATTTTTTTACTTTTACGGAAAAGTAGGCTAAACAAGAGACTGGTTGTGTACGTATGTATGTTCCTTATACAAACTCGCAGTTGAAGTCGGATTTTCACCAAATTTGGAACCAGGTGGTGGTTGTAGGGGGAATTTTCGAACGTTAAAAACGTTCTAAAACTTTCAAATATTAATTTCATAACCATAAATTAATTAACTTTTTTTTTTTTCCTCAGACGACTAATGAAGCGCTTTATTTTTTATTCTATTTGTACAGTTGCCACTTTATTAATATTTGCTAGATAAAATTTTATTCACAATTTTTTACAATGTTTGAGGCACAGCCGATTTTTAATATTTCTTAATTTTCGTTTTGTTTTTTAAACGATTTCAAAAGTATTCCATCCCAAAATGTTCGGCATTTTGAGGTGCAGTCGGTTTTTATTTGCTTTCTCTTTTGTTTTGCGTTTACTTCTTTCTTTTTAAACGATTTAAAATTTATTTTCTGCCGCACAGGGACAAGATTAATCGATAGATTTATTTTGATTTCCTTATTTTAAAAGGTATTTTTGAGCGACCATTGTCCATAACCGCGACCATAGGGCATAAAAGAACTTATATTTTCAAATCTTATGGGTGGGGTTTCTGGACTATTGTCCTTTTTTCTTTCAACTGGGATATTTCTGGTGGCAACTTTCAGAAAGACTGTCATCGATGGTATCCGTATTCTAAAAAATATTTTAAAGAGCAGTTTTCAATATACTAACAAAGACTTTTAGAGGGTCTGTTGACGTCTAAGAACTGAAACCCTTTTTATATTAGGGAATATTTCCCCCCGTTCTAACTCAAACGTTGATTTCGAAAGACAGTTGTCCTTATTATAATGGAATTTCATTAGCAACTCAGTGCCTGACTACCACAAAGGCCACCTAGGCCGCGGCCTTGGGCCCCCAAATTGCAAGAAAGATTTCTGAAAATATCTGTTGAAAGATAATATTTTACAAAATGGAAAGATCTTAACTCATTTAAATGGCGAGCTAAAAGTATTTGCGTAAACAAGGTGAGCTATGCAGAATCAGATCAATATCTTCATTGACTATCACGCTAAAATAAAAAGTTTGTTAAGAAAAATAAATAAATATAGTTTTTTAATCAGGAAACCAAGGTTGATTGATATAAATCTTACTTTTAAAATGTATTTTAAACGTACTATCATAATTTAATAATTAAATAACAAACAAATAAGTTAAATGTTCTTTTCATGAATTTAATTTTTTTGTTCTGCAGTCTCATGCTTGACAGAAGTTTAATTTTCTTTTAAATCATTGAATATTCTTGTTTTTACTTTTAAATATGAAATTATATGAATTTATGATGTTGATAATTATGTATAAATACATGATTCTTTACACAAAAGGAATAAAATGATATACTGAAATTACATATTCAGTTTGATTAATTCAATTATAAAAAATAGTTTTTGTCGTTAATTGAAAGTAAAATCACTAGTTCCAATTAGAATTTTATCAAGTCATTATTGTAATATTTAAAATGCTTGTAACAGAATTAGAACATAGAGACAATGTGGATGCCATGAAAGATAATGAGCTGTTTATGAAATCTGATGCCAGCTTTTTAAATTATAGTATTAATACCAAAGCATTTGATAATAACGAGCAATTTATTTTCTATCATATCTGTTTATTTCAATTACAGCATGTGTTTTCCTTCGGTTGTTATTACTGTTTTTTATTTATTTAATATTAAAAAACAGTAAAATTTGAAAATACAATATGTGTATTCAAAAAGTTTGCTTATGTAATGAATAACACAAAAATCATATTGAATAAAAACAATATAGAATGCACAATAGTAGGATGTCGTGTCAGTAGGTGCTTTATTCCCCCTTGCCAATTGGGTATGAACCCAATAATCTCCCAGCTTATTTAACTTTATACATTATACCCAGTATTTTTATTTTTGTACCATAGGGGGCCCCAAAATAATGTTGTGCCTTGGGCCCCCGACTGTCTTAATCGGGCCCTGTAGCAACTTTCTCCTTTTTTATACAGAACAGAGTGCTGAACATGTCTCAAACATGACATTAGTCTTTCTCCGCCAGTGAATGACGCAATATTCGAGGTATCCCGTGCAAAGCTAGGCAATGCAGCTAGTTACAATAAAAAATCCCTTTTATTAACAATTTCAAACATAGTCAATCAACGTCAAAAATAGTTTATTCAGTGCCACGTAATGGAAATTTGTAATTACAAATTTCAAAGCTCTTATCTATGATGCAATTTTTTAGCCCCATTTTCTCAACACCTGAGGCAAACTAATTGATGGTCTTGAATGAAAGTTCGTACAGGTTTTTTTTTCAAAAGATTTCAAGACTTTCCGTCTAACGACTATTTTGCACTTGAAAGCATCAAATTGATCAGCTCATCGTTTCTCGCGATTTAAGCACTTGCTGAAAATTGTTACATCATGTTTGGTAAGCGAAGAGGAAACACGTAATCTATTTTTTTTAACCTTTTAATGTGAAGAGGACTCTGGAAAAGATGACGAGCTGTTGCTTAATCGTCACAGTTTCCTTCTATACTGCAGGGGTTGTTTACAAATTTTCAGCGCAATATCTTATTAAAGTGTACTAGGGATTAGAATATTTTTCAAAGGATTTCTGGTTTTCGTACTACATTACAAACATGTAGAATTTAAACTAATTATAGGATAATTTAAATAAAGGGAAAAAAATTAATAATGAAATCGAAATGTCAAAATCTCAGCTAAAGACTTTGTTTGGCGAAAAGTCAATAAAAATATATATATAAACAAAAAATAAAATTTTAATGTGTACAAAACACAATACTGTTAAAAGTCTAAATAGTTTTAAAAAGTTTTAAAAAATCAGTTTTTTTACGTCGGTTTAAAATTTTAATAGATAACACATGTTGTATACTTTAATAAATACGTCACAAAACTTTGAGTGAAACTTTAACAGGATTATCAGTTAGGGCAAATAATGAGCTATACAGTTAAGTGACAAATATTACGGAAGGTATCCAGACATGTTAATTTACCTGATCTGGATTGCAGAGTATAAAAAAGCTAATTAACTATGAGGAAAATTCCACATAAATATACATTGTTTTATGAAGTTGTAATCAAAAAGTTGTTATACCGTGTACAACTAATTTTTACTTCTCTTTGATCTGCAACGGAGCTTTGCTTTTTTTACTTGCATATGTGGTTTCAGATTATGTTAAAGAATAAATCCTTTCAGTTTGTGTTGTAGGGTCACCTTTGGTTAGTACTTCAGTTTTATTTTCTATCAATGCATTTGATGAATGGATATACATAAAAGTTTCCTTTTATTTAATGGCATCAATATATTGATCTTGATCAACTATATTGTTTCCAATGTGTCATAATTTGTAATTTTATAGAGACTTGCAAAAAAATTGAATTTTCGAAATTTTGCGAAAGGATTTTTTAAAAGAAAGGTTGATGAGTTACATATCAAATTAAAAGTCCTGCAATTCTCTTTAAAACAAGCTTTTACACAACTCTCTAGACACTCTTACACAGTTCTTTTTACTCCATAGAACTTTGATTATAGCATTTTAAAGCACTAGCAACAAACAAAAACGCGTGCTTATTTGCAAATTTCACAAATTAATAAAATACTCATCAAAAATAAAACATAGAATTTTTATAAATTATACATAAGTTTCAGGTGTCAAACAGTGAGAATTCCATGAAAATAAAAAAAAAATATATTCATATTAATATTCTTTTTTTTTCTTTTCAAATCAAGATTCAGATACCCCCCCCCCCCCCCAATGTTGCCTATGTTGAATGAGCAAATACCTTATTGTTCTTATTAGTGTTGTAATCATTGCATTCCATAAATTAATAAAATTAAAGTAAAATATTTTTCTTAGATTAAAAATAGGAATTTGTTATTTGATATGATAAATGGTCCTTGTACAATGGCAGACTTTTGTGTAAAACGATGGAGGGAACAAGCTGGTACAGTTAAAAATCGTCCTTTTTCAATACTTTACATTGCTAGCTTTTATTTTAATTAGACCCTATTCCGTGTAATGTCTTTATTTTATTTATTTATTATTATTATTTTAAATATTAATATTATTATTATGAATTTACTTGATCAAATCATCAGCAACAGTTGTGTATTACTGCGCGTTTTATTAAATAGTCTTAAACTCCAGTGGCTAGAAACCTAGGTCTGCTGGTTACGTGGTATCCTAGTAAAAAATACTATTTTTGCTGAAAACATGATGTCTTAAGGCATTTCTCTAGTTTATTCGATGAAAGCATGTGTATAGACACTGACATTGAATTTTGCAGTTGTGACCAAAGTTACGTGTTTAAAACGTCAGCCTATCAAGTGTGAATCAATAAGCACGTCCATTTATGATTTATCAGTGAAGGCAGAAACATACTTTAAGGATTTTATGTTATAGGTGACAGCTAAAAGGCATAGCATTACATTGTACGAGTTTACCTAAATTCGATTGTTAGAGTTCAAAATGCAATTACTGTTAGCTACTAGCTCAAAGGTTTTTCCTTTATTAATACTAAGATGATTTCATCAGTCAAAACTTTTCAAGCTCGCAATTCCGTTTGCATTTATATTCGAATAGCCTCGCTAATTTGCTTTGGGAGAAAATTTTATTCTTTTTAGCCGTCGTCCTTCATGTGGTGATCTCCACAATTAATCTCTACAGTGTTCATAAGTAAAACGAAATTTCTTGTTCAATGGATTGCACGAAACACTTTATTTAAAGTGCTGAAAAAAAGTGAATCTTACGATGCTAGCGCAGTAATCTGGCCATGAAACTCATGCATTCCATTTCCCCCTATTTGAGATTTTAGACCACCAATAAAATGAATATTAGATGTAAAAAACAAATTACACGCATCAAATTTTTATTTCTTCTTAATTGAATCATTGTTTTGCATACAATTAGATTCAAAGCTAAAAAAAAGAGCTTTATTTGAATAGCAAAATCTTGTCATTTATATCGAATTTATGTGAATATAATATTTTAGTAAAATAAAATGAAAAGAGTTATAAACAGCTACATAAAAAAACGGCCATAAAATCGTTTAAACCAAAGCAGAAAATATGTTATTTGTTTTGGCCACGTTAAATAGCATATTGCATGTTTGATTCAAGAAAGCTAAAAGAGATATGGAACCTGCTGCGTAAGATTTATTGATTCCCTTAGGACAGAAAACTTTCTATTTACTAAATGCTTATATGTTAAAAGTCAAACAACTTGATTATTTTTGTTGATCCAGAGACTTGAAGCATTATTTTCAAGAGGAATGATGATAGCTGTGTTAATCATGCGTAAGAACAACCTTTTTGTGTCGCCGAATTATCTTTTAACTATTCAAAAATTTAAGTTTTTCCCATAAGCATGAAACACATATAAAGAACACAAATCGTTTAATTCGAATATGCGATGCGCATTCTTTGTTAACGAGACTAATAAAACTTCATTTTTTATCATTCATACTAAAATTAAGTGTCATATCTACTCAATGAAATCTGTTTTATGTATCGTATTTATAATACAAGAAATTTCAATGTAATTACTTTGGACCAAATTAATATAAATGCTGGTGATAATTATGTACTGTATGAGTTTTGCAAATTTTATAACAAATACTCTTCTAGTTGTGATATTTTTAATGTTAAGACGTTCCGTAATAGTATTAGAAATGTTTTAAACTTTTATTGAAACTTTTGATTTTTTTCTTCTGTACTTTTACAGAATTTTTTTGCAGTGTAAACAACTATAAAATGCATTTGTTGAAATGAAAAACGAATTTTACAGATATCTGACACACATATAGCTGTAGAAGAATGGCTACGATAATAGCATTTTTATAGGTTATGTTAAAAAAGAGAGGAGGGGTGTAGAACGTGTGGAATTCAATTGAATTGGTAAGTGGAAAAACAGTACTAGTCCAAACAACCCATTCTTAGATATTTGCAAAAACATTTGTTTTTAAATGTGACAAATACAGTCAACATTATGATAATGGAGTCTGGAGTCTGATAAAGTGTTTGCCTGATGCGTAAGAATGTCCTTATCTGACTAATTTGTTTTAAACATTTATCAAAAGTTTGAAATAAAATGTTAATTATTCCTGGACATGTACCTTTTTCCCACGCAAGTTCACTTAGTTAACTTTTCACTGTTAACAATAATATTACGATACTGGAACAATTAATTATTTACATTTTTACATAAATTTAATACAATAATGCACATTTATGAAACTACATTAAACATCCGTGTTGTTAAACAAAACTGTAAAAAAAGGCAAATCAATATCGGGGACTTCAACGCGTAGAAAACTTGAGAAATTCAATCAGCACAAAATGTCACAATATTAGACGTCTTCATCTTCCCCAGCGGTTTTCCAAGTAGATATTCCATTGTAGAGTGCTAATGGTTCGTTACGGACGTATTTTGTCAACTTGCATTTTGTTCTTTTTTCCCCATTTATTCCGAAGTTTCTGTGTAGGCTTGGTTTGCTGGTAAAGTTTGGTTGGCTTTGTTTTTGATCATCTTGAATGTTCCAGTTTTAAGCCCATTGATGAAATCGTGTGTTTTAATATAACCAAGCATGTCACTGACGTAGACAAACATGGCGTACTCAGGTATAGTAAATGTCTCCTTATTGTATTTATTGATTTAGTTGCTTTCTTGTAAACAGAAGGCCAACAGTGCTTTTAAAGTTTACCATATCTTCATAAGTTACTGTTTTCACTGTAAAAAATATGGTTTACTAGTAGTGAATCCTTCTCAACATCCTGAGTGAGATAGGTTGCAGCTTCTTAATGTTTCCTTCAATCGTCCCAAATTCCCTGTCGCATGGTAGGCAGGAATATCCTCTAACAGGGGGAAAAGTATGCATAATGTTGAAACGATTGCGTGCATGCAATACCATTAAAAATCTCACAAATGTGTGATTTCAGTTTATGCCATTGAAAGTGAGGATTGTAAGTGAGAGAAAAAACTACTAATCCAAGACATGTATTGTTTTTCTATTCATTTAACCCCATGCCTAGCTGTAATAACTTGACAGGTCTTGACAATTTTATTCTTCTTCATTACAAGGTATAGCTCTACATTTTATTATTACTTTTGGCAGTTATCTAAAAATGGCCGATTTTGGACTAGTACTGTTTTTCCACTCCACCGATTCAATTATTTCATCAAAAAGGGCAAGTTCAAAACTTGGTAGTTTTCCATTTGAAAAACAGTTGTCAGAACAAAGACAATTCTCTTACTTATATCAACCTAGTTCTTAATAATAACACATTTTTGGCAACAATCCAACTTGAACTATGCTCGAACTTCACTCTCAACACTAAATTTGCTAATAAGACACTTTCGTAGCCCAAATTTTTCAAAAATTAGGAATCCCAACTCAAGTAGAATGTGCCACGCTAAGACACTTGAATCTGTCTAATGTACAAAAAAAAAAACCTAAGCGCAACCACACACTACAACACACGCAACAAATGAAAAATTTAAAGACATTTATTTTTAAATTCTGAAAACCAAGGACCAGAAACTGCAAATAAAAACAGTTATTTTAAACATCAGTCGCTACCTGAAAACAATCACGTGAAAGCAGCAAACCAGGAAAGTAATATTGCAAATGGCAATCAAATGCTGCAAACTAAGGGGTGTCTCCTCGAAATTAGACCTTCGTCACTCTTTAACTTTATCGCATAGTTAATTAATCCTTAAATTGGTAGTTCTCGATTTAGTTAAAATCAAAAATTACCCTTCACAATATTCTTTAAGGAAATTTCAGAATTTATGAATCCTGTATTCAAATGTGTTTTTTCTATTTCTGCCTATTCGCTTTTATGCTAGAACCTAAAACTTTTTTTTATATAAATCTAGTGAAGAGAGGTTAAAAGTTACCGGAAATAAAATGTAAATTTTACCTTTAAGAAAAATCTTGCCTCCTTAGCTTATTTGTCCGTAAGAACATAAAACATGCATTCACTGATGTAATGTTTGTTGGGTCTTCATTTATTTGTTTTACTTACTTATTTGTTTATTTATTCATTCATTTTTGACCTAACGAAAATTATACGCTATGTCAGATTTTTCTTGAGTAAATTTCTGCATCTACTCAAGTCGGAGGTGATGCAGGCTCTTCAGACTGATAGGGTGATTTAATCACCAAAAATCAACCCTTATTTTGCTCTATGAGTTTTCAAACGAAGATTTGTTTCAATAACAATTGCCTTAATTGAGCTCTATTGCCCCCGGTTGATTTTCATGACAGACCTTTCTTTTTTCTATATCATTTGAGGGAAATTGAACAAAAATATCATCAACTTCAGCAAAATATCATCGCAGTATTTTCATCAACAACAGTTTTGCTCTAAAAGTAATGTTTCTACTAGGTGTACAACTTTGCTTCCGCCGTTTTCCCCCCAAAATTTGAGGCTTTAATGAAAAAAATTCGTTACACATGTATCATTCAAAGTATTTTCCATCGCTGGCCACTACTTTCTCCCATCTTTCAGGCAGTGTACGAATCCCGCGTCGAAAAAATTGTTCATCTTTTGAAGAGATCCACGAATCGATCCAATTTTTGACTTCTTCATGAGATTGGAAGTGTTGGTCAGCCAGTTCGTGCGCCATTGATCGGAACAGGTGATAGTCAGAGAGAGCAATGTCTGGAGCATACGGCGGGTGCGGTAGGACTTCCCATTGTAACGTTTCCAAGTACGTTTTGATCTTGTTTGAAACGTGAGGTCTAGCCTTGTCTTGCTTCTGAATCATGCCCATGGCCTTGAGACGTTTTGAAATGGCTTGCTGTGTCACTCCCAATGATCGTGCCAATTCTTGTTGATTTTGACGCGAGTCTTCACTCAGTAATGTCTCAAATTCTGCATCTTCGAAAACTTTCTCTCTTCCACCTCCATGCCGGTCTTTGACGTTAAAATCACCGTTTTTGAAGCGTTGAAACCACTCACGACACGTTCTTTCACTAATATCGTCCTCAGCATACGTACTTGAGAGCATTCGATGAGACTCAGCCGCCGTTTTCTTCATATTGAAGCAAAACAGTAACACCTCCCGCAAATGACGAGAATTGGGCTCGTAAAGTGACATTTTCAATCGAGAACAACTTTATGATGCAGTCACAAACCGGCTAATGTTTGAATGGCGTACTGTTGACTGAGATCCAAGCTAACTGCCTGACGTCAACGATCTGTTTATTTCGACCGCTACATACCGTTGTCGCTACCTATCGGAAAACGGCGGAAGCAAAGTTGTACACCTAGTAATTTTATTGAAGTCTATATTTTCAATTTCTCTTTAATGATGGGCGTATCTTTTGCGTACATCATTTAACTGAATTTTAGCAAAAGCCTTATCATCTTTACAAATAATATTTGGAAAAGTTTTATCCAAAACAAATGCAAATTATTTTCCCTGGTATTTCTGATATTTTCAATAAATAACAATTTATCAAAAATATCAGAGAAATAACAGGAAAAATTTACCTTTAAGTTATCTACCTACCCAAGTTCCAACCTTGTCTGATGTCCATGTTCATTCGGGGGGTTTTACTTTATAGTTTTAAAACATGGCCAACCTAACCTTTTAAAAGTATGTCAAGCGAAGACTTATTTCTCACCTCTTTACGAAAATTACTTCCACCCTGCTCGTGTAGTTTTCGCATGCTTCGTTCAAAGTTAATGAATATTCAAAAATTCGCCAATATTTGGGGATGTTTCCAGTCACGCTCTCTTAAGATTCAACTATCGATGTATAAAGTTAAATCACCAACATTGTCGGTTTTAATTGATCATGATAAAATGCCACAATGGATGAGATTAATCACGGATTTATACTACTTACAAATGTGTGCAAAGAAACATCGAAGAAACGTGGCACATTTGAGTAATTACAGTTTTTACAGTAGATACATGAAATTGCATCGCTTTGACACTATTAACAAGGTGAAAAAAATATTAATTAGATCGCTGTGCTTAAAGATATATTAAAAGGAAATTATTATTAAAAAGAAATAGAAAGCCCATCGGCTAAGCCAGTGCGCTAAGATGCAGATTTGCCTGTCACTAAAAATTAGGTTTACGTAACTTTTCTGTGAACCATGATTGTTTTGATTGCGTCGTAATCTAAAAAGTCAGTTTGGAAAACCGTCATTGTTCATGTGAAAGTCATGGCAGTAATCTATAAATCAACAGCGAAGGATTTTTTTTTTTTTGCTGTGGCTGCCTTTAACTAGTATTGCAGAAACAAAACAAACTCCAATTTTTTAGTGATTTTGCTTAGTTCCAAAAGGCATCGCGTTACATCCTGGAGGGCTATGCAGTGAACAAACACTTCGGCAATCATTATCTATTTTTTTATTTACTTATTTCAATTCAGTTTATCGTGAGTTTGTTAGAAAATAGATGCACACGAACACCTACACACACACACACACAAATGTGGTAGCTTTATTTTTTTTACGTATGTACATTGCAAAAATAGATTTTTCCATCACACTTAATTCTAATAACTAAACGGAAACACAAAAAATGTGAGCAACTGCGAAGATAAATACGCCGTACACTGTTAGAAATTTCATCATGAAATTACGGTTAAATAACCAGCAGCAGTCTGTCCATCTAATTAACCGTTAAATTTACGGTTTGGAACATTTTTGTATCTTTACTGGTTCTAAAACATTTCCAATTACCGTGGTTAAAATGCCGTAAATACAAAAGTTTATGGTTCCATAACCATTTAGTATCACTTATGATAACATGCTGCAGTTATGGTAATTAACTATGTACGTAGAATCTTCGAGGCGTAGAAACCATTCACAGCTATTATATTGTGGCGGACGACGAGGGGCGAGGACACGGTGGAGCAAGAGGTCTGCCGGAGACGGGGATAGAACCCGGGACCTCCACGGTGGAAACCAGCACTTCTTTCATTTGCCAAGAGGTACCTACTGGATATCTAAGATATTAAGATTTTTTTTTATTCCGAGAAAGATAAAACTGTAATATCAAAAAATAATTATATGGGATATTTTTCCACAACCAGTGTTTATGACTATTACTAAATTCATCTTCTCTTCATTTCCCCCCTTCAGGTAAAAAAGGAACTATACAATATTATGCGATGGAATTCTAATCTTCACACTTCTTCGATCCACAACCAAGATGGACGCCCGATTCTTATTGAATACGAGACATAGGTGTCGCTCATAATATTACGGTTAATTAAACGTTCTTTAGGAGAAACAGAGTATAAACGATTTTTTTTCACAATCAGTTTGAGTACCATCCTTTTAATGGTTATTCGACTGTTGTAATTAAATATGGTAAAATAACAATGAAATAAATTGTTATATTACTATTTTTTAACGAAAATTTTTAACAGCGTAAGTAAAAATGGGCATAATTTCAAATAGCCCATTTTTCCCGACCGCCATATCGTATAACACATACTAATATCAAAATAATAATAATAATGTAATGATAAACAAGCCGAAAGTACAAGAAGAAGGTAATTGAAATTCACTCATAATTAGAACTAATTGCATCACATTATCAAAAATGAAAATGCTGCTGAAAATAAAATTGGATCGTTCAGTCGCCTTATAAAGAGATTATTAATTCATTCAGGTTGTTAATAGTTAAAGCAACATACATTATACTAATTTAAAGCATTGTAAAGTTTTTTTTTGAAACGAGTCCTCTGGTGGAGAAATTTTAATTAAACTCGTTATTCAAATTATTCATTCATCAAAACTTCTTTTCGAAACAACTTAATTTAAAGAAGTTAATGGAAAAATAAATTATTGTGTGGGGGATTTATAATAGCATTGACAATTTGGCTTTTGAGCTAAAGATTTTTCACTTTTATTATATTTTTTGTGTGAAGATACTCATGCCCTTTTAAACAATGTTATACAAAATGTTAACTTCTTTTTCACAAGAAAAAAATTATAATCTGTAATTTGAGAATTTATTCTTGCGTCTAGTTTTAGATATGCTAAAATAAGGTAATTTAATTTAAAGGAGACTACTTTTTTAATACAGTCATATTAAAAGTATTCTTCAATCTATGAAGAAAGTTTTGATGTTCCTTGACAAAAAGAAAATAAATTACATTCGATTTTTCAATTTGTTCTTTTGGTACTAATGACCCCTACTTAAATTTTAATAAGGAAATATTATGTTGATATGTAAAAAATTTTTCTTTCCATCGCGCGCACTGCCTTATGCCCGAAATTACACGGTTTATTCGTTTCCTGTAAAAATATACACAAGAAGAAAACGTTTAAACCCTTTAGTTTAAAGCGATGATTTTGCGTTTCAATCTTTATTTTGAAAATGGGTCATTAATGTCCAGTGAACCAATGGTCCACATCCGACCATCACTAATCTTGACGAAACTTCGTACAGTGCTTCCAGTATGTATGAAACTGGGGCCGTGGTAGCCTAGTGGTTAGAGCGTCGGACTTCCACCTGGAAGGTCGCGCGTTCGATACCCACTGAATACCACCCATGTACACTTGGGAATACGTGCATGTAAAATCAGTGGACCCCACTACCTCGAACCGTGCGCAAGCAATCCTAAGGACTCAGCTAATAGAAGTATGTATGAGAGAAGTATGCATGAAACTAAGAAAATTTTCACAGATCCCAAATATCACTCGTAAAACTCTCTCAGTACGGACCATCCAAAGTTTAGGTTCAAAAACTTTTTGAGTGCTGTGCTAATCAAGTAGATATGTTTGGATGTCCCTGGAGAGTCAAAAAATAAGTTCACCAACGTAATACTCGTATTTGATCAGCCTATCCAGCAAATTTCGCTTCGTAGTTCGACAAAATTAGAGTGATTTTAAACTTTTGCAGCACGTGCAGTCAAAGTTGAAACTAAATTCACTTACATGATCAAAACCTGAACTTTAAAGAGCTATATAGTTCGACTACGGAATATTTATATTTGGACGCTTCTGCGCATGGCAGAAAAAAACGAATCCATTCAAGTTTTAGGGAAGTTAGTTTTGCAGGTGCGTTTTTTTAGTACGCGAATCAGAATGTTTGCTTCTCTGATTGTTGAAAGCAACTTAATTTATAAACTGGCATATAGCATCAGGTCGGAAGAAATGAAGTATGTTAAACGAACTAGAACGAGGACAAGAACCTAGAACATAAATAGATTCTACCAGGCTGATCGCTTTGGTTGATGGTAGAACCGTACTCAATAACAAATCAATCTCTGAGTTTGATATTACTCGGTAGGTTTTTAGTGACGATTGTTTTTGTTTGGTTACGGCTAAGCCACTTAATATGATAACAAAATTTTATCAGATGAAAATTGGTTGGGATTTTTAAATTGCTGACGTTATTATTATTATTTTTTACTTATTCTAGTTACGGACTAGTTCACATTTTTTTCTTTTATAACCCCAAATCATTCATTATCTTCAAGTAGTCTAATTACCATCTTGGGCCATTCTATATAAAATGTATTACAAGTGACAATTGTATTTCATTCAAAAAAAAGTTACTAAAAAGGTATTGAACAAAAACATTTTGCTGAAAAAATCACACGCATGTATAATAATTTTTTCAGCAAACTTTAAAAAAATAAAAATATAAAAAAACCTATTTATTGTAAATAAGTTTAGTCTCTAAAAGAAGATGAGTATATCTTTTCTTACCCGATGTACTTAAAGATCTTCCGAGTTTATAATTGGAAGGCGGAAATAGTTTCTGTTCAGGTAATCTAACAATCATGAATAATGTTTCTACACTAAACTCGTTTTTTCAGAAGATGATATGATGGTGAATTATTAGCATTTCAAATTATTATTTTAACGTCGTCAAACTCATATTGAATTATTTAATATTCTTTTGAACTAGTGCAATTAAAAATTGAATGAGCAATGTCACTCACGTTGTGGTTTAAAAGATTTTACTCAGTAAATATAGATCCTGTTAATTTGAAAAAATAATTAATTGCATAATAAATATTCTAAAAGATATTTTAATAAGTAAGATGAAATAAGGTTGCTCTATTTGTTTGATTCAGACTGTGGACATTGTTTTTAAATTATAAAATGCGTAAATATTATTTTACAATAATGGAAATATTTTCAGTGTGCTTCTGTTGTTGCTTCACAATGAGCAAAAGAGGAATTAAGTTTGACGAGAATAGTGTTAATCAATTATAAGCGTGATATTAAAAACATAGTGAAATCTTGTTTTTCCACAGCATAAATAATAATTTCTTTAAATTGCACATTATTTTTTAATTAACAACTAAATCTGCTTATCCGCTTCAATTTTTTTTATTTATTTATTACTATTGTGTGTGTGTGTGTGTGTGTTTTTTTTTTTTTTTTTTTTTTTGTGTGTGTGTACTTGAGTGAATAAAATGCTTTACTAAAATTGAAGGCAAATACAATAATACGTGAAGTTAGCAAATAAAATAAACTTTAAAAAAGAAAAATTCTGTCGTACGCTTTGACACCAGGTGTCATTTCAAACTAAAAGCTTACACCAAGACTTGGAATCCCCATGGATATAAGTTCGAAGCTTCAAACTGCGAATAAAAATCATACACTATGAGCAAAAAAGATACAAGCTATTTTTATAGATTCTATTTGTTGGGGGGGGGGGATATCTATACTTTTTAGTTATGTTCACGGTCTTTCCTTTTCAGCTATTCATATTTAATAGATTATCGATGGATATTTCAGCAGAACGTGATTCATGTTTAACAAGACACTGGCTTTCACAGAAGATTCCCCAGTACCAACTCTAAATCCCCACATAAATCATATTAAAAATGTTTAACGCATGTTGGCTTAATACAACAGAAAACATCTTTTGTGCTGTCGTAGTAGTTCTTGGGAAAAATACGATAATCTCTACAACCAAAAACACTTCAAAAACTAATCCTTTTGATGGGAATACGTTTAGTTCATATTTGAAAACATGAACAGATAGCTGAGGGGCTGAGTGACATCATTAAAGTAATTACGAAAAAATGGTGTTTTGGATACTATTTATATACTTCTAAGTTGTTTAAAAACTTTATTTTTCATGTATGTCTTGAAAAACCAGCTAGTTCTTCACTTTTGGGCCGTTCTTTAGAAATGTGCAATTTGCTGTCCCATGTTAACAGCAACCTCAGAAAAGTGCTTTCCATTTTTATATTTTAATTATTATTTATTTGTCATCTTCTAATAAATAATAAGCAAGCAAATTAAAATAGCAAGCATTCGACAGAGCTGCACATACCTTTTATACGGAAAATTAATATAATCACAAAATGTTATTACATCCACTGCCGCTAATTATGATTTGTATAATTATACCAAAAACGGCCTAGTTACAAGGGAAAAAAACTAACACTAGTATTGAAAATTTGATTTTTATTATGCTTTATGTAATCAAATTCAAAAACGAATTTGTTTTCTTGTTTGCTTGAAATTTAAAAAATATTTTCTGTATTAGTTTTAACTTGTCCCTGTCCTTTTGCGTCATTAACAGCCTCTCATAACCATTAGGTGTCACTGGTCACATCAACAGCTTTCAATCTTAGTAATAGCCGTTTTAATTTTATTGACGAACTAGGAATTTTTTGTGTGGAAATCTGCACACATCTTTAATCGTATATGTTCACCGTTAATCTCATATAAATAGTACGTCAAAAATTTTTGAACTGATAAAATGCAAAATAGATAATTATGATAATGAATAGAACATCATATCAATGCTAGGTTCAAAAATAACTTCCACTTTTCATTTAAACGTCTCTTATTGCCTTATATAACAAAACCTTGTATTCAGATCAATTTAAAAATGTTGAGACAATGAAGCCATAGAAGACATTTAACGTCAAATATTAATCTTTAAAGTTTTATGACTTTTTAAGAAATAAACTGGGAAAAAATAACTTTCTAAGCACTGCACTAGCGAAATTTGCCTGCAGTGATATCAATATTGTTAAGTTTAATCATTTTAATTTCAGTAGAATAATAGGCTATTGTTACAGAAAAGTAATTTTATCGAAGAATTTATTTCCAAGCATTGAATATTCTTTGTTGGCTTGATGCCCTAAGCAATATAACACGAGGCGGGAACTAAAAAGAGAACTTTTGTGTTAAAAGCCAAAAGGATAATGAATTTTCAAATATATTAGCAAAGCTCGAGGAAATAAAGGTTATCTACTGGAAATTGCTTATTGCATTGTTCGGGGTATGTTGACGGAAGTTGTTCATGTGCAAGTGAAAATAATCCGCTATGACTGACTTTCCATGGAGAAGGTTATGCTGTTAAGATTAGGGAAAATTCCAAAGTAATGCAAAATTGGACAGCACAATTTTCTGGAAAGTAGTTTGGTTGAATATCCCATTATCGTTAAACAATTGTTATCACTAGAATGTCCAAACATTACTAAAGGACGAGTGATCTTCATTGAAGTTTTGTTAAGTGATTCAAATAGGTATTGTTAATGGATTTATATTTGTCTGTACCCATTATGGATCTAACGCTAATTTTTAAGTTTTCAAAAGCAAACGTACTGAATTAAAATTGGAGAGAGTGAAGCAAAAGTAAACTAACACGACATAGGTGAAATAGCTAGCTAACTTTTACTTTCCAGTTCCGCAATAAATCAGTAAGCATAAGTAAATCAGTAACTAAAGATAAAAGCTACATTGCGCGTTAGGGTCACATTTAGGCAGTCAACATGAAAGAAATTCTGATTACAGTGATGTGACCATTCGGCGAGCTGAATGTGTTACCTTTCAGTCAAGTTTTTCATTAATGGTGTTTCTCGCAAATTTAGTTAAAACCAAGGTATATAAACTTTAGTTATGGCAATAATGTCGCCAAATACATAACCCCCTTCTTTTTTGACAACTAGATTCGCTGTTAGGCTAACCGCCGGATTCTACCTGGCACATAAAAGAACGCGCAGTCTATATTTATTATTAGTCTATGGTTAGAGCCGAAGCTGGTGATCATACCCTTCATATAAAAATCTGGAAATATGTCCACAGATTACTAACAGAAGAATGAGTTCAGTAAAAGTTAAGGAACTTTATTGCTAATGTTTAAATCCAGTTTCTTACGTATCAAAACAACTTGCGAAAAATATAATGCCTTAATTATTGCAGTCTGATCGTTATATTCAATGTGCAATCTATAATGTCTAAAAATTACTAAAAACTTAAATTCGATGGAAACTTTAGGAGAATTAATGTTTATGCATTCAAATTTGAACTTATTCATATTAAAATGATCTTCGGTAAAATTAATCAGTAAATATTGTAATATAGATCTGTATTCAATGTATACACCGTATCTCTACAATAACTGCAAAATATCCATCCCTTATGCATTTTTAAGCTTAAACTTACAATCTGCTTTTATTCTAAGGTTAGACACTGAAGCTTCGTTGGTAATAAAATTATTTTATGGTAGTTTTAAACTCCGATTAACTAGTTTTATTATAGGCCATAAGTTTCAAGCCAGGATTTTCGTATAACCTCTCCAAAAAATAAAAAATTTGCTTCTTTCTGCTGAAATTAAGATAGAAAAACTTCGAAGTAGATTTTTGAAGCAACGTCGATGTGAATACGAGAAAAAAAGAAGAAAAGTGCTTCGAGGCTAAAAGAGAAATGATGTGATCCCTATTTTCGTTTCCGTAAAAGTTCATTTGCCGCAACATTACAGAGGACTATTGACAAACTACTGCTCCTTTGTTTCATGCCAATCTATCGGAATGCTCAGCAAGAATCGCTTCAATAGCGCTGATGGGACAAATGGTATCCAAGCAACAAATAAGGAAATAATTTATATCATTTGTTCTTTGCTTAGTATGGCAGGCAGAGGAAAGCATATTTCTTAGCCGAAATTGCTAGCTGTCAAGATCTTGCCACGGGTATCAGCTTTTGAAGGATATAATTGATTTCCTTTTACATGCGTGATGCTTCACTTGGTTTCGTATTACCAACTAAACTAAATAAGGTGTCATCTAGCTCTTATTTTTATGCAACATTCAAAACTCTGAAGGAAAAACAAGAGACATTTACTATGTACATAATAGACAATCTTGCTTGGAATTACTCTTGAAATTGAGTCATTGCTTATAGGATTTCCTTATAAAGTAAATAATATAGCTTTTCAAATAAAAATAACATGGTTGTAATCATGTTAGCTGATAAATGCTGATGTCCACGTTTACCACGGGTCCGCTGAATTTTGTCAAGCGGTCCTTAAGTTGTATTTTACAAATTGTGTCTTAGCTTGATACACAGAGTACGATTTTATGGTATATAACTAACGTTGAAGTTCTAATAGAAAAGGCAATATCAATTTTTTTCAATATTTAGTTATTTATAGAAACGTACAAAATGCAACACACTAAAATAATGAAATATTAACAACGTAAATTAATGATTGTGTAAAAATAAATTTTCGGCAATTTACGCCTTTTGTTGTTAACTGAAAGATGAGAATACCTTATATTTTGATTATTTTTATGCAGCACTTGCCAGCTTCTCCCCGTTATTAAAAAAAGAGACAAATAGTTTAATGGTTCCAATCAATTATTGCGTTAGGATTTTGGAATTCGTGAGAGAATGCGTAGATAACCATTAAATTAGTACATTAATGGTTCTTTCAATTCTATTTATAAGAGACTGCGCCTCTCCGCAATAATTTGCTGCCAATAAAACTCAAAAACTAGGAAAATGTTTGAAGAAGATTTTGGTGAAAAGAGTTCTTTTGTAAATTCAAAAGGATTCAATTACATAAAATACAACTTTATTGCTAAATCTTTCACTAAAAACTGACTACTATGTGGGCGGAAATTTTTGTCACAGAACTCGATTTCTAGCCATCTTTTCCGAGCTGTACTACGGACTAATCTGCTATTTACATAAACATCACATCCTTTCGCAGAGATTGTAAGCACGTTCGTCTAAGGCTGTAATTTAAGCATCTCTGACTAAGTTTCAGTTTTGGCGTCCCTAGAAAACTTATTTTCTCACAATACTCTATGCTTCATTTTCAGAACGTGTGTAAGAGAAAATTCGTCAGACAATTTGATAAGAGCTCTTAAGAACGATTAGTTTGGGTGAGATATTTGTTACTGAAAGTAATTTTCAAAGAATATCCTACCATAAGAATATCTGTTATTAGAATGCAATGTATAAACTTCATAAAAATTCTTGACAGGTGTGGGATTTTGAAAATTTATATTATTGAATTTAATGCGCGTATAAGAGTAGCAAGATTGAATGCTGTCACTAAGTAATAATCGTTTTCTAGTTGATAAATACGATTAAAAACCTTATTTTCTAGTTGAAAAATAGAAGAAAAAATATCTGCTACATATTGTATCATAAATTTAACATATTCTGTTTTTAATGTCTAAATTAGGTCTCCTGCATAGTTCTATAAGACTATAAGATACTAGTACTCGTTCTCTTTAAGAAGATGCGTATCATCTCTTCAACTTTAAATAAATATACTTCATAATTGAATTGATTGATAATTTATATATTTGTTAAATCTTTATTAATATTCCATAGTTTCAATCTAATTAAAAATCTATACTCATTTATGCGGGGAATAAGTATTAATTTCTGAAAAGGAAATGTAACACTTATGTACAAAGAATTGATTTCTAATGAAAAGCTTTCAGGTTTCTTTGACTGGTAAAGAAACCTGCAATTCATTTCGACATTACACATCACCCTAATACTTAAGTAGTTGCTCTTAAATATCGGTTCGTTAGAGGGCGATAAAAATAAATGGAAAAAATCAAGAATGCGATAGCCCAATGGTGATTAGAGTCGATGGATTTCTAAGGGCTCTAGGCGATACGATAAATGTCCAGCTTAAATTAAGGAAGAAATAAGGAAAAACATAAAGCGTAAAATAATACAAATAAAATACCACCTACGTCCTTAAGATGTGTATTAAAGTGACCAGGAAAATTATTTCTTATAAATTAAGCCCTTCTGAAAATATCTGCCTTTATATCGTTAATTTTAATTTTATATCTGAAACTTCTTGAACTTCTAGAAGTAAAACCAGCTATATATATATATATATAGATATACATGCCTTATTTGAACACTGCGTCAACTCCATTTTTGAAAGTCTAATGAGTGCTAGGAATTTCATACATTCATTTAATTTTTAGATCTTTCCTTTGACTAAAAAGATAATTAACTATTAATCTTTTGTAAAATGTTATCTGAATTTACTTCTTTATAAGGAATTTTACAATATAAATACTTATATAATTAGCAATTGGAATCAAAATATCGCAGTTGAATGGTTATTTTTAATGAAAGAAAGCTCTTTTGAACTTTTCCCTATTTTTTTTTCTTATGTGTGTGTGTCTCGTTAATTCCCACATATGCCTCCCCTTAAAAAGAGATAAAACAAAACTGAGAAAAAAAGTTAATAATATTTTTGTCCTCCAAAAAATTACAATTCATACCTGAAAAAGAAAGTAATAATGCTTACCATCAAAATTAAATAAGTAGTTAATGCAAGCACCCCGAAAGGCGCCAAAAGACATCAAAATGAGATCAACTAAATCGGACTCATTGTTTAATTAAAGTGGCCAAATTATTTTTAAAGAAAGAAAAAAAGAAGGGTGGGGGAATAAAAGCGATTGATTATTAGTTTAGGGATAAATATGAAATAACTCATTACTTCTGACTATAATAGGGATGTTATCAATTTTTTGATTTCATTTTTATTTCATAGAATGATGCATAAAACTATGCGACTTGGCGACAGTGAGAAACTCGCACTGTCGTAGCAATACGAGGTGTAATTTCGTATATATTTTTTAAAGTGGTGTATCGTTTCTTACTGCTGACTTTATTCCAATTGTTGGTAAATTTATTTAATTTCACCAAATGGCCTTCTAACGTGAAACAGCTCGATAAGACACGAACGGAATTTAAGAAAAAATAATTAAAAACAAATTTTCAATTCTCGTGCATAAGTGAAGCTGGAGTTTTATAACTGCCTCATAACAATATCTAGAGGTCAATAAAACTGCTACATAATTCGTCGAAACTCTCCTTTGAAACAGATTTTTGAAAATAAAGTTCATGAACACTCAGGAACAATGTCGTCGACAAAGAGATAAATTGCTATAAAAAGGGAAAAACGAAAAAAATATGCTTTAGAAATAAGTAGAATCAACTAAAATCTAACTAAGTATAATATTACAAAAATCATTATTTGTATATGCTCTTTAAATTATTGTTTTACTATACATATTTTTAAAGGTTTACTGTCACTGGACTTAAATGATACACTTTTACTTCCAGTTTCTGTCTTTTGTGTTGATATTACATATTCGCTGTTTTCAGAATAATATTTTATAAAACAAAAACATTTTATTTCATAAAATATTTTAAGGAATAAAAACTTAAGTGAACGTATTATTTTCAATATATATATTTTTTATTTTCTGTAAAATGATTTGTCTGTTTTCTTATTATATTGCTAATATCAAATTTTATAAATAAATCCTCCTTCGAAAGAAATATTTAGTTCGAAGGAACAGAGTTTTGTATAATTGTGTAGTTCAAACTAGTTTGTTTCTCAAACTTTTACATGTTATTTTGCACTAAGTTTAGTTAAACTAACGAACGAGTTTTAGCTGCAACGGGAAGAAATTCAATTGAGTCATTCAAAGTAGTTTCTATAGAACATTTTACATCTTATAACTGTCTTTTCCTTAATGTAACGAAAAATTCTTTAAACTGTTCAATTTTGGCACTCGCCATTCTTCAAGCTCTGATGTAGTAATACGTTAAGAAAATGCTAAATTTATTAAGCACTTGTAAATATTGAGACCTACCTAATGATCTTACTTATTCTGCTAGTTTAATCTCGTGGAAGATCGCTCATTTGCGAAAGCAAAGATGAACTTGCTCTGTTATGTGCATAATAATTTTCTGTGAATATAAGAAGTTATTGCTTAGCAAATTATTTTCAATAAATATTAAATCTCTTGTGAGTTGCTTTTGTTTGTGTACATTTTCTTTGCATTGTCGTTATTCATACATTATTTTGAACTGTTTTCTTTTAAGATCTAGCTTAAAAACATAAAAATACATTTATAATTTTTGCTTCGTTTAATTTGAACTAGAAAACATTTCAGTTGTTAAAAAAAATATTAATTAAAATAAATTTAAACGTTTTATTGAATATTTAAAAAACAGTTGTATAGCACTCACAAAAAATATTTTCTCCAAAATGCGTTTACTTATAAACCATCCTAAAAACTTGCTGATGGATTAAAAAATAAATGAATAAATAAACTTACCCAGTATACTAGCTAAGAATGATAAATTGAGAAGCACGAACGAAAGAACTCTAATCATTTCACAGTAAAACGTTTTACAGATTATTTTTGCTTTTATTGAGATTGCAAAATATTAATTTCAGTGTAATTATCTAGTATAAAATAATTTTTACACCATCGAACATCACTATCAATCTTGATTTTCCCTGGCATTATATTAAGTTCTACATGTGTAATAATTTAGCTGATAGCCAGTAATTTTAAAAGGCTTGAGCTATACATTCTTATCGTATATACACCAGGTAACTGAACTCCTGAAGTTGATATTTCTAATATCGTAAGGTTAGGGTAGACCTATTGTGGTTTAGAATATCTATGATCCTATCATGTGTGTAATACAGCAATTCTCAACCAGCGGGGCGCGCCCCCCTAGTGGAGCGCAAGCATACGAGAAGGGGGGCGCGAGAATATCCAAGAGCATTACTTTAAAAAATTGATTAACTGACTGAAAAGAAAGCACACATACACATAAAAAACAAAATACATTTCGACATATTTAATAACTTATTAAAGTGAAACAAATTACTAAATTAAAAATTTAATAATTATTAGTAACTTCCTTGGGATTGTCTTTCAAAGCAAAGGTTTTCGAAGGAAAGCTTAATTTTAGAAATTGCCACCCTCGGTTGCTTCTATATTTAGCCGAGATCTATAGTTTGTCTATAAAGAAGCCACAGCAGAAAATCCAGTTTCACAAAAGTTGTTGAGGATGTTGAAAATGGTAATAGAATGCGAAATGCCTTTGTTTTTAGTGCAAAAAAATCATCCTGTACTCCTGCCCAAAATTAAAATAGTGATTTATTACTAAATTAATTTTATTACTAAAATTTCTTGTTTTTACTCTTGTTTTGGCAGTTAATTAAAAATAATTCAAAAACTACTCATATACATTATTGTTGTATATATTTTATGGTAAGAGGGGGCGCGATGAAAATTATGATAGAAAATTGGGCCGCGTATACTGAAAGGTTGAGAAACGCTGGTGTAATAGCATAAGGAAAGATAAAGAATTGTGGTAGTAAGAGTATTTTTCTTCCACAAATCATGCCGAGCTCATTGAATTAATTCTCTGAAGAATTATATTCGTGATTTTTGTAAATCAACTTATTCTGTTAAAATAAATTAAAGATATGTGAACATGTTTTATAACAACTGTAAAATATATTAAGTCTTAAAAGATTAGGATCTCCTCGATTACCAAAAATTGTACTTACCGTACATAGTTACCTCCCCAATACACACAATTACCCCAGCGTCGGGAACTGTATACAAAAGCATACTTCTTAATATTTGGCTATGCAAAAGTGGCAGCAACTAAGATCGAAATGATTTATTTTTACCTAAGAAATTGGATTAAATGAGAAAACATTTGATAGTTTTAGTATGTTACCATTTTGTAACACTGTATCATTTTGTTTAGTATGTTATCATTTTGTATTATTGTATCATTTTGTTTAGTACGTTATCATTTTGTTTAGTACGTTATCATTTTGTTTAGTACGTTATCATTTTGTTTAGTACGTTATCATTTTGTAACATTGTATCATATTGTTTAGTACGTTATCATTTTGTAACATTGTATCATTTTGTTTAGTATGTTATTATTTTGTACTGCTTTATACCCATTACGAACACTCAGTTTCGTCATTGCATCACTTTTTAAAGATATAGAGAAAGAGAAGAGAAGAGGTTTCCACGGACAGTACATGAAGTTGATTAATAGATTGACTTCATTATTAAATTTGATTATTTGTTATGTTCAATTTTCCCTCCCTTCGTTTCAATTAATAAACTCACTGTCGGGATCTCCTTCGCTTAAATATTGTACACATCTTCAGATAAGAATATTTGCAACAGAAAAAAGGAAGAACGGTGCCTGACAACACTTTTTAAGTTTCGCTTTGACATTATCGTCAGTAAAGATTTACAAAGAGGAATAAGTGCCCCAATTTACCACTTAGTGAAAGCTGAAGAGAAGAATAAAGTAGGTTAAGTTATGCCTCGTAATAGCGGCAACGGTACATTAATAAAATTATACAATTAAACGAGCAATTCATTTTCTGTCATCACTATTAGCATGCTTCAACTTTAATAAACGTAGAGATCCTTATTAGGCATGCAACTTGAATTTGCATTTAAGAAAACTTATCGTTAATTGTGCGTCCCAATACAGATTTAATCACAAATATATTAGATATTTGGCTCACTGAGGCTATTTTAAGTAAATATTTCTACTAAAATTTAAAATGAATGGGGATATTCAGAATGCAGGCACTAAACTTTTTTCTTTTTATTTTGTGTGTGTGGGGGGGGGGGGGGGCTCCATCAAAAGTCAATACTATACCCAATTACAAGAGAAATAAACTTTTGCTCTGATTCTATTCATGGAGTTATATTACATATATATATTCATTCGCAAAATTTCAAGTGTGCGTCTGTACGCACATGTATGTAGAGAGATAGATATTCATGTATATAGGTGTATGTATGTGTGTGTAGGGGGGTGTATACGACACACATATAAAATACGAAGTCTGATGACCCGTTGATTCACGCACTTGCCGAGCAATTTACAACACATATTGCAAAAAATATTACTAATACTTTGCAAGTTTTCTATTTACCCTTCGGAACTCACGTCAAAATGAGTCACCTGAGACTTGCGTGTAAGCGTTTTTCTCACACCACCTTTTTTAATCAAAAAATGATTGTAAGTAAAATATTTCTAACTAAAAAGGATTTTTATTGTTTCGAAACATCAAATGTTTCCCAAAATAATACACTGTTAGAAATTTCATCATGAAACTACGGTTAAATGACCGGCAGCAGTCTGTCCATCTAATTCACCGTCAAATTTACGGTTTGGAACATTTTTCTATCTTTACGGGACCTAACCATTTCCAATCAGCTTGGTTAAGAAGCCGTAAATACAAAAGTTTACGGTTTTATAACCATTTAAAAATGGTTTCAAAACAAAAGTTTTTCCTATTTTTGAACCATTTCGAGGTGTAGAATCTTCGAGGAGTAGAAACAGTAAATGAAGCTTGTCGGAATCGAACCCGCAGTGTACGATCTAACAATCTTGCGCTCTATCCATTCGGCTATCTGCACCACACAAAGCGGTCGTTTTTTTATCAATAAATCTTTCTTTTCAACATGAGAAGAAAGATTTATTGATAAATAAACGGCATTAAAAGTGAAATTTCAGTTTTTGATTGGATCCAAAGCCATTTTTGGTCTAAATTTACTGTATATTGACGAAAATCATTTTATTTGCTGCAAAAATTAAAATACAAACAAGCTTCAGCAGCTCAAGTTATGGGTTCGCTCATTCACAAACAGTTCGGGAATCCGATGTCTCCAATTTTTGATTTACGTGTGTGTGTGTGTTTCTATTTAGTAACCACTGCTTAAGCCACTTTATTTTTGTTCTTTTTTTTATATACACATGCAGATTTGAACTGATAAATCTTTATTTATATTTTGCCAACAACGTAGGACGGTAAGATTCCACAACCAAGATGGACGCCCGATTACGGTTAGTTAAACCTTCTTTAGGATAAACAGAGAATAAACGATTTTTTTCACAATCAGCGGTTTGAGTACCATCTTTTTAATGGTTATTCAACTGTTGTAATTAAATATGGTAAAATAACAATCAAATAAATGGTTATTTTACTACGGAAATTTTTAACAGTGTAGTATTATTCAAAATATAGCGTACACGTGTACTATTTTCATGAAATATTATGTCAGGCAAATTAGGTACTTTTATTTGTGGGGTACAAAGTGTTCCTTATGAAAACTAAGATCTTTTTTATTTTTTTTGCAAACTATGTATGTTTATTTTATAAGTTTTATAAGAAGCATTTTTATCCAGAGCCATTTGAACCAACAACCTTCCTCTTTAAGTCATACTCGAAAATAAAAACAATTCTTCAGTTCGAAGAAATTTAAATAATTAAATAATCATACTATGTAATTGATTTATTCATTAATTTTAGTCCATTTAGGTACATACCTGGTTTAATAATTAATGAAACAAAATAAAAAATATCGTTTCCAGTAAATCACACGAGCACTCACTTGATGAGAAAAACGCTCACATTCAGAAAAAAAAAAAAAAAATACAGTCAAAGGCTAAAGGCCTTATTCACCAACCGATTTGGACCTTCGAACTGCAGATCAAAGGATTCCTGAACCAATCAGAACGCTCAAATCTGCGGTTCGAGTGCTTGACAGCGGTTCGCATCAGTTATTGAATAAGGCTGTTAATGGTTGCGAAACACATCGGACCAGCAAGGAAAAGTTACAAGGAGAAGCTAGACAGAGCAGCACCTTCGCCCTATGAAGTAGAATACAATTTTTTCTTAGTGTGAATATTTTTCTCACGGCGCTAGTTCTGAAGGGTTAAAACCATTCTATTGGTTTGTTTTCTTACCAGTTCCTAATACCGGCATCTAAATATTTTTCAGTTCAAGCCACCAAATAATTGTACGTATCATCCTCGACTTTTGGCCATAATTTTATAGATATCCGTATCCGTTAGAGGTGGTATTTATGTAGTGATAATGAATCAGAACCAACTTTCTAGTAAGATGAAATTTGCATTGTGCTTACTGGAATATTATCGAGAATGCATAAATGAGATGAACTGAGTGGCGTATAAAGGTTAAGTTATTCCAAAATAAAATAAATTCCATTTGTATTATGAATACAGTCTGAGTTCTACGCGAGAAAATATACCAAAGAAAAAAAAAAGAGTCATGCCTCTAGTGCCGTAATAGAAAACTATATTTAAAAGTAAAATCATTCAAATATGATATAATCATTATCTTAACTTGATTTTCGAAGTTAAAAGTGTCAAAGTAATCAGGGTAGAGCAATCCAGGCTGGAAGGGCAGCCTTTGTTCTTTCTAGCTAAATCGATCAGAAGATATCCGGAGAAAGAAAAGCAACACAAAATAGCTCTCAACTTAAGTTCGAGAAAAGTAATGAAAGTAAAGTGTATGAGTTTATAGCTACTGAATACAGGGCCGTTAAGACTTCATCCTGCCAAAGAAAATCGATTGTGGTTGATTAAACTGTTTTACTTGAGGGACTCGTTTGTCCCACATGATAAAACCAGAGGGGAAAATAAAATTGAAAGAGTTTAAAATCTGAAAGCCTTTCATTAAAGTTTTTTTATTTACAACAAAATCTGTTATCGTTTAGGCGAAAATTAAATTAAAAACACTTCATGTACAGAACACAAATGGGATGCGAATGTTCCAGAAACAAATAGCCCCTATTAATACGACCAGTAATGTAAACAATTAAATATTTTGTGTACTTTCAAATAAAAGAAAAAAGCATAGAAAATAGTTTTATTTTTCAAATAAAGAAGAAGTGTGATCTTAAGATTTTTCCTTATTTTTTCAATTTTGTGGGAAAACTTAGTTGGCAACTAAAATGTTTCTTTGTTATTGCTTGCTCTATTTGAGTTAAAAGTTTCATTTTTTAAAAGTATGAGGCTGAAAAGTTTGTTTGTTTTGAGAAGCCACACGATCAATAAATTTATTGGATAGATAGTTTTCAGTTGAAAGAACTTCGGTTGAGTACATAAAAATAGGTTTGGGAGATTTTGGAATAAAAATGAAAACTATCTTGATAAGTTTTAGGTGCTCAAAAAGTAATCTACTACTCTCTCTCTAGTCCCGCATACTTAACTATAGATTTAACACATCCTTTAGTTGGAAACCTGGTAATAGATAACAATGTACATCAAATAGAAGTTATAGCTTTAGCAAAAAATTTACCTATGTGAATACGTTATTTGCCTTCATTAAATGAATTACTTTCATTAAAACCAGAAAGTGGGCTATGTCTCTGACTTGTTCAGAACACGAGTATTCAGAACACAATCTTATAAAATATATTTGTACTGATTTGTTTCCTATTCTTAGCAAATTACCAGTTTGATGGATATTTCTCTTGAGGACTTACTTGATATATTAAAAAAAGTTTCACACAAACGCATGAATAATTATTAACTCGTTTTAAAAGGAAATGCGTTAAAAGTATTCTTTCGTCTTATACAGTGTGTCTTCAGGTTTTCAAAACTGAAATTTCACGATTTTTTTCGGGACCGTTTGGTGATGCATCGGATAGCCGGTGTCACCTGTATGACTGGATATCCGGCTTTAATGTTTGAGTTTTGTAAATTCTGTACATATTTTTAAACATCACACAGCTTCCAAACACGTAGTAAGAGTACAATTTCGTAATTTTCAAAACATGTTAATTAATCAACTTTAAAAATGAAATTGTATATACCGGATATTTAAAAACCTGTTGGACACCGGATTTCCGGTGCCTCCTGGAAGGGACCAGTCCCGTCGGACGAAAAATTTTCGTGACCAATTCGTAATTTTCGGGACCTTCGTGACCGGTAGACCCTGTTATAGCCGTGGTCTCTCAAAATAGGCCCCTCTTCACCGTATAGTACGCCTCTGGTAACTTGAAGCATGACCTGGAGAGTTTATTTCTTCTTACAGAGAGAATAGGTTATTAGCGCTGAGTTGAGTTGTGCTACTGTCGCAATAGCGCTGCGAAGGTAATTCAACAAAACTCAGCGCCGATAACACTTCCCTCTTTCGCTGTACTCCCCAAGAAAAAATACATACTCTGAAGGTCATGAATCAAGTTACTAGAGCCGAACGATATCGTGTTATCTTAAATGTCTCTCTCCGAGAATGCTGGGATCAAAGAATGTTGCCATTCCAATATATATATATATATATATATATATATATATTCTGTATGCTTATGCATTGCATGCATGAAAAATAATGTAGTTAATAGGACGCAATTTCTGTAGCTTATGTTTTAAATTAACTTTATTTAATTAGATTATAAGTTTTATACGTTCATTCTTCGTTGTAATTTCACTTCATTGCAGAAATGGTATTACTGACTTTCTCTTTTTCACGTCGTAGCCTTATTAAACATGTTCATGAAGGTTTAACGCTATTAAAAGTTAACCAAATATAATGCACTATAACTCCCCAAAAAAATGAGTAATAAGGGAAGAAAATAACATTTTAAGATGAGCATTACATGAAACTAATTAATCCAGGCATGTGCATGAAACTTGAGTTTATCCCGATTTTGACTGTTAAATATTCATTAACTCATACTCCTACAATTTATATGCTACCACACGTGCAAGCTTAGAGATATGCATCCATAAATTCCTAACACCAATGTGAAGCTTTGGTTATGTATTCATAATGAACCTGTGAAATTAATTAACTGTCTATCCATGACTTAAGTGTTAGATTCTAATACGACTCAGTAAATTATTTTTGACAATGAATGTAATTTTAGGCAATTACATGTTCGGTTTTATTTTAGTTTAAAATGAAAATTTTTATTAATATTGCTTTTCCAAACATAGCATTGATTAAACATGAAATAACATTGGTTGGCATGTGTCACATGAAAGTTATTTGCGATTTGCTTTGTTTTTCTCAACTATTTTATACAACAGTATTCCCAAGGTAGCATTACATCCTGAAAACAATATTAGCGAAATTCAAGACATATTGTACTCCTATGTTGTCTAAATACTAGCTCGAAAATATTGTATTAAGACTATAACTTATATTGGTTCAATATTGGTAGGTAGATCTTAAAATGCATTGCTATGTGCAGTTACATAACATCGAATATTTATGTACTACCAGGTATTTCTACATATCCAACAGTTCTGGATGTTTCATCAATTCACAATAAATTGGGACATAACATTTCACATGCTTTAATAGGGTTGCACTGTTTTACAGGATGCGACAGCTGCAGTTCTTTCAAAGGAAAAGGAAAAATCAAAGCATTTAAGTTAATGCAAAATAATTCTTCTTATGTTTCAACATTTCAGAAAAGGGGTTTATTTTTTAATGTACCTTTGGATGTCATAGAAATACTTGAACATTTTACATGTGAACTGTATGGACAGCCAAAATACAAAAGAGTAAATGATGTAAGAGAATTATTATTAAAGACAAAATTAGATGTGGGAATTTCTCTTCCACCAAACCAGGATTCATTATTATTGCATATTAAACGGTCAAATTACCAAGCATGTTTGTTGAAAAACTGTAATAAAAATTACATAAAAGCACCAAGTCCAACAGAAAATGGCTGGTTTATTAATAATGAAATTTTGGAAATACAATGGAATACTATTCCTCCACTGCCTGATTTTTTAGTTAAACAAGTAGCATGCCAGTTGCAAAAAAACTGCCTGTTTAACTCATAAATGTAGTTGCCGGTTAAGAAATTTGTCATGCAGTGACATGTGCAAATGTAATGAATGTTGAGGGAACAAAATTCAAGAAAACTCAAATGTTGAAGGTGACAATGAGGTTACGGAATGTAGCGAGTCTGATTATGATTCGGAGAATTCAATTGACAGTTTTGAGAAGATCTGAATTCTTGCAAATTTTTCATCTTTTATTTAAAAGTTCAAAATGATCGATGAGATTTACATTAAGAATCTATATTTGACAAGTTCCTTGCCTCGACATAGTTTTTTGAGAAGAGTGAACATACTAGATTAATGTGCTTGTGTATACCTCATATACTTTCAGAGTAAATTAGGACATGAAACTTACATTTGGCAGAAAGAAAAACCAAAAAATATTCAATATATGTAACAACATTTTACCCCTGATTTATATGCTTATTATTTTTAATGGTAGTTATTTGTTTTTAAATATTAGAAAACTCCAAGAAAAATATTAGCAATTAATGGAGTTCATTGTATTGCCATCCAAAAGTAAGTCATTATCTTTAACTATATATACATTTCACTAGTATAATTTAATAAAAAATAAGTAGGTAACTAGTTTAAAGGTATAAAATAATAACTAACAATATTTTCTTTTTATATTACCTAAATCGTTTAAACTTAACTCTCCCTTAAAATATATTTATCTTAAAAATTAAATACAATCACCTGCAGTAATTCAGCAATATTGTTTTATATTTGAACTTTAAAAAATTATTTGACATATTTTTAATTATTATGAAAAACAAATGTCGTACATTTAGATGACTTCAGAAGAATTTTTTTTTGGTCTCATTTCATGTTTAATGATTAGGAAGCAGTAAGCAGTTTGTATTGTGCATTGGTCTTATTAATCTGTATTTTAAAAATAAAAGTAAAGTTATTTGTATTTAGTATTGCATTACATGTTTTCCCACAGAAATTGCTTGTAATTTATCTCAATCTTTATTTATTACTTATATTAGAAATCTCCATATCATAAATGTTTGTGTTCTTGTTTTGTTGTTGAATGAACGTACTGTCTGCTTTCGTTTCAATGTTTACAGTAGAATTCATTCGGCGGATGAATACAATGTTTTGGTTTTTATTATGATATAAAGAATTTTAAATCATTAGTTTAACTCAGTTCTTTGTTTATTAATATTAGTATTATGTTTAATATTATTAATTTATGTTGAAATAAAAACTACGATGCATGTATTAGAAAATTGATGTAGCAAAAGTTGTAAGTTAATGCCACCTAGAGGCATAATTTGACAGAAAGGTGTGATTAGGCAATTACGATATAGTTCGTAATTATTAAGCTTGTTTTAAAATTATGTGCATGTGTTTTTTGGTTAACATCAATAAAGTCATTTGATTAAGTTCTGAAGCCAATCAAATTCAAATTATATAGTTACGAAGATTGGCAAACGAAAGTTGATTTATAAAGGTTTTCTGAGTTTCGGCTCACGGTCTATTAGAAAACATGTTGCTGCTTGGGAAGGAAAGAGGCACATCACGTTTGCTATGCAACCTATATGTGCAAATTAAAGTAACATAACCACAAGTTTCTCTCGTTATCAAGAAAGCAATTTAACGAAAATTGCATTTCCTACTTTTTTAAAAGTCCTCTAATTACTCCATCTTTATGGGTCAAATTCCACATCTGTGATTTTAAAATTCATGTATTTATATATGCAAAATAATACTATCAAAGGCTGTAAAGCTAACTAAGAAGAAGGAGTGAAACTCTGGTATTTTGTGAACAGCTGTTGTTATTATAGTTTTGTAAATTAATAGCTAATAGTTTTGTAGAGCAATAATTGTTTATTTATCTAAGTTAACTTCATAAGCAAAAGTACAATAATGTAATATAGAAATGAAGCAAAAATAAAGAATATAAGTAAGCAATTTTATTTTTATTTTTTAAACTTTAATTTTATGAAATTTGTTTCAGCTATCATGCACATTTCAACTTTAAATAACACTGTGCAACAAATTTGAACTTTTTTTTGTCCTTTACATGAAACTATGATTTTATATAAACAAAAGGCGCTTGATTCAAATATCCAAACCAAAATGGTCCATCACGTACCGCTTTTGCTGGAGACCCACTTCTCATATTTATACAATTTTGTTGTAGAAGAACGTAACTGAGGCTTACTTATTAAAAACACAAACACTAACATAATATTTTTTGGCCGTTTTATCTTGTGGGCATCTCTTGGTGTGCCCTGATAACAGATCAGCAACATTCAGTTCGCATACTTCCATTCCATGGACCCCTGAAACGCTTTTTAAACACAGATGTCCTGATGAGACCTTTCCCAATGCTCATCATTAATTTGCGCCAAAACTTTCAGGAACGAAGTCCATACGGGACTCCAAAAAGTGTAGTTTAAATAACATATGGCAACCTATAATACAAAAGTATTTTATCATGTCACCAACAAGATCTTCGTAGTTTTCAGTTTTCTCATTTCCAAGGAAACGTAAGCACACTGATTTAAAGGTCAGTCAGGGTGATTTTTCGGCTTCTGACTGTTTGTTTTCGCACTCTTCATCATGAAAGGACTTCCTTAAGCTGTGGGCCATTAAAAATTCTTCCTTTTACTTTTGCCTTGCTTAAATTTTTGAATTTGCTCCTGAGATGCAAGAAAGCCACTCTTTCTCTGTCCGGAGTTTTTACAAATATTTCGATAAACCATGTTTAATGTGCAAGTGTGGAAAAAAGGCACATTGTAGGTTTACAAGTGGCTCATTTGATATGGTTTTGCCCCTCATAATTTTGAAATTTCTTTTGTGTTAACAGAATATGCCACAGGAATGAATAGGAAAAAAAATCCTTAGATGGAGGAGCACTGATAAACAAGCACCACTCTGCTGAATTGTGTCCGTGTCCTAATGCTTGAAATAGTACATTCACATCACAGCAGCATGCTATTTCTTCCTTCTCCGCAGAATGGTCTAAAAAAAGACTTTGTCGTCTTGTAAACGACTCGAAACTTCGAGAAAGCAGATGAAGCTTTTGTTGCCAAAAATATCGCTAAAGTAACCAAGTTCATTAAAAAGGTTTCTAGAATAGCAAAGATCTCACTGTCAATGCGAAAGATATAATTTATAATAAATTAAGTGAATAAATTTCGAAAATATGCACATTTATCCAGAAAATACGTAAAAAGCTAAAATGTGGGATTTTGGGAAAATGGTACGGGGTAGGCAAAAATTATTGCAAATTCGTAATTTGGAGCCAAAAATACATAAGAAACAGACATTTTCATCTAAAGGACTTTTTAGTGTTGCACAGTGTAATTGCTTTTACACTGGCGGCAAACTAGACAAACAATGAAATGAGGCACGAATCCGCAGAGAAAATTGCAAATAACTTTTTTGGAGTTACAATAAATTCTTTAATTCAATAGCATAAAACTATGTAACCAAAATAGTAAATTAGTAATTTAGTTTCTTATAAAATTTGGCCCTTACACGTTGGGTTTCCCCAAACTATTCATACACATAGCTAATTTATTTGGAAATTGTATTTGAAAATTATTATACAAAATATAAGCATAATGTATTGAAAAACGAGCGGACTAAAATCAGTCAATTTAATATTATTAAAGTAAAATTTAATTCCAACAGTGTATACCTTTATGATAATTTCAGGAAATTTCTTTTCGTTTTCCTATTTTATTAAAACTTTTACCATGTTTTCACACTTCGCTTTGACGGCTCTTTAGAATTCCTATGTGTAAAGTAATGACAAATGCGTTACATAATTATGTCAGCCAGAATTCAAGTATATGTTATTGCATGAGACAACAGAGAACATTGAAAAGCACGAATGCTTAAATTGTAAGTAGGTGATAGAATATTTATGAGCAAATATCAATCTTGATCATTACGCTCTCAACATGAATAAATACTAAATTCTGTGAATATGTGCCGTTTTGATGCATTTACGAATTGCTATTAAACATATTTTTGTTGCGTCACAGCTCCGAGTATTTCATCAGTCAATTAAATTTTCTAGTCGAATTGAATTGTATTATCATAATATCATAATCAGGAATAATATTTTAAGAGCAAATGATGCAATTTAAAAAAAATCAATTAAAAGATAAAACTAGTAACATTAACGAATATAAAACGATTGCATTTACACTGGTAGTAAATTATACAATATGGCATAACCACGGCCAACTATATACTCAAGTCCGATAATTGATTGGTAACGTGACACATTCTCTCAGATTACTTACTCAAACTAGAAGAGAAAAAACTCACATCAATATGTAAAACGGTTACTTTTCCGTTCGACGGAATGGAGAAACTCACGTGATCATGAGGCTTCTCTGGTCTTTAGAATCTAGTTTGCCGTAACTGAATAGGGCATGCTCATGCATTGGAGTTACAGAGAATCGCTTTTAAGGCACAATGGCAATAAAAAACAGCAGCATTTTGGTTAGAGTAAGAAATAAAATATGACAAACAGGAAGAATGTCCTCATAAGAGGTATTCTTTCATTGAGACCTTTTAAAACAAAAGGATTCTATGCGACTTCAAATGTGTTCTACTGTTTTATTATTGCATTTAACGCTGAGCACACATTTGCTTTTCGTTTAATATTCATTTTGTATAAATGCAATTTAAATAAACGGATTACTTAAGAAGCCGGAAGTTAATCCTTATTAAAGTTCCAATTTTTTGTTGTAAGTTGCAGTTTTATTTCAATCAATTACTTGTGATGCCCTTGATTATTCTGCATTACTTTCTCGAACTTCTTACTGAGATTAGGCTAAAGAAATCAATAATTATTCTCTTTTGTTATTCCAAAAAATTACTTCTTTTATGAAAACTGAAAGCCTTTTTTCTCATGAATATTTTTTTCCTTATGAATATTCATTCTCCGATAATTTATAGTGCAGTTGACGTAAGTAGGCAAACATTCGGAGTTGAAATTCCTAAAGTGTGAATGCGTGTAGGTTTCCCAAGTGAGAATAAAAATTTCATTACTTACGTCTCATTCGGAAATTAAACAAAACGTTTTTTCATAAAAAATATTTCAATGAACTTTAACAATCAGGAATATTCACGCAGTAGTGTAATTTATATCCCTTGCGAATCAATCACACATTTCAGATTGTAAACTTAATGTTTTTTTCCCCTTTTGAAAATGTATTGACCTATATTTAATTATTTGATTAGGAATTGCATTAATTTACAATTAAATGATGGAACTCGAAAAAGCTTCCAAAAAAATTATCTTGTAAGAAAAAAAGGTAATGTTGTTTATTGAAGAATAAATTATAAGTAATTATTTAATTTATTAATTCTAGAGTTTTTTTTTATTGATTATTATATTTTATGTTACTACAATTACTTTTTAACCTAGTTTTCACTCAAAATAAATAATGAGGTAAAAATAAACACTACGTTAAAGAAAATTTAAGTAATAAATAAATTAAAAAGAAAGAACGAAAGAAAAACAAGGGCATAAGTAATACTATAAATTCTTGTGAAATATACATCACTAAAACCAGAAAAAAAAAAGCAGAATAAGAAAAGTAAATCAGTAACTAAAAAACAGAATGTAGATTACCGAGATTTGAGAAAAGTGCGTCATGGTTCTATCTGTTGTTCCTTAAAATTTTCTGAGATAGTTTTTTTTATACGCATTTATTTTTTACTTATTTATTTATTTTTTAAATTTTAAACACCCTCACTAGGATGACTAATTTCCATGTTTCCCTTTTTTAATTTGTAGGTTTTTCGGTAGTAAAGCGACTGTTGTCGCCAAAATCAAATCAGTGGATGACACATTTGTCACCTAAGATATTAATCAGTTTGTTAGAATTATCTTAAAATTAAAATTTTTGTGCTGTTTTTGTAATTGTGATGTATACAGTTTAAACATGTGTAAAAAGTGTATTTATGTATGTCGATGCTTTTTCAACTTTTGTCAGCCATTTTATATTTTCGGACTACTAAACCATAACCCAAGATTTCTTTTTGGATCACTAAATATTCTATTGGCTACCTTATTGCTTTGACTTTAAGAAAGTTGGCCTTTACGGGTCAATAGAGAAAATTAATTTTTCAACACTTTTTATCAAAATAGTTGATTTCCATTAGCCCGCGTATATCGCAAGGAATAATCTTACGACATGCAGATAAACGATTTTTTTTTTTTTGTTTCATCATACGAAGACTTTCAGACAGTTTAAGAATAAATAACTTTAGCATTTATGAAATTCAAACACTTTCATCTAAAAAAAGCTCGAACTAAAATTACAAAACCTTTCGCTACAAATTTAAGAGCACCCAACAGCCATTATGATAATAATGTTGTATGTTAGAGCGAGCCTTTTTAGTTCTTGGAAAATGTCTTGTTCTTTGTATAAATGGTAGTTACTTTCATATACTTTTACTCTTGCATTTAGATAGAAGATTATTTTTTTAGATCAAAAATTGGACTAAATTGGAGTGAATTTATTAGAACTAATAAGAGAAATGTGTTAGAAACATTTCGAATAAAGACATGTGTTATAGATTACATTTACAATTGGGCAGTCTAAACTATTAGGCCCCATGTATAACAACTGATTGTTTTTAAATAAAGTAATGTCTGTCTGAGAATCTAACAAGATTTTGGTCCAGAACTAACCAATCCTACTTTCCCGTATAAAAACATCAATTTTCTAATATTAGCTACAACTTTTGCAATTGACTTTGGCCTGCTGATATTCCAACATCAATTTTCTCAGCTAAATATCTATTATAGAAAAATATATCAAATTAATTCTTTCAAAACGTTAGGTGTTATGTTTCGGTGAATTCCAACTATTAATGCATTTTTTTTTAATCAGAAGCCTTTTTAATTCAAGCATTTTTTTACTTCAATATTTAGGCGTACAAATGTAGGAAAAACAAGTTATACAATGAAATTACGAAAAAAATTTACCCCAATATCATAAAAGGAGTAAAAGACAGAAAAAGTGTATGTAACTGAAATATTTATTTTGAAGCAATAAATAAGAGAAAGAACTAACCATTATGCGCTTGGATTTCTAGCGAAGAGGGGAAGTGGTACTGAAAGTTTTTGTGGGAGTTTCCAAAACCTTGGCACAATTACTGTTATTCATGTGTCTGTGACATAAGGATCCACTTTAATGAGCTTTTCTGTTTCCTTATAGTTTGGCTTCGGTAAGAAGAAAAAGAAGCGTTCGTCTGAACTGTCCCGAGAAAATTGCCCTCTTTGTGCGGCAAAGAATGCAAATCTGAATGACTCGAGATGCACAATTGAAGTATACGAGCAGAAGCAACGAATGCTGCGTTCTGAAAGTGCACGAAAAGAGCCATCCTTTCAAGAATTCCCAATCAAACCACCTGTCGTCCAAGAAGAGGAAGTAATTGTGGTTTGTAAATGCACTCGCTGCCGAAGAGCTAGAGGGGAGGATCCTTTGACAGTGGAACTGCTGCCTATGGATGCACAAGTCACCCTTCAGAATTCCATACTGCAAAGTTCCCTGCAAGATGCAGGCTTCATGTGTGTCATTATTTAAGTGAAGGTAAAAGACATTTACCTTTAATTTATGATATTCTTAAGTGTAGAGAAATGCTGCTCCTCATTTATGTTCTTATTACTGAGATTTGTCTTGGAAAGTTGGCAACTGTGATGAATGAAATAATGAGTGATTTAAATACTTAAATATCAATAATTGGTTATTTAAAAAATGCATTGCAAAGACATAGAGAATATTTTAATTTGAAATTTTAGTTTGAATAATTTTTCAGACGAATTACATAAAAAGATGAAATTAAATTTCACACTACTATCGCATTTATTCTAACGTTTTTTCTTTTCTACAGTTATCTACAAATTATTGGAATTTTCCTGATCCACTATTTGTTAATAACTCAGAAACCTCAATTGAATTTTGTTGATAGAATAACTCTGAAGCCGCCACAGGGTTTGTCCGTACGTCCCGAAAACCGAAAAATCTGTTTTTGTCACAAAAATCTGGTTTGCACAAAAGTTCATATTTTTAAATGAAGCCCTTACAGGTAATATTCAATTCCCAAATTGTGCATTTGTTTAAAACATAACAAAATTACACTTGACGAATCTGCAATGCCTTTTCTCACCCACCAATAATCACCATGTAAACGCGAATTACCAATGAGTCTTATGAAAACATATTAATCTATGTGAAATCAGCAGATGAACAATCTTAAGTGAGCAATCATCAATATGTTCCGAAGAATTATCTGCTTTCTACACTGCTTGACAATTGCTAAGGAACAATTGCATTTCTCGGAATAATTAATAATATACATTGATTGAAGAAATGAAACTGAGTACATATTTAGTAGAGACAGTATGCACTTATTATTATGCAAAATGGTACGGATATCGCCACATCGAAAAATAAGAAAATTAAAAACAAAAAAGATGGCTTTTGGATGCTTTCCAAACAGCCACTTCTTGTCAAAATGGAACAACTAAGTGTACCTCAGTATGATGTGTGATTACCTCTGACACTAATACACATTTTGCATCTTTTATGCATACTTTCCATTAAACTATCGAGGAGTACTTGGGGGATATTGTCCCACTCTTCTCCCAAGGTGGTTTTCAGTCCTTGCCCGCTTCGGGGAGGGGGTGTTCTTTGTGAAACACGCCTGCTGGGCATCCCAAGCATGCTCTATAGGATTTAGGTTCGGGCAGTTAGCAGGCCATTGCATACGGACAATATCTTCACTCTGTGTCCGATACTTCAGCACGCACTTCTCTGTAGTCTCGAGTTGTCGTCCATAAACAGAAAGCCTGGTCCTACCGCACCCCTAAAAAGACGAACATAATCCAGAATAATCTCTGCACAATTCCGCTGTGATGTTACGCTGCCTCGCTCAAAAAATGTGAAGCAATGGTCAGCCATTGTGTGATGAGTGCCCACACCAGCACACCTGGGCCATAACGATCACGTTAATGAACATAATGTTGTGCATAACGTGTTCCCCTCTCTTTCCACACTAACTAGTGGCCAGAATCACTCATCACAGTTAAACGGGATTCATCGGAGAACATCACTCTGGACCACTGTTGGTGACTCCAACCAATATGTTCCTTACACCAACGTAATCTTTCTCGACGATGACGTGGTTGAAGCGTGATGCATCGATCAGGCTTCCGTGCATACAGACCAACTGCATTCAATCGTCGTGAGATGGTTCTGGCAGAAATATGTGTACCGGTAGCCGCTGAAAGGTCTGCAGCTATCTGGCTTATAGTGGCATTTCTGTTCCTTTCCGCCACTAAGGATACAAATCGATCTTCTTGAGGTGTGGTATTTCTACCACAACCACCGGCATGCTTTCGCATAACATTTCCACCCTCGGCAGCCTTTTTTAATCGCGAGCTGACACTTTTTGACGCTCCCATTGCTGTGGCTAAAGTGGTGACACTTTGACCTGCTTGCAGCCGTCCTACTGCTCGTCCACGATGGTAAGCACTCAAATGATGTATTGCAATCCTTTTGCACTTGATTATTGCAACACCACATTGAATTTCACAGAAATAACTTCAGCAACATTTGGTGCTCTTTTAGTCAAACACGTAAAAACATGAATTTTCGCACCAATGAAGAGCTTGTGTGCACTGCCTTTTATACAGATACTGGGTTCTACCATGCCACGCCCTCTGAACTTCATGTTACTGTTATTGGTTGGCTGTCGGGAACGCTTCTTTGCATAAAGCAGTTGTTCCTTAGCAATTGTCAAGCAGTGTATGTTCCTTCCCTGCTCCCAAAGAATGAAATTTGATTTTTATGAAAGAATTGAAGAAAAAAAGCATAACTATCATTATGCGTATTTTTTGTAGGTCCAGGGATAAAAGTTACCTCTAAATATGAATTTGAAGAACCAAAATATGCATAATCATTTTATTTAGAAAAGCAGTTTCGAAAAGTAATGCATTTGATTGAATCTCGTCATATTAGGTAAAAGGTATCACGTGAGTAAGAACTCATAAAAATCAAATAGAAATTTTATTTAGCAAACGAAGTCTGAAAACTGAAACATTTTTATTTCATTTGTAACATAACTCATTTTAAATTACATGTATTTTCATTTTATGATTGGGAGCTAAAATATACGATCCTCTCTTTGCATGCAGATAGAATTACGTAACTGCATTTTTTTTTAAACAGAAAGTTATTGATTTTAAGATTTATTTTATCTTTTCAGGGGTATATGTATACATACGTAATTGTAAAATAAGATCCATATGAAATTCAATAAATTTGTAGGAAAAAACTAAACAATAAAGATTATGTAGTTTTAAGAATAAAAATAAGATGAGCTGGTGTTCGATCGGTTGCCATTAACATTTTTCAACTATTATAAATATGGTATATAGCTATAAACTTTTTTCTGCCGTGATACATATTTCATTGCAGCTGCCAACTTCAAAAACAGTTGATAATAATCCAATTCCGACTTATATATGTCTTATCCATAATTGGATAAAACTGTTATCAAATCTTATTTAAAAAAATGTGTTTGCTTATAGCTGTGCTTGTGATTTTGCTTCGCCATATGCATATGTATTCATTGTTTATACAATCTGCTTCCCGCGAAACATGTTAGTGCTAATCTTTACTTTTGAATAAATTTAGTGCTGGACTGGTTACCGAATTTTGAAATATTTGAAGCAGCAAGTAATCAACATTTTATTCATGCGTAAGAATTCATCCTTCGAATGCATTTTTTTTCAAATTATACATTAATATGCTAATATGTTTCATTCGATCGCCTTTCGTTTGACGTTACTTTGCAAAAATCAGTCAGTGAGTAAAACAGCGACGAAAATTGATTCTAAGATCATCTTGACATACCATGCTCAGCTAGTCGAGTTGCCCGAAAAGCGGTATTTATTTCTCTCATAGACTCAAACTAGTTTTATATAGTATTTATTTTCTGAAATGCTGTCTTGGTCCTGCATAATTATAGACAAGTGCGTAGTACTTTTAGAGAAGTGTTTAACGCTGAACTATGTTAAAGAGAAATATTTGCTGCTATTCAACTGTTCTCCTAGATCTTATTGCTGCTTGGCCTCCTAAGATCAAAATTGTGAACTAGCTCAGAGCTACGAACTTCAAGGAATTTCACCAAACGAGTGGATGGAAGACGCGCCAGTTGAATCTTCTATCGTGAGATAAAATAACTGAATCTAATACTCTTCAAAAGCCATTAATTGGTTCTATCTATTACATGCCTATTTTTATATCAAGGAGCGTGGTGCTTTATGGTTCATTAAGTAAAAAAAAACTAGAAACTGAAATTTTTATCAAAAATGTATATGTGGAAAGTACGCTTCAATTAAATATTACCTTCTAAGCATAATTTTTTGACATACACTAAGACAGGTTGTTGCGGGAGGATGACTACAAAGTATCGTATTTGAACTGTATTCCATAATATGGAAAATTGCAGGGACATTATTTTCAAATGACACCATCTAAAAAAAGGAGATATTTGGAACAAGTAAAACTATGGAAAAGGAAGGAGATGAATGTCTTAATGTTTTAAACCAACACTAAAAGTCTCAATGTTTAGTGCTAAAATAGGCCTCCGATTCCCTTACGCTAAGCCAGTACCAAGTATTTATTCCAAGTTGTTTAATATGATCTTTGTATATTGCATTTTTAAAGTCATTGTTGAGTATTGAATTAGTGGTTTTATTAAATTTTTATAAATATGTCAAGCTAGCTTTTTATGACATAAATTGGGTATGTTAAAAAAATTGTTGTTTAAAATTTTGAATGACATGTGGAAATTTCTTCATTTAATTTTTTGCAAGTGTTTCATATACTTGAGTGTACGTGAAATTTCCTACACATGGAATGTGACAAATGCATAAATGAAAATGAATAGATAAGTCATCTTGGACGTAGCAAGTGTGATTTATTCCGTTGCCATGTTTTTAAACGCGAAAAATTAAAAAAAATTCATCCTTTGAATATCCATAGTTTCTTCGAGATGAAAACTTATTTTCTTCTTAATTGTTTTCAAGAACATGTTAAAAGTTCGATAAAAATTTCCATTTAATCCTTTATGATCCTAATAATTCCTCATTAAAAAAGTACATACTAAAATAAATACACATCTTTTAAAGTTGAAAATTTCAATTTGTCCCTAAAATATATAACGATAAAATTTCTGCATTTCGTTTTGTTCTTTTCTGCTAAACAGGTCATTAATGCATTTTCTGTTGTTAATAAATTTCTTTAAAAAAATAGAGATAGAAAACTGGTTGATCTATTGTAACGTGATTGGGTTGCTTAAACTGTGGACGCAATGCAATTTTCTTGAGATAACGATGTAATACGCTTGAATTTTACTTGAACAGCTAAATGTCGCAGAAATGTCTGTAAAAAATGAAGAAATTATATCTACGAAATTATATATATATAAGAGTAATATTTACACGTTGTGAACTGTATATTCAAAGAATAATGTACGTTTTATACGGACGCTACGGAGTAGCCTAACATGTGGAAGTTTTAGAAAATTATATAATGTATTTATATATGCATTTATATAGCTTTAACTGGCATGGTGGCGGAGCGGAGGCAAGTAGTCTAAGTTAGCTTTTATAATCACAACATTAACTGTCATATAGATAATCTAAGCGCTTCGGAAATTTTTACAGAAAAACAAAGCCTAAGAACGATGTTTGAAGTTGTATGATAATGCTTTTATTAGCTCATGATATAAAAGCGGTCATTTATGAAAAAGTAGAATTTGATAATCAGGGAAATTCAGAGAATTCATTGCCAAAATTAGTCTTTCTGAAACTGATTCATGATCCACTCGGGATGAAAAAAAGTTCCATTGATTATTTCTTTTATATTTTGTATTTATTTCACACGATGCATTCAAGAAGTGAGCTGAAACATGCTCAATGACACTGTTTCAAAGAGTATTTTGGGTTCATTTTGAAAAATACATTTTTAAAGAATGTATTAATGTGATTAAAAATGTATTTAACCTTTCAAAAACATTTTAATAGAATGATACCTCAGGGAAAAATATGCCTCGGACAAATTTCCTTATAAAGGTAATTTCAATGGTTTGATACAAATTACGCTAGTACGTAAAGCACAGTGTAAAACTTGCCCATGAAATTAGCTTTTGAAATGTATTATGCAAAAATATTTGTAATAGTTAATTATAATTTTACTGGAATTAAAACTTCAAAACTCAAAACTCTTTGCAATGTAGTTTCAATTTACGCAGGTATTGTATTTCTTCATAAATTAGGGTAATTTACATATAATAATAATAATTTTTTAAGGGAAATTAAACTAATTACCTCCATCCTATTTTTATACATTCGATCTCAACTTTTAAAATACTCATCATGAACAAACGCATTTCTATTTTTAATATAAGATACGTCTGCTATTTTTTTCCTCAAACAGGGTGTCTACAGCTAATGAAAGTCCCGAAAAGGTCAGGGATTTGGAAATCGGTCTGGTCCCCCCAAAAGGCTTCGGATATCCGACAGATTTTTAAATATCCAAAATCCGATCCGGCCGCTATATGAAATATCCGGCAGTAGAGAATATATTCCCTAGTTCCGGCTATCCAGCATGTCAAATTTTATTTCTAAATTTGAATTAACATGTATTTTGAGAATATATGCAATTTACAAACTTACTACGCATTTCGAAACTGTGGGATTTTTAAAAATATTTATGGACTTTAAAGGTTTCAAACATCACGGGTTTCAAACAACAACCGGGTATCTGGTGTGGATCCGTCATAAAAAGGATACCGGATGCCCGATATCCAGAAAAATCAATATTCGATGTATCACCGAAAAGGTCACGAAAAAGACACGGCATTTCACTTTTGAAAATCTGTAGACACTCTGTGAAAGGCAAACGGTCACCAAAAAGACCATATAGTGGTTTTCATTTTAATTGAAACCTTATGATATTTCATGGAACGTTTCTAGTCGGGAATTATATTTTTAATAAAAATTTATGAACTAAAGGTTTTCATAAAGCACAATAAGAAAAAAGAAATGGAGTTTCCATGATACGCCGAATAAGTAATTAATCGCATTCTTATGTAAAACAATCTCTGACATTTCGACTCAATTTGATAATCTAGAAATTTTTGCTCTGAAATATATGAAGGTTATGCATGTTTTTAAGTAGATGTGCCAAATATTTCTTGTTTATGTTATTTATGTACTTTCACTTTCTAAAATCAAACAACTTTATTATCTGGTTTGAAAAGAAAAAGCACGGACTGAATTATTAGCTGAAGAGTAAGTTTTAGTTGAAATTTTATTATTTTTTCCAGTTAATGTATGTTACATGTTGATGAACTTTATATGAGGATTTTGCACAAGAATGCATTAACTTCTGTGAATATGAATTTTTGTTGAATTAAAATATTTAAAACATAAATGTGCAAGATTTTAGTGTGTCAACTGCTATACCTCTCTGATTTTCTATGTTCCATAACTACAAAAATGTTCAGTTTGAAAAATGTAAGAACTGTATTTGTTATAAAAATATATGTATTGTATTTCACATTTAAATAAAGGGTTGTGTTATTATATCTACAAATTTGGTTACAATATACTGCAATGGATACCTTATACAAATAAACATCTATTAAACGTCAGAAATACGTCATAAAAAATTATAAATCCGTTCATTTAGATGAGACCGAATTTTCAAATTTTTCCTTTTTTTAATGTTTTACTGAATGATTGCGCTTTTGAGGATTGGCTTTAACATTTAACTATCCTTGCAAAGGAACAACACGTGTGTTGGAGCCCGTGAGTGTGAAGGGATGGAACAGTTCTTTCCCCCCTCTAGCCTCTATGTCTGCGGCGCCGTAGCAAGCGTCTGTTTTGTGTTCGAGTAGGAGTGTGAAGTGTGCCACCGAAGAGGAAGGTGGTTAATAAATGAGATTCTAATTACAGTCCATTTCTTTGTGAGTGTTGTGTGAGTTTTATTATTTAAGAGTTTTAATTACCCTGAGCTATCGAGGGCCAAAACGTGGTCCACTCGTTCCGGAGAATAACAACCAGACTTTGGATTATGTGATAAATTGTGATTGTGTTTTATCGAGTGAATATTATTGAGTTATTATTTCGAATGGTGCGAGTAGGGTCCTGGTCTCGTGGCAGCAGTCCCTAAATAGAGGTAAGGAAGCTTTAAGAAATTGTTCCTTAATTAGTGTTAGATTATTTTCATTTTCGGTTTAAAATGACGGGAATTGCGAAATTGAAAAAAGATGAGTTGAAACAGGTTGCCGAAGAGATAGGTTTAACGGTACCTGAAGGTGCTACAAAGATTGCTTTAAAACTTTTAATTGAGGAGAGCGATGTGTTTAAAGATGATTTAGAATTTGTGAAAGGCGTCATAGATAAACTGTTAGAGGAAAAGAAAAACCAAAAATTAGATCGTGACAGTCAAATTGAACTAGAGTGACTTAAATTAGAGAGAATTAATGCTGAGCTAAAATTAGCGGAATTAAAGGCTAATGCAAAGAGCGCGGACACATCCAGTGATCGCAGTTGTGAAATCGAGAATACTGACTCAATTGACGCATTAATAAAAAGCGTGAGAACTCTAACAATTAAAGTGCCGAGTAAATCAGAAGGATGGAGTTTCTTTTTCACATCGTTAGAAAGGGCGTTTAACAATAAAAAGGTACCTGAAAAGTTTAAAGCGGAGATTCTGTTAAATTTATTAGGGGAAAGAGCTTCTAATATTTTAACCTACATTACAGAGAAAGATCTAAATAACTATGAGGAAATTAAATCAATTGTTTTGAGAGAGTTTGAGCCAACAGCGCAAGCAGTATTGGAGAATTTTAGAAATTCAAGCAGAGAAAATGAAACACATTTACAATTCGCTTCGCGATTGTAAATATAGCGACTCGCGTCGCTATGGGCTCGCTTGTCCAGAGACCAGGAGTACCTAGTTTTGTATAGGGGATTTTTGAAAGACTATGAAGATAATAGTTTCGATTACTATTTGAGGTTGAGAGAAGTAAAAGACTTTGAAACAATTAATTGTGTCGGATAAATTATTTGAGACATTAGACAAAGAAACAGCCGCGCATATTAGTGTTAGACAAACCGGAAAATGGTTCAAACCTATAGAGTTAGGAAAAGAATGTGACTTATATTTTACTTCGAGAGGTAAGCAAATAAATGAGGTGAAAAGGGAACAAAAAATTTATAACAAATTTAAACCCGTTAAAACCGCATCTAAAGTATTTTTCAATGAGACGAAAAATAAATATTGTGATTTATGTCTTAACAATGAGAGCCATCCACTTTATGCATGCCCTCAATTTAAAAAGCTTTCAGTTCAACAACGAGTTGAGATTGTAAAAAATAAAAATGCGTGCTTTAAATGTTTATCTCCTAATTGCAGCGTGAAAAAATGTTCCTATAAGAATTGTTTCTGTGGCAAGGCGCACAACAAATTAATTCATTTCCAGAGAGAGGAAAAAAATGAATCATCGGCGAATATAGCTAGACCGGGAGGCAATGAGACCACCCTGCAGTCGGGGGGAAAAAAGAAGAAGCCGTCTGGTCTCCACTTGTCGCCACTAATTTTGTTGAAAATAAAAGTGTTATTTTGTCTACGGTGCAGTGCGTAGTAAAAGATAAATATTCCAGATGGCAAGAAGTGAGATGTTTAATGGATTCCGGATCACAAATAAATCTTATCAGCAATGAATGATTACAGCGATTGCAACTAAAAAGTGAGAAAATAAATCAGTCTATTTCTTGTATTAATAATGCTTCAATGGTAGTTCAGCGTAGAGTTTCAGCAACTCTTGCTAATAAAAATAGAAGTTTTCAGAGGAATATTTCTTTGTTAGGTGTTCAAAAAATAACTGATTTAATTCCAAACCAAAGGATAGATGCGCGTGTACAAATTCCAGAGACAATTACATTAGCAGATCCTAATTTTAATATTCCGGGGAAAATAGATATTTTAATTGGTGCGGAATATTTTTATGATATAATAAAACCAGGAAAATTAGTCGCAAAAAATGCAAACTTAACGTTGCAAGATTCTGTGTTTGGTTATATCCTGGGAGGTAGTATTTCAAGTTCAGATAAATTAAAATCCAAATATTGAGGTTTAATATGTGGAACTGAGGAATTAAATACGAACTTGAGAAAATTTTGGGAAATCGAGGAAGTAGGAAATGAGTTACCTAAAAGTAAGGAAAACTTAATATGTGAGGAGCATTATGCGCGAACGCATTTTCAGAGATGAGACAGGAAAGTACACCGTAACTATGCCTCTTAAAGAGCATTGGTCGTGTTTAGGGAATTCTAAGGACATCGCGCTTAAGCGACTCGAGTCGCTATGGGCTCGCTTGTCCAGAGACCAGGAGTACCTAGTTTTGTATAGGGAATTTTTGAAAGACTATGAATTATTAAATCATATGATAGAAATCAAAGAGATTGTAGAACCTGAAGGGTCATACTACATGCCACATCATGGTGTATATAGACCAGAGAAGACCACGACAAAATTGAGAACTGTTTTTAATGCTTCCACTTTGACTACTAGTGGAAAATCCTTAAACTCCATTCAATACAATGGTGGTGTTATTCAAGACGATCTTTTTTCGTTGTTAGTAAGATTCTGGAAGCATATTTTCGCATTCACTGCGGACATTCGGCAGATGTATCGAATGATTAATATTGCTGAGAGTCAAAGACGTGTTCAACGAATCCTCTGGAAGGAGAATGTTAATGAACCTGTCAAAGTGTATCAACTAAATACTGTTACTTACGGAACTGTTAGTGCCCCTTACTTAGCAATGCGAACTCTTAAGCAAATTTCCATGGACGAAGGAGAAAACTTTCCTATTGCTGCACCAGTTTTGAGCAACGATGTCTACATGGATGACATTTTGAGTGGCGCAAACACATTGGAGGCAGCGAAAACTTTGCAAAATCAACTGGAGGAGATTTTAAAAACAGCACAAATGTCTTTGCACAAGTGGTGTGGGAATACCTCTGAGCTCATTCCAACCGCGGAAAATGAGTATGCATTTTCTTCGTCAGATGAAATAAAAACTTTAGGTATTGCATGGAAAGCTAAAACTGACTGTTTTAATTTCAAGGTAGATGTGGAGGATAATGAGCATCTAACTAAAAGATCGGTCTTATCAGTTATCGGAAGACTTTTTGATCCATTAGGATTACTTGGTCCAGTGATCACTAGAGCTAAAATTTTCATGCAACAATTGTGGTTGCTAAAAATCGATTGGAGTGAGAAACTTCCCGAGAAAGAAGCACGGGAGTGGCAAGAGTTTGTTCGATCATTAGTGATTTTAAATGACATCAATCTTGAACGATGTATAGTGATCGAAAACGCTGAAATCGTTGAATTGCATGGCTTCAGTGATGCATCCGAAAAAGCATATGGTGCTGCAATTTACGCCAGATCGGTCACTCCAGAAGGTGAAGTGAAAGTGAAGCTAGTAACTAGTAAATCGCGTGTATCGCCTATTAAGCAGGTTACCATTCCACGTTTAGAGCTGAGCAGTGCTGTCCTACTTACCAAGCTAATGCATAAAGTACAAAGTGCATTAAAAATGGACATCGCAGCAGTCTTCTATTGGACAGATTCTACTATCGTGCTGTCGTGGATGAACAAGGAACCCAGAGAGTTAAAGACGTTTGTAGCTAATCGAGTGGTGATTATCCAAGAGCTTTCGAGCCTGAAACAATGGCATCATGTGCCATCAGAACAAAACCCCGCAGATATTATATCGCGTGGACTTGATCCTGAGAAGCTGCTGCAAGGTGACTTGTGGTGGTTCGGGCCTTCTTTTCTTCAAGAGCGCGTTGTGAGCTTCCCTGGTGCTTGCAACAACGTAGAGAACACTGAATTATACCAAAGAGAGATAAAACGAGAACACCAGATTTCAAAAACTGAGCTGAGAAATGAACAAGATGACTCTTTTGGTGAACTTAAAAAAATTAGTGACTCGAATTGTGTATTTAATATCACAGCGAACAATTTTATTAATGATTTTTTAAATTTGAGTAATAATTATGTAACTATTCTTCGTATCCTAGGTTACATTTTCAGGTTTAGCAAAAATGCTCGCAACCCCTTATACAGCACAAGGGGTCCTCTTGAATCAAAAGAGCTGAAACATGCAGAAATCATCTTAATAAAGAAGGTGCAAGAAGAGCATTTTCTAGATGAAATTCAGTGCCTACGAAATGGGGTAACTATTGTGGCTAAAAGTAAGTTATCCACTTTAAACCCCTTCTTAGATGCAGATGGTGTTTTAAAAGTTGGAGGCCGCTTAGGTAAGAGCGACATAGAGTACGAGCACAAGTTTCCGATAGTTTTGCCCAAAAATCATAAACTTACATATCTTATAATTTTGTGTTATCATGAGAAATATTTCCATGTAGGTGCCTCTTCTTTGTTGAGTTTTGTTAGAGAGAGGTTTTGGCCACTGAATGGTCGTTCAACATGTCGAAAAGTGGTTCATAACTGTACAATTTGTTTTAAAATTAAACCAATAATTTCCTCACAACTGATGGGTAATTTACCTAAAGATAGAGTAACTCCTGACTATCCCTTCAACTGTTCAGGAGTGGACTTTTGTAGACCGTTTTTCGTGAAATACAAAAACCAAAGAAAAGGCATCCCTCATAAAATGTATGTTTGTTTATTTATCTGTTTTGTAACAAGGGCAGTGCATCTGGAAGTTGTATTCGATTTAACATCGGAAGCGTTCATAGCTTGCTTAAAGAGGTTTACTTCCCGTAGGGGAAAATGCGCAAAACTTTATTCAGACAACGCGAAAAACTTCATAGGCGCAAATAGAGAGATAAAGAGACTACTTGAGATTGTTAAGAAACCAGAGGAAAGTCCGGCAAATTATTTGTCCAGTGAGGCTATAGACTGGAAATTCATTCCACCTAGATCACCCAATTTCGGGGGGTTATGGGAAGCAGCTATTAAATCATTTAAGTATAATTTTGTTAGAGCAGTCAGAGGCGCAACTTTAAATTGTGAGGAGTTTCTTACGGTAGTTACGCAGGTGGAAGGAATTTTAAATTCCCGACCTTTATACCCCATGTCGACAAATACTGATGATTTTTCAGTATTAACGCCTGCTCATTTTTTAATTCAGAGGCCACTGATTTCCATCCACGAGCCAAATTTAATAAATTTAAAAGAAAATCAACTTAAAAAATTGCAGAAAGTAACAAAGATAATTCAATTAATTTGGAAAAAATGGCAAAGAAAATATTTGAATGAGTTACAGCAACGCGGTAAATGGAAATTTGAGAAAAGTAATGTTAATATTGGAGACTTAGTGTTATTAGTAGAAGATAATCTACCTACTTACAAGTGGCCGTTAGGCAGAATAGTTGAAGTTTATTACGGTGATGATAAAAAGATTCGCGTGGTAATACTTAAAACACAGTCAGGGACCTATAAGAGAGCTATTTCGAAGATTTGCCTTCTGCCCATGCCAGATTAAAAAGAAATTATATGCAATTGTATATTGTGTGTTTTTGTGTTCGTATTTATAATTTTTGATTTGAGAAATATTTTTGAGATTAAAATTTTCATTCATAATTGTCACTAATTAAAGTAATATTTGTGTAAATATTATCATATTTGTGTTGAATGTTGTGAACATATCAACGGGGGGAGAATGTTGGAGCCCTTGAGTGTGAAGGGATGGAACAGTTCTTTCCCCCCTCTAGCCTCTATCTTAGACCATAAACTAGATAGACAAGGTCTGGGGGCGTGGTCGGTAAGCAGGAGTCTTTCCCCGGAAAACAGGTGACGGAGTCCTTCGGTGAGAGAGGGCTTCGTCGTGCCATGTTAATTCTCGTAGAGATTTGAAGAGTGATTTATTTTAATTTCTTATTGTATGACAGACACATTTTAGCACAATTATTTTCTATCACACGCAAGGAAACAGTTCATAGATTAATGGACAAGTGTTTTTTTATTGGTATTATCAATAATTAATTAGTAATAGTGATTTGAAAATGATCTTATATATTGAGCTCATTGAGAGTAGGAGTTAGTTTCTTGCCCCCTTTTTGTGAAACTTAATGTCATACAGTAAAGCTCTTTGCAATGAATACAATTCGCATTGCTTTTACAAGGTTTTTAACTGACTTCAACCTCATTATGTCTTGCCCTTGAGATATCAATGCGAAAAGTAAAAACATTTGTAAAGCCACGTTAATAAGCCAAACATCAAATATACCTATTCTTTTCTTTTTCAGTTCATTGAAAAATAAGGAAGGAAAAACAAAAGCGTTTAAGCTGTTTTTCTTTTCAAAATCTGAAATAAATTTAAAGAAAGCAACAGCATGAAGAAAAAATTTTAGTTTTGAAAATAGTTTTTTAAATTTTTTAAGTTCAAAAAATTATTTTCTTTAGAAAATTGTCAGTTAAAACTTTAATGTTTCTCCGATACAGTTCGTAAATCTAAAATTAATAGTCATGTGACATTAGCCTGTAGGACTGAAAACATCGGATTGGGATCATTCATAAATGATGTCACGCTTCGAGGGGGAGGGGGGGTTCGTGAAATTGTGACAAGGGGTGGGGAGGGGGTATGTTGAAGTGTGACACTTTGTGACAAAGGGGGGGAGGGAGTCAAATAACTGGGAAAAAAGCGTGACATCATTTATGGACGGTCCCATTGTACCGTTAATTAAAATGCGATTGTTTTTTTTAATGAATTACAGAAGATGAAGTTTGTTCTAAGATTGCAAACAAATGGAATAAATTAATTTATTATCTAAGTGTTGTGCAATACAGTCAGAAATACAATATATATGTAATATATTGGTAAGGGGGAAGCATGAAATGCATTTTAAACATAATTCTGAAAATTTAACAATTTTACTTACATTATTAAAAGTAGAGAATAAAAAATAAACTGGAGCGAACACAGACATATGTATACTTGGTGATGCAACGAACGTTCGGCCTTTCTGCGAGTATATTTCAAGCATCGTTCATGTCTTTTAAGATTTAATATTATTGAAATGTTAATTTCAACGTTGCATTTATTATTTAGGGGGCGGGCATTATTAATAAAGCAGAATGGAATTTAACTACTGGAAAAAATAGTTTAATTTCTATTGAAAATTGCTCTTGATTTTTAAATTAATTTTGTGTATTTGTTACGCATTTTTGGTATTCTTTGATATTATTTTAGAAATGGTGTAGTCATATTTTAAAGTATTTCTCAACAATTGCTTTAGTTAATTTATATATATATGACTTTCTTGTTCTTCATAATCAAGAATACGATACTCCAAAAATTTAAAAATAAAATTAAAATTTACGCTTTTCATTGTTAATATTGCTATTATGTTTAATAAATCAGGTTAGTGCTTTTGTGCACAGAATGGGTCTTGATCGTTTGCCTGAAAGCAATCTCAGCTCTTTTACAGATCAGAAGCAAGCTCAGAAATTGAGAAGACTCACCCACGTGGTATAGGACGGCGAAAAGCTTTGATCTCCGACCCCTGTCAGTCAAACTGGTCCCCACTATTCCTGCTTAGGAACTAACAATGGCGAGTGAATAGAAGGGCTCGTCTAGATACTATATGGTCTAAGGCCTCTATGTCTGCGGCGCCGTAGCAAGCGTCTGTTTTGTGTTCGAGTAGGAGTGTGAAGTGTGCCACCGAAGAGGAAGGTGGTTAATAAATGAGATTCTAATTACAGTCCATTTCTTTGTGAGTGTTGTGTGAGTTTTATTATTTAAGAGTTTTAATTACCCTGAGCTATCGAGGGCCAAAACAACGTGTTATCACGATATTTCTAAACTACCGAGTGTTTCCTTATCCGAGAGAGCAGATCATGACAGAATTTAAGATGAAGTACAATCAGAAAAAGAGAAATTGGAATAACCAAAATCGTAAAATATTTTTTGTTTCGACTTTGGCCTTACCATGGTAAGTTGTCTTCGTTTTAATGAGTCGTTTGGTGACAAGAAAAGTTAACTGTTATAATTACAATAAACATCAAACTTAATTGTCCAAAATTAATGAATAAATGAGAGAAATTAAATAATTTTTTAACTTAAATGGTTTCTAAAATTTAATTCTGAGGAAACACAAATTTTGATATGTATCCTTTTGTAATATATTTTTAGTTTGAAATTAAATATCGCAAATAATTCATTTCCTTATGTACTTATGTTTATTTCTTTATTTATAGTTTCGTTCTACAGTCGACGCTCGATATAACGACCATCTGCGTCCCACTGAAAAAGGTCTTTATAACGAGTGGTCGCTATAAGAGGTAGAATTTTCTAAAAAAGATATACATGCATCATGCACGTTCCGTAGTTCCATTAAAATTGGTAATTTTTCAAAGATTCGAACTAAATGGTAATTTTTTTTAATCATTGGAACTTTTAAAAAATATCAGTGCAAAATATTAAACATATTTTAACCTAGAAAATATAGGAAGAAAATAATACATGCTTATTTCTGGAAGCAAAACTTCTGGTCTTACATGACACCTGGCACTGACAGTATGGCCCCTCTTATTTCAGAGAATCGACCCTTGCAAAACTATTCGATTCAAACGACAAACTACCAATATGGTCCTGCCATACATTTGTCAACCCCTTTTCCCGGAAATTCCCCCGTTATAGGGATAAAGTTGGGACTTATACCACTGGTTGTTATAATGGAAGGGTCTTTATAATGTGTGGTCGTTATAACGAGCGTCGACTGTATTAACAAAACTTGAAAATGCAGTCCAAACTAATTGAAAAACAACATAAAGCCAAAAATACAATGGGGGAAAAATAATAATTTTAAAAAATACAAGCCAAAAGACATTAGAGTTCTGTTTTGGAAAATTTTAATCCACTTTCCAGTCATCTTGATATGATCTCGTCATTTGATGCGTAGATTACGAACATTTACTTCAGAAAAATCGTTTCGATCTTAATATTTACGCATCAGTGTGAGAATATGCACTCATTTTTGATGATCACAGACCCGACTTTAAGTAACGATACATCATAGAAACACATATTAATGCAATGGAGGAACATCTTAAAATACAATTATTGGGCTCTTCAGCATTCGCTCGATATTTTCACTGCCATTTCAACAGAAAACTGTAAAAGTTTCATAAAAAGTATGGTTGTTTATAAAAAAACATTAAAATATAACAACGAAAACAAAACAAATGAAAAGTGCACCTACCGCTGTGTTAAATCTTCTAGAAATTCTGTTGATCTGCACGGATTCCCAAACGAGTAAACGAAGAGCAAAACAATACCTGTGAAAATCTGGCTTACTTATAGTGAAGAAGATGCTTGTCCGTTAGTTGCATTACTTTTAATGCGTTCATTGTTCGTGTATCAACTCGAAAATTTTCGATTATAATTCTTCAAATTTTTTGCAATCATTCAGATTCTATTCATTTTGATGAGAAGAGATGGATAACTGTTACAAAAAGAAAGTAAACGATAGCTACAATTAAATTCCTTGTTTTGGTACGGGGAAATGAATCATTGCTTCAAACAAACAAATAAATAAACGCAAGAAAACTAACCTTTAACTTTTTTGATTTGCATAACTTAATTGGATTAATTATATATTTTTATTGTTATCAACATTCTTCATTCGATCAAGAACCATAAAATAATGAAATCTTTCAGCACAAATCCTCTTGTCCTTAGTTTAAAAACATGAATGAACAGCAGATTATCCTCTCTATTGAACTCTCTGATGATGTTTTTACACAAAAGGCGACAAAGACAATATTCCTGTCTTTTATCATCTACGCAAGAGCGTATTTTTGAAGGCAAAAATATGCTTTGCGGTTGCGAAGATAAGAAAAAACAGGAATATTGTCTTCGTCATCTTTGGTGTGAAAGCACCCAAACAATTTATGATGTTTATTTTAACCCATATTTTACCATCGTCCTATATACAGGACAGCTCAGATAATTGTATTTACATAAGCATTACCACCTTTTTTTATATCTACTTCATTATTAAAATAAACTGTACGTTTGATAAATGCTATGTACAAAAAATTTTTATTCAATTTTAATAATTTTAGTTTTTTTTTTATTTTTGTAGTTGGTGATTTTTAGCTATTTTATTTTGCGTAATTAGGTTCTTTATTAAAATAATTGTGTGGGAAATATATCAAAACTCACTTTAAGTTTAGTCATTATTATTCTTATACATTATTGCCGAGTGAAATCCGCTAAGAAAAAACGATATTTAAACCAGTTTTATGAAAGGTTTACTTGCCGTCCTGTAAATAGGACGATGGTACAATCCCCTACTAAGCGCGTCTTTGCGGATTTCAACGTTCGGACAATCGAGCACAGCACCCTGCTGCTTTCTCTCTTTTAATACTCAAAAATAGGAAGTTTTCTTGGAGCAAGGGGTGTAGGAATTGGTTTCTGGGGGTTGCAAGGGAAATTTTTTGTTTAATTTGCCTTGAGTATTTGACCGAGTGGGGACACTATATTTGGGAGAGTGTAAAAGTAATTGCAGTTGAAAGTGTGAGGGTTGATTCGCATTCGAATAAGAAAAAATGAGTACCATCGGCAAATTACTTCAAAAATTCTTGACGAATGAGGAAGCCTTAGATTATTTAATGTAATTAGAGGATGAAGCTGAAAACAGTGACACCGAAATGATAATAGTGCCACCTGATCCAGATATAGTTACTGATGATGAAGAAATTGATGATAACGGCCCTAATATCTCACATAATCACGCTATTTTTGATTAAAAATTTGGGGAAGAAACAGCTGGAACAATAGAAATTTTAAATGAAATAAACCAAGATGAAGAAATAAGTATATCCTGGCAAAATGGACTAATTGTGCACCAAAGTTTTCATCGGCTCCCGAATTATTTTCGAATAATTTTGCAATTTTTGGGCATAGTTTTTTTATAACGGCTATCACATTCTTCCAAGAGAAAAATGTACTGGAAAAGTGCTCCTGATACAGGTACAACTCTTGTTATTCAAGCCATGTCAAGAATGCGATTTTTTTGATACCAAGAGGTATTTGCGTTTCAATGACAATGCGATTGTAAATTTAGATCGATATTATAAAGTTCGTAAAATTTATAATTTGTTGAATGAGGCTTTTCAACAGTTTGGTGGGTTTTCTGAGCAATTAAGCATTGATGAAAGAATGGTCCGTTATTTCGGAAAACATGGATGCGAAATGTGCAAGCGAGAGAAACCCGTGAAATTTGGTTATAAGATTTGGATTCTCTCCTTTTGATAGATAACCTTTTCATATTATACCATATCAAAGAGCACAGAAACAGAAGCCCAATTCTGATCTGGATTCTAATAGTCATAGCAAAGCTAAAAAGATGAAAAGGAAAAAGAAGTCTTTATCCCAAACAGTTAGAGAAGATTTGCTGTCTATTGTTGAAGCGCCAGCAAAACACAAAACATATATGGATAACTTTTTTACATCGTATGATCTTTTTGTTCATCTCAAAAACAAGCGATTATTTGCCACGGGAACAGTAAGGGAAACTAGAATGGGACAGTGTCCCTTAAAATCATCCAAAACTTTGGGGAAAATGTATTGTGGAACATCTGATAGAAATTTTGATATGAATAATGAGATCGCAGCTGTTCGCTGGAATGATAACAGGGTGGTGTCTCTCATCAACAAGTTTGAACACACGAGGTGTTTCAAAAAAGTAGAGAGAAGAATGAAGGGTGGTAAACAAAAAGTAGACATCCCACCTTGTCTCGTGTCATACAACAACTATAAGAATGGTCTTGACCTTTTCAACAATCATATGGAAACCTACTATTCTTCGATACAAGGGAAAAAGTGGTATTGGCCCCTATTTATATTGGCCTGTCTTCGAAACCGCACAAGTTGTTGCTTGGAAGATATCAAAGCTCTTTGCTTCCGAACACGCATTTGAATTTCTGGAATTCCGCAGAAATGTTACTATTGCTTATCTGGGTTTGTGCATTCCTTGAAACATTGCAGGAAGACGACTGGGCGTTCAGCATAGAAGCGCAACCTTTTTGAAATTGCAGAATGACCATATTTTAGTAAAAAAACCCGAAGGGAAAGCAAAGCAGATGTCAGTTCAAAAACTGTACCAGAAAACTCGTAACTGTTTGCAAAAAATGGAATTTAGGACTTTGCGTAGAATGTTTTCTTCTATTTCATGGATACCAGGATGCTTGACTGGAAAGCCAAAATGACAGTAGTGGATTGTACCATCGTCCTATATATAGGACAGCTTGTTACAGTGAAACAAATAACATTTTGGCAAGTTTTTAAATTTTATAATCATTCTTGGGTCCTCATTAGTCTGTGACGACAATTTCTTGGAAAAATATTAGTTATTTTTCAATGTGGTAAAATATGGGTTAAAGCTCTACGCTTATCATTTAAAATTTTAAAGATTTACATTCTAACCAGCGGTACCCACACGGCGTTGCCCGTGCTGAATTTTTAAAACGTTGCCTACGGCGCTGTCCTTGCTGAGTGGGTAAAAAACGTTGCCTGCAGCCATGTCCTTGATAAGAATGTAAAAATCGTCACCTGACGCGCTGTTCTAGCTAATAATATAAAAAAAGTTGCATGCGGCGCTCCCCTAGCTAAGATAAAAAATATCGACTGGCATAAAGCCTGTAGCGTTTGAAAAACGTCGTCTGTCTATTTGTCAAAAAAAATAGACATTGTCAACGCTTGAAAAAGTGATATAACATATAAAAGGATCAGTTAAGAAAACTTAGGAACAATTCCGTCAGTAGGGTCAGATTTGTCACCAAAAGGTAATTAAAACTGCCAAATTGTAGTCCGGCGTCATTTGTTGCGTTATTTTTCCTCTGGAATGAGTCTTAGCGATGGTCCTAGATTGATTGCAAAAATGTAATTGCAATATCATATTCATTTTATTTTCCGGTCATGTTGAACTGTTGTCTCGCTAACAGAAAAATAAGTTTCATAATGAAATGAAGCTTCGCTAGCGGTACACGCATGGTACGTGCTAAGCGCTTAGTAAACGTCGTCGTCGGGTAGCCTATGCAAGGAGTGTAAAAAACGTCGGCATTGCTGGTATTAAGAGATTAAAAAGGCGTCGTCAGCTTATAGTTAAATGATACTGTAAATCATACCTAAAAAACTGATGCACAATTTCATTAGTATGTTCCAATTTATCGCCAACGAGCCAATGACTAATTAAAAAAGTCAAATTGTAGCATGTTGTCATTTCGCCACGTTATTTGAAATCTAGAATAAACCATACGTATTCCTTTTCCTGGCGATATTTATTTAAATGCTATTGCTAAGTCAAGGAAATCGTTAAATCGGGGAGACAGAACTTTTATCAAGTTTAATCTTATATTTAAAGCCTATTGCTAATTTGAGAAAAACGTTAAATCGAAGATATGTTTTATTGTTTTTCTTCTGAAAACGAAACTGATGTCTCTCTATTTTGAAAAAAAAGTTTTATATTGAAATGTCCGTAAGCCCGATGTCAGAATTTATTTTATGTTAAAATGAAAAATGAACTTTTAACCGTATCTTACAAAGTTTATAACATACTTTTTTCAAAGTTAATATTTTTATAATTGTCATAGCCTGAGGATTAAAATGGTATATTCGTTTTAAAATTTGGTCAATACCCGACGAAGCTATTTTATGTTGAATGAAATGAAAAATAAACTTTTAACCGTATCTTACAAAAATTTTAAAATATTTTTTTCAAAGTTAATATGTTTAGAATCGTCATAACTTGAGGGTTAAAATGGTATATTCGTTTTAAAATTTGGTCAATATGCGACTATTTTAGCGCAGTTTTTGGGCACATTTGTGGGTCTTACAAACTATGGAATTTCAATTACTACCCAGCTAGAAAAAGTTTGCACAAAAAGTGCAAAAAAAAAAAAGAGTGTACAAAACGTGAGCGTTGTGCATAAAATGTGCAAACTGAATTGTGCATAAAAAGTGCAAACTGAATTGCGCATAAAAGTGCACAGCAATCATGCATAATAAAACAATGTGGCGCCATCTATGGGTCGTCTAAGTAACCTTCTCTAGCGTGTAAGTGAATGAGACAGGATCCGGGTTAGAACTGACAACCTTTCGCTTACCAATCCAACGCTCGAACCACTGCGTCACAGACTCTGCTACTTGTGGAAGAAGTTATGCTATCTAATGTATTTACGGAGGTGGATTATCTTGTATTAGTTGCGCTAGGGAGCAATAAAGATGAAGAATTCTAAGCTATGATAGTTGTTGTAAATTAAAAAAAGCTTTTATTGTTCAGTGACATTCAACAAAGTATCTAAAGAAAACGGATAATAATATAGGAGATTTGTCTAAAGTTTTATTACGTTACTGATAATGGACCATCTGACAATTTAATGATTATTGGACAAAATGATATAAAATCACCTAATTCAAATAAAATAATATATTTTTAATGCTGTTATTCTGTCATATCTTTTTTCTTTCTTTCTTTTTTTTTTCTCGATTTAAGCATGATATATATTTTAAACGGCATTAAAAAAAAATCTCTTTTGAAAAAGTGCAAATTTAAAATGTATTATTTCAATAATAATCTACATCATTGAACACATTTATTAGATATTAATGGGCTAACGAGATGACTACTTACATTTTTTCCCCCATTATTATAAGCTATTGAATTATCCGAATGTAACATAAAAAGTAATGTATGTTTTATCAATTAAGAAAAACTACTTTTTTTTTGTGTTAAATTCGCTCTTCTCATAGTCTTAATAATGAGCATCAATGGGGAAATATTAATAAAAATTATTATTATTTTTTGTATTGAATTGAAAAGTAGACTTTTTTGGGCATTTCACATATACGCAATTTTTGCAAACACATACAATTGCAAGTATTATGCACAAAATGTGTACTATTTTTAAAGCCTTGATTGAGCCCTGAATAAACATGCAAAAGTAAATAAAATTTTGTTTTTCATTCGGTTATAAAATTTCTCATGAGCGTTAGTTCATGTAAAAATTTAGAGATTTTCTCATACCCTGATAAATGTATATACATAATAAACCAAGTAGTAGTTAATTATGTGGTACAAAGAAAGAAAACCATCGGTTTGGAAAAAAAATTGAAGTTTTTGAAGAATTGAACCAGACTTGTGTTATAGGTAAGATAAAAAAAAAAAAATGCACAATTTTCGCAAACAACTATAATATTACAAATATTTTGTGCAAAAAATGTGCAAAGTTTTTATAAACGCAGAATATGCACTTTTTGGTGTGCATAAAATGTACCAAAAATTTGCACAAAAAATGTATTATTTTGGAAGTATTCAAAAATTATTCACTTTTTGTGTACAAATTGTGTGCAATGTATACTGTTGTGCAAAAAAAGTGTACACTTTTTCTAGCTACGTAAATCTGAAAATAATGAACGAAAACGAAAAATTACCTTTTTAAAGTGTAATTTACCGCGTTCTGTTAGGGTTGATAAGGTAATTTTTCGTTCTAAATTAGCTTTACTTAGAGCTTCTATCCAGGAAACTAGGAAAAAACTTTCGTTCATAGAACGTGAACTTTATGATTTACATCTTTCTGTATCTAATTCTAATTTCAATTTTGATTCTATTGATAGAATGTCATGGGCAAGAGCTCTTCATTCATCTGACAGTCACAAAATTACTTTAAATAAGAAATTTACCAAGTTGTGTAACGATTCAAATGTTCCTGTTCCGGCTGATTTACCTCTTGTTAATAGGAATGCGGTTGTAAATCTTTCGAAATTTCCTTTGAATAGTAATGAAATTAATGCTTTGAAATGTAATAACAATTTTGCTTTGGCTAAAAAGCCTTCTTTTTCTGAACTTATTGCTCCGGTTGAAAAAGCTTTCAAATTTAGTGCCTTAACTTCCACTCAAAAAGAGTCAGTTCGGCATCTTATTGCTTCCAATGTTGATTTCAATTCAAAAGTTCCTAATATTGGTTTTACCCATTCTGTGAAACGCTGTGTCAATAATTTAGTTTCAAATTCTGATTTGGTCATTACCAAAGCTGACAAGGGTGGTCAGATTGTTGTTCTTAATAAATCATCTTATGTTGAAAAAACTGATAATTTAATTGCTTCTGGTCCTTATTCTGAAATTTATAAAGATCCTAGCGACAAGGAGTTAAAAGCTATTTCTTCTGCTGTTAAGTCTGTTCATTCTATTCCTTTGATTGCTAAAAGGTCTGTGATTCCTTCTGTTGCTAATTGTGCGCATTTCTATGCTTTACCGAAGGTACACAAGGCAGGTATTCCTTTCAGACCAATTGTTTCCATTATTGGCACTGCTTCATATAAACTTTCCAAGTATTTAATTTCTGTGTTTTCTCCACTTAGGAGTTGAAATGTTTTCACTGTTAAAAATTCCACCGATTTTGTTAAGAAACTTCATAACTTCGTTCCGAATAATTCGGTTATGGCCTCTTTTGATGTTAATTCTTTGTTTACTAATGTTCCTGTTGATGGCGCTTTGACTTGCCTCAGGAAAACGCTTTCTGAATTCCATTTTACTTCTGTGGAAATTGAGGAATTAGTTTTTCTTACTCGTGTGTGCTTGCAACAGAGCACTTTTGTACTTAATGGTAAATTCTATGCTATGGTAGATGGCCTGGCCATGGGAAGTCCTCTTAGTCCTATTTTAAGTGATTTCTATATGCATTATTTTGAGGCAAAACTTCCAGAAATTGAAATTTCAATTTTATGTTCGTTATGTGGATGATTGTTTTGTCCTAAGGGATAGTAACTTGTTAGGTATTGATGATGCTCTTTCGATAATGAACTCCATTGATCCTAATATCCAGTTTTCTTGTGAGAAAGAACTTGATAGTAGCCTCGCGTTTCTTGATGTTTTGATTTCTAGGAGTGAGTCTGGTTTCACTACTTCTGTCTATCGTAAACCTTTCGCTGTTTCTTTACCTCCTCACAGACTGTCGTCTCATCCTCCCAACGAAAAATATTCGGCTTTTAATGCTCTTGTCCATCGTGCTATTAATATTTGCTCTTCTCCTGAGCTTCTCAAGATTGAACTCAACTATCTGAAAGCTGTAGCTGTTGATAGAGGATTTTCTCACTCTTTAATTGATTCTATTCATAACAAACTTTCTAAAAGAACTTCTGGTCCCAATCATGTGGTTTCTAGAAAGAATTTGGTTGTGTTACCATTCTTTCATCCTGTCAGGTTTCGTATTGCTAAAATCCTAAAAAGGTTTCAATTTCAAGTTCTTTTTGCTCCTAGCAACAAACTGTCCTTCTCTTCTCTTAAAGATCCTGTCGATCAACTTAATACTTGGGGTATTTTCCAAATTAGTTGCCGTTGCGGCCTTTCTTACATTGGACAGACAAAACGTGCTCTGAAAATTCGGTTAAATGAGCATAAAGGTTATGTACGAAAGCAAGAGCTAAATAAGTCTAGCATTGCTCAACATTGTTGGAATTCCAACCACTCTTTTGATTTCAATTCTGGGAAAATTATTCAAAAAGGTTCTTCCCCATTAGAGCTTGACTTTTGGGAAGCTTATCATATTAACAGGAATAGTTCTAATTTGGTTAATGATTCTTCCTCAACTCCTTATTTTTCACAGGTCTGGCATAAGTTCCTTTAATTTGTTGTTCTTTCTTGGTTTTCTTGTTAGTTATCCTTTTTTATGTCAATTTTTTCTCTCCCCCCCCCCCTCCCCCTCTTTTACATGTGTACTTTGTTTTGCTTTTTGTTTTGGTATTTTCTGTATTTATTTTATTTCCATTTTATTCTTTGTATTTTATTTTATTATTTTGCAATTTTCATGTATTTTCACATTTTTATGCATGCTGTTGTCTTTTTTGCTTTGTTTTTATTGATATTCCTTTTTACTTCCTGTACTTCCAACTGCATTCGTTTGTTGCTCTCTTATTGATGCCTTTCCTACTACTTCTACTTCCACTTCACACTGCCTTTATTCTCATTGGTTTACAGTTAATTCTTAGGCTATATAAGCTTTGTTTTTGTTGTTTTGTCTGCTTCATTTGGATGTTTTGCATCTAGAAGCTCCCTATCGCATTGAAAAAGGGATTCCAAGCAATCCCGAAACATATGTCTGCGCTTTAATGCTCATTTGTGCTTTAATTTAACGTGAAATTATATTTCTATTACTTTGCACAAAGTTAAATTAATATTATTTTATTCATATTTAAATTTACACATTCAATCACTGATGCTCACCGATACCGTCCCTGTTGCACGGCTCCTTCATCATTTGTACTCACGGCTGATGTCGCCTCCTTTTTGTCTTCTTGCCATGTCCGGAAATACGTTTTACACTCCTCCACACTCCCTCCCTCATACCAAATCCTTTATACAGAGCAAAAGAGCCCTAATGGGCTCTGCGCGCTCGGTTTCGATCTCCAATAACTTGAAGATGATGGTATTAGAATGAAAAATCACGTCACGGTTGTGTGTGCAAAAAAGTAGTTTCAGAGCAGTTTGTGGAACGCGTGAAAAAGAAGGAAACTAATCCTACTTTTTCCCGTCTTTAACAGAAATCAAAATTAAATGTAAAACCATTTTTAGCTTTCGTTCCCGTAAAAATAAACAAATACAAAAGTTAAGAAAAATAAGCAACTAACAAATCAGAACTTAAATAACTAAAAGCAGGCTAGATACTGGGCAAATGCGTGTTTGTCAGTCTGACAGCCCCTTATACATTCTAAAAAATTATCAGAATTTGTGAAAAAAAAAAATTAAACAAGAAGCAATATGTTTCAGCTCTAATAAAAGCAGATAAAAGTGATAAAAAGAGTTGAAAAGCAAACCGCTGTTTTAAAACGGCAGTTTGCTTCAGCTTCTTTTTAATTTCCCACTGTTTTCGAAAAAACAGAAATTTTGTCATCGTGATTCCTTTTTTATTCATTCTTCCTTTTTTAACATTTAAACAACTCCAAAAATATTCTATGGAATACGTTTAACTCATTATAGTTCCGAATCAAAGGGGCAGATTTAATTCGCAAAAAAATATCACAAAACTTTTTTTGCGGAAAATGTCGATTTAAGTACTTTTAATTTAATTTTCCTGTGGTCACACTTTTTAAACAGTGTAAAAGCTATTTATTACTAAGAAACATAGGGTTTTTTTTCTTTTTAAATCAGAAAAGGAAAGATAAACTTTTAAAAAATGCGAGGATTTCAGAAATGCTACAAATTTCTTAGTTATGCATTATTTTTAAAAAATGCCTATCAAATTCATGCAAAAGATATTGTACTAGAACAAAATGATGAAGCTTGAACTCGTACAAAGAAAGAAATGCATCAGAATATTTATTTTTAGGTCAAAACAAGCTTTCATGACATAAAACTACTTTTAGTCCTTATAATAATTCTGTACATGAGAGCCATAGTATCTTATTTTTTGGGAGTTTACACTTGATGGACAGATTCCCGACGACAAAGCCACTAGCTACATGAGAGTTCCGAACTTTTGAAGCTCCCATCGGACATCGCTAAAGTTCGCACGGAAAAGTCGAGTCTTACAGTTCTAAAAATTTGAATTTTTTAATTTCATCGCAAAAACTCAAAAAATGGACTTAAGATACTGTGGCTCTCAAGTACAGAGTTATTTTGAAGTTTCGTTCGACAAGCATCAAAAATAAAAACAATTTTTATTTTATTTCAGAAGCATTTAATATTAATGACGCAATTTCAAACTAAAAAGAATGTTTTTTTTTTTTTGTATTAAAAAAGCAAATGATTTACTTATCCATTTAACTGAAATAAACGAAGTACGTTTTATTAATATGCCACTTATTTTAAATTTCATTATGATATCATTAAATAAAAGCTAAAACAGTTCTGTGTTGAAACTATTTAATTAGTTTATTAAGTTCTAACACTTTTTCTCGAAGTTCAAAGTCTGATATTTCATCAGTCGATAAAATTTTAAAATATATTTATGTTTGAAAGAAACCTAAAAACATCGATTGTTTTTATAACACTAAAATTAATGCAAAAATCGACGACAATACACAATCGATGATATCAGCATCAAATTTAATTACAGAAATTCATATCTTGTTCAATGAAGGATATTTTTGCTTCAACGAGTAATATTTACTTTAGCCCCTTCTAGGTAAGCAAAACACACTTGCAAACCCAAAATGGTTAAGCACAAAACAGTTTACAATTAGAAAATATTTGCCTCTTATTCTCCTCGTTGTTGTTGTTTCTAATGATATTTGGGTATCCAAACTCCCCTTCGCAGAGCGACCAGGAATTAAGGCAGTAAGAAGTGCCTTCCGTTTATAGATGAGCACCACAACGGTGGAAGTACGACTTTGCTCATTATGTATTTGGATGACACCAGACGGTGCCATCACAAATACGCCACCTTCCTTTTTTGGCCTAAGAGTGAAGGGAAGGGAAATTCGCCACCCTCCGGTACCCTCGGAACTGTCTCGGGACTTCAGGGTCCATGGATTTTGCATGCACTTATTCCCAAGTGTGCCAAGTGTGCATGATAGGTCTTAAGCGGGTTGGGTATCGAACACCCAATCTTTCGGTTGGAAGTCGACATTCTAACCACTAGGCTACCACGGCCCCCTAGAGAAAGTGTAATTCCGGTTGTCAAATTTACCGACTTTTCAAAAGACAAAGAATATGCTACAGGAATGAATAGGAAAAAAAATACTTAGATGAAGGAGCACTGATAAACAAGCGCCACTCTGTTGAATTGTGCTCGTGTCCTAATGTTTTAAATAATACATTCACATCACAGCAGCATACTATTTTTTCTTTCTCCGCAAAATAGTCTACAAAATGCCTTTGTCGTCTTGTAAAAGACTCGAAACTTCCAGAAGTAGATAAAGCTTTTGTTGCCAAAAATTTCGTTAAAGTAACCCAAGTTTATTAAAAAGGTGCCTAGATTGGCAACGATCTCACTGTCAATGAGAAAGATATATTTTATAATAAATTAAGTCGATAAATTACAAAAATATGCACATTCATCCAAAAAATACGTAAAAAGCTAAAATGTTTAACTTTGGGAAAATGGTACGTGATAGGCAATAAATATTTGCAAATTCGTAATTTTCAGCCAAAAATACATTAGAAACACATTTTCATCCAAAAGACGTTTTTCGTGTTGCACAGTGTAATTTGTGAGTAAAATTTCTTTGAATTTTAAAAAGAATTCTGAATAAGTCGACAGTTTTGAAACATTAATTTTAAACTTATTCTTGTTTATCAATTGTAGAAAAGTGGATAAACTTGGTAAAAAAAAAAGTACAAAAAACGTCAAATGAAAATTTCAAACTGTCTCTTAAGATTAAATGTATAATAAATCGACATTTTTCGCGCACTACCTGCGTGCTTATGGGCTGTTTCTCGCGCCACACATAACTACTTGGAAAATAAAATTCTGAGACCCCTTTTTTGAAGAAACTAAGACACTTTAGAGATCTGACAGCTGCTCAAAATGCGCTAGGTTTGAATGCAAGTAAAACACGCACGCGAATTTAAAGGGTGAATAACGAGCAGCAGAATAAGAGTGATGCAACGATATGCTAATTTATGTTTACTACACTTGGTTACTATGAGAAATGTTAGAGGTTTCTAAAGCTGTTAAATTCTCAAACTAATCGTGCAGTGAAAATTTTCTGACTTGACATGCAATGGATGCGGTAGATGAAGTGATTAACAGTGCATATGAACTATAACTTGTAAAATCAATTTAAGAGAACATCCTATAAATACAATGCCAGTAACGTTCAATAAAGGTGATGTTAATGCATTGCTTCACTGCGAAATGTTTCAGTTTTGTTTTACAATAGTGGAAGTTTTAGTTAAAAGTATGCTTTCGTTGTCGATAATTATGAATTGCATATCTGTTTCAAATAAATAACAAAGGTAACTAAAGGATTGTGGATGCACATTTTTTAATTTTTTATAAGTTGAACAAATGCTTTAGAGTTTCGGACAACAAGCCATGCAATTCGTTCAGGCTAATTCATTCATAATAACCATAAAAAACTGCTTATCTCTACATGGTTGTGAATGATTACCTTAATTAGTACTTTTCTTTATAATACTTTTTTTTTTGTTAGATACATATTTCTTTTTAGTGGTTCATTTTGATTTGCTTTGTGGAAATCGCGAATTCAAAGAAAAAGAGAGAGAGAGAGAAGAAAAAAAGCGAAATTAAATGTTATTTTGGCAAAAAAAAAAAAAATTATAAATGAGGAAAAGAAAAATTTTTTTTTCAACTTTAGTTTTATCGAGGAGGTATTTATTTTAAAGTGTCTTAATTTTGCATTGATAGTTGAACATTTCAAAAAGTTTAAAATTTTGCAGGTTGACGATAGAATTTTTTACTCAGAAGAATGAAAAACGCAATTCATCAACCTGACAATCTATTGTTTTTGTCCAAATGATTGATGAAGTTCTTATTTTTCAAGCAGCTAGTATTAATAGCAAAAATATGTTGTTCAAATAGCAATCCTGTGCTTCAATTTTAAGCGCTCTATCATAATTCGATGTATAAAAAACTCTTACCATTAATAATTTTCTATATTTTATCGTCACAATATTAATCATTTTTTGAAAAAACTGATTGAATTTTTGTAAACGGTCCTATCAATGAGAAAAATATTCTAGCAAAGGCCAGAAAAGTTCTCAAGAAATATAATATTTTATCGTGATTAAATTAAGATAAGGCCGGGAGAGTTGGTGAAAAATATTCAAAAATGTAATCAAACAGAATGAAAACGTTTACTTTTTGCGAATAATATAGATGTTGACTACATTAGTTTTGTATGCATTTCCTTTACTAATTATACTATAAATTCCTTTACTATTATAAATTTAATATTTTCCTAACTAATGCTCCAACAGCATTTCAATTCTGTTTATTGTTTCAATTGAAGTTACTTCTTTGTAATTAATGCTGCATTTTATATAATAGGGCAATTCCATGAAAACAGGGACGCTAACATAAAAAAATATTCTTGCAAAAATATAGTTTTTTTTTTTTCCTCTAAGATGAATTTTTATAAAATTATATTTAAAAAGATAGCAGTACCAATTTGTAAGTTTTATAGGCAATGTTTGGCAATGTTACTTTTGTCACATGTGTTGTTGTCTTTAGAGAGGTTCAGAAAGTTCATCTTGTTTTCGTAAAGAAATTAACAAGTATGTATAAAATCTTATTTTTTTACTAAAGTTTAGTCTATATGTGAGGTTAGGCCAGTAAAGAATCTTTAAACTGTGATTATTGTATTGAAAATTAATTTTTATAAATTAGGCCTCATAGTAATGTAACATCAGTCACAAAAATTTATAAAAGATTTTATTACTTAAAGAAAATTAGTATTCAAAATATAAAAAGCCATATTCTCTTCATTCATGATAATATCTTAAATATCAATTACTTAAATAGTTAATAAAAGTTCAATTTATGAGTTAAAAACTTCTTTAAAATATGTTATAACATTAGTCACTTTTCTCTTTTCCAGTTAGATACTTAAACACTGCACAAATGGCATTGACTGTTGCAGAAAGGCAAAAAAGGAGGCAAGATAAATTAAAGAAGGAAGGAAAATATGAAGATTACAAAAAGAAAAACAATGCAGAAGCTAAAAGGAGTAGAGATAAAAAAACGAATGACCTAGCTAAGTTACCTAAGTCAGTTCAAAATAGAGTTAAAAGAGAAATCAAAGAAAATGTTGGGAAAATAGTAGAAAAATGTAGAGCATTAAAGTGCAAAATTTCAAGTAGCAGTGACATAACCCCTTTTCCAAAATAATAAAACCTTAGGAAAAGCTGTAACTCATGCAAAGCGTGCCCTGCCTACATCTCCACGAAAGCAGAAGGCTGTCTTAAAAAAATGGTTTGACAATGAAATTGGGGAAACAGGTGATCCTATAAGCCCAAGTAAGCATGTTTACAGCAGCACTGTACCACTCAGGTAGAATGCATTCGTATGCGATAGCCTTAGATGAACTGTCTCATTCTAAAGAGATTGTGATTCCTCTCATAACAAGAATGCTGGGAAAGATTCCTCAAGAAATTGAAGTCTTACATATTTGGTCAGATGGCGAAATTCAAAAGCAAGTTCATTGCAGCCACAATACCCATGCTGCAGAAAAAATATAAATTGTTCATTAAATCGAATTATTTTGCTACTTCACATGGGAAACGCCCAGTGGACGGCATTGACGGCTCTGTAAAGAGGCAGGTATGGGAAGCTGTAAAAAAAGAAAGCATTTCGTATACAGTGCAAAAGATTTTGTAAATGCCGCAGCTTCAAGCAGTGTGAATATCTTTGAGATCTTATCATACGATTTACATTTGCGTTATAAAGAGTTGAATTTGAATAAAATATTTTATGATTCAGAAGCTATATAGCTGGTACCACGCAGCAACACTTTTTGGAGGTGGTAGACAAAATCTCCAAATTATCTGAAACATTATTTGCCGGTTCAAAACCAAGAGAACAAGTTCCGTAATTGGTGAGTGGGTTCTTGTGGAATAAGATGGATAGCTATATCCAGGTGAAGTTAGAGCCATTGAAAACTATGAATACTTGGTCAGTGTTATGATTCCAACAGGAAAGCATTGGAAATGGTCTGACAATGTGGATGAAATTTATTATTCACAAGAAAAAATAATAAGAAAACTTAGTACACCAGATGTAGTAAATGCACGAGGACACTTTCCATTTCCTGAATTGCACTAAAAACGTCACTTGTATAAAATTATATTCATTTAATATTGCTTATTTTTTATCATTGAAGTACATTTGTGTAATTTTGTAAAAAAAATTGCTAATTTGACTTTTAAGGAGAAATAAATTATAATTTGAACCAATTAATGTTGGTGTAACATCAGTCACAAAATGTTTGTAACATCAGTCCCGGAAATTAAAAATTTCCTCCACTGTAAATTTTAAAGGTTTTTAAATGAAACAAAGTGCATTCATAAAGTTTGAAATCTTTACTTGCTTGGAAAAAATAACATTTTAATCTTCATGTTCTTAGTTTAAGGAGAATTTCAATTAATATAAAAGTTGTTTTTCCTAATGTCTGTTCTGTGTAACATTAGTCACAATTTTTGATTTACCTTAATTAAACACAAAAAAGCTTTTTATGTCTAAAAACAGGTATGGGTAGCATTATTGTACCCTATTATGGTATTTTAGATCAATTTCAGAAAAGAAAACATTAAACTTCAAGACAGCGCGGATTTTAAAAGTTAAAAAACTTAGTCAAATTGTAACGTCAGTCACCGTGGAATGACCCAATACACAAATTAAATCAGAAACAGATGCTTTCTGTTTAAAAGTAGTTAAGGTTTTCAATTCAAAAAGATGCAAGCTTATAGGTAAAAAATATTTAACCAAAAAGGGGCTTGTATTGTTTTTTTTTTCCATTCATAAGCTCACTTCCTTTGCACTTTATTCAAACGGGGCTTTGTTTTTTGGGGGTTCTTTGTAATCCCAAAACTTTTGCTTGCAATTTAATTTGATGTATGTGCATTTTAATATTATTACTCCCTTCATTTCCCGCACAAATATAAATACTTTGTTGCTGCGATTCAAGGCATTTGAAACATGCACAAAAATTAGAGGAAGAATTGAAACATAGCATTTATCGAACATCACTTGATGGGGAGGGAAGGAGGCATTCCAATTCATCACTACTTACATAACATTTAATTCTCTAGTCCTAAGTATGTTAAGTCCATCTTTCGAAGTTTTGCTTGTTTACACTTAATGGACATATACAGAGTACAGACGACAAAGCCACTAGCTACATGAGGGTTCCAAACTTTTAAAGCTTCCATCTGACACATTTTCATTCTAAGGTTCGCACGGAAGTCTAGTCTTCTAGTACTAAAAATGTCTATTTTTTAAGTTTTCATCGCAAAAACTCGAAGAATGGACTTAAGATACTATGACTCAGGTACATAATTTTTTAGTTGATTTTAAAAGACTTTTTAGTTATTGTTTCATTCCCATTACCATTTAGTCCACTTTATTCAACGAAGAACAATAGGCATAAAATACAGAAACATAAGTTTAACAATGGACTGTGATTTCAAGTGTATCTGTTGTCATAAAACGCTTCATCTTTATTATTCCTGACATTCCGGCATTTCAGGAAGAACTTTTTAAAAGTATTTACTTATTTTTAATATAATCAGAATTTCATGTTTTTAATATTTCGATTGCCTAAATAACCATTACGTTTCATTTTCTACGTTGTAAAGCAACCAATGAGCCGCGGGCCACAAGTGGCCCTCAGAAATATATTTTAGTGGCCCGACAATCCTTAAATATAAACAAAATTATTAAGATAAAATTGAAACTGTTAAAAAAAAGAAAAAAGAAAGGCTGAAATCGGTTAAGAATTTCGCTTTCAAAGAGAAAAGGATGCGGTGTGAGTGTACATTCGCTTCGACACAATAAGAGAAAGAAATTTCACACTTGCGGTAAGGTAGCGGGGATCAGTATAGAGAGGGGGGAAGACTTTCATATGTTTCTTGTTCCAAAGCTGGCCTATCATTAAGGCTGCTCTTCAGTCAGAAAAAATTTCGTGGTTAGGCTTAAGATGGCCTTCGAAGGGCATGAGGGGAGTGTGTCAACCTCAAGTGATTGACATTTCAACGACCAATGAAATGTACGATAGCTCTTGGAAGAAGGGTCTACTGTCCCCCATAATTGACCTGTCACTTCAGGCCGAGACCCCCTGCAGTTAGTGTAGTCGCTAGCGACATGCACGTGTTTTCTACTACTTACACAACGTTGCTCCTTTTCCGGTTCCAAAATTAATTCTCTGTGGCTGAGAGTTGAAACGAAAAGAAAACATATTGTTACCCTTCTTTCATTCTCACGAATTGTTTGTAAATTGCATATTTAGTGCTGTAAAAATGAAAATGTAAACGATACTTTTAAAACAAAGGTTTGTCTTTCTGAGAACTTGCTTCTAGACCTAATTTAGTACAAATTGATCAATCAAAATTTGCGATAAATTGCTTGATATTCAAAAAATAAATAAATAAATAAAAAAAATAAAATTATTTAGCGAAAACTTGCTGAATGCTGTTCTCAGTTATTGTTATATAAAGAGCGCTAATTCGTCTCTTGTATAAAGCTTAATTTAAGAGCAGAAATTTTTGCGTTAGTATGATTAAAATTAAATGAATAAATAAGAAAAGAGGTAACCTAAGCAACGAGTTTTGCTCGAAACAGGAGTAGCAAATGAAGATTTGTTAAGCTCCACTACTATATTTTTTTTTTTTTCTGAAACTAAATGTGAATGTTTGCGTTTCTTTCTTTATTTTATATAATTTATTTAGTTATTTTGCATTTTATTTTATTTATATACACTTCTTCAATTATGTTTTGCTAATTATTGCATATTGAATACTTGATCAATATGATGAGACCATCACGTTCATTTTATTTCTTTCCTTTATATTTCTGTCATTTAAAATAAAATTCCCGAATCATTTTTCGAATAAAACATCCTGGTTTTCTTTTTCTCTGACAAAAGAACGTTTTCAATGGTTCTTTACTTTCTGTGTAGTTCCGCTTCATTGGCACTTCGATATGTAGACAATTAATATTTGTTTATATAAGCGTGCGCAGAGCTTTAGCAAGTGGGGGGGGGCGCTACTGTGCTAAAGGGGGTACCAAAATACACCCATAAGCAGGGCCGGCCCGACGGTATTCGGCGCTCTTGGACTTAATAAAAATAGTCGCCCCTAGCCCTCTTTCATTATACAAACTAAAATAATATAAATTCAAATTGTGTATAATTTTATTGCGTTTTCAATTACTTTAAAAATTTTAATAATTACATACATGAAACAAATAATGTATTTTTTTATTTCTAATGGGCTGCTGTTGGCTTCTCATAATTGAAGACCTAGTGTGGTTCACAGGGATTGGTACCATCTAATCATCTCTATCAAGCACCACAGTAGGTATAGTACCATCGCTACAAGTGAATTTTGACGCTAAGTTCTTTCACTTGAAAGATGGAGTATCTGATAGGAGTCACTATCATTGGGTCTGCTTACGTGAAGACAACTAGAATTTTGTTGAACTAATTTTATGAAACACGGATTATTGTTTTTTTTTTTTTTTTTTTTTTTTTTTTGCTCTTACGCTGAGGCGCCCCCAAGATGATGGCGCCTTTGTACTTTTCACACTGATAAGGCCGGCCCTGCCCATAAGATTTGGGTCCCAGATGCATCTCCAGGGAAACTTGTGACAAATTAAACGCAAAGAAGCATATCTATTGAATACAAACGCGAAAGAGGTTGCCAGTTTTGTAATTAGCTTTCATTTTTATTTGCTAATGGGGGTACAATGGTATCTCTAAGCCCCGCACGCACACCTATGAGTATCTACGTATGTATGTTGTAAAATATATATTGCTCAGCAAAATTAAATCACGAACTTGAAACTGGGGATGTGCATAACATACTTTCGCTGTTGCAAAAGTATGCGGCAATTACAAATTCACCAAAAAGAAAAAGAAGAAAAAGAAGGCAGGGAAGAAAGGAAAAAAAGAACTTAAAAAAAAGAAAGAAAATAAGCAAATGGTTGGCAATGACTGTTTTGAAACAGTGGCCTTTTTTCCGAGCGCATTTATTTATTACTTTTTTCCTTCATTATGTACGAAACATTAAATATTTATTGAAATATTAGGGTTTAAACGACTTTTAAATTTTTTCCGTAATACACTGAATAAACGAAAGCGATAAATGTTGTATTTGCCATTAAAAGCTATTCACAGCAGTGTATGGAGCTGGAGCGGACTTGAAACTATAACATAAGATTCGGAGGGGAGCTGTAGCATAGCAACTCAAAAAAAAAAAAAAATTTAAAATAAATAATAATAATAATAATGATAATAATAACTCTGCTCCAGTTCCCTGCGCAAAAGGTATTCAAAACTTTCAAAATGGCAGCCTGACTACTGGGGCGGCATATTCCTCGGAACCAGAAGTCCCAATTTCTTATCCTGGCAACAAACGTTGCTTTGATAAGCGAGCTGAGGTGGTTGCTGTGATAATTTCTATTTAATACTTATCGAGAAGTAAGTTGAGAGTTTTCCTGGTTTTCTCTTATGATTGAATGCACAAAAACACCATTAGAAGACCTCGCAGGGCGACAGCTTTTTACCAAGACTTGTTGAATCGAGATAAAGTTTGTATGGTTGCAGGTTGAGGTGAGGGCTGCCAATTTTAAAACTGCAAATATGGAACAGACGGGGCACATCGACAAGGGGGGGAGGGGCTTGAGACGCGCATTTGCATCATTTCTTCTGTGCCGATTCTTCATGTGCGAACTTGCCTGTTTTTATTATCCAGTAAATAAAAACGAAGGAGCGCGGAAGATCGCACTTCAAACTGAAGCAGCATAGAACAGAAATGAATATAACCAATAAAGATTCAATATGCGATGCGACTCAAAATGACAACGGTTTTCCCGAAGGATATAATTTACGCAAAAGGAGATAAGTACATCTGGTTAAAATAATAAGGAGTAAATAAAGGAAGTCCATCTACAGCGCATTTAAAAACAGTTTCCGCAGTATATACTTCAAAAAATGTTTCAATATACCTTTTGAAACTTGAAGACGGAAGTACATGATTAACAGTGAATAATCTGAAAATAATGTACATGCACAAAAAAATGACAAGAAGATTTAGTGACAAATTCAGTTATTCAAATGCAAAACCTGTAATGTATGGAATTATCTTCTGAAATTAATTCTACATAGTTCTTTTCCTTGTCATGTTTGTTTGTTTTGTGTTTTCTGGGATGTGCGAAATAAAAAGATTCGTTGAGATAAATTTCATTACAAAATGCAAATTTGCAGGAATGTAACATGCAGTTAAAAAATGAGACAAAAACTTTTAAATTCTGAAATTTTTCATGCATCACGAACGGATTTCTCTCCTTTTCGTAAAAAAAAATATTAACAACAACAAAAATAATAATAATGAAAAAATAAATGTCATATGGTGACTCAAAGTCTAAAATCAATGTTAAATTTAATGCATATTGAGATCTCGTCATATTAAACTTCAAAATTCAAGAAAAAATTTACCATTTGAAAGAAAAGGTATCCATATTGTAGTGATTAGTAATCTGACAGGAAAAATGAACAATTCGGGTTCACCCATCAGAAAATGTAATTATTGCCCATCATGAAAATGTACATGCCCATTTTCATGATGCAAGTGATTACATTTCATGAAATGTAACATGCCCATCAGAAAATGTAATTATTATTATTATTTTGGAGAGTTTTTTTCTCCGGTGAAAAGAGCAAAAAATGACAGATGAAATCAAAACAATTTTCAAATTAATTAATTCCTATGCTAACTAGAGAATTTTTAAGCTCAAACCCAGTCATTGGAAATGGTTGATATTTTTTTTTTTCAGGGGAAAAATTTCAAATCGCGAATATAATATTGCAATAGCTGGATTTTTAATTGCTAACGCAAAAAAAAAAAAAAATTAAAAATGTTCATACATATTAGAACGGAGATTAAAAATGATTTTTTTTTTTTTTTTTTTTGCATAAAATTGTTTTTTGTGTGGCATAGGAACTATACGCATAAAATTTGAAATGCACTTATTTCTGCATTGCGTAAATTTGAAAATTTGGATCGTGAAGTGGTTTATTGATCAAAAGGTATTAATTGATCTATATTAATTTTAGAGGTATGTTTCAACTACCATTTCTCACTTTTTCCACGCTAGTGCGAAGGAAGATATTTTAATTTCAAATTTTGTACTCACATTTTAATAATACTTTATTCCAACTTTCCTGCTCTATCTCAATGAAAATTTGAAAACATGTAAATTTCCCAATATTTCTGTAAATTTCCATAACTGTTGCGAATTTTGTATATTTCAACGTGGGAATGGAACCCTAAGATATTTATTGACTGATTCTAATTTTTTTTTACTTATATTTCTGGTGTCATTCCGCTATTCCACAACTTTTTCACAGTATCGAGGAAATAATTACTAAAAACAGAGCTTTTGCAAATTCGTATGTTTACTGCTACTATTAATTATACAAAAAGAACAAATAATAAAAATAAGTAATTAATTTTTAAAATGCTTGTATTACTAATATTATTATTATTATTGTAGCTATTATGTTAGTTTTTATTTCCATTTAGATATTTTAAGAATTGTGTTTCATTGCTTGTTATGAACTGTTGTGAAGCTTGAAAAATGAATGTGCAAGCAAATTTTATTGTTTTCCTACCCGTTTACTAAGGACTACCAAAGGGATTCGCCAATTTCTTTCCGAATTTTAGAAGGGCTTCGCTAGGAAAAAAAAAGTTGGGAACCCCTGACTTAAATCGTATGCAGAAATTTTGCATAAGAGACATAGTTCATTTTCTTTAATGACGCGAGTTCGCATGCATAAATTTAATGTAGACAAATAATTAGTCCTCATTTGAGCTGCGAAACTAAAGAATAAAACGTCAACATAATCAAAAATTGAGGACACGTGTTTCAGAGTTACAAGGAGCCCGTGTTGCAATGCAAAGAAGTAAGCTTATGGATGAGAAACAACCAAACCGTTTTTATTCTTTGGCTAATAAGATATTATTTCGTAGTGCCACACAGCAAACATCGCATAACCAGGAATGGGCAGCCTTTGGAAAGCTGCGGGCTAAACTCAAAAGGTTAAAAAAGTCGCGGGCCGTAGAGATAAGCAGGTGTCAAGTTACCGAGATTCCGTAACTTCATCGCTGATATTGGTCTGTATTGTTATTTACTTGCCATTCAAGTTATAAGAGTGAATTCCAGTGTACGAAATTATTCTCGTTTATTATTTATCTATTATTATTTTGAAAAGTTAATACATTACAAATAAATAAATATATAAACATTAAATCAAAATACCTCATGAGAAAAAAATCCATAATTTTTGTTTGCTTTTCCCTCTGAAGAGAAAACAAATTCCCCAACACTATTAGGCTTGCTAATTTGCAATTAACTTTTTTCTCGTGTCTGTAGAAAGGTACAAGGGGAATAAGGAAATTTTCTAGGAACACTTTCAAGAAAAGAATTCATTTATTGATGAAAAAACACCGCTGTAAAATTCCCAGAATTGTGCACCGTGGAAAAATACCGGAGGAAAAAGTTAATAAGAATACAAAATGGAGGTCGACTTACAGGGGTTTCTGAAAATTGTGTGTCAAGTTAGAGAGTTTTTCGCCCATTGAAATTAGCATTGGGCCAACCATTAGGGGAGGAATATGTCGACTTACCAAGGGTTAGTCGACTTATCTGCGCGTCGAGCTACCGAGGTTCCACTGTATTTAGCTTAGTCATGTGAACTGTGAAGAAAATAATTTTTGCGATTCAGGAAAAGAAACATGTGGTTTGTTTTCTAAACAATGTCCCATGCTTTTCGTCATTCCCCGAGGAAGTGTACTGTACAGTGGAACCTCGCTATTCGCACACAATTCATTACAGGAGGCAGCTCGAATGGCAACTTGTACGAATAGCGAATTATTTTTTCACATAAAATACAGTGTAAATTGGATTAATCCGGTCCAGACACACAGATGGCTGCTTATTTAAACCTATGAAAAACAAATGTACAGTACTGTACATGAAATTATAGATAAATTAAAATTTAACTGCACTTTGCTTGTACTGAGGTGAGCTGATGGCATATGTGGAATGTTGAGATGAGTAAATGAAAGGGCTGGAAGAGGAAGAGGAGGCCCCTTCTATAAAAACATCAGGTAATATCCCTTCAAGTGTTTTCTCCCTTTCTGTTGTCCTTTCTTTTTGCACTAGAAGAATCTTGGGCTTCTTTCCCTAAAAACCTGTCCAATGTTGTCTGGCTTTGACGATTGTTCAGAATTTTTCTAAAATGGCCAATAACATTGTCGTTGAACAAAGCATCCCAACATTGCTGTTGACCACAGCAGTGTTGGGATGCTGTTTTCCCATCACTCTCTGCATTTTCTTGCAGGAATAACACAGCTCTTTAATTTCTGCGAAGTAAATGCTTTTCTTACTACTTTCCTCCTCTGAAGAAGAAAGTTCTTCAACCACTTCCTCTAGATGCCCCCTTAGAAAGCTAAAATTGTCAGTAAAATCTCAAAAAGTATTAAAATTAAAAAAAAATCCAAAACGCGAAACAAATTACTTCTAGACGAGTTCAAAACGAGCATAATTTCTCGATTTTTTTCTTAAAAAAAGCTAAACTGGCGACCCAGCTGACCCCTGGCGCCGTACGAATTGAGGGACAAGTACGAATGGCGGATTTCCACTGTATATGTTCTACGTCATAACATCTTTCCGATAAAGTTTATTTTAAGTTAATCGGTTGGTTAGCTCAGGATTTGTATACGACTGAAATTTTCCCGTAGGCGCTGTCGTTTTTTTTTTTTTTTTTCTGAACTATGAAATTCGGAGTGGATAAAAAAATATTTCACGCCGAGAGCTCCTTCCAATACGCTTGTCAAAAGGAACTTGGATCTTCTGCCCAGAATTTGCATACTTTGCTTCGGGAAAAAGTCGCTAATGTTCAGAATTTTTGAACTGTTCAAAATTGAACGAAAAATTGTTCAAATCAAAAAGTAAAATATGAAAATGAGATGTCCTCGCCAAGATCTTCCGAATGCAGGGAAAAAAATCTCTCGAAGCGGACAATTCCTTCAAAAGTTATTGGGGGGGGGGGGGGATTTTTAGATGCCCCCGAGGGCTTGCCCTCGGGGACAAATGGGGCGGGAGAGACAGACCGACAGACACAATTACCCCATCTCAAACCCCTACTTTCAATTTTTTTTTAATTTTTCAATGTGTATTTATTTACTTCACTTGTTTATGACTTTTTCCTAGTTTTAACGATATTCTTGTGATCTGATACATTAGCCTTCTTTCGTTGTTTTTTTTTTTTTTTTTTTTTTACTTTTACGGAAAAGTAGGATAAGAAGAAGTAAAAGATATCGAAAGATGGAAAAATCTTATGAAAGGAAAGGCTAATAAATGTTACGAATGGCATAAAAAAAATCATTAAAAAAACGGAAATAAAAGAAAGAAAGGAGGTTGTTAGTATCCCCCCCCCCCCCCCCAGCTGTCGACCTTTATATGTAATTTTGTTTTTCAAAATTCCAGCTCCACCGGAAGATGTTGGTTTATTTAATCAAAATCATTTTCGGTTTCTAAAACACAAATTATTGAAACATTGCATTCAGAAAGAGGACAATATAAAATTTTGAAATTACATTCATTTTCTCAAAAATATCTTTTTAATTTACGAAAACATTTAAAGTTTATCATTCCTTTATTCCTTCAGTAAAAAACAAAAAAACTCTATCTCGCTCAATTTAGTTATATCTGTGGCATACACAGTTGTCTTTAAGAGGGGGGGGGGAGTAAAGGGAACGCTTTTCTCTTCAGAAAGTTTTTGAAGAAAAGAAGAATGGATTGTGCAGAAGAAAATTAAATCAATAACCTACAAATGAATAATTACTTACATTAAATAATTTCTCATTTGATTTACTAATTAAAAAGCAGTAATTTTTTCAAGCTTACATTTTTAAAAAAATGTTTTTTTTTCCCCAATTGTACAAACATTTAATTCGTGAAAAATATTTTTATAGCACCGTGGGAACAGGAATTTGCCCATATAAAGGATTACATATAAGTCATAGCTTCTCCAAATTTCTTCCAAAAAGCTCTCAATTTTCTTCCCTTTCGAAAAAACATGTGGTCTGTCTTCTGTGTCTGGCCGGTTTGAGGGTCTGAAGAGGGGACTACACTTTCCCCATTGTCCGAATCCGAAGCAGCAATGCTTCCCGGAGTGAGAGTCATTAGGCTAATCGACCTCGTAAATCATGCCCCCTTGCATGGGAAGCGGTGGGAGGCGTGGCTTATAGGAATTTCGAGCTTTTTTTTGGAAATATTTTCAAACTTTGGACCGATTTTTTTGTCTTTAAAAATGTTTGCATTATTTCAAACAAAGTTCAAAAGAAAGCTGGAAATGTTTTGCTGGTCTTGTTGTTTTTAAAATTTCGGTAACATGCTTTGAAAATATTTTATAGAGCGAAACGTCTAACAGTACCACGTTTTTTCCAAAATTCATTTTTTAACGATTTTTTAAAAATACGGTAAGTGATATTTTAAAAAAGTAAAAACTAAAAGACCGAGATATAGGCTTGAAAAATACTCAAAAAAATTCCGGACTCGAAAACTTCAAAGGAACTTTCTAAAACTTAGTCCAACTTTTCCCGTAGGTTAACATTGGTTTCGAAGATTTGAAACTCTGACTGAAGAGCAGCCTTAAGGGGAATCGCAACAGGCCTCCGGCAATCGTCGTCTTCTATGTTATCTCTACGGAGAGGGTTTTCCACATCTCCTGAATTTATTTTTTGGAGTATCCTCATGCGGTTTTTCGCATATGAAGCACCAAGGAAAGCTTTCTGTCTTTGTCTTTCGAATTTTGAATTAAGGAGTAAAACTTTTTCAGAAATGAGAAAAATACTTGCGTTGCTAACTTTAAAACGCTCTCAAATACGTCTTAATCAAAATATTTAAAAAAATGAAACTAATAGACGAAATTTACTGTTTAGCGTCTGAATCCACAAACAGAAGTTCATTCCGTCTAATATTTCAGCTGGAATCTTTAAAACAAAAACAGTAGATTTATCGTAAAAAATTGAGAATTTATTCACTGCTTTGCAGCGCCCTCTGGAAAACAGGGACTTTTTGACGAAAAAAGGGAAGAGTTTCAGAATGAGGCATCAATCAACTGTCATCCTTTAAGCAAAAAGTGATTAACGGTTGATTTACTTGGATTTACTAGAGTTTACTGTTTGAGCGGAAGTTTAAAAATTGCAAAACACTTGAATTCTAAGAATCTGAGAGAATAATAATAATAAAATGAAATAATAATTGAATAATTGAATAATAATAATTGAATGAAAACAAATACGCGCACGAAATTCTGGTATTACACTCAATGTAATACTCAAACTTTATAAACTTTCTTTTTATTATGATTTAGTTACTACTGATTTAATAACTACCTAAGTATTCAACTGATATGTTGTATAATCGAGTACAGTAAACATACTCTTATTTCCAGGGAAAAATACAAACTGTCATATGTAGACTTGTAATAGATTTGGTCAAAATAATATGCAATATTTTGCCATTGTGCGAAATATTTTATCAGTAGGGAATGATTGTACCATGGTCTAATTTCCGAGACTCGTGGGTCTCCGGTTTTACTATTTTCTCCTGCGGCCCCTCAGATTTGTTCTGTGGCCCCCAAGGTGGCCATATGGCTCATGTTGTAAAACCCCGCTCTAGCATTTTCCAAGCACTACGATATACTGCAGTAATGAAAAAAAAAATTGAAAATCATGGAGAGGCTTGTGTTAGAATCAAAAGACTTTTAACAGAATAATAGTTAGACGCCCTGCCCAATTCGCATTATATGCCATCCCCCCCCCCCCCGGCAATTTATGAAATGACGAGTCGAATCACTAACCTACCGCTTTTGATTCTCGAAGAACTTCCGCACAATTCCTAACTTAGTCAGATCACATTAATTTGCGATACGTAATGCTACCAAGAAAACAGTTCAATACTGAATGAAGAGGTTCCAATTGCTGGCATTTATCTCTTTTTTTAATAATTGTTTCGCATATTTTAAAGATTTGTAGTAAAAGGATATTTGTGTCGTTCTATCATAAAACTAATTCAATGGCACAGAATTCATCTCATTACCTAACTTTAATAAAAATTTAAAAATTATTTTATCATTATGACAATCACAGCTAAATGTGTAAAAATGTATGGGCCGCGGAAATTCTTTTCAAAATGATTTTTAAAAAAAACGAGAGATTCAGAATATTGAAATAAAAAGTCTCACCAACAGTTTTTTTTAAAGGTTAGGTTTTTTCGAAAGGTTAAAATTTTTTCTGGGCGCCTGAAGTTTGTACTTCAAACATATAAAAATATAGGGCTGAAATTAGAAAAAAACATAGTAGAAAGCCAGAGCAATCAAATGTTTTCGAAAATGAAAAATGAGGAAGGGACTGTTGTTACATACAGCATTTTGATTACAGGGATGGTTGTCAAGGTGGCTTGGGGAAGAGCTAGAACTCCCCCCACCGCCCTCCACACACACACTGGACGCGATCCTTTTTTTTCTTTTCACGGTCAGAGTCGGTGTGTTTGTGTGAACAATAATTTCAGCCGTTATTTAATGTCACCAAAGATATCCTAACATACGTTTTATGTCTTGAATGTCCAAAAAAAAAAAAAAAAAAAGCCTTGAATCCCCCAACCCTCTCTCTCTCTCTCTAACATCATCAATGGGCGTCTGAAATTGCGAATTTTCGAACCGAATTTAGAAAAAAATTCTGCGGAAGACCACATGAATCCATCTGTTTTTGGTGTCACCAAGGAAAGTCTAATATGCGTTTTTAAAATTTCAATTTCAAAAAGTTTCTGGGGGCTCCCCTTCCCAAAGCCCTTTTCGTCCCCTCACATTCTCGAAAATCATCAAAATTGTAGTTTTAGAACTTCATATTAGAAAATGTTTAACTGTCTTTTAACATCACCAGAGATTGCCTTATGTGAGTTTTATGACTTGAATTTCAAAACATTTCTGAAAAATAACCTTGAATCCCTCCTTGGTCAATGGATGTCATTGCGAAATTCCGGGAAGGAACCCTGAATTCTGCAATTTTTTCTTTTTTTTTTTTTTTTTTACGTCACCAAAGAGAGACCAGCCTAGCCGTCTCCCTAACGGCCTAACGGCATCAAAGATAGTATAAAATTGCGTTTTTCGAATTTAATTTTCTAAAATTTTCGGGGGGGGGGGGATTCTCAGGACTCCCCTCCATTTATGTTATAATATTATACTTATGATCAAGTTCATATTGATAATTTGTGAACTTTTTTTTTTTTTTTTTCCGCATATATAACGCAATTCTCCCGAATTGTTTGCTCATACTCTAACAATGAGCCCTTTCCATACCAGAAGCTGGACTCGTTCATATTTACATATATACGTATATATATATATATATATATATATATATATCAATATTAAAACGATAAATTATATATAATAACTAAATATACGATATATAGGGGCCGTTTATAAATGATGTCACGCTTTTTCCCCATATATTTGACCTCCCTCCCCCCCTTTGTCACAATATGTTACACTTCAGTGGACCCCTCCCCCCCCCCTTTGTCACACGTCACTCTATGTTGCAGAATGTCGCACTTCTTGTTACCCCCTCCCTTCTCCTTGTCACACTTTATCACAAGTTCACGAACCCGCCCCCTCGAAGCGTGACATCATTTATGAATGATCCCATACATTCATACGCTCATATATCATATACATATGTATACGTTTATAAAAACAATAAAGGGGTCACCAAACTCATAATCCCCGTCATTTGTCAACCTCTTGACGGCCAACGTTTAGAGCAGATATATCATAGCAATTTTGTTATTTAGTAGACTTGCTCCTTGCGTCTAATCTGAAATTAAGACTTTCGGATGGTTTTTCTATTCTTGTTATTTGTTGTAAACACATTTTTATAGTGTGTTAATCACACTACTATGAAAAATCACTTTCTATGCATGAACTCTGTTCGTCAGTGTAAGGCCAAATTTGCACTTAATGTCCCACACCAACAAGCGAATGCAAAAAGCAGAAGTAAAAAAGAAAGTTGAATGCTAAAAAAAAAAAATCTTCTAAATGATTATCTCTATAAAAGACATCCCCCTAAGTGCGATGGCGCACCTTCGCCTCAAAAAGAATTCCCCCCTCCTTCCTAAAAATGCCAATGGCGCAGTCGTTCAGTTGACACAGCAAGTTGCAATTTCGTTAAGTTGAAATTTATTAAACTAAATTTCCAAACATTTAATGAATACGATTTTCGTTTGTTTGTAATTTAATGAATTAAATATCGTAATTTCTTTAAAAAGAAACTTGCAGAAATTCATTGCAATAAAATTTGTTCAAGCACATCTCTTAACGCATACGTTAATTGAATTTAAAAATATGCATATTCATTTCATCCCATGATGTACTACTGCGGGGTTTTTCCCCCTTGTTAAAATTAATATGAACCGGTTGAGAGTAATATTCTACATCTACATTAAGGGGTGGGAGTGGAATTTTAAAAAATTAAAGACATTAATTTAAATTGAAGTTTATAATAAAGATAATTGAAAAACATTTAAAGCAACTAACGTCGTAAACGAACAAGCAAACTAGGCACCGCTACGTTTCGCTTCTTGTAATAAGACACACATTTCCTTTGAAACATTTTAACAAAGAATCAAAACCAGATGTCACATTTTTGAAGATTCTAAACGACCGGCTGGGAATCAATTGTACGGTAGGGAGATAATGAAGAACGCCCCAGAGGAAAGAAAGATTGAGGGTGAGGATAGGGAAATAAGGGAGTGTGTGTGGGGAAAACCAAAACAGGGAATTTAAACCAAAACAAAAAATTCCCAAATTAGCTTTTGATTGCAGCGCCATCTAGATGTCAGAATTCGCTACATTAGAAGCTTTCAATTCCCCTTAAGGAGGGTCAAGAGGATGTTTCATGATCAGTAGGTTTTGTAACTTCTTTATGTGTACCATGTCAGTGTCAGCTTCATTATGAGTGATATGTCACTTTAGTTCTGATTCATAATTTATAAATAATACAAGGTGTTCTTAATTGGGCTGCTATTGAACATTATTTTTTGAACAAAAACACAAAATATTGGACAATTTAAAAATCACCAACCCAACTATTCCCGTTAAAATTGTAATATTGTAACCTCCACTTACACTCTTAAAATTTCTGCCTACGCTACTTATTTACTACTATTACTTTATACTGATCTTTATGAACTTATTCAGGTGTGGCCCTCGGATGGTAAAAGGTTGAAGACCCCTATTGTAAAGGTATCAACAATGTGACATGGTCTAAGGCACAGGTTAGTTAACTGTATGCTCTAGGGGACGGGGAGATAATTAGTTCTTCCAGAATGATCCAGTATGACATATCAGTTTTCACAAAGTATAGGCACATAGATTATATAAATGAAGATTCAATGTCATCAACCTACCTCTTATGACAGATTCCCCATAAAAAATTGAGGTGATGTAAGTATCAATCTCTTTCCCTTGCATTTTTCTCTAGTTTTGTCTGGACAGCCGTTTAACTGGACTGTGAGGAGGCCAGTCGATGTGCCTTTGGAATCTGGTATGAGCTGCCAGATCTTCCTTGATTCGTCTGGATAGGGCATCCCAGAGGATTAGATTGTTTGACTACCATAATCCAAGTCTTGTGAATAATGTGATGACATGTGTGATTTTTGTAAGAAAAGTTCATTTTTTAGCTACTAGAGTTGAAAAGTAGACAGAGGAGAGCGAACTTAATCAATTACCTTTGTATAGCTACATATACCCGGAATACTTTTACATCTTATTGTCCCGTATGGGAACTATATAACAACAAATATAACTGGTACAACAAATATAACCTGAACAGCTGTAACTGTTGAAATATAATCTCATACCAGATGAATAATTTTGCTATCAGTTAGGTAATTTCTCTAATTCTTAATTTTGATGTTTCCCCTACAAGTTTCCAGAAATTTTATACGTAAGGGGCTTTTATAAAAATCAAGAAGAGTAAGAGTAAAAGCTGTAATTAATCTTGCAGAAAGTGATTAATTTTATATGCTACTGCACAGCCTTCTACATAAAATAATTTACTTCAATAGAAAAGAAATGTATCCCAGACAGCACAAAACGTCCTTCGGATGTCCATTTTATGTCCAGAACGTCCAAATCTGGTCCGATGTCAAAACCGATAAAATTTGGACATCCTCGTACCGGTCAGACAGGACGTCCCTGTAACTACCACTTTGTTTTACCTACGGGTGTCAAAAAGTGATCCACATCCTTTCAGGTCGTACCACGGACTTTCTTTTCTGATGTCCTAGGGACTGCACTCAAAGGATATCCCACGTTTGAACTGAATCATACGTTTGTAGGATATCTTTGTCAACTTGGAATAAAATTTTTATTTTGTAATTTTTTTCTTTTGTTTCTTTATTTTACGGTTTACCAGAAGAAAAACAGGTTTACTATTTTAAAAGTAAGTTCAAAGTTTTACCATTTTAGGCAAAAATAGTTAAAACTACATGAAAAATAATGCTGATTTATGTTTTCTAAAGTTCACTGCTGATTAAAAAAAATGATTAATTTTACTGCACATAATATATTTACACCTATTGTATTTAAGACATAAGAAATATTTTCTCCGAAATTGTAAAATTTCACATAAACCATCCAATTTTTATCGTAAGTGTAAGGATGTCCACATTTTGACATCCATAGACGCGTCAAGCATGACGTCCTTGTAACTAACATTTTGTTTAGCTTACGGATGTCCAAAAGTGATCCGCATTCTTTCAGGTCGTCGTCGTACCACGGATTTTCTTTTCGGATGTCACAGGGACTTTACTCAAAAGATATCCCGCCTTTGAACTAAATCATACGTTTTTAGGATATCTTTGTCAACTTATAAGATTTTTTTTTTCTTTTCGTTCTTTGATTAACGGCTTACTAACGAAAAAAACAGGTTTATTATTTAAAAAATAAATTTGAAATCTTTGCTATTTCAAGCAAAAATAGTAAAAACTAAATGAAAAATAATATCAATTTATGTTTTCTGAAGTTACTGCTGATATAAAATTGATTAATTTTACTCCACATAACATATTTACGCATATATAATACGTTTACGCATATATTATAATGATGAGAAATATTTTCTCAAAAACCGTAAAGTTTCACACAAACCATTCGAATTTAATCATAAGTCTAAATTAACCACATTTGGAGATCCTTAGACGCGGCCGGCAGGACGTCCTTGTAACTAACTGTTAGAATATTATAACCTTAGCATTGTATTGCATCATCCTCTCTCAATACTTGGCCTTGAAGGCAATGAGCCGGCGTCAATTCTGTTCTGACTCAGACGGTTAATCCACCAAAGTTTGCACTTGTCATGTTCTTTGTGAAGTCAGTTGTACTGTATCTGTTAAATGTATAGCTCAATATATTATTTCGATCATGCCTCGTAGTATTGTTTTATCTATTTATCAGCAGAGCGTGGTATATATCACTTCAAGAGGAAACCAGTGCATGTAAAATTTGGAAGAAATTAAAAAGAACATATGACACAAAGCGTGCAGTGAATCAACTTTTGATTCGGAAGAGACTGGCGACTCTTAAGAAAAATCGTGAGATATGTATGAGAACTCATATTGATGAGATAAATAAGACTAATTTCTGATCTCAAACTTAAGGTGCTGATGTTGGTGATACCGATACGAATGTCTATATTTTGATGTCACTGTCTCAAGAACTTGAAAATGTTAAGACTACTTTGAAAAATTAACCAAACGCAAATTTAACTTTGGATTTCGTTACGAAAAGACTGCTAGATGAGGAAGTACTTCTACATTATTCAAAGACAGAAAAAGTGTCTTTCAAGCCCACACATGATAACACTGCTTTCGTGTCAACTCGAAAGAATTTTTTTTTAAAAATTGCAAGCAGAAGGGGCATTCAACAAAATATTGCAGAAAGAAAATTACCTGTCATAATTGTGGCAAAGTGGGACATTTTAAAAGTGACTGTAAAACTGTTAAACGTTCAAATGAAGAAAAGTGTGCTTCTTCGCAGTATCTTTCATTGCTGGATATGTTATAAAGAATGAATTTATTGAGGATACTTCAAGTCTATAGTACCAACTTCAGGGACTATTAAGTGTACTTCGAAATCAGCGACTCTTGAAATTAAAGGTGATAAAGTGTTTGTTGAAAAAGGAAGAAAACGTTTTTGTTTCGGTGAACGTGATTTGAACGGTCATTACATACACATGTCTTGTTTATGCAAAAATAAGGAGTGGATTACAGTGAAACATTTTCCCGTGTGACAAGTATGCCAGCTTTACGTTTAGTGCTTGTGATGATTTTAAATGGAGATTTGCATGCGTTTGTTTTAGATGTAAAAACAGCTTTCCTAAATGGTAAGTTAAATGAAGTTGTTTTTATTGCTCCGACCCAAGGTATGATGATAACAGTGGACGAAAATGTTAACTTAAAATAGTTTATATGGGTTTAAACCGTCACCTCGTCAATGGTTTCAGAGGTTTCTTGAATTTGTTTCAAAATTAAATTTTCAATCTCTTGATAATGAACCTTGTAGAAATAGAAATAAAATTTCACGTTAAATTAAAGCACAAATGAGCATTAAAACGCAGACATATGTTTCGGGATTGCTTGGAATCCCTTTTTCAATGCGACAGGGAGCCTCTAGATGCAAAACATCCAATTTTTTTTCGTAACAGTGATAATCATAAAATTAGAATTGCTCTTTATGCAGATGATATGTTAGCAGCAGGCCCAAATGTCAATGAAACTAAAGTAGTTATTTCTTTACTATCTAAAGAGATTCACATGTCAAAATCATAAAGTGTTTCTGAATTCTTAAGTATATTAGATTGACATTAACGTCTGATAGTTTGATAATGGATCAAGAATCTTATGTAATTTAGTTGTTAAGTAGATTTAATATGATAGAATGTAAATCCTGTGATATTCATGTTTTCCCTAAGTCTACACCATCTGATTGCAAAAATTAAAAACCCTTTAATGGTCAATTTGAGTAGAAATTTCTTTCTATCTCAAAAAAAAACATTTTAAACTGTTCTTTTTTATTTCTGTTTATTTACTTTTATTAAGTTGGCTGCTTTTGGACTATAATTTATATATAATAATATATATAAAAGCAAACCACTTTATTTATCATTGTCATGGATATCATTTTCAGTAGTCATAGAAATATATTACTTGTACTTTAAATCATGTAATGGTATTAAGGTTTTGACAAACAATATATTAAAATAAACTATTGCAAAACAAAAAGTAATTCTCATAAAACCGAAAAATACTTGGAAGGGGGAGGGGGTAAATTTTGTTAGGAAACAAAGCTAGGTGAAGGGAAGTTTCAAAGAGTTAAATCATTATTTATTTTCCTCTTTGCACTTTTCATGCTGTTTTTACTTCAAAACATGTGAATAATTATTTGCTTTCATAATTTTTTTCCTGTCCAGAGAAGGAGAAAGAGAAAGTGATGAAAAACTTTCCCATCTCCATGATTTTTATAACTATGTACTAATATGTTTCAACAATAAAAAAAGGTTTTAACTTCTGAACCGTGTGTTTATTTTATTTTTTCAATTTTTATTCTATTATGATTTCTCCGATTCTGAAACTGAGAACTCCTTATCAACTAGTTATTATATCATTTCTGATTTTAATTATAATACTATAATTTAATAAAAAAATCATAATTATATTTTATATAGAATATATATAATTATATTTATATATTAAGAGTTGTTTTCAGGTAAAATTTCTCGAGGCATTTTCAAAATAATATATATATATATACATTTATGCACTTCATTGAAATTTTAAACTTTGTGTATTGTGACGTATTCAAAATGAGAATGAATATGAATCCAATAGTACAACATGTTTTTAAAAAAAGTATGAATAATTATTTACTCTAAGCAGTGATTGTCATATCAGTTGTTACTAAATTCCAAGGTAACATGAAATTAGAAACAAAAGTTATCACAAGTTCGCTGAAAATATTTTCCTCGTGCATTAAATTATTTACTTGAAATATTGGTATAACTTGTATTTCAAACGAGCAGAAGTTAAAAATATAAATATGGGTTGCTTAAGGGAAATTTCAAATAAAGATTTTAAAGACAAATTATATATTTAAATTGCTGATATATGTAGTAGTCCCTATTTAATTGTATGCAAAAATTGTTTCAGAACGATTATACTATTTTCATTAAAGTACTCTTATTATCATTTTCATAATGAACAAATGATAAATTGCAAGTTTCAGTATATGATTATATAGCTCAAAGTGTTAACATTAAAAAAAATATTCACAACTGGTTTTATTCAGTCCTGTAGCTGTTTTGTGGATACTTCTTTTTCAAAGTAGTATTTGGTTAAAATCTTAGTATTTCCTACTGCAAGCTACAAATTTACATTTACAAGATAACTGTTTTAGAACATTTAATCAGAGGAATTATATACATGTAAAAAAAATGTCAAACTACTGTTGAATTGATGAATTAAAATTGTATCTTGTGGGTATAAACACCGAATAATATCTACAAGAAGTCATGGGAATATTCTAAAATAGTCTCAAGGACATGGGAGGATAAACAAATAATTCATTGACATCCTTACTCAGTACGCCGCAGGATCAAAAAAACACGTCCCTCGGACGTCCTGTTTTTTCGAAAAAGTCCTGAAATGACATCATTTGGACGTCCGAAGGACGAAGTTATGCTGTCTGAGATGCTCACCATTAAAAGAAACTGCTGTTGCAAAAAAAAAAGAGATTCCTTACGTTTCAAATTACATTGACAATTTTTACTGCAAAGTAATAGTGTTGCCGGGTTCGTTACAATGAGATCAAAACGTAAAAATTTCACACAATCAAAGCTGAAAACAATCAGTTTTAATTATTAAAAGTACATTAATGTTATAATGCATATAATGCTTTTGCATTTAAAATGCTAGTTGTTAAAGCCAATCATTTATTTAAAATTTGAATGCGCAACACTATTTTAACTTCATAAGCATTTTTACGTACTAAAGATGATCGGTTTATAAGATTTTTCTCTAAAAAAGAAGAGTTTATAGCAAACATACATTAAAACTGTTTATAAAAGAAAGATATGTAAGCATCAAAAACACTCAAAGCATTGGATTTTTTTTTTTTTTTTTTTTTTAGAAAATGATTATATAAGAGATTTGTTGGCTTCTTAAACTTAGGAACATACTGCTATAGAATATCACAATGAAAAGGTAAAGCAAGTAATAATCCTAGCCATGGCCCAGTTTTTAGAAATTTATAATTTCATTTAATTATTATACCTTACACTACCAATACTCTATAATGAAAGCATTTTTCCCCATCAAAATATTCTTCAAAATAAAAAATCAGTCTACCGAAAAAAAATATTTATATTTATATATATACATATAACTACATATATAAAGATTAGTACAAAAATGAATGGGTACACAAATCATATGAACATGAGTTTTTAAATCAGAAATAATGCCCTACACTAAAATGCATCAAACCAAAGTGAAAAGAGAGAAATTATATATTAATGTTAAATTTACTCTACATCAACTTTTATGAACACTTACTTGAAAAGTTAATAATGTAAACACACAAACGCACACATCTGAGTGTTCATGTGTGTCTGTAAATATGTGACGAGAAACTGCAATTTTTTTTTTTTTGCAAGGTCAATTTCTGTTATTTTCTTGCGACTGATTATAAAGAGAAACCAGGACTAAGAAAAAAAGTGTTCAGTGTTATCACTTTGCATTTTTTCTAACTGAACAACTCGTATTTTGTTGCGTTGATGGCTCTGTTTCTGTAAAATATCATGTAAAATTATATTGTTATAGAGAAGAAAAGGAAAAATAAAAAAGTTAGATTTTCCTCAGTCACATAGTACCAGACTGTCACCTTAAAAAAACAAAATATATGTGCTAGTGTGATCAATATTTATTATGAATACAACTGAACATGTCTATCTCATAATGTATGGGAAAAAAGAAAAAATCAAGATGAGATTCCAAGATGAGACTTAAGTGAAACCAAAAAAGTTATAAAAGAGTGATTGATAAATAACATGATATATAAATATATATATTATATAGGGTCAGTTGGGAAAATTGTAAACGCTTTTTCAATGTTTTCACTTTTGATCCTTCCCTACCGCTTGAATGAATTCAGAGATAAAATTGTGAGCATTGTAGCAACTACTGTACTTCTTGTGAGTAAATGTGTACAAAAATCTTGACTTTATGACTATTTGTTAGCGAATGAGCTCGTGTTTGCAATTACCCCAGAGATCTGGGGTAATTGTAAACAGTATTTTATTTTCGAATAAAGTTGATGCAAATGGGAAATTGCTTTATACACAGTCTACTTGAAGGCTTAAGAAGTTCCAGAGCAATGGTTCTCAATCTGCGGCCAACAGGCCGCATGTGGTCCGCTGAGTTATGTTATGAGTCGGCTGGGGTCATTTAACGAGAAATATCTTGCAAAAAATCAACTAATGCGACAGATTTATGCAAAATTTGTTCCGCATTGGATCAGTCGGTTAAGCTTGGACCCCACAAAACACAGAAAGTGAAGCACAACTGGTCGTGGTCAACGCTTGGGAGGGTGCCCACCTCCCGTGACTGATTACTCGGAGACCGAGTGAGCTAAAGGGCGCTGTGCAATTAAAATACATCGTCGCTTCAAATGTCCGCCAAGTTAGAAATAATTTCCTCCGAGGGACCAACCTAGGTGACGATCTCTCATCTGAGAACTGGTTCAAAATCATTAGGGGAGTATTCTAGTGTAGAATTTCGAAAAATCGAAAAAAAGTTATTTTTCATATTTCCAAAGTTTAGACATTCAAGAATATGCCATTAAAAGGATTTTTCAAAATTCCTATTACTTCATGAGTTATAGACGTTTTAGTGACGTAGCATCGGTTCCGGTCCGACCGTTAAAAGTCAACAAAAAACGGTAGGCGTTCCCGAGTGCCTACGGTTGAATATCCCATATAAAATATTTATTGCATAGTATCCCTTTTAAATCTATATTTAATTGAAGGACATAGAAACTTGTTTTGTTGGAACAGTCTCTTTTTAGTTTTATTTTAGGTTTTGAGCCAACCTTCGTACCAACCTTCGCAGTTAATATTTGTAATAAAGGTTTTATACCCACACTGTAAGAAAATTCCGTAACGTAACGCGTAATTTCCAGCAACATTCCGGGCTTTCACAGGTTTCCTAGAACTTCCTGTTTAAAATAGGTCTCTTTGCGCAAAGGTTCCTGAATTCAGAAGTGGCAACACCTCTGCTCTACACTTTGTGTTTTGGCGGGTGCGCCATGACATTTTGAACGTTTGAAGCCAGCACAGCACTATTCGTACCGCATGTAAGTAGATTAATTTTCATTCTTGTAGTGATCTTTCATTTGGAGTTTTACCTAATGAACTGTCTGAAACGTTTTTATAACTGTTCTGCAACATTTTAACATTTGCTATTGCTGTTATAGCAGCATTGTTTTTCCGACAAGGAACACGCATAAACAATTTTTAACTGAGATCGTTTCGCTTGGAACAGTGGAAAGATATTTTAAAGCTATTATTGTAATTGGGACATATTTAACGGGGAATTTTAAAATTATTGTGAATTTTAAAAGGCCTGTGTCAGAATGTAATTTTGCAAAACGTTGGTACCCTGTTTATGTATTTGTTTTTGTATGTAATGTCTCCTTATAACTATAAATCCAAAAATCACTCATTTTTTTTTATATATAGTATTACATTAGAAGGTAGTTTACGGAACCGCTGCATATTTAAGCATGTTATGTTTCTTTCAACAAGGCCAAATTTAAAATAAGATATTAAAATGTTGTTCTTATGCAGGTAAATATACTTGTCTGATGGTTTGAAAGTTAAATATTCATCTAGTTATACCTTGTTAATCTAGTTTTTAATTATGTTTTCCAAGTTTTATTAGTAGCATCTGGCATATGTATATGATTGTGATGATTAATTATAACCAAAAAAAAAATCTTATGATGCATACTTTTGTGATGTATGCTATTTTATAAAATTTTATGAAACTTAAATGTTGCACATTAAGCATACTTTTTGAAAAATTTGCAATGCATTGAGCTGTGAATTAATTATGTTTCAAATAGATTAAACTTTTGCGAGACATTTATTTAGACCAAATGTCACAATAATGCGTTGTGTGCGAATAAGAATTCAGAATTATTTTTTTAAATACAATTTTGGGACAGTAATAAATATTCAGCAGTAGTTAGTAAATACAATCTGTTTGTCTAGCTGTAAATCATCAAAAGCATTCAAAGTCACCTTCCTCATTAAAAACGCTTAGGGATGTCTCGAGTAGCACTTTGGCCCAGTCATAACGAGTACTCGACCCAGTACCGAATTTTGAGTAGTTGTGAATCAAAAAGAATATTGATGTGCCCATGAAGAATTTTGAATATATTGAAATGAAAACATACATTTTAACTACATATATATAAACTAATGACAGAAAATAAATGTAAGAGTTCGAAAACAGAATTCTTTAAACGTTATAACTCTTTCTAAAAATCAGCTTCAAAAATGATTATTGGTTGTAGTAAAAATTCATTCAATAATGTAAAATGCCTCATAATCACCAAATCATCCGCCTCCACCCCCCAAGGAAAAAAGTCTATTCACACTGTATGTTTTTATTTATTTTCTTTTTATTTTTTAATTTTTTGTAATTAATAATAAAGTGATATTTCAGCGTTTCGTTAAATCCAACATGATGGGCGCTACTCGTGCAGCTTAAGATAGTACCAAACAAAATATAAAAAATGAAAAAAATAGTCGAATTTGCATATGAAGTTTACCAATATATAAGCTGCGTAAAAGTTTTTTTAGTTATTGCATATTACATACTTATATTGCATATTATTGTACTAATCAGTTATAAATTTGTCTACTGTTGGTAATCTTAAAGAAAATTATGAAATTTTTACAACTACCCAGTAATGGCCTACTTGGTACATTACTAAAAAAATCCTACAGCAAGCAAAAGCTGTAAAGAATTCTCAGACTTTATTCAATTGGGGCAAAAAAACTAACTTATCTAATCAACAATAGAAAAATCCTATTAGGTATTGGTGTTTAAGATTTGAGGGAAAACACCATTTCTAGAGATAAGTTGCTAGATACCGTAAACAATTCAGAAATCCACCATTTACGCTGGCGAATAGTCACCAGCTGCACCAGTAACCTGTAAGTTTTTCATTTAATCAAACTTAGTATGCATCAACCAATTTTTGTGATGTGGCTCATGCCTCCATATTATTTTAAAAAATACTAATTATTTGTAGAAATGGCAAGATTATTCCAGGTATGGATTTTAACGAAACGAAAAGCTGTGATGGCATCATCTGTAACCGTTTACATGGAAGACGGAGCAGAAGTGGACGATTCTTTTCTTTAACCAGCCAGGACTATCCAAGGTTTATCTCCTCTCTGAAAATGATATGCCAAATATATTTTTGAGCATTTTATTGTGTTTATTAGTATATTTTTCCTTTAACTATGATGTATAAAGCTTTCCAAAATGCTCTGATTACACTAAGCTTTTTCTTTTGATGAAACTTCTTAAAGATATTTTGATTTGAAAGCTGAAGCTTTTGTCAAAATATATTATATAAATTATATTATAATTTTAGCAGCAATAGCATTTTATAGTATGTTTTGTTCTTGAAAAGTGCCTCATGTGTGTATATCATGTTTCCTATTGGTTAAAATCATTTGCCACTTGCTCTTTGAGGACTAAAGTTAAAATGCAGCCCCTTTTAATAGCAATTAAAACTGCTCATATTTTTAATATCATACAATTTTAATTGTCTTTGTGTAGTTTTTACTCTCAGAGAAGGAGAATGAATAAGTGCATTGTGGCTTGCACAGTAAGAGCATGAATAGTATATCCTTTTTTTCTTTTCTAGAGACTAGTGTTACAATCTGAAATTGTACTGAACTTCCAAATATTCCAAGCGTGCCAGATGTTCTTACACCAGAAGGGGATAGCCAGAGGGATGCTGTTGCAAATTCTTCGATTTCCATCCAGTGTTGGCTGCATTATGTTCATGTTTGGCTTCAGTGGCGTACACAAGGGGGAACCCCCCCCCCCCCTCCTTGAGCCCTAACTAATAGTGCTTTATTACATAGTCAAATTTCTTTTAGTAGTTTCAGAACATTATGAACCCCCCCCCCCCCCTTGAAAAAATTCTGCGTACGCCACTGTTTGGCTTATATTACTGTTGTAGTGTAAAATATTTGAAACCTATTTTTAAAATACTTTAAAAATAGACTTATATTGGCATCTTCGAAATAATTATTTGATTAAAATGAATCTGTAAAAAGCAATCATGCATAGCAAAAAACATCCAATTATTAAAAATTCTCAAAAAAAAAAAAAAAACTAAAGCATTCTTGGTCTAACTATATACATTATTTAACTGTGATTAACTAGAAGTATGGTATGAACATAAATCACTAAATCTCATTTGAAACACAATTATTACAAATTGCTTGATGTTTTTTAAAAATTTCATAGTATAGGGGAGAGTGTTGTACCTTGGGACACTTTTCACATTTTAATTTTTAACTTCAAAAATTAAAATTAGATTTAATCTAAAGACACTATTTAAATACACCAACATTCTTCTCTATAATATATTTTTTCAAATTCAAACAGTTTAAAAATAAAAAAATGCCAGCCATTTTAAGTAGTAACTGAAAACTGTCCCAAGGTACAACACCTTGTTGTACCTTGGGGCGTACTTCGTGATTCATGCAAGTCATATACATAACCAATTTTATACGAAAAATCAAAAACTTTATTTTGGTCATTATTTACTTCAACATAACTAGCTTGGTTTCACAGTAAAATGATGTAGTCTGAAAGTGTTGATGAATACTACAACATTGACAAATTTGTAACACTATTGAACTAAACTATAGCATCATATTCTTACAATTCTTGTATTTGAAAGACTACATTTGATTAGAATATCTCTCTTTATACTAAAATATATCCAAATTATTAAGAACCATGTGTATGTTGTACCTTGAGACATGTCCCAAGGTACAACACGGTTTTCTATCCCAAGGTACAATCATCACATGGTTTAAATAAAATCAAAATGGTGGTCAATCAAAATGCAGTATCATCACTTTCTCATAACCAAAACATTTAAAAATCTTCTGTTCAATATCCAATTAAAATTCAGTAGAATAGTTTTACAAATGCTATTTCAGTAAATGAAATTAGCATGAGAAAGATATTTACTTTTGAGTGATGAAATTTTTTTTCTCTCACCAAGTCATCAATTCAGTGCTTCTGATGCTGCCTTTTACTGTGATGCTATCTGCTGGTTAAGGTCACAGTTAGAAATTAAAAAAATGGTAATGTTGCCAATAAGTTTTTAGAAATTGCCAATGTCCCAAGGTACAAGCGTCCCAAGGTGCAACTCTCTCCTCTATACTTATTGCTCATGTAACTAATATTTTTCATTATTATTTTGTAATTTTAGTTTAAAGGTACAAATCTGGTACATGATTTTTGTTTGAAACAATTAAAATAGTTTCATTACTCGCAATAATCTATGAATCTCTACACATGTACTTTCAAACATATTAAAATGTAAAGCAGTAACAATATTTTCAAGTTCTTTTATTGCATTTTGTTCTCATTTAGTATTTTGAGCATTCCTTGAAAAGGAGGAATGCTTTTCTGCATCTTTTCATTTTTTAAATTCTTCTTTGAATGAGATTGTTCTTGGGGAGGTTTGACTCTATCCTCTTACCAATGATAGTTAACAATGCGTGTAAGGAATATTGTTAATAATTTTCAGTTTTAAAATTTGATATAAAAGTCCATTTTTTAATTAGTTTTCCTTGGGGACAAGCTTATGGTCTGCGGTCTGCTGTACGACGAGTGCTGGCTTCAATGTTCAACTGTCATGGCTAATAATACCTGTGCTTTTCTTTCTACATTGGGATGAGCAAAATATTTAATACTTTAACAAACAATACTGTTTCAGGGGAAAATGAGTTTGGAATTAATATTACAATGCTTTCATTAATTTAATTTTTATGCTTTATTTATTTATTTCAAGCTTATATATTGTTACATAAGGGTAGGTGTTCATCTAATTATCTAATTTATATTTTTAAAAGGGGGGGGGGGGGTTGAGAGGCATAAGTTTTCCGAAAATTTTGTGTTTAGAAAATGTTTTTGTACTGAGAATCAATTTATGTTCATACCATACTTCTAGTTAATCACAGTTAAATAATGTATATAGTTAGACAAAGATTGCTTTAGTTTTTTTTTTTTTTTTTTTGAGAAATTTAAATGATTGGAAGCTTTTTGCTATGCATGATTGCATGCAAGCTGAAAAACTGTTGGATGGCCTGTCACATTTTATACATATGCCTCTTTTTTATTATTATTTTCTCAAGCAGTTTCATATAAAAATCCCATTTTTATGTTTACTTATATGTAGGTGTTGTGTGAACTTAGAGATTAAAAAATGTCATTTAAAAATGTTTGTATTTGTTGTTTATTTATTTTTTGTCTAAATTTGTTTTTTTTTTTTTTTTTTTGGGGAACACTTTATACTAAGATATTATTCTTGATCTTAACAAATAATAATTTTGATAACTTCATTTTTTAATTTTTGTGCATTATATTAAACTATGGATATACGGGTAATTTTATTTATAACATTTATGACTTGAGCTTTCCTATGGTTGTACGACATGCGGCAACAATTAAATATCACTTCAGTTGATTTAATTGGTAATTTCTTGAAAGCTTAAAATTTTTATTTTTAACAAAATACTCTTGGAAAAGCATGAACTTAAAGTGGTCACAATTTTTAAAAATATATTTTAAATTCTAAACTTGATATGTGCTATTTGCAGCTACTAATTTACAAAACAAATGTTTTCATTATTTCAATTTTGTCTCGACTTATACTAATAACCATGGAAAATCATCTAATTTCTTTTATACTTCATAAATGAATATTTTCCCTTAGAAATGGCAGAGAAGTGAAAAACAATTGTTAATAAATCGCTTTTTAATTGTTGCAAGCTTTTTTCTTTTTTTTTAATACCTAAGCGTCATAACATTTTATGTTTTAACATGATTGGTAATTATTCATATTGCTAACAATTAGAAAAAATTTAAGTCCTATTATATTTACAAAGAAATTATGGACAAGTTTGATTTTAAAATTAGTATGTTTACAGGAAAATAATAAGTTCTCAAAACAGGTAATAAATAGGCTTCAAAAAGTTCAGATATGTTTTCTATTCATTGCAAGTTAAGTATCTTGATTTTTTAAACTATAAAGGTATTTTGAAGAATTCAGACAAGTTTCTAGAAATCCAATACTTATATCTGGAAACTACTTATATACTTGAGGGATGCTTCTGAGGTATCAATATTATTTTTGATGATATAGCTGAAAATTAAATGTCTTAAAACTTTTGCTAAGTAATTGTAAATTTCATGAATTTCAAAAGTTAACTTCACAATGAGCTAACTTTTGAAATTCATGATATGTACAAAAATTACTTAGCAAAACTATTGAGATATTAAAATTGTTAGTTATATCATCAAAAATGATTCTGGGAACGGTACTGGCTTCTAGTGGGAAATTTTAGAATTCAGAAAGGTTCCAGGTTAATTCCAGGAAAGTTACTGGTTTTCTGTAGAAAGTTTTCCCAGTTATTCAGAAAGGTTCCTGATCCAGCGTGTTGGATCGCGGACGCTGTTTTTCGAATGCGGAGACAGCAGTTCCGTATGTAGACCGATATTCAAGTTTGGGACTTGGCGAACCGAAACTGTCGAGTTCAAGACTCAGTACGATCCCTACAACACGCACAGGTGCAAAAATAGTCCAGGTTTAGGTCAGGTTACCGAACAATCGAAGTAACTCCAGCGTGTTGGATCGCGGATTTGCTCTTTTTCGAATACGGAGACAGCAGTTGCGTATGTAGACCGATAACAGTAAAGTTGGGACTTGGCAAACCGAAACTGTCGAGTTTAAGACAAAGTACGATGCCTACAACACGTACAGGTGCAAGAATTGTCCAGGTTTAGGTCAGGTTAACGAATAATCGAAGTAATTTCAGCGTGTTGGATCGCGGATTTGCTCTTTTTCGGGTACATAGACAGCAGTTCCTTATATAAACTGATAACAGTCAAGTTTGTTATTTCGCAAACCGAAACTGTCGAGTTTAAGACTAGGTACGATCCCTACAACACGTACAGGTGCAAGAATTGTCCAGGTTTAGGTCTTGTTACCGAATAATCGAAGATATTCCAGCGTGTTGGATCGCGGACGCTGTTTTTCGAATGCGGAGACAGCAGTTCCGTATGTAGACCGATAGTCAAGTTTGGGACTTGGAGAACCGAAACTGTCGAGTTCAAGACTCAGTACGATCCCTACAACACGCACAAATGCAAAAATAGTCCAGGTTTAGGTCAGGTTACCGAACAATCGAAGTAACTCCAGCGTGTTGGATCGCGGATTTGCTCTTTTTCGAATACGGAGACAGCAGTTGCGTATGTAGACCGATAACAGTAAAGTTGGGACTTGGCAAACCGAAACTGTCGAGTTTAAGACAAAGTACGATGCCTACAACACGTACAGGTGCAAGAATTGTCCAGGTTTAGGTCAGGTTAACGAATAATCGAAGTAATTTCAGCGTGTTGGATCGCGGATTTGCTCTTTTTCGGGTACATAGACAGCAGTTCCTTATATAAACTGATAACAGTCAAGTTTGTTATTTCGCAAACCGAAACTGTCGAGTTTAAGACTAGGTACGATCCCTACAACACGTACAGGTGCAAGAATTGTCCAGGTTTAGGTCTTGTTACCGAATAATCGAAGATATTCCAGCGTGTTGGATCGCGGACGCTGTTTTTCGAATGCGGAGACAGCAGTTCCGTATGTAGACCGATAGTCAAGTTTGGGACTTGGAGAACCGAAACTGTCGAGTTCAAGACTCAGTACGATCCCTACAACACGCACAGGTGCAAAAATAGTCCAGGTTTAGGTCAGGTTACCAAATAATCGAAGATATTCCAGCGCGTTAAATCGCGGACTTGTTGTTTTTTGAAGACGGAGACTGCAGTTCCATATGTAGATCCATAACAGTCAAGTTTGGGACTTGGCAAACCGAAACTGTTGAGTTTAAGAGTCACTACGATCCCTACAACACGTACAGGTGCAAGAATATTCCAGGTTTATGTCAGGTTACCGAATAATCGAAGATATTTCAGCGTGTTGGATGGCGGACTTGCTGTTTTTTGAAGACAGAGGCAGCAGTTCCATTTGTAGATCAATAACAGTCAAGTTTGCGACATTGGCAAACCGAAACTGTCCGGAGGTAGACTCAGTACGATCCCTAAGATACGTACAGGTGCAAGAATAGTCCAGGTTTAGGTCAGATTACAGAATAATCAAAGATATTATAGCGTAGTGGATCGCGGATTTGCTGTTTTTCGGGTACGGAGACAACAGTTCCGTATGTAGACTGATAACAGTCAAGTTTAGGACTTGGCAAACCGAAACTGTTAGGATTAAGACTCAGTACGATCCCTAAGACACGTGCAGGTGCAACAATATTCCGGGTTTGGGTCAGGTTACCGAATAATCGAACACATTCGAGCGTGTTGGATCACGGACGCTATTTTTCGGATGAGGAGACAGCAGTTCTGTATGTAGACCGATAACAGTCAAGTTTGGGAATTAGCGAACCGAAACTGTCGGGATTAAGACTCAGTACGATCCCTAAGACACGTGCAGGTGCAACAATAGTCCAGGTTTGGGTCAGGTTAATGAATAATCGAACATATTCGAGCGTGTTGGATCGCGGACTTGCTGTTTTTCGGATGCGGAGACAGCAGTTCCGTATGTAGACCAATAACAATCATGTTTAGGACTTAGCAAACCGAAACTTTCGGGATTAAGACTCAGTACGATGCCTAAGACGCGTACAGGTGCAAGACTAGTCCAGGTTCAGGTCAGGTTACCGAATAATCAAAGATATTCCAGCGTGTTGGATCGTGGATTTGCTGTTTTTCGGATGCGGAGACAGCAGTTCCTCATGTAGACCGATAATTGTTTACTGTGAAATTAAATGTATTGGCAGTAAAAAAGACACCAATTTTATTTCAGAATTTTATTCAGAACCTTTTAGTTTATACTTAGAGGATTATTAAAAAAAAAAAAAAAATCTTTTGGTTACTGCAGTGCCTTTTGGTTTTATTGCTGTTTTAAAATTTCATGTTTTTTCTTCAAAATATTTATGGGAATGACCCAGACATGTATCTCTGGGTTACAAAGAAATCCACCCCCCCCCCCCCTTTGTGTACGGAGATGAGGCTATGGGTGAGACGTAAAAACTCCATAACAGTAAACTAGTTTTGTAACTCCCGGACGATTAGTAAATTTAATGTCAATTAAATGAGTTTTAATTTTCTCTCGCTCGTCGTGGGCGACATTGTATAACATGCTGGAGGTGTTTTCGAATTTTGGAAAATTAATTATAAACGCTAGTTTCATGAAAACGGTGCCCTTACATAGGTATTTATAAACTGCATCTATGTAAAAATTTCCATACAGTTATTTTAATATAAAACGTGCCTAATTAATGTGAGAACTTGGCTTGTACGGGATCGGATTTCCGTTAACTTTGTACTGAATCGTTGCCGAAAACCTCTTGACCCTTGCCGTTCGGGCTTAAAAGTAAATTAATCGTGTGCAGAATAACAAATAACATTACAGTAATCTAGTTTTGTAACTCCCGGTAGATTAGTAAATTTAATGTCAATTAAATGAGTTTTAATTTTCTCTCGCTCGTCGTGGGCGACATTGTATAACATGCTGGAGGTGTTTTCGAATTTTGGAAAATTAATTATAAACGCTAGTTTCATGAAAACGGTGCCCTTACATAGGTATTTATAAACTGCATCTATGTAAAAATTTCCATACAGTTATTTTAATATAAAACGTGTCTAATTAATGTGAGAACTTGGCTTGTACGGGATCGGATTTCCGTTAACTTTGTACTGAATCGTTGCCGAAAACCTCTTTAGCCGTCCGGGCTTAAAAGTAGATTCATCTTGTGCAGAATAACAAATTACATAACAATAAAGTAGTTTTGTAACTAAAGATCGACTAGTAAGTAAAGATTGAAATCTTAATTTACAGAAATATTACAGTTTACATCTTTTAAAACTTCTCATTGCGATAGGCTCAGGTGGGGTAAAGTGGACATACGGCAAATAAAAAGCTATAGCTTTGAAACAAATAAAGGAATTGGTTTAAACTTTTTGTCTTAGCTTTTAATAATTAAAAATTAAATTTTACATACAAAATTATATTAATGGCCACTATATAAGTGGCGAAAATACTCGATTTGCTTGTTTATACAACACTTTGAAATTGAAACAGTTTTTTTTTAAACTTCTCTCTGGCATTTTTTTAAAAAGAAATTGCAGCAAAGGGACGGTGCAGGTAGTTGTACACAGATCTCAAAAATACTTCCTCACTACCCGCGTTAAACGTTTATGATTTTGCTTTCAGCTATTTTAAAACCATAACTCCCTTCTTAACTTTGTAAGCGCCTATAAATGACTCAGAAGATCAAATTAATGTCAGTTTCCTAAGTTATTTTTTCTGTATAGTTAGTAATAGTAAAATGTCGTTAAATAATTAAAACTCCATAAATTAAGTAAAATTAAAGCACATAATGAAATTCTTTAATATTTTAAAATACATGTTTCGAAAGCGTAAGGAAATTAAATTGTAATTTGAGTTTCGGTTTTTTGTTTTCGATGTAATTTTTTTTAATGTTTTTACATGTAAATGTTTCTATAATTAATGATTATGCAATAATTAATAATATTATATTAATAATATATTAATAATATATAAATAAATAAATAATTGGAGCAATAATCTCTAAGTTTGCGTGTGGTGAAGAGGAGGTTTGGGGCGCTGATTTGTCCAAGGGCGCCGTATACCATCGGGCCGGCCCTGAGAACAATACATGAAAAAGAGAGAGAATTAAAAATAGCTAGGTAGAAATATGTATTTTTCTCTCATTGATTTTTAATAAGATATAATTATGAAGAACTCTCATAAAAATCTTACAGCTCTTTTAACTTCATGAATACAATTTTTAAAAAATTAAAGAAAAAATTGTAGTACATAATAGAGCACAAGCAGTTTCTTCGCTCCGGCTCCACTCCAGTTTGGAACAAAGCGTAATTGCTCCACTTCTCCGTGCTCAACTCAAGATCCCTAATGATTATAAATAATAATTACAAATAATATGGGTCTTATTTAAAATATGCGCAGTAGAGAGAAGTCCCTTTAATTTTCGTCTTATTACGGAACATCAAATTTGACCGGGTGTTGGTTTTTTAATGTTTCATCTTTGCATGTGTGAATCCAGCTTCAGCTGGATTCACACATGCAACCGACGGACGGACGGACAAAATTCGTCCGTGACGGAGAAACGTGAATTCAATTCACACTACAAAGGTTCTGCGACGGGCAGTGGGTTTCAGCCAATGGTTGCAAGGCGTAAGCTCTATACATGAGCCAATAATGGGATGGCTTCGTCATTTGACTGCTCTGTATTTAGACATCGATTTCAGAAGCAGACGATGCATTTAATAAAGTGGAATTTTCATTCGGTTTCTGCAGCGATTTCATTTCATAAAAGTGTCGGGCAGAGATAAATATTTGTTTAATATTGATATTCATATTGCATAAAAAGAAAATTCTGTTTATTTTCAACAAACATAAATAATATCATTACTTCATCGGTCTTATCAATGAGCTTAATAAATGACAGAAAATACAGTAATTTTAAGTTTTGCACACAGCAATAAGTTTACATGTTCGCAGAAATATTAAACGTTTTACTGAAGGTAACACACATAATATGAATTCCAGGATTAGGATTAAGCAAATAGTAAAAAACGTTCGATTCATATGCGAGCGTTGGTGCAATTAATTGTAAATAGATGCACAGAAATGCTACTGATTTTGTCTTGCGAAAATGATACGCAAATCCTTTTCGTTCTTGATTTAAAATCAATGCTTAGATGAAATGTAAATTCTCTGTTTAGGAAAAAAAATTATATATCTAACAATTAATTTTTTTAAAAAGATCAGATCTGGAAATTAGAAGATAAAATTGAATTTTTTTATTTGCGCTAGAATTAAATATTTCTTCAAAATGAGCTGTAAATCACTTTATATAATCAAGTGTGGCATTGTTATAACACTAAAATTCCCTGTTAGCTTTCCTATTTTTTTCCTAATAAATATGCAAGCATGAGACAACTTTTAGAAATTCTTAAAAAGGCAGTTTACTAAATTGTGACCCTGCTAACTGTAAAAGGCATTTCTAAAATAAGAATATTGTCCCTTACATTTTGAAACCTGTAAACTACAAAGAGTATAACATACAGACGATACACTTTTGCCAATGCGTAAAAAAATTGTGCCTTTGACACTAAATATTAATAAGAAATGCAAAATGCTTTTATAAAAGTAATATGCTTATGCTAATAAATACAAATCTCTTAAGAAAAACATTGTCTTTTTATTTTCCTCTTTCAAATAACTCAACAGTGTGCACATTAATTCTGTACTCACACATTAAAGTCACAAAACAAAATTTTGAAGGAAGAATTTATTGAAGTACTTAATCATAATACTGAAATCAAAGAACATTACAAGATTTTGATCATACATAATTACATATATCAATAATTTGAAGACAATAACGGGCAGAAGAAGTACAATTTCAATATTTCAGCCTGTACAAGTCAAACCAGTCTTTTCCATAACATCTGTAAAAAAAAATTTAATACTGTGACATAGTCTTTACAAATATAACATATGCAGAAAACATTTTCCAACAAGTTGTTTTCCAGGAATTAAAAAACAGTATTGAAAATATAATTTAAATTCGGTTGCACATGAATTATTAATTTGGCCACAATTTACGATGATTGAATATGATTTGTGAATTTTACAAAAGAAAACTTTGCAAAATGTATTGTTTTAAGATACAATCACTTTTGCAATTCTAACTAACTAACTGACTCAATGGCACCAGGCCCATAGCCAGAGGGGGGCCAGGTCGGGCAATGCCCGACCTGGAAAATGTTTTGCCCGTCCTAGCGTGATTAATTAGACCTTAATTATCTATGGTATTTCTGTTTTTAACTTTTGATTTGTTTAAACGCAAAGTCATATCGGAAAAATCTTGTTCCCATGCACATTTATCTCTTAATTCAAATTTTAGAAAAAATAAAAAAAAATGAATTTTTTCCTTTACAAATACAAATACAAAAGTGACGACCAGCAACAGGCTCAGGGCCCAGCTAGGCTGGTCCTAGTTAATTTAGCAGTCCCCAATGAACATCAAGAGCTTTCTTAAAAGTTTTTACCCCACTGCAATTAACAGTCGCTTCCGGTAAACTATTCCAACTACCCACAACCCTATTGAAGTAGTAGTTTTTCCTAATTTCAAGATTAGCCTGAGATTTGAAAAGTTTAAAACAATGACCTCTGGTTCTACTTTCAGCACATAGCTGTAGTCCATCAACATTTCCCGTTTTAATGAATTTAAACAACTGAATTATGTCCCCTCTGACTCTCCTTTGCTCAAGACTATACATATTGAGCCTTTTAAGCCTAACCTCATAATCTAAGTCTGAAACACCACTTACCAATCTTGTAGCCCTATTTTGAATCCTTTCCAATAAGGTAATATCCTTTTTTAGGTACGGAGACCAAAACTGAACAGCATACTCCAAATGAGGTCTTACCAAACTTCTGTATAATGGCAATACAACTTCCCTAGACCTGTTCGAAATAGCCTTATTGATAAACCCAAGCATCCTGTTAGCTTTGTTATTTACTATGCTACACTGCTGACTGGACTTGAAGTCATGACTAATCAATACTCCTAGATCAACAACTGCTTCTGCTTCCCTAATGACAGAACCTTGTAAATAATAGGTTGCATGTTTATTCCCATGACCAAAATGAAGCACTTGACATTTCCCAATATTAAAAGACATACCCCACTTAATTGCCCACCTAGAAATTTGATTCAAATCCTCTTGAAACTGATTGACTTGTTCCTCCGTGTCCACAATTCCCATTATTTTGACATCATCAGCAAAAATATTGATGTTCCCAGAAATACTCTGAGTAATATCATTAATAAAAATAATAAATAATATTGGCCCTAGAACTGAACCTTGTGGAACCCCACTCAAAACATCAATCCACTGAGAATAATTGCCCTTCACTACTACTCTTTGTTTTCTCCCAGTCAGCCAATTTTTAACCCAAATTAAAGTTTTTCCACCAATACCAATAGAAGCAAGTTTGCTAAGAAGAGCTGCATGCGGTACTTTATCAAACGCTTTCTGAAAGTCAATGTAAACAACATGTACGCACTTTTTATTATCTAGTGCCATGGTAACCTTGTCATAGAAATGCAACAAATTAGTTGTACAGGACCTACCCTTTCTAAAACCATACTGAAAATCAGTCAACACTCCATTAGCCTCCAGGAAATTCACTATTTTGATTTTTATCAGAGTTTCAAAAATTTTACAAAGAACGGAAGTAAGACTCACAGGCCTATAATTTCCTGCCTTAGTTTTAGACCCTTTCTTGAAGAGCGGCGTTATGTTTGCCAGCTTCCAATCCACTGGCACAGTCCCCGAGTTATATGAAGATATGAAAATAGTCAAGACAACATCCACTAATTCCTCTGCACATTCTACTAAAATTTGTGGATAAACATTATCAGGTCCTGGAACCTTATTTGCTTTAATCTTTTTCAAATGAAACAACACATCATCCCTAGAAAATACAAAATCCTCAAGCTGTGTATTACCTTGCGTCTCGCTTATGTCAACTGTTGAGATACAGTTTCTGTTAAATACACTGGAAAAAAAATTGTTTAGAATATCAGCAATATCTCCCTCATTTTGAATCAAGTTCCCGTTCTCATCCACTAGTGGGCCTACCTGAGTATTACGAGCTTTCCCTGAATTAGCATAAGCAAAAAATTTCTTAGGATTCCTTTCGATGTTATCTGCAAGCTTTTGCTCCAATTCCCTTTTCTTACTCCGTACCAAATACTTGAAAGTACGTCTAGCTTCACAATACAAAATCCTGTCAGCATGGCACCCAGTCTCTTTTAGTCGCCGAAAAGTGGCTTGCTTATAATTGAGAGCTTTTTTCACCTCCCTAGCGAACCACATGGGCCAAATTTTCGTGAAATCCCCTTTCTTTCTAAAAGGAACATAATCCATCACTGTTTTCTCCAATTTCCCCTTAAACTCTTCCCACTGAAGATTAGCTTCACTATTCTCCAACCCAGAAGAAAAAACCTCTTTCAAACCCTGCCTAAGTGCAACATAATCAACATTTCTGAAGTTAGGTACAAATCTGAAATGCTCACCTTTGTGAGCATCGAAGCTGGTCCAAAACCTAATAGTATTGTGATCACTATCTCCAATATGTTCCCCTATACTCAACCCCTGAACAGAACTTCCGACATCACAAAAAACTAGATCCAAGACAGCACCATGCCTAGTCCCCTGGGTAACAACTTGATCCAAAAACCAGTCCCCAATCACTTTCAGAAAATCTTCTTCCCTACCATTGCTAGTGTAAAAACTATTCCAGTCTATGCCCGGGAAATTGAAATCCCCCATCATGATGACCGAGCCCTTACCAGACATGTCCCTAATAACACTATACATCTCCTCGTCCTGATTCTGACTAACATTAGTCGGCCTGTAAACATTTCCCAAATATAACTTCTTCCCCTTATTGCTCACCAACTCCACCCAGATCATTTCAATATCATTAGGTTTATTATTAATGACCAATTCATTGCAAATAAAAGTGTCCTTAATATAGAATAAAACCCCTCCACCTTTCTTACCCAGCCTGTCTTGCCTAAACAAATTGTATCCAGCAATGCTCACTAAATCCTTATCATCATCAGTAACCCATGTTTCCGTAATTCCAATAATATCCAACTCCTCACCTGCGATAACACTATTTAACTCGTCCATCTTATTCCTGATACTGCGAGCATTAGTATATAGAAACCTGAGCATGCCCATTTTGCTTGTCTTAAACATTTTATGATGCCTCAAATCACTACTATTAATGTTACTATTGCTTAATATTTTACCCTCATTTTTAAAACCTCCAGAACAGAAGTCAACACCATGACATTTTCCAATCCCCCCATCCAAAATTAGTTTTTTGATTCTGAAGCTTCTAAAATCATATCGCTAACCTTAACTACACCCCTAGAACTAAGATGCAGACCATCCCTCGCAACCCAATCATGCTGAGAAGAACTCCAAACATCAATGAACCTGGTTGAATGCTTTATGCAAAGTTTCTTAAGAATCAGGTTCATGCTCCTAGCCCGCTGATTTAACCAGCCCCTATGCACCCCATACCTGGGAAGCAAACCAACTACCTGGACATCTGTCGAAAAGTTAGTTGCTTTATCCAACAGGTTCTCCCAATCCTTAACAAACTCCTCGTTTGTGCTGTTACCGACGTCGTTAGTCCCCACCCACAGAGTAACTGAATCTCCCTTCTTAAACATTCCCTTTTTTTCCACAACCTTATTAACATCCTTCACCCGAGTCCCTGGTAAACAGCACCTAGCCACCTTGCGCCTAGTTCTCCCGACCACATTACCTATCCCGCATACCATAGAATCCCCTATAATGACACCCTCTGTTTTTAGGTCTACAGTTCTACCTTTCCCCATACTAGATCCTTCTCCTGCAACCTCACTCTCCCCAACAAGCCCATCACAAGAAGTCCCCACCTCTTTTATAGAATTTTCATCCAAGTTATTTCTAACTAATTGGGCTTCCAATGCTACCACCTTGACACGTAACTCTAATAATTCAGCACATTTTGTGCAAATATATTCCTGCTCTGTAGCTGTATTAGTGTTTCCCCCCAACTTACTAAACATCTCACACCTATCACAGCAAATCCACCAACTCCCATTACCATTTTTAATTTCCTTCATTAAACATATAACTCCCATAGCTGAATAAATCTAATGCAAACAATCAAAAAAGCAAAATAATACACAAATCAGCAAATTTAAGCTATTACTCTGATTAAAAACACAAATTACATAAAAAAATGCAAATAACTGGAATTTAAACACAAATAACTACAGTAAACAACAAAACCAGGCTGTTCCCCAAGACTTACAAAATGTACACAATCAACACATGGTTAGGCTTAACTGATAAAATTGAATTATACCCCAAAAAAGCAAATAGAATGAGTTTCAGTCTCACAAAATTAAAACATACTAATTACATAATAAATTGCAACAAATATACAAGTAATTAAACAGAAAATATCCAAAAATACATAAAAGATACTTAATTTCAGTAGGAGCAGAAACACTGGCATGCAACACTTGGCCCCCTGGTGGCCAAAAAAAAGCTCATTTCTTTTCCTGTTATTCAGCTCATTTCTTTTCCTGTTTTCAATCTAAACCAGGCAGTAATGAAAGGATCATGGGCAGTCCAATTTTTTACTGTAACATACCGATACATGTTTTACGCTTCAATATCTTACTTTGAATGATCGTTCACATTAAAATTATCTTTAAAAAATGTTCACTTTTTTATGTTATTTCCTATATTTTATTAATTTACAAAAGACATTCTTAGAATAAGCTATGAAAATTCAATTCTGCCTTTTATAAGTTTTAATCAAGTATTTCTTTTAACCTCAAATAATTTCAGTATGGAATCAAATTAGTATTAGTTTCATTAATTAATTGTCCTATTAATCAATTAATAAATTAAATAATTGCATTAATTATTAAATAAATTATTAATTTAAACTTTAAGAAAGCGAACAAAATGGAGCATAAATTCTAACCATGTTAGAAAGAAAATGAAAAACTAGTATGCCCCCCCTGGAGTCAGAGTCTGGCTACAGGTCTGAATGGCACAACAGCCCAATGGGGGCCATGACCTACTGAGCCCATCCCAGCTTTCGAGACCAAGGGCCCTAGGAGGGAGAAGCAGATGTTCCGATCAAGTGACGACCTGACACAGAATTCCCAATGTTAGTTCCCAAGTGTGCTTGGTCCCCATTTTATTGAATCCACTGGAGCGATGAAAGGCTGAGTCGATCCTGCCCAGCCCGGGAATCGAATTCCGGACCTTTGGCATGGTAGCTCAAAAGGTTACCACTCAGCCTCCATTATCATCCCAATGAACAATTTGATAATTACAAGTCAATAATAATGAGCCAGTGCTGTGTGGTCACCCGGATTGCCCAGCCAAAGATCCGCACCTAGTTTTGACAATTTATGTTACCAATACACATGTATTATTGACACCTACATATGGAATGTATGAATTACAATAGTGTCAATTTTTTATTCTCACTTTTGCTTTTGGTATAGTTTTGCACTTTCTTGTGTTATGTAATAAATGTGTATTATCAGTCCACAACTATATGAAATACTACAAGGGAATTTTTGTCCATGAAGCATGCAAAACTGAAGATATGTATATGTTTCAAACCGACAATATTGATCATGTGATACATATAAGATTAAAAAATAAGTAACAATGCAAGAACGTAATAAATAACACAAGCATTAAATAATTATGATTTAATGTAACTATATTAAAACTCACTCCTCCTAGTCTAGGGATAAAATTGGTTTGGATGTGAAGTTAAGGGTCAATACTCATTAAAAAATGTGGAAGCAACTATAGAACGAAGAATATTATTTTATTTCATCACAATTTCTGCAAAAACTGAACCAAAAACAATTCTCCCCAACTACAAGTCTAAAAATATACTTACATGTATAAAAATACCGAGTAGATGTATCAAATGGTCAGTTGTGCATCTTTAATCAAAAAACGGCAACCCACAGCAATGCCAGTGTCCAAAAAAGTTATTTCCCAGGTAAAAAAGCTGCAAAAAAAAAAAAAAGGCAAATGTTAAGAAAGCATGATCGTAAGTGAAACACCACACACAGCAGTTAATTTACGAGTATTCTGGTATTTATCAGTTATATAGGCAGTAGTGCATAGTGCTGGAAAAAACTTGGGGAATGCTTATAGATACAAGCATAAATTATCGACATCAAAAGCTCTGAGGAGATGCTTGTGTTAAAATTTTAAAAAACAAGGGAGAGAAAAGGGTGTTTTAAAGTAAATATATGGGGGTACAACGTCGTCCTTCGATTGCACCTGTGGTTATAGAGCCCACATTGACACTGATCTATAGAATTGTTACCAACATGAATTCATTAGTTGAGGTGTTAGTTAATATTCCAATACGATAAAACTAAATATTAATTGCACTTTAATTACATTTGATTTGGCAATGTTTTTGCATCTGGGTAGCATGGATCCTATAATTAGATTGTTTAACAGGTCTAACCCAGAACAAATCAGGGTTGGAAAAAAACCTGGTTTTTTTAAAAAAAAAACGGTTTTTTTTGGTTTAAACCAGGTTTTTTTGGTTTAAACCGGGTTTTTTTGGTTTAAATAGGATTTGTAGGAAAAACACTTTGACTTTTAGAAAATCATGCAGATTTTAGATCCTTAATTGTAAATAAATGCTATTGATAGTTTATTTATTGAAAATTAATTAAGTAACTATAAGTTAAAACCTTAAATTTTAATTACCTTATATAGGTGCAGGCAGCATTTTAGTCGTCAACTTATAGAGGGTAGAGATTTTTTTTTTTTTGTCATTTCTTACGCTATGCGTTTATTCATTTGTGTCTAATTAAAATATAACATCATGTATTAATGTCACTTTGAAATTAGTAATTAGCTATTTTTAACAATTATCTAAAATACCATTACATAAATTTAACCTGAATGACTTACAATGTATCCTATACAACTTTAAAATTGAAGCACTTAGTTAAAGATAAATGTGTTAGTTTACTTATTTGACTGTAAAGATTCCCTAAGAATACATAATTTTTCGAAATGACTAGATCAATTTGAAGAAAAAGAAGAAACTTATTTAAAGAACAAAAGAGTGAGGCTCATAGTAGTTTTCTAGAATAGTTAACTTACACAGTGGTTTAGGTAAACTTTATATTGATGTTTCATCCACCCAGACAAATACTGGTCTAATATTATAGCATAAAAAATATTATCCTGGAGAACTTATATAAGTTTTTTTTTATCTTTGCAAATATAGGTAAATAAATAAATACAGTAATAATTAGGCAGCCTACTTACAAAGAGTTTTTTATAATACTCCCACCCAAATTTCGCGTACATAAGTGATCAATATAGACAGGTGGTCAACTTACAAAGGTTTCCCTGCTTTAAATAATACAAGGCTCATTCCGTTCCTGACCAAAAGTGGTCAACTTAGACAGGTGACCAACTTACAACGGTGGTAAACTTTACAGCTTTTACTGTATTAACACGTTATAATACTCTACTTATACAGGCCTTTCAGCAAATTATTAAAGAAATAATTATTATGCGGGTTGAGTTTTAACAAAAGCATATTTTTCTAAATCAATAAAAAATAAGCAAAAATGAAAGATACATTAAAAATAATGTGTTGATTTACAGTATCAGAAATATCAACAAATGATTACACCATAACACTTATACAAATCAGCAACATTGGCTTAGAAATTATCACTATTATTTATATTTTTTTTAAATATAATTTTCCTGATTGAAGAATAAATATATTTTTAAAAAGAGAATAATTTAGGAAAAAAGAAAAATTTGCACTGATTAAAAAAAAAAAGTTTGTTACTTTACAACTTCAGTAATTCACGATTTATCTAATGCTGTGCTTGCAATTTCTGCACAAATTGGATTTTGCAATTTTTTATAATGCGAAAAATAAATGAAAAAAGATTTGGTTTCTTAAAAAATGTTATCTGTAACATGCATTTGAAAATTGGTTATTATGAAGTTATTTTATTATTTCGAATATATATTCTTTAACTCCAGTAATTACAATTGCAATATCATTTTAATTTTTATAATGACCGAGAAGAGTTTTTCTCAAATTAGCTTTTTCAGAGCTAATTTTAGAAAAACCCAAATAGTCTGACTAGGTAGTCTGTATAGGAGATGAGAAAAATTTGTACTGATTAAAAAAAAAAGTTTGTTAATTTTCAAATTCATTAATTATCCAGTGCTGTGCTTGTAATTTCTGCATAAATTGGATTTTGCAATTTTTAATGATGTGCAAAATTAATGAAAAAAGATTTGGTTTAAACCAAGTGGTTTTTTTAAAAAAACCATTTGGTTTAAACCAAACAACCCTGGAACAAATTAGTGATCAACTTGTTTTACTATTAAATTTTGATGTCGTTAAAGTTTACATTGATTTTGAAGAAGCAACTCAGGTACTCAGGCTTGCTTGCATGTAACCTCAGCTTGTTTATTGTAGGAACTACGTTTTAATATACCAATAAAGAAACTAATATAAATTAAAACTTTTTAAACATTTAAGTAGCAAACTAAATTAAAATGCAAATTTTCTTTAGTCTGACATGAAATCACCTCGAAAAATAACAATGTTAATAAAAATGATTTGTAAACAAAACAAATCTGTTGACAGAGTGATCTTTTAACCTGTAAATTATGAACTGAAAGTGATCTTTCATACAATGGATCCGACTTGTTGACGAAGTTATGTCAATGAATCCAACTGTCTGCTAACAAGTTATGTTTATGATATTGGCGATAAGTGTTTTATATTTTTACAAAAGAAATGAATAAATAAATGTCCAATGCAATAAGCAAAATATTAAATTCGAGCAACAAATAAATATTAATACGCAAATGTGGTACCGTAGTAGAAATGTAAAATTTTCTAAATAAAAATGCAAATAACGTAGCGCCGAAACATTAAATGCACTTATGAATCTTTTCAAACTCTACGCTTTGCTACTTTCTATTATTACATTATTTTTCTCATATCGTGATTAATAAATCAAATTGAAAATAGAAGATGCTAAGAAACAAATTTTAAACGCAGTATTGTGTATTACAACATAAAACAGCACATTACTCTTAATGCTTTAATATAAGTGCTTGTGCTGCACAGAAATAGTAATAATTATAAATCACCCACTTGTGCTGCATTTCCTAATAAACACAACAGTAAACAAAACATGGCCGAAGCTCTCTCTTCTTGCTTCATTATGATTGGCCAAGCAATTCGTCTGTGACGGACATTCCTGTTCGGTAACCATGACAACGAGGTAACGCCACGTTTTTTCCGTCGGATTTCGTCCGTCCGTGGCGCTGTGTGAATCCAGCTTTAACATCGAGAGAGCACTGCTTGGCCATTCTCTCCAAAGAACAACTAACTCAATTCAGCTCAACTAACGCCTTTTAGGCAAGCTCCGTTGCCAATCGGCAAAAATCTATTTCAGTTCAGTAACTATTGTAGTTCAGTCCCATATGTAAATCAGTTTAACTGTTCACCAACGGCTGTGTCGATCCCACATACATTTTAGAAATATTTAGACAATTAATTAAAAAGAAGACATCTTTTAAGAAGTCTACACAGAAAAAAGCATTCAAAAATACAATTTCCCGAAGAGATATTTTTTAACCCAGCTATGTTTCTCAGTATAGGAGGGCCATTGTACCAATTTATTATTATAAATAAATATTTCAGTAGTAAGACAACAACATTTTTTAAGTGTTCCTAAACATACCCGGTTTTATCCAACCTGGTTGGATAAAACCGGGTACTTTTATACTTCCAAAAAAAATTTGTTTACCCTCCAAAATATTGTTCTTCCACATCGAAAAATATTTATTTCTGTAACTTAAGAACTAATTTATCATTCAAATAGAAATTTAAGAAATTTTATTCACTCTAATGCTTAGGAGAAAAAAAAGCACTTTGGGACCCGGTTTGTCCGACTTTCCCCTACTGTTATGTGTATGTAAGTGTACGATAAGCTTGGATGCAACTTATTTTTTCTAAATTTGTCCAAAAATGTTATGACTCTTTTTTATCAATAGCAAGATATTTCAATTTTCTTTTCACTCCTCTTTAAATTAATTTCACCATATGTTATGTCAAAAGTCGAGTTCACAATATGTTGATTCAGTTTGATAATTAAGAAGATAAAAACATTTAGGTATATATTCATATGCTACAGCTTAAAAAATTTTAATATAGAAAAGCTTTATCAAATTTTAGGGATGTTTAATGAAAGACAAACAAGTAAATCAGAGAACAAACTGAAGAAAATTTGGGGAACAAAATTGGTTAACATTGGTAATAGCTTTTATTTGTTTTTGTTATTTAGCACTTTATGAAATAAAATATTAAAGATACACATTTAAATACCTAAAAAAATCATCATACAAATGGTAAAAAGACAGGAAAACAAGACTTTCATAGTTGCAACATACAACATAAATGCCATGCTACTGTACCCTTTAACTAAAATTTTTTGAAAAATATTTTTTCCGAAATGTTCGTTGATAATAATAAGTCTATGAGGCATGCATAGGTGCGATGCATAGGTCCCATTAAAAGTCAAATAATTGAAAGAAGTTGAATATACTATGAAAAAAAAAGAATATATATCAGCAATTCTCGAACACTAGTCTGTCAAACTAGCATTTGATCGCAGAAAAATTAAACTTTTTAAATGCCATAATTTTTGGATATAAATCTTTCTTTAAAAGCTTGCAACACTGGAGCATGCCAACATTTGTCACTTGCTACATCTTACATTTTTTTTTTGCACCACAGATTTTAGATTTTATCATTATATTTAATTATATTAAGTGATTTTTCTCAAAGGTCTATTACTTGAAGAAAAACGTAGACTATTATCTTCACATTTGAATATTATTGTGTTAAATGATATTTAAATTGTTATAAGTAAGCAAATTATTTTGAAGCCAAATGTTTTTATGAAAAAAAAAAAAAAAAAAACAAACGGTGCTGTATGAATTTTTTTTCAAACTTTACCATTCTGCATCCCAAAAAACAATTGAAAAATGCTGTCATATATAACCGAGTTTTATTGCATTTAAAAGACAGAGGGAGGGGGGGGGGGAATTCACTTGATACTAAAGTTATATCAAAAATGAATGCTCTATAAATGCAGAACTGCCACTTCTGTGCCCCATTTTTAAATTATTAACGTAAAAGTTAATTTAACGAAACAAACATACAAAAAAATGTTACAAAATCGAAATAGTAAGAACTCATACTTTGAAGAAGTGTTTAAAATCATTAAAAAATAGTAATCCTTGTTCCAATGAAGGGCATAAATACATTTATTGACTTTTTTTTCTTATAAACCATTTCTAATGACTCTAAAAAAACTATCTATATATTAAATATCAATTTCAACATTTTAAAATACTATTATAAACTTTTATTTTTACTTTTGAAATAATAGCTTGTTTTTCTGAAACAAGACTTTAAAATATAGACTTGTAAGCAATTCTCTGTATAATAAAATATGTTCTGTGCAGCTATATTTTACAAAAGAGATACTAAAATGAAACAAACAAACTAAAATATGACTTTAATAATTCATATATTGTCAACAGGTACACATTTATTATTCTGAATAAAAAATTAAAATAGAAACCATGGGAAAAAAAATATATATTTAAAAAATATTAGATTGCAGTGGAACAATATTAAATATGAATTAATAAACTATGCTTGAAAACATCTTAAAAAGGAAAATTTAAAGACTGGGAACATGTATGTGATAAATTTCCTCTGTATATCATTAAAAAAATTTAAACTGTGCATACTAAAAATTGGGAAATTATAAAGTTACTTTTAAATGCCTGTATGTGTTTTTGTGCATATACACATACATACATAAAAATTAAACAAATTCATTGGTTTTCATAAATTTAACTTGACATCACAATTTATAAAGAGCCTATTTAATTAAATACAAACACAAATCTCAGACTTGAAACTTTTACCAAAGCACATAAACAATTATCGCTGTTGATACAGTAAACCATGTCAACATCCTAGAACTTAGTTTCACCAATTCACACTAATAATAAATTCCCCATATAAAATCAGTACTTTATTACACCATTTTTCCCAACTTGAATTTAAAAGGAAATTCTATAATTTGCAATAAAGCTGAAATTATAACAATACCAGGCAGCAGAAAAGAATTACATACGGAGTGTACTAACTTAGTTAAGTTTCATTACAACATATACATTTTTAAGGCTAAAATTTTGAAGAATAATTAAATGGAAGATTTTTTTTTTTTTTTTTGTTAACCAACTTATGACCGTTAATTCTTTAAGGGCAGATAATTTTACTGGAGTTAAATCCCGAGTTTTTCAATCAAGGGCAATTTAAAGATGGAATCGCTCATTCTTAGTTAGCATACGCAGAAGGCCCCCCCCCCCCCCAAATCCCTATGTTTCCTAATTACTGCAGGTCCGGCGGAGAAAGAGCTGTTCTGTACTCCTTCTGGTGTGGTTTTTTCTTTTACCACCTCCCAATTATCCTCAAGTTTCCATGCTTGGTTTCTAATGATTCCAAGCGTTTCTAAATCCCATTCGATCCCATGCGTTTCTACAGTATTTTTTCCTAAGGAGGTAAAAAATAATAAATTAGGAAAGGATTAAGAAGGTAGAATGAGTGAAACATTTTTCTCATTTCCACTTTCTTGCCAAAACCTTGTATCCTCAAGCACCTGACATCAGAGCCATAAATCCATGTAATTGCTTTAACTTGGGCAGTTGTGCTTGATTGTCAGTTACTGAATGTTGCTTGGACAGACACAAGACTGCTGAACAGCAGGGGTTCCTCTCCCCATGCAACTGGAGGGTTATTCACTTTGAACCACCCCTAATGTCCTGACCTTTGGCTGGTTAGAGCTGTTGTCGGCCTTACGCTACAAGGCCGATACTGGCCGTTCCAGGTCTTGAAGAGTTAACAAAAAAAAATCATAAATTCTGTAAAATATAATTATTGTTTTTGCTTATACCATTTAGTTTTAAAAAACAGCCTGTAGCAGAAAAAGCAATAATATGCATCCATAACAAAGACAGTGTACTTGTGCATGGTTTGAATATTTTTACAGTGACAACTTTAAGTAAAAAATACTTTGAATAATGAGACACTGTATAAAAGGAAAAAAAAAAGACAATTGCATATGAACGAACTTACTCTGTTATTATTCTTAGTACTTTTAAGAAAAGGGATAAAACATGCACAATTATAATATTTAAATCTCAAAAGACAATGAAATTCTGCAAGAATACATTTATATGAACAACAAAGCTCTGCAAATGACTTCTTCAATTTTAAGTACAAGTTTACAAACAGCCATTATTAATCCATCAAGATCAGGGCTTAATTTTGATCAGGATACTTTTCCTGTTGCTTTTCTTAAATTCACACACACACAAAAACAAAAACATTAAATTTTCTTTTAGCAAACTTTTTTTTTTTTTTAACCTTAGCAGAGGACATAAAAGCAAAGAACCTATTTTGCATCAATTTGCTTCGAAAACACCATCTACTGCTTTTTTTTTTGAAAATCTAAAGCTTATACATGACCATATTAGAGCAACAGTATTTATTATTAAAACTGGAGAAACAAAGTAGTGCAATTATTACAACTCTGAATAAATGTATCACAAAATTCATACTTCTGAATCGATGAAAATAAATGAAATAAAAATAAAATAAATAAATGTGAAAGAAGAAAATTCGAAGGAAGAAACAAGAAAATAATTGCATTTGTTCTCAGCAAAACTAATGTAAATTAAGAAACTATGAGAGATTTTGGAACATTCATGGTTGGCAGAAATTTTTACTTTTCAGAATGATATATATATAACAAATTGTTACACTAATATAATGACTTTTATTGCTAAGAATTGTATTAGTTTGATGCTTGTTTAACTTCTTGATTAGGAATTATACTTTTAATACCAAATGCATGTTCATCGTTGGCTAGCCAAAAGGAAGCATACCACAATGCATACTCTATCCAGATCAAGAAGTGCTAAGAATGCAATAAAACTGAAAGGTTTTATAGAATTTACATATATTTTCTTGCATACTAAAACATCCAAAATGAAATAAACTGTAATTAGTGCTTAAAATGGTGATTTTGCATAAAAAATATGGGGTTAACATTTCAATTTGCTCTCTGTTCTTTCCAATGTTTTAATACATTCTTTTGCCCTTTATTTAATGAAAGAAATTAAGCCCTGTTCAGGATCATTCAATAAATACAATTTATTGTCTTCACTTGTCACAAGCAAAAATTATTTTAAAAAAGTTTTAAAAATAAATAAATTTTATTTATTTATTTATTTTTTAGATTTAAGGCTGAATAATTACAAACACTGCCATAAATGAAAGGTCAGATTTCAACAAGTATAGTTAAGAATTCGACACTAGTTTACATGTTAACGTAGATTAGATGAGCAGTACCGTGACCTTCGAGACTAGGAGGCCTGCTCGCTATGTCAATGAGTCATCACGTTTGGGGAGAGAGCTGCACCCTCTTGAACACATGAAGCAGAATTCGCGATGCTTCCGCATTTGAACAATTTTAATATGTGCGTGTTTCAACCTTGATGCTTTCCATAATATATTTTGAAATTTTAATATTAAAGACCAAGTAATTTTTTTTCTAATCATTTCAAAATTATAACGAAAAGAAAGAAAAATTAATATTTTGGACATTTTTTTTTCTTTACAAGAACATAAATAATAGATGTCATTAACTTATCATTATTTAGGATGATTCCTTAGCAAAAAACACTCAAAAAAGTTTATTTCTTCCTCTTATTTTTATTTATTCATTCATTATTTTTTAATTAAAAGGGAAAAAAATTGATATACACAACTTTCTACCCTTCCATCGATTTAAAAAAAAAAAACTTACACATTACAGCTATTTTCTTTCTTGCTTTCAGTAAATGTTAATTTTTTAGGACTTACTTTTGATACATGCGTAAAATAAAATAAAACTGGTATTGATAACTTAAGTAGTTTCAAAAGTTTAAAACAATTCCTGTTCATATAGATCAAACTTTGTTGTTGTTTTCTTTTCAAAATTGGTAATAATTAGAAATATAGTAGTAATAGAAAGCTCATATTGAAATAAAATGACTCGAATAACATTAAAATAGAACATTTTAAAAGAACCAATTTTTAAATTAACACAGAGCAATCTAAGGGTATTTTTTAAAAGCATAACGTTTTTTTAGTTTACTTTTTTGTAAGGCTTTTTATCATTAATACTTCGTTTTTATTAGAACTTTCTACAGTTTGGTAACAAATCTCCAGCCATTATGTACCTTAAATAAAATTAAAGAGGGAAAGTTTACTAAGAAACCTTATGTACAAGTAAATATAAAAAAAAAAATTTTTAACTTGAGATTCATTGCTTCCTAAAAAAAATTAGCAACTAAACATAAAAATATAATATATATATATATATATAAATTATTCTGTATGAGAACAAATAAATGATTGTAGTTATATGGAAGAAAGAAATGAAAACAAATTAACTTCCAAGAGTTCTGACATTACTAATGTTCTTAGAAACAAATTCCAACCTTGAATATTGACTCACAAAATTTTTGTCACTAAACATAATTATCAATATTCTGTAATAACTTACATTTAATAATAAAAGTTGTATTCTTCACAGCCAAAACAATTACAAAATTTATTATGATTTGCTAAAAATTTTAACAGATAATGAATGCATGAAAACATGATGCAGCTGAAATGTTTGTTATATTTTTAAAAATATTATTAGCTGAAGCATTTTGTGGTCTGTAAATAAGTCAAAAGAAAGAACCACAGTATAAGGAATCACGAAATATATTTATTTGCTTTTTTCTTATAATACAGCATATAGATATTTTTAGACCAGGTAATAAAATTATAATACCATATTTAATTTATATATATGATGAATATATATACACCAAGCAACTTCATCAGATAATTGGATGATGAAAACAAATATTTACACTGAAATTTTGATTATCAATAAAATGAGCAAAATTAGTTCTAATAATTAAGTACTAAATGAACGTCTTGCAACTAAAACAAAAATATTTTCAGTAATATCTATGTATTGACTTATTATAGTCTTCTTCTTCATTAAAATGTCTTTCACAGAGCTGAAAAGTAAATGAAATTTGTTAAACTTAAAACCTCTGCAAAATCATCTTTAATAAAAAAAAAAAACAACCTGAGCAAGCTACAATCAAGTTAAAACGACTAAAAGTGACAGCTGAAAAGTGATCTATCATTCAGCTAATTTTTTTTTAAAAAAAAGATTCATTAAAGACTATAAACAAGTAATAATATATATATTTTTTAAAAGTCAATTCCTACTTAGGTCAAAAACGTGTCAGCTAAACGGAAGGATTACAAAACTCGCTTTCACGTTACTTTCAGCTAGTTAATATATCTGTTCGCAACATTCCATAATTATTGCCAAAGAATCAGTATTCCATGTTAGCATAAGCAGAATGGGAATCAACGAGTTCTTCTAAAGAATCAAATTTCATGTGCTAATGCTTTCTTAAAAATAGTGAAATATATCTTCAATATTTCTAATGGAATCCATTGAAATTAATGACGGTTGAATTTAATAATGAATGAATTAATATTTGAAAAAGCTGTATTAACACCAAGTGTCTTCCACTACAAGTTTTAAAAAATATTTGAACTAGAGTGGATGAATAACAAATATTTTATTAACGGTTGCAAATTTGAACAAGATATAGGGAGAGTGAAGTAAGAGTAGGAAAGGAATAATCCAACAGATTATCCTGGTTACAAACATAACATCAATAAACAATAACCTAAATTGATAATATGTTAAATAACTTGTGAGACATACTCAAAAAAGTACTATCAGTTGTTGCTTCACATTGAAGATATTCAAATAGTTTTGATCCAACCTGAGTAACACGCCTTAGGGATGCTTCTGAAGTATTTTAGTATATAAATATATAAATACAAAGCATATTTTCATACTCTTAACATAACATCCCCACTAGTCATTTGTCAATTTGAGCAAAACGGTTTTTGATTAAGTTAATGACAGTAACAAATTAACATTTAAGGATTTAAAGTCAAAAATGAACAATAATCTTTAGAACTTCTTTAACATACATTACATACTTAACTAACATTATATCTTTTTACTTAACTAACTGCTACCCGTTTTTTTATAATAATTTTTACCTAATTTTTCAAATTTTTTAATGAGTCGTTCAGAAACAGTAAATATCGAATAAATCTTTATTGAATTTCATAAAATGTGAAGAGCAAATATTAGCTCTTACTTAACCATGCGCTCTTGCAAAATATATGTAGTTATGACATTGAATAAACTAATAAGAAGGAGTTTAATTTTCTTTCTCATTCAGCTAAATAATTATAAACAACGTTAGAGTGAAAAAAAATTTCCACCTTGTTCTAAACAAAAGATTTTTTCAAATCAAAGTTTGTTATGTGACATTTTAATCTAATCAACTAATCTGCAAAAAAAAATTTTCACCTCACAAAAAACCTCGATTAGGCTTAACAGTTTTTTCAAGAAACATAACAATAATTACCAAGTATTGAAATAAAACATTTCTTACCTTTTTATGGTGATTGTGTAAACATCCTTTGAAAATCAGGAAGCTGCTAGATATCAAATTAATTTAAATGTATCACAATTAACATATTAAAGCAACATCGTGGAGCGTAAAACACTACAACGTGGTTGTAAATCCACTGCTGGAATGTAGCGTCTCACTCGTCTCGTACTCGTCCCTGTCCCCACTAGTGATGACTCATACGCACCCTCGGCTGGGAGCCAGCAGGCCTTCTCCTCTCGAAGGTCACGGCAGTACTTGCAACAAATGAAGACGAACATTATAACATTTAAAAAATTCTAAAGTTAATGCACAGCTTGCATCAAAGTTTGTGACACATAGGGGGAAAAATACTTTATATCCTTCTTTGATAAGAAATAAAGAAAAAATTAGACCAGATATTAATACAGAAAAAAATAACAGAATTTACAGAAATAATCAGCAATAACTTTTATTAACATCTCATGAAATAACCAAATTATTATTTTAATAAATCAAGCATACAAGTAACATTCCCACAACCAAATATTAGAACAAGCTTAAGAAAAATTGAACAAAACCGGTCCATTAATTAAATGTCAAAATCAAAAATGTTCCCATTATTAATATTTCAGAGGGACTTAACACGTATTTTTAGATTTAAAACACAAAATTATTTTAAATCTTCAGTATTTAAAAAAAAAAGAAGGAAAAAATATGTTTCAATATAAATGCAGTTAACTTGTAATAACTTGGACTTCAGTAACAAATTTTTTGATATTAGGTCGTTTCGAAAGTTTTGTCCGTTTTTATAAGTCTACTTTAAACTGTAATATCTCAATGAATATTTATTCAATTTAATCGAAATAAGCTCCATTTGCATCAGTGCACTTTTGCCAACGTAACACAAGTTTATTAATTCCGTCGGCATAAAAATTGGGTGCTCGGGATTCGATGAAGTGGAGGAAGGCCGTTTTTGCTAGGTCCTGCTTGGCAAAGGTTCTACTGGTGAGAAAGTTATCGAAGTGCTTGAAAAGATGGTAGTCGGTTGGCGAGAGGTCTGGGGAATATGGTGGGTGGGGTAGAACTTCGACGCTCAATTCGTTTAATTTTCAGACGGTAATTTGTGATACATGTGGCCAGGCGTTGTCGTGGAGCAGGATCGAACCTCTTCTGTTGACCAGAGCTGGCTGCTGCTGACGCAATTTTCGGTATATTTCGTCGATTTTCTTACAATAGGACTCTGCTGTGATGGTTTGACCTGGTTGCAGAAAGTTACAGTGAATCACAACAGCCGCTGACCACCATACAGTAACCATGACCCTTTTTTTCGTGGGGTTCGCTTTTGTAAAGTACCCGGGGGGCTAACCGGGTGTCCAACCACTGTCCTGAACGTTTCCTATTGTAGTAGAGAATCCACTTTTCATCGCACGTGACGATCCAATCCAAAAGAGGATCGTTTTGGTTGCGCAAAAGCAATGAAGAACAAACCTCGAAACGTGACAATTTCTGCCGATCGTTTAAATCGTGGGGCACCCACTTTTTGAGCTTTTTGGCCTTTCCAAAACGTTTTAAACCATAAAAAAATGCATGGGAGCTGACGCCCAGTTCTTCCGCCATCCCACACACCATTTGTGATGGGTTATTCTCCACCAGGGTCTTCAAATCCTCGTCCTGGATTACTCTAGATCGACCACTTCGAGGCTAAAATTTCCAGATCGAAATTTTGCAAACCAATGTCGAACAGTGCGCTCATTAATACTATCATTGCCAAATGCCAGGTTAATTTTTCGGGCTGTTTCGACAGCGCTTTGGTTCAATTTGAATTCGTAGAGAAAAATTGGCCGAAAATCGCTTAATGACATTATATAGTAATAGGCTGAAAAGAATAAAAAAAAATTTAATTAGAAAAGAATGAACAGCATCAGTGTATAGAGTACCAAATTCTCCATCGATCAGTATGTACCACGACACAGTAGAATAAATATTTATTGAGTTATAGAGCTACAAAAACACATGACATTAAAACGGACAAAACTTTCGAAACGACCTAATACTTAGAAAAAAAGTTATTTCCCTGTATTACTTTTTAATCGCAATTTACCTTTTCAACTCAAAATGGCATTTTACCTCTATAACTTGAAATTTTTCTACACTCAAATTATTTCCTACCTTTCTACTTATTATTTCCAATCCATCAAAAGTAGTTTTCAAAATACCATCTTAAAACTTTAATAGTCAGTTGCCACATATCATCTTTTACAAGACCACTATGTAACTTTTGCAGTATTAGAAAATATCCTAATATTTCTATAAATATCAAAATATTGAATATTTATGATAAATATTGGATATATATCCAATATATATCACAGATGCTTTCAAGCAAAACTATTTAAAAACAGTTGATTTGAATATGCATTATTATATAAACTAGAATATTAATAAAGCAATTAATTACTAATTAAACCTCAATGATGAAGAGTGTATTGAAGAGGGAGATGAACAAGTCAAGACAATGACTGAAGATAATGTCAGTAGTTCTGAAGACTGGAAAGTCAAAGAATGGACTGAACATAGATATTCCTGTTGAAGAGTTTCTAGAAATGGATAATTCGCTGGCAACATGTGGAACCTTAACATAGGCAGAAATGGTAGAGAACGTAAAAGGCGATTCGGAAGAAGAAGAGGAGTTTGAGAAAAATAAAGATGTCACAAAGTCGCTGCAAAAAAAGCAGAAAAGGCTATTGAAACATTAAGATCTTTCTATGAATTTCTGAAAAATACCAGTCAAGGTGGATTTGCAGCAATTGCTATTCTTAAAAGTATAATCAAGTCCAAAACAACCAGACAACAAAAAACATTAAAAGACTATTTTTCGTGTACTAGCTAGAGAAAGTAGTAGTATTTCTCCTGATTTTTGAAAGACTTACAAAAAGGTATGCTGAATATTCCTTCGATGTAATTTGCATAAAATTCATAAAAAACAAAGTTAGTATAATGTAATAGTCAAGTGCTTAACAAAACTAATAGTGAAGATTTTTAACCTACAACATATAGTCTTTGTTGCAATTGCAAATTTTAATAGTTTTGTCAAAACCTCTTTCTTTCGATTTTCTTTTTCCTTCCTGTGAAATTAAAGATAGACAGGTTTGACTACCAGCTTATAAATACCATGATAAATATCAGGATATATATATCCGCAAAGGCTGGACTTTTGTGAAGCAAACATAAAGACTAATCATTGCTAAGAATGTGATTTAGGCTTTCCTTAAATTGAAACCAAACTACAAAAGCATTTCAAGCTAAGTCCCATTTGGAAAATAAGCAGACATTAGAGCTATGAGTTCATGCAGCTGAGCACATTTTTTGTGTTTTCATTATATAATTCACCTAGTCTTCCTGAACATTGCTAAAAGTAAACCTCATTTATAAGAAACAATCTATGCTGCTTTGGTAAATATTGCAATATATGAAAATGCTTAAAGTTTATAATATAATGAACATAATTACTGAAGAAAAATATTATACTGCATGCAAGAAAAAGGCAAGCACATCAGGACCTAGTTATGTATGTGAGCATCAAGGTGACCCATTTGGTGTAGCGATAGGCACTATCAAAAGCAACTGGATTTTTCTAATTAAATAATGAAACACTTATATTCATGGCCCTTAGTCTAAAACTAAAAACTTTCCAACCATTCTACATCATAGAATGGTGATTAATGTGCTAAAACAGCTAATTTAAAATAAATAAAATGACACTAAATCATAAGGTTATTTTTGCATTATATTTTTTAAAAATGAGAAATAAAATATATAAAAAACAAAATAAAATCTGAAACTTATATTTCCTAACTTGAATACAAACTGCATAAAAAGCTTTTGCATACAGTGTTACACATATTTACTGGAACATCTTGAATAAAACTTACCTAAATAAGGGTATTAAAAGTTCAAAAATGCAACAAATAGCAGATTTTTTATTTTAAAATGACAGCTGCCCATAGGTAATAAATGTTAAATTTCCAGAATTAAAAAAAAATAAATTTTCAGCTAGGAACCATGGACTGCTACAAAAACTAATACTGTGAATGTAATCTTCAGGTTATAAGTTTTACTGAATGATTTTTCGCTCAAGAACAATATTTTTCATATAAAATAGTATGTTTGCATAGATTGTATGTGCTTGAATAAAGCCAAAGTAAGTAAGGCATGTACAATGTATCTTTCATTACTTTTGTTCAACAGTACAAGTTCATCAAGCCATACAAACAAAATGAAAAAAATTAAAAAGGATAGACTTATGTGACAAATTTTGAGAACATTTTACCAAAAAAAAAATCACTAACATCACTACTGTTTTGAAAAAATAATTTTAGCATTATATTCATCTGTTATAGGAAAGAAAATTCTTAATGCCTATAACTTCAAAAAAAAAAAAAAAATGAAAATATCAAAAGCACCTATTGTATGAAAGCATTAATATAAAATTTAAGGGAAAACTTCTTATTAAAATTGTTGTCTTATGTTAGCAACATGCCAGTTTGTCATCCTGTTTGGCAACAAGTAGACTTTTGTGATAGAGACATTTCCAGCACCATGATCACCACATGAGCAGGATGGCTCGATGTGCAATTTTCGAATTGTTATGTGTTTCTTGCGAATATCAAATGTATGTTGTACCTGTATAGTGTCCGTAATAAATTTCATTATTGAATGCGACAGAAATGAACATAAAATAGCTTGTAGTGATGCCTATTTCAGCAATCTGATATAATTGGTAATAGGCAGAATAGTATGCTTATTAAGAAACATAATTAAATTTCTTATATTTAACAAAGCATAAAGCTGTATTGTTTTACACATGAATTAAAATATATCTGGATGACTAAATGATTTGTGTACAAATAATATAAATAAATAAATAAATATATATATATATATGCTAAATCATCAATACAATTTAGTTACTTTTAACGTCAAATATAATTATTGCTGAATAATAAAATTAATAAAAATTCAAAGTAAATTTAGAAGTCCAACATTCCACTTAGGAGGGGGAAAAAACAAGAACACCAGAGCAGTCCACAATGTCAAGTTTTTCAGAAAGTTTAAACACACAACATCCCTGAAAACAAATGTGTAAGGGAGGATTCTTTTGAACCATTTTCTGCTGGATAAAAATGAGATTACATAAAAAAAATATTTAGGTCCAAATTGCAAGAAATAGTAGTTTTCAAAATGTGAACTGGTTAAATGCAAATTTTCACTTCCATTTTTATAAATATATAATCAAACAACATACATCTTGCTTGTGTGTGTATATATATATATATAGTATATAAATATATGTATATTATACACATATATATACCATGTACAAAACGTTGCAGCATATAAATTTCAAAATTCTTTCATTTAAACTGAAAAGTAAATAAAATCAAATAATATATGCATAAAACAAATAAAAAATGCAACAGAGAAAGAAACAAATCATTATATTTAATTTTAAAAATAATCACTGGATATAAAATTAGACTTTTAAAATAATAAGTCTAACATCCTAATCAATATACTTAAAAATGAATTGACTTTGAAGATAAAAATTCATGAACACAATTTAGCTATATTTATACTTCCCTAAGATAAACATATATATTTATAACAAATGCTTTACTGATTTTAGAAAGATATCTCAATTCTGGACTAGAAGCATATGAAAGGCGTGTGCTGAGAAAAGCAGCATTAACAGTAACAATACCAAAATCACAATTGTATTTCAAGGCAAAATAATGTTAGCATAACACTTTCAAAACATAATTTTTAATTACAGAAACACGTACATACATTTATAAATATACAATAGATTTGCAACATAGAGACTCTTGATTCAATGTAGTGTACAATGTAACAACCATTGCAGATAGTCCTAAAATCCTTCCAATAATTGCATATATTTCCCAAGCTATACAACTAAACAAAAATTCGTTTCAATGAGTTTGTATAGAATTGTAAACGGCATAAGGCAAGCCTACTAAAGTTTGTCCAGTACTTTCTTGGGCTAGAAAATTTGCTAAGCATGCTAGAAAATAAAGGATTGTCATACACTGAAGTATTAGAAAGCAGTTTACGACTACCATCATCTGGAAAATATATCTGCACAGTTATCAAATATTTCCTAACTATACGGATCTCAGAATGGAGCAACCAGGTAAAGTAGACAGAAAAATATTAAGCAAATAGTTGAAATCTGTATATATATATAATTGACTTTCACAAATCACAAAGTGCATAAATGAACACATTTGAATTCCAGCATTTAACACTTCTTTTGCCTTAAAGGGCACCAGATAAAAAAAAAAAACTATGAATATTCCTTTTTATTTGCAACATACAAAATGACTTTTCAATAAAGGGACTACTGGACAAATAGAAATCTCAGAAAATAGACATCAATATTGAAAAGGTTTCGAAACATTGACTGTTATCAAATGACCAATAATTTCCTTAAGATGAGCCCACTGATCCCAAGAACTAGTCAATTCTTAGGTGTGCAATGAAGTCTGAGAGTAAAATGCATTTTGGTTATAGAAATAATGCTAATATTTTGGATGGAATAAAAATGCTTTTACTTCTTCGTTTTATGTATTTTTTTTTGGTGGGGAGGAGCGGGGTTGCTTTTAAAAAAAAAAAACTCAATTCAAGCTTTTTCTGCTCGTCTGATACATAAAAAATCTATAAAAAAGTGAACTCTACTAACACGGAAAACAATTTTCTCAGCATGCAGAGGTGCTTATGTCTATCGAAAATGTATTCTGAACAAAAATAGGGTAGCATAGTACTGTTTTCTGATTAAGACCCATACTCCAATTTATAAACCTATTTTTTGGGGGCGGGAAGCATGGATGGTAGTCAGGCTGGTAGCTAACTATCCCATGCCCTTCAGAGGTACCTGTGAGGTTATTTTCTATTATTCTGATTAAATTCATTATTTTTATATGCTGACTCTGATAAAAAATTAAATATATTGATCAATAAAACTGAACTACTTTGTAAAAGTACTACGAGTAGAGAAACTAACTTATGTTTCCTATTCTGCTTCAACTTTTTTTGTCATTAAAATGATTTGAGTAATGATCTGAGGCCAATAACACTAATATTATTTGTCTCAGGCAATTACTTAAAGACCTTGACTTGAAAGGAGGTAAAAAATGTATATGCAAATTAAATTATGCAGCCTTAAAGTGACAATTTCCAGTAAACTAACACTTTTCTTTAATCAAAACTACACATTTTAATAATTTAATTTGAAATTATTTTCATTAATGTAAAATATTTGGATTTTGGTTTTGTACTTTTTTGGATGTTTGTACTGTATGTTTGTACAATAACATATATTTCATTTAAAGTAAATATTGATATATTTTTAAAAATACTATAAATAAAATCATTTGCATTTAAAAAAAAGAGGTCATTTTGCAGTCACATGTGTTGATTCAAACAATCTTCTTCATGGTTTGGCCCACGACAACCTATTAGTGAATCTTGAGAGGGTATATAATTATACATATAAAGACTCTGTAGCGGACACCATCAGGACAGAAATATTTCTCCATAATCGAGGGGTGTCCATATAAAAGAGAGTTTTTTTAAGGTTCAATGATTTGCTGCTGGGGAATTAAAAACAGTCCACACTTGAGGGATGTCCATTAAAGGGCGTTTCACTGTATATAACTAAACCTGTTCTGGTCCCTTGAAGGCGTATCATAAGAAATATGAAAAGCATACATAAAAACAGGTTAGACATTTAATCAAAAATAAGAAATGTAAATAAGATACATGATACAATGAACGAAGATGTAGAATGACAGTGAATTAAGATATGGCACAAAACTTAGCATATTTTATAATCATATATGTAGTAAAAGTAAACATTGTAAGCACTTGCAGAACATTAGGAAAAATAAGAAACATGTTTAAAAGTACTGATCATTATGTATATATATATGTATATTTGTAGACGTGAATATTTCAACATCAACTGCAGCAGCATCGAACGAAAAAGCGAAGGAAGTAGGGATATGGTGGTCCTGAGTGGACGTGGGTGGCACTGAAATGCTGTAACTGTGTGTTGTAACTTTTAGAAATCATCAAAACTGTTCAAAGTGGTGTAATATGGATAATTACTTGTAAATACATAGTAGCTACTTTAATTTTTTAAAAATTTTATTTGGATCTTACCACTGTGTGTATTATTAGGAATGCTTGTCAAGAATATGGAAATCTCCCTAGATGTTGATGATAACCTAACAAATATATATATATATATATATATATATAAAGCAATACACATGTATGCAAAATTTAGATTTTAAAAGTAAAAAAAAATGTATAACAAGATTGCAAAATAATAATAATAAAAATATTCTGAAAGTTATATACAAATCTGTATTATAACTTTTGGCAATACTGAGGCAAAAAAAAAAAAATACTTTGACAAAATTATTAAAGTAAGAGCAAATGTTAATATGCATATAAATGTGTAAATTGTATTGGTATGCTTCCATGTTATTCTACAGCATCCAGATCATACCTAAGTAAGAAAGACATAAATATTAAATGATATTCAAAGAATGAAAGCAAAATGTTCGTTTTCAACAAATATGCAAAATAATGAGTTATAAAAATGAATGTGTGACACAAATCCTGAAACACTACTAAAGAACATAATTTCTAAAGCTCTATATAAATACTTCTAAGAGTTCATACACAATAAACATTCAGTGTGTCAGGCTTCAAACAAAGTAATTCCTATATTAGTCAAAACAATAAATGTAACAGAAATAAAGCATATATTTTCCGAAAGATTATGCTTACATTAAGTTGCAGTTGAACTTTTGATTTGTAGCACAATTGAATCATTTATTTCGAAAAGGTAACATCTCCGTTTTGAAAAAGAAAGAACTCTCAGTATTAATTTATCAAGTTAAATCGCATAATTAATCAAAAATCGTTTTAATTTACCAATATTGCATTGCTATTACCTACTAAAATAAAATAGTAAAAGATCAGATCCGTAAAGTATTCCAATTTTTCATAAGCCATTTTTTTCTATCTCCTGAAAAAAATTTTGATTTTCAGAATTTTTACCTTTTTGAAATAAACGACTCAATTGTACTTTACCTATCCCCTATATTATTGTTAGATAGAATACAATGGTTTTAGCTACTCTAAAATTTTAATTTAGTAAATAAGAAAAAATCACTTTAAATAAATTCACAAAAAAGTGATGAACTCTATTTAAGCTGTTTACTGTAAACCTCTTCGCCAAAAATGGTCATTATATGTGTAAGCAATTCTGAAAGCAAATCTTTACTTCCCAGCAATGCAAGCTTTGACCCCCCTTTACTTTACAAAGGAAGTCCATGGAACTATTGTATTGAAGCCCCGATTCAGTAAAGCGTGTTAAAAGGGTACTAATCGTTTTCCTAGGGGGAATGGGGAACGGGGATTGGAATGCACTGTCTTTGCACGCACTGAATTCCTTTCGTATATGCTTTTTTCGTCGAAATTTAGAGAGAGAGTTGCAGCGTCAAGTCTCAGAAGACTTTTCACGCTTTTTTTGTTTCATTATGTTTCATAGCAAGTTAACTAAATTTAAATGTTATTTTATATTTGGCAATTGCAAATTAACTTCTCTAGCTTTAAATAGTGCCTTGATCGTTTACTTTAATATTTTATAACATTTAGGTAATAAGGAAAAAAAAAAACGACATTATGAATAGTCAAATCCTTTTCTTTGTTTCTTTTAAAGCTGAAAAGCATTAAAAGCGCATTCATATGAAATTCAAATTATGTTTAGAAACGTACTGGGAAATTAAAAACGGAAAGTGAACCTCATAAGGATCGAAATATACTGTCGGTCTTTTGGTCATGGAACTTATGTCCGTAATTTTTTGGTTTCTGACCTTATGTTCGATATTTTTTCCATTTGTATATTCTAAGCAATAAAGTGTCCCATGGTTACCTGATTGCTTTTTAACATCATGAGAATTTGATAAATGCCTATGAAATGTTAATCCATTTTCTACAAGAATATGAGAACACATTATGAATAAAAACATATATAATGCCTCAAATGTTGTAAATAAAGCAAAATCTTATCGATGATCTGTTTTATAGTTTTGCCTTAAAAATTTGTGACTAAAAACAGGCCCCGTCATATACATGTGAACCGGGGCAAACCAATTTCAGGTGTAACCCGAAATTTAACCAAAATGAAATCTAGGTTTTCGAATAACGAAATTCAAACTAGTACAAAGTATGTTTATTATTTATCCATGCTTATATTAATAATTTTAAATGCGCAATATGTGCATAATTATAAGCATTTATAACACTAGAAAAAAAAAAAATTAGAAGTTTTACATTATAAAATCGTCACAAAATTATTCGTGACAGGATGTCACTGAACTCATGTTTCGAGAAGTGGTTATCTGCAAATTCTAACTTGTTTCTTAAATCAAAGTCATATGAACTAGAGGGAACATGCGGATGTGGAGGTCGTTAACTTGAAAGAGAGGTTCAATCCACTTCAAGGAAAAAAAATAATTTAGCTATGTCTTACATTAAGTATACAAATTTTACATTATTTATTAATATTATTGAATAATTATTTCTTGTCAATCTGAGGCTGAGTATTGTAATCCGATGGCACGATTTGCTCATCTGACAAATAAATAAATCCGATAACAAAGAGTGTTAGAGGAATATTTTTTACAGCTATAAACACGGCAATAAATTACTAAAATTGGGGTAAAGCAGTTTAGATTTCTCTAAGTTATTAACTTACTGATATTGCAAATACTGCTTTAAGAGGTCACCATTTTCTGTGGGGCTCAGGGTGGCCGCCCCGTACGGGGCGTATAGGGCAACTTTTGCTGCTTCAGGTAATCTTTGATCTACCCATAGTAAAAGAAAACTGAGAAATGGAATTCGGTAGTTGAAAATTTCCATTTAGAATCACGTTTAGAGTAGTACATGGAAAGAATTAGGTCACAGATGGGGAAGTTTGATCTAGTAAAATATGAAATTAGCAGTATGCATTCTTTCGGGGAAAGAGCATGTTTGTAGAAACCAATACACGTTCTAGAATCTAGATTCATAGGAAACTTTACCTGGGTGTGTAAGTGATAGCGAGGATTTTTTAAAAGTATTTTTGAAGTACAGAAAATTTCGTGAGAGAAAATGTTCTCTAATCTACGAATGTTTCTGTAGTAGAAATGCTCTTTCTGTATGGAGATTCCAAGCAGAATTTGATTGCATTCGCGAAAATTTTCATCGCACTCACTTTGCTAAATTATTTGCTTATTTGATGTGAATTACTTTTTTGAAAACAAAGCATATAGTATTAAATTCTTTTTTTTTAATACAAGTATTTTGTTAGTGTTTCTGACAATTAAGTTTAAAATTATTCATCATAAAAGTTCGTCAGTAACGTAGAATTTCAATTCTGGTTTTCCTAGGAAAGGAAGCCATGATTGTGTTTTGTGGAGTAGCGGGGCACCCATCGACTTTACACCATCCGCGAACGTTGTGTACATAGTTTTCATTGCTATTTTGATTTCCTTCAGAAAATAGTTCATTGTCAGAAAAAACACTGAAATCAGAACTTTCATTACTTTGACTTTGTTGGGCTTTTAAGAAAAAAGGTTAATTTAAATTTAGGATAAAAATCCCGAATTCAAAATCCCAACATGGGCTGTCAGAGGTGGTGTCAGTTGGAGGTAAACAAGAAACATTATTAACGAAATTTGGATTTATTTTAAACATTTAATAATACAATAAACATACGTTACCACAGGTACATCCAATGGGAATGACAATACAATATCTAGTCAGACCAACCATCTCGGAAAACTTCTCAAATTGTAGTATTTAAATACCACAGTCCTTTTACTTGACCACGAGTATAAGCATACCAAATTAACGACCATTGAAAATCAGTCCACTTTGCTTGCACTGGAACGAGCACTGGTTCTGTTGAATCCACCAGTCAGCATGTAGACAGTCCAAGAACTTCAATCATACTCGTACGAATTTCAGATGATATCACCGGTAACTCCAAGTCGGTAAAACGCAATTATGAAGATAAAACACTATAATACTTTGATGGTCGACATTTTGACTAGAAACCCGTTTAAGAACTAATGTAAAAATAAAACTCCACTCTTCTAAAAGCAAAACATCTCCAATCATTGGAACATTTTCACAAGCACTGGAACGTGACTAACAGGGAGAGAAGACACTTCAAAATTTTAAAACTTAACTAAGGTCTAACATTTCGACCACATTCAAAAAATCTATTGCCAATCCATTAACTTCATGGCAAGGAGATAACTACAAGAGAGGAAGCGACGACCAAGAGGCCGAACGAAATGAAACCAGTCGGAGACGAAGAATCCAGTGAAGTCCATACGCTCACATCCTCCCTTTATACTTGCCAAATCCCATGACGCGATGGTGACGTCATTTTTAATAACTTCTACTTCAACCTCATTTAAATACATGTTGAGGTTGACCTTCTCTCCACGCAAGTCACGTGTTCCAACAAAGTTGCCCTGGTTTGGCAACACCAGGCAAGCATCGTGGCGATGTTTACATTCATCACTTCCGCCATTAAACTGGCGTGTGTGGTTTGAATTCCTGAAGAGTATCCTAAGGCTTGGAATCCTACAAGCTGTCAACAGAAAAGAAAGTAGGTACTTAAAATACATTCAAATCATACTAGAGGGCTGAGAATTAATAAAATTATGGGTTTCTACCCAACATATTCCCCCTTATCAGCACACAGTATAACTACATTGAAAAATACATTTGAAAAACACAGTAAACAATTTGAAAAAACACTTTTGAAAACTATTATATTAATTCACAATTTCATTTTACCCCTATTAAACTCACCGAAAATAATATTACACGTTTTCTAAACTATGGCGAGTCATTGGTTTTGTAAATAAATCTGCAGGATTTTGCTCACTTCGTACATACTTCAATTTAAAAGATTTCTGCTCGACTAGGTTTCTTAAAAAATGGTACCGGACATCTATATGTTTTGTCCTAGAATTTTCAATGGGTGAGTTAGAAAATTTAATAGCCGATATATTATCACAATTTAAAAAACTTTCCTCAAAATTAAATCCCGTTGTCTTAAAATTTGCAATTTCCTCCAAAATTCTTTTTAGCCATATCACCTCCTTTGCAGCATCAGCTAATGAGATGTATTCGGCCTCCATCGTGGAAAGAGCCACGCACTTCTGTTTGAAGGTACGCCAAATTACGGGAACTCTACTATGTCTATGAAATTATTAAACCACCCATTGATATTCTATCTTCTCTATTTGCTGCATAATCTGAATCAGCAAAACCATTAATAAAAACATTTTCAATCGTACTAATATTTAATTTATAAAAACAGGTATACTTTAAGTACCCTAAAAGTCTGAGCAGACATATCCAATGTTTTTTCCCAGGATTGACTTGAAATTGCGACAGGTTTATAGTATATGAAATATCAGGCCTCGTCTTTCCCGCTATATATGCCAAGCATCCGAGCAAATTCCTATAGGGTAAACTGCTCATTTCTTTGATGTCGTCCTCACTTTTTGGACAATCATCTTTAGAAAAAATTATTCCTTTCGCTATAGGAAGAGTGGAATAGGGGTAGGCGTAACTCTCAAACATTTCAAACTTTCTTTATGTAAGTACTTGTTGGGTAGAAACCCATAATTTTATTAATTTCTCAAAACACTAGTAGGGTTTGAATGTATTTTAAGTACCTACTTTCTTTTCTGTGGACGGCTTGTAAGCTAACAGGTCTTAGGGTACTCTTCAGGCATTCAAACGACACGCGCCAAGTTTAATGGCGGATGTGATGGGTGTAAACATTGCCACGATGCTAGCCCGGTGTTGCCAAACCCTGGCAACTTTGTTGGAACGCGTGACTTGCGTGGAGAGAAGGTCAACCTCAACGTGTATGTAAATGAGGTTGAAGTAGAAGTTATTAAAAATGACGTCACCATCGCGTCATTGGATTTGGCAAGTATAAAGGGAGGATGGGAGTGTACGGACTTCACTTGATTCACCGTCTCCGACTGGTTTCATTTCGATCGACCTGTTGGTCATTGCTCCCTCTCATGGAGTTAGTCTCCTTGCCATGAAGCTACTGGATTGGCAATAGATTTTTTGAATGTGGTCGAAATGTTAGACCTTGGTTAAGTTTTAAAATTTTGAAGTGTCTTCTCTCCCCGCTTGTCACGTTCCAGTGCTTGTAAATATGTTTCAGAACTTGGAGATGTCTTGCTTTTAGAAGAGTGGATTTTTTATTTTTACATTAGTTTTAAACGGGTTTCTAGTCTGGATGTCAACCATCAAAATATTATTTTATCTTCATAATTGCGTTTTACTGACCGAGTTACCGGTGAAATCATCCGAAATTCATACGACTGTGAGTGAAGTTCTTGGACTGTCTACATGCTGACTGGTGGATTCAACTGAACCAGTGTTCGTTCCAGTGCAACCACGCTATACCATGGACTAATTCTCAACGGTCGTGAATTTGATGTGCTTATACTCGTGACCAAGTAAAAGACTGTGATATTTAAATACTGCAATTTGAGAAGTTTTCAAGATGGTTAATCTGACTAGATATTGTGTTGTTATACCCATCGGATGTTCCTGTGGTAACGTATGTTTACTGTATTATTAAATGTTAAAATAAATCCAAATTTTGTTAAAACTGTTTCTTGTTTAGCTCCAACTGACACCACCTCTGACAGCTCATGTTGGGATTTGAATTCAGAATCTTTATTCTAAATTTAAATTAACTTTTTCTTAAAAACCCAACAGTACTTTGGTGAATAACCCTTCTTCTACAAATTCTACGCCTAAAAGCTTTCACGTCCTGCCTAATTCTTTTATGTCATAATGCTTCCCCAGATCATTTACAACGTCCCTAATTACCTTTTCATTTTTTCCGAAGATTAAAATATCATCTACGTAAATCAATAAAAACACTTCACTATTTCTTGTATAAACACAGTTACAACAGTTTAATTTTAAAAATCTCAAATTTTGGAGGACCTCGTCAATTTCAAGGTACCAATTTCTCCTCGACTGATGTAACCCGTAAAGTGATTTTCTTAAGCGGCATACGTGATCTGATTTTTCTAGGTTTACAAAGCCTTGTGGCTGACGCATGTAAATTTCCTCATCCAGGTCGGCATATAAATAGGCATTTTTTATGTCCAATTGAAAATGTTGCCATTTTAAAAAACTGACTAAAATCGCGAAGAAAGTGCGGATGAGCATAAAGTTAACTACAGGGCTAAAAACTTCTGAATAAGATTCTCCCTCTACTTGTCTATTCCCCATCGCAACAAGCCTGGCTTTAAACCGTACAATTTGGTTTTGATCATTCCTTTTGAGATCATAAACCCATCGGTTGCTTAAAACAGGTTTCTTCTTGGGTGGCGGGACTAATTCCCACACTCCCCTTTCCTGGATTACACCGATTTCATCTGCCATTGCTTGTTGCCAGTTTTTAACTTCTGGGGTTCTTAGACACTGTTTATATGACCGAGGAATTTCCATTTCTATTAAATTTGCCTCGGGTTCCGATTCTTCGGAAATTCCGTCCTTTTCCTCGGAAAATTTTGATACTTCCCCCCTTTTCACATTTTTAGTGCTAAAATCAAAAACTTTAGGGTCAAAAACAATGTTGTTGGAATCGCAGTATTTTCGGGCATCCCGATTCGACCTGAGCTTTACTTTTTGGCAATTAATAGAATAATAGATATCTACTCTGTCTCCGGTTTTCCGTTTCACTGCATCCCGTATCCAATTGATTTGACTGCAAGGGGTTGACAGAATTACTTGCTCATCCTTCATTTCTTGCTCTACTTCACTTAAAGGTTTAATAAATGAATAATTTTCCCTTTTAGTATTAAAAGATATATTTTCTTCCCCCCATTTCTTATTTTCTTTAAAATCTATGTTAATCGTTTCTGTCATTTTTTTCTCTTCTGGATCCCAGATTCTATACCCCTTCATTTGGATTGCGTATCCCACCATTATGCCCTTTTTGGCCCGCATGTCCAATTTCCTCAGCTTTTGCTTGGAGACTTTTATATAGGCTATACATCCAAATTTCCTCAAGTGCTTTACGGAGGGTTTCTTCCCTCCAAATAATTCAAATGGGGTTTTTCCCCTGTCTTTTAGGACTGTGCGGTTTCTCACATAGTTGAAACATAAGGCGGCTTCCGCCCAAAATTCCTCGGGTAAATTCGAATCTTTGAGCATGGCTCTTACGCCATTCAACAGGGTTAAATTGAACCTTTCTGCAACACCGCTCTGCTGCGGTGAATATGCATTGGTTCTTTCTATTTTTATTCCCTCTTTCGACAGATGAGACTCAAACGTTGTATTTTTAAATTCTCCCCCGTTGTCGGATCTAACTGCTAGAATTTTCTTATTTAAAAACCTTTCAACTGTTCGTTGAAACCTCAAAAAAATTGGAAGGCCTCATCCTTGGACCTCAAAAAATACACTGTAGACTTCTTGAAAAATCGTCTATCAGCGTAAAAATATATTTCTTGCTGCCTAACGATTCCTGGGGGAGTGGCCCTGTTAAATCCATGTGGATCAATTGTAATGGGGCTTTTGACCTCACCCCTGGTATGGGCTTGTATGGGGGTGTTGTAGGGGGGGGGGCGAAAAATTCTGCAGCGTACCACCCCAATTTAAATCTATTAATATTAAATTCCTTTTGTTCATAGGAAGTCGCAATGACAGTAGCAAAGGTTTAGTTATTTGCAGCCAAAAATATCATATGGGAAATGCTCAGGTATCCGTTTTATGTAGATTTTATGCTTTAAGCTGCTAAAATTATTTTTTTTATCGTGAAGTTTTTAAATTTTTATCAGGAGTGAACGAGGGTCCTCTAAGTACTAAGTAGTTCCTCTAAAAAAGTAAAATAGTGCTGTTTCTAACAATTATTTGTATATTTTTAGTTCATGCATAATTTCAAGGACTATCGTTCATATAATTGTAAACTGCTCTAAAAAATTTTAAAATAAATTCATTTTCCAAGAAATATTAAGGCTACATCTAAACATATGTTATGAAACAGGTGCAAAATCATAAACCGAAATATATTAAATCGCTGGCTTAGTATGAGGATACCGCCTGAAACTAACGTAGATACGGGATTGCTTAGAATTCGGCATTTGGTTTCGTAAAAGAATAAAATTAGTTGCGAGCTATCTAACACCCCCCCCCGTCCCCGAAGACCTTCCCCCCTTCCGAAATTAGGGTCTAGCTACTCCAGTATATGACTTATGGGGCCGTGGTAGCCTAGTGGTTAGAGCGGATTTTTAAAAAAATCCAGGTGGCAAAACTCTTCCCCCCCCAAGACGTCCAAGAGCCACGTGTCGGCTTTCTCAAATGACTCTCCCTCCTCCTCGCCCCTTTTCAAAAGGATGCTTTGAAAATTTGTAAAAAAAAAGTATTGTATTGTTTGAGCATAGCATGATTTATATTTCTCTTTTACAAGGGGAAAAAACTTTTTGTTTTTTCAATTTTTGACAGACAGGAGCCCGCCAACTGATCAACGACGCAACATATTCATTATATCTCAATTTCAGAGTTTCCAACGGTTTATACAAATAAATAATTATATCAACCGGTTTTAATCGTTAGCCAAATAGCTGATCAATGATTAAAGCGCCAAACTAGGAGTTTATTTCTCTTACCAAAAGTTAAATTTTCTTAATTAAATAATCTTTCTTTCTTCTTCTGTTTTATTTTTGTGTGTATGTGTGTGTGCATCACAGTTGAATTTGCCGCTCCCAAAAGTGTCACCCGCGGCAAGGACCCCGGATTCCCCTCCCCCTTCAATCGATACGGCACTGGACTATCTGGACTGGAGTTAATGTATTTCAAGTTTGTTTTAACAAAGGTTCATTCAAAACTTTTATGATAATTACTGTTAATATTAATGATGCAAAACAACGGATTGTTTTAAACAATGAGATTCCATATTTAATCATTTATTTAACAGGGAAAAATCAACGTAAACGTAATTAATTTACATAAAAATCAGTGAATTTTTACTGTAACTTTCTTTGTTAAAAGAAAAGTGGTTAAACGATGGTATGGGGCTTAAATGGGGCCGTCTTTCTAATCGTTTATGATCAATATTTCATTCAGCTGGAAGTAATAGGTAGAAGGAAAGAAACGCAAAGAAACTTTGTGAATCGATAAGTATAAGACGTGTGTGCTTTTCAAGATTTCTTTAAAAGGAAATTCTGCCCATTAAAATTTAGGAAATTTCTCAATTTATCGGAGCTTGTGTTTTTGCATGGCATGTAATATGCATTCCTTTCCGTAATACACATCCCCCAAGTTTCAGTGTAAAGCCCCCCCCCCCCTTTTTTGCATGAAGGAGTTCAAAATGATCAAATAAAATAAAAAAAGAAAAGAAAAAAGAATATATTTCTTTATTTTTATATGTTTATTTATTGGAGAAGCTTGTTCGAATTTTTAATCCAAGGAAAAACAATGTTAAATAAGAATTTCTTTCATTTGATAACAAATTTCATTTTCAGATACATAATATTTTGCAACAATATATAATTTCGAGTCAAGTTTTCCCATCACCTTTTACAGAAATAATACTTTCCAACAAAAAATATTCCTTAATGTCTTAGTGGCACGAAGTCAAATTTATCGCTGTCCCACGAGCACGTGTGCACAGAAAATCCGGTGAAGTGTAAGTAAATCTGACTGACAATTTGACGCCTACCCGGTCTTGACCATTCCTTTGTGTGAAGCTAATCTCGGAACACCCGCCGTGCAAGAAGTTTCAGGGAGCAAGAAGTACTGTAAGAAAGCCCATTGCCCCTTTTCCAGGGGCTCGGGCTACACAGTTAACGCATATAAACCTCCACCAGAGCTCAGTTTGGGTTACACAGTTAAGTGGTTAAATATAATTTATGTATTAATTTATTGAAAATTTATGTTTTTGCAGCAGTTATAAAATTCTGTTGTTTTAATAGAAAAATACTGTTTTACTGTTAAACCTAATGGTGTGAAAACAAACATGTACAGGGGTGCCACTCTACAAAAATTTCTAGACTGAACTTTTTGCCATGCACATAGCAAAACCACGTAAACGTTTACAATATGCGGAATTTTTTAAGATACACATATTTGAATGTACCAATATTTTCTTCAAAAAAGCAGAAAATTCTTGCTTTCTCTTTTATTCTCTTCTGATATGAAAATATCATTCAATATATTTAACCAAATAGGTTCTATAGCTTAGTAATTATTCAAATGTATACCTGGCTTAAAAATCATTAATAATGAAATATTCATTTTGAAACTAAGGGCAGGGAGAGAAAAAAAGCGCACAATATATTTTAATCTCACATCCACTTTTCTTGATTTTTTCACAAGACTAATGATTATTTTTTTATATTTTCTTCCCCTTATGCGAAGAAGCTTCAACATCTTCAATTTTTAACTTTTTAAATCGAATATTTTCGTTTGAACTTGTAAAACTAAAAAATCTTTAGTGCCTACAAGTCTCACGCTGTTTTAAAATGTGTTCTTTTTAAAATAGCGCAAGGGTTGTTAATAAACATTTTGAAAAGAATGAAAGTAAAATTCAATGAACGAATTTAAGATCGGAAATGTTAATTTTCGTACTATTATTTGTTTTTTTGATCGCGATTTTGTGCGTGTTCGTTTCTGCCTCTTCAAATTTAATTAATAATACTTTTGTCCCAATTATCAATAGTAATAATTATCGGCATTGTTGAAAATTTGAAAGTACCGAATTTCAGGTACAGTACAAAACCTCTTATCCGGCATGCTCAGGACCACCGCTATCCCAGATAACTGAATTTCCCGGTTTTTTGGATCGCTAAAAAATGCCGATATCGGAGGTTTATCGAACTCAAATTCCAATAACAAATGGAAATAATACTTCAAAATAAGTAGAAAATAGTAAATAAATACTTCTAAATTAAGAAATATTAAAAGAAAAGAACTATATTTAAAAGATAAAATCTAACATTCACAAGTCAAAACGAGACAGGGGGGAGGGGGGTTGAAAATGACATTAAATGATTCAAATACAGTATGGGACCTCAAATTTAGAACGCTTGGGGCCGCGATCTTTCCGAATTTCGAAATCTTCCGGATTTTGAGTCCTCATTCAAAAAATTTTGTAAGTAGCATCAGAGCCCATATAATTTGCTCTGGAAGTTTTTATTACCATTTTGGTCATTTATGGCATTTTTTATTAACGTATATACTCGCCTATAAGTCAAGGAATTTTGCACAAAAAACGAAGTTGGAATCGATTTACATTCGAGGCAATTATCAAAAAATAAAAATTTTTCCCGATAATTTTTTAACCTCTATAATTAAACAATAAAAGAATTCCGTCAAATTCTAATATGATTTTTTATTCTTTAGCCACTTACTAAAGACTTTAAATTGCAGTAAAAGTTCCGAATATCGGGAAAATGCGAGAAACACAGAATTCCAATTTCACGAATATTCTGTATCGCGCGAAAATTAGAGCTCATTTAAAGAAATAAATATAATAAAACTAAAAGAAATAAAAAACAGCAAAATTTGATGATATTAACTCTGAATTTAAGCAACAATTAATAAAAATTCTAATCGTAGAAACGAACCTTTTTCAGATAATCGCGAAATAACGTTTTTGAAAACTGCACATTTTCGATCTTAAACATTGTTGGATAATTTTTTAGTTTTCAAAAGAACATTGTTGTTTTTCAGCATCTCTTGGGACAATTAAAATACTTCATTGTAAAGCTACATTTACGATCCGCCATTGATCGCGTTCACGAATTGCTTTCTCGTTAGGTATGGCGTCATACCTTTTAGCTCTGACGTCATTCCTAACAGCCAATGGCGTTTCATCGTGGATGAAGTTCTTTTTTGTTTTTGGGATGGCAACAGCAGTGACATGTTTTTTTTTTTTTTTTGTGAGCTTAAAATGTATTGCGTGTCGATCGAATGTTCCAGAACAGGTCGAGGATGTTGTTGGGGTGTGTTGTGCTTTTTTCAATGAAATTTTAATCAGTTCGTAGATGTTTTTGAGGAGGCAGACGATGAATGTTATATAAGGCCTTAATCATGTTAACAATTTAAGAAGAATCTAGTCTTGCCATTTATTTTTCTAATCGAAGTTACTATGCAGAAAGTTGCGTTTTTAACTAATATGAGCTTACGAGTATACCGCTGGCGGTATACATCAATCTTTTTATTGTTTATATTAATCTTTGTTGCTGTTTAATAGGAGTTTAAAATAAATGTTTATTTAACTGTTAATGAATCTCTTTATCAATGAGTTTGAAGAATACGGACTTAGTTCCTTTTGCATTCTGGCAAACACAGAAAAGTTTGAACGATCCAACAAACATGTTCATTACATTTTATTTTCTTTCTTCTTTAAATGCCTATTTCCAAAAAAAAAAAAATAAAAAATGGTGCAAAATATTTCCAATTTTTCTTCAAAAAACGAAAGCTCTTTTTTTTTCAGCTGCCGACTGTATACAAATATTTATTTTTGATATTTTTTAAACATTTCATAAAGTTTCAGTTGGCGAAAATTAGGTTTTTGCTGTGAAAACAATTCCTAGATTTTTCGGAACAGCCATTATATGCGTTTCGTCTATAAAAGATTTTTGTTCCATTCCTGCTATAAGTTCTTTAGTTAATTCAAAGGTACGTTCGTTATTAAACATAGCAGGCAAAAATGTCATTATTTTCGTCTTAATCGCTATCTTGCTCTTTGTTATCTTTCGGGTGTAGCACCATTTGGATAATTTCCGAATTGGACATCTCGTTTATTAAATTATCAATTTCGTAAAATTTGATCATCAATCATTTTTTCCAGCAATACATGATTTCAAAAATTAGGAAAACGAAATGTACGAAGCATGTTTACATGCAGAAATACGCAAATTTCATACTCGTGCATAACGACTTTGGTTTTGCGAACTCGATTTTGATAAAGAATTCATTTTCACAGTCGCAATTTGTGTTGCGTTAATATCAATTTTAAATTCTTATTTCCTTATTGCAGCTCTTAAATAAATGAAAAAATATATAAAACAAAAATAAACGAGCTCTAATTTCCACACGATCAGCTATTACGGAAAATTCGCAAATCTGCAGTATTAGAAATTTTCTGAACTTTCATATAGTCTGACTTTTGTCGCCAATTCGTCTTCAAATATTCCCCATACAATTAAATAAATGTATAAGAATCCAAATACATATTTCTTTCGTGTTTAATTATTGAAATGAAATAGAGAAAATGTCTGGTTTTCTCAATTTCTGTTGGAGAATTTTTTTTTTTCTAATTTTCTAAGTTGATGCCCCCCTTCCCTAAAAAAAACCCATCGTTTTTAGACTAAGTTATTTGACTTATAAACACTGAATATGTTACTTGTAACGGCAAAATGCGTATTTTTAAAGGTCTTTTTAAAAAATTCGTATTTTTACTAAATGGGCAAAAAAACGCAAACTTTTCAAAAATGGCGGTAAATTCACGAAAAAATTCCCGGTTTTCTGGTTCCCCGATAAGATTGTATTACAAGGCAAAAAATACAGGAGTTCTGGTGTATAAGCGGAATACAATCACCTCTGATTCATTGTATTCCGGTGATTCACGATGCAAATGTTTTTATAAAAGAAATTATTTGCTTAGTTTTTTCAAGCCTAAGACTTTTATCTTAAAATTTTTTAAAACAATAATTTACGAGATGGAAAGTTCTATTTGGATCATCGTAAAAAGACGGATTTCCATCTCCAGGACGGAAGAGTGACAGCCCTGCATGTAATGTACATTTAAAATGATCTATTTCTGCATTTAAATTTTAAAATAAATTTCTTCTAAAAATGTAATTAAGACATTTAAATGTTAAAAAGAAGTGTCGGTAATATTAAAAAATAAAGATTAAAGTAAACTAAAATATACCTGAAACAGAAAATTTCATGGATTAGGAATAACCATTGAAATTGCAGCTATGGCTTTATGATTAAAATTTGTCAATGATAAGATTTGTAAAAAAATGAAATTATATACAAATAAATTAGTACAGCAAAGTTATACATCAAAAATATGTCAAAGGATAATAAAAATGATATGTTATAATAATTAATATTTATAAAAATATTTATTAGATAAAAAGATGACTACTTATATGTATATATTAATTACTACTTAAATAACTCTTGTAACAGCAAAATAATATTCCTTTTCTTAATATTAAAGACTTTCTTCTTTGTATTTGTGAGTTCTGTGTTACTAAGTGATCTACACAGCAGGTGAAATTAATAGATCATTTTACATTTATTAGGGCTATGTAGTATGTGTAGTTTAGTGCTTTGAGCGGCTGCCTTTTACTCAGGCCACCTGGGGTCAATCCCTGTTGTCATAGAAAGAAGTTGTGAACTTCTCCTCATGCTAAATATTAATATTAAGTTATTCCAATTAAAAATACATATGTAAGTACCATTCGGTAGCTGCTTTACTAAGATCCAACTGTGACAGTTCAACAACCGACTTTCCAAGAATCTTTCCTCGAGGAAACATCATTGATCCACTTTTAGAGACAACAGTTACTTCTAATGAGAAGTTTGAGACTTCAGACAGGTTTACATCAAATTCAAGTCTGGAAAACAGTTATAAATAATAAAAAAAAGATGCAAGTATTGTGACAATGCTCATGCAACATGTTTCAGCACATAATACTAATACAGCAAAATGAAAATGTAATGTTTCCACAATTGGCTTTTAAACTAGATACAAATTTTTTCATACTTTGTTTAACAAAGTGTAAATTAAACATCAATTTTGTTTATTAATAGCTGTGACAGATATAGCTATAACAAAAAGAAAATATTGCATCATCAGTGCAAGAGGGCCACAACACAAAATCAACTACTTTTCCTGGAAAAGCATTTGAAAACTTTACCCATAACATTAAAATCTTGTCCTCTCTTTAATTTACATTCATTAACAGTTCAGTAATATTTTGGATCGATATAATTTTATGTGGACAATCTTGTTTTTAAATACATGCACAATTTTGTGGAATAATTATAGAATTATAATTCTGTTCTAGCTATATTTTGAATAATCTCAAATAGTTTTAAAAGTGCAAAATGATACAGACACTCCATTAATGCACGAAGAAGTCAGTAAAGCCCATTTAATTCTGCACTTGGACATGCTGGAAGGATAGTGGTTTAAGTCAAAAAATTTACAATTCAAGTTAAGCATGAATTAAGGTTCCTCTTCAGGAATTCTATTAACAGTAAGAGTGCCTTTCTCCATCATACCTCTTCCCTGTTAACACAAGGACTTAGGGATGTCCTTCTCTGGGCTCGAGGAAGTGGAAGGTGTAAGAGTAAAGCCCTGATCAAGTAAACGTCATTATCTACAATTCTTTTGTTTTTCTGCATTTTGCCTTTAGTCCATCCATGAAGTAAGATAGTTGAAGAAATGCAAAAAAAAAATGTAGATACTGTCACAAACCTGCACAGGGCAGAGTAGCCTGCAAATATATTAAAATATTTTGCCGACTAATAGAGAACAAAATTTGTCCACTAATCTAAACTGCTATCCAGTTAAGAATGATTATGTAAATTCATTTTAAGACATCAGATGGGCATTAACCAGTGACTATAATTACTATTATTGTTGTTTAAAAGATGTTTTAGGTTTTTTAATCCACTATGAAACTTTTATCAAAATTAATATCAATTAAAATACCAGTTTCACTCATTTAATTTGCATGGAAAAGTTTGTTAATTGAAGTTAATTTATCCCCTAAAATAACTCTAAACCTACAAAACATCAAGAGTGCTGGAAGCATTTTAAAACTCGCATCAAAATTGGACAAAAATTATGCCAATAGCAATTAAAAATGTAAATGTAAACAGAGACTTGCCCTTTAAATGCAATGTAAACAGATCCAGACATTGTGTTTTTGATTGTGAACAAGTGGTATATTGCTACCTTTTTAAAAATGTTTCCTGAAATATTTCTCTTCTATTTGTAGAAGTTAGACTACTTCTAAAAAAGTAAATAGTCCAACTACTATTCAACGCATATTGATTTCATACCATGAGTAGAATTATTATTATTATTTTTATTTATTGCTTTACAGATTACTGAAACAATGGCAGTCTTGAACTTCTGCTTATAAATTCAAACACTAGACAGTAAATTTTCTTTATACCTTTCTTTCTTTCTTTTTCAATATTTGGATTTAGAATTATTTGATACAGTTTTAAAGTTAGCAAACCAAATTATTTTTCACATTTCTAAAAAAGGTTTATTGTGGAATTCGAAGTTAGAAAGACAAATCTAAAAAGCTTTGTTGAGTGCTACATATGCAAAACACTGTATCAAAAAACTTTTAAAAAATAAGTGCAGGAGAATGGGGAAAACCAAATCTGTAGAGATAACATGGGTCAAAATGATTACTGCCTGTTGCTATTGCTCTTAACCACTCCTGTAGTTGGGCAGTTCCAGAGCTACATGTTAAATGGGAGAGATATCTCGTCATGAACGACAGGATGGTTAAGCAAGTGTTTTACACAAATTCAGTAATATGGAGTCATTCAAAAGCTTGGATTTGTTTTGTATAAATTAAAATCTTTCCGAATTTCTAACCCTATTAGAGCTGTAAAAATATTTGTTTTCAGCACAAATTGCTTTTGGCACACATTTAAGATTAACTGGTTACACAAACAAATTTTTGTTCCTTGATTTTGAAAGATCTTAATTCATGTGATTTATCTCTTTTTCAAATGCCTCGACGTGCATGGGATAATCCTATTAATTACAATTATTTAATAATTTTATTATAATACAATTATTTAAAAGACCACTATATACAGATGTGTGGGGGCACATAGCTCTACTTCAAAGTGAAAGAATCTTTTTAGTGAAATTAAGGATATAAAATTTGTAACTTATTATTAATTTTTTGCACTTGTAAATATTAGAAATAACATGTTATTTGGGATATTATAAGTTGACACATAAGCACAAAGAGATAATTTTATTGAATATTGTAAATAAACTGTAGATACGAGTAAAGCAAAAAAAAAAAAAAAAAAAAAGGTAATTGCAGTTTTGTGAATAAAGAAACAGGTATCAAAAAGACATAAACCAAATAAAACATATGGAAGACCAGAACATACATGCATTATATAATTATTATACAATTTTCTTTTGAATCCTTCAAAAATGTATACTTACGATTCATCAAATATTGGATTGCAAGTATTTTTGATAACTTGGGTTTTTTGTTTTGTTTCCTTATTACGATCAGGTACCATATATATTTTAACATAAGGATCAGGTTTATCTTCACCATCTTTATGTGGGAGGTTCCTAGTGATATCAATACAAAAATTCAAATTAGAGAGAAATGTGAATGCTAAGAAAATGCAACATTTATAACATCCAATAACTTCTTAACACACTATATGCCCAAAAGCATTAACGCGCCCCTCGATAGCGGATTTGACTAATGACGATATGTGATTATATCACCAAATACAAAAAGAGCATCGGAAATTTATGTATGAATTAAAAAAAGAATGAGTAATCCAAATGAGTTTAATGCAGCAGACAACTGAATTTATCATGGTTGCTACTCAAACAGCAGAACTTTTCCCCGACATATTTAAAAACAATTCTAGCCCCTTAACTATATGGTGTCATGCCAATCAAAGAACATACATTAGCCCCAAAATACTCTTTTTAAAACAATAGCAGGAATTGCTAACCTTAAAATAATTTCTGACAAACTTTGAAACATTATTCAACCAAGTGATAAAAGGGAACAAATGATCGATAAAGAAAAACGAAGTAATTCGCTATTATATATTTTTAGAGGACTAATAACTCAGTTTCTTGTTGCGAAGATTGATTGCTATCATGATTTTTGAGAGAGAAAATCAACTACATTAATTATCCAATGTAAACATTTAAATAATAGTAATTAAATGTGACTCGCTTATTACTCTTTAAAAGTTAAGAGTTGATAAATTTATTAATGATCAAATCAATGGTTGAATCACAGTGCTCCGCAGGTCCCTCCGCATGTTGCATTTTAAGTGAACAAAAGAGACGATGTCCTGATTTCATATCAGACTTTTTCTCGTCCCCCCCCAAAAAAAGGTAATATTGCGTGTCGTGTCACTCTACGAATGTTGGCCCAACAGACATGCTTTTGACGAGCCCCATGTAAAATTCCCCAACTTTTTCACTCAATTTTAAAATTCCCCGACTTTTCCTAGTTTTCCAGGTAGCGTAGCAACCCTGATTTACATTCAGTTGTCGGAGGTTGTCAATAGGAAAACAGTTCAAGAAAATAGTTCAAAGTTACAAGTAATGTTCTTGAGAAATAAGAATACAACAAAATAGGAACAAAAGTGACAGACTGACAAAATTGAATGTGCATGACCACTGAATCTTGAGAGAAAGCAAACATGCAAGTCCCTTTTTATGGTAATCACTGTTAGTTTCAAAGTACCATGCACTTTTCTGTGCATGTTTACCAAGAGCTGGAAATCTATATTTCGATAGCTATCAATATCAAGCTTGTCATTACTAACAATGTTAAGTGCAAATTACAATGGTAGATAAGTCTGCTATGTGATTGTGGACTAATTTTGCTTGGTTCAGAATTGGGATGTCTGGAGAACACAATTGGATTTGAAGGATGGTTAGCAAATAATTCCTAAACACAGTAAAGTCTGCAAAAAGCAATATCTTTTTCTTTTTTTGTGGTTTGTCGAAGCTTTTTAAGCAGCTTAAAACATGAACTCAAAGATGTATCAAAGCATTCTGGACAGTACTTTACTCCCAACTAGGAAATTTCCATGCACACACTAAACCTTGCATGGTAATGGATTCACAAAACATTGCATACATTGAAAATCTGAACTGTTCTCTCCAGAGAACAGATTCAAAATCCACTGAACATCTGAGGACCGGATTAAGACAGGAGATTACATGGCCAGCCACCTATCTTCCATGGTTGGAATAACTGCAACCATCCAGAATAGCAACCATCTATTAAAACATAGTAAATAAACTGTAAAACATTGTGAACAACCTTTTCCATATCTGAAGAGTACCATTGATGCAAAAGCTGGATCAACAACACCATATAAATATGTGTCTCACAAATGAACGGTCTCTCCCAACAATCGGGGATCTGAACATGGTATGGTACATATGTTCTGGAACTAAACCATCTAAATAGCACAAATGTGGACTTCTAGCGGCAGACATCAAACAGTACAGAAATTATGACGGTTTTTAGGGGAAAATGTAGTCTTGCAAGAAAGTGTATTTGCCCCATATGAGGAATTTCTATGTCATTTAATCTTTTCAAGCAAGCTTATTTAAATTACTAGACACTAAAAGACATTATCAAAAGAGTTGAGCACCAAGAGAGTTAAAAATCAAAACATAAAAAGTTCTGTGTCAGGACGATAAGAGAGCGTGTTTTGAAGGAGCAACTTCATCGCTATTCAGTACAAAAACGTACTGAATAGCGACATTCACTTCTTTCGCCACACAAGGTACTATCTCGCCAGGTACTACATTACCAACAGTGATTTCAGAGGCTGGAGCAAATCCAGCCTAGCAATAAGATTTGAAGGTTCAACCATTCACCATACTCTAATACATGGCCCCATGATTCAAGAACAATGTCAGATTTGCATTTATAAAGTTGAATACTAACGGAATAAGAGGCCTGGAACATGGATTTTGCCACATTGCATCCGCTTCAACGTGTGAACAAAATTCCGTCAAGGTATCCAGTTCCACGTCGAAATAAAACTTTCTGTTGTCAAACTCTTTAATCCATACGAGGCAATGTCTTCCGGTGTCTAATAACTTAAGTATGATTGCAATATTTGAAGTAATATAAATCGCCAATGTATGGCAAACACATTTTTCTTCAATATAGACTACAATTTTTACCTAAAAACTCTCATAACTGCAATACCATTAATTGTCTTCCACTAGAATTCCACATTTATACTATTCAGGTGGTGTAGTTTCAGGCCATATATACCCTGTTAAGATCCCCGGCTGTTGGGGGAGAATGTTTACTTGTCAGGAAACTTGCTTTCAGAACATGAACAGTCAAGGATATGTGGCGGCCGAGGGAACTAAAGTGAAGAGAGGATTTTAGAAAATGATTATTACTGGATAAGGAACTGAAGTGAAGAAGAGATGGTAAAAATGATTTGAATAGGATGATGAACAAAATTACCGTTGTAGTTTTAGAAAGATAAAATAAAAGAATAATTACCCTTTATTGGTGACCCGAGACGATGGCTGAACAAGAACTTTTACAAAAAATTGCTGATTTAGAGGCGATTGTATCAGAGCATGAAATGCTTCTGAACAAAGTCAATCAGACAACGAAGGAGGAGAATATCACTTCTACTACAACGCTGGAAGCTCAGATTTCCCCTAATATTGGCAAACAGTCTATCATGCGAGTAGCCGCCAAACTTCCGTCTTTCTGGCCAGAAAAACCAGCGGTATGGTTTTCGCAGGTAGAATCGCAATTCATTCTAGCTGGCATCTCGCAGGATATTACAAAATTTCATCATATAGTCGCAAACTTAGACGCAAGGTATGCGGCGGAAGTGGAAGACATTATTAGATCACCGCCAACAACAGGCATGTATGATCATATAAAGAAAGAACTGGTCCTAAGGTTTTCATCTTCCGCGGAGCAACGAATTCTGCAGTTACTGGATCAGGAAGAAAGAGCTTGGCGACCAAAAACCGTCGCAATTTCTGCGACAATTAAAATCTCTTGCTGCCGGTTCAGTGGAGTTAACAGAACCCTTGCTATGCACAATGTGGCTACAGCGCTTGCCTGGACATGTGCAAGCTATCCTGCAAGTACAGCCATCGCATTCGGCTGAAGATATGGCCAAAGTAGCTGATCGCATTTTGGAGGTCAACGCGCCTCACGGAACAGTTGTCAACACAATTGCAAAAGCGACGGATTCAAACACAGCCAGTTGTGTAGAGGAGCAGATACAGGAACTTTCTAGGCAAATTGCAGCTCTAAAGACAGGATTCCGGCCCCCATCCGAAGGTCGCTATTCCCGGAGTAAATCTCGCCACCGCCATGCACAAGAAGGTAATAATCCGAGTCCCTGTCGATCCATTCCTCGCAGATCCAGCCCTCACCCTACCGGCAAAACTTCTCCTTTTTGCTTCTTCCATCGGAAATTCGGTGTAAGAGATCATCGGTGCAGATCCCCATGCATGTGGTCGGAAAACGCAAACGGCGGCTATCAGCAGCGACTGTTAGCTGCCTGCCTGAAGGAAGTCGCCTACTTGTCACGGATCGTACTTAAAAGATTAGGTTCCTTATTGACACTGGATCCGATCTATGTGTGTACCCTCGATCAAAGGTTATGAAGCGGCTACCCATTTCTAATTTTAAACTCAACGCTGCCAATGATTCAACAATAAGAACTTATGGATCAATCAATCTGTCGCTGAACATTGGTCTTCAAAAAACGTTCTCATGGCGGTTCATTGTGGCAGATGTTTCTGTTCCAATTATTGGGTCCGACTTTTTATCTCATTTCAACCTGTTGCCTGACTGCCGCAATAAAAGAATAGTGGATGGAGCAACGGGGTCACACGTTCCTGCTCACACTGAACTAACGAAGCAGCTTAGTATCAAGCTTTTAAAGCACCGCTCCTCGCCATTTGCAGAGATATTGGATGAATTCCCTGACCTTAGTCTGGGACACCTCGTGAAGTCCGTCACTTGACAAAATATTTTATACGCACCACACCTGGTCCTCTAGTCTCTTGTCGCCCATGGCGGTTGGCTCCCGATAGACTCAAAATTGCAAAAGACGAGTTCGAAACCATGATCAAAGAGGGAACAGCCCGACGTTCTGAATCACCATGGGCTTCGCCATTGCATTTGGCTCCCAAGAAATCTAACGGATGGCGCCCTTGCGGGGATTACCGAGCCTTGAACTATCGCACAATACCAGACTGATATCCTGTCAGACATATACATGATTTTTTAAATAATATTAAAGGGTGTAAAATTTTCTCCGTTATAGACCTAGTTAAAGCATTCACGCAGATTCCAGTCAATCCGGAGGATATTCCAAAAACGGCCATTACAACCCTGTTTGGCCTCTTTGAGTTCCCGTTCATGGGTTTTGGATTAAAAAATGCTGGGCAGACATTTCAACGATTTGTAAACGAAGTCCTCAAAGGTCTAGATTTCTGTTATCCCTATATCGACGACATTCTTGTCTACTCTGCCAACTCAGAACAGCACAAAACTCATTTGCGACTGATTTTTCAACGACTGGTTGCACATGGGTTATTGATAAACACTACAAAAACCGTCTTGGGGCAAAATACTGTCATTCTGGGATATAAAGTTTCCGGCAATGGCACTCGGCCACTGCCTGAGCGCATTGCAGACTTACAAAAATATCCGTTGCCTAGATCAGCGCGGGATCTTCGCCGTTTTCTGGGAATGATAAATTTCTACAGGCGTTTTCTGCCAGACGCAGCCCGCTTTCAAGCCCCACTTCATGAAGCAGTCGCCTCTCTACATGGATCTCAACCAATTGCATGGAACTCTGATCTGGAAAAGGCATTCGAGAATACTAAAAAGATGTTGTCGGATGCGACACTTTTATACCATCCCGCACAGGATGCACCTCTGGGACTATTCACCAATGCATCTAGCCAGTGTGTTGGAGCGGCAATGATGCAATTCGTGGATGGAGGATGGCAACCGTTAGGATTTTTCTCCAAAAAGCTTACTCCCAAGCAAGCCGAGTGGCCAGCATACTACCGCGAGCTACTTGCTATCTTTAAGGCCGTGCAACATTTTCGTCATCTGTTGGAGGCTCATCATTGCACGATTTATACTGACCACAAACCCATCACATTCGCCTTTCAGCAGCGACGGGATAAACTTCCACCGGTGCAGTTAAACCAATTGTCTTTTATCGGGCAGTTCACAACCAACATAAAGCACATTAGCGGAGCCGATAATGTGGTTGCGGACACCTTCTCGTGCATAGCCGCTCTTAACATTTCACCGTTCAATATTGACGTTTTGGCCACCACTCAAGCAAACGACCCTGAACTACAGGAACTACTATCATCAAAGAGTTCCTCCTTGCACCTGGAAGCTGTATGGTTGCATGATAGTGAAACGATGCTGATATGCGACACGTCGTTGCCAAGGCCGAGGCCTTTCGTTCCGACATTACTCCGGAAACGGGTATTCAACTCGCTACACGGCCTCAGTCATCCTGGAACACGGGCAACAGCCCGGCTGGTGTCTTCCCGATTCGTGTGGCCACGCATCCAGAGTGACTGCCGATTATGGGCTCGGGCTTGTCAACAATGTCAACAGGCAAAGGTAGGTCGATACGTCCTTTCACCACTTACCGAGTTCACCTTACCGCCGACCAGATTCTGCCACGTGCACATTGACCTTGTTGGCCCTCTTCTCCTGGTGAAGAACTGCAGGTACTTGATGACCGCTGTTGACCGTTTTTCATGTTGGCCAGAGGCTTGGCCACTGGAGGGGATCACTGCCGAAGAAGTAGCCCACGCCTTTGTCACTGGGTGGATCTCTCGATTTGGCTGCCCCGAAATCATCACGACAGACCAGGCGCGACAATTGGAGGCGCAACTGTTCTCGCGGCTTGGAAAGTACTTCGGTTTCTGGCGCTCTCGAACCACAAGCTATCATCCGTGTTCCAATGGCATGGTGGAACGTTTCCATCGTCAACTGAAAGCCTCCTTGATGTGCCATAACGACTCTTCGTGGATGGAAGCACTGCCTATGGTCCTTCTCGGTATCCGTAGCACCATTAAGGAGGACATTAACACGTCCGCTGCAGAGTTGGTATATGGAGAGCCTCTTCGCCTCCAAGGGAAAATGTTGACGAGTGAGGATGGTCATTCCCTGGACGTTACGTCCATGGTTGATCGGCTCCGTTCCCACATGGCACGACTGCAACCTGTACCGGCGTCGCAGCGCGAATCACGCCGAACCTTCGTGCACAAGGACTGAGCTACATGCACGCACATGTTTCTGAGGGATGACACCGTACGCACCTCGTTGGTTCCTCCATACTTGGGTCCCTACCTGGTGGTTGAGCGCGACGACAAAGGGGTGGTCCTCAAAATTGGTGTTAAAGACGTTAGGGTGTCCATCGATAGAGTGAAACCCTGTTACACGCTGAACGATGTGCAAGATCAGGCAGCGACAAACCGCTCCCAGGCTCTCCCAATCTTAAACTCATCAACTGACTCAAAGTGTGTCTCAACGGACCATAATACCAAGCTGCCTGGCATCCTCAAGACTCTGGGCTACATTACACGTTCAGGTCGCCACATCCGGTTCAAAACACCTTACGTTGGATCAATTTACTACCCAGGGGGGTAGTGTGGCGGCCGAGCGAACTAAAGTAAAGAGAGGATTTTAGAAAATGATTATTACTGGATAAGGAACTGAAGTGAAGAAGAGATGGTAAAAATGATTTGAATAGGATGATGAACAAAATTACCGTTGTAGTTTTAGAAAGATAAAATAAAAGAATAATTACCCTTCTGATACTTTTGGCCATTTAGTGTACCTTTAGTTATAGTAATACTTACTTGGCTTTATGAACAACAACCACTAATTTATTTCTAGGTATACTGTAGCGAATGGTAAGTTGAATTTTGGTTATTCCGGAATTACTTCTAATACTACGGTTGCTCTTGATGCTGTCCCCACTTATGCTAAAAGGTAAACATTTTTGAGAAAAATTAATATCATTCAATATTTGAAATCTATAATATCAGAACTGAAAAAGCCACAAAAGGTTTTAAAGCCACAAAAGATTTTGCATAAAATATCCTAACACCATTCATTGAATTTTTACACAAAATACACTTTAAAAATTAAAATTATATAAATTTTCTCTATTGCATAATTCTTATGTTTGTGTTTTGTCAATAAAAACTGTTTAGAATAAATTTTTGAAAAACAGCATTTATAATGTTAAATACAAGATGCCTAGAACAGAGGTAACCAATTAAGTAAATCCTTTTTTCAATATTTTTTTTTATTTTTCCTACTTTTATAAAAAAAATAATAATTCACCAACTTATATATATATATTACTGTAACTTTTTATTTCACATGGTCAATGTTTAAATTCCTTGTTATGAGGATTAATCTATTCAGTATTAAGGATGTATTCTAGTCTAGAATTTAAAAAAAAAATTGATTTTTTTTTTTTTTTTGCATATTTTTGAAGTTTAGACCTTCAAAAATATGCCTGTAAAAGGATTTAAAAAAAATTTTTTTTTTTTTTTTCAAAGTTACAGCCATATTAGTGACGTGGCAAATAAACCGGTTCGACCACAGCGAATCAATAGCCAGCCGTAGGTAACTTCTAGCTACCTGAATGCTCCCTGTGTTGTACAAAATCTTTTATTTTCAATTTAAACCTTTATAACATGTAGAATGCTTGTCAAAAATGTCACTTAAATCATTTATTTATTTTTATGCTTATAAAAATATAAATGTATTATTCAAGCACCACAAAAGACTGTTTAGGGAAAGTTTACATAATAATTAAAACTAAAAGAGTCTAGTAAAGTAATTAAACTATTTGGCGGTAAAAAAACAGCTATATCAGAGGATTTTTAATACTTGGTTCTTATCTTTGCAAAAAAACTCAACAACTATTGGATCGGATCTCCCTTCGCTTTCCTTCAATATTTTCTCTTTATAACACCTGCACTGCAAATGCCAAGTGCAGCTGCCTTTATTTTCTTATTTTTTTCATGGGGAGGAATACAGATGTGATAATATACACCAGTGGTTCCCAACCTTTTGTTCTCTGTGAACCCCTTCTAAGATCCGAAAGCAAATGGCGAACCCCCTTCTGTACTCGGCAGCAAGGGGTAACAAAACTACAAAATTTTTAGCATATTTATTTTCCATATTGCCACAATAGCTCATAACAAAAAACGAACATATAATTGAAAAACATCCAAATTTAAATAAAAACTAAAATTACTTTTTTACAATTTGTTCATTTTGAATTATTAATAGGACAGTAAACATGTGTCACGAAAGATATCTTTAAAAATTATTTTCCGGATAGTGTAAAAAAAGTTGTTGCATGGCATGAAAAATGCGTACAAAATTTTGAGCCGATTATTATCGTTTGGTTTCACTTTAGGGTTGAAGTACACAAAATTCGCAAAAGTTAGAATAAAATGTGATAAATGTGAGTGCAAAGTTTAAAATTAATGAAAAATTATATTCCCATTATCCTTTGGGGTCTATATATGAGAAATTAGCGGAAAATATTTCAAAATTTCACATTTCAGTAAGTTTTCGTATTTCAGATTCTTTCTTTGCGCTATTGAGGAAAAAGTGGACAATTGTAGGAGAAACGTAACTTCAAAATTTAAAATAAATGAATAAGTATCTTTCGATATCACTTTGAGACTCAAATCTTCGAAATCAGGTAACAGTAGAAAAAAAAAAGATTTCAAAATGAGTACATATGCTTCCTATAGCAGTCCACAACTTTACGCATCGTTAAAAAAAACATTTATTATTTAAAATATCACTTGGCAATTCCGTAAAAATTCGTATACATATATCTTTTCAGTTAGCAAGTAAAACTTCCGCCATCGCCATATTATTTTTACGAACCCCCTTTTGACATCATGCGAACCCCTTGGGGTTCGCGAACCACCGGTTGGGAAACACTGATATAGACTAACAAATAATGTGGGTTTGCATCTTTCAACAAAATTGCCAATGATTACTAAACGTAACCAGGGGGCAGCTTTTTCTTCTCGTGTCTCCAGTTTGTGGGCCTGTAGTTTTTTTAAATTTGACCTTTTTTTTTACTAAATTTTTTTGTGCTCTATAAACATAAATAAACAACCGATAAAAAACTCAATGAAAAAAATCTTTACTGTTTTTTATTTACAGCATTTTAAAAAGCACCTAAAAGTTGGCCTTCTAGACTAGAATACCCCCTTAATACAAAATGCAGCTAATCTTATTTTAAATCCTTTTTAACATGCTACAGTTAAAGAGAAAAGGATAAGCTTAACCCAGCTTATTACAGGAGAATCTAAATAAGTATTTAAAGTTTGCTTTTTTCTTTCACTGATCTATTTTAGATAATATTCAATCTTATCTAATATTGAAAAAATGGGAACTAATGTTGAAACAGTACTGTAGTGTTGAAACAGTACTGTAGTAGAACAAAGAACATTCTCGCATTTTTGATTAGTAAATCATGCAAGAAAAAAAGACCAAAAATGTGGTTTTAATGATGAAAATTTAATTTCTAGCATAAAACCTCATGAAACTACTCTGCATCTGAGCAGTCATTAAGAAAAGGTTTTCTCTTTGAGGGGGGGGGGAGGCAGAGCAGGAAACATACAATATATAAAACAGGTAATATAAAAATTAAGAGATCATACTTTTTATTACATGCATAAGACTTAATTGAAAGTAGAGTAAAACCTTGGTTATGGTAACTTTTAATCAAATTTTTGCCTAAGTAAAAATTTACTTTCTCCTTAGTGAAATTACTACTTATTTCTAAAAGGCATTGCAAAATTTAAATTCAGGTAACTACGTACATACTTTTCTCCATCGGACATCCTTGCACCTTTAAGCCGAAGCCTTAGGTAGAGAGCCGATGACCTATACTAGTACACTATTAGTGTACTTATTCTTTTTTCTCTTATTTTACTAAAGATTTACTTTCATAAAGTGTGTTTTTAATAACAAATAGCTTAACTAATGATACATAATAAAAAACTTGAAGCATTCTTGTTTATCCAATAATTTCCACTTTTTGAAAGAGATTATTTCAGATAATTGAGTTTATACTCAATCATGTATCAAATTGTTCCTGTAAATTTCAATGAAAAAAAGTGTGGGGTGGGGTGGGGGGGAAGGTACATAATATACTATTGGAATATTGAATAAGTTCTTGCTGTTCTTTTGTGAAAAGTAATGCTAATTTTTAAAAAACATGTTACTAAAAGTATTGTCCATTGCTAGCCACTACTTTTCCCTATCTTTCTGGCAGCATTTGAATTGCATGGCGGAAAAATGACACTTCTTTTCAAGCTATCCAAGAGTCGACCCAATTTTTGGCATTTTCCTAAGAACAGAAGTACTGCTCAGCCAGGTCATGTGACATCAACCAGAACAAGTGGTAGTTGGAAAGGGCAATGTTCGGCGAATACAGTGGGAGAGGTAGAACTTCCCACTTAAGCGTTTCCAAGTAGATTTTTACCGATTTTGCCGCATGTGGCCGAGCGTTCTCATGCTGCAAAATGACCTTGTCCTGTCTTTGCTCGTATAGCGGCCGTTTTGATGATGAACTCCTAATGATTCTGCAAGTTCACCTAGTATTTGACAAAAACCTTTATGTAGTAATGCTTCCAATTGTTCGTCTTCAAACTTTTTCGGAGCGCCAGAGCGTTCTTTATCTTCAAGATCAAAATCATTATTTTTAAAACATCTAAACCAATCTCTACAAGATGTTTTAGACAAAGCATGCTTCAACTGCAGATTTTTGTAAAAATAAAATAGTGCAGTAAAATTATCCACAAATACTCTTTTTTTTTTGGCACGAAATATGACATATTTAATGCAATGAAAAATAAATTTGTTTGCACTTCCGCGAAAACCCATACACTGAATTTCAAGCTTGCATATAGTACTTGTAAATAGATGTGTCACTATTATAAACTGACGTAACTAGTTTGAGTAATGCCATTTGTTGGAAAACAACGAGAACTTATTCAACTACCCAATATTACTTTCTTAGCATTCAAGCGAAGAACTAAAATCAATGTTTTAATTCTAAATATAAAATATATATAATTTATGGCAGGGTGCACATGAATAGTAATTATTCCTCCTTTAAAACACACATATAAAATTACAAACTGTTCAGACATTGATCCTGAAGTTTATTAATTAAACCTGAAAAGTTTTTTTAGAGGTTGGTCATCTGGGCTAAGATGCTCTATAAAGAACCAAAAAAGGAAAGAAGGAAGTTTATTCATCAGGAATACACTTCTACGTAAGGCAGTTATCTATAAGTCAAACAGCAGATTGTCCAAGAATAAAATTATAACGTGCATCACATGTGCAAAATTTTATGCATTAATGATTATCAGTTCTTAGATTTTGGAGCATTTGAATGCAAATAGAAACCATACAATTTTTCAAAAGAATACACACACACACAGTAAGACATTCAACATAGAATTCACAACCCTCAAGGACTTAAAAACCACTGAAATTTCAAGGATCTTTGTTTTCTGCAGGAAGAAGGCAATAAAAAACTGTATATATATATATATATGTGTGTGTGTGTGCGTGTATATGAATAAAGATTATATATATAAAGGTTATGGGTAATAAAGGATAAATCATGCCCTTAAAATGATTTGTAATGGCATTAAAATTCATAGAAAAACAAAATCAATGTACATTTTCCTTGAAAATGTTTAAAACTAACATCTTGCTTAGCTTCCAATGCATTGTTGAAAGGTAATTGTTAACTTTCTTCTTTTTTTTTTCAATGTCTAAGAATTGGTTCAAACTTGAGCTGTTAATAAAATAAAAATAAAGTATTTAAGTATTTCACTCAGAAATCAAATGCATATCTTTTTGAAGTTAAAAGCAGCCAACTAAAAAATTGGGTATAAAAACTTTTAAAGATTAATGAAAATTTTATGAGTAAATACTAATTTCAAAGTTGAAATTTTTGGTTTCTTTCTTTCTTCCTTTTTAAAATTTCTTTGTAAAATAAAAATAAGAAAAGAAATGTCAGTCTTGTTTAATTAGTTATAAAAAATCAACAATAACTCCAAAAACTACTGAAATAGATTGAATCTTTGCTGTAAAAGAAAGCTGTTGAATTGGTCAAATAGTAGAAAACTTTTTAAATGCATTTATCTTATATGGATATAAACTTATGTTTAAGTTATTTGAGAAAAAATAATGAAATTTAAAATAAATGTTCAGATGAATCAAAAACTTAATTTGAAGCTGAAAAACTTACCTTGGTGGAGAGGAAGTTTTCTTTTTTACTGGAGAAGGTGTTTTAATTGGAGCTGCTTTTGATGATGGGGAGTCAGGAGGGGAAACTTTGTCAGATGTCAGTGGTGGTGTTGCTTGCTTCTCACTTTTGAACTCTACATTATCAACAGCAGGAATAACTGTAGTTTGAATCATATCTTGTATTGTTGACGTAGCTGGACTTAAAGGACGAGCACTGGGTGAAACATCAGGCAACGTGGGAGGCCATTCAGTTGAATTTTTTTTACTGTCTTTGTCATCGGGTGAATTTTCTGTTTTAGATTCTTTTTTCTTAAACAGATTCATTGTTCCAGCTGCAGGTACTAATATCTACAATACAGCATGAAATCAATGAGATTCATGGCAAACATTATATATATATTTAAAGATTACAATGAGAAAATTTACCCTAAGTTGCAAAGTCATCATGATTTTTGAATTGGGACCAGCTCCCAACAACTGGAAGGGTTCTTCGATCTGCATCCCTTTTTCTCTTAGGAGGCGACAAAGATGTATTCTTGTCATACCAATTGGCTTACCAGATTTTGTATCAGTCACCTTCAAGATAACATTTTTAGTATGTCAGTTGACTTTGACATTATCATTGATAGTTCTTGTAATGAATTCAGAAAAATCAATCTAAGAAACATAAACATAAGTAAAATATTTATATCCCTTCCATTTATTTAATGAGCTAATATGATAATAAGTTGAGATTCATAAAATCAGGACAAAAATAATTATTTGCAAGCTTTGGACATCAGTACACATTCCTGCTAGAAAAAAGAACATAACATTGACATAATGAAAATAACAGGGTTCCCACTCTCATCTCTAAGTCAAATTTAAGGCCTTTTTAGGGCCTTTTCAAGGCCATGCGTAACTTTTCTAGGGCCACATCACATATAACATTTAGAATTACTTTTTTTTGAAGAAATAAGAATGATATTGTATGTCGTGTGAATATAGCCAAATGTTCAACACTGAAATTACCTTTAAAAAATAATAAGAAGAATTCTGGAAATGACATTAAAACTTGGCTACCATGTCTATCCCATTTACCAGTATTAAATAAATTTAAAGCCTCAAGAACAAAAATTAGGCCTTTTTGAGAGTTCTTGGAAGATTTTAAGGCCTTTTTAGGGTACCCTAAATTAAATTCCAAATTTAAGGCCTTTTTAGGGACTTTCTAAGGCTATGGCAAATAAACAATTAAGTGCTTTATCAATTGTCTGAGGAAAAAAATAAAAACTAACTCCCGTAAAAAAATAATTTCAAACTACAGCGAAAAACACTTGTACCCTCTTTTCCAGTTAAATGGCTTTGAATTTTAGTGCTACGAGCAAAACTCTTTCTGGGGCAGCTTTTTTACAGCTCTTTCCAATGATACAAAATTCAAAACAATACAATAATTAATTCATGCAAGAAAAGCCCTTTTTGCAATTTTCTAGTTCTAAAATTAAAATTTGAACGGTTTGGAATGTTTGTAACATTCAAAAACACCCCTACAACCACTGCAGAGTGCCAAAGTACCTCTGTGCAAAATGTGATGAGAATGCAGCGTAAATTGTGGATTTGTATAAGCAACATACATACATTTATATAGAATACAGAACATTATTTAATTTAATTATTTGTTGCCCTATTCTACATTTTTTGACAAATGATTTTTCCTTGCTTATTAAATAGATACCTATTCCAAGTTTAGTTTTAAGATCTTTTTGCACCTCCAGTAGTTTGACACAACTGTGCCACATAATTATTTTATTTACAATACACCTGGAAGCGACATATGGATCGAGTATGGATGATTTTGGAAAGTATGAGAATTATCCCCTTCTTTTCTTGCTAGCTTGTGCATGTCAGCTTCTTAATCATCATTTCTAATTTTTACAGTGTATTGTTTTGTAATTGATGTCACACAGCAGTAATAAACTTTTAGCTAATTAGTCATAATACTGAAGAGATATGTGAATACAAATCACATATTGAGGAAAATTTTCTATAATAATGAATTAATAACTAATAAACTTGTAGCGTTTAATCGAAACACTGATACTTCATGAAACTAAACATAGACAGGGCTACCTAAAGAAAATCAACCCTCTTCTCAATTTTGTCACAGACAGAGCACATCACATGCAAACATTTGACATTTTTGCTGCTAATTGCTACAGAATATAACAAAACCTTAAAAAGTTCATACTCTTATTTTTCATTGCTTAAAATTTTTTAGCGTGAAAAAGAAAAAACATGTGGAAAATACATCTTACCTCAACAGTAAGATCTTGTATTTCGGGATTATGAAGAAGAAAGCGAAATGTTTCCTCCCATATAGGATCGTTTGTATGTGGACGGATGGCACTAGAATCTTTAAAACCAGTAACAGAAAAATGAACTTGAGCACTTGGTTCTTCAGCCCCTCGATTGACATTCTAAACAAATATCCCATATTCAAAGTTCTTATAGAACACAACAAACGTGTACAAATTAATTAAAAGATCATTTCATACTCACTGGCAAATGCTTTGCACTATCTAGAAATACAAGTAGCACGGCAGAATACATAGTAGATCTTGAATTTATATTACGTATGTCTAGTAATTGCTGGAAAAAATAAATAAATATTAACAAACAAATAGCAATGAATAAAATTAAAATAGCAATATTATTATTAACAGTAATTACTTGAGGTAAATCATCAGCATTTTCACTTAAGGTCAACCAGGTTGACTGTATATTGATAGATCCTGACTTTGTATCTTCAAGCTGTAACCACTTGAAAAGAAAGAAAAAAAAAAAAAAAACTGGTCAAGAGAAACTTTAGAAACATGTCTACATTTTTTTTGTGAACTATAACATTGTATACATGTATAGGAAAGAAATTGAGTGTATTACATTAAGGGCCAAAGCAAAATTTTTCAAACTAACATAATATAACAATGATGAGAAAATATTCTATAAAAAAGTGAAATAAAATGAAAACAGAAACAAAATAATTTTAAACTTCACAAACTTTAAATTTGGTTTTCTTTAATAACAGCTAATATCATAAAAGCCAATGTAGAAATTAAAGTACAAATGAAAAGATGACTAAAGGCATACCCTTAAACTTTTTTTCCAGTTAATTTAGAAAAATGTCAAAAAAAAAAACTTGAGAATGTTTCACTTTGGTGTTCAATATTTGACTGGGAAAATAATAATCAATTCCTTCAATTTCCTTTGGTAAAAAACTGTGGAAATCCTCGTGACAGAAAAGGCATTTTAATTTGAGCATGACAACTAGTGATTATGCTTGTAAGTATTTAGTACCTTACATTGTTTTTACAAAATAAATTATAAGTCGCTGAATTTCTCGTTTAAATTCTATAAAAAATGTTCTCATTTTGCTAATATTTTTCAAGTACTTTTTTAAAAATAAACCATTCTCTCTTTTAAAATTTATCTTATAAACTTTTACCATGAAATGACTTGCAATGTGCCATTCAAAATCAGGCAGGCAAGTCGGTAACATGTCAATGGTTACAACTAAGGAACATATAAAATATCCCAAACGGATTTTGCAAGAATTTTTTTTTTTTTTAATTACAGACTTTAAAAAATTCAGCATGAAATTGGTTGTTTTCAGAAAATCAGCAAAACACACACTTTAAAATGGCCACTATTTCCGAAGTACTAAATCAATTTGAATACCGTAAAATCCCGAAAGTAACCCCCCTCTTTTAAAAAACCAAACTGGCAAATTTCAGACAGGGGGGTTATAATCGAGATTTTCGAAAAAAATTATAAAAAAAAACGTTTTTAGTATTAATTAAGAGCATTTACTGAAGATAAATAAAAAGTATAACCCATTTAAAATTATTTTAAAAACATTAATATAAAACAAGATTCAAAAAATAAATAAACAAAAATCTGTCTTATGATTTTCTAATAGAAAATTGATCGCATGGGGATGGCATCTTTGACTGAAGAAAGAATTTAGCACTGAAGTTGGCAGAAATCCCTATAATTTAAATTTAAAACTCATAAAACGCAAATTTGGCATGTTCGGGGCCAGCGCTACATTGGTATTTCGTAATCTGCCGAATTTCAAAACACGACCAAAAATGGCGGACTTACACGATCAAAGATGGCGGCTAATGAACGAATCAACGCCAAGAAAGAATTTAGCACTTAAGTTTGCAGAAATCCCTATAATTTAAATTTAAAACTCATAAAACGCAAATTTGGCATGTTTGGGGCCAGCGCTATATCGGTATTTCGTAATGTGTCGAATTTCAAAACACGACCAAAAATGGCGGACTCACAAGATCAAAGATGGCGGCTAATGAACGAATCAACGCCGAGTAGTACATGAAATTTATTTGTAAGCACATAGACCTTGAATATTTATGAAAAATAAACAAATAAAATAAAACACAAAATACAAAAAGAATTGGACACATTTAATCTTTATCATAAGAAAATAATACAAAATTTGTTTTAAAATCGTCAGCCATTTGGGGAGGGGGGGTTATATTAAGGAATATTGAATGATTCCACTTTCGGCGAGAAAAGGGGGGGGGGGTTACATTCGATGGGGGCGGGGGGCTACTCTCGGGATTTTACTCTTTTTTCTATAAATAACTAAGGAACTGTATTTTATTTAGACATAATTTTTTAAAATGTAATTTGCTTTATTGCTAAGAAAAAAGTTTTTTTAAATAAAAAAAATACAATTTTTAAAGTATGTGATTATTCAAAAACCATATTAAAAAATATGCAAATTTGCTCATTTGAGGTCCTTTAAAAGTTTAACAAGCTGCTATCACTCAAATTGCATATTATTGCTCAAAAGATTTTATATGATTTTTCAAAAGTAGTGTTTTTCATAAAACCAGAATTTTAATTATTTAATCATTTTACCTGATGATGTAATCAATTTTTATAAAGAAATGTACTATATTATTACACAATCACTGTAGATGAATTAAACTTAACTTTCTTAAAATTTAAATATCAGCTTGCGCAAAATGCAGCTCTCATGATTGAATGTGTGACATTGTGTTCACTCCTACTTCTAGTGTTAAACACACACGGTACATCAAATATCATGTTGCAGAAAAAGTAAAATCTACTGCAGGAATGCGCTTAAAACATTCAGAAAATTAATAATTATATGGGACAAATGATCAAACATCAACTGAAAGCAGTTAAACGTACCCCCTCTCAAAAAAATCACAATATTCAATAAAAGATTTCCAAGTAGGTAAATTTATAGGATGTTAAATGACGAATATTGAATAGGGCAAACCACGAGTGTATAGAGACATTATCATATCATTTAAGAGCCCATATATTCCAGATAAAGTATTTCAATGGCCAGAAAAATCCAGATTAAAAAAAAGTATGTATACTAATAAATTTTAATGCTGAAAGTAGAAAATACAGCACCATCTGTGCCCTTAAGCCTTTACAAATTTTTGATAATAAGGAGAATAAGATGATTTAAAAACTTTATTTTACATTTTTTATACATTTTTTTAGTATCTACACATGTTTTTAAAACTAACAGTGTTATAACATGATATTGTTGTACTGTGTGTTTAAAACTAGTAATAGGAGTGAACAGAATGTCATGCGTTAAATCATGAGAGCTACATTTCGCGCAGTTTGATGTTTAAATTTTAAGAACGTTAAGTATAACTCAATTACAGTTAATAGTGTATTAACGTAGTATATTTAAAAATTGATAACATCATAAGGTAAAATGATTGAATAATTGAATTTCTGATTTTATGAAAAATACAACTTTTGAAAAATATTATAAAAGCTACTGAGAAAATATACACAATTTGATTGATAGCAGCTTGTTAAGCACTTAAAGGATCTCAAATGAGCAAATTTTCAGATTTTTAAAAAATGGCATTGAGTAATCACACTTCAAAAATTGTAATTTTTGAAATTTTTCTAATTTTAGACTTTAATTTGAAGGCATAATTTTTAAGGCAGGCTTAGAATAAAATTTGGTTTGTTGCTTCTATAAGAGCACATTAGATTGCTATTTTCATATTGTTAAAAACAAATTTTTTCATACAAAAAAAAAAAAATCATAAAATCGGTGAAAATACAAATTTTCCACCTCGGAAACAAATGTTTTCTTTATCAATAAAGCCAACTAGATTTTCAAAAATTATGTCTAAATAAATTATAGTTCCATAGTTATTTATAGAAGAAAAAATTATTCAAATCGGTTTAATACTTTTGAAACAGTGGCCATTTTAAAATGAGTGTTTTGATGGTGGCCAATTTTGTGCCAAACTGCCTATTTGTGCCGAATTTTAAAAGTCTGTAACTGATTTTTTTTTTTGCCAAAATCTTTTTGGGATATTTTATATGTCTTTTAGTTGTAACTACGGTAATTTAAGAAAAAAATCTGTGGCGGTCATTGCATGATCTGAAAAGGAATCGCTCACACATAAAAACTACATTTTTATATGTTTAAAAGAACTTACTGCACTGACTTCTCTTTTCTTGACTAATTTTGAAATATCAACAGAAACTCTGAAAAATAATGCACCATAATGTTTAAGAATAACATAAAACAGAGCAACAGCTATTCAATACTAATTTTCAAGATAAAAACGTGACAATGACAGGTTTCCTGCAAAACCAAATACACTATCAGATCAGTCAGCTCTATGAAATGGAAAAACAGAAGAAACTTGCACACTTCAGAAACCAATGAATGTAAGATTTTAAAAAATAAGTTTTCTCCCAGGGTTGTTGATTTTAATCAGCTTGATTTCAATAATGATTTAAATTGCAATTTAAATGAAGTGATTTCTTTAAAAAAATAATCGACTTTAATATATATATATATTTTAATAGTTTATTAAATTATTTTGCATTCCTATAAAGTGCTGTTCTAAACATAAAATATGTAACATTTCAACCTTTGTTTGAATTAAGAAAGCTTCATAGGTCCCTCTATATCTCTAAGTGTGTGTGTAACATATTTCAGAACTTTAGAACTAATTACTTCTTAAATTTCACAGTACTTTTATTCTTTAGAGATCTTAAGAGCAAAGCATAATTCATGTAACCTTTTATATTGCAATTCCTAATAATCATGGTCCACTTTGTGTTTTTATTTTAATAATAATATTTTAGATCTGCTGAATAAATACCGCACATTATGTAATCTAGAACATTGTATTCAATCCAGAATGTTAGTGTTGAAAAGAACATTGTATAAAATTTGAAGAAATATTTCATCCCCACTCCATAACAATAAAAGGTTTTTATTTTGGCAAAATTTTCATCAAAATTTTCAAGGATATTTTACTAAAAAACTAAGGTTTCAGCTTTTAGTGACAAATTGAACATTTGATATTACCAAATAAGTTAGTTAACCCTCTAATTCATAACTCCGCCTCAAGGCGGATGACGATAACAAAATTTGGGCATTAGAGTCTTAAAAAAACAGTATAAGTTCATTTTATTTATAAAATAGGAAACTTATTAAAGCACACTCAGTCATTCTCAGTCTGCTGACATAACATAAATTTATTTCATCTTGGAAAACTTAAGAAAAAATTTTTTGTTCATTTTTTTTCTGTACTTAGAGTGTACCTAAGGGTATGCTTGGTAAGATTAAACTTGCTCGGAGTCATGCCGTTTGTATTAAAATTAGTTAGTTCACATTATTACTAAAAAATAGCTATTTTCATGAAAATAGCTTAAAATATGTTGTTCAGCATGTTCTATTATTTTTATAAATGCAGCCTAATAATTATCCAAAACATTTAAAATCGGTTTAAAAATATCAGATTGGAATTTTTAAAAAAAATTTCTTTTTTTTTTTTTTTTTTTCTAATAAAAGAAAATTTTGAACCCTGTTTCCAGGTTTTAACAGCAAATAAGATAAAAAATTGCAAAATATTAATCATTGAAACATGTATATTTCAAACGTTAAAAACAAATTTCAGCTTGCTAATTTAAATGCTATCAAGTAACTAAAAGATAGTCTTCTTTTTTTAAAATTCTTTATTACAGATCAGACTTACTATCTGTTTCTGAGACTCATATTTGTTTTCTTTCATAACTACAACCTGTCAGTCATCATACTAAAAATATATTACATTTTTCAACTGATTTTGTGCAATAATTTTACTCTTAGACTCCCTATTAGCCACTAGTAAGACACTGCACAACAAATAAGAACACACATTCACTGCACACACGTAAGGCACAAGACCTAGTTGAGAAAGAATCATTAAACATATTTAATGCTTTATTTCCGCTTTTCATATAGTTTGTTGGAACTTTAAACTTTTTTCGAAAGAAAAATGCAAACATAAACTAACTTTCCTTTTTTTTGAGGAAATAACGCTAACCATTTGAGGAAATCTCCTAATATTTTACACATTTTGCGTTATTTTTAATAGTTTGCGTTACAGCAAGCATTGATTTGAGTAAATGCTGAAACCTATAATAATCACTGTTCAATGACTCCCTTTTCCTTAAAAAACACCTTTTCTCAAAGGAGAGTTTCACTTTTTGTATTAATTACATTGGAAATGATTTTTAAAAAACTGTGCTTAGCACACCTAACTTTAACAAATTTTGTGAAATTTGAAGATAATGCTTCAAACCATTTTGCCTCAATTTATTCCAAAACAGGAAAAGACCATATCATACCACTTTAATTTCATATTAGAACAATTCTAATCATCAGTATTAAAATAAATCATATTAATCATACTCAAAAGCCGAGAGAATAGCTGAGTAGCATGGGCAAAAGATGCAAAATAAGTACTGGAAACTAGAGAGGAAAAAAATCGTGTACAGTAACAACCAGGGTTTGAAAAAATAAACCCGTCTACTTATTTATTTACTTTTTTTTTTTTTTTGAAAAGCTTGGCCCACCTGGGTTTTTGATGAAATTTCCAAAAACATTTTCTATCTTTATTTCGATTTCAATATTGTACCAAATCAAAGACTGCTGAAAACCTTAATCTGATTCTTACTTAAAAACAGTCAAAGTGCAGTTTATGGGCTACATGTGGCCTCTGGCCTGCCAATCTTTGTAAAGTCAATCAAAAAACTTTACAAGTTGTGTTATAGTTCTCTACTCCATATCTCTCCCCTGTTAGTAAACTTATTTTTTGCACTTAAGTACAACTTAAAGAAAAGTAAAAGCTTTTTTTTTTTAATTTTCACTAACAATTGCAGCGTTATTTCACCATGACACTGACTGACAGTTTGCTAGAATCCAGCAACATTATCAAAAAAAAAACTATGCATTAATTTTCATTAGTAATTATGTAGAGGATGGTTTCAAATAGTTGCCACGTGGATGTGACACCAGAAAAAGCTTGAGAACTACTAATTTTATTAAATATCTATGGGATGAATTGAAGTGTTAGCTGATAGTCAGATCACATGAAAACCACCTTACACTTTTTGCCATATTACAGAAGAACCAAGGAAAATAAATGCTCAAATCTACAACTACTCATGTAATTTTTGGAAAATGGTTGGAAGTTATGATTAGGACCCAATAAATTATGCGGGAATATTTTTCAAATTATGCGGAATGGATGAGGTCATTTTCTACAATTATGCAAATAATCTAAGAAACAACTAAAACAGTAAACCAACACAAAATAATATAATAAACTAATAAAACATTTGAAATAAGAAATTTTCATCAATGTTTTATCATAATAGACTTTCTGCATTTTGATTCAAAGTTTATTAAAGTAAAGTGATGTTAATCCAGAAGCTGAAAATTTGTTTAAACTTTGTATGTGTTTTGTAAATATTTGGATGGTGCATGATACTGCTCTTTTGCAGTCGACTGAATTGGGTAATACTGTGACTATTTGCTTTTTTAGTAAGTGCAGGAAACCTTTCTGACATAGCCTTTGTATTCCAAAATTTAATTAAATCTTGACTTGTACACTCTTTAACGAATTCTTCGTATGTTGCATACTCTAATCTTATTGATGGAACAAAAAAAAGAAACAAACAAAAACTCATTCATTTCTGGAATGATTTTAAATACTGAATCATCCTCTGTATTCAGATTGACCATTTGGTCTAGATCAAACATCAAGCAGCTTTACAGAACAGCAGGGGTTAGTCAGAGATGTAGAATGATTTTTAAAAAAAGTCATAAAATTAAATTAGAAAGTGAAATTTCAGGAAAAAAACACAAAAACAAATTCTTCTGAAAAATAAAATTTATGCGGAAAATTGGAGATTATGCAGATGTTTGTAATTATGATTGTTGCTAAAAGTAAGTCTCAGAACCTCAACCCAGGGAGAGCCCAGAAGCTGAACCAAGCAATTGTTTCTGATCATTTTCGGAAACTGCAACTGTGCTTGGAAGAATTGGATATTGTAAATCAACAGCAGCACATTTATAACATGGATGAAAAAGGGTGCGGCTTAGTATCCGTCCTCAACAGAGTGTTCTTGCACGAAAAGGGTCAAAAAGGGGTGCATTTTATTGCACCAGAGCATGCAGGAAATGTAACAACTGTTTCATGATGTAATGCCCTTGGCCACAGCATTCCTCCCATGGTGCTTCTCAAAGGAAAGAGGATGAAACAAGAGTGGAAGGATAACATGCCTCCAGGAACAGAAATGATGACTCCTAAAGGCAGTGTGACCACTGAGGTATTCTGTACTTGATTGGAACATTTCGGATTTGATGGAGACAGTTCTCATTTGGACGCTGAAATCGTGACAAAGGCAGACAAACACAATGTAACACTCTACTGCCTGCCCAGCAACACGACTCATGAATTGCAACCCTTGGACAAAGCTGTTTTCAAAGCTTTTGAACCATACTAGGATGATGAAGTATTGCTCCATTTCACTCATCACCCTGATAGATGGATCACTAGACTTAGATTTGGGGAAATCTTTCGTAAGGTTCAGAATCATTCGATGACTCTGTCGAACAAAACTTCCGGTTTTCAGACAAGTGGAAGTTTTCCTTTCGATCCAACTATAATTCCACATGAAGCCTTCACACCTGGTGACATTACTGCAATTCCAGAACCAGCTGCAGAAGGGGAAGAAAATAATGAACCAAATTTGGAAACTTCAATATATGTTGAAGCTCCTGTTAACAACATACCCGTACCAACATATTGACCCACCTTCATCACCTGCGAGATCATTTTCTATGGAAAATTCCCTCACCAGCGTGTTATCGACTGCAACTGTAAGAAGGAAAAAGACACAACGTCGCCAGGAGATAAACTCAAAAAGCATGAAAGTGGTAAAATCCTTGTTCAACAAGATACCATCTGAACAATTCTCCAAAAAGCCCATGCAGAAACAGGCCTGTAGCCAGACTCAAAGGGGGGCAAACTTTTAAACAGGAGGGGCAGACTAGTTTTTAAATTTTTTTCTAACATATTAGAATTTATGCTCCATTTTGGGCGTTTTCTTAAAAATTTAAATTAATAATTAATGCAATTATTTAATTTGTTAATTGATTAATTAAACAATTAATTAATGAAACTAATACTAATTTAATTCAATAATGGAATTTTTTGATCTTAAAAAAAAGAAATACTTGATTAAAACTTACAAAAGGCAGAATTAAATTTTTAAAGCTTATTCTAAGAATGTCTTTTGTAAATTAATAAAATATACGAAAGAACATAAAAAAGTGATCATTTTTTAAAGATAATTTTAATGTAAACGATCAATTCAAAGCAAGATATTGAAAAACATGTATCGGTACGTTACAGTAAAAAAAAATAATGTCCCTAATTTTCTTTGTTTGCTCGTATTACATTTTGTTTGCACTTCTAAATTTAAGTTTTCAGTCCGTTTTCTTTCGAATGCTAAGATAGCTAAATCTGCCATTCTTTGATGCGTCGTTGAAAGTCTTTGGTGACGATTAATTTTGCTGGCAATGTAGAAATTGATGTTCTAAATATTTGCTGCTTAAAGAGTTAAAAAGGTTTGCATTAACGTCGAAGTTACTGTTCGTTTACAAGAGTCATCGGATCTAGCATTCGAAGACGAGTAACTCGGCAGAGAGATGACTCACTGATGTAACAAAAGAACGCACATGTCTGCAATCAATTCGATGCCCTGACGATTGCACAGAAGAAAAAGGTATTTCAACCTCTTTCTCTGGGATCATGCTCATTGTTAGGAAGTAAAGGGAAAACATACAAAGTAAGTGACCTCGGAGACTGCCCATGATCCTTTCATTAGTACCTGGTTTAGATTGAAAACAGAAAAAAAAAAAAAAGCAAAATAAAGGAAAAGTTCATGTTTTTTTAATTTTTTTTTTAAAATTTGCATGGGAACAGGATTTTTTCGATATAACTTTGCGTTTAAACAAATCAAAAAGTTAAAAACAGAAATACCATAGATTATTAAGGTCCAAAATGAATCACACTAGGACGGGCAAAACATTTTCCAGGTCAGGCATTGCCCGTCCTGGCCCCCCTCTGGCTACGGGCCTGTGCAGAAAAATCAAAAGAATCCCCTCCCCCCCTCAGTTGAATATCTATTGGCGAAATCGAAGGTACCAGCGGTATATCTGCATCAACAAAGGAGAGCTGGTACTGCTTCTTATGCAGTATTGATGCTGTTGCAGACATGCATCAACTGTAGCAGATATGTCCATGATTACTTTTCTCCACCAGATACCCTTACCCCTTTTAGCCGGAGCCTTAGGTGCGCCGAATATCCATGAGGACTGTGTGGGACTTAGCACCCATGAGGAAGAAGTTTTTGTTTGTCCATCGTGTGAGGACTGAGTAATAACAGTTGTAAATTCTGTAGACAGATGCAATTAAAGCTAAGCAAAAGCAACTATATTATTTCATAATATTTTGTAGTAACTGAAGGTGCTTTGCATGGGTCTCCGAAGAGCCACAACCGAAGATGACCCACTCCCTCCTTCTGAATTGCATGTTCTGAAGATATTTACTGTGCCCTCCCCACAATACTTTAAGATATATTTTTTTATCCCCTCTACTCTAAAATATTTTGGAAGAATGGCTCTTCCATACATTCTGTGCGGTAGGTCAATAAGGAGCCACTTGTCACTAATATGGACATGCATGTCCATAATAGGGACAGGTGGTTCCTTATATGGAAACTTGTAAACTTTTTTTTGTTTTTATCATTTGTACTAAACCAGAATAATGACAATGTCGCTAATTTTAATAATGATAGTCAACAGTCCAGAAATAGTGGTCATACATGTGTAATACACACCTATGTTGTGTACATGGGAGTGAAAAAACTACATTTTCCTTAGGGTGTCCAGATTGGGTACAGGTACCTTACTTAGGAAAATGAAATTAAAATATTAATAAGTATGAAACCACAAATGAATAATTTTTGGAAATTCCCCCACCCCCCATGAACATTTTTTCCCTGTATTCCAAGAGACTTTACCAAATCAAATATTTTAAAACCACACTTCAAAAGTAAATAAAATTCTTGAAGCTAAATGACTATTGTTTTAGAGACTCTAGGCTCAAGTTTTTGGATACATGTAATTCAAAACTATATAATTCTTACGATGAAAAGTACAAAATGACTTTTAAAAAAATCAAACTACCTTCCCAGAAAATCATCCTTACTACTTTGATCTTCATCCATAACTTCAATGTCAATATTTTGTCCTGCAAACTGGTCTATTATCGGCTGCAAGAAGCATACATTGAGAAACAAAGTATAGAATTGATTATATTCAAAATATTTATAAAATAAAGCAATGGATGAAGATTGAGCATTGAGTGAAACATTATTTCTATAATCATTTCAACTGAAATTTGTCAAAGTATTTATCTAAAATTAATAAAAAAATTATGAAAAAGTGGAAATAAAAATAATGGAACATTTTTACTACTTAATACTTACAAAATTAAAAAGGGCTACATTATTTCTTAACTTAAATTAGTTGCAGTAAATTTATTTATTTGCATGCACTATGCAATAATATAGACTATATGTTTTATACATATTTTTTTTAAATTTTCCTCAAGCTACAAACTCTTTTATTTCTTTTTTTTAGACCATTTTCTGCAACAATTCACATGCTTTTCCAATAACATTCAATATTTCTTCAAGAAAGTTCAATATAAAGTTTCTTCCTGTTTGCATATTTTCTTGATTAAAAAGTTTTCTTTCTTTATCTTATGCATATTATTCTTCCATGCTGACAGGAAATTTATTGGCAAAAGGCTGATAGCCCATTTGAATACATTCCCTCAAAATGAAAATATCCAATGAAGTAAACCCTAAATCATGTGCAAGCAATACAATCTCGGCAGTTTCACATCTGCTGAGATTGTATCGATTTGAATCATAAAATCCTTAATGCAATGAGGCACTAAATGTTTTCATGTTATTTTCATTCAATATTATGGCACAACAATATTTTATACTCTATAATAATAAATTCAACAACCAATTTCTTAGTTTCGACCCAACTATCCACACATCGAAAAAACTCTTTCAATAGATGATGTACTGACATTACAATTATATCGTCCATCCTGAATTTTCATAAGGTTTGCGGTAGTTTTTCAGCTTTCTCAGAACAAACGCTTAATATTAAACCATTTTGCCATCGTCAAATTGTCAATAACATCTTTCACAAACGTTCATTTTGGAAAAGTATCAGAATCTTGCATTTCATGTGCAATAAAATGTACCAACCATTCTGGACTACTTGACATTACCATTCTTCAGCCAACTGTTCTTGTGCCAATGACAGCTTTTGTCCAGAATATTTTGGATTCATAATGTTTGCTAAGAAATGAACTGGCAAAAGTGCTTGATCTCTGTGCTTCTTTATGTTATTGCAGTAGGGGGGCAATAATAGTGCATTTCAAAAAGTACAACCATAATTATACTGCATGCGAATGAAATGCTATTAAAACACTTGCCATAAAACAAAAAGATAGGAAAGAACTAAAACATTAAAGCTACGCAATCAAACTCGGTAGAATACGGAAAAACTCGGACTCACTTAGAAAAATAGCAACTTTCCTCTACTCTAAAATCAGACTGAAATTGCAGTAAAAATGGGCTCCCAAAATGAGTATTCTTTTCTTACAACCTGTCACCAGTTATCAGTACACTACCACTCACAGGACAATAAACACCTTTCAAGCTGAAACACTATTTGTCCAAATGCTACTAATACTTCTGTTTTTCATTTCACCTTCAATAAAGGTGTCATGCATCTGGTGCCAACTAGTAATGGTTGTAGAAAAGTAAATTTTTTCATCCCCTTATTTATACATCTTATTTTTGTTAAACCATATTTAACAAAAGTATATAATGCAAATAATATTCCAATTTATAAAAAATTAAAAAATAAATTACATTCTAAAAATATATTCTTCTTAAATTTAAAATTATTTAGAGCAACTAAAAAAATATTTTCTTACAATTTTAAAGAATTGGCAGATTATAGTTATACAAAATTGTTTAGCTTTTGATACCATCTAGTGTTGGTCGTAAAAAAGTAAACTTCTTTCATCCCCTTAATTTTATTTATTCACTTATTTAAGCCAGATTTACTAAATGCACAGCAAAATAACAAATTTGTATTTATAAAAAAAATTTGTAAGAAATTTTATTCTAAAAATATGTTCTTCATCAATTTGAAGTTATTAATAGCAACTAAAATAATATTTTTTTTTACAATTATAAAGAATTGGCAGAGTAAAGTAATATGAAATTGGAAATAATCTTAGGTACATATCAAGCAAAATTAAAAGAGTACGGTATATTTCCGAATATAAGCCAATCCGTGTATAAGCCGAGAGTGCATTAGTCCTTCAAAAATGTACCAAAATTTCAAAACTCGTATATAAGCCGAGATAAAAATTTGAAGGGAAAAAAAATTTACAGCTCAAAGAAAGTCGCCAAACGGGGCGAAACATTCGCCAAGCAGGTAACACAGGTCAAGTATTTTCCAATGAAGATGCGTGAAAGTGAGGAGCTTGGCGGCAACGGCGATAGATTGATCTCTGGTAACCCTGTCTGAGCGGAGTGAGCGAGCACCCAGCACACATTCCCGCCCTATTCATTCATTTTCATTGCTTTTGCCCCTGCGTTTGCTTAGTTTGTTTTACTTTTCTTATTGTTTTTATTCAGTTATTTTTCTACATTTATATTAGAAGGATGAGCGGGAATAGAAAGTCATACACAGATAGTCGCGAGCAAATTTCGCCATGTTGTTTCAGCGATGATTTCACAAAATCCAGCCGTAAAATATATATTCTTTTAAATAAAACTCTACTTATTTTAAGCTAATTATTTCCTTTATGTAGGAGAGACATACATCACATAATTAGAGCTCTACATTAGTCGATATTTCGCGATATATAGACCGGCTTTTTTTTTTTAGATTATGAATCCGTATATAAGCCGACCTCCCCGAGTTAGCTTTAAAAAAAGTTCCAAAAATTCTCGGCTTATACACAAAAATATACGGTAGTTAGTAGATAAAAGTAGTTTAAAATAAATAAATAAAATAATCAACTTGAATGAAAAAGCTAAAATAATTTTATCATTAAAAAAATGTTTATTTACACTGTTTATAAATTAAAATAGATATGTAATGAAAATTTTTAAGTGAATGTTCATTTGTCATTGGCTGAAAAGGAACTCCACACCTCCAGGACTCTAAAATAGCAACCTCTAAAACAATCAAGTCAATTTTTTCATAATTTTTGCCAGAAAATCCTTCTTTTCATGTATAAATCATATGACAACAAAACTATAGTGAAACAAATATTCAAAAAATGAAGACCTGGAAAAACCCCCAACAGAACCAATAAAACCCAGAAAAAAAATTTAAAAGATGCCATAAAACCTATGTACACTGGGTTTAAAAAAACTCTTGAGTGTTTTGCAACCCGAGTGTAATCCACCTTACTAGGCAAGGCATTCCTGTATACCTAAAGAAGATGCCAACCTAGAAGAACAGCTGACTGTAGAAATCGAAGCTATTTTTCATCCATACATATTTAGTTCCTGTTAATATAATAATTTAGTTTTTTGCGCTTCACATAAATTCTAGGTTCAAATTTAAGATTTTTAGCTGACAACAATGATATGAATAAGTTATCAGAGTATACAATAGTACATAATTTATTTACACCAAAGATACATAAACAAGTCATTTCATTTAATTAAAATAGGATCAACTTGTAATGCTGTAAGACATTTTAACAGTATTTATTTGTAAGGCCACATGATCTGAAACTCAAACTTTCGTTAATGAGTTACAGCAATTAATTTATAGAAAGATGAAATATTAGAACAAATAAAGTGCAAGAAAAATATTGGTTAAGAAAAATATACATTATTCTAACAAACTACACATATTTTGTATCAGATTACCAAATTAAGTGTACCTATAAGAATTGAAACGGAATTAGAAAATAGTGTATAATTATATATTATTTTATTGTGTCATAAAATAAGCTAATATACATTTAACAACATTTTTTTACTCATAAAGCCTTTTTTTTCAGAATTTCCATTTTTTGAGGGGCTTGTGGATCACGTACATGTTATTCAGGTTTTACGAAATTTTATGCACACATTTCTTTTAGCATTTGGAATAAAAAAAGATAGATAAAGATTTTTTAGGATTTTTTTTTTTAAATATGGGGACTTTGATGCCTCCTAATGCTTATGTGTGTGGGGGGAGGGGATGGAGTCTCTTTTAATAAATACTTTACCTTCATAACATTTTCAATTTTTAATAGACTACTAACTGTACTCTTAATTTGACATAATATGTACTCTAACCATACATAACACTTAACTTACAGAATCTGAATAAACATAAAAATAATGACGCATAAATATACTAGCATTTATTTAAATTTAAATCTCGTTGATATTGTAAAAGCAAACTATTAAATGATAACCCACATACAACATGCGTCTTACCTCACAATAGAAATTCCATTTTGGAAAGACAGTGTTCTTTATCACAGGGGTTTTAAACTCTTGTATTCCAACTAAAATAAAATATCCAGTTAAGGTATCAAGCAAAGAAATAATAGCAATAAAAAGCAAACTAAATACAGAACAATGTGTTTAAGTCCAAGTTGTATAATGAAGAAGAGTACTAGCTGTAAGTTAATTATTATTATTGTTGTTATTGTAATTATTAATGTTTATTGCTTAATTTTACTTACTTTATTTATTTATTTATGTTAATATTAATTAAATTAATTATTTTGGTTAAGCTAATTTTGACTGCATTACCATTACCTTGTATACAATAAATATTTTTTTCTTTTTACTAAATGCCTATTTCCTTCTTCTTCCTTTTTGTTCTAGCAAGTAAAATACTTTTATCTCAAAAACAATCTAAGGCAGTTAGTTTTAATTCCACTGAAAAGAAATATGGATTCTTACCAAATATAGTTGTTTTTTTTTTTTTTTGTGAGCTTTAAAATATTTAATTAGGTAACATTGCAACAAATTGAATCAATGGCTTTCAAATGAAGAAATATGCCTGCCCTAAGGCAGCCATGGATAGCAGAGTAACATTAGGGCATAAAAACCTCTTCATCTCCTTTCCTGTTAATGATATCTGACGATCTATTGTAAGTTAACTGAAAGCTATAGACTTCACTCTGCTTAGGTCTAAAATTAAAAGCTTTTTAGATCAGGGCATTGCAACAAAATGTCTGGAAAATTAGTCCTTATGTTGCCCTGGTAAATTGTACATAATGATTCAGATACTAAGAGCACATTATCTAAAAAGGGACCATTCATAAATGATGTCACACTTTTTTCTCATATATTTGACCCCCTCCCCCTTTATCACAAAATGTCACTCCTCAACGGATCCCTTACCCCCTTTTGTCACATCTCACGCTATGGGCTATGTTACATAAGCATGATGTCACAAATCTTGTTACCCCCTCCCCTCGTCACTTTGTCACAATTTCACGAACCCCCTACCCCCTAGAAGCATGACATCATTTATGAATGATCCCAAACCAGTATTTTTATAGACACACAGAAGAGCAATAACATTTTAAATATTACAGTGGTGTATTTTAAACAATGCCTATGGAAATGAAATTTCAGATTGAAAAATGCTTCATGATTTTTCCTAGTCTTCTAAACTATGTTAATAAACATTCAACTCTAAAAATGAGAAGGTAGAGGAAGAAATATTAAAAAAAAGTATGAGGAATTTGACCTCAAAATTAAGCCTAAACAAATATTGTAAATCATATCTGGTGAAATGTAAGTATATTAAATTGTTCTAAATTAAATGTAAAATGTACTTAATATCAAAAGAATAGTAGAAATTAATCACCTTTGATTAAAAAAATGTAGGTGTGCCCTGTGCATTTGCAATGAAGACCTTATATGTTGAGCTGATAATTTTGTTAATAAACATAACTTACAGAATATTTGAAGATATCCCAATTTAAGTAAATATAGATAATAATTAGTTGATATGACAAGTTGAAGTTTTGAAACTATATATGTTTTGTCAAGATTTTTGCTTTGAAACATAGTAAAATGGAACATTAAAATTCTTGTAGCATTTTAACAAAATAGTGATTTTTGCTCAAATGACCAAGAAAGAAATCCTCTATAAATCAACACTTGAGCATTTTCAAGAAGGAATTATACAGGAAGGACTTATGATGAATTAAGTCCTTTTACTGGAATGAATGCCAGCTTGAGAATTTCCAAAACACAACTAAACTAACCTTATACAGAAAAATATTTTGTACATTACCTAGTATAAATACCTCTAAACACATAATTAACAATAATGTCTAACAAGGAAAAAATCTTAGAGCATTACAGGAAAAAAGGCTTCAAATCTCCACTGCAACTTTACATTCGACTCTTTGGAGTGTCCTGAGATGATATTTTATTTCAAAAGAGAATCTTATTTTCAATTCATATGCATTACGTAATAAGAAGAAAAATTCAAAATAAAAAATAAAGTTTTAAAAAAACAACACAAATTAAATCATCAGAAGCATTTGAAAAAAAAGGGCTAAATCAACTTGCCTGTTATTATACAGTAAGGGTCAGATTTTCCCATTCCTAACATCCCTACATCTGCTTTCACCAAGTCTCTTCCTTCTGCAATGTGTAGACGAAGAACACCCTGAAAATACATTATGTTGGAAATGAAAAAAAAAACAGAAAATCAAGCAACAATGCAATGTGAGAGAATACATTTGAAACAAAGAGAGAAGGGCAGTAAATATATACAGTTGTTGAATCTTGATGTTTTGATTTTGCATAACTCAATTTTCTGGCCAAAGGGGAAAATGTGTGCCTGTCAGTCTGTCTGTCCCCTAATAACTTTTGAGGGAATTGCAAAAGTCAAAAGATTTTTTTGCATTTGAAAGATCTTGACGAGGACATCTCATTTCCATACCTTATTTTTAGATTTGAAATTATTCGTTCAATTTTGAGCATTTCAAAAAATCTTAACATTAGCGCCTATGGGCAAAAATGAAGCTAATTACGTAAACTCTGGGCATAAGATCTAAGTTCCTTTGAGCAAGCTTGGAAAGAGCTTTCAATGTGAAATTTTCTCGAGTTGAACAATTTTCGCTCAATTTTGAACAGATAAAAAAATTAACATTAGTGCCCAAGGGGAAATTTCAATAATATATAAATCTTGTTTTAACAGATGGATTTGCTTGGAACAAACTTTATCGAAAAGATTACGCCGTAGAATATGTAAAGATACGAAGTTCATCCAGAAGTAAATTATCCTATTTTTCCATGAAACATTTTGATCTGGATGTTTAAGGATCTCTCTGAATGAATAAATAAATGAGTGAGAGAATGAATGAATAAATGAGTGAATACAAGGCCGTAGCCAGAATTTTTATTTTCGAGGGGGGGGGGGGGGGAGAGAGGGGCCAGACTTTGAAACACTTATGTTCAGGAAAGTTTCAGGGAGGAATATATGCTACATTGCGAAAAATTTCGGGGGGCGGGCCCGTGGGCCCCCCTCTGGATACGGCCTTGAGTGAATAAATAAATAAATGCATGAATGAGTGAGAACCGTTGAAAAAGGAATATTCAAAGTAATTAAGAACTTAAACTAAATGAGAAAGAGAGAGATAACTAGATTGTAAAATAGAAGTTGGTTTATATGGGGAAAGTAGGCTCGTATAGTTTTAGACGAAACTTATTGATATTAATTTCATGATTATGATAATTATGACACGTATTGTTAGTATACGCTGGATGATCATGAAGCAAAGAACATAATTGAAAGTTTATATATAATTTTTTTAAAAGTTGATCTGAAAAAAGAAAAGCACTTACTGCTGGTGGTGAAAATTTAAGTGATTTCAGTGGTATATCCTGAATTAGTTGCACAGGAAACTTGTTTGGCAAAACCAACAAAGCAGCAACTTGCTCATTTACAGCTTTTCTTAACACATCTCTGACAATAGAAAAAATTAAATTAATCTTTCATATTTTATTGTGCAACAACTAATTTCACAAAGCAAAGTTTTTATGTACTTCAAATGTAATATATTTAAAAGACCAGTCACCAAAATTAAAGACAGATTTTAAATTCTGGCACAGGCTGATCACAAAAATTTTACTTTTTTATTCATGTTTTTAACCAAATTTAACACTAGAATGACCGACATTTTAAACTACCTAGAACTGTTGTTGTTGTCTTTTGACTGCAATCCTGAATGAATATAAGGTTTTTAATAAATAATAAATGTTAAAATAAGTTATTTTATATTATTTTTAAATGCTTGCAGCATTTTAAAATGTAATTTTTTTTTATTATATGAAGCAAAATACTTTATTTTTTAAAAAATAGAGCAAAGTGCTATCATTGAATCCTTGTCTCCCATTTAAACGAATAACATATAATTTAGAAGTAAAATTTTCAATGTACTGTGCTTATATTTTCTACATACGGCAGTGATACTCAAATTGAAGGCCTGCGGGAGGCATGCGGCCCCTTAATCATTTCTGAATGGCTCAGTCCTGGCAGTCAAACAAATTTCTCAAAACGTAATATAGCTTATTTTTGTGCAAGAGCATCCCAAAAAGCATTTTTCTCTCTTTTTGCAAACAATCGCAATTGGATTTAGCTTCATAATGATGGTTAATAATTAATACTTTTACTACACTATTAAAGGCAAAGACCACATTACCTTTTGTTGTTCATGTTTACTCAGATAATAATGGTATTTATAAAGTCAATGTTATTAGACAAGCTTTTAAACAGAAAAATAAAAATTAAAGTGCCTTCAATTACAATATTTATGATTCACGTCTATGCAGGGAATATCTATTTAGGTAGTTTTATTAGACACATTGACAGTTAAACATTAGATACAAAAAATGTTTGTGCCCAGAGTATAAAAGATGACCCTTGCTCAGAGGTAATCTGTCAAGAATTTGTAAATGGAAAAAAAGACCATAGAACTCAGATAAATAAGAAGTTGAACAACTGTACTACAAAAAAAAAAAAATTGTTCGTTCAAAGATGCATCAAAACTTACCCTAAGCCTGGCATATCCAACACATTGGCAACATTTGTCAAGTTGAAATCAATACGCTAAAATTGAAAAAATGAATAATAAATAACTTTTGCAGCATTTTCAGTAAAAATTAAAATCTTATATTGTTTGAATATTTAAAGACAATGAAAAGTGAGAGCATTAAATAAGTTTTCTATCCTCATTCAACTATTTTTCTTTGTAATAAACATAAATATTTCACTCTTCCTTAAAAGGCTACAATATATATATGCATATATAAATGGATTAGTCTTAAGGAACTTTTTTTAAAAATCTTATTTTGTTTTATTCATTTATTCGGTTTTTTTCCCGTGCAAAAACACACAAAATGAGCTGCCCCAATTCAGATATGACTTAAGGGCAGCAGGTACCATGAGGCCATTTTTTTTCTCTATGGTGTGTTTATTTACAATTTTGTCTCATGTCATGTTATATCACTTCATAAGAAATTTAATATTTTAAAGAAAAACTGAATTTCTTAAATATAATTTGAAAAATTTTATTTTTAAAACAAAACTTAGCAATTTTTAAAAATGCATCTTCTTTTTCAAAAATTGGCTTAAAGTCTCAAATTTTTTTTTTAAATTGATTCATTACTCATAAAGCAAAACTTTTATGCTTCGAATTTTTTATAAGTCAAATACTTTTTGAAAAAACAAAAAAAACTGAAGTAATGCAGAAAAAACAATGAAAAATTCCAAAAAACCTACAAAAAGATTTTTTTTTAAAGGACTTAAGTTATCATAGAAGTAGAGCATAAATTTGTTATGTATAGTATCGGGAACATGTCGAAAAAAATCCACATTATAGATCCAAATTTAAAAAACCTTTGCATTTTAATCGAGATGAAATGCTCAAAAAACAAAGTGAGAGAAAACAGCATTTTAAGTTTTCGGCTTGAAAAAAGTTAAATCTTTTCTTTATCAAAATTTCAAGTATGAAACCTTTTTTTTCAGTTACAGTCATGATGAAAGTGCTTCTTCTTGCTTATTTTATTTTAAAAAATAAATATGTGGCTTATATTGAGCACAGTTACTGCTTTGGAATGAAAAGGTGGCACACCGTAATAAAATCAAGGATAAAGCAATAAATATTGCTTCAATTTTTCTGAAACTATCAGGGCACATTTTTAAAGATTTATTTTACTACTTAAGCCAATAAAAAAAAATTTGGAGTTTTTTCAACATTTTTGGGTGCTGGCTCCCCTTAAAAGGCATAATGAACACTATCAGTTAAAAAGTTTTGGTTAAACTTTCTTACTTGAAATTCCCTGATAATTATATATAAACAATAAAGAAACAGCATTTCATATTCCGTCCTGCTTTGTACAATTTTAATCCTATCGTAAATTTATACTTCTTGCTATTGATGTGCACAAAAGGTTATGATTTTGCTTTTTTGAATTACTTATAATTTTGTCTTTGTATAATCAAATGATTTACCTTTTAATGTTTGTAAACTTGTTTGAATTAGCGGGAATGTACTGTTAGTGCATAACAATTACCCAAAGAAATCAGCATGCAAAATAAGTGCTAGAATAACGACTCTTAAACACAAGAGGAAAATATAAAGGATTTAAAAACTAGGACTGCAATGATTAAGAGCGAAAGAGGACAAAATACTCACAAAAATTTTAAAAGTTAAAATTTCAGACATTAGACACTGTACTGTTAGAATAGGAAAGAAGGAAAGCAACATCACTGTTCCTTTCATCTACCTTCCTACTAAAAATATGGGAGAAAACCACCAAGATGAAAAACTTGGGCTTCACCTCTCAGGGGGAAAAAAACTACCATTTGAAACATTGTAATTTTTGGTGAGAAATTTTCTTCTAATGACGTGATTTCAAGCACATTCAAATTTATAAACATTCTCGAAGTACAAATTACTCCTAAAGTAAAAGCGTTGATAAATACAGTTTGTATGATGCTCCAATAAGAAGATGGGCTGATATGAATACTTTCTACGTTAGGTTGACTATTGCTCTTTGTAGCAATGTTAATAACAGCCACATAATGACATTGTTTGTGATAGCAAAGGCTAGAGGACCAAAAGGAATACAATACCAATAATATGGCCTTACTGAGTTTAAAATACCATACCAAATTCAAAAGTCAGCATGGATGGAATGTAAACATTTTAAGGAATACAGTAAAACCTGTAAAGTTGACCACCTTTGTAAGCTGACCACCTAAGTTGACCACTTTCGTCAGGAACGAAATTAGCCCTGTATTGTATAATGTAGAGAAACCTTTGTAACTTGACCACCTACGCTGACCACCAGTCTATGTTGGCCAATATGTACACCAAATTTGGGAGGGAGTATTATAAAAAACTTTTGTAAGTTGACCGCCTAATTACTATTATATACTTGTTTATTTATTTTTGAAAAGATAAAAAAAATAAAATAGCTTCTCCAGGATATTTTTATGCTATAATGTTAGACCAGCATTTGTCTGGATGGATCAATTTGTCTGGATAGATGCTTTTGTATCAGTTTGGAGCAGAAGAAATCTACTTTTGTATCAGTCTAGGAGCCGAAAATATCAACTTTGTACTATTTTTGGAGGATTTTTTTCTTTATTTATTAAATATTAAATGGCTGTTTTAAAGCAACGTTATTTTCATACATCAAAGGTAAGAGTAGTTTCAAGTCTTCAAAATGATAGGAAATGTAAACGTCAGTCATCCTTCAAAAACTGGATTATTTTTATATATTTTAAGAAATTATTTATAACCTAGTCAAAAAGTAAGACTAATTAAACCAATAACCCTTATAAAGGTGTTTTTCAATACTTTTCCCCAGAAACGGATTATATAAAAAAAGTTATTGTTTCTTTCTTCTTCTAATAGTTAAGAATAGTGGGAAGAAAGCGTAAAATTTTCTTCTTTTTAAAAATCATTGCATTCCTTCCTTTTTGTGTAATAGCTAAAACACTATTCTTTCAAGAAAATAAGAAAAAAGTAACTAATATGAAAGGTTCAACTATTTTAAACTATTTATCATTAATTAAAATTTGTTTTTAAATGGTACTTATTTAGGTATAATCATTGTGATTATAGTAACAGTAAAATTTTGAATGAATTAAATATAATTTCATATTTTATCAAATAATATATTTGAAGTTATCCTATTTTCTACTTGCAGTAATATTTATTATTTTTCTGATTTAGAAATATTCCTTTAAATTTCAATCCTAAATACTCCCTTAGATGCTTTGGAAGTAATTAATAGCACCAGAAGAAATTGCCGAGTTCCATAATTTTTCAGCAAGAAAATTCAAGAACCAATTTATATTTTTCAGTTCTATAATAGAAAAGCAAAATGTACTTTTTATTATATGTTTATAATTTAATGTCTAATGATTTATTTTTCTCCAACAACTAATTTTTACATCTTTTAAAAATTGTGTAATAGTTACAATTAAATTTTAAGAGCCCTAGGGTTACAGCAATTGGATGCTGAAAGAAACTAAATCGAAATAAAAGAAAAAGGAAAACCATGATAATTTCATAACTATCAAATCTAATTGAAACTTTAAACAAGAGTACTTTTATGAGGTCGCTCATCCACACCAAAATTTCCATTTTCTCTATAATATTGCTTAACATGTTTGCTAAAGATCATCAATTCATTAAGATATACATGCTTTTTTTTAATGATTCTTCTAGCTTAACTGTCTCTTTTTTTTTACTTATTTTGTTCTTTATATTAATGTTTTCTGTTTTTTTAATTGCTTGTGGTTATATGATATAGATTACAGAACTTAAAGAGTATTAAGAAAAGAAAAAATGCTGCAATTCAATGTTTAATTTTACAGCATTTGAAAGCCCATCTCTAAACACTTTCGGGAACAAATGTATATATTTTCAAACAATGTTTTTATTTAAAATAAAAATTAATTTTGTTTATTTACTTTGAGAAGAAACATTATAAATGATTGAAATGAAAAAAATCCGATTTGTGTAGCGGATGCAAAAAGATTGCAGAACATATGCGCTCCTTTGCTTGTACGTGGAAAGCAGGCTTAAGGAATTTTAAAGAATTGTAATAATGGAGCAGCAATCTTTTTAACATCTGTTCCGTTATTGATTTTTCAGATTGATTAGTATTTCCTAAACATTAGAAAACACAAAGTACACTGAGGAAAAACGCTAAGTTTTTTTTTTCCACATTCCTTGAAATTGTAAACTTTTTATCTATTTCAAGAAAAACTTACTAAATAAAATGTTTAACATAAACAGTGATAAGATGAATGATTTTTCTTTCTATAATACTACAAAATATTAGAAATCGTCTCACTGTTTCTTCTACAAGCGTGGGATACATCGCTCAATCTGCTCAATTTTCTCATCCATATTTGATGTTCTTAAGAGAGGGTAGAGATAATATTCATTAATAAACTACTGCAAAAGGTAAAAAATTAGTTGACTAAAGGAAAAATGTAACAAATGATGTCGATTTTAAGGTGAGAAAAAATAAGATCTAAAAATTTTTCGATTTTTTTCCCGAAAATCGCGATTTGGCGCAAATTTTCCGAAAAACGCATTTTGTAGCAGCATGTAGCAGAAAAATCGTTTTGGCGCAGTTTTGCGCAATTAAATAAGTTTCTTCTTTTCTCTTTGATTTGACAAAGCCATTTTGAAAAATATATATTTTTAGGGAATCTTTAGCATCATATAAGTAACTGAAATAATTAATATGATATTTATCTTAATTTTAACTAAGTACTTTACTTTGAAGTTGTATAGGATACATTGTCAGTCATTCAGGTTAAATTTCTTTAATGATATTTTAAATAATTGTGAAAAAAAAGAAGATAATCAACATTTCAAAGTAACGTCATTACATGAAGCCATGTTTTAATTAATTACAAATAAACGCATAGTGTAAGAAACAAATACAAGAAGAATAAAAAAATATTTAAAAAATCTCCATCCTCTATAAGTTGACCACTAAAGTGCTGCACTGCAAGTGGTCAACTTACACAGGTTAAACAGTACATGAACTCAATCAATTTAATCTTGCAGCTTAAAAAAAGCCGAAAGAAAAAGAATTTCCTCCATATGCTACATTAATATTGGACAATGCAGCAGGGGTATTCCATGATTATAACTTATACTGCTTTGTGTCGAAAATTTCACTTGAGACTGACTTTATTGGATTGCTGTATTGTGCCAGTATGCATCTATTTTTTGGTACATGTTGTCCAACTTTTATGCAGAGAAGATACACATATTACTATAAAACACCAAAATGAAACTGTTCATGGCAAAGCAGGATGTTTGAAGCCTCACTGACAAGTACCATCAGTCTATTTATCTTGAAACTAGATTGTCTAGAAGCAATCAATTTCTAACACTTTCATTCTTATTTTTTTTTGTATGAGAAACATAAAATTTACCCATTCGGATTTCAGAAATTCTCCTTGTTACTTGTATCTTTTGTTTGTAAAATATGCAACACTTTTAGTATAATTAGGGATGAAACGGATATTTGGCAACTATCCGGTATCCGGCCAATTTTTAACTATCAGATCCGCCGTTGCAAAAATATCCGAATATCCGGCATGTTAAGAAATGTATCCGGCGGGGTATCCGGTCGAGTATACGGCAGTAATTTGGGGAGGAAAATTTTCCATCCTTCTAGGAAATTTTAGTGCCAAATAAAGCTAATTTTATGCCAAAATTTTGCATGGCATAAAACTTGTGATATTTCCTTTCATTGATCAATTTCAGTTTTTCAAGCAAAAATAACAGGTTATAACCTCAACTTTCTACTGAACATTTATAGAATAAATTTCAACTTAGTTTTACTTAATTTTTGTAGGTTGCATCATTTTTAAATAATAAAAAGGCATTTCCCAATTTAAATAACTGAAGAGCACTCACAGAAGAGGAATAGGCATTTTCTCTAGTAGGTGAGAATAAATAATGAGATGTATCAGAACCTAATAGGCATCTTAATAGTAGCTTGAGTTATTAAGATACTTTTCCTCGTAAACTGCGATTAAAAGTTTTTTACACTATTCTCTGCTTTAACATTGATCATTTGTTTTTGAAATCTGAATTTCTTTTTACCTTAATTCTGCTCCTTCATGATACGTGTGCTTCCCATTATGCTAAGCTGAAGTGCACAAGACTCCCGTGACATAGAAAAGAGTTTAAATCCCAACCAGGACAATGATGCTATTGATTAGTGTAGCACTTCCGATCATGTCTTAGTGGTTTGGACTCCACTTTAAACTGTAACTCCTACAGCAATCTATAGGGGCACTTCATGCTCAACCTATTTTTAGTCAAATATAAGTGAAGTTCATTCAGTAGCATTGCGAGAATTTTTGCTAGGAGGGAGATTCACTTGCTAATCCATGTATGCATTCGTACAAATATACACATATATGTATATAGAGAGATTGTCCTCATGAGGACTATGATCAAATGAAAGATGAAATTAGAATTTATGCGTTTGAGTGTGACTCAAATTTAGTTAAACAGATCTAACTTTGCTGCATAGTGATGGTGATAGAGACACCAAATTAAGACCTCATACCAACCACTTTTTTTTTTTACTTTGAAATTTGCTATTTGCTGATTGCTGCTTTCTACCTTGCCTAAAAGGAGCATGTAATTTGTCTTTATAAATAGTTTGTGGTTATGCTCACTCCCCTCTTGCTACATCCAGGGGTGAAAAATCTACACCAATTTTCAATCCCCGATACATCCAATACAAAAAGAGCTACAATTGCAATTTTTTGCGTGAAACCGCCAAAATTGCGATTTTAAATTCTAAAAGGTTTAAAAGGTGAAAAACAGCAGTTAATTGCACTTCTTGTCACTGAAGGTTACACAAAATTAATAAATAGTTTTAAAAATAGCAAAATTTTAATGTGTTTATGCACTTTTTAGGGCTATGAATATGAATTGAGGAGGTATTATGACAATTCTCACTCCCACTCAAATGTTATTTAGTTTTAAGCTCTTTTCTATCAGTGCACATTCTCTAGTTCTTCAGGCCCGCCTTAGCTCATTACATCCCTGGCTGGTGGAAACAAAATACTTGCAGATTGTTGACTTTCACTTTGCCTACTTTCCCGCAATTTTTTTTTTTAAAGTATGAAAGAAGGCTTAATGCATTGTAAGAATATCGTTAAAAATGAAAAGTCAAAAATAAGAAGTAATTAAATAAAGATTGAAAAAAAAAATTAAAGTAGGGTTTTGAGATGAGGAAAATGTGTCTGTCGGTCTGTTTGCCCCTTCCCCCTCAAATAACTTTTGAGGGAATTATCTGATGCGATTTTTTTTTTTTTTTTGCATTTGAAAGATCTCAATGAAAATACCTCCTTTCCATATTTTATTTTTCAATTTGAACAACAATTTTTCATTCAATTTAAATATCTTAATATTAGAACCTACCCTGGACATAAGATCAAATTTCCTTTGAACAAGCTTACTGAAAGGAGCTATAGACGGGGAATTTTTTTGATTTAAACAATTTTTTCAATTTTTAACAGTTCAAAAAAAATTAACATTACCGCCTATGGGGAAATTTCAATCCTATATAAATCCTGGTCTAACTGACAGATTTGCTTGAAAAAACTTTATCGGAAAGATGTTATGACGACGTAGAATATGTACAGATACAAAGTTCAACCAGAACTAAACGAGCCAATTTTCCTATAAAAATTTTTGATTTAGATTTTTAAGTATATTTCTGAATGAATGAATGAATAAATATTGTATCATGAAACATTTTATGTTTAAAGTTCGTTTCTTTCGAATTCTGTACAAATAAAAACAAGGTCTTAATGTTTTGTTTTATGTGTTACATTATTAAAATGCAACACATTAAAATAAGGCATTAAAACCTTGTTTTTATTTGTACAAAATTTGGAAGAAACGAACTTTAAACATAAAATGTTTTGTGACATACCTATGGCTAACTTAGAAGTATTTTTCTAATAGGTTTAATGAACTTTCATACATCAACATCAAATTTATAATCTAGCTATTTCTCTCTCCTTCTCATGTAACTTAGTGCTTAATTGCTTCAAATATACTTTTTTCAATGGTTAATAAAGGTCGACAGGGTGGCGTAATGGTAAGGCGCAAGCCTCATACTCCCAAGATCGCAGGTTCAAACCTGGCCCAAGTCGGTGGAATTTCAAGATGCAGAAAATCATCTGCACCCATGTTGTATGCAGCATGTTAAAGATCCCTTCAGTATCCGTTTGGCATGGATTCTCCCAGCTAAATTAAATTCCTAGTGCCGTTTGCATCAACAAGAGCTCAGGTGCCGCCATCTAGGGGTAACTGAGCGGCAAAAAAATTGCGGCAATGGTACCACACTCATTGTGATGCCGCTGGAAGAGTTGGTACCAATCTCTGGGGACCCACTAGGTCTGAAAATGGCCCATTAGTAAGTAAACAAAACATTATTAAAATGCACATAGATTAAAGCATACAGATGGTTTGGAAAAATGTTTTTTAATATATTAAAAGTGTTTTAAAAAATGATGAGTGAAACACATTTGTTTTTTTTTGTTTTGAGGTTGTAGCACATAAAAAATAAGTAAAAACATAACTGAATGGAAAGAGCAGCCTGATATCCGGCCGAACTACAAATATCCGGTGGAACATGTATCCGGTTGAACTCTGATATCTGGTCCGGATATCCGTATCCGGCAACATCACTATCTGGTTCAACTCTAAGTATAATCAACATCATTGTAGCAAAAACCATCAAAGAACTAAACAAATTGTGTAGCTGTTTTCCATTGATTATGCATTTATTCATATTTTAGCTATAAGATTTTTTGTTCAATTTTCATATACTTTTAATCTAATTAAATAGAGAACTAAAATTGGTTTTAAAATTTATGCATTAATCATGGCCTTAGATTAAGTATCATTATACAGGGTGGGTAGCAAATTCTTTCAATGAAAAATACGCACTTTTAAGCACTTTTTAAGCACTGGGGAAAAAAATTAAGCACTAAAAAAAATCATTTTAAGCTATGCACATTAAACCCCCCCCTCCCCAATTGCCAAAACTCCTCAATATAAATAATATAAAATTTATATTGCAACATAACAGCAAAAATAAAAATAATAAAACAAGATGTGAATACATAATTGCATAATATAAAGGAAAAACTGGTTTCTGACAAAGAGCTAAATTCTTTATTTTACAAACCACCATAAAAAACAATTACAGCAAAATTTAAAATAAATGTATGCACTACATAGTTATTTATTCTATTCCTTAGGGATCATTCATAAATGATGTCACGCTTCGAGGGGGAGGGGGTGCGTGAAACTATGACAAAGAGTGAAAGGGGAGAAGTGTAACATCATGCTTATACAACATTGCGTCACAGCCCCCCCCCCCCCCCGCAATTTGGATTCTCATTAAGCTGACCAAGAGATCATTACCATTAACCCATTATCAGCAGCCCAAACGCCAGGGGATTTAAAAGTTTCCTGGGAATTGCAGGGACTAAACAAAGAACAAAGCTCTTCCCACTACCCAGGGAGGGGATGGAACTGGACAGAAAATGACTTCATCATTGGCTACGCACAACAAATGTTGAACACATACTCTTGTTCCGATAAGCTTCTGTCTGAATTCCTGTAATCACATTAGTTCTCCATGCCTCAAGGCTTGCTTGGCGTTTTTTTATGGGGGTCATTTACGAGGACCATATGCTCTTATACCACCAAAGAATAAACATGAATGAAAAATAAGCACTTTTAAAAGCTTTTAAAAACAAAAGCAAAAACAAGCACTATTAAGCACTTTTAAAAACCGCTACGCACCCTGTTATATCAAGTGACTGTAACAGTATAAGGGGTCACACCAGAAAAAAATTCAGGTCCGTTTTTGGACCCTTCAAAAAATTCCCATCAACGAAAATGGACGCTTCCCAAAAGTCCAATCAATCAAAATGGACCCATCACAAAATTCCAATCAAACAAAACGGACCCTTAAAAAAATTCCGAGCCACCAAATTGTACTTTTCGCAGAATTTATTCGTTAAATAAGCTGCCAAAAATAATAAAATTTTTACCACAGCATTTTTAACTGTATAATTTCTCAAAAATGTTTGATTTTTCAAATTTTTTTCCATAGTTCACAAAACACAGACCCTGTTAAAAATGCTGGATCGACTCCTGAGTACACAGATCTGTTTATGTTTTCAACAGTGAATATATGTTTAGTTTTTCAGCTTTCATTAGGGGTTAATCCAGCATTTTGAACAGGGTCCTGTTTTTGTGAATTTTAAAGAGTTTTGTGAAAAAATCAAATAACTTTGTGAAAACTGAAACATTTAACAAATAGTGATGAAAAATTTTATTATGATTTTCCGCCTATTTAATAAATAATGGTGTGAAAAGCACGTTTTGGAAGCTTGGAATTTTGTGAAGGGTCCGTTTTGGTTGATTGGAATTCTGTGAAAAGTCCGAAAACTTGATGTCAAGTTGTAAGCCCTTGTCAAGAAAAAAAAAATCAACCAATAAATTTTGCAGAGCTTAAAAATTAAATTAGTATGCAAAACAGTAGCTTTGATGTAAGTTGAATGCAGAGAAACAAGTCATTATAAAAAAACAAAGCCTTTTATTTTGGCCTTACATACAATAAATTAATCAACAACTGCACACAAATAAAAAAATACATCACAGACAAACTACAGACCTACTAACTAGAACCCACAAAAAAACTCGCAAGTAAATTATCTTAACAACTATGTCCAGAAAAACCAAAAAAAGCCTATGCCTGAAAAATATGGCATACAACCTAGAGCATACTAACAACGAATACAACATTCCAGCAAAAAGAAAAATCCAGAATTTCCATCAGATGTAGACAAAGTTAACCAGTTTTATTCTATTACAAATTTAATCAGACATCGTGACAGACAAGTTACTTTTCTAGGTAAACTAATACTTCATTATAATCTCTCATGGATAAGTTTCACACTACCCCAGATCTTATTAGGACACAAAGAGCATTATAGCAACAACAGCAGCAGTTTATATACTTTTCTCCACCAGACGTCTACCTGTTAGCCGAAGACTTAGGATTGGGTGAAAGCTATCCGCATCGACATTATGCAAACAAGAAAGTCAGCACCGCCGTCCTGGGACATCATACTCATGACATGTGTCATGGCTGATAATCGCCACAAAATGGTAAAAATATTACGTCATGAGTTAGTTACGTAGTTCGGCTGTGCCCGTAACAAATTACCAATTAAGTTTGGAGGAAAAGTAAGCTGTAACCAATATTACATTTACTTTTAAAGTAATTAAATAAAAATAAACATTTAACATTTAACTGAAAGTTGTGAGACCATACAGAGGGTAGTTAATACTAACAAAACAAACCCGAATTTTCTCTAGCGTGACCACTGCTCATTGCACTTGTTTCCTCTAAAACATTTTATATTTTCTTAATTACCGAAATTAAAAATTTGTTATTGAAAAGTTTATCAAGAACAATATAACAATAAAATCAAGGTAAAAATTCACTTCATGTTTCATACTGAAACTAAATTTAAAAAGATACTGACCGGTCGATTTAAAAAGAACACAGTTACTCCACCAACAAGAGGAAGGATTTTGACTAAAGGTTTCATTACCACCCGCATTGTGCCATAAATCTGAAAACAAAATTTGAATCTTAGGCTATTTCAAAGAAAAATTTCTATATTTATTCATTCGTTAAATAATCATTTATGGTCTTCACATAGTTCAGTATCATTTACCTGCAGATCTTTTATTCCAGCTCTAAATTTTTTAACGCCTACTTGAATGTTACAATCACCAGAATACCTAAAAAACAAATAAAATATTGAAAAATAAATGTCTGAAAATGTTTCACTTTCCATGTAAACAAACTAAATCTAGAAATTTCTACGATTATGATATAAGTTACATTAAATCAAAGCTGATATATGACAACTGAAAATGAATAAAAAGACAATAGTGATGCCGCTAGACTTTGGAAACTGCAGGCCACTGGGACCCAGGACTTCCACATTTATGGGTCCCTTTTTCTGAAAAGCGGGTCCTTATCCATAAAATAGCATATCACGGTTTTAAAGATTTCAGGGGTGGTAGCAGTATGGATTTGCATTTCCTGAACCTTGATTCTTTTTAATAGGTACTAAGGTACTGTATTGTCAGACATATAAGACAAAATGCGATTTATTAGGTTGTACTTTATGAAAAATACTTGAACCAGATGGAAATGGATAAAAGAACTTATTTTAAAAGGGGTCGCAATGGAAAATGTAGAAAAAAATAGGACAAATGGTTTAAAAACCCGTGTACTATTTTAATAAAATGTAGAGTATTAAAAGAATTAATACAATAGCATCAAAATAATCATCAGAATGATAAGGAAATGTTATTAAAATTATTTACATGCATTTAATACATCTCTTTTGCACACTGCAGTTTATTATTTCCTGCATGAATTATGGATTTTTCTACTTTAATATATTGCAAAATTTTTTGTTTTAAGGGGAATCGCAACAGGCCTCCGGCAATCTTCGTCTCCCATGTTATCTCTACGGAGCGGGTTTTCCACATTTCCTGAGTTTATTTTTTGGAGTATCTTCATGCGGTTTTTTGCATATGAAGCACCAAGGAAAGCTTTTTATCTTTGTCTTTCGAATTTTGAAGTAAGAAGTAAAACTTTTTCAGAAATGAGAAAAATACTTGCGTTGCTAACTTTAAAACGCTCTCAAATACGTCTTAATTAAAATATTTTAAAAAATGAAAGTAATAGACGAAATTTACACTGTTTAGCGTCTGAATCCACAAACAGAAGTTCATTTCGTCCAGTATTTCAGCTGGAATCTTTAAAACAAAAACAGCAGATTTATCGCAAAAAAATTGAGAATTTATTCACTGCTTTGCAGCGCCCTCTGGAAAAACAGGGAATTTCTGACGAAAAAAGGGAAGAGTTTTAGAATGAGGCATCAATCAACTGTCATCCTTTAGGCAAAAAGTGATTAACGGTTGATTTACTGGAGTTTACTGTTTGAGCAGGAGTTTCCCAGGGGTTTTCAGGCAAGGGGCAAGACGGTTTTATTTTGCTTCCTTCTTGGCCTTTTGAGCGAAAGGATCTAGAATTGAAATTTCTGTTTTCCGTAACATATTTTAACCCATAGTTTTTTAATGTCTTAGTTATTGGAATTTGTTCTATGTAAAGACAGAACCAAGATATAAAAGTAGAAGCTTTAAAATTTTACTTTGCTTAAATAAAATAGGTTTTTAAGCATTCCATTTAAAAAGAGCCCTACAAAAATATAAAAAAGTATTTTAACGCATTTTTGATATAATATGAGAAATATAAATACAATAAATGAGTAAAAAAAATAATGGGTGGAAGAAAACGCGATTTAAAGTTCTTATAATTTTAAACTTAATCATACTTTTTAAATGCTTTGTATAAAACATTTTTAACAACAATAATTTTCAAAAAGAGAAATGGTGTGTTTTAAGAGGATACAACAGTTTTTAAGAGATACAACAATACTGTAATTTGACTAGTTGGTTGGAAAAACGAAATATTCGAAACCCGAATATTAATTACTACTAAAAATATTTACAAAAAAGGGGGGGGGGGGGGAATTGCACTTGACTGATTCTATGTTACAAGCTCATTGATAATACACAAAGTTTAAAAAAAACTGTTATGACATTTTAATTTATGGAATTGTTTAACGTTCAAAGTGGAATATTCATTTGTTTTTCGCTTGACAAGTGAGTTTTATTTATTCATACTCATTTTTATTTATTTGAAGCAAAGTAAGGCCGGGAACACACTTGGCGTTTTTATCCGATCGGACTTTTTACTGTCGCCGTCGTATCAGTAGTGGCGTAGCTAACAAAAGGTCTATAATATTCATTATAACTTGATAATAAATACGAATCAATATACCTAACCCTACCTGAAAAAATATATATATATCTTCCAAAACCACGTTAAAAGCAAAACGCAAGGTACTTACATAATAATAATGGCCACAAATACAATAATTTCAAATGATGCATTTTTACCAAACAATTCGAAAATACAATGAAAAAAAAAACAAATGTAGTCAAATTGATGTGGCACATTTGAGTTAGACGTCCCTCTATCTATTAAAGAAAAAGTCATCAAAATCGGTTCATTTAATGAAAAGTTATGGATGAAAAGCCAAAAAAAATGAACCTATTTCTGCCCATAACTTCTTTTCTAATTATCGAATATGGTCAAACGAAGGTACGGGACCTATGGGAAACCACCTTCGATCGATTTTTAAAAAAATCATGAAAATCGGTTCATCCGGTGATAAGTTATGAGTGGACAAACAAACAAAAAAAAAAACGACATACATACAATATGAATGTATAACCTCCTTCCTTTGTGAAGTCGGTTAATAAACCATTTTTATCTAAAGTTATTGAGACTACAATTTTTTTTCTGCTATTTTTCAGTAAATTTAGCTATTTTGAGATTTTTTTTTAGCATGCAAGTCTTAGGTCTTTGTAAAGGCGGTAACTCCATTAACTTATAGCCAATCCCTGCTAAAAAGCTAAAAGCCCTCTAAAAGGCTACGGAGCAAACGTTGTTACCCCTAAAAATCCACAAATCCTCTGAAAACACCCCCCCCCCCCCCCGTAAAAATTTCAATGGCATAGTGACCTCGATAATTTCAATGGCATAGGCCCCCCCCCCCCCCCCCATTGGCATATGATGCATCATAACATACAGTAAAATAGGTTCCGTTATTTTTCTTCTATGGTTTTGACAGAGAAAACCTTCGCCCAGCAGCAATATATTGGGATGGGACGAAAAAACCCTATTTTTATTTTCCAAGTCTAAATCATGACCCACTCCATACTATACATTAAGTTTCTCATTATTTTGAACCATTATCAGTCCACTGAGTTCACTACACCTCAAGATCTTCTCTTGCAAAGACGCTCTCAACGGCTTGTGGCCCCCTTGTATGTACCAAATCTTGTCGTGGCCTCGAGTTTATGCATATACTAGTAAACCCGGCGGTCATACGAAATGACAGCTGTTCTAGATATTATAAATTGTAATTAAAATGATTTGTGCAAAGGTGTCTGCTAATTCAAACTGAATTACCCAGGTCAGACGCCCCTTCACTTACTGCCCCCCACTACTATATACGTATAATAAAATTGTTTGTGAAAATTATACATTTACCATCGAAAGAACTTATTGAAAATTTTATTATGCTTTTCGAAACAAAAGTTTTAACGAAACTGGAAAAAAGAGCACTGCCACTCTAATAAAAAAAATTTAAGCGCGACGATTAATAAATAAATTAAAAAGAACGAAAGGATTAAATTAAATTCGCGTATACATTAATTTTTAGCGGAGATTGAAAATACAGCGAAGCCTTACTCAATATGATAGAATAACGTTTTGATTATTATTAATATATTTGTTACATTTGTTAGAATAACAATGGCATTGATTTGCTTGATCACACGGCAACTGTAATTATATGGTTGGAAACGACGGCAACAATGCAAAAATAAAATAAAACGGATTTTAAAAAAATCATTGAAAAATTTAAAAAAAAATAATTAAAAAAAAACTAATTGAGTCACAACTTTCATTTTTACAGCGATGAGTTTCTCGGGTCATAAACATTCACCGTGCCGAATGTGGTCTCGATCGGTAAAACGGCCTGGGATCCTATAACGGACAGACAGACAGACAGAATAAGCCGCTTAATATATAAGACTAATAAGCCCTGCGGTCATACGAAATGACCGCTGTTCTAGGTATTAATAAATTGTAATTAAAATGATTTGTGCAAAGGTGTCTGCTAATTCAAACTGAATTACCCAGGTCAGGCGGCGAGGAAGCCCCTTTGCTTACTGCCCCACACTACTATATATTTATTTACAATACAATCAAATTGTTTGTGAAAAATATATATTTATCGTCGAAAAAACTTATTGAAAATTTTATCATGCTCTTCAAAACAAAAGTTTTAACGATACTGGAAAAAAGAGCGCTGCCACTCTAATAAAAAAATTATAAAAAGCGCAGATAATAGATAACTCAATTAAAAAGAAAGAAGGGATTAAATTAAATTCGCACAGGCATTAATTTTTTAACAGAAATTTCAAATACTGCGAAGCCTTACTCAATATGCTAGAGAAACGTTTTAATTATTATTAGTATATTTGTTACATTTTTACAACAATGGCAACTGCGTTGATTTGTTTGTTCACACGGCGACTGTAATTATATGGTTGGAAACGACAGCAACAATGCAGAAATAAAATAAAACGGCTCAAGAAAATCATTGAAACATTTTAAAAAATTAATTTAAAAAAAGTAATTAAGTCACAACTTTCATTTTTGCGGCGATGAGTTTCTCGGGTCGTAAACATTAACCGTCCGGTAAAACGGCCTAGAATTCTATAGCGGACAGACAGACAGAATAAGCCGCTTACATATAAGATAAATTAATTAATTTATTTGTGTTTAAGTTAGTTTGTGTGGTCCCGGGTCCCGAGTTCCCACTTGTATGTGCACATAAAAAAGAATAAAAAATATTCGAAAGATAAAACGGTCTTACGGTCTAACTATAAAACTAATAATGATGGGGGGGGGGGAGATTAAAAATTGCAAAACATTTGAATTCTTAGAATCTGAAGAATAAGAATAATAAAATTAATAATTATAAAAATACACAGAGGGAAGTAGATGAGAGGAAAGGAGTAGACAAGCTTTTCCAAAACGTGAAAAGCTTTTTGACTATAAATTTCGGAAGGAAAAAAAAAGTAGGTACTGTTGCATACTTTTATAAAAGTACGCAACAGTTCATTCAAGTATATTTGAATGAAAACATACGCGTGCGAAATTCTGGTATTACACTCAATGTAATACTCAACTTTATAAACTTTTATTTTTTATTATGATTTAATTACTATTGATTTAATAAGTACCTAAGTATTCCGCTGATATGTGGTATAATCGAGTACAGTAAACATACTCTTATTTCCAAGGAAAAATACAAAATGTCATATGTAGACTTGTAATAGATTTGGTCAAAATAATATGCAATATTTTGCCATTGTGTGAAATATTTTACCAGTAGGAAATGATTGTACCATGGTCTCCTTTCCGAGACTCGTGGGTCTCCGATTTTACTATTTTCTCCCGCGGCCCCTCAGATTTGTTCTGTGGCCCCCAAGGTGGCCATATCGCTCATGTTGTAAAACCCTGCTCTAGCATTTTCCAAGCACTACGATCTACTGCAGTAATGAAAAAAAAAAAAAAGAAAAGTATGGAGAGGCTTGTGTTAGAATCAAAAGACTTTTAATAGAATATTAGTTAGACGCTCTGCCCTATTCGCATTATATGACATCCCCCCCCCCCCCCCTCCGGCAATTTATGAAATGACGAGTCGAACCACAGACCTAACGCTTTTGATTCTCGAAGAACTTCCGCACAATTCCTAACTTAGTTAGCTTAGATTAATTTGGGATACGTAATGCCACCAAGAAAACAGTTCAATAATACTGAATGAAGAGGTTCCAATTGCTGGCATTTCTCTCTTTTTTAAATAATTGTTTCGCATATTTTTAAGATTTGTGATAAAAGGGTATTTCTGTCGTTCTATCATAAAACTAATTCAATAGCACAAAATTCATCTCATTCCCTAACTTTAATAATAATTTAAAAACTTAATTATTTTATCATTACGACAATCACAGCCAAATGTGTAAAAATGTATGGGCCGCGGAAATTCCTTTCAAAATGATTTTTAAAGAAATGAGAGATTCAGAATATTGAAATAAAAAGTCTCACCAGCAGTTTTTTTTAAGGTAAAAAAGCAAAAGCATATAAATAATAAAACAAATTGAAAAATAATTCACTATAATAATTTTAAAGTATCACTGCAAAATAAAACCCCAGTTCGAAAGGTTAAAATTTTTGCTGGGCACCAGAAGTTTGTATTTCAAACATATAAAAATATAGGGCTGAAATTAAAAAAAAAAAACATAGTAGAAAGTCGGAGCAATCAAATGTTTTTCGAAAATAAAAAATGAGGAAGGGACTGTTGTTACATACAGCATTTTGATTACAGGGATGGTTGTCAAGTTGGTTTGAGGAAGAGCCAGAACTCCCCCCACCGCCCTCCACACACACACTGGACGCGATCCTTTTTTTTCTTTTCACGGTCGGAGTCTGTGTGTTTGTGTGGACAATAATTTCAGCCATTTTTTAACGTCACCAAAGATATCCTAATATACGTTTTATGTCTTAAATGTCCAAAAATTAAACCTTGAATCCCCCACCTCTCTCTCTCTAACATCATCAATGGACGTTCAAAATTGGGAATTTTCGAACCGAATTTAGAAAAAAATTCTGCGGAAGACTACATGAATCCATCTGTTTTTGGTGTCGCCAAGGAGAGTCTAATATGCTTTTTTTAAAATTTCAATTTCAAAAAACTTCTGGGGGGGATCTCCTTCCCCCAAAGCCTTTTCCGTCACCTAAAATCCTTGAAAATCAACAAAATTGTAGTTTTAGAACTTCACATTAGAAAATTCTTAACTGTCTTTTAACATCACCAGAGATTGCCTTACGTGAGTTTTAAGACTTGAATTTCAAAACATTTATGAAAAATAGCCTTGAATCCCTCCTTGGTCTAACAGTATCAATGGATGTCATTGCGAATTTCCGGGAAGGAGCCCTGAACTCTACAAATTTTTTATTCAATGTCACCAAAGAGAGACCACCCCTAGCCGTCCCCCTAACGGCATCAATGATAGTATAAAATTGCGTTTTTCGAATTTAATTTTCTAAATTTTTCGGGGTAGATTCCCAGGACTCCCCTCTATTTATGCTATAATATCATACTTACGATAAAGTTTATATTGATAATTTGTGAATTCTCTTTTTTCCGCATATATAACGCAATCGTCCCGAATTGTTTTCTAACAATATTCTAACAATGAGCCCTTTCTATACCAGAAGCTGGACTCGCTCATATTACATGTATACGTATATATATATATCAATATTAAAACGATAAATTATTTATAATAACTATATATGTGATATATAGGGGCCGTTCATAAATGATGTTACGCTTTTTCCCCATATATTTGACCTCCCTCCCCCCCCCTTTGTCATAATATGTCACACTTCAGCTGACTCCCCTCCCCCCCTTTGTCACATGTCACGCTATGTTGGATAATGCAGAATGTCACACTTCTTCTTACCTCCTTCCCTTGTCACACTTTGTCCCAAGTTCACAAACCTCCCTCCCCCCACGAAGCGTGACATCATTTATGAATGATCCCATCAGGCTTCGAAATTAGGATGTAAAACTTAGTCGTCATTGGCACTTAGCTGTTTTGTTTTAGTTGCCAAAAATGTTCTGTTAGGCGACATTTTAAAATAATTCAAATTTCTTGAACAGAGATAACAACTTATTACTATGAAGACAGTTGTGCAGCAGTTACAAATATTTCAAAACATCACAACCTTACGGAGAAAATTATTGATAAATAAGGGGAAAATGTTCAAAAATCAATTCCTATGAGTAACTTTTGAGAAGGTGGTAATTTTGCGTAAATTTATGAATCAATATAAACTTTTATTTTGTTCAGTGCCTAATAATATAAATTATGAGTCAATTGTCTTAACTATTTTTTCAAGTGTCATTTACGATGTAGTGTAGTACAAAAGTTCATTTGTAAGTAAAAAATCACGATTCAAACATTTGAAGGTCAAGAAGTTACGATAGTCTTCATAGGTATCGTAAAAACTCAAAATAAAGAAGATTAGATGAAATATGCATATAAAAATTTAATTGTACAAAGTTATACTAAATTTTTTAAAAATAAACAAGTATAAAATGTCGACTTGGTGAAAAATTGTGGTTGCCACAATTGTGGTTGCCCCCCTGAAATGGTAAAGATAGTCTAGAATTTAACCAATTTTCTTGGAAAACAATGAAATTAGCCAACTTTTCCCGAAGAAGCCCCCCCCCCCCCCTGAAATCCAGGTTTAGCTACGAAACTGCGTCAGTGTAAGGTCAAATTTGCACTTAATGTCCCACAACAACAAGCGAATGAGAACAGCCGAAGTAAAAAGGAAAGTTGAATACTAAAAAAAAATCTTCTAAATGATTATGTCCATACAAGACATCCCCCCAAGTGCGATGGCGTACCTTCGCCTCAAAAAGAATCCCCCTCCTTCTTAAAAACGGCAATGGCGCAGTCGTTCAGTTGACACAGCAAGTTGCAATTTCGTTCAGTTGAAAGTTATTAAACTAAATTTCCAAACATTTAATGAATACGATTTTCGTTTGTTTGTAATTTAATAAATTAAATATCGCAATTTCTTTAAACAGAAACTTGCAGAAATTCATTGCAATAAAATTTGTTTCAGCACATCTGCTTAATGCATACCTTAATTGATTTAATAAAAATGCATATTCATTTCATCCCATGATGTACTACTGCATGGTTTTTTTACCTTGCTAAAATTAATATGAACCGGTTGAGAATAATATTCTACATCTACATTAAGAGGTGGGAGTGGAATTTTAAAGAATTTTAGACATTAATTTAAATAGAAGTTTATAATAAAGATAATTGAAAAACATTGAAAGCAACTAACATCGCAAACGAACAAGAAAACTAGGCACCGCTTGTAATAAGACACATTTCCTTTGAAACATTTTAACAAAGAACCAACACCAGATGTCACATTTTTGAAGATTCTAAACGACCTGCTGTAAATGTACGCTAGTGGAGGTTGATAAAGAAGAACGCCCCAGAGGGAAAGAAACGTTGAGGGTGAGAATAGGGAAACAAGGGAGTGTGTGTGGGGAAAACCAAAACAGGGAATTTAAACCAAAACAAAAAAATCCCCAAATTAGCTTTTTTATTGCAGCGCCATCTAGATGTCAGAATTCGCTACATCGGGAGCTTTCAATTCCCCTTAATAATGCTTGCAGTCTTTTCCTTCATTCCTCTCCTATCCAAAAAGTGCAGAAAACGTCGAAATTCAGGGTTCGCTAATTTTGCGTAATTGATTGAGGGGAAATTAAGAGCTAGTTTTTAAAAAATAAAAATAATACTGCAAGAAATTAAAGCACAGAAGCTTATTAATTTAGAAAAAAAGCAACGATTAACAAAAAACATAACTGCAAAAACGGACCCTTTACAGAAATCGCGATTGCAAAAATGAAATTACATATTTCCGATTGTAATTACATTTCATTTCCCTTCTGTTTAAATCATTTGTGTCTTAAAGTCTGCAGCGAAAACATTTCCAATTTTTCTCTGAAAGTTGGGGGTTTGGCTTACATGGGAATCGATTCTTACGCAAGTACTATATACGGTAAGATTTTGATAAAAATCAGAAAAATTTTTATTTGTTTACTTCTTAATTAAACATAAAAAATCATTGAAATCAAAAAAATACGATTTCCGTCAAGGATGCAGAAAGGTTATACAAAAAAAAAGGAACGCATGCGTTTCTTTGCTTGCACATGGACATTATGCCTACAAAATTTTTAAAGTATTGCTGGAATTAACCAAGAAATACATATTGCTGCAATTGAAAGGGAAAAAACAAAAAAGGGATGAAAAATTTAGGGGGATTGAGCAAAAAAATTTCCGATATTTCTGGAAAACTATCATTTCTGAGATATAAATGAAAAATCTACCTTTTATAAGAAGAAATTTTTTCATCTATGCAATTAGCAATTGATTCAATAACAATTCGACCAAGAATTAAAACCCAGCTCCCATATTTGAAAGCTAAAAATTAAGTTATGGATTTTTGGTCGATTACATGGACATAAGCACTTTCTTTAAATAGTGAATGTAATAAGGCTATAACAAATTAAATAGGAAAATTTTGTTCATTACTTTAACTCAAAATAAAAGCTATGCAAAAATCGTAATTGTCTTGAAGAAACGTAAAGAGTCCATTTTTATCATTTTAAATTATTTTATTCCTCCTTGGTGAAAAAAATATACAGAATGGCCTTGGTGAATATTTTACAGATGATTAGTTTCTTAATAAATTCAGTAAAAATAAAGTTCCTCTCGTGGCGGTAATAAAATCATAGCGGCAACGAGAGACGAACCCACAAAGCTTGCGAAAAGACAGAATGGAAGAATGGAACAGATTACCTGCCTAAGCATGCGTTTAAACACTCAGGCACATTTGCATTTCCTGATGTTAAAAAGGCAACCAATCACAGTCAAGCTCGTCATCTTATGACGTTATGCAAACATGAGTTTAACATCGGGAAATGCGTCACAATGATGATTGAATATTTGTGACTTTGCAAGACAAAAATTACAGGAAAATCCTAACAATGGCCCGCCTCTTGCAAAGCACAATTTTCACAATTGTAATAAAATACAAAAATCACTTACAAATTTTCAAAAGTTCAATCAAAAAAAAATTTTTTCTTTTTTTTTTAATTTGTTTCTTCTTGAAACATTCACAAGATGGACAAGTAGAACTACACTCAGAAAGTTTAAGTTAAAAAGTCTTTAAGGAAAGAATTCAATTTATTTTTGTTTAAAGCTTTAGTGAAAAGATCTGCAAAATTTTCTTTCGTATTAACGTAACTTAAACTAAACAGTTTTTCTTCAATTAAATTTCTTAAGAAATGCAATCTTACATCGATGTGTTTAGTTTTACAATTCTCTATGGATGAATTAGAAAAGTTTATTGCAGCTTGATTGTCGCAGAGTAAATTAAATGCAGGTTTTATATTGATTAAATTTAATTTTGATTTCATTCAAAATGCGAACTATCCATGTAAGCTCTTTCTCTGCCTCGGTTAAAGAAACATATTCCGATTCCATAGTAGATAAGGTGACACATTTTTGTTTAAATGCTTTCCAGATGATAGGAGACTTATCGATGAATATAATCATACCTCTGACTGAAATTCTGTCATCGCTATTAGCAGCAAAGTCTGCGTCACTAACAAATTGAACTTTTAAATCTGAAACATTTGATAGACAATTTTAAACAACTTGTTTGATGCAAATAACCTATAAGTTTAAGAAGAACGTTCCAATGCACAAGTCCAGGATTCGACTGAAATTGTGATAAGATATTCACTGCGTAACTTAAATGAGGCCGAGTTCTACTGAAGATAAAAGAAATACAGCCTAAAATATTACGGTATGGAAATTTAGACATTAATTCAATTTCTTCTTTTGAATCCGGACATTGAGTCTTTGAAAGCATAGTTCCAACTCCAATAGGCAAAGAAACAATCGGATAGTTAAATTTCTTATAAATTTCATACTTTAGTGATGTACGATTGTTGATGTATAAATAAATTGCCGTTAGTTTCTTCAAACTCTACTCCTAAAAGTTTGCGAGTTTTACCAAGAACTTTTATATCGAATTTTGATTTAAGTTTTAAAATTACATTATTTAAACAATTTTCATTTTTGCAAAATACAACAATATCATCCACATAAAGTACTAAAACAATATTATTTTCATATATATACACACAATTTGCCCAGGATAATTTTGTAAAACCTAAAGTTAAAAGTACACAGTGAATTTCGTTAAACCATTCTCTCCCAGATTGATGTAAACCGTACAACGCTTTATTCAATTTACACACATAATCAGTTCTTTGTGAATTTTTAAATCCTTGAGGTTGTTCCATATAAATTGCTTCCTTTAGAGGAGCGTATAAATATGCACATTTTACATCAATCTGGTTGTTTAACCACTTCATTTTACAAACTAGAATTGAAAATAACATGCGCATTAATGAAAAATTAACAAGTGGGCTAAAAACTTCGTCGTAATTAATACCTTTTATTTGCTTGTGACCTTGAGCACAAAGTCGTGCTTTAAAAATGACGGTTTCTCCTTTATCATTTTGTTTTAATGTAAACACCCACCGGCACCCAATGGTTTTTTGAATTTGCCGGTTTCGGCATTAATTCCCAAACGTTGCGATCTTTGATAATTTTTATTTCGTCTGACATTGCATTAAACCATTTATCAGCTTCGGGAGTTCTTAGGGAGTCATTAAAACTTGTAGGAATATGAGCTCTAGTCATAATTGAGAGTCGTATACTTCGTTTACGCTAACAATGCCTGAAAAGTTATTTTTACCATTGAAATCAAAATTTTCTTTTATATAATTTATATTATGAGCAAGGCAAAAATTTTCGACATCTTTGGGCAAGCGAAGTCTAGCCTTTGTTCCTTCTACTGAGTAATAAATGTCCGTACGAGACTTATCCGTACGAGGAACTGCTTTTCTGAGCCAGACTACTTCTGTGGGAGTTTGTATGTGGCTTGCACTTACGGTGCTCGATTCTCCCAATTCTGAATCCGGTGTGTGAACAAATTCTCGAGTTATGAATTGCCCCTCGTTTGAACTTTCATTATCAGAGTCATCTGATGAATCTGCAAAAATATTAGGGTCCAGTACTGCCCCACTGCGGTTAGACTCTTGCCCAAAACGTACATTTATAGATTCTATTATTTTTCTTTCACTAGGCAACCAAATTCTGTAACCCCTAGTCTTAAGAGCATAGCCAACCATAATTCCCTTTTTCGCTCTCATGTCTAACTTCTTTCTCAATTGCTTGGGAACCCCAAGAAAAACGGGTGAGCCAAATGGCTTAAGATGTTTGACAGAAGGTTTGCGACCCCCGTAGAGCTCGAAAGGTGTAACAGTTTGGCCGTCATGGCAGATACGATTCCATACGTACATAAAGCATAATAAAGCTTCTGCCCAAAACCCATTACTTAAGTTGGTATCCTTTAAAAGGGTTCTAATTGCATCAACTGCAGTGTAATTAAAGCGTTCGCTAACGCCGTTTTGTTCAGGAGTGAATGTATTAGTACGTTCTGCTCGAATACCTTGTTCATCTAGAAATTTTACGAATTCCTTATGGCAAAATTCCATACCATTATCAGTACGAACATTTACAATGTTAGAATTTAAAAACCTTTCTCACGTTTTTGAAAAGTTTTAAAAGAATCAAAAACTTGGCTCTTTTCTTTTAACGGAAATACCGTAACTTTACGTGAAAAATCATCAATGATGGTTAAAAAATATTTACATCCCCCTAAAGATAAAATTGGAAGAGTACATAGATCCATATGTAGTAACTCTAAAGGTTTTTGTGACCTGAGTTTACCAATATTTTTGAAAGAAATTCTTCTAGACTTGGCAAGTTTACACGGTTCGCAGTCAAAATTTACATCCTTAACATTTCCTAGCCCAATTACAGCATTGTTTTTACTCGTATTACGAATGTATTTCGTATTAATACGACAAAATTTCTCATGCCACATTTTTAAATTACCATTAAATTTGACATTTGTAAATACAGTGCTATTAACTTGAGAATTTTTAAAATCGCCGGAATCTGTACATTTTAAACTATTAAAATTACCGGGATAAGGTTTCGAATTTACATTACTTTTCGAAAAAATATTTTGATTTTCCTTTTTCTTAGAAAAAGCCTCGGACTTACACATTTGATTTTTAACTTTTTTAAAATCATCGTTTTCAAGTTTACAATTGGAAGCAAATTGAGGATACGTTGGACTCACATGATAAAGTCCATTTTTCAGTTTAGCAGTGAGGACAATTCTACTATTACATTTAGATTTTACAATAAACTCACCATTTCTACAATAATAGGAATTACTTTTACGGTCAATTAAAGAAGCGGAAATTAAATTTCTTCTTAATTTAGGCGAATACAAAACATTATTTAATGTTACTTTTTCTGTATTACCTTTATTGTCCAATATCATGACGATAGTTCCCATACCTTCAATCTGGCAGATGGAACCCTCCAGAGCTGTAGCCATACTGGTAATTTAACAGGTATAAAATCTTTGAATAGTTCCTTATTATTGCAGAAGTGGTTCGTAGCTGCACAATCCATTATCCAATCCATTTTGCAGTTTTCTTCGGTTACGTATGCTGAACTTAAGAAACTATTCTCCTTGAGATTCTTTTTCTTGAAGCACTTAGCACTAGTGTGTCCTAACTTGTTACAAAAATTGCACTTTATAGTCTTTTGATAATTGGCAGTATTCTGTGAAGTAACTGAAGAGGATATAGACGAGTATTCACTACGGTCTCGATGAACTTGTTTCAGCCGCGATTCTTCAGCCAGGAGTTCTGTCAAAATTTTATCAAAGGTGAAATCTTCATCTTTCCATCGATAGATAGATTGGACAATCCCTTCATATTCTACTGGAAGATATCGTATGAGTTGAAATGCTTCATAATAGCTTGAAACAGGCTTACCGGCGTCTTTTAGCTGTAGAATTATTTTTCTTAATCTTGAAGCATAAATATTTATTTCTTCGCAGTCTTCAATTCGGCAAGAAAAGAACTGGTCGGTCAGTCCGATGACACGTGCTCTAGAATCTGGGCGAAAATGTACATCTAATTTCTTCCATGCTTCATTTGGTTTCTCAATATCACTGATGATAGGCTTGTACTCTGAACTTACGTTCAAATAGATTAAACTGTAAGCTTTATCACTTCGCTTTCTGAAGTCTTGCAAGGAAGCAGAGTCTTTTTACGGTTCAGGTTCACTGCCGGATACAATACGATAGCAATTTTTGGACATCAGGACAGCTTTTATATCTTCTATCCATGTCGTGTAATTTTCACGGTTTAACTTTTGAATTTCCATTTCAGCAAATAATAGGCCCGCCGTCTAAGAAATCTTGTGAATTAAAAATCACCGGGAAGTATTGCACTTTTAATTAATAAACTCCGAACGAACACAGGGAGGTTGCTTGGCCCATGACCTATTTTCTTGAAGAAACATAAAGAGTCCATTTTTATCATTTTAAATTATTTTATTCCTCCTTGGTGAAAAAAATATACAGAATGGCCTTGGTGAATATTTTACAGATGATTAGTTTCTTAATAAATTCAGTAAAAATAAAGTTCCTCTCGTGGCGGTAAAAAAATCATAGCGGCAACGAGAGACGAACCCACAAAGCTTGCGAAAAGACAGAATGGAAGAATGGAACAGATTACCTGCCTAAGCATGCGTTTAAATACTCAGGCACATTTGCATGATATTCCATCCTCGCATTTCCCAATGTTAAAAAGCCGACCAATCACAGTCAAGCTCGTCATTTTATGACGTTATGCAAACATGAGTTTAACATCGGGAAATGCGTCACAATGATGATTGAATATTTGTGACTTTGCAAGAAAAAAATTACAGGAAAATCCTAACAATAATTGCGGAAACGAAACCTTTTCATACCAGATTCCAATAATAAAAAATAAAAATAAACCCCACTTTCCGAACTTATTAAACATCAAGTTGATTGTATCCTTAAAGAAATCTTTGGGCTTTGACTCTCCGATTCGATCAGTAGAAATCAGTTCTGTTCAGAGCCACCTGTTTCCCTACCTAAGACGGGGCAACGGAGAAGTACAAGGGAGAAAACGGGTGACAATATGAGCTGGCGCTGTTTCCCCACTTTCTTCATATTAAAAAAGCTGCAAGAAAAATGCGGGTCAGAGACGTGCAAAAAATATTTTTGTGTATCGAATTTTTATATATTTTACTCTCCCTGCGATGAAAATCACGCGTCCCGAGGGAGGCGTAATATATTTTTTTTTCGCATCCCCACCTCCGATTTTTGTGTATTTGATGCGCTATAGCGCATCCACGGCATTGCTGAGACAATATTCCATTGTCTTTTTCCCTTACTTTAAATTGTTTGGGAATAGGGATTCTCAAGCTGTGGATTGCGGCTCCAAATGGGGTTGCAGGATTATTTCGATTATTTAAACATATACAATTATGTTTTCTACAAACTTATTTTTAATATTTTGATATTTCCTTCCCTCCTGTGATTCAGATTTTTCATATTATTTTTTGTAATTGGAATTTCAATAATTTAGTAAAAAAATATGTACTCAAAACATAAACGCTAAAAATTATAACAGCTATCTTTGTCTGAGTTCTGTAATCATTGTTAACTTTATTCATACAGGGGTTAAAATTAAAATTTTCAAGTGGAGGGGAGACTCCCCTCCAAGCTTCATATATGGAGAGAATAGTGATTTTTTGGAAGGGAGAAAACTAGTAATACATGCATCACTTTGCCTGAAATGTGTATGTATGTGTTCCTTTTTCTTCTTTTTTTAACCTCTTCCCTGTTTTGCCCGTACAGAATACGGGCAGTTGCCGGGCCTTTACTAGGTTTGCCCGTACGGCATACGCGCAATCTGATTTCTATTTCGCTTTTACTGTTTTGCCCGCATTTTTTCCATTTTTAGTTGCATATTATTCGTATAGATGGCGATAGTTGCCCACTAGATGATAGTTTGCTGTCTATTGTTTTTTATTCTGATTGGTCCAAAAGCGCGGGGTTTTTTTTGCATGCTTTGTATCAGAAGACAAGTTTATGTTTTCTGTAGTTCAGTATCTATCATTTTGGTTATATTTTGCAAATCGCGTTTGATAATTTTATCCACGTAAAAGTTGTATAATGTATTTTTACTTTTAAATAATGGATAATTCAGAGCGTATACAGCTAATTTCTTATGATTCAGACTGTGAATCAGAAGCAGAATCTGAAATTTCTCTAAATAATTCTGATAATGGTAGTGAAAGTTTACTAGATGACCTGGATATTAGCGACTCTGATAGTAGTACAGATGGAATCAATGAAGCAAGGCAATTTTTTTGAAATTAATTGTGATACTCCATCCGATCCGCCTCCTAGATTTGCTTTCAAGGGAATTCCAAAAATTAACTTGGATATCGATGATACTGTTGGTAAACATCAGTTTTATGATGCTTTCATGGATTATGATGGTCAGATCTTTTAAAAAAGAAAGGTAAGTATGTTTTATATAAAAATATAATAGTAAATGTAAGTAAATTGTAATCAAGAATAATTGCTAAGTAATTGTACTATTTTAACTGTAAATGTAACTTCCCTGTTCGGCATTCATATAGGGGGAAAAAAAACAACTTGCAGGGAAAAATTATTATTTTCATTAAAGAAAAAAAGTTGCAATAAATGCTTAAAAATATTAGAAATGTTAGTTTTAATAACATATTTATACTTAAAAATGTAAAATGAAACAAAAAATACAATAAAAAAATATGACATTTTTTGGACTGAATTCTGGAAAAAAATGAAACTGTTAAAGGGTTAATAATAATAACTTTACATACAAGGGAAAAAATGCAGATTTTCTCGTTTTTACCAAAATTTTTAGAATCTTCTGCGGGAAGATTAAAAAAAAATTAGGGTGCTAGACATCCACTCAGTCTATTTTTATAGAAGAGATCTGAGAAATAGTGCAGGAACCCCACACTCTTGGAAGAAAATTTAAGCCCCATTCCTAAACAAAATGTCAAGCACATCCAGTCATTCTGTAAAACATAAGCCATACATTTATATCTGGGTGTGGGATCGCTGGTTGTTAAACTGTTTAAAAACCGGGGTATGACATAAAAAGGATTAAACCACTGGTTTAGAGTAGGGGAAAGTGAGGCTGAAAGGGACATCATATATTTCTTGATATAACCTGATATGAATAAAAGTTTTCATTTATTGACAACAGAGAGAGCCAGATGTTTATAGTTGGTAGACCAAGCCAATTTGTCAACATAACAATTATTTTTATCTGCAAATACTGAAGTTAATTTTTATCATCAAAAGGTAAGTTATACTTCCATTTATATTTTGTTTCAGAACTAAAGTGTATTTAGTTATAGAAATAATCTTTGCGTGTTAATTAAAAGTACATTAAATACTTAAAAATCTGTGATAAGCAATTTTCACATGACAGTAAGTTAGGCTTAGCAGCCATGTGGTGTATGTAATATATGAATCTGGGGCTGAAAGGGACACTATCATTGATGCTGAAAGGGACAAGTCCCTTTCATCCCCAGAAAAATTATGCTTATGTTTAAAATTTTAAGCAATTGTTACAACATTTAAAATATATATTTTTTTACAAAAATATGTTGGAGGAATATGATTATAATGTGAAAATTATATTATTAAAACACATATTTCCATATTAATATATATAAAATAATATGAATTTTTCATTTATTTATTTTTAAATTAAGGCTTCCCTACATTGCCTATTGTCCTATGTTATTATTACAGAAAATAATTGCTGAAGTACGTAATATATTTTATGCAATAATAGCATAGAGCAGTAATATGTTGTAAGTTAGCTGAAATTTTAAAATATATAAATTAAGAAGATATTAAATTTTTAACTTAAAAAATATTAATCTCAAATGTATATTTTGCCTTAAATTAGGGTTATTCATTTTCGATTTTTTTAATAATTTCAATAATTAATTAATTGCATTAAAATTTTAATAATAAATTATGAAAAAAAGGTTTGTTATTGTATAATTTAAATAACTTTAAATTGTAGGTGTATTTAATAAAATCAAATTAAGAAATACAAATTTTACAACTTTTTTTTTCAGTTGCAAATATGGTACGTAACTACAAAAGGAAGACGGATAGAGTCAGAAAGACTGGATCTGAGATGGAAGCAGCTGTAAATGAAGTTCTAGTTCAAGGACAATCAATTAGATCAGTTTCTAAACAATATGGGATTGCTAAATCATATTTAGCACGAAAAATCAAAATGCATAAAGAGATTGGAGAAGTTAAAGAATTTACTCACAAGCCAAACATTGGCAATAGAAGAGTGTTTACTTCTGAACAAGAAACTGAATTAGCTTCTTATTTAGTTAAAGCTGCAAAAATTAGTCATGGATTAACTGCTGTGCAAACCAGGAAACTTGCTTATGAATATGCTTTGCTTATAGAATTGCCACAGATTCAAGATGTATGGAAAAGAACAAAGCAAGCAGGCTATGACTGGCTGAAGGGATTTATGAAACAAAGTGGGGATCTCTCTCTGCGTACTCCTGAGTCAACTAGTCTGTCACGAGCAACAAGTTTCAATGCTTCAAATGTCAGAAAATTCTATGAGAAACTTGAAGTAGATATGAATGATCTTGTTTCAAAGTTGCCGCCGCCTTTGAAATTGGGTGGCACAGCAAGGATGAATGCACAATTTCAATTTCCAATCGATATTAGTTCATTTAGTGTTAAATAATTTTCATATGTGTTCATTAGAAATTAGAAATTTTTTAATTAAATAATTTTCATATTTGTTCTTTTATATGACATTGAATATGCTGTTGTTTAGGAAAGTATTTTCACACAAATAAAATTGTGCTGCAACATTAAGTAGTGTTATTTGTTGTGTCCCTTTCATCCCGTCATATGTCCCTTTCAACCCCGATGATGGGGCAGAAAGGGACAGCGGATTACCCTACCGTAATTCATTGTACTGAACAAATTATTGGCGTTACGTCTTTGTTACTATATTCTTATAATAGACAATGAAATGCTTTATAAACTGTTTTAGAAACAATAATTTCAATTGTGAAAGTTTTACAGAAAATAAAAGAAAACCTGAATTCGTACCCTCCAGCCCCAGCCTCCCCTATTCATCATAAAACCCATGTAGTGCAAGGTATGAACATTAAAAGCTTCTTAATGTAAACTGCAAATGCTTTTACTCAAAAAGAAAGAAAAAACAAAGCAAAAGCTGTATTATGTAATTATGCCTTTTTGTAAAACAAATTACCGGATTTCCAAATCCATTATGATTTCATTTCTTGAGACATTTTCTTGATAAACTTTAACTCCACCAATTCGAGGAGGCTAAAAAAGATGCAAATAAAAAGAAAAAAAATCATAAGTACTCAAAGGCAAAAAAAAGTTCTCTTTTCTTTATTATACAAGAAATAATTTATGAAAATTTCAGATGATATATTCCTTAGAGCTTAGTACACAGTTAAAATAAAATTTACTCTAGTAGTGATGACTGATAAAATAAACTTATGAAACAAAAAGGTTTGAAAGCTCTCTCGGTCTAAAATTAAAATTTTTCCACACAGGGGACACTTCAACATCAAACATGTGCTGGGCCGTTCCACGAAAAATGAAACCAGAGCGAAAAAAATTTTTTTTTTTTTTTAATGGGTAACAATCAGTTTTATATGTCAAAAACATGCTCTTTCTAATGGTGTTTCTATTTATGTACAAAAATATTTAAGCCTTAAAGTGAATGCTTCAAATTTGGTTTCTTAAAAATGATAATATTTCAGGTATTCAACTTTCATCTTTAAAAAATAATTAAACTTAATAATGATTATTTTTAATATTTTTAATACTGTAAACTAATATTAGCATGTTGTTACATATTACATAACACTTTAAAGATTGACATTCATTGAATTGATTTTGGCTAAATCAATGTCCATGGAAGACATCAAATTTATATCTCACATACATGATAAAGACTTGTTCTTATTCTTATAAGTATGTCATTTGTAAAGCAAATTTCTTTTAATACTCTATGCAAAGCACAATTGGTCATATTATGTCAAATAAATTTTAACAAATTTTTCAGAAGATTAGTTTCAGAGATACAAGCTATCATGTTTGTGACAAAGCTAATCATGTATGTGACATTGTACATATAATGAAAGTAAAAAGGATTGGCTAAACATGTTGGACTAAAATTATCACAGGAGATGGAATATAAAGTAAAACCAAGCAATGAGACTGAAACTTCAGTCACTAATTTCTTTTTCCGTCCTGATATTGTGTACACAGCACCAGGACAAAAGGACGCAATGACAATTTAGGTAAAAGGGGAAAGAAAGCGGGTGCGGAAATATTACCTAACATTGCATGTAAAGGAAGCACATTTCTTATTTTTCGAAGAATATCTCGATAATCCAATTGGATATTCCAAATTCGGTAGCCTACATCTACAGAATGTTTTGTTTCTTAAGAACACGCCAGCTGACCAGTGCAAGTGCTTTTTTCACGAGAATTTCCTTATGATGTTGCATGGTCTAGGACTGCAAAATAATCATCAATTTTGGGAGGGACTGTTATGTTCACAGATTACATGCAAAAACTTGCAATCTGATTGTTGGCAAAATAACTGTGAAGACTGGCAAAATGGATCCCGTCTTACAATGTAAACTACTAAGTTTATACCCGAGTCCCATGTTCAATGGAAGCTTTGAAGAAACACCCTGAAACAAAGCGGCTAGAAATAAAACATCATGAAAGCCCTGCTGCCGAGTTACTGAATGTTTTAAAACTGCTCATCTTTCAATTTCAAGAACATGTTCGCATTAAGCGAATCCAAGCATCGGCATTCGAGAACGACAAAAAGCATGGTTTAGTTCTTCAATTGGATTTTGGGATGAATTATGGGTGTGAGTGGCAGGGAGAGGGGCAGTCAGCATTATGGAGTCGGAGCTCTGTTACTTTGTTTACTGCAGCATTGTTTGATGCACAAAATACCCTGTGTTTTCTTATTGTATCAGACACCAATAATAAAAGTAAAAACACTGTTGCAGTGTTTTTAACCAACCTCCTAAATGTAATTCCAGCTAATAATAGATCAAAATTAATAATTTGGACCGATGGCCCCTCGAGTGAATTTAAGAATCGGTACATGGCATATTTACTACATGAACTAAATTTAAAATTCCAAGAAAAATTTCATAACATAAGCTGGAAATATACCGCCACTTCTCATGGCAAAGGAGTTGTGGATGGTATTGGTGGGTCAGCAAAAGCGCGAGTGCGTACGGAGCTTATGGCCAGACGAGAAACAGTCCAAACAGCTTTAGCTTTTTCGAGAGTAGCTGCTAAAATTATGCCTAATATCACAGTTATGTCAATAAAGCAACATCAAATCAATGAAGAATATAGATTGGTCAAAAGCGCAGGAGGTGAAAGGAAGACAAAGTATTCATGCAATTATTTTCGAAAATTCTGAATTCCATTTCTACAGCAATTGTGGCTGTAAAGAAACCACATTGATTTTGAAATATTTAGAAGTAGTTAACAAACGAATGTCAAAAGTAATCGTTACAGGTTCATTCCTTTTAGTAAAAGTTGCAGGGGAAAAAAGATGGCAAAATTTTGTATGTGAAGTTTCGATTCCCGAAGATGAAAAGCATGACTTAACTGTCTCGTATCTAAAGAAAGTATCAGCAACAAGCTTTTCTTATGTAGAGCATGCTGAACAATATTAAGTGTCTAGCAGTGATATTGTGAAAGTCTTGCCAATGCCTACAAATTCCGATAGATTTGTAATGTTCAATGAACCTGTCGATGCACAATTTGGTTAGACATGAAACTGTAAAATTAACCTTAATTAACGTAAATTTATTATGTTCTATCTCAAAATCATGTATGACAAAAATAATTTTTTAGTTCTTTCTATTTTAGAACTTATATAAGCAAAGCTATGCTTAAAATATTGCATTAATTTCGTACTCTGTCACAAACATGATTGCCATGTCACAAACATGATACCTGGCTTTTATTTTTTTTTAAAGGTACCTGGACCTGAAGAAGTGTAAAAAAAAGTTTTTATTAACTTCAGCTTAGATGTTAAATAAACAAAAAATACCAACATTCAAATCTTTGTACACTTGCTGAAATTAATTGTGAAAGTTTCAAAGTGGAAAGGGACTGCCAAAAATTGTCACATACATGATAGATAATTTAATTATCTTGCATCTAATTAATTCATGCAATGTGTATGAAAAAATTTGTATATAAATGTAGTGTATGATACTCTAACAAATAAAAAAAAAGTTCATAATATTTAGTTGCAATCCATTTAAAAAATTTATTTTGTTTAATTTTTTTTTACAAATGTCACATACATGATCGTGGAACGGCCCTGCTTATTATGTACATACACACAATTTATTTAATAAATAATAAAACATTTATTCTATATACAACAAACATGTTTCTATTCAGAACTTGCTAACTAAACTTGAAATAATGTGTTCTGATATTTATGCAAGAAAACAATTTTTCAACATTTTTCAATAAAAGAATACAAAACCTTTATTTCATTTTTTTTTTTAGCCTACTTTTTCGTAAAAGTAAAAAAAAAAAAGGCTTAATGTATCATAAAAATATCGTTAAAAACAAGAAAAAGTCAAATAAGTTAAGTAATGAAATAAATATTGGGGGAAAATTTTTGAAGCAGGGTTTGTTTTTGTGGGAGAAAAATGTGTGTCTGTTGGTCGTATGTCCCCCCTCCCTCCCCCATAACCTTTGAAAGAATTGTCCGATTCAAAAGATCTCGGCAATTAAATCTCATTTCCATACGTTTTTTGATTTGATCAATTTTGAGCAGTTCAAAACATTTTAACATTAGCGCCTACGGGTAAAAATGAAGCAAATTATGTAAACTCTGGGCATAAGATCCAAGTTCCTTCAAACAAGCTTGAAAAGAGCTCTCAATGTGAATTTTTTTTTATTTGAACAATTTTGTTCAATTCTGAACAGTTCAAAAAATTTTAACATTAGCGCCTATGGGGCAATTTCAATTCTAAAGAACAGACGGATTTGCTTGGAACAAACTTTATCGAAAAGATGTTATGATGTAGAACATGTACAGATATGAAGTTCATTCAGAACTAAACGAGCCTATTTTCAAGCGAAACTTTTTGTTCTGGAATGAATGAATAAATGAGTGAAAAAATGAATAAATAAATGAGTGATTGAATATGTATAAACCATTAAAAAAGGTAAATTTGAAGGTAATTAAGAGCTAAAGCTAAATGAGAAAGAGAGAGAGAGATATCTTAGATTTTCAATTTGATATTGGTGTATATGGGAAAGTAGGATTGTATAGTTATAGACGAATCTTCTTGTTTTTTCCAAAAATTGTTTCATTCAAGTTCAAAAGTATTCACTTAGCAGCAGCAGGTCCTTCATGTTGAATTGAAACAAAGTTAGATGCTGATGCTGCTTCGAAATTTCATACATTACCAATAATAGTGCATAATTTGAGGGTGTCTGAACATATTTCTGTCACAAAGTATAATAAGTCACAAAATATTGTATTATTTGTTGCAAACATACGTTTGTAACTATTATAAAAGTTAATTTTAGTTGTTAGCTTTCAAATACAAATATTAAAAATTTTTGAATGATTTTTAGACATTTACAAAGGTTGAATTCTAGTACAGTAGAACCCCAATCCATCATTAATGCATTTTTTATTTTGTACTGCCTTGTTTTAATAGTCCCATCACAAATGCTATCAAAATAATATTAGTTTTACCTGCTTAGATAATTTCTGAAGCAAACATATACTAATATTTATAGCTTAAAAATTTTAGACTGAAAAAAAGGTAAATTCAACCCTTTGTAATCATAATTTCTGGTAAAAAGAAAAGCTAAATTCAGCCTTTGTAATCATGTTGATCTAATACATCACTTGATGAAGAGGTTTGACAAGTAGCTTGATTTATGCTTGAGAAATGATCGCAGTGAAGAAAGGAATGAATAAAGATGCTGATGGAGACCAACAAGTCAATGCATAATTAGCCTCAACATTTGCTGAAGCACTTCGATTTGAAATGAGACAAACTGTTTTCATTCCCATCAATTAAATAAAAAAAGAAAGATGTCACAAATGCAGATAATTTATAGTTAACTTTCAGTCTGAATTAGAATGTTTTTTAAGTTTTTTTTTTTGTGATTTTGCTTTAGAAGGGAACATGAAGTTATTAAATTTTGAGACATAGTTTTATATTTATTTCATAAATACAAAGAAAAAAAAATTATTTAAGATTTCTAAGCCTATTTAATGGATGTCTGTTCTCTGATTAACGGGCATGATAGCTAAAAACTAAATGCTTATTTAACTGAAATAAAGTTTTTTTCTTCAATATTCAAAAAACATTGTTATAGAACATTCAAACTCAGAACACCCCATTAAGACGAAACGAGTGCATACAAGGCAAAAATTTCCCAATAGAGTAGAACCTCTGATAACCGGCTTAATTAGGACTGATGGCAAGCCAGTTAAGTAAAAATACAGTTAAAGTGGGGGATAGCAATAAATGGATATATATTATGCAATTTTAAAAAGAGAGTGGAGGTGTGATGATTTATTGTGCTTTAGTATGGTTACTTTGAGAGTTAACAAGTTATCAAGCGCTTGGCCAGGCTGAATTGCCTGACCCACTGAAGCCGAGATTAGCCAATAGCCACACTTGATTTCCTAGGACCCGTAAGCGGATTCTCAGCACACACAACCCCCCTCCCTCCAACATTGGAATGTTGCTTTTGTCCGGGGAGATAAGGATTCCACGAAAAATTCATTCGAGTACTGCAGCACCAGTTTCTTCCATATAACTAGCGCTCTAAAAGCTATTTTTGATTTTTGTATGTTGAAAATATGGGCCAGATAAAGTGAAGGCAGGTTAATCCGGAGCCGGTTAAGAGAGGTTCTACCGAATTTTAAGAAAATTAATGGATTTGTTCAATTTATTCTGTTTAAAAAAATTTTTTTGCTGAAAGTAGGTACACATTTTTTTTTCCATTCTAAGTTTTCATATTTTAATAGTAAATTTATTTCTGTCATAGTTTTTCTGGTGCTGAATTTTTAGATTGGTTCCATATGTCGTTTATATTCAAATTCCCGTATTACAATTAAAAATTAATGGTCCCATGAGGAACAATAGAATGAAAAACTACTGCATTTTGAAATTTTTGATAATAATTGATAAAAATATTGAAAACTTTGAGCTAAAAATGAGTAACTAACACTTTTCTTTTTCAAGAGTGTAAAAAATAAGAATTTTCTTATAATTACAAAAATAGTAAGGTGAGTTGAGAGCTTTATTTTCTAAATAATATATATTTCAAGGATATATTGCACATAATTGTCTCTGTTATTAGCAAATTTTTACATTTATTTGACTGTACAAAAAGTTCAAGGCAATGTTTTCTTTTTCAAGAACATAAAAAACAAGAAATTTCTAATAATTACAAAAAATAGTAAGGTGAGTTGAGAGCTTTATTTTCTAAATAATCTATATTTCAAGAATATAGCAAAATACAAGAAGCAACAAAACATGTTCTATGTGTGCAGAATGCATTTCCAAAAATAGCTACTTAAATAGTTTCTTGCTATTTGCACATGAAATGAGAGACAGAAAACTCGACCCAAAATTCTTGGTTTTGCAGTAGTTGCTCATTTTTACTTATATTTTCAAAAGCAAAACCGCTTATTGGCAAAGCTGAAAAACAAGCTACTGAAAATATAAGAACAGTTGAATATTATGTAATATATTTACCATGTAACCAAGAATGATTTTCTCAAATCTAAAGCTTTGAAGATATGAAGGCAAACTTTCTCTAATACTTGGTTCTACAGTTTCTTTAAGCATCTCCTTGACATAGTTTCCAACATAAGGCCACAGCTGACGCAAAATCTATATCACAAGAATTCATATAATCAAATAATTACTAAATAGCTCATTTTAGACACATATATGCAATGATTAATTGTTAAGAGACATTGCAACTCAATTGAAAGTATCTTAACAATTATTGAAATAGTTATAAATGTGAATAAAAGTTTTGAATCAAACATTGAAAAAGTTCAGCAAAGTCATTTTAAATTTTGGGAAGAGCAACATATTAAGGCCTAAATTTGAAATAACATGAAGATATTCACAAAGACAGTAAGGTATTTCAGTAATTACATATTAAATGGACAGATTTTAGAGAGGATCTCCAATCAACCATCTCTAAACTGTCTGTAAATTTGCAGTTTCAGGTGCACCTGAAACTAAGTGAATCTAACTAAATGAAACTAAAACTGAATAACAATGGAAAGTAAAATACACATCAAAAGATAAATTGTTTTTATTTTGTTGTTTTATAGAGAATGAGTTTCAGGTGGCATAACTCAATATATAACCTCCAAATAGCAGACACTCCGAATAGCGGACACTTTTTTTTTACCAAAAAAAGTTATTTTTAAATGAAAATATAGCCAAAATAAAATATTTTACTAAAAGTTTTGTTCATGTTTTCTTACCAACAGACAGTTCTAAAATGACTCCTTAGTGACGTTTAGCAACCCTAAAGTGACCGTTGGAACTTAACAAAGCGTGTTGTCCCCACCGTGAAATTAAATTTATTCATTTACCCCTCTTGGTTCTGAGAATTGAGGGAGTCTAATGCACGTGGCCCGTCCTCCCCCGCGTGAACCTGTTTCGCGCAGTTTAGTTCAACTATGGGTAACTGATCATTATCTGATACAGTCCAGCTGAGAGTGGAAGCTAAATTTACTGCAGAGAGAGAAGTCGAGTGTCAGAGCTATTGCTGAACGTTTTAGCATTGGAAAAACCAGATAAGCCAGACTTTGAAAGAAAAAGATGAAATTAGGGAACTGAAGATAACAAACGCCAATGAGAATACAAAGACCAAGTTCCGGAAGACTGAGACTTCTGAAATAGACGAAGCTGTGATGAGGTGGTTCCAGTCTGTCCGTGCAGAAAGCTTTCCAGTGAGAGGAGTGCTTCTTCAAGAAAAAGCTTTAGAAATTGGTCAATCTTTGGGACTAGAAACATTCAAAGCTTCAAATGGATGGCTTGAAAATTTTCGGACACACCACATTTCTTACAAAGCAGCCTGCGATGAAGAAAAATCAGTAGACCCTAGCCCAAGTTATTGATTGGATTTCCATCTTACTTAACTCACCGGCGGTCTAGGCCGTGATATCACGCCATGAGAAATCTTTCTTGAGATGGTCGAAGGCGTGATATTACGATGCACTTTTTCGGCGTCGAAATGGTCAGTAGCGTATATTTGTGAGATTATGTCCCCTCTTTCCACGTAGGCTCTCTGGTGCGCCGGAGGCGTTGCTTTTCCGCCTCTTCTCTCACATACGCACACAATGACCATTCATTCCCTTTGTGCTTTTAAGTTTCAGCATTCAGTTACTACCCCCTGAGGGGGCATTGAAATCAGCTTGCAAGTACAAGAAATCCTTCTTGATTACAACGTTTAAAAATGCTTCAATAGCAAGTGAAATTTTATTCTTAAAACGGAAAATATATATATGTATGTCCTCTGTCGTATCTTGTCAGTTTCCGTTTGCTTGTCTGATCAACGAAAGCAATTTAATAAAATTATTTATAGGTCATTGCATTTAATGAAATTACGAAGTTTGAAAAATTAAATTTATTTCGGGTGAAAATAAATTGATCCTGCTTTTAAAAAAAAAACCTCATTTCTATGGAGGATATACATTGTATATGAATAAGATATATGCACAGAAAATAAAATCAGTAACTTATAGTGTCGAGATGAGAAGAATAAGTTATAGTGAAGAGGTTTTACATTGGGTTTTTATTACAACCCAGTCAAATTTGCTGTGCACTCCGGGCCGATGTCAAGACGGAGCAGTTTTCCGTAAAAAAGCGATAGCCAATTCCGATTTAGCGATGTAAAAGAGAAGGGGGTAGGGGGAGAAGGAAAACATTCTAAGTCTTTAAAAAATAATCAAAATTGAAGAAATATCGCAATATAAAGCAAGATATTTTTTTTTGTTAAATTCAAAAAGATCATTTGTTTTAAAAATATTATAGCAATACCGGCCAATCTGCATTATCAAGATTACCTTTAGATTAACTGAATTGAACAATCCAAACATTTTTTTAAAACAAAACATTTTAAAAACCCAAGCAAGCCTTAGTTTTTTTAAGTGGATAAATAAACGTGATAGCTTCATGGGCTGACACATGGGGCGAAACATTTTTAAAAAATAGAGAAGGATTTGCCACAACCTTCATATTTAAAAGAAATAAAACGTGGCATAGGGACATAACCAGGGGGGGGGGGGCACGAGGTCGATTTCTTTAACTAACGTCATAAAGCTAGCCAAGAATTGCGTGTTTAGGACTTGACTTCAATTTCACAATATTGCCCGCAGAGAACACCCAATACTTCTGTCTTTTAACGTTACTAAAAATATACTAATATTTGTTTTTAAATACTGTACAGAAAACTCACTTGTAAACCTCTTTTCTTATCTTCATCACCTAAAATCACATTTTTAGAGCCTCAATTTCGAAAGTAACCCCCTGGGACAGAACTTCCCAAAACCCCCCTAACATATCCAAGGTCGATTAAAATTACGTTATTAGGTATATGTATATATACATACTATATATTAAATACACGTTTCAAAATGGAGGGACCGCCAAACTCATACCCCCCTTCCCTCCTCGATATTTTTGTACTCGCAATGGCCTAGTCTAATCAGGATCTAGATAGAGAGGCGTTTTCAAAAGTTTTTGTATTTTTTATAACATACGATTATTTCCATGCCTGATAAAAGTTTCGCTGTTATATACATGTATATTATTGCAGACCGGACAAAACTTCATTTTCCTAGTTAATTATTTCCCCTTTTTGTTTGTCAGGCAAGGCTCATTTATAATTGTAATGTTATACTGTTATAGATAGCTGATGACAACATGTCTTGATTGAGTAAATGATTAATTAGGTAATAAATATAAAACTTATTTTTAAAAAGAGCTTGATGCCATTAAGCAGTAATAATAAAAGTAATTACAATAAGAGTTTGAATGAAAGCTTCTTTGAAGCAATGAAATTAAAAATGAGAGTAGTGTATGGAAGCAAACATGGAAGTTTTGTTCAACTGCTACTCAGCTTAGTACGAAATGGGCAGAAGTACAAGTTGCTACAAAAAAATGTTTTCTATGCTAAATTTAATTAGGGTCAAATTTCGACTGTTGGGCAAACTCTAGTTATTATTATTTTACTAGCTGCCCTATCATCGAAGATTATATATTGCTACCTTGGATACGACAAAAAGGAAACGAAAAAACATAATAACATTTAATATTTGTCCAAAATGAGAATTTTTGGGACCCACGAGGAAACGGAAAAATTAAATTCTCTCAATTTTTCGGTAGGTGGATTTCTCTCGTTAATACACAACTTTTTCGAGTTAAGGCATATTGAAAATTAAAAACATCAAAGCTATGTTTTCGCTCCACATTAAGGTATGCACAAGGCACAAGGGCGCTCATTTTGAAAAAAAAACTTGAAATTAGAGACTTTTTTACTCAGCAGCCTCATTTTGATTCATATTTTTCGAATATTTTAGGAAAAAGTAGGCCTGCGCTCATCTTGTTCTAAAAACATGCGTATGTGTGTGTATATATACAATGTCTGTGTGTGTAAAATGTCTCATTCTTGCTTTATTCTTCTAAGACGGACATAAAAGGAATTAGATGCTTTGTTCTGAACATTGTTGTACTTCAGTCCTATTAACTCTTTAGTTGTCAAAAAACAAAAGTAAGATTATCTAGCATACAAAGTGAGCGTACCACCTATGTTTCATACTGACACTTACGGACACCCTTTTAGTTCTCGTGAAGTAGAGAAAAAATATTTTATTCTGATAAAACTGTCAGGTTCAGTAATAATCTCAATTTCAAAGGCTATTGACACATATTTGCTTTCCTATTTATTTGAGTTAGATGCTTACCATTTCTAGAATTTTTAAAACTCAGCAGAATGCAGAAGATAACAACTGTCAGTCATAGTTAATTGTGCATAGTTGATTGTGCAACTCAAACTGTGCTGCAATCTTTATTTTGTTTTATTTAACGTGTTTTCAAGAAATTCAAAATTTATCTATACAAAAGAGAAGAAAAAAAAGCACTAACATATCATGTGAAATGTATTTAGTATATTTCATCTGGCTATATGCATAATGATATGTATATAATGATAAATTTTCAATTTATATATAATGATGAAAAATGCTAATTAAATTCCATTTCTGTTTTAAAAAACTAATATCTATAATGTAATACATAAACTACAATGCAATAAGGAAATAACTTAACGTGACTTCGTCAGTGTGGTATATTTATATGTATATGTTGCGGTGAATATCCGAAATCGGACAATGCCGACGTACACCAAATAGAGAATATCGACAATCACCATCTATTAGACTGGAAAATGTCGACATTCTCCAATTTCGGACATTTTCCGTAACATATACATACGTGCCACCTTCTCAAAAGAATGATTTTAAAATTACGCCTAGCAGAACATTTTTGGCAAGTGAAACAAAACAGCTAGGTGCCAATGATGCCTAATTTTTGCATCCTAATTTCGAACCCTTCTACAAACACGTTTTCCAGGTTCTGTAATTGTCATACAGGCTTTGCACAAACTTCATCTGTCACCGTCTTTTATGAGCTGAATGTGGCATAAACTCGAATCGATATGTAGAAATTCTATGCATGGAAAAGATAATTTTCTGCAAAATTATAGTTGACTTTTAAATTTCGGAATTTGAATTACTGGAAATCAATGTACTCAGTGTCAAATTTTGCGAACATTCATAGTGAAGTGAATTTGTATAAAGAACATACACACAAATTCAGAAACCAACAACTCCACAAACATATATACAGCGATTAAATTAGATAGACAGATAATATAAAAAAAGTCCTGTTTATATCTTTCTCAGTCAACTATTATTACTTATAGGGCATGCAAATATTTACAAGTATTTTTAAATGCATTTGAAAATTTCAAACTTTAAGACATTTGTTCCAAAATGATAAGTCGTGTCAGATGTTTATATTTCATCAGCATAAGTAGGGGATTTTGATACTAATAAATGCATGAATTCTGACTTATATTTCAATACATTTTTTAATCGAGAAATCATGTCCTGTAGATATTTAAAAAAAAGAAAAGAAAAAAAAATTAGTGATAAATTGCTTTGGGTATATAAGTTCGTTCTATAAGCAAAAGATTCCACAACCATTGCTTTGCGAGCATGGCTCGGACAAAGAGAAACTTGTTTCCTAAAGAAACACGTTTAGCAGGGAGGGGATTCTAAACAGCTGTCCCTTTCGTCAATTATAATTATTTCCACTTGACCACCGCACGCGCCTACTTGGGGGGGGGGGGGAAGAATTTTCCTTGAAAAACCTTCAACCGTTTTGGAAGCGCCTTGTCCATTATTGAAGAAACCTTTTTGAAGGTGACATATTGACCTCTGCCTGACCGTGGGTTAGTTAATCATCAAATTAAAGTACTGTTTTTCAATATCAAGGATTCCAGATTTATTTCAAGTCTTATAGATTATGAGGACTGATTATGATTTTTGAAATATTTTAAAGAAATTTGCTATTTTTTTTTTCGAAAACGAAAGTTGTTTATCTTGAACAACTGTGTTGCTGAAGTCAAAATGGCTGAAGGTGCTCACATTTCAATCGCAAAGTTAAATAATTCAAATTACCAAATCTGGAAGTACAAAGTAGAACTTCTCTTGATTAAAGAAGGACTGGAATATTGTTGAAAAAGAGAAACCTGTGGATGCAAATGAGGACTGGATTACGAAGGATGGAAAGGCTCGTGCTACCATTGGACTTCTGGTTGAAGATAACCAACTATGCCATGTAAAGAAGCACAATACAGCAAATGGTATGTGGACATCTCTTCTCGGATATCATCAAAAGTCAACATTGTCCAACAAAGTCAACTTGCTAAAACGCCTGTGTAGTTTAAAACTGGATGAACACAGTGATATGGAAGAACTCATCAACACTATGACTGATCTCATTGATCAACTGACTGCATTGGGGGAAAATTTGGCAGAACCTATAACTGTGGCATTATTGTTGAGCAGCCTTCCTGACAGCTATGCAACATTGATTACAGCTTTGGAAACCAGGCCAGAAGCAGATTTAACACAAGTACTGGTTAAAAATAAGTTGATAGATGAAAACAGAAGAAGAGAACAGAACCATGGAAGCAAGCTGAGCCAAGAAAAGGTATCGAAGGTCAATTCTACAGTTCAGAAGCATACAAAAAGAAGCTGTTTTCTCTGTAAGAAGCTAGGACATGAGAAGGTGGATTGTCGAAAGTATAAAGCATGGTTACTATGGAAAGGAACATGTGATATAATCGATTGTAAATCGATATCAATGTAATCGATCTTATGTTAAAAGTATTAAGTATTGCCGGATGGCAACATTGATCTGTGTTTTGTGTATGTAGCGTTTTGGTTGTGTTCCCGTATTAAAGATAGTTTGAATGTCTTCTGGTATATCGTAATATCCACAACAATACAGAACAGATCAGCAAGAAAATCAACACAGCTAAGAAAGTTACTCTAGCAGATAATAACAGTTCAGAAATAAGAATCAGCAATGAAGAACATATTTTTTATCTTGGGTGAAACAAACTCTTTCGTGGTACATTGACTCTCGCGCAACTTCGCATATGACCAGCAATTTTGATTTCTTCACAGAACTTGATGAAACCATTCAAGATAAAGTTTACCTATGGTATAAGTATGGTCAAATCATAGTGACCAGAGGAAAGGGTGAAAGCTGGATATTTTATGAAGATGACAAGAACCATGTAAGTAAAATAAAAGTTCAAGATGTTCTTTACGTGCCTCAATTGCATGGAAATTTATTGTCTGTCAAGAAATTAGTTGATAAAGGATTTAATGTTGACTTTAGTAATGAACAGTGTACTATAAAGTTAAAAGAAAACATTGTTGCTATAGCAAGCACTAAAAACAGTTTGTATGTACTAAACTCACAAAAGGCATTAAGGGCAACTAATTACAATTCTCTCTACATACATTAATGGCACAGAAGATTAAGCCATAGAGATATTCAAGCCATAAAGAAAGTATAAAATAAATATTTAGCTACAGGATTAAAGATAAAGCCTTGCAAACACACTGAGTTATGCGATATCTGCATTAAAGGGAAAATGACTAAAACATCTCTTCCAAAGAAATCATCAACAAAAACCACAGAAATGTTTCAGATGGTTCATTCAGATGTGTGCGGACCGATTCATGTAGCTACACCAAGTGGAAACAAGTATATACTTACACTAATCGATGATTTTAGCAGATATACAAAAGTTTATTTGATGAAGAATAAATCGGAAGTTTCAAGAAACATAGTTCATTATGTGAAACAGGTTCAGACTATGTTCGGGAAAACACCAAAGTGCATAAGATCAGACAGAGGTGGAGAATACATGAATGCTGAAGTGGATAAAATCTTTATTGATGAGGGAATACAGAGACAAACCTCGGCACCCTATACACCTCAACAGAATGGGACAGCGGAACGCAAAAACAGATCTCTTATTGAAATGACGAGACGTTTACTTCTAGAATCAGGTATTGAAAATAAGTATTGGGGAGAAGCTATTCAGACTGCCAACTTCCTACAGAACAGACTGCCAACAAAACATCATGAAGTTACACCCTACGAGTTATGGCATAGAGAAAAACCAAGTCTGGAAGTAATCAAGACATTCGGCATCAAAGCTTACACTTTAATCCCAGAAGGACAAAGATTAAAGTTAGATGACAAAGCAAAAATGATGACATTTGTGGGTTATCAAGAAGGATCTAAAGCCTACAGATTATTGGACAGAAAGGCCAGATTGGTTGCACAGGGATTTTCTCAGAAATTTGGCGAAGAATACGATGAAGTATTCGCACCTGTTGTAAACCAGACTACAGTTCGAACTTTGTTAGCTATTGCAGGAAAAAGGAAAATGCAAGTTAATCATTATGACATTCAGACAGCATACTTAAATGGTGATCTACATCATGAGGTATACATGAAACAGCCAATAGGATATGAAGAACCAGGAAAGCAACATCTTGTTTGTAAACTTCAGAAGAATTTATATGGTTTGAAACAGGGTGCGAATGAATGGAATAAGAAACTTCATGACAATTTCATGAAAATGAACTTCAATCAGAGTAATACAGACCCGTGTCTATATTCAAAACATTCCAATGGAAGCCTGGACCTACATTCTTGTCTATGTTGATGATGTTATTGCAGCCAGCAAAGAAAGTTTAAACCTAAGGGAATTTGAAGTGGAACTAATGAACCAATTCAAAGTGAAGAACCTGGGACATTTAAATTTTTTTTTGGGTTTGCAAATTGATCGAGATGCTGAAGGACTTTTCTATGTGCATCAAACAAACTACATCAATCGAAAAATAAAGGAGTTTGGGCTAGAGGATTCGAAACCAACAAGAATACCTTTGGAGCCAGGATACCTAAAGAGAAATGAAGTTGAAGATCCATTAGAAACAAATACAGTCTATCGAGCAGCTATAGGATCCCTTCTTTACATTTCTACTAATACAAGACCGGACATATCAGTTAGTACATCAATATTAGCTAGTAAAGTTAGCAGACCAACTCAAAGTGACTGGACAGAAGTTAAACGGGTATTTCGATACTTGAAAACTACAGTGCACAAAAGACTAAAGTTAGGCTCAGATCTACAAAGTGAAACTAGCATTTTGGAAGGCTACGTGGATGCCAATTGGGCAGGATCTGAAGGAAGAAGATCACAGAGTGGATATTTGTTCCAACTATATGGAGGGACAATATGTTGGTCAAGCAAGATACAGCCATCAGTTTCTTTGTCGAGAGCAGAAACTGAATATGTAGCTCTTGCAGAATCAGCACAAGAAGCTATATGGTTAAACCGACTATTAGGTGACTTTCATGAAGTAACTACATTACCTATAACCATATTCGAGGACAATCAAAGCTGCATCAAGATGCTTACGTGTGGAAGGTTTAGTCAGCGCACAAAACATATAGACATTAAGTATCACTTTGTTCGTGAACTTGTAACTAATAATTTTGTCAGTATTATATTGCCCAACTGAAGTTATGAAAGCTGACTTATTAACAAAGCCTCTTGAGGCGGTTAAGACTGCAAAATTTTCTCAAGGAATGGTAGGATAGAAATATTGAGGGGGAGTGTTAGAATATTTAATTTTATGTTTATCTATTTTAAGCCACTTTACTTATTATTCTATCTTACAGCAACAGTACAACTCAACTCTGTTAAAATTTTATTCTTAAGGGGAATCGCAACAAGCCTCCGGCTATCGTCGTCTCCCATGTTAGCAGACCAACTCTACGGAGCGGGTTTTCCACATCTCCTGCGTTTATTTTTTGGAGTATCCTTATGCGGTTTTTTGCATATGAAGCACCAAAGAAAGCTTTTTATCTTTGTCTTTCGAATTTTGAAGTTCGGAGTAAAACTTTTTCAGAAATGAGAAAAATACTTGCGTTGCTAACTTTAAAACGCTCTCAAATACGTCTTAATCAAAATATCAAAGAAAATGAAAGTAAAAGACAAAATTTACACTGTTTAGCGTCTGAATCCGCAAACAGAAGTTCATTCCGTTAAATTTAACAGCTGGAAACTCAAAAACAAAAGGAGTCGATTTATTGCAAAAAATTGAGAATTTATTCACTGCTTTGCAGCGCCCTCTGGATTCGTAGGGATTTTCGACGAAGAGAAGGGAAGGGGGCATCAATCAACTGTCATCCTTCAGGCAAAAAGTGATTAACGGTTGATTTACTACAGTTTATGTTGCGGGAGTTTCCAGGCAATGGACAAGACGCTTTTCTTTTGCTCCCTTCTTTGCCTTTTGAGCGAAAGGATCTAGAATTGAAATATATGTGGAGGGAAGCATTTTCCGTAACCTATTTTAACTCATAGTTTTCCTAATGTCTCCTCAGTTATTGGAATTTGTTCTACGTAATGGTAGAACCAAGACATACAAGTCGAAGTTTTGAAATTTTACTTTATTAAATTAAGAAAAGTTTTTAAGCATTCCATTTAGGCAGAACCCTACAAAAATGTATATACATGTATTATATGCATTTTTGATATAAAATGAGAAATCGAAATACAATAAATGAGTAAAATAACGGATAGAAGAAAACGCGTAATAAACTTCTTATAAATTTCAATTTAATCATACTTTTTAAGCGCTTTTTTTAAAAACATTTTTAACAGCAATAATTTTCAAAAAGAGAAATGTGTGTGAGTGCGTTTTAAGAGGATACGACAATTTTTAAGAGATGATACGACAATACTGTAATTTGACTAGTTGGTTGAAAAAGCAAAATATTCAAAACCCGAATATTAATTCATATTAAAAATGAATATATAATATTTACAAAGGGGGCAGGGGAGTAAAAAAATTGCACCTGACTGATTTTATGTTACAAGCTCATTGATAATACACAAAGTTTAAAAATTCTGTTATGACAATTTTTTATTTAGGGAAATATTTAACGTTCTCAATGGTATATTCATTTGTTTTCGCTTCAGTAAGTTTTATTTATTCATATTCATTTTTATTTATTTAAAACAAAGTAACACTTTCATAGGTGAAAACAGAAAAAGATAGAAAATATTTGTGGATATCAAACATAAGATTCTACTTTATAAACAGTACCGCTCATCCAGAGGTGCTTCCACCCCCCCCCCCCCCTCTGCGTGATGGCGGCACCATTCGTTGTACGGTGCGAAAAGACATGAAGATAGTGCGCGTCTTTAAAAATATTCAGTTTTGGAGGGAACTGCTTCCAAAACTACAATATTTTTACAAGAATTGCATCTTTCCAAAACTGATAAATCAAAACAAAAATGCCCATAAGAGAACCAACCATTTGTTGATAATGTAAATGCGTATATTTTTTAATATAATATGTAAATTCTTTTTCTGTCTTTTAAATTTGACAAATAGCTGAAACTGCCCATTATATGAAATAATTGCTGTTATTGTCATTTTTGTTTGAAGATTGCATGCATTGCACGTTGATTCTTCAAATAGTTCAACTCTATTTTCAAGAGATTAGTATCTATTATATAAAACGCGGGGGGATTTGGGGGCAGAATTAAAAACATCATAGTAGAAAACCAGATCAATCAAATGTTTTCCGAAAATGGAAAATGCGGAGGGACTGTTGGCTACATACAGCATTTTGATTTGAAATGAATGAAAGAAGGCAGGGATGGTTGTCAAGGGGCTGGAGGAAGAGCTAGGACTCCACCCCCGCCCTACACACACACACTGGACGCAATCTGTTTTTTTTTTTTTTTCACGGTCAGAGTCTGTTTGTGTGGACAACAAATTCAACCGTTTTTTAATGTCACCAAAGATATCCTGATATACGTTTTATGTCCTGAATTTCCAAAAATTTCAAAAAAAAAAAAAAAAGCCTTGAATCCCCCACCTCTCTTTTTTTCTCTAACATCATTAATGGACGTCCAAAATTGCGAATTTTCGAACCGAATTTAGGAAAAAATTCTGAAGACAGTCTAATATACGTTTTTAAAACTTTAATTTTTAAAAAATTTCAAGGGGGATCCCCCCGCAGCACCTTCCGCCCCTCCCCTTCACATCCTCGAAAATCATTAAAGTTGTATTTTTAGAACTTTTTAGAAAAATGTCAAGTGTCTTTTAACGTCACCAAAGATTGCCAAATGTGAGTTTTATGCCTTGAAACCCTCCTAGGTCTAACAGCATCAATGGATGTCATTGCAAATTTCCGAAAAGGAGAATGAAATTCTGAATTCTGCAATTTTTTTTTCAACGTCACCAAAGAGAGACTGAAGGGGGGGGGGGCAGCTCCTAATAGCGTCAGAGATCGTATAAAATTGCGTTTTTCGAATTTAAATTTATAAAATTTTCGGGGGAAATTCCCAGGACTCCCCTCTATTTATGCTATAATATACTTATGATCAAATTTATATTGATAATTTGTTAATTGTCTTCTTTAAGCATATATAATGCAATTTCTACCGAATTGTTTGCTCATGTTCTAACAATGAGCTCTTTCTATACCAGAAGCTGGACTCGTTCATATATATATCTTATATATTTAAACGAGCAATTCTTATATATATATATTGAGTTCTCAAAAACGACTCTAACGAAATGGATCAAATTTTATATTTAGGTCAGGTTTTGTTTTTTAAATTTACCTATGTAATTGTCTTCCCCGAAAAAACGCTATTTTACACACACACAAAAAAAACCTACATTTTTTTAATAACGCAATTGAGGTACTTGTTAACAGTGCACAAACGTCATCCGCCATAGATATTTTATTTCAATTGAGATAGCAATACATTGAGTGGCAACACTTAATTTTTAATTTACCTTTTGTTGATTGAAATTTTGTTGTTGTTACCATTTGTGGGCATTTTAGCCCAAGAAACCCATTGAAAAATAGTTTAATAATGATGCGCATAATTTGAATGTATCAGAAGGTCTATGCTACTGTGTAAGACTCACTGCGTGTGACAAGTTTAAATAATAACATGATAAAGTCGAAAATCGTTATGGTGAACAACCTGGTAACATAACATAGGCATGCACCTATAGTCACTTTTTGGGTGCAACTTTAGTGTTAGGGGCCTAGTTTGCGACATTTTTGGTTGGAGAAGGAATTGTTGGTCACAATTGCAATTAGTTATTTTGTGTTTGATGTGTAGAGCTTGAGTTTGTTGTATATTTAAAAAGTTCTGGACATATCTCTCTTTTGGGGACATCTTTTGTCGTCAACCAAAGTAAACTGCCAACCGGCCCCTGCACTAAAGTTGTTCCTTTGCCATGACAGTACACACATCTCAAGGTCAAACTTACGAATTTAAGATCATCGGTTTTTATCCGTGGCATATTGTTTGTAGAATTTTCCAGAGTAAAGCAACCAACTACGTTAAAAGGACTCCTCCCATCCCAAATGAAATTTATCGACATGTCCGCAGCATAGTTTGAAGAAAGTATTACGTTAAGACCTGATGTCACCATAGTGAATATAGGTTTAAGTACAAAAACGTATAACTAATGATAAGTAAACTGTAAAGTAAAAACCTTAATATAGCATATTTTTAGAAATGAAGTGTTGAAATAAGGGTGTGCACATTTTTTTTTTTACTTAAATGAAATTTAAAGTTCATATGTAGGTGGAATTGCAAAACAGTCATATTCATTATATGTAATGCAAAGTGCATTTTCTAAATAGGTATCAAACCTTATATCAATTGATCGGAATAGGCAGAATTATAGGTAAATTACTCCTGTTCATATCGCTTCGCAAAATTTTAACCTTTCAATGACTCGTATAAATAAATAAATATTTATATGCTAGCACCTCAGAGTCGCCTCAGGTGAATGACGATGGGGGAGGCCTATGTCCAGCAGTAGACTTCTTACGGCTGAAATGATGATAATGCTGCTGAAACATTTTATATGCATCTACTCTATATATCTCTCATATCCTCGTATCTTGGGAAAAGCTCTAATAATCGGCATGGAAATTTATATTTAGTAAACACTTTAATTTTCCAAATTTATTTGAATAAATATCTTCGTAAAAAAAAAATAATTAATAAATATCTGAGCTAAGCTTGGTCACCCAAGTACTACATATATATTGAAACGATAAATTATATATAATAACTATATATCCTATATATACATGCATACGCACATATATCATATACATAATATGTATAAGTTTATAAAAACAATCAAGGCGCTACCAAACTCATACCACCCCTTAAAACTGAAAAACAGTAATTCACGTAAAGGTTTCGTTTGGATGATTTTGCATCTTGAAGCTCCACTACTGCATTGAAAAAGGGATTCCAAACAATCCCAAAACATATGTCTGCATCTTAATGCTCATTTGTGCTTTCTTTACGTGAATAATTGTTTTTCAGTTTTACTAGTGCACAAAGTTCATTGATTTTATTTATCATACACCCCTTATTTTTTACCTCTTCACGGTCAACGTTTAGAGCAGATATATCATAGCAATTTTGTTATTTAGTATATTTGCTCCTTCCGTCTAATCAGAAATTAAGACTTTCGGATGTTTTTTCTATTCTTGTTGCTTGTTATAAACGCACATTTTCATAGTGTGTTAATCACACTACTGTGAAAAATCACTTTCTATGCATGACCTCTTTGTCCGTCAGTGTAAGGTCAATTTTGCACTTAATGTCCCTTTCCCACACAAACAAGCGAGTGCGAAAGGCAGAAGTAAAAAGAAAGTTGAATGCTAAGAAAGAAAAAAAATCTTCAGATTATGTCCGTAAAAGAAAGCCCCCCCCCCCCAAGCACGATGGCGCGCCTGCTCCTCAAAAAGACCCAAGGCCGTATCCAGAGGGCGCCGACGCCCCCCCCCCCCCCCCCCGCACGAAATCCAGAAAATTTTTGCAATGTAGCATATATTCCTCCAATGAAACTTTCCTCTACACTAGTATTTCAAAGTCAGCCCCCCCCCCCCCAAAAAAAAATTTCTGGCTACAACCTTGAAAAGACCCCCCCCCCCTTTCCTAAAAATGCCAATGGCAGTTGTTCAGTTGACACAGCAAGATGGAATTTCGTTTTGTTGAAATTTATTCACTAAATGTCCAAACATTTAATAAATATGATTTTTGTTTGTTAGTATTTAATAAATTAAATATTGCAATTTCTTTAAACAAACTTACAGAAATTCATTCCACTAGTATTATTTGTTCATGCACATCTGCTTAACACATACGTTAATTGAATCGTTTAAACATATAATATTCATTTCATCGCATGATGTACTACTGCGGATTATTTTCCCCTTGTTAAAATTAATATGAACCGGTCAAAAATAATATTCTACATCTACATTAAGGCTAAGGGGTGGGACTGGAATTTTTAAGAATTTCAGACATTAAATTGAATTAAAGTTTAAAATAAAGTTAATTTAAAAACATTTAAAGCAACTAACATCACCAACGAACAAGCAAAATAGGCACAGCTACGTATTGCTCTTGTATCTCCATATTTCCTTTGAAACATTCTAACAAAGAATCAAAACCATATGTCACATTTTTGAAGATTCCTAAATGACCGGATGTATGCGAATCAATTGTACGCCAGTGAAGGAAGATAATGAAGAATGCCCCAGAGGATATGAGGAGTTGAGGAGTGCGAACAGGGAAAAAAGGGAGTGTGTGTGGGGAAAACCAAATCAGGGAATTTAAACCAAAACAAAAAATCCTCAAATTAGCTTTTGATTGCAGCGCCATCTAGATGTCAGAATTCGCTACATCCAGAGCTTTCAATTCCCCTTAAGCTTGTAAAAATGTAAACAGTATAGAATGTCTTAATCTAATACTACAATTCTATCTTACTTAATCTTCAAAATAAAGTACTGTTTTTCAATATCAAGGATTCCAGATTTATTTCAAGTCTTATAGGATCAACAGGCTCAAACCTTTATGCTATGAATCCAAAGACATTTTTAATTGCGTTGAAACTGGATTGTTCTACCGGACAAGACAGTTTCTTTTAAGAGCGAAAAGTGTAGTGGAGGTAAAATTTCAAAAGAACGTGCAACAATTTTGTTGTGTTGCCATATGTTAGAAGAATTTGAAAAGCCCATTGGTCATCGGAAAATCTAAGACACAGAGGGTTTTCAAAAATATAGATGTAAATACGCTTAATGTTTCATGGAAAAACAACAGAAAGGCTTGGATGACAACTGATATAATGACTGATTGGTTAATACAACTGGATAAAAGAATGAAAAAACAGTCCAGAAAGGTACTTTTGTTTTTAGACAATGCTACTTCTCCTCCTCAGGACTTAAAATTGAAAAACATAAGGCTAGTCTCCCCCCTTCCCCCCAACAGGGGGAGCCGCTTGCAGCCGCTTGACCTGGGAGTTACGTTTTCAAATTAGAATACAGAAAACTGTTACTGCAACTTGTGCCGATCCAGTGATGAACTGTCAAAAATTGTAAATGTTTTGGATGCAATAACTTGGACATCAGCTCTGAAATAAGTAAAGCCTGAAAGTGTTTTGTAAAAGCGAGGTTTTCAAGTACAGCTGCTCCCGAAAGCGCACAAGTCTCAGAAAACGACACAGAACTTGAAATTTTTTTGAGATTTAAATTCAGATGAGACCGTGAATATTGACAACATGGATATTGATGAGAATGCCCTCCCCCCTTATGTATTGAAGAAGAGGTTGAGGTTTCCGAATTAATATCGCAGAGAATTACTGAACAATCTGCTGTTTCTGAAGATGAACAGGAAGATGTACAAGAAGAAACTTCTGACATTAAAAACTTAAAAGATGCTTTGAAATACAGTGGTGAGTTAAAAAAGTTTTTTCTGAGCAAAGGGGACACTGAAAGGTTTAAAAAAAATTAATGAACTTACTATTCATATTGAGAAGCAAGTTCTTTTTTCCAAAAGGATGAACCTAACCGGATTAAACGGTTATTTTAAATAAAATATATGTGTAATGTTTATAGTTACTGTACGTATTTTGTCATTATTGAATGAGTATTAATAGGAATTAATTGAATAAGTACTAATGATAATTATTAATTAAATTTAAATTCTTTTGTAATTTAAATTTGATTTTACTATTAAATTTAGTTCTCTTTTTTAATTAGCAATTGTTTTATCGTATAAGGTTTGAAAATAGCAAATGAAATTTCTTTTCAAAAATAGACACCTCCAAATAGAGGACACCTCCAAATAGTGGACAAAATGCCCCGGACCCAAGACTGTCCATTATTCAGAGGTTTTACTGTAATTTTGCATTTAATGCACAAAATTTTAAAAAATGCAGAAATATTATGTTCGTTACTTTTTAATTCTTATTGTGCATATGTAGTTTAACTAGATCAGTGTTTCCCAACCTTTTTTCCCTTGCGAAATTCTTCTAAGATTCGAAAGAAAATGGCGAACCGAAACCCCCTTCCTTTTCAGTTGATAGTACCCGGGAACCAAAACTATAAAACTTGCTACACATTTATTTTCTGTTTTGTACAATACTTCATAACAAGAAATGTAAACATAACTATTGTAAGTTTAAATAAAACAAAAATACAGTCACAAATATTTTTCTTTATTACTTTTTCATTATTTTTCTTTTTAAATAATTATTAAGGCAGTAAACATGTATTCCAAAAAAAAAATTTAAAATATTTTCCCAATAGGAAAAATACGTCTATTCAATTTTAACCTTTCCGATTAAAATATAAATAATTCGGTAAAGTTTTGGAAATTTAAAGAAAATTTAACTTTACATATTTTTAAATTTCTATTTGAGATAATGCAGAAATGTTGGAATAAAGTGTGATAAATACAAGTAGAAATTTAAAATTAATTAATTAATATTTTAGGGTTCTATTTTAGGGTCTTTTTAATGAGAAATGAACCTAAAATAATGCAAAATTTTACATTTTATGCAGTCAATTTCTGAATCGTTCTTCACGCTTGCAAGGAAAAAGTAGGAAATAGTAGGAGAAAAATAAGTTCTAATATTTAAAATAAATTAATAAATATATTTCAGTACTAATTTGTTGTGACCCACATTTTAGAAATCAGGCAAAAGTAGAAATTAAAATAAATCAATAAATATCTTTCGGTACCAATTTGTGATCCACATTTTAGAAATCAGGCAATAGTAGAGAAAAGTGCATTTCAAACTTTATATGTACGTTTCCCACGCCAATCTACTACTTTTCTGCATTATCAGGAAGACACAATTCATTTTTTAAAAAATTATTTTTGCACTCCTTTTTAATGCTTTTTTATTTTATGAATATTTATTATTTCATTTTTTCTTTTACTTTAGCAATAAAAAATTCCGTCATTGCAATATTATTTTCACGAACCTCCTTTCTGCACCACGCGAACCCCTGGGGCTTTGTGAACCACCGGTTGGGAAACGCTGAACTAGATAGTTATTAGCAGTAAGCAAATAATGTAAACTTGCATATATTGCCCATTAAAAGATTTTAAACTCCTTCCTGTAAAATATTTATTCATAACGACAGATTAATAATTAAATTTACATTAAAAATATATTTTGTTCAATTTTTGATTTTTATCCATAAGTGATTTAAGTAAGAAAATAACAACATTAAATGATTTAACAAGTGTTAAGTAATTTAAACAAGAAAACAAGTTCAGCAGCCATTTCAACTCCATTTGATTTCTGAACTTGTTGTGTACAACTTCAAGCATTAAAAACATTTGTATAATTGCTGCTGATTTTAACTGTGATGAGCATTTGAATTATTTGTTTCAGCTCTTTATCACCAATGCACTCATTTACCGCAATTACAAATGTTCGCTATTCAGACATTGAAGTATATTCTAGTTCTTTTTTTTTTTTTGCAAATAAAATTCCAAATAAAAGAGGTGCACGAAAAGTTATTTTGATAAAGGTGTATCCTAAAATATTATTAATAACGTAGTTTTCTAGTTTCATCAATTTTATTTAATTTACATTTGAAAAATCCATGTTGGCAATAAATTGATGTTATTTTGATTTAAAAACTGTTCATAGGAAATAGTTTATAGTAGTTTCCTCAGATTTTAAGTCATTTTTAAGAAAGTTGATAAGAAGTGAATCAGATGGAGCACTGTTTTCATTTAGCACTTTTTTTATGTAAGATATTCCAACATATATATTTATATATTTTGCATTCATGAATTGCATTTTATGTATATTTCTAAAGAAATGTCATAAATTACTTGTATTAAAAGAACAAGAATTTTTGTTGATTTTTGTTTAACATTTAACATTATAATTTGTTCCATACTAAACAGAACGCGCTGTTGCAGCAGCGCCACCTTGTGTATAAAAAAGCTGAGATTGGCACTTGAGCCCAGAGACTGAACGATGTAACACCCAAGAGAGGGCAGTCCGCCGTAACAAAATAAAGAGTTTAACATACAGTCCACTTCAGAGTTCTTATTATTTTACATCTGGTCCGCCGAGCCGGAGGACCATATGATGAGTATTGTGCGGCCGAAGTTTTTTGACAAAGAGTTGTGAATAAGTAGTGAAGTTTGAGTACATCAACAGTCGAACGCTCCGAGAGAGATGAAAACATCCAGTAGGGAGGTAGGTGCTTGAGCTTGTACTTACATGGTCATTTACTCCCCCGAGATAACTTTTGATAACTTTTATCATTAATTTTATTTATTTCTGTAGAGTTTATTTGAATTTCGAGTTTGAGTTTTGTTTTTAAAAATGTTTAGAAACGCGATAAAAGGTGATTTGCAGCTTGCTGCTATAGAGTTAGGAGAGGTAGTCAATGAGAAAATGACAGTTTTAGAGTTAACTAATGTCATAAAGAATAATGAGCAATTCAAAAACGAGCCTGACTATGTGTCTGACCTCTTAAAGGGGATAATAGAGAACCGCAAAGAAGAGTTGCAGCTAGAGCAAATAAAATTAGAGAGAGCAAAAGCTGAACTAGAGTTGGCCCTCGCGCGGGGAAATATGAAATCTAAAGACGCTAAATCATAAATTAAAAATGAGGTTTCCGAATCTTTGGATTCTTCAATAAAGAGCATAAAAACTTTAACGATGAGAGTTCCGAACAGACCGGAAGGATGGGGTTTATTTTTTGCTTCTTTAGAGAGATCATTCGGTACAAAAAGCGTACCCGATCAGTTTAAAGCAGAGATTCTTTTGAATCTGCTGGGAGAGAAAGCGTCAAACGTCATTTCCTATATAAGTGATAATGAGTTGAGCGATTATGAACAAGTTAAGAAAATTGTACTGAGAGAGTTTGAGCCTACCCCACAGTCTTGTTTAGCGCAATTCCGAAAAGCTCTTAAACAGCCTAATGAAACTCATGTTCAATTTGCGTCACGGTTGACAACAAATTTTGATTACTATTTAAAACGGAGAAATGTGTCTGATTTTGAGTCATTAAAACAATTAATGGTGTCAGACAAGTTGTTTCAAACTCTAGATAGAGAAACCGCGACTCATATTAGTGTAAGACAATCAGATACTTGGTTTGATCCAGTAAAATTAGGAAAAGAAATTGACCTGTTTTTCACGTCTCGAGGAAAACCGCTAGTGGTGGAAAATAAACCACTCAATCACAAAATCAGTAATTTCAAAAATGTGTCTAGAGTATTTTTATCTGATAGTAAGAGTTCAAAATGTATTCTTTGCTCAGAAAATCACCCCATATTTAAGTGTACAAGTTATAATTCATTACCTATTTCTGAAAGAGTAGAGATCGTAAAGAAAAATAATTACTGCTTAAATTGTTTAGGAAAACATCTGGTCAGTACTTGCAAATCCCATATTTCTTGCTTTTGTGCAAACAAGAGGGAAAAAGGAGACGCCACCATAGTTCTTTACATTACCCGAAAACTCATGAGTTATTGCGCAATCCGAATGAGATAAACATTGGAGACGCGGATTTGAGGACCCCCCAGTCTCAAGTAGCACATTCATCACTTTCGCCTACAGCTGAGGTCTTTGAACCAACTAGTCAAAATAATCCGATGCTCTCCACCCGAGTAATAAACCAGTCAAAATCGGTGTTGTTGAGTACAGTGAATTGTTTATTGAGGGATCAGAGGGGAGATCTCCATAAAGCGCGTGCTATTTTGGATCAAGGCGCCATGAATAATTGCATGACAGCAGACTGTGCGAATAGTCTTGGTTTAAAAAGAGATAAAATTAATGTGACAGTGTGCGGTATCGGAGATACATTAACAATGATCAAGTCTGCAGTCACGGCGGCGATTTCCAATCTAGAGAGAAGTTATGGAAAAGAGTTGGATTTTTTGGTTGTATCCAAAATTACTGATTTAATGCCGTCAAAAATGCTTTAAGTTGAGGTTCCAGAATTAAATTATGTAAAACTAGCGGATGAAAACTTTAATAGGCCAGGTCGTGTAGATTTGCTTTTGAGTGCTGAAATCTTTTATGAGTTGTTGCGTCCAGGTCAAATTTATCCTAATAATAGTAATTTAATACTCCAAAATACAGTTTTTGGATATGTAGTTAGTGGAAGTTTACCAAGTACCATTGAGGGAAAAATATATTGCGGGTTCATTGTAAATAATACAGATTTAAACGAAGCGGTAGAGAAATTTTGTAAGTTAGAAAACTTAGAGATAGAGGTGCCCAAAAATAAAGAAGAGATAACTTGTGAAGAGCATTTTCAGAAAAACTTTAGAAGAGATAGTTCAGGGAGATATATAGTAAGAATGCCTTTAAAGGAGGACCCAAAGTGTTTAGGGAAATCAAGAGATATAGCCCTTAAAAAATTAAATTCGCTGTGGAATCGGTTTTTAAGAGAGCCTGAGCAGGGTTCGTACGCTTTTGGCAAAACCAAAAATAAGGACTTTCTAAGGACTTTTTAAGGACCTACAAAAAGTTTTAAGGACCTCACAAATTTTTCGAAACATACAAACTGTTATGTTTATTTCAAAAGGAAGCATTATTGAAAGAGGAAATTGATTTAACATCGTATTTTTATTAGGAACACAACACAAACACTTTTATGGAGCTCTCTCTGACTTGTTGCTTTTCTAATGTCCAATACAGTCAGGGAGTTAAATAATTATTGGAACTAGTAATAAGAAGCACACAACACAAGTATTAATCATATATAAGCAAATTATCATGATATGAAAAATTATCAAAAATGGTTAGTGCTATAAAATACAAGTTAAATGAAAAACAATTTTAATAAAAAAAATTGTTAAAGAAAACGCTGCACTTTGTCTTGAGAATTTGTGTTTAATTTCGATTTCTTTTTTTCATTTTACTGAGCTTATTTTGCCAGCATCTCAATTTAGGCTTACTTAAATTTTTATCTCTGCCATAGATATTTTTTTTAAATTATTTAGAAGAGCTTGCAAAAATTCAGAAAAAACTTTTTCAACTAGAGAAAAATATTTCATTTTGGAAAAACATACAAATAAAAAATGGAGTTTATTCGCTTAAAACTTTGTACATTACCCTCAAATAGTAACGACCAAAATTTAACTAAAATAAAGTTTCGAAAAATTGAACATCTTTTTTAAATAAAAAATAAAACAGGCAGACTACAAGCTGCAAATACTAAAACAACTGTCAACTTTTTAAATAACACTGTGCAACAAATTTGAACTTTTTTTTTTTTGTCCTTTAGATGAAACTATGTGATTCTATATAAACAAATGATGCTTGATTTAAACATCCAAACCAAAATAGTCCATCACGTACCATTTTTGCTGGAGACCCACTTCTCATATTTATACAATTTTGTTATAGAAGAATGTAACCAAGGCTTACTTATTGAAAACACAAACACAAAAATGATTTTTTTGGCCGTTTCATCTTTTGGGCATCTGTTGGTGTGCCTCGATAACAGATTAGCAATATTCAATTTGTATACTTCCATTCTATCGACCACTGAAACGCTTTTCAAATGCAGAAGATTGCGCAAAGTTTAGAGCAAAGAAGTCCGAATGGGAGTCCAAAAAGTGTAGTTTTAATGAAATATAACAACCTAATAATACAAAAGCATTTTATCATGTCACCAACAAAATTTTCGTAGTTTTCAGCTTTCTCATTTCCACGGAAACGTGAGCACAATGATTTAAAGGCCAGCCAGGCGGATTTTTCGGCATCTGATTGTTTGTTTTCGTAATCTTCATCATGATAGGACTTCCTTTGGTTGTGGACCAATAAAAGTCCTTTCTTTTATTTTTGCCTCACCTAAATTTTTGAATATTTTCCTGAGATGCAAGAAAGTCACTAATTCTCTGTCCCCTTCCTTGATATTTCAAAAACCGTATTGTGCAATTGTGGAAAAAGGCACATTTTAGATTTACAAGTGGTTCATTTGATATGCTTTTGCCACTCATAATTTTGAAATTTCCTTTGTGTTTGCAGAATATGCTACAGGAATAAATAGGAAAAAATACTTATATGGAGGAGCACTGATAAACAAGCGCCACTCTGCTGAACTGTGCTCATGTCCTAATGCTTTTGAAATAGTGTATTCCAACCCAAGTTCATTAAGGAGGTCTCTAGAATGGCAACGATCTCACTGTCAATGAGAAAGATATAATTTAGAATAAATTAAGCCGCTAAATTACGAAAATATGCAAATTTATCCAGAAAATACGTAAAAAGCTAAAATGTAGAATTTTGGAAAAATGGTACGTGATAGGCAAAAAATAATTTCAGATTCGTAATTTTGAGCCAAAAATACATAAGAAACAGACATTTTCATCCAAAGGACATTTTTCGTGTAGCACAATGTAATTGATATATTTACAGGATGCAAAAAGATAGAAGTCTCAAAAGTTGCGTGCGATTTTCGGCGAAGCACATGCTAAATGTTAGCAAGTTTCCAAAAAATAGGTTTTTACATTTTCGCGTTATAAGTTATGAAAATTTTTTTATATTGATACATGTCTTTTTAAAACGTTTCTTGAAAAATTTTCTTGTTTTGTAGTACAATCCCTTTAGATAAAAATACTTGTACATCAGCTTGAAAAATCGGATCTTTTTGCAAAAATAATCGAATTTTCGAAGTTCACAAATAAAAACAAAAACTAGGGGAAAACGGAGCATTTGGCAACTACAGTGTATAGGTTTAAGAAGAGGTCGACTCCTTCAATTTACTGCAAATTAAGAAATTTCACGAGGTACAAATTCTGATTAACGAAGCAAATATCCATCATCTCTCACACAACAAATCGCCACAGCGAACGATCGTGAAGCCAAATTGGTCGATATAAATTTACTAAATATTAAAACATTGCTTTAAAACAAATTTTCGATACGGGAGTTTATTTGATCTAAAAAAAAAAAAAGACAATGGGATAACAAACTGTTTAACGAAAGATCAACTGAAAAGCGATCGGGAGAGTTAGCAACTCGGCGCTTATTATAGTGTAAGACGTAAGAAAAATGACAATAAAAATAAATCATTATTTTAACTTTAACAGTATAAATAAGCGATAATCATACAATGCGATTGGTCAAACGCAAAAAAAGCTCACAGTTTTTTTTTTTTTTTTGCCTACATATTAGTTAAATATCTCTTTTATTGAGCTAGATGTCAACAATATGGGCAATTCCATGAAAACAGGGACATCAACATAAAAAATTTTTCTTCTTGCAGATATGCAGTTTTTTTTCCTCTAAGGTAAAAATATGAATTTTTATAAAATTATGTTTTAAAAGTTCGCAGTACCTTTTTGTAAGTTTTATAGTCAATGTTTGGCAATGTTACTTTTGTCACATGTGTTGTCTTTAGAGAAGTTCAGAAAGTTCATCTTGTTTACGTAAAGAAGTTAACAGGTATGTATAAAATCCTATTTTTTTATTGAAATTTAGTCTGTATGTGAGGTTAGGCCAGTAAAGAATCTTTAAACTGTGATTATAGCATTAAAAATTATTTTTTATAAATTAGGCCTTATTGTGATGTAACATCAGTCACAAAAATTTATAAAAGTTTTTATTACTTAAAGAAAAATAGTGTTAAGAATATAAAAAGCCATATTCTCTTCATTGATGATAATATCTTAAATATCAATTAGTTAAATAGTTAAAAACAGTTCAATTTATGAGTTAAAAACTTCTTTAATATATGTAACATCAGTCACATTGTAACATCAGTCACTTTTCTCTTTTCCAGTTAGATACTTAAACACTGTACAAATGGCATTGAGTGCTGCAGAAAGGCAAAAAAAAGTAGGCAAGATAAATTAAAGAAGAAAGGAAAATATGAAGATTATAAAAAGATAAGCAATGCAGAAGCTAAAAGGAGTAGAGATAAAAAGGAAATGACCTAGCTAAGTTACCTAAGACAGTTCAAAAAGAGAAATCAAAGAAAATGTTAGAAAAATAGGGAAAAATGTAGCACCTTAAAGTGCAAAATTTCAATTAGCAGTGACAAAACCCCTTTTCCAAAATAATAAAACCTTAGGAAAAGCTGTAACTCGTACAAAGTGTGCCCTGCCTACATCTGAACGAAAGCAGAAGGCTGTCATAAAAAAAAATGGTTTGACAATTAAATTGGGGAAACAGGTGCTCCTAATTAAGCTTAAGTAAGCATATTTGCAGCAGCACTGTACCACTCGGGTAGAATGCATCCGTATGTGATAGCTTCAGATGAACTGTTTCATTCTAAAGAGATTGTGATTCCTCTCATAGCAAGAATGCTGGAAAAGATTCCTCAAGGAATTGAAGTCTTACATATTTGGTCAGATGGCCCAATTCAAAAACAAGTTCATTGCAGCCACAAAACCCATATTACAGAAAAGTATAAATTGTTTATTAAATCGAATTATTTTGCTACTTCACATGGGAAGCCCAGTGGACTGTTTTGGCGGGTCTGTAAAGAGGCAGATATGGGAAGCTGTAAAAAAAAGAAAGCATTTCGTACAGTGTAAAAGATTTTGTAAATGCTGCAGCTTCAAGCAGTGTGAAAATCTTTGAGATCTCATCATACGATTTACAGTTGCGTTATAAAGAGTTAAATGTGAATAAAAGATTTTCTGATTCAGAAACTATAGCTGGTATCACGCAGCAACACTTTTTGGATGTGGTAGACAAAATCACCAAAAGCTGAAATTTATCTAAAACATCATTTGCCTGTTCAAAACCAAGCGGACAAGCTCCATAATTTTGGTGGCCACAATTGGAGCGTGGGCTCTTGTGGAATATGATGGACAGCTCTATCCAGGTGAAGTTAGAGCCATTGAAAACTATGAATACTTGGTCAGTGTTATGATTCCAACAGGGAAGCATTGGAAATGGTCTGACAAGGTGGATGAAATTTATTATTCACAAGAAAAAATAATAAGAAAACTTAGTACATCAGATGTAGTAAATGCACGAGGACACTTTTCATTTCCTGAATTGCACTAAAAACATCACTTGTATAATTATATTCATTTACTATTGTTTATTTTTTATCATTTAAGTAGATTTGTGTAATTTTGAAAAAAAAAATTGCTAATTTGACTTTTAAGGACAAATAAATTATAATTTAAACCGATTAATGTTGGTGTAACATCAGTCACAAAATGTTTGTATCATCAGTCACGGTAATTAAAAATTTCATCCATTGTAAATTTTAAAGTTTTTAAAATGAAACGAAGTGTATTCATAAAGTTTGAAATCTCTACTTGACTGGAAAAAAAAGAATTTTAATCTTCATGTTCTTAGTTTGAGGAGAATTTCAATTAATATGCAAGTTGTTTTTCCTAATGTCTCTTCTGTGTAACGTCAGTCACAATTTTTGATTTACCTTAATTCCATACAAAAAAGCTTTTTATATCTAAAAACAGGTATGGGTAGTATTATTGTACTCTACCACGGTATTTTAGATCAATTTCAGAAAAATAAAGTTAAATTTCAAGACAGTGTGGATTTTAAAAAACTTAGTCAAATTGTAACGTCAGTCACCGTGGAATGACCCATATGCTTCTTTGAAGTATTACCCCCCCCCCCCCTTAAATTAAAAAAAAGTTTCAAAAGCAATATTTATTTACTGATTACTTGTTAAGAGCTGCTCCTACTTGCTTCATTGATAATTGTTTAGAATGTAGATGATTTAGTAACAATTTTTATGCAAAAAAATATTTATTTACTTTATAACTAAACTTAATAAATAGTATCGAATCCCAAATTATGAATTCCCGAAATCCGGCCCTTTTTCGAAAATTCCCGATTTTTGTTTATTTATTAATTTTTTTCCCCTTGAGTCCTTAAAAGTCCGTTTTTCAAATTTTATTCCTTTTTCTTTTCTTTTTTTAAAAGCAAAATGAGTGAACTTGTGTAATTTCTTTTTCTGTGGTCTTAAATGGTGCCCACCTACACTGTTAGAAATTTCATCATGAAATTATGGTTAAATGACCGGCAGCAGTCTGTCCATCTAATTCACCATTAAATTTACTGTTTGGAACATTTTTCTATTTTTACGGGACCTAACCATTTCCAATCAGCTTGGTTTAAAAGCCGTAAATAGAAAAGTTTACGGTTTTATAACCATTTAAAAATGGTTTCAAAACAAAATTTTTACTGTTTTTGAACCATTTGGAGCAGTAGAATCTTCGAGGCGTAGAAACCGTAAATGAAGCTTGCAGGAATCGAACCCGGGGTGTACGGTATACTGCCGTGGGCAGGTAAACGGCAGTATCTACACAAAATGAGTTTTCGAGATACTTGAAGAAACGTGTTTTTGAATTCCCACAAATAACAATAAAACACTGAAATTTGAAGTAAAGTGATTTTATGTGTTGACATTAAGATATTTTTTTTGCCCTAGGTTTTATTTTGATTTTGCATTCCTATTGATTGTAAAAGCAGTTACTGCCGTTTACCTTCCATTCTCAGTAGTAATTGTCATATACAGCTGGCTGGCAGTTGGCAGTAACTGCACATTTCTTTATTAAATGCACAGTAGTTAAGCATTACGAAGTACATATGATGCAAAATAGATAGGTTATTGCGAAAAATATTATTACAAAGAGTGTATGTATTTTTATTTTATTAATGACATTTAAATAAATACTATGTAACCACTGGATAGAAATTTAATATAAATAAAAAATGATATAAAACATACAATTACAAACCATAATATATTTTTGCATAAAAAACATATATAAATTTCATGCATCTATTTCATATATTTAACATAAATAAATAATAATATAAAATAATAAGTAGCAATATAAAAAAATGTAAGTAAATTATATGTGCAGTGCCAAAAAGACACATATCAACTTGATATAAATTTTAAATTGCAATGATTGCATAACGTCAAATACCAGAAATATTTGCCTAAGTAAATGGGCATAGTTATAACAAAAGCCTTTTCAGAATCCAGAAATTTTAAGTTAATCACTGAAATAAAAAACTTCATGAAAAGATTTTCATCTATTAAATCTTCTGATTTACCATTGACTGGAAGTGTCTCCCAAAAGGCTCTTCAATTCTCTGGCATTAAAGGGCACAATTTCTGAATAATGTGCCCTTAATTTTTTAAGTCGAATTCTTTGAACCAACGCTGTTTATGATCCTCTTTGTAGAAGAGATTCCGAGAACGTCGGCGGAACTCAACTTTGACGATTTATTATGTCGTCTAAGCACGGTTTGTCCTTGGACTTCAGTTTCCATTGGGATTGTCCTGAAAGTGGGGAGTCCAGAAAGTGAAGTACATTCATGTTGATAACAGTCATCTTCCTGCTGTTGGAGGAAGCTACAACTTCTTCAAAGTCGGGGAAATCAAAAACATTACCTCCTCGTCTCCTCATCTCCTGTTCCCACGCCATGGTGAACGGAATTAGCGCTCATGAACGTGCGCCCGGGTTCAAATTATCAGAAGGAAATTGTCTCTGCGCTTCTCTTCTTGCTGTTTACCATGGCAGTCATGGTGGTAAATAGGCACCAATTTTTATTTTGCGCCGTACAACTGTCCAGCCAGTAGACGACCGTTTTGCTGTCTCTCTCTAGTTATAGGGCCTTGGCGTAAGAGGAGGCAATTTCTTCGGCACTTCGCCCAGCCACAGCTTCATGCCAGATCAGTTCCTCTGTGTTGGATACATTTTGATTCTTCCTTTGATCTACAACTGCAGCGCAAGTCTCATGAAAAACTATAAACTTTTTTCGTAAAGCAGACTGATTTGTGACCAGGTACTCGGGGTAACATTATGACCTACTGCAATTTGACGCTGCGAATGACGTGATATGGGTGAGAAATTTGTAAAGAATTTTCAGCATCAACCTCGTAACGATCCCGAGGATCTTTGGTTTTTGCAGATATGTACCCCATGACTTACATACAAAGCAGTCGGAATGTATGGCGTGGTTACTATGGTTTTGACGTTCATATTCTAAACATGTGGAGCAGTGTTCCCCTCCGAGTTTGGGAAAACTAATGTTCATTTTAGTTACCTCCTTTAGGTAAATCTAGTGATGATTTTCCGTATGCTTTTCCTTATAATCCTTGTGCATGGAGTTTACTGCAAGTTTGCTCGGAAGATAAAGTCGTTTCGGAGTGAGTTCCCTCCTATAATTGCTTGTGCATGGATTGAATGACAAAATGTGCCTCCATATAGGCTCCCTCTCAACTTTGTTCAGGGGAGTTTGGCGGCCGCGTTGCGAGGGACGTGGTGAAATCAAGTTGAATTCAGATGTCCTAATGGCCTCGTAATCATTTCTCATTTTTCGGGTGGAATCCGAGGGTGTTTAGAAAGAAAACTTTGCTAACACGGTAGGTTCCGGTAGATATTTGGAACGAATACCTAATAGATTTTTTACGTCGGATCGTTTCAGTGGTCTTCCTTTTTATTGCTTCTTTTTGAATTCTCTGTAAGACCAAACATTTTTTTCTCGTGGCTGGACATCTTTGTGAAGTATTCATGAATTTTCCTTCTTTCTTCAAGGGAAATTGTTTTGCAGCAGTTCGGCTGGCAAGTATCTGCATTGCAAGGAGACCGCAGCTGTAGCTTTTCTGCGTCTCTAGCAATACGTTCAGTCTGAGTTCGGCACCGCTTCTTTTTTTATAAGCTACTCACAATTTTTTGCATTAAGAAGCAACTCTTCATCTACCCGCATGGGATTTTGGCTACAGGTTGACATAGACGGGAGTTCTTGCTCTGAGTTTTCTGACACTGAATAGGAAACAAGGGAAATTTTTCGACCATCTACAGCGCGTACATACATTTTAGGAAGCAACAATTAGTTATAATAAAGTAACTAGTTAATTTTTCACACTTTGCGACAGAACACTAAATCACTTTGAAAGAGCAAGATCAAAGAAAGTGGCAAAACCGGTTTTTCCGCCTGTGATTCCGCAATTTTCGATCGCCAAGACAATGCTTGTGGAAAGGTAAAGAGCAGTATGTACATACTGCCGATTACCTGCATAATGTAGCGTTAAAAGCAGTTACTGCTAATTGTCACTGCCAAAAATGTGGTTTATTTGGAGTGTAAACCAAATAAACATGTTAGTACAATAAACTTGAAGTAATATAGATTACAAAAATGCAAAAAAACGAAAACCGAAAAATTTGTAGATACTGCCGTTTACCTGCCCACGGCAGTATACCAATCTTGCTCTCTAGCCATTCGGCCATCTGCACCACGTGAAGCGGCCGTTTATTTATCAATAAATCTTCTTTTCCAACAGGCAAACTGCCTTAAAATTGAGATTTCAGTTTTTGATTGGATCCAAAGTCGTTTTTAGTCTAAAGTTACTGTATATTGACGAAAATCATTTTATTTGCTGCAAAAATTAAAATACAAACAAGCTTCAGCATCTCGAATTATGGGTTCGCTCATTCGCAAACAGTTCGGGAATCCGATGTCTCCAATTTTTGATTTACATGTGTATGTGTTTCTATTTAGTAACCACTGCTTAAGCCACTTTTTTTTTCTTCTTTTTTTTATATACACATGGAGATTTGAACTGATGAATCTTTATTCATATTTTAAAAACAACGTACGACCGGTAAGGTTTCGCAATCAAGATGGACACCCGATTCTTACTGAGCGCTTGTAAATTACGTTTCGTTAAACGTTCTTTAGTAGAAACAGAGAATAAACGATTTTTTTAGCAATCAGCGGTTTGAGTACCATCTTTTTAATGGTTATTCAACTGTTATAATTAAATATGGTAAAATAACGATCAAATAAATGGTTATTTTACTATTTTCTTACATTTTTTTTTTTTTTGTAAAAATATATAACACATCAATTTACTTATGCCTTTTCAAAAAAAAAACAAGAGTTGATTATTTATCTACCAGTTGAGAAAGCACTGCAATTTATCGTAAAAATACGATGATGTTTATGTAAATCCGCCATTTTTGGTCCTGTCAATCGGCCGTTTTGGGTTTGTCCGAAAGCCGCGATTGTACCGGACACGAGCAAACTAAATTTGAGGTTTGATTAAGTAGTTGAAATGAAAAAAGTTTTATTCTTGTGAATAATGCAAAAGATAGCAAAACAAATAGTTTTCTAATTTTAACAAAACTTTCTAATTTTAACAAAAAAAATTAAGCACCTGGAATAAAAAATAAGGACTTTTTAAGGCCTTAAAAATGAAAATTAACATTAAGGACTTTCTAAGGACCTTTAACGACCGTACAAACCCTGCTGAGTATTTAAAGTTATATCGAGAATTTCTGCGCGAATATGAGGAACAGGGGCATATGAATGAAATTTCTGGGTCTGAGGAAGTAGGTACATATTATATACCTCATTTAGGAGTCTATCGCCCTGATAAAAGTACAACTAAACTTCGTGTAGTGTTTAATGCTTCATCACCAACAACTTTGGGAAATTCACTCAATTCCTTGCAATATAACGGTGGAGTTTTACAGGAGGATCTTTTTTCATTAATGGTGAGGTTTCGTAAGCACATTTTTGCTTTCGTGGCTGACATTAGGCAAATGTATAGGATGATTCGCATTGATCCTAGCCAAACGAAACTTCAGAGAATTCTTTGGAGGGAGGGAGTGAATGAACCAGTTAAGACGTATGAGCTTAAAACTGTGACCTATGACACAGTAAGCGCACCTTATCTCTCTACTAGAGTGCTACTTCAGTTATCAAGAGACGTGCACAAAAGTTACCCTCTAGCTTCAGAAGTATTAGAGAAAGACATGTATATAGATGATGTTCTAAGTGGTGCTTTCACCATCACCCAGGCGAAAAACATTCAAACGGAGCTAATAGAAGCTCTGAAGAACGGAGGAATGACACTACATAAGTGGTGTAGTAATAACTCCAACTTAACAGGAGGACATAACAGTGATTATAATTTTCAGGAGGAGACAAAAGCTTTAGGTGTTTCGTGGAACCATAGCCTTGACTGTTTCACCTTTCACATTCAAATTGAAAAAGTCGGTGCTCTCCACAATTGCTCGAATTTTCGACCCTCTTGGTCTCTTGGGTCCGGTAGTGACGAGAGCAAAGATATTTCTACAAAAACTGTGGTGCTTGAAAATAGGTTGGAGTGACCCACTTCCTGAGATGGAAGCGCAGCAGTGGAAGGACTTCATCGAATCCTTACCAACAATAAACAGCATCAGTTTTAAGAGATGCATACTTCTAGATAAAGCAGTGCATATTGAGATTCACGGATTTGCCGACGCGTCTGAGGCTGCATATGGTTGCGTCATATATTGCAAATCGACATCAGAGACTGGAGCTTTTGAAACAAAACTGATCTGTAGTAAATCACGGGTGTCGCCTCTTAAACGAGCTACAGTTCCTAGATTGGAGCTCTGTGCAGCTGTTCTTTTAGCAAAGTTAGTAACAAAAGTGAGAAACGCCTTACAACTTAAACAGATTAAAGACAGTGATGTCTACCTGTGGAGTGACTCCATGATAGCCCTTTCATGGATACGAAAAGAGCCCTATCAACTAAAAACACTTGTGGCAAACCGTGTGATGGACTTAACATCAGTCCAACAGTGGCGTCATGTGTCTTCCGAAGACAATCCCGCGGACTTTATTTCCATGGGCATGAATCCTGAGAAACTGCTTAAGACTGAACTGTGGTTCAACGGCCCTACTTTCTTGGCTGACAAAGAATATCCCAGTCGCGAAATACCTTCATCAGTCATACGAGACGAGTTTACGTCTGAACTGAAAAATTCGGACAAAAGTGACTTACCAGTGCTTACTTTAACGCCTAATACATTTATTCAAGAGCTATTTAATATTAGTAATAGTTACACAAAATTATTGCATGTGATTAGTTATATTTTCAGGTTTTTGCATAACGTAAGAAATGTCGCGAAAAGGAAGTTGGGACCTTTGAGAACAGAGGAAGTCAAGGAAGGAGAAATCTTCATTTTGAGAGAGGTCCAAAGACAAGGGATCTCAGAGGAGCTCAAATCTTTAAGTCTACAGAAAAGCATCCCTGGAAAAAGTAAGATAAGGTTTTTAAACCCCTTTTTAGACAAAGACGGGTTAATTAGAGTAGACGGTAGAATAAAACAAGCTAATGTAAGTTATGATCTTAGATTCCCTATAATCCTGCCCAAAAGTCATAAGCTTACAAAGCTAGTTCTAGAAGCATATCATAAAAGATACTTTCATTTAGGTCCTACAGCTTTACTGCACTATGTAAGACAAAAGTTTTGGCCAGTACAAGGTAAAGCACTGTGCAGAGAAGTTGTGCATGAATGCATTAGATGCTTCCGAGCTAAACCCGTAGGAGTTGAACAAATAATGGGTGATTTGCCCAAAGAGAGAGTGACTCCTGACTTTCCATTCAATTGCTCAGGAGTAGATTTCTGTGGCCCATTCATTATTAAGAATAAACATCAAAGAAGAGGTGTCTTTCATAAAGTTAAGTTTGCATTTTTGTGTGCTTAGTTACGAAAGCCATTCACCTCGAAATTGTAACTGAATTAACGTCTGAGGCATTTATAACATGCTTAAAAAGATTTGTGGCCCGCAGAGGTTTGTGTTCGAAATTATATTCAGATAACGCAACAAGTTTTACAGGTGCGGATAAAGAGCTTTCCAGGTTACATAATTTAGTCGTAAAACCAGACGAAAGTCTTGCTAACTACATGTCAACTGAGGGAATCGAGTGGCATTTTATTCCACCTAGAGCTCCTAATTTTGGTAGTCTTTGGGAAAGTGGAGTGAAGGCATTTAAGTATCATTTTAAAAGAGCTGTTGTAGACTCCAGACTGACTTACGAAGAATTCATCACAGTCATTACCCAAATAGAGGGCATTTTAAATTCAAGACCGCTTGTACCTCTGTCATCAGATACTGAAGTATATGATGCATTAACCCCTGCTCATTTCCTAATAGGCAGACCGTTAAATGCTATTGTAGAGCCAAATTTAATTGAGGTTAAAGAAAATCGGTTATCTAATTGGAAAAAATGATAAAAGTAATTCAAACATTTTGGAGGAAATGGCAAGAGCAGTACCTTAATAATTTACAGCAGAGGTCCAAGTGGATGGTAGAGAAAGATAACGTGAAAACTAATGAGCTAGTGTTACTTAAGTATGAAAATTTACCGCCTCAAAAATGGTCCTTGGGTCGAATAGTGAAGCTCTATTTTGGTACTGACAAACGGGTCAGAGTAGTTGAGGTGAAAACTCAGTCTGGTGTCTTCAAAAGATCAATTGCAAAATTTTGCATTTTGCCTGTTAATGTGTAGCATAAGTTTATATTTTATTTGTGTATTAATCATTGTGCTTATTGTTAATCTTTTACATTCTTTGTGTGTGAAATGACTGTACATGTTGTGGTTGAATGTGATCATTGCAACGTGGGGCGGAATGTTCCATACTAAACAGAGAGCTCTGTTGCAGCAGCGCCACCTTGTGTATAAAAAAGCTGAGATTGGCACTTGAGCCCAGAGACTGAACGATGTAACACCCAAGAGAGGGCAGTCCGCCGTAACAAAATAAAGAGTTTAACATACAGTCCACTTCAGAGTTCTTATTATTTTACATAATTTATTAAGTTTTCACACAACCTCGTATTTTCCGGCATGCCGAGAAATGACCAATGCATTGAGTACAAAAATTTGGCCTCAATCGATCTTACCGGCAGGCCCGCTGACGCAGGGGAAAATACTGCAATTCCCTCGTGTCCGGAAATCCGCCCAACCACTTCTACCATGTTTTGCGGATTTTTGATTCTTCACTGTACTTATACTTAAGCTCCTTTTTTTCCCGAGTAGTATACTGACTTTGTTAGTCAAAACTACTCATGATGAAATACACAAAACAAAAATTAGAAGTTAAGTCTGCTTTGTAACATACTTACTTTGTTCACCCATTCAACTCGTTCAGTTTCGGGGAAAAAAACCTGAAACAAAATTTCTGTTAAAATCAAATTAATATAGATAAAGGTATATTTAGACATTTCCTGTCAATATATATACAATAATTAAACTTTAATTATGGCACTCTGCATTTCTACACTGAAACTGCATAAAATGGGACAGACAGCTTTTACACACACAAAAAAGAAAAGAAACTTTCATAAGAGAACAAGTACTATAATTCTAATGCAATATAACATATTTAAGAATTGCATACAAACTGTTTAATGTTATCATTAAATTAAGGACCTTGTTTAAATCGGGGAGATTTAGGGTTCATCACAAACTCGATGCTAATTTGTAAAATATACCACAATTTGAGAAAATTCTTAAATTGAGTATTGTTTAATCAAAGTTTTACTACATAATGAATGCCAAATCCTTCACGGCTAGCCAAGCAATGCTTATCAGCAATGCACCCTTTATATACCGCTATTACGAGTTATCGCCATTCAGACATTGACGGAGATTCCAGTTCTTTTTTTCCAGGAGAATAATGAGCACATTTAGTCACAACAATATTATGAGGGGAATACATTTGTGGATCTGGGTAATTAAAAAGTTAGTAAAAAAGTGGTTCAAGTGTCACTACTTTACATTCGATAGTGTTGTTTAAATTCCATAAGGGGCAGTGGTGTAGTCGAGGGGGGACGGCGCCCCCCCACCTCTTTATTTTCACTCAAGCGTCCCCTCACCTTTAATTTCCAGGGTGGACGCTAAGGATGCGAGGGGACGCTGAGCTTCCTAACTTATTTAATATTCAAAACAGGCACTCATTAGTAAATTAACAGCTTTATGAAATAAGACAAGAGGCTTGTAAAACTATACATAAAGGCTGCTTGCTACTTCTACTTTAAATTCGTGAAAAAAAAAGGGATTCCCTGATTCTCTCAAACAACAATTAACAATCGCAGGTTAATATTACTCGTCAAAATAAGCGCGTTAAAATATGAGTAAACGGGAACTACATAAATTCAGAGAATTAGTTTCAGCTGTGCTGGCCTGTCTAGGAAATAGGTGTACGGGGGGGGGGGGGGGGAGATTTCAAATATCATAAGATTTGAAATCAAAATATTTGCACTGCTTTTTTTTTTTTTGTACAAAACAGTGAGACGTTGATATTATTAGAGTAAAAAAGTTGGGGGACAATGAACGTCCTCTTTCGTCCCCCCTAGACTTCACCTTAAAAAAAGGAGCTTTCCTTTTGGTATGCAATATCGAAAAACCTACAAGTATATTAAACATTTTCTTTCACAATCATGTTTTCTCGTCATCGCTTCAAGCCTTTTGCATATTCAAACTTTATGCATTACGCTTTTTGTTAAACAATTTCAAAATCAAATTAATGTAAAAAATGTTTGGATTACAAATGATTATCTGTGCAAAAACCTGTTATGGCACAGCACAAAATTGAGATGTAAATTCATTTTAAAATGCATCTATCACTTTCAATTTATTTAGCTTTTTTTTTCTTTTTCGGTGATTATCAGGCCCGAAAAATCCAAAAAGTACTTCAGGGTTTTTTTTTAATTTTGATTTTTTTCAAAGACAATTTTATATAAAACTAAAAAAAATTATAACCATGTAAAAGGCCTATATTTTCACAGTCGGAAAAAAATTCAATAAGACTGGAATGAAGCAAAAGCAAACTGATTTTTCTCAGTCCCACGCTTTTCCATTTATTTCCTATTGTTAAACTTTGCTATTGTCAGCTAATTGAAACCATCTACATGGGGAGTGGGAACCGGCCGAATAGCTTTTCTCTGTCGTGACCCCACATGTTGCCACAGTTCATCAGGTACAGGGCCTTAGGATCAGGTAGCCGATACCCAGTTGAGTATTTTATGATGTTTCCAAATTGCTGCTTGCCCAGGGCTACAAGGCTTCAATCACCCGACCAGAAACCCCTTTGAGACAAATAAACCATGCTGTCCTACGGTCCCTTCAAGATAATTGTTTTCGTTCTTCGTGATCGTCGGTTTCGTCCGAACCCCCTCCTCCCCCAAGCCAAAAAAAGAAAACAGATTCGTAGAAAAAGTCTGGAGTTATGGGTCTGGTTTAAATTGCTCCCAGAAACCAATACTGTATACACCTGTTGAACGACATCACATGCAAACTAAATTCTAAAAGTGAATGACATAACGCACAAAAATATAATCTGTCTGTCCTAGTTGTGGTACGCTACTCTATCCATTGATGCATTGATCACTCGTTATAGATCGAACAAGCAATTTCTCAAAAAGCAGGGGGGAAAAGAAAGAATGAAAAGATTTAGGCAACAAAATCTGTTGGAAACATTTTTAACCTCTTCCAAATGCAGAAATACTAGTGCGGAGTTATCAACTGAAATAAGAGATGAAACATCCAATCAAAGTGAATTGTAAGTACTTTTTTATGATTATGCACTCATGTTTAATAGTTTTCGATTATAAAATTAAACTGAAATATAATTCATTTTCTTCTCGCTCCGAATTTTAATAAGATTGAGTAGTTTGAATTTTGGTTTGTGTTTTTTCAATTTGAAGTTTCTCTCCTTCTTCTGGGCTAAGTCTTTAAATAAGTGAAACATGAAAGCTGAAAAAATTAATTTGAAGTTAGTTAAAATAAAAATAAAATTACTTTTTTTAAAGTGTTTGCATTGAAATATTGTATTTTAATTAAATGAAGTTTTAAAAATTTCTCAAACTCTTTCTCCTCGGCATGAAATAAATACACACACATAGAAATATGGTGAAAGTCAAGACCGTATCCAGAGGGGGGAGGGCACGACCCCCCCCCCCCGAAATTTTTCGCAATGTAGCATATCCCCGAAACTTTCCTCAACATAAGTGTTTCAAAGTCAGCCCCCCCCCCCCCCCGAAAAAAATTTCTGGCTACGGCCTTGGTAAAAGTTAGCTTCTATTGGCCTCCTAGCAAATTTCTAAGGAATGAACAGATCCAACAACACTACATTTGGTTGCCCTCATTTGTTCGGCGCCTATTGATGTCTATGATGTTATGCAAATAAAATACACATATTGATCTCTGATTTTAATTCAACAGTGCTTCCCCCAGGCTTGGGCGGGAGGGCGCCGCGCCCTGCCCGCCCTCGGATTCGGGAAACGCGCCCATCTTGCCCTTTTGTTAGTGGAATTGCGCCCTTCTTGTAGAGCTCAAAACTCGCTGTCGCCAGTCGCCAACGGCGACCAATTTTCACGTTTTGGCGACCATTGTTTTCATTGAAGTAGCCATTGTGGCTACCATTTGCTAATGCTAAAACCCTCTCTTTTGGCTTGACACCGTGACCTTTTCCCAAATTTTCTTGTCCACTAAAAATTAAATAAAGAAGAAAGAATTGGGAAGTTAATTTTTGGGCCACACGGAAACTAGTTTTTCCTCCGATTCTTACCGGAAATTGCTTACCGTGTTTGAAATTTCAATCTTTTTCCATCCTGGAATTATTTCAATTATCTTGAAAGTTGTAAGATATTTTTTGCATGCACTACCTTAAATTTGCTTATTTTAATAATTAAAAAATAAAAAAAGTATAAAGATAGAAACAGCCAAAATCGTGCCACGTGCTTCGCCGAAAATTGGATTCTAAGTTAGAGATTTTAATCCTTTTGCATCGGGTACAAATTTATATTATTTTCTAAATTAGAAGATATTTTTCACACATGCTACACTAAATCTGCTTATTTTGCATTTTATTTTAAGTTTCTGCTTTTTTTCTTGAACTGTGCCGATATTGAACACGTGTTTGTCGAAAATTTCGTTTATCACTATTATTCACCATTATTAAATCACGATTATTGTTTCATTTATACAAACTTGATTTTAGTATTGACAGCTATTTACTTTTTAGAAAATACTAAATTGTGGATAAATAAGAAATTTTTAGAAAATTGTTAATTTACCTGGGTCCGACTTCTTTAAAAAACAATACACAATTATTGAAAACTGTTTGCTAAATAAACAATTATTGAAAAGAAGTAGTATTATCACAAATCATAAAATAAATAAGAATTTTTTTTAGTTTAAACATTTTACAAAATTAATAATGATAATGACCTCTTTTAGGGCCGACAGTTGCAAGATTTTTCGGGCACTTTTTGAGATTTTGGGGATTGTTTTTTTCACATCATTTTATGGCTCTTTTTTGGCTTTGGGTAATTTTTTGTGTGTAGCTGAAACTCTTCCAATGATTCTGTGCTTGATTATATTGCAACTCTTAAAAACTCTCTACCTCATAAAACTTAGAACAGTAGGTTCCCAAAGACTAATAAGAAAATTCTTTTTTTTTTTTTATTTCATCTTTATAAAGGACCCATTTGGGTCAAATATGCATTTATTACATCTGTAGACGTTGAGAAAACTAACCAAAATATAAGAGAGAATGCTCTTTCAAATAAGAAACTATTTACTATTCAAAATATGAAAAAGCATTTAAGAATCCCAATTTAATGGTGCTTTCTAGTTATTTCAAGAAATAAAAGTTTAAAATGTAATAAAACTTGCGGGGGGGGGGGGGGAGATGGCAATGTGTGAGGAATCCACATATTAGACATTTCCTTTTTCTCTCCTTATTTTAATAAACATTTATTTCAATCTTTAATGAAAATGTACTGTATTAATTTTGCTTCTTTTCAATTTTTTAAAAAATACTATTGTCATTTTAAGCTAAACCATCGCTTTCAATTGGTATTCTTGATTAATTATAATGGCATTTTTTGCAATTTTGCTGTTTTTAGGACATGTTGAAAATTTTAAAGGGCATTTTCAGTGATCATTTAGGTCATCAAAATCCGGGCTCCAATTATTATTACTCAAGCTTTATTGTATTAAGAAAAGATATATTCTTATTTTCTTATTATTCCTCAGAGGTGGTCAGATCTTCAGAAGTACTGGAACGAACAAAAATACTCTCATAAATTAGTAAAAATGTATAACTCAGAAAATCCTTGCTAGATATTTTATTGAATTTAAAATCATTACTAGATGATGTTGCCTTGAATTATACAAGCAGAATGTTTTCATGCTTTACTTTAAATATTGAAAACGATCTTAAAAATGAATATTGTCAAATTAGTTTATATATATTGTTCAATGCTCAGTTTCTCTGTGATGATGTTGATGTTTGACTAAAATGTTACATTATGGCAATAATAAAGTATTACTACGGGAGGATTCATAAATGATGTCACGCTTCTAGGGAGAAGGGGGGTCGTGAAATTGTGACAAGGGGAGGAGAGGGGTAACAGGAAGTGTGACATTCTGCTTGTGCAACATAGCGTAACATGTGACAATGGGGGAGGACGGTCCAACATGGAAAAAAGTGTGACATCATTTATGAACAGTCCCTACTTCAAATTACGTGTGACTTTTATTTCGATAAGATGCCCTGAATTTGGAAAAGTGCCCCTTTTTTTACAGTAGCACCCTGCCCTTTTTCAGTCCTAGGGGAAGGTCTGATTCAAAACAAAAATAATTTTTTTTCTCCTCAATGCATCAGGTATCCTTATGTTACCCGAAAATAGTAAAAACCACTGAGAATAATTTGTATAAGATTTCTTTCATATTTTTAATATAATTATTAACATTGTTTGTTGACGAACTGTATAGTTCTTCAAATTTGAACAATAAAAGTTTTTGACATTTTTTTTTTCAGTTTAACAGTTTTAACCTCTGAAATTGAGCATTTGATTAAAGCTAAATTATTGTTTTCAAAACAAAATATATATTATATGCTTTTTTTTATATATTTTTATTATATTTTTTTATATTATATTTGTAATTTTGCGCTTCGGTATTTTTACGTACAGGGTGAAGGGTGGGCACAAATTATTGGGCACATTACATGTTTGTAAAAAAAGAAACGAAATAAAGAATATGAGGAAAAGTTTCCATGTTTGAATTGTGTTGCGGAAGTTAATCGAATGAAACATAATCATTTGATACCATGATACCTCACGTTGTGTTGTCTCTCCAGGGCCGGCGCTAGCACAAATGGTGCCCTGAGGCAGAAAACTTTTTTCCGCCCCTACTATATGTTATGAAGGAATAGAGATTAAAAATGATCGATACAAACTTTAATTACACATATTTTTTAAGTTTCAAAAAGCTGAAGGAAACCAATTGCTGATCAGAATGGACTGAATAAGGAAAAATAAAAACAGAAAAAGAGAAAAAGTAATTGATTACGTTTTTCTCGTCATAAATAAAGAAGACACTTCTGGAACTGCAAACACTTACAAAGCACCCCCTCCCGATACATTGAAGTCGTCTGTCGCTGTGGAGAACGGAGAAGAAAAGGATAATGTACAAAACAAGAAATAAACCAGTAAAAAATATATCCTTTCAAAAATGGAAAGAAAGAAATGGAAGTGTTTCAAGATGTTCCTGTGTTTGATTGTATCAAAAATAAACGTGTAGTATATATTGATGCAAAAAATGAAATTAGATGAAGTTTTGATGCATCATTTGTAAAACTAAATAGTTTAAATATTATTTATTTTTTTGAGATAAAAACTATTATTTGTTACTTAAAAATATGCAGTCAATATTTATGGCCAATGCGCCCCTAAGAGCGGCGCGCCCTGAGGCGGGCACCTCACCGCCTCAGCCTAGCGCCGGCCCTGTGTCTCTCTCTCAGTTTTTTTTTTTCAAACATGATTTGTGCTCAGTAATTTTTACTACCCTGTATAATGAAAAGAATAGAAATAATTTCACTTAGAAAATAGTTTATTATGAGTCACTTAATAACTATTAGGGTTGTAATGTGTAACTTGCTATCTTCCTAAAAATCATGTCTTAACTCTTTATAAGGCTGGACCAAAATTTCTGGTTTCCTTTTAGTAATGTTAGATTAATATATTTTTTAAAATATAAATCAAAAAATAAAATTCATATTGGTCATTAAAAATTACAATGCGTTTTACCTCCCCACCCGCTAAAATAGTTTACTATAAATTTTTAAGTTGGTGAATTTTGTGTGAAGTATACTTTAACCACCGCCCTATTAAAGGGTTAAAAAAAGTTACATATTTATGATTATGTGAAACAAAAGAAATGTGAAGTTGTTTTTAAGTTATTATTTAAAAATTATTATTTCAATTAATCAAGGTAGAAATATCATAACATATGGTGTTTTAATACATTGTTTTTAAGCACTTCAATAACTAAAAAAATTGAAATTTTGTAAATATAAGTTTTTATTTTTACAAGATACATATAAAAATTCATTCTTCAGTGGGGAGCACAGCCCGGATTGTTGTTTTTACTAAGAACTGTGGCCCTTTTTGCCACCAAAAGACAAACCTAGACTGAATGGCCGGTCATTCCAAAATTTTCCGGGGGTATATATTCAATGCATATTATAGGAAAAAAACAACAAAATACATAATCACACGTATAAATACTATGCGTTTCTAAAAGCCAAGGGGGGGGGGGGGGCGATTGACCCCCACTCCTGATTGATCAAATGCCGCGCCTGTTGAATGGAGGGAAACGACGTTAACTTTTTTTTTTTTTTACTTTTCCCTTCCCAAAACTCATATAAGTAGCTTCCATTTTTTCCGTTATTTCTCCAATGCAATACCGGCATAGGAGAAATAACAGGGAAAAAACGGGTCATTAGGGGTCATTCCATGCAAGTGACCTAAAATCTCAGAAAAAATTTAACTCGCCTTTTTTTATTCTCTTTAAATTTGGCTTATCATCTGTAGCTCTCAAGAAAATTAAAAATCCAAATTTTTAGATTTTTATCCTGTTTTGTTTCTTAGTTATCAGACTTTGATTTTGTAAAAAACTCGCATTTTTACATGGCATGCTTCAACACAAAACAGGCTCATCAACAAATAGAAATATAAAGTTCTAGTAAAAAGCATAATGAATGCTGTTTCATATGATATGTATCATGGCTAATTTTATAAAAATTTTTAATTAAAAAAATGACCTTAAAATTTAAATTTCTCGAAAAACGTATAATGGAAAATTTTCAAAATATTCTCACATATTTCTGTCTATTTTATCATCGATTATGCAAAATTTCAACTTGGGATCTCAATGGGATCATATTTTTTCAACCTTTTAAATGTAATTTGATTTACCAAAAAATAACATTTTTGTGATTCAAGCTATTTTAAGACGATGGTTCCTTAAAGGCGATGATTTAGTTAGTCTGCTAAACACATCTATGTATGCGTGAACAAGCATGGACATGTCTGTGCATGAAATTAACAAGTTCAAAATTTATTTGGGGGGAGGGGGCAACAAATACATACACATTTTTGTCATATCATAGCTCCCTATTTTAAAATATTGTTTAAAAATAATTCAATAATTATTTAAAAATGAACAAATTGACTTATTTTATGCATTATTAATAAATTTTTTTTCTGACTTATTCTTTGTTTTCAGACATATTTTAATGATATATTAATGATATGAAGGGAAAAAAGTATTGAATTAAATTCATCTGAAATAGTGAGGGAGGGGCTCAGCTGGCTTGATTTTACAACTTTTGGTTGTTAGTCTTGATTTGCGCTTATTAGCATCCATTGGACAAAGCAAGACAAAAAAAAAAACTATGTAGCCCCAAGGCCAGTTTTTTTTCGGGGGGGGGGGGGGGGGGCTGACTTTGAAACACTAGCGTTGAGGAAAGTTTCGGGGAGGAATATATGCTACATTACGAAAATTTTCGGGATTCCTGGCAGGCCTGGGCCCGTCGCCCCCCCCCCCCCCCCCCGGAAACATTTTGAAAGCAAAAATTGCCTCGGGTGACAAAGATATATGTTCGCATTCGAAAGCGTCCCCCACCTTTTTTTCAGGACTACACCACTGATAAGGGGGAAAACTGCTTAATTACAAGGTGAAATTTCGTAAGGGAGCTTAATTGGTTAATAATCTGATTATTTATGGTAAAAATTTTATACACTGGAAAATATAACAATTAAGTAACATGATTTATACTTTTTTAAATATTTTCATTCATAATTTTTTTTACACTGAAAAAGAAAAACAATACCATATAGTCACAATGTTTGAAGCTTTAAATATAATTTTCCAGAATACAACTGCATGACAGCTTACATGATGTAAAAAAGCTAACATAAAACTAAGTACACACTTTGATAAATCATTTTCTGTAAATGTATATTTTATAATACAAGACGAACTTAAAGTCTCAAATATACAATTGAATGATTCGTTGAATATGAGTATAAACGTCAGAATAATAACCCCCCAATAATACATAACATGTTTTACAAATAAAATCTATTTTGACCAAAAAATGGGATTTGACTCACCCAAGATGGTAAATCTGTGAGTCTTGCCAAAATGCAACCTTTTTCGTTGAGCAAAACAGACCTTTGAATGGCAAGTCCAACATCTCTTTCAGACATATAGTTATTTCGCATCATCCATGCTGATACAGCAAGTCCCACTCCAGCACAAAAAACTGATGTCGCACCAATACCGGAGTGTCCGATCAGATATGCCCCATAACATAAGGATAGAAAACCTCCAGCAATACCATACACATTGTATTTCAATGCTTTTCGGGCATTTTCAATCGTTTCAGTCACAAACTTAATGCCGTCATCGTCAGTAGCTGACAACGACTCCGACTTATCTTTTTTGGGTGCATTATTTTGATCATTTGATGCTTGTTTAAGTAGAGGAGTATAGTTCTTATCTCCCATTATCGTTTCAAATTTAATTGAACTTTCTGCTGTTTTTAATACGCTGAAAATCTAGTTCTTCAGTCATCTACAATCAACAAAATTCAATTACTCAATTCATCACTTGAAAACTTAACAAGCTGTGCAAGTCACCACACAGGTGGACGCTAGTTCACATCCACTGCAAATGGGCAAATTGGTGACGTCACGCCAGGGGGCGTGGAGCTCTGCCGTCACTCTGTTAAGGCGCCGTTTTCGTTTTCTGCGTGTGTGAGAGTATAGTTTTTGATTCTAACAGATCTAAGGAAATTAACGTTCCAGATAAGAGGAGCTTGCTCTTATTCATTATTGTTATTAAAGCAATATAATTTTTTTTCAATAAAAACTTTGTTTTTTTTTTTTTACTTTTTTTTACTACTGTTAATTTTTTTTTTAAACTTTGTGTATTTTTTTTCAATAAAAATGTGTGTTTTTCAATAAAACACACATTTTTGTTTTGAATGAAAATAAGGAATATTGGGTTAATAAATTGTTAAAATTCAACATTGTTTTTTGCTATCTAACTAGAGCTTTCCTTCAGAGCTCCCTAAGCAGTAAGAGCCTTTTAGATTCATTAACATCTTTGGAAGAGTAGCTAAAGCATTGTGTGGTTTTCAGAATGATGTTAAAAGATGAAAATTTTTTATGTACTATGTAATTGTCTGTTCATTTATTTTGAAAGGAGTGAGTTTGTGAGGTTTTACTGTGATCTAATTGCATATTTTGCCCAGATATTAGATCTCAGTTTGTTACCATTGTAGGACATTGTAGGTCAATTTGAATTTTATGTTGTGTTTCCTTATAATATAATAATGTATCGGGGCATTATTATAATAAACATGTTCATAAACTTTACCTGTGCGAGACCTTAATTGAAAAGTTTGATGCACTAAGTGCAAAGTATAAAATTATAATGCCTTCATATATAATTTCCTATTTTATATTTTATAAGTTACCTTCCCAAAATTACTGCTATAGTTTTGACATTGTTACTGTTTAAGCAGTGAATTTTTTAAAAATGCTTTTTATCTTAAAGTGCTTTCTATTTTATTTGCTCTTAATATATTTTATATTTCTTCTTACAGATAATTGGATAATTCAGATAATTATCTGAAGTGCTAGTTGAAATAAACTTCTTAGGTGTTTCCTTTTCATGTGAGGTCATATGCTTTTACAATTTCCTAGTTAATACAGGAAAAGCCACACTTGACACCACGTGATAATAACATAAACCTATCATTTTCCCGGTCAATTACTATAGGCTGTTCGAAAATTTGAATTCATTTTAATATCCGCAATTTCGCAACGGCGGATCTAAGGGGGGGGGCGATGGGGCGATCGCCCCCCCCCCCCTTGGGCTGATTCAAGTGGATACTACAACGACACTCCTAAGTGAGTTTTTACTCTTTGTGCCCCGGGACCAGCCATTTTTTTATGTTCTTGGAATCCCAGCCTAATAGCCCTTCAAGTTCTATGCTTTCCCCCTGTCTCTTTGTCCTTTAGTATTGCTGAGTTGCTAATCCTCGGAGTAATGGGAAAGAGATTCCCTGCTCTTTTCTTCTACCCATCAAACTGGTGACAGCTAGCCAACCCTTAGCACGTGGTGTAAATTCCTGCAGCATTTACGCTAAAACCTGGAGCCTGAAACATTTCATTGAACATTCATAATTACATATGTTTATATAAATTGCACATACTCGTTGATGGTTTTTTTAGTACATATTTAGTATTACATTTTGAAAATTTTAGAAAATATATTACTAATAATTGCTATTATTTTGTAATTTAGACATATCAATTCAAATTTAGAAAAAGTATTTACAAGCCTACATTTTTCTTGAGAAAGCTTGAAGGAAATCCTAACTCGGTTAAAACTTGGCTAAGAAGCAGAATGAGTGATGGTAGACTCACTGAATTAGCGTTATTGCATATCCATAAAGATATTACATTGGACGTTGAAAAAATTATAGACAGATTTGCGAAAGCAAAAAAACGTCAGCTTGTGTTCCTTTTATAATGGCTTTGAATAAACGTATATGCATTGAAAAAATGTGCTAGTAAAATTTTAAATATCACTACACTAGCATTTTTTTTTTTTGTTGTTGTTCCTGCTGTTTGAAAAAAAGGGGGGGGGGGGCGGAGGGACTGTTGAAAATGAATGAAGAATCTCCTCCATCCATCCTTACATTGAACCCCGAGATTTCCAAAATCGCCCCCCCCCCCCCCTTGAAGATTTTCTAGATCCGCCCTTGCAATTTCGTCTATGATTTGGTGCTCTAAATTTGCATAATTTATCTCAGACGTTATTCTCAAATACCTTCTCTCCGCAACAGAAAGCAATTGCCAATTGTTTAAAAAAGACAGTGTACCTTAATGTTTAATCGTTAAAGGCCGCAGTTTACGCTCAGACGAAATCGCCGGAGTGAAAAATAATTCAGCCCTTTTCTACTTCTTATGTTTCAACTTAATACGGAAAATGCATGTATGTACACCAAACGAGCTTCTACCGTAAGTCAAATATTTTATTGCTTCCAGATTTCTCTGAATGATACTGCGATTTATTCTTTATTGTATGTATGATATTGCTGCTAAAGAAACTAAATTCTTATGTTAAACTTCTCTATTGTGTTTTCATAATGTGTTACAATATTGATGCGAAACGTAAATGCTTAATTTAAGTGTTCGAAAGTATGATAATCTGGAGGATTAATAGAAAACATAATTTTCTTATCCGGTAATTCAGCTGGTGCTTTTTTAAATATACAATGTATGTTTTAATTTTTTAGAAAATATATTGTGTCAGCTTTAATTTCTTATGCTATTTTCGGTACAATATCATACTGTTATAATGAAAACCTATATATAATAAAATTTTACAGAATTTTGCGTGATTTTTACAACATGATCTTTATTCTATTGTTTCCTCATTAGGTCTCTTTTAAGAATACTACTCTCATCAAGTCGTGTTTGTTGATTAAAAGTTAAAATTTTTATTTAATACCATTTATGTTATTTAGTTCTTTAAAATTAAAGGAGAGTAATAAAATTCCTTTACTCTGCCTGAGTCTCATCTGAAAAGTAAATTAAATCCAAAATCGTTGAATACGAAATTAAAGTCAATTTGGTATTAAGTGCAAGGATAAATGATACCGAAAAAACACATTTTGATTAGTAGTGACTTGACTCTGTATATGTTGTTTCACTGCGAGCATAGTGCTCGTACAGTGAAAACCCGAGGCTGCGGAGTCGAATTCATACTTATTTTGGGGTCTGTAATTATGAACCTTCTCGAATTCTCATGTCTAATCTTTGAAAAAAACTTTTGTCAGATTGCATTTTGGATACTTTATCGTGAAAGATGTAGCTTTTCTGGGAAGTGTTAAATTTATTGTTGAAAACATCGTTTTGAGGGCTAGTTAACAATGCAAAAATTTCAATAAATCTTTTGTATTGAAAGAGGTTCCTTTTAATAGGTATTGGATTTTTGTGGCTGTTAAAAACATAGAAAGGTGTTTTAAAAATGAAAAGGTATGATTGACTTGAAAGTTAAATAATTTTTTTCCCTTTTTATTTCAGCTGAAGAATCCTGAGATAAAAGCTGATTGAATCTTGAACACGTATTTTCCATCGTATTGAAAAATGAGTGCTCTTAAGAACACGAAATCCCTTGAGGAATTCGTTATCGTCTTGAGAGAATATGAAATTGCAACGTTCTCCAAATTTGTCTGCATTAAAAGTGACAAGGCCTTTAGCGAAGTTAAATGTAAGTACTCATTTAATGCATAGCGTAAATTTATCTGTCTAATCTCTCTCTCTATCTCTCTCTATATATATGTGTGTGTGAGTGTGTGTGAATATTTGCATAATGACTGGGGGTTCATGTTAATAATAAAGTTTCATTTTATTTTTAAAAATGTATACTAATTTTTAAATAAGATTTTGCTGTAGATTCAAACTTGTTTAATGCTAATGCAATTTGTTTTTGCTTTGTTTTGTTTTAAAATTTGTCGAATGTGATTGCAAATTTTAATTTGTTTCTTATTTATGAGAATTTCTCACCTAGTTTGTTTTTTTGTTTTTTTTTTTTTTTTTTGCGTTCAAGTAATCCAATTTTTTTTTTTTTTTTTCAAATTTGTCAAATGTGATTTCAAATTTTAATTTGTTTGGGATTTATGCAATAAAAAAGAAATAAAGAATTATGCACAAATGTATATGATTTTTTTTAAAAATCAAATTTATACTTCAACTTAATGTTTGGTTGGGCCTCAGTGGCTGAGCGGTCAAATCGACTGGCTCCGGTGCCTCCCTGCGCGGAGAGAAAGAGGCGTGGGTTCGAGTCCCACCGTTGCCATGGGTGTATTTCCTTCTTTGTATATTAAAATCTGTTGTGCTGTCTTGTTCTATCTGTTCTTTCCTCTCAATCACCACATCCGGTTAAACCCTCGTCAGGGTAGGTACGGTGGTGATTGATGAGGTAAAAATAAATAATGTTTGGTTGCATTTTGACAAAGTTTTCATGAACAATCTCCTATTCTAAATCAAAAGTATTTTCAATCAATTTGAAAAGTATTTGTCATCAATTCCTTTAAAATATGCTAAACACAATAATTTTTTTAAACTAGTTGGAGGTGATTTAAATTTTCTCAGAAAAATGAACTAAAAAAAAAAAAAAAAATCGTACATTTCCCAATATTCCTTATTTTCATTCAAAACAAAAATGTGTGTTTTATTGAAAAACACACATTTTTATTGAAAAAAAATACACAAAGTTTTAAAAAAAAAAAATTAACAGTAGTAAAAAAAAAGTAAAAAAAAAAAAAAACAAAGTTTTTATTGAAAAAAAAATTATATTGCTTTAATAACAATAATAAATGAGAGCAAACTCCTCTTATCTGGAACGTTAATTTCCTTAGATCTGTTAGAATCAAAAACTATACTCTTACACACTCAATGCAGAAAACGAAAACGGCGCTTTAACAGAGTGACGTCAGAGCTCCACGCCCCCTGGCGTGACGTCACCAATTTGCCCATTTGCAGTAGATGTGAACTAGCGTCCACCCAAAACACATGCCCATAAGGGACGTGGCTATTCAGCCTGGGTCAGGCTGATTAGACCCCACATCTATTCAGCCTGGGACAGGCTGAATAGCTGTGGGGCTATTCGGACTGGGTATTCCCAGGCTGAATAGCTCCGGAGCTATTCAGCCAGGGAATTTCCGGGGTATATAGCCTGTGGACTATACCAGAGCTATTCCAGAGCTATTCGCAGTGGTGTAGTCGAGGGGGGACGCAGGGGGACGGCGTCCCCCTACCTTTTTATTTTAATACAAGCGTCCCCCCAAACGTTTTACATTTTAACATAAGCGTCCACCACTTTTTTATTTCAATTGCTTATCTTCGTATGTATGAGCGTCCCCCCATCATTTTTTTTCAGGACTACACCACTGGCTATTCGGCCTGGGAAAAACTCGTCTCAAGGGCACGATTCATTTCATCTGTTTATCTCATTTTCCCATGCTTTTCCCTTGCTTATTATATTTATTGAGTAAACGATTAATTTATTTTCGATTAATAATTCGAAGACTATCAACGATTGGTTCTGAAATAGATAATTGCGGTGATTTTAATTGAAGATTAAAGTCAGATTAAAAGAAAAAAAATCAATGATTTTTTTTCTGTTTTTTTTTTTTTTAATTGTTTTTCACATTTTAATTTTATTAATTTCATATAATTTTTACCTTCTTTTGAATAAAGAAACTCTGCAAAAATAAAATCAGAATTTGCGTTTTATTTTAAAAACGTACACGAAACGAAAAGCGGTCTTTAATCGCCAAAAATAGATTGTGGATTTTTTCTTTTCCATCTCGCCAAGTCAGCGTTGCAACCCTTTTCGTAAAACGTAAAGCAACCCGAAATCCATTCACGAGGCACTAGGGACCCCTGCTAGCAGGGTTGCCAGATTTTGAAACAGAAAAATACTACAGCTTCGTCTGAAAAAATACTACAAAATACTACATTTTCTTTAGCGCCATCTATTGAAATGAGTTATAATTGCATTTGCATATACTTTCTAGGCAAGTTATTTCAATAATTATTGTTAGTTTCGCCTTTAAAACATCTGCAACTGAATATTTTCCGAAAAAAATTTATAATTATATATCTGAAAATAAAAAAAATATTTTATATAAGCGTATTTATTATTATTGATTTTGAAAGCAGCGAAGCGAAAAGTTATTATTTTGCTTCTCACAGAAGGCAATTGTGTACAATTTGTACCAGACAGCAAAATGTTAAATATACATTCAATTCTGATGTGTACACTTTATTCAGTTTAACATGTGGATGAGAATAAATATAATCTCTTCTTATTTAAAAAAGAAAAATGTATTCATCTCACCTTTTTTTTTTTTTTGCAACTCTTTTTCCTTATTTTTTTTGGTAAATGTATAGTTCTGCGCCACACGCCAATACTGAGCGATAAAGTCGCCAACTGTCACATCATCAAGGAACCGTTGGCAATTCTAAACGATCGCCAAACGGTGAGGTGTTCCTCTTTTCTTTCTTTTTGGGTCTTTTTTGTATCTCAAAGGAAAGAAACCACAAATATACCACTTTAAAACGAAATACTACAAAAAATACTACGTCTTTAACTTTTGGTGAAAAAATACTACCGTAGTTTTCAAAATACTACATCTGGCAACCCTACCTGCTAGGGACTTTTTAGCAAGTACGAAAGGGATGCCTTATTATTTCATATGAATAGGCGGATATATTTGATTGAGCATTTCACAAGCGATCTTGATTACAATGCGTCTTAAATCTTAAGATAGATCACGTTTTATAATTCCTGTATTAAGGCATTATACAGTTGCTGTCGGTTTATGGTTGAATTTGTCTTATGAAGGGTTTTCGCATTCTTGTTGCAAGATTCAGTGGCGTAGCTAAGGGATTGCTGGCGCCGGGTATCACTCGTTCAGGGGTGACACCGGGCCACGAAGGGGGAAACAATAAACCTTTAAAAACTCCATATAATGATACGAATACCTTGAGCTGGATTTGTTTTCTATCATTTTCTTTTCTACTTTTAACTGAGCAAAGTGTTTACTTACAAAAATATTCAAATTTTATTGTTAAACACACCACTGCCGTCAACAAATACTTTAAACATTATAACTCCCATGATACAGATGATAGTTTTCTTCTTTTTTTTTTTTTTTTGAAGTGAAACTTCTTTATCGGGGTTGGAAAAAAATTTAGTGTAACATTTTTTCGTTACGCGTCACATTTTTCCGTTACGCGCCATCTTTTTCTTATCCCTACCGCGATTGCATCCCTGGTGGCGATTGCATCGACTTCCATAAAAGCCCATGACCCGCTTTGAGTAGTGATGACTTTGACCACTAGGTGGTGTCGTGCAATTGCCATTTACCAATAGCATATCGTTTTAACGGACTTACTCCTACCACTATACTTGACCGTTTTTCTATTGCACGCTTATTTATTCCCAACGCTCTATAGTGACGTGATAAATATATATATATGTTATATTGAAGTGATCAGCAAAATCAAAGGGTTTATTTTAATTCTAATTCCAGTGAATTTCTAAAAAATGTAAGTAATTACATCTCTTTTTCTAATACTTAGGTGTAATTATGGTATTTATTTTTCCACGTTATTTAAAATTAACCTCAGTTTTTGATTGTATTTTTCAATACACTAGATGAAATGGGAATTGATGATGATTCTACTGATATTTGGAAAGAGAACTGGTTTACAAAATATCAAAAAAGGCCTGAAGAATTAAGTGATGTCACGCTTGCCCAGTTTGTTGCTTATTATAATGTTCACAGCGATGGAAAAGTTACAAAACGGCAAAAATCTAGAATAATTCGTTATCGCAGTTATGACATGTCACAAAATTTGTCAGATTACAAACGGGAAATGGTAAATTTACATATTCCGTTTAAGAGTGAAGATGAAGAAATCTTAGCTGAAATGAAGTTTATTGCAATTTATAACACTAATGAAAATTTGATTTTACAACGCAGACAAGAGTTTGAATCTAACTTGGACATTCTAAAAACTATAGAGATTTGTCGTAATTTGTGTCGCGAAGACGGAATTGATGATAATGATGAACCGGAAGAAAGTATTATTGCTGAGCAAAATCCATTTCAGCATTTGTATGATAATCCAGATGCCATTGTTAATGATGATATTCGTTTAGCAACGTTACATAAATTGGGGATTATTGCAAAAAGAAGAGAAAATTTAATGGGAAACGAAGATTTTTATAATTTGATGAGAATGGCTAATGAAAAACAAAAAAGTTTATTGCTTCATGTTATCTATCATCTTTTATCATCAGATAATGTTCCTTTTCAAATATTTTTTACAGGCCCCGCTGGATGCGGTAAAACATTCGTAATTAAACTTTTAATGGAAATTTATAATCGTTACACTGATAATAACGGATACTGTAATGCATATATAACTTGTGCTTCAACGGGTAAAGCTGCAGTGGCGATTGCAGGAACAACTGTACATACAGCTTTAAAAATATCATTATCAAGGTTACTTCCTTTAAGTAACGAAACTGCGCAGCAATATAGAACATTGTTTAAATATGTTAAAGTTATTATTATTGATGAGATAAGCATGATCAGCGCTCAATTATTGATAAAAATTGATTCGAGATTATAACAAATTACTGGTAACTTTCAATCGAACTTTGGTGGATTAGATATTATTTTCATCGGAGACTTACGTCAATTACCTCCCGTTCGCGCTACTCCTATCTACAAGCAACCTAAGCAGACTATTGTTGGACCAATATTATGGCGAAATCTGAAATTTTATGAACTAGACCAAGTTATGCGTCAAGCAAATCAACACTTCTCGTCAATACTTACAAAAATCGGGAACGGTGAACGTCTTAATGAAAGTGAAATATCTATCATTGAATCTCGTTTTTATTCCGTAGAAGAAGCTGCAACTAAGTGTCCTCAAGGTATTCGATTATTTAATACAAATTACGCAGTCACTGAGTATAATAATCGAATATTAAACTCTTATTCAGAAAAAATAATTTCAACTGCTAATGATGTTTATAGTGGATGTACTACCAAGGATCAAGAGACTTTTGTGCACCAAAAACTACATAAAATGTCCTTGATTGATACAAATGGGTTGCCTTACCAAACAACATTTGTAATAAATATTTATTACATGATTACTACAAACATTGATGTATTTGACGGATTAGCAAATGGAGCTGTTGGGAAGTTAGTTCATGCAGAAACCGATATCGAAGGAGTAGTTAAAATAGCATGGCTTGAGTTTCCAGAATTACCTCGAATTGGTGAAAAATTGAGACGTAAAGCAGCAGGTCACGCAGCAGAAAATAATATCAGTCGAATGGCTGTACCAATTGTACAAAGATCCTCTACAATTCCGCTCAATAATAACAAAACTATAGTTGTTAAACGTACTCATATTCCGTTAGTTTGTGCTTGTGCTACTACCATTCATAAATCACAAGGTAGCACATTTCCGGAAATTGTTTATGAATATGAGAAACATCACAGCCAATCCTTGTTATATGTTGCTTTATCCCGGGTAACGAGTATTGAAGGATTGTATATAACTACTCTCAATAATGATAAAACATTTTATCATGGCCGAAAAACGTCAACGTCCACCATCGATTTACAAGCAGAATTTAAACGATTGTCTCTGAATAAAGTAGAGACTATAAATGAACAATTGTTTCAGTTTATAAATAACAGGAAAGGTTTGTCACTTTTTACTTTCAATTGTCAAAGTCTTAGAGCTCATGTAGCTGACCTGGATGATTCAATTGTGAAAAATTCGAATGTTTTAGTTCTGTCTGAAACATGGCTAAACAATGACAGTGAAATAAACATTACTGATTTCAAATGCATTGCACAATTTAAACGGCTGAACACAAGAGCAGGAGGTGTAGGAGTATATCATAATTCTAAAGATGTTGCTAACATTGTAACTTCATCGATAGATTTTTCTGTTCTTTCTCCTGACTTTCATGGGTCACTAACTTCAGCAGTTGGTGATTTATGTATGGCTCAATGCACAATGGTAAATGGGATAAAAATTTTGATTGTTGCAATATATATATCTCCTAATCAGAAGGTGGACGATATTATTGATTTTATTCACCATTCATTGTTATCATACACAAGTGGCGGTGCCTCTTTACTCGGCAACAATAATGATAAAATACCGATGATATTGGAGATTTTAATATCAATTTTGCATCAGAAAAATCTTTGAAACTAATTGAATTTTTGAAAGATAAACTTAATTTATCCATGAAAAACAATCCTCAAACGTCGACAACGAGATCCGGCACTACAATTGATGGATTTTTCGCTCGGTTACTAAATTTTGTGGAATGTAAACAATATATTTCGTATTTCAGTTACCATAAGCCATTAATAACACAAATATATAATAACGACATCAATGATAGTAATAATTCTATTACAATTAATGAAATTCAATAATAATCTTTGTAGTAATAAGCTAAAATGAAATAATTGTAGAATTTGTATTTATGTCTATGATAATAAAAGCCTTTTATTAAACTTTATCTAATTTAACTTTATTTAACCAATTTCTGTAAAGTTGCATATAGTAAATTATTTTTTGAAAAATAACGTCATAAAGAAGTTTCACTTCTTACGAGTGTACACGCACACATTTTTTTTAGCCATAATTATCCCCTCCCGATTTTTAAAAATGCCCCTCAATGTCGATTCAGAGATATAAAATTGCTTAGCTAAAGCTATTTTTGATGTGCTGGGATTTCCTTCGAGTTTTTGGATAACCGCCATTTTAAACGAAAGGGACAAGTGCGTTCTTTTTGCCATTTTAAAAAGCAACGTGCTACTTACTGTACTCTTATTGGACGGAACACAAACGCAACTTTTGCCGACGTCCGTCAATCTCAAGTACACCCGTAGCCCCACGTTTAAAATTCTCTGTATACCGGGAATGTTTTCTTGGAATCCTAACAATAGGTAAAAGAGGAGAGAACGAATTCCTAGAAGCAAAACAAAAAAGGGTGAAATGCTTCTGTTAAGGCTGCTCTTCAGTCAGAAAAAATTTCGTGGTTAGGCTTAAGATGGCCTTCGAAGGGCATGAGGGGAGTGCGTCAACCTCAAAGTGATTGACATTTCAACGACCAATGAAATGTACGATAGCCCTTGGAAGAAGGGTCTACTGTCCCCCAAGGCCGTAGGCAGGGGGGGGGGCCCGACGGGCCCGAGCCCCCCCCCCCCGAAATACTTTTGAAATTTTTAACTTGTCTGAAAAAAAAAAAATGTAACAAAAAAAAAAATAATTTTGTTAATCAAACCAATCTGTTCGGGAGCGTGGGGGGGGGGGGGGGTAGGTTCTCTGTTTTACAAATAGGGAAACGACAAGACGGCGCTTCAAAAATCCAGGGTCTATAAACCAGAACTCAAAATAAGATGTTTTCTCTCAATTCTAAAGACGGTAGGTCCCCCGTGTCGTGTCATCAACAGATAACGGATTGATTCCTTGCCTAAGGGCTACATATGGTTCTAATCACCCGACCACACAACAAGAACAGCAAATGTACTGATCCCTTTTTGGCAAAATGCAAGCCACCACATCTGCCATAAATATACGTACAACAGTTAGGTGCTTTGTCCATCCTTGCCCGAAGGTTACATTCGTGGAAATGGCGACTCTTTTAAAACTACCCACATTGTGGAAGTAGAAGATAAAGGAACTTTCAGAGCTAATGCCTAAATGGACCCCCTCGTCTACTACTACGATTGCGGGATGTGGATGTTTGTGCTGTTATTGCTGGGACAAATCTTTATTTTTTGTCTTTTCTTTTTTAAACTAGCAATTCGTAAAATCGAATCAACATCGAAACGCTTCCGACAAGGGGGGGGGGGGGAGGAGAGGGCTCTTGCCCCTTTGCGGATGCCTTGACCTTGCCTTGCAGACATAGGCAGTTGGGAATTTAGTGGGCTCGTGTGCTCTTGCAAAAGTCTTCTTTGATTGCCTGCGTACAAATTTTGATTATGAGTAAAAGAAAAGGTAAAGTATTTTGTCTTATTTTGGGAAGAAACCCTGTAGAAATGTAGCAGAAAAGGTATGATTATTTTTATGTATTTTTCAAAATAATATTTTAGCTGCCCCTCTTTTTTTTTTTTTTTTTTGCAATTTTAGTTTCAACTTTGTATTTTCTTCCTCACATGCTGAGAAACTGCATATTAATCTTTCTTTTTTCGTTTTTTAACTTCATAGGGGATGATGTTACACTACTTCGAGGGAGGGGGGGGGAGGGGTTCGAGCAATTTTGACAAGAAGTGTGACATTACACATTTTGATTTCTATAAAAACATGTAAAAAATCAGCTGATTAAACTTATTTTTGAAGTTTTTTTATTTTCATAATTTGATTTTAAAGTTTCATTGATTTCATTTTATATTGAAAATACCGCTGCTTATTAAGGTTTGAACTTACTTCTAGTTAAAATTTTAAAAGAAAGTCTTAGGTATTTACTTTAAGATAAATAAGTGCGGGTGTTTTTTTAGAATTCAATTAATTATTTTTTTTTTTTTTTTTTTTTGCTATTATGCACTAATTATCTTTTTTTCTATTTTAACCTTAATCTCATTTTATACCAATTAAGCCCACGTGTAATCATTATTATTGTTATGCTCACAAATGTCATTAAAAGTTAAAAAATAAAATTAAAAATTTGATTCTTTAACGTAAGTACCTTATTTCTGAACTGCAACACTGCAAGTACATGTGCTCATGTAATATAGCGTGATATGTGACAAAGGGGGTAGGGCGTGTTGGAGAGTGATATCTTGTGACAAAGGGGGGAGGGGGATCAAATATATTGAAAGAAAGTGTGACACTGTTTATGAATGGTCCCATAGAGCGTTTACAATAACATTGCGAAGGTGAAAAGTACCGCGACAAAATTACTCGTATACTTTTACTTAGCCTAGTCATAAATTTACATTGAACAAAAAAGATCTTGATTGGTTCTTCTTATTATATCGCTCATGAGCTGCAATAGAGGCACAACTCAAAAAAACTCGCGTTTCGGACTAAGAACAGATTGTAAATATAAAATACACATTTTTTTCAGCAGCAATACTAGCATAACTCATAATTCAATATTAGGCCTTAAGATTTAATAATAACTAAAGCATTTCTTTTATGTTTTTTCCTTAGCAATGAAAAGTTTAAACCCACTTATCTCAAAACATGATTTTTTGAGCTGTGCCGTAATTGCAGCCCATGAGCGATATGTATAATTTTGGAAGTGCTTTATAATTGTCCACGACTGCAAATCAAAGTTATACAGCTTTTTTTGACTTCAAACTTAAAAAAAAAAAGGAGTTTGCAGCATTTAGGTTAAGGAAAAAGAAAACATCCAGTTTTTAATTATTTACATTTAGTTATGACAAAATATGGAAGGCTTGAAACTTGAGAATAAGTATGAATTGCTTAAATTGTCAAAACAAAAACGGAATAGGGAGTAATTAATTCTCAAAACAACGTATGTTTTCTGTTAACTCTCTCTCATCTTTTTTTTTTTTTGAAGTAATACTTCTGTGGGCGAACTTGAAAATATAATCTCATCATGCAACATGCAACCAGTGTTTCTTTCAGGCATCTCTCCGGGGAGGGGGGGAGGGCTCTGCCCCCTCAGAGATAACCAACTGCCCCCCCCCCCCCGGAGAAAAAAATTCAGATCACAGATTTTAAAAAAAATGAAAGTAAAGAGAGATTACACTTTTAGGAATTCAGTTTCAGAAACACTTTTAGGGAAAAGACATCGAACACTGTCACTAGCGACACCAAAAGTAGCCCAAAAGATAAGAATTTATTTTGAAGAATTTGCGGGGGAAGACAAACCAAAATCCCTTCTGCTTCCTCTAAAATTACTAAAGAATCTCGAAATTGCATTGTTAGGCAGTTTTCAAAAAGTTTCCTAGGGAGAGCCCTCGATGCAGTCTATGCTCCAGTAACATTGACAAAGATAGACTGAAACTTCATTTTTAAGACTGCAGTTTCGAAAATTTTCTTTGGGGAGAACTTCTGAAACTCCTTCCTCTAACGTCCCGAAAGGGCATAAAATTGCATTCTCAGGAGCTAAATTGCGGAAAAATTCCGGGGGAGAACCCACGGACCCCCCTTTCAGAGATAGTCAAAACGTTATGGTTGTAAGATCAGTTTCAAAAATTTAAGATAAGAAGCCGAAGCCCCCAAAAAACACTGCCCTAACTTCACCAAAGATAGTCTAAAATGCACCTACTGTACATGGTATCAAAAATCTATCATATACTGTGACGTCATAAATTTTTTAAATCAAACGAAATATGGTTTACAAAAGGCCGTATCCAGAGGGGGAGGCCCACGGCCCCCCCCCCGAAATTTTTCGCAATGTAGCATGTATATTCCTCCCTGAAACTTTCCTCAACATAAGTGTTTCAAAGTTAGGCCCCCCCCCCCCGAAAAAAATTTCTGGCTACGACCTTGCTCCGGAAACTGGAATCCATTCTTTCAACTTGCATCACAATCGGCGGATGCCATTGCCACTTGTGATTTTTTGCCTTCTAGTTTCTTCATTGGGAGGTGAAGCACTTACAATGCGAAACTGCACTAGGAATTTAATTAAGCCAAGAGTATCCAAGCAACATAGATACTCAAGGTTCCTTTCTGTGCAGACGATTTTCTGCATGTTGAGAATTACTCGATATGGTCGGGTTTGAACCCATAATCTCGGGCGTCCGAGGCCCGCGCCTTACGCGACGTCACCGTACCGGCTACATTTAGTAAACAACAAACTAGTTTTTTGATGATGGCATTGGAAAAAATTTGTTTTTACAGTCAAATGCCTCTTGTGCGTACTAACGGTTCACAGAAGTTGAAGTTTGCAGTTTATGTGCACAATCATGTCTCATTTGTTTCCTGTTCATGATTTTTACTTAAAAATTTAATTTTTCTCCTGGACAATGATTCAACTCAACGCTCAACTTTCAAATCAACGCTTCAAAGACTGCTCGAACAGTGCATTTGTAATTGTATTTTCCCGTTTTCAATCCGATGTAAACAATATAAAGAAGATCAGGGTGTTCTTAAACAATAATTTTATCAAAATGGTAAAAAGTCAATTTTTGAAATAAAACTGGCCATGCGTAATGCTCGATTTTGACCCGGCTCAGAAATGGTTTACAAAATATGATTTTATCGGTGGAACGCATCATTTCATTTTTAATTCATTAATTAGAAAATTCAAAGATTTTTATTAAGTGTAATGGAAACATTAAAGTTTAAATATTTTATTGTTAGAATAGATGAAACAGACTCGTGTATTTTTCACCCTTTTTAAAACTATTAGTTTAAAATAAAGATTTCAAAATATATTTTGTTGAAACTGCAGTGTTTAATGTGTATGAAAATATTTAAAGTAATAGAGTCACTAGGATTACTTTCATTTAACAAGTTATTGAGCATTAACTTTTGACATTCAGTGTTATAACTGGAACTGGTTACAATCATAAATACAAAACAGCTCTCCATGCTGAATAGTTGGAATCACTAATAAGATTTTTGAGAGAATAGCAGAAGTTTAGAGTTCATATTATCTGAAGCAATCTTTAGATACTAATCTTTAGATATCTTTACAATACTAAAACCTTCAATTCAAAATAAGTAGTTTTAAGCTTATTTCCCACTGGGGCGGGGTGGCAGCCTTTAAGCCTTGTTCAGCTCGTTAAATTTTATTTTCAATGTGAACACTAATGTGGGTTCCTCAAAGTAAAACTGAGCCGGTAAGGGTTCCGTGGTCAAAAACGTTTGGGAAACCTTGCTCTAGAGTCTAGACTCTAAAGTATCAAGAGGTGCTCTCGCTTGTAAAACTGTTCATAATACAGAGTTTTTATACTTTTTGTTATCTCTTAAAATCAATTCATCTATTACAGAAAAATGAGTGAAAATTACTTAAACTTTATTGGGTCATTTTCAAAAAAAAAAAACATACACGTACTGTCAAAGAGTGAAAAAAGTAATTATACTCAGAATTTCCTATTTTCAACTGACTAAATCTTACATTTCTTTAGGGTACAATACATAAAATATTTCTAATACAAAAACGTATCAGTTACATATTTCTACAGTAAAGTTACAAACTTTTGTGTTTTGTAGTTATATGGTAACGGACTTGACATTAACATTAACAGCGAAATATCTTCCAAAATCTACACTAAGAAACAAAGTAAAATCTATAAAAAATTAACTAGCCAATTTTAACATAACAATAGGTAACAGATTTGACATCGAATAAAAATACTCTTCTTATATGATATTGTTTACATTAAGGCCGTAGCCAGAAATTTTTTTCGGGGGGGGGGGGGGGGCCTGACTTTGAAACACTAGTGTGGGGGTTCAGGGAAGAATATATGCTACATTGCAAAAATTTCGGGTATTTCGGGGGGGGGGGGGGCGTCGCCCCCCCTCATGATACGGCCTTGGTTTACAGCACTACACCTTTGTTTTTCAGCTGTAAAAAAATATATGACAGGTAAATGTTTAACTAGTGTCGGTGCTTTCATTGAAAAAGTGTTGATATCTGTATGTAAAATTTTCAACCCTTTTTCCTGAAACTGTTACTTGACAAAATGCTTTGCCGAACTTCTTAAAAAAATCATTAATAATCACATTAATTTAAAATAATTATGACTTACCTGATGAAATGACCCCCCTTTTCCCTTTTATAGTGAAAAACATGTTACTGAATTAGAAAATACAGAAGAGATACAGCTATTCTTTTCATCTACCAGATACAAAAATCTGTATATTTGTGGTATATATGTGTAAAAGATATTTTTTTGTATTAGAAATATGTTGGGTAGTGCACCCTCTAAAAAAATATTCAGTCAGTTGAAATTAACGTATTTGGAGTACAATCACTTTTTTAATCTGAGACAGAATATATGTATGCTTTTTTAAAAAGTGACCCTCTCTTATTCTTTCGGTAAGGGCACTAGCCCCCTGGGACCCCCCTAAAATTCGCCACTGAAAAGAGGGGTAGGGATTGCCCTCTATTATTAAAATGTCAGGGATGCTCACACCAACAGATTACGCCATTGAGCTTAGAGGTACGAGGGGGGGAGGGAGTGCTCTCAGGAGATTTGGGAGTTGGGGGAGGGAGAGGGTCACTTCAGCTTTTTAGGGGGATGCTATGGGGAAGTTGGCCGTTCATAAATGATGCCACGCTTTTTTAACAGATATTTGACCCGCTCCCCCCCTTTGTCACATTGTGTCACACTTCAGAGGACCCCCCTCCCCCCCTTTGTCACATGTCACGCTATGTTGCATAATGCATGATGTCACACTTCTTGTTACCCCCTTCCCTCCCCTTGTCACACTTTTGTCCCAATTTCACGAATCCCCCTCCGCCCCCTCGAAGCGTGACATCATTTATGAATGCTCCCTATGTATTATATATTGCCGCAAAATAAGTCTTGCCAGTGGCGTAGTTAGCATAGGAGGCACCCAGAGTGATTATCGATAGTGTCATCCCCCCCCCCCCAAAAAAAAAAACGAAGATTAAATGCACAGAAAGAAGAAAGTTCAGCAAAAAAAAAAAATGTGTGCGTGTACTAGCGTACACTCGTAAGAAGTGAAACTTCTTTATGACGTTATTTTTCAAAAAATAATTTATTATATGCAACTTTACAGAAATTGGTTAAATAAAGTTAAATTAGATAAAGTTTAATAAAAGGCTTTTATTATCATAGACATAAATACAAATTCTACAATTATTTCATTTTAGCTTATTACTACAAAGATTATTATTGAATTTCATTAATTGTAATAGAATTATTACTATCATTGATGTCGTTATTATATATTTGTGTTATTAATGGCTTATGGTAACTGAAATACGAAATATATTGTTTACATTCCACAAAATTTAGTAACCGAGCGAAAACTCCATCAATTGTAGTGCCGGATCTCGTTGTCGACGTTTGAGGATTGTTTTTCATGGATAAATTAAGTTTATCTTTCAAAAATTCAATTAGTTTCAAAGATTTTTCTGATGCAAAATTGATATTAAAATCTCCACTTAATATCATCGGTATTTTATCATTATTGTTGCCGAGTAAAGAGGCACCGCCACTTGTGTATGATGAAAATGAATGGTGAATAAAATCAATAATATCGTCCACCTTCTGATTAGGAGATATATATATTGCAACAATCAAAATTTTTATCCCATTTACCATTGTGCATTGAGCCATACATAAATCACCAACTGCTGAAGTTAGTGACCCATGAAAGTCAGGAGAAAGAACAGAAAAATCTATCGATGAAGTTACAATGTTAGCAACATCTTTAGAATTATGATATACTCCTACACCTCCTGCTCTTGTGTTCAGCCGTTTAAATTGTACAATGCATTTGAAATCAGTAATGTTTATTTCACTGTCATTGTTTAGCCATGTTTCAGACAGAACTAAAACATTCGAATTTTTCACAATTGAATCATCCAGGTCAGCTACATGAGCTCTAAGACTTTGACAATTGAAAGTAAAAAGTGACAAACCTTTCCTGTTATTTATAAACTGAAACAATTGTTCATTTATAGTCTCTACTTTATTCAGAGACAATCGTTTAAATTCTGCTTGTAAATCGATGGTGGACGTTGACGTTTTTCGGCCATGATAAAATGTTTTATCATTATTGAGAGTAGTTATATACAATCCTTCAATACTCGTTACCCGGGATAAAGCAACATATAACAAGGATTGGCTGTGATGTTTCTCATATTCATAAACAATTTCCGGAAATGTGCTACCTTGTGATTTATGAATGGTAGTAGCACAAGCACAAACTAACGGAATATGAGTACGTTTAACAACTATAGTTTTGTTATTATTGAGCGGAATTGTAGAGGATCTTTGTACAATTGGTACAGCCATTCGACTGATATTTTTTTCTGCTGCGTGACCTGCTGCTTTACGTCTCAATTTTTCACCAATTCGAGGTAATTCTGGAAACTCAAGCCATGCTATTTTAACTACTCCTTCGATATCGGTTTCTGCATGAACTAACTTCCCAACAGCTCCATTTGCTAATCCGTCAAATACATCAATGTTTGTAGTAATCATGTAATAAATATTTATTACAAATGTTGTTTGGTAAGGCAACCCATTTGTATCAATCAAGGACATTTTATGTAGTTTTTGGTGCACAAAAGTCTCTTGATCCTTGGTAGTACATCCACTATAAACATCATTAGCAGTTGAAATTATTTTTTCTGAATAAGAGTTTAATATTCGATTATTATACTCAGTGACTGCGTAATTTGTATTAAATAATCGAATACCTTGAGGACACTTAGTTGCAGCTTCTTCTACGGAATAAAAACGAGATTCAATGATAGATATTTCACTTTCATTAAGACGTTCACCGTTCCCGATTTTTGTAAGTATTGACGAGAAGTGTTGATTTGCTTGACGCATAACTTGGTCTAGTTCATAAAATTTCAGATTTCGCCATAATATTGGTCCAACAATAGTCTGCTTAGGTTGCTTGTAGATAGGAGTAGCGCGAACGGGAGGTAATTGACGTAAGTCTCCGATGAAAATAATATCTAATCCACCAAAGTTCGATTGAAAGTTACCAGTAATTTGTTTTAATCTCGAATCAATTTTTATCAATAATTGAGCGCTGATCATGCTTATCTCATCAATAATAATAACTTTAACATATTTAAACAATGTTCTATATTGCTGCGCAGTTTCGTTACTTAAAGGAAGTAACCTTGATAATGATATTTTTAAAGCTGTATGTACAGTTGTTCTTGCAATCGCCACTGCAGCTTTACCCGTTGAAGCACAAGTTATATATGCATTACAGTATCCGTCATTGTCAGTGTAACGATTATAAATTTCCATTAAAAGTTTAATTACGAATGTTTTACCGCATCCAGCGGGGCCTGTAAAAAATATTTGAAAAGGATTATTATCTGATGATAAAAGATGATAGATAACATGAAGCAATAAACTTTTTTGTTTTTCATTAGCCATTCTCATCAAATTATAAAAATCTTCGTTTCCCATTAAATATTCTCTTCTTTTTGCAATAATACCCAATTTATGTAACGTTGCTAAACGAATATCATCATTAACAATGGCATCTGGATTATCATACAAATGCTGAAATGGATTTTGCTCAGCAATAATATTTTCTTCCGGTTCATCATTATCATCAATTCCGTCTTCGCGACACAAATTACGACAAATCTCTATAGTTTTTAGAATGTCCAAGTTAGATTCAAACTCTTGTCTGCGTTGTAAAATCAAATTTTCATTAGTGTTATAAATTGCAATAAACTTCATTTCAGCTAAGATTTCTTCATCTTCACTCTTAAACGGAATATGTAAAGTTACCATTTCCCGTTTGTAATCTGACAAATTTTGTGACATGTCATAACTGCGATAACGAATTATTCTAGATTTTTGCCGTTTTGTAACTTTTCCATCGCTGTGAACATTATAATAAGCAACAAACTGGGCAAGCGTGACATCACTTAATTCTTCAGGCCTTTTTTGATATTTTGTAAACCAGTTCTCTTTCCAAATATCAGTAGAATCATCATCAATTCCCATTTCATCTAGTGTATTGAAAAATACAATCAAAAACTGAGGTTAATTTTAAATAACGTGGAAAAATAAATACCATAATTACACCTAAGTATTAGAAAAAGAGATGTAATTACTTACATTTTTTAGAAATTCACTGGAATTAGAATTAAAATAAACCCTTTGATTTTGCTGATCACTTCAATATAACATATATATATATTTATCACGTCACTATAGAGCGTTGGGAATAAATAAGCGTGCAATAGAAAAACGGTCAAGTATAGTGGTAGGAGTAAGTCCGTTAAAACGATATGCTATTGGTAAATGGCAATTGCACGACACCACCTAGTGGTCAAAGTCATCACTACTCAAAGCGGGTCATGGGCTTTTATGGAAGTCGATGCAATCGCCACCAGGGATGCAATCGCGGTAGGGATAAGAAAAAGATGGCGCGTAACGGAAAAATGTGACGCGTAACGAAAAAATGTTACACTAAATTTTTTTCCAACCCCGATAAAGAAGTTTCACTTCAATAAAGAATGGAATCCAGTCAAAAAAAAAAAAAGCAGTAGGATTTAAGGTGGAAAGTTCGAAGAGTTTTGTTACTATGGTTCAAAGAAGCTCGTGCCTTGAACATCAGTATTAATGTTGAGCTCTTTAAGTGCGAGGGCTGCACAATTGTGAAAGAGTTTTCGATATGGATCTTACCAAGGAAAAGGCGAGTGTGAATGAAGGCACAGTTGAACAATGGCGAGAAAACTTAGCTTCTTTGACGCTATGGACGTCTCTTTTGCCATTTTTGACTACAACTAATGCATAATATAGTACTTAACAATTATTGTCTACACTAAACTGATGTTTGCTCTTAGCTCAATTTTTTGGTTTTCCACTTTGGCGCGCTTTTCATTTATGCGCGTTTTTCACTTACGCGCGTTTTTGCCGCGGGCCCCTGTGACCGCGCATAAGTGAGAGATCACTGTATGTATAAAAATGCTCAAATTGAACAAGATATTGCTTAAGAAATTTAACCACTATTTCTTTTTTAAGAAAAATTTTGCATTTTATTCAGGAAAATTTAAGCTTCACTCAGTAATGTGTGAAATAACTTGATTATAAATATTTCTGCAGCTTTATCCAACACAAATTTCCTTTTATTATCATCCTTCCCCCCTTTACTTTCTTTTTTATGTTATATAACTATAAGCTTTGCATGCAAAAGTAATTATTTTGATTAATTCACTTATCTACTACTTTTTTTTTTCAAAGTTTATAAATACTTTGTAAAATATACCACTTCTTAAAAATAAACGATAAGAAATTTAAAAAGGATTCCAATCTATTCAAGGAAAAAAAAAACCTTTTACTGATCGCCCAATGAATTAAAAAGGATCTTAGAAAAATAAATGCTTTCCTGATCATTCCGATAGTTGCGAGTTGTAAACTCCCCTTCGTCGTAAATCCTCTCCCTAGAAGGGATGACTCATTTCACCAGAGAGCAGGCCTCCCAGATTCTCGGTGGCCACGTCACTACCCCGTCCTGCAATTGGGGAAATCTTAGACCATACAGTAACTAGAGGAGCCCTGCTATTCACTCGCCATTGTTAGTTCCTAAGCAGGAATGGTGGGGACCAGTTTGACTGACAGGGGGCGGAGATCAAAGATTTTCGCCGCCGGTGACCACGTGGGTGAGTCTTCTCAATTTCTGAACTTGCTTCTGATCTGTGACTGAGCTGAAATTGTTTTCAGGCAAACGATCAAGACCCATCCTATGCACAAGCCTAATTTATTAAACATAACAGCAATATTAACAATGAGAAGCGTAAATTTTAATTTTATTTTTAAATCTCTGGAGTATCTTATTCTTGATTATGAAGAACAAGAAAATCATACAGTAACTAGAGGAGCCCTGCTATTCACTCGCCATTGTTAGTTCCTAAGCAGGAATGGTGGGGACCAGTTTGACTGACAGGGGGCGGAGATCAAAGATTTTCGCCGCCGGTGACCATGTGGGTGAGTCTTCTCAATTTCTGAACTTGCTTCTGATCTGTGACTGAGCTGAAATTGTTTTCAGGCAAACGATCAAGACCCATCCTATGCACAAACCTAATTTATTAAACATAACAGCAATATTAACAATGAGAAGCGTAAATTTTAATTTTATTTTTAAATCTCTGGAGTATCTTATTCTTGATTATGAAGAACAAGAAAATCATATATATTATAAACTAAAGCAATTGTTGAAAAATACTTAAAAAAGAGGCTACACCATTTCTTTAAAATGCCAAAAAATGCGTAACAAATTAACAAAATTAATTTTATTTAAAAATCAATAGCAATATTCAATAGAAATTAAACAAATTTTTTTGCCAGTAATTAAATTCTATTCGGCTTTATTAATAATGCCCCGTCGCCTAAATAATAAATGCAACGTTGAAATTAACATTGCAATAACATTAATCTTAAAAGAAATGAAAGATGCTTGAAATATAGTCGCAGAAAGGCCGAACGTTCGTTGCATCACCAAGTATGCATATGTATGCGTTCGCTCCAGTTTATTTATTTTTTATTCTTTACTTTTAATAATGTATGTAGAATTGTTAAATTTTCAAAATTATGCATAAAATGCATTTCATGCTTTAATCGTACCAATATATATATATTGTATTTCCGACTGTATTGCTCAACATTTGGATTAAAAATTAATTTTGTGCCTTTTATTTGTATGCCGTTTGTTTGCAATCTTCGAACAAATTTAACCTTGCGTAATTCATTAAAAAAAAAAAAAAAAAAAACACTCGCAATTTAATTAAGAGTACAATGGGACCGTCCATAAATGATGTCTCGCTTTTTTCACATGCCACGCTATGTTGCATAAGCATGATGTCACACTTCTTGTTACCCCTTCCCCTTGTCTCAATTTTACGACCTCCCCCCCCCGAAGCGTGAAATCAGTTATGAAGGTTATCAAACCAATGTTTTCAGTCCTACAGGCTAATGTCACATGACTATTAATTTTAGATTTACGAACTTACCGGAGAAAAATTAAATTTTTAACTGATAATTTTGTAAAGTATGCAATTTTCGGAACTTAAAAAGTTTAGAAAACAATTTCTAAACTAAAATTTTTTCTTCATGTTGTTGATTTATTTCAGATTTTGAAAAGAAAAACAGCTAAAACGCTTTTGTTTTTCCTTCCTTATTTTTCAATGAACTGGAAAAGAAAAGAATTTAAGTAAATTTTATGTTTGTGTTTGGCCTTTTAACGAAATATTACATATATTTTTATTTTTCGCATTGATATCTCAAGAGCACGACATAATGAGGATGAAGTCAGTTAAAAACCTTGTAAAAGCAATACGAATTGTATTCATTGCAAAGGGATTTAGTGTATGTCATTGCGTTTCGAAAAAGTAAGCAAGAAACTAACTCTCCTTCTCAATGAGCTCAATATATATAAAATCATTTTCAAAGCACTATTACTAATAAATATTGATAGTATCAATAAAAAAAAACTCTTGTCCATTAATCTATGAACTGTGTTCTTGCGTGTGATAGAAAATAATTGTGCTAAAATGTTTCTGTCATATAATAAAAAAATAAAATAAATCACTCTTCAAATCTCTACGAGAATTAGCATAGGAAGACGAAGCCCTCTCTCACCGAAGGACTCCGTCAGCTGTTTTCCGGGGAAAGACTCCTGCTTACCGCCCCCGCCCCCAAACCTTGTCTATCTAGTTTATGGTCTAAGGGGGAAATCTCCTGTGAGTTTGATTGGCAGAGGGAGTGTCCCCAATCCATCAAAATCTGGAGCCAGTCTCCGGAGCGGCGAAATGTGGGGCCACACGATAATTAAAATCCCGCTAAATATCCCTATGAAAGAATGTTTTCCCTAAATTCAAGGAGCACGTCAGCTGTCCAATTCTCTCTTCCAACTCCTATTGTCCGTTCTTAATCCCCCAAGACCCTTCTATTCATGGTGACAGGTAGGGCCGAACAATAGAAGGGCGAAGTGTGGGGTCAACGCGCAACCTTTTAAAGCAACAACACCACCAAACAATACTTCTGGGGTAAAAGTCAGGGCATTGCAGGAAAGCATTTGGGGAAAATTCAGGCGCTCGTCTTCTACCAAATGGGACCATTCTACCTCGGACGAGATATCTCGTCTTCAACCATATGAGTGACCTCCATCTTGAACGAGATATCTCGTCCTCAACTGCAGGGTGTTTTTTTTTCTTTTTATTGCAGAATGTAATAATTCAAATAACTTAAAAATTTTGCGAAAAATGCTGTTTCCATTTGTGTGTACATTTTTTGTAAACGAATGGTGTCATACATTTTAGGGAAAAAAGTTTTTAAGGTTTGTGACTTTTCTCCACCAGACCCCTACCTGCTAGCCGAGGCCTTAGGATTGCTTGCGCAAGGGGCGAGGTAAGTGGGGTCCACGAATTTTACATGCAAGTATCCCCAAGTGTACATGGTGAGTCATTACGGCGGGCATTAAGGTTTGTGACTAGTCAAAATCCTACCAACTGCGAAATCAAGCAAGAAACAAATTGACTACAAATATAGTCAATTTTGAGGTTTTAGAATTTCTACAAGTTGTTTTGTGCAAGGTTAAAAAAAGAAAAAATTCGTTTTCTAAGAAATTGCAATTTTCATTTTTTTTTCTTTGCTTATGAAAAACCTGATTTCTAATAATGTTCTCAAGAGAATGAAAAACAAGAAGTTCCGTCTAGAACTATACGAGCCTACTTTCCCCTATACACCAAATTGAAATTTATAATCTGGCTTTCCCTTTCTCTCTCTTTCTCATTTAGCTTTAGTTCTTAATTACTTTAAATATACCTTTTTCAACGGATAATACATATTCATTCGCTTACTCACTCATTGTTTCATTGTTTTTATTCAGTCCTTCATTTACGCATTCATGTTTTTATTCATCCATTTACTCATTCATGTATTTATTCACTCATTTATCTATTTTATCATTTATTTATTCCTTTATTCATTCATTCATTCTTTCACTCATTCAGTTATTAATTGAGAAATATCCTTAAAAATCCAGATCAAAAAATTTCGTAATGAAATAGGCTCGTTCAGTTCTTGTTGAACTTAGTATCTGTATATGTTCTACATCGTGACATTTTTAAGATATCCGATAAAGTTTGTTGCAAACAAATCCGTTTGTTAGATTAGGATTTATATGAGATTGAAATTTATCCGTAGGCGTTAACGTTAACTTTTTTTTGAATTGTTCAAATCAATATTTCACGCTTGGAGCTTCTTCCAATAAGCTTGCTCATTGGAATTTGGATCTTGTGCCCAGAGTTTACATAATTTGCTTCATTTTTGCCCATAGGCACTAATGTTAAATTTTTTTTGAACTGTTCAAAATTGAGCGAAAAATTGTTCAAGTATGGAAATGATATGTCCTTGCCGAGATCTTTCGAATGCAAAAAGAATTGTTCGAATCCCCCCCCCCCTAATAACTTTTTCGTTCAAAAGTTATTAGGGGGGGGGGGGACCGACAGACAGAAAAAGCGACAGACCGACAGACACACCTTTTTTCCTTCTCAAAACCCTACTTTCATGTTTTTTCTTTTTCAATTTTTTTTCTTTATTCTTTTATCAAATTCCATGATTTACCCCTCATTTTAAAGCTCATCGTGCTGGCTAATGACGAAAAATAGACCCACGGTCTAAAAATGTATGGTATTGTTTATATTTCATTTTCATTTGTCAAAGCCGTATCCAGAATTTTTTTTCGGGGGGTGGAGAGGGGAGAGGAATAGCATCACATGTCATACTTTACGGCCAAACGACTTCAAAATCAAAAATTAAAAACGATTTGCAGTCATCAGATAAAGAGCGCAAATCCGAATCGGCTTTTTCAGTTCAACAATTTCATCAGGTGTCAAATACTTTCCTAACAAAACATAAACAAATTAATTAACTAATTAATTAATTAAAATAGTAAATATAAATAACAAATAAAACACATATTAATAAATATGATAAATTAAATAAAATAAATATTAATAAATAAATAATCAAGTAAAATATTGAAATAAAAAATAAATTTACTAAAAAATTGTTTTATGAAATTTCTCTAAAAATTTTGTAAGTTATTGTTAAAGAAGTATATTCGGACCAGGAGGTAAATTTAGTAAACAAAAATAAGTAATTGCCATACAGAAACGTTTTTATTTTAGTTCAATAAACTAAGTAAAACTAAGTAAAGTTTATTATAATTTTCATTGAATAAAATTGTGTACCATATTAAATTGCATGAATCTTATCACAAATAGTCAACAAGAAATAGTTAAAGAAGGTCCAAACATTTTTATCTATTAGTGGAATCGTCACTCGTGGAACCTGGAGTATCACATGTGATACATAACACGTCACCAGAAGGGCCTAAAGTATCACATGTGATACCAAAATGTTCACCGCTCTATCAGGCTCGACTACTTACCACAAATTAAGATTTTTATAGCTATATAACATGCTCATATATCCTGGAATAAAAGCCATATTCTTAAAATGAATCTTAATTTACAAACACATAATTATACAACACTTGTTTCTGCGACGGAGAGACTCCATGTTTACCGCTGAAAATGCTATCACAAAACCTATAACAAGATCGGTGCTACCATCTATCAATCAACTAAAAAATCATACCTGATATTTTAAAATCACGTGTTACTACCGTTTCCAGCTAATTTTCATCATTGGGCTTTTTTTTTTTTTTTTTTTTAATCCAAAGCACGAGTATCACATGTGATACCTGGGAACCGAGGAGGATATATTAATCTTTTTTCTCTCCATTAAAATAATCTAAAAATATGTTGAAGTTGTATTTCAAAATCATAGGACACGACTTTTTAAATAGCAATAATTTAGTCAAAAGTCATCATAATGCAATTCTAGCGTGCAACCCATATCCTCTCAACTCAAGAACTAAACCTCTAGAAAGAAATTAAACACACGCTAAAAATGAAGGAACTGAATAAGTTCAAAATCACATATTATTTTATCAAATGAATTTTGTTTGCAGATCAGTGTAATCATTTTTATAATAGGGTATCAGTTTTTTGCTCGTATTTTAAGAACAGTATTAAAAACAAAATACTGAAGCTCAAAAGATGGCTGTTTCTGAAATTTCGAATTAGTTACGTAATCGAGCCAGACCTTTTAAATAAAAACTACAGATGTGTTTCAAGGTCTTAACAAACCCGTTTTTCAACGCGTCTAATTTACAATTTAACGGCGATCTTGAACTACGTTATCTCAAAAGCTCTGGATTTTGATAAATGTTAATGTTTCAACTTTTATCAACTATGTGAATAATAAACATTCCGTGTGAAATCTCTCCATTAAAAGCACATATCTTATTTCTCAAAGTAATTTGCTTTGCTTGAGCAATGCGTTTATGACACCTAAAAATGATAAATGGCGGGAGGGGTGTTCATGACGCAAGTTGCGTCATCAGATTTTGTTTGTTTTTTCAAGAAGGGTTTTTTTTTTTTGCACATGCTTCGGATATCTCTGGTATCCAACTAATATTTAAATATGTGGAATCGGAATGAAATATCCGGTTATCCGGCGTCTCAAATTTAATGATTGTAATTTAATTAACTAGCACCATGTTTTGAACATACATGTAAATTACAAACTTACTACGTATTTCTGTGGGTAGTAGAGTCCCTTTATAGAAGCTACGCTTCAGAGTCCCGCAATACGAGGGGAATTTCTTCCAAGGAGGTTTGCTGCCGGTGAGGCGCCGATGCAGCGCGGGCAAGAATCGCTCACTTTATTCTTCTGGTTTTAGCTTGCTTATTAAAAAACCATACGATACGTATTTTTTTTCTTTGAACAAAAGTATCCTCAAACTAGGCTATGAGCTTCACTTGATTGTATTTTTGCAGGTTTTTTCTTGTAATTTTGATAAAGGAAAAAAGTCTCATTTTTTAAGATCTCGGTAAATATTCATGAGAAACAATTTCCTCATGTCTTAGATGATAAAGAAACATAATTTTGTTCACTTTTTTTTAAAAATTCCCCCTTCCCCTATTTTAATAGCGGAAATTCTATTGTGTAGATACACACATAACACCATTCTTAATTTATAGGATACTTATTCATTTAAAACATCTGTAAACAAATTTATATTTTAATGTAAAACTCTATCCTAAGCAATATTAAAAAGTAAGTGTATAAATAAAGCATTGTAAGTAGCTTTTTATGAAGTTCATAAAAACACCAATGGGTGCATAAAGCAAACAAATAGACCTTTCAGTTTTCATAAATTACTTAAAATGGTGCTCATTTAAAATGCACTAATGAGTCATGGAAGTATAGTTATGAAATAAAATAGATGGTTATTTTATATAGTTCAGGGGGGGGGGGACTTAACCTGCTTTAATACTGTATATTTTAGTGCCCACTTATTAAATACCAATTAATATTTTTTTTGAAAATTGAGATCAAACAAACAATTTTCTTAATCCGGTTTGAGATATTAATAGTAAATTACATTAAATTCAATTTAAAAAGGTTAGCCACTTTTACTTTATATTCCTAAACAAATAACAAAGTAAATTTAAATCCTCGATCGTTACTTGTAGCAAAACCTCAGCGAGTGTTTCTGGCGTCAAATGCGTTACAAAACGTGCCGATGTTTACACACATACACACACACAAAAAAAAGCAATATTTAAAACTATCGTCTGCTTTTACCGTGGTATAATCAAGTGATAATGAGAAAATGAATAAAGACATATCGTACAGCATTGAAATAAGCAAATATTTTAAAGATGTTAAGCAATAAATGAGTGGAAACAATGTGGAAAGTTCACTAGCTGAACACAAAAATTAAGATTAAATAATAAATAAAGCGGTGTTTCCAAAAATAATTGAACATACATATGGTTTACACATTCATATAATGATAAATAATAGTAAAAGCGTGGTACGTAAATGTATTTTTCAGATTTATTGTATTTTTGGTAGCAGTGTTTATGGAGGGAATTTACAGGTTTTAAACAGCAGAGCCGGATATCCGATACATATTCGTTAGGCAAGGGATACCAGATATCCGCTATATATTCTTTAGGCAAGAGATACCAGATATCCACTATATATTCGTTAGGCAAGGGATAGAAGGGGTTGGGTAATTTGCATCTCTGAACTTAGGGGGGGGGGGGGAGATGGATACCCCCGGCTAAAAGGGGTCGATTAAACTACGTGGGGCCGAGAGCGTGGCACAAACCCGTCGCAACATCTGCAATAAATGACTATTAGTACATAGGATATGTAATTAATATAGTTCAACAAATAACGCAATTAAGTAATAATCTGGTAATAAATATTAATGGTAGTAATAAAACGATAAATTTGTAATAATATTTAATAATTAATAGCAACAAAGCAATAAATCAGTAATAATATTAAATGAAAAATGTACAGCAATAAATTAGTAAAGAAATTAATTAGTAATAATATGTAATGCATGCATTCACTACATGTGTTAACTCCTCAAGATCACTCCAATATGTGATATTAAAAATGTTCATTATAGGGTCCCTTAAAATTTTGGGGCTTAGGGTCACAGACCCTCATTTGAACCGTGCAGAACTGATCTCAAAGACTGACTCAGTGCAAGAACTGTGCAAGAACTGACAAGATGTGCAAAGAACTGACTCAGACCTTTCGGTATCCTATGCCCAGAACTTCTTACTATGATTGTAATCCTGATGAAGTACTTAATTCTAACCCTAATTTTGAAACCTAAATAAATTTTAAACATTGAAAGAAAAAACATTCAGACTTACCAAAATACAAAATACTGTTTAATTCACTTGGAAAATCTTGTACACTGCTGGCCACCCAAATTGCAACACCAAGAAAGACAAGAGATATCACAACAAAATTTATTTTGTAGATAACATGTTTCCCAAGTATCAAATTATTAAATTTATAGACTTCTGGGAAGTGTGTTTCCTGCCAAAATCAGTAGCCAGAGTAGTCGCCATTGTTGGAGATCACAGCTACCACACGCCTCGGCATTGATTCAAAGAGACTTTGGATGTGTTTTTGGGGTACAGCAGATCAAGCAGCTTCCACCCGTTGCCAAAGTTGATCTGGTGTGGCAGATGGGGATGTACTCTGGGTCAATCGTTGAGCAACCATGGACCACATGTTTTCTATCGGCGAAAGATCCGGAGAGCGAGCCGGCCAGAGAAGCAATTCAATCTGGCGGTTGACGAAGAAGCCTTGGACAATGAGTGCCACGTGTGGTCGCGCATTATCCTGTTGAAATATGGCTATGGGCAAGCCCTGAAGGTAAGGAAGGACAACTGGCTCCAACACCTCGGAGATGTAGCGCTGGCTGTTTGGAGTACCAGCAATGCATACTAGAGGAGTGCGAGAGTGATATCCAATTCCGCCCCATACCATAATACCCGGTGCAGGACCAGTGTGGCGGTGCATAACGCAGCTGTTCAGCATCCTCTCTCCACGGTGTGTCCAGACTCGAATCCGACCATCGTGGTGTTGCAGACAGAAGCGAGACTCGTCAAAAGACTCTCAGTAAAGACAATATCATTCCATTCTGCCGTCCACATTTTTCTTTCATTGCACCACTGGCGGCGGAGACGTCTGTGGTTCTGCGTCAAAGGTAGACGAAGCAATAGACGTCTTTTGGACAGACCACTCTGCTGCAAACAGTGTCGAATGGTACCCGCAGACACTGGATGATGCGTTACAGACTTCATCTGCTGTGCTATGGTTCGTGATGTGACTGAGCGATCCGTCACTGCCATGCGCACAATATGCCTGCCATCACGCGAAGTTGTGCACTGAGGTGGATGCAATCGATCACGTCGGTCCGTCGTACCCTCCTGCATCCAACGATCACATACCCACATTACAGTTCTTTGGTTTCGTCCAACAAAACTACCAATTTCCCTGAAAGATAATCCACAATCTCGGTAGGCCACTATCCTTCCCCTGTCGAACTCGAATACTTGATCAAAAGATGATCGCTGTGTTCTACGAGGCATAATTGATCGTTTTTTGGAAGAAACCACAAGAAAAACACAATTTCCGTACTTGAAATCGTCGAAATCTCCAAGCCTTAAAAAGCGCTTTCAAGTGGCGCCACAAGCGCGCGTGATGTGCGTCTGCGCTGAAATTCTAATCATTTGCATATCTCACCTCCGCTAATGCGTGTTGTAAATTTCATATTATTTGCACGCTTCCTTCATTGTGTTGCCTTTACGGTGGCCAGCAGTGTAACTTAATTTTTTAACAAATAGTGTACGACTAATGATGTAACGATACAAGTTCATAAACGAGTCGCGTAAGTGGAGCAATGTTTCATTTTGTAAATAGAAGGCTCAATTAAATATTTTTCAGGAAGGGTCATCTCCAACAGGTTTTTGCGCCACTTTTGACTTAAGGGGAACGTATCTGTACCATGCCTCATTTGGACAATGACTGTTTGGTCAAGGCTGCTTGATGCTCTAGATACTCTAGAAGAACATTTGCATTCCCTTTTCCCAGAAAGTACTTTAGGATATTAGGAAATTCAATAAATCGTCCATTTTTATAGTGCTCGAAAAAGTTATATCTGATAATAAATTGAAAATTGCAAAGTTTTGTTCGGATAATTAATAAAAAGAGTTAAAGCTTCTTAGTTCTCTTAAATTTTCAATTTTAAAAAACCTCATTCACATGTGACCAGATAAAGAAGATGCACTTGTAAAATAAACCTGATTGAGAAGTTATTTCATGAACAATTTTTTATTTACATGATCAGCAATTAAAACATTTTGTTATATGGCCGCAGTGAACATTAAACTTAACATCGCCACAATTAATCTCATAGGCGTGCTTCCGGGGCTCAAAGGGGTTCCGTGCTAATTCCATTAACTCAGAAAAGGAAAGTTAATTTCTGGTCAAATTTTGGCGGTTTGGATTCACTCATTTCATGTCTCAGATGCTTTAAAAATGCTTCTTTATGATTAGCTCATGGACATTTTCCGTTCGAGAGCACTTGAAATTATTATCTTCAGGGGCAAATTAAAATCCCTAGGCTCCCAGTACGTTACACCTAAATGATTAAACTCTGCGCTCGCTTATAATAAGGACTCTTCGTCATGATTACTATCTTCACTATCAGCTTTTACACAGGAGGGCTAACCTTGGGGCAGAATGAGAAACAGAAAATCGTAGGGGGCGGGGGGTTAGAAGGTCATGACCTTTTGTTTGTTTATTTGTTGAGGATTGGGGTGGGGGGTGTCATCGTTTTGGGGTGCTCCGTAGCTTTAATGGATTAGTGCCATCGTACTGAGGGGAGGGGGGTGGCGGTGTTGTATGCACCACTATTTTACATTTGATGCTGGATTAATGTCAAGTTTTTTACAGAAAATCTTATCCTCATCCAGACATATATGCTCATATCTTCGGGGAACCAGCCAGGAGGAATCAAGTAATAGTTATTCAGTCTTGGATACTTTAGCTAACAGTCTAGAATGTTAGTAGTAAGTGCCCCACTATAAGCAACGGAAGTAGGCGTGGCCTAAAGGTGGGCGTGGATGTCACGTGACCGGCGCCATCTTGGATGGTCACGTGACTTTCTCGTCATCTTCTACGGGGGTTGTCCGCCATGTTGGATGACGCCTTGTGTGACGTCATTGTTCGGTAGCCATCTTGGATAGTCACGTGATTCTCCGTGATCTTCTACGGGGGGCATTTTTTGTGACGTCATCCATCTTGGATCCGTGATCTTGCACGTGGTGTCATCCGCCATCTTGGATCCGTGATCTTGCAAGTGGTGTCGTCCGCCATCTTGGATTTGTAATCAAGTAATTTTAATTGCTAATTAATTTTAATGACTTAATTGGTTCTAATTATTTAATTATTTCGGAGTTCGTCATTTGAATATTGGATTTTTATTTCAGTATGCAAAATGCATTTTAGCCGAGATTCGAAACGACGCCCCTTGGATTCGCAGGAATGCGCGCTAACCACTAGACCACGAAGTACTTGTTAGGAAGGGGGAAATAATGTCTTAAAAAGATAAGAGCAGTCTCAGGTGAATGTTAATCTTCCAAGAGAGGCGGTATAATACTCTTGGCGCCATCTACCGAAAACTTTGAGCGTAAAAAGGAAAGTGAGATTTTCGAGCGAAAATAAAATACGCTTAAAATTGAGGGAAAATACTAGTGGTGCCATCTAGTGAGAATAAATGGAAAAAATATTTATCTGGGAATTTATTTTAAAAATAAGATTATTTTTGAGAAAATAATACTTTATGGGATTCGATCGAACCTATAAAGTTTTCATAGCTGGCAGTTTTGTCAACGCGCGAAACCACACAGCTATGAAATCTTGAGGAGAAACAGCATTTTAAAGTTTACATACCTAACGTCCGAAAAGCGATATAAATAGAAGTGTATGATTAGTTTTACGTCATTATATTGACATGAACTTCAACGTGCGCATTGATCATAATTATTGTTGCGATGGACAAGGTTCTGACACCTTTGTATCGAGATCCTCAGATTCCAGGAAGTTTTGGAGGTGTGAATGCTTTACATCGTGCTTTAAAAGGTCGCGTCAAGACAAAAGAGATCAAAAAATGGTTGCAGACCAAGGATTCCTACACTTTACGCAAGCCTATCAGACATACGTTCCAGAGAAATAGAGTCATCGTGGGAAACATAAACGAGCAGTTTCAATCTGATTTGGTAGATATGCAATCTTTAGCAGAAAGAAATGATGTATCTACTTACTTGCGTGGACATACTACCAAAATATGCATGGGTTATACCTCTGAAAAACAAGAAAAGTGAAACAATCGTATCTGCTTTTGAAATTATATTTTCGGAACGAACACCGAAAATGCTACAGACCGATGCTGGTAAAGAATATACAAACAAGCTGGTGCAGAAGTATTTGAAACAGAAAAATGTGCACTTTTTCACGACAAACAATTCAACGAAAGCTTCCGTCGTTGAACTCTTTAATCGGACACTCAAGACGAAAATCTGGAAATATTTTACAGAAATGAACACGAAACGGTACATTGATGTGATTGATAAATTGGTTTACAGTTATAATAACGCATGGCATCGAAGCATTAAAATGAAACCTTCTTCAGTGAGTGTAAATAATCAAGACAAGGCTTGGAAAAATCTCTTTGGTGATCTTGAGAAAACAAGTCAAGGAACCAATCCATTATTCAACGTTGGAGACACGGTAAGAATCAGCGAGGAGAAATTGCGGTTTGAGAAAGGATACGAACAAAATTGGACTAGGGAAATATTTACGATTTACAAAGTAGTGCCCAGGAATTCCATCGTGTACAAATTAAAAGATCTCGCAGGTGAAGTATTAGAGGGCACCTTCCACCAAGAGCTTCAGAAAATCACAGATTCTGGATACTATCCGATCGAAAAGGTCATAAAAACAAGGAGACGGTTAGGAAAGACGGAATATTTTGTTAAGTTTCAAGGATATCCTGAAAAATTTAACGAATGGGTTACTGACGTAAAAGGGATATAAAAGAGAGTTGTACTTACTTTTTGCATTTAGTTGCAGACATGTCTTTCTACGTGACACTTATCAGTGATAGTTCTAGTCACTTCTTCCCTGATAATAAAACTGCCCATTTTATTACACAGCTCCCCTCAAATATTCATTTGAGTCACCATGAATGGGAACTCAGCTTGACGGATATTATTTACCCACATTCTTAGATCTACTAACAATTTATTTGGATTTCAGTTAGAAGATGGTCAGTTGCAAGGACGTCGAATACCTCCTGGTTTTTATGAAAATATCCCAGATCTCTTGAAAGCTATGACTTTATCATCATTCCAGAATAAAATTGATTTACAGTATCAACCTGTAACAAAGCGAGTGACGATCAAAACACAAGAAGGTTGTAAGCTCCTACTTTACAAAGGTTTAGCGGAACTTTTAGGTTTTAATGCTGGTGAGTTTAGCGGAGTGGTTCAAAGTCCTTTCGTAGCAGATCCAGCGGCGTCCTTCCCCGTCATGTATGTGTATTGCGATCTTTTAGAACCACAAATCGTAGGTGATGTTAAAGCGCCCCTTTTAAAAATTATCAAAGTAGAAGGAAGGGATGGTGAAATGGTTAATGTTCATTATACGAGACCTCACTACATACCTATCATACGGCAACATTTTCAAACAATTGAAATAGATTTACGATTACATTCTGGCGAATTTGTTCCATTTGAACGAGGCACTGTATACATTGTGCTTCATTTTCGCATGAAGCAAATTGTATAAATACTGCGTGACTTTAACATACTTGTCATTTGTATACATCTCGTGAATCATGCTTGTTCCTTATACTTGTTGTCCGAAAAAATTTGAAGATTATTATGTGGGGCAAACCGGAAATGGGATGCCCTTTTACCAAGGACTATCTCTTCAAAAAGGGTATGGCATTGGTGGATTTTTCGCCAAACTATTCCGCACAGCGTTGCCTTTCCTAAGAAGTGGGGCTAAAACAATCGGAAAAGAAGCTTTGCGAGCGGGAACGATGATCGCAAACGATGTGTTGACTGGGGAGAAGCTGGAAAATTCTGCTAAAACAAGAGCCAAAGAAGCGGGAAAATTATTAGCAAAGAAAGCTCTTAAGAAAGCCGATGAAATGATTGGTCATGGAAGGTTTAAAAGAAAGCGCAAGGCCCAAAAACCAGTCAGTCGCTCCAAAGTTAAGAAAGCTAAAGGACGTGATATTTTTGACTCCTAGAAATAATGGCTTTTGTGTTAAAAGATTCCCCTGAATGTGCAAAGTCTGAACTTAATTTATTTACTTTACCACCCACACAAACGGTGATCGAAAAAGGTCAATGGATAGAATATCACCCTGTCGTGAATGTATCGGACGGCAGTCCCATAGAATTTAATATTTCTGGAACTGGGGATGACTATTTGGATTTGTCCCAGAATCTTCTATTTGTTAAAGTAAAAATTGTGAAAAGTGACGGTTCTCCTTTGACTGCAGAAGATAAAGTGGGACCTGTCAATTCGTTTTTACATGCATTGTTTTCTCAAGTGGACGTCAGTTTGAATGAAAGAATAATCTCATCTAGCAATAATACCTATCCGTATAGATGCATTATTGAAAAATTATTGAACCACGGTTATGAAGCTAAGACATCACAACTCTCTTCGGAATTATTTTTTAAAGATACTGCTGGTCAAATGAATAATTACGATTTATCTGACGTAAAGGCTCCCAACGAAGGATTTATTAAAAGAGCCAAAATGTTTCAACTTAGTTCTACAGTCGATTTACTGGGCCGTCTACATGTGGATTTATTTCATCAGGATCGACTCATGCTTAATATGGTGGATATGAAAATTAAACTTATTCGAAGCAAGCCGGAGTTTTGTTTATTGGGCGAAGGAAACTTTAAAGTCATTCTAGAGCACACTTCGCTGTTTGTACGCAAAGTTCGAGTCAGCCCCGGCGTAGCATTGGGGCATGCTAAAAGTTTGGAAAAAACAACGGCCAAGTATCCCATTAACAGAGTACTGTGCAAAATATATTCCATTCCTGCCGGAAACATGAGTTTTATACAAGACAACATTTTTACTGGACAAATGCCAAAACGTCTGGTTGTAGCTTGTGTCGACAATGATGCTTTTAATGGCAACTATAAAAAGTCACCTTTTGAATTCAAACATTATCATATCAATTTCATTGGGGTATATATAGATGGACAGCCTATGCCTCATAACCCATTGCTACCCGACTTTACCAACAAAAACTATATTCGTGCGTTTCATAATTTATTTTGTGGATCGGAAGATAAGGGACTTTATTTGTCAAGAGAAGAATTTCCTGACGGGTATTGTTTGTTCCATTTTAATTTATCGCCGGACCTGTGTGACGGAGCTCATCTCAATCTCATTCGTCATAGTAATTTAAGATTGGAACTTAAATTCAATACACCTCTAGTACAAACCGTTTCTTTATTGGTGTATGCTGAATTTGAGAATTTGATTGAAATCAACAAAGCTAGAAACATCATATACGATTTTGGAAACTAATGAATTCCTTGGATATTCGCAGAGTATTATTTCGTCATCGTCCTACAGCAAAGTATTTTGTAGGAGTTTTTCCTTGTGATAAAATTCCTCACATTACATCTTTTCCTGCTGCGATAGTCGTTAACACAGATAAACACATGGAACCTGGAAAGCATTGGATTGCATTGTTTATTGAAAATTCTCGTACTTTGGAATTTTTTGACTCTTATGGATTACCTCCTGCTACCTATGGTCAGCATATAGCAAGTTTTGTGAAGAAATATGCAAATGTAAAATGGAATCAAGTGCCTCTACAAGGTTTAACGTCAAATGTATGTTGGCAGTATTGTATTTATTATTTAACAAAAAGATGTCAAGGTTTATGTATGGATATTATTGTAAAAACCATTTTTCATAAAATCAGTGATTTTTAATTGTATCAATATGTAAAAAAGAAATTCAGTGTAAGTATGATTTTCCATTAATAAAGAAAAAATTTAAAAAGAATAAATGTGTTTTCTTTCCTTTTTTTAAACGAAAAATAAATTTTTTTTATAAAACACGGGAGTAAATTGTTAATAAAAGTAGTTTTGTTGGGGGGTAGTCAGTAAAAACACATAATTGCAAAAACATATTTTTATTGAAAAACTAATATTTTTCCCATACAATTGGTTTTACAACACTTCTCTTTTTATGTCTTGGTTTAGCATACACAACAGTTTTTAAATATTTATTTTTTACAAAATCTAAAGGAAAATGAATTTCATCGAGTACATTTTTCATTGGAATAAACCCATACGGCTTACTTCTTACATTTCTTAATAAATAGTTGATGAGTGAAACTACATTTGTGCCAGGTTGAACAATACCTTCAAGTATAAGTTCCTTAGAAGCATTCCAAGATAATAATTCTTTGTGGTTCTTTAGGAACAGAAGAATGCTGTGCATGACATTTTTGTGTTTCACTGGAGCAGAAGACACCATCTCATTTTCTATCAGCTTTTCTTCATCATGCGGCTTTTCCTCTTGTTGCGTTTTTCCTTGTTCTTCGTTGGACCGTTGCAACTCGGGAAACTTGACGTATTTCTGTAGAACTTGTAGATATAATTTTGCCTTTTCGCTCTCATCCGTTTTCTTATCTGACAAAATATCATGCATTTGTTTGCCTAAATCAGACAAATGCTCATCTACAAGTACTTGCTCTCGATCGGCCGGTAAAAGGGCAAATTTTCGTGCGTTATCCATGAAGAAGAGAAGTCAGCGCAGATACGGCAATAGGAATAAAGAGAGACAAAAACCTTCTCCTTTTTGAAGTAATTGTCTCCTTTTTTTAAAGAAAGGCACTCTTTTATCAATGAGTTTGCGCAAAGTCCTTTTATAGGGTGTCAAGCGATCTTTTTGACGTCTTGTTAATGTCACATTACCCCTTAATACATTCAAAGCGCATTCACATACCCTTTTAATTAATCTGTTGGGACATTTCCGTAGCAAAGCAGTTTTACACTTGCTTTTGGACAAATATTTCAACGTTTCAATGTCCTGCGCTGTCCGCATATTGATCTCAACTGATCTCTTCACAGCGGCTGTTCCAGTTTAAATAGGTGCGACGCAAAAGCCTCTGCTTTTGTTAGAGCACAATGAGGGAAAAAAGCAGGGTGCTGGGGGCAAAAAACTTTCTTCTTTTCTAAATCTCGTAACGGGGGAAAGTCCAAGTCATCCAAATTAAATACTTTATTTCCTGAAAGTCGTTCTAAAAAGCGTGTTTTCTCCAAACCTGTTACATAGATGTCAGAATAAGCGGAAAATAAAAATTGAAGTATAGTATGCAAAGTACTATACGGTAATTCCCCACTCTCCCAGCTAAGATGATGACGATTTCTTTCAAGCCAAGCATTGGTCTGCTTTTCCTTTGGCGATAAACTATCCCATGAACTCTTTCACAACAGAGTTCCTTCTGATACTAAAATCCCTCAAAATCTATGACAATGGCAGACATCTTTCTCTTACCAGGTGAATGACTGAAATGAAGAAAAATCGAAAAAGTATCGCGCTTTTATTAAGAAAAAACAAGACATTGAAACATGAAGGGGCAAGAATAAACACATTAACGAGGCTCGTAAACAAAATGTTTATCTCTCGGAAATATGCCAGTGTGCAAGCGCAACGTTTCGTCTGTTTCAGGCCTTAAATCTACGAAAAGGTACCCATAAGCCGGAAAAGTCGCATCATGAAAAGTTTCTTGAAATGCTTTCGTGTTACCTGGGAACATTTGTTTAGCTAAATGCATGACCTGGCTTTTATCTCTAGGGTTTTTGTACAATACTAAGTAATGGGAATTTAAGTTAATATTACGCATTTCTTTACCCTTATGAAACAAATTTTGAACAATAAATATAATAGAAATATTCTTATGGTGACTCCCTTTCGTAAAAAGATTTGACAGTCGGACGTCATGGCTTAATTCTGACATTAAATCGTCTATAACGATAATAGCATCTCTAATAGAATTTAAATGGGGAGGCAATCCTTTTACAAATTCTGCATACTTCATGGTATCAAAGAGGGGTTGATAAGCGCCATAGCAATAAATAATTCTCCCTGATCGAGGGAAAAACATATTTTCTTCTAACAACCGTTTGGCGAACATGCTTTTGCCTGAACCTGTAGGACCGCTGACGAGACAGGTTGAGGGATGTTTTAATCGTAAGAGCTCCATGCTGTAAATAAAATTAAAAAAAAGAAAAATACCACCTTATATAGGGTTCCAGCAAACTTTCATTTCCTGAAAAAATGAAAAAGGATTGGCCCTGAAAAGGGCCTTTTTTGTATGTGTATGGCCCTGAAAAGGGCCTTTTTTGTGTGTATGGCCCTGAAAAGGGCCTTTTTTTTTCTTTCTATGGTTCTAAATAGAACCTTGTTTTTGGGGTCTTTTAAGAAAGACCATTTGCCATAAAATTCACTTCTTTTCATGTCAATTTGTATGGCCCTGAAAAGAGCCTTTTTTTTTTAATTTTAAATTTCTGATGGATACTTCAGTGACGTGTTAACTCAAGCAATTTTTCACTGATCCCGACGTATAGTGATAACGTCCACGAAGAACGCTGCATCCAGCATAACTTCGACCTTGGACTGTAACACTTTGAGGACTGCAGCTAATATTGTCTCGAGTTTCAAATCAGACACCGTCATCATTCCCGTCGATATGGGGCGATCCAAGCCATCCGCTTGAATGCAAAATCGAATCAGGTCCTGCGGTCATAAACCTTCTGTCGATCTCTCGAGGATCAGCCAGAAGAGCTCCCTCACCGACTCCCTTACAGCGGCCATGGGATTAATCAGAAGTTCTGTAGGGAGTTGTTCTGGATCCACCCGAGCTCTAAAAACTACTTGGTTAGCATTGTATTTCCCATTACGTCTTCCGGAATGCACTTCTAAATGTATTGCGTTTTCCAACTGTCAAAAAAAAAAAAAAAAAAACCAACATGCACTGAATAAATGTAAAATAAAAAATAACAAATAAATAAGAGTCAAAATATTAAAAAATTACATTGCGGTTCTCCTTTCTATTTTCTTCAATGAATGTCGGACCTGTATCTGAAGTAGCTGGTTTATTCTGCAAAGACAAATTAATAACTATGAAATGATGCAACTTCAAAGATAAAATCACAAAACATCATAACATTAATAATTTTTAAAATGGATACCTCAAAGCCTAAACCATACTTTTCTCCACCAGACCCTACCTGTTAGCCGAGGCCTTAGGATTGCTTACGCACGGGGAGAGGTAGTGGGGTCTACGGATTTTACATGCACATATCCCCAAGTATACATGGTGGTTTTCAGTGGGTATCGAACGCGCGACCTTCCAGGTGGAAGTCCGACGTGCTAACCACTAGGCTACCACGGCCCAGCCTAAACCATACTTGGTAATACAATGCTTCCAAGGACGACTGCGTTGACTCAGTAATAACCTACAAAATTATATAAATAAACGAAAACATGAGCAAAAATCATTATTAAAATATTTTCTTTAGACAGTCAACGAAAAATAATACGAGTGAAGGAAAAAAAAAAAAACTCACATTATCATCATCTACTTCCAAAAAATCTTGGGTCAACTCCCCAATAAACTAAAAATAAAATAACGAAATAAAAAATAAGTCAACCAGAAAATAATTGAATGCAATGAAATAACGAAAGATAATTTAGGAAAAAAAAAAAAAATCTTACATTATCATCGTCATCATCCAATTCAAAAAACTCTTGCGTCAACTCTCCAATAAACTGAAAGTAAAATAATGTAAAATAAAATAAATTGATCACAAAATAACTTAATGAAAATGAAATAAGAAAAACTTGAACAAAGCTCACATCATCATCAGCTAAATCCCTCATTTCTTCTGCATACTAAAAAAAAGAAAACAATAAAAATAAGTAAACATCTCCTAAATGCAAATAAGTGTAGAAAAGTAAAAATCGCTAATAAATTTATACTTACACTGCTAAAAGCATCTTCAAATGTTCTCTTGTTTGTGAAAGACATCCTAAACTAAAATAAAGTCAGCAGAACTGTAAAAGAGAAAAATCCTAAAGCTGTGGAGAGAAAACTTGTCTTACACTCTCGATGAAAAAAATCAGACAACTGTGATAGTTCGTTTTCGAAAACGGAGTATTTATGTGTGGATAATTTCAATCGGAAGGCAACACTTTTCAGATATCATGCTCTGACGTCGTCAAGAAATAGGCTGAAATCCCACACTATGGCTATGGATCAGACCACTGACGTAGTGAAAATTGCACGAGTCCAGTTAATCATCAACGTTTAATGAATCAATCGTACCCTGTAGCGATAAGTAACTAACTAGATCCTCTTGACCCGTGGAAAAATTAATTAGATAAACATACCGCTCTTATATGTGACAGCAAGAATCCGGTTACTTGATTGACGTTTAGGCCTGGCGATTGAGAAACCCTAGTTTCTCCCGGAAAAGTGAAATAGATAAAAGGATCCGCGCTTCTATGTTGCGCTCCCCAAAATATTGCAACCTTCTTGCAAAAATTATCAATGCGTATTCTTCCGAGTGTCATTGACTCGCGACTTAGTTTTTCTTCTGTGAGAAAGATATTTGAAATATATTGCGTATATTAAATATTTAGATTCCTTCAAAAAAAAATAATGCATCTATTTGTTCAACAATGTTAAGAGCATACATTTTGTAATTTAGAATATTTGGTTGAATGCATTTAAGAAATCATTTATAATTACTACTACATTTATTCATTTCATTTTATTTTTCTTTTCACTTTAAGCAACATTTTCAAAGAATTTTAGATATTTTTGTTAAGTATTAAAACCGTTTCGTGATGAATTTACTATTTTCTTTTTTTTTTTTGTGTGTGTGTGATGTGTGTAAAATATTGTTACAATGAAAACACATTTAATTCTAAGCAATGACATTTTATTTAAAAACTGAAAACTATGTACAAAATTAAAACAACATGAGAAGAAACAAAACTATACAAAAAGCACAACTGATATTTTTACATATTTTCAGAATCATCAAAAATTTCAAAAGCGTTCGCTGGACAGAATTTTTCCCTTACAGATGTGAGAATTTTGCTTAATTGCGCTTGTTTTAAGAAAGGTTCAGTGACATACATTGCCGGTTTCATACACAAAAATTTTTGCTCTTCCCACAATTTCTCCCGAAATACTTCTACAATTTCTGAAATGTCCAGAGTTAGTGCAAGAGAATTAGACTTCTCCACACTATTTCCCCAAAGCTCTTCAGCCAGCGTTTCTGGATCTCTAAGTCCCTTGTCTATGAATATTTCACATAAAACACTCTCTACAAGATTATTTAAGTAGTGAGTACCCAGGCTAACGTCCATTGAAGCAGGTAAGACATCTTTTGCTATGGGAGTATCAGCTATGCTACGGAATGCGTTGAAGAAGTCCATTGCAGAAAATACATGATCCAAAACGCTATCAGCAATAAGGTTATATTGACGGATCATCTCGGCCCAATGTGAGGCAGACAGTGTTATGCAGCGGGAAACTGATTCCTTTGCTAAACGGGTGAACTTGAACTTTTCAAAATCAGAGCTCTCGATTATCAATTCATGTTCGAATAATGTTTGCAGTTCTCCAGGTGATTGCGGCACACTTTTTTCCCCAAGAATGCTGGGAATACACCACGGCCGCAGAGTTACGCCTTCAGTCGAGGGGTAAAACTTGTCGCCATACTTCTTAAACTTTCGTACATGAAGACTTGCACTTGACCTAAACGTAGATGCATAAACATAGACATCGTCTCCAATGGAAAAAATTCCGTTTGGCATACTCTTCTCCGAAAATGGTTCTCCTGGCTGGAAAGTAAGAAAAAATAATTAAGAAAGGGGGACAAAAAACTAATAATCATATTACAAATTGAATCTTCCAACAAATAAATAGAGTAGAATAGAAAACAATACTTACTTTTATTGGGTCAACCTTTGCCACTTTGACTGTTGCCTGCGATTCCTCACATTTTCGCTTCTGGCTTTTGGAGTTCATCGTGAAAAATCAAAGTCCGTAGCTCAAACGCAGGATGTAAACTGAAGTCTCGACTGAATAAAACTTGAAATGTAAATGTTATCTGATAACAAATCAGGACCCTGATTGCTGAGGTAATTAACTTCTTCTCTGACGTACAGCTCATTTCTAAATCCTGTTGCAATACATGACTGCCGCCGTAAAAACAGGTTGGAACCAGAATAATTAATAACCAACTCGTTTTCATAATTCGTTCATTCTTAATTATTATTAATACCACTATTATTATTATTCATAAATAATCCAAGACTTCATTAATAATTGCATATTCGTAATTAAATACTATATTGTCTGGTTTCGAATCCCATGAAATATCATTTCTAAAAAATATTTTCTCTCGCTAAATAGCAGCACGAGCGTTCTTTCGAAACATCCGAAAAAGAATTATATTCAGATTCATTTAAACCGTCCTTTGCTTGAAACACGGTTGGCCGAATGGATAAGGCGCGCGCTATTCATTCGGCCAAGCGTGTTTTTGGAGCAGGAGGTCGCATGTTCGATTCCCGAGCTATGAAAGAGAAAATTCAAATTAAATAAAAAAAATTTCTGAACACGGAAAGTATTCCAAGTTCAGAAAAAAATATATTTAAAGGAAATAATATTTTTCTCACTAGATGGCGCCACTATTATTTTCCCTCGATTTTAAGCGTATTTTTATTTTCATTCCAAAATCCCATTTTCCTTGTTACACCCAAAGTTCTCGTTAGATGGCGCCACTATTATTTTCCCTCCATTTTAAGCGTATTTTATTTTCATTCGAGAATCCCACTTTCCTTGTTACGCCCAAAGTTCTCGGTAGATGGCGCCAAGAGTATTATACCGCCTCTCTTACGGCCTTATTCACCAAACACGGTCAAACAGCCGGTCCAGTTAATATTCGAAAGAACCTATGTCAAGACCGCTGTCGAATTCCGTATTCACCAGACATTAGCATCGTTGATCTTTCGACTGCCTCTCTTGAGACAGCTGTCTTGACAGTGGTTGGTATTACAGCCCGTATTCAACAACCTTTCGACTGGCAGTCACACAGCGTTTTCACGGTTCGTTTTGGACTCAAGTCCAAAACGGTATTCTCCACGCCGAGGAGACAGCTATTTCCCAGCGCGGTCGGTCGACAGACTTCGACCGTTGAAATCGAAGGGTCCAAGCAGTCTAAATTTACAGCGCGTGCGCAGTAAACAAGCGACCATCTTGTAGTTTCTTATTTCGAAGTAAAGTGCGAGGTGAAAAATAAATAATCTGGGCAAGACATGGGAAATTCATTTGGGGTCGAGACTTCGTGACATGGTAATACTCCTTTAGGGTGTTCAACTCCGAATGCTTGTCAAATATGAGAAAAGAAGATTAAAAATTTTAAACGCAGTTTAAATACTAATAAATTTGCTCATGAGACATCGCCGAAGTAGCCTATTCAGTAACGTGCCGGCGTTTAGTGTGAATGTTAAGGGTTCGAATCCCGCCGTTGGTTATATTTTTTATTTAAGTTATTATATTTACATAAAAATAAATTTATTCATAAAAAAGGCTCATTGGGTATAAAATTATATTTTAATTATGGTAATCATTTTACATTTTAAACTGCAAAATAACTAATAGCTCTAATATCACAACAATTCCTATCAATCATAAAATGTAACTGTTTTAAATTGTTTGATGTACGTAAATGGGCATAAAAGTTCATTTTATAGCTTCAATCCTAGCCTTTTCTGACGAAGCAGTACTCATGTGAATGTTAGAGTTGTTGTTTTTCTACTGAATGCAAAAACTGATAAAATGAAATAAGGGACTAATAAGAAAGCAGGCTATTTCGAGGCTTCTTGTTGGTAGTTAAAAATTTATGTTAAGTAAATTTAAATCATAACACTATTTAAACTTTTTATTTTCTGTAGTAATTGTTTATAAGTAGTATTTCTATAATAATTATTTATTCTGTTTCTAATAAAGTAAAATTGTTACTGTAAATAAATATATAATTTAATATTTAATTTGCCTTTTTTCCTGAATAAATTTATTTTTATGTAAATATAATAAGTTAAATGAGTAAAAATTAAAGCTCAAGTGCGGGATTCGAACCCTGCACGTTCGCATTGAACGTCGGCATGTTACCAGATAGACTCTTTCGTCGCTGTCTCCTGAACAAACTTTATTAGTATCTGAACTGTGTTTGAAATTTCAATTGCTTCTTTCTCCTAATTAACTGGTCATTCGGCACTTTTACATTAAGGATTGAACACCCTAAAGGAGCACACTACTATTACACTAAGTTTCGTCGCCAAATGAATTTTCCATATTGTGCCTTCCCCTTGTAAATTTTTTTTTTTTTTTTTACTATTACGATTGCTTGAGAAATTTGTGAATCGCTGACAGCGTTTGTTCTTGTTTTATGAACGACTTTGAAACTTAGGACGAAAAAGATTTTCATGCGCGATATCGTCTACATTGTAAACGAACGTCTACATTGTAGACTCTACAAAAATCCACATTGCTGCAGTTTGACTCTATGAGGTCACATGGTAGAATTCAGCCAATCATAATACCACTGTCAAGACAGCTGTCTCAAGAGAGGCAGTCGAAAGATCAACGATGTTAATGTCTGGTGAATACGGAATTCGACAGCGGTCTTGACATCGGTTCTTTCGAATATTGACCGGACCGGCTGTTTGACCGTGTTTGGTGAATAAGGCCGTTATGATTGGCTGAATTATACCATGTGACTTCATAGAGTCAAATTACAGCAATGTGGATTTTTGTAGACGATATCGCGCATGAAAATCTTTTTCATCCTAAGTTTCAAAGTTGTTCATAAGACAAGAACAAACGCTGTCAGCGATATTCAAATTTCTTAAGCATCGTAATTGTAAAAAAAAAAAAAAAAAAAAAAAAAAGAAAAAAAAAAGAAAGAAAAGAAAAACATTTACAAGAGGAAGGCACATTATGGAAAATTCATTTGTCGACGAGACTTCGTGAAATAATAGTGTGCTCCTTTATTGTGGTGCTCAATCCTTAATGTAAAAGTGCCGAATGACCAGTTAATCAGGAGAAAGAAGCACTTAAAATTTCAAACTCAGTTCAGATACTAATAAGTTTTTTCAGGAGACAGCGACGAACTAGTCTATCTGGTAACGTGCCGGCGTTCAATGCGAACGTGTATTGTTCCAATCCCCCTTTTGATTTTTAATTTTTACTCATTTAACTTATTATATTTACTTGAAAAAAAAAGGCTAATTAAATATTAAATGATATATTTAAGTACAGTAACAATTTTACTTCATAAACAAACAGAATAAATAAATATTATTTAAATACTACTCATGAAAAGCTATTATAGAAAATAAAAAGTTTAAATTTTGTTCTGATTTAACTTTATTCAACATACATTTTTAACTCTACAAACAAGGATCCTCGAAATAGCCTGCTTTCTTATTAGTCCCTTATTCCATTGGACCAGTTTTTGCATTCAGTAGAAAAACCGCAACTCTAACATTCACATGAGTACTGCTTCGTCAGAAAAGGCTAGGATTGAAGCTATAAAATGAGCTTTTACGCCCATTTACGTACATGAAACAATTTAAAACAGTTACATTTTATGATTGATAGGAATTGTTGTGATATTAGAGCTATTAGTTATTTTGCAGTTTAAAAAGTAAAATGGTTACCATAATTAAAATATAATTTTATACTTAATGAGCCTTTTTTCTGAATAAATTTATTTTTATGTAAATATAATAACTTAAATAAATAAGAAAGATAACCAACGGCGGGATTCGAACCCTTAACGCCCTCATTGAACGCCGGCACGTTACTGAATAGCGCGATGTCTCATGAACAAATTTATTAGTATTTAAACTGCGTTTAAAATTTCTAATCTTCTTTTCTCCTATTTTACAAGCATTCGGTTCTATTACGTTGATGGTTGAACACCCTAAAATAGTACTACTATATCACGAAGTCTCGACCCCAAATGGATTTCCCATGTTTTGCCCTGAATATTTATTTTTGACTTCGCACTTCTCTTCGAAATCAAGAAACTACAGATAGCCGTTTGTTTACTGCGCACGCGCTTTAAGTTTGGACTGCTTGGACCCTTCGATTTCTACGGTCGAAGTTCTTCGACCGACCGCGGTGAGAAGTAGCTGTCTCCTCGGGGTGGAGAATACCGTTTTGGACTTGAGTCCAAAACGGACCGTGAAAACGCTGTCTGACTGCCAGTCGAAAGGTTGGTGAATACGGCTGTTAGAAGTTTAACGTTCACCTGAATCTACTCTTATCTTTTTAAGACATTATTTCTCCCTTCGTAGTAACTACCATCGTGGTCTAATGGCTAGCGCGCTTGTCTGAAAATCCGAGGGTCCCTGGTTCGAACCCCGGCTGGGGCAAAATGCCTTTTAGGCTGAAATAAAAATTCAATATTTTCAATATTCAAATGAAATGACTAACTCAATAATAATTGAGTCATTAAAATTAATTAGCAATTAAAATTACTTGATTACAAATCCAAGATGGCGGACGACACCATGTGCAAGATTACGGATCCAATATGGATGACGTCACAAAAAATAACCCCGTAGAAGATCACGGAAAATCACGTGACTATCCAAGATGGCGACCGTACAATGACGTCATCCAACATGGCGGACAACCAATGTAGAAGATGACGAGAAAGTCACGTGACCATCCAAGATGGCACTGGTCACGTGACAGCCACGCCCACCTTTAGGCCACGCCTACTTCCGTTGCTTATAGTGGGGCACTTACTACTAATGCTGAAAACCATATTTTCTTAATTTTGAGTTAAAGAGAAATTTTAAGATTCATCAGCTGCTTTATCTATTGGCATCGTTTTTCTTTATCTCGCCTAAAAATAAATAAATAAATAACGGTCATTACTGGTGATGTTATGGCAAATAAGTCTAAAATTAAAAAAAATAAAGAGAGGTAAATAGCGTTTCAACATTCATAAAACGATTCTTGAGAAATTGATTTGTTTTTTGACGGATTTTCACACACTCTTGTTCAATGTTTCTCTTATATCAAGTGGGCCCCCTAGACCATTTCTCAGAAGCCCCCAACACTTGGTGATGATTTACCGGCCGGGTCAAATCACCGCTCTGAATTAAATTTGTGAAAGAGTAAATTTATATCAGACTGACAACCAAAGGTGACGGGGAAATGTTTACATTGGAAATGAAAGATGGAAAATGAAGGTCTGTTACGAAAGCTTCCAATAATACGAAGATCATAAAAATATATCAGCACTTTCAGAACGATTGAAGTTGAACAGTTTTCATATCTATATAAATAAAACAGAGAGTTTGTGTGTGTGTGCATCGCTCGCCTCCTGCCGAGATGGAACGGTCTAGAAGTACGAAATTTTGGTTACAGGTACCTTGGGTCAGGTCCTCGGGCACCTCGAAGAGTTTTTCCGAAAATTCGAATTTTTTATTCTTTTATTCCATTTTAAGTAAAACTGTTAATTTTATTAATATCTCATCGAAGAGACGTCACATCTTTTCGATTTTTACAGCATATGGATGCCCGTAAAAAAACTGCACAAGATGATCTCTTTCTGACGTTCGTAGAACAAATAGAACACGCGCAATAGTCATTTGAAGTAGTTTTCGAACTTTAAAGCAAGGCTTACCTCTGAATTTATCTGTTCAATTTGCGTGTTTTCGCCAAAATTAATAGTACTTTTGTCGCCAACTAGATGATTTCTGTTAACGTGAGATTGAAAAAATGCTGTTTTATCCTTATTCATGCCATTTTATGAGCGAAACAAATTCTAAAAATACATTTTATTTTTTTGCAGGTTTTGTGGATTATTATCAACAGACGATTTTTAATTACTTTATCTTCAGGATGATTTTCTTTCTTTTTGGCGATTTATATTTATTTCTTGGATAAAAACTAGGTTGGAATGTTTTCTGTATCATGATTTATTTTTGATGAAATTTAAAATTTCGCCAAGTGTTGATTCTTTTTTTTTCGCCCACCATCCAGTAAATTGTTCTCAGTATACTATTTTGTTATTTCCAAACAGCTCCAATAATCCTTATTAGTAATATTGTTCTCATTTAATTCAATATGTGATTTACACTATAGGATCATGGTGCATTTGCGTTAAGCTTCCATTACTGCAGTGCAATCAATTTGACGATCTTCTGCTTGATTTTAATTTTTTACGTAGCGGTTTTTATTGATTTCATATTGTACTCAAGTTATTTATTTTATAACATTTCTTTAATTTTTTTACTGTCTATTTGGCGTCATTTGGACAGAATTTAGTTATTTCTTTCTATCAACCTTACTTTAACACGTCAGCATTGGTTCAGTACAAAATATTTTCTAATTTAAATGTACATTTGACTTTGAAAATAATGCTTTTCTTTCTTCCGTTTTTATCCAAATTTTATAAAACTGCTATATTTAATTGAATTTTCAGGAAATGTTTTGACGATTTTGCAAGTGGGATTTTTAGGAACTGTTGTCCTTATTTTGATGGGGAATTTAAAGGGGTCGGTTGGTAGTTTTAGGAACAGCAGCTCTTAAAGGTCTGTAGTTTAATGGGTTCTTTAGTCACTAAACGTCTTTATTCTAATGGGGATGTTTGGAGACTAATGTCCTTATTCTATTAGCGATGTTTAGAAATAGTTGTCTTTATTCAAATGGGAGGCTTTAAGGAATGTTTTCTTTATTGTAGCAGAAATATTCAGGGATCGTTGTCTTTCATCTCATGGACTTTTTTTAAAGATAAAACTGCTCACTTACCGATGGAAATTTTTAGATGTGATGCTGTCTATATTGCAACCGCGATTTTCACGGATTGATATCATTTTTGCACAATTATCCCACTACATATATGCATTTTAGTTACTGTTGCCCCTACTCTAATAGCAATTTTTATGAACTGGCATTTTAATGCGGATTTTTATGAACTGTGTTTTTTGGTCTTAAAGGAACTTTTCTACGATGTTCTTTTCGATGCAATAATGGTTTTTAATGACTTTTACTATTTAAATAGGATTCTTACGGACTGTTGCAAATCTGCTACTTGGATTTTTTTGCGAAAATTTTACCTTATATATTTTTAACAGCATTTTGGACATTCGTCACTTGGCCTGCGAACGATGCAATATTACCCGCGCAAAGCCGGGGATTTCAGCTGGTATCTAATAATAATGACACAAATAAGTAAAATATTTTGTTGAAAACGAGTGGAAAAAAAAAAAAAAACATTAGTCTGGCTCATGCGCTTTTGTCTTTTTCCCATTTGATGAATGTTATTACAGAAATTTAAACTCAAGGACACAGAGAGTAGTCCGTGGACCGAAGTCTCAAAAAGAGCTTAAAATTAATTTTCGTTCCGACTCTTGAGGGGCAATTTTATTCTGCCAAAATAAAGCATAATATTGGCTGGTAAATGTAAATTCATAAAGTTCTCCAAAATATGATTGTCCATTAATTCACAGTAACCAAAGTTATGAGGAACTATTTCATTTTCACGTTAGCGCATGGATAACCGAAAAAGATAGCACTGTGACGTCACTAAAAAAGAAATTGACCAATCAGAGCAACAGGAGCGGCCCGCTGTTTACGTTTTAGTAGCGCGTTCACTGTCTGATTCTTTGGAGTTATACAATTCTTTTTGCTTTCACGCTGTTTTTCTTTTTTTTTTTTATGTTAACGCTTTTAAAAAATTGTCACTTGCAGTTTTAATGTAAGGGGGTATGTTAGTTCATTGACAGTAATTTTTAAGTTGTTCATGCAACTTCAATGATTTATTTAAATAATTTTTATTTAAACTTTTAATTCTGTAGGGGGAAAATAATAAAATCCCCTTCATAAAAAATGTCAATCGATTTTTTTAACAATTACTACGTCACTGAAAATATTCTTCCTTTTAAAAATATCTGGGGATATTCTATATCATTCCAGACAAATATGCATCAAGGACGTAGCCAGATTTTTTTTTTTTTTTTTGGGGAGGGGGGGGGGCTGACTTTGAAACACTTATGTTGAGGAAAGTTTTAGGGAGGAATATATGCTACATTGGGTAAAATTTCCGGATTTCGGGGGGAGGCCCAAAATCCGGACAACACAATCCCGGCCCGTGCCCCCCCCTCTGGATACGGCCTTGATATGCATTAAAGGGGGACACAATCTCAGGGCACAAATCGGCTTTTTCACTTTTTATCTCTTCAGAAACCGCTATGACCCGTTTATAAAAATTTTGGATTTTTAAGAGTTAATATAAGCAGTAGTCATACGGGGTAATTCCTAGTCACGCCTTTTTTAGTTTTATAAACTGATATAACAAAGTAACTGCTAACTGAAATATGACAAACGCTCCTTAACCCTACACCGTGCAATTTTTCGTTTATTTGTAAAGAAAAAAGAAAGAAAAATTGTGTTTGTATGTGCTAGTTATAAGTAGAAAAAATAGTAAAAATTTTTTATTAAATTCGGAAGAATAGAATCCGAGGAAATTTGACATGTTTTTTAAAAACAACACCGAGCATTTAGGGGTAACATTAATAACTTTTTATATAATCATTTTAATAAATGAAACAAAATTAATAATAAATAGGTATGCATTATAATCATAAAATAGCAATAAAATAGTAAAATGTATTAAAATAATTTATTTTATTATTATTTATAAATTGAAAAAATATATCAAAGTAAAAATTTGCCCATGTAACTATTAATTATTAGTTACATGTGCAAATTTTTTACTTTAATTACCAATAAAGTTTAATAATTTCACTAACAGGTTTTAAACAAGAAACCTAACATCTGTAGGGGGGTTTGATGCAATAATGTTTGTTTCTTCTTTGGTTGAGAGTCAATTGATTTTAAAACAAAATTCCTAAAAAATAATTTAGTCAACCACTTTGCACTAATTTGTTATATAATTACAAGAATAATCTTCCAAAAGATACCAAATAAAGTGAAATAGAACAACCAGAGACACCTGTTCTTGTTTACACTGCAAATAATGCAGGAGCATAAAAAGTACCCCCGAATGCGCGGTGTTGTTTTAAAATAACAAGTAAAAAAGGCGCCTTAACATGTATTTTTCACGAAAATTTTCGGACAACTTATATTTACTTTATTTTAACACTATGTAAGCAATTAAAGACTATTTTTCAAAAAAAATGTTGCTTAAAATTTGTAAAAAAAATCAAGAATTAGTTGTTTTTTGTACAAAATCAACATGTGTTACGATTTGTGAAAAAAGGTGAAGCTTGAGCCCAGTTTACAAGATCTAGGGGAAACTGTATTAACTAATACGATCTTACATACAAAACGAAAGAATACACCACTTGTTAGAAATAATACAAAACAAGAGCTTAATGAACGAAAATTAGAGATGTTGTTTTAAAAAAAACACAGTGCTGTGTAGGGGTAACTATTCTATTTCATGTTGGAAGAAAAGATTCTTCCTCGCCTCGATAAGTGAATTAGTGGTATCAGAAATAAAGTTCAAGGACATGAACAATAATAAACTTTGGTTTGATACCACATGTGTCAAACGTAAAGCTGTAAATAGTGCCTTAAATAAGATAGGAAAACCCCTACCCATTTCAATGCCAAATGCGTGTATATTTATGTGTCTAAAAAAACTCTCTCTTTTTCCGTTTAACAATGTAGTGTAAAATTTAGCTCGCAATGTAAAAGATGCAATATTTTATTCAATAAAGGAATGGATACTTAAATGGAAGACAACAAGGACTGAGGCAACTGTGAGGAAAGTCCTCTGATGCGTACCCACTATTTAAATTACTGCTGAATTAGAAATGTACAATACAAATATAACACAGAAAGCAAGCGCTCCATACGCACGTAGAATACCAATATAACACATGTGCTAATAATATATAATATAGCTTTCTATTAATTTATTGTACACGATGTAAAAAAAATATAGATTTTCAGAAATTTTGGAGGAAAAAATATGTTACTTACTACTACAAAAACATTTTGAAAACAGATCGTCTCCAAATATTATACCTTTTTTAAAGATCCATACCAGTGCTATATTTAAAACAAAATAATTCTCGTTGATGCTGTTTTATATTACAAATAGCCTATGCTTTTGAATCCAGTGCATATATTTTGTCTATATTTAAATACATTGGTCGCAAGAATTGATTACAAGAGCCTTTTTTAAAATGAAGTTTAAAATAGAATGATAGCAAGGGTCGAAACCTTGTTTACAAACAATTATGTCAGCGACTGTTACAGTCGGCGTGATTGGTTAACTTCGCGGAGCAAAAAATAATTCGATGATTTCATTGGAGCAGAGTACGAATACATCGAAAAAAGAGTGCAAAAGGAAATCTCTTGTTATTAAGTTATGGCCAAATATTTTTTGGAGAACTTAATAAAATTAGAATTACTAGAATATTTTAAATAGTTTCCTTCAAAGAAAAAATTGCCCCCAGAGCATCGGAACGAACTTGAACGATAAATGCATTGGGCCCACGGACTAGAGGACGAGTTTCAGTTTATTATTTTCGGGGGAAAGGAGGGAATGAAATAAACACAACTTTTCAGAAAGTTAAACTTTACTGTTGTTGCTGCTGCCATCTAGTATCAACAGAAAGAGTAAATCTTTAAAATTTAGAAACTCTAAAATTACTAATAAGTTGTGAATTCGAAAATTGCAGCTCCATATAAAAATAAAAATAAAATGAAAAGGATTAGGCCCGTTATATGGGGATCAGAAGGGAGCAATTGCCCCCCCCTCAGTTTTAGAAACACAATGTATTCATGCATGTGTATGGATTTTGCTGCTTTATTACCCATAATAAGCATTGCATATACACACCCTTCGGGCCCTTTTCTCCCTGAAAAATTTCTAAACGAGAGCCTTGAAAGGAACATACACACACATATATAACTATGTATATATATATATATATATTAGGGTGGCCCTTAACCATATGTAATTTTTTGAAGGTTAAAATTTTGCTGCTCCCAACCCCTGGTCCTGTTCAAATGATGAAAAAAAAAGGGCTATGCAAAATTTCAGCTTAATCATTTAACGTTTAGACGACCCTCAAAGAGCTTGAAGTAATGCATATTGATTAATTCCATTACAAATATGTATATATTTCCCTAGCTCCTAGCTTGTGTGTTACTTCTTTGAGAAATGTATGTGGAATTGTCTGGTCTTCCCAGCAATTGTTTAAAAACATTTCAAATCAACTTTCTCCAAAGTAAATTATAAAAAAAATTTCAAAACAACAGCATGAAGAATTAAGACACATTTGATTTTTAAAAATAAATCACATAACTTCGATAAGAGCAAAGCGCTTTTATTTACTATAATACTTTTGATAGAATTACAACATAATGTAAGCGAAATAACAATAAATATTATTTTTTCATAAGTGAGGATTTAGTAGCAGTTCGGTTTTTTTACGCTCTCCGACAACAATTTGTAATATAAATTGTTTCTCAGCTTCATCTTTTGTAAGAATGTTATTATAGTCTTGAATAATTTTGATACCTCTTTCTGCAACGTCATTCACAACAATGATGGTCTGAAGTTTTTCAATTCCACTCTTATAACCAACATCATCTTTCCATGTTGAAGGGTCTTTGTACAGAAAATCTGAGCTGATGGAAAATCTCGTGAAGAAATTTTTGTACTAGAAGTTACAAAAGACGGAAACTTGATTTTTGAAAATGATGAAAAATCGTTTGGGTGAAGAATGTATCGCTTAAATTGATTTGTATCTTCTTCCTGTTCTTATCTTCCTTCAACCTTCAGCATAACTTGAGCCATACTTGTCTTAACATCTATTGGAACATTGTCATTAAAAAAGGGAAGAGCCACAGTTTTGGAAACTAAGTACCAGAGATGTTTTTAAAAAATTTTTGCAGTAGCCTCACTGACTTCTGGATAAATAGCTTGATGAGTTAGCAATTGATACATGAAAAGAAAATCATGATACGGTGTTTTAATTGCATCTGGTGACAAGAACCATGCTCGAACATACACTCGAGCAAGAAAAATACATATTCTTCTTAAGGAATTCTTTTCTGTATGAGATAATTTAAATTGATCTTGAAATAATATTTTAAATGCATATATTGATTTTGACATCCATCTAGCAGGACTTACAGCTCCTTGTATATGAAAAGATCTGCCATTCTTTGGAATGCCTCCAAGAAAGATCATTGTTAACTCCAACAATAATCATCCCACAGTTGTTTATGAGTAGCAAGCTGATCTTCAATAAAATGAATAACGGTAGAGCGGACATCATAAGGCACTTCATTTTTATCAGTTATGTAAAAATTTTTGTCAATTTTAACCCAAGTTTTTCTAAATCTTTTGAAAAGTGGCATGTCTGGACAAGTAGTCGCATCCAGGGCCGTGGTAGCCTAGTGGTTAGCACGTTGGACTTCCACCTGGAAGGTCGCACGCTCGATACCCACTAAAGACCACCATGTGTACTTGGGAATATGTGCATGTAAAATCCGTAGACTCCACTACCTCTCCCCGTGCGTAAGCAATCCTAAAGCCTCGGCTAACAGGTAGGGGTCTGGTGGAGAAAAGTAGTCGCATCCAGCAGCAAGTCGAAATAGCTTCTCAAAACTAATTCAAAAATGTGATGACGACAAGGGAGGTACAACAGGTCACTATTGAACAACTTTTCTAGATTTGTGCAGGCACCATTTATTCGGCCTGTGTTGCTTGCTGTAGTATCACAGCAAAGTGCCTGAATTTTGTTAGTTATACTCCATTTCTCGACTGCACGGTAAACTGCCGACTCTTGCTCTTCTCCTGAAGATGCTGGGATTTCACTCCCAGCAGTTGCTCTTTGCCTTGAAAGGTGACTGTTATTGCCAGTCTATCAACCTTTTCTACACCTGTTAGTGCTGGGAACAACTTCCTATCGCAGTGTAACACTAATTCTTGGCAGTTGTCTAATTTAAATTTGTTCTGGATCTCTGTGTATCTTACTTTCCTAAATTTTTTTCTGAGATTTTGAAAATAAGTACGATTTATTACTAGCTTTTCAGTATCATGCCCGAAAGCTTCTGCAGCAGCCATTAATAGGAAAACTGCATTTATACAGTAAATATTAAATAACAGTAACATCTTGAAAAATAACTTTACACATGACAATTTCAAAAACTCATAGTCGATGAGGGTCGCCAGGATGAAGTCCGATTAAGCTAAAATTTTGCACGTATCATTTTTTTGTTGATTGGAACAAGATAGGGGGTTGGGAGCTAAGCTTTTCGAAAGTTGAAAAATAAGGGCCACCCTAATATATATATATATATATATATATATGTATGTATACTCACACACACAGATAGAGAGAGAGAGAAATATATACGCATCGCACAGTGAAAAACATTCTTTTTAATCCTATACAATAAGGACAATTTTATTATCTAAAATTTTTATCCCTAAAGTAACAATGGGAATAATTTAAGAATACTTAAGCAAGACATTTACGTTTAAAATAACATTTAAACTAATAGACATCAAACTGCATTTAAAATGTTTGTTTAAAATCATTTAAATTATGTTTATTTGTTAGAATTGAAAGAACTGAATATGAAATATTAAAATACTTATAAAACACTCCATATATTTTCATCGAACCATTTGTAATGCTTACAAAAATGTATTTTAACGTACAAATTAAATAATTGAGCAAATTTAATACTTACACAAAAATTGCCGAATTATAGCAAAGATTGACAAGGTTTGAAGACATGATTTTTTATTGTCCAGTTCCAAAGTCATAAAATTTTACTTACTTTTTAAAAAATTTTAATTTTTATTTAAAATTTCCATAAAACTTGTAGCGATATTAATTTGAGGCAAAAAGTACGTTTGTGTATTCAAAACAAGATACTATTAAAAATATGTTCAATAACTCAAGCTAACAAAAGGTTCAACAACTGCTTTTTGATTTGGAAATTTTAAGTTATTTGGATTGTCTGGCATTCATGTTATTTGAGCAAAAAAAAAAACATTGGAAAATTAAGAACGCAAAGTGAATGAAAAATATTGGTTTTTAAACTCGATGATTCCTTACGGGTGCTGCATTACTTTGTAATTACTGGAAAAAAGTTCATGATACTAAAAGTGATTTTTTTTTTTTCGCTATTCCGTTCATTTTTAAAGGCTTTAACAAAAATTTGATGCAGGATAGTTTTCTTAAATTCACTGTAAAAAATTCTAGTTCAACCTTTCACCAAAAAATTGTGAAATTTATCTGCAACTAACATTTGGTACTAAGTTAAGCCATTATAATGGTGTAGTTTCACCTAGTTTTATTATGAATGTGAAACTAGGAGCCATTACAATGGTTCAAGTTTAGTACCAAATGTTGATTGGAGCTAAATTTGAAACATTGGACTAGATTTCTTTTAGGGGAAACATTGGACTAGATGTTTTTAGTGTTTTTACGCCATTGAATCTAATAAAACCACCCAACCAACTACGCATTTTAATTTGATTCAGTTTTACTTCAATATTAATATGTATTTACGTTACATATTGCGATTAATTTTTTTTTTAGTTATTTCACCTTGGACCAAAATTCTTGATTCAAGATATGGATGTCGTATTATTTTTTTTTCGCTGAAAAGGGATAATAATATAAATTCAATGGTTTTTACTCATAATTTATTTACTTGGTCACTTTAAAGGATTTGCAGGCACATGCAAATCTATTCTAAAGCAAAAATTTTGACAATGACAGCTCATTGCTCTATCTCAAGTTAGAACATTTTTACACTTAAATTAAAAGGAAGATAACACCCTTAAAGTCAAATTGAAAGGTATTTATCGTACAAAGTCGAACATTTTTACATTTAAATTATGAGGAGGACACTTAGTTTTCTCCCCCTGTCGTAAATCAACCAATAAAAAGCTATCAAGATTCTTCATTACCTAAAATGGATATCGAATTTTCACTAATTTGATACCGTCATTCGATTTTCTAATCGAATACCGAACATTCACAACCGTCCTTTGTGATTAAATAATGAAGGGGATGAAGTCGTAGCGTGGTTCGTTTCGAACCAAAAGGGAGGGAAAAAATCATATTTAAATGCTACGGAAGTGTGATCTCTCCTCAAAAGCACACATGCACAAATGCGTTTAAGCGTGTCTCCAGTGCCTGCGGAGAAAATGTTGTTTGGCTCCAAAAACTAATCCTTTTCTAAAAACAGAACGGAGAGTAAAACTGATGTGTGCGACATAAATTATAGATTTACACAAGTAAGGTAAGAAAATTGCAGTAAAAGGAGACTATGCAGGCCGCACATTGAGTCGGCACGCCCTTGTCTGTACTGAACAAAAGCACGTTCATGCTGCGCAAACACCTGGTGAAGGAAAATTTCTCAGAAAATAGGAAGTTTACTTAAATAGGGTGGAAGATATGCTTTTTAAAGGCTAAATATAGGTGGATGCGCCTTTTCTGGGTTGTTCCTCCGGCACACAGTACATTCTTATGTTGTTTTTACTGGAACGTCTTAGGTACTTAAACGCTTTTATAACTTAATAACGCTTATAAAATACTTATAGAAATGCAGAACAAAAAAAGCATTTTTTAAAAATCCAGGGGGCAGGGTCCCCCTCCCTTAAGCATTTTTTTTAAATCCAGGAAGCAGCCCCCCCCCCCCTTTCTTACTAACGCCCATATCGAAGAGCCACATGTCTGCCTTCTCAAACGACACTTACAAGCTACCCCCCCCCCCCCCCGCGCTTCTTCCCAAAAAGATGCTTTGAAAATTTGTAAAAGAAAAACTATTGTATTGTTTGAGCATGGCATTAATTAGATTTCACTGTCACAAGCTCCACCCGCCCCTCGGGAAAATTCGATATCAGAATCACCCATGGGCTCACATCTACCGAATAAGTAGCGGCAAGCAGAAAATTTAAAATTTAGGAGGAAGATTACAGCAATAGAATTGACTTTATGTGGAAGGTTTGGGCAATCGTTTTATAAATTGGCTAATATTTTGTGTTTTTAATTTAAAAAAAAAATAATAAAGCTCAATAGAAGTCAAATCAACAACTCTGTACTTAATTTTGAAACTGATTGATAGTGATATGGGTGCATAATGATGCTACAAAATTGCTTGACAATATTTTAAAAACGAAAAAAGTCTCACTTTACTGGAGGAATTCTCTCTACTGTCTTAATGGGATTATTTGGGCATTGTTTTATATATATATATTTATATGGGCGTGGGTTTATTTATTTTTTTTAACAACCAAATTTTAAGCATTCAAATTAAAAACATTTTTCGGGGGGAGGGGGGGGAGGTAAGGGTCATAAAATAGACAGAGCAGTTTTGTGACTGGTTTTTGTTGTGGGCTGTGGTTTTGGTTTTTGAAGACTGGCCAACACTGGTTGGAGAAATAAACCTCCATTTATTTCTTTCTCTCCCTTCTTCCTCCTCCACATTTCTGAACAAGACAGTCGTTTTTAATTTTAGAGGTCGGTGGAGAGGAGGGCGGGGTAAAGGGTATATCCTCCTTATACATTGCATTAAACATTTCCGAGCGGCCGATGAATTTCCTACAATGTGTCAAAGGTTTCTATTGAGGAGGAGGGGATATATAGTGGTAACCCAGCCCCGAAGAACCAACAAAATACATGCGCAGCTATGAATTTTAATATGTTTTTCTCAAAGCCCCCCCCCCCCCCCACAGACTCTCCTATAAATGACGAGTCAGTTTTTAAACAAGAAATATATGTAAGTTTTTCTCTCCGTAATGTTTTTCCCCTAGCGCATGTGTGAAGTGTCTTTTTTTTTTTTTTAACTGTGTTGTAGCAATCGGCCGTTTTCTTTTCCTTGAGGTTTTATTTATTTCTTTTTTCTTTTTTTTCATTTTCGTTTTTAACTTATTGCAAAGGCTTGGCGGGCCACTAAAATATCTTCGGCGGTCCACCGGGGGAAAAGCCCTAGTCTAGAGCAAAGGAGAGTTAGAGGGGACATGATTCAGTTGGTTTAAATTCATTAAAATATGGAATGTTGATGGGATCCAGTTATGTGCGGAAGGTAGAACCAGAGGTCATTGTCTTAAGCTTTTCAAATCTGGCTAATCTTGAAATAAGGAAAAATTACTACTTCACCACGGTTATAGGCAGTGGGAAAAGTTTGCCGGAAGCGACTGGCAGTGGGGTAAAAATTAAAAAAAAAAAGCTCTTGATGTTCGTTGGGGACTGTTAAATTGACTAGAACCATTATCGTTGGGCCCTGTTCCGCTGGTCGTTACTTTTATATTTGTATCTGTAATTGTATGTGGGTGATTTTCAAATTTGTTGGATTGGGTTCGACAGTCTGAAAATTTTGTTGCATCAAACATAAAAACTTGCCTACATATGAATTCCTTTCAGTTTGCTGCATTCTGAGCAGGTGGTTTTTTTTCGAGGTAATTTATTTACATTTTAGATATTTCAAAAAGTGTCTTGACAAGTGAGTGTTTTTCTCATGAGTGTTACCGTTATTAAACATTCTGTAACATAATCCTTATCAATAATTAATCTAAAAAATCTTGTTCAGGTAATCTTAAATACTTTGTATTAAATAAAAATAGTATTAAAATTGACATAGTTAAAATTTTTAAACTATTTTAGTAGCACTTTATCTCAGGAGTGTTACTTTGTTTCTTAAATGAAGCATATAACTTTCAATAAAAATGTATTTTATTAAAAATTAAATGTTTTCACTGCAGGTATAAGAAGTAACTGGATAACCTTAATTAACAAACCATTCTTCAACTATTAACTAACAAATATATTAATACAATTCCAATTTTTAGCTACACTAACGCTCATGAGAGATGGTAACACTCATGAGACAAACAAGCGATCATCCTGCAATAATGCACCAAAAATAATAATTGGAATAAAAATAACAATAATTATAAAAAGAGAGACCAAAATTGAAATTATTTTACCCCATTAATTGCTTTGCTACATTAAAAATGTAATAAAACATTGTTACTCTAATGATTCTGATTCAGAAATAGATGTTTTTAGACAGAACTAATAAAAAATTAATTTCAGTTTTAAAGTAGGCAGTAAAAATATCGAAATAAATAGTTCTAATTTTGCAAACCATATCTTTAATTTAAGTAAAGTGAAGATAATAGTTTGCAACACGCCCCTCTTTTATTTACATATAGTAACAACTGGCATACCCGAACAAATGTTTATTTTTTTTACTCATTTATTTATTTATTTATTTACTTTTTTTTGAGGGGGAGAGGTCACAAGTACGGGAGTTTTTCTTTATTTACCCCTTAAGAATAAAATATATCTTAAACAAAACACACAAAAATCATATCTGCCAACGTAACAATTTTGTGTCAAGGCGTCACTTTTAAAATACGTATATAGAGAAATAAAATATATTCTTGAATAAAAAACTAACATCATCCTGAGTTAAAGCCCATAAAATATCCATATCTGCAGATTTATTTATTATTTGGTTGTTTTCAATCATGATTGTAACTTCTTTCTCTTTACAAGTAACTCTCATGAGTGGGTAACACTCATGAGATTTATTAAGAAATTCTTCACTAAAAAAAATTCTGATTGCGTTCCTGAAAATTCAATTGGACCGATTTGTTCCTCTACAAGAAATACACTATTGCTGAATTGCTTATTTTTATGCTGCAAAAAATATTAGGAAATAAATGGGTAACACTCCTGAGAAATAATAAAAATACTCATCGCGTTGAATTGTATGTTCCACTATAAAACAGTAAAGAAATAAAACTTAACCGTTCTAGATGGTACTGGGTTAAAAAAAAACATACAAGGCTTCCCTACCACAGAAAATAATTACAATATTTAAATATTTTGAAGTCAAATGATAGGAACTTTCTCGAGGTAACACTCATGAGCTGCATGTCCCGACAAAAACTTTCTTTAAATTTTAAAATATTAGATAAACATTTCAGTAAAATCACTTGCATTTTTGTTAAGTAAACACAAATTACTTCATGTTTTTAATAATATTGAATTAAAGAATTACTTGGAATGATAAAAAGAAAAAAAAACTCTGGTTGTGTGAATTTTTTGCTCCGGACACGCGATTTTCCATTACTTTCCAACTAAAGTAATAAAGAAAGCTTACTATTTCACAACTTGGAAATTATGTAATGAATGCACTGAATTAACTATGAAATGATGCTTCCCTACCGGTTTTTATAATGTCAGAACAATAGTTTTATCGACATGAAATTCAGATTTTATGCTGTGGACATGAAATCGTCAATCTTTTTGAAAATCATCCATGTACAAAGGAATAAGTAATACATCTTAAATTAAATTGTAAAACTCAACTGTAAACGTAAAGTGAGAATCATTTTGCTAAACAAAATTTGAATACCTCTCTCCAACAATTCTGAAATTTTACCCACTATTAACAAACATTATTTTTTGCGCATAATCAAATACAGAACGTATGACACAATAAAAACAAATTTTCTCGTACTTTACATCATACTTCCTGTATGGAGAAGAGCAAGAATGATGTAAGGGAGACGTAAGATAACTGAAATTTAAATTGGGAAACAGGCATAACTGCAAAATTTCTACTCAGCGAAATAAGTTTAATAGTTAATCGCATCCTGAGTCTAATATTGGCGGCGGGACGAACACGATAACCATTTTTCTTGCCAAATAGGAAAATTGTGCCATACGTCAGATAAATTAGAAAATTTGGTTAAAAACTACCAACTGTAAATCTAGATGTTTAATAAGCACTTAACTGTATGTGAAAAAAGATGACATGAAAATTCACAGCAAAAATATTTACGAATCTAAATCGAATAGTGATTGATATTGGTCATAGTAATAGAAAATGATTGTGTAATACAGAAGAAAACATCTAATTATACGAAAAATTCTTTTAATATTTATTCTTTTTAGCTCGTTTTCTTCTAAAATAAGTAAGAAAGTTGAATGAATAAAACACAATAAAGCCAAAATAAATGAATAGGTCAAATTAAAATTACACTGCAAAACAATCTAAATCTATCTTTCGAGTCTGTTGGTTCTAATAACTTTTAAAGAAGTTTTCCTATTCGGACAGTTTTTTTTTATTCCGGAGACTTCAGACCAGCACCCGATACTTAATTTTTTGCAATGAAAATATTTTTGGAAAATTTTAGCAGTTGAAAAAAAAGATAACCCTTTGAAAGCAACTCATTCCTTTTTACTCGCCGATGAAGTAGGTGGAATTAGTTTGAATAGCTCTATCAAAAATTGCATTCGATGTAGTATGTGAATAGAAAAGTTCGTTGATTCGATCATACCAAATATTTAAAATTTTGAACACTTCAAAAATATTTCATATTATGTTCTATTGGGGACGTTCAAAGCTTTTTATCGGGACAGGAATTGGGTTCATATTACGTTTTTTTTTTGTGAACCCAAATATAAATTCCAGTTTTTTTTAATGTAGTCTTCGGTTTCACTAATGTATGAGCCGTTTATTTTAAAAATGGTGCAAGTCCACTTTTTGTTATTTTGAGATATTTATAGGTTTGCATTTCAATAAATTTCAAAATATTGGTAAGTATTAATAGATATATTTTTTGTACTTTGAATATTTTTGTACTTTGAAAACGAGAGTTTTCTTCAATCTCTTTGCAATTTTCTTTACAGTTCAACTTAATGACGCATAAAAATGTCGCTAATTAGAAAAAAAACCTCAACAACAATATATGAGCCTCTTAAAAAAAATGAAGATTTATATTTGTATGGAGTAAAAAAAATGAGTTGCCATGTTTGGTACATTCAATGTTATATTTTCACGCCAAAAATTCAAACCATATTAGATACAGTATGTGCTTTTTTCTTGAAATATATTTAGCCTTGTGAGATTACAATTTTTTTGCAAAAATATTTAATTTATCTATAAGTCACCCTTAGATGAATCTAAGTTGGAAAAGGTTGTAAACAAAAGTCCATCAATAAATTTAAACAAATTCATAATTTGTAACAACATAAAAAATTCGTAACTAATTAGTCAGTGAATGATGCATGCATGATGTAAATTACAATATATTTTGAAATCGTTTTTGACCATTAATTTACAGTTGCAAACAATGTTAAATTATTTCATAATAAAAGTTAAGTCCAAGTGGAAAATATGCTTCAGCATAAATTGGTCCCATTATCAGTCTTTATTTGGACGTTAAGTTCTAAATACCTTTTAATGCATTTACTGTAACTAATGATACATTCCATGTGAGTAGTTGCAAGGCAATTAAAATGTTTATATAGTCTCCTGCGACGTCATCAATCATTTGGGTCGTAATTGCTTTATATTACGTCGTTGTATTCAGATAACCTTTTTCTAATTGAAAAATACTCCTCTTATTATCACATCATTTGGTCACTTTCATCTTGTAGAAAAAATGATTTTCTAATTTTCAATTTTAAGCCAACATAACTCTGCAGAGCATGATACAAGAATGACTAAACTTAAATTTTATCCCAAATAACTGTTTAAATTCGTTGATCAAATGTACAAGGGTGATTTTGAAAAAGATTGACAGTTTGATGTCCGCAGTTTAAAATCTGAATTTCATGTCTATAAAACTGTTATTCTGATAAAACTACGTAAAAAAGCAAATGCAGAATAAAAATCGATACTTTTTAATGATGAATTTGTGCTTTTTTACGTCCTTTTATCTTTGTACTCAGATTGTAGCACAAAGCATTTTGATCATTTGTCTTATAATATTATTCTGATACTGCAAAAACCTGTAGGGAAGCATCATTTCATACTTAATTCAATGCATTCATTACATTTTTTCCAAGTTGTGAAATAGTAGTTTTCTTCTATTACTTTAGTTAGTAAGAAATGGAAATTTACGTCTCCGGAACCAAAAATTCACGCAACCTGAGTCTTTTTTTTTATCATTCCAAATAACTTTTTTATTTAACATGATTTAAAACATGAAGTAATATGTGTTTACTTAACAAAAATTCAAATGGTTTTGCTAAAATGTTTACCTAGTACTTCGAAATTTAAATGAAGTAGGTGTCCGAGCATTCAGCTCATGAGTGTTAAATCGAGGAACTTTCTATTATTTAACTTTCGAAATATTTGAATATTTTAATTATATTCTGTGATAAGGAAGTCTTGTATGTTTCTTTTTGCCATGTACCACCTATAATTTTTATTTTTTTACTGTTGTACAGTGGGACATAGAATTCAACATGGTGAGTAGTTTTATTACTTCTCAGGAGTGTTACCCATTGATTTCTCAATACTTTTAAGAGTATAAAATAAGCAATTAAGCAATAGTGTATTTATTGTGGAGGAATAAATAGGTCCAACCAAGTTTTCAAGAACACAGTCTGAATTGATTTTAGTGAAGAATTCATCAATAAATCTCATAGGTGTTACCCACTCATGAGTGTTACTTGGCAATGGTAACTCATGAGAAGGGAGTAACAATCATAATTGAAAACAAACAAAAATTAAATAATACAGTGGAGCACCGTTTATACGTTTCTCATTTATACGTTTTTATCATTTATACCTTTTTTTGAACGGCCCCGGCGAAATCTCATACAAATTAATGTTAAATAATTTCGTTTATACGTTTTCCTGCAATTGCAAATTTCATTTATACGTTTTTTTTCTCCCCAAGACATGAAGGAAAAACGCACATTTTAACGTGATTCTACGCAAGCGATTGTCCAGTTTAGAAATCGCATTTGACCTTGACCCATACCTGCTGTGACCACGTACGGTGGTCACGCACCTGCCTAAATGAACAAAAGACATACCCCGGAAGAATGCGAATATCCCAAATTCACAGATAAGAGCACTCTGATTGCGGTGCAATACCTAGAGATAGCAGTTGACAAGCGCTTTTCCTCTCCTACCAGTGTTGCCAGGGCAGGCGCCCTTAAATTTCAGTAAGTAGCCTGGGGACTTTATGGCAATCCTGCAACCCTGCTCCTAACAGCTTAATAAAATTCTGGGATCTATCGTTCACTAGCAATCACGATGTCTGCGAGCTCGCGTAGTAGAAAATCTCTGTCTCTGAAAGAAAAAATGTCCTTTTTAAAACAAGCAGATGAAAACCAACATTTAAAAAGAGTTGACCTAGCCAAAAAATTAGGTTTACCAGTTTCAACTTTAAGCACCATAATTTATAAGCGTAAGATCATCGAGGAAACCCATAATCAAAGTGGTGCTAGTGCTTCAAAAAAAAAAAACTTCAAAGGAGTTCAAAACGGAAAATTTTCGGATGTAGAGAAAGTGCTTTTACAGTAGCTTAATCAGTGTCGTAGTGCAAAAATTCCCATCAGTGGTCCGTTGCTTATGGAGAAAGCAAAAGAAATTTCGAAGAAGTTAAATGTAGAATGCGATGCATCATCTTCCTCGGGATGGCTTCATAAGTTTTCGTTAAGACACGGCATAACAGGGAAAACTGCAAGTGGAGAGTCAGCAGGAGATGTTGATTGTGAAACAGTGGATGATTGGATTCAAAACCAATTCTCAGAACTGCTAAAAGAATATGAACCAAAGAACGTTTTTAATGCGGATTTTAGGATTTTCGTTTATACGTTTTTTCATTTATACGTTTTTTTCGCTCGGTCCCTTGAAAAACGTATAAACGGTGCTTTACTGTATCTACATATATAGATATTTTATGAGCTTTAATACAAGCTCATATTAGTTTTTTTAATTCAAGGATATATTTTGTCACTATATATATATATTATATTTATTTAAAAAGGGACACAAAATTTTAACGTTGGCAGAAATGATTTTGTGTGTTTTGTTTAAGATATGTTTTATTCTTAAGGGAAAAAAAAAAGACTCCCCAACTTGTACCCCCTTCAAAAAATAAATAAATAAATAAATGAATAAATAAACATTTGTTCGAGTATGCCCGTTTCTAGCCTACTTTCAAGTAAAAGTAAGAAAAAAATAATAAAGCATGAAAGAAGGCTTAATGAATCCTAAATATATCGTTAAAATGAGGAAAAGTCAAAAATAACTGAAGTAATTAAATAAAGATTGAAAAATAAAAAAATTGAATTTACCTTTTGATTTGAACAATATTTTGTCCAATTTTGGAACAGTTCAAAAATTTTTAACATTAGCCTATGGGCAAAAAGGAAGCAAATTATATAAACTCTGGCACAAGATCCAAGTTCCTATGAGCAAGCTTATTGGAAGAAGCTTTCGCCGTGAAATATTGATTTGAACGATTTTTGTTCATTTTTGAACAGTTCAAGAAAAAAAAAAACATTAGCGCCCTATGAGGAAATTTTAACCCTATAAAAATCCAGCTCTAAACGACGGATTTGCTTGCAACAGACTTTATGGGTATGATGTTACGATGTAGACCATGTACAGATACAAAGTTCAATAAGAACTAAACGAGCCTATTTTCCTACGAAGTTTTTTGATCGGGATTTTTAAGCACATTTCTCAATAAATACATGAATAAATGAACGAGTGAAAGAATGAATGAATGAAAAAATAAATAAATGAGTGAATGAATGAAAGAATAAATACATAAATGAGTAAATGGATGAATAAATACGTGAATGAGTAATTGAAGGAATGAATAAATGAATGACTGAATAAATGAAAGAATGAATGAGTGAGTGAATGAATATGTATTATCTGTTGAAAAAGATATATTTGAAGTAATTAAGAAGTAAAGCTAAATGAGAAAGAGAGAGAAAGAAAAAGCAGATTATAAAGCTAAATTTGGTGTGTACGGGAAAGTACGCTTGTATAGTTCTAGACGGAACTTCTTGTAAATTTATGAAATAACAAAAGGGATGGGTTGCAAACTATTATTTGATAAAGCTGACATTTTACTTACATTAAATGAAAGATATGGCTTGCAGAATTAGACCAATTTATGTATTTCCATATTTTTACTGCCTACTTCCAAACTGAAAGGAGATCGTAATTTTTATAAGTTCTATTCAAAAACATCTATTTCTTGATCAGAATCATGAGAGTAGTGATGATTTATTACATTTTTAATGTAACATAAAAAATCAACTTCGGTCTCTCTTTTTATAATTATTGTTATTTTTGTTCTTATTATTATTATTGCAACAGGATTGTTCGTTTATCTCATGAGTGTTACCATCTCTCATGAGTGTTACTGGAGCTAAAAATTAGAATTTTATTAATATATTTGTTAGTTAATAGTTGAAGAATGGTTTGTTAATTAAACCTTTCCAGTCATTCCTTATACCTGCAGTAGAAACATTTAACTTTTAGTAAAATACATTTCTATTGAAAGTCATACCCTTTATTTAAGGAACAAAGTAATACTCTTGAGATAAACAGCTATTGAAATACTTAAAAAAATTAAACAAAAAAAAGTTAATACCATTTTCAAAGTAATTATTACAAAGTATTTAAAATAACCTGAGCAAGATTTACTACATTAATTATTAATAAGGATTAATTTACAGAATATGTAATATGTGTAACACTCATGAGAGAAACAATTGCTTGTCAAGACATTTTTTTGTAATAGCTGAAACGTAAATAAATTAACTGGAAAACAATTACCTTATCAGAATGCAGTAAATTATAAGGAATTTATACATAGGTTAGTTTTAATGTTTAATGCAACAAAAATCTTCAGATTGCGTCAAACCCAATCTATCAACGAATTTGAATATCCCCCACAATGATCTAAAACAGCGGTTATTCTAACTTCCATACAAGCCCAGAAGATTTCTTGGGAATTTGATGCAATGTGAGGGTTCTGTCAATACAAATGTTGCCGTTTTATCTCAAGTTTTTCAAACCTTTCTCTAATTTTACCAAAACGAGCAATTCTTTAAAATTTACACACTGGAAATGTGGAAATCTGCTGTTGGGGTTGACGCATGATGCATAGCGATATAAATCGGGAATCCTTGATAGGGATTCCCGATGAAGGCTGTGTTTAAATTTGGGATCTAATTCCCAAATTTAAACACATCCGACGCTGCGGAGCATGTTACAAGACTGGCTAAACTTAAACTTTATCCAAAATAACTGCGCAAATTGGTTGATTAAATGTACAATGAACTAAAACTGGTTATTCCAACTGTTCCATGGAAGCCCATCGGATTTCGTGGGAATTTGATGCAATGTGAGGTTTCTGTCAGTACAAATGTTCCCGTGTTATCTCAAATTTCACAAACCTTTCTCTAATTTTACGAAACAAGCAATTCTTTTAAATGGAAATGTCTCTTAATATTGAGGTTGACGCATGATGCTTAACGTTATAAATCAGGAATCCTTGATAGGCTCTATCTCCGAAATATGACACTACAACTATCCTATTGCTACCTTAATTTGACAGGTGATAGATATTTTAATGAATGTGCCTAAAATACTCAAGTCTCTACTATTGTTATTCCGTAGTTTGGTCTTAGCATTCTGATGTTTTGAAAGGCTTAACAACGTTTGACTGGAAAAAACAAAAATCTTCTGTGACCCATACAACTTTGTAATGTGAGATTAAATCATGGTAGTAAGATGATACTTTAATAAAATTTTATTTATTAATATGCTCCAATCGTCTTCTTGGAATATTTAGCTCAAATATAAGCGAAGAACAAAACTGCTATCAATGCAAGAATTTTAAATCTCTATTTACCTATCAAAACAACTCTTTGCAATTAAAAAAATAAAGTAATAGCTTATGATTTCCTATACAGTATTTTGTTCTGGAAAACTTGTCAGTTTTAAATTATATCGATGCAGAGAATTTTACATAACACACAAATTTTGACTGAGTAAATATCCGCACAGTTCCATCTAGTATTTATTTTCGAAAATAAAAACTTAAAATTGAATTCATACATAAAGTTTTCGTTTTCCCATTGAAGAACAATGCTAAATATTCAGTCATGCATTGTTAATTTTTTACGTATTTAATAGTCATAATATTTGATATAAATTTGCGGGAGAAACAATAAAGGTAGCATTATAGGCTTTGTTGAAATTCAGATTTCACGTTACATGTAAAAATTGAAAACTGCTGGTTCAGTGAATGCATTTATCGATGAAACAAAACTCTAGCTATGTTATTTACATAGTTTGTTTGGCGAGCATCCTAACAATAAGTTTTAAAGTGAAAAACAATGCTCCAGGCTAATAAAATTTAATAACACACCTTGTCCTTTCAGTAAAGAAAGAAAGTCAAAGATTTGAGTGTTACACATCAGAACAATGGGGGTGTGAGCCGCATATTTTGTCTGTTTAGTAATCATAGTTTATCCTCAATTTGCTCCTGTAAAAGTCTTGGTGCGAAATTTTAAATATAACTAATTCTCAAATGCTACGGAAACAATAATGCCTATTTCGCCCAATTACTTTACTTAAAATACACGTTTTATAAGTAAACATTAACGACACCGATAACAATAATTGCAGACAGTATTTTCTTTTATTTGGTAAAATTTTAGACTTCTTAAAATGTTTTTGTCTCATGGTTAAAAATAATTTCTCTCGAGCTTCACTTCAAAAAATATTTTGTATAGAGAAAAATATATTTTTTCGCCAAATATTTGCTCTAATTTAAGTCTAACAATTCAAATCGAAAGAAATATTTTGCCAAAACTGGACCAATTTATGCAAGAGTAGACAGAGCACCTATTTTTATCATAGCATTTTATTACGGTTTTATTTTCAGTTACAAGTTTCAGTAAAGTTACACATATTAAGCTGCAAAATAATATGAAGTACTTCTCCACATCTTGACCAATTTATGCAAGAATAGACAGTTCACCAATTTGTACTATAGCAATTTATTACGGTTTTATTTACAGTTACAACTTTAACTAAGTGATAAATATCATTTAGCAAAATAATTTGAAGCATTTCTGGGCGTAAAGTATGATGAGATTTTTATGTAGGGTTATGTAAAATCCTTGGTAGCTATAATAGTATTTTTATTGCTTCCTATTTTTGCATAAAAGAGATCAGGTCTAGTAGTGTGTATGTAAAGAACATGCACACACACACACATACACACACACACACTCACACACACACACACACACACTCACACATAGACGGTATGCCCATCAACTTTTGTAAACTCTGCTCTTCCTTTACCAATTTATAACCTCAGAGAGTTTCATACTTAGACTGTATACCAATTTTAAACAGCGTAACTTATTGTATTTTTTACAATATTGAACTGTGCGGTAAAAGAGCCAACCTGTAAAATATTATAAAATTTCTTTGGAAGTAAACATAATGATTTGAAATTTTTATATTTTTTATGTAGGTTAATGAAAAATCAGAAATATGTAAATATATTACTTTATATCGCTTGATAGATTCTTACGTAAAGGACTACACTAGGGCCTTCAATGTCCAATGTTTCAATGTTATCTGTGATGAGTAAACACAGACGTTATGTTCTACAGCTTTCATCATCTCTTCTCTTCTTTTGTCAATTATTACATCATAGTGTTTCATATTTAGTCCTTTGAGGGGATTATCTCTGGAGAAGGATATAGAAAACTGGATTATTGCCTTATGGAGATACACCTAACTGATTTTGACTAAAGGTAATTCCTTGTGAAGCAAGGAAATGTGTGTGACATCTTACATCAATAAGGAAAATTTATGCCCGAACATTAATTTACCTGCAGTTAGGGATATTGTTCCATACAAGCTAGAACACAGCAGAAAGATTTAAAAAAAATACTAAGGCTCGACCGATGCATCGGCGCCGATTGTTCAACAAAGTTGCCATCGGCCATCGGCATCGGCGGCCGATGATAACTTTAGAAAAACATCGGCCCATCGGCCATGAAAAACATCTAAAAGCCGATGCAAGGCTGATGTTTTTCGCAGGGACAACTTTCCAGAAAACATTCTTTCTTTAACTTTCTTTTTTCTCCATAGCTAGATTTCTATTTCCATACAATAACAGGCAGCATATCAGTTAAAAAAAGCACAAGAATAATGTCATTCTACAAAGTATTTGATAAAAAATTCGGAAAAATAGTTTAAGCGATCGGTGCCCGAAAACCTTCATTATTAAAATTATTTCTCTTTGAACAAAATGATCGCGAAATAGAATATGTTAAAGTAAAAGTAATACAGGCGTCTTATGAGCGCTATTTGTTTTTCGCACTAGATTACTTGCCTCATTTTTGTCCGTTTTTCGTTTAATAATGACTTAATGCATTAGACGTCATTGTGCAATAATATTATACTATCTGCTTTTAGTTTTTCATGTTTTTTATTATTCCGAAATTGTAAACAATACAAACACAAAGTCAACTCAATCAAAGTACGATAATAATTTAAATTTTTACCAGTAAAGTTTTTCTCTTGGCGTTTTTTTTTGCTTCTTCGATCCCACGTGCTACAGTTTTTCTGCAATTGTGCAGCAATCTCGTTGCATCTGATTTTAGTGTGCGGTTATTCTCATTATTTTATTTTTGGTTTACAACATAGAAAAGGTTGGTCGAAAATAAGAAACAATTTTCCAGTATAAATGTTTATTGATCGAAATTTTATGTGTCCAAGTTCGACTTGCAATTTTTAAAAATTGAATTCTCAAAATGCGAGTTCGAGCGACGGAATTTAATAACATCTTAATAAAAATGCTAAAATTTCTTTATTTTCAAAGATTGATCAATGCATATTTTTTTTTTTTCAAAATACATCTTAACTTTTTTTATACGATAATTATTTTAATTTCCCCCCGTGCATATTTAGTTTTTTAGCGCATTTTTTTTTTGGCTTCTTTGATGCCACGTGTTAGACAGTTGACAGTTTTTCTGCTATTGTAGAACAATCTCGTTACATCTGCTTTCAGTTTAGAATATTTCTTGTTATTTTATTGTTAGTTTACAACATAGAACATATTGATAAAAAATATGAATCAATTTTTCAGTATAAATGTTTATTGATCAAAATTTTAAGTTCGATTTGCAATTTTCAAAACTTTAATTCTTAAAAAACGAGTTCGCGCGACAGGGTGAGATAATACCTTAATAAAACTGCGACAATTTCATTAATTTTAAAAATTGACAACGTATATATAAATATATAAATATATTTTCCAAAATACATCTTAATTTTTATAAACGATCACGTGTTTTTCAGAACATTATTTGTCAACAGAAAACTGCTGGTGATCAAAATATTGGTTTATTTCGGTGACCAGTATTTCAGTGTAATTTTCAACTCACAAGAAAAAAAAAGAAGCTAATAAGATTAGTTCTTAAGTCCCAGCTATCATTTTATTTTTATTTTAGAAAAAGAGCTATTTTTAGTTAAAATAACTTTTATAATGAAAAATAAACATATACTCGTTCCCGCTTTTCTTTTAAAAACGTGAGGGGGGAATTATGAAAAAACTCTGAGAGGAGGGGGTTGACAATTTCGTTAAAGATACAAACCCACATTATTTGTTTGTCTGTATTGTAACATATGCATTCCTCTCCGTGAAAAAAATAAGGAAATAAAGGCAGCTGTTTATAAAGAGAAAATGTTGAAGGAAAGGGAATTGGACCCGATCCGATAAAATAGTTGTTGAGGTTTTTGCAAAGATAAGAAAAAATAATTAAAAATCCTCCGATATAGCATATTTTAATTTTTTTAAATCTCCAAACAGTTTAATTACTTTACAAGAATCGTGAGTGATTCTTTTAGTTTTAATTATTATCTAAACTTCCCCAAATAGTTTTACAGTGCTTGAATAATGCATTTATGTTTTTATAAAGATGAAAATAAATAAATGATTTAAATGACATTTTTGACAAGCATTATAGACGTTTTAATGGTTTAAAGCAACTTTTTTTCCATCGGCCATCGGCCGATGGAAGAGGAGAATAATCGGCAATCGCCCATCGGCCGATCTTGAAACAATCGGCCAACAATCGGCATCGGCCCATCGGCCAAAAAGTGCCATCGGTCGAGCCCTAAAAAATACTGTGTAAAAAATTGCAAGATGATAAAAATCATGAGAAATATTAGAACAGGCTAAACGAGTTCGAGATAAACTTTACTTGCTATAAAAATAACATTCGACCCGAAAATGTTTAGTGATAAATCATTGCAGAGTAGTGATGTTAACTATGGGTAAAGCAATCGATTTATAGATAGTTTTCGGCTTTCAAATTGTATCGATGGTAGTTTCTGCAATCGTTAGTTCTATCAGACTTGAAATCGTCATTTCTAAATTTGAAATTTGAAATTTTTGTATCATCTAATTCCATATTTATAGTCCTATATTTTATGTTATCATTGCTTTTGTTTTTACTCTTTCTTGTCTAGTTTAAAAAAAAAAAAAAAAAAAAAAAAAGTATTCATTTGATATGTGAATTTATACAGAGTCAAAATTATGTATGGAAAAGTTAGGCAAACAATTTATGCAATTTATTCAATTTTGCTCTTATCGTGATCCTATTACCAAATAAATCTACACGTACTATAAGCTAAATTTTATCAAAACACTAGTATGGGAAAAATGTTAAGCTGGAACAATCCCTTCTCTTTCATATGTACATCACTTATCTCATTATACAGCACATGTTGTCCTACATTATATTCACAGTCAGTTATCGAAAATCATAACCTTCTTGTGACCAGGTGGCATGCAATGAGAGGGGAAAGATAGTGCCCGCCATAACATTGCCAAAGATGTGAACCCAGAGCAATAAGTATCCATAACAGCTGCGGAGGAAAATGACTTGACCGGTTATTGTGAAAGTCACTCAGAGTACATTATCAAGATCACTCGCAATTTCGCCAACATAATTCGATTTGATCAGATATTCCATATTTAAGATGTCTGAAGGGTCTAAATTTAGGACTTAGAATCAAAACTGAGGGGATATTTTAATAGCTGAATTTTTTACTCACCAAGCATTCAAATTGTTAAACCATTTTCTCAATTTAAATCATGATTAGGTCATAAATGTTTTAAACGCAAAATGTTGAGAATCACTTTCCTTATGGAAAACTCACCCAGGGTTTTGAGTATTTCACCACACAATGCAGAATCATCTGCAAATTAAGCCATGTTTAGCAAGTAATCGGTAAAAAACTCATAAATTACTTGATGCCAAATAAGTACTATTAGCTCTGTCTGTATTTGGTTTTGTAGGACTTAAAGAAGTTTTTATAACAAGTAATACAAAATTTGGAGGATGTAATGCCCTGGGAGTTATTGTATCAGCTGTTCTTCAGGGTTATAGTATTTTTCAAATATCCCTAATTGGACTTCCCAACGAATGTATACCATGCAGAGTGGACGCCTTGCAATTACATAAAAACCATGTAATATTTATAGTGTATAGTGCATCTATAGCTTTAGACACACTGCAAAAACTTTGGTGTTTAGTTGCTTCCCTTTTTAGTGTTCTTTTGCTATTCAGTAATACTAAAGTTGAAAATTAACTTTTGATATGCCTAAAAAAAATTTAGGGCGAAAAAAATATAGATAGCAGCGCTCGAAAAATCTTAAAACATTTTTATGCCCTACCGGGCATGTTTGTCTAAAAAATACATGCCCGAACAAAATGTTTACATGCTCAGAAGTTTTTTTATTGCATATTAATAAAAACATTTATGTTTGTCGTACATCATTACTCAGACAAAAAATTAAATTAACAGCTTCATATCTGAATCAAAAACTGTTGTAACGCTAATCTAAATCATTAAAAAATCACATTACAAATAAATATTACATAATAAGTCGTTACAAGTAAAAATTCGCTAAATTTAAATTGTATTACCAATTTTATTGTTGACATGCATGTCCGTCAACATATTAATTTTGAGCTCCGGTAAGGATGCGGAGATTTTTCAATAAAATACGAAATAATATTTGATTAAAAACTTACGTGCCTTACCGGGCATGTAAAGGTAGAAAATTCACGCCCGATTGGAATTTTTACATGCACCGGACATGTCGGGCAATATAATTTTCGAGCCCTGATATTTTTTAGCACATGAAGTTTGTTATCTCAGTTACGTATCAAAATTACATTACAATTGCACATTTCTATGAAAATGGGACAAATGAGCAATCGCAATTAACGTTTGATACGTAAGTGAGTTAGCAACTTCATATGCTCAAAAATATCATGTGGTCTATATTTGTTTGAGGAAGACACATAAAAATAAAAAAAATGTATCAAAAATGAATAATTTTTAACTAAGGTGTTACTCAACACCAAAAGACGATCAAAAATGGTGGCACCTAAACACCAAATTTTTTAGTGTAGTACATAATATGATTAAGATTTCAGAAATAAATAAGAGGAGAAAACAGAGCTGCATATAAAGATTAGTTTCATTGCACTATAGAATGACTTAGAGTAGAATTGCTTATAGTACATTATATATCTAGTGCTTTGTTCAATACATTTTATTTAGTTTATACAGTCGAACCTTGCTGTAGCGAACCCGAGATATAACGATCCCCCGGTTGTAACGAACCTTCCAAATGGTACCAACTGAAACCCTATGTCATTCATGCATTTTCAAACGCTTATAACGATCACCAAACCTTAGAAATTCGGCTATAACAATCCAAAATTTTAAGTCTTTTATACCATTTGTCTCAGCAACATTCCTTGCCATTTGTGTTATAGTCTAGTCAAACGCTATTTTTTACAATGATGTATATAAAATCCAAAAGTTTACAGCCAATAATAACATATTTTTTTCCTACTATAGATACATAAGGTAAATTTTTAAAATTTGTTTGTTTATTATTAAAAACCATATTTAAAGTTAATATTTTACTCCTCTACCCTAATTATTGAGAGAAATATGTTTATCATATAGAAGTATCTTAGTCAGTTAACACGTCTTTGCAAAATCGGATGTAGCGAACCCTCGGTTATAGCGATCTCCGAAGTCAGTCCATTGAGGGTTCGTTATAGCGGGGTTTGACTGTATAATTACTTAACATTTGAAATGTGATAAACCTTACATATGAAAGAAGGAGTTAAAAACATATTAATGCTCCACCACGCAAGAAAAATCTTGCATTTTGGAAGCATATTTTTTTTGTTTATGTGTTATTTCAAGTACCAAGGACACTGCATTATTTTATAATGACTTACTTCTTTCTTTTAATTCAATTAATAAAAGTTAAATCAGGATACCTAAATTTTAAATAATTATTATTTTAATGCTTAATACGATATTAAATTGTGTATATAATACATACAGTGGTGATCACAATATGCATTATTGCGGGATACACTTAACACGGAAACTATAAGCAACACTTTTTTATATTTGGGACTCTATATGATACACAGTGTGAAATTCATTAAAAAGCGTTCTAAGCTGTGAATATGAGTTTATATTTTAACAACTTGGGCTTAGTACTTTGCATCCGTCTTTTTTTTTTAGTTATTGGGGAGATAAATGAATTGCTTTGAAAGAATGAATATTCCTTTCAAGTGCATGCCCTATAACTTTGTACTGACATTCCATTCTTCATGCTTTTGTAAATGCAATAGTATTGATATATTTTGTGCCTTTCTCCCCTTTGTAGCTAGCCCCCTACAAGAATTATCTTAACGCTGCCCAGTACACTGCTAAAGCAGGTATAGGACAACGGCGCTACTCATGAATGAGGATAGCTAGAGGATAACTAAGGGGATTTCTCCTGCTATCTCGATCACTACGCGGACGGTTTACTCGAAAGCATAAAGCCATGTCAATTAGATTCTCACGACGTTCCGAAATAGAGTAGTTATTGTAAAGTTTAGTTGAGAAGGAAGCGTAGAGACGGAAACAGAAGAATTTCAGAATTGAAACAAAAGTCTAAGCGCGAAAATTATTAGTAATAAATTTACATTTGATTAGTCTTGTTCAAGTTGGCATTATTTTGGAAGTAAAAGTTATTCGTTAACGAGTCTATACTCTGTCGAAGTATTAAAAGATATTGTTTTAAATACTTAAACTTTATTTCTCGGTTGAACCATATTGCATTAGTTAATAGCAACATTGTAGTTTTCAACGAGATCTTCCAAACACGATAAAAAAGTTATCGAAGGGAAATAGGGGAGGGGCATACAGATAAACGACCTACTTTTCTCTCAAAACTTCACTTTCACATTTTATTTTAAAAACTTCCTTTAACTATTTTGTTTCTTTTTGATATTTTAAAAATTTTTTACCATATATTTCGACACATTACGCTTTTTTCCGATATGTATAGCTTTTACGGGTAAGTATGCTACGAAAAATTGGATACGCGTGACTATAAATTTTAAAGATTTTTAAATACAATCCTTGCAGGAGTTATGATGGCTTTCGCCGTTTAATCGATTTCACGGTAAATCGAAATACAGCATAACGGGGTTATACTGTGTAATATATATATACGGTACAATACTATGTATTTAAATAGAGCGTGAGAAATGAAAAGCCAGATTATCAAATTGCCGTTTTTAGACCTTTTGAGCAGGTATTTCTGAAAGTAAATCACTAAAAATATTTGCTTCTAAATAATTCCAAGCATGATTATGCGGCATGTTAAAGATCCCTTGAGTATCCGTTTGGCGTGGATACTCTCGCCTAACTAAATTCCTAGTGCAGGTTGCATCAATTAGGGGCCGCCATCTCGGGGGAAACTGAGCGTCAAAAATTGCGGCAATGGTGCCACACTCATTGTGGTGCCGCTGAAAGAGTTGGTACCAATCTCTTGGAACGCACTAGGTCTGTAATGGTTAAGAACCAATAGATGCAGCCCATTTAAAAAACAAAAACATAATTTCAAGGAAATAATGACACTTTGACATTTTACGAAAAGATCTTTATAAAGGACTCTAAGTGTATATAACAAAGTAAACCGCTAAATCTGGAAGTTTGGGAAAGAGACAATAATTCCTTTTCCCGAATTAAGAAGACAAGTAATTTCTTCTGCTATTTCCAGTCGAATATCTTATCACTATCTTCCAGAAAAAAAATCCTTTTCTCAGCGTAAGCTGAGATTCTAATCGCAAATGAAAAATAATGTTACTACGCTTGTATTCTTTTTAAATGAAACAAAAAATACTCCCTTTTCTTTTTCGACTACTTGGCGATTTTAACTCTCGTCATGATAAATGGCCTTACTTCTGTGTTTGATTCTTAAGCTTTAAAACTCTTTGTTTTCACATCACATGATACATAGTAAAAGAGAAGAATGGCGTTCTTTTTAGAAAAAATTAGCAGTAGTTCTAGCCTAGCACAGGTGTCAACGTTTTTAGATTCTGCTTTATTTTTAAATCCAAGTTTTGTGACTGACTATCTGAAGCCACTCCTACCATGATATTTAAACACAAAAATCCACAAAAGAAGAAATTAAAAATTTTAACATTAAATATTCTTAATTTTCTGGTAAGTATTGAATTTTTTAACTTAGGAGATAATGTACCGTAAAACCGTTACGGAATTGCGTACAATCTCCATAAGATACTCATTCCGGAGCACGTCTGATTGCTTATAAAGTATTCAATTTCTAATTGTTGACAACCACTTACAAGCTAATTCATACTGACAGAGAGAGCTAATTAAAAATTACTTCGTCGTCGCTTGATTTGCGTTTTGGAAAAGTAATGAGTATGCTCGTTGCATGAAATCATTAATAATAAAAGTTGGACTACACTCAAGAAGTCTATACTTACAACCTCTAAACTGGCGTATATAAAAATATATTTTAAAAAAAGTATAAGCGTTGCTTGTTGATTGTTGCGAAATTGCGTTTGAGAAGCTTTGTTGTTTTTGTTAATCAATACAGAGACATTAAACGGGGTGTGTAACACGAAAACTAATTTTGTTTACATGATCCAACCTTATTCTGTATACATGATCCAACCTTATCCTGTATATATGATCCAACTTTGATCCTGTATACTATATCCAACTTTGATCCTGTATACATGATCAACTATGATTTTGTTTACAAAATTCATTGGCGAAATTGCCTTTCACCCTTTTTAGGTTGAAGAGAAACTGAAGTCAATGAATTGAACTTAAAAATACGTTACGTTTCAAGTACTATTAGACTGTATATAAAAATAAATATTTAGCTGCAACGTAAGATATTTACTTAAAAAAATAAATACTTAAAAGCAACGTGAGATTTTGTCAGTTTGAGTTAGCAATAACAGCTTGGATAATATGTATTGACAAAGTAAGTAAATATTGAATACATTAGAAAAGCATTTATCAGGGGATGATGCAAATAAAATTAAAAAATACTAATCTAAGCAATAATGTTATTATAAGTAAATTGTTTAAATAATGGTGCACAAAATCATAAGGAAATGTATTGTTGTTACAAAAGAAGCGAAACTGACACAAATTTGAAATGAAAAAAAGTGTTGAAAAGTGTATTGAAATTAGGTACGGGAATACGGGGGGCAAAATGAAATAGTTAAGACTAATTACATTTTTCAAAATGAACAAGTTGGAAATTTATTTTGAAAATAATAGTACATAAAGAGAGAATTTTATACATCGAAATATTATTTTTCATTTCAGGTAGTAAGTTTGTATGCGAAAACAAAAGTGGAAAATTATCACTTTGCCTGATGTATAGGAAAATGTGAAAATTTGAAATATTTTCCAAATGAAATAGTTTTCTATGTAATAATTAACACTTTGCAGCCTTATCTCGCCTTTTGGTAGTCCAAATTACATGTAATGATTCATATTATGAGTACAAAGGGTTAAAAATATTTTTTTATTAAACATGGACAACTAAATGAATAAATTATTGTTAAAACGAGCGAATGAATAAATGAATTAATTTAATGAATGAATAACTGAACGACAAATTTAATTTTCTGATGACTAGTGCAGGGACAAAGTGAAATAAAACGCTACTTCACTTTGCCCTATATTCACATGGCAAATTGCATTAAACAATTCAAATCAAAACCAGCCCAATATAAATTAAGTTAACACTGTTATAGACATTAGTAGGTCTTAATTAGTATTTAAAATATTAAATTTCAGGAGTTTCACCATTACATAATAGCAGTAAATATTTTTGACAACACAAAATATTACATCATGAGCATCAAATTTTGAAAATGTCTTGTATTATCATATAGCTTGATCTTTAGAGTGAACTATTTTTTGACTGGAATCAACTACTTGCATAGTTAAAACGTTATCAAGTAGGTGGCTTTACAAACAGTGTAAATATTTTACTATTTCATTTTGCTCCACATTCCCCTACTTCTGTGTTCCGTACGTACAAAGCAATCAGAATGACTATTCATCCCTCGAAATCAATCGACTTTGTTGTGTGAGTCATTTACAACTTGTAGTACAGTCAAGTGCTCCTTGGGTCGGTATTCTAACTTCAGACATGTTGGGGAATTTTGTTTCTAGAGTCGGTACGTCAGTGAACTATTTCTCATAAAGAAATAAATGGCGTTACAGGTTAAAGGAATAGTTGTCGCTTGAAGTTATGGTAACTTAACCTTGATATTGTAGTGTTATAGGTAAGTTCTATTATTTAAAAATTTGTATTTAAGTTATTTTGTAGCGAAATAGTCCATTTTCAAAACCATGGAAACAATTTTGTCTGCCTAGATTAACTGAACAACAGTAGAACAAACTTTTCTCACACATGTCTATGTCGTTGAAGGGCATTTGTGTACATAAATTTCTACTTAATTAATGTAGTTTAACCTGTGTATGTCTGTATATTTTTCAAAAAATGCATATAGGGTAAAAATGCATTGGGGGCAAAGATCCGCATGTGGTAAATGTCCGCAGTGTTTAAACAAACGGAGGGAAAATGTATTTCTAGTGGAGAATGGCAACACTGATTCTCTCCATGGAGGCGTATTTAACTGAATTTACATCAGGCTTGTTTCTAGTGTTGACAAAAAAATAAGGTAAGTCTATTTTATTATGTTTTAATCTATTTCTTATACAATTTTATTAATGTATAATTAATTACTAAATTATTGCATTGTAATTTTGATATACTTGTATGAAAAGGGTGTTAAAATAGTGTAGAAATAACCTGTTGCTTTGACTTCATTTTTGGGTTTGTTTGTTTACATTCATCTTTTTCTTGGTTTGATAAAATGGGGCAAAGATCCGAACACTAAATGGGGCAAAAGTCCGCGTGCGGAATTTTGCCCCATTTTATGTGTATGAATTATGTAATTTGTTGTTTATCTTTGTTTAGGAAGGTACAAGGAAGAGAGGTCGCGAAATGCAATCATTATTTCTTACATAAACCCCCAATAAAAAGAAATTGGAAGGATTGCATGAAGAGAAAGAAAAGAAAAAAGCTTAATTAAGAAATCTTTGTACTCGTAATAACTCCGAAATCATGTTAATCTTTTTCTTAACTTGTTTATAATAAATTGTTCATATAAAAATTTCTATTTTTTATTTAAACATTCAAAATGGGGCAAAGGTCCTCGGTGCGGATGTTTACCCCATCAAATGGGGCAAACGTCCGCAAATAAAATTTTTTTTTCAAAATTGCTGCAAAAAACTTTGGAATATTTTTAGAATACTGGGGTAGAGAAGGTAGTTAGAGAGATAGTCAGTCTAAATCGGCATGTTACTTTGAATTGATTTAAGTGCACGATGGTTGCCATAATTAGCAAAAATCCTAAAATATGCGGACCTTTGCCCCCACCTACCCTATGTTACAAATTTGGGATACTCCCAAGTTTCGATACAAAAACTTTATTCAAACTTTGAGGTTATGCTTGGCATTTGCTTTCCTAAATGATACCCCACAAGAATTTATGTTCAAAAAAAGAAAAAAAGCTGCATCAATATTCCTGGTCTGATTCATTTGCACTGTATACAGTTAAAGGTCCAAACGACTGTCCAAAGTTTAAATACAGAAACGTCATTAAAGTTTTCAGTTTAAATTTGGTACTTGTTTTCGTAAGGTTTACCCCCCAAAAAGTGACTCTTCAATCAGTCTGCAACAGCAGCTTCATGGTCTAATTCATTTGAGGGATACCTTGAATCAAACACAGAAAAATAATTGTCAGAAAACTAAACTTAAAAAAACCCAAGGAAAAAACAAACATTTATGTTACGTTGTTAATAGTTTTTGTGTAAACCATTTAATGCTGGTTGATAATGAATATATTTAGAATAATAGAAAGAAAAAAGGTCCTATAAAAATAAATATTGATGAAATGAAGAGAAAGTCTCTCGATAAAAAAAAATGAAAAGAAAAAACATCTTTTCAGATGACAGTGATTGTGACATATTACTACGCAAATCTTCCATTGTTGAGGAAAATCTTTCAACATCATTTAATGACGGGGATATCATTGAAAAATTGTGTGTGGAAATAGTCGATGAACATAGGATCTTCCAAGAAATTTCACAACCATGCACATCACTACTAAAAGTAATCCAGAACATGCAATATATAAGAAGCATTTCGTTGTTGTGAAATTTACCTACAATGAAGGGATAAAAAATAAATGTCCAAAGATATTGTGAGGAAAGATTCTGAAAAGATGAATAGAATGGGAAACTGAGTAGGAGCTGCGCAAGATAGTATTTGGGATAATAAAATTCAATTAAAGCGCCAAATGTGAGGATATCAAATAAAATGTTGCATTCGAAAAGAATAAAGGAAGTAGTGAAACCAATCTATATTTATATGAACAAGGACACCTTTTCAAACGCATAAAAATTTTCAAGTCTATGTTTCATGCATTTTGTATGTGTTTTTGTGCTTTTTTTTGTAAATATTTGTTTATTTAGCTGTAAATTAGGCTTTAAAATGCGATAATGGGGTCCCCAAGTTATTTTCCATTTTTTCTATACATTAAAACACTAAAATGTTAAGTGTTCCAAGTAAGGAACGGGAATCCTTAACTTGAGGTAACGAATATTTCATTTTATTTTTTAGAGACGTACCAATGAAACTCTAACTTGTGAGTGGTAAAATAATAAGTCTCTTCCTAAAAATTGCACATTTAGTTCAAATTTAAAATTCATGGTACATGCTATTTAAAGTCAAAGCTCAAAACTGTTCCAATTATGAGTACTTGCCTGTGTTACGATTTTATTTTTAGTACAAAACTTAAGATCAATGGTAACGAATAAAAACGGCTAATTATTTTTTATTGCTTCAAAATATGTATTTTGACATCTGGTATATCTGCAGTTAAATATAGATGTGTGGATACGTATACCAACAGTAATGATTAAACCATTTGTCGAATTTTAGTTTTAAAGGTTTAGCTGATAATAGCTTTTATTTAAATTTAATTTACCGTTTATTAGAACATCATTTATAAATGATTTCAATTTTCCCTGCTTCTAATTGTATACTAAACCGGCAAAATTTTGCATAAACAGTAGCAGTATGTGCCGCGTTCATTTTCTGCGCTCAGAAAAAGTTATTTATTAGTTTATGACAGCTTTAAGCTCGAGATTAATTTATCTTTTTCCTAAAACCTGCGTGACAGATGCATTTAAACGTCCTCTAAAATTAGCTGCATTTACACAATCTCTTACATGACGGTATTGTCAACGGATATGTTCTTGCATGAATATTTTTTTCACATTAGTAGTTTTTTGAGCTTGCGTTCTAAAGAAAAAAAGTCCAAAAGATTTATCTGTACACTACTTTTTTCTTTTGTAGTTTAGTTGTTTTCTTTAATTTTTATATGCAGCACAAAGATTTACAACTTATTTCGCATTGCGTTGCTTTACATTTGCTTTATAACGAAGTTCTACTATTAAGACATATACTTCTACAACTAGTAAAATAAACTCCTCTAATAATTTAAAAACTAACAAAAAAGGCTTCAAACTTGTTTGAATTCCTGAAATCAGAGGACACTTTGCCAACATATAATTTATTCTTTTTATTTATGTAAATTTTTAGTGACAACATAATGTGCATTTTTCATTACCGCTCGCAGTAACTTGAAGCTTTGCTTTTTTTTCCACAAAACTAATTTTAAGGTTATCAGAAATTTCACGATCAAGTTGAAAAGGGCACAATTCTGCTCTGATTGATCGAATATCGACTATTTGTTTAATATATACATTTAGTCAACTACCAGCGGTAATTTAAGTCAATATATGGGTGGGATACAAATGCAATGTATACAGTTTTGTATTATGCTTGTTTACTTATTAGTTCAATGAATGAGCTATGGATTTTAAAGCGGCATTGCTCAGTTTTTGTATTATCTAAACTAAAGTAAATAAATGAATAAAAATACGAAGAATTATTATGCACTCTGACTAAATACATCATCATGTAATATGGTTAACCGCAAATGTATATATGCCAATTTTATAAACAGTTAAAATTTACCATACACATTACTTACAGGAGGGGGGAGGAGGTTAGAAAGTTATCCCGATCCAGACGGCAGCTAATATTCTTACATGCTTCCACAAAATAATGACAAACCCACATGCTCCCAACAAGTTCAAGCAGAAGCAGCAGATTAGGAAAAAAAAATAATCCTTCAATCACTCATGTACAAAGTGGAGCTTTTCTTGAAAATTTGCTCGCGAAATTGATTTACTTTATCGAGGAGGTCTTTAAGACTGAGAACCGAAGCAACTGCTTTTGAGTAAAATTAATTTTTAAAAATTATGCCGAGAACATCAAAAGCCTGCTCCTCATTTGCTTCAGGAGTGACAGAAAAGTGTAGGCAATTATTCAATTAAGCCAACAAAACAAAGAAGAAGACTTAGCTTAAAGAAGATAATTTCTGTAAAATAAACACATTGATTAATTACGGTGGGAAGCATCATAATGCTTCTAATCACTAAAGAATCGAGCCATTTCTTTTAGGTTTAGAGTTTTGATGGTCGTTATGGGGGTTGAGTACTAAAGAAATGAGCTGGCAGTGACGTTGTAAAGAAAGACCTACGTTTTTCAAGTTCATGTTTTTTAGGGATTATGTATCAGTCAATTTTTATGCTTCTTTTGCCCAGAGAAGTATTTTGTATGGATATGTTTACAAAACATATAACAGAGGTTCTAAATTCCTTTTTTCTGTTCTTGCGTTTAATTGATCATGTATCAGAGGAAATTACACAGTAATAGAAGTAAAAATAACTATTAATCATTAAAGATTTAAGACACTTTTGAAGCTCGATAATTATCTCTGTAGGAAGTATAACAAGAAATGGATTAGCTGTGGCGTTGAAAACTTTATTTAGATATTTTTCTTTTGTCTAATATTCACTCTTTTAAAAATAATTAGTATTAAGTATTTAAGCTTTATGCATTCTTTCATGGAGAAAAGTATTTTGTATAGATAAGTCAACTAAACAGATATTTGATGAGTACAATTTGTTATAAGAATATATAAAATATTAGTATCAATAAAATTAATAAATAAAGATTCGATCTAACTTTCAGGCTTTGAGGTTTGGTAGTTTTTGTGGGAGGTATGACATTGTTTAATGGCAATGCTAATAATATTAGGAAACATGTCTTATTGCCATGGCTTATAATATTGCGACCCCAAATTGATTCAGCATCTAATTGCTCACATTGCTAATACAGTAATGGATGTGTGTATGATATTTAATAGAGAACTATACTAGGACATTAATATGTCATGCCTTCTCTGGATGCCATCTTTTCCGCATTTTTGATATTCTTTAGATAATTTGATCTAAAGTCTTTAAATTTATACAATTATTCATTGACAGTGCGTTTTTACCATTTGTGGAAGGCCTACATATTAGGATTTGACGAGTTGTTGAAACAGTAATCAAAATTAATACTGTAAATAAAATACTTAATATCAGCTCCCACAGTATTTAAATTAAAGGCCTTAGTTATATTTTTAAATTTTGTTATTCCGCTTTATTCAAAAACCTACAATTTTCAAAAACGTATATTTTACATATGACCATCATTAACGAGTGTCCCAAAAGTAAAATTTTTGTCTTGTAAAATACGAATAACCTATGTATCTAGTTTTGAGATTTAAAACCGGAGATACGAGTTCAATGGAAGTGAATAAAACAGTATCCTTTTAGGTTTATAATGAACATGGCGCTTCAAGATAGCTGCAGTGCAACTGCACCAATTCCTGCATTAGATGTAGACAAACAGAAAAGTATGGAAATTGATACATTACACAAAATGTTACTAATTTATGAGTCATTGATTGTTGCAGTCGAAATAAAGCATCTACGTTCTCACGTTTACCATCCTTTCCATACGGTATGGGAATGTATCTTTCCAAAGCTCGTTGTTTAGAATAACCTGAGATCATTCTGGTTAGACTGGTGTTTATATATTGAGAGAAATTTTTAGTTGATTTTGAAAATATTTTATACACTAAACCTACGCATGATAACTCCTATTAAGGTTAGTTTCAGTTGAAATTTAGATACAGTTGTAGAATCAAGCAAACTCGGAAATCGATAACGTGGCACTATAATTAAGCATTCTATAGCCGAACGTGCAGGCCGTGGTAGCCTAATGGTTAGGATGTCGGACTTCCAACCAGAACATTGGGTGTTCGATTCCCGACCCGCTGAAGACCCACCATGTACGTGCATGTAAAATGAGGGGAACCTGAAGTCCCGAGGCAGTTCCGAGGGTAGCGGAAGGTAGAGAATTTCCCTTCCTTTCCCTCTGTCCAAAAAGGAAGGTGGCGTATTTGTGGTGGCTTCATTTGGTGTCATCCAAATACATAATGAGCTAAGTCGCACTTCCACCGTTGTGGTGCTCATTCAAAAACTGAAGACGCTCCCTTACTGCCATAATTCCTGGTCGCTCTGCGAGGGGAGCTTGGATAACCTAGTGGCATTAGCAACAACATAGCCTAACGTTCGGATAACTTATCACAGGATATAAATAAAGATGTTGAAAGTTTTGACGGCTAACACTTTGGGGAAATTGGAGGTATTGCAATCGAGGAATATGTGAACATTATAGGGTATGTGAACCTTAATTCGAAAAACGAGTTATGACAATGAATTCCATAAAATATGTTATATATTGTAATAATATGACTTACGACAGTATTGCAACCCGCGTATGATAGTATGAACTTGCAATCGAAAAATGAGATACAGTAGAGTCCCGATCTTCCGAGCTCATTCGGATCGAACACTGTTCGGTTTAGTGGAATCTGGACTAAGCAGATTTCATTAATAATATCAACGTATTGACTTGTTAAAATATAAATTAAGTGCGAAACATCTGATAGTTACTGACTTTACTTCTTAAGTGGGTGTACATTTGTTATTTTTTCTGTTTAACAGCGATTAAAAATGATTCTACAGAATTGTAGAATGGAGTCGACATGGTGCTATAAATAACCAGCTTTCATTTCAATTTGGTTTTAGGTGTTTTCATCCATCTTCGGCTCTATGTAAGTCTCTATTTAACTTCTTTGAAGACAATAAATGTACGTTTTCTCTCGAGGGTCTTTTTAATTTATTCTGTTTCTAAGTTTAAAAAAATGTTTTTTTTCTTCTGAACTCTGTTTGGAATAGGCGGGTTTTCGGAAAGGCGGGGTTTGGAATAGAGGGACTCTACTGTATTACTGTTTGTTCTATGAAACATATACTTTATGATCGTACTACAATTTTTAAGTGCCCAGAAAACTATGGCTAAAATGCATTAGTTAATTTCATTTACTCGTTGTTCTTCATAAACATTTAATAAATTGACAACGACTACGAAACTCTGAGAAATTACAAGAATCACCATTTTCCTCAGAAAGTCATTTTTGCATTCGAAAATGGCAATGCCTTTTCCCCCCAAAAATATAAATGTTTATTAAGTATCATCAAATTGAGAACCGAATAATGCTGACTGTGGAATTTAATTGCGTCATTTAAGCGATAGATTAAATTGTTCTTCATATAATCGATAAAACATTTAAAAACAGACAAACAAAGGAATCATCTGAGAATTAATCAGATTTCAGTTCGGTGAATTTTGAAGATTGTAATGAGAAACAGAGATTAAAAGTAAAACTTTTAAATTATACATTGGAGAATTTTTAGTCACAATTGGGTAAATTCGTTGTGTGGAGAGTGTTTTTACGAAAACGTAAGAGCTTGAATAATCATTCATTAATATTTATTATGCATTTATTCAAACGTCAGAGAAAAAATAAAGCAATTCTTAGAATATTCCTTGAATAATTTTGAATGATAATTTGGATTTTGTTCTAATAAATGTTTTAAATAGACAAATAAAGATGCTGAAGCGGTATGATAAATGTTAAGGTTTTCTTTTCATCTGTTGATATGTTGATAATTATGTATCTTAGCAAATATCTGTCTCCTCTCTCTCTCTCTCTCTCTATATATATATATATATACATATATATAAATATATATAAACTTTTATTATGATTTTCTATTGGAAAACATAAAGCGCATTGACGAAACATTTTATTTTAATTTTCCCGTACAATTTTCACTTAAGGAAGAAAATTGCCAGCATGACTAAAAATAAGTTTAATAAAAAGAACAGTAAAAAAATAAATGAATAAATGAAATGAAATAAATAAATAAATGAAATAAAATAAATAAATACAAAAGTATATAAATAAATAAAGTTAAGAGGAAAGTATGTAAAACTAATTAAAAAATGCATTTGAAGAAGGTGATTTAGATAACGTGTTGAACCGGGCAAAAATCTCCATTTCTTTAAAATGTCACTTGAAATGTTCTTTCACTAAGCTCTTCATCTGTTTTGTAAAATCTCAAAATATCCTGTGTTTTGTTTTTTACTACTAGTTAAATATCTTATATGAATTACTACCTAAATAAGTTGCAATATTTTTCATTATGTTGATTCAACTTAATGTATTAAACTCAAGACATTGAACGATTTTATTTATTTGCATGTAAAAAAGTAATAATACACTGGAAAAAAAAATATCACAACTCAGTAAAAATATTTTATTTTCTCCAAAATTTTAATGGTTTAAGGGGAGTCGGAACCCTGAGACCATTTTTTATTTCCTATGGTGTTTTTATTAACAATTTTTGTCTCATGCCATGTTATAGCACTTCATAAGAAATTTAATATTAAAAAAAGCTGGATTTTTTAAATATAATTTGAAATTTTAAATTTTTAAACGAAATTTAGCAATTTTTTAAAAATACATCTTTTTTTTTTCAAAAATTGGCTTAAAGTCTCAATTTTTTTTATAGATTCATTACTTATAAAACAATACTTTTATGTTTTGAATTTTGTATAAGTCAAATACTTTTTGAGAAAAAATAAAAATTGAAGTAACGCAGAAAAAACAACGCAATATTCAAAAAACCTACAAAAAGAGTTTTTTTTTTTTTAAAGTACTCAAGTCATCATATAAGCAAAGCATAAATTGTATAGTAAAGTCCCAGCAACATGTGGGAAAAAATTCACATTATAGATACAAATTTTAAAAAGCCTTTGCATTTTAATTGAGATGAAATTCGCAAAAAACAAAGCGAGAGAAAACAGCGTTTTTAGTTTTCGGCTTGCAATATCTTTATCAAAATTTCAAGTAAGAAACTTTTTTGTCAGTTACAGTCTCGATGAAATTGCTTCTTCTCGCTTATTTTATTTTGAAAAAATTAAAAATGTGGCTTATATTCAGCACAGTTTCGGTTTCGGAATGAAAAGCTGGCAAATCACACCATAATAAAATCACTGATGAAATTAATAAATATTGCTTAAATTTTTCTGAAACTTTCAGGGAACTTTTTTAAAGATTCATTTTACTACTTAAGCGAATAAAAAAACATTTCGTTTTTTTACAAGATTTTCGTAAAAAATGCTGAAGTCAGTGTCATGTTTCCGTTCGAGAAATCTCGTGTATTACTCACCAAAGGCATTTTTTGGAATTTTACCGTTGAAAATAAATTCAATTTTTCATATTAAATAATTTTTTCTGATTCAATGCAAGTACATTTTACACGAAATTCCTTGAAAAAATATTCCTGAGGCTTCTGCAATTTTATAGTTAACAGAGAAATATAAAAAGCAAACACATAAATTTCATGTTAATTTTTATGTGAATTTCTTTTTAGAGTCTTTCAGGCCAAAAACCGGTTGTACAATAGGGTGAAGTGAACGCTATGGGGGGGGGGGGGATTTGGGAATTTTGAATCGGAAGGGGGCAGAAAAGTTGCTTTTAAGGTTCAAATGAACACATTCAAAATTTCAATGCATTATATTAATTCTAAGATGCTTCTCTAGCCACTCGAAATATTCAGCATTCAACCCTATGAGTGAAATTGTGATAATATGCTGCTTCGGTTAAAGTGAAACATTTTTTTACGCTTTTCGATATTAGATAAAATTAACTGACATGGAAAATAATATAAATTACTTACTCTTCTTAATGCAGGATCTGTTTCTTCTTTTAAATTGGAATCCAAGTAACTGGAAGTTCAAAAAAAAAAAAAAAAAAAAGAAAAATCCACAAATAAAAGAGAAAATAATAAAACAGGATCCTTCATCTCATCGGATTTTGTTTAATTAGGAATCGCTCTAGAGCAGCGTTTCCCAACCAGGGGTTCGCAAAAGTAGTATTGTAATGGCGGAATTTTTAATTCCTTACATAAGAGAAATAACGAAGTAATAAATTAAGCTATATATATTGACAAAGCGTAAAGATAATTGTTCTATAAATTGTTTTCCAGATAGTGAAATGCGTATAAATTATGCTATGATCAAATAATACCCGATAGTTTTCTTTTTACAAACTCTCAAAGCATTCTTTTGGGAAGAGGTGGTAGCTTGTATAGTGTTGTTTGAGAAGGCAAACACTTGGCTCTTCTATATGGGCGTTAGTAAGAAGGAGAAGGGGGAGGGGTCCAGTCCTGGATTAAAAATAAAAAAGCCAATCTTTTTCTGCATTTTTATGATTATTTTTATGAGTAAAAGCGTTTAAATTTAAAAAGTTTTCGTTTTTTTTTTCTACAGTTTTTGAAGTCCCAAAAGCGTCTCCTAAGGCCTCAAAATACACCAGATTGTATATAGTTTTCAAAATTTCCCCGGGGAAAAATCCCCCCGGACCCCCTTTAACTGTCAGAATTACATAACTCTTGTTAAGGGGAGCTCTTCATATGGTTCGACCCTCCCCCCCCCCCCTTCCCCAAATGTTGAGCTGAAAGAGCCACGCTGTAGGAACATTAACGAAAATTCTATTTGTTTATCAGTAGCCGAAAGTGAAAAAATCCTAAAAAATAAATAAAAAAGGTCAGTGCCTAAAAACTATATGAAATATTAACAATAATTGGATGGACCGGGCGGGGGGTATTTTTAAATTTTGTCCCGCCTCGGAAAACTCCAAGATCCGGTACTGGTGGGCCAAGGAAAGTTGACATCTTTGGCAATCTTAGCGATTGAATCAGAATTTGTAAAGAAGTTAATTTGTGATAAGGGTTGTATATGAATTTGCTTTAAGGCAAGAGTCAAGAAAAGTAATTTTAGTAAAGGCATCTTTGTGCAGTTTTTTTTAATAGTTCGTCATTAATCTGTAATAATAAATTTTCCTTATGGAACGTGAATGCTTGTAATCAAATATGTTAAGATGTAAAATACTCAACAGAAATCAATATGTTACACAGGATAAAAATCGAAATTTGTACAAAAAATAAATAAATTTGTGGCTGCTAACTACTATTCCATTGGAACGTTTCAACTTAGTTTAACGCACGAACATATATAGTATATACACTCACGGAGATTGAAAATAGCGCACTAAGAAGAAATCATCGTATTCAAATGAAATTTATTTCACTGAATCATAAAGATGAAAGATACACTTGATCAAAAAAACTAAACAATTAGACAATTACAAAGCCGTCCAGCCAGCTATGTTCAATAGCGCGTCGGACCGCCTCGGGCTGCGACACATGAAGCAATACGGTCCGGAATTGAATCGAAAAGACGTCTGATGTTGTCCTAAGGCAGTTGTGCTCACAAATCTTGAACAACTCTGTCCGAATCATGCAAGGAGTGGCACGACGGCAACTGGCGTTTCAGCTGGTCCCATAGATGCTCAATAGGGGAGATGTCCGGAGAGCGAGCAGGTCATGGAAAGGTCCGAACACATCGTAAGAAGTCATGTCAATCCGAGCCGTGTGCGGACAAGCGTTATCCTACTGGTAAATTGCACCTGGAATACCGGTTAAGTATGGAAGCACATGAGGCCGTAGGATTTCATCCACATACCGCAGAGCTGTTAATGTACCACGTATCACCACCAGAGTGGAGCGGCTATCGTAGGCTATGGCCCCCCAGACCATGACACATGCAGTGCGGGAACTGTGTCGCTGAATAGTGAGGGTAGGATTGCATCGTTCCCCAGGGCGTCTCCACACACGTACACGCTGATCATCTGTCCCCAAAACGAAGTGGTATTCATCACGAAACATCACACGTCTCCAATATGTGGCGTTTCACGTCGCTCTCGCTTCGCACCACTGTAGTCGGAGCCGCCGATGTGACGGTGTTAATGGCAGTACACGTAATGGGCACTGGGATTGCAGATTCGTTTCCGTGAGGCATCTAGAAATTGTTCGTGGACGAACAGGAACCCCTACATCTACTTGTACAGTGGAACAGGTCACTGTGGGATCCGTGAGTGCGTGGCGCACGATCCTTTGATCGTCTTGCGCCGTCGTCGCCCTATTCGCTCCAGACCCGGTACGCCGTGCGTGGGTGCCTTCACGTGTCCACTGCTCCCAACACCTTCTGATAGCACACTCAGAATGATTGACCTGGCCTCCTGGCGAGAAACACGGCGCATCGACCACGCTGCAGTCTTCAGGCCAATGATGAGACCCCTCTCAAACTCACTTAATTGTGAAAAATGTCTTCTTCGAGGTCTACCTGGCATTCTATACAATTTGGTACACCTTATAGCGTCGATTCGTGGTCGTCACGTTTATGAATCTTCCACAATATACTGGTTTATATAGGCCGCGTGTCTTGTTTGCAACGCCAGTGCAGCGTGCGTGCACGCGCGCATGCGCACTAAACTTACATCATTTGCATACCGGACGTCACTCTACTAATTTGCATAGTTTCGAGGTTGTAGCTCGCTTCCTTCTTGGTGCGCTATTTTCATTGTCCGTGAGTGTATATATAATATAGGCCCCGCAAATAATTCCGCCCGGGCCCCGCTTTTGGTTGGGCCGGCCCTGCTTATTACAATTGTTTTAATAGCACGAAACTCACCAGTTGTAGAGGTAGCATGCCAATGTATCTAGTACCTGGTGCTTGAAAAAAGGTGTAATGTTTCTCTAGTACAGCTGTGCTAGTTCATTTGGTATTTGTCTCTCTTTTTAATTTACGCTCTAGTCTTTTCTTTTCTTACGTAAAAGAAAAGAAAAACATGTCAATATTGTTAGAATGCTATTTACATGATAGTTCTGCATTTGTGTTTCTCCCTGTGAACATTGAGTCTTGTTTCTTCACTATTTTCCAAAAGTTGCCCCCAGTTTCACATACCACAAACATCTTTCTGAATAGTAAGAGTTCTTGAGTTGAATTTGTTGAGGTGTATATGAAACGAATCAAGGGTTAAATGTACTCGACGAGAGAGACAATTTTTGAGTGCTTATTACTTTCTTTCAACTTAAGCTCTTAGATTTTTAATGAAAAACAATATATAGTGAGAAATGAAATCGTGGAAAATATGATGCTAAAATTTAGGTCTTCATTTAAACTATGACATTAAGAGTGAGGTGGTTTAACGTTATTTTCAATGAGGATATGCTTATAGGACCGCAAATTTATTATAGCGGATGCGTCGTTAAAAGCGGTATCGTTATAAAACGAGCTGCACTCTATTTGGATAATTGAAACATTGATTTGTTTTATGCTTTAGAGAATAATAAAATATATATTGTGAGTTTCTCTACTTTAAGCATCTACGAGAACAAAATCTACATAATGTACTGTCTGCTTTAAACTTTAGTGGGCTTTTGGTGCATGTTAACCTTATCCAAACTGAATAAAATTTTACACCCGTTCATTTGGGCACAAGCGCATCTTTTCCATCCGCAGAAGATCAAAAATTCAAAAAAAAAAAATCTCCCTATTGCGCAATTGTAGTCAACAGTGCAATCTTGCATAATAGTCTGAATTCTTAACTGCCAGTTTTATTTGCGCTTTTTATTTAGGTTAACTTTTTTTATACTTATATTTTAGCACAAGTCTTTTGAGTATTCTGCATACTTTAACCTTACAACTAAGAGTAAAATGATTTTCTGTTACATCATAAAAAATATATGATTATAAACCGCCATTGAATAAAATGTGTAACGTTAGAAAATGTTCTTTTAAAAATTTAATGTCATTTCAAATTTTTTTGTTGTTTTGTTTCAAATTCTTTTTCTTAAAAATAATTACTTTTCAAAATCCTGTTTCGTAAACTCTATTTGTGAATTCACACAAAGGTCTTCTAAAAGAATGTACTTGGCAACACAGAACATTTTCTCGAATTCTTCTCAACATTAAATGGCAACAAATAACTACGGTAGATTCGCTATCAACGTAAATTTATTATCTAGTTCTGGGGATTGCTCCCGTACAGCACTGAACATATTTCCAAATACCTTTCGATATTAACGCCAGCTATTTATTTAACACTTGAGCCTCACCAATTAGCCATATCTCTGAATATATTGTTTGATCTTCAGATAGCGCGGAACGAAATCTCGAAAGCTATTGAAAGGGCATTGTCAGATCTTTTGAATCTTTAAATGTTGGAAATTCATTTGAGAGTTGATATTTATTATCAAATATTTCTCGTGTAATAAATGGTACGGTCAGCTTAATTGTTTTAGGAATTAAAAAGAATTAAGTATAAAGAGGGGAATTTCGAAACAGACAGAGTAATCCTAGGGCGGAAAATTTTTCTTTTGATACATTTTTTACAACCCTTGGAAAAAATAATAAAAGTAAAAAGAAGTAAAAGTTTAAGTAAATTTTCCTTTTCCACGATATTACTTTTGTCTTTATTTAAAAAAACATTGATTTTCAACCATTACATGAAATTAAAATATTTTCCAAGCATTGTAAGAAGCGGCAGAAGATTTTAGGTCTGCCTATAGGCGGCATACTGTCGCTTCGGTCCTGTCCTGAAGTAATTGTAGAAATGAAGTATTTGTAAATTGCACAAAGCAGATTATGGGTCTCAAAGGGTTGAAAAGAATTTATGAAAATCAACGAGGTAAAACAGGAATTGCAGTGAAAGCTCCGAGGAAAAATTTGCAATGAAAATAGCAAAGCAATAATTCATAGTGAAAGGTCAAGGCTCATATTTTCAATGACAATAGCAAGGCAGTAATTTGCAGCAAACATTTCAACACAGCGAACGTTTCAAGACTTCAAGTTTATTTTTGTGAAGATTTTAAGGGTCAAATTTATAATAAGATTTGCAACGCACAAATTTGCAATTAATTTTGCATTACAAAATTGCTTTGCACAAATGTACGTTGAAAATGCAAGACATAAATATGTAAAGAATATTGCAAAGTATAATTTTTCAATGGATTTTTCAAATCTACAACTGTTAAAAACAACTTTTGCAACAAAATGTTTAGTCAAAAAAAAAAACCCCCTATATCTGCCTTATAAATTGTCTTTAGTTTTTAGTGATTGAAGTAGTATTTATAGTATTCAGTCACGTCTATTTCTTTTATTCAATGCGTTTCTCAATTACTTATTTTTTGTTTGAAAAGTTGATTGTTATTTCGAATTAAGAATCGCATTCTAGAACAATTAAAGCTCGTGACAATTCATATTGAATGTTGTTTTGCGTGCAAAGCCGGCACCATCTGCGCGAAAAAGTTATGCTATAATCGATTTTGCGAGATGCTCGAAGCCAAACATCTTATACGTTTTAATGGTGAGGAAGCATTGAATTTGTATTTTGCAACTGTAAAAGTTATAACTATATTACTATCATAAACTACAAGGAATTAACTGAACTGAAAGAAACGTTCAAATTTAATATTACACAATAAGATTATATGAGAGATACAAAACTTTTCGAATGAAAGGAAATATGTATGGACCGAAGAAACAATAAATATTAACTCGGCTACCATAAGACAGGTATATATAATTTTATAGGAGAGCGCGGCAAAATTTCAAAACATGACTGGACATTCTAAATTTAGAGGATTCGAGCTACATCTACTAGAGAATATGAGTATCTAGAGTTACGGTAGTTTTGCCGCATGAAAAAACAATTACTTACTGTTGTTATAATAAAAATAATAGTAAATGAGTAATCATTACAATAAAAATAGATTGTTTATATTTTTTAACTTATGGCAAGATTGTAGCAAGGATGCGAAACATGGGAATCGAAACTACCATGCATATGTGCACGGAAGTCTCAGGTTACGAGGGGATCAAGTGTTGATATGAGGGATAGCCAAAGGTTTTGCAACACTAGTTCCTTGATTGGTAGCATGGGCCTTTGTCGCATAGAATAATTTACGTCATTAAAAATGTATTTCTAATGACTCAGCATTGTAGTGATGAGATTCTTTGACGTTTTTCAGTCCTTTACGCTGGAGAAGTAATATTAATTTAATAGACGGCACTTGAAGGCTATTTCATGCGAGACTGATGAATTATTTCCTTTGCGATGGCATGTGTTCTCGACATTATTGAAATGGTATTTGCTTAACATTTGTTACGTATATGCCCCCCACATATGAAATACCTAGAAGCAAAGGGATGTAAGTGACAAAATTGAAAATTTGGCGATAACTAGTGCAAATGATAGGGAAAGCACCATTCTATATTGTGGCAAAGATACGTTAGTGAAAGCTGTAATGTATGCTTTACCCCAACATGATTTAGAAAAACATTAACACTGAAGCTCCCATAAAATCCGAACTTTGAACGTGTTTCACTCAGTATCGTTTTTTGGTCACTCACATCCCTTTGCTTCTCACTACCTCATATCTTTCCCACAAACGGTTTCACAGCTGGTAAGATTTCATCAGAAGGAAAGCAAGGGACGTCATAGTCCTTCAATGATAACCTAAAGTTGACCTCTACTAAATCGCCCAGTGGCACAGTCAGTGAAGCCTAATAATACTCCTGCACCGTGGTCCCAGACTAGAATTCGGGCCAAGACCATGGATGCTGTTGATCAGTACAGCACTTCCTCTGATTACGTCCTAGTGGTTCGTTCCCCCAACAAGCCATGGGGCTTTTCCTGCTCTGCCTTTTTGGTTAAACATAAGGGCAGAAGTTCGTCGGTCGTTTGGCTTACAGCCAAAGTACCAAATACCGTGCTTAATAAGTGTTAAACGTTCTTTCTATCAGGGGAAAGATGCACTACATTAAAAAGGAGTTTCTCTCAACAAAGTACACACCTTTCGTTGTTTTTTACAGAATACAAATCGCTATTTATTTCCGTTTCGTACCAAAAAGTAAATAGAATTAATTTTTATTCAGCATATAATTTCATTTTTTTTAGGGCACAACATTTCTTTCGGTTATGTATTAATTACCTAAAGTCTTAATGTATATTGTGGTACCTTTTTTCAAACGCCTCAATATACTTTGTTTTGTTTTATTTTATTTATTTATTTATTTTTTATTGTACATATAAGAAATTAGAAATATTCATGCGAAAATCTTTTAAGAAAAAAAAATAGTTACTTAAACCGCAAAAAATTAATATTTTTTGTTTACAAACAACGCACTAGAGACTGGAGTATTCTTTATATCCTCCTTCTCCCGATTTGCAATGAAGATAATGTTTTATGCATTGTTTTCTGACTAAAAATGATTTTAAGTTATCAAGGTATTCGATTGTAACCGAAGTAAATATTTCGCGATCTATTTTATTCCCCTTGCATGGAATAGCTCACAGATGGAAACAGTAATTTCGTAAATTAAAGAGCAATATTTACATAATGAAGTCTGTTGTTTGACTTTTGTTGCCTGCTTTCAATAGCCATCAGTTTTTCCTTAATTAACTTTCTAAAGATAAAAAAGTCGATTGTAAAGCGCTTTCGTGATGAAGAAAATTTTCATTAACTTCTAAAGGGTTTTGAGACATTTTCAAATTTTCTTTTTTGTTCAACCTTAACTCTGTAAAAAAATAATAAAATATTTTCTCTTAAACTACGAAAGGTTGTAATGACTTCCCATAGGTTATGAACAAAATATGTATTTAGGGACAAATTGTATTTAAAAAAGAGTTTTAGTTTCACTTAGTTAAGTAGATCTTATGAATGAATCACAATGAAAGATTTTTTTTTCATCTTTTGAAAATACATTAGCGATAAATTGAAAATAATAGGTGTATCTGGTAACAAATAAACTATCATACATTGAATATTTATTTGAAAACTGCTTCTTTTAGTATTAATTCAGGAGGTGGAAAATATTCGTAAAATTCTAGCGGCAAACATGCCTAAAAACACTAATACACGGACCAAAATGAAACTTAAATCCCATTCTAGATAACTCATCGAGTCAGTATTTATTTTACTTTTGTAATAATGTTTTTATTTTTCTAAGTGTGCATTCATACTAACGGCCACTTGTCTCCGTCGTAATAGACCGTTCTAACAGCAATGACGTATCTCTTTGGTAGTACAATCAACGAATCACGATCATCTTCTGTCACTTGTCGCAATAAAAAAACCAATCAGTCAATACGAGGGCGTGGTTAGTAAGTTACGTAGAACCAACAAAGCGCATTCAAAGGTTTTGTCAGTATTCTTGTCGTTGTTGCGGTTGGTCTGAATGCCCCTTAAAAATGCAATGTGCTTTGTGCTTTCGTCTTTTCATCCCATGTTGACATCTGTATTGAGTTTGAAGCAAAGTGTATGCATAGAAATGTGTGCTGTTTAATTCCATATAAGACAGACATAACAATACATACCGTTTTTGTTATGTTTCAGGTACTAAATATTAAAAAAAAAACTAAATAAATTTTGGTGTGCTTACAAATCTGCATGCCTACTTTAAAAATAGGATAGGAATTTTAGTCTATGAAACGAGTATTTTGATTTATTCTGTCAAAACATGCCATGGCATACATGATAAAACTGAACAAGGTTTACAAGACATGTTTTTACATAATAATACAAAATTTTATTTCTTAAACTTTAACTCCTCCAATGTGTTTAAAGTAGGCACGAAGATGTGTAAGCACACCAAAATTTATTTAATATTTTTATTACTTACTACCTGAAACAATACAAAAAAGGTGTCCCAAAACTGACAAAAGACTATTGGGAATTAACATGCTACGTTTTAGTAGAATTATGAACATTGCCATTAGCTAAACGACTTATTTTGTGATTTCATGACTATGGCAATGCTGTATACATCTTTATAAAATGAAACTTAAAGGGGATGTAGGCGTACAGTTAGACTGCGGAATTTTGACATTTGGGCCCTTCTGCGCATGGCAGAAAAGAACGAATCCATTCGAAGTCTAGAGAAGGGCGTTTATTTTGTGCGCAAATCAGAATGTTTGCTTCTTTGTTTGTTGAAAACACCTAAATTTATAAACTGGCAAATAGCATCAGTTCAGAAGGAATCAAGTGTGCTAAACGAACTAGAACGAGAACAAAAACGGCATAATCCTTATACCAGAAGTTCCCTCCTTGAACATGAAGGGATTCTTCTTGGCACTATGCCAGACAGATCACTTTGGTTGATGGTGGTACTGTAAGGAGAGAGACTTCGATTCGGATTCTGTATCTTCTGCGTTGTATTATTATTTTTGTCTAATTCAGCGATTAATGGTTTAAGTATTCAGTGAGTAATGGTTACAATATTAATGGTTCTGCCTGATTGGTAAGCACATGCATTGAGTAGATGACTAAAGAGGAAAGTCAAAGGAATGTAGAAATGTCCGATTTTTGAATATTTTTGATTGTAATTTTTACTATGTTTCATTCAGTGAAGCAATATGGTTCTGAGCCATTCCATTTCAGATCAGACAGAGGGTGTCACATGAATCTCACCGATTTTTTTTGAAAAAGTTACAGTAGCTACAACTAAGGGATAGATAAAATATCCCAAAATGATTTTGCAAAAAAAAAAAAATATTTCTCTAGTTACAGACGTTTAAAATTTGGGACAAAGTTGGCCATTTTCAGAAAATCAGCAAAACACTCACTTTTAAAATGGCCACTGTTTCAAAAATTTTTAAGCGATTCGAATGATTTTTTTCTATAAATAATGAAGGGATGGTATTTTATTTAGACACTAAGTTTAAGAATTTAGTTGGCTTCATTGATAAAGAAAAAAAGTGTTTCTGAAGTGAAAAAATAGTGTTTGCTCCGACTTCATGATTTTTTTTTCTTATGAAAGAAATTTATTTTTGACAAAACAGAGGTGGTGATCTTAAGTGCTGTTATGGAAGTTTTGTATCAAATTGTAAGCCTGAGATGCATATCCTCTCAGAATTTAAATTTTAAAATTTGAAAATGTTCAAAAATTACGACTTTTGAAGTGTGATTACTCAAAAAATCCATGTTTAAAAAATCTGAAAATCTGCTCATTTGTTGCCCTTAAATCGCTTAATGAGCTGCTATCAATTATATTGTGTATTTTTGCCCCAAATATTTTATATGATTTTTCAAAAATGGCCTTTTGTGCGTTTCTCAAAAAAGCCAGAAATTCATACTCGTTCTTATTTAATCACTTTAATATAATATTTAATCAATATTTATTAAGAAATATACTGTATTGTTACACAATTACTACAGATAAATTGTACTTAACCTTCTTAGAACATAAATAGCTCTTAGCACAAAGCGTAGCTACTGTGATTTAATGCATGTTATTGTGTTCAATCCAATTACTAGTTTTAAAATCGCACACTTTACATCAAATATGTTTACAGCACTGATATACATAGTTTTAAACGCACATGAAATTATGTACTTAAAGCAAAATAGGTAGAATCAAGTTCTTGAATCATCTTCTATTCGTTATTAATAAAAAAATGCAAAGACTAGGAGGGTTCAGATGGTGTTATATTTCTTTTGGTATTATATTCTGGCTATTGAAATATTTGTTCTATATCTGTGTACAAATTATTCGACAGTGTCCCTAAACCATCGGTGATACATTCTTAATTTGCCCCATTCAATAATTCTCATTCAGACTTTCAATAAATTTTCCTATTTAGAAATCATGCATTGAGTTATATTTGTTTAAGAGGCTGTTAGTTTTCTGTTTTCCACTTCTTGTTTGCTCGTGCGTCCCATGTTAGCATTACTATTTTAGAGATTTTTACTATTTAGCAGTATTGTAGGATAGCCAATAATGTTTTGATTGTATTCCTACAATAAATTTTACATTTGCTGTTGCTTGGTATTTGATATAAAGCGTGTGAGTTTGAAACTAGTAATTGGATTGAACACAATAACATGCATTAAATCACAGTAGCTACGCTTTGTGCTAGGAGCTATTTATGTTCTAAGAAGGTTAAGTACAATTTATTTGCAGTAATTGTGTAACAATACAGTATATTTCTTAATAAATATTGATTAAATATTATATTAAAGTGATTAAATGAGAACGAGTTTGAATTTCTGGCTTTTTTGAGAAACGCACAAAAGGCCATTTTTGAAAAATCATATAAAATATCTGAGGCAAAAATACACAAAATAATTGATAGCAGCTCATTAAGCGCTTTAAGGGCAACAAATGAGCAGATTTTCAGATTTTTTAAACGTGGCTTTTTTGAGTAATCACACTTCAAAAGTCGTAATTTTTGAACATTTTCAAATTTTAAAATTTAAATTCTGAGAGGATATGAATCTCAGCTTTACAATTTGATACAAAACTTCCATAACAGCACTTTAGATCACCACCTCTGTTTTGTAAAAAATAAATTTCTTTCATAAGAAAAAAAAAATCATGAAGTCGGAACAAACACTATTTTTTCACTTCAGAAACACTTTTTTTTCTTTATCAATGAAGCCAACTAAATTTTTAAAATTAGTGTCTAAATAAAATACGATCTCTTCACTATTTATAGAAAAAAATCATTCGAATCGGTTAAAAACTTTTGAATCAGTGGCCGTTTTAAAAGTGAGTGTTTTGCTGATTTTCTGAAAACGTCCAACTGTGTCCCAAATTTTAAACGTCTGTAACTAGAGAAATATTTTTTTTTTGCAAAATCCTTTTGAGATATTTTATATGTCCCTTAGTTGGAACTACTGTAATTTTTTCAAAACAATCGGTGAGGGTCATGTGACAAGTTTCAGACCTGCCTGCCTGATTTGAAATGGAATGACTCTACTATCTGAGTGGCTAGGAAATACATGTATTTGTTCGCATCTTCATCCAAAAAGAAAAAAAAAGTGAAATACATGTAGAAATGTATAATTCGTTTTTAGTAGAATAACGAAAACTGTCGTTAGTTGAACAATCGGTTAGTAACATCAAAACTACACAATAGTGAATATATCGTGCAAATGTAAAGTAAAATCCAAAGAAAGAGTAAAAAGAGGTTTTTCTATTTTGAAACTGGATCTTAGTTGAATTTTTCGTTATTCTTAAACCAGTGAAGGCAATAATGACCATATCTGAATGTTTAGTAAGCAGCTGTATTTGTCAGCATCGTGATCCCATTCCTGTAAACGCATACCAGAGATATTGTCAGGGGTAGGAATGAATGATGATATTGCAATAGCACCAGACAGAGCAGGAGGATTTCAGAGTGCAAGTGATGTCTTGATGCACAGTGAACTGCACAGAAGCAATGCAATGGATACATCGTTTGCATTTCATGTTTGAACTCCGAGTCCAGGAAATAAGGGAATACTTGGCAATCTGTATTGTTATGCTGACTTGAATATTTTGATGATGTTACAAGGCAGAAGAATGACATGACAGTTGAAATATGTCATTAATCCTCTGATTGCTAATTTTGTTTAGCGAATTGAATTCGCTAAAAATTGGTCTACTTTATGCAACTAAAGCCATCTCTGGAATTAAAACTTAATGTCTAAATTATGCTTGAGGTATCTCTCAATCAAGTATTAATTATTAATTAATGCTTGAGAAATTGTATTACTGACGTCTTAAGGATGAAACAGCGGGATAATATTTTAAATACACTTAAAAACCTCATGCCCGTGGAAATCGCGGGATGAGCAATTTTCGCTACATTTTACGTTGCACGTAGAAATCGCGGGATAATCAGTCAGAGCGTTGACGCATTAATAACACTAACAATGTATCAATGTCCGAAACCAATGCACTTCATAAATTTGGATCTAGAAACTTTGCTTTCATATACGTCGAACGGCGCCTCCATTGATACTCATCAATCTGAGCATCATTTATATATTTTAATGTCCATTAAAAAGTTCAAAATATTTTAACAATGCTAATCTATGAGTACAAAGATAAAACAACGTAAAAAAGCACAAATTCAGAAAAAAGTATCGCAAATAGCTATTTCGAAGCTACAATGGAGCCTCTTCATCAGTGCAGAAAAAGAAGTGTTCTACCCCTAAAAAGCTGTGAGTGAATAGGCTCTCACAGCTTTTTAATTGTTGAGCACTTCTTTTTCTGTCGCCTGTTCACTCACAGCTTTCTAGTGGTTGAGCCTTTCTTTCTCTGCACTGATGAAGAGGCTCCATTGTAGCTCCAAAATAGCTATTTGCGGTACTTTTTTCTGAATGTGTGCTTTTTTACGTTGTTTTATCTTTGTATTCATATTTTAGCACAAAGCTTTTTGATCATTTGTCTTATAATGCCAATGTAGTCCACAAATTTGAGATATCAGGCTTCATATTTATTTGTTTTCATAAGAAAATCAAAATTCTGAATTCCCTTTCTGTTTATTCGTTAAAAGCTGGTACTTGCCTTTCAAGACATTTGTAAAAGCGTTGTGTCTGAGAATTGCAGTAACCGGTCCTTACTACGGCATAAATGATCGAAAATAAATAAATCGTCGAATCATCTGATCACATAGACTCAGGAGAACCATTAATAAATATATCTGAGGTAGAGAAATCAACAAAGTTTTTGCGAGTGCACAATGTAACTCAAAAGGACATTGGGGATAAAGCTAGATTATAAAAAGCCTAAAACACCGTAATATTTGTTGATAACTGCTCTGAAATTGCAGCACAGGTACTTACGATACGAAATCTTCCGTAAAATCACGAACAATTAACCTCTAATTTCACAGTATTTTGTTGAAAATGTTAAGTCTGTAACATGTATGTACGACAAGTATATCCTTTTATTTTCTATAAATTTCAAGCAAATGCTTAAAACAAAACGTCATTAAGACATAATTGCAGGTAGATGTCTTAACACCAGTTTTTTTAAAAAGATTTGTTTGAAATTCTTGAAAAGACAAGTATATATATATATATATGTTACAGGCTGACTCTACATTATGTGCCAAATACAGTGGAACCCCGCCATTCGTCCGCCTCGCTATTTGTACAACTCGCTATGCTCATTTTGAACTCGTCTGGAAATAATTTGTGTTTCGTTTTGGATTTTCTGAACTGTAAATTCTGAACGATCGTTAAAAGCAGACAACATTGGACAGGTTTTTACAGAAAGAAACCCAAGATTCTTCTAGTGCAAAAAGACAGAAAAAAGAAAGAGCAGCAGAAAGGGAGAAAACACCTGAAGGGATGTTACCTGATGTTTTTATAGAAGGGGACCCTCTTCCAACCATTTCTCTTCCTCCTCTCAACATTCCACTTATGCCATCAGCTCACCTCAGTACAAGCAAAGTGCAGTTAAATTTTTATTTATCTATAATTTCATGTACAGTACTGCACATTTGTTTGTCATAGGTTTAAATAAGCAACCATCTGTGGGTCTGGAACGGATTAATCCAGTGCATTGTATCTTATGTGAAAAAATAATTCACCATCCGTACAACTCGCAATTCGAATTGCCTCCTGGAACGAATTGTGTACGAATAGCTTGGTTCCACTGTACTGTGAAGTACAGTGAAATACTCCTAGTGCGAAGCATGAACAAATATACAACGTAACATTATCGAATCGATTCTGTTATTTGAAAGTAAAAAATGGATTAGCTATAACACGATATCTCAACTTTGATATCGTTTCAAAAATACGTGGGAAATAGTGCTGAATTTATATCGGAAGTAACATCCCCAAATATCCCGTACCTCAGAAATTGAGTCTGTGCACTGTGCACAAATTTTGTGAAATACTGATTGCAGTGCGCAACCGCATAACCCAGACCACAAGAGTTTTATGGCAAAATGCGAAGTCAACTTGAATTAGAGCAATTAAAAATAATCCAAATTGGCACACCGGTTTCTGGAGCAGTCGCTTCCTTCGTCATGGCCAAACAAAGATGAAAACGATCTGCTAACTTGAATGATTTTTATTTGCACCAATATATGTTGCTTTTCCATTTCAGTATGTTATGCTCATGTCTCATCTTTTTTTGATGCGGGAGTTTTGTCGCTGAAACCAGTTAAAATACCGATAATTTAGCACGTAGCTTTGAAACAATAGTTTTATTTGTAATTTATTTGGATACAATTACATAACTCATCAATTTTTGGCCAATTTAATTTTTTTTTATAAACTGATTTTGCAGCATAGTATTTGCATAAACTTAAGGCATTAAAATGAATTTAATGTTTATGCGAATACTTTATAATTAATTGAAGAAAAAAGAAGCATAGTGAAGAGTCTTTAATTCGTAATATTACGTTTTTATTTTGAAATAAACAAATTGAAAATCTTTAGCTGCTGCTGGTTTACTCGTAAATATTTATGACACTACGTTTTAGCTAAACATCCTAACAATTTCGAAAGAAGTACTAGGTAGGCGGTCAGAGGCTCGAGAGGCTGGCTCGAGATTGTCAACTTTCATGGTTTTCTAGGCAGCATTGTTCGTGAAATAGGCAATGGCAAGAGCGAAAGTGTATGCTTGCGAAACATATTGCACAAAAAAAAAGTTTCGACTATGTTGCAAAAGGAAAATAATATGTTGCACTATCTATTTTTCACTTTGTGCGATTTGTTTTTCATTTATCGAAAATTGTACATTACACAATATGTAACATAACCAGCTTGAATTTTAATTTGAAAATGTTGAAGTTTCCTTTGATTTTTAGTGTTTTCATATCATGAACGCAAATAAATTGTTTTCTAGTGGCGATGTATATGAAAGTAATGATATTACATGTGTAGATTTACAAATATAGTTAAAGCAAATAGTCAGTCTTATCACTTTTCTTGGTGGAAATAATGCTACGAATTCTCATTATTTAAATATTTGTTTTAACTAATACGATATGGTTCTAATTCAAATTAAGCATAATGAATTTAAAGTAACTCCTTAACCCTTAACCCTGTAATAAGTTATTTCCATAACGCGAATACAAATTGTCAATGATTCTCTTGAATCATATTTCCTTTTCTTGCTTGGCTGATTTCGGGAATTTGCATCTTTAACCCCTTAAAGTTTTTTTCTGAAAAACTAGTATAGTGTAAGTTATTCTTTGCAATTTCAGGTTGTGGGGGGAGACTAGAGAGCTGGGGGTAGGGTAAAAGTTACATAGACAAAATATATTATATAAACAAAGTGTAAACTGATCTCAGACGGGCATTAGAAATAAAATAACTCACGGGCATGGGAAAATTTCCCGGTAACTTTCGTCCGTGTCAGACTCGGGAAAATGCGTTAAGTGGTTAATAAAACTATTCTTGAAGAATGAGAATGTTATAATAAAATGCTTAAATTGAAACTAGATTTCAATATTGACTAGTAATTTCCTGCTATTGTTCCAACTTTTTTCTGAAACTGGTAGTAAATATAATTAGATAGTGATTAAAATTTGCGTATCATATTGTACTTAACACTTCAAATCTCAATGAGCTAAATATTTCACCTTCCAAAATTATTCGGTGTGTGCTACGAACGAGATAACTCGTCCTCTACGCAATGTTTTTTCTATGTTGTGACGACGTGTTCAGTGGCATTATTAACTTACTGTTTAAAATCATTGTAAGGATTATATTTACGATAAGTGATTGTTATTTTTGAAATAAAATAAAGAAGTTTTAAAGGATTTCGCAATACAAAAGTGCAAGTTAAGGTTTTTGCCATCAGGTAAGAAGAAGTTGTGCATGGGAGATAAATTGCAAACGAAAAACCTTATTTTTTTCCACATAATAAAAATATAAATACAAAAGTGACCAGCAACAGGCACAGAGTCCAGCTAGGCTGGTCCTAGTCAATTTAACAATCCCCAGTAGGGTGGGGCGAATAACAAAACCTTTTTCATATCAATTTTGGATAGCTGCCAAAAGTTGTCGATTCGGATAGTTAGTTAATGTGCGAAATTTGACATTCATCAGTTAATATCTTCAGGGGGCGCTATGGTCTCAAAATTTTATTATTGGTTTTCTCCTTAATTCTGGTGGTTATATTGTGAAAAATAATTATTTTAACTAATTTTATTGCATATTTTTTTAATCTAAGAGACATCTATGTATTAAAAGCATACGAAATAACTCCCAATTTTTATAAGTTATATATATATTTTTATGTGTTATATATATATATATATATTCGTTAGCATTTTTGGGATGAACTGTAACAATAAAAGAAAATTTCAGGATAATCATTTCAAGTGAAAACTTATTCGGACTAAATCTGAATTGTTACAAAATCTGACATAAATAATATGAAAAAACAAACATTTCACGTAAATAAATAAAACAAAATTACAAAAAGATTAATGAAAATAACGTAATCAAATGCTCGCAAATGTACACAATTTATACGTCACAAAAACAACATAATAGCTAGAGTTTTTATTCAAATGATTTATAGTCCGTTTTGGTTTTAAAGAAAGGCAGTTATTTGCGTGCCTGTAGATGTGCACGCATAAAACCATCCCTTGCTTCTAATCCACATACAGCCAGTGACGCCTCCGTCACCAACTTTACGCAACGCTCTACGGATTGTGCATGACAAGGAAATTTCTCCATTTCCCGAATCACATCTGGAACGTATACGGTTTTCACAATCTCACGTAGCTCGTTCTCAGGTAGTATCATTGCCATAGAAGGCGCCGGTTATAAGCAAATGTTCGCATTGTTAATTGATCCTGTCCACATAGTCGAGAGCAGATAAGTTAAGTTGAGGAATAATAAAAGTACGGATCTGATTATCATTAAGAGAAATGGTGGCTCGTTCTCTCAATATCCTGCGAGATGCTAACTGCCGTAAATACCTACGATCATCATTTAACATTCCCAGCAGAATATTTTCCGGATGCGCAAAATACTGATAAACTTTTGCCAATAGGATCCGTGAACCCAAGGGGACCAGTCGTTGGTCCATCTAGGTGCTCCATTAAATGTCAAGAAAGCAATTCGTTTCCATGAAGTTGGCATATTAACCACTGCAATGGTCTATTTAAAAACATTTCAATACGCAAAATCACGCCACCTTTCTTTCCGGTATTTACTGCACTACCGTAACATCTAATTGCACACAACGTACTTGTATCGATTCTGTTCGCGGCAAAGAGTTCAAGTACTCCGTTTGAAATTTCTTCTGTGTTCGATCGTTTTGGCGATATGTGTCCCAAATATATATTTTCAGGTAGAATAACCAGTGGTAACGTGCTTTTCAATTATTACTTCAGTTATTTAAGAACAATGGGCTATCCTTCCTTCCATCAAGACAAGCGTTGCATGTCTTTATATTTAAGATCCTGGTGTTGCTGAGTTTGCAAATGTTTTCTCGCTTTTTTAAAATCCCGTTTTTTTATTGGAGCGACTACATTTGATGTTTTTCATGGGATTAAGCCTACGTATTATAATACCAATGATGCTAAGGCTGCCACTGCTCTATTTGACACATGATAGCGATTACACGTTTTTGAAATTTTACCTAAACTGACCCTGGTTTGTGAAGTACTTGATTGAACCCTGATACAACTAAACTCCGAATCTGTTTCGTACCTTCTTCATCAACATTATTTCCATCTTCCATTTTGCTCTTGATTCCTTTTTTGCTTTTCGTTCAAACTTCAGTTTCAATATTCCTGTGGTTTTATCATCCACATTTCCAATAACTATTTTTCGCTCCGCAAGTAAAAATTGTTTTTTGACAGGGACTTTTCGAGTCTTATCTCAATTGCATATAGAGAAGTGGCATTTACAACAAGCGACATCGAAAAGCTGTTCACGAGCTTCGGATAAAAATAATTGTAACTTGACATTAAAAGCATCGGATGTAGCACCTTCTTTGTTCATCGTTTTCTTCAGGTTTTTATATTTGTCATGAAAACGTTGAATTAGTTGAACTATTCGTCTGTGAAAAACTACAGGAATGAATGATCGATGTCATATCTCTTCCAACTTTGTGGCAACCACTTTTGAAATTTCTGTAACGGGGGGGCTCTTTGCAATTCGAGTTAATCTCTTGGAAAAAAAGTCTTTTTAGAAAAGAAACGAAATAAAAAGAAATAATAATAATGACAGAAAAACCATTTTATTTCAAGAATAGAAAAAAGATAAAATAGGATTTGGATGGAATTTTTTCTTTCTTCAGAGAAAAATAAAGAAATGGAAATTGCAAACAGTCCACCTTCATTTGCAAGTAAAAACTAAAAAATCTCTTCTATATACTTTTCAGCAACCCTATTTATCAGGATTCGTGTGAGTGATAGATAAAAACGGAAAGTGGTTTGAAAAGTAAAACCGGTTTAAGCCCACTCTCATCCCATCCGCTTAATTATCTTAAGAGCAGTCTAGATGCACACCCTGGTGTAGCTACAATAGCAATCATTAAGATAAGCAAAAGCGATTCAAAGCTTTTCTTTTCAACGGGCTCAAGAATACGGAAGCCATTTGTTTGTTTAGCATTTTTTAGGCTGATATAAACTTGTAAACTTGAGATTGTGCGCGTTTAAAGGGAAAAAAAGTTAGATATTTGATTTGTGTGGCTTGGACTAATTGAGGTTTTTTTTTTCAAAACTAATATTTGTTGTGTGTTTTTCCAAGAAAAATCATTGTTTTGAAAAATGAATTTTTATTTGTAGTTTCATTTCTTTTACATTAAGAATGTCGTGAATGTAAGAGCAAGGACTTTTAAAACATTTTTTATTTTTAAATATGCTTTATTTGTGATTTTACTGTGAAGTTAAATTGAAACGTATTAGTTATAACATTGATTTATAAAATCAAAGACAAGAATATGTATTTTATATTTTAGTTTGGTTACTTTTTCTTAACCAAACTAAAATTTAATTGCATCTGGAACAAGAAGTAAATTCCTTAAAGTTACATGTTCTTGTATAAAATACGTATTAATTGTCAAATATGCAAGTTTAAAATTAAAATAAGCAAATAATCACTGACTTACGTAAAAAATAGTGAATATCTAGAGTAGAAATTATTAACTTTTAGGTCTGTCTGCTGTTTCTTAAAAACATTACGTACTCTCAAGTGCGCCAACTTTGTGCCACGGCGTCATTATAGACACACAAGGCTTACCTAGCGGCTATAACCTCGAAACAATTTTACAGTGTAGAACTATTATGCATGAAGTGCGATGTCTGTGTGAGTTTTTTAAGCCAATAATCTTCTTTTTGTGATAATAAAATATGTAAATGCGGTGTTACACGTTGTTCTGCATTGTCCATGAGAGTCTCGTGTGAAGTAAATATTTCCTCGTATTTTAAATTCCTGGTAAGTGTAATATTTTATTTCTATGGTATCAAAGGGTAAACCAAATCGGTGATTGCACAGTTTGTATTCTTTAGGTGTGATGTCAAAGATATCTAAAAATGAGAAAAACGTAACCCTACTTTGCGCCACGAGTTTTCATAACTGAAACTGTATTATTTTAATATTTCGCAGAAATATTAACCTGTATTCAAATATATTAATTTATATTCAAATTACATACCATTGAAAGCTTGGTGAATTATTATAATTATCCATTAAGAGTTTAAATAATAAGATTGATACACAAGTGAATTCTTTTTTTTTCTTCTACCAAAAGCTTGAGGAAATAAATTGTCCCATTTTTTTCGATCATACTTTTCTCAGCATATTCCCCACAATAAAATTTCAGGAGATAGTAGTTATGAACTAGTATGAACATGAATGGGGCCGTGGTAGCCTAGTGGTTAGCACGTCGGACTTCCACCTGGAAGGTCGCGCGTTCGATACCCACTGAAGACCACCATGTATACTTGGGGATATGTGCATGTAAAATCCGTAGACCCCACTACCTCTTCCCGCGCGTAAGCAATCCTAAGGCCTCGGCTAACAGGTAGAGGTCTGGTGGAGAAAAGTATGAACATGAATTTCCGGAAAGTGAAGATGACCTGGAATTTACGTTACAGCGTTTAAAAGGTTGAAAATGCTCTTGTGTTACTTTAGAATCAGTGGACATTATCTGAGAACATTTCGCTTATAGAAATGAACGGTCATATCTGCACAAAATCGTTTTTTTTATATCAAAATTTTCAGATTTTTGCGCTCTTTATATTGGGAACACTGCCGTAAGTAAATGTTCAAAAATAAAAACTAGAGGCCAACTGTATTTTTTGGTGCAATACTATAATAACTACTTTTTATAGTTATTTCTAATTTTTTTGACATCATTAACATCCATCATGTGAGAGAAAACTAGATCAATAACTATTTTGTGAACAAAATCGATTATACTAATCGTTGAAACAAATAAGGTAATTAAATAAAACAAATCGTAAAATGTTAAAACTCCTCTCTTGAAAAATGTCCATTTTGCAGATATGACACTGTTCATTTCTATAAGCGATTTATAGGTTTGTGTGCTTCTGATGAAATTGCTAATTCTACTTTTTAAGTCATTCTCACCCTCGCCTTTTTCGCAACTAATTGCGAACAGGCAGTATTTCTGCGTTCATTTTATGTACATAGATTTTATTAAGCTTTGTAACATCGGCATCAAGACCATTTCGTGTGTTATTGCTCAAAGCGACGCGACTCCAAAGGTTATTCCTGTCGTTCTGGAAGACAGTTCGTATAATGTGCAATGCGAATGTGTATTTCTTTTACCGCATTATCACATTTCGTCTAATATATAAACAAGGAATTACTTAAAAGTATAGTTGTTACATGAAATAAAATTAAGTTATCAGATTCACTCAGATTTAACATGTTTTAGAAAAAATTTAAAATAAACCTCTTCATTGCTAAAAGTGAAGTTAAAAAGCAGGAAACGTGTTCTTACGTTCAATGCAGTGTTTGTTTACAAAATGAGATGTTTGAATTTTCTTCTAAAATTGCTGCTGAGATACAGTAAAACTCCTTTATAGCGGACACCATCGGGACAAATATATTTGTGTCCAATAGAGAGGTATCCCCCATAGAGGGATTCTTTTTATGCTCAATTGTTTTGCTGCAGGAGAATTAAAAACTGTCCTTCTAAGAGGGGTGACCGTTAGGATAAGTTTTACTGTAATAGCAAATTGCTAAAAATAGCTATGAAAATTAGCGAGAAAAATAAAGGGTGTAGTATCCATGACGACCGGTGCCCTCAGCGACCCAAGTAGTGAGCTGAATTCGGAAATTTACTGACGAGCAGCCTTAATTTTTATGGGGGCAATTTGTATTCTAACAAGATTATAAATTGGTAAAAGCATTACTTTTTCATTCTACCCTACTTAAGAAAAAACAAATTTTTGGAATAAACTGACCAACACGATTTAACTTAAAAAAATAATTTTTATTTTAAATGTTAATAATTTTAATTTTATATTTGTACTAAATGGGATACTATAATATAGTAGCCTATATTCATACGAAGTCCCTCCTAAAAAGTAATAAAGATTTAATTTTATACCAATTATGAGATGATTCTTGTTCTTTAAGATTTATATTTTACAAATTAAACTATTTATATTTCACACAGTAAAAAAAAAAAAAAAGGTCGTCCAAAACCGGGTACTACCCGGTTTTGTCCGACTGCCAAGGTCCCGGTTTTATCCGACAACGCCATTATTCAGAAAAGACGGCTTAGCACATTTCAAACATGATGCAAAACCTGGTTTAATAATTTAAAAGGTGTTATCAAATGTTGTACTTAACTAAAACAAATCTCTAAGCAATTAGAAACTACAAAGTGAAATCGGTGGTGTAAAAATCAAAACTTTTCCACTTGAATTTTTCGAAACATCGGCGTTGACAAACAAATAAAAAACACTGCCTTTCATTTAATCCTACACTGCGCAATTTTTTTCTTTGTAAAATATTTTATTTTGTGTTTGTTTGTGCTAGTTATAAGTGGGAAAAATACTAAAAAAATTCTTATTCTATGCTAGTTATAAGTGGGAAAAATACTAAAAAAATTCTTATTATCTATCGCAAAAGTGGAATTCGAGAAAAATTGACATGTTGTTTAAAAACAACACTGCGCATTTAGGGGTAACAGTAATAATTTTTTTAATATAATCATTTTAACAAATAAAACCAAATCAATAATAAATAGGCATGCATTATAATCATAAAATAGCACTAAAATATGAAAATTTATTAAAATAATTTATTTTATTATTATTTATAAATTTATAAAATTTATTAAATTAAAAATTTGCAGATGTAATTAATAATTATTAGTTTTGTGTGCAAATTTTTACTTTGATTGCCAATAAAGTTTAATAATAATTTCACTAAAAGATTTTAAACAAGAAACCTAACATCTGTAGGGGTCTATGCGATAATGTTCGTATTTTCTTTGGTTAAGCGTGAATTGATTTTAAACGAAATTCCTAATAATAATGTAATCGACCACTTTCAGCTAATTTGTGAAATATTTAACAATAATCTTCTAGAAGATACTAAGTAAAGTAAAATAGACAGCCTGTGACACCTGTTCTTGTTTATACTGCGAATAATGCAGGAGCATAAAAATTGCCCCTGAATGCGCGGTGTCGTTTTAAAACAACACGTAAAAAAGGCGCCTTAATATATATTTTTCCCGAAAATTTTAATATATTTATTTTATTTTAAAACTATGTAAGCAATTAGAGACTATTTTTTAAAATAAAATTGTTGCTTAAAATTTGTAGAAAAAAACATTAAGAAATTACTGTTTCTTACGAAATCAACATGTCTCACGATTTTGTGAAAAAAGATGAACCTTGAGTTCAGTTTACAAGATCTAGGGGAAATTATATTAAATAATATGATCACACATACAAAATGAAACGGAAGAATGCGCCACATGGTTAAAAATATTACAAAATAAAAGGTTAGTGAACGAAAAATGGAGGTGATGTTTAGAAACGTGTTTAAAAACAACACGGCGCAGTGTAGGGTTAACTCCAAATAACATGGCGGTTGTTTGCAAGCGTTTTCCGACAAATGGCAATACTAATCAAGCTAAAACTGCTGGGTCCCGGTTTTATCCACCTACCCGGTTTTATCCAACTTTCCCCTAATTTTCGAAAATGTTAATCTTATGAATGTAATTTTCAATTTTAAGCAATAAATCTTATGCTGAAGAATTTTTCAAGCGCTCATATTTCGCAATTCAGCAAACTAATTGAGATATAGTAGTAAATTTGAAATAAACTTAGTAGACACTCTTGGTAGCAAACAGCTAAATACAGCAGTAAAAGCTTACGAGGTGCTTAAAAATTTATTAATTTTATGATATCCGTATCTGCTGGCAATAAAAATAGCACTGCAGCTCGAATATCTAAACTGTTCCAGTGGAGTTTTAATTTCTAAAATCAGTTCAATACGTTTTCATTAGACACGAAGCAACGCGGATTTTGGTTTTAAATTTAGAACAACTGTGATAAAATTATTTTTGTTCGCTTACATTCGCTAATCCTTCGCTGGATTTATTAATAATTTCCAGCAGAATGTTGCCATTCCTAACGACAAGTAAAGCCCGGATTTCTTCGTATTACCCCCAACCAAAACTCTGGAAATTAGACGATAGCTGGCTATAATTATGATGGATTTAAACTGCACAACCAGTAGCTAGACCACCGTGAATAATAAATCGGAATAAGTTTTCAGGGACACTGCGTTGGTTTTATTGAAAAATTCACATTTTGAATTCTTTTATACCAAAGCGATACTGGAATTTATTCAATAACTCAGCAGATGGTTGTTTTCTCATCGTTATACGTACTTCAATGCGATGTTGGCTTTCCGTCAATTTATTCAACAAGCATCTTTCCAAAATAGAAATTTTAATGCTTTTTTCAGGAAATAATGCATGTTAGAGTTCCGTAATGATGACATTTGGGAATAATAATAAACTATGTTATCAATAAATTTTATGTTGTTAGTTTTGATTCTTAAGATTAAAAAGCAATACTAACCAGAATGCATATTATTTTAGTTGCCTTTAAAGGAAAATTAATTACATTGTGCTGGCATTTTTAAACAAAACGGATGAATTTTACGTGGGGAAATGTGAAGTTCGTAATAGCATGTTTGATGAAATTCTTATGCACAAAGTTTTAGGGTAAAGACTTAAGATATAGTAAAGACTTAAGATATAAAGTACAGTTAAAGAAACAACGAAAAGCAAATAATATTTATTACAACATCATATAAATATGAATGATTAAGCACATCTTTAAGTAATGGGTCTTGTTTAAACTAGAAGTGTAAGAAAGTTTTACTAAAATAAGGGGAAACAAAAAAGTGAATACTTTCTTTAGTTTCTCTTTTATGTATACTGTAAAAATGTTTGCGTTTAGTTGCCATCATTTTTGGTATTACTGAACACCAGTTTTATTGTTCGGTTGGTGCAGTTAATACTTGCCCTTTCTGTAACTATAGTTTTTAAGTAAGCATCTGTATTTAAAACTGTGAACGGCGCTTGCTCATTTTTAAGTCAAAACTATTTTTAAAAAATAAGGAGGCATATTTTCGCATTTTTAAGTACATCATTTTTTATAGTATACCAAGTTTAAATGACACAAGTTTAATAAAATGAACTATATGCAGATCTAAACAAGATAACTTTAACCATCCTGTGCGTATTTTTTTAGTTTCTCCTTTCGTCATTTTTTTTTTTTTTTTTTGTTCTCTTGTGGAAGAAGTTAAGTACAACTTAACAACAAGTGAAACAAATTAAAACGAGTTTCGCAAGCAATTCATGCCATTGAAATTTTGACTTTTTTCAGCTTAGGCCCGTCGCTTTTTTTGCTCTAAAATCAGAAGGTAGTTTTATGCAATAAGAAAAAAAAAAAAAGAGTATGTAATTTCAAAAATTTTAAATTAATTTAAGTAAAATTTTCTGTATGCTTATGTTCCCTTTATCACATCAAACACATAAACGAATAAAATTTCGGTTTACAGCGTACTAATTAAGTGTCTTATCAGCATTACAGTAAAACAACAAATTCATCGAGTTTAAAGGCTGAAACTTCAACCGTTAGGATGTCGGGTTCTAACCGGAAGATTGGGTGTTCGATACTCTATCCGCTGACGACCGACCATGTACAATTTGGGATACGTGCATGTAAAATCCGTGGACCCTGAAATCCCGAGGCAGTTCCAAGGGTACCTTAGGGTGATGGATTTCCCTTCCTTTCACTCTTAGGCCAAAAAGGAAGGTGGCGAATTTGTGGTGGCGCCATCTGGGAACATCGAAACACATAATGTGCGAAATCGTACTTCCACCGCTGTCGTGCTCATCTATAAACGGAAAACGCTCCTTACTGCCTTAATTCCTGTCGCTCTGTGAAAGGGAGTTTGGATGCCCAAGTGACATTAGAAACAACAACAACAATAAATTTAAAGCAATTCTCAATACCATCATATTCGGTTTTAAATTACCCAACATTTTACCTAAAAATTCTCCGTTGTCAACGCCACTGCGAGAAAAAACCAAATTCATAGATATGTGTAAAGAAAAAACATTTATTTGCAAAAAACATTAAGCAACCGAATGGTTTATGAATTATAACTTCAAAATTATTGATTCAAAAATTTTCTAGCCAGTAAATAACATACATATAGATATATATATACACATATGAATTGCCGTAACAATGTTACCTTGCAATATTAAATGCAGTACACAGACAATGAAACGTAATTTAAGATTAGATTTTAAAAATACTAAGCAGGGTAAGAAAGTTTAGCATTGCATCTGTGTATAGGAGAACAATGCATTTTCTAGAAGCACTTATCAAAACGAATTGTTTGTTAGAACTTGTTTATACTGAAAAGCTAAGTACATTATTTTACAATTATTTTTAAACGTAAAGATCTTTTGTGTTGTGTTAATCGATTAAAATATCAAATAAAAGATACCTTATTGGATTTCCCCCATTTCAAATTCCTTATGAATTTAATGTCCATTGATTTGTCTTTACATCTCATCAAATATTCTTCAATTTGTTGTTTAATTTATAACAATAAGGAAACATTGGATCCGAATGATATGACACTTATTCGCTTTTGATGAGAAAAAGATAAATATAAAATAACAATCTACTGTTTTAATCAGGCATGAGATTTCACTGAAAAGCAAAATGCATATTATAACACATCTTAAGCAGCATCTTTTAAATTACACACTAGTTTATAGATTACTATAGCTTATTCTTTGTATGTAAGTCAGAAGTTAAAGATTAATTGAATACTAACTTAAGAAAACTAATATGTAGGTTTTCAATAAGATCGTGAAAGGTAAATAAAATGTAATTGTTCATTATGACTTTAAATTATCTTAATGAATACTCAAACGAATGTTTACTAGATTCATATAACACTGCAGACGCGTTTCAATATATGAGTGGGTGAGAAACATATTGGTGTAAGTCAAACTTTTTTGAAAATGTATTTAATTCAATTTTCCATACGATGCGATGTCATCTACCTTTATTTACGGTACACTAAAGAATAATTCAAAAATTTATCAACATATAGCGCCATTATTTTTTTCTTATTCAATATAGTGACATTAAAACCTTAATGTAAAATGCCGTGTTTTTCAAAATGCTAATTGCTTGTCTTATACCAGCATGTTTCTCACCCCCCCCTCTCTCTCTATATATATATATATATGTATATATATATATGCATACATATATACACACACATAACTATAGTTCTACCATTAAAGTTAGACCTCTGACAGGCAGAGTGCGAAGAAAAATCCTTTTGTGTTCAAGGGAGAAACTGCTAGTGTAAGGAATATGCCGTATGCTGTTCTCGTTTTAATTCGTTTAACATACTTTATTTCTTACGAGCTGATCTTATTTGCCAGTTTATGAATTTGGTTGCTTTTAGCAAACAGAGAAGCAAACATTCTAATTCACGTTTTAAATAAACGTACATGGAACAGAAACTTCCCCAAAATTCGAATGGATTCATCCTTTTCTGCCATGCGCAGAAGTGCCCAAGTGTCAAAATTCTGTGGTCGGACTTAAGAATTAGGGTCAGTTGGGGTAATTGTAAACACGGGGTAATTGTAAACAAGCTTCATAACTGCACTTGTGGTGGCTTTGAAAACTAACTGCTTGTGAGTGATAGACTGGCAGCATAGGGAAGACATTGAAACAGTTTCATAAGTTTCGAAACAACAGTGGAGAAACAACTATTGTTTGAAAATGTCACAGTGAAAAAAGTGGTTTAACAAAATTTAGTGATCTTACATTTTCCTCTCCAGCTCATCGACAAAAGCGCTGTAAGCAATTTCAACCATTTTTATTTGTCATATGGAATGCTGCTAAAAATATTTAGTTATCAATTTAATCCTCCCTATTATTTTTCATGTGCGAATTAGGTGTTTACAATTACCCCCTATATTTCGTACTCTGGGGTAATTGTAAACACTTAAATTTATCCTATTTCCACTATTTTGGGGAGACAATAAGTATTATATTTTGATGTAAATTACACTTTTGTGTCTATTTTACATAACTGTTGTTGTTGTTGCTAATGCCACTTGAAAATCCAAGCCCCCCTTGCAGGGCGACCATGAATTAAGGAAGCTCCTATTGATTATTAATGCGCTCCGCTAGAATGAAGTACACTTGGCTCACAGGGGGCCTAATGATTTTGAAAAAGCTCCCAGAAGAGAGATCGTCACCTAGGTTGGTTCTTCAGCGGAACTTATTTCTAACTTGGTAGACATTTGAAGCGACGATGTGTTTTACGTGCACTCCCTGTAGCACACTCGGTCTCAGAGTAATCAGTCACGGGAGTCAGTGGATCAGTCAGTGGTCACCCTTCCAAGCATTGGCCTCGGCCAGTTGTGCTTGACTTTCGGTGTTCTGTGGGATTCAAGCTAAACCGACTCATCCACTGCGGGACAAATCTTACATAAATTTATCTCATTACTCGGTTTTTTGCAAGATATTTCCCGTTAAATGATCTCAGCGCTCATAACATAACTCAGCGGACCAAATACGGCCTGTTGGCCACACATTGAGAACCATTGCTCCGGATCTTCTTAAGCTTCCAAGCAGACTGGGTATGAAACAATTTTCCATTTGCATCAACCTTATTCGGAAATAAATCACTGTTTACAATTACCCCAGATCTCTGAGGTAATTGTAAACACACTGGGGTAATTGTAAACGCGAGCTCATTCGCTAACAAATAGTCATAAAGACAAAATTTTTGTACACATTTACTCACAAGAAGTACAGTAGTGGCTACAATGCTCACGATTTTATCTCTGAATTCATTCAAGCGGTAGGGAAGGATCAAAAGTTAAAACGTTGAAAAAGCGTTTACAATTACCCCAACTGACCCGTCAGTTGGGGTAATTGTAAACAAGCTTTATAACTACACTTGTGTTGGTTTTGAAAACTTATCTGCTTGTGAAAGATAACCTGGCAGCATAGGGAAGACATTGAAACAGTTTCATAAGTTTCGAAACAACTGTGCAGGCGTCACTATTGTTTGAAAATGGCACAGTGAAAAAAGTTGTTTGACAAAATTTAGTGATCTAACATTTTCCTTTCCAGCTCATCTACAAAAGCAATGTAAGCGGTTTCAACCATTTTTATTTCTCATATGGAATGCTGCTAAAAACATTTAGTTATGAATTTAATCTTCTATGTTACTTTTCATGTGCAAGTTAGGTGGTTACAATTACCCCATATATTTCGTACTCTGGGGTAATTGTAAACGCTTAAATTTATCCTATTTCCAATATTTTGGGGGGACAATAAGTGTTATATTTTGATGTAAAATACAGTTTTGTGTCTATTTTACATAATTGTTGTTTTTGCTAATGCCACTTGGAAATCCAAGCCCCCCTTGCAGGGCGACCATGAATTAAAGATACTCCTACTGATTATTAATGAGCTGCTCCGCTAGAATGAAGTACACATGGCTCAGAGGGGCTTAATGATTTTGAACCAACTCCCAGATGAGAGATCGTCACCTAGGTTGGTCCCTCAGTGGAAATTATTTCAAACTTGGTTGACATTTGAAGCGACGACGTATTTTACGTGCACAGCTCCCTTAAGCGCACTTGGTCTCAGAGGAATCAGTCGCGGGAGGTGGTCACCCTCCCAAGCATTGACCACGGCCAGTTGTGCTTCACTTTCGGTGTTCTGTGGGATCCAAGCTTAACCGACTGATATACTGCGGGACAAATTTTACATAAATTTGTCGCATTACTTGATTTTTTGCAAGATATTTTTCGTTAAATGATATGATCCGACTCATAACATAACTCAGCGGACCACATGCGGCCTGCTGGCCGCAGATTGAGAACCTTTGCTCCGGAACTTCTTAAGCCTTCAAGCAGACTGTGTATGAAACAATTTTCCATTTGCATTAACCTTATTCGAAAATAAATCACTGTTTACAATTACCCCAGATCTCTGGGGTAATTGTAAACACGAGCTCATTTGCTAACAAATAGTCATAAACTCAAAATTTTTGCACGCATTTACTCGCAAGAAGTACAGTAGTGGCTACAATGCTCACAATTTTATCTCTAAATTTATTCAAGAGGAAGGGAAGGGTCAAAAGTTAAAACATTGAAAAAGCGTTTACAATTACCCCAACTGACCCTATTACTTTTAAAATATGTTTCCTTCTAGTAGAATTTAAAAACTTTCCCCTCCCTTCCCGAACGGACCCCAAATTGTTAGCATAAATAAGAATGCACTTACATTTTTAGTAGAGAAATCTAAAGGAATAAAAGGTCAAAAGTGGTCTCAAACGAATGAATTTTTAAGTTATAAAATACTAAAAGGGGCGTTTATTCATTCAATTAAGGGGTAAATTCAACTGAAACGCGTTCGACCAAATCCAAAACGATCGAATTTTCAACTCGAATTCGATCATTTTCAAACTGATCGAATATTGACATTCAACTTGTTTCCTGGACTGCGATCAAAACGCGTACTGAATCGAATGCATTCCTCGCTCGGAGTTTCGTCACATGACCGGAGCTTTAAGCTGAACCAATGAAAAAATTGAATGAGAAAGCTAAACTATTTTAACTGTAACATTATCTGTTGGTGTTTTGTTTATTGTTTTGGTTTGATCCGTTTGTTTTGCTATTCTGTTCCCTGTGTTGTTTTCTGCTGATTGTTAATACAGAATGAGTCATGAAACAAATATATTAGTAGATATTATTTTAAAAAAAAGCCTCGGGGACCTAATGAGGGGGGAGGGGAGATCGTAACATCAACAAGTGCTTTTGTCACTCTGGCAATTTTCCTCGATACTGTTGATTATAATATGTAGTGAATATTCCTAAGGTAATAAATAGTTTGTATTCTTACTGAATTGTATCTTCCTAGAGGATAATCCATACCTTTCTTTGCTCATTAAATGTTCATTTCAATTTTTACATTCAATTCTATTTTATATTTCCTCCCTGTAGTCAGTTTTTACGAATGGCAAATAGCAGCAGGCTAGGAAATAACTTTATCACACATTTATAATAATTTAATTTAAAAAATATATAAGCTATTAAAACATGGGCAAAGAAAAAAACACGCCTGCAGACGATTTAATTACTTTGTTTTTTCAATGACAAATTCGCATTCTTTTTCTTTTTTCTTCTCTTTTTTGCCGTGACGTTTTGTGTGACATTTTTCCTTCCAGCTTATCGCATAAAATATAAATGTTTCTCTATCTAAGCGATATCGTTGCATAAACTCCCGTTAGCTCAAATCTAATAGATTTCCACGGACTTGCAAATATCGTGGAACTGTTTACCTGGTGCGACCTCTGATCGCCAAAATGATCGCCATTACTGTAAGAAAATCAATCAAATCGTGAAATTGATCGAATGAAAGCAATCGTGTTGGTCACGTGGTTAAAAATGATCGCCGCGTTTCAGTTGAATCGGAATTGCATGATTTTGACCGAAGCGTTCGATTGAAAACGGCAAAACGATCGAAAAGCGGTTCATTCGAATCCCTGCCTTAATCCTACATGGAAAATACTTAAAAAAAACTTTTATTTATTTGTCGCGTGTTTTCTAAAAACGTCTGTGGATATGTAGTTTTTTTTAAAGGCAGTTCAATATTTCATATAAATATGAATAATCATCGTAAATCAAGCACCAATGATAGAAAAAAAAAATACGGTGACAGCTATTTCAAAGTTGATGTGAAGCCATCAGTCGATAATTACTCAACACACAATAGTAAGTGTGTGTACGTTACTTTCACAACTTTCCAACTTTGCTGTTGTGTGTGTTTGCTGTCGAAGAAACTTCGATCGTAGCTTTGGAATAGCTATTTGTTGTTATTCATCGACATTATTTACGTTGATTACTTATTTAATTCATATTTCAGCATTAAGTGCTTTTGATAATTTTTCATACATAAAAAATATAACTACTGTTTTTCGGTATAGTTTTCATTTTAGGCTTTGATTTTAGGTAATACACAGTGTGTCAAAGAATTTTAAAGACTAGGTTTATAAAATAAAATAAAAACTAGTAGTTATATTTATGAAAGTATTTTTATTCAAAAATTCTTCGGCTTCAATACATTTGTTACAGCGGTTTAACAACAATTCCAAGCCTATTCCAGTTCACATTGGGGGACTGCCTCCAAAGCTCGCGTCGAACTTGTTTGTACACAGTGTCAAATAATTTTTAAGACTACAGCTGGAACTAAGCTTACGGTGGCGCTATCTGTGTTATCGAGCATTCGTGAAACTCCTTTACTATCCACTGCCAAAACGTCAGTTATTTGTTTTTTTTTTTTTACTTTGATGACATTGACACTATACAAACAGCTGCTACGCGAGTTTAGGAGGCAGTACCACAATGTGAGCTGGAACAGGCATTCGAATCGTTGTTAAACCGCTGTAAGTTGAAGCCGAGCTTATTTTGAATAAAAATACTTTAAAAATATAATTACTAGTTTTTATTTTATTTTATAAATACAGTTTCAAAAATTCTTTGACACACTGTGTATAATTAAAAGACATTTCAAAATGATCAGATTTGATCCTTTTTATAAGCAAGTGAAAACTAAAGGAAAACAGTGCTAGTACTACATGAAGTAGAAAATTTAGTAACCCTATTGTTCTATTGAAATAATTATTCTCGTCTGCCATGTAGAATTTCGCAGAGGTGCAAATTCCAATCAATAAGTATTTAAAGGGTAAAAATAAGAAAGCTCGATGTGAAATTAGTTGTCGGAAGAAGCAATTTCTGCTTTTAATAAATGTAAAGAAATGATAGCAAATCCTGCCCATTTGCATTATCCTTCGATGGATGCTAAATTATCGTTAATAACTGACTGCAGCAATATTGCTATGGGTGCGGCTTTGCACAAAGTTGCTTCGCAAGGCATAAAGCCCTTGGGTTTCTTTTCCAGCAAACTAACTCCAACGCAGCAAAAATTCTCGACATATCGCTTATAGAAATTAATAGTGTCATATCTGCAAAAATCGGGTTTTTTTTTGGTTTTTATATCAAAATTTTCAGATTTTTGCGCTCTTTATATTGAGAATACTTTTGTAAGTAAATATTCAAAAATTAGGGCTAGAGAACACTAGTGTCACTATGCGTTTTAGCTGGAATCGCCAATTCTCACATGTCAACACCGCCGTATTGCAGAATATTTCGGTTGGTTATAGAATTTCAACGGGATAGCATCGCAATTTTTGCAAGTACAATGTTTTAATCAGATTTAATTTCAAAATCAATGTAGTTTATATAGGGGAAAGTTGGATAAAACGGGATAGTCGGACAAAACGGGATACATCGTCTAGGGACCAGGCTAGTGCTGGTATTTCGCGGAGAACAACAAAAACTTGTTCTCCAGCCGTCATTACATCAGTCTCAGTTCGTCCTGCCTCGAGAGTACTAGTTGATTTTAAAGTTGCAGCTCTTAAAATTTTTTTACTCTGTTTTCTTGCTACTATCTAGATTTATGTGCTTTGTTTTCTACATTATATTGCCTACAAATATGGGAATACAATTCCGGTGAGTATTACATTTGATTAAGCATTTATTAAGGACTATTTTCATGTGGAGTCTATCTAATTTTACTTTCACGTTTAGGCAGCAGCCATGTTTGTTTGAAAAGTGTCGGAGTTTGACAAAACGGGACACTTATGAGTTGGATAAAACGGGATAGTCTTTTTATGTCCCGTTTTATCCACCAATGTATTCGTTGACCTATTACTTTTTTAAATAGACATATATATGAATGTAGACCTAAGCCTTATGAACAGCTTTTATATAGTAATGTAAAATTTGTTCAATAACGTTTGTTATTGAGCAATTAAATTTTTTCGATTCTAGGATTTCACATCTTTCTTTAGAATTAATTGCAATGTGTACTCTACTGAAGATTTGAACTTTATTTTAATAGAAACTTAGCAATTTTCTTGACAGAAAACAAAATGTCACCTAAGTATCAAAGAACTTCAACCATAAATAGCTGGAGTGAGACAAGCATGGCTGATACTGTTCGCGCTGTACTAGATGGAACTATGGGTTTAATTCAAATAAGCAGCCGACTCACATGGAGTTCGAAAAGCTATGCTTGCAAGAAAAGTTAAAAAAAGCTCGTACAAATACATTGACCCCTGAAATGGCAGCAGTGAAAACGTTGGGCAGATATAAGACAGTATTCAATGTTGAGCAAGAAAAGCGCTTGTTGAGTATGTTTTGGCTCTAGAAGAGAGGTTATTTGGTATAACTCTAACGGACATTCGAATGCTAGCATTTGAGTTAGCCGAGAGAAACAATATTAAGCATAATTTTACACAGAAAAAAAATAGCTGGAAAGTGTTGGTTGTATTCAATTCTTAGCAGACATAAGGAACTCAGCCTCCGAAATCCAGAACCCACGAGTATGGCCCGAGCAAAAGGGTTTCATCGCACTGCAGTTAAGCAGTTGCCGAAGAAAAGGACGACACATTTTTATGTGACTTTTGCTCAGTTATAGACCTAAATGAAAGGTCTTCTTTCCATTTTGTAAATAATAATATAAAAAACTCTTATTTTAAGTCTCTGATTACTGAAAACATTGTTCTTTCTAGCGGAAATTTTGCTTTACAGTTTTATGTCAGTTAATTATGCTTTTCAGTTAGTTTTATGCAAAATATTAAACATTGAAATCTCTATCCCGTTTAGTCCAACCCAGGTATGCTAAAACGGGATTTGTAAGAGTTTGGTAAATACTTTTTTTTACTATTTCGCAGTCATTAAAATTAGTTTAAAATGTGTTTTTGGGTGCTTCAATAAATGTAATAGTTACAAAAAAATTGTGTGGTTTTCTTCAACAGATTTTCCGCAGTAAGTAGAAACAAGAATGGTATCGTGTTTTGCCCGACTCTCCCCTACTCATAACACATGGAACTACTGACGTAACATCCAATACGACAGTATTCATTTCAATTTTTCATTTTTTGACTTCCTTCATTAAGATGAATACCGTCGGGGTTGGTAGATACGGCAGTTTCCATTTCTTGATTTATTGTTACCTTTTAGCAGATTTGTCGAATAAACTTACGGTTGTTGGTGCATAAGGCAGTATTCATTTCAATGTTTTTATTTATTTCGTTGCTTTGTTAATGGTGCTGCAGCACAAATATCACAACAATGGGCATTTCATAAAAAAATATTAGAATTACGTTTCTATTTTCTAAGTAAATAAACTTTTATATTTTTATATTTTGTTTTACTTTTCCTTTTAAATACTCTTTAGTTTGCTACTTTTTTTAGATAACTTATAGGTAGTATTAAGACCTAATTAAAGCTTATATTAAATAAATAATATAAACATGTTAAAAGGGGAAAAGCCTAAATAAAAAATAATGAAAATATTAATCAGATCCAAAGTAGTTTTTAATGAATTGTACAGTGTTACCCCCATTAAGCTACAGGAACGAACAATAATTAGTCACTGTACTACTTTTTAATAACTTACAAACTGTATTTTTTGGTGCAATACTGTCACAATTGTACTTTTTATAGTTATGTAACGGTGCGAGAGTGGCCGTGAAGCGCCGGGAGTCGAACCAAGATCTTTTTGGTGGTAGCCGCATTCTTAACCGCTCTCCCAAAAGGCGCGCCCCCTGGGCAGGAGCAAAGAGGGCTATTTGAAGGACTGACTCGCACCGCTACATACTCCGCCCCCAGTGAACGAGTAGGGGAAGAGTGAACGATATTTTACCACAGATGGGTGCACTAGCGCGAGAGAAAGGCTGCTTGAGTGAGTGAAGTTTGAGCCTGTTTGCTCGGATCCGTGGCTTGGCTCAAGTGCGAGCGCGTGCAGACTACACGAATGCGTGCGAGCAAGTCATCTCGTGGCGCCATCTGTGGAGTGTTCGGGTCTCCATTGCTGCGTGCGTAAATGCCGGGTCACCAGATGTAACGGTGCGAGAGTGGCTGTGAAGCGCCGGGAGTCGAACCAAGATCTTTTTGGTGGTAGCCGCATTCTTTACCGCTCTCCCAAAAGGCGCGCCCCCTGGGCAGGAGCAAAGAGGGCTATTTGAAGGACTGACTCACACCGCTACAGTTATTTCTAATTTTTTTGACATTACTAACATCCATCATGTGAGAGAAACAAACAATAACTATTTTCTGAGAAAAATCGATTATAATAATCATTGAAACACATAAGGTAATTAAATAAAACAAATTGTAAAAAGTTTAAACTCCTCTCTGGAAAAATGTCCATTTTTGAAGATATGACACTGTTCACTTCTATAAGCGATATGATCGGAACTTTTAACTATATATTCTGCTGTAGTGCAATTCAGATTTATGTTAGAAGCGCGCCCTTTTTTAATTTATACATATCATAAACCGTTAATTTATGTATTCAATCAGAAAAACGATTCAAATTACTCTCCTAGGTGTTTACGTCAGCTAGATTTCATATCGCAGTTTTCGATCATTGGGATAATATTATTGCAGACGTTTTGTCGCGAATTGAAGAAATTTCCATTCCATCCGCTATCGACATTGAATCCTTATCTGACGTGCAATCCGAAGATTGTGATTTTTTAAAACTTTTAGATGATACAAATTGTAACCATTCGCTAAAATTAAAAAAAAAAATCAGGTTCCAAATTCAAATAAGTTTTTTTATTTTGTGATATTTCAGTGTCAAATATTCGGCCTATTGTTCCAAATTCTTTTGATAAGGGAGTGTTTAATTCTTACCATAATTTATCCCACCCACGCATACGCGCAACAATTAAATCTATTTCGGAAAAATATGTTTGGCCAAATATGAAAGCGGATATCAAATTATATTGTCAGACATGTTTAGACTTCCAGCGAACTAAAGTTCATTAGGCATACTAAATCTCCTTATGGTGACTTCCTCCTACCTGACGGAAGATTCAAATATATTCATATTGATTTAATTGGGCCACTTCCGGTCTGTCTTGGTAATCGCTTCACACTCTGGTCGGAATTTACCTCTATAGTTGATATAACTGCGGAAACTGTAGCTAAAGCTTTATATTTTTCTTTGATATCACGTTTTGGGGTTCCTTCAGTCATTACCAGTGACCAAGGTAGACAATTTGAATCCTCACTTTTTAAGTCTTTTACTGCTCTTTTTGGAATTAAACTGCACAGGACATCCGCATATAATCCCAAGTGCAATGGAATGGCGGAACGACTTTACAGGCCACTAAAACAGGCGCTAACTTGTCTGTTGCCTCTGACGGGTCAACGCTGCACCAGCTGTGCTCCTCGGTCTAAGGGCAGTATACAGAGAGGACCTGCAGTCTTCCGTAGCTGAACTCGTCCATGGTGAGACAATTCGTTTGCCAGGAGATTTCGTCGCTGAATCCAAAATTCTGGTTCTAAGTTCGACGTTTCTTCAACAGCTGCACAAGATCAACGGTTCGTTTAGTCCAACTCAAACATCAGGACATGGAGTGCCCACGTTTTTCGTTCCAAAGGATTAGATAACCTGTACCCACGTCTTCATTCGACATGATGCAAAACGACGAACCTTACAACCACATTACGATGGACCATTTCTTGTGCTCAAACGTCTCCCAAAGGACTTTGTTCTCTATAAAAGGAAAAGCTAAAACTGTTTCTATAGTCCGATTAAAACCTGCGTATATTTTAAATCAAGATTTGAGTCTAAAGACTGTGAACGCGAATTCTGTTAGTGTGACTACACGTTTCGGCAAGAAAGTACATTTTCCGGACAGATTCGTCTCTCCCTGATATTCTCGAGACTCAGAGGGGAGTATTGTGGCGGTTAGTCAAAATATTTTATTTTCTGACTTTATATTTGCATATTGTTTTTTAAATGTCAAAATTTCAACCACCGAGCGGGTTTCAATAGCCAACAATTTTGTATTTAGAGAGAGTCAGTTGTAGTCTTTTTAGCTTGCTTGCACTTTGCTCGATCCTCTGACGGCCGTGACGGAATGGCTGCTTGTTATATTTTTAGTACTTTTTATTTTACTTCAAATGTAAATAGTTAAAAACCTTATTTTTTTTAGTTTTAAACCATGTCTCTGTAGCCAGTCAGTTACAGCATCTAAATGGACGGATCGACCGTCCTCTACACTCACAAACGTAAATTCATTTTAGTTGCTTGTTGGTCCACACATTATAGAACACTTGTTACGTTTCATTCTTTACCAAGCATAGCAGCGTGAAGTACATGCCATTGCATAGACGGGATCCTACAGTAGTAAATTAGTTTCGACATTGTAAAGATTTGGCGTGATTGACAAATAACGAAATTATTTACCTTATTATTCGCCAAGGGATAAGCAAATTCATCCCTAGCTTTCGAAAGGAAATTAGCGGTTCAACTGGCAACACTAACTTCGTTAATAAACAAATTGTGTTTATTAACGGCGCCTAACCCTATGCTGCTCCAGATAATGAAGTGTCTGTAATCATTCGTTGGTGGTACAAATATTTCCTGAAAACATGTAAGTTATTAGTTTCGTATAGACTAAGATTTGAAATTCGTAGCTTCTAACTTTTATTTATTGCTTCATTCAATTTGACCTCAGCACAAGTCTGTGTTTCGAATTATTTGAATTTTCGCTCTAGCTCTTACAACCAATACTGAAAAAAAGTTCTTTTACATTTCATTTAACATGCTTTGAATTATGCTTAATGCCTTAAAATCTTAGTTATTTGAATCTTTTGTGATAGGTTTAAAAATATTTTCTTTTTAAGTTCACCTAAAATTGTAACAGTGTTGAAATTCGACCGCAATTTATTGAATTAACCTGGAACGCTTAAACAATGTCTAATAGTTAAGCCTCGAACGTTTAAACAACTATTAGATATTTTAGTTTTTTTGTTATGCAATAGTTTGTCTTGTTTAAGTAACCGATAATCACTGAGTAATTTAATTTAGTGCATTTGTAACACATTATACAAAACATTATGCATGAGTTCTATTTTTTTGCCTTCCTTCTGCTATAAAGAAAATAGAAATAAAAAATTTCCTGCGAGTCTATTATATTTGAATAAATTAGAAAAACGAATACTCACTTTCAATTTAATCGAGAGTTCAAAACGCTAGCGTAAATCAACAGACTTACAAAAGGTAGAATCGAAGCACAATAAAAGTCACCGCACTTATTATTTCACATTTTAAAATTATATTTGACGTTCTTAGTTTTAAATTATTTTTTATTTTATTTGACATTGTACTGGACGTTTTATTATCATATATATGGGTGATTTTCAAAAAGATTGATGGTTTGATGTCCGCAGTATAAAATCTGAATTTCATGTCGATAAAACTACTATTCTGCCATTGTAAAAACCTGAAGGGAAGCATAATTTCATACTTAATTCAATGCATTCATTACATATTTTTCAAGTTGTGAAATAGTAGGCTTTTTCTATTACTTTAGTTAGAAAGTAATGGAAAATTGCGTGTCCGGAGCAAACAAATTCACAGAATCAGTCTTTTGTAAATTATTCGAAGTAACTTTTTTATTCAATAGGATTTAAAACATGAAGTAATATGTGTTTACTTAACAAAAATGCAAGTGATTTTGCTGAAATGTTTATCAAATATTTTAAAATTTTAAAGAAAGGTTTTGTCCGGACATGCGTCTCATCAGTGTTACCTCGAGAAAGTTACTATCATTTAACTTTCAAAATATTTAAATATTGTAATTATTTCATGTGGCAGGGAAGCCTTGTATGTTTCTTTTAACAACGTACCATCTAGAACCTGTTAGTTTTATTTCTTTACTGTTTTATAGTGGAACATACAATTGAACATGAGTATTTTTATTTCTACTCAGGAGTGTTACCCATTTATTTCCCAATATTTTTTACAGCATAAAAATAATCAATTCAGCAATAGTGTATTTATTGTAGAGGAATAAATCGGTCCAATTACATTTTCAGGAAAACAGCCGGAATTTTTTTTAGTGAAGAATTTCTTAATAAATCTCATTAGTAATACCCACTCATGAGTGTTACTTGCTAAGATAAGGAAGTTACAATCATGATTGGAACAACCAAATAATAAATAAAAATCTGCACATATAGATATTTTATGAGCTTTAACTCAAGCGGATATTAGTTTTTTATTCAAGAATATATTTTATTTCTCCAAATATATATTTTAAAAGGGACACCCTGACACAAAATTTTTAAGTTGGCAGATATGATTTTTGCGTGTTTTGTTTAAGATATGTTTCATTCTTAAGGGGAAAATAAAAAAAAAAAAAAAACTCCCGTACTTGTAACCCCCCCCCCCCCCAAATAAATAAATAAATAAAAAAAAACAAATGAGTAAAAAAGTAAACATTTGTTCGGGTATGCCAGTTGTTACTTTATGTAAATAAGAAAGTAATTTGTGGAGAGCTATTATTTTCACTTTACTTAAAGATATGGTTTGCAGAATTAGAACTATTTATTTCGATATTTTTTCTTCCTACTTTAAAACTGAAATTAAGTTTTATTAGTTCTGTCTAAAAACATCTATTTTTGGATCAGAATTGTGAGAGTAGTGATGGTTTTATCACATTTTTAATGTAGCATCGCAATTAATGTTTAAATAATTTCAATTTTGGTCTCTCTTTATAATTATTGTTATTTTTATTACTATTATTATTTTTGGTGCATTATTGGAAGAGGATTGCTTGTTTGTCTCATGAGTGTTACTGTAGCTAAAAATTAGAATTGTATTGATATATTTGTTAGTTAATAATTAAAAAAATGGTTTGCTAATTAAGGCTATCTAGTTACTTCTTATAATTGTAGGGAAAAGATTTAGTTTTTAAGAAAATACATTCTTATTGAAAGTTATATGCTTCATTTAACAAACAAAGTAACACTCCTGAGATAAATTACTTTTAAAATAGTTTAAAATTTTTAAATATGTCAATTTTAATACTATTTTTACTTATTACAAAGTATTTAAAATTACCTGAACAAGATTTTTTAGATTAATTATTCATAAGGATTACTTTACTGAATGTTTAATAACGTAACATTCATGAGAAAAACAATCACTTGTCAAGACACTTTTTGAAATATCTAAAATATAAATAAATTAAATCGAAAAAAAACACCTGATTAGAATGCAGTAAACTATAAGGAATTCATACGTAGGCAAGTTTTTATGTTTGATACAATAAAAATTTTCAGATTGTGTCAAACCCAATCCGTCAACAAATTTGAAAATCACCCATATACATATTTTTGGAAATGGGTTAACCTTAGGATTAGTATTTTGCTTTGACATTTATTTGGTGGATTACATTTTTTCTTTTTCTTTGTTGTTGACCTTTCTTATTCTTTGTGTTATAAATAGTAAAATGTACATTGAGTATTCTATGCATGTTGTAGATTGTAGACGTAAGGAGTAGTTTGGAAGTTTGAAGAATAGATTCTACTAAATAAAGACTTCGAATCTACGTCGAAGGTGGGAGAAAAAGGAAAAAAATAGCAAATCGTAGCAACCTATAAATATATGTATGTATATCTATACATGGCCTTACCATAGGAAAACTTAGGTATTTAAACATATAATGGTTATTCAAAAAAAAAAAAAAAAAAAAAAATAGGGAGTAACTTTTCTCCGACCATAGCAACTATGAAAAAAAATCATTATTATATGATCAGTATGTATATTATTAAGTTACGATGAGGATATATGACTCATTTGTCATTTGAATGTGTTTACAGTATATATTACAAGTGCCAGATTACGTTGAAATCACGACTGTTCCATTTGTTCAACTAATTATTAATAATGCTTTGAATCTAAGGCAAATTAATGGCTTTTATAGCCTGAGATAATGCGTTGGCATATCATTAGTTTTACTGACATCAACTTCTCAAAACTATTGAAGACAAAATTCCGATCCCGTATACTTTTCAATAAGTATAATGGAAAGTTACTACAGTAAAAATTTTTGGTGTTACTCAACATGAGTTTTGGTATTCAGTTGGTGTAAAGTTGAAAATTATTCATTTTTGATACATTTTAAATTTTTATGTGTGTCTAAGAAAATATAGACTGTATAATGTTTCTTAGCACATGAAATTTAATAACTCCCGTTACGTAACGAAATTTCATTACGATTGCTCATTTCTATAAAAATAGGATAATTGCGCAATCGTGAGGAACTTTCGATACATAGATGAGTGAACGAACATCATATGCTACAAAAACATTCTGATGACTGTATTTTTTTCGACATACACTTAAAAGAATGTAAAATTCATCAAAAACTTAATAATTTTCAACTTTACGTCAACTTAACACTGAAAATGGTGTTCAGTAACACCAAAAATGGTGGCAAATAAACGCAAAATTTGTACAGTGTAGCTGTGGATGAACCTATGTGTGTTGGTTTTGCGAAGATGAGAATTGAAGTTAACAACTTATTTTAACTGACTCTTATGAATCAATATCTTATTTTTCAAAATTACTTTTACAGTAATTTTAATTTAGTGTGAGTGTTTTTCCTGAAAAAGCAAAAAAGTGATGTTTCATCCATAATTATCACCCCGGTACGAGTCACGGATCAGTTAAAGAAAACTATTCCTTTTATGTACTTTTCTCTACCAGACCCCTACCTGTTAGCCAAGGCCTTAGGATTGCTTACGCACGGGGAGAGGTAGTGGGGTCTACGGATTTTACATGCACATATCTCCAAGTATACATGGTGGTCTTCAGTGGGTATCGAACGCGCGACCTTCCAGGTGGAAGTCCGACGTGCTAACCACTAGGCTACCCCGGCCCTCCTTTTATGTACTAGTAGATAACAACCCAAGAATCCCATAAATGCATTTTTCAACCCTATTATAATAATCCTCATAGAAGATAAAAGATGTGATCCGAAACTAGTTGTGGATCAAAACTAAGAGTAATACTTTAATTTCAAAATGATTGCCTTACAATTTCATGATTATTGCATACTTCCAAACTACGTATTATAAATAAGTTAAATGAGTTTTAGCACGTAGGTGCTCCTATCGTATCGTCTATAAGTGTATTTTGCTTCTTCAGAAAGAGCGTTAACTTCTGACATGTTTAAGGGGGAAGGCGATGAGTCGTGGGGAGGGGAATGTTTGATTTGCTACACTGTACACTGCTTACGCAGGGACATCAGCCAATTTTTTTTCAAAAATAAGAAGAAAAATAGGAGAGTTTGGAGAAAAAATAGGAAAAAACAGGAACTTCAGAAGCAAAAAATAGTAAGTTTAGAAAAAAGAAATACTAAAAAATAGCAGTGCAAAAATTAAAAAAAAAAAAAAAATACTTACTCTCAACAAATAAAATAAATGTAATCAAGTAAATAAAACTAACAAAAACACAACATAGCTTTAACTGCTTTATTAAGAATATTTTACCATGATTCTATTGCGATTAATTTTTATTTAATAAGTTTTTTAAGTCATTAAGTTTCTTTTGAGCAATGTTGAGTTCTTCAGTTAGTTCTTTTATTTGTTTAGTTCCCGCATCAATCATAGTAGAAGCGACTCGCATTTCATTAAAATCCTTGGCTTTCTTCAATGCTTTTTGTAGTCTTTCATTTCCTTCTGACACACTTGTTAGCCGAAGATATCTCCTCCTGTAAGGTTTTTACTTTTTTCAACAAGGTAGAGAGTTCTTCGTTTTTCAACTTAAACTTCTCTAGAGCAGCTTTTTCATTTTTAATTTTCTCCTCTGCTTCTTTTTTCTTTTCTTCTGCAGCTTTTTTCAGAGTTTCTTTTTCTTGGTGTTAGGCAGCGTGACTTTTCACCACACTTCGTAACAGTGGACCAGTCATTGTAATGATAATAAATTATCACCATGTCGTCTGATATAATCTTTAACATTCCTCAGGCCAATTATTGAAGCTTCTGATAAATTGGCCCTTGATTTTGTCACGATTGAATTGTTAAGGGAGAATTCCCGTTCCACATCCGAATTTCCGTGCGACAGTGACAAACAATTCTTCACAAATGTAGAAACATGCTGAAACTTCATTCTACCTGTACCCACATCTTTGATGGAAAGCACACCTCTCCAATACAAATCAATCCGAGGAGTGCCTTCTTTCGAAAACTCGTCGCTCAGCTTCTGCACCTCTGGATCAAACTTGTATGCCTGCCATTCAGATACAACCAAATCAACAGTAGCGTTATCCATGTTCAATGGCTTCATGGCTATGCACAATCTACGAATGACATTGCTGTTCACCGTCTCTCTCATTAGAGGATGCAAGACTTTGAGCAAAGCACAATCATAGGGTAGAGCCTTTTTTAAATGACTGGCCAATGATTTTAAACATGACCTAATTGCCATTTTTACCTCTTTACATTTTACATCAGTTAAACATGTCAAAGCCTTCAGTGCCCCGGTGCCAACATCCAAGTTCTTAAGGGGACGAAAGTGTTCAAAATTTTCAATATCAAAGTTTATTAATTCACTGTACTGCATCAAATCTTTAACGCATTCTTCTTTGATAAACTTTAAAATAACTGCTCTCAAAAGCTCACACATTTTATTGTACAGCATATGAATGAGGGGAGCTTCTGTCTGAAATAAGGACAGATAAGTTTGTTGCACAAGAAATAAGCTAGCAACAAACTCTAAGTAGACTACAGTTGACTTATCCTTCAATGCTTGCACAATGCGTTTGTACCGAGCATTGTTTTGCAACGAATTCCAATTTTCTTTTTGTTTCGGTAGGAAATTTACAAAATATTCATAAAGGGCAGGATATACACTGATGATCCTCTGAATAACTGGTCCTAATGTCAGCCACCTTGAACTGACATGGCGCAACAGAAACCTTTCTTCACACTCCAACAGCTTCTCTATTTCTTTTAAATCTTCTCTTCTAGCTGCGCTTTTCTTAAAAAAGAAAAATACATCAGTAGCTAATTCGTCGATATCTAGTGGAAGATTCTCTATAGATTTAGCAAAGCAATTGTGAACTTTATGCAGGCTGCAGGTGTCGATGTCCACAAGTTGGCCTGCTCCTAAAATTTTAAGCTCATCATTGACTTTTTTTTGTATTGATAGATTCACTTTCGGGCCATCCATGCCTAACATCAATATTTTTGTTAAAGGAATTTCATCCTCCTCTAAAACTTAATAGATGCTTTTGGACACAGTTGTGGCATCAGCATGACCAAGAAAAATTGATGTTAAATACGCACAAATCACATTATTTACATCAATACTCCAATACCTCACATAGATGTCTAATTGTTTTACAGTTTGTGACGTTGTTGTTTCATCAAAGGACAAACTGAAAAACAAACCACTACTCAGTGATTTTTTTAGATCATTCACAAGTTCTTTGTGAAAAAAAGGCCCAAAACCATGAGAAATAACATAGGACACTTTCCTATCACCTAGATTCATAGCACTGGCTACAGGATTCCCACTGAACATCTCTTGAAACAGAGGCACAATATCTTTACATGATCCAAATGAAAAGTTTGAAACTGCAACTTTTATAGCCCATAGAGCTTCTGCTTTAGATGCCAATTGTTCAGTAGTTAGATTGACTGCCAAGCTTACAGTTTTGTCTTTTTCTTTTCCTGTCAGTGTTCTTTGCCCTCTTAACAATTTTGATGCCTCTTTATGTTTTTTTCTGGTTGCGTGCTGCAACACTTGAGAAATTCCACTGTTACAAACAGAAACTTCACACCGACACAGTGAGCAATGTACCTTGTTTTCATTATCCTTATCTTTTATACTGCACCAGTTTCCTATGAAGTCTCCATTACTATCCTTAACTTCAAGCCACTTGTCTTTGAACTTCGATCGACCGACCACCTGGCATGATTACCTATGAATAGATAGAAACATATAATATTTTCATAAAATATATAAATACAAAATAGCATTTTAGTTTCCGACTTTTAAAACCTTGAAGCATTTAAATGTTTTTTAGTTTATGAACTTTTTTGTTAAATATTTGTATAATTATCGTTATTCTTAAATGTAAAGAAAATTGGATACTACGTCTGATAGTTAGCATTTAGCAATGTATCTCTAGTACAGATGGATACAAAAATGAAAAAAGAAAAACTTCATGTTTCTAACTGTACTAGTTAATTGACTTTTTCCTTGCTCAAAGAACACTATTACCTATGATACAAGAAAAATAATTTTGACAGTTATTTAATATGAATATTTTTGATGAAATTGAATTCAAAACAAATTAAATAAACTTCCTAATTAATTAAACTTCCTAAAAGTCAAAACACAGTATATAACTAAAACCCTGTTATCAAAATTTTAATTAAGAGCAACACAAAAAGCAATTACCAAGCTATTAAATGAAATATAAAAATTACATAAATGATTCCTACAAAATTTAGACTTAATTTTTTATATATAAGCTTATACTCTATTAACCAGTCTCTAAAACGCCAAAGACGTATCAGGAAAACTCGTGCGCGCATCAGTTACTATTTTAAAAGCATAGAAGACAGAATGGAAATAGCCGTGACTAAAGAATCGCCGATAAACGGTGCAAAATCGCCGAAAATTTCGAAAAGCAAAAGGCTCTAATTAAAATTCGAATCAGCGAAATTATCATATATCGAAAATCGACTTCTGCCGAAGTTTTATTTTTCCTGTAGTAGTACAGAACCTCGTATCCGGCACGCTCGGGATTATCGCTATCCCGGATAACTGAATTTCCCGGTTTTTTGGATCGCTAAAAGATGCCGATATCGGAGGTTTATCGAATCCAAATTACAATAACAAATGGTAATAATACTTCAAAATAAGTAGAAAACAGTAAATAAATACTTCTAACTTAAGAAATATTAAAAGAAAAGAACTCTATTTAAAAGATAAAAATCAATAGCATTCGCAAATCAAAACGAGAGAGGGGGGGGGGGAGGGGGTTTTGAAAATGACATTTATTAAATGATTCAAATACAGTATGGGACCTCAAATTCGAAACGCTCGGCGCCGCGATCTTTCCGAATTTAGGAATTTTCCGGATTTGAGTTCCGGACGAAGTTGGAGTCTATTTACATTCGAGGCAAACATCGAAAAATCTAAACTTTTCCCGATATTATTTTAACCTCTTTAATTAAACAATAAAATAAAAGAATTCCGTCAAATTCTAATATGATTTTATATTATTTAGCCACTTACTAGAGACTTTAAATTGCAGTAAAAGATATGACTATCGGGAAAATGAGAGAAAAGGCCGAATTCCAATTTCGCGAATATTCTATATCGCGCGAAAATTAGAGCTCATTTTAAAAAATAAATGTATTAAAACTACAAGAAATAAAAAAACAGCAAAATTTGATGATATTAACTCTGAATTAAAGCAACAATTAATAAAAATTCTAGTCGCAAAAACGAACCCTTTTCAGAAAATCGCGAAATAACGTTTTTGACAACTGAGATAAGAAGTTCTGTTCTAAAGGGAAAACAATCGCCGAAAGTTTTTCAGCATAATGAAATTTATAATCAGGAACCGAAAATTCCAATTTTAAATTGCGTCCACTTAATTTACCATAATCGACCACACACAAAAAAAATATATTAATTCTCTAATCCAACTCGGACAAAATTTCATAGATTTAAAGCTGGAATGTGTACAGCTATGAATGATTTATTAAAATAATTTTTAAAATATTCCAATTACTAACACAAGAACAGTGTGTTCAAAGTTATATCCCCCCCCCCCATGTTCAAAGTAGCCCCGTTTTACGGTAGCAGTTTAATTTTACTTGTACAAGACTATGAACATTGATAGAATTATGTAGGCAATTACAAATTTAAAATTAAACAAAATAAAAAAATCGAGTTATACTTGAAATTCGTAGTCTCGACTCAGCCAAGGAATGCCGAAAATTTACCGATTTCCGAAATTTTTATGGTATATAGAAAATATTTTCCAACACTCTGTTTCTGAAACGGCAATCCTGGCTTTTAAATAACAAATCACTTGACTTTTAAATATTCTTTTTAAAAAATCAAAATTCCTTTTTTCTAAAAACGGAAATAAGAGTAAACTTATTCCGTAGATCCGAGTTTAGACATTTTTACGCTTTAAAGATTAGTAATAAATATAAACAAAATTACTTAATTGTAAAGAAAAAAAAATAACTTACCACTTTAATAATATATTCCAAAGGAAGGCACCAAAATATTTCAACTTCAAACCACGTGTATTAATTTGGTAAACGGAACGCTGAAAGCAAACTTCTTCCACTTCTTCAGAATAATATAAATTGGCAAACAGCCAATAACTTCAAGCGTTATCTGAAAAATAATGTGTGCTTGGCTTCAACCTCCTCCCTCCCTCCACTCCGGAGAGTGAATAGCCAATAGTAATGCTTGACCTTGAATCAACTAATTCGTAAGCCGCGTATGGGATGAAGCGGAAAGAATAATATAAAATAAAAACTATAAAAAATAGGAAATAATAGGAAAAAATAGGAAAAATAGGAGGGGTGCCGAAAAAATAGGAAAAATAGGAGGGGTGCCGGAAAAATAGTAAAAATAGGAGGTCTGCGGTCCCTGCTTACGTCATTCTCTTAGTAACTTTTCTACATCCAAAACACTTCTTGCACTCACAGACAGACCGACACACATTTTCCACATCACAAAACCCAACTTTACAAATTTTTTATTTTTCAATCTTTATTCAATCGCGTTACTTATTTTTGACTTCTCTTTATTTTGAAGATGCATTAAGTCTTCTTTCATACGTTTTTCTACTTTTATAGGCAAGTAGGCTAAAAAGGGATCAAAAAGTCTAAAACTTCCTTGTTTTTTCTGTTTCTTCGTTTGGTTCCTAGAATTCTTATTTTAAACACTTCATACTGAATATCTTTTACTACCAATTATTAAAATTTCTGTACGCTTAATCTTTAATGACTTATATGCACATAAATTTCTTTTTACACGAACGGTTCTTTTTTTATGATGCGCCAGTGCGCTAAAAAGTAAAAAAATGCATGTGAAAAAAATATATCGTGTTTTTCAAACTTATTTTCTTTGCTGCTATTTCTGAAACATGCATTGAAATCGGAAATATATGGAGCTCCTATTTGAATAGTGTTTCATTTCATGTTTATTCATTCTGAGATACAGAGCCTTTAAGTCTGACGAATGCATGTACATTTCGACCACGAAATTTTGACATTTGGACGCTTCTGCGCGTGGCAGAAAAGAACGAATCTATTAGAGTTTTAGGGAAGTTCGCTTTGCAGATGCGTTTATTTAGTACGCGAATCAGAATGTTTGCTTCTTTGTTTTTTTGAAAGCAACTACATTTATAAACTGGCATATAGCATCAGTTCGGAAGAACTGAAGCATGCTAAACGAGCTACAGCAAGGATCAAAACATACCAGAAGTTCCTCCATTGAGCATGAATGGATTCTTCTTGGCACTCTGCCTGGAAGATAGGTACAGTTCTACCATAAACCAAAGCTAATTCTATAGTTGACCTCTGTCGGCCGTAGAGATGAGATGGAGGTGTACAATTTTTAAAATATGATATAAATAACTTGTCTGAGCACGAAAATGAAGCTAACTTTTTTTTTAAGTGGAGTTTGACCATTATTCAAATAAGCCCTTTATATATTGATAAACTTTGATTGTTTCATTTTTGAGTCAATGTAAACAACTTTTCTGTATTTCAATAAAACATGTACTTTTAAAGAATTGCCAAATTAGGTTTTCCCGCATGCTTATGCCCATTTTAAGCATCTTTGAAATCAAACCTAATTTCCACTCTCTCTCTCCCCTGGTGTATAATACCCAATCACAATAAAAGATGGACACAATCTTGAAAGTTACTATTTTTACTGAATCAATGAATAAAATTATTTGTTTTTTCAGAACATGAAATTAACTTTTTGCAGTTTCAATGTTATAATAACGTTTCTCCGACATTATTAATTAAAAATAATTCTGTTACCAAAGGCCAAGTAATATTAGTTTTAGAAGTCAATAAGGAGATAGTATGGATACGAAAATAAATATTTAAAGACTTTGATACATGCATTTTTGATAAATTTTTAGTTTGTGTTCAACAACATAAAATTTTCAAGTTCTTATTTCTTTGCACTGATATATATGCAACTGATGCAACGTTTTAAAAAAGAGAAATTTAAGAAATAGTAATTATGAAAAATAAATGCTTTACCTTTCGCATTACTACCTGAATGCTCAAATTTACGAAGAATTTTAACCAGCTTTAAGTAGTGAATTATTAATTTCAGGCAAAAAATTGTTTTTTGATTACGTGCGTCTCTTCAAACAAAGCTTAAAATTGTTTCTTAAAAAGTTAAAAATATTCCTTTTAATAATTTTTTGCAGGAAAATTTTAAAACGTAAATCATGTTCTTTAAGACTACTTTTCTCTTTCTGTTAAAGAAATTGTAGTCTGTTCTAAAGTTCAGGGATTTCTTTTATTGGACTAGCTTAAAAAATCCATTTAACAAGCGTCTTTTTGGTTGATTTTCGAAGAGCTTAAAACTTTCAAACTGAATAACTAATTAAACTTATGTTAATTAATATTGCTTCGTAATGAAGGATAAAAGTGCATTAGTTTATTGAAAATTGTTACAGTAAAAGTTTAAGGTTACCTTTCGTGAACCCATTAAAATTCCATGCTAAACAGCTTCTTTCTTTATTAATTAAAAATGTAAATCCTTGCTATGAGGGGTAAGTAACTTTAGTACGTTTTGGACAGAAATCATATAAAGGATTAAAATATTAAACTTACATATGTTATGGTAAATTTATAATTTATCATTTAATGGGTTACAACTTCACATTGAAAAAACAACTTTGATTACAAAATAACATAATTATAAATACAGCTAGTACTTTTAGAATGAAATGTACTTGAGTAGAACATGATATGTTTAATTAGAAATTATAAAGGGGGGGGGGCGGCGGAAAATTTTACTTATTAAGAAATCGAACTATTCTATCAACAAGATGACTTAGATCATTCGACTTAATACTCGAAATTAACAATTCTTAATATTCGAAAATTCAATGTTTTAACATAATATTTGCAAGCTTTTCAGATAAAGATTGTTTTTTAATGGATAAATGGATATGGTTTCTCTAGCTGGGGGGGGGGGGGGCTTGTAAATGTTTTTTTTTTTGTTTGGTGTTGAAGCAAGGCTTGCCGTCATATTTCTTCTTCTCTGATCTAACTGTATCGGCAGTATTTTTGAAATTGTTTTAGCTCAGGGATAAGAAACAATTCATGACCTTATAAGAAAACTTAGTATGTACATTTGTGTCTTAAAACTTCTACATCAGTGGTGATATCATTTGGTATCTTGTGCATGGAACACAGCTTGTTAAATGGGAATGAGGAAAATATCTATACAAGCAGCTTAATATTGTGCCTTTAAAGAATAATAAATGAGGTTATATGCAAGGTGCAGAATGAGTTGTTTTTTTAAATCCTCGATAAGTAATAAATTTGAAAGTTTACAATCCTGATATTGTGCGTGATTTTTATCTTTGTTCTATGATCATTAGAAATTAAATTTTGTGCAAAATACGTTTTTGTAACAGTATTAATAATATTAATTTGATTTATATGTTTGAGGTCGTTTCAGAGCTTTTAGATTTCCTTGCTTCTATTTTCAAACAAAAACGATCATATTTTATTTAGCTCCGTAACTTCTGGTAAGAGTTATAATTTTTCCTGCTTCCTTTTCATTCCGGTTCATCTTAGCCAAAAATAACTCATAGTCGTTCAGCATTTTCAACTTCATTGTCAATAGTTATGAGCCATAAATAAGACAGAGCACCGAGCGAAGTAATTGTCCCGTGAAGCGTTAGTGTCCAGATAGATAATGTAAACGTTTCTCTGACTCCAGTATAAATATTTATATTATATACAATAAATTAACATTAACTCGGTTTTCTTTCAAATTTATTTTCATCAATTCTCAACTACGGGCAATCGACCGTTGTACTTCCTTGGCTCGATAATCATTCACTATTGCTATTCATTTTTAACTTAATTCAAAATATAATAATTATAAAACAAATTAATATGGAAAAGGCTACCCTACACCGATCGTGTATAACGCTCAATGATAGTTAGGAACAATCTAATTCCTTCTTAAATAGGTAGCCTCGGACCAACTAAATCTACATTTAAATCAATAACACTGATCGTACTCTCAATCATCAAAAATACAACAAATAAACTAAATTATATGAGAAAGTCCAAAAATTTCAATTACTCCAGAATCTGATTAATTTGCTTTTGAATGAACGAAACTGGTCTGTATAAATAGTTAAATTTGACAAGGAAACATTCGTTACGGGAGTTTCAAATATTTTTCAGTTGCAAGTTTTAATTTAAACACTCCTTGAATTTAAACACTCCATATTTTACATACTTTATTTAAAAATATTTGGTTCATTCTCCTTTTGTGATAATATTTTACAGTTGGATGGCAAGTTTATAATTTCAGACCCTTTTAAGTAGTAATTTTCCTTCTTCATCTAGCTTTGCACTGAACTAAGAACATTGAGTTCGAAATGAAACTCTTTCCCCCAAAACATACGTCACTAAGTGGAATATTTTTCTGGAAGGCGGGAAACAGCAATTAACTGTACTAGAGTTAATTCGCATTTTCTTTCTTACCATCAAAACAGGCCCGCAGACTTTAAATATTAGAGTAAAGCTGGGGATAGTTTCCAGTGGGATTACTAATTGAATTTTGCAACACGTGGTACGCTCGATGGGGTAATTCTTCAAACCCGATTACAGAAACAATTCTGTGCAAGGTTTTATCAAATTGGATTCTAGCGTTGATCGCGATTACTTACAATGTTTGCAGTTCCTGTTTCACTAGAATAAAAATAATTCTATTCTTTCAGTTTTTATAAAATCGCCCGAAAAATATTCCTACACAGTGGCGTATCAAGGATTTTTTTTTGGTGGGTGAAATTGTGCGGATTTTTTTTTTTTTAATTCCTGTTTACTTTATCGGTTCTACTAAATCTCGGAATTTCAGAAGGAATACATCCCGGTATCCTCCCCACCCGAATACGACCATGTTCATACATCATTTTTTGATGAAATACTGTTTTAGTTTATAGCGCAATATACAGTAGTTGCCATTTTTAAGTCCTTAACTGATCGGGGAATAGCTTTCGGGGTCCTTACTAATAAAAATTTGTCATACGAGGTGCGTTCTACCTGTTAGTTCTTCAACCTTAATTGTAAAAGCCATTTTCGAATTTTTCTTTTTTTAAATGCATACTCCGCATGAGCCGAATTGATTTGTAACGCAATTGATTATTTTATTTTTTCGTTTGTTCTTATAAGTTGTCGGAATTCGAATATTTGAAATATGAAACTGCAATTAGAACAACTATTGAAACAGGAGTTCTTAGCATTGTGTTTTATAAAAAATCACCAAATACCGCTAATATCGACAAACTGACACTGCTCAATGGATCGACCCCATTTTTGACACCAACTTGGTCGACATTTTTGGCGACAAATTTGTTAACAGCTAGACAGTATGTTGCCACGTTGTCGTTAAATGTTTGCCAATTTATGAAGTCATTCCCAAAATCAGAAAATACGGTGTGCCGAAAGCAATGAACAATCTGCTTGATTGCTTAAATACACACACACACAAATAAAGCTATTAAAATTTGGAAAATTTGACCCCAGTCCCCCCTAAAGTACAAATTTATGTTTGAAATAAACTGTACAATTTGGGTTTTGTTTGTTTCCTCGGAACTTATAAAAAGGTGAAGCAGATTTTTGAGAAACATACTACTTTAATGCAACTTGCGAAAAGTACCTAGATTCGCTAACGTGTAGTGTAGTATATCTTCAGAAACGAGTGAAGTGTGTGTTTATTAAACGTTTTCTAGAGAAAATAGCGTTATAGCTTTTTCTTTTAACTTTTTCTCCAGTTTTTTTTTTTTTTTTTTGCTGTGTCCATTTGCTACATTTGTCTGTCGTTTTATTTTTATGATCGTATCTTTACCCGAGCACATATTAATTGCTTTCTTGCTTTCGTGTTTGCTTGCTTTGTCCTTTGGGCATCAATACACCATATTTCTTTCGTTTTCATTGATCAGCAATATACAGCTGTTTGCTAAACCTTTTTTTCACAGATGCTGATGTCTTGCATTTGCTATGAAGCACATATATCTTGCTGAACTTTAATTTAATTTTTTTTATTCTTCATTATTTCACCATTTACCAATGAAAGCATAGAGGATGACAAGCTAAGTGACATTTTTGAAGAAGCCAAACTTTTTACTGGAAGTACGTGCTATTTGTCTCTTTTAAGCATGTATTATTTTTCCTTTATTTAATTATTTTCTTTCCATCTTCATTGTTTGCTAGCCCTTTAAGTAAAACTGCAATCAGTAATCAATCTATCTCCACCACAAGGAAAGAAGATGAGTTGGAAATGACCACTGACACACAAACATAATCAGCACCAACAAATTCCAATTTTTTTTGTTGACATAATGTTTTTCATGTCAGCAGCATAAAATCGTACCTAAAACTGATTGGGTGGAGGGACGAAAAAGAATTGTACATCAAAAACTTTAATGGCGTTTTTCTCAGATTCACTTATTTGTCATATATATCATACACAGTGTGTCAAAGAATTTTTTAGACTAGGTTTATAAAATAAAATAAAACCTAGTAATTATATTTTTTTAAGTATTTTTATTCAAAATAAACTCTTTCGGATTCAATACATTTGTTTTTACAGCGGTTTAACAACGATTCCAATGCCTGTTCCAGCTCACATTGTGGGACTGTCTCAAAGGCTCGCTTCGAAGCTGTTTGTACACAGTGTGCCAAGGAATTTTTAAGATTACAGCTGGAACTAAGCTTACAGTGGCGTTATCTGTGTTATCCAGCATTCGTGAAACTTCTTAACTATCAGCTGATCCACTACATTACCTTAGTTCATTTGGCTACTATTTGTTTTACTTTGATGACATTGACACGATACAGAAAGCTTCGACGCGAGCTTTGGAGGTAGTCCCACAATGGCGTGAGCTAAAACAGGCATTCGAATCGTTGGTAAACCACTGTAACAAATGTATTGAAGCCGAAAGAGTTGATTTTGAATAAAAATACTTAAAAAAAATATAATTACTAGTTTTTATTTTATGAACCTAGTCCTAAAAATTCCTTGACACACTGTGTATATATAACATAGTCTTTTACGAAGTTTTTGCGAACGGTTATTATTTTGAAATAAAGGACTTTAGTGGTAAGTAGTGGTCGAAATGAATAGATTATAGACGGTCATGCAGTAAACGTGGGCATCTGTCAACATAACCCCATAGAAACATTAACTGATTTGTGTCCGCATCATAAGTGCATTCTCAATTGAAAATGTCACTTTACGAGACAAATTCTCGTCATTTGCGAGAGGTTCGAATTTTGTTCTTCAGTATGAAGAAATGTGCAGCTCAGGTTCATCAAATGCTCTCAAATACTTATGGTGGGGTGCTATAAGTTAAAGCACGTGTTTAGAAAAGGATTTGAACAATTATTGGGGGTAACTTACCAAACTATTTTGAAACGCTTTAAAGGTATGGAAATGATAATAATTTTGTCGGGTGATCGTGCTAGACCCCACGTTGCGAAAGTAATCAACACACACTTGGAAACGTTTACATGTCATCCACTAAGCTTTCATTTGTATATGGTGAAATAATTAAGAGTAGAACAAGATTGGAAAAATTGAAATATGAAGTCCTACACCATCCGCCATGTCTCCTTCAGACATTGCTCCATCTGGAAAAAAAAGAAAAAGACAAGTAGGCTGTACGTTTTTAATTTATCTAATGTAAGCAATCTCTTGTATACGTGCTTTAGTGTTACTTTTGGAAAATTATAACAACTGTGATTAATGAGAATAATTGGAAGTTTTTAATTCCTAACTTTTGTCTTCTTAATATTCTGACTTTTCGTTAGAAAGCAAATTTCCTAATATGCGTAGCTTTTCCACCATCCTTGTAATCTAGGAATGATTAAATTAAGACATCTTGTATTTTGTACCTCATTTTTCACGCGTATCAAACCTTTTGACAGGAATGAATTCCCCTCCGAAAATGAGTTATTTTTAGTCTCGTTCTCGCAAACTCCCCGACCTAACCCTATCGCTAAAATTAATTGCAAATGCCGTGTAATTCAATTAATATTGACTCTCTGTTGGATCCCAGCGGAGCCCTTTAATAACCCGGTTGTGTAAGGAGAGCTTTGCGGAAGTGATTGTAGGTTGCTTTACGGAAATGCCAACCCTAGTAGCCAACTCTCCTCGCGTGCACAGGATCAACACTCCAACGGACTGAACCAGATCGGTCTAGCTGCTGATAGCGCCGGCCAATGGAGCTCTGTTCTGCCTGCACTGGACAGAGATGTAACTTGGTTAATTTAGGAAGGGACTATATATGATGGAATCAAAGTTATTTTCAGGGCCAAGTGAAAGAATTAATTTAATACCTCAAACGACAGGAGAGCAGCAAGAAAGGGAAGGTTACCATTTCTTGTTACCCGGGGGGGGGGGGGGGGTCATGCCCTCCATGGTCTAGAGCTAAGCTCACATTTACGTTCTTAATAAAAGCAATTAAATTATTTAAATCAAAAGCTAATTCATTGCTATTATTTTGATTTTCAAAAATATATGCATGGATTATCTCTAATAATAATAGAGTACAATATTCGTGTGTCTGTGTGTTTGTTGTCGGTTTACTTAACAGACTAGAGCCTAGAGCTACCAAAGTCGGCACACATGTTCTTTGGATAGTGAGGATGTGCACCTCGTAGAGATTTTTTTGAAATTCGATTTTAATATTTTGTTATTCCAACTTTTAGTCTAATTTTCCTATAAATTTACTAAAATGAAGACGGAAACATCCTTGCACATCTAAATATTACACATCAGTCAAATGCTTTGATTTTTGCGCTAAATGGAGTTTATCGGGAGCTGCTAAGTTATTTAGAATATGAGCTGTAAGTTTTTTAGTTCGAATTTCAAAGTCTTTCTTCTACTCAAAATAAAGGAGAACCAGCTCTTTCTTCTACTCAAAATAAAGGAGAACCAGCTGGTCATTTAACTTGTCGATACAGGCAAGACTAGGCGGATACCGCTAGTTACATATCAAAGTGTTCCTTGAAACACCGAAGCCCGTATATGCACTATATTTTGCAATTTGTATGCAAAAGAATCGTTGCTTTGTTCATTAGTTGTTTCCGCACAAAAGTATCATTTTGAACAGTAGTTAATGTTGTAATAAGGACTTGAAAGAATGATCGTACGTTATCACTTGTCACAGTAGCAAATAAAGAAATTGTTGTCATATCAGAAAAAAGTATGAATTTATACACTGTTGTAAATGGATATCATTGAGAAACGTTCAATAACTTTTGTTAAATCACAATTGCATAAATTTGCATGAAATTAATATAATTTATTTATTAATAAATAACTTTACAAAATATAAAATCTATTAACTATGTAAAAAAAAGTTAATACTTTTTCCTTCAAAACGATTTATATAGATGTTTCATAATTAAATATTTCAATCATAAATAAAATATCTCATGCAATTTTAAACCGTTTTGATATTGCAATTGCCTTTTCTACAATGTTGAATTTTTAAACGTTTTGATGCTGTCGCTGAATATACCTTTAAATGAGTGAACATTTTTTTTTGTTGAAAACAAAGTGTGCAAAACATTATACATAAAGCTGCCTTGTTTAATAAAGCGCAGTAACTACTCTTTCCGAAAATATGCTATTAGCTCCTTTGTTGTCGAAAATATTGACCGGACCCACAACTGACCATGGAGCCATTATAAATGACATAAAATGTAAGACTGGAGTTAAACTGATAAAAAAATCAAAGATTTTTGCTGGTCGAATTAATAGCTGTCGTTAGGGGAGCAGTGCTTTTATCCCATGATTATGAATAATTAGTCATGGGTGGAAAAAAGGATTATCACAGAGTTGTCTGAAATCAATCTTCCTAGTTAGGAGGGAAGGGAGACAGTAGGGAGGAAAATTGGAGAGGCATTATTAAAAGTCTTCATGTTGCGGCGTCTACCCATACTGTAGTTATAATCCTCACTTTCGTATACTTGATTAATTCATTTGTAAAATAATTAAGCAAATTTAAAATTAGCACTGTATAGGAAATTAAAATTAGTATTGTAAAGGGTTTTATTGTATCTAACGATGAAATATCACGTAGACTTTATAAAGTTGAACTTGGATTCTAAATTTTTGAATTCAATTTTGAGAAAACAATCATTGGATATGAATGCATGGATTAAAAAAAATATATTTTAATGAATTCTTAAAGCGTTTTCGTGTTAATAATTCTACTTGTATTACTTTCAAAAAAATATCCGAGGCTCATTATCCGAAAAATTATCCGTATGGTGCCTTCAAAAATAAAATGCGTAAAAAATATGAACTAATTATTAGGTGTAAAATAGCAACAGCAAATTAAATATATGGCTCTGCTCAAAAATTTATAAAATTTATTCTTTTGAATGGATGTTTAGAGAAAAATAAACTAAAATGTAAGAAAACACAAAGCGATAAAATGCTATAGTCTATGTACTATAAAGCGTGATATTCAACTGAGACCCGCGGGCGCCATGCGATCCAGCGAGGTTTTCCGAGTTGGTCGAAAAACGTAACACTGACTCGGAATTTCCCTTCTTTCCGTTTATGAGTTTGTACGCATATATGTATCATAATAAATACACAGCAATAACCCATTAAGATTCTGTCCGTGAGGTGTATTGCCAACTCTCATATTTGTGGCATTTAATGCAAAAATGTTCCCTACTCCTGATCTAGACTAACCTGAATAAATCCATACACCATATTATGTTCCTAACATATAACATTATTATTAACAAAGAAATATTTGGTATAATAATAAAATTAGAATAATTTCACTGAGTGATTTTCCTGGTTTTCATAAATTTAGTAGTATGATTTGCACTTAGTTTTGAATTTAAACCTATTTTGTTAGTCAGATTTATGTATAGTTAATTTGGTTTTAATGTTACATTTCAATTCATCTCACATGAGTTTGTTGGTTGTTTCGAGTTTTTTTTTGTTCATCAAATTTAATAGTAACTAATTCGGCTCAAATTATAGGATGCAGTTTATTTTTTAGTTTAAAATTTAGTGCCTTCTGGGTTTGTCAAGTTTAGTGTAGTTAATTTTGTTCAACTTCTTTACTGTAATTTATTTTAAAATTTTTAATTTACTGCTTTTTAGTTCGTCAAATCTATACGTTGCTAATTGAGTTCCTAAAAGTAAATAATCTTAAGTCATTTTTATAAAAAAGGCTTCTAACTTTGTAAATTTTGATGAAATAAATAATATTCTTCTTATTTATTAAAATATCATTAAAAAATATATAATGTAATATTTCTTAAACAAATAAACCTAAAATTTTAAACGTAAATGTATAGCAAATCATTATTTTTTTCTGGGCAGAACAGAGTTGGCTTCTAAGCGACTCAATTTGGTTCAAATTTTAGACTGTAATTAAGAAAGTATTACATTGTGCAGCAAATCACCCAAAGGTTGCGTACTTCTTATGATTTGTGATCAAAAAGTGTAATGCTACATGAAATCCAGTGCTTAATATCCTCTGTGTATTTCGAATAGACGTTCAATGCATTAGTTTTGAGCATCACCGCTCGTGATAGTACTCCGCCCGCCCATGCTGGCTTAGTACGCTGGCCTAACACTAGTATATTAACGGCTCTGCCTAGCCATTGCGAAGTTAGGGAGGTTGTAATGTATGAAATATATGTCTGCGTGAGAATAGTTGGAAATGGACTTCCAGTTGAATCATGAATAAGTTATTCGGACACAATATTTTGTACTGAATACATCGATTTCTAATCTTTGATGAAGCATTAAGTCACTGAATTGGATCCTAGTGGAAATTGTGTATCTTCTCCTCAAATCAACTGCCCACAGAATACAAGAGTTTTACGAACAGAAGGGGAAAGATGTTTAGCTGAATTGGAGGATGTCATTCGGAACTCACGTAATGCGATAGAAAAAATAAGTTAAAATGAATTATATCATAAGATTACAGAAATAGAAGATAACCATTTCTCATAGATTTAACCCTATCTCTGTGTGTCCTATTGAAACCTACCCAGTTATGACCTAGGATCCACGAGCCCCATGCTATAATTTGTAATATTAAATTAGTTTAATTATTTAACAATTAATCCTGCGTTATTTTAATTATATTGAAAGAAATAAACTTCTTAAATGAATTTTATTTATTTTTCCGCCCGTGCTGTTTTCTGATACTCTTCTGCTTTTGACTACCTGTTGAAAGTACTGGGGTCCACATGAACTCTTGGTCTCCGAGATAGGGTTAAATAAGTGTAGACATGAATTTTTATACAATATTATGTATTTTTATTCCATTGAAAGATACAAAGAAATGTTCAATTTTATAAATAATATTCACAAAAGATTAAGATAATTCATGTAGAATAAACAGCAGTTTTAACTCTTTATGATATAATGGTGAATTTATCTTTATGATAAATTACATGTATAGGCCAGGACGTATAAAATTTCTAACAGTGAATGTGATCTGCATGATAAAAATATTCTCTAATTTTCTTAGAGTTGCAAGCATGTTTTCTTACATTTAAAATAAGCGTACACAGGGTATTTTATACAATATTATATATTTTTATTTCATTAAAAATAATTAAGAAATATTTAATTTTCGAATAATTTTCAAAAGTAAGATATTTGATATAGAACAAAAAGCAATTTTAACTCTTTAATGGTGTAAAAAATACAGGTCAAGATAAATAAAACAATATAACAAATACAGGTCAAGAATAACATTTTAAACTACGAATGTAAATTGCATGAGGAAGATATTTTATGATTTTCTGACATTTGAAAGTTGATTTTGAAAGTAGCATCATGCATGCGAAAGACTAGAGAAAACCCTAATGTTTCAAAGGATTGCTAACGGTTGTTGATGTGATATGAAACTTTTGATAAAATATGAGGGGTAAAGTTATATATGGTATTTCATCTTTGTTCCTCCCTTTGAGCTGTGAAGACAATGCGAATTAGCGGAATAATAAGTTGCGGCAATCCCATTTATTTAACTCAAAAAGAATCAAAGTGGTCCCCTAGGGTGACATTGCATAATTCACTTTGGTAAATCGAGAACTGGCGGACCCTGTCGTAGAACACTGGTGTCGTGTTTATTATGTGCGCTGCAATAACTGATATTTGCCGACTTCAGGGGCATTCTTTAGGGAACATCAGATGTGTCAAACTCTCGATAGCAATGTCGATTTTTATACAGTTTTCGGTTCTCGAGTTTCATCGAAAAAATGCTCTTAGAATCGAAATTACTACCGAATTTGAAATAATAAGTGAATGAATTCAAATCATGCAGTTTTTGCTAGTTAAAACCTTCGTTTTTAGCCTACTTTCCCGTAAAAGTAAAAAAAATAATAATAAAGCATGAAAGAAGGCTTAATGTATCGTAAAAATATCGTTAAAAATAAAGAAAAGTAAAAAAAAAGTGAAGTAATTAAATAAAGATTGAAAAATAAAAAGTTTGAAAGTAGGGTTTTGAGATGGGGGGGGGGGGGGAATGTGTCTGTCGGTCTGTCTGTCGGTCTGTCCACCCCTAATAACTTTTGAACGAATAGTCCGATTCAAAAAATTCTTTTTGCATTCGAAAGATCTCGGCGAGGACATCTCATTTCCATATTTTACTTTTTGATTTGAACAATATTTCGTTCAATTTTGTACAGTTCAAAAAAATTTAACATTAGCGCCTATGGGCGAAAATGAAGCAAATTATGTAAACTCTGGGTACAAGATCCATGTTCCAATGAACAAGCTTACTGGAAGAATCTCTTGGCGTGAAATATCAGTTTGAACAGTTTTTGTTCATTTTTGAACAGTTCAAAAAATTAACATAGCGCTTACGGGGAAATTTCAATCCTATATAAATCCTGACCTAACGGACCGATTTGCTTGGAACAAACTTTATCGGAAAGCTCTTATAACGTAGAACATGTGCAAAGAGAAAGTTCACCCAGAACTAACGAGCCTATTTTCCTATAAAATTTTTTTATCGGAATTTTTAAGGATATTTCTCAATGAATAAATGAATGAGTGAAAGCATGAATTAATGAATAAATGAAGGAGTGAAAGAATAAATCAATGAATAAATGAATGAGGAAAATAATTAATAAATGAGGGAATAAATATATGAATGAGTAAATAAATGAATAAAGACATGAATGAGTGAACGAATGAATGAATGAATGGCTGAATACAGGAAAGAATGAATGAGTGAATGAATATGTATTATCCGTTGAAAAAGGTATATTTGAAATAATTAAGAACTAAAGCTAAAGGAGAAAGAGATAGCTAGATTATAAATTTGAATTTGGTGTATACGGGAAAGTAGGCTCGTATAGTTCTAGACGGAACTTCTTGTTATATTTTGGGATCCATTTTGTAACCCGTTCCGTAAAATTTTTCTCAGATGTAAAATACAAGACATGAATCATGCATGTAAAAATTAACTAATTTCATTGTGAATGAGTTGGGTTGACACCTAATTTGTTAATTTTCAATCTTATCACAAGTACATGATTTTAGTCCCACGAGGGAGAAAACACATAGTACGAAGCTAAATTTGGAAAGAATATGCACACACATTTTCAAGCATTTACCATCATTTTCTTTAGTTTGTGTTTTTCCTGCTTGGATTTATCCACTTATGTAAAATTGTAACTGCCGTAACACCTTATACAAGCGAGTTTTCAAGTTATTTTTTTAAATTAATGCGTAAGTAGTGAGCAGAACGTATAAAAAAAATTAAGTTTATATCTGGTATTTATACTGATAAAATTCGATAATACTAGAAAGTTATCCCTAGTTCTCTTCAAATTTGGTGATACTAAAGTTTTTTTTGTAGCATTTATTGTTTGAAGTCACTTCAAAGGCAGAGATCTTGTGCATGGTTCTTGTGCCTTCACTAGTCTAGTGGGGTTTGTGATACTACACGAATAACGACTTAAGTTTACAAAAATCGCTTTGAAGTTTAGTTTTTTTTCTGAGAATTAAAGTGGAATTTGTAGCCGACTTCCACAGCAAACATAGTTTTTCTTCAGGGACATAGTTTTTCTTCACTATCACCCTCTTGACAAGTCAAAATTATTGCAGATGATGATAACGTGTTTTTTAGCAAAACTTGTTACGTATTTGGTATAATCATGCACATTTTAATGACAATGTAACGAAATATTTTAAAATACATGTAGATTACGTAATAAGTTGGAATTCCTTTGGAGAAAAATCAGTTTTCTGCAGCAGGAATTTCCAAAAATGTAATCTACTTTATAATATTATAAAATAAAATATGGAAATTGAATCTAATGCACCATGTTTACGATAACGTGGAAAAAAAGTCTTCCCGTTTCTCAGAAATAAATCTGCGACAAAGAATAATTACAACCGAATGGACCATTATGTACTATTAGAAGAAAAAACACAGCAAAGAAAGCAAAATCTGTAAATTGTAAGAAAGTGCAGCAGGAATCGAGCGTTTAGCTTTTTGGAACACGCAGACAAGAACATTAAAATCTTTTCTTGCAATCTCTTGGGGTTTACTTCAAAAGTCCGATAAAATCTATAGGCAGGTATTAAGGACACATTTTAAGAAAACGGAGTTAAAAAAAAATATGAAACGAGTTTGCACAAAAATTCGTTTTCCTGTGTCTGCTAAATTTCTAGCAGATAATGTTGCAATGGGGAATAAGATGGCATCTTTTTTCTGCTTGTGTGACTTCTGTGGAATAGTTTAGCAATGACGGTCTAATAACGCCTATTAAAACTCAGAGCTCCAGAATAATAGATGAGACTTTAGACTGTTTTCTTGTACCCTTTTGTTTTAAGCTTAAAGAGGTTAGCAAACATGCCACGAGAAAATTAATTTCTCAGGAGAATTTCATTTACTCTGCTAAACTTGCGATGTGAAATTTATGGTTAGAGGTTTAAGTAATGCTATTAATTTTGCTAGGAAGTAGGAAAAAAAGCGTATTACAGAAATCAAATGAGGTTTTAGGATTTTAATAAAACTTTCCATTTAAACAGATTATTTTTTTTTTTCAATCTTAGAACAAAAGTTGAATCTCACTGTGTTCCAGGATATACTTAATATTTGAAATTGTAAGCATTTGCAATAAATTTACGATTTAAAAACTTATATAGATTTTCGTTTTGCTTGAAATTTATTGCACTCGCATTTCTAAAGCTTCTGTTTATACTGCCATAGACAAGGAAATATGGGGATCTTTTAGGAAGTTTTAAACAGCAGATATTCTAGGGCTATACTTTAAAACAATTAAAAAAAGCTTGTTTCCTCCATCAATTATTTAGTATTAACTTTATAAGTTTACCTTCAGTTATTAATTTGCTTCTGAAACACAAATTGTTTCAATTACTGTACATTAATTATCTATTTATTTATCTATGTACTTATTGTATGTCTATGACAGCTTCCTTCATGTACAAACTCTCGTAGAGGATATCATTTTACCAGAAAATGTATCATAGTCGTTTTCGATGACCATGATGACCTTTGTTCTTTACTAAAGAAGCAATTGAATGTTTTAGGAAGCCAGTCACGTGCTTATGTTTATAGTTTTGGTCATATGCTTAAGAGCTTACATTTTGGAATATAATTACACTCTCAACAATTATTATTTTGTTAACAATTATTATTATACTTTTGTACAGTTAATTCTGAATTACTTATCAACAAAGCTCTGTAACCCTTTAAGTAAATGACACTGATCGTTGATTATGTAGTAGTTAAGTGCCCTATCTGATTTCTTCTAAAAATTTATAATCTTCGCCGACTAGACGATAAAATTGGCTTCAAAAAGTTTTCGCCCTCTAGAAGTCGAAAAAATCGATTAAAAAAATCGTTTAATAGAAAAGAAGGAAAAGGTTTTTAAAAACTACCTTTGCCAACAAGAAGTCAATAAAATTAGCTTCAAAAAGTCTTCTTTGTCTAGAAGGCAACACAATTGATTTCGAAAAATCTTCAAAAACTAAAAAAAAAAAAAAATAAATAAATAAATAAATAAAAAGAGTGAAATAAAAATCGGCTCTAAAAATATTTATTCCTTCATCCATTATTTTATTATGGTTGAATGAATTAAGTATATCAATATTATTATGTTCATAGAATGTCTAATACGATCTTCAAGTTACGTAAATAAGCGAAATTAATTTTCGCATAAAAGCGATTTTTCCAAGTAAAATATTATTTAATTTTTTTTTTCTATTATCCGAAAGCAGAATTACATATTACGCTTAAAAATAATAATAATAAAATTCCTCTTTTCAAATACTCGGTAGTGTAACTATTTCTAAAATCAATATCCTAAACTGTTATTAGGTTAGTCAATTATGTTAGAGTGTCATGAAGAATAGATGTTTTGTAGATGTGGGAACTAAGTTAGATGCTTCCTTTTAATGAGACCGACTTCTCGGAAAATAATGTATCTGCTATTTATTTTAGCTCAATGCCCTATCTTTTATGCTTTTATCTGAGTAAAGAACTTGCCAGTGACAAATATTCCTTCATATACTTCTTTTGTTTTTAGTTCGGATTCTCAGAAGTGATGTAAATAGAAGAACGTATGCCAGAGTTCATATTTGTTTTTGTTTTGCGAGTACTTTAATAAGGAATCAGGAATAGAACCGAATGATTTTTATATCTGCTTCGTTGCTTTTACTAGGCTATATATATATATATATATACTGTGTAATAAACTATGGTTATTCATGTCAATATTTTATTTATTTATTTTTTGAAAAAAAAAAAATAGAAAAAACATCAATAGCTTTGAATGATGGAATTGGTATATTTTTTATTTTAGCTTTCAATAATTATGAATTATATTTTAAATTCAAAATTATTTTAAAGGCAACTCTTTAACCGAAGAAAATAGTCAAGATAGATGATAGATTTATTATTTTGAAATATGCACACCTTTTCTAACTTCTCTCAGATTTTGTTTTAAAGAATTTGTAGTAAATTTACGTTTCAGAAAGCTTTACACATATCTCAAAAATTTTTCCTGAATAACGGTTAATCTAGATTTATTGCATATATTTTTTTACAGTAGTTTAAATAAGGTAGGGTAAAGTGGTCATAGTATAAGGCTTCAGATGAAACACTGTTCTAAAATCACTTAACATCAATTTATGAGGAGACTAGTGCTTAACTTGCACAGTAATTCATGGGAACTCAAATCCTGTACTTCTTTTTCAATTTTATGGGAACTTTTGCCTGTTAGAGATAATTCAGGCTATCTACTCATGGAATTAAATATCGAAGGAATTTTTAGAAATTAAGTTCAGATTTCTTTTGTTTGAAATTTTTGTTGAAAAAAAGGGGACACTGGTTATAAATGCCAGTGTCTTTTCAGTTGTTGCCTGTTCACTCACAACTTTCTTGTTGTGTGTGAACAGGAGAACACCATTCTTTTTTGCACTGGTGAAGAGTAAGTCGTCTGTTTAAGTCTCTTTAATTTTGGTTGGCTTTTGGTCCATTGTAGTCTGTTTAAATGGACCAAATTAAACTATCATGCAGTGGGCATGTAAGTGACAAAAGAAACATTTTGAGTAAATGTGTATTAAGTTCGAACCTTTTGGGAGCGTTTGTGTAATTAATTTCTAAATCACGCTGGACAGCAGCACCTGTTAAGACTTCCATAAGCATATCTTACCACAAAACAGATAGACGTTTCCCTTATGATTTGCACTGGTTATCTCCATCTATTCAGTTTTTATAACTGAATAGTTCCTTTGCTTATAATTGCCTCATATTGTACACAAAAATACCAATTTAAGTAGGGGAGAAAACAGTTTTTTTTTGCTACTTAAGTGAATACTTTTAATACATTCTTAAAAAATAGTATGTTTTGATGCCTTAGAAATGTAAAAATATTTTGCCGATACTTCAAAATATCGTATATAGCGAACATCTCGATAACAAGAATATTCTGATCGGTAGTTTAGGTTTTTTTTGTACTTCTGTCTTGTTACCACGCAGTATTTTATTTGGAATGCATTCCGTTTTTCATATACTATTTAAAATATCATACTCAAATGAAACATACAATAAAAGCAAAAACCTAAATTAAAAAGAAAAGATCTTCAGCCTTTTCACTGAGGAAACGTCAGCGTTGTAAGGAATTTATAATTTTTTAAATGCGTATTTTTTTTCTTGTATTACATTTATTACCTTAAGCATAATACCAATACTTCTATGTGACGTTTACATTGCCTATCTTGTTGTATTTTAATCTTGTGAGAACAATTTCTACAACTTTCGTTTTTTTCTTCAGCACACTTAAAGCACATATATTAAAATTCAGTATTTTCTAATGTTTACTCTGCGCTTGAAATTTTTATTGCAGTTTCAGATTTTTATCATGCATGTCTTTAAATTATTTTTTCATGCTCTTTTCTTCTATCTGTGTGCTGGGAAGTGTGCAAACAATTATCTCGCTCTTATAGAAGCTGGAAATTTTGGAAAGAAGTTGCACAGCAATTACTTAAATCGGGGAACGTAATTTTTAATTCACTTCAGAAAGGTTTCCAACTGCGGACGTTTCTGTTTCAAGAGTGATAATTAAAGAGATGATGGGCAAGAGTACTTCGTTAAACTGTTTCGTTTTTCTTATTGCTCTCATTACTATTTTAAAATATCAAATACCCTGACATTTCAAAGAATATTTCTTAGGGGGATTTTATTAGGGAAGATGGGGGGAATATGTCACACTTTATAAATTCTGACAAAATTTAGAATTCGAAATGCATCTATTGTATTAAAAATCCTCGTAACATTCGTAAATGATTGTATTACATAAAAATAACTTGTTTTGTAAATAAACATTTTAAACTTTTGAATCAATGCAATTATTTATGATTCTACAAAATATGGATATTGGAGCCTGGGGTTGTAATAAGAAGTACTTGCTAAAAAAGGAAACGCAAATTTGTTTATGTTGAACAACATATTTCTTTGAGTACTCTATTGCGATTATTTTGCCACAGAACTCGATTACTTTTGAAAAAATAAACATTAGTGGTAGAGATACTAGAAAAAAAATGTTTAATCTTACCTTGCAAAAAGTTTCAAACTTCCAAAACTACAACACTTGTTCTCACAATCATATACAACGTGATACTGAAATCAGCTGCCTGTAGTTATTGAGAGAGTAGGCGATGGAAATTAGGCTAAATTCCGAAAAGTGGCATGATTTACTTGAAAAAAACATTGCTGTTTCTTATTACAATCCTGTTTCATAATATCACCGTCTTCTATACTTGTTTCTTTTCAGAAGAAACAGTTATGTTTGGGGAGCATGATGTATTTTAACCCTTTTTGGGTTCTATAGGTATGGCGGGGAGTTAAGTCTATATAAATTTTGTGTGAAATGTTTTAAACATTTAGGTAAATAAATGTGACTTAATTGTTGTCGGTTAATTTCATTAACTGTTAATTAACTGAAACTTGAGACAGTTACGTTTAAGTTAGTTTTCTGTAAGTGATGTAACTTTTCTATTGTGGACGCGTGCAAAGTGCTAAGGACAAATTTTCGAAATACAGTTGACGCTCGATTTTACTAACATTTTGGGACCACGTAAAATGTTCCTAAAATCGAAAGCATTCTTTCAGCAGAGGATTTTTAGGAATTGGTAAATTGTTTGTAAAATCGTGAATGTTCATGAATAATTGGTTCGTAAAATCGAGTGTCAACTGTATGTTATTATATTGCAGATGATTTTGATTCGTAAAATTAGAAGAAATTTATAATTAAAACTGGAACAAACATTTAATGCCATGAATTTTTTATTGCTTTTGACAACCTTTTGTCCGTAATTATTTTATTTGATCAAGTTTGGATAAAATGCTCTAAATTAACGGCGTAAGTTAGAAATTCACGATTTCTGGAACTTAAAGATTGATCACATGTTCTACCAGAAGGCTACCTTTATGCCGGATAATAGCTACAATATCTCAGAATATTACATGAAATCGCCGTTATAATCAATTGAAAGAAAAGTTACCTGTATTTTTGTTAAAACTTCCTTATTACACTAGATCGTAATTTATCGGTTTGTTTTATGAGGACACACCAATTCCTAAAAATCATCAATTAAGGTTTACACGTTTTTTAGACTCAATTTCTCGCCAAGATTTTCTTTAAAATGTTCATAGCTTTAGATGTGAACCAGCAATGGAAGATTTTCGTTTAACCCTCTAATTCCCAACTCCGCTTCAAGGCGGATGAGCATATTGACCGATTCTACCGCGTAGTAGGTTTAAGCCATGCCTCCTTCTGATGTTGCCCATGTCATCATGATTTTTAGATGACGCTACTTCTCTTCCTCTTGAGTTTTGAGATAAGAAAGACACGAAAAGAAGAAAGAACGAAATTGAGTTTGAGAAAAGATACAGAAGAATAGTGATAGCGCCATCTAGAAATCATGGTGTCATGGAAAACGTCAGTAGGAGGCGTGGTTTAAGCCTACTACTGTGTGGGATCGGTTAATATGCGGCGGACGACGATAAAAAAAAACTTGGGCATTAAAGGGTTAAGTACGATTCGGACTGGAACAAGTGCTATTCTTTCTTGCCATACACTGTACATTTAAGTTATGGATTGTAGGCACTCAAATGGTTCCTATGAACATTCAGAAGTGAGATATCAATAAAGTTTTGCTTCAATAAGACATTTAATCAAAAGTCCTACTAGTCAGTAATTTTGCCATGATTGAAAACTTTACATTTAAGCTATATGCATAAACCCAAACAAGAAGCTCCGCCTAGAGCTCTAAGAGTCTACTTTCCCGTACATCAATATCAAATTGAAAATCTAGCTATCACTCTCTCATTTAGCTTTAGTTCTTAATTACTTCAAATACACCTTTTTCAACGGTTTATACATATTCATTCACTCGTTCATTTATTCATTCATTCATTTACAAATTCATTTATTCATTCATTCATTTACAAATTCATTTATTCATTCATTCATTTACAAATTCATTTATTCATTCATTCACTAAATCATTTATTCATTCATTCACTAATTCATTTATTCATTCATTTACTAATTCATTTATTCATTCATTCAGTAATTCATTTATTTATTCACTCAGTCATTTAATCTTTCATTCATTCGGAGATATCCTTGAAAATCCGGATGAAAAAGTTACGTGGGAAAATAGGCTCGTTTAGTTCTGAATGAACTTCGTATCTGTACATGTTCTACGTCATAAGATATTTTCGATAAAGTTTGTCCCAAGCAAATCTGTCTGTTAGAACAGGATTTATATAGGATTGAAATTTCCCCTTAGGCGATAATGTTAAAACGTAAGCGCTAATGTTTTGAACTGTTTAAAATTAAACGAGAAATTGTTCAAATCAAAAAGTAATATATGGAAATATGTCCTCGGTAGATATATTTCGATTAAAAAAAAAAGATTTCAAATCGGAAAATTCCTTCAAAAGTTATTAGGGGTGGGGGGTAACTTACAGACCGAAAGATGTATTTTCCCCCATCTTAAAACCCTTCACTATTTTTCAATATTTATTTAAATACTTAACTTATTTTTTACTTTTTTAATTTTTACCGACATTTTTACGATGCGTTAAGCCTTCTTTCTTTAAAAAAAAAAAAAAAACACTTTTACGGGAAAGTAGACTGAAAAGACAAAAACCTCTGCAATCCTTAATTGCGAAAACTTGAATTTGAAAGAAACAAATGCAGTTTTTTCCTTTGCGTTTAAAGAAAGTTTACCAATTTCTTCAATTTAATGTTATAAATAAATTCGATGCAACACAAAAATATATATATTTTTTCTCTATTAAATTTTAAAAAGAAATTCATGAACATATTTCTGTTCATTGAACTGTATAACTCTCCTTTTTTATTATATTTGTAGATTGTCTGAAATTCATGCTCAGTAAATGTTAAAAGTTTAATTCGGCCGATTTCGAGTAGTATAAAAATGTATTCATTTCTTATTTTATGCATAATTTTTAACTTTCAGAGATTTACTATTTTTTATTGAAAAATGTTCCTATTAATTCCATAAGATACTCTCGTTCGGTATGATAATATTTATTTGTTCTAGATTTCAATATTTTTATATTTAACGAAATGGTTTTAGAAATTACAAACGGGGGGTACACGTGAACAAAGTTTCCGCTCTTTAGCTTCAAATTAAAGTTAAAATTAAGAGGTGTCGCAAATAATATCGCAATGAAATACATTTGCGAATATAATTTCAATTTTTTTTAACTTTCCAATTTTTATCTTTGTCGCATTTAGGCTAAGGAGAGTATTACCGAAGCGGAAAATGAGTCATTACAGGAACCGAAATTAAAAATGTAAATGAGAAAGATTCATTTTGTAACTTGATATTTTTATGCACCGTTTACTTAAATTTTTAAATTCTTGTTTTCACTCCAGTGTTCAAACATGAAAAGAATAGAAGAAAGTACATGTTTCATTGTAGATGTTTTATTTAAAACAAAAAGAAGATATATATATATATGTAATATATATATGTATATATTTGAAGTTTCATATGTTGACCTGCTTTTTAAAATGGTAACAGTATTTTTTTAATTCATATTATTAAACTCATTTTAGCTGGATAAACTGCTTAATTATAGAAAAAAAATATGAAATTTTTCGTTTTACATTCGCTGTCATAGTCTTCGTAAATGTTTAATTACGGGAAGTATAAATAAAAAAGTACGTAAGGACATTAATAATTTTAATGAGAAAAAAAGAAAAACCACTTGCAAAGTATTCAGGATTTTCCATCTTGCAGAAAACTTTTGTTAAATCATCTTCAAAAATATTTGATCACATGAAATTATAAATATATTAATTAGTATAAGGATAAGTAAGAAGCAATTAGGAAAAAACAGAACATATACACAGTAAAACTCCTCGCTAGCAGGACAAAAACATTTGACAGTAATAGAGGGGGTGTCCGCGAAAGAGTTGTTTTTTAGACTCTATGATTTGCTACCAGGGAGTTTAAAACTCCACCTAAGGAGGGTGTCCGTATGTGAGGGTTGTCGTCAGGAGGAGTTTTACTGTAAAATAAAGGACGTTCTTGTAATAGGGGTGTTCTAAAAATAAATTTTATCATGCTTAATCACTTTTAAGGTTTATAACAAACAAAACTATTCAATGAGCAAAATAAAGTACAAACGTTTGGGATACTTCAGTTTTTCCGGAATACCTCACAGTTTTTTGTCACAGTCGCCACTGACAATGATACATTTGTTGCGCCATGTAATTCAATTTTAAGAAGGTAAAAATCGGTGCCAGGGACTTCAGGAAGTTCTTCAAAGCCTGCAGCACCTCTTCGCAATTTCTCTTAGCACTGATTTTTACTTGGATGCTTCGTTATGATTTATCTTATGAGTACTTATCAATGTCGGCGGCGACTCGGTGGAAAACATGTGTATTTTGTTGAGCTATACTAAACTTCTGTTTCTAATTAAGCTTATTTATGAAAAGTCCTAAAGATACTTTCAGAATGTCCCTCGTAGCATTCACGACTTTCCAAATCTAACAAAAATATTCTAACTAAATCTTATCATCTGAAATATCCGACTACGTGAATTTGGCGTACTTTTGACGTTTGTATTTTTTCAACGAAAAATATGCGAACATTTTTACAACTGAAGTCACGGTAATGTGTATACATTTTCTATACACAGCATTATATTTTTTTATTTGTCTTATTTAGAAGCGCCGGTTATGATAATTTCAATGTCAAAAGACTGGGGAAGATAGTCTTCCTTTCTGTATAATCTTGGTACAAGGTCGTACATTTGTACATTTTCCGCAGTGATACTTCCTGAAAAGACATTAATGCAGGTGACGGCCCTGTACCCCAGTATCAAAAATGAAATCGCGCTTATTTCGAATATGTATTTGATGATATTGTTCCGTTACTATTCGACACTTGAGTAATCATTAAGTGACTCTGCGGACTTAACTTGGTCAAAATCAAACAATTAGTCCGTAAATTAATGTAACGGGACCGAATATAAGAAACCACACTCGTTGAACGGCACTGATTAGACTGACATGTGGTTGGGGAGGAAACTCTACAAACCTCTTTGAATGAAAATTATTGCCATTGCGCCAACCAGTATGTGGATCAACCAGTCCTGCTTTCCCCTAATAATATACAGGATTTTCCACTTCACAGAAAACTTCTAGCTTAAACTTCTCTTGAAATATCAGCTTAACTTAAAGGGTAAGTCTTGTTCTAAAATTGATAACATTAACTTGCATTTTGACATACTTGTATGTCAAAATATGTCTGCAGCATGTAAATGAAGCGTACTTCTATGGTAAGTTAAATAAACATTAAAATTTTTTCACAATACCTTGATATTGATTATGCAAAATAAAGCTAACAAACAAGTACGTTTAAATAAGTTTGCTAAAAATATTCAAACTATATGGTAAAAATATATAAAAAATATATTGATCACAAAATTAGAACAAAATTTCGAATATCAATTCATCAAAATATTCAAAGACTGCTAAATTTAAGAATTTGTATCAAATATTTAATTAATAATTTGTTTTAGAATACCTTTGTATTAATTATTCAAAATAGCAGTCTGCAATTAAGTACGAGGTATTCTAATTTCAACTTCCTCAACACAGCGAGCAGTGCATGGGTCATAATTATGTGACGTATGAGTCACAGACACTCCAGATCACGCGCTTGACATTTATTAGATTCAAAATTTAGTACATGATGCTGCTGCTGACATGTGTCGCTGCAGGGAAGAAAAGAAAAGCAAAAAAAAAAACATAATTTCTATAATAGTCCAGTGATTCTCCACAAGCCTATCAATTTGGTGAAACTTTTAAAATGTTCCGCAGAAATGCAATATCGCATTGCGACAAAAAAAAAAAAAAAATACAAAATTAGAACTTTCTATTAGAACCTACTAAAAATATATTTACATCTCATTAAAATGTTCATCAACAAAGTTAAATTTAAGAATTTATTACAAACTAAAACATGTTAAAAAGAGCAAAATTTTATATGTGTAATGCTGTAAATTATCGTAAATACCCTACTTGTTGGTGAAGCAGACATATTTTATGTTACCTAGAACAAGATTAAAGAGCTTATGTTTTAATGCTTAGCGCACCTGTTATCAAAGAACGAAAGGAAACTCTCCTCCAATGCAACTGATGTTGCTCAGCGTTAAATTCTCAAGCTTGGCAAGTTTCATAAATCTTTGAATAATAACGACGTATTTCAAAGGTGAGTTAGCTAATACGGAGTGGGATTAGTTAGAAAATGCCTAAAGGTTTATTTGAAACGAGGCAAGAATGCAAAGTGGAGCGTTTTAAAAACACCTTTTTAATAATTTGCTTTGAACAAGCAGCTAATTAAAAGTAGTACCAATTTGTGCGCGGACAATTTCAATGTATCCGTAATTAACCCTCATTAAAATATATCGGAGAGCGACACACTTTTACTGGAAAAAAAAAAGAAATGACTCGGAAAATTCATCGCTGTCAAGTTCATTTGAAGTAGTTATTTTGTAAAGGGGAGTCAATGCCGATTTTCTTTTGAAATTTAAATAAACTTAACAAATGAAGTAGTTAAGTTCTTGACTATATTTCTTTATTTACATTTATTCACTTCGCTGCCTATTTACATATTATTTACAGTGGTTCAATTTCCACATCATTGAGTTCTTAGATGTTTCTAAGCTACGGGCACAAGCTCTCCCGTTACGACTACAGTTCTTTGGTATTTCTTACGGGCACCAGCTCTCCCGTTGCGTTACGTCTGGATGGGCGCAACTCCTCCCTGTCCAGCATTCGAAGATCTCCTGCTCGTCCGACCGCAACCTCGTAGGCAAGCGAAAGCCGATCTTCTCGCCCCCGCTTCTGAGAGCAGCTTATATAGGGGGTGCCTGACCTTAGGCCGACATTGAGGGCAAGGGGACACACGTGCACCATTTCCTGTCGTGTGGGCCCCTTCGTCTTGTCACGTAGGCCCCGTAGGTTTGCCGGCCTAGGCCTAACCTGACAGAAGTGAATGCTTTTTTTTTTTCAATTACGGCCTGGGATCAGTTTCAAGTTCAAAAATGATACGATTAGAACCTTACAAATAAATTTCAGTCGTTGAAAGCTTCTTTTTCTAGTTAAAGGCGCATATTTTCAAGCTTGGGATTTAATTAATCTACCTTGATGCATGTGATTATGCATGTGTTTTATTCCTTTCATTTCGGTTGTCTAGTTTTTCAGTAATTAGTACTATTTGATAATTGTCAGAAAAGTTTAAGGCGTGCAATTAATGATTTGAAAATTCTGAGAAAAATTATTTTTGTACCAAAAATTTATTTTTGGTTTAAATACGAATAATGAATCTTTTCACCAACTAATTTTAACATTTTCAAAATATTTTTTAATGGAAGAATCATAATCAACATCCAACCACTTTTACATAAATAATATTCCGCTATGTATTTATTTTCTATTTTACTTATAAATGTTCTATAAAAGAAATTGCAGATGAAGTTGCAAAATCATCATAGATTCGATTAATTTACGGTAGTTAGGAAAGTTTAATTCATTTCTCCATACATTTCGACCGTGATGATCGCCAAATTTATAACACTATTTTGTTTCTTTTATTTCTTTTAATGCTTCATCATACGGACAGCAAAATAATGTGTTTCATCGTTGAAAAAGAATTGGCACTTAATCGATGGCGTGCGGAAGAATGTGTTATCGTTTCTATTATCATTAAACATGAGTTTTCATAGCGTTTCAAAAAATCTCTTAAGTTATGCGATAAATGTGTTTTTTTTAAAAATCAATTGTTATAATTAAAATTTTATCGCCAGGAACATGCTCAGCACGTTTAAACATTGAGTTTGCTTGAAAATAATTACCACACTTCAGTCAGCTTTATTGTTGCCTCCTTCCTTTCCACCTAGAGACTGAAAGGAATAAAAACAATTTTGCTACGGCTGTTATTGTCTTATGTCACTCGAAACTTCCGTGCCCAGGTAGTGAGAAGACCCCGATTTAAAACGGCAAGGGAGTGTCTTAACGAACACTACAAGGGTTAAATTGCGACTTAGCTTTCGTTCAGCCCCACCCAGAGATATAGGTTTTTTATGGGGGCATTGAAGGCTTTGAGACCAAGACGGATTTAACGTGCACTAGTCGTTATTAGCGTACACGGAGAATCTTCGACCGTCCAGTACCGAGCCCGAGACGTCCAATAGTTCGGTGCCATCGGGAGAACAACTTTCATTCAGCTCTAAAACTTCCACGTGGGTCATTTATTTATTTGCAAGGATAAAGATTAATCCACCTGGAGCAAAGCTCCAATAATTTCGGGATGGATATATGTAGCTGGACATTGCGTGACGGTAGTGTTCTGTTGACCGAATTAAAAGCAGCTTCGTTTGATCATTTTAATAAAATTCTACAATTCCAAAATTTTAAAACACTACTTTATTGAATCAAAAGTTATTTTCGAAATAAAAAGAAATTTATATGTTTTGCTGACGAGTTTGTTTAAATTACCCCTTAGTAATCATTACAAATATTATTCGTTCACTAGAATCGGTAAACAATTAAAGTCTTGAATCAGAAAAACATTCAAATGAGTATCAAATGTACAATACAAAATGTAAAAAAGCGAGGAAAAAAACGCTCTATCGTACTCGAAGTGACTATCTAAATATTTGAATTTCTTTTCCGTTTGCTTCCAAAGAGAACGGAATGGAAGCATACATAACTCTTTTATAAATTTTTCCATTGAAAATTTTGAAATCGTTGCTATCTTCCATGAAAACTGCTTTTATCGACCGCTGAATGGCAGGCATCAAGTCTTACGTTTATAGAATATCAATAATCAATGTTGAGGGGCTTTGAGAGAATTTGATAGAAAAATCAAACGTTGAAATGCCGCTTTTGACATTTTAACTTCTTTTCTTAAGATCGAATCTAAGCTATGTCCAAACGAGTTGGAATAACTCTTGTTGAATAAATACATCTAGTACGACATTATTCAAAAAGGACAGAGAACTGTAATTGAATGATAAAATTGTTCCGATAGTAGTTTTAGGATTAAAATCTTCGAACTATTGAGTTCGACGCTATTTAGTGATTTTTCTTGATCTATATATTGGTTATTCGCCAGGCTTCATCCAAATTTAAAATTAAAAGTTTTTCATGTGATTACGTTAGGATGACATGGAAACATTCTTATTTTCAGACTTAGTCCCTGGACAAATTAATAGCTGCACTACAGAGTTAACTTAAATTTATACTTAACACTCAGTATGATGCATCATTTGGTCATGTTTTAATGCACAATTTTCCCACTTTCCAGTAAAAATTAATTTGCTCTTGCATTTGGGACCGTCAACAAACTGGAAAAGGAGAAAAATGTTTTGCTTGACCCTGTATCGTAAAAAGCTTGGGGTAAGCTGTAAATTTGACAAAACAGTTTAATTGCTATGTACAATTATTGTGGGCATTTTCGTAAATATTGCACTTAACTGACGAAGATACAGGCATTGTTCCAATTTCCACCACACGTTTTTGGCTTATAACACGCAAAGATTTTCACGCACACAAGTAAAGCAGTAAACTGAAATTTAAAATAAAAATAATAAGTATTTGATAAATTATGGACGGTTAAAGGAATTACGTTTTTTTTACTGCGCATACGCGTAAGCTAACAATTTTTAACTGCTATAATTTCAAACCCAAGTGTGCAGGGTAACTCATAAAAAAGTTCAGTTGAATGCCTTGAAAGTTCAGAAATATATCGGCAATTTATTGAAATGCATTTCAACATTATTTTGTAAAACAGCAAATTCTTAAGGGGATTGTCGTAACAGAAAGATGGGGGGTTACAACGTAATAGGCATTTTTACGACCAGCGGCGACAGTCCGTCTGGACCAACAATAGCTGAAGAGATTTTCTCAACAAAGGCCCATTGGAGGGATAAGATAAATATAAATTTTATAACACAAGATGGCGGAGGAGGCAACAACACCGTGAGAACACCAGAAGCAAAACGCTCTGATTGCGTGGATCTTCGTACCGCCCCACTGATAAACTCGCCAGCCAACGGCCGACGGGAAGCGCCCTGGTTGGGAGAAATCTAAGAAAAGATGGGAGGCCAATTGAGCCTGAATTGGTCAAGACCTCCCATCAAACCAGCAAGGGGCTTTTGGTGAATTAAAACCAAAAACATCATCAGAAAACATCATCAGAGAACATCAGAGTTACATAAGAACTACATCAGAGCATCATCAGATCTTGACAGAGAAGATCAGTTTTTCCCTGAAACCACTTCATCTTCCAAGGCAGAGAAGGGCCCCTTCTGTACAATTTTTGATTGACAACATCTGCCGTCTATAAAATAGGCGCGGCAGGCCTCTTCTGCAAGCAGGACTATGATGATCACCATTCGCTTCCGGACGAGGAAGGATCGCCCATCCACACATATGGACTAAATTTCACAACAAGTGCTGCCCGTTGGATCCGGACATGGTTCGTTCCCTGCACATTTCCTTTTCCTTTTTAATAGTAGTAGTCTCATGGGCCTAAGTTAATATCTATATGAGTGAATAAATTAATCTAGTTTTCCAAAAAAATTTGTGTTTTATTGTCTATGCCACTTTGCGTATCACGCGCCCTTATGTCGTGAACCTGGCCGCGACAGGGATGTTCTAAGGGGACAACTCAGTCGTAAGTGCTTGCGACTGATGACAGCGACACAGTATGAATGCAATGATCCTTCAGTGCATTTATACTGTGATTTGTGATAAAAACAGAGCTTTTGTGAAGAATTCCTTAGCATCCTCACCAAGAACATAGATGGAGAGAGTTTGTTCTCTAAATACATAAATCTCTAAGTAGTAAATTGCTTTAGCAGTTATCTGGTTAAGTGGTAAGCTCCAAGTTGACAAATACATGTCTCCATAACAGGAAATTCTCCTAAAAATATCATTAAGACGTGCATGAATTCTCTGTAATTTTCACAAAAGAAAAAAAAGTCCCTGAATTCCCTTTTTATAGCAATAATGTAGCATCAATTTCACTTTTAGATTTTATTTCGTAGTTGTATATGATTGCCAATTTGAAGAACTTGGATGGTCGATACTTTTGAATCAAGAATGTTAGAGGAAAAGGGAGTTGGTTCAGAAAAAAACCTTACATACTATGGATTTTTGTACTAGGATTGCAACATGGCTTAAAAGCAAAGGCACTGGGATGTCTTACCCCCTCCGCCTCGCTGCACTCCTGAGTTAATGAATTTTATCCTTGATAGTTTTGTAGAAATTACAGGAAAATATGCTCTCACACTTGAAGATATCTGATGTACAACTGACGCCCGCGTACAGACAAATTCATCTAATTACTATTTTTTAATATGACTAAATAAGCTATTAGTTTTACTTTTAGTACAAAATAAAGGCAGAAAGTTTGTTTATTATTATTATTTGCAGCTCATTTAAGTGTCCGGGAAAAATCTCTCCCCCCCACACACAACTTCTCCTAAGGCCAGAAAAATATAAAAACACTTTTTTCAATAATTGTTTTAAAGCAAACTGAAAAAATTTGTTATATAACGCAATGTTGATTAATTTTGTTAAATGACGAGGCACAGGTATGTGCACATGAGTCACTTTAAGAGAATAATTATATACAACAGATCATTTGCAAGCGTTGAGTTGAAGTGATGCTGTCGTGTACTCAATATTCATAAGACCACAGTAGTTCTACCTACGGAAAACTCTAAAAGCCTATTGCCATTAAAGGCTGTACCCACTTTATGATAAAAGCGATATACACTGAATGTAAATTGATGACAAATGGATATACCACGTAGACCCGTCACACAGAATATCACAAACTGAACCGCGGTTCAGAGATATGACTGCATTATGATGATGGGCACTTCGCGACTGCATGGGGTTAATCTAAAACTTTTATGAAAATGAGAACTTTATTTTCTATTTTCCACTTGCTAATGAAGAAACTGTTGACCAAACTGTATATACTTTCTTGCACACGTCCGTGCATTAGGATATTTAAGATTTCCAAACTTTTTACACATTGGCTGAATCGTTTTAGATAGAGGCTTGAGCGATAAAATATTTATTATTTCTTTACCGCTAATTCGAGTTATTTTTAATACTTAATATTCAATGATAAAAGTTATTACTGTTTGCGGTTAACTTTTCTGTAATTTCTCTGCTTAAATGCATGTTTTACTTAAAAATTATCCGTTTACATATTCCGCTGCTGTCTGATTTTTTTGCCGTCAAACCACTTTAATGTTCATCGTGCTAGTGAAAACACAGACAAGAAAATCCATTTTTCTATATTTATCTTAAAACCTAATTTAACCAATGGAAAACAATAGATTAGTGAAAATATTGAAGCTATATTTTTAAACTAATAATAATTTATATTTTTATAAATAGCGCTAAAGAATTAATTTCAATAAATGTTGTAGTAACAAAAAAAAAAAAAAAAAAATAACTTTCTAGAAACAATATTCTTCGCCTGTATGTAAGATAATATCTTAACGTTTTTAATCTATACAAAATAGTTAATGCACGGTTTTTCACATTTTATGTGAACGAGGTGAAGAAAACGTTATTAACATGTATGCACTATTATTCTATTCTAAATAATTTAATTCTAGTTTAGCGTTATAAAAATCCCTTAAGAAATAGTGGAATAATTTCACACAGCAACTGCTTATTAATTAATGCATCATCAAATTTACACATTTAAATGTATAAAATTTTCATTTTATACATTCTGACGCATAATAGAATTAAATGTTTGAATATGCACGGCACTTATGCTATTAAAAAGAAATATGACACTAAAATAACAGCTTTGGATGTACTTTAATTCTTAGTATAAAAATACTTAAAAACGCTTTGAAAAGATAAGGCCTTAATGGTACAAAATATATCTACTTTTATAGCTAGGAGTTCAAAATATATTTATTAAGCTACAATTTAGTGGAGGAGAGGAGGGTATATTATGGGATACCATTTTTATTTGTCAATTTTGCTTTATATATTATTTATATAAAACATCACACTCAAGAATGATACATACTTTTATTAGTTGTGACTATATGTTTGATCAAAAGTAATGTTTCAAATTTTTTAAAGAAAGTTACAAAAAGAGAAAACAATCATTTGGACGGTAGTATAGAATTGTCGGGTAATATAGAATAACGGATTGAACTTGAAGAAAATGAACTAAACTGAGCAAGAAATAAGTTTTTATGAGACTTTCTGCTTTATTATCGCCCAGTACGCTGCCGTACTAAGCACACTCTCAGAAAAATAACTTTCACTTTTGACGATTCTTCAATCGTCAAGAAAATTTCGTCATTTACAACGATTCTTTTCTCGCGCGATCACGTGACTTAAAACAGTTACTACACAAATTTTCTCAATTTGACAAAAGGTTTAGTCGGAGCATTTTTCACGAAGACATTTCGTCAAATACGACGAAAGTGTCGTAAGATTTGAGCATGCGTTTCTGAGAGTGCACAAAATTCGTACATGCACATTTTGGGGAAATTGAATTATTGCAATCATGTTGTTCTATGTCACTTATTTTTTCCAAATACAGCGTTCTGTGATCATTATATGAATGAAAAACATGTAAAAAATATTCCGAAAAAGTGGTCTCCGAATCAAATACATGGAGGTGCAAAACTTAAGTCGTCAATATTTCATTTTCGGCTCAACTGCAGATACGGTATTTGTGCTTAACATGGCAGTACACTGTAAAAAATTCTCGTTCAACGTTTCACCGAAAAAAAAAAAAAAAACAAAATGATAAAATTCAACTGCAACCAACATTTGGTACTAAAGTTGAACTATTGTAATGGTTCCTAGTTTCACATTCACGGTGAAACTAGGTGAAACTACACATTATAATGGTTCAACATAGTACCAAATGTTGGTTGCAGCTAAATTTCACCATTTTTTTTTTGGTGAAAGGTTGAATTATCATTTTTTTAGTGTACAGCAGACTGTATGCAGTCTAATTCTAATTATAGATCGGAATGGAAATCTTCGTTATTACATTTTGAGTCACCCTTATAGCTAAAATTGAGTTTTTTTTTCAGAGCTCTTTATACTTTTTATGGCTATAGGTTTATGTAGAAGGTGTACCACCTCTTCTCACTGGTATTGAAATTTTTTCAATGGTGAGGAAGATACGTTGAACATTTTATCATATTACTCTATATATCCCGACGTGCACTATTGGAATAGCTATATAGAGGCATATATAATCTAATAAATGAACACTACATTCAAAACCATCACCATATAAATGTGCATTAATTATAGTCTAATTTTAAGTGTCATTCTTTTGTATTTAGTACAGATTTTTGAAAACTTACCTGTATAAATTAATTAACCGTCAAAAACAAACTTCTGCAATGTGAACGTATTGAAGCAGGCAACTGAGCGACACTGACTGTAGAGCATTTATGGGTTTATTAAAAATTAGCTCATAATATTACCAAGGAAGATGCTTGGTATTACTGCTAGGCAACAATACTTAGCGGAAGATAAACTTTGGTATTCCACATCACCCGACTATTGCATAATACCCGCCTCTCCTCTATCATTGCTGCTACATAATAGAAGTTAGAAAATTAAGAATTTTCGGAGAAACGCGCACACGTATTTTGAATAACGTGTCATTGTTATATAGTACATTTAGGGTTCTTTCATTTTTAGTTAATTTTCCAGAGCTGCCATACATAATATATCCGATAGCTCAGCAAAATCGGTGAACGATATATTATATCGCTCACCGACAAACAACCAAAACTTCAAACCGCCACAAGAGAAAAATTTCGAAAAACGTAATGATTATTATTAATTATGTCTGAATTGAATGCTGTTTCAGGTCATAATACTGGCATAAAGTTGATTTACATAACTGGTGCGTGGTGGCACATAAGCGGTATAATCAATATCGGCACACCTTTAAAAAAATCCCTATTTATTTATCGATTATTTTATTCAGAACTTTTGGTTTAATCGGTTCCTTCAACTATCGATAGCTTTACAACTTTAATGCATGGTAATTGTAAGGTGTCATCCTAAACGTTATTTCTAAAGAAATAATATACGTTATGATGAATAATAACATACGCAAAATTTTTGTCATATGGAACCACGCAGTAAAGTATAAAAAAATCACCATGTATTGTACGTATATTCAGTTTATTGAGTAAATACAAATACAAAAGTGAAGACCAGCAAAAGGCTCAGGGCCCAGCTAGGCTAGGGCCAAGTGAATTTAGCAGTCCCCAATGAACATCAAGAGCTTTCTGAAAAGTTTTTACCCCACTGCAATTAACAGTTGCCTACGGTAAGCTATTCCAACTGCCTACAACCCTATTGAAGTAGTAATGTTTCCTAATTTCAAGATTAGCCTGAGGTCTGAATAGTTTAAAACAATGGCCTCTGGTTCTACTTTCAGCAAATAACTGAAGCCCGTCAAGATTTCCCATTTTATGAATTTAAACAACTGAATCATGTCCCCTCTAACCCTTCTTTGCTGAAGACTATACATATTGAGCCTTTTAAGCCTGCCCTCATAATCTAAGTTTGAAAGACCACTTACCAACCTAGTAGCCCTCCTTTGAACCCATTCCAATAAGGTAATATCCTTTAGGTAAGGATACCAAAACTGAACAGCATACACCAAATGAGGTATTACTTCTGTATATAATGGCAATACAACTTCCTTAGACTTGTTCAAAATAGCCTTATTGATAAACCCAAGCATCCTGTTAGCTTTGTTACTTATTATGCTACACTGCTGACTGAACTTGAAGTCTGGACTAATCAATACTCCTAGATCAACAACTGTTTCTGCTTCACTAATGACTAAACTTTGTAAATAATAGCTTGCATGTTTATTCCCATGACCAAAATGAAGCACTTGACATTTCCCAATATTAAAAGACATACCCCACTTAATTCCCCACCTAGAAATTTTATTTAAATCCTCTTGAAACTTATTGACTTGTTCCTCCGTGTCCACAATTCCCATGATTTTGACATCATCGGCAAAAATATTGATGTTCCCAGAAGTAATCTGACTAATATTGTTAATAAAAATAATAAATATTATTGGCCAAAAAACTGCACCTTGTGGAACACCACTCAAAACAACAATCCACTGAGAATAATTGCCATTCACTACTGTAGAAGGATGAATGATACTTTCAGGAACACTTAATAACATTTATTGAGTCACGAACACATAGAATTACAACATAAAGAATTGGACGGACACACAAAAATTTAAGCGGACTTCTTCCGCGCACGTCTATCCATCTTTCGTCTCCCGTCCGTTCTGCCGATGCGTCGCGTCGTGACGTCATCATAGGATTACGGGACAGTTGCATAGGATGCGATGGGGATTATGGGATGTTGGGATTGTAGGATTCCCACAATCGGCCATCCTGTAGGGCATGCGGCCTCGCATGTGGTAGAAAAACATAATATTCTATACATAAAAGTATGCATAAAATGTATCATAAAATACTTAAATAAAATACTTGAATAAAATACTTGAAAAACAAATAAACTTCTTAAGAAAAAAAATAGAATAAACTGAAAATAATATCATAATACAATATAGGCATGAAAAATTTCAATCAAAATAATTTTTGAAAGTTTAGGTAGTGCTGCAAAAATTCTAAAAATAAAAGCAGTTCGACAAAATGAATCAGGTTATATGTTCAAAGTTGTTAGTCCAGAGTTTCACTGGAGTCTCGAAAAGGAGTTCAAACGGTGTTGAATTAATACTGCGTTGAAAAGTGGAATCAATTATTTGTTGTACTGCAGCAACGTGTCTGTACCATTTGTCAGGGTTATCTGAAGACAGTTTAGAGAGAACGGCTAAGATGGTGGAATTTAAACGTTCAACTTGACCATTCGATTGTGGAAAGCCTGCTGTGATTGCAACATGAAGGATTTTATTTTTGTCACAATATTCTTTGAATGCTGTGGAGATGAATGCTGGACCTCTATCGGAGATGATACGAGCTGGATTACCGAAGATTGATTTTTGATTTTCCAATCGATTGATCACTTCAGCGGCGTCTGTACACTTAGTGGGGTATAGCCACACAAACTTGGTAAAGGCGTCGATTACAACGAAAATATGTTTATAGCGCTTGGACGTCGTAGCAGGGGAATCGAATTGGTTGACATGGTATGTATGTAGGGGTTTATCATCTTTTTCAATAGGATGCAGTGTACCGTCTAGTTCAAAACTTGAGTATTTACATTAATTATCTGAAGTTTTCTTTGATATATACAATACTGGATGGAAACAGTTGTCGTGAATTGGATTTTTGGAGTAGGACTGCACCTATACCGTCTTTTGACGCGTCAGTATGAATTTCTGTGGGGCAGTTTTGGTTAAAAATACTTGGGACAGGTTTTTGGGAAAGTACATATTTTAGTTTGTGAAACGCAGCTCTTTGATCAGCTAGGAATTGAAAATGGGTATCCTTACGAAGGAGATCACTAAGAGACTTTGCTATAGTAGAATATGAAGGAATGAATTTACGAAAATATCCGGTAAGACCGAAAAAACGACGGACATCTTTTGTGTTTTTCAAATCTGGATAATTTAAGACGGCTTTAGTTTTTACGGGGGAAGGGTACAGTTTTCCTTGTTCTATTACGTGATCTAAAAATTCAATTTTACTATACAAAAATTGGCATTTGTTAAAATTTATCTCTAGTCCATATTCCTGAGCGACTGTTAAAACAGCTTATAGGCGTTCGAGAGCCTCAAACTCGTTATTGGCGGGGATAATGAGGTCATCCATGTATGAGGGGCACAATACCCCGTTCGATAAGAGTACGAAAAACGGCATTTATATATCTCATAAACACTGAAGGGCAGGAACTTAATCCGAAAGGCATATAGCGGAACTGAAATTTACCATTATACGTAACGAAACTAGTATATCTACGGCTTTTTTCATTGACTGGGACGTGGAAAAATCCATTACGTAAATCAAGAGTTTTGAATGTGGTTGCATTTTGGAGGCGATCCAAAATATCGCCTATCAACGGCAAAGGGTAGTTGTCTTTAACTAATTTACGATTCAATTGCCTATAATCTATACAAACTCTTGGTTCACCATTCTTTTTTCGAACCACGACGACTTGACTAGCATACGGGGAAGAACATGGCTCCACAATTCCAATTTTTTTGCCATTCGTCTAGCTGTGCGTCCACTATATCACGCTCTACAAAAGGTAAACGTCGGGGGGTATGACAAAAGGGTTTGTCGTCAGTGAGAGTTATATCAAGTTCGACGTTCGCAGTTTTTTTTTTTTTGGTTGGTTTATAGGCTATCAATAATTTTTCAACGGCTTGTCGAGTTTGTCTGGAAATTTTAGGATCAGGATCAAAGGTGGGAGAATCGTCAGTAGAAATATTCATCACGAAATTAACAGGTGCGACAGGTTCAGATGGCGGAGAAATTTTCGAAAATGTGACCCCGTCGGGTGTAATATTCAAATTGGCTTGTGTAATAACATCACAACCAAGTATGAGGTCATAGTTGGTACTATTATCGGGAACAACTAAAATGGTCACCGAAAAAATTTGTTCATCTATAGTAATCGCGCAATCGAAAGAACCAATAATTTTCGTTCGAGAGAATCCGAAACCGGTGATCAGCTGGGAAGTGTTCGTTAAGGGTGGCGCGTCTAATTGAAGCCATGCGGAACGTCGGAGCAGCGTCAAATTGCTACCTGTGTCAATTAATCCAAAAAATTTACTATTATAAATCGAAACCTTTTTACACATATTTACGGGAGAAGATATTTCTTGTACTGTATTTACTCGAGTTTGCGAAGTACAGCTCTCTTTTTTTATATCGCGGCGGCATTCTGTAGATTTATTACCAAAGGTGCCGCATAAAAGACATTTAGGACCACGAGAGCGGTTAGGACAAAGTTTAGAAATATGACCAACGTCATTGCAATTAAAACAACGTTGATAATTTGTAGTTGAGTTGGGGACATTGGTGTTTGAATTTTGTCGTTGATGGTACGGAGTTCTTAAATCTGCATCGCGTTTTTGAATTTTGCTTACATGCCGAAAATTCGATGAATTTGTAATAGCTGTATTTGAGTTATTGACAACAGTTTCATATGTGCAGAGTTTATCTTTAAATTCGGCATAAGTTGTTGCTCCATAAAGGATAATTTTTTGTGTTGCGTCACCTTGTATTCCATTTATAGCGTATTTAATTACGGAACATTCGTCGATAACAAATTCTGAGCGCGAAGCTATCTCACGAATTGCCAGAAAATATTGTAAAAAACTCTCGTTATAGCGCATTTTCCTTTTCTCAAGTTGTCGATGAATTTCAATGGACGTAATTTTATCTGAAAATTCGGTAATTAAAGAATTTTTGATTGCGTCGTAGGAATTAAGATTTCGTTGCGAAGATAAGAAAGTTTTTGCAGAACCGGTTATTAATCCCTTTGTGAAAATTAGCTTTTGTTGGTCATTAATGTTTGGAAAAGATGAAAAATCGTCTTCAACATCGTTAAAGAAACATCTTACTGTGTACAAGTTATCTGCAGAAAATTCACGACATGTATTCTGAAGATCTCGCAAAAGAAACCAAAATTGATTACTTAAAGAATCCATGAGAATTGTACTATTCAAAAAGCTGGGATTTGGATTAACGTCACTGCAAAACATCTGGTTACGAGTAGGCATTTCTGTCTGAATTGTAGTATTTACTCGATGGAGTGCTAATTTCTCGTCGGAAAAAACACTTCTCAAAGGAAGGGAGAAGGGATTAGTATGGGGGGGGGGGGGGCATGTGTTTCGGAGAAGCCGCTACATTATGAAAACCAGACGCAGGGGGAAAGGAAGGACGTTGACCTTCATAAGTGCGGGTTTCGCTTGTTGATCCAGGATCATCTTTTTCGGCGTCTGACAAAAAAGTTGTATCTATTTAAGTTTGAAAGAATGTTAAATCATTTAGAGCGTCAAAAATATTATCACATAATTCAGTTTTGTCGGTTAAAGCACATTCTAAATGAATTAGATTAGCTACCGAGATAAAATCACTGAGGGAGAAATCTGTCAATAATCTTTCTGTATGTGAAATAAAATCAAATTCTGGGGGGAAAGTAGAAAAATTACGGATACGTGTCCGTGAGGTGCGATCGAAATCACTATATCCAAGAAGAGTATTAAATAATTTCACATTTTTAGTTGTGTTAATATTTTAAAGTGTTAGCATATTTTAAAGTGTTAGCAATTAATGGTATATCACCTAATTTAGGAGCCATTATCACAAAATAAAATAACAAACTAAACAAGAATAAATATAAATTGAAAATGAAACAAAATTTTAAATGAAAATAGCACTAACTTAAAAATTTTGATACTTAAAACATCACCTTGCCAATACTAAATAGGAACAACGGGAGGGGGAAATTTCCTACCTGGCATGGGAGCAGTCCACTGTAAAAATTAATCGAATTGTACTCCAGATTAAGCTTGCTGCGATTTTTTTTTTCACTTTATACTTAAAACACAATTCGCAAAATTGAAAAACTTTTCACTTCACCGCAAAACGTAATCACACAATCACAAAACACTTGCACTTGAATGATTTTTCACCACGAAATGGCTGTATCACATACAATAATGACACACAGTTGACACACAATAATCACACGGCTGACACAATAATCAAGCAGTTGGCACACAATAATCACACGGCTGACACAAAATAATCATGCAGCAGACACACATTAACCACACGAAACGTTCTTGTAAATTTAAAATTTCTTGCTAACAATCACAAATAGATCGTCAAGTTCTTGAAACTATAGAATTTATCGTGGATTTCTAAGCATCCAAAATACAGCTAAACGTCTAATGTTGAAACGAAACTTGCAAAAAAAAGGTGTATCGTCTATCGTCCGGAAACTAATCATTTTTCAAAAATAAATTTGCATCGAAGGAGCTCAGAGCACTTGAGTTGAGAAAAAGAGCATCATCGTAGCTTGTTTCAATATCGTCTTTGTTTGTCTAGGGCTGATTGCAAGAGGCACGCTGAGAATGGTTGCGGGGAGGCACGGACGGGCACCCAAAAATATGTAGAAGGATGAATGATCCTTTCAGGAACACTTAATAACATTTATTGAATCACGAACACATAGAATTACAACATAAAGAATTGGGCGGACACACAAAAATTTAAGCGGACGTCTTCCGCACACGTCTATCCATCTTTCGTCTCCCGTCCGTTTTGCCAATGCGTCGCGTCGTGACGTCATCATAGGATTACGGGACAGTTGCATAGGATGCGATGGGGATTATGGGATGTTGGGATTGTAGGATTCCCACACTACTACTCTTTGTTTCCTCCCAGTCAGCCAATTTTTTACCCAAATTAAAGTTTTCCCACCAATACCAATATAAGCAAGTTTGCTAAGAAGCGCTTCATGCGGTACTTTGAGCTTCATGCGCTTTCTGAAAATCAATGTAAACAACATCTACACACTTTTTACTATCTAATGTCATGGTAACCTTGTGATAGAAATGCAATAAATTAGTTGTACAGGACCTACCCTTCTTAAAACCATATTGAAAACCAGTCAACACTCCATTTGCCTCCAGGAAATTCAGTATCTTGATTGTGATCAGAGTTTCAAATACCATTAATGTGACGCAGGGGTTCCCAAACTTTTCCAAGTCGTGGCACCCCTTGAAGAATTAGAATTTTCTCGATGCACCCTAATCATATAATATCTGGCTTAGGAACAAAGAAGATTTGTTACCATGAGGGATTTGCGGCACCTCTCATCTTTTGCTGTGGCATCAGTTTAGGAACCACTGCGCGTAACGTATTTATTTTACAGTACACCTTTTGTTAGCTTCTTATAAAGTAAAAAATACGACAGTTAATAAATTATTTCGAACTTGCACCACTTCTAAAAACTAACTACATGTGCATAATGTTCTTAAAAATTCTTAGTTAGACACTATTCAAATTTAATGAAGCTGTTTTTCTTACTCTCGATACTCTGTTCGGAAAACGAAGCATTTATAAAGTTTCCTTTTTAAAGCTTCTGTATAAGTTTTCATTGAACTTCGTAGCTTTTTAAAGTAATTATAATGCTGAATACCCATTGAAAACCATCTCCTTTTTAAACAAAATCAAAGCGAATTTGTCGCAACGCTTTAATGACGATAATAAAGAAGCTATTCAACATGGTTTTCCTTGACTTCTATTAAAAGGTTTCTGACTATTGAAAATGAACGGAGCCTGATGATTTTGAATAAACAACTATTGAAAATTTCGGGAAATTAAAAAAAAAAAAAATCCTGTGTTCCAAAACAAAATTTATTTAAACTTTAAAAAAATTTCTTATGTTTATGAAAATATCAAAGTAATTAAAAACACATGATTTATACTAATTAAACCTACCTATTTGCACATCAATTTTACGCGATTCATAATAAAACTTCGACAATACTCAAAAGCAAATAATTATCGACTTAAAATTCCACTCACTATCTATTTTAGCGATAGTATTGAAATAGGATGCTTCAAATCAGATAATTTTGATCGGGAAACGAAGAAGTGAACAATTTTCCTAACTCTTTTGTATCGTTTTCTGCGTCTGAAAATGTATTTTACAGATCATAAAATCAATACCAAATAACGTCAGAGAAAACCAATAAGCGCGTGGAAGATGGGAGGGGAGGACAATGACCAGGCACATCTCCTTATCTTAAGGATTAAAATAATTGCCTTTGTAACTTACTCTCAAGATAAAATGTCTTGTTTGAAAGCTGAAACAAATATCCCAAGCCTTAATTCCTCCCAAAAGAGAATAGCTCTTCCCCAAGATTCATTTCTGCGTTGCATGACCTTCACCATAGGTTAGTGCACATTTGTAGTTTGATAGGTTATGTCTAACTTATCATAATGTAGATGAAATTTTAAAATATTACATTAAAATATCTGGATTTATGTTTGGTACACTATAACCTTGATGTAGCTATACGCAAGTAAAGAAGTCCTTATGGTTTCGTTTAGTGCTGTAATTTTTAGAGGTATCTATTACAGCATTTAAAGACAATAGGTAGACAGTATGAAATCACAAGAATAGAATTTATTTAATTGTTAATAACCCAAATATTTCGAAACTTTTATTTAAAAACGTAACATTTTAATTCAAGTTATGGTTTTCGAAACAAAAATTCTCATTTAATCGAATTAAAATCTCATTATGCAAAATTTTTTAGCTTGTTTTTTGAAACTTACGAGAAGTTCACAAAATGGAAGGCGAAGACTTTTTTTTTCTGAAAGACTAGATAGTTTCTCCAAATTTAACTTGCCGAAATGAGAAATAATTAATGCTAATGGTGGGCTTTTATAGAGGTAAAAGCTCTCTTCTTAGAGGTTCAGCAAAGTTTAATTCATAACATAATACACGATATACAAGACATATGGTCTAAAAGAAGAAATATAAAATTTTATTTTCTATAAAGCAGCGTTTCTCAACCTTACAGTATTCGCGGCCCAATTATCTATCACAAGTTTCATCGCGCCCTCCACTTACACTGTTAGAAATTTCATCATGAAATTACGGTTAAATAACCGGCAGCAGTCCGTCCATCCAAATCAGATACGACCGGTAAGGTTTCGCAACCGAGATGGACGCCCGATTCTTATTGAGCGCTTGAAAATTACGGTTATTTAAACGTTCTTTAGGATAAACAGGGAATAAACGATTTTTTTCACAATAAGCTTTTTCAGTATCATATTTTTATGGTTATTCAACTGTTGTAATTAAATATGGTAAAATAACAGTAAAATAAATGGTTATTTTATAATTTCCTTACGGACATTTTTGACAGTGTACCATAAAATGTATACTACAATACTGTATATTGAGTACTTTTCCCCACCAGACCCCAACCTCTTAGCCGGAGCCTTAGGTTTGTATATTGAGTACTGATTCTGTTGTTGAATTATTTTTAACTAACTACCAAAACAAGAGTAAAAACGAATAATTTAGTAATAAAATTAATTTAGTAATAAATCACTATTTCGATTTTGGGCTTTAGTAGATTATGATTTTTCTGCACTTAAAACAAGGGCGGCATTTCGCATTCTATTACCTTTTAAACATCCTACTTTTGTGAAACTGGATTTTCTGCAGTGGCTTCTTTGAAGGCAAGCTATAGATCTCGGCTAAATATAGAAATATCTGAGAGTGGCTATTTCTAATATTAAGCCTTCCTTCGAAAAACTTAGCTTTGAAAGACAGACCCAAGGAAGTCACAGATAATTATTAAATTTGTTTTTAAGTTAGTATGTTTTGATTGAGAAAGTTTTAATTTAGTAATTTGTTTTACTTTAATAAGTTATTAAATATGTCGAAATGTATTTTGTTTTCTATGTGTATGTGTGATTTCCTTTCAGTCAGTTAATCAATTTTTTAAAGCAATATTTCCTCTTGGATATATTCTCGCGCCCCCCTTCTCGTGTGCTCGCACCCCGTAGGGGGGCGCGGTCAACAGGTTGAGAATCGTTGCTATAAAGGAAAAGAAAAGCTGTTTAATTAGGAACCGTGCCGTTCGTGTGAGTTGGCCCATTTAACTGTACTACATAACATGTACTACTACATAAATGTCATAAAGCACTACTGCGGCGGAACTGTCGTGCCTGACCACAGTCCAGCTGACCCTGTCGCTCGTGTGAGTCGGCCCATTTAACTGTACTACATATGTCATAAAATGCCGGAACTGTCATGACTGATTGCAACCGGATCGTTTGTGTGCATGTTGCCTCAAAGAAAAAAATATATATTTAATATTCATTAGAAATTATTGAAAAAGAAATTATCAAATTTTTTTCGTATAATTTCTTTTCTTATATTATACTAATATTCAGATTTAATTATGAATTTTAAGAAAAGTTTTTCTGCATTTTAAACGTTTTACATGAATTCTTATGATAATTTTTATCGTTTAATGGAATGCTTCAATAAATTCGTTTTAAGTTATCTTGAACTTGATTTCATCATTTAAACTGAAAGACTATTTCCTCCGGGAAACGTAAAAAAAAAAAAAAAAAAAAAAAAAAAACTGTAATCATTTCAAAGTAAAGTAGTTTTATATACAGATATTGGAAATACTAAATTCCCAGTATAGAATTCCCACTGCTGTATATACCCTTTTGATTGAAAATTTGTAAGAAAATTGTTTCTAGAATCATCTGCCGTTTTGTTCCAGTTGCTTAAAGCTTAAAATTTCATTTTCGGATTCTTTCTCAGTTTACTGGTTGGAAGCGTTATACAAATCATGTTCAAATAGTCTTGTGCGAGTTCTGGAAACTCAAAACATTTCTACCTTGTTGAGCAATTACTTTCGAAACATATTTTTCAACCTCTTTTCAAAGCTTTTGTGCAAAGTGTGTTAAGAAAATGAGTTGGTTTGGTGCTTTATTTTCTACAAATATGCGCTGCAATAAAATTGTACAACGTACACTATGCATTTTATAGTTTTATTTAAAAATTTATAGGAAAAAATGCCGGTTTCATTATATTTTGAGGCATTACATCAATATGTATATAACAATAGCTTTCAGAACTTGTAGTTTATTTAAAAGGTATAATTTACAAATCAATTCTAATTTGCAAACTGGAAATTTGTAATTTCATTAATGAAAAGTCCTCAGAATTGATGTATTTAGGCTTTATGTAGAGATAAAAAATTAGAATTGAACTGTAACCCTATTCTTAAATAAGCAGAAAACCATGATTCGATCATCAAAACGCATTATGCTAATACGATTTATGTTTTTAGCCATCAAATTGAAACAAAACAAACGTTTCAGCTAACCTAAGCAGTCATCAGCTCTTAGGAGTTAAGTATTAAAATAATGTAGCTCAAGGAATCCAAATGCAGGACTAGGTAATCGACCTTAGCAATAAAAATGATTCAACCAAAATTAAGTCCATCTTATGCAAATGATTGCTTGCTTAAGGTAAAATCATGCTTAGATTCTGAGACACGAGAAACTTCTTGATTTCGAACTTAGATAGTAGGGTCCTGAAGAAACGTGATAGAAGGTTGTTAAGGACTATGATAAAACGGATTCTGTGCGATAACAGCCTTCTTTTATTCTTGATTCTTCTAGATGGTTTTACTGACTCGCCAGGTCTTCGGGGTAATATGTATCCTTCCTCCTTTTTATCACGCCAAAGTGCGAGATTTACACCTGCCAATGAGGTCATTTCTCTTGTATATGATCGTGAAAAGTGGTTTTGTTTTATTAGATAAAATAAAAGGAGACGGATCTGCTGGTTCGGAAGTAATCATTTGCTTTATCGCTAAAGAAATTGAGACATTTTCCTTTAAGGTCTTGCATACCTTTTATAATATATAATTCAACTTTTAACGCGTATCAACTAGTTTCTTAACATGCTGATATTTTTATCTGTCTATTAAAGATTTCAAATCTTCGCAAGCCTGAATATGTACCGAGAAATGTTTTTTTTAAAAGAATGTTTAATGGGAGTGCTCTATTCTTGTCACTTGATTATTTTTTACTGTATCCCATCATCATATTATTTGTATCTTGTTAGTTCCCTTTGTTTATTTCAGAAATTTACTGTATAAATGTGGAACGTATTTGCAGTAATAGTATTAAAGTGTACTATTAATAAACAAAACAGTAGTAAATGCAATAAATCGGTAAAATTTTTGCATGTAAATAAGTAGCAGTAAAAATAAAAGTGTAGTAAACTTAGTAGTACTAAAAAAAAAATATGTGTTTAAAGTGTAAAATGAACTTAAATATTGCCATATAAAAAGCAAGGTATGGAAGAAGAAACTTTTTTAGCAATATCCTTCCACTTTTAACTTGTTTTCTCCTTAATGTACATACATATTTTAAAAATCACTTTACTAATCCTCTAAAAAATAAATTTTAATGACTATTGACTGCGAATGTTTCCAGTGATGAATGCCATTAGTTTCAGATATTCATAGGAACCATAGTAGTGATACATTAAAATATTCTACAGATTTTGATTAGTTTCAGGAAACAAGTTCATTTAGTTTACTAAAAGGAAAACAATAATTATAAGCCCTTTTTTGGGGAGGAGATGGGGAATTCAGGAATTTAAAAATTGATGTATTGAATTTTGGGTGCACTTCACTCAGCCTCAAATCATTACCATAGGATAGCGGGGTAAAGACAGGAGGGTTTAGGGCTCGAAACCTGACCCCAGGTACACGGGGATACGTGCATCTAACATCCCTGATTTTACATTGTTCAGCGAAAAATCTCCTCAAAGTAATTATCATTATATGGGGTAAAAACACCCAAAATAATGTTGTCTAAGTGCATTCACAATGATACTTGATGTTGATTGCAAAATTTTACTTTTCCTTTTTAAAAAAAAGAATATTCTCGCAACTATTCTCCGAACTTCAACGTTTATGAGAATCTTCTCAGAATATTCTAGTTCACCAAAAATAGTCTCATTTTCGGCTCACATCTCTGCCTACTGCACATTTATAAGGTACATTTTATATCATCAATTCATTTTCAATCGCTAACACGTAAACCGAGGCTTGTTGACAGTCTTTTATCCTTTGTAAGAAGAGAATACTCCTCTCAAGTTTCGGAAGTTTAATTTTGTTTGTCCTGTGTATGATATATACTTCTTCTATAAACGTTTTAGTGAGTAATTCAAAAAAGTGAATAGTAAAAATGTTGCATCTTATAGGAATCGTTTTGCATACAAAAATATTATGATTCAGAGTCAGGGCTTATATACATTAACCATTTAGTGGATTTTTTCATCACAAACAAGTGTTCATAGTTTACGTTTAAATTTCTTCACAGCTTACATTAAAAAAACACAGCGTTTTAACAAATAATTCATTTTATTGTAATAATAATTGTAACTGCTTTATAATAAGTTAAACAAGATTTTAATGACAGGACTAAATTAATTGCCAAATATGTGTAGAGGTGTGAGTGTCGAAGGAGAACATGGCAGCGGTGGCCGGCATCGAACCGAGACCTTCTGGTAGTGGCTTTGATTTTTACCGCCAAAGAGAATGCCCCTCGGATAGGGGCAAATATGGCTATTTGACTCACATCGCTAGATATATAACATATTGCAATGAAAAAGTATGTATAACTATGTAATAGACAGTATTCTTTTCATTTAAGTGATTGTCAAGTTCATACATAAAGTAGGCATCACAATCTAATTATTTCTATGTATATATAAGTAGGGTGAAACCTGTGTAAGTTGACCACTTGCGGTGCAAAACTTTAGTGGTCTACTTATACACGTGGTCAACTCATGGAGGGTGATTTTTTTTCGTCATTTCTTACAATATGCTTTTATTTATTTGTAACTAACAAATTAAAATATAGCTTCATGTATTAATCTCTTCAGACCCCAGAACTAAGCACAAACAATTTTGATGCAATTTTTGGTTCTCTGATTTAAAAAATGATTACAAAACAAAATAACTAATTTTTTAAAATTTTAATTAATAATTAGTTTAAATAATAATTAATGCCCAATTTCCATGTTTTCCATGTTTAAAACGAAGTAAACCGTCTGCTGATTAATTTAAAAAACAATTGAGTGTTTTAGCTTTCAAATTGCACAAACAGTAGTTAATAAACAGTATTTTAAAATGTACTCAATGGAGTACACTTGGAATGAAGAGGTTAATGTTACTTTAAAATAGTAGTTAGCTAAATTATCATTAAATTTAACCTGAATGAATTAAATGTATACTATACAACTTTAAAAGTAAAGTACTTTGTAAAAATATAATAAAGATAAGTATATTATTATGTAAGTTACTTAAATGTTAGTAAAGATTTCCTAAAAAATACACATTTTTTCAAAATGACTACAAAAAACGTGCTCATTGTAGTTTTCCCATATGGTTAACTTACAAAGAAGTTTAGGCAAACCTTACATTGATGTTTCATTCATTCAGACAATTCCTTGCCTAACATTATAGCATAAAAACTATCCTGGAGAAGTCATTTGAATTTTTTATCTTTCCAAAAATAGATAAACAAGTAAATGTAGTAATAATTAGGTGTTCAACTTGCCAAAGGGTTTTTCTTTTAATACTCCCAACCCAAATTTGGGGGGATTGGATACATAAGTGGTCAGTGTAGACAGGTGGTCAAATTAGCTGGTCAATTACAAAGGTTTTCCTACGTTATATAATATAGGGCTAATTCCGTTACTGAAAAAAGTGGTCAACTTTTGACAGGTTTTACTGTACTTGGCTTGTGATAGTTTTAAAACTAGGTTATTGTTTACTTTGTTCACATAGGAAAACCTTTGACATACAAATAATTACATTATTGTGGGAATCCTACGGCCCCAACATCCCATAATCCTATCCAACGATCCCATAATCCTACAATCCCATTACAAGATGACGTCACGACGCGATGCATCTTCAGAATGGACGAGAGACGAGAGGTAGACAGACGCACGCGGAAGACGTCCGCTTGAATATTTGTGTGTCCGTTCAGTCCTTTATGTTGTAATGTGCTAGGTGCTTGTGCTGAATAAATATTGTTAACTGTTCTATATTATTAGTTTTCTTTATTATCCCAGAAAAAATCTTACCCAAAAGAGATTAATGTTATTAAAATATTCGAAATTAATAAAAGCAGTAAAATACATGAAAATAAATATACAGCACTTTAAACATTTTGCTTTAAAATAAAAAATGATTCAGCGCACTAATACATGGAAAAATCATACTTTCGTTACTAGGGAAAATTTAATTTCAGCGAATTTTTTTTATTATCATTAATTAACTTTAAGAATTCCATAGCTTACGAGAGAGAGGAAGATAATTTCCTTTCTACTAAAGCATTCAACATTTTGAGAAAAGAAAGCATAACATATGTACGAAAATATAGTAGTTAAATAACCTCAAAAGGTCATTCTCTTAAAATTATGAGTGCATATTTATACTTTGTAATGCTAACGAAAAACCGTAATGTAAAAAATTATTTCTCTATCTGTTTTTATATTTAAGTCTTTCTGGGATAATTAATTAAATATGTTTCAATTAATTGTTTAAAAGATCATTCAGTAAATAAAATGGAAATAAACGTATTTAAATAACTTAACGTATTGCTTCGAGCAAATAAGATATACAACTGTACGCTAATTAAAAAAAAAAAAAAAAAAACTACGCATGCTAACTGAATAAATACATCCTTATTTACACTTCATTTGAATATTTTCGTTCAAGATATTTCTTCTATTATGATAAGCTTTCTTGAATTGCTTCCTAATTAATTTAAGTGACATTCGCAGAAAAGACGGCACTAAAATGATGATGTGGATGTTACATTAATCTCGTAATATCGATGATAAATCCACAAAAGGGGAAAGTCCGCATTGTTCACGTGTACTTAATATGAACCCTTCTTCGGAAAGCATTTGAACCTTCATCGTTCCAGCCCATAAATTGGTTTCTTGCTGCACTGCTTATTCTTCCGCTATTGATGTCAGTCATTTCCATTCCGAAGTGGGGACTCCTCCAAAGTCATTAGAGTGCCTCCATTTTGACGGTATCCCCTTTTTTTCAAAACGAAGGTGCTGCTTCATTGCGCTTAAAACAAATGGGCGCTTCCATTCGAAGTAATTTGAATATTATTTGGATCCCTAGATACTCTTGCAGGGACGAGAGAGGAAGACATTCGGGTCTTGTAGTTTTTCAAGTCTTAATGCATTTGTTTCGGGAAGATCAAAACATAGAACCGTTCCATGGGTCTTTTCTTTTGCTTTTTCTCAGGCAAATAATATATTTTTTTACTTTACAAAACTTTTCTGTCCCAGTTTTTGTTCGAAGACGAGTATATCATCTACTATCTAGTTAAATCACTAAGAACTTTAAAATGCAACTGCTCATTATATATGTATAGTCAATTCGTGTTATAACGATACCATTCGGACCACAAGGTTACTGTATCAAATGAATCATTGATAATATTCAAATAATTATCTTTCATTTACATTTGGTTAAATATTGTTTTAAATCCTCTAAATGAAACGTACACTATGAAGTGTCTGAAATATTGTATATATATAAAAAATTGAATTGAAACTCATTGAAAATAGTAATTAATCATTCTTCTCGAAGTTTCATTACAATGATTTGATGGGACAATTTAAAATCGTTGTAACATTAAGTACATTGTGATATATAGTTTAAACAATTAGTAATTATAGTGTAATACAATTACAAGTAAACTGAATTTTAAAAAAATAATCTATTTAATCACCTTCTATGTAGAAGCTCTCTGAGCAGTAATGGTTTTACTACAAAACATTAAAATTGAAATCAATATGTGAAACTAATCTATAATTACACTTAAATAAAAATACTTAATGCATAAAAAATCATTAACGGTTAAATCATTTGCTGATAGGAACTAATGGTGGTTTGGACAACTCTCGCATAAAAATCTATGCTGTATAGTTGCTGTTAATGCGTTTACCTAATTAAGAAAACTATAACTTCTTCATTGCATTCTGCGGCAATGGTAACACACTTATTGTAGTGCCGCTGAAAGAGATGGTACCAATCTCTGGGGAATACACTAGGTCTGCAATTGGCAGAAGCCAACAACAACCCATGAGAAATAATTTATTGCATTCAAGTGCTCATACGCATACATTTACCTTAGTACTGTAATTTTGCATAGTTATTGGTATTATATTTCATTGAGACGTCACATTGAAACACATGAAACTGCAAATGTTTTCTATTGTTATGCGTCAAAGTTGTCTAGACATTATACGTTTATCTGCCTTTCATCTATAGCATAATAGATTGCTAGACCATTAATAAGCAAATAGCCGTTTCCGTAAATGAATAGGGCTTTTCTTCTAGTAGGTTTTGATATTCTTACCTCAAACAATTCATTATGTTATAAACTCAGAACCGCACAGGAGGCCGGAATGATAGTCAAACTGAATATTTATCCAATAAAATATCCGCGCAATTTCCAAGCAATGCGTTTGTTAGCGTAGATTGCCAAGCATACATCTAGTTCTGAAACAAGACTAGATAAGCCGCAGATATTATCACATTTGCAGATAGCCCCGCCAATGGCACCACAAACTCTGTTTCGAATTACAATGGCTTTATAATGCTAGAACTCGCTCTCAACATTGCTTTGTGAATTGTTAGTTTCCCATTGATCGTTAATTACGTGTTATTGAATTGTAAATAACTGAAGAATTTAATAAATAAAAAATAAAAATAAAAAATACTTATACATTTGTTAATGACTAGTTCCGAACTAGTAGATATTAAATTGTTTTATGTTTTATTTACTAGGAGTATTAAAATCTATAAGCATAAAATGTTATCCTAAACAATTAGAACTACGCTGACCTATGCTTTGAAAATTGACTTCGATCGTGGTCTTGAACGGCTTGCGAAATAAATGGCATCAAAACTTTCAATATCTAAAATGAACGTTAAAGTCATGTTCCGTGCACTCCACGTTCTATTGGAAATAATTTTTTTTATTTTAATTCTTCATTTGGGGGGGGGGGGGGAGATTTTAAAAACGTTATGCCGCGTTCAGAATCATCAATGATTTAAAAAACGAAAAAAAAAAAAAACCAAATATTTAAATGTAGTAAATCTGACTTAAATTTCATTAATGGTGAAAGAAATATTCATTTTTAATATGAGCAGTGTCCATTAAACCTATTCGGCAATATAAAGAAAAAATTGTGAAAAATATATAATTAAATGAACATAAAAGTGGTGTCTTGTATGCATCACGTTCAGAGTCGTTTGAAGTGGATTCTGAAAAGTGTTACGATCATCACGGGGCTAAATATGAAGAAAAAATATTCATACCTGATAATAAATAATATCCGCTAACCACGTTTTGCAGCGTCAGGAGATATTATTGAAAAAAAAACTTAAAATTGTCAATTTAGTTTTTCTTTAAGTAATTAAAGGGCGTGAACGTGATGTACGTGTTCATCACGTTTAGATGTGTCTTTTAATCGATTTCAAAGAACGTTATGGGCGCGAATCAGTTAATACGCAAAAACGATGTATGTGTAAGCATGATAAACGTAGGGTCAATCAAAAATTTTTTACAGTGCACTGGAAAATTGCCTCAAACTGAAGAAAGAAAAAGTTGCTTTTGTTTAAATGATAAATTATATTTCAAAAACTTATAAACATTCTTGCAATAAGAAAATTAAAGCAATGATAAACGTAGCTGATTTACATACCTTTTGGGGAAAATATTCCACTAGTGACATGCATTTTTTAAATGAAAATGAATAAGGACGTACGACACGGGGGTATCCTTTGAAAAAGTTGAAAAACAAAATTTTAATTGATATTTCGCTTGAATAGAAAAAAAAATATTGACAAATCGCAACAAAACACTGTAAACATAACTACAGGTCAAACTCAAAAGAAAAAAAAAAAAAACGATTTTTACCCCTTTTTTAGCCTACTTTCAGTTAAAAGTAAAAAAAAAAAATGAATGAAAGAAAGCTTAATGGGGGGGGGGGGGGTATCGTGAAAATATCGTTAGAAATCAAGAAAAGTCAAAAATAAGTTAATTTCATAAAGATTGAAAAATAAAAAATTTGAAGGGCTTTGAGATGGGGAAAATGTGTGTCGGTCTGTCTGTCTGTCCCCCCCTAATAACTATTGAACGAATTGTCTGATTCAAAAAATTCTTTTTGCATTCGAAAAATCTCGGCGAGAACATTTCATTTCCATATTTAATTTTTGATTTGAAAATTTTTTCGTTCAATTTTGAACGGTTCAAAAAATTTTAACATTAGCACCTATGGGCAAAAATGAAGGAAATTATGTAAACTCTGGCCGCAAGATCCAAGTTCCTATGAGCAAGCTTCCTGGAAGAAGCTCTCTGCGTGAAATATTGATTTGAACACCTTTTTTTCACTTTTGAATAGTTCAGGAAAATTGACATAGCGCCTACGGGAAAATTTCAATACTATATAAATCCTCATCTAACGGACCGATTTGCTTGGAAAAAACTTTATCGGAAAGCTTTTAAAACGTAAAACATGTGCAGATATAAAATTCATCCAAAACTAACAAGCCTATTTTCCGATGAAATTTTTTGATCGGGATTTTCAAGAATATTTTTGAACGATTAAATGAACGTGAAGGAATGAATGAACAAATGAGTGAATAAATGTAAAAAATAAATAAATGAGTGAATAAAAGAGCGAATGAATGAAAAAATTAGTAAATGTGTGAATAAATACATGAATGAGTGAATAAACGTCTGAATGAATGAATGAATGAATGAATGAGTGAATAAACGTCTGAATGAATGAATGAATGAGTGAAAAAGGTATGTTTGAAGCAATTAAGAACTAAAGCTAAACGAGAAAGAGAGAGAGAGAGATAACTGGATTATAAATTTAAAGTTGGTATATACGGGAAAGTACGCTCGTATAGCTCTAGACGGAATTTTTTGTTCTTTTTGAAAAATGGCAAAATCTATTGTAACTTTTTAGTTAATATTTTACATAGCTGATATCTTCAAGTATAAGAAAAGTTTCAAGGTATATTAGTAGTCCTGCAATAAGAAAAAGTGAAGTTTTCCCCTTTAGAAGCTGACTTGTCTGTTCTTGAATAGAGTTATAATATAAGATATAAATTTTATGATCATTCTGCTTCTAAAGCCATGAGTGTCCCTTGACAATTTTTTTAAATGTGGATACTGCTTGATACTATATATTAGAATAAATAATATGGAGAGTCATTCATGGCTTAGAGGAAAAAGGTCATTCGAAGCTTATTTTAGATGCTTTTTTCCCGTTTTTCTACCAGAATTTGTTAAATCCATAAGTAACCCACACAAATACCTATTAAATTAATTAAATAACGTAGAATAGTGTTTAGGAAATATAACACAGCATGACACACTCTTAAATTTTAAAATTTTCAAAAAAAAAAAAAGGAAGAAAAAGGGAAAAAAAAACCCGGTTAACCGTTCATTATCAATTATTCTGTAAGCCGAGACTCATTAACTTTGAGACACAGCTGTAACTATACTCCATGTAGTGTAATTTTAGATTCTAGTTACAAATCTATGGGACAAACTCAACTTGTTTTTACAGTCCATTTTATTTCTCCAACTCATATATGTCGCGAAACAACACGCCATTTATCTCCTTTGACTATGTAAGTCGGAGCACAACATAGTCGAAAAAAGATAAATGTCACGTTCGCATAAAAATATTTTTCTTTTTTTAAACTAAATTAGCCTTTTGACTATAACCTGAATGTATTTTGAACTACGTCAGCGGAAATAAATTCTAACTAACAATATTCATAAAATACGCTAAATGTTACGTTCCTTGAAACCAAAATTAATTTCTGCACTAGTGTTTCGCTTTTAGCCTGATTATAAATTTATTTCTTAATTAGACATTATTTTCTTCAGCCGTTGGCAAAGCAATACCACTTTTGCATCTTAAGAATTTATTTAGTAAAAAATAAAGAGGATTGAGCACATTTTTTTTGCAATTGTGTCCATTCACTGATTTTTTTTCTTATTGTTGTAAGTAGTTACAAATGTCAAAAAAATATCTCCTGACATAAAACTTTTACTATATAGTTATTTGTTGTTGATAAATTTAAAAATTTATTCATAGTTTTCCACGTGGAATTATTATGTTTTCACAATAGGAATATCAAGAGCAACAGTTTTGAAACATTTTGAATAAATTAATTGAAATTTCCTAATTAAACTAAGAATACCTCTGAAATAGTGTGTAATTTCTCATATTTAATGTGCATAAAAAATGTGGGAGTAGTACATAATATTTACGTAGAGCTAAAGAAAGATTTTATTGGTACAGACAAATTAGATTAGGACCATAAAATATTTATTTAGAGGTATAGAAGGAATAAAGCAGTACAAAATTAGATTTTATGCATTACACTATGAACACAATATTAACTCGGAGACGGTTGCATAACAGCATGGAGCAGTTTACGACTTCATGTACGATAAAGAAGCTCATTGTTATGTAGGAAGGCAGAGACTTTAGGATAAACAACGATGTGCAAAATGGGAAAACTGTTGAAATCCATGCAGGGCTGTTTCTATAATGCAAGAAATATAAAAATACCCCTGCATGGCAGCCCTGCATGGTTGAAATCCATGCAGGGCTGTTTCTATAATGCAAGAAATATAAAAATACACCAACGCATTCATATGTGCAACGAAATAAAAGCATATTTTCAGAACGAATTTCAGAATAGAAACTGAGATTATTTCCTTTTATGACTTTAAAAAACTACTTATTGAAAAACATTCTTTTTCTATATGTTTCTGGTAGCATTTTGAATATTATGACATTTTAAAGTATTCCAATTTTTCAAACGTCATTGTTTTCATTACTAACGGAAGGCATATAGGATAGTCTAACCAGTTATGACAATTTCATTTTTTACAAGAAGTTCCGTCTAAAATTATACGAGCCTATTTTCCCGTATACACCAACGTCAAATTTATAATCTATCTCTCTCTCTTTCAGTCATTCATTTATTCATTCATATTTTTTACAAGGGCCCAAAAAGATACTTCTGAGTGCAGTAGTGTCTTTATTATTGAAAAACATTCTTTTTCTATATGTTTCTATAGCATTTTGAATATTATGACATTTTAAAGTATTCCAATTTTTCAAACGTCATTGTTGTCATTACTAACGGAAGGCATATAGGATAGTCTAACCAGTTATGACAATTTTATTTTTTACAAGAAGTTCCGTCTAAAATTATACGAGCTTATTTTCCCGTACACACCAACGTCAAATTTATAATCTATCTCTCTTCCTTTCAGTCATTCATTGATTCATTCATATATTTTACAAGGGCCCAAAAAGATACTTCTGAGTGCAGTAGTGTCTTTAATAACATAATTCATTGCATACCTAATTTATTGCATTTTCTACTCAATTATATTAATTACATAAATTTGCTGTACATTCTACTTTCCTACGCAGCGTATACATTGCGTGACTAGCTATAGCCGCTAATTAAGCGAGAAAATTTTGTGTCCTGTGTGTTTCAGAAAGCTTAAAATGCAAAAGTTAAAGGAAGAACAAATACAGAATGGAAGGAAAGTCAAACCGAAAACCTACTATACGTATGATTTGAGATGAACCTAATAACGAAAAAATAAAATAGAAGCTCATAAGAAAACGCGTAAAGGCAGATATTTGGGGTACAAATAACGAAAAAAAGTATCTAGTAAAAAAAAAAAATCATTGAATTAAATTTATAAGAGAAATTCATCAGTGGCAGCCAGCAAACCTCAAGAAAATAGAATAAAGATTTAACTGCAATATTCTTCATATTTTCGTCACATACAATTATTAAGTTTACATATTGAAAAAAAAAAAAAAAAAAGGGAATGTCGAAACTATGATGAAGAATTTTCTAGTTAAAGTCATACATTATTTTTGTTTGTAAAGACTTTCAAGTTTTAAGCTTTTTATATGCTTAACTAATAAATTCACACCTATACTAGTATACACTTGACAAGGAACTTTAAGTAAACTATACTTAAGACAACATTGGGAATAAAGAAACATGCACGACGTCTCCGCCCAGAGTTATTTTTTTTTTTCGAGTCTCACGAAGTCCACTGGAAGATAGTAATTTAGTTTTCCAACTAGAAAAAGGTCTCTCGGAGGCTAGTACTGTTGCATATTCTTTGATCCTAGTTTCGTTTCTTCCGTGCCAGTTAAGTTTGTAAATATCTTCAAATTGAGTGATCAACACTCGAAGTAATTAAGGAGAGGACGAACGCTGCGCAATCCTTTAACTTAGGGTGTGTTAGGGAGGGATGTGAAGTAGCGCACACTCTCTTCCTTCTGCTTTCATTAGTTATTGATGTGAGCAATTACCGGAAACTAACTCGAGGATGTTACACTTGTTTGAGAAGGACTTTTTCTTTTCAATTTTTGTTTCTTTGCTTCGTGCCGAAGTCAGGCGACGCGGTTGGGGAGCAAAGGAGATCTGTAGAAAATGCTGCGAGACACATTGAAAAATCGCAGATCTAATTCTGGCTTCCAAGGCAATTATTCTAACAGCTTTTTCTCTTATTCGAGAGCGAGTGTTTTACTGGAGTACAGATTTCTTTTCTTTTTTTTTGGGGGGGGGGGGGATGATATATTAAGCCTTCCACGGAATTGACGAAAACTGCATGAAAATATTTATTTTATTTATATATATTGTGTTCGAATACAAGAAAGTCTTGCTCTTTTTTTTTGGATAATAAAATCATCAAATTTTTTTTTTCATTTTTCACGGAAACTATAAATATATCTAAAATGTGGTCAGGAGGGGAGTTTATCATTAATTTATTAGTAGGGAAGAAGATGCAGTTTATAAAATTATATGAAACTATTGAACATCGAGAAAATGAGAGTGTATTTTTTTCGCAAACACTAAAAGAATAGGGGAGGAAGGAATTGAAAAAAAATCATAATTCAAAACAATCACAACAAATAAAATCAAATTAAATCAGTTCAGAACTGTTAGAATGAACTAGTGTATGATTTAATTTAGCATTCATTTCATTGCCAAATTCAATACATTACTGTATCTCTTGTTCGTTCCTTTTTATTTTGTAGACAGTAAAAAGCATACTTCTCTTGAAATTACATATGTGCCCGTTAGTCTATATACGTAATCATCCAAATTGCTAATGATCTGAATCTGCTTAATTGTCTTAATGATTCAGTTAAATTATTTCTACTGTATTAAAAACTTAATCTAAGTACGATTTCAGAAATAGCTTTTTGCAGTTTTTATTACATACTTATACATGTCGTGATGCTCGACATAGCCTGTTTGAATCTCCCTCCGCTGTCAAGGGATACAGAGGGAAGAAGAACACTCCTTGGGCGACAAAGTGTTGCGCCTTGTGATTGGCCCATTCGCAGAGCAGAGGGTTGCAACCCTACTTTTCTCGGAGTCCAGCGAGAAATTCGAATCGAAGCAGGAGATTCTTTTTTTGTGCCTCTACCCAAGTGCCTTTTTTTTGGATGGCCGCTGGGCCCAAGTTCTCCTCATCGACCCCTTTTTTCCGTTGAACAGCAATGGACCTGTGAGAAAGAAAGTAACGACTCAACTGTCCAGAACTTCCAATGTGGTGTTCAAAAATGCAGCACGTGCAGGGGGACGCCCCAAACGCACCGACAGTGATGTTTACATTCACCTAGAACTGTTTGTTCGTCCCGAATGCAGCTGACCTAAGCGTCTCACCAGATCTCCGACTCCCCTCTTATATGTTGGAAATAAACATCCCTTTATGTTGTACTATCGTCTTGGTCTCCTGATGTGCAGGTATGCGTTTATTTTTTCCATTATAGCAACAGTTGCTGGTGGTCACTCAAACGCCACGTGGGATCCACTCAAGGTCATCGCATGCACCGAGCAATGGTAAGTGCAGGGAAGTGATCGAAACCAATTTAAACTTTTGCCCTTTCATTTTTCTGTAAACCAAAATCTCAAAGCAAATCCACTATACTGTACTAGATCTCCATCACATAATATGGCGCCGTGACCATCCCTGCCTTACTATTTGGTGCAAATGTTAATGTATTTTTGTTTAAATGTTGTAATGTCGAAATAATTTGCACGTGGACCCGATTTCGTAATCCTGCGCCATCCGTGGGAAATTTCTCGGCAATGATTTTGTGTCAATATAACAATCAATAATTCAACAGTCACTAAGTTACATATCATGTTATTTTTGCTCAAAACTAAAAATGAACTTTGGTATGGTTACCACATGTAGAAAAATTGCTTATTTTTTTAGTGTTTGGTTATAAATGAGTTGTTTGCTTGAATTCTAAGCTTTTTCTGTATAAAGTTTTTTTATGTATCAATTGTAATTTTTTTTGATGCTTTAAACTCATATAATTTTTGTCACAATGCCTCCAAGAACTAGAGGCAATGCAAGGCGTAGAAACGCGTCGGGAGATAGTAGCGCTAGTTGTTCGCAGACTTTTGGTTCCACCAGACAGTCGCATATCAATATTTCCATCCAGCAATTTGATGGGGATGAAAAAATGCTGGAATTTTTCTTTTCCCAATTACAGGACATACAAAACTTTAATAGTTATTCTCCGGACATGACCATTTCCCTTATGAAATCTTAATTAACAGGAAATGCGTTAAAGTATTTTCTTCATTGCCCTGAATTTAAAGAGGTATCTAATATACAGGAAGCAAAGCAGATTTTTCAAAATTTTTTCACTTGATCAAATATTGTCCCTGTTTCAGAGTTTAATAACATCAGATTATTGCCAGGTGAATCGATCAAATCATTAGCTCATCGAATTGATGCGATGGCTATGAAAGTGTACCCTGAATGTGACAAAAATTCATTGTCTCAAATTAAATATGTACAGTTCACAAATGCCTTGCCTTCAGATCTGAAGTGCAAAATTTTTGAGAATGAATTAAAATGCTATGACAAAACTGTAACTTTTGCACAAAAGTGCCAGGACGCACAAATATCATTTTGTCTAGTCAGTTCTCAGCTCAATGGTCGGTACGAAACTCAAATTCAGCAAATGCAAGAGCAAATTAATGCTTTGCAAGCTGAAAAGAACGTAATTTGCCAATTATGTAACAGTAGAGGTCATTCCGCAAAGGAATGTAAATCTTATGAAGAAGATCAACATCCTCAATTTCAAAGGCAATCTAATTTTAGGTCTATGCCTTATAACATTAGAGATAATCGTCAAAACTAGAGTCGTAACTGGAAGGGAAATAACAGACGGGGATCTGATAATAACAGTGTTGTGTGTCAATTTTGTGGTCGTAGGGGCCACACTCTATTTTCCTGTCGAGACTATCAAAACATGAATCAAAATTCTAGTCATTATCGGAATCATAGAAGTAGGGGAAACTTCGGTAGAAATAAGGGGGACTTATATAGAAGTAACAGAGGGCAAAATTCTAGAACCTACAATAATTCATAATTTAAACGAATAAGGAGGCCAGTGCTAGCTGATGAGCTAGGTCCTGAACAGTGGAAAGCATCAGCATTTCATAATGTATCCGATAATGTTCATAATATTGATGTATCTGATAACAATAGTGAAAAGATTGCAAAAACTGACTCACAGTCTCAAACTGACATTCAAAACACAAATTGTAAATATATTTACAATGTCGCCAGCCATGACAATATTAATCTACCACTAATTGAGGGCTCTTTTGGTTCATTTTTCACTTACTTCTTGATTGACTCTGGATCTTCTATCAGCATTCTAAGCAAAGAAACATTTGAAAGTATAAAACCTTTAGTAAAATATAAATTATTGTCACGAAAAGTGTCTATTTCAACTGTTAACTCATCAGTCAATTTTTCAGCTTGTGCTGAAGTCTCATTCAAAATTAATAAAAATCACTTCAGGCATGTATTTTTTATAGTGGAACTTCCCAAAAACTCCAAATTCAATGCTATCCTAGGATATGACTTTATGTCTAAGCATAATGTATGCATGCACTTAGATAAAAATTCTATTTCAATTAATAACAAGTATATTCCTTTAGTTAGTGCCTTTGCACCTGAGGAAATCCATGCAAAACTTGCTAGAAATCTCATAATTCCTCCTAATGAATCATGTTATGCTCTTGTAAGTCTTTCTAAACAAATTAATGACATTTTTCTTTTTGAGCCAACTTTGAAAAATGAATATATTGAGTGTCACCTTACTGTATATAATCTAAATTCTGATCATAATGGGTATGTAAATGTTTTAGAAATTGATAGAAATGATAACTCAGAGTTCCAAGATCAGAATTCATCTTTTGTATATAAAAAGGATGGGAAACCTAAAATATCAAGGGAAATTTATGTTTATATCAAAAATTTGTCAAAGACAGAAACTGTTCATTTCAATAAGGGACAAATTATGGGAAACATAATGTCAAATATTGAAATAGCAAATAACGAGAATATTGAAACTCAGACTGAATATCTTAATTTAATTAAGGCTACTGATGAAGTTTTACAACAAAGAAAACAGGACTTGAAAGAAACTGATTTTGACTTGGACCATCTAGATAGTAAACAACAACAAGATCTAATAAATGTCTTAATGAATCACTCAGCTGCATTTTCTGAAAGTCTGCAAACACTGGGATGTACTGATAAAGTTATACCGAAATTAAATTTCATTCATAAAAACCCTATCAAAACATTACCATTCCCAATCCCGCAAGCCCTACAAAAAGAGGCGTTAGAACAATTAGAACAACTACAGAGTGCAGGATTAATTAAGAGGACTAGCAGAGTGGTCTGCACCAATGCTGTTAATTCGCAAGAAACATTTAAATAAAGATGATCCAAACAAATTCAGACTTGCTATGGATTTTAGATTAATTAATAGCATTTTACAATCTTCATCCTACCCATTACCAGAAATAGCAACTATAATCAGTAATGTAGCTCAGTACAAATACTTTACTGTATGTGATTTGAAGTACTGGCAAATCAAACTCCCTGATGAATATCAGAATATGCTAGCTTTCACTTCCCCATTTGAAACATTTAAAAACAAGAGGCTTGTGTTTGGTTTGAAAAATTCTGCGGGGATCTTTCAATCACTTATGGATGGAATTTTAGATGAAATTCATCTCCCAGGGTATTTTGCTTACCAAGATGATGTTCTTATTTGCTCAAATAGTTTTCAGGAATCATTAGACAAAATTTCAGTAATACTTGATACATTTCAAAAATACAATATTACCCTCTCTCCTGAAAAGTGTGTATTTCACAAAACCACAATAGATTACTTGGGCTTCAATATTTCTCAGGGCATGGTATCTCCTGTAAAAGCAAATATGGTTAAGGTAACTTCTTTTCCTAAACCAACAACTCCACGACAAGTAAAAAAGTTTGTGGGATTGTGCGGTTATTACCGACATTTAATTCCTGCGTATGCTGAGTTAACAAAACCGCTAATTGACCTTACTTCAATAAAAGCAAATTTTAAATGGACCCCAGAGCATACTGCAGTTTTTGAAAAATTACAAAGAATTTTTTTCTCTGCACCTTTTGTTAAACTACCCGATTACGACAAAGAATTTATATTGAACACTGATGCTAGCACCATAGCAATTGCCGCATTGCTATTACAGGAACATCAGGGTAAGTTACATCCTGTTACCTATTTTAGTAAAACCCTGTCCAATCATGAGAAGCGTTACCCTGCCATAAAATTAGAATTGATGGCAATAGTGAAAGGGGTACAGGCATTTAAAAATCACCTGTATTCTAGACATTTCACGATTTTGAGCGACAGTTTACCTCTGCAACATTACAAGAAAAGTACATCAATTGCTGACATCACAACCAGGTGGCTGATGCAATTGAGTGAGTTTTCATTTACAGTCAAACATATCAAAGGAACATTAAATGTACTTCCCGACTATATAAGTAGGATCTCTGAAGAGTTACCTAATGAAAACTTAGAAACTAATCCTGACATTTTAAATACTAACACTATATTACCTGTCATTACTGTAGAAGATGAAGATGAAACTGAAGTAAATTTTGAGAGACTCCAAAATTTAGTAAATCCTTTAAATTCTTGTAAATCTCAAAACCCTTATCAACATAATTCAAGTTCAGATAATTTTGATACTGAATAGAATCTGCATGAAAATCTTAGTGTTGAAAATGTAAATTGTTTAATTGTTTCCAATTATGTTTCACAAGACCCTTTGTTAGAAATTTCAGATGAAACCTTTTGTCAGGAGCAGCAAAAGGATCCTGAACTTAGTGATATTTATAAAAAAATTAGAAACTCAAGAAATCAAAATTCTAAATTGGACCAGTATTTCATTCATCCTTCTAGTAACATACTAATGTATGCATTCCAGGATAAGAAACATAGTAAGATAATTCATAAAATTGTAGTCCCTAAGTCTTTAAGACCCAAAGTTTTGTCCATTTCCCACTTAGCTCATCAGGGTTTGGCTAAAATATGATTTTGTCAAACAAAAATATTTCTGGATTGGAATGTATGCAGATTCTTTAAATTGGGTATACTCGTGTATAAATGTATTCTAGCGAAGCCATATGCTATGCATAAAGCACCTAAATGTTATTCCTTCTTCCCCGAACCAACAAATCAGCTGTGACATTCTCGGACCAATTAATGGCCAATATGTATTGACTATTTTGGATAATTTCAGTCGTCATATGCAATTATATCAAATGACCAAAATAACTGCTGAAAATGTGTCAAAACATTTGTTTACTTACATCACCACCTTTGGGCGACCTGCATTGATCTTGACAGATCAGGGAACCCAGTTCACAGCTGAAATCTTTGAAACCTTATCAAAAGCTCTAGGAATAAAATTAATTCACACCTCATCAGGCAGACCCCAAGCAAATGGGCAAAGTGAGAGGATTAATACTGGGATCAAAGCTACAATCCTAGCCATGCAAGAAGATGGTTATAATTTTGCTCATTCTTTACTGATCCATCAAAACTTGTACAATGGATCTATTCATAGTTCAACAGGGTTTTCACCTAATTCTCTTCACTTTGGTAGGGATCTATCTTTGATTTTTGATACATATCATCCAGAAAGAGAAGCTGTTCAACTGGACAAAACACAATATTTGTCACATATTCTAGAGAGTCTGCAAAAACAGTATAAGACAGCATTTTCTAATCTCGAGAGAAAACAATATGAACAAAATTGTAGACAGCATGCTAATGCTAAATTAAGAAATTTGAAAATAAAACAAATTGTGTATTTAAGATCAAAGGACAAATTTAAACCTAAATTCACAGGACCATATGAGGTAGTCGAAAAGTGTAACAATGTTAATTACTTGATTCGCTTTTTCAATAACCCACATGCTAAAGCATTTAAAGTGCATATTGACCGTCTAAGACCTGCTCTTGACAGGAAACAGCATTTACAACCTGATAATTCTAATAATATGAGGCAAACATGGGTATATCAACCTAGATATAATTTAAGGAATCGTCAGTAATTATAGTTAATAATTATGTTTTCATTGTTTGTCTTAATGCGCATAGGACAGATAATGTTTGTTTTGATTCAAGCATGTTTTTGTTTGTTTACTTCCTGATGTTGATGCTTGGGTCACTTTTGTTTGTTTACAAACCTTGATTGTTTTGAAACGTTTGGCAACCTTTTTATTTTTTCCGGGTTCACCTTTTGTTTACATTCAGTTATTAGTAATTGTTTGTGTTTAATGTTTATATAATTTTGAAATCACATCTTGTTGCTTAGATCTAGATACATCTTTGTTTATTTTTCTTTTCGATTTTTGTAGACAGAACATGATATTTTTTTTAAAACAATTGTGTGAGTTTTTGGAGATATAGTAGAAATTGGTTTTCACAAGATGATACAATGTGACAGTTCTGATAATATGCTCTGGTGAACCATTTGTCTCCGAATAACTTGTGCACATAATATTTTTTTCCCTTTTGACAATTTGTTTTATCATTGGACAAATTTTTTATTTTAACTTGTACTCGCAGTTACTTTGCCTTTTTTATTCTCTGTGTGTGATCAAAATTTTTCTATTTGAATTATTTAAGATGGAATATACATTGTTAAGCTGCGAAAACAAAACTTAATGAAATGAATGAGCTTACCAATACAAATGAAATAAAATTGGTAATATATACAGAAGAATTGGAATGTATTGGTTGTGAAACAAAATAATATTTTGACATGTGTAGTACAAAACATGTGTTTTTTTCCTTCAAATGTAAGGTGTCAATGAATGAACAGTATTTAAAAGTGTGACAGTACTGTCACTAGTTTTAAATCATATGGGATTTTGATTGTTACTTATTAATTTTATAATGTGTTTACTATGTGAGTTTACAATGTTTACTGTGTAAATTTTATGAATTCAAGTAGTATTTAATGAGGAAATTTTTAAATGACTTTCGACATATTTGTGTTACATGCTAGGTTGTTTTAGTGCTTTTGAATTGTTTACATGAGGATTCAGAATCGACAATTAAATTGTTTCTCTAACTGATGACACTATGTCAGTGAAGTATGGTTGGTTAGTAAATTTAAATGCAGCTAAGTTTGTTTTTGTCATCTAACTTATGATTATAAAAATTTGTATTTTATCTTGGTTAAAAAAAAAAAAAAGGATTTTTTTTTCGACTTAAAAGTTTAGTTAGGAGTTTATAATAAAAAAAAAATTCATGATTTAAATTTGTTTTCATATCAATTGATATTTCATGATTCCGTACCATTGTCCGCACTGCTGGCAATTCACTGAATACACATTATATAACCTAGAATTTGTATAATTAATGTATGTAGTCTGTCTCGAAGCATATGGCATGTAGCCAAAACAAATCATTGAATGTCCATGAGGTACCGAATGAGGTACTATGTATTGCCTCATGTAATTCGGATGATCTGGTCGATGCGAGTTAAGGTTTTTTCAATGAGTGTTTGGGTTCTCAAGGTTAGCGAGTCATCTTGTTCAATTGGGATTCTACTGTGAACTTGTTTTTTCAGTCAGGTGTTCTGATTTTTCGTAATATTAGAGATGTGATGGACTTCTCTGTGCTCTGCGGACTTCGTCATTTTTTTCAAACTGTGTCTGGGGGGAGAGTATGTCGTGATGCTCGACATAGCCTTTTTGAATGTCCCTCCGCTGTCAATTGATACAGAGGGAAGAAGAACACTTCTTGGGCGACAAAGTGTTGCGCCATGCTCCCCGGCGCTTGAAAGTGTTGGCATTTCTCACTACTTATACCTTGAAAACGGGAATCTTTAAACGCGTACGAGTTTTTAGGCAAAACTGTAATTATTGCGTGACGAGTTGTGTCACGTGACCGAGCTTACGAAGCGATGACGCATCCCCGTTCTCCAAAGTTCCAATCCGCCAGATTAGCATAAATTGTATGAGGCTTGGCGGATCTTGCAGGGGAGCGGGGTATATAAGCGCGTGTCTCGTGATTCAACACTGACTATCTTCCTTTTCTACTTGCTTGCTCGCTTACCGCCTCGCTCCTTTCCGGAGCTCTTTTTTGAGGCCGTCAGTATTGGCAGATAACTGCCATGCTTGACATGTTTTTCAGTTTTGATGATTGTATTTAATCTTTAAAGAAGTGTTAGTTAATTTTTTCGTAGCGTCAGTCAAAAATCTTTGTTAGTCTACCGTGTTTATTTTAATTACTTCACGTTCTTATATTTTTATTTAAATGTATTGTGCCATACCAATAAATGTATTGGATGATTTTAACTTTCGTCAGTCTTCGTACTTTAATACAAACTCTGCTCAAGCACTCTGCTGTTTCAGAAAACTTTTTAGCTTTGATTTTTATCAAAAATAAGGTTATGGGCTAGCTATGCCAAAACTGTAGCAGAGAATGGAATCGCACAAGTCGTTCGTAAATGGACTTATAAGATCTACGATTCTTATCGTAGGGAGGGGCCTGGAACTAGAATTGTGCGTCAACCTAAATATGTTTTAAAGGAAACAACGAGTTAAAAATCTAGTACTAAAGATGGCATCTCCAGCAATCTCAATCGACAAGTTGAACGGCCAGAACTACAGTTCGTGGGCTTGCGATATGAAGTTCATGTTGAGGGAAAGAAATTGCTGGCTGATTGTTTTAGGCGAGGAAACTATGCCGGCAGAAGACGCTACTAAACGAATAGTGAGCGATTTCTCAAATCGGAAGAGGATAGCACTCTCACTAATTTATTTATTTATTGAAGGCGACTTTAAAAGAATCATCGAAAATTTAGAAGACCCTAAAGAAGCATGGGAAAAATTGAAAACCCATTTTTTGCCTGACAACCGTTCTACACACATGCAGCTCTTCACGGAATTGACGAGTTGCAGGATTAAGTCATCTGAAAAAATTAACCTTTTTGCTGCAAGGCTAAGGAAAATCTTCGCACGAGTCAAGGACATTGACGAGTCTTTCTCAGAAACCTACGCAAGTTTTCAAATGTTAAGATATCTACCTGCCTAGTTTGATAACATTTGCCAAGTGATCTTGCGTTGGCCCAAAGAAAAGTTCAAGTTTGACAACATTGTTGATGAACTGGTCTGTGAGGAAAAAAGACTGGAATTGAAATATGAAGATTCAGTTTTAATTGCGGCAAATAGCGTAGTCACCAGAGGTAAGATTGTTTGTTTCAGATGCGGTAAAGAAGGTCATATAAGAAAATACTGTAGAGTAAAGAAAGACAGTCTTCAATTCCCCAACCGAGTGCCAGATAGCGAACCACCCCAGGGACAAAATACGCAGGCCAAGCAGCTCCCGAAGGAAAAGAAGCGATGGCAGAGCAACAGGAACCAAAACCATCAAAGGTCCTGGTCCCCGACGACATCAAAGTGTGAGTATGGAACTCATTTTATTTCCGAAGTCAACTGTAACGAACTTAAAAACTCTCAATGGTGGGTATTTGACTCTGCAGCCAGCAATCATTTTTGTAACGATAAAAGTTTATTTTGTAATTTTCAACCTGTAAATGATAGGCAAATGGCAGTTGCAGTTCAATCCCATACTTTCGCGATTGAGGGAATGGGAGATATTAAAATGAAGCTCGGTTTAAGAAATGTTGTGTTGGAAAATGTGATGTATTCCCCTAATATCAGGAGAAATTTGATGTCGGGTCCTAAATTCGACCAAGAGGGAGCAAATTTTAAAGGGGGCAAAGGCTTAGTGGAAGTATCAGACAAGGGGGGTTTAATTTTTAAAGCTAAATTAAAAGACGGAATTTATGTTGTTTATCCTAAAATATCTAGTCATTTACTTAAAAAGGTTACTTTTGAAGTTAATAATGTAGAAGATTTAAAAATTTGGCATAGCAGGCTCGCGCATGTAAATAATGATATAATTAGGAAAACCAGTGAGTTAAAAAGTGCAGACGGGCTGCCAAAATTTATATCTGAAAAAAATGACTGTGTGGATTGTAAACTAGGAAAATTCCGTAGGATTTCGTTTAAACCAATAAATAAAATTCGTTCAGATAAACCTTTTACTTTTATTGCATTCAGATGTTTGGGGGCCTTGTAATGTAACAGGACGAAATGGTGAGCGTTATTTCCTTTCTGTGATAGACGATTTTTCTCGTAGAACCTCCATTTACCCTATAGACAGTAAACATAAAGTTCCAGAAATTTTAAAGCGACATATCGCAAATGCGGAACGGTTTCTGGAAACGAAAGTTAAAGCTATTCGGACTGATAACGGAAGCGAGTCCGTAAATCGAGATTTTTCAAATTTTTGCGTAAATGCGGGTATAGTTCACAAACTGACAAACAGCTATAGTCCCGAAATGAACGGGGTTGCTGAAGTTTTCAACAGGACAGTAGCCGAAGGTGCTAGAGTAATATTGCAGGAAAGCGGGTTAGACAAATCGTTTTGGCCTGACGCTATGCTGTACTTTACGTATACATGGAACCGCGTTTGTCATAAAGGGCAATAACTAACTCCTTTTAAACTTTATGGGGGAAACAAACCATCCGTCCGGCACTTAAAGCCTTTTGGAACTGTCGCTTATTCGGGGATACCTAAACAAAAGAGAAATAAATTGGATTTAAAAGCCCAAAGAGGGGTAATGATAGGTTACGCTTTTAGATCCAAAGGTTACCGCATTTTTTTTCCTGATTGCAATGAAATTATAGAAACAATAAATGTAAGGTTTGACGAGAAATTGGTGTTTAAGGATGTATTTTTAAATGGCAGTGGAGCTGTGATGGGCACCATTAGTTGGCCAAATGCTGTAGAATCTAATTTTGATTCGGATTCTGATCGCGAAAATTTAACGGACTTTCAAATTCCCGAATTACCGGTTGTACCTGACAGTCATGAAGAATCTGATTCAGAAACAGGTGATTCATCGGACGACGATAGCTCTAGTAAATCTAAAGAGGTTAAGTGGGAGCGTAAAGTTGTGCCGAGAAAAGATGGGTCACGCAATGATGTATACTATTTTGCGGAAGGTTCCACCAAAAGATTAAGGTCTCATCATGATGTTAAGAAATACTGTTCGAAAAATTGTATAAAGTATAAACCGCAAGATTTTGATTTCAGAGGGAACGGTATTCAAGGGGTAGCTGGAAATTTAACAAGTCAAAAGCAAGTATCAGAAATTACGAACGCGTGACTAGACGGGGAAATTTCAGTCCCAAAACGTTTAAGCAATTTCTCAGATCGCCCGAACGAGAAAGTTGGCAGAATGCCATGAATGCAGAAATTCGCGTAATGAATGAAAGAAAAGTTTGGGATTTGGAAATTTTACCGGAAAACGCTTCGTATGTTGGGAGCCGCTGGGTTTTTAACTTGAAAAGAGATAATCTAGGAAACATAGCAAAATTCAAAGCGCGCCTATTTGCACAAGGTAGTACTCAGGTGAAAGGCGAGAGTTATGATGAAACTTTCAGTCCTGTAGTCAATTTTAGCTTGGTTAGATTCTTTTTTTCTCTTTTAGTAGTAAATTTTAAGTGGCAAAATATCCAACTTGATGTAACCAGTGCCTACCTGTATGCACCATTAAAGGAAAATATTTATATGAAACAGCCACCTGGTTTTGAGGTAAAAGGCAAAGAGCATTTGTTTTGCAAATTAAATAAAGCAATCTATGGCCTTCACCAAAGCGGGAGGATGTGGTTTTTCGAAATAGATAATATTTTAACGTCAATTGGTTTTACAAAATTTCATTGGTGTAACTGTGTTTATTCTTTTAACTCAACAGTAATTTTATTATTATATGTGGATGACTTAGTGATATTTGGGAAAAGGGACAGGTATTTACAAGATGTATTAGATTTACTTTTTAAACACTTCGATTTAAAACTTTTAGGAAATGCGCGGAAACTATTGGGTGTTGAATTTGAAGAAGGGGGAAATTGTTTATTATTACACCAAGAACCTTATATTGAGGAGGTATGTGATAAATTTAAGAAATATAATTTTCCGATATCTTCGTTACCCATTAAAAAAGGCACGGTATATTCGAAAGTAAATTGTCCAAGTACCAGTCAAGAGATAGAGGAAATGTCGAAAATCCCTTTAGAAATTTGTTGGGTTGTTGGTCTTTTCTGTGTAAGAGAACGAGACCAGATATCAGTTATGCTGTTAATATTTTTAGTCAATTTCAAAATAATCCTGGCATTGTACAGGGGGGGGGGGGGTTTACTTAAGCTTTTGGGATACGTTTATCAGAGCAGAGATTATAAATTAAAATTAAGTTGTAACAATGTTAAACTTATTGCTTTTTCGGACGCAGATTTCGCAACGAATCGTGATGACAGAACTTCTTTGGGAGGACAGTTAATTTTTTTAGACAATTCGCCCATAGTTTGGCGCACGTACAAACACAAGTGCGTCAGCCTGTCAAATATGGAGGCTGAATTTATAGCTATGACTGATGCCAGTAAAGAACTTCTGTGTTTCGATAGAATTTGTGAGGAATGCATAGAAAGAAAAATTATTAAAGAAAAAGAAAAATCTTTGTTACTAGTTGATAATCAGGCAACCATTGCTTTTGTGAAATCTCCGATTGAAAACTACCGAACGAAACATATAGATGTAAAGTTATTTTTTATACGTGATTTAATTTCGAAGGAAATATTTAACATAAGACATGTAAATAGCAAAGAAAATAAGTCGGCAATCTTCACTAAGCCTTTGCCTGAGTGTTACCTCACGAAGTTTTGTGAGTGTATTTTTTCAATGTGATAGTCATTTTTAATTGTATTTTTCAAATGTGTTTTTGGATGTTTAATATTGAAAAATTCTTTCACTTAAGTGTAACTCTAATAGGCTAGTATTTTAAATTTAAATTGTTTGCACATGAAAAAAATTATAGTTAGGTTTAGTGGGTCATATTTAAATTTGGTCTATTACTCTGTGATACAAAATAAGATTTATTGAAAAAAAAAACCAACTCGAGTGATTTTTTTTGTGAAAGTTTGTGAATTTTTTTTTATGTTAAATTGTTAAAAGAGCTTATTTTTATTGTGTTAAATGGAATTTAAAAATATGTTTATACAATGAAAAACGCAACATTTCTCGCAGAAATTTTTCCTTATGTTACAGTTTGACACATCTGCTGGTGTTAGTAAAGGACTACATGTACCAAGTGGACTTTCTTTTTCAAGATCCTTTTTTTTTGTGAAGAAATGGACTAGTAGTCAAGAAGTTAAATTTTTTTTTGGACTTTGGATTGCCGAAAAATATGGATTTGTCAAGTCGTATGTGACAACCGGTCATTGAAGGGAAATTCCATTTTGTGAAAAGTTATTGTTAAAAATGTTAAATGTTATTGTTAAAATGTTTAAGATATTTTTTACTGACGCGAAGAATAATTTATTTAGGAATTAAGTTATTAAGTGCTTTAAGTATTAGACCTATTTTTAGAATTTAATAAGATAGTGAGGGGGGGGGGCAATGTTGGCATTTCCCACTACTTATACCTTGAAAACGGGAATCTTTACCGCGTATGAGTTTTTAGGCAAAACTGTAATTATTGCGTCACGAGTTGTGTCACGTGACCGAGCTTACGAAGCGATGACGCATCCCCGTTCTCCAAAGTTCCAATCCGCCAGATTAGCATAAATTGTATGAGGCTTGGCGGATCTTGCAGGGGAGCGGGGTAGATAAGCGCGTGTCTCGTGATTCAACACTGACTATCTTCCTTTTCTACTTGCTTGCTCGCTTACCGCCTCGCTCATTTCCGAGCTCTTTTTTGAGGCCGTCAGTATTGGCAGATAGCTGCCATGCTTGACATGTTTTTCAGTTTTGATGATTGTATTTAATCTTTAAAGAAGTATTAGTTAATTTTTTCGTAGCGTCAGTCAAAAATCTTTGTTAGTCTACCATGTTTATTTTAAATACTTCACGTTCTTATATTTTTATTTAAATGTATTGTGCCGTACCAATAAATGTATTGGATGATTTTAACTTTCGTCAGTCTTCGTACTTTAATACAAACTCTGCTCAAGCACTCTGCTGTTTCAGAAAATTTTTTAGATTTGATTTTTATCAAATCTAAAAGCGCATTCGCGCCTTGTGATTGGCCCATTCGAGGAGCAGAGGGTTGCAACCCTACTTTTCTCGGAGTCCAGCGAGAAATTCGAATCGAAGCAGGAGATCCTTTTCTTGTGCCTCTACACACGTGCCTTTTTTTGGGATGGCCGCTGGGCCCAAGTTCTCCTCATCGACCCCTTTTTTCCGTTGAACAGCAATTTACCTGTGAGAAAGAAAGTAACGACTCTACTGTCCAGAACTTCCAATGTGGTGTTCAAAAATGCAGCACGTGCAGGGGGACGCCCCAAATGCACTGACAGGGATGTTTACATTCCCCTAGAACTGTTTGTTCGTCCCGAATGCAGCTGACCTAAGCGTCTCACCAGATCTCCGACTCCTCTCTCATATGTTGGAAATAAACATCCCTTTATGTTGTACTATCGTCTTGGTCTCCTGATGTGCAGGTATGCGTTTATTTTTTCCATTATAGCAACAGTTGCTGGTGGTGAATCAAACATCACGTGGGGTCCACTCAAGGTCATCGCATGCACCGAGCAATGGTAAGTGCAGGGAAGTGATCGAAACCAATTTAAACTTTCGGCCCTTTCATTTTTCTGTAAACCAAAATCTCAAAGCAAATCCACTATACTGTACTAGATCTCCATCACAATACATTATTTGTATGTGTAGTCTTGATCAAAGGAGAGTTAAAGGATACATGATTCAGTTGGTTTAAATTCATTAAAATGGGAAATGTTGATGGACTACAGCTATGTGCTGAAAGTAGAACCAGAGGTCATCGTTTTAAGATTTACAAATTTCAGGCTAATCTTGAAATTAGGAAAAATTACTACTTCAATAGGGTTGTAGGCAGTTGGAATAGTTTACCAGAAGCGACTGTTAATTGCAGTGGGGTAAAACTTTTTAGAAAGCTCTTGATGTTCATTGGGGACTGCTAAGTTGACTAGGAGCAGCCTAGCTGGGCCCTGAATCTGTTGCTGGTCGTCACTTTTGTATTTGTATTATTCCTTAATTTAAAACTCTGCTTATTTCACTTTTATGCAAAATTAAAAAAATATATACTGATGTTTTCATTTATTCAAGAAATATTTTCAGAATTAGTTTTTTTTTTTGTGTGTTTAATGAATATTGTGTATTCTAATTCTGATTATGCATGAAAGAGTTCTAAAAATTCGTTACTCTGCAGTAGTTTCTAATAGGAAGAATTTGTTTGAAAATGCATTTAAAATTTAAACAAATAATCATTTTGGTTTTAATTGGAGGAGGGTTATTTTCTGAATTCGTATTAATAAAACCCATCAGTTTCTTATCCGCCTGAATTATTTAAATACAATATGACTACAGTTTATAGTATGTTTCTTACGGTTTAAATAAATGTTTTTTCTGAAAAAGTTCAAAGATTCATTTTCCCTTCACGAGAGAACGAAGTTCTTACATTTTCTAAATGGATTCATATGAAGGGTGTGTCGAAGTCACCTTATACATTAATCATCTTTCAAGCTTAAGGAGGTCATCTTAGTGTGTCAGGATTCTAAAAATTGAGCGAAATTTACTGTGAAATATTGAAAGGCTTTTTAATCTCTTTAAGAAACATTAAAATCAGCAAACTGATTAACCAATTTTAACATCAAAGAGATCAACTTTCGTTTTTTTGTTAAGGTGAAAGAAAGAATGGGTATTGAAGATCATCACTCAGGTTTAATGGTTTTAACGACGCATTATAATGACAGTAGAATATCACTTTATAAAGTTGTAGCATGAACTTAAATTCCAACTTATAGTTATAGATATAATCCACGAATATTATACATTAATTTTCATAATAAGCTACTTCAAAAATACGAACTAGATTTTTGTGGCTGCTTAACATCCAATTTTTTGCGCAAACACATATAAATTTTTGTTTATTTAACATAGAAAAAAAACCGTTTTTCTAAACAAACACAAGAGACACAAGGAACAAAGACTTCGCTACAAGCAACACGTTCTCCATTTTGTGTTTCAACTGATAATTGAATTTGGAATTTCTCTGCTGTAATGAGAATAAAATACATTTGCGCTCACACATTGCGTGCGAGAGCTTACTTATTTCATTTTCTCGTATTTCTTTCTAACTTTAATTCGTACTAGTGTTTAGCGAACTTACGGGTCATATTACACCAAAAGTATTCGTTCTGCAATTAAAAATGCATGTCTGGAGTACTAACTGAAGATAGAAATGTCGAGCCAAACTGTGTATGCATAATTATCGAATACAAGTCAGCCAGTATGTCTGTTGAGTGTAAAAACACTAAGCGATTTTGTCATGCATATCCAGCTAGTTTTGTGTCCAAATAAAAACCCTTTTGTGTAAAGAACCAAATAAAAGCACTATGTACAATGGATTCAATTACCGCATACAGATAATCCTTATGAAGATGACTCTTAAGAGTTAATGCTGCGTTGGGAACATTTAAATAAGAATTCAAATACATAAAGAATTCTTTTCAGCTCACATTTGGTAATTAAAGCTGCAATGCGCATATTTATATGATGACTCGCATCTATGAAGACGCGTTTGATCAACATACATTTAAAAGTAAAAATATTTTGCTGGATATAACTATGTGACGAATCACATGCATGTTCAGCACACATATGAGTTAAAGCTTCGTGATTACAGGCCATAGTTGTGGAGATAGTTGGTCATAATTAGGTTGCCGTAATTATATGATATATCTCGTTTTAAAGGCTTCTGTTTTGGTGCCGGCAGGGTGGCGTATTGATAAGACCTCGTGCGCCCAAGTTCGCAGGATCAAACCTGGCCCAAAACGGTGTTTTCTCAAGGTGCAGAAAATCATCAGCGCCCATGTCGTATGATTATGCGGCATGTTAAAGTTCCCTTGAGTATGAGTTTGGCTTGGTTACTCTCGGCTAAATTAAATGCCTAGTGCATTTTCGCATCATTTAGAGCTCAGGTGCCGGCATGTAAGGGGAAGCTGAGCATCAAAATTCTCACAGTAGCAATGGAATCCGCCGATAGTGGTGCTACTTGAAAGAATGGATGTTGATTTCCGGAGAATGTACTAGGTCTGCAAAGGTTAGTGACCACATGCAGCTCCATTAGAAAGAAGAAGACAAAAAAAAAAAAGGGGGGGGGGGACATCTGTTTAGAAATAATTTGAGAATTACATTGCGATGGCACACTTATTATGAGACTCAGATTTGTGAAGACGTTTGCTCAGCATGCATTTCAGAATTAAAGCTACGTTGGGCATGATTAAATTAGGAATCCCCTATATAAAACGTTTATTAAGTGCACATTTGATATTTAAAACGGCATTGGATATCTTTATGTGAGGACCCATATTTATGAAGCTGCCTGTTCAACAGGGTGGGGCGAAAAACAAAAATTTTTTCATATCAATTTTGGATAGCTGCCAAAAGTTTTCTATGTGGATAGTTAGTTAATGTGTGAAATTTGACAAATATTAGTTAATATCTTCAGGGGGCGCTATGGTCGCAAAATTTTATTATTGGTTTTCTAATTAATTCTTGTGGTTATATTGTGAAAAATAATTATTTTAACTAATTTTATTACATATTTTTTGAAGCTAAGAGACATCTATGTATTAAAAACATACAAAATATCTCCTAATTTTTATAAGTTATATATATTTATGTATGTGTTACATATATATTCATTAACATTTTTGTGATGCACTTTAACAACAAAAAAAGGAAAATTTCAGGATAATTATTTCAAGTAAAAACTTATTCGGACTAAATCTGAATTGTTACAAAATCTGACATAAAAAATATGAAAATACAAACATTTCACGTAAATAAATAAAGCGAAATTACAGAAACAATAATGAAAATAACGTTATCAAATGCTCGCAAATGCACACAATTTATACGTCACAAAAACAACGTAATAGCTAGAGTTTTTCTTCAAATGATTTATATTCCGTGTTGGTTTCAAAGAAAGGCAGTTCTTTGCGCGCCTGTAGATGTGCACGGATAAAACCATCCTTTTTTTTCTAATCCATACAGCCGGTGACGCCTCCGTCACCAACTTCACGCAACACAACGGATTGTGCATGACACGGAAATTTCTCCATTTCCCGAAGCACATCTGGAACGTCTACGGTTTTCACAATCTCACGTAGCTCGTTCTCGGATAATATCATTGCTATAGAAGGAGCCGGTTACAAGCACATGTTCACATTGTTAATTGATCCTGTCCACATAGTCGAGAGCAGATAAGTTCAGGAATACTAAAAGTACGGATCTGATTATCATTAAGAGAATTGATGGCTCGTTCTCTCAATATTCTGCGAGATGCTAACTGCTGTAAATACCTACGATTATCATTTAACATTCCCAGAAGAATATTTTCCGGATGCGCAAAATACTGATAAACTCTTGCCAATAGGGCCCGTGAACCTACGAGGACCAGTTGTTGGTTCATCTAGGAGCTCCATTAAATGTCGAGAAAGCAACTCGTTTCTATGAAGTTGGCGTATTAACCATTTCAATGGTCTATTTAAAAACGTTTCAAGACGCGAAATCACACCACTTTTCTTTCCGGTATTTACTGCAGTACCGTCACATCCAATTGCGCACAACGTACTTGTATCGATTCTGTCCGCGGCAAAGAATTCAAGTACTCCGTTTGCAATTTCTTCTGCTTTCGATCGTTCTGGCGATATGTGTCCTAAATATATATTTTCAGGCTGAATAACAGTGGTAACGTGCTTTTCAATTATTACTTCAGTTATTTAAGAACAATGGGCTATCCTTCCTTCCATCAAAAGACAAGTGTCGCATGTCTTTATATTTAAGATCTTGGTGTTGCTGAGTTTGCAAATGTTTTCTCGCTTTTTTAAAATCTCATTTTTTTATTGGACCGAATACATTTGATGTTTTTCTTGGGATTAAGCCGACGTCTTTTAATACCGATGATGCTAAGGCTGCCGCTGCTCTATTTGACACATGAAAGCAATTACACGGTTTTGAAATTTTACTTAAACTGACCCTGGTTTGTGAAGCGCTTGCTTGAACCCTGATACAACTAAACTCCGGATCAGTTTCGTCAGTGTCATTTATTAAACATTCTTTATCGCTTTCTAATTCGTAAGTAACTTCATCAGCATTAATTCCATCTTCTAATTTGCTCTTGATTCTTTTTTGCTTTTCGTTCTAACTTCTGTTTCGCTTTTCGTTCTAACTTCTGTTTCAATTTCCTTGTGGTTTTAACATCCACATTTCCAATAACCATTTTTCGCTCCACAAGTAAAAATTGTTTTTTGACAGGCCTTATCTCAATTGCATGTAGAGAAATGGCATTTACAACAAGTGATATCGAAAAGCTGTTCACGAGCTTCGGCTTTTTTGTTCATCGTTTTCTTCAGGTTTTTATATTTGTCATGAAAACGTTGAATTAGTTGAACTATTCGTCTGTGAAAAACTACAAAAATTGATGATTGATGCCATATCTCTTCCAACTTTGTGGCAACCTCTTTTGAAATTTCTGTAACGGTGGGCTCTCGCAATTATGAAATGACTTTTTTTCATTCACAAGAAACAAATAATATTTAAAAACGTCTTCATAAGCAGGTAACACCGAATCAGACAGGTTTTTTTGTGCCCCAAAAAATTGCAATTTTTAGCATTTTCCTTGTTTTTATCTTACATTTAGAGTGCAGCGTCCCCACATATTTCACCCTTTGTGTAACAAAACAATGCAGCGTCCCTTCAAAATGTTAAGGTTTATTGCCATTTTTTAAAAAAGTTCTTTGGAATGTTATTAATAAATAAATGTCTCTTATCGGTAAAATAACAATCATTAAAATTTGTTAAAAGCATTGTCTTTCAAAATACTGCCATGAAATTAAGGAGAAAAACCTTATCAAAACTTTGCGACCGTAGCGCCCCCTGAAGATATTAACGAATATTTGTCAAATTTCACACATTCACTAACTATCCCCATAGACTACTTTTAGCAGCTATCCAAAATTGATATGAAAAAAAATTTGCTTTTCGCCCCACCCTACTGTTCAACCCACATTTGAGAAAAAGTTGTGCTAGACGTATTTTTATGAGAACTTAGATTTATATTCATCAAGACTGTTCAGCGCGCAACTGAAAATTAAGTTGTTTTGGGTAGATTTTTGCTCTGAGGACTTATATTGAATGCATCATTTTATGTATTTCAAATGAAGATAAAATTAAACTATTTATCAAACTCGTAGCTCTCTTAAACCAGTTACCAAAATCGTAATTTGTAGTTAAAAAAATAAAATGAAATAAAAGCCGATATTTAATGAAAAAATACCTTTCTTATAAAAAAAAATTACAATGAACTCAGTTTTTCCAATACTAAAAATTTAATTAAAGTTTCATTTTCTAAAACCAGTAAACTTTGCAATACATCGTAAAAATGTATCAATCTACACCCTATCCTTTCACCATATAAAAATAATAATTAAATGCAGTTTTTTACTCGTATGTACCATTTTATGAATTTCAAATGAAGAAAAAATTGAAATATTTCGTAATTCTCTTAAACCAGTAACCAAAATCGTAGTTTTCAGTGAAAAAGAAAAACAAATAAATAAAAGCTGATATTTAATGAAAAAATACCTCTTTCTTATAAAAAACGATTCACTATGATCTCAGTTTTTCAAATACTAAAAATTTCATTCTAGTTTCATTTTCAAAAGCTTTGCAATAAATCGTAAAAATATATCAATCTACACCCTATCCCTTAACTATATAAAAGTAATAATTAAATAGAGTTTTTGTCATCATTCAGTTATGATCCTGATGGATCACTGTCTATTGAGTTTTAAACAATGACATTCTTCTATCGATGGCATATATATGTTACAAAGCATAATCGCTGTTCTTACACAACAGTTTTATCTCCACAACGATACGACAGCCATTCATCAACGTCTAATATTTTATCCTTTTTTTCAGAGAAAATCTGCAGCTAAAGATGTTGCTAATATAAATTATCCCATTTTATTTAAGGCTGCTACGTTTCTCAAAAGAGAATATGGGCAAGCCTCTATCTATAAATTTGGATACAAATCATTAGCTATTTGTAATTTCAGAATGTTGCTTTTTAAGGAAAAATGTTTTATAACTGTGAACTGAAATTTTTACTTTATTCTTAAGAAAAAATACACGAAGGTCCTACTATTTAATTTTTGCGAAATAATGAGATAAAAAATGACTTTTGTTGACATATATTTTTACATGGTGTTTACTTATATTTCAAAACATTACGATTTAAGGGGCATTACTTTTAACGGAGTCCTATAAAAATTATTTAGAAAGATTGCATAACCAAAACTCAAAAGAGTTTCCTAAAACGTTCCAAATGTCTTATGTTTAGAAATATAATCATTAAACACAAGTTACATTGTGTGATAAACTGTCATAGAAAAAATATGCAAATATTAATGCTTGATTTGACAATAAGTAATTTTGTTAAATCTTATTTATATGCAAGAGAAAAAAACACAAATTGTTTATACTTTAGTATCTTTCCCGACCAAAACCAGAATACTAATGCATTAACTATTATTTTGGTTTTATTTATATTGCGTAATTTCTATAAAACAGTATTTAATGGTATACAGCTGACATATATCATTGTCATTATAGATCAAAGCTAAGAGATACAAATCAAATGTAAGAAATTTCAAAAACTTTACATAATGCTACCCATTGTGTTTTAAATTCTTCAGCAGTATAACACGATGTTTATCTCGAGCGTTTCATTTTCTTACATGCATTTTCTGTAAATGAGACAAAATAAACTAGAAAATCTCTAAGAAACGTTTGTTATTATAAATGAATGATAATAATTAAATCAACGGTAATAAATACGTTAATTTCCGACAAATTAGACAACAAGAACTTTTTACAAATATAATACATTTATAGACATATATTTAAATTAATAATGTTCCGCTTTTAAACTTTGTGATAGTAAAGTAGGTCTTTAAACCTAATTGGCAAAGCATTAGTCTGGTTAGGTGGGGGTGCGAGTTCGTACCCCACAGATAAAATACGATATTCTTCAATACGAGAGTACAATTATCGCAATTTAACAATTTATCTTTATTTTAGACACTGACAACTGATATCAAATATATGTAAGTAATTTAACTTTTTTTTAATTCAGCGTATTTTGGAGGAGTAAGAGCGTATCCGAAAACAACATTTTTGAACAAGAATAATGGATACTAGAAGAAATATTTAAACATTTAATTTTCAATTACTGAACAAAATAAAGTGATTTTAATCTTATAAGACTTTTAGTGATGTTTTTCAAAGCTATTTCTTACAAATGATTTAACACTTTTTCATGCGCCGTTTTGATTTTACGGTCACTTGGCCTTCCAATTCCCCTGAAAGTATCAATTTTTTCCTTTGTATTTTCTTCGGTGACAACTACCAAGAACGTACATTTTCTACTATCAAAGAATCCACTTGGACCGTTTGCGAAGTTGTAAAACCGAGTTTTAGTGGCTTTGTATTCGTGTGTTAAAGCGAGGTAAGTCCATGGTTCAACGGTTTATGGAGTCTGCTGTCTAGTATTGATTTGGAACGACCTGCCTTTTACAGACTCTTTACTTTTAGTACCGCCAAGCGAGAAAACACTTTGCAGCACATTTCCAAAAATTCTAAAAACCGTTCTTGCTCTTTTAAGCTTCTTGTTAGAGAAACAAACACTAGGAACAAAAAAAAAATTTCCAGGAAAACTATCTTTTCTCTTTACACTTACACACACACACACACACACACATATATATATATATATATATAAAGAGAGAGAGAGGAAGGGGGGGGGGGGCTATCCAGCATTTTTAACAGGATCCTTTTTTTGTGACTTTTAAAAAGATTATTGCGAAAAATAAAATAATTTTGTAAAAATTCAAAATTTAAACGTGAAAGTCATGATTTTTTTAATTTTTTTTGCCGTTCGTTTAATAAGTAGCTCTGTAAAAAGTACGATTTGGTAGCTCAGAATTTTGTTAATGGTTCGGTTTGATTGACTAATTTTGTGAAGGGTCCGAAAACGGACCTGAATCTCCTCTGGTGAGATCCCTGATGTATATGTATCTTTTTTTTTCATCCAATTTCATTTTTTCAGCTACTGCATTTTAAAGTAATTAATTCAGTGTAATTGTAATGTTTTTCAAACTTAATATCCTGTTAAAAATCGTTGTAAGTCTTCTCGCTATCACAAAAATACATGTTGCTTCTCATTATTAAAAACGTTTTATTCATTTATTTAGTACACGTGCCAACACTATAAATTTTGGATGGAAAATGAAAAACAATTAAGCTACAAAAATTATGGGAGGGGGGGGGGCACGCCAAATAGTTCAGTTATTCTAAAGCGTACAGTCTATCTCGATTACGAGAATGAATGAAGTCAAGGCAATTTATTCAGGCATGAAACTATACTAATTATTATAAGTAATTCTAAAACTGTATCTAATAAATATAGAGGATCTGGTGCAGCGCCGCGGGTCGTATTTAAGAAGTGCCATTCTGTGCTGTGTGTGTGTGTGTGTGTGTGTGTAAGTGTAAATAGAAAATATAGTTTTCCTGGAAAATATTTTTTTTGTTCCTAGTGTTTGTTTCTCTTAATCTTAACAAGAAGCTTAAAAGAGCAAGAACGGTTTTTAGAATTTTTGGAAATGGGCTGCAAAGTGTTTTCTCGCTTAGCGGTACTAAAAGTAAAGAGTCTGTAAAAGGCAATTCGTTCCAAATCAATACTAGACAGCAGACTCCATAAACCGTTGAACCATGGACTTACCTCGCTTTAACACACGAATACAAAGCCACTAAAACTCGGCTTTACAATTTGGCAAACGGTCCAAGTGGATTCTTTGATAGTAGAAAATGTAGGTTCTTGGTAGTTGTCACCGAAGAAAATACAAAGGAAAAAATTTATATATATATATATATATATATGTGTGTGTGTGTGTAAGTGTAAATAAAAGAAAATAATTTTCCTGGTGAATATTTATTAGTATATATATATATATATATTATTGAATGAAAAGATACGCGTAGCAGTTAGGAAATCATTCAGTGTGAAATATACACATCGACAAAGTGCTAAAAATAAAGATAATGACTCATTGTGTTTGTTGTTGATTGATATAATTTTACGATTGTATTTGTTTTGGGATTAAACTTCAAAAACTAAATACATGTAAAATGTCAAAACTATTGCATACACAGTAGCCAAATTATAGTTTGGATGAAAAATATTTTTAAAAATATATATTCTATTCATGTGACTATGTCAATCAGAAATCAAATCTATGATTACGAAGTGGCTGCTTTTTCATTTCTCCAAATTTCAACTTGTCAAATTTATATCATTATGTTTTTTGAAGAATAATTACGTATTTTTTAATTAATCCGTATGGATTTTCGATAAATAAGTGAGCGTTCAGTAATATTCTTGAATGTTAATGGAACTAGGCGAAAGAGCCTTTCCCCCGATTTAACTTAATTGCCTATAATTATTTATTTTCCTTGAGATATGATGCTCGAAATTCGCTTCAAACGTTATACAGATGGGATTGGTCATTATGTTAATGATAATAGAATATCCGGAAATAATAGTTAAAATGGGTTTTTGATTATAACACCATTAAAGCAATCAATAGTACCAACCTTAAATGCAAAAGGCTAGCTTTTAAAGTAAATTTATTATTATACTCTTTTTTTTTTCCACACAATTACTCTTTAGTAACCAAACCTTTCAGAATTCTGAGTTAATAAAGGTAGCCAACACTTGATAATTATTGAAGTCGTTAGTTAATATTAAAATTTAAGTTCAGAGTGAAGACATACACTGTTAGAAATTCCATCATTAAATTACGGTTAAATGACCGGCAGCAGTCTGCCCATCTAATTCACCGTTAAATTTACGGTTTGGAAAATTTTTCTATCTTTATGGGACCTAACCATTTAAAATCAACTTGGTTAAAAAGCTGTAAATACAAAAGTGTACGGTTTTACAACCATTTAAAAATGGTTTCAAAACAAAATTTTTACCCTTTTTGAACCATTTCGAGGCGTGGAAATCGTAAACGGAACCGGGAATCGAACCCGCCGTGTATGGTAAACCAACCTAGCTCTCTAGTCATTCAGCCATCCGCACCACGTAAAGCGGCCCCTTATTTATCAATAAATCTTCTTTTCCAACAGACAAACTGCCTTAAAATTGAGATTTCAGTTTTTGATTAGATCTAAAGTCATTTTTAGTCTAAATTTACTGTATATGGACGAAAATCATTTTATTTGCTGCAAAAATTAAAATACAAACAATCTTCAGCATCTCTAATTATGGGTTCGCTCATTCGCAAAGAGTTCGGGAATCCGATGGCTCCAATTTTTGATTTACGTGTGTATGTGTTTCTATTTAGTAACCCCTTTGCTTAAGCCACTTTTTTTTTCTTCTTTTTTTATATACACATGCAGATTTTAACTGATAAATCCGTATTCCTATTTTAAAACAACGTACGACCGGTAAGGTTTCGCAACCAAGATGGACGCCCGATTCTTATTGCGCACTTGAAAATGACGGTTAGTTAAACGTTCTTTAGGATAAACAGAGAATAAACGATTTTTTTCGCAATCAGCGGTTTGAGTACCATCTTTTTAATAGTTATTCAACTGTTGTAATTAAATATGGTAAAATAACAATCAAATGAATGGTTATTTTACTATTTTCTAACGGAAATTTTTAACAGTGTAACAAGAAACATAAACACCTTTAAGAGTCGGTTAAAATAAAGTCTATCATAATGCAAATCACACGTATCGATGCATATGAAAAATGTTTCATCGTCGTTTATTTAAAACTTTAACGGAGCATGTTTAAAATAATGTTTCACTTATTGTCTCGACTATACACGTACTTAAACATTAAAAAAGCTACGTACATGTTTTCATTCATATACAGATAGTTAAACATTTGTAAATACATATTTTGTATATTCATCGAGTTATGCATCGAGTTCTATTAAACCTATTCTTCAAACCTATTTCTATATAAAGTATTTAAATTAATTTTAACAGAAACTTGATACTAAAATTAACCCTTTGAATCCCACGAATATGATATCGCATTCTCCGAGTATGACTTTAAACTGTCTAAGGCGTGATGTTACAGTTCCACATGTAACCTCGTATTTTTCGAAATTGGAGTGAAACGGCAGGCTATCGGGTATTTTATGTTGTTTTTACATTCAGAGACATTTCAAATAGCTTCTGACAAGAGTTATATCGCGTCTATATCCGTAATTTGGATTATTAAAAAGAATGTTTAATTATTGTGCTTTATCAACAAAGTGTTATCTTGGTAACTAAATTAAACTACTTTGAGGCATAATTTAACATAAACAAAGCGGAGCATTTTGTGCATTGAATAAAATTCTCTTGGTTAAGTGTGAAAAGACAAATTGAAAACACAATGAAAATCAATATTCAAACGAATTACCTATTTTCAAAACAAAACTACAAAGAGAAAATAAAAGCGCTTTCATTTTAATATATGAATGATCTTCCAATACTTTAATACTTAAGAAAATATTTGAATACAAAGTATATTCTTATGAAATAATGTGTGATAGTTTGTTCGGCAATAAAGGTTACTTTGGACTGCTATAATATGGCTTTTAGGGAGAAGTACACTCATCAGTGTCATTTTGTGCAATACTATAGCAATATCACGTTTACTTTATATATGTTCAACGATTTGTTTCATCTGCGTAGATAATTAAGAACACATTGTGCCAGCCATCCTCTTTCAAACAACTCTCTAGAAAAGCGAAATGTTTACCGGAATGTGTCATAGGTCCCAAATAGACAATCTTTCATTTCTATAAATATTTATTACTGGAGTTATATTGGTAGAAATGTGTCTTTAAGCATTCGTTAGATGTTTGCCATGAAATTGAACTGACTAAAAATGTTGAAGTGCTTCTTCAGAAAGCAAATAAGCGCATTTTAAAACAAGAAGTTCCGTCTAGAACTGTACGAGCCTACTTTCCCGTATACACCAAATTCAAATTTATAATCTAGCTATCTCTTTCTCTCTCTTTATTATTTATCTTTAGTTCTAATTATTGAAAATATACCTTTTTCAACGGATAATACATATTCATTCACTCACTCATTCATTCTTTCATTTATGCAGCCATGCATTTATTCATTCATTCGTTACCTCATTCAAGTGTTTATTCATTCATTTACGCATTCATGTATTTATTCACTCATTTATTTATATTTTCATTTATTCAATAATTTATTCATTCATTCTTTTCCTCATTCATTTATTCATTGATTTATTCTTTCACTCTTTCATTTATTCATTCATTCATTATTTCACTCATTGAGTCACTGAGAAATATCCTTGAAAATCCCGATCAAAAAATTTCATAGCAAAATAGGCTCGTACGTTCTGGATAAACTTTCTATTTCTACATGTTCTACGTTATAAGAGCTTTCCGATAAAGTTTGTTCCAAGCAAATCGGTCCGTTAGATCAGGATTTATATAGGGTTGAAATTTCCCCGTAAGCTCTGTGTTAATTTTTTGAACTGTTCAAAAATGAACAAAAACTGTTCAAATCAATATTTCACGCCGAGAACTCCTTTCAATAAGCTTTCAATAGGAACTTGGCTCTTGTGCCCAGAGTTTACAGAATTTGCTTCAATTTTGTCCATAGGCGCTAATGTTAAAATTTTTTGAACTGTTCAAAATTGAACAAAAAATTGTTCAAATCAAAAAGTGAAATATAGAAATGAGATGTCCTCGCCGAGATCTTTCGAATGCAAAAAGAATTTTTCCAATCGGACAATTCGTTCAAAAGTTATTAGGGGGGGACAGACCGACAGACCGACAGACAGACAGACCGACAGACAGACCGACAGACAGACCGACAGACAGACAGACCGACAGACCGACAGACACACATTTTCCCCATCTCAATACCCTACTTTCAAATTTTTTATTTTTCAATCTTTATTTAATTACTTCACTTATTTTTGACTTTTCTTGATTTTTAACGATATTTTCACGATACATTAAGCCTTCTTTCATGCTTTATTATTATTTTTTTTTACTTTTACGGGAAAGTAGGCTAATAAACAGGGATTAAAAATAAATAATAAATAAATAAAATATAGTGCTTTAGAACTTACAATTCTTTGGTTTGCGCAACAAAATAAACGTTAAGAATATTTATTTTACAATAGTTTTAATGTATCAATTAATGTATTTTCAAAAGATAACTAAAATCTGATAATTCAATGACAAATTATATTTTAATGTTTGTTTCTTTGAACCCTTACGCAAACTGCTTGAAAACTAATTTCATGGTGTCGCAAATTACGAGCACAACTTTCATTGCAACTGTTGAAACTGCACTCATGAAATAAAATTCATCCATATTTTATGTCATAAAAATATTATGAAGTTTATTGCTTACTCCAAGTAAGTGTAACTTCTAAAGTACACACATGAGTACCGACGACGAATGCGAGCTGTAGGATGGAAAAGACAACAGGACTATTCGTAATTTCTTAAAAATTTTATTGTATAGATAAAAAAATGGCAGTAATGTTGCTCAGAGGAAGAATTATAAAAGATTTAGGGTATGAACGAGATTAGTGTTCGCAAATGCTCAAAGAATGCTTTGGAAGCATTCTCCTGCATTAATCTTGTTCCTTGTTCTCACTCAATACACCTCCTTCTTGGGTCGTTTCGAACAGAATGACAACCAAGTCAACCAAATTTTAATCTGCTGGGAAAAGAGCACTCAGCAAGAAAAAAAAATCTTATTATTTTCTTAATGTTTGCATCTTTTAAGAAATCTTTTTTTTATAGTTTAAGATGGGGAAGAGGTGTAATATTAATTGGGGACAGGTGCATCAAGCTGTAACCAAAATCCTCACTCTTACCATTTTTCCTTTTTCATCCCCCTTCATCAAAATGATTATGCATTCCATTACAATGGATGCATAAACATTTTGATGACGGGGGAAAATAAGAAATTATGTTCATTACAATGAAAATAATTTCTTATTGGAAAAAGGTTATGAAGTCGTATTTAATGTTGACTAAGGATTACTTTGAATACGTAATGATTTATAATCAGTTGATCTGAAAAAGAAGAAATTACTTTCATTAATGAAAAACAGATTTTTATTGTTTCGGTTCTTTGGGTTAGGCACCTGTTTTATATATGTCAACTAATCAACAGCGGATATAAAGCTCTACATTGTGATGATGATTGAGGTGATGAGAAACATACTGGTGTAAGTCAAATTGTTCTTGAAAATGTAGTTAATTCAATTTTCAATAATATGGGATGTCATCTACCTTTATTTAAAGTAAACTATGGATAAAAAATTTAAAACCGGATGGCATCAGTAGTTTTTTCCTATTAAATACCGTAACGTCAAAACCAGAATGCAAAAACCGTTTTTATCAAATATTAATCGCTTGACTTACACCGCTATGTTAATCACCACCACATTTTTTGATGTTATTCCAAACGTAATTCAACTAGGTCCACTCTCCCCTAGCAGAAACGGTAATACATTTTACTAACTGTAGATTAGCCATCAAAAATACAAACATGAATATTTTGCTTTCGCATCTAAATTTATCGCGTTAAAAATGAATGGTTCAAAATTATATATTTAAAAAATACCTATCCTTTATTAGAAATATCATTATTACATTATTTTTAACCACTCTATTCTCGCTAAAATTAACTTCCATATTTTTTTTATTAATGTAGTATCGTCATTAATTTTAATCAACAAAAATAATCCTTCTACTAGCAGCTCGCTAGTTCACGAAACAACAAATATTCATGGCTTATAAACGATATTAATAAAAAATTAGTATTTCTTCATTTCATTTGCATCCGTTTTCTTTTCCGTTGCTTACTTTTACATTCAGTTCAGTTTCTTTTTTTTTAAATTTACAGTAAATACAATGCCACGAAACAGGAAAAAACCTTTGTTTAAATGAAATTGAAAATATCCAAATGCGGCACAGAAACACTAAAAACACTGTTTAGCTTAAATATTAAACAAGAGGCTCATTAACAATTTACAAGAAGAGGTTTCTTGTACTGACGCAGTGATTTAACCTTTCTTTCCTCTTCAAAGAGAAGAAATTTTTGCAATAAATATTTAACTTGTTTTCTAGCAGAACTTTATCTAAAACGATAAATGAAGAAATTTAATATTTAAAGAAATAAGTAGTAAAACGACTTGATAAGCAAAAATCTTTTCCAGATAACGTGAATTATAAAAATTTTCAGGCATGTATTTAAAATTTAACGTTCTTTGACAAAAATGGTGAAGAAGGTAAGAAAAATGAAATATTAATTCTAATAGTGTTCGAGAATGTAAGCTACAAAATATACTTCTATATCAACAAGTAGTTTTCTTTCATAAAATCGGAAAGATAAATAGGCACTGTTTATGAGTTTTCTCGTAATACAAATCTGGACGCTGGAGGTAAACTGCACTATGTCATTTTACACAACTTTTTATTAGAGCAGTTTGAATGTACTTGCTTTCTTTTCTCTGTAATAAACAATATTTTCTCCAGTAAAGCAATTATACCATATTGTGGTATATCTGTGGACAGCCATTACAGCAATACAGGACAACGATAAAACAAGACAACGTTAAGACATCACAAAATTTCGACAACTTTGTAGAACATGTCGATAAAGTGATGCTTACTTCCGAGATACAGAAATATTATGTCTAATTCATTACGAAGGTCATCAGACTTGTGTACTGCTAGAATTGTCGCAAAGTATTTTGGTAATTTGAAGAAGCACTACATATATTGGGTCTGATATAAATTGAAGTTGGTGTGGCCAAGAGAGATTTTAAAATGATTCTTAGTTGATTACGTTTTACTGTCTCGTGTGTTTTAATCCTCTTTGTACTATTTCAATAGATATCTATCTTGTTTAGAAAGTGTCTACATTTAAAAGTTAATGCCAATTTGTATTGTGCCTACAACTACGATGACGGTAGTGAAATTAACTTTCAAAAGTAGTTTTCTTTCTTTGTTTTTCTGCTTATAGAAAATTTCTTTTCAGAAACTTAAATGCTTCACTGTTAAAATAAATTGAAATGCTTATTCCCAAACTTGACCTCATTTATGATGACTTGCTTTGTTCTGCTTTAGATGTTCTTATTTACATTAAATTCGATTATTTTCCTCATATGAGAAAATTGAGTAAATATACCACCTAGAATAGTCTGAAAATCAATATTCTTAGTTAATGCACCTATGATACATATATGCATGCACACTTGTAGATTAATGCATATAATTTTAGTGCTTAATAGGGGTTATGAGCCCCCCATCTCTACCCTTCGCTGGGCTACGGGCCGTAAACTTATGTTAAGACTTATGAGTCCACAACAATCTTCCTTAATAACCCTTTGCACTCCAATGGCTCTGCTAGAGGGACATTAAGCATATGACTTTCAAATCCATTGGCTCCTATTGTTTCTAAAATTTGTATATAATAAATAATGTTCTAATAAAAAATAAACTAAAACAAATAATCAAAATGTTTTGGAATATATATTTTCTCAATAAACTGAAATTGTCTTTTTATGCTCAGCATACCTCTGGAGTTGCTGATACCCAAAGTTGAAAATGGCCTGGAGTGCAAAGGGTTCATATTGACCTTGCTGATGATTTATGCTAAAAATTACGGGATTAGGAAATTGATCGCCGTCTAAATTAGGTATTTAAAATGCTTAACGTAATTTGTACAAACTTCTTAAACAATGAGTAAATAATGTGTTAACACGTGTTTTGTACCTCAAGCGTCAAAAATTTACTGGTAATGGTTTGATTGCAGTCTTCTGCTATTCACTAAGGACCTGTTTAAAACATACAAATAAAATATTAAAACAATTTTCCGAAAGCTTCAATGCTTTTAAACTACAATAAATCACACTGATTTTCTTAAAAGTCAATTTTGCCAATTTCATGTGATGATCTACACACATGCTGCTGTTTTAAAAGGCATCAGAAGGATTCATCGCTTTCCTGTCATATTTTATTTCTAGTAAAAGCTCTATAACTTACTTTGCCTTGAGGAATTGAAGCAAAATTTACAGAAAAGAGGAACGTTTCTGTTCGTTGTTACGCGATGTCGAAGCAATTGTTGAAGACAGCATTTTTGGAGAGATAGTAATTAACAAATCGATGGGAGAATTTGCGATGGTGCTTTTTGAACGAGTAGCTGTTTACTCGTTCAATTAACTAAACATTAAAAAGAACTTAATGTACAAGAAGGTTTATCAGATATGTATTTTTATAATTTGTATCTGATGTACATTTTTACTTAACGTCTATAAATTTTGGTAATTTTTGCACAGAATCAAACTTGTATTCAACCTTCATTCTATGATGTTATCAAAGTCATTCTCAATTTTATTTTTCATTTTAAATAAATTTAATTTACTTTTTAAAATCACTTTAGTATATGCGTTTTTTTTTTCATTTTTATACTTTTTTCATATTATCATATTTGTTTTATGGAGCTCAGTCACAAAACATCTGCTTTTTGACTTTGTATACAGAGTGTCTATCACCTCATTATTTCCCATTCTTACCTAAATATGCATACACATTTATCGCAAACCTACAGATAAATATTTTCGCAACTCTAGAACATACGATTTTAAACGGAGAAGAATAATTATTTTTTAAAACCAAATATCATGAATTAGTTATAAGCAGAAACTTAAAAGCTAGTTTTGAACTTTTCAGTTCAATTGTATTAATAATATTCTTAAAGGTCTTTGATTTTTAAGGACTTTCTCCAGCTTTAATTTTTAAGTCGATGTTTCTTGAATATTCGGAATTATTACTGTTTGACTTTTGCCAGTATTTTTCTACGAATGCTATTACCGTGACCTATAAAAGTGTCATGCAAATATTATCTTTTTGAAAGAATGAGGAAATATTTGTTTATGAAATCCTCTCCAGGCATTCAATTTACCTTCATCCTATGTGCATGTTTAAATGAAAAACATACGTTGTGGTATCAAGAAATTTCATAAGATAGTATTCCAGTTGCACAAAATGTCTTCACATCCATGTATGCGTTTTAGCTTAATTATATACTACGAGCAATTAAATCGATAGACTGATAAGTATATCTTAATTAATTAAATTGTATTTATAATAAAATTTCAGCACAAGTTGATATTAAACATGATCAGACAGATACGGAAATTATCTATGTCTGGTTAATATTGACCAAAATTTATTAGCTCCCCTTCTGAACAAACTGCTTCAAAATCAGAAGCATTTGCTTAAATCTCCAAGTTCTAAGCAGTTACGGAAGGAAGCATGCAGTTGATTAATCTAGTGCTGTATAGTCCCGAGCCGGTATCTTCCGTTAATCAGATATTCCGTAGATTAGAGGCCAATTACGTATCACAGGTGCAGACGATTAGCCGCTCATGCAGATCAAGCAAGGTAATCTCATAGTTTGGTTGATTTATTGATTATTAAAACATGTTAATAAAATAGCGTTGACTTGAATCGAATAGTATTCTGAGATTTAAGGTTCAGATAGGATTGCTTCAGTTTTTTTTAAGTGATTGAAAATTATTGGAAATCTGCAGCATACGTAGAATACGACTGCCACGGTCAGAAGAATCACTCGGAGCAATTGAACTAAATAAACTGAGTTGAAGTGCACGACATTTATTTCAGAAGCAACACAAGATAATGAAACATGCTCTGTTAAAAATTTCCGTAAGAAAATAGTAAAATAACCATTTATTTGATTGTTATTTTACCATATTTAATTACAGCAGTTGAATAACCATTAAAAAGATGACACTCAAACCGCTGATTGCGAAAAAAATCGTTTATTCTCTGTTTATTCTAAAGAACGTTTAACTAACCGTAATTTTCAAGCACTCAATAAGAATCGGGCGTCCATTTTGGTTGTGAAACCTTACCGGTCGTACGTTGTTTTAAAATATGAATAAATATTTATCAGTTCAAATCTGCATGCGTATATAAATAAAGAAGAAAAAAAAAGTGGCTTAAGCAGTGGTTACTAAATACGAATAGAAACACATACACACGTAAATCAAAAATTGGAGACATCGGATTCCCGAACTGTTTGCGAATGAGCGAACCCATAATTTGAGATGCTGAAGCGTGTTTGTATTTTAATTTTTGCAGCAAATAAAATGATTTTCGTAAATATACAGTAAATTTAGACTAAAAATGACTTTGGATCTAATCAAAAAATGAAATCTCAATTTTAAGGCAGTTTGCTTGTTGGAAAAGAAGATTTATTGATCAATAAACAGCCGCTTCACGTGGTGTCGATGGTCGAATGGCTAGCGCGACTGGTTGGTATCCCATACAACCGGGTACGATTCCCGCAAGCTTCCTTTACGGTTTCTACAACTCGAAGATTCTACGCCTCGAAATGGTTCAAAAACTGTAAAAATTTTGTTTTGAAACCATTTTAAAATGGTTATAAAACCGTAAACTTTTGTATTTACGTCTTTTAACCAAGCTGATTGGAAATGGTTAGGTCCCGTAAAGGTAGAAAAATGTTCCAAACCGTAAATTTTACGATGAATTAGATGGACAGACTGCTGCCGGTCATTTAACCGTAATTTCATGATGAAATTTCTAACAGTGTGAATCAGTAATCATAAAATACGAAATTCACGCTACATTGATTGCGTTCTATTTGTGAAGTAATAATGATCAGTAGTGGCATGGAAGTTTGTTGCGATGCTGTTCCTACGTACATTATTATTTTTATTATTAAAAAACTAAAATCTGTGGTAGGTTCAAGGAAAACTGGGGACATTTTTACGTATACATTTCAACAAAAAATGTTGCCAGCATTTTTTAACGATGATATTGCTGAGATTTTTAATATTATTATTGTTTTTGATAGAAAGTTTAATTCTTTTTTTCTTCTATTGATTTCAGCCTTGATGACTCAACTTAAGCTTAAGACGAGGGACAGTGCAAAGAGCACAGAAGTTCCACTGCATTTGATGGAAAGGTGCCAAGAGGAAGAACGCAGGTAAGCATAAACAAGTATAACTCCACTTTTGTATCCCACATACTAATTTCTGGGGGGGGGGGATATTTTAATGGGAACGGCCAGCGCACAGGGCTTGTTTTTGCAGCATAAACTCTACACGTTGTTTTTTACAGAATAGTGCTCTTTTTCAGTTTTTTAGACTTTCCTGTTGAGCAATTTAAATTTATAAACGTAAAGAATGTCTTGCCGCCTAGTCGTGAAGATGTGTGATAATGTTTAGATAATTCCTGACTATTTTCGAAAAATAAAAACCACTGAACTCGTATCTTTACAATAAAGACGCTGTTAGGTTCGATACCGAAACGGCTATTTCACTACCGACAAATATAGGATCAGCGGGCAAATAGTTTGAAAATGTTGAAAAAGGGTAAGAAAGAGAAACAGATTGCATGACACTACAAAAGTGATGATTAAAATGTAAAATTTAACCGTCTGGGGGTATAGCATTTGTACTAGGAGTTTTTCTTTTATAGTACAGGTTAAATTGTGGGCCCCTATAGATTCTGGGCCTAGCCAGTTGAAACCCCTAAGAGAGCTTGAAAACCCTAGAAAAACCCTAGCACAAATAGTATAGATTCGAGTCTTGTCTTCTGATTTACGAAATAAAAAAAAGTACTTTCAGTAAAAACGTTATACTACTTGGGGCTCAAAAAGTTAGTTTATACGAGTAAGTAATTTTTCGTATTTTACTGCAGCTCGCAAATGCAGTAGAGTCGCTTGTCTATCAGCTTAAAAATATGCGATTTGAAAAATTATGGTTTGTAAACAAAATAATTCTGTCATTACTTAACGATTCATTTCCTATTTTTATAAATGCAAAGAGAGACCTGTTTTCTAAATGAGTAGCATGTCAAAAATAATTAAATAAATAAATAGATATACATTAAGCAAAACTTTTCCCTTCTTTTCCGATCAATATCGCACCTGTTAAAATATATAGCTACATTTACAACTCCTTTCTACTCTCATTACTATCTCCTTTCAGCATTTCCAACGTCAAGACTTGAGATTGCTTTTAAATATATAAGTTAATTTACCTTTTAAAAAATTTCACTTTCATGAGTCTTTTATCTTACAGCATTTTGATATATAATCGATATTTCGTGCACAGCACTAATTTCCGGACTTAATATTATTTACTACTTAAGCTATTTATTCTCGAAAGAAAGAAGACTATGCTATGATTTAGCAAAGCAAAAGTATGCAATGATTTAGAGTAGGAAAATTAGTGATTTAAAATGAGGAAAGTGGAAAATTTTAAGATATTTTCAGGTGCACAATTTAGAGTTTCTCATGGTTAAGTAATACTCATCAAAATTTATACACTTTTTGAAAGTAATGTATCCTCTTTAAACTGTAGTTACTATTTAAATTCTATAGGACATTTCAATACTTTAAAAACGTCGAGAGTGGAAGGAAAACTCATGGTACTTCGGATGTGTCAAATGTTTATGCAAAAGTTAAACTGGGAACGACATATTTTTATCAATCACTGATTGATCCAATTGGATATTTTTTTTTAAGTATGTAATTATTAGGGACCAAATCTAAAAAGAAAGTTTATAATGGGTTCAGATGATAAATACGTTTATCCAATTGTAGTGGCATTTGTACGTCATTCTATTGAAATCTGCCAGAGTAAGGAATTTGCTGTCGCTAAACTGGAGTGGGTTTTCAGGCTAGTTTTAGAATTTTATGTTGGTTTGGTGTTCGTGATATTCATTGAAAGATAGTTATATCTCCACCTGCGGAAAATACGAAGAAACTTCAGGCTACCGAAATGATTTTTTCAAATCTACAATCCTTTTTAAAGCTACGTTTGTACTAACATTAAAAGTTTTCGACTAACAATTTGATCAAACTTTGTGAAATTCTCTCCAGGTCATTCGAAGGTGCATTAAGTGCATATAAGGCATTGAAGAAACTTTGAAATTGAAGATTTTCTACCAAAGATTAAATAACGCTGTTTATAAATAGGAATGGTTTCTTGGTATTTTCGTACAATTTTTCTGCTAAATTTTAAGGAAAATTTAACATTTAAAAAACGCGTTATCAAACGCAGAACGCTTACTTCTTTCTTTAATTTATGCTTTAGTTGAAAACTTCGCGTAAACTATATTACGAACTATATTATCAGTGCAAAAAATAGTTAAGCCAATAAAAAGAAAATAATGTAAAATCTTAAAAAAGTTTTATTTATTTATTTCGCTTCATTTTATTTTTTAACTATATAGAAAAGCAGAAGAATAAAAGAAACGTGTATTAAGTGGACACTACAGACCAGTCAGTTAAATAATTTATATTTAAGATAGTTCTAATTTTAATACAAACCTCTAAATCGAGTGCATGATGTTTAATTATACAATAATTTAAAAAGAAAAATATAAATATATATTATCCATCTATATATATAAAATGAACTTTTGACGTTGTGGCTGCGCGCTCTACAGCAAAATCTACGCAACGTACGATTATAAAAATTTGCACAAAATTCTATTATAGCCTGACGCTTTGCAAGACGAAGCCGTTTTTTTGAAATTCGACCTAATATTTTTAAATTTAATAATTAAACTGTTAATCTTCCAGTATTTTCTTCACTCCTTACGAGTTGTTCGAAGAATTGAAGTGAAATGGATTAGAAATTCCACGGTTGAATGTAAACATCGTTTGATCCATGAGGCGAGGGCGAGTGCCCTGCATATAACGAAAATCAGTGTTTTAACTGACCCATTTTTGAAAAGTATTTTGAGATTTGATCAATTATTTTAATGAAATTTATTTTTTAATGATGAATAGTACAATCCGTTAAAAATTGCAGTTACCAAAGGTTTCCATCAGTAGCGAATAATGTTTACTGCATCCATGCAGTCCATGGGTGATTCTGATCCGAAATTCGGGTGAATAACGGTGTTCCGAAAAAATTTTAATGTATTAATCTTAAGATTTCTTTTACAATTAATATCTGCTTTTCTTTCTACCTTCAGACAAGCAAAATAGTTTGCACTACTTTTAATAAATTTCAATACAATTTTTTCCAGGAAAAAAAAAAAGCTTTTGGAACTGACTTTTCATTTAATTACTTGAAGAATTATTTTTGAGCTTATATATATATGCATATGTACTGTTGTGTTGAGAGGGGAGGGGATTATTAACCTATATACTTTGTTTTAAATTGATGGTGCATACTTTTCCCCAAAATTTTGTCTGAAGTTCCGATTTTTTTTTTTGCTTAGAATCACCCATGGTTTACTGGAGAGACGAAAAATTTCTTTTTGAGAGGCGATTTTCTTTCTTAGAATGGTTGTTGGGCCTACTTAAACTATACATCGATTTCAACTGTTATTATTCAATTAAGTGACTCGCCCAACCAGTTTAATTCAACTAGGCTAAAAAATTTAATATATTAACAGATTATCGAACTTATTAGTATCATAGTATCTATTCATAAAAATAATATTCATTAAATACAAAAAACAATTAGCAAACAACTTTCACTCGATTGATGAAGAATTTAATTTTCCTTTTGAACATCTTGACGGGGGCATTGCTACAGTGATGAATTTATAGGGACGGAGGGTTGCAACCTCCCATGATACACACATTTAAAAAAAAATAAGTACATTGTTTTTGAATAAAGAATTTTAAAAATAGTTGAGGCATTATGTAAATTTGTAATGTTTGCTTAATGTTCTGTGATTACTTAAATATGCATTATTATTTCCAAATATACTCACTCACTTGAATAAATGTGCAGCGTTCACATAATTTTTAAGACTTCGCCTTTCATCATTTGTATTCAAAAAGTATAGCTTTACAACAATTTCAAGAATTCATCATTTATCGTTATTCTAGCATATTATATGTGAAAAGTTTTCATATCTAAAGTAAAACCCCGATGTAACATTCCACCAATCTACGTTTTACCTGCATTTTACGTTTTTTTCATCAGGTCCCAGTTTTTCTGTATCCTAATTGATGTTAAAATATCCGGAATTCTAAGTTTGTTATATTTACCGAATTCCACGTGTTTTATGTTTTCCCTCGAAAATGAAAAAAGAAAAAAGTGTTCTAAAATTAGCCATATTTTTCCTTTTGTGCTTTTTTTAAAGCTTTATGCATATTGTTAAAAGTTAATTATTACTCTCTCACAAAATAAATTACAATCAAGGATTGTTTTTGTTTTTAAGAGTTTTTAAAAAGGAGCTATTCGAGTTTATCAAGGTTGCGAGAAAGTTCGTTTGCTTCCAGTATTGAACTGGAGAAGTTCGTTCTTTTTGCCATTTATAAACCAACTTCTTTTTTTTTTTTTTTGCTTAGAATCACTCATGGTTTAGTGGAGAGGTGAAAAATTTGATTTTCTTTTTTAGTCGAACTTGCGAGAAAGTTCGTTTGCTTCCAGTATTGAACTGGAGAAGTTCGTTCTTTTTGCCATTTTATAAACCAACTTCTTTTTTTTTTTTTTTGCTTAGAATCACTCATGGTTTAGTGGAGAGGTGAAAAATTTGATTTTCTTTTTTAGAACGCTGCTGGGTCTACTTATACAATATATATTGATTTCAACTATTATTATGCAATTAAGTGACTCGCCCAAACAGTTTAATTCAACTGGGCAAAAAATTTAAGCTGTTAACAGATTATTAAACTTATTAGTAACATAGTATCTATTCATAAAATTAATATTCATTAACTACAAAAAATAAGTACTACTCAACAACTTTCACTCAATCGATGAAGAATTTTATTTCCTTTTGAACATGTTGACGGGGCATTGCTTCAGTGACGAATTTATAGGGGTGGTTGGTTGCAACTTCCCATGATACACATGTTCAAAATAAAATAAGTATGTTGTTTTTAAATAAAGAATTTTAAAAATACTTCAGGCATTTTAATTATGTAAATTTGTAATGTTTGCTTAATATTTTGTGATTACTTAAATATTCATTATTATTTCTAAATATACTCCCTCACTTAAATAAAGGTGCATCGTTTACGTAATTTTTAAGAATTCGCCATTCATAATTTATTGTTATTCTATCATATTATATGTGAAAAGTTTTCATATCTACAGTGAAACCCGATTTAACATCCCACCAATCTACGTTTTCCCGCATGTTACGTTTTTATTATCAGGTCCCAGTTTTTCTGTATCCTAATTGATGTTAAAATATCCCGGATTCTAAGTTTGTTATTTATCGAATTCCCCGTATTTTATGTTTTCCCTCAAATGAAAAAAGAAAAAAGTGTTCTAAAATTAGCCATATTTTTCCTTTTGTGCTTTTTTTTTTAAGCTTTATGCATATTGCTAAAGGTTAATTATTACTCTCTCACAGAACAAATTATGATCAAGGATTGTTTTTGTTTTCGTGAATTTTCAAAAAGGGGCTATTCGAGTTTATCAAGGCATGAGAAAATTTGTTTCCAGTATTGAACTAGAGAAGTTTGTTCTTTTTGCCATTTTATAAACCAACAAAGCTCCAACACTTTGAGTCTAAAAAATATTTTGTTAGCAGTCACTATTATGTGCTACACTGTACTCTTATTGGACAGAACAGCTTACTTATAGTGGACATTTTACAAATAGTGGAAAGCTATTTTCTTTCCCATAAGGGCTAGGGAAAGCGCTTACTATGTATTTCAATCCTGAAGATGCAGCATTCACTTTGAACTCCATGACTAAAAAACAATCCACTGTTATGGATTATTTTCAAACTAAATGCTCGTATTCGTAATTAAATGCGTTAAAATGATATGTAATTTTCTTTTCGAAAATATAGATATTATACTTTTTAAAAGAGTTCAAATCTCATTCATCATTTGTTACATTAAAGGATAATGTTAACGACAATTTCAAGAATTCATAAATTGTAACAATTAAACTGCTACAGTTCCATTGAAAATGCCTCGCCCACCTATATGGAGGTGTTGTTTACAGAGTCGAAATCTTAGGTGAGAGACACCACTAGAAAAACAAATACAACTTGAGTGTAGGAGAATCTTTTCAGGAAAAAAACGTATGTTTGAGTCAGAACATCACCCCGATTACCATTTTTGTGGCATCGAATGCTGTAAAAAAAGCAATATTCCGCGTTCTGCTCATAACTAAGAATCCTATCCATCCCATTCACATTAGGAACTGTAGGTAGGATTCCGCGATAAGAATGGAATTTTCCTTGCATTTTTAGCGTATTAATTTAGTAACACATTCTTTTTCAGCTTTGAACCATAAAATTTCCCTTTTCAGCATTCACATGCACTTTCGAATTTGCTTTTGTCAAGATATGTCTCTTAAGCGATTTATATCAGAAATTGGCGTGATACTCCAAAAGCAAATTTGAAAAAACAAGCTGGCAATTTCAAAGAATTACATCCAATCTTCATCCTCACTGCACAGAAAAAGTGCATAATGCACAAAGAGCAATTTACAATGTCTTACATTTTCAAGAATTACTCAAAATCTTAATCTCTGTAGCACAGAAAATGTGGGTGACACAAAAATAGATTTACAAATGAATATTCTACATTTTTAAGAATAACATAAAATTTTCATCTTTGCTGCACGGAAAATCTGTAACGACTGAAATCAATTTACAAATTAAAGTCACACATTTTCAAGAATTACACAGTGTGGAAGCACAACCAGGAAATCAGAGAAATTTATATTCTGGAAAATATTAGGGGATATTTAAAGTTTTCTGAAATATCAGGGAAAATTATAGTTTTCAATATCCAAACCGGCAAGTGTCTTGAGTTTCGTTTGCGGAATTTCCTTTCGTTGCGCATGTTCAGAATATGGGGCTATTCTATTATCAAACGGGGAGTGAAGAGTGTCTGTGGGAGAAATTTTAGTTTTAGAAGGTGGGCATATATAATGTGGTATCTTATAAGCAGGATATTCCATTATCCGCTACCAAAGAAATGTCTATTTGTCCAGTGTTCTTTATTCCATCAGTGGCATAGCTGAATGGGGGCGGTCCGCCCCGGTTGTCACCCACGCATATAGGTGTGACACCCAGCCAAAACGGAGAAAAAGAATGAACCTTTAAAAGCTATGTAGAATAAAAAATACTTAAAAATGAGAGAAAAAAATATCCAATTTAACTTCTATTTTGATCTGAGCAAAGTGTTTCCTTTACAAAATATATTCACAATGTTTTTTAACCGCTAATCATAACCATTGCCCTCAAGAAATACTTTAAATATGGTGCTCTTCTTTTTCAATGCTGCAATTTAAAAAAAAAAAAAAAAAATCATTATATTTCATTAAAACGCATACTTCAGTGCTTACATTATTATTATTATTATTATTTTTTTTTGAATGGGGAGAGCGTGATCTTTTCCATGGGGTAACACCCCGGGTGTTACCCGTGCTAGCTACGCCATTGTTTTTTTTTTTTATACTTCATCAAATTGATTACATATATATAGTCCAGCATCTCTTTGCCGCAGCTTTTGCTTTTCTTGAATAGGCTAAGGATGATCAGTAACTGTTAGATTTTTCAGACAATCTTTACTAAACTTTGTCTGATCAATTTATCAATCTCCCCAGATTACTTTAATTTGTGACAATTAAAATTTCATATTTTGAAATAAGTTCATTCTCCTATTTGATTTCAAAATGTATGTTTATGTATAAAGCTACTACTACACTTTATTTTTTACTTTTTGTATCACAATTTACTCTTTTGATTGGTTTAAATAAACCTTTATGAAATAATATTTATATTTTAAAATTCAGCCTCAGAAAGAATGTACTGCTATCTATCAGAGTAAAAAAAAGTTATGTAATAGATTTGATGATGTGATAAAGATAAATATGCCACAGGATATAAATATAGGTTATTAGTGATAGATTGAAATAATTTTCTACCTAAGTCAAGGTAGGTATACATTTATGGAAAAAGACATAGGCTGAAATAAGTTTTTTATCAGCTCAAAACTGACTTAAAAGGTCGCTTTCGGCATTTTGCTTGAAAAAAAAAAAAAAAAGTTGCGCCGCAGGCGCCGCTATTTTAGCCCTTTGCACGGGCAACGCCGTTGCGGGCACCGCTAGTTTAATTCCATAAAATAATTGCTGCTTTTAACTTGTAATAATTATTGAGTTCTAAATTCTTTTTTTGCTCTAAAAAAATATTAGCTCTCTCCGTGTGTGTGTGTTTTTTTTTTGTCTCCGGAAACTTAAGATGAGACATGTTTGAAGCGATCGAACGAAAAAAGGTCATTTCATAAAAACAATGAAGGCGAGAACAGACTTAAAAGATAGTCCGCGCCAAATAGGAAAATAACTGAAGAGACCTTTTAAGCTTTTTTTGTTCAATATTTTATATTACTTCTCCTCAATGTATAGGTCGAAACTTTTAGATACTGTTTGAAACTTCTATTTTGTTAAATAACGGTTTAAGTCAATTAGCATGTAATAGTCGTAGATTGTGTTTAAGATACTTTCCTTGGAAGTTAATGCTTATTCTGAATGCAAAATTAGGTATTCAATAATCCATGTCTTAAATGATAGTTAGTTACGCGTTTTAAGCATTGTTTTTCGATAACATTGTAACGTACAAGTAATGTAATATCTTTCTTTCTTAATATCGGTCTTTGCTATCGAAGACATCCATAGGTTACAGAGTTCCAGTTTTATATGAGTAAATTTAAAAGCACTTTAATTCTGCGAAGTACAGACTCTCTTATCCGGTATTCAAAAAACCAGAAAATCAGGAAAACGGATTATATTGCTTGTTTTTCTTACAATCTTTAATACGTTTTTGTCATTTTAGGGAAAAAGCCTAATTTTTTATACAGTGCGCATTTATCCAAATTGTTTTAAAAAATGCGTACTCTTTCGTTTACAAAAATACATCATTATACTTGAGTATATAAATGAAACAAAGTATAATATTTAAGTTTTTAAATGTTTTTTTTTTTTAATCTCTAAATTTATAAGTATTTATTTACCGTTTTGTTCCCTTTTTGAAATGCATTACTATTTAATATTGCCATCTGTGTTGAAAAAATCTATCGATTAAACAATTTGTTTTAGCAATCCAAAAAATCAGGAAACTCGGCTATTTGGGATAGCAATGGTCTCGAGCATTCTGGATAATTGGTTCTCTACTGTAAGATAAAATCATTTATTTTTAAAGATAAAACCAAATATTTTAAAAGTACAGAATTACTTTGAAAATATTTTTTGTAGTTCGTCACCTTTGCAGTGTTGAGAAGGAGATGCAAAGAAAGAATTGAAGAACATAGCTTTGCTGTAATCCTTTAGCAGTTTTTGATTAAAACTGTCATTCCTTCACACGTGAAATGACCCGGGATCTCATTCTCTTTCTGTAGAGTATAAATTACACAGATGCTAAATCCTTTTAGTTTATTGCTCTAGTTTTCATACAAAATAAATATTAATGCAAAAATGGCTTATAATAACCACTAATACAGTGATAAACATTTGTGCACTTGTTCTTATAGATTTAGAGCTTAAAAAATAATGTGCATTTCTAAACGCTTTTATGATTGGAAAAATTAATTCTGCCATTTACATTTAGTAAAATTATCATTCATTAATTGCAGTTTTTCCACTTACTTTACGAAGAAGGAAAAACAACGTTTCAGTGACATTTAAAATTTACGTTAGCTAAATACCTGAAAGTTTTCAAGCACTCATCATTACAAATTACTTCTAATTTTTATTAAACTGCTTGTTTCATTCTGTTTTTAAAATTGTTTTCCAAGTGAAAATCATTTTTTTGGTTTCCTTCACTGTTCATATTAATTAATAACCTTAAAATTTGAAAAAGTTCGCAACTGTGAAGGATTATAAATTTATTAACTCACATTTTAATGAGAAAAATATTGACTACTAAACCATTAAAAATGATTTATTGAATTGAATTTAGAATTTTTCTCAAACTTTCATGTCAACAGCTAGAAGTGTAAATGTTTTATTTGACTGTCTTTAATCAAAGACACTCAGTTTAAGGGAAAAAAAAAAGTAAATCGAGACTAAATATAATTTTTTAATATACAGAAAAGTTTTCAAAACCAGAGAAAGCAATTTATTATCACAAGTATCGGAAAATTCACTTTTATTTCATGATTCGATGCTTTTATGGTTTCTCGATGCATTAAATGATCTGTATCGTCGTGAAAAAGATTTAGTTACAAGAGAAAAACGATCTACGTCACGCATTTATTTAAAATTACTTATAATTTATGGAGAAATTTAATCCAGTTAATCATAATTTATATAAATGAGGCTGAAGAAGCATTATTTTAAAGGAAAGAAATAAAATTATTTAGGCAGTGCTCTTATTTTTTACAAAATTTCTAAAACCGCGTTTTTCCTGTAAAAGTGTCTAATAAATTCTGCTTTGCACAATGTGTCTGGAAACTTTGTCCGAATTCTTTAATGTCTTTCAAGTTCAATTAAATTTAAACTAGTCGTTGATTTCTTTAACGCATTTCCCTCTGATTACATTTCATTAATTACTATCTTAAATCAAGTTGCTTGCTTTATGTTTTGCACTACAATGCTTCTGATTTTGATAATGTTTCACTGAATCTCAATAATTTATTAGTGAATTCGGGATGTCTCTATTTCAAATATATATAAAATTTTATAATAGGCTCTTAAATTTTCCGTCACCTAAAAATTGAAAATAGCGCTTAAAATTTCTTTTTAGATATTTTCAACAAACACATTGTTCCTAAAGGGCAATGGTCTTATGGGCTTATGGATTTATGGTTCATTCAACTTAAAAGTGCACTCTAAAAAATAGTTAGATTTTTTATCAGTGTTTTTCAACTGAACTGATACTGCAGACTATTTAAAACTCTAAGCTTGTGTTAGGGAGTTGCATCCTAAATAATTGGAAAAGGTTTTTTTTTTTCAGTGTGTGTGTTTTAACAAGATGCTTTCTTAATCAGATTTTTAAGATTTCTTAAAATTTTCTCTGCCCTCTTGCATGAACTTTTTATGCAAATAAAACGCCAGTAGTCCCATGATCTTCGATTGAGACTAACTGTAACTATCTTATTTGTACGTAATTAAATCATATCATATAAATTATTGTTTATAATTCATAATTCTGAATCACAATTAAACATCCAGTTTCAGAACAGGGGTAAAAAAATTGTCTTGAGTGAAGGTTCTTGTAAAATATCAATAAACTATTACATTTAACTGCAAATTTACATTGTTTTCATTAACATTTTAATAAAATATGTATTAAGTTATTTTTACTTTATTTAAATAGCATTTATATACATTTTAAAGTAATTTTCAGAGGGGATTGAGGGACGATCCCTTACGGCAATGAAGAATACCCTCCCCTCGATGTCATGTCAATTTTACGTTCCATGCCTTTTACTCCAAAATAATAATAATAACAATAATAAATAAGTATAATTAATTAATTAATTAATAATATTACAAAAAATACATGTTTATATTTTTTTTTCATCAAACGTTTGAACCTACATGATATAAGCTGACCTACATACCTAAGTGAACCTACATGATATAAGCTTCATTGACATTCTTCTGGAGACATTAGATCTCTTCCTTAATCTTGCTTCTTAGAATACATGCTGTCAAAATTTTATTTCATGAAATAAAAAAAAAATAAAAGCAACACGCGTAAGAAAAGCTACGTTGTTCCTAAACAGTGCAAACTAGTATGACATGTGAATATACACATTTACAACCATATTTGAATGTTACCACTTGCAAAAAGGTAGTTGTTTGTTTAAAATATGAGTTTGAAACGATTCGGAAACTTAATTTTCAAAGCTTTCAATTTCTAAATCTAACAATCTAAGTAAATATAATTAAATTTTAATTTTCAAAGACAAAAAAAAAAAAAAACACATGGTTTAATTATTTAAAATAATTAGGAGAGATTTCTAAATTATCCTTTTATTTATAACGCATAAAAGCACTACTTTGATGTATTGCTCCCTCTTTGCTGTAATCTTAGAACTGTTCGAAGCACTACATGTAAATAAATGCCGTGACATTGACTGATGGGAATAAAAACTTATTTAAGTCATAAATATATAGTTGCGGTACTTTCTACGATCATTAAAAATAGATTCTTATTTTGAAGAAACAGGTTAAGGTATTTCATTTTAGCATTATAAAAGGTAATATGACTTAGCGTCAGCTTTATTTGCCTGTTATATTGGGATATCTCTTGAAACTATTCGATTACAAAGGGCATTTTTATATCAGAACAGGTTAAGCAATACTTGAAGGGAGATAATTAGGGGAGATGATTTAAGAAGGAAATCAATTATAATTTACGCTTATCCAAACAAAAAAAAAAAAACGATCGAAATCCGCACATCAACTAGTAGCACATTCTTCTACAGCCAATCAACTTTCGAGTCACTTTCGATTGTCCAAAGGTTATTGCTTTCTGATTGGTTATTTTTTTGTACTTGACGGTTAGCAGATATCTAGTCATTTAAGTGATGCACGTAAACTGCACTTAATAAGCAAACTAGTAGCGTCCACTGATTAATACTTCGTTGTCAGCCGTTTTACCGATGGTGTAGTGACAGTGATATTTACAAGGAGTCTTTCGAATATAATTACGTTGATCGAAGCAGAAGCAAGTCACTTTTTGGTTGCATCATCCACCGAACGGTTTTCGGTAGAGCAAACCAACAGAGCAAACTAGTCATACTCTTCCTAGGGTTCATGAGTTGCATGCCGCCTGCTGAAATTTCTGAGTGTCATGTCAATTGACCGGACTGAAAATTGACGGGACGTGATATAAACTCAATTTTTTGCAGGTGCAACCTAAAAACGCTATTTTCTTTTTCGAATTGAATCGTACTTTAAACTGGAGCTAAAAATTGTAAAGTAAATTCATTTACATTATTAAATAATGATTTGCTTATAACGCACATTAGATTTCATTATTTTATTTATAAATTTATTTGTTATTATTATCATTATTTTTTGCGATCTGTGGGAAAATGCTGTCATGCATATATGAGGCATGACGGTACCAAGCATATGCCGAGGAAGAAAAAGGTTACAAGGCAAAATGTACAAAGGCAAATGTAAATTCATTACATAAATCTAATAATTTTCTGTTACTGCTTATTCGGACTTATCAGTTTAAGTCGCAACTGACTTATCGCAATTTCAACATAGTTACAAAACTTCTCACTAATGAACATTAAAAGAGGTGTAATACATCAGCTCTGTGAGTAAAAAAAAATCGCCAGGGATTCATGAAAAAAATAGCATACCCTTTTAGTAAATCTTTTACAATTTGTTTTATTGACGCAATTTTGCATCTATGTTCGTGATTCAATATGAAGCACATAGGATGAGTTTTTTCTTAAGTGATTGATGTGTCGTAGCTTGAGATTAGTTTATTTTTTAAACAATTGTGTGAAATCATACAGGTAAATTTTTCTCCTGTTGTTCATGTACACATAAAACAATGCTCCACGTCAGGGTTGCAGCCCAGGAGGTGAGGTTTAACCACCTAGAACTCATGGCTCCAAGCCTGTTACCAATCCTAATATAGTAGTATCCATATGAGTCATGCATTGAAATAATCGTTTCGTAAAAGTTTCTTTTGTTTTTTCCTTTATTTTTTATTTATTATTATTATTTTTACACGTAGAATTACTGTATGTGATGTTTTGGAATAAAATATTTGATTAAAAAACTGGTCAGAATCTTCATTATATTAATAGTTCAAAATTTTATAATAGCCTAAGGTCTATTCCATATTTAAAACATAACATCCAGAACCAATGGAATATGAGTCTCACCATCAGTAAAATTTGTAAAAACTAACTTCAAAATTCGTAATGGTAAAACTTCCACTCTTACTTAATTAATTTAATTTACACACAAATTGTAATTTTAATAATATTTAGTTTTTAAGAATTCAAAGATAATAAAGTCAAGTTTGAAATAACTGATTTCCCCTACATCCGTTTTGACATAGCCATCGGCTGCATGTAAAAGATACAAAAGTTTTTTTTTTGTGCTTACAATGTGAATATTTAGCACAACAAGTACATATAGTTCAGTATGTTTTATGAATTGATACAAAACACACAGCAAGAGTAATGAGCTTACGAAACACCGAACCTTTTAACATTTTCAATTGTTCTGACACATGCGATCACCGAAAAAGATAATGAATTCACTTTACGCCACTTTTCCCTGAAACGTCCGCTCTCGATTTCTTTAAACAAGACGCCCGTTTGAAGTAAAGTCTGAAGCAATGTTATGCAGAGTGAAAACATTGAAAATTTCTTTTGTTTTAAGAACGTGTTTGATTTTGTTAATGCGTCTGAAAACCTTTTAAAAACTTTTATGAAAGAAGTTCGTTGTTCAGTATTTGTGACATATCTTTGCGGAAGAGATCAGCTATTATTTTTTGTCCTACACGAAGGTATATATATATATATATATATAGATTAACGAACATTGAAACATGTTATTAAGACGAAATGTTTGAACTAAGGAAAGCTTTTTTTTTTCTATCCATGAAAGTAAAAGAATAATTCCTTTGATATATGTTATACCGTAAAACAGGGAGAATTAATGAATTAATACAGTAAAGTTAAATGAGACAAAATCCATTCTGTAGTATAAAAGGAATGTATGCTAACAATTCATAATCTACATTGGTAAAAGTGATAATTTTTGGTCTATTTACAACTATATCAACAGTTGTGTTAATCAGCTGTCTTTTTTCCACCAATTTTAACATCGCATTATACTGCTTGTTTTTTTATATTATACTGTTATGTTTTGAACTAGTTATAAACAACGTACGGTGGTCGCTTTTTGAATTTGAAGTTGTTAATTTCATACAATATGTTCAAAAGGAATTATGATAAAATAGGAGTTATGATTGCACCCATCAACACGCAGAATATTTTCTAAAGAACCCAGGTTTGCTTCTACTGTCAGTAGCCGAAAAAATAATATATCCAGCTTGATTTATCAATTGTAAAATAATATATTCATAATCTGCACAAACCCATGTATGACACCGTAAAACATGTTAGAAACGTATGCAGGGGCGTTAAACACTTCACACCAGCGAATAAAGGAGTACCGCATTCTACGTGGAAGGAAATCCTAGGTTCCATTATCTAAATGAGGACAATCTAACTTTACCTTTCGTCAAAACCTTAACACCCTCTATAAAGCAGTATTTTACGCCATTTTCTTTCGGGAAACGAAAGAAAAACTTTATATTGAGGTTATTCTGGTGAAGCTAAAGTCACGCGCCATTTAATTCTTTGACGTCATCAGCAGAGAAAATATAACACAGTGCATGTAAAATCATTTTTCTTATTACCTAACCTTCACTGCAATATACCTCTCACTGAACAGCAATAAAAGCACCGGAAGTATTCATTTTACATTAACGACATGTCATTACGTAACGCATAAATTACCCATTAAATAGATAAGATTGTATAATAGTGTCAAGAAAAAAATAAATCAAGAATACATGATGCCTCTTAGATCAATATCAGACTTCCAGCTACAGCTGTACGCGCGTATCTTACATCATTCATAATTCTCTGAAGAACTCCACCCTAAGAAAATTCAACAAAAGGATGTTCACCCCCACCACAGGAGGTGTGCAAATCCCGCCCTATAGCAAGCCATTCTTCATTTTATTATTAGCCCTAACTTGCTATTATTTATTACATGTTTCTATAGGGTCTTCAGATATTTATTTACCTGTATCAGAGTTGTTTCATCGTTGCAAAGTGCCCAGAAATGGATAGAGGAATTCGTGTAAAGATCCTTGTCGTGATATAGATTTTCACAGCTGGAAGCGGGGAGTCGTGTTAGCACTTAGATGGTTCTGGCAGATTCACGAGTGCACGTATTTCTTCCTTATGCAGCTCAAATTTTGTCTCTGAAGATATTTTTAAAAAGAATCTTACATTTATTTTCTGCTTTTCATTTCTTGAAATTTGTTTTGTATATCCAGCTGAAACTTTGCATAGCTGTATTAGATTTTAGCTCTCAATAAATGCGTTTGTATGCTTTGTGAAAAACATATTGGGCTCAAATTTCGTATGAAAATGCAGAAACACGTTTCGAGGAATGATGAAATCGATGTCGCAGCATTGTGTAACAAAACAATAACAAAAATATTTCGACATTCTCTACTTCATATGGGTTATTATTATACTATATTAATATAATAAATTTATATTGTAACTTAAAGTCATTTTACACATTTAGTAAATGTTGGAGAGTCAACTCCTCATGAATAAACCAAATGCACTATTGTAGTAGTTCATTGAGCACCAAAATAACAACTCTATGTGCATAGTAATGATATTTGCTCAGTCGCAGTCAATTACTGTTAGCTCGATTATTTGTATATTATTCGTAATGAAAAAAAAAAAAACGTATTGCTTATTTTATGGTTTTAGCTTCTGGGATAGTGGTGGGTCCGATAAACTATTATTAGGTGTCATAAAAGTGTTATGATCCACTTTCGTTAATATTAATTGAGAAATTGTTAATTTGGTTGAGTCTGAAACTTCAGTTCGAATCATTTTAGCCTGTCTTCGAAATTTACTGGAATTTACTACATGTAAAACTGTACACAATTTTAATGTCCTTGTAAAACAGAACTATTAACTGAAGCAACTATTCTGTTTCAAAATTCGCATCTATCACATGCTATTGAAACGGTGGTAAAGTTTAAACGTTTTTTCATTTTCAAACTAAACTGTAAATATAATTTTACTTCGTCAGCAAAAAAATATTTTACAATGGAGTTTGCCATATAACTCCATGAAGTTATATGGCAAACATCAAATATCGCCAATATTACCAAGCTGACACTGGGCTAGGCATCTTATCTTAGGCGGGTTGAAGAAAACGCAAAATGGCGGGAAAAATGTCCAACTAGTAATACAATTACATTATCGTTTAAATTACATCTAAAGTTATTTATGAACATGAATATATATATGTATATATATATATATATATATAATATAACATACTTGTTTTCTAATTGTTTTTTTTTTCTTATTTATTCGAAAACTAAATGTTTTGCTTCTAATTTTTATACCAAATTACATTATTAAAATAAATAAATAAATAAATAAAATTATAATTATTTTAAAATTTATCTCGCTCAATTTGGCGCGAACTCGATTATGAAAATTTTCCATAATACCTAACCATTCCGAAAGAAGATAGATCTCTTTTATATAACTCCATTATCATGTTATTCATAGATGTCTAAGTAAAAGGATGCTTAGAAATTGTTAACCCTATTTTAATGGGAATTTTTAGAGACTGTTGTCACTATTTTCCAATGGCATTTTAACTAAGGTAATATTTAAGGAACGGGAGAAAATTTTTTGTACATTTTAATTTAATAAATAAAAAGCACTTTTCTTATTTACTTTTTTCCCCTCCGCTTTCATAAAACAAAACAAAACAAAAAATAGTACTAAATAATAGCAAATAAATAAATTTTTAGCACGGGTAGCGTGGTACAAGTACTGCAAGAAAAAAATATGCACAATGCAATTATACATTCAACTCTGCGAACATACTCGTGTAAATGAACTCATCTTTATATGATTGTTTATAAATATATAAACTAAAATTAGGTTCTGTAGATTGACGTCCTAGGCAAGAAGGTAGTATCTCCACTAATGTTACTTTAGATAGTAGAAAATTCTTACTATCTTATAGTTTAGGACTGTCCAAAACCATACGAGCTGATAATCACTTACTGCTTTCTAGTTTCGTAAGGTATTGTGTATTAAGGAGCCTTCCATAGATGAAACGTGAATTTTCAAATTTTGAGATACTGCCTTCTTGATTTGGACTGTAGTATGAGATGTTATACAAACACGTATAAAAGTTAAATAAGACATCAATTTTTATGAATTTAGGTGATAATTCTTCAATCTAGTATAAAGTATTAGATGTAATAGTACATTAAAAACCATATTCATTTATTTATTTTTAATGCTTTCTTAATATTGCATATAATTCATCGAACCTGAGCATAACACAGTGCAATTTGTTATAAAGTACATTGGTTTCTGTACTTAGTATTTTTCCTAAACACTTTTAAAATATTCAACTATGAGCTGAGAAGGGTTTTTTGTTATTTATCGAATAATCGATGAGTATCTTGACTGAACATTGGCTTCAAAGCAATGCTTATAAATGATAGGAATATAAAAGTCAGAAATCTTCAGTCGTCAGAAATGTTGGATAAAAATAGCTGAGAGACAAATCACGGAATCCCTTGGCTGTAAGAAGAAAAACTTATCCAGCCAAAACTAGATTACTAGAACAACGTAAAGCAATCAATATCGAACAAAGATCACACAAACCGTTGAACTAGAGGCTTAAAATAGAGTTAAGGGGAATCACAAATGTTCGCCTGCGAGAAAGTACTTCTAATCTATCAATGTGGTAAAAAAAAGAAATCACTTTAAAGGGATGATTCTTTGATCACACTCTAAAACACAATATATATATTCCCTATAGATTTCTTTCTTTTTTTTTCTTTGCTGCTGAAGTACCAAAATGTAGTTTTTACCAATGATCTAGGTATGTTGGTTGCTGGTGGATATCTATTTGATGTAAAATATATTGAATTATTCAAAATCATAAGAATTATTCAGTAAATAACAGGTGAAACTAAATATATTAATATATAAAACCCAAAAAAATTGAGAGAAAGAAAACACGAAATTCATTTCTTACTTTTTTTAGAAGATTGATTCTTTTTTTCAAAAGAATCAAGTAATGAAAACGAAAAAGAAAAAAGAACTGCATCTTGAGTATGAAATTTGCACAAACCCGACAATGTTGTAAAACTATTTTGTTTAATGTTGTAGAAAGATAAGACTTGAAGTTTTTTGTTCTCCAGTGATCCCAAGTTTAATTAACTAGTTTCTAATTTGATATCATAACAACAAAAAAAAAAAAAATTATGTATGCCTTCATTGAAAACTTAAAACAATTTTTTGTAACTAAACTACTAATATTTAAGCTGTTCAAGGTCATTAAGATGACAATTCAAGGTTTCGAGGGTTGAAATGAGTTTTAAAGTACATTAAAAAAAACTATGTTTGCTTTCCCTTCCAGACTCACATAACGCTTTAGACTAGAGATTTTAGATTGGGAAAGTTTTGACAGCTGAAATCTTCAGGTCGTCAACACTTTCAGAAGTGTTAGTTACGATATCTAGAATTTCGGTTTGCTATAAAGATTAGGATTCGTCTGAAATCCGTTTGGGCACATTGAGCCTAACGGGAAAACTAACATATGACGCTATTTTTATATTTTTCTGTGAGGGTCAAAACCCTTTGGAGATAATACTTTTTTGACGCATTTTAATGAATATTTTTAGGTGACCTGTGTAAACGATAGAACAAAAGCTTAGACATTTCAGAAGGGGGAAAAAGAAAAACAAACAAACAAACATTAGAATGAGAGGAACAGAAAATATAACAAAACAACATTATTATCTTGAATTCATTTAAATTAAAGGCAATTTACAAGGCCATGCCTCAACCTAGCATTTCCAGTAAAACAGCGCACCTAATGTGCTAACCTTTGTATTAAAGAAATTTCATTTCCCATGAAAAACTAGTGGGAACCCATGAATGATAATTAAAAGCTTTCTAATTACTAAGTCTGAGCTGAGTATATTCTTGCGACGTGGCGTAACTGTTGGCCGATTATAACTCCATAGCCGAACAATTGCTTAACTTATAATTTTAGCAATATTAAGTTATGCATGTAGATGTTCAAATGTTTCTCTTTGTCTCCTCTACCCCCCCCCCCCCTCTCTTTCTAGGTAAGGTAAAACCTGGTAAAATGTGCGCACTTGAATTTTTGCAGGGAAGGGAACGTGTAAGAGCACCGCGATTCCATGTAGTTGCACAGCCACAACAGTACAGTGTCTATTTGAATTCAGTAGTTTTTTTCTCTGAAAATGTGTGATACAACCTCGTTTTTATTACTTGCTTGCCAAATGTAAGGGCTTGAATTTTCACTACTTTCCCGCTGATTTTTATCGTAGTGAGTGTACAAGATAATGTTTATGCAAACGTTTTTTTCAGCTATTTCAAAAATTTACTTTCAGTTACTATTAATTTAATCTACTTATTATCGGAAACCATCTCCCATGTGCGTGAACCACCCATGGGAGCAATTTCACTCGCCCTATATGGAGAGAAGCGAAAGAAAGCTGTCTTGGCTTTATTTGTGCTGTCGTTTTACGTTACAACATTACAAGGAAATAGTGATGGAAATGCATGCAGAAGATATGTAGTCTAATACATTCATCAAAAGTTTGAAAAAAAACTTTTCATTCTTTTTTATCATGTTTTTCAATTGTGCGCCAACTTTAACGACTTTATCTTCTATAATGTATAATACATTCTCACTAAACTGGAAAAACACATATCTTTGCCATGTATCTGTTAAAAAAAAGACGTAATAATAGCTAGAAACACTTGTTTTTTTACTTAGTTGCATTTCAGACCAAGCTATAAATACAGTACAAAATGAAAAAAATTCTTAATGATTATGTTTAAAAAATGTTGATTGTTCTAAAGTCATTGTCCTGGCTAGTCACCAGAACTAACAAGGCTTTTTTCAAGATTTGGTGTAAATAAATGAGATTTTTTTAAAAATGAAATGCATTTAAAATAAATGATTTTAAAAGATGTGCACTTAGAGAAGGGATTGACAATGAACATTTAAAACTGAAAAACAATTATTCATGTTAAGAAAGCACAAATGAGCATTAAAATGCAGACATATGTTTCGGGATTGCTTGGAATCCCTTTTTCAATGCAGTAGTGGAGCTTCTAGATGCAAAAACATCCTGGATGTTTTTGCATCTAGAAGCTCCACTATTGCATTAAAAAAGGGATTCCAAGCAATCCCGAAACATATGTCTGCATTTGATTGCTCATTTGTGCTTTCTTAACGGGAATAATTGTTTTTCAGTTTTACTAGTGCACAAAGTTCATTTATTTTAAATGAACAATTACTTGAAAGACTAGAATTACATTTTCATATTTAAAGTAATTATTGTAAAACCTGTTACACCAGAAAAATCGTAATTTTCCTGGCATATGTTATTCTCTCAATATTATATTACCATAGGTTTACTTTAGATATCCTCAGCAAGAACTTTCAATTATCTAGTTAGATATATGGATATTAACTGCCAGTTTGTGCTATTTTCTATTTTAACAAAGGATATTGAGAGTGAGTTTATGTTTATTGAGAGTCATTTTCCTGGCACTTCTAAAAACCTCGGATGAACACACAATTCTTTTCATTGCAATATAGGAAATTTGATAGGGTTATTTCAGTATTGCATACATTTTAGCCTTAAGATATTTGAGGAATAGGTACTAGCCCCTTAAAAACATCCATTTGGACATTATCCTGGCTGTCAGTGTCCTGGCATGTAACGGACAAGATAGTAACGATAAGGCGGAGCAATCATAATTCATGTTTATTTAAAACATAATTATATTGTAAATGAATTTAACAGTTCTGAAATGTAATACTCATTCCAATAATTACGTTTTTCTTTTGCTTCTACTTGTAATTGGTACTTCTGTGATCTCTATAAACTACCAATTGATTAAACTCCAAACAATTACAAAAACATATTTGAGACATTCATACTTTTATTCCCTTTAAGGAGGAAAATCTCGTAATCAGGTGAAATGTGGTTAGACATTATGATTTTTAGACTTTCACTGAAATATTAAGAACTAATGTGGAGCAATGCCATGGACTAAAACAAATCCCCCAGTGCAGAGTTCCACCTGTGCTTTTTTATTTTTCTAAAGTCTATTTATTCAGCGGCAAATTTTACGCCAACAGTACATAAGAATTGAATAAATGACTCCAAAAGTACTTTCCCTTCGCACCTAAACAAATATCCCCGATCACATAATAACGAAATTGCTTGTCCTGGGAAACAAACCGCTTTGTATCATCGCAAAGTAGCATTTTCCTATTTGGCTTGGAATAAATTAAGGCCAGAATGCATGGAATAAATTTCTACCCGCGAAAGAGTAAAGTAGCGACTGCTTGTCACGTTCGAAACTCATGATCTTCCTCCAGCTAAGTGTTTAATCGTCACCTACTAGATTGACTACACATCATTCATTTCTTGCTGCTTTTTCGCACGCAATCCCATTTTCCCTTCATTTCAAATAAAGCAACAAGCTACTGCTGCGGAAATTGGCCTATAGATGGCGCAAGAGGGCATGTTAACGAGCAAGATAACGGTGCCGTTGAATTCTTTTCTGCGGTGAGATTACATGGTTATTTTTGGATAGTCGACAAATAGCGGCGCGAAATAATTTAATAACAAGGGAGCTTGGAAGCGAAGTTTTCAAAATTGCTAAGGGCACAAATATTGTTAGTCTGAGGGTGGGCGGAACATGATTCTTCCCACATTTCCGAATTTGTTTCAAGTTTGAAAAGAGTCTTCTGAACATTATAATGTTTAAAAATAGCCAAGTAAATGTAAATCAAAATCATATAAATTGTGATATTGAAATTGCATAATTTCTTTTTATGAACAATACTTTTTACTACAGAGATAAATCCTGAGTTCTTCTGAAAAAACAGGTTCAAGTATTATTTTGAATGAACTATAAAAATTTCTGAAACAATTTGTAGTGAAGTGCGTTTTCGTTTTTAATTATTATTATAATAATTATTGTTCATTTTTGCAAGAATGTTATTATGATTTTTTAACATCACGGTGAAATATTTTAAATCATACAAGTATCCAAGGTCGAACTTTTCAAAAATCAAAGAGTGCAACTTTAAAGAAGGATTGATAACTTTGTTTTTGTCTTCGTAGTTAATTGTTTTTATAAACTGTTTTCACATGGGACTGAACCTTTTTACAACCCCCCCTCCCCTCCATTCCGAAAATACGAAGAGCCTCTCGTTTCAACCGTATTTGTTTCCAAGTAATTTCAGTGTTTTCTTGAACACCGGTATCGCAGGATTGAATCATCGTAAGCCTTGCTTTGACTGGCAAACACACTTCTATTTAGAAGTATGATTATTTAAACTTCTTTTCAATCCTAGCTGGGTAGAACAATGTCGAAAAATCAATATATATATATATATATATATATATATATATATATATATGTAACATCACCGTTACAACAGCATTTCATTTTCTCGCATGTCCGTCTATGAAGCCATCGTATAAAGCAGTCGTGATCGGAGTCCAGTTAATCATTTGTTTATTTGAGTTTCATCATAGGAAATACACATTCAACACAATACAATGACGAACACCAACATCAGCGTTTTTACAAGAATATTTACATCGTGAATCAACACTCTTCTATATACAAAATTTACATGGTGAATTCCCGCGCGAAAAGCTTGCGAGAGCCTTTTATACTGTCTTGAGCTACATGTCACGTGATGATGCTCAGATTTTTCTATTTGTTCTTCTGCAATTCTATTTTTAGTTCATATTACATAATCTTTCCCGCGTTAGTTTCCCGCCCTGGGGACATATAAAAAATATCAATGATTCAAAAACGAAACAGAATTCAAAAAGGGGTCTAAAAAGTTATTTAGTTTTCAATGTTATAAAATATCCCACCCCCCCCTACCATCCAAGAAGAGGCTGACCACCAATGCAAGCATTGGCGGGCAGACTCACCCAGGAGGAAGGTAAGGGGGAAAAATTTGGAAGAGAAAAAAAAAACTTTTGACAGAAAGAAAAAAATTAAGGGCACACAGCATCACGTGACCTAGGGCATCAAAATACAGTAAAAAAGTACAACAAAAACATAATGCAAATATATTACAAAATAATTCAAATATTGGTAAAAAAAATCAGAACTCAAAAAATTATACATTTCACAACTCTTTTTTTTTCTTCACTTTGTACAAATGATATTAAACATTCCACATAATACCTTCATTACAATATATTTGACAGTTCTCAATATAATATATTTAATTTTTTTTTTTTTTTTTCAAAAACTCACATTTCCAAATATTCGATAATATATTTTCTCTTTTCAAAATTTACATCTCTAATTGTTTCACAAAATTCTTTTTTCTCACTTCACATTACAAAATGTTTCATAAAATGTTTTATCAAAATTCACCTCCAATATTTTATTCACAAATTTAAATTCTTTTCATTTATTTTCTTCAAAAATCACATTCCATACTTTATTCACACAATTGAATTCTTTTCATTTATTTATCAAATAATTATTTATTTTTCTTCAAATCATTTCTTATTTTCAAAAATCATGTTTCAATTATTTTTCAATTTAACTTATTTATCGTGTTTGTGTAAAAAGTCGTGTGTAAAATGGATTTTTTCCCCAATATTGTTTTTGAACGAATAAAGAAGAAAAAGGTTTAGCCGTCAAAGTGGACTAAGTTAATCTATCAACAGAATATGACAGCCCGAGTCATCATCATTGTAAAGGACAATGATGGAAGAAAATAGAAAGTGGGCATGGAATCATAACTGTGGTAGTATTTTGTAAACATTCACTAGTTCGGAGTGATCGTTGAACTCGAAAATCAACCACCACTCGGAACTAGGAATAAAAGAAATTGGAGGGCAACGAGCGGTCACCCCATATGTAGGTTTCAAGCACTTTGATATCTTTGTAATATTTCTTCAGCACTCAAGGTGACTGAAGAGGAAAACACAAATGTAAAAAAATTAAGTAACTAAATTACAGTTACTTGGGATGGACTTCAGAACTAAGGTAGAAGGGGTGATAGGACAGAGGTTTCAAGAAGGAGAGAAATTACGAAAGATAAAGGAATTAGAAAAGTAAAAATCGGGATTAGTAAGTTCAAGATCCAAAAAAAATTTTAAACATAACAGTATTAAAAATTTAAAAAAAAATTTACATAGGATAGAATTTTTTTTTATGAAGACAACACGCATTGGTTTAATCACCTAATGTGAAGTCAATTGATGTTAAACATAAAAAAAAAAAAAAAACAAAAAAAAAAAAAAAAAAAAAAATAGATCTCTGAACTTACGAAAATTGTCACTATTCATGATATAATTTCAATTTTTCTGGTTCATTATAGTATCTCAATTTACAAGCATGTACAATTTCAGAATCCTGTTTAGTATGAAAATTTGGTCTATTGATCTCATAATTAACTTTAGAACTTTGCTTTAAAATTGTGTAGGGGCCTGAATATGGTGAAGTCAATTTTCTAGTATTTGGGTATTGAAATTCCTCATACAACACTAAATCTCCAACATTAAATTTAGATTCTAGGAAACGAACATCATATTTTACTTTATTTCTTTTGTGATATCTAATTGTTCTTTCTTTTGCTAATTTTCTTGCCTCATCCACTGGAGGGTAAAAATTTTGTTTGTTTACATGAGGTTCATAGGGTAACACACCCAAAAGTAAATAAGCTGGAGTTAATTGCGTCACTGAATGTGGGGTGTGATTATATTCATTAATTACTTCATTCAATAAGGTAGTCCAAGGAGTTTTACTTGAGGAATTATTTACCTTACACCGTAATCGGGTTATTATTGTTTGATTTACCCTCTCAACTTTTCCATTTGTTTGAGGGTGATGAGACGAAGTAAGCAACTGTTTGACGTTATTGTTTTCAAGGAACCTTCTAAATTTTGATGAAGTGAAAGCTGCATTTCTGTCAGTTAATAATTTCTTTGGAGTTTGAATTTGGAAAATTTGTTTTAAACAGTTTGTATAGGTCTCAGTCGTGACACTTTTTGATGGAAAAGCCCAAATATAACGTGTAGCATGGTCAATTATTAAATGCAAATATTTCTTTGTCGAATTATAATAGTTAAACCCTCCTACTGTGTCTAAGCTTAAGCATTAGAAAGGTTGGTCTGTCGGAGGAACCTCTTGCAGCAACCCAAACCTTTCTCGCCTTTTTTTCTTATTAATTTGACAAGTATGGCAGTGTTTAACATAAGAGTTTATATCTTCTGTAATTTTAAGTCAATAGTATTGAGGAGTGACTAATTGTACTGTTTTGTTTACACCTGGATGTCCAAATTCTTATTAAAAAAAATAGACGGACATGCGAGGAAATGAAATGCTGTTGTAACGGTCATATTACATTTATATATATATATATATACATCTTTTGCTATTGAACATACGTAAAGATTTAACAAAACTTCTTGTTCTAATAGTTATTATCACGGACTAAGAAAAACCCTTCGATGATTTTTTTGCTGTCAGCGAAAATGCTTTCATTCGTTTTCCTACTTTTGTAATAAGAAAAAAATCTTAAATAAGCAATTAAATATTCGGTGGGAAAACTGCTCAGAAAACCCTACCCTCCCACGTGCTCCCACAAAGAATTCCTTGTAGCGAACAATTTGATTACACATGTCAGCCACTTTTGAATGATTCGGAAATGGGAGAGATCGCAACACCCACTCAATTAACTTCTGAAAACGAAAAATTACGAAATAATTGAAGAAAAAGCGCAATTACGTGCAGGAAAGAGATTTTAAATTCGTTAATTAGTTTCTTGTGAGTTTGAATAGCGCAAACTAAGAATAAAATTGAACTCGTGTATTTAAAGATAATTGAACTTAAAATTAAAAAAAAAGGAAAGTATTTTATACAAATTAAGATTGCTTCATTTCACTGCATGATTAAAATAATAAAATTGTAAATGCGTACCAAAAGGGTTCTTTTCTATAATTCACAGTAACTATGATATATATTGTTAGACCATAACCTTCAAACATTAATTAAATATAAATAATATATTTTTAAAAGCATGTTAGAGTATTTTAAATTAAAAACCCTGATGGTTTGATTAAAAAAAACAAAAAAAAAAAAGAAAAACGTCTGGCGCAAGTTTAACAATGCCTCTATTATATGAAATATATTTTGATAAACGTAATACCTTTTATAAAAAGGAACGCGATGAATGTTGCTACAGAAATGCTCATTGAATTTTACACGACATGTGCTTTCAGTACATTAATGCATGTTTTATTCGGAAAATATTTAAAGCGGCGAAAATAGTTGAGTAATTGTGAATGCCGCATAATTTATTCGCTTTTAACTTGCATTGAAACACCGAAAGCAAAGCAATATTATTTTTATTCTCAACTATTTGTATCGGTATTGTATGTTTTTTTAAATAAATAAATAAACATTCATAACCTTTTTGGGAGATAAATATTCTTTTCATGAAGAGTTAATCAAATATGTATAGGACAGAGATGGGGGCTAAACCGTACAGCGAGGCTAAACCGTACACCCATTTTTTTGGCCCAGATTTCAAGCTAGACGATTCCGTCTATTGCTGCAGTCTAGCTGCAGATCGCGCAAGTTTGCAGTATAGATATCGTTTCGCTATGCGTATGAGTATCAGTGTCTCAGTAAAAAAAAAACCTGTTTTTACTCTTTTTCTTCTAATTTTCGTCCAGTACTAAATAAAAGGTAAGTGAAGAACTTTTCTTGTATGCTAGTAACTGTAGGATCATAATTAACTACTTCTCTTAAGCTCTCTTTTGGTTGTTAGCAATGATCGGTTAAGTGATAGAATTTAAGGTTATTTTAATATATTGCCACGAGGTACAGATTGGGGCTAAATCGTACAGAAGTGTACGGTTTAGCCCCTAACTGTACGACATATCCCCAAATGGTTTGCTATGGCAGCATACCTACATCGATTGTAACTCGCGAGGAAAGTAGGCCTACCAAAAATGTTAAAGTTTTATATTGCTTCCTAACAAGTCCAAAATTATGAAAGTAACTTCTAGACAACAACATTCAGTAATTTTTACAAAGTCCCTAAATAACGCACAACTGAAGAGTCAGCTAAAGTAAAAGAGCTGAAGGAAAAAACTCAACAACTGCAGGGAAAGATAAAATCTGAAAAGGTAGGGCAGAAAATTAAAACAGGTGAACATGGGACTCAAAAGTAAAACCAAAGCGAATCCTAAACCCAAGAAAACAATTTCTAAAACAACAGTATCTGCAAAATCTAAAAGCAGGAGAAACATCAAATTTGATGATTCATCATCAGAAGAAGTTCCCGAAATGAAAGACATTGTCGAAGACGATTATTTAGATGATGTGGACCCAATGAAGTCATTTCTTGATAAAATGTTCACAAGAGAAGCTTCAGGCTCCAAGGATGTTTGCGTTTTGTGCGGTGATTTCGGCAAGGACAAAGAGCTGTGGTCAAGGCCGTAGCCAGAAAATTTTTTCGGGGAGGGGGGGGGGGGGAGGGGCGGGGGCCCTGACTTTGAAACACTTATGTTGAGGAAAGTTTCAGGGAGGAATGTATGTTACATTGCGAAAAATTTTGGGATTTCGGGGGGGGGCGGGCCCGTTGCCCCCCCCCCCCTCTGGATACGGCCTTGTCTGTGGTACAGGTGCTGCTCATGTTCAGGGTGGATCCATTCAGCTTGCAGTGCTGCGGAGTCTGCAGACAACTACATTTGTGATTTATGTACAACGCTTAACGTGTGACCTTTTTCCTGCTCTCTTTTAGGTTTGTAAGGAAATCTTAGAACTTTTTTATTAAAGTTAACCTGATTTTTTTTTTGGATTGTAATTTGTTCTAAAATTTTACAGTTGTAATACACAGTTTCTTAGTTACGACCTTTATAAGTAATAAAAAGTTTGTGTACAGTAATCTATTGCATTACAATTATTACTTACCTAAACGGAAAACAGATGATTTTTAAACCGTACGGTATAGCTAGGCTTGCCATATTTTTGGTAAGTGAAACCTGGACACATTAATATGGGATGGGCATACCGGGGGTATGGAAAAACCCCCACTAGCGGGGGGGGGGGATTCTAGGGAAATTTTAAAAAAAATTAAAAGCAAAATGGTGAGTTTCAAGTCTTTTTTTTAAGCCTCACAAGTAACGGGAGTGGGGAATCTGGAACTCTAAGTTGTTAGTCTACCCACCTTTTAAAAATAAAAAAAGGAATTTTTGCTACTTAATTCACTTAAAAAGATTTTTTTCCTTTTTTTTTTTTTTAATGAGAATTTTTTCTGGTTTACCATCTAGAAAGAAGTGTTAATAAAATAAAGTTTAAAATAGTTCATAAAATTGTTCAATTGAAAAATTAATGACTAAGTCTTATTTTTTTAAATTACAACTTTTTGGCTAACTACAAAAACCATTTCAAAAAAACATTTTTGTCAAACTAAAAAAAAAATTAGTAACTTAACAATGTTATTCTTTGTTTTCAACCCACTCATATTTCTGACTTGAATGTACTTTTTTCAAGATGTCTTTGTTAAGCTTGACTTTTTCATAAAAGTCAGAGTAAAGAAAACGCCAAAGTTCATTTTACATACAATCAATGCTCTTGCAAAAACATAAATTCATTACTTTTTACATCTTACAGACGTTTCCGGGACATTGATAAAACTGGGCGGGACACCGGGACAAGAGCAAAATACTGGGACTGTCCCGGTCAAACCGGGACGTATGGCAGACCTAGGTATAGCCCCTTCTACTGTACGGTATAGCCCCGACCCCCGGGGCTATTTCGTACAAGGTAACTTTTTTTAATCACCAATTTTTATATGTAAAAAGTGGAATAGCTCCAAAATGTTTATGTATGATCAGTAGCCGAATGATCAAATTATATATTGCTTTTGTTCATATAACCTTTACTTTGTAATTCGCTATGTATCGACGAATCTTCCTTATGTGTACGGTATAGCCCCGCTCTCCCCTACAACTGCACATATTTTTATTCCAATACGTTGTTTCATATTGCTTTATTGGAATCAAATCCTTATTCCTATAGAAATTAGTTAATTGTTTCCTAGATAAGTATACAACTCATTAAAAAGGAAAATTGAGAAAATCTTAAGTAATTACTAACCCAGTGAACTTAAGATCAAAAAGACTAAAATTCCGAAAAATGAACAATTTACTTGTAAAATATATCTTATTTTGTGAAATAAAAGATAAAATATCCGTAGAAGACATTTAATTTGTAAATCAGTGCTTTTTTTTTCCAAGAATATATCGGAATAAGTTATGAAAGCCTGATTATATCACATAATTTTTTTTTCCTTCTCTTTGTTACTAACCATCAGTGGCGAAGGGAGGAGTCGCTAGGGTAAGCTTAATGCAAGTTTTCCAGAATGTAAGTACTTTTGGCTATAAGATCATATAAGACTACATGAAATCATGTTTTTTCCCGTTTCGAGACCAACAGATATGACTTAGGCAGTGAAAAGGAACACGAGTTTAGAATCAGAAACACAAGCAACACTCTCTGAAGCTGCAGATTACCCGTGTCTCCTGTTAAATCTCCAACAAGTGGTAAAAAACCTGCTCTGAGCATGTGTGTCAAGCGACACTGCAACTAGCCAGCCAGTTCTCACGCTGGCGTACATAGTCATTGTTTTTTTTTTTTTTTCATTTAAAATATTTATTTTAAATACGTTTTTGCTTGAATAATGTCCCAGATTTTTTCCATTAAATTTCTTAAGTAATTTTTATAATAACTATTAAGACGAGTATAAAAGATAACTATAATTGAAATAATTATTTTTAGCAACTGCAAGCAAAATCTAGCATTGTAAAGCACAACATTACAATAATAATTTTAAAATAATATAAGAACCTTGTTTACACTTCTCGAGGATTCAGCTCATGCTATAAGTATATTTTTTTCTGCTGCTTACCTTATTTTTATGTTAGAGCACTGTTTTACAACGAATGCATTTTATTTTGATATTTATGTAAAATGAAATTTACAAAACAAGTTCTCGGTTTATAAAACTAGCAAAAAGTTTAAATCGTCAAAAACTAGTTACCGCTTCGAAATTCAATCCAAAGAAAGGTCACAAGTGGCAGACGCAGTATAATAGAACCAATGAATAAAATTACATAAGTTATAACAATCATATTTTTAACGCAATCAGTTCCAAATTCTTGCAAAGAAGAAGTATTTCCTTATGACTACAAATACGTGTATTTAATTATCAATTGAAATTTTGAAGTTGGTAAAATTAAACTGGCATTCTGGTAGGAATGCGACGCTCATAATTAAGCTTATATCAGCATAATTAATATAGTTGGTCTTGAATACATTTATCGACAAATTTGCAGTTCATTTGAATATTGTATTCAAGATTTTCAACTTGTCAATGTATGATCATTGAATGGCTTACGTTTTGGGAAAAACCATTTTTTATGCCATAATGTAATGCTATTTGATTTCAGTAGAATATGTTGGGACAGCTTTTAGAGTGTCAAGAAAACAGGTCTGTCATTTAAAAATGTTTAGGGTGAGGGAAATGAACGTGTACTGAACATATATACGTATATATTTACATATATATACACCAGCGTTTCTTAACCTTTCAGAATTCGCGGCCCAATTTTCTACCATAATTTTCATCGCCCCCCCCCCTACCATAAAATGTATACAACAATAATGTATATGACTACTGATTCTGTTTTTGAATTATTTTTAACTAACTGCCAAAACAAGCGTAAAAACAAGCAATTTTAGTAATAAAATTAATTTAGTAAAAAATCACTATTTGAATTTTGGGCAGGAGTAGAAGCTGATATTTCTGCATTAAAAACAAGGCCATTTCGCATTCTATTACCATTTTCAACATAATCAGTAACTTTTGTGAAACTGGATTTTCTGCTGTGGTTTCTTTAGAGACAAACTATAGAACTCGGCTAATTATAGAAACAACTGAGGGTGTCAATTTCTAATATTAAGCATTCCTTCGAAAAACTTTGCTTTGAAAGACAGGCAGAAGTAAGTTACAAATAGTTATTAAATTTGCTTTTAATTTAGTATATTTTGATTAAGAAAGTTTTAATTTAGTAATTTGTTTTTCTTTAATAATTTATTAAATGTGCCGAAATGTATTTGTTTTCTGTGTGTATGTGCGCTTTCCTTTCAGCCAGTTAATCAATTTTTTAAAGTAATGTTTTCTCTTGGCTGTTCTCGCGCCCCCTTCTCCTGAGCTCGCGCCCCACAGGTTGAGAATCGCTGATATACACCTTTTGTATATTTCTATCTACGTTTTAAAGCTCTGTGTAAAAGTCGGACAGGATAGGAGGTCATCGCTGAATAGTTTGAAGGACAGGAATTTTCAAAAAGATGATTTAAGCAATTCTATTAATATCGGATGTTAAACTACCTCGTCATTTTAATGTTGTTTTTTCCGGTCTGAGTATGCAGTGAAAGTTTTCTTCAAAGAATTGCTGCACGATTTCATGAATTATTATTTCCACATGCTTAAACTACAATATTTAAAATTACTAATATATTTAGGATAGAAATACGTGTGATCGTCAAACAATCACACAGTCAAGTTTCTCCGCGGATTCGGGAGTAGTTATAACGAATCACCCAGGGTTCCGGAGGAAAGCATTCATCCTTAGTTAATGGCTCTTCAAGGTCCTCTAACGGAATCGCCCGGGAATAAGTCGCTCCCGTTTCTTTCCGCCTCTACGGAATGGGGCAAAGTGCCGCATTCTGGAGATGAATGATCAGTTAAAGCTGGTTGTTCCGAGGCCGTTAGAGCTTCGTAACTGCGCTAGAATCGCTTCGGATCCAATCCACAGCAGAGGCGAGAAACCGCTCCAGATAAACCCGAGACAGAGTTGAGCAACTCATAAAAATGGGGAAACACGGGGCACTGTGCTAGATGTGCGGGCTGTAGGAGTTTTTAAAATATTAAAGTCAGCTGGTGGAAAGAAACGAAAATGTACTTTTATGTTAGAGGCTGAATAGGCGTTATTTAAAGCGTCATTTTGTTCGCACAATATAGCTATTACAGAGTACAAAGTATAAACACTATAATTTCGACTTCACGTGAAGTCTGTTACTTCTAGGTTTTTCAAAAATATGGGCTGACTTCTGTAGGCAATAAAAGGAAATAGAAGGATAGCTATAAATCCTTTTGTTCTGTGATCTCTTAACTACTATGCTCTTAATTCATGAGGTTTAATGACCAGTAAAATTTAAAAGGCTACATTGGCGAAAATTACGCATTTATAGGAGAAACAAAGCCATTCAAGCACAAATGGTAACAAATATTCTATATACCTGTTTTATTCTAAGCATTTGATTTTGGTCTTACGCAGTTATTTTATTGCAAAGTCAATGTGAGACTATGTTTCCGATTGATTTATTTACAAAGGAAAAACAAGGCATAGTTTGGACCAGTTTTGGAATGACATTTCGAGTAATATTAATTTCCCCTTTCAAAAAAAAAAAAAAAAAAAGAATTTAAACTTTTTCAGCTATCGCAGAATAACCCAAGAACCGCATTTGACTCTTAATTTATCACTCTTTATATGTTAAAGCTGAATCATTTTTGTTGCAGCAAAGGTCTTCTAACTTTTGTTGTTTAAGCACTCCACTAAATAAAAAATTATATGATAGTAGTAGTTTTTGACATGTTTTTAAATACATAAATACTTATGTTTAAAGAGTAAAAAAAAGGTAATGAAGTTACATAAAGTTTTTGTTTTAAATGCAAATTCTGTTCAGATTTTTTCTTCACATAGTTCACTAAAACTTTAGATTAATGCAAAACTTGTAAGTTTAAATTAATATATATGCATTCAAGACAACAATAAACAGTACAGAGGAGGGGCGGGTGAAGTGGATAAGTTAACGTTAGTAAATATTTTTTTAAGCTGACGTACAAGTGACTCTATGCCTTCAAAATCATTAGTTATTTTGCTACATAAGGTAAATATTCAGTTACCACATGTTTTAATTAAGCTGCGTAACATTAGTTTTTGTAAATGCATTTAACTGATGACACAAGCCACGTCCTAAATATAATATGAAGAATGAAAAAGTATTAAACAGTAAAATAATAATAATAATTTGCACTTTTTCTTAGAAGAAAAAAAAAAGGTAGAAAAATAGTTCAGGAACACATTTCGAGCAATATTAACTTCTTCTTTCATAAAATAAAATGGAAAAAAAGAACCGTTTAAATGCTATTTTTTGAACTGTCGCTGAATGTCTCAAAAGGACTATATTTGGCTCTGTATTTACTATTGATATGTCAAAGTTGAAACATTTTTGTTGCTGTAAACACTTTGTCTGTTTTGTTGATGATTATTTGAAAAAAAAAAAACCTCAAATGCCATTCACCACCATAACCGCTTCACATGGTCTGTCCATTGAGGGCATATTAGCAAAATTGCGCTAAATGAACATACTGAACATGCCGATGACACCATCAATAGTTTAAGTGAAGTTTGGCAATTAATATAGAAAGAACTCTTGAAAAAGATAACTAAATGTCTTTTGCACTTAAATAAATGTCATTTAAAAGCAATTTGTTTTTAATGTGGGAAGAATAATTAAATTCTACAAAAAATATAAATTTTTTTTTAAAAATCACCCCTTAAAATGTTTTTTTTTTTTTTTAATGTTCAGGAAAAAAAATCCTACTACTATACTCTTTTTTGAAAATTAGTTATCTTTCAATTGCTTTAAATAATATATATATATATATATATATATATATATATATACAGTCAACTCTTACAGATAACTCGAATTTCTCGATAGCTCGAAAAAAAAAATGTTTCCCTTCACCTTCAGCATTTTATAATGTAATTTTATCTCTTTAACTCGAATTTTTTTATTCACTCAAGTAATTTTTTTCTCTCAAAGCTTTAGCTTTCGAAAACCTCTAACTATTGCTATTTTTACATTTTTCTTTTGTCATAGAAATTGAGATCGGAACTCCACCTATGACGCATTCTTTTGTTAATAAATTGCCAGTCTGCTGTACTGGCACCCGTGTTTTTTCTTTCGGAGATGGAGGGAGGGACTGTACTAGAAAAAGATTTTAAATAAAGAAGAAACTCGGTTAAGCTTGATACGTATGTGTTTTTTAATATTATTGTGCATTCAAATTTTTATATTTAGAATAAAATATGAAATTTATTAGATTTTCGATTACTCGAATTTTTGATAACTCGAAAATTTTATTTCTTCCCTTCAATTTCAAGTTATCGAGAAGTGACTGTAATAATACAAATATAGCTAAACATTTTAACGATACTGACAAGAACGTTTAAGTAATTCCTATATAAAGCAGTTGGGCTTTCTTTTAATTATCTTCAATAGCAAACAAAAAAATAATGCAGTATACTTGGAACAATTCCCACAAGAAGAATTTAATTTCATAACGCATCTCTGCGCATAACGAACTTGGAAGTGATCCAATTGTTTCCTGACACTATCATGGCTTGCGTAAAAATAAGTGTTTCAATAAATTGAACTCGAATGTATAGTCTTACCATAACCACACTACTCTGGGGTAATTGACTGGGAAGGACAATGAAAAAATCATTAATTGTTATTACTATGTTTTCACTTTTCATTGAGACTGTTAACGACGAGCATTATAACCCTCGTTTTTGTTCAGCTGCAAAAATTATGACAAAGAAGAAAATTACCAGAACGTTTTTACAATTATTTACTACAATAGCTTCACGGTTTTTGAAATGCAAAACAGAAACTAATGTGGTCTAGTTTTTTATTTCTCCTTCAGATTTTTTTTTCAAAGTGTATCTATTTTTTATTGATTAGTTATTTAAAGAGAAGTTTTATGGTTTTGTAAATATTTTCATCATGAATTTTTGCAATTAATGTCAACTTTATATGTTTTCAAATAATGCTACATTTTTACGGTAATGTGCGCAAAAAAATATTCTTTCGGATTCTATCAGAATTCTTTTAGTTCTTATGCTACTATTCGTTTAGTTTTATGGATGATTCTGATTTTTTTTATGATTCTAGTTTTCTGTAGCATTTTTTAATCTTGTTTTTTTTTCTGTCAAGATGAACTCTACTTCTCACTTACTATCTTTGATTTCGAAATTAGTGCTGTAACTTTTTACCACTCTGTTGGTTCAGTACGGTGGTATTCAAATTGTGTTTCACGGGTCAAACACACTGAAACAAAAAAGAACGCAGCGCTGTATGACTTGTGTGTAGTAGATAAAAATATGAGATGCGTCTGCAAGTAACATAAGTAAGACTAGACTTCGACGATCGATTGTGTAAACAAAAAAAGCACACACCATAGTTATACATTGAAATTAAAGGGCAGATGACACCATCAGGGAGTGTTAATAACTAATTTTTAATTTTAATTTACTTTAAGCGTGCGTTAAAATTGAAATAATGAATTTAAAAGTGAAAAAAAGGTACAATTATACAACTTTTCTTTGTCTTTTGTTAAAGTACTGCTTAAAATTTATTGATTTACTTCAAATCTTACTTTAAGATATATTTTTATAAAAATAGTATTGGATTATCTGGAAAAACGTTACAGTTCTAAGGTTTTCGTGAGCCGAACAACTTGAAAATCACTGGTTTGGCAAACATAATCAAATGTGACAAGATTTATTTCAGGAAAAAATTAAACTAATATTACAATCTCAATCCGACCCTAATTCCAAACATTGTGTTTCAGAAATAAGGAAATAAAACGGGCCTTGGGCTCCATGTCTCTCTGCTGAAACTGGAATTCGTGCTTTCATAGTAATCTTGTAATCACTATACTAAGATTGAATTTTCAAATAAATCAGGTGTAATAAACTACAGTACGACCCACAGGACAAAACTATAACAATGACGCATGTACACTTATCTAATTTAAGTCATTAATTTTCAGCTTTATATTTCCAAATTTTTATGCTTAGTCGTTTATATTTTTCTTAAATTAACATGAAACATAGAGAGTTCACTATATAAATTAATTCATCTATCACAATTAGGATAGACTATCACAATTAATGACTATCACAATTAGGAAAAGTAAATATAGGTCTAAGGAACCAGCCTGCATTTACTCTTTAATATTGCTCTTTTTATAGCTTTACTTCTTCCTAATTTAACACCTATCTTCATTCGCTTTTGGAAATAGTTTTTCAATCATGCTTCTAGTATTCCAATCATCTAGCTTCAAACTTTCAGACGAAATGTATACGTTTTTGTGCAGCATTTATTGAATAGAAATTTTATAACAAGTCTATTCGCCCTTCAACAGTCTCAATATGTTTGAAATTAAGGATACAATTTGCTTAATAAATTCAGCATAAAAGGTAGAATTGGTAAAAAAATAAATAAATATTGCCCTAACAATCGTAAAAAACATTCAACCCAACATAACACATAATATAGTAGAAACGATTTCTTTCACTCCTATCATATTTTCTATATGTTGGGCTCTCTTTTTATCTTCTTCCTTGATTCAATAGTCATTTGTCCTATTCACTGTTTTGTAGAAAATATTGGCGTTTCACTATTATGCCGGATAGAACTAAACTATTAGTTTGGATTTCTAGTTTGTTTTATAATATTTTGAGTATTGTTTTCCAAATATTAGGTGTTTTATTTGTTTATTTTTTGTATATATATATAATATATATTATTTTGTAGGAAACGAATTATGTTTCGTCGTTGCAACTTGAAAAAATCATTTTATTTATACTTTAATAGTTGTACCTATTGTGAATTCGATACTTATCACTTAGTAAGTATTTATAGAGAATACCTGCAAAAAAAAAATATTTCATTGCAAAAATCGAACTATTAAAAAAAAGAAAAGAAACATTATAGGGAAATAACAATTACTTTTTGTCCTTTTAAGACTCTTTATATTACACAATATAACCTTTTAAAAGTTCATTACCAATATATACTGAGCATTAAAAAGAGAAACTTTTGGCAGTGGATGGATTTTTTTCAATTATCTTCTCACACTTCACAAAATCTCCAGATAATACAGAAAATAAAACAAAAAACCTACATTACGTGTTTTTATTTCTAAACGCTCCAATTAGAAACACATTAAAAGACAATTTAGGCTCGTTGCGAATGAAAGGAGAAACGCGGGTTTCTTTTGCCACTGAATTTTTGCTGAGACACGCAAGCAGAAGCTCCAGTTTCACACGTGATGGTTTTTCATCAAAAGATCTCACACTGTATCTAATTAAAATTCAGTATATTAACTTGTGGAACAATACCTAAAAACCAGTTTTTTGGTAGAAATTGTGGGAAGTCTATTTCTTCCTTCTTGGAATAACACTGTGCAACAAATTTGAACTTTTTTTTTGTCCTTTAGTTGAAACTAGGTGATTCTTCATAAAAAAAAGGTGCTTGATTCGAATATCCAAACCAAAATGGTCCATCACGTACCGTTTTTGCTGGAGAAACACTTCTCATATTTATAGAATTTGGTTATAGAAGAATGGTAACTGAGGCTTACTTTTTGAAAACACAAACACTAAAATAATTTTTTGGCCGTTTTATCTTGTGGGCATCTGTTGGTGTGCCTTGATAACAGATTAGCAATATTCAATTCGTATACTTCCATTCTGTCGACCGCTGAAACGCTTTTTAAGCACAGAAATGTCCGGATGAAGACTTTCTCCTTGCTCATCATCAATTGTGCCAAGGTTTTGAGAAAAGAAGTCCATATGAGAGTCCAAAAAGTGTAGTTTTAATGAAATATAGCAACCTAATGATACAAAACCTTTTTATCATGTCACCAACAAGATTTTCGTAGTTTACAGTTTCCTCATTTCCAAGGAAACGTGAATACACTGATTTAAAGGCCAGCCAGGCCGATTTTTCGGCTTCTGACTGGTTGTTTTCATACTCTTCATCATGAAAGGACTTCCTTAAGTTGTGGGCCAGTAAAAATCCTTTATTTTACTTTTGCCTCTCTTAAATATTTGAATTTGTTCCGGAGATGCAAGAAAGCCCAATCCTTCTCTGTGACAGCTTTTAGAAATATTTCGATAAACCAAGTTTAATGTGCAATTGTGGAAAAAAGAACATTGTAGATTTACATGTGGCTCATTTGATATGTGTTAGCCACTCATAATTTTGAAAATTCCATTGTGTTTGCAGAATATGCTACAGGAATGACTAGGAAAAAAATACTTAGATGGAGGAGCACTGGTAAACACACGCCACTTTGCTGAATTATGCTCATGTCCTAATGATTGAAATAGTACATTCACATCACAGCAGCATACTATTTTTTCTTTCTCCGCAATATGGTCTACAAAATGCCTTTTCCGTCTTGTAAAAGGCTCGAAATTTCGAGAAGTAGATAAAACTTTTGTGCCCAAAAATATCACTAAAATAACCCAAGTTCATTAAAAAGGTCGGTAGAATGGCAACGATTGCACTGTTAATGACAAAGATATAATTTAGAATAAATTAAGTCGAAAAGTTACGAAAATATGCACATTTATCCAGAAAATACGTAAAAAGCTAAAATGTGGAATTTTGGCAAAATGATACGTGATGGGCAAAAAAATAATTGCAGATTCGTAACTTTCAGTCAAAAATACACAAGAAACGGATATTTTCATCCAAAGGACATTTTTCGTGTTGCACAGTGTAATCAACGACAGGTTTTTGTAGGAAGCCTTTTTCTTCTAGCTTGGAATAATCAACAATGGGTTTTTGTAGGAAGTCTATTTCTTCCAGCTTGGAATAATCAACGACTGATCTTTGTAGGAAGCCTATTTCTTTCAGCTTGGAATAATCAACGACGGGTTTATTCATAGTAGATCCAGACGCTATGTGGCGGAATTAATTCTATGCGATATTGATAGAGTGCTAAAGGATGATATGAGCGTCTATTTATTTGGAAAACTAGTCCAAAAAATAGAAATATACCGTTAGTTTAATGCATTAGTCTAAAAAAAAAAGATAATGTTTTGTAGGTAGCGTTGAAAGCAACGCTATATACGAATATAGGCATGCCAACGTTAATCGTATGCGGTATTAGTATAATACTAAAAGATAACTCTATTATATTTCCTCTAGGAGCTGTGGGAATTCTGGTAGAATAGCTAATACGACACCTAAAATGATTAAAAAAAAGGAAATATTTAAGACAACGTTTAACGACAGTTAAGTATATATTTTTAAGTGCAGGCAAAGAAAAAAAGAAATTAAGATTAATAGTAAATAACAATAAATGAAGAATGAAAAAGAAATTAAGTATTAAAAAAATAAGAATAAAAAATAAATTAAGATATATTCTCACAGAACCCAGGCTTGGATCACAAAAATGTTTAATATGGTTTTAGGTCAATTTTAACTTAAGCTACATACATGTGTGCCGAAATTCAAGGAAACCCCCTATTTAAATTTGGAAAGTTTCAACTTCAGCATACTAGTTATAAGTGGCTGCTGCTAATTGCCTCAGAGGACAAAACGGTTTCTCATTTAGAAGGCAAAAATGTATCCCTGATTCACGTATACTCAGTTTGTGCTTTGAAACGTTCTTTTCTCACAGCAAAAAAACATGCATTAATTATTAGACTATTTCGCAGTTTTATGTAAGAGAAATATAGTCCGCGTCTTACCCGTAATAGTTTCGATCTTCGACGCAAAAATAAAATAAATAATAAATTCAAAAAAAAAAGAAAAAAGTTTTACAGTGGATATTTTTAAATTGAACTGTGAAACAACTGCTGGCTCAAATCACATACAAAACTACTGTATGAGGGGAGACATTTTCATACTATTAATTATATGAGAGAAAAAATATGGATATCATTTAAAATTATGAAATTGGAGTTAAATTTAATATGAAGAATTTCATGTATGTATGGCAAAAATTATAAAAAGCATTTTGCTTAGTACAGAAGAATTAAGAAAAATCATTTTTTTCAAATAAGAAGGAGATTCCCCCCCCCCCTAAATTTTTAAATATTCAGTAATTCATTTGTCATATTCGGACCTGTAGCTACGAAATGGAGACATATTTTATTACATTATATTGTATATTACAATTTTTAAGAATATCTAATGATTTCATTTACATTTATTCATTTATTATTAATTTAAAAGATAGGAGGAGAAAATATAAAGTTATTTTCACCAGTTTCGTAGATTGATGCAGTGATTTTTGAAAAAGAGAAGGATCCTATCGAGGGCGACATAGTAAAATAAAAGTTGAACACAAATACTATTATCAAAATGTGCAGAACATTTCTAAGTTGATTTCCATGCATAATTCTATCAAAGAGTGATTTACTGAGTGTGCAATAGTGTTACAAAATGCAATGTCTTTAAATATTTTTCAGCAGACTCCTCATTTTAGTAATTTAATTTAATCTTCACTGTATCTTAGAAACTAAACTTCATTTTGTGTCAGCTTTAGAAACTAAGATTCGTCAACGATTTGGGATGTGGATCTCAACCTTTCATCAACAATTTCATAAAGACGGATCACACTCACACGATATGTGTCAAATAAATAACAACTGCAAAAGATTTAGAAATTAATGTTTGAAGATAATTAAAACTCATTTGAATAAGGAGTTAAATCAATGTTTTCATGTCTCGATTTCGTTTCCTACGTAGCTTGATAATAACTAATTTATTTACTGCGTATTCTTTATCATAAAAAAGCATTTAATATGGCACAATAAAAATGTACCGAAAAATGTTGCCAAAACACTTAAAATACGAATTTTAAATCATGAATAAAACTATTTTGAACATCCTCTTTAACGTATAAAAAAATATTTTGAAATATATTGTGCAAAACACGTAAAGCAAATAAACATTGTGAATAGTAATATAAAAACGAAAAAAAGAACCGTTGGCGGATTATTAATGCTCTGCCTACGCAAAGGCAAAACTCAGTAAAATCAAAAGATGAAACAAACAAGCTATAAGAAGCTAACAAGAGGAACTAACGAATTATTTACATTTTAGTGTAGTAGCTAATGCGCTTCAAAGGATAATAATAATAATAATTAAGAATACTTTTATCTGTAATTTTTGATAAAAGAAATTAGCAATCTTTTTTTTACGGCCACTGTTAAAAACTTAAAAACTTGATAAAATCAATATTCCAGTAAATAGCTTTTACAGTTAAAGCTTGTTTTCACGAAAAACATCTCCCACGCATGGAAAAAAAAACCGGAATTATAATTACATGTATTTTAATAGAGATTAAGGGATTATTAGATTATTAGTAGGCTGAATAAAGGTTTGTGGAAAACCAGGTTAGAATATTTGAGTTTCAAACATAAGGTTTTGTTTTTATTTATTGTTTAATAATACTTCTTTAATACGTTGTTTGATTATTTTTTCAAATCGTTGAACAATGTGACAAGGCGCTTGTACTTTATAAGTAAGGATTATTTTTGACATTTGGGATTTCTTCACCGATATTTAGAACTGATTGTTTTTTTTTTATTTTTTTTTTTATTTTTTAACGAAAAATTCATTTATTGAACGACTGATGTTAGTTTATTATTTGTAAAAACAAAAGAAAGCTTTTTTAATTTATTTTTTAAGGAATTGCCAAGTTTTCGTGATTTTCTTTCTTTTTCTTGTGTTAAAACTTGAATGTACTCCCTGAAAGTAACTACTATTTACGAATTAAAATTCTAGAAAACATTTTTGTATGAGGAACTTAGTAGTTTTAATAAGTGCTAAATAGTAGTTTTTTTATATAAATTATATGACATTGAAATTTTACAAAAAATACGTAAAATATATTTATATACATTCAAATATACTTGACCACCATTTATTAGGTGCATTATAGCATATTTTGCGAATCATAGAACTGCTTTTCTTTCAAACTATTTATGTTATGCCAGTATTTTCTGAAACTATACATTATTAAACAGTCATCATTTCATGAACTAATTCAGTATAACTAGTTGCATGACACTTTCGCTAATTATTGCATGTTATCATTACATTGCAGAATATCTAGCACAATAAAGAACGTGCATATTGTATTTAAACATTTTCCCTTTTAAGTGTAGAATTAGCAGGTTTATTTATTTATTTATTGTTTCCGTTAGAAAAAAAGTAAATTATAAACAAAAGCTCATTCCTGAATGGAGCATGTTTTAAGTATTTCATTGAGAAAATATTTTTATGCAGATTTTAACTCTTTAGAATTACATTTTTACTCCGTCTATTTCATTTTACTAACTTTTTTATAAAACACAATATCATGCTCCCCCCCCCCCCCCGCTTACGTTTGAAAGCTTTCTCTTACTTTAGCAGACTATGTTTATTGCTAAGAAGTTGCTATTGTTTAAATATCATTAAAAGATAGAAATTATATTTAAATTGGGAATTAAGTGCTTCACTAGAAATATTTATATATATCTTTACATATTGCTATTTATATCAAAGCATTTAATTACGAGTATGTTACTGTAAATATCAATACACGTAAGAGTCCCGCACCTTACCACGACATTACCGGCACAGTGGCGTCGTGCTAAGGCGCGGGACTAGTACGCCCCTGCTCATAGGATCGAGCTTGGCAGTTTCGGTGGATTTTTAAGATGCAGAAAATCGTCTGCGCCCATGTCGTATGATTATGCGGCATGAAGATCCCTTGAATATTCATTTGACTTAGATAATTTCGGCTAAATTAAATTCTTATTGCAATTTCGCATCAACCGGTGAGTCCGGGTGCTCACCGTTTCAGGTGAAGAAACTGGACGTCAAAAGTCTCATGCGGCAATGGTACAGTGGGGGGAAAAACTAAACACACAAAATTACTCAGTTTACGGCAATTACTCAGTACTCGGCCATCGTACGCTCTAGAAACACAAGTAAGGTGTCAATCGTCATCTATTAATTTCAAAGTAGTGATCAAAATTCTAAAGTAGTGAAATAAATTTTTTTAGAAGGGGCCGTATACATTTTAAAATGAACACTAATTCCCAAAACTTAAATAACAGGTTATAGTTTTGACTACAGAATTGAATTCAGCGTATCCAAATTACCCTAAATATCAAATTTGAGTAAAATCGGACCATTAGTACCAGAGATATTGAAGACGGGACCACCTCTTGTTTTAGTATTTTAATTTATAGGTCGAGGTTCATGAAACCATAAAAACAAGTATTTGCGCATTTTAAAGAAGAACTACATTATTCATTATAAAACGTGAGTTTTAGGTAACTGCTTGCAAAATACTGTGGTTTTGTTACGAATTCTTACTTTTATCCAATAGGTAGAATTTTACACATTCAGCAGTGGTATCAGCTCTGAACTCACGGTCCCTAAAGGGCCAGCAAAATCTATTTTTATGCATACTATGAAAACTACTGCATATTTTCAGCGGAAATTTTGGATACCCGTATAAATGCTCAACCAGATTGATATTTCATCGAAATATAATAAGGTTTCAGATCATAATAATTAAAAAAATCGTAATTCATAAGAAATATTGAGTTAAGATTTTCGACCGTGAAAATCACGTTTTTATTGTTGGGTTAGCTCGAATTCTTTTGTAATAAAACAATATTTGCCATACCCATAACAGTTTAGATATTATATTCAAAACTATCAGAAAACTTTTTACCATTACGAGACTTGTTTTTCTCAATTTAATTCTGAAGCACCGGGTGGACGGAATTACACTAAAATTGGTATACCAAGTCACATATTGATGCTAAATACAAATAGGTCATAAAAAAGAGTTGTCATTCCAAATTTTAAAGTTGATGACTTCTTTTGATATTAAGACGACTCCTTAACAAAATTCCAATATAATTTTATAGAGTACATTATTCCTGATGAAATTATATATTTCATATGTCTCTAGTGTAAACATTATCCTAATACGAAGGATTGTTTTGCTTGTTTTCCCTCGGCAGGTGGCATCAATTAGAGCTCAGGTGCCGCCATCTAGGGGGAAACTGAGCGGCAAAAAATTGCGGCAATGGTGCCACATTCATTGTGGTGCCGCTGAAATATTTGGTACCAATCTCTGGGAAGTCACTAGGTCTGCAATGGTTAAGAACCAATATATACATACAGTTCATTAGAAAAAAATTGTTTATATAAAAAAAGAGACTAGCAAAGAAAGGTCATCATTATTCCCCGTTTTGGGATCATTCATAAATGATGTCACGCTTCGAGGGAGAGGGGGTGTTCCTGAAATTGTGACAAGGGGCGGGAGGGGGTTACAAGAAGTGTGACATTTTGTGACTAAGTACAAAATGAAATAAACACTTCTATTTCGAAAACTTTATACTCAGGTTCATAACAGATCGCTATAAAAAGAAAGCATGATATACCTATTTCTTCTTTCTTTCTCATGAATGATGTATGATAGAATTTAAATCTTCCGTCTGTTGCATTCCGAACGAACACCTGTTAACATTCACATTGTCATAATGAAAGTAATTTCAAGGAACAGACTGTTCTCTTCGTGAGTATTTGTTCTGGTAAAAGGACCCCATTAAATAAGAAACATTATGTGAGACGGAAACTTCATTTAGTGCTTTATTCCAAGCGAAGTGATACATTTGAATATAGTGTGATAAATCTGGTAACTTCTTAAGTGAGTCAGTTTAATGGATATCATTAATTGGTTTTTAAAATGATCTTTATAATAGTTTTTATACAGCATTTCGTAATTTCCTTACTGAATTACAGATATTATTATACGATGGTTAATATGATTGCGGTGGCTAATACGATATACGATGCGGTCGGTGACTAATATAATTACGTTTATTACCACTGTAAATGATGCCGCATATAACGACCGTTTTAAGACACATATTTAGCAAATATGTGCTGTTTTTTGAAGAATTTAGACATGTTCCTTATTTTCTTTTTTTAAAATAATGTTTCAGAAAAGTTATTTTCAAAACTCCTTGACGAACAACTCGTTTAAGGTTAAATTCCTTTTTTTAATATAGAAGCTCCTAGAAGAATATATTTCTGTGGCTTGCTTCTAAAAGGGTCAAAGTTGGAACAGTCAGTTGCGAGAAAATGCATTCAAAGATACTTAACATTTTAAAAATTTACATGAAATATAAAAGAAAGAACTGCTTTATGGTTGTTATTTGACATAGACCATTTAAAAGAACTGATCAAATACAGTATTTTGTTATTAATTTATGCTATTTTGCTATTAATGAGTAGTATTTTGCTTTTAAATCCTTCTTAAAATTAATTTCATTTTGACACAATCACTTGTAGTATTGGAGGTGAATATGGTTAACGATTAAAAAGAATAAGCAGATGAGAGTAATTTAAATGTAATATAACATTAAAGAAATTAAAAAAGACAAGTAAAAAAAAAAACGTTTTGTTGCATATTAGACATTAAAATAAATTTAGGATTCATTAAATTTTTTCTTATACTTATTTTTTAGGATAATTAAAGTCTTCAGAATTAAGTCTAGAAAAATTAGAGCCCACTTAAAGATGATGTTTTGTTTATATGTAAATAAGTACGTTTTATGGCTTATAGAAAACACCGTAGTTCTTGTAAATTTATCTTTATTATACTACAATGCGATTTAAGTAATTCCTCATTCAAGTTTGTTTACGTGATTTAAAATTGATTTTGCATCCCATTAACATCCATTTATGGGAATAATTATTTAGATAAATATAAAGAATGAGAAGGCTTGCTGAGGCCACGCTTTCTGTTCAGATAAGACCAGTTTCGGTGTCAAAAAATAACTAAATGCTTACAGAAAATCAGAAAAAAAAGCAGTCATTTTCAAAATATTTCAAAATTATGGATTTATACAAAAAAATAACTAATGGTAAAAAAAAAAAAAACATCTTTTCAAACGAAATTCGTTATCAATATCAATTTTAAATTCGCATAATTTTTCAATAAAATGATGCAAACTAGCAAACTAAGACCTTCCCGGAACTAACAAGTAATTAAGTAAATGTTAAAGTGTTTTATCAAAGTTAAACATTATATGATTGCCTTCTTTGAATAGTGATTTAAATGCACACTGTAATAAAGAAAAAAAAAATACATGAGCAGCTCGGAAATAATTTATCTGGAGTCTGGCGTAAAATTACAGATAATTAAAAACAGGAAACTGCAAAGTTTTAAAAAGGAAATTACAGATAATAAAAAACCGGTAAAACTCTGTAAAATGACAGCAACAGATAATGTGCCACATTAGTGGCGCCATCTGTGAGTACGCTGAATTATTATTTTGGGCACACAAAGTCAAAGTTGAGTTCAGTTGAGCTCAATTCCTGTGCCTCAGACCGCTCTGTGAAAGAGATGACTGGACGCAGAGGGCTAGGCTGCTCCCTTAGGGCTGGAAATAAACAGTACTCCAACAATATAGAACGTATTTCTTGACAATTGTTAAACTGGTAGTTACATATTACGGAAAAACTTATATCATGGCTTTGTAACGAGTGTTTACGTAACTTAAAAAATATTTCTCTAGTTGTACAGAGTACGGGAAAACAATTTTATTGAGAAACTGTTATCACGAAATTTAATTTTAAACACGTGTTTCTTAATTTTACCGAAATACTTAATTTTCTTTTTTTTTATTTAAGAAATATTTTACAATGCACTTTTAAAGAAATAAAGTTAGCTTTACTTTCATGTTCATGCAAGCCATTTCCATCATATCAAAACTGGTATGCGTTTAGCTTATTTATTATGTAGCCATAACAGGTAGTAAACGCAATCATTTCTACCACATCTCAAATTGAACAAGTATGGAGTTGACTACTGTTCAAGTGACCCCTTCATATATGGTTTTCACCAAGAATGGATGAAAAAACAAAACAACAATGTGACAATGTGAATAATTCAACTACCTCACTGAAGGATATATGGGGCCAATTTCAATTTAGAACTGTATACGTTGGCAAAGGCAATCTCCAAAAATGTCACTAAACGTAATAACAGAAAGGGTAGCCAAACCGTTATATGAATAAATTTTGACATTATTTACCCGGAATTTTCGTATTTGTAATTAAAAAAAAATCACCTAGGGAACCAAAACCTTTTTTGTTTGTTATTCTGCATAAGCAGAAATTCGAGCTGATATATAATTCTTTAAATAAATCACTTATAAAACTTCTTAAAAGTTACAATGTAGTTTCAGCATTTCAGGAAGAACCCAAAGCTTAGAAATTGTACGGCAAGTAGACAAATTGAGAACTTAGCACAGAAAAATAATCTCTATCAATTTTTCATCTCGAAAAATCACCAGTATCATTTCATCAACATCAACCTTAAACATTACTAGCTAAAAGATCATTAATATAAATAATTTTCTTTCCATAAAGCAACAAAGTGCGTGAAAAAAAAGCAAATCCTGACTAATGGCTCATGCCAAAATTAATGGCTGAAGCATGGCTGTTTTCCTTAAAGCTATCCTTCTAGTTGGATTATATTAATGATTTACCGCAGTCTAATGAATATGTATAAGGGGGTAAAATAATCTGTAAAAACATCGCATTTCTGTAGATTTTTTTTTTCAGTCAGATGAATTTTCCCTCTTTTTTTGGCAACGTTTTGCTGAGCATGTTGTTTATTCGTGAATAGGAGAGTGAATATCTCCTGTGAAATGGGGGGGGGGGGAGATGGAATTAATCAATATTTCCTTTGAACTCATTACCCATTGAAATTTCGCGGAAAGATAAAGGTATATCTGTAGAAAAGCTAATGAATCCACAAAGGTGCGTTCTTCAAATATATTAGCTCTATATTTTTCTTCACTTTAAAATCCTTCAGAAAAAAAAAACTTATTTGAAGACACGGATACGGATTTAATAAGCGTATGTTTGGAAGCTAAATACTAGAGAAAGAGCGGCTTTGTACTCTTGCTTTGCTACTTTTTTTCTCTTTTTGGTAAGGACGCCACTGACTTTAAAAAGGTGTATTTTTGAATGCAATATTGAACTCGCATGAAGTAAAAAAATAAAAATAAAAAAAAAATCATAACAATAACAAAATAAAATAAAAATGGGAAAGCAAACTACCAAACTTCGATGATATTTAGTAATGAATGAAAAAACATTTTGTGATAATCTTCTGAAATTTTTCTGCCAGTTGGTGATTATAAGATAAAATAACATTAAGAATATATTTTATGATTATGGCTGCCTACTTTCCCGAACTAAATGTGTGTCATTTTTACAACATAAGGAAGTGGTGTAGTTGTTTATCCAAACATTGGATGTAAATTTCGTGTTTTTTTAAGCATAATTATTTAGTTAATTTTTCAAGTAATAAAACATATTTTTCAAGTAATAAAGTAACCGTTTGAAGTTTTTAGGAAAACGATTTCGGACATATTAAGTGTGTCTACGTATTTGTGGAGCATTTATGCAAAAAAAAATTATAAAATTACAAAGAATGTACAAAATATGGCTCGCCTTATAACTTTTTTATGCAGATCTGTAATCACAATAGTTTTTGCTCGAAAAGTTTATAGCGATATTGCTTTTGTTTTAATTGTGTTAATTATTACGTATTTTTATCGTTTAAATCTGTGTTGAATCATTTAAATTTTGAACATTTCCAAAATTATGTTAATTCATTAGAATTGTGCAAAACCATATACAATTTCCCAAAACTAGTTTTATGTTTTTATATTCAATGTTTCGCTTTTTTACCTTGAGACTTTTATGCGCCAGAATCATCCTCTCTCTCTATCTATCTGTATATCTATATGTGTAATATATATATATATATATATAATATATATATATCTAAGTCTCATTTCGATTAATCTGCAACCGAAATGATGAATTGCCATATTGTTTAGTCAGCACGATTTCAATGAAAGATTAAAAAAAAAAAAAAAAAAAAACAATTCCTATAAAAGTCTCATCCCGGTTTACCAGTACAAATATAGAGAGTACATTTCTGAACCCTTATAAAGCTGTGTTCAAAATTTCCAGCGCATCAAAAAATTCAAAGAGAAGCGAAAAGCATTTTCGAATCGAGTGAAACAAAATTAAGATGGGAATAAAAGAACTCCTGAGTATACAAATCAGTAGGGGCATTTTTGTTAACGTTTTCCGAAAGCAGTTTCTTGAGACGGGCAGTAACTTCGTAACAAAATGCTTTACTTCCCAGATGGGCTGATTCATCTTAAAAAAGAAAACGCTCAACAGTAAAAGGATATCGGGAGATAGAGTGGTCAAGTGACCCATTCCTCTATGTCATTCGATACTGTAAATTCTATTTTTGTATTTCCGGATCGTGAGGTAAAAAATATTTTTATTTTCTTTGGTTTTGATGTCACACTGCTGATGCAGCCTCCAGAACATTTTTCAAAATTATTAACTGCAGCCACTGTTTTGTTGCATTAGGATATAAATTTAAAATAGCGTGTGTGATTTAACCCTCGCACTACCGAGAAATATAAATTTGCTACGATTTAACGAGTATAAAATGTCTCCACAAATCATGTGCACAACAAAATTCGTTTTTTTTTTGTGCACATAAAGTTATACTCCTGCTTTTTTACGAGCCTCGTACACTTTACAAAATTCCAGTTCAACCTTTCACCAAAAAAAAAATGGTTAAATTTCGCTGCAACCAGCGCTTGGCTGCAGTTGGGAAACTTTTTTTTTTTTTTTAAATTCAAATGGCGCATTAAAAGACAATTGGAAATCAAATGATAACAATAAATCAATAAATGATAGCGAGCAGTCCAGTAGCGCTCCCAGATTGATGTCCGAGGAAGGGCGGGGCAACGAAACAGGTGGGACATGTCCATCTCTTCGAGAAGGTCACACAAGGTGCAAAAAGGCTCAGTGACCACCTTGATGCGATATAGATGTTTGTTTAGGTAGTCATGGCCAGATAAAAGACGAAACATGGCAACAGATTTCATTCTAGGCCATTGAGGGACATCTAGAATTTGGTTTAGCCACGGTTTATTGGAATTACGATGTCTAAGTTCCTCGAGGAAAGAGTCCTTAAAGATGTTCTTTACTAGACATTTAATATTTTTAAAAGGAAGTCTGGGATTTGACGTCTGTAAAACAGAGGCCCCTTTTTTTTGCCAAGAAATCAGCCGCCTCGTTTCCCTGGATTCCACAGTGGGCCGGAATCCATTGAAGAACTACTCTTATTTTTACTGGCAAGGCAGTTGAGCAGATTTAGGCAATTATCGATAGTTAAAGTTCGATAGTGACTAGTGACTGGGTGCATTGATTGCCTGTATTGCTGCCCTTGAGTCAGTCAGCAACACAACTTTTGAAAAAGAGTCTAGCCGTGGCTGTAGCTGTAGCAGGGCCTGGTGAATGGCCGCAATCTCACCATCAAAAGCTGATCCGTAGCTACCGATGGGAGCGTAAAGGCAAAAAAGTTCACAGTAAACGCCAGCACCGGCGTTGACACAACCACTCACTCTGGAACCGTCAGTATATACTCTCAACCAGTCCTTCTCGGGGTAAAAGGAATCCATTGTTTCGAGGGCTAGTGTTCTTAAAACTACTTCACTGGTATCCGCTTTTGAGACGTCCTTGATAAGCTCAAGGCTGGTATAAAATCCCTTAATGTCAATGGGGTTAATGGGAGGAGGGAATTGCTCGACTTCGAAATTCAAGTCTAATTTAAATACCAATTCAGCGACTCCCTGCAGGAAACCATTTTGTGTTTTCAAATTTCTCTCAGAAACGGGGAGAGTATGGCTCCACAGGGACAGACACAAAGGAGTTCTGAGTATTCTCTCCAAAAGGAGAATGGCTCTTTCCTGAAAGATAATCTTGAAAGGTCTGTTGTCTGTGCTGAGCAGTATACAGTCAATGGGTGTTGTCTTCACCCATTGACTGTATGCTGCTCTGTATGTCAGTTGGGAAACTAGGAACCACTATAATGGTTCATTTTAAGTACGAAATGATGTTGGTTGCAGCTCAATTTCACCAATTTTTGGTAAAAGATTGAACTAGATTTGTTTAGTGTAGGACGGTTGTGATGCTTTAGTGTTGCATGTAGACGGATACATGGTCATTACGTTAATGAAAGTAAAGACAATGATAATTTTTTTTGTTTATATACGTTGTTTTGTGCTGGTATATTCATTATATTTTAAAAATGACTATTAAAAGGGTATATGAGAAAATTCAATGACCACTGTTAAAAATTCTAAATCAAACTTTCTCCAAAAAAACTGGTGGGATTTAGCTGGAACCAACATTTGGTAGTCAGGTGAACCATTATAATGGTGTAGGTTCATCTAGTTTTACCATGAATGTGGTTCAACGGAGTACCAAATGTTGGTTGCAGGATCACTGTTAAAAATTATAGCTCAACCTTTCTATAAAAAACTGGTGAAATTTTGCTGCAACCAACATTTATAAGCAAATATGTACTTCTAAATCTTTGAAGCTGATAATTTTCTAAAATTATCCTCCTTTTACACCGTTATTCCTGCTAAGCCAAATTATAAACTACATGAAAGAAGAAAAAAATCCTTTCTTTTATATTTTTATTGATGGAAACAATTTGTGAACTATGTTCAGTAGCGAAACATTCATTCAACTGTAAAACAAAATAGAGCATTGCGACCCTCTAGGAAAAAATAATTTAGAAATGTAATTTTAAATTGTTATCAGCTTCCTCAGCTACGCAATAAGCTCCAGAGTTAAACACACACACACACACACACACATATATATATACATATATATAGGTGTAGCAAGTTGTTAAGTATATAAAATTGTCAAAGTTAGTGCCAGGCGCAAATGCAGCACTATGCAGCGAACTTTAATATATCGAAATATAGATATAAATGAAAAGAAAATGAAAGTTCCGGGACATGTAAACTAACATTAACGAAACGTATAAATTGCTAATACAAAAATTAAAAGTTAAAAAATAAGAAACAAAAACAAATAACTCTCCTCATCAGTGGGCGGGAAGCATAACGTATTCATAAGAAACCAAGAAAAATAGTCCTACAGGTTTCGGAATGCGTCGCAGAAATGGCATGTAAAAGGAAGTATTGTAAATAAATTGAAGCGACGATTTTGCGATCAATTGAAAAATATGGTGAATAACATAAAAAGGAAACTTTGACGGAAATAACGCAAAAGGCTTTGACACAAAAATTACAAAATTAAACGGACGTGAAACATGCCACCAATACGACGCACCCGCCCATACCTGCAGGACGTTGGCACGTAGCAACGATTATACTCACCTACACCCAGAGATGAGAGGTCCAAAGATGCGACGACAAAAGCAGAAAACACGAATATTTTCATTGTTGTTCCGTGTCCGCAAACTCCTGATCAAACATTCGTGTCGGACATCATCCGCTGCAACACATCCAGGTTGAGGCCTTCCATAGATTTTTAGAGGACTTTAGCCACGACCCTTCATAACATCCACAGCGAACAGCGTCACCAGTACGTCAGCTAGCACGTGCGTCGTACATGCGCACAGCCCTCTTGAATATATTAACGTAATGTTTAATGAATTCTAGTGGAAAAAGGTTATTATAATAAAGATTTGCTGCATTGCTGAAAATTTGTTTATTTAAAAAGATATTATTGTTACAGATTTTTGAAAATCTGTTTAATTGATTTATTATTACGTTAACAAAAATGCTTTTATTTAAATTACTGTGCCAATGCGGCATATGTATCGTAGAAAAATTAAAATCTTTACGTTTGTCGTAAAGATCGAGATTTAGTTTGTCAGTTTCAATATTTATATAGATATCTAAGAAGTTAGCGCAGGTTGCAGTATTATTGGTTTTATTTAACGGAATATATTTTGGATATATTTATAGTGGATGCTGCAAAAATCCGAATCGATTATTAGAATATCATCTATGTATCTGTAAATCTGCAATTTTTTGTTAGAATTGATCACATAGTTATATTCATAAAAAAACAAGAATAAGTTAGCAGCGGTGAAAATTTAAGAAAAAAGGTTCGCAATTGACGAAAGAATAGCTTTGTCCCATTTTGGGAACATTGGCGCCTTCGTTAGTTTTCGAAGCGAGTCAGATTTCAGCATACATTCGGCGCTGCACCTGCAAAATAGAACATGTGCAACTTCCGGTGACTAACTGTCTCAAGGTTAGTTATGTGTATCATCACAGAAGCAATGCGTGAAAATGGGCTACAAAATTGCCCTGTAAGAAATTATAAGGACATCAAGAAAAAAGACTGACATGTGATTCGAATACTACGAAGTCGATCAGCATTGTGAAATGGAAAGACAACCAGGTTGTTTGTTTAGCTTCCAATATTGAACCAGTTGAACAGATAGATACAACAAAAAAGTGGAGTATAACAGAAACGAAAAAATTGATATAGCGCAGCCTCATGTTGTTGCTGCCTACAACAAATATATGGGAGGGGTCGATCTGCTTGATCGATTTTTCGAAAATCAGGGCCAAGAAATGGTGGTGGCCATTTTTTTTTACCAATACATGAAACATGGCAATTGTAGCTGCCTGGAGACTGCATAGAGAATCTGAGGGAAAAGTCTCTAAGTTGGAATTTCTGCGAGAAGTTACGACTACATTGATGAAAAGAGATGATGAGCCAAAACATAAGGATCATTTTCGTTCCGGTACTTCTGGATTTGTATCCCAAGATGTATGCTTTGACAGGGTTCATCATTTCTTGTAAAATGCAGAAAGACGAGTAAGGTGCAAAGTTTGTCTGAAAAACACTCACCTTCTTGGGATAAAATGTAGCGTAATGCTTCGTAAGAACTGTACAGCTCTTTCATTCAAAATAATAGTTTATAAAAAAAGCACGTAACAATTAAAAAACAAAAAGGTGCACAAAACGTATACATTACGAGCTGGTAAGTTAGATTTTATTAATTAAAATCGTAAAAGCAGTTACTATTACGCAATAAACTTCAGAACTTCAAATGTCTAATACAAAATGCATTTGAAATTTTATACCCCCATTAGGCGCCAATGTTCCCATTTTGGGAACATGCTATAACTTTTAGTTATTTTTTTTTTTACAAATTCAAATGAAATAGGTTTAGATACCCTCTGTACATTACAAAAAAACAATTACTTATTAAAAAAAATTGTTGGAACATGTAGCGGCGTTTAATGGGTTAAAACAGAAATGACACAGATTTATGAAATAACTTCTGTCAATGTTTAGTTCAATTTCTATGCAAAAGGTATCAAAAAGTTTTTCGATAACTTCATACAGATTATTAATTGGAATATTGCAAAATAGGTTTTCAAAGTCAAATATTTGAAGCATAGTAGGCACAGAGTAACTTAATTTAGGAATAATTTCAAAGCTGTTATCAATAATCCAGAAATAACTAGTGTGTTTAAATTTATTTTTAATGATATTTAAGTCACCCGTAATTATATGTTGGTGGTGGCTATCTATATAAAGAATTCATAGATAGCCACCACCAACATATAATTACGGGTGACTTAAATATCATTAAAAACAATAACATCAAAGAGCTCCTCTCATATGGTACCAAATTCAGGCTAAACAATAAAATTAAACCAGAAAACGCCATTAACGTATTTAATAAAAATTTGAACATTTTCATTCAAAATATGGCGTATAAGTATTGCATGCCCTTCGAGGCTTTCTTTGAATGGAAACACCATATAGAAAAGACTTTTAAACTTTTTACTAAGTCGAAACTCAACAACAATTCTTTTTTATATCACAAAATCAGCAAAAACGATTTTAGTTACATCAAAAAATTACAGGATAACTTCATCTTTGTCCCTGTTGACAAAGCATTCAATAATTATGCAATAATCTGTAAAACCTTTTACACACAAAAAATCAACGAAGAATTAAAGAATTTGTTTTACTACAGCAATACCCATCTGGACTTCAGTATCGTAAAAAACAAATTTTCCGCTGCACACAAAAAATTCAAAACTCTATTTGCAAAAAACTTCAGCACATCTAATAATTCTAGACTGCCTTTCTTATTCCTTACTCCCAAATTTCACAAAAAACCAATTAAATTCCGTTTCATCTGCAGTACAAGTAATAGTATTAGTAAACATCTCAACAAAAGACTTCAACTGTTTCTAAAAGATGTTTATAATTTCATTAAAAATAAATTTAAACACTCTAGTTATTTCTGGATTATTGATAACAGCTTTGAAATTATTCCTAAATTACGTTACTCTGTGCCTACTATGCTTCAAACATTTGACTTTGAAAACCTATTTTGCAATATTCCAATTAATAATCTGTATAAAGTTATCGAAAAACTTTTTGATACCTTTTGCATAGAACTTGAACTAAAAATTGACAGAAGTTATTTCATAAATCTGTGTCATTTCTGTTTTAATAATAACTACATTTTATTCCAAAACAATATCTTCAAACAAATTTACGGTATTGGCATGGGAACTAACTATTCCAGTACCGCTGCTAACTTATTCTTGTTTTTTATGAATATAACTATGTGATCCATTCTAACAAAAAATTGCAGATTTACAGATACATAGATGATATTCTAATAATCGATTCGGCTTTTTGCAACATCCACTATAAAATATATCCAAAATGCCTTACGTTAAGTAAAACCAATAATACTGCAACCTGCGCTAACTTCTTAGATATCTATATAAATATTGAAACTGACAAACTAAATCTCGATCTTTACGACAAACGTAAAGATTTTAATTTTTCTACGATACATATGCCGCATTGGCACAGTAATTTAAATAAAAGAATTTTTGTTAACGTAATAATAAATCAATTACACAGATTTTCAAAAATCTGTAACAATAATATCTTTTTAAATAAACAAATTTTCAGCAATGCAGCAAATCTTTATTATAATAACCTTTTTCCACTAGAATTCATTAAACATTACGTTAATATATTCAAGAGGGCTGTGCGCATGTACGACGCACGTGCTAGCTGACGTACTGGTGACGCTGTTCGCTGTGGATGTTATGAAGGATCGTGGCTAAAGTCCTCTAAAAATCTATGGAAGGCCTCAACCTGGATGTGTTGCAGCGGATGATGTCCGACACGAATGTTTGATCAGGAGTTTGCTGACACGGAACAACAATGAAAATATTCGTGTTTTCTGCTTTTGTCGTCGCATCTTTGGACCTCTCATCTCTGGGTGTAGGTGAGTATAATCGTTGCTACGTGCCAACGTCCTGCAGGTATGGGCGGGTGCGTCGTATTGGTGGCATGTTTCACGTCCGTTTAATTTTGTAATTTTTGTGTCAAAGCCTTTTGCGTTATTTCCGTCAAAGTTTCCTTTTTATGTTATTCACCATATTTTTCAATTTATCGCAAAATCGTCGCTTCAATTTATTTACAATACTTCCTTTTACATGCCATTTCTGCGACGCATTCCGAAACCTGTAGGACTATTTTTCTTGGTTTCTTATGAATACGTTATGCTCCCCGCCCACTGATGAGGAGAGTTATTTGTTTTTGTTTCTTATTTTTTGACTTTTAATTTTTGTATTAGCAATTTATACGTTTCGTTAATGTTAGTCTACATGTCCCGGAACTTTCCTTTTCTTTTCATTTATATCTATATTTCAATATATATACATATATATTTATATATATATATATATATATCTTTACATCAGGTTAACATTTTCATTAATTCTTTTAAAGATAATCATGTAATACAACTACAATCACCCCACATTTTAATGTATGCTATTCCTGTATTCACAGTTATTTAACCTTCAGTATTTTTTGTATTTCTGTGAGTAAGAAGACGCGGGGGTTGAGATTTCATAGAAAACAATAAGTCATTTATTTATATAAGTCAAAAAATTGCTTTATATTATTTACTCAATGATTAGGCCGGATCTCACGCAGTTTCAAACTCAGAAATTTGCGCACTTTTGATGATTAAATTTTGGTAGATATTCAGTTAAATATAGAATGAGTGGACTTGCTTAAACACCATTAATATCTTTTGATTTTATGTTTAAAAAGGGCAAATATTTTTTTTCTAAGCGCTTAACGATGTGTCTGTCCGATTGCAGCATATGTACTTCATTACAAGTCTAATAGCTTCTTTCCTCATTCTATAGTACTTTTCTAGCTCAGCATAATTTTGATGGATTGCAATTCTTTTTCGGGTCATTTATTATTACTATATAATTCTTTATAAGGGTTGATGGAGACCTTTAATTTTCATTTCATTTAACAAAAAAAAGTTAACGTATGCAAACTATAGCTATTACTTTCAGTGAAGCAATCATTAGTATTTCATTATTTTTCTAAAACTTATCTTATTTTTGACTATGATCATCAAAGTTATTTGAAATTCAATTTGCGCGGAAAACTTATGGGGGAAAATAAATAGGGAAACTCATACATTAAAGTTGAGTGGGAATGTTTGATTTTCCCAGTGAAGAAAAAGCAATGAAAAATATTAGCAATAGTAAAACAGATTTTGTCTGAAAACGCTGTTGATATTATTTTAAGTTTTAAATTAATTTGTATAGTTCCTAAAAAGGTGATTTTTCATTATTATTTCTATCATTGCATTTATATAATTTCCAAACAGATATAAAATTAACTTTTATCCCCACTTCAAAAGGATAAATATTCAGAAAAAAATGTAGAAGCCAAAATATAATAACGATCTCAATAGAGTATTTGATTGAATTTTGCAAAAAGAAATCAAACTCAATTATTCTAATGAGAAGAACTTTGTTAACCATGCGTTTCAAAGAAAAATATAATTGTTTTAACTATTTGTCATTGGTAATTTTTGAGCCTTAATTAATTAATTTTTACTGATTCAAAAATTACGATACAGTTTTTCGTATTTATATTATTATCACTTTGAAATATGATATGAACTGTTTACAAAAACTTTATTAGGTTAACTTGAATAAGGATAATGAATACAACTCTTAGGTTCTGCACGAACGAAAAAAAAATTATAATTCATTCACGTCAGTTTTCATTAATTAAAAATTAAGAAACCAAACTTTTTAAAATTTGGAACAAATGAAATTCCAAAATGCCTTTCTGAAACAAAAGCCTTAAATAATCAATGCATAGATGGAGACAAAAGAATGCATACATACCTGAAAAAGGATAATTAAAGGACGTGAATCTTTTTGCTCACATTACAGACTTTCATGTACTTGTTTCGCTTCTTCGGTGTTCGTTAAGGATGTTTTGAGGCTTTGGAGGGGCTCACGAGATTCTGTTGAGTACTAATTTTAGTTTCTAAGGTGCAAATAATTATAGGTAATTAAGAATTAAACCAGTGACAAAAAATGATAAAATATATCTCATGTATTATTATTATTATTTTAATTAAGAACATAACGCACACTCATTCATATATATATATATTATACCAAATTTTTGTGAATATGCATCTTATTTTAAACAATGAAAAAGCATTTAATGAGAAATATAAAAAAAATAAATAAGTAAGTAAAAATAAATTAAAAAAAAAAAAATTGCTCTAGGACATTAACAAGATTTTTAACAAGAATATTTTAACAAGATTTTTTTTACCTATCTTTGTATTAACAATGCTATGTTACAAACTCGAAATTTTCCTCTAGAAAATTTTACGTCTGAATATTTCCTTATAAAACGGAAAACTTTTGGATAAAATTTTAATTAAAGTATCTACCCGCTGATTTTCATATTATTTATATTCATATTTCAGCAGTAACAACTAGTGCTAGTTCTATACATATTATTTATAATGATCAGGGGTTAAAAAAAGTTTACAAAAAATACTTTCCCTTCAATCAACAAGTATAAAGAAAAACATACACCAAAATTAAAGTTAATGACCAAATATTACATTTGATTGAAATTGATTCCAATCTTTAAACTATTCTTAAAACTTTATCTCAAACCCTTATCTTCAGGAAAAAAATCTTTCTGACTGCTTAAGTGACTTCTTTCGGAATTTCATTTGCATGAGCCGAATTTGATTACGTTAATCATTTCTGAAACCAACAATAGTCTAAACGGGTCGGTCCTCATCTTCTTTCACTAATCAAGTTGAACAGCAAGTCATTAAACCTTTGTACTTGATCCCGTCCTTTCTCTTGTTCAATTAATTGCGAAAGTTTGGCAAGTAGCTTAGTCGCTGTCACACATAAGACCCGATTCCCGTGAGTCTCCGAATATTAGATTTTTCATGTGCTCACTGGTTTCAAGAAAATTCGCATAAGAAATTAATTTGTTTAATTTGAAATGATACTGATTTCACAAAAACATTAAAATATGCGCTGTTACATGAATTAAGATATGATATCGAGAACTTCGTAATGTATAATTTAAATAAAATTGTACGATTTTTTAAAAAATAAATCTAACGAATATGTATTAACAGCTAGCTTTATAAAAAAATTAATTGTATCCTGCATTCAGCTATATCATCCCCAAACTAATCTTGAACGACTTCTCATATCGTTATTGATTCTTTATGATTGTTTTCCGTGTTTTCTTTCATTTCTAAGATAAACTGTTGTGATTGTTCATCTCCGTCTAAATTATATATATAATTAGCAGTAATGGAACATGTAATACAATATTTGAGACTACTACAGAAGATATAAATATCTACCTAAAGTTACATTGTCACACGTACTAGCAACTGTACCGTAGTCCGTGTCTGTGCAAAAATTGTTATCTAAGACTATCGGAAATATCTCTCTCGAAATCATTTTCTTCGTATCTATAATGTGTTCCATTCAGAGTATGCATGGCTGCCGAGCCGAATTTTTCCAAAAATGTGTCAAAATATTGGATCGTTCTTAGCATTTGAAAGCAATGTATTATACACATTTATCAGGGAGAAAACCATTTGAAGTCATAGAGCAGATATAGCAGAATGTCACAGATTGCATGAAATTCTGAGTATAATGTCTTTCCTTAGAAGTGAGACACATAGACTAACAATAATAAGACTTCTCCTTATTTCTCATTTTACCATTTCTTGCAGTATTTCAGTTAGTAATATTATGGGATAGTTAGGTTTTTATGCGTCAAATATAAATATGATGAGCGGAAAGACGATATTATTTTTTTCTTCTAAATTTAAATTAAAAGATAGTCGATTGACAAAACATTGCACTACATTAATTGAATTTTTATCCCAATCAATTTTCTCACGCTCCTTCTTCTCAAAGCTCAATCAGGATAGGCTCAAACGATAACGGTAATTCCACTAATGTATAATAGATTTTGAATTAGGTATAAATGTTTATTTTTATAATGCTTATTGCCTTTAAACTTTGTTTCTGAATAATGAGTTTCGCAATCTTATTTTTAAAATTTATTTAAATTTCATTTTATAAAATATCTACTTTAGAAAAAGTGAAACAATAATTTCGATTATTTCGTCATTACCTTCAATTTCCTATTCCAACTTCTGCAGAAATACGTTAAGTGAATTGTCTAAAATTAGCAAAAACTGAATCTTATCAACATTTTCTTTTACATAAAAATGAAATTAAATGATAAGATGATGCAAACAGTTTGAGACAGTTTGTCAAATCTTTAAAATATATTGGTTATACGTGTTTTGGGGTTACAAGAATCGTTTGTTAATGCAAAACATTTTTCAGTTTTTCGACGAAAAATAAATTCATAAAGTCTGCTTCACTGTCCCGAAATTTTTTTCGTGGTGAATACCGTTATGCGAATGTGCAATGTAGTTTGTTCGCCACAACATAGTTCTTTCTCACTTAGTACTGTATGAGAATTACTTTCAATAAAAGATGACATAGTAATCTGATGAAATGTGGATCAGCTTATACTGTAACTGATATTCCTTTTTGTTTTTCGAAAGAAAAGTTTAAGAAAACGTAAGAATTGATGCACATACAGCCCAAGTTGCTTTAACGTAGAGTAATTAAGTCATTCTCTTTGGATCAGAAACTTTGTCTAGTGACATTCCATTAGTCTATTGTTCAAGAACATAACAATACACGACTTTTGGTCTTTTGGGGAGAAAAAAAAAATTCAAATGAGTGTAAGAAAATCAAGAGCTACGGAACTCTTTTGTTACTGAATGTCCGTTTTCAAGAGACTAAGAGAACATTTCCTTAACTACGGATGTAGGAATTTGCTGAGATGGATCTGTTGGTAATGCATTACGCTTTAAAATACGTTTCTATAAATTGAGCAAATGTGTTCATATGATACGTTGTTCGTTGCAAATTTAAAATAAAAATGCTCACATTGTCAGAATGAAAATTTCCAATTAGTAAAATTCGTGGAAAATACATAAATAATTATATATATATTTGCCCATTTTTAAATCTTGATTAGATATTTAACAGTCATACTAATTTACTCCTGGAAATATATTTCAAGTTTCTTATATTCGGCAAGTTGAATTAGGTACAATAAGAATAATATTATTCTAATAAAATTTCTTTAATATTTGAATTAGTTGTTTTGTTGCAATTTATTAATTAAAGGGAAAATATCATATTATTTGCTCCATTAATTCTTAAGGAATTATTTTATCCCTTTTTCTCAACTATCGTAATCTGATATGTTAGTGAACATATTGTTCTGGAAAAAATCTTATGCAACATTTTTAGTTAACGTTATTTTTATGCTAGTTTTGTATTGTGTTCCAGAAATGAACATATAGTGGAGTAATTGCTAATTTTCATAACCTTTAGAGGAGTAAAGCTTAAACTAGTCAAGCAAATATATATGTACTGTTACCATGACTAATGTTGTATCATATAAAAATTAAAAAGAAAAAGAAAATTCTACACGCAACTCAGAATTTGAGCGATACCATTCAGTAATGTTGGTTAAAGGATTGGTTAGACCAGGCTCAAGTCTTCCATGATGTGGCTCAGGGTAAAATGTGCAAACCAATCATATCTTTCATAGTGAAAAGAAACAAATAAAGTTGAAAACATCTACTGACTCATAAACGAAGCATAATTTAATTTTTTTACCTGTGATGCAACTTTGCCCACAGCTCACTAAATTAGGCACTGAGTACTGAGTTACAAAGTGTAATATATTTCAGCCTAAATGTTCGGAACTTTTATTTTTGGAACTAAATTTTTAAGCTGTGTTGATTACTTACTCATTGTAGAACTACATCTAAATTGTCATTGTGATATAATAACAAAGAAAATTTTCGAATAAAAAATTGAAGTAATATTTACTGATTTTGGTAGTGACGAAAGGCTCGCGCTATTATGTTTTTGGTATTTGTCCATTTTAACCACGACCAAAAAGCGATAAAAAAATATTCGCCAATTTGGAGATCTCAATTTTTGGCTTTTTGTATACGTATATGTTTTGGTACTTGAATAATTTTTTTTATTATTTGGCGAAGTTTTTCTTTTTGCTTTTTGGTCGCAGTTGATATGGACAAGTAGTACTATGTTTTTAATTAAAATAATTCCAAGAAATCCATATCCTTACGTTTACGCTCAGTTTGTCGTTCTTAAGTTAGTATCCAATATATGCAGAGAACCACAACCCTTCAATGATACTCTTCATGCATAGGGGATCAAGGAGGGCCAGGTCCACACAGCAATGTAGGAAGGCTGGGCTGACGCCCAGCTAATCTACCTCCGGTCGGTCACGAGCTGTCGTCGAACTTCACTTACCCGTGCCCGGGGGAGGGCAGCCCTAAGGCCACGTGCTAACAGGGTAAAGGAGTGAAGTAGAAAAGTATCCAATATATGCAATGTTTATAATGTATATCCCGTATAATATACTTCTTTCATCCCAGTTTGAATAAATTTCCTCTAGTTGATTTTATTGACACTTTAACAAATAATGTTACTGCTTGATGTTTTACTAGCAGACTCGAATACCTCAAATATAGGTAATATTGCTAGGGGTCTCCGCGTCTCAAACTTATGTTTTCTCAAGTTTGACGCACATACATTTTTACTGTCAGAGAGCAAAAAAGGGAAGATTGTAGTTTTTCAAGTAAAAGTTAAGATGAAAGCAGAGAGTTAGGCGATAAGAAATAAAGACGTCAATGCACTTACATTTGTAGAAATAAATACGAAATCGGTCAAAAGTTCTTGAACACCTGATAGACTTTGGAGTGATATATCAATTTAAAAGAGGGGGGGGGGGGATATTACCCATATCAGAACGGATAATAAATTTTCCACTATCATAGAAATATATCATTTTTGAAAGTTTAGGTTGGAGCTAAGCTAACTTAGTACAAATAATGTACAATGCTCAAATATGTAAATCAATTTTTTAAAAAGTAGAATTCAAATAGTTTAAATAAGTTCAAACTAGTCAAACCGTGCGGAAATCCGCACTAATTTGGAAGAAAGTACATTATGAAGAATAGAAAAGAGCAAAAGGGTTTTGGTACAAAATAAGACATGTAATTGAACACATCAGTACAAATAGCTGGTAAAAAAAATGTCCTATTATTATTTATATATTCAAAATAATAAAATCATCACAATAATAATGATAATTATTTTTATTAGTAGTATTCATTGCATTAAAATACACTAATGAAAAAGTTCCATTACTTAAAATATAGTTACTGGTGGTTGGTTAGGCTCTACACATTCATAACATAAATAAATGTGTAGAGCCACACAATTGCATAAGTTTAATACACAGACGCAGCTAAAACTGTCCAATTTGCTACACAATAGAAACAAGAGTTTCTTGTTTGTTTACTTGATACCAGAGGGCGCCAGCATACACAACACCATTTTGGCATCCATTAAAGGACATCTTCGTAGATTATTTTAACTGTCAAATTTCAGAGAAGTGATACATTTTAGACCGTGGGTCTATTTTTCGTCATTCACGATAAGCTTTAAAATGAGAGGTAAGGAATTTCATAAAGGAATAAGGAAGATCTCCCGGAGCGACAGAAAAGTAGGGTAGGTAAATAATATAAATAAGATCATTAAAAATAATAATGAATTAAATAAAATAATTTCTATTTCAATCGGTCTTTTTTTTTTCTGAATCTCCAGTTAATAGGTGGGAAAAAAATGCCACCCTTAAATTGTAAATATAAATAATAAATTAATAAATAAATAATATTTAAGAACTCGAATGTTGGTAAAACAATAAGCTAATATGAGGGTATATATATATATATATATATCCAGGAGTGCACTGCTTGGGCAGGAATGCTGGTCAGGTACGAATATTCAGAAGGAATATCTTATTTTAACTTAAAATGTTTTAAATTTAGCAGCTAATAAATTAATAATAATAAAGTATGTTTGTTGAATTCATTCCAAAAAGTTATTTTATGCAATGAATATTTAATATAATAAATAGTTTTAATAGTATAATTTTCTACTCTTTTTTAATTAACTGCATGAAAATAAAAACATCAAAAAAAATATAAAGGAGCCCTTTTTATATTTAGTTTTTAAAAAATCAAAGGTCCAGCAAAACAATTAATTAGAGAAAACATAAACGAAACGCGGGACTCGAACCACGGGTGTTGGGTATACCAGCCTTACGCTCTAACCACTCAGCCATTCGGCTCTCGCGTAGCGACAAAAAACAGGCTAGAGATAATATATATAGATTGTATATTTTTTGTATATTTTCGTATAACTGTATATTGTATATTTTTCTGGTGTAGCGGTTAAGGAAAGCTCTAAAATGATGCCTCATTCATAAAATTTGATAAAGTATTAAGGAAGTTATGGCGTACCGACAAAAAAAAAAGGCCTTGAGAAATAATATATATATGATAAAATTACTAGATTTTTAAACTAGTAATTTTATAAACTAGTATTTTACTACTAGTATATAAACTAGTAATTTAAATATCGGCTAATTGAATCTTATGAAAACGATCGGAGAAATTATTTTTGAGCTGTTATGTAGTGAATGAAAATATTCCGAGCTTATTCAGGCGAAAAACAAACTACTGATGTTTTTCAAGCTTATTTATTTATTTATTTTTGATAGCTCTTTATTGTCTGTGACAAAGGGAAGGCAAAATTCACTTGATTAGGGTTATCTTAATGAAATACATGATTACTTTTACCCTTTTCCACTGCGCCTTATTAGAATGAATATCAAAAAAGAGAAGAAGAAAATTCCTTTAAAAGCAAGGTTTAAATTTTAATGCTCCATTTTGCTCGTTAAATAAAAGGAAATCCAGTAAATATCTGCATGCGATACCTCCGTCTAGGTAAAACCTCAATTGTGGTCAAATGTCACGTAAGATATGGACTATACCTTTGTTAAATGAAATGGTTTATGAGAAGCAAATAGACTAGCTGATAAGCAGATGAAATTATTTCTTCGTCGACTATCATAAATTTCTATTATTTTATAAAACTTCTTCATCGAACTCTTTTTATAAGTAATTTTACTGTAATCGCAAATTTAGTTTTTACTTATAATTTTATTATATGTTTTAAAAGTATTTCTTAAAATGACAGTTCACAGTTGTTCCGCTTCAAAGAGTCAAAAATATACATTTTTTTTTACTTCAAAATCATTTGTATTTAACTGACAAACAACTGTGTGTAAACTCTGGTTAGCTTTTTTTTTTATTAAAAGATCATTCAAAGACATTACGTAAATGTTTATATTTTCAATTTGTAATTTACTATTGTACTTTCATCAAATCTCGAAGGAGCTTGATGTCAAATATTGGTTCTGTGTATCGATACACTACCAATATATATATAATGTATAATGTGTGTGTGTGTGTATGGAATACAGAATTATGTTCCTTATATCGTTATGAAATGCAAACGTATTGACATGTATTACCATTAAAGAATAGTGTTCAACAAATTATTATTTTAACTAATATTTAAGACTTTAGGTAGTCAACTAATTAAGCAGTAAAGTACCTCAATTAATTTTAAATGTTTCAAAATTCCGCCCTTTTACTAAAAAATGGAGTTATAATTACATTTAAAGAGCCTTGTCATTTTTCGTTAATGTTGTTGTTACTTTGCTCAAGAACCAGTACTTCTTAGGATGCCACTATGTAACTTATATCACGTTAAAGTTATTTTGCTCATAAGTTTCAAATGAACCATTTTCTACTGTTCTGTATTTTTTATTTCTTACCATAATACATTGATGAAACTGATTAGGCGGCTTCTAAAACGTACCCCTAAAAATATCGTTGCATTAGAATGCCCATCTCAATCCGTATTTTCTGATATTCTGTTCCTTCCACTTGTGCGACAGAGAATTGGTAGTAATCCTCACATATCACACAACGTGATGGGTTGATGTATTCTACGGAGGAAGCTTAGATGTCCAAGATTGGATCTTGAATGTTTAAAGAGCTTGGAGAAATGTGAACACTCCATTAAGCCGCATCCCCTCCATGATCAAACGCAGGGACTGAAATAGTGAAGTTAAGGAAGGAAATCATTGTCCCAACGGATATTAGTCTATTCCTCGCAGATATTGCAGGTTAAATTCTTTGAATGGGCAGTCGATGTATTACGTTAAGGCAAAATAGGTTATTGAAACTTTTTGGACACCAATGATCAGAGGGATAGAGAAATTGTTTTCTTTCAATGTACATTTCCTTCTATGGCTTAAATTATAGTTTATTTCTCTGTCGATTTGTATTAGATAACATGCATTTTCAGTGGCTTACCCAGGGCTTGTGGGAAGCAGCGTTGGAAAATATCGTGATATTTATATAGGGCGTTTTTTTAGAGACGGAGAACATGAAATGGAAATAAAACATAACGAAAGTCTTTAATATTCATGTAATTTGTTTTATTTGAAGAATAATTTTATGGCATTAACGTTTGAATATGATGCCGGGCATGTGGCCACCACGGCTGGCGCGTACATGGCGTAACCTGAAAAACTGTGTGTGAAAACTAGACCAGTTTTCACACACTTTTCGTAGAAAATCTGTTAACTAGTCACCTTGTTCTTGCGATTTGACGTCCTTGGAATATTTCCTCTGAGGATATGTGAAGTCTTTTGCTTACGCTAATGAACCAGGAACAATGCAGCACATGGAAATCAAGATTCGGAGCATTATTGTCGACATTCAGCCAAATCTACTGCAAAAAATGTGTGAAAACTGGACCTCTAGGTTACACCATGTAAGGGAAAGGTGGGTAAGAGTACGCACCTAGTGGATTGTTCGTTATAAAAATGAGAATTTAAAAGTGAGAACCTTGAAAATTGATTGAATCATAGTTTATTAACTTAGAAACTTAGGTACACAAAATGAAAGTTTTATCTTAAAAAAATATATGAAAGAAAGCAAGCGGAAAAAAAATTGCAAATGCGTACTCTTACCCGACCTGGCGGATAAGAGTACGCACCCAGGAAGGGTAAGAGTACGCATTCAGAAAATTCAGCAGTAGTCACATACAAATGCCACAGTGCCTTCGTAACTGGAACATTCATCATGCCACCACTCCTTACATAATCCACACTGGATCCAATCTTCATCATATGATTGTTCGCAGCCTGGGCATATTATCGCCTCATTGTTTGCTGAACTTGTTGAGGGAGCTTGGTTGTCGATAAAATACAGAACAAGTTTTTTCTTTGCTTTCACGGTTTTTCCTTTTTCAGTTTGGCCACATTTTTACTTTTCATAACAGCTCGATTAGCCTTTGCTTCTTCTAATTCTCTCTTTCTCTCTACCTTTTCCTTATGTGCGTACTCTTACCCGCCGATGTATTGCTCCTCAAAATCGTCCAGAGATGGCTGTAGCATTCACAATAGTTAAATTCTGACATGCCCACGTTGTTCGGAAGGGAGCAAATCTCATAATGATATCTACTTAAAAAGCAAACATCAATCCTTTATTGACAAAAAAATTAATATTTCTTCACAGAAAAATTACATGCCAACATGCAGAAATCATATTTTACCAGATAAATAAACGACAGCAAGGATGAAAATAACGATGTCGGTCTCTTGAGCCAGCTGAAAACAAACGTGTTGAGTTGATCACACTCGCTTCTGCTTGCAGTCTTGCCAACAGAGAAAAAAATCCCTGCGTACTCTTAACCTCCTTTCCCTTACGCATCAGCCGTGGTGTCCACATGTCCGACATCATATTCAAACATAAATGCCATAAATTTATCCTTCAAATAAAACAAATTACAAGAATATTAAAGACTTGTTTTGTGTTTTATTTCCGTTTCAAGTTCTCCGCCTCTAAAAAAAACACCCTATATAAATATCAAAATATAGGATATTTAGGATGTGTCGGATATATATCAACATGATATGCATAACAAATGTCATCTTCCAAATTAGTAAAATATTATGCTCCTAAAAATGTGTGATATTACATAAGCCAAAATATGTTCTTCAACGAGAAAATTTAGGGGTCATTCACAAATAATGTTACTCTTCAAGGGGGGAGGGGGGGTTGAGAAATCGGGACTTTTTGTGACAATGACAGGGGGGATAGCAAAAAGTGTGACTGTCGAAAACATGGGTGTTGATTAAGGTTTAAATTAGCTTTTAGTTAAACGTTTAAGTTTAAAAGGAAATCTTCTTGGGCATTTACACTTTTAGGACAACATAGTGGGGATTATTTTTACAGCATCCGAACAATTAATATTTTTGCTATTACTTACTAAATATATTTTTGTTGTAAACCGTAATCTAACTTTATACAAACTAAGTACCAATGTAATCATTATTATTGTTACACCCACAAGTGTCATTAAAAGTTACAAAATAAAAGTGGAAATGTGGTCTAGTGCTTTGTTCCTAAACTTCAAGTTCATATGTTTATGTAATACATCGGTGTCATGTGACAAGGGGGTATTAGGGGGCTCAAATATATTGAAAATATATTAAAGTGTGACATCATATATAAAAGGTTCCTTAGTTAAAACTTATTTTGTCGATGTAAATCTATTTTTAATTATAAAAAATGTCAATTGTACATGCTTCTAGTTTTTCACGCTGTATTTAGCGAAACATAATAAATGAAGTTTATTATTGGCATTTGTTGGTGTTCTGTTTAACATTAGAAAATCATTTCAGAAAAACTGTCATCACACTATCAATTTAGTGCATTTCTAACCTGCGAGTGAGTCAAAGTTAAATTAAAAGAAAGGATCACTCACTGTAGATTATTTTATTCTCAGATTCATCATTGTCCTGCGCATTGCCCCCAATTCAGTTGCATCGTGATTTTTCTTACATTATATTTTTAAAAAATTATTTCATTAACTTAGGAGTGTGTCAATGGGGTTAACCTAAGATGAATTTTAATTGATTTAAACATTAAATAAGTGATTGATTTATAAGCTGATATGTAAACAATCTTATATATAAGCCAACGCTGGGATAGAGGTGAATCAAAGGTGCTTGTAATATGATCTGCTCAAACAGAGAAGTCAAACAGTGTAAGTCAGTAATCGGAATTTCCAATTTTTTTAAATTCCAACATTAGTCTGTTCACAATCTTTGGAACCCTACAGAATAAAAGTGTGTGTAAAGTTCATAAAATACTTTTATGAAATACTGTACTAAAATTAATTAATAATTTATTGCAGTCATTCATTCAAAACCTTATATGTCTCAACATCAATGACATAAGAGTGAAATGGGGCTTACACTGTTGGACTTCGGAACAAGCTCTACACACACTAAAAAATTCTAGTTCATTCTTTCAAAAAAAAAAAAAAAATTTTTGAAATTTAGCTGAAACCAACATTTGGTGCTAAGTTGAGCCATTATAATGGTTCCTAGTTTCTCATTCATGGGGAAACTAGGTCAACTTTAGTACCAAATGTTGGTTGCAGCTAAATTTCACCATTTTTAAAATTCAAATTTTTTTTGGTTAAACATTGAACTAGATTTTTTTACAGTGAATTAACTTTACATAATTTACCAACATTTGCGTAAAATTTTGCAAGTTTAATATTTCACCAGTGCATACTTTGCACTGTTTATATATTTCAAATATATTTACTGAAACAACTTGAAAAACATTGAATCAATAAAATTGGTATCGTTTTCAGTACATTTGCATCAACACATTTCTTTTCACAAAACAGAGGTGTTTTGCTATGAAATAATTGTTTTAACACAGAAAAATGGGGACAATAAGTTAGAAGCTAGAGTTTGGTGATAATTAAATTCATTTTGGTGTACCGAAAAAATAGGCTGATTTATTTCTGCACAAATTCTTCTTTCTATCAATAGGATTTTTCGAAAGAAAAAAAAAGCTCTTAACGAAGCACAAAAATATTTTACACTGATTTACTGCAAATTCGTTATTATTATAAATATTTATTTATTTATTTGTTTGTATTATAATTATTTATTTATATTTATGTATTAATGACTGAAGTAATGAATTCACTTATTTTATTCTATTTTATTTTAATGTGAAACAGCTACTACTGTATATTTAAGATATTTTTAAAAACATTTAGTTTCTCGATTAGTTTGAGTACCTGAAGTATTCCGAACATTTAAACACAAATAAATATTAGTATACATTAATTTACTGTGAGATTTCGCAGTAATTATTGCTCCATTAGTAAAGTGTGGTAAAATTATTTCCACTGTAAAATTACTATAATAAAGTAATACATGTGTACGAATTCTAATGAATTGTTGAAATAACGTGATATAGATAATGCTTTTTAGTTATAAATTTTAAAATAAACGGCACGCACATCCTTTTTTCCTTATTTTCAAAGAAGAAAACAAATAAATAAAAGATTCAAATATAATGTTAAATACATGACAAATCTGAGTGTCTCTGTAACTTTCACTGGTTGCAATTTTCTTGAGATTTATAGAATAAAATATTAGTTTTTCCAGTAGAATGTTTCGAATCTTTTAAAATTTGCACAAAATGAATACCTGAAAGTTCTATCTTTCGCTTTGAAATCGCTTTCACCTTAGGCTTGCACGTTAACAGCCAATAACTGAGCTTGTGTTTTCGAAATATATTTTTGCGAAATATTTTCAATTTTTTGAACTTCTTCCTTTCCCCAGGCTATTTCATTTTATAATAACTTATTTGATGCGGAGAACACATAAATATTCATCTGCTGGAAAGTTAAAGTCCAAAAATTGCTTTTCCATTTCTTTACACTTGGTACGTAATAAAACACAGAAAATACTTTCGTTATTTTGGCACACATAAAAGCTTTTGTTTTACCCAAGAGATAGCAAAAACATTCCAGATATTGCATTTATAAAAGAATATTTTCATACAGATTGAATTCTAACGCTTGACTTGGTGCACTCTTTTTAAATCTTAGTTCTACAAGAAATCACTATTATGTAATTTCTTTTATAAAAACTAAACTCCGTTTCAGTTTGTGGAGCCGAACAATTTTTTTTTCATTTTGAAATAGCTAACATGGTCTTTTTAACTATAAGTACATTACCTGTGCTTCCCTGTGGAATATGTAAGCAATATTACACGTAAAAACTAGAGTTTATGTTCATTTTATGCTGTTTCTTTTTTTTCCTATAAATAAAGCGATGCAACTTTACACTCTTACGATTTCCCTAGCTCTTACTGATTTGTATTAAATCTTCAAGCCCTTTAGGAAAAACAATAAAAACATGTAAATATTTTTTTAAACTGACAATTATAAAAACATAAAACATTTGCAAATGTATTGTTTTTATAATACAATAGTCATAGTTTAAAAAATATATATAATAGATGAATTTTGAATCTACATGTAAGTCTAACTCTATATTTTATTTAGTATTTAGGCTCAAAACATACTTCTGGGTTGTTGATATTGTTAAGGAAGTACTTTTTTGTGTCGTATGAAAATTCGAATTATTTTTTGTTTTACCTCAACTATAATCAATAAAATGAAGCTTTACAGATAAGAAGAAGTTTCATTATACTGATAAATATAAAACAAATTCAAGCCCAAGCATTTAAAGTATTAAATACATAACTCAGTTTACATGAAATTTCCTGATGATTAATTTTTAGTTATGCTTTATGGAAACCACTGGTATTATAAGTAAAATTCATAAATACAGCTCTGACGAATGTGATGACAGTAGGTAGTTCAAACGAATAGAATCTTATACCATCGTTTAATATTATTATCATTATTATTATTATTGTTATTTATTTCGCAGTTTTTATCAAAATTTGTCACTGGTAGCTTAACACTTTTTCCTTTTCTGTGTTTGTAAAATCCCACTAAAAAGCAGTATTTTGTTTTTTCTCAAATTCGTTTAGATTGTTAGATAAATATATATACCACGTTTTAAAAAATACGTCTCTATTTTTTACAAATATGATGACTCAGATTGTTGATGTAAAAATTCTGAAGAAGGCACAATCCAACTGCGTATTCGTGGGATACGTATGTTATGAGTTATATTTTAAGTCCGACCGATTTTTTTAGGTAGCAAATTTGTATCATATGAAATGCTTAACCATCATGTGTATTTGTTTTTATGTCTATTACCTAGAGAAACGTTAGCTTTAATGTAGCATCTCCGCTTCTGATTTTTTACAAGCTTTGGATACGATATAGAAAAATACTCAGCATATTATTTCATACGTTTTAATCTAGCTCTTTAAACGAGTTAGGAGTTCTTTTTCCTAGGAAAATGTAACTTAACAATTGTTTTACAGAAAGGAAATCATTCCAGAAGAATTAACAAATGATTTCTATAGAATCAATTTGAATGGCAATAAAACTTTCTCAAAAAAAAAAAGGATGGCTAATGACGTATTGAAATACTACTGTAATGTTAACTTCTCTGAACACTTGAGTTTTGTAAAAGTGAAAAACTGATGAATTCATTCTTGCTTGCAGAAAGAAAAAAAAACCAAACATGATTTAACTTTGTAGGGTTCATAATGAGGCAAATGCTCAATTTTGCTTCATTTTGCTGAACGAGATATTCATTAGGGAAGAAAATGTGTTCCTGTATTCTATTTCCAGTGAAGAATAAAAAAGATGAAAAGAGCCCCGCCAAATCAGATCCGGAAGTCCGCGCCATTGATCTTAAAAGAAGGAAAGAACCAAAAAATTTGCTGGGAAACTAAGTCCAATTGAATTGAAAGTTGGAAACTTTCACGCAAGTTTTGAACCTAATGAAATTACATAACGAAAGGCAGTTAGTAAATAATTGTACCGCGAAATTACTTAAAAATTTAAAATTTTTACTTAACAAAAGAACTTTGCTCTTAAAATAAGGCTTTTTAATTTTTCTTTTGAAATGAAATTACATGTTTTAATTTAGAGGATTTTTAAAATCTAAATTACAGAATAAAAGGGCCACAAGTATTCCGAAATAATGTGAAGATTGAAAGTTTTAGAATTTTCAGCGAGCCATCACCTTATAAGCATAAATAGAAGAAAAATATGTCTTTCTCTCAGACATATATCTATTTACATAATTATGGTTTCTTGCTGCGAAAAATCTTTTGTTCTCTGAGGGTGGAGTGCATTTATTAAAAGCTTTCCGAACGCAGCAAAGCCCATTACACATATAACACCTCAGAAAAATACTTAACCAACCTTTAATAAAACGTAAACCAGAAATTTTGAAAGAAAAGTAGTTATCTCAGAGTTTTAGACTGAAATTCAGGTTCAGTGTCCCCATAATAATATTAGTGCAATGTTAATACACTAACAAACCACTAAAGCATTAAATAAATTAGAAGACCATGAATAATGTAGATCGCAGGTTACTCTCTGGTCTGATGTATTGAAATTTTAATCTTTTTTTTATTTTAGTAGCTGCTTAGTGGCCTATGTTAATACACTACTAAATCACTAAAACATTAGAACTGCTTAACGGGAAAATTTTAAAATCAATAAGTATTGCTGTGTTTTTCATTTTCATTTATTAACATCTTATACCTGGTTAGTTTTTTTTAAAAATTTATTATGTTTTTTTTTTTAATTTCAAAAGTAAGATTATGAACAAATGCTTTGTTATTTACAAATAATAAATTATGGTGCCCTACGGGAAGCCATTAATGGAAATGAATCCTACGCCTGTCTGGGAAAGGTTTAGTGGTACCCAATGCTAACTGCGCACTACCGTCTATAGCATCAAAGGCTTTATTCCAGTATTCCAGGATTGCCTCATGGGGGCGTTACGCAGCGCTCCTCCTTCGAACCTTCCACAAACTTTCAGACACTTAACCCGAACCGTTAATAGAAACCGGACTGGGAAGCGTTGCTTACCTGCTTTACTGTCCCGGTGCCGCATCCTCACTGCAAAGTGAGCCTAATATCAACCGGAAGCAGATCGGTGAGGAATTAGCGTTACCTAGGCCACACCACGAGGAGGCCCCACCAACACGGCCCAAAGGTTTAGTGGTATAGCTTTATTTTGGATTACTTAATAGCAGTTTGAATTTTAAGGTATAAATTTACCTAAAATTTAAAGTATAAGGGAAAGGAGGGTAAGAGTACGCACCTACTGGATTGTTCGTTATAAAAATGAGAATTGAAAAGTGAGAACCTTGAAAATTGACTGAATCGTAGTTTATTAACTTAGAAACTTAGGTACACAAAATGAAAGTTTTATCTTAAAAAAATATATGAAAGAAAGCAAGCGGGAAAAAAAATTGCAAATGCGTACTCTTACCCGACCTGGAGGATAAGAGTACGCACCCAGGAAGGGTAAGAGTACGCATTCAGAAAATTTAGCAGTAGCCACATACAAATGCTCCAGCGCCTTCGTAACTGGAACATTCATCATGCCACGACTCCTTGCATAATTCACACTGGATCCAACCTTCATCATATGATTTTTCGCAGCCTGGACATTATGTCGCCTCATTGTTTGCTGAACTTGTTGAAGGAACTGGGTTGTCGATACAATTCAGAACAAGTTTTTACTTTGCTTTCACGTTTTTTTCTTTTTCAGTTTTAGCCCCATTTTTACTTTTTATAGCAGCTCTATTAGCCTTTGCTTCTTCTAATTCTCTCTTCTCTCTACCTTCTCCTTATGTACATACTCTTACCCGCCGATGTATTGCTCCTCAAAATCGTCCATAGATGGCTGTAGTAAAATTCTGACCTGCCCACGTTGTTCGGAAGGGAACAAAGCTCATAATGATATCTACTTAAAAAGCAAACATCAATCCTTTATTGAAAAAAAAAAAATATTTCTTCACAGAAAAATTACATGCCAACATGCAGAAATCATATTTTACCTGATAAATAAACGACGGCAAAGATGAAAATAACAATGGCGGTCTCTTGAGCCAGCTGAAAACAAACGTGTTGAGTTGATCACACTCGCTTTTGCTTGCAGTGTTGCCAACATTGAAAAAAGTCAATGCGTACTCTTAACCGACTGCATACTCTTACCCTCCTTTTCCTTACTTATGAAGAGTTTTGATTTCTCATTGAGGAAAAGTTATGACTACAGGAAATTCTAAATAGATCGTAATTTGTAGCAATGAAAGTAAAGAAGTATTAGTGCCTGTTTTCTTTTAGCGTATGTTTCAAGCATTTCCATTATATATTTTTGCATACATATTTTTATTTTTTATCGCATATAATCCGGCTCTAGTATGATAAATCCTGTGTTCCACAAATGTACCTGAAACAATACAATTTTGTAATCTAGTATTATCCTAGTTTTAGTATAATACCTGTTTGGTACTGATTTCAGTTTCAAATTGGAACCCGTATCACACTAGATAGACCCATGTTCCATAATGAAACACCGGTTCTGCTATGATACTAGATCGAATACAATACTGGTTCCACTATGATACTAGAATCTTATACCGGTTTATGTAACACCGGTTCTAGTATAATAGTGGATCCAGTATAGTACCAGTTCCAGTATCATTATATAAATTTATACTGGTTTATGAAACACCGCTTCCGGCATGGTATTGGATCCAGTATAGTACCATACGTTCCGGTATCATATTAGAAATTTATACCGGTTTATGAAACACCTTTTCGGGTATCATAATGGAAATTTATACCGATTCATCAAATACCGGTTAAGGCAGCGCTTCTCAACATTTCAATATTCGCTGCCCAATTTTCTATCATGATTTTCATCGCGCACCCCCCGCCCTCACTTTCGATAAAATGTATACAACAATACTGTATACTGAGTACTGATTCTGTTTTTGAATTACTTTTAACTAACTGCCAAAACAAGAGGAAAAATGAGTAATTTAGTAATAAAATTAATTAAGCAATACATCACTATTTCAATTTTGGGCATTATCAGATAATGATTTTTCTTAACTAAAAACAAGGGCATTTCGCATTCCATTACCATTTTCAACATCCTATTTTTGTGAAACTGGATTTTCTGCTGTGGCTTCTTTGAAGACAAACTATAGATCTCGGGTAAACATAGAAACAACTGAGAGTGGCTATTTCTAATATTAAGAGTCATTCCATTTTAAATCAGGCAGGCAGGTCTAAAAACTGTCATATGACCGTCATAGATTTTAAAAAAAAATACAGTAGTTACAACTAAGGGACATATAAAATATCCCAAAAGGATTTTGCAAAAAAAAAAAAATATATATTTCTCTAGTTACAGACTTTTAAAATTTGGGACAAAATTGACCATTTTCAGAAAATCAGCAAAAACACTTACTTTTAATATGGCCACTGTTTCAGAAGTTTTTAACAGATTGGAATAATTTTTTTCCAAAAATAAGCAAGGGAGGTTATTTTACTTCCAAATAGGAAAATATATTGAACGTGTTAATGACAATTATTGGATGGGACAAATTACGATAGTATCACCGATGGTTTAGGGACATTATCGTATCATTTCTACACAGATAATCTAGAAAAAATATTTCAATAGCCAGAAGAGTCCGGGGGGAAAAAAACTAGACGATATATAGTAATGCTATAAGTAAGAAATACAACACCATTTGGACCCTCCTAGTCTTTGCATAGTTTTGATAATAAGGAGTAGAAGATGAATCAAGAACTGTATTCTACTTATTTTTCTTTAAGTACATAACTACATTTGTGTTTAAAACTATGTATATCAGTGCTGTAATATGATATGTGATGTAAGTGTCAGTGTGTGAGTTATTGGAATAAACAGAATAACATGCATTAAATCACGGTGGCTACACTTTGTACAAGTTGCTATTTAAATTCTAAGAAGGTTAAGTACAATTTAGCTGTAGTAATAGTGTGACAATATAGTATATTTCTTTAAAAAAATGATTAAATCTTGTATTAAAGTGATTAAATAAGGACAAGTTTGAATTTCTGGCTTTTTTGAGAAATGCACAAATGGAAATTTTTTAAAAATCATATAAAATCTCTGGGGCAAAAATACACAATATAACTGATAGCAGCTCATTTAGCACTTCAAGGGCATCCAATGATCAGAATTTCAGATTTTTAAAAAATGGCTTTTTTGAGTAATCACACTTCTAAAATTGTAATTTTTGAACATTTTCAAATTTCAAACTTTGAATTCTGAGGGTATATGCATCTCATGCTTACAATAAAATTTGATACAAATCTTCCACAACAGTACTTTAGATTGCCACCTCTGTTTTGTCAAAAATAATTTTTTTTCATAAGAAAAAAAATTCATAAAATCGCTAAAAATGCAAATTTTTCATGTCAAAAACTTTTTTTTCTTTATAAATAAAGCCAACTAGATTTTAAAATTAGTGTCTAAGTAAAATACCCTCCCTTGCTTGTTTTAGAAAAAAAAATATTCGAATCAGTTAAAAACTTTTGAAACAGTGACCATTTTAAAAGTAAGTGTTTTGCTGATTTTCTGAAAATGGCCAATTTTGTCCCAAATTTTAAAAGTCTGTAACTAGAGAAATATTTTTTTTTTTTTTTGCAAAATCCTTTTGTGATATTTTATATGCCCCTTAGTTGTAACTACTGTAATTTAAAAAAAAATCTATGAGGGTCATGTGCCTGATCTGACATCGAATGGCTCTTAAGCCTTCTTTCGAAAAAATATACTTAGAAAGACAGGCCCAAGGAAGTCACTAATAATTATTAAATTTGTTTTTAAGTTAGTATGTTTTTATTGAGAAAGTTTTAATTTAGTAATTTGTTTTACTTTAATAAGTTATTAACTATGTCGAAATCTATTTTGTTTTCTATGTGTATGTGTGCTTTCTTTCAGTCAGTTAATCAATTTTTTTAAAGTAATATTTTCTGTTGCACATTCTCGCGCCTCCCTTCTCATGTGCTCGCGGCCCCCTAGGGGGGTACGCCCCACCGTTTGAGAATCGCTGGGTATGATAGTGGATCTGGTATATAAGTCCGGATCTACTATCATACCGCAACTCTATTTATAAACCGGTACATTTTTTGTACCGGAATTTTTTTTTTCCGATTTATACATTGCCATTGTTGCATTCTTTATTCGTACATTATTTTTATACATTGTCACATTGTCTGAAATATCTATCAAAATGATAATAGCGTTCAAAGATACGCCATTCAATATTTTCATAAATGTTATATTAGCGGAGAGTCTAAACCAAAGAGTTCTAATATGTTTATATTTATTATTTCTTCTTATTATTATTATCATTTGTGAGAAAAACTTTTGTTATAGTATTCAGTGCCACGCCTATTTCTTAGCTAGTTCAATTTTTTTTCAAGGAAAGTTTAAGAAGTACGATAGTTATTTTAAGAGAGTTGTCAGGTTTGTCAATAAAAACAAATTATGGCTTGTATGTTCCATTAAGATAAGAAATTAATTCTTTTCTAATTTTTATCTAATGATGCTGTGCTCCCCGACTTAGGTTTCGAGCAATTTTGAATAAAACAATTGAATTTCACTTCATAGTTTTAATGTTTATAATATTTTCAGAGAAATGACCTTTTCATGTATTTTCAATGTCTTTTATTTTTAATACAATAATATTTAAGCAACCATAAATAATATCCTTCTGCTGCATCAAACACGGAAATGAAACTAAGGATCATTTGAGGAGAAAAAAAATGCTTTTAACATTTTAAATTTGGAAAGAGGTTTTTAAAAATGAAATGGCAGCATTTAATAACACTTGCTATTGTTACTACAATGCTATATTGCATTTTAAAAAATAAATAATTTATGTATGTATTCTATAAGCCACTAAACACATAATACTATGTTGCGTAACTAGTTTCAAAACTTTTTCAAAACGTCTTTCTTTATCAAATATTTTAAAGATATACTTTGGTAGCAAATACAACCATTGTATAATTTTTCATGAACTAACGCTCTGCTTCATTAATTATTTTACTGCTAAATGCCCAAGGGAACAAACATATTAATTGAAATATAACGGAAATGGTTTTAAAATATCTTTAACACTTCACTAATTTTCCTGAATAATACAAGTAGTCATTATTATAAAACAACGTTGCTTAGATTCATCAGTTTAAAAATGTTGTTTTGAGGAACTATTTTTCAATTAACATTATTTCCATCCTTGTTGCCACCGACTTCGAAGAAACTTGGCAGACATTCGTTTTATACACAACGATAGAAATCCTTATAGTGTTTAAAAATCAATGCGCTAACCAGCGTAAAAATGTGAAACATGGTTGCTTATGGGAATAATTACTCCGCAAGTCATTATTAAAAGGAGAATCATAAATTAAAACCTTTCTCTGAAGTTACTAACTAAAAGATAATCTGCCATTAAATGTATTTATGTTTTATGACCGTACCGGAAAACAGGGATAATTAAAGATCACTTTGTTCAAAGCTTGGAGAATTTAATATGAATGATAAAGTTGTGTAGGAGGAGTGAATAGTTTAAAATTCATATAAATCATATTTGCTAGGGAATTGTCGATAAGTTGTTTCAGAAGTAGTTTAATGATGGATTTATTTATCAGCATGCTTATAGATGATAATTTCTGCATGGTATAGTTAAAATTATTTAAAGCTATAGGGAAAATCAAAATGCTATGGATGTTCTCCATTGTCAAGTTTTCACATAAAATACTAGAAGCAACGAAGTATTTTATATGTGTTTCATTTAATGCAATAATGATAGGAACTTATTTTTCTAACCTCAGAGTAAAAAATTTACTTAATAATTCAGTATTACACCGACAAAGTACATATCCAGAGTTGTTTGTGGGGGAATATGGGGCAAAGTGGAATTTTAAACTATTTATTGATTCCAGTCAAAAATTAGCTCACTCTAAAGATCAAGCTGTTTGTTAATACAAGCCATTTTCAAAATTTGATGCTTATGTTTTAATATTTCGTGTCAAGTCAAAAACATTTTTTGCTATTATATAATGATAAAGCTCCTGTTATTAATATTTTTAACATTAATACCTACTACTGTCTCGTGCAGTGTTTGTTATGTTTGGTTTTTTTATTTCAAAAGTTTAGTACGATTTGTCATGTGCATATAGGGCAAAGTGAAATACTATAAGAAAAATGATCAAAATGCTTTGTGCTAAAATGTAAGTACAAAGATAAAACAACGTAAAAAAGCACAAATTAATTCTATTTGCGATACTTTTTATTCTGAATTTGTGCTTTTTAACGTTGTTTTACCTTTGTACTTACAAAGTGAAATACTGTTTTATTTCAATTTGTCCCTACACCCGTCATCAGATAACTAAATTTGTCATTCATTTATTCATTCATTCAATTATTAGTTCATTTATTTGTTCATTTATTAAGTAGATTTTTCATTCGTTTATTTAATTAATCATTTATTCTATTACATTCATTAACTCATTTATTCACTCCCTCGTTTTTTAATTAATTTAGTTACTCTTGTATAATAAAAAAGTATTTTTAACCCTCTGCACTCTTAAATATGAATTATTACATGTTATTCGCACTACCAAAAGGTGGCATTCGAATGCAGAAACTTGAGCATCACATTAACAACTATTTAATTAGGAAAAATTTCAAATTTTCACTTTGCCCCGATTATGGGGCAAGGAATATTTTTTCAGTTGTATTGTAACTTACAAATTTACTGTCTAAAATGAAAAATAATATGTAAATGCAAGTTGTATTATGAAATTCATAGTTATCTCTTTATGTACTGTTATTTTCAAAATAAACTTAAAATTTGTGCATTTTAAAAAATGTAATTTATCTTAAGTATTTCAGTTTTCCCCACATTCCCCTACAACTGTGCAATGAAAATTTTGCTTAGGAGTAACTTATATTAAAAATAATGTGATGTAAGATTATGTTAAAAATAATTGCTTTGTGACTGTCTTGGAATTTCGCTGCCATATGCACTTGTCAGAGGTTTTCAAAGCGTTTGTTTTAGCCAGTTGTCCGGTTTATTTAGAGAAAGAAGAAAAGAGTTGAAATTATAAACCTAATTTCCTACATGTGTGTGTGTGTAATAATGTAAATGAAGAAATTACCTGTGCAAGTTAATACTGTAGCAATTTGACGTATACTTAGTCAAACTGATTTGTGTCAGTACATAAAACATCTTAATACGCTAATCCAAAAATTGTAAAGCGAAAATATATTTTTTTGGTATACTAAATTACTATGAGGATGAATATGCGCTTACATATGTAATTAAACTTATGAATTTACTGCAATAGCCAAATTGATTAGCTTTGAAATAGGACTCCTGATCAAGCTCTCTGAGAAGAGACGTGTAACTACAGCTTAACCCAAGAAGCTGTGACACTCTGATTAGACTCCAGCTTTGACTCACGAAATTATTTTCGCATTTTCTCAATCCTACCAATTACAAATCAGCTAAAATACAAATTAACTTCTGTTTGAGCAAAGATTATTTTTCATTTGATTTTCTAGCATGTCAGTTTTGCGCAATAGACTATTTTCATTGAGTAATAATTACTATAAAAGCTCAATCTAACGAGGCAGAGAAGTATTTGTAGGATGTGTAACCTAAATGCACTGCCGGAAGATAAATGCAAACTTATCTACCAGTTTCAGTCTAAGAAGTTTTGAATTAAAAAATGCAGTGCATTAAACATGCAAGTATTTTGAAATTTAAATTAAAAGCTTAGTAATAAAAGATTGAAGGAGAGAGAGAGAAAGAGAGATCGTGCTAAAACTGCATTTGATTTCACAAATGCTCGAAGAATAAATGCAACTTAATACGATTTAGTTGTTCTTTAGTTAACTTTAAACTGATTTCTAGTTAAGATTAGTAATAAAAAGAAACGTTTAAAAGTATGCTATTAAGAAATATATATATATATATATATATTATTGCTTTTGCATATAAAATCATCATAGTTTATACTAATAATACTGCCTGAGTCTTATGGCTCTTAAGTCCTTTTAAAGTTATCTTCAATACAACATATCTTACTTGCATAGATTGTTTATACAAAATATTAATAGCTTGTTGATGGGGAATGTTATACCTTATGCTTTGTCATGTCGAGAGTAGAATTACTAAATATTGTTCGAATCTCCCAAACTATTTTTGTCATGTATATTTCCAAGAACAATTACTTGGACAAACATTTGCAGCCGTTGAAAGTTGCTGTTGCATTTATAGATCGTCTAAGCTAAATTAGAATGTGAAAACTGTTGCCAACAAGAAATTCAAAGTTTTATTCAATGCTCCTTAGAAATCACATCTCTCTGAGAGAGATTTGATGAATGTCTACAATTAAGATACGGTTATGCCACTCAAGAATCTTTGAATGTGTTGTTAGTTAGAATGAATAAGTCATAAAACTCCAGTAGGTTTAGAAATGAGTAATGTATCGGCCTACTCAAAAGCCCTAATTTAATGTGATATATATATTGTTATCTTTACACAAAAGGAATTCAGGATTTCTTTATCTTCAAAAATAATTAAGCTCTCAATATTTTACAAATTTTTAATTAATACCCGAGTCATAAAACAAAGTTGAGAGGAAGAAAAGAAATGAAAAACTTACGTTGACATAGGAAATATTACCTATATAATTTACCTATATTATAGCTTCATGCATATGAAAAATGACATGCCTCTGCAGTCTTATTTTCTATGTATGTATAAATTTCTTACATCTATGTGTATATATATATATATATATATATATAACTTTAGCACAGTGTGTGAAGAAAATCTGAAAGAAAAGCCGCTATGTGAAGACAAAAAGAAAAGTCGAAAGAACTGTCATCACATTTATCTACATTTTTTGCATCTGTTGACTGTATGTAACTTGTTTTTGAGTCATGCTGTTTTATCAGTAGAGAAAAAAACTCCTGTGCTTTTGGAGCTTATGCAATTTACTAAAAATAATTAACGGATTTGAACCTTCAAGGAAATTGTTCAGATATCCATCGAGTGGGTCCCATTCCATCTTTTCAACCTGGCATGACTGTAAACTTCAAACTTTTTGCTACCACGATTGCAACAAAACAGATGTATAAAGTTCACCATTTTCGTAACATTTGAAAACAGTAATAAACGCTGTTTTTTACTATTAACGAAGTTATTATTTACTGCTTTAATTGAGTAAGGTTTTGGTTTATTACGCATTACGATTGCAGTGCCGAACTTTCACCAACCACAACTTTTTTTTTTCTTTAGGAAATGATTGAAACCTCATGCTCTGTATACGCGCCAAAATTTGTTAAATTTCGTCCAGTACATTTATATTCACCGATAGGCTCTAAACAGAGTGCTGTTTCTTGCTTTTTTTCTTCCCCAAAGTGCCAAAGTTTCTCCTGGTGGCGACTTTTAGTACTATTTGATTTTTGCTTTGGAAATAAAAACCGAATACTCTCCTCAGCACATGTGTACCAAATTTGGTAAATTTAGCCCCCTAGTCAAACAAATTTCCTCTTTCCTTCATATATACTTAATTTATATTGATAAAATTGATAGAAATGTCATAAATGCCTATAAAAGACATAGAGACATAGTCAGACTTGTTTAAAAAATATATGAATAGATAACATGGTCTTATAAAGTTTTCTACAGAGGACATGACTTAATTGAATTTTCAGATATTATAACTTTTATCTTATTATATATTTTCTACAACCAGTAAAAAATTACATGTATTTGAGAGAGCTACATAATTTGTAAACCATTATATTAGGTAATTATATTTTTTTAACCGAGGTATTGCAAATGTTTGCTCAAAAATTTAGGATATCTCTGAGGAATTTGATTTAATTATATTTCCTCAAATACATTCGTAGTACTGTTTGTAGAAAGTTATATAAATATTTGTTTCAAAGCAACGAAAAATTTAAATTAGTACTGTCTCTTGCATTTAAATTTTATTGTTTGTTTATTGTAATGCGCATCCCTAGCTATTTCGAAAAATATTCATTTTTGTGTCAAAGCCTAACAATGAAAAGTAAAAATGCAATAATTAATGAGGATAATCAAAATATTGTATCAAATATTAATTAGGAAAACGACAATAAAGAAGTTTCGATTTTATTTCATTAAATAATAAAGGAATAATTTACGACTAGAAATTGTTATATTAACTAGAGTTCGTTACAGAAACAGGTGAACAACATTAAAATTAATTAGTAGGCATAGATAAAAGTTCGAAAATATAAAGAAGAAAAAAAGTGTGAACCTCTAATTAAATACCATTTTATTCTGGTACGTTACATTTATGTTTCGGAAATGTAACAAATGTTTTAAAAATTCCGAAATGAAACATCGTAACACATATATACATCGTAACATATATATATTCATACACACATGTGTATGAATATATATATATATATATATATTTGTGTGTGTGTGTGTGTATGTGTATGTACATATGTGTGTGTATGTATATATATATATATATAAGGTAAATTGGGGGAAGATTAGTTTCTCGATTAGTACATCAAAAATTGAAATAACAGGATCATGAGAAAAATGCACATTAATTTTCTATGTTTAATATGTGTTGCGTACGCAAGATAATTTTCCGCTCAGTATGAAAATTAATGAAAAATTAAATTTTAGAAAAAGTCACTCAATTGTGGCATCTTCCCCCATATATTGGGGGAAGATGCCACCAGTTATGGGGTAAGATGCAACATCACAATAAATGAAAAAAAAAAAAAAGAGACAAACATTACAAAAATTAAACATGAATTAACAATGACTATAGAGAAACAAAAAAAAAACTTTCATAATTAGTTTGCTAAAAATAATAACAGCACAGGTCGAATGATAGCCTACACATCATTTCACTCAGTGCAATCCCATAAATACCATTTACTACTGTGGCTGCCTTGTTCCAAGCTGCATTCAGAAGAGATCCGAACTGAAGTCTTAACAATTTACGATCTGGCTTCTTGTGTATCCAGAGCTTGTCGCCAATATGTTTTTCAATGGTTAGCAAAACGAGCGATCAAGTAGCTGTAAATACTGTGTGGTGTGTCTTGGAAGACAGAAAAGAATTACTTCATTCTCTGTATTAAAATCATATTTTAAAGTTCACTTCATTTATTTCTGAACCATGTGTCGCCTTCCCTCGAGTATAGGGGGAAGATGCCACACACGCTTATTTCCTTATTGCTACAGTGTTGTGGCCGCGTCTACATGCATAGCATGTGTAACATAATGCGTAACTTACTTATATTGCCAATATCTCATTTAAAATAACGAGTATGTTTATAAACTTGGAGAAAATTTCTGAGCGATGGATAAAATCCCAAAGAAATTGTCCCTTCTACGGCAAAATCCTGTACCCGTCCCCCCTTAAGGGATCTGCCAGCACCAAAAAGATGATTTTTGCGAAAAGATGTTTCTTTTTATTTTATATTTAAAAAGAATAAATATTCAAGATTTCAAAAGTGTTTGGTTTTTGTTTCTACGATACATAGAAACGAAGTTACACGCAATTAAGTTAACCAGAAATCGTATCGCAAGCACATAAGAGTGGAATTTAAAATTCGTTTCCTGAAAAACTACTTTTTTCTATATTTTTGTTCACGGCAGATTTCATAACTCGAAATGTTTAATTTCCATTACTGTGATTTTTTTAAAGTATTGTTTTACACATTGCTATCTGTGTTTTGAACTAAAATCTAAGCTTTATGTCAGTATTTAAAAATTTTACATGTATTTATTTGTGAAATATTGTGTTTTTTCGGAGAGAAAAGGTATGAATTTCTACTTTTCTCAAATTTTGGCCTATTATAAAACTTTTAGTTCAGAACACAGTTAAGTAATATAGAAACATATATTATTAAGGATTTAAAAATATATCCAGTTAAAGTGAGTATGGAGTGTTTGGCGTAAACTGTAAAATTCGCCTATTTTTTGCTAAAATTACCCAATTTTTCAAAATTTTATAAAAATATAGCTATTATTTTGTTTGTTTTCGTAATTTTAATTACTTTTCAACTAAAAACATTTAGTAATTATTTCATTGTTTTGAAAAAAAAAAGCCTCCGAACGTAGGGCACACCCCTCAAACAGTTAAAGCTTAAAACCGAAGTTAATTGTATATGGAATGTAATGCACATTGGAGAGTTGAGAGCTAACATAAGAAAGTAGGCAATAGGAGTGTATGTTAAAATATATACTATTGCTTTCTTAATTTATCATTTTGCAGCTGAAATTCTCATGCTGGCATCAACTTTACGATTGCGTGTTCTTTTTGCAACAGATAAAATTATGAAAAACAAAAGTCAAACCACAAGAAAAATAATACTTATGAATGATTTTGATCACACAATTCTTATTTTTTTCACAATATATAAATAAAGGAAAATTCCGAAAACCAATGGATCCCTATTTCTCGTGAATAGGTTAAAGCTGCACTTGAGAAAAAGTATAAAATTTGTATTTATGCAGGGATCATTTTTCAAGTAATGAATAAACTCATTATTATAAGATGGCTGATAATATGTATGAATTTTGTATTTGTTACTGTCAAATTAATGACATTGTTTTATACATCTCGCACGCAATTAAAACCACAATTATTATTCAAAGTTAAATTGTATACTTTTAATGAAACCTCCTAAAGTTAATTATTTTATATATCTGCTGAATCAACGCATTTCCTTCTTCTAAGCTAATAATAGATTTTTGTGTCAATTTGAGATCTTCTCCCTCGCAGTTGAGCTTACATGTGATCTCTCTGCAGCCGTTAGAGGGAGGAAAAGTGTCGAGATTATTATCTGAAAGAAAGGGCTTTGATGTATAAGGGCGATTCCAGAATGGAGGGTCATCCATCTTTAAGTGAGCAGAAAACCACAGATTACAAGTTCAGTATTTCCTTCTTCTTCATTGTCAGGATGGGCTGAAGCTTTTCGACATTAATAGGAGATTTGTAGAAGCTGGTTCAGTATGGACAGATGGTGGATAGTAGGCTGTATGTGTGTTGTGAGCAAGAAGATTTGTTTGACCGCCATTTTCTCCTGCAATCATAAGATTAGCGGATGAAAGAAAAGGGCATTGATCATATCTTTATCCTGATATTAGAATTCAGACTACACCAGAATTGAAAAAAATAAAGAATATTTTTAGTTCTTCCGTAAATTATCACATTATATATAGGAGATACCGAGGTACAGAGGATCACCTTTGCACATTTTGTTTTTTTTTTTTTTTTTGTAGAGAAAAGAAACGACGCGTATTTGAAAAAAAAAAAAATCCAGAAATTTTTTACACCTTTGTTGTCCCGTCATAATTTTTACAACAATACCTGAAATGCGTTATTTATTAAAAAAATACATTGTGTGGATTCAACATAGTTGTCCACAGTGGACCTACCGAGATTAAATTAATATAAATTATATTTTATCAACTCAAATTACACTCTCTTAAAATGCTCTAAGGAGCAAAATGCAAACATTTTTATGAAATGAAGTTGCCAAAATTTGAAGGAGGTACAACAACAGAAAAAAAAAAAAAAAAAAAAAAACAATGAAACTAAGAAATTTTGTCTAGTGAAAAGTTAAGATGAAACCTGTGAATTTTAAAAGTTAATGATGAAATATTGACAGACATATTCGGAGAAACATTCATGAATTTCCTGAGAACACATATAGACCAGGAAGAACCATGACAATATCCTACAATGCCATGTGACGTCCTTTACATCAAAAATGAGTTCCTCAACTGCTGCTTCTGAAAATGTAAATAGATTTTTTCACTTTTTCCACACAAATCTTATATGAGCAGAATATTTCATCAGTGTTTTGAAATACCTATCCTGTATAGTAGACTATTTCTTGTTTTTTCAAATTTTACAATTGCATTTTTTGTATTTTGCAATAACTTCATCTTTTCCAATTTTATTCATTTTTTTATTTTCAGAAAGTTAGTTTTACTTATTTTTTTATTTTTATTAACTCTTTGCATTGCATGTGTACTTGTAAATTGAAGTAACATAAAAAAGCTAGTAAATCTAATGTAGGCACTTTGATGTTGGACCACTGTGGCCCATGTCGAAATGAAACACATAATGACACTTAAATTACATATGAACAATAAAGACGCAAATAATTTTTAGGCACAATTTTACCTTTCTTGAATAACTATTTAGTACTTATAGACATTTTTTCGGTCCTAATAAATTTTTAAAACTTCAAGAAAAGAAAAAAAAAACTTTTAGCTGCTCAAACCATAAAATCTGCACTTAATCTCTTTAAAGGATATTACCTTATTGGAAAGGGTTCAAAGGAGGGCTACTAGATTGGTAAGTGGTCTTTCAGACTTAGATTATGAGGTTAGACTTAAAAGGCTCAATATGTGTATAGTCTTGAGCAAAGGAGAGTTAGAGGGGACATGATTCAGTTGTTTAAATTCATTAAAATGGGAAATGTTGATGGACTACAGCTATGTGCTGAAAGTAGAACCAGAGGTCATTGTTTTAAGCTTTTCAAATCTCAAGCTAATCTTGAAATTAGGAAAAATTACTACTTCAATAGGGTTATAGGCAATTGGAATAGTTTACCAGAAGCGACTGTTAATTGCAGCGAGGTAAAAACGTTTAAGAAAGCTCTTGATGTTCATTGGGGACTGCTAAATTGACTAGGACCATCCTAACTGGACCCTGAGCCTGTTGCTGGTCGTCACTTTTGTATTTGTATGTGTATTTGTATTAACGGGAACCTACCTATTTCCCGTATCATATTTTTGCTGTAAACAACAAATAATAACTATGCTACCATCTATGAGATTTTCTATGAACGGAAGGAATTGAATAGTAATATATTTAAGGGGAGTGGTCTGCTGTGAACGAAGGTCCTCTGTGCCCCGATTTTATATATATATATATAGATATGTGTGTGTGTTTGTATGATAGGTTACTTGATCGTTACACATGTTCTCTCCAAATGTCAGTATTGATATTTTTTGTAACAGTTGAAGATAATTAGTGTTTACATATACATTTTTTCACTACAGATCAATTACTGAAAAATATTAAGCTGCCAATATTTATTTCATAAAATAAAATTAAATGCAACAAAGCTAAATTGAATTAGACGTTATATAGATCTTTAAAGATTCCCCTTCTCTGTTTCTTCAATTTACCTTAAAGGCACAGTTAAAGAAATTGTGCTAAACGGGAAAAGTTCTATAACGTTCGTAGCAGAAAATATTTCCAACATGCAATAATAAGAAAACGATTTCATTCTTAAGGATGGCTTGCATGAAATCTAATAAACTTTGCTCCGAGTACGTTGCTATAGTGAAGCAAATATTACATTTCTTGAACCTTCGTATCCCATGGAGTTTTAAAAATTTCAGAAATGTTAAAAACATGAGACATTCCTAAGGGGATTTTAGTAAAACGTATCAGTAGTATGTGAAGACTGAAATTATTTGAAACTTTCATATAATAAGAGAATTTTCAATAAAAACTCCTAAATTTATGATTTTTTTTAAATTTCGGGTTTTTTACAATACTGCTTTCGTAAAATGTGTTATATTACATGCAACTAAAGGTGCGCGCATGATTAGAGTACAGAGTACATATAATAAGCTTCATTTTAAAAAAAAAAATATTATTGAATACTCAAATGATTTATGAAAAGTTTAAAGCTGGAAATCGTTTCAATTTATAAAGATTTAAGCTGTTTTAGATATTTTTCTTTAAGAATGTTTTTAAAAAAATGCGGGTGAGACGCATTTTAAAAGTAAAAAAAAAAAAAAAAAGAGGGGAGGGGGGGGGGGAATAAGTATCAACAACAGATAACTTAAAAGAATGCTCTAAAAATGAATAAATTTTACGGGATACCTCTGTGTGTGACCCATTGTGTTAAATATACCTCTTTATTGCAAAATATATTTTATAATTACTTCTTTAATTTTCATAACCTATTTATATCCTGTGTTTTGAAACGTATGGATACATATTTTATGTTACAAGAATGCAGTAGTGAAACGTGCACTTTAAAACTCATATCATACTATTTAATTATTTTTTCAATTTACAGAAAACTTAGGTAAAGAATTTTTAACACAAAACTTCATCAAAACAAAGTAATTAAGCCATCTAAACAATTGTCAGACTTTTTATTCAAAAGTAATATACACAAATTCTTAAATTTTGCTTTTGTGACTGAGCAAGTATCGTAGATCAGAGCGAAAATATTAAAAATCAAAAAGGAAAACAGAAAAGGGATTATAAAGAAATAAGTACAAAGCAACAGACTGTTTACTACTCAAAAGTATACTCTCCAAGATAATTATATCATTACACTTTTTTTTGTCTGTATGTGTTATTTACTACAAGTTAGTTGAACCTATGTATATAACTGTCAAATTTTAGAAACTAAACTAATGTCTGAAAATTGTAGGGGGAAAAACCTAAATTTTAATTTTATAACTGCGTACAAAAGTGAAAAAAATGCAGGTGATACGCAGATTTTAAAAATAAAAAGAAGAGGGGAGGGAGAAATAAGTATTAACAACAGGGGATAACTTAAAAGAATGCTCTGAAAATGAATAAATTGTACGTGATATTCTCATTGCATGAAATATAATGTCAGTTGGGGTAATTGTAAACGCTTTTTCAATGTTTTAACTTTTGATCCTTCCCTACCTCTTGAATGAATTCAGAGATAAAATTGTGAGCATTGTCGCCACTACTGTACTTCTTGTGAGTAAATGTGTACAAAAATTTTGACTTTGTGACTATTTGTTAGCGAATGAGCTCGTGTTTACAATTACCCCAGAGATCTGGGGGAATTGTAAACAGTGATTTATTTTCGAATAAAGTTCATGCAAATGGAAAATTGCTTCATACACAGTCTGCTTGGAGGCTTAAGAAGTTCCGGAGCAATGGTTCTCAATCTGCGGCCAAGAAGCCGTATGTGGTCCGCTGAGTTATGTTATGAGTCGGCTGAGATAATTTAACAAGAAATATTTTGCAAAAAATTAAGTAATGCGACAAATTTATGTAAAACTTGTCCCGCAGTGGATCAGTCGGTTAAGCTTGGATCCCACAGAGCACCGAAAGTGAAGCCCAACTGGCCGTGGTCAACGCTTGGGAGGGTGACCACCTCCCGCGACTGATTACTCGGAGACCGAGTGCGCTAAAGGGCGCTGTGCACGTAAAATACATCGTCGCTTCAAATGTCCGCCAAGCTAGAAATAATTTCCACTGAGGGACCAACCTAGGTGACGATCTCTCATCTGAGAACTGGCTCAAAATCATTAAGCCCCTCTGAGCCAAGTGTACTTCATTCTAGCGGATCTTATTAATAATCAGTAGGAGCTTCCTTAAGTCATGGTCGCCCTGCAACGGGGGCTTGAATTTCCAAGTGGCGTTAGCAACAACAACAACAGTTATGTAAAATAGACCCAAAAGTGTAATTTACATCAAAACATAATACTTATTGTCCCCCCAAAATATTGGAAATAGGATAAATTTAAGTGTTTACCTCAGCGTGCGAAATATATGAGGTAATTGTAAACACCTAACTTGAACATGAAAAATAACAGGGAGGATTAAATTCATAACTAAATGTTTTTAGCTGCATTCCATAAGATAAATAAAAATGGTTGAAGCCGCTTACATTGCTTTTGTAGATGAGCTGGAGAGGAAAATGCAAGATGACTAAATTTTGTTAAGCAACTTTTTTCACTGTGCCATTTTCAAACAATAGTGACGCCTCCACAGTTGTTTCGAAACTTACAAAACTGTTTCAATGTCTTCCCTATGCTACCAGTTTATCACTCACAAGCAGTTAAGTTTTCAAAGCCACCACAAGTGTAGTTATGAAGCTTGTTTACAATTACCCCAACAGACCCTACCTGTTTATTGAAAATAAATCGCAGTTTTTTAAATTGCTTTTTCTTTGATTTGGGTGGTTACAACTCTAAACTGTGGTTTGAACGAATCGCATTATAATGAACGAAAGTTTAGAAAACACATTGAGCTTGTTTATTTTTGGATTTTAATTGGAATTCAACATAACATGAGAAAACTAAATTTTAAATGATTTTAGTAATTAAAAAAAAGCCCAATTTTATTGAACTAAGGTGTAAACAAACAGTGCAATTGTTGTAGTTAAATTAAATACAGTAAATATTTATTTAAGCGTGTGCACATGCGACCGCTATATGGAGGCTGCAGAGTACATGTGAACCCAGTCCACTTTTTGTCATTTTCGAGTTAGCAGCGTAATAGCATGCACTAACTACGAAACATTTCAGTGAAATAATGAACCAAGTCTCTCTTTGAACTTTTAAAATTTAATTTATAATTTAAAAGAAAGAGGTAATTTTGTTATAAAGCCTTAATTTTAAACGTCTTTAGCACAAATGAACCTATTTATGGACTTGGTTCACTTGTATTCTGAGCCCTCCATATATTGAGCAAATAGTGATTAATTTACTGCTATGATGCAAAAGCATTTGAAATAAATTTTACTCAATTCATTCCAGTCCAGAAGTGATTTACAACTATTATTATTGTTGTTATTATTATTTTATAATAACCCCACTGCACATATCATAATAATACCGCTTTGCTGTAAATTTAAGGTGAAAATCCCGGTATGTTTTACTCTCGATTTTGTAATTAAAAAGAAGAGGGAGGGGTGGAATCAGTTACTAAGATCGTTGTTTATAGTTCAGATTTTTTGTAAATATTTCCAAAATCTCTCTAAAATAGTACTAAGGTAAAACTTGATGATATTGCGCGGTCGAAGAGATGGCACACTTAAATTTTTGGTAGGAAGGGGATGTGAGTGCACCAGCAATTTCAGGTAGCTTCAACAGCAATGTCAACTTGAATTCATAAGTTTTTTTCTCTGAAAATGTATGACACAACGCCGTTTTTATTGTTTGCTTTCCAAATGTAACGGCTTGAATTTTCATTACTGTTCCTCTGATTTTCATTGTGATGTAGCAAGATATTTTTTTAAGAAAACGCTTTTTCAACTATTTAGACAATTTACTTGCAATTATTACTAATGTAATCTACTTATTATCGAAAGTCATTTCCTATTCGTGTAAACCCCCCTCCATGAGCGCAATCTCACCCTCCCTATAAGGGGAGAACAGTAAAATAGGTGTCTTGTTTTTATTCCAGTTATCGTTTTAATTTATAACGTAATGACAAAATAATGATGGAAATGCATACCGAAGGAATGTGGTCGGTAATATTTTCAAAAGTTTGGCAAAAAAATTAACGTCTTCTTTATTTTTTATCATGTTTTCAATTGTGTGACAACTCCACCGACTTTGTCTTATAAGCTGAATTTTTTTGTCCCTGAAAAACCTTTACGTAAAGATTAATTTGCGTATAGTATTTACGTAGTATTTAAAATAGAGTAAATGTTATCTGTACAAGATAATATAATAGCTTAATTTACATATGCTAAGCTAAAATATAGTTCTAACATTAAAAGTTATTTTTACCTTTATTTTTGAATGATATTTTCCACATTTATTCAGTTTTTAACATTCCTGTTTTGTTGTTCGTATTTTATAAAAAAATATATATAATATTTTTGGAACTCTCATGAATCACGAAGAAGTTTTTGTACTGAAGTCATTATGAATCTCATGTAATCTCTACTCTTGTAGTTCGTAGAAAATGGGAGGAAAAGCCATGATTAACGGCGACTGCAACCACCGACGGTGCAGTGAGTGCTACCAAGGATGATGTTCTGGTTAGATCATAAATTAGAGCTTATCTCTGGTAACAAAACTTCACGCAAGGATAGATTTCCAAAAGACATATCCCAGCTCTAATATCTGACAATACGAAATACACTGAAGAACGTAAGGAAGGATGACGGGGATATTCTATTAAACCGGTCAAAATAAATAAAACGTAAATATTTCTTTTTCCAGTTTCTAAAGCATAAAATAGCAGTTCCCAAGCATTTTATATTATTGCAAACACGTAAAGTGTAATGGAAATTCTTGTATATTTTTTGCTTTGTTAAAATAACGTGTGAAAACATGAAATTCCCAGGAAAATGCACAAGCTCATTATTATGTTTTTTTAAAAATATGTACACATATACGTGAAGGAGGTACATTATATACATTCAAAATAAAATGTTTTAGTATTTCTTAAGATGCAGTTTGAAGATTGTCCTTAAAAGAAGGGTGACAAACTATTTAAGGAGGAAAAATATCTTTACCTTTTCTTCATTAAACAAGAAGCTCCGTCTAGAACTATACGAGCCTACTTTCCTGTATACGCCAACCTCAAATTTATAATCTAACTATCTCTCTTTCTCACTCTCTTTCTCATTTAGCTTTAGTTCTTAATTACTTCAAATATACAGTTTTCAACGGTTAATACACATTCATTCACTAATTTATTTACTCATTCATGTATTTATGCACCCATTTAATTATTTTTTTATTCATTCACTCTTTCATTTATTCACTCATTCATTCCTTCATTTATTCATTCATTCATTCATTCAGTTATTCATTCAGTTATTCATTCATCCATTCTTTCATTCACACATTTTTTTTTATTTTATCATTTATTCAATCCTTCACTTATTCATTATTTCCTTCTTTAATTTATTCATTCATTCATTCTTTCACTCATTTATATTTATTCATTGGGAAATATTCTTAAAAACCCCGATCAAAAACTTTCATAGAAAATAGGCTCGTTTAGTTCTGGTTGAACTTCGTATCTGTACATGTTCATATTTCCGATAAAGTTTGTTCCAAGCAAATCCGTCGGTTAGACCAGGATTTATATGGGATTGAAATTTCCCCGCAGGCGCTAATATTATTATTTTTTTTTGAACTGTTCAAAAATGAACAAAAATTGTTCAAATCAATATGTTACGCCGAAAGCTTCTTCCAGTAAGATTAGTAATAGGAATTTGGATGTTGAGCCCCGAGTTTACATAATTTGCTTCATTTTTGCTCATAGGCGCTAATGTTAAAATTTTTTGAACTGTTTAAAATTAAACGAAAAATTGTTCAAATTATAAATTAAAATATGGAAATGAGATATCCTCGCCGAGATCTTTCGAATGCAAAAATAATTTTTCGAATCGAACAATTCGTTCAAAGGGGGGGGGGGGGGGGGACAGACAGAGCGACACTTTTTTCCCATCTCAAAACCCTACTTTCAATTTTTTTATTTTTCAATCTTCATTTAATTGCTTAACTTACTTTTGACTTTTCTTGATTTCTAACGACATTTTCACGATACCATTAAGCCTTCTTTCATTCTTTCTTTATTTTTTTCTTTACTTTTACGGGAAAGTAGGCTAAAAAATGTCAGCAATAAGCATTTTTAATGATAATTCACTGTTTAGTAAAAAAATCCGCAAGCCCCTGTTTATCGAAATCTGTTTTTTAATGAAAAGAACACCGGTTAAAAATAACAAATACTACATTATACCGCATTTAATAAAACTATGACATATGACGTGAATACTCACAAAATTCCACCATACCCTCCTCCATCACATTCTCTTCTGAAATTTGCTCTTAATCACTTGCAACATATTTTCATTAAAAAAAAAAGGATTCGTTAACGCAGTAACCAACATAATACTTTTTTATAATTTTAAATGTTTGATCTATTCGTCTAAATCATCCTTTTTTTTCATTTTATTATAACTCGATTCAAATAACTCACGATATTAACGTTTAAATTAAATGTTAATAAGTCCAATGAATTTAATTTGCATTTATTTAAGTAATGCATTTAAGGGGAGGAGAAGAATAAAACATCATCATTGTTCAAATATTATTCTTTAAATCAGATCTGATTTGAAAAATATACTTCATTGAGAGATTAAAAAGATAATTGCAAAAGTTAATGTTAAACATTTCGATTTTTTCCAAGGAATATTAATATTTTATATTTTCACTGTCTTGCGTTTCTTGAGTACAATTCAAACGCAGAAATTTTAATGTAAATTTTTCACATTTCATTCTTTAGGCATTTTAGTTGAAGTTCTGTGAGTAATGACTGCTTCACATTTATTACATTTCCCTCCGTACTCTACTTAATGACTCTTTTAGTAATTTGATGAGTTTTTGCTCGAAAGCAAAAAAAGTCTTTTCATGAAATTTCGCTCCATTCCATTTGCTTGGAGATAAATTCAGTCATTTTCTCTGCTAGCGTTTTCTTCATGGTATTTATCCTCATGCCTTTCTTATTAAACAAAAATATTTTTATGCAAAAAATAACCTAGATACAAAAGACGTACTTTTTTTTAAAAAGCGGGGTGTATACATTTTCGCGTAGCAATAGCCATTTAAAAATTTCCCCTCCTAATGAATCCCGTAATCAAGATCCCGTCTTGAGCTCCATCTATTATACATTTTTCTTGATTTTTAAACGTGGTCTCGGTTACACAAATTAGTTTTTAAGGGAAGTTCGTCTTTCATTAGGGTAATAATTGATTTTAATAAAGTATGTTTTGCAGTAGCTTATTTTTTCCGTTGTTCGCTATAGAGATAAAAATCTATTTTAAAACACCGCCCTTTGTTTTTGAAATAAATAAAATAAAAAAAATAATTCCTTAACTTCGTAATGCACTTAAAAATTCAAATTTTTTGATGACTATTGTATTAGCAGATACTAACAGAAAATGTATGAAACACATGAAGAAGTTAAACTGTTGACTTTCAAGTAGTAGGCGTCAGGAAATTCTATTACGCAGAACATTCCGACTTCAAAACAAATAATTCTGAATACTTTAATATTTAAATTTATTGAAAGAGTCTAAAATATTACAGAACAATTTGTTTTTACTGAATATTTCTTACATAAATACAAATTGGATGTGGGAAACAAATTAACATTATTTAGAAAAAAACTAAATGAACAAATAAATACATAGTTATGGAAAAAGATAAAAAGGAACATTCTGAAATATTTTTCTCATAGATTTTTAGACAATTTATTTCTTGATCTGCTTAAAATATTTAGTATATAATGCGTCGAAAACATACTGTTCTTCTCTATTTGATTCGTTTACGCGTGTTATGAGGTCCTTTATTTTTCTTATGAGATTTTTTTAGCCTCTTACTTTTGCTTCCTCTTTCTTTTTTATTTTCTTTCCACTTTTATTTCTGCGTAAGGAAAGTTTTAAAAACAAGTTTTACAAACGAGCTTTTTTTGAGTTTTCAACGAAACTTAAGATATGATTCCCTAAGAATGCGGTGTCGCTATATAGCGGACATCTACGACGTGACGCGTTGGGCGTTTAAAAGCTGGCATTGACGAAGAAAGTAGAGTTAGAATCAGGCAGTTGAATTAAGTAGTAATAGGGAAACATGGAACTAATAGAAAATTTAAAAGATGAAGGGGCCTTCGAAATGAGAAAATTAGTTTTAAAGAAAGTGAGGTACTAAAACTAATGTCACTGAGAATAAATATCTGAGGGTTTGCATTACTGAGGGTGATGCAAAAAGCTCGCGACTCTCAAGGTCATTCTTTTTTCTTTTTTTTTTTTTGCGTATTTTTAACTCTGGATATTTGAATATATGTAGATAAATTCTTATTTCAGAGTTTGGTAATAGATCTTTCAGCATTAGATGCAACTGCGTATTTCATACAAAGCATTTTTTGAGGGGGCGGCATGATCTTTATTTCTTTTTTTGTGGCAATCAGAATTTAACTTCCTTGAAATTCCTTTTTTTAACAGTGATTGAAAGACAGAAACCAAAGGCACGTGTGGATCGCAAAAAAGAGCCTTTATTCAAAAAATGCGTCGGGTATTTATACAGTTTGGTTGTTTCCAAGGTCACCCTATCAGATTACATTCTATACATTTGCATACATGTTTGGGAAAGGGTTACAGTGAAAGTGAGATTACACTATTATTAACACTCGCCCTTAATCTCACATTTACACAACTTAAAGAACAAACATGAAAAACTAATTGTAACAAGATGCTTGTTACATCTCGCGATCATAATAACTTTAACCAAATACTTTGGTTATTTACTTAGTCCTTGGTGACAAGCCTTGGCATTTTTACTCACGGTTCTTTCTGATTAACCGATAGGTGTAACCACCACTTGTCACTTCTTTTTTATTGCCTACGCAGCCAAAAATTTTATACCATTTTATTTTTTTGAAACAACATTTTAAATTATTTTTTCAATTAGCTTTTTCACTGGGTATTTACCTTTCAACCATTTTTTAATTTTAATTTAATTCCGTCGCATTTCAACATCACAAATTTGAATTATTTTAAATATGCGACGGGAACTATGTACTCTCTCGGAGTAATACTCCCCTTTTTCGCGCCTTTGCCAATTGTTCCGGGACTGAATCTGTGTGTTTTCCCCTCATTCCTACTGAAAGTCGAATACGGTGAAGACGCGCCCGGCGTCTGGGCAATTTTGCCTATTCGTCGGGCAAGCAATGTTTTGTAAAATGCTAACTACTACCTCTTTTATTCCTACTGCATTGGTTTCATCATAAAAATGTTCTCCTAAGAACAAATTATGCACTAAATAGTTTTTATTCGTCGAATTTGATTTTGTACATATTAGATTGCTGGAAACGATCGGAGTTGATCGAAAGCCTTCGGGTGATGCCGTTTTCACTTTAATCAGAAAATATTCAGCCAAGAATTCGTTGAACTGTATCATTCTAATGTATTATTGAAATTACAACTGCAATGCATATTTTGGAGATGCTGACTGATCTATATATCTGAAGATTTCCTGTCAACACAAAGTTGTAAAAGAATTTTTTGACCGTTATGTAACTACAATGACCAAGTTAACCTGCATTGAGAAATCCGTCCTCGGAACAACTAACGCTCCAAAATGAACATTATTATGAACTGATAATCAGCCACCAAATGAAGGAGAAATAGTACGCCTCATTAATTTCGTATTGGTCAATCAACTTCTATACTCTTCAATAATCAGGTAGTCATCTTCAAGTATCAGGTGATATAATCTTTTACATCAATTTCTAACGCCTGCTTTGTCACAACTGCATTAGAGATCGGTAAAATTCTCCTGTGTAAACTACTTAAAATAACGAGTTGTACTATTGTGTTACATGCTAGTTTATTTTTTAATTTTCTTAAAGAGCTCTTTCATTTTTTTATATGCAATGTGTTATATAATGCAATAAATCCTTACAGTCAACGATTAATAATTTCGTAGTTATTTCTAGTATGTATTTTTAAATATTTTAATTTACATAATTTTTTGCTTAATTTTTTTCATTTCTAAATGCTCTAACACATTCTGATCTTACACAACGCAATGTACCTATGTGCTAATTCCAAATATACCACTACAGTACCACACTAATACACTTTGAAACCAAAAAAAGACAATAATTCAGTGAATTTAGATTTAGGCAGTCCTTAGGTACATATTCAATTTTAATATTATTTTCTTTTATTACTTCACGAAGGAATTTTAACTTTATGTCAAAATGTTTTAACCTCCCATTAAAATTTTCATTTTTAACACATTTAATAGAGGATTGATTGTCTTCAAATATAATAAGAGCATCTACATTTGTAATTTCAGTGGAAACTTTATACAACCATAACAATTCTTTAATACCTTTACACATGGCCAAAATTTCTGCCTCTGTTGAAGAGAGAGCCACACATTTCTGCTTTACACAGGACCAAAATATAGGCATATCACAAAATTTTATAATACAACCAGAAACTGATTTTCTATTATTAGGGTCTGCCCCCCCCCCCCCAATCAGCATCTACAAACATTTGCATATCACATTACGACCTGTTGTTACTGTATAGAATTTTATAATTACTAGTACCCTTTAAATACCTTAAAACTCTCTTTAATCCCTCCATCCCGCTTCAGTGGGATGTTCCTGAAGTTGACTAAAAGAATTTACAGCAAATAAAATATCAGGTCTAGTAACGTAAGCTAAGTACAAAAGTGATCCTACCAGTTCCCGATAAGGTCCTGAAAAATTTTTCTCCCGTTTCAAAATCAGCTACGGTAGCCTTAACATCAATAGGCAAAACACTAAGTTTACAATCTGACATATTAAACCTACGCAATAATTTCAAAATGTATGATTCTTGATCTAACAATATTCCAGTATTAAATTCTAATCTAATACCCAAAAACTCATTAGCATTTTCAAATTTTGACATTTTAAATTTGTCTGACAAAGTTGATATCACCCAATTAATTTCAGTTATATCATTACCGGCAACCAAACAGTCATCAACATACAAAGCTAAAATTATTTTATTTTGATTAGTAAATCTAACAAATATACAAGGTTCATTTAGCAGTTGCACAAAATTTAATTTAATAAGATATTCTGATAATTTCAAAAACCATGGACGTGGAGCTTGTTTTAAGCCATACAAGCTTTTATTTAACTTGCATTTACGTCCACTATTGTCATTATAACCTTTAGGTTGATCCATAAATATTTCTTCCAATAGATCACCATTTAGAAAAGCAGTCTTTACATCCAAAACAAATAAAATTCTCTTTTAATGATAATGCTAAAACCAATCTTAAAACAGGCATACTAATGACAGGGGAATATGTGTCAGTATAATCAAACCCTTCAATTTGTGAGAAGCCCCTAGCCACTAATCTAGCTTTATATTTACCATTTCTCTTTTTGTTTAAGACCCACTTACAAGATATAGATTTTCTATCCAGGGGTAAATTTTCAAGTTCCCATACATCATTTGTTTTCATACTTAACATTTCTTCATCCATTGCTTCTTTCCAGAGTGCCTGCACATTGTTTGAAAGTGATGGAATGTCATCATAAGTTAAAGATTCATTAGCTAGCATAGCCCCATAGCATTCAGGATTAGGATACCTAACCGGTTCTTTGGATACCCTTGCAGATCTTCTAGGTTCTATTTGATCAGTTTCATCATATAAATATTCATCATTAGAACTTAAATCACTCGCCTCCTCGGCTATTTCTACTTTATTAGTACTAGTTACGTTAGTTTCATTAAATTTTACATTTCTAGATACAATAATTCTCTTAGTTTCAGGGTCCATTAATCTATATCCAACAGGAGAATAACCTACAAAAATCATTTTCTTACTTTTAGGGTCAAGTTTCTTTCTTTGTGAGGAATGTATTAACATATAAGTATCACACCCAAACACATGCATGTTACTCAAATCCGGTTCTTTACCATATTTCATGAAGTAAGGGGATAAAAACTCAATTGAACTATTTGGTAACCTGTTTTCTATGTAAGCTGCAGTCAAAACTGCAAAACCCCAAAACTTTTCTAAAAAGGAATATTCAAAAAGCATTGCCCGCCCTTTATCTAACAAGGTTCTATTTGCCCTTTCTGCAACCCCATTTAATGCAGGGGTATAAGGAGGAGAAGGTTCAATTAAAACACCAGTATCCTTAGCATACACAGATAATTCCTTACACAAATATTCTTTAGCATTATCACATCGTACATTTTTCACAGTAGGGTTCAATTTAAGAAAACATTTTAACTCTTCAATTACTTCACTTTTACTTTTTAACAATCTTATTTCCATAAATCTACTAAAATCATCAATTAAAGTCATAAAATACCTCTCACCTCTAAAGGTTTCTGGAGTTACAGGTCCACATACGTCAGTATGAATCCGCCTTAAAGGCTCTGATTCTCTTTTCCTCGGTGTTTTACCGATCGGAGTGGCAGTCTGTTTGGCTAGGGGGCACACGTCACAAAAGTCCGTCGGACTTGGTAGTCCCATTCTTAGAAGGACATCATCGCCAGGGTGCCCCAGCCTTCTATGCCACAAGTCAGATGCCAAGTAAACACTGCCATTAACTGGTACAAAATCAGCAATGTATAGTCCTGAGGCACTTTTGTGCCCCAAAACAAAACCATCTGTGTCCTCTTGGCTGAGTGTAACAGTACTACCTTTAAACTCTACAGTAAATCCAGCACTTTCAATTCTCTGAACGGAAATGAGCTGTCCATTGAGTTCTGGTATAAAAAGAACATCTTTCAAAGTTACTTCCTTACCATAGGAAGTAGCCCCTGTAATGCTACCTACACCTTCAATTTTTAGGTTTGAATCTTTTGAAGCGCACTTGATCAATCCACTAGATGATTTTAGTTCTGAAAACCGCTCTCTCACAGAGCACATGTGTGAGGTCGCACCGGAGTCTATTATAAAACAATCCTTGCCTGCATTCCCAGCAACAAACGACACAGCCGCCGCAGCACTTCTCCCTGAGGAAGAAACGGCCACCCTGCAATCTTTCTTCATATGCCCCAGCTTTCCGCACTTGAAGCAAGCTTTCTTCCTTCGGCAATACTTGGCAGTGTGGCCTTTCTTTTTACAGTTGAAGCAGAATAAGTCTTTCCGGGCAGGAAAAGCAACACCTTCATCTCTGGAACTATCATCGGAGCCTTTGAAATTTTTCGCAAGAAGTTCCGCATCCAAAAGCCGCTGAGTAACAAAGTCCACGGTCAGATTGCCACTAGGTTGATTTTCAAGAGCAACTCTGACCGCCTCGTATTCCGGTGGGAGGGACATCAAAATGTAAACAATGATATCCGTATCGTCCACTATTACACCAGCGAGTCTCAAATCACATACCAAACGAATCACTTCATCAATATGGTGTCTCATAGTCACTGCACTTGTTTTCTTTAAAGTAGCCAGTCTCTTCCGAGCGAGAATTTGATTTACCGCTCCTTTCTGGACGTACGTTGCTTCCAATTTCTGCCAAACCTGGCATGCTGTAGTTTCATTCTGAAGAGAAGCGAGCACTTCGTCCCCAAGCAAAGACAGAAGAAGAGCATAAGCTTTGCTCGCCTTAATCCACTCCGCAGGTGTGGCTGCCGCCGTCAATTCTTCATTCAAAAAGTTATCCAACTCCTTTGCGGAGAAAACGGCCTTAACGCGCCTGGCACAGAGTACGTAATTGGCCCTCATCCAAAGGAGCAATACCAAAGTTTAAATTTTGCTCCATCGCGTAAACAAAAGCACCGATCCCACTCAAACACAAAATAACCACGCTCTGCTGAAAGACAGAAACCAAAGGCACGTGTGGATCACAAAAAAGAGCCTTTATTCAAAAAATGCGTCGGGTATTTATACAGTTTGGTTGTTTCCAAGGTCACCCTATCAGATTACACTCTATACATTTGCATACATGTTTGGGAAAGGGTTACAGTGAAAGTGAGATTACACTATTATTAACAGTGATTAAGTACTTAATGTTGTACAATCAAACTGAAACAAATAGGAATTTTTCGAGGCGTTTTTTAATTTGTAAAAATCCTTCGAATAATCGTGATGGCTATTGTTTTTCAGGAGGAAAAAATTTTTCTTTTAGGCATTGGGACTGGAAGCATATTAACAATATTACATTCACACATTATAAACGTTTATAACTGCTTCTTAAATATGTTACCGATGTAACATTAAGCGAAAAAATATTTTTGTACTTGAAGTTTTAATAACAGTTTAAAAAATTTTATAATGTAAGTTTTTCTTTTAAAAACTTTTTAAAAAAAAAAAATAGAGCTTATCTTTTAAAAAGGGCTACTGAAAAATTTGATATCATCTGCCAATGGGAACCGAATTTACAAGTTTTACAATTAACGGAGTAGGTATTTGGACTTATGATACGTCGTTTTCGGAACTACAATGAGGGAAAATTTAAGGAATAATTTCACTTAACACCAACATTGTAAGACAATTATTGAGGGAGTATTCCAGTGTAGTGGCATGAATTTCGCCCGGTTTTTGAAGCGCTGTACAAAGGAAACAAACAATATTTTTACTATCCATTTCTTGTCGTTTGTTTATTGCTGTTTTATTATTACATACAAAAATTAACCAAAAAAAAATTGACAAAGTTATGAGCAGTCAAAGTGGGGGGGGGGGGGGTGTGTCCAAAAAAAGAGGGTGTCCTGGCGTGCATTATTGCAACCCTCCTGGTGATCTAAAAAATAAAAAAAAAAGACGGAATCTTAATTACTATAGATGCGGCTATCGTGTGACCTTTGGACAAGTTAAAAAAAAAAAATTTCAAAATGGCGGCTGTTTGAAAAAAAAAAAAATGCATATTTTTTTAACAATTCCGAATTTTTTACCCTTGGCACTCCGAACGATTCTGGACGTTGGCTATCCACTACTGAGCGCCACTTTACGGGAGAAACGAACAAGTGCAGACCCTCGTATTATTTATTATAATTTTGGAAATAAGTAACGTATCATAATGGTATTGGACTTATATGAATTGGTTGAAATCGAGGAAAGTATATGTGCAGCGAAATCAATATTTTATTGTTTATAATTTTGTACAGTATGATACGTTTTGAAACACTCCCCAATATGCATTGCAGGCTGATTAGTGCATGTTTGACAATAATAAGTTGTTTGACACCTGCCACCAAACAATTTATTCACTAAGAAAATAACCACTTTTCTGATTTTCTCACTCGTTAGATCTGTGTACTGCTCGAAGCTTCAAACCAGACTGAGCTCAGCTTTGAAAATATTTTCTTCCAGATGTAGACTTTACATACCGACCTTTCTTCTACAAACTCCCCTTATCGCTCTTGTCAAGTTACATAATAGAAGCGCGCGAACGCACTTTGTTGTTTTCTTCCGACGTAAAACCGATTAATATTTTTTTATATACATAGTAATTGTACCATATTTTGATTTGATTTATAGTGCCATTTCAAGATAAACCTTCAAGGAAACATGCATGTCCCAAAAAGTTGCGCTGAAATAACTCAATTCCCCGTAATCACTAATAAACTTGAATGTCCCCTGAGAGGGGACATCCGAGTGATATGCTAGAATTACGATCACCCCTGAGAGGAAAAAGCGGAGTGCAAAGGGTGAAAAATACTAAATGAAAACGCGCTTCGTCCCGTGTCGCTGCAAAAGCATTTTTAATATGGGTATAAAACCTTTATTTAAAATGCTAACTGCGATGGTTGGTACGAAGGTTGGCTCAAAACTAACTTAAAATAAAACTAAAAAGAGAATATTCCAACAAAACAAGTTTCTATGTCCTTCAATTACATATAGATTTAAAAGGGATACTATTCAATAGAGATTCTATTCATGATTTCATAAAGGATATTCAACCGTTGGGACTCGGGAACGCCTACCGTCTTTTGTTGACTTGTAGCGGTCGGACTGGAACCGATGCCACGTCCCTAAAACGGCTATAACTCATGAAATAATAGGAATTTTGAAAAATCCTTTTATTGGCATATTCTTGAATAATAATAATAAAATTACACGTTAATTTAAAGCACAAATGAGCAATAAAATGCAGACATATGTTTCGGGATTGCTTGGAATCCCTTTTTCAATGCGACAAGGAGCTTCTAGATGCAAAACATCCAAATGAAGCAGACAGAACAACAAAAACAAAGCTTATATAGCCTAAGAATTATCTGTAAACCAATGAGAATAAAGGCAGCGTGAAGTGGAAGTAGAAGTAGCAGGAAGACACCAATAAGAGAGCAACAAACGAACCCAGTTGAAAGTACAGGAAGTAAAAAGGAATATCAATAAAAATAAAGCAAAAAAGACGACAGCATGCATAAAAATTGCAAAAATAATAAAATAAAATACAAAGAATAAAATTGAAATAAAAATAAGTACAGAAACCAAAACAAAATGCAAAACAAAGTACACATGTAAAGGAGGGGGAGGGGAGGGAGGGGAGGAAGGAGAAAAATAGACACAAAAAAGGAAAACAACAAGAAAACCTAGAAAGAACAACAAATTAAAGAAATTTATGCCAGACCTGTGAAAAATAAGGAGTTGAGGAAGAATCATTAACCAAATTAGAACTATTCCTGTTAATATGATAAGCTTCCCAAAAGTCAAGCTCTAAAGGGAAAGAACATTTTTGAATAATTTTACCAGAATTGAAATCAAAAGAGTGGTTGGAATTCCAACAATGTTGAGCAATGCTAGACTTATTTAACTCTTGCTTTCGTACATAACCTTTATGCTCATTTAAGCGAATTTTCAGAGCACGTTTTTTCTGCCCAATGTAAGAAAGGCCGCAACGGGAACTAATTTGGTAAATACCCCAAGTGTTAAGTTGATCGACAGGATCCTTAAGAGAAGAGAAGGAAAGTTTGTTACTAGGAGCAAAAACGACTTGAAATTGAAACCTTTTTAGGATTTTAGCAATACGGAAACTGACAGAATGAAAGAATGGTAACACAACCAAATTCTTTCTAGAAACCACATTATTGGGACCAGAAGTTTTCTTAGAAAGTTTGTTATGAATAGAATCAATTAAAGAGTGAGAAAATCCTCTATCAACAGCTACAGCTTTCAGATAGTTGAGTTCAATCTTGAGAAGCTCAGGAGAAGAGCAAATATTAATAGCACGATGGACCAGAGCATTAAAAGCCGAATATTTTTGGTTGGGAGGATGAGACGACAGTCTGTGAGGAGGTAAAGAAACAGCAAAAGGTTTACGATAGACAGAAGTAGTGAAACCAGACTCACTCTTAGAAATAAAGACATCAAGAAACCCGAGGCTACTATTAAGTTCTTTCTCACAAGAAAACTGGACATTAGGATCAATGGAGTTCATAATAGAAAGAGCATCATCAATACCTAACAAGTTACTGTCCGTTAGGACAAAACAATCATCCACATAACGAACATAAAATTGAAATTGCAATTTCTGGAACAGTTTTTCCTCAAAATAATGCATATAGAAATCACTTAAAATAGGACTAAGAGGACTTCCCATAGCCAGGCCATCATGTTAAATTATTTTTATATTCTTGAATGTCTAAACTTTTTAAATATGAAAAAAAATTGATTTTTTTTCAAAATTCTACACTAGAATACCCCCTTAAATTAAACTAAGGGATAACAGAGCAGTTACAATTAACGGAGTAGGTATTCGGACTTATGTTACGTCGTTATCTAAACTGCAGTGAGGAAAAATGCAAGGAGTAATTTCGCTTAACACTAGTATTGTAAGACAATTGATAAAGTAAACGTTAAAGGCATAAAATAGCAGTAGAAAATTGCATGCACTTGTTTCGGGGTTACAAGTAACTCTGAACAATGATGTGAACACGTAGGAAAATACATCGCCTATAGAAATAAAGTGTCATAACTGCAAAATGCACATTTTTCAGGAGAGGAGTTTAAACTTTTTGCATTTTGTTTTATTTATATTATTAGTTTTAAGGATTATTACAATCGATTTTGTTCGGAAAATAATTATTGCTTGTTTCTCTCACATGATGGACGTTAAAAGATGTCAAAAAGTTAGAAATAACTAAAAAATGCAGTTATGACAGTATTGCACCAAAAAAATACAGTTTGTAAGTTATTAAAAAGTAGTACAGTGACTAAGTATTGTTCGTTCCTGTAGCTAAATGGAGTAACACTGTCCAATTCATTAAAAACTACTTGTCTCCGATTAATACTTTTATTATTTTTTTATTTAGACTTTTCCCCTTGGAACATGTTTATATTATTTGATTAATATAAGCTTTAATTAGGCCTTCATACTACTTACAAGTTATCTGAAAAAAAGGAAGCTAAAGGTATTTAAAAGAAAAAGTAGAACAAAATATAAAAACATAACAGTTTATTTACTTAGGAAATAGGAACGTAATTCTTACAATTTAGAACTTAAAATAGGAAAGCAGTTCTAATTATTTTTTATGAAATGCACTTTATTGTGATAGTTGTGCTGCAACACCATTAACAAATAGGCAACATGTAAAAAAAGCTTCAATCTTAACTATTTACGCTGAAAAGGGGTTCTTTGAAACCTAACCCTCATGCGGGCACACAATATTATGTTGTGCTAGCTTGCACTATTTATTTTACTATGTTTTTTAAATATATTTTTTAATGTCTCGATAAAACGTACATATATGTATTTTTGTTATTTTTATGCTGTAACATACTATAATTATCTAATCTCTGAATAAACCAAAAAAGAATTGGGACTTATATAACCATACTTTTTCTTTGTTATATCCATGATTTAAGTTATAATAAAACGTGCCATAGTAAGATATTTCGCAACTTTCCCATTACTTGACGAAACATTCACAAAATGAGGATGTTGCAGAATTTTTGAAGAAAACACTCTTTATTAATAATAGTTAAGTACTTCATGAATGAACTTCAATGATTGTTCTTCTTGATGTTACTTCAAGAAAGTGAAGTAACAAGAGATATTAAAGGGTTGTCATGCGTAATTTTCTACCACCAATCGATTTGAACTGTCCTTACATTACGGCAAGAATTTCTTTCTTTTTTCTCGCAGTTTATGAAATTTCGCTTCAATGTATGGTCTTAGTAATTATGTCGATAATACGTTACAATACAGATCAAGGAAAGTGGTTCGCTGTTTTTCGGATGTTCAACCCGGCCACGAGAGCACTTACATCTTTGGACATGACATTTTAAGTAATTTTTGATTCAAATGATACATTACTGAATACTAGGGTGTCTCGATTTCTTCGTTTTAGACAAATTTTCGAAAATTAAAATGCCTGACCCCTCAAAAGTTTTCTTTTGGGACCCTGATTATGGAACATTTTTTTTTCAATTTAAACAATTTTAAAATATCCCACACTCGTTTCGAAATTTTCATTTTTTAAAATTTTCGACAGGAAAGTACATTCTGGTGTTCAAGTCAATTTTTCAAATGTGAAAATGCCTGACACCAGAAAAGATTCCATTTAGGTCACTGAATATGGAATAAAAATAATTACTCATTTAAAGATTTTTTAAATAACCCACACACGCTTCGAAATTTTTAATTTTTGGATGAAAAACTTGTATTTATCGCTCAAGACAGTTTTTTGAATCTGAAAACGCCTGAACCTTCAAGAGTTAAATTTAAGACCCTAATCATGGAAAAAAACAAATTTTCAATTTTGACAAGTTTTTAATGTTTCACACTCGATTTACATTATGAATTTCATGATTACATTATAAATTTCTCGTTTACATTATAATTTTCATGTTTTCTTTACACGATAATCGGATTTAGTATTAAAGTTTGTTACCTCATTTCTGGATTGAATTTTTACTCTGATATGTCCATCTCTTTTTTTCCTTCCCGCACACTTTTGCCGAGGCTTCTGTTACCATTTTCACTACCCTTTCCACCGCCTGTGTGTGACAGGGAAACTTGGGAACGTGAAATACCAAATCTTCATCTTTTTCACCCTTGGCAAGTCTTTCTAAGTTAGCGTCAGACAGCATGTGTGCAGTGATCGGTGGCTCTGTTACAACACAGTTACTCCAGTCCACAATGTCAATGTAATTCTCAGCTTTGAAATTCAAAGGAGGGATGGAGTAAGTACGGATATCACTTTCCTTGTTCGTTTCTTTTCTTGCGCGAAGGATTCTCTTGAAGGCTAGTGTTCTGATGTGTTTGCGGTCATCATTCATCATACCCAGCAGTATGTTTTCTGGGTTGCCAAAATATCCATTACGTTGGATGACAGGGTCAACTATGATTCTTAGGTCTTCCGGCAAGTACCTGGAAGATTTCATCAAGTGCCACAAATTTTTGGCTCCATCGGTACAATGTGATCTTGTCTTAATCATGAACCACACAACGGAGTACACTTTCATTATGTATTCAGCAAGAGCCCTCAGACTGTTGTACAGTGGATCATCTCGGTTTGTTGCAATATATAATCTCAATACCCGATTGGCAGTGGTTAGCCAACGTGAATGGGCCATTTTGTCGGGACTTCTTTTAGCTAAACTCGGTATACACTGCCCTTCGGCTACTGCCTGACAAATGTGCTTCAGGTACAGCTGATCAGTACTGAGATCTTTTTTGTCAATTGAGTAAATGTTGATCGATTGAGATATTTTCTCAAATTTAATTACTTCCATAGTTTCACATGTGGCCAACTTCTTCCCAATGGGTCCTGAGAAGGCATTGGGACCTGCTGTGGTGCCCTCCAGGTATTGTAAAAGGTGTCTGAACGGAAGCTCGTTTGCATGTAGCTGGCACACAAACCAGTGCAAGGGCCGATTGACATATTTCTCAAGCATTTTAATTACGCCTTGGTGTACTCCAGTGTTAATTACAGTTCCGTCGCACCCAACTGCTACCAGGTTCTCCATGCTTATTTCTTTTTCTGCAAGGTAGTCAGTAATACTGGATGCAATGACAGCCGAATGCCCTGTAGCAGGTATCACGTGCCCAATGTATGATGATGTCGGTTCTGCCAACATTACATAATGCTGTTCCATTATAGTTTTTCTGCACCACTTTCCTTCACATTTCTCCATTGTCAACTTCCGGCCGTCAAAATAAAGGCCTTTTAATTGGAATTTCTTTGGCTTTCTTCTGCACAGTTTTACGCAACTTCGCTGCTTCTCTATCTAGTTTATGATGAGCCACTTTCGCGACTGTGGGAAGAGGAATTGTCATCTGGGAGCTGACTCGTTCATTTCGGATTTTCTTTGTTTGTTTTGGATCCTTCCGTTGTGATGGCACTTGAAAGTCGACATCTTTTTTGTCGTCAGGTTCATTGTCGGACATTTCTGTGTCAATTGTTTCTACTATATCAGTTGCTTTCAGAGACTCTCGGGCAGCTTTAATATGACGCTCCTCTTCAGGTTGCAGTCTCTTCTCTCTTCTCATCCTTTTGTGGGTTTGAAGAAAATCCACATTACCGATAATCATATTTCTGCTTGTGCGCTGATCTTTTAAAAACTCTTGCTCTATCAACGGCACCTTCTCTTGACATTTACAAATTACGCAATTCCGACATTTGCATTTGCAAATGTCAAATAAAGTGCATTTTGCTTTTTCCTGGAAGTCACTAATTTTTTGATTTGTAGATTTTTGTGACATTGGGAGTTTCTTAATGTTATGCCATCTTTTGTGATAGTTTTTGAGAAGTTCAATGATGCGCTGTTCCGACAATACACATTCGATTGTTGCATTTTCTTTCCATATCTGTATAACTTTTTTTGTCACAATGACAGCTATTTCTCTGAATGAAGCTAAAAGTCCTGGCCTAGAGTTAAGTTCTCGTTGAACGAGAAGGAAATATCTCATTACATCCTCGTAAGAAGGGAGATTCCTGCGACTCAGCTCTAGAGGGGAACCGAATATCGGATCCTATGCCTGTTTCCGAGTTTTTACCACTTTAGGCATATTGACAAAATATTTTTCACAACGTTCAACAGCAGTTTAAGAACAAAATTACGACTACTACTATTTCAACGCGGGGATTCCCCGAACACAATTCTCAGTCAATGTGTCTTTCTACTGCAACGAAAGAGACTGGTCACGTGATTTACTAGAAGATCCGATTTTTTTCTCGGCCTGGAATTAGGGGAGAAAGGTAGCTGAAAGTGCGATTCCAATTATTTTTTCGTATTTTTTTTTTTGTCGATTTGAAAGTAAAAGAAAAATACACAAATTTTTTTATAAAATTTATGGTATCTGCTAATATGTGTGAAATATAAACGGTCCAGTTCCATGCTGAAAATTTAAAAAATTCAAATTTTCGAAGCGAGTGCGGGATATTTAAAAGTTGTTTAAATAGGGATTTTTTTTGTTCCATCTCCAGTGTCTTAAAACGAAACTTTTGAGGGGTCAGGCGTTTTTAGATTTGAAAAATTGTCTCGAACAACAAAATGTACTTTCTTGTCGAAAATTTAAAAAAATGAAAATTTCGAAGCAAGTGTGGGATATTTCAAAATTGTTCAAATTGAAAAAAAAAATTAGTTCCATAATCAGAGTCATAAAAGGAAACTTTTGAGGGGTCAGGCATTTTCAGATTCGAAAATTTGTCTAAGTCGAAGAAATCGAGGCACCCTACCTGAATACGTTTATTATCTATTATTCAACTTTAAACATTAAGCACAGTTTTAAACAAGTAATAAAGTTTAAAAGCGTCACAATATTATTTGAAAGCAATGCCTAATTAAATGAAGATTCAAGAGTCAACTATTGTCTCATTCATTTAAGAAACAACAACCGGAATGTAATGATTTTTCCTATTCTGCTAATTACAAAGAAATATTTACTATAAATTATAAGTAGAAGGGAAGCATAAAAGGGCAAAATAACGATTATTTTTAAACCTCACCATAGGTTTTTGGTGTATTTTTTTTAATCTATGTTGTCAAAGTTATAGCATGCTAAAACGCATTAGACATGGATATCGTGAAGTAAACTCTCTTTCTTTCGTATATATTTTTCTCTGATTTGAAATGGGAATTCGGCCGCATAAACTTTTCATTTTAATGCGATCCTGAATTAAACTGAAATAAAACATTGGCAAAAAGCATACAGATTTTAAAGCTACGCGTGAACTCATCAAAGAAAATAGATAAATAAATAAATAAAACAAGCTCAAAACCCGAAAAAGCGAAAGACGACCATAGGGACGCGAAGTAAATTCAGTAGCATTTATTATTGATGTTTTTATCTTTTGTTAGCCGTACATATTATTTGATTTCTTCTTGTAAGAAGAAATCTTACTTTTCTTCTGACTGCTCTCTAGCTTGTAGCTTCAAACAGTTTCATCTTTCTAACGGTATTTTTTATTCATTTGTATTTTATTCTAATTTGTTTCGTGTCCTTACGTGGACGTATTTTTCTCAAATCATGCATTTACTTAGATTTTAAGAAAACATTATAGCAAACCTTTATTTATACGATTTTTTTTCACAATATGAATCACGTTCATGCTGAAATATAAGGCATATTATAGTTGGTTGTTATTATTTTTTTTATATCTAACACTTTGCATTCATGTACTTAAATAATGCTTTTGGAAGGTAGTGGTATTTGCGAAACTCAATTCCTTCCGTTCCTTCTCCCCTTCTTTTTGTTGCAGATGCAAGTTGGAAACGAATTCAGCTTGGCGGCATTGATGAAATTCGCTGTATAATCACCTCCTTTGGTGGAAGGCGATGATATCTCTCTCAAAGATGTCATTTCCGAGCCCGTGTTCGATTGAATTAGCACACAAGCATCCCATCCCCCTCTTTCAGAGATATCATCATGCACCCTTTGCACGGACTCACACGGGGGATAAATGCAAGTAGTAACTCCCCTCCCATTTCTCAAGATCCATCAGTCACCATCAAAACTAGAATGTGAGTGCCAGAGGGGAATAGCAAAACGTTGAACACTCCCCTGGGGGGCTTTTTGGCCTCTCACCCCAACTCGAAAAGATATAAAAACAAAACGTGAAGAAAAAAAACACATTTACACACCTTGAATTCGCAATGAATATTCCATGACGGTACCTTTAGTGTCTCACGACCCTTGAAACGCCTCACGCAGCTGACAGTAGGATACCTCTTATGTTGTCACACCTGTAATGATAGGGGACATGAAATGGGAATCACCAAAATCGGAAATTAAAACTAGTCTTTAAAATTTTTTCTTCCCACAGGATTTAGATAAAAGTGACAAATTAGCTTAGGTTTCTTGAAACTATGCGTGCAAGTTGCCACTCATATGGGGAAGATTAATTTTGTTCAACAGCTCTTACCTTTCTTGGAAATGTTCTAGGACGACATGAAAAATTCACGTCAATAAATGAGGTGATGCTATGCGACTCAACCTTTTCCCTTGAAGCATTTTAAAGATGTTCCTGTCATAAATTCAAATGCTTTTTAGTTCATATTTTCTTTCTTAGGCAGGATTACATAACTGTGAAAACGTGCTACAAATCTGATATTTTTTCTAGCAAGTTAAGAGTTTAAACTCTTTGTGCATCAAGAACGGATAATGTAATGTGAAATGAAGAACGCACGTATAAAAGCTACATAATATTCCGACTTGTACTGCTATTCAGTTGGAACACATTGTCTCTTGCTTCTTAAGTTTATTTCGTTGAAGAATACGCCATTAAGAGAAAAAGAAAAATCAAACTACACTTTTTAAAAACATTCATCGTGGAAATGGGCACGCCTTTCGTCCCATCCCGTAGAAGTTTAGTAAAATATGTTAATATGAACTGGGATGTGTTGAAAATTTAATAAAGCCTCACTGGATGCAACAGCACAGAGAAAAATTTTTGTAGATGTAAAATTCCCTCCTGCCTAACGTATAGAAGTATGATCTTGGAAGACGAGAAATCTCTACCTAACTTTGAAAGTGTTAAGCAATCAAAAATGCGTCATTTCATATAGTTAGAAGTTTTGGAAAATGTTTCTGATTTCTCGTGAAATGCTCTGCCTTTCAACATTTTATCGCAAAAGTATAATTGTTAAATTTACTTTTATATTCAAACAAAAACCTTCTGTTTCCAAAATTAAAGCTTTCTCAATGTCTTAGAGACAACAAATGATACCTAGTTATAAAATTCAGGAAAAACTTTTGCTTCTTAGTGAATCCAGTGAACGTTTTAAAGCGAACATTCCCAAATTTAAGTAAAATCTGATAACCAACTGAAGCAGCTAGTTTGCCAATAAAGCCGCTTTGCTTGATTTCATGTCCTCTTACTACCTAGCATAAATGTACAGATCTATACTCTGCTGGTTCAACATACTTTGTCAAAATCAGGGTGTTTTATAGTTTTTGTTGCTATATTTTTTTGTTAAATTATAGCTATTAACCAGAGGCTATAAAACTGCGAAATACGTGTATGTAATTGCTTTGTTTCCTGCCGTTAGGCTTACAAAGCATGACTAAATTTGTGTTTAAAACATTGCCTGAATTGCCATTAGGATTTGCGTGATGGATATCAGACTATCATAAAATGTTTCAACGCATTGCTGTCGTTAAACTTAAGTCGTATGCTATGACTTTTAGTTAATAAACTTCCGTATTTTTGTATTCTGAATTTAAAACTTGTATGGGTAATTAAATGAATGACTGAATTAATTAATTAATAATATTATTATTGGTATTATGCTGAAAAACGGTGGGCTTTTATTTGCAAAACAACATGCAAATGTAATTTAAAACAAGGGTTTTTTCTTTTTTTACTTCGCATTTTTGAAGTTCATGGTGACAGATAATTCGCTCCCATTTATAGAGCCTGCTGTAATGTATTCTAAAAGAACTAACATGTAGAGTAGAGGGTAAGCGGTGATACATTAGCTCAGGGGTCTCCAAACTTTCCAGCCTTAGGGCCATATTGATTACCCTACAACATAATTATTCAACATAAAAATAGATTACTTCAGTAAACTTAATTTAATTTGCTATAAAAAATAAATATGTTCTCTAGAAGGAGTTTTCTTTCAAGTATGCTAGCTCTCCGCGGGCCGGACAAAATCTGTCCGCGGGCCGGATGTGGCCCTCGGGCCGTAGTTTGGAGACCCCTGCATTAGCTGATACGCGTTTTCTTTTTCTACTTTGGTTACTTTATTATTCTTCATAATTACGTTTCAATTTTCTTTGATTTTTTTTTCTTTCAGTTTTGTTAATATATGCATATTGCAGTGATGTTTTTTCATGTGTTAGATCTTCATTATACACAATAATATTTACAAATCGAAATTGAAACTGAATACCTTTAATTTTAATCTATAAAAACTGAAATAAAATGACCAGTCATGTTTAATGTGACCAAAAATTCAATGTGCGTAAAATTACATGTTGATTTGAGAGCACTCCGTTGAATTCAGCTACCATATGTTTTGTATTTGAACCACTATGTAATGACACAAAGTAATTATGCCACCGTTTTCATAGAATAAGTATATGCTTTTTTTTTAATTCTTTGTTATACTATTCGGTGGAACGGAAGTAAAATTTCCTACATCGTGTGTTCAATGTTGAAATATTGCAGCATTTTGTGCCATTTGTTAATAAAAACAATTTGGATAAGCTGTGGCTGAAGTGTCAGAAGCTCTCAGCAGTACACAAACGATTCTTTTTTATTTTTATTTCGTACAATTATTTTAAGATACAAATACACAGCATAAAATGTCCAAAAATTATATTTTGAATTTTAAATATCTTTTCTGGATTCTTCCAGAATGATTTTCGGCGAAACAGTAGTAAAGTTTTTAATTAAATATAAAAAAGCAAGTCACATTAAAATCTCGAGAACTCCTTAAATACTCCAGAAGATTTTAAATTAATATACCACTTTTACTTAATACCTAACATCTGATCTTTATACGGATAACGTCGGCGAAGTTGATCCATTTGGTCCAATGTTTCAAGGCTAATTAAGTTTTTACTTTAAAAGTCTAAAACCGTTTCTTTAAAATGACTCATTTTCTGTCAGACTCGGATGTTGCTTTGTTTAAAAGTTTTCAGCCTTCTAAGACAGTGTAGCTAAGTGCTCTGGAATAAAGTCTTAATTGGGTACTTAATGACTTATTTTTAGAATACTAAGTTCAGTTTGTTAATAAAGTTGCCCGAACTCTTTTAATCTTCTAATCATGTTTTTTTGTGCGGTGAAATTAAACAATTTCAATATTATTTATTTTTAAAATTTTCAGATGGATTTTAGAATTCTGCGGTAGTTCTATTCTTATGTAATATGTGTGTGTTTGTGTGTGTGGTGTGGGTGGGTGGGTGGGTGTGTGTGTGTGGGGGGGGGGGTGTGCTTTTCTCTGTTGTGATATCAAAAATGCATTTTTCATTTAGTCAACTGAGGCATTACATTACAACATATACTTTAAAAGCGTGTCGCGACCCTTAGTTAAAGTTACTGCTTATACTCATTCTTAATACACAACATTTATTCCACTAGACAAATACACATAGAAATTGAATGAAATATTTACAAGAAAATCATGAGCGTAAAGACATGCAACCTTCTGATCGTAAGGTTGTGTGTAGACTGTTACAAAGGGGTTCGCACCCTCGGTGGTGTTGTTGTTGGTACACTGTTATTAGTCAGTTTTCAGTGTTCACGTGAGCAGAGTGTGGTAGACACGTGCACATGTCGTGATTGTGTAGGTGTTTTTTCATTTCGAATATAATTTGTAGGACTCGAACTGAGTGTCGCTGCAAGCGTAATTATAATAGGGGGGAAAAGTTACTAGAAAAGAAGTATTTTGGTTTGCTTTCGAAGGAAAAAAATTTCATGATACTAGTACTAAATTCCCTAACATAAGTTATTTACTTTTAAGTCTTTCAAATTCAAATATAAACTTTCAGTGAATGTTATTATTGTGTGCTCTCTTAACTTACGTTTATTTGACCACGTCCGTTTATTCTGAGTCTTAGGTTTTAGCAAACGTCACTCTCCATTGACGGTGTCAAACCGCCATGAAATCATACAGTCTGTACTACGCATGATCCAGACATGGCTAGAGCATGTGATGTCAATGTGCATGTGATGCCGTTGCGATCCAGCTTGACGTTCGCTTAAAAACTAAGCCTTTAGCTGATTTTCATCAACACCGCTCAGCATTTTTCTAGTCAGAAATAAAAATGACAAAGGATTACTGCTATTAAAGCCACACAATTTTCGAAATTATTACATACAGGCGTATCGGGATTTTCGAGCCTCAGAAGCTGAACATTTTCATTGTTGATCGTTGGTTAGTGTTCGTGGTTCAAAAAAATTTTTGCGTTGAAAAAAGTGCTTACGCTCTCAACGTTCGCCCTAAAAAGTACACAAGGACGTTCTTGAACATCCAAAACTTAGAGCCTACCCTTCTAGAAATATTTCTATTAATAAGAAAACAATTGATGAGTTCAATGACCGTATTACAGGTTATGCAAATTTCCACAACAACATATTCCACACGCAAAGAACATTTGTCGAGTGTATCCTAAACATGAAATATAAATATAACAAGAAGTTCCGTCTACAACTATACGAGCCTACTTTCCCATACACACCACATCAAATTTATAATCTAGCTATCTACCTCTGTCTCTTTTTCATTTAGCTTTAGTTTTATATTACTTCAAATGTTCCGCTTTCAACAGTTAATACATATTCATTCATTCATGTATTCGCTCATTAATGTATGTATTCATTTCTCGTTCATTTATTTATTTATTCATTCATTCGCTCATTTATTTGCTAATTTATGCATTCATTCATGTATTCATTTATTCACTCATTCTTTCATTCACTCATTTCTTCATTCATGCAGAAATATCCTTAAAAATTCAGATTAACAAATTTCATAGGAAATAGGCTCTTTTATTTCTGGATAAACTTCGTATCTGTACATGTTTTACGTCATAAGATGCCTTCGATAAAGTTTGTTTCTAGCAATCTAGCAAATCCGCCTGTGTAATCAGGATTTATAGAATGCTGACATTTCCCCGTAGGCGTTAATGCAATTTTTTTTTTTTTTGAACTTCAAAAGTGAACAAAAATTGTTCAAATCAAAAAATATTGAAATATTTTTCGATTTACTCCTTCCAATAAGCTTGTCTGAAGGACCTTTGATCTTACAACTAATAGCATAATCATGTTGTTTTCCATAGGTAGCAGAGTAGAGCATGATGCAGTTTCAGCAATTAAGATTTTATTAAAACAATTAACAAGACGAAACGCACACATACAAAATAGATTAAAAAAAACATCATATTAATTTTTCATCTTACTTCTATCAAGTCCACGCACCTTCTGCGCAGTTTCTACAGTGTTCCAATAGGCGTCGCTGATTACGTCATAAATTGCTCAATGGATTGCGAGTGACATTGAATTATTCTCTAACACGCCCCCCTCAATGGCAATCGCACATCCATTTTACATATCTATATTCATACCACCAATCAAATCACAACATTTTTTGTGCTTTACATTTGATAATGCTTTCGTTAAAATATCTCCACATATATTTTCAGTTGGAACATAATTCAATTCTATAGTACCATTTTTTATTGTTTCTCTAACAAAGTGATGTCTCACATCTATGTGCTTAGTTCGTTTATGAAAAACTGGATTTTTTTGCCAGTTTAATAGCACCCATATTATCAGTAAAAATTTGAATTTTTCCCATTTTTAAATTTAGCAATTCACTTAACAACTTATTTAAATAAATAGATTCTTTTGTTCCATCTGAAAGAGCCATATATTCGGCCTCAGTCGAAGAAAGTGCGATGGTAGATTGCTTGTGACTGTCCCAACTAATACAACCTTCACTAAAAATGAAACAATACCCTGTAAACGATTTTCTATCTATTGGACAATTTGCCCAATCTGCATCTGTGTAACCAACTAAAGGTTTTTCACATTTTCGAAAAACAAGTCCATGATTAATCGTCTTTTTCAAGTATCGTAAAACACGCTTTCCTGCATTCCATTGTGTTCCATTATAACAATTCAAAAATTGACTTAAATAGCTCACCGCATGAGCGATATCTGGCCTAGTAGATGTTGCCAAATACATTAATCCGCCAATTAATTCTCGATAAGGAAAATTTTCTTCACACTTTTCAGCTTTCTCCAAACGTATGCTTACATCCATGGGACATGTTACAGTTTTAGCTTCAGTCATTCCAAAACGGTTTAAAAGTTCACTAATATAAGTTGACTGATTTAATGCAATAACATCATTATTTTGCATAAAATTTATACCTAAACAATATTTTGCCAAACCAACATATTTAACTTCCAAATTTTCTTTGAGATAATTTTGAAATTTCTCATACATTTCAACATCTTGAGACACAAGCAATATATCGTCTACATAAACCAAAATCATAGTTAATAAATTTTTAGAATTTCGCATATAATATATACAAGGATCAGATTCCGTTGCTTTTGCACCAAACTTATTTAAAATTTCATTGAATTTGAAATTACAGCAACGACCAGATTGCTTTAACCCATATAAAGATTTTTTTAAAAGAAATACTTTATTACCATATTTTAAGGAGTTTATCATTTTCTCTGCCCTTAAATAAATATCACTACCTGGTGTTTCAGTTTTAACTATATGTTGTAAAGCATCAGTAAAATGATCCGGACATTCCATGAAAATCTCCTCTTCCAAATACCATTCAAATAAGCTGTAGTTATATCAAATTGATGTATTTTTAATTTTAATTTAGCTGCAATGGCAGTAAAAACTCTTAGGGAATTTTGTCTAGCTACGGGAGCAAAAGTTTCATTAAAATGGACTCCTGGCTTCTGATTGAACCCCTTTGCAACTAATCTTACTTTTCTTCTCTCAAGAGATCCGCCGTGATTGATTTTATTACTTAAGACAAAACGACTACCGATGCATTTTATTCCTTCAGGTTTGTCAACAACGTTAAATGTATCATTTCTTAAAATACTTTTTACCTCATCAGCCATAGCCATAAGCCAAGAACGGCTGTCGGAACTCTTCAATGCCCATGTAATTGGAATTTCATTTAAAACGGCACATACAAAATTTGTGTTATCAATTAAATTGTGTTGACGAACTATATCGCGATTGCGCAATCTTAATAAATTCGAATCGTCCTCAACTACGGTCGGTTGTTCTATTTCATTACTTTCGACTCTATCTACTTCCTCACTATCAAGGTCAGGACTCTGAGAATTTGGGAAGATTTCTATTTCGGTAGTTTTCGGTAAAGGCTCATCTATAACATCAGATAATGGTCTACAACAATCATTCAATAGTTCACCCACATTTGTTATTTTCTTATTATCAAATTCTTCAAAAAATTTAACATTTCTTGATATAACAAAACGGTTTTCATCAGGCAAATAAATTTTATAAGCCTTAGATGTATCAGAATAACCAACAAAAATACCTTTTTTAGATCTAGGAGAAAATTTATGAACAGGTTTGTTATCAAGAACATAAGATACACAACCAAATATTTTAAGATAACTTACATTAGGTACAACCTTGAACCAAAGTTCATATGGTGTTTTACCATTCAGAGCCTTTGTGGGGAGTCTATTACGAATATAATTTGCAGTATTTACAGCTTCAGCCCACATATTTAATGGCAATTTTGAGTGACTTAATAAACAACGACTCATTTCTACCAACGTGCGATTCTTGCGTTCTGCAACTCCGTTTTGCTGCGGACTGTAAGGAGCAGTAACTCTACGCTGTATGCCGTTCTCTTTTAGAAAATCATCAAATGCTTCATTAATATACTCACCCCCTCCGTCACTCATTAAACATTTTATCTTAGCACCAGTTTGATTTTCCAATAAAGTTTTAACCTCTTTAAACGCATCAAGTGCTTCACTTTTACACTTCAAAAATCTTACCACAGTATAACGGGAAAAGTCATCAATAAATGTAATGAAATATTTTGAGTTACCATATGAGAGACATTTCATCGGGCCACACAAATCAGAATGAATTATTTGCAAAACATTTGATTTACGTTCAGAATGTTTTGGAAATGGAGCATGAGTAAGTTTATTTACAACACACACTTCACAATTAAACTTAGAATTATCCTTCACATTTGTAACATTAATACCCTTTATGTAACCATTTTTGGAAGAACTTAAGATATCATCAATATTTACATGACCCAAACGAGCATGAATTTTTCCCAAAGTAACGTTTGTCTTATTTATATTACATGATTCACAAGCGGTACATACCTAATTATCATTATTCGAATCACAAAGATGAAATAAATTCCCATTTCGCTCTGCTTTCACTACCATCTTAGTTTTATCATTAATAATAATTGCATGATCAGAAAAGAAACTTACTCTATAACCCTTATCAATAATTTTAGTAACACTCAAAAGATTAGTACGTAAATCAGGAACATATAAACAATCATAAACATTAATATTTTGCATATTTCCATTTACAATAGCAGAAATTGAAACAGTTCCAGTACCAAGCACTTTAGCAGATGTACTGTTCGCTAAATTAATGTCACGAACATCAGTTTCTGTCAAATCCAAAAATTTTGATGCATCATTGCAAAGATGTATAGTGCACCCACTATCCAAAGTCCACTTACCTTTAATTTCCTCACTAGCCAAAAAAGCTGAAGAATAAATGTCGGTAAATAATCCAGAATTCTTTACTTCCACCAGAATTAAAATTTTTAGGGTTTTTAGCACATTGTGAAATTTTATGTCCTAACTGATGACAAAAGTGGCAGCGAATTTTATTTCTGTCAAAGTTTTTATTCTTGTTAAAATCCTTCGTATTCATATTGTTGTTCATAGCTGGAAATCGGTTGTTTATTCTAGTTGGGTAATCCCGCGATCTTGGTGCTGTATTATAGTCCGTATTTTTATCGTAATTAGAAGCAACAAATGCTTTGCTTTCTTCTTCACGCCTAAACTGTCTGGGACTCTTGATGGCGCCACGGGGAAAAGTTTCTTTTCGCGCTTCCCATTCTTCACGAATTTTCACTTTTAGTTGCACAATATCAGGCAGATCGTCCCTTGTTTCAATAGCTATTCGAAAGTTTTCAAAAGAAAACGGAAGGCTATATAGTAGAATAATTGATAACAGGTCGTTATCAATGCAAATATCCAGTTCAGCCAACTTGTCTACAATGTCGGTAAATTTTCCTAAGTGGTCATAAAAGTCATTTGATGAGTCATTCATCTTCAACTGTATTAGAGACTTTAATAAGATTGCCTTCCTTGCAGGGCCTCTTGGGGGGAAGCGTAGACATTCTCCAGTTTCTTCCATACATCCGATGACGTTTCGCAGTTCTTTATCTGTTTTAACTCAGAAGGCGCAATGCTTAAAATTATGTCTGCCTTTGCCTTTTCGTCAAAGTTTTTCCATTCTCGATACTTCTCCAACGATGCAGCGTCTGTGCTGTTAACTTCCGGCTGCTTAATATTTTCACTGACATAGTTCCAAGAATCATTTTTGACAAGTAAAGCTTTAACTTGAATCTTCCAAGTCTCAAAATTGTTTCCGTTCAAAAGTTCGATTCGCATATTCGACGCAGCCATTTTCTTTGTTTCACCACTTCCTCGTTAATCATTTAACTTAATTTCTGGGACCAGTGACCTAATAGCATAATCATGTTGTTTTCCATAGGTAGCAGAGTAGAGCATGATGCAGTTTCAGCAATTAAGATTTTATTAAAACAATTAACAAGACGAAACGCACACATACAAAATAGATAAAAAGAACATCATATTAATTTTCCATCTTACTTCTATCAAGTCCACGCGCCTTCTGCGCAGTTTCTACAGTGTTCTAATAGGCGGCGCTGATTACGTCATAAATTGCGCCATGGATTGCGAGTGACATTGAATTATTCTCTAACAACAACTAGTGTTTATATACTTTGCGTCATATTTTCCCATAGGTGCTAATTGTAATTTTTTTTGAATTGCTCAAAATTGAACGAAAAACTTTTCAAATAAAAAAACAGAAGATAAGATGGAAATCAGATGTCCTTGCCGAGATCTTTCGAACCGGGTTATTCCTTCAAATGTTCTTGTGGGGAGGGGGGGGGGGAGGAGACCGACAGCCCAAACTTTTTCCCGTCTTAAAACCCTATTTTCAAATACTTTATTTCCAATTCTTTATTTATTTTCTTCACTTATTTTTTTGACTTTTCTTTATTTTTAACAATATTTTTACGATAAATTACGCCTTTCTTTTTTTTTTTTTTAACTTTTACCGGAAAGTAGTCTAATATGTTCATAAGACTGAAAGAAGATGCAAGGCAGTTTCTCACCGATACCGATATTATGTTTCCTTTTCTAATATGATAATTAGTTTTTTTCCCTTTTTCTGATTTATTTCATTAAAACATGGTAGTATTCATAGGTAATGTTATCTTTTGTATCTCAATACACGCCTTTCATTTATTATTACTTTATTTTTTATTTCATTCGCTACTTTTTAGATTTTTCTCCGTAGATGATACTTTACGGAAATGTGCACCTACTTTAAAGCTCTGCCTTATCTTATTTACTTTTAACTTATTGCTTTTGGGGGGATAATTGCTACTCAAACAACGCATGTAGAAATAGGTAAACGACAATTCTAAGCAACATCGTCTCAAGCTCATCCTAACCTAATTCAATAACGTAAAACATTTTATTAGCCTACATTCCCGTAAAAGTAAAAAAAAATAATAATAAAACAGGAAAGAAGGCTTAATTTATCGTGAAAATATCGTTAGAAATCAAGAAAAGTCAAAAATAAGTTAAGTAATTAAATAAAGAATGAAAAATAAAAAAATTTTAAGTAGGCTTTTGAGATGGGGAAAAAGTGTGTCGGTTTGTCGGTCCCCCCCCCCCCCTGTTAACTTTTGAATGAATGTCCGATAAAAAAAAAATCTTTTTGCATTTGAAAGGTCTTGGCGATGACATCTCATTTCTATATTTTACTTTTTGATTTGAACAACTTTTTGTTCAATTTTGAACAGTTTAAAAAATTTTAACATTAGCGCCTATGGGCAAAAATGAAGCAAACTATGTAAACTCTGGGCACAACATCCAAATTCCTATGAGCAAGCCTACTGGAAGAAGCTCTCGGAGTAAAATATTGATTTTATCAATTTTTGTTCATTTTTGAACAGTCAAAAAAAAAAAAAAAAACGTCATTTTTCCATTATCTCGGCGCAGGCGATAAATTCGCCAATAATGATGCAGCCAACCCCAAACGAAATAACGCCGCTGGTAACCTTTTTCGTGCGCTGTCGCAAAATGTCTGTTTGGCGAGATTTGTGCCGTGATGATGGAAAGGTACCAAATTAACATTACCTAGGGGAAATTTCAATCTCATATTAAAAAAAATCCTGATCTAACCGACAGATTCGCTTGCAACGAACTTTTTTGGAAAGATATTACGCTGTAGAACATTTGCAGGTACGAAGTTCAGCTAGAACTGAACGAGCCTATTTTCCTATGAATTTTTTTGATCGGGATTTTTAAGGATATTTCTCAATGATTAAATGAATGAATGAATGAATGAAAGAATGAATTAATGAATAGATGAAAGAGTAAAAGAAAGAATGAATGAATAAATGAGTGAATAAATGATAAAATAAATTTCTGAGGGAATTAATGAATAAATAAATACACGAATGAGTTAATGAATGAATGAATAAACAAATGACTGAATAAATGAAAGAATAAATGACTGAGTAAATGAATATGTATTATCCGTTGAAAAAGGTATATTTGAAGTAATTAAGAACTATAGTTAAATGAGAAAGAGAGAGAAATATATAGATAGATTATAAATTTGAATTTGGTGTATACAGGAAAGTAGGCTCGTATAGTTCTAGACGGAACTTCTTGTTCTCTTTTCCATCGTATTGCCGTCATCTGAATTGGTGTTCTAAATGACGAAATCCCTTCCATAATATAATTCTCCCCCAAACAAGTCACATTGCTTTTTTTTGTGCCCCGTAAATACCTTTCTCTCTTTTCCTTTTAAAGATCTGTCGAGTAAGGGCTTTTTCTGTCTTATTTGTTATACCATGGGCCAACTATATAAACACTTAGGAAAAAGGAAAATTGTCTCTTTTCATTTTTGTACTTGAAGCTTGGTACGAGCCTAGAATACTAAAACCAAGTATTCATCGCCCATTCCACTCGTACCAAAGGTATTCCTCGGTGCATAGAATTTTCCCGACGGGTGAACATGCATTAAAAAGAAGCTGCTCCACGTTTTGAACATTTAGAGGTTCGAAATTGAATACTTCTTTTTTCCTGCAGTAAAATTTTTGACTCCAAAATCGTATTCTTTGAGCTTCATTGTTCGAAACTTTTCAACCTGTACATCACGCTAGTTCTTCCTGTTCAGAAATTCGACTTTTTCACATTGTGTGAGCATTTTAAAGAACATCGAAAGCCTTTTATCAGTTAGATTTGTTTAAGTTGACGAAGGAAAAAAAAAAAAGCTTTTGAAACGTAACTTCACTTAAAACTTTCAAATTATCCTCCTATGTCGCGACTTTTACAGCGTTTGAAACCAAAATTGTAGTAAAGGTAAAAACCAGAACAAACGCTTTTATCAAGGAAGGAGAAAATTATTTAAAACTGAAAAAATAAAAAAAAATCTAAATGCACCTGAGAGAAAATAGTCAATTATTAATAATCAATTTGACTCAGTTAGAGACAAAATTCAAAAACTTAAATTACAAAAAGTATTTTAATTTTTATTTTTTAAGACGAACTGATATCTTCTTAATTTATTATTTAAGCGAATTTAATTAACATTAAATGAAACGAAAAAAAGCGAAACAAAACATGGGTGTCGTTTACGATGTTTGTAAACGTCGAATGTAGAGTTGATTGATATGTAGACGAACTTTTAAATTTACAAAAGTAAAATATTTTGCATTACATAGCACACAAACTACTCAGTTTTAAGTTCAGAGAAATAAAAAGTAGCATGCACAGATGAAAAACAATCTTGAAAATGCTTTTTCCAAATATTTTCTCAAACACTGAAAAATACAAAAGAAAAATATTGTTTCAAGTCACTGAATGCTTCAAAAAATGGTTTCTTAAAATTGCTAAGCCTTTAATTGATAAGCTATTAAGCAATCGTATTAACACAAATGGTCTTTTGAAGTATTATTTTATAAAAGTACATTGATATGTGAAAAACATCATGCTGTATAAATTGGCAAAATATTTTAATTTCACTTGTTGCTATTTGTTTATAGGTACCTCTACCACCCCCTCCCCCCAAAAAAAGGCTGGTTTCAGCACATTTTGCAAGGTTATATGAGAATACTGAAACTCTTAAAATTAATTTTTACTTTCGGTTCAAGTGTGTAAGGCGAAGTAAATACGACGTACTAAGTCTGCACGAAAAAGACGAAAAATGTTTTTTTATTTGTGTTGTGAAGATGTTTATTTTTATTTTATAGCTAAAAAGAATAAATATTCAATATTTCAAAAATGTTTTTTTTTTTTGTTTCTACGATACATAGAAACGGAATTACACCCAATTAATTTAATCAGAAGTCGCATCGCAAGCACCAAAAGTGGGATTTAAATGCGTTTTCTAAAAAACTGCTTTTTTCGATATTCTTGTTCACAGCAGATCTCATAACTTGAAAAGTTTTATACCCATTATTGCGATTTTTAAAGTATTGTTTTAAACATTGCTATGTGTGTTTTGAAGTAAAGTCTAAGCTCTATGTCAGTATTTTAAAATTTTGCAGATATATATTGGTGAAAAATGGTTTTTTTCGGGGGGGGGGGGGAGTATGAATTTCTACAAAATTGCTATATTTTTCTCAATTTTGGACCTATTATAAAACTTCTAGTTCAGAACACAGTTAAGTAATATAGAAACTTATAGTATCAAGGATTTCAAAATATATCGAGTTAAAGTGAGTATATAGTGTTTGGCGTAAACTTTAAAATTCGCCTATTTTTTGCTAAAATTTCCCAATTTTTAAAAATTTTATAAAAATATAGCTATTATTTTGTTTGTTTTATTAGTTTTAATTACTTTTACTTAACTAAAAAAAACATGCATTTAGTAATTATTTAATTGTTTAAAAAAAGCCTCCAAACGTAGGCAGACCCCCTTAAAATTAATTTTTACGTTCGGTCTAATGCGTAAAAGGACCAATAACACAAAGTATTACTTTGTTGATCCTTTGGAGATTCTTGCCTAGCTACTGTCTCCATATGGCAAGAATTAAGTTCCAAATCACGTTGAAGAATGAAACAAGAATCTTTCTGAAACACCTAATCACATTTTGGCACCGAGACAAATATTAATCACCTGTAATTTTGACAATGCTGAGAAATAAATTGCTTAATAGCTAAAGTTTCGTTTTTTAGTTAACATAATAAATAATATCAAGTTAGGAACTTCTTTCTTCTGACGGGCGAAAATATTGTCTTAATATGCTAATCATATCGTATTAAAATGTTTGGCACATTCATTTAAAACTCAAGTCAAGGGGGAAATGTGATTCACACTCGTTTTTCAATGTTGGCTAAAAGGGATTAATTGCCTCTAATTGTACGCAATAAAGCCATGCTTCCTGACACATTAAGCGTCGTCAAATACCACTGCACGTGTTTTATAGTTATTATGATTAAATATAATGGCGAGAAAGGAGCAGTTTTGTCAAATAATAATTGTCATGGATTTCGCACTTCTTTCCCGTTTCAAAGGGTAACATTCAGCCTTTTTCTACGGTTTCTGCTCTGTCATCATTGCATATCGTAACCAAGTATGGTAGTTCTCAGTAGCATTTTGCCTTAAGAATTGTCCTAATGTGTATCATATAACGTAAAGATTAACTACTATTGTAAGCGTACAAGTGCTTGGTGTAATTACAGCTTAGCTTTTATAGATATGTTACAAGGCCTGACAAATAGAAAAAACGTATTAAAAATGTTATTGGTTATATCTAAACCATATAATACGCCATCGTATTGGTGATAGCTTGCTCATAAGATATCATTTATTCAGTGATTAAAAATTATAACTAGTTAAAGCATTTTAAATTATTCAATTGTTGCCTCACAATACTCATTAACTATCTCGCTACCATGTTCATCTCTTTGTTCTCATACAAATGAATTATGTTTGTTTTTTTAAACCCATTTATGAAGTTTAACATGTGCTGATCTTTCTAGCGTAACATCCTAAAGCGCCATGAGCTAAAGGGAGGAAATAAAGCTACTATGTTTATCGCGTTATAAATAGGAATAAAACCAAGAGAGAGATTAATGTAATTTATCTCTTTTTTAAAATATGATGGAAAAAAATGTTTTCGTAAAAAATAAATATTACAGATATTTTTTTTCTTAGTCTTATTAGGACCTTTACCTGTAGTAACATCATTTTTGCAGTAGAAGAAGGTCGGGCAGCCCCGGACATTAAAATGAATTATATCAAGAAATATCATTTCTGCCTTTATTTTACACTAAAAATAAAACTAAGAAATTATTTAATAATATTAAAATAAAATATTAATCATATCCATTTTTAAAAAATGTATGCAAATATCTGGGTCTTAGTTTTTTGGCGACACAAAAAACGGCGGGTAACCCAGGAGATATTAATCAATAGTGGCCTAATCGTTTTTGACTTTACAAGCATCACAAATAAAATAAACATTCGAATAAACAACCATCTCTTGTAGATCCAATCTTTGCATTCCAGGCACTGAATACCAGACCTATTCAAATGTTTCTACGCACATGATGAATTCAGTCTGTCTTTCTCGATCTTCAGGGGAAAGGTTGAATATTTTTTGCTGTTTTCAACATCTTTTTAGAGCTGTTTTTTTAATAAATAGATTTATTTATTATGAGCTCTGTCTTTTTCATTGCCGCTACTTCTCTATCCTTCTTAATATTATGTAATTTTATTATATATAATTTTATTGTGGTAAAGAAAATGGATAGGTCGCATTAAAAATCAGACAACGCCTTTTAAGTTTAAAGTTTTTTAGCAATGCATTGTTGAAATGCAGCTTTAAACGCATTTATTGATTATTTTTGTGTTTGCTTTCTGGAAGCTCTTTTTTTTTTTTGGAAAAGTTGTTGGTTTTAAATTTGTTACTTTTAGTTGTTTCTTACGTGTTAAAAAACGGTAATGTTTTTTCGACTCACATTTATACTTACGGTAGGAGTTGTTGAAATTATGTGAAAAAGAAATCCAAATTATTTATATTTTTAAAATCATTTATATAAAAAAAGCTCCTGACACCACAATAGGACATATTTTTGCAGAATGATTTTCGTATACAAAACGGGTACTACGTACATTTTTTTTTGTGATTTTATATGATCATTTAAGTTTGTTTACTCGTAGGAATAAGATAATGTGCTTACAGTATAATTGTATTTTAATTTTATCCTCAAAATTTCGTGTTGCATAGTTTACGGTTTAAGATTCCAAGTGCGTTTGCTATTTAAGTTGCTCCTGTGAATCGATCTACATTTTAAAAATGCTCTTTCAAAAAAAAAAAAAAAACGTACAATCGCCTATTATTTATGTATGCTGTGAACATATAAGGCGTTCAGAGATAAAGTACGTCAACGTCATAAATTTGCTTTGAAATAATCAAGATTAAAGTTTGTTACTAATAACTGAATCCTTAAACGGTTTAGAGTGTGATTTTTGTTTCCTTGCTGTAACTTGAAGACTAACTTAAATATGAGTCATAATATGAAAATTTAAAAAGACTCAGTATAGTAATAACTCAATGAACAGTATCAGGCCCTTGGTTAGCTATGGCTCTGAAAATATACACCACTATAAACATAATTTTGCTACAATTTTTTTAAAATATACTTTTGGAGTTACTTTAGCGCTGAGCACTTCCATGATATTATTTAATGCGCATACATCATACAATATCTTTTTTACATATTTAGCAAAAATACATTCAAAACTAAATAGCATTATCCATCGATATTAAAATATTATTTACATGTAGCTTTCTCTCATTTAGCTAATGATACAAATGATTTTACAAATATACCATTTGAACGTTTAAAACAATTTTCTGAAAAATATGACAGACACAAAAACAACAGACAAACAGACTGCCCGACACCTACATTCCTTCCACCTTATAACCCGAATGTTTCCTTTTTTTCTATTTTTTAATATCGAGTAAAGAAGTTAACTTTATTTTCTGACTTAATGTTGTCTCTAGAGAGATTCTGACGAAATGCGTAAGTGTTTTTATTTTAGTATCATTATTTTACTGGAAAGTAGGCTAACAACTAATTGTTGTTCTTATTTTACTTTTATTGTTCAAAATATTGTTTTTTTTTTTTAATTCCGTCTGGCACATAAATAGGGAAAAAACAGGAAAAAACGGTTGCCCTTTAAAAAAAAAAAAAAAAAAAAAAAAAAAAAAAAAAAAAAAAAAAAAAAAACTGAATAAAATCCAACAGACCTCGAAAATCTCATTTTTAAAAATATATTTTTTTCTCAAATGAGCTGATGTTGGCTTCTGCCAAATTGCAAACCTAGTGCGTTTCTTAGGAATTGGTACCAACTCTTTTAGCAGCATCACAATTCGTGCCATCGCCCCAAGTGAATTTAGACACCCAGTTCCCCTCTAGATGGCGGCATCTGGCTCTAACGATGCGAAATTACACTAGGAATTTTAAAAAGTGTAACAAATGAAACATCTTATGGGGTTAATTATGTTTTTTTTTACTATTTCCGATTTCAATAATAATAATAATAATAATAATAAATAAACACATACATAAAACAAAAAGAAAAAAAGAAAAAGAAAAGAAACAGCGACTAACGTGGTTGTCTTTTCCCGGCAAAGTTTCTTTTGTTAGGTACTTCTTAAATAACGTTTTCAAAATCATATCTCAATGATATCATTGTTATTATTTGGTGAGTTGTTTAAATTACTTATTGAACAACTGTTGAACTACAGTTTGAATTTTCATGTTACTGCCTTAATTGTTTTCCGTAAAGAGCAGGTTTGAAAAAATAAGCATAATGAGACAAAATAATTGAAAAGGTTATGGTAGAAATTTGAAGATTAATGCTTCTTTTTTGAAATGAAAAATGAAATAATAATTTTTAGATTAAAACACTGAATAGTTATTTCCAGAATGTTTAGTTAAGGTTTGCATTAACAACCATGGTGGTCTTAAGTTTCTTTTCATACGATTAAAATGAAGAAAACATTCTCCTTTAAATTCTGAACATGAACTTTCCAAAATTTTCAAAGCACGTATAGGAAATTTTCTTCACAGTATAATTTTCTTCACCCGTGTAATGTAAAGTCGTTTAGTATTCAATATTTCTTTTTAGCAAAAGTAACTGCATTTCTGTGACCTAATTTCAAATTCGCTCTATGTTTTTGGAGTATAACAAAATTCGTAGACGTACTTAATGAAAATTCTTAAAGTTCTTTTGTCCATGAGCAATCAAATAAACTTCCTAGTTTCTGAGCTCTTTGTTTTCAAAAGAAACTAATTTATCCCAAGCGTTGTTTTTTTTGTAAATCCGAAAGAGATATTTAAGCAGAATTACAAGAATCATGTTGTAAGAAACATGTATGCAAATGATTTATGGAAAAGCTTCTATCCCGCTGTTTATCCCAATGGTAATCTCTTATTAAGTTGTTTTTGCCTTTTGGCTGTTTATCTTGTTGGTAATCTGTTGAGTGTCTTTTGATTAAGCATTTAACAGTAAAGGAGCAACATAATTTGTAAAAAATCATTCTTAAATATAATTTAGCCCTCATAAACGCAACATAACGCTCATCAAAATACCAGTATTTAGCTACATGTATGAACATGATGCTTAAGTGGCACTAAGGGTCAAATGCATTTGAATAATATTAGATGATGTGCATGCATTGATATCAAGTTTGGCGAAAGTATTTTTTTAATACATACATACATACATGCGTTATAATTAAGTGGCATTAAGTCTCATGTACATTTGTAGAACAGGACATCACGAGCATGAAGTCACGTTCAAGACGTTTGAAGGTGAATTCTTTTTCACGCAGATGATGAACGTGATGTTCAAGAGGTATTGAGGCTTACATGTAGTTAAAGAATATGACGCTATGTGCATGGCTGTGACATGAAGATCAAAATAATATGACGCCATGGGCATGGCAATGAAATTAAGCTCATGCATCTCGTTCTTTTTTTGTTTGCTATTCTTGAGCGTCAGAGCGTTAAAGCGTGACCCTGCGAAGTACATTGCAATCATGCCATTTTCTTTTGGTAGAGCTGAGCAGATAAATTACTTTGCATGAGTAAAAGTTCTTATTAGTAAGTAGAGGCCCTTTACCATTTAACGGTCACATATTTTTCAACAATACAATAACAAAAATGCCTATTCTTTATCAAGACATTTGCATAAACGAATTGCGAGTATTTTCAATTTCGCTATGAATAGTCTGTTACTGTAAGCTAATCAGTAAATAGAAAACGGTTATCCTCTAGAAGAAAAACAACTTACACCAAGACAAAAAAACCTTTGATTTTCTTTTAAAAAAATGAAGAAAGACTCAATACATACAAAATAAAGAAGCTAGAACTATAATTAATAGTTTAAATATGTCATGTAACAACTTACCCCGGTCAGTGTAACAAAGTGTTGAATAGTAGGGAAGCTGTACATGGATCTGTAATTATTCAGAGATTGGATGGCCGGTATCCTTTTGAAAAAAAATATTCCACAAGTCTACAGTAGTTACAGTAAAATTTAAAGTATGTTTCAAAAAAACAAAATTTCAGTACATGTTGCAAAGCCTATTTAATACATTATAGAAAAAATACCTAAAAAAATTACCAAACCAACCCCGGTCTTTCCTGCTTATAATGAAATATATATATATATATATATATATTAGGGTGTCTCGATTTCTTCGGTTTAGACAAATTTTCGAAAGTTAAAATGCCTGACCCCTCAAAAGTTTTCTTTTGGGACACTGATTATGGAACATTTTTTTTTCAATTTAAACAATTTTAAAATATCCCACACTCACTTCGAAATTTTCATTTTTTAAAATTTTCAACAGGAAAGTACATTCTGGTGCTCAAGTCAATTTTTCAAAAGTGAAAATGCCTGACACCCGAAAAGATTCCATTTAGGTCACTGAATATGGAATAAAAATAATTACTCATTTAAAGATTTTTTAAATAACCCACACACGCTTCGAAATTTTTAATTTTTGGATGAAAAACTTGTATTTATCGCTCAAGACAGTTTTTTGAATCTGAAAACGCCTGAACCTTCAAGAGTTAAATTTAAGACCCTAATCATGGAATAAAACAAATTTTCAATTTTGACAAGTTTTTAATGTTTCACACGCGATTTACATTATGAATTTCATGATTACATTATAAATTTCTCGTTTACATTATAAATTTCATGTTTTCTTTACACGATAATCGGATTTAGTATTAAAGTTTGTTACCTCATTTCTGGATTGAATTTTTACTCTGATATGTCCATCTCTTTTTTCCTACTCGCACACTTTTGCCGAGGCTTCTGTTACCATTTTCACTACCCTTTCCACCGCCTGTGTGTGACAGGGAAACTTGGGAACATGAAATACCAAATCTTCATCTTCTTCACCCTTGGCAAGTCTTTCTAAGTTAGCGTCAGACAGCATGTGTGCAGTGATCGGTGGCTCTGTTACAACACAGTTACTCCAGTCCACAATGTCAATGTAATTCTCAGCTTTGAAATTCAAAGGAGGGATGGAGTAAGTACGGATATCACTTTCCTTGTTCGTTTCTTTTCTTGCGCGAAGGATTCTCTTGAAGGCTAGTGTTCTGATGTGTTTGCGGTCATCATTCATCATACCCAGCAGTATGTTTTCTGGGTTGCCAAAATATCCATTACGTTGGATGACAGGGTCAACTATGATTCTTAGGTCTTCCGGCAAGTACCTGGAAGATTTCATCAAGTGCCACAAATTTTTGGCTCCATCGGTACAATGTGATCTTGTCGTAATCATGAACCACACAACGGAGTACACTTTCATTATGTATTCAGCAAGAGCCCTCAGACTGTTGTACAGTGGATCATCTCGGTTTGTTGCAATATATAATCTCAATACCCGATTGGCAGTGGTTAGCCAACGTGAATGGGCCATTTTGTCAGGACTTCTTTTAGCTAAACTAGGTATACATTGCCCTTCGGCTACTGCCTGACAAATGTGCTTCAGGTGCAGCTGATCAGTACTGAGATCTTTTTTGTCAATTGAGTAAATGTTGATCGATTGAGATATTTTCTCAAATTTAATTGCTTCCATAGTTTCACATGTGGCCAACTTCTTCCCAATGGGTCCTGAGAAGGCATTGGGACCTGCTGTGGTGCCGTCCAGGTATTGTAAAAGGTGTCTGAACGGAAGCTCGTTTGCATGTAGCTGGCATACAAACCAGTGCAATTGCCGATTGACATATTTCTCAAGCATTTTAATTACGCCTTGGTGTACTCCAGTGTTAACTACAGTTCCGTCGCACCCAACTTCTACCAGGTTCTCCATGCTTATTTCTTTTTCTGCAAGGTAGTCAGTAATACTGGATGCAATGACAGCCGAATGCCCTGTAGCAGGTATCACGTGCATAATGTATGATGATGTTGGTTCTGCCAACATTACATAATGCTGTTAAATTATAGCTTTTCTGCACCACTTTCCTTCACATTTCTCCATTGTCAATGTTGAATCCTTCCGGCCGTCAAAATAAAGGCCTTTTAATTGAATTGGAATTTCTTTGGCTTTCTTCTGCACAGTTTTACGCAACTTCGCTGCTTCTCTATCTAGTTTATGATGATCAATAACTCGTCGATCAATAAGTCGTATCATCCTCTGTTATTAAGCCACTATTCGGTGAGAGCAGCAGTTGCTATCACAGCAGCAGATCGCAGAGAAACCCCTGTTCTTTGAGGCACTTTCGCGACTGTGGGAAGAGGAATTGTCATCTGGGAGCTGACTCGTTCATTTCGGATTTTCTTTGTTTGTTTTGGATCCTTCCGTTGTGATGGCACGTGAAAGTCGACATCTTTTTTGTCGTCAGGTTCATTGTCGGACATTTCTGTTTCAATTGTTTCTACTATTGAAACAGTTCTACTACTATCAGTTGCTTTCCGAGACTCTCGGGCAGCTTTAATATGACGCTCCGCTTCAGTTTGCAGTCTCTTCTCTCTTCTCATCCTTTTGTGGGTTTGAAGAAAATCCACATTACCGATAATCATATTTCTGCTTGTGCGCTGATCTATTAAAAACTCTTGCTCTATCAACGGCACCTTCTCTTGACATTTACAAATTACGAAATTCCGACATTTGCATTTGCAAATGTCAAATAAAGTGCATTTTGCTTTTTCCTGGAAGTCACTAATTTTTTGATTTGTAGATTTTCGTGACATTGGGAGTTTCTTAATGTTATGCCATCTTTTGTGATAGTTTTTGAGAAGTTCAATCAAGACAATACACATTCGATTGTTGCATTTTCTTTCCATATCTGTATAACTTTTTTTGTCACAGTGACAGCTATTTCTCTGAATGAAGCTAAAAGTCATGGCCTAGAGTTAAGTTCTCGTTGAACGAGAAGGAAATATCTCATTACATCCTCGTAAGAAGGGAGATTTCTGCGACTCAGCTCTAGAGGGGAACCGAATATCGGATCCTATGCCTGTTTCCGAGTTTTTACTACTTTAGGCATATTGACAAAATATTTTTCACAACGTTCAACAGCAGTTTAAGAACAAAATTACGACTACTACTATTTCAACGCGGGGATTCCCTGAACACAATTCTCAGTCAATGTGTCTTTCTACTGCAACGAAAGAGACTGGTCACGTGATTTACTAGAAGATCCGATTTTTTCTCGGCCTGGAAATAGGGGAGAAAGGTAGCTGGAAAGTGCGATTCCAATTATTTTTTCGTATTTTGTATTTTTTTTGTCGATTTGAAAGAAAAAGAAAAATACACAAATTTTTTTATCAAATTTATGGAATCTGCTAATATGTGTGAAATATAAACGGTCCAGTTCCATTCTGAAAATTTAAAAAATTCAAATTTTCGAAGCGAGTGCGGGATATTTAAAAGTTGTCTAAATAGGGAATGTTTTTTTGTTCCATCTCCAGTGTCTTAAAACGAAACTTTTGAGGGGTCAGGCGTTTTTAGATTTGAAAAATTGTCTCGAACAACAAAATGTACTTTCTTGTCGAAAATTTAAAAAAATGAAAATTTCGAAGCAAGTGTGGGATATTTCAAAATTGTTCAAATTGAAAAAAAAAATTAGTTCCATAATCAGAGTCATAAAAGGAAACTTTTGAGGGGTCAGGCATTTTCAGATTCGAAAATTTGTCTAAGTCGAAGAAATCGAGACACCCTAATATATATATATACTATATATAGAACAACGTTCTCAAAGCAGAAATTTCGGAATACAATGAAATTCTGCATGCATTATTAAGCATGTAAAAACAAAACTATGCCCTACACAATACAAAAGTACTGCAAATTCAAGAGTAGGTGTTTTTTTTTAAATATAAATTAATAAAAAATTGCTTAAAGTATTTTTCTAAAAGATAGATAGTGATGATAGCAAGAAACGTTCGCCCGCCTTCGCTGAATTGGAAAAATAAAGAAAAAAGCGCTACTTTCCCCACTGAACTATTCTATTTAAGCACTGAATTTCTTATAACCTTCAGATGTTCAATAGTAACTTTTAAATTCCTTTAATAATTTTTATGATAATAATTCGGCACATTAGAAAAAATATGTCGGCCCCTGTGTTTCTGTCAAAAACATGTTTTTGAAATTAATAGCTCAAGTTTTATATACTTACTTGGAACTTTATTTGGCTTTCGTCCCCGTTATTTGTTTTCAAATTAATTGCAACTGATTTCCTGTTTGCAATGTTTCTTAGCATATTTTTTCCTTATTTATTTCTTTATTTTTCGATTTTTTTTTTGTTATTTACGGTAAATCAAATAAATAAATAAAGCACAGAATAATTTAATGTATGCGTCATTTAGTATTGAATTATGTCTTGCTTTAAGTTGTTCCTAATAATAATAATTATTATTTTTATTATTATTTTTCAAAAGTTAATTTATTGACAAAAAAGTACAAGCGTACACAGTAATTATTGAAACAATTCATCGCTTTTTGATTTCAAAGCAGTAATTTTTAAAAAACACTCCACACACTCAAAGGTTAGGCTTGAATTACAATTCGCATGTTCAAATTGGTCTTAAATCTAAATTCTTCAAACCCTATTTTTACCCTCCTACAATTTCGATTTTCGATTTGCAAAAAACTATAAAAAAACTCGCACGCATTTTCAAAGAGTTCAATCATTTTTATTAGCAATTACGGACACTGGACTTCAAGTCTTCTTAAGTAAGAAACCAATATTGCTTCAGTAATATATGACCTCTCCATCAGAGGAGAAAAAAAATCTCCTTCAGAGGAGGTGAGAGTAGTAAAGCAAGCAATTTTCTACTAATCAGTGTTTCAACCACAACTTTGTTTATGAGCCCTTTATTATTATTATTTACTGCTTTTTTTAACGTTTTATACCATAGGTCCTGTGTGTTACGCTGCTCCCTTTTTTACTGATATGTTAATTAAGAATCAATTACTCCAACAGTTTTTACTTCAAATTCATTTTTCAGGTATACAGCTGATACGATAAGCGAGAGAGGGGAAAAAAAAACTTTAGCAATATGTAAAAAAAAAATAATAATAATAAATATTTTTTGTCGAATTAGATAGCGTTGAGTAAGCTGCAACTACTTATAAAAAATCATAAACTATTTATATTATATACATGAAATTCTTTTAATAATTTATTTTAAGCCTTTAGGGAAGAAAAAAAACTTTTCCAAATTTGAATAATTGATTACACATGTTTCTTTTCTTTTTATTTCTCATAAGTTACGAATACAGTTATGTTTATAGAATTATTAAATTATAATAAACATAGTAAATTATATAGCAAGTATGCATTAAAATTGATAGACTAAAACTCATTTCAAATTCTCCTTCGTGGTTATAAATTTTCTTACTTCCAGCCAAATCTAACGAAAAATTCAGAAGTAATTATAAAACATGCATTTTAATTTCGTCTGTAAGATAGCATATTTAAGTTAAGTGATTGGAATAACAGCACACCCTGTATTATTAAAGCGCTATAATTAAGTTTTACACAGTAGAAAAACACATTTCTGTAATTTTAATCTTCAGCAGACGCAATCTATAAAAGCGTAAAATATTTTCCTCATCTTTCATATTTTTCTTTAATAGAAAACTTACCAAGCTGTTCCTATTGTATAGATAAATTCCGTTTTAAGGTCACAAATGAGGAGTAAGATCTTATTATAGGTTAAGAAAATTAAGTTCAAATAACTTATGTTTACTTTCAGTTGATAATACAATGTTGGTAATACCTATATTGTTCGTTTCTCAAATAATTATTTTGTAGATAATCGCATTGGCAAAACCGATGTTGCAAAATGTACTTCAGCTAATTAGCTTTACATCTTACCTAAGATACTTTAGAAAATTAGTTCATTTCCTTGTCAAATATTAATTAAATGTGTGCAAGCAACACGCATCACTATACTTAGACGAAGATAAATATTGAATAGTTGTTGTTCAAATTTGAATTCAGGTAAAAACGATAGGAAATATGTACGATAGGAAATTAAAATGTTATTATTTTTTTTTAAGTTGTATGAACCCTCAAACTAAATAATTGCAGGTATTGTCAATTTATTTGACATTCATATGTACTTTTTATGTACATACCGTTACATTTTGGTGTTTCCTGCATGTAGAATTTGTCCATCCTATACATGAGCCATTTATTTTGAAAGTGGGATAAGTCCATTTTTGAAAAAATATAAATAAATAAAATAAGAAAATATAAGGTTAAAAATTAAAAATCAACGTAAAATTAAGCACAAAATTTTGCAAATTCTTTGCTTAATTTTACGTTGATTTTTAATTTTAACTTTGCAGCACACAATTTTTAATTGATAAGGCTAGTTACAGGTACTACTTATTTTTTGTAATATTTTTATTTGTTAAGAATTTAGTCAAAAAAAAAATCAAATCCTAATACGTTTTGGGAGATGGAATCCCATAACAATTGAATTAGAGCCCAGTACAATATTTCAAATATATTAAAAAGGCAAACCTTTAAACCTTTAAACATCTTGCAATAACAAAATATAGACTTCCCCCACTTTCAAAATAAAAAGCTTATGCATATGAACTAATTAAAATGTAAAAGAATTGCATTTTAATTTGTGAATAAATTTACCGGTTTACTTTTGAAAATTTTTATTGTCAATTGTGTAGAGGTCAAGAAGTCGAAGTAAGTTAGTCCGCTCTCTGCTCTTGCACCCAGTTTCTCTACCCCCCCCCCCCTCTCTCTTTTTCTCTTACTAATATGAAATCTTGGCAAAGATGAGCACCTGGATTTTTAAACTTATTTTTAAAAAAAACATGTGTGGATGTGTATTAAAAAATATATAATTATAATGTAAATTAATAAATAAATGGCAAAAGTACCAATGTCAGGGATTTTTCAGGTATTAGCCGACATTTTATGGCAAAAATAATAAAAAAATATTATAATCCAAATTATTTTATGAAGTGCTTAGTTTGGAGCTATTATTATAAGTTTAGTCCTGATAGTTATATATTTTGTAAGTCAACTATTACCGCTATCTTTAAATTCATTTAATCTCAATATTTGAAATATTGACAGTGGACCTTGTACCAAGCTCCACATGTAGGGTAAACCTGTAAAACGTCGAATACCTGGGTAATATCGCTTAGTGATATTTTTTATGTAATTTATTTCAAATTAAGTCTCGCTCGGCGCCTGTGAATTGTTCTGTGGAAGCAGCAGTTGATGAACAATAAATAGCCATTGAGTATTTTACAGCTCGATTTGTCAGAGTGTAAAAATTTTTCAGCTAAATGACATAATTACGTGTTTGAAACCTGATTATTTGGTGAGTATTTGCGCAAATAACGCGGGGTAACATATATCTTTTATTTAGAGTAGCAAGGGTAAATGTTTTTTGTCGTAAGTTGTAATGATCAAGTAAATAAAATATTTGTATCGGGGTAACAGCATGTGGGGTAAAATCTGCCAGGGTGCCATGTCGTCCCAATTAATTTAAATACCAAATTTTCTGCTTTCGACTTCAATACGAGATTTTATTACATTTTGCTGTAGTGCTTAAAATAATCATAATAATAATAAGCACTTTACAAGACATCATTTCTTAAATGTGTAAAGATGTATAATGAAAGGTCTTTAAAAATAAAAACATCTTTAAGTAAACAGGCAATGCAAAATGTTATACTATGTTGTTTGGCATAATGAAGCACAGTCATTTATTTTGAAGCATTATTATTTTTATGATTATCTTACTTTTTTATTTTCAATTTTACCATTTTATACGTATCACAGAAACACACACACATTCTCTAAAGTATTAACACTCTTTCTCTTCATCATTAACCGTTTAAAATGACGAAAACCTGTCTTCTTTGCATGAGAAAATTAGAAGTTACAGTTCTGTTGTTTATAAACCACTGCTATGGATAAAGCACTTGTTTTATGAGTGTACTTTGCAAAAAGCACCACATTACTCAGTCTTCACACAGTAGCTTTCGACGACAAACATCGTAAACAGAAAAGGAAAATAAAAATATCACTAGGGACAGCATAAAAACTGCAAGGATTCATTTTTATCAGTATTGTTTTTTAGAATTCATTTCAATAGAAACTTTCTTGTAATGCATATTTTTCAATCAAACATGGCTTAAAAATAAAATAATATTTAGTGTCAGTTATACATATCATAAATATAAACTCTTACATCACCTGATGAATGCAAAGTAATTTTCTCCAACTTACATTTTTATGTAAAAAATATGTTTGCACGCTTCATCGCCATTGGCTAAGCATATGCTGATCCGTTATAACACTTCCCTGGCTTAGAGCTACATAACTCTATCTAGCTCACATTGAACACTTTTTATCTTCAACTGAAAGCAACGGAATTGTCATGTGCCCTGGTAAAGTATATTTTCGTTTCGGAATATTAAAACTCGTGCTTTTAAAATTATTAAAACTTTAATAAACTGGATACCCTGATTAGTACATTACAAGATTATCACACCTATAAGTATAACTATGTCTTGTTTTTGATATGATTTTTTACTGATATATTCCCTAAAATTTTAATTCTACGTTTAAAATCAAAGTACTTGCGAGTGTGAAATTAAACGATTTTTTTTTAAATTTCAAAGCGTATTTGGACATCCAAACACAGTAGGTGTCACATTAAAAGGTGTGTCGTCCTTGCACGCATGTCAGACTTACATATTGAGGGTAATAGACAGAAGTCTTGTATTAATAACTCGTCCGTCTTCTTCCTGTCTTTTTTTTTCCTGCTAGGTTTCAAATATGATTATTATACTTAATATGCTTGTTTACGATACATGAAGCAAGGCTAATGAGCCTCAAGATTTTTTAAAACATATTAGACATGTACTATTCGTTTCGCAAATCTTCTGTAGCTCCCTAAAAAATATTATAGTTTTATGAAAATCTCCTTACCAAACACGTAGACTATGCAGCAAAAATATTATATTGCTACAAAATTGAATTTGGAATATTAATAATAGTCTTGAATTTTTCTTAGAATAACAACAAGAGGCGTAATTTCCCACGCAGTTTTCGGCATGGAATTAAAAACATTTTGCCATGTCTAGATCCTTCCCTAAATTTCACACCATGAGTCACAACGTGGAAATGGGAACCACAGTAGCTATAGAATGCCTATAATATTCCAGACTTTCTCTAGGATTCAAGCCTGAAGGCATATTGAATATAACTTATTAATGACCTACGGAAAATACAAAAAAAACTAAAAAAGACAATATATTTCTATACTTACAGTTACGAATATAATCTAGAGAAATTGAGTCCTGTTGTCGTTCCTTGTGAGGCACGCAATATTTTTAAGACGTTGTAAAGAAGGGAGAAGAGGAAATAATATGTTATTTATGTGTATGTTTTAGCTCGTAATTCTAGTAAGTCTTCTTTGTTATCGTCCTTTTATTTTGCAATTGGTATAAGCCCCTAAAATGGCAGCAAAATGTATTTTAAAAACTGCAGTTAATAAATTTGAAATGTTCAATAAAAACAGTCAAAAAGCTATTGACTGTTCTTAAATAAAATTTTCGATGGAATAGATTGGGGTAAAATGGGTTATCTCAGTGGTAAAAACAATGTAGAATTGAATTTTTAAAACCGCACTTTGTTATAATATTATTCAGTTTTTCGGAAATAATTCTTAGTCCCCAAAAATTAATTTTGATGAATACGGCAGCTTAAGCAAAACAAAATACACCTTTTGGATGAGGCTTTGAAAAACATATGGTTTAGAAACTTCTCAAAATCTTTCATGTTTTATAAAATAACAGGGTCAGTTCGTAGTATTTTCCTTAAAAAGAGACCAACATTAGAATATTCAAACTGAAAATATATACATAAGTATAAAATTAAAGATGTGAAAAAAATGAGAAATCTAGTTTATGACGAGACAATTTTACTCATTTTTCGCTTACATCATCAGTTTTTACTTCATTAATTCCGCCTTAAAATGCATGATTCCTAGTGCAAGTTGCAGAAATAATACTTAACATGGAAATATATTTCTACTTAAGGCAAGTTTTGTAATCAGTATTTTAATACGCAATTGTATTTATGTGGGCGTGTTAAGAGTTGAGGACATTTTGCGTCATTTTATCCTCAAATCATTTCGATTGCTGTATTATTTTAATCGTTAATATTTCGACACAATATCGTTAATATTCTGTTTGATAATCTTCTTTACTGGTTTCCAAATGAACATGTCAGTAACTTAAATATTCCGTTAGCTGTATGTACTTGGGTTCGCAATAAATCCCATAGATATTTTTAAAATCATGTAATAAAAGACACATTTATGATGTTTATTTATTTATTTATTTACTTTTGTACAAACACAATTATACTTAACAGATTCGACGATCACAATACGAACATCCTAAATCCGAACTGCATTAAAATAATAGTATAATAAGGGTATGTTTATAGAGTTTTCTTTTTACTGTTGCAACTTTCCGAGTTTTATGCAAAATAATTATGCTCGATGAAAGCAAACAAATGCATTTTTATGGGTTCCAAAGCATAAAGATAACAGTAAAAAGTCTCGAATCGTTTCAGTCGTCTTTCAAAAGTAGTTGTTTGCAGATGTCCGTAGGGGAAATTTTAGTACTACTTTTTCATTTTAGTATTTTAAAAAGTTTTAGAACCGTTTTTTTCATAGAATGTGTTTTTATATTCGCTTTACATTTCTGTTCTAGAAGTACATAAATCTCTGACAGTTTTAACTTGCTTTTTTTCCGTTATTTTTTCAGTTTGCATGAAAGTAATCTGCATTTTTCCACGAAAAGTTTTAAAAACATGAAAACAGATCGCCTGGTTTTTTATCTCTTCTATTTTTCAATAAAATAGGACCCATAAATGTAGACAATGTGATTTATAGGAAAATTCTGTAGGATTGTGTACTGTATATGACATTAGTATGCCTTGTGAATTTTACCTAAATATAAATTTTTAACAAACAATAAATAAAAGACTATCTTAATGACTCCGACAAAAATATTGACGAAATTGCAGAAACAAAATTACTTCAAAGTTTTTTTGTTTTATTTCTAATGGGCTGCTGTTGGCATCTGCCAATTGCAGACCTAGTGCGTTCCCGAGAGATTTGCACCATCTCTTTCAGTGGCACAACAATGACTGTGGTACCATCGCCCGCAATATAATTTTGACGTCCAGTTTCTACACCTGAAAGGGCGAGCATCCGGACTCTGTTGGTGATAAATTGCACAAAGAATTTAATTCAGCCGAAAGCATTTTTTTTGAGATTTTCTATAGTGGTATTGCTTTTTAGCCTACTTTTCCGTAAAAGTTAAAAAATAATAATAATAATGAAGCATGTATCGTTAAAGATAAGAAAAAGTCAAAAATAAGTGAAGTAATTAAATAAAGATTGAAAAATAAAAAACTTGAGTAAAAGTAGGGATTTGAGATGGGGGAAAAAGTATGTCTGTCGGTCTGTCTGCCCCCCCCCCCCTAATAACTTTTGAAAGAATTGTCCAATTCGAAAGATTTTTTTTTTACATTCGAAAGATCTCGGCGAGGACATCTAATTTCCATATATTAATTTTTGAGTTGAACAATTTACGCTCAATTTTGAACGGTTTAAAAAATCTTAACATTACCGTCTATAGGCAAATTATCTAAACTCTGGGAGTAAGATCCACGTTCCTATGAACAAGCTTATTAGAAGAACCTCTAGGCGTGAAATATTTTTTGATTTGAATGATTGCGATTCATTTTTGAACAATTCAAAAAAACTAACATAGCGCCGACGGGTGAATTTTAACCCTATATGAATCCTGATCTAACGGACCGATTTGCTTGGAACAAACTTCATTGGAAAGCTCTTATGACGTAGAACATGTACCGATAGAAAGTTAATCCAGAACTAACGAGCCTATTTTCCGATGAAATTTTTTGATTGATTTTTAAGAATATTTTTGAATGAATGAATGATTACAAGAATAACTGAAAAAATGAATGAACAAATGAGTGAATAAATAAGCTAACGTACGAAAAAACAAGTAAATTAATGAATAAATGAATGATTGAATATATGAATGAATGAATGAGTGAATGAATATGTATTAACCGTTGGAAAAGGTATATTTGAAGTAATAAAAACCAAAACTAAACGAGAAAGCGAGAGAGAGATAGCTAGATTATAAATCTGAAGTTGGGTGTATGCGGGAAAGTAGGCTCGTATAGTTCTAGACGGAACTTCTTGTTGTTACTACCATTATGTCGTTATATACTTTCATTAATAAGTTATCTGCAATATTGTTGGCACTAATACTAAAAAATGCCTATTATATATATATATATATATATATATATATATTTTATTTATGCAGTATTTATTGTGAGGAAAAACTTGCAATATGAAATAAACGTTAGCATGAAATGTTGTTTTAATTAAAACTATTCACCGTGTGGACACAGTCAAGCCATTTTTGATGAAAATATAATATCATTTTGCTTTGATGAGACCAGTTTTTCTGAGAATCAGCGTCACGGAGTTATTTTGTTTCTGACATTGTGAAGAAGAAATGAAAAAAAAAAAAGACTCTGAAACATTTAGTCACCTGACTTTTCCGCGTTATGTTGTTCCATTTCCTGAACTAGAGGAGAATGTTTTCTTCATATGTCAATTTCAATATTTATTTAGGAAAATGATGGAACTGAATAAATAAAATGCGCCGGGGAAATTGCAAATAGTTTTTCTTGAAAATCGTACGACTTTATTACTATTTTATGAGGATGGAAATTTTAGTTTCGTACTATGAATTTTCTGGTCTAACTAAGGTATGCATTAAATAAAAATGGCATATAATACCAACTGCTGGTAAAATGTTTTACTTTTTAAAGTTTTATTCAAGTAATGTAATGTTGCTTTAGTTAAAAATTTTAAATCATAGTCTGACTTATTTATTTCTACGTAATAATGCATTTAGTATTATATGAGAAAAAAAATTTGTAATACGACGTCAAGAAAATGAGTCATATTACTTAGACTTTAGTTCATTAACCTTTTAACAGTCGCATAATTTTCAAGAAAAGAACAACAGAAGCGTCTTTTTTTCCAGAAAAGCATTTTAGAAATGTTTAATTTCTAATTATACTATAAATAGCTTGATACTATCATGTTGTACGTAGGACAAGAAAATAAATATTTGTTTGGGATTGTGGACAGGATATTTTTTAATGTTTCGGTGCGCTACTTTGGAGCACACCAGCCCGTGATTTTGACGGGGGCGAATAGTAAAAAAATATATTAGTGTAAAAATTAAATAAAGACTTCAAATACTTCTCTTCATTCCTTGTTGAATCGAGCCTCAGAACACTTCGTATAAATGATGATGATGTCGAAATTTGAATATGCTGTTAACGTATTTTCTCCTTTCATGTCCATGACATTTATTCATTGTTTACATATGATGACTATTTTTTTCGTTTTCAAATAACCGTTTGTAGATTTTTATGTTAGAATGTGTCAGTTTAAATGATAATTCCTTTTTTGGTTCCGAAAATTGTAATTATTTTCTTTTTTATGCTGTATTTTTCTGACGAAATTAAGAACATTTTTGTAAAGTAAGCCTACATGAATTGAAGTAAGCCTACATGATTTGTGTCTCTCCTTTACGTTGAACTGAATCGTGATCTAATAAAATTTATCTTATTCGTTTTCACTGCAAAATTACAATACAAAATCTTCTAGTTATAGCGATTGTATTTTTAAGGATTTTCATGGTGATAATCCGTCGATGGTTCAAGATGATTTTGAACCATCATTTGTAAACTTTCAACAATTTTTTAACGTAATATTTATTAAAGTTTACTAAATCTTTAGGCATTGTATGAAATTCTATTTTCTCAAACAAAAAAGTTATATTAGAAGCATGCCTTCTTAAGTTTTGATACTCCAGAACGAGTTACCATAACCTAACGATTATAAGTAAAAAACAAATTTGGTTTTGTCAAAACGCATGAATGATTTGTTAAATTGAAAGTTTTTTGTAAAAATTTTCTTGCTAGATTGATTCTACTTTGAGTTTTCAAGTTAAGGCACATAAGAATCATTTTTATGTTCAGTGCTTTAAATTTCTTCTTATGTAATAAATATCACAGTTCAATACATCTTTAGTCGTTGTACAAGATTTAAATTTCTTGAAATTAGAGAGTGACTTAGGCATTAAAGGAAAATGTATTTCTAAAGTATGGGTATTTCAAAAAAGTTACTGCAAATAAATGCTTTGACTGGCATTTAAAAAAAAAGAGAAATATATTTCTTATTTGCTGCATAAGTATACAAATAAACATCTAGTATTTATTTTGTATTTACATCATTAAATTCTAATTGGTACACAGGTGACTACAGAAACGTATATCATTAGCTTTTATGAAAAAAAACATATCTTACAAAAATGATGTGGTATGTTGTCACTTATTAGTAGGACTAATCAGGGACATTTTGATAATTTTAAGAAATGTGTTTAAGAATCTTTTAAGGGGGAGGAAACAAATTTTTTTTAATGCCAGTCAATTTCATATGGTTAAATGAATACATTTAATATATTTTTACAGCAATTTAAATGCAAATTGTAGAAAAACATGAAATTGAGTCGTATGTAATGCCAATGGCACTCAATGTTAACAGAAAATTATTAATGGTAAGTTTGAATACAGCTTTTCGAAGTTTTTTATACTTGCGTAATACTTCATCTTACGATTATCCGCAAAGAAATTTGCTTTTTGCGGGCACACATAGCTACTTTATTTTGACAAAACTGAAAGTGTGACTAGTAATATCTGTAAGGTAAAATAAGAGTGCAAAGAAATGTACACAGAATGCGTAAGAAAGACTTTTTTTCTAAAAGTCTTATTACAACTCGAAGTAACAAATGAGCTCAAAGGTTCAGTAAATGCTCATTATTAATGGTTTTTTCATCATTAAAACTGTATTTTGCCTCCGGTAACAAAAGAAATAAAGATTTATGCTCAGAAAAATGATGAATAACTTTCAAATTACCATTTTCATTTCATTATTTTCTTCTTTTTGTGTTACTTTTTCTTAATGCTGCTGAAAAGAGATAGCTATTTTATATCATTTCGAAAGAGAACAAAGGAATTTTGAATTTTTTTATGTGGAGATAATGAATTACTCGCAAAGAGACAATATATGAAAAAAGTGTTTATGTAGAAAAATGGCAAGATCACAATTGAGAGACAGATTTCTTTAGAATTTTGAAACTCTAGCGACCTTTGTGAAAGAATTCCGCGATGAATAGTTTACTAAAGGATTTTTGGTCTAATAACGACTTGCATTGGACAAAAGACTGTTTTTAAAAGTGATTTTCTTACTTGCTAAGACTATTTTTAGCCTGAATCTTGCAACACATTATGGAGTAAAAATTTACAAAGAATAATGATAATAATTTGCTAGAGAGAAACTCTTGAGGTGATTTGTTTTACTTAAAATGGATGCTGAATGCATACGGAATTTAGTTCAATTTTACATCTGGGTTTAATGTGGTAATCATCAAGCAATCATTCAGTTTCTTATGAATAATTTAAAAAGTACTTAGTCCGAGTTTATTTGCTGCTTTTTTTCCATAAATTTCAAATCTAAGTATTTCGCAACTAACAGCCCTTGTGATGATCATGCATTTCAGGAAAGAAAGCAAATTTTTACAATAAAAAAATAAGACTTTAAAATAAACTTCCTGAAATAGCCAAATGAAGAGGAACTCTCATTTGAGTAATATAGTAATAATAATAATAACCCTTTCCATTTGTAGAAGCAGCTGTTCCATAAAATTCAAACAGCTTTTGTATTTTTTGAAAGAAGTGTCTAGTCTAGTTACTAAGAACCTGCTCTGTTCTTCACGAAGGAATCAATGCTGGACTCTGGGCATGGGAAGTACTTCACCACATTTTCCATGACATGTAGCAACGCATGGTATCTCTAATGCTTCTCGATAAAAGCTAGGGTGTTGGGGGAAAATGAAACCTACAAAAGGTAAAAGTTAATGCTGGATTTTCTAGTATGATTGCGCGTAGAGAGAAAGGAGAAATATATTTTAGTTTTCTTGTAATTTTGATAAAGCACATTTTGATAAAGAGGAAGAGAATTCCTATGATTTAAAGCAAGGTTTCCATTTGTGTATTATCTACTGTGGTTTGCTTTGTATTTAATTACACGCAAAGGTATTTTTACCATCTATAAGCTACCTTTGAAATTAGTTGATTAGTCTCAGAGTATAGAACAGGTCCTGTACATGTGATTCCTATATCTGTTGCAACTACAGGGATTGTCCCTGCTTAAATCCATTGCCATGTGGGAATTTACTTCTTTGAAATAATTTTGCGACAAGATTTTTGAAACACCTTAACTTTGCATAATACTGTAGTTCATTATTATAACTCTTACCAGTCACAAGCCTGTAGTTTATACATCTTACACAGACAACTAACGAAATTGTGCTAGGTTTTTCATAACAATGTATCCATCTGAATCTATCGATAAATATAACACAATTTCACTTTTAATCAATGTTTGTGGGTATTGTTGTACTTGATGAAATAGCGGTAACTAATGGAATATTAAAACATGGCTTTAAAACAAAACATATTAGGTTCAATTCTTAGTCTGCAACATGTCTAAAAAAAAGTAAACTAATAAATAAATAAAACGAAAGTGAAATTGATTCACATTGTATTTTCAAATATTTTCTACAAACATGCGACATTTGTCAGCATGTTTCCAATGAAATCCATAGGGAAATCCCTAATTAATAAGCATTAAAGCCCAGTGAGTAAAACAAACTTTACACAAAGTAAAATAATTCAAAGATTTATTTATTTTTTTAAAACAATTGCTGTAGCAAAGTATGAAATATTTGCATAGCTCTTTTTTTTTATCCATTTGATGTTCTTTTTTGAAACTTGTGTTTCTTTCTTTGTAGAAATCTTACTTAGATGCATTCGTTTTTAAATTTAGCTATAAATTACATACAAAACATTTAACCGCGCATGCTCAATTTTTACTGATACAAAATTTTTAAAATGGCATAGTAAAATACTTTTCAAAACTTTTTTTCATGCATTTTGACTGTCCTTTGAATAACATATTGGACCAGAAGCTTACCAGACAGCAGTTCAATTGACCATTATAACGGGGATACTTAATTTGTCTGTTTCCTCAAGCCTCAACAGCTACAAACTCCGTCTGTTTATCCAATCAATAGTTTAGAGTCAATTAACTAGAGTTCGTAAATTAATGACGGGGAACGACAATGCTAGAAGTTAGGTTCCTAGTAAATATTGCAAATATTGTACGCATTTCAGTCGTACTTCAAATTAATTGAAATAGCTTGGGATTTCCTTGAAAGCACGTTACTTTTGGAATATTAATTGTTTAAGTTGTAATATTATTGTACAACGTTAAAACAAAGTTTTGTATAGATACGATAGAAAAATAATCATATTTACAAATTAGAATGTCAAATCCGCTCAAGCATGAAATAGTTCATTCGATATAGTCATGGATTTTGTTACGAAAATATTTTACATCGTTCACCTCAAAAAATTTGGTTTATTTTCCTCTTTTGTTTGTTTTTGATTTTCCGCAAAATGTTCAAAAATTGGCAAATCGTAGATTTAAAAAAAAAGTTAATTGCCACTTTTTATGTCAGTCCTTAAAACTGCAAAAGAAGAAATTTATTTTAAGGTTGTACCACAATCAAAATCCCTGTAATAATTGTTTTAACAATTAAAAACGTTAAAGTTTACTTGGAATGGTTGAGAACGTAACTAATCAGAGTAATCCGTGAAGAAAATTATCCGTACTAGAGAATCATTAAAGATAAAATAGTTCCATAGCCAATCAATTGTCGTATGCGTTGAGATAATGTGAATGAAGCTCAATGCATAAGTAATAGGAGTAGTTTTAATTAATTAAGAGCATTTCAAACTTTTTCAAAAAGTAAAACTTCCCTGAAATAAAGCTACTTTTAGTTTAAAAAAAAATTAATGTGCAAAACTTTGGGAAAAATCTGTGATTGCCAACATTTACAACTATGCTTTTGAGCGATGCACTACAAGAAAATAATTTTTTAAAATTAGTTTTGTCAACAATATTCGTTGTAATATAAAAGGACTCTAATTGATTTTTTACAATATACATTAAAAAGCATCGACAAATCATTAGGTAATGCTATTATTACAGTAAAACAAACTATAGCAGCGCTATTAATGATGCGTTATTTGAAAGTTCTGACATTGAAAAAACGAACTTGCATGTTTTTAGATTTAGCCGATGAGCGAGAGGAAATAAAAAGAATAAAGTTGGATTATAAGTACAAAATACGTTGTGAATATAAAATAACTTTCTAATACACTTATCGATCTTTTGTAATAAATATTGAACAACATCTAAATATCACCAAATGTTATTTTTAATCACACTGTACGGGTAACCCTTTTTTTTTTAAACATAAATTTACTTTTCAATTTAAACGAGCTATAAAGGAGCTTTTTGAAATCGAAAGACAATGAGTAAAATTTATTGAAAACTATAGTTCAACATTGCTGTACTTTCCCCACAAGAATTTTTAATCTTTACAATTCAATGTCCTACAATAATTTCAGCCATCGTATAAATTCTTATTCGAAACTTTGTTTATAATTTTTCCGTAAGATTTTACACTCTATAACTATAAATGACAATTTATGTCCTAACATTTTTTTCTAAAATTATTCTTTTAAATATAGGTAAGTACTCTATATTTGAACTCAGAGAAATATGCTAAAAGGATCAGAGAAATATGCTAAAAGGATGATTTGAGAATAATAAAAGTTTGCATTCCTCTATGCTATATTTTGCGAAATTGAGTATATGTATGTGATATATTTATGTTTTCCAATTAAAATTACATTGCAGACATTACATCGTCACATGTATCTTGTACCTTAGCTATTTAGTGGAATCACACATACACCAGTGTATTTTCCGAAGCTTTTTTATGTTGTCTGCATTTATTGTCTTTTGTAAAATATGCCCGCAATGATGTACTTAGTTTTTTTTTTTCAGAAATTTATAGAATAAATATTTTTATTGCAAATCATTTCCTTGGTTACAAATCAGTTTTAAATTCCGTCCTTCCCATTTTTACAACATAAAAGAACAAAATATGGAGATGAAGTTCTCTTAGCTTCATAGCTCAATTTCGACCCCAACGCGCATTGCTTTGAAGAAATGATTCAAAATACTCGTGAAAACATTAAAGTAATGGATAAACATTATATAAAAGATCAAAGCATGACCGTTGCTTTTGAAGATGTCATCTGATGAAAAAGAGTGGAATATTATTAAAATGAAACGAACGTAATTCACCATATGAAGTCACTGCTTTTGATATTTGAAAGCTAGTACATAACAGTCCAGAGGGGTTTGTAAAAAATTATAATAAACAGTAAGAAGATATATTTTAAAGCTGAATTCGTAACGTTTGTAGTAAACGTATAGGTTTGCTTGTATCGTCTGTACTTGTCCATTATAACTATTGATAGCACGAAGCGCGGTTTTTGCCGAAGCGCCGAATACCGAAGCTGCGGCTGCTGTACATATTCATCTTGAAGATTGAACGCACAATAAATGTATGTAATATCATATTATACTCCATATCTTTCAATGCTCTAACTCGGCGGTTCCCAAACTGTGGTACGCGTACCACTAGTGGTACGCGAAACCTCTCGAGGTGGTACGCGTGCAGGCAAAAAAATATGTCTATAATATATTAGTGTTATATTCTATATAATAAAGTTATATTAGCAGTGGTACGCAAAATGGTTTGCAAGAAAAATGGTGGTACGCAAAAAAAAAAAAAAAAAAAGATTGGGAGCCGCTGCTCTAAATTTCAAACATCACTTTTAGCGTACTGTGTATTTTTTTAATTAATACCTCCAATTAAGGCATACGCTTTTGCTATGCAATGGTAGTACCAGAAAAGCAGATATTTTTCATTTTTATTGCAAACATGAAGCCTTATTTGTAATACTAAAAGCATGTTCTGATTTGCTGCAAAAATTAAAATACAAGCTTCATCAGCTTAAATTATGGGTTCTCTCATTCGCAAACAGTTCGGGAATCCGATGTCTCCAATTTTTGATTTACGTGTATGTGTTTCTATTTAGTAACCACTGCTTAAGCCACTTCTTCTTTTTTTTTATATATACATGCAGATTTGAACTGATAAATCTTTATTCATATTTTAACTACAACGTACGACCGGTAAGGTTTCGCAACCAAGATGGACGCCCGATTCTTACTGAGCGCTTGTAAATTACGGTTAGTTAAACGTTCTTTAGTAGAAACAGAGAATAAACGATTTTTTTTGCAATCAGCGGTTTGAGTACCATCTTTTTAATGGTTATTCAATTGTTGTAATTAAATATGGTAAAATAACAATCAAATAAATGGTTATTTTACTATTTTCTTACGGAAATTTTTAACAGTGTATTTCCAAGAATAAAAAAGAAAAAAAAATTGAGTGATCCAAAGAGCATTTCAGGGCAATATTTTATATGTGATTCCTGCAGCCAAGTGTAAAGGCGGCGGTGCTTGTTTACAGCTACTGAGTTAAATTATGACGGTTGTAAGTAGTCTGCTCATTTTTGTTATGTTGCATTGATTCCAGTGTCCAGCGTGGAATCATTACTGCGCATGCATTGATAGTTTATGCCAACATCTAGTGAGTTAAATCACTAAATTATTGGGCTTTAAATAATTAGTCCATCTCCAATTTTTTTCTATTTAATTAGCTTTGATTATTTTCGCAACACAAAAAGCTGCAACTTGAACATTTTTTTATAAAAGATAATATACTATTTTACGGTAATTTTACCAAAATGCGAAACCTTATTTATGTTTTTTTTTGTGAAAGTTTAACTTGGCTTTATAGCTCATTTAAGTATGTGTTCAAACCAATTTAGATTTTTTTTAATCGTAAAATATTAACTTTGTTAATGATTTTATTTCTATTATTTTAAGATTTAGTTTAAATTTTAAGAAGAAGAAAGCAAGGTGCTTTTTCTGAACTTTGTAGCATGTTAACAAAAAAAATACCTTTTTTTGAAAAACCCTATTTCAAGTTTGTGTTCAAACAAATTGAGATTTTTTTTAACATATAAAATTAACTTCGTTAATGATTTTATTTCTCTGATTACTTTCAGCTTAAAATTATGTTAAAGTTTAAGAATAAAAACGCAAGGTGCTTGTGCTGAACTTTATCATATTGACAAAAGTACAGTTTGAAACCTTATTTCTATTATTTATATGACAGTTTAATACGTCTTAATAACTCACTCAAAGTTATGTTCAAAATAATTTAGAATTTTTTTATTAATTATATAAAATAAACTTTGCTAATGATTTGATCTATCTTATTATTTTGAGATCAAAATAAATTTAAAGTTCAGGAATAAGATCATAAAGTACTTTTCCTGAACTTTGTGTTATTCTAACAAAAGTACAGTTTGAAACTATTACCTAATAAATTTAAACAGACAATTTTACGGGCATTATTATGCTATGTAAGGTCATCGAGCAAAGTAAAGCTATTAGGTAACCCATTTGCATATCATTTTCTGATAGTTTCACTCCGTATGTTTGATCATTCAAACTTGTCAAGATCACCCATTTAAATGCAGCGAACAAACCTTCATTTTGCATTTATGAGCAGATATCCACGTATTCCAAACATGTCATTACGTTTATGTTTGAAATGCATGAATATCTGCAAGTAAGCCACTTTTCGTCTGAGCGTTTGGCATGTAGAAAACTACCGACGTTTTGGAGTGTTCATAAATCGTTAGATGCGTTGGTTTGAACCCCACAGAATTCCATAGCTTCTACAAATCATTCTAAAGAGCACAGTAAATGACATCATCAACTTGACAGTGGGCAACACGTTTCTTTTACAGAAGGCATTCTTCTGTATGGCGTATCAGGGATTTTTTATATCCCTTATAATGATGTAAAGTTATATATTGCAACTGCTTGAAAAACAGTAAAAGTTTAACAAAGATACACATGTACGCATTATATTTGGAGTTACATTAAATGTATAATGGGCTCTCCAATATTATGTTGACACGCAGAATGAAGGTGCAGTTAAGCTTAGTTTAAATTGCATAAGTTTCAAAGGATTTTAATCTTAAATTCTAATTTCATGCAAAAATACGTTTTTTCCCCTGTTTACTAGAGAGGTAGATGTGGTAAAATTTATATTAAACTACTTTTAAACTATTTCTATTGCTAATTTCGCAAAGGAAACCAAAATCGCATCAAAAGTACATGCGGCTGCTTCAGAGCATGTGTCTATTTTTTTTTTCTAAAGCTTGATTAACGAGTTACTAATTCCGACACAGCACTTCGACTAATATCTTTGTTTAAAGTTCTACTTCATTTTTTTTTCTGAAAATTCTTAAAATGAAACTTCGTCATTGCGGTAATGTCTGCATTTAGTTGTTAAAAAATAAAGATTAGAATCGTCTTAATGAATGTTCGAAATTTATTTCGCATGACGAAAGTTGACTATGCCTGATTTCAACCAAATTTGTAATTTCATAAGTTCTTTACTCGTAAAAAAGAAACTCGCTTTATAATAGCTATGTAATGCAGTGATTAATACAAAAAGAAACAAACTTAAATTTTCCAAGAGTATAATGCACATTTATATTGCAGTTGTAATAAGTTATGAGCCTCGAGAAGTTTTAGTTTGTATTAGACCTTTGAAAAGACCTCGGTGTTGTTTTTCCCATGAGAAAAGTCGCCTTGATGAATTAGATAGAGAAATGTGCGCATTTAATCTCCGAGGCAACATACATCTTTTACACAAGCCGTTAAACTGTCATCCAAGGAGCTGAAATAAGCGAAAATCGTCCAAATAACTTGTTGATGTGACAAATACTGAAAAGTAGCTTGTGGCTCTTTCTAAGTAGTTTCTTTCTTAAGTTGTGTGGAATTTTACGTTTTATGATTACTTTGAGCGTCTAGAAATGTTGCAATTAAGGGTATAAGTATGATGTTATCGTTAGTTTAGTCCATCAGAAAGAATATTTTTGCCATTACATGAAATAAATAAAGTGAAGACGGGATAAAGTGAAACAAGGGATACAATAAAGCATTGCTTCTAAAACCAGTAAAATTTGCCACAGATAGTTGCAGTTTATATATATCTTATACAACTATATGTTTCAGTTCCTGATGTGGACACATTAACAGTTCTCCAACATTAACAATCGAAGATAGTAGTTTTCCAACTATTAAAAGTAAATTATTTGCAAAAAATAATTCTGCTTCCTTTTCCTTGTCCTAATCGTTATTTTATCTATCTATTATTTGTTCATATTGTAGTAAACAAGTCTCTAAAACTAAAGTTAAAACAATTAAATATTAGTAGTTTCTAAATATTTTTTATTTAGTAATGTCATTGTGGAGTACAATGAAACAGGTTTTATTGTACCCCAGGTGAATGCATTTACTTGAAATAATATATTTATGTTAAAAACGACATCACTTTTATAAAATAACATATTAATGCGAAAACAATCGGAATTTTTTAACACTGTATATCTTAAGAATGAGTCATAAAAAATAGAATTAAAAAATATTAACTCTTATATTTCATGCAACTTCATTTTCTTTAAAAATTAACAAAATAAATAACTTATAATAATAAATAAATAAATATTTTATTCCGATTTCTCAATATATTAATTCTCAGTATTTCTTATATTTTCAAATACTTTCACGATAGCGATGGTTTACTGTCGGTTCATTTAATCATCAAAAATTTCATGGGAATTGTATCTGAATCTTAATATTTATTTCTTAGTATTTTAACGCTCCGTAAGATATAAAAATTATACGTGACAACTAATAAAGGCTTTATTCATTCATGATATCTTTAATACAAATAAATTATTCACGTTCTACTTTTTTACAAATGAAATAAGTTAGCTTTTGGTAAACATATGAAAGTCGTTAGAAACATTTCAGTATTCAAATTTTGAGCATTCCATTTCTGTTCTCTTAATTTTCATCTTTGTTGGGACATTTATTTTGTCTTGTATTTACGAGCTTCATAAAAGCACAACGCCGTTGAAAGCTGACAATAAAAAAATTTTTACACTTCCCATTAGTCCACATTCCCTGCAAGTGGAATATGGAAATTGAACTAAGCGCCGTTATTCTGTCTGATAACAAAAGCATAATCCTCTAAAGCAGTTCTTTTTTTTTATTTGACTCTGGCTTATTATCATTTCCCCCGTTGCCAATTAGGAAATGGAAAAAGCGCTCGACCAACTAACGTCTGTAATTGAAGATTGTCGTCTGAACACGAAAAATCACTTCTACTTCATCATTTGACGACCAATCCATCTTAGAAAAGTTGCCTATATTCTGACCCTATTTGAAAGACTGCTGCAGATAGGAGCTTTTTTAGTTTTGGCAAGGAATAATTTTAGAACTGTTAGCGGGGGAGGATTTTATTTGTTATCTTGAATGAAATTTCGATGTAGAAATAAATGCAAATTGAATACTTCTTTTTCAGATGATTCGATGATACAAGGTGAAAGAAAGTCATCTACATAAATTTCCGAAGCTTCTTATGTTACACTGAATAAGTCCCGAATTGAATATTTTTATTTTCAATTGTACTTCGTTTCAGCCGGTGCAAATTATGTTAGAATATTATTTCTTTTCGCATCTTGATTTTACAGGAAATCTACGACTTAGAATATTTCTAGCGTTTGATATTTGAGACTTCACTTTTTATTAAGGCAGCAATTCTTTTAACTTTTCTTTTTTGAATTGGTTCGAACAATAAATGAATTTAAAAACTCTTGAACTTTCGAGACAAGCCAATATTTTCAAGCAGTAGGAATGTATAATCAGACAAGTTTTGGTTATGAAATGTATTAGATGTTCTTTTTCTTAATACATAAATTCATGAGAAAACTTTTTCATTATTTGCAAAAAGAAAAATACTTCTTTCTGCAACAGAGAAAAAAGAAACGAAAAACGAGAGGAGGGAAATAATAATTCAAAAAATTAGTTCAAGATGGCTCTGTGATGTACTAAATCAATTCTAATTCGGAACGTACAATTTTATACTTTACTTTATATTAGTGGTTTCTAAGCGAGCAGCTCTTTCAGATACTAAATGCATTCGTAAGAGATACACAGAAAAACGAATGCATTTATGTTGTATTAAAAAGTTAGAATGTTTCTAAATGCATCCGATTATTATAAAGACGCGAAGGATGAATAGTTGTACAATAGAACTGATAAAATCGTATCAAGTTGACTGTCACGTGAGTTTGTTTCAACTCTGGTTAAAAGTTAGCCGATTTTACTATATATATTTTATTAAAAACATCTAAAAGAAAGCCTGTTTTACTAAAACTATGGCTTTCACAGAGGGATGTCTCTTGCTTCTAGAGATACGAGGAAAAGCAAGGTTGTGAAAAAAATGCTCGACATAAGGTGAAGCACACTTCTAGTGCACTACTAAATTGTGTTTCGTAAACCAACCATAAAGGTCATGCAATAAAAAGGGAAAAAAAGCAATGGGGTGCAAAATAAATCAATAAAATAAAATAAAATCACAAAATACGTGTATTTTATTTTTATTTTTTTGTTATTATCTCGAATCCCAAAAAATCAAATAAATCCGAGTTAATGAGTGATAGAAGGTCACTGGTTTAACGGTACCGTCTTTTTTGCTTTATGATGGTCCACATAGTCGTTTCTCATATGTATCGTTCAAAATAAATTGTCCCGTGATAAACGATAGATCGAAGTTTTATTTTAATGCCTTAAAGACGGACAATGGCTACTTGTAAATTAAATAAGAGTGTTATAAATGTCGGTGTATATAGTGACATGCTTTTATTACGCCCTTCAATATCTAGTTACTATTATGTTTTTTTTTTTTTTTATTATTTTTTTTTTTTTTAATCTAAAAAGATGTTAAGGACTCGCAAAGAAAAGATGGAACGAACAGTGATTACAAATTTAAGCGGAGAAAAATAATCAAAAATAACTGACTTCTTTCTCACTGACTGTAAGCAACAGAGCAATATGTATATATATGTAATATGGAAAATTCCTTTGTATCCTTTGTCAGGCTGTGATATGGAGAAATCCTTTGTCTCCTTTGTCTGGCTTTTTCCATATTAAACTTGACAACTCAGGGTTGTCCCACTCATAAATTTCGCTAACGCGTTACCATATATGGTCATAATAATAATAAAATTACACGTTAATTTAAATTCCGTCCAGACTATTTTTTTCCCCGTAGACTTAGGCCAGCCTCTGTCTACGGGATTAAATCCAATAATATATTTTATTTTCCATATGGCCCTCCTATTTAAACCACGTGCCATCACGTGGTGTAGGGAACGTTGTCTGCAGTATAAGAGATTTTCCCCCATATAAATACGACTGCCCGAACGAAAATCGGGGTTCTTGCTTCTTGAAACGTGCTGATGACTTCATGTCCTTCGTTCCAACAATATTAATGTTACGATCGTTGTGTGGTAAAATGTACCAATAAAGAATTGCAACGAAGCCCTGTGCCTCGTCTTACATGGGTCTTAGCGGCCACTGCTGTAGAAGATAGAACGGGACTGCCGTTCTTACAAGCCGGTAGGATCTATGTTCCTATCGGGGCTCCTGCAGAGAAAAAAAAAAAAAACAATCGAAGAAAAGCTAAATCTGCAATGTGCCGCGCCGATGTAGCAGCGTGGATCATCTTTCCAGACGGTTCAATGAACCAATGTGCGGCTTCTTTCACCGAGTGGGGAAAAGCTCGCCCCTGTTGTGGCTTTTAGAAGCGAAGAGTGTTTGCGTTCTGCGGAGTGATTAAACGAAAGGGTCGTTATGTTGTGGTGCTTTAGAATTGAAATTATTTTCATGTGCTAAAGGGAATTCGGATAGAGTAATTTTTAATGTGTTATTCCAAAATGGTATTATTTCGAATTTTCTTCATAAATATCTTATAATTATATGAATATCTTTTTCTCCCGTTGGGTTTTTTACATGATATTGCTTTAGAATTTATTATGATATAAATTGATCATGTGCTTTGGAAGAATAAGTTCTTTATTTGATGATATATTAATTATCGGTTTAAATTTTTAAAAGGGATCTTGTCAGCACGGTTTTTTTTTTTTTTTTTTGACATTAAGATGTTTGAAATAGTAAATTTATCAATGTGCTGTGTAATTGAAATTATGGTATATTTTTTGCAGTATTATGAATAGTTCTGTATATATTTTAGATGTTATGCATTTGTTTACGCGGAATATTTTTGTTGTTAAAGTGGGAAGGTAAAAAAGGAAAAATGTCAAAAATTTGTGTGTTATTAGAATTATGTTATTACGTAGTGGTAAAATGAGCAAGACCATTGAAAATGAAAAAAATTCTGACTTAGAGTCTTCCCACAAAGAAAATTCAAACATGGATGGAGATAACTTAAACCGTAAGGATGCGGAAACTCAAGCAGAGGCAACTGCCGATTTAAGCTTAATAAAAATGGATTCAGAATGTCAAACGATTAGTGATAAAATAAAAAAGATAAGTTTGGCAGATGGCTCTTCTACTTCAAAAATTGAAATAAAAGACAAAAATTCGGGTAGCTCACCTGAAATGTTATTATTTGAACCAGAGTTAGGGATAAATTTTTCAGCATGGTTAGCTCACTTTAACCAGCAAACGGCTCAGAACAACTTAAATGATAGTTGGAAATTAAAAAAATTTCAGAAATTTATTCGCGGTTCAGCGTTAAAGCTCTACATCAATCAATGTCTTTGCTGTAATTCCTTTCATAAAATCATTCAAATTTTTGAAGAACATTACTTTACTCCAGCAAGTAGTTTTCTTGATTTTCAAAATTTAAAATTTTCTGGAAATCCGAAAGAGTTGTACTCCTATTTTACGGAAAAAGTAGAAATGGGAAGAAAAATAAAACTTAGTAACCAACATATCCTTGAGGGGCTTTCAGTGGGGCTACCTGCCCAAGTTAGGGCATTTTTGGTAATAAAAGAGCCAGAAACTCCCACCGAATGGCTTCAGGTAGTTTCAAAATTAATAAATGAAGTTCCACATGAAACACCCAAGTCCGCTTATAAAGGGGTGCAACAAAATATTTTTAGGGTGGAGCCCCCCTTTTATCAAAATTGGATGCCAAAAAATCATGATCAAAGTAATTTTCGTCAACAATATAACTATTCTCGTCAAGATAGTAACAATGTATACCAACCTAATTTTTACCAACAGAATAAACCTAGGTTTGTAGGTTATAATGAAAGACAAAATGCAGTAAAAAGACAGACTGCACATTTTTCGCAGGAGTTACCCCCTAATCCTTGTAAATTTTTCGCACAACAAGGAATCTCCAACGCATATCATTGGGGACAATCTTGTGTGAATAAGCCAAATACATCGAATTCTGGATTTAAACTACCGCCTCAGCAAAAAGATAATCAATTAAGAGAAGAAAATGAGAGAGTTAACGAAGCATGACAATTAATAATACCCGGGTATATTATTAAAAATGAGGCGAAATTTAAAAATGATTATCAACTATCTAATGACGCGTACACTCAAAATACAAATTCGAATTTGAAGACTATTTATTTAAATGTTGATACCGGTTCAACATTAAATATCATCCCGAGTGCAATTGCAAAAACATTAAATGTTTCGATTAAAGAAAAAATCGCTGTAAAAATAAAACAAACGAAGGGAATGCTACAGCTTAACCAAACGTGTATTCTTTACCTTAAGGTCGGCAATATAGTTAAACCGGTGGAATTTTATGTTCTAGACACCGATTTACCTTATGCCATATTAGGTTTAAAGAGTTGCGTGGGATTTCATTTGGTCATAGATTGTGTAGGACATGTCGTTATGCAGGATCAGAGAAGACTGATCACCTTTTCTGATTCCGAACCGAATGACTTGTCTTTGCATATTTTACCTGAAATCCTAGTTAGGAACTGTGGAAATAAAGTAAAATAAAATAAAAACGAAAATAATAGTACGGGAAAAATACGCAAGAAAATTGATAAGGAAATTAAAAGAGTGAAAGATCCGAAAGAAAGTAAAACTAAGGAAAGGGTGACGGAATTACATTATAACGAAAATGAAAAGAAAAAGAGTAGCACGGAAAAGAAAACTTGTCTAGAGAAAGATGGAAATGAAAAAATTAGTTGCGAAAAAAATAAGCATTTTCGTATTTCGTCCGATGTTTCTGGGACTGGTTGCGGCATTGGAGGCCTACAATGTCGCGATCCTGTCGGTGGACATTCGGAACTTGAGGAAAATTCAAAGTTAAAAGAAATATTGCGAAATTACGAAGATATATTTTCCAAAAATAAATATGATGTTGGAACAATTAGAATTGAACCTCAACGGGTAAGGTTAACATCCGACTTACCGGTGTCGTTAAGGGCATATAAAACTTCCCCAAAGCAACAAGAAGAAATTGAAAATCAAATTCAAGAGTTATTAAAGGCTAATATAATAAAAGAAAGCTCATCGCCGTATTCTGCACCTGTTACACTAGTTTTTAAAAGAGACGAAAATAAAAAAAGTCGATTATGTATAGACTACAGAAAATTAAATCAAATTACTAAGTCCGACGCAGAACCATTACCCCTGATAGAAACACTTGTAGATAAATTAGGGAAAAGCAAATATTTTACCAAATTAGACATGGCTTCCGGATATTGGCATATACCAATTCATCCCGACGATACTGAAAAGCTCGCTTTTGTCACTAATAGTGGCTTATATGAGTGGAACAAATTACCCTTCGGGTGGAAAAATTCAGGAAGTATTTTTCAAAGAACTTTGCGTCGAATACTTACAAAACATAAAATAAAATTTGCAGCCAATTACTTTGATGACATAATAATTTTTTCTGAAACCCTTTCAGAACATTTAGATCATATTCAACAAATTTTTGAGATATGCAGACAGGAAGATTTAAAGTTAAAAGCATCAAAATGTTCTTTCTTACAGACTAAAATTGAATTTTTAGGGTATGAAATTTGTATTGGTATTGTAACGCCCGATAATAGTAATATTGAGGCTATTAAAAAATTACAACCGCCTAAAAATGTTAAATCTCTCCAAAGATTTCTGGGGTCAATAAATGTGTACTATAAATTTATAGATAAATATGCAACTATTAGAAATCCATTAAACCACTTGCTGAAAAAAGATACAACTTGGCAATGGACTGACAAATGCCAAGAAGCATTTCAAGTTTTGAAAAACTCCTTAATTTTTAAACGAATTTTAAAAATATTTGATCCTAAAAAAGAATGTCATATTTGTGTTGATGCAAGTCAAACTGGTGTGGGAGCAATATTAAAACAGCCAGACAGTTCGGGTGCCTTACATCCCATAGCTTTCCATTCCCGCTCATTAAAAGATTACGAGAAGAATTATAGTATTACTGAGTTGGAATGTCTAGCTGTTGTGGATGCTTTAAATAAGTACCACCACTACCTCTTTGGCCATAAATTCGTCATACATAGCGATCACGCGGCGTTAGTTTGGCTCAAAAATGTAAAAAACTTAAAAGGTCGTTTGTTCCGCTGGTCCTTACAATTAAGTATGTATGACTATGATATTAAATATACGAAAGGCACCACAAACTTCGAGGCTGACATGCTCTCATATACCTGTAAATAATGAATGTGTTGAAAAAAATATAGGAAACCACGTTTCGCATCTACTGCAATTGGATGAAATTCAAGAGGCTCAAAAAAATGACAATTTAACTGGTAATTTTGTCGAAATTAATAACGTGTTATGCCTGCGTAAAAAGGGTTTTACTAAAATTGTTGTTCATTTTTCTTTACGCCGTAAATTACTTGATACTGTCCATGAAAAGTTTGGACACCCAGGAATTCAAAAAACAATTAATTTACTTACGCCTGTATATTATTGGCAAAATATAACATTAGATATAACTGGATTTAACAAACATTGTCATATTTGTCAGGTAAACAAAAAGCCTCGACAAAAAAGATTTGGCCTTTTACAGTCTATGCCTCCAGTTGATAAACCATTTGATCTCGTTGCAGTAGATAGTGTGGGTGGTTTCAACTACTACAATTCCACGAAAAAGTATTTAACATTGTTTATAGATCATCATACTAGATACATGTGGTCTTTTGCATCAAAATCAATCACTACCGAAACTTACGTCAACTTTCTTAAACAAATTTTCAGTGTTCAAATACCTAAAAGTGTATTAAGTGATAGAAATCCATCATTTACTTCATCTCATTTCAAGAAATTTCTAAAGCACCACAAAATTAAACAGCTTTTAACCACAGCTCATAGACCAGAGACAAATGGTAAGGTGGAACGTCTGAACCAAACAATAGTCACTCGCCTAAAGTGCAAGGTGAACGCAGCTTCTGGAAACATGCCATGGCCTAAATTATTAGAGCAGGTGACTCAAGAATACAACCTAACTCCACACTCAGTTACGAAGTTCCCACCTGCGTATTTAATGTACGGTACAGTGCCTTTTCAAAGTCCAGTAAATGAAGACATTTATCCTCCTGTTGAGGAAGCTAGAAAACTGGCAGTGGAAAGAACTAAAAAGTATCATGAAAAAAATAAAATATATTACGATGCCAGATTTGTCGACAAAACTTTTAATGCAGATGACTTTGTGATATATGAAGAATTCAAATATCCGAATTCACGAAAACTTTCGCAACCGTTCAGTGGACCATATAAAATTCTTCGAAAAGTTACGGACGTAACTTATGAAATCAATAAACCAAATGCACACAACAAAGAAAAATCTTGACATAGTACATGTGTCAAGATTGAGGAAATATTACCCACCAACAAATTTCAAACTATCACATGAATAATGTGATATAAGTCATTCACTTTTGAACTGCAACAGAATAATCCGACTGTAATTAAACTGAACTACATATAAAATTTTGTAAATATCATTTAGTAAGAAGTAGGGAAAAATATGTGTATAATAGTCTGTGATGAAAATGTTCAGTAATTTTTGTAATTGTATAGTATTTCTTTCAAAATGTGTATATAAAATTTAATACATAAATTTATGTGGGAAAAAAGGCTGCAGATAATTCACTTCTTCAATATTTAACGTAATAGAACTTTTGGGGAGGGGGGATGTAATATGGAAAAATCCTTTGTATCCTTTGTCAGGCTGTGATATGGAGAAGTCCTTTGTCTCCTTTGTCTGGCTTTTTCCATATTAAACTTGACAACTCAGGGTTGTCCCACTCATAAATTTCGCTAACGCGTTACCATATATGGTGATGCCTAAGCTCAATTTGGTTTCCCTCATTAATTACCTCCAGACTATTTTTTTCCCCGTAGACTTAGGCCAGCCTCTGTCTACGGGATTAAAGCCAATAATATATTTTATTTTCCATATGGCCCTCCTATTTAAACCACGTGCCATCACGTGGTGTAGGGAACGTTGTCTGCAGTATAAGAGATTTTCCCCCATATAAATACGACTGCCCGAACGAAAATCGGGGTTCTTGCTTCTTGAAACGTGCTGATGACTTCATGTCCTTCGTTCCAACAATATTAATGTTACGATCGTTGTGTGGTAAAATGTACCAATAAAGAATTGCAACGAAGCCCTGTGCCTCGTCTTACATGGGTCTTAGCGGCCACTGCTGTAGAAGATAGAACGGAACTGCCGTTCTTACATATATATATATATATATGATATTAGAATAATGCATTTCATAGAAGGACATTTGTCCGATGGGGGAGATGCGAGAAACAAAGAATAAATTCAGGAGAATGAGTATTATTACGTTCTTCGGTTACTAAATAATTTATAATGATTTTGAAACAGCCATAAGTCACAAACGACACGCAAAGAAGAACAAAGAAACCAAGTAAATACAAAACATTAAGAGTAGCAAAACTATGAGCTCAATTGTTGAAATAAAAAATCGAAGAAAATAGTTTACTTCAAAATTGATGAAATTACATGAAATTGTGTTGCTGTAAAAAATCGTAATGAAAAAATACTTATTAATAATTTGATTTAAAATCAGATTTTACTGACTCTTAATATTATCAATGTTCGCATTGAATAATTGTAACATATTTAAATATTGAGAACCAAGCCATGAAAAATATTAAATGACATTACTTGTTCATTTATTTCTATGTACAGAACCGTGGGAAACGTCTGATTTCGTTTGCTATTTATAATAATGGCAAGTGTTTGAAACAGCATTATGTGCATTACACATTTTATATTTGTAAAAATTTTAACTAAAATCACAGATGTTGAACACAATTAACAATGACCATGCTGTTCTTTGTAATTCGCTGTATTATGAATTTTCTGGGTTATATTCAATAATGTGATTTTTGAAATTAAAATAAAAGCAAGGAACCCCTATGACAAACAAACTATTGTAATATGCCATTAGGAATAAACGTTATTCTCCATTTTGCATTAAGACAAAAGTAACATTTTAGAGTAAATAAACCAAAATCAGCTTTAATACAATAATATTTCATCTGCAAAAAGGTGAAATAGGAAAAAATCGCAAACGAAAAACGTTAAAAAAATCCCACCTTATTATTTCCTTCAAGCAAATATAACTGAACCACAATCATACCATTAACAGCAGACACCTCCAATTTCCTTTCAATCTTCATTTTATTTTCTATATTATCAAAATGTAATCAATTTCACATGGGCTCTTTGATTGTGGGTACGCATACTTGCAATACACGTGCAGATATCTGCAACAGCTTTCTTCATTGATGTGGTCGAATTTCTTCACAGCCCTCTAACAATAGATACATGCACCCGCATCTGTTAATGTGAAAAGAGCGTGATAGCGTTATATAAAAACTGCCATCTGCCTTATGATTGCAGTGAATGAGTGATCAGTGAGCAGGTGAAAAGTGGATAACAATACACTTCCCACGTACATGTGTGTTTTACACAGTTTGGTGGCGACGACTGAATTATGTAAGAAAAATGTGTATTAAGAAGTGACTTACAAATCTGCACAATTTGCAAGATGCCTATGAAGAAGTAGAGAAGCAGGCAATTGGTGCGAAAGTCAATTGGGTGCGAAAGTCAATTGGGTGCGAAAGAAAGAAAGAAGTAGCGTTGGTGAAGCAGAATCAACGCATTAGATATTAAAAGTAAGGCAGCATGCGATGAAGAGGAAAGTAATCATTGTTTTGCGTTTCGATTTTTGATTTTTACTTGCTGGAAAAGAGCCTATAATTTGCATGATGAGTTTTTTATGTTGCCTTTCGTGTTTATTATTTCCATTCAGCGCAAAAGTTTTATAGTACTTTTAGAAAGTGTATGTATGATTCTTCTATTTTTATGACATAGGAAAATAAAGATTTTTAATTTGAGTTTCAATTTTTATATTTCAAAGCCAGTATCACTTAATGTCATCAAATTTAACTTAATATTGAATTATAGTCTTTCAATGTCTGTAATGTTCCTCCCTAACAATATTTAAAGGGAACAAAAATATGATATTATATTTGGCTTCATTTTTTATATATTAAAGTACCTTGTAAAGCGAAAACAATCCCCAATGCAGACTCGGATTGTTGTTAGTAATAGAACATTTCTTTTTGTTTCTTTAGAAAAAGTTTTTAAAAATATTTAAATTAGGATGTAATTTTTAAATGAATTTCCAGTTATGTACTGTCTCAAGTACTTCACTGTGCTAAATATCTCACAGATAATAATATTTCTGACATTTGAACAGTTAAAACTGAAAGAAGCCACTTTTATATTTTTAAGAAGCGATTTTATTTTTAATATTTCAGAAATTACGGCATTAAAAGAATAAGTAAAAATATTTGTAAGTTTTTGAGATTCAACGTGCATAATTTACTATAAATATTTTTTCCCATTATCAAACATGTTAGTTTTTTTTATCAGGATTTATTTTCAAATACAACATCATTATTAAAAATCAAATGCCTAATCCAGGACAAAGTGGGCATTTGTTTGAGACAAAAAAAAAAAAAAATCCCAAAAATTTATAAATTTTTGATGATTAATTCTTGAAAGCTTTTATTTTATTATTTTGTAAAAAATAATAATAATTTCATCATTAAAAGTATTTTTTTAATTAATGAAATAAGAACATGTGCAAAAGAAAAAATCATCAAAATTCTTTCATGTTTCATCTCTTGTATTAAACAAAATATTTCATTTTGCACGGCCCAAAGTTTTTATACATAAATGAGCAAGTATAAGGAAAATAACTTATCTTATACAACACGTTTTGATGTTCTTCATTAGTGAAAAACTTCAATTTAATTAGGATAAATTATTAATGTAGCCAAATGTATTGGGCAGAAATTATTACCGGAAAACAACTCTCACTCATTGCTTATCCATTTCTCATATGTCAAAATACAATTCGCAATTGATCGTGTCGTGTACCTTATAATTCATTGTCAAAGAGAAATTTGATGATTGCAACTTTACAAAGTTTTATATATTTCCGACCCTCTCCAGTTTTAGTATCATTATCTTTACTCGGAATCATCTAACCGAAAGGAATTGATGAATGCAAATTCATTAAGATAGCAGGAGTTTTCTTTCTTTGTTGCCAAGGTACCTAACTAGAATGCAATAATTATACATATAGTAAACGTAACAAAAACATCTTAAAATAATGTTTCTATTAAAAAAATATATTATTGGATTTCATGCTCAATAAATAGAATGAGCCTATTCAATAATTTATTGAGAAAGAGATTATGTAAATTTTTGTTTTTCATATTGATTCTGCAAAAGTTTCCTAGTTTCGTACCATTTTCATCTTTAAAAAAAAATATTATTAATAATAACAAAAATCAGTAATCAAATAAAATATTATTATTTTTTTGTCCTTCATCATTCATTTATTTAATTTTTTGACTATGCTCATTTTAACAATGTAAAAGTGAACTAAAATCTAATACTAATAATATTAATACGTAATATCAGTTGTATGAAGAAGAATGTATGTATTTATATTGGTTTGTATTTCACAGAGATCATTACCTTATATTTAAAACAAGAAAATGAAATCTGATAAAAATGTGAGATTTTTTAAAACTCCTCATAAAACTGAGGAGTTAACTAAAAACTAGTTAAAACACTAGTTTTTCTTCTTTTTGAAATGAAAAGGAAGAAATTAAATTCAAGGTTAATATTGGTATTTTTCTTATTTTAATTGCATAATTCTTTATTCTGAACACTTATGATAATATTTAGTTGCGTTGCTAATTATTTTAACAACTTACTTCAAAAATAAGTTCCCTTTATATCCTGTCATTAGAAAATAAACAATTGTCTTTGGCTTACTTTTTAAACCTTTTCGCTGCTAATTTTTGGCTCTTTTTTCCCGAAAAAGTATTTTCGTATTTCATTTTAGGGGTGTACTGGTGTCCTGGCACATCCAAATGTCGTTCAAGTACTTGTTTTTTATTATAAAAAATGAATTCACGCAAAAGTTGCTTTAATTTAGCTTCAATTTTCTATTTAATATTAAACGTTATATGTTTTTTAATATATGTGTTTCTTTTCCAATAACTCATGAAATCGTTCAATAAAATACTGCAGATTCTGGCAAACCTTTTCTATAATATAAATAGGCAATCTTTGATCTCTACCGCTGCTTTTTGGGAAAGAAATCATGTATATAAAGCTCGTCTTTGCAGCCTAAAGAATCTCAAATAGTACATATGTTACTCATAATTTTCAGTCTGAACCTCTAAACCAAGCTCGCTGTTGCCGTCAACTAAGAACTCAAATATTTATCATTGGCTCTCCGGTACTTCAGAATTTATGAGTGAACCACTGTTCATTAGGGTGGAACGAAATGGCCTTTTTTTTAGAATTAAGTTTGGGAATAGTGCGGAAAAGTTGTCTTTCAGGTTCAAAAATAATTTTTGAAAATTTCGTTGCAATACCATAACATCTTGAGGTGCTGAAAAGAGTATACGAGTTTGTAAAAGAATGGAAAAAAGTTAAAAACTATAATAGACCTTTAACATTTTGTTAGAATTTAGTTTGGTACTAGTGGGGAAAAGTTGCCTTTTGGGTTGAAAAAGCGTTTTAAAAATTTTGACAAAATATAATAATAATAATAAATATCTTGTGACTTAGTATTTCTTCCTTCTGCACCCTTAACTCCAACTCCGGCGATTACTCAGGCGCTTGAATACTATAACAATGCTATACTAAAGGTGTTTTTATCTTTCTATTCATATTAGAAAACTTTTGTGAGATTTCATCGAGACTTGTAAAAATCTTTGAAAAAGCTAAAAAAAACTTGACATTGAAACCTTACATTGACTTTCAGAAAGCGTTTGATAAAGTACCGCATGAAGCTCTTCTTAGCAAACTTGCTTATATTGGTATTGGTGGAAAAACTTTAATTTGGGTTAAAAATTGGCTGACTGGGAGGAAACAAAGAGTAGTAGTGAAGGGCAATTATTCTCAGTGGATTGATGTTTTGAGTGGGGTTCCACAAGGTTCAGTTCTAGGGCCAATATTATTTATTATTTTTATTAATGATATTACTCAGAGTATTTCTGGGAACATCAATATTTTTGCTGATGATGTCAAAATAATGGGAATTGTGGACACGGAGGAACAAATCAATCAGTTTCAAGAGAATTTGAATCAAATTTCTAGGTGGGCAATTAAGTGGGGTATGTCTTTTAATATTGGGAAATGTCAAGTGCTTCATTTTGGTCGATAATAGGTTGCATGGGAATAAACATGCAACCTATTATTTACAAGGTTCTGTCATTAGGGAAGCAGAAGCAGTTGTTGATCTAGGAGTATTGATTAGACATGACTTCAAGTCCAGTCAGCAGTGTAGCATAGTAAGTAACAAAGCTAACAGGATGCTTGGGTTTATCAATAAGGCTATTTCGAACAGGTCTAGGGAAGTTGTATTGCTATTATACATAAGTTTGGTAAGACCTCATTTGGAGTATGCTGTTCAGTTTTGGTCTCCGTATCTAAAAAAGGATATTACCTTATTGGAAAGGATTCAAAGGAGGGCTACAAGATTGGTAAGTGGTCTTTCAGACTTAGATTATGAGGTTAGGCTTAAAAGGCTCAATATGTATAGTCTTGAGCAAAGGAGAGTCAGCGGGGACATGATTCAGTTGTTTAAATTCATTAAAACGGGAAATGTTGATGGACTACAGCTATGTGCTGAAAGTAGAACCAGAGGTCATTGTTTTAAACTTTTCAAATCTCAGGCTAATCTTGAAATTAGGAAAAACTACTACTTCAATAGGGTTGTGGGCAGTTGGAATAGTTTACCGGAAGCGACTGTTAATTGCAGTGGGGTAAAAACTTTTAAGAAAGCTCTTGATGTTCATTGGGGACTGCTAAATTAACTAGGACCAGCCTAGCTGGGCCCTGAGCCTGTTGCTGGTCGTCACTTTTGTATTTGTATTTGTATTTGTATTAAAAATTTTTATAGAACTTCACATTTTTTTTTCACCTCAAGACGTTGCCCAATATTTTAAATTTCTGTTATCTATACCATAAGGAAACTTTTCCGCTCTATTAAAAATTAAAAATCAAAAATTCATTTTTTCCTAAAAAAACTTCAACATGTAGAAAATATTTCAATTTTAAGAAGCTTTAACGTCCTTGCGGCATCTCAAGACGTACTCTAGTATTTTTCATATTTTAAATTTATCCTAGCTACATCAAAAGGCAACTTTTTCATACTATTACGAATTAAAAATCGAAAGTTGATTTTTAACTCGTTAAAAGTTCATTTTGTTATTAATAACTTCTCTCGACTAATCTTCAATACTAAACTTTTAAAAGTTATAGTTCATCGTAGCCTTCATACAAACTAAAGTAATTATCTTATCAAATTTCATGTGTTTAAAGAACTAAATTTATCCAACATTGGCAGCCTTTTAAGGTAACTTATAAATCTCACAATACTGACTTAAACTGCAGTAGGAATTGCTCAATTTTTCACTTTTGTTACTGCTGAAATTACTCACTTTTTTCAGTAATAAACTTAAATGTTAATGAGCAAGGCATTTGCAGTGCATAACAACCGAATGCTCCTAACTTCTTAACGATTCCATCAATTTGTCCATTGCTTTGCAGAAGGAAAACATTCGTATTCTTTAAATAACATATGGTAGCAAAAAGGTAGTCCTTATTTTCTAGTCTCAATTTTCCGATTTAGACTAATTGATTTAAAAAAATAAAAAACATGTAGTTTTACGAAACACAATAAATGTTTTAAACTTATTTTTTGTTCCAATAGGATAAATAATTGCTTTACTTAACTTTTGATAGTTGTGACAATAGAACGAAATCTCGGACGTTAAAAATCAAAATTTAATCGACTTTTTTGAAAAACTTTTCGCTTAGCTCAAGCTCTTCAAATCATGAATCCTTGATCTCATTTATATATGTGTTCCTTCTTATCCATTAGTGAAGCAAGGTTAACAAATAAAATGAAAATAAATCAGTAAGTCAGTTTATTGCCTCTTAAAAACACTCATCATTTAAAAGCGGTGCTCATATCTATAGAGCCATCGATTGAAGCACTTTAAGTGCAATCTCTTCTTTCGATGACTTTTTACCGCTCCACTGAGCACACCGGAAACGCAATGCTTCTAAATTACATTACGCGAACAGCGCATCTGTAAATGCTGCTAATTAAATTGCGATTGAAATCATGGTGAGCTCAAAAGTTTATGCGATGCTAAACATTAGACGGTGGAAAGAGAAAGAAACATGAGAAAATGCTGACATTTTACATTAAATTTGAGGTTTAAGTCTGAGAAAAATAAATAATAATAATGACATATTATTATGAAAAGGAAGTTTTATCATATTTTGCATTTAAAAAATGATAAATATTTATATATTTTAGAGAGATAAGCTTTGATAGCAGAAATTCTGAGAAAATGCTCAATATAACGCGTATGTATTTTGCTGTTGATCCTAATCATTTGCGCTCACTCATCTTCGAATGATTGCATTAGTACTAGAGTGGACTCTTTTTTACTAGTTTCAATTTAAAAAAAAAATTCCGAGCACAATTTGAATATTTCTGATTAGCTACATTAGCAATGTCATAGGCTAGTCCTATGCTACTTGTCCACAATATTAAATAACAGTGTCTCCACGTATATTTTTTTTGGCCACCAGGGGGCCAAGTGTTGCATGCCAGTGTTTCTGTTCCTGCTGAAATTAAGTATCTTTTATGTATTTTTGGATATTTTCTGTTTAATTACTTGTATATTTGTTGCAATTCATTATGTAATTAGTATGTTTTAATTTTGTGAGACTGAAACTCATTCTATTTGCTTTTTTGGGGTGTAATTCAATTTTTTCAGTTAAGCCTAACCATGTGGTGATTGTGTACATTTTGTAAGTCTTGGGAAACAGCCTGTTTTTGTTGTTTACTGTAGTTATTTGTGTTTAAATTCAAGTTATTTGCATTTTTCTATATAATTTGTGTTTTTAATCAGAGTAGTAGCTTAAATTTGCTGATTTGTGTATTATTTTGCTTTTTTGATTGTTTGCATTAGATTTATTAAGCTATGGGAGTTATATGTTTAATGAAGGACTTTAAAAATGGTAATGGGAGTTGGTGGATTTGCTGTGATAGGTGTGAGATGTTTAGTAAATTGGAGGGAAACGCTAATACAGCTACAGAGCAGGAATATATTTGCACAAAATGTGCTGAATTATTAGAGTTACGTGTCAAGGTGGTAGCATTGGAAGCCCAATTAGTTAGAAATAACTTGGGTGAAAATTCTATAAAAGAGGTGGGAACTTCTTGTGATGGGCTTGTTGGGGAGAGTGAGGTTGCAGGAGGAAGGATCTAGTATGGGGAAAGGTAGAACTGTAGACCTAAAAACAGAGGGTGTCATTTCAGGGGATTCTATGGAACGCGGGATAGGTAATGTGGTCGAGAGAACGAGGCGCAAGGTTGCTAGGTGTTGTTTACCAGGGGCTCGGGTGAAGGATGTTAATAAGGTTGTGGAGAAAAAGGGAATATTTAAGAAGGGAGATTCAGTTACTCTGTGGGTGGGGAGTAACGACGTCGGTAACAGCACAAACGAGGAGTTTGTTAAGGATTGGGAGAACCTGTTGGATAAAGCAACTAACTTTTCGACAGATGTCCAGGTAGTTGGTTTGCTTCCCAGGTATGGGGTGCATAGGGGCTGGTTAAATCAACGGGCTAGGAGCATGAACCTGATTCTTAAGAAACTTTGCATAAAGCATTCAATCAGGTTTATTCCTGTTTGGAGTTCTTGTCAGCGTGATTGGGCTGCGAGGGATGGTCTGCATCTTAGTTCTAGGGGTGTAGTTAAGGTTAGCGATATGATTTTAGAAACTTCAGAATCAAAAAACTAATTTTGGAAGGGGGGATTGGAGAATGTCATGGTGTTGATTTCTGTTCTGGAGGTTTTAAAAATGAGGGTAAAATATTAAGCAATAGTAACATTAATAGTAGTGATTTGAGGCATCATAAAATGTTTAAGACAAGCAAAATGGGCATGCTCAGGTTTCTATATACTAATGCTCGCAGTATCAGGAATAAGATGGACGAGCTAAAAAGTGTTATCGCAGGTGAGGAGTCGGATATTATTGGAATTACGGAAACATCGGTTACTGATGAGGATAAGGATTTAGTGAGCATTGCTGGATATAATTTGTTTAGGCAAGACAATCTGGGTAAGAAAGGTGGAGGGGTTTTATTCTATATTAAGGACACTTTTATTTGCAATGAATTGGTCATTAATAATAAGCCTAAGGATATTGAAATGGTCTGGGTGGAGTTGCTACGCAATAAGGGTAAGAAATTACATTTGGGGAATGTTTACAGGCCGCCTAATGTTAGTCAGGATTAAGACGAGGAGATGTATAGTGTTATTAGGACATGTCTGGTAAGGGCTCGGTCATCATGATCGGAGATTTCAATTTCCCGGGCATAGACTGGAATAGTTTTTACACAAGCAATGGTAGGGAAGAAGATTTTCTGAAAGTGATTGGTGACTGTTTTTTTGGATCAAGTTGTTATCCAGAGGACTAGGCATGGTGCAGTTTTGGATCTAGTTTTTTGTGATGTCGGAAGTTCTGTTCAGGGGTTGAGTATAGGGTAACATATTGGAGATAGTGATCACAATACTATTAGGTTTTGGACCAGCTTCGATGCTCACAAAGGTGAAAATTTCAGATTTGTACCTAACTTCAGGAATGTTGATTATGTTGCACTTAAGCAGGGTTTGAAAGAGGTTTTTTTCTCTGGGTTGGAGAATAGTAAAGCTGATCTTCAGTGGGAAGAGTTTAAGGGGAAATTGGAGAAAACAGTGATGGATTATGTTCCTTTTAGAAAGAAAGGGGATTTCACGAAAATTTGGCCCATGTGGTTCTCTAGGGAGGTGAAAGAGGCTCTCAATTATAAGCAGGCAACTTTTCGGCGACTAAAAGAGACTGGGTGCCATGCTGACAGGATTTTGTATTGTGAAGCTAGACGTACTTTCAAGTATTTGGTATGGAGTAAGAAAAGGGAATTGGAGCAAAAGCTTGCAGAAACATCAAAAGGAATCCTAAGAAATTTTTTGCTTATGCTAATTCAGAGAAAGCTCGTAATACTCAGATAGGCCCACTAGTGGATGAGAACGGGAACTTGATTCAAAATGAGGGGGATATTGCTGATATTCTAAATATTTTTTTTTTTTAGTGTATTTAACAGAAACTGTATCTCAACAGTTGACATAGGCGAGACGCAAGCTAATACACAGCTTGAAGATTTTGTATTTTCTAGGGATGATGCGTTGTATCATTTGAAAAAGATTAAAGCAAATAAGGCTCCAGGACCTGATAATGTTTATCCAAAAATTTTAGTAGAATGTGCAGAGGAATTAGTGGATGTTGTCTTGACTATTTTCATATTTTCATATAACTCGGGGACTGTGCCAGTAGATTGGAAGCTGGCAAACATAACGCCGCTCTTCAAGAAAGGGTCTAAAACTAAGGCAGGAAATTATAGGCCTGTGAGTCTTACCTCAGTTCTTTGTACAATTTTTGAAACTCTGATAAAAATCAAAATAGTGAATTTCCTGGAGGCAAATGGAGTGTTGACTGATTTTCAGTATGGTTTTAGGAAGGGTAGGTCCTGTACAACTAATTTGTTGCATTTCTATGACAAGGTTACCATGGCATTAGATAATAAAAAGTGCGTAGATGTTGTTTACATTGACTTTCAGAAAGCGTTTGATAAAGTACCGCATGAAACTCTTCTTAGCAAACTTGCTTATATTGGTATTGGTGGAAAAACTTTAATTTGGGTTAAAAACTGGCTGACTGGGAGGAAACAGAGAGTAGTAGTGAAGGGCAATTATTCTCAGTGGATTGATGTTTTGAGTGGGGTTCCACAAGGTTCAGTTTTAGGGCCAATATTATTTATTATTTTTATTAATGATATTACTCAGAGTATTTCTGGGAACATCAATATTTTTGCTGATGATGTCAAAACCATGGGAATTGTGGACACGGAGGAACAAGTCAATCAGTTTCAAGAGGATTTAAATCAAATTTCTATGTGGGCAATTAAGTGGGGTATGTCTTAATATTGGGAAATGTCAAGTGCTTCATTTTGGTCATGGGAATAAACATGCAACCTATTATTTACAAGGTTCCGTCATTAGGGAAGCAGAAGCAGTTGTTAATCTAGGAGTATTGATTAGTCTCGACTTCAAGTCCAGCCAGCAGTGTAGCATAGTAAGTAACAAAGCTAACAGGATGGTTGGGTTTATCAATAAGGCTATTTCGAACAGGTCTAAGGAAGTTGTATTGCCACTATACAGAAGTTTGGTAAGACCTCATTTGGAATATGCTGTTCAGTTTTGGTCTCCGTACCTAAAAAACGATATTGCCTTATTGGAAAGGGTTCAAAAGAGGGCTACTAGATTGGTAAGTGGTCTTTCAGACTTAGATTATGAGGATAGGCTTAAAAGGCTCAATATGTATAGTCTTGAGCAAAGGAGAGTTAGAAAGGACATGATTCAATTGTTTAAATTCATTAAAATGGGACATGTTGATGGACTGCAGCTATGTGCTGAAAGTAGAACCAGAGGTCATTGTTTTAAGCTTTTCAAATCTCAGGCTAATCTTGAAATTAGGAAAAATTACTATTTCAATAGGGTTACAGGCAATTGGAATAGTTTACCAGAACCGACTGTTAATTGCAGCGGAGTAAAAACGTTTAAGAAATCTCTTGATGTTCCTTGGGGACTGCTAAACTGACTAGGACCAGCCTAGCTGGGCCCTGAGCCTGTTGCTGGTCGTCACTTTTGTATTTGTATTTGTATTTGTATATGTTTCTAGTAAACTATCCACGACTTTAAGTTCATATTTCATCCGCATCTTGGATTCTTATATTCCAAACTGACCTTGGTCTAAGAGCCAGGCAAGTGAATGAAAAAAGGTATTTAATTTGTACAGTGCATTGTTTTTTGAGCATTAGAGCTTTTCTTGATTATCTTCTTCACATTCACATAATATTCTGCAGAAAATTTAAGCACATATTAATGAACCTTTTGTTGTAACGTAATCTGAACAAACTATATATATATATATATAATGTTAAGCTCGCTTAAAAAAACGAAAATTGCCGCAAATGCAAACAAATAAAAAAAAGGCATACGTAAAAAAAGTAAGAATAACGTTTAGACAAAGCACAAAACTTGTTTTTTGCATTAAATAAAAGTTAACCTTTGAAATTAATTGAAGTTAAAAACTGGCACTTAGTAATAAAAAAATGCGTCTTATAATTTTCGAAGTAAAATTTAAATTATTTATTTATTTTTCAAAAGACGTTTTTGAGTTTGTGATAATATCAGATAAGTTAAGCAATTAAAAAAAGTAAATAAATAAATACATACATAAAATAATAAAAAGCAATAATTATATCAGCTGCTCAGAAGTCAAACAGTGTAAGTCGGTAATTGGAATTCGATTTTTCTGAATTCCGACATCAGTCGATGATCTTTCGAACCCTTCATAATAAAAGTGAATGAAATACTTATATGAAATCAGCTGCAATAATATTAACAATTAATTTATTGCAGTCATTTTTTCAAAACCTTTAATACATCAATGAAAGGGACTGAAGTAGGACTATTGTTTTACTTCTGAATAACTCATTTAGTAATGAAAAGAAATTAAAAATTAAAAAAAAAACACTTGTTACTTTTTATTATAGTTTTTAAAACATTGAATTTTGCACGTTTCACTGAGCGTATTGCTCATAAATAAGATATTAAGTACAAAAAAAAATTTCTTTTGACTATTTTGTTCATACATTTCTTGTTCTTTGGATCCAAAATCAAAAATATTCCGAATTTCTGCATCATTATTATTATCATTATTTTAATGATATTTCTTTATTTCTTACCCTTGTTTAATTTTTTGATAAAAAAATATTTCCATGACATTGTTGGTTTTTTTTTAAGTCAATGCTGATTTAAGGATTTTTGGACTGGTAAATAGTGGGATTTTTAAGTCTTATTTTATCTTTGCGTTGACTGAATACTTCGAATTTGTATGTTTTATTCCATTATGTAACTTGAAATATAATTTCTTTTCCTTTTTCCAAAATGCGTTTTTTTCTTTCTTTTTTTACGCCGTTTTCAATAAATTTATTTTCTACCAGTTTTAATATGCTTAGCTCTTTAAAAATAATTCAAATATTACTTTGTATAATGGTTTTGCTATTTTTCTCTTATATTTCCTTTTTTTTTAAAAAGAGAAAAATAGCAAAACCATTATACAAAGTAATATTTGAATTATTTTTAAAGAGCTAAGCATATTAAAACTGGTAGAAAATAAATTTATTGAAAACGGCGTAAAAAAAGAAAGAAAAAAACGCATTTTGGAAAAAGAAAAAGAAACTATATTTCAAGTTACATAATGGAATAAAACATGTAAATTACAAAGCATAATGCCAAACATGAAAGAAAAAAGGTGTAGTAGCTTATTTGATAACTATATCGAGCAGTTTCTTCAAAATGTGAAATGTTCCTTTCTGAAAATTAAGACTATCTAAAAAAAAAAAAAAAAAAGAACAGTTTTGTATACTTTTACCTGCGTTGTAAATAATAGTTTATGTGGAGGCAATAATGCTATGCTCCCCCTTCTTAATTGAAAATGTTGAAACATATGGCAATATATATAAGAATAATCTATTTTTTTTTTTTTTGCAGAAACGTACTGTACTATTTTTTTTTAAATTGGAAGATAAATACTTATTCGTCGAATAAACATTGTTTAAACTAAATTCTGAGGGAATTTTACTATCTTAAATGTCCATGACTACAGCAAAACTTAATGAAAAAAATTTCAAGTGCTATCATTAAAATTTAAGGAAAATAGTAACATAATTTGTTCCTGTTCCAAATTACGTGAATCGAAAAAATACTCTCTTTCGAAATTACGTGATTTTTTTTTTTTAAAAGAAACTTCTAAACGTTCTTTTACGATATTTTCAGCACTTCTGACATTAACATTAAATATGAAAAATAACATAAGATAAAATATAATTCAGGTTAAAATATTTAGCACGATTTTCACTTCATAAGCACGATTTTTATCTTTTCTGCTTGAAACTCAACGCGAAGTCATTAAAAATTCTTATCCGCTTTATTTCTTCGTCAGAGAAGGCAAGTTTAAGGCCAATTCAAATGAGTTTCCTTAAAAAAATATAAAAAAAGCGAGAGAAATCAAATTAAGAAAAACTTCTTCGCCTAAGCAAACGCTTCTTAAGGAGATGTTAAAAAAAATTCTCTTCCCCAGCCTTTGTCACGCCGGCATCTCTTGCCGGAAGATACTAATCAATGAAGCATCTCCTCGTTAAAAAAATGTTCCACGGGTGGGGGAAGGTTCCCCCAACCACCAGATAACAACTTCTCATCCAAATTGGTTGTTGATTGCCGGGTAGTGTGTTGTGTCTTTAAATTACGACACATCTAACACTTACGAAACCAGGTGTGAACACGCCGAGCGTACTCTCACGTTGAGGGGAACTGGCTTTTTCACGAAGATTTTGGATGCTCCAGACTTGCAAAGAAACAGGCCAGGGTATTTATTTTTATAAGAAACCGCTTCTTTCACTATATGAACAAGACGTTTACTAAAGTGCAATTCACATACATAATAATGTTTGCAAAGACGCTGATTTTGATGTGCATGTGATGCAAGGGGGTATTTATTATTTTAACTAGCTGAAAAATATGTGGAATTTTCTGCACCGAAATATTGACAAGTTTATTTATGCATTAATATACCCTATCTCATTACTATGTCAGAAATCAATCATAAATCCATGAGTCTCTGAAAGGAAGATTTAAAAAAATTATCAGGGTGCTGACTTAAGGTGTTAAATTAAGCGCAAGATCGTTTTATTGTCAATATGAACCAAATACAACTGAAATGAATTACATCAAAAATATAAAAACTTGAAAGTTTTGACCGAAACTTAAAACTTTAGTGTTTCAATGACCTGAAGTATTTTTCACGAAATCTTAAAATTGTGATGAGCAGATTCTGGGAACTACGTCAACTGATGCGCAATGTACAACATGCACAATGTTGTGAACTCACATGCATGTTATTTCTTAAGCTCACATTATTTATCTGTACGTTTGGAGTTCAGAGTAATTATTACGGAAAAATATCCACATCGTTTATTATTCAAGAGAACCTTGGGAGTTTCAACCCAAAGACACGATGAGGGTGTAGCGTTGTCTTAAGCGCCCTTTACACATACGCTCTTAACCGCGCGACTGATCGTGGCGCATCCAACCACGCTCAAGAACGCGAGTAAAACCGTGGCGTTCAAGAATGTGTCGAAAAATGCACCACATTCTTAACCGCGCGCAAGATCGCGTTCAGATGCGGGGCGTTCATTGATGTTCCCTACAGAGTGGCGTGCGGAATTTCGGAACTAACAACGTTCCTCGTTTCAAGCTATGATTTATGGGGTAAAAAAATAATGATCAATGTTCTCCAGAAAAGTCATCTTTTCAAAACGTACTATTGCTGCGGCATTATGTATTGCAGCAATTACTTTAAGTGGTGAAAAGAAACCGAAACAACGTATTTGGGTGAAAAAAAAGTAGGGAAAAATATAATCGCATATCTTTGCTGCATAAACGCGTAAATATTGTAAACAATGCATCAAATAAAGTATTCTTACTTGTTCTTTGATGTTCCCCTTCAATCGGTGTACAAGAATGAATATATTCGTTAGTACTCGTACTTTCTTTGCCTTTAATTTTCATTCATACCGACTTCCACTTCCGCAGATCATCGCTTGTTAAATTACTGATGCTGTCTCTTGGTCTTTTGTAAAGAGCACACTGCGTTTACTCTCAGATATTTTTCTTAATTCTTTCCTAAAAGTACTACGCATACTTTGAATTTTTTTTAACTACGAACTCGCGATTCGCTTCCGAGAAAGCCGTTTTGCATAAAGATACTAGTTTGTAGTAAGCCACATTTTTTATTTGTTGCTATATTCCTTGCTTTTTATCTTCCAAAGGTAAGACAATTCCTTATATAGAGCTAGGAACTCGCATAAAAATTCTCTGATCATCAAAAATCCGCCGTACCTAATTTATTCGTTGATCAAATTAACTGGAAATGCTATAAAATAAAGTTAACCAAAAAGAATAATTGTTTTTATTTAGTTGAATCGTCTGCTTTTGAAAGGACAAAACAATTTTAGTCTAAAAAATCTAGCAATGAAAATTTCATATATAAGTTTATCGTCTGCTTCTGGAAAGAAAAGATAATTTAAATCTAAAAAAAGTCTAGCAACGATAATTTCATACATAAGTTTGTCGTCTGCTGCACTAGAAATGCATATAACATAAGTTGCTTCGAATCTGCAAAGAAACAAATTTAACATTGCCTGTATTAAACTTCAATCCTCCATAGTGAAAAAAATCAAATATTTGAAACGAAAATTCTAGGAAACAAAGTATGCTTTCATCATTTTTTTTTCATTTATAGTTTTTAAAAGTAACGTATGCACATTTTATTTTTAATGGTTATATAATTTTAATTCTTTGTGTAGTAACTTTCTAACACAAAATAAAATGTAATACATAAAAGAAAAATTTCAGACACAAAACCGAGCAAAAGGCATTTTTTATTACAGAAGTCACAGGCTGCAGAATTGTCCAATCCTCCCACTTTGATGCGCGGTTAAGAACGTGTATGTAAAATGCATCATTTCTTGGAGCGCGATCATGAGCGCGCATCTGAGTGTCATTCTTAACCTAAAATTGCATTTACACGCACTCTCTTGACCGCAGATCTGAATGGCTCGCCGTCCGGACCGCGGTTAAGAACGTGTGTGTAAAGGCTGCTTTACACTCTCAGAAATGCATGCTCAAATCTCACGAAACTTTCGTCGTATTTGACGAAATGGCTTCGTGAAAAATGCTACGAGAAAACATTTCGTCAAATTGGCGAAATTTGCGTAGTAACTTTTTTAAGTCACGTGATCTCGCGAGGAAATAATCGTTGTAAATGACGAAATTTTCTTGACGATCGCAGAATCGTCGAAAATGAGGATTCTGTTTTTGAGAGTGTAGCAAGGCCTGGAACATTTTAAACTCATAATATTAAACTTTTAAAACCAACGACAAAAACTAGAAAAAAATATATATATAAACACCTATTGGGAGCAAATGTGAACGTTGACGCATTGTCTTGCCGCCAGATAAGTTTAAAAACCAATAAGAAGCCGTGTTGCAGGTGCAAGATATAGTTAACCTGCAATAATAATAATAATAAAATATCGTCTCCGAGGGAGTAATAATTTGATGTCAAATTAAGAAATCTTAAGTTGTAATGCTTTGTATGAAACATCGCTATAGAAAAATAATGAAAATTGTGTGACAGCAAAATGTGCAAACTTATTTCTTTTTTTAGCCTACTTTCAGGAAAAAATTTTAAAAAAAGGAAAGAAAAGAAAAAAGTGAAAGAAAGCTTAGTGTATCGTAAATATATCATTAAAAAATATGAAAAGTCAAAAATAAGTTAAGTGATTAAATAATTATTTAAAAACACCAAAATTGAAAGTAGGGTTTTAAGGGAAAATGTGTGCCTGTCGGTCTGTCTGTCCCTCCTAATAACTTTTGTAGGAATTGTCCTATTCGAAAGATTTTTTTTTCTTTTGCATACGAAAGATTTAGGCGAGAACCTCTCATTTCCGTATGTTACTTTTTTATTTGAACAATGTTTCGTTCAATTTTGAACAGTTCAAAAAATCTTAACACTAGCACCTATGGGCAAAAATGAAGCAAAATTATAAAAACCTCTGGGCATAAGATCCAAGTTCCTATGAACAAACGCATTAGAAGGAGCTCTCGGAGCGAATATTTTTTTATTTGAACAAGTATTGTTCATTTTTGAACAGCTCAAAAAAAAAAAAAAAATTAACTCTTACGGGGAAATTTTAATCTTATATAAATCCTGATCTAACAAATGGATTTGCATGGAACAAACTTTATCGGAATGGTGTTATGACGTAGAAATTGTACAGGTACGAAGTTGATCCAGAAATAAACAAGTTCATTTTCCAACGAAACTTTTTAAACGGATATTAAGGGACATTTCTGAATGAATGAATGAGAAAAGAGTGAGTGAATGAATGAGTAAATGAGTGAGTGAATGAATGAATGAATGACTGGGTGTGAGAATGAACGAATAAATGAATGAGTGAATGAACATGTTTTAACCGTTGAAAAAGGCATATTTGAAGTAATTAAGAACTTACGCTAAATGAGAAAGAGAGATAGCTATGTTAATTAATTTGATATTGGTGTATGTGGGAGAGTAGGCTCGTATACTTTTAGACTGAACTTCTGGTTATAAACTCATGTTTGTGAAAATTGCAACACCATGGGACTTACGCGAGTGAGCTGAAATTTTCAGGAAATGCAAAGTAGCGCATGATATGCAAATGATTAGAATTTCAAATCCGTAGCGCATGCGTATGCTGAGCAGCGCCCTCTGAACGGCGTATGGATCCGAATAAATAGACGGCTGTAGCGAGGCGTGTATGGTTATCGGTGGTTATCTGCTAGTGGTAAACGTTAGCTCAATCTTTACTTATGGCTCTTCGACGAAAGAGAGCGAGATTTGAACAACTTACAGAGTTTGAACGGGGGAGAATCATCGGCATTCGTGAAGCTGGATTGTCGTATTGTGCAGTAGCCGCTCGTGTGCAGCGTAACAGCAGCACATTGATGCCTGTTTGGAAGCAGTGGACGGACCAGGGTCGGACAACTCGGAAATCCGGGAGTGGACCCCGAAATGTGACGTCACCTCGCGATGATAGACACCTGGTCCGCATGGCGCTGACGGACCGTACAACTTCCTCTAGACAATTGGCAGCTACAGGTGTTTCATTGTGTGCTTCATCAATTCGTAGATGTCTGCTGCAGCGTGGACTGCGCACAAGGATTCCTTTATACAGGATACCCCTCATGCTAAACCATCGCCTCCTGCGGCTACAATGGGCCAATCAGCATAGAGACTGGCGTGCTGATTGGCAGCATGTCGTGTTTTCTGACGAATCCCGCTTTAATTTGTGGTACCATGATGACCGCATTCGTGTCAGACGCTATGCCGGTGAACGCCACCTACCGGAGTGCATTATCGAACACCAAAGAGGACGAACACCCGGAGTTATGGTCTGGGGCGCCATAGCCTATCATGGACGATCTCAATTGGTACGAATTGTGGGCAATCTGAACAGCAACCGGTACATCCGTGAAGTTCTACAGCCCCAAGCTGTTCCCTTCCTTCAAAGCTTGCCAGGCGCTGTATTTCAACAGGACAATGCCCGCCCTCATACTGCTAGGACTGTTCAATCCTTCTTTGGAACGCAGCAGGTACAGCTTCTTCCTTGGCCTGCATATTCCCCGGATATGTCGCCAGTTGAACATGTGTGGGATTTCGTTGTTCGACGTCTCGCTCGTGATCCTCGTCCTGTTGCTTCTGTAGACGAACTTTGGGTACGCATACAAACAATATGGAATGCTCTTGCTCAGGCAGACATTCAAAATTTGTTTAACTCCAAGCCACGTCGTGTAGCAGCACTTATTGCGGCGCGTGGTGGCTACACAAAATACTGATTCCGATCTCTTGTTATTGTTTGTTTGCTTTGAAAATTTAATCATTTATTTGTACCACTACCACTCAACTGTGTATTAAATTTCATTCAATTATGACGATTCCTTCATGATGTAGCAATTTTCACAAACATGAGTTTATGTACTATGATGTAACACATGCACTCACACTCTGACCATCGTAACATTGGTCAGAGTTTACTGCAATTTATAAGTGCCATAGATTTTTCATTATAAAACTGTTTTAAAATATGAAATATATTTTCTAAATTGATGGTTGAAACGCAATATAATATTCCAGAAAATTGAATTATTATTTTCTTCTAATAAAAATAATCAAGCAAGACTAGAAAATTCTTTCAAACTCTTCAAATAATCTGTTTTTTAGTAATAATCAATTTATAAGTGCCATAGATTTTTCATTATAAAACTGTTTTAAAATAAGAAATATATTTTCTAAATTAATGGTTGAAACGCAGTGTTAATATTCCAGAAAATTGCATTATTGTTTTCTTCTAATAAAAATAATCAAGCAAGACTAGAAAATTCTGTCAAACTCTTCAAATAATCTGTTTTTTAGTACTTTTAAATTGAAAGCAAATTGCGTGTTTTTACTTTTTGAATATAAGTAGTTTCAATTTACTGTTCCTTTAAAAAAAAAGAACTTTTCAATTTTATTTATGTGTGACTTATTTATATTACGTGGATGGGCACTTAAAATTCGATGAAGGAAAAATATCTCAACTGTTTTAATGGCTTCCCATTGGCTTTTGAAAGAAAATGAGCATAAGCTTGAAATAAAACACGATCCGGCAAAGAATTTTTTCCTATTTTGTGCGAGATAATATACTGAATAACGTTTTACAGAAAATTCAAATTATGTGTAGGTACATTTAAAACAGAATAAATTGCTGAATATATAATGAGTTTCGCTGCTCCACAGGAGGGAAATTATTTCTCCGTTGACGTTACAATGGAAATATGTTTTAGGTGAAGCTTTTTGTAAAGGTTTTCTGTTGTTTACTGCCTTAAATCATCGCTGAAAAGATGAAGAATATTTCTGTTTTATGAATTATACATGAGCTTGTACTAAACGTACACTTGGGTTCAGAAGTTAACTAATAAAACACCTGAAGAAAATGTTTCAAACTGCCATATGATAGAATAAATTATTTAGAAATATGCCACCAACTGATTTTGACAGAAAACGTGAATAAAAGAAAATTTAAAAAATCACTCAATTTTAAGAAAGAGGGAAAGTTTATTTTGAATTTAAATAATCAGTAACTGAGATTGTTATGTATTTCTTTTTGATAAAAACGACCTTGTAATTGATAATTTTTAGCCCACCTTCCTATAAAAGTATTTAAAAAAAGGCAATGTATCGTAAAAATGTCGTTAAAAGTAAAGAAAGTGAAACATAAGTGAAGTAATTAAATACAGAATGAAAAAAAATTTGAAAATAGGGTTTTGAAATGGTTAAAATATGATGTGTTTGTAGGTCTGTCTGTCCCCACCTACTAACTTTTGAGGGAATCGTCCGATTCAAAAGATTTTTTTATGCATTCGAAAAATCTCGGTAAGAACATCTCATTTCCCTATCCTCTTTTTGGATTTGAACAATTTTTCGTTCAATTTTGAACAGTTCAAAAATAAATTCAATATTAGTGCCTATTAGGGAAATTTCATTCCTATATAAATCCTAATCTAAGAGACAGATTTGCTTGGAACAAACTTTATCGGAAAGCTCTTATGATGTAGAATTCAATGTGTAGAACATGTACAAATACGAAGTTCATCGAGAACTAAACGAGTCTATTTTCCAATGAAAATTTTTGATCTGGATTTTTAAGGATATTTCTGAATGAATTTATGAATGAGGAAATGGATGAAGTAATAAATGATTGAATGAATGAATAAATAAATGATTGAATGAATGAATAAATAAATGAGTGATTGAATGAATAAATAAATTGTAAAAGGTATGTTTGAAGCAATTAACAACTAAATCTAAATGCGAAAGAGAGAGAGAGAGATAGCTAGATAATAACGTTGATATATGTGCATACGGGAAAGCAGGCTCGTATAGTTGTAGAAGGAACTTCTTGTGAGAATTATTTTTATTGTTACAATTAGGCATGTCTCAATGGCTATCCGTTTTATTGTTGCAGCACATAACTTTTAAAGATTTTAACGCATTGTTTACCACATAGAATATTTAAAAATCAGTTCGTGGTAAACAAAATTGCTTTTTTGATGCGATAATTAGGGGTACATTTTTGCTGAAAATCATGTACAACGTTAAATACCTTCTTTTAAATTAATTCAGTGGGAGTCATGCCGACGTATTATATGGAACAGATATAAAGTATGATTGGTATGCATATTTGGTATGATATTTGAAGCCTGTTGCTCCTAACCGATTGAATCGTCATTGATCACTGTTTTTTTTGGCTGTTTCCATATTCGTCATGAATGAAAACACCCCCTTTTAGGGAATATACTAATACATTCACCAGTGACAAAATTTCTCAGGAAAATGATGAAAACTGGCCTTGGTATTTTGAGGAATTTCTCGGCAGTTCACAATAACCCGTGTAGATTCAGTAGGTGTACAATTCATAACTTGTTGTATGCACCCATGTGACTTTCTTCTAATCAGTATAGGTCAATCAGTAAAATCAAAAGGCAAAAGGTTCTCGTCTGAGAACGTAATACATCTCCACTCCTATTATAATGCGATTAAGCTTAAGAACAGCATATATTTAAAAAGATAATCTGTTGAAATTCACTCATGTCACGGAGTCTCAAATATTTCATTTTCAATTAAGCTTTCCCGCTTTGAACCCATATATTATATCTTTAACCGACGTGATACCTTTCCCTCAAAATACTGATTTACGCTGAAGCAAGTGCCTGTAAATAATTAGCAGGCTTTGCCAATGAACTAAATTTATTTTATCAGTTCTTGGAAGAGTATATCAATAAATTTTTATCAGGGTAATACAGCAAAAACTTCAAATGCAACGAAATACATTTGTACAGTCACACTTTCAGACTGAATTATTTATTTCCTATTTCTGTCAGCTACGCATATTCAGATTGCCAAGAAAAGTCTAATTGTTTTGTGCAAATATGTGTATGACTACTTCTAGGTATTTACTTATTAATATTGAATTTAGCAATTTATTTCCATTTTGAGCTTACATATAATGGAATGCAGAAAGATGGAAATATTGACTGAAATAGCTGGAAAAATGAAAACAATACATTGAGCAGTAGGAAAAAATTAAATTTTGAAAAATTTTAAACTATTTCACGGTTTCCACATCAAGACCAATTACTGCTGAGTAGGATCACTCATTTTGGAAATGTTTTCATAGGTAAAAATACAAAATATTTTCCTTACATTAAAATATAATACAAATGTATTCTTATACTAGTGTCGAAAAAAAATGTTTGCTTTAGCCAAAATTCTTTCTTCCTTCATATACATTTCACTTTTTTTCTGTTTTGAGCTTTATTATGTTTTACAAATATTTTCTCTATTTCGAATGCGAAATTTTGTTTACCGAATTCAGAGAATATGTTGGGACAGCGTGAGATTTATTACTAGTTTCATGCAAATCCTGTTACCAAAAGAGGAATAATTTATGTCTATCAAATCTTCAGATTCTCGGCGCTGCAAAGATACATATTACGAATTTTCCCCCCTTTTTCATCATATTTTGAATAATGCATGTCATGTTTCATATAAATATGTATGTGGATTCTTAGTATTCCACAAACTTCATTGATTCAATTGGTAACATAAACTAAACGACTAGTGTAAATCACAAGGTTTCTGGATATGTTAATGATTATACAAAGAGCTTGTGGAGTTTAAATAAGCCTATGTTTTTTAAACTTTAAATGAATGATTTTATTTATTTTACCCATATTTTGCACTCATCCGTTTTAAAATTTGACGTTGAAAAAAATATTTTTACATACTTTTTTTTTTTCTGTTGATTATTTTTGAACGTCCGACTGTTGATTAACGTTTTGTAATTTTAGGTTGAAACATAGGTATGCCAATGTTACATTTATTTTTTCCCTTTGTTAATTGATTTTGAAATATTTGTCATTAATAGCCTTTAATTAATTTGAATGCATATGCATCGTACGTTTTCCAGACTAGTTTTAAATGACTGACTCGTCCTTTTAACGGTTATAACTTTTTGTTCAATATATTTGTACATACACTTGTCTTTGTTCCTTTTGATTAGTTTAAAATTCTAACACACCAATAATAGCTATAAATTTAATATGTATACATAATACTTTGTCTTTTTTCATATTCAACGTCTTTGAGTGAATGAATCATTAGTAAACTATATCATTGTTTTTGAACTTCAGGTGGAGAAGGCTTATGAGACGTTCACATCCAATCGAGCTCACACCCTTCTGAACAAAAGGGACTAATAAACACTCGTTATTAGTCATTTTTGAGAAAATGAGTAATGATGAGGTTTTTTTTTTTTTTAATATTCAATACAGAAGGAAAACGACGCATAGCAGTTATTTTTGTTGAATATCTGTTTCAAAATCACTGGCTTTTACCTAGCGACAATAGTACAATGTAAAAAAATCTAGTTTATCTTTTCACCAAAAAAGTGGAAAAAAAAAAAAAAATGGTGAAATTTAGCTGCAACTAACATTTGGTTCAAGTTCAACCATTATAATGGAGTAGTCGTTTGTACCCAGTTTAACCATGAATGTGAAACTAGTAACCATCACAATGGTTCAACTTTAGTACCAAATGTTGATCGCAACTAAATATCTCCATTGTTTTTTTTTTTTATTTTTTTGGTGAATGGTTGAACTAGATTTTTTACAGTGGCACAATGACCATTTTCTTTTTTGGACGAAACAAAAAATTGTTGGAAGAAACACCAAATTGTCCCACAAATAAGAAAAACTTAATAGATGTATTCTACTTCTTAAAATTTTAGTAATCAAATGTTCATAGGCTGTGTGTTTCATTTTATACTTATAGAATTTTTTATGTATTTTACCTGCGAAAACTCGTGTAAAAAGATAACTCTTTGCTAGAATATTTATAAATTTTATTAATAAATATTCATTTTATTAAGTTTTGAAATTTTCTTATTAAATTCGTTTTTTTTTTTTTTTTTTTGTAGTAATTCAGCTTTGCAATTTTTTTTTTTTTTTTTTTTGCTTTGAATAATTTACATCTTAAAACGGTGTAAAATTTCTACTTAAAAATCCTTGATATTTGGGATTTAAAAATATGTAAACCTAACAGTTTGATAAAAGGAATTTCACATTAGTTCATAAATAAATGTTATTTTTATTCTTCTCCTTATTATTACTTCCCGATGTTATCTCCTATAACGACCGAAAATTTGTGCCCCAATCAGGTTAAATGTATTTACTTCTCATGTAAAATAATGACAATTCTTTCCTAGCGAGCAATACAAAAAAGGTACAGTATACTTGTTGCTGAAGTCAGCAACATAATTTGTTTAAATACTCCTACTGTGCGTATGTGACTAATATAGTAAAAAAATAAACCGTAAATAAAAACAAAAGATTTTGGTTAACAAATATTATTTTTCAAAAATACAAATTTAAAGATCTTGATGATTCATTTTTCGTGAAAATTGTATTCCATGTTATGATTGAAATACGGAATTAATCATTAAAAATTCAATTAATGAAACCACGAAGAGGTAAATGAATTATTGACATCAAAATATATCGTTTGATCTTCTCTTAGCACTTACTGGTTAAACTGTACATGGATGTATTTTAAGAAACTTTTAAGGCTGTTTAATTGGAAGCGAATATGCGAAGCATAAATATGCCCATTATCAGAAGCATTTAGGTTTATGCGATGATAGAAGCTCTGTGCCCAATATGTGGGCAGTTTTGAACCGGAGATAATTGCAGAAATCCAGCTTTGCTAGCTCACATTCCCTTCCGAAGGTCAAATTAAAAGCATAGTTAGCATTTTCAAAGCCGGAGCTTGTCAGTAGCTTTTAGCAATTTTAGCCCGAGGCCGATTGAAACGCGGGCTCAGTCCCTGAGAAGCTTAATCAAATGGCTTTTGTAGTACCCAAGCTATCTATACATACCTGGCCTTTGTGAAGTTCTGAATGGGACGGTGTGTGGAATTATCGTAGCCAGAATCGCGTGAGGACTAATTGCTTGTTTTGTCTAATCGGAGGGTATTGATTGAGTCCGGCTACATGAAACGGTATAAGCTTCTAATAGGAAGTTGATTTAATTGGTGATTGAATCACCATCTTTCACTTCTTTGTTCATTTTTGATATATTATTGAAAGTTATCTTAAAGTTTATAGAATATTTTTGCTAATGAGCATACAAATATGTGACATTAGGACTGAGTACTTAATGATGTGGAATGCTGGTGCGTCATTGTATGGCTAAACTACATCTGAACCAAGAAATTGTGTTGTTTCTTTCTTTGTTTCTGCTTGTCATTCTCATAAAAAATCTTAATTTTTACATTTCTACTAAACTGCGTAGGCTTCGTAACATTAAGCACTAGTTTTATATTTCTACTTTGTTTCATTGTTTTGATAAAACTTCATACCAATTACAATTTATGGAGAACGACACGAAGTTAATAATTTCAGTTTTGAGACAGACTTGCACTTTCAAATCGTTATGCAAAATAGTAAAACTCATTTTACAGATCAATTTACAGATGTTTCACACTTATCAACTCATTGAGTGATTTAGAATGAAAATGTTCGTTGTAAAATAGACATACGAAAACTTAGAACTCCGAGCATATATATATATATATATATATAATACACAAAAATAGTCATTTTTCAACGTTTTATAGTTATTAGTGCTTTTACATTTGCTCTTTTCCCAAACTAATAATAAATAAGAGTACCAAAACTTCTTCGTTTAATATATGCATGCTTAGATGCAATTTTTATATAAATTAGTTATTCATAAAAAAATAACAAAAACAAATTAAACTGTTCCCCAAAGTTTTTCTAGTAAACTATTGAATTTCTGAAATATTTTTATTTTATACTGCACGCATTATTTTAAATATTGGTAAAACCAAGTTTTTATATTGAATATAAAGCCTTCAGGTTAATTCAAAACATTATTTCTAAGTCCATCATGCAAGGAAAAAATTTATCAAAATATTTGATTTTGGTAAATATTTTTATTAACGTGAAAGTTGCGGAACCTTGTCATACCCATTTTCGTTTTTGACAGCGCATCCATCACAAAGATGCGTACAGTTATAACGTTCCCAGTTAAGCGCTTTTTCATATAGACACTAAGCAAAGAATTTTTCTAAGAGCTATTCTTTGCGGTTGCTTTGATGGAGTATGAGAAAGATTGACGATCTGCTCGAAGTTATGAATCTCAAATATATTAAGCAATTTTTTTGGGAAATTTGATGTTTAATACTTTCGATTATAAATATTTTCTAATCAAACTAATATTTTTTGTAAAACTAAATTTATTTCATTATAGTTACAGAAGTTTTAAATATTTGTACATTGCCTTTTGAACACAAACGAATGCACAAAAGCAGGTTTTACAATAGCATATTCATTGTCGTGTATTCAAATAATTTCTCAAAACACTAATTTCAATGTAGGTGTTTTTTCTGAAACGCACAAATAAAAATGAATGAATCTCATTAACTTATTGATTAAATTAAACGATTGTATGAAAATGTTATCTCTCATTTATAAAAGTATAATTTTCTATGGATGACAGACTTATTATCTATATCTATGTTGGAACATTTGTTAAGTAAACATACTGTTATAGTCCAGTGGTATTTTTGTGATTATAAAAAAATAATGAAAAAAAAAAAAAAAACATAAAGCTTACTAAAGATACTTTCGTATTTATTAACTTATAGATTTCTATGGTTTTCTGATTTTATTGAACACATATCACTATATTTGTACCTCTTTATTTTATTATAGCTTTCTATAGCAATACTTCTTTTTAACTATAGATTACTACATCTAGTTGGGCAAAAGGTACGTCCTATTACGGATCTTGCTAGAAATAACCAGAGAATAGCTAAATGGAATATTTAATTATACACTCTGACTATTTTTCTTTTATTTTTTTTACAATATGCCTGCAAGGCATTCTGAAATCAAAAAGTAAGGCTGAAGCATTAGAGGAAATTAAATTAAATTGGTAAAAAGCAATATGCGTTCAAAAGAATGTAGAAAAACGAAGTATTCATTCAAATTGTCATGCCATTTTTCTGAGCAAACGTGAGAGCAAAAATGTTGCTAGGAGTGAGAAAATAATTGAAAAAACTCATTTAGGTATTCAAATTAGAAAACAACGCAGAAGGGAAAAAATATGCAAAATTAATTATTAAAAAAAGAAAATAATTTGAGAAATAAGGTTAAATTAAACTTAAAAAATGTTAAATTGCGAGATAAAGGATTTAGAAAAGCAGAAGCAGAATGAGAAAGAGAAAAATGTACGAAGTAATAATGAGAAAAAATAGAAGGGGAAATGCTAAACGTAATAATAAGGCACATTTTTGTGTTTATTCGTTGGAAACGATTCGTACGCAGAGGAATTCTTCATATATAAAATTAAAACACAAAATAAAATGTTTAAGACCTTACAGATATAGATTTTTTAATGTTCCCACTTATTTCACACTTACATAGTCTTTCGTAAAGGATGTTTGAAAGTGTTTCAAAAGAGTTTTTTCTTTAAAGAGGAGACGTCAAAATTGATAATAGGTTGATATTAATGTAGTAATTTATATGCGATAAAGCATAATTCAAAACTTAAATCGATACATTACTTTCATATTAAGTATTATGAAGTGGTATCCGGAATATAAAAAGAAGGCATCATTTATATCCAATATTATAATCAAGACAAATTTGCATTACTGAACCCCTGACTTTTGTTTGTTTTGTTTGATGACCTTGATCTTTACACAGTAATGAATCGAGTAAAATTCAAACCAATATGTGGTGCAAATTTTCTAGTTGCACAAAAGTTTAGATAATTGGAAGATTAAGTTCCTGCTGCTTTCAACACAAGTGGGTTACAAATTTTAAAAATCTAGCCGTGTTGCAAGCAGTTGCAGTGCAATACCAGCTTTAATGGAGTCGCTAACTAATTTTATTGATGTCATTGCCAGCTGACCTGTAGTTGCCCATTTTTGTAAGCGGTAGAATAGGTTCATACAGCTGCCTCGCGTGTTTGAACCTGGCTACACTGTTAGGAATAGCACATATTTTCATTATATTTTAGTGCTTACTTGCATACGCTGCACTAAAATATAATAAAATTAAGCACCGTCCATTTTATCCAGCAAATTTTCACCATATTTTTGTGCAACATACTACAAGACTTTTTAGTGCATAGGCATTGAATGAAGTTTTTATATTTCTCGTTACAAATACGGTGGTGTGAAAAAAAATCCTGTAGTACTCAGAAAAAATTCTAGTTGATGCCGAAAACTGCATGAAATGTTGTTGTGTCCAAAACTCAACTGAAATGTTAAAAAAAATTAATTAAATAGGGCTAAAGACGTGAAACATTGCAAATCCCACATCCATAATTTTGCCTGTATAGAGCATCGGTAGGGTAGGTAGTCTTGGAAAGGTTAGATAAAAATGCACTCTAGTTAAGCAGGTGTGTTGGATCTAGCTGCATGACCGGACGTGCTTGCACTCAGTGTATGTCCTTGAACCATCCGGCATGATCCTCATGCCTTTCAAGTTCTCTATTATTTCTATGTCTGGGTATTGTTGACGTGATTTTTCTGTTGCAATTCATTTCGGTGTATTGAGAATAATTTCCAACAGAAATGTCTAAAAGAAATATGTAAGTTAATAATATTAAATATAGTATAAAGAATAAAAGGGGAAAAAATCTGCTATTTTAGCGTGTAGTAAAGTTGAAGCTTATTTTTCCAGATTTACCTAATGGGCAATTCCATGAAAACAGGGACATCAACATAAAAAATTTTTCTTCTTGCAGATATGCAGTTTTTTTTCCTCTAAGGTAAAAATATGTGAATTTTTATAAAATTATGTTTTAAAAGTTCGCAGTACCTTTTTGTAAGTTTTATAGGCAATGTTTGGCAATGTTACTTTTGTCACATGTGTTGTTGTCTTTAGAGAAGTTCGGAAAGTTCATCTTGTTTTCGTAAATAAATTAACAGGTATGTATAAAATCTTATTTTTTTTTGAAATTTAGTCTGTATGTGAGGTTAGGCCAGTAAAGAATCTTTAAACTGTGATTATTGCATTAAAAATTATTTTTTATAAATTAGGCCTCATTGTGATGTAACATCAGTCACAAAAATTTATAAAAGTTTTTATTACTTAAAGAAAAATAGTGTTAAGAATATAAAAAGCCATATTCTCTTCATTGATGATAATATCTTAAATATCAATTAGTTAAATTTATGAGTTAAAAACTTCTTTAAAATATGTAACATCAGTCACTTTTCTCTTTTCCAGTTAGATACTTAAACACTGTACAAATGGCATTGACTGCTGCAGAAAGGCAAAAAAGTAGGCAAGATAAATTAAAGAAGAAAGGAAAATATGAAGATTATAAAAAGATAAGCAATGCAGAAGCTAAAAGGAGTAGAGATAAAAAGGAAATGACCTAGCTAAGTTACCCAAGTCAGTTCAAAAAGAGAAATCAAAGAAAATATTAGAAAAATAGTGGAAAAATGTAGCACCTTAAAGTGCAAAATTTCAATTAGCATTGACAAAACCCCTTTTCCAAAATAATAAAACCTTAGGAAAAGCTGTAACTCGTGCACAGTGCGCCCTGCCTACATCTCCACGAAAGCAGAAGGCTGTCATAAAAAAATGGTTTGACAATGAAATTGGGGAAATAGGTGCTCCTAATTAAGCCCAACAGAAGCATATTTGCAGCAGCACTGTATCACTCGGGTAGAATGTATGCGTATGTGATAGCTTCAGATGAACTGTCTCATTCTAAAGAGATTGTGATTCCTCTCATAACAAGAATGCTGGAAAAGATTCCTCAAGGAATTGAAGTCTTACATATTTGGTCAGATGGCCCAATTCAAAAACAAGTTCATTGCAGCCACAAAACCCATATTACAGAAAAATATGAATTGTTCATTAAATCGAATTATTTTGCTACTTCACATGGGAAGCCTAGTGGACTGTTTTGGCGGGTCTGTAAAGAGGCAGATATGGGAAGCTGTAAAAAAAAGAAAGCATTTCGTTCACAGTGTAAAAGATTTTGTAAATGCCACAGCTTCAAGCAGTGTGAAAATCTTTGAGATCTCATCATACGATTTACAGTTGCGTTATAAAGAGTTAAATGTGAATAAAATATTTTCTGATTCAGAAACTATAGCTGGTATCACGCAGCAACACTTTTTGGATGTGGTAGACAAAATCACCAAAAGCTCAAATTTATCTAAAACATCATTTGCCTGTTCAAAACCAAGCGAACAAGCTCCATAATTGGTGGCCACAATTGGAGCGTGGGCTCTTGTGGAATATGATGGACAGCTCTATCCAGGTGAAGTTAGAGCCATTGAAAACTATGAATACTTGGTCAGTGTTATGATTCCAACAGGGAAGCATTGGAAATGGTCTGACAAGGTGGATGAAATTTATTATTCACAAGAAAAAATAATAAGAAAACTTCGTACATCAGATGTAGTAAATGCACGAGGACACTTTTCATTTCCTGAATTGCACTAAAAACATCACTTGTATAATTATATGCATTTACTATTGTTTATTTTTTATCATTTAAGTAGATTTGTGTAACTTTGAAAAAAAAATTGCTAATTTGACTTTTAAGGAGAAATAAATTATAATTTAAACCGATTAATGTTGGTGTAACATCAGTCACAAAATGTTTGTAACATCAGTCACGGTAATTAAAAATTTCATCCATTGTAAATTTTAAAGTTTTTAAAATGAAACGAAGTGTATTCATAAAGTTTGAAATCTCTACTTGAATGGAAAAAAAGAATTTTAATCTTCATGTTCTTAGTTTGAGAAGAATTTCAATTAATATAAAAGCTGTTTTTCCTAATGTCTCTTCTGTGTAACGTCAGTCACAATTATTGATTTACCTTAGTTCCATACAAAAAAGCTTTTTATATCTAAAAACAGGTATGGATAGCATTATTGTACTCTATCACGGTATTTTAGATCAATTTCAGAAAAATAAAGTTAAATTTCAAGACAGTGTGGATTTTAAAAGTTAAAAAACTTAGTCAAATTGTAACGTCAGTCACCGTGGAATGACCCCAATCAGGATTACTTGTACAGTGCCGTGAAAAGTAAGAAAACCTACCTGCAAAAGCCGAAGATCAATTTAACATAGGTTTAAGAGAAACTAGCATTTTTATAAGATAACAATTGCAGAACACACCCAAATTTTAATAGAGAACAATAAAAGATAGATATTCTGTATGAGTACGTATTTTTATTAGAGAAATGAACTATGCATAATGCTTAACTATAATTTTCAAAATTCGCCCAAATTCAAAGAAACAAAATGATGGAACATTCATCATGGATAATTACTTTTTCATTAAGAAATAACTACTTATTTCAGAAATATAATATACTATTAGCACAAATTCAAATAAACAAATTAGCCAAGTATTTTTGACATTGTATGTGTTTTTCTTTAGAGAAAAGCTGTGTTCAGTTCATAATAAAACCCAAATTCAATAAATTAAACTAAATAAAAAACACTGTGGATGTGTATTATTTCTTGGAGAAAGACATTATATCCAGGTCATAAATATACCCATACAAAAGTTTATGGGCATTCCATATCAATACCCTGACGCTTCACAAACATTATGCTATAGTTTTGTAGAGTCTCCTGAAATATTTATTTCAATTAGGGTACATATATCACAAGGGGGGAAGCTGCGACCAAAGTGATATGATAAACGCAAAGTGCATATGATAGTAGTTCAAAAGGTTATTCAAACTAATCTTCCTATTGGAGCCAATGCTGATACATTTGACTTCTTTTCCTCGTAGTGTCTTCAAGATCGAATGCTTACGCTATTCTATCCCCCTTGGTGGGAACATATTCCCATAAGAGACCTTTTACTGAGCACTTAACGACTAAACCACACGCCATAAAAGACTTTTGTTGCCTAGACAACCTAAAGTTTCGTAAAAGTAATAGCAAACAATCACAAAAGGAAACCAACCAGTTAACTGAAGAATAAGTTAACAGAGCAAAGTAAGATGGATTAACTCCAAAAACGAGGCAAAAACATATCTTACTATAATATTAACGAATATTAAAACATTTCATTTCCATATTTTACTTTTAAATTTGAACAAACTTTCGTTCAATTTTGAACAGTTCAAAATATTTTAACATTAGGGCCTACGGGCAAAAATGAAGCAAAATATGTAATCTCGGGGCACAAGATCGTCCCTATGAGCAAGCTTATTGAAAGAAGCTTTCGGCTTGAAATATTGATTTGAACAAATTTTTTTTCATTTTTGAACAGTTTTAAAAAAATAACATTAGCGCCTACGGGGAAATTTTAATCCCATATAAATCCTGATCTAACCGACGGATTTGCTTGCAACTAACTTTATCGGAAAGATGTTACGATGTAAAACATGTACCAATACGAAGTTCAACAAGAGCTGAAAGAGCCTATTTTCCTATGAAGTGTTTCGATTGGGTTTTTTTAAGGATATTTCTCAATGAATGAATGAACAAATGAATGAGTGAAACAAAGAATGAATGAATGAATAAATAAATGAATGAGTGAAACACAGAATGAATGAATGAATGAATAAATGAAAGTGAAAAAAAGAATGAATGAATAAATGATAAATTAATAAATGAGTGAATGAATGAAAAAATAAACAAATGAGTGAATAAATACATGAATGAGTAAATGAATGAATAAATACATGAACGAATAAATGAATGAATGAATAAATGAATAAACCAAAAAAATAAATGACTGAATAAATGAAAGTGAGTGAGTGAGTGAATGAATATGTGTTATCCGTTGAAAAAGAACTAATTAAAGTATTTAAGAATTTTGAAGCAATTAAGAACTAAAGCTAAATAAGGAAGAGAGAAAAAGATATAGCTAGATTATAAATTTGAAGTTGGGTGTATACGGGAAAGTAGGCTCGTATAGTTCTAGACGGAACTTAACAATGAAATTAACGTAAAATCAACATTGAAAATTTAACTAATTATCGAAAAGTATTTTTTGTACACCTGTGTATTTAAAGCTGTGACGAGTAGTAATGTTACTGCATTTTGCATGGAAGAATGAGGCGGCTGGATGGTAGAGTAGTTTGCTTTCCTATGATACATTAATTATGATTTTTTTATAGTTTATTTTCATTTTGTACATAGATAATATTTAGTTCTTACGACTTTTTAATTTCATTTACAATGATATTTGTATGGATTATTTTTTATAAGCAGTTATTTAACTGCTTTTGAAAATAGTTTAGCAATCATAATTATGATTTATCCTATTTTAATTGGGCATTTTTTATAGAAAATTGCAAACGAATATAGTTAGCGTTTAAAAAGTCAACTATGGAAGTCATATATAAACAATCAATCATTTACTTCAAAAAATTGTCCCATATGCTATATATGCATGTAAACAGCACTTTTTTCCCCGTTCTTGTGCCTAAAAAAAGGGGGGGGGAGGAGCTAATGCTGCTCCTTTTGGACACTTAATCACAATCCATGAAACTATTTTGTTACCAAGACGACGGAACATCCGGGTCACAAGAGCAGAAGAATAAAATCAACAAAATGAAAACCAATCAGGTGACCGGGGGAGTGAGCTAACTGACCAAAGAAGAGGGATGAATAATCCGAAAGAGGTTCCCCTCTGGCCAACGTAATTGAAGTGGAGAAAAGCTTAAAGTCAACTAAAGAGTGGTCATTGCGTAGAAAACTCGTATAGACATCAAACGTCAAAATTGTCCGATTCACTTACTCCAGCTGTTACACTAGTCAGCGGTTCAGACTTTTTCAATAGGGGGTCTAAATAAAATTAAAATAACACAAAAGGTTCAATTCTGTTTTTGCTGAAGTGTTAGTTTTTAATATATATATATAAATACACACCTAGGTTTTACATTATATATATATATATATATATATATATATATATATAAACGTAGTGAGATTGTGGTGGTCGGAGACATGTCGCAATTGAGTTTTTTAGACAAAGTGGAGATGTGAGTGCACCGCGATTACAGGTAGTTGTACAGCCCCAACAGCACAGTGTCTACTTGAATTCATAAGTTTTTTCCTCTGAAAATAGCAGAAAGTTACGTCACACGACACTAAAATGCCCTGCCAATCTGGAAAACTTTTTAAAATGTATTATGTGGTTCCTGTTCGTTTGTTTGAATGGTTTTTGGTGACACTATATTGTGATGTTACTTTTGAAAAAAATTCAATACGATTTTTATTATAGGTTTATTTTCATTCAAAAGTAAAAAGGAAGGGAATAATTTGACGGCGAAGTTCCAGTTTGACATACTAACAGATAGTGTTAAATTTATTTAACGAGACATATACGACTTGTACTTTAGAACGGCATTATACTGTATTTCCACTGTTAATAGTGCACAAATAGGACATCTGAAAATATTTTTTAGCAGAAGAAAAGCATATAATACTGAATAATGAAACGTATTGCATATTTTGTTATTGAAAATGAAAAATTATTGCAAAAATCATTTTCTTTTGAGCACTCTTGAAAGCCTGGGGGGGGGGGGGGACATTTAAATGTGTAACAACTTTTTTTGTGGATTCAAAATCAGGAATGAAAAATACTGTATTTGTTGATCGTCCCTATGGATTATATTTTCGAACTTCTCTGATTTCTCTACTACTTTTGGCAGCATGCACCAAAAGAATCGAACAAAAATTTCAGAAGAGAACCAAAAGGTATTTTCTCGTGGTTCGTTGTTTTGATTTCACTAGAAAGATTTATTATCCTTTTAAATAAAATAAAGAAACTTTACCTACATAATAAGCCTGACTTCAATTCTAACCGTGTTATTTTATTGGTTTTCATTTTTTGCTAAGAAATAAATACATCTGCGGACTTCCACTTTGATCTATTGCTATGGGCGTTTATCTATTTTTTTTGAATTTTATTTTGCTGCAGCAAGATAAAGTGTTCTTTATGAATCAAAGTGCTGTGGTAAAAAAGCTAAAATTAAAAATAAATAAATAAAAATGAAAAAAAAAAAATCAAGTATTTGTAGAGTTGTGAAATGCCAAATCACTAATTCTAAATACTTGGGGGAGGGGGAAGCAAAACCTTTGCATTTTTTTTTTACTTTAGTAAATACATTAGTTGTGAATGGTTTTGTTGTTCTTAGCAAAATGTATTAAAGTTTCTGTGTTACGTTTAATTACCAATAAATAAATAAAGGAATTATATTAATAATAATAAATAATAATAATAATAAACCCACTAAGTAGCAATTAGGTTATTTAATTGTTCTCTGTTGAACCGTATGCGGATATGAAGGGGAAACAACAGATCTATTTTAGTTTGTCTAATGAGTAATTTTAGTCCTAATTTGAATTCAGTAGTAAATGAAGCTTTTAAAAAGTACTTTATACTAAGTCTTTTTTATACTAAAAAAAACCCTTTGTACCCTTTTTTCCCTTTCTATACTAAGAACTTCAAAGACTTGATGCTTGTTTTTTAATCTATTTAGAACTGTCGGTCATTTTGAATTAGAGCATATTACGTAAACTCTTAATAAGCACACACTCATCCGATCTGATCTATCCAATCTAAGGGACAAAGTAAAGGTAAAGATTTCTGAATCGAGTCATCTTTTTGTGATGATCCCGTGTTTGCGACAAAATGTATCCGATAATGGAAAAGCAAATCTCTTAAAAGCACAGATGATGGTGTTTTGACAGAAAGGAAAAAGAAATGTATTTCATCCTTTTTATTTGAGTGATTTCAAGATTATAGAGTTCGGGGTGTCCTAAAATCCAGAAAAAAGCTGATGTTTTCCTTAATGTTGCACTTCATGTAACTTTTGGGCTTAAATTCTCGTAATATAGCAAGTAATAATTAGAATATAAAAATGTTATAGGTAGCATTATGTTACTTATATGTAACTCATCTTTGTCTATTTTTTAGCCTGCTTTCCCTTAAAAGTAAAAATAATAATAATAAAGCATGAAAGAAGGCTTAAAATATCGTTAGAAATCAAGAAAAGTCAAAAATAAGTGAAGTAATTAAATAAAGATTGAAAAATAAAAAAAATTGAAAGTAGGATTTTGAGATGGGGAAAAAAGTGTGTCTGTCGGTCTATCGCTCTTTTTGTCTGTCTATCGGTCTGCCGAACTGTTTGTCGGTCTGTCCCTCCCCCCTAATAACGTTTGATCGAATTGTCCGATTCAAAAAATTCTTTTTGCATTCGAAAGATCTCGCAGAGGACATCTCATTTCTATATTTTACTTTTTGATCTGAACAACTTTTCGTTCAATTTTGAACAGTTCAAAAAATTTTAACATTAGCGCCTATGGGCAAAAATGAAGCAAATTATGTAAACTCTGGGCACACGATGGAAGTCCCTATGAGCAAGCTTAATGAAAGAAGCCTTGGCGTGAAATATTGATTTGAACAATTTTTGTTCATCTTTGAACAGTTCAAAAAAATTAACATAGCGCCTACGGGGAAATTTCAATCCTATTTAAATCCTGATCTAACGGACCGATTTGCTTGGAACAAACTTTATTGGAAAGCTCTTATAACTTAGAACATGTACAGATAGAAAGTTCACCCAGAACTAACGAGCTTATTTTTCTATGAAATTTTTTGATCGGGATTTTCAAGAATATTTCTGAATTAATGAATGATTAAATGAGTAAGTGAAAGAATGAGTGAACAAATGAATGAATAAATGAGCGAATGAATGAAAAAATAAGTAAATGAGTGAATAAATACATGAATGAGTGAATGAATGACTGAATAAATGAATGAGTGAATGAATATGTAACCGTTGAAAAAGTTATATTTGAAGCAATTAAGAACTAAAGGTAAACGAGAAAGAAAGAGAGAGAGAGAGAGATAGCTAGGTTATAAATTTGAAGTTGGCTCATGTATACGGGAAAGTAGGTTCGTATAGTGCTAGACGGAACTTCTTGTTATCTATTATCATCTTTTTTTTTTTAGGGAATGACCTCACATTAGTGCATAGAATAAATCATATGGTCTATTGTTGTTCCGCTTAAAATAAATAGGGTTAATTGTTTTGCCATATATGCAGTTTATAATTTTTTTATGAGTGAAATGGAGAGCAGGGGAAGGGGGTTATCGACGAAACCGGTAGTAGACCCGCCTTGACTTTCGGTGACCCTGAGCAACCTATATTTATTTTGTCTAATATGTTTTCCTAAAAACTTATGATAATCAAATGCGGAGACAAATATTATTATGAGTGCAAAGAGTATTATGAGTACAAAGTTCATTGTACTCATATTTTTGCACAAAGCTTTTTGATCATTTGTCTTACAAATATTTTTGTTTGGTCTGACGGTTATACCCATTATACGCATTCCAATTTTTCATTATCTTATTTGAAAAGCTTTTTTTTCCCCCTTTGTGTTCAACAAAGTTCGGCAAGACTCTTTTATTGTACCTTTCAAGTTGTCCACTTGCTTCAATGCCATTTCATACAACATATTAGATTTGCATTTTTTTCGAAACCTTAAAAAAGCCCATAAAAATAGTAATATTAATTTTCTAAATATAAAGTGTTAATGATAAAATAAAGTTCTCAAATAATGTATCAGAATTTTACACAACGCGAAAATAACATAAAATGGAATGAATGCACAATTATGGTCAGCGGAGATTTGGAGAAGAAGGAGAAAAGTATAACTTAGTGTGATCTTGGAACGATTTGAATACTCACTCACAAGGTCTTCCCTCCAGGATCAACTAACACCTGGAGGCTGAATAAAGAGGGTATAACGTGCGAGTAAAACACCTTGGACACGAAATGGTTGGCAGTAAGATGGGTTGCTGGAATCACATAAGCAACGCAGTTGAAACGGAGTTATATGTGAGAAAGAACAAACCATTTGCTCTCTCGTCCCATAATCAGGGTCAAGTACAGAACAAATCGTGAAGAGATATGTTATTCTGATTACAGTTATTGTCGATTGCATTGGCTTTTCTTCTCCGTCCCTAATGGAAAACTCACATTTAGAAGATATCCTTTATATATATATATATATATATATATATATATATATATCACTTAGCTATATTTAACTCGGGCATTTACAATCGTCAATTTCTTAGCATTTTAATTGTATTTAAACTAAGAGCATGTGAACGGCGACAAATAATTTTATATTACATGTCGTACTACTGAACGTTATAACACTTAATCATATTTTCAAAACGTTTGTCTCAAACGTGAAGAAAACCCCTTTGTTTGAAGTGTGCGTAACATGACATTCGAATACGTTTAAGTTTTTCAATAAAAAAATCGACACTGGGTGCACTAACTGCAATTTTATATTCACGTCCGTTCAAAGCATTTTATGGGAAATGTCATTTTACACTAGTTGACTATCAGAATGGCAACATTTGAAACTCATAAATATTAGAATGCCTATTTTAGAGAAATATAAAGGCATATACAATGTGTTGACTCTTTTCATGCATTTACTTTCTGAAAAGTTTATTAAAATTGATTTCGAACTGAAAATCCAGTTGCTTTTATTGTACTTATTAAATGTAAACTGCACTCAATGCTTAAAATTATTGCTTACAGTCTATATATTTTATTTATTACCATAAAATTTTACAATTTTAAAAATTTCGAAGAGATTTCATTGCATTTCAAAACCACTAGTAAAATCAATACATTTTCTTCTCCAAAGAAATAATTGCTTAATTAAAACTCACACTACTAACTACCGTAAGCTGAGCACCTGTAAAAATATGCTATAACTTCTTAAATGTTAGGAGTTTTAAATATCTGAAATTAAACGAGGCGTTTAGAAAATCTTAATTTTCTATGTGCTGTTGATGTTTCCAGTGACTGCTATAGAAAATTAGAAAAAAAAAGCTTCTTTCGGTTCAATTCTACTTTGATTCGAGTATAAAAGAGCGCAAGCCAATGCTAATATCATCTAAACTCGCCACTTGATAAACATGCATTCTGACGCGTTCCTTGTTTCCCGTCCTCCTTCCATTTATTTACTTTATACAGTAGATGCAGCAAGTAAAGTTGCGCTTGACAGAAAGCGCTCTGTTGTGCTTCAATGCTTATATAATAGCTTTTGTTTTCGTTTCTGCTTGATGTCCTGGATAGTCACATATTGAAATTTAACTTACATAGTTCGAAACATTGATCTTGCAGTAGCAATATATTTAAAATTGATTGCAAAGTTTTGTACAGGCTTTGCGGAGGAGGTTTGAACCGGTGTAGGTAGTGCATAGTGAAAGGATTTTAATATGGAGCAGATGGAGCTATTTAAACATTTAAAACCTTTTAAAGCTGTAGTTTTATTTGTGTTTATTTTGTTGGAACAACAGATTTTTCAAGAATTTTCAAAGGAAAAATAAGTACTGGCTTGTAAACAAAAAGGAAAGCATGAAAAACATTTTTTAAATCCTCAGGAAATGCATTTGTGAGTTGAAATAAAGTTGTTACACAAGGAAACATGCGAATTTTTTGTATAAAATATATGTTCCGATTACGTTGTTTGTTTAATATTTAAATGATTAGTATACTTATTTTAAATTTGTAATTCGTAAGTTTAATTATGAAGGTTTTTTTTTTTTTTACTCTCACGGTTCCAGTCGTTAAATAAATGTTGAATACTAATATCAATGGCAAAGATTGAAACTACGTACATTGGTTATCTGAGAATATACATTTTATCATAACGCGAATTTTCTGGGGTTCAAAATTTTATACAACAGTTAGAAATTCATAGAGGAAGATAAACTCAAAAACACGCATTGGAATTATGTAATTTAACTGTATTTTAAGGAAAACATTTCGCTTAGTGCGTTAAAAGAAAAGCAAAAATTGTCAACGGAAATTGAAGGATAACTGCTGTTTTTTTTTTCAGTATATTTTAATTTTAGAAAATGCACAAGTGCATAAATCGAGGCTTTCGTGGAAATATTGAAATTCAATAATTTCCGAGATTATTTATTCATCTAACATAAAAATGCTGTTCTCTATGGGCCAAATTCACTCAAAATTAAAAAAGCATCTAAAGTCGGTACAAAAAATAATATAGAAATGCAGAGAAAGAGACGGAAGGGTAGCGAAATCATAAGCAATGCAATTCCATGCAGATTACGAAAAGATTTATAAGATATCAAAATGATATTTGATGTTATCGTCGCACAATGCGCAATGGCAACTGAAAGACTCGAGCCCTTTTCCCCTAGTAGACCCATGGTGTTTCATTATTTTCATTAAACATGAGTTCCACGCCCATCACTATGAACATATGTTTTGAATAATACTTATTTACATCTCTTTTAAAACTACAGCGTAGACGTTTTAGCGGGCGATTTTCTGACCTTTTGATTGCTGGTTACTCTTATCCTTTTGTTTTTCTAAACTACATATTTGTTACATTTAACAATATAGTAATATAGAAACCACTCAAATTAACTATTAACATTTCTGAATGGTCTATGCAGAAGTAAAATGGAACATATTTATATTTTCTCCGATCTTTTCCAAATCAAAATTGTTTTAGCCTCATCATATTGCCAAATAATTTTTCGCTATGGACAGACATCTACCCTGAAAAAAATAATGTGCTTCACCAGTAAGTTACTGATTTCCTTATCAAACAATGCACATAATAGTACTTGATATCTTTTAAAAGTATTGAAGATATATATTATTTGCTTGGAATCAGTTTCCACGTTAAGCTATGAAATAATATTGCTATATGTACACAATTGTTACAAAGGCTGCATATATTTTAGAAATAGAACACATAAGCAGGATTGTTTAAATTTGATTGTTTAAAAATTCGAAACTTCACTAATTTAACTTTCTATGGTGTAAAAATTACTAATACGTAACTTGAATTTGGAAAGATTTTTCGACAAAAGATCTTTCGCAAAATTATTTTATTAAATATTCAGAACCAATACAGTTGATATTTGTTTAACTGAACTAGTTATGCAAAACTGGTACTGATTTGGATTGTGACATTGTTTGGATTATCAAAGAAAACGATGCTAAATGTTAAAAACAGTTGAAATATGTTTGCCGAAAGGGGGAAATATTGGCGTTCTTTTTCATTGAAACTTTAATTTAACCTTCCTCAAATGGCTTAACAATCTTTTATATGTTCCAATATTCTATTTTATTCACTGAGACTATGTTAAACGATTTTCTCTGATCTTTAGTTCATCACGTTAAAAAACACACAATCCTTTGCAGAATATAGTATACAATTTTTACAGAAAACTACTGCACATACCAAATGTAGAAAAACTAATAAAACAAGAATTTACCAAATATGTTTTACACACAGATGCTTGAATGCGGCTTTTTTCTGAAATACTAATCAGATCGTGGCTGCGTTTAGATTAGCGGACTTTCAGTTTCCTAAAGCTAGTATTAACGGACATTCGAAAAATAAATATTCGCATTACCTGGTGTTTGGTTTTAAACAGTTCGCTTTGGTTACGAAAATTTGTTTCAAAGGGGTGAATTACGAGTTCCCACTGCATTTCAAAAAGGATTTACCACAAAATTTCAAAAAGGATTTAACTTCTCTTTAGAGTATTTCATTTTGTTTGAATTTTTCTTCGAAAGAGCGCGAATGAAATATTTAATTAATTGATTTCTCATCCATTGAAAAATAACTGATTTTAATCTTAATTATTTAAAATATTTTTGCAGGAAAAATATTTGACGTTTTTTTTTTTTTAACATGAAATTTAACTAGCTTTCATACAATGTACGATATCAATATGAGTTTTATATTTGATTAAGTTGTCATTATGACCTTTTCTGTATCACATTTGTTTTATACACTAAATAAAATAATGAATAGAAGGGCAAGAGACATATGACACAAAAATAACGCATTTAAGAATCAAAATGGACAAACACATCTGCACATTTAAAGTAATGGCACATTTTTGATCTCATAGGTTCTAAAAGCAGTTTTCTTAAATGTCTTTTGGGCGCTTTTTCCTTTTGTTGTACATAAGCAATTCAAAACAAACTTGTAATGAGATTTATTTGCACTTTTTCTAGGAGTCGTCCGATGCATTCTTAGAGGCATTGATGTTTCATAACTATTTTTTGGAATTTCTGAAAGGCTTGTCTTTTTTCTCTAAATGAAAACAAAAAAGAAAAGTTATTCAAATGTGTTTTAATTTTTCTTTTCCTGTCTTTTTCTTCTGTGTAATGTTACAACATTCAGAACTTTCCTGAAAGTTTTTTTTTCTTTTTTGGAAAGAAGACGTATAGACGATGACGATTAGAAATTGTTTTTAATTTAGTTTTTCAGTAACTGAATCGTATAATTCTATAAATATTAATCGTCATGATGATATTAAAAGGCAAGTGTTTGGAATGAAAAGTGCGTTTAAGTATATACATCAGCTTGAAATGTCAATAAACGTCACGTAAGAAAAGATCATACATTTGGAGAAAATAAGCACATATGCAAAAAAAGAAAAAAAACAATACAATAAAGTAATACATTGAATAAAGTTTTGACTATAAATTTTATTTACCAATTTCTTAAATGTAGTACAGTCCAATAAAATAATATAAATATATTTTGTGTTTTTTTTATTAAAAAACTAATAACAATATTTACATTTATAATAATATTGTTTTTTCATAAACGAGTACAATAATGTTAGCTTGGGTGAAACATGTTGCAATAAGGCACAATATTATATTGTGGAATAGAGAACCTAATTACGTACTGTAAAATAAGTTTATTGCCAGCTCGAAACACCGTATAAGCAAATATTGTGTCCTATGCTCCCTTACCAACATATCAATGCAGAAGTAAATGTTTTATTTTGCGTTAAAAATATGTGTAATAATAATTATTGAAAATTAATATTTTCTTTAATGATTGCTTAATGAACTAAAAGCATATGTATAAAGAATACACATTGCGTGTGCTTAACAAACTATTTTTTCGCAAAGTTTATGTTGCATTATAATAGTAACAATTTTGTTGCATTTTCTTTAAAAAAGGAAAAAAAAAAAAAAAAAAAAACAATCATTGAAGCATATATTATTAAACCGTAAATTTCCGCAAAATCTTTCACCGGCAAAAAACATTATTTTCAACTTCCAGCATAATACTTTTGATAAACTCTTATGCAAAATAACAAGGAACCACTGATATCAAACATATTTAAAGTTCCCTGAATGATGCAAGAATAATAATTTCTCCTCTAATATCACGTTTTAAACAGAGTTCAAAATCTTGAAACTTGTTTCTATTGCCTTTATCAGCGATATCTCACGTGTTTCGGCAACAAACGATTTGCATGCATCAAGTATTCAGCAAAGATTGTTAAAGCAAAAATATTTTTTCTTCTCATTTTCGAAGTTTGGAAATATGTTGAGAAAGCTAGAGCAATTATTATTTTCCCTTATTTGAAATTGTTCAAATAGGTGGAGCAAAAATAAAGATTGTATTCATATTTTATCCGAGAATGAATTTTGGATATTTTCCCCATTAACGGGATATTTTTAACTGTTATTTAAATATAAAAGTTTATGTTTGAAATACAAAACTTAATATTCATATGATTTTATTTACGTAAACGATATATTGTAAATAACTGATATACTTTGGAGGCAGTCCCACAATGGTAACCTAGAACAGGTATTTGAATCGTTGTTAAACCACTGTAACACATGTATTCAAGCCGAAGGATCTTATTTTGAATAAAAATACATTTAAAAATATAATCACTAGTTTTTATTTTATAAACTTAGTCTTAAAAATTCTTTGACACACTGTATTTTTTATATTTCCAGTGTGTTTAAAAGCAATATAATATATATATATATATATGTGTGTGTGTGTGTGTGTGTTTCGTTTTATAATGCTTTAAATATTTGATAGGTTTTATCCATGCAAGGGTACAGTATATTAAAAGTAGTTTCTCAAATATATTCCTTATATTTACTGTAAGAAAATATAGATTTAGTATTGCAAATCACATGATTATACACAAATATTTTCCTATTACAGACTTCTATTTTAGTCTCTAATAGAAAACGATATTAACTAATTAGTATTATTTAATTTGCATACTATTTTCAGCGCCGTCTGCAACCGTTTTTTGCATTTGTAAAACATTCGCAGAATTGATCTAATTTTTCGTCAACAGTTGTGTGCTTGGATTTTATGCATGCAAATAGTCTGAAACTTACGCACTTTGGGTAATTTCTCTGTTTTCGTTCAAGTTTTCTATAAAAAAAGTGTAACATCATTCAACATACCCGATAAGATGTTTTAAAGGGCATGTCTGAATCACAATGCATTTAAAATGTCACTGATTGTTTTCAAAAAATTAGCATTTAATTACAATTTTTGCCTCAAATTGATAAAGTTCAAATCATTTAAAAATAACTTAGTTGAATAGTTTATCGATTTTGCTCATTTCTTACTTTATAAAAATCACTTTAGCTGGACATAAAGCATTTGTATGATTAGTTGTACTATAATATTTTGTGTTGTTCCCGTTTTATTTTATTGGAATTACGCAGATGCAGTCCAAAATATAAGTATCGGATGCTAATTAGTCGGTAAATTTCCATTATTTCCGTATCTTAAATAAGCAATATGAGAGTAAGAAAACATTGCAGGATGATATTTTGAAATAGAAAATCAATTTTTGCTTATAGCGATACTGTATACGCAGTAGCGTAATTAGCGAAATTCCATTTTTTCCTTCTGTTTTTCTAATTATGACGTAAATAGCAGAAACACAAAGATAACCAGAGAAAGATTTGAAGGTGATAAGCCATTTTCTTTCTTTGTATATCGAGCTGGAGTGGCCAGTACGTGTCAGATGCGTCAAACATGCGCAACTAATGATTGCGTGGGGTGTACCAGGCTTTACAAAAAATGTATATAGACATTGAAATTGCAACAAAAACTTGATATGCATATAGAAATTAATTCCTTTTAATGTAAACCCTGTTTTCAAAAGTGACAGAGCTTACCTTCTAGTGAAAAACTTTATCCTATTAAATTCTAAATCTGGTTTGAAATAAAGATGCTCATTTGCAGTCGATTCATTTAAGTTTTTAACCTAAAAATTTCTCAAAAGCGTAGCAGATCTTGAATTTAACTCCTTTTGTCACCTCTGACGATAAAGATTCGTAGATAGAAATTTATTTTTAGTTGTATGGCGCATCTGGAAGGATTTGAAGGTGATAAGCCATTTTCTTTCTTTGTATATCGAGCCGGAATGGCCAGCACGTGTCAGATGCGTCAATCATGGCGCAACTAATGATTGCGTGGGGTGTACCAGGCTTTACAAAAAATGTATATAGACATTGAAATTGCAACAAAAACTTTAAATGCATATAGAAATTAATTCCTTTTAATGTAAACCCTGCTTTCAAAAATGACAGAGCTTACCTTCTAGTGAAAAACTTTATCCTATTAAACTTTAAATCTGGTTTGAAATAAAGATGCTCATTTGCGTTTTTAACTTACCAATTTCTAAAAGCGTAGCAGATCTTGCCTTTAACTCCTTTTGTCACCTCTGACGATAAAGATTCGTAGATAGAAATTTTTTTTTAGCTGTATGGCGCCTCTGACCTTAAAAAACTGAAAAAGCAATTTATAGAATATTTATTTCTCAAAAAAAGTATAAATATGTAATGTTTTAATTCTTATTATTATGTCCTTGTGAAGTCAAAAAAAAAAAGTTTACACTGTTAGAAATTTCATCATGAAATTACGGTTAAATGACCTGCAGCAGTCTGTCCATCTAATTCACCGTTAAATTTACGGTTTGGAACATTTTACTATCCTTTACGGGACCTAATCATTTCCAATCAGCTTGGTTAAAAAGCCGTAAATACAAAAGTTTACGGTTTTATAACCATTTGAAAGTGGTTTCAAAACAAAATTCTTACCGTTTTTGAACCATTTCGAGGTGTAGAATCTTCGAGACGTAGAAACCGTAAACGAAGCTTGCGGGGATCGAACCCAGGTGTATTCCATACCAACCTTGCTCTCTAACCATTCGGCCATATGCACCACACAAAGCGGTCGTTTATTTACAAATAAATTTCACTTTTCAACAGGAAAACTGCATTAAAATTGAGGTTTCAGTTTTTGATTGGATCCAAAGCCATCTTTGGTCTAAATTTACTGTATATTGACGAAAATCATTTTATTTGCTACACAAATTAAAATACAAACAAGCTTTAGCAGCTCAAATTATGGGTTCGTTCATTCGCAAACAGTTCGGGAATCCGATGTCTTCAATTTTTGATTTACATGTGTATGTCTTACTATTTAGTAACCACTGCTTAAGCCACTTTTCTTTTTCTTCTTTTTTTATATACACATGCAGTTTTGAACTGATGAATCTTTATTCATATTTTAACAACAAAGTACGACCGGTCAGGTTTCGCAACCAAGATGGCCACCCGATTCTTTTTTGAGCGCTTGAAAATTACGGTTAGTTAAAATTCTTTAGGATAAACAGATAATAAACGATTTTTTTCGCAATCAGCGATTTGAGTACCATCTTTTTAATGGTTATTCAACTGTTGTAATTAAATATGGTAAAATAACAATAAAATAAATGGTTATTTTACTATTTTCTTACGGAAATTTTTAACAGTGTAAAAAATAGAAGATAGTTTTGAAAAGAAGAAAAAGGAAACGTATGCAGTTATTTAAGAATGCAATTCAAAAAAAAAAAGAAAAGAAACTCGGAGCAGTAGAGCATAACAAATTTCTTGCTCCAGTTTCGAGCAAAACTCCGTTGCTACACTGTTTGGTGCTCTTGCTCCACGATCCGCTCTAGATCACTGGTTTGTCAAACCTTACATGATACATTGTATTAATTTTTGTTAGAATATTATGTTTAATTTTAATTAATGGCTCAAACGTATTTATGCTGTATTAATTTTTGTTAGAATATTATGCTTAATTTTAATTAATGGCTCAAACGTATTTATGCTTTAAAATCTTCCTAGCGGGTTTTCTTTCTTCATTTTTTTTTTTTTTTTTTTTTTGCTTCTGCTCGTCTGTTAAACGATAAAAATTGCAAATATCATATAAATGCCCATTAATAAGAAATGTAAATTTATTTACTCCTTTTACTGGTACAGGGTGAGTCATTAAAGATGGATGTTTTTTTTACGTACCATAATCGGCTTGTGGAGGGAGTAGGGAAGGTGGCTTTCAATTGCCATTGAGTTGCCATTTATTATCCATTATGCCGCTGTGGATTCGAGAACACCACGTATATGCATATGCACCTACGTAAAAAACGTGAGTCTTCCTCACTCTCTGGTGTTCTGGCGGTTTTGGCAGGGCCAAGAATTTTCTTTTCATTGAAGAACCAGTCGTTCGCTTATGTACGTTGTCATTAACTCTCATTAAGTACGTTGTATTTAACTTAAGAATGTTATTGCTTCTGTGGACATCATTATGACTACCGATGTAGAATTTTTTCTTCGCTTCGTAGAGGCCAGAGAATTGCGGTATTTATCACTGATTCACCGTTTTTCACGTATTTACCATAAGCAAATACGCGGTGTCCTCCAGTCCACAACCCTATGACGGGTACTAAATGGTAACTCAGAACGAATTGAATGCCACCTCCCGCACCTCCCCTCTCCCTCTATAGGCCGAGTATAGTACGTTCCAAAAGCATATGTTTCCCGTGACTCACCCTGTATGTGCTAATGAGTGATTATTTCAAAAACTTACGGTTTCTTTCTAAATTTCTTTTCGTATGTAGTAAAATAATTATTTTGTTTCCATTATAATTTTTCCTATCTAAATACCCTAAAAGTCATAAAACATAAGCTTTTATAAGAAAACCAAAAAAAAAACGGCTCAAAGTATTGAACCGTGAATATGATTGAGTGAAGCAAATTTTTAGGAGTCTTTAGAAAGATTTCTTGCTCTCTGATGAAATTTCTTTATTTTTTAAAAATGTCCACTAGTATTTTTCTTTTAGCTTTCCAATACCCAATCTTAATTTTTTCCCAATACCCAATTAATATTTCTTCCTCTTGCATCGCATCTTCTTAATTATACCTTGCGGTTTTCTTCAGTTTATGTTTGCTTACAGCGTTTACGTAAGCATAATGTGTTTACCTGAATGATTATCTTAACAAGTTTAGTAACAGTGAAATGCCATTGTAAACTGTACTATGAATAGATTTTCCTCAAATTTCGCCAAGGGTACTTAAATAGTACTAAGCTTCTTTAATGTCAGGAGTGGTTTGAATTATCCTGACCTTATAAGTTCAGTGCTAATTTTTTCATACAAATTTTTATGAAGAAAAACCATCATGACATTAATGAACACAAATTACAAATATTTACCTCACTGCATATTTCCTTTTCTTCATGAATTCTTGTCAGAGTCCCGCAGTGGACCAGTCGGTAGAAGCTTGGTTCCCGCAGAACACCGACAGTGAACCAACATTGACTGAGGTCAGTGTTTGGGATGGTGACAATCTCTTGCGGCTGGTTGCTTGGGACCGTGTACGCTAAAGGAAGCTGGTGCACGTTAAATCTGTCATAGCTCCAATGACCTCCAAGTGAAACGATGCATCTGGGGGTGCAAACCCCAGGTGACGGTCTCTCATATGGGAGCTGGTTCAAAAATTAAGAGACCACATAAACTGAGGTTTAGTCAGTCTTTAGCCCTCGTGGTTCCTCGCTCAAGTGAAGCTGCATATCACCCTTAGCCATGGATTAGTCGTATTCAGCGACATGATCTTCTGGACCTGGTGTAGGCTTTCCTACGCCAGGGGGATAAGAAACAACAACAACATACTTGTGAGAAAGATTTGACATTGAACTCAAGGTTGTGAAATTTAAATTTCGCACTCACCCTTTCGCACCCTTTTTAGCAGAAGATAAACAAAATCTTAAATAATAAGCAGATTAAGAATACATTTAGTGTAAATAAGTGCTTTATGGAGATTTTAATAAGTGCGTTCAAGGCATATGATTAGTGCGCATGTAATTCCTCTTTCACCTTTTGTCTTCAAGTGCTTGATGATTTTGAACTGAAGCACATATTTGCATCTTTATTTCAAACAAAATAAAATAAATAATAATAATAATAAATAAATAAATAAATAAATAAATAAAATAGTAATAATAACAAAATAAAACTTTTTCGGTTCTTCATTTAAAAAAATATCTTACTGAACTGTTTTTTTTTTTTTTTTTTTTTGCGTGCACATTTCCTTTTTGCGTCTGAACTTACATGAATTGTTTTTTACTTATTTTGCCAGTTTGACTTTTGCTTTGTAGGAGAAGTTCTTGAAATGAAAAAAATAACTACATTTTTCCGTCAGCTCTGGAAATTTACAATCATTAAAAACAAATTTTATACTTCAAAAAAATCAGAAATAATGTTTCCTTCAGAGAAGATTTTATTTATTTGTATATTCCTTTTTCTCATCTCCACATGCTTTCTCCTTTGTGCAAATATCTCATGCTTAGCTAAGTTATTTTGTTTAAAAAATTAATATTATAGTATTTGCTTTGATACACAAGACGCATAATTGTATCCGGACACTACCCTGTTTTATTATTTCACAGAAAGTATTTTGTAATGTTCCTTCTAGTTTTCCCCCTTACACAAGAAATATTTGTCTTGTGCACCTTTTTTTTAACTTGATTTGAACAGAAAAATGACACCTACGCTGGTCACCAGAACTTTTAGCTTAATTGGACGACCAGAAAAATAAAAGATGAACCGTTCCAAAAGTTTCCAAGGTTTAAGAAAGCATTTACTGAAGTAAAATTATAAAAACTTTTGGGCGTTTCTTGCGACGTTATTTATTCATGTCTGTTGTTGACAAAGAGAGCAAGTCGCAGAGCGCGATGCATAAATGTAGCTCAAAAGCTTCTGTAAATAGTCATGGTCAATTAAAAGTCTGAAAAAAAGCAACTCCTACGGCCAAAGTACTGAACAATGCATATCAATGAGTGAAACAAAGTTTCAGGGCAGTCTTTAGAACAGTCTTTTTGTTGTTGGCAAAAATTTCTTTCTTTATTAAAAACGTCCATATTAGACTGTCACTATACGTTTTTATGCTTAATGATTAATTTTTGCTATAATTTTATGAAAGTCTAAACAGAAACATAAAGCTTAACTTTTAACATATGCTTAGCAAAAAAAATCATCAGAACGAGTTCACTTTTGATAAGTGTGGTATCTTTTTGTTTCACCGTAGAAACCCAGAAAACTACCTTTACGAAGAAGAAGTGAAACAAATTACGAGGATTCAAACCACCAGACGGCCTTGAAATGATTGTCTGGTTACTCTCACTTTTATAGACATAACAGTCACGCAACAAATATTACTTCTTTGTAATCCCTTTTGAAGGTAACAAAACTGATAAAATAAATACTGCTCGATCTAACATCGCTATAAATTATTGCTTCAATGGACAGTTAAAATTCATAAGCAAATAAAACGTATTCGAAGTATTTGCTAATCTCACATGTTAAAACGAGACGGGGAAAAAACGCCTGGGATGTTTAATGGTTGCTGAAAATAATGTGTTTCTTGCTAACAGTTCCTTCTGCATTCAACTGTGTAAATTAATTTGCTATATGCTTAACAGCGCACTTTTAAGAGCCAGGAAAGTAACTTTCTTACGAATAATTTATTCACGTAGGTAAAGTGTTATATTATATGCTTATACAACTAAAAATCAGGAGACACTTTAAATTTGAGACATTTTTTTTTTTCAGATTTCTCGAGAAATGTATGACAGATTTTTTTTTTTGCACATTTTCGTGAAACTAGCACGAATATTTATGAAGTTATAAACACTTCTTTCCAAAATTTCGCTTTTCTCCCGCAAGTTTTTGGCCTACAAAACATAGAGTTTTGCACGAAATTTCACCAAACTTGCAGAAAAGTTGAAAACATACAAGATAAATATTATACTCAAATTATACATAAAAAATGATTATTAGAAACATTATGTTCACTGAAAGGAATTATTTTTTAATGTGAAATTTTCATAGGTTGAAATATAAGTATACAGGGCAATTCATTGAAAAAAAATCAGTTGAATATCTTGACAGTTCAGAGAAATATCGATTATGTATTGAGTCAGTCGTATGATTGCGCAATCGTTTATGCTGTGATTTGTGACAAAAATGGATTAGTATTTGAAGAATCCCTTATCAGTCCTTACTAAGAGCATAAATGGTAAGAGTGTGTTGCGCTTTAGTGGTTTCTATTCATACAAACAATATTTTTTCATGTAGTTATTTAACAATAATTACATGTTTTTTATGCACTGTTTTAATTTCCAAAGAAATCTTACAACCCAAAATGCCATAAATTCGTCAAAGATTACTTAAGGAGCTTCTTCTAATGTGGCTTCTTTCCAACACCTGAATAGGTGTGTTTGTTGATATAATGTCCTTTTTGACAGCTCGTTATTGGTCGAAAAGGGCAAAATGGAGGGCACTATATGTAAACATGTCAGTTTAACGGGCGATGGAAACCAGAAACTTGACCTAAATTTGAATATTGGAAAAATAATTTTCTGTAAGCATCATAAACGGAAGCAGACTTTCAGGGGAAAATTTAAGAATAAAGTTAGAAAGGGGAGCAGAAATTTAAAAAGAGGAAGATAACTCCTACTTACTGGGAACATTTCAAATTACTTCTATTTCGCGTTTTTACGATTTAAATACATTAAAAAAACTTATATCACTTTAATTGAACAATAATCAGAGTAATTGTAAAACTTTCGATATATTGATCTAAGTTTAAGATTGAAGACATTGGCAAAACTTGATAATATTCAAAACGTACAATACACTCATATTTAAATATACATATTTTTTGTAAAGTCAATTAGGAGGGGACAAATACAATTAAAGTTCTGAAGCATTCGAAATTAAAACACATTTTACGGAAAATAACATTCATATTGTATATGGTTTAGGTCTCTAGCACAAAATTACGTTCAGTTTTAGGTTTAAGTTTTAGTAAATTGATGACAGAAAAAAAAAATATCCTTGAATTGAACCATTGATACGTATGTTATTTTGCTAGTTTTTATTAAATCTGTATTTTTGCAGATCTTAAATAGCAAATATCACTATTTCTTTTTTATTTTTTTTTTGCCCCCCCCCCCCCAAATCGTTCATGGATCAATCGACTAAGTATAAGATAAAAAGTGAATTTCTGTTTCTTTCTTTCTTCCTCTCTCTTTTTAATATTTATTTTTTTTTATAAAATAAAATTGAAATCGTTCCCTTGATTTGCAGAAGTTATGTCAGATGAAATAAAAGACATCTGTGACTTTTATCTAAAAATGAAACTACAAACTAGGGACACACATCAGAATAATGAGCTGAAATTATTTAACAGCTGGTTCTTCATATTGCTGGCTCTTCCTGATGTAAAATATTTTATTAATGACCGGGGGGGGGGAGGAGGACATGGGGCAAATTATTTATTGTCTCCTGCTGTCACATGTTGCAATCTTTGATAGAATGTGTAATATCCTGTGCAGGAACTAGATCATAGGGTCAGGTGGGGTAAAGTGGTCATAAAATCCACGTTTTTCAACTTTCTTTGAAAATAAATATAAGAATTTGTTCAAAACCTTCAGATTTTTTGCTTGTTATTTTACAATACAGTATTAATCAACATATTGCATTAAATTTTGACCAGAAAAAATTAAATAAAAATATTTTTATGACGCCTTCTTTCTGGTATGTATGACCACTTTACCCCATGGGGTGGGGTAAAGTGAGTAGTGCATGGGGTAAAGTGGTCATAGTTGAAAAAAAAAAACTATATAAAAGTATTAATAACCGTAATACTTCAAAATACTCAACAAAGGTTCATTTTAGAACGAAAGCAAATTTATTTCCCTCAACTTAATTTATTTATACCCTCTATTATGGTCAAAAGTTAGCCTCATCTTCGTAACGTCTCGTAAGGTACTTCAGTTTCTTCAGTTGCTGCATATATGGTCCTAAAACGAAGTTATGTACCAAAACATGTTAGGATACATAATTAGTTGGTATTATTGGGTAATAATCCCTAACTATTAGATTTTAAGTCTGTCCTTTAACTCAATATAAATAATTAAACATAAATATGAAATTCAAAATTTTCCGTGAAAAAATTTAAAATAGATTTTAATTGATGACTAAATTTCTTAAATAACATATTAAGAAAATATTGCTAATAAGAGAGTTTTGGATCATTATAGCTTATTAAAAATCAATGAGAGAAAAATACATATTTTAACCTAGCTATTTTTAATTTCGTCTCTTTCATGTATTGTTCTTGTTTGAAGCACTGCTAGTTCTAAACATTTACAGCTTAATAATACTTATAATATGTTTGTTTTTAAATGAACCATTGATACTTGAAAATTCTTGTATTAAAAAGTGCTTCTGATATTTTTCAATAGTAAACACACCATTGTAAGAAGACTGTATTATAGTAATTTGAATCTCTATTGCATTTGAGCTCAGTTGTGTTAGCTACGGTTTTCTAAAAAGTAAATTTAAAAGTTATTTTTAAAGAAACATAATACAGTATTAGTGAAATTAGTTAAAGGGTAACTGACATGTCTCGTGACTTAATTTCTAACAAAAGAAGTGCGAGCAACGTACCCTTCAAAATTTATTTTCTTACGCAATGCGTATTCCCTCTAATAGTTCAAAATTAAAATTAAATATGGAAACTGAGCTCCCGTGACTTCCTATGCAGGTGAATTCCTGGTCTACCACATAAATTAACCAAAAGTAATTTTAGAACATCGGCCCATGCTAAGCCTATTACTATGACCACTTTGCCCCATCTTACTTAAACTACTGTAAAATAACATATAAACTAAATCTAGCTTCGCGGTTAGTGAGGAAGTACTTTTGAGATCTGTGTAAAACTACCTGCACCGTCCATTTGTTGCAAATTCTTTAAAACAAAATGTCAGAGAGAAGTTAAAAGAGCTGTTTCAATTTCAAAGTGTAGTATAAACAAACAAATCGAGTGTTTTCGCCACCTAAAGAGTTGCTATTAATATAAGTTTGTATGTAAAATTTAATTTTTAATTATTAAAAGCTAAAATAAAAAAAATAAGCGAATTCCTTTATTTATTTCAAAGCTATAGCTTTTTATTTGCCGTATGTCCACTTTACCCCATTGACCACTTTACCCCACCTGACCCTATTCAATGTAGCTGTTGCAGTTTTAGTCATTTTATTCCCCAATTTGGAGACCGGTATGTAAATACTGGTTCAAATGCAGCTGATCTGAAAATGAAACGTTTTATCTGCAGCAGATTACTATTAAAACTTCTCATGATGTATAATGGAGCATTAGCTTTACAAGTTTATGGAATAGCATATGCATTAGTTGCTTATATAAGTTAGTTTTAAGGAGTATCCACAGCAGAAGTAGCTCATATAAATTAATTTAAAGAAGTAACTTAAAAGTTTCAAAATTTAAGCCTCAATGTCATCTACTTCAAACTATTATAAATTTGAAAGAAACCAGCATTAATATATTATATCGTATTATGTTGCTTCTTAAAAATTAAACAAATCTTTAAAAGTAATTTTCAACAACTATGATTTATTGATACATTTTGCGTTTAATTAAAATTTATATCTTAATTCCGATAAAAACCTTTATTTGCTGATAGCTCTGTGGACAACTGCACAGAATTGTTATTCATTGTTCTAAGCTATAGATTGACCTATAGAATATGCTCTCAATAAAAATAAATTACTGATAGTAAAAAAAAGATGCTCATTCCAGTCAGAAAAATAATAAAGAAATGAGAAATGAGGTAGAAATAAATCTTAAATAATGGGTTCCAGGTTAAAAGAAAGTCCTTTAGATTAATTTCTTAGAAAATGCACTACCGAAAAAGTTCAAAGCTCTGCAAAATAACACATATTAATTCTACGTTTTTAATTCATTAACTCTTTTTGAATGTTAATAAATGTTTCCCATATCAAAACATTAACATAAATACATTTTAAACATCATAAGTGAAACTTTGTTTTTTAATTTATATTCATGTTGAGCATATTATGCTTTCAAATAATTTTCAGATACGTGATGAAAAAAGTAAAAACTTTACTCTTTAATAGAAATCTTCATGTAATTGAATTTAACCATCTGGCTATTTTATTATTTTTGAATAAAACTAAGTAATCTCTGTAGGACTATAAATACCAGATGATATTTTCTTCAAGGGATGTGATAATTTGCATAAAATATTTAACTTTTTTTTATTTCTAGTGTATGGCAGTGATACTTAAGAGTGATGTTGTGCGGTGATCCGACAATTTATTCACCTATAAGAATACTGGAAAACTAACATCAGGGAATACTTTCAATACTTTAAAAGTACTGAAGTTTAAAATGAGTTTCATAAACATTAATCACACAAATTCGTAAGTGCTCCAGCAATCAATGCAAAACCTCATGCTTCCTTAGCTTTAAACAAGGAAGTGTCATGAAATGACACTTCCATGATGACATTCATAACTAAATACTTTTAGCAACATTCCATATGACAAATAAAAATGGTTGAAAACACTTACATCGCTTTTGCAGATGAGCTGGAGACGAAAATGTAAGATCACTAAATTTTGTTAAACAACTTTTTTCACTGCGTCATTTTCAAACAATTGTGACGCCTCCACAAATGTTTCGAAATTTTCAAAACTCTTTCAGTGTCTTCTCTATGTTGCCAATTCATCACGCACCAGCAGTTAAGTTTTCAAAACCACCACAAGTGTAGTTATGAAGCTTGTTTACAATTACCCCATGTTTACAATTACCCCAACTGACCCTACGTATTCTGATCTGCGGGATAGGGCTAATTGCTTTTAGACAGGAAATCCCGTGTTCTGGGCTGGTGGAGGCAACCGATGGTGATAGTCCGCGGCCACTAGCTCTGCTGGTGGAGGCAACTGCTTGTGTAGGCATGTCACGTGCTCCACTTGTGAAAGACACAACTGTATCATTTCTGGAACCATCATAAATAGAAAACGCATGCTGTGGGATTGCTTGTGGGTTAGAGGGGTAAATACCAGCAGCTAAAAGCCCAGAAGTACCATTTTCTACTGCGGCTGTCTTTCTCCAGGCTACATTCAGAAGATATCCAAACTGAAGACTTGACAAGTTACGATTTGGCTTCTTGTGTCTCTAGGAGTTCATAACTTCTCGCCAATATATGTTTCAATGTTTTGAAAAACGAGCGAACAAGTAGCTGTAAATACTGTGTGGTGTGGCTTGGAAGGCAGAAAAGAATTACGTCATTTGCTGTATTATAAAATAAAATAATAAAAAAAAATATTTAAAATTTAATTTCATTTATTTCTGAGCCATGTGGCGTCTTCCCCCAAGTACAGGGGGAAAATGCCACTCACGCTTATTTCCTTATTGCTTCAGTGTTATGGCCGCTTCGACATGCATGGTATGTGTAACATAATGCGTAACTCACTTATTTTGCTAATATCATATTTAAAACAGCGAGTATGTTTATAAACTTAAAATATGAGGAACGGAATATTATAAAAGGGTTATCACCACGTTAAATGCTCACGGGATCCAAAAATAACGCCGATTAAAGACGGCTAATTCAGATAAATTCACAAGCCACACCTCATATTGGACCGGACTCTTCACACAAGTGGCTCAGTTTTGCAATCTATCGAAAAGTAAAATACTATTAATAAAGTGGCGTCATCCCACAACTTGCATCTTCCCCCGAAATACCTTATACTTGTAACAATTACGTATATATATACTCGTTATAATATGTAATGTTTTTGCAACGTTTTACGAAAAGGTGTAGTTTTGGTACAGATAGATACCACCTTTAACAAACGGAGTGCAAATATAGTTGATTTTCTTTTCCTGTGGTACATGTACATGTGATCGGAAGTCTAGTCATTGATATATACATATATATATATATATATATATATATATATATATATATATACATAATTTATAGTTCAGGAACGTATTTCAATTCGTGAAATATTATTGAAAAAAATCTTCAAAAAGCAAAACTGAAAGGAATATTTAACGTTGAAGGTATCGAATATCCTTTATACCTAACATAGGATAACTTTTAATAAAGATGCACACATATACACCTACATATATATGTATATATACATATATATATTATATATATACATAAAGCTGGGAAAGTTAAAAAATTCTGATGAAAAAGCCACCTGCCGGCGCACTTGAAAAATTGCAAATGGTGGCGCTTGAAGCCCCAATGGGGAAAAGTGTCCTCCCTTATGATTTCGACACCTATTCTCTAACTGAAAAAAATGATAAATGTATTCTTTACGGGGACATGATTTATTGACGTTGAGCGGCTAAAGGAGGAAAAATCCCGGACGTTACTTTTTATTATCAAATAGCCTCCGGCTCTTTGACATTGTCATCAGCCTCACCCTGATTATCTACTACGCTGCACTCCCTGTTGGCCATAAGGCTTGGATTCTGTACCCATTCGAGAGTTATAATTAATATTTTAAATTCCAATAACGCTTATAAGAATATCGACATTTACGACATATATCTTAAGAATTTAATAAAAGAGAAACGGACAACGATTTCATGACACTTCCTTGTTTAAAGCTAAGGAAGCATGAGGTTTTTCATTGATTGCTGGAGCAATTACGAATTTGTGTGATTAATGTTTATGAAACTCATTTTAAAGATTCTTTAGCACTTGTTCTATGCAGAGTTTGAAGTAATTATTCTGCTGAAATATTTTTCTTGTCTTAAAGCTTAAACAGTTAGACAAGTTTTTTTTTTCTTTTTAATATCAATAGGTACTTAGAGAGAGACATTTACAAAAATAAAATGTCCTGTTAACAAGTCTAAACGTCCTGTTATTTTTCATGTGCAAGTCAGGTGTTTACAATTACCCCATATATTTCGTACTCTGGGGTAATTGTAAACACTTAAATTTATCCTATTTCCAATATTCTGGGGGGACAATAAGTTATATTTTGAAGCAAATTACACTTTTGTGCCTATTTTACATAACTGTTGTTGTTGTTGCTAATGCCACCTGGAGATCCAGGCTCCCCCTTGCAAGGAGACCATGAATTAAGAAAACGCCTACTGATTATTAATGAGCTCCGCTAGAATGAAATACACTTGGCTCAGAGGGCTTAATGATTTTGAACCAGCTCCCAGATGAGGGATCGTCACCTAGGTTGGTCCCTCAGCGAAAATTATTTCTAACTTGGTTTGCATTTGAAACGACGATCTATTTTACGTGCACAGCTCCCTTTAGCGCACTCGGTCTCAAAATAATTAGTCGCGGGAGGGGGCCACCCTCCCGCGACCCCGGCCAGTTGTGCTTCACTTACGGTTTTCTGTGGAATCTAAGCTTAACCAACTGATCTACTGCGGGACAAATTTTACATAAATTTGTCGCATTACTTGATTTTTTGCAAGATATTTTTCTTTAAATGATATCAGCCGACTCATAACATAACTCAGCGGACCACAGACGGCCTGTTGGTCGCAGATTGAGAGCCTTTGCTCCAGAACTTCTTAAGCCCTCAAGCACACTGTGTATGAAACAATTTTTCATTTGCATCAACCTTATTCGAAAATAAATCACTGTTTACAATTACCCCAGGTCTCTGGGGTAATTGTAAACACACTGGGGTAATTGTAAACACGAGCTCATTTGCTAACAAATAGTCATAAAGTCAAAATTTTTGCACACATTTACTCACAAGAAGTACAGTAGTGGCTACAATGCTCACAATTTTATCTCTGAATTCATTCAAGAGGTAGGGAAGGATCAAAAGTTTTCAACATTGAAAAAGCGTTTACAATTACCCCAACTGACCCTAAATCATATGGGTGTAAAAAACAACCATCATAAGTCTTAACTGAATCAGAGAAGAGAGCAAACTATGCAGGAAAAGGTAAGAGGAAAGCTAGAAAAGGCGGGTAAGGATAAAACAAATGACAAGAAACTTTCGAAAAAACAAAAGAAAAAGAGACGCGTCAGCTTGTCATCCTCAAGTGAAGAAATTCCCCTAGATACCAGAGGTGACAGTTTTGATGAGGATAATAATGAAGACTTTTGTGCTGTGTGTAAAGGGTACTTGTATGCTACAAATGGTCCCAAGTGTGACTGGATTCAATTCATCGAATGCAACAAATGGTTGCACGAAGATTGCAATGATGATCATTTGCACTGAGTGAAATGTTGTGTAGGCCATCATTCGACCTGTGCTGTTATTATTTTTAGCAAACTAATTATGAAAGAATTAATTTTTTTTGTTTCTCTATAGTCATTGTTAATTCATATTTAATTTTTGTAATGTTTGTCTCATTTTTTAAAATTTATTGTCGTGCTGCATCTTACCCCGTAACTGGTGGCATCTTCCCCCAATATATGGGGGAAGATGCCACATTTGAGAGACTTTTTTTTAATTTAATTTTTCATTTATTTTCATTCTGAGAAGAGAATTAACTTGTGTACGTAACAAATTAAACATTGGAAAATAAGGTGTATTTTTTTCATGATCTTGTTATTTCAATTTTCGATGTACTAATCGAAAAAACCCTTAAGTGTGGCATCTTCCCCCAAATTACCTTATATATAGACTTAGCTTTTAAAGATTGCGTTATACTAATGTAACGAAACCTCATTGAGATATATTCAATTTATTGCTTCAAATTTTTCATGTTTTAATTGAAGGTCGTGGAGTCGTCCGCCTCTGATGACTTTCTAATGCTTCGTAAAATTAGCTATTACCTTTAATTTTAGTGCTAAATTATGTAAGAAAATAGAAAGAAAGATCGCATTGTAATAAATCACGTTAGCCTTTACTGAAACTTGAATTTTTTTATAACAGTTATTTGTTTTCATTAAATTAGTGAAGTTACAGGTAGAAATAATTTTTAATGTTTCATAGTACCTTACAAAGAATAACTGTAACTTTATGCAACAGAAAATTATTTTCAGCTTTTTTAAAATCTTATGTGAAATATGCTTTTTTAATGCGAAATTTTAAATGTGAAAATGCTATTCTTATGCTTTTGCTCTTAAGCAGTTTTTAATATGAATGGTACTTAACTTTTTTTTATGCTTACTATAAAAAAATTGTTTTTTTTTTTTCCGGACGGCCCAAATTATTTTTGTTCCAGTATTATTCCCGTCGAAATAAATTTGATTTGTATTTAATTATACACAGAATAACAGGAATTTGATTGCACATAACGCCTCAAGAATTTCAAACACTTTCTTCTTATTATTTTTTATTGTTCTGCTTCTCTCTCACTTTCTTTCTTATTGGAATGGGGTCGTTGTTGAGAGAAACATTAGGGTATTATTATATTTTTGTTGACGGTACTTCTCACTGAGATAGAATTTTTTCGTCGCCAATCTTCCAAGTCAAAGGTAAGAATAAGGAAATAAGCAAAACTCCTCTAAGAACTAACATTTTATAAACATTTCTGCGCACGAAAATTAGAAAAAATCGAAAGAAACTACAAAACTTGTATTGAGGAAAAATCTAAAAAGATGGCTCAGTCGCACTTGAATGTCACGAGGGAAACGGAAGTGTGAACGCACCATAACTCCAGGTTAATGGTACAGTAACAACATAGTGTTCATTTGAATTCATAAGTTTATTTTTCTGCACGTCTATGATATAGAATCGTTTATATAATTTGTTTTCCCAATGTAAAGGCTTGGATTTTATGAATCTTCCTGATATTTTCATCGTGATGGGAGCATTGCGAAATACTTTTTAATTAAACGTTTTTTCAATAAGCTACCAACCTTGAGTAAATGTGTAAACAGTTGCAATTCTTTGTAGAAACGAATGTGTTGAAAAATAGTCTGCACAATCTCTCCTACTGAAATGTGAGAGTTAGTGTTTGCGGCTAAGGAGAGATGGCGCATTGTTTACATCTAACGGATTGGGAATGTTACCTGTTTCAAATCACATGTTAAACATAAAAATGGGTTAATTTTTGTATAATTTTTAGAAAACATACGTAGTATCTTAAACTAAATATACATTGAAGAATATTTTAACAGTGTAAAAATGTTGACAATAAATTAATTTGCTATTACTTACTTAAATCAGTTTCAATTAATTAAGAAGCATATTTTGTTTAATTTTAAACTTTTTATTTGCTTAGGTGAATTTTTGTTTTGCTCTATTAGTATCAAAATTGATCATCAACGGACCCCGGCTGTAGTTGGAACTGTGATGAGTAGGAGTTCAGCAAAGCAAACTGTGTCTAGTTAGCTTGGTTGCTGAAAAAAACAAGAAAGACATTCACGTTGTCAATAGTGCTGACTAAGGCTTCTATAACTACGAGCTGACTCGTTAGCCATTTTCTGTCCCACTCGTTCGCTGAATCGTATTACGTTGTGCTAGCTTAAGACTAGATTTTTGGTATTTCGTTAGCTTTTTCGATTGAAAAAGGGTGGTTGTGCTGCAGTTAATTGCAACAATCACTCCAGAAACAAGTGGAGATTGTTTACTTTTCCAACAGATGAAGAAAGAAAGGAGAATTTGATTATAAATTGCCGGCGTCAAAATTGGATACCAGCAGGTTTGCAACAATTGTTGGCGAGGAAATGTGCTTGTTGCCAATTGAACTAAATTCAGTAAATTTAGCAATTTTTGTATTGTTTTTTTTGAGCGAAATATATTATGATAAAATAATGCATGATACGTTACACAAGAAAAAAAAATTGGCTATTTTATGTACATTTTTCAATACTCCTACACAATACAGAAATTTATCGCGGGATTTGAATGCAGAAAATCGTTTATTTTTATTCTCCGTTAATAAAATGATGTAGTAACTGGCGTGAAGTGAAATTATATAAAAATAATCATGATTAAAATTAAATTTCTACTTTGCTATTTACTTAATTGTTAAAATTCCGAAGTAAAATAAGCATAAACTATAAAAACCTTAAGTACTTGAGTCTATAAACAGTACATTTTTGTTTTCAAATTTTTATAGTAAATGATTTGGGTATAGTAATGATTTGATATTTAAATTGTCATTTCTGTTATTTGACTTGGTTGATGATTAAATTTTATTAATTGGACTTTGTTTACAGATATGTAGTAAACCCTCTGTAATTACAAAGACTATAATTCTGAAATAAAGTATTATTGAAACTGTAGTTTTATGTGACAAGGTTAGTTTAAATTATTTTATGCATTTTTACGACTTATGAATATGGATTCAAGAACAGTTTTAAAACAGACTAGGTCCAGTTTAAAACATTTTCAATAATATGGTAAATTATAGACTTGATCTAATATAAATATATTTTAGTGTAAACTTCTTTGAAGTATTGTTCAAGCTTTTATTTATTTTATGAACCATATGAATCTTTTAAATTTTTTGTTTTCAAAATGATGATGGTTTTGCAATAAAAAAGATCATTCAATATCTGCTGCATGAATAGTACAATACATAGACATAATGCAGAATATTCCGGTGAAAAAAGCCTGTTACAAACTGATTCCTAAAAACCACACAAGCATATGCACAAAAATTGATATTTAATTTTTTACAATAACATATAAATTTTTGCATTCGTCCTATTAATTAAATTTTTGATGAGTAAGATTATGCTTCTAAATTTGGTGTTCATAAGCAAACAGCAACAGCAATGCTTCAACAAAATTAAGGAGTTTTTCCCAATGAAGAAAAATGAATAAATAATAATTACAAATAAATAAAAAGTATAATAAGTAATCAAATTAAAAACAATTGTGTTTGTATATCAAGGTAAAAGAAAAGGTTATAAAAGGGAAATAGAATTCTTTATTAATTTTGCATGACTTTTATAACTTTTGAAACCATTTAATGTCGTTACAAAAGGCTTAAGCATTTTGCTAGAGTTAAGGTAAATAGCACTTCTCTAATATACTTTTTTATTTTTCAAGTCTGAAAAATATATAATGCATTTTGAATTCAGAGAGAGTTTTACGGTATTTTATATAGCTAAGGAGTCCCATTTATTTCCTTCTTTTTGGCGTAGCTGTTAAAAGCGCCACTGTCAGAGATAAAGGCGCCAATCTAGCAGCACGCTCTTGTTTACATTTTGACTTGGGACAGAAAATGGCGGCGTTGGGTCGGCCTGTATTCTGTAGTGGCTCTAGTGCTGACGACTGGAACACGTTAACTATTTTATCTTCCTGCAACGTAAAATGGTAGTTCCTGTACATTTCCTGATTTTTTAAGGAATTAAATCCGTTCTTAATAGCATCTGTATATGGTTACAAAAAACTGAAAGAAATAATTTTAGTTTAATTATCATTCTTAACAACTGAAGAGAGGCTATTTTGACAACTTGTTTGTAATTATCATTAATATAATCTACTTATTTTTGAAAGCCTCCTACCGATGTGCGCCATCTCACCTGCCCTATAAGAAGACATTCGAAATATAGGTGTCTTAGTTTTACTCCTGCTGCCGTTCTAAATTACAGCGTAATAACAAAATAGTGATGGAAATGCCTGCACAATGAATGTACCCTATATTACTGAGTAAAAGTTTGGAGAAAATTTGTCGTTTTCATAAATTTTTATAATGTTTTCACTGTTAAAAATGACGTGCTTAAAATTGAGAAGATATACCTTCTTATTTTTTTAAAGTAATTTTTACTTAAATATGAGTAAGCGCAGTTCTCCGTTTTAAGTACCGAGGCTTAGAAATTATAGTTAACTTAGAAATTTATAGAGCAACTCGACGTTCAAAAACTATACATGGCTTTTTTTTTTTTTTCACGCCAACTTATTCAGAACGATAGTATTTGTATCAAAATTAAGTAACTATTTACGACATGAGAAGTCAAAACTATTCAAGAATGTCAGTAGTGTGCTCGTCGCAGGAATACAAGATGAATAATTCGTCAGATTCGGATTGGACGAGGTGAGATAAGAAAACAGAAGGGACAATTAACGCCCTACTGGGATTGAGCTATGAAGAAATTTGGAGCGGAAGTAACTATAGCACCCACAATTGGTACGATTGGAAAATGTATAACTCAACTTTTCCCTGTATGTTCTAAGTAATCCTGGCATAGTGATTAGACCATCAGTGTAATGTCAAGACTGTCCACGTTCAAATCCCAAGTGAGGAAACTTCCTTTTTTTTAGTGGTCTGAAGAATGAGATCGTAACCGGATCATTTTTGAGAAGAGGGTTTCTTGAAAAATAAGAACTTGGTTTTTCCAATCTAACTCATTTTGACTTGGAGCTATTCCGAGCACGTGATGTTCTTGAAAATAAGCCATTTTATATCAATAATACGAATCCGGATTTATTAGTGTTCGAATTTTGCTCCCAACTCTCCCGCTTTTTTTTTTGTTACTAATCCAACTGGCATTGGCAAGCCTACTACCAGGTCTAGAAAAGCAATAATCCACTGGCTTAGGGTGATATGCAGCTTCAGTTTAGAGCGAAGAACCACGAGGGCTGAAGACTGATATGACTTGAAATTTCGTGGCCTCTTAATTTTGAACCAGATCCCAGATGAGAGACCGCCACCCGGGAATGGTAACCCCAGAGGTATCGTTTCACTTGGAGGACTTTGGAGCCACGACCTATTTAACGTGCACCAGCTCTTTTTAGCGTACACTTTGGGAGGTTGCCACCCTCCCAAACACTGACCTAAGTCGATGTTGCTTCACTTTTGGTAATCTGCGGGAACCGAGCTTCTACCGACTGGTCCACTGCGGGACTTCCCGTTTTTACCGTACATAATAAATAGTCAGTTAAGAGAAATAACCAGAAATTACACAATACCTGTTAGTATGTCAGGCGCGATATTGAACGAGACGAAAAAATATTTACTGAAGTCAAATAAAAATGTTACCAGATTTTGCTTATTTCTTGTTGTTTCATTTTTTATTTGATAACAACATATTTCACTTATTTACTTTTTGGAAAACAAAAGCGTACAAATAAAAAAAATTTATGAAAGCTTCGTTTTACAACATTTTCAAAAAAATTTAACGGTGTTCTTGACGCACCATAGAAGCAATAACTCCCTTATTATATCACTGTAGCACCTAATTTCGGATTTTTCCGAATATTTGTCCATTGGTGGAATGAAATAGAGTCTTATTTCTGTAATTTCAATCGTCTCCGAAAAGAATCTATGAGGAAAATATTTCTCCTTATTCTGGACAATATTAAAAGTTTTCCTGATGCAATATCGACGTCGACATAGGGATTTAATATCAATAAATTTGTCGAGGAAAAAATTCAATCATCGCTATTTTTTCTTCTTCGTTGTAAAATGACATATCTTCTAACATATATTTCATGATCTTATATTTTTACCATTAGCGATGTTCCAAGCATTATATTTTTCTGTAGGAAACCAGATTCCGAAAATCACATTTCACCGACGCGAGATAAAAACGAAAATTCTCAAGTAAAATTCGAAATAATAATTTGTCTTTGTATTAAAATCAAATTTAGGTGTTGCTTATTATTGCCCGGCGACAGAAAACTGCTGAATAAGGAAAATGAACGAAAAAAGTTCATCTTGCAATAATACTCAATCAGAGAGAATATATTGCCTGAAGTCTTGCATAAAAGCTTTTTTATGTAGAACTGGGAGCGAATAAATATTTAAACAAGTGCTGCCTAAAGTTCATCTCTCCTATTGTAAAATTCAATTTGCCGCTTGAACTTAAAAGTTATGAAAGAAAATGAAAATTTGGGTGTATAGCTTGTTGAAAAAAAAAAAAAATGCATGCGTTATTACTCAATACAAATGTTAATAAAGACGCGTTATTCGTAAACCCAATCATTTATGTGAAGTTCTCTGAGTTTTTATGTTTCATCAAAAACTTCTGTTTTATAAGATTTTTCATTGTGTGAATTGTGTCAAGTAATCTACGATGAAGTTTTATTTTGCTTACATAGTTCCTTATTTCAATTCAAATATAATCATTATTTTTATCATAACTGATTTAAAAGTGAAAAAATCATAATTTGCTGTTTTTCAACCAACTGGTTGCTAGTTTTATGAAGGGTACACTGTAAAATATTTTTCCCGAAAATACATGAGAATCTTCTGGTAATCATTGATCCGGAGTCTGACTTAAAATTACAAAGAACTAAAAACAGGAGAGGTCAAATTCTTTAGAAAAGGAAACACAGAACATTCTGTAAATTGATAACAACATACAGTGTGCCGCAGTAGTGGCGCTATCTGACGTCCATGCTGAATTAATATTTCTGGCACAAAGTCGAAGGTGAGTTCAGTTGAGCCCACTCTGCCTCGATTCATGTGCCTTATGCCAAAGATACCTCTGAAGTTGGGATTACTGTCCGCTGAGACTCGGCTGATCGCTAGAGCTGGAAATACACCGCACGCCAACAATATATAATACATTTTTTGACAATTTTTAAACTGGTAGTCACAGATCTCAAGTGTTCAGTTTTACGTAACTTCACAGACTTAATAGTTGTACTCTGATTACTCTATAGTTGTACATAGCGCAGAAAAACAAGAATTTTATTGAGAAACTGTTATCAAGAAAGTAGATAAACAATAATAAAAATAAAATACCTAAAAAAAATCAGAAAATTACGGTAAAAAGTACAAACGTCTTAGATTAATACTGTTTTCACTGTTATTTAGATATTCTATGCTCTTTAGACGAAAAAAAAAACTGGGAAAAAAAGTCTGACGTTTTATGAAGTAAAAATTGGATGTCGTCGCTATGGAGAAGTTACAAAAGGAAATAGATTAAAAACAAAGGGGGTAAATTTACCCTTGAGAACTGATAGCCAATATGAGACACGGGCTTGTGCGAATCGGCCGGGAACTTTCGCCCGTGTCAGACATGGGCAAATGCGGGGTTAAGGGGTTAATAACTAAGTTTCTATATTTGATGGAAGACAAAAGCCCAAACCAGTCGCCGAAAGCATCTAGTATGTATTACACGAAAACCTCTTATTGGCTATCAAAAGTAAATTGAAATCAGTAATTAAAAAACAAAAAATATTAAAGTTAAAATATAAATAAATTCGATTATATTTCTGAATCATTCCACAAAATTTTCATAAATTATTGCATTACACTTTTAAATATCTTTCTACATTACATCTCTAAAAATATTCTTCATTTACGCCTATTGGATTTATGCTGCTCCACATCCCAACATAAGTAAAGTTTAATGTAAAATAGGCTGCTAATTGCTAAAAAATGTTTTAAAAAGTTTGTTGAAAACTTCTATAAGCGTCAAGTCACAAAAACTTCAAACTTTTCGTACTGAATACTTAAACAGAAAACTCTGCGCTCGAGAACAGCACTAAAGAGCGAACAAAACCACGTATATTCCTATATCTATTAAAGGAAATAAGACATCAAAAGCTGTCTGCGACCGGAAAATACGTTGAGGTCGCACACTGTATAAAAGCAGTCTATTGAGCGCATAAATAAGATATTGAGCTCACGCATTTGATACGAGAACTAAGGTTTAAGTGATACAAAAGAAAAAAAATGTACGTATACTTAAGCATCGAACGTGGGAAGAAAATTCGACTCCTATTCTCCTGTTGAGCTTCTTCAAGAGCCTGAAGCGATGACTATAAAATCTATATGTATGCAGGCAGATATCAGACGAAAAAATGCATTTATTTTCGCTACTAAATTGACTCCGAAAAATACGCAGGTTTTTCAAGAGCAAAGTCCAGCGTATTATATAAAATTTATGGAATTTTTCCTCCAACCCTTTTTCACCAAACCACAAGACTACTATAGCCTTTCACCATGATTTAACCAGGGAGTTGAACTCGCTGCTACACTGGAAATAAATTTTGTTTCTGTCGTTTCGAGTTTACTTATTTACACATATGCATTCTGAACTTGGATGTTGCTTTGTTTACCAAGAGACATATCTTTTCTTTTGTAGAAATTTCTCATTACTTTTGTGATTTGTTTCAAGCAAAGATTGTCTAGCCTTCTTACGGAATAAAAATAATTTTTCTGTAGAAATATTGGTTAAATATGTTTTATGCCATAAAATATTTTGCGTTTTTCATTTTCTATATATGTTACAGATACGTGAAATTTTCAGTGCGGATTTGGCTATCATAAATGACGACTTGATTGGTGGCCGAGAAGAATTAGAGGAGGCTTTCGAAACGTGTGTCGAAAGCGTGAATATACTGAAGAAAGCTGGAAAGCGTGAATATACTGAAGAAAGCTGGCATGGAACTTTGTAAATTTAAAACAAACTCGCGTGATTTATCTTCTATGCTGAAAGATAACAGCATCCAAGTGGACAGTGGACAGTCCACTTGGACAGTAGATGGATCCACGTGGACAGTAGATGGAAGCATCCAAGTGGACAGTAGATGGAAGCAATATAATGTCGATAATTTCTTCGTTCCTTTCTGCAATGCTGGCAGACGCTCGAACACTTACACACACACAAGTTAAAAACTGAATAAAACTTTATTAACTCATAAATGCGTGTGCTTCTTGCACGAATACAATTCAAGTTCCACATTCACTGCAATAGCTTATATAGCTGCGAAGCAGCGCCCTCTAACATCTCTAACAAATTTTCGCAACACACCCCACCTGTACTCTGTACACATAACAAAGTTCGATTTGTAAATAAAGTATTTGACTAAAACATACAATCAAATTGAATCCTTTTTTTCTTGAATGTGTTGCAAAGATATTGTGAACTTTACAATAAACTATAATACAGAAACAATTTCTTAACACTCAAATTAATTATATAAAACAAATTTTTCACTGCAATAAACACATTTGAACTTCAAATTTATAACACTTATAACATACACAAACAAATTCACAAAAATACACAAAGAAACAAATTTAAATTTCTAGAGGGTACAATAGTTGAATTGGTCGTCTATAAAGACCCTTTGACGTACGCACCAAGCAAGAACGTACTTTCCCGTCTCGACCAAAAAATGTCTCTTGAATTATACCAAGTGGCCAAAGTAACTTCGACTTTTCGAGACCTTCAATTAGTACAACCTCATCCTTCTTAATATTATTTTCAGGGGTAGGATTTACAAAATCATGAGCATTGCGTAATTGAAGCAAATATTGCTCTTTCCATTTCCGCCAGACATCACGAAGAATTTTAGTCTGGTATAACTTCCTTCTAGTTAAATTTTCTCTAGTTATTTTTTCAGCATTAAAAATTTCTGCAAAATGAACCGGATAAATAAAATTTTCCTGACCTGGATATAAAAAATGAGCTGGGGTTAGGGGTTTTGGTTCATTTATTTCGTTAGTAACGTAAGTAAGCGGTCTATGATTCAAAATAAGTTCAATTTCAGAAAGAATAGTAGTCATTTCCTCAAAATTAAGCAAAGCTCTGCCAAGAATTTTTCGCAGAGGATCTTTTACACTTTTCATTAGCCTTTCGTAAAATCCACCCCACCAAGGGGCGCGAGGTGCAATAAACTGCCAAGTTATTCCTTCTAACGCAATAAACTCTTTAACTTTATCATCTAATAAAATTTTAGAAATCCCCTTTAATATGTCATTAGTATTTGTGAACGTTTTAGCATTATCTGAAATGATAACCTTACAATTGCCCCTTCTAGAAATAAACCTTCTCAACGCCAAAATAAAACTTTTCGTCGTCATATCTGTAACCAATTCAAGGTGAACTGCCCTTGTTACACTACAAGTAAATAAAACTATGTAAGATTTTTGAGAGTTTGCTTTGTCCGATTTAACGAACACTGGACCAGTAAAATCAACACCGGTTACACTGAAAGGGGGAGTATCAAAGATTCGACTTTTGGGCAACTGAGCCGTCACTTGTTTAGCTGGTTTCGAATTGTACCTTTTGCAAATTAAACACTTCCCTATAACCCTTTTTACAATTTGTCTCCCCTTTGGAATCCAAAATTGGTTTCTGATTCTTGCAAGAGTGGCAGAAACACCACCATGAAAAATTTTATTATGCTCTCTAGCAATTAATAATTCTGTAAATCTAGATTGTTTTGGCAAAAGTATTGGATGAATTTCATCTGACGAATACAGACTTTCTTCTAATCTAGACCTAATCCGTAAAATATTACCTTTATCTAAAAAGGGAGCTAATTTGAAAAGAGAAGAACATTTAGGAATCTGTTTATTAGTTTTTACGCAATTTAGTTCCAAGGAATAGAAAACACTTTGTTCGTGTTTAATCCATGTTTGCTCTGCATCTTTTAATTCAGATGCGGAAATAGGACCTGTATCTACGGCATGAGCTTTCAATTTAGTAATGAATCGTTTAACAAAAACAGTTATGCGTAAAACTTTCAGCAAATTGCTGTACTCATTTAAATTTAACAGAAACTTGGGATTGACAACACAACTATTTTGTACAGTAGTTACAATTTTTTTATGAAACTCAAGATTTTCTGTAGTAAGGTTTATTTCCTTTTCTATGTTTGGCCAGCACTCAGATGGTTGTCTTAGCCATAGTGACCCCTTCCACCACAAATCACTTTTTGCTAACTCTGACGCGTACATTCCCCTAGACACTATGTCTGCGGGATTTTCTTTCCCGGGGCAATGACGCCATTTACTTGGATCACTTAGCGATTGAATCTCTTCAACCCTATTTTTCACAAATTGCTTATAATTACAAGAATTACTTTTGATCCAATGAAGTGTTATTGTAGAATCTGTCCAGTAAAAACATGTCGCATTAAATTTCAGACATTCACTTACTTTCTTAGTTAATCTAGCAGACAATAAGCCCCCCAAAAGCTCTAATCTTGGTAAGGTAAGTGATTTTAAGGGAGCTACCCTACTTTTCGAACAAATAAAACTAGTTACAATTCTACCATCCTGTGCTACTGCACGTAAATAGACCACTGTCCCATATGCCGACATAGAAGCATCTGAAAAAGAATGAATCTCAAAGTTAGTAAGTTTACAACATTTTAATTCCTTAAGGTAATATCTGGGTATCTCAATATTGTTCAAATATTCCACTTCATTGCACCATATCTGCCACTTATGGTCCAATTTCTTTGGAAGCTCATCGTCCCAGTCAACGCCGGAACTCCACAATTCTTGAAGAATGCATTTTGCTATGACGACAAATGGCGTAAGAAATCCAATTGGATCATAAATACGTCCTACTACTTGTAACACAAATCTTTTTGAGCTAATACGTTGATTTAAAATTGTCAGTATCTCTGTCATGGAAATTTTAAAAGCGTCAGCTCCTGGATCCCAAATGAGACCCAACACCTTTGAAGAACACTCGTACGGCTGGAGCAAGTTGTCGGACTGTCCACTGTCCACTTGGATGCTGTTATCTTTCAGCATAGAAGATAAATCACGCGAGTTTGTTTTAAATTTACAAAGTTCCATGCCAGCTTTCTTCAGTATATTCACGCTTTCGACACACGTTTCGAAAGCCTCCTCTAATTCTTCTCGGCCACCAATCAAGTCGTCAACGTACATGGAATTCAACAGCAATTCAGCTGTACTAGAAAATTGTTCACGAAACTTCTCAAAATGAAATTTCAAAGTTGCAGCTAGGAGATATGGGCTGGGCTTTAGTCCAAATAAAACGCGATTAAATTGTAACACAGTCTGCTCTGTTGAGTTCAGATCATTCTTCCACAGAAATCGCGCAAAATCGCGATCACATTCTGCAATTCCAATTTGCAGGAAGGCTTGTTTAATATCCGCAGTAAATGCTATTTGATGTTGTCTAAATTTTAACAGCAGATTTAGCAGACTTGGATAAAGATTAAGTCCTTTAAAAAGACATTCATTTAATGACAATTGTCCATCATCATGGGCAGAGCCGTCAAATACAACACGCAGACGAGTGGTTGTCTTGTCTTCGCGAATGACCGCATGGTGAGGTAAGTAAAATGCCTGACCAGACGACAACCTATCTAATGACGGAACTGCAACTATACCTTCTGCAACATAACCATCAATCACACCTTTATAACTTTCAAACAGTGAACGATTATTTCTAAACCTTTTAACCAACCCTTGAAACCTCTTATCAGCTAATTCTCTATTGTCGGCTAACCTTTCTTTCATTCCTGGTTTCCACGGCAACTCTACACAATACCTTCCATCTGCAAACTGAATCGAATCATTAAACTCATTCAAAATTTCCTTTTCCCTAATACCTAGACAATTTGCGTTCAGATCCTGTATCCCTAAGCTTTCCAATTCCCAAAACCGTTTCGAATCATCAGAAATAGAATCCTCTGTCTGAAGAACTAAATTCATCGATGTTAACGCACTTCTACCTTCTGAATTCCCTTGCACACACCAACCTAGAGATGTTTCTATTGCTACCAACGAAGAATTTAACCGTTCAACTTTATGTATTAAATTCCAATAATTATCTGCACCAATGAGCAACGAGATTTTACTATTACGAGACAAATCATCTAAAGTATAAGTCAACGTATAGCCCATCGAATTTATATCTTTCCAGAGATTCCTATCTGGTAAACTAATCATTGCCTTCGAAATTACATCAATTTCTAATGCTACAATACTACACCTAGACCCGTTCACTAAATTCCTTAACGGCACTTCAACCCTCCGGCAAGTTTCTTGCTTGGAAATACCACAACCGAACGAAAATATACTTAAATTTTCCATGCCCAGAACTTTCAAACCTAATTTTCTCGAAATGTCTCTACAGACAAAAGTCTTCTCGGATCCATTGTCAAACACACCAAAAATTACTTCAGAATTTTTCCCGACTATTTCAGTTTTAACACATTGTAACGATACACCCCGATTCCTTTTATCTGCCACATAATTAGAAATAGTAGTGGTATCGCTACTGTTTAAAATCACTTCAGAATTATTAGAATTATTATCCTTATTTTCAGTTTGACCTAACCTCTTATTTTCTTGCTTAAAGCATAAAGCTCGATTATGTCTTTTCTTACATAATGTGCAAACTTTGCCACTTTTACAAAACCTAATCCGACAACCCTGTTGCAAACACAATAAACATCGATTTGAGCTCATCAATTTATGTCTTTTTTCGTCTACTGTTAACGAGTTACACAACTCCGATTTATGAGTGGAAGCTTTGCAAAAAATACACGTATTAACAGACTCTGTAGAAATCATCAATTCCGTAGCTGAAGGGGAATTTCTTGAAAAGCAACTTCTGTCCGCACGGTATTGTTTCGGCGCGTAATTCTGCTTATAGCCCCTGTTGTAAACTGGATTATCTGAAACGTTCATACGAGAGGTTTTCTCCCTTGCGTTTATCGCTTTCTGCAAAAATAACATTAACTGATCAAGCGAATGACAACTATCTGGATGGGTTTTGTTAAACTCTAGCGCTAAATCTGAAGGAAAAAGTTTCATAACAATAGTTGATAAAAGCGTACTGTAACTATCGGATTTTATTCCTAATGACTCAAGGGATCGTATTTGCGTTTGACATTCGAAATACAAATTACGTAAACCTACTAAATTGTTCGAGCTTTTTACAGGACTAAGATTTAGCAAACTTGAAGTATGTGCGCTAATTAAAACATCCGTTTGACCGAAAGAACTATTAATCAATTTATTTTCGCTACTAAATTGACTCCGAAAAATACGCAGGTTTTTCAAGAGCAAAGTCCAGCGTATTATATAAAATTTATGGAATTTTTCCTCCAACCCTTTTTCACCAAACCACAAGACTACTATAGCCTTTCACCATGATTTAACCAGGGAGTTGAACTCGCTGCTACACTGGAAATAAATTTTGTTTCTGTCGTTTCGAGTTTACTTATTTACACATATGCATTCTGAACTTGGATGTTGCTTTGTTTACCAAGAGACATATCTTTTCTTTTGTAGAAATTTCTCATTACTTTTGTGATTTGTTTCAAGCAAAGATTGTCTAGCCTTCTTACGGAATAAAAATAATTTTTCTGTAGAAATATTGGTTAAATATGTTTTATGCCATAAAATATTTTGCGTTTTTCATTTTCTATATATGTTACAGATACGTGAAATTTTCAGTGCGGATTTGGCTATCATAAATGACGACTTGATTGGTGGCCGAGAAGAATTAGAGGAGGCTTTCGAAACGTGTGTCGAAAGCGTGAATATACTGAAGAAAGCTGGAAAGCGTGAATATACTGAAGAAAGCTGGCATGGAACTTTGTAAATTTAAAACAAACTCGCGTGATTTATCTTCTATGCTGAAAGATAACAGCATCCAAGTGGACAGTGGACAGTCCACTTGGACAGTAGATGGATCCACGTGGACAGTAGATGGAAGCATCCAAGTGGACAGTAGATGGAAGCAATATAATGTCGATAATTTCTTCGTTCCTTTCTGCAATGCTGGCAGACGCTCGAACACTTACACACACACAAGTTAAAAACTGAATAAAACTTTATTAACTCATAAATGCGTGTGCTTCTTGCACGAATACAATTCAAGTTCCACATTCACTGCAATAGCTTATATAGCTGCGAAGCAGCGCCCTCTAACATCTCTAACAAATTTTCGCAACACACCCCACCTGTACTCTGTACACATAACAAAGTTCGATTTGTAAATAAAGTATTTGACTAAAACATACAATCAAATTGAATCCTTTTTTTCTTGAATGTGTTGCAAAGATATTGTGAACTTTACAATAAACTATAATACAGAAACAATTTCTTAACACTCAAATTAATTATATAAAACAAATTTTTCACTGCAATAAACACATTTGAACTTCAAATTTATAACACTTATAACATACACAAACAAATTCACAAAAATACACAAAGAAACAAATTTAAATTTCTAGAGGGTACAATAGTTGAATTGGTCGTCTATAAAGACCCTTTGACGTACGCACCAAGCAAGAACGTACTTTCCCGTCTCGACCAAAAAATGTCTCTTGAATTATACCAAGTGGCCAAAGTAACTTCGACTTTTCGAGACCTTCAATTAGTACAACCTCATCCTTCTTAATATTATTTTCAGGGGTAGGATTTACAAAATCATGAGCATTGCGTAATTGAAGCAAATATTGCTCTTTCCATTTCCGCCAGACATCACGAAGAATTTTAGTCTGGTATAACTTCCTTCTAGTTAAATTTTCTCTAGTTATTTTTTCAGCATTAAAAATTTCTGCAAAATGAACCGGATAAATAAAATTTTCCTGACCTGGATATAAAAAATGAGCTGGGGTTAGGGGTTTTGGTTCATTTATTTCGTTAGTAACGTAAGTAAGCGGTCTATGATTCAAAATAAGTTCAATTTCAGAAAGAATAGTAGTCATTTCCTCAAAATTAAGCAAAGCTCTGCCAAGAATTTTTCGCAGAGGATCTTTTACACTTTTCATTAGCCTTTCGTAAAATCCACCCCACCAAGGGGCGCGAGGTGCAATAAACTGCCAAGTTATTCCTTCTAACGCAATAAACTCTTTAACTTTATCATCTAATAAAATTTTAGAAATCCCCTTTAATATGTCATTAGTATTTGTGAACGTTTTAGCATTATCTGAAATGATAACCTTACAATTGCCCCTTCTAGAAATAAACCTTCTCAACGCCAAAATAAAACTTTTCGTCGTCATATCTGTAACCAATTCAAGGTGAACTGCCCTTGTTACACTACAAGTAAATAAAACTATGTAAGATTTTTGAGAGTTTGCTTTGTCCGATTTAACGAACACTGGACCAGTAAAATCAACACCGGTTACACTGAAAGGGGGAGTATCAAAGATTCGACTTTTGGGCAACTGAGCCGTCACTTGTTTAGCTGGTTTCGAATTGTACCTTTTGCAAATTAAACACTTCCCTATAACCCTTTTTACAATTTGTCTCCCCTTTGGAATCCAAAATTGGTTTCTGATTCTTGCAAGAGTGGCAGAAACACCACCATGAAAAATTTTATTATGCTCTCTAGCAATTAATAATTCTGTAAATCTAGATTGTTTTGGCAAAAGTATTGGATGAATTTCATCTGACGAATACAGACTTTCTTCTAATCTAGACCTAATCCGTAAAATATTACCTTTATCTAAAAAGGGAGCTAATTTGAAAAGAGAAGAACATTTAGGAATCTGTTTATTAGTTTTTACGCAATTTAGTTCCAAGGAATAGAAAACACTTTGTTCGTGTTTAATCCATGTTTGCTCTGCATCTTTTAATTCAGATGCGGAAATAGGACCTGTATCTACGGCATGAGCTTTCAATTTAGTAATGAATCGTTTAACAAAAACAGTTATGCGTAAAACTTTCAGCAAATTGCTGTACTCATTTAAATTTAACAGAAACTTGGGATTGACAACACAACTATTTTGTACAGTAGTTACAATTTTTTTATGAAACTCAAGATTTTCTGTAGTAAGGTTTATTTCCTTTTCTATGTTTGGCCAGCACTCAGATGGTTGTCTTAGCCATAGTGACCCCTTCCACCACAAATCACTTTTTGCTAACTCTGACGCGTACATTCCCCTAGACACTATGTCTGCGGGATTTTCTTTCCCGGGGCAATGACGCCATTTACTTGGATCACTTAGCGATTGAATCTCTTCAACCCTATTTTTCACAAATTGCTTATAATTACAAGAATTACTTTTGATCCAATGAAGTGTTATTGTAGAATCTGTCCAGTAAAAACATGTCGCATTAAATTTCAGACATTCACTTACTTTCTTAGTTAATCTAGCAGACAATAAGCCCCCCAAAAGCTCTAATCTTGGTAAGGTAAGTGATTTTAAGGGAGCTACCCTACTTTTCGAACAAATAAAACTAGTTACAATTCTACCATCCTGTGCTACTGCACGTAAATAGACCACTGTCCCATATGCCGACATAGAAGCATCTGAAAAAGAATGAATCTCAAAGTTAGTAAGTTTACAACATTTTAATTCCTTAAGGTAATATCTGGGTATCTCAATATTGTTCAAATATTCCACTTCATTGCACCATATCTGCCACTTATGGTCCAATTTCTTTGGAAGCTCATCGTCCCAGTCAACGCCGGAACTCCACAATTCTTGAAGAATGCATTTTGCTATGACGACAAATGGCGTAAGAAATCCAATTGGATCATAAATACGTCCTACTACTTGTAACACAAATCTTTTTGAGCTAATACGTTGATTTAAAATTGTCAGTATCTCTGTCATGGAAATTTTAAAAGCGTCAGCTCCTGGATCCCAAATGAGACCCAACACCTTTGAAGAACACTCGTACGGCTGGAGCAAGTTGTCGGACTGTCCACTGTCCACTTGGATGCTGTTATCTTTCAGCATAGAAGATAAATCACGCGAGTTTGTTTTAAATTTACAAAGTTCCATGCCAGCTTTCTTCAGTATATTCACGCTTTCGACACACGTTTCGAAAGCCTCCTCTAATTCTTCTCGGCCACCAATCAAGTCGTCAACGTACATGGAATTCAACAGCAATTCAGCTGTACTAGAAAATTGTTCACGAAACTTCTCAAAATGAAATTTCAAAGTTGCAGCTAGGAGATATGGGCTGGGCTTTAGTCCAAATAAAACGCGATTAAATTGTAACACAGTCTGCTCTGTTGAGTTCAGATCATTCTTCCACAGAAATCGCGCAAAATCGCGATCACATTCTGCAATTCCAATTTGCAGGAAGGCTTGTTTAATATCCGCAGTAAATGCTATTTGATGTTGTCTAAATTTTAACAGCAGATTTAGCAGACTTGGATAAAGATTAAGTCCTTTAAAAAGACATTCATTTAATGACAATTGTCCATCATCATGGGCAGAGCCGTCAAATACAACACGCAGACGAGTGGTTGTCTTGTCTTCGCGAATGACCGCATGGTGAGGTAAGTAAAATGCCTGACCAGACGACAACCTATCTAATGACGGAACTGCAACTATACCTTCTGCAACATAACCATCAATCACACCTTTATAACTTTCAAACAGTGAACGATTATTTCTAAACCTTTTAACCAACCCTTGAAACCTCTTATCAGCTAATTCTCTATTGTCGGCTAACCTTTCTTTCATTCCTGGTTTCCACGGCAACTCTACACAATACCTTCCATCTGCAAACTGAATCGAATCATTAAACTCATTCAAAATTTCCTTTTCCCTAATACCTAGACAATTTGCGTTCAGATCCTGTATCCCTAAGCTTTCCAATTCCCAAAACCGTTTCGAATCATCAGAAATAGAATCCTCTGTCTGAAGAACTAAATTCATCGATGTTAACGCACTTCTACCTTCTGAATTCCCTTGCACACACCAACCTAGAGATGTTTCTATTGCTACCAACGAAGAATTTAACCGTTCAACTTTATGTATTAAATTCCAATAATTATCTGCACCAATGAGCAACGAGATTTTACTATTACGAGACAAATCATCTAAAGTATAAGTCAACGTATAGCCCATCGAATTTATATCTTTCCAGAGATTCCTATCTGGTAAACTAATCATTGCCTTCGAAATTACATCAATTTCTAATGCTACAATACTACACCTAGACCCGTTCACTAAATTCCTTAACGGCACTTCAACCCTCCGGCAAGTTTCTTGCTTGGAAATACCACAACCGAACGAAAATATACTTAAATTTTCCATGCCCAGAACTTTCAAACCTAATTTTCTCGAAATGTCTCTACAGACAAAAGTCTTCTCGGATCCATTGTCAAACACACCAAAAATTACTTCAGAATTTTTCCCGACTATTTCAGTTTTAACACATTGTAACGATACACCCCGATTCCTTTTATCTGCCACATAATTAGAAATAGTAGTGGTATCGCTACTGTTTAAAATCACTTCAGAATTATTAGAATTATTATCCTTATTTTCAGTTTGACCTAACCTCTTATTTTCTTGCTTAAAGCATAAAGCTCGATTATGTCTTTTCTTACATAATGTGCAAACTTTGCCACTTTTACAAAACCTAATCCGACAACCCTGTTGCAAACACAATAAACATCGATTTGAGCTCATCAATTTATGTCTTTTTTCGTCTACTGTTAACGAGTTACACAACTCCGATTTATGAGTGGAAGCTTTGCAAAAAATACACGTATTAACAGACTCTGTAGAAATCATCAATTCCGTAGCTGAAGGGGAATTTCTTGAAAAGCAACTTCTGTCCGCACGGTATTGTTTCGGCGCGTAATTCTGCTTATAGCCCCTGTTGTAAACTGGATTATCTGAAACGTTCATACGAGAGGTTTTCTCCCTTGCGTTTATCGCTTTCTGCAAAAATAACATTAACTGATCAAGCGAATGACAACTATCTGGATGGGTTTTGTTAAACTCTAGCGCTAAATCTGAAGGAAAAAGTTTCATAACAATAGTTGATAAAAGCGTACTGTAACTATCGGATTTTATTCCTAATGACTCAAGGGATCGTATTTGCGTTTGACATTCGAAATACAAATTACGTAAACCTACTAAATTGTTCGAGCTTTTTACAGGACTAAGATTTAGCAAACTTGAAGTATGTGCGCTAATTAAAACATCCGTTTGACCGAAAGAACTATTAATCAATTTAATTGCTTCCTTATAGTTATTACTCGAAATTGCGAACCCTTTGATACACGCAAGTGCCTTTCCACCTAACAAAGATTTCAAATACGAAAATTTATCAACATCAGATAGAGATGGATTATTGTGAATTGAATTTTCATACTGGTTCCAAAACTCTAAATAATTAGAAGGATCCCCATAATACTTTGCAATAGTTAATTTCGGTAATTTAGGCAAAATTCTAGGCTCAGAACTATTATTCCTCACATCAGATGTATTTTGCGTAATAGTTTCAAAAGACTTAATTTTATTTTGAAGCTTTATTTTTGCTTGAATTATTTTGTCTTTATATTCATCAATACGCTTAATTTCAGAATCAATGTCGTCTAACTTTATACTACTTTCTAATTCCGAATCTAAACTAGCTAAAATCTCATCTTTTATCAACAACTGTTCTAACAAAGCTTGACAGACATCTAAACAAATATCTGGATCAGTTAGGCGAGTCTCTACATTCTCTGCTAGCTTAGTGACTTGACCCCTTTGACTAGTTCGTCGCCTTTTCATTTTTTCAACTGTTTCAACAACAACCACTGCCTCAACGTTATCCTTCATTATGAATCAAATTTAACTAACAAAACACACCAACTATTTAACAAACCAAATATCGAATACAGCACTTTAATTCCAAACCATAAATTTCAAAAAAGTGTCCACCAACATTACTCAAACCATTTTCTACTAAAGCAAATACTCTACGAATTAAGCAACGTCTAATTCTTTTCAACAACGAGAAACACCGACTGAACAATTAAAAACTATCCTAAACCAAGAAATTCACAAGACTACTACAAGCACAAACACTCACCCCACCAATGCGAGCAAGTTGGTTTCTTCCCGGCCGATGCACCAATATAATGTCGATAATTTCTTCGTTCCTTTCTGCAATGCTGGCAGACGCTCGAACACTTACACACACACAAGTTAAAAACTGAATAAAACTTTATTAACTCATAAATGCGTGTGCTTCTTGCACGAATACAATTCAAGTTCCACATTCACTGCAATAGCTTATATAGCTGCGAAGCAGCGCCCTCTAACATCTCTAACAAATTTTCGCAACAATAAATATGGAGTCGTTTTTAAATGATGTCACTTCTTTTTTTTCAGTATATTTACTCCATCCTCCCCTTTTTTACAAAATGTCACGCTTCAACATACCCCGTACCCCCTTGTAGCATGTCACTCTATTTTACATAAGTATTGTACTCGAAGTTCAGAAACAGAGCACTACGATATAGATTACGATTTCAATTTATTTTTGAACATTGAATGACATTTGTGGACATAACGCAATAATGAGTACATATGCATGTACTTAATATATATAAAAAGAAATTAAGGTTTACAGCAAAAGGCATAAAAATATTAGTATATAATAATAATAAAAAAATATTTTTCGCATTCTCTAAAAATGACCCGCTCTATTTTGTCTTAAGAGTGTAAATACCCAAGAAGATTTCCCTTTAGATTTAAACTTTTAATAAGAACTTAATTTAAACCTTAGTCAGCATCAATGTTTTTAATACAAATTGAAGTCAATGATTATACAAAATAAAAAATAATTAAAACAATTTATGTAAAAATATTAAATCTTCTTATTTTAAATGTTTTCATTTTACCAAAACGTGTGCTGCCCCCATCCCCTTATTACAAATTGTCAAAATTTCTCGATCCTCTCTACGCCCACGAAGCGTGACATCATTTGTGGATGACACCTATCCCTTATACACCACAAAGGGAAACATATTTTATATATTACGAAAAATACGACTATTGATATGCCTAAACTTAAAGCACAATGTAAAAATTTCATTGCATACTTTTACCATAAATATGTATTATTTAAGTACAATAATAACAGACCCGTACTTTTGCGCTATTTTTAATTATATATATATACGTGTGTGTGTGTGTGTGTGTGTGTGTGCGTGTGTGTGTGTGTGTGCTGTGTGTGTGTGTGTTTAAATGACTTTAAATTGCGTTTTCTTCAAGCTAAAACAAAACAAACAAAAAATACTGACATGTTTAATAGTTTAATGGAAAACTCTGATGCTGCTTTAAAACTGATTACAACTTCTTAAGAGATACTAACTTATTTCAGGTAAAAGCAGATGATAAAAAATAAAATAAATTAGGCTAAAACATTTTATTAATTTTCAACTGCTTATTTCAAGCATAAAAAATTGAAAATTGAAATTATAAACCCTCAATTTCCTCCTTATTCTTAATATTTTATTATTTATTTATTTTGTGCCACCTTAAAAATTATTAGTTATCTTATGTTTCTTTCGTCCAAAGAAGTAGAAAACTGTTCGGATATGAATGATAATACGCAGTTTTCCAGAATGTTATCTGATATTAACAATTAAAGTGGTAATCCAAAACACAGAAAAACACAAACATAAATAAATCCCGGAATGTGATACCGCCTCAAAAGTAATTTTGTTGTTAATTGCCTATGCTTTTTTTTCCATGCCATTTGGAATCTTAATTTCTTTCTGTAATCCCTTCCTTTCGATTTATTTTCAGTTTCTTTCATTTATTTACCTACTGCAACGATTCTTAATTTCTTTTTGTAACCTTGATTACTTTTTCTACTTTCTTCCTTTGAATCCACATTTTTGTCGCACTCGCATTCCTGTTTAAATAATCCAAGCTGATTTTCTTCAACACGATTTCTTTCCTTGATTCATTTCTGCACTTTATATCAAAATATTATCTAAACTTATTTGATTCTTTCCATAGATAAATTTAGCAAAGTTAATTTATCACATTTTCTCTTATTTGAAAGCAAATAATTAATTAAAAAGCTTAGTAAAAATTTAAGAAATACTCGTTCTTTAGATATATCAGTTTATGACGCATGAAATAAAAAGCATCAATCGCATTTTTTAGTTTCTGTCAAAAAAGAGCGTCGTAAGCAAAGCTTTTTGGATTGCAATCTCTTTTGATTACTTCTGATGAATTCCAATAAAAAAACTGTGACGTCTTGCCTTATAATAATTCAAATTGCATAAATACATTTAAAATCATAACAGACTCAAGATAAAATAAATTATTTGAACTGTTTTATTATTTTGCAAAAAGATATGTTATAAATCACATTGATGTACGATAAAAAAGAAAAGTAAGAAATACTATAAATCAACAAAAAAGTTTTTCATTGTTTAGAACAACGCTCAGGGTTTTATCGCTAATTTATCATTAATTCATTGATTAGGTGTGAGGTGTAATGTAAAAATATATGTAGGAAATTAGTTTTAAATAAGAAAGCTAGGAACAACATTAAACATCAGTTGTAGTGAAGATGTTTAAATGTCCTTATAAATATTTTTCCTTACTACACAAAAACAGTTGTGAAAAAAATTTAATAAAATTAATAAATTAGCAGTACATACAAAATAAATCTGATTACTGATTTAACAGCCAATAGTACATATATAGAAGAAAAGTCCCTTACAACTCAATACAGGTAGCTATACCAGATGAAATTTGTAGGGATGTTAAACATAATTGCATTATTTTTTTTTTTAAATGTTCTTTTTTTTTGCTCCGGTAGCTAAAGTTTGATGCCTATTCTTTTGAAAATACATTCAACTTGATGTCATGACTCAATTTTTATGAAATTCATTAGTATTTATTGCTTCTGTGAGATTTCTCGTCCCCCCAATACCCCTTCCTCGAAAAAAAAAACCTTCACAAGTTAATTTAGAACATAGTATCGTATATAAAACCCCTTAAAACTACAGTATTTTATGAATTCAGATATGAAATTAAGCAGTTGGGATCAAGTTTTCCTGTGTGCAAAAGCTGTATTTTCATAACAGCTTTTGCAACATGAACAGGAGCTCATTTTCCCCCCTTTATATTTCGCATATATATATTCGTGTATATATATATATATATATTTATATTTCGCATATATATATTCGTGTTTTATATATATATATATATATATATATATATAGGAGATTGCTTTACATATTTTATTAAACTGTAAATATGGTACGAATGGATTAAAGTGGTCATTCGTTTGGAACTATGTGGGAGTTCAGAAGTTTTGAAAATTGTGGATTCTTTTACCAGTTATAAAAAGTTTTCCTCAGAAAATTTCTAAAAACAATGCCCAATGAAATGAAGTTCTACACCAACCACTATTTTTCTAAAATATATAGCTTGAACTGGTTTTACTAATTGCCTACTCAGAGAACATGCAATTGCCCTTGATTTATCTTTTCCAGACTTAACCTGATTTTAATCAATGCTATGCATTTACTGGTTGCCGGAGATCTCAGTAACAATAAGTTGCTCTAATATTGGTCTAAAATTCCATGTAGGAGTTATTCTTTCAATGATACCTGCTGTCGAAGCTATACTTCCCTGATATTAAAACAGTATTTATTAGATAACTTTTTTTCGGATTTTTGTAGTACAAGTTTCTCTTTTGCTGAATTAGAGAGTATAGAGAATTAGTAGCTAGTGTGTTAAGAGCTTAAGACACAATACAGAAACCTTCGCCTCACCCTCTTCAGACTTTCAATCTGGTGCTCTTTTGTAAATGATTATTGCAAATAAATTTCCTAGCTTAGTCATTTTATAAATCGTACGAAATTCTTTGTGATTATTCTCACATAACTTTCTTTACATAATTATTTTATGTAAGGTAAAGCCTGTAGAGTTGGCGCACAACTGGAAAACATGATGAAAAAGAATGAAAGCGTTAATTTTTTGCCAAATTTTTGGTGAATATTATAGACCACATTCCCTGTGCGTGAATTTCCATCATAATTTTGTCGATACGCTATACATTAAAGCGACAGTTGGAATAAAACTAAGACCCCTTTTTTTCGCTTCTCTCCTTATAGAGCGGATGAGATTTCCCATGTGTCTGGTTTACGCGCATGGGAAATTGCTTTCGATATTAAGTAGAATATATTAATAATCACTGCAAGTAAATTATCAAAATAGTTGAAAAAGCGTTTGCTCAAAAGTATCTTGCAGTACTCACATCACAATGAAAATCAGAGGAATAGTAATGGAAATTCAACTCCTTGCATTTGGAAAGCAAACAATAAAAACGAAGTTGTGCCATAAATTTTCAGAGGAAAAACTTCACATAGACACTATGCTGTTGTGACTGTGCAACTACCTGAAACCGCGTGCATTGACGCCTCCCCTTCCCCCAAGAAATTCAATTGCGCTGTCTCTGTGACAGCGCAATTTCACCTTAGTTAGATAAAAGCTAAGGACGGAAAAGAAATTTCCTTGATGCATTATGTTATCTTCAATTAATGCGAATCTCAATCTGTGGTACTATTTTGTAGGCGTTTAACAGTTCAATAACTGATTTTTCCCAATGTTGTTCATATGTACTATTTCTAGTTTGAACATTATTCTTCAGGTTATTCCTGTTTTCGAAGGAAATTTTCACGGATGAGAACAGTTAATTTATTAGCTAACTTTTGTTTGGTGTTTAACTTCCTTGCGTTGTAACCGTAAATATTAGTTAATTAAGAGCTAAAGACCGATCACAAAGGCCCTTGATTCATCTTTTCCAGATAAAACTTATTTCAATCTATTGTAATTCATTTCTGGGCGTCTAACAGCTCATTAGCAATGATTTGTTTTAATATTGGCCTAATGTGCTATGTGGAATTCTGAACATTATTCTTCCGTTAATGTCTGTTGCCGGAGCAATGTTCCCATGAGGATTCTGTTCGGAATTTCAGGAGGATCGCTCAAAAACCCGTTTGGCGAAGAGCGATGGAAATCGCTTTGCTTTTTTCTCCGCAGTTTTCCTAAATCGAATTCCAGATTAATAAGTAGGTAAAGCAGGTAAATCATTCTCGCAGCTTCCGTCGAACGAGAAGAAATATTGTTCGAAAATGAAAAATTGTTTCATCTTTTCGGTTCTCGTTCATTTTTTTTGCTTCTTGCGGATAGTTTTCAATTTACGTTTTCTTTTTTTCTCTTTCTACTCCACACTTTTTCATTTGATGAGGCCATTTGTGGAGAGACCGGGTTATTTCTTACTGGTCTTCTCGAAAAGGAATGAAACAATTCGATGAGCTCTCATATTTTTTTTCTTCCTTTCATTAAATTCGAAAAATATGTTTCAAGCTTTGTCACTGAGGCCGGTTTCATTGTGTGCTTCTGAATATGTGAATTAAAATATAAAAGAGAAAAAAAAAGCTAAGCGGTTGCAGGGAGATTTCACTGTTACAATATTAATTTCACGATAAAGATTTTTAACAATTAGAGGTTACTGTTTCATTGTGACAAACACTTCGGCAAAATGAAAAAGAATATTGATTTTGACAATAATACATAAATAAGTAAATAAATATTACTTTACTTTTCAAAAAATTCGTTTCGGTGATTACAATTTTTACTTGAGACTGCAATAACATGACTGAATAAAATTCCGATGAAAGCCAGTAAAATATGTTTGCTAACGAAATAAGTGCGATTACTTTTGAATCTAATTTTTTAACGACCGAATTGAGGATACACATGTTAATGAAAAACGCTTATTATCTATACGAGTTTATTATCTTAAACTCTTCATAAAGTTAGGTTGAACCACGTTTTGCTGCCCATTTTCTCCCTTTATATTTAGAGACATATGCAATCATATTTTAAGAAAACAAATGCTCCATGAGAAGTAACGCTGTCTCCTAACTAGTCAATAGTAACTATCCTCTAGTCCATATTAACTGTGTTAGGATAATGTTTTAATGATTTATTCATAGGATTAATCAACATTAAAAATATTAATTGAAGACAAACTCAATTTCATACATGAAGTAATAATCTGCTAACAAAATATTTAATACACGCATATATTGAAAATTTAGGAGTAATTAGATCATGAAATTTGTTCAATTTCGGCAGTCTCTGATAGTTGCAAGTTTTACAAAGTTTAATGGCAGTTTTCACGGCAAAAAAAAAATCCTAAATTTTATGCTTTAATATCACGTACGTTTCTTTAATGACTTTGTAAATTTCTCTGGAAGAAGGAACAAGGTTCCATTTAGAACTTCAGCACAACTACGGAAATGAAATGAACTCGGGGAAATATTACATGAAATAAACGAATTTCTTAAAAAGTTTCGAAACTTCTTCTTCGAACACTTAACTTTCATCTTATCCCTTTCACTCTCCCTCTAGATCAGCATATCTCATATTTGTTGATTTCTGTTCCTTTCCGAGGGGAAAAAAATTCCGTTGTCAGCTATTTCGAGAGTTATTGTTGTACAGCATACGAAGAGGGGGTTGAAAGTGGCTTTACATTAAGCTACCAAAAGTAAGTCATTTTTCAGTCCCGTCTAAAACAAAAGCTCGAAAGCTCTTTGATGGAAAACAAAAGAAACAAACAATTTTACTGAAAGGTCTCGTCATCAAGACAAAGAAATGGAACAAAAGATCATTCTGGCGAAGATGAAGTCACGCAAAATCGGGCGACGCTGAAGTGCTCATTGATTTGCGATCTCCTTTTCCCTATAGCTATATCTACTCATCCTTTCAGCATTGCTTTAGGTTTAGCAATTACAAGCTAGAACATAACCTTTAGTTGTTACTTTATATTTAAGATTCGTTTGATTTCTTTTAGGAATTTGCAATGAGTACTTACGGAGGCATACCTTGCACAGAATGACAACAAATTTACGCAATGTCCAGCGTAAAGGCGGAATTAACATTTGTAATCTAATTCACTATAAGAAGTATGAGAACAAAAAATAATTTAAAATAAGTAAATGAATAAATATAATAATAGAACTTGAACGGCAGCATGTTAGGTTTCTTTTAGAGTTGCATTGCATCAAATTCATAAAGAACATTTGATATTGCTCTAAAGGCGCTTATTAAGCGTATTATTAAGGAATTACTCTGTTGAACTATGTGTAAACAAGATATGATTTAAGTGGCAAAAAGTAATTATTATTAACTGTATGACAGATAAAGGCCATTTCACTTAAATACCGAGATTTCAGCAACATTTAGAATCATTGAAAATATTCTTTAACAAGAACATTCTATAATATTATAAAATTACAACAACATATTGAAAAAAAAAATAAAATAAAGAAAGAAAGACATTAACAGAGATAGCAAATTTTTAGTATTTATACTACTTCCCCCCCCCCCGAACGTTACTCGAATTTACTTATATCACAACTTATGAATTGATAAATTTCATAACTTTTGCATTGATAATTTTTACTTGAAGGCACGTGTATACAATGTATTTAGCAGTTTTCGTTCATTGTTCTCTTGCAAATATGTGATGATCTGATGTTGTTAAGATGGTGTCTTAAAAATATATTTAACTGTACTTAAACAATCAACATTAAATAATAAAAAACGCTTTTAAAACTATTTTAAAAACTATCATTAACCATGCGTTCTTCTAAAACTTTTCTCATTTTATTTATTCATCGATCTGTTACCATAGAACATCATAGGTTCTATGGTGTTCTGTTATAGTATGTGTAGAAACAGTATACGTTCTGTTCGGTTCTATGTCGCCATAGAACAGGTTCTGTTGGATTGGCGCATCTATTTAATATGTGGAGGGGGGGGGGGGCAAGTCAGAAGCACGTTGTAGATGTTTTACAGTGCACAAAAACACTTGTTAGTTCATCTAATCTGGTTACTATAGTATATACATATATATATGTGCCTGATTATTTTCAATGCTCTGAAAATATTGAAAATATTATTAATTAATGTTACGACTTATATATTTCGTATATCGTGGTTTACTGTTTCGTTAAATAGGACATTTTATAAAAATAATTTTCCTCATTCTTACTCAAGAGAATATTATAATTTAGAATGAAAGTTTTAAAAACATTCGTAACTATTTCAAAGGGAATATTTGTCTAGACGACAAAGATAGATTTATTTTGTAAAACAAAAAGGTCATACTGAAAATAATGTTTTAACTATTTAAATGAAAGGTTTTCTTTAAAAATCAAAGTTATAATTTTAGTTAAATAAAGTGGAATTGAAAAATTATGTAAACAATTATGCGAATTAAAAAATACAAATTTAATGAACTAAAACTGATAGTTAAGTAAACATAGGCAATACATTGAATCAAAATAACGTATTTCAATTATTAGTTTTGTTTGAAATTTTTTAACAGGATAAAATGCCTTGATATGATAAGTTCAGTTGTCTGTAAAATTTGTCTGTTGGATGTGAACCTTGTATTTTTAACCCTGTATTATATATATATATATATATATATATATATATATATATATATATATATATATATATATTAATGATTTGTTTCGTTGTAACGGAAATACAATTTATAAAGCACACTTTTTAAAAAAGGGTAGAGATTTCTTAAAAAGACAAGGACGAAGAATTAACTTCATATATTGACCGATGTTGAAAAAATATTACGTTAGCTGCAGCTCTCAAGGTTAAAAAAACCTTTAGTAGCTTCTTTTTTTTTTTTTAAGTTCAAGCCAGTTGCCTGTGTTTGCTTTTTAAAGCTAAAAATGCTTTCTTCTTAAATGCAATAGGTCATCAATGCCACAGAAAGTGGTCCTATATGACTCAAAATTCAAAGTTGTCGCAATATTAAAAATTAAACATATTTGGAATCTAGAAAATGTGTATTTTTCGAAAATGATGGTATTTTTTTTAAACATTAAACAGTATTTCTTAAAATTTTAATAATAAGTGGAACATACTGATTTTTTTCATTTGTTGCATTTTTTGCTAATGTGTATTTTCATGGGCATCTGAGAATATAAAATATCATTAAATAATTATTACTACCATATATCACTGTATAGACATTTAGTCTTTCATATAAAATTTTGAAATTTTAACTACCTACATTTTTTTCGTATTAAAAGTTGCTTAATGAAGACAAGAAAATTACTGTGTAACACCCGTAATAAAATTATACATTTTTTGTTATAATAAGCTTTTTGTTATAATAATTATTTTTGTTTAATAAAATAGATTTTTTTTTTAAAACTTTATTTTATAAAACAAGATAACGAGTATATTTCAGGGAAAAACTTTAAAATGTTTAATCATCATTATTTTTTTTTCTTAATAATTAATTTTACCAAAGGTAACACACGTAACGAAATATTACTTGTGTTACCGTTGCGTGCATTTTACCGATGTATTATGTCACAGTTTTTTATAAAAATGTTGAAAATGCACTCAAATGATAATTTTATTTAGAACTTATTGTAATTTAAAAATTTGGTTGCTTAAATAGTTATAGAACTAACTCAACACGCATCTTCATTCATAAGACTTAAAGAAATTTCTTATTCTAGAAAAACAATGATTATATTTATTAGTGTAAAATTTAAATAAAATACGCAATGGTTCGTACATAATTTTTTTGTTGAGTGAAAACTTTGTTTATTTGCATTAGCAGAGCCAAATCATTAGTTGGAAGCTAAGTGCTAAGTCAAGGCAATAGCAGCATTGTTGTGCAAAGTTCCGAAGACTTAGCAAAATTAACCAATCAATTAATGCCTACTACAAATATTTTGCGTATAAAGGACAATAAAATCACTGAATTTATTAAAACATTCAATCCATGGGAAAATGTAAGTGTTATCCACGGCATAAAATCTATCTATGTAATACAGGTATCTACTGATCAGGTTTCAAAACTATTTCCCACAAACAATCCATTTTTGCTAGAATTTCCTCTTGATATTCTAGATTGCCGGCCAACTAATATTGAAGTTCCAAATAACAGTCGTTTTTACTCCACTAAAATATATTTCAGATTATAACAACTGCTATGTAATGGTCAAGTTGCAAACCATTGCTGAACGGAAAGTGTTCTATCTTGGATACATTATGGACATAAAAATACAAATGGAAATCCGAAAGTACAATATTTACGGGAAAAAGCGGGAAAATACATATTTTGTGTTTTCAGAGAATGATGATTTTGATGAAGTATGTGTCTCAACAATTCACTCGGTTTTACTCTCTAAACCAAGGAAAAACAGGGGTAAATTTTTCCTTCCTACTGTGAGCTGATTCATATGTTAAAATAAATTACTTTTTTATGTTAATTTCAAATAACTGTATCCTTTAGTGAAACATTTGGGATTCTTTTCTGGAAAAATTCAGAAGGTGTAACACATGTAACGTTCTGGTAACACTCGTAACGCGCCTATTTCTCCAGTTTTAAACTATTTCTTAAAAAAAAAAAAATTCTAAAAAATTACTAAAAACATATTTCATAAGCTATCGTTCCATAAAAAAAAATTAATCCTACTCATGCATACATCACAGAAATAAATTTTTATATTCAATGTTTTGAATATGTTGGATTATGAAGGGTAACACACGTAACGAAATTTCAGAATTTTTTTTAACAAACAGCAAAATAATATATATCTTCGAATTTTTTTTTTTGCATACTTATAACACATGCACTTTTATTAGCCAAAATTAAAAAACCTAAAAAGTACCCAATAAGTTTGTTAGAAAGCGCATTAAATTTAAAAAACGCCGTGTAAATGTAACACACGTAATGAAAGAATCGCCTAATAAGTATTCGTGATGGTAAGAAGCTGCAAAAGACTAAAACATTTTTATTTAAGGAAAAACCTACATAATTTAATTATTTTGTTTTTCGTACATTAGTTTGTTCGTTAGATTTATATGCGAGACTGTTAAATGTAAAAAAACCCCTAAGTTTCCTGTAATTTAGACTATCTAAATTGTTAAAAAGCAACAGCTTATTTTGACCCCTCCCCCCTGATTTCGGCATGAGCGGTGTAACCATGGGGAGAAAAATAAATAAATCAGTGAGTAACTCGCTAGATACGATATAATAAAGCAATTAATTTTAATTTACTTGTTTTGGGAGATTTTTCTTAAAAGTTGGATGGCCTTAATAACGAGAGTATTTTATCTAAAAACTATCTATAAGCTTACATTTGTCTTCGGACTAACATCAACTGATTTTGGGTGGTTCTTCAAATTCGCTACGAAGCTCATATTGCAATAGCTTTTCTCCACCAGACCCCTACCTGTTAGCCGAGGCCTTAGGATTGCTTACGCAAGGGGAGAGGTAGCGGGGTCTACGGATTTTACATGCACATATCCCCAAGTATACATGGTGGTATTCAGTGGGTATCGAGCGCGCGACCTTCCAGGTGGAAGTCCGACGTGCTAACCACTAGGCTACCACGGCCCCCATATTGCAATAGCTGTACCTGTTAAACGGGGATTACACCATACACATATAAATATGAAATTGCTAGCAGTTTCTGAAATAACAATTTTTGAGACACGAATATATTTTGAGTCTGTTTGCTGCGTTCTCTTGTATTATACGATGGGAAGAAAAAATCTAGCTTAGAATTAAGATAACACCATATTTTATGCGAAAATATAAAAATCCAAGCAAACCTTATTTTTTCCATCACTTGCTTAGCGTGAGCATTTTTAAAACAAATATCTCGACATGGAAATGGTGTAATTAATCTTCACTCCCTGCAATATGTCATCTTAAAATTACACCGAAAATAAATTCTTGGCTTCTGCAGAACAATCGCTGCTACTCTCTTGAAAGGCTTTTTGTCTTTCTTCTTGAATGACACAAATTGCTATCAGTACTGCAATGGGTAGTTGTTACGATCAGACTCAGGACTTGACGTATATTAAGCCGACACGTTTGATTGTCAACGACGGAAATTATTCGCCAGAAACAATGTAATAAAAAGTCAACGCATGTACTGCTTTGCTTTTGCTTCTGATAATTAGGTTTACTTAAAGATGACGTTTTTTTCGTCAGAGTGTTAAAATGATACATGACGACCTGACGAAAACGTGCCTTCGTTTGAGGTTTTTAAGCCATACATTAGAAGCATAACATATCATCATGTAATTTTTCCTCTGATTTTCCTCTGATTTGATAGCATGATCGTTGTCTATAACTTCCACCAAAACGCGCCAAGGAAAAAAATCGCCAAATTATGAAAATATACTCAAATGCAATGCACTGAAGTTGGCGAAAGTTTTTCTTGACGCTTTTTGATAGCCGTTATAACCGAAAAGTATACTCAATTTGGCAATTATTTTTCATGGCACTTTTTTTTTTTATAACAGCCAAGTGCTTATAGTAGCCTTTTCTGTTATCACTGCTCTTTGGTTGCGAATGACATCAGATAAGTTTGTGGTTCCAATTACAGCAAAATCAAAGAAAGTTATAAATCATTCATAAATTACCAAGATCTTCACTAAAGTAACTGTCTGAAAGTGATGTTGGGGATTTTTTTTTCATTGGTTTTCATCGAAAAATAGATGAGTAGGGGAGAAAAAGCACATCTGACCAGAAATGACATTTTTGTATGTTTTTCAATATTGGTTCTAGATTTCGGAGAAAAAGTGATGTACATGATAGTTTACACATTTACTTATATTTTATCATATCTGTATCAGTAACTTTCAACCTAAAAATTAATTATAAAATATGTTAAGTTTTGTTCACATCTGCCCCAGGGGGAGGGCGGCAGTTGTGAATGTAACTGGGACACATTTGAATAACGATACATGTCGGGTATAAAATACTATTAAACATGTTTTTAAAGAATCATTTATTGCACATTAAAACGTACACTGAAAATAACTGAAATTTAATTTTTTTCATTATTAATGAATCTTGATTAAATTTATTTAACGAACATTATACTGACTCAGTTTCACAGAAAAGGAAATAGGAGTTGCAGCTCGATGTGTGCCCCCTGAAATTGTAGGTGGTGGTATTTTCAGTAAAATACCATCAGCGTTTACCGTAGATATACCATATGTTTCTTAAAAAATAAAGGTTTCATTATTTTTTTCATTCATGAATTTCACATGTGCTTTAAATTTTCTTAATACGGCCAATATAATAAATTTTTGTTTTTTTTTTTTTTTTTTTTTTTTTTGCAAATTCTGCGAAGACAACATCATTCACAGCTATATTTGCTGGTGTAATGTCGACTTCTGCACCAGTTCCTTGATAATTACTTTTTTACAAACTGATGACTGATGTCGGAATCAGAAACACTAACGTTAGCATTCTAAGATTGTTAATATTCATAGTATAATTTACAGCTGTTATTAAACGACTCAAAATATATGGAGCTGTTAAAAAGTAAAGAAATAAAAAAATTAACGAAAATAAGAAAAAACTACTGAATTGAAAGAGAAAAATGCGGGAAAAAATATATTACGTTTAAAAGATAAATTCCCCCCAACTTGGCATAGAAAATTTCAAGTTGTTTAAAATTAGCTGTGCATCTTCTTGATAGACGTGTGTGTAGGTCTAGCAGTGTCGGACATTTGTGTGTATGGGGGAGGGGGAAGCGTTGATACAAATTTTAGGAATAGTGCAAAAAGTTCTTTTAGTTACTGACCTTTTCGAATCTGTTTTCTTAAAATTATGTGTTAGTTAATGATTTATTCGTGTTCCAATATTTTTTTTGGTTCTGTAGCATTCAACATAAGAAGCAAAGAACCGTGGAAATCTCGTAGAATGCTCAAGAATTATCAGAAAGTATTATGCAGTAGCAAATTCAGAGCGTTTTTGGCATCTAGTAAATACTCGAAGTGAAATTCAATAGTGAAACATCGGATTCATGCCTGAGCCTCGTACGCCTCAGATTAACTTAGATAACGTTACGGATACGGCGAAACAGATTTATCGAGGTTTGAAAGACGGTATCTCGCGAATTTGATAGCAAATTCATCACGTGATTTGTCAAAAACGAGAGAAGAATTTCGTTACGTACGTAATCTCGCTGATAATTGACACATATTTTTTTTAACGTAAAAGAATGAAATCCTATGTATATTTTGGATAAATTTATGTAATACGGCATCAAACTTCTACGTGTGTGCTTTTATGGTATCCTTAGTAATCATGGGCGTCCACAAAAAGGGATAAAGAGGCTTCACTGCTTCTCTTCGGAAATTTTGCGATCTGTATCAATAGGCGGGGGAAAAATGCTGATACACATGTAAGTACAAAATTAACGAAACGTGACTTAAAAAAGGCTAATTTTATTAAGCGAAAACTATTCTTCGGTTGGTGAATAAGCAGCGACTAAGCAGCTTTAAAAATAATTTTATGAAAGATCTAGTAATTAATTTTCAAAATTTGCTACCTCCTATCTTCATAATATCATGTATGCTCTGTGAACAGAGATATGTTAATGATTTAAATTGCCTTAAATGTGCATTTTTTTTTCTTTTAAAGCTGCCTAACCGCTTTCATGGGCACCAAAATCAAGTATAATTATTTCATGGCCGCCAACCACGCCGTTTACCCCGTATGACAACATAAGTGTAAGGTAAAGCTAGGAGAGTCTGCGCACAATTGGAAAAATAATTTAAAAAAAATCGAAATATGACTTTTTCGTTAAACTATTGATGAATAACTATGACTTCATTTGTATTTTATGCATTTCCATTGATATTTCGTTGTTTTGCTTTAATTTAATGCAACTGCTGTCAAAAAACCAAGAAGACTAATTTGCGCAAAAGTCCTTACAGGGTAGGTGTGATTGCGCGCATGGGTAGGAGAGATTGCTATTCATAAAAACTGCAATTAAATTGTTAGCAATAATATTTACACTAAAACTATGTTGTTGTAAGGGTTTTTATAAACACATACAATTGTAATAGGAATAAATATTTTAACTCAATGATTACAGAATCGGAAAAAACAGTGCTTTAAATTAAAGAAACAAAATAAAGGAGAAAAGAAGGCTTAAATTATAATTAATCTTATTCATTTTGTTTCAATGTCTTCTGTTTGTTAGCCGAAGTTTTCGTCGTCCATAATCGGTATACTTACTTTTGTAAGTAGTGCAACCATCTGCTACAAATAGCACACTTAACCCATTAATCCCTACCGTCCCTTTTTAGTGACAGTCTGAAAAGTACGTCTGAAGCACCCAAAAATAAACATTTCAACAAAAAATTGTTATAATATATTCCTAACGGGTTATTATAGGGTTAGGAATATATTAAAACATTTTTTTGTTGAAATGCTTATTTTTTGGTGTTTCAGACGTACTTTTCAGACTGTCCCTAAAAAGGAACGGTATGCATTAATGTCACTGGTCAAAGTTGTCTCCTGGTACAGTTTCAGGCATTCAGTGCACTCATCCTCGTTGTCCTGTCTGACATGGTCCCAAAGATTAAGTATTTTTACATTATTTTCTTCTGAGGTGGCTAAAAACGAAGATGTTTCAAAATTCAAACATTTTTTTGTTTTCTTTCCTGCAAGTTTTTTGGTTCCCACTTTTTCTGGAAGCATCTTATCTTCAGACGTTCCCTTCTTTTTTGTAGTTGCTTCTTTATTTTTTCTCTGTAATTTTTCTCTCGAATATATGTGCGGGTCAGTAACATTCATATTGCACTTTGTTTTCTTTTTAATTTTGACGGCAGTAAACTGTTTGGAAAAATAGTTTATTAATAAGAATATTTGTATAAAACTAGCACATTATTAATTTATTACCAAAATTTTCGTCTAAGAAAAGAAATTTGTTCACAAATTTCTTTATTAGCACATTTAGTTCCGAAACGTATATTTCATAACTTAAGTCTTCAAAAAAAATAAAATCACACGAACTTGTTTTCAACGATTTATACGGTATAAAAACTACAGTCCCTTGAAAACACAAATTATAAAGTCACGACAACTTTATCCTCTCGATATAGAACTATAGTCAAAATATTTGAGTAATGCCTGTTAAAGAGAAACCCGTGAATTTTTTATATAAAGAAATAACTTCAAAAATCAATTTAAAGTTTTAAAATATTCAAGTCTCAAAAATGTGTTGAGAGGGCATAAGTATTTTACATTTTATGTTTTAGTAAAAATTCAGAACGACCCTCTTAATCCATTAATGCAGCGAATTAAATCGATTCATACGTTTCACATGTAATTTTCAATTTATGCTGCATTACCAGCAAGCTATGGGTAATAATATAATGCGCAATCACTCCTAGCATGAAAACTAACGGGAGAAACGCGCAATCTCTCCTAAGTACAAAACACGCAAACTATCCTATTTCGGTAGGACAGACTGCGCGAACTTTTACTTAAATATGGCGGCTTCTAGAAAGAAATGCTTTCCTTCCCACTGTTAGTCTAGCTTAGTAGCTTACGAAAAATCGCTTAGGTTTAGAATATTTTGTAGTACTGCTACTCTATAGAAATTCAAATAACGCATTATGAAAATTCAAGCACTTAAATTGTGAAAACAATATAGAATATCGATGCTTAATCACAGACGTTCATATCAATCAACTTGCACTTTCAAGTAGACGTTCCACTATTGCCGTTGTACAAATGCATGGCGTTAGTGCGCGTGCACCCTACTTCTTCCCCCCGAACTCGCAGGTGCGCAAACTCTCCGACCGCGCAATCTATCCTAGTTTTACCTTACACTTACTTCATTTTCCTAGCTTTCTGAGCAGTTTTTCGAGATGGAAACGTATTTAATAAAAGTTCAGTTACTTATTATATCAAGATAAAGATATGTTCTTTTTTTTTTACCTTGAGTTAAATGTTCTGTATATGTTGCTAAACAAAGTTATATTTTTTATTGATACAGCAATCACTGAAAATTATATTATTTCTTACGTATGACAGGTTTTTTTTATGTATTTATTGTTACCATTAGAAATATATTTATTAATTTATTATTATAAGTTCATAACTAACTTTATTATACTGTGATTTAATGGAATATTTTGGGAGAATGCTGAAACATTTATTTAATGGTTATGTTTCTACACTAATTAATTATTGGTGTGGAAATCATATTTGACATATTTCAAAAAAAACTTTTGTTCAGTATACAATAAATACGTACACATATCTCACAATGGTGCCAGAATAATCCTGATTCTTTTGAATCTAAAGTTTGCTAATATAGATTAGAAGTTATCGTTAGAAGGAACGCAATGGAGCCAGTGAAATGAATCAAACGCAGACGAAAAACAAACAAAAAAAACGCAAAACAAAAAAAGTTTTAATACAACACTTAATTAGACCTTAATGTTATAAAATGCAAAGACTCTACGCGAACAAATATAAATAGTAGATAGAAAGATATATGATATAAACAATTAACGCATGAAAAGCCCACGATGAGAATTGTACGTAACTTAATTGGATTACAAATATTTAATAAAGGGAAGTTTCATTAGTTGTTAAAATTGATAAATATTTTGAGATTTTGGTTGCAAGTTTCCAGATTGAGTATGATTTATTGAAATGAATGCTTTGATATGCGAATCATTTCAATGCTAACTGCTTAATTATAAATATTGACAAATTGCATCATAATTTATTTATACATAATGTACAATCGTTATTTAGAAAATTCGCAGCAAACTCTGTAAAGTCGTCATACTACTCATAATAGGATTTGAACGTTAAAATCACAGATGTATTCCTTACAGAAAGATAGATAAGTAAGTAGTTTTGCGCAAGCAAAATTAAAAATCCGAACTATATAAAGAAATTTAGGTAATAGTTAAAATGCTTGGAGTTTAAGTAATTTACTATCTTTAACGTTTCTTGAAAAGATGTGCATATGAAATGATTCCTATTGACTTGAGTATGAATTATTTTTCGTTTAAAACAAATCAGCTTCCGTAAAACGGGGTGAATAGAAACAGGGGTGAATAGAAACAAAACTTCTTAAATATGCATTACTCTAAACATACATATAATGACTGCAAATTATTTATAACTGATATTGGTTTTGAGTTGGAAACACTCAAAGGCAACAGGGAAATTATGTTGTGTTTGGTGGCAACACTGTTTGTTAATTTTGACAGCACGTTTTTGAAGAAGTACTTTTCTGAAGATTTTTTTTTTACTTTGAACTTTCCTGGTAAGTAAGATTATATATTCTGTATATATAAACATATATAAATGTAAAGACTTAGTTGAACATCAATATAAAATTATAAAAGTTGTTCTTGGTTCTACTGTTAACCGAAAGTTTTCTAAAAAGTTTTACATTTCATGGGTCAGTTGTTGAAATTTTGCGGGGTGAATAGAAACAGCACGTTTCTATTCACCCTGGCATTGATGGTTTTTAAAAATGTGGTATTGCGCCTATCGATCGCAAGAAGGTTTTGTCAGTGCTTCCAGGTCCCCATACTGGTGTAGAGAAAAATCAGGATACCACCAACTTGAATCAATCCGCTGATGCTATTGACGTTAACTTTACACATCTTCTCCAAAGTATCAGACAAGATCAGGCTCCTAAAGTCAAGAAAAAGAGGACAAAAATAAATGCCACACCTTGCAAAAGTGTAGGCGTTGAAGATTTTGAAGACGTTGATGGAGATTTAAACCCCTAAACTTCACTTATTGATAACCAAAACCCTTGTTGCTTCAAACAGGTCAAGGCACGAAAAACCGAAAACTTATCAAATCATCATCAGAGAATGATGGTGCCTATTCAGTGCAGGACAGCGACAAAGAACTGATTTTGTCCACTTCAGAATCTTCCGAACAAGACGAAGTTACTGGTAATTTTAAAGAAAACAAAAGTATCTTCATCAATAAAGATGACCACATGGTAGTCAAAGTATATGGCAAAACAAAAACATGCTTTAGATCCTATGTTTGCAAAGTTGCTTACCTTGAAGATGATGGTTTCGTTAGTACATTTTTAAAAAGATAACCTGGAACCAACAAGTTTGCTATAACTGATTTATTCCTGCAGACTTTTGTCTCCAGGAAAGACGTTATTCAAAAACTCTCATCACCAGTTCTCTGTTCTAGTGCAGTTTCAAAGACATGTTATGTTCTAACGATGATCATTCTGATTTAACAGTTTAGTAGGTAACCAACTCACGGTAAATAGTTGTGTCACATTATTTCATGTTTAATTATATTAAAATAACACTGTGACGTCGATATTATTGATTATTTTACTGATTTTTACGTCAATAAACAACTATCCTGTGAAGTAATATAATATTTATTAATTTCCTATTAGTAACACATATATTTTACTGCTTCTGTTTACCCTTATTTAGTTTCAAAAGAGAGAAACATGTTATTAAAAGGCTGTTTCTATTCACTCCTATCTGCGGGGTGATTAGAAACACCATGTTTTATTTTATTTTTTATTTCAAGGAAATAAAATATTAAAAAAATAATACAATGAACAGATAGGTCTTATAGAGACCAGAGTTTGGGTAAAAATTTATATTTTTTAGAGCAAAACAAATATGCAAAAATTCAAAAGTGTTTCTATTCACCCCGTTTTACGGTACATTTAAAATATGTATGTTATTTTAAATTAGTGCACAGCAGATTATTTATCCTTATACATTATGAATATATTGTTCACTGTCCTGTATGCGACGTCAATTCTTCTTTTCAAAGTGTGATTTTGTTCAATTATTTATTTCTCGTAATATCTATGAACTATTATGTATTTATCATCACATTTTGATCAAAGACGGATACTGACGCAGATGCAGATCTCTATCTCGTGTAGTTGTCAGTTTTAAATCAAATGATGAATAGGATAAAACAGCAAAGGAGTTAATGTTATAGAAGCGTTCTAGAACGATGTCTCATTAATTTGCTTCCTGTAATCTACAGCTTTAACATTCATGTCATTTTCCATTGAATTTTCTCCCCAACGCAAATTATTTGAAACAAAATTTCTTGATTTGAGTGCTGTTATGACATAAGACTGAGTGTGAAAACAGGTTGCTTCGTTCAAATTTTCTCTAATGACCACCTGTGCGACTCTCAAGCTTGTCAACAACTCTCTGATAATAGACAGTATTAAAGTAAATCCTAACACATCCGTTGATATATTTTGAGTCCTTAGTTGACTAATTATATTTAATCGTGATGCAGTTTTTGAAGTTCCTTTTGTTTTAGTGTACCATAAGAATAAGAAAGTGTCTTTAAAGAATACTGAGAGTAAAAGAAAAGTGCTGTAATCCTTTTGTTGTCATTATCAGCTTCTTAGTTGTTTTAGTTTTAGCTCTAAGGCACTTTGTATAGCATATTGATGTCTTTTTACATTTCAGAAACCTGCTAGTGAACTTTTCGAAACTTTTGGGAAATTGAAAAAAAAAGGGAAAAAAGACATTGTTTGTAAATATGTTTTTTGTAAGTAAATGTTTTGCCTCAAAAGAATTACCATATTAATTAATATGCTCTGAAAGTATATGTTGCTTGTAATTAAATTATACTAATGAAACCTAAATTTAAAAAGAAATGAAGGCCTTTTTTATGTAATGGTTTCTGCAATCAAATTGGTTTTCTCCCAAAAATACATAATTTGTAAAGCTAAATGACTAATTTTACTGTTGTATTCTGCTTTAAAAAGAAAGAAAATACCGCAAAGTTATAAACTACATTACATGAAAAGTGACAACGTAAGCATTGTAGCTTTCATAAAGGAAATTTATATGGTCAAAAATTATTTATCTGTTAAACATATACACAACTGCCTCACAGTAATCTTGGTGCTAGTGTCTTACAAAAGACAACAAGACCTATAAATACGTACACGTTTTAACGAAATAAATATTAGAAACAGGCAGAAATATTTAGAAAGGAAAATAATTTTGTAGGGTAACTTGTTAGCTTGTGCTTTGTCTTATGGACTTACCAGTTTCACTCTCCCAGTTTACGATACTGTTAGCTGCAGTGGCTGTTCTCTGAAATATGTTGTGAAAATTTTCATAACCAGTACTGCATAGTGTATAGCTACTAAGCCAAGTTGTCAATTTTGTTTCTTATTGATTAGTTACTTTCCATGGTAGGCTGTAAATTAGGTAACTTATAGTCTTTTGGGGTGGACGTTTAAGACATACAAAACCATGAATAAAACGCTTGACATTAACTTTTTCTTTGTTCGAAAGGAATTCTAACCAGGCCTGTCATTTGGGAGCACAAGGGGGTCTATTTCCCCCTCCTACTTTTAGTATTTGCACATGTGCTTATGTATTTTGCTGTTTTTTACCTATAATATGCATTGAATATATACTCTTTGCCCCCTCCCCTGGAATACTTTGAAATGACGGGCCGGATTCTAACTGATTAAAAAATGACACTTTGAAAGAACCGTTTTGATCATTGCCCATTGCATTGAATGTTTTACTAGAGTAACGTTTCTTTTTTTTTTTTTTTTTGTGAAAATTAGACCTCCAATACTTGAAACTGAAGATCATCTCACTGGATATTTGGTAGACGAAAAACGCTTAACTTTCTTGCCTTGAAGTACAAACTTCGAGAGCTTGCATTTTTTCCACTTTCTAAGTAATAACAAGAAGTTCCGACTAGGGCTATAGGAGCCTACACACCATCAAATTTAAAATTTACCTACCTATCTCTCTCTTTCCCATTTACCTTGATTTCTTAATTACTTTAAGAAATCTTCTTAAAGTAATTCTAAAGTAAAATCTTCTTTTCTTAATTACTTTAAATATACTTTTTTCGCCTTTTAATACCGATTCCTTCTGTCATTCTCTCATTCATTCATTCTTTCACTCTTTCATTCATTCAGAAATATTCTTAAAAACCCAGATCCAAAGTAATCATGGGAAAATAGTCTCGTTTAGTTCTGGATGAACTTCGTATAACTTCATCTCAGAAGATCCTTAGGAAACAGTTTGTTCCAAGCAAATCCGTCTCTTAGTTCAGGGTTTTTATAGAATTGAAAGTTCCCCGTAGGTGCTATCGTTATTTTTTAACTGTTCAAAATTGAACGAGAATTGTTCATACCAAAAAAAAAAAAATCATACCGCGAGCGCTTTCGAATAAGCTTGTTCAAAGGAATTTGGATCTTGTCTGGGGTTTATATACGTTGCTTCATATTTCTCCATAGGCGCTAATGTTAAAATAATTAATTGAACTGTTCAGAATTGAAAGAAAATTTGTTCAAGTCAAAAAATAAAACAAGAAAATAAGCTGTCTTCGCCGAATCCGTTCGAATGCAAAAAAAAAAAAAAAAAAGGAAAATTCGAATCTGACAATTCCCGTCAAACGTTATAAGGGGGCAGGAACAGACATACAAATAGGTATGCCGACAGACACACATTTTCCCAGTCTCAAAACCTTACTTTTTTTTTCAATCTCTTTTTAGTTATTTCACTTATATTTTTACGATACATTAATTCTTCTTTCATACTTTTTTTTGTAGCTTTTAATTAAAAGTTGGCTAAAAATGAATTTCCCTTAACATGGAAATAGTATGCAGCAATATAAAACCCCCTTTTCGATTACAAAGCTTAATGAAAATCACGCAACGATAAAATAATTTATTTCAGTGCTGAAATCAGAAGCGAAACTTAGATTTACAGCAGAAACATGGTATGTGATATCATTTAAAGGGTTTCCGCACTAACGACATTTATTTAGTTTGTTTGCGCAATGTCAATTGGCCTTTTTTTGCACCAAAATGTGTATTAATAGTATTAATCACTGATTTCGTAAAAATGCCAGATTGCAAAAAATAAATGAATAAAATAAAAATTACTAAATAAAAGTCAGTTGAAACATTTCTTAAATAAACGATTGAATTAATTTCAACTATATAGGATCACCTATTTTGTTTTACAAGACTAAAATTATTTTGCAACGTTATGAGAGATAAATAGTTAATTTCTGACTGATTTTTATTTGTAGAGATATGTTTTACGGGAGATTATGCCTAACCTCGTGTTTTACTTATTGCTTTCACATTATTTTTTTATTATTATTACCTTTATAACTGGAAAGTATGCTAAAAGAAAGGTCGTTATTTAAAGAACTCAAGATTCTCCGGAAAGATGCTGATTAGAGCACACGTAATTAAGCAATTATTTGCAAATTAGTTATAAACTTATTGGGAAAAGACCTTATTTAAATTTCATAAACGTGTTTCTGTGCTTGAAGGAATCATCTCTTCAGTGTGGGGCAAAAACATGGAACTGTGTGGGAACTACCATTTTCCACGAGTGCTTTCTCGAAACTCCGAAACACATACACGGAATTTAATTTTCATTGCAAATTTACGTGACATTTATTTATTTTTTTCTCTATGCATTTAGCACAAATGCATATATTTAACATTTAGTACATACTTTTGAGGTTTTATTATGTAATACTTTTGGTTTTCTTACATAGTAGTTCAGGTTTTAGTATATAGTAGTTAAGTTAGTATTCAGAAATAAATGACACCCCTTTCTCGTTTTTTAATATTTCAAGTAAAAATTAAGATAGACAGAGATATGAAAGAGAAATATATAACGACGATAAATAAGCAAAATATTACCTAAATAATAAAATTTTCTATTTTGTTTAATGAGCAATAAATATTTGTTTTTGGTAGACTAAGAGATATGCATTTCTACACTAAGTAAATGAAAATTTTTCGTCTATGTATAAAGAAAGAAGAACTTAAAACAGTTTTACGATTGTTCAAAAATGTACTTTTGCATCGAACCACCAAAAGCCTCAAAAACTTTCCATCATCCAATACAAATTTCACGAATCGTGTATAAAAAGGAAATTTCCTAATTTTAAAACTCTTCTTTTCTCCTCTTTAAAAGGGTGTTCTCTACATTTTGAGGGAAAAAACAACTTTGAAGTAATTACACTCAACATACCGTTCTTGTATTTTCTAGAAAAGTTTTCTCTGACAGAATGGCAACGCTACAGCATCATCTCCGGACTTAACGAGCGAAAGATAAAGGTAAAAAAAAAGTCTTAACTTTTTTTGTAGTCTTAATTTTTTTCATGTCACACAAAAGAGCAATTAGTTGGCAGCAAGGGTAACTTTGAAGGCAACATGATCTAAACTGCAGTGACTGACAATTTTAACTGTTTTTTATTCAATTATTTTTTGCGTCAATTTTTTTTAAAACATCAGATAAAACTGGACAAATTTCTTTCTCCTTTTAAGTTTCAATAGTGTGTTCTACTCTTCTAACATCAAGTCCGCCTGAAATAAAAAAAGAAAACAATTAGTTCTGCCTTTTAAAAGCAATGTTCGATGTAGACAAGAAGGGGCCTCGGTGAATAATACTTTGGGGTGTTTTTTGTAGTTTAAGAATCATTGAAAAATATATGAAGAACTTTATCGCTTTTTTAGCCTACTTTCCCGTAAAAGTAAAAAAAAAATAATAATAAAGTATGAAAGAAGGCTTAATGTATCGTGAAAATATCGTTAGAAATCAAGAAAAGTCAAAAATAAGTTAAGTAATTAAATAAAGATTGAAAAATAAAAAAATTTGAAAGTAGGGTTTTGAGATGGGGAAAAAGTGTGTCGGTCGGTCTGTCTGTCTGTCTGTCTGTCTGTCGGTCTGTCCCCCCCCCCTAATAACTTTTGAACGAATTGTCCGATTGGAAAAATTCTTTTTGCATTCGAAAGATCTCGGCGAGGACATCTCATTTCCATATTTTACTTTTTGATTTGAACAATAGTTCGTTCAATTTTGAACAGTTCAAAAAATTTTAACATTAGCGCCTATGGGTGAAAATGAAGCAAATTATCTAAACTCTGGGTACAAGATATAAGTTCCCATGAACAAGCTCACTGGAAGAAGTTTTTGGCGTGAAATAATGATGGCGATTTGCTTGGAACAAACTTTATCGGAAAGCTCTTATGACGTAGAACATGTACAAATAGAAAGTTAATCCAGAACTAACGAGCCTATTTTCCTATGAAATTTTTTGATCGTGATTTTCAAGAATATTTTTTAATTAATGAATGATTAAATGAATAAGCAAAAGAATGGATGAATAAATGAGTGAATAAATACATGAATGACTTAATAAATAATAATTGAATAAAATATGTATTAACCGTTTAAAAAGGTATATTTGAAGCAATTAAGAACTAAAGCTAAACGAGAAAGACAGAGAGAGATATAGCTAGATTATAAATTTGAATTTGGTGTATACGGGAAAGTAGGCTCGTATAGTTCTAGACGGAACTTCTTGTTTTCTTGCATGTGTAGGAAAAGAACGGATCTAAATCGTTTTTCTTATCACTTTTCTCCACCAGACCCCTACCTGTTAGCCGAGGCCTTAGGATTGCTTACGCACAGGGAGAGGTAGCGGGGTCTACGGATTTTACATGCACATATCCCGAAGTATACATGGTGGTCTTCAGTGGGTATCGAACGCGCGACCTTCCACGTGGAAGTCCGACGTGCTAACCACTAGGCTACCACGGCCCGCTTTTTTTTTTTCTTATCACTCATCCAGCTTGAACGAACATTAAAATTAACTTGCCGGTAAATTTAATTTTATGAACATTTGCGAAATTTTACTTTCTTAAATTTGTAAATCAGTTTTCATGATCGTATTTTTTGTCAGAGGCTGTGTTGCTTAATTATTATTATTAATGATTCAAATGTGCTACTTGATTATCATGGTGCTAATTAGCTGTGGACAATATCATGATGTACATTAATCAATCAGTGTTTACAGGTTCTGTTTATGAAGAGAAAAACTTTAAAAACATTTTTATAATGACTAAAACCAAACCATTTACACTGCATATTCTGACTGGTGTAATGTCTCTTCATAGGTCATGCATATATAGCATTCACTTTAATGTTTTTATATCGTTAAAGGAAAAGCATTGCGCTTCTGAACTTTCTCAGATACCCCGAACTTCCAATGAGCAAGAGAAAACCGAAAACCAGGAAAAATCTTCTTTGGAAGATGAAGTAAGGTTTGAAAATGGTCACAACTCTCCATCTACAGTTGTTAAAAATAAATAAATAAAATTTAAAAGAAAAAAGAAATAGGTTGAATGTTGGAGTTAGATAAATTTTTCTAACGAAGTATGCGTGATTTTCTGACACAACGCCAAATGAGTCATCCATTGGGTATTCTAGGGGTAAATAGGTTGGAGAAGTGACAAGCCAATGGATTTTTGTAAAAACCATACCGTATGGGCCAATGTTTTTTCTTTTGAAAACCGGTAAAAAATATTATTCTAACATAACGCGCTCAGTATGTCTTCAGTCCTTAGTGTAAAGACGTAAAGTAGAATCATCCACACCCAACTAAAATCATATTTTATGCAATTTGAGTTCTAAAAATCCATTTTCTTTCTTTCTTTTTTATAAATTAAGTAAAAACGCTGCTAGAGGCTCAGTGACGTTCTCTGGATTTTCTCAAGAGGCAAGGTCTCATTTTTGCTGAACATATATAAATCTAGAACTAAAGGGAGCCCCGCTCATCATTTTTTTAATTTGATTCATTAAAATATCGAAACTGAAGAAATATGTTTTGTGGAAGTATTTTTATGATATAGCAGAAAAAGACAAATCACGAAAGTGAATTTTTAAGATCAGAAAATATTTTTTTGATCTTGATTATAATCGTTTTATCGAAAAACCACAAATGCATACATAATTCTTTCCCATGTTTAATAGATAAGCATCTTTTTATATATTCGTTTCAATAAAGCTTACACAGATCAGTTTTAGAAGCAAATATATTCCAAACCTTAAGTAAGACTACGAACACACGAAGAAATACTTATAGCATTTTTATTGTTTTATCTGCACCTTTACTGGGAATTAGCATTGGTAATATAAGTGCCCCCATATTTGTCCCATTAATCCTCCTGAAATTCTTCGAGTTAGTGAATGCACTTTTACTTGCAAAGTAAACTCATATGAGCCAGTTTTTTTTATTTTAAAAACTCAGTTGAATGGAAACTTTTGCTGTCGGATAAAATAATTCCCTGCTGTTCTCCACCAAAAAAAAAAAAAAAAACCCAACTAAGAATTGAAAGATGGAATATTTTGCTAAGATCTTAGCTTATACAGTTAGCTCACACAGAAAAGCAATGAAACTGAAATTATTGTGCTCATGCAATAAAATACATCTGCAAGATGATATCCATTTTTTTAACGAAACATTTTTCCAGATTAAGCTTTTAAGAAGATTTTGAAACTAAAAGGAAATGTATGAAGATTTAGTTTCAATTATTAAACCGAAATTCTGAAATGTACAGACGTTTTTCTATTATTACTTTCTGGCTTTGTCATCAAAACGAGTTTTTATTCATTTCAAAATTTTTATTTACCAATGACAAAGTGCTCTAAATCTTCTGTTCCCAATCTTTTAAACAAATAGAAGTCAATATATTTGCTTTTCTTTTATTGGCAAAAATTCTTTAAGGTAGATGTTTTTGTTTCTTTTTGGAAACAACTCATCCGAAAAAATTCATTTCTTGAAAGCAATAAGAGCAATTTATTGGAAATGACAATTTTCGTTCCATAACATGTTACATAAGTATTTTGGTTTCATGGGAGTGTATTTTCAGATAGGTTTCTTTCGAATTCTTCAATTTAATTGTTATATGTATCTATGCTGTTAACTTTATAAAGATTATTTTATTGTGTTGGCTTACTGCTGTGTATGCTACACACAATAGAATTATTTTTCATAAATCTGAAGAGTAACAAGAAGTCTGTATAGAATTAAACGAGTCTATCTTTGAGCAGCGATTTCACAAACCTGAGCAATTTACCACTTCGCGTGTGTGTTTGTTTTAACTTTTGATAACTGATTCCTATGCATTATTATTACTACGTATTAATTGTATTACGAGGCACATTTCATGAATTTAAAAATTTAGACTTGAAAAGTCTTCAAAAGTTTTTTTTTTTTTTTTTTTTTGTATTTTACTATGCATTATTATGTCTAAACATGTGAAAGGTTTAAAAGAATATGTTGATTCTCACTGAACCCTTTAATTTCTGAAGGATGGTAGCAAAACCTAAAATTCCTTTTTAGTTGAATTTTAATTTAACTTATTTAAATAACTTTGATGAGACATGCCTTGTCTTCAGTAACCACTTCACTCTTTATACATCCTTGATAGCAAGGTATGTAAAACTTTTACAGTTTTACTCCAAGTATGACAAGCTCTTTGGATTGATCATGCTCTGCTTCAGTTTTTGTCTATTTTTGTTTTCTCTCAGAAACAAATCTCGACGTAACATCCTGCAGTACTTAGCCATCACTGTAGTCATTCATTTTCCTTTATACCACGTTTTCTTCTCTTCAATCTCCTGATATGTCTTACCCGTACCCTCGTTAATGACACCCATATTTACAAGAAAGTAGCCCAAATGTGAATTCAGAAAGTGAAGGTTTTGCCTTTGTAAATACATCTTTAAAAACTTAAAGAAAGCATTCCGCATAGAATTTGAAAGGAAAAGTGAGAAGCAGAGAGCATGTGCTCCAAAGAATGAGTCGCATGGAGTAAAGCAGAAATGAAATAAAATCCTTTTTCTCTCTTTATAATTTGTTCCGTATCAAAAAGGTATTTAATTAGAATTTCTGAGAACCACACATGATACCTGTGTCATTAGGATTTATGTAAGATTCAAATTTCCGTGTAAACCGCAAGGTTAAATTTTCAATTTTTGAAAATTGGACAAAAAATTGTTCAATTTTAAACTGAAACGATATTTCTTATCGAATATCTTTAGAACTCAACAGTTTCGTACAGATTCCTTCAAAATTAATTGAGGGGGGGGGGGTATACGACGTATACACATATTTCTCCAGCTTACAGTTCTTTCTGCATTATATTTTTCTTTTCCTATCTAGATATATATACTATTTCATTACAATATTAAAAGATGCGCTGTCTCCATTAAGTGGATAAGTAAAAAAAAAAAAATACTTTGCGCTAGTGTTATACTGTATTTAATACTGAAGCACTTTTTATGAAAATAAATTTTCCCCATTCATTTATTTATTAATAGATCTAGCAGGGAGGTCTATTAATATTTTCCCCAAGCTTTGGCTCACCTACCCTCCAATTGCGTATTTATGTATATATATACACATGGAGAGACAGAGAGATTGTAAGTGCAATGGCCGAAAATGACCAAGTCTTAAAAATACAGATTTTGCATATAACATAAGAGTTTAAAATTTTATTTCCCAGCAGAAGTACACCTTTGATTGGATAACTTTTAGCTGTGCATCCACGATATCATATTTTACTTTCACATTGCGTGACTTCATTTCTCAAAATATGCTTCATTTTCACAAAATTCTACTTTTCATTTTAGATGTAAACAACTATGATCAAGACAGTTAAGTTCATTACGTTACGGTGGACATTTAAAATTAAGTAAAAATTGGTAAATAAGAGCAAAATACATTCAGATTATATAGATAGGATTCTTTAAGAATTTTGTTATGTCATTCATTGGTTCAGCAATGAAATAAACACTTTTTTCGAAAAGGCAAGTAAAAGAAAAGACTTCCGTTCAAAATGAAATTCGCAATGAATAAATATCGATTTGTTTGTCCAGTATGGCAAACGAATTTACGAATTTCCAACTGCATACGAATTGCCTCATGTTTTTTTAGTTTCCTCCTTCTCCTATGTGTGCGTTTCAAGAATCACAAAAGCAGAAGTGAAACCAAAATAAGAAATATTGAATTTACTTTTCAAATTTCAGATAGAGCTGATGGTTTTAAGAAAAGTGTATGGAGCACAGATAAGCAATGGTGATATTGCAATTAAAACCACGTTAACAGTCTTTCCGGAGTACAAATGGACAAAAATGATTACGTACCCTCCTTTTGTTGGTGGTAAATAGTATATATTTGCAATTTTTAAAATAAAATAAATGGAATTTTAAAATTTTAATTCTGTAAGAATTATAAAATCTATTTTTTAAAATACTCCCTATATAGTTCTACTTTAATAACTTAATATAAGTTTTTCTCATGTCAACAGATAAGGCGTTCCGAGCTAAAATGAAACAAGTACATAAGTTATAGTTTTGAGAAAATGAAGGTCGATACATCTGGTAATACATGAAACCCAAAGTGATTTAGGGAATATTTTTTATTTAATTGTTAATATAATATGAGGACTAATGTAAATATGGGACAGAATTTGAAATTTCAAAATCAATGATAAAGTGAGGAAAAAAAGTTTACCTTTTTTGAACACATGAAATTCGATTATAAATTGCAGTACTAAACATGCAGACGCGTGCGTCAGAATTACAAGGAGTACACTTTTTATATTCACTTACTCACAATTCACTTTTTCAATGCAAAAAGTATTATAATTGTCTAAATAATAGCTAAAAGATGATAAATGTGAAAAAAGGATTGCATATAATTGAGTATAGGGGAAAATTGGATAAAACCGGGTCGATTGATAAAACCGGGACCCAGCAGTTTTAGCTTGATTAGTACTGCTATTTGTCGGAAAACGCTTGAAACTTGTTGCAAACAAGCGCCATGTTATTTGAAGTTAAATGAAAGGCAGTGTTGTTTATTTGTTTGTCAACGCCGATGTTTTGAAAAATTCGACTGGAAAAGTTTTGATTTTTACACCACCAATTTAACTTTGTAGTTTCTAATTGCTTAGAGATTTATTTTAGGTAAGTACAACATTTGATAACACCTTTTTCAGCAGTTATTTTAAATTGTTAAACCAGGTTTTGCATCATGTTTGAAATGTGCTAAGCCGTCTTTTCTGATTAATGGTGTTGTCGGATAAAACCGGGACCTTAGCAGTCGGACAAGACCGGGTAGTACCCGGTTTTGGACGACCTTTTTTTTTATTGTGTGAAATATAAATAGTTTAATTTATAAAATATAAATCTTAAAGAATCATCTCATAAACGGTATGAAATTAAATATTTATTACTTTTTAGGAGAGACTTCGTATGAATATAGGCTACTATATTACAGCTTCCCACTTAGTACAAATATAAAATTAAAATTATTAACATTTAAAATAAACATTATTTTTTAAAAATTAAATCGTGTTTGTCAGTTTATTCCAAAAAATGTTTGCTCTTCTTTTTTTAAAGTAGGGTAGAATGCAAAAATTAATGCTTTTACAAATTTATAATGTTGTTAGAATAAAAATTTCACCCATAAAAATTACGGCTGCTCGTCACTCAATTTCCGAATTCAGCTCACTAATGTTAAGCTTGGGCGTGTGATGCTTTCGTATTTTAAAAATATATACTCGGGAAATTAATTAAAAAGAAGACATCTTTTAAGAAATCTACACAGAAAAAAGAACTCAAAAATACATTTTCCCAAAGATATATTTTTAACCCACCTATGTTTCTCACTATAGGACGGCCATTGTACCAATTTATTGTTATAAATAAATATTTTAGTAGTAAGACAACAGCATTTTTCAAGTGTTCCTAAACATACCCGGTTTTGTCCGACCTGGTTGGATAAAACCGGGTACTTTTATACTTCCAAAAAAATTTATTTACCCTCCAAAATATTGTTTTTCCACATTGAAAAATATTTATTTCTGTAACTAAAGAACTAATTTATCATTCAAATAGAAATTTAAGCAATTTTATTCAGTTATTCGCTTAGGAAATAAAAAAAAAAAAACACTTTGGGAACCGGTTTTGTCCGACTTTCCCCTACAGCAGGGGTCGGCAACCTGCGGCTCGCGAGCCACTTGCGGCTCTTTAGTTCCATACGCAAATATTGTTTATTAAAAAAAAAAAAAATCTGAATCGATTAAAGAGGATTAGGCACCGTTTCTATCGGAAGCTCTCGAATAACGCCGTTGTGACTATCCTGAATTAAGCCCCCCCCCCCCCCCCCCCTCTTCCGAACGGATCGGTTTGTGTCGCTGCGGAATGATTGTCACACGCGCCAGCTCTATTAATTCAACCTAACGGGCGTGGGTTTGTGCGGAAGTTTTATTTTATTGGTTTATTTTTTCTTTCCCTTTCAAAGCGGATCTTGGAAAATTATATAAAACTTTTCAGCAATGCTGCCGCGATGTATTTTCTTAATAAATAATTTCAACTTGAACATCAAATATGTATAATCTTTTTAATGGTGCCGACTGAAACCCCGGAAATTTTACTGGCACGTTTGGATGAGTTACCGGAGCATCAGTGACTCAACCAGAAGGAGAACCATTGGGGACCCGTGCCCCTCGCTCTCATAGTGATAATGTGAAATATTTTCAAAACTTCGTTTTTACTCAAGAGCATAGATCTGGAGCGGATTAGTGGTTCAACATTTTGCTTAAAAACTGAAATGAAGCAGAAGCAAAGAAGTTTATTGTGCTCCACTGATCGATTTTTTAAAGAAATATTTTAAATTTTTTAGTAGACAATAAAATGAATTTAAAAACGCAGATAAATAATACAATCTATTTAATTTCTTTGGAGCACGACGCAGCGCAGAGTTGGAGTAGTGCCGGATCAAATATTTCTGTACATATTTTTAAAACCAAAACCGCACAGCCCACAGCTTGCAAATGAGTAGTAAGTTCATAATTTAGATACATCTTCAAATCATGCTCGTACTCTAAATTTTAATAGTCAAATTTAGCATACCGGATTGCCGGATATTTCATGCAATGCCAGAATCAGATTCCAGTTATTTAAAAATTTGTCGGATATCAGGAATCCAGTTCATACAACAAATAAATAATCTTCCGAAAAAACAATTTTTTTTTCAAAAATTCTGATGGCGCAACTTGCACCATGCCCCCCCCCCCCCCCCCACGCGGGCACCACTGTCCCTGGTCAAGCGAAGTTATGTAAGTGTCTTGGTAAAAACAAAGTTATTTTATCCACGAAAGCATTAAATATTGTAGGCAAGGGGAGGGGCGGAGGGATTTTAATTCCTTTAAAATATGAGAATTGTAATTACTCAGGAAATTACGTTATTTTCCCTTCTTTTTCGCCTTTCCCCCAACTACAAAAAAAAAAAATTCCGCATGAGAAAAAATGTATACAATAATCCCCCCCCCCCCCCAAAAAAAAAAAAAAAAAAGAGGGATCATGAGCTGAGCGTAGAACAGTGGATCAACGATATTTTGCTCGAAAACTGGAGCATAGCCGGTGTAAAAAATGTCTTGCGCTCTACTGCTTCATTTAAAAAAAAAAACTTTCTACTTTTTTCTCACATTAAAAAAAATGATAAAACAGATTATCTATTAAAATCACTCGGAGCATGAACAGATAAACTCAAAATCCCTGCTAAAACCTTTTTGGTTGCGCCACTGAGAGTTAATTTTCCGTTTTTTAAACACGAAATTTTATAACATTGTATGAAAACGTTCCTAAAAGCTTTATTTTTTACTTGAATAATGTGAGAAATAAATAGAGACATTTTGTCTTGCATCAAACGAAACAGACTGCAAATTGGAAATTAAAAGCAACATCGGGGAAGAAAAAAAAACTATGAGATAGGCAAATGCACGCTTGTGTCCATTCACGAACCTAACGCCCCTTTTTGAAGTGGGACCGCGCGACCTTGATAGGTCTGCTTTTCGAGAAGGAGCAGTAAGTATTTTCAGTTTTAGATTGTTTATATGTTTGGAAATTTTCATGGATTTCGGCATAGGGGCATAACACCTTTACTCGTGAATTAAGTATCTAATATTTTCCAAAGAAAAAAAAACTAAAATGTGCAGACTGCGCCGTAATAAACACGTTCTGACAAGTACGTTTGTGCCAGTCGGTGATCACCGCACACGGGAGGCGACCACAGATTCGACGAAACTATGTACTTATAGTCAATCAGTACGTGAGAGAGTGAGACAAACAGAGCTTCGTGTCTAAATTATTTATTTGAATATTTAAATTACTAGAGAATTATTTATTTTATTTAGTTAAGTATTTTTAATTTGGATAAAGTGTTGTAAAATGTTTTTTGATAAATTATATTTCATTATGCCCTGCTTCTCGTATGTATTTACGTTGGTATACGATGATATAGTAAATTATTGCAAGACTTGTAATCTGCTGTTTTGGATACCTAAATATTAATTTTAAACATTCTTTATTACAGCTTCACCGCAGGCATGGCATCTACAAAAAGAAAAAGAGAAGAACTGAAGAAGAGCATCGAGAATTCAATCGGGATTGGACGGAGTCGTTCGCTTTCATATGCAACTCAGATGGCCTTCCGACTTGTCTCATTTGCCACGAAAAACTCGCACACAATAAGAAATCGAATTTAGAGATACATTTCACTAAAAACCATACTCAGTTTGCTAGTAAATATCCAGTCGGCGAAGAACAAAAAAAAGCTGTCGACGAGCTCCAAAAACAAAAACTGCAATCAAGTTCCATGTTAAGTAACTGGACGCAATCTACAAGCAATGTTAATCTGGCGAGCTTCGCTGTATCACTAGAAATTGCAAAAAGAGGCAAACCATTCACAGATGATAAGTATGTCAAGGATTGCTTCATACGTGCATCTGAAGAAATGTTTCGTGATTTCTAAAACAAATCAGAAATCTTGAAAAAAATCAAAGATTTGCCACTATCCGCTAAAACAGTACAAGATAGAATAGCTAAAATGTCTTCAAATGTAACATAATTGCAGGTGGAAGATATTCAACTTTCTTCTGCCTTATCCCTTGCTATAGATGAGTCGTGCGACATAAAAGACACGGCACAAGTTGCCCTTTTTGTCAGGTATGTGTCTTCCCAAGGTCCAATCGACGAGCTTCTAGGATTGCTACCGCTCTCGGGACAAAATAGAGGGGAAGATATAGCGAATGCCGTGCAAAAATGCCTTGAAGACAATAACATCGACTTAAATAAAATTGTTTCAATAGCAACTGATGGAGCCAGAAGCATGACAGGAAAACATAAAGGGGCAACAACGATTCTTCAGAGCAAAATAAACCACGAAATTCTTACGCTTCACTGCATAATACACCAAGAAGCGCTTTGTGCCCAAACATTTCCGGCCGAAATAGTTGAGGTCATGAATTTGGTAATCAAGGTTGTTAACAGCATCTTGTCAAAAGCGCTCTACCATCGTCAGTTTAAAGAATTCTTAAACGAAATGGAGATATAGTATTCCGACCTCCTTCTTCACAATAAAGTACGATGGCTTTCCAAAGGTAAGGTGTTGAAACATTTTGCTTTGTGCTTGAATGAAATAAATACATTTCCCAATGAAAAGGGCATTAATCACCCTGAATTAGAGAACGACAAATGGTTGCAAAAATTTTACTTTATGATGGATATCACAGATAAATTAAATGAGCTGAATCTAAAACTGCAAGGAAAGGGAAGGTTTTGGTAGAAGAATTGGTTTGTTTCGAAGAAAAATTAATTATTTTTGCAGAAGATATTCAGAGCGGTAAATTACTTCATTTTCAATTTCTAAAGCAATATCTCGATAAAACCAGTGCAACTGTTGACACGAATTACTTCAGCACAGCTATAAAAAAACTTCAAGATGAATTGCTGACAGATTTGAGCTATTCAAAACCACTCTAGCATTCATAGTAAACCCTCTCAATACAAAGAGTAACGAAATCCACGTTGAGCCATTTGGAGTTGATATTGGATCTATAGAAATGCAATTGACCGAATTAAAAAGTGAAGCTTTGTGGAGTGGAGAATTTACAGAGTTAAAAAGCAAGTTGGAAGAGTTAGAGGTCCAGAAATGTATATACGTAACGCAACAAAAGTGGACAGCTTTAAAAGAAATGCGGCGAGTTGAGGAACTTATATTCGACGCATGGAATAGTCTTCCAGATTGCTACAGTGAGGTGAAGAAGTTAGCATTTGGAGTTCTGACTATATTCGGCTCGCCATATTCGTGTGAGCAAGCGTTTTCTTGCATGAATATAATTAAAAGTAAAGTAAGAAGCCAACTAACAAATGAAAATTTAGAGTCGTGTTTGAAACTTAAAACCACAAGCTATGAGCCAAATTTATCCAATCTTTCTAAAACCATGCAAAGCCAACGCTCCCATTGAATTTGTTTGCTCAAATGAATGTTATTGGTTTTTTTTTCATTATTAAGTACAAGTAACATTGTTTAGTAAAGTTTAAATTTTCTACTTGAGTAACCATGCAAAGAAATCGCTCCCATTGAATTTGTTTGTTATTGAAGTATAAGTTAGTGTTGTAAGTAAATGTTTAATTGTTTTAATTTTTTACTTAAATAATAAGTAATTATCTAATAATGCCATATATATATTATCTAATTTGTTGTAAAAATCACTAATTATATATGAATAAATAGATTTTTTTTAAAATCAAAAACTTTATTTATGCAAGTACTATTTATTGTTGGCATGAAAAAATTTTGTGGCTCTTTAAAAACTTGAAACTTTGTAAATTGTAATTTTTTCCTCTTCCGACTCAAAAGGTTGCCGACCCCTGAGTCATAAATTTCGTCACACGAAAGAATACTAAAGAAAGTAAGTGAAAAAATGCCACACATTTTTAGTAAAATAAACTTATTGAACTAAAAGAAATCTAGTTTTATATGCATAGTCGAATCATCAACAAAGAACAATAACGCTCAAAACTAAAAGCCAGAAAGGAAAACGATTTGCAATTTTCTCAGAAGTGACCGCAGATGATCATGTAAAAAGCACTCAGGCATGTCTCTATGAGTCAACCACTTGGCAGAACTGATGTTGCAATTTGTGGACATTGAAAGGAAACGATTATATAAGCATCAATACATGGCAACTACGCAATGCACATGACGAAAAACAGATTCAAAAAAAATGCCAGCAATGCCGAAGAAGTTCCTGAATCTTGATAGATAAATCGGAGAGAATAAGAAAATGGTGCTGTTTTATACAGGATGGTATGACACAAATTCATCAGAAGTCTAATTACTCCAAGAGCAATTTAATTTAACCAATAGCATCACATTTTTTTTCACTCGACTAGAATTATTTTGCAATGTTTTACAGTAATATTAATGCATATTTTTATACTAATATTAGTTGCAACGTTGAACTAAAACGAAGAGATAACGGCTGTGGACATATTATCTCGTTCTACACTGAAAATACGATAAAAAATGCAGCAAGTGTTTTTAAGGTTGTTGAACGCACAAAACTGATGCGAACTTATGTACTTAGCATATAATCGGGCATGCGAAGCAGTATGTATTTTCAATAATGATAAGCAGACATTCAATGCACCCAGTGCTGAAAACATATATATATATATATATTTTATATATATATATATATATATAAAGTTATACTACAAGTGGTCAGTAAACAATAAAACATTCAAGAGAGAGTTTTACATTTTTGTCTTCAAATAATATTTTTCGATATAAGTTATTAGTCAATCATTCAAAACCACTCACTATCTAACAAGAAAATATATTTAAGCTCGTGTTTGACGGCTGCTATATTTTTTAAATGTCATGTTAACTTATTTTACTCCTGATTAACCTATTTTACTTCATGTTTAATCTAAAGAACAGTTAAAAGTTTAAAATATAATGCTCCTTTAATGTATTATAATGCTCCTTTAATGTATGTAAGACATATTTCAAAGATTTTGTGAAAATAATAAAGCGCATTCCTACAAATAATTACTTGCTGATTATTCTTTTAGAATAGAATTACTTTCAATGATTAAGTTAAATTTTGAGTTGAAACAGACTTTCAGTTTAGTTATTTTTCACTACTAATGGCGATCCTATTTGAAATACAGTTTAAATCAATCAAACTGATGAATAGCTTAGATAGTCAACAAATAAAAATAATACATAACTTTTCAAGTCAGAATTCGCATCAGTTAATTTATACATCGGCAAGTGAACTTCCTTTTACGAAGAAAATAATTAAGCATGAAAAGTCTACCCCCTTGAAAGTATAAGCTGAAAGAAGCAACTAGTAATAAGAGTTTGGCAGAATGAATTTCGAATATATAAATAAGATTTTCAATAGCATTAACCAATACTTTCCCGAACTTCTCAATCAAAAAGAGCTTATATTTCAATTAAGCTAGCGGCTAAAAAAAAGACACAAGTGAAAGAGAAATAAATCTCAAATATTTCTGGTCAGGTTAATCTTTCGTAATTTCCTCTTAAGCACGTGCGCAAATATTTACTCATTAGCCTTTTGAATTTCTGAAAAATAGTAATATTTTACTTCTTAAATACTCTGAAATAACAAGGATACAACTGGAGTTTATGTGCGTAACTTTGAACGAATATGCTTCGAGCTTAAAGTATTAAGAAAACTAAATGTATTTTATTGCAGTGTTTGGCTAAGTATTGCATCATTTTTAGTGGGAAAATAAGAGCATTTATGTTTCGTTAATTTTAAAAACAGGATTAACATTTTACAAGAATTTTACTTAAGCCGTAGTTCAGATAATCTGAGTTCCATTAAATTCACAAGTATAGTCTTTTTATCTCCCCAAACAGTTTCTAATTATTTAGCTGGTGAATTTGTAAAGTATTTTTGAAGTATCATATGAATGTTGAGCTATTTTATGCTTAAAAACTATATTTTAGGAGAAAAACATTTGCAAAATTTTATTATTATTTTAAACTGTGAATTGTAGAAACTAATTTGAAAAATAAATCCCTGTAAGCATCATAGAGGACTAAGTACGCTGCTACTCAATCTGCTTAGTTGCTGATCATTGTCATAACAAGAGGTGAGGGCGAGGCCTCTAGTTCAAGGGGATAGAAGTGTTCGAGTGTTGTTAACCCTACACTGCGCCGTGTTGTTTTTAAACAACACTTCTATTTTTCGTTCACTAAGCTCTTGTTTTGTACATTTTTTTTTACATGTGGCGCATTTTTTCGTTTTATTTTTTATGTATGATCATATTAGTTAATGTAGTTTCCCCTAGATCTTGTAAACTTAGCTCAAGGCTCACTTTTTTTCACAAAATCGTAAGATATATTGATTTTGTAAAAAGCAATAACTTCTTAATTTTTTTTCTACAAATTTGAAACAACAAGTTTATTTTTAAAAATAGTCTTTAATTGCTTACATAGTTTCAAAATAAAATAAATATAAGTTGTCTGAAAAATTTCGAAGAAAATATACATTTGGGCGCCTTTTTTACTTGTTGTTTTAACATTCGGGAGTACTTTATATGCTCCTGCATTATTCACTGTACAAACAACAACAGGTGTCACTGGTTGGTCTATCTCATTTTATTTAGTATCTTACAGAAGATTACTGATATAAATATAACAAATTAGCGTAAAGTGGTCGCGCTCAACCTAAGAAGAAACGAACATTAACCGCATAGACCCCCTACAGATGTTAGGTTTCTTGTTTAAAATATTTCATTTAAATTATTAAACTTTTTATTAAATAAAATAAAAAATTGCACATGATGTAACTAATAATTATTAGTTACATGTGCAAATTTTTTCTTATTTTTAAAAAAAATATAAATAACATTAAAATAAAATATTTTAATAAGTTTTACTATTTTATTGCTATTTTATGATTAACATGCATACCTATTTATTATTGATTTTGTTTCATTTATTAAAATGGTTATATAAAAAATTATTATTGTTACCCCTAAAGGCGCAGTGCTGTTTGTGAACAACATGTCAAATTTTCTCGAATTTTATTTTTCAGAATTAATAGGAATTTTTTTAGTACTTTTTTCACTTATAACTAGCGCAAACAAACACACAAAAAAATATTTTACAAAGAAATACAAAGTTGCGCAGTGTAGGGTTAAACCCCTGTCAGCAGTTCTGAAAGCAAAACAAAAAAATCCCTATTCTAAACACCCAGTCCTTATGTGCACTGAAAAAACAATAAGATGTCAGCCGACATCGATTATCAAAGAGGTAGCATTTGTTACAAACATATATTGTCTAAATATTCAATTTGAAAATGGAACAATATTCTTGAGTATTTCTTAAAATATTAACAAGAGGTGTAATTTCCCCCATTTAATACAATTCTTCCAAATTTTGTGACATGGAATAAGGAACACTTTTTTGTCCTGTGATCCTTTCTTAAGTTTTATCAAGACGCAGAAATTTGATGTAAATTGAAACCATAATAACTATAGTAAAACTGTGTTGTTAACCATAGCAAGAAATATATTGAATAATTTAAGCCACTTTTTTTTTTCAAATACTAGTTTCAAAATTTAATTCATTCATGTGAAAAACAAGATTAATACTTTAAAACATGTAAAACATGTTTTTTATTTTTGGGTAGTTCATAGTTTTGTTCATTTAAAAAAATTCCATAACTATGACAACTTGGATGTTTTAAGCAAAAGTATCAAACTAATGATAATAATACAAGGTGGATTTTACTCGCTTTAATGGAGGCAATTCATACAGCGTCATAGATCACGTGACAAAGATGTAAGCGATGTAAACAAAGGAAGCTGTAGTATCGTTTTACTTCGAGTTCGCTTGTTTAACATTACGTTTTTGTTTGAATATTTTATTGAGTTGTAAAAGATGTCATACTGTATTGCATATGGGTCATCTATTTCAACTGAATGTTACGAATGTTAAGAGTTTGAGCTTCATAAGCATTGAAATCTATGAAACAAAAAATGTTAAAATAAATTACGATAAATAAACAATAACAAAAACTTATACTGCATTCTGTTGAAATCCTAACTTTTGCTGTGTAAGCTTCTTTCTTTTTCATTTCAGCTTTGATAGTAGCCGATATGTCAAAAAAATGCATTGTTTTCTGAAGATTCGAGGAAACAGATTTTAGAAACGAATTTTTCATTAAATAATAATGATATTTTCTTTACTTTAGTAATCATGCTATTATTTCCAGCTAGTGCCGGAAACTGCTCGGCATATCCCATTATGGAAAAATTTGTAAAATCCGTTAAATACAACGGTTTATCAACAATGGAATTAGACATGGAGCCCAATAAATCCTAAATTATTTCTAATTAAAACTTCTTTTATGAATTTAAACTAATCTAATTAAAAACTAGGCCTAAATAAAGTTCTACGTTATTAAAAACTAAGACTAAATAAAATTCTACGTTATTAAAAACCAGGACTAAATAAAGTTCTACGTTATATAAAATTAATACGAAATAAAACACTATAACTATTGTAATAAGTAATAAATTTATTTTATAATGATTAAATTAAAGGTAAATTACTTGGTTTATAATCAGAAAAAAGCTATGAAACTAGTCTAATTTTAGGATAGCTAATTTTGCTTCGGGAACTCCACGTAGAACTCAATTAAAAATTTGGTAAACAAATCAGCGAGCATCTTTGTCACGTGACGCGATGAATTGCCTCCATTGTGCAGTAACGGATTTACCAAATTGCAAAATGCAAACTTAATTTTTAATGCTGATTACTTAGATGTAGTATGAGCGACCAGTTAACAAGCTGCATTTCACACTGTGCATTACTCCTGATTAAATGGCATATTTCATGGGTTTTGTGTAAACAGTATGCAAAATAAAAGGAGTGTTTACATTTCTTTTTCAGTACTGTACAATCTTTAACATTCGAAGATGACTCATACGCGGTTCGTATGAGATCAAACACGTCACTCCGAACATGTACAATACATGTATTCCATAACAACAATCATTCACAACTTGTACATTATTTTTGCTTCACAATTCGAAAACTTTTTTTCTATGGCATAGGCTGGATAGTGCATTTATCACTAATGAGCACCGGAAAGATCTACAACTAATGCATTAATAACGCTCAGCTGAATCTCAATTTCAATCTCAGGCTTTTTATCTTGTAATCGCTTGTGTGCGTTGCTGTTTTGCGCATTGCTGATTGCAGTTTCGCACACAGAGTAGTTTTCTACTATTGCATTATTCGTTCGCCATGTGTTGTCTTTCGTATTGCTGAATGAAGATTTCAAAGCAGATTATCAAAAATCAAGTAAGTGGAAATCTGAAGTTTATGCAAAACGACGTGCAAGTTTCTCGTTGTATTTTAAATCAAAGGTAAGTGCTACATTTGCACTTATTTTTGACTTTGCTTTCAATATTGTATTATTAAATACATGAAGTACAGTTGTCTAGTATTTTTTTTATCTGGTATTAAAGCACTCTAAATTAACTGTTTTAAATACACTTTTTAAATTTTACTGTATATATGAATTAAGAAGGATTACGTTAATTTTAATTCAGCACACATTTATTAACATTAATTCACTAATTTCTGAGTGTCAGTTAGTGTAAGGCATGCTGACTGATAATTATTGTTTGCGTATGCTATTTTGGGGGCAATATGTATACCTTATTCTGCTGTTGTATTATTTTAAATCTATTTTTATTATTGTCAATGCAGCTTGCAAAGATTTTTGTTTTAGTCATTCTAATGGGTGCCATTTTGAAAGTTTTTTCCTTCCTTACAAATGAATTAAATAATATAAAAAATTACAATAAGGTAATAAGTTATTCATTTACTACTACCATATATTATAGTTTTTCATTAAAGTATGTTTTAAAGAATATCGAATGACCTGTTTATATACGTTTGGTAAACCATTTGAACACATAGCTGTTGTACAGAGGTGATTAAATTTCTGTTGCTGCACTTTGGGGAAAATATGGTATTTGGTGAAAGTGAAAGTCTTTGATAAAACATTTTTTGAACATTATTACAAACTGCTTTAAGTTACTGATTTAATGAGCAATAAGCTTTTTTTTTTAAACAGGATTTTTGAAATATCATCAAATGCAAATTATGTATGTCTGATGGTTAGCCATTCAAGGACATGCGTGAAAGAGTGGATAAAGCTTCTATATTTGGAGGAAATCATGGATTTCTTAAAAAAATAGTTAATAAAAATTGCGGAAATTCCTGGTAAATTAAATTTTATCTGGCATTGCTTAATCATTCTTGAAATACATTTGCAAGTTTTTAAATCGAGAAATTTCTTTCTTCTAATTTCCACACTCTCATTAGTAACTAAATTCGAAACAAAACACGAGCTTTCGTAAAATGATGCAATCCCAGATTCACGCGTTTCAGCCTTAAGTTCAAAAATATTATAAACTGTGTATTACAGAAGATGGGTGTACGTCCATTTCCGCGATCTGCATTGTTTTTACTTCTATACCGGATTCATATTTTATTGCGTACAAGGTCCATTTCCGCGATCTGCATTGTTGTAACTTTTAATACCGGTTTTATATGTTATTTACTTTTAATACCGGTTAGTGACACTAGTGTTCTCTAGCCTTAATTTTTGAAGATTTACTTACAACAATATTCCCAATATAAAGAGTGCAAAAATCTGAAAATTTTGATATAAAAACCAAAAAAAAAAAAAAAAAAAACGATTTTTTGTAGATATGACACTGTTCATTTCTATAGGCGATATGTCGTTTGTTTTGTAAATCAAGAAATGGTTTAGCTGCTTAAATATAACTTACAGCGCTGAACTTTAAATGCATTTATCAAGTCTAAAGAATAGTCTTTTGATTTGCAAGAAAACTGACCGGGAACATGTGAATACAACAATATATATCATAAAACATATATTTTGTAATATATATTATATTAATTTTCATATTCACTTTGCCAACAGTTGTTTCCTTTTCAACAAAGGATTTTCCCATGAATAAATGTATTAGAAATGGATTAATGACTGTCAGTACAGGACATAAATTTCAATTTGTTTTTATTTGTAATAATGAAAATATTTGTTACTAATTATTGGAATTGTTCCTTATGTAAAAATAACTGAATTACTAATAGGTGTAGATAAGTTAAAAATGATGTATTCATTCACAAGTGCTTTTTATTTGCATAAACTATACTAATTGATAAAATGAAATTATAAAAGATATCAATTAAAGGGGCAGAAAATTATCAATAATTTGTTGCCGAGTGTATTTGATTAAAACATCTCCGTTATTAGTACACAGTTCTAATAATATTTCAACTGGTTTGTTTTCGACTCAAATCAGTATAAAAATTGTTTTTTTTAGAGTGTTTTTAATACTCACTTTGTTGTTGTTTTATTCGGGGGGAGGGGTTAGTCGACGCTCAGTAAATATAGACACTTAATAAATTCAGTGGACTGTAAACACTTAAGATTCTTTATTACTTTGAATTCGGAAGAGAGCTTTGCTTTTTACACTCATCACGGCTCTCTTCGCTCACACACACTGACTACCTACACTTACTCCACAAGATGGCGCTACAGCAGTGCGGATACTTACCGCCGGGCGTTGCATTGTTTTTAACAATCAACAATTGATATTAATACACAAATCATCATTATAATAAAAACTTAATAATCATTGCAAAAACAGTAATACATGTAATAACACAATGTAACAAACACTTTGATAGTTAACACTTAGCTTAATAAAAAAGACAGATACTTGAGTATGAGTAATATGCACTCCAAGGGAATAAAATATTTTTAATTAATTGGCAGCAAACAAATTTTTGAAATCGGCCGCTTGAAGATTCCTTTACTTGTTTTAACATTGCAAACACGAACTCTGCCATCCTTTCCCGGAAAGACCGTCATGATTCTGCCTGTTGGCCAATTACACATAGCTAAATTATCTTCCTTTAGTATAACCATGTCTCCAGTTTTAATATTTTGTTTATTGAAACACCACTTTGACCGTTGGTTTAAAGTAGACAAATAGTCCTTGTGCCACTTTCTCCAGATCAATTGAACAAATTTAGTGGTTTTCTGCCACATACTCAATCTATTATCAGAAACATTGGCTACATCTGGTTCAACAATTGAAGTCAACGGTCTTCCGATCAAGAAATGGCCTGGAGTGAGAACGCTCAAATCATTGGCATCTGAAGACATCGGGGTTAGAGGTCTTGAATTTAGAACAGACTCAATTTGATTGATCACGGTTAAAAAATCTTCATATGTCAATTTATGATTACCAACTACTCTCTTCAGATGATATTTGAAGGATCTCACCCCAGCTTCCCAGAGCCCTCCCATATTCGGACTGCTCGGGGGCAAAATTTTCCATTTGACACCTTCTTGACTCATATAATTACACAAATTCATATCAGGCCTTTTAACTAAGTTAAACAATCGTTGTAACTCATTATTACTTCCAACGAAATTGGTCGCATTATCAGAATATAAAATGCTGCACTTTCCTCTTCGCGAAAAAAATCTCTTTAAGGTGGCAATAAATGCTTGAGTACTCAATTCTGTCACAAGCTCCAAATGAATCGCTTTTGTGACAAAACATACAAAAATCGAAACATAAATTTTTTGAAAGGTGCCTTTCCGTTGGTTCTTGTATTTAATTGGAAATGGACCACAAAAGTCCACTCCAGAAATGGCAAATGGAAAGTTTTGACTTACACGAGTTTTGGGTAAATCACCCATAAGCTGATCACAAGTTATTGGCTTAGCTTTAAAACATGTCAAACATTCACGTACTATTTTTCTACAAGTAGATCGACCATTTATGGGCCAGAATCTTTGCCTTAAAATAAACAATAATGTTTGAGGCCCTACATGTAAATGCTTAATATGATAACTTATAATTATCAAATGTGTTAATTTATGGTTACCTGGTAACAAAAATGGGAATTTTTTATCAAAGCTTAAATCACTATTTAATAATCGTCCTCCACATCTCATCAACCCTTCTTTATCAATAAAAGGACATAAACTTCTTACCTTACTTTGCTTTGAAATTTCACCTGAATTCTCTAAATCTCTTATTTCTTTGCTGAACTCTTTTCTTTGCACCAAACTTACCAGTTTCATCTCTGCACTTTTGAGTTCATCAGACGACAAAGACCCAGTTGATTTATCATCTTTCCTACGACAGTTTCTGATGAACCTAAATACAAAACTTAGTACACGGATAAGTTTACTATAGTTATTACTAACCTCAAGAAAATTATCAAGGAAATTACTATTATCCTTAATAAAACAATCAAAGTCACTAGATGGTTTAAATTAATTAGAAAAGTCCTCCTCAATTACTCTAGATGGAATTTCTCTATTAGGATATTCACTGTTACACAAAAATGTCGGTCCTTCAAACCACAGTCTTAAATGTAGAAGTCTATCTGGATCGAGACCTCTTGAAATAAGGTCAGCAGGGTTTTCAGTTGATGGTACATATCTCCACGTGTCAATGCTAGTCAAGTTTTGAATCTGCGATACACGGTTTGCAACGAAAGTCTTAAGAAGAAATGGCTCTTTGCGTATCCAAGAAAGTGCAATCATGCTATCACTCCACAAGTAGACGTTGGAAGTTGGCAAATCTAGGGCATGAATCACTTTTTTCACTAACTTGGCTAGAAGCAGTGAGGCACAGAGTTCTAGCCTAGGGATGGTTACTCTTTTCAATGGTGAAACTCGGCTCTTGCTAGAAATTAACCCGATTGAAACTGCTTGGTCATTTTTAACACACTTACAGTACACAACAGCACCATAAACAGCTTCTGATGCATCAGCGAATCCATGTATTTCGATCACATTAACTCCTTCAGAAAGTAAACATCTATCGAACTCCATGTTATTGACACTCTGCAAGGATTCCACAAATTTTATCCACTCTTGTTTTTTTTTCTCAGGTAGCTCTTCGTGCCAGTCCAACTTCAAACACCATAGTTGCTGCAGAAATATTGTTGCTTTCTACACTACAGGTCCAAGCAATCCTAGGGGGTCATAGAGTCGTGCTATTGTGGATAAGACACAGCGTTTCGTGATCTTAAAATCCTTTCTATGAGATGCACTACAGGAAACGTTGAAATAAAGACTACCTGTCTTGGGGCTCCAAGAAACTCCCAATACTTGTGTTTCCTCAGAATTGGCAAAATTATATGTTTCTTCACTATCTGAAACTAACCCTGCACTTACTATGCCATTTATGAAGTTGCATCCCAGCCTTTCCCAAAATTTCAATTAACTGATTCTTAAGTTCTATTGCAGTTGCTAAATTATCAGAACCGGTTAGCACATCATCAATGTAAAAATCATTTTCAACGACTGGCACAGCAAGAGGATAATTTTCTCCTTCATCAACAGCTATTTGTTTTAGTGTACGAGTTGCTAGGAATGGTGCGCATACAGTGCCATAAGTTACGGTGTTCAACTCATAGGTCTTGACGGGTCCATTCTTTTCTTCTTTCCAAAGAATGCGCTGCAATCTTCTTTGGCTAGGTTGGATCAAAATACACCTAAACATTTTCTGAACATCCGCCGTGAAGGCATAGACATACTTACGGAATCTTGTCATAATAGAAAACAAATCGCTTTGCACCATTCCTCCATTAAGTTGAAGGGAATTTAAAGATTTACCTGTTGAGGTAGGATAACTTTCATTAAAAACAACTCTTAGCACAGTTGATGGATTATCAGGGCGGTAGACTCCCAAATGGGGAACGTAGTAAGTGCCTTCACTCTCCTCATCATCCGAAATTTCGGACATATGTCCCATCTCTGAATATTCACGAAGGAAATCTTTATACAGAGATAAATAATTTGGATCTTTAATTAGACGTTTCCATAATAAATTTAATTTCCCCAATGCTAATTCCTTAGATTTCCGTAAATTTTTAGGATCTTCCTTTAAAGGCATTTTTACTATATATCGTCCCTCGGAATTTCTAGTAAAGTTATTTTTAAAACGTTCTTCACAAATTATATTTTCTTTACTCTCAGATATTTCAGTTTCGATATTCTCTATCTCCCAAAAACTTTTAACAGTCTGTTCTAGATCAACATTTTCTTTTACTAACCCACAATGGATTTTATTTTCCTCCATATTTGAAATGCTTCCACTCACTAGATAACCAAACACTGAATTTTGTAAAATTAAATTCGTGTTAGGGGGGCAAACTTGTCCAGGTTTTATAAGCTCAAAAAATGATTCTGCACCAATTAATAAATCAACTCTTTGCGGAATGTTAAAATACTGATCAGCTAACTTAATGTTTTCCAACCCTTCCATGCACTTGTCTATTTTTTTCGATGGCATGAGATCAGTTATTCTAGGAACAACTAATAAATTCAAATCAGTCTTTATTTATTATTGTAGCAGATACTTTAGACCTAATGGAAATAGCTGAATCATTCAACCCAGACACCTCTATGTTTATTCTATTTTTTCTCAATTGAAGTCGATCTGCACATTCTCTGATTATAAAATTAGACATAGATCCAGAATCTAATAAAACACGAACTTCACTTTCATTACCAAAGGAATCACATAAATAACAAACTGCTGTACTCAAAAGAACTGTTTTGTTTTTATTGAAGACACAACTACTGGTAGCTGAAAATATATTTGCGCCACTGGTTTCCTTTTCGCAGACTTCAGCTGCGAATTCATTAGCTAGTGGAGACTGGGGGGAATGATTTCCTCTTTCGACTATATTTTTATTCGAATTAGAATTTATAATGATATCATCTTTTGTTTTCGATTGCGTACCATAATTAGGATCTCGATTAAAATGCAATGAAATATGATGCCTTTTACCACATTTCGCACAAGAGTAATTTGACTTACAAAAATTAAGTCTATGTTTCCCAAGACAATTAAAGCATAATGAATTGTCCTTCACGCATTGCATTCTATCTGTGACAGAAAATTTTTTATAAGTAGGACACAAATAAAGGGGATGATTTTCACTACATAAATAGCACTTCTAACTCTTGACATTAGACAAAAAAGTTTTAGATGCATTTCTTTCAATATGATTTTTATTATAAGAACCGGAATTCTTAGTTATTGTTTTTCCACGAGATGTCATAAATAAATCTATTTCTTTTCCCAGTTTAATAGGTTCAAACCATGTGTCTGATTGTTTCACGCTTATATAAGTAGCAGTTTCTTTATCCAAAGTTTGGAAAAGTTTATCAGAAATTATAAGCTGGTTTAGTACTTTGAATTTGGAAGAGAGCTTTGCTTTTTACACTTCACGGCTCTCTTCGCTCACACACACACTGACTACCTACACTTACTCCACAAGATGGCGCTACAGCAGTGCGGATACAGGGTTACTTGTACATACTGTAATTGATATCTTGTTGACAAAAATAAATAAATATATATAAATAATATATAAATTTACTGCTTAATCGTAAAGAAAGTGAAAAATTTAACACAGAATAAAATATTATACAAACAGCCAAATAAATAAAACTCATTACATTCCATATAGCTGTACCATACTATTTATTATAATTTCAACAACACGTGTAACAACACAGTATATTTGAAAGGGCAAGTAAGCTCTTATTATAAGTAGATTAATATATATACTCTTATAATAAGTAATTTCTTAGTATCACATAACAGCATACAAATAAGTAAATAGAGTCCTAATTGGTCTTTTCCGCAAGATATACCTTTAGAAATGTGGTGAAATCATCAAGAAATATAATAAAGATTGGTTTTTATGTTAAAATTGTACTTATACCTTTCTTGCAACTTAAAATGCATTAAAGTAATTAACGCTTTAAGGTGACTTGGCACCTTTTGACATTTTTTTTTATTTAAGAACTTTTACCTATTTCATTTGTATGTTATGAAGTGCTATTGTTCAATAAAATGATTTTCACATGAAAAGTCAAAATTCAACTAACAGAAAATTTTGAAATTTAATTTTTTAAAAATAATTTAACGATTTTAAGTTTCCTTCTTCTTCATTTCGTGACTTTTTTTTTACCAATTTTTTTAAAGTACTTATTATAGTATGGTTTGCAATTTTAGGGATAGGTTTTGTTATTAATTAATTAGTTTTTGTGGAAAAAGTTTTTAAAGTTACATCGATGGTAGAACACAGAAAAAAAGCGACTTTTGCTGCATTTTCTTATAAAAAATGTGTTTTTGAAAATATATAGCAAAATCCATCCCTAATTTTATCAAGCACATCATATTGAACACACACAAAAAATGTAAGTTGCAACATAAATATATGTAGAAGTTTTAGCATTTTAAGTACTACAATATTTCGGAAAAACACAAACCGAGAAAACGCAGTTTAAAGAATACAAAATCCTACTAAAACATCAGAAATATTTAAATTATCTTACCTCTTAACTACAATTACATTGGTAGAATCGCTTCAAAACTTCGCTCAGATATACTAGGAGAGTCAAACCACATTTTAAGCAAAAAATTGAAAAATCAGTATTTTCGTCCACTTTCTACATTTGAAAGGTGCCAAGTCCCCTTAAACTTAAACAGAACATGATTTATCTGTACTTGAAATAAATTAAGAAAGACTTGCTGAAACTGTCTTCTGGAAGGAAGTAAAATGTATTACTTTAACAAACATATAATAAAAAGAAATTTTCGAATAAATATTCAAAATAAATCTTTAAATGTTTTTGGAAATTTATTCATTTTCGCGTATAATTGAAAAACTGTGTAACGTCTCTTTATTCTTTAAAATTATGCTTTGACATGCAAATCGCCGTATTTTTTTTTTTGTTTGTTATTTTTTTATACATTTCTGGTGACTCGCATTTATTGTTGACTTACATTTATGATCTATTAAAGCGACGAATGAATATTTTCCATGTAAAACTTTCCCTTGGGAATTACCATGATTACTTAATGTTTTATTCTTGCAAGAATAAAATATTTTAACGCTATAAAACCATGAATGCATAATTTAAACTGTATGACCCTTGACAATTCTCTAACATACGAAATGGGTTGACTCTCTATTTTGACACTTAGACCTTATGTAGTATGAAATGAATTTAAAGCACTGCAAAAACTTGTTTTCTGAAAAAGACGTTTATAAAATAAATAGAGAAAAGTCAAAAGAGTATTTTCAAATAATTCTAAGTAGTGCAGATACAGAACATTTGTATTCTCAGCTTACCAAATTTGATTGCTCACTCTTAAATATGTAAAATTAGATTATATGTTTCGTCTAAACAGGACTTTTTCTTTCGCTAAATAAAAGAAAGGGCCTCTGGGGAAAAGTTAGGCGTGTAATGTGTTCAATCGTCAAGCACGTTTACGCTTATAAATTTTCGCAGCAACGGAATCTCCATTTGCTGCTTAAATCTTACTCCAAAATAAGAAATAAAGAAGCAATTAGTTTAAATTTTTCTTGTCATTTTACAACCGCATGGTTTAACGACAGCAAAACTACTTTGCTGTCAGTTTTTCTTCTTATTTGAAGCCTATTTTTTGTTTTAGTTGGATACTTTTACTTACGTGATTTAAGGAACATTTTACTTTGTTACATACATCATAATTTTTTGTAGCCTAAGCTTTTTTAAATCTTAATACCACAATCTTTCTGTTTTAATTTTATTGTGTTACCTATAAGTTGAAAATTAATTATTTTTTTAATAAGTTGATTACAGATACTTTTTATGTATTTGAGTCTTTGTATATTTCAGTTATGCTGCTTTAGTTATTAATGCGAATTGTACCACATCAGTTTAAATTGCTGTCATGCAAAGATTTCCAATTGTTTCATTACAAAATTATATATATATACATATATATATATATATATATGTGTGTGTGTGTATATATATATATACACATATATATATACATATATATATATATATATATATATATATATATATATATATATATATATATATATAACATATACATATACATATATATATATATATATAGATATATAGATATATATATATCGCTTATCCGTATTGTAAAATATTTAAAATATTTTTAGTTTAACTCAAATACTAACATTAAATTGTGTAAGTAGCTTCGTTTATAAATCTTCAATTCATTTTATTTATTTTTTTTTCTGCGATGAAACGTTTAATGAAAACTAAAATTTATTTATAGGTTTATTATTAAAATTATGAGTAATATTATTTGTAATAAGTTTTTGTTCTAGTTTATAGCAAAGTTTAGAAAAATAAGTTACATTTGTGCAGGCTATAAAAGAATGCGTAATGCAAAGCAAATTAATTATCAATATTTTGTATGATGCCTACTTTTTACATAAATTGTGTTTGTTAATAATATATGGATAGTTTTACGGATAAAATAGTCCAAGAACAAGAATTGATTGCTGTCATAGCAGAGAAACTGTTTTCACTGACCAATTTCTTTTAGACAGATTTGAAATGAGATCCAGTTACGAAAAAAAGAAAGGGCACACTTATTCAAGAGACATATTGATTAAGAAAAAAGGAAGTGTAGTCAGTAAAGTAGATATTCAAATTTTTAGTTCATTTACATACTCATTGCATTCCATCCGATGTTCTTGTATTTTTATTCTCTCAATTTTTTCTTTCCTTGAAAGTTTTTAGAAAAGTTGTTTCGTCTGACAACTGCAAAAACATGCATATTAAGTTCTTAATTAAAAAATAAAACATTTTGGTTATCAAAATGCACAAAAAAAAAAACGCATCACGGGGAATTAATTTTTAACAGTTTAGTTCCATTACAGGGATAAAAAACAAGATAGAGGTAGAGGAAAAGCCAAAAAGTTGCCAATATGTCTTCAGCTTTTTCATCAGCATTTTTTCTTTCCAATCATGTTTTTTACATCACATAATTTCTGAAATTACAGTTTGTGAAAAATAAAGATGTTATTTTAATAAATCATAGTGTAAGGCTTTGTTAGCATTATCAAAGTAGATACGTTAAAACTAAATTTCAATTGCAGCAACAACATCATAACACAAAAAGTTTATAATTTTAGAATGAATACTATAGGAACAATTGCAGTAATTATAGCAATAGTCCTATAGTTTCAACTTAAAAATCGGGTTTTCGAGCTATGACATTGTTGCTGCAAATAAACGATAAGTAAGAAATATTTTAATGGAAAATTGACACGAATCACATTCTTGTAGTAAATCAAATAGTAATGAACAAGTTAATTTTCTAGGACGCAAATAGTTTGATGCAAATAATGAGTAAAACTATTAATGGGTTTGCGAGTGAAAATATGTTGCATCTCAATGAGAAAGCGTGATTTATTACTAAGTGAAAGTAAATTGTTTGTGATAATGTATAACAAATAAATAACTAAAATGAATTGATTTTGACATGTAAAACAATTGATTTATTACTAGATACTCATATAAAGTAACAAGTTGTTAAACATACATTTTCACAAATCAAATCCATTGAAATTGCTAAAGAACGAGTTTTAGCTGAAGAGATATATGGCTCTGCTTGAAACAATGTTCAACAATTTTCTAAAAAAACAAAAACAAGCAACTGATTTGTTTAAAAACAATTTAAAAAGAAACAAAAAATAGCTAGCTGGCGATAACATTCTATTCTCAAAATGTTTCTGTATGTAGCTAAAAGTGTTTTCTTTATATTTTATAAAATTAAGTGGCAATTGAAGTGCGTGAACACATCAAGTGTTATTCTGAAAGAAATAGCGATTTCTGCCTGTACGAATGGTGTTATTCGTCGATTTCATCTATACCTAATGTTACTTCTCATTATTTTCCTCTATCGATTTTTGAAGCTCCAGTTAGGAAACTTACTTAACATTTTCGACAAAGTTGTGTAAAATTTTAGGTCTATATGGATTGTATTAAAAATAATACATAGAAAACCACAACACAAGCGACTTCAAGAAAAGGTCAACTAGGATGTTCAAAATATGCTCATGACCTGAATAAAAGACGAAAATTGTGAAAAATGGTCTGACGGACTTATATTTATTCAGTTGAGGTAAAACAGTCGATGATGGCACTCACCATATAAAGCAGCGATTCTCAACCTGTGGGGCGCACCCCCCTAATGGGGCACGAGCACACGAGAAGGGGGGCGCGAGAATATCCAAGAGAAAACATTACTTTAAAAAAATGATTAACTGACTGAAAGGAAAGCACACATACACATAGAAGACAAAATACATTTCAACATATTTAATAACTTATTAAAGTAAAACAAATTACTAAATTAAAACTTTCTTAATCAAAACATACTAAATTAAAAACAAATTTAATAATTATTAGTAACTTACTTGGGCCTGTCTTTAAAAGCAAAGCTATTCGAAGGAAGGCTTAATATTAGAAATAGCTTTCTTTCTTTGGCCGTAACATATATATTTCTTTTCATTAAAAGCATATCTAGAAATACTTACCATCCACTTTTTATTGTTTTTAGCCATAAATTTTTTTAAAATGAGATCTTTTTATTCATTAAGACGCTTTTTTGTTACATCAAAACCTTTCAAAACAAAATAGGCATCAGTTAAATATGCGAATTATGCTTTCATTAACGACTTAAAAAATCAACCCATTGTAAGATGAATGAGTATCGAAATGATACTTAAAATTTCCCATATTTAATTAAATTACTCAATACCTTCAAAGACTATAGTTTTCCGCCATTTTTTAATTGGACGACTACTCATTCACATTAAAGAAATTGAAAAGGTTTTTATTTCTTTTTTAATTCCGGTTTTGATACGCTTAATGAAGAAATTTCTCTGAATGATAAAGCACTTACGAACAATACTCTTTGAGTGTGTTATTGGCTTTGTTATTGTCATTCGATAATTAATACTTTATGAATTAGAGAGTGGGATCGTCTTTTATTTTTTTTGTTCTGTCACGTAAGTACACAATTTTAATAATCATACTTTTTTAATAAATATTAAAAGATTTAAAGCATCAAAAGTGAAAAACATTTAGAAATATAAAAAAAATTCAATTTAGCATAAAACTTTGATTATTGATACTAATGATGATGAAATTGATTTTTTTCATCAATATTAGTGCAGAAAATGTTTTAATTTTTTGGTAAGATAACAAGCTATGTTTTGAACAAATACTTTTCTTTCAATGTTTTTAACTTTAATGGACATATTTTTTAAAAAGAAGAAAAAAAAATCAGAAGGTGCTGAACTAAATAATTCAAGTATAATGCAGAAGAAAGGGTAGGGGGGTGCATTACGTCTTTTCATTGGCATCGTTAATTTCATAGTTTTATTGTAAAAAGGGGCAAAACCACTTAACTTCAGTTAAAAATAATGTCCAAATTTGAAACTAATGAAAAATTATCTTTCTAGCAGCAATGCTTTGAATAAATGATTTTTATTTTCCACAAATGTTGCTCAAAGAAATCGGCAATGGTGTTATTTTATATGTTTCAGGTTAATTACTGTGTTCCCTCTAGTTATTGCACATAATTGTGATATCTATGGATTTCTAAGATACTTTGCAAGTATCAGTATGTATGGTACAGATTCGTTAGCTCTAAAGTGAATTAGTAAATAAAAGATAGTAAGCACTAACAAGCACAGATTTGTAGATATGATAAATAATGTTGACTAAGTGCATTTTATAGGTATGCAAAAGTGAATAAACAATAACGTCAGTGTCTTTCATTAATTAAAGAGTAAATTCGAGAAGTAATGAACAGTCATTTTAAAAATAAGTATGGATGCTATTTGTAAATAAGTTTTTTCTTTCATCTTTCTAGAAAAAAAAATTCCAGCACCTGCTTAAGATTCCTAAAATGTATGATATAGTTATGAATAAATTTGTGGTAGCTTTGTAGAAAACATCAAAATTGGGAAATCATCTAAGGAAGAAGGAAAGTTGTTGATCGTTGAAAGTGATAAAGAACTTAAAGCATTATTTCACATGCGCTATTTTATTTGCAGGCGAAGTTTCGCTAAATTGTCAACAATAATAATTGTAACACACGGCTGATACACACACACACACACATATATATATATACATGTATAACGCCAGCAAAAGAGACTAGAACTACGTGCAGAACCAGAACCCATATCATCACATATATTTTTCTTTTGCATGAGTGTTTGATTCGTTGTTAAGTTAGGAAGCGTGTTTTATAGACAATTAAAAAAGATATTTCATAGGGGAAGGTTAACAATGGACAACGTATAAAACGTATACTTACAATCTTTAAGAAAAAATAAGGTTTTATCATTTTACTACAAATCCGATTTTATCAGCGATAAAACTGGATATATTCAGTAATATAATGATATTTTACTAATAAATTTTTTTTCCGAGTAACGATGTACTAAACATTCCAAAAAGACTTGTTGTTTAAAACAAGAAAAGACAATATTTGTTTTGAATGACTACGTTTCCCTTCATTGAAGCACAATTCTAATGAAACAATGTTACCATGTTTGTTGCTATAATCAGTTTTATACTCATTCCGCTGGATTGATTGTATGTATACAACATTTCATATAATTATAAATACTGCATGGATTAGTTTTTAACAATAGTATTTTCTCTGCTAGTGAAATTAGTTTAAGTTTTTTTTACGCAGCGAGGATTTTGTTTTTTACATTTGTTATACTTAACGTATAAAACTAGACAAACACATACGAGGTTGACAGCCGCAACAGCGTTTTATATCAAAATATCAGTCGGTCGGATCCTTTACGGAGATAGCTAAATAAGATTTTGCATACGTAACATGGCCCATTATTCACAACTGTAAATGAAAGTAGGGTTTCCGCCCCCTTTCCACTACGCTCTCTAGTCCCTCACCTGTGTAGTCTCTAAAATACTCCGATGTTCAGAAACAAACGGATGAGGACATCCTTTCAATGGCATAGATTTATAGAGTTTTATATCCCTAATATGTTGGCGCCTGTCCCGTCTTCTGCCACACTGAGTGCAGATGAGATGTGGTTGCAGACAGGCAGAAGCGAACAGACTTATATATATATATTGTTAAGATCTTAAAATTTGCTTCATCAACACGATCCCCTGTTAAGACTTTGGCGCTCTTTAGAGTGCGGCGATCCAAAGGAACAAGGTAAAAATGGCCACCTTTTTACGAAGCTAATATTTTTACAACTTCAGCTACTCACTATTTCAGGAAGCTTTCCTAAATCTTGTTAGAATATCTATTACTAGTCTGTCTTAATCTACGTCAGTTTCAGCTTGAAAGTCAACCCTCACAGTGCAATAAGAAGCCGTAATGTTAATAACAATAATAATAATGATGAATACACTGAAAAATTCTAGTTCAACTTTTCACCAAAAACATGGTGAAAATGGTGAAATTTAGCTGCAACCAACATTTTGGATAATAGTTGAACCATTATCATGGTGAAGTTTCATCTAGTTTCACCATAAATTGGAAACAAGGAACCATTATAATGGTTCAACTTTTATCCAAAATGTTGGTTGCAGCTAAATTTCACCATTTTCACCATGTTTTTGGTGAAAGGTTGAACTAGAATTTTTTAGTGTAGAAATAGCTGTTAGAAGGTCTTGAAGCTTTAATTACGCTTCTAAACAAAACCATCAAGGAGAATGAAGGGCTAGCCCAGCCCTTATGGCCGGTGTTGGTTGTCCAGTGTCAGAGAGTTTATGGGAGGTTCGGAGGAGGACAGCACTGCGTGCCGCACCCCTAGTATTGGGGTAGTCTGCGAAACTGGAAGGTATATTCAGTATGGCCGTAGTTTGCATTAATTACCTCTGCATGGTAGAGTGCTAAGAAGAATCCATTCTTGTTCAAAAATAAACAAAAGTAACATGGAAATGTTTGAACATCATAAAATATAACCTGATATTTTGTTGGTCCGCCTCTAGCTTTAATAACAGCTTGACATTTACGGGGCATTGAACGGATGAGTGATTGAATGTATTCCTTACTGAGTTCATGGTGCCAGACACGAATTATTGATTCCCGGAGTGTTGCAAGTGATGTTGGCTTATGTTTCATCACTTCTATACCCATTCTATTCCAACAATTTTCGATCGGATTGAGATCGGGGCTGTTTCCGGGCCAAGGCAAGCTGCTGACCCCATGTTCATTTTTCCATATCTGAACCTGCGTGTGAGTTTAAAGAAAAAAAAAAATTACTTAACCCCATGTCAATTTAAGTCTAATGGAAGGATCAAGGTTTTTAAATTGTTACTTACCAGTTTTGCCCTATGGCACGAAGCAGAATCATCCTGGAAAATGATGTTTGGAACCGAAGTAAAGTGATCCCGCATAGTAGGAAGCAAGTGTTGAATGCAGTCGGGATGATATTCCTCTCCTTTGCAGCGTCTAACTGTGTGCTGTCTGTCGGATCCATACAGATTGAATTTGGACTCGTCCGAAAACACAGCTGATTCCCATTGATCGACGGTCCATCCTTGGTGAGCTTTTGCTCAGTCTAGACGCTGTTTCCTCATTTTTTTGGTCAACAATGGCTTCTTTCGTGGTCGACGTGCCACCAAACCCGCACCACACAGTCGTTTTCGTACAGTAGACGTGGATGCGTGAACACCCAATTCGTTTTCCCATTCTGTTCTAAGGTCTGTGGAAGATGATTGTCTGTTCCGAATACTTAGTCGTATCAAATACCTGTCCTGCGCTGCGTTGGATATTCGTGGACGACCACTGCCACTCCTTCTTGATGTGCTTCTGGTGCTCTCTAGCTTATTCAGTAGTCGAACAACAGTCGATTGCGAACAGTTTATTCTTTTTGCTATGGAACGTGATGACAATCTTTCTTTGTCCAATGCAACGGCAACACTCTTCTTTCGTGGTGTAAGTTGAACGTATTTCGACATACTGCAACGCATACGTCCAGATCGTAAATGAATGCGTCGAACGTTCAACCGATTTTTTTATACACTTTGAAGGATGATGCAATTTTACCCAATAGCTTGCGTCATGTACCGATGCCAATTCGCTTTATATGATGCAAGAGCCGTTAAATATTTCATACTTACTTATAAATGCTAAAAGAAGTAATAGATTTCACGGGTGATGCAATTTTTTTTACTGCCACTGTATAAGGAATGTACGGTATTCCTGGTACTGTTTTCGTTTTAGTTCGTTTAGCATACTTTTTTCTTCCAAGATGATGTTATATCAGTTTAGAAATTTGGTTGATTTTAAGAAACAGAGAAGCTGACATTGTTTTGCATGCTAATAATGCTCCTACAAAACGAACTTCCCTGAAACTCGAATGGATTCGACCTTTTCTGCCAAGCTCAAAACTCCATGGTCTGACTGTATGTATTTTTATTGTGATACTTTCTTCTTCCTGTAATTCATTCCTACTTTTCTTAGTTCTTCAACTCCATTTAAGTTGAATAATGACTTCCAATAAGCCCCTATTTCAGCCTGTAGCCTAAGTTCTCTTTTTAACAATACACTTTTCAAAACATAGGTCACTATACACACTTGCGTCTTACTCAAAAATAAAAGCGAACTTTTGTCCTAAGTAAATGTTCTCTTTAACATTATAAAAATGCCACAAAGTGTCCTATAACTTAAAGATACGAACTTGGAAAACAGAAAAATTTAAAACATGAAGAAATTATGCGAGTATGGAAAGTTTTATGTGCTGTCTGATTAAAATGCAGCAACAGGTGCGTATCTACCATTTTTGTTCAACTGTTTTATTTTCTTCAGAGCAATATTTATAATTAAAATATTCAAAAAAAAAAATTTTTTTTTTCTAAAAGAAAAATAAATTGTATCTTAAATATTTCTTAATTGAAAGCTTTCGAAGGAATAAAAATAGTTTTACTAATATTTGTATTTTAAATGACAAAATTTTCAGAAACGTTAAAAAAAAGTCTCTGCCAAAACATTTTGCTTAAAAATAACTCTTATTCTTTTCTGAAAGATAATGGGCAGCAAAAAAAAAAAAAAAGATTAAGCTACATAAGTGTCTACCTTTGTTCGTAATGCCTTACTAATTAAATGCAAATCGAAAAAAAAAAATTTCAGCAAAAAGAAAATCTTGTTTTGAAATTATCATACAAAGTACGTTCCATTTACCATTTTTTTAAAAATATTTTCTAATCCGTTTTAATTACTTATTGATTAAAAGATATTTTTGAAGTCTTTATAAAAAATTAAAGCTCATTTTCTTTTTTGCAACATTTTAATGTTTTTATATATAACACAAATATAAACATATTGAAATAGTACATGTTATGTAATGTATATTTTAATAAGTCAAATTGCATAAATTAACTAAAGCACTGGATTTTATGTTCATCAAATTGCTAAGCGAAGACTAGAGACAAATATGTGATCATCAGGGGTTGAAGAGTCGGTTGGAAGAAGGGCAGACTCCGATTCCTGCTATATATACATATATATACACACTTAGTCCGACCACAGGATTTTGATACTTGGGCGCTTCTCTGCGCATGGCAGAAAAAGAAGAATCCATTCCAGTTTTAGGGAAGTTGGTCTTGCAGGTGCGTTTAATAGCACGTGAAATCAGAATGTTAGCTTCCCTGTTTCTTAAAGCAACTAAATATATAAACTGCCATATAACATCAGATCGGAAGAAATAAAATATGCGAAACGAACTAAACGAAAACAGAATAAGGCACATTACGTACATCAGCAGTCTCTGAATGGGCTCTTGGCACTCTGAAAAGTATAGGTCTTCGTTTGCCGGTAGGAATGAATATATGTGATTATCAGAGCTGCAGAGTCGGTCGGAAAAATGACAGACTCCGATTAGTGAGAAATCAGGGTTGCACAGTGGACCATCCCTTTTAAATTTCTTACTGTGTAATTTATTTCGTTCATATGAAGTCTCATAGACGGTAGCAGGGTAATATTTGTTTACAGCCAAACATTTCCAGGAAATACATAGCTACCTATTTTGTTCAAATTTTATGTTTTAAGCAGCTAAAAGTAATTTTTCCCATCTTGATTTTTTTTTTAAATTTTATCAGCACTGAACCTAGAAGTACTAAACAGTTCTCCTAGAAAGGTAAAATCGTTCTGTATTTGCGCATTTATAGTTCATATATAATTTCGGTGTCATTATTTGTTTCATTTCGACGTGAAACACAGTGGATCATTAATATGCAAGTGTCTGAAAGTACAAATTAAATTTACTAGCTTATTTATTTTACTTAACTTTACAAGTACACATGTAATGCAAAGAGTTAACAAGAAAATAATTAATAAAAACAGTAAATTTCTTTAAATAAAATTAATATTTGAATAACATTGAAACATTAAAAGAGAAATTGTCTACTGTGCAGGATAGGTTTTTCAAAACACCGATTTAGGATGGTGTTCACATAGGATTTGTGTGGAAAAATTGAACTTGCATATTTAGAGAGAACACAAAATGAATCCATTTTTTTTTCTGTAAAGGACGTCAGATGATGTTGTAAAATATTGTCATGGTTCTTCCTGGTCCTTAAGTATTCTCGGAAAATTCATGGTTGTTTCGTCAAAGATAGTCTTTCGATATTTCATCATTAAATTTTAAAATTTTCTGTTTTCAGCTTATTTTTACAAGAAATTTTCTTATTTTAATTGGTTTCTTGTTTATTTTTATTTCATTTACATGGTTGATACTTTTATTTCATGAAAATATTTGCATTGTGTTCCTTAGACGGATGCATTACAAGAAAATGTAATTTTAGGAAGAAAAACATAATTTATATTAATTTATTTTAGGTTTTTGTGCCCCGGCAAAAGAGCACAGTGGCCCACTTTGCACAGTCCACGCAACTTATATTTTTTACTCATAATGCATTGCAGGTATTTTTGTGAAAAAATAGCACTGACAACAAAGGTTTGAAAAATGTCTAATTTTTTTACCTTTTTCTCAGAAAAAAAATAAATAAATAAATAAAAAGTGTAAAAGTGGTCCACTGTCGCTCGGCGTCCCCTACATATATATGGGTAATTCTCGCGATGTCATTCTAATACTGTTCTGCGAAGTGAAAATAATTTTAATATTTTTTTCATAGGTCTATGTTAGCATTTCAAATTATTTTACAGTATTATTGGCAAATCATATTTTATAATATCATTAAATGTCCCTCAATGCACAACAAGGCCGTCTTTGATGACGTCAAGAAATAGATGAGCAATTCTAGGTCATTTTAGGTCACGTTAAAGGAGGGGATAGTGTTCTCCTCCTCTCCTCCGTAGTTCCGTTTCTGCTTCTTATTAAGGTAAAGCCAGTAAAGGTGGTGTACAATTGGAAGACATGATAAAAAAGAATGAAACGATTTTTTTGCCAAGCGGTTTTTAAATATTATAGACTGCATTCCTTCCTTCTGTATGCATTTCCATCCCTACTTTCTTGTTATGCTTAACATGTTCGCTGCAGACCAAGCGCCAGCGCGTGGTGCAATCTCTTGCCAGGTGCGACAGTTTACAGCGTTGTGTTAGGTGATATCTCAGATAGCCAACCGCAAGCTCGCACGAAAAAAGCTGTGCATCTTCAATTGCTCTTCGCTGCAGTGGGCATTTCAGGTGTGTTTACTGCGTAAAGATTCATCCCACCCACCCGTTAGCGGGAGGGAAGGCTTCGCCTTTGTTTCAATCCATATTGTATTAGGTGTGTCTCCTGATACTACGTAATGCAAAGGTTCGTTCTTAAAGTGACCGGCAGTGAACGTGTTAAAACGACAGCAGGAATAAATCCAAGACAGCTCTTTTTTCGTTCCTCTCCTTACAGGGCGCGTGAGATAGCGCCCATGGGTGGTTCACACGCATAGGAGATGTTAAAAAAAAGATCATATTAAAATTAACTCAAAAGAAATTCCCAAAATAGCTTAAAATCAGAGGCACAGTAATGGAAATTCAAGCCCTTGCATTTGAAAAGCAAGCAATAAAAGCGACACTGTATAGTACACTTTCAGAGAAAAAAAAGTTATGATTTCAAGAATACACTGTGCTGTTGTGGCTGTACAACTACTTGGAATCGTAATGCACTCACAATTCCCCTTTCCCCCAAAAATTCAAGTGCGCCATCTCTCCGACTGTGCCATCTTACCAGATTTTACCTTATATAATATTTTTTTTTCTGCACAAAAGAAATTATTTTGTGCACCTTGTAAGCATTTCTAAAAGTTATCATTCATGCTCTAACTATCATTTAAATTCCTAAATTGAAATTCCAAAATATATTATGTAGTATTGCATTGCGTCATTGTACTATATCAACAATGCAAACTTAATGATATGTAAATGCTCTAAAGCCTTTAATATAAAAACGAATCCTTTTGTGATGCTAAATACATGAATATATTTTTCGTATGACATTAAATGTTAATGAAATATTACAAAATAATAATGAATGTATTTCAATGCATTCACTATTATTTTGTAACGCTTGTATGTACTTTGCATATTCTGCGTGGGTGGTTTTGTGACGAAAACATACTGAAAACTTTAATGAATATATTTTTAGAATGTTTATTTCGTGTGTTGCAGTTGAAGTAAAATCATATTCTAGCGTGTGTAAACATGTTTTTTAATTGTCTATTACATTTCGTAGCTAAGGAAAGATTGCACGCCCTAGAGGTAAAACGTAGTGAAGTTAAATACTGAGACACAAAATCTTCAATAATGTAGAGTGTACAGCCTTTTTACCCAAATGTCCGGTCAATCTGGCTAGTATGTCCGGCTATTAGGTTTGGCGACTTGGCAACCCTAGTTACCTCAGTTATTTATTGAAATGGCAATAGTTTACCAACACGTACACCAACTCTAATACATAATACACGTGTGTTGGAGTTACAAGGTGTGTAGCTCTTCAGCCAAGAAATGACTCTCTGCAAAGAATAGAAAATTATATTTATTTTCTTGCACTATTCAATTTTTTTGCTCTGATTGCTTTTATTATTTTTTTTTCTTTTTTTTCACTTAGAATGTAGTTTCCATTGCAATTTTGCATTAAAAAATCCTAGACTTGTCTTCTGGATTCAATTGTTCTCAAAATGGCTTTGTATTACTTTCGCATTTTTATGAAACGTTCATCGTTTTAACAGCACGTAAGGTTTTAAAACATTACTTTTAAGTGACCTTAAAACGTCATAAAATTTTATTAAGTGACATATCATTTAAATTTTGGTTCTCAGAGCTTTCAAATGAAAACAAGTTTACTTTTCTAACTTGTATGGGAGGTGAGTAAAATATTTTTCAAATGCCATTCTTCATTTGCATATTTTTTTTTCACTTTTTAACGGTAATTCATGCAAAATAATGGGTGACTAAAGTATCTTATTTTCTCTTTTTCTTTCTTATTTATTTTTGTTAAAACGTACATTTCGTTTATTATGTATTCAGCTTTGGTATTGATTAAATCATAGTTGTATTATATAAGACATAAAATTATATAACATTCCTAACAAAAGGGTAAAACCCTAAAACTATTTTATAAGCATAAGACATCCATTCTTTTCTGAACTTTCTTTTTTGTTCATTTTACCTGAATTTCTATATATGATATAATTCTTAAAAAAATATTTTCCAACTAATGAACACTTGTTATTACTTTTCAATTAATAAATAAAATTAATGAGAATATATTTTATAAATTTTCCCAATAGCCTCATTATTATTTTTTTTTTTTTTTTGAGCAAACCCATGAAGGATTGTTAGTTTTTTGAGTTTATGTTGTGTTCATTTGTTTTCGCAATTCTGAAGGAATTTTATTTCCATTTATTTCAACATTACTGATATGTTCAAATATGTGTGTTGATGTATCAAGAGGATAAAATCACTACCAAAATCTGAGAATGAGTTTATCATAAAGCAAATTATCTAATTTTTCCTCAGATTTACATTAATACTTTGACTGTAATGCAATTTAAGTAATAATTGTAAAACTGATCGTGTTTAAATAAAACCAATATTTTAGCATATATGTTCGTTCCTACATTTTAGACCAATGACGCAAGTATTTCATAATATTTGAATGGGTTATTTTTGGTTCTTCCATTTTATTGTAATAATTTCATTGGCAAAGTTTTCATTTCAGAAAATATTCTGCACAGAAAGTGGGAAAAAATAGTTTCATTAAGATAACATTACCAATAATGAAAATCAAGTATATAAAAGAGTGTGGTAAAAATCCTAATTGTAAAAAGTTTTTTTTTTTTTTTAATTTGGGAGGCGGATTTTGAAGACTTTTTTTCCTACTTTAAGGTACTTTTGATTTACAAAGTATTTTTCAATCCTTCATTAAATCAGGAAAAATAAGACGAAGTTACAAGTTTTTTTTTTTTGTGAAAAATTACGTTACAAATATTTTTTTTTAAAATGCTACTGTTTAGGTCAATGTTTGTGCAAGCAAATATATATATATATATATATTACTTTATTTATGTTTCGTATTTTAATTCATAAACTTTAACTTCATCGATGGCACTGTTAAGTTGTATATAAGATTGTGAAATTAAAATGCGAAACATAAATGAAAATAAAATAACAAATATTTGCGCGCACAATGTTGTTTCATAGTTAAACGTTTTGGGAATTTTTCTATTAGTGTCTAAGTTTGACTAATATGTTTTAATCACATGAGAAAGTTGTATCTCAAGAATCATTGCCACATTCGGATTTTAGATTTATAGCTGTTACCTCTCTTTTTTAAGTGTTTGTCAGAAAAACCTGCAGTCACTGTTCACTGAAAAATAAACAAGTAAAACTATAAAAAATATGAAAGAAGCAAAATGTCAAAATGTCTGACATATCCAATAAAAGAAGGCGTGCTGTTACTAACTCGTCTAACTTGATTTTAGAAGCATAAAGATCCTATCCACGTGCTTAGCTGTCACAAATAGTTTGTCACAATTCTTAATCAGATTATAAGGACCCGCCAAAGTCGCAACATTTCACTTAGCACAACTTCTGTAACTGACTGAGCTATGCAGCAATTCATCAACCAAGCCAACCGTGAAATCCGAAATTGTTACCTATGGTATCCAGCCTCCTGTCTTCGGAACTGTAATAAATATTAATCGAATCCTGTTTGCGCAAGCTCAGTTAATGTTGTCCAACATTTCTTCGCCTACCACCTTTAATGGCTAAAGAAAACCTGATTGCGAAATACCTCAGAGAAAAGTGAAGTGGCCTTTCATTTTTTATCGCGTAGTTAGTTCTTTATTTACTTTTTTATTTTTGCTCGAGCTCTTAAAGATGATGGAACCGCCTTATCTAAGAAGGGGCATGCACAAATCTGTCAGCAGCAGCACCAGGACTTTGAAAACGCTGTTCATATAATGCAGCTTGTGGCATTTATAAAAGAAATACCCTTCTTTCAAAAGAAAAACAGTTTTACACGAAATCTCATGTCTTTACTAGCTGCATGATGTCTTAACATAAAAATCGCTGTCCATATTTAATGCTGCCATACTATTGCCTGTTCGCGTTAGATGAAAAGTTTTCTAACAAGCGGCCTTTGTTGTACAAGAAAAAGAAATCTCTCAGAAGATTAATTTCTCCCCCCCCCCATTGTTTTTTCTTTTTGTCTGTTTAAAATGTACATAGGGTTTTGATCTACCTTTACTAATTTGCCATTAAACTTTCAGTGCGCAAAAAAACTTTTGACAGTTTCAAAAATTCTATAAATGTATTATTATATATCGACATAAAATAACTGGTTTTTTATGCAGTGGGTAATATATCAGCTAACACTTGCTAAATGTGTTTGCACATAACTATGCACAGCAACTCTGTACGCATTTTTTGGTGCGGACATGAGAAAAAACTCTAGAAATAACATGGGTTACGCAATTCATGTCATAATTATATTATTTTCCGTTATATTATATATTCCGTTAAATTTCGTAATTCAAAAATGTAGAAACTTTTCCAAGCAAAAGGGGGGTATTATAATACAATTAATATTAAATATATCAATTATTAATAAATATATTAATAATAGAATTAATAATCTTTAAAACAAATGGTTTACAAATATTTCCTTAAATATATTGAAAACCTATATTGCTTAAAAACCTTGTACTTGCAGGTTTTTTGACTTTTCGAAACGGTATTCACAGTTGTAACTTTATTCTTTTTTTTTTTTTGACATCACACAGAACTAAAATTTGTTTTCAATTGCTGAAAAACGACTTATATTCTCATATCACCAATAAAACTGACGATACTTACATTTTAGTCCTTACTTGCTGAATATGCATATCGATTAAAGTTTTCAAATAAAGTTGCCATACGTGGATTAAAAATAAGTCTTTAAAAGCTACTTTTATTACGTATTATTCTCAAGTTAATGAAACTTAGTTTCAATTTCGTAAAATTTTGAGATGGGAGAATTAGTTTTAACAATTAATTTTAAATTAAATTACCTAATTTTAAGGAATTGTTAAAACTGATAATTAGTGTATATATACATATATATATATGTATATATATAGTTATTCTTCACGCAATTGATTTTTTTCATCAATGACTCGACAAATGTATCAAGAGAAATGATATCAATACTAGCGTTTTTAAACTATACAGCAGAAAAAATGTGTACAACGTCTTCAAACAACTAACAAAGTAAATCTTACTCCGAATTAATTCCAGAGCTTTTCAGGCAACCGAGAGGGCTCAAATTTAATTCGGTTACTAACTGCTGTGTACATATGCTGATAAACTCAGCGTTTTTGTTGCATCTGTTAGAAAAGTACCCATACCTTATTACACTTGAAGAGTTTCTAAAATCTATAATCTAACGAACTGAAAGACGTCTAAGAAAAGGGTTTGACTAATCCCATTATGAAATTATTGAGTTAAAAGAAAATATCTTTCCCCGATCCGATCGGAACTCTTACAAGTAGAAGACGTAATTAATGTGTAAACCCCGAAGCTATAATGCGTTGATTATAGAGGTACACACCGCATTGTGGAAGATTCCCCCCCCCCCCCAATCAGGTTACTTCTTTAACTGCTTACCTAGATATCATTGTAAAGATGACGCGGATTTAGCACACGTCAGAACGGGGTTACTAAGTTAGAAATGCTATTGCTTTATTTTGATTGTTCATGTCGGCGATTAAGGACATTTTTATTTTAAGATTTAAAACAAATAGTCGCTTTGATTGTACCATGCGTCTGTTTTAAAACTATATCTCAATATCTTTTCGTACTTTTTTTACTTCAACATTGAGGAAATATTTAATTAAACAATTTCTGACCAACTTTCTGATTTTATTGAACTCGTAATCCAAAACGTTAAGAAAGAAGACGCATAGTCTGATACGCTATTCAAATTTTTCAATTGCCTTCGCTGTGCAATTTTATAACAACATTTAAAATTTAGCTGCATGTTTCTAATAGTGCAAATTAATACCAAATGTACCAAAAAATAGTGCAAAGGATGGTGTTTAATTTCACTATTTTGGTGCAACATTCTCAAGTTGGCAAGAAAATACAATAAAATGAAACGCCATCCTTTGTAGCCAGTAAATCTGCACCACTTTTAGTACAATATGACACTTTTTTTTACAGTGAAAAGGTTATTTTGTAAAACTTGTAATGCAAAAGGAGAATTTATAAAAAAATGAGAGCTTATGTTTTTCGTGAAAAATGTAAGTTACTTTGTTTTTCAATACACGTCCTCCAAAATAATGCAGTTAAAAAAATCCCTATTTTGATTTTTTTTCCCGAACTATAAAGTTAAAGGAGTGAAACTTAAATGTATAATGTGGATGAAGAAGAAACGGCACCATTTTGCACAAAATTCGTGAAATATTAGACACCTTTACTTTTTAGAATCAAAACCTGCTCATTCAAAGTTACTATACTAAATATCACTCACTGTATGACCGTTTTACTATATATACTTGCATTATTAAATGTGCATAGGACTTAATCATGGCACTTATACGTAATTTGTTTTTTGTCGTTCCTCACTCAAAGCTACTTCTAATGCGAAAACATGTCGTTTTTAAATTTTAAATAAAAATAGTGGAGCATGACGAATTTCCGTACTTCGGCTGTGCTCCAAGCAAGAACTGGTTGCTACACTGCTCCGCACTCCTGCGTAACGCTCCGCTCCAGATCCCTGGATAAAATTAAAACGAAAATGGGATATGCCGTTATTACCCATAAACATGTAATTGCCATCTCTATCAGCTATGTACTCTTCCTACATTTTGATGATAGTGATAGTAGATTAAACGTTACCGATTCACAATTTATTTTTCAGATGCAAAATCATATTCGTTCTTTGTCGTTGCTCACTCAAAACTATTTTTAATGTGAAAACACATCGTTTTTGAAAGTTAAATGAAATTTTATTTAAAAAATCAGAGCAGTGAAGCATGACGAATTTCCTTACTTCTGCTCTGCTCCTGTTCCAAGCAGAAACTGGTTGCAACTCTGCTCCGCCCTCCTGCTTAACACTCCTCTCCAGATTTCTGGAAAAGAAATTGACACGAAAATGGGATACTTATCTATTACCAATAAACTCATTCCATTGCTATCTCTATCAGCTATGTAATTTTTCTACATTTTGACACATAAAAACAAAACTGAATAATTGCAGACCTATTATTAAAGTGGGTTTATGGCAAGCTGCCAAAAATACTTTATATTCTCCGAAACGCATTAATATCATAGAAACTAAAATTAAGAGGTATGAGGGAAAGCAAGGCTGCAAAATAAAAAGTTTAAAAGCACAAATTTCTTTTAAAGCTTTATGTACAGTATATATGTATACATATTACATTTGTCACGAAATGCTTGTTATTACTTTACTTTAGTGACTCTTAATTTTGTTGGACTTATATGAAGCTTTAAACATCATCTTCAGAAATAACGCATACAATTTGCATTTGTTTTTATAAGTTATTAACAAGTTACTCGGGTATGAAGTACTTCTTACGTATCATCTAATCAAGAGTGATCACTGTTGTGTTTATCACGCAATTCAAGCTGTGAAAGAAATGTCCACCTTAGATGTTCCACGAAAAATGAAAGATACGGATATTTATCTTAATACTAACAGAATCACTGCCACTGTAGTTTGCAGGAGATGTTTCAACTCACCAATTAAGTGATTTTGATCAACGAATCGATTATTTTCTGACATAGATTAGATGCCATTTAAGATAAGTTTCCGGGAAAAGATTCATTGTAACAAAAAACTAATATCGTAATGCTGTTCGTTTGAATTCGAAAATTCAATTGTATTTATTGAAAAAATAAAACATAAATATAAATGGAACATATATTCATTGATATATTTATATAAATCATAAGCAATATTGATATAAATAAGCAAAATAGTTATATGATTAAATATAATTTGTTTGTAGGTGTCATCAGACCAATCTGACTTTCTACATAAGTAGAATATAATGATACACTACTGGCCAAAAGTATTACAAGTTCGAAAAATCATTTTTTTCAAAAATAATAATTTTTTTCATTCAACTTTTTTAAAATGTAGATATGTTCAACCAGTTTGGAGACAATTAATGAACAAAAACAATTATTTAACTTATAAAAATTGGCCAAGAAAAAAACGTATAAGTTACCAGAAATCGGCTCCCGTATTAAAACGACCATAAAGGAGCAATTTCAAGTTTTTCTGAATTGAAAAAAATAACGAATGAGTTAAATATAACCACAGAGCATTTAATATGTTGTTGAGCCACCTCTAGGAGCTACTCCTTGTGGAATCCTCAGGGTTTTTCAACACGTCTTTATGTATTTCATGGTGCTAAACGCTAATTATTAAGTTTTCGTTTAGTTCTAGGAGAATCTTGAGCCATTTTCTTTCCAATAATACTCCAAAAGCTCTCTATTTTTCTTTTTTAATCTGGCGAGTTTCCCGGCCATCGGAAAACATTAGAAAATGTTAGATTTCTTTTAGCTGAAATTCTTTTGTCCAGTATTGTATTTGCAAAAAAAGGTTGAAAATCGGTTTCCCTTTTTTATTTATATTGATTTCTGTACATGCGCAGAAGGTGATTCCTATGCTTTAGTGCATGCAGGTCTTATTACGAATTCGTAACTTAACTCTAAGTTGCTATTAACAGCATAGTTCATTGATGCAAGAGAAAATATTAATAAATGATTTCTCAGACATTCAAAAATAGGTTTAAATGGGATATTTTAATATATTATTGACTCTATTCCACGGTTAATTAGGATCATTATGATGTAAGCTAATATAGATAAATAAACATTAAAAATTGTAAATATTAATAAAATAATCGTAAAAATCTAATGACTAAATTGATTCATAAAAAAGTGCGTCATTTATTTCCACGACGTGAAAATTAGAAGAATCTGAAATGACAACATAATGCAGCAGATGGAGAATTGCATTCGCTTTTCCAATATCACAGCTGCGTGTTAAAACTAATGCATATGCATGACCCATTCTGCTGAGCATATAACTGACAGTCTTGTTGAAGATGTAAACGTTGAATGAATGTATCAAAACCAATGAGGAGAGAAGTCTAAAATTGAAACTCCCAAAGGTGACCGAAGCACTAACGTTACTCTAAATGTACTTAGTGGTTGTGATTATGAAGCAAAATTCGTGACGCGGGCTTGCACAAAGCATGACACTACAAACTAGAGTCTGCTGTCGAACACCTTTGTTGTTAAACCCTACATGACTCAGCTGATATAGATCCTGATTCCAACTATTAGCTTGTTAAAGGTATTGAAAAGTTTGAAATGTGCACAAGTATAGTTTAGCTTACTCGAGTAGGTTGGTGTAAACTTCGTATAAGTTTTATTTAGTTCATCAATATAAAACTGAATAATACTGCTTTTTTAATATGAATTGTTTTAACTGTTTTGAAAGCCTATTGTATGGACAGTATGCGAAAAATTTAAGTAAGCATCCATGATGCCTACAGTAAAAAGATAGGCCAATTTGAGTTCAAAATATTAATAAGCTAAATTACTCTTAGGAGCTTGTAGTTCAAAAAAAAAAAAAATCACTGACATAATAAGGTGCGTTTACAGGACATAACTCAGTAATATATTTTTAAGTAGATTTACTAAAAAAAATCTTAACAAATGACACTGAAATATGTGGGTCAATTTGGATGTGCAATTGATTAACTGACAGCAACGGTTCATACACTATATTCAGAGTCAGACAGCTTAAAAACAATAAAAAATCACGAAGAAAACTTCATTATACTTCCCAATATATATTTTTCAACATAGTGTTTTATATTTCCATTCATTTATTTGTTAACCATTTTTTGCTGAAATTTTTTAAAACAATTTTTGACGCCATATTAGGGTCTAGGAAATAGGTGTTTTCCTGAGTTTCTTTGAATAAATTTTTAAATAACTGTCCTCTCCTGTGTGCAGAATATTGGGTGAATATCCAACTGTAATATTGATCAACGCTTGCAAGATTATTTTACGAGCCCCTCTAATACATTATTCTTATTATTTGCAAGAAAAATGTTGAATCTAATGATTTTTAAAAAACTCGCAAGTACTTGTTTTTAAAGTGCATATTTTTTACAAAAAAAGAAAATGTTTGCGCTAAGAAGTATTTTTAAATTTTGCTCTCTAACTAATGAAATACTTTGCTCCAAGTCTTACATCACATTTTTGACTTTTTATAAAATTAAAACAGACAAAAATCACCGTGTATTTAAACTTCTATAACCGTGCTACTTGCTACTTAAGCTAAAATTTTTGTATAGGATTTCATGCCTTATAGAATGAATACATAACTAAAATTAAAGCTAAAGCAATAATAATAACTAGTAATTTAAGTTAATCATATAACGACATATTTCAATTACAAAATATATTTTGATTGAATGCCACAAGAGAGTTTACTAACAGAAGCTTTTCAATTTCCCACTTATCTGTATTTTCGACGGTTTCCATGCTTCGTCTTTAAGCTTTTCATCACCCCTCTTTCTATCGACTGTTCTATCTCTCCCAAGGGAACGATATCTTCCTCTTTGGAAACTATCTCAATTCAATGCCTCTAGCTCATTCTCACGTGACATGGATAAACTTTTGGTTAAATTTGTCATTCGCAAATTAGTATAGACAGAACGATAATTATCATGCAGCTCCCTTATTTTGCGAACAGTTTAAAACAAAAAAAAAAAAACGATGTTTTTTTTGTACGTAAAAACGTAATTGTACATTCTTAAAATCATTTTATGCCCAGAAATATGCATAAATAAAATGCTTAAACTTTTGTATGTTATTTGTTTTTAAAAGTTTGCAGTGCAAAATTAAATTTTTAAGAATTTTTACTATGATTAAAAGCTTTATTTTGCATACTGAAATAAACACTAAAATTCATTGAATTGATGCTCTCCCGTGGATCTAATTAATTTTAGTATGGATTATTAATTACAATCTACTCTCCCTGGAATTGAACATTAATGAGGCATGGTTTGTTATTTTCCAGGAATATGGTTAATGAAGCTCTTATATATATATATAGTCTAGGCGCTCTATTCCAAAACCGCACTTGTGTTGTTAGTTACATTTTCTAAAGAACTAGCACTGCATTAAAATGTATAACTAATTTTCTCCTAATTAATAAAAATTGCCCTAACATCAAGAAAATACCAGAGATCTATAATTAAAATCTTCTTCGAAACGATATAAACATCTGGATGTATGATAGTGAATAATAATTCATTCACATTATATTATAATTACTTCCAAATAAATTAATGCGGCAAATTTTGCAATTTGAGTTAAGTATTGCTTTAATTTGACTATCTTCTTTTTAAAAAAATGACTTACTAATATTAATAAGTTATTAATGTCAAAATTATTATCAATCGAAATTTTTACTATATCGTAGTACCCGTTGCATGCCCATACATACTACGCATGTGCTTAAAATGGGAAAAGATGGATTTTTCTTAAAACAAAATCTAGTTGTAATTAAGCTAAATTAAGTGTTACCAAAATAGTAATTAGTTAAGTTGCAATGCATCAAAAAGTAAGCCGAGTAAGTAATCTATGTAGTTAGGATTTTATTTATTATTGAATTTTTACAAAAAGTCATTTTATTTTATTTATTTACTTATTTATTATTACTGCTTTATTTATTTTTTTCTTTTATTTAATTTAATTTATATACAGTTGACGCTCGGATTTTACGAATCTCTCCAATTTACGAACACCCACGATGTTACGAACATGTTTCGTTACCCCAGAATCTTCGTAAAATCAAGAGTCATCTCTCTCTCCCTCTCTCTCTATACACACACACACACACACACACACACACATATATATATATATATATATATATATAGAGAGAGAGAGAGAGAGATGATAGAAATATCATCTGTTTTTATCAGAAGGAAACCCATTTCTTTCGATATTGCCATAAAAATTTTGATTTTTATCACCTCTAGTTTTTTACATTTTTACTCCTAGTCGGGCCTCTAAAAATGAATTGTAGAGAGTGAGTGGATTTATTTCGCTTTGAGGCTAAATTCGTTCAGCTCAAAACCACGAGGATGTCTTCCACTCAGCAACCAGTTTCTCTGCGAGTGACCTCTCAGACCTCGTATGTTTGGCGTTGTTCTAACAATCGTCGGCGTACGACCTGAAAAGAAAGGAAAGAACCAACACTATGTTAACCCTGGAGTTGAGAAAAGTGCCGCCTTCTCGTGTGAAACGTGACGTCTGGTCATTTGTAATGGCTTGACTTGGAAAATCACGCCACTGTGTTAGTCTCCGTACTGACTGCAGTTTTACTGAGACATCCACTTGCTTTCACTTTTTCGTGGACTTTTCCTTCTTACTATTTTTTTTAAGCAGAAATATGCGCATGTTTCACTTATGTGCTTTGTTTGTTTTGAGGATATTTCGTCTTTTTCCTTTTGATAGTCATGTCTATTAAGTATGTTCCCAATTGGTATCATATTTTGTTATTTTTATAATGCATTTTTAACGTCCTCTAATGGATCTTTGAAGGTGTTTTCCTTTTCTTCTTTCATTTTTTCTCTTTTACAGTAGTGGATCAAACTATCGATAGTTGAAGGAAAAGAAAAAAAATAAGAATTATCAAAAGCGGTTAATGGGTAGTGTAATCTAAATTTTGGAACAGGAATTTCAAACGAGAAAAGGGAGTGGAGGAATGGGGGTAGATTGAACACTCATTTGACCCGTGATCCTTTACATTGTTTATGAAAATTACATAAATTGGGCTTCCAGTACCCAGCTTAGCATTTTTTACAGTAATTCTAAATGTGCAATTCGTTAATTCGTTCAATTTTATACGCTATTTTTGAGAGTTAAACTTTTCAGTTTGCGTTAATGCAAAATTTTAAATTAGGATTTTTTTTATTATTTTCGGTAGAACTTATGTTCTTTCAGTCAAATCTTGCAGTAATACTCCAAACCAAAGCTCAAAAACAAAGCTGTACTCCATAAAGAACTCGTACAAAGTGGCGAAAATCGACGTGTAGCTTTTTGCAGATTTTGTTGAAGTAGTTTAGCTTGCTGTCGCTAGGATCCAAATCAGTACAACGCATAAACTAATAAAATCCCTGGAACGTTTATACACATATACATAATATACAAGGTGGTTGAAATTAAAGTTGCCCTGTTTAGATATTTGAACAGTTCGTTCTAACATATGTATGTCATTGAAAATAGGTAAATACGTTATAAAATGGAGAACATTTAAAATAAATTTGCAGTACATAAATAATGGCATACTTTTTTACCACCAGTTGAGGGCTTTTTGCTATTCTATCAATTGCAATTATCATCTCCAAGTTGCTGCAATTGATGAAGCCTTTCGTGCTACTACTGATGAACAGCCTACGACACGCCTTGATCATGTGATTGCGTGAACTGTGGAATGCACATTGAACCAGTTTTTTTTAATTAATTAATTTTATTTTTTTTATTACATTTTACCTACTGGTAAAAATGTGAACCATTTTTTTTCTTATTGCAGGCCCATGGTCCATATAACGCATCGCAGATCCCATGCAGATCCCTTATCTTCTTATTGCAGATCCCATGGTCCAGCACATGCATTGTAATTTTAATTCATAAAAATGAATTTACTCTCCTTTAAGAGTAAGATATTGATCCTAGCTTTAAGAGTAAGATATTGAGAAAATTACACTGGTTAGCCATGAGTAAATAATTCATACATATGCTCAATATTTTAAAGAAAAAAATGAAAACTGAAATTACTTAACTTGAGCAACCGATACAATATTGAATAGGGAATTAAGGAATACAAATTCCCAAAGAAGCTATACATTTATCTTAAGGAAAGAAAATTATTTTAACTCCATTTAGATGTTTTTTATTTATTTATACATTTTTTATTTTATTTTCTTAGTTTAGTTTTTACCTCTTCAACGTTTGAGACTTGAAAGAAGCGAGATTCTATTTTTAAAAGTTGAATAAGAAAAGAAACTGTAACGAATCAATTATAAAGCGCATTCACCGAATTAATTAATTTGTTCTGCATTTGGAAGATAATCTGTCCCGACTTTAATTAGATTTTACTTGTAACTACTTGCGTTCTTAAGAATGAGTATTAAACACAGTCGAAGGTTCAGATGATACATTATTTATTTATTAATTTATATTTATATATATGTTTTGTTGTACTAGGATTTTTTTAACATTCAAAATTAGAAAATATAACTATTTATGAAATGAAAAATTAATATACATATTTTTTCTTATATCCAGTGAGCTTTATTGAAATGGCTGCTTTCTGAACCACTAATAAATTCTTTAATCAGCTTTCATGTGATTTTTAACATCCTTATTTAAACTTCCGAATGCTTAAAATAATTAATACTCCTATTTTTTCTCATTTCGTTTATGCTTTTGAAAAAAGCATTACATGTAACTATAGCTTTTACATAATGAATAACTTTAAATTCCACACTAGTAGTTCTTATACGTTATATAGAGGAATGTGGGGCATAATGAAATGATGAAATATGTTTACGCTGTTTCATAGGGCCACCTATTTAATATCATTTTAACTATGTAACATAACATGTATTTGTTGCAGTCAAAAAACAGTTAACTCTAAAGATCAAGCTATATGTTATTACAAGCAATTTTCAATTTGATGCTCATGTTGTAATATTTCGTGTTAAGTTAAAAATATTTGTTTTATATTATACAGAGGGGTCCAAAAAATGTATACATTAGTTGACAGTGAATATCTTTATTTTAAACATAATTTTAAAATTTCATTGTTCTGTAAAAAGATTTTTAATTGATGTTGTGAAATGTACTTACAATTACATGTGTTCAAAGTGACCCCCAGTAGCTGACATTTTGTTCTGAGCAGGTTCACCGTCAATGAGTGTATAGATTTTTTCGACCCCTCTGTATATTGGTAAGATTCCCGTTATAATTATTTTAATATTAATTTTAAGACCTACTAATGACCAGTGCAGTGTTAATCTATTTTATGTTAGGCTTGTTTTGATTTCAAATGTTTAGTACAATTTGTCATATGCCACATTGGGGAAATGAAATAGTATTTTTTTTCCCTTTGTCCCTAAATCAGTCATTAAATAACTACATTTGTCGTTTATTTATTCATTTGTTCATTTATTAAGTATATTTTTCATTATTTCAGTTAATTAATCATTTATTTATTACATTTCTTTAATTCATTTATTCATTCGTTTTATGAAGCAATCATTCATTTAGTGATTCAAGTTTAATAAAAGATAGTTTATACCCACTGTACTCGTAAATATGAATCATTACATGTTATTCGGACTACCATAAGGCAACATACGAATGGAAAGGGTTAATTATCACATTGAAAACTATTTCATTAGGACAATTTTCAAATGTTCACTTTAATTTTACCGTACAAATGAACTCACTGAAATGAAAAATATTTCTTCACTGCAAGTTCAATTTTTATGTGCTGTTGTTTTCGAGATAAATTTATAACTTCTTCATTTTGAAACCCGTAACTTACCTTAACTATTTCACATTGCCTCATATTCCACACCTCCCAGTTCAAAAGGTTTCATCAGTGGGAACTATCAATCAATCAGGGATTGATTAACATTTTCAAACAATTGAGCTTCCGCTGTTAAACTGTTTTTTCATTCGTTGGCAAAAAATTGAAAATTGAAGGATCATTTTTTCGTGACGGTTGTCCGAAAACGGAAAAGCAGACATCGAGCCTTGTACCTTTGGTGCAGCAAAGAGTTATCTGCTGACCAAAAAGGACTTGCTGAAAGTCAAACATTGAATGTTAAAGTACTATATTTTGTGGGCGTTAGTGCGCAAAATGTACCAAATGAATTAAAATGAAATGAGCTGCAACAAAAGTAAATTAACGGATTTTTTTTTTTGGAGGGGGGGGGGGGGGGTCTTGATGAAACGTGACGTGACTATTTGTCGTTACTACTAACATTTTCCGTTGGTTACGGGACGTAAATTTTCCTTATGACTTCAACAAAGTTGTGTCCTGGAACAAAATTTCAAATTATCCCAACTTGAAAAAATATTTTCCCGGCATCCTTTGTTTAAACAAGGGTGCAGAAGATTCCTTAACATTTTTGGTATATGTTTTTTTACTCGAAAGCATGTTTTTCACCCGCTCAAAAAGATCTATGTTTTCAATTTTATTGTTATATTATTTTTTCAACTGCATGCATATGCATAAGTTTTTATTCTAGCAATAAATATTGATTTTAAAATATGTCAACCGTCTATTATTACTTTTTAACGTTGAATATTCGCACTGAAATTCATTAATTTGCGTCGATAGTTCCGATCGAAAATATTTTGACTTGTACTAGAATTTAAAAAAAAAATTACATATTTTCGTTTTCTGAAAGAATTTGAAAATAATTCCAAAAGGTAGATATAAGTAATTTGGTAATTTGTTTTCTGGGCATTAAGACTAAGCAGTAAAAAAGCCATCTCTGTTCTGAGCCAGGAAGTTCCCAGAGAAAGTGAGACAATTTTGGTTTATCTTTACTTGTGTTTGATTTATTGCAGTACTATTAGTTACATCGTGGTTTTTCAGACTCACATGCTAGTCGGGTGGGGGTTCCTGTAATCATACTGTAAGTAACACCTGCGGAAAGGTTATCTTTAAAATAAAGGTTGTTAATTAACCTCTAATTTTAAGTATGTTTAAGCGTTTTATTTTTATGTGTGTGTGGAAAACATTAGGAAATATTTCAGTACCTTACTTTTGAATTTTCATTTATCCTTTTGAATTGAAATGCTTTGGATGAATATAAATTGAAATTCAAAAATAAATGAAGTTATTTAGCTTCGCACAACACAAAACATAGATTTTTATTTTTACAAATTTAAAGCAAATTTTCTGTACTGCAGAAGAGGAAAAACAAATAAAAAATTGCGCATCTAGTAAATTAACTTTCTATATTTTTCAGATTAATAAACAATTATATTCAAAATATAAACCGTTTAAATTTCTTAAATGTTTTAAATACCAAGTAATTTTACCTTTAGTATGAGTCATTAACAAGGATAACAACCAATGCAATACGTAGCGCAGGTTTTGCACGAAAACGAATTATTAAAAAACAACTTATGGCGTACAAAATTGCAAAAAATAATGTGCATAGACGCGGTTTGGGGCTACATCAAAACTATTTTCAATGTGAAGAAGATTGGGCTCTGGGACGCCCAATCAGACGCCTCAGCAGACACTGCTGTCTGCTGTTGACTGCACGAAAGTACAATATGTTGTGCAGTTTTGTGAAAATACATAGCTATGTTCTTTCTCATTTGATGAATGCATGAGTTTATGTATAATTTTATTGTGTCATTAAATTGGATAATCAGTCATCCAGTTTTCTTTGACTACGCTTGGACATTAAAACTATACTGACCTCCTGTTCTGACGTTTTCAATATTAGATATTGTCCATATTGTCTACAAATGACATGCTAGATGGTTCATTGAATATTTTCCCAGGATTTTGAAAATAAACGCTTTTTTAACCTCGAATATACTATTTATCGACATCTTGATCATACGTTACTGTTTTGAGCGATACGTTACTGTGACCCCGAGGGTCACTGCCGATGAATTTTTCCATAAAAATATTTCAGAAAGCAGGTGATCCTTTCTGACTGATAGAAATCTATATGTTTATATCAGGTGAATTTCCATGATGTATCGTCAAGTACATATTTCAACTTTCTGAAATTCACTTCTCTTCAAAATGCGATTAAACTGTCTCACAGAATATCGCTTTAATCGTATTAGAATCATACAATTTATTGTAACAATTTTATCCCTCGTGCAGAGAGAGATTAAAAACACATTTTTAAAAATTTTACTTTGAAACACATTCTATTTTTTTTTCTGGTTTAATGTTATGTAGAACAAGTGTATTCTAATACAATTTCACAGTATTCATAAAGGAAGGATTGACTGTCATTTGCAAGAAAGTAATTGATTCAGTGTCAACTTGTGTATTCATTCGTCACTTTCAAAATGGTAATCAGTAATGATTCCTAAATGTAATTCTGTAATTCATTGAAATTCAGTTCGTCGAAATTCAATTCGCTACAGATTATTTCGTCGACAGCATTTCACAAATGTTTTCTTCCAGTGCATTTGTTTTACCAAACAATATTCTGGAAAACAAGTTGTGTAATTCACTCAGATTTTACAGAAGCTGCTAATATCGTTTTCTTTCTGAAGCAGTCAAATGACTGTAGGTTAGGGTGGGCCGAAAAAACGTTCTTTTTCTATTTTAAATGACGGGCAGTGCGAAAAAGGGGCCATTGTTGGTACGAAATATACATAGAAAAAGTTGAAGTTAGTAAGACAATTTCTTGATTTGCCGCAAATGTATAGGAATTTTGGCCAAGTGCTGTTTTTTGGTGACGTTAACAAAATGTGTGTAATTTTTTCTGTTTCGATGATGGGTTTTGCCGAAGTGGAACCGTTAGAGCACTGATTTCGAATAAAATATTTGAAATGCATGCCATAATTTATTTATTTGCTGCAATTGAACGGAATATTTCCGTCAAAATTATACGGACAAATTAAATCTAGAAATTCAATATTTTTGGCAAAATTTAAAAAAACGTGAAAAGGGAAAAAAGCGTGATTTCTACGAATTTCTGCCAAATAAAGGAATAGCACAATTCAGTATTTTTAATATGCCTACCGAAAATTAATTTTTGTAATGATTTGTTAAAAGGCATAAAAAATGATATTTGACCAAAATTACAGTACATATGACCAAAGTTGCAGTATATTTAGAGCAAATCAACATGCCACTAATGATCCCTTCTCAGCACTACCCAACATGCAAAATGAAAAAAAAAAATTTTTTTGCCCCACCATATTGTTAATGTAGGAAGTCAGTTTCAGCCGAACTACATTATACTTCAAAAATAAAAAGTTTAAAAGTTTTTAAATAAAAAATTAAAATAAATGAGTTTTATGTGTAAAGCCAATTAGCATATTTAACTTAATAAATAGGTTAATTAGATATATCGATAGTTACTAGCTTGGGTATTATTCTGATTATTCGTGCTGATGAAATGCTTTGTTGATTAATTGTACACGTCAAGGAATTGAATTATATATCAACATGGTCAACTGCTTAAACAATCTACGAGAAAGTGATTGTATCTTTTGTCTCCTGCTTGTGAAAGTTTTGCAGTTAAGGGTTTTTTAAAGAGAAAATACGTTAGGCAAAAAATAGGATGCAATTTTAAATTTAAGAATATTAATTAATTACTGCTTAACATTAAATATACATGTTTGTATAAATAAGACTTATAGACCGAATGCGATGAGAAGAAGACGGAGATTTTATTAAATAGCAGATTTTATTTGAAACACTTTCATACAAGAATGCAAATGCTGGAATATCTATTTGTTGAAAGTTTATGTATTCATAATTGCATGAAATTAATGTTACTAGTACATACAATAAGCATATCTAGTGCGTGGTTTAAGGGTAGTACAATACTTTAAAAATGGGGAAGTATTATTTACACGCTGGGGATGATGGATGCAGACAATTAACTGTTTCAGCATTAATATTGCGTTAGGCTCACGATAAGTACAGAAGGGAAAATTTTCGCTGGTAAACATTATTCATTAGATTCTCGATCGATTGTTTCCCACACGACAATTCATTTCGATCAACATAGACGGGAAAACACCGAATACGGATGATACACAATACAAGTAAACGATAGATGCAGGAACGACGGATCGGGGTTCTACTGTATATGCGAAATTGAAAGCTTCGGCACACTCATTGTTTAAATATAGTTAAATACTGTGCTTACTGCATTTATTACTATTTGAAATAAGGCAGTATATTCTCAGTTTCGTCTTTTCAATAGCCTGTTGCTGAAAGATGCGTCTTCGAATTATCTGTGTTATTTTTTTCAAAGCTGTTATTTTGTGTTATTGGTGCTCTAAGTAATCAGGAGAACCTTTGACTCTTGCTAGTGATAAACTATTGCATACATTATAACTAGATAATAAAGCACAGATACTTATACACAAAGGTGAACTAGATCCCTCACTATAGAGTGTACTAGGATCCATACGCAGAGCACGAAACGTTCTGAGATTTTGCGCATGCTTGACCTAGCATGTAGATAAAAGTGAGGTTACAAAATCAAGATTCCATGTTTTCATCTTTTTTAACCGTTTGAGTCCCACACCGTATTGGAAAAACACTGTCGAAGAATCCCAGACAGCGCAATCGCGCTGTTCCGATATATGTACGAAAAGACCCAAGCAGCGCCATAGCGCTTGTTTAATTTAATGTCGAGAAATACCAAGCTGCGCGACAGCGCTTCGTTTATTTTTTCGATTAACTTATTCTACCTATTGTAAAATGTAGTATTTACATTAAAAGGAACTGTGTGATGTACTTGCTTCAGTAAATCTGAGCGTACGACTTCGACAGTCAGTAATGCTTCGCCAGTTGTCTAGAATGCTCGAAATGCGCTGGGTTTTCTCGACATAAAATCTGAAGAGCGCGATCGCGCAGTTTGGGACTCAACCGGTTAAATACTGTTGAAAAACGAATAGCCATCCCGACATTGCTACTTTCTTTTTAAAATATAACACCGAACTTCGGGGGTAGGCGCATCATAAGCCTTCAGGCGGCACTATTCTTGGAATATTTTATTTTATTATTCATAAGTGTTGAGGTCGGAACCGCTATCATGTCGGAGACAATCATAAACAGCGATTGAGCCCAATAAAAAAATATTCATGATATAGGTAAGATATATATATCAATAAACATAATGTTTCCGCTTCTTTCTTTCATGTGGGAATACCAATTTGAAGTCACTCCTTTATAAACGAATTTGTATCTCTGACCGCCATTAAAATTTCATAAAACAACTTTGTGTTCTTCCAAGCACTAAGTATATGTTCTTAATTAAGAGAGAAAAGAATAATTTACAAGCACGAAATGTTATTTAAAAAGAGGTAAAACAATCTCTGAAATAATTTGTCTTAAATATTAATGCAAATCTTTTCTAAGAAATATGTACTACATTTTTAACACTCTCGGAAAACAACTTCCAAAAAAAGTTGAGAACGGTGAGATAAATTAAATATATTTTAAAAATTCTTCTCGCCGTCAACAGCGAAAGAAGATATTACCAGGTCGTTTTAAAAAGGAAGATTTATTTCGTAGTGAACTCGTTTCAACAGCTTTTAAAGAGAATGAAGTAAACATAAGTGTATAAGTTCTAAGAAGTCCCATAAAAAAATGTGACAAAAATGTTACGTGCAGGATTAAATTGCTTTAATTATTAACAAGAAGTGTAGTAGCCCTATTTCTTAAACAATGTTTTCATTTTGAGAACCGTTTTAAAAAACTCCATGTTAAAACAACTATGAGGGAAAAGATTGAATATAATGTTCCTAATTTTTGTTTATATATAAGGCATCCAGAAGCAAAGGGATGTAAGTGACAAAATTGAAAATTTGGAGATAACTGGTGTAAATGATAGGGAAATCACCATTCTATCTTGTGACAAGAAATGTTAGTGATAGCTCTAGCAAGTGCTCCGCCCCAACCTGATTTTTTAAAAAAATAACGTTAAAGGGGCTATAAGACCCAAAATTTGAACGCGTTTTTCTCAGAATCGTATATTGGTCACTTACATCCCTTTGCTTCTCACTGCCTCATATCGCTTATAGAAATAAACAGTGTCATATCTGCAAAAAATCTTTTTTTTTTTTTGTTTTTCATATCAAAATGTTCAGATTTTTACGCTTTTATATTGGGAATACTGCCGTAAGAAAATGTTCAAAAATTAAGGCTAGAGGCCAACTTTATTTTTTTGGTGAAATACTGTAATAACTACTTTTTATAGTTATTTTAAAATTTTTTGACATCATTAACATCCATCATGTGAGAGAAAACTAGAACAATAACTATTTTCTGAACAAAATCGATTATAATACTCATTGAAACAAATAAGGCAATTAAATAAAACAAATTGTAAAACGTTTAAACGCCTCTTGAAAATGCCATTTTTTGTTCATTGCTATAAGCGATATGTGCACATATACCGATTGAAAAAGACAGATTAAAATGTTTTGAATAACAGTAATTCTCACAATGTATTGACATGTGCGTACTTTCATGAAGGTACACTTAACAGTTATCTCTAACAGAAATATTATGAAAAGTATAAAACTTATAAGTAAAAGGCAGTTTTATTAATCAGTAGAATTCAGACACAAGTATTTCATACATTTTCGTAAAACTCAAACACTATGCCGAAAGACAGGAAAGCTACTGAAATTTGCAATTCTTTGCCCAGAAAATAGTTGCGAAATTGTCAGATCATACAAAAAAAAAAAAAAAGAGTGACCTTTATAAGAAAACAACCGTCGATATTCTCTTCGACTAAAACATAAATAGGATTCCTGGTATCATGTTTATTTGGAGTAAAGTTCTCGAATATTTTCGTCACATCATTTCAAACATTCTTGAAATTCAGCGCTCTAAGTGCATAAAACAGTAGCAAAAGGAAAACTCATTTACGAAACTGTATATCAATGATACACTAAAATCTATCTGAAGACAGTAATAATTTTTGTCTTTATTCAATAAAATTAAATTTAACTACAGAAAGTAAACTAGTCCTACTAATTACTATACACCAAATCCATCTGCACCAAAATAATTTTCTTTTGAACTCGATAAAGATACATATCCCACATTCATCCCTAATCTAAATTTATCTCGCATTCCAACACATAATCAAGCCTGTGGAAAATAATGACATTATATTGGACATGCTTGAGTTTTGGAATTTATACTAAGCAAAATATTTAATGAAGAAATAAATAAAAACGGAATAAGCTTTCATTCCTGACCTTTTTAAAAATTTATTATAACAATATTTACTATAACGGAGGGTTGAGCATGTATTTATTGTATGAAATGAAATTCGGTTGTGTACAATTTTTCGATAAGAAAGCGTCATTTCAGATCTTACCAGTTACTATACACGAAATCCATCTGCAGCTCAAAATAATTTCTTTCTTTTAAAATCGATGAGGATACACATTTCCCACATTCATTCAGAAACTGCAATTTATCTCGCATTCCAGCGCGTTTCTTGAATACGGAGGGAAGAAATATAAATTCCAACCCTTTCGTCCCAGACGTGCCGAAGCATGAATCAGAGAATAATTCTCAATGAATTCCCCTTCAGAAGCTCCATAGGAACAACGGAATTCAAGTCAACAGTAAGAATGGATCTTTGAAATAAATGGAACTATTTGGGGGGAGAAGGGAGACTTAAACTTCGTAACTGAAATTTTTCATATAATGATGATTTACTGTACTTTGGAGAATACAACTTTTGTTCATTCAAGTGTTAATTTTCTACTCTAAATGTTTGTTTCCTAAACACTATAATGGATAGAAGTACGAAACTTTTCACTAACAAGTATTCAGATAAATACTGAATCGCAAGATTTTTGTTTCCTAATCACTTATGTCATCGTTTCTCAACCTGGCGGGTCATATTCATGTAAATGGGAGGTCGCAAAGACCCGTTTACGAAACAAAGTGTTATTACATAATGTGCTTTTAATAATACTCAAATGTTAAAAATTCAATATTCAACAAAATATTGTAGCAGAAGGTTTCAACGCTTTTTAGTTTTTTTGCATTCAAGCGGGTTGCAACGTTAAAAAGAGATGACTATGTGATGCAAATTTCTCATGATCTTTGGATGAATATTTAAATGTATTTATCGATATACATTATATATAATGTGTGCGTGTTTAGATATGTTTATGATTATAACGTTCGTAATGTGTTACGTGACAATGTTAGGCATGCGTCTCTTTTTTGTTATGCTTTTCCATGATCTTTTAAATTTTGTAAAATTCGTTAGTTCTTTCCTATTTGAAGTGAGTTCGGCGGACAACAAACAGAGAGGCAAGGATAAACTAAATTTAGATTTATTCACACGAACACTACCATCATTACAGAATTTTAAACAATCAGATAATTTTAGGCCTTCGTCTTCTAACATATCAGATCATCTTTCAACCACAGAGTAATTTCAAGTCCCAAAGGTGCCCTCTTCTGGTATGATTTAATTGACTGTAACAATCATATTATAAGTATAAAAAAAAAAAAAGTTTGTCTATTTTTGTCGTCACAAAGGTGCCCTCTTCTGGTATGATTGAATTGGCTATATCATTTATATTATAAGTATCCAAAAAATAAGTTTTCCTATTTTTTACTATTTTGGTTGTAGTTTTATTAATACTAACGTAATATGGATACCTTAAAAGACAATAGTATATTTGCACGCTTGCCCGCGATGTCAAATATTCATTACATCAAAAAATTAGCCAAAACAATCTTCTCTGAACTGGGCTCTACTTCCTATGAAGTGTATTTTCCCAACTACATGTGTAGAGTTGATGAGATTATTTAAAACCTTAAGTGAAAGAAATTCAAAAATTATTACCCCGAACTTATACAATTTTTGTAGGATGATAGAAAAACATTATGCATTCCTCGTTATGCTCGAGAAATACGTGCTAGCTCTCAAACGTGTGAAAGAGAGAGTTTTTCGCATTATTATGGGCAATATTTTTGTCTAAAAAGAATGAAATAATGAAACTGTTTTGTAGTCGAATCCAATAAATTATAAATTCAAAATACAAATCAAAGGAAATAAATAAGAAGTTTTCACTCTGACAAGTAAAGGGGGGGGGGGATACTACACCGAAAGGTATAAACTCATTTTTTAAGTACATGTCGGCTTGCCATATTTTTGGTGAGTGAAATCGGGACACATTAATATGGGATGGGCATGCCGGGGGGGGGGGGTGTCTGGGGAATAAATACCCCAGTAGAAACTCCCCCAGGGGGGTCCGGAATTTTTTTTTAAAAATTGGTGAAGCAAAATGGTGAGTTTTAAGCCTTTTTTAAGCCTCACAAGTTTAAAAAGTAAAAAATAACCCTTCTCAATTGATGAAACATTTTAGAAGACGGTAAAAAGTAGCTAAAACTGCAACTAAAAAACTGATGATTTCAATGCAGATGCATTAAGATATAATTTCAGCTAAACAGTTATGCATGACAATATGTATCTTTACTATAGCAACAAAAAATGGCTCTGTGCAGACTATAAAAAAAGAAAAAAAAAAAAAAAACTATTCTTTAAAAAACATTTTATACGTCCACAGCTACATGTAATTTTTTTTCATCTAGAAGTTCAGTGTGAAGATTCTGATCAAAAATTATTGCTACATTGTAAATTCTTTGCATACAATCTTGGTCTTTCAGCCATGAACTACATGCCACTATATTTTTCGTTCCGTCCTTATCGCAGTCTATAAATTCGCATGGTGACCTGCGACACAGTCGTGTTTTGCATGGAAAATAACTGTCAGGTTTCTTTTTCTTAAGTTGTTTAATAGCTGCCCTAAGCAAGCAAATTTTTATCATAATATGTATAACGCTAAAATAATTCGTTCAGATTAGGAAGAAAAATAATATATGTCAGTTTATGCCATTATCAGAAGATTTAATAGCTTGAAGGCAATCGTGTTAGCAAAAGTTAGTTAAAAGTCATTGAATCGCAAAACGGATTTGGCATGATTTATTATAAGCTTCTCAGGCGGTTTTGTTTTTTGTTATTGGTTTGAATTCTTGCATCCATTACATTCAGCGGAACATCTGAGAATGTGTGTTAGTAGAATACTTTATGCATCTTTCCCGCTAGTGCTTCTAAAAAGAACCTAGTTAGTTACAAGTGAATTAAAGGAGGGAGGGTATGCTTAGATGCAATTTAAAAACTATGTATATTTTTATCTTAGAAACATATTGAAGTTAACTACACGCTACTGATATATATACACTGTTTTTATGTAAGAGCTGAAGTGCTAAACAATATTTTTCAAAAAATAAAAGTTTTTTTTTTTTTTTTCTTTTAAAATTTCCAATTATTTTGTTAGTGGCATGGCAGTTAATTGAGTTACCATTTTAATGACATTTTATAGTTACCTATTAAAATTTAAATTAAGTTCTGAATATTTTTAGCGTCTGATTTTTATTTTTATATGTGTGTCGAATGACATTGAATGATATTCGTACATTTTGAAATATTTTTAATGAATTAACGTGGAATGTTCTTTAGTTAAGAGTAATTGCGACAAGCAACATATATTGCAGACGGCTGGTACGGCACGATAAAGTTAGTTTTTAGCGTGCGTTTGTAAATAATGGAAAATAGAAATTAAAATCCGAATTTTAATTTTTTTATTACATCATCCGGATTAAATCTATTTTTTTACATCGAATTTAAAAGTAATATTCTTAGCTTTAAACAAGAGCGCGTAATGGAGTAGTCAGAAATATTGCTACTAAGGAAAAAAATAGTGAGCAAGTAAATGAATAAATAATGACCACTTAGTGGTTAAAGATATAAAACTTATGTGTTCGAGTGTAATTTTATTGGGAAAAAATGCTTGTTGAAGAAATATAAATGTTTCAAACGCATAATAACAAAATATTCAAAAGAATGCTTTTGCAATATTTGGGTTTGATGGCTTTAAAAAATTATAATAACAACCATTTATGACGTCACTCCAACCGACACATTCCACTCTCATCAAGCCAAATTATGTGTAACTTCAAAAACCCATTACATATATATTTTCCAAAAAATGTAAGTGTAGAAATTATAAAAGAAACTACAGTTAGGAGGATTGACAGTTTGGTGACATCACGGTCAATTTCTAGGCTGGCAAATACCTTCTGCACCAAAAGTCTCTTGAGCTCAGAAGAATATAGCAGAATGCCTTAAACTATAAAGTGAAACTCAAAAATGGTAGTTTAATAGGAACAGAGAACTAGAAAAAATAACATTCTCATGAGAGCAAACATTCTTGCTTCTTAAAGGGCGTAAATTGGCAACGATTTTCAAAATTGAAGCAACAATTTTTTTTTTTTACCATAACAAAAAAAAAGTGCTAATAAAAGCATAAAATAATAGGATATTCAAAGTTAAAAGAGGGTGTTCTATTTAAATTCGTCTAAATTGCTTTGTTATAATAACTGCTTGTTGTTGATTTGGCGATGTAAATATCTCTTGGCGAGCTCAGCACGATAGGCCTTTTAACCGATAAGCACTGAAAAATCTAATAATGCTAATCTAATTGTTGTGAGGTTTTAGTTCTTAATAAATTTATTGAATAAAACAATCCTGATACTAATATACATGTTTTACATAAAAAAAAGTGTATTAAATATTTTTGAAAAAATATCATTTTCTACTCATACATTTTTGTCAAAAGTTATAGTACTTTATATTTGTCTCCCGACATACGAGTATACTCAAATTATATGATCTAAAATGGGAGAAAAAAATGAAAGAAAAAGTGCAGAATTTCTAATTTTCCAGTTGGATTGCATTCCTCCATAGAATGCTATGTAAATAAACCACATACGCACGCTCTAACAAAGGAAAAGATGGAAAATGTTATTTTACTAGACGAGAAATATGTTCTAGAAATAGCAAAAAAATAAAAGGGAAAACTTTATTTCTCATGCTCTAATGTCTTTGAATGTATCAAAAGTAAAGGAGAAAAAGTAAATACAATAACATTTCACAAACAAGGAGTAAAAAATAGAGAAAAAAAACCTCATTTCTGTGGATTGAGTTTCGGCTGCTTGTTTGAACCAGCACGCTGTGGAATATTTTCAGAAAATGACATATATTCTTAGAATGTATGTATGCACACCCTTTCGTTTCAAGAACATTATACACAGGTTTTCTATGAAAGATGATTTCTTGTTACCTACTTTTTCTGGTGTTAAAAAAAAAGAGTTCCTCGAAATCTATGTATAAGCTGATGGAAAGGCAATAACGAGAGCAAATTGCGTTATCTTGGATTCCGTGCTTCGAAAGTCTCCATTCAGGATAAATTATTTTGGTTATTTTATTTTATTTTACTTATTTATTTATCTTTTTGGCGTTTTGGCGAAGCTTAATAATTTCTTTTAAATGGAATAAACACAAAATCTGCGATGAAAACCAACCGGCTACATGGATATTTGTGTGCAATTTTATTCATATATATGGACTTATCCGAAATTAAACTCCTAGACGATGGTTTTGTAGAAAAATGTAGAATGCACAGCGCTTTATACTTGTATTTTATGAAAATGATGTTTTTCTGAAGGAAAAAAGAATGTATGTTTCTTGTTGCTATGGTGCTTCTGTTTTTAAAGCGTCGAACATTTTTGTAGAAGTTTTACATCCGTGAATATAGGATAAAATTAAACTTGACGACTTCTAAGTTTGGGCGTCTACATCATTTAGCGTATCATGGCTTGTTGGAATGTAATGTAAGACAAGGAGATATAAATAATCTCTTATACATAAAACTTGTAGTGAAATGTGTTTTTGTAGGGCAAAAGGATTTTTTATTAAATATTGTGCGATAGAGATTACTTCAATTAATCTCCGAGTAAAAACACTGATGTTGCAAAAACCATCATTGTTAATACTTAAACAAAATTATGCTTATGTTAATTCGCCCCGTAAGCATTGGATTTTAGTTACTTCGTACAAATTGTAAAATACATTCTTAATTGTAATTAAACGAAAAAGTTGAAGTGGTCTGTGTGCCATATATTTTTCATAATAATTCTACTAATAAAATTTTCCAGTGCTGTCAATCTTTACTGCTCATAAATGTACTGCTGTTATCTCCTTTATACTAATCCTTGCATTACTTACCAGGCCTCGTATTATGAGCTAAAGAAAATGGCTTTTCATTCATCTTTAGCTATTTTTAGTATTATGCCAAAATGTAGTAGTTTTCAGTATTGTGCAAAATTATGAGCTGAATGGGGCTGGTGTAAAAATGTCCACTGTAGCCACACCACCAGGTGTCCATACTAGTCCCATATAATATGTTATTTATCTTCGTTCTGTACAAATAAATTTAAACCATGTATAGAATAAAGTAATTTTTAGAAAAAAATAGAACCGACTTTAAATTATAAATTGCGTTAAAAAGCGATAAATGATTAAATTTGTTAAACAACATCGATACGACTTTTAAACATAATTTTTGAAGTCGGTGCAAAAATATGATGGATTTTGATTCATGATTACTTTTTTAACCATGAACCAATTACAAATATAAATGGCCTACAGTATACAAAAGTTTCAGTGTAATGTAACGTATGGTGTGATTATAATTAGACTAATAATTGTGCACCGACTTCAAAAATTATGTTTAAAAGTCGTATCGATGTTGTTTAAAGAATTAATTTATTTTTCACTTTTAGCGCAATTCATAATTTGAAGTCGGCTCTATTTTTTTCTAAAAATTATTTTATTTTATTATTTTTAGTATAAATGCATTCTTATATAAATACTCTATTTTTTTTAAAAATCCATATCAAAGGGGAAACCTCTTTGAGGGAAGGACACTAAAAACTAATCGTTTGTACGATAGATTCCGTTTAGAATTCGAATTTAAAAGGTCGCTACAGCAAACAAACTGATTGGACTTAATTTTTTCTTCAGCGAAGCCTTCAGTCAAACTCGTTATAATTGATTTTCATATTACAGCTTAATGGCAACAAACTCTTTTTTTAACAATGATTTTCATGTTTATTAACTATTTTACCTACAAATAAAAATCAAAATTCCATTTTTCACGCATAACTTTTCTCTAAAAAAAACAAATGTAATCTAATTTATGTGCGATATTTGAATTAGACGACCCTCTCTCTATTAAAGAAAAAAACATCAAACAGCTCATTTAGTAAACAGTTCTGGATGAATAAACAAAACAAACAAAAAAAAGGACAACATTTCTGCCCATAACATCTTTCCTAATTATCGAATGTGGTCAAATAAAGGTACGAGACCTATGGGAAACCATCCTCGATTGATTAAAAAAATCATGAAAATCGGTTTTACCTATGGGAAACCATCCTCGACTTAGTTAGAAGTTATGAGTGGACAAAGAAACAACAACAAAAAAAGCGATATACATACAGTACGGCTGTATAGCCTCCTTCCTTTGTGAAGTCTGTCAAAAACAGAATGTGAAAATACACACTGATTTATTGATTTATAAAATACTATATTTTATCATTTCAATTATAATCGTACACTGCAATTTGTAAGCAAAAATCATGTATGCTTTATACCGTATGTACTTATTTAGCATATGATGATGACAGAGCACCACTGATTTACATATAATATAAAAATGTATTAATATTCGAATCATTAAGCATATCTTATTGTTTCAACGTAGCAGTACGTGGATATTATAAGGTTTTTGTAGTTTTACATATATATATATATATATATATATATATATATGTAATATGGAAAAATCCTTTGTATCCTTTGTCAGGCAGTGATATGGAGAAGTCCTTTGTCTCCTTTGTCTGGCTTTTTCCATATTAAACTTGACAACTCAGGGTTGTCTCACTCATAAATTTCTCTAACGCGTTACCATATATGGTCATGCCTAAGCTCAATTTGGTTTCCCTCATTAATTCCCTCCAGACTATTTTTTTCCCCGTAGACTTAGGCCAGCCCCTGTCTACGGCATTAAAGCCAATAATATATTTTATTTTCCATATGGCCCTCCTATTTAAACCACGTGCCATCACGTGGTGTAGGGAACGTTGTCTGCAGTCTAAGAGATTTTCCCCCGTATAAATACGACTGCCCGAACGAAAATCGGGGTTCTTGCTTCTTGATACTTGCTGATGACTTCGTGGCTTTCCTCCCAACTATAATATTGTTATGATAGTTGTGTGTTAAAGTGCATTAATAAAGAATTGCAACGAAGCCCTGTGCCTCTTCTTACATGGGTTTTAGCGGCCACTACTGTAGAAGATAGAACGGAACAGCCGTTCTTACATATATATATATAGCATTGAAAACTAAATAACTTTTTTAGAGCCCTTTTTGAATTCTGTTTCGTTCTTGAAACATTGATATTTTTATATGTCCCCCAGCCCAGGAAACTAACGCTGGAAAGATTATGTAATGTGAACTAAAAATAGTAACGAATAGCAATACCGGTGCATCATCACGTGACATGTAGCTCGAGAGGATATAAAAGGCTCTCGCAAGCTGTTCGCGGGGATTCACGATGTAAATATTCTTGTAAAAACGTTGATGTTGGTGTCCGTCTTTGTATTGTTTTGAATGTGTATTTCCTATGATGAAACTCAAATAAACCAAAGATTAACTGGACTCTGGTCATGACTGTTTTACACGATGGCTTCATAGACGGACATTCGATGAAAGGAAATGCTGATGTAACCGTGATATTACATATATATTTTTGAATTTGTTTTTTTTAATTCTACAAGTATGGTATATGATTTTTCTCTCATAGTATGCAAAATGTTATGCAATATGCACATATTTTGTTCTCCTCGTAGTCTGGACTTTATACTTGAAAAATGCATTTAACCCTAACGTATTATATGAACACGTTGAAAATAAGTTGCTTATTAGTACTTATTTATTTTCTGTATGATCTATATATCTGTAGCTGATATTGTAACAGGTAGACAAACGCTACACTTCTAAGAAGACGAATCTTTTTTTTTTTTTGAAGAAGAATATATTTTAGAGCTAGTAATTTTCTTAGAAAGAAGTCACAAATTATCTAGGATGGTCATTTCATTTTAATAGTGTTTTACATTCAACTTGTGCAGAAATGAATTCGGTTTCCTGGTAGATTTTCCAGGCTACCCAAACACGCAAATCACAAGCTGCCGAGTTCTAAATGTTACTGGAAGATAAGATTTCTCCCTTCATTCATTTAACACATAGCCATAAGTGTGGTGTGCCCAGATAAAAGAGTCCACTTATCTTTCCTTGTTTCTCTGAAATGACAGGACGTCAGCCAAAGATACTTGCATAGATAAAAAGTGCTAAAATATTTAACACTGTTAATAATAGTCTAAATCGAAATATCAAATTTGCAAATGATAATGTGTGGGAAAATTTTTAGAAAGATTAGATAAAAAAGAAGATTTATATAATGAATTTTGAAAAGGAGATATGAGTAGTGACTTAATTTTAGCCAGATATTTGTGATCTATGTACACGGCTAATATTCTTTTTTTCGCATTTTGACCGATAATTGACAACTGGACCTTAGAGTTGCTACACGCGCATTAGTTTCTCTTTTGTTAAAAATTCAATAAATTATCTGTTACCTTGCTTCTTATAAAAAGTCATATTTTTGGAATCGTTTAGTTTTATTACTTAAAAGATTGAAAGCATATTTAAAGACGATATCACTCATTATAGGAGGAGTATTGCTGAATATATTTGTATATCTATCTATCTCAGTAGCGTCACTACGGGGGAGAGGGGAGGAATGGGCTTCCCGCCCCCGAACCTTTTGGGGGGTGCAGGGGTGACATCCAAAATGAATGAAATAGTTTTTGAAAAATACATCTGCTAGCATTACGCAAGTTTACTGGTGCCGTTTAAATATTTTAACATTTTTAATAGAATTTCCTAAGTTTTTTTTTTTTTTTTTTCTACTAAAAATAATAAAAATTACAAAACTAGAATTTTTTTAAATATTTTTCTTTTGAGGGGGGGGGGGACTAAAAGTTACCGTACCGAGTGACACTCATGCTAAGAACTCCATTGTAAGTATATGTTTATATATATATTCGTGTTTTACATATTTCATTTAGGAAATCAAACCTTGAATAATAAAACTGTTGAAAATATTCAGTTAAGGATTAAGAAAAAGAAAAAAAAAAAAGAATATATATAAATCTATATATTGTGTGTGTGTTTGTATGATTTTAATGCAACGTTATATTTTATCCCTTAATCATTTGTTTTCAAAAAAAAAACAGCTTTGCCATTTCGTCAGCAGTTTCCAGGGGTAGAACAATGAAACCATTTTATTGGATCAAGCTCTGGCATATTTAAAGAGCAACGACCTCCATATCCAACGTCTCCAGTTGATATCAAACTCGGAAAAACGAAAAGGGAATTTCCTAACAAGAAAATATATTGTTTTTATAAAGTTGTCGAAAGGTACAAATGCAATGCGCAAGTACTAATGTCATAAATAAACGCTACACAAACTAAGGGAAGGTCAAAGCGGCACCTCGGTAAACAGTCTGCGATAAAAGCTCAGAGTGGCGGCCTAATAATATAAGCATCCGATCCATAGCTCGGAGGCATCGCATTAGCGAAGGACTATTATTAGAGCCCTTATCAGACAGATGAAAAATGATACAATTGGTATCTTTCGTAATGACCTAACAGCATTTTGCAGACAAGGGCCGACCTGCGGCTTATTGCGGCTGAATTTATCTTACATTTTGAGGGCAATTTCCATTATTTTCCTTCTCGCAGCAGTGTTGATTGGAAACTGCATTGCCACAGTTTAATCGTCTCCAACTTCGGTGCATCATTTTCTTTAATCTGGAAATCGAAACATTTTTAGCAATCCATGTTCCTCGGGTGGTAGACAAGAAATATGAAATAATAAAAAAAAATATTTTGATCAAAATAATTTTCATTGTGTTATGAATTTCAGTTGTAAGGCTCGTCTTAATGAATCATCATTTCACTAAAAATATTTTTTTTCTTCAAAATTTCTGAAAAGTTTTGTTGTGTAAATTGATTAAATTGTTCTTTCAGTCAGGGGAAGATAAAATTTTTCGGAGCATTTGTTTCCGAATAGTTACCTTAGCTCCTCAGTTATGGTACGACATTATGTACTATAAATGATTTTATATAAGGTAAAACCTGGTGAGATTGCGCTGCCGGAGAGATGGCGCACTTGAAGTTTTGGAGGGACGAGGTCGTGTGAGTTCACCGCGATTTCAGGTAATTGTACAGCTCCAAATGTAAGGGCTTGAATTTTCATTACTGTTCCTCTGATTTTCATTGAGATGAGAGTACTGCAAGATACTTTTTAAGCATACGCACTTTCAGCTATTTTGGCATGTTACATGCAGTTATTAATATAATCTACTTATTATTGAAATCCATCTCTCGTGTGCATGAACCACCCATGTGAGCAATCTCACCCGCCATGTAAGGAGACAAGCGAAAAATAGCTGTCTTGGCATTATTCTTGTAGTCTAATTGTAATATAACAAGGAAATAGTGATGGAAATGCATACCGAAGGAAGTCTATAATATTCACCAAGTGTTTGGCAAAAAAGTAATGTTTTCATTCTCTTTTACCATGTTTTCCAATTGTGCGCCAACTCATCTGGCTTTACCTTACTGCGCAAAGTGAAAAGGATTGTAGACTTAGAAAAATAATTTATATAAACTTGAATACATCATATTCACTAATGTTTCTAAAAATTCAAAAGATTATTTTTAATCTGATATTTTAGTAACATATCTAATCTATTTAAAACGTTTATGAACAAAAAAAATGATGACTACTACCGTAGCATTTTTTTCTTTTTTACCCTTTGATTACTGTTTTATATGTAATAGAAATTCACATTAGGTTTATGCTCATTAAAATGGCATTTCTTTCTTTTTAAGTGTTTATGTCTAAAGGGTGAAAGCTTTTCTTACGTCTTTAAGTAGAGGGGGATATATATGAAACATGTAAATTTAATATTTTTCAAATTTTACACACAGACTGAACTTTAAAATATATCTGCCGTTGGGAAAAAATCCCATCTGCATCTAATTATTCCATTTACAAGAGAAAGTTTGCTAAGCCGTAGATAATGCAATTATGTGATTTCCAGTATTGTTTTTTTAACAATCAAGTGGATTTTCTTGTTAGCATATATTCTTGTCCCCCTAACACTCGTGAAGAGTATCTAATGCATTTTAAATTTAAATTTGTCCACGATGGTCGTGATATGCAAATAGATTTTGAGGAACCTTATATTTTTAAATCCCTCTGACCATGTATATATAATTTAATGAAATTTAATGCAAATATATTTTTTTAGTTTTAATTTGCTTATAAGTGTTTTTGATGAACGACGAATGCGTCTTTTTAGTTAAACACGGGAATTCTCTTTTAAAAACTGAAAATCGTATATATTTTTTGCATAAATGTCAAATGATATTTTTTTCAAACACTTGCTAAAATCAATTTAAAGAATTCATAAATTTCATGCCACATTTCTGTGTGAATTATTCGTTAAAAATTTATGACAGATATATTTTCTTAAAAGTATACATTAATATAAATAGTAATATGTATGATAAAAACATTTTACCCATCGAAACCCAAATAATTGGAATACTAAATTAAACTGAAATTAAATGCGACATGCATTACGGTCTTGAAAACAAGAATGCTGACTAAGACATCCGTTAAATATGAACATTACTAGCATAAATGAAAATTAATGTATCATTGTAAAAACGATGTGTTTCTTCATTTCCCCATCTTTCTTCTATAACCATAAATTGAAACTTAGCTACCTAAATGAATTGCTTACTTAATAAAAATATCAACCATTCTCTCACAAACTAGCAAGGCCTGATGTACAATTCTTGCGAAAAACAGAAGCTTATACAAATAATGTAAGGCCTTAATAGTAATGAATATCATGTTCATTAATACGGCATCTTTTGCATTTATCTAAAGAGCTGAAAATTGCATTGACATGTGTGAGGCTCTTAATTTGGAGAATATGAAAAGGAAAAAAACTCGGAGCTTTTTCCCAAACCCACATTTGTGGTCCTTAAAGAGTGTATGTAACTATCATGGTAACAATAATGCATCGCAACACCAACGGAATCTGTTCGTCGTAGGTCGTAGAAGCAGAAAGCAGCTAAACGGAAAATATTGGTTCATCCACATCAATTTTACCCAACTGAACTGACCATTTGCTATACCAAAAAAAAAAAAAAAAACTGCCGTCCGTTCGTAAACAAGGACGTTACTTCAGTTAAAACTTCGTGATCGGCTAGTGTTTATAAAACAAAGATCGAAATGTTTTTTTAAATACGTCTATATACAACTATATACAATATACATATCTATCAATATAATTTTTTTTTTTTTTTTTTTTTGCGAATAATAGCTATATAAGTCATAACTAAATGTTTAATTTATATTTTTTATGTGCTTCAGGAACAAATAAAAACTAATACTAATTTAAAAAAGATTTTTTTATTTTCTTCTTTTTCTCCGCTTAAAAGTTCTGAACATTGTGTTCAACTTTCGTTGTTTTCACCTTCCGTGCTCTTCTGTTATTGAATGTTTCACAGGATATGTTAAAGTTTACGAATATTTTTTTTCACCGATAATAGCTGACACGTGCTCTGGGGTTGCATAAAATTACTTCTTTTGTCAGTATGACAATTAATTTTCCGAAAAGTCCAGTCTAAATAAAAATACGTTGCTTTTTATGTGTGAAAATACATTTTTTTCCTGTAAATTTAGTTATTTTTTACGTAACATCTTTATTCACAGAGTTTTCTTTTTAAAATCTCGAGTTACCTTAAATGCAATCTTATATATAATTTATAGATAACAATCAATATTATTAAGATTATCAAATAACTTACCTTTAAATTCAAGTGCAGTTTAGAAGGAGGGAGGACACATGACTTTGAGACCTCAACGTCATTAAAGACAATTTCAAAAGTCAAACTATTTATTGCAAGTTTGTATATGGAAACTATAATGGATCATAGTGTATATATAGTTTAGGTATAGTGTATATATACTTGGTGTATATATACTATATACATCCCTTTACCTGTTTTAATGCAGAAATTAACTGAAATTATTTTTAATTGCATGGAAGAAAATTCATCCCAAGAATCACAAAATGTGAGGATGCCCTATCGAACATGTGCTACTTAATGAAATGAGATCGATAGACGATGATATTTACATTTTCTTATTACTATTGCGATCATTGTTTTATTCAATCTTTCTAGAAGAAAATTTTGAGATGTTATGAAAAGTTTTAGTACAACATCTTTACAAAGCTAAAGTTGATTAAATAAGATGGATTGATAAATCCTTGCATTAAAATTTGTATTATGGAAAATAGTTTGGACATTTTCAGACCACTTGTTTAACAATAAATAGTTAACAAATAAATAATTTTACTTTTGTAAAAAATATTAAAATTTATAAACAACGTTAAATTATCTGACATTTGTTTCGCAGTCGCAATATTACGATAAACTGGACCCAACACAAAAATATCTCCCGATTTTTTTCAGGTAGGCCCATTACCTCGGTATAACAAGGTTTAAAAAAAATACTCCTCATTGAAAACATTTAATTCGGAAGCAAATGCTAAAAGTATAACATTACCAAGCCCTAAAACTGCCAGCTTTCCTTGTGGACAATTTTTACCTTTTATCTAAGCATTTCTGAAAAATATTTGTGGATAAACTTTGAATATACGCATTGCATTTTTATTTATATTTATGCATAAAAATTAAAACAACATGTATTTCTCGATTAAATTAAAAAATGTACTTGGGAGACAAAATTGTTTCAGTAAGTTTTTCTTGTATTGTTGTGAAAAATATTCTTTAATAAACTAACAGATGATTTTTTTTTAAATTGCAGCTTGGTGCAGTGCTGCAAAGTGAAAAATTTACATTTTAAAAAGTACATGAAATTAACTAACAGTAGCCAATCTACGCAATAAATGCACGGTGTTCTTTAAACTATAACCATACTCGAATACTTATACCATATTCCCTTAATTTGTATATGCAAAAAGTATGTGACGTTATAAATACTAGTTTAATAATGTTTTAATTTTCATTTGTGACTTTTGAGGCAATAAATTTCACATTACAACCTGATATTAGTCATGTTTATGATTTATGTGGGTCTTTCATCTGCATCTTTTGAACTTAGGCATACGTTGCAAGTAAACGACACTGTGAAACAAAACTTGCAAAAAATAGTTTGCATATATAGTGTTTTATGACCGTTTTCTTCAATGTAAAAAAGTATTATCCAGAAATTCTTTTTCTGCTCAGAAGTAAACGTTTACTTCCTAAATTGTCGTATTTTAGCAACGTTTGATAACATTTCCAGAAATATTCAGTTGTTTTAAAATTCATATTTTTAAGCCCTAGGTTGCAACGAAGCTTTTGTTAGGTGTTTTTCCATCCATTTCCTTTACTTTGAAAAAGGGGTTTCTTATAATTCAGTATAAACAATTCTAGTTCTTATTGATATTTGCCCCCTTAACGTTGTATTTGAATTTTAATAGATGCCGTTTTTAATAGATTTAAAAGTTTTTCTTTGCATTATTGAATGGAATTTCTTAGCTATTACAATCCATGTTGGGCCATAAACTTGTTTCTAGGTTGTCACATAGAAGCTTTTTAATATCATGTTATAGATCAAATAATTTGAAACTCTAAAGTGTAAGCAAAAATTGCTTACATTGCGATTTGCATCATTTCAAACATCACCATTATGTATGGAAATAACATATTTATTTTTTGAATAATAACCATTCGTAACTTAAAGAATATTGGAATCGTAATGATGTTAGTTTTTAAGTTTTGTAAAATTAGTGCCTAAAAACAAATCCGATGATGCGTATAGGCTGAAAGAAAGATACACAACACATCTGAATGTTTTGGAGTTTTAATAAATAAATAACTACTTACATGTATTGATGGAATCATCATGGACTGGTGAAATTTAGTCTACTTAAAAAAATACAGACCATATTATCTTTCACAATACTGTTTTGTGTATTTTGCGTAGATAGTGTATGCTAAATAAAATATTTTGCTGTACATCATCGGTGAATGCTAGACTAATACAATATTGCAGGCTCTATATAATAAATAGTGTGCGGTGCTGGCGAACTGTGATGGAAATGAAGAGCAATTTTCCAAGCTTAGTAAAAATCACACTTGTCATTTTTATGTATCCATATTCATAAGTTCATTATTTTAATTAGAATCAACTCTTTCTGTTACGAGTATTTAGTTTACTTGCTTAATATAAATTCGTATACGATAGTACCGTGATGAAACGAAATTTATTCTGTAAAAAACATAGTATAGCCTTTTTTAAATCGATAATTACTTCAAAATTATCTAAATTGTTCCTAATAAGTCAGTAAGGTATTAAAAGTCATTCTTATAAAGCTGCTAATACTATGTGTCAGATTTTTTGACATTTCAGCCGATATAACACCAATAACTGCAACTTCCAATTGGTTTTCTTTCAATCAAAGTAACCAGTTTCCAGCATGTGATTCACTATCATGTAGAAATATTTAGCGTAACGGAGCAGCGAGAGCTGCGTTTGAATATATTAAACATATTCTATCTAGTTTATTAAATATATATATTATATAGAAGTAATAAAACAATTTTATGGTTGAAGAATGTTTCGCGCAAAGAGGAAACAACAATTCTTAAAGCTATTTAAATTTACCTGGGAGGTTTATTATCAGATTGAAACTACTAATTATAGAACGATAAAACTCTTGAGTCAAACAATGTAAGCTCTTTTTCAAACTTGCTTATATATATAATTTTGTTTTTCAGTAAAGGCTTTCTCGGCGAAAGCAAATACAAAACCTTATTTATGCCTTCAATAATTTAAAATTATTTATTAAAGCTCAACATATTATTAAAATCTCTATTAATTTTAAATAAATTTAAGTAAAATCTAGACAAAACTAATATACATGCACAGAGTTTACGCGTTACATTTTAATAATACAACTAAGCTTTTACTGCTTTGATCGCATCGCCACTGATTAAATAGCATTAAGCATTAAGAATGCATTTTCTCAAAATTTCTCAAATCATTTTCAAAATATCTCTCTCTCTCTCTCTCTCTCTTTTTCTCAAAAAGTAAAATACGAATGGATTTCGTATTTTAGTTTTTGAGGAAAGAACCTTACATGCTCTTTCCACAGGTAATTCTAATAAATGGACATAAACAATCAAAATTACACAAATCTACTGCATTTGTAGTTGGATTACATAACGTCTTTTCCGATTATAGCACATTTTAAATATAAATAATTAATAATAATTGAATTATGCTACTTAATAACCCAAAATATTTTAAATAATTATATTTGTTTTACTGCATAATTGGACCGATTTCATGTCATAAAAAAATTATCTTCCTATTTTCATTCTTTAAAAAATATAGTTGTAATGATATACTATTCTTTTTACGTGAATACATAAAATAGTTGACTGTCATAAACATTAAAATCTGTATAGAAATAACCTGTTGTAGAGTTTACTTTTTTTCTCTTTTACTAACTTGTCTAGTTTTTAAATATGTTTCATCCAATTAATATGTGTATTGAGTTTTAACAGTAGCTAATGTTACTTATTTCAGGAAAATAACATCTTTGAAATATAAATTTGATTCTAAATTGGTTTTTCTGAAATTCAGATTTATAATAAGAAGTTTTTAGCTGGCATTGCTTTTATAAGTAATGAACTGAAATGTTTTATCACAGTCACTTTAATGGTAACATGAACAATTCCATGTTTCCAAAACTATAACTTAAAAACAAACTAAGAAAAAAAATAATCTTCTAAAATATTAAAGTTATGAAAAATCTTAAAATTGAGTTTTAAATTACAGAAGTATAATTTTATTTTTGCTTTGGATATTTCAAAAAAAAATTCTGCTGAATTTTAATATTTTAAATATCAAGAAGATAATAATCATTTCCAAATTAATTACTGTGTTAAGATAAAGTTTATCTATGAAAAATATAATTCATCTTGATTTAATAAAAACAATTTTTTGTAATTATTTCAATAAATATAAATTGTAAAAATGGATGTTATAATTTTGTATACAAAAATACCAATTAAATTTCTTTTTGAAACACGTTGATTTCTCTAACTATGGCATTTGATTTACAATGAAATAGAAATAGAATGCTCAGAAGTTAAACCTTTATTTTCCGAGCAAAATTTTAAAGTGTTCAAGAAATATAATATTGTACAACTATTTGTGTTGCGATTTCTTGCATAGAAATAACGCTGAAAGTATTTTTCTGATTATTGTTTTATTATTATTATTATTTCAAATACTTTAAACTATAGCTTAATTTTGCAAACAAGATTTAAGCAATTTTCGTTGTAAAATGCGTAATAAATTAAACTTTGCATTTTTTGCGATCTAAAAGCAAAATAATATCGACAAAAATGTATGTATTTCATTAATTCAGAAACAATTTAAGCACAAAGCCAAATATTACTTCTGAGTTCCTCTCATGTCTTCATGTCTTGTTCATTGAAATAAAAATGCAATTACATTTCATTTACAAACTGTATTTTAGAATTAACTTTAATAAGTTTTAGGAAACTAATTTAAACCATTAATTAACCATCAGCATAATTTTATCAAAATAGTTATAGATATTTTCATATTCAAATGATCAATATCATATATACTATGATAGAATTCCTTAAAATTTGTATTTCCGTGTAATCAAAGATTCTAAAATGAACATACAATTATTTACTTATATATTTATTTATTTATATATTTATTTACTGTGCTGCAAGAAATTCAGTTTTTTTTTTATGCACTGTTCAATAAATTTCTGTCACTTTTTTATGAACTTTTGTGGAATTTTTATGATCTATGGAAAAAAACCGTAGACTGTTTTCAGCTACTCAATGCTTAAAAAGCATTTTTAAAATTATTATTTTGCAAAAATCGTAATTGCATTTTAGTAATTAACCAAAACGGAAAATATAATAAGGGGTGAGTTGCCTTTTCTCTGACCTTTAACTTAACATGCATTTACTTGGACATTAATATATCATGAAAATGTTTAAAATTTAACGCGGTGTTTACTTTCAAAACAAAAATATATTTTGTAGTTTTGTTAAATAATATTAATAAAAAAAATTTTCGGTGCCCTCTCCCCTTGTATCTAAGCATTCATGTATTTTTACGAGTTGATAAAACAGTTTTGCTGGAAATGAAATTTTGTCTCAGAAGGGAAAAAATAAACAGCACTGAAATTGAAAAATAATTAAAAGGCAAAAAAAATACATTTTGTATTGTTACTCTGCCATATAATAGTTCTTAACACCCCCCTATTTTCTCGGTAGCTACGTGTGTGAAATATAAATGAAAGGACAATTTTAATTTTTTATGTGTATACTCAAAATGAAACAGCATAAAAGATGGATGTCAAAATATACATTAGATTAAGATTAGTGTAAGAAATGTTTTGAATTTACCTAAAGTTTCGTTGCTGTGACAATCTAGTAAATACTCATTATAAATTTTGACCAAAAGTAAGCAGTCTAAATTTCTAACATTATATAAAGAATGAATAAAAGAATTTTAATGACTGACAGAGTGTTACGAAACAGAATATTTTATGATAAAAACCTTTCTTAAACTAATGATCGCTTTTATTTTACAAGTATTTCTTTACAATTTAATGTCGAAATGCGTTTCATTTAAATATCGTCAATGAATTCTGATTATTTAAAAATAGTATTAGTTAAAGGATAAATTATCAGAAATACGAATCACAATTATGATTATAAAAAAGGTATGTATTTGCAGTTAAGTTTTAAAAAAATCATATATACTACGAAGAGAGAAAATAAGAGTTTATGTATTTCAATATATATCAACTTATTTATTTACTACTAATGGATATTCAACAGTAAAATGTCAAGCTGCTGTTAAGTACAGTAAACAAATAGTTTTCTGATACGTCATACTTAAGAATGGGTGAGAGGCATTCGATTTCTACAATCGTTATAAAAAGAACACAATAAAGCATTAACTTTTTTTTAGTATACTGAAAACTGATACTATTGATTAAATATTTTGATGTAACATAAATTATGTTTAACTAAAATTAACTTTTCACGGAATGTTTTAAAAAGTCGGTAAAAACGTATTTTTTTAATGTATTTATATAACATTCTATTCTCTTCATATGACAATAACTAGTTTTCTACTTTCTTGTTTCATTTTGCTATTTTAAGATTTTTTTATAGCACAAAACTTCAAATTAAGGTTTCTTAAAATGCAACTTTATGAATTTATTCATTTTACAATAAATTTGATATTGCATTTAAAAGTATGGCTAACGTATTTGGAAAACATTTTATATTCCAATTTCATTAAAGTTCGAAAGTAATATTTTTTTTTTCCTAGTTTTTATCATACGTGTCTTTGTTTCCATCTTATGTTTTAAAGTAAATCGTACTAAATTATTCAACATAACAACAGAAAAAAGTTAAGCTTGAGGGATGTTTATTCAATTGCATTTTACGTTTCCATAAAATATTTTCAATTCTTTAAAGGGTACTAAATATTTAAAAACCTTCTATAAAGTTAACATATAGCACTTGCGTTAAAAAAAAACACGTATTACTTTTGCACGAATATTACTGACACATACCAATAATTATTTTTAAACAATCATTACAATTAACACATTTTAGGGATATTTCGATCCGTCAGAAAATTTATGAATGCATAAATTAACGAATTTTCAAATATTTCACTAAAGGTAAAAAAGCGAATAGGATATTAAAATTTTAAAATCTGTTTCAAAATGTTTTTTTTTAATGAATAATTTCCATCACAGTTCGATCACAATTTTGCAGAATTTCTGATTCTAAAGCTATTTTGAAAAAGAAAGTATTTGAAGAAAATGCCCAAATATTGAAACATAGAAAACATTTATTTCATATATATATTTTTTTCAATAGAGGGATATTTTCAGCAAATATATTTCACCACTTTCAATATTTACAGATTTAGAAAGCAAACCTTAATTATGATTCATTTAGCGAATTTAAAACAGATTTTCAACTAAAACAAACGAAAAATGTGCAAAAATTTACAGACAAAATAATTAACATACATTTCAATAGTTAGAAATTTTTGGACTTTTTATAGTAATTATACAAAAAACATTTACAACAGTGATTAGAAAGTTTATCAACAGTGCTTCGAGCGCGTTTAAGTGAATTTCATCAATATTTTTACCTTAGAGTAACTAAATTTAACACATCTTTAAGCATGTTAAAAGAGAGTTATGAAAAAATAAGAAATATTAAACGATAATTCCATCTATTCTGTAACAAAATAACACTACTGCACTAGTACATAAGTAATCATTTCTTTGAAAATCTATGAATATCACAATCGTTTCAAGGAAAAGCTTTTCTCCGTGTCACAGAAAAACAAATATTTCTAGCAAAATGACTTTGCACTTACCCTTAAAGCAAGCCAACTAAAACCATCAACTCCAGTATAAACTCTGCAAAAGCAGCAAATAATAACATAACAAACTGCCTCTAAAAATAGTTTGCTGCCATGAGTTGTGCTAGTTATTGAAACAATGATAGTATAAATGATAGTGGAAATTGCAATTTGATCACTGTTTTGGTATCGCGATCTATTGAGAATTTTTCTTTTCATATATGAACAGAAACGGAATGGTCATTAGAATGGCAGCGTTCTGATTTCCTTTTCCTGATATCTGGAAGGGCGTATCGTAGTTTTTCCCAAAACCTCCGATCGCTGGACCGAAGGAAAACTCCAGTCTTCAACCAGAGTCTCAAATCGGGGTCCAGGTCTCGCTGGTCCACCCGGCCCACAAGGATCACAATAAGCTTGTGTTTGCAGGTCCTCAACACCTCATGGTGCGCGGATCGAAATTCGTAGCGGCACCATTCACTGCGGAGGAAGTTTTCGGAGAGAACGACGACGGTTCTCCACGAACTCTCCATGGCCTCGATGACAGCATCTGTCAAGTAGCCGCTAATTGGGAGGTCTCGATAATAAAGGCACAAACGAAAATGCGGATTCCCGCATTCGAGCTCTGCTGCGAGTTGACCGACGAATGCTTCGTCTTTTTTACTGTAAGAAACAAAGGCGTCAAAAAGTTTTTCGTCGTCTTTTACAGTCCTGCCTTCGGAACTAAAGATACGCACACCATATTTGGAAAAGAACCAAACACTCAAACGTTTTCGGTACACAAACATTAGAACTGTGGCTAAAAACAGTATAAGAAATAAGGATGCGATTAGTATAAACAAAGGCATGAAATCATGCACTCTGAAAGACTGGATGTAACTTGTCGTGGCTGTTGTAAAGTTTGTGCACGTTGTCATGTTGAATTCAACTAACGGTAAAGTCACAGTTTCATTGTAAACACAATGCACTCTGTAGATATCGTGCACAAGATCTTCTCGTGAGTGCAGCCAATTTGAGAAATCACCCACAAATTGGCATTCACAAGCCCAAGGATTGTTGGAAAGCTGTATGTCGACTAGTTTAGAGTTTTGGTTTAAATTCCACACTTGGAACTCTACAATGGAATTGTGATCCAAGTGCAACACTTCTAACGCTCTTAGTTGGAGAAATGTAGTGTTGCCAACAGTTGCAATTCGATTGTGAGATAAATATAGTTCACGAAGATTCACCAAACGTTCGAATTCATAACCGTGCAACACTGAGATACGATTATGTTGTAGATATAAAGTTTGTAGTGACTTGAGACCATTAAATGTTCTATTATTTATCACATGAACGTTACTATTATTCATGAATAGGACGCGCATGTTTTTTCTGCCAATAAATGTATGACTTGAAAGCGATGGAATATCATTTCCATCTAAATACAACTCTGTCACGTCCATAGGAATGCGGCGGGGCACAGAGATATGATTTTGGGAACTGCAGTCAACAATGTTCGTGTTCCAGCTCTGATCATAAAAACACGTGCAATTCTCGGGGCATACCATTTCGCAATCACAGGCATCGAATTCACAACAGTGGCAGAGGGCAAAGCAGTGACTTTTGTAATGACACAGGAACTGAGAGGAATGTGCATGCACAATTGGGACTGTCGTGCGCTGACGATTGAAAGAAAGTTGGCATGTAATGTCTTCAATATCAACCATGCGTGGGTACTGCCGAGACTCGTCCAGCGAGCCAATTCGTTGTATCCATTCCATATTGCAGTCACACTGGTAAGGATTTTCTGAAATAGAAAATTCTGGCAACGGTTTCCGATTACGAACTTCCGTTAATCGGAAAGCATTAACTTCTAACTTCTCGAGACGATTTCGAGTCAGATCTACTCTTGTGAGATTCGGTTTTCCCATGAAGGTAAAAGAATGAATAGTTTTCAAATGGTTATCATTTAGAAAAACTATTTCTATACCATTTGGCAACGATGAAGAATCTATCTCAGTTATATGATTAAAAGAGGCATCTAAAGTTCGTAACTTAAGCACGGATTCCATTTCAAAGTAATTTCCTAGGATTTCGATTTGATTGTCATGAAGATCAAGCCACTGCAATCCAACTGGTACTAGTGCATAATCGAACCATTCAATACGATTTGACGATATGTTTAGCATCAGAAGATCATGTAAATTATTAAACAGTCCATTAACATCAGGCAAGAAATTTGAATCTAATCGCAAGGCATGTAGATACAAAATATCATCAAATGTGCCCTGTTCCACAGAGTAAATCTCGTTATTAGCTAAACTTAGAATCCTTAAAGATGGCAACTCCTCAAATGCCCCCCTTGTAAGATTCCCAATCTTATTACCACTCAAAACTAAGCTATACAAATGATCTATTCCTAGATAGCTGGCATTGTGAATATCAATTATCCTATTATCGGACAGATCAAGACTACGAAGTAGTTGCAATGGTTGAACGGCTGATGGTACGGTGTTTAATTTGTTTCCAGCCAAATTCAGTTCCATCAAAGCACTATTGTTGCGAAAGGCCTCAGTGTGGACATAATCAATATCGTTATTATTCAGCAAAAGTACATTAAGAACATATAATCCACTAAACGTTACTGAAGTAAGTCTTTTAAGCCTGTTGTTATTCAACATTAAAGAGTGCAGCTTATACGTAGATGAAAATGCATAATCTGAAATTACTTCGATTTCGTTGTTGCTTAGATGCAATACTTGAAGACTATATTGACTTCGAAAAATACTTGAATCAATTTGAGAAAGCCGATTAAAACTCAAATCTAGTGAAATGAGACGAATCAAATCAGCAAAAGTTTCCGCTCCTAACCAATGGCTAGTAATTTCATTTCGACTTAGATCAAGAACCAAAAGCTGTTGTAAGCTGGTAAACAATCCGGGAGGTATTACACTGATTGAGTTGTTTTGAAGATACAATTCATTCAAATTTTCACAGGGTCTTAGCACAAATGGAGGAAGCGCAACCATTTGATTGCTGGACAAATCAAGAACGCTAAGATTTTCCAGACCATAAAAAGCCGACTCTTCAGCTCTTGAAATGACGTTATGATCAATACGTAGTTCTCTCAGTTGATTAACAGCAGCAAATCCTTTGCTGGTGAGCACCTTAATTCTGTTGTATGATAAATGGACTCGCTGGACGTCCACTAAGCATAGCACATTATCACGACCACCTGTAGACAATCCGACGTTAGATATGTCTGAAAAATCATTCAGAGTAAGATTTAATGACACAAGACGTCTTAAAGGACATAGTAGAGTTTGAGGCAAATGTCCTAAATTGTTTTCTCCCAGTTCTAACTTTTCTAAGGATTGCAACTGAGAAAACGTTTCAGCCGACAATCTGAGAGCAAAGTCTCCATTTTGGACGTTTCTGGACCTGATTGTTAAATTGGTCAGTTGAGAAGCACCACTGAAAGCCATTGGAGGAATCATGGAAAATTTACAGTCCTCTATAAATATTTCTTTCAATTTTTTCCAAATACCGAATGTATTGTTCACTAAATTCTCAGAATCACCATGCGCTTGTCTCGGAATGTAGCTATTATCACATTTCACTTTTAACTTGACAGTTCTCTCGGGGTGGATTGATGAAGAATTGTGGAATATATCATTGACGTTTTTTACGGTACACTTCACATAGAGTTCATCTGTATGACTGAGCAGCGACTCAGTGATGCAATAGTCCGAACTCCCATCATTCACGATGCTGGTTGCAAAAGGCATGGAACAAATTATGACTATCAGAACAGACAGAGTCCGAATGCCGACTAGTTTCAAGAGCATGTTTTTATAGCGAATGTAGCCGAGAAATGAAGTATGAGAAGGCACTATCTGCGATGATCCCATGTCGCGTTAAGCTTGGAACGCAGCCGGACTAGACACCGGGTGTTCCACATGGTTCTGCTCGCAGCGATGGTCCACGCTGCCCCGCGTCACCTTGCATCACTGAGCGAGGTTTGGTGGCCGTCCCAGCACGTGGATTTCGTCTCCGCCTCCTCCGCTGCCTCAACCAATTGCAGGAAAGGCCATTCGGGCGCACAAGAGCCACAAGTCGGAGCTCGCACTTGACGAGGGAGAAAGTCCCGTGCGGCCGAACCGCACCGAGGCAAATCCTGTGGAAAGAGAGAAAAGACACAATGAATGCGGCATCCACGAAACGATGGGGCAATTAGATGCCCCTACCTTCACGCTTCATTTTTAACACCTGGCCTTCTCTGCTGCTCCTTACACTGATAAAATAGAAAAACGTCCGGGAACATTTGGATAGGAAGTATACACATTATAGGACACTGTATGTCAAGGTAGGGTAAAATTGATCGAAAATAGGCTCCATCACACCAATAACAAATTCATACAAAGAAAGTAGGGGGTCTTTTCGCAACATCAAAAATATGAATGGTAATAATGAAAAATAAAGAAAAAAGACATGACCAACATTTTATATATATAAAAAGAAACTTTAATATGAAGATTTATTTTGTGCATATGAACCATTCACTTATTTTATTTTGACTTTTATTTATTTTATTTTTGAATGACTTTGATAGTACAACATATGCAATAATACCAACTGTTTCAATCTATAAAATACTTGTATTATACAAAATGAAGCTGCTACGTTTTGTTAAAAACCGGTAGAATATCTTGTTACCTTTTCGTTAACGCTTATAAATTTCAGAAAAAGCATTTTCTAGTGATGTACTTAATAGCTTTCCTGTAAAAACAATATCAGACATTCATATTTTTCTTGAATTTTCCAATGAAATAATAGTTACTTCTCGAGACCGAAAACGTTGTAAGAAAGTCAACAAAATAAATTCCTATATTTAATAATGTTATATATGTATAACAGATTGCATTATTCGATTACATAATGATAAAACTCTGCTAAAAGTACGAATGACACAATAAGCAAAGTATCCTTTTTATTAGCCTACTTTCACGTAAAAGCAAAAAAAAATAATAATAAAGCATGAAAGAAGGCTTAATGTATCGTAAAAATATCGTTAAAAATAAAGAAAAGTAAAAAAAAAAGTGAAGTAATTAAATAAAGATTGAAAAATAAAAAATTTGAAAGTAGGGTTTTGAGATGGGGAAAATGTGTGTCTGTCGGTCTGTCTGTCGGTCTGTCCCCCCCCCCCCCTAATAACTTTTGAACGAATAGTCCGATTCGAAAAATTCTTTTTGCATTCGAAAGATCTCGGGGAGGACATCTCATTTCCATATGTTACTTTTTGATTTGAACAATTTTTTGTTCAATTTTGAACAGTTCAAAAAATTTTAACATTAGCGCCTATGGGCGAAATTGAAGCAAATGATGTAAACTCTGGGTACAAGATCCAAGTTCCAATGAACAAGCTCACTGGAAGGCGTTTTTGGCGTGAAGTATTGATTTGAACATTTTTTTTTTCCTTTTTGAACAGTTCAAAAAAAAAAAAAAAAACTAACATATCGCATACGGGGAAATTTCAATCCTATATAAATCCTGATCTAACGGACCGATTTGCTTGGAACAAACTTTATCGGAAAGCTCTTATAACGTAGAACATGTACAAATAGAAAGTTCTTCCAGAACTAACGAGCCTATTTTCCTATGAAATTTTTTTATCGGAATTTTTAAGGATATTTCTCAGTGAATAAATGAATGAGTGAAAGAATGAATCAATGAATAAATGAATGAGGAAAAGAATGAATAAATGAGGGAATAAATACATGAATGAGTAAATGAATGAATAAACAGTTGAATCAGTAAACGAATGAATACATAAATGAATGGCTGAATAAAGGAAAAAATGAATGCGTGAGCGAATATGTATTGTCCGTTGAAAAAGGTATATTTGAAAAAATTAAGAACTAAAGCTAAATGAGAAAGAGAGAGAAAGAGATAGCTAGATTATAAATTTGAATTTGGTGTATACGGGAAAGTAGGCTCGTATAGTTCTAGACGGAACTTCTTGTTCCCTTTATGTTCTGATTTTTTTTTTCAAAATGGAATGCAGACTTTTATTAAACTTTTATTAAACGTAATTTTAAAAGTTAAAAGTTCGCCTGAGAATTAAACTTATGATAATAAATTATACTTTAATAAGACAATAAATGTAATTCAGCATATTTTTTCTTTACTTAGTTTCATTTATTTATTTATATTTATTTCTTAATTATATTTCTTATTATTTAATCTTTTTGTCACATTAATAAAATATTCTTTCAAAGAAAATATTTTTTGCAATGATTTCTAAATCCCCCCCCCCCCCCCCCCCCCGATGAAGAAATGAGTAAATAAGTTTTATTTGTGAGGAAAAAAACCGTATTTGCTGTAACATCTCTGCAATTAATGTTAGGAATGCTCGCAGTAAGAATATTAAGCAAAAGAAATATTTTGCAGATATCATCATTCATAATACTTTTTCCATTTACAGTTAAAATCTCCTTTTCATAACACGCCTCAGCAGCAAAAGCAAAAAAAAATATTCTTCATTAGTTTGTAGAAAGCTCTTCTAAATTGCCTTAGCCCACATTAAGATTTTGCTTGGTAGATTGCTGTAAATAGTGCAACTTCCCTTTTGGGCAGCATCTTTAGCTATCTTTATGATGTCATTAGATGGGTTTGTGAAATTGGAGATTTTGTTATTTCAATACATTTTCAGTTTGACAACTCAAGTTTCAGCATCTCAATCATTTCAAATTTCCAGTTTATTGATAGTAATAGTTTAATGTAGCCCTACATTCATTGATGTGTAGGATTTGTTTTATTAGATATATAGGGAGTCTTAGAACTAAAAATTAATTTATACTTTTTTTATAAAAAGAGGTGGCAACAGAGTCTTGAGCGGGAAAAGAGTTGGAAGTTCTCGGAGTTCTGTATTTTCTATGTGCAACTATGTATCATCGTTGTGTCATGTAGATTTACAACAAATGTGTGTTTGTGAAGTCTCAGCCCAACAATGAACCAACGATACAACGATAGATACTTATATTTTTTCAGTCTTCAAAACCCTTTTCAAAAAGCATGTATAAATATGTTAAGGATGTATTAATAGTTTTATGGTGCCAAAGAGCTTGAGCGAATGTAATCACCATGACGCCTATAAACTCACCTGAGCTTTAATGCTGCCTTCCCCTCAAAGAAATGAGCAAGCCGACCTTGGGTTGGAACTCGAAAACTAAGTCTCTAAACCTATATATGACGGTTTTCTGCGATACCTCTTCATTTAAATAATTAGTGCACTTGAAAAATATTTCATTTTCATGAGATGGATGAAAAAATGTATTATTTAACAGAGGATGTCCTCATAAGGAAAAAAAATTACGGATGCTTTGTTTTCAAAAACAGTAAAAAAAAAAAAAAAAATGCATGAAAAATAAAATTTGTTGCCGCTAAAAATTGTCGCTCTACCTCATTAGAAATTCCGCACTGTCAAAGGGTTACTTGTTAATATTTTTAGTAAAAATTATTAACATGTTGACTGTCAACCTACGAGATAACTCGTAGTAAGTAAACTTGTTGAGAGACCAAATTACAAGTTGTCTCGTTGTTGCCGACTTTTTTTCATTTTTCAATACATTTATAGAAAGTTAGTAATTTTTTACTTAGTAAAATTTTTTGTACAATATGTTGTAATTAAATTAAACTATCTTCTGGTGATCCATATACTACAAACAGCGCTAGCGGTTAACGTGTCGGCAGTCAACGTGTTAGCTAAAACTATTTTTAACACAAGTGATTTTTTTTCATTGTGAAGCTGCTGCAATGTGTGCATTTTTTTTTCTTTTTTGTGATTATTCATTTCTTTTTGACATAGCCAAGTCATATTTCAAAAAAAAAAAAATTATATTGGAAACAACTCCCATGCTATGTTTAATATCGTGTAATGCATAACCAGAAGTTTTTTCTTCAGTATTTCTTCATCCAGCATCTGAACCAAGGCGATTCGGGGGATAAAGCAAGGGAGGGGTGAATGTTATTACCAAAATTCCTCTTTAGGGGACTATTTGAAGGGAAACAGAACTGCAGCTGGATTTCAGTTTCTTTTCACACGCAAAAGCCCCCAACTCATCAATATTTTGCGAAAGACTTGCTTTCCTTGGAATAAATCCAAACCATTCGTTTCAAGTTCGTATGCACTCAAACGTAATGGCAAAAGAAAAGTCGATGACCATTTTTTCACTTTCTATAAACCTAATAACTTGGTAGAAGCATTCACAAAATAGACTTTAAAGCATTACGAGAAGAGAAAATTTTTCTGCTACATTCGTTATTTATACTTCAATTTCTCTATTCTAAAGCTAAATTCCTTGGTTTGAACATAGAGTTTTAAGCAGCTATAGAATTCAATTTTATAAAAGGAAAACTTAAACCAAGCTTTCTTTTGTTATAACGTAAGTAGACTTTTCTAACATTTATCACTGAAATACAACGTTCCTTCTTTCCGTGTGTATATATATATAAAGTCCTGATTGTAAAAAATGCAACCGTAAGAAATACATATGAATGAGTGAATGAAAATAAATTATTGATTTTAAATTGTTAAAAAAGAAAAAAAATCGCATATTTAGTGGTGTCAACACATGGAGTACTGCTGCGGTATAAATGTGACATGAGTTACCACATATACCAATAACAGCTTCAATACCATATGACAACAGTTAGCACATTTGGTAAAACATATTTCGATCTAGCCTTTGCAAATGAGCTTCTACACGAACCAAAAGATAATTTACATTAGGTAGAAGAGAAGCGTCATGTGCAGAATGACGAAATCCCAGACCTGTTCAATAAACGATGTATCTTGTTTAATAGGCTGGTCAAAAGAAGTCGTTATGATGTTACGAAAACAAGTTTTAGATTACTTTTAACAAGTCGGTACTTGATTCACAATTTTTAATTTAGTATTTTAGCCGACTATTCTTTCTTCGTTCTGTCTTTCTAGTTTTGTGAATTATATCAGACGCACAATCGTAATCAATTGAACGAATTTTAATTCAAAAATTATATTACATGAAGTGAAACGAGGAATTTTGCTTCATGTGGAGTTATATTTAAATATATGCGCTGGTACTTAATAATGCGCTTATACTTAAAAGAAAGATTACATTAAATAAATGTTTTTATTTTCGAAGCTAAATAGATTCAAACTACGAGGTGTCAATTCGCAGGGCATTTTCAGATGTTCAACCTACTTTTTAATTCATGGTTACTGTAAGGTTATAATGTAATATGTTAAAATAATTATACGAAGTTTGATCATATGTAATTTCAAAATCATGTCGAAAATAAAATACAAGTACGTTAGCTGATTTTATGAAATGAACCAAATATACTCTTTTATGCAGGAAAAATGACAATAACTTTTCAAGTGGTACATTAATTTAGTCTGTTGGAATGTTTTATTCATCATATGCATCATCATAATATATTAACCATATGGTATCAAAATAATACATTACTATATAATTCCAGTATTTATTAGTAGTTATATCTATCCAAATAAGAGAATAAATAACTTTTGAGGATTTCTTTTTTTTTAACATACAACTTTAGCAGAAAAAATATATACTGTTCAGCAAACATCAAAGAAATTGTGCGAGAATTCAAAATAGGTCAATTATTGAAAGAGCGAGTAAATATATCTGAGAAAGATAAATATATTCTCAGGAAAGAGCAACCCATTCTCATAACATTCTTCTAAGCTCTAATACACTCTTCAAACAAGGGAGTTAGATCGAATATTCAAAACGGAGCTAAAGTTTGCACGATAAATGTAATAGAACTTATTTTCTGGGAAGTAAAACTATTTCTGTCTATTTTTAAAAATGGTTTTGACTTTTCATTCTGATGTTAGACGATTAGTATCATCAGACCAGATTTTAGACAACTATTATCAAAACAATGGGTTTACATATTGCTTTATATCTATATATATATTTATATGTACCTGAGATTCATAGTACCTTAAGTCCATTTTTCGAGTGTACACTTAATGGACATGCACAGTAGCGACGACAAACCCCATTAGCTATATGGAGGTTCCGAACTTTTAAAGCTCCCACCGGACATCTTTATTGCTCAAAAGGAAAAGTCTAGTCTTGTTGTACTAAAAACATTATTATTTTTTAACTTCATCTCAAAAAATAGAAAAGTGGAAAATATGGCCCTCAGATACAGATATTATTTCAGTAAAATCAACATAGAAAAATAATATTTTATCTACAATCACACACACATATAAAACTGACGTTTAGTTTTAGACCAGAAAGTGCACGACAAATGGACGATAATACATATCTTGTGTTTCAGGTTATAGCTCATTCACATGCTAGATTTAGCAATTTAAAATACGCGAAGAAAGTTGTTTTGAAGTGTGGCTATTCCAAATAAATTATTTCCTTATAAAATTAATTTAGTATGAATAGTATATAAATGGGTTAGCGTCATACGTACGTTGGAAATAATTTGTTAGCAGAATATATGTGACTTCACTATATTGTTATCAACTCTGTAAGGAGGCGAAAGGCAAATTATATAAGTGGCATTTGTGTTCGTTTTATTACCTCATAAAGCACACTTCAACTGGTTAGGGTTGTGGTTAAAGTGTGTTTGGATAGTTTTAGAAGAAGATAAGTGAATGTAACCTGTGTGGTTTAGACATAATAATTAAGTTTACCATTGCTATATTTTTTAACAACTTGTGTTTGCACAAAACATTTACAACTGATTTCTTCAAGACCATGCAACAGTATTAATAAGAACTAATAATAAATATTTGTTCCATTTTTTTCACACAAAGGAACATTTCCCGGGTGTATACATTAAAATTGCAAATTATAAATAAGTAATGAGCAAGTCACACTTTGAGTGCATTCAAAATACATTATATTCATAATCATACATTTTCTACTTCTGACACGGATGTTTAGATTCGTTAGAAATACAATTGTACTAACAATTTGAAATATATTTAAATGGTTATTACTATCAAAGTCAAACTTTATCGTTGAAAACACGAGTTAATGACTCCAATACTCCGAATTATGTTAATATTTATGCACGAAAACGCATGGGGTACACATAAAATTCAATGACTTGTTTATCAGTAGTGATGGAGGGGGGGGGGGGGTTACGCATGAATTAATTTAAATTTCAACATGTGAAAATCCTGAGCATATGAATCATATATTACTGAAGAAATAATATTTTACGCTTGTATTTTATTTTATGATGAAAATTGTATAGAAAGAGAAAGTTGGATTCAAGTTCAAAATGGAAATAGATTAATTCCCATCTCTTTTTGGCGTTTCCATTCACATAAATTTGTAATTTTATAGTACGTAAACTTTGGTGTTTTCATTCACCTAAATTTGTAATTTTATAGTAAGTACACTGTTAAAAATGACGTGCTTAAAAATGATAAATACGAATATGGTAATATATATACTATATATAATATTTTCTTTTTCATTTAAGTACCGATGCTTACTTAGAAGTTATAGTTACAGAAAAGACAAGTATTAACTGCAATAAATGAAAAAAATATCGAGCAATACGGTCAAAGTTAATACAGTTCTTTTTTTTTTTTTTTTTTGCACGATTCCTTCTTCAGAACAAAAGTATTTGCGTCAAAAATGAAGGACTTATTTACCGCGCGAGACGTAAGAGCGATTCAAGAGTGTAAGTAGTCCCTTCGTCTCTTTGGAGCAGGAATACAAGATGAATAATTCGTCGGGTTCGGATTGGGTGCAGTGAAATTAGAAAACAGACCTGGGTAATTAACGCTCTTGTGGCTTGCGCTATGAATAAACTTGGCACGGAGGTACTTTAGCACTCACAGTTGGTAAGGTACGTTTGGAATCTATATAATTCAAATTTTAATTCTCCGTTCGAATACACTTTAAGCATCACAAATTAAGTATATATTATTTTACTTTTTCTCTATCAATGAGTCATATATATATATATATATATGTTTTTGCTTTTTTTAAAACATTTGATTCTTTTAACTTCTCTCGTAAACTTTTATTACATCATCCATAATATATCCATATTGTCTGATCTGTAGGAATCACAAAATGGGGAAAAATAAACTGTTCTCACCTCATATCATGCCATGTGACAAAACTTGCCGTTTTGCTTTTTCTTTATTGGCAGGAAAATCTTTTGCGGATACTAGCTGACCCGTGACGTCATGACTCCGTCACGCGATGAAATCACTCATGATTTCCGCCGCAGATGGACTGAGCTACAAGTGAAACATTGATTGGTACCGATTGTTTCTCCGCAAGCCAATAGAAATCATGATTTTTGTATTAGTCAAAACAGTCAGCCGTAGTAATACTCAGACAGACCTAAACGGACATGATGGAATTGCCATTTTCGTTTTATCTAGATTATGTTTAGGAATAGTGCTATATGATTGATCTATTTATATGTTGCTTAGCATATTCTGCACTTTGCCTATATTTTATGACTACTTTATTTTTCGTTACTATTTTGCAAAAAAAAGTTAAATATTTATTTTTAGATTACTTAATCTACTATATTTCGGAAACCCTGGCGTTGCGTTAGTCATGTTCGCAGTCATTTCAACTTTTTGAGAGTACTATTTAAATAAGCATTAATACGTAAGTAATGCAAATCAAGAATTACTTATGTTTTATCTACTTTTACCTGCAAATACAAAGTTAATAAAGGCCGTGTTTATGATAAAAAAATTAATTCAATTTAATTAAACAATCAAAGGATACGAATTTGATAACCAGATCAGAAGATAAAAATCTTAGTTGAGCACTAACTTTCATTCCATCCACAGGAAAAAAAACGATTTATTTAATAAGCATAAGCTACCAGTATTGTGCATGAACCACCTTTTAATGTTCTAACTACTGTCAAGTAGCGGTGTCAAACTATCGATAGCTTTCGACGATGTAAATCCAATGATACTTTTAGACTCGATAGCAATATGGAATTTGAAACCGAACTTAACTGAGCGTACAATTTTCAATTTTCCACTTTCTAATTATTTTATTTCCTTTACATATTTTATGCTATATACAAGTATATAAATACATTTATATATCTAGATGTTTCACTAAGCTGACAAAAATAAGACATGTAAACATTTATAGGGTTATTTTTCAATGGTTGAGTAGACATCTGGATTAATTATTTTTTTGTTAATGAGATGCACATGATCGTCGGGCGACAATATGAGATGTTACATAATATCAAGCCAATGTTTTTTAAGGTGTAACAGTGAGTTTTTGAACTCGACTTCTTTTCTAATGAAAGCATAACTGGTACATATTGCGTACAAAATGAAATGTAGACATTTAAGCTCCTAGATATCTTGATAGTACTATCGAATCATCATCATTTATTCGAAATCATTGTTACTATCGGTTTCCACAAATGTTTTTTTTTTTTTTTTTTGGCATCACTACTGTCAAGTAAAATTCCTATAGTCAGCAAATTATAGCTATTTATGTTTTTGTTCGAATCTTAATTTCTATACGTTTTTTTATAAATTAAATTTATAACTATCACTTCTTATAATTTTTTAAACTTTGTGTTTCCAGAACATCTTAACCTTAAAAAAATGTTTGAAAAATATACTTCCCTCTATTTTTTTTCCTGATAAATATTATACATTTAACTATATAATACCAAACTCTTATATCAATTGGCACATTTGATACCAATTCAAAAATATAAAAATTGTAACTAGCAAAAAAATCTCATAACATACCATTAGAATTTGCATTTTTACATATTTCGTGCACATTAGCAGCAAATAAAAACTAAAGTTCTTGATGAAAGAAGTTTTAAACTTCATCCATTTAATTCAAGCATGGTTTACTTTTTTGAGTAAAACTAATGAAAAGTCGCCGACTTGGCAAAAATGTAAGAATTTCAGAATTTTTTAAAGGAAAGGATCCTAATGGAATAGTTGATAAGTGGCCATTAACTTTTTCTTTTGCTTCTGCTGAGCGGTACATTCTAAAATGATTCGAAAACCCTCAATGTGAGTCAACAAAGTTTTATCGTTTGCAGAATTGTAAATCGTGGTTGGCTGTACGTTCTCGCAGTGGAGAACTCGAGGTAGTTAAAGAAAGTTTCGAAAAATCATATCAAAGCTCTAAAAATGTGAAACAAGAAAAAAATGGATGAAGACACAGAGACGTAACGTGAAACTTCCCTCGTCTAAAGTACTTCGGAGCAAAATAAAAATATAAAGAATAAAAAATCGATTTTCATTCTTACACTCTTTTACAACTGCTAACACAGTTGGACCTTTTTTGAGTACTTTTTTTCACTTTAGCTCGCAGCACACTATTTTACAGCGAGCCCATTTGTCAGAAGATGGGGGAGAGCGAAAAAAGAAAAAAAAAAGAGGAGCTGCAACTAACACGAAAAATGTTGGCAGCCGCGCATGAATACATGCATGAGCTATTGGGCTGCTGGCTGACACTTCACTCCGATCCGGCCAGTATCAATCATTCCGCAGCTCGCTTCTTCGCGTGAAAAAATAGGACGAAAGAAAGAATGAAGAGGGAAAGGACCGGAAGCCAGACAACTTGGATTAGGAAACAAAAGAGTTTTTGAGCATTTTTGAACATTTTTGCTTAGTTTTTAACTTGCAAAAACACTTTTTTTAACATGCAAGTCGTGCTTGAATACGTAATTTCGCTTGCTGTTTATGTTATTTGTCGATCATGTTTTTGTTCTGTATTTTTCATGTCTGTAATGTTGTCGTTTCACAGTCCGTACACACATTTTGAAAGAAGAAAAGACGGAGAACTTAAAACAAAAGAGCTCCGACCGGAAGGAGAAATACATAGAAAGATATAATGGACTGAGTTTTATTTTGCTTTTCGTTTTGGAAAGTTGCAGAATTCAGCCATTTAACATACGTCATCAGTCAGCACTTGTGTCTTGCCCACTTGCGTTCAGACGGGGAAAGGACTTCCGCAGCGGTTTCTATTTAGAATTTTTTATTGTTCTCGTATTTTAAGTTCGAATACTCACCAGTGTCACTGGGACTTTTCATGAATCATAGTTCCCTACTTTTCTTTCGGTAGAAAGATGTTTATGTATTTTTAGAACCATTTCGAAAGATTAATGTTTTCTAAAGATAGAAAAACAAAGCTTTCTTTTCTATTAATAACTTCTGGGGGAGAGCACACGACAATTGTAGACAAATCATCACTTTGGCTACTGATATTGCCAGTATTTTTTCGCCCCGATTAATATTGCAAAAATGGCCTTTCTTTTCTTAAAAGAATATTTTCGTATAAGGTACTTTTAATTTTAGAATAAATATTTTGCTGTTTTTCGTTAAACTATTTTTATTACTTACAGAAGTTCATTAAAATTGCCACAAAAAAGCGAGTACTTTATCAAACGTAAATAAATGATTTTAATTGATTTATTCTTAAATTTTTCATGTGATTTTAGCTATTTCAATTCTTCAGAACTGCATTTCACTTGAATCTAGAAGCAGATTAAACAAGTTTGCTCAGCGCGCATTTTGCATTCCTCCGACAAACGAAAATCGCAATCCGTTAACCGTCAATAAACTAATTACGCTGCTGTTGTTTGTTGATTTAGGGCTATGTGGTTAGTTCTGTTCAACGATAGTTGTTGTGGTGGCTGGATATGTATCAACACGAAATTTGATTATTTAAAGACTCGAGCTTTTTGACGAAAAAATAAGTAAATACGAAAATAAATAACAACTAAGTTGTATTACAAAAGAGTCAACAATACAGAAGTAAGTAAAAATAGAAAATATCACGAACAAAAACTATTTTAAGCGTTGTTCTAACAATATAAAATATGTAGTAAGTTTTAATCTAATGCCATTCTTGCTTTTAAATATTTTATTTAGCTAAATACAAATTTAGCAATTACTGCATTAAATAAAGAAAACTCAACGTTCTTATCTTTAGTGTGCACTTATGCAGTTTGTAGTATAAACAAAAATTGAATATAGCGAGGAAGCTTTGACAACTTTAATTCTAGCTATTATCACCAAATACTTTTTCCGTGCAACTGGGGACATTTCTGCAAGGATGATAAAAGAAGCATGCAAAACTTCAAAATAATATAAAATAACTAGTTTACGTATTTTACATAAAATGATAACTAAATGGCATTTTAATACAGCAGTCAATTACTTCACATGTCTCTATTCAGTACATGCGAATTTAATGAAATTAAAAAATTCAAAATTTTGACGAATGTTCTGATTCTTTCTTGATGTTTATAAGTTGATACAATTTCATAAAGTTTAATTAATATTTCCTCGAGCTTAGTCAATGCTAGAAGATATGTTACAATTTTTCAAATTACAGATTTTGTAAATATAAATGAGTTTTAGACACAAATAATGCAACATTAATTCCTGTGTTTCACAAAAGTTTAAGCTGGTAGTTATTTTGAAATTGTAGGCCTTTAATGTGCAAATCTTTACCGACGTTATGTGATTAATTTATCTGAGTATACTTTAATAAGCTTAAATATATTCTGTGCTCTAGAATATTATTCACACTGCTTTCAAATTGAGTTCAATTCGTGAAATGCACTACTGTGATGCAAAACAAAAATAAGTTAAACCTTCCTGTTACTTTACTATAAATAAACACTGCACAAAACAGTTCGTAACCTCAAACGGTGTATCCTAAAAATAAATCAATAAATAAAAAAGTAATGATGAAAATTTGCAGACTAATTACAGCAGCTATCTTAGACACCTACAGATAAAACTCGTGTAACTAGCACATCGTTCTCAGACACTTCTACATAGCTTTTTTTTCGTTATAAGTAAAAATTTGGTAGGGGAAGATAATACATTAATGTGAATATTCTTGTGCAATATCTTCAATAAATATTGATTTAGTATTCAAAAATTAGATTTTCTTTTTCCTTTAATTTTTTAAATTTGCATACGTAATGCACTTTATAAGCAATAAAACAATAATGATGACATTTTACCGAAATGTAAAAAAGAAGAAAATCTACTTCAAGTCATGCCTCTATAATTGCACTGCTTAAGTCGTGCAATAATTGACTTAATTAATAATTTGTATTTAGTAGAAACTTTGTAGTTACTTGTTTAAAAATGGCTTTTTTTCCTCTTTAAGTACATATTTCATTATAAATATTATTTCTTTTTGTTTTCATGAGAGACGCATCAACTTTGCTTTAGGACTATTTCTTTTTGAAAAATAAGAAGTTGTGGTTTGAAAGTTTCATAAACCATACAATTCTTTATGTTTTCATCCGCCTCTATTTAGTGATAGACGATGTGCAATTTTGTCCATGTACTTCAAACAAGAACTAAAAGATAGTTTGTTGCCATTTCAAATGGGGGGGGGGGCGGTGTTGGACCTTCTTAGAAATATAGACGGCGATTAATTTTTAACGACAGCCTGCTTAGAGTCGTGGAATATCTCCGGAACAAGAAATATAACTAACGTCTGAAATGATAAATTTGAGCAGTTATTGATGAAAAACTGACAACGATCTCGAGCTTAATAAAAACCAATATAAATTGAAAGATGATATATCGGTATCCTGAGATATTTAATAGATTATCGGTGTTTGTGTAGATGGAGTTATTTTTACTCCTAAAAATCTTCCTTATCAAATAATTTTAATCATAATTCCTTCTCGACGGATGATTAAATTTTAATTCTGGCAAGGGCCAGGGATTTTGTAAGAGCATAGGAAACGGCTTTAGGAAGGAACTTTAAGGGGATTCGTTTTATAAATAGTTGTATAGTCATTTCCGAAAGTTTACAGATAAATTTTAGACCATGCGAAACATGGCATTCAAGTAAGTGTAAATTCTATGACGCAGCTGAGAGTTTTGAATTAGTTGAATAAGGAATAAAATAATAATAACGCATGTGTATGCGTAAACGTAGTAAAATCCCTTCCCATGAAAGATATTGCTGTTATTCTTACCAATGTATATCTTAATTTCTGTGACAAGTATATATTATTTGTTATAATCATTAAAGTGCGTCTTTTATGTGTCCGACGGAATAACAAAAAATAATCCCTCAGGGCAAGATGGAAGGCTCTTGAAACTTGAAAAACATTGGAAAACAGGTCAACGTATTTTCATTTAATTTTTGAAAAGTTATTTTGCAACGGTTAAACATAGCAAAGTTTATTGCTGCTAAATGGAGATAAAAAGGGCGCCTTTCTTTCTTACATATTGTGCTGTACTTGTAGCGAATTTTTGTTATTGTTTATTTCTATTATTTAGACTACTAACTAAGAGCTTATAATTGCACTATTTTAAACATAAATGTTAGCTAGTAATCTAGTTCAATGAGTTTGCAGTGGTTTGTAAGTCTAATGAGTGCTATGCCTAATGCATGTATTTATTTCAAAAATCAAAAGCGTATTTCGTCACTTTTTCTTGAATAATTGGTGTTGTTTGTTATCGACAACTTCATTGAACTAGTTTGAGCTTACGTTAAGTTCTTTAAATTTTTCACGAAGACAACATGTCTCATCTGCTAATAAACATCCGAGTTCTTCCATTTCTCCAATAATCAATCCGTCTTGATTTAGATGGATGGAAAATTCCGCCAATACCCTTCATCTTATGACCGTAATCCATTGATATATCTTTGTAAGTCTCAAAGCTCGTGGAGAATGGTTTACAGGTTGGATTCGGAAGTTATTCACCCTATTGATACGCATAAGTTGGGGATTTCGTATCGGTGAGAGGGAAGAATAAATCTAATAGATTAGTCTTGTGGTCTGTGTTTCGGCGTTGGGTGTTTCTCAAAGTTAGGAAACATAGCAGGAGACAACATCTGTCGTTTCAGATAACTGATACGAGAATATTTAAAGGATATGATAAGAAGTACTTTCCTATGGGAAAAATAATTTACCTGCCATATAATATAACAGGTAATATGAACTTTTAATTTATGATTCTTTATAATCCAGTCAATTAATCAATTACCCTCATATTTTGATCCTTTGCAAGTTAAGTTTTTTTTTTTTCTTTTTTTTTGTCATCTCATCTGTTAGTTCAATTTAAGACATCATGATATAAGATTGCTATATAAGTGGGAAGACAAATATGGTACAACATATGTCAAACCAAATAAGGATTAGAAATTTTGTCACCCTTCTATTATTCGTTGCTTATAGCATATTAAGCAATTTTTTTGAAATGTTAAAGGATTAATTCAGATAATAGAACCTAGATTCGTTATACAAGAAAATAAATTACAAAATATGTGTGATAGATCCTGTTAATAGCACGATTCAACAAATAAAAGCTAAATTTGAAAATGATTGAAAGAGCAGGATTTATAAAAAAAATCAATTTATAAAAATGCATTTACTAAAAGCGTAGTGGCAGATAGAATTGCACACAGATCCCAAAGGCAATGCCAGCTTGGAAAGAAACAATAAGAAGCCTTTTTTCCATGAAACGCATTCATACAACTCAGGACCGTATTTCATGTGTGAACCTTGATTTCATATGTATCTCTCATCTTCAACACTTTATTATTAAATTGCCCATAAAACACATTCTAAGAGTTCTAATAATCTGTAAAAATGTTTGCTTGAATTATGATTAAATTTATCGAAATTAAATTCAAATTATATCAAAATTTTCATTCTTTTTTACATTATCATTTATTCAAAAGATATTTAGTTAGTATTGTCTTCAGATAAATGTCAGCCTCTAATGGATAGCAAGAGAAATATCAATATTTCATTAATATTCAAAATTAAGTCATGCGATAAAAATAAAGTACACATAATTTTGACGACCTGCAGTGGACCAGTCGGAAGAAGCTAGGTTCCCGCATAACATCGAAAGTGAAGCAACATTAACTGAGGTCAGTGTTTGGGAGGGTGGCAACCTCTCTGCGGCTGGTTGCTTTGGGTCCGTGCACGTTAAATCCGTCGTGGCTAAAAGATCCTCCATGTGAAACGATGCCTTATTGATGCCAACTTAACTACTGATCTCTCATTGTTAACTGGTTAAAAAAAATAAGAGACCTCTCAATGAGGCAGAAGTCGGACTAATGCCTATAAGGGCCACGTTAAACTCGGAAGCAGCGCACTCTCGCTTCGTGAGAGGACTCGCCAACAACAACAAATTTTGACGTTAACAACTGCCGAAGGAAGCTCAATTTCTAATTCAAATGTATCAGTATGGTGTATCTGGTAAAACTCTTCAGACAACTAATTAGAAATGCATTTATTATATCGTTTCCTTAACTTTGTGTATTAAGTAAATATGCGAAAATTCGTTATTTACAAGTTTTGTTAAAATAAATAAATCAATAAATAAAATCCTAAACCCAAGAGAGAAAAATCTTAACTTAAAGAAATCACGGATTAATTTATCATAACTACACAAAGGTTTTACATTTTACACATTAAAAAACAACTGGCCACACTGTGCGTAATTGCTTTAGTAAGGAGTTAAAAATTTTTTTGTAAATCTTCACTTTATGATGAACACTTTTTAAAAATAAAGAAAAGCATATATTTTTCAAAATAGTTATTTGGAGAAAATACATTAAAAAAATAACCACACTTTGAATAAAGCTTCCAGCTTTAAGTAAGCCATGACCGCCCCCCCCCCCGGTGGGCAGTCCTGTTTACAGTAATTGAACATTATAGAATTCAATAGTTTTAGATGTGCTTGCATGTTCAATTCTGCGATATTGTTCTTCGGGTAGGAAATTAAAATGTAGAGTTCTTTAAAAATTATTCAAACTCTATCTTACTCACTAAAAAATCGCTATTTCTGAAAGTCCCGAGATTGGTGATGTGTCCAAAATTAATGACACAAACTGAAAATAGTTTTTTTACATTATGTAGGTAATAATTTGACGGAGTTTAAGCCCCAGGAAACAATCTGCAAACTTTTCTAAAAAAAAGCTTTAATTATTCTGAGGATATTAGTGATTACTTTTGATCATTCATGCTAATTTAAAATAACCAAAATTCTTTAATTTTCCAATATTTTAAGATTAAAAGAGAGGCATTACATATACCGTCCATTTCTTACGTATTTTTGACGTAAGATTTTTACTGATATTCCGGCCTTCTGGTCAAAAGTGCAAAAATGTACCCATAAAAAATTGTATATTACCCTTATGTACTGCGTTTTTAGAGTTACCCATTGAGATCGAAAAGTTTGCAGGCGTAACGTCGTAACGCTTTTCAAAAATTAAAATCAATGTGATAAACCCTATGTTAAATTTGAATTTAAATAAATTATTCATCTTCTGCTGATTAATTAGTTATGGACAAAAATCAAAAACACATTTTTTTAAAAATAAAATGCAGGTTTTGATTTCATTATAGGGTAACGCTTTATTAAATATATTTGCTTTTGTTACAATAAAAAAAAATAAAAAAATAAATACATAAAAGTAAAGATATAGATAAAATAAGGACGGAAGCGCACGAAGTACCAGACGATCTTTCTTTTAGCAGATGTTTGGGTGCTCAGCGGCAGAAAAAAGAAACAGCATAAAAACTTCTGGGCAACCCCCGTGGAAAATTGGCCCTATGTACTCCTAAGGTGAAAGAATGCTCTCAACTTAAGAACTCGGGAAAGGAGCGGGGATAACAAAACGAAGATGAGCGGCAAAACAGGTTCTAAAACTGCTGGACTTCCTTTTTTTTTCTTACGATGTTATCTTCACACGCATAACACACGCACCGTGCCGTAGCAGCTTTTGTTGTTAGGGAAAGGTGTGATTGGAAAATTTTAGCTTTAGGTTGCTTCTGGGTTCGGCTGCTTTCTCTCAGAATCATGTCTTTTTGATCTGTGACATCGAGGATCATTGGCTGGTTACGCTTGCTCGAAAGGAAATACATAATTTCAAAGTCATCGGTACCAGCAGATATCAACGGCTTAGAAAAATTTTAAACATTTAAAAGAAAGACAAAAGAGTCACCAGTTGGTCTCAAACAATCCCCCCCCCCCCCCTCTTGCACCACTAAAACGAGGAGAGATTTGAAATTCATCCAAACAAATAAGAAAACTGACTACTGTACGGATTAAACTCTCAGCATTTTGCGAGAAAATCGCTTTGGGTTGATGAAACTGAAACCGAAATATAAGTTAATCTTTGTGTCAGGCCTCTAGTTGTTTGCAGTCTACATATCTGTAAAGCCGCTATAATAAATACAATTTTTTTTGAGCCAACTATTCTGCGCATCAAACCGTCAATGGTGACGTCATCATACATAAACTAATCTCAAAAGTTGACAAAATAATGATTGAATATTTCATGCAGTGCTCGAAAAGAGTAATTTTCTTACGTAACACTTCAATCCAGGCTAACAACGAGGAGTAAAACAAATTGTTTAAGTGGAAAATTAAAATACAACACAACGAAATTCCTCAGGTCTGTTAAATGTTAACTCCCACAAAAATACCGATTGTAATCTTTAAACTAAATTTTAAATAAAACGGCTAGTGTTCAAATGCAATGTGATCATCTGTTGCAAGGCTTCCGAAACCTTTTTTTTTTCAGTGTGGAGCTCTTGCAGCTAAATGGATTTTCTTTACTTATTCAGCTAAACTAAAATGCTTTGTTGGGTAAATGTAGCTAAAAATATGTGTACATTTCTATACTGAAAAAAGTCCTGTCTACAACTAGTTATAAAACATAGTTCGATATTTTTTTAAATAAAGTGCGTTTTATGATTTAGTTAATTTATTTACTAATGAGTTACATCTTTACGTCCAAAATGTAATTGAATATGTAATGAATTATGCTTTAATACGTACACGCTAAATTCATTCTAATATATTAAAATAATAATAATCATCGTCATACAACATGTCAAAGGTATATTTCATAATTACATCTAAGCATCTAAAGAATTCAATAAAGTATGGGTTATTAGAAAAAAATATTTTAAATTTTTTTCTAAGGAAAATGCAAGAAGCACCAAAACATGTGTCCTGGAGGAAGTTTTGAAAAAATTGACGACCAAAATGAATTGAAATGCTAAAGAATGCCTACAAAGCAATAATTTTCAAATATTTTTCAAACTTCGAAAAAAAATCTGAAGCTATGATCCCATTTGCTCACTAAAAATTTTTAGCATTAGATAGATGGACAGGATTAGTAAATGAGCACCTTTCTTTAAATAAAATTGTAACGAAATTCTACATTTTTTTAAAAATTGTTAATATCAAATATTTATACTGAAATGAAAAAAGAAAAAAATATCAACAAGAGCTTTGATTATAGTTGAACGAAGAATTAGGCTAACGGAATATTAATACATTATTACATAGATATCAATACAGACGGGTCGGTAGCTTCCACATCGGTCAGCTTGATTGTACCGTGTATTCTCATATAAAATCATAGAATCCGATACACCTGACGTTACACAGCTGTGTCACTTTTATTTAAAATATATATATATCGGAACCTTACACGTATATGTAAAAAATAACTATCATATTTTTTACTAATTCAGGACTAGATAGACCTAAAGAGAGAGAGAGAGAGAGAAGATTTCCCTCTTACGTTTGGTCTCCAGCTGGTTTGTAATATCGGTTTGAAGAAACCTTGCACTTGAAATTCCCTGCACACATAACGCATTCAGTACTGATGGTAAAGATTATTTTACAGCTGCTCTTTGGAATTCTGCATCGAAACGGGGAATCTTCTTTGAGAATACACCTCCTGTTGCGGACATACCTCCTACTGAGCTTTTTCGGTATGAAAACAGCATTGAGCTAAATAAGCTAAGATCAATGGAAAGCATCTAGTGGGATATGGGTTCACAATATTTGTGCTATTCGGTGTGAATTCATTAGGTGCGTTCTTTTATTTTTTATTTTTTGGGAGCTTACGGTTATGGGGAATTCCATGTAAAAGTGAACATCTTTGGGAAACATTAAAATGAAAATTTTAACAAATATTACTTATGTTTTTTGGGATACATAAGTTATTTAAAAGCACTCTTCCTACCCCCTTGTGAGAAAAAACTTCCTCACAACAAACAATTTGGCTGTCACTAGGTGAATATTAGAAGCCCGTTTTTCTTTTGTGTTGCGGCAGTTACTACTATTTTTTTATGCATAAATAATTAGCCTAACACCAAAAAATAACACAAGTGTACAAGCATGCATTACTCTTTCATTTAAATAAAAATTTCCTTGCCACAAGTTAATAGAGTGACCTGGGGTAATTCCCGACCAAATAATACAAACATCAATTTTTTTTTTAAACCTTTTGCGGTGGAATTCTATTTTTTTCTGAAAATTTGATGACTTATGGACTGATTCCTATGCACTTTTTTTCTTCTGAAAATAAAAAGAGAGTTTGCAATGTTTAAAATTTTCAGTGATAAAGAATTATTCACAGAACGGGGTCATTCTTGATCACTTCTGGGGCAAATACTGATCACCCAATTTTCTTTTAATGATTTTTAAAAAATGACTGTATTTTCTAAAAATCTATGGAAAATTTCTTATAACTCTTATATGCACTGTTTATGGCAGTGTCATCAACTGTGAATGGGTCAGCTCCATTTAGGGGCCACAAGACCATAAAAAATATATTTCACATTTATCTTTTCAATTTTGTCTCTTTTTGGCCATCTGTAGTTGCCTGCGCATTTTTCTAGAAACTTCATTTCAATCAGATCTCCTTCTATATTTAAATCTTTTCAAATGTACATTGGATCCTTATCATAATGAACTGCATAATAGCTGTGTAAAGATATGTTCTTGTAAATAGCATCCAACAAGAATTTAGCATCACATAATTGGGTGGTTTTATTTATTTGATCAACTTGTAAATTTTCCACTAATGATTTGCTATCCTCTTTGTTCATAACTTATTCTGATTCTATACTTTTTTCTTTTTTCCATTAGTCTTCGACATTTGGTGATCTGTCATTAAAAAGAACTAAAATTATTATTTTTAGCTATTTCTGATGAAATTTATGCCAAAAAAAGCAAGTGATCAGGAGTTACCTCGGTGATCAATATTCACCCTATCTACAGGGGACAACATTTGGTACAACCTTAAATAATAAATTTTAACGCTTTTAATTTTATAAAATGTGAAACAACCAAACAAAACCTTATACTTTTTTTGAGATAATATGAATAGAAAGTAGAACAAAATATTTCCTAATAAAAGAGGAAGCCGGATCTTTGTAAAAATGTGCATATTTAGGAACCCATCTTTGAAACGGCAAGTTCTGAGTGCAATTTAGAAATTGCTTAATGTAATACACTTAATAACAAGTAATTATTTAGTAAATGTAGTTATATTTTAGAAAAATGTCCAAGAATTCCTGACAATAGCTAAAATTACACAAAGATTAATTTTTTATTCATAAAAAATGATTGATCAATATTTACCCCAGAAACACAGTGATCAGGAATTACCTCGGGTCACTCTAATTCACATATTTTCGAATTTGTTTTGTATTTTCCTGTTTCATATGTCTATTTCATGTTGCATCAGTTACTGTAATGTTTTTATAATTTTTTCTCATTACGTGTAGAATAACAGGGTTTCAAGTAAGGCCGTATACTGATGTATTAATGTATCTGTATAAGACAGTAAAATAAACTATTTTATATTTAATACTTTATTTATTCTAATTATTTAAAGTTAACGTTTTGCTTACAAATGTTGCGTCAGTTACTGTGGAATGCACCTTGTATTTAATAAAAAAAAGAAAAAAAAACGCTTTTATTATAAAAAAAAGTTATACATGAAAATTTCTAAAGTATAGGATTAAGCTAATGCACTCTCAGAAACGCATGCTCAAATCTCACGAAACTTTCGTCGTATTTGACGAAACGGCTTCGTGAAAAAGGCTCCGAGTAAACCTTTCGTCAAATTGGCAAAATTTGTGTAGTAACTTTTTTAAGTCACGTGATCGCGCGAAAAAAGAATCGTTGTAAATGACGAAATTTTCTTGACGATTGAAGAATCGTCAAAAGGGCGAGCTCCATTTCTGAGAGTGTGTTTGGCTTAAAATCTAGATTTCTAGTATTTTTTTATAAGCCATTACTAAAATTATTGGAAAATTGCATTGCTTCCAAAATGTCTAAATCGAGTTAATCGTCAACATGACGCCGAAGGTAATAATTATCCACCCACCGATTCCCTCAAGAGCTACATTAAAATTAATTCAATTTTAATTATTGTTTTCAATGCCCGACTAGTGAAGTTAGATGTTTCATAACCCTCTTAAGGTCATCAAATGGTCAAATTAAACATTTTACGAGGGTGGAACTTCAAATTTAATATCGGGAGAGACTTGTGTACTAAAGTTGCACACTTAAAAGATAAATGTTAGTGCTTAATTTTGGTGTTAATACTTTTTTTTTCTGAAGCAAAAAATGTTTTCAGTTAGACTTTTCGATTTCTTTCGTTTAATACGTTACATTGTTAAACTCTAGAGATTGTATATTTGTGCTTTCTCAATGCTTGTAACCCATATCCCCATTATTAAACATTATAATAAATAATGCTAAACTACTCTTCATACTCTTCATTGTTTATTAAAATTTCAGTGACAGCAACGTCAGTGGCCTATGCGTAGTTAACACCACATGTTATAAAATAAATTAAAAAAAAAAAAAAAAACAATTAACAATGAATACATAAAAAATGTGATTATACTATTAGCACATGTAATAATAATTAAACTAATTATTTAATATTGTATAATATTAGAAAAATAATCATAAACTATACAAAATCATGGCTGCCTGCGATCATATAGCGGCTGTCCAAACGGGCGAAAAAGTGCGTGCAAGCAGAACTTACATTTTCTGCCACTTCAGTCAATTGGCGCTGTTAGCATGTACTTAAAAACGAGGATTTAAAAGTCTAACTATAGCAATATCATCGCGTTAAAGGCTTGAATTTCAAGACAGATAAACATTTAAGTGTTGAATGCAAAAGTAACTATCAAAATACGTTGCAGGGTTATGTATTTGCCATTAAAACGTTTTTAATGCAGAGGAAAAAAAATGAAAGGATCGTTTTTTTTTTTTTTTTTTGGTAGTAACGCATGCAGACTTTGAAGCTGCTCGTTAAGATACAACTTTCTTACATACGTATACTTTTATATATAATGAATACAGAGAAAATTTTCTTCGCAATTGGCTGATCATATGCTTTCAGAGTTATTTTTATTTTGAACGACAATAATTGCGCATAATTTTATGAAATACATTTATCCTCTCATACTGTATAGCACAAATAAATTGGCTAACAGGTTTTTGAAAGCATTGAATAGTCTTTAAATGGTTATTATTAAGCAATTTTCAATACATTCATGTTAATACTATTAAATAACAGCAGCTAAAAGAAAAATTACATAGGTTATGATTAATAAAGTTATTTTAAATATATGTGTTGATTGAATTATTTTAATTCCATTTATTCTAAATTTAAGTATTACAGGAAAATGGAACAGTTAGGTTGTGAAGTCATTTAACAAATAAAGATTGGTTGAATAATTATGTAATTAAGTAAATGATTAATGCAACATTTTTTTACTGTTATTGACAGACTAATAGCATAATACTAATAACTAATATTGCATTGTATAGTAGTACAGCTGACTTCAGTTAACTTCAACAGATGGATTATCATATAAGAGTTGCAACATTTTATTTTTTTTTTGCTGGTCTCATCTAAAGCAAATACACTAGTTAAATATTTGGAATAAAATCCTAAAATCTTAAGTAAGAAAGGTCAAAGATTAGGCCTTTGTAAAAGAAAACGCTTCAATGAAATGAACAATCAAGGGGAAATATTTTCAAATATTACACTTAAGTGCAATAAATGAGAAATTAAAAATAATTACTTAAAACGCTTCATTATATGCAGTTCAGAGTTATCAAGATTATTTTTAAAACTTGTAACTGACAATACTTGGGTGCCAACCCTTAGGGGGTTGGCACCCAAGTATTGTCAGTTACAAGTGACAGCAAGTTACAGCAAGATAGTGCATACTAATCGGTACGAAGTCCCCCAAAAAAGACAACTCCCCAAAAAGGCTAAAACTCAAAGAAAGCATGTCCCCTGCCCCGGGATGTCAAAAATTTCATAAAAAAATTTAATGGCGCAGTCTACGCCATGAACTTCCCTCGTGGACACTCCTGGATAAGAACAATTTTTCTTTAAATTTTCCTTTAAACATTTTTATTTAGATGACATACTCCTTGACAGCAAAAAGCAATGAGTATTCTCAGTCGGAGGGGGGGGGGGAGGACCGTCCGCCTACTTTTTTATTTTACACGATAGTCCCTCCACTTTTCAAAAGCCCCCTCCCCCCCACTATTTCATTACAATAACTTATGCTCTTATCTGTAAGCCAATCCCTCCCACCTCTTTTTTCTTTTTTTAGAAAAAAAGAAAAAAGAGGACCTGGACTTCCTCTGAATATTCTGAATTTTTAATACTCCATACACATGTTTTGGAATTAAAAGGAACCCCTTTATCAATGCGTAAAGATTTGACTTCAAAAATGTAAGTAATCCAAGTGGGTGTAAATGACTCGAATTACTTGGGGATCATTCATAAATGATGTCACGCTTCGAGGGGGGAGGGGGGTTCGTGAAATTGTGACAAGGGGAGGGGAGGGGGTAACAAGAAGTGTGGCATCATGCATTATGCAACATAGCGTGACGCGTGACAAAGGGGGGAGGGGGTCCGCTGAAGTGTGACATATTGTGACAAAAGGGGGAGGGGCTCAAATATGTTTGAAAAAAGCGTAACGTCATTTATGAACGGCCTCTTGCATCCAAATGCATACAACTCTGTTCATTGATAAAAGGATTCCTCTTGTCCCGAAACATGTTTTCTGAAGTTTAGGCTATAATGACGTTTGTTTTCTTATTAATAATCTGAAGTTCAAATAAATAAAACCAATGTATAAATAAATAAAACCAGTGAAGTTCGAGACATAAGGGGAAAATGCAAATGTCAGCCCTCACTGGTTAAAAATATCATCTAAATCATCAAACTCACGATTTCTATTTGTAGAGTAATTGAATAGGTGACATGTGGAGTGAAAAAACAATTAAAATATATGCATATAAACCAAACCTGAATTTAGTAAATCCCTGAAATTATAAAATGTATGCATTCACTAATTTAATGCTTAGAAAAAACACTCCATTGCTTTCTGTCATTTTTATTTCATTTACGATGAAAAATGTCTTTAAAATAAATATAAATATGTTAAACACAATTAAACATCGGGAGACGTATTTCCGATCAGTAATGCATAAACTAAAACTTTACCAAAAAGAAATCTTCATGATGCATGCTGCCAACCCGACAAAACAATGCTTTCGTAATGTATTTCCATCCAAAACTAGTACATGCTTGCAGCGCACCAGTGAGGAAAAAAATAACTATCGTTTGAACGCTTATTCCTTTGTTCTGGCGCCGCGTCTGGACAGCCGTTATATGATCGCAGGCAGCCATGACAAAATGCGCAAAGCAATATCCATATTTAAATCTAAAAAAAAAACAATAGTATTTTTAAACTCAAGGTTTTTTATATCAGTCATTAAAATAATTTTAATTAAAATAATGGTTAAAACAGAGTTACTATAAAAGCATCGCATTCCATAATATCTTGAGTTACATCTGCCGTAGAGCTATGTATTTTATATGATGAAATAAATTCCGTGAATATCTGTGACATTTGCCATTGCTTTAAAAAATAATAGCTAAATATATTGATCGTAAACGAAAAGAACATTATATGCCCACATAATATATCATAGCAACATACAAATTGAAGACCACTAAACAACTTACTCCACATAAAAAGATTAGAAAATTATAAATTTTACCATTGTTATGTTGAACATTAGAATCTCGAAATAAATTAGCTCTGGAAGCTGAAGTTTCATTCTGTCAAAATTGCAGGCTGCAATTGCTATGCATGTAAGAGTCTGATCGGTACACATTCTCTTCCCTTCTTAAACTGAAAACAATTTAACCCGAACCCAAAGTTAATTAGCTTCGATACCTTGTTTGCCATTCTTCCAATATGCTCCAATTCTCAAACTTGATTAATTATACACGAGAGCTGCTTAGTCATTTTAATTTAATCTTTCTTCACTGTACGATGTACGAGAATAGATGGCGATAAGGACTTAGCAGCTCGCAAGGAACTATTGCACTTTGCAAAGGAGGAAAATCATTAACTCTTCCCTCCGGAATGTGGATCCATGTTTCTTACATCAATGACAGAAGAGTAGAAATCAATGATATCTTGATATGCTTCATGCAAGAATGGATAGTTCAGAATGCTCAACTTCTTGGCGAAATATATTGTTATGACTAAAATACTATAAATTCATAGATACAAGCTTGCTGTAGAGCAGCGTTTCCGAACAGAGTTCTGCGAAACAGTGTGAAGTGTTCTGCAAGAAGTCAATAATTTTGGTTGTACTAATTATCCATAAAGTGAAAAATAAAACTTTAATTGGCTTAACAATGTGGTGTATTACTCTTAGTACTATGTTGATATTTACATTACGAGTTAAGACATTTCGGCAGTTATTTATCCACATATAGTCAATTTTCTCCTAAATGATTTAATCTAATAAAAATATAATGTTTTCTGAATTTTGCCTTTAAACTACTTCATAAAAATTAATATTTGTATTAATTATCATTTAACCCTCTCATGCATAAGTTCTTCATTTGAGCTACAAAAAAATTTCGATATGCTACAAAATCATTGGATTGTTGTGTAATAAATTTACTTTTGGAAATTTTTGTCCTGATAGTCAAAATTTGGTGTTCTCGTACAAAAACATAATATGCTTGTGTGGTATATTTAATAAAATACTACATTTATGGTATATTTATGGTATATTTACTCATGTATAATAATAAACATAGAAAAACTAAACATTCAAGCTTCATTTATAAGATGTATGTAAAATAATACCATCCTTTCCAATAATGTAAGATACCATCCAAAGTAAATAAACATAATTTAATTTGAAAATGAGGGTTTCATTTCTTGATACTTCCCGTTTACTTTCAAAGAGCTAATATTCTCTTAATTCTCTTGAATGGCCTGTGAAACTTTGTGTGGTTTCCAAGACATGTTTGGAGTTTCCCAATGAGTACTACATGCAAATTACAGCACAAATGCGAATATAAATAACGTTTTGAAGCAAATATTTATGCATCCTCGTGTGAGGCCTTAATGTATGAGAGGTTTAATATAAGTACTGATCCTCTGAAACTACCTTTTAAGACAATTTTAGCGGAGAACTGGAGCAGCCATTATTTGGAGTTGCACCATTCCGTCTTCTAAATATAAACGGGTATACGTGAAATTGGGGAAATTTGTTTACTTATAAAATTCGTCAACACCGTATGCTGGAATCAAAACAACCCTGGTAATCACCATTTCTTGAAGAGGTATTAGAGATGAGAAATGAGTGTTCCACCCACTGCCTGAGTGTTAGCTGATTTGAACGGTCGGAAACGAACAAACCTCGCAGTGGCCCGACTCTAAAATATTTGAGTTTATTTGGGAAATACCCCTGAACAATCCGTCTAATTACCGTTCGGTCTAATACGTCCGGTACACTTTCGTTCGTTGAAATTAGTTTTGATATTGTTTTAACATTAAATGTTAATTTTATTTAATATTAATGATAATAGAAAAAATACAAAGGACATTTTTTTTTAATATTTACTTTTTAAGAAACTGAAGTTATTATATCAGTTAAACTATAACAGTTTTTTATTGAGTTCAAGAGTCAAAAATAATGTTTTGCTTTTGTTTTTTTTAAATGAGGTTGAATTTAGGCATTCTCGTTTTTCTCCGCAGCAAAAACCGATTATTTTGAACACTGAAACTACAACATGCTATGAAGTATGAAATTATATTTTTATTAACTTAAAAATATATGTCTGTATTCAGTCAATAAGAAGCTTTTCAAGAGAGGAATTAAGATACAAACAAGTAATAATGCAGAATAACGCATATGAAATTACATTTCTGAAAGAAAAACTTTCCCACCCCTCGTTGTTTTTTTTTTTCTGATGTATCCTTTTGTAAATCTCAGTTTCATACCTTCTACCTCCCCTTAATTTAAAGTATATAAATGATTTGGCGAGACGAACTAGTGTTGGAGTGAGGGAAAAAAACTAGCTAGCAGAACGGAACTTAAAGCCTGACTTGTTCTTGGTAGCAGTGATATTCGTTTTCACTTGACTATAATAAATGAATCGTTTTCAAATTCAACAGATGATAGAAAAGTAGCTCTCAGAGCATAAATACTCGATGTGCATGATGTAATGTCTGCTGAACAGTAACATAGAAAATCATCATAATTGTTCAGTTTGAAAAGTGCTTCGCACTGAAGCAGGAAACCAACAAGATTGAAGATCCGTTTCGCAATCAACCGCACTAAATGTAGACGTGACAGTAGTTTCGTGAAACTAAACAAGAAACTGTTGGGCTTCCAATCGCAGAAAAATTTGCCAAAACGATGTGTTGAAAATTTCTTAAAAAACATTAAGTACATGTTACCGAAAAAAAAAACCAAGAAAGGCTAACGTCAAGGCTAATGGAATGGAACTAGTTGAAATTGTTCCAGTGAAAGAAGATAGGGTATACGATAAACAGCATTGAAGATCCGTTTCGCAATCAACAGCACTGAATTTAGGTACGATATATGTTTAGTCAAAATAAAACAACATGTTTGACTCGAAACCGCCGATTTTTTTCTTTCTTTCTTTCTTTTTTTTTTTTTTTTTTGCTAATGATTTGTTGGAATTTTTTTGAAAAACATTTAACAAATGTATATTATAGTGGCATAAAAAATATATGCTTATAGAATGCCTCAAATGTCAAATGGAATGGAACTTACTAATATAGCTCTTGTGATAGTTGAGAGAAAAAGAATGATTTAACAAATACATATATTAAACAAAAGTCTTATGCATTACATTCACACACACATTTTACTTACTTATAGGTGAAGATGAGAAAAAAAAATACACAAAACTTTTAAATATTTATCATAGATATTGCAAGGCCATTTTAAATTTAAAAAGCATATTCTCTATTAAAATACGTTTTCAACCTGTAACTTTTTTTTTTAATGGCTGTCAAGATAAACTGTCGCAGAGTATAAGAACGTGCATCAATATGTCTAGAAAAGTAATGCTATTTTGACTAATACTAATTGATGAAAATAATTACAAAATATTAACCTTCCTAAAATCTACAGCAACGTAAGGTTGCTAGTAGAAATATTTTTGTATAAATAGAAAAAACTTTTAAAACATTCAAACACAACACAAAACCAAAACGATTAATAAATAAAAGTAAAACTAAAGCCTGCTGTAATAAATGATACTAATAAAAAAAACACTAAAAAGACCTATTTTATCAAATGACATGATAGTAGTACATGCGTTATTAGAGTCATCAAAGCGATTTTGCAACGGTGTGAACGGGATGTAACATACGGTATTCTTTATCTTGAAACATTCACTCACTTACATTCGTTTCACGTTCGCTGCGATTCTATCTCAAAATGGTAATGATCATTTACATTCACTGTCGATTTGAAGCACAAAATACGAGGCGTAATACCTCGATAAAGGGAGTTTGAAAATTACTTCTTCAGAGTGGGATGACACATACGTGACCATCCGAATTTTAATACGTAATGATTACTTCTCTAAAATTTTAATAAACATTGGATCTTTATGATCAACATAGATTTTATTTCATTTTACTCTTGAAATTTAGTATTCAAGTCACAACCTCGATGTAATCGCGATGGCTTTCAGTAATTATAAAAGGAAATTATAATTTATCATGTATCACACTTACACTGTTTAACCAAAATTCATATTATTGAGATAAAATGGCTTATTTTCAAGAAGATCGTTTTCTTGCTTATAACAAGGCAGTGTGAAAATGACTTAGATTTGAAAATTGTAGTTATTTTCCAAGTAAACGTTTTCACAAAAAATGATTTCGTACGATCTTACTGTTGAGAGACTCAAGAAACAATTAAAAGAAAAAAAATTTTTTTTCTCATATTTGAGGTAACACTCTATCAGACATCACTAACAAAACATGTGCAGAGCAAGAGTACAAGAGTACGTCGTCGTTGAGTACGACGCCACAGAGGCCATCGATTGGACAGGGGAAAGTTGTTTTATATGGCTTCCAAACGCTCCAGTTGCGGGAGCTAAAGTCCTTCCTTGCTAAATTTGTTCATGGCAGAATCCAGAAGAGTTTTAATTATCCACTCGTCCATTCTGTTTTGTTTTACTGCGTCCGATTCGAATCCTACTACTTATTCATTGTGTATTCCTTCTACAAAGAGACGAAGATACAACTCACATTCTTGAATTGTTCTGACGTCTTGCGCGGTAAATAGTTCCTTAATTGTGATTCAACTACTATAGTTCTGAAGAAGTTATCGTTAAAAAAAAATCCCTGTATTAATTGTGCACGTAAAGTTGATCTGTAAATGTTTATTTTTTTTGCAGCAAAAATAAAATATTTTCTCTTTCTGTAACCATAACTTCTTAGTAAGTATTGGTGTCTAAAACTAAAAACAACGCTTATTCATTTTTAAGTCAAAATTACTCACAAAAAATTAGCGGGTGCATTTTCTCATTTTTTGAGCATAATTTATAACAATGCAACCATAAAAATAATTAATTTTAATGACTATCTACGTATACCATATCAAAATATCTCTAGTAGCTATAAAATCACGGAAAAGTTCGAAATCATGTTTTAAGCTCTAAATTATTTATGAGAATAAATCTAAACCAACATTCAATTTTTATATCCATTGGATTATAACTTATTCAGTCATTGATTTAATTTTTGGCACGGAAGTCAGTTCAGTGTCCAGTTTGTTATTTTCCGCTCAAGAGAAGTCCTCCGCTGTCTTTATAATAGAAACGCTAGAAACCAAACAGAAGACACACGAAGAAAGAAGGAAAAAAGCAGATTTCTAGAGAAAAGTATTATCCCGGATACCTTATCTATAGAGCAAATGTTTCTATAGAGTTGTCTTCAATGCTTCCAAAGGAGACTCGATCTACGGTCGAAAAGATAAATTCCTGAGCATAAAGAAAATGAATTTGGTGACGAGTTATGGAAATAAATGCCTCTTAAGTTATTTTTTTTTTCTTGACTGATTTCTGGCATAACATTGAGGCTAATTTTATGTGCATTGTTTAATACGAGATGAACGTAAATAATTGATTTAAGATTAAGACAACAGCACAAATATGTTTGGTTAGTTCATAAATCAGCTGTTGCACAACATACCCTAAGGCCACGTGCTAACAGGGTAAAGGAGTGAAGTAGAAAAGCACAACTGGTTCTTGAAAATTGTACTAAAGAAAGAGTTACTTTTCATTCTAGGATTACAACACGATGTATAACTAACTTAAATCGTGGCTAAAAGTAATATATTTCGCAGCTAAAAACTGTTATAACTAGAATAATTTTCAGTACATTTTAAACAGTAGCAATCTTTACTGACAAAAACAAAACATGAATGTTTGCAAACAAACATCACTATGACAATCAACAATGTTTGGTGGCAAAATAGTGCAGTTCTTACGTAATACCATAATTTATTTCCGTTTTAAAATTAAGTTCATCTCAGAGAGGGATTGGTGGTTATATCTACACTGGTCAAGAATGTTTTTAACCCCTTAACTGGTTAATTTGTTTACCACAAATGTTCCTAAAAAAAGCATATTTTTATTGTATTAATTAAAGTCCTAACTTGGTATAAAAGGAAAATGAAAGAATTTTTTAAAATTTTCATAAATAATGAATTTAATTGAATAATCATTTAAAATGAAAGATTTTTTAAAATTTTCATAAATAATGAAGTTAAGCATTTTATTTATTTTATAACTTTGAAACACAAATGCCCCTGAATGACTATCTTTCAATATAATAAAAATACGGGCAACTCAAAACAAGAAAGGCGGAAATTTCAATGCCCGTACGCTGTACGGGCAAACCAGTTAAGGGGTTAAGTGTATTTTAACATTACCCGAAGAGCAAATTAGTAATATCGTCGACATTAGCGCTCACGTAAGCAGTCTACTAGAGTAACAAACCGGAGAGTAGATTGGCCAAGTGACATATAATTTTTAACGTAAATGAGGCAGGAAAAAAAGACAAAACTGGTAACCTCCGTACTTAATGACACTGATAAAATCGTGTGACCACAGAGTTACTGGCCTTTATGCCGCGTTTACACGATGCCAGTTGAAGAGACAATTGTCTGGAAACAGCTTATTGGTATAAGGTTATTGGCTTAAAGCTAACTACGTGTGAACAATTTAGGCGAATTGGCGAGCCAACTGCCCCGACAGTTGTCCTGAAATTCAGTTATCTCGAGGAGTAGACAGAGGACAATGAACTGGGCCCAGTGACGCTCCCACCGCTCTGAAGCCGCGTTTATACGATGACAGTTGAAGAGACAATTGTCGGGGCAAATTGTCTCTGGACAGTTGGGGCAATGTCATGGCCAGGTCAGTTTGAAGAGAACCTGTTCACACCGTGAAAGTATTGGCGTATCAGTTGATGACGAAACAAACACAGCAGAATTGACTGACATGAGTAAAAATGCGCAACACAAAGCAAATCAACTGGCTGCAACGTTCACACGGCGCCAACTGGCTCGACAACTGTGATTCAGAGTGGTGGGGTGGGGGCGTCACTGGGCCCAGTTCATTGTCCTCTATCTACTCCTAGAGCAAACTGAATTTCAGGACAACTGTCGAGGCAGTTGGCTCACCAATTGGCCTGAATTGTTCACACGCAGCCAATAACTTTATGCCAATAAACTGTCTCCAGACAATTGTCTCTTCAACTGGTATCGTGAAAACGCGGCATGAATCACAGTTGTTGAGCCAGTTGGCGCCGTGTGAACGTTGCAGCCAGTTGATTTGCTTCGTGTTGTTCCAATTCACTTGTGTCAGTCGTCTGCTGTGTTTGTTTTGCCATTTTTCGTCACCAACTGCCATGCCAATACTTTCACAGGTTCTCTTCCAACTGGCCTGGCTATGACATTCCTCCAACTGTCCAGAGACAATTGCCCTCAAAATTGTCTCTTCAAGTGGCATCGTGTAAACGCGGCTTAAGTATCCAGTTGGCTCTGACTGAAGCCGACCAATCCGATTTAATTTAAATTTAAGTCAATTTCAAATAAATTAAACATTTTTTTGTTTAAAAATAAAAATTCTCCAAACAATTCATGAAAAAAATCAATAAATACCTATAAGTTAAAAGAAAAGCAATAAACTATGTATATTTCCAAACAAGTGGTACACAGTTACCTATGTGGCAAAAACTAACCGTGAAAGAACAACGTTGTAAAGCTGAAATTGCAAAATGTACAGCACAGCATAAACATGATTCAATGTGTTCCTTTATCTCAGTGATGAAAAGTTTTGGTCTGAAAAACGAAAGGTAGCTGTCCGAAAGAAGTATCATTATGACTGATGATTACGTTTCCGAAGCTCAAGACCTTTTCGCGTTCAAAAATAATTCTAATAATAAAATATGTGCATTAAAATATTTTGCAATTTGTCAATTACAACGTTCTTCTGTGACATTGGCTACATACTTTTCTGACAGATTCTCCGAAAGTTGTCACGCAACGAAGAAAAATAATTCTGTGCAAAAATAATAGTAAATGGCTATGGAAATCCGTCATTTTGTACCTCGGTTATATTAAATACATAATTCAAATTATTTCGCATCAAAATCGAATTTTATTGGTAAACATAATTCGTATAATTTGATTCTTAGCTAAGTCAAACATATTGATTCATTTTGCTAGTTTGTTTCTCTACAAATTTGTCAAAAAAAAAAAAAAAACTCCGTATAAACTTATAGCCACAAGCTATTCTTTACCGGTAATTTTCTAATTGTATCCCCATTTTTTACATCATTTTTACTCAATACATATGGATGTGAGTATAATAAGCAAATATACAACTAAATAACAAGATGTAAAACTACTGATTTGCGCGTGAAAATTTAAAAATGAAACTATGTAAAAACCAAGGTAAAATATAAATTAGAGTAATAAAATTACTAGTCTTGCTTAAAAAAGAAAAAAAAATAATAACGGATGCTTAATAATGTACTTTTATTGTTTTTAATCACTATCTTATTTTATAAATTTTATTTTTGTCGAAGGATATCATTTGATATATTTCTTAAGTTGCAAATTCTCTCTTTAAGATGCAAATAAATTTCAAAAGCTAATTTTAAGTGCGCGGAATGGAAACGATGAAAACGTCAAGGAAAAAAGTCTGAAAAAGACAAATGAACTTTCTCGTAAAGATGACAGGTCCGAACCATTTAGTGAGACTAAACATATTCTTAAATTGAAAATTTGTGCATAATGTGTGCAATTGTCACACAGTATGGCTTTACCAAGCTGTTTTTCTTAGTTCTGGGACGTAATGATGTAAAATACAGAGATTAATATTCATGAGCAAACATTTTTTCCCTTCACTGCTCTGCAATTTGAATGCAAATAGTCTAATTTCACCGAGTCCAAGGGCATAACGAGATCCTTTACCAGTATAAGTTACTCTTTGCTATGAACAGACGTAGTTAAGTAACTCAGAGCCCGCTCATTAACCCATATAAATGAAAAACTACTCAAACGGCTGAATATCACTGACTTTTGGTAATAAAAAAATATTTAACTTGGTAACTTTAACAATGCATCTTAATACGGGCACACACTTTGAATAAACAAAGGTGCATTCTTAACACAAGGAGCACTATTTAAGATTTTTACTCTCTATTACCTGAGTTTTTCTAAGAAGCTAAAAGTACGGTTAGTTGAAAATTAGTGTAGTAATACAAGAGCAACAAAAATTACTTATTTTTTTGCAATTTATTTCTTTTCGCATGTATAAACTTCAAGGGTACTTCGCATGTAAAAATACATTATTATTATTCGATATTTTAAATTGTGAAAACACTCTTGGCAGTTCGTATCAATGGATATGTCATAGATAAACGTGAAATGAACAGTACGAATTGGAAAACGAAGACGTAAAATTATGTCAAAAAAATCATTAGAAATTACTGCCATCAGAAAATAAGCGCACATTTTTACGAATTTGCCGCAACAATCTGTTAGTTGCCAGTTACATCAGTGCAAAACAAAACAATGGTGAAAAGTGTAAGATTTTGTCTCTTTTCAGCAAACATTTGTCTCTTTTCTAATTGAGCCCGAGACTAACTATTGCTTTTTTTTCGATATTGCCTTCTACCTTTTGTGGATTGGAATCTTTGTGCACTTTCATTCTAATTTTCTTTCCCCTTAGTATTCTTCTCTTGCAAATAATTGAGTAACTATGAGTTGAAAACAACTTATGTATTTTACTACATATGTTTTCGTTCAACTCATGTAACAATAACATAAGTTGAGAGCAAAACAGTTTTTGAAATATTTAACAATATCATCCAAAAAAAAAAAAAAAGAGAGAGAATAATAGAATGATAAGGAAGAGTTTAGGATCATCATTAGCATGATAAGCATTAGCAAGCCTATTTTTTAATACGAAAATGTATTTTGGCATGTTTCACGCATTAATTTTATTTATGTTTCAAGACTTTTAGCTGCCTACATATGCAACACGTATCTTACAGTTCAACTGCCTCTTTTGTGCACCATCAGTTACTTTGTTAAACAATGTATATATTCTTCACATAAACAAACTATAGAAAACCAGCCCACAAAATGATCTCATCTCTCTGTTGATGAAGCAAAAAAGTTACACATAATGAGCATTAAATGTAATTATGGGCCGGGACACACTAACTGAAGACAACTAAGTATTTCCCTATTTTGTACAGTGTGGGTTCATCCGCGCCCACTCGAGCATTTCAGGCAGTGTCTTTTCTTCTGAACTCAGCCATCTGTACCTCTGCAACGCGGATGGCGTGAAATGGCCACACCTATCTTCAAATAATCGTATTCTTGTGTTAAGAAGATAATTGCTAAAGTTAAGGGGAGGCACTAATCGACTTCGCACAGTTTACGACAACCTAATTTTAGCCTGAAAATATGAAGACCAAAAAAGACAAATTACTACTTTTCTGTTGTAACTCAGGTGACGACGCTTTGACTCAAGAATGATATCCGAATTAAAAAATGCATTCCATAATTACGATAATTGTAAAAATGCTATTTATTTCCTGACAATGGTAGAATTCAGTCACATGTAAATATAGCTGTTAGGGAAGAAATATTAAATATAAGAAACTTGCTCCAAGCCTTATTATTTCCTGTAAAAATCGAAATGGTCAATAGTCAGAGTCGATCACGTATCCAAAGAGTGAAGTACGCTTACATTTGAATATTAACGCAATTCATAATGTAATATTTTTTAATGCTATTTAGCACTGAATAGTTCACATGTTTTTGTTACCCTGACTACTCTAATATTTCATACTTGTATGATTATGAATTTATATTAAAATGAACACTGTTTTACTTCGTAATTATAATGAACCTTGTGGGGGAAGAAAAGCGATATAAAATATTCATTAACATTGAATTCAAAAAACTCGATCTCTTTTCCTTGTTAAAGTACAAATTCGGAGGAGAGTACAGTCGAGTTTCGAAAACTCGGCTTAATGTAGACCAAAGGGTGGCAGAGTTTGCGAAAGTCCCGGGTTATCGGGAATGAACAAAACTGCTCACATACCCTTTAATAGAGAAAAATACGTATTTTATAAAGGCATTGATCTTTTACTACAGGAAAATGAAAATTAATGATTACAGTGTTAAGGAATTTATCTAATAAGACAGATCTCAGAAAAATACTTTATGAAGACACAAAACTGGCCATAATAAAAATTCATCAGCTGATTTTGCAAAAGATAGTAACTTTTTATTTTGTTCTTTAAAATAAATGTCCTGTAGCATTCTTGTCAGGGTGTTGCCGAGTTATCCGGACTGCCGGGTTATCGAAAGCAGAGTTTGCGGAACTGCCCTGCTGTATTATGCATTTACAAAGCTATTCTGTAAGCCTTAGCTGTATTTTTCAGGGGGGGGGGAGGCGGTCTGAAGAAATGTTACCGATTGATGATGATCTTTTAAAACATATTAAACAAGTAATATGCTTGAACGAGTAAATGATGATGCGTCATCTTTTATTATGGTCATTTCGGTTTAGCAATTATTTAGATAATTTTTCTGCAAAAACTGGTCAAGTACTCTAAGAGCAGAAGTTCTTGCATACATTTCATAAACCTTAAACGCTTTTGAACTGCAAAATGCATTATTTTACAATTCCATCTCCAAAGTAGAATTTTAGAAAAAAAGGAAATTTTCTCTGTGTTTTTTCCCCAGCTAAATCCCAAGTGTGTATAGACCAAACAAATATTTTATGAAATTAAAGTGCGTTTAACATAGTATAACTCAGTATAATTCAATATTGAAAGTAGTTTAATTATTTCAGAAGCTAAATTTAAGAACTAGTGTCGCGCAGCGATAGCCAGTAGGGCGAATATCAACAAATCTGGCGGTCAATAGGGAAGTTTTCGATTTTCTAATTTTATTTTTAATCTACAGAATAACATATTTTCACACCATCTGTGCAAAAAATTTTGTTATACGATTAGTGTTTATTTTTTAAATAATTTTTTTAATTCATGCGCAGTCAGGGATCGCGAAAAAAACTTTCTGTGCATCGGGCATGATTTGCGTCACAGGTTGGATGACGTATATAGCTTGGCGAGCGTAAAGCCAGCCAGCCATTCACAAACGAGCCATGTGGGAGCGAAGCCGTTTGGAGCTCATCTATTTGGATAAAAAGATTTACAAGTTCAAATCTGTATGTATATAACAAAAGAATTAAAAAACAGTGGCCTAAGCAAGTGGTTACTAAATAAAACGCATACACACGTAAATCAAAAAATTGGATACATCGGATTGCCGAGCTGTTTGCGAATGAGCGAACGCATAATTTGAGCTTCTGAAGCTTGTTTATGTTTTAATTTTTGCAGAAAATAAAATGAATTTCGCCAATATACAATAAATTTAGCCAAAAATGAGTTTGGATGTAATTAAAAACTAAAATCTCAACTATAATGAAGTTTACCTGTTTTAAAGAAACATTTGTTGATACATAGACCCCGCTTAACGTAGTGAAGATGGCCGAATGGTTAGGGAAGAAAGCTTGTACTTCCTTCGACCGTGGTTCGAATCCCGAGGATTTAATTTGCGTTTACTCCTGCAAATGTTTTGCTGCACCGTTGATTTTTGATAAACTAAATATAAAAAGGGAGCTTTATTTAGCGTTTTTTTCTCGTGCAGGGGGGGGGGGGGGGTAATTAAAAGATAAACTATTAAAATTATATATTAAATTAAATATTCATTGCGTAAAAAGATTTTTTTAGAATGAATTCGTCGAACAGACTCTATTATTATTAATTTATTAGTTGCTAAATTGAAGCATTTTATGTGGATACAAGATATTCTTTCTGAATATATATATGTACGGGGGGATTTCTTGTTTCTTTGTGTTATATTTTTGTCGTTGTGCTCTTTCTTATATTTGCGTTCGATCAATATGTCAAATACTAATTATAAGTATTGTTTTGTACCTGGATGCACATCAACGACTAAAAAAAACTACAGGCAAACGCTTCATTAATGTTCCAAGGGACCCTAACTAAAGTTCGAAAAGCGTGGCTATTTAAATGCAGAAGCGATGTTTCTATGAAGTCGAATTTTCATTGCTGTGAAGCTCATTTCTGTAAGTACAACTAAGACATAACAACATATCTACTTAAAAATTACAGTACCGGTTTCGTTCGTGCCTAATAGTTTTCAAAACACAAATAAATAAATAAATATATATACATATATATAATACATATAACAGAAAAATGGCATAATTAAGGCCCTTAGGATTATTTTTATCTTAAAATTTAAATGATATTAGTGTAAGAACAACACGAGCTGATTAATTACAATACAATGGAAATAACACAGAACCGGAAAGAAATAATTTGAGTGCAGCAAAGCCATATCCAGAATTTTTTTCGGGGGGGGGGGGGGGTTAACTTGGACACGCTTGTGTTAAGAAAAGTTTCAGGGAGGAAAATATGCTTCATTGCGAACATTTTCGGGAAACCCATGCCTTTCCCGCTTCTGGATACGGCCTTGGAGTGTAGAAAATATTTTGAGTTATCGAAAACGAGAAAGAAAATTTTCCTGTTCAAGGGATAAAATTACATTAAAAAGTAATGAAAGTAAAAATAAATAACTTGATTCAAGACATCGAAAAATTTAGGTAAATTGAAATTTGTATTATTGCAAGTAGGAAATACACATTATTCTTTGGCAGCAGTGCAACTCTCAGCTGATTCAATTTTATTTTTTTGCTTCTTTGACTACCATAACAACTTGGTTAGGACTCTTTAATTTGTGCCCAGGACATACACGACTTTTGACTGTGCTAATTCCTGCTGTCCTTTTTAGTTGTACATATCCAACAGCTGAATCACCATATATATTCTTCTCTGCAAGAGCTATTTATTAAAAATATCATAATTACCTTCGGGATCATTCATAAATGATGTCACGCTTCGAGGAGGGAGGGGGGTTCTTGAAATTGTGAAAACAGTGTGACAAGGGAGGGGAGGGGGTAACAAGAAGTATGGCATCATGCGTTACGCAACATAGCGTGACATGTGATAAAGGGGGGGAGGGGGCCCGCTGAAGTGTGACATTGTGACAAAGGGGGGGGGGGGTCAAATATATAGGAAAAAAGCGTGACATTATTTATGAACACCCATTTCTCTGTATAATTTTTGAAAGATTAAACAAGGACTAAAATATTTTTCAAAATAATAGAATGAATTTAAATATAATATTTATAATCCCCCTTTTTAAAAGAAATTTTTGAAAGCATTTTAAGGGATTCCAGACTTAAACAGAAAAATATAAAGTTAAACATGATATATCACGATTGGGAAATGAAATTTAAAAGATTCTGTATGGCATTTAACTGCACTACCTGCATTTTAAAGTCAATAAAAGTTGCAACATCGTTTGGCTTAATGCTTTTTCTATGCTAATTTGCAGGCACTGGCGTAGATAAGGGGGTGGTTTTGGGAATAACCCAACCCCCCCTGAAATGGTAAAGATTGTCTAGAATTGGACCAATTTTTCTTGGAAAACAATGAAATTAGCAGACTTCTCCCGAAGAACCCCCCTCCCCCCGAAATCCAGGTCCAGCTACGCCATTGTTTGCAGGTTATTTTTCACATGAAAAGGAAACACATGATCAATTCAAAAACCTCACTAATGTTTTTTTTTTGAGTTCCACACTTGAACCGCAAGTAAAAAAACGGAATTTTCTTTAAGTAAAAAAAAATAAACATCGGAAATCCTTTGGGGGGGGGGGGGGTAGCATAATAATATTCTTCATTTCAAAAATATAAGATTCATTGCCAAGAAAGCGATAAGCTAAGTAATATGCACTACACTAAATAGCATGATGAACTGCACTGGGGTTACCAAAACATTACCAAAAAGTCGCCAAGCAACAAAAATACACGTAACTGAATAAATAAAACGAATTTTAACTCGGAAATGGGTAATCAAAAACTTGCTGTCTAAAAGGGATCCTACAGTCCATGATGAATAAGAAAAATATAAAAAATAGACAGTAGTTTAATTAAATGGACGCACGTTTAGTTAAATGAATCGTTGAATGAACGCTGCAAAATACGAGGAGTTCGAGGCGCGAGGTGCCCGCTTACGTCAGACAGTGACGTATTAAGCTCCGCCTCGTTTTTTGTGGATGGGATTTTTAAAAATTAATTAAAAATCAATGTTCAATTTTATTTGTTCGGCATGGGTGAATTCATGAGTTTTATAACAGTCTTAACAATATCTAAGCATCAAAATAGGAAGATTCTGTAGGTGGAAACTTCCCTATTCCTCCCCGATTCTGAATAGCCAGTAACACCCTCAGCACCTTCAGGAGAATGAAAAGAGAGCAGACGGGACGAGACCCAGAGGGAGAAGACAGGTGGTCCCGCTCGTTGGCCGTACGATCGGCAAGGCTGGCCAGCGGGTAATTTCTCTGGAATCTTATTAGTTAGCTATATTAATACTCAGTTATGTAATAATTAAAGTAGACGTTCATTGTAAGATATCCTAACCCAGAATTAATAAATGAAACTGTTCGATTAAGATGTTTCATCTTATTACATTACCGTTGCTAGATGATAAAGTAAATTCATAAACTCTAACTTCGGTATATCTGGTCTAGCTTCGGTACACTAGCGATATGGGTTAAGTTTTAACGATCGTGAAAGGAACATTTGTAACATGATTCCAAAATGAAGAATATTGCGCTGTTTCTATAGTATCATTATCAAATATGATATAAGTGCATAAATTGCCTTACATGATTAAAAGGCCACAGTGTGAGGTCTTTGAGCCTCATTTTATTATTTGACCGTTTATTTACTAATTATTGTTTTATTAACTTTTATCACATGATTGATATGTGAGATCTATGTCAAAATTTAATTTCATAACTGTAACTGCCGTAATGTGTGAGTCCATAAAAATTAGAAATATAGAGAAATATACATTTATTCATACATTTTTTAAAATTTGCAATTCCGCCCTATGTGTTTTTACAACCAAACCTATAGCGGTCAATTGCAATTTTTTCCCTCTAGCGTTCAGAGTTAATATGATATTAAATATTGTTGTGCTAGTCATTATGAGAATAAGAAACTAAACATAAACGTTCAAGCTTTTTTATTGCAGAATGTGACGGCAAAAACAATCTTAGTTATAAGCAGAAATGAATTATTTTTATATTTGATCCCTGACTGCGAAACAGAGGTAAACATTTCAGTATGTTCTATATCAAATAAAAGATAGCCTTTTCTCGAAATATCAAAAAGTAAATCAATATATAAAAATAACAATAGTAAAAAATAATATGAATTATTTAGTTGAAAAAATAAATGAAAGATGAGCTGTCAATTTATCAGTAGCTTGTAAAAACAAAACAACATCGTTATTCAAAGCCCAGTTTACAAATTAGAACATTTTAATTGAAATAATGTTGAAAAAAAATATTTTGCTTGTAAAGAAATTATTCTTTAAAGGCCAGGCAGACTATTCACGCTTTAAATGCAGGAAATGTAGAAATGAAATAATGAGATTTTTTTTCTTTCTGAAAGGAGCGGGATGAAAGGAGAGAATGAAACATCAAAAGAGATAATGCTGAAGAAAACAATTTCAAAAAAGAGATTTTGCTACGCAGCACGTAGAAATTTCAATCTCTTCGCTCCGATTATTGTATAAAAACATGTCCGAAAAAAGAATTTAGCAAAAGTTGATTTTCACCTTGTTCAAAGAAAATCAGTTTTCAGTTTGCATGGCAAATATTTAGAAATTACAATCATGAAGCTTAACAATACTATGAAATACTCTTATTTTGTTAATAACCACCAAAATATTTTTCAACCTAAAACGTGTGCAAATTTTAGCATTAAATATTTAATTTATTCGATAAATCTATTTAATATACATATTTACATAAGTAAATGAACTGAATACATCTTCAGAAAATAAATGACTTAAAACACAAAAATATTTCAGTGTTTCAACTGATTTAGCGCTAGTTCATAAATACTTCATTACTTTTACACAAATATAAATTCATAATGATAAAGTTGTTAGCAAATACGTAAAAAAAACTCTGTCAAGCAAGAGTCAATCAGCTACCATTCCGTGTCTAATTTTGCATCACAACAATATATTTGGAAGTGGTTGTAAGGAAAACTAAATTATGTTATATACATATACGGATCGCGTGCTTATCTAGTGGTTAGGATGTCGGACTTTCACCTGGAAGGTCGCGTGTTCGATACCCACTGAAGACCCACCATGTACACTTGGGGATACGTGCATGTAAATTCCGTAGCCACTACCTCGCCCCCGGATGTAAGGCATCCCTAAGGCCTAGTACTAACAGGGAAGGAGGTTGGAGGGGAAAAGTAATAGGCAGCGGACAGAGGACTTCTGAAGCATAACTATAAAGTGAAAGCCAATCAAACTATTTTCTCCACAATTGTAATCTCATAGGCATGTGATTCTTCTGAAGTTATTTTTGTCATTCGCGTGTTACAGAAAATTGTCAAATTCTTCATATTCTTTCTGATGTCAATATAGCTCTTAGTATTTAGACATGAAAAATATTTTAAACACTATTTTGTCATTCTTTATTAGTTTCTACGAAAATTATTTCATAAAACAACGCATATAACACTTTTAAAATATTATTAGCTGACAATGCACAGTTTATAAAATGATTTTCTTGAAAAAAAACAAACAGCAACACTATAAAACCTATAAAAACTCTAGAAAAATGCGCTGTATTATAACAGGAATCTGACAACTAAGAAACACAGATTATATAATTTATTGAAATTTCAGAAAAAGGATTTCAAAGTTTTCCTGCCGTACAAGAAATTTTTCGCTCCACTGAGCAGTTGCTATGATACTGTATAATATTTGATTCCTTTTACGATAGTGACGTCTACTGGAAAATATCGATGTGCTAGAAATAGATGAAACAGTCAACAGACTGGTTGTAAAATTACGTTGAGAGGGGTGAAGAAAATTTTCTCAGAGTATTTGCATCTCGCCGTGAATAGAAGTTATAAATATTTATTTATTTATTTTCAATTTTGAGCTTTGTTTATTTTGCTGAATTCATTATCAAAAATAACAGCTAGAAAGTTTATTATCGCATTTTCAAGAAATGTCAATTATTTTGCTCATTTTTTATGCATGGTTTATGTGTAAATTTTCATTATGAACAAATGTATGCAAAAAAAGTTTTCTGGCTATTACCAATAGAGTTCCTATACAAACTACCACCAACTTATTTATCACCAAAGTAAATGTGACGTGAGCGAGTGTGGGAATTGAGCTTAATGTCAAATAACAAAAAAAAAAAAAAATAATAAGAATAACTGCTTGTAAACTGCAAAGATTATCTAATGATTTAAAAACATTTCCATCAAAATAACATACAGATTTTCTTCTGTAAATAAGAATGAAAAATTATTAAACGATTATGTTTTTTATAGTTTTTGAATCAAATGAGTGTCTTTCATTTAAAATATTAATCTTTGTTGACTTTTAAAATTTCCCTGAATAAAATTTTACTCTAGCAGTTTAAAGTTTAGGAAAATTACTAGAGCATTCACACCAGCTTTCTCTAAAGTAATTTTATCCGGAAAATAATTGGTAATCACGAAACATTTCGCAAACTTTCAGTCTTGAAAGGTTAAAACGAATCAAATGTTTCAGGCGTTCAAGTACAGCATGCTAATGTAAATAGAAAAGGGGAACGAATGAAGTGCAATAATTAAAAGTATAAAAGGCATTCGAGATTCGTAAATTGAAATTACTCAGACAAGTTCAACTAATTTGGTGAAAAATGCAGCAAATGAAATGTTTCGATGCGAAAATGCATTGTGCATCGTTTGTTTGAAATACTTTTATGTGTGCTATTGCTGCGCAGGTTGTGGAACTTCTGATTTGAGTTGTTTATAACCTGATGAGCGTGACTTTAAAATAGCTAAATGTGTTTAAATTAGTTTATCCTTGTTACACATTTGTACCTAGGTGCATATTTTGTCCGTGGAAAAGAATATTTAGAGGAAAAAAATGAATGTGAGGCATGAATTTTAATTATTGTTATTATCTTGTACAGGAGCGCACTGCCGGGGCGAGACGCACGGGGGCAGTCCCCCCCCCCTATACCTAACAAGCTTCTGCACACAAATCAAGTGTCATAAGGATGACATTTGATTTGTGTGCAAGTATCTACATTTTTTTCTTTAACTAAAAATTGTATTTCAAAAATATTCGTGCTACTTCTAGCGAAAAATGGTGCAACAAAGTACTTAATAAATAGGGCTTGCTGGTTGACATTTCTATCCAGAAAATGGCAAAGTAAAGTTGCGAAATAAAGTAATAAAGCGTTTGCAAACTAAAAATGTTATTGCAGTTCATTTTTGGAGAAGGGACAAACTTCTTACAAAAACATGACAATTTAGGAAAAAAGAAGAGCTGCAGCAACAAAAATTCTTCGATTGTCAGAAAATGATTCATCGTGTCTAAATGTCAGTTACGGCGAATTTACAGCAATGCCATTAATAAATACGTGGCTACAGGTAAAACAATGTTTGCTTTTATTAAGAATGAACATTGTCATTGTATGAAAGGAGGTAAAAATGAAGCATCCTAAAGTCGTGATTTAATTGCTGTTGTGTTGTCGTGCGAAGCGAGGAAGAATGGGTGCGCTGCTCCTGAGTCTAACGGGACCCTTAAAGGCAGGAGTCCGATTTCCGCTCCTTTTGAGAGGTCTGTTAGTTTTTTTTTTTTTTTTTGAACCAACTCCCAGATGAGAAACCTTCACTTGGGGTTGGCACCCCCATTGGTATCGTTTCACTTGGAGGACATTGGAACCACGACAGATTCAACATGCCCCAGCCGCGAGAGATTGTCACCCTCCCACGCCACTGACCTCAGTGCTTCACTTTCGGTGTTCTGCGGGAACCGAGCTTCTACCGACTGGTCCACTTCGGGACCGTCTATTTAGTTGTAAATGCATTAAACTAAATTTTACGACTTGCTGAATTATACACGAGACTCAAATGACGGTAGTACAAGAACAATGTGTGTACTCTTTAAAAAGTAGTTCATATTATTCCGTATTCTTAGGTGGAAATGTTTGACTAAAAGTAGAACAAGTTGTTTTCATCTTTTATGATGGAACAAACAAACTATTATTCATCGGGTGGGGGGCATCTTTGTTAATTGATACAAATTGAGCCTGAAACAATTTCCTGAGCTCACAGAAATTCTGTAAAAAAAGTGAATTTATTTTTGTATCGCACGTAGAGAAGAAGTGACTTTATGAGGTTTGAAGCATGTGTTTCGCTAATATTCATTGCTCTAATATATTTCAGCCAAACTAGAAACGAAATACTTAAAAGACATTTAGTAAAGACAGAACTAAGCAATATTTGAAATATCAGTTGTTTTTTCATAAAATAACAAGCTATGCTGATTAAAATAGTATCGTAGACGAACATAAGACTCTGACATTATTTACGACTGCCATACGAAAACAACACGTATGAAGCAAAATTTTTCATGAAACTAAGGATATAACATAACAATAACGTATCGTAAAATTATGACCAATTGTATTGCGTTAGAAAAACCTGCAACCCTGTCTCTTACATCGTTGATAAACGTTCATAGATAGTGCCTTCTTAGGTATTTGAAAGTGACTAGGAAAAAAATGATACAAATACTTGCAGCTGTAGTAAGATAAACAAGGTTCACAAACTGCCTTAGTGCTTAGGGCTTTAGAGAACACAACAAACTGAAAAGCAGCGTTTTCATTTTATCGTAAAAATGCACCGGCAGCCTTAAGCTATAGCTAAGAAAAAAAAAAAAAAATCATCTCCATGCATGTATATATATATATATGTTTATATGCGTAAAAGCCTCGAAAACAACGCTTTCTGGAATGTTACTAACTTCTAATATCCCCTTGTCTGGCGTATATTGAATTCTTCGGGTTTTATACTGTAGATCTAAGGAAAAGAGCGATTCGGTTTTCCCCGTGCTGCGGCAAATAGCCTAACTCACCCAGGTTTAATTTCTGTTTTTCAGTACCTCATGCTACGAGCTTGCTTTTTCTCTTTTTTGCTTAAAATTGTTTTAGCTAAGGCAGAAATTTGAGAGGGAAACCATTGGGAGAGATTTGCGTTTTTTTTTTTTTTTTTGAGTGCTTGCGTATTTGCTTCATCGTTTATTTCCTTTGTGTAAGTGATTTTGGCTTTGAATGTTGGAATAATGTAAAGACTTTTTCGGGTGAATATATTGTGGTTTTTTCTTAAGTCATTATTCCTTTCCTTTTCTTTCCTCTTTGATATTTTTGTGTGTATGCTTTTCTTTCCCCGAAATTGGTTCATTTTCTCGAGTTAAAATTAAAAGCATATTTTTAAAACAATTTAAAGTTGTTGTTGATCTGAAGAAAATGTTCAATTTCAAACGTCAAAGAAGTAGATAGAGATACTGGAGATGACTTTGAGATTTCAGTAATTGAGCCGAGCAGTCTGCTTATTCAGAATTCAAAAATAAATAAATAAATAATTGAATAAATAAAAACAAAACTAAAGACAGTATAAAAATATAAAACACTTTTATAAATTAAAAACACTCTTTTGTTTAAGCTTATTTCTTGTTATTTCACTTGAATGCCCCCTGTTAACTAACATAGTAAGTTTCATAATAAGAACATAGTTATTCGTTTAATAGCGTGGTTTGTTTACAAAAGATGATTTTGAGAAAAACAGACTTGATATAAATGGTAGGATTAAATAAAACTACATTCTATTTCGGTTTAGTTTTACGATCCTAATTTGTCAGTTCTCGCTTTTCACTTTATCGATATTTGTGGACCAAAAGGGCACATTTAACCCTTTGCACTCGAGGCCGTTTCCGCAAGGACTGATCAGCAACTCGAAGCGTTTCGTAGCGTTTTTGTTGAATTTCTTACCTCTAACTTAGGATTATTACACACACAAATTGACACATAAAACTTTTATATTTTAATATTTAATGTATCTTTACATCTTTAAGAAGGTAATTTCGTCTTCTTACACCTCTTGCTCCATCACTATCATCACCACTGCTCGTATTCTCTCTATCGTCAAGCTCTCTATGTATAGCTGTAATTTTCTCGTTTAGCAACTCTAAATCAAAGTCATCTTCACTCGTGCTTATTTCATTACTAATTTCCATGTTAATGGGGATCAGAAACTTCATTTTTTCTAGTCCTTTTGCCACGACTGTCAAGTTCGAACTGAACCAAAAAAATGCAGTCCCCGCGTCATTGCACCGCACTAATCTCACATAAGAAAATCTTACTTAGTTTGAAAGGGAGATTGTGTCGTCTTTGTAAGATTATATACTAGGTGCTTAAGATTGAACTTCAAGGAAAAAGATCACAAACATAAAGAAGATATCACCAGATCAGAAAACATAAATAGTTATCTGCGCGCATCGAATTTCCGCACCAAACAAAGTGGTCAGCGAGAGTCACCTCTCGTGTTGCGGCTTCAAATCGTGTGGTGAGCGCGAGTCACCTCTTAAGTGTCGTGCCGTTAAATATGTCGTGCCATAAAAATCATAGTATTTAAAAAGAAAACCCCTTCTACTGATAAAGCATGCGTATTATTTAAACTAAGAGTATCATTAAATTAAAAATAATAATAATGAACAGATCTGGATGTAGAAACTCTTAATAAAGACAGGAACAAAGCCTATTTTTTATTAATGAAACAATCGAAGCATTAAGTATTTATTGTGTGAAATAAAAACGCTGCAATTCCCAAGAATTTCACGCAAAAGAAAAATCATACAAATTATTATTACTTAAATAGAATACTTTTAAAACAAATATGGTTGGCCTTTGCATAAGGAATGTAAGTTTTAAAAGTAAATGGATCGGTATGCTACATTAACAAAATGCTTAAGTAATTGGAAACATAAATTTAAAAATCTATTTAGAAAATCAGAATTCAAATTAATTTAAAAGTTAGTAGACATAACCTTTGTCCCCTTTGTACTATTGTTGATAAAGTATTTAAAATCATTTAAAACTCCTTTTTGAAAAGTGTATATTTTAAACAAAGACATATGTAAGAATAAAAAATACAATTCAAGCACGATCTAAACCAGAAAACGATTACTTTTCGTAGAAAATCAGTTGGAATTCAACAACTCAAACACTGAGACATATGATAGTTGCATTTAGTTCCGATACTACAACATTGATGTTTTTTTTTTAAAGTGTATATTTTAAACAAAGACATATGTAAGAATAAAAAATACAATTCAAGCACGATCTAAACCAGAAAACGATTACTTTTCGTAGAAAATCAGTTGGAATTCAAAGTGTTATTAAAGCTTTCAAGTTGATTATATGTTGTTTTTGTAGAAATTCTGTAGTAGGCATTGTTTATACTTGCGTATTTAACGAACACTATATTTGTCGAATAAAAATTGATTGCTTGCTTTTTATTGCCAATTAAACTTCGACGTAGTAATTAATTATTTAATTATTTAATCAACTTAGAAAGTGGTGAGCTGAAATCCTTTTTCTATAAATTTATCTTCATTAATGTCAAACTCTAGGATAAAAATACTAAATGTACTTCATTACAAAATAATGATACGTACTGAAAAAAAAAAAAGAAGAGTGTTTGCTTTAGAATATTTTCTTTGGTTATAATTCGACTTCCAGATTATTTAAAGTAATATATATGCAAAATAATGTTTACTTATTATAGAAGTTAGAAAACATTAGTTACTTTTATATGAAAAAAAAGAATAAAAAAATTCCGCATTAGTATATAAGGCACGTTAGTTAGAGTTGAGATGCAATTAATTTATTTCTCCAAAGCTGGATTCATACATTAATTGAAATGCCGTTCTTGAAATTTTGTAGCTTCTCGTTGCTTTTGATATGTTTTCACATAAAGCAAAGGCTCAAACACTGAGACATATGATAGTTGCATTTAGTTCCGATACTACAACATTGATGTTTTTTTCTATTTTTCACTATATGTTTTAAAAAACCGTTTAGCAAAGGGCAGGGGGGAGGGTCTTTCTTTAATCTTTGGTTTAATCTTTCGTTAATCTTTGGTTTAAATTTTATTACTTTAGTTTTTTTTTCTAAAATGAGTCACTCACTTATTATATTTAACTAAAGGAAATATTTTTAGTTAATGATTCAGTCCTTAAAATTCAACGGCAGTTTAACTTTATGTTGTTATATTAAATTATGTTAATTCAATATAACATAGCATAAACATATAAATTTCTTATATTTTATGACATATTTTTTTATTACGGAAATAATATATCATAAATGTGAAACAATAGGGAGTGATACTGAAAGACAATTATTCACGTAAAGAAAGCACAAATGAGCATTAAGATGCAGACATAGTTTTCGAGATTGCTTGGAATCCCTTTTTCAATGTAGTAGTGGAGCTTCTAGATGCAAAAACATCCAAATGAAGCCTGTGTTTTTTCATCTAGAAGCTCCACTACTGCATTGAAAAGGAATTTCAAGAAATCCCGAAACATATGTCTGTACCTTAATGCTCATTTGTGCTTTCTTTACGTGAATAATTGTTTTTCAGTTTTACTAGTGAACAAAGTTCATTTATTTTATAGGAAGTGATGTCTTCTGAAATGGTCTTTATGATTTGTGTAATTTCTAAAATACCTCCTAACAGATAATTTTGTGCATGGTTCTTTTAACATTGGTTCACATTATTCTAAACATTACAATGTACATTTTTACCGAATCATTCTTATACAATACTAATGGACTTTTCAATTATGCTTTACTTTTCATATCACTGCATTAAATATTTATAAAAATGTATTATGCCATTTCTTCAGTTCTTGCCTTCATGTAAATAGTGTTTCTAGTGCACACGTAAAAAAAGGCATCCAAATAGCAGCGAAGCAAGCTGTATGTTAGAATCCAAGTTGCCTTACGTGATATTTAGTAATGAATAATTTCTGCTTTACAGACGTGAGGACCATTGACGTTGCTTTGACATAAAATGCTTAAAACACCTAAGTCAAACTACGAACTAAAGGCTCTTGCAATACATGTTTTATACGATGTTATAAACTTTCGGTAGTTTGATTTATGTCTATATATTGGTTATGAATAAACACAAACTATGGTTTCAAAATTAGCAGGAAAGTTGCATTAACAATGTTTTTTTTTTTTTTTTTTTTTTTTTTTTTAAGAAAAATGTGGTTTGGATTTAACAACGAAATTCTGGAAAAAAACATTTCCATTTTAAAATATTTCTTCCGCATTGTTTACCATGTTGGATGAGTAGCTTTCCGTGGTTCTAACATTTACCAGCCACATAAAACGTTAAAAATAAATTTTAAAAAAAGATAAAACGTAATATCTTATATCTTTCCATTGCCTCTTGCAGTGAAGTATTATCCTGTTTCTTGGTTTAGAAGTACGTACGTATAATAAAATATAAGACAGATGAGAGTGCTTTTACAGATGAGATTGTACAAAAAATAAAGCACTCATCATTTTTGTTTGAATCAACCACTTTAAACGTCAATTGCTTGTATCAAAGTCAAAAAACTTCAAGAAGTTTCAAGAAAAGAGAGGAAAAGAGAACACAACAAACCGTGGTTTTTCCGAAAAGGTTCTGCGATTTACTACCAGTTAATGGTAGATTGAAAGAACTTTTAAATGCTCATCTTCAGAACCAGGCAGCTTTTAATGTCTAATCTTATTCCTCTAAAGATGAAGACGCTAAACTGATGCAGGTGAGTCGGAAGAAAGAGATGGGTGGCAATTTAAGGCTTGAAAATTGTTTTTGTTACGGTATGTCAGAGGAAATCGGTCTTAAAAGAACATGCTGAGAAAATTCTTTTTTAGAATACACTTAGCTCAAGAACAAGATTCAAAAACTGAATAGCTATTTCCACTCTACTTAGAAAGTTTTAGATATATAAAATTAGCTATGATGAGGAAACATTTACTTTGTTTTGACTGACATCTTAAAGCTTCTTACAAAGTTTTTTTGCAAGCAGTTTTTAGTTATAGGAAAGAGACTTGCATTTTCAGAGCCCTATACGAATTTTATTTGTGCAATCTGCCATATATTATTAAATTAGTCTGTTATTTCGCAAGTTCTAAATTTAATATTTTTTCTCTAATCATTAAAAATTCCAAATATTTTATACAACATCATATTCAATAATACTTAAATAGCTTAAAAGAAAAAAATCGTAATAGATGAGCTTATTGAAAGAACATGTTATGCTACAGGGTTTTCAAAAACGAAAGGGAAAAGAAAAAAAAATGTCATGGTATTTTTCTTTGCTTCAAAAAATAACTTTTCTTACTACGATGCTGTTGTGATGACATAAAGAAGTTGTTATAGCAACTTTTGAATTTTTCTGATGTTAATTTCGTTTGGATGTCACTAGTCCTTTACAACTCAACATAAGTTACAGTGTTTCATTAATAAAATTAGATTTATTTTCAAGAATATTGTAAAATAAAATAATTAATAAATAAAAAGAAGAAGAAGCATAAAGAAAATAATAACACTTGAATCCGATCGAAGATCTCCGCTTAGTAAATGTCACTTCACATGTTCATTTGTTCGTCCGCAAAGTTCTTTAACTATGACCTCGTGTTTAATGTCTATACCTGGGAGATACAGTATCTTAAGTCCATTTTTTGAGTTTTTGCGAGTTTACACTTAATGGACATACAGAGTACCGATGACAAAGCCACTAGCTACATGAGGGTTTCAAAATTTTAAAGCTTCCATCGAACATCTTTATTATAAGATTCGCACGGAAAAGTCTAGTCTTATTCGTATAGTACTAAAAATGTTTATTTTTTAACTTTATCGGAAAACTCTAAAAATGGACTTGAGATATTATGGCACCCAGGTACAAATATAATTTGTTAGTAGCTAACGATTGTTGATGCACAAAACTATAGTTAATATTAACATTTTACCTCGCAAAAAATTCGAAATTACCATAATTTAAAATGGTGAACAGTTCGTTTTCAGAAAGCTATTTTACGTTTATTGCGAATTTTAGACGATAAATGAACAAGTTATTTACTTATTACAGAAATTGAAAACAGATTTTTACTTTCGAAGGAAGGCCATGTGATTATAAATCGTTACGGATATATAAGGATTTTTTTCCCCTCTCCTTAATAACAAATCCATTTAAATGAAATAAAAGATAATGCTATACTCTGCAAATGAATGAGTAAGATCCTCAAAGAAAAATAAATAGTAAAAATCATTTCAGTAACAATCAATTTTTACATCGATCTTTTTGAAGGGAAAAAAGTGGATCTTAGTGAAATATCTCTTTTAAGACGTTTAGTACATAAGGCAATACGTTTATCAAATATTAAACTCAATCGAAGAAATATTTTCATAGAATTAAGTAGTTTATGTAACTTAAATGACGAGAAACCAATTTAAAGGTTTCAAAAGTTACAAGTGACATTAATTTAATAAAAGCTTCTTAAATTAAAACAAACTCGGGGATAAGTAATTGCATGACTTTTTTAATCAGTAAAAACACGTTCTTGGGCTAAATTGCATTATGTTCACGTCTTATTCACACTATTTCTAGACCGCGTTTTACTAATTTATATGTTTCTCCCCAAAGTGTGTGAATTAATTGCAGTAAGACTTAAAGAAATACTTACAGGAGTGGAAAAAATATTTATCAGCAAAACCAATAAGCTTTTATGGCGTACAGTTCTTTTGCCGTATGCCTCGATGTGTGTCAAGAGCAACTCTTGCATTAAATATTTACTGAGATCTTTCTATTAACGGTATTTGGAGAAATATTCACCTTTAATTACAAGAAAGTCGTATAAAAATGCCTTTTTCTAGTGACATTATTTCACACACTTAGCTTCTAAGAAACTTATAACGTTAAATCTTTTATTTTCAAACTCCATTTCCCTAATTAAAATATTTTTTTTCGTTCCCTTTACAAACTGTATGACTATTCTTATGATACATGATATTTCCAGTTGCCCCCCCCCCCCCCCCCGAGCGCGCGAGCCTGTGTGTGTGTGTGTCAGTTTTACAACCGCATAAATATTTTCAGAAGTTTTAACGATTCTGTTTTTTTAATCTCCATAGCATTACTCCCCACTACTCTGCTGTTATAGCATGCTTCGTTATTTTAAGGAATGAGATAATTAAATTTGTTTTCAGACGGCGTGTATCTATGTTTCGGTTGAGTTATTATTAGTACATCAACGTAAGAAGTGATTTGAATTCAAAATGGTGCGGTGAAAATTTAAATATCCTTTTTTTATCAGTGAAGAACTTATCTGTTATATCATATCTGTCTATTCCTTCAATTACTCAGTCAGCTGTAATTGAGTTGAAGTACTTATTGTCTTAGCAAAAGTAATTTGTATCATACAGAGCCCCTTAGCTATAGTTGCTATATACCTGAAGATATTATGTTTCGCCTAATCTTATGAAGCGGCTTAATTAGATAGATATATATTGCACTTGTGCTATTTTAACTTATCATAACTGTACATAATTATAGTTTATAAAAGTTACGCTAAATAAATAAAATATAACTACTTAAGATTTTTACTTCCTTTATTTCTTTTTCTTTTTTTCATAACTGAAAATAACATAAACTACAAAACTACAAATTCATGCACTACAACAAAGCTATTTTTTTCGAGGGGAGGGAGTGATACATACACACACACACACAATTCCTGTCCTTTGTGTTTTTTTTTTTGACCATGTCAAACATTTTTATTTATACAACCAGAGTAGATATCTTTACAATGTTAAGTTAAATATTTAGGAGGAATTATGTAAAACTGCTGGCTGGTACAACGGATTTATTTTGAAGGATTATTTTATCTTTTACGCTGGCTATGTTTGCATTCGAATGAACTGTACTAAATTACTTCCCTTTGTTTTTCTTTTTTCTTTTTGGTACAACTGAGCTGGTAAAATAAATGATTGAATAGTTTCCACAAAACTGATCACTTTTTCAGTGAATTCTTCCTATTTTTATGCGTCATTCAATAGTACTGTTTTTGCACAATTTACACCCGATACTTAAGTATGACAATATATTAAAATATCAAACATTGCTGTAACATAAATTTAAAAAAGGAGGAGAGGGTAAGTAAAATGTCTATTTATTTTGAGGCCATCTATTTTTTTTTCAGAACTGATTTGTGCAAAAGTAAGAGACATCGATAAAAAACATAGTAATCCGATTTATGAAAAGAAAAAAAAAACTATGTTTATTACTTGATGTCATCCTGGCTGAATAACCTTTCATGTTTCCAGCAACAACTTAAATGGAAATTAATGTTTTACGTCAAAGTTTAACTGAGTTTTGCATCCTATAATTTAAGAAGAGGATTCTAATGTTGTTCTAATATTATTCTAATGTAAAACCAATCGAATTCTTATCAAAAGCTGTTAGTAAGTCGTAAAATATAAATCATTGTACCTGTAAATTAGATCTGCTTATAGTTTCAAAGTGAAGCACGATGGTCTATGAGTCTTCTACTATCTCTTTCTTTGTATAAGACAAAATTAGCAATACATGTTGTGGTTTTATCCTTTTGAAGGTCTTAGATTTACGACTTGGAAGCAATATCCACATGGTTTTCTTTGACAGCCAAAAAGCATGATTCTGGACAAGTTTTAAATTTACTTCACTTATCCTTTTATTCAAATCCATAGTTTAGTATTTTCATCACTTTATTATTCAATGCCTGTATATGAGCTTGAGGTGGGATTATAAGGGTCCGATTTCCTTAAATATTTCATATTTATGTGCAATATTTTGCTCATACGACCGATGCACCTGTAAAAGAAATGTATTATTAGATGTAAAATTTATAAAACATGAAATCAAACGAAAAACAGTTAAATGTTAAGTTATTTCTTTCCTGCCACTCTCAAAATATAAGATTTACAACTCAACGTGCGTTAAAAAAATTGAAAACGTGCCTCCGGTTTTTGTTGCTTTTCCTGCATTAGTTATGTAAAATTTTTACCGTTGTAAATGACAGTAAGATTACATTATATATCCAAAATTAAGTTTGAATGTGTAAAATATCTTCTTTTTGTGTGATGAGAAAATGTAAAGTTAAATCTTCGCATACTTTTACTGAACAACAATGACAAGGAATAAAAAAATTGACACAAATATAAATCTAAGCAAAAAAAAAAAACAATTTAAAGATCTGAGGTGCACTGTATTTTATAAATAGCGGAAACGTGATTTTTTATTTAATTTAAACAATACGATTTGACTACTCGGCTTTTTTTAAAATTTATAGCTAGTGATCTCGAGGAAGTGTTATTTCTTACCTTGTGTGAAAAAAAGAAAACAAAATCCTACAGAAAATATTTTGATACACTTAAAACCATAATGAACTGCTTTTACATTATCTACTAAGTACATCAAAAAAAAAAACACACACACACACATTTGAAAAACCTTATGTCTTTTAAGGTGTACGTACACACATATCACTAAAATCGACTAAAATATCGAAAAATATTTTATCACTTCAAATTGTTTTCCAATCCGATACCTTTCCAATGATACCAAGCTGTTGCTAATATTCGGAATAGTTCTTTAGTTATTAGGATTTTTCTCATGGTACTACTACGCAAAATTTATTGTTCCCAAAACTTTGCAGTCCGTTTCTGAAGAAACATGTTTCAGCAATGTGACGCCACACTTGAAATAAGATAACTCGATGATGAATTAATCTAGCATAATTATTTTTATACCTCTAAAGTCTACATATTACAGTGGATGAATTCTGCCTCAATCAGTTTTTTTAATGCATAAATAAATTTTAAAATTTAAAAAATCTCGATTTTTCTGAAATTTTATCTATTTGTAGTCAAAAATTATATTAAAAAAAAAAAAAACACTACTTTCCAGCATCTTCATTGAGGCACAAAACATGAAGTTTGATATTAGGCATAATTTCCAAGTATAATTATATGTCTAAACAAGTTACATTTTAAAGATATCTTGTTTCAAAAATTATGCTAATTAGGTCAATAAATCTTGATTAGGTAATCAATATTTAGTTTACTAAGATTTTTTCACGTTAAAATGTCATTATTTACACACCATTGATAAACTGTAGAAAAATTGGATTTTTAAAATCAAAATTTAAGAAATAACAATAAAGGGTGTATGTATACTTTAACTGATCATAAGTAAGTCAAAATTGAAACGTATTTGGCTACTACAAAAAAATCGTTTTAAAAACAATTGCAGTTTGCTTTAGTATGGAAAAGGTCTTCAACCCGTGGCCCGCCGAAGGTATTGAAACGGCCCGCCAAACCTTTTTGATGAAATGAAAATGAAACTTTCAAAGAAATAAAAATAATAAAGGAGGAAAGAAGAAGGCTGAAAACGATTCAAAAAAATCACTTCCAAAGATAATAGGACGCTATATGACAGCATGATCGCTCGTCCACTTGTAGATTTTTTTTAATCTTTCGTGAGAATAAAATTTTCATGGAATTTTTCTGCTCGCCATACTCATTGGATTCACTACGTTTAATCTGAGCTAAAATTAGAAGCAGATTTTCAGTGTGACTCTGCAAAATATAAGTTTTTTAATTGCTGTTTATTAGAGCTACGCGTCCGAAACGAGTATCCAGGAATAGGAATACGTAAACATGTATTAGTCATGCCTTCTATCTTTAGTAGTACCTACGTGTGGAAAGTGCCGGATCTAGGGCGGGGGAAGCAAGCTGGGATCCCGGGCGGCGCTTCTGGGAGCGGGAAATTCAACTGTGACGCACAAAATAAAAAAATAATAAAGAAAAAAAAAGGAAAAATATATTTAATTAAGAAAATTTAACTTTTGGAAAGACAAAATTAAACGTTTTAAGTTAAAGTTAATATTTTTCCTAATATTTTTGCAGTCCCAAATGCGTCTCCTAAGGCCTCAAAATGCACCAATTTGCATATAGTTTTCGAAATTCTCCCCGGGGGAGAATCCTCCGGACCCCCTTCAACTGTCCCAATTTTATATCTACAGTTACGGGGTTCCAGTTAAGAGCCCTTTATATGGCTCTACCCCCGCTAATGACGAGCTGAAAAGGCCATGCCGTGGGAACAAATTCCTCCAGAAATGTTATGAGTTCGTTACTATTATTTTTTTATTGTCAATTGATTTTTTAGCACTCTCATGTACCATGTCACTTTATAATTAAAAAAAAGTACAAAGTAATATTTATTCGGCTTTTCATTGAACCTTACCTATTTTCAATAAAATCCACTCTTAAATTTTCTGTCTGACGCTACTTTTTTCGATAATTTCTGGCCCGCCGATCTTTAAGAGCTTATTGATGTGGCCCTCGGACTTAAAAGGTTAAACACCCCTATTTTAGAGGAATTCACATTCATTAATTTTTACATTTTCGCATTTGCGAGAATCGTGTACTCATGTGTGTGTGGCATGAGAGAAAAAATTCCGAGTGCCGTTGGGTTGTGGAAATGCAGAACTGAATCTATTTGTCGACAAACTGAAAAAGAATGACGCAATTTGTCGAAAACTATTTCATTTTCAAACTCATAATAAAATATAAACATCTTGGAAATTTACAATTTCTGATATATTCTGAATGTAAATAACTAGAAGTAAAATTCTTCAAATACTGCTTAAAAAAATATATTTATTTTATTTCTTATTTTATTTCATTTTTTAAAATTTGTAAGTAGTAAGATTTTGAAAAATGTTATTTATAATGATATAAAATAAAAATGCACTTACCTGTAAAACATGCGAATAATCTTCGATGCTACTTATACTGCTGCGTAACCAGTAAAACATGCTAATATATCAAACTTGAAAACATGTTACTTGCAGTCTGAAGCGACTTGTTGAAGATGTGAGAAGAGCTTACCATTTTTAGACGAGTTGGAAACTTTAAGTGGTCCATCCCGTACTAAAATATCTAAGAAACTAATTTTTTTATTGAAATAGTGAAACACTTTTGATTTCTTGGATATCCGCCCCCCTATATCTTATTTGTCTTATAACCATATACGTTTATAGTAACTTTCACACTAAGACATAAATATGTTTAGAAATACGTAAAATCTTATTTTTTTAGCTATTTAAAAAGAATGTCTTTTTGAATTTCAAGATGTTTTTTTTTTTTTGTGCCTCATGTTATAGACATAAGTTATAGACATAAGTAATACTGTAGACAGTAAATAGACCATAGAGGGCAGAAAAATATGTCTGCCTTAAAACAAAAGATTTACAATCTTTTTAGAGATATATTGAAATCCTAGAATGACCGTATATTTTGTACAACTTTAGACAAACTAAAATAATAGCAATAATAATCAGTATATGCTGTTATGCATTCGTTTTCCTTTTTATATTGATAACCTTATTTGAGAATCAAAATATTTTAGATTTTTTCCAATTCTAAAGCTAATGAGATGTATCGTAGAAATGGAAGGTTTATTCAAAAAATGAATCTTTTGTTTTCAGGAGTCCATGAATAAAAGATGAATTCAGTTTGAAAAAATTGCTAATATATCCTCATCTTTTCAATTTTCAACGGTTCAAATCTCATTTGTTTCAGAGAATCTTGCCGCCAACAGAAATATTACGAAACCAAAATTTTATATACACACGCTGTTTTCTGAATTACAAAGTAAGTTTAGTACTTTAAGTTTGGATTACAATGGCTTTAAAATATTAAATATTATGTACATTAAAAATAACAGTGCTACAAAATACACTACAGTCAGCTGAATCTCTAAAAATATACATTTAACCAACTTTACGTTGCTGAAATTACGATTCCTTCGCGAAACTTCCGCGCTATTTTTTCCCTCATGTATTATCAAAATAGTTTTTTTTTTAAATATTTTTTCTTCTGCTATAAAGCGATTTCTCTGTATATTTTGAATAAAAATTTCCCTCGAATGAAAATATATCTATTTTTAGAGCATATTTCAGACCGATTTTCTCCTCTCTTGTTGGCTTGTTCGTTCTGTTATTTGATATTTTTGAAAAAAAATGAAAAAAAAAAAAGTTTATCCGTGAGCGCTAAAAGAAATGCAGATATACATGATGCCAGTCTTTTGTGTAAATGGCTTCAAAAATAGCTGCAGTTTTTGTAACCAAAAAGAATCACATTTTTCAGAACGTTCACTTTTATGGACAGTCAAAAAAATATTTGACATACTTCCTATTTTGATATGAAATTCGAAACTTGAATAAAATAAAATATTCTAGTCCTTTTTAGTAGTACAAAAAAAAAAATATGTGAATTATGTCATTTATTTTTAAAAAATGTGGAGCATTATAGTAATATTTTATTTTCTTTAAATAAAGTGTTAAAATCCAAAACTATTTTTCAAAAATATATATTTTATTTCTCATCAAAGATACTAATAAATGCTAACTGTGTCATTAAAATTTCTGAATTCGTTTCGGATTTAGCGTAATTTCCTTAAATAAGTCATTTACAAAACAAATGATTCTTATTTATACTTTATATTTCCTTTTAGAAAATAAGAAAAAGATACAATCAAATTATGTCGAAAACAGCCCAAACTCAAAAGCCTCATTTCCATCTATAAAAAAGTGAAAAACAAGAACAACTGGTTTAAAAAAATGTGCATGTATAGTTGTACCTATTGATTATGTGAGATACACTCCTACAAATAATTATGGCACTAAATATTACTTAATTTTAAACGTTATAGCAATATAGATAAAACTGTTATGAGAAAAAGAAAGAATGGAAATTGACCACGTTGCTTGTCAAATATCTTCAAAAGAGAAGAAATAATTTTTCAGACATGCAAAACATTGATATCAGTAGATTCTTATTCACTTGTGTTATATTTAGCACTCTTAGAAAAACGTGATGTATTGTCTCGGAACTAGACAGAATAAGATGGTATAACTCATATATTACAAGTATTTAAGCCGCATTCATTTGATCTTTCTATTAGAATCAATATAACGTAAGTCATTGTTATTTTAAACAATGATTGATTGCTTATGAAGGATCACCCAATTATAATTTAATACATACAAAGTTCTTGTACAGCATTTCAACTTTTATTTTATACGAATCTGCCTGGTCTGAAGAAACATACGTTGAAAAACAACAGGATGTATCAAAAAATATACCTTTCGAATATGTTTTTCTTTCAGTGTTTCAGAAAGAGCAAATAAAACAAAATCGTTCAAAGGGTGATTACAAGTTGGTCACAGTGAGGCAGGTGCTAAGCAGCTTGGCAGAAATAATAGTTATAAATAAAATCGTCATTTTCTTATTGTCTTGCCAGTCGAAGTAGCTACATTTAGATGGTCTCATGATGAAAGAAAAAGTCATCGATTCCGCAAAAAGGAATCAACCTCCATAACGAAAGAATTAGGTGTTAAAATATGATGGAATCAACACCTTTAGAATGTGTGACACGCATATTTAAAAGCATTGTATGTATATCAAGGTTTCTCCTTATCAGATGAGTGACATTAAGATATACGTCTACTGGATTCAGAAATTTTATGGCCTATTTTTTGATGGATAATTTGAAGAAAAATATGCTTGATAGTGGTTCCATTCTGTGTAGCGTCCTACTTCGACCAAGCTGTTTGTCAGCTATGTCAATTGCAACTATCAACACCTTGTTTGAAGTGTGATGTGAATAGTAATTTAATGGGCCTTTAGAGCAAGAATTTATCACCTTTTTTATGGCTTCCTTTCGTTTGTTTAATTAGTGTCACTCTTGATCAACCTTGACCTTGGACATGCTCTACGAAAGCAATCCCAAATGACTTCTTTAATAAGGGGTCCCCCTTATAGTAGACCTCCGTATGGATCATGCCAAGATTTGCGCCTGATCGAAGTTTTATGCTAAAAAAATTTTGTGTCATTAGCTCATTGGCTGTTCTTAAAGAAATGGTGGTTGTGCACGTGATGTGACTTGTTGATAAAAACAACCATTATGACAGGTAGCATTTTTACAAGACAGAAACATAAACCTAAATCACCCGAAACAGAAATAATTATTTTGCCAAATGCTTTGTGTCCCTTCGGCGGTATTTTTATTGTCTATGACTATCTTCGTGCTCAAAGTGAAATCAAAACTTTATTACCGACATGCTTGTTGAGCATCCTAACCACCTTAAGTTTCTTTAAGTAACACCTTTAACAATGCAATGTCATTAAATATGTATTGTTTCTTCATTAATATATTTTTACAAGCATGAATAAAATTCGATACAAACGAGTATAACAAATTTTGAATCAGTTTTAATGCCCTTATCTTTTGAATATTAAACATTTTATTATGTTTTATGCTAAATGAATATATATATATATATATATATATATATATATATACATTTATGTGCAAGGAAAAAATATTGTAATTAATGTCGGCTTTCGATTAGAGTTTCCGTTACACATTATCTGCACATGAAATGCATCAAGGTTTCTTTTGTTACGTAAAGAAGTCTCAAATGTAAAATATCTACTAAGCAGTAAATCAATTCAATGAAATGTGTTCATTTTTTATTATTATTATTATTATTACACAAAGGTTAACCGTATTTGAAACGATAAAATTACCACTTACAGCATAATAAAATCGTAGTAAAATTAAACTTTTAATGATTGATGGAAAGTTTTTGGTAAACTGTAATGTATTATGCATAATTAATGTGCATATCGGTGTATATAATTAGGATTAACGTGCAAATATATATGTACGTTAAAGAAAAAAAAACATACGAATTTTGACCACATAGTCTACTAGGTGCGTTAAATGCTTACTACATTAAAAATAAAGGTACATCATGCTATATTATAGTTATTTTGTTCATTTATCATCTAACCGTTTATAGGTTAAAAGCATAAGTTCGGTTTGACCAGGTTTGTAAACAAATTGTTGACTTTTTTCGTAAGTGCTAAAGCGCACGGCCGGCGATTTTTTCAAAAAGTGTAAAAGAAATAATTATCGCTACATAAATATGAACAACTTTTTTCTCACATATACTGTAAAAAAATCTCGCAAAATTTACGGAATAAATTGGCAGCTGGGTTGGTTGAGCACAAACATAAAAATTATGAAGCAAATCCGTAGTCGCAACGTTTTTTTACCGAACTAGAAAAATTTTTGGGTAAAAAACCATTGAGACTACGGATTTACTTCGTAACTTTTACGTTTTTGCACAACCAACCCAGCTTCCAGTTTAAAACTATAAATATTACGGGATTTTTTTTTACAGTGTAATAAATTGCATTATGTAGCTTAATACCACGTTTCAAATGCAGTAAAATATTTTTAAAGTAGAGCCATTTACAGTACATATAACTGTCTTGTGCCTTAAATAGTAAAAATGTAAAATGTTATGGAAAACATAATCCCCAAGTATACGTCATTTAAACTATTTTGAAACATACACGAGCGCTTTTAATTTGGAGAGCTCAATAACATATACAAGATTAAAAGTTCTATAGACATATCCATTATAGAGTAAACAGAGATGTATTTATATAAATAAAATATATCTTTGGTGTAGACTCATAAACATAAAATCTCCATATAATAGCAATTTGTGAGCTAGAACTAATTTTTTAAGCCGTTGTTTCCACATTGCTCATTTGTAGTAAATTTCATTAATTTATTTGAAAACTTCAGTCACAAAATTCTATACATTTTCTTTATTTTAAACGAATTATTTCTTTGGGTCTTATTCCATAAGCGGAACTAAAAAATAAAGAAAGAAAATTTCAAGTGATATATTTCAGAATTCTCTTAAAACATTATCTCATAAATACGTGTAAGCGCAAGAGCAAAATATATGTTTTTAGTCTTCTGAGAAATTTATAACTACAATTCTCTTTTTATCATTTTCAGTTTGAAACATAACGTCTTGACATGCTAAACATTGACCGTACGTTCAAAGTGTCCTCAAAAAATCCGAACGACCATTCAAGAAAAATAAATGTGGTTAAAAAGTACTCTGTATCTGATTGAGCATGAACTAACGTGCAAATGTAACAAGTGCTGGAGATATAAGCTTTTGTCATAAAGCCATTAAAAGCTCATCTGTTTCACATAAATCACAGATAACATCTAAACTGCTCTTTCACGTCGTTTGAAATGTAGTTTTAAAGCAGAAAACCTCCTCCAACAAAATTCAGTTCGATGTTAAATGCTACAGTTTCACAACTTCTGTCACTTAATCTTCAAATTTCATTTTTTCCCTCTCTTTATTTTCTTTATATGTTATGATTAAATATCATCGGATATTTTACTATTATAATAGACCTTAAATGTTACATGTTCTTACATATTATGTACATTGCACTTGCTTTATAAGCAAGATATATCCAATTATTTTATATTTATCTTAATTATATATATTGTATGTAATTCGCATTGAGGATCTACAAGTTTCTTGTGACTGAAATTTATCGTGATTGAATGGAGGATGATTTATGTTTTCCTAAAACAGAGTGTGTTTTTTTTTTTTAATTTAACAATTAAGGGTACTATGATTTTGTTACTGTAGATGCTTACTGATTTATTTATAAAGTTCAGATATTAGAATGAAGGAAATTAAATTATCTCCACACTAAATGAAAATACATAACATGCATTTTTAAATCCTACTTGAATATTCTACAGTATAATAATAACTTTATAAAAAGTGCAGTACTCACGCAATATTTTCATTCTTACATGAAGCTTTATGACATTATAGCTGCTATATGCTGCAGATAGCAAAAATTCACGATGAATATTGTACCACAATGGGACCAATCCATACCTTGTATCACTTACAATGTAATCCATATAAAGAATAACCTGCGATGTTCTCTATAGTATCTTCTTCAATGTAGATTGTTTCCGCTACAATCTATGGATTATTCCGTTTGTTACTTGTAGCTACATTTACTGAACTAAAGTGGTCTTCCAAATTTTGAATTACTTACCTTAAATATTAACACCCTAGACCTGGTGACGGATGAACTGCGAGATTCGTAGTGATAAATTTAGCTAAAAAGGTCGATTACCAATTATCTCGCAGTAGCGACATATAGCAATAAACCACTATACATACAACACATATCTTTGAATAAGATAACTCATTTGTTTCTGTGAAGGAAACAAGAAATCAAAGCTGTTCGGCATTATTTACGTGGTAAAAACAAAAGCACATTGTATGAACACTACTTACGCGTTAATATAAGTAGCTTATGAAAAGCTATACTAAAATATTGTAATGTATTATCAAAAACTCAAAATCAAGAATATCAATCGGAAAGTTTGCTTAGGGTTGTATAAATTCCCTGTGTGATTTGGGATATACGACTTTTAAGCAAGTTTAACTCGCGTGGTAGCATGATATTTGGAAAAAAACATAGGCTAACCACTCATCGTTATTCTAAAGAATATTTTTTCAACACCTTAAAGAAGAAATGTTGTGAACGAGACCTGATAAAACAGGTAAACATTTATAATCAAGTTTACAAATTTACACAATATTACAAATAAGATAAATTAGTTTTGACGCTAGAAGCTTATATACTTACATAAACATGATTAGAAAGTTCTTACCTTTCTTAATAGGTATTTTTCGATTACGAAAGACTTTATGCATTGCGCAGAAATTGAGTCCAACAACGACCGAAAGTTAAGAGCGACCGAAAATGACATATTTGTTTAAACATTAAAAAAAAAAGTTCAATAAATAGCTCGAAACATACATTTTACGCGTGAAATATGTATTTCTTTTGTAATTAATTTTACGCATGACTTTAAAACGCGAGAAATTAAATTCATTAGCAAAAGGAATGGTTTACCGTTCCAAATACAAAACGTTTAACTTGTTTAGTATCATACAGAAACTGCGAAGTGAGTGTGCTCAATGGTTATTACTATACTGAATTCAGATTAATTAACCATATGCTTGAATATCTTAACACAAATTCATTATCCTGAAGTTCAGAAAATTACCTTCTGGTACTTGATTTTTTTTTCTCACTTTGTATAAATGCCAAATAGACCTGTTTTCACATCATTAAAGTCTCGTTTTGTGGACTTTGACTATGTTTATACCTTACCTGATTACCTGGCAGAATTCTGCAAATATTTTTCTGAAGCAAAATGAAGTATATGTGATTGAAGCTTACCGAACTGATTATAGTTTTCTTCAGCCGAAAATTATCAGACGTCAACAGTCGAATTTTTCAATTTTCGGAAAGCACGGATGGGTGATTTCACTTGAGAAAGTTGATGTGGTGATGCTAAAGGGCTGTTCTTTCTCCTAAGAAATAAAAAAGGTACTTAGTAAACACATAATGTTTTAAATTACTTATCTCTTTTAATAAAAAGAATACACCTTGATCATAGATTATAATTCCTCAAATATATGATATTTAGACGTAATTGCGAGATCTGGGAAGAATTACTCTTATTAAATCTACATGTTATACTGTTTTGTATTTCACCTGTGACTGGTGCAGGGCTGGATTTAATGTTGCAAGTAAACTGTTCAATCACGTAAATTTGAACGATTCTAAATTTGAAGAGTGTTCATAGTCTTTTGCTCTATTCTATCGAATATCGCAAGTACGGGAGTTGGCTAGAGAAGCAAGCGTCAGGAAGAGCGTCTTAGTAAATAAATCAAGAATGATTTTATTTCAGATATAAATGATTGAGATATTCCCATTAATTTCACAATGAATTATTACCAGAAAATAATGTCACCATATCATGCACTCAGAAACAAAAATTGCTCATACTGCATTAGGAAATAAATTCTGAATTGCTTCTATTGTACCATTCATCATAATTTTCATAATAACATTTATTAGGGAAATTATCAGTTTATATCTTTGAACTGTGACACCATATCCTAACTCATTTCATACCATCCATCTTAGTTCTTGGGGAATTCCTGCTATAAGGAATTCCTTTAGACAATTCTTCTGCTAGAAATCTACTTCACCAAAGTCTGAGTTCTCACAGAACAAGCCCCATCAGGCGAGGCACCCTTTCATGGGTGCTAAACGCCCTCTCCAGTGTTTCATCCCATAAATCAGATGTAGTATTGTTCGCTCGCAACGGTAAATGGCGAGCATGCCGTGGCCAGATTTTTGCAGTCATCTAATTGCCTAGACCAGTCTTCCCAGCTTAACGGCCATAGTTGCAAGTGATTCAATTACTCTCTTCTCCTAAAGTCATTTCGAGAGGGGGAGAGACACTGAAGAAAATAAGTTGGACCCATAGCAAGGTTTTTGGGAAACATTTCAGGTTATCGTGCTTTGCGATTCGAACAGGTATACTATAAAATCTTTATGTTACTTTTGAGTAGTTTTCTTACATCACATTATGGTTCAATATCCCGAATACAAGAAAGGACTGAGTTTAGGTTTCCCGTGACTTGAGATCATACACTATGTACAAGCATTTATGTTTCTTAAAATTATAATTATGTATGATTCCCAGAGTAATCCTTATTGATTCACAAATCATTCAAAACTAGTTTTGGTTTTCATATGAAAATAACGTTTTGCATTTTGGTTCAGAAGACTGGTTTTGATATTCGGTAATACAAAACTACGAAATGCTTCGAGCTTGTGCGTGTATTTAAATGTTTACAAAATTATCATCTGATAATGGCAGTAAAAGCAATTTAGCACACTTCCAAGATGGACTTTACCCATTTTGAATAGGACCATGTTCCTTTGCCGATTTCCGTTGCTTTATTATAAAACCATTTCTTGTATTATAATCACGATTTTTAGTTTCTGATGCATACCTGATTAAAAAGAGACACATAGAGAGTTTCATAGCAATTTCTGTAAATACCAAGCAATTGTTTTAATTACTTCGGAAGTATAATTATTTTGAATTCTTCTCTGCACATAAGTTCATTCTGGTTCGATAAATTGTGAGTTAAATTTTGTTCATTTCATTTTATGGCTTGAGGTTAACCAGTGACCTTGATTTGAATGTACCTATAGACATTAATGGGTTTTTCACATTCTTTAAACACGTTTTCCAAAATTTTTAAGTAACACCAGTCAAAAGCAGTTTGACGTAACACATAATAATAATAATAATAATCTAAATATTAGTGTCACTAAATATGAAGTGGTGAGAAACAAGTGGTGCAAGGCAAGCGATTAATATTTTGAGAAAAAATATATTTTGCATTACTCTTTTAAAGTTACGGTATTGAATAAGAAAGTACCAATAGTGACATATGTTGATAATTTTTTAAAGTATTCTTTATTTTCAGTAAATAAAGGTGAATGTCATTCCATAATATGGCAAATTGAATAAACACCATTTTAAAAAAATGACGTACATTAGTATGTTTCGCACCACCTTTTATAATGTAATTTATAGTGATAATTACATCATAATTACACGATAAAATAAATTGTCACTCTAGATATGATGAAATGTATAGTGACTATATAATAATATTTTGCGTCAATATATGTAATATAATATATCGCGGCTTATAATTATGATGCATTCGTTGTGGAATGTATCTGAATCACTTAAACATTTTTTTTTTCAGATGTCTTTTAAAAATTCATTAAAACCATACAACTATAGCAACAACATTTTAGAGTTGATCCATCCGAGATCTGAAACCTTTCTCTGATCGAGCTCCGCTTCGTGCTCCGAATAGAATTGTTAGGAATCGCATTATTTATTTTTTATGCTTATTTGACATTTTAAATGTCTATAGTAACAGTTTTTTAACTAAAATTTATTTTGTTGATGAAAAATGATGTTTTTTTTCTTGCTGTTGTTCACCCATAACTTATTTTAATGTGGAAAAAGGTATTTTTTTAAACTTTTAATGCAATTCTAATAAAAAGTGAGAGTAGTGGAGCACCATAAATTTTCGGCCTTTGATTGCGCTCCTGCTCCAAGGAAAAAATCGTTGCTCCACTGATCTGCGCTCCTACTCCACCATCTCAAATAAAAAACATACTTAATAGTTTTCAATACGGAAATATTATGAATTGCTCTCTTGTAAATAATAAGCTCTTAAGGAAATTATCATGTATTTAAAATTCATCGCCAAAACACATCATGCCATACAAATTTGAAAAATCAATAAAGAGATTTCATTCGCGGAGATGTTTATGCCTTGTATGTGACAAGATAACCCTTTATCAAATGATGCCGCGGGAAATGGCAGCTGCCTGTAGCATCATGGAAGAATCCATCTACTCAAACTCATACAATGACACCTCGTAACGTTCAAAATGATTCCTCAGAATAGGTGGATGTAATTGCGATTAATATTCTATTGCCTTGATTGTATTAATTTCTCAAAACATTAAAATCAAATACAAAATTATGCATTCCCCATTTAGGACTCCTAATCACATTTCTGTATCTAACACATATTCCAAGCACACCGTACATATCAAGCGTTTCTGTTGCGATGAATAGTAAATACTTAAGTTATATTGATTGGAACACTCCTTAGATGCCAAATGAATTACTAAAATTGATCTTTGAGATGTCATAGTTTTCTGTAATGATGATTTCATGAGAACTAAATTAATCATAACATTAGGCAGGTATGCTTTCAATTTGTTAAGTTTCGAGGAACAGTCTTATTGCCTTTAACTAATAAATGTAAAATATTTTATTTAAATAAATTACAGAGTTCTTTTTGAGTATAAAATAAAACTTTTATGCTGCATTACATTTTAATTTTAGATATTTTGCATGCAATGTAAAATTACTAATGAAACCGAATAATAAGTGAAAGCTTTGAGACCCCGCGAAAAGTATAACAGTGAAAGTAAGACGGAAATCTTTAGAATTGAAATACGCGTTTTAAACTGAAAAAAGGAAAAAAAAAATGATAGAGTTTACTTCGACTTGATGCTTAATGTAAATAAATTTACATTAAATGCTTAAGACGCACTTGAATTCATAGAAATTACTTTGAAAGTTATTGAGATCTAACATCTTGCTCAAAAATTTCAACCGTTCAAAATATCGATGCATTTCCTTAATGACACGAATTTTAAAAATTGAGCTTATGAAAACTCCATCCAGTTTCTTCAACATGCAAAATAACGATATCCGTCAAATTTTGCTTAAATAAAATATTTTCCTTCAATATCTTATTATTTAAATTTTTACTGAAGCAATTTCATGTGTTGATATTAAACAAAATAATGGATGTATTTTATTGGAGGTTGTTAATGTTCCACATTTAAAATAAAACACATATTTTATGTACTTCTCCTATTTAGGATACTGTAAAATAAAAACGCAGTTCAGCTTTGATTAAAGTAAAGTGCATGCGTTAGAAGCTCAACTTTTAGTAGACAAATTTACTATGCGGAAATTATTATTATTTTTTTTAATTTTAAGAAACAGATTAAATGTATGCTGTATTTTAAAAAAGGATCTTATTTCTTTAACACAACTAAAAGAAAAAGTCATTTGAAAAATAAATAAATAAAATATAGTTCTTATTTTGGAAAAAATTCTAACACGCATTAAAGTCGCATTAGCTGAAACTATACATATTAATGCTCTAGAGAGAGAAAATTATTGCAGCTATCAGCTTGTCAAAAAATGCGACAAATTCGGAGCGCTGAAAAATTCGATGCTTTTTTTCTTGGTTTATTTTCATACCTTAATTGCAAAACAATGTTTTTTCATTTGTGGAATTTCAAACGTTTTGTTATAAACTCAAGAACAATTTCCTTTAACTTAGTGTAAAGTTACAAAAATAAATGTGTACATAAATGTTTTTTTTTTTGTTGTTTTGTAGCATTTAGGAGACCTTAGACTATAATGAGAAATGTATTAAAATGGTATCATTTTAGTCGTCAATAATTAATATATATTTAAGCACTATTTTTTAGTTACAAAAGTGAAGTCTTAGATAAATATAAGTATTTTTGTACTACATTTCAACAGAAAACTCCCCCCCCCCCCAATTAAAAATATAATTTAAATCTTGCAACAAATGACGAAGAATAATGCAGATTTTTTTTTTTTTAAAGGGGAGGGAGGTCACATAAACTTTTTGTATATTTAAAAACGATAAGTTTGTCAATGTTTTTTTTTTTTTTTTAAGTTGGGCAACACAAACTTTTTGCATTTTATTTTTGACATGTACAAATCACTTTTGAAAATCATCATAATGCCTACATTCGTAAAAGTTAATTCGTAAAGTGATGTGCTTTACACAAACAGTATTATTTCCCACATAAAGAACGTACGCACACCCGAAAACATCAAGTAAATACAATGTAAAACAAATTAAATAAAAATAAAACTAAATAGGTAAATGGACCCCTTATATGAACACAACATTGCAATTATTTCTAATAATTTGTTTGATTTCTGCAGTTTTCATGAAAACACTTGATCAAAATAATCTAAATCATATCACAATCTAAATCATATCACAAAAGTTTCATATCGCTTAAAAGAAGTAAATGAGTATAAAAGAAAATGCAGTAGTATGTCTTTACCGAAGTTCTTACCCACCATTCAGACAGCTGAAAAACTAAGCAAAGTAAATGTTTGATGTCTTAAGAAACTGAAATACGTGCAAAGAAAGACGGCTTTTCAAGCTACTTAGGTTAAGGGATGTTAATCTGTCTGTTGCCAAGCCTTGTTAAATGTCAAGAGCGTTCAGACAGAGGGAGTAAATTATGAATGTTACTTTCGGTTCAAAGTATTCAAATAGCACCGAGGAAATAAAAGAAACAATTTAAATCGTGGGTATGAGTACATAAAACCAAAAGATAACCAGCTAATACAAAGTCATTGATAAATGTAATTGAATTTTATTTCGAGCACAATGGGAAACCGGTTATCGGAAATCGCTCTGAGTCGTTCATAGAAATATTTATGCAGTGAAGTATTGCAATGCTTTGTAATAGTTCTTCAATATGTTAACGTACTTGGTCCTTTTTACAAGAATACAAATATTTCTTGTTGGTACATTTAATAACTATAAATCATGTTATCATAGTTATTAGCATTGTTATTATATTATAGTTATAAAAATAGCTAAACACGACTAATTTCTACTAAATATCAAATAAAATGCGATAGTAATTGTTTACATTTTAATAATTTTTTCATTGATATAAAATACCTTAAGACGGTTTCAGGAACAAGTGCAACAGCAACAAAAATTCCATCCAACCTATTTCAGATTCTGCATTTCATATGACAACAGAAACATTTTTTTTTAATTTAATAAATGCTATCGTTTATTCCTTATACACTATATATTTATATTAGAGAATTAATTATGTTATAGCAATCACTATAATTATTCTTATGAACACTTTGAGGTGGAGTTTTAATACATTTTTTCTTGAAAAAGACATTTGAATACAAGTACTTCATGTTTTTATTTTGCCGCCTATCAAAATGTTACGGTAAGTATACAAACACAAAATCAAAGATTTCAATTTATGTGAGGTTTGTGAGGTTTATGATTTATATAATTCCGAAGAGCCATAAATTATCTTTTTTCAAGAGGACCAGAGTACATTTTAAATTCAATCGATTTAAATTGGGGAAAACATGATGCATTATTACTTAATTATATTCGTAATATAATCGCTATACACATGCACTGTTTTAGCAAGTAAAGACAAAAAAAAATCATCTTTATATCATACAAATATTCAAAAATGGCGGCGTATGAATGAAAAAATAGATTCGATTCTTGCGTTTTAACTTAAAAAGAAAGACATTATAAATGTTATCATCAATCACGTTTGATAAAATAACAAATTATTCATATCGTACGTATAAAAAATGCCGAGTGAAGTGACATTAAATTATAGTCAACGACATCCATAAATACCAGACAAATTTTCCCCCAACTAAGGTACAAATACTTTTTAGTTTATATCAGAAATACATTGCATTATCATTTTGGTAAGAGTATTATAGAGACAAAAATAAAGAAATTATGTAATAAAGTTAAAGCTTCTCAGATGCATTACAATCAGAAGTCATATATTGTTATGCACAAATTCATAATTATTAAACATCAAATTATTTAATTAATTTCTTCTGTATGCTGCAAGAAATACTTTGCAATAATGTTCGTTTAAATATGGAATACCTATAAAATTCAGTAGATTTAGTAGATTTTTTTTTTTTTTTTGACATGAGTTTTGATTCAATTAAATCCGTTTATCGATTCCTGATTCTTATCCTTTTTTCCCTTATCAGATTGATGATAGTTTTCAGGTTTAAATTTAAAAAATAAAATACAATAAATAATTAAAATCGTAATAATAATAAAAATTCAAAAATAAATAAATATGATAAAAGTAATTCACTGCATTAAAATTCTAATTAGACAGATCAAATAATGATCGTATGAAAGGTATATCAAAATTAATTTCAAACGATAGTCATAATTCAGCATACAATATTCGTCATATTATTTAGTTCATTTGTAGTGAATTATCCTCGAAATGAACTGGATTAAAATGGAAGGCACTGCATCATCAATGAGATTTTCTTGCCATCGCATTTTCACTTCTAGTAAGCCAATTTCGTAGCTTCTCTTTATTCAGAGGTAATCATCTAAGCTTATTGAATTAATGAGACAAATCTTAACGTCTAGTAAAAGTACATGATTTTCTCATTTTCTTAAAAACTATTTATTTGTTTTCATGATTTACTCGAATATTAAGCTGTTAATGCTGTGAATTGCCCGGGGTCAAAATTTAGATAATTTTTATTTTTTCACCTCTTGAATTTAAATGAAATTTGCATAATCTAACCATTTTCACGCATCAATATATATTTATCAACCATAATTTTAAGTATTTAATTGAATAATGCTTCGATAACTAGTTTTTACGTTTTATGTGGAAAAAGTAAAATGAAAATATATTTGGTTTAAATACTTATTTTATAGTAGACTTATTTTATAGTGACGTTTAAAAGTATAGGTTTCGATTTTTTTTCTTGAACATAACGTGTAGATACAAAAGTTCCAAATTACCAATTACCTAATATTTTTAACAACATTTGCCTTTTACATCAGAGGATAAATCATTCTACGTGTAATATATGCAATCTTAACTATAGAATATGAACACATTATGATTTGTATATTTCACTTAATTCCTCATGAATAAATTTTACGCAAATAAGTATCGTGAGATAAAGTACAGCTTTGAAGTATATATACACTGTTAAATCAAAATTTTTATTATCGAGCTGGAATGACAAATGGCTTATCAAGCATATCGCGTTCTTGTAATAGGGCCGAATCTAAATGACTTAGATTTGAAAATTGCAGTTCTTATTTTCGAAGTAAACCTCTTCTCAAAAATGATTAGGTACGATCTAATCTTTGAGACCCCGCTAAAAACACAGATGTTTCCTCATATTTATGGTAACATTCAATAACGCAACATATGTGAAGCAAGTGCACGTCGACGCTGGGATTTGAACTTAGATCGTTCTGACTGCAACCTAATAAAAATAATTTAACTTTGTGCAAGAAAACAATAATAATAAAATTACACGTTAATTTAAAGCACAAATGAGCAAAACAATGCAGACATATGTTTCGGGATTGCTTGGAACATCCAAAAAACATCCAAATGATCATTTGGATGTTTTGCATCTAGAAGCTCCCTGTCGCATTGAAAAAGGGATTCCAAGCAATCCCGAAACATATGTCTGCATTGTTTTGCTCATTTGTGCTTTAAATTAACGTGTAATTTTATTATTATTGCAACCTAATGCTCGAGCACTATGCCAGGAGGGCATCGAACGGACAAACAAAAACTGGGTTATATAGGTTTCAAACGCGCGGTTAATAGTTCCTTAATTTTGATACAAATTCTATTGTTCTGCAGAAGTAATCGTTAAAAAATACCCTGTATTAATTGCGAAAGTAAAGTTGTTCTAGAAATGTTTAATTTATTGCAGTAAAAATAAAATAATGCTTGCCATGAGTGTAACTTTAATTTCTAAGTAAGTATCGGTACTTAATTCAGATCAGCTCTTACTCAAGTTTAGGTCAAAATTACTTCAAAAAAAACATGCAGCTGTATTTGCTCATTTTTAAGTACATCATGTCAATTATATATATATATGAGATTAATCGGTAAACTTTTTGGAGAATATTCTCCTGAAAAAGAATATCCGAAAATGTTCTACTCAAATTAAGTCGCTATAATATCATAAAATACCACAGTAATTTAACAATAAACACTACGTTTTATAAAAGTATTAATTTCAATTCATAATCATTAAAAGTACAGTTTTTAAGACTTTGCTAACAAAAATAGCTATTCAAACAATTGAAATTAAGCATTTAGATTTTTTTTTCCCAAGAACATTCAGAATGGTTCTAAAAGAGGTTTGAGTGTCTGAAACATCCCCAAAATACTACTGGGTGGGGCAAAAGTAGTGACCCGGTTTTGAAGGGTTATAAAATAAAAAAAAATAACACAGTTTGAGACTTAAAACTATTTTATTTTGATCTGTATTTAATACCATTTTTTTACATTAAGTTTTGAATACCGCTTAAGCAATATGGCGGCCATCAGCAGCAATGCACTGATGCAGTCTATTTCTGAAGCTTTGAGAAACGTTTCTGCACATTTCAAAGGGTATGGCGGATATTTCCTCGACAATTCGGTCCTTCAGCTCTTCTAAAGTAGGGGAACTTTCTCCTTCAAATAACCCCACAAAAAAAAAAAAAAAAAAAAGCTTTGGGACCGTAACATTATGCGGGGTGTTAAAATTCACACAAAGATGCTGTCTATTCCTTCTACTTGGAAAAATTGACTGCATCATTTTATTGCTGCTGATGGCCGCCATATTGCTGAAGTGATATTCAAAACTTAATGTAAAAAAATGCTATTAAATACAGATCAAAATATAAAAAGTTTTAACTCTCAAACTGTATTAGTATTTTTTAATAACCCTTCAAAACCGGGTCATTAATTTGCCCTACCCTGTATAAATCTCTCTTAGAAATAATTACGGGAATTTTTCTGCACAATTCAGGCACAAATGAACCTTTTTAAGAATAATGTTCCTAAATAGCTAATCATGTATAATTTTATTCCACAATATAGTTTTATTAATAAAGTTTTTTACGACATTTTTAGCAATATCTTTTAATTATTAAGCTTCTTTTATGAATTTTAATGTAGTTTGACTGAATTAACTCAGTATTGATTGAGAATTTTGCCTATGATGAATGGCAAGGCTTGACCCTTTATAGGAAGCATTTTTCACAGTAACGTTGCGTAAAATATTCATCAGATTATGTTTGCATTAAGAAAAAAAAATCATTTAACACCTTTAAAAAAATGAAAAGAATGTATAGTCCTTCTAAGGAGTGAGAGGTATTTTATAATTTAAAAACTTATGTTATCAATGGTGTGTACGATGGAAAATCTTAGCATTTCAACCTCGAGTTCAAAACTCATACCATGACTGAGATCGATTAGACTTGTTCTCTGTGGTGAAGACAGCTCAACAATAACAATTTGATTTGAAAACATATTTTTGCAGTAATCCATAAATAGTTTGAGCTGAAAATCAGAACCTTTCAGGAAATAGTTAACTATGGGCATTTGACTACAGCTATCAACATTGTTAATGTGCCATTTGTAATCATGAGCTATCACTGTTTGTCAGCTCTGTATACGTTATTAATCCATTTTTGAATGTATGTAGAAATCATTGCTAGAAAAATTTAAAAAACAAAAAATAAAACTAAGCCTATAAATTTAATATGAGAGCATTTCTTTTAACAAGCAAAAGATGGAGAAATTATATATATATTTTTTCAATTCCATTCCACGTTTTGTTACATAAAACGTAGAAAATGTTTTGCAGTGACTTTTGCATCTTTCTTAATAGTAGCTTAAGATTTTATTTTTTTATATATTTTCATTACAAAGCATTTAATCAAATATTCGGAATCTTTTACATTGTTCAAATGCAAGTCTCCTGAATAAAATTAGTTTGATTTTTTTTTTTTTTTTTTTGAAATTTCTTTATATTCTATAATTTGACTAAAAATGTCGCCGTGATATTTTATAAACCCTCAGTATCATGGAATAGTCAACTTAATGCTTCCGGTACTACTACAGAGCGATAACTAGTGCAGAGTTTTGAGAAAAAAGCGTAGAATACTCTGTCGTAAATTTATCTAGAGCAATATTTTTCTCTTTTACAACACTAAAACAAGGATCGGAAAAATGTCGAGTCCAGTCTCACCACTCTCAAAGGAAAAAAAATGTGTCTTATGTGTCTGCTTTCTTCTCCCTCAAAAAAGCATGCACTTTTCTACTTCCCAAGTACAATTTCAAACACTGGTCAGTCGAAATGATGAACCCCTACATTTATTCCCACATTTTCCTGGTTTATTATCTATTAGCCCACATTTTCCTGGTTTATCATTCATTAGCTCATCAAAGCATTAATTATCAGCGGCGTTCTCTTCCATCATAATATCTAGAGCCATCTGAAAAGATCGGGATAGACAGGTTCTGATTTTCAGCTCAAACTATTTATGGATTAGCTGCAAAAATATGTTTTCAAATCAAGTTGCTATTGTTGAGCTGTCATCACCACAGAGAACAAGTCTAATCGATCTCAGTCATGGGATGAGTTTTGAACTTGAGGTTGAAATGTTGAGATTTTCTATCGTCAATAACGCATCTACGAAGTCATTATTTGCAAAGCCCAAAATGTCAACAAAGCAATTTGGTTACTTTGAGACATGGTTACGTTGTACTAAATTTGAGTATTTTTCTTTTATATTTTTTTAAAGCAAATAAAGATTTATAATCTTGGACATATATCTTTTGTTTTTCCTGCTTAGATAAAAGCATAACTTTCTGTTAAACTGCTTACATCTTGTGACTAGAATGGTAGTTTTTTTTTGGCAGACTTATATTAAAGAAAATAATTAATTTGTTGCACGCGCGTAAATCTAATTTTACAGCTAATTTTGAACAATTATTAAACGACAACTAGTTTGCACCTCGTCCAACTTTTTCCCCCTTCAGAATTGTCTTATCGCGTTTAGATACTTATTAAGATACTATTTTTTCACTTTTTCTTTCACAAAAAATAATTGCGAAATGAGTAAAGGTGTTTTAATCTTTATGGCATTATACTACTGAGTAAGTTTCAACTATTGATCATTACTAAATTGCAACGTAGTGCAACGCTTGGGAAACAAAACGGAGGATATTTATAGGTTACATTTTGGTTGAAAAATTTTACTGTATCTCTCTTACATGATGAAAACACAAAACAAGTAAATATTAGGTAGAAAACGTTATAAAATTGTTTCAGACAGTTTTTTTTTAGTTTACTAAGAAATAAATCTTAACATTCTTCTTTTCAGTGTAATAGATGTGGTAAATATATTTTAAAAATGCATTTATTTACTGGAAATAGAACGTGGGGAACTTTTTTTAAATTCTATCCTACCATTTTTTTAGGAAAAAAATCCACTCTTTGTGTAGATTTTGACAACTTCTAGCATTTTTACTTAACATTTCATTTTATCTTCTGACAAATAGAAAAACTTGCCAATAGAAGAGCTTTTATTCGAAAGCAAAGCTTCGATTTTCTTAAGTGTCGAATGAACTCAAGTTCCCCCTTCCCAAACTTTGTTTCCCCATCTGTCTTCCAAAAGAAAAATGAATCTATATTTAAGTCTTTCTTCTCTCAAATTAAGGCGGGGTCTAAGGTGTTCCCTATCCCTTCAGAACCCAACGGTTGGTCTTATGCGAAATCATTACCATACTTTTTTTTTCTTTTTTCCTTCAAAACACAGTTCATCACATCAAACCTTGAAAAGTTGATTAAAGCATTATCGGGACCATTTTCTTTAAAACTATGAAAGGAATAATAACAGTGATGAATATTATAATTGGAAATGAAGAGTTTCTTTCCGGCAATTTTCTTTTTTTATGTTAGACAGTGTTTATCTTGCTTATTTGATCTGTAATCTCAAAATTAGCTTATAGCAAAAGGTGGCAATTTTAACGCAAATATTAATGGTAGACACTGTCATTTGGCAGTTGTTCGGGCAAAATTAGATAATGGCTTAGAAAGATATGCTTTTTTTACAGTAGATATGAATTTTCGACATTATCAGTGAAACATATTTAGATAAAGAGAAAATCTATAAAAGATTGAAAATAGTCTAATGTAACATTGTGCTCGTTTTGTTTTCATTTATGGGTTGCCCAAGATTTTTGAACAAGAAAAAAATGCAATGCCTTTAGTTTGATGTACATGAACCATGCGCAATATGTTTTGTATGTATGTAAATTTAAATGATGTATCAATGTGTGCACAAGGACTTCAGTTACATTTTATTTTGGGAATCATTTCTTTGAATCGGTTTAATAAATTTTCAAAAAATTATTCATCACTTAGAACTAACCTGATTAAGTCAGTGAATTAGCTTAACTAAGTCAATGTTTATTTGTTTGTAGGTTAGAAGCGTCTGGCAATTGCAGCACAGGTTTGCACAAGTTGCATTCCCGCGTTGCAAGGACAAAACGAGTTGTAACTTTATCTCGTCATAATTACTTTGGTAGTGCTGTCATTGAAAAGTTAACAATATTATCTTTTATTTTTCATTTACGTAATTTTATTATTTTTAAAATGGATAAATATATTATGCTTGTAATTGTCAGTTTATATTTAGCTGCTTTAGTGGTTAAATGTAGTTGGCTGTCATGTGCTCTTTTTTTCTAACTTTTTTATTTTCTAACTTTCTATGTTTATGTATTTTTTGTTTCTTCTAATTTTTTATATTTAATTGTGCTTTAAATTCGTTAATTTTTTACAAGTATTAAGAGGCAAATCTTAACCCCTAGTCGCTCGGGTAAACTTGCCCCGACTGCGGAGCCCGATTGCAACTTGCCCACGCCACTTATTTGATGTTTTGTTATTATAGAAATTTCAAAAAATGTGCAAAACTTTATCAGATCTCTTTTTCATTGTCTACAAAAGTAAGCATGACAACTTCAAAAAACATACAATTTAATTCCCCATTCCTTCATGAAGTTACGTTTTACATATTATAAATTTACAAAATGATCACAATGAAACTACCAGAAAGACAGAAAGCTGTAAGAATTAATGTATTTGAAGTTGCTCAATAACACACCATTCGTACACCCAGCTTTTGCACAGGACTTAACATTTAAATTGAGATAAAAATATTTAAAAAAATGTTTTAAAACGTGTTTATCTCTCTGTTAAACGCTAGATTTTGAGATTTATTTATTCATGTATATATTTTTTTAAAATATTTTCTTGAAATATATATTTATCAACACGAAAAATGACATTGTACTAAAATGTAACTTTTTTATTCTTAATAAGAATGTATAAGTATATTATCTCTACATAGAAGCATTAAATATATTTACTCAGATTCAGAGTTAAAAGAAAGTTTAAAATTATCATTTAAATTTTTCTGTGGGAATCTTATAATGGTCGTTGAACCACCGAGCCCATGTGCCACAAGAGATCGGGTCAACTTGCCCTGTATAGCGATTTTTTGCTTTCCACAGGTGTAAAAAATTATACCAAAAACTTTTTTTTTAATAAACAAGTCATAAATAACTACGAATAACTCTTTTTCTGAATCTCATTTGTCAAAATTTAAAATAAAAGTTAAAAAAAAAAAGGATTATTAGTAACACATAAAATTTACTCATTTCAGTGAAATTTCGAAAAAGGTAACTGGTTCTTTAATGAACGCTACTGCTTCAAAGATATTATATTTACGTTGAAAGAGGGGTGATAGGACAACACCTCGATGGACATCACACACGGCTGGACACACAGTATCATACTCACCAAACGTTTTCAAATACTGCGACTGGGTCAACGCGCATTTATGACCAACTAGGCCTGGCCTACCCCCCCCCCCCCCCTCCCATGTTACCAATTAAAATTTAAAACAGCTACATTTTTTTCCCTAATAACTCACTAACTTTTGGAGTTTCAATTAGTTTGAACTAACGCTTTGGATTATATATCACCTATCGTTATTATATATCACATATATATGGTGTTAGTGAACCAAAAATATTATTCTGATTCTGGCAATTTTAAATTCAACACGAAAGCAGTTGGATGTTGAGGTTTCTCAGAAATTTAGTACGAGAAAACTGGTTTATGGATCAGAAGAATCTAGCTGCGTGTTTGTATATTGTAACTTATCTTTATAGGTAAGAATTAAATATAATAAATTAAAAACATGATACGTAGATGTCTCAGGATTAAATATATATGCAATAAATATGAATGACATTTGAACTGAAGTGTTCGAATGAACTGGATAAGGCAAAGTGAATCATTCTACTTGTTTAGTCAACAATACATAACAGTTCTTTCATGTAATTACATGTTGTAATCAAATCATGTCTGGAAAAATCATAAGTAGCAGTACACTATTTTAAGGTCAGGGATCTATGCAAACTGTTAAATCAGGATGTTTCATTAACCCTTACAGTTATCACTAATGAAGATGAAGAACAATATGCAATCTGTGTCAATAACAAAAGGCTTCCAACAATTAAATTCATAGATCAGTTCTGCCCATAATAACTGCGCTTTGCCCGTCATAGTATGTATCCAATAATTTACCCATTATTCAGCAATTCAAAAAAAAAGAGAAAAAATCCTACTCATTAAAGTGCTCTGTTAGGGGATTGATGCAACTTATGCATTGTTAATTTATGAAAATATATCTACACTCTGCAAAATGTCGATTAACAACTGATTTTATAAAATTCGTCAAACTTGATGCTATCCTTTGGGCTATTTTCCCTGCGTTTTACGTAAAGAAATCCTTTCTTATTGTATGTACGTATAAAAGAGAACACATCACAGCAAGAGAATGCCAATTGCCAAGCATGTCGATTTACTTTGATAAAACAAAGACTACACACTTTCCCCATAATCAGTCTTAACTGCAGGAAAGATGTTTTCATTGCATGTCATAAGAACTAATCCTCCACTAGAGAATGAAAGTGGTCCAACCGGTTGACAGTAGGGGCTAGATCTTCATTTGCATGAGTTATTTAGGTGAAGGGACTATTTATTTACGTGCGACTCTTGCTAACTGAACAGAACGACAGCTCACAAGGCGGACCCGCGTTTGGCAATCAACACTTTTCATGAGCTTTCGGCTACTCTCGAGGCACACCTGGATTCTGGGGTGTGCTGAGGATGGTAGTGCCGCCCACTTTCACACTCGGCTGGGCGTGGAGCACGCCTCTAGGCTTTTAAAGAAAAGGTATAGCGATATTTTACAGTTGGACTTATTTTAGTTTCATTTACCAGTTTAGTTTCATTTCCTTGTTATAGCTATCCAGGACGCTTTCGGTGCTTCAGAAAGCAGTTTTACATTTTAATCTACATGAGAGCAAATGAAACGATGTGAATCCGTATATTATTAATTTCGCAATAACTAAAAGTTTTAATCTTAAGGTGCAGTGAAGTTCTCGAAAAAAAATAATTCTACTAATTCAAAAACATTTATATATATATATATATATATATATATATATATATATATATATACAAAAAAAAAACACCACTTCAAGTTTTATACGTTTCTCTTACGTAACGGAATATTAAAAACTTTTATCCTTATTGTGATTTAATGAATGCAAAATTGTTGGCTGTTTAAGAACCACCGTGGACATATGTGCAACTTAGACGCGAAAAGGTGTAAGTGACAAATAGAGAATTTGGAATAGTGCAAATAATACGAGATACATACTTTTCTACCAACAGGTGTTGCTATCCAGCGTGATTTGGGGGGGAAAACATTTACAAGGCAATAATTCGAACTTGGCACGCGTTACTTAACATATTTATTTTGTCACTAACACCCCTTTGCATCTCAATGCATCATATGTTACTCAGTTGAACCGAGAAAAATGTCTCGTCTCACTCAACATGTTATTTTCCATAAAAACCCGCGCCTCGCCCTTTTCTGCTTTTATTGGGCAAAAACAAGGTCATTTATTCAGGTTCTAGAAGAAAACATTTGCTTACATTACATGCATGGTCTAACTTAAAAAAGGCACACGTAAACGAAAATTGTTTTTGGTAAAAAGTATTATTTTTTTTAACTCGATAAAATTTAGTTTGTTTTACTTGTTCATTGTTACTAAGTGTTTTGCGCTAAAAAAGTAGGTTACGAATTAAGCATTCAGAGCACCTTTATCTTGCATCAAGCAGTCCTCACTTATCTTTCCATTACCATTGCGCCGTTTCTTCTTGCATATTTTCGGAGGATTTTCTTCTATCACGTAAGCTTAGATTTTTCAATTTTCCTATCTTCAAATGATGGTGCATTATTTATTGCTTTTGCTAGTTTGTTTTTTAGTGATTGGGTTTCCTAGTGTCTCTTCAAAACTCAAAATATGTCAGTTTCACCAAATTATTTTTTAATTTTGTCATAACTTTTGCATTGCTGTTGAAACAGGGTCATTTCATTGTAACTAACGTAACATTACAGAGGTTTTTTAAAGGAATTTTGCAATAAAGTACAACAAAAGAACTATCATAAACCGTTATACTTTTAGATATTATATAAGTCGGTTTAACACATTTACACCAAAATGTTAAAATTTACGCAATTTCAATAATTGAGCTAAATTTGCGCAGTATAATATTTTTAACCCCCTTAGAAATAGCTTAACATCAAATCAAAATTTCTCTGAATTTTATAGATAGAAATACTTGCAATTAGTTTGGGAAATACATGTGGCCTATAAGGTTTGAAAATATCATCACCGTTATCGTTGGTTAATAATTAACAACATTAATTTATAGGCGTTTTTCTAAATCAAGCGGTGTGACTAATGTAACGAAACTTTATCTACAGGTTATAGTTTATTAAAAGAAATTAATATTGGTGAAAGGAATACACATATTACTTTTTTATTTTTATATGTACACTTTTTTTTTAAAAATCTTTTATAAACACAGTATTTTTGTTCTCTTATGTATTTGGTTTTTAAGAGGTATATTTTTATGTAATTCTTCTGTTACTAGGGATTTTTAAAAATTATTATGAAAAAAAATTATAGCGAAAACATGCAAACCAATGATTACAAATCCACGAAAATTACATTTTTCTTTGTACTTGTAGATTGTAAATTCACATGCATTAGAGTACTACTAGCTGAGTGAATCATGTTTTTTTTTTCGGGTTCCAAAATTAATTGTCGTATATGAATATATAAAAAATCAACTAGTTTATGTTTGGAAAACTGTTTACCTTAACAGAGCAAATATATCCAAGTAAAAATGATTAAAACATCAAAACCAAGTCTTTCTAAGAGAAAAACTATTATTCTCTTCTTGTTTAAGAATCTCATATATAATGCGACTGCAATATTAAAATTCCCAGAAAAGAAAAGACAACAAGCCCTGAGCGATAAATATGCTTTTGTATTTCGGCAATAATTATTAAGAGGGACATTTCTGGAGAACTACTATTTCTAGCCAGTTTATTTTCTATCAGTATTTCTGTGAGAATTGATATTTTTTTCTTACTTCCATTTTCCAAATAAAATCTAAATCAGCATTACAAGCTCGACAGAGATATTAATACTTACTAATTCGTATTTTTGACTATATATATTATAATAAAGAAACTTTAAAACAAGTAACAATTTTTCTCCCTATTGGCTGGAAGACGAAAATGTGCAGGTAGCCTTTTTCTACTCATATACGTGAGCGTAGGTTGACTTGTAAGATTGAGCTAAAAATATGAAAAGTTACAAGTATCAAGGTCGTAAATATACCGTCTAGACATTAATTACTTTTTAGAATCTAGCCGATGTCGTCGTAAAATATCTTTAAATAACTATGTCGAACATTTTGTTTTGCTCCACTTTATTCTTGTCCTAAACATTAGGAAACACGATTACAAGAATTTTTTGGAACTAGCATAAGTATCATTTCTAAGGAAAAAAATACTCACCAGACCTTTATTGCATAATACATTGCTATTATGAAATGGTGGAGCTATATTTAGATTTAAATTAATACATGAGTCAATATTTTCTTCTGTTTGCAAAATTCGTCTAATCGTTGTCTTTTCAAATATTAATATTGTGATAGTGACTAAAATGAAAATCATTTAAAATATTATTCCACCTTTAACTAATTAGCTTCAAATACTATTATTATTAGTCTCTAGGTAATTATTTTAGGAAAGATTTCGAGCAACAAATATTGAATACGCAGTAGTAAGTTAATTAATAGCTTTCGTAGTAATATTTGCCGAAGTACTAGTAAAGCTTTTAATTAACCTCCGCTAGAGGAGAGAGCTTAAGATAAGTAAAATATTTGTATGCAAATAAGGGCTTGTATGTGAACAGAAATTCCGAACATTTGTTTACGCCAAAATTGGAGATAGTATTTATGTGTTCGGAGCGTACGCGTATAGCATATTGACAAGTTGCTCTTTAAATTTCGCCGAATTTTCATTACCGAAAGTGGTTGGAGCTTCAGTTTTACTTTCAGGAAATTTCCAGTGTCAATAATAACATAGCTCATTATAGATAAGTGCACTGAAGTTTGCAATAGCTATCTTAATGTTCTTGGAATTTGAAGGGAATCTCATTTATTAATTTCCCTCAATTCTGTGAATAGAAAAAGCGGGAAGCAAATTCATAACCCAGCCGCTCGTTGTTCGTCGTTTTGCTACCGTTTATGCTTTTTAAATTGCAAAAACACTGATAATGAATACAATCAGGATTTTTTTAATCAATATATATATATATATATATAATTTTTCCTTGGCCCCTATTTTTCAATTGCTAAATTAGTTATATTTAATAACATTAGTTCATTTAAACACAAAATTGTGCTTAAAGAAAAAAATCAATCTTTCAGTCCAAAGCCACTGCAAATTTGTTTTTTTTTTTGCAGTGCCCTTGTACATTATAGAATAAGCATTTTCTCAGTGGGGTTGGATTCAAGTACAGCTTTTGATCTAACAAATCGTTTTTGTACCAAAATACTTGTGTGTATATATGTATATATATAGATATATATATATATATATATGAGGTCGCGAGCTGCCTAAAGCATAATTTTTGTACAAAATATTACGTAGTCCAATCATAACCCAAAATGTTTAGGATTTTACAAAAACACGTCTAACTAAGAAGAAATATCCTTTTTTTTATATTTTGTTGAGTCGGAAACTATTATATAAGTTTTCCAAAATGAAATATTTTTTTTTTCAGTGCAAGAAGTATGTTACTAATTACATTAAAAGTGTTCATTAACATAGCAAATTTATATGTGCTTTCGCTTCTTTTCTTTTTTTCTTATGTTTTGCCAAACGGACGTGTAGTTCTGTTATACTACCAAATCATGGACATTGCCTAAAATTCTCGATTGACACGAAACGTTATCAATACATAATTTCAATGAGACAAGTTACAAAAACAAAGCATGTCGTTTTATAAATAGCAATACATTTTAGATTAAATGGATATTATACTTTTTTCTGAACTTTACATAAGTATTACATAAAGTATAGTTCGACCACGGAATTTTGACACTTGCACGCTTCTGCGCATGGCAGAAAAGAGCGAATTCATTCGAGTTTCAGGGAAGTTCGATTTGTAGGTGCGTTTATTTAGTTCGCAAATCAGAACGTTTGCTTCTCTGTTTGTTGCAAGAAACTAAATTTATAAACTGGCATATAGCGTCAGTTCGGAAGTAATCAAGTATGATAAACGAACTAGAACGAGAACAAAAACAGAACAACGTTCCTTATACCAGCAGTTCCTCCCTTGAACATGAATGGATTCTTCTTGTCATTCTGCAAGGCAGATCACTTTGGTTGATGGTAGAACTATATGTCATATATGTCATACTGAAGAATCGCTAATATAAAGCACTGATGTTTATGTTAAAATGCCCTATGACAAAATACTAAAAACTTCAACATTTTCTAAACAATGGCCAATTTTCCATTTATCAAAATGTTCTTAAGCTCTTTAAATCTGGTCTCTATAGTGGATACTGCTTTTTGAACTGCAGCGGTTCTGTTAAGAATTCTAAATTATTAATTACTGATACTTAAACAACAGAAAAACAATCTCAAACGGCAATATCCATCGATAGATACATGTAAGTTCTCAATTTTTCTTCCGTCATTCATTTCGATTACCCAACTATCTGATTGATAATATTTCAGACGTAACGTCATCCCACTGCCATGAAAAGATCGACATATCTTAACAAAAGCAATACAACAAACATAATCAAGATTAATAAATACAATAAATAAATCGGCAAAATAAGTTTATATCACAGTCAAAAATTGTCATCAATTGCTTCTTAGTCGATTCTTTCTTGTCTACTTAATGTGCAACTTTTCCTTTCTTGGCTACATTTCGTAATAATGCCCAGCCTTTCCATTCGATTTATTCGTTCTATTGCATTCTATTTAGCTTTCTGTATTCGTTCATCATAAATTATGTGTATCGCTTAATATTAAAATAGATGAGAACAATGAATTGCCCTGGTAAGAGCATCCTTGATTGATTCGTAGTCGAAAGCATGGTCATTAAGTGATTATCGGACTTCCGTTGTCTTTGTCATTTTTTCACATCCGGTGTTTTCAGCGCTTCTAAGATAAATCTCGCAATACTTTATGTTATTCACTCTATGTGGAAATTATGTTCATTTCTACAATATTTTTGATAGAATTGCTGTGATAACAGCAGAGAGGTTTCGTCATAACTGAAATAAAAACGATATCCGCAGAAAGTAAGACAACGTCTAACATCTTGAAATCAAAATCATATTTGGGGCTATTTGCAGTATACGAAATCGAGGATGGTTTATAATAATTTACAATACTTAATAATACGGAAATAAATTTATTTTTTTGGAAATTATCTGTAAATTTACATTTTATGAAATTTGGCAGGGGATTAGTGTGAAACATGTTTATGCACCTCGAAGAGTTTTTTTTTCATAAATTCGAGTTTGTTCTTTTTTAAATTCCAATTTATAACTGAAAATTGCATAAACTGGTTCCTTTCTATAGGAAGAAACTACCCCATCGTTTCGAGCGTGGCACCATGGAAGTTATTCGGGTCATTTATTCTGAATTTTGAGAAAATGTGATAATCCTCTTTGGGCTACCTTTCCCTGTTTGTAATCGAAGTGACATCGAGGATTGTGCAGCACATTAGCTTTATTTGGAGAAAACAACTAAAAAATATTCAAAATGGAAAAAACGGTGCTATTGAGGAATTAAATTAATTAAATATATAATTTACACCAAAATGACTCCGCAGTAAAATATGAATTTAAAATCTTAATGAAGAGTTCATCTAAAGCACAAACCAGAAAAAATAATGCTCTACATGTGACGAACAATTGTAGGGCGGTCGGTATATGAAGGAAGGGAGTTATGGACATGCTTCCCCCCTGTCTTTGTATTTTTTTCAGGAGATGTTTGTATTTTGTGCCCTAGGCGTTGATGATATAAAAGGTGGGTCTGTAAAAAATAGAAGTATAAGCAATTGCATGTATCAGGGAAGTATCGACGTTAAAAAAATGAATTAATAAACATTGTGTCACTTATATGCATAACCTTTCTAAATTTTTAGGTGATAGCAAAACTTTTACGTATTCTCTTATTTTCAATCCACTTGAAAGTGTTTAGAGTCAAAAATCGATGCATTATTTAAGCCAATATTAAACTTTATATTTATTTTTTATAAGATTTCTTCTTATTTTGGAAAGACATTAACAAGCTCTTTTAAAACACACAGAGAGAAAAAGTATCCCAACTGTACATTTCCTTCTATTTCCTGCTCAATAGCCTCTACAGGAATGGTGACGCGCGTTGCTAAGAGGTTTAAAGCCCCTTACAGTCCTCAATCCAGGCGGATAGATTGGCATTTCGTTCGAATAACAGGGAAGGATCCGTAAGCTTTACTTGTGTGTTTACAATCTATAATCCTCTTAGTAGCTGGCTGTCCCCACCATGTTTGTGAGCAGCAGGAACGGCAACATGGATGTAGAAAGCAAGGATGTGCGATGAAGAATTTCTCTGGAAGCTCGCATTTTGGGGTTTTAAAGAAAACGAACTGAATCGTTTAATAAGTTTCTAGCATCAATGTGACGAAACAGTGCTATTGTCTTCGATAAGGGAATCACATCGTTCAAATAATTAGGTTTGAACAACATTACTTTAATAATGAATAAAATACATTTTTCTTTAGGTTATTATTATTATTATTATACTCCGCGCAAACTGTCACAGTCGAGAGAGAGACCAAGTTAACATTTATGTTTGATATTTATAATCGAAGTCAAACAGATTATAAGTACCCCTAGAGCAGTTCTTCTGCCCTTTTGATGAGCGTAATTGAAGCATTTGAATAATTGAATGGTCTGATATCGAGTGTGCGAAACATTTCTTCCCTTTCCGTAAACAAATATGAAGATAACCGTACATCAGCCTGTTTTGCTTAACAAATATAATTTTTCAAATGCTTGTTCCATTTCAGATTTTCATTTACCCTAATAAGCGTTCACAAAATGTAAGGAAATCCAACAAATCTTCACCTACATTGAGAGTAATAAAAAAAGTATTAAACTAAAACCGATGAACAAATCAATGAAAGACTAATTGCAAGAAGTTAATATTTTAAATTAATGCAGTTGAAAACTGTCTTTATTAATTATATAAGTTTAGGGGAAGCTTTTGCAACAAACCAATAAATAAAAGAAAGATCGAGAAAGGAGGAAGGATACCTATATGGCCTTGAAACAAGCAACTTCGTCTTGTACTAGAACTATTTTTTTTCCAGTATAAAATTTTTTGAACTTTAGCATAAAAATATCTTAAACTGCGCATGAGCTTCATTTTTTCTCCCCGTTTAGAGGATACTTAATAAACCTCGGATGCTTTGTCTTAAGCAGTGATTTTAAGCTGAGTGTGCTCAAAAAGCAACTTTCAGATGCGAATCTCCTTGATACTGTTGCTTCCACCAGAGTAATTAATGAATGTTTGAATCGCACCTCCAACAGGCTGAAATATATGGCTTTCATCGATGCACAAAGCATTTGAGTCATTTATTTTGGATGCCCTTTGTTTAAGAGTTTAGTGAAGGAGTTAAGAAAATGTCACTGAGGCATTAACATTTTAATGGATGATCTAGTGAATTGGATGAATTTATTTGTGATGAAATCTGAACCTTTCATAAGAGCCTGTTATATATGTGCCTGCGAAGAATAAAGGTCATCGAGCCATAAAAATACTTACATTAATTAATGAGGCAAAGCTCAATATTTTGGGTATTATATATAATTAAGGATGGTTGCCATTGTAATTAATTATAGTTAGTCTTGATTATTTCAACGATTTTTCATTCTACCTAACATCGGGATTTAAAATGTTACTATTCTTAGTTTTGTTTTCAGTATTTGTCGTTTCATCTTTTTTGGCGAAAATTCTTTAAATGACATCAAATACATTGCTAGTACCAAATATCATAAATGAGAGAGCAGCACAAACTATTGTTCTTCACATGATAGCTTGTTTTAATCTAATCTTGGGGAAAATATTCCCATGAAGCAAAACGATCCCTCTTCTGGGGCATTCCTTTGTCACATGTGGGGCAACCATAGGAATAAATCCCCTTTAAAGATACTCTCATTAGAATACCAATTTTACTTCCGAAACTTTATTAAACTTGTTAGTTTCATGTTCCACTAAATCCATAACGACCAAGTCATTCCCTTTTCAGATGCTAAACTGCTTTGTTTCAGAAGCACTCAATATCGCAGCCGGAAGAAAGGCAAAACAGAAATAAAAACACTTTTTATCCATATTTTGGTCTAGTGTAATGTCCTTTAAAAGTCTCCCTCCCCGCAACCGTAACAGATACTCACGAGAGGTAATCCACCAAGAAAGTAATTAATGAATATAAAATATATCTCAGGTGGAAAAGACAGCTTCCGTATCTGGTTTGTTAGAAATAATATCCGAGAAAATGAATTCAGTTGTTTTAAAGTAAGAAATTCAAAAACAATAATCGCGGCCTTAATAAAACCTTCCTTTTTCAATACTGTTTTCAGCCGATTTAAAGTCAGTGTCGAAAATCTAAAGGAGTATTTGTTTTGTTAACATGAAAATCGATTACGTCGGTTCCTTGCTTGCCTTCTTTAAATATTGACAGCCTGATATCGCGAAAGACGTGGAAATGTGAAGAGTTATTCGGGAAGATCAGATTAAAAACTGGATCAATGCGAAAAATGTCATATACGTAGTCATATTTTGTCTGGTGATTTTAATTGAATCTGGTTTTTCACTAAACTGGGGTTCAATATGCAGTTCCCTTTCCTAAAGCTTCTTTTGCATGAGATTTATATCAATATTTTTTCATTAAAGTGCCAAAAAAATGTAATTCTTTAAAAGATTTCTTCTGTAGTGCACTGAATATTAGGGAATCCTTTCAGGGATAAGACTACGAAAATTAAGCATACCGTACCGAGTAAATTGATGTTCTTGTTTAAATTACCGATACATTTCTGCTGTTTTATATGGGGATTATGAGCAAAAAAACACAAGATAAGACTTTAGCAATAAAAATAAGAGAGGGGAAATTGATTTTTTTCTGACAATAAAATATTAAAATATTTAGAAGCCTTATTTTATATGCATTGATAGTGATCTGTTTTATACGAAACATATTCAGTATTTGCAGTTTTCTCCAATTTGCCTGAATAAAGTCTCACATTATATTCAAATTGGAATTCTTTTATTTTTGTGATGCGTTTCTAACCCCATCTTTCCTGATACATTAAAGTTTCCATTACGAAGCATGCACTTAATCTGTCTTAAAGCAAAGCATTAGCTCTAGTAAAGCTGCATAGCTAATGGAAATTATAATTCAAGATTTAGAGCAATCCAATGAGGGTTTTATGTGCTTGCAACACACATGCTTCTAGAAGATAAGCTTCCGATTGCAACACACACTAAATAAGAAACAATATTGACGGAATCAATGTTTTGTTCTGTTGTTCGACAAAAAAGTCAATTAAATTCTTAAAATACATCCGTCTATATTGATCCAAACATTGAGTAGCAGACATATGAACAATATTATAACAGATCTTATCTAACTACATTACATGGCATATTTGAAATTATCTCTAATATGCACAGCAAGTAGAAATGCATTGCCTGTTACAACTGATGACTTCTTTAAATTAAAATTAGACCCCTTCAAAAAAAAGATATTCAACTTTTAATAATAATGATTTTCAAAGCTTGACTTTGTTTAAAAGTTAAGGACAAAAGGTTACATATTCAATTTTTTAATTTTATTTTATTTATTTACTTGCTTATTTATTTTTTTTTTACATTGAATGACGTTTTAGCTGCTACTCCACTGGTATAATAACAAGTATAATAACAGAAACCGCAATAAATGAGACCATTGTAAATGGATAATTTATATTCGCTAATTATGTTATTCAGGGACAAAACCTTGCTATTTAAAGTTGATTTTAGATTTACTTTAGAAGAACAAATTTTTACCACACGTAATGCAGTTCCGATGCTGATTACTAATGCAAATAAAGTGAATTGTTTTGATACATGATAACGTTGCATTTCATCAATATTAAAATTGAAAAAAAAAATATATAAAATATTTTTTAAACTACAGAAACATTAAGATTTTGGATAGATTAAAATATCTATCATAATTCAAGTTGTTTTTACTCAGACTAATAAACACGTAAACTTAACAACTCGTTTTCAAAAATTACTATTGCATTAAAAAAAACTCATAATGCAGCATTCTACAGAGAAAAATTTTAAGTTCCTGAAACTTCTTCATTACACAAAATTTGGACATATATTTTCAACTGCAACTGCTATACTTAGTCTTGGGAGAATGGAGTACTCCTGAAATTTTAAGGAATGCACAAAATTCAGGTAAAAATGAATGTTTCAACGTACAACACAGGAGCAGCAGGGCGACCATCTTTTCCAGCAGAATTCCTTTGCAGGAAAGAGCCACTCATCCTTGTTGACAAATAAACCCTTCTAAGCAGTCTTTTTTTTTTCAGGCTTAAATACGAACCACCTGCTATTCCTTCCTGAATTCTCACTAAGATCCAGTGCCTAACTGAAAAACTCTCTCAAGTGTCCAAGACAGCAACAACATTTTCCCAGTTGAAACTTCTACAAAGTCTTCTAAAAGAAACTAGCTTTTGTATTTCCTCGAGCCATCCTTCACCACTGCTGCATCTGTCGGTTTGGAAACACTTGAATTGGAGGAGGGTTGTTGGCAAAAGAGAGGTCAAACAGTTTTCTCTACACTCGGCAGGAAAGGAAGGGTCCATACGTTACAAGCTATAACCATCTGACAATGCTGCATCGATACAAATTTAATAGTGATTTAATTCACTAAACTTATTCAGTATTCCTAAACTTTCTCACCTAAGCAAAATATTGAACTTAAGTACGCAGTTTAGCAAATTGCTTTTAAAATAAGAGGAAAACATGACATAGATAAACTTCTACAGTTTTTGAACAAAAGTTCAAGTGTTCACTGATTCATAAGATGGCACATAACCCTCTGCATCATAGAGTAGACTGTTGGGAACCGACTGTTCGATCACTGTAATTCTAATTTTCTTTATAAATTATTTAAAAATTTCTTTAAAATACGTCTGTTTTACTTTTTTATTTTCTCTAATCCAAAGAAATCAAGCAAATCCGAGTTAATGTGTAATAAAAGGTTTAAAAAAAAGAAAAAAGAAAGAAAATTTTAACTAATAATTCTGAATTACCAGTATTTAATTTTTGTTGTTAGTATCTCGTTCAAATCGTTGAGTGATAGAGGGCTAAATTGATACTTTTAACTACTGTTTGAATTACATCGAGCTTTAGGCTGTAATACAGGAGTTTATCGTGAGCTTTTGGAACTTAAGTACAATGGAACAAAACGTTGATGAAATTTCTAATGAATATAAAACACACCAAATTTAATTTTAGTACATCTACCAAATATAGTGTACCCGCATGCTAGTCTAAACCTATCTTTAATCACAAAAAAGGTTGATTAGATGTGTGAAACGTGACAATATTCAATTCTGTAATGTTTCTGCAATAAATATATACATTTCCAGAAATTTCTTTAATATTCAATTACATTTAAAAAAACACATATTAATATTGAAAAGAAAAAGAGACAGAAAAAATAGGTGTTCTGTATGTCCATTGTGTGTAAACTCGTAAAATGGACTTAATATACGATGGCTCTCAGGTACAGAAATATGTCTGTACCTGAGAGCCATAGTACCTTAAGTCCATTTTTAGAGTATTTGTTGAATTACAATCTGCCTTTTATAACCGCATTAAACTTTTTTTTCTTCCATTTCCGAAGAAATGATTCAGATTGAAATTAATCGTTCTTTCATATGCCCTTCACGGTTGACTACAATACTTTTTTGAAAGAATAAGCTAACTCTATTGCACTAAGGACGCAATTGAACACATTTAAATCCCGTGCGGTACTCTCTACTAATGTATCTGGTTTTAATTCCGAAACTCTTGCGCTCCCGCTTTGCCGGCGGGTCGTTTCAGAAGCTGAGTTTGGGGCGCGTTGTTGACAAGCACACTTTGAAATCCCTTCTCTGAAGTGTTTTCAGTCCCGCCATCAAGATCAAACGCTAAGCTTCTGCGCATGCCTCCAAGTAAGTTCCCCGAGGTTCTTCCCACTTCTAAACACTTCAAGAGGGCGGCGCTGATGTTCAAGTAGCCTTGTCCAAACATGGGGGCTAAATGGTGCAAACACTTGGGATTTTTTTCCCCTTCACCCACGGAAGGTTTGAGCCATCGCAATGTCAAAGGAATTGCAAGTTCATATTTCCAAGAAGATGAACGAGAGAGACGCTAAGTTCGCGTTCGCATCCCCAGAAAAGATTTCGTGTAAAACTTTCTTGTGCTTTAAAAATTCCAATATTCTTGAAAATACAAAACACACAGAGCTATATTTACTTTTCGATCGAACATGGAAGTTTAGAAACAAATTTGAAACGACTTAAACGGTTTTCATTATTCTGAAGATATGCTTTTTCAGGATAATGACATCAAAAGAATATGGATATTTTCAAGAATTTATTAAAATATGTTTATTAAAATATCGTATGTATTCCACGATACACTTATGTATTCCAGTTATAAATTTACAACAATTTCATAGGTAATAAATATGTATAAAGAGAAAACAATTTTGAAAAAATTAGTTGGTAGCTATACCCATCAATGCGAACAAAATTTAATGTGGAACATAGAATCATCGTCCACAATGAATAGTAAATTTATACGTCTAAACTGATCTTTTAAAAGTTAACGAAATATCGTAATATTAAGCTGAATATACCTTTTATTGACATTATAAAACTAATATGTTACCAATTGTGGCGTTATACAATTCACACCAACGAATGAAGAACTGTGGCATTCAGAATGGATTTCCCACCCTCGGTTCTATATTAAATAAATTTATGGTTAAATCACATGTCTATTGTTTCCCTGTTAAAACCTTGCTTAAACACATTTTTTTAAATATAAATTCTATTGAAAAACAGATTTTATCTGCCGATTTTTCTTTACAATTAAGTTTTACTTTTCCGACTTCCAAAAATTAACTGTTAAACAAAACTTTGATAATTACCGAAAATCGTGCATTGACTTTTAAAATGTATCAGTTTACTGATTTAAATGAGCTTGATCACTTGCCTTTCATCATAATGCATTAGAAACACAGTGATACTAACCTGATAAAAATTTACGTGAAAAATGTATATTCGGGTGGAACAAAAAGTTTTTTCCTCCGACTTTCGACACTTAAAATAATGCTGTAGCATGGAATAATGGTATAAGTGTAATGGTATAAGAAAATCATCTGTATGAAATGTGAGGGAAATTAATTGGAATTTGCTTCGGAAAAAAAAAAAAATAGTAATTTATTATTTGTAAATTTTGCCCAAATTGTTAATTTTTGGGGCCCATGAAAAACGGGAGATATCATTTAACTTCCTTGATATTTTTTGCATACTTTTTTTTTAAAACCAATACACAACTTTTCTACGCATTGAATAAAGGCGAAAAAAAAATAATAATAATAAAATACGGTCTGCTTTAATGTACACCCTAGAAAGCTCTCAAAACAGTGCGTTCACAAGAAGTGACCTAGAGACATTATTTCACTTACTCGCTCCCAAAGTGTCACCATTTCTTTATTTCTTTCTGTTTTTTTTATATCAATGTCAAATATCAAAAATAGCATTTGACCACATTTCTTTGTTCGGGAACGGTTGTAGGCATTTGACATACTGTTCGAAATTTGTCTTTAACGTTTCATGCAACTGTTTTTGGATTTTTGTTTCCCCCAGTAAACTTTTTTGTATTTCCGAGAGAGAGAGTCACCCCCATATTATTCTAAGTCTCAGAAATAATCTAACTTATCGATATCAGATAGTTAGCCAAGCAGACTTCGTGGCTGCAGACTTTTAAATAACACCAGGGAGAACTTGAGCAATTATCAGGGAGCGAAATGGTCGAAATGTCCTGTCTTAATAGCTTTGCAATTATCCAAAATTGGAACAACTCACATTATTTCCATGTAAAAGACTTTTTCGAAGTGTTATTCACTATCATCGCACATTTGATTTACAGCAAAATATACTCCATTTCTTGGTAAGATAATTAGCTGTTTAACCGCTTTACTCAATTGTTCAATGCCTTAAAAGAATATAAGTACATTCTGCAGCATTTTGCTTGAAATGAACAAATTCGAGCTTGATGAAAGCTATTTCATACTGTTTTTTAATCATATATTTGTTCACTCACAATGAAAAAAGGTGCATTTTTTTAAGTATGTGCACAATTACATCTTCAAATGCCTTCAGAATTTTGAAATTAGTTTTACTCAACCTTATACTGCTTAAAAATCCCCGGTGTCTTCGAATAATCCGATTTTTTATACTTCAAAATGCTCTTAGTGACGAAAATCGAGTTTTCTGCTATACTGGGCTACTGGGCTTGTTAGCTAAATATGTTTAAGAATATATATTATTGGCTTTCACATAATTTGTGTTTTTCTTAATTTTTATTTTTTTTTTTTTTTTTCAATAATGAAATTTTTCAAGTATACAAGCATATATATCACGCAATGCCTTCAAAGGTTTAAATCTACTGAATTAAAATTTGAAATATTACTCGATGAAACTTCCATATTAAAGAATACAGCTTTCTTTCAAAATTATTTAAAGCTTCTTTTACGCTAAAGTAATGTTTTTGTTTCTAATGCCACTTAGGTGTATCCAAGCTTCCTATCGCTGAGCTACCAGGAATTAAGGCAGTAAGGGAGCTGCTTCCGTTTAGATGAGCGCCACAACGGTGAAAGTACGACTTGGATCATTAGGTATTTGGATGACACCAGATGGTGCCACCACAAATACGCCACCTTCCTTTTTTGACCTAAGAGTGAAGGGAAGGGAAATTCTCCACCCTCTGGTAATACCTAGGGACTTCAGGTATACGGATTTTACATGCACGTGTAACGGTGCGAGTGTGGCCGTGAAGCGCCGGGAGTCGAACCAAGATCTTTTTGGTGGTAGCCGCATTCTTTACCGCTTTCCCAAAAGACGCGCCCTCTGGGCAGGAGCAAAGAGGGCTATTTGAAGGACTGACTCGCACCGCTACATACTCCGCCCCCAGTGAACGAGTAGGGGAAGAGTGAACGATATTTTACCGCAGATGGGTGCACCAGCGCGAGAGAAAGGCTGCGTCAGGTTGCTGCTTGAGTGAGTGAAGTTTGGGCCTCTTTGCTCGGATCCGTGGCTGGGCTCAAGTGCGAGCGCGTGCAGACTGCACGAATGCGTGCGAGCAAGTCATCTCGTGGCGCCATCTGTGGAGTGTTCGGGTCTCCATTGCTGCGTGCGTAAATGCCGGGTCACCAGATGTAACGGTGCGAGAGTGGCCGTGAAGCGCCGGGAGTCGAACCAAGATCTTTTTGGTGGTAGCCGCATTCTTTACCGCTTTCCCAAAAGACGCGCCCTCTGGGCAGGAGCAAAGAGGGCTATTTGAAGGACTGACTCGCACCGCTACACACGTATCCCCAAGTGTACATGGTGGGTGTTTAGCGGGTCGGTTATCGAACCCCCAACCCTCCGGTTGAAGCTCGAAATCCTAACCACTTGGCTACCACGCCACTTAAAAAGTAATTCACTGAGCCCAGGGGATATATACCGAATAATAGGGGTTGCGAGTTGTGCGAGTAAAAATTGTATTTTACAATTAAAATGGGTTTTATTTCGTAAATTGTGCTCATAGCTTTCAAATCATTCCCACTTTTTTTAACATTTATATATTTATTTAGTGAAATGCAAGAATAAATTAATGAAAGTAGGGTTTTGAGATGGGAAACTGTCTGTCTGTCTGTTGGTGTGTCTGCACCGCCCTCCCCCTAATAACTTTTGAGCTTGGAACGAATTCTATCGGAAAGATCTTCTGACGTAGAACATGTACAGATACAAAATTCATCCAGAATAAACGAGCCTAGTTTCTCATGTTTTTTTTTTTTTTTCACCTGGATTTTTAAGGATATGTCTGATTGAATGAATGAATAAATGAATAAATGAGTGAATGTATGATATACGAATAAATGAGGGAACGAATATGTATTAACAGTTTAAATATATGTACTTGAAGCAATTAAGAACTAAAGCTAAATGAGAAAGATAGAAAGAGTGATAGCAAGATTGAAAATTTGATGATGCCGTATACAGGAAAGTAGGCTCGTATAGTTCTAGACGGAATTTTTTGTTAAGAGGTGCGTCTTCAAGCAACTTTAAAATTTAATCTTGATACTATTTTAATTCATATTTTGTCCGTTTTTGACAAACTCTTGACGGGCACTTTCGATAAGCATAGCTACTAATGCTTGTAAAAAACTCAACTGCCCATCAAAAAGAACAAACTTACGTTATTAAAATAACGTTTGCTTTGAACATCTCCCGGAATTTAATTTTTTTCCTAAAAGTCAATTTTTTATATAATTTTGAAAATAAAATTAAAATACCTGCATTATTTATTATGTTAAACTTCTACAATATTTAAAACTAATATCCTGTTTTCTTTTCTACTATCTACTTTTTGTACTTAACAAGTTTATATAATCTTCTATAATTTAATTAAATACAATGCTAAGTATAACATTGCATGTCTAATGTTATTGCAAAAAACATTAAAATTGGCGACATATTTCGATGAGCTTTATTTTTAAGGTTATAATTAAGCATCCTGTGAAAATTACGCTGCTGTCTAGAACTCAGAAGTACTGTAGGATATACGTATATTTAGCATTTTATTTCACACTATATTTCACTCGCCCTTCTAGATAATTTTTAATAAAACTACAAGAATGATATTCCATATTATCGGGTAACACATTTGTTGAAAGTTTATTAAAAAAAATAAACAAGAAAGAAAGGGAAAAGTAAATAATTCAATACCATTTAGAAAAACTTAAGACCACATATCGGATTTTTAATCCATCGTTCTGAAAGAAATTACTTTTTTTAAAAATGGCGTTTTATTATGTGAACGGAAAACATTTTTCTCAAAATCTTCGACTCTACAGAAAAAGCTAGTTTTATTCAGGAAACTTGACTTGCATCTGCCTGCTGGGTAAAATGAGATTACAAAATAATAACGAAATTTGTTTCCTTTTAGCCTGGGGAGAAGAACAAAAACAGGTTATTTTAAGTGAAGTAAGAGCAAAAGTAAAACAAAAATGAACTAAAGTAATCTAAATATGAAATCAGTGAATAAAAAAGCTCCCGAGGAAAAGTAGAAGAAAGAAATAAAAAAGAGTGTCATCAAAAAAATTAATTCAAAGCATTGCTCGATTTTTGAAGTTTTTACTAAATTCAAAGTATTACGATAACCACCATTAACTCATTAAAATATATTCTAAAATAAACTACCTTTAGATAGCAGTATTTAGGTTTCCAGTTTTTATAAGAAGACATGACTTGAATCTAGCGTGCCTCTACAAGTAAGAGTGATGACAACGGCTACTGCGCATACTCCCCGACAACATCTTTTTACCAGCGCGGCCGCGTATCACCGGCTTTTATCAAGAGGCGCAATGATTTTGAAGTCAACTTGCGCTCTTTCGGCAAAAGGTAGCATGCGCGAAAAGGGATTTAACTTGTTTTAGGATCATTCAGATTTTAAGAATTATAGAATTACGCTGATTTAAGGGGGGAAAAAAGCCGTTAGCTCAATGTAAAAAAGGAGATATGAATATTTTTTATTTTAGAATATTGAACCTTTTTTCATAGTTTATCGGTCAAAGGAAGTACATAATTAATAAATACCCTTTACTGAGAGCTATTTTGTTGCTTTTTCTATGTCACGTCGCGAAGAGTAGCGGTTCATTTTTAAACGGTCTAGCAATGCTTATTCGAATTAAATACTATCAACAAGCAACATATAACTAAAGTGAAGCGTGGTAGTTGTATTAATTGTAAGAAAAACAAATTGGGCAGCACTGATATGAAATTCTTAGTGAATACTAGTGCGTTGATTCGTGACCTTTCAGCTTACTACCATGAAGCAAATAAAAATGCCATAACAATGGAAAAACAACCAGGTTTCAACAATTTTTTACCAGGAGTCAAGACTTTCAACATTGCTGAATAGAAAAATTAGAAATAGAAGTGTTTACATGCCTTTTTACGAAGAGAAGGCATATTTTTTAAAGAACCGCGATAAACTTCATGCTTAGTCTACGGGAGAAACTCGCTTATAGCCCGAAGGGGTAAACTATTCCCTTCGACCAATGTCAAGAAGTCACCCTGTTGTCATCTCTCTTCTATTCAGGCTCGCTACTTGAATCCCATACTCAAATAGCAACTTTCGTCGCGTGTTGCTATTTGCTAAGGTGTGAACATCGAAAGAAAGATTGAGGGGGGGGGGGGAGGGTGAATACAACAGCTCTCGTATGTATACTATCGTAGTGCTCTTGTATATGCTCTCGTACAAACTCAAGAAATATGGGGAATGTCGCAAGAGAGAAATATGACTTTCTGGAGGAAAATGAAAAAAAAAATCTTCAATAGAGATTGCTTTACGAACTGCAATACCAGCATATGATTAAAATATTTAAACCCCACATTCGTTTTAGACTTTAATATACGCAATACTTAATGCTATGGGACATCCTGAAAGCATGGTACATACATACATATATTTCGTACTATTTCTGTCAAATTAACATAGCATGCCAAGTTCGTAATATTTTGGCTAGAACTAGAAATGCAATGGTTTTTTACATGTACCTTTTTGTCACACGAAAAATGATTCCGCTCTTTCGTACATTCACATCTGTCAGTTGCTTATGTTTGCTTTTTTTGCTTTCAAAAGGACCTTCTTTACAAATTTGAAAGAGCATAAAGGCGACGTCATAATTACAGATGAAAAAGGGGGTCGTGTCTTGAGGCGACGAAGGCCTTGAGTTGTCTAAGAACGGATGCTGAAGGTGCATAAAGAGGAAAACCCAAAAGTACTCATGTATGCCAAATGAAAGAATTCATTACTGCTGTTCTGATAAGAGATTTCAACTTTTGTAGCAGACATTTTAGTACAATAGTCCAGCAAACATAATAACGATGTAAAATGTACAAGGGCATAGGTCCATTCCTTAGCTTGCTTTTTTTCTTGCAGAAACCGTTTTGCTTTGTTGTCAATTCATTTGAAACTTCGCGTACAATTTTTTAACAATGGATTTTTGGAAGATTTTGGAGAGCTAGGGATTTTTCAGCGTCATTGTTAGTAACTGCTAACGGTTTATAACATCTCAGGATAAAGGTTGATTATGAAACAGGATAATGTCCACATGTCAACAGGATAATGTCGAAGGTCTAAGCAGCGAGACCTTCACTGAAAATTTCTGCTCATATTTTAAGCATTCATTTGTGCTGGTTGTGAAAAATCGCAGATAATCGTAAAACTTATTCAAACACAATACGTGATGTTTAAAAGTTGTTGCAATTACGGGAGTTTGCAGTATTTTCTACAGTTTTAAGCTCCATACCTAATAACGGTTTAAAATTGACAGCTTGAAGGAGCAATTTTTACAGTATTTTTAAGGTGAGGGCCGTAGCAAAGAGTAGGGTTCGAAAAAATAGGGTCAAAAAACAAATTATTGATGAAAAACTGGAAAACAAATCCTTTATCTTGCGCATACCCAACGGTTCCCTGTTACATTGGTTACAAGAAGATTGATTACTAGCTTCGAAAAGCATAATACTTTTAATGTCAACTATTTAAGTTCTTGAATATTAAATAAGTATTTATGTGTACCAAAATATAAACCTAGTTGTAAATAAAACTACTGTGGAAACACATGTTTTGCTTTGACGATCTTAGGATGGCTGCCAAGAGTAGATAGTTCAAGCATGGAAATAAAAGAGGAAACCGAATTTTGCTGCACCCACTGGTAAAGAGACTTACTGCTGCATTATAAAAAAAATCAACAGATCATTTTTAATCCGTTGTTTACTACTGGAAATGTACCTTCAATCCAGGATCATTTAAAACTTCTACAACAAGTGACGCAACAAGAAATCACAAAAGGAAGCAATTCAAGCATTTTCTTAGAAGAAATGTGGACTATTGTTTGTTTGAAGAATGTTTCTAATCGATTAATATTTTTCCGTCCTAACTTCGTACTAGAGTTGTATACCAATGTGATGTGATCAATCTGACATTCCTTCTTTGCTGAGTGATGAGGCTATGCCAAGAAACTCTGTTTGGTATCACTCATTTGTCCCTGGGCATGACAAATCAGTCGAAATTACATTTCTTCGGCTATATCGCAATTGCCTTCATTTAAGAGAGGAAAAAATGTTCACTCTCTAGGACTGCGGCATTATTTTTATTATTATAAAAAGCCCTTTGCTTTGGGGATAGGGACGAGCAATCATCGAAACTATTTCTTTGTGTTTTGTAATTTCCCACAGGTATAAAGTATTTCTCATCTTTTATTTCCATTTCTCTGTCATTAGAGAGCTAAGCATGAAGTATTTATTGTAGAAAAGTTGTAGTGTAAAACGTATATCAATAAATGCATTTCCCAGTGGAAATTTGAATTTAATTTGTGTTCTATGAGTGAGAAATTTCCAAAACGCCATTTAATACTTCGTATCTAAAATGATATCAAATATTATGACGTAGATTAAAATATCAATAACTTAGTGTGCGTTTTTATGTTATAAGCAAATTCTAACTGCTAATTTCGTGGCTTCAAAAGTTACTATTTACCCCATAAATTAATAGCGCTGAAATGTTCTCTACTAGGATTTTTAAGTTATTTAGAGATTTGAAGAATCAGACACAGCCTAAAATCCTTTTCAATTCGAAATTGTAGCGTCGTAAGCGAAACAAAGCTCATTTATTTCCATAAATAAGAAAAACCATTAGCTTAGTTTACAGATGTATTTACGGTATTAATTTTACGTTACAAACTACGTACGCATGCTAAAAATATATTTTAAATCCTAAATAACACACGTAAGCACATTCCAGAATACTAAATAACGTCTCGTTTAAATACTTATCACATAAAACCCCACTATAGCTAATCTGTCAAATTAAACGTCCAAAGAGCAGTCATTTTCTCATAAAAGAGTGTCATTTTCATTTTACTACTTTTAACTGTTATTTACAGCACATTTTTATCGAGCCATAAATACGAGAAAAGAGTGGAAGGAAAAAAAGAAAAGAAATGATCATTCTGGTCTTCAAAAATGTCATCCTGCGTAACCATAGTTACCATCAAGTACTTCTCTTTCTGCTCTTTTCATCTTAAAACAAAGAACCTTTAAGGCAAGAATAAAAGCCTGTGGATCATTGGTTAACATCACCTCCCAATCATTAAAAGACAAAAGGATTAGCCCCATGTTATGCTCTGAGTAAGGATCCTTTTTTCAGTACTTCATGCCAAAGCAGAGAGTCTGCTTCAGGCAAAGTGAGCTGAGTGTGCAGTAAAAGGATTGCTCTTTTCGCTTCGAGCAAAGGCGTATCAAAGTAGCTTGCTAGCTTCTTTTGAAAAGTATTAACGACATCTTGTAAGCAACAAAAGAAAAAGTAAAAAATAGAAGGTACTAAATGAGCAGATTTACGGTTGCGTTTAAAAGCTTAAAATAATGCCAGTGTGATGACACATTGAAAAAATTAAATTGATAATCGTATTAAGTAGCCTTAGGGGGTGTTGGACGTACAAATAACTTGGTAAAATTAATTCTTTTGCCTTGTATTCCATCACAGATATTTTTTATTTAATCAAAAAAAAAAAAAAAAAAAAAGAAGAGAAAGTTCTTAAGATTTGAAAGGAATAAAGAAAGAGCCATTTGAAAGAAAAACCTGAAGTTGAATTTACAAAAAATGTTTCAAGATAATCATTTTGAAGATTATTTTAATGTTCAAGCACATTTTTATGTCTGAATTTTTACAACAAGCCTTTTTCTTTTTCTTTTTTTTTTGCTTTGTTATTTTGAATGGTTCTTAAAGCAAAGTATAATGACAAAAACTGTTAGAAAAATACCTTTTCATATCCACATCTTTAGTGGCTACAATGATTACTAGCTCTAGTAGTGGCTGCATTGTAGCTACTACTAGAGGCTACAATAGAGCAGCTTCATCAGTGCAGAAGTGAAACGCCCAACACACAACCACAAAGTTTTAAGTGAACAGCTTCCTCTTCAATCTTTCCTTTAGTAAAATATTTAAATGTTCCCTGATGCTCATGTGGGAAATAATTTTCTAACTTTCTACAACGTCATAGTCTTCAGCTTAAAATATAATATTTACTCAGAAAGTACTGATTTATATATCAAAGCTACTTTAAAAAATCAAATTGATAATTAAATTTAGTTACATTAATAAACAAATTAATATATAAAAACTCACATGTTTATCAAAGAACACACATTGAAGAAAAAAGCAGGAAATATACTCGTTGATATCTTTCAACCGAATTATTTTTAAAAACTACATTAAATATGCTAATAAAATCGATGCACTATGCGCTTTCCCAATTCAGAACTTTAATTTATTAATGTCTTTTAGAAATTTTAATGTTTGTTTCTCCGGAAAATTTTTACTAGATGATTGTAAACCATATTATACGCGTCTGAAAACTGCATTTAGCTCTTAAGTTGGATTAGTTTAAAAGAATTTCCTTTTATGCTCCATGCATCCTATTAAACTTTGAGCTTTTAAAGTTTCTACACGTTGTGACATTTTCATAGACATTGCTAAATAAAAATTATTCATGATCCATATGTATTTATATAAAATCTCAGATAGTGATAGAATAAATGTGGAAATCGCTATTAAAGTTTCGAAATGGATTAATTTCGAAATTAATAGCTTACAGATATATATTAAAATTTGTAAAGTCGGGAAAATAAAAGTAAAAGGTTTATGCGTACACAAGTATAAAAGTAGTTGATACTTGCACTTTTGCTTAAAAATGTAAACGATGCTGTAAGACAAAATAATTCGATAGTATTAAAAAAAATTGAAAATTCATTCACTGTTTGTGATTCTGTCAATGTATTTAATTTTTGAGTCTAATATGTTAAATTTTGACTATTGTCACAATTAAAAATAATTTAACTTTGTGCAAGTAAACAATAATAATAAAATTACACGTTAATTTAAAGCAAAATAATAAAATTACACGTTAATTTAAAGCACAAATGAGCAATAAAATGCAGACATATGTTTCGGGATTGCTTGGAATCCCTTTTTCAATGCGACAAGGAGCTTCTAGATGCAAAACATCCAAATGAAGCAGACAGAACAACAAAAACAAAGCTTATATAGCCTAAGAATTATCTGTAAACCAATGAGAATAAAGGCAGCGTGAAGTGGAAGTAGAAGTAGCAGGAAGACACCAATAAGAGAGCAACAAACGAATCCAGTTGAAAGTACAGGAAGTAAAAAGGAATATCAATAAAAATAAAGCAAAAAAGACGACAGCATACATAAAAATTGCAAAAATAATAAAATAAAATACAAAGAATAAAATTGAAATAAAAATAAGTACAGGAACCAAAACAAAATGCAAAACAAAGTACACATGTAAAGGAGGGGGAGGGGAGGAAGGAGAAAAATAGACACAAAAAAGGAAAACAACAAGAAAACCTAGAAAGAACAACAAATTAAAGAAATTTATGCCAGACCTGTGAAAAATAAGGAGTTGAGGAAGAATCATTAACCAAATTAGAACATTCCTGTTAATATGATAAGCTTCCCAAAAGTCAAGCTCTAAAGGGGAAGAACATTTTTGAATAATTTTACCAGAATTGAAATCAAAAGAGTGGTTGGAATTCCAACAATGTTGAGCAATGCAGACTTATTTAACTCTTGCTTTCGTTGTTGTGAAATTAAGGATAACTTTTATAAAATTTTCTGCTTAAAGCAAACTTTTGAAACTAAAACTTGATATTTCTATATATTTTAATATTGTGAAACACAAGAGTATACTATCTAGTTTCATAAACAGTTATAAATAAATATCTTTGGTAAGAGAAAACAGCCGACGGTATATTATAGTATTTTTGTTCGAAGAGTACTACATTTTATTGCTTTTAATTTCAAGGTGCTACAATGCTTAGTTACGAGACATTTTATCATTGCATGATTTCATACAATAAATATTGCATTCCCAGTTGTATAATGCATAGCTTTTCGGAGATTAAATTTATAGTTATTAAGTTCTGGCTTTATATTTAAAGAAAGATATTTCAGAAAACTAACGCCTTATATTTTTTATCGGTCTGGCAGATGGGCACTTTATTCAATCCCAAACTCTCATCCGATGAAACATTTGGCGTTTGAATGTGACCCCACCAGACAGCTCTCCAGGGATAAACACGGGGGCGATCGTCGCGACAGATTTATGGGATGTTGGTATAAGTTACTCAACACAACGTGGACCGTGGGGACTAACTTCAAGGAATGAACGTTGCGATGTATTCCTTACGAACAGAGTCATCCTTCGTCTGAATGTCACAGTCATGTGACAGGCGTGAAAAGGCCCCATCCTGCTAGGTCAACACTAGAGACATATATATGTGTACATGACATTTAGCTGTCCTAAAAAAATTTGTATGTAGTCTAGAAATTATTAACGATAACAGGTTCTGAATTTATTTATGTTTCCTACCTCATCTGGATGATAAAATATCATTCTACAACACACCGGTTTTCCTGTGAGGGAACTACGTTTTACATGAGCGCTTTACGCTTTCAAAAAATTTTTCAATTTCAAAATTTACCCTTACTCTTTGCGTTTTGGGTCGTTACTTTTAGTGAAATAGAATCTGTTTTTTCGCTCCTGATAAGGACTTTATATGAAGAGACAATAATATAAAAGCATGATTTTCTCCCGACATCAGAAGCTACCTCAAATCTTACTCATTAATTAGGATTAGTTATGTTGTCTTTGTATCAGGCACAATCAGTATTCCGTACTGTTAAAGATGTATAGTTGCCGTACTTGATTTCACAGTACGAAAATACCATAATAATTTCAGCAACAAAAAGCTTCAAATTTTAAGATTTTTTTTCCCTTACATTAAACAAACACATCTTTTTTTTAAATACTAAATACTGCATCAGTATATCTTTATCATTGATCCCAAATTCATAGGCTTTAGTTCATAAGTTAAGGGATCATTCATAAATGATGTCACGCTTCGAGGGGGGGAGGGGGGCTCGTGAAATTGCGACAAAGTGTGACAAGTGGAGGGGTAACAAGAAGTGTGACATCCTGCATTATGCAACATAGCGTGACATGTGACAAAGGGGGTGAGGGGGTCCACTGAAGTGTGACATATTGTGACGAAGGGGGGGAGGGGGTCAAATATATGGGAAAAAAGCTTGACATCATTTATGAACGGTCCCTAAAGGGATTAGTACAAAAACCTTGAAAATATTTTTAAAAAGACAACATACCTTTTTGCAAAAGGAAAATCGCAACTTTGTAGAAACTTTTGAAAGAAATCTTTACAATACAAATCTCGTTTCTTAGTCGATCTCACCTAAAAAGAAAAGTACCATCAGAAAAAGACCCATATAATAAAACAGTTAACATGCATTCGTGTCTGTAGGTTTGTGAGGATTATTATCACTATTAAGACCAATAAAATAAATGCTAATGTATCTGATACGCTCTTAACTTTTGTAAAATATTGCTCCAACAGTAACCGTGTAGCTTATCAAACAAAAAGATCATCTTCAATGAGAAAAACGGCCTTTTTAGATTCTGGTAGGCATATGGTGTGTCTCAGCAGAGGTCTCTTCAATTCTCATTATCTGAAGATACTTGGAAGTCGCAATCGACCCGAAAATGACTGGCTTTCAAATGCGGGGACGTTACTTTAGATAAGTACACCAATTATCTAAGTCACAAGATACTCCAGGTTGCCTAACTGTTGGGTACTGCGGGAGCTTTTAAAGACACTTGATGGAATCATGCGAGATTCAAGAACCGATAATGCGAATGTCGGTGTTTTTGAGCTAGCAATCCGTGTACTATATAACAGATAATACCAGGAATAGCGTATTTAAAAATCTAATGACTTGTCGAGAAATTTTGAGTCATCAGATGTACCAAAAAAAAAAAAAAAATCAAGGTCATTTCATCAACAAACGAAACTTTAAAGATATCGAGTATAGCGAGATTTGACCGTTTAAAACGTGAACTTTTGCATATTCCTTTGTTTATTTATTTATTGTCTAACGTATATGTAGTAGCATTTTATTGGCGGGTAAGTAAAAACGTACACATAGCGGAACTTTATGCACAGAAAGCTGTAAATCGTCAATATTACATAAAGGATAAATAATGATACCATATTTGAATGAAAACATGGAAGTATTGATAAAAAGGTATTCAGCGCATTTGGAAAAGTTTAAAATGATGATAACATGCATATTTTTCAACAGGATTGTTATGAATTCTATTCCTTACACTAAGGTGTTACTGTTTTGAGTCGTTCAAATTTTGTGTAATGGCTACAAAAATAAAAGCATTATAACTATATGTGTAGCATCAGGCAGAAAATTAAAGAATTTTCTTCCTACAATCATGACCACGTGTTAGCTTAGTTATTATATAAGCGTAATATATTGTTCTAGAAAGAAAAAAAAACAATCAACTTTTACAAATAAAATTTCAAACAGTAGGTGTAAAAAAATATTAAAATAAATAAATTTGTAAAATAAATAAAGAATGAGGGGGATAATTACTGCGGAAGACAAATGGTGTAAAGCATAATTCGCTATAGCAATTATATCTTACATTATTTTCCCCTGAGAACAAGAAATGAACTGTTATCTTTTCTAAACAAAAAGATCAACACCTTACATAATAAGCAACTAAGTAACAAAGACTGCGACTTTGTTTATTTTATTTATTTTCTTATTTCTCTACTGCATGACCTGCTTTAAGATAATTTTATACTAATTACTAAAATCAATAAGTTAAAAATTCATTCAGTGTTTTAAATTTTCAGTGCTACAATTTGAAATTTTTTTTAAATTGTAGCAGCATTTTTTCCAGTGAAAAAAACGAGGGGAGCGAGCATACATTTTATTCTTTCATTGGAATTAAGTGAAAAAATTTAATATCTTGCTTTCAATGCAAAAAAAAAAAAAAAAAAAGGTGACAAATAGGTGAAACTTGAGAAAAAGTGGTTTAAATTTTAATTAAAACGGGATTTTCATATTTGAAATAGAAATATTTACAGGCTTATGTATATGTGTAAGTGTTTTATCAAGTGCAAGCTTCCCCCTCCCCTCCCCGTTCTTTTTTAAAATGAGATTTTGTTTACTCGTTCCCCCTTGTTATTCATCGTACAAGCCTTGCACATTATTAACAGTGACAATGATCATAACTGTGATTTTAAAGTGTTGCAGCAGATAGTACAAGGAGATTTTATAGTAATGTATCCCTACAAATTTGGGGAAATTTATACGTAAAAATATGTAAGATTGAGGCGACAGAACGAAGTACATTGCATACAAAATGGAAGTAAGAAACAGAGCTGGAAGGTTTCAAATTAAAACACTTTTTCCAAAACATTTCGCCAAATTGGTGAAGCAACTTTTATCACCAAATTGCCTAACTCATTTGAACACTGAAGATCCTTGAAGACAAAGAATTAAACACCTTTGCAATCAATGTGTAATTTTCCGAAAGCATATTAATATCAATCAAATCAGACACTCTCAAGCTAGCCTTTATTTCGAAAGAGACAAAGGAACAAACCAACAAGGGCCTCATTGGAAGGTGTCATCGCGATTTCATGGGTTGTTTGACTGGTATGGTGGCGTAACAAGATAGTTCAGCTGAAAGAAGTGCCTTGGTTGTGGCAAAGGTGAGGAATGTTCAACCCCCACAGAGGCACACAAGATGACTGATGAGTTATCGAGGGATTAGTTAGCTCTTGGGACTCCTTACTCGCAAGAATTCTGCCACAGATAAATCGTTTTCTTATTCCATTGAGGATAGACGGGAACCGGTGAAGGTGAATTATATCTTCATTTCTCCAAAAAAACTTTCCTCTATAACATTTCTTATACTACTTATTGTCTTAGCGGGCTCAACATACTTCGGAGCGACCTCAATTACTTCGTCGAAGATCGTCCACTCTAGAGAAAAAAAAATTGAAAAATGAACAATAGTGCATCAAACTAAAATTCTAAAATATAATATACGAACTTGATTCATTGACAATACGATCCACTTCGATACATCTTACTATCTCCATCAAAATTTAAAGGAAATATCCGAAGAAAATTTATCAAGACCTCTAAATTACGAAGTGCTGTTTATTCCTTGAGTGAAAGAACTGAAAATGAATTTTTCACACTTGTTTTCCCACTTTAAGAGGGGAAACAGGTGTAGGACTGTGTATTAAGAGCAATTTTCATGATTTTTTAAAGCATTAAAGAATAAATATATTTTATTGAGGTTTTGACGTTACTTTATAGATATATTAAAGAACATTTACTGACATTTTCAAACAGTTTTCTTGAAACATCCCGGAGATATCAGCTGCTGCACATTGTAAGTAGCCACCCGGATCGGCAGTTTGCGTACATCCTGGATGTCACAATTTTTATCAAAAATCAATTTCTTAAATATGTACTTTTTTTTATAAGTGTCTCTTCTATTTAAACTAAAACTATCACAAAAAAAATGAAAATTTCTAATTTTTTTTTTAGAATGGGAAAATTTTTGGCCGTTTTTTTTTTTTTTTTTTGTTCTTTTTTTTTTTTTTGCAAAAAAAAAAAAAAAGTAAAAATAAAGATATGTTTATGGATTTACTTCAAATAGAGCGTCTATATATATAAAGAAAACGTGTGCTAAATTTGATAAGGGTTGATCAAAAACTCTGCGAGCTAGAGCGTTCGTAAATTCGAAACAAATAGTTTCGAGAAAAACGCGTTTGAAAAAAAATGAGTGGTTATGAAGGTAAATTTAAAACAGTATTGATTCATTTTTTTATATACTTATAGATACTAATACTTATAGAAATTTCTATCCGAGGTCTCAATTGTTAAAAGAAACAAAAGGACACCTGCTAACGTTCTTCTGTCTCTATAATACCCTTCAGGTCATTTATGAATGACTGATAACCTGCTCGACTGCTCCGAAAGGGTGCTCGCTCAAATGCTTATTACTTTTGAACAACTTGGAATTTTGCTTTGAAATTTTCAGGATATATTACACTGTGCAACACGAAAAATGTCCTTTGGATGAAAATGTCTGTTTCTTATGTATTTTTGGCTGAGAATTACGAATCTGTAATTATTTTTCGCCTATCACGTACCATTTTCCCCAAATTCCACATTTTAGCTTTTTACGTATTTTCTGGATAAATGTCCATATTTTTGTAATTTATCGACTTATTTTATTATTAATTATATGTTTCTCATTGACAGTAAAATCGTTGCCATTCTAGAGACCTTTTTAATTTACTTCGCTTACTTTAGCAACATTTTTAACAACAAAAGCTTTGTCCACTTCCCGAAGTTTCGCGTCTTTTACAAGACGACAAAAACATTTTGTAGACTATTTTGCGGAGAAAGAAAAGATAGTATGCTGCTGTGATGTGAATGTAGTATTTCAAGCATTAGGACATGAGCACAATTCAGCAGAGTGACGCTTGTTTATCAGTGCTCTTCCATCTAACTATTGTTTTCCTATTCATTCCTGCAGCATGTTCTGCAAACACAAAGGAAATTTCAATATGTTATGTGGCAAAAGCATATCAAATTAGGCACTTGTAAATCTACAATGTGCCTTTTTCCACAATTGTGTATTAAACTTGATTTATCGAAACATTTGTAAAAGCTCTGGACGGAGAAGGAGTGGTTTTCTTGCATTTCAGGAAAAAATTTAAAAAATTAAGTGAGGGAAAACTAAAAGAAAGGATTTTTATTGGTCCACAACTGAAGGAAGTCCTTTCATGATGAAAAGTACGAAAACAAACAGTGAGAAGCGAAAAAATCTTCCTGGCTTACCTTTAAATCAGTGTGCTCACGTTTCCTCGGAAATGAGAAAGCTGAAGATTACGAAAATCTTATTTGTGACATGATAAAATGCTTTTGTATCATTAGGTTGGTATATGTCATTAAAATTACAGTTCTTGGACTCCCATATGGACTTCTTTTCTCAAAACCTTGGCGTAATTAATGATGAGAATGGGGAAAGGTCTCATCAGGACATCTCTGTTTTAAAAGTGTTTCAGCGGTCAATAGAATGGAAGTATACAAATTGAATATTGCTAATATGTTATCAGGGCACACTAACAGATGCCCACAAGATGAAATGACCAAAAAAAATCATTTTTGTGATTGTGTTTTCAATAAGTAAGCCGCAGTTACATTCTTCTATACCTAAATTGTATAAATATGAGAAGTGGGTCTCCAGCAAAAACGGTACGAGATGGACAATTTGGTTTGGATATTTGAATTAAGCACCTTTTGTTTGTATAGAATCACATAGTTTCATGTAAAGGACAAAAAAAAAGTTCAAATTTGTTGCACAGTGTTATTGAATAGTTGCAGAATCGATTTATAAAGAAATTTTTTAAAATAAGTTTTTGAGACCTCTACACCTATTTTCCTCCCTAACAACTGCAAATTTGTTTCTGAGGACATTTAAATTGTACTAGTTTTTTTTCTATGTCACATTTGGAGGTTTCACTCAACACGTATATCTATCTGGCAATCTAAAGGAATATACCAGTCAGTTTTGCTCTAAACTTTATGGTTGGCCAAGTTTTTGTAAAATTGTTATTATTGAATGCACTATAAGAAACTTTTATTGATCCCACGACAGCTCACTCAGTTAAAAAAATACTCCAATATGTATAAGAAATTAATTTTTTTTCTGGTATGTACAGGTGGGTTGCCAAAACTCTTTTGCAAAAACAAAAGCAAACGAATTTGCTTTTTGAAAAGCAGCCGATACATGCCGTAAGCTAGTTCTTTATTCAGTGCAACACAAACTGCTACAATACATTGGTTAAGGTTACTTGTAGAAGAAACTTGTATGTAGATTTATTCCATAATCAAAATTTAAGCTTCATAGAACAACTTAGAAGATCACACTTTCTTAAAACCATTTAGTTGCTACGTAAAAATTGATTGTCTAGACATCACCTCATATAATAATAATTTAACTTTGTGGAAGTAAACTGTAATAGAACTATAATTTCACGTTAATTTAAAGCACAAATGAGCATTAAAACGCAGACATATGTTTCGAGATTGCTTGGAATCCCTTTTTCAATGCGATAGTTTTACAATGCAAATTTTAAAAAAAAATGTAAATATTTATTGGTATTACTTTAGCATGATTTACTCTGCTCTCTACTGATTGAAAGGAATCCGCTTAAAAATATACTCAATACTGAGTTATGATTTTTTTTGTGTCAAATTATGTCATCCTGAAATCATATACGCGCCAACTTAAACTATAAGTTGGCGATTGCTACTATTATCATCACAAATAATGGTTTATGATGGCGAAAAAGATGCAACTACAATAAAAGTATTAATAATTCAATAAAATGTTAGCCAATATTTCTGAACACCGTAAGTTTTATTTATAGTGATATTTTGGTTTATTGGATTAGTCACATTTCATCCTTTTCCAAAAGTTCGGAATGTACTCGAGGTCCCGTAAGTGTGGAAATGCAGTTACCTGACGAGCTGATTAATTCAATCTCTTAATCAAGCTGAGTCGACAGAAACAGGGCTCCATTTTTCGGCGCTTCGCCGGAAGCCAAAAAAGTCTTCGATTTCTGGTTTTCACATCCGTAAAAAAAAAGGCAAATGAGAGCAAGTGAATCCCTTTCCAAAGATTCACCCGTGCTTTTAACGACGAGGCCCCCATTTATCGCGGCGCTTATCGGCAGTGGATAATTTAATCGCTAATGACACCTCCAATGTCATTAGCTACATTAGAAAGGACGTGGAAAACTTTGGCATTGAAAAGAGACATTTTCTCACACTCTCGATATAACCTCTACATCTTCGAACGCTCTTTTACCCTCCTAATCAGGGGACAATTAATGAGTTCGAGGGGTTTCCTGCAAATACATTTTTATCGTACACACTAGCTTGTGATTCATTAACGCCTATTACAGTTTCTTTTCCCATTACTTAACCCGCTGAACAAATTACTGCATCCGGACTTTTTTTTATGCATATAAACTTTTCTATTTTTGATGTATTATTGTAGAGTGAAGGCTTTTTGCATCATTAATACTTATTACTGCTGTAGAAAATAAATTCAGGGGTTAAAATAATCTTTGGAATGCGAGAGAAACAGTAAATTTTAATTTGTAAGAATGCTGCTTTTAAACAGATAATGCAGTTGTGTTGGTAAATATTCGGAGAAATTTTATTTTGCATAGTATTATCCAGTTTACTGTATACCTTTCTCCACCAGACCCCTACCTGTTAGCCGAGGCCTTAGGATTGCTTACGCACGGGGAGAGGTAGTGGGGTCTACGGGTTTTACATGCACATATCCCCAAGTATACATGGTGATACAGTGGGTATCGAACGCGCGACCTTCCACGTGGAAGTCCGACGTGCTAACCACTAGGTTACCACGGCCCCGTTTACTGTATACTGGTAAAAGTACCGTTGTACAAAAGTGCATTTTTTGTGACAAAAACATTTCGTCCTTTTTTTTCACTCATATAGAATGCTATGTAAATTTTTTTATTCGTAAAAAAAAAAAAAAAAAAAACATTTGAGGGTATACATATGTAAGTATTTATTATATTTATACTTGTATATTAAATAGCAGTTATATTCCTCTAAATTACGATACGAAATTAGTGCGGTTATTAACGATAATGATGATTATGTATTATTTCTACATTAATAAAAAGCTCAAAAATGTAGTGATTGTGCAAGATCTTTATTTGGACGAAATATTAACCTTAATAAGTTTCAGACATTTTTATGTAAAAGGTAAAATAATTTATGAAGTGAAAGTTCGAAAAGATCAACATTCTTGTTTCTAATTTCGTGTCACTTAGTTTGTAAGAATTATTAAATGCTATATAACTTTGTAAGGAGAATTGTTAAGAGCAATAGCTAATTACATAGTTTTTATTAGTTCTTTAGCCGATCAAAACAAAAATGGCATTTCTGAGATACTGGCATCTAGAGGTGTTATTATAATTGTGCTTCGTTTCTTTAACTACAGTAGTCGCAATCCGAAAAACATTAGTATAATATAATGCCGAAAAGAACTTATTAAAATAAATGTGTAAAAAATTTAAACAATATAAGTTTGTTTTGTTAAGCTCTTACTAAATGTAACTCACGGTATATAAAATTCGGAGGAGGTTAAAACTTCATTTGTACCTAATTGTAAATTATGCACATTCTTCTCTTAAAGTGCAGCCATTCTATATTTACAAATGCTTTAAAGTAAAACGGGGATCCTTTCCAATATCCCTTAAATGTATAAATTACGTATGACTCTCAAGATCAATTGATTTTAGAAACATCAGTAGCAAACAGTTAGCAAGATAATTTTTAAATTTTTCCTTCACACGAGTTATCTATTAGAGTATAACACATCATGTTTAGAGCTGCAACAATGAATCGTGTTTGACGCAATATTTTTAACGGAATAGGAATTATAAAAAAATTACAGAGAAAAAAGGCAATACCAGATACATCGCTAAATAATTGTTAATCGAAATTAATATATCGTTTATCTCATTTTTGAAATTAGCTCTCGCTTGACGCACTGTTCAATGCCTTATTACACAAATAACTGTTTGCAAAACTTTTCGCAACTATAAATGCAAATCAAAACCAACGATTCATGACATAAAAGCATGCTTTTATGCAAACAAACTTTTATGTACCCACATTAAAGTTTGTTTATCTTTAAACTGTCATTAATAAATAAAATTTCGTTTTAACAAGGTATATATAAGTTATACATTATTACTACTTGGGATAAATTTCAAAAAAAAAAATCCTGATTAATAAAAAAAGATGTTCGCATCGGAGAGTAAGTGCAAAGACATTGCACTAAAAATGGAAATGTAAGGACTAATGCATTAAATACGATATAATAGACATTTTGTATGGATTTCCGCCCTATAGCACCAAAATATAACCTAATTCAGAAATGCCTCAACTTTTTAATAGTTTTCGTCAATATGTTTTTTTCAATACTTACAAATAATTGTTTCTAAATTTGTAAGTGATATTAATAGGTAATATAATTAAACTAATGTATCAATAGAAAGTAAATTTTTGTTCGAAAAAAACCCATTCCGTTGTGGACTTTAATTCTATAAACTCCTGGATTTTTATTTAAAAGAAAGAAAGAAAAAAAGCAGCAATTTCTTTAACTTCGAATAAAAACTACAGAAATTCGTGAAAGAATGCATCAAAATATACCTTGATAAACCTATTATTTATCAAAGTTTATTCATTTTTTTTCTGTTTACTGAAACAGGTAAAAAATCTCACTTTATAAAATACATAAAGCTTAGCGTTCTTATGACACACATAGCAATGTTTAATCGGCATACGTAAACCGATTTCAATACGAAATAAGTTAATGAGATTCCTTTGTAGCTTTAAAAAATAAACAATGCGCTGCATCATCTTTTTTATCACTAACTTTAAAATCACGCGATTTTACACTTTCAAGCCAGTAGTGTACAAATGTTTTAGATAAAAACACAGTTACGCATTTTAACACATTTACAGCAAAGACTGAAAACAAATATTTATCCTTTATTTTTCGAGGAATGAATATCTGTAAGGAAACAAAATGGAATTTCAGTTATTTAAGGATACTGCAAAAATAATTCATTTTTTAAACTTCCGCTTCATATTATTTTCAAATTTATACACATAATAAGAAGCATTCGCAATTGAAAATGAGATTTTGAAACGTTATACAAAATAATGGCTGTGTAGGAAATATTTAGAAATACATTAGCTCAAAATCGGGGGGAAAGTTATATTTAACAATTTAAAAAGTTTTTTTGTTCAGATGTGCAAGATTTTTTTTGACCGGAAAAAATTTTATTGCATTTCTTCAGAAACAAGTAGATAAATCTAATTAAAAAACAGTAGTGTTATCTAAAACCAAAACACAGAAAATTCCGCATTGCAGTTTTAAAAAAATTTGATACATAAATGAAATTGAGTATTTTTCGGTCTTTATGCGTGAATGCTAAAACTGGTTGATATATGTATATATACATACATAGTTTCACGAGTTTTTGCTAAAAGTTATTTCATATACAAATCATTTAGCAATACTCTGCATATTATTCTGAACCTGCATCATATTTTAAATAAATGACACATGATGCGAAGATGTTTTACAGTTTTTGAAGCACTGAATTATTAGATTAATAGGCATTTAAATAAAAGCTTAACACATTTGTCAACGTATTTATTAATTATGTAAGAAGAAATGTATAAAAAATTCAATTTGATAACATGACAGTTGAAGCAACAACTAGTTTTGCCACACTTTCCAAAGCAATACGGTTTATGAATTTTCGGATACTTTATTTATTTATTTATTTATTTTTGCATATTGTGTTTTCCATTGAAGTGCTGGACTGACGAAAGCAAAGTTAAAGGGAATCTATAAAATAGGCCATTTTTTGAACTTTATTAATTAATTAATTTCTTTATTTTAGTGATCTAAATGAACAACACCGTAAATTTGATTTGGATCGAAGAACTTACTAGATCACTTCAGATTAAAAAAATTTATAATTTAAAATATTCACCATAATAAATAAGTTTCTAATTTTCTTTTATAATAATCCTTCTTCCTTCATGCAAATATCTTGCTTGAATTCCTTACTTTTCTGGATAAAAGTGTCATTTTCCCCGAATCTTGAGTATCTATCCCTCCTTTGAATTTCTACCATTTCTGATAAAGATTCAATGGGCTGCTCAAATGAATGGCGAACCAAAATCATAAATTTGCTTCGGGGAATCTTATAAACGAAATTGCAGCTCGAACCTCGTAGTGTTTAGTGGTTTCTATCTGGAGAATTGGACTTTACGAGAGCACGTAACGATAGCGTGGATTTATGGCCAGCTCCGTCGTTTTATCGGCTGATTTACACTACGTTCAGGACGAGTAATAAGTGTAATCATGACGAAATTTGCTGTTCCAATGGTCCTGCTCGTGTCGCCAGCCTTGAATTTCAATAGATCTCTGAATTCATGCATGCGAAGGTAATCAGGAATGAGATCTAATTTTAAAGACACTTTTTTGCCAATCTATGCTCGCGTGGGTCTTCTCACTACTCACACAGTAAAGCATATATATAAATTTATCTATCTATCTATCTATATATATATATATATATATAGAGAGAGAGAGAGAGAAACCTGACAAAATGAATTATACTAGAAAACGGTCTATGTATATTCTATTGTATAATGCACAGTGCAGCTATTAGCACCTAACCTATGCTTTAATCATTTAAATTAATACTATGCACATGTGTGTGTGTGAATTATTGAAATATTTCGCTTTGGTGATGCATAACCAAAACAATGTTTCCAATTAAAAATTACGATCTAAATATGTACTTATTTAATAGAGTTACAATATTACTTCAATGACAAAAATCACTTCTTAACGCAAAATGTTTTTGTGGAAACTAAACTTGTTCTTCTATTTTACGAACAGTTCCTCAATGCTAATAAACTACTACGTGTATATATATTTTTTTTTACTTGACTATTTCTATGTGCATAAAGCTGCTGATTGTGTTAATCAATATTTTTTTAGGGTTACATAAGATAAAATGCCTTTTTATATTACTTGAATCGCGCATTTAAATGACGTTATATATATTTTTAAAATGCTAAACCAAGAATAACAATCGCACTCAGAAGATTTATTTTTCTAAAATATTTTTGGCAAAAAATGAACTTTTTATTGTTGTCGATTTTCTTGATAATGTGTTCATATTTTTAGTTATTTCCAGTGTACAAAATTGCAAGTCATATGAAATTTTGTATACATCAAACAGAACCCCCTACCCTCGATATCATTTCAACGAACACCCTCGCAGAAAAAAGAAGGGTTGCATGAGTTGGAAACGAAAATCGGTTCATCTACCATGACTGTTGACAGCTTTTCTCTGTTTCAAAGGCGAAGTGCAGGAAAAATATCTAGTGGTGAGACTGGAGGGGGATCAGTTCTTATTTTTGTTTGCTTTTTCAATGATGCATTTTTGGATCTTGTCAGCTCGAAAGAATCCCCACCCCACCCCCTTAATTGGGCTCGGAAGCATGTTAACGGAGGAATAGCTGAGAAAAGTTCGCAAAAGATACTTTCCAGTTAAATGTCTATTTTTTTGGGGGGGGGGGGCAGAGAAAGCTATCTCTCTTTTTATCTCTCTTATTGTAAAATCTATTTTTTACAATATCTTTAATTGATAAAATAACGGAAACATCAAATAAATTTGTCGCGGCTTTATAAAAAGTACACTATGATACTAAAAACTAGCAATAATAAAAAAAAATTCTACCAAAGCGACACTATCATAGACTAAGATAATTCAGTTTTAATTGTAATAATAGAAAGTGTCTATTAGGTCAATATATGACGTCAAGATTGATGTGTATGTTCATCGATTAACTATCAAAAAAGGATAGCAAAATGCTCCAAATAACCCTGATAATTTCAAAAACTTTCCAAAAAATCGTTACCTCACCAGAATTTCTCATAAGGTTTATCTCTCCCTTTTTCGGTCATCAATGTTTGTTTGCCTGATGGCATACTTGATGTTTTGATAAATCAGTACTAGATCCTCAAAATATATTTCCAACACTAGTACTTCAAAAACAGGTGTGAAATATAAAAAGAGTTTGAAAATATTTGATAATGAGCTTATCAGCTTAAAGATAAGTGTCTTAGCAACTGATTTTTTCCATAATATTTTGCATATTGTATTTAAAACACTAAGAAATTACACTTATTATGTGTAGTCAATTATACCTATAATATGTAGTCAATATATTTCGCAACACTTAACCTCTTTTCGCTATAAAAAATGAGCAGCGGTTCAGTTTTGCTTTCATAACCGGTATTGTATTTTTTATGGGGAGAACACAACAAAAACAAAGCTTAGGAACGGAGTGCACTAAAGAAAAATATTGAAAGAAAAAAGTTTCTTATTTACAACTCCTATATCCGACACAAGAAAAAAAAGATTAAGAAAAATAAAAAAAACCGTGGAACAGGAAACTAGTGGGTGATAGCAAGTACTCTTTAGAAAATAGGAAGAAAAGAATTGTATAAGATTTACTCTTTCTTCCAAGAGGAATTTTTTCCCTCGTTCACAAAAGAGAGAGGTTAAGAGATGAAAAACATGCTTAGGTTACCAGAAGTATTTTATTTATTCCCCGTTTCTTTATGGCGGTGGAATTAAAAAATAAATAAATTTTGATGAATGAGAGAAATGTAGTGAAAATATTATCAAATATTAGTTTATTTGTGTGTTGCATTTGTAGAGAAATTTAATTTTAATAAAATTATTTACACGTAAGTGTAATTGTTTGTGAAAGAGACCAGGGGCATTATTATAATTATTATTATTATTTTATTTTTTTTTTGCATTTCTTCCACTTATGAATTGTGATTTTTGAATAAGAAATCGGTTTTTGCACACCGTTACTTTAATGAACATAATACATTTTTTGATTTAAAAAATATTGTAATATTTTTTTGATTACAAAAATATTGTAGGACAATATTGTAATTTTTCAACGGTAGAATTAAGTTGTGATTTATTTAAGACCAACACAAACGACTGCAAATTATGTCGTAAATTTTTAATATTAGGATAGTTTTAAAAATCGCTTTTCTGTTAAGATGCAGAAAACGTGTAAAAAAGTTCCGGTATTTTTTTTTTTTTTAATTTTCAAACTTTCTCGTAGTGCAAAAACACCTGCAATACCAAGAATCTGTAATCACTAGAGAATACACTAAATTGTGTGGAAATTAATTGTTTAGTGTCATTGATAAAATCTGAAGTTTACTCAATATCAGTGAACTACGAAGCATTGATCTATATTAACATAGGAAAAAAACAAATATATGAAGTAAAGATTTGGATAGAGAAAAAAAAAGGAAAAAGAAAACATCGTTCATCAAAATTTTTATCTAGGAATGATTTTTGATTCATTTTATCCACTCTTAACATTATCGTTCAAAGAAGGTGACTTATTCTAGAAAAAAACAAGAGTTTAAAAAAACGTCAAAATGGATGTAAAACAAATTTATAAACATCTCACAAATGTGTTTAATCACTCAATTAAGTACAAGAACATCCATTCATCGATTGAAAAGCTTTCTTCGAGTAATTTGCACTAATCGATATAGGAAGTCTTAAAAGATAGAATGAATATATAAAAGAAAAATACTCGAAGGAGGAATTTTTCAGTTTATTATTGTTTTTTTAATACGATCAATGAAGTTAGAAATAACTGGCGTAAACACGCATTTACGCACCAAATTCATTTCAATTTATGCTCTTCAAAATGATACGCTCGGTCTTAATATAATTCCGTTGCGAGGTTAAGAGATGAAAAACATGCTTAGGTTACCAGAAATATTTTATTTTTTCCCCGTTTCTTTATGGCGGTGGAATTAAAAAATAAATAAATTTTGATGAATGAGAGAAATGTAGTGAAAATATTATCAAATATTAGTTTATTTGTGTGTTGCATTTGTAGAGAAATTTAATTTTAATAAAATTATTTACACGTAAGTGTAATTGTTTGTGAAAGAGACCAGGGGCATTATTATAATAATTATTATTATTTTATTTTTTTTTGCATTTCTTCCACTTATGAATTGTGATTTTTGAATAAGAAATCGGTTTTTGCACACCGTTACTTTAATGAACATAATACATTTTTTGATTTAAAAAATATTGTAATATTTTTTTGATTACAAAAATATTGTAGGGCAATATTGTAATTTTTCAACGGTAGAATTAAGTTGTGATTTATTTAAGATCAACACAAACGACTGCAAATTATGTCGTAAATTTTTAATATTAGGATAGTTTTAAAAATCGCTTTTCTGTTAAGATGCAGAAAACGTGTAAAAAAGTTCCGGTATTTTTTTTTTTTTTATTTTCAAACTTTCTCGTAGTGCAAAAACACCTGCAATACCAAGAATCTGTAATCACTAGAGAATACACTAAATTGTGTGGAAATTAATTGTTTAGTGTCATTGATAAAATCTGAAGTTTAATCAATATCAGTGAACTACGAAGCATTGATCTATATTAACATAGGAAAAAACAAATATATGAAGTAAAGATTTGGATAGAGAAAAAAAAAAGGAAAAAGAAAACATCGTTCATCAAAATTTTTATCTAGGAATGATTTTTGATTCATTTTATCCACTCTTAACATTATCGTTCAAAGAAGGTGACTTATTCTAGAAAAAAACAAGAGTTAAAAAAAACGTCAAAATGGATGTAAAACAAATTTATAAACATCTCACAAATGTGTTTAATCACTCAATTAAGTACAAGAACATCCATTCATCGATTGAAAAGCTTTCTTCGAGTAATTTGCACTAATCGATATAGGAAGTCTTAAAAGATAGAATGAATATATAAAAGAAAAATACTCGAAGGAGGAATTTTTCAGTTTATTATTGTTTTTTTAATACGATCAATGAAGTTAGAAATAACTGGCGTAAACACGCATTTACGCACCAAATTCATTTCAATTTATGCTCTTCAAAATGATACGCTCGGTCTTAATATAATTCCGTTGCGAGGTTAAGAGATGAAAAACATGCTTAGGTTACCAGAAATATTTTATTTTTTCCCCGTTTCTTTATGGCGGTGGAATTAAAAAATAAATAAATTTTGATGAATGAGAGAAATGTAGTGAAAATATTATCAAATATTAGTTTATTTGTGTGTTGCATTTGTAGAGAAATTTAATTTTAATAAAATTATTTACACGTAAGTGTAATTGTTTGTGAAAGAGACCAGGGGCATTATTATAATAATTATTATTATTTTATTTTTTTTTGCATTTCTTCCACTTATGAATTGTGATTTTTGAATAAGAAATCGGTTTTTGCACACCGTTACTTTAATGAACATAATACAGAAAAAAAATTTTTTTATTACAAAAATATTGTAGGACAATATTGTAATTTTTCAACGGTAGAATTAAGTTGTGATTTATTTAAGATCAACACAAACGACTGCAAATTATGTCGTAAATTTTTAATATTAGGATAGTTTTAAAAATCGCTTTTCTGTTAAGATGCAGAAAACGTGTAAAAAAGTTCCGGTATTTTTTTTTTATTTTCAAACTTTCTCGTAGTGCAAAAACACCTGCAATACCAAGAATCTGTAATCACTAGAGAATACACTAAATTGTGTGGAAATTAATTGTTTAGTGTCATTGATAAAATCTGAAGTTTAATCAATATCAGTGAACTACGAAGCATTGATCTATATTAACATAGGAAAAAACAAATATATGAAGTAAAGATTTGGATAGAGAAAAAAAAAAGGAAAAAGAAAACATCGTTCATCAAAATTTTTATCTAGGAATGATTTTTGATTCATTTTATCCACTCTTAACATTATCGTTCAAAGAAGGTGACTTATTCTAGAAAAAAACAAGAGTTAAAAAAAACGTCAAAATGGATGTAAAACAAATTTATAAACATCTCACAAATGTGTTTAATCACTCAATTAAGTACAAGAACATCCATTCATCGATTGAAAAGCTTTCTTCGAGTAATTTGCACTAATCGATATAGGAAGTCTTAAAAGATAGAATGAATATATAAAAGAAAAATACTCGAAGGAGGAATTTTTCAGTTTATTATTGTTTTTTTAATACGATCAATGAAGTTAGAAATAACTGGCGTAAACACGCATTTACGCACCAAATTCATTTCAATTTATGCTCTTCAAAATGATACGCTCGGTCTTAATGATAATTCCGTTGCGAGGTTAAGAGATGAAAAACATGCTTAGGTTACCAGAAATATTTTATTTTTTCCCCGTTTCTTTATGGCGGTGGAATTAAAAAATAAATAAATTTTGATGAATGAGAGAAATGTAGTGAAAATATTATCAAATATTAGTTTATTTGTGTGTTGCATTTGTAGAGAAATTTAATTTTAATAAAATTATTTACACGTAAGTGTAATTGTTTGTGAAAGAGACCAGGGGCATTATTATAATTATTATTATTATTTTATTTTTTTTTGCATTTCTTCCACTTATGAATTGTGATTTTTGAATAAGAAATCGGTTTTTGCACACCGTTACTTTAATGAACATAATACGATTTTTTGATTACAAAAATATTGTAGGACAATATTGTAATTTTTCAACGGTAGAATTAAGTTGTGATTTATTTAAGATCAACACAAACGACTGCAAATTATGTCGTAAATTTTTAATATTAGGATAGTTTTAAAAATCGCTTTTCTGTTAAGATGCAGAAAACGTGTAAAAAAGTTCCGGTATTTTTTTTTTTTTATTTTCAAACTTTCTCGTAGTGCAAAAACACCTGCAATACCAAGAATCTGTAATCACTAGCGAATACACTAAATTGTGTGGAAATTAATTGTTTAGTGTCATTGATAAAATCTGAAGTTTAATCAATATCAGTGAACTACGAAGCATTGATCTATATTAACATAGGAAAAACAAATATATGAAGTAAAGATTTGGATAGAGAAAAAAAAAAGGAAAAAGAAAACATCGTTCATCAAAATTTTTATCTAGGAATGATTTTTGATTCATTTTATCCACTCTTAACATTATCGTTCAAAGAAGGTGACTTATTCTAGAAAAAAACAAGAGTTTAAAAAAACGTCAAAATGGATGTAAAACAAATTTATAAACATCTCACAAATGTGTTTAATCACTCAATTAAGTACAAGAACATCCATTCATCGATTGAAAAGCTTTCTTCGAGTAATTTGCACTAATCGATATAGGAAGTCTTAAAAGATAGAATGAATATATAAAAGAAAAATACTCGAAGGAGGAATTTTTCAGTTTATTATTGTTTTTTTAATACGATCAATGAAGTTAGAAATAACTGGCGTAAACACGCATTTACGCACCAAATTCATTTCAATTTATGCTCTTCAAAATGATACGCTCGGTCTTAATATAATTCCGTTGCGAGGTTAAGAGATGAAAAACATGCTTAGGTTACCAGAAATATTTTATTTTTTCCCCGTTTCTTTATGGCGGTGGAATTAAAAAATAAATAAATTTTGATGAATGAGAGAAATGTAGTGAAAATATTATCAAATATTAGTTTATTTGTGTGTTGCATTTGTAGAGAAATTTAATTTTAATAAAATTATTTACACGTAAGTGTAATTGTTTGTGAAAGAGACCAGGGGCATTATTATAATAATTATTATTATTTTATTTTTTTTTGCATTTCTTCCACTTATGAATTGTGATTTTTGAATAAGAAATCGGTTTTTGCACACCGTTACTTTAATGAACATAATACATTTTTTGATTTAAAAAATATTGTAATATTTTTTTGATTACAAAAATATTGTAGGACAATATTGTAATTTTTCAACGGTAGAATTAAGTTGTGATTTATTTAAGATCAACACAAACGACTGCAAATTATGTCGTAAATTTTTAATATTAGGATAGTTTTAAAAATCGCTTTTCTGTTAAGATGCAGAAAACGTGTAAAAAAGTTCCGGTATTTTTTTTTTTTTTATTTTCAAACTTTCTCGTAGTGCAAAAACACCTGCAATACCAAGAATCTGTAATCACTAGCGAATACACTAAATTGTGTGGAAATTAATTGTTTAGTGTCATTGATAAAATCTGAAGTTTAATCAATATCAGTGAACTACGAAGCATTGATCTATATTAACATAGGAAAAAACAAATATATGAAGTAAAGATTTGGGTAGAGAAAAAAAAAGGAAAAAGAAAACATCGTTCATCAAAATTTTTATCTAGGAATGATTTTTGATTCATTTTATCCACTCTTAACATTATCGTTCAAAGAAGGTGACTTATTCTAGAAAAAAACAAGAGTTAAAAAAAACGTCAAAATGGATGTAAAACAAATTTATAAACATCTCACAAATGTGTTTAATCACTCAATTAAGTACAAGAACATCCATTCATCGATTGAAAAGCTTTCTTCGAGTAATTTGCACTAATCGATATAGGAAGTCTTAAAAGATAGAATGAATATATAAAAGAAAAATACTCGAAGGAGGAATTTTTCAGTTTATTATTGTTTTTTTAATACGATCAATGAAGTTAGAAATAACTGGCGTAAACACGCATTTACGCACCAAATTCATTTCAATTTATGCTCTTCAAAATGATACGCTCGGTCTTAATATAATTCCGTTGCGAGGTTAAGAGATGAAAAACATGCTTAGGTTACCAGAAATATTTTATTTTTTCCCCGTTTCTTTATGGCGGTGGAATTAAAAAATAAATAAATTTTGATGAATGAGAGAAATGTAGTGAAAATATTATCAAATATTAGTTTATTTGTGTGTTGCATTTGTAGAGAAATTTAATTTTAATAAAATTATTTACACGTAAGTGTAATTGTTTGTGAAAGAGACCAGGGGCATTATTATAATAATTATTATTATTTTATTTTTTTTTTGCATTTCTTCCACTTATGAATTGTGATTTTTGAATAAGAAATCGGTTTTTGCACACCGTTACTTTAATGAACATAATACATTTTTTGATTTAAAAAATATTGTAATATTTTTTTGATTACAAAAATATTGTAGGACAATATTGTAATTTTTCAACGGTAGAATTAAGTTGTGATTTATTTAAGATCAACACAAACGACTGCAAATTATGTCGTAAATTTTTAATATTAGGATAGTTTTAAAAATCGCTTTTCTGTTAAGATGCAGAAAACGTGTAAAAAAGTTCCGGAATATTTTTTTTTTATTTTCAAACTTTCTCGTAGTGCAAAAACACCTGCAATACCAAGAATCTGTAATCACTAGCGAATACACTAAATTGTGTGGAAATTAATTGTTTAGTGTCATTGATAAAATCTGAAGTTTAATCAATATCAGTGAACTACGAAGCATTGATCTATATTAACATAGGAAAAAACAAATATATGAAGTAAAGATTTGGGTAGAGAAAAAAAAAAGGAAAAAGAAAACATCGTTCATCAAAATTTTTATCTAGGAATGATTTTTGATTCATTTTATCCACTCTTAACATTATCGTTCAAAGAAGGTGACTTATTCTAGAAAAAAAACAAGATTTAAAAAAAACGTCAAAATAGATGTAAAACAAATTCCTTCCGTCCTTTTCGAATTTTAAAACTCATGAAAATTACAGAACTCAAGCTCCCAAATGCTGAAATAGAAACATTTTTTTTAAAAATTATCCTCAATATTATTAACGACGAAAATCTTAACGAAGAATAGATTTATGAAAGTACAATTTTTATAGTACTAGTCAAAAATTACAAAGAAACAGCTAAAAAATCGTGAGTAGAACCTTGTACAAGAGGTGTATATATATATTGAATGCATACGGAATAATTCATATGAATTTTCGCTTCACTTCGTATCCGTAATGCGCACAAAATTTGTTGAAAATATACTATGATTATAATTCTAAAAAATACCATAAACCGTACAAAATGAAAATTGAAAATTCTTGAAAAAAAAAATGATTTTTTGGATTATGAGAAACGATCAGAATGATAGAAAAAATATGACAAATCCGTTTCACTTTTACTGAGTGAGCCAACATCACTATAATACAAAATGTCATCAGTATAAATATTATTTAAATCATTTCATAAAATTGCCAAAATCAGATGCAACACAAAGCAACAGTTGAATTGTTAATACAACAAATCCCAGGTTATTTAACAGTCGTTAAGTTGAAAAATTTACTTCATGGATGATGTAAATATTAAAGTTTTATTTTTGTAACGATGTGAAAAAACAAAATTGTTTCTATTTCTGTAAAAGAAGAGAACAGTTGGGAGACTTTTTTTCATATCAAATCTTTGTTTGTTAGACCATCGTTCCAACAAAGATGATTTAAGCACATGCATAATTAGGCAAAACATTCACCATAAAGTTGCTAATGTCAGAATCGCATATTGTATGTTTGTAAGAAATAAAAACCCGATTTAGTGATTACATAAATGAATTGATGAAAATTAATTATTTATATTTAATGACAACGTGAAATATACTAATTGTAATAATGTTAATTGTAATATGCTAATTTTAATATGATAATTGAAATATGCTAACTGAAATATGCTAATTGAAATATGCTAATTGAAATATGCTAATGTGAAACATGCTAGTTTGATAAATAAAAAGTATATCCAACTCCTAAAAAAATGTTTGTAATAAATATATATCTAATTTTAACTAAACAATCCAAAGTGTTCGCTCCAAAACGCGATGCCAATTTTTTTTATTCGAGTTCAGTTGTTTGCTACAATAAAGAAGAGTAGCGACATTTTCTGATTTAAAAAATCGTTTTAATACTTTATCATAAAGAGGAGAAATATGGATACAAAGTGAAAATTTCAAAATCGGAATATTTAGCTGCCCCCCCCCCCCGCAACGAATTTTCATAGTTTTTCTGCACTCTGTCATTTAATCATTGATTCAATTTTCACGTGGAATGTTTTTAGCCTTGCTTATGCACTCGTTAGAAAAAATGAAAGTTGAAAAGTATTAATAATCTGAAGCACTGAAGTGAAACAAACAGTCAAATTTATTCCCCGCAACGAAATATCTGATCGTGGTTTGGCCCATGTGTCAAAGTTTAATTCATTAAAATGAGAAACATGTAGCTATTATTGAATGCAAAAATAAATAAATAAATAAACAAGTGAAACGAAAATTAACTATACGGGATATCTATAATATAAAAATCTTCCAAAAAGGAATGTTTCAAATTTCCTCCCGAATGCAAGACGTTGTTGAAAATCTGGTAACAACATGACTAGTTATTTTAACAATGATGTTAAAGTGAACACTTCATATGCAAGGTTTTACAACAACGCTATATAACACTTAGCAGCATAAAAGCATTTTTGCTCAGGGAACAACTTAAAATTCCAGAACTAGTTTTGATAAAGTGTTTCCAAACGAGCTTAAGAATGTTAAAAATGCATTTTTTATTTCTTTTTTGAATCAACGAGAAGGTGATATCAAGATTTGAAAGAAAGAAGTGCATCGTTTCCGCAAAACAGCATCTCGGCAATTGCCATCTGCAAGCAGTACATGAAGTGTCTGGTTTTCTGAATGTAATCCCCAAGCTGGCATTTGAAATCATTCTGACCTTATCAAAGAGGGTATGTTCTAGATGTGAAAAATGATTCCCAAGAGGTTTCATTACTCAAAGTGACAGTTTTTTAAACAAGTTTCATTGACGTTTAGTTTTTAAAACGCGCCAAAGTAATATGAAATAATGCAGATCCTTTCCAGATATTGATTCGCCGTCATTAAGCAGACGCAGCTAATCGGAAAAATCGCTAATCGGCCTGAAAATTAATCAAACGGTGTGTCACTAAGGTATTAAGATAGGATGTCTTTGCAAAACCTTGCAAAAAGGCGTAAATGGATTAACACGCCTTCAGATTCAGTTTAGCTAGTTGCATTCAGGGATACTAAGCGTAAAAGACAATTCGTATTTAAATATGGCTATTTAAGTAACTCGTTTATAATTACAGAATACCGGCTATGGCATGATAATTTATTCCATCAAACTAATCGAGTGGTATATCTTAATGTCCCGTTCTGCGAATAGTAATTTCAAATTATGTGTTGCGGAGTTTCCAAGTTATTTAAAGTTTCCTCCAAATAAAACACAGATGCCGAGCGACTGATTTATAATAATGTTTTGTTATGGAATAAAGCAACTGAGAACGATTTTATCTCGTGAAGGGACTGAGCGATAAAAATTTATGAAGCTATTTAATAAATATTTCGCTATTGGTAATGATTTCAGTAGGGATGAATCATATGTGTTTTTAAGGCAAACATATTACAAATGAACAAGAAACTATTTATCAAGTAAATTTTGAAGCGATGTTCTGTATTTTAGCTACGAGTTGGTCATTAAACTAAAACATAATATCTGTATATTCAGTCCGTCCCCCCTCCCCCCCCCTATGCAGGTAAAAATTATATACACATGAAATCAAAAGCTAAATATAAGAAAACAAATTGCTTACTTAATTAAATAATTAACTTGAGTTTAAACAATCATAACGTGGAAATTTAAAGATGCAAAATAAATAAATAAATAAATAAAAAGACAGAAATTAATAAGATCTACTTTGTTAAAAAAAATCATTTATTCGAATGCTACTGTACCATCATGACGAAATTATAAGGGATGTGCATTTTTTGAATTCTACTCTTTACATATAAAAAAATTAGTAGTATTTCATTTAAATATACATTCAAACGTGAAAAACAAAATGAGAAAATGTAAAATTTTCCTATTTTGAGACAAAACTGCCGCAGGTAAAAACATAGACAAAAATGAATTAATTAAGTAAAAATATGTCAAGCAGGTTAAATAATACAGTAAAACATATCTATATCGGACACCAGTTGGACCAAAAAACATTGTCCGTAATATAGGGGTTTCCACAAAACTGAGGTTTTTTTTTAGACTCAATGCTTTGTTGCCGGGGAATTAAAAACTGTCCGCTTACGAGGGGTGTTCATCAGAAGGAGTCTTACTGTACTTTCAAAATTACAAAAATAATACCATTTAAAAAGAAAAAAATAATTATAAAATTAAATAAACAAATAAATAAAATAAAGCAGAAGTAAATTGTTAAATTATTTTTAATGTCCTCATTAATCTTCAAAATTAAAGAAGCAATAAATAATTTGAAAAATGCACTGTTGCTTATTTAATCTTGAAACGAAAAAAAAAAATACCCAAAGAAAAAAAATCGTTACATTCGTTACACGAAATTTATTTGCCTTCAATTAGTTTGTCCAACTTAGCTTTTACTCCCCATAACTTACATATTGCCTACATTTGTATTCACTACTTTAGATTACATTGATCTTTATGCCAAAGTGTTCCAAAATTGTTTTTTTCTAAATTGCTGATTGTAAAAACAAAATTTTAAAAATGATTCCATAACAAAGACGTTTGAACTAATAGCTTTTACTTAATTCAAACCAAGAAACATAAGCAATTGTTATTAAAATTCAACAATTAAGTCCAAGTACCTTGTGAACTAGGGTGGTGCGAAAAAATTCAAATTTCGATTTTCGATTCGTAATATCGCGGAAAAGTTGTCTGTGGCCATTGTAAAAAAAATATTAAAAAAAGTTTTGAAATCGCATAATATCTTCCGATCGCGCACGCGCGTGAAATTTACAAAAATTGACGATTTTTAAGGTTTTTTCGTATTCAAACAAAAATTAACTCCTGTAATGTTTCGATTCGTAATAGCGCGGAAAAGTTGCTTATGGCCATTATAAACAAAACAAAAAAAGAAAATTTCAAATCACATAATATCTTCTGATCTCGCATGCGCGTCAAATTTACGAAAATTGACGATTTTTAAGGATTTTTCGAATTAAAACAAAAATTAGCTCCTGCAATATTTTGATATATTATAATTAATAAGCAATAGAAATAGATGTAAAATTAATAAATATTATTATAACTAATAAATTAAACAAATTAAACGAAAATTGACGATTTTCAAGGTTTTGTTTTTGTTACTCTTTAGAAGACATGAGCGTGCAGCGAAATGTTTCTGAGGATGAAATAAATGATAATGAATCTAAATATAAGCCACACAACTCTGCAAAAAAAAAAACAACTTCGTGGCAAATGAGAATAAAATTACATGCAACAGCGTTACATAGCGATCGGTACGGAGTATCCGAAAGCTATTGCATCAAGCGTGCTTGAGGACATTGGCATTGTAACTGAAAGGGATTCTTCCCAAGTTATTGATAGATATAAAATTCGAAGGGAAAAAAGTTGCAATAGAACTGAACTCCAAAACAAAAGTTAAAAGGCCATAGAGCAGCTTCATGGTCTTTATTTCAATGGGAGAAAAGATGACCCTTTAGTCATAGAAGAGATTTAATCAAAGAAATTTAGAAGGACAGTAAAGGAAGATCATTATTCCATAATTAAAGAGCCTGCCTCTACATATGTTGGTCATGTCTCACCATGTTCCGGATCAGCTAAAGACATCGCAAATAGCATGCTGTCCTTTCTGGAGAAAAACAAATTTTCACTGAAAGATCTAAGCATTGTTTTATGCGATGGGGGGTACTAACGTCAATACTGGGTGGAAAAATGGAGTGATTCGCCAAATAGAAATTTATATTGGACGCCCATCTGTTTGCTGCATTTTATCGAGCTATCATTCCATCATATATTTCAGCATGTAGATGGAGCAACTACGGGACCTAATTCATTTTGTGGGCTTATTGGACAGCAACTTATCAAATGCGAAACACTGCCGATGGTAGGTTTTCAAAAAATACACTGTACAACTCCAGAATTAGATCGAGATATATTGAGCAAAGATCAGAAATATTTTCTGGATATTTGCCTTGCAATAAACATAGGCAATTGTCCAAGTGATTTGTCTCATCGTGGCCCTATTTCACATTCCAGGTGGCTTACAACAGCCAGCAGGGTCCTTAGACTTTATGTTAGTATAGAAAGTCCGTCAAATGAGCTAAAAGTCTGAGTTTGCATTCATTATGAAATCATACATGCTCGTCTGGTTCGAAATTAAAGTAGGCGAGATTTTTACAGATAGTCCTATTCATCTTTACGGATCCATTGAAACTTCTCGTTATTTGCCTGATAACCTGAAGCAAGTTGTTTGACCCTGTGATTGAGAGAAATGCGTTCCTTCCACACAATAAAAATTTATTGTTCGCTTTGACTTTCGACAAGAGGACACATATAACGGAGCTTGGCCTGAGAAGAGTTCAAAAAGGTAGAGAACGTGTTTCAAAAGCGAAAACAGTCAGAAATTTTGTACCTCCAAAATTGAACTTCAGCGCAACTGAATACACAGAACTCATTGATTGGAACTCAGAAAAATTATCTCCTCCACCTCTACTTCGAAACATATCCAACGATGAAATAAAATATTTCATACAATCTGGGGAAGTACCAAACTGGAATGTAAAGAACTTCCCCTGCCACGCGCAGTCTGTGGAAAGATGTGTGAAACTGCTTTCAGAAGCATCAATGAAAGTTTGTGAATATGAGTCAAGGGATGGCTACATTAAAACAATGCTTGAATCCCGTTCTATCATGCCTGAGTTTTTACAAAAATCACACTACAAAGTTTCTATCCGTGAAAAAGACAGTTTGAAATGATATGGTTGTTGACAGGATTGTCGCAATTTTATGATGTACAGAACATTTACTACAGGAAGTATTAATGTAAGCATTAATTATATTAAATTTTTGCAAAAATGAATATTGTTTAATTTATTAATTATGATATAATTTATTAATTTTACATCTATTTATATTGTTTATTTATTATAATATATCAAAATATTGCAGGAGCTAATTTTTGTTTTAACTCGAAAAAACCTTTAAAATCGTCAATTTTCGTAATTTTGACGTGCATGCGCGATTGGAAGATATTGTGTGATTTCAAATTTTCTTTTTTTGGTTTGTTTACAATGGCCATAAGCAACTTTTCCGCGTTATTACGAATCAAAACATAGCAGGAGTTAATTTTTGTTCTAATACGAAAAAACCTTAAAAATCGTCAGTTTTTGTAATTCGATGCGCATGCGCGATCGGAAGATATTATGCGATTTCAAAACTTTTTTTTACAATGGCCACAGACAACTTTTCCGCGGTATTACGAATCAAAAACCGAAATTTGAATTTTTTCGCACCACCCTATTGTGAACCTAACAACTCCTCACAGAACCGAGCATTATATATTGTCTGTCCGCACGGGCGCGTTATGCGGGTATTAAAACATTTCATATCATGCTCACATATTCCTCAGTGAAGTGTTTGAGGAAATGGCTAAAGGTAGATCAATGGATATTCCTGTTTTAATGGGAGTATTTGCATTTCTTGTACTCGTCATGAAGTTCAAGAAGACAAATACCATTACTTAGCGATTTCCTTTTTGTATGAGTCGTGGGTGCCGGAGATTCTTCGCTACCAGAGTCCAGTGAACTTCTTCTGAGGCTTGATTTCTGGTCATGTTAGATGCCTTGCGTTCATTGCAAGGATGTTTACTTTGTTTGTGCGACAACCAAAACTTATAATGCTTTCTTGTCAGGAAATAAACATATATATCCTGTGTCAGCATTCTTTCATGGTGATGGGTTTTCTGAGGCTAAGTAAATTAAGAGACATAGTCTTGTTTAGACTACGTAGAATTGTCGACCAAGTTAACAACTTAACATGACACGTGTATAAAATAAATATATTTTTTTCAAGAAAGCAAGACATATGAACAGGCCTAAACTGGTTCTAAGCATGCAGTGACATATTTCAAACTACTTTAATGTGTTATGTTACGTATTATTTACCCCTATCAACTTAGTATTACTGAAATAGTATATTAAATCGGAGAGTTAAAAGGCAGAAATCCAAAGTGAACTAATGTATAATGCCGGATTGAAATGAACGTTAAGCTAAAACTACTAAATACATTAATAAATATAAGTCAACTGAAAACAAGTAGTACGAATTCGATGTAATGATAGCACATCCAGAGCTTCCTGAAATATGTCAGTTTGGCCAATATTCCACTGCGTTTATTAAGCTGATCGTCACAAAGCATATTCCCGGCTGAAAAGCGGAAATTTTCGTGATGTATTAATTGCTAATTGGGAACCTGCAAACACACCATTCGCGCGTAAGATACCGTTTTCAGTAGGTGAACGCTACTTTGAGCGAGCGTGATTGGCACTCACTTGGAGCCTGGAATGCTAATCTGGAGTTGTGGTTGTCCATCTGCCTGCTCCCGTATTCAACGAGTAACGAAGCGGGGATGTGGCGCAATGCAAACGAAAGTGACAACAAACATTCCGCAAGAAAATTCAGGTCGCTAGGTGGTCATTAAGACGCGAGTGCTTGACGTGACCGTCGTATCTAATGTAGTCTTGAGCTCGCCGCCATTTGCATTCGCAATCGACTTTATTGTGCGGTAACAAGAAACGGATCTTGCAGAAATCCTGCTAACTTAAAAGCATTCCTTTAAACTCTGAAAATTTTGTGTTTCTCTTTTTTTATGCAAACTAGAGTCATTTGTGTTTGAAATGAATGCGTCATTCTTTTACTCAAATACCGGAATTTCATAAAATACATTACTGTCTTTGCCTTATGTGTACATATGATATATAAGTGAAGTAGTTCACATGGGAATACTCTTAGCTAACTTACATAAATGAACTAATTGTTAAAACTAAATAAACCATAATATAATAAATAATGAGATAATATTAGAAGCACAAAAAATATGTCGATGAAAAATAAATAAATATCGAAAGCAATTTTTGTAATTTGAATTAACAATACGATTAGAAGGGCACTTCTTTTCATAAGCTTCATCTCACTATTGAGGTAGATAATAATATAAACCTCACTATTATATTATAAGGTCTACCGGAAAGTTCTGTCCGTTTTTTGAATAAAAGAAAATACAATTTTTTCTTACTGCCAAATAACTTTATTTAATAATATAATTGCCATTATTTAACTTCTTACCAGCGTGAGGGCAATTTTGAAAAATCTTTTATCTTTTGATTCGAAAAATTCAACCAGTGCTTGTTTGATATCTTCATTTTTGAATTTTTTGCTCGGCAAAAAATTTTGTAAAGACAAAAACAAGTGGTAATCGGAGGGTGCTGTGTCCGGGGAATATGGTGGATGCGATAGAATTTCCCAGCCTAGCTCTACAATTTTTTGACGAGTCCTCAAATCAGCATGTGGTCTGGCATTATCATGATGAAGTATGATGTCCTTCCTATTGAACATTGCCGGCTAATGTGAATAATTAACTTTATTATAGCCAATTAGCTACGTCAGTATGTATAAATTAAGCGATAAAAATATAGAACCGAACATGCTAGAACATGAAATATAGAACGTGTCGAAACTTGTTGTAATTGAAACGGACAGAACTTTCTGGTAGATCTTATATCGTCTAACAGAATAGTTTGCATCAGTTAATCATTTTAATTTTAAAAAAAATATTTTAAGCACCTTTTCATGCACCCAAAAGATTAATTTTACTGACTCATATTTGACCTTTCTTTTTTTTTTTTTTTTTGCCCCATTTTTACCTGATTGCCTCTGGAGCCTATCACGTCATGATCACAGAAATGTTAAAAAAATATACATACACACGTCCTTAACTATTAACTCATCCGTTACGCGTGCAATGTTACATATTTCGCACGTGAAAGTATCATTATGCGGTAAATACTATTGTGATAACAATATACTTAAATTTAAAACAAGACTTAAATGACACAGAAAGCAAAACAATCTAAATTTAGAATATTTTGCTACAAAAATTTAAACAACAATAACAGAAAGAACAGAAAAAACAAGTAAATTGCTATTAAAAATTTGCAAACTATATTCGTTCTGAAAATGAAACCTCCTTTCATATTCATTACCCCGTCCCCGAAAACAACGTTTCAGAAATATTATCAGTGCGAAGAAATATAGTAAATACATATTACTGTCCCATTGCTTCACAAAATTTATGAATGGAAAAGTTTTGATTTCGGACGATCTAAGATCAGAAGCATAATGCTTAATTTTCAAAGCTTTAATTACAGAGCACAAGTATACTTAGATCAAACAAAAAATTTAAAGTACCCATACAGAATAGCTTTCAGTTCATTTTCTTTTTTTAACCTAATGCATTTTGAGTAGTCGCTCATTATTCCTAATTATCGTTTTATATATGATCATTACTCTTATCATTCGTATAATAGTCTCATCAGTTTTTTAATTTATTTTTTAATTTCTTAAAAAAAAAGAGATGTTTTCATAAGTTAATATAGCATATATTCAGAAGCGAATAATGGCAGTTCGAATAAATACAAAGCATGATTTTTTTCAAAGAAAACTAAGACTTAGCTGGAAATCAATTTTAATGACAAGTGATCTTACATTTATATATTTGCTGCTCCTTTACAATTCCAGGCAATGCTTTTTGAGTTTTTGTCAGTGCAACATACAAAAAATTGAAGAAAATCACAACTGTTTTAAAGCTATTTTTCGGTAAGGTAATAAAATATTTATAAAATCATGCAAAGTCCATGCTTAAAAATAGTCCAATAACTTCCTCACGAACATTTAACTGTTTCGAAGCTACTTTTAGGGCATATTTGGCACAGTAGATTTAAGCAATGCTCTTAAAGCTAAATCAGGAATTTTAAAAATCTAATTATCTACTGCTTGTGTGAATTTTTATGAGTAAAAAGATAAGTTTCACAATTTGTTTGACACTCATCTTTTCACCTACTTTTATACATAATTCATTACATGTTTCAAATCCATTTATATGTTTACTATTGATATAACAAATAGTTAAACGTTATTATTGCAACGCCCCTAATTTGCTAACGATTGCCAATTTTTACAGAATTGTTACGGAATCCCCCCCGTCCTACACACCTTGTTACTACGGCAAAGAAACAATTGCAAATTAAGAGGGAATAAAAAGCGAGAAAAAAAATATTTGTTTTGAATGAAACTGGGAAGTATATTCATAACATACTGCTACTTATAATTACCGCGAATGCTCATTTATTTTCTGCTGTATTTTATTCTGATCTCTTTTCTGAAACAGAAACATGTTTGAAATGAGTGTTGTTGCATTGCTCGAATACATTACTGGAACTTTAATTATTCGTTACCTAAATATATATTTCAAAACAACTGCAACTGAGCTCAAAAAACCCACGATTCACTATTTTAAATGTAAAATATAACCCTAATATCCAGATACTTGTCACTACTGATTCATAATGATTCGTTTTTCTGATGTAACGTTATTTTGAGTGTTTTTTCACAAAAAAAAAGAAAAGAAAGAATCTTTGAAATGAGTATTATTGCACAAATCCAATACATTCCATCTGAAATGAAATATACGTTATCTAACAATGCGTTAATACATTATTACCAAACAAAGCAATTACAAATCAAAGCAGAAAGAAAGCAGAAAATTAAATGCACTATTTTCAATCAAAGGCTTTAATTTAAAATAATCCTAATATCTAGCTACTTATATTCACGGTTAATTCTGATTCATTTTCTACGGTGGTTATTTAAATTCTCTTCTATAAAAAAAGAAAGAAAAAAGAATAAACTTTTTGTAAGTTTCTTTAAAACAAGTACTTGACGTTTCGAAATAATATTCATTTTATTCAATCAAACGAAGCGCTTTTCTAAATTTAGAAGAGTTCTGTTATTCACTGACGCATGACCATTGATGCGGAATTCAAATCTTTTAAGGTTTGAAATCCGATCTTGAAGGATAAATAAACTTTTTAACAAACCACAGAGTTTTTGGATTCACGACGAACTACGGATTATTTTCGGTCCTTTTTTTTTTTTTGGTAGGTGCAATAGAAAAGGCTTCTAACATTTGAGATTCGAAGTATATTTGATATTTTAAACGCGAAAAATATTCATTTTATCGTTAATACATAAGTATTATTTTCCCCCTTAAACTTTTTAAAGAATCAAACAACTCAAACAATTAAAAAAAACAGCTTTTATGTGAAAAACGTGAGTTTTGAGTTTTTTGAAAGCAACACACAAATAAAGTTAGATGTTAGATGTGGGTCAATCCATGTGAAATCATCCAGGACAGGTTGCTCAATGTTTTTGATTTGTTTTATTTTTGGCAGTTATTTTATTGTTACTTTGAGATCCCATAACGAAAGATTAAAATTTATTTAATTTTTGAAATTTTTTATTACAGCCGCTTTTATGTCGCATCTTTACTGGTTTTTCATGAAAATACTGCTTTACAAAAATCGTTAAACATATTTATAAGGACGCGAAAAATATATTTTGAAAGGATTTCAAGTAGAGCTAATTATTATTTATCGCATTTAACTACATTATAAACAAATAAACGAAATTGTTTTACAATTAATTTTTCTAGTGTCGCACAATTTGTACTGAATATCAAACCGTACTTGTCTTACTTTAACACATAGCTCTAAAAAGCTATGAAGATAGAAAATCATATTTTTCCCAACCAAACTTTCACACGTTTTCAACGTCTATAAAAGCTAAGACTCTGGACTAAGGCCAGATGGAATATGATCCTAAAGGACTGACATTTATATTCAACATTTGGATGATTTCCAGTCTTTAAGTGTTATGTATTAGAATCGTATAGAGTTAGGAAATGCATTTTCTGTTTTGCTTGTCATGCTTTTAAGTTTTTATAAAGTGCATTTATGAGGGATAAAGAAATGAACTGCATTCTCTATTCAGATTTTCTTTGTATTTTTTTTTATTTCGATACTTATACAGAACTAATCTAATACAGTACTACATCATGTATGTAAAAGGAACTTCATGATATAGAATTGTTATGTGATTTTTGTAGGACTTACATTTCCATATAACAATTCTCTATCATGAAATCATGAAGTGTTTTGTAAGATTACGATAATCCAATTTTTTATAAAATTAAGCCATCTCTCTTGCAGAATTTTGTACTTATATTACCAATTATATATATATATATATATGGTTTTCTTACTGTAAGAAAAAGAAATACCGAATTCGGTTTTGGGGAGAGAGAGGGTTTGATTATCTTTGCAATTGAAAAACTAAGCATAATGTGTATAGTTTTACGTAAGTGCGTTTGCAATTTTCAAGTATGAAACCAATTAAGTATGAGCAACAGTAATGATTAAAGAAAACTAAATGTAAAAAAATTGTAAAGAAAGTAGCACGATAATAAATCTTTGAAAAACGTCATTACATCTTGTTACTATGATTCAATTTTAACCTGATCCCTAAATAGGAGTTCCTCGAGAAGGAAAACCTAAAATAATTCGAAACTTTGAAATTAAACATCGCCGTGTCACACATAATTTCTGGCATACAGCAGTGTGCAGTGTTTAGAAACAAATATAAAATTTTACTAAATGGAACTGCAACGACTGTAATACTATATAAAATTTTAGATGTCGTAATTCTTACCTAATTAAATCTATAAATTTAAAAATGCAGAATATCACTCTCTATTTTAGTCATATCTGCATCATTGGTGAACCTGAAAATATATGACTGCGACCAACGTTTGCAAATATCAACTCCGGATATATCTTTAGAATTTGTATTATTTTACACGCAATGTTTCATCTTTACGAACACTATGAAAGTAAAACACTACTGCACCTCCCCACCAAAATTTTGCTGTTACGTATCTGAAAGCAAACATCACTGGAAAGAATAATTATATACTGCATAAAGCTGAATCAGTGAAACAGTTGCGCTAGGTAAACTGACTGGCTTCCGGATATACCTCTGATACGATTGCAAAAATGCTTATCTTGAATAAAAACTATAAATTGAAAAATGTTTTACAAAATGAGTTTAAATACAAACAATTTTCAAAAGCAATGAGTACCGAATAAACAAGTGTTGTGAATTTCATATGCGGAAAAAATGATTCCTCTTTAATGAGTTTAGATGAATTAAAGAAATGAAACAATTGAAATGTTATTTAGGATTTAAAAAAAGCAAGTTTAATATGAAACGTTTAAAAAACAACCATTGGTCAGTGTTACTACTGCCAAATGACTAGGTGTCTGATAATGTTCGGTTTACTCGAGTAAATTAATCCATTTGAGATAAATTCTTTACAGAGTAATCTAGTGATGTTAAAGAAGTAATAGATGTTAGTTGATTACAACAACCTATTCATTGTCAAAATTCCAGTAATAAATTTGAAATACATCCTTAAACTCCTTTAACAAAAACGTAAACAAATAAAAATAAAATAAAAAATCCACCAAAAAGCTTTAATTTTAACATATTATGAAGCATTTTCCGCTCACCATAAAAAAGTTACATTATTTAAAAATACAAATGTTTTCTAGCTCCGTTGAAGCTAGCCACAAAAAGTAACTTTGGGGAGAAAAAGTTAATGATATCGTAGTTCATTAAATAAGAAGGCAAAAAAAGTTCTTTCATATGCATTTTTAAAACCACAATATTTAGTTATCTCGAAAAAGAAGCGATATCGTGGTAATTAAAAAAAAGGCTCTAAATAGTGCGATAAACTGTAATGTTTATGACCTTCTGCTCAAAATACTACTCCACAACCGTTTTTCAAATTATTTCATAAGCTCGTTACCGAGCGCTAATTGCAAACTGGGGAATTGCTCTTTTCTATTAATATTATTTTCCTTCTGTTCGATTTGTCTGGACTTGGAAGGTAAGGATTACATACACCACAGTGCTTTAGAAAGTTATTCTTTTTTTTTTCTTTTTTGAGCATGAAACTTGAGTAAGATGATGGCGTTTTATCATAAAGAATGGAATTCCGCGCAAAAAAAGGAAGCCGTGACTATTATATGCACATTTAAATGTTTTCTTTGAATTGTTTTACAGAATATATTTTATGTTCATTGTTTTTAGGATAACAGTTTTGATTTAATGTCTACGTTGTGTAGTTATTTTAAAATAAAAAAAGTTTTTCTAATTTTATTTTACTTTCTAACTGCTATGACCGGGTAGCCTAGCGGTTAGGATGTCGAGCTTCGGATCGGAGGACCTCAGGTTCGATACCCGAGCTGCTGAAGACCCACCATGTACACTTGGGGATACGTGCATGTAAAATTCGTGCACCCTGAAGTCCCGAGGCAGTTCCGAGGGTACCGGTGGGTGGAGATTTTCCCTTCCCTTCACCCATAGGTCTAAAAAGGAAGGTGGCGTATTTGTGATGGCGCCATCTGGTGTTATCCAAGTACATCAGGGGCAAGTCGTACGTCCACCATTGGTGCTCAGCTTGAAACGGAAATCCTATCCTTACTGCCATAATTCCCAATCGCTCCGCGAAGGGGAGTTTGGATATCCAAGTGGCATTAGAAACAACAACAACTGATATGACCAAAACTAGATCCACAAGAGAAAGAGACCTAAGTAAACTCGGATGGGTAAGTAAAACATTTAAATTTCCCGTAAGTAATTATGAGTAGTAAAATTGTAGAATATATCAATGTGGGTTGAATTCGAGAGTCTTTTCATTCGGGGATCCAGGGTGCGGCCTACTGACATTAACATGTTCTGTCCGTAACCATGCGCTCAAGGTGTTGCAGTGATGCTTTTGCATTACGAGTAACCTTGTTGTTACTAATCCCCCTGGTATATAGGAATGACTACTACCAGGTCCAGAAAATCAATAATGCCCTGGCTTAGAGTGATATACAGCTTCATTTTAGAGCGAGGATCAACGATTGCTCAGGACTGATATAAGCTCAAATTTTGTGGGCTCTTAATTTTTAACCAGATCCCAGATGAGAGACTGGCACATGGGATTGGCACCCCCAGAGGTATCGTTTCACTTGGAGGACTTTGGAACCACGACATATTTAACGTGCAATAGCTCTCTTTAACTTTCATGGTCCACAAAAACCAGCCGCTAGAGATTGTCACCCTCCCAAACACTGACCTAAGTCGATGCTGGTTAACTTTCAGTGTTCTGCTGGAACCGAGCTTCTACCGACTGGTCCACTGCGGGACACGAGTAACCTTTGAAGCATTAACTCCCGCATAATATGAACGTTGCGTATAAACGATATTGGCCGTGTCTATCGACCTAACACTATGTATGACAAAATCTACTGATTGAATTACATCGATATTAACCAAAAAACAATTTAATTTCTGAATACGCATAATATTTCAAAACTAGTTTTTAGTAATAGCGGAAGACAATGAAGCAAACACGGTATAGCATTGCGTCGTCCAAGTGTGCAAGATTGTGCAGCACACTATGGCGCGTGTCAAAAAGCTGCCATGCTTCCAAATCAAAAGGCAGCCTTAAAGAAAACCACAATAAAACCCGAAAGAAAAACAGTAAAACACGAAAAACTATTAGGTTGGGTTTTTCGGAAGAAAAAAAACCCTTTTTTTAACCCTAAGAAAGACGTTCAGAAGGAATTCGCACGCCGGCGCCGATCTGGCTTAGCGAGGCCCCGAATTGCTTTATCATTGTTAATTAGTATAAATTTAATGTGATGATATGTTAGAGTGCACTGTTTCAACAGAACCGTTGCATTTAGTAGAAGAACGGGAGATGAACATTGAAGGGTAGTGCCGACAAGCCAAGAAACTCCACATTGGAAAAGGCAAAAAAAAAAAGAAAGGTAGAGATGTTTTATTACGCAAAATATACTTAGCTAATTAAATATTACTGTTCATAAAACTGTGCAAGAGCCGTCTTGTTGATATCGGAATGATACTCATCAACATCAAACATTAATTCCAGACACATCAGATGATCTACACTTGCTTAACAACTTTTAATGTGCACGGCGAATATGTGAATTTCACTTTTGCAAGTGTAAGCGATAAAACATATAAAGAACAAACAATCTCCCCTTGTTGTTAGGAATGTCCGAGAGGAAAAACCAAAATTCTTTTAGCAGAGAATTTTTTATCTTGGCATCATGCGCTCTTTGGAAAAAAATAATTAAAATGTTTTGCGCTCTTTTGAACGCATGATTCTATTAAAGTAAATGAGTGAAAGCATGGTTTTAAAGTCAACATAGATTTCTTCAAAAACAGAAGTCTTAGAGAATCGTCAGAGATTATCCACGTAATTTATGTATAAATGTAGAATTTAAATATACTGTTAATTTTACATACGTAATGAATTATTATAAGTAAAAAATAGAGTCGAGATGCTAATTTATGACGTCCATAGGCATTGGATATTTATAGCTTTTCTATACACGTGTTATTTATACGGTATTCCGATAACGCTAAGATTACAGAGAACGACTAAATAGTCCACTAAGATTAAATCCAAAGTTTGATCCTTTGATCTTTGTAACATCCATTGAAGCTAGACTTCTATAGAAAAGGGAATATAATACATGGATGACTCTTCATAGTCTCTAGATCATATTAATTTTACATAGATAAAGAATATTTCAGGAAGTTGATTTCGTCTAGATGGGTTATTTATAAATTCTGCATATAAATTTTCTTAATATTCTATAAATGGTTGCTTGATATACTCGTAGTATGTTTACATAAAATTTTCAAACAAACCCTTATCTCAAGATATATTTGTAAGTTCAAAGCAGTTTGATCACAAACTTCTATACGAATATTACCAGAATATGAGAGTATCTATTGAGTTGTAGACTGAATCTTTATACTATACTTTCTGTAATGAAAATTTGACTCTTTGGGAATAAATAATTGAATTATTTGTGCAGCAAAATAATTTATTGATAATGAAGTAACCAAAAATGCAACGTGGAAAAGCACAACATTACAGTACTAATTGCAGACACGTGTTTCTGAATTATCTATTGTTAATTTAACGTTTTTTAATAAAATATTAGCTTTAAAAAATATATTTCTTACGTAGCTTATATTAAACTGAAAACATGAAAAGTCTTTTGTTTAAAATCCAAGTCTCATAAAAACATCGTTCTTCGGTTATTGCCAGGTGGCTGGGAATTTTTTTCAATTTCCCTCTTAGCGGCTGGTCTTCTACATACAAATGCGAAAAGGCATGAAAGAGCTACAGTCCTAAAATCTCGATTTCCAACCAGAAAATACTTTCTTTAAATTCAAACAAACAAAGAAATGCCAGCACAGCCAGCAGGTAAAGAAAATAGCAATAAAAACATCAGAATTCGGAAGCGAAAAATGGAATATTTTTCAACCGGTCGAACCTTACTTTAAGATTCCAACTCACGTATTTCTGTCGGAAAAGGCAGGGGATCGAAATAAAACTCGAATAAAAAAAAGTGACGACGGCAATCGTGCCGTGTATGACAGCCATAAATTGTTCGAGATGTCTCCCCCGAGCGCGGGAAACCAAGGGGAGAGCATTGCTACGAAGTGGAGGGGAGTCGAATAATTCCAAAAGTAGCAGACGACTCTCTCCTGACTCGTGCGTCAAATATTGCTAATCTAATATTACGTATCAATACACTTTTCCCGGCTGAAATTTCTAACTCAATACAAGACTTGTATTTTCTGGAAGCTGATTTACATAAAGGCTTCTCCCTAGGTAAATCGTTTAATTGTACAAAAATAAATAAATAAATAAAGTGAATATATACAATTATACAATAACGTAACGCATTTCATGAAGCTCATTGATTGTTCACTTTACAAGAATTTAGATTTTTTTCTCTGTGTGCCAAAACCATAAACTATGCACATGATATTTTGTAATTCTCGTATTATTAACCAAATCACAAAAAAGGCATGTATTTTTAAAATCGACGACAATTTATACTTTTGATTACACACTGTTAAATCAGAATTCTTGTTAGTGTGATAAAATCGCTTATTTTAAAAAATATTACGTTCTTGGAAAACTCCTAGTCAAAATGACTTATATTTGAAAAACTGAGTTCTTACTATTTAAGTAAACCTTTTCTCAGAATGCCTTATCATTTTCAGCCTCTCTTATCCCTTTTCTCAAAAATGATCCCTTACGATCTCATTTATGAAACACCTCTAATATATATATACGAGAAAAAAAAGGGTGTTTCCTCATATTTGAGGCAACACTATCAGAAATAACACAGCACGTGCGAAGCAAGAGTACGTCGTCATTGAGAAAGGTAGGGAATCGAACTCGAGTGGTCTGCTCAGTACGTCAAAGTTCTATCTACTACGAGGAGGATATCACGATCAGCCGGAAAGCTGCATTATATAGCTTCAAAACGTACCAGCTGCAGGTGCTTTATAATTATGTAACAAATTTTTTTATAGTCCAATCCAGAAGAGCGTAAATTATCCAATCGTCCATTCTGTTTTTCTGTTGTCTCGTTTTTCTATGTCCGATCCGAATCGGCCGAATTAATCACCTTGTATTCCTGATCGGAAAGGACGAACAGGCTGCTCACAATGCTGAATCTTTCTAAAGTCTCGAACGGTAAATATTTATTGTTCTGAAGAAGTAATCGTTAAAAAAAGTACTGTATTAATCATGAACGCACTCTCAGAAAAGCATGCTCAAATTTCATGAAACTTTCGTTGTATTTGACGAAATGGCTTCGTGAAAAATGCTCCGATTAAACATTTCGTCAAAATGACGAAATTTGTTTCGTCATACATTTGACGAAATGAAATTCGTCAAAAACTAAAACATATTTCGTCATATACGTTTCGTCAAAAACAAAGAAATTTTAGTCACTTGTTTCGTCATTTATTTGATGAAACACATCTCGTCAAAAACGACGAAATTTTACTCGCTTGTTCCGTCGGGTCTATTTGATGAAATACATTTCGTCAAAATGACTAAATTTTCGTCATTTCGATTCCGCATTAACTAGTCTTTAAATTTCGTCATTTTTTATTTCAATTTCATCAAAAATGAAAATATTTCTTCATTTTGATTCGTGAATCTTAATAAATTTCGTTGTATTATCATACTTTTAAGTAAATTTTTGTTATTTGAGCACGTCATGGAACTTTAAATAAACTCTTGAATTTATTTTTTTAAGGGGGCAATTTGATATTTCTAGTAATTTTAGGCTTCAAATAATTACACTGAAAATTTTCGATTTTTTGAGTTGCTGCATTAATTGTTGAAATATGTATCATCAATTTTAAATAAATGTTCTAAAGGTGACTTAAACAAAAAAAAAATCATATTGAAAAATATTTCACTATCAGTAATTTTAATTCTTTGTACACAAGAACTTTTCTATGATGCTTATACAAGCATGCCATATTATATACGTTTTAATTTATTTTATTTTAGGTTAATTGTAACAGAAATTTCTAACACAATTTTATTTTAACATTCTTACTTTCCAAACAATTTAAAATGTTAGCATTATTTCCAAATTAAGCATTTTGTTCAAATATAAAAGCAATTATTATTTTTTTAATATTATGAACTATCAATTTGTCCAAGATTTGTTTATTAGTTAATTCATAAAAATGTTTAATTAATTTAAAAACTTTCATTGAGTTGGTTATATGTATGTATGAATTTGTCACAAGAAGAATTGCTTTTTAAGGGTTTCAAAACCTCATAACACATTTAAAAGAAAAAAAAAACAGCAGCAATAATAATAAAATTTGACTTTTATTACGTTGGCAAACATTTTTATTTCATATGGAGCATTACAGCAAAATTGAAATTATGGTATAAGCATATAAATTTATAGGAACATGTATAGAGCACAAAAAAATAAGTTTGAAAATTAAAAGAAAGGAATTCAAACCATAAATTAGGGGAAAAGCATGTTCATGATTACCACAAAATACCGAATAAGCGCCCCCCTAATTTTTGCTGAAATTTGTGGAAATGCGGTAGGGGACGCTTAAACAAGCGAAAAAACGTACCGTTTATACGCCGCACCCATCCATGATTCATTGAAAGCAGTACCACAGTAAAGACTCATATATTACTTGTTTGTTTAGCCAAAATTCGTTCCGATCGATACCCCCCCCCCCCTTTCCCTGCGGTGGCGGGAATAGAATAGCGCCGACGTAGCTATGCGTGTCGTAAGAGGCGACTAAAATAGCATTATCCGATCCGGGTGACGTAAGGCTTGCTTTGTAGCATGACTATGGCCCCGGGTCGGTAAAGCAGGTAGGCAAAGCTCTGCCAACCCAGCCCCTATGGCTGGTGCTGGTTGTCAGTTTGTCAGAGAGTTTGTGGGAAGACAAGGAGGACAGCGCCGCAGTCGTGCCCCCTCATACTGGGGGGTAATCCGTGAAGGCCCAGATGCTACATACGGTACGAAAAAAGGGCTGTGGTTAGCGTTTCGCACCCCCCCCCCCTCAAAAATAAAAAGAAAGAAAAAAAGAGAAGAAAAAGCAAAGTGGCAAACAAATTTGGATCGCGCTGAATGCACAGCTCTGCATTTAACCTACTTTCACATGTTTTCCTATGTAATAATAAATAAAAAGATTATAATTATAAACGATAGCGAGAAAAAATAACATCAGCTGAAGCAACTGAGGCTGATGCAAAACATGAATTCCCCTAGCTTGACGAAACATTGTTTTTTTGTTACTTGAATGTACACAAATATTTTTTTTTTTTTTTTACTTTTCTTTTTCTGTCTTCATTTTAGATCGGATATTGCTATGCTAACTTGCAAAACTGAAAATTCTTGCGCAACTATACGCACCCTAACGATGACGGTTCGCGCCATTTTGACAGTGCGTTCTTTTAAAAACAGCATGAAAGTTGGAACTAATGTTTTGAAAATGATGCAAATTAAATTTTGTGAATGAATTTAAGAGCATAATTGAGCAATTTTCGTACTCATATTCGAGAAGGATCCACTTTTGCGACTGCCATTTTTGTAAAAGAAAGGTTCGCTTCTGCGATTTTTGCTAATTATTTCTTCTGTTCCATCTTTACAATTTCAATGACAACCCAAGTTGAGGGGGGGACGATAATCGGTATTTTGTCCTAAAGGTAATTCGCGGAAAACGAGGGGGGGGGGGGGGGCTTGTTCGGTATTTTACGGTAAGTAAATTCTTCAGGGTCAAAGAACTCTTTAAAAAAACTACATACTAAAATTTAACTGATATTCAAAAACATACCAACGATATAAAATAAATTACAAATCTGAAACTTTTACCATAGAACATGGATATAATATATAAGAGGTTTTCTTCACATATTTTTACATGATTTATAGATTAAAAAAAAATGAATAAAACTTTTATACACATTTTAATTGAATCAAGTTATTTTGAATATGTTATCGTTACTTGGTTAATTATGCAGAAGAAATATTTTAAAAATACTTTTATAACTGAACTCCTTTTACTTTCAAATATACTTTAAAAATTTAGTATTTCTTAATCAATTCAAAGCTACGCACTTTCATATAAAATAACATTGACTCTACAAATGTTTATTATTTTCATTCTCAAAATCCTGTATGCAATAAAATATCAATTTAAAAATTTGTTTCTTTACAATTTAAAACCTTATTTAAATTCTAACAAAAAATGAGTAAAAGAAAAGTTGAAGACTTTTGTTTTCACATGTGTTAGTTGCATTCCATTAGTATACTAATTTCGAGAACAATTCTTGATACTTACAATTGAATTTTTAAAGATTAAATTGAATTATTAATTGCAATTTAACAATTAAGAATATTTACATAACATAGTAACAGAACTGGACTAACGCTGTGATTAATCATCAGACTCTCAGATTATCAGAAATCACTATAAAATGTGATTACGGTGGGCTGAAAAATCTAATCAATAATGTTAAAGTTTTAAGAGAAGTTTCCCAACTCTTTGTGTCTTGTGGCATTAAAATTATAATCCAAAAAAATCCGCAAAACCCCATTTAAATATGAAATAAAACCATACTTGTTTTTTTTGATAGGTTCTACCTGAAATTATACAAAATTAAACTAAAGCATAATATATGATAGAAATAATAATATTTTAATTCTCACACTTAGTGGTGATTGTAAAAATGTCGGGTTTAATCAAACTAGGCGGCAAAACTAATAAATTTTGATTTATAAATTAAAAAAGGAAAGATTGTATTTAAAAAGTATTTTTCATAAATTTCAAATCATTGACAGCCAATTAAATTACATTTTCTTATAATTTAAAAGAATTTGCAGATAATAGTTATACAAAAGTTTGGTAATTATAGAAACTTCATTTGAAAAAATCCTGAGTGTTTTGCAACTCTGCTACAGCTGCTAATGGAAATTAATACTGCTAATGAAATTAATATTTTTTCAAATTGTAATGATTCTTTCATTTTTTTTTTTTTTTTTTTTTTTGAAGCAATGTATTATTACAGGGTTCATACTTTTTTGGGAAAACAAAAAATAGGGACTTTTTAAGCAAACATTCATAAATGATGACACTTTTTTTTCAGTATATTTGACCCCCCACTTCATCATGCTCCCTAGTCACGCATCATTACACAAGCATATGGACTTAATGTTAAGTACACTGAATCAGAGAGCTTCTAGTCCGTAGCTTCATCATCTATTTTACCTATAAAAGAATAAATAATAAACTCATGAAAAAAAAAGATTCAAAACTTTTCAGAAAAACTAATTTTTAAAAACATTCAGAAATTCATAGATAAAGTTAAGTAAAAATCCACAAGCATAAAGAACAACAGTAATATCTTCAAGAATGGAAAGCGATTTTAAACCAGTTCAAAGATGCAACTTTTGGACTACGACGAGCAGTGTTGTATTTTGTGCGTTTCAAAATTATTAAATGTTTAAAATGAAAAATTAAATGAAAAAATGTCCTGCAATGGACCAGTCGATAGAAACTTGGCTCCCGCAGAACACTAAAAGTGAAGCAAAATTGACCAAGTTAGTGCTTGGGAGGGGGACATCTCTCGCAGCTGGTTGCTCTGGGACTGTGTGCACTCAAGTGAACCGATACTTCTGGAGGTGCCAACCCCCAGGTGACAGTCTCTCATCTGGGAGCTGGTTCAAAAAAAGGGGCGGAGGTCGGACTCCTACCAATAAGGGCCCCGTTAAACTCGAGAGCACTGCAATATCTCTTCCTCACTTCATGCGAGAACTCACCACCAACAACAAATGTAGAAATGCTTTTGTGTGTTATTCACTATTTAGTTTGCTTAGAAATAACCTTCTCGCTATTTTGCAACTTCTTGACACATTTTCTATGCAATTTTTAAGCGGTCCATCTCCAATGCTTAATTTAAAAAAAAAAATATGTTGTAAAAATTTCTTTTCCAGTTTCTGAACAGTTTTGTTTTTTGAGGTATTTTTTTTTTTTTTAGCGGATCCGTACCTACCACACAAAAGTAGGTTTGTCTTAATTTTCTTATGCTTTATGCTATCCATAGGTGGGGGGGGGGGGGGTATCTAACGCCAAAACAAGTTTATAATTGTTGACTGTTAATTTCAAATAATAGTAATAATAAAATATGGTAAAGTTAAGGGATAACGTTGAGCGGCCTTAAAAGCATTAGATTTAAAGTTGTAGAAAAAGCTGTGTAGCTTCAAAACAAATGAACATTATACCAAAATAAAAATTTCTGTATTTTCATCCATTCTTTTTCTTTGTAAAAATAATGTTCAAATATATATATATAGTAATATTAATTTATTAAATGACAGCAACAATATAGACAATATAAAAATGGTATGCAATTTGTGTGCAAGATTTTGAAAAATCTGTTGAAAATATATCTTTTATATTTCATATATTTTCTTACACCTATATATTTCAAAATGTGCCTAAGTGTAAATGTGTATTCAAACTCATTAACATAATTAATAGCTCTTTAAAAGTAATTTACTAAATTTGCCAACAATTTCAGAATTAAATTTAAAAAAAAATTCTATGACAGAAATGAATGTAAATTTAGTACAGCATGGAGATATTCGTGAAAAGTAGTAGTATATAAAATTTTAAGACTCCATGATAATTAGTTTTTAAATTTGAGTGCACACAATGTCAAAAAATAGTTTTGAGAAAAACAGCTTCAAAGTTAACTTTACCTTATACAACCACATATTTAAAACAGTGTGTACACTTACATAACTAAAATACACCAGGTGCATAGACACACCCTTCTTTAGTGGCATAGCCTCATTGGCTGCAGTCTTAGCATTTCTTTTTGACAAAGCGCTGACAAAGAGAGAAAACAAAATAGAAGCCATCGAAATGTAAACAAACTAACAGCTGCGTCGGGCCAGCAGCTGATTCTTGCTTGGGGACCGTTCATAAATGACGTCACGCTTTTTACCCATATATTTGACCCTCCCCCCCCTTTGTCACGCGTCGCACTATGTTGCATAATGCATGATGTCACACTTCTTGTTACCCCCTTCCCTCCCCTTGTCACAATTTCACGAACCCCCCCTCCCCCCCTCGAAGCGTGACATCATTTATGAATGATCCCTTGGGTTAGCGATAACTTTTGATCTAATACGAATTTTTCAAAGTGAACAAGTGATAAATAATGGGGACAGAACAGTCCGTGAAAAAATTCTTGGATATTCAAAATTTGGAGTGATTTTTTTTAAATTAAGGTAGAAGATAGATTCAAAGAATAAACACCTTACTTTGTAAAACTTTTTACAAAAACAATGAAGATAAATTACGCACATGCACCACAGTCAACTTTACACCAAAATTACTCGATTTTTATTCTTCCCACTAATATTTTAATAATGTTATTGTTATTATTCGCATAAAATTAAAGAGAAACTCCCAAAGTATAGTGTAGTTATTAAAAACTAAGAAATAATAATTACAAAACCCATCAAAAATGAATTATTAACCTGCGAAAACGCATCAGAAAAAACTATACGGAATACACATTTTTAAAAAATGTATTATAGCTATGCAACATTGAACTGGAATTTTTTTTAAAAATACTTAAAAACTCACAATTTTTGGATCACAACATTACACGTTTTCTATAATTTATGATATTGCATGAAATGTTACATGAAAAAAGAGTAGAAGAAGGAAAACATTAATATTTAGGACAAAAATGCCTATTTTAAATTTATTTAATAAAAAAAAATTTGCAGTAAACAATTTTCAATTATTTAAGTAAACGTTTTCTCAAAAGTATATTAATTAAAACAACCATTTAAAAATCTCATTAAATTTTGGCACTTTTAGTCAAGTACTTTTGCATTTAACAGAGAGTTGGAGATCATAAAAACCCTTCTATTACCTGCTAGAGTAATATCATCGGTAGGCAATCTTCTTCGTGCGACAAATCATCAAGGGTGGTCATCAAAACAAATCATAGCCCCCTTAACTAGATGCCTAGCGATTTGCGGGGAAAGTTGGCCGCGGATTTTAGTTACCTTTTCCCCCACCAGGAACGCTACTTATCTGCTATAACAAACCGCGCTCGTTACATTAGTTTGATGGGTAGAAGATTGGTTTTCATTGCTAGTTCTTCTTTTTCCCCCTAATAATTTGATTCTTTTGAATAAAAACGGTGCTTTTCAGGACCAACATAACTAAATGAAAGATGGTTTACTGTGTTGTTCCATTTTTCACAACAAATTCAGTAAAAGAAAAAATTAGTTTCAATCGGACATTAGGGATCATTCATAAATGATGTCACGCTTCGAGGGGTTTCCTGAAATTGTGACAAAGTGTGACAAGGGGAGGGGAGGGGGTAATAAGAAGTGTGACATCATGCATTATGCAAAATAGCGTGACGCGTGACAAAGGGGGGGAGGGGGGTCCACTGAAGTGTGACATATTGTGACAAAGGGGGGAAGGGGGGTCAAATATATGGGAAAAAAGTGTGACGTCATTTATGAACGGCCCCTTAGTTTGCGTGAGAAATGGAGCTCCGCTATATCAAGACAAGGGAATTATTATTAATAGTATTATTATTATTATTACTATGTGTGTGTCTTTTATTACGTCTACTTGGCAAAAAATAAAAATAAATAAATTAATAATAATATAGTGCAAAGCTATTTTTATATAAATGTACATTGTTTATTATGTTGTCCAATCTTTACTGTAGCTTGTCCTTGGAATAAGAATGATTATATATTGGGATGCATTTTATATTATGCAAATATTAATTAAATTGAGCTTATCGATTTTTTTATTAAAAACATTTAACTAGTTATACGAAGACATATATGGATCAATAAGAAATAATGAAAACTAGAAGGAAAGAAATTCAAATTATTATTCATGCATAGAATCGAATTCTAACGATATTTCAAGAACATATTTAGTTTTATGGAGGAATTAATGAGAATAATTAAGAAGTAATATTTGTCCTATTATTCATGCTTAATATATGACTTCAGTACAATGCATTATAAATTGTAATTATTCACATATTTCAACATTTTTATTTCATGTATGTATATTTTTTATTTACTTATTTATAATTTTATTTATTGAAACCAAAAGGACTAGTTTTTCTTTCGGGGGAAGGGGGGGGGGATAGATAAAATTTATGATAAGATTAAACTTGATTCTATTATAAGAGTAAAAACTCGATTTTTATGCAAATTTTTTATAACTCAGGTAAATGAAGAGTTTGGTTCCAAGTTCCCCAATTTAACGTCCTCATCGTTCTGCTCGTTTTTTGAAGCAATGATTTCTTGGAAAATATAAAAGATAGTACGAAAATATATCTGCTACTTCAAGTACACTTAAAAGCTTTTCAAAACTTTGAACATCTTTTCAGAGTCCTTGCAAAACTCTTGATTTTTAAAATTCAGGGAAAAGTTTTATTTTTCAAGATCACTATAAGTAAATAATAATAATAAAAAGACATTCTTTTCTTTCTAAAACAGATAAGTTCATATAAGTATCTACTCAAATATGCATCACATGTATAGATTTGCTGTTAATCGATCATGGAAGTTATGCATTACATCTTCTCAAAAATTTTCAAAATGCTCCAAATAAGTCATTGATTATTTTATCTATAGCATTGTTCTCAAACAAATATTAAAATTAAAAGTTTTAATCAAGAACTGGATTTTTATTTGTTTTCTTACAACGGTAAAAATGCTCAATTTAAATTAAGTGTATTATAATCTTTATGTATGAATTGCATAAATAATTATTCTTTTTTTTTTTTTTTCACTGCATTTTTATCTATTTATTTATTTTTTAAAAAACATTTTATAATGTACTAGTTTAAATGTTACTACCTAATTCAGTTGCAATAGAACCTTTGATTGTAACAAAATTAAAATTTCATAAGTTCGATTTCAATTTAAGATATGAAAGTATTTAAAGTATAAATACTTTCATATCTTAAATCGCAATCGAACTTATGAAATTTTAATTATGCATTATTAATGATGCATTGTCTGTGGTACAGGTTGACTAAGTACGCGAGTGTTCTCGACTTTTGCAACTGTTCTTATAGAAAAAATGCCAAAAGAATATTTTTTTAATGGAAATGCTTAAAATTTCTTCTTTCAACACTTCTTTATATATTATACATATTCCATTTACCTCGAACATAATAATAATAATAAAATTAAAAATAAGTGATGACATGCAATTATAACTTTAACTACATTTATAGATTACAGAAAAAATGTTTAATTTTGCTGCACAGCACGTTTGCAAATTTTTAAAAAATATTTGTTTCTTAAGCGAAGTTTCATTTTACAGACTAAAATAATTAAATTATTACTTTAACGAAAATTCTGTTCATTTGTGTAACAAAATTTTTCTTTTAAAATACCTACAGTTAGGGGAAAACCACTTTAATAAAATAAAAGTTTTAAGTCGATGCTCCGTTAAAATGTTCCTAGACTAAACAGATATCAAAAATAAATAATATCACTTAATTTCCTTCTGTTTTACTGCACCATAAAACAAGAACGAAAAAATAATGTAATAAATGAGTTATATTATTAAATATTTAAAAAAAATTCAAATGACCTTTTTAAAAGAACAATTTTTACCGCTTTATATCGCAATTTACCAAGTGTTAACAAGTAAAACATCGTTTTCCAATAGCAAATAGGTAGTGCCCTCTAGCGGTGTTTTCGTTGTCAGCGGGAGAAAATCGTTGCCGGTAGGGTAATGGGTTTCGCTCCATTTCGGAAGGCATCTAGTTAAGGTAGCTATGAAACAAATATATACCTTGAAAAAACTAATACTGTAATAAATTTTCACATTAAAAAAAAATTTAACTTTAAAATTTTATGATAGTATGAAATTTGTAAGCAAAAATTATAAGAAAACAAAAGTAATAGTATGCACTTTGGGAAGAGCTGTATTCTATTCTATTCTATACGTTTAATTTGAATAACACTCGAGTATTCAATCATATGCGCGCTACATACTAACAGCAACTTTGCACATATTCTCAGTGTACACCTGAGTATCACAAATCCTATTACTTAAATTTAATAGAATGTCTAGTTATGTATAATGCTTCTTTACAATTTAATTACATGTTTTTTATAATCAAACTAGATAAATATATTATATACAATCTAATGGTGTTATTTGAAAACTTTTGTTACATGCATAAAAAGTAAAAAGAAAATTTTAGTTTGTATGTAGAATATATCTATAATCAGTAAACAACAAATCTAAGGCTAACTTTGCGCCGGCTCAAAATTGCCCTGAGAATGGAATAAAATTGCAATGTCTTAATTGTTTGACATTTTACTAAATATTACTGAATAAAGAATCACAGGCACTAAAAAATTCACTATATTTAGAAGATAAAAATCTTGGTACATTACCATAATGATACTTACTTTAAAAGAATAATAAGTTTTAAAAAATTTTAATCAGCATTCCAAAATAGCTTCCAAGCTATTACTTTTGAACTATTGAATTATACAAATAGCAGTGTACAGTGTTGCTAATTTTTCTACTAAAATAAGGAAAAGAAAAGTGATTTCATAACCTTGCCAGGAGAGTAGCACTGAGCGTGTTCTACAGTTTCATTTGAAGTCAAATATTCTAAAAAATATGCAGTGGTGCAAAGTTACCCTGATTGACTGTATATAAATTGATTGAAGGTTCAAAAAGTTTAACTTTTTGTTAATTTGAATAACAAAATATACATTTTTTAAAGGTTTCGAAAATTAGCACAACATTGCAGTGGGAAATTTAAAATTATTATTGTTGTTTAAATTGTTACGCGTAATATACAATATGATTCCACATTTCCCCACTTGGCCAAATAGTAAAGCTACGGCAAACTTAGTTAGGCCTAACAGTACGTTGATAAATATTAATTCAATAATATATAGTTATTAAATTACAAGTATACAATCACAGATCCTTACAATTCCAAAAATACTAACCTCACAGTACTTTTTCGATCAGATCTGACTAGCAGCAGCATCAACATCCACCAAAGAACTTGCATCACATATACGGCGATGTTCGAAGCTTCTAAACCGCCATTTTCTTTTAGGGAAGAAACATTTCGTCAAATTTTTGAGAGAGTGAGTTTCGTTAAAAGCCACGTGCTCACTTGAGGAAAGAATCGTTGAAAATGACGAAATTTGCCTTGAGGATTTAAGAATCGTCAAAAATGAGCGTTCTATTTCTGAGAGTGCGTAAAGTTGCTGTATAAACTTCCGATTTATTGCAGAAAAAATAAAATAATACTTTGTCCTTTCTGTAACTATTATTTCTAAGCGAATCTAATGAAAACTGAGAACGGCGCTTACTCATTTATGAGTCAGAATAACTTTTAAAAAAAGGTATATTTTCTCCTTTTTAAGCACTTCATGTTTAACTGTATGTATTTAATACATGTATTGTAGCGAAACCATGTCGTATACATATCATGTGTCATCGTTAAGCTTAGTTAAACTAATATATACTAAAATAAGTTTTAAAGTCAATGATAAAATCCTTTTTTTCTCCTTTAGGCTAAAACTTTGTTATGAATTAAATTGTTACCGATACACCATTTGATCAAATCAAGGTGTTGTGATACTTACTTTTAAATCAACTGCAACTGATGTATTTTACATATGTGTGTGAACGACTTTAAATTGGTTAAAAAATGACTGGTTCGAGGCAAACAAGATAGCATGTATCCAGTTCATGAGTTAAGTACATTACCCGCTTTTCATATCATTAATCCTTGCACATAAAAATAATTAATATATGTGTGTTACACTTGAAACAAGAAGTCATATCTATATATATAAAATGAAAGTTTGATGAACTTTCGAGTTGGCAACGACCTTGTGGCTATACGCTCTACAGCAAAATCTACGCAACGTACGATTACGAAAAGTGGCACAAAATTATATAATATCTTGGTGGTTTGCACTTCGAAGCTGTTTTTTCGAAATTCGTTCAATATTCTTTAAATTTAATAATTAAAATTTTAAACCTTCAGCATCCTCCAGCCATTTTCTTTACTTCACGCGAGTTTTTCATTGCGAATTGAAGTGAAGGGAGCTCTAGCAATCGTTGTTGCTTTCGTCCATGCTTTCGTCAGATACCAGGATAATAGATGAGATTGTTTTCAGTATATCCTTGCTTTAAATTTATTTCTATGTATTTCCATTAATTTGATTTATTTTGTTTCTATGTATTTCCATTAATTTGATTCCATTGGGGTCTCTGGTTGTTTCGTAACGATTTAATGTCTGCCGATTTAATTTTTTCATTCTAGATGTTTGCCTTATTACGAATAATCCTGTTAAAATTTGATGCTCCATGTATTTTTGTTTCAGCTGTTCTTTCAATTTATGATTGTTCTTTATCGCTAATCGTGTAGTTTATGATAATGTTTTCTTAAGTTTAATTTTTTTCAATTCATGATTGTTCTTTATCGCTAATCGTGTAGTTTATGGTGATCTTTACTTAGGTTTAATTTTATTGCTCTTCGTTGATCGCTAATCGTGTAGTTTTTTCATTTCAGCTCAGCTTTACCGTGTTGTTTTTCTTTTGCATTAATTGTATACATTTGTTTTGTTAAATTTATTTATTTATTTGAGGAAACAAATCCTTCTTACTAGCAAATGATGTTTACTGCATCTGTCATTCTGATCCGAAAATTTTCGAGCACCTGTTCCGAGTCAAAAAAAAAAAAAGGTTTTCCGAAAGTTGTTTTTGACAATTAATATCTGCTTTTCTTTCTGCCTTCAGATAAGCAAAATATTTTGTGCTGCTTTAAAAATCTTTCAATACAAAAAATTTTTTCAGAAAAAAAAAAAAAGAACTTCTGGCATTAATATAAATAGACCTTTCATTCAATTACTTGAAAGATTATTTTTGAGCTTTATATATATGCTTATGTACTGTGTTGAGGGGGAAGGGGGGATTGTTAACCTAAGTATATTGTTTTATATTTAAAATTTTTGGCGCATACTTTTTCCGAGTATTTTGTGTGAAACTCCGATTTTTTCCCCGCTAAGAATCAACCATGGTTTTCCTGGAAAGGTGAAAAATTTGATTTCCTTTTTTAGAATGTTGCTGCTAGATTTTGATCATTTATTGAAATGTTCGATATTTTTTTCGTTCAGCATTATTTTTTTAATTTGCAACCTCCCGTGGATACACACATTCAAAATAAAATTAGTACGTTGTTTTTAAATAAAGAATTTAAAATATAGTTGGTATTTATGCATTTTAATGAATTTTGGTCATTGATTGATATGTTCGATATTCTTTTCTTTCAGTATTATTTTTCAAATTTGCCTTTTATTATACAGAAATGTCAATCGCTTCCGCGTTTTTTTTCTGTTAATTTGCTTTCTATTGGGAAAGTGCATAAAATCATCTTACAACTTATTTGAAGGAAAGATCCTCAATTTTCAAAACAATGAAAAGCTGCATATTTGTAGCGTAACAACATTGTGTGTGTACACAGATGATGCAGCGTTAAAATTTGCAGTTTAATCCTTATTTTTAGCAATTATTTATCGATTTTGCTTTGATTCCTAAAAATTGCATTATTTCCACAATTTCATGTTAACTGCAGGGGTCAAGGATCTATTTATCTTTTTAAAAGCACTGTCGGTCACATGTAAACAGGTCCGGAGCAAGTATAAGCGTTGCCATAAAGCAGCAAAATGTTCTGTGCTCCTATTTTATGTATTTTGATGAGAATAGTAAATAAAAATATTGTCATTAATATGTATTTCTGTATTTAAATATTAAATTTTCACAGGAAAGACTTTTATTCAAATATAATATAAGTATGTTGTTTGTAAATAAATCATTTAAAAAATAGTTGAGGTTTTTAGGCATTTTAATTATGTAAACTTCAAATACTTCAAATGTTTGCTTAATATTTTATGATTATTTACATATTCATTATTAGTTCTAAATATTTCCACTTGATTAGAAACTGGAGAATTTGAAGAAACCGGGAAGCCTCCTTCGATACCATGAACAATGCCAAATATCGAGGGGCAAGCTTAAGTGTGAAGCCTAAGCATGAATCAAAACGGGGATCATGACCCCTCTTAATGTGACCAAAGGTTGTCTGAAATTAAATTTCTGGAACTTTCACGTCAAAAAGTTTTCTGGAAAGCTCACAACTCCTCCCTCTTCTCTTAATGTCCCCAAACATTGCTCAAAAGTGTGTTTTAGGACTTGAATAAAAGCTTCCAAATCCCTTTTTCTTCCCTTAATGTCACCAAAGGCAGTGTAAATCCAACTTTAGTTACGAAAACGATTTTAGAATGGAACCCGAACACCTCTTCTTTTTGCAAATGTCATAAAATGTTGCGCAGAGAGCCGCTGAATCTCCTAATGTTCTTAAGATGGCCTAAAGTTGTGTTTTGAAGATTTCGAATTTAAAAATTTCTTTTGAAAATGACCAAACTGTCCTCTCTTCCGTCACCAAAGTTAGAGTAAATTTTTTTCTTAAGAACCTCAATTCCAAAAAATTTTGGGTGGACACTTTTTGGTCATTCCCCTGTCTCCTAGAAATAGACAAAAAAATTCATCTTCAAATTTCAATGGCAAAAATTTTCTGGCAGTTTGAACCTTCCCCTTATGTTGATAATATACCTAGCTTAAATAAGTATATGCTTTTAGTATTTCAATTTGTAAGAAATACAGGAAGAGAGCTAGGACCGTCCACCTTCCGCTACACGCGTCGAATGACAGCCTATGCAAGTAATTTTAGAACTTCAATTTCAACTTATTTTCGAGGAAGAGCACCCTTTCCCTTCCCCTAATCTTACCAAACATAGTGTAAAATTGAGTTTTTCGAATTTCAATTTCAAAAGACTTCTATGGAAGAGCTGTTGCTGTCTTTCCTCCTATTACATAGCTAAAGATAACCCAAAATTGTTTTTTTGCTACTTCAATATTGAAAACCATTTCATTTGGAGGGGGCAAGAGGCACGATTTTCAACTACCGCCCCCTTGACTGGACTGTAAATCCGCTTTTCCTTCATACAAATATCAATGGTTACAATCAGTATTATGCAGTTAAGTGTTGTATTTGATCGTGGAGGGAAATTTAATTTTTTAGTATATTGGTTAACCTTTCTTCATTTTTTTGAGATCTAATGAGAATTTTCAATGCGTTAACGTCCACTTGCTTGAAAAATAATGGAAGAAAGTAGGTTGCCAGCATAAAGCAAGAAATAACTTGATGCCGCTGATAAAGTACACATGTTGATAAATTTGTTCATCTTCAAAAAGTAGTTTCAAGGTATCTTAGTTAAAAAGATCTTTTTTGCATTATATGCGTCTATTCTATTATCAAGCAGAGAGTGAACAGTTGTCTGTAGGAAAATTTTTAGTTTTAATCTTATACACAGGATATTCCAATATCCGCTACCAAAGAAAGGTCTATTTGACTTCAGGAATGACACCCAGCCAGGACGGAGAAAAAAAAAATGGAACCTTTAAAAGCTCCATAGAATAAAACAAATATTTAAATTGGAAACTTTTTTTCTGTTTTGAATGAAGGAAAGCGTTTTCTTAAAACAATATATTTGCAATGTTTTTTAACCGCTAATCCTAACCGTTGCCACCAACATATACTTTAAATATTATGAGGCTCATGATACAAATGGTGTTTTTATTTTTCAATCTGCAATTTAAAAAAAAATATATTTATTATATTTCCTTAAAACTCATACTTTATGCTTACATGATTTTTTTTCTTGGAGGGGGTAATCTTTTCCAGGGGGTGACACTTATCACTACCCGCCCCGGGTGTCACCCATGGTAGCTACAACACTGCATTCCATACAATTTTCACTATCAACATACTTCACATAAAGCCTTCACTTTTTTTTTATTTCATCAAACTGTCTACATATACAGTCCAGCATCTCTTCACCGCAGCTTTTGCTTTTCATGAATAGGCTAAGGGTGATCAGAAACTGTTAGATTTTTCAGATGATCTTTACTAAAGGGCATTGTCTGATCAATTTATCAATTCTCCATTTAGCCTACTTTAATTTGTAGCAGTTAAAATTTCATATTTAAAATTATATAAATTCATTTTTCTGATTTGATTTCGAAATGTATGTTTATGTATAAAACTACTAATATACTTATTTTTTAATTTTTGTATCACAATTTATTCTTTTTATTGGTTGAAATAAACATTTATGAAATGACATTTATATTTTTGAATTCAGACTCAGAAAGAATGTACTGCTTGCTATCTATCAGACTCAGAGTAAAAAAACCTATGTAAAAGTTTTGATGATGTAATAAAGATAAATATGTCACATTATACAAATATATATATCAATAAATATAGGTTATTAGTGATAGATTGAAATAATTTTATACCTAAGTCAAAAAAGACTGGCTGAAATAAGTTTTTTAACGGCTCAAAAGTGACTTAAGAGGTCGCCTTCGGTGTCTTGCTTGGGGGAAAAAAGATTTGCGCCGCAGGCACCGCTATTTTAAATTTGCACGGGCAACGCCGTTGCGGGTCCTGCTAGTATAGTTATAAAATATAAATTTAACATAGTCAATGATGATAAAATGTAATGTTACATACATTGCAATTTATCATCGCTTTTAAAAACAATTAACACATGAATTTTAAACTTACAAATTAATTACAGTAAATAATTTCGAGTTATAAAATATAAACTGTATAATTTTCACATCCTATTTAGTACAGAGCACATAGGTTACACACAGTATTTGGCTCCTTATTGCTACCGCAAAAAATCTCCTTTCATCGCGTTTTATAGTATAGAGCATACATATGAAAATTTTAATGTATAACAGAAATTATGTACACGTGCGAATGGTGACCTTGTTCTGTATTAAAAATAACATTTCATCACTAAAATAAACATCAACTGACGTCAATGACTAATCTGTGTTCCAAGGACTAAATTTATTTATTTTTGTACCGAGTTTTGAGATTAGAGACGGATTTACAAGGCAGAATTTTTTGAAGTAATTCGGAAAATAGATTTTAGGCTTAAGTATTAGTTTGAGTGATCTAAGAAATTGAAAAGTGAATAACGAAGCCTATAAAATAATATTTTACGGAATTTTTTGACATTACTTCTGCTCACAAACTCGGTCATTTTGAACTTAACAACAAACATTATTGCCAACGTTATTAAATGGAGAGTAAAAATATTCACATTTAGATCCTATGAAATACCTGAATTTTTGCATGCTTCCCAAAGTTCATTTATATCAAGCCTTTATGACTAACTTTGTATTTAAATAATACTCCTCTGCATAAAATATGACTGACAAAATAATTGTTTCAGGCGTTATCTTCTTTTTCCGAAACTTCTTTCAATAACAGAATCAACAATCGTCACTTTTTGAGCCTGCCATCAATGAGATATAAAATTAGCAAATAAAAAAGGTTATGCAAATTAACATACGTGCGCTTCATTAAAATCATCTCTAGAAGAGTTTAATTAATGGCTGCAATCAAATTGAGGGAATAAAAATTGCCTTGAAAAAGTTTCAGAAAAGCAAAGAAATAATTTATTGGATTTTGCGACATTTATTTGCACTGTAAAAGAAACAGCTTAAAGCTATCGGAAAGTCCCAGTTGTTTTGTTATTTAGGTCCCTGACGCGAATTCATAAAGCATCAAATGAATTTTTACTCATATATTTTCAGGTTTGAAGCAAAAGTCTCTTTTAGAAACTAATAAGCATCAAAATATAAGGTAAGATAAATATTTCACGTTATTCAAAGTGATGATAGAGGTTATTATTTTAGGTTGACGTATTCAGAAATATTTTTTAAAATATTTAATGAAGTAAGTATACAAATTACCAGGGTAATATTGTAAAATGCACATCGATATACATATTGGCTTTAAAAATGAGAGAGCGAATGATATTATTTTCCGTAAATAGTTGGTGGGATAATACCAGTTAAAGCAAGATGTTTCTAGCTTTAAAACTAGGGTTGCATTTGTCTGACTGTCAGAAAAACGTAGTACGAATTCCTTGCCGAGCTTTCAATAAGGAGAAGAAAGATATTTAAGGACATCAAAATAGTTTCACTTAATTAAATAAATTTACACCCGTTGCTTGATTCATTCTAGCAAATTAAAAATACACTACGGAAGTGTCCTGGTGCTGTAAACCATGTCGATTACAATAAGTATTCTAGCGACGAGATGTTCCCAAAGTTATGGATTAGAGTCGGCTGAAAAAAGCTTTTGTCCGCTTATCCATCTAAGGTACCGTCAGCTGGGCTAACATTGGCCCTTTAAGGGTAACATTGGCCCAAAGTTAGAAAAAGTTTTTTTGTGCTGTATTGTAATCATATGATGAGTTATCGACCTAGTTTATGCTTCACTGGATAGGTAGCACCATTGGCTTAACTGTTGATGAAGTGGAGGTTTAGTTCCATATTTCACCATCACTCCAGTGCTGCTCCATTTTCACTTTGAGAAATTGATGAAATTTGTTGTCTCCCAACTTTTACTTGTGAACGCTAATTCTTGAAGAGCTACTAGTAGGTAAGTGCATAATAATATTATATATTCAATTGTTTCAAGTATTTTTGGTGTAATAATGCTGTTACCTTTGTTGTTTACAAAATAATTCGATTTTACTATTTCATGACAACTTTGGCCGAGAGTTGGGGTAACTTTGGCCCAAGATGGTGACTCTGCCAAAGTTACCCCAAGGCAAATATTTTCGATATAAAACTTGATTAGGTAGTATTTTATAAGCAGTTTGTTAGACACAACCACTTAAAATATTTTTCTTATTATTGTAAGCACTAATTTTTGGATTTTGTTGCAGGAAAAATGCCGAGAAATCGGATAAAACCTCTTGGAACAAGAAATTAAGCCAATTACAAACCAGAAGTGTTAGAGTAGTGTTTAGATGCTATTAGGTTTGGTGCCTTAACCCAAAGAGCTGCAGGAAAAAGGTATAATATACCTAGGTCTACAATAAGAAAACAAACTTAAAGGGAGTCATACAAAAAATGTAGGACGTGCAAGAATCTTTAGTGATGAAGAGGAGCATGTTTTCGAACAACATTTAATAAAAATGTCAGACTATGGGTTCCCTGTAATTGAAATGGATTTTCGTTATACAATACAATTTTTTTTCACTAAAATGAAGTCTGTTTCATTTATTCCAATTTCTCACCATTTCAGGGATGTTTTTGAAGTAAAAGCAGGCAAAACAACAAACTATTATGTCTGGTGGTAATTTTATCTTGTCTAACTTTAGCCCAACCAATACTAAGCATAGGCTTTATACGGTTTAAAAGTATGGGACAATGTTTCCCCAATTCAAGGCAACTTTGGCCCAAACATTAAAAAAAATCAGTGTAACATTGCAAAATGATTATGAGGTCTCAATATGGTTTTAATTTAATGATATAAAGTATGTTTACGCAGTAAGACACATTAAAAATTAATATAATCAATGTCAAAAAATATGGAACTGATAAAACTATAAAAAATCATCAGATTTGGGCCAATGTTACCCCAGCTTATGGTAGCAAATTCAAGATGGTATTGTTGGCACAAAGCGCACACAAATAAAAACCAATGTTAGGTAGTGTTGAAAAGGTGGCATTGGTGCCATTAAGTTGCCATTGAAATAAAGTAAAGGAATAAATAAATAAGAACTAGAAAAAATATATATAAAAAATAAAAAAATTGAGCGCATAGGATAAATCTTTTTTTTTTAACTCAAATGGTTGTAAATTTCTTCTAAAAATATGTGGCGAAATACAGATCTGGACGAGAGTTTAGGTTATAGTTTAGATAGCAAATGATCTCAAAAATGTATGTGACCTGAAATGGTATGTATATTAAGAGTAATAGAAATAAAGTTTGCCAAAATTTTTTGACAAAATGTTTAACGGGTAAAAGAAAAACAGAATTTGTATGCAATTGTGCCAAATCAAGAAGTTGTCCAACAAACTTCAAATTTTTTATGTGCACTGTGTGTTACCAATGAGACTCTTTCCGCACTACCTACCATCGAAAATAGAGAGAAAGCAAAGAGAAAAAAATATTTTTATCAATTCAACAGAAGACAGAATAACCGGCTTCGGCACTTACCTACATACATAAACATACCTACGTGATTTTTGTTTGAAATGTTTTGTGTGGCTATTATTATTTTTATTATTATGACAAACGCAAAACCAACAGAGATGATTGTAGAAATGTTCATATATGTATATATACATATATCTTTTTTTTTAACGAAAAAGTAGTATCAAAAACACCATAACCACAAATGTGATATAAATATAATTTGCAGTTCATGTAACAGTGGCACCACTGGTATTTTTCAGAGGAGGGGGGTTCAAGGAATGAAACTCATCATTCTCGTATCATTTTACGTACTTTATACATAGGATAATAATCAATCGGGGGAAACCAAGGGCGAGGCGCAGTTTATGGCTCTGGACCCTCTGGACCCTCCCCTGTAAAAGTAATATCTAAGCAAAAATGGCATAAGAACATTATCTTTAAAGAATAAGATAACATTTTCGGTTGCTCCTTTTATATCTATTTTGCATTTCCTTAAACATAGACAGAACACAGTAGTTTTACAAGTATTAAAACTGGAAGCAAAGTGATGACTGTTAATGAAAAATTAATAAAGATTAAAACATTAAATAACTTTCTCCAGAGAATAAGCCTTTTGGTATTAAAAAAATAATACTAATAACTATCTTGCATGTCTCCAAAACAGATCAATCTTTGACGTACACTTATTTAGTGTTAGCACGAAAACACTTTTAAAAATAATAAAGTCGTGAATGCGACATAAAATGTTTTTATTTTTTATTTATAATAATAAAAAACAAATAAACAACATAGCAAACATTTTAGAAAAAAACGTACAATAAAATTTCCAGTGTTTCCTTCACAATTTGAATTTTTCCATAAATCGAAAGTCTTGAGCTGCAATCATTTTTGAAAGCGAAAAAGTAGATCCACTCCTTTTCTATAGAATGCCGATCATCATTAGGTATAAAATAATCATTAATCTTTAAAGTGATTCCAGTTCCGAAAATGCTGGAGGTTCAATTTACACACAAGAAGCGTGATATATTACGATACTTTTTGTAACTAAAGGAAATGATGCGCAGTTGTGAAAAAATAGGAAGCGCGGGGAAATAATGTGAAACGCTAAGATTACTTACTTGGAAAGCTAGAGAATTTTACTATCATTTCATTAAAAATGGAGATATTTCTGCATACTTTATGGATTATGCATGCTTAAGTTGGCAAGGTCCTTACACAATGGCGTATCTGTGCGACATTGCGTAAGCCAAATTTCAAATATAAATTATTCAACATCTGATTAAAAAATATTTTTTTAGAAAATATTTCTTAATTAAGGATTGCCATATTAACGCTTCTTTCAAGTTGTCTTTTTTTTCTTTTGTAACCAAGGATTACTTATTTTCTTTGGTCCATTGAGTTTGGTGTCAGAGGAGGGTCGCTTTTCATTTATTGGTTCAACTTTTGTATGCATCGAAATATAAGGAAAAATGTGGTGAATTCGTGAAGTTGCTTCTCAATAATACATAAAAAATTGAAATAAATGTTTTTATAAATGCATAGAAAAGAGCTTGGTGGTTGTCGTTCTAAACTATGTAATTATAAATGTATAGCTTAATTCTAAAATAATCAGAAATTCAGTTCTTAAGTGGGAACATTAAAGTTTTAATCTTAATTATTTTAAATATTTAAGTGAAACAAAATGCTTAGTGCACTGTATATATTTATGTATATAATATATTTAGGAATTTATTGATCGTTTTACAATGTTTGCTGTAGACGTAATAGTTAACCAGAAACGTCTGATTAACGACATCCTTATCGATAAGTAGGAACAATTATGGAGTTTAGCTTCTAGAAAGAAAGGAGTGTTTCAAATAAGCTATTGCTGTTGGTAGAGAAATTGACAATCTTTGTAAGTTTCAGCTCTGCAACTATAACACTCTTTCGCATATGTCATTACTTTTACAACAAGCAATCCTTGATTGCGGAACGTTTTAATCTGTCAAAAAATTCAACTCGAATTTTTATACTACTGCTTTTTACTGGAATTAACCAAGATGCGACTTATCTTACAGCATTACATCAATACGACAACTATTGTTTATTAATGATACTTCTTGCTCATTTCTTAGACGAAGCTAATATAATTGGTTTATATTCATTCCTGGAATGTGACGAGGTTAATCCGTGTACACGTTTTATCTCCATTCCATTTAGTTTCAAGCAGGAAATACGACAAGAAAGACATCCGATAAATCATGTTTTAACTATCCAAGTGCTTTAGCATCTTTTTCTTAACTAACTCCTTGACCGCAGGCTTCTATCTATAAAAGAAGAATGATAAAAGTTTAATGGGTGGGCGTGTTTCGTCGATTCTGTTTTCATCGTGCTCAGATCTCATTAATTACATTTCTGATGTAATATTTTACAGATGATCAGAGATTTCCGCTACACCAGGTGTTTCCTTCCTATGATTTTAACATTAAATTTATTTAATATTGAAATAGCTGCTATTCGTAAAGGAGGCAGTAATTGCTTTTCACGCAGTATTATTTTATATATAATTGTTATTCGCAAAGATAACAAAAGGAATTAAAGTTTTTTTATCGAGACAGCACAGATGAATTGTCAATAAAATATTTTGATTTTAAATGCTCAGTAGTATTTTTGTTGTTTTGATGCCCAGTGATGACATTCCAGAGGGTTTTATTACGTGTTTTCAAATACAAGTATATCTAACTATATTTAAAAAGGGTTCTAGTAATACAGTAAACTCCTAATAAAACGATACCGGATAATTCAAAGAGTCGGATAAATAAATATTGTATACTTTTCTGCGAATCGAAACATTTTCTCTTTTCTAACCTCCCTTTAAAGACCATTTCAAGGTGTAAAAGCTGCGTATAATGAAGTTACTTCGCATACGAAAAATGCTACTGAAATTGTAGACACTAAGTAAATTTTGCTTATACTTTACTTCATGCATTGGTTTGTGATACATTACCATAATTGTTACCATATAATTGTATTAATCAAGCGTCATTCCAGACGTGACACCTAAACATACTACCTTCACCCAATGAAAATCGAATTTCCTTTTCACTGTGGTTGAACTAGCTTAGGTAGTCAAGTCAACATAAAATATTTGCCTATTTCGTGTTTGTGTATTTTTCTTATTTTGTTATTGCATAACTAGGAGTATCCCCAGGCTGATTACAAATAAACGAGAGATCATATCGTACCGTCAAGAGCAGACTAACAGATACCTAGGTTGGCAAAAACAACGATAAATCTCACTTACTTCAAAAGCTTTTTTTAATGATGCCCTATTATCTAAAATTAGATAAAACAATGCGGTTGGCAACGGTTGACAAATGAGTAAACTTGCTTCCATTACGGAGCAACAAAGTTTGTCACGTTTGTAATAACATCGACCATCTACATCTATAAAAACAAAGCGTGCATTTTAGTGATACGACTATAAATGTTATGAGCATATAGTCTCCGTTTTATTTTTCTTCTATAAAGGAAACAATATCAACAAAATAACAATAACGTGTTCTATATCTGCTGGGATTACACCATGTTAACTTATCTGCAGTTTAAATTTGAATTTCAATGTAAATTAGAGGAAATAAGTTTTTAAATTACAAAGAAAATAACTAAATAAATAACAATAAAAAAGCTGTAGCCTATCGCCACCTTTTCTTCAGTAAATTATGCAAAAACAGACATACGTCCCAACGCATAAATGTATCACCAATGTAAAACATGAATAGTTACAGCTTCTCATCCTTTATATATATATATATATATATATATATATATATATAAAATGTGTGTGTGTGTGTGTGTGTGTGTTTGTGTGTGTGTGTGTGTATTAACGTAGTAAACTATATGTACGTGCGTAAAAACACTATAGTTTATTTTTACATACGACTACCTAACTTTAAAAACATCTATTTTGAGAAAGATTTAAGGCCTCCGCATTTAAAGAATTGAAACATAGTGCGATAGTGTATAAGTACAATGAAAAAGAGTTTCATGTTTGTGTGATTTGTAATTGTGCATCTCTGACTTAGCAAGGTAAATTGAAACCACATCATTGAGAATTATCATCATTGCTTATTAAAATTTTACACTTTACCATGCTGAATTTAATTATTCAGTCGGTGTAATTGTAATTACTCAAAGTGTATCATTTGATGTATGGACGTTCCTGACTATTTTTTGAATGGATTACTATGATATTAAGAGCATTTAATTTAAGGAAAATACAGTCGCTGCTATTACTTTCAGAGCACCTAGAAAAATAGACTCAAACATGTATTTAATCACGTTCCCATCTGTAACTACATTATTAAAAAAATATCAAGGACGACTTAAAAAGTGAGACAGTTTCAGATCAAATATGTAAGTAACGAAGCTTTTGAAATTCTTTTTAGCAAATATTATTTACGATTGATTTTCTTTGTTTCCTTTTTTTTCCTTTCTTTTATTTCGCGAAACAGCTATTGAAAAAAAAAGTGATATTTCTTTATTACGAAAATATCCGGGCAAAAAATCATATGCCTGTTTAAGAACAGAATGAGGAAATATAAACTGCGCTTGCATAAGAACACACATAATGCTTAAAATAGAATAAAAAATATTTTGTGTCTGGTATCTTAAAAGTATAATATGAACACTTCGAATGAAAGAAAAAGCTTAAGAAAAGTGCATGGACACTGTGTTCAAAAGTAAATCTTCCAGCTATTCAAGCGAAATTTAAAGTTTTCTAAAGTCTTAATAAAAATCCAAGACTTTCAAATTAGAAGTTTTGTTGAAGAGAAAAAAAAAGCAAACAAACCTTTGTAATAAAAAATTTCTCAAACGAAATTTGTTGTCTCGCTAAAGACGTCCCATCATTATAATGGGTATAAAAAACCTGTTTTTAACTCAAATAATTCAAAAAAGGGTTTTTTTCTCCTCAAAGTGCCTGAAGTGGTTACGAAACATCTAAATGAAACCCAAGGGAAAAGCTGATATTCCTTCGTTATGTAAATTAGCCAGAAATTTCCTTTCGAGTGTGTCACAGAGCCTAGTCTGCAGAGAATTTTCACTTACTCAACAAAGTTAAAAATAAAATTACTTGGGTTATTATCTCGAAGTATAAAAATAGGGAAGATTTTTTTCGCTGCATGAACATGGTACTAGTTACTTTTTTTTTTCCGTCGAGCCAACATTCGTTCGGTGATCAAATTGCTTTTCAGGGGGTGAGAAATATTTACTTTGTTACTACGTCGATTATATATCTTTTTGATTCAATAATGTAGCTTTTCATTCGTAAAGCTAAGATACATACTTGAATCCTCATTTGGAATACAAATTAATTTCGGGTATTTTATTTTCATCAAAATATATAATATCAATATTTTTTAACAAAGAAAGTGATTTTGTCCATCAGTATTATAAATTAATTAAAAACGATATATTTGTTAACATTTGCTTTATATAACGAATAAAATCAAATTACGTTTATGTATTTTATTTTCATACATTTTATTTATATAAAGACAACTGCTAAGTTCATTTAATTATCAAATGCTTGGCTGACTTGTTTTCATGCTATAAGTTAAGCTTCTACATGTTCTGTATGATTTTTTATACACGTAAAGGTCTGTTTCTGGAGTCCTGGAACAATTTAGGAATAATTTTGAAATTAGGAAAAATTACTACTTCAATAGGGTTGTAGGCAGTTCGAATAGTTTACCGGAAGCGGCTGTTAATTGCAGTGGGATAAAAAATTTTAAGAAAGCTCTTGATGTTCATTGGGGACTGTTAAATTGACTAGGAATAGCCTAGCTGGGCACTGAGCCTGTTGCTGGTCCGTCGCTTTTGTATTTGTATTTGTATTTGTATTTTCTGATACAAGCTATGGCGTCACGTTGTGGGTTTTCGACAATATGTATTTAAAATGTCAAAAACTACGTCAGGATGTACAAGGTACGCACATTCGCTATTTATAGTTTTTTCCAGAAGGTCTCGAAGTTTCTTTATGGTTTCAATGTGACTCGAATTACTATCGATACAATGACGTCATATGTTGTGTTTCGAACTAATACCGCAAATCTTTAACACCAACAAATGAGGTCAGGATCGCCCAACGACAACTTATCGTTTTCCCCCTCTTTTTCAGAAACAGAATCTAAAATTCGCTATGTTTCAATGTTTTTTTCTTTTCTTGAAATGCTAACAAAATTATCGTACATTATGTTCTTTAACTTAATACTGTAGTTACAATTTTAAACGTGACACAAAGTATTCGTACAAATATGAATTCTGAAAATGCCCGTTACCCGCTAAAATGGTGTTCCTTGGTATACTTCAACCCTAAATTTAATATCAGATGCTCGTATATTTTATAAACGTCATCAAGACTGTGAGCATTTAAAATATTTACGAGAGTAAACATCAAAAACAGAAAAGTTTTAATTCTTAATTAATGGAATACGTTTTTGAATTTAGTCTCTCAACAATTCTCTTTCCAAACGGAAATAATTTATGAATCTTGAATGTAATAGCTAATGTCGCCCCTTTACTTTTTGACTAATAACGGGGCACAATATCATGAACATTTTACGCTAACAACTATAAGCATGCCTATCGGTAACATCTCGAGCAACGTAAAAACCGGTGTTAGTTTTGAAAAGGTTTGAAAGAATAAAAAAATACGCAGAGCGTTTTAGAGTCACGGTCTAACGCATTACCGGTACAACATATTCAATACAGCGAAATAAAAATACATTCACTTGAGTATGGTGGACGCACAGAATAAAACATATATTTAGTGATATTAGGTAAACAATTTTGTGTTATTGTTTGTACATTGAATTTGCACGCATGACTAACCCTGCTTAATTTAATCTCGGTAGACATGCAATCAATATAGCAAGAAAAATAATTACTACACTGTAAAAATTTTGCGCGCCATTTTTGGTATTACTGAACACGATTTTTGGTGTTCAGTTGGTGTAAAATTGAAAATGTTTCATTTTTGATATACTTTAAATTTTTATGTGTCTGTCTAAAAAAATATAGACAGTATAACGTTTCTTAGCACATGAAATTTATTAACTCCGTTAAGTATCGAAATTTCATTGCGATTGCTCATTTCTATGAAAATAGGATAAATGAACAATCGTAATTTTTGATGCGTAGATGAGTTAAAGAACATCATATGCTAAAAAAACGTTCTGCTGTCGGTATTTTTTTAGACAGACTTAAAAGAATTTAAAATAGATCAAAAATAATGTTTTTGAACTTTACGCCAACTGAACACCAAAAACGGTGTTCAGTCACACCAAAACTTTTTACTGTACTTAAAATATGTTCAGCATTAGAGCGTGAATAATGCTTTTATTTAAAAAAAAAAAAAAACCGCAATTGTTTCTTATTCATCGCGAATGAAATGCAAAGGAATCTCCAAAGTCAAAGCCATACGCCTTCGACCCAAATATTTCCTCGAAACTCGAAAATAACAAAACATTCTTTACGATTCTGTCACCTATGAGCTGCACGGCTCTTCTTTTTGCGATGAGTTTTACTCCCGAACTTTGATTTAAGCACATTAAGCTATCAGGAAATGTACCAAGCTCGAAACTCCGGAATTCGGATTCAGTAATTTGCATTTCAATCAGGTTCGTCCGTGTAGTAACAACTGAAGGAGAAAACAAACTAAAGGGTAAACAGCATAAACAAACAAAAAGACTTATTACTCTTAATCATGAAAAATTTATGCCCCCAATGCTTCTTTCAGAGTTTATGACACTGCTTAAATATTCAAAAGAAAGGGAACCAAAGCAATTCGAGAAACATAAATGGCTTTCTTCAGAGTGGTTCTTTCCGCTCTGATATTGCATAAAATTAGAGATGAGTTTCATAGGATGCACTATATATTTGCATATTAATTTATGAGATGACGGTAAAATTTCGTGGCCTTTCGGAATATTACAGCTAACAGTTGAGTTTGCCAACTTTCACTATACAGAATTCCGTTCCGTCCTAGATAGTAATTAAAACGCCATCCGAATAAAGCATATTTTCACTTTTGAAATGCGATGTTTTCTAGGAATATCAATTGCTTTTCGGAAAAGCAAAAGTTATTTTTCGCGCATGAAAAGTATTGCTTCGTAGGAAAGCTTTTAAAAGTTAGTTATATTATAGGTATGTAATATTAAGTGTGTTTTGTTTATACAATCACAAAATGATGAAAATTAACTTAGGACAAACAGCATACTTTCACCGACAAATCAAGGACTAAAAGGAAAATTCACTTTTCACCCATTTAAAAAAAGTTACAAATTAAGAAAAATCTATTACAAGCCTTTTTTTTTTTTTTTTTTGTACTTAAATGTGTACTAAACATTAACTATGTTTTATTAAGCATACGCTTGTGCAATTACAAGTCAATCTTTTTAAGATAACTCAGTAATGACGGTTAAGAAAAGCAACATACCCCTTTAATGTATAATATCTGAAGTGTTAACAAAAATTATGCTTAATTTGAAAAACGGTTAGGATATTTTTTTCCCAAGAAGGTATAATTGGTACTTCAGACAAAAAATTGTTTTTATATTAAAACAAATTAAATTGAAATATTTAATAGCAAGTATACGTTATGTTATACTAAGTTTTGTTAAGTTTTAAATAATACTAAATATAGGTTAGGTTACATTAAGTATTGGAGTTATGTTTATGTTATTAAAGTTCAATATCATTAAAATAAGTTCATCAATGACAAAATTTTGCTAAAGGCGAACAACTTAGTTGCTTACTTGCCCCGCAAATGAGGAAGAACAATGAAAATCTCACACTGCATACATAAAAAAAATCACTAAAAAACGAAGACATTACTGAACTAACACCTTTGAGCCGGAAAATAAAAATAAAAATAATAATAAATTATTTCTTTTTTTAACTGATACAGTATCTAAAACAAAACTTATGTGTTTTAAAAATAGTTCAGATTTTCACTTTATTTTATAAAGTTTGGCTCTTGCTTTGGACGAAGAACATTTCTTTAATGCAAGTAAGTTAAATAATTTTCTTGAAAGAAAGCCTGCGAATGACAGACGGTCATTGAAATTTACAAAAATGGATTGAGTAAATAATTTCGTAAAGGAATAAATAGTTGTTCCCAGATTTCTGTTTTTTAAATAAAATATTTTCAGAGCTCAAAATCTATTTATTTTTGCACATAAAAAAAAGTGAAAAAATAACAAAAAAAAAAAAATAAATAAATAAATAACGCTTCGATATGCACCATAAAAAGTAGTTAATAAAAAATGCAATGACTTTAGAAAGATTTTATAAGTTTTTCGGGCCCCTTGTTCAAAAGAAAAGGATTGCTTATACTGCATGGTATACGGAAACAAAGAGTTAAAGAACACTTTAAATTTTCAAAAATAAAAAAGTGATACTACGAAATTTCACTCATTAAAAGAACAGTTCTAAGATATTGTGCAGCCGGTGGAAATGCTTGGATTTTCGGCAACTTCGAGATTTCGTTTTATTTTAACCCAACGGAATCAAACATCTCTCCTAAACTTAACTTCTCCGCAACATTAATTTTAGTAAACAAAACCTTTAAGCCTCTTTTATGATCCAGATAATCAGTTATGGTACATTTTCTAGACAAAAATAACGATCGTTTTGTTACAGGAATTCCCCATAGCGAAGAAAATGTGGTTCAAACTAAACAGCTGTAAGAGAAAACAAAATTTTGGAAAACGTTAAAGCGCAAGCTATTTTACGGTAAAAATTCAATCTCCATTAAAGAAGAAAAATTTCAGCTAACCGACACAGCTTAGATTTTCGATTAAATCTCACCGTTTGAAGCTAATTACTGACTCCAGTTGCATAAACGGCGAGGGTTTGGAGGTGTTTACGATTATGAGGCTAGCGTAAAAACGATTTTTCGAGATTAACTTTCTGGATTTATGTGAAGTGCTTGCTATCTTCTGATTACTGATAACGATTACAACGCACTCAAGTAGTTAAAATTGTCGTGCTGAGGAGTTTACTTTTTATGGGCACATGCAACATTTTTTCCTTTTAGTGTTTTCGTTGGAAAGGTGAACAGTTTGATGGGGTAGATAACTGAAAACTACAGTAGATTTCAAAGGAAATTTTAGCATTAGATAATGTAACTGGTTTTTAGTATCCAGTAAATGAGACAGATTGCAAAAGAACAGAAAATGATAAGGTTTTGTTGCTTTCATTCCCAGTAGGGTTTCTATATGACTTCAAGTAGTACAAAAACCTTTTTAAAACAAGTTTTATTTCTTTGTTAAAATTTACTTTGATGGCATATTTACAGGAAATTTTTGTAATGCGAGAGAAAGAGATGCTAAAATTACGGACTTTTTTCCTGGGTTATGCATAAAACGCCGTGTTGTGTTGCTCACACAACCCTGTCCCCATTTCTGCTTTTTCACCCAGTCTTTCCTCTCCATACGTTGCATTACACCCGCCTTCACGTTTGATGCGCTCCCAACGTGTTTGTTCCTAAAACATTTTCCTTCTTTGGCATCGGTGTTGGTGTTTGCACGTGCGAGAGGTAAGTTTTGAGTTTATGTATGTTTTGTAGTATCTTTTCATTTATTAATTTTTATGCTTCTTATAGTCATTTTGTTCATTTATTTAGCTTTATTTTCATACTTAATTTATTGTTTTCCCGTCCCAGGAAGTTAATCTTTGTCGCACTTTAACGTCCGTTCCCAGCTCATTCTACTATGAGGCTTGGGATACTTTTATTCGTTTCTTCACGTTCACTATGTTTTTATGTTTAAGGGTTTAATAGTTTTTCACCGCATCTTGACGCATCTTTTCGGATATTATCCGCGCCTCTCCGTTCTTGCTAACGAATTTAATTAAAGTTTTTAGACTTTGCTCGTTATGCCGCACATGTAATATTTTTGGTATTCCTTTCGTTATTCCGTAATTATTTTCCCCTTTCAATATCTTATTGTGTTTCATTTCACGATCCCGTAACTTATTTGTAACGTTCATCGTCCTGGAGACATTTTATTTCATTATTTTAAACTTTGTTCTTTGTTTTTGCCCGCCATTCAAATCATTTGGCGGCATTCACCTCGTTGGCGATTGTTTGGCGTATTTTCGTCCCGGCCGTTAATTTTGTTTGTGGCAGCCCATTCTCTGGTCGATGTACTGCTAAGGGTACGTAGGGTTATCGCATGCATATAGAAACTCTGAAACGCTCGCCTAATTGGCAGTCTTCTCTTACAGTCTTCAGGTGCGGACGTCCCCGTGCGTGCTGCCCCCTTGAGTGGTCATGAGAAATATGCGACTAAATATGTAAGTACTCACTGACCTTTTTGCGCAGAATACCAGACCGTTAAAATGAAGCTATCAACATAAGATTTGAATAAATACGTTTTTTTTGTCTACATTTGGTTTCATCCGTACTTCCACTATACAGTATACACCACTTAATATAGTTAATAACATTCGACTACCACATTTCTACAACATGAGTTTCATAACACGCCGGATTCCCAGACATCAAAATTTTTAACTGACACCATGACATGTTGTCTGTCAGACATCTGAAGAAGAATTATGATCTATATGTGTGTATTTCAAGATAAATTTGCGCATCATAGCAAATTTAAGCCAGAATCTGACTGAAACTCTTGCAATAAAATTCCTATGCAAACAGGAAAAATATCAGATATTACGAAACAATGAATGCTTTATAATCATATTCTCTTTCAACGACAAAATTGTTTCTGACGCCGGGACAAGTGAGAGCCCTACAGACTTTTTGGAAACAACATAATTCTCTTGAGGTGGATTTAAAATTGTTGTTAAATGACTAAGTCTGAAAATCTTTTAATCTCAAAGAGAAATTAATATGTGTAAAGAACAATTATACGGATACCTGAAAGCGTTCCTTTTCTCCGCAAAATACGGTATGAAATTTGTTCGTTTGCTGGATGCATAAATTTCTTTTGAGATGACATTCTAGTGGCATATTGAGCACAAAATTTTACTACTTAGGCGTCAAATACTCAATGGTTAGTATTTTTTGACACTTCCTTGTAAGTACCAATTCAAGTACTCAGACCTCGATATCAGGTCACCCTTCGGGACTTCACGAAAATGACCTTATAACAGATTCATACATATTTGATATTGAATGAGTCGGGACTTCAGAAAAGGGACCTTATATGCAGGGTGACCTTATATCGATGTCTGACTGTACTACACTTTTCTAAATCATAAGGTGGTAACAGTTTTATAATGTTATCAAAACTTTCCTTTTGTTTCAAAATGATACAATAGCTCTTCGTTAGATTGGTACGACCTCCGATTCTTTCAATCCATCCATCTTTTACGTTCTTCAGGACTTTTCAACGTATTTATAGCCCCGTATGTTTTACTAGACATACTATCTTTATAATACAAAATATAAATGTCACAACATTTTATGATACATCTCTGAACATTGAACAATAATTCTAAAAGTGTGAAGGAAGGGGTATCAAATTAATCTTCTAATAAGTCATATTAATGCTTTAAAGTTAACTAATATAGCAAATAAGGAAGATGCTTCACTCTTCAAACGTAAACAGCATATTTTTTAAGCAATTGAACAAGTTATTAGAATGTTAAAATATTAATATTTTCTATTATTAATCTACATAGCCATACAACTTATCACGGTACGTATTAATAAAAAAATATAGATATTTGAGCTGCTCAGAAGTCAAACAGTGTAAGTCGCATTTCAGCCACATTTCATTGCTGTTGAGATATTTATATTGAATAAATGATTACAAGAAATTATTATTAGAACTCTATTTTCTTATTTCATATGATTTTTGTATACTTTTATTATAAAGGGTTCTAAATATACTGTTTAGACTATAGTTAGAATTAAACAAAAATCAAACAGACCAATTACTGACTTACATTGTTTGGCTTCTGAACACCTCAATCAAAACTATAAAATGAACTGAAACATAACGTTTGGATAAATGTTGTCTGAAAATGAGGTTTAATACTAAAAAAATCAACATTAATACAGGTTATAAATAAAATGCTTCCGAAACAGCTACTACACAAAACATTTTTTGCTGTTATCTTCCGTTTAATAGACTTTTTTATTGATCAATATGCTTCAAACAAATTGTTGACCTAGCTTTGTCTGTGTACAACAATAAATTGTGCTTTAATTGATTATAAAATAAGAGTATGTCTAACAAAAAATACAAAAGAAATTCTCCTATGAAACTGATCCGATATGGAAGGGTTATGCGCTCAAACCCCTCCTATTTACGAGAACCCATAAACTGGGGGTCCACATAAAAGCTAGAAAAGGCCGTAAGTCAAAACGAGCCTCTGAGATAAAGGCCCAATAAAAACATTTATCTAAAACAAAACCAAGCACACCCGGATGACAACCTGAATGCCAAATCAGCGAAGGTGTATTCGGGCTGTTCTTTTAAAGCAAGTTAAAACTTTGATTAAGTGTCTTGATTGGGAAAAGTTTTATAGCCACCATGTTGGACAGAGAAGTTTTATCTCAAATTACAGGGTTTAAGAAAGAAATAGATGAAGTACGCTGTGCTAAGAAGTAATGTATGTAATAAAGAATGCGTAATTCGGGCATAATGGAGCTTTCTTTCCCATTCAAATTCCTGATAAGTGATCATTGTTTTCTAGACAAAGGATCTGATGAGAAGTTGTTCCGCTGATTATTATTTAAGAATTAATATTTCATAAACAGCTCGTTTTTGATGAAAAAGCTAAAGAATCGAGTTCTGTATTATGGGTAATCTTTTCCTTTTGTGAAGCCGGTAAAAGAGGTAATTATGACTGAAAATGGAAAACAAATATATCTTAAAGAACGAAAAAGCAAAATAAAATATCTTTAAATCTTAACTCCTTACTTTTTCTAAACTAAATTCGTGAATAGATTGATATTTATTATCAAGTTTTTTTTTTCTTCTTTTATTTTAATGCGCTCTTACGTAATAGCTGGGAGATACATTTTATTTTAATTATTATAAAAAATTTCAGAAGCAGTTTAGTACTTTTTATCATTTCAATTAACAGTTTTAAAATCCAGAATATTACGCAAAATACAAAAATAAAACACGTACATAATCCAGTTATATATGACAAAGTCAAAACGAATTTTTTACAGATTATTTAAAAATAAAGCGTTAAATGTGTGCTTTATTTATGTATTTTTATGACATTAGAAATGAAGAAAATATAATTTCTACAGCAATACCTTTTTACAGCTCCTTTCTTTTCCAAAATATTGCACGCTTCTAATTTTTTCTTCATCAATTAAAAATTTATCACTCTGTTGTAGGCATGAAAATTAAGTTATTTTGCATGCATACAACAAACCTTGATGATTGTGCACGCACACAATAAACCTTGATGATTGTGTACGCATCAGTGAAATGAATTAAGTAACGTTTTATCTAAATGATGGGTAACTTTTTGTGATACTTCGCTAGGTAACAAAGTTTGACGAACAAGCAAATCTATAACCAATTTCTTAATGAGTGACTTTGAAACATTTTTTGTTATGCATTATTCAGAAATAAGATTTTTAGTCAGTTACAGCCGCACATGTTACTAAGAAATAAAGATGCTTCATATAAAGTTTATTTTACATTTGTTTGCATTTTCGAATTTTGACAAAAAAAGATTGATCTTTTGCGCAATATAATTGTAATTCCATGTCATGAATCAGTTTATCTATTTAAAGTTCCTGAACGGGCTGTCCCGTTCTTCAAGAACGTAACTGAAACGTACCCGAAAGCAATACACCCGTAATATCACTTTGACGGTGGTTAAACGACGTTGGATCCCAATTGAGAAATCTAAACGTACTTTCTCAACCAAGATAGTTTTAACGTTTTGAAGGTCATGAATGTTATATCACGTTCTTGAAGAACATTTAAAGGGGAAGTGAACGTTATGCATCCGCAATATGTCATCGACAGCCTATTTTTTTCGTACTCCAATTGACAAGTATATTACTTTCATGAGAAAAATCAACATTTAACAATCTGAAGGTCATGAAGTTAATCACGTTCTTTCGGAAATGAGTGTTACGCACAAGTAATAAGCATGCATGATCCTTAAAGATACTTATTGGAGACTAACATCACATGCATGGTCACATACCGTTCCGGGATGTTGAAAGTCGCTTCTTGAAAACGATTTAATATACATGATCAAAAAACTGCAGATATATCATTAGTCCTGCGTAATGTCTGCATCTCAATTTTTCTAAACTTACTCTTCATATAGAAAATATTATTAAAATTTGTATGGTTATCACCGTTTAAAAACAATTCTAAAACATTTTTCCTTTTACACCTAGTCAGTTCTACAGAAGAAAATACTCGTTATTACGCACTTAATATTTAAATAATATAGCGCAACTTTCCATATTCTTGTATTCGATAGGCACAAAATACATTTATATGAGACATATCTTTTTTTTAATCATTACTCATTAATTTGTCTAGAAGAATGAAGTGCAAACATTGTTGAGTTCAGAGAAAAAAAAATGCATTGAAAATTTTAACGATCATCGAAAGAGCAGAAACATTTCAATGAATCATTTTTAACACTTCTGAGAAATGTTAGCTTGTTAATGTTAGGGAAAATATAAAATATAAATTTAAATTTTAAATTTATACACCAATTCCGTATTTCCTTTCATAAGAAACTACTCTGAATATAAAAAATCCGGATACGTTTTTGAAAAATTGTCATAAAATAAATTAATTGTAGAAAATAAAGTTTTCAGTGTCATCGCAAAACGTTACTTTTAAATCTGAAATTACTTTATTTCATCTCACATTTTTATTGAAAATATTTATCGGTTTGCCATTAAAAACAGTTTTTTACATTTTCTGTACATCATACAGAAAATAAGTTGTCTGTAAAAATACTTATCTTCATATGTTTCAGATGAGCTCGTCTTAAAAACCTTATTTAGCGTTAATTCTTGCGTCTAGACTAAATTTTAAATATTTTATGCTACATTTTATCACTTTCTTCTTTCAATAGGCACTAGATTTGATGAGATCATTAGAAAATAAATTTAATGATATCATTTAATCATTTGAGTTATAAGCAGTGATAATTTTCTCTTACACAAAAACTTCCTCTTGGAGAAAATGAATGATGCCTAAAGTAATTTCAAAGATTTTTATACATTCACATAACAAATTTAAACATTTTAACGTAAACATTAACATAACGTAAATACGTTATCTGCTATAATTTATCCTATAAAAATATTTCTTACCATTTTATTGGTACTTATCACCAGGATGTTTCTTTTCCGAAAAAGAAATTAATCATACATTCATTCACTCCTTCATTTATTCACTCATTCATGTGTTTATTCTGTCCCTCATTCATGTATTCATCCATTTATTTATTCATTCATCCTTTCCCTCCTTCATGTATTGATTCATTTACTTATTCATTATGTCCCTAATTCATTTATTCATTCATTCATTCATCCAGAAATATCCTTAAAAATCCAGATTCAAGAAATTCATGGAAAAACAGGCTTATTTAGTTCTGGATGAATTTGGTATGTGTATATGTTCCACGTCATAAGATCCTTCCAAAAAAGTTTGTTCCATGCAAATCCGGACGTTAGATCAAGATTTATATAGGATTGCAATTTCCCCGTAGGCGCTGATGTGAAAACTTTTTGAACTGTTCAAAATTGAACAAAAAATTTTCAAATAAAACAAAAAAAAAAAAACTTTGAGAGCTCTTTTCAAGCTTGTTCAAAGGAACTTGGATCATGTGTCCAGGGTTTACACAATTTGCTTCATATTTCCCAATACGGGCTAATGATAAAATCTTTTGAACTGTTCAAAATTGAACGCAAAATTGTTCAAAGCAAACGCCGGATCTTTCGAATGCAAAAAAAAAAATGTATGAACACTTTCATGATGTACATGGTTTTTTTTTAACATTCGTTGTTTTAGTGATGTAAATGCAAAAAAAAAATTTCTGCTCTATGTTTAAAATATGTACATATGCATAAATACACTTTAAAATTATTTTTCTCGTTTACACCTTTTTTTTGAGTTTTTCAGATTATTCGCGATTTTTGTTATCCGCGTTGCTCTTATCGCCCATTTCCGCGGATAAACGGTACTGTGTATAGAAATATATGGATATCACCCTTGCAATAGTTAGCAGTGCAAAAAAAAAAAAAAAACTTTTCCTCGATAAATATTTGTACACTTTATTTTATTAACGCTTTTTGCAAATATATTTAACGAATAGTGTTCTCAGCAATATACAATTGAGAAGCTGCATTTCCTAATTGAGAGTGAATGTCTAGTTCGATTTGAGTAGTTTTTACAAATTAGAACAACTATAGTATACAGGTACTATAGTTTCTCTAATAGCAACTATAGTACCTGCATATAGTAAACCAAAATTGGGTAAACAAATAATAGTATTTATAAATATGAATCATTAACGAGAAGTCTTTGAATTTTTTGCAACCAAATATACTATTTACTTTTGTGACGTTAAATCCAGCCGAGACCTCAAAAGTTTCAACAAAAAAGAAATGTATAGCATCTTAAAATGTATAGTATATGTTCCATCTACATTTTAAAAAATGTTGTTTTTAAAAAATGTTAAAACGCTGTTGAATAAAAAAAAAAAAACCATTTATGTAGAAACTAAATATTTAAGATTTCAGGGTTTTTATTGCTTATTTGTTTTATCCAATTTTGAGCAATTTTGGTCCAGACGAAAAATTTAATTTCACTGCCACCGAAAAGTTAAACACAACACTAAAATTTGGTAGAAAATAAATAGCGCTGATTCTTATTCATCCTTCAAAAAAAGAAGAAAAAACGCTGCAAAAATAAGAGATAGTCGTTTTTGAACATCTCTAAACTGCATTGCTAGTTTTTAATTAACCCGCACGTTACAGATTTCATTACAGATAGCAGAACAACATTCAATAGAAACCCTATCAACGTAATTTTATAGGCACTATTTTGCCTTTTCAGCTAATTTTGATATATTTCTCTTTTTTTTTCCAGTCTGCACACTTAAATTTAACCATTTTCTAAAATGAATATAACTGTACGGTAACATATGATAGAAAAGATATGATGTAGGATAAAATATCCGTTGTTCCTTCCTTATATCGTCGTATTGATGGTAAAAAGAGCTAAAGCACTTTTGGAGTGAAAAAAGTTTATTTTTTTTTAAAACTCAATTTCAAAAAAAAAAAGGGGAGAGGGACTGGGGGCTTCTTACATCACAACCAAATTTCATTATTGTTGCGTAAATAAATAAATATATATGAATGAATAATTGTTTTAAAATCAAAACACAAACTTTATTGTCTATTTTCTCTAAACAGAAGGTGTGTGGCTTCGCTCACTTCTCCACCAAAATGACGATATTCACGACTGCAGCAATAAATCTGTAAAGCATGTTGCAAATAGTCACAACCTGTTATTTATAGTTTACCCTTTAAAGACCTTTAGGTAAGCAGGTTTGGTCATTTGGAAGAAATACAGCAACAGCATATTGTATGCCAGTTGTAAATGTCCTTGTTTTGTAAGTTTTTAACTTTTTCTTATTTAAAGCTTTACGATAATTTTGCTGCAATGCAAATTCTAAACTCATCTGTTACAACAGTTAACGTGTATTTAACCTGCTGTGAAACCTCTGAACTTTTGTTTGAACTGGTTAGCTTGGCTACAGCCTTGTTTGGAAAGTCGTGTTTGGAAATGTTATCAACTTTTTTTAAATTAAAAACTGAAGTTTCAATTGAAAAGGTGTTCAAGAGTAAATTCGTAAAACTTCAGTTTTTAATATTAAATTAAAAATTGAAGTTTTGAGAAAAAATATTTTTGCAAAACGGTGGCTAAAAGGTTTAACGTATTAAATTAGTTTGAAGTATAGTGAATAATTAAAATAAAGACAAGACATTGCAACTGCACTTCCCGAATAATTAAATTCTGTACGATTTACAGAACAATCGGATATGTATTATAATAATCATTAATATCACTATTTTTAAGAAGGCTCATTCTAACGATCATAAATAATCGGTTAAAATGTTAAATTTAACAATTTTTTTGCGAAAATAACTTCTCCAATGCCGGCAGGGTGGCGTAGTGGTAAGGCACTGGTCTCGTACGCCCTGGCCCAAGTTCGCGGATTTTCAAGATGCAGAAAATAGTCTGCTCCCATGTCGTATGATTATGCGGCATGTAAAAGATCCCTTTAATATTTGTTTGGCTTGGATACGCTCGGCTAAATTAAATGTTTAGTGCAGTTTCGCATCATTTAGAGTGCAGATGCCGCCATCTAGAGGGAAACTGAGCATCAAAATTCTTATGTGGTTATGGCATCCGCCGATAGTGGTGCTACTTGAAAGAATATATGCCAGTTTCTAGGGAATGCACCAGGGCCTGCAAAGATTAGTGACCATACGCAGCCCCATTAGAAGGAACAAAAATCAAATGTTTTCCAATGTTTGCCGTTGTCATACCAACGTTCAACACATCTGCTTTCACGAAAATCTAATTCATCAAACTCGTGGTGTTATATACATGATTGCCATATATTATGTATCGTACAATAACAGACAATTTATAAAAATAATGCCTATAAAATTTAGATCTTCCGATTAGTCTGCGCACCAGCTAATTTCAGCTACAAATAACAATTAACAAAGATAAAACAATCATCTATTTAACCTTGCTCGTAATGGAAAATGTATCTTTTTGTTACTAATAAAGCTGTTTAGTTGTTTGCAAAGCAATGCCAGTAAATAACGGAAAATGTATCCAGATAGTAAACTTTCTTTGACAATCACCCAGTAAATAAACAGAGATGCATAGGAAAAAAAGAAAGAGCTATTACCAGAAAAAAACACATGATATCCACTGTTTGAATTATTTAACTCTAGAATCCCTAGCTAGTGACGCACTTCCGTAGATTTCTGCAACAAATCAAGCATTGAAGAGTGGCAATCTTTTTCTTAAATATTTAATTCGTTAAGAGAACTTAATAGCATTTTATTGGACTTACATTTCCCAAATTGCCTCTAAGTGCACTTGAGAATTATTGACGATAAAATAGTAATTAGTATATCATGCTTCGTTGTTCTCCTCTTATAGGAGAATAGAAAATACACTTTGCATTTAGAAAAAATATAAGAGTGAAAGCTAAATGTTCCCATTTTTTAATTTATTTAATTGTTGTTTCTTTATTTATTCATTTGCAAAAAATGTTCTCATAAAGAAATCATTGCTTAAATTTGTATTATATATTCTTATCAATTTCATTCGAATCAATTAGCATGTTACTCTACAGTTCTACATGTCTCTTGAAATACAATTACATCAAAGCAAATTACATGACTTTCAGGAATGAAAAAAAATAATAAAAAAATAAAATTAAATAACTAAATAAAAAAGTTTAAACATTTTTTCGGTAATTAATAATACAAGACTCAATTTAAAACTAACTATTTGTACATTTTTTCGATTATTATTATTATTGTATTTATGAATATATACTGTGTATACATTTTGTTCTAGCTGAATGCAAAGAGAAAACAATTCTGCAATTGAAAACACAAAATTATTGTAAGACATAATGATGTGATAAATCACATAAATAAAGATCTTCAACGAAGTCAAGAACTAATTTTTCTCATTTCCGACTACTATTCATAAATGGCAAACTTTTCGGATAATTAATAATTCACCAAAAAAGTCATAATTGTGTTATATAAGCAATGTAAAACAGTGCTATTAACCTCAAAAGGGCTACTCCACGGAAAGTGTCCCACAAGTGAAAAATATATTCTGTTAAACAGTAATCATTGAAACATGTAATAAACACATTTTTTGTTGAAGAAATTGCAGACTTATCAGAATCTAAATGTTTTTCTTCTTTACTACATTAATTATTGCTCGTTTATTAAACTATAGCTGTCACGTGTGGGACATAAATTTCTCTTTCTTCATGGAATGACCCCAAACCTATCCATATTTGAGTACACCTCTTACAAGGTACGTTTCCATTTGGCAAGAGCTACTAAAGACTAAGCTAAATCTCTAAATACGTATAATAATAAATAATAACGACAATAATAATAATAATGATAGCAAGTGCAACGTAAATGTGAATGCAAAGGAGATTTAAGACGCACCATTTTTAGTAAAACTCACGAAAATTAAGTGAGGTGCCTAAATTGTTTATAATAGACTTAGTTAGAAAAATATTTCGAGAGACCGTTTTTTTTTCTGCAGTTCTAATGTAATGACCTCTACACTTAGTATGAAAGCTTTGTTTTTATAGAAAAATTCGCGTAACTCTACACTCACAAACCCGGCACAATTCTACAGCGAACGAAATGCTACTCTGTTGTGGTCATCACGCCGCTTTCTTCTATATCCTTCGTATGAGTATTAGTATTCACCAAATATCCCTATTATGATATAAATAATTGAAAAATTATGATAATATCAAATGGCATAAAAAGAATGATTTTAAACCAAGATAAACTATTTATCAGGATGATGATACTAGCAAAGCCTCAAAATGTTAAAAATAATAAGAATTTTATTTGTTAAAGTAGGTGAAATGGCAACAATACAATACAAAACAAAGTCTCTGTTAACTTGTCGTCAATGGCCGAGGGAGTATAATAAATACTTTTTTCCTACGAGATATAAAATTGTTGGATTTTTAGATACGCCCAGCAAGAAAACCGTTTAATTGCCCTTCCCCCCCCCCCCCCCTGGAGTGAATGGTGCGAAAGTTTAATCAACACCGCTTCCTATCAGGATGTATGTGTGTACCGAATTTTGTTTTTAATTCTAAGCATATTACGTCTTGAGTTACAGCACCCACAAAAAAAACCTAATAAAAAGTTCGACTGTTCCACCTCCACTGGAGCGAATGGAGCCAAAATACACTTGTTCCTATTGAGGTTCAATTGTATACCTCATTTTGTTCGAATTCTTCTTGAGATATTGCGCTACTCACACTGATCGAGAAAAACGTTCGATAGCTCCCTCCCCCCTCAATTGGATTTGCGGAAAAAACTAATCAGCACCAGTTCCCACCAGGTTACATGCCTGATGGGAACTGGTTCTGATTAGTGCTCCAAAGTATGCACCAAATTTCGTTCGATTTCATGCATTACTTTTGGAGTTTCATCAGCAACAAAAAAACCATATACACAGCGCCAACTAAAATGGTCAAAATGGGTTCAGCACACCTCAAAACGTGTAAATCCGTCGAAATTCCGAATTCGAAAATTTTCCCAAATCCAAAACTTTCTTCCATATATTGTACATAGAAGAAAGTAAAAACAACTGTAAGTTTCAGCACTAGTTCAGCTTATAGTTTCACTTATTTTGGAAAGATTCGGGGTGTGAATTATCGTTTGTGTTCGCTTGCTAATTTTGCATGCATGTAGTTAATCAGCATAGATCCTTTATTATTGAACTACTTAGTCATTTGCTCTTATAAACTTCAGTTAAATATTTATTTCTTTAAAATTATATTGCTTGCAGTTCTAAATCTTCAACTTTATGATTCAGTATTTTCAAACGGGACATCCTGTTATGCAGCAACTATCTTTTCAAATTCGACAGCGCCAAACATATAGCTTAATGTAATGCAGCCCGACTTAAAATTTGTTGATCATACATTTTCAGATTATCTATTACGAATTGTGTCTGTAAAAAAATGAAGGGAGAGCGGCAATGAATTAATTTACTGGAGTGAATGTACGTACATTATTTTACGTTCTTGAAAGTCAAGAAAAACAGTCTATAAAAATCATGGATTGCTCGCGTGATCAATATGAAAACATCATTTTTCAACAGCTTAAGAAAAATCAATGCAGCCGATTGATGTCATGCGCTCAAGTTATCAGTGTGAAAGTGTATGTATGCTATGAAGAAATCGCAACAAACAACGATCAATGACTGTAATATATTGAGTATTAGCTTATGTTCAATTCCTTAAAAAATGTATAGCGAGCGACAATTAATGGAGCTTAATGAACTATTTGCATACTCAGTGTAAGAAAAAGGTTTTAAAGTATTGGTGGAAAAATGACTTAAGATGGACTGAATACAAGAAATTTTTTTTCAAATATTCGTCGAAAAATGACGCAGGCGATCAGTCTAATGGATACAACCTGTCAGTGCGAAATATTAGCTCTAAAACATTTTGGTATAAAAAAAATAATTAAACAATATATATCACCGAAATCAATGTATTGAGTAGAAGCTGATCAGGTTGAATTAAAATAAAAACGGAGAAAATAGTCGTTTCTCGAATGCATACGTTGAACTTGTTTTTGTTATGAAAGTCACGTTTTTCAATAATTTCAGGAAAAACGATGTACCCAATTGATTTGGTGCGTTCAAGCTATCAGAATGAAAGTATATATTCAGAATGAATTGGAAAACTTTAATATTCATGAATAAATTTCATATTGCTTTACTTTAAGCTTAATGTATGACGTATCTTTTCGTGCATCAAATCACAAAAACTGGAGTTGTTTCATAGCATAATGTAAAATATCGATAAAAAATAAAATATCGCAAATCAACTGAAATTTATTTCATTCTTTCTTATTGCAATTTCATTTTGTTTTACCTAATATTATTTTATGTACTTATTTTGTTAAATTAATGTTATGTATTTTTTATGTATTTATATTTATTTAGTTGTTGCTTCCCTAAAGTTTGGAATTTTTTTCCCTTGCACAGCAGAATAACTTATGCTGTCCAATCTTACACGATTTAACGAGTTTCAGCCGTCTCACATGTAAAAGACATGCGCGCAAATGACAGTTTGGGATGTAATACTTTTTACACAACATACATTTTTGTTAAGTGTTTGTAAATTTAATAATTAAAGCAGAACTAACAACAATAAAACTGTAAATTACAAACTAAAACAATGTGTTATGAAACATACTGAACAGCAATGAAAAATATCGTGTCTCTTTTTTAATGATGTGTCCTCTTAAGCACGAGAAGTGTGACAGGCTGCTATTGCTTGTGTTTCTCAAACTTAACTATTTTCTTCGTGAAATTACTGTAATACAACACAATATATTTCTTTTAAATGTGAAATTACACAATATAAATAAAGCATAAACTAAGCCCAAACAGTAATCAATGAAAGAATTGTCATTTCATCTGTTATTAAGAATCTTAATTACCCCCTATGACTTTAGAATTAAAATAAAACAAATTGCATTTTAGTCTTTAAAAGTAAATAACCATATAAAACCTAGCAACTTAAACCAAGTACTTTATATTTAAGGATTTTTTTCATACTTTTAAGAGAGAGGAAAAGTAAAATTAAGAACTTTGAAACGACCAGAGAAAAAAATTAATAACTTTAGGAGCTATTATAACTCAAAGACTTGTCCCATTTTTTAAATATTTCTATTCGCCCGATTTCAACAAGTAATAAAGAAAACGTTTTCGTAAAGTACAACGAAACGAGTAAAATTACGCAAGAAAAAAAAATCAATATATATATTTTTTTTGACTCTTTCAAACCTATTCCCACTCATTTTAAGAGTTTTATCTTTCTATTTTCTATACTTAGGAGATAAAGTTAATTTAACAGAAAAGGAAAGGGAATTCTTCGTTTTCAGAGGAAAACCGTATTATTGTCGAGGGACATTTTTCGAGGGCCCTCTAATATTTTTCTCAGATGTGTATCATTTTGTATTGAGCTACTTCAATGAAACACGAAACTGGCTTTCTAGAAGTTAGAAAATACTTTTGAATTTGATTTAAGAAACGTTGCTACTAGAAAGTAGGGAAACACACTCAATGGGTAACACAATAGCTCTACAATAATTTGATCATAACCGTTGAAATTTGTCATGAAAAGGTAAAAGCTACTTGAAAGGGGGAAATTGTTTTTGAATTGAGCGACGTAATATGCGTTCGAAAATGAAACCAAATCAGCAGTCCTATGAAAAAAACGAAGTTTGTGGTCGAGATTGTTAGGCGCCCATTAGAGTAAAAGGGACTGCTTTAATAAATGGGGGTGTGTTAGGCAATTTTTATAATTCTTTCAAAAAAAGATACTAAATACCATTTTTAACGCATCAAGGTTTTTCTTACGAACCTTTACATTTACCTTTAATTTGGTTCATACTATAAATTATTTGGCAATATAGTTCTTTATTTTTTATTTGTTTATTTATTTTAACTTTTTTTTACAAGCTGGAATACTGCTACTGTATGGAAAAGCTAGAATAGTAATGTGAGTTTCCATTTTAAGGTCACACTACCATTGCTATGCGTTTTGAAAAACGAAAGCATAATGTCCGTTACCCACTCGTTTTAAGGAAATATAGAATACAAAATCTTGATTGCTGATTATTCTTCTAAACAAACAATATCTCCACCTTGTTAGCAATACGATTACAGTTAGTTATTTAAATAACCATGTAATTGGGTGTTTCTTTGTTATGAACCATAATTCAAACTACAACATCCGACATGCGTAAATACCTCATAATTGAAATGCATCTCATTTATTATGGATGGTCATTAATTACGATTATACCTGAAACGTATTTAGTGCAAGCAAAACATGTCACCACAACACAGTGGTGTTTCACATTTGACATTCAGCAAAATAATTCACTCGATTCAGCATTTGAATAGTTACCCATATAATTTATAACAACTGATACAACTTCAATGCCCGTTGACTAGAAAATTTTATGCATCGTTATGTTAATACTAATTTAGTTTAGCTTCTAGCATATCAGTGAATGTATATTTGAATAATACAAATAGATAGTATGACATAATGAAACAGTTTTTAGTAGTCTTAAATAGTTTACCCTTCGAAAGAATATGCACACAAACCAACCGTTTAAATATGTCACTTATTTTTATAACTCCAATAGGTTAAGCAATGCATAGTAGTTTGAATCATTTAACTTCTCCTTTTAATATTATTAAGCTGAGTAACAGTGAATTAACCCCCACCCTCCCACCCTCTTGAATAAAATAAGTGGACCAATTCGTTTTGAATACCCATAAACCTATTTATAGATGTGAAAACATACCGTACATGTTTACATGGATGAAAAACTAAAATTAAAATTCGTGCAAGTCACGCTTGTATCATTTGCATTGATTTCGACATACTTTCAGAAATATTATCTCTCACAAAACTATTGAAATAAAACTCTTAGTAAATGAAAGAAAACGTTATTTAGATGAGAATGTAAATAAAGCACTTTCCCTTTACATGCTAATCTTTCTAAATTTGAGTAAGATGATAATTATGATATTAATAATATAACTAGCGGGGCAATTAAAACAATTGGAGAATGTTTAAGCTTAAAATATTTTGACACAAATGCCCATGGAGGGAATAAATGCATTCATTAAAATGTACATAACATAAGTTATTTCTGCGAGTTTATGGTATAAATACTAATTTAATTTCAAAACGTTTAGATTAGTAGGTACTACAAAGTAACTTCGTCGAACGCTTCGCGTTTGAGTCCATTCTTTTTCCTTAAGCAAAATACGTCTTAAATAAAGTTTTTACTTTTATTCCTAAAAAAATTGCAAAAATAATTTTTGGAAAAAAGACAAATCGACTTTTAACTATAAATTACGCTAAAAATGGAAAAATAAATTAATTCTTTAAACAATATCAAAACGACTTTTAAACATAATTTTGAAGTCGGTGCAAAATTATAACGGTCTAATTATCAATACACTATGTACTACTTTATATTGTGCAACTTTACACTTAAAAACGATTCCGAGAAAAACGCATTCAAAGTTTGGATCTCATAGGACCTTTAATGTTACTATTTTTCTAAATCTGATTGTTGCCGAATACCTGTTAGAGATATCACTAACATCTCTTGTCACAATATAGAATAGTGCTTTCCCTATCATTTGCACTGGTTATCTCTAAATTTTCAATTTTGTCACTTACACCGTTTTGCTTCTAAGTGTCTCATATGACTTTTGAACAGGAATGAATACATGTGTTCAATAAAAATTTAGGAAAAAGAGCTGTTGTGTAAAAAATAAACTAATGCTTATCTACGAACTTTTAAAAACATGTTATCGCGAAACGTAAACCTCTGTGGTTTAGAGGGAAGTTTGGAAAAGTTAAAACGCGCTCAATTATCTGCCTTATTCCAGTTTTTGCAACTGGACTATGCCATGTGTGGCGGAATGATTTTTAATCAAAAACAGAAACACAAGTAACTGCAACGAAAAACACACGTTTTTTTTCTCTTTTCATCTCCATTCAAAGATAAAAAAATACATGCATTTTTTTTTCTCCCAGTTTTGATTACTATTATTGAATTGCGACGGAATGAGTTTTTTCACAAAAATGTCATTCCGTCGCAAATCTAAAAGTAAAGGAAGAATCTAAAATTAAAAATAAAGGAGTAAAAAACCGTTTTTTCATTATTTTAAATTTTTTATTTTTTCTGAATAGTTAAAAATGAGAAGGAAAGTATATACATATTTGTTTTGATGAACATGTAGTCATTTGAATTTACGTTTTTGGTTAAAATGCTACACCGTTACATATAGGCTTGCCTTTTTTTACAAATTAAATATTGCTAAACTGAACTTTTGTCGTCCGAAAGTAATGCATTGCAATAAATAAATAAATAAAGTTTATGCATCTAAAGAATTATCCCTATTAGCTTGATTCGAAATATAATGGAGTCGCGATAATCCGAAATGATTGAAACAAGATCCTTTTCGAATTACCGATTTTTTCGAATTAACCCGGGAGAACGCGCGCCTCAGGGAGTAACACGAGAGCGCGCGTGGGGTCCGAATGGACCCCACTAGAATAAACATGGTTAAAGAAAAGTTAAGGGTAATATATTTTATAAAACCCTTTATAGTTATAAAATTTGAACTTTTAAAAATTATCTATTCATTAAATTTATTTAAATACTCACAAAAAATTGAAATTCATCAGGATTTGTATACATACCTAACTTACTACAGTGTTCACTTTTAGTTTTATTTATCAATGCAGTTTTGGCATATGCTAAAATTATGTTCTTTGCACAAAAATTTATCACACGTTATACATACAGTAGATGATTTTTTGTCCTTATTGCGTGGGCAAATATAACAACGTCCCTTAGAGTTTGGCGCTCTTTTCTTTGATGACGGTTGGTTTTCCGTGCTGGTGCTGCAAGCGTCGATACATCTCTTTCGGCAGTCTTGCGGGAGTCCTACTTGTTGGGAACGTCTTTCGATGAAGTCCTTTATTAGGCTAAGGGCTAAGTCTTTCAAGAATAATCTTCTGCTCTTGTATTGCAAAGGTGGTGATTTGTTAGACAGAAGAATTATTCGTGCATTTATAGCCGCGATGTTTAGCATTGAATAAAATATGACCATTGGCCATCTATTTGTGACTCTTGCTGTAGAATAGTTTGATTCCATTTCGTCCACTACATCCACAGCTCCTTTTGTAAGGTTGTAAAAGGATATGATCTCCGGTTTCTTTTTATCCCCCGTCGATGTATCAATGTTATCATCATTATGCATTGAGGAAAGCAAAAGGACGCACTTTCCCTTTTTCGGGACGTAAGAAACTGCAGTTATGTCTTTTTGAAATCCAAACACTGAAGAGTTTATTTCTCTACCTTTTGCTACTGTGAATTCTGCTGGTATTTCTTTTTTATCTTTTCGAAGAGTTCCCACGAGAGTATTTTTTTCAGCCAGGAGATCTTTTGCAAGTGTATAACTAGTATACCAATTATCGGTAGTCAAATTTCTTCCTGTTTTGTAGAGAGGCTGCATAAGTCTTTTGACGATATCTATCGGTCGGTTACTTTGACTAAAGCGTCCGTCGGGTTGACTTCCTGCATAAATCTCCATATCATATGTGTAAAATGTACGAGAATCTACCAATGCAAAAATCTTTATACCGTACTTGGCAGGCTTGTTGGTTATGTATTGCCTAAATCCACAACGTCCACGAAAGGCCAAAAGCTTTTCATCAATTGTTACGTATTCACCAATGCAGTACGATTCTCTGCAACTCTTGATAAATAACTCAAAAATGTTTCGTATAATAGCAAGTTTGTCCACTTTCTTTCTTTCTTCCCTTGTACTGATATCATCAAATCTCAAGCATCTTAGAAGGAATAAAAATCGCTTATGTGACATCGTGGCACGAAAAATTTCTACCCCTGTTCCATCGGTAGCTCACAAGTCTCGAACATTCAGGTGCGACGATTTATGTAATCCACACAAATATAACAATCCAAAAAGAGCTCGGATTTCAAGTTCATCAGTTTCTCTGGCATCTCTCTTCCTTGAAAAATTAGACGATATTTTTTCAATGTACACATTCGTATACACAATAAGTTCATTCATAATTTCTCGATCCATGAATATTTCCCATGCTTCTTTCGGCGTGGATGCATTCTTAGCAGCTAATCTCGGCCCTGGAAGATGCGATATTATATTATGTGCAGGAGTTCGAACATTTGTTTTGAATTTTTCCTTTTTCCACAACGTATGTTTATCTTTTCCAATAAAATACTCGTCATTCGATGCTTCTTCTACATCGCAATCTCCATCTAATTCTGATTCCGAGTCGTGATTACTCATAATTTCATGATCAGAACATTCTTCTTCATCAGAACAAGTGTCTTCTTCACTATCTACTTCTTCCAAAAGTTTCCGAAGTCTTTCCATTTCTTTTTCGTACGGAGTCGTCATGTTGCAGCTTAGAAAATACGTCCGCCCGTGCAAACTAGGAGTGACCAAATGCCCCTTTTGGACTGACTCGAAGACGCGCGAGGGGTCCACTCACACCCCAAACGTGACAAATCCTTTGTTAAAGAATGAATAATGACCTCTAGGAATTTGGAACACCTGGTATGGGGAGATAAGCATGGATAAGTTGACTACTGAAAAGAAGGTTGTTTTAAGGTCATTAGAATAAAAGGAATTCTTTTGAGAAAATCGTCTGGGGTCCGTATGGACCCCCGCGCGTCCTGCCGGGTTAAGCATTCAATTTGGATAAACCATTTTTGAGGATCAACTTAAAATCACATAAATATTGTTGAAGTTTATTTTATAAGGTCTTCTTAAAAAATGTTGGTAATAAGCATCATAAGTAGATCTTAAATCGCAGTAAATCTGACACAACCCCAGCGGGGATAATTTTTTTTGAGCTTCAAATTGGCCATTTGGCATTCTGCAAATGAAGAAAAACGCTAACTTTTCAGAAATATCCCTTACATCAATAAAAATCATTGTGGGCTTTATTGTAACTTTTTCTTGAGTTCAAGAAAATAAAAAATATGCTTCCAAACACTACGGTTCGTTCAAGCGGTTTTCGGACAACCGAAGTTCGGATCATCGAGATCCACTAATTTAACTAGTTTAAGCGAACCTTTCAACACTGCTAAATTTTAGATAACTAATCAACACGTGCAAAGTTCGGATCGTATTGAAGCTATAAGTTTATTTTTTCCTCTACGTCACAGCAACCACTAACATGTCTCGCCCAACATAGAATGATGCTTTTTTTTCTGAGTACTTATTTATGAAACATATCGTCAGCGTTGTGGCAAAATTCACATAATTCCTGTTTTGGGAATTGTATACTTAAACTTTCAAAAATCGTTATGGGAAATATTAAAAATCATTTTACACACCCCCTAACTTCCACAATTGATTTTTAAATTGTGTAATTGGTTTAAATAATGAAGGAATCGCAATTGTTAGTTCATTGCCATCGAGTTTTTTTTTTAATGGAATTAGAGAATTTATCGGAGCACCAACGATACATCCGCAGGGTGGCGTAGTGGAAAAGGCACTGATCCCATACGCCCAAGTTCGCAGGATCAAACGTGGCCAAAGTCCGCGGATTTTCAAGATGCAGAAAATCATCAGCTACCATGTAGTATGATTATGCACCATGTTAAAGATCCCTTATCTGTTTGGTTTGGATACTCTCGGCTAAATTAAATTCCTAGTGCACTTTCGCATTATTTAGACCTCAGGTACCGCTGTCTAGGGGGAAACTGGGAGTCAAAATTATCAAGTGGTATTGGCATATGGCGGTAGTGGTGCTGCTTGCAAGGATGGATGTCGGCTTCCGGGGAATGCCCAAGGTCTTCATATAACAAAAAGTATACTTTTTGGACATTTTATACATTAATAATGCGAGTTTGAAAGATAAATAATGTGTTGGGCTTAAGTTACACCACTTTTCATACTTAAACTTCATTCTAGGATTTTGAGGGAGGAGGAAGAAAAAAAAAGCACAATATATCACCGGGATAGATTCCTCTCAAGAAATGCGTTTTGAATTACTACTTAAACATACTGTTTATTTTCTAGCAGGTATTTTCCTTCTCGTTCATGAACTCTTCAGTTTCTTTGATTTATTAAACTTTTAGCGTGTTTTCAAAAATCGCTTTCAGGTTCCGTAGCCCGTCTTTGTCCGAGCTTGTGCGCCGATTTCTCAAATGCGGTACTGACTATCTTTCTGGAAGGCAACCCATTCCCATTATGCAGGGCTTTTCAACGTGACCATTACAAATATTCCCAGCGTCTAATGCTTGGTATGCAAAAATCGATCTTCCAGAGAAGTATTCGAGTCACGCGGTCCGCAAGCAAATCGCTTGGAAAGTATTTTGCATAAAACAGTGATTAAGGGAAGCTTGGGTAAGGTCTGGGGAAAAATAGACAAAAATGCCATACATTTTTGCCGCGCAACTTTAAATGGGGTAAACCTTGTTTCTCTAAAAGTCGGTTAGAAAAACAAGAACAAAATAACAGATTTTATGTTTTCTAAGATTTTATGTTGTAAGAAATATGTCTTGGACGTTTTATGCTTGCTTTTTTCTTTTAAATGGGTTTGAATCTTTCTAGTCGCCGTTTGTATCAGTAAACAATTTTATGTGACTCGATAATTTTGTCCATTCGGCACAAACGTAACTTGATATTAAAATCTATCTTAGCGAAAAATTGATTTAAAGTGTTTTTGTAATAGCATTTAAGTAGGCATTTGTATTCCGTTGTTAATAAACGTAAGGAAAATTTAAAATTACACTTGATTGCATCTCCCTCTGGGAGAGAGCATTTCTGGAGTGAAATGACTGCTGACCACTAGATTACGAAGACAAATACCGGAAGCATGAACGGTCATCAAACATACCGAACAGTTAGAAACTTCAAGGTAATTAAGGATTAATTCTAGACTTCGAGGAATGAGGTTAGACAATTAATGCACGTCTTGTAATTATTTACTTATTTGTACATACATTATTTAACTTAATTTGGAAGCACTGAATCATTTGTCGTTATAATAATGCTACACAAAACGGTACACTATTCGCTGCTAGTGAAATCCGTCTAATAATTTCGAAGAAAATTATCATTGGCTGCTATAACAAAACCACACAATGCAATGAATTTCATCAATTTAAAATAAGTTAGAAAACTAATAAAAAAATGACTTTCAAAATTGGCTTCATTTGGATGTTTTGCATCTAGAAGCTCCCTGTTGCATTGAAAAAGGGATTCCAAGCAATCCCGAAACATATGTCTGCATTTTAATGCGTATTTGTGCTTTCTTAACGTGATTTTTTTTTATTGCAGTTTTCTTAACACAAAGTTAATTTATTATATTAAGTTAGAAAATTTAAGCTAATTGTGAAAAAACGGTATCGTGCATTTTATAGCTGTATTGCAAACTACAAAATAATTACTGTTCTCGATTTCTCAAATAAGCTAAATGAATTGATTGTGGTCAACTGAAAAGGAGCATGATGGAAATACAATTGCCCCCTACTTTTCTCCTAAAATATGATTCATTTTTAATCTGACTAATGTCATGTTTAGTCTCATTCCACTCTTTTCCCGCCAAATGTTTAGCTCGAAGTTACGTCTATGTGGCACATAACATTTCAAAGACTGGTGAAAAATACATAACTTCGTAAACTTATTGCGCTAGTATATAAGATGAACTACACACGTTCCTGCACAAATACAATTATCGGTAGGATGCAATGATGCACAATGAAAGCAATGATGCACAAAAGCTTTAAAAATAATGCATATTTTCAATTACAATAATAGAAACGTCAAATTTTAATTAACAACAGTAAAACTAGCATCATAAAATTCATTTTATCATTATCTTGGAAATAGTTGAATAACAACACAGCCAGACATTAGTAAAACTAAAAGTAATAAAATAACATTTGAGCATCGTTTGACACAATTCCGTTATCAAGGCGAAACTATTCTTTTCTTTTTTTCCTATATAAGACTTATGAGCATTACAAAAACTTCTTCCTCAAAAAAATCCGGCTTTTTTAACAAAAGTAATTTGTTTATTTTCTTTAATGTTATCGAATGATTAAAATAAAAAATCTTAAATGTAATACAAAACTAAGGGTTTGTTTGTTTCAACTATGAAACAAACTTTTTAAGCGATTAAAAATACTGATTTTAATTTTCATTCTCGTATCGGTTATTCACTTTTTTTCTTTTTGCTGTCAAACATGCAGAAAATCGTGAGTTGTTACATTTAATGCCGTTTCATTGAAATGAATTACAACGAAACACACAAGAGTACTATTTCTTGAAAAGTATTTCCATTCATAATTCAATTTTTAATTTACGAGTCTTTGGAGTGGCAACACCTTAGTTTGTTTATATCGAGCGATCGTTCTCATGTTTATTATCTAGCGATCTTTTCTTAAACCTTTAGAATTTTAAAGTGTTTTCTACAATTTTAAAATGCTTAATTTCCGATTCTTTGGAGTGGCAACACCTGAGTTTGATTGTATCATCGATCGATCATTGTCATGTTTAGTTTGATTGTTGAACTTATAGCTCGCAGATGTTCTGCAGGGAATCAGCTAGTTTAACATATTTTCTACTGCTTTTTGCACAGCCCTAACGCCGGTTACCAGCTGCAAGAAATTTATGCTACAGTATAAACTATTTGTAAAACATGAATTTTCTCATTTAAACCCGAATATACTTATTTGAAAATATTTCACCCCAAAGCAGTTTGAACGTAAGCTATTTTTTTCCCAAAAAGATTTTTCCCCTTAATACAATTGTAAGTAAAAGTTTCTCATATCCAACACTTCATCCGCTACCCTCCATATCGATTCCAGCCACCCCCTACAACTTCCGGAATTTTTGCCAAGCACCAATCATAATGGACGAACTTACGATGCTTGCAACGTACTACAAGTTGGTTATTAAAATTCAATATTGTCAGCCGACAACTCTCCATTATAAGTCAAAAGCAGCATGATGTTTCGCGTCCTAATAGGCAAGTATTTTTCGCTCATGACGCACCGAAAATTCCAACTGTCGTCCTTCTCGCATGAAATTCCTTCAAATCCAAAAGGAAACTACATTCAAATAGCAGCGAGGAGCACAGTATGTTTAATTTTGGTATTGTGCTACCATAGGAGCTTGGGAATCTTTGGTCTGTGTCAACAAACTAAAAGAGAAAGGTCCGGAAAAGCTTTTAGAGGGTTGATCTTAGGTAAACACATGCAAGATTTTGAAATTGTAATCGTTAGCGATAAATTAAAAGCAAGCGCAAGTGGTGTAAGCGTAGTTTAATTCAAACTCATGTTGATGGCTTTTAAGAATTTTCGAAACATTATAGGATCACTAGAAAATGGAACTGAAAGGAGCAAAGCTTTCATGGAAGATAGCCTTAAGTATTTTTATCCAAAAGAAACGAATTCCTTGTCAGAGCGTTCCAATGGCTTTAATAAAATCAGATATACTGAAGTATTAAATTGTTTCTTGTGACATATCTCATGAAAATAACGTTGAAAGTGAAAACTTACGTTCTTTGAAAACTTACTATTTTCTGATTTCAAATATATAATGGCATGCCATCCATGACTTTTTTTTCATTACTGCACAATTCTGCATCTATTAAAATATTAGGAAAGTTTTAAAAGCTTTTCTAATAGAAGCAATGTCAGAAATATGAACAATATTAGGATGAAGTGTTGAACATTTAATAAGAAATGATATAAATTGGTTCTTGTTGTCTTCAATTTTGTTCATATTCTCGGTGAAATAACGTAATTTTAAAACTCCCTTTATGTTCTTCCATTAATCATCTTCTTAAAAAGAAAATTAAAATGAAGAGATCATCTTTAAAAATTTCAAGCATAATACAATTAAATGTTTCTAATACTGCAAAGTTTTTGGTGCTAGTAATGCAAAAAAGGTTCTTCTAAAAAGGTATAAACCATAATGTTCCATTAACAATGGTTTTATTATGTTGTGTATTATATAGTCAATGCGTGTGTTTTATATTGTACTATAAAACTACTCCCATTTTAGAAAAGGGCTATGAGGAAAACATATCTGTACCTGAGAGCCATAGTACCTTAAGTCCATTTTTCGAGTTTTTGAGAACTTACACTTAATGGACATATAGAGTACCGACGACAAAGCCATTAGCTACATGAGGATTCCATCGGACATCTTTATTCTAAGGTTCGCACGAAAAAGTCGTATAGTACTAAAAAGTTTCATTTTTTTACTTCATCCCAAAAACTCGAAAAATGAACTTAAAATACCATAGCTCTCAGGTACAGATATATTGATGTTTGATTATTTATACACATATATCCAATAAACAGCTGATTTTCGAAATCAACTTCAACAAAAGCAATTTGATTTAGTGTTCTTGATTTAACGGTAACACTAATAATGTAATTTTTTCCCGTATCAATTTGGGTTTTCTTCCACACGCAAAAATATGTGAAAAGCTTGATTTTATTTCCTCTGAGTACGGCAATCTTTCAGTAAAAACATTGGTTAGGACTGAATTTAACGACTGTATATGTACAATAGGGTGGGTCAAAAAAAAGTAATGTTTTTTTTTCGAAACGCTATACCGCGGAAAACTTGCCTCTGGGGTTGGTAAGTAACATGGAAATTAAAAAAAAGATTTTTATTGAACCCTTAGCTAGAGCATTGTACTTCAAATTTCGATTTTTTTCCCAACCGGTGGTTCACGTGGTGTCGGAAAGGGGTTCGCAATATTGCAAGGGTGGAATTTTTAATTCCTCACGTACAAGAAAAAACTAAATAATAAATTTACATGAGTATTATGACGGAGTGTAAAAATGATTTTTTTCAAATAAATTGTTTTCCCGATAACGCATAAAAGTTGTGGACTGGCACAGGAAGCGTTCGTATAAAATTTGAAATGCACTTATATCTATTATCGTCTGATTTCGAAAACTTGAATCACAAAGTGGTATCGGAAGAAATTCCTTGATTAATTTAAAATTTTGAACGTATGTTTCACCAACCATTTCCCACTTTTTTCTCGCTAACACGAAGAAAATGTCGGAAATATGAAAATTTTCCTAAATGTAAAATGTTGCATTATTTTTTTCTAATTTCTCCCATGCAGACCGTAAAGTTAATCATTGATATTTTTTTTAAATTTTGTATTCGCATTTATCGCAAATTATTACAACTGTTCAGCAGGTTCGCAATGAAAAGTTTGAAAACAAATGAATTTTAATATTGTAATTTTCCACAACTTTTGCGAATTTTGAGCAGAAATTATTGATTGATTCAAAATTGTGTACGTATGGTTAGTTCTTATGATACGTATGGTTAGTTCTTATGATACTTATGGTTAGTTCTTATGACATTCTTCTAGCAGTTTTTTCGCACTAACGGTAAAATAATTTTTAGATTTTTTTTACTGTTCTATTAATAATTCAAGAAGAACATCTAATAAAAAGTAATAAGTAAAAAAAACATATGTATTTTCTTGTAGCTGTATTTTGCTTTGGTTTAAACTTAGATATTTTGCTATTCCTTTTTTTTTTTTTTTTTGTGATGAACAAAACAACAAAAAGGAAAATAAACGTGCCAGCAAATTTTACAGTTTTGTTACCCCTTATTAAGGACTGCAGAAAGGGTATCGCCATTTTCTTTCTGATCTTAGAAGGTGTTCGCAAGAAAAAGCAGGTTAGGAACCACTCCTTTATATATTCATTCTATTACAGTGGTTCGCAACCTTTTTTGTAAGTTATCTAAGTTTCCTTTTTCTTCGCGTCAGAGAGGAAAAAATGGGAAATGGTAGGACAAACATACGTTCAAAATTTTAAATTAATCAAGGAATTTCTTCCGATACCACTTTGTGGTTCAAGTTTTCGAAATCAGACAATAGTAGAAATAAGTGCAGTTCACATTTTGTTTGCATGCTTCCTATGCCAGTCCCCAAGTTTTATGTATTATCGGGAAAACAATTTATTCAAAAGAAATCATTTTTACACTCCTTCCTAATGCGTATGTAAATTTATTTAGTTTTTTTCTTGTACGTTATCAATTAAAAATTCCGCCATTGCAATATTAGTTTCGCGAACCTCCTTCCGAGACCACGTGAACCACTGGGGGTTCGTGAACCACCGGTTAGGAAATTACAATTACCTCTGTTCTATTACAATAAATTGAAGTATAAAGTATAAAAAAAAGAAATGGGCTATTAACACATAACTCAGCATGCTGGACTATGCCTTTCACATAAGGTGTTAGTATGTAGGGTCAGTTGGGGTAATTGTAAACATGGGGTAATTGTAAACAAGCTTCATAACTACACTTGTGGTGGTTTTGAAAACTTAACTGCTTGTGAGTGATAAACTGGCAGCATAGGAAAGACACTGAAAGAATTTCGTAAGTTTCGAAACAACTGTGGAGGCGTCACTATTGTTTGAGAATGACACAGTGAAAAAAGTTGTTTAACAAAACTTAGTCATCTTACATTTTCCTCTCCAGCTCATCTACAAAAGCGATGTAAGCGGTTTCAACCATTTTTATTTGTCGTATGGAATGCTGCTAGAAACATTTAGTTATGAATTTAATCCTCCCTGTTATTTTTCATGTGCAAGTTAGGTGTTTACAATTACCCCATATATTTCGTACTCTGGGGTAATTGTAAACACTTAAATTTATCCTATTTCCAATATTTTGGGGGGACAATAAGTACTATATTTTGATGTAAGTTACACATTTGTGTCTATTTTACATAACTGTTGTTGTTGCTAATGCCACTTGGAAATCCAAGCCCCCCTTGCAGGGTGACCATGAATTAAGGAAACTCCTACTGATTATTAATGAGCTCCGCTAGAATGGAAGTACACTTGGCTCAGGGGGGCTTAATGATTTTGAACCAGCTCCCGGATGAGAGATCGTCACCTAGGATGGTCCCTCAGCGGAAATTATTTCTAACTTGGTGGACATTTGAAGCGACGATGTATTTTACGTGCACAGCTCCCTTTAGCGCACTCGGTCTCAGAGTAATCAGTCGCGGGAGGTAGTCACCCTCCCAAGCGTTGACCACGGCCAGTTGTGCTTCACTTTCGGTGTTTTGTGGGATCCTAGCTTAACCGGCTGATCCACTGCGGAACAAATTTTACATAAATTTGGCGCATTGATTTTTTGAAAGATATTTCTCGTTAAATGATCTCAGACGACTCATAACATAACTCAGCGCATCACATGCGGCCTGTTGGCCACAGATTGAGAACCATTGCTCCGGAACTTCTTAAGCCTTCAAGCAGACTGTGTATGAAACAATTTTCCATTTGCATCAACCTTATTCGAAAATAAATCACTGTTTACGATTACCCCAGATTTCTGGGGTAATTGTAAACACACTGGGGTAATTGTAAACACGAGCTCATTCGCTAACAAATAGTCATACAGTCAAAATTTTTGTACACATTTACTCACAAGAAGTACAGTCGTGGCTACAATGCTCACAATTTTATCTCTGAATTCATTCAAGAGGTAGGGAGGGATCAAAAGTTAAAACTTTGAAAAAGCATTTACAATTACCCCAACTGACCCTACCTTAAATGCACTAACACAAATTGAAAGATTTTGATGGTTTAAATTTTTTTGTGTCCTTTTTAACCCTTTTAATAAATGATTTTCGCTATAGCAGTTAAAAATAATAATGGCTGACTTCTGCGAAAAACTTGCAAAATGACTTGATTTTCGAAAAAATTCGAAATTTGAAGTACAATGCGCTAGCTAGTAGTTCAATAAAAATCTGTTTTTTAATTTGCGTGTTACTTACCAACCAGAAAGGCAAGTTTTCCGCGGTATAGCGTTTCGCAAAGAAAAAAATTAGTTTTTTCGACCCACCCTAATGTACAATGTAACACAATATAACATAGAGAGAATGGATGCCAGGCCCTAGGTCTGCAGCCGATATGCAACCCCATTATAAACAACAGATATTTTCATTTGAATTGGACGACATTCGTTTACATAACAAGAGATTTTGGCGCAAAAGAATGATGTTACGATTAGAACATATACCGCCTACCTGCTTTTAGCCTACTTTCCCGTAGAAAGTTTTTAAAGAAAGCATGGAAAAAGGCTTAATGTATCGTAAGAATATTATTAAAAATAAAGAAAAGTCAAGAAAAAGTGAAGTAATTATTAATTGAAAGAAAGAGGGGCTGAAAAGAGCCAAGCAATGCGACCAGGAGTCTATTGTTCTAATCTACATTAGCAAAGTAATTAAGTAAAGAATGGAAAATAAAAAAATGAAAGTAGGGTTTTGAGATGAGAAAATGTGTGTCTGTCGGTCGGTCTGTCTGTCTGCCAGAACCCCCTTTTGAGGAAATTGTCCGATTCGAAATATATTTTTTTCTGCATTCGAAAGATCTTGGCAAAGACATCTTATTTCCATATTTAACTTTTTGATTTGAACAATTTTTGTTCAATCTTGAACAGTTCAAAAAATCCTAATAGTAGCGCCTATGGGGAAATATGAGGCAAAGTATATAAACCCTGGACTTAAGATAGAAGTTCCTTCAGACAAGTTTGTTAAATGAGCTCTCGGCTTAAAATATTTTTTGATTTAACAAATTTTTTTCAATTTTGAACAGTTAAAAAAAATTTTGCATTCTCGCCTACGGGGAAATTTCAATCCTATGTTAATCTTGATCTAACAGACGGATTTGCTTGGAACAAACTTTATCGAACGGAGTTTATTACGTAGAGCATGCACCAAGATGGAGTTCATAAACGCGCCTATTTTCTGATGAAAGTTTTTGATCTCGATTTTTAAAGACATTTCTGAAGGAATTATAAACTGAACTTCTTTTTATAATATTTCAATGTTGCCTAAAATGAAATAAAAAATCATCGATGTATCTGTACTTTCGAAAGATATTCCTTTTATTAGTCTTGAAGTAAAACAAAATTTTTAAAAAACATAAAAAAATCGATAACAAAACAGGTTTACCTAACTTACATAATCGAGTTAGTTTCAGCTAAGTCATAAGCATTTTTTTTTAACAAAGAGTGATTCCACCTGACGTTCACGAAGTCAAAAGTTTAAGAAAAATCAACTTCACTATACATTCTTTTCTTACGTAACTCTCTCTCGCACGTGCTCTATTGAATAAAAACAAAATATACTGTCATAAATTGATATTTCTATTTCATCAACTACGCACATTAAAAGTGAGAATACTTTTGTTTACCTAACAATTATTATTTGTATGTTTTTGAATTTTAAAATATACAATTTATCCTCAAGTGGAAATTTGAAAGGATTAATTGAAATTGAGTAAAATATCCATGCAAAATATTTTTGAGCTTAAAACTTCGTCTAACAAAACAAAATTGCCATTGGCTACGGGAAAAGCAAGTTTCGTACTGATCAATCTCCTATGACCGCATGAGAAGCTGTCTTCAAATCACTTGCGTAGTAGTTCTTAAGAACTATTCTACTTGAATAAGTAAAGACTCGAGCTCATTAAAATCTGCCTCAGAACTTTGGGACGCACTGTCGGATTATGAAGTATTTTGAAGACGAGCAACGTATTTGATACTGCCTAGCGGATAGAAAATTTAAATGATTCTTTCCATAAAAGTTAATACGTTGTCACGGCGGATTAAAAACAGAACAGCGCGTTGCACACTCGCCCTAGGTCGCAGCTCATGTAAAAGATAAAAACAGAGGAAGAAGTTGCGAACGGAAAATTACGCATTTTGTACATAGTTTGAAATCAAAATCATGCGAGAATAATAATTCTGAATGCATTTGCTAAAATAATAGAAAATATTTAGACGTTTCATAATTTGTATTGTTCTGGATGAATGGAGGCTTATAGTATTTTCATGACGTTTATTTACTTCAAAGCATTTGCACTAAATGAAGTTGACTCAGAGCTGTATGATATCACCATTCAAAAAGAAATTCCGTTTTCAAACGTTAATTCATTTTTCAATGGGTAAGAAAATATTGAATTTACTGAGAGAAGTAGTAATGATTTAACGTAAGGTATGTAAGGTATTATCACACTACATACTTTGACATCCAATTTTTAGTAAATAACTAAGTATGTGGGGACGTTATTGAACAACAGTGATTCTAAACCTTTTTTGCTTCATGCTACACTTTTAATGATTTAAAAATTTGGCGGCATATCTCCAATAAGACACATTTAAAAATATTGCTGGGTTAGTTCATGTCCTATATGAAATATGCAATGTAAAAATAATTGTAGTTTATATTATTATTTCGATGAAATACAAACTACAATTGCATATTTCTTGGTGGAAAGAAAAAGTGTCACCGAGCGTTTAAGGTTGTGAGAATTCGAATTTTGGAACCAACCTCTTTTGTCAGACATGGGCAAAAAATATTAACGATGTTATTTGAATTTATACCCTCAAAATTTATTCATAGCATCGCAAGAAAAAAAAACGAAGCACATCAAGAATATTTTCCCAATTTATTGTAGCAAAACGATGCTTTCTCTGCTATAAGTGAAGTTCTGATAGAATAACGAAACAAGTACAAAAATACTGACAAGCTTTCAGGCATTTTGCTAATTAAATGTTATTTCTAGAATACACACTAATTATGTTAGTGGGAAAAGATGGGTGCCCAGTGAGTCGAAACATATTACTAACAAAATTTTTATCTGCCATCATTTGAAAGCACCTTTCCCAATAAAGACGAGAATTTCATCAATTAAATGTCAGAGTCAATCGATTTATGCTGCAGCGAAAAGCGGCGCCTCATTTGCAGAGATATTTACCATTTTGTTGCCAGTCTTCCTAATGGCTTCCATGTCAATTCATGTCGTCACACCCTCGAACTACAGTTAGGTGTCTGAACAGCAAAGTTGAAAAGGCCTCCTGTCACAGCTTCCTTTCATTAATCAGAGCCTGGCCACCATGCCATCTCGAGAGTTGTGCCCATTGTAAAAGCAACCGTCACCCAGGCCGAATCCAATTAGTCATTGCAATAACATGCGCTTCGGTTCTTGAACGATGGGCGCTGTATGTGTCGTTGAGAACACTTCATACTAGATTTTGTTCACACATTCATTATTTTGCACCCCCAAACGCAAAAGAGCTTAAGACCATTCATAATGATTCTAATTTTGTAAGTGAAATGTGAATTTATGAGGGCACCGAAAAATGAATGAGAGAAATCATGTCCTTGTCAACCTCATGATGTATTACGGAATTTTATTCATATCTCCCAAACTCTTTCTTTATGTGTATTATTGAGTAATGATGTACAGTAATGTTGTTCTCCTATTTTTATCATGAAAACAAAGTTATGTAATATTGTTCCTATTACTATCATGAAAACAAGGTTCTGTAATATTGTTCCTATTCGTGTTATGAAAACAAGGTTCTGTAATATGGTTTCTATTCTTATTATGAAAATAACGTTCTGTAATATTGTTCCTAATTACTATTATAAGACAACGTGTTTTTACAGAATGAAAACTACAAACAATTCTTAATGCAATAGTTACACTTACCTACGGAGATCAACATTACATCTGAATGCCCTTGTTACGAAAAAAGAAGCTCAACACTTTAGGATAACTTTTCTGAAAAGAAATAAAACATGCAATTAAAACTCAAGATAATAAGCATAATTCGTCAAGTCAGCATGAAAAAATGTAAATAAAATAATGATTTAAAACTACTCTACATAAAAATAAATCTACCAATAATCTGTAAGAGTAAATGTTTTCCATGTTTGTTTGCTTTGTGTTTGAAGTCTTAACAGCCCTAACAGGCTATACTGCGAAAGAAAGTTTTTCGTGATACTTTCTTTATGGAGTATCTTAGGGGAGTACTGACTTCCTGAAAGGCTTTAAATGTGGTCAATGACTGATCCTCAACTGCATAGTAATTAGGAGAAAACAGAACAATTATCAGGCAGTTCCACGAGGGTCCCCACAACGCGTTATGTATACCTCCTATCTTCCTCATTTGTGGCAGCAGCTAAGAATATAATCGGGACTATCTATTCCCAAGCCGCTACCACTAGATCTTGAGTCAGGCATTAACTGCTTGAACCGGATGAAATAACTATATTTTGACAAAAATGTAATTGAACTTTATTAAGAAACTGCTAATTGTTTAGCATGACGTAAAATTATGATCAAACTGAATGTGGGTTTCCAAAAACATCTTCTATCATGAATAACTCCATTTGTAGTTGAAACACTAAAGACAAATATAAAGTGCAATAAAATTATATATAACACAAAAATATTTATTACACAACCCGTTACTTTTTTTATTGATGCTCTTTATTTTTATATCATCTTTTTTTAGTACTTTTAAAGTATGTTTTTCATTCCGTTTTCATATATTCATCTAAGAAGTTATGCTGACTAATTTTCGGTTTCATCTTGTTTTCTTCATTTTGATGCTGCATTACACGTGCAGCAATTACAAGGTAAATTTTAGATTTTGAGCCTGATTTCCAGTCTCAAAAAGAATGCAACAAATTGAACCATACTTTGTGGAAATTGAATGATTTATAGAAAAATGCACATATTGAATTAATAGAGGGCAGTTTTCTGGAAACATAGTAAACTAAGAAGCATTTCAGGACAGATTAACCATTCATTCCTAAAAACATTCATCACTGCATTCACTTCATTAGATCGAATATAACATCGAATAACATTGGCTTTTACATATTTTGTACTCACTTTTAATTACGTTTAAAATTTGCGTTTGTATTTCCATTAGAAGACAGATTATAAAAAGTAATAATCCTAAAACCTCAATTAGTATTCAGACCAACCTAATTAATGTTAATTTATATGAGTTTGAAATGTTGCTGAATTAAGAAGCAATAATCAACAATGGTATCATCATTTGACATAGAAGTTTCTCCCCATATATGATAATAAAAACAATAAATAAATAAAATAAAGCCCCCAAAACGCACATATACTTCTTCCCAACTCACATTCTTATGAGTGTTTTGTAGTCCAGCCATATGTTATCTGTCTGTATATATACACATATTGTGCATTTATTACTAGCAATATAACAATCAGCATTATCATCCAGCTATCTCTCTCTCTTTCTCATTTAGCTTTAGTTCTTAATTACTTTAAGTGTACCTTTTTCAATGGCTAATACATATTCATTCACTCACTCATTCATTCATTTACTCATTAATGTATTTATTCGTTCATTTATTGTTTTTTTTCATTTACTCACTCATTGATGGTGTGCTACAATTTAAAAAAGGATTAAGGTTTCCATTTGTGTTACATCAATGCTGTCTTAAATTAAAATCCTTTCTAATATTACTTCTAACAATATTATGCTTATGTATATCAGATATATTTGTTAGTAGATGCAAAGAAAGGAATTTTCCATAAAAGCATCCAATATCAAATAATAGAAAGACAATTGCCTTTCATTAGGTGTTGCACACTAAGGAATGGAGATCTTATTTTTCATGATCATTTCCCTGAATCACATGTTCTCTTGCAGCTTTGGATGATTTTCGTTTGGTAGTTGGGAAATACCATCTTGCACCGAAAGACGAAGCATAGTTGCAGCATTTTCAAGATAATGATACTATGAATAAGGTGCCTTGTAGATACATGGTATGTTGACGGCCAGCTGGTGGCAATCAAAAGAGTAACTACAAGGAATTCGAACTGTATTGCTTTTCTTGTTATGGCGCGCGTGTCTTTAATACCGTAGTAAAGTTCCTTTTACTCGGTCATAGTAAACAAATTTTTGGGCAAAATCAGTTTACAAAACCTCAATTTTTTATATCAATGAAGATAATTTTGTCTTCCCCACATTTTTCATATTAGTTTAACACATTATGAGCGGGCGCGGGTATTTGTACCTGTTTCGCGGATTGCTACCTATAAGCGGGGGAGGGGCAGGCACTAGTACTCGTTTCGTGCATTGCCGTTTAAAAGCGGGGCTGATATTTGTACCCGTTTAAAATCACCACTTTTAAGTCACACAAGGGAAAAAATAATGTTTCATACAATGTATGAATTGGTGTATTTTTTAGAACATTTTTTAACTTAGTCAACTTAGCCCGCTACGCAACATAGTTGCGCGTACTATGTCTCCCGCTCATAATGTGTTAATATAAATAACAACTTTTACATTTCCTCCCATACTAATATGCAAGCGAATTATCGCGGCTAAACTTTAAAAAACCTATATTACGTATAACATGTCTTAAAAAGCATGACGAAAGTATAAATGAATATTTTAACCCAGCATATTTAATTGGTTACATTTCCCCCGTTACGTTAGAAAAACGCGAAAAAAAAAAATAATAACTAAAAAAATGAGGTAAACCTTATAGTTATTTCAAAAATATTTCAAAAAAGACAATTTTACCACAAAAAGCAAAGAAGCGTCAGGCATTAAAAGAAAACAAACGAATATATCTTAATAAGACGTGAAATATTAAAAAAAAAATACAAATGTTACGCAATTTAAATTAAGAATAGTTGAGTAAAAACTCAAAATACCGTAGAGATTCTTTTCAATAATGAATGAATACAAATTCTACCTTTCTTTGAAAGTAAAGTAATTAAATTGTCATACTGTGTCTGGAAACGCGTAATTTATCCGAGACTTGTTATTGTGAGTACAAAATTTTCAATTCCCATCGCTCAAATCCCTCAGATACGCTATAAATAAATCATGATTAATGTTAACAGGAGCAATTAAATAAACGAATAACTTAAACATCAATGTAAAAATAGCAAAAGTTTCGCATCTCTAGCAGAAAAGGTAATGCTTGGGGTTTTATGACAATAGCAAGAATTTGCTATAGTAATTACATCATTAGTTAATGTCAAATTGTTTTTATTTCCCTCCCAAAAGCAATTTTTCTAAAATGCAATTTGCTACTGAAGTCGGCATTTGCTTTTTTTCAAGTGAAGGACAGTTAGTCTTTCATCTTTTCAAGATAATCAAAAACTGATGCATAACACGTACCAAGTTTGAAACTTTTAAAGAACGCGATGATGCGTTGTGTTGGGTGCACATAAATCACAGTAGAGATAAGATTAAAAACGCTTTTATGTGTAAACATAACTGAATCGAAGTGAGGACAGAGCTTAGATAAACTAGTCGACTTGTTTATAACATATATCCTCTTACGTTCATGAAAAGCTTCATTTTAAAGAGCATTTTTTTAAGGAAAGATTTTTCTTTGACAGATTTATATTTCTCTTAAAGCGATCGTCTTTCAGATTATTTTGTTTCACTTTAAAGATTTTTTGTTCGAATTATAAGCGATCTAATTAAAAACTTATTACTTGGTTAAAATATTATTTATAGTCTTTCATTTCTTACAAATCTTTTTAATATCTTATTATATAGTGAGTAGGTATATGATAATATGAAAACTTATACACAATATATATAATGCTATAATTGCGAACGATTGATGTATATTGTGTATAAGTCATCATATTACGATACATTATAAATGATAAAGACTTATATACAACATATACATCGTTCTTAAAATTTCGATTTAGTTAATGATTTTTCTAGTGTGAATTTTAATTGTATCTTTCAACTGCATTTCTGTGAATCATAAATGTATAATTTTTATAATTTTTGGTTTTGCATGTAATGTTTAGCCAGCAGTTATTCTCATATGATTAATTTAAATAATAAGATTCGTTTAGCTCTTATGATACCGAATGTTCTTTTTTTTTACTTTTGTTCCCAAACTTCCTTTGTTTATTCATTTTTTAAATTGAGCTATGCTCAATTTTCCAAAAATTGTGAGTTGACTGAAATTATATGACACATTTAACAATATAACTGTCAATACATAATCTTTTAAGAGCCAAGTCAAAAGGGATCATTCATAAATGATGTCACACTTCGAGGGGGAGGGGGTCGTGAAATTGTGATAAAGTGTGACAAGAGGAGGGGAGGGGTAACAAGAAGTGTGACATCAGGCTTTAACAACATAGCATGACATGTGACAAAGGAGGGGAGGGGGAGTCCGTTGAAGTGTGACATTTTGTGACAAAGGGGGAAGGGGTCAAATATATCGGGAAAAAGCGTGACATCATTTTTGAACGGTCCCAAATTGCGAAAACAATCCCTTTTTCACCGAGTTTTTTTTTTTAATCTGTGAACATCAAACGCAATAGCGGCAGCTGCATCTGGAAATAATATTATTAACATAGCAAAAATATTTACAATCTTTCAATATTTGCTTCACCCTATGTAGATCACATCCTCTTGTCGGACTTACAAACTAAAATGGAATCTAAACTACTAGGACATGGTTGGAAGAACAGCCATACTGATCCGTAACAACCATGCTTATGTTTAACTGAGTTGATACAAGATTTCGTTTTATTTTATAAAAAATACATTTTAAGCACTAAAGGATAAAAAATTAAAACATTCCTATTGAAGCAATAAACGAACTTCACCATCACTAATTAAAATGAAACTGCATTTGCCTAGGCTATGAGTTTAAATTTCATAAAAACAAGAAGCCCCAAAAGAAGCGTAGCACATCAAATCTAATATGGACCAAATATATATATGTGCATCAAAATATTTTTTTTTAAAGTAATGATTATGGAGAAGAAATATCAGCTCCACAAATTGGGGGAAAATGTATTTATCCACATTAATATTTTAAAATAATAATATTTTGGAGTACCCAAAGAAACATGACGCAATATAGTAATTCATGTAAATGTAGCTAGGTATACGGATAATTTAAAAATAATAGCTACCATAAAGAAAAGTTAATTCCCAATATTAACGAATAAAAATCATACACCCGCCTCCCCCATATTTGTTTAGAAAGTAATAACATTTAAATATACCCGATAACGCATGATAATTTCAACACTGAATACATGAAATAAATAAAATGCAGTTACAGAGAAGATTAATAAAATCCAACATCATTAATGAACACAAACCCAACTGCTTACATATTGATGCATCAAAAGTAACAATTGACGTTTACCAGCATAGCATTACGATTAATTATTAAAATGCAATCATTTAATGTTGTTGTTAAAATAATCCCTGATAAAATACATATACATTTCAAAATTATCGACAAAATATTGACTATAAAAAAAGTTTTGAAACTTGTTCAAGAAATATGTTTTTTCTTTTATTTATTGCTTCAACTGAAATAATGCGGATTATATCTGGAAGAAGCTTCGAGCATCAAACTCGAAACGCAGTCAGCTGTAAGAAATGTATTACGCTTTTTGTTCCAACAAGCCTCTGGACTTCGGCAGTCGAGCAGCATCATTAAGGCAGGAGTTCGATGTCCAAATGGAATAAGCAGTTAAAAGCGCATTTAGACAAGAGAAAAAGTTGTATGGCAGTCTAAGAGCGAAAAGGTTGGGCCGTTTGTTTAACCTAGATAATGCTCCAAAAAGTAAGTTTTCTCGTCGTCAGTCCTTTGAAGATTTGAAATTTTTTTCCCATCAGAATTTTCGGCTCAAAAGCTCTTTTCTCAGTCCCAATTGTTTCTGCGACGCTGTGGAAAGAATAAATGGGTGCTTCGATGCAATGAAATTGTATTCTCTAAAAATAAAATGCAATGACGAAATTTAAATTAAATCTATCTGGAAATAGCTTATAGGGCAATTTCCGCAGCGCAACAATCAACAGATATAAATGTAAAAAATACAACAATGAATCAGTCATATATGCCTGGAATTATTATGTTTTCATTATTATTTTTGCTAATTTTATTTATCTTTTTAAAAAATCCCGTCATTAGTAAATGTCCTAAAATACATTTCACTCAATTCCTAGAAAACAGTAAATCATTTTTTAAAACTATTTTACATAATAAAGCAATGATTCCAGTAAATCATTGTTTTAACCATTTTACATAACAAAACAATGATTCCAGTAAATCACTGTTTTATCTATTTTACATAAGAAAATATATAATTATTGCTTTCTCTACGTTGCACTAAAAATAGTTTCAAGTTTTGTTTTCATTAAGGCAATGCCGAAGCAGATTTAAAAAAGGTTTTGCCCCTAACCTTACTATAATTAAGCTATGTATCGTTAGCTTAATTATAGTAAGGTTAGAGGCAAAACCTTCTCCACAGCAAATTTCTTTAACTTAACATTTATTAGCTATTTTACTTTCGAACCATAAACCTCATTGGGAAAAAAAAGAAGTCCCCTCATAGACTGATCGATTGATATAATAGTAGCCTTCCGCTCGACACGTGACTTTACTTCAAAAAAAAAAAAAAAAAATCACAAATGTTTAAACCAACACCATTGTTTTTTTTAAATATTATGTCTCTCTCTCACGCACACGCGAAAAGAGCAGTTATGCGGGATTCGACATATATGAGGGGGTGAGAAACATACTGGTGTAAGTCAATTTTTTTATTGATAATAAAATGTAGTTTATATGGTATGTCATCTATCTTTATTTACTGCAAACTAACGAATACTTCATAAATTTATCAACAAATGGAATCATTAGTTTTTTTCTTATTAAATACCAATAACATTAAAACCGTAGCATTTGCTACGGTTGCCAATTTTCTCAGAGTTGACTCACACCAGTATGTTTCTGCCCCGCGAGCAAACAAAAAGAGCAGTTATGTTTGGTTTATGTTTTTTGCTTATATAACTTTATTTTTCATTCGAACTTCCGAGAATGCACTTGAAGCAAATTAACCTAATACTGATACGTAGAGTTTTATTAAACTCAATAGGGGACTCTATTTAATAAGAGCAAACTTTGGCGACATGAAAAAGCGCTAAAACTTTTCAATTCTTTGAAATTTTATTGCAGAAGCACTTAGGGAAATTTCAAAATTTTAGTTAAATATTGCTCTAAAGTGGAGGATAAAAAATAATCTTTGCGTAAACACAACTAGAGACATTTTTCCATAAAATTTTCCATGCATTAAAATGGATTTCCTTTCCCAAATTTACGTTCGTTGATAGATTTCAAACTCTCATGAGATAAATCCATCAGTTGGACGTAGTAAATTGCTTTGGAGATATTCCTGGTCTCAGCAGCGTAGAATATTTACGTTCGAAGATAGTTTGTGAATAAAGAACAAACAGTAGACAGTTCCTCACGTTATTTCTCGTATAGCCGAAAAAAGAAAGCATGTATGTCGTGTACCTAAAGAATATACGCAGGGTGTCCACATTTGCCGTGCCCCAATAACTAATTTCTAAACGATTAGAGATAAGAACATAGAAAATATACGCAGGGTGTCCACATTTATCGTGCCCCAATAACTAATTTCTAAACCATTAGAGATAAGAACACAGAAAATATACGCAGGGAGAAGTATACGCAGGTAAAAAAAAAAGAAAGTTTCCCTCTTCTACGACAAAAACTGACATATCTGTTATGTAGCTGTTACTATCACTATTTTAGACGATATTTAGATCACATGAGAGTTATTTTGGGGCAGTTTTGAAATGAATGTTATTTAGTATGTGACCTGCTTGTAATTTACAGGTAGATAGGTTTTACCTGCCGAAACCTATTTAGGCGTTCGGTTTTATTCATGAAACTCTTTTAATTTCCATCTTCATGTTAGGGCGTCAAAATTATTTTCTTAACTATGATTTATAGAACCATGGGACTGCAAAAAAGTAGACTTTCTAACTTTTAAAGACATTATGTATTGACTCAGAACATTTGTTTTTAGTTAGAAAATACCACAAAACACCAAGCACAATGATGCATTATATACCTACGAAAAAGATCAACTATTTACAAAATTGGGCGGAACTTCAATTTATTTATACTAATTTTGACTACAACACGAGCAATTTATCACTATTATTATGTATTTATTGAGCTAAACAGAATCCAGTGTAATATTAAAATAAAAGAGCTGAATATATAAACCGTTAAGTCGGAGTTTCAGATTAAATGAAACGCATAATTTGCGCTAGAAGTACAGGGATTGGGCTCTGGAACTAAATATTAAGTTCTAAACTTCTTTAGTGGGAGGAACATTTGAACTCCAAGAAACAATATTTTGTGTTTTCTTACTTTATGATCACTGAGAATTCTACCTGATTAATGTCTTAAATCGACAAATACACAATAAGTGTCTGAATTTACTAATGTCTTAAACTTGAATTAACGCATTTATATAAATAAAAGTTACGAAAACAATAATATTGTAGACGAACATCAATTATTATTTAAATTTAAAAATTCATTCGCTTTAACGTGGGCATTGAGCCCACGTTAAAGCGACGTGATACATTGAATTTAACATGGCCCAATGAAAAAGTGTCTAAAACGTGTTCGTTGTCTGCATTAAGTATGACTGTATCTTGAGCCACATGAATTGCAGGCAAAAGCACAATTTGAAATTATGAAAATTAAAGTTATTATAAATTAACAGATTCAGTGTTTAAATCTCAGAAATTTTTCTCGAATACCGTTTAAAGGCAGCAACAAGGTAAAGCTAAAAGTATTCAAGAATAACAAAGCACTCAAGGCAACTCACTTAATTGTAAAACAAATCAGTTAAGAATTTCCCTAAAGTATACGGAAAATATTTTTTTTTTCATTTTGTTCTACTCGTTTACCGGTAGCCACAAAATAGCCTTCGAAAAGCTGCTCTTCCCCCACAGCGTAATTATTCGAGAATCCACAAGAATAAAAGCGAGGGAAGGGTTGAGAAATCGCATGTGTCTGTGCTCCCCAGACGGGGGTGTTTCCTACTCCCTCTGGAGAAATTCTATTCCGCTGTTGAGCCTCGAGGAAGTAGAAGACACGCGTTCGCACTATCGCTCGATCTGTTTTCCGATGACTTCCGAGAATTTGCCATGGATCGATCCTCTTTATTGTGGACGGTGAATTCTGAGGAAGAGAAAGATTATTTTTTTCCTTTTGGCCACGTGGAGTGAAAATCTTCATAAAAAATATTATAGCTGCAACACAATAAAAAAAGCCTGCTTATGTGAAGACATAATTTTAAAGGTTTCATTTATAGGGTAAATCATTTCATGGAATTTCAAGTCTAAGTAGATTTGTGAAGAAAAATCAGGAGAAGACAATATTATATCCCCTTGCTAATTGTATAATGCAATTTTTAATTGCTCTGAATAATTCGTTTTTTTTTCCTCTTGGACTATAAAAAGACTGCGGATTTATTTCGTAGCTTTACGGTTTGGCAAAACCAACCCAGCTACTAGTTTAAAACCTTACATTTTACGGTATTTTTTGCAATATTCATGTTACTTTTTTTAGTTCCAAGATCCTATCGTATAATGCAATGTTACGTTTAATAATTCGTCTAATAGTTCAAGTAGTAAAAGTAAAGCATCTAGCAAAACTGAAATAGTTGATTGCAAAAACAAGACAAAGTGCTTATCAATAACGTAGTCCAACATTTTTTTAAAAAAATATGATAATATTACATCTCAAATATGCTCCTAGTCATAACTAAGTAATTTCGATTATTATTAAGCGACTTACTCAAAAGTGAAAAATATGTATAAATGCACTAACGCTGCTGAACAAAATATGTGTCATTACTAAACTATATGGAATCATTTAAAAATCAAAATATTATGCATCACTGCAGTTCATACCTTATTATTTGATTTTTTTAAGATCAATATCACAACTAATTCCAAAATAGTAAAATGCCCGAAACCTGTTCGTTTCAAGCAAAAATAAGTTGAATTCTTTCGAGAACTGTTCACACCAGACATAGTTTAAAATGCTATTTCCGAAATTTCTCAATGCATTTAATCACTTGTTTGCTTTACTGCAGAAAATATATTTTCAATCATTTTTTCTTTCTGTAACTTATTCATAAACATTCAGTGAACTAGAAGGAAATGTAAACATAAATAAATAAATAAATAAATAAAAGTCGAAAAAAAAAAAAAAAGGTTTATGTGGCTATTCTTTGTTAATGGCAAATTGCAAATAACAAAATTTAAAGAACACTGTTTTTTTTTCTATTTAAGACGAAAATAATGAGTGCATGCTAAACACATGTCATGATATCTGGGAGAATTTTTCAAGTTCAAATTATAGGATAGTAAACTATCCGTCCAATCTGATTTCAGAAAGAAATTTTTTCCCCCGATTAAGAGATTGGAAGCTTTCGTCAAAATCCTTCATCATAGCTGTTTTTCCAGATATCATATATGTCAGTCATCAACATCTTCAATCCATGATAACATCTCCAAATCTTTAGTACTGCAGAGTGATATATTTTTGAAATAAATTTGTACAAAACCAACGCAAAGTAATGACATATTTATTGCTCGAAAAAAAAAGCGGTCAACACATATCACTCATTTACTGCAACAATGTTACCGCGCCAACATCATGGGAATGGTTTTTAAGTTATGATTACAAAATTCTTGAAATCATCATTGCAAGTACAAATATCAGGGCAGCGGAGTTGGTTGGGATAAGAATAATTGCAATAAACATTTCATTCAATTTCAGATTTAAAATTTTCTCCGTTTGTTTTTTGTTTTGTTTTTTTTTTAATAAAAAAAATCACAGTTTTAAAACTCCAAGGTTTTTTGTTTTGTAAACCAACCCAGTTGCCATTTTAAAACCGTAAACTTTATGGGATTTCTTTTAGGGTATTAAAACGTACTTCAATCATTACACAATAAAATTTTTCAGTTACCGAATGATAGAAAATTAAAAACAGCTCAAAACTTCAAAAATACAATTAAACATTTACTTTGTAAAACTTAAGGGGGTATGCTAGTGTAGAATTTTGAAAATATCGAAATTTTTTTCCCAGGGATCGCCGATTGAAAATATGTAAGTATTCTGCACCATTCTATAAGTAACATTGCCGAAAACTTGTATCAAAACTTTGAACGCGTTTTTCGCGAAACTACTTTTTTCGAGCTGGCGGTAAGGATATCTCGAGTGCTAATGGACCGATTTACTTCAAATTTGGAGAGGATGTTCTTTATACATCCCTTTATCGTATGAATCTTGCCCAAAACAATAACTTTTCATTTAGTATTTTTAAAAATTCGAAATTGTTAAAAAAATACGCAAAAAAGAAAAAAAAAATCAAACAGCCACCATTTTGTAAAAAAAATATATATATATATATATATATATATATATATATAAACTTGTTCAAGGTTCATACGATAGCCGCATTCATAATAATTAAGAATCCGTTTGTTTTTTATTTTTCAGATCACCAGGAGGGTTGGAATAATGCATGCCATGACACCCTCTTTCTTTGGATCACCCACTTTGACCGCTCATAAATTTTTTTTGGTTAATTTTTGTATGTAATAATAAAAAACCAATAAGCAAATGATGATAAAGTGGATGATAAAAATCTTTTTTGTTTCCTTTGTACAGCGCTTCAAAAACCGGGCGAAATTCATGCCTCTGCACTAAAATACCCCCTTAAAAAACTTAGCGATCACCTCATTTGATGCAAAAAATTGAATCATAAAATGCCATGTCAGCTCATATTTTTTTTAATGCTGCAACAAGAGCGATGAAATTGTTTTCCGTTGAATTTAAAATAGTTTAAAATTTCAGAAAAAGCAGCAAAAAAAAAAAACACATTTTGATCATATTTTTGGTACAGTGACCCCTTAAAATATCGCTCATGCCTCAAGGCGTTAAATTTTAGGTAATGTCATCCGCATCAATACTCGTATATCTCAAAAACGAATTTATATGCAAAAAATCCAATCCAATGCCATGCGCAAACCAAGTAAAATTACTACCCTCTAAAATATGAAAAGGCCTGCATTCCAAGGTCATCATCTTGCCTTATTCTTTAACGTCGACAATTAATGAGCTTCTTAATATTTTTCATAAGCCAAACTGACTTTAAAAAGCATTTTTGTCAACGCTGTCCTTTACCGAAGATGGATTATTTTATGAAAAGTCAATTGCATCTTTCTTTCTAAACGTTATTATGCGTCAGAAACATTTTCAAAAAGAAAAAAAAAAGAATATTATTAACATTTTTAAAAGAGTATCTATATAAAAAGACTTTATAAAAATAATTTAACAGTGTTTTTAGTTTTCTTATAAGCATTCATAGACGGCTGAACAGAAAAGCATTAATAATGGGTATTGATTTCTTCAAACGATCCAATGTGGAAGCTCCACAATGCGTCAGCTTATCTTCGACTAGGAGTTGCCGATTCCAAAGCCTGATTTTCAAACATAGCAATTTTTTCGCCGATCTTCCATCGGAGCGAATAATTCTAAAGCAAACAGTCCACGTTTTTCAGCTTTCTTCAACGGCTGACACAAAAACTAAACGAGTGAAATAAAAAGAGATATCTATAAGATCTGTAATTAGCTTCTTTGTTTGCTTAAATCTGCAGTTATTGCATGTGCAAACTTTACGAAAAATGAAACGAGAAGGCTTAGTACGGGTTTTCATAAAATAACTGGATAGTAGAAAATTCTGAGAATTTCAGATGTTAATAGAAATTTGTATTCAATATAGATTACTACCGAAACCAAAGCAAAACTTAATACTTATAAAAATATAAAAAGATTTTATCATTCAATGAAAAAATAAACGCCGGAGATAGAAGGAGGGTGTTTAGCCTTTTTTTATCGAACTTTAAAAGTTAATTTGGAAAGAAAAAAACTGAAATAAAAATAAAATTTGAGTGCAATATATATATATACATATATATATATATATATATATATATATATATATATATATATATATAATACATAGTTGTAAGAAGTTCAAAGGATAAGTTTACGTTACTTTAATCAACTAGTAAATTAAACTTTTTAAGCCAATTTATTTCAGAAAATTTTGCAGATAGAAGATGGTAGTCACAATCTCTTTTAAGATTTTTTTTTTAGCCTATTAGTTTTAGAAAGGTTTGCAGTTAAGTAGATTGTGATTGCAATGAAGAAACTAAAAATATTCAGTATCACGAAAGCAAGGCAAAACTTTTGCACTTTCCACTTTTGGTTCTTTCTGGATAGTGCTCCGTCTCTTTGAATGACTCAAAAGATTACGTATAAGTTGCGCAACCTGAGAAACCTTTTTTATTTATTTATTTATTTATTTATTTGCTGTTGCTTCCCGCCTGAAATCCAGGGGTACACTCGTAAAAATTCCAGTACCTGAACACCAATGATAACTTTCTCTTTATTTTTTTTTTTTGTTTGTCATTAAACAACTCCGTCGGATAAGTACTATATAAATACATAAAAATTAAAAAAAAAAAAGAAAAAACAATGAATGTTTACTGTTGAAAATAAAATAAGGCGAACGCTGCAAAAGTCAGAGTCGTAACAGTACTTTGTTTTCATAGCAATACGCCTCATGCACACTAAAAAAATAAAAACATAAAATTCACTGCTTTAAGTCGGCAGCTGTGTTGGTTGTGGAAAACCGTAACAGTTACGGAGTAAATCCGTAGTCGCAACAGCTTTTTTTTTTTACCGTAAGGTTATTCCCGTATGGTAAAAGACCATTGCGACTGAGGATTTACTCCGTAACATCTCGGTTTTCCACAATCAACCTAGCTGCCGATTTAAAACCGTAAATTCTACGGTATTTTTTTACAGTGCATGAAAAAATATCATCTAATAAATATTGCACGATTGCAATGTATAATACTAAAGGCGATTGATTCTTCAAGCGCGAGAGTTGTTCAGCGAATGCAATTACATTCCATTATCCACATGTATTTTATTCATTTGTCTAATCTTTAGCTGGTTCTATTAAACAACTATTTCAAGGGTAAAAAAAAATTGAAATCCTTAATTTCTAATTGATCACAATAAAATAGATATAATTTTGTTATTTTTTATTCAAAAATGTGTAGTGTTGCAGAAACTTTTGAAACTAGGAACCTATTATTAACATCTTACGCCCCAATAAGATCCAAATTGTTCCCCTCCTTTGACTGTATACATTCCGGATTTGCTCAGCTAAACATAATTTTATTCCTGTGAAGCATTCTTACGAGACCTAATTGATTTTTAGCTTTTGCTTCCCTTTTGTTTTTCTCCATCGTCCCCTCTTTAATTAAAAGGAAATATTTGCTCCTGCCTGTTCAATTAAAGTTTGGAAACTCTTCTTTTCGTACAAGCATGTATAGCGAGAGCGACTATGACTCAATCAGTCTTTTTCCTTCCTTCCTTCTTTTTTTCTTCTTTTTTAGAAAATGTTAGGCCGGCGATCGAAAGTGTATTTGAAGAAACCGACCTCAAACTAGACACTTGGGAAATGCTGGAACCACAATAATGGAAAAAACTCTGAGTATAAGACAAACCGCTTAATGATAAGTTGCATGAGATTGAACAGCGAGAGAAAACTTTCTTTGTTGTCGGAACGCATGCAGCTGTGCTGTGTGCAAAACATTTTAAGCAAAATATTCACTGAACAGCAAACGAGAAGAGTTTATTGCAACCCCTGGTTTCAATGAAAATTGACGCGAAACATTTGTTTATACTTTTGCCTATCTTATAGGTTAAAGACATTTAACTTATTATTTTTTTTATTGATTTCTTCCAATTTTGTATGCAGATACATATTTATCGTATTGTAAAAATAGGTTTCACATAATTCTACTAAATTGTGTAACGCTTAATGTTGTACACAGTTGAAAATATTATGAGTTAGTCGAGGGATATTTCCAGAACATTATTCATAAAAACTCGTAGTACACTTCTTTTTGCACATCATTATTAAATCGGTACCAGATAAGTCCATTTTTCGACTTTTTGCGATGAAATTTTAAAATAAACATTTTTAATACTATAGGACTAGACTTTCCGTGCGAACCTTAGAATAAAGATGTCCGATGGGTGCTTTAAAAGTTCAGAACCTTCACGTAGCTAGTGGCTTTGTCGTCGGTACTCTGCATGTGTACATTTAGAGTAAACTCGAAAAATAGACTTAAGATACTGTATCTCTCAAGTACAGAAATTAAATTACTTTCTATAGTTAAATTTAAATCGTACAAAAGTCGGGTCGAAAGGGTTAAGGAATGAAATCAGATTCTTATACTGGTCATACAAAGAAACTGTCATTATTAAAGTTAATCGTATGTCCTCTAGTTGGATACCATCTTGAGGCCATAAATAAAAAGCGTTTTTTGTTTAATGCCGATTTCAGAAAGAACTCATATGTTGCAGAGAAAATATCCACATTTATTTGAATTCCTCGATTTATACATATGTTTCAAGTGCTTTGTTTAAACAAGTAAAATAAATCATTATCATTATTATTTTATAACAAAAATAAGAAAATTGAGGGGGAAGTGGAATCAATTTACTTTACACCGATCCCGGAAAAATTAAATCCCCTGATAAAGCCTAAAAAGATGCAGTCAAATTTCAGGCTTGAATATAAGTTTCTACTAAAGACTAACTTTTTTTTTGGGAGGAGGGGGGGGGGGGGTGATAATTATTATTATATATTTTTAAAATTATTTCTTTCTTTCTTTTATTTTTATTTATTTATTTTTAAGTGATAAGTATTTAGTATTTGATTGTTTGAAGCGATTTTTACTTGTGAGAAAACAATGACATTTTATAATTTGTAAGAAAAAAAAAAATGAGATATGTGATAATGCAAACAATTTATAAAATAACAGTCGTAAATCATAGAAACAATTCTAATTACATTCGTAGAAAATAAAAATAGATAAAAAATAATAAATTACAAAAAACAAAAAATCTGGATTATCATTTTTGGGCAATGACTGAGCATCAAGATAAGAAATGATTTCCTCACGCACCCAAAACCCACAATCATTCCCCGCAGATGTTTCAAGAGAGATGAAACAATCTCACCCTAATCCACGATAAATCGTTCTCATTATCGATAGATTGTTCTTCAACTGAATTCTATAAAAAAGTGTTCATTTCTTCCAGTCAAACAGAGCAGCGTGACGAACTCTCTCTCTCTCTGTGCGGATTTTAAGGGTCCTCATTCCCTGAATTCAGTCACCTTAATCACTCTCGGCGCCCCTATAACAAGCTAGGAAGTTTCTAATCCTATCTGTTTTTCCTTTCTCCCAGGTTATCAATTGCTATAAATCGTTGCTGACATTTGACACATCAACAGGTGCTACCCCCCTGCTAGCTCATTAGAGACCTCAGTGTCTTATAGCCTGGAGGAGCCATGAGAATGCAAGGCATGTCGGTAACGAGCCTTCAGACCCCTCTGACTGTTTTAATTGCGGTAGCCACATTCTAAAAGGCCAAACACCTTCAAAGGTGTTCTTAGGTCACGGGCAGCTGATATTTCTAAAAGCGGTGAGTTATGGGGAACCGACAGCTCCAGAAACGTTCTCCATCTGTCGATCATAACGCGTTACGTAGCTTGAGCTGACAAAATGTCAGTTATGAAGCGAAAGTAACCCAACTCGTGACACTGCAGTAACGGTAAAATGAGCGATTCGCTAATTTTGGAATTCAAACAGCGTTTTAGTTTGTGACAGCAATCTCGACAGTTTTGCGCATTACTTTTAAATCTATTTAATGTTTTTACTCAGTTATGTTCAAAAATGTTTTAGAATTTATTTTGAAATTAAATTTTAATTTATAGCATAAAATAGTACTTTCATTTTGAATAATTATTGCATGTTTCATCTAATTAATTACAAAATTTTATGAATAAATTTGTTAGAAGGCACGTAACTATATTCATATTTATTACTGAAAATAGTGTATTAATTAAAATGCGAAAGATAAGGTGTTAATTTGTGAATATTTTTTATTTAAAAACTGATATGTATCATACCTTCACTTCCCAAATATTATCGAATTATTTAAAAATCCTATTGCACGCTAACACGCTTCCTTTAATTCATCAAATAACTTCCTGAATAAATTTGTTGGGGATCACGCAACCATTTTTGTACTTTTTGTTTAAAAATTCAAGTATTTTTTTTATTATTATTATTTATAATTGTTTAAAATATTTCGTTTATTATTGCATAGAAGGGCATCATTTCTATTTAAAAAACAATTAAATTTTAACATGCCGAAAGTAATCCTAATTTTTAATTAAAATAAAAATTTAAAAAGTACTGCGAAATTACCGAAAATAGACACCAAATGCCTTATTACATTAAAGAACAAATAAAATACAAGTTTTAATTGCTGATACAAACTTGTACAGAAGTTTTCTTCTTTGTCTGAGACAACTATGGGTGAGACTAGATCAATATTTTAAACTGCAATTATCATAATTGAAACTAGTGCTAAATGCCATTTGTGCAACTTACTAACTTGGTGCTACGCACAAACTTGACATAAATTTTTGCAGATAAAACTCCAACATTTATCATTTTATTTTTTTTTATTGCAATTATGCTAAAAAGTCATGTTACGTTAAGTAGTTTAGAAAAAAAAAAAGTGGCCACCAGAGAAAATATAACTAAGCAATAAAAGAAGAAAACCAGAGTTTTTGTTTCAAATTGTAGAACGGTAGAAAAAAAAGATTCCTTATAAGCTTCAAATTTTTAATTTTGCTTTTTACGAGTTAAAATATACGACACATTGTAACACAATTTCAAAAAGCATCAATAATTTTGTTTCTTTAGAAAGGTCAATATTTGTTTATAAATTGCTATTTTAAATTTACTGTTAAATGACCTTGAAGTATTTAATTGAAGTGCATTCAAGAATTTAATTTATATTAAAGTTTCTTCCCCAGGTTAAGAGTTCATTATTTTAGAGTTTTCAAGATAGAAAAAGTTTTGGAGTGCTCTAATTTTTACATTTTCTGTATAGAAACATTTGTACCAATTTATCTAATCAATAAAATTTATTTATTTGAAATGCATTTTTATGTAAAAACCGTTGCGCATTGAAAGTTTAAGTTAGCTTTTTTCCAGGTTTAAATTAGTTATGGCCGACTGAAATTGCAAAATAGTGTTTGAATTACTATCTTTTTACAAATTACACAGTACGTTAATAATGTAGCCTTAATCTTCACCCTCATATTGAAATATGGAACAAGACCTGAAAACCAAAGCCGTATCAATGCAACTATAATGTATTTTGTACAAATGCTTAAAGTTCCAGCAAATAATAATACTTCACAAAATGTAATAAGAAAAAAAAACGTATATTCTGAACTGAAATAATTCAAACGTGAACAATTATACGTTTTTATATGATCAAATAAAAGCATCGTTTTCAACAACCGTTGTCTATGTACTGCTGGATTTCTCTACCCTTTTAAATTTTACAATCTGTTGCTTTTGGTCTCAAATTAATATCAACAAATTTCCCCCAACATGTATATATATATATATATATATATATATATATATATACAGCAAATTCAAAGATCATCATAAATTACTTTTGTAGTTTTAAATTGATTCCTGAAATACGAATTAATTGTAGACTTTTTAAATCCTAACAAGCGCAGCAGAGTGTGAGCGATTGATGCTGCTTCCATGCACTTGTGAATACGTCGAACTCGATTCCTATATTTAACAAAGAGAAAAAAAATTTAAAATTTGAAAAAGAGCGAAAAATATTAAATATATTCACAGTTTAACGCATTGTTAGTTGGTAGGAGCAATATATAATTACAATACAACGGTACAAAATTATGATACAATAAATTTATACATGAAAACATAAAAATAATTAAAATATAAGAATATAATTCAATATAAAAATTTAGAGCCATGTGCTTCATCTTTTATTTTTTTTATTTATTTAAGATGCAAAAGGAAAAGATCCAAAATCATTCGGCATATTAAAAAGCATTAAATAAAACCCTATGAATTAATGCATAACATTTGATTCTCATACTGTTTAAATTACATTATCTTTGGACATAGTGAAATTTTAGGGTATATTCTGTCCTCTTGAAGAATTATCGTGGGGAGTTGGATAATATATTTTTTAAAGACTTATTTGACCCTTTTCCTTCTTATTTGCAATTCTTAAGCTTTACCAATATGGTATAATTATCATATTTGGTATAATTATATTATTGTGGTATAATTATTATATTTTCCATCTTACGAGATAAATTAAATTTTCAACCATTGATTTGATTCGAATGTTAGTTACAGAAATGCATTTCATAGGGAATATGCTTAAAATGAAAAAAAAATCATCTTTGGTGAGAACAACGTATGTTTCTGAAAAATATGGCCACGGCTGTTTTTATCCCTTCAGCTGTTCAAAGGAATGAGCACTAAATACAAAATCATGCCATTTCCCGATAGATTTATTCGTACGTTTTAATGGGAATACTTAGGAAGAAATCATGTAAGCTGAACAAACAAAGCGAACAGTATTTTAAGCCCTCAATGGCCACCATATAGGCCCGCTGTTCAAATATCTTCCTCATTCAACTATTTTTTAAGAAAGAACTAATGGACCGATGGTGAGAACACTATGAACAAAGCGTAATCTGAGATTCAATTGTACGCAATTTTGTACGCTTAGCGATAATAACGCAAATTTCAGATTCGTGATGATTCACAATGAAAAATGAAGCTCAGTTTTGGCTAAGTTTACTACTTCTTCATGATTCTTTATTTTATTGATTAAAAATCTTGTTTCACTGACAAGATAGAATAATTATTAACTGATCGTTATCAGGTATCATGGGCGTATCCAGAAAAGGCAAGATATCGGGATATCTCTTCATCAGAGGAAAAAGCTATTCAAGAAAACATACATTAATAAAGTGCTGCCCCAAAGCAATATCGTCAAACTCCTCAAAATACATTGAATTTTTCTTCACATTTAAAACGTCTATGGTAGTTGTCTAAAATCAGAAAATATATAGCAGATCTTAATGAAAATACCTACACGTGTTTCGGGAGAGACCTTTTTATCTGTGCGAAAATGAAGGAACGCGTCCAAAATGTTCACTATTTTTCACAAGGCTTCAGTCAAACCTAGTGGGATATCACAGTAAAACGCTGAAAAGTGCTTTACTATAATGTTTTCAAGCTATATGCCGCACAAAGGTAATATTTTGCACTTAATTAGGTCATATCTGATTGCTATATTGAGTCATTATTTATCATTACAATGATAAATTTTGAATCACAATCGAGTTTGACAGAATAGATATAAATTTAGTAAAACCATACAGCGAATCTAAAATTACTTGACATGATGGTAAAAAAATAAATCAACAAATGTTGCATTTTTTACCTTCTAAATTTGTATTTTCTCTGATAAAAAATCAGAGAAATAGTTACAAATCAAAATGTTCATAACAAATCAGATCCACGCCGTATACTATCATAAACCAGGCCTTAGAAGCATATGATTCATACATTAAACTTTCAAGTGAACAACTTGAATTAAAAAAAAAACACTTTTAAGTGTTTTATTTATTTGTATTCATAAATTTGAAACGGCGACTTGAAGAATACATAAGAAAACAACTGAAAATAATAACATTTACGCTTGATTGTAAAGCTGAATTTACAATCATTAAGTTTTTTCCAAAATTTGAAAAAAAGGAGAAAAGAAAAAAAAAATGTAATGCAATTTTGAGGAAAAATCGTTTGAATACATTAAAACTACGACTTATATAAATATGCAAACATCTTCCTAATACAGACTTTATTTTCTTATTTTGACCCATAACCGAAAAAGCGTGCATACCCCTACACTACACCCTTACGTTTTCCCCCAGAGCTCTTTATATATTATCTTCTTCAAAATGCAACAAAATACACATCCATAATAGTAAACCATATTCTTAATGTCTGGAGAGGAGGGGGTGGTGCGATTTCCCCTCCTGGCCATTCTAAATGATGGTTCTGTCCAAGAGCCTAGTCTTAGTTCTCTTGGCACTAGTCCCCCCCCCCTCATTTACAGAATAATATCTGACAATGCTTTGGGCATATCACTACATCGGCTGTTGTATATATTATATATATATTATATATATGCTTCCATCCCTATAATTTTCTTTGATTCATTCCAATATTTTACTAGTATTGGTTTTGTGCTTTAGTTAAGGAAGGTGTTTATCCTTGGTTTCATTATACTAATACGTGCATCTGTCAGATGCTTCTAAATCCGTGATCAATGAAAGTAAACGAAACATACAAAGATCATTAGAAATTCATTTGTCAAGAAAGTGTAAATGAATCGGAGAAACAGGTCGTCGTAATTCATTAGTTTTTCCGAAAGGGTTTTCTTTGAATTGAATTTATCTGAAAAGGTCGTCCTTTATTCTTGAAGAGGTTTAAGTATTTAGACGAATAACAATTTTGGCAACACCCTTCTAATTTTAACTGCTGGATCAACAAATGTTCCGAAGCAAAAATAGTAAAAAATTTTATATAATAGTAAGAAGCAAATGAAAACGAAGTATGATAGCAGCATGCGCACAAGTAATTATGGTAACCCTTCACCAACTACCTCTCATTTCATGATGAACATTTGCAGCATAATATTTTGTATGCTTTAAACTTCTTAGATAATCAATAAAACGACGAATCAATGCAAAGGTGTAACATTCTGGAACTTTAAAAGCTATACACATTTTTAATGACTTAACATTTGTTAGAAAAGTAATTTCTGTATCGATTCGGAAACGGCAGAAAATAATTGTAATACATGACTTTTTGTAATTTCTGATAAATTATAATAAATTAAAAATAACGAAAGATATAAACATAGTGCTAAAGTGCATCAATTCCTCACGATAATCCTTTGAGAGAGTCGAAATATAACTAGAGCATAATGTTCCTTGTCCTTAAACGATTGTAGCCCTTTTCTTACCAGGGCGGTTTTCCGCTTTAGCTTTCATTCAGATTCGCTTCAGAATCTTTAACATTGTCTTAGAAGCAAAAAATCCGCAACCCCTCTTTTATAAATGCCTAACATTATTATGAATAACGATATACATTGTTCCGAGAGGATCTTTTTTCTCACATCCGTGTGATTTATTTCATATGTACTCAATGATCCGTAAAGCCGTGCTAAGGCCTGGTTGCTTCTAACACAAGGAATTTCCCTACTCCTTTTATCAAGTGCGGAGGGATTTTTAAAAGAACAGGGATGTCTTTTCAAGAAGGGAAAGATGAATTACATTTATTATATTTTGCTTCTTTTGTTGCCTTTTTTATTGTTTTCTATCTTGGTGGTACGTGATGATTCGCCAATTTTTCACAGAATGCCAAACGGAGGGATCGTGCAACTTGCAAATTTTCTCGCCTAAATGAATGACTGACTTCCTAGGGGAACTTTCGCTGGAGAAATTTTTCATTCAACGATTTCTTACTCATCCGGAAGCAAATCTGGTGTAATTGAAAAATTGAGAAGGCAACTACATCAACGTCTTCGATTTTTTTACTTAATGTCTTCATTTTGGCCCTCACTAATCGAGGGTTTAAAATATCAAACGGTTAATATGCAAAGGTACATGGTTTACGTTCATGTCAGTCACGTGAATTTGGTTGAAAACAGACCAATTAAAGAGAAAGATTTCATTTGTAGACAAATTCGACTAAGAAGGATATGGAAGTGTTACTATGAAACGTGTTCAGCGGTTGTCAATTTATCTGAATGGAGTTTTTCTAGTTTTCTGCTGATTAATATGCACATGAGAAGCAGCTCCCGTATTTCCTATAGAAGTCATCCGGGAAAGCACCTCCTCTTACGACTCGATCAGAGTTGGACGTAAATCTTTATAAGCGCAAAAAATTGGATGTATTCCTACTGTACCCACAGGCCATATAGGTTTGGCACGATTTCAAATAGGTAAATTGAGATTGAAAACCAAAATTCTTTCCAATACAATGGTTATTTATACAAGGAAAAAAATCAAAATAAACTTGTTTCATTTAATGACGTGCACTTAAGAGTATTGAAATTAACTTCACACATTCATGCATTTGTTCTCTTACATAAACTATTTAACATTAGTTTCAAGTTTTAAAACAATCTGCAAATAAAGAAGTTAAATAAATGATCTAGGAAACTGCAAGAATTTAACTGCAAATTAATTCTTAAAATAAATCCTAATTGCCACTTCAATAAAGGCGAAACTCGCTATATCTGAGCCCCATACCTTATGCTTTAAAATTGGCAATTTGAAAATTCGTATTGAGAGCATAATTCTCATTTCGCAATAACCTAGCTTCATTCTAACCACACGACATCTAACAGCATTCAAACCTCTCATAAGCTAATTCATTTCTCTCCGTAATTCCTGGAAAGCGAAATGTCCACTAAGCGAATGCTGCTCTTATAGACCAGAAGAGGGAATGGCTGAATTTTAGTACATTTAATTACGGCCAGAAATATGTTCCTCGCTCAAGACTCAACCAAGGATGTCTATGCAGCCTCTGTGGCGTGTTCCTTTTTGATCTTGTACAAGGGGGATGATTGTGTTATAGGGACAAATAGTTGATCTGATACTAGAGCCTCTAGATTTACGGAGTGGTGTGAGCGAGGAAGATCTTGATAGATGTTACCACGCTTCGCTTGATAAGGGTGGGGATCGCTGTAATCACATATTACTGGGCTAAACAGGCTGGGACCCTCTACAAATTGTGGAATGTTTTCATTCAACGGAGAAAAAAATGCATGTATTGTTTAAAAAAGTGGGGAAAAGGATGATTGTGAAAAAGTGGTAGAGGAGATTTTTCGTTTTTTGAGAGTCGTAAACCAGAAAAAAAAAGTGATGTACACCAGAGATCTGGAGCGGATTTGTAGAGCAGGACATAATGTAAGGTTTAATGCAACGATTGGAATACACGTAACATTATTATTTTTGCAAATAGAGCATACATTTTGATGCATATTTTACACTTAATGTGCAATGATTTAAAAGTATGCTTCTAATTTAACGCAACAGTTCACCGACGCGGAATTTTTTAAGCAAAAAAAAATTATTTCATTTTTTTTATTCATTTATTTTTTGAAGATTTACTAACACAATTTTACAGCTAGATAACAGGAATTTGGAGATAAATTTGATCATTTATTTTAATCTTGTTGCTTAGTCTAATCTGTAATTTCTTTCTTTCTTTCATTTTTTTATCGTAAGCATTTCAATATATTAAAGGATTCCCTTACAACTCACAAACATGAAATTTTTAATTCCCTCTGCTCTTTTAAAATGATCTGTGATGATTGGTCCCCCCTTGAAACTTCTATTCAGTGCACGGAAGAAGCGTCTCTGTACATAAATTATTTCTTAAAATTATTTCTTAAAATTCTACCCCAAAATACTGAAGCGTTCCTACCTAACCTATAGACGTGCATTTTATCTAAGCCAATTTTATTTTTAATTTATTTCTCATAATTATGTTAAATAGAAAACGGTCCTACATAACTTCTAAACATGTATTTTTATTTCTTTCTGGTAATATATTAATTTTTTAACATGAAATTTTTAATTAAAATAGTTCGTTTTCAATATAAATTTTAAATTTTCTTTGAACAAATTTTCATTAATTTATCACACAAAGCTACACTTCTTTCTCTGAAGAATGATTCCGTTCAGAGATCTCAAGCAACCACGTTTTTGAGTTGCTCCGCTCTTACTCTGCTTCGACTTCTAATGGTGGTTTCACACCAAATGCGACAAAGACAATATCCAGAAAAAACTTGTCTTTTCCGCGAAAGAGCCGAGCATATTTTTGAAGGCTAAAATAAGCTCTGCGCTTGCGCAAATGAGAAAAGACATGTTTTTTGTCTTTGTCTGCTTTCACACGAAAGGCCACAAAGACAAAAAGTCTTTTCTCATCTGCGCAACCGCAGCGCATATTTTTGAAGTCAAAGATATGCCTTGTGCTTGCGCAGATGAGAAAAAAACAAGTTTTCTTTGCCTTTGTTGCCTTTGGTGTGAAAGCACATGCTCTAGCCCCGCTCCAACTTTTCTCCGTGCTCCGAATAGTTATAATATGAATCCTATTCTTTATATCTTTTTTGTGTTGTAAATGTCTTAATAGGTATATATGTGATAAAAAAATCTACTTATAGTTACTAAAAGTTACTCATAGATAATTTATCTATCAATAAATAATTTATATTTTAATTGCACTGCTTTGCGAAAAAAAATAATAAGTACTCTGCAAAAAAACCTCATTTATTTATTTTTAAGTACAAGAACGTAATTTAAAAAATCGGAGCAGTTGAGCACAGCATTTTTTATTGCTCCGACTCCAGTTTTGAGCAAAATTTTGGTGCTCCGCTCCATGCTTCGTTCCAGATTCCTTATTCCCTTGTAAGCTATAAGTGTGCATTTTGTCTTCACCAATTCTGCACTTGATGTAAAGGCTATATATCAAAACATCCATGATTTAATAGCTTATTATAATTACATGCTAATCAAAACTCTAACGACAATCATTAGGTAATAGATTCTATTGGGTAATTAGTTTGTTCATCTTACTAGATATTACGAATTATTCCCATTCGAACTAATAAGACTTTATTGTATATGATTACGGTTAACTTCCACTTAATGAACAAGGAAAACGCGTTAGTTCTAAATTGATTTTCATTTTCATCCCAGTAATCTGCTGCAAAAGTCGCACACTAACGTCTCGTGCTGTGCATCCGGTAATAAAGCGGGAAAATTTATGCTTACCCCCGGCCGCAGTAGACTAAACCCTAATAAAGAATGACCTCTGTCAGCTCTGCTTAGCTCCTTTCATTTCTGAGAGAATATACGAACCAAACAGGAGGAAAGACCCTCAATAGGAGGGGAAGAAACATGCACACCCCAATTTTATTAAATAAGCCAATCGAGTCAGCAAGAGGATTGGTTAGGGCACAAAAGGCAAGCCAGAACGACGGAGGAAATGATAACGAAATAATTGCTTATGGTGTCTGGCAGTCGAAATTGAATTTTATGCCGGAGTTCTGTTTAATGAAAGTATGATATTGAAAGTAGAAAAGAAAATAAAATATCACAAAAATGTAGACTTAGTCAACTTTTTGGATGAATAAAATAAAACTAGATCAATTAACTTAATATTAATAGTATTTCAAGAAATATTTTTGGCAAGGAGAAAAGAAGATAGGGTAGTTTTGTTGCTCCTTCCTTTAAATAAAATATTAAAAATTCAGAAAATGAAAGATATTATCTTTGTGGTACATTTACATCTTACTAATGTTCTTCAGAGCGAAAAAAAATCTCTTTTCATTTATTTTTTTTAATGTTATATATGTGGCGACTGAGCTTTAATATTCTTGGGTTTAAGTAAACCCGAAAATTCTGAAAAGAAAAGGAAATGTAAATGAAATAACTGATCATGTGGAAAAAAATAGTATTTTTGCGGTAAAAATAAAAAGGAAAGACATAATGTTAAGCATAAAATTTGTAAAAAAAAATGAGGAAGTTGTGTGTTTTTAATAATTTTCTGAAATTTTGTTAAACGCGCTTTTTTTTAATCGACGCTGTTATTCTTTGCTGAAATAAAACTTATGTATTTTTTTAACGTTTCCTTTAAATTAGTTTTCACACCAAAAATTGCCTGATTCCAACTGCATAACTGCGCTCGAAAAAACAAAACTGATATTTAATAAACGATGCATTTATACTTATTCTCAGGCTAACAATTATTTGACACCAACCGCGTTCACTGAAACAAAACAAGAGGAAATAAAAGTGATATTCTTTTTACGGGTATTGCATCCACTCGCCTCATTTTTATGGGATTCGCCATAGTTATTTTCACATCGTCCCCCGTCATATCTATTTTTACACATACAACTGTTTTGTGCCTACCAATATTTTTTAACGAAAAAAACCCGACCCTCTTTCTCTCAAAAAAAGAAAAAAAACTAAACTCTTCGCCAACCTTACCTGTTTTTCTCATAATTTTAGATTTCTCAATGTGGCGAGTTGAATACAAAATGGCTTCGACTTTGTGTGTGCGCATTTCATATATAATATTCCCCGTTACAGTGTGATGCAAACTGAGCTACACATAGGGTGGGTATAATTTAAGATACCCTATGTACACATGCGTAGAGCTCGTTGTAATAGACATATGTCATTGACATTCATGATATTTTACATGAAACATGGGGGAAAGAAATCTAGCAAGAAAATAGCAGTTCAAAATTTTACTGCCATGTGAGAAGAGGGTGCATGAAGGAAAAAAAAGAAAAAAAAAAAGGCCTTACACATAATTTGTTTAATGTACATTAAATGCGTCAATCATGTCTTGAAAGCCACGTGAGAAGGAGCATGGAGAAAAAAATATGGAAAAAAAAACTTCACACAGAATTTATTGAATGTGCATTCCATGCGTGAATCATGTGTTCAAAGCCAAGTTGAGAAGAAGAAACATGGAGAGAGAAAAATTGGAAACAAAAAAAAAAAACTTTACACAGAATTTGCTGAATGTGCATTCCGTGAGTCAATAATATGTTCAAACCAAAAAATCTTCATACAGAATTTGTCGAATGTACATTCCATGCGTCAATCATATTTTCAAAGCATGATAGGTATGTTTATAATATCATCACGAAAGGTTTCTCTTTCAATTTCATCAAATTGGTGATGCGAATTGTAGTTGCTAGTGAAATCAACTACTTTAACTGTTGCTTAAAATGTGAGCTATTATTTTCTCATTGCGGATAATTTTTCCTACATGGCCCGTATAGCGTATATGAGTCATTCTGAATTGACATGTGCGTGAAACTCATATTTGAAGTTTTGGGGCTTATTTGAAAGATTTTTTTTAAATGATCTGGCAAAAATAAAACACTAAAAAAAGGGAAAATGATATAAATACAAGAAAACAATAGTTCTTTAAATATGGTTTGCTGCATTACGCTTGGCATATTCGAAAATATTTCCATTGGAAAGGAATTAGTTTACAAACCATTTCGTTTCACTTGATTCTTCAATCCTGGGAAATGCATAATAGTTTCAGTGGAAAATCGTTAATTTCCCCAAAAAATAAATATTTACTTGTTTTACTTTATACATCTTTGAAACTTTTTTTTCTGAAATTGCAAACGCTGAACACTATAACAAGTAAACAATGCTGTAATTCATTAAATAAACTTAAAACAAAATTGTCGCAATCTATTATTTTCCGTTTATTTATTAGAAAAGCATCCGTACTTTTATGCATGCTTGACGTGCTCAGAATAAATATAATAACGTTAATGTAAACTCAAGAGCGGATGTTTATATTCCAGGATAGATTGTTGTAATCACGAGAAGCTGCTACTATGTCCCCTCATTTGGGGAGTAAAATCGGACAGAAGTGGTTGGCGCACGTTACCTAAACATAAATCACATTAAAAACCGACTAACGTTTACATCTGCACCCTTTTAAGGTCGCTTCGAGACTGAACTTTTAGTTATTATCAAACAAAATCACTCAATGAACTTTAAATAATTTCAAAATTATAATAACCACGAATTTGGAGTGGAGCGTGAAGAGACGGGGCTCTGCTCGAAACATAGCAGAGCCGAAGCAAAGAAATTTGATTAACACTGCTCCAATGTTTTTTGTAAATTATATATTTACGGTTAAATAAATAATCTATAAGTTACTTTTTAATCTATTAATAAATCAATAAAAAGTGATAAATAAAAGGATTCCTATTAAAAAAAATGGAAAGCTGGGAGTGGAGCCGGAACAAGTGTACTTAGAAATCGCATCAGAGCTGAAACGGAGCCGGAACAAGAACACTTAGAAGTCGTATCAGAGCTGGAGCAGTGCCGGAGGAGGTGTAGTTAAAAGTCGCACCAGAGCTGGAGCGGAACAGTTAAAAAACTTATGTTCCAGATCCCTGATAATAACAATATTAAATTTTTCAATAACCATTCTTCTGTGTTGCAACCCGACAATGGTAGGTCTGAATCCCTGCCTCACACACGTCGCCTTTATATACCATGAAACAAATTAGTTGTTATGACACTTCCGTGGCATTTATAAAACCTGCCTCATAGGCATTTCCCTGTAGCATGTGGGCATACTAGAGTTGGATACATGAAAACATTCCAGAAGTTCATTGGAATCTGATATCACTCGATATACGATCTTTAGATCATGTAACACTCTCGATGATGCCACCACTATTTTCTTAGTTTTCTCACTATGGAGACGCGGATGCAGGCAGCACTCCCCACGCGGAAGTCTTATAAGATATTATTTCCCCATTAGTGAACTTCAGAATTAACAATGCCTGTGTAGTTGAAGAAGTTCCAATGAACCTCAAAAATATCGTGGACTTAAGTTTACATTCAAAGAACATTTTAATAGCTTACCCTTATTTATATCTAGCTATTCCTTAGCAGTATTAGTGGTGTAGCTAGTTAGTTTAACTTTTATTATTATTATTTTTTAATTCTTTAAGGGAGAAGATGGCTCATACACAATCTATATACCACCCATTTGTAGCAACAGCGGCAATCATCATTGAAATTAGTACTATTTTTTCCAAGTTAAAAAAATAAAACTAACAAAATTAATTTCATATAAAAATGTATTAATTTTAAAAAAAATAACAGTTAACTTAAACAATAAAAATATTACTACTTTGTTCATTCCTAAATCAAAAGTTTTTGAGTTATTACGTAGTTGCAGCTAATGCGCGGTATATATATATACTAATAAATATAAAGAAATATTAAGGAGTTCTTTTTAAAAGTATTATAATTTTTAGTGTTTGTTCTTATATAAATTCTTGTGTAATATTACGATTACTTTGCTTTATAATTTAACGTAAGAAATGCTAGTGTACTTGTTGCTCTTCTGTGTATTTTAACAAGTTAGTTCAATGAATATTAACCCCTCCCCAACCTTGGATAAATATCATTTTAAATTCACAGGAAACATATCTATTTAATACCTGTTTTTAAATATAAAGCTTTATCTTCGTCCATCTAACATAATATAACCAGAGAGTAATTTAATTCATAATTTAAAAACCGATATATACTATATTTCCACTAATTGCCATTAAAAATCGAAAGTTGAAGGGAAAGGAAGGACTTCACACATTTTATTTATACTGATTTCGAAATTACTTGCATTGAAATTATTATTTATTCCTTATGAAATTTAAAAATGCCATATACGGCAATAAAAAAGAGAAAAAACTGAAGCAAATTATGGAGATTCATAAGTTTATCGAAGCCAAGGTACTTTATCAAGTCGAGAATGTACTGTAAAGTGGAATGAAATGATCAACATTTGGGATAAATTTGCATTGGGAAATATTTCTTCCATACAAAATAAATGGCAGACGAAGAGAAATGGAAAAAAGCAATTATGCTAATCAGGAAAAAGAGGCTGATTTTTCTTATTTTCCGGAATTTTACAGGATTAAATAATCTCGCACTCCCGGTCCGTGATGTTCTGAAAAATGATCAAAGAATTTTTATTATATTTTCCGAAACACTCTCGTAAATCACGTGAGAACATTTCTAGTTTTGAAATTTTATTGCTTGAAATGATATTTTTAATGGCAATAAAAATATGCATACAAGACATGCAAAATATTTGTATTCTTTGAAAAACTTTTTTTTTAACTTATGGAAAAATTATGCTTTAGCATTTTTAAGAAAAATAAACAGAAAGAGGAAATTCATTGTGGTAGAAGACTAAGTTCTGAAAAGAAATTGCAATAAACAAGACAAAATTCTGAACATTCAATGTATACAAATGATATATTTGCATGATTACAATATTCATAGTAAAAATCCACAAAACGAGAGATAGTTAAGAAATAGGTGTGTCTTATCAATATACACCAGGCCATTCCTTGTGTGCGCAAGGAAGAAACTAACTGTCGGGCTGAAGGAGGAGGTTGCGAAATGAGAGGGGAAATCAAGATCTTTATTACCACAGCTGTGAAATTAAATTACTTATGTTTAACTGAATTTACTGATTTGTTGAAAAACCACTTTATTGAAAGGTGGACCGTTCAGCTCGCCAAAAGATCGCGTGATCATGATCAGAAACGCGTTGCATTCTGACCGCCTAAAAGATAACCCTAACGCTCGGTCTAGTTAATCTTTGGTCTGGGGGTGTGCGCAAAATCATAGACAACAACTGAGTAACTAAATTTTAGTTTCTCAGTTGTTACTCAGTCAGTCAGCACTTAATAAGTAAATGTAGTTCTGCGCAGAAAAATGACATCTTATTTGATGCATTCCTTTGAAACTCCGAAATAATCTTTTTATTAATTAATTACTTTAATTAATCCCCAGATTGATTATGTCGTACAAATACTGCTTTTTTTTAGATGTACATCCACACATAAATATGATGAAGTTAATGATCCACAGCATGAGAATCCCATTATCAAAAAAACTTTGAAATACTTATTTCACATTTTTTTTCTTTGTTTCCAGACATTTGACTTATGATAATGACTAGTTTTTCAACTTAATTTCAGTATTAGACGTTCGTGCTAAAATATTTAAACATTTTATTGAGATACCGTGAGTCCTAGAAACAAAAGAGGAATAATCAAAGTAAAAAGCTAAATTGAATTAAAACATGAATGGAAGTGCAAAGTCAACTGCAGCGCTTGAAAGTATTACGTTTATTGCCTATTGGAAACAAAAAACTATATTGTAGAAACGTGGACTTAAAAACCAAGAACCGTAATTCACTTAACATTCAAACATTGTATACTCAAAAGTAGTAAATTCCTACGACATATGCGTTTGTAACTAGTAAAAAGAATTATTATAATCAAATTTTTAAACATTAACATATTTTTAGACGGATCCGATAATTTACGTGATATTAGTAAATATTTCACGTATTTATGCTTACTGGTATTCAGTTATTTTTCCAGACTCGAAAATACTCCTTTCTTTTCCAAAAACGTTTACACTAGCTTGTTGAGTGTACGAAGTCTTGCCGTCAATCACCACATCAAACTGGAAATACGATCCGAGCTTTGGGATAAAGATAGGAGCTTCATGGTAGAAATGTGAATCATGTTTAAAGGATCTAGTTACCCAAGGGATATTCGTTTCATTGGAAGTGTTTGATGGACTTCCAGGGACTTTTATAATGATGTAGGATTACTTTGATATGTCTGGATGTAAGAACAGGTGGCGGTTTTTAACATTTCTTAGAAATCAGATTCTTTTGTTGGGTATCAGTTTTAATAAAATTATATGAAAAATGAGAAAGAAACTGATTTAGAGCATTTATTGTTAAAAGCAAAATTGATATTTTATTTCAATATTTTACATCAGTACAACGCTTTGTTCTTGCCAGATTCTCTGCCCACGCAGTTTTCAATTGTCACTGTTTTTGTTTCTTCTCAATTTATACACCTTTAGTTTTCGATGTTTGATATTAAGAAAGGACTTTCAAATTACGTAGCACTATTTTTGTTTATTCTCAATTAAATTATCATTAGTTTTCGATATTTTGAGACGATAGAGAAAAGAAGGCTTTTTAATTCATTTTCTTATTTGTTGATGGATAAGTTCTGGAAACTTTGCTTTATTTCTTAACATAATAAAGGAAAATTTCAATCACACTTGTACTGCAGAAAGAATTACCTTTTTTACTGTGCTAACAATTAGATTATGCTTATGTTGCTCCTATTGAGAATGTGATCTTCACTTTTTTGGGACAACAATTTGCCTATTGTATTCGTATTTAAGTTCTCACGCACTCAAGGGAAGATTTCCTGCATTTATGAAATATGCATAACCACATTTTACCACACACACACGCCCTAAACAACAGCTCTTCTCAAATCCCTATAAAATGCATAATAAACTTTTTTTTACTCCAAATTCTGTTATTTATGTTTAACCATATAACTATCGAAGTTGAATGAACAGGAGAAAATATAGAACATTTCTTGTAAACATTCTTAGATCATAACTTCGAAAATGTGATTGGTGAACCAAGTACATCAATTACACTAATAAAATGCATATAATTGTCAAACGCAGACATGCATTAGAATAATAAGATAATAAATTATAAAATACATCATTGTCAAGTAAGAAATATTTCCTAAAAATATTTAAGTAAAACTAAAACAATTTTCTACGCACAAAATTTTTCTTAATAAAAAAAAGTCTTAGACTTAAACTTAACAGTTGTTGCTAAACCGGCAGCTTACAAATGACTTTATATTAAGTTAAAAAATGCGTGAAGAATTTGAACACTTGTCCATACTAAGTTTCCAAAATAAATACTCTAACTTCATTATATTATTATTTTTTAAAAGTATATTAACAAACTGATAAAAACAGTAGTTTTGTTATACTTTTGTCAATTTGACATCGATTTTTAGTTTATTTGATTGGATGAAAAAAAAGGGTAAAATAGCCCATGCGTTAAATTTGTTGGTTAAGTCACTGTTCATTACAGGAATAGTTCAATAAAAAAAAGTCCAAATAAGTTATACACTTACAAAGTTTCTGATTCATTTATTTTAAAAAAATGCTGCATAAATGTATTTTTAAAAAATAATTTTTTATTTTTCCGAACAAAGATTTGAAAAATTGGAGGAAAATTTAGTGATGCTTCAAGAAGTTTAATCTAAGCAATCCTTTAAAATAATAGAAATGGAATCTCGTATAATTATTACAAATGAAAAAAACGAGGTTGACGTACATGCAAGAATTGTAAATACTTCTTGTTTACTCTTTCTTTTTTTCTTAGAAACTCGTTTTCCTTAAGAATCTATCAGCATTATTAAAATATCAATCTCAATAAACGATTGAATTACATTTTAAAAATAAAGTATCTAATGATATAACTTTTTTCTTATAGACAGGAAAACAAGAAACAAACGGGTCAGTACTAAATTTGAAATATTTCACATTTGATGCAAGCTTTGAAATAATAAGCTACCGTTACTTTTTATTCCGGTTTTGGGGAGGGGAGATGAGGATTAATTTGCTTCAAACAAACTTTCAGAGCCTTTTTTAATGTTGCAGTAAATTTAGCTCGCATGTAAATAAAAAAAAAGTAGGGACTATTGTTTAGAAAATAGAAAGAAACATTGCAGTTTTGTTTTTCTTCACAGTTTGACTGTTCTATGTGACTCAGATAACAGTAAAACTATGAAGAAAAATAAAAGTACGTTTCTTTCTATTTTATAAACAGTAGTTCCTACTTATGACTTTTCTTTATTTACATGCCAGCTGTGAAACAGAATGCCTAAAAAGAATAATCAAAATTAAAAATAAAAACAAAAAAACTTAGCCTGCGATAGTATTACAAAGAAAACAAGGTATAACTTCTATAAAAAATTACCCTTCGAAATGACTGTTTCGGTCTACCTAAGTACGTAATAAACAAGCATGTTAACATGTTGTCAAAAAATATATGCATAAATCTTGCGTCGCATGCGCTTATAAAGAAAAGCTTCAACAAACCTTTCAGCGAGCTTAATATAAAAGAAGCAAAACGTGTTCAAGAGAATAGATCTCCCAATAATTTTCTTCCGAAAAGAAAAAAAAAAAGGAAGAAAAGAAATCAAACAGATGGATAAGAAAGAAAACGGAATCTGTCCCTTTCTTCCAACCAAAACAACAATTTAGAGTCACCAATCTAGCAGCAGAAGTCAGCACCCCCTGCCGGCAAACGAGGCCACTTTTCTAGGACGGCAAAGCAAATGAACTGCAAATAACAGGGCTTGCAGTGTTTGCAAGGAAACTGGCTTCAACACTCTTAAATCACGTTTTAGACTCGAAAAGTAAGTATGTGGGGCATCTTTCGGTAATGTCAAAATAGTAGGTTTGGAAATGCCTTTTTCTTTCCACCAAACCACTTTAGACAAAAATAAAGGGGAGATCTTCGGATAGATTTCCCACAACTTTTAGCTCGGATTTTATGATATGCTGATAATAATGCTTTTCTATCATTGCTCGATAGAAACAATGAAAGGAAAAGAACGAAATGGAGAAAGCAATACAAACCATAACAGATTTACAATGCGGCATCATTTAGACAATGTTATTTTTCACTTTTGCATGGAATGAATTTAAGGTACTAAATACAAAACTGTTTTCAACATTAAAATTGAAATATGTTTAAATAAACACAACTTCACTTAAAAATGCTTAACTACTAGTATTTTTTAAATTTATTATTTCTAAGTTCAGCTGCTTTTAAACTGATATCATGAGATAAGACCGTGTATTGTAAATGAAAGCAGTGCTACAACCACATGATTGTTTTAAGTGCTCCCAACTATGATTTAATAGGTCAAACAGCAAACTGCTCGTTTCACCATGAGTTTTTTTAACAATCAAATACTGTTTATTGTTCGAAATACTTCGAGTCGTCGATGATTTATCAGTAGAAGTATCAAAATTGTAGTAGAAAAAAGAAGGCAATTGTCCAAAAACGGAGCATTTCCTGAAAAAAAGAGTTATGTCACGCCATATGAAAGTTAAAATCATTTTATTCAAAAATATATAAATAAAATGATAATCGACAAAAAATGTCTTCAGCCAAAAATGTTTGTTCTTTAATGTTTTAATTACTATTTTTGAATTTAACATATTTTCACATAAGTAACATATCCGTGGAACGGCCCAGAAGCAGGTGTGAAACCATGTAGTATGCCTGCCGTTTACACAAGCGACCAAAATGATAATTTTAATTAAACATAAGACGTTAAATATAGAAAAGCTGGTGGAATCTTTTGTTCGCTGCCCGAAATGCACTAAATAAGTTACATAAAAATTGTTCGAAATGGTCAATTTTATCAAATTAATTTTGAAAACTGAGAGCAAAATTACATGTGAGAAAAATATATCAATTGCTTAGTAATGCTTAATAACAAAAGGCTTTTTTCTGTCAAAATCACATTAAAAAAATTTTTTTGCTTGTTCTAACGCTTAAATTAGAGACATGTGTCCGAAAAATTGTCGGTTTTAAAAATAATTTCGTTAAATAAAAGTTTGCATAAATAATTTTACAAACTTTGTGGTTAAACACAGTTTAAAATAATACACGAAGCAATTGATGCAATCACGAAACTTACTCCGTATTCCTTTCTTGTACAAAGTACAGGAAGTATTGCAATCGCGAAAATTTTCCTTCTCAAATTTCAGCCTAAATTTGCAATTTAATCCCAAATAAATCAGTTTGGACGTTTTATCACAATGCCCGTATGTACGTACGCATGTGCCGTATGGACCACTGAAATATCAATTTTGACCATTGACGAGTTTGTCGTGCCGTCTGTGTGTGAGTTTCTGCGGATGCGCTTATCTCGCATAACTTAAAAAACGGTTAGTCGTAGAAGGTTGAAATTTCGTATAAAAGACTTGTATAATTGTGCACCTCCCGTTTTAGTAGCAATCGGATGTTCTAAAAAGTGTGTTTTATGCGATTTTGTGTCAATTTCAGGCAAATTTCCAGTCGTTTTTAATATTATGATATTTACCCAAATGCACTTCTGAAACCAACTCAATAGTTATGTATATTGGCGGCCATTTGGTTTAAAAATCACTTTTTAAAAGAAACAATTTTTAAAAATAACGCATGACAAATTAAAATGTAATATTTAAAAAAATTCTGAATAAAATGTAAAATAAACTTTTAAAATTAATTTATCAAAAACCGCGTAACATTATTAACGTAGATAAAAAGTGAGCATGGGCTGTTTAAAAACGAAAAAGAGCAATGCATACAATGTTTTAACCAAATACTTATCGGAAAATTCCAGTGTTTTAATGCATTTTTTAAAAAGGTCGAATGAGGCACTTTCTGCGCATGTGTCATGTGTAATGGACAAGATTGCGGATTTCTGAACTGAAGACGAATTTGAAACAACGCTGTCTTTAATTAGACTGTTTCTTGACCGTTTTTTTAAAAGAAACACGCTTTGAAGTGTATTGTCTGACCTTCTTAACTTCCTAAATACAAAGTTTCAAGTTTCAACATCGCACACACACATCCACAGACAGACATTTCCTTTTGCACGTATTGGTGATACATATATACTCAATATTTCATTTGAACATTTTACACGCATTTATTTTTCTTTTGACGGAATGAAATAACCGTACTTATAAAATCTAAGCAACACCCGTAATATTGAACCAGCTGAGATGTGATTCTTTCCGATGAAAATGTAAAATGAGCATGAAATATTGGATTGTTGTTAAATGTCGTTTCAAAAGCACATAAAAACCTGAAAATATAGCATATTTTTAACTGCATGCTTGTTTAATGTCTTCTGCTTGTATGCTAAAACTTTGCAAGACCCTTAAATTTAAGAAGCGAAATACGTGGTGCCTGGAAGAGTTTGAATTATTCAATCTAAAAACAGGTAAGAAAGAGTTTAATGCATTTTTGTAAATTATTGTCATGAAACCCCCATTTTCCACCGTTTTTTTAAGGGTATGGGACAGGTATCGTGTTAATAGCATTTTTTTAGACAACAAAGAAAGGAATATCAAATCACTATCGTTGCTGTATAACACAGTTATTTCACTAAGAATCCAATTTTTTAATTAAAATTAAAACTCTTTATTTTCTAAACTATGAAAAGACAGTAAATGACCTTCCGTTTTTATGAACAGATCTCAAGGTCCGTTACCCATAAAGCAGAAAAATAAAATCGTGCCACAAAAATGAAATCTACCATGCATTACGAAATATCTTTAAATTCCTATCTCAACACAGAAAATTTGATGCCAGCAAAATAACTTACAATTCACGGATCTTTAAGTAATGGAGGGAAAAAAACTATCCTTCACAATTTTCTCATAAGTGAGAAAAGCTTTTTTCTTCGTCGACGACCACTTACATAGCTTTCGGAAGCAATTTGCGGAAAATGCCTATTTTTATCCTCACTAAGAGCACAGCAAATTGTACTGCTTCTTTAATAGATCTCAGTAGCCCCGTTATTACAGTAGCTGAAGGTGGATGTTCCCCTTTAGGTCCAATAATGCTTGGTCGTGTCAGACTTGTTTTGACGCCTTCTCGAAAGTGGTGGCTAACTAGGACCACCCGTTTTCAACGGTCTACCATGAAAGTACTCATTAGCTATGCTCCACTCGCTTCGAAATCAATAGGCCGCGTGAAGGAAACCGAATCTCACACCTATCCAACTGTTGGTTTATTCACTGCCTTTTATTTACGGTCTGATGTCAAGGTGATTTGCGAAATCAACAAACCGGATTGCGTCACTCCCGTTTGGACTACAGACACTGAAATGATGGATATTCTGCATTCGAAAATCTGAACTTCAATATGAATCGTCAATTTTATATCAAATTTAACATTTTAGCTTTATGTATTTATTTGTATTTAGGAGATGATAAATTTCATTCCTTTTTCTTTCGTGGTATAGTGCACGTTTAAATACAAAAAGGTGGTTGTGTTTCATACTTTCGTAAGAATGTCATAGGTTTTTCTACATTTTCTTTCCCCTTTCCTGATTAATTCTGATAGTTAGAATGCATTTCTTTACATCTGTTTTGTTACAACTGTACTGAAGGACTAGTTCCCATAGCTTCAAAACACACGTGTGTAATTTTCACGAAAATTTGTGTGTTAATGTGTATCGTATGCTAGCTTATAAGTTTGTGATTTTCTATTTAACTCGTTGTCCCACTAGTTTTGGTAGAGAGAAAAGCATTTTGACATGATCGAAAATAAAACCATTATGCTTCTATGACATATCTGTTAACGAAATGCTTTTCGTTATGTTGTCTGTATATATATATGTATATAATAGTAGTTTCAGGTACAATGACTTTTTGAGATGTGGTGTTATTCATCAAACTACTAAGCCATTCCAATATGTCTATGTCCATAGTAAAAATTTTACAGATGTATATGTATCAGAAATACTTAAAAGTATTTGTGCTAAAATGAGATCAAAACGGATAAACAATGTTAGTAAAATGCATAGATTAAAGAAGAAAAAAGGCAGGAGAGGAGAAGAGGCTGCAGTGTTAAGACGATGATAATCTTGCTTACGATGGGGCGAAAATATTTATGAATTTTACACGAATTATGAGCTATAAAAAAGTTTTTCTGTAATAACAGTTTATCTTATAAATTTAGTATCCGAAATGTATGCAGGTGCCGTATAGTTTAATAATCCCATTTTTTGCACGAAACAATTTCACACTGACACCTACGAGCAATGCATTTCATACGGTTATTTCTAACCTTCCATGTATCTCTCAATTCTACCAAATGCGTGAGCCAAACACCAATACTTTCATTGAGTTAATGTTTATCTCCTGGACATTGAATCGATAATTTCATTGATGTATTCCAAATGTGATAGCTAGCAATCTCGGTTCCATTTATTGCGATAACTTGACCCTTTTATTTATCTTCTTCACTTTGCGGGTACGAAACGACATTTCAATGGTTTCACCAATTTATTTCGCGTATTGATCACGGCTTTGGTTAATTCGAGCCGTGATAGAACCTCCCACTTATTAACTTATCTTCCTCCTCAAGAGCTATTTGTTGGGGCAGTGAAAGTCTCGAATTTTAATCGGAGTCCATTTAACTCGATTATGGATCATGCTCTGCTGCATTTAAAATGCGCTGTAAAAAACATAATTCTTTATTTATACAATAAAAAAGTGAATGCATTTAATTATTTTTTAATGTACTGCACGATAGATCATTGGTCAATTTAAAACTTTCAGCTAAGGGCAAAAGAAAAATTATAAAATTTAAGCTGTTCTTTCATTTTGTAATGGTTTATTGTTAGATAATAAGATAATAACTTTTATGCAATGCAAGTTTAACGCATCCGTAAAAACATTAACGTTGACGATTGAAGGAGGACTCGTCAAGCTCAAAAATTCGCGCTTCATTATTAATTTTATCACAAATATCAATAAATAAGTCATTGACAGCAGTATAAAAAATCGAAAATACTTAATTTTTAATACATGAAAAGGAAAAGTACTAGAATGTGTGGGGGAATAGTTCCATAGAGCAAATGTGCCCACGTACGTTTTATAAATCATGTTTTACGGGAAGTTTTGAAGAAATTCCGACTGTAGTATAAAATCGAACTATAGTATAAATAGTCAAAAAAAAAAAAAAAATCAGTGTTTTTTTTTTTTTTTGACCTGTATAATCATTATTGCTCTTCACAAACGTCATCAACGGGTGGATCGTCTGCATATGTTTTGCCTAAAGGATATCGTATATTCAGTATGCCTATAATAAGCTACATGTATGCTTTGAAAACACAATGTCACAAATCTCTAAACTCTCAGGATTACGTTTTTTACTTTCAACTTCTTCTCTTTGATCATTTTTGCTCGTCAGAAGCGTCATCAATCGGTAGGTCCGTCCGCAGACTTCTTGCCTAAAATTTCGCATATCCATTCTGGCTATGATAAGCTACCTGTATGCACCAAAATCTCAATTCGGCAAAAAAATGGACTTTAATCGTTTTTAATCAGTGGCTCTTCATTTATTGTCCCTCTGAGCAGGGGTTAGGGCTCTTAAATATTTGTTTTGGTTTTACATAGTTGCAAAAAGTTTGTAGCAGCACGTAGGTATAAGTGTCAACAATTGATAAGTCGTCTGCAGATTTCCTGCCTAATAGTCTTATTCACCAACCGATGCAAACCTCTGTCAAACACTCGAAACGCCCATTTGAGCGTTCTCATTGGTTGAGGAAGCCTTTGATCTGCAGTTCGAAGGCTCAAATCGGCTGTTAAGTAACGACTTAAATGATATCGCAGATCCATTCTGACTATGATACGCTATCTGTATGTACTAAAATCTCAATTTGGCAAAAAATGACTTTGATCGTTTTTCCCAGCGACCCTTCATTTATTATCCCTCTGATCAGGGGCTAAGGCTCATAAATAATTAATTTAGTAGTTACAGAGTTGCAAAAAGTTTGTAGCAACGTGGAGATATTAGGAGTTCTGCTCATTTTGAGATTAAACGAAACAAATCAAACTGCACGGTCAAGCGACGCCTGCACGCACGATATGTGATACTTTATCCTTCCCACATGCACCTACTGGTTGCTGCAATGAATAGACATCCCCTAGCGAGAGAAAAGACAAGTCTCGAGATTAAAGAGAGTTGAACAGCATGGCCGAACCAGATGCACAGGGGGGATCAGCCCCGCGTAGTCACGTTTTGTTAATATTAGTCCCGTTGACTTCTTGACCGCCAGATAAGTCCACTCGCAGAGAAATGAAGCTTTCAAAAAGAAAAGCGCTTACCTGGAGAAAAAGAAAATCCTCCGCGCGGCTGATTATGTATGTAACACGTTTAGAAGACTCGTCTGCACCTCCCAGCTCACGTTCAATTTGGGTTCAATTTATGGGCAAGGTATATTCCTGAGAGGCGTTCTTGCAGTCCCTCACATAGGAATGTCGAGACCGTGATTTTCCTCTGGCTCCGAGATCTCAGTGATGAGAACTTCAACTCAAGTTTGTCCGGTCGACGATTGAAGCGAAACCGACACGGTTAAATTGATCGAGCCAAATTCCCCATCTGCATAACCGAATGAAAATAGAATAGGCAGTAATTTAAGGGCCCATATCTAAGTAAACGATACGTGCCTGAAAATTAATTCTAGTGGAATACCCTACACTCTACATACATTCCGAATATCTGAAGCATCAACAATACAAAGTGACAATTCAATCGCTATTAAAAGTTACTCAAAAATATTTCTGAAATCAGTCCGTCTAATTACACCAATATTCCTGCAGCAAATTTAACTTCGAAAACGTTGTACACTGCAGTTAGCAATTTAGTTGATGGAAAAATAAACCAACTGAGGTATTTCAGAATGAAAACTTTAATTTGTGCAACACACATAATTCAATTTAATCTAATACGTACCAGTTTCCCAATCTTGTTTCAAAATATATTTCTGAATTAAAATACTCTTTCCAGACTTAAATTGCTTATCAATCGATTTCAAGGGCATATTTTAAGTGCTGAAAAAGCATCAACCACAATTTGTTCGTGATAAATTTTCAAATATTGTTTTATTAATAAACTTTCCTGACCATCTCTTAGTTTTGTCTGTCCAACACCAATTTAATTTAATTAAGCTTCGAAATACATAGAAATGATAAAACAAAAATTATGAAGTCAGAAATGAAAAAGGAGAGAGAAAACGAGTTTTGTTTCCTGATGTAGTATAATGAAATAAAATGTAAACGGAAAGGGAAAAGAAGTAACTAAAGAAGACTTAAAACTACAAATTGTTACTCTTAGAAAACATATCTCAGAATAAAGGTTAAAAAAAAGCCTAAAAGAGAACTCCTTGAAGGGAAATCTAAGCACGCTTTTCCTATAGTCTGTCATTTTTGTTAGTTGTCAATATCTGTGTGATAAAATATGGTACACTTTATCCATGTTTGAAATGCATTGAAACAAAGTAACATTTTATCAACATGCTTTTCAGGCTATTTTGCATCAAAATATAGCTTGTTTCTTTTAGTACTTTGTAAACAATATTGACAACAAAATATCTTCCACCTTACAGTATATAAAATAATAGTAATTATTATTATTGTTATATGGGTAAAAGCAGCCAATTTTACAGTTTTATCCGTTTTAAAAAGTTTTAAACCAATATTTGAAAAAAAAGTTAATTTAGCACGCCCATGGAAACACAATAATTACGTTTCAAAACCAATTATTTAAGGAATTACTGTTTAAAAGACTCTTTAGATACTATAAATATGGTGTAGCAAAGCCTCTTTTTGATTCCCGCCAGTTAAAGTTCTTTTATTAGTAGAATATTAATTTCAATATTTATAAATAACTGTTCATCATTTTCATTGAAATATTAAGGCTTGTAATTAATCTTGAGTTCCTAACTCTTAACATCGTTCATACCTAGCTATCTATTTGAAAGAAAATGTAATTAATATTACTGATTCTGTGTACAAAGAAAAGTGCCCATTTCTTAATGAGCATAAATTTCGTAATGGGATAAAAGGAGTCGACATTTGCATTTTAGCATGAAACTAACAAATAATATACTTGAATGAAGTTTATAAATTTAACAAAGGAGAGTAAATAAACTGATATTCAGATTAGTCTATATAAGTTACACTGTTAGAAATTTCATCATGAAATTACGGTTAAATGACCGGCAGCAGTTTGTCCATCTAATTCACCGTTAAATTTACGGTTTGGAACATTTTTATATCTTTACGGGACCTAACCATTTCCAATTAACTTGGTTATAAAGCCGTAAATACAAAAGTTTACGGTTTTATAACCATTTTAAAATGGTTTCAAAACAAAACTTTCATCGTTTTTGAACCATTTCGAGGCGTAGAATCTTTGCGGCGTAGAAACCATAAACGAAGCTTGCAGGACTCGAACCCCCAATGCGTGGTGTACTAGTCTCGCTCTCTATCCACTCGGCCACCGTCATCACGTAAAATGGACGATTATTTATCAATAAATCTTCTTTTCCAACAGGCAAACAAGCTTAAAATTGAGATTTCAGTTTTTGATTGGATCTAAATTTATTTTTGGTCTAAATTTACTGTATATTGACGAAAATCATTTTATTTGCTGCAGAAATTAAAATACAAACAAGCTTTAACAGCTCAAATTATGGGTTTGCTCATTCGCAAACAGTTTGGGAATCCGATGTCTCCAATTTTTAATTTACGTGTGTATGTGTTTCTATTTAGCATCCACTGCTTCAGCCACTTTTTTTTTCTTCTTTTTTTTATATACACATGCAAATTTTAACTGATAAATCCGTATTCCTATTTTAAAACAACGTACGACCGGTAAGGTTTCACAGCCGAAATGGATGCCCGATTCTTATTGAGCGCTTGAAAATTACGGTTAAATAAACGTTCTTTAGGATTACAAGAAGTTCCGTCTAGAACTATACGAGCCTACTTTCCCGTATACACCAAATTCAAATTTATAATCTAGCTATCTCTTTCTCTCTCTTTCTTATTTATCTTTAGTTCTAATTATTGAAAATATACCTTTTTCAACGGATAATACATATTCATTCACTCACTCATTCATTCTTTCATTTATTCAGCCATGCATTTATTCATTCATTCGTTACCTCATTCAAGTGTTTATTCATTCATTTACGCATTCATGTATTTATTCACTCATTTATTTATATTTTCATTTATTCAATAATTTATTCATTCATTCTTTTCCTCATTCATTTATTCATTGATTTATTCTTTCACTCTTTCATTTATTCATTCATTCATTATTTCACTCATTGAGTCACTGAGAAATATCCTTGAAAATCCCGATCAAAAAATTTCATAGCAAAATAGGCTCGTACGTTCTGGATAAACTTTCTATTTCTACATGTTCTACGTTATAAGAGCTTTCCGATAAAGTTTGTTCCAAGCAAATCGGTCCGTTAGATCAGGATTTATATAGGGTTGAAATTTCCCCGTAAGCTCTGTGTTAATTTTTTGAACTGTTCAAAAATGAACAAAAACTGTTCAAATCAATATTTCACGCCGAGAACTCCTTTCAATAAGCTTGCAATAGGAACTTGGCTCTTGTGCCCAGAGTTTACAGAATTTGCTTCAATTGTTAAAATTTTTTGAACTGTTCAAAATTGAACAAAAAATTGTTCAAATCAAAAAGTAAAATATAGAAATGAGATGTCCTCGCCGAGATCTTTCGAATGCAAAAAGAATTTTTTGAATCGGACAGTTCGTTCAAAAGTTATTAGGGGGGGACTGACCGACAGACCGACAGACAGATAGACCGACAGACCGACAGACACACTTTTTCCCCATCTCAATACCCTACTTTCAAATTTTTTATTTTTCAATCTTTATTTAATTACTTCACTTATTTTTGACTTTTCTTGATTTTTAACGGTATTTTCACGATTTATTAAGCCTTCTTTCATGCTTTATTATTTTTTTTTTTACTTTTACGGGAAAGTAGGCTAAAAAGAGAATAAACGATTTTTTTCGCAATCAGCGGTTTGAGTACCATATTTTTAATTGTTATTCAACTGTTGTAATTAAATATGGTAAAATAACAATCAAATAAATGGTTATTTTACTATTTTCCTACGGAAATTTTTAACAGTGTATTAGAGAAAAGAAATATAATCTTTGGCAATTTAATGAAATAATAAAGAAGAAATGTCAATTATTAACTTCTTAACTTTACAAAGATGAATATATGAAAGAATTTATTCACGTACCATAAACATTTTCCCAGTTTCTAAGCTTGAATCGAAATAAGCTTGCCTTGTATCCATAAATTCCGTTCTTTCAAAGTGAAGTTTTAATATCATTCAATGGTATAGAAAAGAACATTTCTTTGAAATATAAAATCTCTATTAACTGTAGATCCTCTATACGTGAAAAGTTTCGAAGTTTATTCTACATCGATGTTTGGATCCCTCACAGGCAATAATCTTCAGCTTATGAATTTGATGTGTTTGGCTTGAAGATTAAATGATTTAGTTTAAGACGCATCATATTCTGCCTTAAAGTGAGGCATAAAGAAAAAGAATACACAAGAACACATTTAACAAACCGCTTTTATGCTTTACTTTGAAGTAAAGGATGATATGTCTTAAAATAAAGCATTTTATCTCCAAAACAAACATATCAAATTCATAAGGAGAAAATTTCTGAAATCAGAAGTAGAGAAAGGATTCAAATCATGGCAATATTTTTCTTCTTGCTCTTTTTTTTTAAACGGATGAGGATGCTTGATAATGTACGACAAACCTCAGCATCAACTTCACAAAAGTTTTATAGCAACGCACATTTGTTAGTTCAATATTATTGTAGAAGATTCGTATAAGATCCCTATATAATGACCTAATTGGACTTATTTAATACCATAAATTTACCAAAACAATTTTTAAATAGCTTTGTGATAACTCATTGCCTATTCTTTCGCTTCAACTAAAGCTTTTATTAATGCGAACTGACCCTATTCACCATTTCTATATATTTCTTTACCAGCAAGGATTGCTGCTTGATTTTTCATATTTTGCCAATATACGTATTAAATAGCGCGTGGGTTCAGATATAGACTCAGAAAAATTTTGTTGGCGTAAATAGCAAGTATGTGCCAGTGCAGTGGCCCGCACATGTTTTCTGGCACAAAAATGATGGCAGCGATGAATCAGCCGGTGCTTTATGTGGGCTTTTGCTTCAACTCCCGTTTGTTTAAGAATAGCACATATTTTCCAGTGTTATTTTACAACCGTACATGACCCCCGTATAGTGTCCAATTGACCCTTGATGCTTGTCGAACTAAAATTTTGACTAATTGTTGGACGGAATTTTTGAACAGATTCAGAGAACAAAACGTATTTTCTAATTTTCCAATTTCTGATAAAATTTTACTAAGGTAGTATTGTGATTACACATACCATTAATACAATCATAAAGAAAACTGCACCTATATTTTAAGGAAATTCGGATATTCACTACAATTAGTCTTAATAATCAAGCAAAGCACATAAGATTAAAAACCTTTCTGTCTGAGATGTTATCACTAGCTTGGTTTTGAATGAATATTTTAATTAAATTGCTGTCTTTACTAACATGTAATTGAATCAATAGACAACTGTTTTCACAGATTAAGCATTTCACGGTTAAAGCTTTTTTTCTAGAAAAATGATAATTCCGTTTATAATCGTTTTGCTTTGTAACTGATTTTGGTGCATTGTTTAAATTAACTTCTTTTGGGGGTATGGGAAATCTATAAGTCATTCCCCTGTGGTAAAAAAGAAATGTTACGCACCGCAACTACTATTGCCAACTCAAGTCTTTAACAACAATATCTACTTCAAATAGTCACGTCACGTGTAATCGAGACAGAAAAAAATCGTTTTCCTTACGGCATTACCGTGGAGATTCCCAGATTAGTACAGAGTTTTTAGTATTCCTAAACAATTGAAGAGGATCGATGCAAAATATAACCACTATCACTAGTTATTACCTACTGATGTATTGCTTTCGGAGATTCACTCATTTTAAATGATAGTTTTTATATGTTGACGCTCGATTTTACGAACACTTAGAGACTGCCAAACATGTTCGTAAAATCGAAAATCATTCTTTCAGTAAAAGATATTTCAAAGATGCTAAACTGTTTGTAAAATAGAAAAGCATTCTTTCAGTAACAGATTTTTCATTGCTGCTAAACTGTTCGTAAAACCGTGAGGGCTCGTAAGTTAGAGGTTCGTAAAATCGAACGTCAACTGTATAACGAACCTTGCACGATATCTTACAGAATTTTAAACGACTGCTCAACGGATTCATTTTTCTGCACAACTTTCCCAAATGACGATCGAGGCATAATCATAACTAAAATATGAATTGTTATTAACCTTCCAGCGGGCGCGCGTATGTAAGAGATGCCTCTCAGATACGCTCTCCCGCTGGAAGTTTAAAATTAGCGTACGAAAAATGCGTTTTATGTTAATAATAATAATAGCATAATACAAGAAAAAGCAGACACCTACTGAAAAAGACACCTACTTATGTCAAAAGTTCTTAACGTTAGTTTGCGTAAATCTATAAAACGAAATTACTAGTGTATCCTCACATACGCGGGCCCGCTGGAGTGTTACAAAACGCATTTTTTGTGTTCGTAAACAGTCATCGATTGATACAGGAAGACTAGATAATGACCCTAGGAGACAAAAAGACCATTTGAAGATGTCCAAGTGAATTTTAAACTGCCTTTACTAGTGAGCTAATCCGCCCGGGTAACTTCCCAAATTAAGATTTGTGATAGTAATAATACTACTCTATGGTATTTTAATTTTAAAAAACTTCAAACTCTGAATTCTATTTATAAATCAATCTGCTTATAAATGATGGAATGTGTCAAATGGTAATGAAATATATGTGAAATCTTTTTTAAACAAAGATGGTGCTTGATGTGTACATCAATTCTCATTTTATTCCCCTAATGTCTCTCCTTTAAGAGATTATATAAGCCACTATTGTTTGAATTATATCTAATATACGATTTCTAAATACGTTTCGACATGAAAAGTTTGGCGTTAGAAGGGGGTCTTCTCTTCAGTGCGTAATTTTTTCTTCTTTTTTCAAGTATTTCTATCAAATCCCTTTCTCATCTTTGATTTACATTCTTTAACCCATTGCAACACACGAACCATTTAGTAAGGAATATAACGTAGCGATGAAACTGAATTCTCCGAGCTATTGTGTACTAATTCCAATACAATCAATACATTGCTTAATTTATTAAGTGTTAACAATATAAAGAAGAGAAAATATATTTAGTGATAATTTTATAAGTTTATAGGGATTAATGAAGCCGATTATATTTTTAAAAAGTTTTCATCACGGGAGACTTTAAAGTTTTATCCAAGACGTGTTTGTTTGCATACTAAAAGTTTTTCAGTTAAAGATATATATTTTTAACTTTTAGTGTACACTCTGACGAGTATGTGCAGTAAAATTAGCATGTTCCCATATGATGGACAGTATTTATTCAAGGCACTTGAAAGAGTTAAAGAAAGTAAAATTTATCTTTAGCTAGCTGTTAACTAAAAGTTTTTACCCTTGCCTGCCGAATAAATACAGAAGGCGAAATTCCTCTTCAGTTAAGCTGCTCAGAAATGTATCACATCAAGAAAAGCAACTTGCGAAATTGGTATCTCTTTCGTTAACCGCTTCAATTCCTAGTTGTAGTCAAATGTGTGGTTTCGGAATATAGGCTACCAAATCTAATCAGCATCTCGGACGAAATCGATGAAGAAAATGGTTTCCTTCCCAGTAGCCGAAGAACTGTTGAAAAAACTCTTCTGCAGTTCCGATGAGGCTCTGATAGAGAGACAAATGACAAAGCCCAGAGGCGCCACCTGGTGACATAATGACTGATAATGGTATAAATCTGAGATGACAGCTTTCGATGATTCCGAGCTACTTTTTGATTCCTTTAATTTACTACGATTATTAGAAGTTTTGTTTTTCTTAATGCGGGCCGCTTTTTTATTCCGACTTCTTAGAATGGCTATATTAATCTGAGAGCGCAGAATATCTCGACGATTTCCCAGTAGAAAATGTATCTTTTTATTATTTTTTAGTGGCAGTATCGAAAGATCCGTCGATAAAACTACTGTCGGCACTGGCGCCGCACATAGGCAATATGAAATGAAACATGATACAAAAACGATACGGGGTTAAGATAAGTTTACGTTTGAAGAACCGGAGGAATTTGGTTCTTGGAGTATCTTCGAAATGTTATTTCGAGAAAAGAAATCTTAAACTTCATAATTGATTTTGAAAAATGGCGATAGCAAGAGATTTGAGGTTGTAAATTGTATAAATCTGGTGTGATATTGTATAAATCAAAAGTGCCATTAGTTTATAGAAAAATGCATTTGTGCCAGTCTCAGGTCAATATATCTCTTTTATCGCAGTTCATATCTCTATATATGTATTTAAAAAGATTTTCTAGAACAATAGATGTAATATAATTTAAAATAAAAAATAAATGATTTCAGTTTTAATTAAAAATGCCTTTTCATTCAAAGACACGACATATACATACGAAGTGTCGAAATATGTTATTCATGCATTTAAACAATTCTAATACTAAAATGTGAAAATTTATTTTATTAGAATTACACCAATAACAAAAATATTTGAAGTAAAAACGTTAAGAATTGAAGTCATTTCCAAACAGAAGGAAGTTTACATTTCAAAATTAATTAGCATAATTAGAATTAATCATAGCCAGATTATAACTCTAACTGTAATTGTTAAAGAAATTGCAAAAGTAAGTAAAACATTGCAAAATGCGGGAACTTTAACACATATTTCGAACCGTCTGCGTGATTAGAGAATCATATTTCTATTCATTTAAGTTATAAAATAATTGCATTTTTTGTATACATTAGTGGCACAAAGTCTGTATTTCAACGCAATGGCATTCACTAGTTAGCAGTAACTTTCTTTTAAATTGACTACGACAGAATCCAACAGGAAGGGTCATGTTTTTTTTTCAGTCTATTGCATGTGTGTATATTTGTATTTAAGTGTATCCCACCGTAGTGTCTAAACTATTGATTCGATTTTGCTGAATGAGGTGTCAATCGAATCGTTATGATGGACCAAGTCACATAAGCTACATTTTGTAAGTACAAAGATAAAACAACGTGAAAAAGCACAAATTCAGATTAAAATTAACGCAAATAGCTATTTCGAAGCTACAAATGGAGCCTCTTCATCAGTGCATAAAAGAAGAAGAAACGCTCAACACACAAGCAAGAAAGCTGTGAGTGAACAAGGCAATAACCAGAGAGACACCGGTATTTATACCAAATGTGTCGGATTAGCGATTGACCAATCAGAGGCCAGGAACAAGGCGGGAACAGAGCCCGAAGGAAAAGCCGGGAAACGAATATGTAAATTGCAGGAGAAAACCAAAAATGGAGAGAAAAATTATAAAAATTGTTTCCAAATGTCAGGAAAATATGGAGTGCTGGAAAAATCATTTACTACAGAATGAGAATTTTTCCAAATGTGATAAGCTTCCCAAAAATCAAGTTCATGGACAGAAGAGCATTTGCTGATAATTCTAGCAGAAGAAAATTCAAAACAATGATCTAAAGTCCAACAATGCTGGGCAATGGAAGAACGTGCAAGTTCTTTACGCTTAACATAATTTTCATGTTCTTTCAGACGGTGCTTTAAGGCACGTTTAGTCTGACCTATGTAAAACAGACCACATTTGCAAGAAATACTATAAATACCCCAGTTGTTGTGCAAACCAATGGGATACTTCACATTTGTAAATTTTATTTTATTCACAGGGGAAAATGCAGTATCAAACCCAAACTTCTGCTTTTCACGTGCTTTTTCACGTTGTTTTATCTTTGTACTTACATTTTTGCACAAAGTATTTTGATCATTTGTCTTATAAGCTACATTTTGTTTTGTTTTTTGGGGAGGGGGGAATTCTTTAGAATAAAAAGGATGTACGAAAAAAAATAGATGGTAGCATCATGCAGAAAGAATCGACATAATCGGAATTTGCTAAAGCCATTTTACTTTCGTCAGAAAAAGTCGAAAAAGAAAAGTATGAGCTCTTGCACACGCTTGATTAGTGTGCATAAATTTAATTATTTTCCTATCTCACTGTAAACATAATTTCAACGTTCCCAAACTGTTGCAATTTAAACTTTACCAATTGTTTTCAAATCATGAATGTATACAAAATGATGCTTTCGCTCAAATCATCTTAGTCTAGTGGTAGGTAGCAAACTCTGTGATCTCTTAGTGCGATTTTTTTTACATATTTTTGAAGATTAATTTTTATATTTGAGATTATGTACATCTGCAAAACACCTGAGCGAGTTTAGTTTAAAAAAGAATGCATAACCTCTTCCACACCAAATGAGAAGTGGCCAGCATGCAATGTAAATTAAATACACAAAGGTTTGTCTCGGGTTGCTTGTACTACTGAATAACACAAATAAAACTAACTTATAGGGCATGCATATAAATAATATTTAATATCAATAATCAAAATAGACGCTAATTTTGATTCTGAATTTTATTTTTATGTTCATGATTTAGTCAGAATATTTACGTCAATAGTTCAAATTGTGTCCGAAGCAACATTCCAGATTTCATAAGGTTCGTTTCCGCTAGGAATTTTAATCCACGTAAGGTAAACGGTACAAAGATTCACTTTTATGAAACCGTTCAGCATTATATAATTTAACGCAAAATCTAAATTGCCAACTAGTGTAACATTATTTTGACTTTTTTAAATTACTTTAATTCGTGTTCAAATTATACAAAGGCATATACTTCACTATTTTAATTTTTAAAACTTGCAATAAACAAGGATTCTTGAATATTAGCCCTCTGATGTATCTGTTTATTTCTGCCTGTAATAAGCAATGTCTCTACGGAAACTTTGTTACAATAAACGCAGCACACATAATTATATAACATAAAAAAACAAAATAACAACAGTTTAGAAAAACAAAACACTTTTATCAGGTACACAAATAACTTTTACAGACAGTAATTTCATTCATGTATGGCATATTACTTAAACTTATCGTCAGTATATCCGTAAACGCTATAATAAAATAAATAAAAAATATAAAATGTACGTCTGAACCGACTATAAAATATATGCGTGCTCAAAAAATTACATTATAACTAATTTCTTTTACATGCAATATGTTAAAAATTATCCTTATATTTTTGGGTTAAAAGGACATATTAAAATTCGGCCATTTATTTTTCGAGTACAATTCCTCCGCCCCTCTACTGCTTTGAAATTTTCTGCTCAATTCTCGTGCAATTCTTGTAAGAGACTCTTTGATATGTCATGAAGTTTTCTGCCAGAAACATTCGACTTCATTCCACCCACTGAGAAGTAAATTCCATTTTCACATGCCTCGAATTTCCTAGCTAAGCCTGTAAAACCCTGTCATAGTAGAATAATATTTTTACCCAAGACTTTTCGAATTAAGCACTACTTCAAGGCGCTGAAAAGACTGAAGCTTATTTCACTCATTCCACTAGTTTTAATGAGCAGAGGAAAGAATGTAAGGAATCTCGACAAGGATTTTCGTTATGAGACGAAATGCCCTTTTCTCGGACGATTTGAAGTACAAATCCTATTCAGCGAGTTGCCGTCTAGAAAGTCCTCCTAAATAGCAAGCAGTCTCTTTCATGCTAAAACGACATTAGGTTAAGAATAAAATCTTTCTTGCACAACTCTGAACATGAATGTATTCTGAACTGCTGTGGCAAGAACAATTCACGCAAAATAGTTTAACAGACCCTCGAGCTTTGTTTCTTTACATGAGTGACTTAATCTGTAGATATAAATGAGGATTTAAAAAACGAGTGTCCGTTAAACTGAGCGTTAGGGTTATATTTGCGCTATCATTATGAGAGAGTTTCTAACTATTGCGATGTGGCCATTTTGTGAGCTGAATCGATTACTTTTCAGACAAGTTGTTTTTCAGAAATATTTCTCTCGCAAATTTAGCTAAACAAAAGTAATTTGTTTTCACCGCGATGTCAATTTGGCGACAAATTTAGAAATGCTCCAGACTCTTTTTTGACCACTATCTTTCACAGTTATGTTGATAACCGGTTTTTTCCTAGCCTACAAAAAAGGAACACGAGGTCTATCATTATTAGCCTACTTTCCCGTAAAAGAAAAAAAAAAATAATAATAAAGCATGAAAGAAGGCTTAATGTATCGCAAAATTATCTTTAGAAATAAAGGAAAGTCAAAAATAAGTAAAGTAATTAAATAAAGATTGAAAAATAAAAAATTTGAAAGTAGGGTTTTGAGATTGGAGAAAAATGTGTCTGTCTGTCGGACTCCCCCCCCCCCCTAATAACTTTTGAACGAATTGTCCGATTCGAAAAATTCTTTTTGCATTCAAAGGATCTCGGCGAGGACATCTCATTTCCATATTTTACTTTTTGATTTGGACAAGTTTTGTTCAATTTTGAACAGTTCAAAAAATTTTAACATTAGCGCCTATGGGCGAAAATGAAGCGAATTAGGTAAACCCTGGGTACAAGATCCAAGTTCCAATGAACAAGCTCACTGGAAGAAGTTCTTGGCGTGAAATATTGATTTGAGCAATTTTTGTTCATTTTTGAATAGTTCAAAAAAAAGTAACATAGCGTCTACGGGGAAATTTCAATCCTATATAAATCCTGATCTAACGGACCGATTTGCTTGGAACATACTTAATCGGAAAGCTCTTATGACGTAGAACATGTAAAGATAGAAAGTTCATCCAGAACTAACGAGCCTATTTTCCTATGTAATTTTTTGATCGGGATTTTCAAGGATTTTGAATGAATGATTAGATGAATAAGCAAAAGAATTAATGAATAAATGAATGATTGAATGAATATGTATTAACCGTTGAAAAAAGTATATTTGAAGCAATTAAGAACTAAAGATAAAGGAGAAAGAGATATAGAGAGATAGCTAGATTATAAATTTGAAGCTGGTGTATACGGGAAAGTAGGCTCGTATAGTTCTAGACGGAACTTCTTCTTATTAGTCTATGCTTGTATCATGTTATAGGCTATAGTTCGTTCCTTTTGGAAACCTCGAAACTTATAATGCGATTTCTAACAAGGTTGCGTTAAATGTTTAACGCTATCGGGGTCCGTATCCATGCTAAATGCAGAACTGCTATTCATGAAGGACGCATCTGTACATTAATTTTGTGTTTGAATTACGTCATCGGGGTCCGTATCCTTGCTAAATGTTGAATTGCTGGCTGTTGTTTCTTATATTAAGATTGTATTTTTAAATTACGTCATCGGGGTCCGTATCCATGTTAAATGCAGCATTGCTGTTCATAAAGGGCGCATCTGTTCATTAATTTTACATTAATTTAGTTTGATTTGATACACATATAATTTAATAGGGTAGTATTTTTATTTTCAAATTTAGTGGATAAGAATTGTAAAAAAATGAGTGAAAGCAATCCCACGGACAATGCGACGGATTTCAAGTTATGTCAAGGTACGTCTCCTGTGAATATCAATTGATTGTTAGGTTTTCTCTTTTGAAATTGCATCATGACGCATTCACATACATTATTAATACAAATACATTGTGAATTGGAAGCAATGTTAATAAAGTTTGTCTTAAAGAAACAAATGTGAGTTCACTAAAAATCAATTTCTACCCCTTCCTATTTTCATTCCCACAGTACGAAGTTTCACTTCTTCCGCGCGGAGGGACTCCACGCACTATTAATTTTTTGTTACGTAATCATCCTCTTGCTGTTTGAATGTATATAAAAGAAATATTTTTCAAGAAGTTATTTTCAGTGCACTGATTTCTATAAACTTTCAGCTTTGCTTAATGTCTAGTAACTTTGATTTCGTGATTGCATTTGGAAGATTTTCTCTATCAAGAGTTCGGATTTTAACTTTTGAATTAATAAAACACCACTGTCCGTTGAATTCTGGGAATTTGTAATTATAATATTAGCTGATTACGCTTTTACTATTTTCTTCCAGCGTGTTGTTGCTGTTATTTGTTTATTCAGCAATTATAATTGATATTATTATTAGTACTATTTTTTCGTTTGTTTAGTTATTTTATCACATGCTATTATTTGTTTATTGTATTTATCAGTAGTTTTTAGTCTTATTCTAATATTTTATAAAAAAAATTATCCTACAAAAAAACGGTTCTGTAAACAAAAGAAACTGGAGAAAAAGACAAATTCTCTTAAAAAAACGAAGAGTAAAAACTTACAAAAAGAGGTTTTTTTTTTCAATGGTGCTGCGTATTGGTTCCTTACCATTTGCAGACCTAGTGCATTCCCCAGGGAATGACAAATATTCTTTCATGTGGCACCACTATCGGTGGATACCATGACAACTTAAGAAATTTGATGTACATTTCCCCCCTAGATGACGGCACCTAGGCTCTCACAATGCGAAACTGCACTAGGAATTTAATTTAGCCGAGAGTAACCAAACCAAACACATACTTAAGGTACTTTTAACATGCGGCATAATCATACGACATGGACACGGCATAATCATACATGGACACGGCATAATCATACGAAATTGACACTGTCGATTTTCTACATCCTAAAAAATCCACCGATTTTGGCCAGGTTTGATCCCGCGGGCATGGGTGTACGAAGCCAGTGCCTAAGCACTACGCCACCCCTGCTGGTACTTACTAAAATGTTAAACGGAAAAATAAGTAAAAGGAATATAGCAAGCTCTATTTAAATTAAGCACACATTCTTTTAAGCGCTAATCAGAGTGATTAATGGAAATAATAATACGAAAACTTTCCCATAAGAGCCAATGAAGCTCTTAAATAAACATACTACTACTAACCTCATTTGAGGGTATCCTTAGACATTTTTTTCCGTACTTAATTCCCCATTAATGGTTTCACATCCCCCCTGCCTGTTAACTATTATTATTAATCCTGGTAAAGAAATTCAAATTATATAGTAACATCGATAAGATACTTAGAAAGAGATACTTAAGAAAAAAATGTCTTATGCTAATGCGAACCATATTGGCAGACTTCCGTCAACTGCGGACAAACTCTTATGTCACTTTATTTAAGGATTTACTATGCCTCAACATAAAAATTCCAATAAATTCAAAGCAGCAGACTACTACAAATGAATTTCATATGGACGTACATCGTCATTTCCTTTTCTACGCATTGCTAAGCCTGAAATAGCCAATTGAAGCAGCACTTATAAAGCTAGTAGTGATCAACCATTTCTTGGCATTGATGGATTACACACATCGTCTTAGTGCAACGAAATTATATGATTGACTCCTCGCATCATGGGGTCTAGCGTCCATTCCGCAAACAGGTGAGTCCTTTGATTCCCGTATGAGATAAGTATCCCGAGCATCATTAAACAGACAAGACTACGGTTTTTTTTTGCATGTGGCTACTTAAAATTTGTTTATTTATGTAACGTTGGTGTATCAGTGTGGACATTTTACTGAAACACCCGACGTTTCACTTGCACTGTTTTTTAAAACTTTCTCTGTAATTGGATCCGAAGAAAAGCTTGTTTGCTTAACTGGAGAAGATGTTAAAAATACGGCATTAGTCTAACACACGGGCTGCATGCAGCCCCACATGGTACTTTAGATAAAACTTCAAGCATGGAGGTTTTTATTTAACTATAAACAAGTTTCTAGAATTCGTCTAATTTGCGTCAATCTACTAGATTTAACTGAAAACGTAGCTAAAGGTCACGGGCTTTGGTAAGTTGTTACTCTTAATTATAAGATGTTCGTTTGGATTTGTAATGTAACTTCACGCATCCGCATCAATTGTTTTAAATTTTTAGGTTTTTTTCTCAGAATTTTACATGGCGAAATTGAGTAATAGAGGTTTTAGTTTTTTTTTCCCGATAGTTATGAAAACGACGTGAGTTAAATAGAGAGCTATTTAATTCAAGGTAAAGCGCTATTAATAAAACGTATGGTATTTATTTACATTTAGCTGATTTGTTTCATTATAAAATATAATATTGCATAATAGCATACTACACAATATGGTGGATAGCTGGCCAATTATATATATACGGCTCAGGAACGTTAGATGTGTCCGCCAAGTAAAGCTTTAGAGCAAGGGTCTCCAAACTACGGCCCGCCGGGGTCATCAATCCAGCCCGCGACAGCTAATATGGCTTATTGTTGTTTTTGTAGCTGTGATAAGTTGAATAAAAAAATCACAGAATAATATCTTGGTTTTGTTTACGTGGAGTTTCTGGAATTGTTTACTTAGAGTCTTGGAAAGTTTGAAGACCTCTGCTCTAGAGGGATGAGGAAAACGGGTGAAATGACTTTCTCAGGATATTCCTAATATGATGGTCCCTTCTTCGACGCTTGATAGATAGACAAGGAGATGTCCTTAGAGACAGCCAGATTTATGAGCACAGATTCTGTTTAGCATACTTATGGAGATGGGGAAAAATAACCTAATGCATAATTGATGCATTCTAATTCAAATTTTCGTTGCTGAAAATTTCACTAAGACCAGATAGTACGACAATCGATTTAAATAAAAAATATTTCTTCAAAGACGAAGTTATATCTATTTTAATTGGTTAATATAATATGTTTAACAAAGGAACAAACACATTAGAAAAACACACATATATTTGAGAGCCTTCATTCGCAGAGAAAGGTCAACTGATATCATATCACGTCGAGTATCCTTTGTTAAAAAATAAACATAATGGTTGATTTCAAATTTAGACTTTCTTAATTCCTTGCATATAGTATACAATAATTACGTATGCCCTGAACACGGACCACCTATACTAATTTACAGCGTACTACACACCAAGAAACACGACAGACAGATGTTCTGAAAACATGTTCTGTCAAGGAACACAACAGACAGGGAACTGGTCAACAATCATAATCAACAAAATTGTCGAACTTACCTTACTTCATAAAGTACTGAAATTTATATGAAGAAATGTTTGATGTGTATTTAAAAGATCATACAACTTTTTACAGGTAAATACAATGTTTCAGGTTCAAGACAAATGTTTCAAAACACTTTTATAATAAATGTAGCATGAGAAAAGAGACGGCAGAAGACATGAACATAATGCAAGTTTTCTAAAGCGTATAAAAAGTAATTTATCCGATAAATTTTCAACCCGAACGAAGAATATTTTAACATACTCTTAGATTTTCTTTTCCATGACAATATCTGAAGGCGCAATTTGGACTAGAGCTTCAAAATGTTTTCCAATCGGTTTGCACACGGCTAATGTACCGGAATGCATTTTTAGGGCACGATCTCAATCACGTAAACACATACTTAATAGACATCTCATAATATTTCGAAAGAGAACATTTTAAAACATGACCTGTTATGTTTACATCTGAAATTTTTACAAGTTGAGAAAATTAAAGTGTGCATTTAGTCCCCAAGATCTTTTTAAAATTCTGTAGTTACATATATTAGTTCAGTATATTCCAACAACATATATGAATTTAATAGTTTTAAATATGGGCAATATCTGCTTTTAGAGCCGATAGGTTTCGATATAAAAAAAACATTTTATGCATTTTCTTCGCTTTCTACCAAATCAACTAGCAAACGTATGTAACTCATACAAGGAAAAATGTTTAATATAAATAATGAAATAAATTTGTACAATATTTTAAATTATTTGTTTCGCACGTAATATATTACTACAAATCAGTGCGCCAGTCTGAACGTGAATTTGTTAATATGATAAAAGAGTGATTCACTGACATATTATCTAATATAATTATTACCACTAAGTACTACCATCGGTAGCTATTATGTGCAAAACCTTCCCCCCCCCCCCCAATCTAATTAGAATATACTATTGCAACTCGTGTATGTGAGAAGAAAGTTCTTTTTTGGAAAATTGCCAATTTTGAGGGAACTTTTAAATATATTGTCAGGTATTTTTAAATTGATAACATAGAAAAGGTGGAGAAAATTTATTTACCCTTTTTTTTTAACTGAAAACCATTTAGTTTTCAGACATAATTGTTTGAAGTAGTGTGTCTATATTAATGTTATAAAGTATGATTATTACTCTAATTACAAAATTTATTTCTTAAGCGGAACGGTCATTATGGTTAAAAGTCCTTAGATGCGCTTGATGACATTATTCGATTTCGAATCGAGATTTCAGGAGAAATTTAAGTTTCTAAAAAATAAAGATGAATTGCCTTCGTATTTAAGAATCAATAAAAGCGTTTTTACTAATCAATAGCAGAACGTATTTGGCTCTGAACCGGAAAGTTCTGATGTTGCAGTCGCCACTCTGAAAAATTAGGAAGTGAGCTGGTTGCTGTGACAGGTTGTCTAACGCTCATCAATTTGTATTATAGGTGTTTTAGAAGAAGGAGGCTGTTGTGACATGTTTTCTAACGCTCATCAAGTTACGTCATAGGAGTTTTACAATAAGGCAGCTGTTGTGACATGTTGTATAACGCTCATCAAATTGCCTCCATAAGAGTTTTACAATACCATTTTTAGCCCACTTTTCCGTAAAAATTATTTTTGAAAAATCTCAACCTTAGAGCCCATAGGTAAATATGAAACAAATAATAGAAACCCAAGACATAAAATTAGCGCGTACGGGAAAATTTCAAAACTATATAAATCCTGATCTAACAGACGGATTTCCTTGGAACAAATTCTATAATAAGAATCTTATAAGGTAGAACATGCTCAGGTACCAAGTGCATCCAGAACTAAAATATACTATTTTTCCACAGAACGATTTGATCTGGATTTTTAAGAATATTTCTGATTGAATAAATGCGTGAATGAAATAATGAATAAATAAATAAGGGAAGTGATAGAGGAATATAATGAATAGATGAATGAATGAATTAAGGAATTAACTAATAAATGAATGAATGCTAACTAAGAAAGGGATAAATCGATTATAAACTTGATCAAGTTGATGCCTAACAATCTCCCTAAGAAACCCTGTAGGAATATACCTCCCTTTTCAGCACAAAGAATAAACACTGATTTTTATCTTTAAAGAGCCCATGAAAGATTTGCACTCGACGTTGATGGTCGTCGATCAGCAGGGATTAATAAGTTTAGAAGGAGAAAAAGACTAAAAAATGTGAATGAATGAATGAATTAACTAATAAATGAATGAATGCTAATAAGAAAGGGAGAGATCGATTATAAATTTGATGTTGGTGTACACGAGAAAGTAGGCTCGTATAGTTCTAGACCGAACTTCTTGTTAAATTGTAAGCATAGAAATCAAGTATTCTAAACGAACTAGAGCGAGAACAAAAACGGCACTTTCCTTATACCATCAGTTCCTCCCTTGAACATTAAGGATTCTTCTTGGCACTCTGGCAGGCAGATTGCTTTAGTTAATGGGGGAACTGTATATGACTTTACTGGTTTCTGATCCGTAGAGACGATACTCCCAGTAACCAGTAAATAAAGCAATTATGCTATTGCCCGATGCAATTTTCCCCCTGATCAAGATGTTAATGCCTAACAATCTCACTAAGAAGCCCTGTAGGAACATACTTCCTTTTTCAGCACAAAGAATAAACACTGATTTTTATCTTTAAAGACCCCATGAAAGATTTGCACTCGTCGATCAGCAGGGATTAATAAGTTTATAAGGGAAAAAAAGACTAAAACATGTCCCTCAACTCAAAAACTGCACAAAATCTGACAATATTGTTTTCTAACCCCCCTTTGGCTAATGTCTTAATAGCGTTACTCTCGTCAAATCTGCAGCGGTGATTGGAGCAGCTTAAATTTGCATGAACAATTCAATTTACGATTTCAGGTTGCCTCACGGGAATTAGAAGCTATAAAAGTAGACCTTAATTGCGTACCATAAAGAAATTTGGCCCCGCAAAGGAAAAGATGGGCTGACAAGTTGCAGAAACAAATTTAAAATAACTTTTAAAAGTTAATATTAATAATTGTCTTCTTTTTTTTTAAATTTGAAGAATAAGAATTCAGGAAAATTACTGAAGATGACGTGAACAGTTTTCATCTAATATGCAAATAGTCCTTCCTAAAATAATGTATTTAAAATATTTATAAAAATATAGAATATCGCTTTAAAAAATATGTGTTGAACATGGTAGCTAAGGAAAAAGACGCGAAACTTTTATTTATTTTTTTTTTCTTTGTTATCCTAAAAACCCCCAACAACTGAATGAGGAATGCTTAACAACTTTCAGATATAATTAATGCTCAATACCTGAATTTTAAATTATTATACTTCGTACTGAGGTGAATATATTATTTTTCTATCATACTTTTAGTTAAGGTTATTGTGGTCTTATAAATACCATCAATTAACGACGGCTATTCCGAATTGTCGTTAGATGAAATCCAGAAATCTGTTGGAAAATGCAACAAAAGTAAGTATTTCGTGCAGGGTTGTTAGAGCATATAACGAACTCGAGCGTATATCAAGTAATTTGGGGCGGCTGGGTCCCTTCCGAAATTTGAAATTGCTTATTTTGAGTAAAGATTTTAATATTTTAAAACGTCAGTTTGGAAAGTCCTCTTAGTTTTTGTCATATATGTACATGTATATGTGTATATTCAGGGAATAAATCATTACATTACTGCTCCTCAATGTAAAGATTTTTTTTGTTTTTGTTTTTTACGAAACTAAATGTCAACGTCAACTGCGAAACTACAAAACCTATCTTTAAATTTTCACAACTTGGATTGGCGCTAGTAGTTTTCATGATCGCGTAAATTTTTCTTTTCGAATTGATTTTCGTTTTTACAAGACAATTTGTTAAGAAGATAATTCAAACATTTTTTTCTGTTTACTTTAGTTACGACATAAAGAAATGCTTGCTTAAAGACATATTTTTCCCTAATAATGCTATTTACTTCCATCTTATGTTGCATGAAACAATTTTATTTTTCAAAAAAATGTCATTCACTTTTACATTGTGAGTATAAGTCACTTTCACATTGTAAGTATATGAATTACTCATTACGAGCAGAATAAATATTTTTCAGTAAACTATATTTTTATTTCGTAAAATAGCATTAAATAATTTCAGGAAATATTTTCAGAACAATTTTTATTATGGTAAGTGTTATATGCAGAAAGCCATATCTGGTAATTATGATACAACAGCCAAGTACTTTGCATTCGTTGTAAAATTTCTGTAGCAAAAAAAATAGAGATACTTTTTTTATAGAGTACTAGTATTCAAGTCAAAGGTTCGCTTTCTCTTCACGAAAATAATTTGAACCAAGAAGTTCCGTCTAGAAATAAACGAACCTACTTTCCCGTATACACCAACTACAAATTTAGAATCTAGCTATATATCTCTCTTTTTCTCATTTAGCTTTAGTTCTTAATTGCTTCAGATATACATTTTTCAACGGTTGACAACGGTGACATAGTCATTCATTCACCCATTCATTTATTCGTTTATGCACTTATTCATTCATTCAGAAATTTCCTTAAAATTTAAAAATTTCCTTAAAATTTAAAAATCCAAATCGAAAATTTCATAGGAAAATAGGCTTGTTTAGCTCTGGTTGAACTTCGTATCTGTACATGTTCTACGCCATTAGATCCTTCCGATATAGTTTGTTTCAATAAAATATGTCTGATAGATCAGGATTTATATAAGATTGAACTTTCCCCATTGGCGATAATGTTATTTTTCTTCAATTGTTCAAAATTGAAGAAAAATTGTTCAAATAAAAAAATATTTCACGTCGAGAGATCCTTTAAATAAGCTTGTTCAAAGGAACTTGGATTTTATGTCCAGAGTTTATAAAATTTGCTTCATATTTCTCCAATACCTTTTTGAACTGTTTAAAATTGAACTAAAAATTAATTGTTCAACCAAAAATATAAAATGTGGAAATGATATGTCCTGCCTGAGATCTTTCGAATGCAGAAAAATCTTTCGAATCGGACACCCTCAAAAGTTATTAGGAGGGAACGCACATTTTCCCCATCTCAGAACCTTACTTTCAAATATTTTATTTTTCAATCTTTATTTAATTACCTTACTTGTTTTTTACTTCTTTATTTTCAATGATATTTTTACGATGTGTACGAGCGTTCTTTCATACTTATATTATAATAAAAATAATATTATTATTTTTTTTACTTTTACGGGAAAGTAGGATAAAAAGAGTTTTCATTGTAAGTGTCGTCTACTGACACTCCGACAAAATGCTAACAACGTGGAATCCAGTAACTAGCATGTAACCAAGTATATTTTCAACTCATTCATCAACTTTTACTGCTCGCTCAAAAATTAGACTTTAAAACTTTACAGAACTTTCTTCGACTACAATTATTCTTCCCATTAAAAGAAGGTTTTTATTTTTTCCTATGATAAAATATAAATAATTTAAGTAAAATGTTTTTGATGCAATAGCTATAAGTTCGGAAAAGAAGCATAAATTATATCATTGGTGCATCGGCAGGAATAGTAAGTAATTTGGGAATCATTAAAATAATAAAGAAATTTAAGGAATATGCTTAGTACAATCGCCATTGTCAGTCCGGCAAAGTATGATTGGAATTTATCCAACAACTCCGTGATTGGATTGTAAATAAATAAGAATAAAAAAAACAATGTATTAAAAAATCGAATACCGTATTTACATTTTCAATAATTTTAATGAAAGAATGTTTTTGTCATAGCGGTTATTATTGTCAGTCCAGTCCAATACGAGGAGAAGATATCCGGCAATTTATCGTCGGCGTCGTAAGCCAATAGAATTATTACATAATGCAAGAATTCATTGAATTGTTCAATAATGTAAAAAAAAAAAAAAAACTTTTTAGCAGAGTCTCAGTCCGGCAAAGTATGATTGGAACTTATCGGACAACTCCGTACGTGAATTGTAAATAAATAAGGAAGAAAAGCATGCATTAAAAAATTCGAATATTGTATTTACATTTTTCAAATATTTTAATGAAATAAAGTTTTTGTCATAGTGGTTATTATTGTCAGTCCGGTCCAATACGAGGAAGAGGTATCCGGCAATTTATCGTTGACGTATTTATTAGCCAATACAATTATTAAATAATTCGAGTGTTCATTGACCGATTCAATAATGTAAAAAGAAAAAAAAAACTATTTTTAACAAAGTGGTTACTAATTTTCTAAAACTATTTTTGAAGCGCAATCCGAATTTTTGTGAGTCCGGCACAGCGAGAGCAAGTGATATCCGGTAACTTACCGTCGTCCGTGTTATGCCGCAAGCGCCTTCTGCTGGAGTTGTCCGTCTAAATGCGTCGCGCGAGACTGACTGCCGAGAGCTAGCTACCGGCAAGATCTTTTCACGGTCGGACCGATTCCTGTTGCTGCCAACAGGCCACTCACGCAGATCGCAAGCCAGATGGCCCGCTTTACTCCGGCGCCATTAGGGCCATCTATCGGGGGGATGGAGAACTGGAGAGGATGGACGTCCAATCATTGCGGCTGACAATCAGGATGCATTTACTATTTAAAGGCAGGGGATGCTAAATTGGCAGGACAAATTGGACGAATGTAGATCTGACGTGGGTATCTTCATCATGCGCAGGGAAGTCAGGAATTGAAGTGGTACGGCCGTAAAGCATAATGCACCGCTATTTAGGGGGAGGGAGGGGATGATTGAATTTGTTTTTATATGCGGGATGAAAGTCATTTTTATTATTAAGTAATGTATCAGAATGACCTGTGCTGTTCGTTTCCTGAAGAAAAAAAAATAGATACAGAAATCATTCGGATTAAATGCCTTTATTTTTGTTAGGTATCGGGGATCATGTTTTCCAAACTACGTCATTGACATACTATTGGTTGCAAAAAAGGGAATCCTTACGCTCACAAATGAAATTAGACAAAAAATCTCGGGTATTCGCCAACTTTTTAAAATTTGGTAAGGGAGGAATCATTGTTAAATTAACAATGCGGTTGTTGCCCGAAACCGCACCAGTCTTCCACCTGGAAGGTCGCACGTTCGATACCCGCTGAAGACCCACCACGTACACTTGGGGATATGTGCATGTAAAATCCGTAGACCCCACTACCTCGCCCCGTGCGCAAGCAATTCTAAGGCCTCGGCTAACAGGTAGGGGTCTTGTAGAGAAAAGGTAGAGAAAAGTCTCAGAGGTGCAGTTTTGCTTTTAGTTTGCTTCATTCTTTATATTTCTCTCTTTTGTTTCCGACCTACGTGCGAAATAATTATGAAGAAGGAATGCGTTTATAGTTTATAGAGAAGTTTAAAAGAGTTTCTTATAGTTATAGTTTGCAAAAAATCTCTGCGTTGATTGACAAATAAAATTTGTACATTATAGTTAGAAATTTGCTAGGTTTGCTTACACATAGACGGTATTGAGTATAGGGACCATTCATAAATGATGTCACGCTTTTTTCCCACATAGTTGACCCCCTCCCCCCTTTGTCACAAAATGTCACACTTCAACGGATCCCCTCCCCCCTTAGTCACGCGTCACGCTATGTTGCATAAGCAGGGATGTCACACTTCTTGTTACCCCTCCCCTCCCCTTGTCACATTTTGTCACAAATTCACGAACCCCCCCCCCCCCTCGAAGCGTGACATCATTTATGAATGATCCCATGCAGAAGTATCGTTACAGTTTAAAATCAAATTTGTATAGAAAAATAGTCGGAAAATCTGGGGTTACTTAATATGGATTCTTTTGAGTGTTTATACATCAATATAAAGAACAGAAATACGGTTAAAGTTTGAAGAAAAGGTAACATGCACACAGCTTTCCTATATTGACCGAAGATATTTTTATGGATTGGGAAAAACTGTTTTGAAATCTCAGGGAACAACCAATGGACTATAAATACATAGTTGAATGTAAAAATGGAATCTGCGCAGATTGTTTGTAGAAACCAATTAATTCTTAATAGTGTCTGTGGAGGACTGTTTATGTAAAATCAATAAAAGGGAAGAAATGGCTGTATAGAGTGTCTATACATTGAGAAAAGTATATACATAGCCTATTACCTAGCCCTATACATAGTCTATAAATAGAGAAATATAGAATGTATACACCGAGAGAGAGTTTATGGTGGTTACTTATCGAATATAATCAACTCTAAGGCAAAAAAATTGCAAATAAAACCTGTCTCTTGGAACTGTAAGAAAATCCATTTTCAGTACTTGAAAATACGTCATATGACAAGAATAGAAAAATCGGAGCTTAGAATCAGAATCAAAACATACAAGGGCATTAAGGAAAAAAAATGATTAGGAAATCAGGTAGCTGGAAGCTTTCAGAAAATCCATGAGAAAGTATAAACAGTTACACCCCCCCCCCCACCCTCCTTAGATGTAGGGGGGGGGAACAAACGAAAGAAAAGCCCAAGTGAAAAAAGGAATATGTACTGTAACTAAATGAAGCTGCAAAGGTTTGCTTCTTAAAACTCCACTTCCGCCATTTGAAGAAACGGTTCCTTGCAACGTCGAAATATGTGTACGACATTTTGAGTACAAATTCTTGTCTTACTATATTGGTTTTATTATTTAATCTACACTCCCGTGCATGTTTCAATATTATTCAACCTATATTGTGTGGCAAAATTAAGTATTTAATTCATGTTGATTGTGTCTGTAGAATTTATAAAAAATATGTTTATTATGCAAAGTTGCAAAAAAAAAAAAAAACTATAAATAAAGGATAATGGCATGGAAACAACTGCATAGTCGAGAACAAAGATGAGTAGGATCCATAGAAATCTGTTTAGAGTTAATTTAAATAGCATCTACTTTAGCAATATATTTACGACAAAAAATGCTGACGAATTTGGAGTAACTGACAAGGGAATAATGCCTTTATTGCGTCTTTAATTTAATATATTTCCGTTTATCTTTATAAGTACATTTTCTAATTCTTTACCATATTTTTGTTATTAAAAAAACCTTTTTCTGTATAAATTTAGGTTAATTTACGTTATTATACTGTAGTATGAAAATTACTGTTTATTGAATTAAAAAGAAAACATACGAAAATTTCTTTTGTTACAATTAATAATATATTTTTGAATATCTCTAGGGGAAAAGTGCATCCATGTATCCCAACAGAGATCGAACTTTTGAAATATACATGAGAGTTTTTCTCTGACTAAATTAGCGATTAAAATAATTCTATGCTTAATCAAGAACGCTGATTATTTTTGCTTTATTAATTATAAAGGAATAATACATATTGGACAGATAACAATTAAAACTGAACATTAAGTAAAATCTTTTGTCGTCATTAGCATCAAGGTTAGTAACAGGCCTGTCATTTGGGGGATCAGGGGTTTTGGGGGGGTACAATTTCCAACCCCCCTGACTTTTAGAAATACATTGTATACACTGCATGTGTTAATGTATTTTGTTGTTTTTAACCTATAATATGCATTGAAAATATATCCTTTGCCCCCCCCCCCCCTGGAAAAATCTGAAATGACCGGCCTGGTTAGTCAGACAAATGGGATCAGGCTAACCTTAAGACTAATGTGGGTAAATTATGTCTCATATTTTTTAATTAGAAAGTAGATTACCATTTACACCAGTTCAAGAAATATTCCTCGCACGGAAATTAAAAAGTGCTTCGTTTTTAGAAGGAAACACTAAAACGCAATCGTTTTGACTGTATACATCAGTTTCCGATTAAAGCCTACCCGAAACCCAAAGGCTCTGCGAGAAATCAAGTGTTTTGATTGGTGCCAGTTCTTAAATAATAAAAAAAAGCGTTGGTATTTTTTTTGGGGGGGGGGGGGGGTAACAATATGGTGTCTTAATTTAGCACCATACACTACTTACATTAAGACGTATAGACTGTTATGTATGTACATTTAGAATATTTAAGAAGTTTTCTATTATGTATCTTGCAGGAAAAAAAGAAAAAAAACCCGATAATTTTCTTAATTTTGTCACCATAATATTGCCTTCAAACTGGACGTTAGGAAACTTCTTGAAACTTGTACATTGTCAAAAGTGCTCCGTAAGAGCGAAAAATCATTAATCACTGGTATACATCTCGTATAAAGCTCATTCAACAAGAATTTCATTCATTTCAAAAATTACGAGTAATTCTTAAATTACCGAGCAGTTATCAGAGGGTTGTTTGAAGATTAGGTGCACTTCACACATCTCAGACATAAATCTTTAAAAACATTTATCACTTTCCACATAAAATAAATATTTCAGTTTTATATTGTTAAATATTTACTGAATTAAAAATGAAATCCTGTCATCTTTGAGATAAATGAAGTGGCGTTAATTAGACCAAAATATCCAGCATAAATGTGAGGTAGTAAAGTCCTTTGCAAGTTTTTCACTAGAAATAACGTATTTTTTAATGCATTTCTTTAACAATTTGCGTGATTTCGTTTTTGTCTGTGCAAAATAGTTTTGCCCTTCTTTTCTGTAATCAATTTATTAAAATTTGCACACATATTTCAGAAGTATTTTTTAATATGCACATATATATTTATGCATGCTTTCTCGTTTATTGAATTTAATACTGTAAGAGGCCTTGATTGCCTATAACAGATATGCAACTGCGCAAATAATGTCAACTAACAGCTACGTAAATAACGTATTTTAAAATGTTGAAATCTACAATTTCAAGCTTTTACGGTTTGATTTCTAGATATTGCAGCTCTTTCACTGCACATGTAAATCATACTTCTCCTTCTATCTAGGGTTTAATTTTGACTAGAACGGTGAGAGATGGCATTCCAGTACTTTTTCAAATCAAAATATACATAAAATATTTCAAAAAATAAATAAAAGGGAAGAACAAAATCAATAAACAAAAATTAATTCATAAATAAATAGTTAAAATAAAAATTAGATAGTTGAAATACGTTTTTAAAAATAAATCCCTTAGAAATTTTTTTGTAACTAGGCGAAACATAAATTTAGCCAACAACCTAAATTTAAGAGATTGGTATTGGACAAAAAACAAAAAAACATTTGATGCAAATGAATCTACAAATTGCGAAACATTTTAACGAAAGAAATTTGAGTGTGTGACTGAAAAAAAAAAACTGTTCCATAATGTATTTAAGATGACTCGGACTGTTCCTTGTCAAGTACATAAATAACCACAAACAAAAATACTTAATTAAAAAAATGGGATGAAGGATGAAGTGGCAATGAGGGAATTTCAAACACTCGCAAATGAGTCTCGTTCGGGAATTCGCAAACATTTTAATTTATTTTTTACAGTTAGACAGCAAAATATTTACTATAGCAATTGCAAATGCTAAACCTGACAGAGGAATTTCAACTTCAAATTTAATTGCTACACCAGCATATCTTATTTTACTTACTCTAATGTTACCAAATTTACTGTGTCTATGGTTCATGGCCTCCCACTCTCCTCTTTACATTGTTTCCTCCAAAAACGTATGCTCACAATTGATAAGCAAAAGAAAACATATTTCCTTCCCTCACAAAAAAAAAAAAAGATTCCCGTAAATTTGGCTGTTTTAATCGGGCATTTGTGTTTCTTTTGCAAAATTTAAGAAAATACGATACATTTTTAAAGCAAAATGGTTTTTACAGAAAACAGTGGACAGAACATAAAATAACATCGTCGTGACCACACAAAACTGCATAATGTGGCGCATGCATGTGTTTCGGAGTTACAAGTCAAATTTTTATCAACGCAAAAGGATCTGAGCGTCGAAATATAAGCATTCCGAGTGAATCAACGGTTACACCTATTGCTTACATACCGAAGTCCACAAAACATATTGTAATGATAAAAAGGTACCTAGTAACCCCGAAACACGTGTATGAAATATATTTTGCAGTCATGTGCTTCGTAACGTTTTTCTTTCGATTTTAGTTTCCACAAAACGACAAACATTTTTACCGTCACAGAAACTTTAGAAGCATTTCATGCTCATGTGATTTTTCACGGATATCGCAACAAACCAAATGGCAGTTCAACGCAACCGGTTGACAGAAATGTTTTTCATTGTGTTGGTCAATCGATTGACATCTAGAAGTGTCAAAAATGCATTGATAATATGAAGAAAAAAAATTTAAATAATCTTCTATTTTCTCTTGCACGATTAATGTTAAGAGGAGGAGGGGGGAGGGGGAGGGACTAATTCAGCTCGAAATGTTAATATTTTATTAAAAATATAATAGGATTGCTCCCGCTCTATTTTTCCTTTATTATATATTTTTTAACTTTTTTAAAAATAGAAATCAGGCTTAAACTCAAACATGAGTTACACTGTTTTATACCCACATACATTCTTCCCCCTACTGATATCAGGGACGCTGAAAAGAGGTGGAGATATGTGTATGTGTGTGTTTTTTCTAATATATATTTGTGTTTCAACAAACAGCGAAAAAGGGGTAGAATTTAAGTCAACACACTTAGGCCCGATGCACATGGACGATCCGGTTGCGGTCCGGTACGACAGTTCCGATGCAGTAGTACATTAAGCTAAATGTGCCAACTCACACGAACGTCACGGTCAGTTGCTGCAGTTCTGGTGCAGAGTACATTGCGTTAAATGAGCCGACTCACACGAGCGACCGGCACCTGACCGCAAACGGATCGTCCCTGTGCATCCAGCCTCCACACAACTTTTCAGCACTCTTGACACAGGAAACCCCCTGCCCCCTTGAACGCCCTTAAAATGTCAGGTAAATCCATGCATTTTCAGTGGAAATTCCTGACGGTCATATATTTCAAGCATACATTCAAAATGCAATTTAAAATTCAAGTATTGTAAATACTCTAAAATTTCTAAGATTTTTTCAATCAAACAATTAAGGGACACTAATCAAGCAGTGTGGATTTAATAATGGTATTATTTTAATATATTTTATTTTTTTACCCACTTTTGAGAAGATACTTCTGAAAATGAAACATGAACAAAAAACCATGTATCTACATAATTTCTCAAAGAATTTTCCAGTAAGACTCATTAGATGTACTACTTATGGTGAAGAACTATGTAGTTAAAATTTAGTGAAAGTCGAAATATTTTTAAGATTTAAAAAATTCTAAAAAGCAAAAATATTTAATAACTTTACATTATAATTTCTACACTAATAAAGTGACTTATTACTAGACGCTAGTGGATACTTGATAATAAAATGCATTACATTATGCCCAATTAATGATCAATTTTAATTAACAATGCGGTGAATGCTAATTAAATTTCAAGCTATCCATCTTAATTAAATTAATTTTGTTGTTATGTAGCACATAGCTTATTATTTGTTGAAAATTAAACAGTTCAATGCATATTCATTATGATTCCGGTACAACGCTATTCTGCAAATCAAATTAACAAGTAAATTCAATGGAGAAAAGACAGGGAAATAATTGAGTCTAAAATCGTGTAATCAATCAAATAAAGGAAGTTTGCGGATCGTAATCTTTCCAGCATGAATGATTTTCAGCATCTTGTTATTGTTTAAGCGACAGCTTTCTGGTTTGCTCCGGTTGTACAATTTAGTGCATAGTTAAAATTATATCTTAGAACTTAAAAGCAATTGTACAAGCATATTTTCGCACTATTTCATACTTTTAGTTTTAAATTTGTACTATAAATAAAATGATTTTCCTTGCTTAAAGATAAATACATGTAAAATGGTACATTTTAGTTTGTTTGATTTTTCTTTTCAAGCAGTCACATATTTCAAATTCTAATTGAAAGTGATATAACACGGGTTTATGGCAGGGAGCCGTTTCAAAAGGAAAAGCTACATTATATTTGGCAGTTAGGTGAAAGGCCGAACGATTGAGAAAAATTAGAGTCATTGTATATCTTACAATAGACATCCTAAAACTATCGTAAAATTCATTTATACTCTGAATTCTAGTATTAACAATAATATTCCATAACAACCACACAAACCACAATTATACTAATTATACTGTACCTATTTATGTAATTGAACATATTTATGCAAATTGTAAGTGGCCGATGAAAAAGATTAAATTAAGAATGATGTATGCGGTCTTAAGGGATGGTCCCCTTCCCTGCGATATGCGTATTAACATATATGGGTTCTAGAAAGTATTGAAAGTAGATAGATTGTGAAAATACAAATTGCTAGGATGGGTATAATTAAATTCAGGGGAATATTAATCGATTTAAGAAATCAAATGCAAAGTACTGCAGGTTGAATTGAAGGCAAGATCAAGACACTATTTTAGTTTCAGTTGGTATGTATTTTTTTTTTTTTTAAACCGAACTCGTGAACGCGCATTGTAAGTAAGTGCAGTCGTTATTTTTGCCCTGGTAGTTATACTGTTAAGACAATCTAAATGCGAATATAGAAATATTTTAAGCTCTCTTAAGCATTTTTTTTTTTGTGAAAGATTTTCTTCTCCCTAATCATTTTGTTAATAAGAAAATAATTTGAAATATTTTGAAGGAAAAAAAAAAAAAAAAAAAACGTAATTTAAATGCTTGTAATTCGATTTCAAAACAGGAAAATAGGACAGATGAAGTAAGAATATTAAAAGTTATAATGATAAATAACAAACAAGCTGTTAATAATAGGGGCAAAAACAGCGAAGCGTTTCAAAAACAATTAACAAAAACTTTCTCACGTATATTTGCAATGATGTCATTAAAAATTTTCTGATACTAAAAGGGTAAAAGCAAATGAGTCAATTCCAGTACATTTCTGTGTCATATAGTACGAATCTTCTTTGCATTTATCTTTTAAAGTTGCTTCAAATACATCCCGTTATATGGCAACGCATAAATAGCAAATACGAGTACTCAAGTCTTTCAATAACGGCGTTGAATCAAGCTACTACTGAATTATAATGCAATCGTTAATTGAAAAAATTGCTCTTTTACTTCTTTTTCGATTGCTCTCTTCAGTCTTCCATTATCTCTTGAACTGTCTGTTTCTGTCTCGATTTCTCTATCTATCTCAAAGTTTCTTTTCTTGAGCTCATTCTGGTTTGTCTAGACTAATATTATATGAAATTGGATTATTGCATTGCTAGAAATAAGTATTTTGAAGAATGAACGGCTTATTTTAAAATTGCAGTTTCACATCTTTAGAAAAAAAAATCAACAATGAAAGGGAATAGCATAGATGTGTCAAAAGATATTTCGGATAAAGAAGAGGGAATGGATAATCCATAATTTTATTCAGTTAGATTAACCCTCTAATGCCCGACTTTTGTTATCGTCGTCCGCCTTGAGGCGGTGTTGGGAATTAGAGGGTTAAACTTGGTAACAGATAAAGTTTGCTACATTAAAGAGAGAGAGAGAGCATGCCCCTTCTTTGTTTTGTTAGTAAAGATTTTGAGTACAATACAATTGGTAATAATTGCATTTCAAGATTATTTAATTTTAAAGGAGTTTTAATTCATTAAAACAGTAAAAACATGTGGTATCCTCATACATTTTAAAGTTATTTATGAAGTAAATAAATGCTTTATATCAGGTGCAAGGAATTACGAAGTACTGAAGAAGAAACCTGCTTAATGCCTGTATAATGTTCATGAATTTCTAGCATAAGTCGAATAGTTAAATTGATGAGACAAATCAAGTAATTCTCAATGATTATTATTAAGGCTCTTCTCGATTATTTTTGAAATCTCTACAGAATTAGTATAGGAGATCAAGACCATTACAATCCCATGGGCAGCAAATCCCTTGAGCAGCAACCTTCTTAAGATTGAAAACGAATCGTTCTTTAGTCTCGATACTCATGAGACGTTGGCAAATGCATTTTGCTGGAGCTACGCATTTGAGATAAATGGCTTGTTTGGAATGTAACACCCAACGGATGCTTCCACAGCAAAGAAATAAGATGCAGTTGACCGGATTTTCTCAATAGTAAAGGAAATCTGAGCAGTTTGGGATTTCATCTTCGTACAAGTAGTTAATGACTTTCTTATATCATTTCATTCAGGGTAGATCAGTGTTCGAAAGTCAAAAGCAGCTAACGTGCTTGTAAGAGTTTTAAGTATTATCATTATTAAATCATTCGTAAAAACTAAGTCAAAATAAGTATAACATAATAACAAGAATAATAAGTGCAGTAGAATACAATAAAGTAAAATACTAACAAAACGCGCTTTCAAGTATTGAAGACCTTAAAAAGATACTGATGTAAACATATTAATTTATTTCTTAATGCAGGGATGGCAAACCTTTTTGAGACGTGGGTCAAATTTTGTTGTTTTTTTTTTTTTTTTTAGTTCTAGCTCGTGGGTCACTAATGCCCAAATGCACTAAACTTAAATTAAAAAAATTTTTGATTAATACATTTAAAACTAAATATCTTTAAAATTCAATTGGCTCAACTGTTCAAAATGGACGGGATTTGACTATTTAAAAATTAAGGATTAAAAGAACGAGGTGAAACAGAGAGGGGTTGATACAATTGCTATAGTAGTCTCTTTCTACAAACAAAACTGCCTTAGAAAAGTGCATTTTATTTGAAGAAAGTGCTTTAAATATAGTTATTTGCTTTCATTTGTTGATTTTTTTTTTCTGCAAACAAAATGCGAGTAAAATTCTACACTTTATTTGATATTTTGAAAACAATTTTTCTTGAAGAAATACAAAAAGACTATAAATTGTCCACACAAATTAGAAAATCTAAACAAACCCGCGTAAACAAACAAATGGTTGTCTAGCAATCGTGGGTCACTTAAAAATCTTGCGTGGGTCAGTCTGACCCCCGGGTCATAGGTTCACCATCACTGATGTAGGGTCTGGTCTGGTACAATGGGCAGATGGAGAAAAGTGGGTATATTTTTAGAATTTAGTTTCCCCAACTCAAAAAAAAAAAATTTATAGGCATGTTTTTAAAGTTTTGTTTATCATATGGCATTGCTTATTTTAATTTAACTAATTGTATGAATATAAACAATTCATTCTTTGAAAGAATTCACATTCGCTCTTCTTTGTTTAATGGAAAATATTTCGTTTCTGCTAACTTTTGTCATTCCCAAAAAACATTGTTGAATTAATATGGTTTTCCCTTTTTTTATTTAAAATTATTTTTTCAGCGCCCAGAGAAACGTTTCTGCATGAAAAGAATGAAATTTGCAATATTTTATTTTTTATTAGACTATTGGTAAAATTTGGTAAAATGGATGTAGTCTTAGGATAACAAATAAAATCGAAATTGAAAATAATAGTTATTTATGAAAGTATGAAGCAGTTTTGATAAGTAAAAAGTTGATTTTTACTTATTTATTCATTATTTTTTTTTAAATATTCATCTAAAATGCCAAGAAAATGAGGAAAACATTTAAAACTTTTACGTATGGAACTTTGGACCTCTGGTGGATGAGAAAGGAAAATCAATTTAACTTGCATCTAAAGAATTTGGTATACTCTATGAAACCCTAGTGCAAAGGTCAACTCTTCTGGTAGAATATCGTGGCTAACAGAAAGAAAAAATATTGTGTAAACCATACAATTTTTCTCAATCTGCGACTATCTGTTTGAGCAAAATAACCTTAACACATTTTGTGTGTACTTATTTAAACAAAATAACCTAACACATTTTGTGTGTACTTATTTCAGTGTTTCTGAAATGTGTAAGAACCCTTTTACAGACAAGAAACTAGGACATCATTGGTTTCAAATTTTGAAGAAGTGTGATACAAGCGAAAGAGGAAAAGGAAAATCTGAAACACAAACAAAACCAGGCAGTTCAAAAAAAAAAAAAAAACATCAATAAATTATTAATTTTTGATTATAAATATTATTTACATAATGAAACTGAATGGCGTTGAACAAGCTCAAGAAATAATTTTAAAAAATTTTTCCTAGACACAAATATGTCAGTTGAAACCAGATGTTACAAAAATATTTCGGCAAAATATCTATTTATAAATGCATTGGTCAAACACAACTGAAACCATTGACAATGAATATATCTAATGGTCAACCATTTGAAAAAGATTGAAAAGCGCTATATTTGTTCATTTAATACAAAGATGTGCCGTTGATGGTGTGGTGAACGTAAAGTGGAAACTTCACGAATAATTAAAATTTAAGGCATATCCAGTTTTTTATAGTTGTGGACCTTATTAATATTAAGTAAATAAATTAAGAATCATACAATATGTCATTAATAATGCTTGGTTAATTTGAATTTAACGTTTTCAAGATTAAAATATGCGTTGCGTAACTTTCTCAAGCTAATATTAAGCATTCCCTCTTTCTACTCCATGATATATTCATTTAACCCAACCCCATAGGGTAAAATGGGTATGAAAACAACTTCCTAAAAATGTGTTCCAATTTTGTGAAACACGTACTTATTATTGTTGAAACTAAGCCTAGTTTACTTCCAAGAAAGGCAATGTAAACAGAAATCAATTAAAAATTCTTAATATAAAGTAATATTTTTCGTGAATAAAATGCAAACTTTAAAGATGCCATTTTTTATACTTTTTTACCCAGTCATACAGTAATAAGTAAAATTAAATGTGAGGGCAATAGATTGTTAGTGAAGAAAACAGTACTATGTTAGCACTTCTGAATACTGCTTGCAATAACGATGTCAACGCTAGGCTATGATGGATGAGAGTAAATATTATTACATTGAGTTTTTTAGTGGCATTAAATGTTCTTCAATATATGTATGTAGCAGTTTTTAACAGCTTTTAGTGACCGGGGAATTTGTTGCATACATTGTGTTGTATACAAACTTTTTTTTTTACTATCAATAAATTTAATCCATTTAAAACTACTTTAAATTAAATGATCAACTTAGCAACCGCAAATATTTGAGCTATTGAAGAAAGAAACATTAATCTAAGATTTTTCAACATGCACAAATACAATTCAGAAATATCTTATTATATTCAATGTAACTTACCAAAATATTTCTAAAACTCTACACATATGAAAAAGATGAACAGAAATAAGTATCCGATTTTAAAATTTTCAGAAATTGCCCCAAAAAATAAGAGGCCTCTAAAAAAGCATAAATATAATAGGATTTATAAACATGTGTACCGGTTGATAGAGATGGGGATATCCGCAGGGAGAATGGGTCAAGAGTGACCAAGAAGAAACAAATGGTGGTAGAAATAGTGACTACTAGCAGTTTCACAGAATAGTACAATAGGGAAAGAAATATTGAAGAACAAGCATGTCTTAAGGCGAGAAAACTTTCAACCTGTCCATTGAAGAAACACGTAGAAATGAGCTATTTTGCCATAACAATACTCAGAGAAAACTGAGGAGTCAATCTTCTTGAAACATATTTTTTTCCTCCTTTGATAAAGAATTCATCTTTTCTAATTTGGGATACATACAAAAAGTCGAGTGTAGGGAAATTTTATAAATTTTAAAAAATGTATATTCTATGGCATTATATCTATACGTATATAGATAACGTATATAGATACAGAAGGTTCTAAAAATGAGGGTGCTTTGATGAAAGTAATAAAGAAGAAAAATAAAAGCTTTGAATACTACTTTGAAAATTCCTAAAGTACCCTAAAATAGAGATGGTCAAATGCCTCTTACTAATTTTATGCATAACTTCAAAAATGCAAAGCTTACAAGTGCATAAGTACGCTGTGCATTGTGAATAGCTTAGGGGCACAGCAAGATAAGAGACCCTTATTGTAGAAATGGAGATCTTCTAGCCACATGAGCGTATTACTATCTGCGTTAAGCATAAAATCTTTCTTTCATTCTTTTCTTTTTTTTTTCCCTTTTTGCAAGCCCTTCACACAAAGCTATATTCATTCATGAGGGAAGATCCGCCTGAATTGAATAAATTAAGTCGGTAGGACCACTGACATCAGAGAAAAATTAACAGATGTTGAATTACTAAAAACTTTGCAATGACAACTTCGGAACTATGGAATCATCATCACTTGAAATAGTACAATCAATAAATATAAACATAAACGTAAGGTGGTGTTGCTGTGATAAACTACAGCGCATTGAAATGCTCCTTGTAGTCAATCGTTTTGTCAAAAAAGCGCAGCACAACCTTAAGCTTTTGGGGTTTATACTGAACGAAAAAAAAATGGAAGGCTAAAAATTTCAGCATGTTCACTTTCATGACCTACTTTCACATATAAAAAATTCAAAAAAATCAAAAAAATATCACTTTCACACCGTGTCTGAATCTCAAAATAATGGTTCTTAAACCTCAGAAAGGTATCATTTTGCAATATATTTAAGTAAGGAAACATTTCTTAATGCATTTTAAATTCTTTACACACGGATTTTTAATCATTTTGTAAAAGCTGAAATCACTAAAATATTAAAATCACCAATCGTACTTCATTTGAATCAACCAGGATGTTGTTCAACTAGTTCCGCATTATGATCAGATTGGTAGTCAACAGGCTTAGCAAATGTTTAGTACATTATCGCAGCGGGTAATATGCATCCGGTATTACGTGAATCACCTTCAACCTATCCCGTCCGCGGATAGATGAATATCCAATGAACACTGGTTCAGTGAGTGTCGATTGACGCATTAGATACTTGCAGAATGCTTCGCTACATTCCAGTGAAAATGAGAAGCTGCAAGATTCTGAGCTTCAAGTAAGCTTAAAGTTATCTTCAATGCATTGAACTTTTAGAAGTAGTAGAGTTGTATTTATTAGTATTGTTTTATAAAGTAGGAAAATAAAAAAAGTCAAGCAGCTGTGGGTCTTGGGAACGAAAAAAACATAAAGAAATGCAAAAGCATTTAGGTATGGCATTCTAAGCAAGGAAAAAATTTGTTTTATTAGCACGCTCCCAAAAAGATGCAAATTAATTTTATAAGATTTGAAGATTTTTAAACCTTATGCATTGCATTTGCTATTAAAATAAGAATTGATACAAAAACATGCAAAATACTGACTCGATTTCTCTATATGTTTGCTTAACAAGTTTTAAAACTTTTATTTGCAAATATCTGTTGTGCCCAGCTCTACAAGGTTTTTAATGCAACATGTTATTACGAAGATAATAAAAAATAATAAATGAAAATGCTTTACCCTCCCCCCTCCCCCCAACTTTATTTTTCTTCTCGGGCCATTCATTGTTTAACATTTAAAACAGACTGCAACAGAAAACTTAAGGTGCGTTATAAGTAGAAAGTTTTTTTTTTTTTCAATGTCATTGAATTTGTCTAATAAACTGTTCTTTACATGTACCCATTTCAAATCTGTACACCAAAGGGTGCTGGCACAAGTGGTTGTTCGACCTTTGGTCTTTCGAAGTGTGATAATGGGGCTTACATCTCTGGTGTGTTCTCTGCGCAAAGATGTAATTAAACCCTCGTGGTGCTCTTAAACAGAAAGCGCTCCCTTGCTATCTTAAACTGGGTTAGTTTCACTACCCGAACTCGGAAGTTCTGACTGCCATGAGACTATAACAACAAGAAGAAGAATCACCAGACATTACCGAAAAACTTAAACTAATAGTTATATCATTGAAAAAAAGAAATGCGCTTAGTAAAATTACTTTGATGAATGCGGGCCTATAACAGTAGATGCGAAAAACTACAGTATATTATACATTTGATTTTCCTTGTTCCTGCTGAGAAGGAAACTGTCCGCCTGTGACCTGATCGCTAAAACGTCAGTCAGCAAACTGAGAGTGCATTACAGCCTATAAAACTGAACTTAATAAATAAAAAAAATAATAAAATACTTCTAATTTATGTATTCTTACATTCATATACTACATTAAAAAATGCATGCCGTGGTAGCCTAGTGGTTAAGATGTCGGGCTTCCGACCGGAAGATTGGGTGTTTGATACCCGACACCATGTACTCCTGGAGATACGTGCATGTAAAATCCGTGAACCCTGAAGCCCCGAGGCAGTTAAGAGGATGGATAATTTCCGTTCCCTTAATTCTTAGGTCAAAAAAGGAAGGTGGCGTATGTGTGGTGGTGTCATCCAAATACGTAATGAGCCAAGTCGTACTTCCACCGTTGTGGTGCTCATCTATAAACGGAAGGCGCTCCTTACTGCCTTAATTCTTGGTTGCTCAGCAAAGGGGAGCTCGGATAACCAAGTGGCATTAGAAAAAACAACAGTACATTCAATTTATATGTGCACTGATAGATTGCGCAAGGGTTTACACTCTAAAACAAATTTCTTGAAATGTATGTATAATTTATTTTATGAATATCCTTTAATAGTTAATAAACTATATTAACCCCAATAACATTTTATTTACTAACGCAATTGCCAAGATTCAATAAAAAGTTTATTATGTTTCGAAGAATAAGTTTTACATATTATATATCATAATCCTTGCAAAATATTGCAAGAAGCAAGCTTGAAGGAATTCACTACTGCCTGACATTAAATAAGTCGCAATCTACTTCATTAAGGGAGCTGAGCAAAAAAAATAAGCATTAAGCACATATATGCAAATCATTTTCTGATCATTTCCTTTAATTACTTAAGCTATAAACATAGGAGCATGCATTAAAAGTATACCTTTGTTCTTTTCTGCAAAATTTTTCAGAGCCTCTGAACAATGATTGATGATGTTTAATGGACGAATCCCTGAATGCTTGGAAGAGATTATGTTCAATTAGTTTCCTGAAGATTAATTAAAAAATGTATCACACAAATTAATGATCTTCATGAAAATTAAATTTATGTTCTCTGCAAACAAAGACGAAATTCGAATTCTCATATCTTTATCTTCTTTATGGTAATTTAATTGCAATTGTAGTTAAAATTCAACAGTTTATAAACACTTATTTGAAAATAATAAATTTAACAGAATGCATAGACAATTATCAACAAACGAAAGTATGCTTTGTTTTCTACTTCTCGCGAAAGTTATTAAGAGTTTGTATCTATAAATACATTTACATTTTCTGCAAATATTCGTTAAAAGTTGAAGTGTTTACCCTGATATTATTACTTCTCTAATCAACTCTAATCTGAAACAGGTTTTAAAGAAATAACATTTTATTATATTTATTCTGTCATGCGTGTAATATTCTTCAGTAATCGCATTGACTACTATTTTAACTGAATCTACATTATTAGAGAACGTATGTTTTTTAAATATTACACAAATCAACAACCATTCCCATTTAATCATTTAACTAATTAATTTCACAATGATTTCAACAGAAAAAGAAATAAATTATATCCTTTGTTAAATATAGCTATAGTAATGGATATCATTGTGAAGATTTAATGCTTTTGCACATAATTTAAGATGTGACATTGAGCATTAGAAGGTCATATACGGTAATGAGAAACATACAGATGTAAGTCACTTTTCGAAAATGACGTTAATTCAATTTTCTATAACAGGGGAGGTCATCTACCTTTATTTACAGTAAGCTAAAGATAAATTTGTCAATAAATGGCACCATTAGTTTGCTCTTATTAAATACCGTAACGTTAAAACAGTAATGCAAAATAATGTGTTTCTGAAAATATTAATCGCTTGGCTTATATCACTTCTCCCCCCCCCCCCCAGCTCGAGTAATAAAAGTTTTAATCCTTCAAGGTTCTAAAACGCTGAAAAGCACAATGTTTAAAGTTGTCTTGCTTTGAGTAAAATGCTATTGAAATTGCAGTGAAAAGATATTTTCTCTTCAACAGATTCAATAACTTTTTGATGAAATACAAAATATAGTTCCTAGTTTTTGCTTTTTCTTTACTGGGTATCGAATAAAATATGTTACTTATTCTACGTTATAAATCTTATAATTTTCTAGTTAGATAAACTTTTTTCCTTGATGCTAATTAAGTTCCACGACTGTGCCTCTCATGCAAGGTAATGGTTAATGTATGAACCTTAAGGAAAAATTGCAAAAAAAAAAAAGATTTCATCTTTAAATAAATTTGGGAGGAAACACATTATTTTCAAATAACATGAACCACGTTTATTAAAATGTCCGCTTGATAAAACAAACAGAAAAGTAAAAGAACCGTTTTTTTTTAATTTTCTGGAGGGAAATTTTTAGGACAATTTTAAGGATTTAGGCGATTTTTGGTTTGCTTTTTCTTTGTGCTATTCTCATATTAATGTAAAATTATTAGCACGGCATAGTCACAAATTTATCCAAAGCTTTGGGGAAGAACTATGGTTGTAAACTAAGAAAACTGTTTTAGTAGTAGGAGAAACGGTGACTTTTGAAACTGATTGAATCGCCAGTTATTACCGTCCATTACCCTAAATATGAACAGGTCTTATCATTTGGTGCCGAAAGAAGCTTTTCCAGACATAAAATTGTTCTATAAAACGTAGCTCCTTCATCTAAGTATTTTTTTTTCTATGTATCCCTGTAGCAAATTCCGCAAACATAAAAAAAATTTCAAAATTATGAGTTGCAAACACATATGAAATGAGCCACTTGTGAATCTACAATGTGATTTTTTTCCACAATTGCACATTAAACTAGGTTTATCGAAATATTTGTAAAAAGCGCCGGACAGAGAAGTAGTGACTTTCTTGCATCTCAGGAACAAATTCAAAAATTTAAGTGATGCAAAAGTTAAAAAAAAGGATTTTTATTGGCTCAAAACTAAAGGAAGTCCTTTCATGATGAATAGTAGGAAAACAAACAGTCACAAGACGAAAAATAAGCCTGGCTGGTCTTCAAATCAGTGTCCTCACGTTTCCTTGGAAATGAAATAGCTGAAAACTACGAAGATCTTGTTGGTGACATGATAAAATGCTTTTGTATTATTGGTTGCCATATTTCATTAAAACTACACTTTTTGGACTGCCATATGGATTTCTTTCCTCAAAACCTTGGCGCAATTAAAGATGAGAATGGGGAAAGGCTTCATCAGGATATCTTTGTGTTCCAAAAGCGTTTCAGCGGTCGATGGAATGGAAGTAGGCGAACGGAACAATGCTGATCTTTTATCAGGGTACACCAACAGATGCCTACAAGATGGAAACGACCTTAAACAATAATTTTAGTGATTGTGTTTGAAATAAGTAAGCATCAGTCACATTCTTCTATAACCAATTTGCATAAATATGAGAAGTGGCTCTCCAGCAAAAACGGTACGTGATGGATCATTTTGATTTGGATATTTGCATCAAGCACCTTTTTGTTTATATAGAATGACAGAGTTACATCTAAAGAACAAAAAAAAAAGCTCAAATTTGTTGCACAATGTTATTAGAGCATTTTTTTTTTTTTTTGAATTAAAGGCATTCCTTGTTGTTTTGGTGACATTTATTTTTATATTTTCAACTGCATTCTTAGGGAGCATGAGCTGCCGCTTTAATGAGCCTATTGCGTAATAATCACTAGGTTCTAGTGATTATGAAGAATTAGGACTTGAATAGTTCATTAATTGCTTGACATTTTGCATTCCGTTATAATAAAGCAACCTGAATAAGGATCTTCTTTGATATTGTCCATAAAATTACACATAAACCATCTTTATTTGATGCTGATTTCTAGATAACATAAATTAACTAATATTAAATAGTGCTTATCTTTTACTGCTTTTTGAAAATTATTTTTGAAACTGCTTCCTTCTTGACAGTAATGATTAAAAGATAATTGCGAAAACCAGGTCCATAATTTCAAATTTTTAATATAATGGGGGCAAAGGGTTTATATTCAACGCACATCCTAGTTAAAAAACAACAAAATATGATGTGTTTCTAAAAGTCACGGAGGGGGCGACATTTTCCACTCCTGAACCACCACACATCGGGCCTAGCCAATAAAGAACACACAAGTAAATTAGTTAACAAACTTACACTCGTTTGGTTTGAAAAAAACAAGAAATAAAAATACTGTTAAGCTATAAAATAATAATAAAAACGCCATAAAAATGTATTTACAAACATTTCCCTTTTTCCACACGTATTGAAAATTCTGTCATCTCTTCACCATGTTTATTTTTCTTATCTGTTCTACATACTATAGGTACGGCTACCGCATTTTGCTATCCTTTTTGACGCATTCGACAAATCCTCAGACATTTTGGAATCCTTTTTTAAAAATGGAACAAAATTCAATGTTCAGGAAATTTGAGTTTCAACTCGCACGACAGGTGGGGGAAGACTCAAAAGCCAACGAAACTATTTCGAATATCGGGCGGATTTACAAACAAATTCGAGGCTTTCTGAGCCTTCTAAGAATATATTCTAGTGCTCTCAGTGTCTTGCATGATTCAAGGAGATGACTGCTTTCAAGGAGACAAGGTTAAGTCGCTCCTGCGAGGCGGAATGGTACCCGCATTATCAACAGAATTAGATTAATACAGTGAGTTTATATTATACATATATTATGCGGTCCCTAGTTTATGGGTAAAAAAATGCACCCGCCATTTAGGAGGATGAAATTAACCCGTGTCGACTAAAGAGAAAACAAAAATGAAAGAATATTTTGAACCCATTATGTTTCAGTCGCTTCATTACGAATGAATTTCTGAATAATTATTTCTAAGTAAAATACTGAAAAAAAATAAGGGGGGGGGGGAAAGGATTTAAACGAAATGTGCTGTGCATAAGTTTAGGCACGGAGCACATAGTAGGCAACAATTAACAAATATTAACTATATATATATATATATATATATATATGCGTGTGTTGCTTTTACCTAGAATCACTGGGAAGAGTTATAAATAAAATAAAATGCCTGAAGTTCTTCAATTAGTTGAAAAATAATCTATGCGAGAAAAATAGAGCTTCCCCCCCCCCCTTGTATTTTTTTCCGCACGGTATCGTATTAGCGTAAGATACACGATCAATTTTGACACAAGTTATTGCTATACACATATTTACTTTTAGCTGTTTCATTTAATTTTCTACCTGCTATTTGTTACTGAAAACGTGAATGTATCAACCTTTAATACCTGTAATATTTAAAAAAACAATAATTATTGTTGTTCGAAGCACGGAATATATTCGTGATTTTGAGGAAACAGTTTTATAGTCAACATATCGGGCTGCGATCAGGAAATACTTCTTATCTACAAATTCTTCGAATTACAGATTTCCATTTTTATTAATGTCATTTAGTTCTCTTGATGTACGCTAGAATTGTGGTGAACGTAAAAATATTATATCACGTAGAAAAAGCATGATGAAATATCTCGCATGATGAAACATCAAATGCTCGCTATTAGGGATTCAACAAGTTTTGTGTCTCCTTAAATTTCATTAAAATCAGATTGGACGTATTGACAAATCGCCCGCCAGTATATAACCTTTTATTCCCCATTCTTGTATTTCACCTTTATACAATGCTTGTAGTCCCACATAGTAAATTGGTTTAAATCCAAATTACCTTCGACGAGAACTGGTTGGTACACATGCTCTCAAATACAATCAAAATTTCATCTAGCCATTTGGCTACACACAAGTTTAGTATTATAGCAGTACTTTAAAGTCAGATGAAAGCAAATCTCACTTTATATTTTATATTCGAGCACCTGTGAAGAATTTTAAAAGTATTTCCTAACGTCCTGACTTAAACGACCTTTATCAGTCGGTTACCGCTAAAAATCAATATTTCTCCTGCCTGTTATCGCCATACCCGCTGCAGCGTAACTATTCAATTCCATAGTCTGGCTTTCTTTTTGTAGTTTCGAATTCCAAATTCGGAAGAACATCCCGATAAAAGACATTTCCTCTCATCTTTGAATCATTTGCTCTTAAATCTGAAGGAGAATTCTTATCTCAAAGATAAGTACTCAAAAACATGTGTTGCTGAACACGCGTTACTCTTATTTTAAAACTGAAAATCGTATATTTACTGAAGGTATGAATGTGTTTATTTGCAGGAAATTTCAGACTTTAAACCCACGTTTATAATGGCGTTTTATTATCAAGCACAAAATGCAATTTTCAGTGGCGTTCCATCGAATGGCAAAAAAATTGAAAATAATAAGAGATAAATAAGGAAATAAATTTAAACAAAAAGATAATACTTTTACTCGTAATATTTTCGTTGCAGAGTGCTTTTTTTCTTATTTACTGAATATATTTTCTACGTTTCGGCCATTTATACGAATAAGTTTTATGTTAATTCCTATAGCACGTTTTGAAGAAAAACACTATCGATATGATCTGCTCTAGCTATTTCCTCTTATCCCATTATATTATTTCATTTTCCTCCAGTGTTCATAATATAGGGGAGATAATTTTTTGCCAAAGAGTCAAGTTCAACATGCACTATTAGTAGAGAAATATATAGCGTGAAAGCAAACCAGATCCACATACGAATGCATGACCAAATACGATACTCGAATGAGCTACAGGTTACACGAAGCGAAGTGCATGAGTTAAGGGTTCTTTGCTGTCTGGTCTTTTGCATTTAAACAGTACGTATTGCGACAAGTTTCACAATTACTACTTTCCATGCGTTTCAGAGTACCCAAGAAGAAAAAATCATGAATTGATAAATTGCCCATTTTTGGTAATCAAGGGACGATGTCCGTCACAAGAAGCCGAGACCTATGTTCCAGTAAGACTGATAAAACGGGTATGTTTCCGACTGGAAAATGGAACCGGAACTGCATCACACTGGAACCATCTTATGCGTCAGATACTGGGAAAAGAAAAATAAATAAATAAAACTTAATAATTGTTTTATAAAAAATGAGATATGTCCCGCCATCCAATTTGGGAAGAAAACAGCTTCATGATTATAAAAAGTTTGATTGCACACGTCCAAAGACTTCCCACAAGCTGTTGAAACTAATTGCAACTGTTCAAATGTAAATAAAAACTAACGAAAAGCCTTCCAGCTCACGTTCTGGTTTTACCATAACTCTGAATCATTGCATAACTGCTAGATCATTCCAGTAACGTCTTCGTTCAAACACTCTTTATGTAGGTATGGTTTGGGTAACTTGTGATTGCGTATATTTTTGAACTTGCATTATATTGATAACGAATCTCTTGGAAAAATGAAAATATGTTTCATGCTTCAATGTTGGTAATCGTGACAATTTCGTGGGTAACAGCTGGTGTTATTGATCCAGGTTTTGTTACTCATCTTCTCCAATTTAGCTGCAGGTATGTGGCTATTGTACAAGCTCACTGCTGCAGAATATCCCGTTTCCACTAGGGGTTCCCTCCCTTTAGCGTTCGTTACATTACTGTTAATTATACATTTCATCACATCCTCAGTCGCGTATTTATTGCTCTATAACAATTCAAATAATAATTAATTTTGAGCACTTTAATACTCGCTACGAGCTACAATCCTGAAAAGTTATAAAGAATAAATAAATTTCGCTAAGTAAAATAAGTAAATCAAGATAGACCCAATAATGAGATATTTTTTTTCGACAAGTTCGTGCCCACCTTCTAAAGTTGGCACTTTACCACGGGTATATGCTCTGCAGTCTGCATACGTTGCGTATGCCTGGTTTATACACAAGCTATGCTGTACATTCACAAACAATTGGCACTGTGTTATACATTTGTTTGACTACTGCTCCACATACAATTGGACATGAGTCCTTGTGTGCCCCTGTAGAGCTATATACACAAGGGACATGTTGGCTATTGCATAATTTGTAAATTGTTACGAGGTTCTCTGAACGCTATAGGAGATTTAAATGGGTGGCGGTAATATACAATTACGTCGTTAATTCACTATTCCTATCCGTTTTAAGATATTTTTTTGTAAAAGTTTTGTAAGTGGATATGATTGTTTGCTTTTTTCTGCATCTTGTTTATTAAATTTTTAATCGTCTGTTTACTGATTCCGCTAAAAGCAGACTATTTTCGTAGGCGATATAATTATGACCTTTCAAAGTTTGTTCTTTCGAAGTTAAGTTATTCCACAGCGTTGCTTATTTACATTTTTCATCTGTACAACGTTCTTATATTTGTAATTAGCTTCTGGGTTTAAAATTCTTTGTTTCTTTCTTTCTTTTCTTAATTTTAGAGTTGGTGGGGGAGGTAAAGTGAATTATAATTTTTTCACTAACAATAAAAGTTATTATTTTTAAGCTCATATTTCGTATTTTGGGGAAGAAAATCTGCTCATGAAATTGCAGGCAGGTCTTTTCTTAAAACTTGTAAAAGCAAATTTGGAAAGAAAGAATGGGGTCGTGTCCGGAGAAGAACGAGTACGATAAGTGCAGAGAAAACAAAAGGAGGCAATGGGTATTTTGAAAAGTGGAATCGATTCCCACAAGAAATGTTGCTAGAATACACAATGAGGTAATTTTTTCACTTGCATCTAAAAAAAAGGGTAAAACATTTTTCCTCAGAACACTTTCTTGTCCAGAACCTTGCCCATATTTTACCTCACGCAAATTCTATTGTCAACTTATTCCCTTGTGTAATCGTTTTTCAAGTTATCTGCAACACAATATTGATTAATTTTTCTGAATTAATTATTAAAATCTATTTCACTAATTTAAAAAAATATTTTGCATTTCATTCCATTTCTTTTTCTCAGGATTTTTTTTTTCTTCTATTTGAATTCCCTTCATTAAATTCATTATTATTAATATCATCTATTTTTTTTCTTAGGCTGGGTTCTAGGGTCCTGAATAAATTACATGCAATGGTTGTGTTGTTTTTGTATGTATACAAAATCGTTTTTTTAAGCCTTAACAGCGTGCAGTGTTATGACTCCATGCCCCCCCCCAAAAAAAAAAAAGAACACGGTACAATAACAATGATCATTAAATAATTAATTTCTTATTGTTCATTTCCTTACTCTTAGTGATACTATTATCATTATCATGTAATAAGTACATATGGTTCAGATAATTTCCAAAAATTATTGATCAAATTTTTATGAAAATAAAAAATAAAGTGTGCTTGTATTTGCAAATGTGTTTTTCTATATATCCTGTTACATGTAGAAAAATACGACGAACATAACGTAGCGTTCGAAGCCATTTCGTGATAGAACGTGCAATGCGGCACTTTGGAACAAAAGTAATGCCTGTCTTCGTATGCCTTATCTAAGGCCGTTTGAACTATCTTCGTATAAAACGCAGTTCCCAACTGGTTGTATGCGTACTCCTAGGAGTACATCAAGTGTTATGCAGGGGTATGCAGTGACGTACACAATTATTTAACTTACTAAGTTATGTGGAATTTTCAAATTAAACATTGATTTGAACGAAAAGAACCAGCCATTTGTTGTCGTACAAATGCTGCCTATGATACGCATAATGGCTGTCCATTAGGGTGGGCCGAAAAAACCTTTTTTTTTATTTCGAAGTTGTAATAGCGCGGAAAACTTGCGAATTATATAGAAAAGAAAAATAAAAAAATATATCAAAATCGGTTGACATCTTCCGGTCGCGCATAGGCCCTAAAGTTTGACAAAATATGAAAAAAATCTCATTTTTACTATATTTTTTAAAATCTCTGAATTAGATGTTTTCGTAATGTAATAGTTTGTAACGTCTTCAAATAGAGCTTAAAAACAATGTGTTTTAATTTGGTTTAGATAAATTGATATCTTCCGGTTGCGCACAAGCCCCAAAATTAGCCAAAATATTGAAAATTTCACATTTTTACGAGTTTTTTTACTATCTTTAATATACTTCATTTTAACGTACTAGTTACAGCATTTTTAGTTTTGAATGTAAAAAATTGTATTTCATCATAGTGTGAATAAATTAAGAACTTCCGGTCGCGCAATGACCCCAATGCTATACGAGAACAGTACGCTAAAATGTGTCCCGCAAATTCCTGCGCCCTCTCCCCCAGTTACGGGATCTGCAAGTCGCTAGTTACACGACTGACATGCAGAACCAATCATTACATAAAGCATCACAGTAATGTCAAAAATATCTGTTAAATTTCAAACAAGAATTATTTATTAATTAATATTGTTAGAAATGAAGGCTGTTCAACATCACAGTACAAAGAAAATCAAACTTGGTCAAAAAAGCAATTCAGTAGAACAAAGAATTTCTTTTTAAATGAAAAATGTGAGTAATTTGAATAGCATTTAACAAAAATATGACATTCAGATTTAGTTTTCAACCTTGAGCTACAAATTTTTAATTGATACCTGCCACCATGAGTTTATAGCGTTGATGAGATCAACCATTAAATCCAGTTTTCTATTTTGCTTTTAGTTTATAATTCAAGATTTTTTAAAAAATTATTTTAACTAATATACTACATATTTACCCCTGTCTCAACTTTTGCACTGGGATATTGAAATTTGTAGGGAATTGTTTTCAGGTGTTCTCTTAGCTTTTAAGCGGTCATTGTTCTTGGGGCTCCATAGCTTTCTTTGTGTATGCGGATGAGAAGAGTATGCAATCACTTTTAGAAGGGTATCCTGTTGATACCAAAATCAATTATAAAAATTATTTATCTATTTCAACATTCAACAATTAAATGTTTAAAATAATAAAGGAACATTGTGCACAATGAAACTGTAAAAAGTAATCGAACGTAATTAATGCATTTTAATGCTCATTTGTGCTTTAATTACGTGCAATTACTTTTTACAGTTCAATTAAATGCTTATTATGAATTAGAATTTTTGTATGGTAAATACCAGTGTTAAACTTCAAGTGAAAAGTATTTAAAAAATTAAGATTATTGGAAATACAGGGCATTTAATGTTACAAAAGCAGTCAAAGAAATCTCAAATTTTGTGAAAAAAATAAGAGCAACAAGAATTTGTTTTCAAAGTTAAAAATTTGAGTACATTTAAAGAACAGTAAACAAACATCTGGCAGCATTTTTTTATACCTCATTATCAGTTTGTGTGAAAAAATTCTACGGCTATTGCATTTAAATAATAATTATTTATCAAATACCAAAAATGCGTAAAAATGTAAAATGTTCAATATTTTGGCGAATTTTGGGGCTTATGCCCGACCGGACGATATCAACTAGTCTAATCCAAATTAAAACACAACGTTCTTAAGCTCTATTTAAGGACGTTGCAAACTATTACATTACGAAAACATATAATTCAAAAATTTAAAAAAAAAAATCGCAAAAATGAGGTTTTTTCATATTTTGTCAAATTTTAGGGCCTATGCGCGACCGGAAGATGTCAACCGATTTTGATTTTTGTTCTTTTTTCTTTTCTATATAATTCGCAAGTTTTCCGTGCTAGTACAACTTCGAAATAAAAAAAAAAAGTTTTTTCGGCCCACCCTATTCTGCATGTCAGTCGTGTAACTAGCGACTTGCAGATCTTATGTTCAAAACTAAAAATGCTGTAACTAGTACGTTAAAATGAAGTATATTGAAGATAGTAAAAAAAAACTCGTAAAAATGTGAATTTTTCAATATTTTGGCTAATTTTGGGGCTTGTGCGCGACCGGAAGATAACAACTTATCTAAAACAAATTAAAACACATTGTTTTTAAGCTCTATTTGAAGACGTTACAAACTATTACATTACGAAAACATCTAATTCAAAAATTTTAAAAAATATCGTGAAAATGAGATTTTTTTCATATTTTGTCAAACTTTAGGGCCTATGCGCGACCGGAAGATATCAACCGATTTTGATAATTTTTTTTTTCTTTTTTAAATAATTCGCAAGTTTTCCGCGCTATTACAACTTCGAAATAAAAAAAAAAAGGTTTTTTCGGCCCACCCTACTGTCCATACTGGATAAATGACGCATGTACTAGAACTTATTTCTACTTCTTCAGTCATCGTTTACCTGCGCTTCAAAGTGAGAACTTAAAGGATGATCAGTGGAATATCATTATGCGTAAATGCTTGTATTTTGGGACGGATAGACACTTGTTGGGGGGAAAAATAGCTGTCAACATATGATTTATGATTATGTATTTGTTGTTAAAACATTTGCACTGCACATAGAGCACTAAAAATGTTTTTTCATCGTTGATAGTGCGGCCTTATGTTAAACTCTCTTTATGTATGCGCATTCGTATAAAAGGAACACAGAGGAACCCTGGAAAATTTATCATATTTCGCGTACAAACTTATTTTAATTTTGGGATGTAGCAACAATTACGCATAATCTAAAACATAGTTTTATATTCTGATCGTCTATAACGCCTTTATTTCATAAGAGCATAGGGAGCAAACTGCGAAAATTCAGTCATGTTAAAAATGAAATATTTATTACTAACCTTGGAAAGACAGAAAGAAAATTTAAAATATTTTATTACTTGTTGCATCTAAAACAGATTTCTCGCCACACAGGTGCACTGAAATTTACCAATCTATACGTATGTCCTTAGCTGTGCTGAAATAAGAGATGAAAAAATAAAGACGTTAGGTTTAATATATTTTTTGTTTTTGCTTTGTCCCAATCGCAAGGCAAGCGCACCATTGATGTCTGACGACAATAATTAATGCTTTCTAGTTCAAAAATTCAGATTTGTTAAGAAATAAACTGTAATAATAATAAAATTTTTTTTTAATAATACCGTGGGAAGAAAATGAAATTTCTTTTGGTTGTTTTACTTCCCAGGAATATCAAAATGTTCAGTTTTTCTGTTTACTAGTTAAAAAGAAAAGCCTACAAAACAGAATAAAACATACCTCACATCATTTTTTTTTGAAAACTAAAACAAAATTCGAACCATGAAAATTAGTGTATTTGCGATGGAGACGGGAGAAATTTGTTTGTTTACTCTGCATACAGTACCCGCATAAGCAAATTCTATATTTACAATCGTGATATTAAACAAGGTTGAGATTTAAAAACCTACTTTGAATAACAGCATGTTTGTTTAGATAATGAGATAGTTTTCAGAAATGATATTTGATTTAAAAAAAAAAAATTCTAAATACATTAAGAATTGATATGTATTTTTCTATGCATTATATTACGCTTTATGTTTTCAGTAAAGAGTGCATAACATTTCCCGACATTTTTTTAAAAATAAAATCTATACTTTTGAAGATAAAAGAGGAACTACTTATAGATTTTTTCCCTTCATTCACCCACAAACCTATAAAAGCATTTCAAGAAAACAAGCTATTGAAACAATCATTTGCATTATGCTTAGATTGTAATGATCTTACGGTACTCGTGTACTGCAGAGACTATATGAAATAGTGGAAAAGGGGACCCTACATATTTTAGGGTCACAACAATGTAGCTTATCACACATAACAGGAAATAAAGCTGTTGTGCAGGGGTTTACTACAATAAGGCGCCCCTTCAAAATAATAATAAAAATATATAATAATAACAGTTGAATTACTTTCGAATTTGTTCCCCAAATTCAAAGCAGATTGAGACAAGGTGTTAATAACTAAGTTTTGTATGAAGAGAAGGACATTATTAACATCTCAAATAAATGTAAATCTCAATCAATGTCTTTGTCTCCTCTTGAGAATTTTAATTATGATAATTTATACTATTTTTATTCATAGTTTTTATTTGAAAAAAAAAGATGGTCGAATAGTACAGTAATGTAGTATATGCTACTATACAAAGAAATAGATCTGACAATCTCTTGAACTCTCAATGCCACGACAGCAAATGGGAGTTAATGCCTGTTGTGCCCGATTTAGCTTACCGAGAGCCCTGTGGTTCAGAGGCAGATGTTTCGGTCAGGTGGTCATCCTGGCGTGGAGCCCCTAGTATTTAGTTTCCCAAGCTTGCTTAGTAAGCATTTTATCAAACCAACGAACGGATAAAGTCTGTGACGCGGTATCACGGAGAAAATTTCTTTAAATAACATACAATTATTGCAACCAATTTTCATATGAATGATTTTTATAGTTTATCCTACTTAGCTTAGAAATACAATTCTTCTTTCTCATTTCGGGCTGTAGCATGGTATTACAACCAAAATGTGATACGCTGTTTATAAACGCATAGTCGTTTCATAACTTATAAAGAAATAAATTTGGAGCATTAACATCAATATAATTATATTAAAAATGGCTTAAAACATAGTTAACTGACATACTAGGTAAAACTGAAACAAATAATAATCAATGATTTTTATTTGCTACTCAAAAAAGATTGACTTATCGCTACCAGATCTACACTTAGAGAAATGTGCTGTAGAGCGGGGCTAGTTGAGCAATTTTTTCACTTGATCAGTCATAGGTTCTAAGCGACCAGTCAAAGTTGTTTGCAATGTGTTCTGACAGACGGTTAATTTATTCAATTCTAAGAGTCTAATAGAACATTTTTCTCTAATGAATCTGGTTAAAAAGTTACAGTCCATTTAACACTTAACCTACCAAGTACCGGTCAAATTGACCGCTTTCAAACTTTTATAAGAATTACACTTAAAACGTTATAATACCGTTATCGAATTATATGACAATTCTTAGAATATGCATATAATATTTTTTCACTCTGTACTTGTAGTTATTTTTTCTCTTTTCCATGAAAAATTTATTTAATTTTCTAATTACCTGTCAATTTGACTAAGCGTGGTAGGAATAGGTATACAAGAACTGTCGGTAGGTTTAATATTAATGAAAAAAGTCAAACATGCTCAACCTGCCTCATAAATGGGGTAAGTTGAGCAAGGTTACGTTGCAAATTGAGCAATTAGAAATCTAAGCCCTAAGAAGGCATGAATGTTTCCGCGATATGTTTTAAAACTGCTCTTTTACAATCAACTTTTTACTCATAATCTTTAAATGATATAATAATGAAACAGAAAGTATCCATTTTTAGAAAATTAAACATTGAAATATAACACTGTCCAACACGAAAAATGTCCTTTAGATGAAAATGTGTATTTCTTATGTATTTTTGGCTAAAAATTAAGAATCTGCAATTACGTTTTGCTTACCACGTACCATTTTCCCAAAATTCCACATTTTAGCTTTTTACGTATTTTCTGGATAAATGTGCATATTTTCCTAATTTATCGACTTAATTTATTATAAATTATGTCTTTCTCATTGACAGTGAGATTGTTGTCATTTTAGAGACCTTTTTAAAGAACTTGGGTTACTTAAGCGACATTTTTGCCAACAAAAGCTTTATCTACCTTCTCAGAGTTTCGAGTCATTTACAAGACGACAAAGGCATTTTATGCACTATTTTGCGGAGAAAGAAGAAATAATATGCTGCTATGATGTGAATGTACTATTTCAAGCATTACAGGGTTCGTGCTAGGCCGCGCGATCGCGTGATTCCCGCAATATTTTTTGAAATCCCACTCAAAAAAAAATTTTTTTAGGCTTAAACTTAAAAAATCCCACTTAAAATTTTGGTCAAGGAGGAAAATCCCACCTTGTATTTTTCCCCAGTGTGAACCCTGCATTAGGATGTTTATGAGTGCTCCTCTACCTAAGTATTAAACACAAAGGAAAGTTCAAAATTGTGAGTATTAAAAACATATCAAATGAGCCACTTGTAAATCTACAATGTGCCTTTTTTCCACAATTGCACATTAAACTTGGTTTATCAAAATATTTGTAAAAGCCCCGACAGCGAAGGAGTGGCTTTCTTGCATTTCAGGAACAAACTCCAAAATATAGGTGAGGCAAAAGTAAAAGAAAGGGCTTTTATTGTCCCACAACTTAAGGAAGTCCTTTCATGATGAAGAGTATAAAAACAAACAGTGAGAATCCGAAAAATCAGCCTGTCTGGGCTTTAAATCAGTGTGCTCACGTTTACTTGTAAATGAGAAAACTGAAAACTACGAAGATCTTGTTGGTGACATGAAAAAATGCTTTTGTATTATAGGTTGCCACATGTCATTAAAACTACACTTTTTGTACTTCCATATAGACTTTCCTCAAAATCTTGGCGCAATTAATGAGGAGCATGGGAAATTCTTTAGATTGAATTATTTTCTTTTGATAACTGTGTTGTCTTTCTTAAACTTTTAAAAATTTCAGGGAAAACAAACTATTGCCCAACTAGCCCAACACGAATATTTCAGACAAAAGTTGTGGTTATAAAAAAAGGATTTGAATTTGAACCAAATGTTTTCTCTATATCAAAAATTTAACAGATTTATGAAAATTTAAAACGTACGTGAGCGAAAACAGATGATTGCTGACGGGTACATAAGAAATATAAGTTGACACTATTTTTTTTTTTTTTACTTTTTTATGGCAAATTAAGCAACGTCTGCGTATCTGTCACTCGTTCGATCTGTCAATCGTCTCTAGAGGTGGTGTGGTGAAGTCCCCCTTTGTGGCAGCTTCTTTCCCAAATTTGATGAATTAGAGTACTATGCATAGTTTTCGAGATGTTTCGACTGACCAACTTACACCTCAACTACCCCGCTCTGACCTAGTCTTCGAATTCATTAACAGATCCCTATTTTCCTGGTACAGAATTATTAGTAGTGTTACAACCTGCCCCGTGTTACAATTTAAACCGATCTCCTATGTATCTATTTGTAGCTGAGTCTGTGGCGCTGTGGTTATAGCGTTGGATTATGGCAAAGAAGGTCGTCAGTTCTAAACCAGTTCCCGGTCTCATCCATTTCATTCAACTTGATTTGTCACGGAAGTTAGTTACGCGGTTTTCGAGCATTATAACCGTATTTTAGTTTTTTTTTAAATAAAACCGGGTTTCTTAAAACATTCTTTGGAGATTTAATATATTATTTGTTTGGCATTATCTCGAATCCCAAAACTCAAGTGCATCCGAGTTGTTGAGTGATAGAGGATTAAATTAAATTTAGATTTCGTCTTAGCCTTCTTATGCCTACAGTTTTAAACAAATACAAATACAAAAAAGACGTCCAACAAGAGGCGCAGGGCCCAGCTAGGCTGGTCCTAGTCAATTTAACAGTCCCCAATGAACATCAAGAGCTTTCTTAAAAGTTTTCACCAGACTGCAAGTAACTGTCGCTTCCGGTAAACTATTCCAACTGCCTACAACCCTATTGAAGTAGTATTTTTTCCTAATTTCAAGCTTAGCCTGAGATTTTAAAATCTTAAAACAATGACCTTTGGTTCTACTTTCAGCACATAACTGTTGCCTACCAACATTTCCCATTTTGATGCGTTTAAACAACTGAACCATGTCCTATCTAACTCTTCTTTGCTCAAGACTACATGCTAAGCCTTTTAAGCCTTACCTCATAATCTAAATCTGAAAGACAACAATTTCGCTTTTACAAATTAAATGTAAAATATGAAATGCAATGGATATTTCTTAATTTCCATGGAATGCTAATTCCTTTCCTGACTTTGAATAATTTTTCCTCTTAAATTCCTCAAAAACGGTTTTCTGCCGTTAAGTAATTAAAATTACATTATGAGCATTATAAAGTTCAAATGGATATACTAATCCTTAAGGCATTTATGAAAAATGCATTTAGAAAAATTGCTTTGAAAATTTTCTTATTTTTGTTTGTTATGCTGTAACGATGATTCGTAATAATCTTAAATTAAAAAAAGAAAAACAAACATAAAAAAAGCTACTCAAATTAAAATGGTACATTAAATATACTTCTTAATAAGAATAATAAATAACTTATATCTTTTGTTGTATCTATCTTAAGCAAAGATTCTTGTTTAATTTTATTTTTCCTCTTTATCTATTTCTTTCTGATGCATTTAAATTGTCTAATTAAAGTACATGCCATTGTGAATCGGAAGTAAAATATGTACATTAGAAAACTTTCCACTTATTATTTTAAAGAACTTCGAGTACGTATTTTAAAAAAAAGCATGACACTATGTATTAATAATGATTAATCATGTATCTGTATAAATGCAAAATGATTTAAATATTTTGTTAAGGCTTGCGATGCTTAGAATTTCCAGCAACGAACCCAATAAAAGGCCTCTAGACATTTCTGGTATCAGAAAAAAAAAACAGTTGTCAATACTTTGAAAAATTACACTTCAGTATTAAATCCAAGTATTAATTTTCCCCGTCATCGATTATAAAAATTAAGATGAATTTTGAAAAAAAAAAAAAAAAAAACAGTATGGGACGTCAAGTTCGGAACGCTCGGGGCCGTGATCTTTCCGGATTTCGGAATTCTCCGGATTTTGGGTCTTCATTAAAAAAATTTTGTAAGTAGCAAAGCCCATATAATTTGCTCTGGAAGATTTTATCAGCATTTTGCTCATTTATAGCATTTTTATTATCGTATATAGTCGCCTATAAGTCACGAAATTTAGCACAAAACAGGAAGTTGGAGTAGATTTGCCTTCCCGATATTGTTTTAGCCTCTTTAATTAAACAGTAAAAGAAAAGAATTCCGTGAAATTCTGATGTGATTTAAAATTCTATAGCCACTAAATTGCAGTTAAAGATAAGACTATCGGGAAAATATGAGAACCGCTGATTTTTAATTTCGCGAATGTTCTGCATTGCGCGAAAATTAGATCTCATTTTTAAAAAAAATAATATAACAAAACTGCAAGAATTTTTTTAAAAAGCAAAATTTAAGGATATTAACTCAAAATTAAAGCTGCGATTAATGAAAACTATAATCGCAACAACGAACCCTTTTCAGAAAATCGCGAAATAATTTTTTCAGAAACTGCCCATTTCCGATCTAAATCTTCATTACATTTTATTTTCCTTCTTTTTAAAACGCCTATTTCCAAACAAACGGTGCAAACATTTCCCGATCTTTTTTTTTTTTTCAAAAAACAATAGCTGTTTTTTTTTTTTTTCCCAACTGCCGATTTTTTTTTCGAAAAAATTCCAGATTTCGAGATTGAATTCGAGATTGATTCGAATTTGGGTTCAACAAAGTTTTAAATGTATACTGTATACATTGTCATTTTTTTTAATAAAGAAATAGTAGCATTTTTATAAAGATATTATTCCACTCTGTCGCGCGAACTCGTGTTTTAAGAGTTAAATTTTTGAAAATTGCAAGTTGAACTTGGACACATAAAATTTCAATCAATAAACATTTATATGAAAAATTGATTCACATTTTTTATCAATATGTTCTACGTTGTAAACTATAATAAAATAACAAGAAATATTCTAAACTGAAAGCAGATGCGAAGAGATTGCTGCACAATTGCAGAAAAACTAACACGTGACATCGAAGCCGGAAAAAAAAAAAAAAAAACGCGAGAAAAAAGTTTACGCGGGTAAAAATTAAAATTATTATCGTACTTTGATTGATTTGACTTTGTATTGTTTACAATTTCGGAATAATAAGAAACATGACAAACTAAAAGCAGATGGTGTAAGATTATTGCACAATGACATCTAATGCACTAAGTCATTATTAAACGAAAAACGGACAAAAATGAGTCTACTAACCTAGTGCGAAAAACAAATAACCAAAGCTTTTGCTTTAAAATATTCTATTTCGCGAGCCATTCTGTTCAAAAAGAAATAATTTTAATAATGAAGGTTTTCGGGAAGCGATCGCTTAAACTAATTTTCCGAATTTTTTATTAAATACTTTGTAGAATGACATTATTTCCGTGCTCTTTAACTGCTGGGCTGCCTGTTATTGTAATAGAAATAGAAATCTAGCTATGAAGGAAAAATAAATTTAAAGACAGAATGTTTTCTGGAAAGTTGTCCCTGCGAAAAACATCGGCTTTTAGATGTTTTTTAAGGCCGATGGGCCGATGTTTTTCCAAAGTTAACATCGGCAGCCGATGCCGATGGCAACTTTGTTGAACAACCGGCGCCGATTCATCGGCGAGGCCGATGCATCGGTCGAGCCTTAATCATAACCAATAATAAAAAAATTACAGCCTTTCTTGTTCGAAAAATATTTTCTCGGACATGCGGGTCATTTATCTTGAGTCACTTTTTTGTTTCGAATAAGGTTTAGTTCGAGTTTTAAACTATTCAGAAAAATCATACTTTTACTCTATAATTAATTATTCTTACTGTCACTGTTTATAATAATTATTAGTGTTATCAACATTATTTTCTTAAGTACAGTGAAGGTTTAGTTCAACGGAATAAAATTTGTAAGTGGTGTTTTATTTTGTAAGGCATAGCCCCCCTAACTAGATGCCTAGCGATTTGCGGGGAAAGTTGGCCGCGGATTTTAGTTACCTTTTCTCCCACCAGGAACGCTACTTATCTGCTATAACAAACAGCGCTCTTTCCATTAGTTTGAAGGGTAGAAAATTGGTTTTCCATTGCTATTTCTTCTTTTTCCCCCTAATAATTTGATTCTTTGGGTTAAAAACGGTCCTCTTCAGGACCAATGTAACTTAAAGAAAGATGGTTTACTGTGTTGTTCCATTTTGCACATCAAATTCAGTAAAAGAAAAAAAATAGTTTCAATCGGACATTAGTTTGCGTGAAAAATGGATCTCCGCTATATCAAGACAAGGGAATTATGATTATGATTATTCTTTTTTTTTATGTGTGTCTTTCATAGCGTCTATTTGGGAAAAAATTTAAAAAAAATAATTAATAACAATATAGTGCAAAACTATTTTTATATAAATATACATTATTTATTATGTTGTCCAATCTTTACTGTAGCTTTCACTTGGAATACGGTTGATTATATATTATGATGCATTTTATATTATGCAAATATTAATTAAATTGAACTTATTGATTTTTTATAAAAAAAAATTTAACTAGTTATACGAAGACATATATGAATCAATAAGAAATAATGAAAGTTAGTAAGGGAAGAAATACAAATTATTATCCATGCATAGAATCGAATTCTAATCATATTTCAAGAACATATTTAATTCTATTAATGAATTAATGAGAAAATTTTGGAAGTAATATTTGTCCTATTCTTCATGCCTAAAATATCACTTCAGTACAATGCATAATAAATTGTAATTATTCACATATTTAACCATTTTAATTTTATTTATGTATAATTTTTGTTTATTTATTTATAATTTTATTTATTGAAACCAAAAGGACTGGGGGGGGGGGGGGGATAGAGCAGATTCTATGACAAGATTAAATTTGATTCTATTATAAGAATAAAAACTTGACTTTTATGCAATTTTTTTATAACTTGATTAAATGAAGAATTTGGTTCCAAGTTTCCCAATTTAACGTCCTCATCGTTGTGCTCGTTTTTTGAAGCAATGATTTTGAACATCTTTTCAGAGCCTTTGCAAAAGTCTTGACTTTTAAAATTCAGGGAAAAAATTTTAATTTTCAAGATCACCATAAGTAAATAATAATAAAAAGACATTGTTCTTTTCTAAAACAGATGAGTCCATATAACTATCTACTCAAATATATATCACATGTATAGCTTTGCTGTTAATCGATCATGGAAGTTATAAATTACATCTTCTGAAAAATTTTCAAAATGCTCCAAATAAATCTTTAATTATTTTAACCATAGCATCTGAAACAAATATTAAAATTAAAACTTTTAGTGAAGAGCTGGATTTTTATTTGTTTCCTTACATCGGTAAAAATGCCAGTTGAAATTATGTATATTATATTCTTTATGTATGAATTGCATAAATAATTATTCTCTTTTTTCGCTGCTTTATTTTTTTTTCTAAACATTTTTTAATGTTTGCAATAGAACCTTCGATTGTAACAAAATTAATATTTCGTAAGTTCGATTTTGATTTAAAATCTGAAAGTATTTGAAGTAGTATCTCGTAATTGAAATTTGACGTATTGTCTGTAATACAGATTGATTGAGTACGCGAGTGTTCTCGACTTTTGCAACTGGTCGTATAGAAAAAAATGTTAAAAATATATTTTTTTAATGGAAATGCTTAAAATTTCTTTCTTTAACCACTTCTTTACACATATATTCCATTAAACTCGAAAATAATAATTATAACAAAGTTTAAAATAAGTGATGACATGCAATTATAATTTTAAGTGCATTTATAGATTACAGAAACAATGTTTTATTTTTTTAGTAGTTGAATGAAAGTGATAGATTTTTATTACATAGCTATTAAAGGATGTTGCTGCACAGTACGTCTGCAAATAAAAAAAAAACAATTGTTTCTTAAGCGAAGTTTCATTTTACAGACTAAAAGATTTAAATCATTACTTTAAAGAAAATTCCGTTAATTTATGTAACAACATTTTTCTTTTAAAATACCTACAATTAGGGTAAGACTACTTTAATAAAATAAAAGTTTTAAGTTGATGCTCCTGTTAAAATGCTCCTAGACTAACGAGATATCAAAAATTAATAATATCACTTAATTTTCCACTGTTTTACTGCACCAAGTAGGAGCGAAAAAAATGTAATTATTGAGTCATATGATAAAATATGAAGAAAAAAAAAATCAAATGATTTTTTTTAAAAGAACAATTTTTACCGCTTTTTATCACAATTTACCAAGCGTTTACAAGTAAAACACAGTTTTCCAATAGCAAATAGGTAGTGCCCTCTAGCCGTGATTTCGCTGTCAGCGGGAGAAAATCGTTGCCGGTAGGGTAATGGGTTTCGCTCCGTTTCGGAAGGCATCTAGTTAAGGAGGCTATGTTGTAAGGTTAAATAAATCATCGCATATTTCATTAGGGAGATTACATATTCAAATTTAAAAAAGGAAGAACAATAATAAAACAAAATAAATGAATGAAAAATAAAATAAAATAAAAAAATGCTTTTCTCTGTATTTTTATTTTGTGTGAGTTCCTCATTATTATTATTTTCTTTCACAATTTATCACATATAGACTATTTGTGCTTCTGAGTGTTTTTACAAATTAATTAATTTATTTTTTAAATTTTACAAGCAAATGAGAGAAAAACAAGTTACGAAACCCAAACTGACATTCCTTTTATCTTTTTTTTTTTCTTTAATGCCAACAGTTTTTCGTCATAACTTCTTCAACCGTTCACTCGCAGCGTACAACTGTGTTTCTTTTTTACTACGGCTACCTTGACAAGTCTTATTACGGTTTAACAACTAAAGAATTATTCATCGTCTCAAGTGTTGAGAGTTTGTGAAATAGATTACACATCTAACTCTAGCGTTCATCTGAAATTTGAAAGATTTTGTTCTAGGCATTATTAATGATGTGTACTGTTGACAAGGCATTTATAAACTTATTTAAAATATTCTTGATCTACTGTCTTAAACACAGACAGTTAAGTATTCCTGACATCCTCAAAAATAAACATCCGTTTTTTTTCTATTGTACAACATTTAAAAAGCATTAAAAATGTTCCATAATAATATCTTTTAATGAGTTTTTTAGAGTTAGATATTTATTTATTGTTTTATTTGCATTCATTCATGGCGATAACGGCGATCATAAAAAAATTGTAAATTTTAAGGCATGCACATATTTTTCTAGTTCACAGTTTTATTTTTGCGTTAATAAAGCCTGTATTTTTTTCTAGAAGAATGAAGAAAATCATAATAAGTTAATGTGCGATACACAAATTTGCGTTTACACAATTTTTTGTGAAAAACGAATTTTTGTAGACTTAAATACAATAAGTTAAACATAATTTATCGTAAATGTATAAATTTTTTTTGGCCGGATAGATTACACATATTTAACTTACCACAAGATCCACATGAACTTTTATTTATGTTTATTTAAGCCTTAATTTATGTCCTGATAATAAATTTATTATAATAATGTCATTAATGCCTTATTAAATGTGCCGTTCTAATTTAACCATGTAAATTTAATATTTATATTAAATGTTCTTGAGTATATAATACATAAATAAAAGCGTGTTCAAGAAAAATAAAAGATAATTTGGCCCTCAGAAAAGATTCCGTGTAAAATTTAAAATTAGAACTTGACACTAAATCTTTCTAAAAAACAAAAACAGTCAAGTTTAATCACTCATCAAGGCAATATGTATTTTTATGTTGCATATATGGGTTGTAAATATGCATGTGTGTCATTGTGTGCGTAACAGCGATGATTTGAATGTTCCGCATTTCCATTGTTTTTTGTAATGCTTAAAAATATTTTATTTGATACATTCCCACTAACAGCTTTTGTTCAAAGGACTTTATGTGACTTATTCAGACAGGGAAACCAGCACATCCTTGGAGTCATTCTTTTAGGTACCGAACCTTTTACGAAATAATAGCTCTATCTTAAGATTAAAAGATTTTCTGATGTAGCTTCGTGCTCACAATCGAAGAGCACTTTTCTCACTGCGTCACCACATTTTTTTCACCACGCAGAAACACAAGTTTCTGAGCCATGCCTTTGACATTTTCTTCTCGCGTTGATGGAGCAAGCGTCGTTTTTATCAAGCTTGTATAGTAAAATGCAAAAACACGATGAAAGCACGAGCCTGTTTTTGATTTATTTATTTTATTACTGTCATTGATGTAATTAATTTCATTTTATTATGGATTTAAGGTAAAATAAAAAAGGAAGTAAAGAAATAGATTATATATCACATAATTCATCGGCGTGGTACATTTTTACCTCTATAGCTCCGGATGTGCTGTTTCGTACTTTCATTGATGCAACAAATGTCATTTTATTAAGTCGATGATCGTGCATTTCGTGCTCTATTCTTACAGATACGGTCCTTCTACTTTCATTTGTGGGATGAAAATTAATTTTTTAACTTATTTAATTTCAAAACGCAAGAAAGAAATATAAACATAAAGCAGTTACGTAGCTTGAAATTTGTGTTGAAGGGGGGACAGTCTCTATCGATAGATAGACAAAGAACGCATACATATATTTATATATATATATTTTCAGATTTAAAAAGAACATTTTTTGTTGGAGTTGCACTGATATAAGTTTTAATTGCTAAAGGTGGAGATATTATATCTTCTTACACCACTTACACCCCCTTCTACACCACTTGTTGATAATTTTATCTTTCCTTGCTGTAATGCTGGAAGAAACGCATACATACTGAATGGTTCAGAAATTAAAAGCTAAATTAAAAACTGTTAAATCATAGAATGATACTTTTGTACCGGATCATGCGTGCTTCTTGCACAAATACAAAACAAGACCCCTTAGCTTCTAGCAACAACACTTATATAGGCTGAGAAACAGCACCCTCTCAACAAAATTTGCAGCACCACTGAAATAAAACTGATTGGTATGACAAATTATGTGTCTTATTGTGTATCTTCTTGCACATTTTTTATTTTTATTTTTACTGCTACTGATGTGATAAATGTTGCTTTTAGTATACTAAAATTCAACACGAAAATGAGGTTAAAAAAATCTATTAGGCATCACACATTTCTTATTCCAGTCCTCTTGGCTGGCTTCAATATCTATTTCAAAATGTTTCTTCCATATAGAAAAGAAAGACTCTTAATTTAAGACTTACTAAGTTTGAATTCTTGTTACATTGTTGTTTTTCCTGAAATTTAAAGCCATGCCACTCGTTTGATATTAAATATAAGTATGGTTACTAGTGACAAATAAGAGAGAGAATTAGCTTTCAATAATATTTGAAACGCAAGTTGGCTGGACAAGTTAGTAGCTGAAATTAACAAATATTACAAGAATACGGTAAGCATAAAAGTAATTAGCCGCATTAATGAGTTTTACTTTATGTTTAAATGTAATTTAACTTTATATCTTCAATAATCTGTTACAATCTTCTTGCCAGTTTCTTTTTCTTTTTTTTTTTCTTTTTACTGCTACTGATGCAATAAATCTCGTTTTCGCTAAACGTTATATTGTTGCTTTCATGCAACGTTGCGATCTATCGTCATGTATTCAATTTGTTTAAATTTAAACATAACGTTTCATGTTATTATCCTGTTAACATTAATACTTTCAAGCATTGCACATTAATATATTAAGCAAGCTTGAATTTTGTGAACAAAAATTATTTAGGACATACACTTAAACACTAATAACATATTATTAGTAGAATATTCCTTTTAAAATATTTTAAAATATTAAGATAATAAAAAATGAATAATTAGATGGCAAATTAAAGACATAAAGTAAGATTTAAGGATTAAAGTAATATTGTTAACACAACTACGTTCAAAAATGTAGGCAAACTATTCCTTCCGTATAAAAAAATATCGTCTCTATTTAATTCGTACAAAAACTATCAGAGAAAAAATATAGCAAAAATAATTGAATGGCATTAAAAAGATCCTTTTCTAAAAAAATAAATCTCGTCATATACAATATAGCTTCTACGCATTAGCTAATGTAAAACACGTAAAGCAATAAAAAGTCTTCCAATGATTATTGTCAATTATTGAATCAATTCAAGCTCAAAAACAAGCAAACGGCACTCATTTTACATATAATTAACATTTGCATATAAAGAACTGTACTTGAAAGAAGTCGAAAAAGAAAATTATTGTATTCTTAATGAAAATACTTTTGTTAGTATAGAAAAGTGCGCATTATTTCCATTTAATTGTGTTTGTCTTACTACTACAATGGAGGATCAAACAATGTTCCGAACAAGTGACTTGGATAAGAAATTTTAAAAATACCTTTCTTCAGGATAAAATGTTACATCTTTATTGAAAGAAATCTTATACTCTTTGATTAACCGCTACATTATACTTTCTCACCAGATAATTAAATTTCGTAATTTAATTCATGCTTTGAAATTTAATATCGCGTGCGCAAGAATTTTTCAGGGGCACTTTAGAGCATGTGGAAAAGACACCTAATCACTTCAATTTTTACCCTGATGTATCATTTTTACTTAAGTATAAATTGTGTATTTTTTTTAAGGATCGTGATGAGCTTTCCACACATTACAAAATTTGATCAAAAATTATTGGAAATTGGTTATTAAGTATTAATTTTATAGTATATATTATACGCTTTTTATTTTTATGCATTGACCGGAATTTAAAAAATGTACGCGTTTTGTAAATTTGTGTAAGGAAAATATTATGAAAATTGTTAAATAATTTGAACTGAATTAAAAGTTAGCCATTTATTGTCAAAGAAACGAACATTTACTTGCAGTTTATGGTAAATAGCATTTCCCTGATTGCTTTAAGCAAGAGTTCATAAACGTGTAAACTATTTTCTAATTTAAAAAATCTATTGAAGCAGTATTTCAAAGTATTTCTATAAATGCTTTGGGAAAAAATGAAATATCAATTTAATCATATCAACTACATTTTTGAGTTCAAAAGGAATTTTTACTCCTTTTAAATATAATTCAATAAAACTAGCAATAACTTGATAACAAACGAAACCATATATTTATTGTGTGATCAACATATTTTCAATTATATAAAGAGGCAATTTTTTTTGGTAAAATATTAAATTTTGACTAAACTGAAAGCGTGCAGAATATAGATGAAAATATATTAAATTTGTTACCTTTTATGAAATCTACGTTTGAAACGAAAAGCAACTGTATGGGATTTACACGAAGTTGGAGTCAAAGTAAAAGAACTTTTTCAAAATGTTTTGAAGATGGATATATGCAATTGCTGCTTGTATTAAAAATGTCTCTTAAATAACAAAAATGTTATATTATTTGTTCTCCTTCAGTAATCCAATATACTTAAAATCGATATTAATTATGTCAACTAACGAGATTTAATTTATTTTTATGTAATGCTTTTTTAATAAGCGACTCGATTCTCTGAAAGGTTGAACTCCAACTCAGCTGTGATAGCAATTATTATCAGCGACAATTGAAACTCGCAATCGTTACAAAGTCGATAATCTGTTCGATATGAGACAATATTAAGCATGGCCCTGATTGCAAGGCGAGAAACACCTGGGCTCATTTATTTCGCGTTTTGCATTCTTAGCGCGTTCACCTCAATAGAAAAAAGAGCGCGCTATACTCCCTTATCAGCTTCCTATCTTGCAGTTGCTCCACCAAAAACTATAAAAGTTCCCAAGTCCGCAGGGCGAGACCAAAAATTAAACTAGAAACGCCCCCTTGGAAAATATTTAAAAAAAAAAAAATAAATAAAACACCCACACAAGGTTACGGCCTCTCCCACCCAAAGAAGAAGATAAAAAATACAGCAAGTCTGTGAAGAAGATAAATTACGCTTCTGCAAAAACAAAAGTAAAAAGCTGAACTTTTATTTATTTGTTTGAGAGTTGGACATGAATGCTTTATGCCACTCCAACTGAAAAGCAATTAGAATTCGCAGTAGGGGGCAGGTACCTAGTAGGAGTTCGTTTTGTTATTAGGACACTTAACGTTCCTTCTAAGACCACCAATCTTGCAGGAAAAGGTAAAATAGCTGTTACATTGTTGAAATCCTACAATGGACAAAATGAAATGTAAAATTTGTTCGTGGTCATTAAATATTGATAGTTTCTGTAAGTAGTTAATGTAATGAGAAAGATTGAAATTAGAGAGAGGCTTACTGAAATTAAAGGAAAAACTGTATGGTATTTTACTGATGACTGTTTGTTTTAAAAATAATCAGTGCACATTAGGGTGGACTTAAACAGAGATTTTTTTTCTAGTTCCGATGAGCATAGTGCGGAGCAGGTGCCAGCCATTGGTGGTACATAAGACATTAGAAGTTTGTAAGGTATTTTTTTTATTTGCAGCAAATGCGTTGAAATTTCGGCCAAGTGTTTTTTAAACTTTTTTTTTCCATTTTCGATGATAGATAGTGCGGAGAAGGTGCCACTGGTGTTACACTGAGAAAAATTTTAGTTCAACCTTTCACCATGAAAATGAAAAAAAATGGTGAAATTTAGCTGCAACTAACATTTGGTACTAAAGTTGAACCATTATAATGGTTCCTAGTTTCCTCATTCATACTAACACTACACCATTATAATGGTAATGTTGGTTGCAGCTAAATTTCAGCATTTTTTTCCATTTTTCCGGTGAAAGTTTGAACTACACTTTTTTACAGTGTATGTATTTCACATAAAATTTTGGTTGTATACTTAATCATTAACTTAAGCAGTGATGTTCGTAACACACATTTTTTGATAAATTCGTAGCACTTTGTTCCCTTTTTTTTTATTATGAAGCCCTTTTTTCCGTTAAAAATGTTTTCCTGTTTTTTTTTTTTTTTTTAAATCTTTGGCTACTTTTCCAATGAAATCACGAAAAGTAATTATTTCTCCTGGGGCAATTCTTTTGTGTTTTACAGAAAAAAATACGTTGCCGGGTTGTTTCAGCGTTAAAATAAACAAAAATAACAGCAAAACAAGCCTGGTTTTGGGCAAGCCACTTGCTCCAGAACATTGGTTACTTTCTCCACACGGTAAAATGCTAACCAAAGACTAGCATATCAAAAGTTTTAATAATAGAGTAAAATAAATGATATATTTGAAATCTTCATGCAAAAATTAGTTTACATACAACAAATTACCCAGACATCTTTACAAATGAATGACACACCATCAAATTCTTTAACATGTCATTATCTCACTGAGTAAAAATTTAACGTCATTTTTAGCCATTTTTTTAATGCCGGATTTGGTTATTTATCTTTAACTATGACTTATAAAGCATTTAATAAACTTATGTATAGATCTGACGCACAAATAAAGTTTCTTTAAAGTTTGATGAGCCGTGGTTATACTAGACCCATGGTTACACTTACCCCACTTCACCCTATCCATAGTCTTTGCAAAATTTCGCTATAATTTAAGTAATATTTGTGGCAGAACAAAAATTATGGGTCATACATACCCTGAAAATAGAGAACTACGTGCTTTTATTAATGTAAATTTGTTTTAATTTTAAAATTTAAACATACTGATTCTAAAGTGTTTACAATGTTGGAATAATAACATTTGTTGTTCTATGTTCATAATAGACAATTATTTTTAAAATCCAACTTTTGGAAGGAAAAAAAATGTTGTAATACTTAAAAAATAAGTGGTTGCACAAAGGTTTATTCCTTGTTATACTTACTATGTTCTTTTCCTCAACTAACCGGAAGATATTACTGATCTATTTTACATTTTGTAGGTATGTTTTTCATATTATTCCTCCAACATTCTTTGCTACCTACAGAAAATAGAAAGTCGGAAGCATGAACTAAAAAAGGAAAAACTTACTTTATTTTCGACTGATCTCGCATACTTTGACCCCAAAGTGGAACCGGATTCCTTCTTTTGGGGGGTGGGAGGGGGATTTTAAATATTGTACTGATATTTTGTATACATTCTTGCAACGTTTTCGCACTAGTGCAGATAGAATTTTTTAAAAAATTTAAAATTTCCAAAAATGTCAAGATTCATACTTTGACTCCGAAGTGGAACCAGAAGATATTTATCAATGCATTTAATATTTTGCTTGTTTGTTTCTTATACCATTCCACAACTTTTAAGGCTCTCGCAGAAACAATAGCTAAAGTATTTCCCCCCCCCCCCCCCCCTCTATTGTCCAACAGTAAAATGATATTTTAATTTTTAATTCCTTTTGTTTGTTTGAATGATATTTTCCCTAAAGTGTAACAGGAATTAAACTTTAAAAAAATAAATGATGTGGCTTGACATTGCAGTAATTGCAGTGTGGAGGAAAAAACAAGCCTCAAAATGTTAAAATATTTAATCTGTACTGTAATTCTATCGATGTTTTATTGGTTAAATATAGCCTCAGAAACTGGTTTCCGTTAGTAAGCCTGGGAAAAAAATAGGCGTTTCAAGATCAATTTTCATTTTCAAAACACACAAGACCAAAAATATGCAATGTAAAATTAAGTAAACCATTGATCACGTGATTCTCGCGTTTAACATGAACAGTGGGCCGTGGTAGCCTAGTGGTTAGGATGTCGAGCTTCGGATCGGAGGATCTGGGGTTTGGTACCCGAGCCGCTGAAGACCCACCATGTACACCTGGAGATACGTGCATGCAAAATCCGTGGACCCTGAAGTCCCGAGGCAGTTCCGAGGGTACCGGAAGGTGGAGAATTTCCCTTCCCTTCAATCCAAGGTCAAAAAGGAAGGTGGCGTAGTTGTGATGGCGCCATCTGCTGTCATCCAAGTACATACTAAGCCAAGTCGTACTTCCACTGTTTTGGTGATCATCAATAAACGGAAGGCGTTCCTTACTGCCTTAATTCCTGGTCGCTCTGCGAAGGTGAGCTTGTATATCCAAGTGGCATTCGAAACAACAACACGAACAGTGTTACACTTAAAATAAAACATAGTTTCATTTCTTTGCTCAGGAACGTAGTAAATTTCATTCTTAGAAATATTCTAACGCACATTTTTCCAACTGAAATAACTAACTATTCATTAAGAATTAAAACCATAAGTAAAGCTTTTGAAAGCATACTTAAAGTGAATTAATAAAACAGACGGCAATTTTTAACTTCAGAATGAAGAAAAAAAATTGTAGTGTTCTTTTTGTTTGTTGCTTGTAAACGAGCCAAATGTAGAGGATTTAACGGAATAGATTGTCCAAAAAAAAAGGGTGGGAAAATCACTCTCTCATAAGGCAAATTAATGAAATAAGGGTAGAAAATATTAAACCTAGTAAAACTAAACAAAGGATTAACGTAGTGAACAGCCATTTGAAGAACATACCAAAGCGGGAAAAACAATATCCTTGTTCCGTTCAGAACTTCGAAATCAGAACTTTTTTTAACATCATTAACATTACCATAATAATATTCTATAAAACACTTTATTACACAACTACACACAAGCTATTTACAGTTATAATAACCTTTGCTATGTACATTTTTTGTAACCTCACAAAATTACACTCAAAAACAGTTATGGCTGTAAATAATAATCAATAATTTCTCACAACACGCTAATAGCAACTCGAAGCGATATTTCTGCTTTCACAAAACCAAAACACTGCGCTGCCATTCGCAACGTATGTCACAAAAATATCGAAAAAAAGATAATACAAGTCGTAACACAAAAAGGTTTAAAACCTTAAAATCAATCAAAAATTCAAAAACTAATTAAGAAGTTTCCATTAATCTTTCAAATTTCCGCAAGGAAGTAAACGTTAAATACTTACTTTTCGAGTGCCATTTAACGAAAAAAATATATGTACTTTACTGTCGAGTATGATATTTAGTATCAGAAATGTCTCTAAAAGAATAAAAATTAATTTTTCACAAGTTTGGAAATTAAAAGAATATCAATAATTTTTAATTAAAATTCAAAGCTTTATTCATAGCAAATTTTATTAATATTCATGTAATACCAAAAATTGCAGACCATAAAACATTTAGCAAGAAATTTTATTAAAAGGTGCCGTGTTAGTATAACCTGCTAAACTCGAAATGTATAACACCAAAGTATTTATAAGAGACGCTCATTCCTTTTAATAAAAAAATATCTGAAACCGATTCCTTTAGCAAAATGGAACATAAATCCTCGTTCCACAAGTTAGAAAGGAACGCTAAACTAAGCTGTTTCCGAAAAAAAATCTCAGTTTAATAACATTCTTGCGAGTTCTAAGGCAATTTTTGTTCTAATGGCTTCAATTTCCCGTTTATCGCGTTTTTCCTAAGTAATAAAATACATTGTTTGGAGTTCGATAAAGGAAGAAAGAAAACTTTTTCTATCGCATGTATAACGCAGTAAGCGATGTGGTTGACTTTTCGTTCAGAGTTGGAAGTGGTTTGTGCGCAGAAAAAAAATAGGCACGTGTATACAAATATTTATATGTATAAACACACACACACACAAATACATGTATCTAAATATATTTGCGCGTGTGTTTGTGTTTGTATGCAATATATATATATATATACGCACACACACACACAGTGTGTCAAAAAATTTTTTAAGACTAGGTTTATAAAATACAATAAAGCCTAGTAATTATATTTCTTCAAGTACTTTTATTCAAATTTGAGCTCCTTCGCCTTCAATACATTTGTTACAGCGGTTTAACAACGATTCGAATTCCTGTTCCAGCTCACATTGTGGGACTGCCTCCAAAGCTCGCGCAAAGCTGCTTGTATAGTGTCAATGTCATCAAAGTTTTCAAAAAAGTAAACAAATGAATTGAGGTTTTGGCAATGGATCAGTTTGATAGTTAAGGAGTTTCGCAAATGTTCGATAACACAGATAGCGCCACTGTAAGCTTAGTTCAGCGGCAGTCTTAAAACTTTTTTGACACACTGTACAAACAGCTTCGACGCAAGCTTTGGAGGCAGTCCCACAATGTGAGCTGGAACAGGCAAACCGCTGTAGCAAATGGTATTGAATCCGAAGGAGCTTATTTTGAATAAATATACTTAAATAAATATAATTACTAGTTTTTATTAATAAACCTAATCTTAAACACTGTGTATATGTATGTATAATGCATACACATATAAACAATACATACATAGTAAAAATTAAAAATCATCGTAAAATTAAGCACAAAATGTGCAAAAATTGTAGATACGTGTTTTGCAAGGAACCTTTTTTTCAATGCATTAAAAAGGAGTTCCCTGTAACCTTGTAACACGTATCTCAAATTTTTGCAAATTTTGTGCTTAATTTTATGTTGATTTTTACTTTGCAGCACAAAGGTTTACATTTTATTTCAATACATGTACTGTACATACATTAACAAATCTTTCACTAAAACTAAATGTAACGAAAATTAAAATTCCGGTACTTTTCATCTGTAAATGTTGAAAATCTTTAACCAGTCAGAAAGATCAGAAACTGATTTGTAAAAATAAGTACATCGAAAGATATTTATCATCGTATTTATGTAACATATGGAAAAGTTGAAAGAATTTATAAAAGGCAGCATAATACTTTTCATTTTTGCTCGTATTCTGTAGTCTATTAGTTAAAATTTCGATTTTCTCCCCAGGGCTACCTTAAAATGCAGCAATCCAAAATTTAGATGATTATAAGCAAATCCTTAAAACGTTACAAGATCTGGTATCCTAAAATATTAGAAAAATGACTTAAATATACCGCTTTAAGAGCGAGAAAATGCAATTCGAAACTCTAATGCTTTTTTCATTAATAAAACGATAAGGATTAATTTATAAACATTATATTTACGGGACAATTTTGTGAATGCTAGTCTTAAAAAATATCTTGGAACCATTTCAAATATCTTAAATAATTATTTTGATCTTTTTAATTGAACTTGACACATTAAAAACTGCCCAGAATTCATAAGAACCATTCTGTCCCAATTTTGAATGATTCAATATACTTCTGCTTTCCTCTAGTGCAGTAGCAAATACACCCCTCCCCCGGGTTATGATGTTTCTTTTTTTTTTTCTATTTCTCTACTTTTCATTTTTTTCTCTATTACTTTACTTTTCATTTTTTCTCTTTTTTTTTTTTGCTCACTTTAGTTAAAAGTTTTATTTTAGTTTGTATTACTTTACATTTTCCAAATCTAAAAAAGGCGACTTCACTATTGTTATAGAACTTATATTTATATACAAAAGCGAAACTAACTTTTCATAATTATTTATTCATTTTTGAATTCTTCTTCATAAGCAAAAAAAAATAAGCACCACATTTCAATATTTTTATATTATCAAAAAAATCATTTTTATAGAAAACCTTTCCCAGCCTGTGCCTTAGTGGACAGATACTACATCATTTAAACAACATTTGAATCATTAAAACTAGTCACAAAAATGCAGACATCAAAACAACATCGTTTCGTTTTAAATACCAAAATGCGTTGTTTAACGTCATAACTCCCGAGTTATAATGCCTTTCTAATCTTGATTGAAGGGTTTTGCTACGGCTTTTAATAACTCTGTACTACAGCACATGCATTACAATAACAACACTCCCTTTCTAAACAGCCTCATTCTTCTTATGTCCAACTGGGCATTTTGAGATATGACCAGCTAAAGATCTGTAGAATAATCTCATTTTTTCCTCCACTGCATATAATGGGCATTAATTCCTGAAATAACTTTGTGGAAATGTTAGCGATTCCGCGCAAGATCCCGGCATTTCTAAGGAAATTCATCCGATTATTTTTAAGAAAGAAGTAAATTTTATGAGTTATAATCATTAAATTCCTAAGCTTTTAAATATTAGCTTCATTAAAATTCTAAACTTTTGATTTTTCCTTTTATCGATTACTTTATATTTGTCACAAAAGTTTGGAGGAAAAATGCAGCATAGCAAAAGGTCCTTTTAATCTTAGAACATTTATTTGAAAAGAAAATGTTGTGCAAGTTATGAGAGACTAATTTTGAGTTAGTTAGGGCGACCAAAGGCAACAAAGACAAAAAAAACTTGTCTTTTCTCATCTGCGAAAGCGCAAGGCAGTTTTTGCCTTCAAAAATATGCTCTGTGGTTGCGCAGATGAGTTAAGACAAGTTTATGTCTTTGCGCCTTTGGTGTTAATGCATTCTTAAGGTATATCCAGACCAAAATGCAAGACATGCAACAGATCTTGCGTAATCTCGCAGTTCACTTCTGCGCATAAAACTTACGGCAGCTAGTAAATCCGTAACAAAATTAGGCTAGATTTTAACTTCTCTTACGTTCGGTAAGTGACAGTCTGTATCAGGTTCACAATAGGGACAAATACAAGGTGAGACTTCTTACCTTGATCAAAATCTTAAGTGGGATTTTTAAATTTTAAGTGGAAACTTTTCTATTTGGCTTTGTTTTAATAAAAGTATTACTAAATTGTCTGATACTAGCTATGTCATAAAGGATGATTATCTAATCTATATGCTCAGCAAGGAAAGAATAAACATTAATAATGTTCACACAAAACGGATCTTTCACAAAATTCGCGATCGCAAAAATGGATGCCTTTTAAAATCATAAGCATGATAAAGACCCTTAAATAACGTAAATTCCTTGATGTGTAATTTTTACAAAAAAAAAAAAAAAACATACTAAAAGTTAGTTTAATACTTTCTCTATTTTTTCTGATCATGTGTCATTTTATCTATTGATGTTTTTCTATGAAAACAGTATAGAAACCAGCATTTTCTTGTAACTTGTAAAAGTGAAGGTTATTCAGTGTTCATTGCTTATAACGACTTAAATAATTCCTGTGAATTTGAAAATGCATTGTTTCAAATATAGGGCGAAAATTATAAATGAATATTTTGAAATAAATGAAATTTAGTACTTCTATGCGAGAATGGCTCATGTTTACGATCGCGATTTTTGCGAAAGATTTGACTTGATTATCGAGATCTTTTTTTGAAAAGCTTGAGTTTTGCTTTTTCTTTTTTAAATTAACTTTTATTCTATGCGTAAAAGATTCAAATTTTACTGTTTGATTTCTTGAATCCTTCTTACAATCTATATTTTTAAATGCGCTCTAATTTTTACGCGCTCCATTATCCGGAAAATTCGTGCATATGGAATTCTGCCTTTTACACTTTCGTAATAATCGAGGCATTTTAATAGATATTTTGATGATTGGTAACACAGGCTGAAACATTAATCCATTATAAACTGAACTAAATGGCACAGTAAAACAATTTGGACATAGGAGATATGTTAACGATCGCTGATACTTTCATATGCATCTTTTTCTCAATCCTGATTTTCCGAAAAGATTAATTTTTTTAGATCGTAAATTTCGAAACGAATCCATTCTAGAACATATATAGGGTTCCTTGATCCTTCTTTTCATTAATGGGGCTAAGATGGAAATTGAAAACTAACATTCACCTTTTAGTTTGTATCGATAATCAGATTAGAATAGTAGTTTTGCGATCTTTTAAACGCGTGTCCGCTAGTTGCGGGAGCAGCGCGCAAATGAACTTTTTTTGAGTGGCATTTCAAAAAATATTGCGGGAATCGCCCAATCCCGCGGCCTAGCGCGAACCCTGGTCTGTCTGCATATTTACGCCGAAAACAACTGAAAAAATGACTCCGTCTTTTAAATTTTGCACCAACGAACTCAGTGCAAAGCAGTATGTGCAAATACATACTGAAACAAGTGCGCAACCGCAGAACCTCAGAAACGATTTTTTCTAATATTATACTATTATATAGAAATACTTTATTTCTCTAATATAAAAAAGGGAAGGAAAACAACCAAAAAAAAATTCTACAGATTCAGTAGCAACACGCAAAACTTATCATAATGGGTGTTGAACCTTTATGTAGAAACTCCGCACTCTAACAGACGTCATAGAGCTTTCTTAGAAAAAATTTAACCTTTTTATTAATATTTTCATCCATACCTCCTCCCATAATAGTATTGAAGGGTGTTATCTCGGTTATTTTCAAAAACGTATGGCAATTTTGTGTCTCTGTCATTCATGTTTATGTTTCTCTGTCTTAGCTGGAGATGATTTTTGAACATAAGTGACTCCCACACATCAAGAAGCAGAACAATAATGAATGAGTTTAAAGCTGACATAAATTTTAAATAAAAAATATTTATCTTTAGCAATTTAAGAAAACTACCATGTACGTCAACGTATATTTGCGAAAGTTGCTAAGCAAACTTCTTGAAACCTTTTCAAAAGGCGCAGAACTTTTTTTCGCAAAACTTTTTTGAGGCGCTTGGTATCCTAACTAGAGGCGGTAAAAGGTTGATGGTCTTCTTCACTATTTCAATTTTTCGTCCAATAGATTTATTCTAGAGAGATCTATAGGAGCGCCTCACGACAGAAAATATTCCATGCACATTTTAAAACATAGTTTAACTTAAGTCGGAAATGTCCATTTTTCAATCCAGTGAATTTAATCTTGAAAATTCCTGGAAGTTTTCGAAACGTTTTAAGTATCAAAATATTTATTTTTATTTTTTTAAACAAATTAAAATTTACTGTTTTTTAATGTAACTTCAATGGAAATGCCGTTTTTTCAATCCAGGGAAATTAATCTTGAAAATTCCTGGAAGTATTCGGAAATGTTTTCGGTACGAACATTTTAGCTTCAGTGTTTTAAACAAATTAATTCTTCTTAACTGTACCTTCAAAAATTACTCAGGATGATAAGAAGAGTGGGTACTTTTAAATTTAGTAGTTAAATATATGCATTTACAAGGTTTAAAATTGTAGCTATTTTTAAATATTGATGAAATTAATTAAGATCTAACTAGATTAAAGTATTGATTCACATTAAGTCTCTAAGCAAACTGAACACAAAAAGTGGCTGTGTTTTCCATTTTACGTTTGACTTACGATTTTGTGATAGAAGTACCATCTGGTGAGCTATGTAGTAATCAAAAATGAATCAGTAATTTCATTAAGTAAATATAGTTAAGCATCATTTAGATACTGACTTATTATTTTTCTTATTATTCATTTTGGGGAAAGGTGTCACTGGGGCACTCACCCTGCATGTTTTGAATGCAGGTTAAAACTTAGAGATATGCAGCGTTGCATGTGTTCAAGTTTTCACTCCATGGTTCCAGGCTTAATCAATGAAATGCGTTATTTGAAGTACATCGTTAGGCAATGTTGTCTTTTTGTGACAACATGATTAAGATCGGTGCACACCATGATGATTTAAAAATAAATAATACACTGTTAAAAACAATGTTCTTAAAAATGAGAAAGTATACCTGCTTACGTTTTAAAAGTAATTTTGACTTAAGAATAAGCAAAAGCCGTTCTCAGTTTTAAGTACCGATTATTCCTCAGAAATTATAGTTACACAAATTACTCAGGATGATAAGATGAGGGTTCAATAATAAAACTTTATAACTTAACTTCAATAACTTAAAAAATTACGGAGAAAACCTAGATTCATAATTAATACAAGGCCTTTTCTAGCAATTACTTCTATAGAATAATAGTATTTGTTTCAAAATGGAGGAACTATTTATCGCGCGAGACGTCAGAACGATTCAAAAATGTGAGTAGTCTATTTGTCTCTTCAGAGCTGGAATACAAGATGAATAATTAGTCGGATTCGGATTGGGTGCAGTAATATATGAAAACATAATAGACAAGTGGATAATTAACGCGCTTCTGGATTGGGCTATGAATAAATTTGGCACAGGAGTATTTTAGCACCCAAAGCTAGTACGATTGGAAGCTACATAATTCAACTTTTCCTTCTACTTTCGATGTGCTCCTAGCGCAATTGTAAGAGAGTTATGAGTCCGCCTGGACAAATCGCGTTCAAACCTCAGTGAGAAAGCTTCTGCTTTTCTCTTTTTAGTGGTCTTAAAAATGAGATCGTACACACAAAGCTAGCACACTAAATACAATTTATATAGTCTAGTAAGCAATTCCGGCGCATCATTTGGATGCAGATGAAGGTCGCATCAAAACTATAATCAACGTTCTTCTACAGAATAAAAACTTCTGGTCAATTTGTCTCTACAAATGATGACAAATGGCATACATTTTTTGGCTTTTTGGTATATGGAATGACAAGTCATTAGAGCAAAAAAATAAACTTAAATGAATAATGCAAGATATATATATATATATGAACTAACTTAATAATAAATCTAAAATACTATAACTATGCCTCTCACTTTATATAAAAACGTATTTGTATATCAACACAATCAAAATATGTAACCTGCAAACGTGTTTTAAATTACAGCTCCTTAAAATTTAGAGTTCCTCCTTTCATTTAGGCTGATTCCATAACAAATAAAATTTCTATAATTCGCAGCACATAATAATGTGAAAACACTGTCACACTGAAAAAATCACATTTAAATGACTAAATTAACACATTCTTTAAAGAAACTTTCAATATTAATCAAGAAAATGTTATATAAAATCAAGAACCCCCCGCATCTTGGCAAAGCCAGACCATGTAACAAATTTCGATTAATACCTGACAAGCTACGACAAGAGATTATAATGACGAGTTTTTAAATTAAGGCGCTAAAAGTACCCAACTTTTCTCTCTGCTCTGTGTTGTTTCAAAAGAAACTCAAGTTCCCGAAAAAAAAAAACAAAGGAGGTATTTGTTCCACATACCCGATGCTTCGTAAATTAAATTCTGAATAAAAACTAGTGCTTTCTCTTGGATACTTCTAAGATTAATCATGAATATTTTGTTGTCAGTGGTATCATCTTAAGATAAAGAATGATTTCTACGGCGTCCTGAATTTAATATCGCCAGCAACACGCTTGGAAAAATTGTTTTTAGAGAAACTAATTACTCGGATTTGAAATTCTTCAATTTTTAATAAATCCTCCAAAGCCTATTACTGCCACGGGTCGCTGCTGAAACTTGCTGCGGATTGTTTGTCTAAATCTTAGATTTTTCTGGCGAAATAATCGATGAGTTTGGAGCGAGTAAGTGAATAAGATTTTCAAATAAACAGAAAAGTGTAGTTCAGAAAATAGTTTACGTTGCATTGTAATTTCCTATTTGATATTTCAGGATTTGGAAATCTTGCGTTATTAAGTACTAGCGTCTTCAGAAGGAAAGGAACAAAAGATTAATTATTATGCAACACGATTTGCTTTCAGAAACTTTCGCAGTATGGGGTGTATAAGTAGCGAGTAAACATGAATTTTTAACTGTAATGTAAATGTGTCGATTATTGCATCTTTAATAAAGTTCGCCCTTATATTGCGTTGTAGAAACTCTTATTTCATTTAAAGGGAAATCTCATCGGAAATATTATAAATAGTTTTCACATGCAAGCATACATTTTTCTCCACAACATAATTCTCTGTTGTGCTTTTGTAAGCGTTGTAACGCGTTGATAGCAAATTCAGTTTTAGGATTTTAGGCTCAGAAATCATGGGGTTTTTCCATTTTCTTTCTTTTTTATTTTCAATTATTATGTTACATTAATCCTTACGTGGAACTGGGTTTTTATTCCCTATACTTAACGTTCCAACTGCAAATGAATAAATAAACAAGAAGTTCCGTCTAGAACTATACAAGCCTACTTTCCCGTATACACCAACTTGAAATTTATAATCCAGCTGTCTTTCTCACTTTCTCATTTAGCTTTAGTTCTTAATTACTTCAAATATACCTTTTTAAACGTTTAATACATTTTCATTCACTCACTTATTCATTCTTTCATTTATTCAGTCATTCATTTATTCATTAATTCCTTTACTCATTCATATATTTATGCACCCATTTTTTTTATTTTTTCATTCATTCACTCATTTATTTTATCATCTATTCACTAATTTATTTATTTTATTATTTATTTACTCATTTATTCATTCATTCCTTCACTCATTCATTTAATCATTCATTCATTTGAAAATATCCTTAAAAATCCCGATCAAAATAAAATTCATCGGAAAATAGCCTCGTTTAGTTCTGGTTGAACTTGGTACATGTTCTACGTCATAAGACCTTTCCGATGAAGTTTGTCCCAAGAAAATCCGTATGTTAGATCAGGATTTATATAAAATTTAAGTTTACTTGAAGGCGTTTTTTTTTTAACTGTTCAAAAATGAACAAAAACTGTTCAAAACAAAAAATATTTCTCACCGAGAGCTTCTTCCAATAAGCTTGTTCATAGTAACTTGGGTCTTACGCTCAGAAATTACTTAATTTACCTACAGGTGCTAATGTAAAGATTTTTTGGACTTTTCAAAATTGAACAAAAACTTGTTCAAATCTAAAAGCAAAATATGGAAATGAGCTGCAGTTGCCGAAAACATCCGACTGCAAAAAAAAAAAAATCTTTCGAATCGGACAATTCGTTCAAAATGTATTAGGCGGGATAGGGGGGGGGGGGGGGAAGGACAGACAGAACGATAGACTGACAGAGGGACAGACACATTTTCCCTATCTCAAAACCCTACTTTCAAATTTTTTATTTTTCAATCTGCATTTAATTACTTCACATTTTTTTGACATTTCTCTGTTTTTAACAATATTTTTACGATACAATAACCTCTTCATTCCAAGTGTACCCAATTGGGTACATTTTAAAATACTGTTTATTAACTACTGTTTGTGTAATTTAAAAGCTAAAACACCCAATTGTTTTTGAAATTAATCAACAGATAGTTTACTTCGTTTTAAACATGGAAAACATGGAAATTGGACATTAATTATTATTTAAACTAATTATTAGTTTAAAAAAAAAAAAATTAGTTCTTTTGTTTTGTAATCATTTTTTAAATCAGAGAACCAAAAAATTGCGTCAAAATGTTTGTGCTTAGTTCTGGGGTCTGAAGAGGTTAAGCCTTCTTTTATGCTTTATTATTATTTGTTTTACTTTTACGGGAAAGTATGCTAAAAAGACAAAAACTAATCAAATTATTGGTTGCTGTAAGCCAGATTTTATTTATTTTTTTTCTTCCGACAATCACAGAAAATACTTATATCTCGCAGCCGACATTCTTATGGATTGAAGAAAAAGTCCCTTGTAATCCCAAAACACGTTTCCCTTTGCAATTTGAGCTGCAATATTTTATTTTCTCGTATATATTGTGTTTCGCCTAAATGGAGATATTTTATCATGCGCTATTCCTGCAAATGTTTAATATTACATTTCTTAAGTAGTCAGTAGTAATAGTTAACACAACACCTTAGAATTGTCATACACAAAGTATTATCATTCGATAATACTTTGTGTATGCTTTGTGTATACATAGCAAAAAAAGAAGAGATAGGGTGGTATGAACATTTGTACCTCTATTTTCTTTACAAAAGAAGGAGTGCGGAAATATAAAATTTATGTATAATGTGTGTTACATTATGGATTAAATAACTAATTCAGTGGACAATATATCGCTAATTGAAGTATTTAAACAAAACAAACTGTTCTGAAATAGAAAAAATAAAATAAGTTGTTTAAATGTTGAAAATTTTAATGAATTACGGTCGAATTTCGACCGCTGGGCAAACTTCCTAGTATTCATAAAAAAACAATTGATTTATGCGGTAAAAATTCAGATCACGATGATTTCTACATAGGAAATGTTGTTAATGTGTTAATAAGAAATTCTGCGGGAAGTGTTTAAGAAAAACTATATTTGCGTTAGAGCCTTAACTTCCCTATTAATAAGCCGATACAATGTACGGAAATATAACTGATTTCACATACACACATGTATCAACCTGCATTTTGTGAACATTTTAAAATAAACTTACATTATTCCGTTTCCAATGTTAAAAAAATATTTTCTTAAGCTAAATCTATTTTTTTATCTAATTCATCAACGTAATAAGTTATTATGCTCAGGGAAATTCAAATAAGTTCAGTGTTTAGCCCCACAATAATTTATTTATCCTATGTTTACAAGCGGATGTCGGGCTTCCAACCGGAAGATTGGGTATTCGATACCCAACCCGCTGAATACCAAAAATGTATACTTAGGGATACGCGTATGTAAAATCCGTGGAATCTGAAGTCCCAAGGCAGTTCTGAGGGTACCGAAAAGAGGAGCCATTTCCCTTTCCTTCACTGTTAGGTCAAAAAAGAAAGGTGGTGCATTTGTAGTGGCACCATCTAGTGTCGTACAGATGTATATTGATTAAGTCGTATTTCCACCATTGTGGTGCTCATCTATAAACGGAAGGCGCTCCTTACTGCCTTAATTTCCCATCACTATGCGAATGAGAACTTGGATACCCGAGTGGCATTAGAAACAACAACACCACAAGGAAACGTATCCACTTAACTAAACCCTGTCTAAACACTATGCTGAAGAATTCCTTATGACAATGATATATTTTTATCAAACACAAATATTGAGTGAGTATAACGTTATATGTTTATCATTAAATTTGAAATGAGAACCGACATTTTACACCAATAACCCGATTATTGGTTTATTTTCATACTGTAAGGCAGATCCATTCAATAAGATTAGTCGGATTCCTCAAATTATAAATCTTGAAAACCAAAACTAATTTCTGAAGAAAGCAGTGGGATATTTCATTTATCTCGTCCCTTCCCTCCTACTCCGCGCAGCACTTAAATGATGCATCTGTACCTGAAAGAGGAGGAATAAAATATCAAACATTTACAATCTTATTGGGTGAAATTAGCCGCCGAAGAACTTAATTAAAATTTAAGGCTGGCTATTAGGCAGTTGCAAAGAAAAATATCTGCCAAGAGAAAATCTTCGTGTTCAGTAGTTAGGAGAATTTTCTCGAATATAGGCTTTCTCGCGTGGAATGAGAAAAATTAATGATTCTCCTGGCTTGGTCATCAAAAGATGATTACGCGCTGCGGAAAATGGATTAATATTTCGTTTTCTTATTAACATGGAAGTTAAAGCATTTATTGCGTCAATATCAGCAAATGTTTCTGAGCAGGTAGGTAATGATTAAAGGTTCAAAACGACCTGCTGCATGTACATTAACATGCTATTAGGTTTTTGGAAATGAGCTTGAGAGGTGATTACACTCTTATTATGTGCGCGGGAAACATGCCGTGGACTCAATAAGGAAATCGAAGCTCGATTCGTTCGGTGCATTACTTCACAAAAATGGCTGAAATCGATACCAAAGGGACGTCTTAGCATTAACTTCGTCTTTGAATGTTCAGCAACTCTTGCCATCTGTTTTAGTAATATTTGGAAACATTTTTATTCGATGTTTAATTACATTTGGACATCCTGCTAAAGTTTACATCATGTTATTTCGTTTCAATATCCTATTTCTGTTGCATCTTCCAATGGATCATTGAACGTGGAAACAGTCGTAAACGAAAACCAGGAACTTTATTGGTGTTTTTAGAAGTAAGACATTCTTTATAGCAACATATATTCATGTTATTGGATTATTACCAATCACCAGAAGCTTATGTTAATTCAAATGCTTCAAATAAAACTGCATATTTACATCTTCTCCTTTTTATATTTAGACTGTAAAAATCAATTATCGTAAGTTATCAATTCTTAAAACAGTTTTCGGGAAAAGTGCTGCACAAAGCACTAAGCATTCACTTAATGGAGTAACGTCGCATAACTTAGTTACCTGACAGATTAAACTTTTGAAGCTGCACATATTTGAAGTTTTTATTATTTTTTTTCCTTTTTATTTTTGTACATTTTTTGAAAAATTTAATTATGTTTTATTATTACAATTTTTTTCTAAAGAAAGCCGCTACTCATTCGAATTTCTTCTTCGGTGATTTTGGGTGCATTTTTAGGCACGTTGTTGCATTTCTACGTTAATTTAAATGAATGTTTCACTTTTTGCACTTCAATCGCAGCTTTTGGCATACACTTTTGAAACGAGTTGATATAGCACATTGTATTGGATAGTGAGTTTTTGACATTGCATTTTGTTCTTTGATATTTTTTTACAATCTTAACTTTAACTTTTATATCAAGTTATACATACATAAGCATAAGCACATATGAGTTATACATAATCATATTTTAAAGAAGCTCATTTAATTGTTCCTGCAGTTTCAGAGCATGCTCATCATGCTGGCTTTTAAAAGTTATTTTCAGAAAATTAATTGGCTTAAGAGACTCAGCATTTTCTTCTTTAGGATAAATTACATTATTCCCAGAGGATAAAGTTGCATTTCGTAGAAAAGTACTTTTGTTACTAGAAATTTTACATGAAGTCGGTTTTAATTAATTCAGTAAATTTGTACAATTAGTCATATTTACAAAGTTTCTGAAACGTGGGAATATTTTATGTGAGGTTAGTTTATTTGCGTTTTGTCTGCATTCCTTTTAACTTTACATTTTTATCTATCCTTTAATTTTATTTGTGCTTCAAACGAAACATTATGACGCTGCAAAAGAATATTGGACATTAATTTGCAAATGTAGATAAAATGATTAAATGTCTAATGATGATGATGATGTTGGCAAATGATAATGATGTTGGCAAAATGACCTAAACATTTTGCCAACATTAGCGTAATTTTTAGCATGTCAATATTTTAGAAGTTTTTAATTCCTCCCCTTTGCTGTTCAAGAAGACTATTTAATTACACATTGGGAATTTTATTTCAGAAGTTTCTTCAACCATCGGTCTATTCATATCACATTCATCATCCTCCTTTATTTCAAATCATTATTGATATATTAATAGACGTAGTACACTAATTATGTAGACAAAAGTCACTGGAATATAAGATGAGATCTATTAAGCATTTCTGATAAAATAGTACAACTTTCAACCTATCAAAATGTGGGATTTATTTGCAGTGTACTACGAAAAGTCTCACTTTAGTCGCTGTTATCAAGTTCAACTAAATAATTTCTTAAATGTTAGTGTGTAATAAAAGCAACAAAAACTATTTTTAAAACTCAAAAGCATAAACATAGGTAACAGAAGTGTTATCCTGGGATAAATTATAAAATATGTTTAAACATTATGTTTATATGTAAGAGTAACCTGAAGATTACGGTAAAATATTTTGCGCATTAGGAAATTAAAAAAGAAATAATGTGTACTAAACTGAACGGCTGTTGAGTTAAAAATGAAAGGGTTGGTCATTTCAATACGGCAGGTGGGCCTGTACCAGTGATTTTAATTAACGTTGTTGCTCCTAACGATTTTTTTATAACTTTCGATCCACCTACAGTCTTTTTACTGTAATTATTGTCCCTAAAAACAAGATATTTGAAAATCTATATTTCTCATTTAATTTTTATTACCATTACGATGTCTTACATAACATAAACATTAACGGCCGCCTACCTTGCCACCCCACCGAATAATTTGGCCTAGTATATTCAGCAGAAGTTGAACAAAGAAAAATAACGAAATACTGTAAAGAAAAATAACTGAATATCCATTTTATATATATATATATATACATATGAATCTGAAACGTTGAGATTACCATTTTCAGTTCCACTGCAGTCTGAAAGTCCAAAAAATATTGCTTTCGAAGAATTTTATGGCCATTGAAATGCACCGATTGCTACGGTAGGAATTCACAACTCGAGAAAATTTATGGTTTCACTATTATGAATATTCATACAAGTCGCTACAAAAGATATACACTTTGCTCTATGCTTTAAAGGCAAAGTTTTATCATTTTTAGCACCCTTCCGTGATGAGGATAAAATACTTTTTATAGAAAAAAGTACTCATGGGTGTAATAAAGTCAAATTAGTTGCTTTCCTGTTCACTTCTGCGCAAAAGAATGTCTCGGGCTCAAAATCGAGATTTATAACTACTGTTGCCGGAAAAAAGGCCTTTTCGTTTTGTTTCAGGAAGTCGCAGAGGCCTGAAATCTTGAAGGCTTTCAATTATGAAATAAGTTATTCCAATGGATTCTTCGACGCTCATCATTAATAGCAGTTTCCAAGATGAAAGCGAGAAATACCGCATTTAATCCAAATGAATTGTCGCGTTCTCCAGTTAATTCCTTTGATTTCCGGAAATTACGAAGCACTCAGTATTTTGACTCATTTAATATTTTTAAACGAATCCCAGTTAGATGAATATTCTAGAAGAGATATTTAGGAAATTAGTGATAAGGTTTTCTTCATCGCTCGCAGTAGAAATGTATTAATGCTCTTTTATTGATTTTAATATTACTAACTTACATTTGGTATTTTGTTGTGTGTTATGCCTAATGTCTGTTCAACCGATTCAGCAATTGATTTAAATTTCTGAATCGGAGCTCATCTTAATCTATTAATTTCATTTTAGTACTTATATATGCTTAACTTTTTTCGGTTGTTAATTATTCTGCAAAATTTTGCAGTCATTTCGCAACTTTAAAAAAAAGTCCTTAATGATAAATCAATAATTTTACGTAACATATATTTATTTTCAATTAATTCACAGATTTATTAGGCATAAATTCAATAGTCATATTAGATTAAAAGAGCTAAATGAGACGAACGTATTGTTTTTTTAACTACATTTCAGATTTCAAAACACACATTTAGAAATTTTACAGTAAAAATTTCTTCATTTATTTCACATTTGATGTATAATTTTTCACAAAACAGATCATCAACGGAGTGAAATTAGCAAAAACTTAGAAATATCCGGTCTTTCAAACACATAGTGAGCCTAGACTGGAAATCAGTTAATTACAATTAATATTTTAATTAATTTGGCTTTATTTAATCTTAAACTAGACATAATAAATTATTATTTCGCAAAAAATATGCTAAAATACCCGTTAATGTTTAAAAAAAACATGAAAAATGCACGCTTTTCTTTAATTATTATAAATTTAAAAAAAGAAGCTCAATTTGTTAATATCAACCCATTTTAAAACTTTCTACGTCGTCTAATTATAAGCGGCAACTTTTTCTCACTAGTACTTTGGGGAAAAAATATGTTTTTCCGCCCCTCTCCCATTAATATATATATATATACTTCATCCTTTCATCTACTTTTATAAAATATATATTTTAATTAATCAAAATGCTTTTATTTTGAATTGCATTTATATGCAACGGAACATATGATTTAGTTTCGATATTTTTTTTTTTTTACTTTTATTAACACTTTCATTTATCTCCAAAATATAACGAAAACAAATTGTCGTATTATTGTTCTTAAAGATAAGCCTTCCGTTATGCAGTTTACTATTTACTATGAAGCACTTTTTACATTTAACTAATACCTCTTTACGACAAATTTAAAAACAATCATTCCAAAACATTTTTCCGTGATATCTTCAATACAGAGGTTAAGTTCCAAAAAGGATGTTAATAGTTAATGCTAGGTTTGCAAGTACTATTAGCTAAATCAAGCAGTCGAGTTGAGGTATAGAATTTGGGCTTGGATTGGATGTTAACCTCCCTGGACGACACGAATGCAATATTGAGACTATGATGTTAAGACGGAATTTCTAAACGTAGATATGTGCCGGCAATTCATGTCAATGCCTGCATAACAACTCGCAAACAGTTTCTGGTGTGTTGCTATGACGCCTTATGTCTGGTCCCTTTCAAGTTACATTCTCTTGCCATCAATGTGATATGTGAATATAATAATTTTAGAAATCTTGTGAAATATTATTGGTTGCATTGTTGGAAAAGCATGTGGGCGAGCGACCATGCTGGTGACTGCTATTGTATATTTTGATTTGTTTGCACTTTGGGAAGATAAAGTTATTATTACGGTGTTTATTCATGAGCAAAAATTTATTCTGAGAAATATGCATTCATTCTAGGTTAAACAATTTTTCAAAGAAAAACTACAATGTTGGGAAAAAGAAAAATAGTATGTTAATGACTTTGATTCAATTGTAAGCTAAATCAAAACAAGCATTTTAAAATTAAACTAGCTGATCTCCCGCTGAACATCAGTGGGCTCAACAATAAAAAAAAAATAAAAACGCTTTAAAATTCGAAAAGCTTAAGAAAAGATAGCTAATATATAAGTGTGCGGATTATCGCTCGATATAAACAAACTAAGGTGTTGCTACTCCAAAAAATTTTTAATTCAAAATTGAGTTATGAATGGAAATACATTTTAAGAAATAGAAACAAATTTGTTCGTAAGTTACTATTATAAATACAAATATAATGTTACTTTTGTACGCTAATCAATAAACAGTTTTTTAAATATCGTTTTACCATAGTTTGTTTTTGCATGATGTCATTAACGTATCGTTTCGCAAAATTTAATCGTAATTCGTCCACGTTAAGTGAAATATATATATGGATTTTTATCACAAATTTTATTTCATGCGTTTCTGGAGAAAAATTAAGCATAGTGAATGAAAGACTATCAGAGTACGACATGAAATAAAGTATTAACGAAAAACGAGAATAACGCTGTGGAAGGGAAAAAAGTAAGCAATTATACAATTTTCTATCTTTATATATATATACTTCATTTTATCGTTTTTCAGACGATTTGATTTTAGGGAAACTTTTTAAAATAAAATAAAGTAGTTTTAAAATTATCTAATAGAAAAAAATTTTACTTTGTTAAATTCTGATTTTTTGGAAAAGTCGTAAGCATTTTATACTGCTTTGCGATCACTGTGTCTCCTATAATTTGAAGTTTTACCTTATTTTTATAAACAAGCAATTTACTCGTGTAGTTTTTTAGTTTGACAAAAAGCGAATAATTGCCTCGTATGTTTTTTTTTCAGTTTGATAAAAACAATTTCATTAGTCATCTAAATTCAGTTCCATAAAGTATCCAAGTTGAAAACAGAATCATACCCCCAACAGTCAGAATCAAAACTTGTATAAAATATAGCAGAACTTTTGTGACATTTAGAACTGCCTATTTTAAAGATAAATGGAGTGCGGGAAAGATAATTTTCAGAAACAGCTACTTTATGCAATTAGAGTCTCTTATTTTAAGCACAAATGTACTATGTAACGGAAAATTTTCTGCATACTAGTTTTCTGTTATTTCTACATCAACAAATTAGCAAATTTCTTTCGAGTGTTAAATTTCTCTACTAAATTACAGAATGAAATTGAATTTTCAAGTATTGAAACTTTAGTTTAACTTAAAAATTTGTGATTATTTTATTAGTGTAAAATTTACTAAGATTTCGCGCATTTCAAATATTTACGCACGATAATTTACGTGTACAACATTCTTCAAGAATATTTTCACTTCTTTGCATTATATATATATATTAAAAAAAGGTTATAAGAAAATAAAGAAATAATACAGAAAAACAGAAGTAATAATTAAAAAATACAGATTTTAAAAAGTTGATTTTTCTCTGAGAAAACGGTTATCAGCCTAAAATACACGAAGCAATTCAAATAGAAATATAAAAGGGTAGAAAATAAAGACAGATAAAAACATATATGTTAACGATAAACACGACGAGCTTCTTAAAATAAATTGCTTTATTGTTTGTTCACCAATAACGGCCCATCGATCAGGATTCTATTTAGCGAAATGTCAGCTATTCAAAAGAATAACTCTATTTGTATTCCGTTTTGAAACCAGTTAGTAAAAACTTTCGAGAACACTGAACAATTTTGCGAATTGTTTTTCAGTACATCAGTGTTTCGAAAAATTCGGAGTGATTCAATTTAGGAAATATTCGGAAACGCTACGTATTCTTCTGCACGATATTTTAGTATTGAAATTCAATCCTAATTTAATATTGGTTCGAACATAGCTTACAATTTTTGATATTATAATTTCATATTTGGAGGGATGGGAATTTTTTGCTTTTGTAAGTACGGATAACTAATCCTTTTATTTGCATTTCTTTTTGTAATCGATACACTAATAATTTGATTTTTTCTATAAGAAATTCAAACAGTAGTATTTTTTGAGTTGCTATTTTGAGTTGCTCCGCTCCGACTTCTACGTACTTGCTCCGGATCCACTCCGCGCCTTGAATAATTTTAATAGGATTTTTTTTCGAATTAATTTCTTTAACTTATTAATATGTATTTATATATATATATATATATATATATAAATGAATTCGAGTGAAAATTCCGGCGCATGTAAACAAATAAAGATGGCGAAAGCCATGAATAATGAACAATGAAAAATAAACGAGTTATAAAAAGACGCATAGAAATATAGACAGACAAGTTACTCTCCTCATCAGTGGGCAGAGAGCATAACGTATACTTAAGAACCCGAAAAAATCAAGTCCTACAGGTTTCGGAATGTATAACTCGTTTATTTTTCATTATTCGTTATTTATGGTCTTTGCCATCGTTATTTGTTTACATGCAACGGAATTTTCACTCGAATTCATTTATATATACAACTTACTACATTAAAGTTTGCAGTACAGTGCTGCTTTAGCGCCTGGCGCATACTTTGCTTACTTCATACACTTAACTGGGCTACACCTATATACATATATATATATATATATATAGTGTGATATACTAAACAGAAAAATATTATATAAAGACAGTTTATTTATCAATACATATATATTATTTTATATTAGTAGTAGAACACCCAGGGTTTTGCTTTCGGGGAGGGGAACCAAAGTCAGTATCAAGGATTCACAGGATATTGATTTTTCCGGATATCGTATATTCTGTGCCCCTTTTATAATGGATCTGGGCGGGATATCCAGCTCTGATGTTTGAAACCTTTGATTCTATATGTATATATATATATTTAAATATACCATAGCTTCAGAATGCATAGTAAGTTTTCAATTTACGTAAATTTTCAAAATATGCTAATTATTTAAGTTTTAGAAACTACATTTGACATGCCGGATAACCGGATCTTTCGCGCAGTGGCCGTTTTGAGTGCCGGATATTTAAAAAAATCGGGAGGACAGCGGTATCCGATGCTTTTTGAGGAGACCGGTCACATTAGGTGATTCGGTGTTGCCCTATTTCATACACTATAATGTGAAAACAAATGATGCAATTAAAATTGCGCTATACTGTTGACACGCTGAAATTTTTAGCAAGCATGTCTTAAAGACATACCCTGCGATGCTACAAACTATTACCGGGTTTTAGCAACGTTGGATCAGAAAACCCACAATACTAAATACTAAAGAATAAAATAATAAGTGTGATATCATCAACCTTCAAATATTCAATACGCAATAACCTAATAACAAATTTGAAAAAAGGGGAACAAAAAAAAGTAACAGCAGTGGAGCACAAGTACTTTTCCTTGCTCCTGCTCCGCTCCAATTTAGAGCAAAATCACTTTGTTCCGCGCTCTTTCTCCACACTCCATTACAGGTCCCTGGTATAAAGCATCAGCCTACTTTTCAGTAAAAGCAAAAAAATATATAAATAAATGGCCAAATTTGGTCATTACACGGAAAATATTCCACACGGAACAAGGGTGCAAATTTTTTCCTGAAATGATTCAAATAAAACTCGTTAAAAACGCAAAATAATAAAACAAAGCAAAATCATTAAAGTAAACTTAAGTTCCCTTAAAATGTCATCAAAAACAAAAAAAAGTACTTAATTTAAAATTTAAAACTTAAAACAAAATACACTTTTGAAATAAGTCAAATGTGGTTCAATTTGTATCTATTTTTTACCTCTCCCCACTAAAAAAGAAAAGAAACAAAGAAGAAGAAAAACAATTCATTCAAATAAACTTTTTTTTCTTGTTCGAAAGACCGTCATCAGGTGATTTCAATCTTGCGCTTCCATCATTTAATTATTTATTTTATGTTTTGACTCGAACAATTTTTTTTTCTGAGTTTTGAGAAAATAGAAAAAGAAACATTTAACTTTACTGTGAAAATTCAATCATTTAACAATTCCTGATAAAACAAACCCATTGAGTTTGGACAAACTTTATCACAAAGAAATTTTGTTGTAAAATGCGTTTACAGTTCATTGGTTCAATCATTTTAAGTATATTTTTTGACTACTTTAAAACCGCATTATGTGAAAACTTATGGAACAAGTTTAAAGCTTTCTATGTATTGAGAAAAAACAAAAAAAAGAAAAGAAAGAAAAAGGATAAGTCTTGGAATAAAACTTTTGCTCTTAAGGCGGTTTTTTTTAATTCAAATGTCCTGAATACACACTTTATCTTTTGTTCCGTCAAGTTAAGGAAATATTTGCTACAAAAAGTAAATAAGTAATAAAATACAATAAAACAATAATAATGTAAAAAAAATATCCACAAATTTAAACATGACGAGGACATAATTCAAATTTTTTATTTTAAACAATATTTTGGGTTTCGTCTAGAAAAAAATTAACACAAAGATCATTTTTGCACAAAACTAAGTACATTGTGATGGGAATCTTACAATCATTTTTTTATTTATTTGTTTTAATATTATTTTTTTGCTTGGATTGGCAATTATTCGAAACAAAGCTATTTTTATTATATTCCACAATTCAAACTAAACGTAGGGTCAGTTGGGGTAATTGTAAACATGGGGTAATTGTAAACAAGCTTCATAACTACACTTGTGGTGGTTTTGAAAACATAACTGCTTGTGAGTGATAAACTGGTAGCATAGAGAAGATATTGAAACAGTTTCGTAAGTTTCGAAACAGCTGTGGAGGCGTCACTATTGTTTAAAAATGGCACTGTGAAAAAAGTTGTTTAACAAAATTTAGTGATCTTACATTTTCCTCTCCAGCTCATCTACAAAAGCGATGTAAGCGGTTTCAACCATTTTTATTTCTCATATGGAATGCTGCTAAAAACATTTAGTTGTGAATTTAATCCTCCCTGTTATTTTTCATGTGCAAGTTAGGTGTTTACAATTACCCCATGTATTTCGTACTCTGGGGTAATTGTAAACACTTAAATTTATTTTATTTGCAATATTTTGGGGGGACAATAAGTATTATATTTTGATATACATTACACTTTTGTGTCTATTTTACATAATTTTTGCTGTTGTTGCTAATGCCATTTGGAAATCCAAGCCCTTGCGACCATGAATTAAGGAAGCTCCTACTGATTATTAATGAGCTCGGCTAAAATCAAGTACACTTGGCTCAGAGGGGCTTAATGATTTTGAACCAGTTCCCAGACGAGAGATCGACACCTAGGTTGGTCCCTCAGCAGAAATTATTTCTAACTTGGTGGACATTTAAAGCGACGATGTATTTTACGTGCACAGCTTCCTTTAGCGCAGTCGGTCTCAGAGTAATCAGTCACGGGATCTGGTCACCCTCTCAAGCGTTAACCACGGCCAGTTGTGCTTCACCTTCGGTGTTCTGTGGGACCCAAGCTTAAAAGACTGATCCACTGCAGGATAAAATTTACGTAAATTTGTCTCATTACTTAATTTTTTGCAATATATTTCTCGTTAAATGATCTCAGCCGACTCATAACATAACTCAGCGAACCACATGCGGCCTGTTGGAAGCAGATTGAGAACCATTGCTCCGGAACTTCTTAAGCCTTCAAGCAGACTGTGTATGAAACAATTTTCCATTTGCATCAACCTTAGCCGAAAATAAATCATTGTTTACAATTATCTCTGGGGCAGTTGTGAACACACTGGGGTAATTGTAAACACGAGCTTATTCGCTAACAAATAGTCATAAAGTCAAAATTTTTGCACACATTTACTCACAAGGAGTATAGTAGTGGCTACAATGCTCACAATTTTATCTCTGAATTCATTCAATAGGTAGGGAAGGATCAAAAGTTAAAACATTGAAAAAGCGTTTACAATTACCCCAACTGACCCTACTTTATTATGCTTTATTTGCTCTTTTCTTTCTGTTTCATTGCATTTGATACATTTTATATATGTTCATTTCCATATGTACTAAAATATTGAGTTTAAGCTTGAAACTTTTCTGATTAAAATTTTCTCCCAGAAACACTGACAAATATATTTCGATTTAAAAAATCTTGTTCCTTTTTGGAAAGGTATTTTAACTCATGATCGGGAACTTATAAAATAATAAGGTCATGTGATAACTAAAGGCAACGAGTATGTGTTGATATACGGTAAGTTAACCTCGTTTAGTTCAGGAAATAAATAGTGCTTATTGAAGAGTATCGTAAAATAAAGTGTTATCCCCATATTTTACTTCTACACTTGTATTTTATTTATTTTTTTATTTATTTTTATTTAATTTTATTTTATTTCATTCATTTATTTATTTATTTTTTTGATGTGAAGAAACGTTGCAAGTAGAGATGACAGATGAAGGAAGATGAACTGTCATATTAACACTACAAAATACACTTTGCAGCCGGAAAGTCCCGGAAACCTTTCAATGTTAACTATTTTCCCTATATAAATAAATATCAAATTATCCTACAACTTTGGTGATATGAGGGGCATAATTTAACTTTTTAGCAAAAGTGCTACAATGAGTTCATTTTAAAGGACCAATAACAAATAGAAGAAGAAAATTGATATTTTCCCATAATCTTGTGCCTTAAGAAATTAGACAGAAGCTGCACATTTCTCCAAATAGTTTACTTTTTATGTAAAATATTTTATACATTCTTATAAAAATAGCACGTTAGTACGTATCTTCACGAAGGTATAAGCATTTTTGAGGTAAACAGTTCACCTCTGAGCGAAAATCAGGTTAAAAGCAGAAAATAGCAAGAAAAGTTGCAAACAAGTGTTTCGGGGCAGCAAGGAAACTCTTTTTCAATGCAAAATGATGTGAGCTCATGCATGTAAAGACATCCGATAAACGATGGTTCTCATGATTTATACGTTCTGTTCAAAAATGCCAAATTTATTTCACATGTTTACGGCTTAACATGGGCCGTGGTAGGGAAGTGGTTAGGATGTCGAGCTTTCAACCGGAAGATTGGGTGTTCGATACCCGACCCTCTGAAGACCCACTATGTGCACTTGGGGATACGTGCATGTAAAATCCGTGGACTCTGAAGTCCCGAGAGCGCCCGGAGGGTGTATAATTTCCCTTTCCTTCACTCTTAAGTCAAAAAAAGAAGGTGGCGTATTTGTAGTGGAGCCATCTGGTGCCATCCAAATACATAATGACCCAAGTCATACTTCCATCGTTGTGGTGCTCATCTATAAACGGAAAACGCTCCTTACTGCCTTAATTCCTGGTCGCTCTGCGAAGGGGAGCTTGGATACCCAAATGGCATTAGAAACAACAACGGCTTAACATGCAGCCAATGTACCCTTGGCTTTAAAAAAAAAAAAATGCTATATTTCCTTCACGCGCCATAAAAAAAACAATTCCTTTACATGCTTATACTTTATTAAACATATAGAGTGTTTTAGTTCAAATTTCAGTATATTACCTTGGATATTATCAAGTTTCTGTAAGTTTGTTGGGAAAGTGTGCTATAAGCTAAAATATGTGAAATAAATTGTCATACTGAAATAGAATGCTTATATTTCGTGAATGAACGGGCAGGCTGATTTTACAAAAAAAATGTATAGATTTCTTGTACGCATCGAAAGTATTTTATAAAGTGTACAGCTTATTCCTAACTTTTTACTATTCAAGATATCTAAACACATCTTGATTGTCTTTGATATTTTGTTGGCTTCCTAAATGCAACAGTGAAAGAATTTTTACTTAAAACTGTGCGCTAAGGCAAATTTTCTGTTAAACTCCGGTTGCACTCTTAAAAATGAGAAAATATACTTGTATTTTTAAAGTAATTTTGACTTCAAAATAAGCAAGTTGCAGAAAGGACAAGTATTAACTTAAACAAATTAAAAATTTATAGAGCAACTTCACGTTTATAATTATTACACACTGTTAAAAAAAATCTACTTAAAAATAAGTACTTCCATGTACTTGTTTTTTTCTAAGTAAAATAAACTCAAAAACGAGAACATTAAGCGTTCAAATAGAAGTGATGATTCTGATTTAAGAATGAGCTTGTGGTTAGATATAAATATAATCACTTGTTATTCTAATCGCATATTAAAAATAGCAAAAGAAATTATTTAGTGAATGGTTATACTATTATGAACCTTTTAACGTGCGAAACATACAAGTTTTCACTCTTCGAAATTACGAACTATATCTTGAGCAAATGTGTTAAGTCGCGCGCAAGAATACGCCGGTGATTTTGAAGAAATGTGTACTAACTAACCTAAACGTATCATTCTTGTTCCGCGGCTGGTGGAAGTTTTGTTTTGGTTGAAAATACTGGAGTTCGGTCAAGAAAAAGCTGGAAGAATTGAAAATGAAGGAATTCTACAGTAACTTTGAAAGTAAGAAATATTATTTTACTTTTTATGCAAATAATCGTTATTTAATCAAATTCCATTGCCTAATTCTTAGCTAATATCTTTTGCACGTGTTTTGCTTGTGAATTTCAGAAACAGTTTCTCATCATTTCTTCTATATTTATAATTTTTTTTTTTTTGTGTTTCATGTAAGTAGAATTGACTGGAAAAACTTGAATCCATTAACAATAATAAATTAACAAACTTTTCTTGTCTGTGGACTAAGCAATATGTAGTAATATTTGTTTTCATTATTAATTAAGAATACATTCAAATAATCTTTTATTTTTTTTTTTTTTTTCAAATAAACCGAACATGCAATATGCAATATGAAATTGAATATTGAATTCCGTCGTTAAATATAAAAACATAAGTTTTCTTAAATTATATTAGCTATAAAATTTCAATCTTTTCGGGCATAACTAGATGAATTTTATGGTATAAAGCATTTTACGCTATTAAATAATAATTTATTAAATCAGTTGTTCAAAACAGAAATATTATTCCAATAATTTTTTTAATTATGTGAAAAATTATTATAATCTAAAATTAGCATAATTTGCATATTTGCAATATCTTTTGTACTTTACGGAACATGCAAGGTTGTAATTGATACTTCGATATTTTAAAAACTTTGCATTTGCTGAGCAGCATATAACGTAAGTGCCAACCATTCCTTTTTTTTCTTCCCTTGCATATCCGGAAAATAATTTTTACATTAAAGAAGTTTTAAAATGAAAACTGAACTATTTGCACTTGTGTAATCTGTTTTATTGTGTTGATTTCCTTTGAATGCAAATATACGACTATTTCTCTAAGTGCTCATGTATAAGTAATATGCATGCTTACTGACTGATATAACTTGCCCCAAAAACTGTTATTAAAATTTTTGTATTTCAACATTATTCAGATATTTGAATGCTAAATTTGTGAGCTTATATTTCAGGCATTCTAAATTTAATTTTTAATCTATTAAATGATTTATTCAGTTATTACTATTTTTTTTTATAAAGTATTGTATTAAAAATGCGAAGTATTGACTATTATTGAGTATTAATTTTATCTTAACCCTAAGAACTGCCTTTAAGAAGCCTATTATTTCGATATTGTTTATTTGTACTTTTTGTTAGAAACTCAATGATGATCAAGAAGAAGACACGGAGCTAATTACCTGAACTTTTACGTTTTTTGCATTTTCGCCCACTTTTTCACTTTTTTTTTATATTGTTAGGGTATTTTACAATTTAGGTTTTTACATGTTAGGATATTTTACTAGGTAGGTTTTTTATGTTAGGTTTTTCCATGTTAGGGTAATTATTTGTTAGGGTATTAGAGATTTCGGGGATAATCCTATCCGACGGGGTGTTTTTAATATGCATTGAAACGTTATATTTATTATTATGCTTCAATGCGTATTTTTTTTGTAACTTTGCGTATGCATGTGAGCAGTATATCTTAAATGACATATTGTTTCACATGTGTATGCAAAGCCAATCTATAATTGAACATGAGATTTATAGCTTAATTGATATAAATCTTGATGTTCAATATTTTTGTACAGATTTTTGTATATTGTTATTATTATGATGATACTATACGTTACTGAATTATGTTATTATTCCTATGTTATTCAATATGTTATACAAAGTGCTATGTTATTACCATGATGAAAATAAAGAGAGTAATCCCGATGGTCAGCAGTTAGCGAGTGACCGTAAATTTAATTTGCGGCACCGTTAATGTTGACTTTTAGGAATTCCTAAAAAAATAAGACAGAAACGTAAGTATAGTTTTGCATTGCGGTGTAAAGCCGGTATGTACTCAAAAATATGAGTATGTGTGTTTTGATACATACTCATATTCGAGTCAGGTATGCACTCAAAAATATGAGTATGTGTTTTGATACATACTCATATTCGAGCCCCTGAGTGTACTCAAAAAAATGAGAACGTGGATTTCTCAAATTTAAGAGTTAAGTACTCGGAGCTATTATAAGAACATGAAGTACTCAAAAATGAGTACATTTTTCTTATTTTTAAGTATCCAGTTTTAACAGTGCAGGGGGTGTTTAACGATTACATCTTCAGAACAAGAGTATTTGTATTAAAATTAAGGAAATATTTACCACGCAAGACGTGAGAACAATTCAAGTCTCTTCACAGCAATAATACAAGATGAATAGTTTCTCCGGATTTGGAGCGGACGCAGTAAAATAAAAATAAATAAATAAAACGATGGACTTGTGGATAATTAACGCTTTCTGTATTGGGCTATGAAGAAATTTAGCACCGAAGTACTTTAACACAGGCAGCTGTGTACGTTTTAAATCAATATAATTTAACTGTCTCCCTGACAATTTGATGGTTTCCTAGCACAGCTGTTAGAGGATTAGCTAAGATTGGGACAGGCTGGGTTCAAACCCCAAGTCAAGAAAGTTTTTTTTTTCTTTGTGGCCTCAAAGATGTGATCGTAACAGGATCATTTTTGAGAAAAGGGTTACTTAAAAAATAAGGTTTTACAAATATGAGTCATTTTGTCTCGGAGCTATTCCGGGAACGTGATGTTCTTAAAAATAGTCCATTTTCAAGAACAATTCATGATGAGAAGCACAACTCATCATGTATTTTTCTAGAAATTTGAGAAAATGTTAAACATAGAAGTGTCCGATGGGTTTTAGCTGTACAGTGTACCACTAAAGTGATTCTGCATAGTACAAAATTATCGAGTTCATCAGCGCGGGATAAATCAAGAAAATACTTTGGCTACGTTTTGCGGGGTATTTTTTTTTTCCTTGGTAAATTATTGGTCAACTAGACAGTCAAGATGTTTCCCAGAGTGCTCCTTAAAAATTACTCGTTTATCAGTTGCCATTCAAAACAGACAATCTCAAGCATCGACATTCTGTAGTCCTTTATGTTGATTAAACATATTTCCCGGAACCCATAAAAAAGAGCAATTACCTTTTTTCATGGGTAATTTTTTGTATGAGTAATCCTAGAAAACCCGGGAAATAAAATCCCATGAATACCAATACTGCTGCATGAGCATTCATTTTATCCTTGCTTCGTCTGAGTAAAGAACCCATCTATAGTGATGTAGCAACATCTAAGAAAAAGACGAGTCTCCCCAATTAATTAATCTGAATCCGGCCAATAACAGGAATAGGAGGCCGTTGGGTCCTCTTTTCACTCCGGGATTTGGGAATCCATTATCGAGACACGATAAAAGGTAACCACCCTTATTTGGTTATTGTCCCAACCAATAAAAGAAGAACGCCTTTTCTCCGAACAATTGTAGGGGAAATTTCGGTTTGTGAATATGGCTGCAAATCTGAAAGCAATAAAAGGCGAGGGTTTCCCATTACCCCAAAGGAGAATTATCTTGACTTTTAAGGATTCGTGACATTTAATGCTCATAAAATGATTTCAAAATTACACTAATAAGTTTCGCAATGTACTCAGGTTTCTTGCATTGATTTATTTTTGTGTAAATAATTATCATTGCTTAATTATGTGACCACCTTTTTTTTTTTTTTCCCTTCTTCCTCGTTGTTCTTATTTTTATCGTTTTCTTCTTCTCCCCCTCCCCTCGTTTTTTCGTCTTACATCATACTTGTTCACCTTTTTAGTTCTTTAAAAACAACCTTTAATTTTCTATACGTAGCACAAAGTTTGTAAATATCTGTAATTTTAATCATCATATGCTCAACAATGTCACTAGTAAAACGTTTACCTTCTTCTTCAGAATGGAGCATGGGTTTAACTTCATCTAGACTACTTAAATACCTAAGTACAAATATTCCATATCTATTTTATTTCATTGACAAAGAATACCTTTGCAACCTCCAAAAGTAGTTGTATTCCTTAGAAATTTAAAATTAAATATATATATATATACATATATATGTGTGTGTGTGTTTTAAAATCAAAGTTTTTTCATTTTTCGCATATGTAAAAACAATTGTGCTTAACATTAATATGAATGACCCCAATAATTACTTGTTACAGTTTATTTCTTATCTACCATAATTAGAATTTTCTTATTTTTTTTCGAAAGTCAGTTACTAATAAATCACACTCCCCCTCACGCTCATGTTTACTTTATCCAATTTACTGTGAACAGGAGCTCTACTTTATGAAACTCCAAAAAAATTTGGGAGAGATTTCGAAAGTATAACATCTCTGCTCTAAGCAGATCATGGTAAACAATTAACAATACAGTCATTGCATTATTTTTTTAATTTATTTATTTATTTTTGATTACTGGTATATGGTATTACTTAGAGATTTGGAGGGGGAATGGAGACGCTTCGTAATTTATATGTCCTGGAGTTGAAATTTAGCAATTAACTTACTTGGTGTTTCTCCTTCCCCGCTCAAATCTTAGTAACTTATTATTACCAATAAAAAGGCGTCTCCAGAGTCTACAATTGTGCATCTTCTTGTCTTCGCTTTTCTCTTTCTCTTTAATTTATTTGCATATTAGTTAGGAATTTGTTATGTTTGAGATTAATTTATGTTAGCTTCTAAAAGAGGGTAAACTAAATGTTCTAGATTAGCCCTTGAACTTAATGCAAATGGCATTTCTCAGTCTCCAACATTTAGCTGCCTGAACCAAGCACAAATAAACAAAAAAATGCAATTTAACTAGCTGTCACCCAGTTTAAAATTGTAACGTTACTAACACCCAGTGGGAATTAGTTTCTTAGTTCTGTTTCTTTTCAAGTTACTGTTAGCTATTTTCCTCTTGTTATTTTCTTCTTTTGCTTCTGCATACGTTTTCGTTCAACAGTTGAAAATTTTCAAAATTAAAAATTTCATTTAAATATTTTTTTTTTTATGGGCAAAACATGTAAATAAGAAAAGACACTTAAATATTTTGACTATGCAGTTCTGCTTCTACACGCTTCATTCTTGTAACTCCGAAATACTTCTATTACAATCATTATTGAAATTTGTGCCTTATAACGTTGTTGTTACTTAATACATCAACCTACACAATGTCAGTAATGTTTTAGCCCACTTTCCCGTAAAAGTTAAAAAATAATAATAATAAAGCATGAAAGAAGGCTTAATTTATCGTGAAAATATCGTTAGAAATCAAAGTCAAAAATAAGTTAAGTAATTAAATAAAGAATGAAAAATAAAATCTGTCTCCCCCTAATAACTTTTGAACGAATTGTCCGATTCGAAAAATTCTTTTTGCATTCGAAAGGTCTCAGCAAGAACATTTTATTTCCATATTTTTTTTTGATCTGACCCACATTTTTGTTTAATTTTGTACAGTTCAAAGAATTTTAACATTAGTGCCTATGGGCAAAAATGAAGCAAATTATGTAAACTCTGGGCACAACACCCAAATTCTTATGAGCAAGATTACTGCAAGAAGCTTTTGGCGTAAAATATTGATTTGAATAATTTTGGTTCATTTTTGAACAGTTACAAAAAATAGCGTCATTTTTCCATTATCTCGACGAAGGCGATAAATTCGCCAATAATGATGCAGCCAACGCCAAACGGAATATTGCCGCTGGTAACCTTTTTCGTGTCTGTCATTGTCTGCTTGGCGAGATTTGCGCCGTGATAATGGAAAGGTACCAATTAACATTAGCGCCTGCGGGAAATTTCAATCTTATATAAATCCTGATCCAACCGATGGATTTGCTTGCAACAAACTTTATTGGAAAGATATTACGCTGTATAAATACGAAGTTTAACAAGAACTAAACGAGCCTATTTTCCTATGAATTCTTTTGATCGGGATTTTTAAGGATTTTTCTCAATGAATGAATGAATGAGTGAAAGTATGAGTGAATGAATAGATGAAAGACGAAAGAGCAAAAGAATGAATGAATGAATAAATGATAAGATGAATAAATGAGTGAATGAATGAATAAATACGCGAATGAGTTAATGAATGAATGAATAAATGAATGACTGAATAAATGAAATAGTGAATGAGTGAGTGAATGAATATGTATTATCCGTTGAAAAAGATATATTTGAAGTAATTAAGAACTATAGTTAAATGAGAAAGAGATAGCTGGATTATAAATTTGATTTTGGTGTATACGGGAAAGTAGGCTCGTATAGTTCTAGACGGAACTTCTTGTTTTAAATACAATGGACGCCGCTTAATATGATCACTGTTAATGATATTAGTCGGTTAATGTTATCAAATACACCAAATCCCACCCACTCCTGTATGAAAAAACATTTCAATTCTTTTTTTAAGCAATTAAAACTTCTTTTATCGTTATCAATTTTCAGAAATTAGATTTCAAAGCTGCGAGAGCTAAAAAAAAAAGCTTTTTTTTTTTGTTTGTAAAATATTTTCTGAAAATCGGTTAAAGACGGCCTTGTCAGAGGAAGAATGCGTTTCGAATCCTATGTCGATGGGTACAGAAAAAAACGGACGTCGAACAGATTTATACGCTTTGTAAAAATGGCCAGATAATCAATAATCGATTATTTCCGTTTAATATGTAAAAGTATGCATTTTTCGTCATTTCTCTTCTAACGTTTATTATGATCTCTCGGTTATTGTTATCAAGTCTTTGTCGTCCGAATGTGATTACATTAAGTGGCGTTCATTGTAATAGTAATAATAATCTTATATTTTCGTGAAATAGAGTAGATTGGGGTGAGACGCCGTATTGTACAAGATGCCGTATTGTACCAAATCACATAGTTCACCCACGTGCATGCGCGAAAACGTCTTGTTGGTCAGTTGGAATGAAAACACGTCTTACTGTCATTCTGTCTTACCGTGACTGAAGTGAGAACATTTACACAGAAACTGGCTGAACGTTGCTAGTTAAAACACTGTTTCAACAAAGAAGAAAAGGATCGCTGGCTATGACTGGTTTTATATGTTATGTTTCGTCAAAGAAATTCCAATATTTGCGTAAGAAAGGTTTAAGGTATTTCCTTAATCACGAGTGCAGGGCCTTCCTTACACGAGGGGAAACAGATGCATTTTTCAATTTGTTGAAAGCTATTTTATTGGAGAACGGTTTAATGGATAAGCCAGCCAAAATGTGGAATTGATTAAAAACACTGCGGACTGATTCCCTATAAGGCATGTTACCCTAAAGGTATAGGTCATCTTAAGCCAAGATTGGGATAAGATGCAAAAATGCAAACGTTTGCAAACGTTTACAAATTATAATTTTTTTCAGGTAAAAATTTTTTTCAAAGCCAAACATTGTTTTTTACTAATTACAAAAGTACACGTATCGCTGATAAAATGGATGGTAAAATATAAAACCAATGTGACATTTTATATAAAATAAAGCTAAAAAAATACTGCGTCTTCCCCAATCTACCCTATGTCGAGTCATTATATCAAGAAAACAATTAAATAAATACTTTTACAATGCTATATGATATTAAAAACGACAAAGCTGGGACCAGAGAGATCGGTGATCCGCGAAAATCTATCACCGAAAACCAATGGGGCAAGTTTCGCAAAGCCACCTCACACTATAGGACTCCAGAGAATTGACGTAGTCCAACCATCTGTTGTCTGACTAAGACTGCGTCTCTTCCTATTTCCTGCCGGACTTTAATTCCAGCAATAGATAGGGTACCTTAAATTCCTTATTTACCACCAAAGATCTCTTCGAGTAAACCAAGAAAAGTGAAGCTGTCCTTTATTTTCTTCTCCCCAGACATTATCTTCTACTAGGGCGCTAAAACTAGCTCGAACTAGCGTCGCTCTTAATGTGGTCTTGTACGCTAGGTGCCAGGATTTCTGTTTATGAAGGTAATAACCATCGTTTTATGAGAGTATTATCTTCACTCTTAGTAGGCCCCACCTCTTGTGCTCACACCGTTAAATATTGGAAAAGGTCAGTAATTCATTGACCCACCTGTAAAACCTTGCTCTTGAAAAAATAAATCACTCTGTTCCGCATAATAAATTTTGGTGGGAAGAAAAATAATAGAAATGGTGGAACTATACAGGCGGCCTCAGAATTTCGTATCTTTATTGTATTTGGTAGTGTAATTTAAAGTTAGATTTCTGCAATTTTTCAAAATTGGTTCTAACATTAGTTTTTAACTGCTAGGAGACAGTGTTTTAGTGAGAATAATTCAGGACTTAAAACACTTTTTTTTACTGTCAGATAAATACTCCTTACCTTTCAAAATCGTTCCGTAATTTGAATCTCGAAATCATCATAATGTTTGACATTCCACTATCACGGGAAAAACGCAACACATAGACCAAGCAAATGTTCCCAATTTCAGGTGAGTTAAGCAGTAAAGGAGAAAACTTATTATGAATAGCAGATTGTTAACATTTTGAGTATCAAGAATGCAAAAAAAAAAATTCCTTCTATTTTTTTTTTTATCTTCACAAAATATCATATGCAAGGGTGGCAAGAGAAAATATAACACACTTACAGGTGCTAGTTCCTAATTTTAAAACAAAAACCAGAAATCATGTAATGTCAATGTAATCAGAGATACACTGCATCAAATATACAATTTTGACCCTCTAATGCCCAACTCCGCCTCAAGGCGGACGACGATAAAAAAAAAAGGGCATTACAGGGTTAACCCATCCTCGTGTTGACTGATTGGTACATTTACTGATGCAGTAGAAACCGCCAATCCGTCAATACCAAGGAGAAGTTGTTGAGTTATTAAGAGCCGATTAGGTTAACCACAGGTTTCGCCAATCCGTGGTCTCGCCCATGCCTGTCACCATGAATGGAAGGTGCGGACGTAGGGGATTAACGTTCTAATTCCCAACTTCGCCTGAAGGCGGACGACGATAAAAAAAACTTGGGCATTAGAGAGTTAAAACAGTTTTATGTTCCGCTTTTCGCATGTTTAAGGTAAGTTTTGGTTGAACCGGCGTGCTGAACAAACATTGTTTAGTCGCCAAAAAATATATTGTTGTGTAAAAGAGAAATTTCTGTGTTCAACGATTTAAAGTAATTGAAACTTTTCAGTGATCATATCTTTGCAAAATACTATTTATTTCACGATCAAACTTTTTCAACAACTGAGTTAGATGCACTCTATTTAATCTCTAGATATTACTAAATACGTCGTCTTTAGCCAGTGGATGCTCGTGGTTCGAAAATTTGCGGGTGCGGCAAGTGTTAAAATGTGCTATAACGCTAAATGCGTAATTTCAATATTTTCATTTGATTCATTCTTATATGGATAATTTAATATTTACATTTAATATGTTTTGTTTATAAAATAACGTGATTTAAAAAAAAGTCACTGAAAAACATCATTTTCAATTTTTTTTTTCTTTCAACAGTTGCCTTCAGTAAACTTTTTGTCATGAAAACGAATTATTCGTGCCCAAAATCATGAAAAAAAAAGGCATTTTTTTAAAAATAAATTTTAAGTCGTCTAAAAAGTAGCCTAACTTCTTAATGAAATTTTCTATCTCAAGCCAGGGAAAAAAAGTAATCAAAATGGCTCCTTTTTGTCCAGTCTGGCAATACTTTGTGTTTTCTGCAACTGTTGCAGCACTACAAATCGTTTGAAATGCCTATCCCGCCAACCTCATACGTCACGCCGAGCATGCGCACAAAGCTTTTCAACTAGCGAGAAGGATCTGGCTGGTTTGTGCAGCGCTTTTGAAATTCCCACGCGATTTGAGTCTACACAGGAGAAGTACTACTTCTTTTGCGCCTATAAAAATTAACTTGCCGATAAGTTGATGTGTACATTCGGAAACGGCATCAAGTAAATTTTCAAATGCTTTGATTATTTAAAACTATTTTATCTATTCTTTTATTTATTAGTTTTTTTAAAATTTATTATTATTATTATTACTATTGTGCTTTTGATACAAAACTACTAGGGGTGCTGCAGCTCTGCCGCACATATGGATGATTCGCCACTGTCTTCAGGAAATGATATATTTTGTTTAGATTTGAACGTGTAAATTTTTCTTCTGTTCAAAGTTTAACCAATCGCAGAAGAAGAAAGGAAAATAAAATCAAACGCAGTAAATGAAGAAATGTTAAGTAAATAAATACAAAACTGCGCAAGCGAAACTACGTCTTATTATAGACATGCCTATTGTGTGTTATCTTATGAGGCATTGCGTTTCTTCCTGTCATCCAAACGCAAACAGTGGCAATGTCTCAACTACCCCATGTATCAACTTTTTATTCCCTAGTGTATATTTCAAAATCATACTTTTTTGTTTCTTAAAAACTAAGATGGAAAATCTCCATCAGTTACAATATTTACGTAGGGAATTCATTTTACTATGAATTCATCATAGTTTAGCACAAACAATTACCCATTTTTTCAAACAATTTGTCCTGTTTTTCTTTGTTTATTTTTTTAAACCACTGTATATTTCTGGTTAGTTTTCAATAAATTTGAAAAATCAATTTTGTCATTGATTACATTGCACTATGTATCACACTATCATGCTTAAAATAAAACAGTGCAATTGGAATAATTTTCAGCTTCGAATTATCTCATTTGCTAAGGAGATATAGATGATTTTTTAATTTAAATTTAGCTTCACAATTATCACTCAATTAGGATCACATTGCTTGAAAAACTCTTTCAAAATCAACACCTGCCGAAACTCGCAGACACAAATTCTTAACTCGAAACACATTTGTTCCATTTTATTCATTTATTTACGTTCCTCTTTTTTTCCGTTTTTTTTTTCCTCCTCTTGCCGGAAAGAATGAAAAGGTAATGATTCTCCTGACTTCCCTCCGGTCTATTCGGGGGCTCGCACAAAGGCAAGTTACCATGGTTACCGCCTCTTACAATCGCACCGGGGTGCAGTAGTCACTCGCGTCAATGAGGGCTAGTAGGGCTGGCCCAGTAATGAAGAAGACGGAACTTTTAGATCGTTCTCTGCGGTCCAAAGAAAGCAGCCTTCCCTCCCATTTTGAATGCATTAGAAGGGTGCTTTTGCAATTGAGGCACCGATCAAACATGATTTTATTTGAACGTTCTGAATGGCTGGTCTTAGCTTTCACATTAATAAAGAAAGGATATGTGTAGGTTGAATGTGATTTTCCCCCCGTTGACGTCGATAGGATATTCATCTCCAACACTCCTTTCGTATATATTTACTGAATATAACAACTTCTACTCTAGTTCCATTTCATACTTTGAATTGTAGTTGGTGGGGTAAATAAGTTTTAAATCGGAAGCAAATGGAGAAATGATGTTGTAAAATCACAGAACGAGTTTAACGCTCCTTAATAAATAAGTAGTAACTGCTGGGATTTAAAGCAAAATTATCAAACGTTCCTTGTCTTAAAGTATAAATAAAATTAATGGTAACTATAAACAAAACAAAAATGTCAAAAAACTTCAAAAATAGCAATTTCAAGGTTATAGTAGATAGCCTTCATCAGTACAACAACTCTCCACATAACAGCAAAGATTGAATTAACCGAAAAGTTCACTCACAAGGCTCCAATAGACTAAACAGACTATAAATAGTTATCAGATGTAGCTTTTAGACGATTTGCGTGTTATTTACGTTGATTATTTAGTTTTTTCGTATTTAAAGCGATTTAGACCGGAAAATACGGTAGTCAGAAATACAATATATTAGTGCAATACCGCAAACCAAAAAAATGGTGCATAATGCATCAATAAAAATCTACTTTACAGTCAAAATTCTCCGATTTTTCACTATTTATTTTATTTATTTATTTATTTTTATTTATATGTTTTATTATACTTCCTATTTCATGTTATTTTTCGACGCTATTATTTTTACTTTTTACTTTTTTTTTCTCTCTCTGTTTTCCAAAAAATATCAAATATGTTGCGGCTATAATCGACCCCTATGACTAGAGACCTGGAATGGACTGGAACCATAAAATTGGACGGAATTACATCTTTTATACGTGCTAGGTGGCATTAAATTATTGAGCTGAATAAAAAGCTGCTTCCCGATACCGAGTAAACGCATTGCTCACAATGAGAAAAAGCATAAAACCAGAAACTTGGATAATATGTAAATTCAGAAAATCGGAGAAAGAAAAAGAAATACAACACTGAAAATAATATATGGTTTAGTTTATGTTTGCGAACCAAAATGTGAAGCTACTAAATTTTTGTGACTCGGGCATTAACATTCGCAGTCAAATAGACCTTGACGTCTTTTTATGTGACATAGTATTCCTTTACTCCGTAAAGAATTGGCACAGAGCATCAATGGTACACTTTAAAATATTCGTAAAACTAAGAATAATATTGTTCATTAATTTTGTAGCTTGGAGAAAGATGTACATTAAAATATTGTTTTTTAAGAACTTTCTTGACAAACTTATTTTTGTTTTATGCAGAAAAAATAATCTTGCATTTAATGTTATGTATATACGAGTATATCCATATGTTTGTGATGTATTTAATATATTTCTGTAAGTTAAGTATGTACGTGCTTTTTAACGGTTCTATAAGTTACATGTTCCAGAGGTTTTGTTCATTGTTTTTTTTTTTTTTTTTTTTTTTTTTAATCTCTTTATTTACTTAACATCAACCAGCTAAATGAAGACACTGCTATGTACTAAATTGGTGTTTAAAATATATAGGTTTATCGTATCGCTATTATTTTACTTTTGGTTGTAAAGACTATCGATACTATTTTTTTTATCTTATTGTGGCAATTGCTGCAATTCTTACTATGCGTTCAATTTTAGGTACGCATTTCAATTTTTAACTATCATTTTAGCCCCCCCCCCCCATTAATGCTACACATTTCCCCAATAACTCTTAAAGCATGTAATGTAATCGTTTCGGCTGTTCATGTTGTATACGTTCAGTTAGAACATTCTGCTGTGCGATAAGGGGGCTCGTCGACGGCATCCCATTGGATACCTATAACTTTCGTGGAAAATCGTAGTAATATTACTGCTAGCACAAAAACAAGTGTCTTTCCCAGATGAAAATTGAAGAAAAAAAACATTTAAAATTTTGTAAAGTGTGACATGTTTGTTTTCCGCAAGCCGTAGTCCCAATTTCATCAACATTCGTGTTAAAATGTTGATGAATTACCTAAACCTAAACCATGGCCACCTAAAATTATAGGTTTAACATTAAGAAGCATAATTAAATCTTAATTAAGAATGCTTTGTAGTATATATTCAAAGCTCCATGCTTCCTTTAATGAAACGGAGGCAACTAAGCACCGAAATATTGCAAAATTTAGCACAATCATTTGACTGCATATATTAATGCAAATATCACCAAATTTTTTAGAGTCGGTGTCGTTTCCTCATCACGAATGATACGGAATACTCGAGTTCGATAAATCACTGTGCGCAAACATATTTTACAAATGGAAAAGTTGAGTGTTTAATTAACTCGATTGCATCACGTCGAATAATACTACCTTTATTTAAAACAGAAAGATAACGTTTTAGTAACCTTACTTAGAAAATTCAATGCGGCACACATAGAGCACTTTGCATCAGTACAATAAACTGTGAATAACTGATTGTAAACTGATGATAAACTGATAGTAGAGCGTCTTTATTGTGCTCATAGAGTCGCTTCTCAAAAGTGATTATAGCATCCATTCAAATTAAAAGGAAAAAATAACAAATGACTACAATAAATTAAAACTTTCTGAAAACCTTATTAACTGCAGAACCATATAATATAGAATATATTACAGATATTTACAATTGGATGGTTAAACTTTAAAGCTAATGCCTGTGCCGAATATTTTACTGTGCGTAATTATTGGCTTGGCCACTAAATAACTAGAAAGGAGTTTTTCAAGATTAAAGCTGACCATCTAATGAGTAATATAAAATTAATATTTGCAAAAGTTTCATAAGCATCTCTTAATGTTATTAACTCTTCCGCATCAAGATATTATGAAATAAATAAAAATTTTTTAATTACCACTAGTTATTCACGTAATAAATTTCCATTATTCATGTAATTGCTGCTATTAAGATAGATATATATTTTTTACGTACTAACTCTAATAAATATAAAACAAAACTGCTTGCGAAGCAGAACATTTTGGCTAAATTTAATTACATCTCAGATTTATGATCAAAATGAAATTTTCACGAAGTGCTATTTTTATGCTTTTAAATGGGGATAAATCAAGGTTTCTTTGCAATTTCTATTAGGTTGACTCGTAATTTAATAATTTAGGCTCTTTTTCTTAAATTAAGAAAGTTTAATCGAAGAAGACGCTTTGTACGAAACCGAAACTTTTTCTTAAATAAACAAGCTGTATAATGCATGACGTTCTTAATTATATTGAGATCAAAGATTTAATAAATTGAGTTTTGTAACATTTACCACCCTAAGCACATCGTAGCAATGAATCTGAAAAATTATATCTAGCTGATAGGAATACCTTAAACAATTTGTTTTTTGGTTTACATGTTTAATATTCCAATCATGCACAATGAGCACATCTTTAGATTTAACGAAACATACTTGATTTGACGCGCGCAAACATCGATTATATACTTTATAAACATCCTGACATAAAAAGCCATTATCAAACTCACATTTCTGAAGTTTTTTCGAAAAACTCAGCATGTTTTCCAAACGTCAATGAAAACATTTTTTAAAAATTATATTTTTGAAAAACTAGGATTATTGACATTTTAATTTGAAGTTAAAGAATTAAATCAAACTATCATAATACATGTACGTCAACGTCCTTTTATTTTTAATGTAAAAATCATTAACTAGTTTCTAATTTAACAGCCACTTGCTTTTTTTTCTTTGTTAGATCGTTTTAAAAAAATAGATTTTATTAAATTTTGTTTCTCTACAGCATAAAAAAGCAGAAGTTTTCAATGCTATGTTAATTCACCTTTTGTGCTTCTATCTCCACAGGTGTTTTATAATATTTTCATTATTTAAATAGTTGGTTAATATTTAGTTAACACAATGCAAATAGTTAAATAAGTGGACAAAGGAAGATGTAGGAGGAAACAGAAAGATAAAGATTATACATAATGGAAAGCAGGTAGAAATTGCGCACAATTGGAAAGCAAGATAAAAAATAATAAAAACTTGAACTTTTGCTGAATATTATAGAGTACATTCCTTCCGTACGCATTTCCATCACTATTTCCTTGTCATGCCGTCATTCAAAACGGCATCAGGCATTAACCCCTTAACTGGTCATTTTTTTACCATAAATGTTACTAAAAAAGAATATTTTTTATTGCATATAATTAAAGTCCTAACTTGGTATAAAAGGAAAATAAAAGATTTTTTTATAAAATAAAAAAAAATCATAAATAATGAATTTAAGCATTTTTTTTTATTTAATAACTTTAAAACACAAATGCCCTTAAATATTGGCGTTTTGCAATCACAGAGTTTATACAGTGAAAAAACTGTATTACAGATCTCACGATCTATTGAAATATTCTAATACTAAAGACTATCTTTCAATCTATTAAAAATACTGGAAAGTCAAAACAAAAAAGGTGTAAATATCAATGCCGTTCGCCGCACGGCAAACCAGTTAAGGGAATAAGCCAAGGCAGCTATTTTTCGATCTCCTGATAGGGCGGGTGAGATTGTGCACATGGGTGGTTTACGCACATGTGACACGGCTTTCGATAATAAATAGAATATATTAATAATAACTGCAAGTAAATTGCCAGTATTACTGAAAATTCAAGCCCTTACATTTGGAAAGCAAGCAATAAAAATGACGTTGTATCATACACTTTCAGAGAAAAAACTTACGAGTTCGACTGTGCTGTTGTGGCTGTACAACTACCTGGAATTTCGGTGCACTCACACTCCCCCCCCCCCCCACCCCCCACCCCAAAATCCAAGGGTGCCATCTGACCGTCCGATCGCACCATCTCACTAGGTTTTACCTTAATACTTGAGAGAGATAGAGAAAAAAAATATAGTTGCTATTACAAATATATAGGATATAATTAGGGTTGGTCGAAGAAAAGTAATGTTTTTTTTTTCGAAACGCTATACCGCGGAAAACTTGCCTCTGGGGTAGGTAAGTAACATGCAAATTAAAAAACAGTCAGCCATTATTATTTTTAACTGCTATAGCGGAAATCATTTATTAAAAGGGTTGAAAAGCACACAAAATAATTAAACTAGTCAAAATCTTCCAATTTGTGGTATCGCAAAAGACTCAAAAATCGGTAAATTACCGTATTTTTGGTATATACTAACACCTTATGTGAAAGGCATAGTCCAGCATACTGAGTTATATGTTAATAGCCCTTTTCTTTTTTTATATATACTACACTTCATTTCATTGTAATAGAACAGCGGTAATTGTACAGCGGTAATTGTAATTTCCCAACCGGTGGTTCACGAACCCAATGTGGTTCCAGTGGTGTACGAAGGGGATTCGCGAATATAATATTGCAATGGTGGAATTTTTAATTCCGAACTTACAAGAAAAAAACTAAATAATAAATTTACATACGTATTACGACGGAGTGTAAAACTGATTTTTTTTAAATAAATTATTTTCCCGATAATGCATAACAGTTGTGGACTGGCATAGGAAGCATTCGTACAAAATTTGAAATGCGTTTATTTCTACCGTTGTCTGATTTCGAAAACTTGAATCACAAAGTGGTATCGGAAAAAATTTCTTCATTAATTTAAAATTTTGTACGTATGTTTCTCCTACCATTCCCCCCCCCCCTTTTTTTCCTCGCTGACGCGAAGAAAAATTCGGAAATATGAAAATTTTCCTAAATGTAAAATTTTGCATTATTTTTGGCTAATTTCTCCCATACAAGCCGTAAAGTTTAACCGAAGATATTTAATCATTTATTTTTTTAAATTTTGTATTCGCATTCATCAAAAATTATTCCATCTGTTCTGCGTGTTCGCAATGAAAAGTTTGAATACAAATGAATTTTAATATTATAATTTTCCAACTTTTGCGAATTTTGAGCAGAAAGATATTTATTGATTGATTCAAAATTGTGTACCTATGGTTAGTTCTTATGATATGGTTAGTTCTCATGACACTCTGCTAACATTTTTTTCGCACTAACGGTAAAATAATTTTTAATTAAGATTTTTTTTACTGCTCTATTAATAATTCAAAAAGAACATCGAATAAAAAGTAATAATTAAAAAAACATATGTATTATCTTGCAGCTGTATTTTTTCTTTGGTTCAAACTTTATAATAATTCGCAATTCCATTCTTTTTCTGAGGAACTATTGTACTAAAAGCAAAATAAACGTGCCAGCAAATTTTGCATTTTTGTTACCCGTTTTTAAGGACTACAGAAAGGGGATCGCCGTTTTCTTTCGGATCTTAGAAGGGGATCTCAAGAAAAAACAGGTTGCGAACTGAATGAAATCTATTTTACAGTGGTTCGCAACTATTTTTGTAAATCATCTAGGTTTACATTTTCTTCCCGTCGGGAAATAGAGAAGCGAGAAAAAAGTGGGAAATGGTAGGAGATTAGAAATTTTAAATTTATCAAGTAATTTCTTCCGATACCACTTTGTGATTCAAGTTTTAGAAACCAGACAATAGTAGAAATAAGTGCTTTTAAAATTTTGTATGCATGCTTTCCATGCCAATCCACAACTTTTGTGCATTATCGGGAAAACAATTTATTTAAAAGAAATTTTTTTACACTCCTTCCTAATGCGTATGTAAATTTATTTAGTTTCTTTCTTGTGCGTCAGCAATTAAAAATTCCGCTATTGCAACATTATTTTCGCGAACCCTCTTCCGACACCACGCGAACCACTGGTTGGGAAACGCTGTTCTATTACAATTGAATTCAAGTGTTAAGTCAAAAAATAAGAAATTGGGTATTAACTCATAACTCAGTATGCTGGACTATGCCTTTCACATAAGGTGTTAGTATGAACCAAAAATGCGATAATTTACCGATTTTTGAGTCTTTTGCGCTACCACAAATTGGAAGATTTTGACGAGTTTAATTTTTTTGTGTGCTTTTCAACCCTTTTAATAAATTATTTTCGCTATAGCAATTAAAAATAATAATGGCTGACTTCTGCGAAAAAACTTGTAAAATTACTTGATTTTTGAAAAAAAATCGAAATTTTAAGTACAATGCGCTAGCTAGGGGTCCAATAAAAATCTGTTTTTTAATTTGCATGTTACTTACCTACCCCAGAGGCAAGTTTTCCGCAGTATAGCGTTTCGGGGGAAAAAAAAAACATTACTTTTTTTCGACCCACTCTATTATATATACAAGGCGGGGCCGAAGTAATGACCCAGTTTTGAGGGGTTTTAAAAAAACAAATACAAATTGACTTTTTTTTTATTTTCATCTGTACATATTCCCATTTTTTTACATTAAGTTTTGAATAACACTTCATCAAGATGACGTCCTTCAGCAGCAATACACTGATACAGTCTATTTCTGAAGTTTTGGGAAACGTTTCTGCACATTTCAAGGGATATGACGGATATTTCTCCATAATTTGGTCTTTCAGCTCTTCTAAAGTATGGGGGTGATGTTTCCAAACTTTCTCCTTCAAATAAACTCACAGAAAAAAGCGTCCGCTAAAGACCGTAACATTACGCGGAATATTGAAATGCGCACAAAGATGCAGTCTATTTTCTCTGCGTGGAAGTGGAAAATCGGACTGCATCAGCGTATTGCTGCTGAAGGCCGCCATCATGCTGGAGTGGTATTGAAAACTTAATGTTAAAAAATGGGATTAAATACAGATGAAAATAAAAAAGTTTTAAGTCACAAATTGCATTAGTTTTTTTTAATACCCCCTCAAAACCGGGTCATTACTTCTGCCCCACCCTGTATTTACGGAGATAGAGAATGATTTACATCGCTGATATGTTCTTTTTGTTAGATATATAACAGGAGTTTTACATTATTGCAGAAAGGAATGAAGATTAAAATACTAAAAGCAACAATTCTTCGCTTCAAACAATTTCATTTACATTCAGCTCCTACTGGGAGACATTTGATTTCACGAACAGATTCCGTTCACGATATTTTCTTCGTAGCTGGATCATTTGAAATGCTCAAAATTGGACTTTAAATCTCTCCTTAATCCCTTAATCCAGTAGCTAAATCCATGAACGACGGAGCAACCGTAAAGTCATTAAATGCTTTCTTTTCAAACTACATTGTTATTCGCATGATAGCCAACTTTATGGCCTAGGCAATTTAAGATGATACAATCTAGCTCATCTTGATACTTTAGTACATTAGTAAGCTTCCGCCTGTAACACTTACTTTCTAGAACATAAATCCATTTGATACTACTTGGATGTTTTGAAGAGTTTTAAGACACCTTTCTTCGATGTGTCTACTGATTTTTAGTGAAATAAAACTGTTGCTTAAATTGTATTGGAAATTTTTCAAATATATTTCAGTGTTTTTAAAGCTTTTCACAACATTCACAATATTTTTTAATTACTTAGTTAAACATCAAAATGATGAAAAATAAAATACAAAGAATAAAATGGAAATAAAATAAGTACAGGAAATACCAAAACAAAAAGCAAAACAAAGTACACATGTAAAGGAGGGGGAGGGGGGGGAGAAAAAATTACAAAATAGAAACAAAAAAGGAAAACTAACAAGAAAACCAGGAAAGAACAACAAATTAAAGGAACTTATGCCAGACCTGTGAAAAATAAGGAGTTGAGGAAGAATCATTAACCAAATTAGAACTATTCCTGTTAATATGATAAGCTTCCCAAAAGTCAAGCTCTAAAGGGGAAGAACATTTTTGAATAATTTTCGCAGAATTCACAGGTTTGGCATAAGTTCCTTTAATTTGTTGTTCTTTCCTGGTTTTCTTGTTAGTTTTCCTTTTTTGTTTCTATTTTGTAATTCCCTCCCCCTCCTTTACATGCGTACTTTGTTTTGCTTTTTGTTTTGGTATTTCCTGTACTTATTTTATTTCCATTTTATTCTTTGTATTTTATTTTATTAATTTTGCAATTTTCATGTATTTTCACAGGTCTGGCATAAGCTCCTTCACTTTGTTGTTCTTTCTTGTTTTTCTTGTTGTTTTCCTTTTTTGTGTCTATTTTTAATTTTTTTTTCTCCCCCCCCCCCCTCCTTTACATGTGTACTTTGTTTTGCTTTTTGTTTTGGTATTTACTGTACTTATTTTATTTCCATTTTATTCTTTGTAGTTTATTTTATTATTTTTGCAATTTTCATGTATTTTCACATTTTTTATGCATGTTGTCGTCTTTTTTGCTTTGTTTTTATTGATATTCCTTTTTACTTCCTGAACTTTCAACTGGATTCGTTTGTTGCTCTCTTATTGGTGCTTTCCCTGCTACTTCTACTTCCACTTCACACTGCCTTCATTCTCATTGGTTTACAGTTAATTCTTAGGCTATGTAAGCTTTGTTTTTGTTGTTTTGTCTGCTTCATTTGGATGTTTTGCATCTAGAAGCTCCCTGTCGCATTGAAAAAGGGATTCCAAGCAATCTCGAAACATATGTCTGCGTTTTAATGCTCATTTGTGCTTTAAATTAACGTGAAATTATATTTCTATCATTGTTTACTTGCACAAAGTTAAATTATTATTATCAGCAAAATGATGTTTAGGAAATCATTTTAAATTTTGCAATGCAAAAAAGGGAGCGTTTTAGGTATTTAGAAAATGAAATTTAATCAAACTTCAACGAGCGTCCCTTTCAAAAATCAAATGCAGTTTTTCACCATTCTAATCTAGTGGATTCTCAATCATTTTAATCCAGTCTTCCTTCATTTTGAAGAACTTTTGATACATAAATGAGTTAACGAACTTCATATGCTAAAACTATTATAGTTGTCTGCATTTCTTTTTTAGACACACACAATTTTTTTTCTTTTGATATATCAAAAATGAATAATTTTCAACTTTGGTGTTACTACACACCAAAAACAGTAGCAACCAAATAAACACAGAAATGTTTAGACTGGCGTGATGCATCTATTCTCGTACTGTAAATGTTTTTTCACCTTTTAACATTCATGGTGAAACTACTCCATTATAATGTTTCTATTTAGTACCAAATGTTAGTGGCAGCTAAATTTTGCCATCTTTTGGTGAAAGGTTGAACTAGAATTTATAACAGTAAAAATCAGAATGCAGTTTGAAATTATAGACGTGCGTTTTACGCCCGTGCTCACTACCCACCGGAATATACGGTAATAAAAAGTAACATTCAATTAATAGAAAACATAGATTCAAGAAACGACCCAATATAAGAGTAATATTATAAACGCTAGGGGGACACGTATTTATATTATTTGAAATTTACTTTATAAGTTAGAACAATTATTTTTAAAAATATCCCATCAACTTATTATGAACAAAATATCTTACCTGAATGCAAATGCCATATCAATTTTCAACATTTCCTCTGCAATATCGCATATGATGTGCTACTCAAACAAAATACAGACTGTAAGTGAATGTTTAAGGACATTTGTTCAGGGAAGCACTAATGTCACCATCTTCAGTTATTGCCCTAAATTCTAAATTTTATAAAGGTAGAATGAGTTGTTCTACATTTCGGATTCTTTGTAGTAAATAACGTACACATACAATAAAGTTTTTAAAAAATAAACAACGGAAACTTAATTTCTTTGAACGCGGAGCTTACAGCTGGGACGAATTCGTCAAAAACTGTCATAGAAGTCACAGCCTTCACCCCCTCTTTTTTGTTTGATAATCTAAACGTTTTAAAATTAAAAAAACACGAGTTGTTCTCGCAAGTAGCATAAACACTACAAATGAAATAGAAATAAAGATGAAAATTATTTTTACAAAATTTAGGAGGAGGCAATCATGCGAGTTCAGTAGCGAGCAAGTTAGGAGTAAGATCCAGTGCATCAAACGGTGGCTAATATCGGACATGCGTTACTTGCAATATCTGATACAGGTGGCTGCACCTGTCAAAACACCATAGTGGTGGGTAAAAGAAGAAAGTTCAGATGTCTAGCAGGCGGTATTGTTGACACGTGAAATATTTGGAGTTTCTAACAGTTTTAGCAGTGAACGAAGATAAACTTCTGGTTGCTGTAGTTTGCCTAAAAGTGTACATAAATGCACAACTGCCTTTTGTTCATTGTTTTAAACTACATTTATTCTGCTTTAAGTTAAAGGCCGCAAATAAACTAATATGAGCTATGGTAACTGTTACCCTAAAAGTTTTATTATTATTTATTTTATTATTATTCTCTCACTTGAGAGAAAATATCTTAACTAAACTTTAAGAATTTTGTGTTGAAAAGGCTATTTTAGCGTGCACATTGTGGCAACAATAAGCTTTTAAAATGGCTGCTTCACGCAGATTGTTTAGGAGTGTGATTTAGCTGATCATTTAGAGAAAAGTTTTGAAAAGTAAATTAATAACATTTTTCTCTTTAACCTTGGTGTGTTTTAGTATGACACAAGTAGGTGCCTTTTAAAACAATATTTTATTAGCACTTTTAACCATTTGTAACTGTATTTATTTACCTCTTTAAAAATATATTTTTCTGTTGCAGTTTAAGTCAGGGAAAATAACTTCTTATATTTTTTATTTATGTGAAAGTTCCTTATAAAATATATATATATATATATATATATATATACTTTTATTTCTTACTTGTGAACTTTACGCGTCTGTTGTCATACTTAAATATATTTTTTAATGAATTTTTTATTTAATTTAAAGTGTAGTGTCAGTCAAAATGTATGTAATTATTGTAGGTAACAAGTAGAGTTTAACTCACTGTAAAATAAAAATAAATGATATTTTGCTCTTGATAGTTTTGGGGTTAGATAGTAAAGCACAACTCTTTTGATTTTTCAGATGAAATGAACAACAACTGAGAAAAACAAAAGAGTCAAAGAAAAAGAATGATAACTACTTGGAAATACGAAATTTTCAAAGATAAATCCAAAAAAAGAAAACACGGTAACGAAGAGCAATCAGTAAAAAGAATCAAGATCAAATGAGGAAATACTGAGCAAAGAAAACCATATCAAAATTAACGAAACGAATCACATGACATATTGTAATTAAAACTGTCCAATAAAAGCATATATTTATGCAGAACAATTTGCCTAAAAGTTTAAATAAAACTACAGCAGAGCTTAAAAATACTCTAAACAATTCCTACCATTTTATGCAGCCTACTCTTTTTTTAAACCAAGAGTTACAGGATTTCTTAAAACAGTAAATAGCAAATAGACCTTTAAATTATATAACACCTGGTTAAAAATGCTATGTGATTGCGAGAAATACTATTTATAAAGAGCCAAAAGTATACAAAATACACTTAAGCATAATTCATGGGACACATCTTTAACATGAAAACTGACATAAGGAATGCTCGTTCTAAGTTATGTGATTTTCGTCCGTCAATCATTTATTTAAAAATCCAAAAAATGTGTGTATGAATATATAATGAACATTTTAGCGAATTTTTTGCAAAATTGCTCATTATAATAGTTTGTAAAATTAATTCTTATGTAAAAAAATGTTGAAGAAATATTTATATGTATTTGAAATACAATCTGAAATAATTTTGAGAGCACATCTTGTTTAAAGCTCCATACTTTAATTTGTTGTAATTATATTACGGAGATTTTCTGTATTGTATAATGTTTGTGAAGTTTAAGTAACAAACAATAAATTCATTTAAAAAAAATATTTTTAAAAACTATGTGCCTAATAATACAAAGTTATTTGAAGCCGTACTAATGATTTATTTCTTCATTTTTTTCCTGCTCCCGTCACAACTCTCCATAAGTAAAATTGCAAAATATGGTGACTCTAAAAAGTTCAAAATAACGATTGATAGTTTAATTTTATTAAAACTTATTTTGTGAGGTGTTTGGGATGTAATCTGGTTCAACTAGGGTAGTAAAAATTCTTATAATAAATGGGTTAAGATGGCGCTTACTATCCGACCTCCTATAAAGCGAATAGGTGTAAGTAAGATATTTACTTAACGGCCAACGATTTTTCTTTGCTAAATAAAATAAGTGAATAAAAAACCCAACAATTCTGTTTTTTGTTTACAACCAAGTCCTTTATGAAAAGAAATTGCCTTCAGTTAAATGAAGGCTACATACCTTCATTTAACTGAAGGCAATTTCAATAAACGTAAAAGAATTCAATTCCAGAAAAGTGAAGTATGGTACACTGTGAAAAATTTGGTGGTATTTTTGTAATAAAAATGGAGCAAACTTGCTGGTCGCAAAGTACAGTGCTTAATTTGAATATATTTTGGCGCATTTAGTATTAAGGGGGGAAATAGGTGTAGGACCGTGTATTAAGAGTAATTTTCCTGAATTTTTTTTACAGAAAGAGAATAAATATATTTTTTTGAGAGTTTGAGGTTATTTTATAGATATATTGGAAAAACATTTATTGAAATTTTCAAACATTTTTCTTGAAAAATCACGGAGATATCTTCCTCTGCACATTGTAAGTCGCCACCCGGATCGGCAGTTTGCGTACATCCTGGAGGTCACAATTTTTATCTGAAATCAATTCAATCATAAGTCTCTCATCTATTTGAACTAGAAAATGTGTGCTAAATTTGATAGGGATTGAACAAAAACTATGTGAGCTAGAGTGTACGCAAATTCGAAAAAAGTAGTTTCGAGAAAAACGCGTTTGAAAAAAAGGGTGGTAGTGAAGGCAAATTTAATTCAGTAATGAATCAATTTAAGACTGACTTTAAAATGTGAACGTCATCACAGGGTCACTAATACTTATAGAAATTTGTATCCGAGGTCTCAATTGTTAAAAGAAACAAAAGGACATCTGCTAAGGTTCTTCTGTGGCTCTCTAAGTCATTCATGAATATTGCCTGCTCGACTGCTCCAAAAGGACGCTCGCTCAAATGCTTATAACTTTTAAACGGCTCGGAATTTTCAGGGCATATTATTGAATAGTTGTAGAATCGATTTATGGGGGGGGGGGGGATTAATTTTTTGAGACTTCTGCACCTATTCCCACCCCCCTTAATTTGTACTACTTTTTGGTGCAGCCTGTAGCTAATTTTTTCAGTGTATATGCTGAAATAATTACATTTGAGTTAGCTGAATACATCGAAAAATTCAACTTTGTTTGGCACAAACATGCGATAAACACTGCATCCACTAAAGAATTTCAAGGAAACCCACATCATGGAACTGCAGTTATACGAGAAAAAGATTTTAAAGTGACTGACGGAAATGAATACTAAAATTAAGAAACATTGTTAACAAGAAATGTAGCTTAAAACAAAAATTACTGATTCAGTTCAGGAAGACAGGTTATTTAGGAGTAAATGCTATTGTTTGGAATATTATAGAAAACAGTGAAATTTGAAGGAAAAGGGAATCCTCGTTCATTTAAGTGTATTAACAGGTATTAATATATATACATTTTTTCATACGTCTATTTGAAATACGTTTCTGTTTTAAATTTTTATTTTATTGTAACGCAATTAGATGAACTGTTTACTCTGTATGTACTAACACTTGAATTTAAGTTTATTGCCTACATCCACATCTTTCATAAAGTCGCCATCAAGTATCAAAGCGGTTGTGGTCGTAAACTTTTCCACAATAGGATTTCCAAGGTATAAATTTGGCAATGAATATTATGATAAAAATGTTGCAATATCTAACTAAATAAACTCATAAATATTCATAAAAATACGACAGTATTTAATAAAGCACATCAATGTCCCATTTTATGCCACTGTTTCCACGAGCCAGCCATTAAAAGAATTGATTCTTCTAGTTGATGAGAACCATATCACTTTTCAAGTGAGCCAGCAAGTTTTGTATGCAAACATGTTTATATGCATGAATCCAGCATAATGCTCTTTTCATAGCTGTCTCCAAAATTCCAGGTTGTAAAAGTGAAATATGACAGGTACGATATTGTTACGGCCCCGTTAAGATGCTATATTTTTCCTTTTAAAGCATTGTTTTATTTCTTGCTTCTTTCATATTTTCTTTAATCTTCTGCATTATGAAATCTTCTGGAAAATCTGATCACTAAGGTTTTTTTTCGCTTCTTTTCAAATCTTTATTTTAGCCAATAAATATTTTATGTTCCTCCTAGAAGCCCTATTTGGTGAAGATAAATAAACTCACAGTAAAGATGAACAACGATGACACCAGGATGCTTTCGATGGTTTTCTTTCAAAGAATCTTGCAAATATATTTTTTCGACATTAGCAGAATAGAGAATGTGTACGAAATTCACCTTTCCTCAGTAAAATAGTTTGCTGTCTCCAATAGTTAATTGCACATTTTCCCCCCTTTTTTAATGAGTTTGTAATCAAGTTTACATATTTTGTTCGCTTACAATTTCTGAAATATATGTGCATTAGGGATTGTTAAGCTGAGCTATGATTGTTCAAGACACACTTTTTTACAAACGACCTGAAAATTGTTTTAATCGTTATGTTACGATAAATACAGTAAAAATTAAATAAATTTCAAACACATAACAGGAAAACAAAGAATCCTCATTGATATTTTGTGTTTATTAATTTTATTCGTTTACAATTTCTAAAATATACGTGCTCAATAGGGGTCATTAAGCTTACAAGGCAAAATTTTTTACAAACGAAATGAAAATTGTTTTAATCGTTATGTTACGATAAATAAGATGAAAAAATAATTTCACACTCATAAAAAGGAAACAAAGAAGCCTCATTAATTTTTTGTGCTTATTATGCTTTTATTTTGTTATCTACAACAAGATTACCTAAAATCGAATACATGAACGACTCCACTAAAAATATCAGAAGAACTTTACTTTATTTAATGCAATATAATCTTTGACACTTTTCACAGATATAACACTTAAATAATCGAAACAAATTATGTTTGTTAAAAAACGCTTTTGTTATTGCAATTTTAAGCTTTTTAGTGTGTAAAATTTCAATGCCCTTTCTTTAACTAAAGAACAAAATGCATGCCTGGAATATTTTTTAAAGATAAAAGTTTAAATCCTCGATAACGAACCTTTCGGAAGATCGCATCATTTATTTTTGCGCCCTTAGCACGATGAAGTAAATCACTTTTCACATTTAAGGAATGTCGAGATAAATCTGAAACTTTTTCAAATCAACTATACAGGTTGGTGAATAATGCTAATGAGTTGCAGCATTCCTGGATACAATTTGAGTACGACTATTGTTTAATGGGGTTTTTTTTTATCGATCTTTCTAATGAAAAGTCTTTGTACTGAATTATTACTTTAAGTTTAAAAAAAAAGAAAGAAAGAAAGAAAAAAATGAGTAGAGCTAGAGAATATTTCAAACTTCAATAACCAGCTATCCATTAGCGTATTCTTGGATGATCTTGGACATGACTTCTTGGTTCTCCATTAGTGGATGTGTGATGCCCAAAGGACTAACCGACCAATTAATGGAGAAAATTCGCTACTTGAGCAGCGACCAAAAAAGCTACATTTTTTTGATATTTTTCGATAAATGGGCTTGCTACGTTCATTTCAGTTTTATTCTAAAGATCATATTCTTTTTTTTTTTCCAACTTTTCGTAAATGTTCAAAGATTTTTCCCTTGCATGCAGACTTCTTTCTTTCTTTTTATGACATCGAGTTGTCTACGTGACCTTTTCTAACAATGCCAATCGAGATAAAAGAGTTGATGGTTCGGACGAAAGATACTTTGGCCTCTTGCTTCGTAATTATCTCGCTAGATGAGCAGAAGAAAAGAAAACAAAATCTATATTGCAATACAGCACTCTTACTTACGAGATCATAATTACGTGGTTTGTCACTTTGCGCAGCTTTGACATTTGATAAACTTTTATTTTCTTAGTTTTGTTTCTTCCGCTTCCAAAACATTTAAAATGTTGTCAAAATAGCACGGAAGATAATAACCAGTGTAGTAATATGAGCCACAAAACCTGCGAATTTAAAATAGTCGATCTACATATGGATGTATCCACTTGTACGTAAAAGGCACAAGATTGTTTTTTCTCCCCGTTTGGATTCAAAAGCAATAAAAAATTTAAATAAATATTCAAATGGTCTGCGTGTCTTTGTGTTATAAAATGTTTTCGATTGCATAGATTTTTGTAGTTTTAATTCTAGAACCACCGAAACGGTTTTCAACCATTTCGAAATTTTCAGTTTGCACCAAGTAGTTCCTAAATATAGTGCAACTTTCATTTGCACTGACTTGTCTTACTTATTGTATATTAGAAAAATTCAATGCAACTGAAAGTTGTACTATAATTAGTAACAAATTGGTACAAAACGAAAGTTTCGCAACGGTCAAAATAACCGCTTCGGTAATTCTAGTGTTAGCAAAAAATGTATCTATTTTTAAATAAATAGTTATAAATTTTGATATCTCAGTTTGTTATCAGGGAACATTTTAATCTCAAAATAATTTATATAAGGTAAATGATCGATCATCGAATAATTATGGTAAGATTAATTATAACATTGTTATTTAGTCAGCGTTAATGGTACAAGACATTTTTTACTGCTGAAAACCCCTTTTCTAAAAATTGAAAGTATACTTTTCCGCGCGGTTTGTATTTCCACACCGTTTTTCTTTCATAATTTACAATTCGAACATACCAAAAATTATTGAACTGAATAATTATTTTATTGTTTTTTCGATAATTGCTTTTTTGTTGTTATTTTACACCGAATAATTATTCAACATTGCTGTTTTGGTATCTTTATGCCTTATTACTAGTATTATTATATTTATGCGATTGAAAAATATTTTCTTTGGAAGAGGAAACTATTTTTTTATCATTTGAAACATATATATATATATATATATATATATATATGTATGTATGTATGTATGTATTGCTTTATAGCAATAATATTTAAGAAAAGAATTTAAAATATTTTCTTTGGAAGAGGAGACTACAGTAGAAGAGGAAACTATTTTTTTTATCATTTCAAACAAGAAAACTGTATATATATTTCTTTACAGCAGCATAAAAGAAGTAGTACTGCTAAGAAATATCACTTCAGAAAAAATTCCCTTCGCATCATGTAACTTTTATATACATTAAAAATATATAGACCTGAAGAATAAGCAACAAGAAACAAAGCACAAATTCAAGTCATTTTCAGAAGTGCAGATCATAAGACTCAAGATAGGTCTTCCCCCTTTTTTATGTGCTTGCGGACGCTCACAAGCCCCCCCCCCCGCCTCAAGCCTTCTTATCTAAAAAACGCAGAAGGTAGTCTTTTGTTTACAGAAAAGGCCGCGACACTACTTTTGGTAGAAAATTTGCGTAAATGAGGAACAGATAAGAAAGAATATTCCATCTCAGACTTTATTTGCAGCATTTCTTCTCTTCCCCTGTTCTGCAAAACATAAGACTTTTAATTATGAACCGAGAAGTCTGTGTAAATATTGTTTAGCTAGGTTATTTGGCATTTGCTTTGGAAACTTTTTCTTGAATAATATTTCCTGGCACAGAAAAGCTGTTTTGAATGCTGTTCTACTCTCAGTATTTTTTCTTTTCTTTTTTTATCTTTTTTTTTTTGTGAATACTTTTTCTGATTAATGAAATTCCTTGCATAAAGTTTATCCTATAAAGTCATGTGTGAAGTTTAGAAAAATATAACTATAGGGAAATGTGCATTAAAGTAAAATAATTAAGATAAATTACATTTTTCAAAATCAACAAATTGGAAATTTATTTTGAGAATAACAGTACATAAAGAGACAACTATTTATTTTATAATAGAACTTGCATTGAAATATTATTTTTCATAATAGCAGGAAAATTTTTAAGTTACAATAAAGTGGAAAAATAGCATTTTATCACAAGAATTGGGCAAAATGAAAAAACGAAATATTTTCCTAATGAAATAGTTTTTTATGGAAAAATTAACCCTTTGCATTTGTATGTCGCGTTATGTTAGTCTAAAAAACATGTAATGATTAGTATTTACGAGTACAAAGGGTTATGAATACCTTTTTTTGACCATGAGTAACTGAATGAACGAATGATTGATAAAACGAGAGAATGAATAAAGGAATTAGTGAATGTTTTTTTGTTTCCTTATGGGGTTGCTGAGTTGGGTTACCCCAATTGCAGACCTAGTGCGTTCCCCAGAAATTGGTAACATCTCTTTCAGAGGCACCACAATGAGTGTGGTACCTTCGCCGCATGAGAATTTTGACGCTCAGTTACCCCTAGTTGGCGGCACCTGAGCTCTCATTGATGCAGATTGCACTAGGAATTTAATTTAGCCGAGAGCATCCAAGCCAAATGTCTACTCAAGGGATGTTTTACATGCCGCATAATCATACGACATGGGCGCAGACGACTTTCTGCATCTTGAAAATCCACCGTCTTGGGCCAGGATGAACCGGGCGATCTTGGGCGTACGAGACCTGCGCCTTATCACGATGCCACCCTGTCCACGAATTAATTAATGTAAAATAACAAATAAATGTTTAATTAAATGATAAAAAAAATCCTTAATAAATGAACTAATAAATAAAAAAACAATAAATTTAGTTATCCGATAACTGATGCAAGGAAAAAGTAAAATTAAATGTATATTTCACTTTGCCTCGTATGCACATGCAAATTATACTAAACATTTGTAATCAAAGCAAGCCTAATAAAAAGTAAATTAACTTTGCACTGGAAATTTGTAGGTCGTAATCAATGTTTAAAATATTAATAACAGGAATTTTATCATTATATAATGGCAAAACAGAACTCTGACCTTGACACAAAAATGCAACATGAGCACCGAGTTTTTAAAATTGCTTGTATTATCTTATAGCTTGATCTTAAGAGTTAACTATCTTTTGACTGAAGTAAACTACATGTTATGTAACATAGTTAAAATGTTAATAAGCAAGTCGCCCTGCAAAAAGAGCCAATGTTTAACCATTTCATTTTGCCCCACCCAGACAGCACAAAACGTCCTTTGGACGTTCATGTTACGTCCAGAACGTCCAAACCTGGTCCAATGTCAAAACCGATAACTTTGGACATCCTTAGGCGGGTCAGACAGGACGTCCCTGTAACTACTATTTTGTTTGGCCTACGGATATCCAAGAGTGATCCGAATCCTTTCGGGTTGACCACGGACTTTCTCTTCGGATGTCCTAGGGACTTCACTCAAAGGATATCCCGCGTTTGAACTAAATCATACGTTTTAGCATATATTTGTCAACTTAGAAGAAATTTCTATTTTGTAATTTTACGGTTTACCAGAAGAAAAACAGATTTAATATTTTAAAATTAAGTAGAAATTTTTACTATTTCAAGCAAAAATAGTTAAAACTACATGGAAAATAATGCTGATTTATGTTTTCTAAAGTTATTGCTGATAAAAATTAATTAATTTTACTTCCTTTAAGACGTAAGAAATATTTTCTCCGAAGTAGTAAAATTTTACACAAACCATTTAATTTTTATCGTAAGTCTAAGGATGTCTATATTTTGACATCCTTAGACGCGTCAAGCATGACGTCCCTGTAACTAACATTTCGTTTAACCTATGGATGTCCAAAAGTCCGAATCCTATCTGGTCGTACCACGGACTTTCTTTTCTGATGTCCTAAGTACTTCACTCAAAGGATATCCCGCGTTTAAACTAAATCAGGCGTTTTTAGGATATCTTTGTTGTCGAGTTGAAAGCTAATTTTTATTTTCTAAGTTTTTCTTTTTATTTTCTTTCTTTATTTTATAGCTTACCAAATAAAAGCAGGCTTAATATTTGTATAAAATAGTTGAAATATTTATTATTTCAAACAAAAATAGCCAAAACTGTGTGCGTACTGAAGAGCGTACAATACGTATATCCAAAAAAAAGAGCCGAAACTGTCACATGTCTTAGGGACCTCACTGAAACGTCTTTAGAGCGTTTTTAAGTATTGTCTTTATAACACCTTGGAGTGACTAATTTTTAATGCTTCAAAAAGTATGTACTTTTTGTGCAAATTATGTGCATTTCTAATGCATACAAAAAGTGCATATTCTATGTTTATAAAAATAGTACACGTTTTTTGCATACAATACTTGCAATTCTATGTGTTTGCAGAACTTGTGTATTTTTGAAATGACCAAAAGAATGTCTACTTTTCAATTCAATACAAAAAACTTCATTTATTATTATTAATATTTCCCTATTGATGCTCATTAAAATTATGATAAGATCGAATTCCACACCAAAAAAATAGTTTTTCTTAATTAATAACGTATATTATTACTTTTTTATGGAAATAACTTATCATTATGAAAAAAAAGGAAGTATAAATTCGAAAAAAAAAGGAAGTATAATATTTAAGAAGAGAATTTAAAATATTTTTTTTGGAAGAGGAGACTCATTAGCACATTAATGTCTAAGAACATGTAGTAGCACATTAATGTTTAACAAGGGTCTTCAATGACGTAGATTACGTTCAAATAATACATTTTAAATTTAAATTTTATGTAATAGAGATTTTTTTTAATGCTGTTTAAAATATATATTATGCTTAAATCAAGAAGAAAAAAAAATAATAAAAAAATAAAGATAAAAGATATGACGAATAACAACTAGATATAAAACCACAATATTCAAATAAAATATTATCATTTTGTCCAATAATCATTAAATTGTCTGATGGGACATTATCGGTAACGTAATAAAACTTTAGACAAGTTTCCTAAATCATTATCCGTTTTCTTTAGATACTTTGTTGCATGCTTCTGAACAATAAAATAACTTCATTTCAACAACTATTATAGCTTAGATTCTACACTTGCATTGCCCCTAATGCAACTAATACAAAATAATCTACTTCATGAAATACATAACATAGCATAACTTCTTTCGTAAGAAGCATTCGTCTGTGGCGCAGTGCTTGTAGCATTCGACTTCGGCATTCGAGGTCGTCAGTTCAAAAGCAGTTCCCGGTTGCGAGAGTTACTAAGAAGCGCCATAGTCGGCGCCACTAATGTTTGCACTACTATGCATGGAAACTGCTATGCACTTTTTATGCATAATCGGAGGTGCCGAATACGCTCAAATTTATGCACCTTTTTTTACCCTTTTTTGCAAACTTTTTCTAGCTGGGTAAAGACCTCACTGGAATGTCTTTAGGGCGTTTTGATATGTTGTCCTCTTAACGTCCTGGGGACCGCACAGCGCGTTTGTCCAAAATATACCCTAAATATGAACGATTGGACGTCCTTGGGACCATAAGACGCAATTTCCGTACAAGTTATTCCCTGGGATGTCCTTTGTACGTAGCAGGATAAAAGCATGTCCCTCGGACTACCTGTTTATTTGAAGAAGTCCTGAAATGACTTTATTCGGACGTCCAAAGGACAAAGTTGTGCTGTGTGAGCACATTCCCTTACTAATGCTCACACGTAGACTCTGTTAATAAGAAATGAGTATTTAACAAATTATTTTTATATAACTTATTTATATATTATTTAATTTTTCAATATATAATGAAAAAATTGCAACTGTTCAATTTTGCAATGTTTGTAATATTTTCATCAGTCATTGGATTTGTCGTTTTTTTTTTTTTTAGAGCACAAAAGCTAACTATTTGGGGCTATAACTAACTATTAACTATTTTAGCTTTACAATTCTAGTGTTTTAATATTAACCATCCGCTTCGTAGTTTTGTTTTTAAAGCGCAAATTAATATATGTCATTAAATTAAAATATATTAAAATAACTCATTCAAAATTATTGAATCAATTATTTCTTAGTAAAATGAGATGATTTAATTGTTTAAATCTTGTCACAAATATACAAGCCGCACTTACAATGGTTTTAAGATCTGACTTTTTTCTAAACTTATTTTTATTTTAAAAGAATTTTAATATGTATATATACAGTGAAAATTATGACATTTTGGAGGGAGGGAGTCGCATATTTGTATATTACGTTTGTATATACATCACCCCTGGGCCCTCGGTCTCGAAAACTGGGATGGGTACAGTTGGCCATGGCCCTCAAAAGGGCTGGCGCGCCACTGAGTTTTAGTTTTTTTTAATATACTTCATGAGAAAAACTACTGTACCATGATAATATTAATATAATAATAATTTGTTCAAACTGATTTGCTCGAACTGCGTTGCCCGGCTTTACACGGGATATCTCGAATATTACATGATGCACGTTCACAATACTCTGTTCTATATAAATAAGGAGAAATTTACTAAAATATATCATTAGAATAAGGACAACAGTCTTTTAAAATCCCTGTTTGAGTAAGAACAACAGTCCCTCAAAAACTACCCTTTACATCAACGATATTATCCCAAAAAAATCCCGTTGGAATGAAAACAGCAGTTCTTGAATAACGTCAGAGGTTCCGCTAAAAATCCTCATAAGAATAAGATCAATAGTCCTTAATATCATAATCTGAATATCAGTTCTGAGAGAACATCAACAGTCACTCTAAAAGTCTTTGGTAGGATACCGAAACTGTAATTTAAAATTCCTTTTAGAGAGCGGATATACAAATAAGTGTGTTAACCACTTAACGCATTTCCCCAAACGAGCGAAAGTTACCTGCAAATTTGCTCATGCCTGTGTCTATCACGGACGATCTTGTATCTCGCATTATTTTATTTCTAATGCCCTTCTGAGATCGTTTTCACTTTGATTGTATATTTTTTTTACATAATTTTTACCCCACCCCCCGTCTCTAGTCACCCCTACAACTGAAATTGCCAAAAACAATTTATAATATACTATATATTTGTTTTCTGTCAAAAAAAAAAAACTCAATCATTTTTTACCAGTTTTTCCAAAAAAAACCTCTGCTTCAAGGGGTTAACTAGCATTCTCGACAGTCTTTATAAAAACTGCCACCAGAAATATCTGAGACAGAAAGAAAAAAGGACAATATCCCTGAAAAATCCCCGATAGAATAATAAGGAAAAGAGTTGTTTTATTAAAGAAGCCCTGTAGAATATGCCAATGATCATGTAATAATACCTTTCAAAATCAAAACAAATCTATTGATTGCCCCTGCCCCCTCTGCTACAGAAAATAAGTTTTAAATCGTTTAAAAAGAAATAACTAAAATAAAAACAAAAGAGAAAGAAATTAATTATCGGCTTCTCCTAAAAATGCTGAAAACATTTAATTAGTATAGAATGAATTTTAAATCGTTAAAAAAGAAAGAAGAATCAAACGCAAAAAAAAAAAAAAAAAATAAATAAATAAAAAATCGGCTGCGTCTCAAAATACTAAAAACATTGTGAACATAATTTTATTCAGCAAATATACAAGTAGGCAAAACGGCAACGAAAAAAATATAATAAAAATAAAGTGGTTTATCAATTGTCTCGGGAAAATAAATAAAAGTTAATTAGCGCGAAAAGACAATTTCGAACTATAGAGGAAAATGCTTTATTTTCTTTTCTAGTTAAATTGAAGCTTCGGATTTCAGTACAAAGAGTAAAACCATTTCTGAGGCAGTTTTTCACGGGCTTTCCAATGGTACCAAATTCAAAACGATGCGATATCTTCCAACAGAAAAAGCCATATCTAAAATTCGAACGGCTTGGAATTCTTTAACGTTCGAAAAAAACCCTACGACCACCCCGGGAGCCAAATTACCTCTGTGTCAAATTTGGTGAAGATCCAACGTAAACTGTAGATTTGTATAAGGTACATACATACAGTCTCTTCTTTATTTACATAGATAAACTTTAACAGTTTACTTATAAACTTATTTGATTCTTTTAAATCTTTGTGCAGTATTAGCATATAGTTATTCAGATGGAAAATAAACAATACTTTAAAGCTTTACTGCAATGTGAAAATTTATTCGCAATATTTCGTTATTAATTCTCATTAATAAAAGAACAGTGTTTTGTATTCATCTTTATTTTTTGCATCGCAAACAATCAGTTAATTAAGTGCGAGGTTTTTTCCCATGTCAGTAACTGAATTAAAAGTGACCTGAACGGGAATTAATTAAACTTGTCGTTACACATCTACATACTAAAAACATAAAAGTTACATACTAAATTCTTGCGCGTTACATCTCTATCTCTATCTCTACTAATAATAAAGCAGCAAGTATGTGTGTGTGTCTGTCTGTCTGTGTCCGGCGAAGGGCCTAGACCGTCCAGCGGATTTTCATGAAATTTGGCACGAAATTAATTTGGAACATGGGAGTGTGCACCTCGGAGAGTTTTTTCTGAAATTCGAATTTGTTCTTCTTTTATTCCAATTTATAGCCGAAAGTTTCATAAAATGGTCATTTTCTATGGGAGGGAATTATCGCATCACTTCGAGCTTGATACCGTTGAAAAGCGCGTAAAAAACTAACCCGGGAGAAGTTTTGCTCTGCGTGCGAAAATTCGAAGCCTCTAAATTACCTAGAAAAGAAGTTATAAGCATTTTCTCTGCAGTTCGAAATTATTTTTTCACGGTAATTAACTTTAATTGTTACCAGGCCGACTGACTATTAATCCTTTTTTCTTTTAACGAATTAAAACTTATTGCTTGCGGTTTTTCTAAATTACCTAGAAAAGAAGTTATAAGCATTTTTCTCTGCAGTTCGAAATTATTTTTTCACGGTAATTAACTTTAATTGTTACCATGCCGACTGACTATTAATCCTTTTTTCTTTTAACGAATTAAAATTTATTGCTTGCGGTTTTTAGCATTTTGACGAGCAGCCGATTTTTAATTTATCTATTTCTTTTTTTTGGATTTTGATTATTAGGTCGTGATTATTAAACGATTTTTTTAAAACGAATTAAAATTTATTTCCTGCGGCTCACAGGCGATCACAGCTTTATTTTGACATGTATTTTACGGGACCATTTTCCATAGTGTACAGGAGTTTTTAAAAGAAATGTTATCCTTTATAGCGATTTTTGTTATTCCGGCTTATTATTACTATTTATACTTTCATTTTTTTTTTTTTCGAAAGTGAATTAGCGCATATGTTATTTTCCTGTTTGAGCTCGGATGAAAGGTTTATTCCGCTTTCAAAGCTTTGCTTGCTGCTGTTTATTTCTGCAAGCTACAAAATTTCGTCTTTCTGTTTTAAGCCGGGTCCAGACGCTACGTTTTGCACAACCTTTTGTCTGCTCAGTTCAACACGTTGCAGATAAAACGTTGCGTGTAGATTGGAAAAGTGCGCAGTTTTGAGTCCGGTGCGAAGACTGTACAGTTCCAGCGATAACTGAGCTAAAAAGCAAAGATGTCTTTGAACTGTGCAGACAAATCGGTACATGTAGACGGTAGCACCCTTTACGGATTCATTTTGTTTCTCAGTTTCAATTCGTCAGGCGACAATGGCTGACTTTCGACGATGTTCTCGGGAGTTTCTCGCAGAATTTATTGCATTATGCGAAATTTTCCCATGCATTTAGCGTGTCAAATCCAAGGAGTATAGTGACACTGATAAAAAGGAGGGGGGGGGGGGCTTATGAGAGCTTAGTGGAAAAATTTAAAGAAATTGATGCAACCGTAAACAGAGAAACAGTTGTAAATAACTATTCCTTTGAGAAGTGTTTACCGTAAAGAATTGGCAAAAGTTAATAAATCGATTCGATCTGGGGCTGGAGACGAAATCTACAATCCATCTCTCTGGTATTTTGATTTGTTACATTTCCTAAATGATCAGGAGACACCAAGGCAGTCTAGGAATACCACGGATGAAAATAAAGAGACTGCAGTTGTCGAACCACCAGAACAGGCAACAAAAAAATATTTATTTTATGTAATCATTTGACCACTTTGAACGCCGGGTACTTCTGAGACGTTTCAGTCTTTTTTTTTAAGCATGACACCATGCCAAAATTGACCAGAGTAGTACCTCCTTTATGACGATATAGCACAAAACTGAGTGAAATATACAGATATCTCTGCACCACGTAGACGCATAAAAAACCGCAACGTTTTCATTCAGTCTTAAGACCGCGCAGACAAAAGGTTGTACAAAACGTAGCATCTGGACCCGGCTTTAATGTCAATAAATAATAGATAAAAATTCATTATACTAAAAATTTATTAATTAAAACTATTATAATTTATTATAATCGTCCTTTTTGTGTGGGTACTTGAACTAAACAAACAAAATGCGTTTTCTTTCAAATATTTTCTTTTTTGTTTTGTTTCGTTTCTTTCTTTCCTTTTTCCTTTTTTATTGTGTGTTTTGTAGAAAAATGCTTAAATGTGTAGGATCTCTCTTTGATTGCCGTGGGCAGCTAATTTTAATTATGTGAAATGCTATACATTTTAATAAAATAACATAATTTGCACCTAAAATAGTTATCACTATATACACAAGGGCAAACCGAATGGTCTTTTCATTTTTTAACACGTGCATAGCCGTGCGGGTACCGCTAGTTCCTTAATAAAATTCAAATAATCAACCCAGAAAGCTTTGATCAAATATTTGAGAATCAGCAAAAATGAAAGAGATAAAAGTTGCAAAAACGCCATATGTGTCTCTCAAGTATTAAATACAAAGTAAATATACTGTTACTAACTAAATTAAATAATGCTTGCCTATTAAAAAAAATGGTTTTGTATATCTAATCCATACATTAGAATTTAATTTTTGAGTGACTCACAAGACATTTGCAACTGTCGCATAGTGTTTCTACATGACAGGTGCATAGTGTTTTTGCATGGAAGCACAAACTGTGCAAATCAAGCACAAATAGGATTGATTAGATAGGTGAAAACAATATAAAACGAAAATAGCATAAGAGTTTGTAAATTACTAATTCTTATGGTTTGACATATGAACTATAGAAGTATGGTTTGACATATGAACTATAGAAGTATTAAGCAACTGGAATCATGGTACTGCATAAAGATAAGATAATGAATAAGCGTAATGATAAGAATAACAGTAATGCAATATATAATTAAGATAAGAATAACTGTAAATTGGCCAGATTTGTCGCAGTCTCACATTGTTAACAATACATATCTCGAATCAATCCTTATTTTTATTTCAATTACAAAAGATATAAACTTTTCAATGTATTCATATGGATAAAATACCATTGCTGAAGACTTTTTGCATACAATTAGGCTCAAAGAAATCATTTGTCTGTAATAAAACATAACATTGTAGGCAGCAGCGTCACTACCGTCGGTGGAGAGCGCTCCGCCCGGGTGATAACCTTTTGTGAGAGGTTGGAGGGTGATACCAAAATTAACGAATATTCATTAATAATTACTCGTTAATTTTGGACGCCTTAACGAGTTTTGATTTATCAAAGTTTGAATTATCAAATATTGAGTTTAAATTATCAAATTTTACTAGTGCCATTTCAACGCATCATAACTGAATATAAATAAATTCTGAAACTTAACAACAAATGAATAAAAGAGAAATGCAGAACTTTTTAAAATTCTGCTTTTTATCACCACTAAAAATGAAATAAACTATAAAGCTACAAGTTTATACTATACAAAAAAACATTTTTTTTGGGGGGGGAGGGGGGTAGAGGTGCCAGCACAAATCACAGTCCCTGGTGACACTCATGCTAGGAATGCCACTGGTTTAGAGATAGTCTTAAAACATTTTTGTTGTTCGTGAAAAGACCCTGAATAAAATAAATAAGAAAAGCTCAAAAAAAAGGGGGGCTGCATCCAAACACTTTAAACCGAAACTCAATTGCTCAACTATTTATTCTTGTTATTAAGAAATTGCGGAATAGGAACGAAAAAAAATACCATTAATTTTGCAATACAATCGGTATGCGAAAACAAAGAGGCAGCTCCGTAATTGGTATGCCAACATTTGGTTTTTCAGTAATTGGATTAGACCAACAGTAAAACTCTTCAAATCGATTCAAACTGAATACAACAACTTGTAAAGTTGTCGAGAACATATTATTTTTTTTTCTTTAGGCTATTTTTTTGGTATTAAATAACTTTTGTCTTACTTGTAACTTATTGTAAAAAATTAGGAAACTTTTATGAGGCGAATTCATATTTATGAGACGTACAGCATTTGTTAGACTTAAATTGTAAATTTTCTTTGTATTTTCATAAGAGATATACACTGTCATGTGACTGCATTAGGATGCCATGCATAACTGATCAAATTGGTTATACCAGAATGTGAAACTTAACTAAGCAAGCTCTTGTAATACTGAGAAAAGGAAACAGCATATAATGTAAATGACATTTTTGGGAAAAAATAATTTGTAAAACTAAAATGCACAATTTGCACATTGCCTTCATTCTGGTATCTTTACGTTTATTATGAAACTGTCAAAACTTTTCCTCTGCAGAAATTACTAGCTACTCAAAATAGCTAAAAGTAAAATCATTTTTCGAGTTATTTGCTGCTATTTAAAAACATAATCCCAAGTATTCAAATAAAGTAGCGTATTAACCTCTTAACTGGTTTGCCCGCACGGGCTACCAGTTATTCCCCATTTATTGATATTTCCGCCTTTCTTGTTTTGATTTGCCCATTTTATTAAGAGATTGAAAGAGAGTCATTCAGAGGCATTTGTGTTTCAAAGTTATAAAATAGAAAAATGCATAAATTCAATAATTGTGAAATTTTTAAAAAATTTCTTTCATTTTCCTTTTATACCAAGTTAGGACTTTGATTATATGCAATAAAAAATATGCTTTTTTAGGAACACTCGTGGTAAAAAAATTGCCCAGTTAAGGAGTTAAGTTGAAGGTAGATGCCTTAACAAGAAACTGTTATGGTCATATTTATTAAATAAATGATTAAAACGAAATAATAATAATACCAATAACTGCGCTCTTCATAAATATATATATATATATATAAAATTCTCCTCTATCAATGTTTATTTTTAAGAAGACTTACACATTGAAGAATCCGCCAGATTTAAGCAAAATGCATCATTTATTCCTTTCCTGCCTGCTAAAAAAAATTATTTTACAGTTTTCTACAGTTTATTGTTTCAATTCATAAATATATTTTGTTTCCCATTTTTTTACGCGAACGAAATTTTCCGGTAGATATGCATAAATATTTGAAAACTGTTTAGTAAGTTCGATTATTTTTGTAATGTAGCTCTACTTTCATGTAAGGAAATCTCCTTATAACTCCAAAATTTATGTAAGCAATTTCATTTCCCAATGTGTTACTTCATTACTATTTTTCCTCACACATAAAAACACATAAAAAAGTGGAGCAAAGAAACTAATTTTCAGCAGATGTTTTTGAGACTTGATTTCATTTTTTTTGTATATTTTTATACATATGCAATTGCATATATAAAAATATGCAAAAGTTGCTTTTTTTTTTTTTTTTTTTTTTTTTTTTGCATATTTTTATGTATATCCAAGCCAAAAAAAAATCAACTTGTTTTTTTTTTTTTACTCTTTCTCAATTCCGATAGTAACGGAATAATATTTTTTTTTGTAAATATTTTCAAGTTGACAGTGTTTTCCACTGCAGTTTGATCAGTTACCACTTGGTGACAGTAACGCAACATTCAAATTAAGGTTTACGAGGAACGTGCTTTTCAACAAAAGGCAGTCATTGGATTTCGTTGACAGAAAATGTCTTAAACACCCCACGGCACTAAAAACATCATTAGAATCTCGGCAGTACATAAAAAGCATTGACAGTCGTTGGGTGATGTGACTTCATCCCGAAGAAAGCAAAGGAAATGTCTGAAATTCTGCGCTTAGAGGCAGATCACTGAAACGCTAACATGAGTGCATGCAGGTGTTTAGGAAAGTCATAAATTTCGTAACATGTTATGCTCAAAACTTTATTTTCCCGTAAAAGAAAAGAATTCAAAATAAAAATTCGGATAAAGGAATGGTGTGCCCGTTATCATGTGCCTTTTGTGATAATATTCAATGGAAAGCATTGTTTATTTATGTATTTTTGTTTAAATAACTAGAATAAAATTGTGGTGTATTTTATTCAAGTACCCTCGCAAACATTTTTCTTAAAAATCATGTGCATTTAAAATAGTAGTACACTTTAATTCCCGGTACTAACTACCTAAGGGTTAACCGTACCTATGAATTTGGAGCCCCTCCTAATTCCCCTGTAAACCGCTAGGAGCAATTTCTAAACTGCACAGTTTCACATTAAATATTATCAGCCTACAAATTTAAATATTCTTTCTAATTAAATTTTTAACTTATTTTGAGGCAATGCTCAGTAAAAAGATTATAGTAAAAACGCGGGGGGGGGGGGGGGAGGGTCTTCTCTCATTCCTTCTTACAATAATCATATGCATTCATGCAAATAACTGATTTGTATAAGTAATAACAGATAAAAAATTTACAGAAATGATGCTTCATTTTTTAAAAAAAATTACGTACATGTATCTCCCGATTACAGAACAAATTTTTCTGTATATTAAATGACAATTACGAGACGTTGCACAGTAATAAAACAGTTCAGTGTGTTTCTTAAAAGAACAGAAAACCTAAAACAATTCAAAACACTACAGGTTAAATCGTTGTTACAGTTCAAATTAATATTGGACTTCAACACCTGGAAGGTCGCGTGTTCGATACCCGCTGAAGACCCACCATGTACACTTGGGGATACGTGCATGTAAAATCCGTGGACCCCTTTACCTCGCCCCGTGCGCCTAAAGCCTCGGCTAACAGGCAGTGCTCTGGTGGAGAAAAGTACTCACAACTCAACATTATTTCTCTCTTCATTCATGAACTGTGATAGAATATTCCCGCAGTACTTATACTGATAAATTTAATACTTAAATTAGTCATATTATTTTTCCGTATTTAAAGATAGTAGCAGTAGAGGAGGGGAAGTTAAAAATGGATGTTATCTTTCTTTTAAAAGTACATGAAGTAAGTTATAAAAAACATAATTTAAGAACACAGTTATAACTACTGTTTCAGCTGGCTGCATAACTTCAGTTTTCTTCTGTACCCAATGTAAACCTATCTTCACGTCGCATTTAGAACAAATTAGAAAATTAAACATTTTTTAGTTAATTAAAATTCAAGCAATTTACTTTACATCACTTTTACGTCACATATTCATAAAGAAAAACTGTTAAACGTAATTACTTAAAGTTTCTGAGCATACATTTTTAAAAAATGTCAATAACAGCAAAATGATTTATAATGGCAAATAACTTTCGCTTATTCTAGATGAAAAATTATATTTCTCCTAATTGCTTGAATTTTTAAACTATACCCGATGAAATATGATGAAATACAACCAAGGTGTGAAGTGTTAAAAAAGTCGGAAACTTTGGATCATATTTTATCATCTATTTTCTTGAATTCAATATAAAAGTAGGATCTTTTTATTTAATGGCTGCTGTCTTTTTTTAAAAGATTAACAAAGAGTGACTTATAAACAATGCATCTTTATAGTATAGTAATTGCAGCATTATACTTGAATTATATTTTGCAGAAAATCGTCTTTATTTTCACAATATGAGTCATGCATGATATAAAAATGTCGAACTTTCTAATTTTGGCCCCGGCTTTTCTGTTACACCGAAACTTCATTATAAAATGTAAATAGGGTATAAAGGGGAAAATCGATATCACTCATTAATCAGTTGCCGTTCTTCTGTTTTTTAATATTCACAAAACACAATAGAGTTACGCATTACTCAGGATTCATTTGTATGCTTTAACTGTACTTTATGTGCATTTGCTCTGTGCTGCTTAGCTGCAAGACATTTCCAATAATTTATTTTAAGTTCTTTTTCCTAAAACCGTAATAATAATTTATTTATTTTATGGTTTATTAATTATCTATATATGTACAAAAGATCTCGTCTATGTCTGTTAGTTCACTATACAATGCCACATCAATTGTTGGATTCGAGAGAAATTTGGGACAAAATTCATTCTCTGAAATATTAATTGCCCCCACGATGATTAGTATTTTATTTATCCCAACTTCAAAACGTTTTTCAATACGAAAAAGTCCAAAAAATCAACTTTTCCTAAAATTTTACATGTTGTAGCAGATAAAACCTACGTCTGGTAAAATTTGCTCGAATACAGAACGCGAGTTATTGCCCCGAATATTATTTCTTCAAACGAGGATTAAACTTAACCTTTATTCTTAAATGACGATTTTGGAGAGAATGATTCGATTCAAAATCTAAATTTGATTTTCTGCAAAAAAAATCAGCAGAATACTAGGTGGTTTTAAAAGTAATTAAGCATTAATAAGGGTGCGCTGTATCAAATCACCGGTTTTATTTTTAAAAATGAAAGAGTTTAAATTATCTGATACCCTTTAGCTATTAATTAAAAGCTAATGTTTTTGTTACTTTATATAAAAAAAAAGTATCTACTTTTTTTACCGGATAATGAAACTCATTTTCGAGTAATTGATATCGCTGATCAGTCGCTTTGATTGCGAATTACTTTTTAATTAATTTCAAATAATACTTTCTATCCCCACCTCTAACGCCTGCAAAGTTCACTGCAGAAATATTATCCAATTTCCATCAAGAAATGCATACATTTTAACCCCCTAATTAACGATGCATTTCAGATGGCCATCAAAGTTCGGCCGTAATCTATTTTCTTCTTTGAAACCCCCGGGAAGAAACGACATCATCCTTTTTCTATTCTCCAATCAAACAATCCAGCTCCAGTCTCGTGCCCAACGCAGACAAGTCAAGCAAATAGCCCTAGGTATCATCCAAGTTAAAAAGAGAATTTACACACGCCGATTAAGCGGCGCGTTTTCTGTAATAAAACATCCCAGACTGGCCGAAGCCTCAAATTGCATCGAGTGCAAAGCGGGTATTTTCCCAATTATAGGGCTTAGCAATGGGCAGATAAAGATCGGCAAAGCGTGAAACCTCACGGTTTTTCCCCTCGGAATCAGGCCTCTTATTCGCTTTAATCAGCCCCATATCTTCGAGAAGAGCGCCTTTCGCACTCCCTCCGTCCTCCTTATTATTTTGAAAAGCGCCTTTTTCTTATCTCGCAAATCTGGTTTCTCAAGTCGTACATCATTCAAAAACAAGGGATTGGACGGTATATAGAAAAACCGTTACTTGTAGGTCTACCCGGATCTTCTGCATATATTTCGGACAAACATAACAGTCCTATTCTCTGTTCGATCGGTAAGGAGTCATTTCAAAATTATGTCATCTTCCCGTCAACGTGAATCACTTCTCTGAGGCAAATTTTACTGTACTGACTTCGTGTTGACGTAAAAAATAGTTTCTTTTTAACTCCTTCCAACAGCTCAACTTGTCACTTGAAATTAGATTAAATGCATTTGACAGGCAAGGAATTCCAGTACAAAAGACTCTGCTTTTTAACTTCTTAAAAACATTTTCTGACGAAAAAGAAAAAGGCAGAACTTGTGGCGTTTTATATGCAACGATCTCTAATTCATTTCAAACAGTGATTCGTCTAGCATCTAAACTTCGTAATAGAACCAATATTTCAAGTTAAAGCTTTTAAATATGTTGAAGCGTTGAACCAAACGTGACAGAAACCAAATATCCTTAGCTATCTGCCTCATGCAAAAACTTGATTCTATATAACTTATGGATACATTGGTAAAATGAACACATTTCCATAAAAGTTGCTCAAATATTTAGGAGTTTTTACTTACCAATATACCTTAATCTTTAGTCAGAAGCTCTGTAAGAAAACAATATTTAATTAGAAGCTGTACAAAGAATGAAGTTACAAAACCATTAGTAATTTATCAGAAGTTTTGGAAAAGAAGCTAAATGTCATTATTAGTTATCAAAAACTTGACAAGAAAGAAATTAAGAAGTCATTAATATATTATCAAAAACTTTGCAATATGTGTTTAGAAGTAATGTTGTAAAACTAAAAACAGGCATGGTTCTTTATTTAACAAATATTGATATCATCTACAAAATATCATATTTTCCGTATGAACTGAGCATTTCTTTATGCTCCGACATCATTATCGCAATATTAGTCGCCAAGGTGGCGCTAAGCTTTTAAATACGAAACATTTACAAATATTGTATTTATTGCAGGAAATGTGAATAAAATATAAAATATATAGTTTCAAAGTAATGTAACTTATAAATATGCATGATATGCAGACATCTTATAAGCAATATTTTTAGCAGAAATGTGTGTACGATGAAAAAAGGCGCAACGAATTTTTGAGAAAAACCATTTTCTTATTACTTCTCGTGAAATAGAACATAAAAATGCAAGCTTAACCTCTCCTTGAACCAGAACTTGGTTTCGCAAAGCCCTAAGAATATTATAGTAGTTGCAGCGCAAAAGCAATCTTAGAATGGAGATAAACCGCGAAAAAAGTTATCAAGAAAATAAAATGGGGCCATGAAAGAAACGGATAAGGATTATACCTTAAGCTCAGCAGATGAAAAAGAGATTGAATCATCGCACCTTTTGCTTTAGTAATGTATAATATTTATTGATTACTCCGTAAAAAAGATACACCATTTCTTTTACCAGAGTGTCCCTTTATGTAATCTATTTCGTTAAATGAAATTAATGAGTTTATTCATCCACCTTTTTATATTTTTTTTACCTTCCAAAATAAAGAATACGCATTTTTTGCAGACTGATTATAACTACATAATTACTTGTCTCTCGAAAAAAAAATCCCGCATAATGTTCAATTGTTTTTAAAAATTCTTGATTTTTAAAATGTAGTTTTGGTTAGTACTGTTTCATGAACTTTTGCAGAATTGACAGAATTGACAGAACAATTAAAGGGTCCACTGGAAAAACGACCTAAGTCACATACTACTTTTTGAAATTTGGTTTATGTTTTATTCAATTATTTTATAACATAAATGTTAATTTTAACTATACGAGCCTACTTTTCCATAACACCCAAATTCAAACTTATAATACATATATTTATAATACATAATTTATAACAAAACATAAAGCAAAGTTCAAAAAGTAGTATGTGACTTAGTTCGCTTTTCCAGTGGACCCTTCAATTGAAAGAGTTTTTTTTTTCTGTTAATGCGATAGCTGTTAAAATTGTATCGTTCAATATTTGCGCATTAAATAGTCAATTTTAAAGAAAAAATATACTTTTGATTATATAAAAAAATTATTTACATTTTCTTTAGTATATATTACTTTTGGCCGAGCTTTACTCCCTTTTTTCCGTAAAAAACACGCAATAAATAGTACTATACTCGAAGAGTTATTGTTAACAATTTCTGTAAAAAATTTATTTAATTTATTTTTTATGTTTTTCAAAATTAAAAGAAAGAAATTAGGCTTAATGCATTATTTTCAAAAATATTATTATTTTCAACTAGCGGTACCCGCACGGATATGGCCGCGTTAAAAAATGAAATGACCAGTCGGTTTGCCATTGTGTATATCTTCCTGAGACCTGGGCTCCCCTCCAACAAAATGGATGTTTGGCTTTTTCTCCCTGTTGTGACAGATTTCATTTTAGCAAGCAAGACTTGGACTGTAATTATAAAGGAGGAATAGGAAATCACTTTTTAACTTTGAGAATTCGGAAACGGAAGTTTATTTGTTTACAATATGGAAAAGAACACGAGTCAAGTTCGAATTCGGCGCTCTCGCGGTTGTTTTGATTTTCACTTTACTTTTTTTTTTTAATATTGTTGTGGGATTTTTATACAAGTTTGATCTTTTTTTATGTTATCAGTAATGAATAAAATTCTTTGTTTATCTATATCGCATAGTTCTACTGTAGTTATGACCTCAACATACATTCGAATTCATGTGCCCCCCCTGTCCCAGAAAAATTTAAAAATTCAAGTTTATTATTGTTTTGAAAAACCTCACTTTTAATGCCCGATTGTTCAGAAAAACTAATAGTTGAGAGAATATGTGTATTATATTTATTTGGAGGATAAAGTGATAACTTTTTTATGTGAAAATTATGTTATTTTATTAAAATGTATAGCATTTCACATAATTAAAAATTAGCCACAAACTGCAATCAACCAGCGATCCTACACATTTAAGCATACTTTTTCTTTACAAAACACACACAATAAAAAAGGGGAAGAAAAGGAAGAAACGAAAGAAAACGAAAAAGAAAATATTTAAAAGAAAACGCATTTTGGTTGTTTAGTTCAAGTACCCACACAAAAAGAACGATTATAATCCATTAGAATAGCTTTAATTAATAAATTTTTAGTATAATTAATTTTTATCTAGTATTTATTGACATTAAAACAGAAAGACGAAATTTTGTAGCTTGCAGAAACAACCAGCAGTTTTAAAAAGAAAAGATGACAAAGCTGTAATTTCTGAGAAAGACAATGATTATTGTTTGTTTCTTGATAAACAAAAACGATGAAGAGATTAAATTTTGAAAAGTATAGCAATATTCTGCTAGTTTTAAAAAAATGTGATGTTGAAATTTAATTCAGAAAATTAGCAGTGATTAACTTTAGTATGCATGAAACGGGTAAAAAAAATTAACAAAGCACTTCTTACATTTAGTTTCTATGATATTTAACGCCCAAGTAGAATAGTTCATAAATTTCGTTTTTAGGAAAGAAAAGTGAAAAAAATTAAACATCTGAAAATATCAGTTCTGAATTTCCTTTCTAGAAAAATGTCCTGTAAAAATTTAAGTAGTTATTAAAAATTAAGTAAGGTGGTAAAATTAAGATAGGAAAGAGGCAACAAAGAACATTTAATTTATGAAATAAAAAACTGGTTTAGTGTCTAAAGAACATTTTATTTTTTTAGTTTTTAAGAATAAGCATGAGCGATGCTGGGCTTTAGAGCACCAGATGAAGTTAAACAATACAAAGAAAACATGAGCAAAATATTTTTAATGCTTTTCAAAAGCATACAAATATTTTCTGGAAAAAAACCAAGGACAAAATTTATTTTTATTGATGGCGATGTTTAACAATGAAGACTACAGATAACGCAGTTTCACAAAAATAAAAATTGCGTATCTTACTTCCCCAAAAGCGGAAAAATTATTAATTAAAGAATCAATTAAGTATAAATAGATAGAATTTTTAGATAGTATAGATTTTTCCCCCCTTTATAGTGGGGCTGCGTGTGGTCACAAACATATGCAGACCTAATGTATTAGTAGTGTGAAAAGGACAGTTCTGCATCCGCAGGCGGATTGCAGATCAGTGCAAGTGCAAGGGGGCGTGGTCGATCCGCCTGCCGAGTAGGGTTGAGTAGTAGGGTTCCTGATACTATCCTCGTAGAATATTACCGGGGTTTCTAAGTGGAGTTCAGTTGTTTTTCTTACTTGTTACTCTACGTCCGAAGTTTAGTTTTTTCGAAGTGGCAACACCGATTTAGTTTTGGTTTTGATTAAATTTATATTTTAAGGAATGGCAGTGGTTCTACTGTGTGTTGTGGCTTCCATGACAACGTAGTTTTTCGATAAGCCTCCTAGTGACAGAAATAGGAATAATTATTTTTCGGACTTAGTCGTTTTCCGAAGTTATTTTTGATTTCCAACTTAGGTTTTCACGAATGGCAACATTAATTTTTTATATTTGTAACATGTTTTTAGTTTTAATTCAGAGGTTTGAAACGCTCACGGCGTCACCTAGCGAGAGAAATTATTTTTTTTTGAGACTTTATCGTTTTTTGATGTTATTTTTAATTTCCAACTTAGGTTTTTCACGAGTGGTAACATTAATTTATTTTTTTATTTCAAGAGTTGAAACGCTCATTCTATCATCTAGTGAGAGAAATTATTTTTGGACATAGAATATTTTATTTAATTACATCTTCTTTCAGATATTCGGATTCATACACTCCATACCATAATGTTGTAAAACCCACTCGATCAGATTGCGATTGCTATGTTTTTTTTTTTTCATTGCGTTATTATTAGATTTAACTGTCATGTTCTACCGAGAATTAATTATTTACATCATAATTAAATTTCACAACTTTTAATCAATACATTCAATTTTAAAATCAACTCAATAAAGTGTAATTAACAACTATCTTTTAATTTTGAACATATTTTATTTTTACACTAGTAATTTTTTCCCCTAAAATATCAAACCCAGGATTGATTGTGATCCAATCAAACAGCTTCTTGAAAAAAGTTTAAATTTTAATGTGAACCAATCAAATCAATCCTCGAAATTTACAAAATTTAAGTCAAAGTTAATTTTGAAATGTTTAAGACTTAGAAATTTTTTAAAAACTTTTTCCTAAAGTATCAAAGACAGAATTAAATGAGAACCAAACAATTAGCTTCTTGAAAAGGAGAAGACTTAATAAAAATCAATCCAATCGATCATCGTAATTTACTAAATTCAAATCAATTAAAGGTTTTTTTTTTTTTTTTTTTTAATGCTCGAGACTTAGAGAAGATGAACAACAATAGGTTTTTACATGCTAATTTAACAATAATTTTACAAAAAAAGCGGTGATTTCTTCTATACTTAAACAGGTTTACACCCATTTTTACTGTTTTCCATGAATACAAATCAAGGTATTTATATTAACTAAGACTGTATTTACATTAGATAATCAGCCTTTAATCAATATTATACCGCTAGATTTTTTCCATGTTTAAGAGTCTGCATGAAATAAGAGAGTTTAGAGTATGTTCGGCAACTTGATTTTACATAGAATAATGAGCGAAGGTTTCATATATTTCAATATTATTTTTTTTTTTGTTTTCAATTTAGATTTTTTCTTACACATTTTAACGTTTCAAACAAATACAATCTACGAGATTATTGTAGTCATATACATCATGATTAAAGAAACTTTAAAAATAGTCAAGAGCATATTGCTAAATTTGTAACTGAGAAGCAACTCAACAACCCGATTGACGTACAATAAAATACATTTAAGAGTTTCAAAACTTTGTCTTTAACATTTAACGAATTTTTCATTTATTCAAAGAGTTATTTATTTTTAAGATTTACACAGAACTCATAATTTACAAAAATTTTATGATATACCTACACCCGAGAAAAATATTTAACATAACTATTTACAACACGATTTTCACACACTAAAAAAGTTTATTACTTAAACACGAAGAAACTTTAAAACTGTTCACACCGCTAATTTCATGCATTGAAAAAGTCTATTACTTACATACAAACTTAGAGTCTTTGAAACTAAGATCACATGAATACAACTTAATTTAAATACGGTAATGCTTAAAATCATTGCTACATAAACTACAGAAAATAAAAAAGAAAGTTAGAAATATTATACTCAAAGACATAAAAAACACACACAAGATGTAACATCTGTTGAAACTTCTATCATTAAAATTAATTAATAACATCCATTATCAGAACTTGGAAGAATGAATGCTAAAAAAGCCTCTTAGAAATAAAGGACAGTTTTAGCACTTCCTCCACCGAGTTCCTACTAAGCAAAGCAATCGTTGCGAATTTTCAGTAATCCTATACACGAACATAACCCAACTATACAACACCTAACAGTACACTTAGTGAATGAACACAGAGAGAATACACTTAAAATAATATCATTCACACGTTGAAAATCGAAGAATTTTTTCATGCAATATAGCTATCTTTCACTTATTCAAAGTTAAATGAAACTAATTTTAACAGACTGCAATCTTAGAAATAAAACTACTTTAAAGTCGAAATACAAATTATATAAAACATCATTTACTTACAGAGAAGGAAAATATACGTCTTCCTCGGGCAATCCGCAACGTAGAAATGACTCTTCAGGCTCTTATCAGGTGACGAAGATAAGGTAGCAATACGTCATCGGCCACCCCAATCGAGAAGTGATTTATGCCAGGTTTATCTTTCACAAAGACACAGCCAGTAGCTTTCGATGTTGATTTCTCCAATCTTTTAAAAATATTTCATACACACAACTACATACATAAGTATAAATTTAATAATTTTACGGAGACCTATGTATTTAACTCACCAAACTCAGACAGTTTTCATGAAACGCACATTTTTTCCTAGGTATAATCCTTCAATTCATTACTTCCGAGTGAAGAATTTCATAACTTTAGTATTATAATCAAGCCATTCAATACATTAAACGAGCATTTCATCTATTCAAAGACTTTCAAAACTTACTCTTTAACATTTAACGAACGTTTCATCTATTCAATAAGTTATTTATTTTCAAAAACTCAATCTTTAACATATATTTTTTTTTTTTTTTACGATTCACACAAAACTTATGATGTACAAAGATTTTATGATTACAACCGAGAAAAATATTTAACAAATATATTTCCAACACGAGTTTCATACATTGAAAAGGTTTATTACCAAAGTTCGAAGAAAATTTTAAAGCTATTTACGCTACAAATTTCATGTTTCGAAAAAGTCTATTACTAACATACAAACTTGGAATCTTTATTAATTTGTTCACACCTTTAATATTGTAATCAAGCATATAACGCAATAAACGAACATTTCATCTATTCAAAGACTTTCAAAACTTACCCTTTAACATTTAACGAACGTTTTATCTATTCAAGAAATTATTTATTTTCAAAACTCAATCTCTAAAATATTTTTTTTTCACGATTTACGCACAACTTATGATTTACAAAGATTTTATAATATACAAATGAGAAAATAGTTAACAAAACTATTTCCAACGCGACTTTCATACATTGAAAAGGTTTATTACCAAAGTTCGAAGAAAACTTTAAAGCTATTTATGCTGCAAATTTCATGTTTTGAAAAGTCTATTACTAACAGACAAACTTGGAATCTTTACTTCAAAACTAAGATCGCATGCAACTTAATACAGAGTCCAACATAAATACAGAATCACTTAAAATCATAGCAATATAAAGTATAGAATATAAAAAACTTAGAAACGTTAATACTCAAAGACTTACATTACTAACATAAATAAAAAAAACATGGCTTTGAACTATAACTACCAAGAAAAAACTAACATTCTTTCAATAAAAATAGAAAAATGTTGATAAAAATAGAAAAGTGCTATACAGAAAGGGATAAAACTTAATCTAGTAAAACTTAGTGTAAAAAAGTACTTAAACTCACAAAAAATATATAAATAAATCTATTATTTCAACACTAAGATCGGATGCATACAACCCAACTTAAATATAGAAATGCCTAAAATCATGTCAACATAAAATACAGGATACGAGAAAGTTAGAAATGTTATAATCAAAGACTTACATTACTAACTGAAATAAAGAAACACAGCTGTCCTCTACTACTACCACAACAAAACTAAGATTCTTCTAATAAAAATAGAAAAATGTTATATACAAAATGTACAAAGGATGAAATATTAAAGCAACTCGAAAATGTCCACTAAAACTCTGATAGAAATCGTAAAATTACTAAGTACGAAATGTTAAAACATTATAAAAATGCATAAATAACAAGCATAAAGTATCAAAACATAGATTTGACCATTGAAATCTTCAGCAAAAACATAAAAGTTCAAAAATTCTAAAACTGAGAAAAATCAAAAAAATGCACAGTACAACGCATCAAAGCATGTAAAAGTAGTACAAAATGACAAAACTTAGATTCATCTAGTAAAACTTCACATAGAAAATGTAAGAGTACTTAAACTTACAAAAATAAAATAGTTTTTCACTTGTAAAATGTTAAAAATTAACCCGAAAAAGTAAAAATACTGAGTAAAAACTGTAAAAACTTAGAATGACAATGTAAAACTGCAAAAGAAAAAGTTTGAAAGTTTAAAATTAAATGCACTGAAATACGGAAACAAAAACTGTAAAACTTAAAACTAATACCATACGAGTGGAAACTAGTCCAAATGTTAATGGTAAATTGCAAAAGCACAACACGTCAAAAACTTAGATTCTTTTAGTAAAATTAAAACAAAGGGGGAGAAAAAACCATATAAACTTTAAAGAATTGAAAACTTTGAGGAACCAAAACGAAAAAATTTAGAAACAAGAAAAGCTTATAAACTTATAACTTTAGATATGTCACACTTTGAAACTTGGCTTTAAAACATACAAACCTCAAAACAGGAAGACTTACATGAGATACTCAAATAAACGAATACATATACAAGTGCTTATTATTGTAGAAACTTAAGAGAGACAGAGAGAGACTACTTTAAACTTCAAAAACATAACTTAAAACTTACATAAACACGCAAATGCATACACACTCATGCAATATATGGGCTTTTACCTAGAGAAAAACATCTCTATAACACCTGGAGATCTCATTCAAAGCTTCGGCATTTGAGATTTTTTTTAATAACCCAGGTGCCAGACCTTCCCCAAACTCCACTCTGAAATCATCGTCCACCAACATTTAAATGCAAAAGAAGTTATGTAAATGAATACTAATTTGCTTTAGAAAAATGATCAATGACTTTAGTTGTTCTTTTTAGTTGTTTCTTTATTCAAAAATATCGAAAGTGTAAGTAATTCGAGATCATCTTTACATTTTAAATAATTTTAAATAAATTAATTCAGCTAACCTTTTTTTTTTTTTTAATATGATGAACGTATCAATTTAATGTTTATGAACATTCAACTTTCTATGGTAACATTTCTTAATTTTATTAATATTAGATAATTTTTTATTCAGCGGCTAAAGGTGCATATTTTGCAGTGAGAACTTCTACACCAATAATACGATCGAGTAGCCAACCAGAACCAATTGGTATAAACTCTTAAAAAGCATTTTCAATTTGAGAGATGCTATCATTCAAGTGATCGGATATACTTTCTTTGATAAGTTCAATTTGCATTGTACTTCCAAAATAAGATGTGATATGCTCTTCATTATCATCATCTTCATTATTATCATCATCATAATTTCCTACATGACGCGACATCTCGGCTTTCATTACTATACGCCACTTAATAGCTCGTTTCTCATTAATTTCATCAACCAACACTTCATGAATTCTTGGCCTTAATTCTTGAAAGCTCATTTCAAAGTCCTTTGAATTTTCAAGACTTGGAGTTTCGAACTCCGTAGCAAAAACGCCTAGCGCGGTTCGACGATTAGCTCTATCTCTTTTAGGAACAGGTTTCATATTAACAATCGTTGCTTTTGAGGAACTATGATAGACACCAATATGATGCAATAGACTAGATTTCCGTGTAAAAACGTTTTCACACTCCACACATGGATAACTTCTTCCATGAATTTTCATGTGTCATTCATAAATTCATATATATACAGCGAAAATAACATTAAAGCCTTTTTAAACATTATACACCAAAAACCAATAACTTTTACTTTAGGTTTTACAGACAGCAGTCATATTATCAATGAAACACGAGTATTGAAAACGTCATTTTATCAACATTGTTACAAAATCATTAGAAGGAATTTCATACAACGTCCATTTAAATCAAAACTTACATATGAAGATGCATTGTCTTTTACTACAGCATCACTACTCATCATACTCGAATGTTCACTTCGATTTTCCATCAGAAATTCAAATGATGAACCTGAACGGATGCACTTAAAACTTCAAATGATGCACTTAAAACCTTTTGAGTTTTAAGTGCATTCCTTACTCAATGCATTTAAAACAATATCAAAATACATACGGAAACCCCTCAATTTCATTGACTCTCCCTAAAATCTAATTCTGAATTTTCATTGGTTGGTGCACTTCTTCGGATTAATCCTGTCTTTGTGCGTATGCATTTGCGATGATTACCTTAAAGGGTCATTTGTGGTTCTGACTTTGTTGCGTTCACATCAAGTGGATTTCTGAGTCTGTGCAGTATTTTAGTGAATTGTTGAGAATTCAGGTTCATCATTTGAATTTCTGATGGAAAATCGAAGTGAACATTCGAGTATGATGAGTAGTGATGCTGTAGTGAAAGACAATGCATCTTTATATGTAAGTTTTGATTTAAAAGGACGTTGTATGAAATTCCTTCTAATGATTTTGTAACAATGTTGATAAAATGACGTTTTCAATACTCGTGTTTCATTAATAATATGACTGCTGTCTGTAAAACCTAAAGTAAAAGTTATTGGTTTTTGGTGTATAATGTTTAAAAAGGCTTTAATGCTATTTTCGCTGTATAGATATGAATTTATGAATTGATGGATGTGTATAATCAGATCCTTACAAAACTTATTTATAAAAATTATCTTTCATGTCTTTAATGTTGTGTTTATAATATATGTGCTCTGATGTTTTGGTGTTCATTGGTGCTAATGTAAAATTTTCAACATCATGTGATTCCAACTTGTAACTTCATAGAAGTGATATTAAAAAAGTGGTTAGTTTAAAAAATATTCCTAATTTTTTTTAAAATTTCATTCCTAGGTTTGTGCTACATGTATGAAGTCCTTTAGTACAAATGCAAACTTAACGCAACACAACAAAACCCATTTTGGAGTGAAAGCGTTCAATTGTTCAAAGTGTAATGCTTCCTTCCTGCGGAACTCTACATTAAGAAGACACTTGAAGAAGCATACTTCATTTAAGTGCGAGAGTTGTGGTATATCATTAGATGAAAGAAAGCATTTGAATCGACATCTCAGTAGTCATAAGTCTGCGTTTATTTGTAAAAAATGAGGGGAAATCCTTCAATAGGAATTCTACCTTGAATCGTCATTTGAAGATGCATAATTCCACAATGTACGAATGTTCTGAATGTCATATACAGTTTACGCGAGAGGATTTTATGAAGAGACACATGAAAATTCATGGAAGAAGCTATCCATGTGTGGAGTGTGAAAACGTTTTTACACGGAAATCTAGTCTATTGCATCATATTCGTGTCTATCATAGTTCCTCAAAAGCAACGATTGTTAATATGAAACCTGTTTCTAAAAGAGATAGAGCTAATCGTCGAACCGCGCTAGGCGTTTTTGCTACGGAGTTCGTAACTCCAAGTCTTGAAAATTCAAAGGACTTTGAAATGTGCATTCAAGAATTAAGGCCACGAATTCATGAAGTGTTGATTGATGAAATGGATGAGAAACGAGCTATTAAGTTACGTATAGTAATGAAAGCCGAGATGTCGCGTCATGTAGGAAATTATGATGATGATAATGATGAAGATGATGATAATGAAGAGCATATCACATTTTATTTTGGAAGTACAATGCAAATTGAACTTATCAAAGAAAGTATATCCGATCACTTGAATGATAGCATCTCTCAAGTTGAAAATGCTTTGGAAGAGTTTATACAACTTGGTTCTGGTTGGGTACTCGATCGTATTACTGGTGTAGAAGTTCTCACTGCAAAATATGCACCTTTAGCCGCTGAATAAAAAATTATCTAATATTAATAAAATTAAGAAATGTTACCATAGAAAGTTGAATGTTCATAAACATTAAATTGATACGTTCATCATATTAAAAAAAAAAAAGGTTAGCTGAATTAATTTATTTAAAATTATTTAAAATGTAACGATGATCTTGAATAACCTACACTTTCGATATTTTTGAATAAAGAAACAACTAAAGTCATTGATCATTTTTCTAAAGCAAATTAGTATTCATTTACATAACTTCTTTTGCATTTAAATGTTGGTGGACGATGATTTCAGAGTGGAGTTTGGGGAAGGGCTGGCACCTGGGTTATTAAAAAAAACCTCAAATGCCAAAGCTTTGAATGAGATCTCCAGGTGTCATAGAGATGTTTTTCTCTAGGTAAAAGACCATTTATTGCATGAGTGTGTATGCATTTGCGTGTTTATGTAAGTTTTAAGTTATGTTTTTGAAGTTTAAAGTAGTCTCTCTCTGTCTCTCTTAAGTTTCTACAATAATAAGCACTTGTATATGTATTCGTTTATTTGAGTATATCATGTAAGTCTTCCTGTTTTGAGGTTTGTATGTTTTAAAGTCAAGTTTCAAAGTGTGACATATCTAAAGTTATAAGTTTATAAGCTTTTCTTGTTTCTAAATTTTTTCGTTTTGGTTCCTCAAAGTTTTCAATTCTTTAAAGTTTATATGGTTTTTTCTCCCCTTTGTTTCAATTTTACTAAAAGAATCTAAGTTTTTGACGTGTTGTGCTTTTGCAATTTACCATTAACATTTGGACTAGTTTCCACTCGTATGGTATTAGTTTTAAGTTTTACAGTTTTTGTTTCCGTATTTCAGTGCATTTAATTTTAAAATTTCAAACTTTTTCTTTTGCAGTTTTACATTGTCATTCTAAGTTTTTACAGTTTTTACTCAATATTTTTACCTTTTCGGGTTAATTTTTAACAATTTACAAGTGAAAAACTATTTTATTTTTGTAAGTTTAAGTACTCTTACATTTTCTATATGAAGTTTTATTAGATGAATCTAAGTTTTGTCATTTTGTACTACTTTTACATGCTTTGATGCGTTGTACTGTGCATTTTTTTGATTTTCCTCAGTTTTAGCATTTTTGAGCTTTTATGTTTTTGCTGAAGATTTCAATGGTCAAATCTATGTTTTGATACTTTATGCCTGTTATTTATGCATTTTTATAATATTTTAACATTTCGTACTTAGTACATTTACGATTTCGATCAGAGTTTTAGTGGACATTTTCGAGTTGCTTTAATATTTCATCCTTTGTACATTTTGTATATAGCATTTTTCTATTTTTATTAGAAGAATCTTAGTTTTGTTGTGGTAGTAGTAGATGAAAGCTGTGTTTCTCTATTTCAGTTAGTAATGTAAGTCTTTGATTATAACATTTCTAACTTTCTCGTATCCTGTATTTTATGTTGACATGATTTTAGGCATTTCTATATTTAAGTTGGGTTGTATGCATCCGATCTTAGTGTTGAAATAATAGATTTATTTATATATTTTTTGTGAGTTTAAGCACTTTTACTTTTTTACACTAAGTTTTACTAGATTAAGTTTTATCACTTTCTGTATAGCACTTTTCTATTTTTATCAACATTTTTCTATTTTTATTGAAAGAATGTTAGTTTTTCCTTGGTAGTTATAGTTGAAAGCCATGTTTTTTTATTTATGTTAGTAATGTAAGTCTTTGAGTATTAACGTTTCTAAGTTTTTTATATTCTATACTTTATATTGCTATGATTTTAAGTGATTCTGTATTTATGTTGGACTCTGTATTAAGTTGCATGCGATCTTAGTTTTGAAGTAAAGATTCCAAGTTTGTCTGTTAGTAATAGACTTTTTCGAAACATGAAATTTGTAGCGTAAATAGCTTTAAAGTTTTCTTCGAACTTTGGTAATAAACCTTTTCAATGTATGAAACTCGTGTTGGAAATAGATTTGTTAAATATTTTTCTCGGTTGTAATCATAAAATCTTTGTACATCATAAGTTCTGTGTGAATCGTAAAAAAAAAAAAAAAAAAAAAAAAAAAAAAAAAAAAAAAAAAAAAATATATATTAAAGATTGAGTTTTTGAAAATAAATAACTTATTGAATGGATGAAACGTTCGTTAAATGTTAAAGAGTAAGTTTTGAAAGTCTTTGAATATATGAAATGTTCGTTTAATGTATTGAATGGCTTGATTATAATACTAAAGGTATTAAATTCTTCACTCGGAAGTAATGAATTGAAGGATTATACCTAGGAAAAAATGTGCGTTTCATGAAAACTGTCTGAGTTTGGTGAGTTAAATACATAGGTCTCCGTAAAATTATTAAATTTATACATATGTATGTAGTTGTGTGTATGAAATATTTTTAAAAGATTGGAGAAATCAACATCGAAAGCTACTGGCTGTGTCTTTGTGAAAGATAAACCTGGCATGAATCACTTCTCGATTGGGGTGGCCGATGAGGTATTGCTACCTTATCTTCGTCACCTGATAACAGCCTGAAGAGTCATTTCTACGTTGCGGATTGCCCGAGGAAGACGTATATTTTCCTTCTCTGTAAGTAAATGATGCTTTATATAATTTGTATTTCGACTTTAAAGTAGTTTTATTTCTAAGATTGCAGTCTGTTAAAATTAGTTTCATGTAACTTTGAATAAGTGAAATATAGCTATATTGCATGAAAAAATTCTTCGATTTTCAACGTGTGAATGATATTATTTTAAGTGCATTCTCTCTGTGTTCATTCACTAAGTGTACTGTTAGATGTTGTATAGTTGGGTTATGTTCGTGTATAGGATAACTGAAATTTCGCAACGATTGCTTTGCTTAGTCGGAACTCGGTGGAGGAAGTGCTAAAATTGTCCTTTATTTCTAAGAGGCCTTTTTAGCATTCATTCTTCCAAGTTCTGATAATGGATGTTATTAATTAATTTTAATGATAGAAGTTTCAACAGATGTTACATCTTGTGTGTGTTTTTTATGTCTTTGAGTATAATATTTCTAACTTTCTTTTTTATTTTCTGTAGTTTATGTAGCAATGATTTTAAGCATTACCGTATTTAAATTAAGTTGTATTCATGTGATCTTAGTTTCAAAGACTCTAAGTTTGTATGTAAGTAATAGACTTTTTCAATGCATGAAATTTGCGGTGTGAACAGTTTTAAAGTTTCTTCGTGTTTAAGTAATAAACCTTTTTAGTGTGTGAAAATCGTGTTGTAAATAGTTATGTTAAATATTTTTCTCGGTTGTAGGTATATCATAAAATTTTTGTAAATTATGAGTTCTGTGTAAATCCTAAAAATAAATAACTCTTTGAATAAATGAAAAATTCGTTAAATGTTAAAGACAAAGTTTTGAAACTCTTTTGAATATGTGAAATGTTCGGTTAATGTATTGTATCGTACGTCAATCATGTTGTTGAGTTGCTTCGCAGTTACAAATTTTGCAATATGCTCTTGACTATTTTTAAAGTTTCTTTAATCATGATGTATATGACTACAATAATCTCATAGATTGTATTTGTTTGAAACGTTAAAATGTGTAAGAAAAAATCTAAATTGAAAACAAAAAAAAATAATATTGAAATATATGAAACCTTCGCTTCTTATTCTATGTAAAATCAAGTTGCCGAACATACTCTAACCTCTCTTATTTCATGCAAACTCTTAAACTTGGAAAAAATCTAGCGGTATAATATTGATTAAAGGCTGATTATCTAATGTAAATATAGTCTTAGTTAATATAAATACCTTGATTTGTATTCATGGAAAACAGTAAAAATGGGTGTAAACCTCTTTAAGGATAGAAGAAATCACCGCTTTTTTTGTAAAATTATTGTTAAATTAGCATGTATAAACCTATTGTTGTTCATCTTCTCTAAGTCTCGAACATTTAAAAAAAAAAAAAAAACCTTTAATTGATTTGAATTTAGTAAATTACGATGATCGATTGGATTGTTTTTTATTAAGTCTTCTCCTTTTCAAGAAGCTAATTGTTTGGTTCTCATTTAATTCTGTCTTTGATACTGTAGGAAAAAGTTTTTAAAAAATTTCTAAGTCTTAAACATTTCAAAATTAACTTTGACTTAAATTTTGTAAATTTCGAGGATTGATTTGATTGGTTCACATTAAAATTTAAACTTTCTCAAGAAGCTGTTTGATTGGATCACAATCAATCCTGGGTTTTATATTTTAGGGGAAAAAATTACAAGTGTAAAAATAAAATATGTTCAAAATTAAAAGATAGTTGTTAATTACACTTTATTGAGTTGATTTTAAAATTGAATGTATTGATTAAAAGTTGTGAAATTTAATTATGATGTAAATAATTAATTCTCGGTAGAACATGACAGTTAAATCTAATAATAACGCAATGAAAAAAAAAAAAAACCATAGCAATCGCGATCTGATCGAATGGGTTTTACAACATTATGGTATGGAGTGTATGAATCCGAATATCTGAAAGAAGATGTAATTAAATAAAATATTCTATGTCCAAAAATAATTTCTCTCACTAGATGATAGAATGAGCGTTTCAACTCTTGAAATAAAAAAATAAATTAATGTTACCACTCGTGAAAAACCTAAGTTGGAAATTAAAAATAACATCAAAAAACGATAAAGTCTCAAAAAAAATAATTTCTCTCGCTAGGTGACGCCATGAGCGTTTCAAACCTCTGAATTAAAACTAAAAACATGTTACAAATATAAAAAATTAATGTTGCCATTAGTTTCCCCCTAGATGGTGGCACATGAGCTCTAACTGATGCGAAATTGCACTAGGAATTTAATTTAGCCGAGAATATTCAAGCCAATGAATACTCAACGGATCTTTAACATGCCGCATAATCACACGGCATGGGCGCTGATGATTTTCTGCATCCACCGGTTTGGGTCAGGTTTGATCCAGCGAACTTGAGCATACGAGACCAGTGACTAACCGCTACGCCACCCTGCGGGAAAATACTCAAATATTGCAATGGCAAGTTTTCAAAAAGGTGACTGTAACAAAATATACTCATTTCAAAAGGGAAATGACAAAATTTCTTGACAGGAATTCTTAAGAAAGGAGCTCGATTATTCCAAAATACAAGTGCACTCTTTTGAGCTGTTAAATAAACTTTTGACGCAGTGAAAACTGGTCTTTTGTCGCTGTCTAAGGATAAGTGCATTGTTCAACAATTGTACTTATTTGTTTAGATAAATGCTGATTACAATTGGAATAATTTCATTAATAAGTTCAACGACTCAATCCGTCAGCTTGTTGGCAGGATTTATATTGATGTTTGTATGTTCTCCAACAAGAAGAAACATCAAATCTCAGCGTAAGTGACTGCTGCACTTGATTGTCGTCATAAAGAATCTTCCCGTAAAATTCCGTTGATAGACGACCTCAGCCTCTCAGTTCACGTCATTGCCAATTAAATCCAAAACCCAGTCATACCAGTGTTCCGGTCAAGATTAATGACGCTTTTTTTTCTTTAGCAAGTTCGCGAAATGACGCCTCTGAAAAACCAATTATTTCCCCAACCTCCCCTTTCCGGATAAGTAAATAAAATGTACAACCAATGATGTTGTGGATCGCTGCGATGTTTAATTAAAGAGCCCAAAAGCATACTTCGAGCCCATCATCGGAAAGGGGTGTGAGGAAAAATTTTTCCAAGCTTTGCTTTTTCTTGCATCGCCTTTTAACCTTATTAAATTTTTAATGCGATGGAATTTCGGATTAAATTATGATGCTCAACAACGCTGCATATTCTCAATTAAGTTATTTCAATAAGTACAGCACGAAAGTTTAATTTGACAAGTTACGAACTAATCTTGCAATTGCGTTGCTGTTTTTGATGTCTTTCCCCCAGTAACAACCCCTGAGATTTGCATATGAAAATGTAGCAAATCGTTTAGAGGAAGCGTTTACTCTTTTTATAGTAAATGCTTCACTTCATTACATTATAAAAGGCTACTGGAGAAATGAATTTCACGATTTATTGAAAGCAACTGCATTAAGGTATGCAAGTATTATATTTAAATTGGTGTACGTACATTATGTAACTTTAAACATAGAAGTTTGTTTTACCTCATGCATACAGGACATTGTAAATGGTAATCAATGTAAATTGCTTTGATAGCTTAGTGTTAGATTCACGCAAAGCCTTTGCACTCGATAATACAAGAGGAAAAAATAAAAAGAAACGAAAACAAGACTCAAGGTCCATCATACATTTTTATATTTTCACCATAATCAGGAAAAAATCAATGTTGGGTTCAAGCAAAGCGGTTGGCATTTAGTAGAATTTTAAAAATAATTTCCGTCATACCTACATTTCCGACAACCAGGAAATTTTCCGCTAGAAGATATTAGTACGATCGAGTTGAAATTTTCTACTCTTTCAAATGCAGTTCGACTAGAATTTGCTATAGACCACATTATATCAATCCTATCCTGATTGAAGAAAATTAAATAGTAATTTTTAGCCCGTTTTATTCTACATCAAAGGATTACAGAAATCCTTTCATTGGAAGTTAGAATAGACAGAGGTGCTCATAGGGGGAGGTTCATGGCGCAGGTTTAATGGAGCAGGTTGACGCCATTAAAATTTTTAGTTTTAATGGCGTAATTAGGTTGTGTTAAGGAGGGTTTTAAGGGGCTTTGCTGATTGTTCGGCCTATTTGGGGAGAGCACCTTTAGGGGTTTTTAGTTGCTTTTTAGGGGGGCGGCCATCGCTCTTCCCTGTGATATATGGGTGGGCACCCCTGGAATAGAAAATTACAACTGGCAATTTGAACTAAATTAAACGCCAGAACATGTCAATAAGTCAAGAACATGTCATTTCAAGACATGAGTCAAGTTACATTTGACTCATAGCTACTGCCCAACTGTCTCACCGCACGTCGTTGCTACGTCTGCCAATTTCAATAGTGAGAAGCCACAAACGTTCCGTGAACATCAAAGCTATCTCATCCCGGCAACAAAAGCGACAATATTCACAAATTTGAGTTTGCGAGTTTCTAACTTTCAAAAAAAAAAAATGCAAAACAATGTAACATCGCTCTGAGGACCCTAACGGATGAAACGAAGCTAAAATATTAGGAGCTATATTTAATAATCGGTTATAATATGCAATACAAATTCATGAGACTTTTATTTGTCGATTTGTTTATACGACAGATTGTTTTACGATTTTTGAGTTGTGTCACTTTTGTTGCCGGGGTGCGATATGTTATTTTACTCCCGTGGTAAGAGTGCAAGCGTTAATGTTATAGTTAAACCTTAACGGTTAGGTTAACTTTAACTTATAATAGTTAAACCTTAACTTATAACGCAGCAACGCAGCATTTTTCTAAAACAATGACCAGTAGGTAGACGGATTTTTTAAGAAATTAAGTGCTTCATTTCCAGAACGATCAAAGGTTCATAATTAATATCGCTTTATGGAATGTTATGAAAAATTACACTAATAATAGGTGTTATATGAACAGATATGTCCATACAGAAGGATATTCGCCTTTAATTGAAGCATGTATAATTAAGGTCAAACCTGAAAGATTTTCTAACATATCACGTCATGCCACCTGTACGGCGGCATTAGATTTTTTTAAGAATATTTATAATGTCTCAAGTATGGGGGCATTCGTTCGTTAAAGGTTAAACTGCCTTTGCAGTGAATGCTGGAAAACAATTACATTTATTACAATTATCACCCTAACAAAATCCACAAGTTCCAATGTGAATAAAATATATGGTGTTTTCTTAAATCGATTCATGAATGGAAATAATTCACGTTACAACTAACGCACTACTTTCTGCAGAATATCATCATAGTGGTTACAGAAAAAAATTGACAAATTTGAGAAGTGCAGTTTCTTTCAGTGAAAGATGTATGATTTTACACTAAAGGCATAAGTGACAATGTTTAATTTCATTTAGTTACAGATGCCCAGTTTAAAACACTATAACATATCACAATACTTCAGTGTAAGTCAAAAATATATACTTTTCGCAATTGACACGTGAGTAGAAAAAACGTTCTACTCACAACATCTTACTTACAACTTAAAGTCGTTGTTACAAATGCAAGTTTGAATAATTCGACATACCGCAAATCTCAATGTTATCGAAAAATATGTACTTTTACATATGACGTCTTAGTAGAAAACATTATTATTTTAATCACCAACTGTCTTTAAAATCTCTGCAGTCTACAACATAGTACCATAGTTGCGATCTGGGCTGCACTGACCGGTGGGGTGTGGTCCCCCAGAAGACATCGGATATCCGGTATCCTATCATTTTTTTTAATCCGGAACCCGACGCACGAAAACTTCGGTTATCTGGTACATAAATTACATGTTTCAAACACCAGAGCCGGATATCCGGTAAAGAAAAGTCCCACAAGAGACTTTGGATATCCGGTATCCGAGGCAATCAATATCCGGTTTATCCCTAATCCTGGCCATAGTACCCCCCCCCCCCCTTCTCTGAAGAAAATCCAAAGTGCGCCACTGGTTACGATAAATAATTTAATCTGACACAACAGAAAAATTCAATACGGGAGGCGCTTTACACTCCTCGCATGAAATAGCTAAGATTTCTGAAAACTTAACGCCTGACTAAATCAACACTTTAAGTTATTTAAATTTTATTAATATATTTCTTACATTGAAGTAATTTTATATTGTTTTTCTACTTCTTATGGATTTTGTAAGTAAATCACTTTTTCTTAACATATAAGCTTCTTACAGCGAAAGAAATCAAGCAGAGTTATGTTTGCTTTTTTGTTTGAAAAATAAATGATTAAACATGTGTGGCATTGCTATAATTGGATGAAAAATTCCAAAAATAATTGGCATTGTAAGGAGCATGCAAATGTCAACTAGAAAGGTTTATTTATTAAAACATTACCAATAAATATATAATCACTCGTAATTTAATTAGGAGATAGTGCACATTTATCAATGGTCAATCTTTTACACATTGTAACATTGATTATTTCATTAATTAAGGAATACGCTCATTATCCTCCTGCGAAAAACAAATCCCCAATTGTTAAACTAGAAATTGATGAGAGCTAAAAATTTCGTTTCTTGCGATAACTTTAAAATACTTTCTTTCTTTCTTTTTTTGGCTATTTTTCTATGCTCATCATATTCTCATGAAACGAATGAGAATGATAAAAAGATGCACTAGATAACCTGTCCTTAAGTAAGGTTTGAGGTAACTTTATCTTTTCAGTTTTTTTCTCATAATACATAAGTGGCATATTTTATAATCCGTAATAATGACCATTATTTTAATTGATATACATTTTTACTGATAATCTTCAACTGGAAATGAGACATAAATCAATATGAACAAAATACCAGTCCACAAAAACAGAGCATTCCATAATCAAAATCTTAGAAACACAGTTATTCAAACTTTTTATTAGAATGTACCAAATAATAATTACTTTCTGAAAATTTCATAGTCATTTTTTTAATTTTAATCTGAATTGTTAAAGAAAACCCCCAAAATTTTGATTAGTTGAATAAAATACTCACGCACAACTTAATTCAATGCTTGTTTTTCACATGAAAACTTGAACATAACTCAATGCGAATCTAATGCGGAAGACATTAATTGCTTAACTCATTCAATAAACATTAATAAATATTTACCAAACTATTCTTAATTGCTTACCACTAGCTGTGTAATGCACTCAGACGCATCCGTTCTAGCGGAAGTGAAGAAATGGCTGCAATTGAATTGAATTGAATTGAATTGAATTATATTTATTTTCCAGTTCGTGTGCTTAGTCTCGGGACTCGCTTATGAACTGTCGTCCAATATGACAGATAGCACAAGACAATACATGAAAGATTTTATTACATCACAATGAGAGGAAACAACAGAAATACACCCAGGGCAAGGTGGGAATCGAACCCACGACCTCGTTACTACACGCAAGCAGCGGGTGGAAACTGGTACTAAGACCGCTCGGCCACCGAGGCCCCCAGTCACAAGAGCTTACGTAGCGGTACGATTGATTATAAACAACTATTAGCAGCCAGGGGCCTCGGTAAGCTCGATTTAAGCTTAAATGTATTTCTATGCAAATCCAATATTTTATTTATTTATTTTTTCACTGGAAACATTTCTTTAGAAACAGAAAAAATATGTATGAAGAACTACAAAAAGTGACTGTGTGACATTTTAAAGTAATTTGACATAACAAGAATTTTGTACTCTTAATTTTATATTTACGTGATATATTTTTTAAATTCAATCAAACGAATTGTCTTATGAATTTTTAAAAAACCCAAGCAGCATTGAACGTTGGCATAATGTTGGCGCAAGATTGTTTGCGTTGGCTATACCTTGGGCAATATTGGAGCGATTTTCCCTATGCTCAGCCAATATTGGCTAAATGCTGCATGCGCAATATTGCATATAGTCTGGAAGCCAAGATTGGTCCAATATTGGTTTAATACTGCTCCAACAATATTGCTCTCATAATGGAAAGCATTATTGGTTCAAAATTGGCTACACTCTGGTAAACCAATATTGGACAAATGTTGCTCTGTGATGTTTAGCCAATTTTGAAAAACAAATTAATTATAACTAACTACAGTTTAGTTTTTGTAACTCCCAGCTAGAAAAAGTGTACACTTTTTTTGCACAATAGTAAACATTGTACGCAATTTGTACAAAAAAAGTGAATAACAAAAGTGAAATGCCCAAAAAATGTCTACTTTTCAATTAAATACAAAAAAGAAATTTTTTTTATTAATATTTCCCAATTGATGTACATAATTCAAATAAAATAGTACCATTTTGTCCCAATAATCATTAAATTGTCAGATGGTCCGTCATCGGTAACGTGATAAAACTTTAGACAAGTCTCCTAAACCATTATCCATTTTCTTTAGATCTTTGTTGAATATTGCTGAACAATAAAAACTACTTCATTTTCAACAACTATCATAACTTAGATTTCTACACCTTCATTGCTCCCTAAATGCAACTAATAAAAGATAACCCATCTCCGTAAATGCATAATATAGCATAACTTCTTCCAAATGCAGTAGCAGGTGTGGCACAGTGGATAGAGCGTTGGAGTGTGATTCAACAGGGCGTCAGTTTAAACCCAGTTCCCGACTTATTCATTCATACACTAGGAAAAGGTTACTCAGACGACTCATAGGTGGCACAACGAGATCTTGCATTTACACTTTTTCGCAAACTTTTTCTAGCTGAATTCAGGAATAACAGTAACAATCTTAAAATTTTTAAGCAATTAAAAACAATAAAACTTGTTCGCCATCGTAAAGCCAATATTGGCGTAAGGCTGGCACGCAATATTGGTTCAAGATTGAACTAGCAATATTGGCCATTATTGTTAAAATGTATCCCCTCCAAGCTACAGCCAATATTTTTTGCCAGTTTTATCCCATTCTCTTGCCAATCAAGTTACAATATTGGGCCAAGATAAAATGCTACTTGGGAAATATATTCTTTTTTCTTTCATATTTTAAATATTTTAAAAAATCCCTATCTAAACATTTCTGTTTGCTGATATTGTTTAATTACCGATTATGTTTTCAATTGAATATATGTCATTCTTTACGTACTTTTTCATTAAAATTAAAAAAGAAAAGTGTGAATGAAGGCTAAAGGGATCTTAAAAATATATTTGAACAGAAAAAAATGTATAAAGCAAACTAAGTAATTAGCTAAACAATTAAAAATTTGAAAAAAGTATTTTCACATGGCAAAAATACTTCTGTTGGTTGTCTATCTGTCTGTCTGCCCCCCTATCCCGATGCCTTATATAGTTTTTGCGGGAACTGTCAGATTCGAAAAATCTTGGAAGGCTCCTAATTTCCATATTTTGCTTTTTGATTTGAAGTATTTAATCTTCACTCTTAAACAGCTGGAAAAAAAACATCAGTGCCTATGAGGAAATTTCAGTCCTATATAAATCAGTCCTGATCTATTTGATGGATTTACTAGGAACATAGATTATCGGAAGGAGCTTATGATGTAGAATATGTACAAGCAAGAAGTTCCTCCCGAACTAAACTTGAATACTTTCATATTAGGGTGATTCTCAAAATGATTGACAGTTTGATGTCCGCAGTATAATATCTGAATTTTATGTCGATAAAACTATTATTCTGCCATTGTAAAAACCTGTAGGGAAGCACCATTTCATACTTAATTCAATGCATTCATTACATTTTTTCCAAGTTGTTAAATAGTAGGCCTCTTCTATTACTTTTGTTATAAAGTAATGGAAAATTGCGTGTCCGAAGCAAACAATTCACAGAAAAAGTCTTTTTTTTTTTATCATTCTTAGTAACTGTTTTATTCAATATGATTTAAAACATGAAGTAGTATGTGTTGACTTAACAAAAATGCAAGTGATTTTACTGAAATGTTTATCTAATATTTTAAAATTTAAAGAACGTTTTTGTCCGGACATGCAGCTAATGAGTGTTAACCCGAGAAAGTTCCTATCATTTAACTCTCAAAATATTTAAATATTGTAATTATTTTCAATGGTAGGGAAGCCTCGTATGTTTTTTTTAACCTCGTACCATCTAGAATGGGTTAGTTTTATTCCTTTACTGTTTTATAGTGGAACATACAGTTCAACATGATGAGTATTTTTGTTACTTCTCAGGAGTGTTAACCCATTTATTTCCCAATACTTTTTACAGCATAAAAATAAGCAATTCAGCAATAGTGTTCCAATTCAGCAATTTCTTATAGAGGAATAAATCGGTCCAATTAAATTTTCAGGAGCACGGTCAGAATTTTTTTATTGAAGATTTTTTAATAAATCTCATGAGTGTTACTTGGAAAGAAAAGGAAGTTACGAACATGATTGAAAACAACCAAATCTCTATCTCTACTAATAATAAAGCAGCAAGTATGTGTGTGTGTTTTTGCGTGTGTGTGTGTCTGTCTGTGTCCGGCGTAGGGCCCAGACCGTCCAACGGATTTTCATGAGATTTGGCACGAAATTAGTTTGGAACATGGGGGTGTGCACCTCGGAGAGTTTTTTCCGAAATTCGAATTTGTTCTTCTTTTATTCCAATTTATAGCCGAAAGTTTCATAAAAATATTCATTTTCTATGGAAAGGAATTATCGCATCGCTTCGAGCTTGATACCGTTGAAAAGCGCGTAAAAAACTACCCCGGGAGAAGTTTCGCTCTACGTGGGAAAATTCGAAGCCTCTAAATTACCTAGAAAAGAAGTTACAAGCATTTTTCTCTGCAGTTCGAAATTATTTTTTCACGCTAATTAACTTTAATTTTAGTTGTTACCATGCCCCCCCGACTGACTATTAATCCTTTTTTCTTTCAACGAATTAAAATTTATTCCTAGCGGTTTTTAGCAATTTGAGGAGCAGCCGATTTTTAATTTATTTATTTCTTTTTTTAGATTTTGATTATTATTTTTTTAAAGCGAATTGAAATTTATTTCCAACTAGCGGTACCCGCACGGCTATGCTCGTCTTAAAAAATGGAAAGACCAGTCGGTTTTCCATTGTGTATATAGTGATAACTTTTTTAGGTGTAAATTATGTTATTTTATTAAAATGTATAGCATTCCACATAATTAAAAATTAGCTGCCCACGGCAATCAGCCAGAGATCCTACACATTTAAGCATTTTTTTTTTACAAAACACGCACAATTAAAAAGGAAAGAAAGAAACGAAACAAAACAAAAAAGAAAATATTTGAAAGAAAACGCATTTTGTTTGTTTAGTTCAAGTACCCACACATAAAGAACTATTATAATAAATTATAATATTTTTAATTAATAAATTTTTAGAATAATTAATTTTTATATATTATTTATTGACATTAAAGCCGGGTGCAGACGCTACGTTTTAAACAATCTTTTGTCTACGCAGTCTTAATACTGAATGAAAACGTTTTATGCTTCTACATGGTGCAGAGATATCTGTATATTTCACTCAGTTTTGTGCGATATCATCATGAAGGAGGTACTACTCTGGTCAATTTTGGCATGGTGTCATGTTAAAAAAAAAGACTGGAACGTCTCAGAAGTACCCGGCGTTTAAAGTGGTCAAATGAGTACATAAAACAGATATTTTTTGTTGCCTGTTCTGGTGGTCCGACAACTGCAATCTCTTTATTTTAATCGATGGTATTCCTAGACTGCCTTGGTGTCTCCTGATCATTTAGGAAATGTAACAAATCAAAATACCAGAGAGATGGCTTGTAGATTTCGTCTCCAGCCCCAGATCGAATCGATTTATTAACTTTTGCCAATTCTTTACGGTAAACACTTCTCAAAGAATTAATTATTTACAACTGTTTCTCTGTTTGCGGTTGCATCAATTTCTTTGAATTTTTCCACTAAACTCTCATAAGCGTCCCCCTTTTTATCCCTGTCACTATACTCCTTGGATTTGACACGCCAAATGCATGGGAAACTTTCGCATAATGCAATAAATTTTGTGAGAAACTCCTGAGAACATTGCCGAAAGTCGGCCATCGTCACCTGATGAATTGAAACTGAGAAACAAAATGAATCGGAAAAGGGTGCTACCGTCTACATGTGCCGATTTGTCTGCACAGTTCAAAGACATCTATGCTTTCTATCTCAGTTATCGCTGCAACTGTACAGTCTTCGCACCGGACTCAAAACTGTGCACTTTTCTAATCTATACGCAACGTTTTATCTGCAGCGTGTTGAACTGCGGAGACAAAACGTTGTGCAAAACGTAGCGTCGGGACCCGGCTTAAAACAGAAAGACGAAATTTTGTAGCTTGCAGAAACAAACAGCAGCAAGCAAAGCTTTGAAAGCGGAATGAACCTTTCATCCGCGCTCAAATAGAAAAATACCATATGTGCTAATTCACAGGCGAAAAAAAAAAAAAAATGAAAGTATAAATAGTTATAAGCTGTAATAACAAAAATCGCTATAAGGAATAACATTTCTTTTAAAAACCCCTGTGCAGTATGAAAAATGGTCCCGTAAAATGCATGTCAAAATAAGGAAATCAAAATAAAACTATCAAACACCGGTGAGTAGAAAAATGTTCCAAACCGTAAATTTAACGTTGAATTAGATGGACAGACTGCTGCCGGTTATTTAACCATAATTTCACGATGAAATTTCTAACAGTGCACAAATTTCTTCAATTTGACGAAAGGTTTACTCGGAGCCTTTTTCACGAGGCCATTTCGTCAAATAATACGATAAGTTTCGTGAGATTTGAGCATGCGTATCTGAGAGTGTATACGTAAGTTTTTTGGCACAATTACTTTTTGTTTGTTGGAAATAAATTTCAATTCGCTTTAAAAAAATAATGATCAAAATGTAAAAAAAGAAATAAATAAATTAAAAATCGGCTGCTCCTCAAAATTCTAAAAACCGCTAGGAATAAATTTTAATTTGTTGAAAGAAAAAAGGATTAATAGTCAGTCGGGGGGGGGGGGGCATGGTAACAATTAAAATTAAAGTTAATTAGCGTGAAAAAATAATTTCGAACTGCAGAGAAAAATGCTTATAACTTCTTTTCTAGGTAATTTAGAGGCTTCGAATTTTCGCACATAGAGCGAAACTTCTCCCGGGGTAGTTTTTTAAGCGCTTTTCAACGGTATCAAGCTCGAAGCAATGCGATAATTCCTTCCCATAGAAAATGATTATTTTATGAAACTTTCGGCTATAAATTGGAATAAAAGAAGAACAAATTCGAATTTCGGAAAAAACTCTCCGAGGTGCACACTCCCATGTTCCAAACTAATTTCGTGCCAAATCTCATGAAAATCCGTTGGACGGTCTGGGCCCTACGCCGGACACAGACAGACACACACACACAAACACACACACACATACTTGCTGCTTTATTATTAGTAGAGACAAACAAAAAGTAATTGTGCCAAAAAACTTACGTATACACTCTCAGAAACGCATGCTCAAATCTCACGAAACTTATCGTATTATTTGACGAAATGGCTTCGTGAAAAAGGCTCCGAGTAAACCTTTCGTCAAATTGAAGAAATTTGTGCACTGTTAGAAATTTCATCGTGAAATTACGGTTAAATAACCGGCAGCAGTCTGTCCATCTAATTCACCGTTAAATTTACGGTTTGGAACATTTTTCTACTCACAGGCGGTTGATAGTTTTATTTTGATTTCCTTATTTTGACATGTATTTTACGGGACCATTTTCCATACTGCACAGGGGATTTTAAAAGAAATGTTATTCTTTATAGCGATTTTTGTTATTCCAGCTTATTACTATTTGTACTTTCATTTTTTTTTTTCGCCTGTGAATTAGCACATATGGTATTTTTCTATTTGAGCGCGGATGAAAGGTTCATTCCGCTTTCAAAGCTTTGCTTGCTGCTGTTTGTTTCTGCAAGCTACAAAATTTCGTCTTTCTGTTTTAAGCCGGGTCCCGACGCTACGTTTTGCACAACGTTTTGTCTGCGCAGTTCAACACGCTGCAGATAAAACGTTGCGTATAGATTAGAAAAGTGCACAGTTTTGAGTCCGGTGCGAAGACTGTATAGTTGCAGCGATAACTGAGATAGAAAGCATAGATGTCTTTGAACTGTGCAGACAAATCGGCACATGTAGACGGTAGCACCCTTTTCCGATTCATTTTGTTTCTCAGTTTCAATTCGTCAGGTGACGATGGCCGACTTTCGGCAATGTTCTCAAGAGTTTCTCACAGAATTTATTGCATTATGCGAACGTTTCCCATGCATTTAGCGTGTCAAATCCAAGGAGTATAGTGACAGGGATAAAAGGGGGAGGCTTATGAGAGTTTAGTGTAAAAATTCAAAGAAATTGATGCAAACAGAGAAACATTTGTAAATAATTAATTCTTTGAGAAGTGTTTACCGTAAAGAATTGCAAAAGTTAATAAATCGATTCGATCTGGGGCTGGAGACGAAATCTACAAGCCATCTCTCTGGTATTTTGATCTGTTACATTTCCTAAATGATCAGGAGACACCAAGGCAGTCTAGGAATACCATGGATGAAAATAAAGAGACTGCAGTTGTCGAACCACCAGAACAGGCAACAAAAAACTATTTATTTTATGTAATCATTTGACCACTTTGAACTCCGGGTACTTCTGAGACGTTCCAGTCTTTTTTTTAACATGACACCATGCGAAAACTGACCAGAGTAGTACCTCCTTCATGACGATATCGGGCAAAACTGAGTGAAATATACAGATATCTCTGCACAATGTAGACGTATAAAAAACTGCAACGTTTTCATTCAGTCTTAAGACTGCGCAGACAAAAGGTTGTACAAAACGTAGCGTCTGGACCCGGCTTTAATGTCAATAAATAATAGATAAAAAATAATTATACTAAAAATTTATTGATTAAAACTATTCTAATTTATTATATCGTCCTTTTTGGGTGGGTACTTGAACTAAACAAACAAAATGCGTTTTCTTTCAAATATTTTCTTTTTTGTTTTGTTTCGTTTCTTCCTTTCCTATTCCGTTTTCTATTGTGTGTTTTGTAAAAAAAAAAAAGATTAAATGTGTAGGATCTCTGGTTGATTGCCGCGGGCAGCTAATTTTAATTATGTGGAATGCAATACATTTTAATAGAGTAACATAATTTACACCTAAAAAAGTTATCACTATATACACAATGGCAAACCGACTGATATTTTCATTTTTTAACACGGGCATAGCCGTGCGGTACCGCTAGTAATAAATAAGTCTGCATATATAGATACTTTATGAGCTGTAACTCAAGCTGATATTAGTTTTTTATTCAAAGATATATTTTATTACTATATATATATATATATTTATAGTATATATTTTAAAAGAAACACCCTGACACAAAATTTTAACGTTGGCAGCTATGATTTTTGTGTGTTCTGTTTAAGATAAGGCTCGACCGATGCATCGGCCTCGCCGATGCATCGGCGCCGATTGTTCAACAAAGTTGCCATCGGCCATCGGCATCGGCAGCCGATGTTAACTTTAGAAAAACATCGGCCCATCGGCCTTGAAAAACATCTAAAAGCCGATGCACGGCCGATGTTTTTCGCAGCGACAACTTTCCAGAAAACATTCTCTGTCTTTAACTTACTTTTTTCCTCCATAACTAAATTTCTATTTCCAGACAATAACAGGCAGCACAGCAGTTAAAAAAAGCACAAAAATAATGTCATTCTACTAAGTGCATTTGATCAAATATTCTTAAAAATAGTTAAAGCGATCGCTGCCCGAAAACATTCATTAATGAAATTATTTCTCTTTGAACAGAATGCTAGCGAAATAAAATATTTTAAGGGGGGAAATACTAGTACGTGTAAAACTGCGTATTAAGAGCAATTTTCATGATTTTTTTATGTATAAAGAATAAATATATTTTATTGAGATTTTGAGTTTATTTTATAGATATATTAAAGAGCATTTACTGAAATTTTCCAACATTTTTCTGGAAAAATTCGGGAGATATCGGCTGCTGCACATTGTAAGTCGCCACCCGAGTCGGCAGTTTGCGTACATCCTGGAGGTCACAATTTTTATCTGAAATCATTTTTTTAAAATCTACTTTTTTTGTATGGGTATCTTCTAGTTGATTTAAAATCATCACCAAAAAAAAACCCGAAATTTTCTTTTTTTTTTCGTATGGGAAAATTAAATACGATTTTTAACCGCTCTTTTTTTCTTTTCCAAAATAAAAAAAGTAAAAATAAAGATATGTTTATGATTCTAGTTCAACTAAAGCGCGTATATATAAAGAAAATGTGTACTAAATTTAATAAGGATTGATTTGCGAGTTAGAGTGTACCCAAATTCGAAAAAAGTAGTTTCGAGAAAAACGCGTTTGAAGAGAAGAGTGGTATTGAAGGTAAATTTAAGGCAGTAATGAATCAATTTTTTATATACTTATAGATACTAATACTTATAGAAATTTCTATCCAAGTTCTCAATTGTTAAAAAAAAAATAAAAGGACATCTGCTAACGTTCTCTAATACCCTTCAGATCATTCATGAGGGACTACCTGCTCAACTACTCCAAAAGGGGCGCCCGCTCAAATGATTATAACTTTTGAACGACTTGGAATTTTGCTTTGAAATTTTCAGGGTATATTATTGAATAGTTGTAGAATTGTTTATATGAAGAAAAAAAATAGTTTTTTGAGACTTTTACACGTATTTCTCCCCTTAAAGTAAAAGTAATAGAGGCGTCTTATTGAGTGTTATTTGTTTTTCGTTTTAAGCCTCATTTTGTTCCTGTTTCACTTAATAATGACTTAGTGCATTAGATGTCATTGTGCAATAATCTTATACCATCTGCTTTTATTTTGTCATGTTTCTTATTACTCCGAAATTGTAAACAATACAAAGTAAACTCAATCAAAGTACGATAATAATTTTATCTGCTTAAACTTTTTTTTCTTAGCGGGTTTTCTTATTTTATTTTTTTTTCTCCTTCTTCCATGCCACGTGTTACAGTTTTTTTGCAATTATGCAGCAATCTCGTTGCATCTGCTTTTAGTGTGCGGTTATTCTCAGTATTTTATTTTTAGTTTACAACATGATCAAAAAATGATCAAAAATAAGAAATAAAATTCCAGCATAAATGTTTAATGATAAAAATTTTATGTGTCAAAGTTCGACTTGCAATTTTCAAAAATTGAATTCTCAAAATGCGAGTTCGCGCCAAGATTTGATATCATATTAATAAAAATGCTAACATTTCTTTATTTTCAAAGATTGATCAATGCATATTTTTTCAAAATACATCTTAATTTTTTATACGATACTTATTTTAATTTTTCTCTGTGTAAACTTCGTTTTCAAAGCATATATATATATATATATATATATATATATATATATATATATATTACTTCGATGCCGCGTGTTACGACAGTTGACAGTTTTTCTGCTATTGTACAACAATCTCGTTGCATATTATTTCTGTTTCGAATATTTCTTGTTCTTTTATTATTAGTTTACAACATAGAACATATTGATAAAAAATATGAACCAATTTTTCAGTATAAATGTTTATTAATCAAAATTTTATGTGGTTCAAGTTCGATTTGCAATTTTCGAAAACGTAATTCCTAAAACGAGTTCGCGAGACAGGGTGGAATAATATCTTAATAAAAATGCTACAATTTCTTTATTTTCAAATATTGACAACGTATATATATATATATATATTTTTTTTTTTTTCCCCTTCAAAATACATCTTAATTTTCATAATTGATCACGTGTTTTTCAGAAGATTATTTGTCAACAGAAAACTGCTGGTTCTCAAAATATTTTTCACGTTACAAAATAGTGGTTTATTTCGGTGACCTTACATTGTGCTCATAAAAATATAAAGAATATGTCGGGTATTTTAGTGTAATTTTCAACTCACAAGAAAAAAAGTTAATAAGATTGGTTCTTAAGACGGCCCGGCCCCTTCATTCATTGGTAACGACAAAAAAATCTTACGTCTGTTCTTGAAGCAATATTCAGTATTTCTTGGTTATGAACATTGGGGGGGGGGGGGGGGATGGCGTTACTGCGAGCAAAACTTATTAATATTTTATTTTTATTTCGTAGAAAGAGCTATTTTTAGTTAAAATACTTTTTATAATAAAAAATAAACAGAAGCGTTCCCTCTTTTCTTTCAAAAACGGGGGAAAAATTAAGAAAAAAATCCGAGGGGGGTTGACAATTTTGTTAAATGCAAACCCACATTATTTGTTAGTCTGTATTATAACATCTAAATTCCTCCCCATGAAAACAAAAATAAGAAAATAAAATCAACTGCACTTGCAATCTGCAGTGCAAGTGCTACAAAGAGAAAATGTTGGAAGGAAGGGAAGGAGACCCGATCCGATTCAATAGTTGTTGAGTTCTTTTGAAAGGATAAGAAAAAATAACTGAAAATCCTCTGATATAGCTATTTTTATTTTTTTACCACCAATTACTTCACTAGAATCGCGAGTGATTCTTTTAGTTTTAATTTTTATGTAAACTTCCTCCAAACAGTAAGAGTTTTATGGTGCTTAAATAATTCGTTTATGTTTTTATAAACATTAAAATAAATAAATGATTTAAATGACATTTTTGATAAGCATAATGGTTAAAAGTGAATTTTTTCCATCGGCCATCGGCATCGGCCATCGGCCGATGGAAGAGGAAAATAATCGGCAATCGGCCATCGGCAGACCTCGGAACAATCGGCCAACAATCGGCATCGGCCCATCGGCCAAAAAATGCCATCGGTCGAGCCCTAGTTTAAGATATGTTTTATTCTAATGGGTAAAGGGGTAAATAAAGAAAATTTCTCGTACTTGTAACATCCCCCCCCCCCCAAAAAAAATAAATAATAAAAAAATACATAAGTAAAAAAATAAGCATTTGTTCGGGTATGCCAGTTGTTGCTTTATGTTAATAAGAAAGTGATGTGTTGCAATCTATTATGTGCACTTAACTTAAATTAAAGATATGGTTTGGAGAATTAGAACTATTTATTTCGAAATTTTTACTGCCTATTTTAAATCTGAAATTAACTTTTTATTAGTTTTGTCTAAAAACATCTATTTCTGGATCAGAACCATGAGAGTGGTGATGTGTTATTACATTTTTGCTGTAACATAGCAATTAATGGGGTAAAAAAAAACAATTTTGGTCTCTCTTTTAATAATTATTGTTATTTTTATTACTACTATTATTTTTGGTGCATTATTGCAAGATGATTGTTTGTTTGTCTCAGTAGTGTTACTGTAGTTAAAAATTAGAATTGCATGAATATATTTGCTAATTAATAATTAAAAAATGGCTTGTTAATTAAGGCTATCCAGTTACGTCTTATACCTGCAGTGAAAACATTTAATTTTTAATAAAATACGTTTTTATTGAAAGTTATATCCTTCATTTAAGAAACAAAGTAACACTCCTGAGATACAGTTATTACTGTACACAATTAAATATCGATTAAAATAGTTTTAAAATTTTAAATAAGTAAATTTTAATATTATTTTTACGTATTACAAAGTACTTAAGATTACCTAAACAAGATTTTTTAGATTAATTATTGATTAGGATTATTTTACAGAATGTTTATTAACGGTAATACTCATGAGAAAAACCATCACTTGTCAAGACACTTTTTGAAATATCTAAAATTTAATAAATTAACTCGAAAAAAGCCACCTGCTCAGAATACAGTGAACTATAAGGAATTCATGCGTAGGCAAGTTTTTATGTTTGATGCCAACAAAAATTTTCAGATAGTGTCAAACCCAATCCGTCAACAAATTTGAAAATCACCCATTAAACATTTTTACCTGCATAGCACAATTAAATATCGATTTTCTGTATACTTAACATTATACAGAATGCTGCTAAGTATACAGAAAGCAGGCCAGTCATTTCAAAATTTTCCGAGGGAGGTGGGACAAAGGGCATATTATAAGTAGAAAAAAAAAACAAACACATGTATAAATACAAGGTATTTCTAAAAGTCAGGAGCGGAAATTGACCACCCCTCCCCCTGATCGCCCAAATGACGGGTCTGATTGAAAATTACGGACTGCTTGACTGAATAAAAGGGAATAGAAATCAAAGCGCTTTATTTTTACACAAAATAAAGTGCCATACTACTTTTTATACAAATTATTGTTGAGTTGGTAGAGATGTATTTTTGTATGCTTTTTTCTAAATATTAATATTTTCTTTTCCTCTTTAGTAACGAATAAAATTATATATTTATTTATTTGTACTTTTTTTGTGGAAAAAACTATATTTCAACATTTTTTGAGTATTGTATAAAAACATTTCTTTTTTTTTTGGGATTTTTGCTCATTTATTTTACTTATTCAGTAGTTTGTTTTTCTACTGGAAAGAGCCTTTGTTGAAGTTCAATCCGTCGCACTGTTAAATCTGAATTCTTGTTATTGGGATAAAATGGCTTGTTTTCAAGAACATCACGTTCTTGGAATAGCTGAGAGTCAAAATGACAGATTTGAAAAACTGAGTTCTTATATTTAAATAAACGCTTTTTCAAAATCGCTTATCCCTTTTCTTAAAAACGATCCGGTACGATCTCATTTTCGAAAAAAAAAAAGAAAAAAAACAGATGTTTCCTCATATTTGAAGTAACACACAATCAAAAAAAAAAAAAAAAAAAAAAAAACGTGCGAAGCAAGAGAACGTTATCGTTGAGAACAATGTGGTCTGGAGGCGAACGCTCTGCCATTGTGCCGGGAGACATTGGGCGATTATCGAGACAGTTGAATCATTTAGCTTCGAAAAGTACCAGCTGCTGTTGCTTGAGTACTTCTGTCCCAAATTTCTTCATAGTCCAATCCAGAAGAGCGTAAATTATCCACTCGTCCATTCTGTTTTCTCGTTTTACTGCGTTCGATCTGAATCCGACGAATTATTCATCTGGTATTCCTGCTCTGAAAATACTAATTGACTACTTACATTCTTGAATCGTTCTGACGTCTCGCGTGGTACAGAGCTCCTTAATTTTGATGCAAATATCATTTTTCTGTAGAAGTGATCGTTAAAAAATGCCCTGTACTAATTATGAACATTAAGTTTCTCTCCAACTTTTAAATTTATTACAGTAAAACTTGTCATTTCTGTAACTATACTTTCTAAGTAAGCATCGCTACTTAAAACAGAAAACGGAGCCTGCCAATTTTTGAGTCAAAATTGCTTTGAAAATAAAACGATATATCTTCTCATTTTTAAGCACATCATTTTTACCAGTGCGTTTTCTACACAATAAAAAATTCTACTTGGTTTTAAAAGTTATTCCCTTAAATGTATTAAGAGTTAGGTGCGAAATTACTCATTTTAATGCCCAGGAGTGTAAGAAAATTAGTTTAATATCGTTCACTTTATGGTAATATTCTTTTATTTATTTAAAGGAATTTGTTATATTTCGATATTAAGTATTAACCATTGAAAATGAATCTTTAAAATGAAATAATTAAGAACTTAAGCTAAACGAGAATGGCTTAGCTAGACTGCTGCGATCTTGAAAAACAATTTAAAAAATTGGTTATTTAAATTTATTTTTTAAAGTGTAATGTAAAGAAATGAATAAATAAAACCATTAATTAATGCAACCCCCTAAAGATATAATCGTTAACGCTTGGTAATAAAATTTTCTTTATAACTGACAGAATATTAAATTTCAAGAACTTTATCAATAATAGCTAAAATTAATAAAAACAATAATAAAATCTACTAACTGAAAATTTTCTTCACGTAGCAGAAAGCTCCATTGTATCAAAATAAACAACACTGAAATCCCTTAGAAAGAAAAAAAGTGCACTTAAAAAAATCAGCCGATAAAATAATTATAGCAGGGAAATAGGTTTCAGCTATAATTGAGGGACTGCGTTCTGAATGGAAAGATTATATGAAGGGTAGCATTATAATTATCGAGTTAAACTAACCGATAATTCATTATATGCTGAGAAGGTGTTGAATACTTTTTTGACACACAAAGGGGAAGTGTTATTTTCTTTAATAATGCCTCATTGTTGTTTTTACAGCATTCTTCTTAGTTCTCGGACCATTCTAAAAGTTGTTGGTTTGAATTTTTTCAAACCATCAGTTTTCTCTTAGATTGATGGGTATAAACGATCAAATTTCAATGGAAGCGAACTCAAAAAATGGCCCTGAAGTCAGGAGCTTATTATGCTAGCTGCCCAACTTAGCGTAAGAATTCATAAAAAATGTATAGTAATTGGAGAAAACAAAGTAATGAAAGGTGATAAGTAATTTTGTGCTTTTTCTCTTTTATTTTTTACTGCCTTTGATGCTTCAGCTCGTCTTTTCATTCTTTAGCATTTCATGTGAAGAGCTCCTGTTGGTATAATGATTGAGGCGCTTTACGCTTTGGCGTATTTGATGCGTTAAACTTTAAACGGTGTTGCCTAAATCCGTTAGCTCATAGCCACATATAATAAGTATATCTTCGTTTAATCTTCACTTTTAGTTAAGAATAAAAATATTAAATTATCCAGGGCTTTTTTCTTTCAGAAAAGGTTTTGATTGGTTGAACAGTCGTTTAAATATATGCATTTTATTTGAAGAACAAATGACATTGTTTAAACACATTTTGTTAACCAAACATTTTCCCTACTCGCACAAAAAATGCGTTTTTACTACAAAGTTTTCGTTGGGGCTGATCAAGACTCCGAAATGACTTTTTGTATGACGTATTGATGGTTTCCTTTAGGATTATCATGTCTCTGCTGCTTCTGAATGTTAAATTTACTTAATTAAAAATTACATCATGTAATCGTTGGGGAAGAATGTACTTCAAAAGTGATGCTACTTGGGTTCCAATAAACGTTTCCTGTGTCGAATGAGTGTTTGCTTAAAGCTTACTCAATATCATCTTCGTTGAATTAATTTTGAATCGTAAATTATTTGTATATGACTTTTGTTTAGTCTTTGTTTGTCTACCCGATCCAAAATTTAAATAATTCGAACTCAACGCAACATCATTAATTGAGTATTGTGCAAATAATGTAGATTGAAAGAGTAGTATGAAAGTAATTAAAAACCAAGTACGAAAATCGGTTTATAAACAGAGGAGAAAATGGTACATAACTGTTTTCGCTTTGCCTATTTATAAATAGATCACTAACTTATTTTTCTTCTCTCAATTGCCTCAACTTGCCGTTAATAATTGCAATTGATAGAGCAGCAAGAAGCCTTTATCTGGTGGTAAAAACTGGAACCAATATTTTCTTGTTGCAGGTTTCCTTTCCCTTCGATCCTTATAACGTCCGCTTAACGAACCCTTATCGCTTCCATAAAAGGATTGAAATATTTTTAACACAACGTAAATTAACGTAAACGCCACTGCCCTTGAGTAAACGAGAACAAGTAAACGAGATCTACGTTTTATCTAATTTACAATAACGCAAGTAAGGGAGTATGTGCCTCATATGCAGATTAGTGTCTGCATAGAAATATACGTTAACTTAACTGTTTGAAACATGTATGGCCACACTAGCGATGAGTACCTTCTGGAATATGAGTCTGTATCTTATTATTTAAAATATATTCCTAAATAAGTTGGTAAATTTTAGGTCAAATAATTCATAATGTTCGCAGGAGAAAACTAATATGCATACCCCTCATTAATGCGTCGGTTTGATTTTGAATCAAAACCTTTTTCCAGCCAAGAAAATTGATGCAAAGAGGCACACATCTGTGTGCAATAATCAAGCAATGGTGAAAAGATCAATATCAATGGTGAATTCGTCAATAATAAAAATATTATTTCCTAATACTTTTAGCGTCTTTCTTTAAAAAAATATTTAAAATGTTCAGCTCTTTTCCCATTCAGATATTTTAAGTTCGCGAGAAACAATTTATTCTCCATTTTGGCTTGCGGTAACTGAAATTTTAAAAATTTCAACAATTATTTTTACCCTTCATTGAAAGAATTCGATTTTGAGTTTTTTAGGTAGTTAAAATGCCATTAACTCATAATAGCCGATATAAAATACATTTGAAGCTACAATCACATTGATAATGGTAATAAATGCATCATTGGCAGGAACATTTGAATCATAATGATTAATTTTGATTAGAATCTGGTAGAAATGCGATATTTTATGAAGCTTTAAACGAGGCGCATTGTTATTGGATTTGAAGAAATTATGGATTGTTTTTTTCATTAACTTCTGAAATCATTATTTAATGTTGCCTGCGCACATTAAATCCCTTAATGAACTGCTTTAAAGCATGCTTTTGATTTGGAAAGTGCTCTGGTTTATTGGGAAAGAGAGAGAAACTCTTTTCGGCCCTTTTAGTCTCAACATCTGTAATTATTTTTGGATATTTTGCTGCTTTTTGAAATTTGAAAGGAATGTTTTTTATAACTATCACCAGAAAAATCACAATCATATTTATATCTATATATTTATATAATTTTACCAGTTGTACTTACATTGATCAAAATACTGAATGAGACAGAGAAAATCTGTTCAATAGCGGCAGCGGTCCTGTTGAAGAGTTATGTTGGATTTGCATTAGGCAACAACAGCAACGAAAAGTCCCCGTGAAAGTCCCCGATGAAAATGACTCATCCGTCTCATACACTTGAGTTACAACTGTAGTGAGTTTTTAATTCCTAAACAGTGCGACAATAGTCGTTTAAATCTAACTGCACATGCTAATAGGGATCTCACAAGACCTATTGCTAATTTAAGAACCATGCACATTTGGGGAATGACGATCTAAACATATGATACATGATCCTGCAGTCTCTGAAACAAATGGGACCAAAATATTCTAACACATGCTCTTTGAGTAATATGCATTTATAAGATCTCTAATCAGAGCCCCCTATACTAAATGCCCTCCAATAGCGCTTTTAATCCATACAAATTTTGGCCGCAACTTTTTATATAGAGGGCGCAAGTTCCCTACTCATAATACTGCTTTTATAAGTAGATACATAGGGCAAAGATTAATGAACTGAGTGTTTAAATTGCATGAACTAATTAATTTTAAACATATCAGCAAACAAAATCTTCCAAAAAGCCAATTTTGACTTGCTATTTAATGAATTTATTGAAGACAGTACAATACGTTATTCTTAAGTTCTCATATAAAATATTTTTCTAGTGATTCAAATTATAAAATATTGGAATCCTTATTTTTTCACTTTGCAGGTTATTATATCAAAAAAAAAAAAAAAATAATAATCTTCTCTTGGAATTAGTTCTTTAATTCATACTATATAATCTTTTAGGTAAAAATTTACTTTCGGGTGCCCCTTCGCAAAATTGGCGATTTTTGTTTGGCGCCATTCCTGTTTGCAGTTTTGCAACACTGCTAAGCTTGGCGATAAACCGCGACCAGAACTTGTCGAAAATCAATGGCAATAGGCTGCCATTTAGGTACATTTGAGAATGTGTACTAAATTTAAATTAAATTGAACTAATTACAGTTTCGGTGTTGAAGCGGGTACCCCTTAGTTTGGCGTTATATTTTGGCGATAATCTTTCATTTCTGGTTAGGCAGCGGACATCTTACTAATCACATCTTGGTGTCAAAAAAAAAAAAAAAAATCGCCAAAAAATCAAGTGGTACCACCCGATTTGAAACTTTTATCCCAAAAACTAAAAATTGAAGTTCTTAACGTATTTTTATTCTTGAATAAAAGCATTTATGACATATCCACTCTAAAATAGAAAATAGTAGCACTGTTTCCATCAATTAAATTAGCCAAGAAATAAGGAGTGGTGAAAAGTTAAAATGTTTATTTGAATCTGTACAACCTCATATTTTTGAATTTTGTATAAACAGTTAAGAAACATGAACGTTTCTAATATAAGGAAACGAAACATGATCTGTGATATCGAAAATAAAGCATGTAAAAGAATAAAACGGCAGCGATTTGAAAATAATAAACATTTAAAGTTTCATAAAACACATTGGAGTAAAAAAAAAATAATTACCGTGTCTAGACAAAGCTGTTATCCACTTTGTTCGCAGTCCTTCGTCGGAAGGGAATTCATGAAAACTTACTTTTTCAGATTTTGAATCTGAAGAGCAATACGGCACAACGCAATGCACCATAATTTTGATTAAAATCTAACTAGTTTCTTAAAAGAAATTTAAAGTTGAAAAAACAGGTTATCTGCGCCACCTAGCGGAGAACTTTTCACGGCCGTTTTTTCTCTCATATCGGAAGGCATTTAGTATAGGGGACTCTGCTCTAATATACTTTGGGAAATACCCTGTTAATTTTGTGCAGCTTTTCTCTAGGAACATCACTGGGATGACTAGCTGCAATTTGTCTACTCTTGTTCCTCTGTTATTCTTCCATTTCCTCACAGATACGACACCAACAAACCAACCAACCAACCAAATCTAACTGATATCATAAATATTGTTGTATAGGCTCCTTTGGCGTAACTGGGTCCTCATGTTTCTTCTATGTCAAAAGTAAAGAATTGTTGCTATAAACGGTGAAAAAAAAATAACTGGTTAAGGCCGGCACAGCATTTAAACTACATGTCAGTCAGGAAAACGAAAACTTCAACATTTTGTTGATTAGGCCACTTTGGAGTTCAATACATCATTTGGGGGGCCTACCTTACACTTTGAGTCTCAGTTATATCTGATTCTGAAGAAGTATCTGATGTGGACTAGGATCCTTACCGATAAATATTATTTTGAACTTTTTTATCATTAAAATCACCTGCTGACTTTCAAAGCAAGAATTAACTTTTGAGTCTTGAAAAATTAAGTAAATATTATGAAATTCATTTACATTGTGCTGCAAAGTTACATACTGAAAACTGCACCTCTTGCTAAAGTTTTGTTTGTGAATAGAGTGTGTTTGGAATTTCACCAATAAAAGTTTTTTTTTTTTTTTTACAGAATATGATTTCACGATTCTGAAAAACTGAAGTCAAGCTTCCAATAAAACTTTGAAGACAATATTGCGTTTTCCAGTAATCATGAAAATATGTGAATAAAGATTTTTTCAACATAAACTCTTTGTTTTTGGAATACCAAAGAAAAAATATAATCAATTCAAATGAAATAGTTGCTGTCTTATGGATTTGAAAAAAAAGCCAATCTTCCGAATCGGAATCATTTATTTTCCACTTTGAAATTTCATTTAAACATGAAGGGGAACATAGTTTGTGATATCCACACTTTATATACATAAAGCGTATGACAGAATAAAACTTATGTGACACATAAATTACAAAAGCGTCCTTTAAAATTCGAGATGCTATAAAACTAAGACCATAACAGATAAAATAATATTTTTAACCGCCGATTTGCATTCGAAAAATGTTTATGAACGCATGAAATCTCCTTTCATAGGAATTTCCACTTTAAAATACACAAGAGCTTTACTATTTATCTTGTGATATTCAGCTTTTAAGAAAATATCGCTTTGTCAAAACCTCATAACATTCTCGCTTTTCTGATGAAGTCACCGTCCACTGTTGGGAAAGTAGTTTCGACTTGCGTTTATGACTTTCGCCATTCATCCACCTAGAGAAGTTGGTGGAGGAACAACTCTATCCAAACAGGTGCTAAAACAACTCGGCATTTCAGCCGTTTTGACACTTAATCCTGATCCATTTTCGAGCTCCAACTATAAAAAGTGAAACACTAAGCTTGAACTAGTCGAGGATTTCAGAAAGGACACCTCTAAGTTGAGTCGGCGGCGCGGCAACTGAGCAGTAGGGATCAACTTTTATTACCTGACCTCGTGCTATGATCTTGGTTTTGTTTCTGCTCTTCCTATAACACCTCCCTCTTGGGTTTTGTAAAGATGACTTTTTCTCGTTTATTTTTTGATATAAAGTCTGTTGAAAAGTCGAGACAGTTTTACGGTGGAGATAATTTAATGGCGTTGTATCAGGATAAGCTTGACTTTGGATTTAAAGGATAAACCAGAGTCGATAACGTTAATCGAGAATGAGTTCTTTAAACTTTTTATAACGTCTCTTTAATATATCAACAACACGAAATCAACACACAGCTTTTTTTATAGCAAAATAGGACATGCATACACTAGATTATGAATATAGCACAATAATTTGCATCAGCGCACAATTCTTGTGTTTTAAACAGGCATTTTTATTTAAAATGAGTAAAATTAACGTTAAAGGGGGCATATTAAAATGTTAAAAATGGCAGACCTTGAAACCTTGAATGGCTTCAAGGGCAGTAATCCAATTTGTCAGTACCGAGAGTAGAAATGAAACACAGTTGTGGAAAAGAAGTTTAGATACAACATAAATTCAAAAAACAAGATAAAAGACAAGACATACATAAAGTAACAAGAAACAACCAAGTCATCAATTGTCAAACATTGTTGAGGCACTGGTCAAAAATTTAAATTTTCTGAGGTCAACATTACTTTTTACTATCAGATAATTGGATTTTTCGGAAGCCTACCAGGTTCGTAAAAGAATATTTGTAATGAGTCTTTTGCTGTCCCTCTTATTTCTTAGATTTTGTTAAACGGCTTCGAATTTGAATTTCCAGTATCTCCCTAGCCAATCGTGCTTTAGTAAATTAAATTAACTAATTCGTTCGGTGTGTCCATGTCTTTCGCATTTTAACTTCTTGTCCACACTAGCATTTCCTTTCTACTCTCTGTACTGACGAAGGGGGCGGATTGCGCTTGAAAACGGTCTGACATTTTTAATATTTTTATTTGCTCCTTTAACGTTGCTTTTACTCATTTTGAATTTATGCGTGAAACGAATTTATCTTTTTAAATAGGTTTTTTTATTATTGAAAGCAGTAATAATGAATTGTGTATAGAAAAAAAATGTCCCAACTTTTACTTTAGACAGAGAAGTTCTTCGAATCGTTACATTTAAAATATTGCGCGAAATGACCGATGCATAAATTGTTAAAAAAATAGCTTCTTCTACTTCTGAGTCTTCCTTCAGTCGAAAGGCCAGAAAAGAGAAACTTGGTACTCTTCGCTTGTATTTTATGAAATTGACTTAAACTTCGTTTTATAATTTATAACTTAACACAAGTTTTTAATTTTATACATTACACGATATGTGTTCTTTTTTAAGTCACCATTGTCTTTATATTAATCGCACCATCCACTAATTTACCATGATCAATTTTGGGATGATACATGTGATCTGTCCTATTTCGAGTTCTAAGTTGTTCTCTCTAAAGGATTTACATCAAAACCTACATACGCAACGAAGAGGCACAAACTAGCAAAATTACTATCAATTAAATTCATAAGACTTATACTTGGTGACAAGTCATGGCTTCGTTTCTCATGAAATCTTTAAACACTTCGCTTCTAAGCTGCAAGCTCTAAGCTTGTGGCTTGCTATATTTTCTATTTTAGTTTCTTCTTTTTTAATTTTATTACATTCAGTTCGTAACTTTTCTAGAGAAACTAAATGAATAGTCCTTCACATTTGTATGCTTAATTAAATTATATCCAATAAACAAATGTATAGTTAGAAGTCAGAACTTTGACGCGAACCTGCAATGAAACACCATCCATCGATGCACTCTTTTCAACAATCTATCGTAAACCATACTACTCAATCATATAAATTGTCCTTCGAAAGTTTTGACAACCCATAGCTTCGTTGTTCTTCACATGTCCGAACAGCACGTTAATTAAAAGCGTATTTACTTCAGCATTACCACCATTCCACTGATAAATTTACGGCGAGAGCTCCCATTAAAGCCGCAGGCTACTGTTTTAAAATACCGTGAATAAATTGGAGCGTTTTACAATGCGGTGGCTTCCATCAATACTACGTCGAATCGTTGCATGCTTTCACAATGGTCTATATTGAAAGCCTTGTAGCTTTGTCCTCCTCAGAATTAATGCAACGCAACATATCGAATAATAATGCGCCAGTTGGCCAAGCGATAGACGTATTCTAAATAATTTAGTGGCGGTGACTTATTAGCACGATGAACAATAATTATCCTCCGTCTCAGGCGTATGCAAATCATGATGTATTCATATATGACTGTGAAAGTTTTCCCAAAAGGATCTATAAATTCTCTGAGTGGCGCCCACTAGTTTCGTAGGCACTGCATATTAAACAATCTCCGGTCTGTAGAGCAGACAGACTAACACGCAATCGACGCCTGACTTGAAGCAAATAACTCCCAACAACACATAGCACGTTATATAAATTGATTGTTCTGATGTATTTTAAACTGTGATTAGTTGTCTATAGACATTACATTTTTTAATGTTTTTTGACGTTGAAGTTCAAAAAACATTAAACGATATTAAACGATAGATGAACCAATTGTTGCAATAGTTAAATTAAAATATTTGAAAATAATATCGTTGGATTAAACTCCCTAAAATTTTTTGATATTGTAATTCAGAGCTTAAGGCTTACCTAAAACAACAAAATAAAAATTCAGTACGAAGAAGCTGGTATATAAATTAGAGCTATGCAAACTGTTAAAAACTTCTGAAAAGATAAATGCAACTATATAGCATAGAGCAACTATAAAAATTTTATTCAATAAGAAAAATTACATATAAATCACTCAGAAAATGAAGTCAGTTAAAAATCTGAAGGGTAATAAAACAGTTTTTTAAGCAAATGTTCTGCCGTTTACCAAAGTTACTTGAAGTTATATAAGATTCAAATTCCTCGAAGGGCGAAAAGTATCATGGGTCTTATTATTTGTTCCTAAAATATAAAATAAACGTTTACCGTGAGATTTTAGAAATAAAAAATACACTTTTCTGAAAGACAATGCATATTCTAAAAAAATAGGTTGTTTGAAGTATATAATATTGATGTTATTAACCCTTCAAAACTCTCGCCGTGAGCAAAATACTTACAAAAAGAAGAAAGAAAGTATATTTGGTATTCTACTTCTTACACTGTTAGAAATTTCATCATGAAATTACGGTTAAATAACCGGCAGCAGTCTGTCCATCTAATTCAGCGTTAAATTTACGGTTTGGAACATTTTTCTATCTGTACGGGACCTAAACCATTTCCAATCAGCTTGGTTGAAAAGCCGTAAATACAAAAGTTTACGGTTTTATAACCATTTAAAAATGGTTTCAAAACAAAATTTTTACCGTTTTTGAACCATTTCGAGGCGTAGAAACCGTAAACGAAGCGTACGGTAATCGAACCCGGGTGTATGGTATACCAGCTTTGCGCTCTAGTCATTAGGCATCTACACTACGTAAAGCGGCCGTTTATTTATCAATAAATCTTCTTTTCCATAAGGAAAACTGCCTTGAGATTTCAGTTTTTGATCGGATCCAAAGTCATTTTTGGTCTAAATTTACTGTATATTGGCGAAAATCATTTTATTTGCTGCAAAAATTAAAATACAAACAAGCTTCAGCAGCTCAAATTATGGGTTCGCTCATTCGCAAGCAGTTCGGGAATCCGATATCTCCAATTTTTGATTTACGTGTGTATGTGTTTCTATATAGTAACCACTACTTAAACCACTTTTTTTTTCTTCTTTTTTTATATGCACATGCAGATTTGAACTGATAAATCTTTATCCATATTTTAACAACAACGTACGACCGGTAAGGTTTCGCAACCAAGATGGACGCCCGATTCTTATTGAGCGCTTGAAAATTACGGTTAGTTAAACGTTCTTTAGGATAAACAGAGAATAAACGATTTTTTTCACAATCAGCGGTTTGAGTACCATCTTTTTAATGAGTATTCAACTGTTGTAATTAAATATGGTAAAATAACAATCAAATAATTCAACAATCAAAACAATTTTTGTCTCATTGTGTACCATTTCACATTGTTACCTCAGAAAGAAAAAGTCAAATATATCTTGCGTTATGTTAAGTTAAATCTTGTGTATTAAGTGGATATATAATGCAGCATTTATATAGTGTACAAAGCAATATAATATAAACAACAAAATTATATGTAACAGTGACTTCCAACTGAAAGAACATCAACGCTCTGAGTGCTAGTTACTCCATTCAAATCCTCACTGAACAGCTTGAGATGCAACGGCACAAACATAAACTTCATTGTAAAAAATTATCTGTTTCACTGCGTACCTCATCTCACTACGAACTACTCCTCCCCCCTCTCTTTTTTTTATTTGTAATTTGCATTCATTGCTAATCATTGCTAATAAGTTTAAGTAAATCATGACATTTTTTCTAAGCATATATTTCTTTCATCATAATCATTTTCGATAAAACACCAAATTTTGTTCAGCATTGTATCTTATTATGACTTTATCTATATCGGTTTTTTCATTTATCTATTTGTTATAAAGTCAAAAGCAATGATGAAAACTGATTTTGAGACTCGATTTCTAAATTTACTTTCCAAACTTCCTGGATGCTTTTCAGAAATTCATATTGGAAAATCAGCTCTCTTATTTTGCTAAAATGTACTACTTTTCTGCTCACCGTTTCCTGAAATTTAATACAAGTTATAACTATGTACGCTGCTGATATCGAATTGTATGACTGAAATTTATTCAATACATAGTATGACAATAGAAAAGATGCGTGCGATAGTAAGGAAAAATAGAATAAATAGACTCTTATTTTCAAGAAATTTTATACAAGATATCTCTCTTTGCGTTACTGCGATTATATTGTGTAACTGATATAGAGACAACACAGTGCATGACAGTAGATGTTGAAAATACATGTAATGATGAGAAATCATTTCTTTTTTCTTAAGCTTGACAGACATAAAAAGGCAATGCATTGCATTGCACTTAAGTAGCTGAATATATGTTATGAAGAGAATGCATAAACATTACATTACATTAAAAAAAAGGAAACTAACAAGAGCGCTTTGTTCTACGGAAATTTCATAAAACTGTATCCGTCTATGATATGGGAGACCGGGGCACAGTGAGACGGAAAATATAAAATAACCGAAATTCGGAAAGTTTGATAGTATAAGAAACATTTTAATCTGAATTTGTAATACAAAGTAATTATGAAATTCCCTGCAATGCGAAAATTTTCATTATCATTTCAAGGTTTTGAAATAGAATAAAAAGAAGGAAACAGAAAATTTTGTCTCATTGTGCCCTATACTTGGGGCACAGTGAGACTGCGTATATGGGTGTAGTAAGACGTAACATGTTCAATGATAAAGTCAAAATTCAACCAAAAGTGTTACCCCACATCTAAATTAAAAAAGTTAATTTCAAGTTGCAAAAAAATTGATTTCTTAATTTCGCTTTGAACCATTTCTTTTCATAGGCTGGTAAGAACTATTTAACATCTTTATTCGGAACGGATGCAACAGCTGATAAAGATGGCCAAATAAATTTAGCTCTTAAAACTAAAAAGGTAGATTGTAAAGTCAGATGTCAAAATGGTCTGATGCATTATCAGACCATTTGGTTTCTTCCTCCTCATCAGTTGCGTCATCTTGGCATATAAATTATTTTTTCTGTATTTTTGACAAACTTTTCTGCTTTTTTTTTATTTTTGTATTTTCTTCTTCTAAAATTTATTTTTTAGTAGTATCATAGTTGCAATGATACTTTTCCTTTCTTATGTCCTTTCTCCTTGATCTCTCTTCGGCCTTTGGATATTGTTTGAAATTCTCAGTGACTAAAAAATACTCCATGATGAGCATGAGGGAACGTTTGTATCAGTATTATCTATAGTTGAAAGGTTATTACGATTTACCTTATCTGCAGTGTCACTTGGAATAGGACGGTCAGTTACAGATGAAGCTAAAGTACCCTAATATATGAATGTATTTGCTATCCTTTGGAAAGATTCCTCATTTTAAGAAACCCATAATGATATTTATAGCGCGCCCTTTGGTGCACAATACCAAGGAAACGTAATTAAAACCCCGTCTTAAATTACCATTTTGACCGCATTTCTCATGGAATAGGCAGAAAATGTTTCTATTTCATCTGAAGCGGTTTATTTCGCATTTGATAAGGTAAAATACTTGTAAAACAACAAAAACAATTCAAAAACAATTTTAAAATGCATCCTATGATAAAAGTAAAAATTTCCCTTCAAAATCAAAATTTAGGATGGGACACCAGTCAGACAGTCTCACTCTGCCCCAATTACGACTACTCACGCCTCCTGTTTCTACTAATTCAACATTTTAAGCAGTTCGATAAAGTCTATCCTAACTGTTGTTCTAGATGATAATTATCCACGCAGGCTGAACAATTAAGTTGATCAAATGGTTATTTTTTATTCATAAAATAAAATGTTATAAATCGATTCATGCAAAAGTAAAAAAAAAAAAAAAAAAAAAAGAAACATTGCTTACCAGAAATCAGAAATTATTTGATGGCAAACAGAAGCAGCGTCTTCCTATTCCGAAGTCGAACTGCTGTAATACATGAGTACCAAGTGCCATATATTGATTCTCATTAAAAATTGTGATAAATATCTTTGCCTCATTGTACCCCGGGCTCCCCTACTGATAAACTGATAACATATTTTATATCGTATTTATAGGCAGTCCATACTAGGGTTATAATAGAAAAAATACGTTCTGATTAAAAAAAAGAGTATTAAATGGGTTATAATAATAAGAAGGTAAAAGTTTTATTTAGTCTTCACCAATGAGATACAACTGCGCTTGGAAATGCAACTTATAACCACCCGAAACCATAACTACTATATATATATAGTGTGCGTGTTATGTATATATTATTTACGAAGAATGAGATTGTATGACTTAAATTTTCACTTTTGAAAGGGAAATTGAAGCTACAATACATGGGTTAGAAATTAATTATAAAGAACCAGGAGAGGAAAATGCTCTTGAGTCTTTTCCGCGACAGAAGTAGAGACACGGAAAAGGAAAAATATGAGGGGACTAAGGAAAAGAAAATACTCTCATTGAATGTGACCATGGAAGTCGAAATCCCTGGAGACGCTAAAACACGTGAGGATGGAGTTTTTAAATTCATACCATCTTTGCAAAGAAAGGACATCCGGTAGATCGAATTGTCCTCATTTCTCGACTCGAAAAGCAGAACCTATCCCCATGGAGACCAAGTCGAAAAAATGCAAGATGGAGTACAATGAATCTGAACGAAAAATGACTCAAATTGGATTTCGTCCGTGAAGATTTCTTTCTGACACAAACTGCGGCATAGATCAGTTTTAGTGACGTAAGTGTTGATTCCTCTTAATGAGTGTTTCTTGCTTGAAAAGGGTTTGGCTGGGAATCGCTTTAGTGCCACCAAGTTCGTTATTTTATTTTATTTTTTAAACAACTATCAAGGCAAATAAAACAAATGATGAGAAATTCAAAGGTACTCAATTCCAATTTCTACAGAAAATGTCTAGCAATGAAAGGTAATGTTTTTCATTTGTTTTTAGTTAGTGGTTGAAACAATACGCAAATAATATAAGCAAACATTTCTGATGACCCTTCTTTTTCAAACATTTTATTCAACCTCATTTTTGTTTTGTAATATACAGCTTAATTTTAAATTCTTAAATAACGTCATGGGCTAGGCTAGGAAAAAAAATCATAAACTAAAGATAACTAATTGTTTAAGTATAATATTTTGACAAACATAAAACTCTAACAAATTTTTAAGAGTAAAGACTTCTAACAGAAACAAATCACTTGTTCTTCTTCTCAAAAATATTGCTCCAGATATTTTTGCAAGAGCTCAAAGAACTTCTTTGTACATGTAGCTCTATAAGAGAAAGATATATATGCTTTTAACTTTTTTAAAATTAAATTTCAAATTTTTTGCTTTGTTTTACTTAATTTCAAAGCTCATTACAGTTATTTTATGGTCGTCGTTATTTAATTTTAATAATAATTACGAGGGCCATTCTAAAAATGAAGAATGTTTTTTTCTCTCTTCTAGACATGTTTCTTCAAGATAATGAAATGAAACTTTTTCACAACATACTTTAATATCTTACCTATTTTTCTACGTAGTCGCCATTCATATTGGAACATGAATCATTGCGGCCTACCAGTTTTCCTATGTCTTCTGCATACTCATTTGCATAAGCCACACGTAATAACTTTCTCCCCCCCCCCCCCCTTTTTTGGGTGGAATTTTTAAAGGTGGAAGGATTTTTCAGGAAAACACTATGGAAATTATGACGAAATAAAAGATAAACTTAATGAATAGTTCGAAAACTTGGCAGCAAGTGAGTATGCAGAAGGCACTAGCAAACTGGCATAGCGTTATGGTAAATGTGTCAATATGAATAACGACTGCATAAAAAAGTACGTAAGATACCTAAGTATGTTGAAAAAAATTTTTTACTTCCTTATCTTGAATAAACATGTCTAGAGAAAAAAAAGCTATAAACTTTTAGAATGACTCTCGTAATAAGGCATTACTAGAAATAAAATTTCACGTTAAATTAAAGCACAAATGAGCATTAAAACGCAGACATATGTTTCGGGATCGCTTGGAATCCCTTTTTCAATGCGACAGGGAGCTTCTAGATGCAAAACATCCAAATGAAGCAGACAGAACAACAAAAACAAAGCTTATATAGCCTAAGAATTAACTGTAAACCAATGAGAATAAAGGCAGTGTGAAGTGGAAGTAGAAGTAGTATTAAAGGCACCAATAAGAGAGCAACAAACGAATGTAGTTGGAAGTACAGAAAGTAAAAAGGAATATCAATAAAAACAAAGAAAAAGACAACAACGTGCATAAAAATGTGAAAATACATGAAAATTGCAAAAAAATAAAATAAAATACAAAGAATAAAATGGAAATAAAATAAGTACAGAAAATACCAAAACAAAAAGCAAAACAAAGTACACATGCAAAAGAGGGGGAGGGGGGGGGGGGAGAGAGAGAGAGGAAAAAAAAAAAAAAAAAAAAAAAAAAAAAAAAAAAAAAAAAAAAAAACTAACAAGAAAACCAAGAAAGAACAACAAATTAAAGGAACTTATGCCAGACCTGTGAAAAATAAGGAGTTGAGGAAGAATCATTAACCAAATTAGAACTATTCCTGTTAATATGATAAGCTTCCCAAAAGTCAAGTTCTAAAGGGGAAGAACATTTTTGAATAATTTTCCCAGAATTGAAATCAAAAGAGTGGTTGGAATTCCAACAATGTTGAGCAATGCTAGACTTATTCAGCTCTTGCTTACGTACATAACCTTTATGCTCATTTAACCGAATTTTCAGAGCACGTTTTGTCTGTCCAATGTAAGAAAGGCCGCAACGGCAACTAATTTGGTAAATACCCCAAGTATTAAGTTGATCAACAGGATCTTTAAGAGAAGAGAAGGAAAGGTATCATATAGGAAGGAAGCTTATCATATTAACAGGAATAGTTCTAATTTGGTTAATGATTCTTCCTCAACTCCTTATTTTTTCACAGGTCTGGCATAAGTTCCTTTAATTTGTTGTTCTTTCTTGGTTTTCTTGTTAGTTTTTTTTTTTTTTTTTTTTTTTTTTTTTTTTTTTTTTTTTCCTCTCTCTCTCTCCCCCCCCCCCCCCCCCCTCCCCCTCTTTTGCATGTGTACTTTGTTTTGCTTTTTGTTTTGGTATTTTCTGTACTTATTTTATTTCCATTTTATTCTTTGTATTTTATTTTATTTTTTTGCAATTTTCATGTATTTTCACATTTTTATGCACGCTGTTGTCTTTTTCTTTGTTTTTATTGATATTCCTTTTTACTTTCTGTACTTCCAACTACATTCGTTTGTTGCTCTCTTATTGGTGCCTTTAATACTACTTCTACTTCCACTTCACACTGCCTTTATTCTCATTGGTTTACAGTTAATTCTTAGGCTATATAAGCTTTGTTTTTGTTGTTCTGTCTGCTTCATTTGGATGTTTTGCATCTAGAAGCTCCCTGTCGCATTGAAAAAGGGATTCCAAGCGATCCCGAAACATATGTCTGCGTTTTAATGCTCATTTGTGCTTTAATTTAACGTGAAATTTTATTTCTATTACTTTGCACAAAGTTTAATCATTACTATCTCTTAGGATTAACGTGCCTGAATTTGTTCTTCTTTCTTTTGTTTTGTTCTCCCATCTGTTCGCTGCTTGGTGAGTTTTTGATTTTTGTTCTTTCCTCATTGCTTTTCTTGACTGTGTTTATTTTTGCTTTTTTGTTTTCTGACATTTGTTCCGCATATTGTTACGTGGTGTATGTTTTGCAATTTGTTCTTTCTGTTTCTTTTTGTTTATTGAACGGTTTTGCTATTGTTTTTTCCCCTTATGTTTTGTTTGTTTTGATTCTGGTTATGTCTCAAGTTAACAGATTTTGTAATCTACGAATTAAAAAGGTTCGGTTTTTGAACCATTTAAAATTTCTCCAGGCTTGCAGGCGCAAGAAAGTCATTCCTAAGTTTATCACTTTAAAGTGTAATTTACCGCGTTCTGTTAGGGTTGATAAGGTAATTTTTCGTTCTAAATTAGCTTTACTTAGAGCTTCTATCCAGGAAACTAGGAAAAAACTTTCGTTCATAGAACGTGAACTTTATGATTTACATCTTTCTGTATCTAATTCTAATTTCGATTTTGATTCTATTGATAGAATGTCATGGGCGAGAGCTCTTCATTCATCTGACAGTCACAAAATTACTTTAAATAAGAAATTTACCAAGTTGTGTAACGATTCAAATGTTCCTGTTCCGGCTGATTTGCCTCTTGTTAATAGGAATGCGGTTGTAAATCTTTCGAAATTTTCTTTGAATAGTAATGAAATTAATGCTTTGAAATGTAATTACAATTTTGCTTTGGCTAAAAAGCCTTCTTTTTCTGAACTTATTGCTCCGGTTGAAAAAGCTTTCAAATTTAGTGCCTTAACTTCCACTCAAAAAGAGTCAGTTCGGCATCTTATTGCTTCCAATGTTGATTTCAATTCAAAAGTTCCTAATATTGGTTTTACCCATTCTGTGAAACGCTGTGTCAATAATTTAGTTTCAAATTCTGATTTGGTCATTACCAAAGCTGACAAGGGTGGTCAGATTGTTGTTCTTAATAAATCATCTTATGTTGAAAAAACTGATGATTTAATTGCTTCTGGTCCTTATTCTGAAATTTATAAAGATCCTAGCGACAAGGAGTTAAAAGCTATTTCTTCTGCTGTTAAGTCTGTTCATTCTATTCCTTTGATTGCTAAACGGTCTGTGATTCCTTCTGTTGCTAATTGTGCGCGTTTCTATGCTTTACCGAAGGTACACAAGGCAGGTATTCCTTTCAGACCAATTGTTTCCAATATTGGCACTGCTTCATATAAACTTTCCAAGTATTTAGTTTCTGTGTTTTCTCCACTTAGGAGTCGGAATGTTTTCACTGTTAAAAATTCCACCGATTTTGTTAAGAAACTTCATAACTTCGTTCCGAATAATTCGGTTATGGCCTCTTTTGATGTTAATTCTTTGTTTACTAATGTTCCTGTTGATGGCGCTTTGACTTGCCTCAGGAAAAGGCTTTCTGAATTCCATTTTACTTCTGTGGAAATCGAGGAATTAGTTTTTCTTACTCGTGTGTGCTTGCAACAGAGCACTTTTGTATTTAATGGTAAATTCTATGCTATGGTAGAAGGCCTAGCCATGGGAAGTCCTCTTAGTCCTATTTTAAGTGATTTCTATATGCATTATTTTGAGGAAAAACTATTCCAAAAATTGCAATTTCAATTTTATGTTCGTTATGTGGATGATTGTTTTGTCCTAACGGACAGTAACTTGTTAGGTATTGATGATGCTCTTTCGATTATGAACTCCATTGATTCTAATATCCAGTTTTCTTGTGAGAAAGAACTTAATAGTAGCCTCGCTTTTCTTGATGTTTTGATTTCTAGGAGTGAGTCTGGTTTCACAACTTCTGTCTATCGTAAACCTTTCGCTGTTTCTTTACCTCCTCACAGACTATCGTCTCATCCTCCCAACCAAAAATATTCGGCTTTTAATGCTCTTGTCCATCGTGCTATTAATATTTGCTCTTCTCCTGAGCTTCTCAAGATTGAACTCAACTATCTGAAAGCTGTAGCTGTTGATAGAGGATTTTCTCACTCTTTAATTGATTCTATTCATAACAAACTTTCTAAAAAAACTTCTGGTCCCAATCATGTGGTTTCTAGAAAGGATTTGGTTGTGTTACCATTCTTTCATTCTGTAAGTTTTCGTATTGCTAAAATCCTAAAAAGGTTTCAATTTCAAGTTGTTTTTGCTCCTAGCAACAAACTTTCCTTCTCTTCTCTTAAAGATCCTGTTGATCAACTTAATACTTGGGGTATTTACCAAATTAGTTGCCGTTGCGGCCTTTCTTACATTGGACAGACAAAACGTGCTCTGAAAATTCGGTTAAATGAGCATAAAGGTTATGTACGTAAGCAAGAGCTGAATAAGTCTAGCATTGCTCAACATTGTTGGAATTCCAACCACTCTTTTGATTTCAATTCTGGGAAAATTATTCAAAAATGTTCTTCCCCTTTAGAACTTGACTTTTGGGAAGCTTATCATATTAACAGGAATAGTTCTAATTTGGTTAATGATTCTTCCTCAACTCCTTATTTTTCACAGGTCTGGCATAAGTTCCTTTAATTTGTTGTTCTTTCTTGGTTTTCTTGTTAGTTTTTTTTTTTTTTTCCTCTCTCTCTCTCCCCCCCCCCCCCTCCCCCTCTTTTGCATGTGTACTTTGTTTTGCTTTTTGTTTTGGTATTTTCTGTACTTATTTTATTTCCATTTTATTCTTTGTATTTTATTTTATTTTTTTGCAATTTTCATGTATTTTCACATTTTTATGCACGCTGTTGTCTTTTTCTTTGTTTTTATTGATATTCCTTTTTACTTTCTGTACTTCCAACTACATTCGTTTGTTGCTCTCTTATTGGTGCCTTTAATACTACTTCTACTTCCACTTCACACTGCCTTTATTCTCATTGGTTTACAGTTAATTCTTAGGCTATATAAGCTTTGTTTTTGTTGTTCTGTCTGCTTCATTTGGATGTTTTGCATCTAGAAGCTCCCTGTCGCATTGAAAAAGGGATTCCAAGCGATCCCGAAACATATGTCTGCGTTTTAATGCTCATTTGTGCTTTAATTTAACGTGAAATTTTATTTCTATTACTTTGCACAAAGTTTAATCATTACTAAGGCATTACTAATTACCATTAATTACTTTTTTTCTTAAGTATTAAAATGTTTATAAATTCATAACATTTTGAGGGAAATAATTTTCCCTAAAACACCGTAGGTGAGTTTTTAAAGAATTCTTAATACATATAACTCGTAGTTTAAAAACATTAGGTGATATAATATAGTGATCATTTTCAAATGTAGTTTTACATGTGCGCCATAACCAATAATAGGGGTGGTCATAAATGATGCCATTTTTTATTTCAATATATTTGTCCCCCCCCCCCCTACAAAAGTTTTAAACCTTAGTAAAAGTTTAAAACTTTTACTGACTACCAACTTCTACAGTAAATCTTAAAAAATTGTTTCAAAAACCGAATACTAAATAATCCCTTTTCAGTCAATTTGCATCGCAAAAAGAATCAACTTCTAGTTAACTTTCATTTCTTAAATATGTTGCATCATTAGCTGAAAAACACAAAAAAGGTAATTTAGAAACATTATGGATTAATTAGTAAATAATTGGAACTTTAGATAACTGTCTTATTTTTAAAATAAATCTTTCATCTAAAAGTTTTTGTTTCCGTTTCAATTCTCAGTTTTATATGACTCATGACGGAAGAGCATTTAATTTCGTACAATGTATTTTCAAATTATAAATAAAAATCAATGCAATTAATTAACGAATAAAAAACAGCTTTATGCAATAATTAACATTCTGAGGCTTTTAGATTAATTTATTTTATTAGTCTGAATTGTGTTTGTTCAAATCTTCAGAATCTAGTTCACCTTTTCACTTACATTTTGTACAACTGCTCAGAAAATCTTTTCATCAAACAAATCGTACAAAACTTCTCGGCAATGATTATTGTGTGGGTTTTAATTTGTGGGAAATTTTAAATTGTAATGACGTGGGTAAGGTGTCACTAGTTGTGAATCAGCCTATATTTGCTGTTTTATTGCGGAGGTGAATATAAAAATAAAATAATTAATTTAATTGAAACTTCTTAATCAACTTCTTGACTTATTTTTAAGGACATTAACTTTAACAGCAACTTCAATTTAGTGTGGTATTTTTGCTGCAAAATTAAGAGACCAACTTTTATCCAAGAGTACTGTCCCGGTATTAGTTGCGGATCGGTCAAAAGAAAAAATTCTTAATGTACTGGTAGATAAAAACCCAAGAAACCTCTGGATGCTTGGTGCAAGTGATTATAATAATCCACTAACAGCCTTATTCACCAACCGATGCGAACCTCTGTCAAACACTCCAACCACTGATTTGAGCGTTCTGATTGGTTGAGGAAGCCTTTGATCTGTAGTTCGAAAGTGCAAATCGGCTGGTGAATAAAGGCCGTAAGAAGATACCAGATGTGATTCAGAATTAGTTACAGGATCTAGCTATAGATCAAAAACCAAAATATTTACTTACATCCACAAATGATTACCTTAAAATTATATGGATATCGTAAAACTCTAAATAACGTGTTCTAATAGAGAACTTACACGAGTTTGAGCACATAAACTCTGTATATTTTTCATAAGTATATATATTTTTGTATTCTTGAAGAGTAATATTTCTTAATTTTTGTCTGATAGTATATTCTTGGGGGGGGGGGGGGGAACGAAACGCTCCTTTCCATTTGAATACCATTTACACTAGAGACACATGAAATGCATCAATTTATCAGCAGTAATACTCTCGCACACCTCCTCTGAACAGAAACACGCATTTTTGTCTTGAGAGAGGTAGTCGGTGATGGGATCATGTAGGTGTCATCTGTTTAAATGCCGTTCAACTCGAAAATTTTCAGCAGAAATTCTTGTATTTTTTACTGTCGTTTGGATTTGAAATTTTTTATCCTTCATTATAGTTTCTAATAAGTAAAGAAATGCCCAAAGGTAGCAAATTTGAGGAGGTTATTACCAAAACGGCGCTAAAAACAAATAACATAATTCGAACATATAACATTAGTCGTGTATAAAGAAAAGTTACTAATTTCATGCAATCAAAACAATTTTCACAATGAAAATTATGCCTGTAATGACATCAACTTAAAATGCAACGCTATTTCCTTTCACCGTTATTTCAATCATCTAGAATGCAATACATCATTTTGATGTTGTTTATAATTAAACACATGTTACAACTTGCATTGACTTGAACACTATCATCCCTAAAGACAGGACCTTAATCAGGTATGTCCATGAATCATCGGAATTTGTTAGCTCCTAACAGAAGGATACAAACCTGATGCAGCAAGTAGTAGCAAAAATGTATCTCATATATCAACCTCTCCCTCCAAATCGTCAATTTCTTTAAATCCATCAACATGCCTTAAACCTAATGTTCAACAATGATATTTTCCCCTCGTCAGATGGAGCTACTAACGCCTTCATCGTGCTGGAAAGCAGCTTGTGTGGTCCACACGGCCATTAAAAATAGCGGGCATAACCTAATACGATAAATTACGAACTTTATTTGACATGATTATCTCCACTTGCAAGATGCCCCCCTTCCCCGTGAAAACCTAAGTCCACCGTTATTAATGTCTTGGTTATGGTTCTCGTGGTATTAAGAAACAGATTGGTTGCTTAGCAACACTCGAGCAAGTTTTTGTGCTTTTCTTTCGGCACTCGTCGAGGTTACAGCTCTTAGATTTTGAGATGTGTTAAAACACTGTATAACAAGTGAGGGCAATTTGCTTAAAAAAATCTCGTGTGATATCTCTAGGTCAGATACAAGAGATTCTAAAGATAAAGCTGTGAAGTAAGAATTCTTCTCTTTAGCTTCAGCAAAAAATCTCAAAAATGTATCTTAATTAGAAATATATTTCACCGCAATCAATTAATGTGAGGAATGAATAAAGAAATACATGCTTGAAATCTGTTCCGCAAGGTTTTAAACTGTTTCCCCCCCCCCCCCCAGAAAAAATACATATATATGTATATATCCTTACACCATGTTTAATACATAGTCATTCACTTCAATATTATAATCACTTGTAAAAACTTTTTAAATTTGAATTGGTATTAATTTAGCTGTAAATATCAAATTTCTTGCAGTAATTAATATATTTTAGAAACTAAACAATGAAAGTCATATAAATTTCAGCATAAAAGTTGGAAATCAAAAAGCAGAGCTTAGCATTTTGAATACTTTTGAAATAATTACGGAAAAAATATAAAGTACAATTTTTGACAAAACAAATGTGCTCTTGGTTATTTACTTTTAAAACAGCACGATTAAAAGTGTGTGCTGATAGATACTGTTTTCGCTGATATTAGGTACATTTTTACGTTTTAAGGCTTAATTTCAATTTCTTTTCAAAAAAAAAAAAAGAGTTTTAGCTATGAATAATATTGAGAAGGAAAGAAACTTTTTTCAAACTCGTAAACAGGGAGAGAAAAAAGTACGCTGTCATCATAGAGCCTACTCATTTTCCGCTTTTATTTATTTATTTTTTATTTTTTAAATTCTGATTTCTCTTTTTAACAATGACTGAACTTTCAAAGATTGGGAAATGGAGAGTATAAAAGAAAGATTTGTCAAATATTACTAAATGTTTGCTTGTGATTTAAAAAATATGTTCATTACTTTTGAAATGACACTGCAGAATGTCTCAAAAATGTCTTCACTTCTTCCGAACGTTTGCGAAAAACTTATAATATTGTTTCTTTTCTTCAATTAGTTTTTGAATGCAAAACATGTTTCTTATATTTCGGACGTAATAAAAAGTGCATTGGGTTCTTATCAAAATCACACTGTGTTCTTATACATAGAAGAGCTTTAATGGCAGACCGTCAAAATGAAATTATAAATCTTTACTTTTTCGACCCAAAACCGCCATAAGCTTTCTTTTCAGCTTGAAGTAAATTCATCTTGTTCAAAATCACTCGTAATCCATATATATATTTCACTTAACATGGACCAGTTATGACTAAATTTTGCGGTACGAAACGATATTGACATCATACCAAACATCTATGATCAAACGATAATTAAATAATTGTTTAATGGTTAGCATAGAAAAGTAACATAATGTTTGTAGTTATTATCGTAATTTATGGCGACTTAAACAAATTTACTACTATTTCTTAAAAAATATTTCCATTTATAACTCATTTTTTAATTTCCGATTCCTTGGAGTGGCAATACCTTTGTTTGTTTATATTCAGCGATCATTCTCATGTTTATATCTAGCGATCTTTTCTTTAAGCCTTTCGAATTTTAAAGCGTTTTTTGCGATTTTAAAATTTCTTGTATCGCGGACCAGTTGCGATGATATATGATACAGATAACAAACTATGGTAAAACGATATTTAAAAATGCGTTTAATAATTAACATAGAAAAGTCATCGAGCGATCATTCGCAAGTATGAATGTTGAACTTATATCCCACAGATGTTCTGCGGGGTAACAGCTAGTGTACAATAAATATGAATAAAACTTTCGAAAACAAAGTTGAAGTGAAGGTTACAGAGAAGCTCGAGATTTTTGAAACCTTTTGAAAGATAATGTCTGATTTTTTTTTTTTTTTTTTTTTAATTTATAAAATTTACTGCCCAGGTCCAAAAAAAAAAAAAATTCAAAACAGAGTCTTCTGTGTATAACAATCTTTTTATCCTAATAAAACTGCACAATTTTTTTATGTATTCAGTATATTTGTTTGGGTTAGTGCTGACCTTTTCTGATAATTTGCAATATCACAGTTACTTTGGTAATTGAAATACTTACACTATTGGATTGAATAAAGAAATAATACTCTGCTATATTATACACTGATGGAAAAAAAAAATCCCAACACCAAGAAATAATTATTGTAGAGTAATGAAATTTCAGCAATACATTTATATAAGTAACGTACGTAATTTATTACAATTTCAAGATCACAGGTTAATTTAAGCCCGAGAAGAGCCATTGCAGAAGTGAAATACAGGTACATTAATAACCGGTATAACCGCCAGAATTTTGAATGCAAGCATACAAACGTGCATGCATTGAATCATACAGGTGCTGGTGGGTTGGAGTTCCATGCCTGTTGCACTTGATCGATCAATACAGGGACGGTTAGTGCTGGTTGTGGATGACGCTGGAGTTGTCGTCCAATGATGTCCCATACGTGTTCAATTGGAAACAGATCTGGTGATCTGGCAGGCCAAGGCAACATGTCGACACCCTGTAGAGCACGCTGGGTTACAACAGCAGTATGAGGTCGAGCGTTATCCTGTTGGAAAACACCTCCTGGAATGCTACTCATGAAAGGCAGAACAACAGGTTGAATCACCAGACTGATGTACACATTTGCTGTCAGGGTGCGTGGGATAACCACGAGAGTGCTTCTGCTGCCATAAGAAAGTGCTCCCCAGACCATAACTCCAGGTGTGGGTCCAGTGTGTCTAGGCCGCTGACAGGATGGCTGCAGCCGCTCACCTGGCCTCCTCCTAACCAACACACGGCCATCACTGGCACCAAGGCAGAACCGGCTTTCATCAGAAAACACAACAGATCTCCACTCCGTCCTCCAATGAGCTCTAGCATGACACCACTGACGTCGCAAACGGCAGTGGTTTGGCGTTAGTGGAATGCACGCTACAGGACGTCTGGCTCGAGCTGTCCTTGAAGTAACCGATTGGTAACAGTTCGTTGTGTCACTGTGGTGCCAACTGCTGCTCGAATTTTTGCTGCAGACGCAGTACGACTCGCTACGGCCATACGCCGAACACGGCGGTCTTGCCTCTCAGTAGTGCCACGTGGCCGCCCGGAACCCGGTCTTCTTGAGGCAGTGCCTCCCCTTGACCACTGCTGCCAACATTCATGCACAGTGGATGCATTCCTGCCAAGCCTTTCTGCAAACTCGCGGAAAGAAAACCCACCTTCTCGAAGGCCTATTACACGACCTCGTTCAGACTCAGTGAGCTGTTGATAATGGCTTCGTCGTCTTCTTAAAGGCATTGTGGACTAACATCAACTCACTACATCAAATCTCGACGCTTAACAACACTCAGGAACGTTACAGCGCGTATTTAAAGCAAACCTGATTTGCATCTTCCGTGTGTCGCTACTAGCGTCACACTGATGCGCCGAGAGCAAAATTTGAAACGACGTCATCGTTCAGATGTATAAACACGCCTGCCAAATTTCGTTTCGCTAGCACAACTCCTTCTTGGTGTTGGGATTTTTTTTTACATCAGTGTATGTGCATATACTTCGTCTTGTGTTTTCTCGGTTTATGTGGCAATCCTTCAACACGCTGGAGCAAAAAACGATTTTGTACGTATCTCTTTCACTGAAACAATCTGAGATCTTACATTGCTCAAAGCCATAGCCGAGTTAATAATTTATCATATAATAATGGAATGAACGTAAAATTAAATCCTTAGGAGCATTGGATGTTTGGATAGTTTTAGCTTTTTGCTGAAAAAGCTATCGAATGTTTTGGTACGTAATGAGGCAAAATATCCTACTAATGATGAAAGCTGATAGTTTGAATTATGTCCGTACTTCTTTCACAAACTTGGTCTAATTGTATTATTTTTAACTCACAACGAAAATAAATATCCTTGGAAATAAATTGCCAGTCGTTTCGTGTCTTAGCTGTTATATTAAACGTAGCGTTATATTCATATTTCTAGCTTTCTAAAAAATAATGCTTAATCTTACAAGTACATCTTTACCACGAAAACTTGTTTTTTGTTTTAATGACTTTCTAACAATATTATTCATTAATTATTAAAAACTTCCTGTTAACTTCAAAAGCTTATTACTTCAATAGTTTAAATTATTTTTAAAACATGTTATTCATTCTTTTGAACATATCGCACATAAAGTGATTCATTTTACTTTTGTATGCAGTTTTTGTAATGTTATCATCACGATTTCAAAAGATTTCTATTCATAAAATGTATCATGTGCTCGTCTTCGAGTGAAATTTTAAAGGATTGTATGGATAGAAGTGAAAAACAGCAAAATTATTGAAATGAATTCAGTAATGTTTAAAAATGAGAAAAAGTATAATTACTAATTATAAATCTATGCTTATTTATTTTTTATGTATAAATTAAAACTAGTTTCCTGATTCAGATGTGAATTGCACATATAATCTGCAATGCATTGGAAAAATTATCGGCATCTTTAAATTAGATTTTTACGTAAACAAAACTTTTGCACAGCTATTCAGAAAATTTTTAATTATGATTTTCTGAGTTTACGTTTTTCCCCCCTAACAGGCGTTTTTTTTTTTTTTTTTTTTTTTTTTTTTTTTTTTTTTTTGTTTGCGAGTTTTAAAAAAACAGAAAGCTAGAATATATTTTTGGTATTGAACTTTGATAAAATATTTTTGAAATTTGGAACAATAAATCATAAGACATTTTTTTAAATGATACTATTGAAAACAGGAGTTGAGTATGGTATTGGTTTTAATTTGCTTGTAAATTGTTTATTTTTATTTCTGTAATGCATGTAATCATTTACATGCATTACAGAAATAAGAATAACGAACTTCAAATAGCTAAAATGTTTTAATTCGTTTTTTTCGACTAAAATCATCCGACTGTGTAGCTTTCGTGCATGTTATTTGTACATTCTGCTTCAACCATCTTTCAGTTAAAATTGTAAAAAGCCCCAAATAAAAGAAAAAGTTTAAAATAGACCTCGGTGGTAATTAAAAGTTTTTAAAGCACATTTTAAGACGCAGCGAAATGCGTCTATTTCCTTGTTATAATTTGCAAATAATCATCTGATTCGAACAAAACACTTTTGTTTAAAAAATTATCTTCTTCCTCAATCTCAGTTTTCATATTTGTAAAGTTTGTTCATATTTGAACAATTAGAAGAAAAATAGCATTAAACATAAGAAGAAGATTCCATCCTTCATAACTCTTGTTAAAACATGCAGAAGTTATTCAGAAAGCACGCTTGATGAAGGATTTGTGATTGGACTGTCTTAAGGCTATTTTTTAAACGGCACAAAAAATTAGCAACGTAAACGGGTGAAGATCAAAGGTTTTTGGCTGAGAGAGTGAAAAAAAAATGTTGCATTAATAAATTAATAAAATTCCTGAAAATCTAAATAGCTTTTTTTATAATCTTACATAATATTATTGATTATATTATTCTATTTGTGGTGCAGATGAAAAATGAAAAAAAAAAATTTAAAGAGGTTTTAAAAAAATGGGATAAATAATCGAAATTTTTCTTACATTGCAGATTGCAGTTGTGAGCCGCAATAACCCAGATAAGACTGCAACCACGTTTCGCGATAAAAAAAAAAATTAGTTAAGGAAGATGTTGGAGTAGGTATGAATGGCACTATTGTTTTTCATCAAAAATAACAATAATTATAATCACATACCTGGGAACCATTCCCTGAAAAATTGTATAGGTGAAGAATCCAGCGTTGACTTGTTTGAATTTATAATCTCATAGGAATTGAATAAAGATAAGTATTAGAGTCATATTTTTTATGCATTCAAATGAATTAATTCATCTGTAAGAAAATGTGTTTGCCACAGTACAAAATTGAAGACAGACATTTGTTTTTGTAAATCATGTATTCTTTTTATTTTGTCACCACAAAAGAACATTTTATCTAATCAATAACGAGCCTTTTTTGTAAGTGCATAATTATTAAACATGTGCAAGCATATCAAAATAATACTGTGTGGCACATTTGAACAAATAGTATAAAATGTAGAAGTTCAATATAATTAGCAAAACACCCAACATATTGATGTCAGTTTAGTTGCACTTAAATACATGATGAGATAGGCATTAGAGAAACCATCATATTAATTATGGTCTCGAGAATAGTAAGAAATAGCACTCACGACTGATTTTCATAATGCATGACACTTGATTTCCAGTACATAACTAACGGCAAAACAGAAACTCACTTCTTTTAAATTTGGAGGGGAGAAAGTAAAAGTCCCCTGGACGCCAAATATTTTACCGCTCCAAATAACTAGTAAATCAAGTCATACATTAACAAGTTTTCTTTTCTTATTTTTTTTTTAATGCGCTATCGCACTAAAAGACAGCATATTGACATACTAATTATGGCACAGGAAATACATATGGCACTTTCGGAATATAAATGCTCATTAATCTGATCGAGTTAATGAATCTCTTCCTGAATGACCATGTATGCAATATGCATCACTTTCAACATTTCAGTTCATTGAGAAATAGAAGGCTATGAAAATGATTTTACTGTATTTGGCCGTTGGGGTCAGAACAATGGAAAACATATTTCAATCAAAGCCAAACACTTTATTTCATAAATAAAGGACTTGTCAGTAAGTAAAATACTGAGTGGAAGGCACTTTTAAATGTTTAATCAAAGATTCATTTTCTTAAAACAGTAAGAACAGCTTACTGATGCAAAGGCGGCACAACGGCAACCATGCATTGACCCAAATTTTAGCACAGTAAAATTTAAAAGAAGACATGGGCATTACACAATTTAATTTAAAAGCAGAAAATTTGGTATTAAAACGAATACTTAGCACATGGTATTCCCGGCAGGTCAACTCAATACGGGGAATTCTAAGTCCATTGTTTCGGGAAAAAGGCCCCTCGTTTTTCACGTCCTTCGCATTTCTAAAAAAAGGCGCTACTAACTTTTTCGAATATTTTCAGCAGCGTTGCTGAATTGCATGCTGGGGCGAGTCAACTTGTTGACCAATGAGAGTGCGATCACATTCAAACGAGGCACTACGTCACACACAGTGCAACAGTAAACGAAAATTCTAGAAAGATTGGAGACGGAACATGAAAGCTTAATCAAAGCTTTGAATGACCTTGGATGCACACCAGGTGTGAATTGTCACGCTTGAAAAGAGAAGGAAAGAATTACGAACATTTTTCCTACGTTCTGCAAATTTTCGTACAGTCGGCGACTCATTCCTTCCTTAAGCAGGGGGGGGGGGGGTTATGTGGTGCGTTTGCGATGAAGCAAAGCGCAAGACAAAAAAAGTTGAAATGTGAGGTGGCACACTCTCACACTATTTCATAGAGCATTTTTTATAATATAAACAAGTGTATGATTTACATTGTTTTATGTATTAAAATCATACTCCTACACATCGCTTTTCCTCTTATTACGATTTCGAAGATTGAAATCGATTTTTGCAATTTGTAATGAATTTGTACAATAAAAATAATTTAAATATGTAAGATTTGGGGGCTCTTATGTAAAAAATTCTCAAAGTGTGATTCTTACGCTCTTTTAAAAAGCTCTTTTGATATAGCATGCGAAGAAAACAAGTATTGAAACAATTTTGTTCATATTTCTAGTCTCGCAAAGAAACGTGTCTTCATCTATATTCCGACTGGTTCTCAAATTTCTGTTTCAAAGAACAATTTTAGGCAACAAAAATATATTTTTGGGCTGCCGTATTCTTAAAGAAAAATATTTAATTTCTTCTTATGCGAAGAAAAGAATTCGTGGTATTCTTTAATATTTATCATTCATGTCTATTTCCAGCTGTTAATTAACGTACAGGTATCCATTTGTAATTAAACATATCATTTTCATAAAGCACTTTATATTATTAATTGATGAAAAGATAAAAATTTTAGATTTGAGAAAATTCTTGAATAAAAAAAGAGCCCATTAGTGTAGGCGTATAAGTTGTTTTCTATAGGTTACGATTTACTATTTAAAACTATTTACCCCCAGAGAAAGTTCAGAAAATGAGCTGACAGCACTGAAGTACTACTAAACTGCTGAAATCGTAACACTTTTCATGTTGGATTATCAGAATTACATTTGAAGTAAAAGGCTTGATGTGAAATTTTTTCGCATTTAAACAGTGCTTACATTTTAATAGAACAATCGAAGTTTGTGATGCAAGCATTACGACTGCACGTACTCAGTACGTTCAATCGGAGCGTTCTACGCACATCAAAACACTGTGAAAAATTCCAGTTCAACCTTTCACCAAAGAAATATAAAAAATGTCGAAATTTAGTTGCAACCAACATTTGGTACTAAGCTGAACCATTATAATAGTGTATTTTCACGTAGTTTCACCATGAATGGGAAGATAGGAGCCATTATAATGGCTCAACTTTAGTACCAAATGTTGGTTGCAGCTAAATGTCACCATTTTTTCCTTGTGTCGTTAATTGATAGTACAATAACAAGTCGAATAGCTCTGCTGTCGAGCCATTTTCAAAGCAAAAATAAACAATAGTTGTGTTGTTTACTGCAAAGACGGTAACAGAAATAACACAAAATTTTGCTCTTTTTTTAAACCAAAATGTATTTGCATTTCTACTTTTCTGTTACACACAGGCTAAAGGATTCTGTGCAGACAAAAAATTACTACTGAGCAAAGCTTAAACTCCTAAGTAACCGACGCACCTTTGAACAAAGTTCCACCTTTTTCAGAATGATAATATAGGATCAAATTTTTTGATAAATGCATCCAAAAGTTGTATCAAAAATTAAAAAACAATATTAATTTATGTATGAATCAGTTTTTGTTTCAATATCCCTTTAAAATATAAATATTTAATGAAGGAAATAGCTTGTAAATTTTCAAGAGGACTTTTTTTCCTTGTGTTCCTTTGAACTAGATTTATGAGCTCTGATTCGTGCTCATCGTGATTTTTTATATGCTTCATATCCAACACGTGTATCTGTTAAACTCTTCGTGAAGTTTTGGGTTGCTAATATTATTTCTTGATTTTTTTTTTTTTTAATGTAAAAGTAGGGTGGCCATAATTAAACTAACAGTGTTCACAGTTTTTGGTTTTCTAAAGTAAAAAAAAAAAAAACTCAATTTCTCAGTTTTCTTTAAGAAACTTTAGTTTTTAAATAAATTGCAAGCATTATTTTTTTGCTGTTAAAATTAATCTTTCATGTACATTAGCTATTACGAAATTTAAAATATTTATTAAAGGATTTAGAAGAATTATATAAACTATAAAAACCGTACATTATTTGCCTTTCCTTTTTCGCACAAAACGTTTCTTAAACAGAAAAACACTCAATTTCAGCATGAAATAAACATTATTTTCTCTCATTTTAAATTATTGCTAGCCTAATGTTTAATTATTTTTTGTTTATCATTTACCAATTACGACTTCAGTTTACATTTTATTTATCATAAAGCTGATAAATCATAATTGCTCACCTTTCGAGAAGCGCAGTGTGGATTTTAAAGGAAAAATTGCTAGCTTCAGCTATATCTTTCAGAGACGTTGTAAAAATCATTTCTTATTAATGAGGTGAAATGTTTTGGTATTCTTGCTACGGAATTTTTGGCGCTTTTATATTTAATCATCTTCAATCTCGAAAAAAAAAAGCATCAATAATTCATCCCAAAAATTTTCACGCACAAAAGCTTCTTCAGAAAATAATAATCCCAGCTATTGGAATGGATACATTACAAGCCGGAAAGAAGACGATGTCGAATACCTTTTCTTATTTCGTTTTAAACGTCAAGTCTAAAAACTAATTAATGAAATTTCCGAAGTATTTCCATACCGTTATCTCAGAAAAGAAATAATAAATAAAATCTAAAAATTTCTTTAATTAGAATTCTTTTGTCAAAAAAAAACTCTCGAAAATATTTAGCTTACATTCACACAGAGAAGGAAATATTTATTTCCCCGACGACTTTCTTCCTTTCACTACCATCGGCAATTGAGAGAGAAAAAAATCTCCGAAATAGTGCTCTAAAAATATATTATCCGTAGTTTATCACAGTTGTCTGGCTTTTTAATTCAAGAACAGTGAATAAAAGTGCCTATCATGCATGTTGCCGTAGTGTAATAATTAATATTTTTTCTTATCTTTGGAGTATTATGAGAGTATCTTGCAGAGGGTTTTACATTTTTGATTTAGGGCTAGAAGCGAGATAGCTACAAAAAATTCTAATTAAGAGTGTTGCAAAAGTAAATTTTTCTTTGAATAAGCACAATGCTTCAAACATTTTTTTCCACCCTCTTAAAGCAGCAAAGAAAATAAACTCAATCTGAAATGTCAGGTTTAAAAAAAAATTTAATTTTAAAAAATAATAAAAATTTAAAAAAACGTTCTTTTGAACCTAAGTCAAACTGGATTTCATCCACTCTCCCCAGAAGTATTAATTAACATTTTTTGCCATGCGAACTTTGAACATTTAATCAAAAACTTCATGGTATTCAAACTGACTAAAGTATTCCTTGAAGTAATAAAACAATAAATATCACTCAAAATTTTAGCCGCATTATGTATCGTGGTTGATATTTTATTTTTCAGTTTCCATCTTCTAAGTTGAAATTTTATATTGCATCTGATGCAACATATTTGATTAGCCTTTTCAACATAACAAAATAAGTAATCTATTGTTAGTTTTAAATATAATTGTTTGCATGATTTGGAATTTCAATAAAAAAAGGGATGCCAAGATGAAAGACAGATTCTTGAGATGCAAGGATAAACGTTTTAACCGTTTTCGAGTTGCATCTGTCATCGATGTTCTTTGCTTTTTCCGCTCATAAAATCTTATTTCGTGCACTTAAACCTAGTTGAACGGTACAAAGACTAGTACACTGCGGTAAGTTGAATATAGATTCCTCATTTAGACTACTGTAGAAACTTTTAAAAATAGTTTTATTATATTCTGAAAAAAAAAATGTTATATCTGAGTTTGTTCCTAATAAATGTCTTTTTATGGTGCCCAACTTTTTGGAATTTGTTATACTTCACATCTCGGCCTCATGTTCTTACGCTGGGCAGTTCTTTTCCTGCACTGATGAAGAGGTTCCATTGTAGCCTCGAAATAGCGATTTGCATTATTGTTTTGACAATTTGTGCTTTATTTACGTTGTTTTTTCCTGGTACTCATTAAATATTTTGCACAGAATTCGCAAATTTCTGCAGAGATGTTGCGTAAATATTTTGCTGTCAGGGTTGTAATGGCTTGTTAAATGCTGCGGGGAAATTAAAGTATGGTAAGCAAAGCTATCACTCTTTTGTCGAATGAGACATCATTTTGTTTTAATTTGTTCAACCATTTTTAAGATTAGTTTTATTTTAAAAATAACATAATTAAAGGATTCATTCAACATTTTCTTCAGCAGTCGCAACTTTTTTGCACTACTGTTAAATTTATGTGAATATTATGATGGTAGAAATGGTGAGGGAAAACTACAAACGGTTTTTGTAAGCGTAACTACCCCGCTTATAATAAAATTCAAAATAATTCGCGCCAATAAGATCACTTTAATAACTCGATTAATAACTCTATAATATTATTCTTTGTTATTTATTCTTTAAATTGTTGTTCATCACACATTGTTGTCCATTCATAAGTGAGTAAACAAGAGTTAGACTTTCAAAACTTTGATATAACTCACGGAAAATATATCCTGCATCTTCGTTTGTTGCTGAACTTGTATACACAACTGTGATAGGAGCCTCGATTTTTTTCATGATTTGAGATACTTATTTCATGAGCAACAACAAATGCTTTGCTTAGAAAATCAATGTAGAAGTAAATGACAGCAACGTTCAGTTGCATTTCTGCTAATATCGTCAAGCGGACCAAGACCAAATCGACGTAGCAAATATTGAGGGTGCTTTCACACCAAAGGCAGCAAAGACAAAAAAACTTGTCTTTCTCATCTGCGCAAGCGCAAGGCAAAGTTTTGCCTTCAAAAATATGATCTGCACTTGCGCAGATGAGAAAAGACAAGTATTTTTGTCTTTGTCGCCTTTGGTGTGAAAGCATCCTGAATTCAAAACTGCTTGTTCTCGGCGACATAACTCTTTGAAAATTAGTAGTACAGCTTACACTGTTAAAAAAAAATCCCATAAATACTCGAGAATCTCGTTGGAAATCATTTATCCGATGTCTGACGTAAAATTTCAGAGATTAGAAAACAAGAAACTCCGAAGTCTTTACAAAAGGAAATTACAGAAAATAACAACAGAGAATACTCTGTAAACTGACAGCAATAGATACTGTGCCGCTGTAGGCGTGTCATCTGTGAGTACGCTGAATTACGCCTTCTGGTACACAAAGTGGAAGAAGAGTCCAGAACTTGAACTCCCGCGTTTGTGATTCCTGTGTCCGCTTGACCAACCATACCTTCAAAATTTGGAGGACTGGCTGGCGAGGGCTAGATTGATCATTAGATTTGGAAAAAAGACGTACGTCAACCATATATAATGCATTCCTTGACAATTTTTAAACTAGTTGCCATAGATTACTGAGAAACTTGATTCGTGGCTTCTTAACAAGTACATACGTAAACTTCACGGAACTTTATCTATAGTTATACAGAGAGCGGGAAACAAGAACTTTACTGATAAACTGTTGATTATTTAATTTCAAACAAGCTCTTCGTAAATTTACAAAGATACTCAGTTCCTTTTCTGTATTTTTACACAAATGTTTTACAGTGTATATTTGTTTTGTGTCTTGTAATATTTTAATCGATCTAAACAGATGCAAAATAATTTTTTTAGTCAAGAAATTTTTCTGAAGTTCTTAGTTGAATATGAATTCGTGTTTCGGGAGCGTAATATATATCTAAGTTTATTGCAAAACGAACGTATATTCGTTTACAGAGGGGATTTTTTTCCTTCATGTATATATATTTTTGATTATTTGTTTAGTTATAAATTCCTTTGTAACCTTCTCAACGAATATCTTTATGTGCTACAATGAAATAGGTGCTAACGGAATGAGAGATGGATACCGTTGAAAAGCCTCTATACCTTAAAAGTCTTTAAGTAGGTTTATATCTAGCCCCCTTCGTTCAAGATTTTGCTACTAGTAAATTTTGCGTTGTCTTATTGCTTCATTGTTCTCATGCAAACAAGTAAGCAAAAAAAACGCAGTAAGTGTCCTTTTTAGATCGTTTATGAGGGTAAAAAGTTTCTCTTTTTTCGTATTTCTTTAGTCACATTAGATTCAAATTAGATTTCACCAAGCTCGGCCTAGGTGAAAACAATTTACTCCCTGCGAAAGCTATGCAAATCTAACCATGATTATCCGAATGAGTAGCAATTTTAGGGATTTAAAAGTAATCTTTTCTTGAGAAGACTTTTATTTATTTGATCAAAACTCTCTGATGAAAGTATTCTTAAACCCCGAAGTGATTATTCAGCTGCAAATATTAAATATATATGTTTTCTGTAGCTCTTACTTATATCCTTTATTTCAGTTACCTGCTAATGCTGTGATGATTTCTGTGTTCATGTGAATGTAAATTTTTCCTTGATTATGTTTAAAACATAGCAGGTGGAAATTAATATCATATTCATAAAAGTTTCTTGATTCAATTTATTCAAATCATAGATTACCATCAAATCTTTAGTATTGTACTATAGCGGGCAGTTGTTTGCAAATATTTAGAATGCTGGTTAAATATCATTATGAAGAATGAAATTTATTAATATAATTACACATGGGTAACCTTGCTGACAGATCGTGGGAAATGTTCTTGAAAGGCGAGTGTCAATTACTCAACTCAAAGTCAGAAGCAAATTTACTTACTAATTTCAGTAAAATAACCGACTTTTATTATATCACGAAAACATTTGAAAAGGGCCGTGGTAGCCTAGTGGTTAAGATGTCGGGCTACCAACCGAAAGATTGGGTTTTCGATGCCCGACCCGCTGAAGACCCAACATGTACACTTGGGGATACGTGCATGTAAAATCCGTGGAACCTGAAGTCCCGGGGCAGTTCCGAGGGTAGCGGAGGGTGGCTCGTATATAAACGGAAGACGCTCCCTTACTGCCTTAATTCCTGGTTGCCCTGCGAAGGGGAGCTTGGATACCCAAGTGGTATTAGCAACAACAAAAGATTTGAAAATTTTCGTTCTGATAAGGTCACATGACAAATTACGCAATGCATTACTTAACCCTTTGACGGTTAGGGAAACGAGCAGTTTTCGTTTACTTAATTCGCGCAGTATTACGAGTAAACATTAGTTGAAAGTGGCAGCTGTTTTCCCCGCCGTTCTTCCGAAAATGTCACCCTTCTCTGGAGATGCCGTAAATAGCTCGCCTCACGGGTTTTAAAAATTTTCTTAAAGTATTTGTAGTACATAAATAACAGTTTTTACGTACTTTAAAATAAATAATAATTATTAAATAGTAAATTATAAATAATTTTAATCAATTATATAAATAATAATAGTTAATTATAAATATACGTTGCAGAATGATAATGGCGAACGAGCTCAGCTCGTCAGCGCGCATTGGGGAAAAATTTCACTACGCGAGTAGTGCTCTTTCTATAACCATTTCGGTCGAAATCTTGCTCCCGAGCGGAACTCGCTTGCGCGCTTTATGAAACACGATTCGATTGCGAGCTGAACTCGTTCATAACCATCAAAAGGTTAATAGATCTCGTTTTATAATACGTGTAGCTGAAAATATACTTACAATATTTTGTAACATAGGTGTTAAATATCTTATTTAACTTAGGGAAGTCTGTCGTGTTCACCATTGACAGCTAAGGAGCAAGATTTTTTTTTTCGTGTGACTAGGGCGGAGTTTATAAGGCATGGCATGTCAACTATCTTAGGCCAGTACCATTGGACACCGATTCAATAGTTCAGGCGTAATAATGGTAGAACATATTATGCCTGAAATGCTTTGCACTTTAAACAAATTGTTACAATTCAATGTGGAACTTTTCTTAAAAATTGGGAACAGCCTGTCCAGATGGATAATCAATGACGAAAATTCTTGCTTTATATAAAAGGAACATTTATTACGACATATTTACACATATATTAAAACTATTTTAAACAGCACCTCCTTATTGACGCTACATTTCTTTTTCTATTAATTCCAAATGTTTTTGCTCGAGACGACATTTCGTTTCCATCCCAACATAAAAATAGCTCGAGGCGACATCTCGTTTCCATCACAACATAAAAATATAAATGAAGGAAATTTATGCCCGACTAAAGGCTCATCTTTAACATACTCCCCATCTTGAGTTTTTTAAGATCATTAGGAGAAAACTCAACAAAATGCACTTTAGAAGGTCTTTGAGAATACCGTTTAGTCTCTCATAAAATCCTCCCCACCTTGGGCGGATGGAGGGTTTACTTAATTCTGTTTGGATTTTTGCCCAATCAAGTTGTTCAAAAGAGGAGTTGGACTTTAAACGAAGCATATTATCATGGTCAGCAAAGACTTGGAAATCCTTCAAAGTTTTTTTTTTTTCTTCTTCTTTTTCAACTTTTTCTTGGTTCATATTTGCAGTTGACTTAGGCCAATGGTCTTTGGGATGTTTCAGCCATGTTGGTTCTAGACTCCACTTGGACTCCAGTTGTTGTTTAGTTTCGCATCCCCTAGAAAGAAGGTCCGTAGGATTCCACTCTCTTGGAACATGGAACCAAATTCTTAGGAGAAGTCGATTTCCTTATTTCCGGGATTCGGTTGCTCACAAATACTGACCATTGTTCCTGTCTCGTAATCCACGTTAACACTGTTGATGAGTCCGTCCAAAAGTACTTGTCATTATTTTCATCGCAAAGTTTTAGAGCGCAGTTCATGAAATCAAATAATCGTGCTCCAATCGTAGCTCCCCTCAATTCAGGGTGAGGCATCGTACTTTTCTTAAAGGGAGTTATTCTTGATTTAGCGTGGAGTAGCTGCACCTTTACAGAACCATGAGAAATTTCGCATCTTAGAAATATACAAGCAGAATAAGCTTTCTGGCTCGCATCAACAAATGTGTGCAGACTTAATTTTGATTATGTCGTGACGCCAAACCATCTAGAGAGTTTAATATCATTCAAACAATGCAAACCTCTAAACCATGAAAGGAATTTCTTCTTTATGTCATAAATAACTTCTGAATCGCAACTGTCTTTTGTCTTCCAAGTTTCCCGAAGTAAAAGCTTAGGTTGCATCAAAGCTGGAGCAAGAAACCCAATTTGATCAAAGACAACTCGTCTTTGTCTGTAAGTCTTGACATTCTCTTCGTCATACAATAGAAATCGTAAGAAATTTCTATCATCTTCACTCAAAGAAATTTGTAGGAATGCTCTTCTTATATCAGAAACCACCCCTATTTCATACATGTGAAATCTGGCTAACATATTTGGAATTGTCTCGATAAAGTTCATTCTGGTCTTTAAGCAATCATTCAGTGATGGATAGTTGGGAATCTTAGCAGAAACATCGAAAACGGGCTGAATTTCAAAAGATGTCAGTGATATTTCTTTAATAACTGGGCGATGGGGGAGGTAAATGTGATTCATTCAACAGCAATTCGTCTAAGGGAACTTCTATCACTTCTTCTTCGACCCATTCTTCAAAGACTTGCTGACATTTTTCTTTATCTCTCGTTTTCTCCAATTTCTTATAAGAATCATCTAATCTCCTGAGGGATAACTCACTGATGTCTGGCAAAACGGCATGATCTTTTTTCCATGGCAAACTTACTTTATACCTTCCGTCAGAACTCTGTTTAACAGTGTCTTGAAAATTAATCATAACAACTTTTTGTAAATCTTCTCTAGTATTCTTTCCAATCGGATCTATAATGCCATTTAGCTCTAAGTTCCCCAAAAATGAAATAGGTAGTTCTTGGGAGAGCATACTAATAACAGTCATATCCACATTAGGTTGTTTTAGCCGAGGGACCTTTCCCATTAATGTCCATCCTAATTTAGTCTCTAAAGCGACTAATCCTGATGTCAGTTCCTCACGCTTACCGGTGAAAAGTCTTCCAGCAACATCGGCACCTAACAGTACTTCAATTGGTCGTGAGTTTCTTCGAACATCTGTTATATGAATGCCTTTCGTTTTCAGTTCCTGTAACCAAGGTCCTTTTCTAATACTGGAAACATCATTACAAATAATATTTTGATCTAAAGCATCTAGACTGCAGGTGTAATTTCTTTTGAGATCTGTTAAGAGAATTTTATAGCAACGGTTTCTTAACTTTTGCTTTTGAACCGCCAAACAATGAATGACTAAGTTCCTCCTTTCCCCGCACTTCGAATCCCATTTCTCTAACAGTGGATTTCAAAATATACGATTTCTGTGAACCTGTGTCAATGACTAAACGAACATTCCGTTTGCCATCTTTACCGGTTAATTTTACAACTAAAGTTTGCAAGAAAACCTCTGTTGAAGTCCTTGAATGCAACGCATCTACATTTTTTTCTAATTCACTGTCACTTTTTGCAGTCTCCTTAATTTCATTCTTCTTAATATCAGGACACATAATCTCATAATGACGGCGTGAACAAATGCGGCATTTTATAAAACTTCTACATTTATTAGCTAAATGTCCTTTTTTAAAACAAACAAAACAACAACCAAGTTTCATTAGAAAATCTCGTTTTTGATCCATTTGCTTTATCTTAAATTCCTTGCAATCTTGTAATAGTTGTTCATCATTTTCACAGAAAAAACATTTAATTCTTCTTCTTCTATTACTTGAGTGATTCAATAATTCAGATGCAGTTGAAAGGCGATTTTCGTTTCCTTTACGTGATAATTCATACGGATCTCGTTTACTGTTAGGAGGGGGAAAACATTCGGTGTTCTGAGTACTTGAACTTGAAATTAAAGCAGCGGCTTTTTCTCGACTTACCACTTCTGATTTTAAAATGTTAATAATTTCTGAAACCTTCCATTCATCGTCTGTGCAGTATTTCTTAGTAATTTCCAATACTATGTCGTTTGGTAATAATCTAATCAAAATAGGACAAAGTAGGCTCCCATAATTATCTTCCGTTATTCCCAGCGATTCCAAATTTCTTATCTCAGTTTGACAAGTGTCAAATAATTTACGTAAGGAAGTAATATCGGTCGATCTTCTTACGGCAGTAAGACTGAACAATTTGTTTAAATGAGAGTTAATGACAAGTGTTTTCTTGCCAAAACGGTCCTTCAAGGTGTCTACAGCTGATAGATAATTATTATTGGTCAAGCTAAATCCTTTGATTGCGTCAGACGCTATCCCTTTCAAATATGAGCGTAAGTAATTAAATTTATCGACGTTAGAAATGCCTGTATTCTTATGGATTGTAGATTCATATTGATCCCAAAATCTTTGCCAATCCGAGGGATCACCATCAAATTTATTAATAACTAATTGTGGTAAACTAATGTGAGGTGGCTCAAATCTCTGAAATATAACTCTTTCTTCTGAATTATTTACAGTCGTCGTTGGCATATTTAAATCCGCGCCAAGATTTGGCGCGTTTTATTTTTGTTTTCCAAATTATCAAATTAGTATTGCATTCATCACATTTCAATACTTCTGTTTCTAAATCTTTGAATTCAATTGTTTTTTGAATTTCAACATCAAGGCAGTTAAGCTCCTTTTCTTTAAAATCTAATTCCGCCAGAAATTGTTCCAACCCATCTTCATCCGCATTACCCTCTAAAAATTTCGCTTCTATTTTTCCAATTAACTTCGTTGTTTGACTTCTTACGACAGTACGTTTCGCCTTATTAACTGCATCCATTATGATAAAGAGGGATTATAAATTCTAAAAATACTTCTTATTATAACTAAAATATATTTATAAATACTCAATTCACCAATTCAAAACATTGCAGTTATCTTGAATCAAAATGTTCAAACATCGCAAGTAAATTACATCTTACCGCTAAATTTCGAAGAGGATATCAGAATCAAGCAAAAAATGGCGACTTCTCATAATTTCATCTGTTTTTACCTTCTAGACAAGCGGCCCACCCGGGGGCGCCAAATATTACAATTCAATGTGAAGCAAATTTACTTACTAATTTCAGTAAAATAACCGACTTTTATTATATCACGAAAACATTTGAAAAGGGCCGTGGTAGCCTAGTGGTTAAGATGTCGGGCTACCAACCGAAAGATTGGGTTTTCGATGCCCGACCCGCTGAAGACCCAACATGTACACTTGGGGATACGTGCATGTAAAATCCGTGGAACCTGAAGTCCCGGGGCAGTTCCGAGGGTAGCGGAGGGTGGCTCGTATATAAACGGAAGACGCTCCCTTACTGCCTTAATTCCTGGTTGCCCTGCGAAGGGGAGCTTGGATACCCAAGTGGTATTAGCAACAACAAAAGATTTGAAAATTTTCGTTCTGATAAGGTCACATGACAAATTACGCAATGCATTACTTAACCCTTTGACGGTTAGGGAAACGAGCAGTTTTCGTTTACTTAATTCGCGCAGTATTACGAGTAAACATTAGTTGAAAGTGGCAGCTGTTTTCCCCGCCGTTCTTCCGAAAATGTCACCCTTCTCTGGAGATGCCGTAAATAGCTCGCCTCACGGGTTTTAAAAATTTTCTTAAAGTATTTGTAGTACATAAATAACAGTTTTTACGTACTTTAAAATAAATAATAATTATTAAATAGTAAATTATAAATAATTTTAATCAATTATATAAATAATAATAGTTAATTATAAATATACGTTGCAGAATGATAATGGCGAACGAGCTCAGCTCGTCAGCGCGCATTGGGGAAAAATTTCACTACGCGAGTAGTGCTCTTTCTATAACCATTTCGGTCGAAATCTTGCTCCCGAGCGGAACTCGCTTGCGCGCTTTATGAAACACGATTCGATTGCGAGCTGAACTCGTTCATAACCATCAAAAGGTTAATAGATCTCGTTTTATAATACGTGTAGCTGAAAATATACTTACAATATTTTGTAACATAGGTGTTAAATATCTTATTTAACTTAGGGAAGTCTGTCGTGTTCACCATTGACAGCTAAGGAGCAAGATTTTTTTTTTCGTGTGACTAGGGCGGAGTTTATAAGGCATGGCATGTCAACTATCTTAGGCCAGTACCATTGGACACCGATTCAATAGTTCAGGCGTAATAATGGTAGAACATATTATGCCTGAAATGCTTTGCACTTTAAACAAATTGTTACAATTCAATGTGGAACTTTTCTTAAAAATTGGGAACAGCCTGTCCAGATGGATAATCAATGACGAAAATTCTTGCTTTATATAAAAGGAACATTTATTACGACACATTTACACATATATTAAAATTATTTTAAAGAGCACCTCCTTATTGACGCTACATTTCTTTTTCTATTAATTCCAACTGTTTTTGCTCGAGGCGACATCTCGTTTCCATCACAACATACAAATATAAATGAAGGAAATTTATGCCCGACTAAAGGCTCATCTTTAACACAATTCACGCCAAATACTCCCTAGCGTCGTCTGGAACGTGGTTTAAGCCGTCTACAGTGTTGAAATGCAGTCCAAACAATTGTGCGGTTTATCCGTGCTGTATTTCAATTAAATCTTTGGATATGATTTATGTAATGAAGAGGATGCTTTTGAGTAGAGCTAGCCACAAGGTTTATACTGTGAAAAACCCGTTTGTGAGTATTACTGGTCATTAGATGAATGAACCGATTACGATAAGTATTATCACAGTAAAAAGGTAACACACTAACAGGCATGGTAGTTATGCTTTTTAGTATGAGTAGCTTGAACCAAATATTTTGTATTAACATTAAAAGTGTTCTCTTCAATTCTAATTGTCCCATATTTTCGTGGTAAATTTAGTTATTCAAGATGGAAAGAATTCCATCAAAGCGGATAATTTTAGTTTAGACATCCAACATAGTAAGACACTAATTAAAGAAGAAAATCGGAAGTTTTCTTTTACAATTTGTGCCTTACTATGTGTGTGTGTGTGTGTTTTTGTTGTTTTTTTAGTTATACAGTAGGCACAAATTTAATCCTGAAAATTTTTTAGAATGTTTGCTGATTGCTCCCGTTTACAATTTTATCTCGAAAATATTAAATTTCAAATACAACCCTTGCGAAATGTCTCTATTATTTTTGCCAAATTTGCACTTAACTTCAAAACAAGTATAATGTGCATCCTACGATTGCGTAATGTAAATAGTTTGAACCGGAGTAGCTGTAGAAACTGTTTAAACCACTCTTTCACTTAGAATTTTCGTAGCTTTCCACACGTCTCTTCTCATGTCGCTACAAAATGTGTTTAACTTAAACTTCTATCTTGTGATAGTAAAGTTTCAGAGCTTATAGTTGTCAACGTGCTCTGATAATTCCTTCTGTTAAACTATACCCCATTCTCAAAAGCCAGCTTAGACTTAAATCCTCTTACATCGATTATACCACGTCATAACGAAAACAAACTAAAGAGCAAGAAAAATCTATATCTTTCTTGATAAGTTTGTTAAGCTAGGCGATATATCAACTTTCAGAAACACGTAATTAAAAATTTCGTTTTCTGAGAAGTTTCTAAACATCAGTGTGAATAGCGTTTTTATATTCTACGGAGTGTGTTTTCGAGATAAGGTACCTAAACAGAAACCTGTTGTGATATTTCTTAGTAAAAAAAACTACCTTTCAAACTTTACGGTAGTAAGATGGTACTCTATACAATAACGTTTCTAAGCTTATTTTTCTTTTGTTTATTCTTCTAAGAGAAAGAGGGGCTTATACAAATAAGACAGTATTTGACTTCACGTTTTCATATCGTCAGTAAATACTGCATTTAGTTTCGTATAACAATGACCTAAGAAAGCAATAGATCTTAACAAAGTTCTAAGAAAAATACGTCAATTCGCTTTTATTTGTTGAACAATACCGGATATTTAGGTTGGCAAAAAATACTATTTAGTTCAACTATTTATTTTGTAGAGTTCCATAAAAGACCGTTTAAAATAGAATATTACATTGTAATATAATTTTACAATAACATCTAAAATTTTCTCTTATGTGATTATTTAATATGAAATCCTTAGCATATTATCGGTTGTTCACGTGATAGTTTCATATTCCTGGATATATTTATTTATTTATAGTAATTTTTCTTTTTTTCATGTTGTACATCTACAATTTGTACTTTTAAGTACCTTCCGGTGCGATTTAATAGTGGTAAATTTTGTATATAATAACCATCTAATTTTTACTCAAGAAAACAAGTCTCATTTTTAACTCATACAAAAGTAAACTTTAAATAGGATATACCTATGGCTTTCAAGCATTTTTCACAATGACAGGTAGTCTACAGTACTGATAGCTCAATTGAATTGTTAATATTAGCATTCGACAGTAACTTTAGTCACATGACTAGTGCACCTCGTAAATGTGCGGTACGGCAAGAAAAGGATATGACGAGCTAGACTCGTCATTTTGTCGCAAAAGTTTAAACATATTTATTCGATGTGAAACATAAATTTCTAGTAAATTAAGCATTTAGGTACATACTTATAACAAACCGAAAGCAATAACAACAAACCTTTCCGTCGCTCAAGGTTATTTCCACCTGCATAGTGTGAAAAAATTAAATATTGAAAGTACTGCGCAATCACAGAACCTGAGCGACGAAATGTTTCTTATTGAGCTGTGCTCAATCATTGGACTTGAGCGACGAAATTTTTGGTGTGAAGTATTTTTTTTCTGTTGCACGTCACGACCCGACTACACAAATTTTGTTGGTGTTGCTGTTAGTCTGGAGCTAACTAAGAGAAAGTAGCTATTCAATAGACATGGATTCATCGCATTGTTTTCTTTTACCTTGAATTACAATTACCCTATTTTAGCTTTTATAAACAGGATGCAGTTTTAAAATATTTTAAGATCTTAGTCATTTGAAATCTTACATCATTACCAAGAAAAAAAATCCAATCTCCTTTAAAGACAACCATAAATTTGCGAAGTACATTTAACAGTACTGGTAAAATCTCAGCACCAATAACTGCAGGACATTCCAATGCAGGCAACAAACAAATAATTCACAAAATAACTCGTTAAGCTTGATAGCACTTTTGTGGTAAAGTAGAATGTAGCAAGATTGGTGTGAAATATAATAGTCTAATAACGATCCCATACGCAATTCACTCCATTTTATTTCGATATATTGTACTGTTTGTATAAATCATGACGGAGATACTGAACTTTTTTTAAAAACATGAAAATATATCTTATTTTGCGCAAAATTTTCTTCGTTTTGATTACGACATCGCCATATATATGATTTCCTAGTCATTAATATCAGTTCAGCAGAAAAGGTAACTTGCTTTTCTTGAAACTAAAAAATTTGTATTTCTGGAGATGATTTTTTTAACAATTTAATACTTCATTGCGATAGGGGATTGTGTCATTTAATATTTCGGAATGTAAAATTAAAATTAACAAAAGTCTAAAATAATGCGCATTGGTGGGATATAATTCGTCTTTCTCTGACATATATCAAAAGTGGCTATAAAGGAATACTTGCTTTATCGAAAACAAAATACATTGGTAATTTATTTGTTCTGAAAACTTGTGAACAATTATTCAGAATAAATAATCAACTTAGGGGCCGTTCATAAACGACGTCACGCTTTTTTCCCATATATTTGACCCCCCCTCCCCATCTTTGTCACAATATGTCGCACTTCAGTGGACACCCCTCCCTCCCCTTTGTCACGCGTCACGCTATGTTGCGTAATGCATGATGTCACACTTCTTGGTACCCCTCCCCTCCCCTTGTCACACTTTGTCACAATGTCCCGAACCCCCCTCCCCCCTCGACGCGTGACATCATTTATGAATGATCCCTTAGAGATAAAAGCAAATTTTTTCAAAAAAATGATAGTTTTAAACGGCTATGAATATGATACCGTAGTGCAGGGGATCCCAAATTTTTCCCAGTCGGGCACTCTTGGAGAAAATATAATTTTCTCACGGCACCCTATTCATACAGTACTTATTTGAACCTACTAAATATTTACTTATTTGTAAGATTTTAAAAAAACAATAAAAAAAGTAAGTGGTAAGAACCTAAAAGTAACGATTATTACTCACACTTAAAGATGCACGAATCTTAATTGCAATTTACCATCACATAATTTTGTTTGCTTAGCAACAAGGAAGATTTGATATCATGGAGCGCCTCGCGGTACCCCTTTTCTCTCGCCGTTGCACCTCAGGGTGCCGCGGTACCCAGCTTGGAAACCACTGCCGTAATATATAAATTTAAAAAATTATGAAGATCGCTATATAAAAAAAGTAGCAGCATTAAAAACATTAATTTACGCATTTTGTTTACATTAAAGGAAAAAAATTTGGTAATTTCAACAGTCTGAAAGGACCGTTTTAAATACTGACTTTTAGGACTGTTTGATTACAGCAATGTTACCAAATCATGAAGCGCAGCTTACATTTTCAGTATTACTCTAGAGATGAGAGACCGAAAACTCTTATAAGTTAATACTAAATGATAAGAGTAGTTAACAATTTTAGGAACTTAGAGGCGTTAGATTTAATGCAGCATATTCTCATTGATTTGGACTATTATAGTTAAGCTTCAGTGAAGAGCGAAATCAAGCGGAAATGGAGCTATAAATTGAACTTGAGGCAATTTCCTTGATCTAGGCTTCTCAGTTGCCCCATAATCTTCGATGAGATCGAAAGAGAAATGAGAAAGTTGCTTAGAAATTTACACATTAGCGGTAAGCACTCTTGGGAAAATGCACTAGAAGACTTGATTGGCAGTAAGTTAATTTTAGAGAACCGTACGCTGGGCAGTCAGTTTTTATGCTAGATAAGAATTGAATTAATCATAGTCATTAGTATAAATTCAAATGGAGACGTGCATAAGATAGCTTCAAATGCAACTAATTATCTCCTAACCGGTTCAAACTTACTCCGTACTCAGCTTGATTTCTACAATTGCATTATGTTTCAATAATCTGAAATATAATGAACATATCATTACTTGAAATATTATATCATAGATGAAGAGTCTGACGTATATATAGATGTGAGCGTGAAAATATATATATATATATATATACACATATAGTTGTTATATATTTGTATATACGTATAGTTGTTCGGGGAATAAATTTAAAAAAAAAACTCTTCCATTTTCCTGTTTAATCAACTTTGTATTCAATAACATAATAAATAACAATATCAAACTTTTTTTAATAACTTCCAGGGGGAAATGTTTCTTTCTGTTAATACGTTTTGAAATTATGTAACTACATCAAACTGGGTGTAAATTTGTCCAGAAATATTTTTAAATCTCTATTTAGCACAATTCAAATGCACGCAATATGAATCCTCTTTGAATCTGAAATATTTATTATTCACATCATTCGTGAAACACAACATTAGTGAACCACATTAGTCACACTAGTTAAGGCGCAATTATCTGTGCGCTTTTTATACTAGTGGTTTTTTTTTTCCAAATATGTATCTGTTGTGCATAATTATGTACATATTATATTATGTAGTTTCATTGCGCAGTTTTTCTTCATTTTGCTTATTCATTTATTATAAATTAGCTTTCTAAATTAGCTATTTTCTTAAAAAATTGAGTCACATGTTTAAAAAAAATCAACGTAAGAAGCTTAAATAATAAAGCTTAAGATATGTGCTTCGGTGCTACCAGGAACCAGTTTTACTATGCGAAAAATGTAAGCTGATCAATGAAAAAACGTGCGACCAAAGTTTAAATATTAATCATTAGCTTAGAGTTGCCTTTTTTCAGATGCTTTTATATTCATAAATTCATATCTTTTGTACAGAAAAATGATTTTCTTGCAACAAAAATCACGGATCTGAAGTTTAGAACGCATTTGTCGGTTTCTAACATTGGTTTTGATTTTTAATATTTACACGAATAAATTTTTTAAAATCTTTTTAGTTAAATGATTTCATGGAAAACAAATCGCATAAAAAAACACTTTATCAATTCTTCTATTTATGTAGCGTGTCCACCAATATTTTCCCAAAGGCTCTTGAGGGATCATTTATTAAATCCTATACGAAGAGCTAATCCTGCAAGTTACACAAAAACAAACTAAAACACTTATTCAAATCAAATATGTTGCGAAATCAAAGTGGTTTTTTCTTTGGAGTATTTACCCACGGAGCTTATAAAAAATAGAAATATCCATCAATATAGTTGTCCTCTACCTTAGAAATCAAAGTGATAAATCATAAGTTAGCTCTGAGCTTGTTGAGAAAAAAAAAAGTCAAAAATAAATCGGGAAAAAGTCATCTACTTAAATATCCCTCACTCAATCCTCTCAGCACCCCATTTATCAAATTAGGCAGCTGACGATTTTTTAAACCGCAACAAAATGGCAATAAAAAACAGAAGTTAAAAAAAAATCTGCCGTTCAACTGCATTTGATTCCTTCATTGCAATGCCCTTATTTATAACCAGTTTTTGCATGCTTTTCTGTAGCTTTTCATTGGTAGGTTTGATAATAAAAATGGCAATGACGATCAATCATATTATTTGGCACTGATTGATCAGTTGGCAAAATTCCTTCCTCAGAAATAGAAGAGAATAGATGAGGTGAACCGGTGTGTTTGCTATGACGTTACGGATTTTATTGTAGATAAAAGAAAAATAACTTGAGTCTTATCATACGAAGGCATTCAACAGTATCATTTCATGACAAAAACTACATCAAATGAAACATAATATACTTATAGATGAATATAAATATCGAAGGACGGTTTTTAAGATTGTATCTTAAAAACGGCCAATCGATAATGCAGCGACACTCAGTTAGAGTCCTACAAAATATATTCGAAACGAAAATACACCTACACAATCATGACGTGTGCATGTGTCCACCACACTCTGTTCACGTGAACATTGAGAACTGACCAATAACAGTGGACCAACAACAACATCAGAGAGGGTGCAAACCTCTTAGAAACAGCAGTCTACACACAACCTTAGCAGCAGAAGGTTGTACGTCTTTACGCTCATGATTTTCTTGTAAATATTCCTTCAATTTCTATGTGTATTTGTCTAGTGTAATAAATGTTGTGTATTAAGAATGAGTATAAGCAGTAACTTTACCGAGGGGTCGCGACACTGGTGACCCGGCAATTTAATGAACATAGAGCCGGAACGGAAGCGCTGATATTTCTCCTCTTCACCTTCCCTCTCTTCCGAACGGAGCGGACCCCTGCCATGGCGAGCGAAGGAGATGCAACTGCTACGCCGTCTCAAGTTTCACGGATAGCCTTGAGTCCCCCACAACAGAACAAATATAAGACTCTCTTAGAACGTCTTATTTCTGAGTTTGAAGACTCCGAAAATAAAAAAATAAAGAAACTACTGTCCGACCTCCAGCTAGGAGATGAGCGCCCAAGCCAACTTCTTCGCAAGATGAAAGAATTGTCTGGAGCCCGCTTGTCATGATGATTTCCTAAAAAACCTTTGGATGCAGAGAATGCCGCCGCATATCCAAACTATTTTATCTGCTAGTTCCGAGCCTTTGGACAACCTCTCTAAAATTGCTGACAGAATTGCAGAGGTGTCCATTCCAAATTCTGTTTTTGCTACAACGAGTGATGCTCCGTTGGAAAAACCCGCATCTTCCATAGAAAAGTTACAGCAGCAAATTTCCGAGCTAACGAAAAAGGTTGAAGAGCTGTCCTTCTCACGAAGTTTCCGTTCGCCATATCGCAGAAATTCGTACAACCGTCAGCGTTCCTATTCTAGAAATGGACAGCGTGATTTTAAGCCAAAGGATATATGTTTTTATCATCACCGATTTCAGCAAAATGCAAAAAAATGCAGCCCTCCGTGCAATTTTAACAGTCAAAAAAACTTCCCGACTCCGCCATAGCTGGTATGTCGGAAAAGTTTTCAAAGTCCAGTAGACTGTTTGTTTACGACCGTAAAACAGGTCAAAAATTTTTGATCGACTCGGGATCGGAGATTTCCGTCTTGCCTCCTTCTACTTCTGGAAAAAGGAAACTGCACATCTGCTTTTTCACTCTACGCCGCAAATAATTCTAAAATTCCTGCATATGGAGTGCTTCATCGGCAGCTTGACCTCGGATTTCGCATTAATTTCCCGTGGACATTTGTCGTCGCTGACGTTTCCTGCCCCATAATTGGATCAGATTTCCTGCAACATTTCAATTTGATTATCGATCTTCGGAAAAAGCGCTTGATACACCCAGAAACATCACTACATACACTCGGAAGTGTTCATCCTGCTACTCAAGCTTCAGTGCATTTAGTGAGTGATATATCGTGTATGTTTCAAGATATTTTAAAGGAATTTCCAGATTTGACCAACCCCTCATTAATTCGCAAATCTGTGCCACACGCAACAGAGCATCATATTTTAACTCGCGGACCACCTGTTACTTCTAAACCACGTCATTTGCATCCTTCGCTTCATGATAAAGTAAAAAGTGAGTTCGAATTTCTTTTGGAACAAGGCATTATTCGCCCTTCCAAAAGCCCATGGAGTTCTCCTCTTCATTGTGTGCCAAAAGCGGATTTTTCAATACGCCCAGTGGGTAATTATCGCAAATTAAATTCTGTCACTGAGCTTGATTCTTATCCAATCCCTTATCTTCAAGATTTTTCTCATGCTCTTCATGGTAAGTCTATTTTTTCAAAAATTGATATTTTTAAAGCATATCACCAAATTCCTATCCATGAACCTGATATTCCAAAAACTGCAGTTACGACCCCATGGGGACTTTTTGAATACATGAAATTATGTTTTGGTTTGGTTAATGCTCCACAAACACTCATGCGCTTTATGCATGAAGTGTTACGTGGTTTGCCTTTTTGCTACGTTTATTTAGATGATATTCTATTTTTTTCTAATTCACTTGAAGAACATAAAATGCATCTTCGTAAAATTTTTGAAAGGCTTAATTCATATGGTTTAAAATTAAATGCATCAAAGTGTGAGTTAGGGAAATCTGAAATAAATTTTCTAGGTCATTTAATTACTCCTGAAGGTATTAAACCTTTACCTAGTAAAGTGCAAGTTATTCTTCATTACAAGCAACCAGAAACTATACATGAATTAAGAAAATTTTTAGGTCTAATGAATTTTTACAGAAGGTTTCGGCCACATACAGCAGAAGCACACATTTTGTTGCATGATTTCTTAAAAGGTTCTTTAAAAAAAAAAAATAACAAAGTAATCAACTGGTCGGTCAACTTCAGCTATTTCTTCTTTTCAAAAATGTAAGCAATTGTTGGCTGAAGCTACTCTTTTAGCTCACCCTTCTCCATCTGCAAAACTTGTACTACATACTGATGCATCCGATTTCTCTATTGGTAGTGCATTGCATCAAATTGTTGATAATGAGTTACAACCACTTGGGTTTTTTTTCTCGTCGTCTCTCACGAACAGAGGTAAATTACAGTGCTTATGATCGCGAATTACTTTCAGCTTATGCTTCTATCCGGCATTTTCGACATATGCTGGAAGCAAGGGAATTCATTTGGTATACTGATCATAAACCTTTAGTGTTTGCTTTTCGCCAAAAACCTGAAAAATGTTCACCTCGTCAAATTCGCCAATTATCATTTATTTCTCAATTTACTTGTGATATACGTCATATTTCTGGAAATTGTAATATTGCATCAGATATAATGTCGCGCATTTCTGCTATTTCCCTGCCCACAAAAATTGATTACAATGAGATATCCCAAGCACAAGCTTGTGACCCTGAATTAAAGTTATTGCTTTCTGATAATAATTCTCTGCAACTTAAGAAAATTTTGCTCCCAAATTCTGAGTCAGAATTGTATTGTGATTTATCCACTGGCGTTGCTCGTCCACACATTCTGAAAGATTTTTGACAACTTGTGTTCGAAAGTGTACATAACCTCGCACATCCTGGTCCTAAACGCACCAGTAAGCTCATCCGACAAAGATTTGTGTGGCCGTCAGTGTCATCAGATTCTGCGAAATGGACCAAATATTGTGTTCCATGTCAGAAATCTAAAGTGCATCGACACATCAAATCTCCTCTGCAAAGTTTCAACGAGCCATCGAAACGCTTTAATCATGTTCATCTCGGCATCGTGGGACCATTACCTCCTTCACAAGGATATATCTATTGTCTGACGATGATAGATCGCTTTTCACGATGGCCAGAGGCAGTACCAATGAAAGACATGACTGCCCCAACAGTTGCGAAAAAATTCTACAACAACTGGATTTCACGGTTTGGATGCCCTTCCATTGTAACGACAGACCAAGGAAGGCAATTTGAGTCTGAATTGTTTCGTTCCTTGTCGTCTTTTCTTGGAGTTCGTAAAACTCGCACCACAGCTTATCATCCAAGTTGCAACGGATTGATAGAGGAATTTCACCGCCCTCTCAAAGCAGCGATGAAATGCTACGCAACTGACCGCTGGACAGACGTTCTTCCTACAGTTCTACTTGGACTTCGATCTGCGCCAAAATTCGATATAGGATGTTCTTCTGCTGAGTTAGTGTATGGATCCTCAATCCGCTTACCAGGAGATTTTTTTGATGAAACTGCCACTTCCGACAACCCTACGCCTTTTGTTGAAAAATTAAAAGATCACATGAGACATATTCGCACGCCACCCATGTCACGTCATGGTTGTAAACCTATTTTTGTGCCTTCATCTCTGTCAACAACCGAATATGTGTTTTTACGCCGTGATTGTGTTAAGCGTCCATTACGACAACCATATGATGGACCTTTCCATGTCATCAAGAGAAATGATAAAGTGTTCGATATTGACGTAAATGGCAAGGTAATTTCCGTGTCTATTGACAGGTTAAAACCTGCCTATTTAGTGCAACAGCAAACAACTGATTCATGCTCCAATATGGTTACTCCCTCTGAAAAACCCCTATCTAACACGACAGAAAAAGATAACCGATCTCACCAAACAACCCGTTCGGGACGTCAAGCTCGATTCCCGGATTGGTTTCATTCTAGAAATTTTCGCTGTCGTTGGGAGGGGAGTATGCAGCGACACTCAGTTAGAGTCCTACAAAATATATTCGAAACGAAAATACACCTACACAATCATGACGTGTGCATGTGTCCACCACACTCTGTTCACGCGAACACTGAGAACTGACCAATAACAGTGGACCAACAACAACATCAGAGAGGGTGCAAACCCCTTAGAAACAGCAGTCTACACACAACCTTAGCAGCAGAAGGTTGTACGTCTTTACGCTCATGATTTTCTTGTAAATATTCCTTCAATTTCTATGTGTATTTGTCTAGTGTAATAAATGTTGTGTATTAAGAATGAGTATAAGCAGTAACTTTACCGAGGGGTCGCGACAATAACTAATGTGTCCTTTTTCAGTTGTCATTAAACATGATTCCTTTTTGAAATATAACCTATGAATGCGTCCATTATTACTTACATTATTTTTGTCTCTAGATAGAAACTCGTAAACATTTTTTCTGTGCTTTGTGAATGTACATTAAGCACATTCTGCTGTAGAAAAAAACAAAAAATATTACATATCACCCATGCGTTTTCCCTCTGAGTAACAGACATTATTACCATACGTTTTCTTTCTCACTCACTTTTTCTTTGCATACATACATACATATATATATATATATATATATAAATGTTGACAGGAAATATACAATAATTGCCATAAAAGAATTAAATAGTATATATATATAGAAAATTATATATATATATAAGACCCACCCCTTGGGGATACTTGCATGTAAAATCCGTGGACCCTGAAGTCCCGAGGCAGTCCCGAGGGTACCGGAGGGTGGAGATGCTCAATTCCCTTCACCCTTAGGTCAAAAAAGAAAGGTGGCGTAGTTGTGGTGGCGCCATCTGGTGTCATCTGATTACAGTATGTTAGGGTCAATGCTGGTCAGCTATCAGGTGACCCTTCACAAATGGCCAGCAATTCCCGAAGAAAAAGGGCGAATACCGACTAGGCAAGTGCCTCCACATTGGAAACACACACACACACACACAACCCATGACCAAATTAGTAGACACACTAGAGTGTTTTCGTAATTTTATACTTAACACTCAGTTTGATGCAAAAACCCGTTTTTCACTTATTTGGTCATGTTTTAATACATAATGTTTTAATATACTTTCCAGTAAAAATTACTTCGCTCTTGAATTTAAGGGACCACTAGCAAATTGAAAAAGGAGTTAAATGTTTTGGATGATCCTGCATTGTAAAAAAACTGGGAATCAGCTGCAAATTTTAGAAAATAGTTTCATTGCGATGTACAATTATTCTGTGCATTTTCGTAAAAATTGCTAATTGTATATTCACAAAGATATATTCCTTTTTCCACTTTCCTTTCCACGTTTTTCGCTTATAACACGCGAATTTTTTCTCAAAACATTACCAAACTTTCAGAAAACTTAACAGCATACAAGTGAAGCATTTTCTGAAATTTGAACTTAAAATGTTGAATGATTGATAAATTATGGACATTTAAAGGAATTAATTTTTTTCTGCGCATGCGCGAAATATAGCAATTTTTAACTGTCATAATATTAGGCCCAAGTGTACAGGGCAACTCATTAATCAATTCCTGTTGAATATCTTGAAAATTCAGAAAGGTATGAGCAATTTATTGAGGTGTATTTTAACATATTTTGGAAGAGAGCTATTTCTTTTTCGGATGTTTAGAAATTAGTCGCAAGTGCTTACAATCATTCAGAATATTTGTGCTGTAATTTGTTATAAAAATTAAATTTTTGTGAACAAATCCTCTCCATCCATGTTCTTGACAAGGATGGTAAAGAATTCTTAGAATAGCAAATGAACTTTCACAATAATTTTTGTTTAAAAAAAAAGCCAGCATCCTAATAAATTTTAGTTACTTTTCAAAAATAGCTTTAAGGTTTTAATGAATTAAGGAAGTACACTTTGGTTTAAAATTTAAAGCAAATGTTTTAAAGTTTTTAATACACCTTTATTATTATTATCCGGCGGAACCCATAGAGCTGTGTAGCGGAACTAGCTTGAAAGCCACTGCAAGAGATAAAACAATATCATGCTTTATTTTTCCATACGCTGTATACTTAGCAACAAATTCAAATAAAAATAGGAAATGAAGTCATGTCACATACCAACCAGTAATAATAGTTTTCCCCTACATAATTGCGGTATAAAAATGAGCTTCCCATACTCTCAGCGCATGCGTCACTTTCACTTTTCTTTTTTTCCGCAACCTGTTTCGGAATCATTTTCAAATCCCTCCTCTTCCCATTCTTACTCACGATTTTCAATCCACTTGTGATTCTAAGTTCCGTTCTAAGACTTTGAAATATAGTTAGATTATGCAGCCCAATAATATTGTGACCCTCGAGGTCAATCAAAGGATATCCATAACGTTAGAGACACCCTAGGTGGTTGGCGCGATTTACGACGCTGAGCGCGCCAGGGGTCAAGGGTGGCGCCGGGACTACTGCGAACACGTGATAGTGTGTAGAGCAACCCCCCCCCCCCTCCTTTTTTATTTTAAATTACACAAAGCGCACCAATAAAACATACACAAATTCAATGGCTCCTGAAACATTGTTTAGATGAGAGTACATGCAAGGTCGGACTCACCTTATCCCTGGGCAAATTTTTTCCTCTTGCTTTTAAAGAAATATTTTGCCGAAATATTTTATTATAAAAGACTGCTATTTTTCGCTTCTCTCCTTATTGGCGGGTGCGATTTTGCACATGGGTGGTTCACGCATATGGGAGATGGCTTTCGATAATAAGAAGATTATATTAATAATAACTGCAAGTAAATTGAAAAATTTCTGAAAAAAAGTTTCCTCAAAGGTATTTTGCTGAACTCTCATCACAATGTAAATCAGAGAAACAGTAATGAAAATTCAAGCCTTTATATTTTTAAAACAAGCAATCAAACCGACGTTGTATCATACATTTTCAGAAAAAAAAGTTATGAATCCAAGCAGCACATGCTGTAGTTGTACAACTACCTGAAATCGCGCTGCGCTCACATGTGCTCTTACCTCCAAAAATTTAAGTACGCCATTTCTCCAACCGCTCAATCTCACCAGGTTTTACCTTACATGAAATAATATTAAAATTCATTAAGGATGTATATTTGAGCGAGATTTTAAATTTATAGTATAACATACAGACTATTTAAATTCCGAAAGAAATACTCAAATGTCAGAATCAAAATTCTTATAAATAAAGATTATAATATGTTAAACAAGAAAATGTCTTACGTAAATCAAAGAAGTTTACGAATTCATTTGGGTAGTGCTTTGTTTAAAAAATGAATAAATAAATAAACATAAATTTAAACAAGTATATTTCCGTGAAATATAACCTTTAAAAAAATCTGGTGCACGTTACATGTCTTTAAACATATAGATCAAAAACGGAGATGCTTAGGTTTATATACCATTGTAATGAACTATTATTACTATGAAAAGTTTATACAAATCAAAAATTTTTTTAGAAACTATTCTCACTTTGAGTGCAAGAATGTTCGTCTTAAAAACAAAAAAGTTTTTTTTTTGGCTTGTGAAAAAATAAAAATTAAATCTCTGGGGGTTTTTTTGCTATAAAGCATTTAATTAAGAGTGTATTTTTCCTATTTCTTGCTTTACCTATTCCTTTCTTATTATTTTGCTCTAAAGCATTTAGTTCAGAGTGCCTAACATATTTCTTAAATAGGTAAGGCAAGTACCTTACCTATTTTTAATTATTAACATCGTTCCTTTCAAAAAGAAACGATGTACGTCAGCTTTCAACTTCCTCCTTTGAATCACTGGTTTTATAAATATTGTTCAATATTGCGTCAATGATCTTGAGTATAATTTTCTTTCTCCTCCACTCCAGAAAATAGATTAAATTAAAATATACACTCCCCCATTTTAATACATAACAAGTGGGTAGTATTTCACATTGTGGGAAATCAATTTCGAAACTAATATTAAATAATGAGTTTCAAAAATTCTTGTTGTTCAGACTTAATGAAAAATGAAATTATAAAACTCGTCTTTAGAGTTTATGTTAGAAATATATTACAAAGCTAATTTTAATTACGCAACCGTAAATTATTTATTAAAAGAATGCATCAGTGAGTTTCCCGTTTCTTTTTCCCTCATTTTAATTTCCTTTTTGGGTATCAAAAGTTAATTACAGGATGTTAAAATACAAAAGTTATATTAATAACTAATAATTCCTTTAAAACTTTAAAATTAGAAAGTAGTGTAAATGAAACTAGCAGAAAATGTTTAAGTTATGTAGATTTTCTCGTTGACAGAGAAAATTAGTTGATAATATAAATGAACAATTATTTTCAGGAGCTGGAAAAAAAAATTTAAAAAGGGGAAAAAGTTTTTAACACGTGAAAAAAAGGAGTGAACGTGCTCATTAAAAATTAAAGTTGTGTACATTAAGTGCTGAGTAATATCTACTGCATTTTAAAAAAATGGCATTGCTGCAAGAAAAAAGCAAGTGATTTTAATCATTTAATTAATTATAATATTAGGTTTTATAAAAGTTACGAAATACGTTTTTTTAATTATTGCAGCGCTGACACAAACTTATAATTATCACTGTAATGTTTTTACGATTTTTATCACAACTCCAATACGTTAAATTATATTGATTATTAATATGAATATCTTGTACTCTAAATATTTAATCAGTGTACTAGCCGCGTCGCCCGGCGTTGCACGAACTATATCGACTATTTCGTCATTCCGTGGAAGAGAAAAAGTGTCAGGTTACACATGTGCAAATCTCTAGTGAAATGAGGACTTCATTTCCTAATTAACTTCAACTAAATAACATCACTAAAAATCCCCATCAGAACACGGACAACAATTGCGAAACACTTCATTATTATATAAAGAACAATGGCCAAGTATCCCCATTAGAATAAGGAAAACATACACTACAAATGTTTAACAGAATAAAGGTAATATGACTGAAATAACGTTAATGGGCCCTCAGAAAATCCATATTAGGATAAGAGCAACAATTCCTTAAATCCCCTTTTTAGAACAAAGAAAACTTCCGAAATAACGGTCATCAGTTCTTCTAAAATCCTTATCAGAATAAAAACAACAGTTCCACAAAAAATCGCACATGAATAAGGACAAAAATCCCTATAAGTCGTGTTTTATGCCAAGAAGCTGCCTTCGTTGACTGATGAGCTCGACGCTGTACATGATCGAAATGCAACATGTCATTGAAACTCTTTGTTAGCTATGTATAATATGTGTTCGCTATGTAATATGTGTTAGCTATGTAATATGTGTTTGTACAGAGGCTTTCTATTTGTAATTGAAAAATAAATGATTTTATAAATTAGATGCATTTCGGAAAACTATGTAAAACTTGGATATCTTTACATTTCAGAAGTTATTTACGTTCAGTATCCGCTTTAAATTCATTTTTCAAAATGGCTACCTTCCATGCTAAATGAATAATGATATTCATTCCCATCCAGCAAATGACGAGGAGACAGAAATAAATACCTTTGTCTACTGAGAAGCCGATATTTTGAAGGCAATGAGGCACGATGTGAAAAAAAATAATAATAACAAAGTACTTGAAAAAGAAAACATTGGTTTGAACAAACTGACCCTTGCACAGCAGGATCTCCCCTTTTACCTTCCTTGCCATATGCCAGTTAACAAATATCATCCCTCAACTCTGTCATCCCCATCTTATTCGCATTGTTGATTCAGGTATCATACTTGTCAGCCTTTTTTCCTCTGGAAACCTCAAATCAAACAAATCGAAACAGGAAAAAAACTAAAATTATAGCCACGCTCCATTGACAGTTTATTTGGCCGCTTTCCCCCACTTGTCTACACCTTCTAACGTGGGGCCTCACTACGTGCCTCAGTGGGAGACGAGAGTAGATTTGTCGAAGAGGTGTGCTGCACTTTTGTTATTGTAGCCCCCCTACCTTACCTCACCTCGAAGATCGTGAAGGTATGCGCGGAGACTTGATCAATGGATTGAGGCTTTCGTCCGCACTGAAAACCTGTTGCCCAGTTTGTTTGAGATCCTCTGCTGTGGCCACTAGTTCTACGCTTATGAAGTAGAGCACATCACTAATTGTGGGTGATGACGCATTACGTCATTAACTTTTTCTGTAGGTTTAGAAATATTTTTTTCCAAAAACTCTCATTTTTTAGTGTGCAATAAGCTGTACCAATTAGCTTACATGGATTTCTAATTTATTAAGTATAAAAATGTTTATTTTACTGTCATTACTTTAAAGAAAGTTTCATACGACCAATTGACTCACTTCTTGTCAAGCAAAAATTAATATCACCTCCGGCCTGTGTCCCGGACACCAGATTTTAGGGGCGTTTAAGTGACTAAGTGTGTGTGCGTTTATTTATTGTGTATGTGAGGGTGGAGTTGGGCGTTGACGCCTGGTCTTGCACCTGTGGGAAAATGAACTAGCCAAGTCCCTGCATTCGAATTACATATGTTCAGCTATGTAAGAATTTTGTCCAAACCAGTTTCGATTTCCAACTTGTAGTTGGGAATATTATTTTCAAATATTATACTCTGTAATAAGATATAAAAAATTAATGTTCATTGCTTGATAGAAAAAAATAGCTATCCGAAACGGCTCGCTCCAAATACCCTTTCGGTAAAACCGAGGTGGTACTGTATTGGCTGCACTCTCAGAAACACATGCTCAAATCTCACGAAACTTTCGTCGTATTTGACGAAATGACTTCGTGAAAAATGCTCCGAGTAAACCTTTCGTCAAATTGGCGAAATTTGTGCAGTAACTTTTTTAAGTCACGTGATCGCACGAGGAAAGAATCGTTGTAAATGACGAAATTTTTTTGACGATTCAAGAATCGTCAAAAATGAGAGCTCTATTTCTGAGATGGTGTTAAATCCAAAAAGTAGCTAAAAATTAAATTTGTTTCCAATCGGTAAGTTCACTAATATATACACTGATACGTAAGTTGAAGTAATAGACAAAAAATAAATTTGGAAAAAAATCAGAGCTAACTTCTTTAATATATTCTTAACCTCAAAAACGCGTTGAATCCCACTCGCTTTTTCGTCTTTTTTTAACCATGGATAATTTACTTTTGTATCATGTTTTGCATGAATCTCCTTACGCAACTGTACACCTTTACGGTACAAAAAAAGGCCAACATACCCCAGATATTGCGAAGTCATATTTTTATGAAAAATATTGGTATATGCATTTATCTCTACTAGTTTACTGTCTTAGTCTTTATAATTAAAATCTGTTCACGTATGTCTTTCTGTAACCACAACTTCTTCGGATTGTCAGTGTGTCGGGACGAGACAGACACCATCAAATTAGGGATGATATGGCAAAGCCATTTAACCCACTCTCATCCCTCGAGAGCTTTACTTATATATAAAAAAAAAGAGTATACCAACCGCATCTGCTCTGGACTGTCTGTATGTCAGGAACCGAGGTAGGTACCATGGTATTAGGGATGCCATGGGAAAGCCATTTAACATCTTTTGAGAGATTTACCTGCCAGAAATAAAAGCACTATGGAACTATACCATTAAATATATATCCTCGTCTGTGTGTGTATTCTGTATAGCAGGACATCCGGGTATTTTATTGACTACAAAGCGAGCTACGTGACCAGGGGACAGAGCCCCCTAGTCTTTATATATTAATTGTGAATGTTATACTTCAGATTTAGATGGGGGGACATCGTCTTGACGAAAGATGTCTTGGAACAAATACTTTGTAAACGTCTGTGACAATACTAAAAAAGAGGGAAAGTAAAAAGCAAGAAGTCAACTCTCGTAAGAAACATTGAACATGTGTAAGCCAGAATAAAGCATTTAATAAAAATACATCGTTCATATTATGAGTAACTTATTACTTACTAGAAACAACTTACCTTTGCTGACTTTGGCTGTGGATACCACAACAGAACATTCAAAAACGTAACCTAGTTAATCTTCACTCTACAGTTGTTCACGAGATACGTGGGAGATCACTCGTTGATTTTTTTCTATATAAACTTAGTGTTGATATGTAGTAGTTGTTATTATCACTGAGCAGTTACCAAACAAATGAAATATGTAACAAAAGTTTATTCATAAACCGTAACCTCGTCAATCTTTACTCTGCAGTTTGCTCACGAGACACGTAGGAGATCGCTCATTGAGTTTTATCTATATAAAATAGTGCTGATACGTAGTACCATTCACATAATGTCAAGAGGACGCTCTTTCCACGTGGACGTACTTTACGCTATGTCCAACCTTACCCTACCTAGTTGGGAAAAAAGGTATACCCGCATCCAAAAATTTCGGTCAGAAAAGAAAAAATATTTATGAAATCAAAGCTTATATTTGTTACGAAATAAATCGAATTGAGTACTGTAATCATAAATTTATAACCTGGTTAACTTTTGAAAAGTGGCGATCTGTAACATGCTCTAAACTTACGACATTGTAACGAAAAAATATGTCCTAATATTTAGTTAGTATGGAGCTTGTTCAAAAAAAAAGGTTTTTTAAACATTTTACAGACTAATACTGAACTTAACAATCCTTATAATTTACAATGAATTAAATAGTTTCTGAATGTGTTTACTATTTTAATGAGCAAAATCTTTGTTTAAGCATTAACTGAGTGTTCTTCATATGTATCTTCGAGGGATGTCAAAATTATTTAATTACGTTGAGAGCGTATATATGTAATTAATTATCTCTTATTCAAAACTCGTAATAATAATATCATTTTTTACGAAAGCTTTAGGTAATTCTTTTAAATTTCTGCTCAAGTATTTGGTTTGCTAACGCTAGGATTTATTTTAATTTGAAAACAGCTGCTAGCTCCGCAACAGCTGCATGGGTTTAAAACTTGTGAATTCGTATAATTGTCGAGTTAATTAAAAGTTTAATTTTGCTCTCCAAGTTAATAACTACCTAAGAAATTTCTCAGCTTTAGAGGCTCTGAAAGAAAATTCGGTGAACTAATTAATTAGGTCACGTCTTGACCTCAAAATTACCGAGTTTGAATAAATTATTTTAAGTGGAATAAAATAAATCCACAGTTGACATTCATGTGCTTTAGAGTTATTTTTGTTCTGCAGTGGACCAGTCGGTAGAAGCTCGGTTCCCGCAGAACACCGAAAGTGAAGCAACATCGACTTAGGACAGTGTTTGGGAGGGTGACAACCTCTAGCGGCTTGTTCCTGTGGGCCGTGTACGTTAAAGGGAGCTGGTGCACGTTAAATAGGTCATGGTTCAAAAGTCATCCAAGTGAAATGATACCTCTGGGGGTGCCAATCCCAGGTGACGGTTTCTCATATAGGATCTGTTTCAAAATTAAGAGGCCACAAAATTTGAGGTCAAGTCAGTCTTCGGCCCTCGTGGTTCCTCGCTCTAAAACATAGGTTCTCAACCTGGGCGATAACGCCCCCTTGTGGGCGTTTGAGACTTTCAGGGGGGCAGTAAAAGACCCAGAGAAAACTAGGGGCGTTGAGATGACACAGAGGGGCGTGGGCAGATTAATTAAATATAGTCTAAAATAGACTAAACACGCTGATTATGTACTAACAAAAGTATCAGGTTTATGGTCAGGTTGTTCAACTACTTCTGATAGCATTCCCGTCTTCATATTTAGCTGAATGTGGCTATAGTGCTGTACCAACATTGGTAACCAAAAAGCGAAATCGGACGCGGCGACTTACGATTACTTTTAAGTAAAATAGAGCCTGATATTAGCAAACTCCTTCAAATGCATCAAATTCAACCTTCTCATTAGTTAAGTTACAAATTCGATTGTCTGAAAATGTTATTGAAAATACTTTTCAATATAATTAAGTGTGCATTTTGATTGCTCTCATTAAAACAGTCATATAGGATAGGGTCATAGCCTATTTGCGAATAAAATGTATAACATTACACATTTAAAAATATTTTCATGGGAATAACTAGTTCAGATTCGCAAGTAAAAAAAGGTGGGGGGGGGGGGGGGCTTTAGAAAAAAAATATTCTCAAAGTGGGCGGTGGACAAAAAAAGGTTGAGAACCTATGCTCTAAAATGAAGCTGCATATCACAATAAGCCAGTGGATTATTGATCTCCTAGACCTGGTAGTAGGCTTTCCTATGCCAGGGGGGTTAATCCCCACAACAGAGTTTATTGGATGATCGGTGATCAACGTCACAGTCGATAACGATCTTGTCCGATGCAATACAAAGTAAATAACGCGCAGTAAAAAAAATTAAATTCTCAAATTTTGAATTGGCTGTTGGAGCTCTCTTTAACTTTAATTCGTGGGACGAAACTTAACAACTATGTTTTTTTCAGCGACAGAAACGTTGCAAAACTTATCTTTGAAACATTTTTAACAATATTTTAAAACTACCATGCTAAAGCAGCCCCGAGTAAAGCGTTCGCTACTGTTATTACGTTTGGTTGACAAACAGTCGCTACTGTTGTTACGTTTGGTTGACAACCAGTCGCAACTCTTATTACGCTTGGTTGTCAAGCAGTCGCTACTGTTATTACGTTTGGTTGACAAACAGTCACAACTCTTATTACGCTTGGGTGTCAAACAGTCCCTACTGTAAATACGTTTGGTTTATTAACAGCCACTATTGTTATTACGCTTGGTTGAAAAAAAGTCGCTACTGTTATTACGTTTGGTTGACAAACAGCCACCATCCGATTAAAGTTTCGGGAATATTTGCGCAGATTTAAACGATTCTTCAACCAGCACATCGATAATGCAAGGTAATAAATAAAGACTTAAATAATATCAGTAATAAATAATAAACTTCAATGATTTGTTAGAAAGTGGCTTTTTGCAGATGATAGAGGTTCAACCGGCATTTTGTTAACTTTCATCCTTGCCTCATTTATGATTTCGTCGGTAAATAACTCCTTCCAAACTAACATCATTTTATATTAAATGTGCACCAATTCGTGATTTTTTTGCAGTAAAAGGTTTTTCATCAGCCAAAGACAAAGGAAAAACGTTGAATATTTTCTAGACAGAAAAATGACTTTCAATACAGTACAACATCTTAAATTCATTTCATTCAATTTTTTGTGTTCAAGACTTTCTTTTTTATTTCGATATGTTAACTGAGTTTTAAAAAAATGGGGATGTAGATAGTCTGATTTTAAGAAAAAAACATCTGAGTAATTAAATCTTATTACAATACAAAACAAAGAAATTTAATCAATACGACTAGTTTATGTCTTCTTGCTTTCTTAATCTTTGACTATCTTTTGTATGGAATAATGGAGGTTTTCTTCCGTTGATGAATGTTTTTGAACTAAGGACTGGAAGTTGAGATTTCTCTGAGATTAAAAGATGAGAAATAATCTAATATTAATTGCTATCCTAATGGTAATGTCAGCTAAATTTTATTGCTTTTATAGCCAATTAAGTTCACTAAGTATGCGATTGTGAATCATGAGTTTTAAAAAGTCATTGGATTATTTTAATGGCTCATTTCATGAAAAAAAGTATTAGTGTTCTAAAGAGTGGTTGTGCACTGGAACTAGGTTTCCTTTTTTGTCCGTCTTGTTAAAGTTTAATTTTTAGTAGTTCATTTCGATAATATGGGAGAATCTAAATTAAAAGTATTAGTGCGAAAGGATTCCATGGGATTAATAATGGCGGTTGTATTTCAGATCGTATCTAAACGTTATGCCAAATCCGCAACATAAAATTCTCATTTAAAAAGATCATCATTAGTAAATTGCAAACCTTTACCTGTACCTGTACATACATTTGATGAGGGCTATCAGAGTATGTCTCTTTTACCCCAGGTCCTTGTATTTTAAGTACTTTTATTTTATATGCATAGCCTATTCAGCGTCGTCGTGTCCCCGTTAAGCGGGGCTATGGAGGGAGGGGGGGGGGGGGGTTTTGGGGAGCGTCATCTTACCATTCATCTGGAAGAGCTTCCTTTTTCTTTCCCGTCACTGGAGCATTTTTTCTTTTTTTTTTTTTTTTTGTATTTTTTTTTTAAATAAATTAAGATTCAAGGAATATAAAATTGTACACCTTTGTTGATGTGTAATACTACAATAAAGTATTTTCTCTAAAATACTTTATTGTAGTATTTTTGCAGGTAACTGCAAGAAGAAATCAATGCTCTAATACTTTAATTCTATAATGTATCATGCTATTTTCAGCAGCTTCAAAGAAAGAAAAAGGCAAAATGTTAATAATTGCTCAAACTTAAACGAAGTTCTACTCAAAACAATAGTCTAGTAATTTTGAAGCATTGAAACTCACTGTGAAGCGATAAGGATTAGGAACTACATACAATCTCGAAAAAAAATGCATTTCCTTGTCTGCAGTCTTTAATGGTTATGATATGCAAATCTTACAATTTTTTGTAAGTGGAATGGTTGATTCTTTTTTTCTTGTAGGATATATTGGATAATTTATTCGTGTTTAGTCAGTGAAGTCTGTTGATTTCTTTTAATTCTTAAATTTTTATTATCATTTAACAAATTGTTTACTGTAAAATTATGAAGTTTAAGAAATATAAGCAAGTGTTTCTCCTCTAAAAAATAATGGACTATACATACTTTTTACACCGTGTGTTTAGATCATTTGCGTATTTTTCCTCGTTATTTGTTCCTCCTCTTCGGCTTGAACTTTTGCATTTAAAAACGTTCAGTGCTTAGCACATTAGCTAGATTATTGATAAATCAAAGAAATAGCATTAGAAAATTATTCTGTGAGAAAGCATTTAGTTATGCCAACAATTCAATACTCAAAGCGCTAAAATGTACAAGCAAGGAAAGTTGTGAAACCTGCGCAAAAAATACCATCTCTAGCGTAGTTTGCATAAGTTAAAAACGAAAACGAAATACAATTCATAATTTACATATGCATAAAAGTAACAGCAAGGTTTCTACTGACTTTACATTCAACAAGCTATTCATACGTAGCGAAATCAAATTTGAAACTTTATACAGGTTTAGAAGCTTAAGCAGAAGATATTTTTTCTATATTATTCATAAATCCTTTGCTAGGCTTCCGGATTTTAACTTGCTAAAGTAACACAGCGACAAGCTCATGTTCTTTTTCCCGAAGGACAAGTATAAATTTTACTCTTCTATTAGAGCAAATGGCTTGGAGCATCGCAATAAGAATTCAAAAACGAGTTCTAAAATCGCCCTTCTAAATCATATTAAAGCGGAAGAGAATATAAAAAGTAAGTAAAAACCATCTCATATTCTTTCTATTGCGAAGAAAACGATATTTTAGAAAAAATGGAATTTTTGATTATGAAAGAAAAAATGCCGTAATAAAATATAAAACCATTTTCATTCCCTTTAAAATAAGATTTATACTTCCAATGTAGTACAAATTATCTGATTTAAGTTTTTAAAAAAATTGAAATTTGTGGTTTCTCAATTACTAAGGAAATATTACATGATTCTTTTAAATTACATAATATAATTTGCTACAACGACAACTGGAGTAGAATAAATTGTTTATTTACTCCTGGTTAACTTTACCTTTAAACTTGCTCTTACTAGTTAAAATGAAATGTTCGTAATGAAATTCGTTTTAAAATCGCATGATACATTCGTAAAACCTGCTGCTTAAACATAATGGTGGTACCTTAATTATTCTTTTGCATTAATATTATTCTTAAATTTAAATTATTCATATTTTATTGCAAAATTATAACTATTGCTTATTTTGTAGTTAATCAATTATCCCCTTGTATTTTTGATCTTATGAAGGGGTATTCATAAAAGATGGCATGAACTTTAACAAGTGATAAAACGTGTGAAAAAGAGAACTGTCGGAAAACAGGAGTCGCTCCGCAAGATAGTGCTTATGGTGAAAACAGAGGACAGAAATCATAATAATAAATTACGTAAAATCTCTACTATTGAACATTTTATAGCAAATTCTCAAATGAGAGGTCACCATTAGAAAAGCTATTGACCGAAAAAGTTGAATAATAATTTTTAGAAAAACAGATTATATTAAGATTTCTAACAAAATACAAGGGACAGTACTGACAGGAACATTAATCACCGAACAGTAGTTCCGGCCTAACACGTGAAAACTTTAATTTTTTTACTTAGTAAAAATCATCTTTTCTCAAAATTAAAAAGTTTTTACTAACCTGCAATCGCTTTTAAGATAATTAGAACAACAGTAATTACACTTAAAATGTCACGCATTGAGTTTTAAAGACAAAATTCTGTTTACTGACACTCGGAAAAAATTGATCACCAATTAAACCTTTCTATACTGTAAACATTGATGTTATTTATTCCTTGGAAGTAATTCTACAGTCACCCTCCTTACTTGCATTTATTAATTAAATACTAATTAAACAAAAAGTGGTGTTTGGTTGCTGTCGTACAAGTATCTGAAAAAAAAAAAATTATTTTTTTACATACTACTTTCTCTATCAATCAAGAGTACGACAAATATTTTGGACCTAACAACTGTTTATGTGTATGAGATCTGTGACAAATGTCATATAACATAAATGTTTAGCTTAACCCTTTATCTGCCGACGGTACTTATAAGTACCATTCTCTATAAATTCCATCCCGGCAACCATTTTTACCAATATTCTGATGGTACTTTGCCAGGACAGTCTTTAAATTTCATTTTTTCAGGATACATATCAGCAAGGGTTCTATAAAGAATAGCTTAGCGAGGAAAGGAACATAGATAGTTTTGAAACCGATCCTGTGTTTTGAACTTCCATTTTGTTCAGATTGCTCCCTTAGACATTCGCTCCAGAAATGCAGTAAAATTCAAGAATCAAGTCACTGAGTTTTTTTAATGTGTTAGTTAAGAACTTAGAAAACTATTTGAAGAAATATTTTGATTAAAAAGTGTATGCAATTAATTTCACAGGGTAAATAATCTGTGGCACTTATTAGCTGTAAAGAAATAAATACTTATATACTGAGCATTTTATTTATGTAAATCTCTTAATTTTCAGTGTAAATACCCAGACAAATTATTTCTGTAAAAAAACATACTGCAGATCATAATGCAGTAGATAAAGGGTTAAAACACTTGAATAATAGTTTCAAAACACTTGAATAAATGTTTATGTATTGCTGAAAAATAGCACATTTTATATTTTTAAGGCAAGATGTAAACACTACAATTTTAGGGGAAAATGTCTGTGTTCTTTATTTATTTATTTATTTACTTTATTTATGTATTTATTTATTTATTTTTGAAAAACCCTTACTTTGAAAAAATGAAAATTGAGACATGGACTGAAGCATGAAATTCGGTGAAAAAAAGTTATAAATTCTTATAGTGGACAGAAAAGTCAAATCCGTTGTTCAAAAGTTCTCAACAAAATTTCGAAGTTTGATAAGAGGGATGGCAGGTCCTTGAAAATAGTCCTTAAAAAGCTTAGGTCAGCACAAAATAAAAAGTAAAAGGAAGAAGACATGGAATCAATTGAAACCCACAATAGTTTCAGGAATTCTGGAATGCTCAACAAGAACTTCAGAAATCCAATGTTTTTGAATTGTTATCATGAATTGTATTTGATGCGGGGCTCGTATTTGTTTCGTTTTATCGACTATTTTGTTCCATAAACTTCCCTAACTTAAAGTTACTTTCTCCAACATTGCCGCATGTTTATAATTAATAAAAGAACAGATTTATGAGTAATAAGATACGTATTACTAAAGTATTATTACTCATTCAAATATTATAATGGACGGTCATGAATAAAAATGATTCTTAAAGAGCTAGAGATGATTATTTAAATTAACGCAGGGTACTAGTGTTTCTTTATCAATAGTCTGTCATGACTAAAATAATGCATAAGTAATTACGGTACATTTGTATTTTTACGCCTAGAGAATGTATTACAATTTGAATTTTTTTTAAGTATGAAATTAGGAAAATGTTTTTTCTGAAGCCTCATAATGCTCAAAAGAAATTGTCGAATTATGGCTTTAAGAAAACAAATTGGAAAGATTTCGAAATTCGAAAATACGATTAAATGTTCAAATATACCCATATGACGTTTGTAAACACAATATTCATCATACATTTCAAGTTCCCCTAAGCATAAGATAAGGAAAATACCATGGTCGTTTCTGTTATTAAGTCGATCCGTAAAGCATGTCATCATGTGCTTGACCGTCACGTTCCCTGTATTTTAAATTAGATTGAGAAGAAACGTGAAGTTTCGTTAGGGTATACCGAATGTTTTCTGACGGACCATGAATGTGAAAAACTATTCACCAACTGTAAATCTCAACTTCCTTGAATGTTAAATTACTCTCGTGTCTCTGGAGTCCATTTTTTAAATGCTTTGGAAGCCTGCTATCCAGTTTTTTATTATCAGAATCTTCCCGCATCAGGAGAAAATAAGGCATGAAGGAAAAAGAACAGTACTAAATTGTTGGAATACAACTGCATCGTTTATTACAGATATCCGATAAGCGCTCTTTTTAAATTTTATAAATTGGTACAATTAGACAATATTTAAAGTTACTAGAGACTGGAAGTTGAAACGTAACTCTGCTGGTAATCTGCATAAGTTTTTATATTGTACTGATGTACTTGAAAACAAAATCATAAAAAATGTTTTTGGCAGGTTTTTGAAGTACAAATTTGCAATGTCATTAAGCGAGTTTTTCGTTAAACGTATTGTACTTTTCAGTACAGCACTTTTTGTTTACATGTATTAGTATATAATACTGCACCTTATTATGTTTTAGCTTTTCAATGAAATGCTTTTATTTTTTAGGCCCAATTAAAAAAATATATATGTTTTGTTGTTCTCGTTATACATTATAGAATGTTGCGTTCTAATTTCTGTACACCGTACTTTGTGTTTTTTCTTTCTTAAAAGCCGTAAAACAGTCTACGAGAAAATTCCCATTGAATATTTAGAGACTATCAAATGAAGGTTACGATTGTACTAAAAACAGTGCCAAGTCAAACACACTCTTTTTTTCAAACAAGCGAAAGGTTTCTTATGTGTCACAGCTCGGAAAGAATTACCTCAGAGTTTGCTTCATTGGCAAACAGCCCTCCGTGTGCCAAAAAGCAGTCTTGAATGGAGCCCATTCCATGAAATATTTCCGCGTCCAGAAAAGCTTCGAACGAAAAGCATTTTATGAACTCAAAATTGTCGCCTAGATGGAAACAATATCCTCTTTTTTTATTTATTCCTTCTAAGCCAAAATGGATGTGGCAGCCATAAAACGCTATATTTCTTTCCTTAATATTTTTCAGCATCTAAATCATGAGTCTTGTTCTTTCTTCCATATTTCCCGCGGGCCATTAAACTCGGCCGAAGAATTTTCTAACTCAACAGCTCTCTTCCATTTGTCGATTGTAAAGATTTCCTCGAGTTCGGATACTTTGGAACGGTTTCTTTCCAGACGAGAGCTAGAGCTGACTCATTCTTTGCAACTACATCTCGTTCGAACTACAGCAAATTGCAGTACGTTATTTCCCTCCATTAATCTTTCAAAACTTCACAGTCATTGGAAACATTGAATAAAATTGCAAAAAACACTTTTTTCTAATGTAAAATATGCCACCATCTCGTCATACTTTATTACTCATCGAGGGAAAAAACGCATTTCCTTTATAAAGTCGTATAGCCAATTATATTTTATGAAATATTAGTACTGTTTCTGTAATATTGAAATCAGCATTTGCAAACAGTAAGTCTTGATTAAAATGCTTCAAAATTGCATAAACAACTATTATCAATTAACAATTTGCTAGTTATATACATAATGTGATTAAATTTGCATGTCTTTCACAAAACATAAAAAAGGCAATACCTGAAGCAGCCACTTTCTTCTGTTTCATAGAAATGCGAGACTATAAAGATCCAATAAAGAACACTGTGCAACAAATTTGAACTTTTTTTTTGTCCTTTAGATGAAACTATGTGATTCCATATAAACAAAAGGTGCTTGATTTAAATATCCAAACCAAAATGGTCCATCACGTATTGTTTTTTCTGGTGACCCACTTCTCATATTTATACAATTTGGTTATTTAAGAATGTAAATGAGGCTTACTTAGGGAAAACACAAACACTAACATAATTCGTTTCATCTTGTAGGCATGCATCTGTTAAGGTGCCCTGATAACAGATTAGTAATATTAAATTCGTATATTTCTATTACATAGACAGCTGAAACGCTTTTCAAACATAGAGATATTTTGATGAAACCTTTCCCCATGCTCATCATTAATTGCGCCAAGGTTTTGAGGAAAGAAGTCCATATGGGAGTCCAAAAAGTGAAGTTTCAATGCCATACGGCAACCTATAATACAAAAGTATTTTATCATGTAACAAACAAGATCTTCGTAGTTTTCAGTTTCCTCATTTCCAATTAAACGTAAGCACACTGATGTAAAGGCCTGCCAGGCTAATTTTTCGGCTTCTGACTTTGTTTTCATACTGTTCATCATGAAAGGACTTCCTTAAGCTGTGAGCTAATAAAACACCTTTCTTTTACTTTTGCCTCACTTAAATTTTTGAATTTGCTCCTGAGATGCAAGAAAGCCACTCTTTCTCTGTCCGGAGTTTTTACAAATATTTCGATAAACGAAGTTTAATGTGCAATTGTGGAAAAAAGGCACATTGTAGATTTACAAGTATCTCATTTGATTTCGCCACTCATAATTCTGAAATTTCCAAATACCTAGCCAAATCTTTACCAGCTCATAATCTATTCCTTGTTAATAAATGTTATCGAGATTGAAACGCAAACACTTGTTATCTAGCACTACCGTTACTATGTATATAGATTCTTTACAAAACCAAAAATAAACTACATTGGCTCATTCCCTAGATTATCTGTGAGCTCAAAAATAGTAGCTCTTGTAAGTTACCTATATTTATAATCTGGATTCATTTCAACTCATGAAACATTCATATAATTTAAATTTTTGCCATACTATGCCATTTTATTTAAGTCTCTCTCTAAAAGTAGTCCTCCTTTTTAACAAAAAAAAGGAAACACTTATCTTCTAAATTGCAACTCTAAAATGAAGCATTGTATATATATTTTTCAGATACTTAGGAATGCAATATAGAGCCTTAGTCTTTACGAGTGAAAACCTCTACATTTTAACTTGGTTATTCTTGTTTTTTCTGTACCTGAGAGTCGTAGTATGTAAAGTCCATTTTTCGACTTTTTGCGAGTTCATACTTAATGGACATGCAGAGCACCGACGACTAAGACACTAACTACATGAGGGTTCCGAACTTTTAAAGTTCTCATCGGACATCTCTGTATTCTGAGGTTCGCACGGAAAAGTCTAGTCTTATATGAGTACAAAGATTAAACAACGTAAATATAGTACTAGTCTTATAGTACTGCAAATGTTTGTTTTTTAGCTTCATCGCAAAAATTCGAAAACTGGACTTAAGATACTATGGCTCTCAGGTTAGCTTTCATTTCTAATTTTCATTTTGTCACGGGACAGTGAGAATGAAACGTAGGTTTCCAACCATTGAATTTTTTACTCACGAAACCCTTGGGTATATTCATTCCCTAGAGACATCGATTCTTATTCCCCAGAGAAATTTTAACAATTTTTTTCAACTATTGTAAAAATCTTTTACAATAGTAATACAAAATTTTTAGCTTCCATAAATTAACAAATAATGTAAATTTAACACCAGCGTAAAAAAATGAGATCTTCGACATAATGTGGCACACCTTTTCAGTACCCCTAATGGACATCGTAGTTTTTGTTTCCTAAGTATTTGTTAGCATTAAGTTTTTTTTCTTAATCAATAAGGAAGTTTGATTTTACTCCAAAACTGTCTATTTCCTCAAGCCTTAGATCTGATAAAGTATGTTATAAAAAATGAGGGCTAATTTTTAAAAATCTTCCTATTTTTCGAATTGCATAGGTATAGACCAGGAAATTTTATCCAAAAATAGAAGAAATGAGCCAACAGGCACTTCGTACAAAAGAATATCCATTACATTTATTCGATTATTTGCAACGTAAAACTACGAGAAAAATAACTTTTACCCTATACCAAGGGACCGACTACCATCAATCGGGCAGAAAAGCTAAAATAGGAAGTCAGAAATAATCCCTCGCGTTTCGCTTTGAGTGCACGGACCATTAACACCTAATCTGATTTTCGGGAAAGAATCGCTCTCATTATTTATGCACGTCTTGTTTCTAACTGGAAGCGTTGGAAGCGCAGAACAGATTCCCCGTAATTTCCCCAATAATATTTCCGAACAATGTTCTCGCGTTCATAGTAAACCAATAATTACGTAAGCAATGAAAAAAGGTTTTTAATCACAAAAACTAAAGAAAGTACCTCTGTTGTGTTGCGCTAAATGGGGTCGCAGCAAATTTAGAGTTTCTCGTTTTTTTATGTAGACTTTTATTTAATCCTTTGACGCGCATGAAAGTGAAATCACAATCTCCAAAAATTAATTTCAGTGACATTGAACGTGATGTTATGGTTATGCGTGCGCGTTAAATTTGTTCGCGATAAATTTAGCGTTTCTTATTCCTCATGCGCACTTTTAGTTATTATTTTTATAGCGCATGAAAGGGAAATTTTATTTTCTAAAATTGTACTTCAGCAACCTTAAATATGGTGCACACGAAGTCTCATTTTTTTATGCCTACTTCAAACGGCACTATCGTCATACGACGTGTGCATCACGTTCAGATTTATTTGATAAGGTAAGAAAAACAAATTTAGCATTTAGGGTCAAGAAGAAATATTACATGTTTTATTTCGAATTCCCTGTAAATCACGTTCACAAATGACTTTCAATAAACTTGAACGTGATGCTATGATTGAAGCTTGAAGTCACATTTTCCGACATTTAATTAAAAGCTTTAAGAAACATATTACGCGTACATGTGTATCAACTTCAGACTTATTGGTGTATGTTACTGAAGAACGTGTAATCATATTCATGACCGCTATGAGGTTACTTGTAAATTTTCAAGAGAATTTGAGAGCCTTTTGTTTAATTTAGGTAAGGCTAATATTGATGCAATCATAATTTTACGGCAATAATATTTATTTACAAGGCATATTTTGCCATAATAATGATCTCTGACTGTAGGCAAACATATTAAGGTACACGTTTCAATAAAAATTGTGGGGACATGTTCCGAAAAGAAAAATAACCTCCTCTTTAGCGGATGGAAATGAAGTTATTGTAAAACTTATTTCCAAAGCAGTTTTTATTATGGTAAAAATATTTTTTACGTAAATGAATAGTTATAATCTGAAAAACTTTCAACTGTATGTACTCTGTATGTGAAGATAAGCTTCAAAGCTTGCTATTTTTCGTGAGGAAAGCCTCGACTCGACCATATATTAACAGATTGATGTTCTGGTGATAAAAAACGACATTATTTTGGAAGCATTTATTTGAGGATTAAATAAAAGTTAGTCTGAGTTCAGTGGGAAAGTAACTTGCTTTGAAACTGATGGAAATTTGTCTTCGAAAGTAAAAGTTCAAAAAAAATAAAAATACCGGAAATTTTATTAAATTTCAATTCAAATAGTCATTGTGTCATAAATCGAAGTTTTCCCTGTAGTTCTTCTGCAAAAAATTCATATGTGTATACAGTCAGACCTCGATATAAGGTCACCCTTATGTATATGAGCTCACTTTTCTAAAGTCGCGGCTCATTGAATATCAAATATGTATGAATCGATTAGAAGGTCACCCCGCTTATTAGGTCATTTTCGTGAAGTCCCGATGGGTAACCTTATACCTAAGTTTTACTGTATTTGTATTCTATTCATTACGAAGTGCAGCATAACCTTCTGTTTGAAGGAATGTTTTAACTACTATTAATAATGGCTCCAATGGAGTGCTAACTGGTACACCAGTATGTGCATACACGATAGTTCAGTCGTTATGTTCCTTTTTTTCTTCTGCTTCCTTATGTTTTAAATTTTAAAACATAAGGAACATTGAATATTAAATGTTAAAATTTAAACTTTTCATTTTATTTTTATATTTATAATTTATTAATTTATTTTTGATAACCGTTGAGTTTGCTGGCTTTCATCGGGTTTATGAAATTTCCATTATGCTTTTAGCTAATCATTTACAATTTATATCTAAATAGCGTCATCTTTATGCAGGGTATAAATTAGCAGCACTGAAATGAACCCAGTTTTGCCATGCGTTGTTTTATTGAACTTTTTTGAGTTTTAAAAAGTGTCGATTTACTTTCAAATCCTCTCTCTCTCTCTATATATATATATGTACGTATGTATATATAATCTTATAATTTTCTTTTAAAAACGTTAATTTTTAGTTAACTGTAATTTCACAATAAATAAAATAATAAACAAGATGATGTATCCCGTTTAAAGCAAACAAGCTGAAAATTTTATGGTATGAGTAAGCGTATGTTAAATTATTCTCAATAAAAACTTAAAAATAACGGCCGTCTGACAATGTGAAAATGATTGGTGGGAAGGTGTCACTAAATTAAACAGATTTTCATTCCACTCGAAATCCTCCCCTCCCCTTGATCCTCATTAATATAAGACTTTTTCCCAAGTTATTTGAGCGAAAATATTTGGGGTTTTTGATGATACCACTGCGATTTGACAGGTCATTAGTTAGATGCTTAATAAGGCAGACTACTCCTGTAGTATTGTCATTTGGTAGGTGACGACTCTGTAATAGAAGGTTTTGTTTTCTTATTAGCTTATGGAGAGGTCCTTATTTTCTTATTAACTCCCTTCAGAATTATGCTTTTTGCCGAAGAGCCCATCATTCTCTTTTTGTTAAAATTTTGCTCAAAGGAATTAGCCAAATTGAGAATAACTGAATGTAAAAGACTGTTCAGTATTCTTGCATTAGGTGTGGATTAAAAATTTCATATACCCACTTGTGCTATTGATGGCTTTGATGATGTTTATAATCTGTTATAAGCGATATGCATATTATCTCTGAATATAGATATATTCTTAAAACTGAACAAAATAACAACTGATAAATAACATATAGATAAATTATTTTTGATTTTTCTGCTGATATGAGGAATTACTTCCTCTTTCGTATTGATGAAAAGATGTATAACGTAAGACGCATTTTAAAACTTTTATTCTCGTTTTTTATTTATTAAAATAAATACTAGTGAGTGGCACTAGTACATTGATAATTTATTTTACTGTATCTGGGAAATGGCGAGTTTTATTCGTTGAATTTCTCTTAATAAAAAAAAATTCCTTGGACAATTTTTATGCTTGTTGAGGTTTTCCAAAGTTCCCGTTTTTTTTTCTTGTGTCGTCCCGTACTACAAAAGATTCCATCCATTTATATCACATTCTAAAAATTTATGAATAAAGAAACCGAAAATGTGGGTATACGTTTCGAGAAAAAAACTATTAAATAAAAATAATGTTAATAAAATTAAGTTATATATAAAAGCGAACTGATAAATAGCAAAATGTATAAGCTACAGTAATTAAGGAGTGTGCTTAGGCACAAAGGATGGTTTCTGTCATTCCCGAATGAAGGAATCGCAAGCATTCATGCTTAATAAACATACTACTAGGGCCATTTGTTCCTAACTTGAGAAACTGAAAGTACAGATACATTGATCAACAACTAGTGACATCAGTCTAAAAACTGGGAAAATAAATCTATGAATTAGTATGGGGGGGGAGGGGTAAACGATGTGTGAAATGCGCATTATAAAGCTTATTTACAAAGCGAAAATATCGTTTTTGCATTACTAAGTTAGTTTGAATTTAAAAACAAAAAGTCGCAAGCTTCTTCAAAAAATGATTAAAAGTTTGCTTCGTAGTTCCACCTGACAATCAAAGACGGTACATTCGTCGATGTCGCCTCTCCGCTTTTAATCCGCGAACCCATTACCCTGCTTTTGAGGAAAACCAAGAAACATTTTAAGGTTTTTCGCTTGTTTATAAACTCATACGCGCTGCAGCACTATCTCAGAGGAAAAGAAAAATCTTAACCTCTAAAATATCCGTTCTTTCCCGGAAATAATCAATTTCCACAATTCTGCTCTTCAGGCATTCTTTTCTTCTCCATTTCTTTGATTCTAAAAGGTACTTTTTTTTTTGCAGAGAAAAAATGCTCCGAATTTCTCATTTTAAAACGTTGAATTTTATTTTTGGCGCTGAATATTTTCAATAGAACAGACTACCTATTATTTAAACATTTTGGGTTCTTTTATTGGAAAGATTATAGACTATTGACTTCCTTTTACCAATTTCTATAAATCTCATTGCATAAAAATAGGTTTTTTAATTGATTGTAACTTATATATATATATATATATATATATGTATATATATAGGCTTGCCATACGTCCCGGTTTGACCGGGACCGTCCCGGTATTTTGCTCTTGTCCCGGTGCCCCGCCCAGTTTTATCAATGTCCCGGAAACGGCTGTAAGATGTAAAAAGTAATAAATTGATGTTTTTAAGAATCTTTTATGAAGACATTAAGAATCTTTAAGTTGACAGAGCATTAATGAGGGAGTCCACTGCAAGAGCATTGATTGTATGTAAAATAAACAGGGTCCCTCAAATCCCTGGCGCCAGGTCGCCCGGGCGACTTAAAAAATGCTTTGGCGGCTAGTTTTTCAGGTGGCGACTAGTTCGCAAATGAAAAAATATTATAGCTGGCTCCTAAAAATTTTCCTGGCTCCTCAGGTTTTCGCATTTTTGTCGGACTCTGAAAATAAACCTTGGCGTTTTCTTTGCTCTGACTTTTATGAAAAATTCAAGCTTAACAGAAACATCTTGAAAAAAAGTACACTCAAGTCAGAAATATGAGTGGTTTTAAAACAAAGAATAACATTGTTAACTTATTAATTGCTTTTTTAGTTTGACAAAAATGTTTTTTTTTGAAATGGTTTTTGTAGTTAGACAAAAAGTTGTAGTTTAAAAAAATAAGACTTAGTAATTAATTGCTCAATTAAACAATTTTATGAAGTATTTTAAACTTTATTTTATTAGCACTTCTTTCTAGATGGTAGACCAGAAAAAAATGTCATTAAAAAGGAAAAAAAAAATTAAGAAAATTAAGTAGCCTAAAATTCCTTCTTTATTTTTAAAGTTGGGTAGACTAACAATTTAGTTGTTCCAGATTCCCCACTCCCGTTACTTGCGAGGCTTAAAATAAGGCTTAAAACTCACCATTTTGCCTTTTAATTTTTTTAAAGTTTCCCCAGACCCCTCCCGCCACTGGGGGTATTCCATACCTCCAGACCCCCCGGTATGCCCATCCCATATTAATGTGTCCCGTTTTCACTAGCTAAAAATATGGCAAGCCTATATATATATGTATAATATATATATATATATATATATATATTAGGGTGGGCCGAAAAAACCTTTTTTTTTATTTCGAAGTTGTAATAGCGCGGAAAACTTGCGAATTATATAGAAAAGAAAAGAAAAAAAAAATATATCAAAATCGGTTGACATATTCCGGTCGCGCATAGGCCCTAAAATTTGATAAAATATGAAAAAACCTCATTTTTGCGATTTTGTTTTAAATTTTTGAATTATATGTTTGCGCGATGTAATAGTTTGTAACGTCTTTAAATAGAGCTTAAAAACGTTGTATTTTAATTTGGTTTAGAAAAGTTGATATCTTCCGGTAGCGCATAAGCCCCAAAATTTGCCAAAATATTGAACATTTTACATTTTTACGCATTTTTGGTACTTGATAAATAATTATTTAAATGCAATAGCCGTAGCATTTTTTCACACGAACTGATAATGAGGTATAAAAAAAGCTGCTAGATGTTTGTTTACTGTTCTTTAAATGTACTCAAATTTTAAACTTTGACATCAAATTCTTGTTGCTCTTATTTTTTTCACAAAATTTGAGATTTCTTTGACTGCTTTTGTAACATCAAATACCCTGTATTTCCAATAATCTTAGTTTATAAATACTTTTCACTTGAAGTTTAACACTGATATTTACCATACAAAAATTTAAATTCATAATAAGCATTTAATTGAACTGTAAAAAGTAATTGCACGTAATTAAAGCACAAATGAGCATTAAAATGCATTAATTACGTGCGATTACTTTTTACAGTTTCATTGTGCACAATGTTCCTTTATTATTTTAAACATTTAATTGTTGAATGTTGAAATAGATAAATAATTTTTATAATTGATTTTGGTGTCAACAGGATACCCTCCTAAAAGCGATTGCATACTCTTCCTATCCCTCATACACAAAGAAAGCTATGGAGCCCCAAGCACAATGACCGCTTAAAAGCTAAGAGAACACCTGAAAACAACTCCCTACAAATTTCAATATCCCAGTGCAAAAGTTGAGACAGGGGTAAATATGTAGTATATAAGTTAAAATATTTTTTTTTTAAAATCTTGAATTAGAAACTAAAAGCAAAATAGAAAGCTGGATTTAATGGTTGATCTCATCAACGCTATAAACTCATGGTGGCACGTATCAATTAAAAATTTGTAGCTCAAGGTTGAAAGCTAAATCTGAATGTCATATTTTTGTTAAATGTTATTCAAATTACTCAAATTTTTCATTTAAAAACAAATTCTTTGTTCTACTGAATTGCTTTTTTGACCAAGTTTGATTTTCTTTGTACTGTGATGTTGAACAGCCTTCATTTCTAACAATATTAATTAATAAATAATTCTTGTTTGAAATTTAACAGATATTTTTGACATTACTGTGATGCTTTATGTAATGATTGGTTCTGCATGTCAGTCGTGTAACTAGCGACTTGCAGATCCCGTAACTGGGGGAGAGGGCGCAGGAATTTAAGAGACACTTTTGCCAAGTTTCAAGTACATTATTTACGACTGAGGGGGTGCAATATTTCTTGTCCAAGAGTGAGGGGTTGTGTAATTGCAAAATATTTAAGGTTTTTAAATATAGAGCAAGTCCAAAAGAACCATCATGCCCGTTTTTAGTTATCACCATCCGATCACTCTATCTTATTTTGGGTACTGTTCGCGTATAGCATTGGGGTCATTGCGCTACCGGAAGTTCTTAATTTATTCACACCATAATGAAATACAATTTTCTTATGTTCAAAACTAAAAATGCTGTAACTAGTACGTTAAAATTAAGTATATTAAAGATAGTAAAAAAAACTCGTAAAAATGTGAAAATTTCAATACTTTGGCAAATTTTGGAGCTTGTGCGCGACTGGAAGATATCAACTTATCTAAACCAAATTAAAGCACAGTGTTTTTAAGCTCTATTTGAAGACGTTACAAATTATTACATTATGAAAACATCTTATTCAAAAATTTTAAAAAATATAGTGAGAATGAGATTTTTTTCATATTTTGTCAATCTTTAAGGCCTATGCGCGACCGGAAAATGTCAACCGATTTTGATAATTTTTTTAAATTTTTTCATTTCTATATAATTTGCAAGTTTTCCGCGCTATTACAACTTCGAAATAAAAAAAAAAGTTTTTTAGTCCCACCCTAATATATATATATATATATATATATATATATATATATATATGGGTCAACCTACGATGACTGGAATGTTTGTCCCCTCTGCAACAAATTTCACTATTTTTTGTACTCTTTCATTTTAACGTTGGCTTAATTTTCATGTTTGAATGTTTCTAGCATTCCTTATTAATTCATAAAAAAAAATTGAGCTTGGAAAATCATTAATAATTTGAAGTGTTTAAGTATAAAAAAAATGTTCATTGCGGGGTAGGAATTTCATTATCATTTCCTATATACATATTTATGAGTGAAAAATGCCTTTTTCGTACGCGGTAGAGTGGAAAATATATCCCTTATAAGATGAAACAGGACGCATTTGTTATTATCATTTTTTTAATTGGTTGAAGTTAATCTGTCACGCATCGGACTTAAAGTTTATAAAACATTGATGAGAATGAATCTTTTCCTTAAATTTGTCAATACAACCTCATATGATAAAATCGACACCATATTATTTGTAATGAATATTTTTTGGTTCAATAAAACCAATAATTAAAATATCAACTAGCTGATTACTCGCAGAACATCTGCGGGCTATAATCATTTTAAAATTGCAGAAAACACTTTAAAATTCGAAAAGCTTGTGAAAATATTACTAGATATAAACATGAGAATGATCGCTCGATATAAGCAAACTAAGGCGTTGCCACTACAAAGAATCCCATATTAAAAACTGAGTAATGAATGTAAATAATTCGTAAGAAATATAAATTAATTTGTTAAAGTCCCCCACCCCCCGGATGTTACGATAATAAATACAAAGGTTGTGTTACTTTTCTATGATAATCATTAAACAAATTTTTAAATATTGTTTTACCACAGTTTGCTTTTTGCATGATGTCAGTGTCGTATCGTACAGCAAAATTTAATCGCAACTGGTCTACGTTAATTGAAATATACATATGGATTTTATTTAATTGTTCTCAGAAGAAAAAAAAAGAGGTATTTTTCAAAAGAGTCATTCCATTTCAAATCAGGCAGGCAGGTTTGAAACTTGTCACATGACCCTCACAGATTTTTTTGAAAAAATTACAGTAGTTACAACTAAAGGACATATAAAATATCCCAAAAGGATTTTGCAAAAAAAAAATTATTTCTCTAGTTACAGACGTTTAAAATTTGGGACAAAGTTGGCCGTTTTCAGAAAATCAGCAAAACACTCACTTCTAAAATGACCACTGTTTCAAAAGTTTTTAACCGATTCGAATGATTTTTTTCTATAAATAATGAAGGGATGGTATTTTATTTAGACACTAATTTTAAAATTTAGTTGGCTTCATTGATAAAGAAAAAAAAGTGTTTTTGAAGTGAAAAAATAGTGTTTGTTCCGACTTCATGATTTTTTTTTCTTATGAAAGAAATTTATTTTTGACAAAACACAGGTGAAGATCTAAAGCGCTGTTATGGAAGTTCTGTATTAAATTTTATTGTAGGCATGAGATGCATATCCTCTCAGAATTTAAATTTTGAAATTTGAAAATGTTAAAAAATTACGATTTTTTAAGTGTGATTACTCAAAAAATCCATTTTTTAAAAATCTGAAAATCTGCTCATTTATTGCCCTTAAAGTGCTTAATGAGCTGCTATCAATTATACTGTGTATTTTTGCCCCAGATATTTTATATGATTTTTCAAAAATGGCCTTTTGTGCGTTTCTCAAAAAAGCCAGAAATTCAAACTCGTTCTTATTTAATCATTTTAATATAATATTGAATCAATATTTATTAAGAAATATACTGTATTGTTACACAATTACTAGATAAATTGTACTTAACCTTCTTAGAACTTAAATAGCTCCTAGCACAAAGCGTAGCTACTGTGATTTAATGCATGTTATTCTGTTCAATCCAATTACTAGTTTCAAACTCACACGCTTTATATCAAATACCAAGCAACAGCAAATGTAAAATTTATTGTAGGAATACAATCAAAACATTATTCGCTATCCCACAATACTGCTAAATAGTAAAAATCCCTAAAATAGTAATGCTTACATGGGACGCACGAGCAAACAAGAAGTGGAAAACAGTTAGAAAACTAACAGCCTCTTAAACAAATATAACTCAATGCATGATTTCTAAATAGGAAAATTTATTGAAAGTGTGAATGAGAATTATTGAATGGGGCAAATTAAGAATGTATCACCGATGGTTTAGGGGCGCTATCGAATAATTTGTACACAGATAATCTAGAACAAATATTTCAATTGCCAGAATATAATACCACAAGAAATATAACACCATCTTAACCCTCCTAGTCTTTGCATTTTTTTGGTAATAACGAGTAGAAGATGATTCAAGAACTTGATTCTACTTATTTTGCTTCAAGAACATAATTTCAGATGCGTTTAAAACTATGTATATTAGTGCTGTAACATATTTGATGTAAAGTGTGCCAGTTTAAATCTAATAATTGGATTGAACACAATAACGTGCATTAAATCACAGTAGCTACGCTTTGTGCTAGGAGCTATTTAAGTTCTAAGAAGGTTAAGTACAATTTATCTGCAGTAATTGTGTAACAATACAGTATTTTTCTTAATAAATATTGATTAAATATAACATTAAAGTGATTAAATAAGAACGAGTTTGAATTTCTGGCTTTTTTGAGAAACGCACAAAAGGCCATTTTTGAAAAATCATATAAAATATCTGGGGCAAAAATACACAATATAATTGATAGCAGCTCATTAAGCACTTTAAGGGCAACAAATGAGCAGATTTTCAGATTTTTAAAAAATGGCTTTTTTGAGTAATCACACTTCAAAAATCGTAATTTTTGAACATTTTCAAATTTCAAAATTTAAATTCTGAGATTATATGCACCTCATACTTACAATAAAATTTGATACAAAACTTCCATAACAGCACTTTAGATCGGCACCTCTGTTTTGTTAAAAATAAATTTCTTTCATAAGAAAAAAAAATCATGAATTCGGAACAAACACTATTTTTTCACTTCAGAAATATTTTTTTTTCTTTATCAATGAAGCCAACTAAATTTTTAAAACTAGTGTCTAAATAAAATACCATCCCTTCATTATTTATAAAAAAAAATCATTCGAATCGGTTAAAAACTTTTGAAACAGTGGCCATTTTAAAAGTGAGTGTATTGCTGATTTTCTGAAAACGGCTAATTTTGTCCCAAATTTTAAACGTCTGTAACAAGAGAAATAATTTTTTTTTTACAAAATACTTTTATGATATTTTATATGTCCCTTAGTTGTAACTACTGTAATTTTTTCAAAAAAAATCGGTGAGGGTCATGTGACACCCTCTGCCTGATCTGAAATGGAATGGCTTAAAATGTTTGTATCTTTCATTGCGCATCACGAAAAAGGCATTTTATCACAAATGAATTTATAACCTTAACCGATTAGTAAATACTGTTTAGTTAGATGCATCTCTCGGGGAACTATTATGAGACGATTTACTTCCTCCATCACTTTACATTGCCACCCTCTCCGCATGCTTGGTCATAACACATCATATTATTAGAATGCCCCTAACTTTTCCCTCGCTTTAACTGACTATACACTTAGAGCACGTCATTTAGTTTACCTCTCACTTTAGTGCTTGCTGATTTGCTGTTAATGTGTGCGCTAAATGGTCCTGTATGCATTTATGTCTGTGTTATTTAAAGTTATAGTCTTTCGTTTCTGTTAAAATGATGGAGTGTCAAAGAAAATAATTACGAGGTAGGCATTTGAATGCACAATGTTTGGTCATCAGAGAGATTGTTTTCATAACTAATTACCAACACATAAATGGCTATGCGATGCTTCTTTAACAAGAAAGTTTCAAGCTGAAAATGGACAAATTTAAATGGAGTCTCTTAAATTTTTGATCTCGCTACTGCAAATGGGCGGTTGAGTAAAAAAACTCCGGATATATGTAAATTTGCAAATTTCTACTAAAAATGTGAAAAAGTAAAAAATAAATCATATTTCTTTCAAGGGAATACGGTTTAGGCAAGTGATGGGAAAAAAATGTTTTAAGTTCAGGATTCGTGGTATTCAGTGACTACAGAGTGAATTCAAATTTTCCAATACTGAAGCTGAAGAATATATATAAAATAAATTTATGATGTCTCATTTGACGAAAATAAGGGATTAAAGGTAAGTCGTCGATTGTCTTCAACAGAGAAGAGTTAAGCTCACAGTTAAAAAGCACAATTAGTGTTATTCAGTGATCAGTTTGGGTTGTTCAACAGATACCGTAGCTTGGAGTGTTTTGCAAAAGATGTCGGAGTAATAATCGACACAAGTTCTTCCATGCAGTTGACAAATGTCAAATTAGAAGGGAAGAGGAGTATGTAAAGTCTCACTTCAGTTATGAGTTATGTAAAAACATGTGTGGTCTTAACTTTGATGACAAAAAGGGACAACGGGAGATTTGTACAACGAAAAAGGGATTTGTACAACGAAAAAGTTTATAGCAAACCTTTTGCATGGGCAAAAAAAAAAGAATATTAATGTTAATTCGGGAAACAAGATTGACTGACATTACTCACATTGTATAGGTATACGGAGTACCGATATTTTGTGCTCTTTTGTTTCGTGAAACCGACATTTGGTAAGATAAAATGCTGCTATATTCCGTATTTTATCGGTATTAGCTATAGCTGATTCAATATGCAGGCACTGAATATCACATGTCCTAAACTTGACACTCTCTTACTCCTTTTTTTTTTACTTCCTTAGACCATGTTTCCTTAGAATAAAAAGGAATATTTTTTACTTTTTCACATTTGCAGTAAATAGAACTTGGCAGATTTACGTATAGTCGGTGTGTTTTTGCATTTGCAGCGCCGATGAGTTTCACAGCAATGCACAAATTTGAAATAGTATTAGTGCTTTTATTTTTATATTATGTGTTTCTTTTCCTTTTGTAAATTCCTGAACAAATAATTAAATCACTCAATTTTTAACTTATATCAAGTACGTTTTTTTTAATTTTTATGTCTGGTATTTTATAGTAACAGCTACCCTAAAGTCAAGTCAGTATTTCTTTTGAGCAGTTCTTGGATTCTTAACTTTATTTTGCTGCTGTTTTCTGCTTCCTTAAAAAAGTAACGACCCTGAGTTATTCAAATAATATTTTCCTGAGCTTTCATGTCATATCAATCTTTATAATATCGTCAAAAAAATCTGCTTTCCGTATTTTGATAGCAAGTTTACGTTCTAGCAATTTCAATATATTTTTGTGTCTTATGTTCTGTCACAGAAATGTTTTTAAACTAGCGTAAATACGCTAAATGAAACAGCAAACGCAAGAAGCGCAACTGTTACTGTATTGATGTTTTCCCCTTTTATACGATTCTTTCCACTATGGGAAATATATGCAAGTAATAAATAAAACACTGCATCGGACTTGAAGCGAAATCAAAAACTTCTCACGATCAAATAAACAAGAAGTTACTTAATTTCTGCAAAACCTTCGGTCTCTGATACCGCTGGGTAAATCTATATTGAATATGAGGTGATTTTTATGATAAAAATTTTATCTCAAAATGGTAAGCTACATCCATCTATCTCATGATAGCCCGAGGTGCCGAAGCATACATGGGTACTGCAAAATTCTGCGTTGGGAAGGAGCCCTTTCTCCCCTCTGAGACCTTAATCAGATTTCCAGGCGAAAAAGAATAGACACGAAGGATTTATAAAAGTGAAAGAATAAATAAAATTGCAACATGTTTAAGAATCTTTGCCAAAGAATCCTCTGGAAGTATTCTTAAAAATGTTGATTTCATCATAACCATCTCTTCGCTATAGAAAGTTATTGAGGGGTTATTCACTAATAGTTTTTCCTACTCTCAGATCCAATTATGTCGTTCGAATTTTTAGCTGTGAGGTGTTGTTAAATTATTATTTTTTTTCTCTGAAATGCCATGAAACACTCTTAAACTGGGGTTTTTAAAGCTATTTTAATTATTAATTTTATAATTATTAAAAAAACAATTGTTTTTTAATTTCTTAAATTTTACTATATACCATCACCCAGTGGCTTACCCTGGGTTTTGCTTTTTTTTGCGGGGGACCAAGGTCAAAATACGGCATAAACCGAATATCAATTTTTCGGATATTAAATATCCGCTATCCCTTGGTGTGACACATTTATACCGGATATCCGGCTCTGGTGTTTGAAACCTGTAAATTCTGTACATAAAAATCAAATTTCACATGCCAGCTAAACGGATTTTTCGTGAAGTGACCGGGAACGGATTTTTCGTGCAGTGACCGGATCGGGTTCCAGATATTGAAAATTCCCCCCCCCCCCCCCCCCCGTCGGCGTGTCCCTGCCAACACCCAAGAAATATTTGTTATATTAAACTAATATTAATTATTTTAAAATTTTGGTTAAACGTTTATTGACTCTTAGCTTCAAAGATGAATCATGAAAACTTTGGAGAATTTTTCGAATGTAAAGCACTATGTTTACTTTATAACATACGACATCGAATAAGACGTTTTAAATGTTGTATTTTGGCGAAACAGGCTTATGTATATATCTGATTTGTTATGAAATTGTATATGGCATGCAATATTTATTCATTTCTTTTTTCTTTTTGAAAGTCTCAACTTATTTTCTTATTATTAATATTTTTTTTTAATTTGCCTTGGTTTTAAAATTTGATAGCAGCTATAAGAGTATCAAAAATATGTTACTAAGAAAAGATGTTGTTCTAAAGCTTTTAAAAGTTTTCAGTAAAAACACAATAGTAATTCTGATAAAATGTGGAAAGAGCAAGATAAAATTTTTAAAAATCACCAGATATTGTTATTAACTGCATTTACGATAATTTGAACTTTATGTTCTCCAAAAGAGTCCAATATCTGAAAAAACGAAAAGTACGTCAACTGTACAATTATCATGTACTATACTTTTCAGATAAAATTGTATTATACTATCAATGGATAGTACCATATAATTTTCTTGAAGTTTAAAGACATTCACGCGGACGCGTACCACCCTCCGTAGTTGACGGCTCGGCTCTTCATCCGGTGTGCACCACCTGTAACTCAAGTCTCAGTTTTCTATGACACGTTGCAAGAAACTTGCTATAAAAATAATCTTATAATCGAAAAAAGAAAAGAGAAAAAATACACTAATTTTGAAATAAAAGGATACTAATTAAAATAGTAACCTAAAGGGTTTAAACACTCAACCGCCCCATGATAGTTATTAAATTTTTTACAAATCCCAAGCTGCAAGGTCATCCCCCCTCCTCTTATTAATCTGTTACGATGGACTTGACTACGTTTAAAAATATTTTTAAAATTATTCTTGTTTCAGGTTCAATTTAAATTTTAATTCATGTGCAAATCATGTGCGTACAAACTATATATTACTGAGTAAAGTATATTTTATGATTGTATTCATTGTAAGGATGAAAATGGTATTGAGAGAGAGTTAATTCAAATTCCAACTTAAAATGGATTAGTTTACTAAGTTAATTAATTTATTAATAGCTTTGCCTTTTTGGTATTTTGATGCACGTAATTTTAAGCTTCATGAAAGAATGGCGTATGAAAGCTATTTATTTTTTCTTAAGCTAGGTTAGGTTTTCTTTCTCAAAAAATGAAAAATAAGTTTTGATAACATCTATAACATTACATGAGGTAGGTCAACTCACTCCGCAATCGGGGCAAGTTGGCCCAGGCGGCTAAGTATTAATCTGAGCCACTTAATTAGTACTTGTATTTAATATTTTCAAGTTGTATAATGAAAACTTTTTCTGGGAGGTACGCTAAAAGTGCTAGTTAAAACTTTTTTTTTTTATAAATGGTCAATTTTATTTTTTTTTTAATTCTAACGTGTTCTACTCTACTATATCGAAAAATGTATTCTAGTCTTTTATATATATATATATATAAGGTAATTTGGGGGAAGACGCGACTTTGTTAATAGTATTTTTATTTTTCGACAGATTGCAAAACTGAGCCACTTGTGGGAAGAGTCTGGTCCGACATGAGGTGTGGCTTGTGAATTAATCGTCTTTAATCGGCGTTATTTTTGGATCTCGTGAGCATTTAACGTGGTGATAACCCTTTTATAATATTCCGTTCCTCATATTTAAATTTTATAAACTATTCGTTATTTTTAGTAAGATATTAGCAATATTAGTGAGTTACGCATTATGCTACACATACGATGTATGTAGAAGCGGCCACAACACTGTAGCAATAATTAAATAAGCGTGTGTAGCATCTTCCCCCTATAATCAGAAGCCTTAACTGGATCAGAGAGGACAGCAACTATGCGGGAAATGGCCCGAGGAAAGCTAGAAAAGGCGGGTAAGGGCAAAACAAACAACAAGAAACCATCGAAAAAACAGAAGAAAAAGAAACGTGTCAGCTTCTCATCCTCAAGTGAAGAACTTCCTCTAGATACCAGTGGTGACAGTTTTGATGAAGATTATAATGACGTTTTTGTACTGTGTGTAAAGGATACTTTTATGCTAAAAAAGGTCACAAGTATGACTTTTCTCCACCAGACCAGTACCTGTTAGCCGAGGCCTTAGGATTACATGCGCACGGGGCGAGCTATTGGGGTCCACTGATTTTACATGCACGTATCCCCAAGTGCACATGGGGGGGGGGGGTCTTCAGCGGGTTTCGAACGCGTGACCATCCAGGTGCTGGTCCGACGCTCTAACCGCTGGGCTACCACCACGGCCCTTCCCAAGTATGACTGGATTCAATGCAGCGAATGCAACAAATGGTTGCACGAAGATTGCAATGATGATCATTTGCACTGAGTGAAATGTTGTGTAGGCTATCCTTCTACCTGAGCTATTATTATTTTTAGCAAACTAACTATGGAAATGATTTTTTTTTTCTATAAAATGTCATTGTTAATGCACATTTATTTATGTAATGTTTGTCTTATTTTTTTTATTTATTGTGCTGTTGCATCTTGCCTTATAACTGGCGGCATCTTCCATATATATATGGGGAAGATGCCACGATTGAGTGACATTTTTTAACATTAAGTTTTTCATTTATTTTCATACTGAGAAGAGTGCAAGTAACAAATTAAACATTGAAAAATAAGGTGTATTCTTTAATTGTAATAAGGTGTATAATTCCTTTAAAATATATACTCAACTTCTTATAATTTAAAATTCAATTCCAAGTTGATTTTTATTTAAATGTTTGTACGAATGGGGAAAAGTTCTTGATGTTTTTTCATAAATGTAGTTTAGTACATTAATGTACATATAATATTGGGGTGAAATGATTACCGTGCCTTCCTACCAAGTTCGGATAAAACTGAGCAATCCAATCGACCAAAACAAATTTCGTTAGACACCTCAGGGCAAAGGCTTCAAACATGAGCGCTGCCTTATTTTTGGGGGGGAGTCTATCCTAACAGGTACGATTTAAATACAACTCGCAAATTATGATCAAGCTTGTTTATTATACATAGCAAAAGCAAATACTCGTAATTCATACAACGTTTATATTTAAGAACGAGAAGTTATTTGAACGGTATGTTACTACAAAAGTATATTATTGAAATGTCGAACTAAACTAGACGAATTAATATTATGAGCTAAATATTTCATAACATTTATTACTTTTAAAATGGAAGCTTTCAAAAATGTTGTGATTCTAAAGGGAAAACAAGGTACTGTAAGGATTTCGTTCCTAAAAAGTTTTGTTGCAAGTTTTGTTGCATGATCTACAATTTGAATTGTATGTAGTTAGTAAAAAATACATTTTGGGGTTTTTCGTCCAATTTCGTAGCTTAATTTATGGGAACAGTTTATTAATTGGGTGATTTTCAAATTTAAGGCGTTTTTGATGTCCGACAAAAGACTAATTTTTATATTAAAATTGAATAACTTGTTGGGTTAAGTGTTTATGTTTTCTAAAAGTACATACTATTAACAGTAATCAAGTGTAATATTATAAGAATATGTCTTAAACATTTTTTATATGATTTTTTAATAATAAGAAACCCTATGAAAACAGACTGTCCGAAACGACAAAGTGAAATTTCTCTTTAATGTTTTACTTATTTCAGAGGTATAAAATCAATAAAAAGAACATATGTACCTTTGAAATATATTTTATGATTTCTCCATTTATTATCTTTGAAATAAAAAAAAATTATAGGTTGTAATTAATTGTTCTGTTTTGTCCGAGGGAAATGTCAGGTCTGTTACTATCAGGTCTGTTACCAGGGTTAATCAATTTTAAAATTACTCAGTAGATTGCTCCACCATATTTTTATATTGTTCTTCCAATTCAATATATGGAACAAACTATTTTGGATGATCACCTTGCCTTCAAAGGATATATTGAAGACTTTTTGAGCTTTCATAAGGTGAGTTTTTTTATATGTTGTCAGGTCTGCTGCCATATTTTAAAATTTAATTATTGTAGCCTTATTAACTGCTTGTCACAAACAAAGTAACTCTGTAAGGTGTATTTGAGCAATGATGGCTTAAGCCTAAAATGTTAACACCATGGTAGTTAAAAAAATCAAAAAGGTTAAAATGTCAGGTCTGTTACCTGGTAAAAGTAACAGACCTGACATGATTTTTAAAAAATAATGTAAAACTTTCAAAATTTGTACATAAACTCCTTAAATGTCACATGTACAATATGTAGTTGCTCTAAACACACAATAATAATAATAAAGAATAGCATAATGTTATCATAAAAAAAGTTTTAATATTATCTACACATTTTATCCAAAAGAATATTCCTGAAACTATTGACTTTCTTTTTAAAAATTTACTTTTTTTAAACAAATCATCCTTTTGTAATTCGAAATTTTAATTTATTTATAAATAAACAATCATTAACTATCTCTATATGATACTTATATGCATATTTCAGTTTTATAAAGCACACACGCCGAAGTTTTACAATGTATTATATTGCATATTTTCTTGCAAACTTCTAATTATCTTTGGATATTTTGGAAGCTTACGTATAACTACATTTTCAGAAGAAATATTTCGTATACATATAACATCTGCTTTACCAAATCATGTCAGGTCTGTTACCCGAAGTCGGGTCTGGTACCTTGCAAAAGATCTTTTTCAAAAAGAAATATTTGACTTAAAATTTGAAAGGAGGATGCAAATAATAGATATGAAACCTATTTATGAATAATCTTTGCACATATATAGCAAAGAATTATTTTAAAACATTTTAGAGAAAAGTTAAATTGCTGATAAGGAGTTCAAGCAACATACGTGACATGAAATAAAATATTAAATATTTTCCTTTTGCCAAAGTATAAAATAAATTTCTATTTTAGACTAATTACCTGTATAGAATCCTGGTTCACTAATTAAAAAAATCGTAATCTCATTCAAAAACCATCAAATTTTTGTCCGGTAACAGACTTGACATTTTTTAAGTTCGTGGTGACTTATAAAAGACCCAAGGGTTTAAACTTCAATTTAAACTCGCTGCTGATAATGAAAACATGTACAAGACATATGTGCAAACTAATGTAAATTACCCAAAATGGTTGATTTAAATTTTATTTTTAAAGCCATTTCAACTTTAAAAATGCTTAAAATTTGAAAATCACCCAATTAGCATATTTAAAAGTTACTTTTTGAACTATGAAGAAAAACATTTCGTACATGAAAATTTTATCATTAAATCAATAGTTATTCAGGGTAGCATTTCTTTTAGCTCACTCTGAATTGATACCAACTGATTTCATGCCATGTTTAAGAGTATTCTATTCTAACCGATACAACTGTACCATTGCACTAAAAAATTTCGGCGTTTTTCCCCATACTTAATTAGAATCAATTTTGCTTTATTTTATTTGCTAATAACCAGGGTTCAACAAAGTGGACTAAGCCCGGAAAAAACCCGAGTGGGTTTTTCGAGCGGGCCTACTTCAAAAAATTCACTATCTCGGCGAAGTGGGATTTTTCAATTTACTGCGCTGTGTAAATATTAACTTCAGAAACAAAGTAAATAGTGTTTTACAATATTTTCAGTACCTGAAATTGCGATCTTCCTTTTTGCACAATTTTGCTCGTTCAAATACTAGTATTTAATTAGTTGTTAAGGATACTTGTAGGTAAACACTGAATATTTTTAGAGCTTTTTAAATACTTTATTTACTTATTTAGCATATATATATATATGTGTGTGTGTCTACATACATCTATTAAAAACTAAAATTTTACGAGCAATTCATTATTAATTTATCTACTTTGTAATGCATTGTTAATGAAAATATGCCTTGTTAAACTATAGCAAGAGTTTCAGAAACTACTTAAAATTATTTATTGACAATGATGAATTGTAACCACACTTGAATATCTGCAAGATATTCCCTGCACTTCTTAATGCAAGATTTATTGTTTGTCATAATAACTACTAGTTTAATACCGTTCTAGATTTTAGTTTAAGGAAGTTGGAAATAGTAGGGGAGACCGGGGCAAGATGAAGAGTGGGGGCAAGATGACGAATCTCTAAATTTTTCCGTTTTTTACTCGGTGGCAGCATTAGCCGGACACAACTGGCTCTCCTATCGGCCGTTCGTTAAATAATAGTATACAGACACTGAAATCGCTATTTTTGTGTTAGTTGTGAAGCTTTGATTGTTTACCGCTGCCACGATATAACTTTTATGGGTTATTCCACGGTGACTGACGTTACAATTTGACTAAGTTTTTTAACTTTTAAAATCAGCACTGTCTTGAAATTTAATTTTCTCCTCGGGCATTTACTATATCTAGTGTACTAAGTTTTCTTATTATTTTTTCTTGTGAATAATAAATTTTATCCACATTATCAGACCATTTCTAATGCTTCCCTGTTGGAATCATAACACTGACCAAGTATTCATACTTTTCAGTGGCTCTAACTTCACAAGGATAGAGCAAAATAATTCGATGATAATTCTTCCCATGTGAAGTAGCAAAATAATTCGTTGTAATTAACACTTTATAATTTTTCTGTAACATGGGTATTGTGGCTGCAATGAACTTGTTTTTGAATTGGGTCATCTGACCAAATATGTAAGACTTCAATTTCTTGAGGAATCTTTTCCAGCATTCTTGTTATGAGAGGAATCACAATCTCTTTAGAATGAGACAGTTCCTCTGAGGCTATCATAACGGATGTATTCTACCTGAGTGGTACAGTGCTGCTGTAAAAAGGCTTACTTAGGCTTAATAGGAGCACCTGTTTCACCAATTTCATTGTCAACCCATTTTGTTATGACAGCCTTCTGCTTTCGTGGAGCTGTAGGCAGGGCCCGCTTTGCACGAGTTACAGCTTTTCCTAAAGTTTTATTATTTTGGAAAAGGGGTTATGTCACTGCTACTTGAAATTTTGCACTTTAACAATCTATTTTTTTCTACTATTTTTCTAACATTTGCTTCGAGTTCTCTTTTAACTCTATTTTGAACTGACTTAGGTAACTTGGCTAGGTCAATTCTTTTTTTATCTCTACTCCTTTTAGCTTCTGCATTGTTTTTCTTTTTTTAATCTTTATAATTTCCTCCCTTCTTTAATTTATCTTGCCTCCTTTTTTACCTTTCTGCAGCAGTCAATGCCATTTGTGCAGTGTTTAAGTATCTAACTGGAAATCAGAAAAGTGACTGATGTTACAATGTGACTGATGTTACATATTTTAAAGAAGTTTTAAAATCATAACTTGAGCTGTTATTAACTATTTAAGTAATTTATGTTTAAGATATTATCATGAATAAGGAGAATATGGCTTTTTATATTCTTAACACTAATTTTCTTTAAGTAATGAAAACTTTTATAAATTTTTGTGACTGATGTTAAATTACTATGAAGCCTAATTCATAAAAATTAATTTTCAACACAATAATCACTGTTTAAAGATTCGTTACTGGCCTAACCTCACATATAGACTAAATTTCAATAAAAAAATAGGATTTTATACATACCTATTAATTTCTTTACGAAAACAAGATGAACTTTCCAAACCTCTCTAAAGACAACAACACTTGTGACAAATGTAACATTGCCAAACATTGCCTATAAAACTTACAAAAAGGTACTGCTAACTTTTTTAACGTAATTTTATAAAAATTCACATATTTTTACCTCAGTGGAAAAAAAACTGCATATGTGCAAGAATATTTTTTTTTAATGTTAGTGTCCCTGTTTTCATGGAATTGCCCTTATGCATGTGTAAATAAGCTCTGCTACATATACAGGTAAGATATATCGTTTCTCTTAAATAGTTATGAGTAACTTAGTTTAAATACTACCTATTACCATGAATAAATGTCAATTAATCGCCTTTCTTCATGGAAATGAAAACAAATATTTTTAAACAGGCAGTCCGGGGCAAGATGACGAGAAACCTTCACGTGAAACCAAACAAGGAATCTCCTGCTCTGTTGATTATTGGCAATCTCAAAACTTACATAACTTAGTAGGATATCATATATTGCAGAGAAAAAACCATCATTATAGTTGGGTTGCCACCCCACACATCACATCGTCTCTAGCCCCTTGATGTGTCATTTTCCGCCCATTAAAAACCTACTATAGCCAAGCATGTGACAACTTTATGGTCACTCATCCAGGACAATCTACACAGACAAAAATATTGGTAAGCATTTGAGCACCGCTTACTTCGAAGCAACTACAGTTGGAAATGCCGTTAAATTGCTTACAGAATGTGGGATCGAGCCTCATAATCCTCTTCTGTCTAGCGAACATATGACTTTGCTGCTGCAAAAACTACTTTTCTCCACCAGACACCCGTACCGTACACCTCTTACCCGAGGCCTTAGGTGCGCCGAAGCTGGGAGCTGGTGGCCGTCGGTCGACACTGCAGAAACTACTTTTCTCCACCAGACACCCGTACACCTCTTAGCCGAGGCCTTAGGTGCGCCGAAACTGCAAGAACTACTGACCATGATGTTGTTGGCGATGAAACTGAGAATAATAGAGCTATTACTCAGATCCTGGTAATAGAAAACCAACATATAAATCATCCAGAAGAACTAGAACTTATGGCAAATTCTGATTACGATGCACCAAAGAAGCCTGTTAGTGTTTTTTATTTCAAAGCATTGCCTAAAGCAACACAATGTGAGAAAAAAAAAGAAAAAGCCAAAAAAAAAAAATGACCTCAAGCATTCTTACAAGCACACCCATCAAAGAAATGTTAGAACAAAGGGAAAAGTAAAAGGAAGAACAGGAAGGTTTTAAAAAACAGACAAAAGAAGCTCGTGAAGCTAAAAATGGAGTTAAAAAACTCAAACTAAGTTCCTGTAGGCCTAAGTCTATAAAATCCAGGCCAAACAGTCCAATTGCATGAACTTCAAAGAATGGTGTTATAAAATGTCTTGCTTGTGAAGAGGAATATTGGTAACCGTCCAACAGAAGAATGGATCCAGTGCTGTAAATGCCAAGGGTGGTGGCATGAGGAATGTTCGAATTATGAAAATGGAATTTTTATTTGTGAATGTTGTTACCTGCACAACTAAGCACTTCAACATTACATTACAGTGCATTACGCTTAGATGTAGGATATACTTACGCTTAGATGTAGATAAGATGTAAAAACACAGTTATCATTTGTTAAACCATGTAACATATTTAAAAGATAAAATCTGTTCAACCTTTTTCAGTGTCATCATCTTGCCCTAGTACAGGGGCAAGATGACGATTTATTAAGGTTATGAAAAAATAAAATTATCCTTTATGTTTTTTATTTGAAAAATTAAATGGTATTATATTTAATACTACAAAGGAATACTCTAACATTTCTCATCTTGCCTCGGTCTTCCCTACTAAACTAGTAGTTATGAAATTTATTGACTAATAAACTTCAGTTTTGGGAATGACATAAAGGAAAGCAGGGGTAAACTTTATTTTACTTTTATTCATGTTTATGACTTATGCTGTCCCTTCCCCGTATATCTTTTGAATTTGGTAGTAAGTTGTGAGAGAACAAAACTGTGAAGTAAATTGCAGAAAAATATATTGCAACAAACCTACAAACGAAGGTAGGTAATTTCGCTTGTTGGGAAAGATGCAAAATATTACTCCAATGAAATTCAACAAGACTAAATGAAAGCTGTAAATTCTATACATAGTTATAAACACCCCACAGCGTCGAAATTCATAGTATAGTAAGTTCGCAATTTACATATATTCTCAAAAAACAAAGAATTTTCAATTAAATATTTTAAATCAATTTTGACATGCTAAAGTGGCCGGATTGGATTCAGGATGTTTAAAAATATGTCCGCTACCGGATGACCAGTCCCGTTGGACGGAAAATTTTCGTGACCTATTCGTAATTTTCGTTACTTTTGTGACCGGTTTCCAAATTCGTGACTTTTTCGGGACCTGCAGACACCTTGGTCATTTTTTCGAAAGTTATTTGTTTCGATTGCTGTATTTTTCTGTAAATGGTATCTTTTGACACTCCGAATTTGGATGCAATTCGTTACAATGACGTACTTTTCTAGATGCCATGCTCAGAATAATTCGGTCATTGCACATAGATTAGATGTTATTCTCTGTCGGCAAGGCCGTAGAAAGGGGGTGTCAGGCATAGCTGATTCAGAGAGCCTGGTCTTTGGAGGTGGCCCGTTTCGGCAATCGGAGTTCTGCAAAAGATGAAATGTTTCTACGGCTAGGATGCAAGCGTAATGCGGGAAGGGAGGGAGAAACTGACATGGGGGCGCAACTTGCCTGTCGACGGCTCTGTCTGTCGACCAGATATTTTCCTACTAGACCTCTTGTCGCCAGATGCAAAAAATTATGTAAACACATTTTACAGCTCTCTTCAATATATCATTTGGATGATTAGTTTAAAATTTAAATCCAAAATATTGATCATCTCCTCTTTCAAAATTTATTTACTGCTAGCCATTGTGCCGAGCTCATTAAAACATTCATTTATCTCTCAAAAACACACATAAAAACTTTTCTGACACAGTAAAAGTCAGGAAAATAGACTATAAATCCTTTAAGGAACTTAAATAAATAATCATCTGCTAAAAATAGCATCTAAATAATATTTCTAAGTAAAGTTAGGCGAAGGCTCCTTATGACAATTTTTAATTTTTTTAAAAAGTCTTTACTTATTTTCTAATATTTATTTTAATAAAACTGAATAATTTTGAAGAAATACATGAGCGGTATTTTAGTTTGGGATACTACTTTTGATCTGTGTCAATATTTTTGAATAAAGTGCATATGCTTAAAATACATAATAAAGTTGAAATCAATAAAAAAAATCAACAAGCAAGGAACTTTATGTTTAAATATTCAAAATAAATAAATAAATGAAAACGAACGCATCACAAGTAATTAATTGAAAGTTCAAAATGAATAAATTTCAATTGTATTTAAGTCGAAAATTTTAAGACGAAGTAACACTTTTGCTCTAACATGCTCTCAAAGTATGCAAGAGGGTATTTCACCAGTAAAATTGTTAATTTCTTCGTTAAATCCATTTTTTAATAGAAAAACACTTTGGTTGACCAAACATTTCTACAATCTATGGTGGAAATTACTCTGTCAGTTTATTTTTTAAGCACGCTTTGTCTGTGTCGGGTGTATCATGAAAGTAACGAACTTTAGTTTTACTGTGCTTCAAAATGAGGGTTTACTTACCTTTGGTTTCCACTAATTTTTGACGCAAAAGAAATTTGAAAATGACAAATTTATAATTAATAAGCATGGCCCACATACATATTGAAAAAAAAAATACACTTTACAAATGTAAAAATGATTCTATTCAAAAACATGAAATACTCTACTGCACAGTTAAATAGCAACTGTTAGCTATGTGAAATAATAAACTAATAATACTTTGAATGAGTAATTCTTAGAACAGCTTAAACCAGCTTCACTAACAGTGATCGCCCTTTAATATCCTCTAACGAATTTAAAAGAGGAATTTCACAGATTAATTTTATTTACGTTAAAAACAGCCATCAGCCTTATAAAGAAGAAATTATATACGCTTTCGTTAATAATTGGTCTAACTATCTACCCAGGTCATAAGCTGTAACAAAAACAACGTTATAGACACTAAAGACACAACAAGACATAAAGACGAAAATAATCAAACGCATAAAAATTACAGAAATTGCTGAAAATGTAGCAATATCTTACTAATATATGTATTTGTTTAGAAACAATAATCATAGAAAAAAACACCGTTATTTTTTTAACTGTTAAATGCCTCCCAAAACAAACACAACTTTAGTTTCATACATAACCGAATCACTGGTCTTGGATTATTATATGGATTATATTTGGAACAAGTTAACCTTTACGTAGTACTTTATTCTTAAACTTAGTCATTTAGATTCTTTCCCAACTTGAAACATTTAAACAAATAGAAGTTTAAACAATTATATAAGCTTAGAAGTGTATAAATTCAAGGTAATTTAGAACTTACCTTATAAATATGCCAAAATAACTGACACCGGTCTTACATTTCTGAGTTTCCCGCCACTCATCACAGCTTAGCTTGGATGAAACTGGCTAGAGGGTTTCCTATAGGCTACGATGGCGCATGTGATAAAAAAAATCCGATTTCACAGCACAAAGTACTTTGAGATGAGAGTAGAGCAAAAGTGATTGGGAAAATACAGCAAAGAATGCTGTAAAAATTACAGCATTTTTTACAGTGTAGAAACAAAGGGGTGTAGTGACAAAATTTAAAAATTTGTGGAAATGATAAGGTCAGCACTATCTATATTGCGGCAAGAGATGTTAGCAGTATCCCTAACAAGTGCTGCTCCCCAGGGTGATTTAGACAAAAACTAACATTAAAGCTCCCATAAGATCCAAACTCTGAACGCGTTTTGCTCAGAATTGTCCTTTAGTCACTAACATGCCTTTGCTTCTCACTGCTTTAAATATGATTTTTTCTAACTTTGTAGCCTTAAAAATGCGTAATAAAGTTCTCTAACATAATTTCCTTACCACTTGCTAAACTTTTCGAAGTTTTCTCCTCCATCCAACCTTCCCTATTAGGGATATAAAATATTCCAAATGGTAATGTTCGTTGGTTGTCTTTTGGAAACTTCTTTAAGGGGGGAGATACGTGTAAAGGTCTCAAAAAGTTTTTAAAAAATTTCTTCATAAATCGATTCTACAGTTATTCAATAATATACACTAAAATTTTCAAAGCAAAATTCCAAGTCGTTTAAAAGTTACAAGCATTTGAGCGAACGCCCCTTTTGGAGCAGTTGAGCAGGTAGTCCCTCATGAATGACCTGAAGGGTATTAGAGAACGTTAGCAGATGTCCTTTTATTTCTTTTAACAATTTGAGACCTCGGATAGAAATTTCTATAGGTATTAGTATCTATAAGTATAAAAAAAATTTGATTCATTACTGCCTTAAATTTACCTTCAATACCACTCCTTTTTTCAAACGCGTTTTTCTCGAAACTACTTTTTTCGAATTTGCGTACACTGCAGCTCGCAGTTTTTGATTAATCCTTATCAAATTTAACACACATTTTCATTGTATATACACGCTTTAGTTCAGCTAGAATCATAAACATATCTATATTTTTACTTTTTTTTATTGTAAAAAAAAGAACAAAAATAACGGTTGAAAATCGTACTTAATTTTCCCATTCTGAAAAAAAATAGAAATTTTCAATTTTTTGTGATGATTTTATTTCAACTAGAATAGACACTTATAAAAAAAGTATAATTAAAAAAAATGATTTCAGGAAAAAATTGTGACCTCCAGGACATACGCAAAGTGCCGACCAGGTTGACAACTTACAGTGTGCAGCAGCCAGAGATCGCGTTAACGCCTCTACAAGCGTGTTTCACGCTTTAAAAATCGGTAATACGCATTGAAATTTTAAAAATGCGTATTTTTACTCTACAAAAAAACTCTACTACTTTTAAACAACTTTTAACTTGTTAAGTATTGCAAAATAAATACAATATTCTAAGTTAATTTTATTTTTCATTATATAAAAACTCGCGTTCGCCAGTCGCCTAATGTGACCAATTTTCTTGTTTTGGCGACCATCGTTTTCATTGAAGTCACCAATGTGGCGACCATTTGCTAATGCTAAAACCCTTTCCCGAACTTTTATCTTGACACGTGACCTTTTCCCAAACTCTCTTGTCCACTAAAAATTAAAGAAAGAAAAAAATAGGAGTTAATTTTTGGGCCACACGGAAACTAGTTTTACCTCCGATTTTTACCGGAAATTGCTTACCGTGTTTGAAATTTCAATCCTTTTCCATACCGCAATTATTTCAATTATCTTGAAAGTTGTAAGATTTTTTGCATGCGCAACCTTAAATCTGCTTATTTGTAGTTTCATTTTAATAATTAAAAAAGAAAAAAAGCATAAAGATAGAAACAGTCAAAATCGGGCACGTGCTTCGCCAAAAATTGGATTCTACGTTAGAGATTTTAATCCTTTTGCATCGGGTACAAATTTCAATTATTTTCTAAATTAGAAGATATGTTTCACACATGCTGTCCTAAATCTGCTAATTTTGCATTTTATTTTAATAGTTTCTGGCATTTTTTTTTTTTTGACCTGTTCCGATATTGAACACGTGTTTGTCGGAAATTCCATTTATCACTATTATTCACTATTATAGTTTAATTTATTTATTTATACTTAAAATTCGATTTTAATATGGACAGCTATTTACTTTAATAAGAAATTTTTAGAAAATGGTTAATTTAGCTCTATGTACGGTACTCTCTGGGTCAAAGTCGCAGCAGAAGTGGTATTCACTCTGAACTCGGATATCTGTAAAGAGTGTTTATTATTATTATTATTTCATTTTCACTCCTCCAGAAAAGAAAATACTCCTCCAAAAACCTCCAAGGAGTATTTTCACTCTTTGACAAAAATTCCTAGCGCGACCTCTGGCAGCAGCCGATATCTCCGGGATTATGTTAAAAAATTTCAGTTAATGTTCAATATATCTATAAAATAACCTCAAAATCTCAATAAAGTATATTTATTCTTTATACGTTGAAAAAATTCATGAAAAGTGTTCTTAATACGCCGTTTTACACGTATTCCCCCCCCCCCCTTAAATTACTACCTGCGCACGTTAAAAAATATACACTGCTACTTAGTAGTTAATATTTTCTAAAGGGCACATAATCACTGCAAAGTTTCACCTACGTTAAGCAATCATGAATATGCAGCATATTTTGTCAAGTATTCAAAACTATACTTGTTGTTTCTCTGAAGCTCTGACGCTTATTTTTTTTTTTTTAAATCTATATTTAATAGGAGAGATCATTAACATATTCCAAACATGTGCATTTAAAAGATCAAGATATAATTATGATATATATCCATATATATTATTTCTCTAGCCTGTTTTTGTGTCAGTCCGCAGGATCTTCCTTATTCCTTTATGAAATTCCATGATTTACCCCTCATTTTAAAGGTTATCTTTCCGGCTAATGACGAAAAATAGACCCACGGTCTAAAAATGTACCGCTTCTCTTAAATTTGAGGTTTAAAATCATCTAAGAAGGAGGTTTTGTAATGGATGCCAAATTGGTGTTGTTTATGCTGGCGTCATCTGTTTTCAAGTAAACAAACAAAAAACTTCTGCTTTTATTGTGTAGCAAATTGGACAGTTTTAGCTGCGTTTGTGTCTTAAATTTATTCAATCGTTAGGCTCTGCACATTCATTTATATCATGAATGTGCAGAGTTTAACCAACCAACAGTAACTACATTTTAAGCAGTGAAACGGTTTCGTCATTGTATTTTAATGCTAATACTACTAATACTACTAATAATACTAATAATAAAAATAATTATCAACATTAATGTTAATATTTTATTATTTTGAATATCTAAATAATAGTGGGACAGCTATTTTTTCTGATGTGTTCAATTACATGTCTTCTTTCATACCAACACCCGTTTACTTTTTTGTATTCTTCTTCATAATGTCCTTTCTCCTCAATTTTTAAAGAATGGAATGGCACACAAAACGATTTGGTGGCACTGCGGAATTCCGCACGGGTAGACTAGTGTTTACCTAGTAAATAATATAAACGAATTTCCTCCTCTTATTACTACTGCTAAGGCTTTCAAAATTTGCCGTGGTTGAACCCCAGTGCTTCAGAAATTTTACCTTGCTGCAGGTAATCGAAGTATAAGGACTAATTAACAAACAAAATAAAAAATAATTCAATCGGTTTTTAATTGTGTATACAAGACGGTATGCAAAAAGGTGTTTACAAGTTTTAAGTACTCTCCCCTACTAAAGCAAAGTTACGTTAATAAAATACTTATGTTGCTCTTGTCACTGAAGATCCCCCTCCAGATAAACGAGCCCGAGAAGAATACATAGGCGTAACTAGGGTTGGTGAAAAGGGGGGGGGGGATCGCCCTAAAAATATACAGACTAAACACCAATAAGAAGTGTAAAAGAGTTGAAAATTTATTAGTCATAAATACTTGTTTCTAAAGATATACTCCGTGTTTATTTCAGGAATCTCCCCGGGGGGAACTACCCCCTCTGAACAAGTCAACGCCACCCCCCCCCCGGCAAAAAATTCAGATCACAAGTTTTAAAAAAAGAAAGAAAAGAGAAATTACGCTTTTAAGACACTTTACTTTCAGAAACACTTTCAGTGAAAGGACATTGAACACTATCACGAGCGACACCAAAAGTAACTCAAAAGATATAAGACTTTATTTTGAAAAAAATTGCGGGGGGAGAGTAACCAAACTCCTTTCTGTTTCATCTAACATCACCAAAGTATCCCGAAATTGCATTGCTAAGAAGATTTCAAAAAGTTTCCTGGGGGGAGCTCTCGAACCCTTGCCGCCAGAGTTAGCCTAAGCATTATAGATGTAAAACCGGTTACAAAAATTTAAGTTGCAGAAGCCCCAAATACCCACTCCTTTAACTTCACCAAAGATCTAAACATACATCTACTATATATACTTCAAAAAGCTATCATATATAAAAAAATTCATATTAACATCATTTCTAGTCATCTATATATATGTATATATAAAGGGTATGATTTTGAAGCATACACTGCCCTTCCTAATTCTTAACATGCTCCCCCTGCTCCGGAGCCAAGGCAGTATATAGAATATTTTTTCGGGGAGGCCCAGACTTCGACGACACACTTATGTTATGTTAAGGGGAATTGAAAGCTCAGGATGTAGCAAACTCTGACATCTAGATGGCGCTGCAATCAAAAGCTAATGTGGGGATTTTTGTTTTGGTTTCAATTCCCTGTTTTGGTTTTCCCCACACACACTCCCTTGTTTCCCTATTTTCACCCTCAACCTTTCTTTCCCTCTGGAGCGTTCTTCATTATCTCCCTCCACTAGCGTACAATTGATTCGCAGCCGCTCATTTAGGAATCTTCAAAAATGTGACATCTGGTTTTGATTCTTTGTTAAAATGTTTCGAAGGAAATATGTGCCTTATTACAAGAGGCGAAACGTAGCGGTGCCTAGTTTGCTTCTTCGTTTACGATGTTAGTTGCTTTAAATGTTTTTCAATTATCTGTATTATAAACTTCAATTTAAATTAATGTCTGAAATTCTTAAAAATTCTACTCCCACCCCTTAATGTAGATGTAGAACATTATTCTCAATCGGTTCATATTAGCTTTAACAACGGAAAAAAAAAACCCGCAGTAGTACATCATGGGATGAAATAAAGATGCATTTTTATTAATTCAATTAACGTATGCGTTAAGCAGATGTGCTAGAACAAATTTTATTGCAATGTATTTCTGAAAGTTTCTTTTTAAAGAAATTGCGATATTTAATTTATTAAATTACAAACAAACGAAAATCGTATTCATTAAATGTTTGGAAAATTAGTTTAATAAATTTCAACTGTACGAAATTGCAACTTGCTGTGTCAACTAAACGACTGCGCCATTGGCATTTTTAGGAAGGAGGGGGGGTGATTCTTTTTGAGGCGAAGGTGCGCCATCGCACTTAGGGGGGGGGGGATGTCTTTCATATACATAATCATTTAGAAGATTTTTTTTTTTAGCATTCAACTTTCCTTTTTACTTCTGCTTTTCGCATTCGCTTGTTGGTGTGGGACACTAAGTGCAAATCTGACCTTACACTGACGGACAGAGTTCATGCATAGAAAGTGATTTTTCATAGTAGTGTGATTAACACACCATAAAAATGTGTTTATAACAAACAACAAGAATAGAAAAACCATCCGAAAGTCTTAATTTCAGATTAGACGGAAGGAGCAAGTATACTAAATAAAAAAATTGCTATGATATATCTGCTCGAAACGCTGGCCGTCAAGAGGTAAAAAATCAAGGGGGATTATGAGTTTGGTAACCCCTTTATTGTTTTTATAAACGTATACATATGTATATGATATATGAGCGTATGCATGTGTGGGATTATTCATAAATGATGCCACGCTTCGAGGGGGGGATTCGTGACAAAAGGAATGGCATATAATACGAATAGGGCAGGTCGTCTAACTATTATTCTATTAAAAGTCTTTTGATTCTAAAAAAATCCTCTCCATACCTTTCAATTTTTTTTTCATTACTGCAGTAGATCGTAGTGCTTGGAAAATGCTAGAGCAGGGTTTTACAACATGAGCCATATGGCCACCTTGGGGGCCACAGAACAAATCTGAGGGGTCGCAGGAAAAAATAGTAAAATCGGACAACCCACGAGTCTCGGAAAGGAGACCATGGTACAATCATTTCCTACTGATAAAATATTTCTCACAATGGCAAAGAAAATATTGCATATTATTTTGACCAAATCTATTACAAGTCTACATATGACAGTTTGTATTTTTCCCTGGAAATAAGAGTATGTTTACTGTACTCGATTATACATACAACATATCAGTTGAATACTTAGGTAGTTATTAAATCAATAGTAATTAAATCATAATAAGAAATAAAAGTTTATAAAGTAGAGATTAAATTGAGTGTAATACCAGAATTTCATGCGTGTGTTTGTTTTCATTCAAGTATACTTGAATGAACTGTTGTGTACTTTTATAAAAGTACGCTACAGTACGAGTACCTACTTTTTTTTCCTTCTGAAATTTATATTCAGAAAGCTTTTCACGTTTTGGAAGAACTAGTCTACTCCTTTAATCTCATCTACTTCCTTTGTGTATTTTTATTATTATTATTCTCTCAGATTCTTAGAATTCAAGTGTTTTTCAATTTTTAATCACCCCCTCCCCCAATCATCATTAGTTTTATAGTTAGACCGTAAGACCGTTTTATCGTTCAAATATTTTTTATTCTTTTTTATGTGCACACACCAGTGGAAACTCGGGACCCGGGCCCACACAAACTAGCTTAAACGCAAATAAATAAGTTAATTTATACATGCATACATATATGCATAAACTCGAGGAAACGACAAGATTTGGTACATACAAGGGGGCCACAAGCCGTTGAGAGCGTGTGTGCTAGAGAAGATCTTGTGATGAGTATGAATATCGGAATGGGGGGGGGGGGGGGGGCTCGAGGTGACTATGCCATTGAAATTTTTACTGGGGGAGGAATTTCAGGAGGTTGGCGGATTTTTAGGGGGCATCGTTTTGAGGAGCTCCGTAGCTTTTTAGGGTGGTACCGCCATCGCTCGGAGGGGAGCATGGGGCAGACTCTGTCATTGAAATTTTTACGGCGGGAGTGTTTTCAGGGGATTTGTGGATTTTTAGGGGTAACATCGTTTGTTCCGTAGCTTTTTAGAGGGCTTTTAGCTTTTTAGCAGGGGTGGGCAATAAATTAATCGCGATCGTCCGGTATACGACCAAGACATTTTGGGGTGACCGCCTTTACTAAGACCTAAGACTTGCATGCTAAAAAAAAGCTCAAAATAGCTGAATTTAGAGAAAAATAGCAGAAAAAATTGTAGCATCAATAACTTTAGATAAAAATGGTTTATTTTTCATTGTATTTTTGAATTGTTTGGTAAAAATGCATCATTTGAAACTATTGTATTTGTGGCCATTATTATTATGTAATACCTTGCGTTTTGCTTTTAACGTGGTTTTGGAAGATACATATATATTTTTTTCAGGTAGGGTTAGGTATATTGATTCGTATTTATTATCAAGTTATAATGAATATTATAGACTTTTTTTTTAGCTACACCACTACTGATACGACGGCGACGGTAAAAAATCCGATCGGAAAAAAACGCCAAGTGTGTTCCCGGCCTTACTTTGCTTCAAATAAATAAAAATGAATATGAATAAATAAAACTTACTTAAAAATGTCAAGCGAAAAACAAATGAATATTCCATTTAGAACGTTAAACAATACCATAAATAAAAAGTGTCATAACAGGTTTTTTTTAAACTTTGTGTATTATCAATGAGCTTGTAACTCACTCAGGTACAATTTTTTCTCCCCCCCCCCCTTTTTTGTAAATATTTTTAGTAGTAATTATTATTCGGGTTTCGAATATTTCGTTTTTCCAACAAACTAGTCAAATTACAGTATTGTTGTATCTCTTAAAAAATGTCGCATCCTCTTAAAACACACACACACACACACACACTTCATTTCTCTTTTTGAAATCTATTGTTGTTAAAAATGTTTTATGCAAAGCATTTAAAAAGTATGATTAACTTTAAATTTATAGGAACTTTAAATCGCGTTTTCTTCTGCCCGTTATTTTACTCATTTATTGTGTTTATATTTCTCATATTATATCAAAAATGCGCAAAAAACTTTTTTATACTTTTGTAGGGCTCTTTCTAAATGGAATGCTTAAAAACCTATTTTATTTAAGCAAAGTAAAATTTTATAGCTTCTACTTTTATATCTTGGTTCTACCATTACATAGAACAAATTCCAATAACTAAGGCATTAAACGACTATGGGATAAAATATGTTACGGAAAACGCTTCCTCAACATTTATTTCAAGTCTAGATCATTTCGCTCAAAAGGCAAAGAAGGAAGCAAAATAAAGCAGTCTTGTCCATTGCCTGAAAACCCCTGGGAAACTTCCGCTCAAACAGTAAACTCTAGTAAATCAACCGTTAATCACTTTTTGCCTAAAGGATGACAGTTGATTGACGCCTCATTCTGAAACTCTTCCCTTTTTTCGTCAAAAAATCCCTGTTTTAAAGAAGGCGCTGCAAAACTGAATAAATTCCCAATTTTTTGCGATAAATCTACTGTTTTTGTTTTAAAGATTCCAGATGAAATATCGGACGGAATGAACTTCTGTTTGTTGATTCAGACGCTAAACAGCGTAAATTTCGTCTATTACTTTCATTTTTTTTAATATTTTGATTAAGACGTATTTGAGAGCGGTTTACAGTTAGCAACGCAAGTATTTTTCTCATTTCTGAAAAAGTTTTATTCCTTATTTCAAAATTCGAAAGACAAAGATAAAGAGCTTTCCTCGGTGCTTCATATGCAAAAAACCGCATGAGGATACTCCAAAAAATAAACTCAGGAGATGTGGAAAACCCGCTGGGGGTCGAAGGGGGGGACATGGGAGACGAAGGTTGCCGGAGGCCTGTTGCGATTCCCCTAAAGCAAAGCTTCAGGGAGGAATATATGATACATTGCAAAAGATTTCTGGGGGGTCTGCCCTTGGGTCCCTCTTCCCCTGTGGATGCGGCCTTGATTCACAAAAACATTAAACATTCATTACTAGATCTATTAGTTTATTTTTTTAATCAAACGCATTAGAAAATTGAATTTTAGAGAAAAAAATCCAAATTCCCCTACAAAAATGCTCATCCCCAAAATAAATTCCTAACAATTTTGTTAAATTTGTAGCAAAACATACCTCAGAAGTGGAAGCGTCTGAATCATATTTTCTTTTCTTTTTGGATGACGAACGTGTCCATCGCTGGAGTGCAAACATTATTATATATCGAAAATAATTAAAAATTTAGCTAAAATATAAATAATACTTGATTGTAAATTAAAATGCAGCATTAAACCGCAGCAGTGAGATTGGAAACGTTGAACGGATAATTTCCAGAGCCGTAATGCAATCAGTGATGGACCATAGTAAGAAAAAAAAACATTTAAAATATAAGCGATAAGAGAACATCTGTCAATGATAATGCAATGCAAATACAGTTCATCATTTTTCAATTGGCTCATCTACAAAAAAGATTTTACCAAAATGGGTGTTTGGACAGGAAGTCATAAATAAATACAAACTGCTCTTTAAGTTTCTTGATGAGCATCCCTTCCTGGCTTGAGGGTTTAACCCATTGGGACAATTGTTGGCTAGGGGTCCTTCATTTTCAGACCCCAGCGCCTACAGTACAACACCAGTTTATCAGAAAACAAAACTCCATCAGAGTAGAGAATATTTTCCACGAAACTTATTACTTGTGCATTGTATTTCCAAATTGCTGCCTTTGAGTAAAAAAGACATCAAGAAAAAAAGAAAACCCTCTGGAGTGATTGAAAGGATCTCTGTCTGTGTGTGGTACGGTGATTGAAGCCACCTTTCGCTGTAAACCCCCCCCCCCTCAAGGTGATAAGGGGGTTGATAATAACCAGATGAAAAGTCCTCTTTACTATGAGCTGCATACTTTGTCATGATCACAGCCCTTCAGAGAAAGAGGAAATAAAATCATATGCATATGTGTTTAATTTTCTTAGGAAAAAAATATATGTGCTTTGCAAGGTCGTAGCCAGAAATTTTTTTGTATGCCTAAATGTGCCTTAATAAGTAAATACCCAATGGGGGGGTTGAACCCCCCCCCCCTGGTTACGCTACCTATATTTAGAATAATTGAGCGAATGCCGCTTTAACAAGATCACCACAAGCGTGGAAGTCCGACCTAACTCAAAGAACACACGACAGATATAATCACCATGCATCAACAGTCCGATTTTTTAATAAAAAAAATAAAAAACTATATAGGTTAACAACCCCCCCCCCCTTTTCAACACACAGTAAATACGCAAATATATATATATATATAAGCTCAAAAATAATTCTTCAAGAAATTAAATGAAAGGTCTTATATACCAGAAGTCTTTTTTTTTCTGGAAAGAATTATTGTATTGAAAGCATTTTAAAGTAGTACAAAATACGTAGAAAGAAAAATACAGATATTAATTGTCAAAGAAATCTTAAAATAAGTAAATTTTAAAAATTTCGGATTTTTTTTTTTTTTTTTTTAACTTTCGGAACAGGTGATCGAAGATTTTCGGAAATGTCGGATCAGAATCACACACGCAGTAAACATTATTTGCCACTGATGTAATTGTAACTGCAATTTTTAATGGATTGCATCTTTTAAAAGATAAATTTCATTGAAATAATCAATCAAATCTGAAAAGAATTTCTAAAACACACTGATTTTCGTTACATGCAAGGCCGGCGCCATTGTTGTTTACATTCATCCGCGGAATATCTGAAACTCACTTCACTTTAATTCACTTTCAAGAACTCGTGTGAAGTAAAGAAAATGCTGGAGGATTAATTTTTTAATTGTTGAATTTAAAGAATATTGAACGAATTTCAAAAAAAACAGCTTCGAAGTGCAAACCACCAAGATATGATAGAATTTTGTGCTAATTTTCGTGTTCGTACGTTGCGTAGATTTTGCTGTAGAGCGTATAGCCACAAAGGCGTTGCCAGCTCGAACGTTCATCAAACTTTCATTTTATATATATAGACTACGAAAGGATAAGTACCGCCATCTAGAGAGTTGTTTTTTTAACTGTTTTAAAATTTCCACAGAAGTGATGCAAAACCTTGTGACAAGCTTTCTTTTCGAAAAATATTCAATGTGACAATAAATAGGGCAAACAATTCGCATGTAATGTTAAATTCATACATTTTCTAATGAAAATGCACATACTTAATCTACGTATGTGGTATAATACATCAGATACATTTGAAATGGTACAACTCTGTCTTGTGGGCAGTCCACAGAAGTGACATATCACCTTCTGTGGATAGATTTTTTTACTATTTATTTTTTCTAATTTTTAAAATTTTTCAATTATAACTCATAAGACATTGGATTTTTACATGTTAAATAAAAAAAATAAGCAATGTTAATAATAATTTTCATTTTATTGTTTTGTGACTTAAAATGCAGGTTTTCTGTAGAATCACTCGTATACGAGTCAGAGAATCGAGCCTTCTGATTCCCAGAAGCGTGGAACACTGTTGAGAGGCGAAACAATTGTTAAGCAGGATACAAATATACTTACTTATTCAATGGCAATCTTGCATTGCTTCAAACCTCCACTCGCTGAAGGTAGTTCTCACTCCTAACAAGTTTTAAAAAATAGTGTTACCGACTCTTAAAACCTCCGAAACTCGAATGTTACGAATCATATTTTTCCTAATTAATGGCCTTGGTGATGAATTTATGCTATGGAAATTAGTTGTCATCAAATAAACTGTTTAAAATTTAAAAAGTTTTAAAGCTTTCAAAAAGCAGTAAATGAAGAGTTTAAAACACGCTACTAGATGTTAAAATCACGCTACTAGAGTAATAGATTTATTATGAAGTTGAGTACCTTCGTAATATTTTTTTTACTCTAGTGGCTCGTTTACTTATCTTGTCATGGCTCTATTGTACTTCGTAACTTTTCCATTTCGACATATATCACAGACTTTTGAATTTATATATATAAATTCAAATGTAATAAACGTATAAACTCACAATCAAAAGACCCAGAACATAATATGAGCCCCAGAAAAAACTCAATGTAAAAATCTTCCTCCGCAGCTGTAAAGAACAAATACAAGATCAAATATGGATATTAAAAGAAACTAAGGAATGGAAAATAAAAATGGCAACCGGATAAAATCCAGTTCATTAGACACCAGAGAGTTTGAGGAGCTGCAAAAGTACAATTTTTTGTGATTAACTATATACCCTATAAACCAGGCTAGTTGATCCGGGCGTGAAACTGTATCCAGAAAAGAAAAGAAAAAAAACAGTAATTGCATAAGACAAAGTGTAAGTAACGAAGGGAAAACCTCACACAACGTACAAAGGTGTTTTTGATAACACCTTACACTTTTATTCTTTTTAAGCGTATGTTATGTATTTGTGCATTTCATTGCCCTAAAAATGTTTTACCGTCGTTATTTACACTTTTGCTTCATTTTAGGATACACAAAAAGCTATTTTTGCAACTCTTCAAACTCTTGAGTGTCTGATGAACAGGAATTTAATCGGTTGCCACTTTTTTTTTTAGTACCTACCATTTTTTAGTTCCTTTTGATTATTTTACATTTTTTTTTACATAAACAACCAAACAGTTGAAAATGCAACATTAGGATCGTTTGAAAGGTATTATTTTTTCACACATTTATCTAGCTCTTGTGTGTATGTGTGTGTTGTAGTTTGAGACATAAGATTTACTTATAGTTAAACAGATTTACTTATTACACTTAATGACAATATTCCGGCTTGTTTTTCCCAATCAAAGATAATTCAGCATTAAAGTGTCACACACACATTTTCATTCTTTGATATGCCAAACTTTCATATTGAAAGTTATCCTAGTGATTTTATCACACATGTTTTTAAAAAAATGCTGTAAATAAATTGTAGAACCAAACACAATTTGATTTATTATACAGCAAAAACTGTACTCTGAGAGCTACTAAATTTCTGCACTGAATAATTTCCCAAGCTCTTCAAGAGGAAATATCAAGCAAACATTTTTGCCATACTTTTACTGGAATTTTCTCGAGCGTTAAAAGAACCTTTGGAAATGAGTAATGTTATTTAAGATAAAACATGGTTCTAAAAACATTGGATTTGGCATATTTTAAAGACAAGACATTTTCGTACATTTTTTCCGTTGACCCGATCATATTCTACTACACCCGAAAAAAACTACTCTTTCAAATTTCCACCATCTCAAGCTGTTTCCCATACGAAGAACGCTGATGAGTTTCCAATAATTGTGCTGTGCTTTACTTCATTCGCATTATAGCTTCCTTAACCATGGAATTCACAGAGCTTTTGTGTTTAAAACTAAATTTTACATACTAGAGACGAATCTTTTTAATATAATGGAATGCCGAGGAACGCGGTTAAAAACTCATTAAACGTTTTTTTTTTTCTTTTCTTTTTATCTGCACAAAATTAAAAAAAAAAAAAAAATGAGCCTTGGTTTAACTTTTTGAGTTTTATCCCAAAGGCTATCCTAATACATGTTGTACGTTTAATTACAAATTACATAAAATGTTGTGTATTACCTTAATTTTTCTACTGATTTTCAAGCATGCTATAAATGTTGAAGTTATTTTTTCAACATCTTAAGTTACAAATTTTATATGCAAATTTAAATCTTTCTGATTTAGGCAATAAATAATATTGTGATATTTCATTTGTTAATCATAACCTAATTTCGAAAACTAATGAATAAAATGCAAAATGGCGTAAGGCGGGGCAAGTTGTGACTGCGTAGGGGCACGTTGTGACAGTGTCACTACATGCTCCGGCATAATTTCGAATGTAGATTTTTATATTTCAAAAAAAAAAAAAAAAGTGAAAAATTACACGAGACGTACTGAAAGAGCTAACGCTACTTTAGAAGATTATGAGAGGACTGCAATAGAAGTAAATTCAGGAAGATGCAGTTTAAGGAAAGTCCAAGAACTGTTCAGTATATGTTCCTTCTTAGATACATGAACCAAAAGAGGAGTAAATGCGGATGTATATATTGAAGTGGGATATAAAAAAACCCTATAGTATAATATATATATAAAGGAGAAATTTTGATCAGAACTAAAAGAAAGAGAACACAGGAAACAATTTCAAGAAAAAAAATAAATTAGGATATGGAAAGGACAAACAGAGCAAAAAAAAAAAAAATAATCTGCTTTATTTTAAAAAATGAAGACCAAGAATCGGATAGCTCTGTAAGATGATGAAAACTGCTTATGTCTAGTGTGCTTGAAGCAATGCAAATTACTAGACCGTAAGAAGTATGGGTGCAATGCATGACATGTAAAATATGAGCTCCTGTCAAATGTATTAAAAATGAGCGTTATTATATTTGTATTAACTGCAAATTAGATGTTTAAACAAGCGATAGCTAAGATGATTAAGAATTTAGGTAGACTATTATCCTATAAGCCTATACGTTTTTATTTGCTTTATTTTTTTTTTTTTTTGATAAGTGTCCCTAAAAGTAACTTTATGGAGGACTAAGAGTTTATCAGTGTTCATAATTTAATTATTTTATTTATCTGTTGGATTATCCTTTCGGACGTTTGTAGGAAACCGAAAGGATAAAAGGATTACTTTGTGAAATGTTTAATGATGTTTCTTCAACCAATGTTATTTTCATTTAATTTACAGTGTTATTAAAAAGATTAAAGCGTTTTTATTGTGTTAAGAAAGTTACAAATGAATAAACTTCTCAATATTGATTCAAAATATCCCATTTACTTGCATTTCTGACATAATTTGCGAATGTGTCACAGTGTGCCCTAAGCATGTCGCTACAAGCCCCGCTACGGAGCGATTTCTGACAAATTTTGGAGTGACGCAGAATACATTTTATGTTATGAAAAACATTAATCATGATAATAGTCAATATAGAAATATGTCACGGAATATTCAATCTATTGATACAACTCATTGGATATTTCACTTCGGTTCAAATCTTACGACTAAAATGACAAAACAGTCACTACTAGCCAAGGTTTCCCCTATAGAAGAATTGCAAAAAGATAAAATGTATATATAATATGTGTTACAAATACGTTAAAATAAATAGCTACATCAGTGGTCAACCAGTCGCACCAAGGAGAGATTGTCGCTAATTGAAATATTAAACAAAGGAAAACTAAAATGTCTAAAAGTTGTTTATAAGTTCGAGACTGCTCTTGAAAAAATTAATGAATTACGATGGAATTTTGACCGCTGGGAGAACTCTAGTATGTTTTAAAGGTTCATAATTCTGGGAAAGGGTCAAATAAAATGAAACATATAATTATGCACTTTTACTGAACTAGTATGTTGTACAAACTGATTCTGAAATAAATTATTCATGTACTAATGCATTACTAAGTTAATAATTACATTAGATAGCTGGGAAAATGTTTTATCCGCACGGGTATGTAATAGGAAAAGATATAATCAAATAATATAAAATAAGAATTTAATCTTTAGTGTAGCGACATTTTCTATTAACTAAAATCGCATATGGGATATTTTCTTATTCATGTCTTATTTATTTATACTGCAGCTTAGTATTCTAAAGGAAAATACATTATTCATCAAAACAAAATGATTTAGTACTTTTCTCCTGAACTTATTTCTTCTCTGCTCGGACTAAATTTCGAGTTAAACGCCAAAACAGCTTAAATTCAATATTCGTTCATGCAGTTATGTAAAGAACATGTTAGAAACACATATATTTTACCATTTTTAGGCGTTGCGTTTAAAATGGTTAAGGAAAAGTTATTTCGGAGGAAGAGAATTGAATTTATTGAAAATTATTCGGATCATAAACGGCTCGCAGCGAAAAAGTCAATTGCTCACTGAGAAATCGAAGAAATGTTGTTTCGTTAAAGTGCATGGAATCCATTTAAATCTTTATCGTTTAGAAAGAAAAACTCATTTAGAAGACAGCTCAATAAAAGCGGGAAGGGGAATTCTATTATTGAAAACTAAATAAATTCGAATCAGGTGGAAAAAAAAGAGAGAACCAACATTATTGAAAACTTCCGTATCAATAGATTTATTAACCTATTTGTTTTTAAAACTAAATGCACACAAAAAATGTGTACTCTGAAACTTTCAAACGTTATAAATATATATATATATATATATATATATATATTCTGTCTGTCTGTAACTACATCTCCACCGGACTGTCAGTGTATCAGGGGTCGGGATAGGTACCAACGTATTAGGGATATGCTGGGGAAGCCATATAGCCCGGGAAGCTTTGCCTGTCGGAGATAGGGTACCAACCATATCTTCTCCGAACTGTCTCCAGTCAGTTATCCAGGCGAGTACTATTGTGTTATGGGTAACCAGGGAAAGCTATTTTACATGCTTTCATCCTTCGAAAAATGTACCTGTGGAAGCCGCTAATTATATACTAATGCCTTTACCTGCCAAGTATACATTAATAAAACATAGAATAGATTATTGTTAAATTAAGATTTTGCTACCTTCTCATTTCTTTATTATCAAGAAATGAAGCTTAGTTTGAAGAACTAAGGTATTTCTAATTGAAATTGGGGGAAACTAACGTTTTTTAGATTTAACTAATTAAGATCAGAAGAGAACGCAATGCTGAAATTCTACTTGGAAAAACTGTCCGTAGTATGTATTTTTACACCAATAACTTGAGAAGACGTTTTTGCATCTTCCAAAATATACAACTTGGAACAAGTGGAAAACAAACTGGAAACAGTGCTCTGAAAAGCCAAGCATAATATGGTACTCATGCTACCACACATTGATACTATTTTCAGATTTATGAATTTAGATTAACTGAGATGTGGGTTGTTGAAATTCATCACCCCCTCTCCCGTAAATATCTTAATTTATTCGCAAGGTTTATTTACAGATGAGCTATTTAAATAAATATTAGTCTTAATCTTTAGTAAGTTTAAAGTTTTTGAAAAATGACGTTAGTTTGAGCAAAAAATTCCTTTTATTTTTACTTACGTGACATTCCCTCACGAAGAGACAAAGAGTATCCTGTTTCGAAGCAATTCGTAAAGCAGGCGTCTACAGCTCTATTGAAAAAAAAAACATTTAGTGTGATACAGTTCTCCTCCCAGATTTTGCAGCAGAAATTTTGAATTACTTATTATATTATTATTTTATTATTATTCAAATGATTTAAATGAATAAACTTCTGCGTGTTTGCTACTACTTGTATGAACTGACAATCATTGGGCACCGTATCTTGCCTAGGAGTTTGGAATATACTCGTATAAACCCAAATATATATCAGTGATTGTGTGTAAAATGCGCGTACAGACAGGTTTGCTAAATTTTCTCGTATTCGCTTACATTGAATTTTTCGCAGAACGAATAAATGAGTTGTCCCGAACAGATGATGAGGGAAAATTGCACAATTGTACAAAATCTTTGCAAATCCCAGATAAGATGAAAATATATTATGTGTTTCATAGAAAAAAGGAACGCACATTGTTTATTCCCTGTTCCCCAGCAACAACTTCTGGTATGCATTAGTAACAAGCCTTTTCTTGGAACTAGAGGAAAGTATGCAAAACCTTCGATTACTTAAAATAAAAGTATTATTATTATTATTTCAAATTTATGACTTCTTTGTTGTAATTTTGCTAAATTCAAAAGGAATGTGCTCCATTTTTCGATTTTATTTTATTTTTATTATTATTGTTTTGTATTTAACTTTATTTTCTACACGTTTTCCAGTTTCGTTTTTAATTTTCTCGCTCAACTAATAATAGTGAGAGGAAATACTGACTGTATATAGTTAAATATTTAGCGGAATCAACATTTTCTAACAAAAAAAGATAAAATTTTGCTCACTAAATTCATCTAATTAGAATTTAGTCAATATATGCATTTTTTTTTCTAAAAAGTACCGTAGATGATGTATCTATGGATATAAATACAATACAGATGCCCGGTGTTTAATATGATCATAGTAGATCAGTGTTACTGATTAATTGCAAAAATACTGACTCGAATGAAAATCTACTGATTCAGTAGATTTTGATTGTCGTAAACGGCCCCATAAAATAACTAATAATGGCTTTTTTTATGAAACGAGAGAACAAACCTTTAATTTTTACACTTCTTTCTACTCTCATAAAAATATGTAATTCTCGTTTAGTGTAACAATGCATCGTCGGCGTTCAGACAAACGTCACAAAGTCCAGTGCTCTAGTTTTGAGATGCTGTTACGAAATTGTTACGAAAAGCGTTATAATGCATATAAGGATCAGTTCGTCAGCTTGCTGACGAACTCCTTATGTAGGCTTGCCGGCGAACTTCTGCAGTAGGCTTGCTGACGAACTGCTTCTGCAGGCTTGCTGACGAAACTTTTAAATTATATAATTTATTTATATCATGAAATAACTAACTAGAAATACTAATTGATCACAGTAATCTGTCAAATGAATTTTGTCCGTCAGATTACCTTAGTGACTTTTGTTTTGAACGCCGACAATATAATGCTTTGAATACTTTAATAGCAAGTATTCCGTAGAAACGTTTACCAACCAGTGATGTTTAGCTGAAAATTGTTTGCTGCTATGTATTTTTTACAGCAATTCTACTAAATTCTAAAATTGCAGAAAACATCTGTCTCACGAATCTTTGACAAAAAATAAGCATTTGATTATATTTCAGCAAAATATTTTTTACTGCATCAAAAGTAGAAGAATTTTATTAAGATATATTTACTTTGTCCCCGATTCTCTTAATATTGGACGTTTTCATCCCTTTGTCGGAAAATACGGCAGATGATACAAACACATACATACATATTTCAATAAAGAGGTTCTTCAGATACAGAATATAAATGTCTCATGTAGTAGTGCATACTAAGATTTCGACCTCGCTTAAGAAAATGTGTATAACTGGATGATTTTTTGATTCCATTATCCGGTATAAGCGATTCTAAAAACTGACAAAATGGGATGGGTAAAAACTCGATTCCAGTCTCAGATTTATGACGATAAAAAGCAGCTGGATTCTCAACTCAATCGGTTCATTAACGACTATATTTTAAAGAAAGCGTTTGAATCTTCTAAGAAAGTGAAAAATTCATTCCATTTGGACAGAGCCCCCTATTTGTCCGCAGACATATTTCTCAAGCCCTAATGCGCTCATAAACTCTAAATTAACTTTCTCGCAAAATTGCAAATTAGACTTATGCATAATTTATATCTTTGACGAGCAAAGTAAGAAAGTGGGTGGGAGATGCAGGTTGGAGGCAGAAAGTATAAAAGGGAGCATTTTCCTGAGAACTTTGTTAGCGTAATCAGCGGACTTGAATTAATCAACCTCGGGTACAACGTGTTGTACAGTATTAACCTCTTTTAGACCCGTAAGAGTCCCGGGTTGAACAGTTTGCTTTGCTCTGGGGAAATCCGTCGAGGTAGTTGTAAAAGATGAGCTGAGTATTGGCACTGATAATTATCTGGAATGTGTCAAAATCTGCATACGAGCGTTAATATTGTTACCTTGAGATTATCGGATGAGACAAGGTGCAAGACACAAACGCACTGTGCCACGGGAATTCAAAGATTTTGCTTTTGCAAATATTTGCCGAGGAACGGAGAGTTAGCTGTCAGAGAGAATAGTTCTGGGGTTGAAAGACGATTTCGAAGACGCGAGTACTTAGAGTGGCGAGGAAATTTTATTTTTCAGAATATTAATTACCCTCTAAAACCCATGACAGTGAAGATTTGTAACTGAATTAATGCATCAAATATACAAAGTATTTTAAATCTCTAGAATATACTGAATATGAATGTAATTAATTATGAGATGTCCCTTGTGCTGAACGAAAATAATTAAGCGGCTATGCTTGATTTAAATTCAAGTATTTTCAATCCGAAGTCATTAAAATCTTTTAATCATTTACAAATTAATTTCTACTTAGAATATAATTAAACTTAAGGTTTTTAATTTAGTTAGGATCTTCGACATTTATCGATATGTCTCTGTAGACTATAAACCATGTCTTAAGAATTAGTTACTTTAATATTGAATGCATTAATTTTAAACGGAAAGTGAATACACAGACTAATAAAATTAGGATGTAAGGATTAAAGAGCCAACATTTCCTAAGTAGAGGTTATTTTTAAGTACATCAGAAATGTATGTTTCCTAACAAACGTCAAGAATATTGTTGCTTATTATAAACCGTTGAAAAAAGTAGATTATCTCAACATTTCTGAAAAACAAAGGCTATCTTGTTTATTTTTTTCTATAAATAAAGGTTAATTCAATCCTGAATTGGGTGTCAATTATTTTTCGTCAATGAAAACTGCTTTTAAATTTTAAAGAAAATTAATATTTTGAAATGTTGTTTTGTAACAGCCTTTAAAATTTGCCCATTTTTTTATGACATACGCTTAATACGTGATACTATCAAAAAAAATGATGTACACTTATATTTGTGCACAATCGGTTGCATAAAATCCATACTTAATTACTATAATAGTTTTTATTAACTTTTATTAATGGAGTACATGTCACATACCCTCCTTTTTCACATGTCACCGCTGTATTACATAAGCATATATACTTGCAGTGTTGCATTTCAGAAACAAAGCACTTACGTTAAAGATCCCATTTCTAATTTTATTTTTAAACTTTTATTGACATTATTGTGAGCATAACAGTAATAATTATTACGCGTGGACTGAATTTGTGTAAAATGAGATTAAGGTTTACAACAAAAAATATAATTATATAATGGTAAGAAATAATAATTATTCGCATTCGAAAAAAATGACCTGCACTATTTTAGCTTAAAAGTGTAAAATGCCTAAGAAGATTTTCTTTTAAACTTTTAACTTGAAGTAAATTTAAACCTTAATCAACATCGGTGTTTTTGATGCAAAATTGAAATCAATGAGACTAAAATAAAATTTAATTTGATGATTTTAAATGTTTTTACATAATTTAAAAGCTTGTGATGTCACACTTCCTGTTACTACACTTCCCCTTGTTACAATTTGTCACAATTCCTCGAACCCCATCGAAGCCCCCCATTAATGAATGACCCCCAATGTAAAGCAAGTCAGCCATACAACTCATATCGTTAAAATCCATTAAGCAATAAATCGTTCTTTATCTTTTAAAAATAAATTTCAGCTTATTTTCTCTACGAGACTTAAAAAGAGATAAGGTAAGAAGTCATAGATGTCCCTGAACTTGAACGGTTCGAGGCAACACAGAAAATTCTCGAGCTGAACATTGCTTCTTTTATTCCTCATCCGGCAAAAGTTCATTTGCAAGATCTTTAAATAAAAAAACCACATTTAGGAGAAGAAAACAAACTCACTCGCTAATTTTCCTCCCCTTTTTTTTTTCTCCTTGGTATAGTCACCCTGGGAAGCCTGCCTGGTCAAAGACACCTAATTAGTCAGGGCACGGTATGAAGCACGAGATTTTCTTGAAGACGGCCAGCATGGGGTGTAAGGCTTGGGTCCTCAACAAAGCGTCTAATACAATACATATATTTCTACTTGGAGAAAAATGAATGCTTGAAAAGCAGAATCTATGGCTCAATGCGCTTTGTTAGAGAATCCTATAGACTGCTGTTTCAGCTGCGGTAGGTACGGCATGCAGGAAACTCTTAGAATAAGTTAAGTTCATCGTTAAGTTCTTTGAAAAGACTTTGTTTCACAAATCACAGAGTTATGCCGCATTTGCGGGAAAGTGCCGGTAAATATTAAAGGAGCTATTGAATCTGGGTGCATTTAAATTCGTTCTTTTGCATCAATGCGAAATATTTTCTCCTTCTATCGTGATTTATATTATTTCCAGAAAAACACAAAGAAACTGAAATTAGAGAGTAAAATATCATTTTTATTTTCCCTGTAAAATGAAAACCATATTTTTAAAGAAGAGTGCCAAGATATATGAAATATGTAAGTGTGATCGTATCCTCAGTAAAAAAAGTACTGAAAGATGAGTGTACACAGCACATGTACAAAAAGCATGCAATAACGAAAATTTTTCACACGGAGTTCTAGAGGTTAAATAGACCAGGATTTTCTTTTTTCCTTAAATACTTGTATGTAAAAGAGGTATTTGCTCAAACGCTTTATTAAATAAAAAATACATTGTTAAATTATAATGTAATACATTTAATTATAATTGTAACACATTTATTAACTATTAGAGAGGAAAAAAATCTGACTAAAGCAGCGGTAAATGTCTTAAAATATTTTTTTAAGAAGTTCAAAAAAGTCAACCTTTTCCAGTGTTAGCATTTTCCTTGATTCGATTTCAAATGATGACCTTCGAAACAAGCAGTGAGTCAATTGTTTCATTTTAGATCAAACAATAAACTATGCGGATATGGGCTATACTGTCATGCGTCCTTTAGAAACAAACCGTTTCTCAATTTAAAAAAATAAAAGCTTTTTTGGGGGGAGGCATTAAGTGTTTATATTCAGTTTTGGAATAAATTTTCATGAATTATACGTGCCGTGAAATTTTAAAATGTATAGAAAATACTATACTACTAATACTTCATGTTTAAATATATGTTGGAAGTATAAACTTTTGCCTTCCAGGGATGAGCTTTGTATTTATATGTTTGCTTCAAACCTACTCACTAATTACACTCTCACAAAAAAAAAAGTAGAGATTTAAAAGAGTGCACAATTTCGTGAATGTAAAATGAGATACAAGAGGAGTAAGACTGATTCAAAAGTTTTTCATCTAAATAAATATTACGATTGTTCTCTGTCTTTGATATTCAGCTATGCGTATTTTTTCTTTCAGAAGACACAATTTACGCTTCAAAACTTACGTTAGTAAGAAAATAGAAGCAAAAAACAAATAACAAAGAGAAACGTGTCTACAAAATATGCAAATAAAGCCGATATGAGTTCCCTGACACTTAAATTTGCCTACTTAAGATCTTAAAATTCAAATGGAAGTTTCGAAGTTTCAAGTTAGTAATTGCAAAACTCAGAGTTACTTTAGAGGTTTTATTTAGTTTCCTGTTCTGAAACTTTTTTTAAACTTAATAAAAGTGAAACAAATCTAGTAAACGTAAATATATTTTACTTTTAATTTTTAATTATTTAAGTAAGTTTTCTATGTCAAATTACTTTTTTTTCCTCATTTGTTCTGAGATCATTTCTTTGAGTTATAATTCTTAAAAGAATTATAAAATCTAAATAGTGGATTCAGAATGGTTACCAATATTATATATCAGAAATTTAAATATCAAATATCAATTTTTAGCAGGCCTTTTTTTTATTTTCAAAATCGTACACATTTTAAATTTGAGGTTTTTCTCCTTCAGTGACAGCTTCTCAAAATTAATTATCTTAATATAGTTTGAGATAGCAATAATTCATTTAATTGTGTTTAATAAGTGTTCTATGCACACATACTATTTATACAATTTAAAAAATCAAATTTGGTAGGACATAAATTAATAAGAAAAATACCATAGACGTGTTTAAAATTTCAACGAGTGTGTTTTTCATTGAAAATGAGTGTTTTTGCTATTTCTTTCCCACGACTAAGCCTTTCACGAAAGTATTCCTCTTAACTTTGAAACACGTGAGGGTTGTTTTCTTTGCAAAAACGTGTTAAATTTTTAACTTTAAAGTCTGCAAAAGTAAGTATGCACTATATGTGTGTTTTTCAGTTGTAAAAGATGAACACTTGAAACACTTGAACACTTTGCTTTATATATGACAGCAGCAGGAATATTTTCATTTTCTTATGCATTTATTTTTATTCATTCATGTAATGATTTTTTCATTATCATTTGTCTGTCATTTTGCAAGCAATGGTAGATTCGTGGTTCCCAACCTTTTTCACGTCACAACCGCATTTTTGACAAAGAATCAACCCGCGACCCCAATACATGTACACGCACACACAAACACACAGTATTTTGATGCAAAAACGATACGTTAGATTCTAAACTGTTTCTAAATTCAACCTGACTGTAAATCAAATCGTTTATTTTGTAGTGTCTAAACAAACTGTAAAATAAACAGTTACAGTGGAGTGGGACTGAAAGTTGCATTTTTTTCTTTTACACTTTTTTGTGTCAACTTTAACTGAAAATATGATGCTTGGAATTGAAATAAATTTGGTACACACATTGACCTGAATGGGAAGTAGTGCTGATTAGTTTTTGGCTGTTAACCTTTCAAGAAGGATGTCTCAATTGAACATTGTTCTCGTTACGCATAACTGTTCTCAAGAAATAATGGAAAGATTCAAACAAAAAATTGGTGTTCACCATATAATGAAACTTTTATTAGAATATTTACTCGAATACTGTATATCATTTTCATGTTTTTCGTATATTATTTGAATATTTTTCTATAGCATTACTTGACTATTTTTCGTAAATTTCATTATTTTACATATTTTGATGGATTTTGTTCTGGTCGGATGTGACGAAAATTGTTAGGTCACTATACAACGTCCTTTATAATTTATGCCTTAAGTTTAGCACAAAATAGTGCACTTAGAAGCAAAGCACTTAGTTAGCACTTAGAAGCAAAGTGGGTGAAGTGACAAAATTGAAAATTTGGATATAACCAGTGCAAATGATAGGGAAAGCACCATTCTATATTGCGGCAAGAGATGTTAGTGATATCTCTAACAGGTGCTCCGCAACTACCTGATTTAGAAAAAAAATAGCATTAAAGGAGTCATAAGATCCCAACTTTGAGCTCGTTTTTCTCGGAATCGTTTTTTGGTCACTTACATCCCTTTGCTTCTCACTGCCTTAATTCAAAAAGATACGTAGTATAAGAGAGAGTCATTTGGTTTATGTGGTAAAGTTTTTTGATTTAGAAATTATGTGGCGACCCCATGAGAAATACCTACTTGCTCCATTCGGGGTCTACCCACAGCTTGGAAACCACTGTAATAGGTATTATGACACTCACAGGATTTTTCCGTAAAATTATGAGCGCCTTTGACATTAATTACTTTGCGATAAAATGAATACAATAATATGGACTAATTCGATGCTATACAATGAAATGCATCCATAAAACTATGAAACCAACAAACAATTAAAACATCGTATCAGGGCCGGCGCTAGCACGAATTTTTTCCCGCCCCTACTATATATTATGAAAGAATAGAGATTAAAAATGATCGATACAAACTTTAATTATACACATTTTAACTTTCAAAAAGCTGAAGGAAAACAATCGCTGATCAGAATGGACTGAATAACGGAAATAAAAAAAAGAAAAAGAGAAAAAGCAATAAATTGCGTTTTCCTCAACATAAAATAGATAGGTTTGACTACCACTAACTTTGAAGCCCAGCTATGGAGGATTTTGAGTTGGAGAGTTAACCAATTCTACTGTTCAATTACAGTATAGTTTAATTACTTAGAAAAATCATTGTTAGAACATTTGAAAGTTGTGTCATTCTTAGTATAGAAAGCTCATCCACCACGACAAGGTGGTACAGAGCTGAGAAAAATCGGTTTTGAACTGTTCAGAGGCCAAAAACCGCATAAAAAGCAAAAGTAATATCGGTTTTTAATTTTTTGAGATAAAAACTTTTGTTTTTTACTTAGTCAATATTTATGGCCAATGCGCCCCTAAGAACGACGCGCCCTGAGGCGGACGCCTCACCGCCTCAGCCTAACGCCGGCCCTGCATCGCATTGTTCTTGTATCAGAGTTCTTCGCAATCTACAGCCGGCCCGTCATTTCAAAATTTTCCAGTGGGGCAAACGGTATATTTTCAATGCATATTAGGTAAAAAACAACAACATACATAAAAACAACATAAATTCAATGTACTTCTAAAAGTCAGAGGGGTCAACGGACACCCACCCAGTGCCGGATCTAGGGTGGGGCAAGCCGGGGCCCATGCCCCGGGCGGCACTTCTGGGGGGCGGCAAATTCAACTGTGATGCACAAAAGGAAAAAAAATGAAGAAGAAGAAAGAAAAAAATGGTTAATTAGGCAAATTTAACTTTCGGAACAAAATTAAAATCCAAGTTCGGAGCTCCGATTTGATCATTGATCAGCTATTTCGCTACGGATTAAAACCGATTAATAGAATTATCTATTTGTATAAACTGTTGGCAACTCTAAAATTGAAGTTAGGAGGTGGCAAATTTCGCAATGTCAAAATTTAAAAATTTAAATTTTAAAAAATAAAGGTTTTCCCTCTTGTGAAATATGTATAAATCATGATGTGCTCAAACAATACAATAGTTTTTCTTTTAACAAATTTCAAAGCATCCTTTTATTAAGAGGTGGGAGCTTGTAACTGACGTTTGAGAAGGCAGATACGTGAATCTTCGATATGGGCGTTAGTAAGAAGAAGGAGAGTGGGTTCTGCCCCCTGGATTTAAAAAAAATTACCAATTTTAATATTTTATACTGCATTTTTATGAGTAAAAGCGTTTAAATTTAAAGAAAAAAAATTGTTTCCTTTTTTTCCTAATAATTTTGAAGTCCTAAATGCATCTTTTCAGGCCTCAAAATGCACCAATTTTCATATAATTTTCAAAATTTTCCCGCCCCTTTCAACTGTCAGAATTTCATATCTACAGTAAAGGGGGACCCTTCATATGGCTCTACCCCGTAATGTTGAACTAAAAGGGACATGTCGTGAGATCATTAACTGAAGTTTATTAGTGACCCAAAAATGAAAAATCCTTAAAGAAAAAATATAGCCAACGCATAAAAATTATGTGAAATATCAACAATGATTGGATAGAGAGGGGAGGGGCGGCATTTTTAAGTCTTGCCCCGTCTCGGAAAACTCCAAGATCCGGTACTGCACCCACCCCCCTGATCCCCCAAATGACAGGCCTGGTCTACAGATATTTATTGATACTAACATCACATCATAATTGAAATCTTTGCCCGTATGATATCAATGCAAATAAACACGCATTTATTGGTTAAACTAACGTCAGATACGCCATCTGTCGTGCGATAGCATATCACTTTTATCCATTTTAACCATTCTCGATCTTTATTTTTCCTATTACAAGATACCATCTCCATCCTAAACCATGTAATAACATCCACAATTATATGATGCCACGCTCATAAATTTATTTAGCAAATTTTAAAGCAGGAATTTAATCGCACTTATAAATATAAGTGCGATTAAAATGTTCCTTCGATTATTTACTGCGTTTTTAGTCTCGCGTGGAAAATATGAAAATATTTCCTTAAGTTTGATAGAAATACTGTTGTTATGAAGAAATAATCTTCAGTACCGCGCCAAACCTGCTCTGACCCCCCCCCCCCCCCCCCCCGTTGTGCAATTTCTGCTGAAAGAATGAAAGAATTTTTTAGGGTAGAATAAAACCCTAAAACAACAAAAACATTTCTTCTCCGAAAGCCCCAAACTAACGGTTTTATTGGGGGGTTTTCGTTTTTTATCAGGCCAGTCATTTAGACGATCCGGGAGGGGAGTGTTTTTTACACATAAAATGCATTGAATATATACCCTTTACTCCCCCCCCCCCGGAAATTTTCAAATGACATGCTTGTGCTTTTAAAGTGTTTTTTAAGGGCGCCTTCCAACTTGACGGCTCGTTGCCTTTTTGACACAGTACTGGTGTGTCCTATACGATCTTGCACATATGGACGGCGCGGGCCTGGTAATCGTTAAAAAGAAGCCCTGTACTAATTATTAAAGTAAAGTTGTTCTATAAATTTTTGATTTATTGCAGTAAAAGTAAAAGAATATTGCCCTTTCTGAAAATATGATTTCTAAATGAGTATCGGTACTTAAAATTGAGAACAGCGCTTACTCAAATTACTTTAAAAAATAAGCAGGTGTATTTTCTCATATTTAAGCACATCATTTTTAGCAGTGTAGTTTGAAGCATTAATTTGTTTTAATTTTTAATCCTGTGAAATGTCATTCCCTGACTAGTATTACACAAAAATATAAAAAATAGTTCTTATGCTTTTGCTCATTACTTTTATTTTCAAAATTAGGACTTGACGAGTTTTAATATATTTTTCTCAACTTACAACTAATTATATTTGGCTATAAATGCTTTTAACTCACATCTCGAACCATTTCCTCACTCTAAGTACATTTCAGTTACTTGACATTATTATACTTATAGGTAAGAAAAGTACCCATGTACTATAACTAACATGACTGTAAAACAAAATTAAGCCAACTTGGAGAAGTTCTTGTCTGTGTAAAGAAGAACTGAATAAATAAATTTGGAAGGGGGATATCATCATTCCCTCACCTACATTTATGAAGTTATTTTGTTGCTTAAAAATGCGTTAATGAGTGTTTTTATTTTCCCTAAAAAGTAATGTAGCATCATATTTTTTATGTAGGGATTTTAATTATGAGTATCATTTTCAGAAGCTCAAACTGTTAATTTTATCCTTCCCTTCATGGCCATTTCCAAACGTGAGGAAATGTTTTCAGGAGGGAGTGGTTTTATTGCTTTAAAAGGATCGTTATATAAAAATATATATTTAATACCAATAAGTGTGATTGACTTATACTAAAATATTTCAAGCAAAATTCCCAAATAAATCAAAATGTAATTGAGGAAAATTTCCGATTTTATTATTTTTAATGGGCAATTTTATGCGTCACGGAATGACATTTTGATGAAAAATCAAAATTCAAGAGATTACGGTTCACCAAAACATTCATTTTTTTTTCTTTGCATCTCATTGTTACCAATTCAAAGATGACAAATGAAAAAACGATTATTAAAAATTATTATTACTTTTATTTTACAAATTTTAAGATTTGTGATAGAAGGATGGTTATTCAACCACATATCTAATTCAATGACATACGATACCAAAGTATAGGGAAAGTGATCCAAATGGTGTGGAAGAAATTCTAAGTGCTGTAAGAAAAGGAATGTGCGACATTTTAAAAAAACAAGAAAAAATGACCCTATATTTTTTTGTGATTGCAGAAAAGGCATATTTCTTTTTCCCGAACAAAACTTCTCTTTAAAATATCATTTTTAGACCGTTATCCCAAAAACTCATTTCCTCGTTTTGATAAAAATTTAAAAATATAATTATCGTAATATTTTTTTAATAATAGGTGTCACAACTATTTTTCCTGTTATGTACTTTTTCTAGTATCTAGATCCAAAGAATTAAATTTTTTTGACATTGGTAATTTTTTATTTATTTAATTTTATTTCGGTATTATTATGTATATAACACTATGTCAAGGGCTCGGAAACTATTCTAAGTATTTGGCACCCTTGGAAAATATAATTTTCTCACATCACCCAACTTGTACTACCAATCCATTATACATAAATATATTTACATATTGTGCAATATTTGTCTATTTGTACGATTTTTCTGAAAATAAGAGAAGTAAGTGGAAAAAGTATAAATATAATGATTAAAACATATATTTAAAAACTGACGAAAATACATTAATTGTAATCGAACATCGCTGTTATTTCGTTGCCTAACGTGAAAAGTTTGATTACATGATCGCATTACGATACGCTTCATGGATGGTGTGGCACCGCTGTGGCATCCCACGGTGCCACACCATCTAGTTTGGGATCTACTACACTATGTGGAGAAACGTGTGAAACGGTATAATTTGAGAAAATCACCCACAGTATTTTTCAATTCTTGAGAATATTACATTTCATGCATTTTGTAATGCGTAACAATTTTGAAAGCCTATTTACAAAATGAAATGCCTTTTTTTTTTTCCTTTGTATAACCAGGATATGTTTCCTGATTTATACTAATTATAATCTTTTCCGACCGTTGAGGTTTCTGCTGCAGCACCACGTAAACAACGATTTAAAATTTATTTAACTATTTAAACATCCCTACTTGTTTTCAAACTTTCATGATGTCTTTTTACAATGCGTAAGAATGAAAGTATGTAAAACTTATAATCCAAATTTTGTTCGAATATTAAGTCGAAATATTTTATTATTTTTTTTATTAGAAATTTTGTAATATATCGTTAATTTTAGTTTCTGCATCAAATTCGGCGATAAAATTATTTAATTGGTAATTTATGCATTTATTTATATTTATTTTGTTTCGTTTTTTATGCATGTTTATTTTAATTTATCATTTTATGTATTTAGTTTTTCACTTTGTTTATTGATGTTTTTATTTATTTGCTTACGATGCAAAAAGAGGAGTTTAGTGCTTTAGCCGCACTAACGGAATGATTTTGTTTAATTGCTAAGGTCTTCGGTAACAAAAAAAAATATAAATAAATAACAATGATGAGCAAAGAATGCAACAAATATTGCTAAAAATAACATTATCATACATTTGTTAAGTGCACTTTGGTTTTGCGTTTTCCGAATCTATTAATATTCTTAGTGGGGAATACATTACTGTTTATTGTTCAGCAAGAAAAATCCAAACATAAACAATTAAATGTCTACTGCTGTACTTAATATGCTTCTCATAAAACAATGCAAATTTCGAAAAGCAATGAAAATTCAAAAAACGAAAAACTTATGCTTGAGCGAAGCGTAATTCGGTAGGGAAAAAATATTTAAAAATTGCCTAATCAACAAGAATGTAGCGTTTACGGAAAATATCCGCAACATTTAGGGATAAAATTATCTCTGAAGCACATCTTCAAGAAGAGAAGAAAAAAATAAGAGTTAATTATCTTTAAAGCTAATGCTCATTAGATAGGCATTTAGAGCCATTGATCCTAGCATAGCCATCTAGTGGAGCATAAGTGAAGAGCGTTTTTCTGAAGTCATTTTGCTTTGCTGGAAAGAAAGAGGAAAATTAAGTTAATTGAATCGACCGCAATTGGTTTATAGGAAAATCCTTTAATTTCCATTCAAGCTCCAAACATACGTTTCAATTAGCGTTAAGAATCTGTTAAAGTTTTGTTTTGTGGCATTTCTCTGGGTGACAATTATAGATTTCGAATAGGTTGTAAAAGGAATTCCTTAGACTACAATTATCCACCATTCAGATCCGAAATTGTTGGATAAATACTGTTTGGTATCTTCTTTTTTTAAAGATATTTTTCTTGAAAAAAGGTTTTTAAAGTATTTGTTTTGGTACTTAAAAATAAGATTTCATATTATGATAGATCCCTGTTTACAAGTCACGTGACAAGTGAGAAAATGATGAATTGACAGTAAAAAACATGGTAAAAAAAAGGGAGATTTTAAAATTTTATTTACTTGTTTTTATTATTACTGTTTTTTATTTATTTATTTATCTATTGTAAAAAAACAACAAAATATCATTACAATTTTTACTGCTCATTCCTTGATTGATCAGCTTACTCTGAAAAATTTTTTACCTTTTGCACCAAAACAAAGTGTAAAATTGCTGGCTATTTGTATTTTTTTTCTAACCATGCTATCAAATGTCTTAAAGTGTTGCCGAGTTCAACCCCGGAAACCAGCCGCACGGGATCAATTCTGTCTACCGCCTATATTACTCGGCGGATACAAGTCAGCTAGTGAACGGTATCCCACTCTAAATATTGGAGCAACTGCTTTGCAACATGTCCAGAGAGTTTTAGTAGCATTACTAGCTGCATCGCCCAGCGCAGATTCGGCGCTTAAGATTTCAGCTATACGATTTTTTTTTTTCAATTCCTTTTTAATTTTTAATCTTATGTTATCGTCCAATTTTGCCGCAGCTGTGGCAGTGGCATTGTCTTCTTTAAATGACATTAGTATTAGACAGTTAGTGCTGGCTTAATTTACAGTAGCATTGAGATACCATCAGTTTTAAATTTACCTTTACAGACAACTGTTTATTTATTGAGGTAAAATAAGAAAAATTGTAAATACTGAAGAAATACTGGCCAATGCATCATCAAACTCGATTCCCACAGACTTGACTTGTGAAATAAAATTTCAAGTACAATTATTCATGGAATATATTTAGTTTCATCATGTAGTGTTCATAATTTTAACAATTATTTTATAAATAAATAATGAAGCATTTAAAATTGTAGGAGTGCTAATATTTATAATATGAAGTAACATTTGTTACTTGTGAACTTCTTGGACAATAATTCTTTTAGGATTAGCTGTGTTTGTTTCATAACATTAATTAATTCTGTTAGGTATTTTTTTATCATTCGTCGAATTTCCAAACTTCGATTAGACTTATCAATTATTTTTATGCAAGTACTATTGCAACACCATTACTGAACCTTATCGTAAATATTAATCCAAATTTATTGTGGAAATGTTTCAAATTTTACTTTGAAGAAGGTGATTGTTTGGTTGAATTTAGTATAATTTTTGGAATGTTAATTATAACGCAATCTTGAAAATATTTTGCATAAAGCAACTGAATTTATGTCCTTTCGAAAACGTCCAAAATATTGGGTGTGTAATATTATTTTGTGTGTAAGGGTCCAATTTCAAAGTGACGCATTTTCTTTGTTGACAATAACTGACGTAATCTCTGAAATATAAATCAACTCATGTCTGGTCCACATTATGCATAGAAGCAATACAAAGACTGAATAGGGCTTTTGTGAAACATTATTCAACTTACAATGGATGCTGAAAATCAGCATAAGTTTTAATTTCATGAATTAGAAACATGACCAGCAAGACGAAATCTGCACAAGCCAATAACAGCTCATATACAATGCAGAGCAAATTTGCCTAGCGTACATTTTCCGGAAAGACTGAGCTAGGAGAAGGCTCATGAAATTCATTCTCATGCAAGGGAATAGGAAATATTAAACGTTTCGATGCTAAATAATGGTCTTGAATAGTGCCAATGCTATCAGATTTCCCATGCTTTCGTAGTTTATTCTCGCGTATTCCTCCCAATGTACACGGTCGAAAGGGTAAAAGTTTAATATAGGTATTCCTTTGGATCAAACGTTGATCACGGTTGTACATGGAACATATAGCAATTCCTAAGTCATTAGCTTATAATAAAAAAAATTACACAAACTTGTGTCGGCGAAACATATAATATTCTGCTAATTAACTGAAACTACTTCTTTAACGCACTTCACTAAAAGATACATTCAAAATCTGTAACGAGAAGTTTATTACCCGGTGGATGTGTGGGAATTCTTAAAATGTAATTTCTATGATGTGTAATATTTGATTTTTTATGCGCATTATTCGTTATAAAGTGATAAATCTGGACAGGAACGGATTTACGAGAATGAATCCGATGACTGTCCGGATTCCCACATTAAAAAGCCCCCCCCCCCCCCCGAAATAAAGTGGTCATAAACAATTAACTGTCTATTTTATTATTTATTTATTTAATTATTTACTACTTATTATGTACATTTGGAATTCAGAGCCGCAAATTGATAATCTTGAATTTACGTCTGTGTGTGTGTGTTTATTAATCTGTTTCTTTATTTATTTTTATCAATGTCGTTGTTGATTATGTTGTTCCGAATACACTAAATAAAATAGCTGAAAAAATGTGTTTTGTTCTGGTAGGTGACATTCATTAGTTCATTTTATCAGATTAAAGAACGAACCCCTTTTGAAGCTAATTAAATGCGTGATCTTCAAATTAGCTACAATATTGTAAAATATTTAAATGGATTTAGAAAACTTATTTTTTTTAGTAATTTATAACCTAACTTGGTGTTCATAGTTTTTCAATGAGTGTTTGAGCAGATTTATCAAAAATGAATATTTCTGTTGATTGAAAGATTACTTTTAACTACCTTATGTCATTATAGTTGTACATATGCAATAAACTGTAAACTAGAGATCAAGAATTGGAAAGAGAAAGAGGACTCGTTGGCACTAATATAATGATAATAATAATAATAATAATAATAATAATAATGATGATGATGATGATTATAATAATAACATAATAATTAATAAATTCATGCAATTAAAAAAATAATAATAAATGAAAAATAGATGCTACATATGCATTTAGTAGTACATTATAGTTTGAGTATATATATTTACTGTAAACCAGAAAACAACAATCTGGAAGAGAAAAAGACGCTCTGACACTAATATAATGACAATAATAATATAGTTAATAAATAAATAAATTCATACAATTAAAAAAATAATAAATAAAATATAGTACTTTTATTGTTGAGTTAAAGCATTTTTTCACATTGTCGTTATAGATTTGTAGAAATATTTCTGGATTAAGCTCACGGCAGTGCCGCAGAACTTTTTATGGTATCTTTTTAAACAATCGCATCATATGGGCTTGATGAAACTTTAAAATTTTGTTTGTAATGCTTTAATTTTAGTCGTATTAAAACTATATTGTCACAAATTTCACAAGCAAACGGAATTTGCGCTTTTTCATCTGTTTTATTTTTTAATAATTGATTCCTATGTAGTGTTTTGTGAAAAGGACCTTCCTCCCTTTTCATATCATATCAGAATTTGCAAAACATTCGAAGAAATTGCTGTTTCATGGATTATATGCTAAGTGTTATAAAAGAGTGAGGTCATATCAGGTGAGGTGTAGGAAGAGGTAGGAGGTTTCATACATAGACCCCTAATTTCCTAAGCAAATTCACCCAAAACTAACCTAAAGCTTTTTTTAATGCATTTTTAAATTAACTTGAGTAATTTTTATGAGATATCTCTTGCTTCAGAAACCACTCCCCCTTTTTACAAGCCCTTGATGACCAAGTATGTAAAATATGTAAAACTTGACTGCGTGAGTCTTTGGATCGCTCATCATGCTCTGCATCAAGATTTTCTTTTAATATGTATTCGGTATCTCGTGAGTGGTATTGTGGAATCAGGAGGTATCCGGAAGGACAAAAGAGGTTCACGAGAGCGTCATTAATATAGAGATGTTAATAGCTCTGTTATTTATATTGATACAAATATAAATTGTTTTTGAGTATATGGTACGTAATCATAAAGAGCAAATATAACTTTTTTTTCCTTTGAAAATGACTAAGAACTTGCGGGAACTGAAGAAAAGAAGGTTTAGGGTGTACGGTGGTAAAATAGTCTTGAAATGCGTCCGCACTTTTTGGATCAATGTCAAAAGAATCTATTGAACTGGTGAGTCAAGTGTTGTAGGAGTTTCTTTAGAAACTCGCTAAATGGAAGTATATCCTGGCACAGAGACATGCCACCCGCTGAGCTAAGGTTCGCTTCCTATGCCCCGTAGGTGGCGCTGGCAAACGTCCTGAAGAGCAGATTGATAATTTTCTGCAATGATGGATCATTTTGGGTTCAAGTGGTTCAATTCAGACCGACATCGCAAGATGCAATGGTACTTGGTCGATCTTTTTCCTCCTCGTGAAGTAGCAGGTCAGGAGGAAAAGACGACGTATTCACGCTATCTTTCTATGGAAGGTATTTCAGTTACTGGGTGCGAGTTCGCTTAGTGTAAGTGACGAAATGATTCTTGTTCAGTTATATTGGAGAAGAAGCATCAATTCTTATGTTTGTTGCAATATCACATTTCCATTGCTGGATAGTTTTCTTTTTTTGCTCATATGCCAATACTAATTCAACAAGTAATTAATTAATTAATGCTTTTCAGCCTACTTTCCCGTAAAAGAAAAAAATAATAAAGCATGAAAGAAGGCTTAATGTATCTTAAAAATGCCGTTAAAAATAAAGAAAAGTAAAAAAAAGTGAAGTAACTAAATATAAATTGAAAAATAAAAAATTTGAAAGTAGGGTTTTGAGATGGAGAAAATGTGTGTCTGTCGGTCTGTCGCCACCCCCCCCCCCCCACCCCCACCCCCTAATAACTTCTGAACGAATTATCCGATTCGAAAAATTCTTTTTGCAATCGAAAGATTTCGGCGAATACATCGCATTTCCATATTTGATTATATTTCCATATTTCCACTCCTCATTAACATTTTGATCTGAACAATTTTTGTTCATTTTTGAACAGTTCAAAAAAAAATTAACATTAGCTCCTGCGAGGAAATTTCAATCCCATATAAATCCTGATGTAACCGACGGATTTGCTTGCAACGAACTTTATCGGAAAGATGTTACGATGTAGAACATGTACAGATAAGAAGTTAAACAAGAACTGAACGAGCCTATTTTCTTACGAAATGTTTTGATCTGGATTTTTAAGGATATTTCTCAATGAATAAATGAATGGGTGAAAGAATGAATAAATGAAAGAGTGAACGAATGAATGAGTGAAGGAATGAATGAATGAATAAATGATAAAATAAATGAGTGAATGAACAAAAATATAAATAAATGAGTGAATAAATACATAAATGAGTAAATGGATGAATAAGTACATGAATGAATCAATAAATGAAGGACAGAATAAATGAAAGGATGAATGAGTGAGTGAATGAATATCTATTATCCGTTGAAAAAGGTATATTTGAAGTAATTAAGAACTAAAGATAAATGAGAAAGAGAGAGAAAGAGATAGCTAAATTATAAATTTGAATTTGGTGTATACGGGAAACTAGGCTCGTATAGTTCTAGACGGAACTTCTTATTATTATTGTTTTAATGATGTAATGAGCAAGATGTGTTATTATTTTAAATATCAAAATACTAAAAAATAAATAAATAATTCGTCATTATCAGCCTAAGAGGAGTTTTCCACAAAAGCAAGAAATGCTTCATGACAAGTGCCAGACTTATCAAAGTAGTCTTTAAACTGAAGATAAAATACTACTTTTATAGAGAAACCAGATGCATGAAATTGTCTAGCTTCTTTTATGAAATACTGACAAAGAATCGCCAGACCTGGCTGCATTAACATACACACAGTTAAAAATCACGTGATTAAAAATGAGAAAATGTTCCTTCTTATTTTTTTTAAACTAATTTTGACTTAAAAATGAGCAAGCGCAGTTCTCAGTTTTAAGACCGATGTTTACTTAGAAATTATAGTTGCAGAAAGGGCAAGTATTAACTGCAATAAATGAAAAATGTTTTTAGAGCAACTTTACGTTCAAAAGTAATACAGGACTTTTTTTCCCCCATTACTTCTTCAGAACAATAGTACATAAAATTAAGGAACTATTTACCACGCGAGACTTCAGAACGATTCAAGAATGTGTAGTCTGTACTTCTTTTCAGAGCAGGAATACAAGATGAGTAATTCGTAGGATTCGGATTGGACTCAGTAAAATGAAGAACAGAGGGGATGAGTGGATAGTTAACACTCTTTTAGAATATGCTATGAAAAAATTTGGCACAGGAGTACTTTAGCACCCTCAATTGGTACGTGTGGAAGCAATATAATTCATATTTGCCTTCTCCGTTCGATGTAATCCTGGCGCAGTTGTTAAGAGTATTCGGGTAGAGTTCAGACAGTCCGCGTTCAAAACTCAAGTGAGGAAACTTCTTTTCTTAGTGGTCTCAAAAATAAGATCGTAACCGGATCATTTTTGGCAAAAGGGTTACTTAAAAATAAAAACTCGGTTTTTCAAATCTAAGTCATTTTAACTCTGACCTATTCCGAGAACGTGATGCTCTTGAAAATTAGCTCTTTTATCTCAATAATAAGAATTCTGATTTAACAGTACAACAATCGGAGCAAAAATACTGCGAGAAAGAAAGAAAAGGAAAGCGTAGAAACTGTGCTGTGAAATATTGCATTTAAAAACGGATATACACTTTTAAAATGTTTGTGATATGTTGCACCAAAAAATGGTGCCAATTTTCTGACGGCAAAAGATGGTTCATATTTTTACACAAGTAACCAAAATATTGTAGAATGTCTGAGTTACTTAAAATGATCAGTATTTAAGACACAATTATATACAAATAAATTATACCATAAATATATAAGCAGACCTATAAACATTGAAAAGTTGACAATCAAAAAAAAAAAAAAAAACTTCTCATTACTTCATTACATTTTCAGAATATTTCCCACAAATAAGAAAAAAACGTCTATTGACCGTGGCTTCATATACTAGTAGAATTTAGGAAACTAAATGCTTTTAGAGCATTAAAAAATATATAATACATCTAAATACAATCTCCTCTAAAGAGAATTTTGAAGTCTTCGCCGTGTCGCCTTACTTGCAAAAATTAAAAATATTTTGCAGACTTAGCTTACATTCTGTGCGATGTAATATCTAAAATGTATCTGTAAAAAGATTATATTTGACAACTCAATAAAAAATTTCATTTTACTGTTTCTTTTTTATGATCCACAATTCATGGTGTAATACACTGCTTATGCACAACCGCCGTTGCATAGTTAAATTGCACTCATGTTGTATCCAAATTTAATAAAAAAATAGTCCCTTAAATTTCTATATTTATGTATAGATATATAAATTTACGGTATAGATATATATATATACATACATGGGCTTGAGAAGTGTAACGTCTAACGCACGTGCATGATTACAAGCAATTTTTTTTTTTTTTTTTTAATTTAGTTTGAAAATAACTGGTTTTCGTTTCTAAAAATTCATCTATACTTCAAAAGTTTTGCACATCTAATTTATCTACTGTATGTGGGTATTGTATTTCAGCAATGAAGTAGTTGCATAACCGGTACACGTTTATATATATCAATCCAGTATATGCTTTTAATGTGCATTGCTTTTTCAAAACTATCCAAGTATATTTTATTCATTGTCCTTAAGCAAAAATTCTCTTATTTTTAAAGGTATCGATCTACTTACTAATTATTTCTTTTTATATTGAGTTATTTAATTTATTCTCATTTGTGTAAGTCGTACATATGTTTTCGAAAAACTTGACGCGCATATTGGCAATATTTTTATTTATCTCTAACACATCAAATTACATTGCTTCAAAAAATAATATCCCCACACAAGCAATGTTATTCGAAGCGTAAGTGTTATTAACTATTAACTACCTACGTTTGGCATGTAGTAAATATTAATTTATTCGGCGTTAACTGTCTCGATAATAGTTGTTTCAACGTTACAGGTAAATTATATCGACCTTAATCTTGACAATTTATTTTGAAAGTAATGAGATACCATTTTCATTTTGGACCTCCTTTCACAAAATTGAAGAAAACAGATACCCCTCTGATGCGTAATTTAGTAGATTAGATCTAATTTAAGTTTTAAAATCTACTCGTGAATATTTTACAAATTCGATGCTACTTAAGACGATATAAATGGGCATAATTACTTAATTCTTCTTTGTCGTTTATTACATAACTAAAAATGTGAAGGATAAGATATTAAATAGATGCTATCAACTGTTAAGCAGTATATAACCTTTGGTCTTGACAGTTAATTTAGATGTTGTGCAAAGATATTCGGGTAATATGTGTGCTAATGGAAAATAAGAAAAAATCTATTCGCATTCTTTCCTGCAAAGGCATTTACGAGTTTGTATGCCTAGTACAAAAGATACATGCAATTATCGGTTGACATTTAATTGTTTCACCTATAGGTCATTCACCGAGCCTTCAACTAGTTTTCTTAACACAATACTTTTAGGTTCAACACCCCCCCCCCCTCCTCCCCGACTGTTGAACTCTGTTTAAAACTTTGTTAACTTTGTTTTCTTACAGGTTTTTATGGTTTTAATATTTTTAGAATGAATGTCGTACTGTTTAAAACACGCTCTTTTCTGGTATTGAACGATGAGAAGGTAGTTTCTCTGTTCATCGCTGTTCGATGCAAAATAAATATTGTCACAAGATATTTTTGAAACTTGTGAATGATATGCATGTATACTTGTGATATTGAACTTCACTTTAAATTGTTGCTCTAGCGCTTTTATTTGTGGTTGAAATAATGTCACAAGATCTCTTCTTAAGACTCTCGCCCCCTCGTAGTGATGAAGATCGTTCCAAATAAAACTTTTATTTATGAACTAGATATAGTCATAGTGCGACGAAGACACTCCATTTCAATATTTTATTTTTTGATTTGCACATTTATTTTCTGCAATTTTGATAGTTCAAAAAATATCAACATTAACACTTTCTGCACAGTTTGAGTCCTAAATATATCCTGGTATAAAACATAGACTCGCTTAGAATAAACTTGATTAGAAAGAGCTATAGAAAAGGAAATTTTTAATTTGATTTTTAAAGTTGGTTATTTTTTGAACAATTCAAAAAAATAAATAAATGAATAAACATTAGCGCCTTACGGGAGAAATTCAAAGCCTTTTTATCTAAAATAGCAATGATACTGAAACTTATTTTTTAGCAATGAAAATTCAAAAAAAATGCAAAAAGTCGATGTATGTTTTCAGTTCTTTATTTTATGAAATAGAAAAAAAGTTTTTTACAAAACCAAAATGAATTTTGATTGAACCAAAAAGAAGTGAAATGGAAGCACTGTATTTTTCTCACAAAATAAAGAACTGCTAACTTTTTTTATACAAATTGTTATCGATATGAAAAAAGCTTATTTTCATGCTTATCTCTTAATTTTGTGGCATTAATATTATTATTATTGACAGCCATTTAAAATTGTAACTATTTTTAATGAAATAAAACAATTGCAAACTTTGTGTATACGTCTTTGAATTAAAAGCCTTTCTTTGATATTTATTAAAACGTTTTTACTTTATTAGCCTAATTTACCGTAAAAGGTTTTTTTTTTTTAGTGTGAGAGAGAAGGCTTAATGTGTAGTAAAAAATATGGTTAAATATAAAGAAAAGTCGAAAATAAGTGACATAATTACAGAAAGATTGAAAGATAAGAAGTTTGAAAGTAGGGTTTTGAAATGGGGAAAATGTGTGTGTAAAGTCATTCAATTTACTGCTTTGAGTGCTGAATGAAGACGATTTAGAAAAGAAAAAGAGATGTTGTTAGACTGAAAAAAACTCTAGGGAAACAATTAAAATATTAAATCAGGAGATATTGATGAGAATTAATACTTAATAAAAAATGCTTTGAAAATCATTATAAAATTACGTTAATTATTGAATGGTTTGAATGCACTCATTGTAAAAAGTTGGATGCATTAAAGTTTTACTATGCATAGGTAAAATACACAATATTTGTGGAAGAAAGTATGTAATTAAAAGTCTAAAGATGCAATTTATTTTTATATTACATTTTCAAGGTTTAAAAGTAGATTCTATGTTACTTTCAAACTTTAAAGATTTAACTTTATGGTTAGGGTATTTTCAAAATTTGGAAATGTGCATTCATTTTTTAAGTTCCTTTTAATTTCAAATTTGGGAAATATTTGTTTATGTTCTTTTATGGTAATAAACAATCAAAATGTTTCGTGTCTGTTATTTTAATTGACTTATTTTTGAGGGGCATCTCTCCTTCATTGGGGCAACACGCCTCACCATGTAGGGAGAGATGACCAAATTCGATCTTCTAAAGTTTCTCCTGCTACTCAAAAGTAAACATTCAAATATTAAATTGCAGTATATACAACTCAACTATGTAACATAACACTTATCCTAGAAGAATTTCCATTGATGTTATTCATAACTTAAAATTTGGTAGATATTTCTTTTATGGTGGGGTAACTTCCACGAATTTCCCTAATTATGAAGAGCTCCCTCGATATTCTGCAAGATTGATCTAATTCTAAAACTTTGGAATTAAATGTTTCAGTCTCTTTTTCCTGTGCAGTAGGCAAATTTTTAGCGTAATATGCTAAAAGTGCCATAAAATTTTGATAAATGTAACTACAGGAACCGGGTTACTGCATAAAAATGCAGATTTATTAATTGTTGAAAATTAATATTTTGGTTTGAAAATTCCAGTAATATTCTTTTAATACCATTTCCAACATTTTTGCGATTTGAAATTACGTATCTACAAGCAACGGTCGAGAAAACTAAGGTCTGCTAAAGAATTCACTTTACACCCTGTATACCCTACAGGGTATTCATTTTTCCTCCCAGTAGATAGATGTAACATTTATGTGTACGTATAAGACGTTAAAAAGACAATTAAGGAAGACACTTTTTAAGTGAGCATGCAAACTGAAGGTTGCTAATTTAGGGAGCTGGCCTCGACTAAATTTAATTAATTCCCAGATGATACAGTAATTAGTACGAGTGAGGAAAAAATACAGTAATTAGTCTTATTTTTGTTACAAGATCATTTTTAATTATACAGCCAAAAAATTGGTTTGAGGTCTAGATACATCTTTTTTCTTGTTTTCCTCAGTAATGTTTTTACGAGTATTTTTTAAATAACCCGTTTTCCTAAAGAAATGTCTCTTATATCTCCTGCTATTTGAGTCAAAGCCAAGTTGTCGTATAAAAACACCTTCTACACGAGTGGAACTACATTAGAAAACATCAAAACTATTTTCTTCTTACCGCCACAATTATTCATATTTACATACCACCGCATATTTCATTTCTTCGCGTAATTTAACTGCAGTCATGCTTCTTAGAATAGTTTTTCACATACTTCCTATTAACTCTTTAACTCTTTATATAACACTTATAGCACCATCGACTTCATTCAAAGAAAATACCAATTCAGTTATGTTACGAAATTAATTTTTTGCATAAATATTTTGTTATGGCGTTTATGAAAACTATTGATAGTTTATCAATACTCATACGCATTCGAAAGAAGCAATGACCAATTAAATTATGTGCCTTGTCTATTCTGTTTGGCTGGTATAATGTATATATTGGCGAAAAAAATAAAAAAACGCTTGAATGAGGAACAGTGGCGTACTGCTAAATTTAATAATAATGCAAAATATCAGCTAATTGAAAGAATTTTTTTGGCTGGTCTGTCCTAATCGGCTTTGAATATTTAGTTTTCGCTTCATTTGTTACAAAAATTACGAAATCAGATAATTGCGATAGTTCCGATTTGCAACCATTAGTAGTGCAAATTAAACTCATTGATATCAAGTTTGTCTCCTGACTTGAGGCTGAGAATCGAGGAACAAACCCTTCATGCGACGCACACATGAACTCTATTTGAATAAGATTCTTAAGCTCAATTTTCAAATAATTGACTGTTCAATTAAAATCATATCATTATAAAACGTATTTTTAAAATATCATCAAAAAAAGCAAATTTAACATCACATTTTGATTTTTTGTGATTATTTTTTTCATATTTCATTATTTTTATTTAGTATTTACTTTTTTTGTCATATTCAGAAAAATAATTTCATTAGTATAGCTGTAGACGTAATAAAACCAACTCAACTTCACAGATAAGGTCTTGAATTGATCCATGAAGCATTTTTATTATCTTAGAAAATTCTAGAACTTTATTTTTCGCGTGTGCCTAGTTGACCTATCATAATTTGACGCATTCATGAATATATAATTCTACGAAAAGCATCAACACCTGTATAATAAATTTCCATCATCAGCTGCGCAAAGAAAGTAAATTTAATAATTTTTCCCTGATTTGTCATCGAACGAATTTTTTTCTCCTTCTTTTATCATTACTGTTATTATTTCCAGTTCTCAGAATCAGGCGCATTCCTTAACGAGCTTATACATATTTATATTCGTCCGGCGTGTTTGTAAATTACGTTAGAACCCATTGCATCGGGTGAATAATTAAATCTGGAATTTAAATGAAAGATTTTACCCTTCTTGCACACTTTCGCCCTCACTTTCTGTCGCTTCTGAGAGACCGGTTTTGTTTTTTATTGATCCACAGTTTGTGCCGCCGCTTTTCAGCGTGCTGCTTGGAATGCAGTTTCCAGCGAAGAAGTTAATGCACGGGGAAACAAAATCACAAAATCCAAATGTCTCAACTTCGGCTTAAGGTACATAATAAACCACAGCAGGCGTCGCGTCCCGGTCAAAACTTCTTAGAAGCAAATTTCTTGGCGTGTGAAATAGTAAATTCAAACATACATTAACGACCTGTTTGCTCACATATGTTTGGTGCAACCTGTTTGCACATCCCACTCTCTTCTAGTTATTCTTTTTTTTCCCTTTAAAGTCATCTGCTCCATTTCATAATGCTGGGTGCAAACATTAACATTCGGAACAGAGTCACGCCTGTTTTCATATGCATTACCTATTCATATTTATACACATTTGAACGCATGAATCCGACAACATAGTGAGACTCGAAACCAGTTTAGCGTAGCAGGAAACGAATTTTGAAATGTTACATCTTTTAGCTTCATAAATTAAATTAAATCTTAACCATACTCGCTTTGAAAAATAATAACATAATTTTCATTGAGCTGAACTTTCTGTTCATTTCAAACACCTGATCCATAAGTTATTCATTTGGTAGAATGCGAACGTGATGAAACACATTGTCTACTTACAATAAAAGAAATAAAAAAAATTAAATCTACAAACTTTTGTACAGTTCGACCACGTAATTTGGACGCTTCTGCGCATGGCCGAAAAGAACGAATCCATACGAGTTCAGGTTCACTTTGCAGGTGCCTTTATTTACTACGTGAATCAGAATGTTGACTTCTTTCTTTGTTGAAAGCAACTAAAGTTATAAACTAGCATATAGCATTAGTTCAGAAGAATTCAAGCATGCTAAACGAACCAGAATGAGAACAAAAACGGCACATTCCTTATACCAGCAGTTCCTCCCTTCGAACATGAGGGGATTCTTCTTGGAACTCTGCCAGGCATATTGCTTTGGTGCATGGTAGAACTCTGGAATATATACCATAATGATTTACAGTAATGAAGTAAATATATAAAGATGCAAGTAACGGTTTTAAAACAAACAATCTACATGTTGACTTTTCGCATGCTAGTTTGTGTAAGATAAATTAAGGAAAGGAATTACGTTTGTATGAAATATATGGGATACACTGAAAACACATTGGAAGTTCTCATTTTTAAATGACGTGTAAGTGTTTTTCAAGCATATTGATGTAATATTAATTGCATTAGTTATGTTTTTCAAATAATAGCTTTTTTCATATTTGTGCCAATAACACGTCTCATGAAGAACAAATTTGTCTCAATTAAAAAGTTTCTCACAGAGTTAAACTTTATTTTCTGACATATTTTTGTTATTTTACTACAAGCTCAATGCAGCACATTCTTTTTGAAAATTCAAACACGGTAATGTTTTTAAATATACCCAAAATTTGTACAATTCTCCCCAATGATAATTGCCTCTTTTAGAATCAATTATCATAATAAACTAACATGTAAATCTTTCAAGATCATAATAGTGCTAATATTAATTAACTCGAAAGATAAATTTTTAATAGGTTTTTTTCACTCTATGCGATGGGTCATCTCACACTTATCTAAACTTACGTAATACACGTCTTTCAAATGTTGTTTTAGTTTTTAAAATTTAAGTTATGCTCCCTTCTTTAAAATCAAGTTTAACAAGTTCATCAACCAACAAATTTCACTAACAACAAAAATGCAAATGTCTTCTAATTTCTCGAAAAATGCTAGTATAGTAATGCACGAAATATAAGCAGTGTAATTTACTTTGTCTCTTTTGTTCACTCAAAATTATTTATCATTTTTCCCTCCTAAGTAATAAAATCAGCTTAAAAAGTAATTTTTTGGCTATGAAAAGCTTACTGGATACTTGTTTCGCCCACCTTTAAGAATTAATATTTTCCTCCCATCAATGATATTTATCTTATTAATCCTTATGTATATGTATCTCATACGTTTATAGCTACATTAATAATTTTTTAAGTGATACTTAGAGGGAAAAGAAATCTTTCATACAAAATGAGGTACTCCTTTCTTGCTTATGAGAGCAGAATATACTCTCCCTGCTCATGAAAAAGTCAGTGTCCACAAGCTGACTACTACAGTAAATTAAATTTCCACTTCGTACACAAACCAATTTTACAACTCAGAAGCTACATCAGTAACTCAATGTGTAATTTATGATTCCTTAAAATAATTGTTATTATTTTTCATAATGATTCGAAGGTTTACTATCGGAGCTGTATTTTGGATTTACTGACTTTTGCTTGAACGCAGACAATACACTGTATCAATGTGTGTGTTCCACAATTAAACATGGCTCTTTAAACCTATGAATTACATTTCTTTACTGTCCCTTAATCTAACCTTTTCCGTTGAAATCCATGTTTCTTTAAGCTATTCAACAAACCTTTAATCCGCCCAACAAATGGTATAAAGAGAGCATTTTGTATATATTTATATTCTTATTTTTCACAATGACAAATCTTAAGCTAGCATCTTCCACAACCAGATGAAAATCCCAGCTGAAATCGTAATTATCCGCCTCTGAAGTCAAGCTGCGGAATCCATAAGCACCTTACCTCAGAGTCTGGCAACACAAAATGGCGGTGATAAGGCGATTACTGGAAAGAAGCAATCGTTGTTGCCAATACGCAGACCAAAACTAACAACGTCGGCGTAGCAAAATGGTAGGTGGATTAACAAAAAGAAGCCGAGAAGTTTTCTTCCCCTTGAATACTCTCGAAGAAAAGGAAACGAATCAAGTGAAAATTAAACAGGTGTATGCTATTACTTTCCTCAACATGCCCAATGATTGCCGAAAGAGTTCAGGGGGGAGCGCGAAATGAATTGCCTTGCGCAACCTTAGTAATATTTCCTGGTCTTTCATTCGAACCGCGAAACCTAACACAACCACCCCCGCCAATGGAGAGAGAGATTTTTCAAGCAATTTTTTTTTTTGCAACGTCTAAATAATTTTCTTCTTCAGGATTCGCACTTGGGGGGGGGGGGGAGAGAGAAAGGAAGAAAAGAAGAATCATTGGATACTGATTATCTGAAAAGAGTTTTGACGCAAGCTCCAATTGACTCGACCGTTTCTTTCAATTCTTTAAAGACCTTGAAATGCACTTCTCTTTTTATGAAACTGTGACACAATTGATGTTGCTACCGCTTTCTTGATACCAGTCAGCATGATTTTATAACTCAGATTTTTTAACTAAAATATAAACTCATGTTTGTGAAAATTGCAACACCATGAAGGACTTACTCTAGTGAGCTGAAATTTTCAGGAAATGCAAAGTAGCGCATGATATGCAAATGATTAGAATTTCAATCCGTAGCGCATGCGTATGCTGAGCAGCGCCCTCTGAACGGCGGATGGATCCGAATAAATAGACGGCTGTAGCGAGGCATGCATGGTTATCGGTGGTTATCTGCCAGTGGTAAACGTTAGCTCAATCTTTACTTATGCCTCTTCGACGAAAAAGAGCGAGATTTGAACAACTTACAGAGTTTGAAAAGGGGAGAATCATCGGCCTTCGTGAAGCTGGATTGTCGTATCGTGCAGTAGCCGCTCGTGTGCAGCGTAACAGCAGCACAGTGATGCGTGTTTGGAAGCAGTGGACGGACGAGGGTCGGACAACTCGGAAATCCGGGAGTGGACCCCGAAATGTGACGTCAACTCGCGATGATAGACACCTGGTCCGCATGGCGTGGACTGACCGTACAGCTTCCTCTAGACAATTGGCAGCACAGTGGTCAATAGCTACAGGAGTTTCATTGTGTGCTTCATCAATTCGTAGACGTCTGCTGCAGCGTGGACTGCGCGCAAGGACTCCTTTATACAGAATCCTCCTCACGCTAAACCATCGCCGCCTGCGGCTACAATGGGCCAATCAGTATAGAGACTGCCGTGCTGATTGGCAGCATGTCGTGCTTTCTGACGAATCCCACTTTAATTTGTGGTACCATGATCGCAGCATTCGTGTCATACGCTATGCCGGTGAACGTCACCTTCCGGAGTGCATTATCGAACGCCACAGTGGACAAACACCCGAAGTTATGGTCTGGGGCGCCATAGCCTATCAAGGACGATCTCAATTAGTACGTATTGTGGGCAATCTGAACAGCAACCGGTACATCAGTGAAGTTCTACAGCCCCAAGCTGCTCCCTTCCTTCAAAGTTTGCCATTCGCTGTACTTCAACAGGACAATGCCCACCCTCATATTGCTAGGACTGTTCAATCCCTCTTTGCAACGCAGCAGGTACAGCTTCTTCCTTGGCCTGCTGGATATGTCGCCAATTGAACATGTGTGGGATTTCGTTGGTCGGCGTCTCGCTCGTGATCTTCGTCCTGTTGCTTCTGTAGACGAACTTTGGGTACGCATACAAACAATATGGAATGCTCTTCCTCAGGCAGACATTCAAAATTTGTTTGATTCCATGCCACGTCGTGTAGCAGTACTTATTGCGGCGCGTGGTGGCTACACAAAATACTGATTCCGATATCTTGTTATTGATTGTTTGCTTTGAAAATTTAATCATTTATTTGTACCACTACCACTCAACTGTGCATTAAATTTCATTCAATTATGACGATTCCTTCATTGTGTTGCAATTTTCACAAACATGAGTTTATATGTTACAGAAAACAACTACGAAAACTATACTCTGCAACTGTCAACAAGGTGCATTTCACTGTAAATGACTTCGTTTTAGAGTCAAATGTGGCAAAAAATAGACAAATGGGAAGTTTTGACATTCTGTATGACAGTGTAGACTGTACGCAACATACCGTTTGATCGCTGTTTTTGTAATTTTCTTTATAAATAATTTTAAAATTTCCTGAAATGCGAGTATTTTTTTAAAAATGTTTATTTATTTATTTACTTATTTATTTATTCATTTATTTATTTATTTTGCTATTATCTCGAATCCAAAAATTAAATAGAGCCGAGTCTAAGAGTGAAGACGGTTTAAAAAAGATAAAAACAATTTTTAAAAAATTCTGAAATTTAAAATCCTAAAATGCGTGTATGTTTTTTTTTTTTTCTTATTATCTCGAATTCAAAAAATCGAATAGATCGCAGTTCTTGGAGTGATAGAAGGTTAATAACAAATCCTACCAGAGTTGTCAAATGACCACTTTTGAGACTTTTATAAAAATTGTTAAATTCCAGATTTCCATTTAACAATTTTGATTTCAGTCTCAAAAGCAGTCATTTGACCACTCGGATAGGTTTGTGTTAATAAGATTTTTTTGCAAAATAATTTGAATTACGTTTCTATTTACATATATTTTATCTTCAAGTTAGCCTTCATTTCTTTACCGTTAAGTTTAATAATGAAAGCTCAGAAATAAGTTGCCACTAAAAATAATTTAATGTTCATCTTTGATCTTTGTCACAAACTCATTATCTTATGCCGTTTTTTAATAAGAAATAAATTTAATTAATCCTTTTTATAGACATTTCTTCCACTTTGTCATTAGTTCTCGTATTATTTGCTTTCTTATTTTCTTACGAAAAATCTTTAAAATAAATCCAATTGACAAGTAAAAATTAGCATCATTCATATAGCTTAATTAGATTTGAAGTTCCCTCGATTTCTTTATTTCGAAAAGACATCAGAGTATGTCAGCAACAATCAGTGAGGGAATTTCAATGATTGCTCAAATTAACTGTCAACATTTTATGAATTCTATTATCAACCATTAATTATCCTAATTTTTAAGGAGGAAGTATTTGCTTGTATTCCTCATTATTTTTTTTCTTTTTATCTTTTCTGAGATTTAATTGATAACTTACTATTTCAGGCTTCGTCATTTATTAAAATAACTTCATTGGTTATTTGAAAAACGAAAACAAAAAAGTGACAGAAAGCTATTTTTATGTTTTCAGCTATACATTGAGTATGGGTACTAGTTGTTTATCAACCTATATATGCTGGTTGATGGAGGCCCTTAGTTAAAATGGGGTTCTTCTTTTGTCAGAAAGATAGCAAGAAGTTATACGAAGGTAATAATGGTAAACCTTCCGGTAAACTTATATTTTATGATCTTTGCATTTTAGTCGTCAGAGTATTTGCAACTACCGAATGATCAAAACAAATCATTCTTTAAGAGAAACAAAGGTGGTAAACCAAACATGAAAGCAGACGATGGAAACAAAAAATATTTTAGAGCAACAGGCAAACCACCATTAAAGTTTGTAGTGTGTTCTAGTTGTTATAGGAGCTTGTAAACTGTTATATAATTCTGAATAGTTTTGAAAATAATGACATTTTCCTAATATAATATTCCGTGACGAAAGAAAAGGGCAATAGCTATACTTGTCTCCCATCTAGGTTGTTCAAGATTTATGTAGTCCACAGAACGGTTTGTGGACAGAGTAACATATTTTTTGTATTGAGTAGCAACATTGATCATACTTTATTACACGCGTATCACCCTTTTTATGCATTAGACACTTGAATGTTATTTCAATTTACTAACTTTTTTTTTCTCTCGAACGGGGTTACTAACCTTTTGAACACCTAGTACATTCCCCGGGAATCGGCATCCATTCTTTCACGTAGCACCACTATCGGCGAATGCCATTACCACTCTTAGAATTTTGACGCTCAATTTCCCCTAGGTGGCGGCCCCTGAGCTCTAATTAATGCAGATTGCACTAGGAATTTATTTTAGCCGAGAGCATCCAAGCTAAATGTCTACTCCAGGGACCTTTTACATGCCGCATAATCATACGACTTGGGCGCAGACGATTTTCTGCATCTTGAAAATCCACCAACACTGCCAGGCTCGATCCTATGACCTGGCGCGTACGAGTCCCACGCCTTACCACGACGCCACGATGCCGGCCTATTCACTAACTACACTGCCTAATTGTTGGTATGCAGCATATCGGTCTTAATAAAAAATAAAAACTTACATATTATTGCTATTAGTTATTATTCTTAATTTAAGTAGAATATAAATTAAATAATGAAATATGTACCATAATAGGCGTAGTTTTTAATCGTAGTTGTAATAAACCTTTATTGGTATTTCAGACCTTCTTCGAGGTCTCTAGAGGCGAAAACTATTACTCTTGTTTTGATTAGAGTCATGCTTTGCAGTTTATTCAAATGGACTAACATTTCATCCCCATTGTGAAACAAGTGAAAACTACTCATTTGAATCAGCCCTTCATTTTGTGAAGTCTCACAACAATGAATGCATGTAAAAGGAATTAAGCATAGAAAAATGCTTTTGAACAGGTAATGGTAATGCATTTATTAGACTGATAGGGGGGGGGGGAATTTTTGCATAATATCATTCATGGCGTGAAATTAAGAATGATAGTAAGCACGCGCTATTATAATGCTATTTTCCTTAATAATCCTTTCAATAATTATATTATACATTGAATAGGTTTATTTCGCCTTTAACAGGGAACAAAATTTTAGTTTACAACCAGGAGGTATTACGGGAAGTGTTTCATATGGGTTGTTACACAAAGGAATTGAGACTGAATAATCAAACTTGCTGAGAATCCCTTTGAACAGGGTGTGAATATTATCTCTTGTGCACCAAATTTCTGCAGACTGAATTTATACGCTGTTCTAAGCGAATAGTAAATTTTCTACAGCACAATACTTTTACGGCTACTTCATTTATATTTACAATAAGGAACTATTTGTAATTAAATTGATTTAATTGTATTTGTAAATAACTGATCAGATATTTTACACTAACTAGTCTAAGGAGTTAACTTTAGCGTTAGCTTAGGACGATTGTTTGGTATTTGAATCATACATATTTACTTAGACTAGCGTCCGCCCCCCCCCCCCACCATGGTTGCCCCTAACCGTGGGGTTTCGCGAAACATTGTTAAGGGTAGAAATTAAGAGCATTGGTTGCATTTCAAGTAAAAAATATAGCTATTGGTAACTTTAATTGAAGTTAATAATGTGGTATCTTATTTTTTCACATAAACCAGAAGCTTTTTATATTAACTGCTAAAACATTTTGGTGTGTATTTATGCACATTAGAACTGTTATCTATTTCAGTGATATAATCTTATATTGAATAATGAAACGCTGATATTTTGTAATCATAATGCTGTTTTTAGACTCTTTCATAAAAACATATCATTTTTTGTATTCATTATCACTTACAACATTGACTCTATTTTTTTAAATGTTAGTACACATAACTTTAAGGTTCCCAAGAACTTGGACAATATCAATAGGGTTCCATAAGAGTGAAAGATTGGGGAACGCTGGCTTAAACAATTCATACATTTTTTTCTCAGTACATTCTTTATCGGAAATACTTGTACGTTGCATTTTAACAGTTTTATATATATATATTTAAGTGAAGCATAAGTATATATATATAAACTGGGGAAAATGAAATGTATTTGAATGAAATGTCGAAGATATATGTATATAATTATACAATCACAAAAGTGATACAACAGCGAAGAGATTGGAGAACGCTAGATTAAATAAAGCGTACAATTTTTTCTCATTAAATTATTTATCAGAAATAGTTGTGCCTTGCATTTTCAGTTTTGTATTTTTTTTTAAAAGTGAATCGTAACTCTATACATAAACTAGGAAACTAGAAAAAATAAAATAAATGTTTTTCAATGAAATGGCGGAAGTATGATCTATATAATTATATAAAATTGCTACAATTGTGAGAAAAAATGATAATACGAAAGAGTTTTGTTAAGTAAATGAAACTTTGAGATACATGCTCCCTCCCCCTCATCTGGATGGTTATGCCAGGGCGAATTTTAATGTTGAGTTACAGGTATGACCTTAACACAGAAACGTTTAAAATGCAAATAAAGTTTGCTTTAAAACCCTTATATAGCGATGTGATGCCAATCTTTTCCTCGCGTCTATTTCCTGAGAAAAAAATATACCACCCTCGCTCTTCCTGTTATGAGTCTCTTTTGGGTGGGATATTTGCCTTGGCTAGGCAAATGCATGACGCTGTTCCATTTGTTTGAAGTTTCTGTTGGAACAGAATGGTAACACTGGCGTAACGAATTTGTATCTGTCAGCAAATTGTAGAATAATAGGCAAACCTTTTTGGAAAGAAAAATAGAAAACACGGTTGGACTACAAAGGAAGCGACTTGAAATATGTCTTAGAAAGGAAGATAACAGGAAACATATGTAAGTTAAGTTTGTTCAAAGTGTCGCAGCGTTATTTGCGAAGATTACACTTTACTCTTTGCGTAAACTCTGCCTTGGTCCTCTGTAAACAAAAATAAAAATATTATTTGGAGTTTAAAAATGTATTTTAAAACTGTTTTGTATGCATTTCCTTCTGTTTTCTAATTGTAAAAGTTAAATTAAATGGTTAAATCACTCATTAAAAACAATTAAAATTTATCTACATTCCAGGTAATTTTCTGAGATTTAATAAATGGTCACTAAACATAATTAGACTAGATAACTGAAATAATTATTGATTTATTGAATTGATACATACATTCATATAACATATTTTTTAGTAAACTTTCTTTTCGTGTACGGTATAATACTTGTTTCGGACAAATTGCACCACAATGCAAGTTGACCACAAAGCTTTCACGAAATCAGTTAAGTTTATAAACGTACTATAAAACATCGTAAACATTCTTTGCTTCCTGGATTCAATGTTTTAATCAAAACTGAAGTCAAAAGCACTGATAAAGACCCAGAAAAATAACCAATCAGCATTTGACTCTCATTCATTTATACAAGTGAGATTTTTGTGCTTAAAGCTCTTGCCGTTTAACCGGAAGAAGGTCACTAAATAACATAAAATCTCGACAGCTCAAAAGTTATTCAGATGGAAGAAAAACAGGCGGATCGATGAACCCGCAATTTCCTATCTCCAAACCCTGCTACAGAAATTTTTATTGTTAATATTTAATGAACTAATTAATTTCATTATCTGACTTATTTTCTTTTGAACAAGGCTGGATAATAAGCAGAATAAAAGGTGGATCTGCGTGTCTCAGTTTTTCACAATGGATTTGCCGAGAGGTAGGGATAAACTGTGTACTGGTGCAGAAAGGGGGTCAGGAAACGTGATGCTCTGAGAAGACCGGAGTTTAAGCATACTTCAAGATACTTGTGCAAGTCGAATTTCTTTTATCTATATCTGATAGACTATAAAGAAATGACAGAACACTACATTTGCTGTATGGCCATGGCACGTTATACTGCTCCTGTAAGGGAGGAGCCTCCTTGACAAAGAAATGTCACAGCGAATCGTGTCCAGTATATTACATGAGAAGCAAATTTATGTCGTGTGCTTCGTTTTGTGTATCCCACTTTCAATGCTTCTCAATATACAACTTTTATGTCATTAAACTAGAGCCCATTAGAGGCAGAATAGAGACTTTTTGTGTACTCAGAATGATAACAGTATTTGGCTCGATTCCGGTGATGGTTGTACACTAAAAAATTCTAGTTCAACCTTTCACCCAACAAAAAGGAAAAAATGTTGAAATTTAGCTGCAACCAACATTTAATACTGTTAAAGTATTGTATTTGTGTAGTTTCACCATGAATGTGGAACTAGGATGTCGTAACTTAAATTCTTATTCTTATCCAGGTTTAATGCAGGTGTGCGATAAATTTTCTATCGGTATGTTAAGCTGGTGTTTAAACTGGAGAAATAGCACTTAGCAACTTTGGTGTTATAACTTACGATGTGCAGACATGAGACCTTATTACTATCAAACAATCTTTATTATTAACTACTCATTACATCACACCTTACAATATCAACTTAAAGCAGTCTGACCTTCCTGGCCATTTTCTCCCCTTGCCCCTCTGCATTCAGTGGTTTTATAGAACTCATAGGGTGTTGCCAACCAGTCGAAAACAAAAGTTCTTCTTGCGGAATTTGCATATTCTCGCCTGTTGAGGGTCCTACGTAACATAGGAACCATAATAATGGTTCAACTTTAGAAGCAAATTTTTTTCAGCTAAACTTCACCATTTTTTTTTTTTTTTTGGTGATAGGGTGAACTAGAATCTTTTACAGTGAACACTGGCTAAAATGTGTCCAGGTTAACCAGTTGTATATGTCTGTCTATGTCTTAGAGATAGTGTACCTACCCTGATTTATGGTCTGAAGAGCATTTTTTCTGATAGCACGAACATTTTCGTCGTTACTTTGAGTACCGAATAGGTTGTGCTGTCATTTATAAGCATCCTTTAAAGCAGTCTTTTAAAGGAAAATAAAGCTTGTCTCTATATAACTGCTTAACTCATAGTGACCTACAAAGTTACAAAAAAAAAATCTTGTATTGCTATGTGGTGTATTCGCTAAAGCAGTTTAACTGTAATCGGATGTCAAGACAGAACGTCAATGTTTTTGTACGAATGCTCAATGCATCTATCTATCAATTAATGTCTTATTTACTGTGTTTTAATGTGTTTCTAAAAAGAGGTGCAATGGAATTGGTCGAAAAAGTGCCAATCGGCTTTTGATGCAATAAAAAATGAAATTTGTTTAGATAGGGTACTGATGCATTATGATCCAAACGCCTTTAGTGTTAGCAACAGACGCATCACCTGTTGGTTTAGGTGCTGTTTTGTCGCATAGATTACCAGATGGAACCTAAAGACCTATTTCTTTTGCTTCGAAGACTCTTACGCAAACTGAATTTAGGTATTCACAGATTTATAAGGAGGCTCTAGGTATATCCTGGGGTGTGAAAAAGTTCTATCTATACCTCACGGGTCGAAGATTCATCGTAGTGACTGATCACCAACCTCTCACACAGATTTTTGGATCAAAGAAAGGCTTACCTGTCATGTCAGCAACAAGACTTTTACACTATGCTCTCCATCTGCAATCTTTTCAATTTGATATAGAATATCGAAAGAGTAAAGAAAATAGCAATGCTGACTGTTTGTCAAGCTTAGCTCTTAAATCAGAAGAACTTGATGTTCAAGATGACATTTCCATGTTTCAGATCTCTCAGATAGAGACACTTCCAGTTACAGCCAAGAGTTTGGCTAAAGCAACTATGACTGATGAAAAATTAGGTCCACAGCTGCAAGATTTAAAGTTGGGAGCAAATGTGAAGGGGAAGGAAAACTATACTTTGGAGTCTGGATGTATTCTATACGGACAAAGGGTATGTATTCCGAAGATCTTACAAAGGCAGATCTTGGAAGAGTTGCATTCCGGTCATATTGGAATGGTGAAGATGAAGGCCATACCCCGGTCGTTCGTGTTTTGGGGACATATCGACCAAGATATTGAAAGGATGGCGAGAGACTGTCTCGATTGCGCAAAATACAAAACTAATCCCAATAAATCAAAAGTCCACTATTGGGAATACCCCACAAAACCATGGGAGCGGGTACATGTTGATTTTGCGGGACCGTTTCTGGATTCGATGTTTCTAGTCATAGTAGATGCTCATTCGAAATGGATGGAAGTGTACCCTATGAGGTCGACAACATCCCTCAACACCATCGAAGTTTTGAGAGACTGTTTCTCACGCTACGGACTCCCCATAACGTTAGTCAGCGACAACCGCGTCAATTTACCGCAAAGGAGTTCCAGAACTTCGTAAATTGTTGCGGTATAAGGCACAAAACCTTTGGCCCCTTCAATCCTTCCAGTAATGGTCAGGCTGAGAGATATGTGTTCGCATTGAAACAGTCCTTGCGGGCACTAAAGAATTTTCCAGGATCATTGAGACAAAAACTAGCGATATTTCTCACTCAGTATAGAAAATCACCGAATGGTACAACTGGTCAGAGTCCCTCAATGCTTTTTCTCAAGCGTGAAATACGTACAAGAATTGATCTTGTGAAGCCGGAACTAAAGAAGGAAATTGAAGACAAACAAAGGAAAAATAACATCTATTTTCGAGATCGAGTTTTTGAAAATGGAAATAAAGTTGCTATCAGGAACTACAATGCTCCAAATAATACATGGATTTTCGGGAACGTCGTATCACGAGATGGACAGCTGTATTACACTATATTGGTTGAGGGAGTTTTGATAAGACGCCATATAGATCAAATTCGTCCAGCTGGCGACTTTCCAATGGAAAATCAACACTACGACCCTTATCAATTTTACCTACCCAGGAGTACAGAAAGGGATAAGGATCATCACCTCCAGCTACATTAGCTGATACATCACCTAAGTCGTCTACCCAGGAGGCATCAAGTGAAGACTCATCAGATGTTATTCCGTCTTCTACATCCTCTCTTGCTCAGCATAGTGCAGCATAGCTTCTTTACCTGTACAGATCCCTGTGACTACACCTACACCGCAGCCAGCACCACTCCGAAGGTCTTCCAGAATCCGCCGAGTGCCAAACAGATTGGACTTGTAGACTTACCTTACTAAATTCCAGATTCTGTCACTTCTCAAATAAGGGGGAGGAAACTGTGGTGTATTCGCTAAAGCAGTTTAACTGTAACCAGATGTCAAGACAGAACGTCAATGTTTTTGTACGAATGCTCAATGCGCTCAATGCATCTATCTATCAATTAATGTCTTATTTACTGTGTTTTAATGTGTGTAATGTTAATAAATAGTGTTATTGGATTATTCTCAATGGATATCTAAAATACAGGACAGTCACCAGATCTCTTTCACACACGCAAGTATGGGAGAATACTTGGCGTCAAATCCAGAGCAATCAAGCACACAGATTTGACCCTCCAGATCAGTAGGCTTCTATCTATTCCACAAAATAATATACGGCACTTGTACAACAGAATGTGTGTACGTTTCAATTTAACTTCTTGCTTCACCATCTATTGTATCAAAACTTCAATTTCAAATGGTCTCTGCTTCAACATCAATTCTCTTGTGACGTTGAAACTTCACTGATTAAACAGGCACCTACTCAAAATCGTTGCTTGAATTGAATTATTTTAAAACAGGAATAGTGAGCCTTTTCCAATTGGTGTGCCCGTTAAATTTCGGTTTATTATTTTCAGGTATCCAGTGTGCCATTTGTTATCTTTCTTTTTTAAAATCATTTTAAAGACCAACCGTTATCTCAAAATAGCAGCTAGATTTGGGACTTATTTTTCGTTCTTTCTTTTTTTCTCTCTGTTCCTCCCTCTCGCTCTTTCCTTTTTTAGAAATGGTTTCAGTGAATGTGAAGGAATAATAATTTATTATGCACTTCTGGTAGTGCTACTGAAATGCCAATTGCATGCCACCTACTAGCAAACGTGGCGTAGGTTCTTCATCTCTCCTCCAAACCAAACTCTTTTCATATTTTAAACTTCAGGCTCCGCAATGTATTTTTTAGTGTTTAAGTTTAAAAAACAGATGAATATCTGATCATAACGAATTTCGTAAGGAGTTAAACACTATAGAAATTACAAGAATTATATTTTGCTTTAAAAGCACCTCTTTTAACGATATTTCCAAAACTTGTGCGGCAGAAGCAAAAATAACTTTTACAGTTCTTCTAAAAGTAGCTAATAATTGTTATTTCAGGCTTACTACATGTGATGAAAAAGACAGCTTAAATTCATTCAAAGCTTAAACCTTTATTTAACCTCCTTATTTAAGATGAAACCCGGAATGACTTAAGTTAGGGTTCGTTCACCCAGCATCTATCAATATTGAACGAATTGACATGAACAAAACAGCAGTGCTTACTAGGCTGGTAACTCTAGAATATTTTTTCGCAAGACCTTTCTAATAAATGCGTCAATCACTCTGCGAAACTGAAGGAGATTGACATTAATTACATTGATAAAGCCCTATATTTAGAAACCGTGCTATTCAAAGATGCTTTTTGCACAAAATCTGTTTCGGATTTGAAACAATTTTTCCTCCCATCAAGTGGTTAGTATTTTCCCCATCAACTGGTTACTTGGACATTAATAGTTTACAACATCTTTTAGCTAGAACAAATACATAGCTTTAATATTTACCTTGTGTAATTTTTAACATCATGATGTATTATAGATTTTCTATATTTGAACAGACCAAATTTTTATAGTTAATTCTAAAAGCCTATCTTATGCCAAAAAAACGAAACAATATGAAAATATTATTTTGTGTGATTTATACTATGGATCTTATTGTTAATATTTTAATGTGATATATAGTGTTCTCATTTCGTTGTTTTTAACTGCAACTGTCCTATTTATCGATATTACGGCTGCGATTTGCAATACGGGTTTAAAAAGAATAGCTTCTGTGTTACATCTCACACTCAGAATAAAGTATAATTTTCCAGTAATTGGAGACATTTCCGTTAATTATTTGCAAAAGGTACTTTTAAAGAAATATGATACAGAAATAAACAAATTAACTTCATAAACGTCAATAGCAAAATTGTTTTAATTTGATCTGTAAACATTATCGGAAGACAATACCTACACAGTGTCTTTTTTACTTCTATTATCGAAAAAGCGAAAATAATAAACAAACTTCTTGACTTACAAATTATCACACGAAAGATTTTTTTTTACTGTCAACATTATATCACAATATGACCCTAGTAAATTAAAAGTTTAAAATTTTCATTGGTTGACCTGATTGAATGTGTATGAATAATGCTTGTTGAGTTAGTTTTCTTTCAATTTTACTGCTAAACTATTATTTAAAAATATACATATTCCTCCTATTTCGCCTCATCATCAAATGAAAAATTTTGACTGTAGATCGCGACACATTCGTCAACATATGAAAACTGTCTTGATGACAGACAAGTTGGCCACCATTGTTATGAACTAAAGCATCACTTACAAAGAAGTTTATTTTTAATTAAAAGGAAACATACCCTTGAATGACTTTGAAATAAAGCAAACATCCTATGATAGTTTTTAATCAACGCGAAATTTTCTCAAAGTAAAGTGTAATTGATTTTTATTACTTATTTTATAATAATCTCGAAAGCAAACTTCAGAGAGAAATAACACTGTGCAAGAAATTTGAACTTTTTTTTGTCCTTTAGATGAAACTATGTGATTCTATATAACCAAAAGGTGCTTAATTCAAATATCCAAACCAAAATGGTCCATCACGTACCATTTTTGCTGGAGACCCACTTCTCATATTTGTACAATTTGGTTACAGAAGAGTGTAACTGCGGTTTACTTAATGAAAACACAAACACAAAAAAGATTTTTTGGCCGTTTTATCTTGTGGGCATCTGTTGGTGTTGCCTAATAATAGATTAGCAATATTCAATTCGTATACTTCCATTTTATCGACCGCTGAAACGCTTTTAAAACACAGATATCCTGATGAGACCTTTCTCCATTCTCATCATTAATTACGCCTAGGTTTTGAAGAAAGAAATGCATTTGGGAGTCCAAAAAGTGTAGTTTTAATAAAATATAGCAACCTAATAATACAAAAGTATTTTATCATGACAGTAACAAGATTTTCGTAATTTGCAGCTTTCTCATTTCCAAGGAAACGTGAGCACACTGATTTAAAGGCCATCCCGGCAGATTTTTCTTCTTCTCACTGTTTGTTTTCATACTCTTTATCATGAAAGGACTTCCTTAAGTTGTGGGACAATAAAAATCCTTTCTTTTAGTTTTGCCTCACTTAATTTTTTAAATTTTTTCCTGAAATGCAAGAAAGTCACTTCTCTGTCCAGAGCTTTTACAAATATTTCGATAAACCAAGTTTAATATACAATTGTGGGGAAAAGGCACATTGTAGATTTACTATGGCTAATTTGATATGCTTTTGCCACTCAAAATTTTGAAATGTCCCTTGTGTTTGCAGAATATGCTACATGAATGAATAGGAAAACAATACTTAGATGGAAGAGCACCTACAAACAAGCGCGACTCTGCTGAATTATGCTCATGTCCTAATGATTGAAACACTACATTCACATTACAGCAGCATACTATTTTTTCTTTCTCCGCAAAATAGTCTACAAAATGTTTTTGTCGTCTTGTAAAAAACTCGAAACTTCGAGAAGTAGATAAAGCTTTTGTTGCCAAACATGTCGCTAAAATAACCGAAGTTCATTAAAAAGGTCTCTAGAATGGCAACGATTTCACTGTCAATGAGAAAGAGACAATTTATAATAAATTAAGTCGATAAATTTCGAAAATATGCACATTTATCCAGAAAATGCGTAAAAAGCTAAAATGTGGAATTTCTGGAAAATGGTACGTGATAGGCAAAAAATAATTGCAGATTCGTAATTCTCAGCAAAAAATACATAAGAAACAGACATTTTCATCCAAAGAACATTTTTCGTGTGGCACAGTGTAATTAATATAAAGATTCAATTTATATAAATCAAAAATGAATTGTTTTTCAGCACATTAATCATTTGTCTTTCAAGTAACAGTGCTTTTAATCCTAAGAAAAACTAGGAACCATTATTTTTAAAGTAACGATGTTTAACCTTTGCTAACATGTAAATTTTTATAATTTTAATGTGTTACTCTTCTTTGATTCTTCTAATAAAAGTTCTTCTTTCAACCTGTATTCTAAATTAACTACGTTACTCTCACATTGATGTTTCATATTTATTGTTATTTATTTATTTATTTATTTTTCCTAATTTTGCTTTACTTTTATCAATTTCTTTTTTCTTTCAAAGTTATAGTTAAGTTATTTTCGCTGACCATGTCGATTTTACCGAACTCAACTTAATTTCCTCTAATTCCTTTAATTTTATCTCTTTAACTCTTTCCTTTCCCTTTTTTAATTTCTTTCCACTCATATTCTTATCTTCTAACCTTACCTTCAGCCTCTTTTAATTCATCAAATTTAGTAGAAAAGTCTTCAATTGTTTTTATTCGAAAGAAATTAGAAGATAAATCTCATTTGTGATACATTTTATGTTTGCCCCTTTCTTATGATTTTTCAACTAGTTTTGAGTGTATGAGTAGTAAGAGAATCAAAAGACAGGCGTGCGCATTGCATCATTTTTCAAATTTTTCTGCTTTTCGAAGTGATTAACCCTTTAACTACGGGTAACGTCAATAGACGATTTGGCGAAACTTTCCTGTAGTACGGGTAACGTCAATAAGCGATTTGACGAATATGCTGAAATTGTAAGTTTCGGAATAAAAAAATGAACAAATGGAAATTAATTCGTTCTTTACATTATAAGTAATAATTTATTCAACTGAAAATGGCAAAATTAGAGGTGCAGAAGGGGGTATTGACCACTTCCTTTTGATAGTGTGCCGCCGATTTGCAAGCAAAAAAGCTACATTTTATAGAAATTTTGATTTTGAACAAAAAATTTACAATCAGCATTAGCCAATAACAAAATTTGCTGTAGCGAAAGCGTTTTTTTTCTAAAAAAAATCGCCATAGGTCGAAAATGGGGCGTCTACGACTAATGTCGATTGGAACCCTCCAATTTCGCCTTTTTCATGTAAGAAACTCATGACATATACATAAGAAATAGATGTATCGCCATTAGTGCAATTTTTGGATATATTTTTTTCTCGTTCAGACAAACAGATTTGTGAATATATTCTGGTAGTTAAAGGGTTAAACATACAGTTGGCGATAAAATATTGTTAATTTTGCCAAGATATTTTGCTTTGTTTTTAAACATATAATTTTCAATTTCTACTTAACAGTTGGTTACAACATTTTAAAATATTGCTCACAAATTATGCAGAGAACATCTGCACATAATTTTCTTTGTATGAAGTAAACTTTCAAAATAGAAATAAATGTCCTTGCTACCAGTTTTTTCACTTTTTTTTCCTTCGCATACTAAGTGGTCGACACCGACTTGACGTCATAGTTCATTTATGCAGCCACGCCCTGTTTGACAGAAATGCAGTTTTTAAAAATTGTTTAAAGTAATTCATGTCGTGAACTTAATCATGGATTACAAAAAAGTCTAAATACATTTTTCTAGGTCTCACATTTTATTTCATTAACTTTTGATGCGATCTTTGTTGAAGTATCACTTGAATCATGCGATATGTTTTCAGGATCCGTAACTTTTTTTCGTTTTCATTTTCTTTTAATTAACTTATTAATAAATTTACTGTTTTTGTTTCGAGAAATAAACTGATTTCTATAAACTTAGCTGTCCTTTTATTTGCCAAATTTAACATGTATTATCCCTAATTTCAAGCTAAAGAAAAACGAACTAGAAAAAGATTCACATCTTTGAACCTTCAATCTTATGACATTACAATGAAATTCAAATTGGCTACTATTTAAGGAAAAAGTAGCCAATTAGCTATAAATGGCTATAAATGACTAAATAATTACCGTGAACTGAAGCAAAACAGGGAATCGAAACAAATTACTTCTCTTAAAGGTCATCTCACTAATAGTACCGTTTCGTGAACGTTCCTAATTGTTTTGAAAAGTTGCAGAACTTTTTACATCAGTTTTATAGCAAAAGGTATTCTTCTTTAAATTCAGCTTACCAAATAATTAACTTGATTTTCTTATTTAAAACTGTAATTGCATTAATTATTTTAATCATTACTCTATGCTTAAAATTTGATGCAAGGTATTTTATCATTCTGAATAGCATTTTTAGTGAAATTAAAAGTGATCGAGAAAAGATTACCTTAATTATTAAAACATAGGAATTTACATTTCAACTAATATGCAGAATGAAGAATTTCAACATTGTTCGTAATTCAAACTCAATTTTAGTAACTAATGTAAATTACTAGTTGTAACATCACGTTCGTTTTATTCTCTTTAATTATTGGAGATTATTTGTTATCGATTTTTTTTCTAGACGCTCTAGCTTTAACTTATACTAGAAGTTAAAAATTCTGGATGGTAATTTTGAATATTGTTTCAAATGCTAGTAGCTTATTTCATGTGTCCTATAGGTGTTTATTTCTCCCTGGTTTTTATTATTGTGTATACATGCAGTAAATGTGGTTTTGGTTCACATGGCTACACTTATAACAGTGAAGGGTATTATACCTTCAGGATTCCAATATGTTTTAAATTTATCTCTATAATTGCATTATACTGAGAAACCTTCACAATATTGCGGTTTACTTAGTCTTCTTTGATGCTTTTTTATATCTAACAAATAATCAATCACACAAAAATCAAGCGTTTTCAATCATAAATAAAAAAATATATTATTTGTCCGGTTTGCAGACACGATGCAAAACATTTTAATTTTATGGCAAAAAATAGATTCAAGTAAAAAGAGTTATGCTTGTATTAAATTCTTATGCGATATATATTTAAAATTTACTAGAAAGGACATTTTTAAGGAGTTTTTTTTTTTTTTTGTAAGTTTTTTTTTTACTACACAATTTTTTGCTCTACCGATGAGACTGAAAAATGAAAACAAAAGTATGTTATTTTCTTCTTCTTGAAATTATTAATATTTTCTTTTTGAAAAAAATTTAATTCAAACTTTTGCAACAAATTTTGAATTCGTTGCAGCTTTTTTTTTTCTCATTCTTTTACATATTTGGACGTGAAAGTAACATTTTCAGTCATAAAAGTAATACGAAAGGCATCGTTTATTAACATAAAAATATCAATAATTATTTGCACTTTTTGCTATTGCAACAAGTACATCTCTCAAATCGAAAGAAATAGAAATGTTACATAATTAATTACAATTGAAGAACTGTCGGTCTGCCCCCCCCCCCTCTAATAACTTTTGAACGAATTGTCCAATTCGAAAAATTCTTTTTGCATTAAAAAGATCTCGGCGAGTACATCTCATTTCCATATTTTACTTTTCGATTTGAACAATTTTTGTTCAATTTTGAGAAGTTCCAAAAATTTTAGTGAGCTTGTTCATTGGAACTGGGATCTTGAACCCAGAGTTTACATAATTCGCTTCATTTTCGCCCATAGGTGCTAATGTTAAAATTTTTTGAATTGTTCAAAATTGTTCAAATCGAAAAGTAAAATATGGAAATGAGATGTACTCGCCGAGATCCTTTGAATGCAAAAAGAATTTTTCGAATCGGACAATTCGTTCAAAAGTTATTAGGGGGGGGGGGGGAACAGACCGAACTAAGTGGATATCGTGCTACAAAATCAGCTTCAAGACGCTTTCTTTCACTTTTTTCTACTTCTGGCAATCAACATTTTTTCTTCATAATGATGTAGTATCGATATAAGAATATGGCTACAATAAGTTTTAAAATTTTCTATCTTTCAAAGACAACCAAAAAAGAGAACTATAACACGTTAATTATTCGCTCTCAGTGGCGAAGCCACCGGTCAAGTTTTGGGCCCAAAGAACAATCATAGGTCCTTCCTGCGATTTCCAAACTGCAGGTATTGTGTACACTCATGAGGTTATGCGAACGTCCCAAAAAAAAAACAAACTTTCAAATCTTTGCACTCTCATCCCCTAAAAAGTTTCCTTTAGGGAACATAAGATCCCTGGTAAAATTTTTAAACTATACAAAAATATTTAGAGGTCCCCCAAGAAAGTAGAATTTTTCAAAAATGGTGGAAATTTAACGATGTTTTGAATTAAACAAATATCAAGTAACACCATTTAGGAGTATTCAAAATGGTGAAAAATATATTTAATTTTCAACATGTTAAACAGATATATACATTTCAGCAATATATAATAAACAATATTAAATTTAATTGAAAATGCATAATGTCAATAAGAACACAAAATTTAACATATTTACATCTACTATGAACCATACAAAAGAAGTAACTATTAAAAAGATTTTGACAATTGCACTGTGGGAAGCAGTTTGTAACTGATCTAAAATAAATATTTTCAAACTATCAGGTGCTGCACTATGGGTGTTTTTAGATATTTTGGTTCATGGTGATTAAGTTTGGCCATTTTTCTTAATTCTCTTAAAAATACTTATATCAGGTCCAGTAGATGGCCCCAGGCATACCCTAAATACAGTAATACTTCAAACATATGATGTCTACAAGACAACAAATAAAATATTTTGACCTATTTTTCTTCCAAGAACAGTACATGCTCCATTTAATCTCCTAGTATTTGGAGATCTGGTATCAAAGGTCATACCAACGACTAAAGAATCGCATTTCCATAAAAGTAATTCCGGCAAAACAGTATTAGCTATTTCAACACCTGTTCGAGATGATAATCTAGGAGCACACAAAAGCTTAGTATTTCCATCAAACAGAGACAAAACTATTACTGGTAAACAATCAATCTGACCAATTTCATCAATTGGCAAGTCAGGTAACAACTTTTCACCCCAATGTACTACAGACATAGATCTTTTAAACTGTTTATATTTGCTCAGAATCCAAACGACGGAATTGCTGACATTCTCAATGAGGCATACTTTTTGATAACACAGCAGCTTTTAGCACCTTCTCAGATGAAGTTGATGCTGCTACACATTCTTCTTCATTTGTTATTGATGCCATTAGCACTGTAGACATCCGAATACTTATGTTACTTCTATCTAATACAGCAGCAACTTTTGAGGTAATTGCTGATCTATGCCTGGGTTTATTTCCAGTTTTTGAGAAATATTCATCATTTTTTATTTCTTGTAACTTCTTTCTAAACTCACTTTCATTTTCTATTGCTTCTACATTCAACTCAGCATTGTTATCAATGAGACATTACGCTGTTTTGAAAGAAACAGTTGGCTCATGAGATGTAGTGAGCATGCCAACTTCCTTTCGCTTAAAGCTAACTTTTTTGCCTTTTGCTGATCGTTTTTCACATAAAGTTAATTGTCTATCTAAAGGGCCAATACAGCCCTCTATTGATTTTTGTTGCAATATCAAAAACTGCCAATCCTCTTTATTCTTGGTGAGTTATTCTGTTAACATGGCAATTTATCAGCTCATTCAAAGTATATTTTTTGATTTACCTGGTCTGTTGTTTTGCTTCTATTTTATGTTTCATAACGTATGTCTATTTTTTATAGAAATGTTTGATTTTCTGTATAACATGTTGTTTCTGCCTTAGACTTTCCCCAAAATGGTAAAATTTGATCATACAGAAGAGCCATACTTTCTTTAATTGTGTGCTTTTGAGAACAATGAAGGTAAATAAAGTTTCTCATTGCCTGCCTTCCTGTTGGAAGTCGTGCACCTTTGATTTATTTCAGTTGGATATTCAATAAGCGTACATAATTAATTTTTCTAATACTATTAGACATAATTCACAAAATAAATAATAAGAGTTACGTATTTCCTTTGTTGAAAGAAGCAATTAATATTCAATCTGCTTATGTGGAAAACAATGGCTCTATCTGGTTCGAATAATATGGTTACAGCAAAAGTATTTGGTTCCATATTGTATAAATAAATACAGTTAAGGTATTTTTTGTATATATAAATGCTTATTATAGATAAGATTTTAGAACATTTTAGATAGTTTTAGGTGGTGCTAGTGGCCACTGGATTTTTTGTGAAATACTGTTAAATTTCGATCAATTTTGAAAATTTTGACCATCTTGGGGGACTTCTAAATATTTTCTTACGGTTTTAAAATTTTACCAGGGATCTTATGTTCAAAAAGGAAACTTTTTAGGGGGTGAGAGTTTAAGGATTTGAAAGTTGGTTTTTTTTGGGACACCCTAGCGAACATCCACAAGCTTTATAACAACGCAAATCCGTAAACAAAACGTAGTTTGAGGTGTTTTGCGTACTTACTTTTAGTGCTATAAGAACTATGGAGCGGGTTTTATATTGTTTTCCAAAGGCCGATCAGTGTCCTTCCTGCGATTCCTAAACTGCAAGTATTGCGTACGCTCATGCGATTATGCGAACATCCACACGCTTTATGACAACGCCAATCCGCAACAAAACGTTGTTTCGGGTGTTTTGCGAGTTTCCTTTTAGTGCTATAGGAACAAAATGGCGCCAGGACATTCCCTAATGCCAAGCCAGTCCGACAGGGGCATTTTATACACAATTAAGAATTTTAACGGTCGCTGGTTTAATTCTACTTTTAAACTTTCCTCCCAGATAACCAACAGGTGACTCATACTGAGTAAATCTATAAAACCTTTTGTTTTCGCTCATTTGAATCTAAGAACTTGAGTGAAATATTTGTGTATAATTTTTGAGTGAAATATAACGGCTTATCCACGGAAGTTTTTGAAGAATTAAGCTTAAAGTGGCATTTTTGAGGCCTGAGACATGAAATTAGTGAAGCTCTAATTTATAGTGTAGACTGCGCTATTCAGATTTTTAGGAGGTTTGCTGTAGGGGATCTAAATCTTCGTATCGTTCTTGGTGTGGTGCTACGAAGCTTTTGAGAGTGGTGTGCCATCGGTCTTGGAGTGGGGAAAGTTGCGCATTCCTGATTTGATCGATGTTCAATTGTTTAAACTACAAGAACAAGAACGTTCCTTTATTCAGTTTGAAGAAATTTTTTTAAAAAAAGATTATGTTATTGTCCTTTACAAGAAAAACTTTGCAATAAGCATCCTTTGCATCAAAAAGTTCGATTTTTTTCTGCTTGATTTGCTCGAAATGTGCCTTCCTTTTCTCTTTTTTTTTTTGACGCAACAGCAAGACAGTTTTGCAACAGCTTTTCTATAACGGTTAACAACGGGTATACGAAGCCCTCTTGCAACTAATATTTAGGAGAAAACGAACCGTCCTTTACAGTTGTTCAAGAATAACTCGATTCGTGCTAGTATTTTATTTTATTTTTTATGTGCAGATTTTTTTAGATCCACCGTGCTGCTGAAAATATTACGTCAGTTTCAACAAGCTTGTTTATTAAAAAATGAAATAAATTTAAAAACTCACCCTTTCGACAAAGCAAAAATATTTTCAAAGGAAGTCCATTAGTAGAATTCGAGCAGGGTGAAACTTCGAAGGAAATCGAAGTTAAGTAAAAGAAGCGATACATTGACGTATAAATTGACTGAAAATATAAGCTTAAGAAATGTATCAAACCAAGACTGTAAAAAAATACAATTAAAATTGTTTTATTTTGGAACAAAAATAAATAAATAAATGCAGAAAATGAAACAACAAGAGGTAATGTCAGAATAGGGGAAATTGTTTTGGATGTTACAGCCTTCAACCATTCTTGTCAAATTTTCACATTTGAAACATTGAAGCGAGCAAAAAAAAATTGTTAATGCAAAGACGTTAACGGTTATGCAAAGTTTTCAAACCACTGTTATCCTAAATCGAAAACAAAAAGAGCAGCGAAATCTAATTTAATTTTGCCATCTGACTAGTGACCTTTCATACATCAGAGCCTCAGCGCACAGCAGAGCTCCGCCATTAAAGCGAAATAAGTAAATGAAATAAAACACAAGCTGCTTATGATTTGGAAGATTGGAAAAACTCATAAAAAATATCTCGTTAGACAGCTTGCGTGAGTTCCGCTATGGCTATGGATCCTCGCAGCAGGTGGCACTGCTGCAGTGCCGAGGCCATTTTGGTGGTACAACTGGCTAATAAATCTCAACAAAATGAGGATCAAAAGAAAACGCATTTAGAGAGAAATGGAATTTTTTTCGGCTCATTTTATTTCCGATTTATTCAAGAAGGAGTTGTATTTGGTCTAGAAAAGAGGAGGGGAAAAAATAGTTTTACAAGTTTTCCTAAAAATTGGTTAAGTATCGGTTATGTTTTAATGATTTTGCGAGGTACTTGGAAAAGAATGAAAGTTTTCCGGGGGAAAGTAACAGCTATGATTAACATTCTATGACGGCAATCAACTGGATTATTTGAATTTTCTGTTAACTTTTGATTCAAACATTTAACTTGCACTTGCATAGTGAAACAAGCTTAGATAATGGAATCAAGTACGATGATAAACGAAAGAGATTGGGTTTTTAATAAAACTTTGAACAAGAGATTGAGAACAGATTTTTAAAGAATTTTGTTCACAGACTTAAATCAGATTCATAGTTTTAAAAAAAGCTGTCTTCAGTTCTTAGATCGAGAGAATGAAACCGAAGAAAGGAAGGATAATAGACACATGAGGGGCTGTACTGCACTAAAACCGACCTTGACAAAGTAGAAATGCTAAGCACACAACTGGAATGAAAATTGCAAGCACGTGTTTTGGACTTCCAGGAGACTTCTTCGTCATTTCACGTAAATACAATATTCCTTGAATAAATCCACCATCATACTGCCATGAAAAAGAGAAACTACGTTTTGTTGAGTGACGAATTTCACTTCATGATGAGAAAGTTCAATGAAAGCTTCTGAAGTTAACTGGTGCCTGGTGAACGTTTCTTATTCAACTGTATAGTACCAACAGCCGTATTCGGTAGCGGCCGCATCAGAATCATAAGAGGATACCTTTTATGATTGCTACAATAGCATTGTTCCTGTGGATGAAAATGGGAAATCCGAGATACGTGCCTTAATCTATAAAATTTAGGATATGCATAAAATTTTAGAATAACGTTGCACATTTAAGTTTCTGGTAACTATTAAATCAAGATTACTGTCTTCTAACAGAATAATCGCTATAATAGTAAGGTACATAGATATCAAAGCTTATGCGATCTTATCATGACATGGGTCTACACAAACTGAACTGACTTAATCAGAGCTCAGATTTGGACCGATATGTATATATATTTTTTAGTGCTTGAAAGTATTTCTTAAAATGTTGAATACATTTTATAAATCAAAACTCAACTAAGGTTTCCATTATCATTATTTCTCTATCATAGCAAGCTAAAAATGTTATGTTCTGTTTTAAATAAGGCAACCCTTTTTTATTTAAGCATTTGCAGCAGTACCACATAAATATACTTCATAACAACTTGGTACACGCATTATCACATGTTCTTTCATATTAATGCATCTTTATTTCTCTTTGAGGAAATTATTTACTAACAGCTACTAAATATTTTAGTTTGAACTTATAAAACTACATTCATTTACTCCGAACTGGCTAAAATTTCGGAATACAAGGCAATAACTCCAATAGTTTAACACCTCTAGTAATTCAACATTTGATTGTCTTGGAATACCGAGAGAGCACAGAGTTTAATAAGTGTAATTTTGAAGTTATCTTTCTGCTAAGAGAGAACAAGTTATATATATTCTTGAAACAGTGCTAATTTGAAAACCATACAATATTCACTCAATTTACGATCATATTTTCGTCTTCCAACGTCATGTAAAACTTATCAGTGCGTAAACGATACGCAACAAACCCGTAAAAGCGCACTTCAGCTGCAAGTATAACCATTAGATAACAGTAATGGTCGAGCTTCTAATGATATTACCTTAATGATCCTTTCATTGTCACTTTTTAATGCCCGCCTAGGGAATTTTAATGATACTCCTTGATGGCAATTGCTTTTAAGTAGCTCGAAAATCTAAATTTTTACAGCTCTAGTAGGTTTCAAGATCGATAAGTGCTTGTCTCTATTTCGTTTTTTTGGGCCATCGCTTTTATATTATATATATATATATATATATATTTAAATACAATATCCTCATTAGAAAGCGAGAAAATATGCACAACTTTCGGAAGTTTGTTCCAACATTTATTTTGATGAAGTATTGTCGAGAATATTTAATAATATTTCTACCTGAAAGCTTGATGAATAAATTTATGACAGTACAAATACTACAATTTTCGATTTAAGGTATACAAAAAAATAAATAAAAAAATACAAAATTTCAAAACTGTGAAACATGCGAATTAACGACTCTACGAAAGAATCCTTAAGAGATAAATAACGAGATAACTTACAAAGTAACTACAATTGATAATTATATTAAACTGCAGCAACAATGAAATCGTTTATGAAAGTTCCTTGTTACTGAGCAAAAGAAGAAAAACGTAGCTCTAAGGAAAACAGAGGGGGTGATTCAAAATTGTTCCATTCTGTTTGATCCAGTTGACATTCAAGCTAAACAAATTAGTGCAGAGCATCTTAAGATCTCTTAGACTGTTCACCAAAAGAGAAGAAAATAAAAGAACTGTGTAGTGGCACAGCGGATCTCCATGAATGCATGAACTACCCTAGTGATACCTAATTATAAAGAGTGCGTTTTTTTTTTTTTTTTTTTTTTTTTGTTGAAAATTTTGTCCAATTTCCTTTGTATACTGGTCAGATAGCAAAGACATCATTTCAAGTTAGCGGTCACGGATAAAGGTGGTAACGCGCTTCAAATGTTGAAGCAACTGGTTGCTATTGTTTTCGAAATTGCGCACCCACTTAGGTGAAAGCAGCATGAATTTGATCAAAACTGTGACCACATATCGGTTTAAAGTTTAATTTTTCTTTTAAATGTATGGGTACGACACAAACTTAATAGAGAAATCTTTCTCCGGAGTAATAATATACCTTCCCAACTGTGCTTTCTCGTTTGGGACTGTTAACGTGAACTAATGTGAGTTAGTTGTAACATCATCAGAGCTTCAATGCATTTGAAAAGAACAATCCGAGAAGCTTTATTCACTTGCACTGATCCTTGTAAACGTAAAACGCACGTATGCATACTTATTGCAAATATGCTTTTCCTATTTTGGTTTTGTTTAGGCACACCATTCGGGTCTAAGATTAAATATTTACGATGCAATGGTAAGACAGCAAACTTTCACCATTTTTTGGTGCAACACGCTACTAAAATTTAATAAATATTGTAGACGTGAAGCGTTCATTAAAAATAATTATGTTGAATTTTTTAGACAAAAGAATGCCTTGGACTAATGCATTGGAAAGAGTTACCTAATGGCAGAGTGGTTAGTGCAACGGAATCTCATTTTGATGATGACCCGGTTCAACTTCCATCAACATCATCCCACATTGATTCATAGGTAAGGCTGTTAATTTTAATCATATGCTTAAAAACACAATATAAGCTGTTTCTGCTTAGATGACGTTTTTTGAAGGTTTTGCATAAATATGTGTTCACTGTTTGTCTTGAGTTTCTAATGCTGAGATTCAGAAAACTAAGACAGTTTTATCGTACCTGTTAAGCATGGAAAAAAAGTATGAAGGAAATTGTAAAAAAAAGTTAATGGAAAAATAATGTTTTGCTATATTAATACACGTTTAATTTCCATTGAGTGTGTTCCTAGCTTTCTACATAAGCCCTCGTAGTCACGCTCATTTTTATGGCTGCCATATGCTGATATCTTTATTATTTGCGATGTTCCTCAAAACACAACGTACATTTAGTTACATGTATTTGATGAACCCCGATACACGCTTACTATTCATTGAATACATTCTTAGAACTAGTTGCATTTCTTAGAATAAATTCGTATTACTTAGCAGGCCTTTTTGATACCTATTTATGATTAAGACTATGGTTTAAAATATTATATAGTTTTTGTACTGCATAGTTTTACGTTATATAGTTTTAATATCATATAATTTTTAAAGGAGTGGATATATCTAGATCATATAGGCTGTGGGACAGTGAACATATCAGGAATCTAGAACCAAAGGTGTGTAGTGACAAAATTGAAAATTTAAAGATAGGTAGTGCAAATGATAGTGAAAGCACTATTCTATATTGTGGCAAGAGTTGTTAACGGAAGCCCTAACATGCGCTGCCTCCCAATGTGAGTTAGAAAAAAATTAACATTACATCTAACATAAATTCCAAATTTTGAACGCGTTTTACTCAAAACCGTTTTTTTTTATACCTTACAGCCTTTTGCTTCTAACTGCCTTATATTATGTTATGCATGGACATCATTTCGGCATGTAATAATAAAATACCTAAAACTTACAACACTTGTCACCTAACTCCTATTTACGTTGCTCATAGTCCACCTTTTGGAATTTCTAACAATAACAGCCTTCTACGGGTACTAGAATCTTGATCTAAAGAATTACATTGCTCGCTTGTAACGCATCTCTAGATATCCACAGCTAGGAGTGTAAGAATTTAATGTTTGCATTAAAATACCAAATTTAAATACTTATTGTTGCTATATTTTAATCACTTAGGAGCGTAGCGGAGAAGAGGGTCAATTTTCCGTTTCGCTTGATAACTTCTCAGAAATCTTCAATGTACCCGCAAAGAATATAATTACCTTTCTCAATAGGGCTACTTAAATCAACAGCAACGCACCTCAATATAATCAAACAGTTAAGCACCCCAAGATGTTGCAAACTTTAATGCTTCGTTAGAATTTCCATGAATTTCGTAAAGATTTTTAAAGGTTCATTGTCAGCTGGAATAGATTAATCCTTTCCGAAATGTAACATGCAACTTGAGATGGGAGTTATTTGAGTAATTAGTAATTACTCTTAGAAAATATGAAACGTTTTCATTAATTATTGGGCGACGTGGTGTATATGTAACCTGCGTTTGAATATGTGTCTTAGTAAAAGTAAATGTTTACAATGATTATATATTCTATTCAATGAGTAAGTATTTCTATATTGCATTAAAAATCTGCTATGTTAATATAAGTTTTCAAGCAGTCAGCTGTAAAATTTTGAAACAATATTTCAAGAATATTCAATTATATTTGTATCTTCTTACGGATGTTTATTTCATAAACAAATAATGAGCGGTCGGAAATCCGAAGGTTTGCAAAACGAAGAAAAATTCGAACGTACTTGAAGTAGTGAGAAAATGGCAGTTTCATAGCTGAAAAAATATAATTTTTAATTGAAAAAACATTTAAGAAATATTTGAGGAAAAATACTCAAAAATTATAATTTTGGTTAATTTACATAAACATGTGAAATTTTATAAATATATAATGAATATTAAAAAGAAAAAAAAATATTTTGGGTGTTCACCTACCTTAAGATAGGAAATTTATTTACTTCCGCGTTTAAAATCTTTAACACTGTAATGACGGTTATATATTTCCTTAAAAAAATATTTTGTGCCCGGAATTTCCTTTTAAAAGATTTTTCCAAAATGTTATCCAATGTATTTTTTTAAGATGTCAAAACTTTTAATTACTTTAGACTGGCTTTAAGTGCAAAATTTTCGATTGGCATTTGTGTTGGAAATTTTCACGGAAAAGAAACTCAAAGTTCTTCTGAATTACATTTAATGGGGTTCTATATCATTAAACCATTTATTAAATTTAAAAAAGAAAGATAGATAATAAATTTGGATTTTTTTTTCATGTAATATGAATAAGCGAAGCTGAATTCATAAGAGAAAAACTCGAAATGAGTACAACAGTCTTAAAATTTTTGGAATTGGTTTCATTGAAAAGAATGAACCTAAAATGTAAGCATTGCCGGCTTTCAAGAAGCATTTTAATTTAATCATATTTCCAAGGTTAGCATTTTTCATTTGAATTTTATCTTTGCAGCTCTAATTATTAAATTATTCTCTTAGCATAAAATAATTACAATTTTGTGTTACGAATTAGTTTAGAGATCGCCCTCTAGCGGAAGTTAAGTAAACTGCTCACAACGCAATCGTCTCTCGTAGCTATAGGTTGTAGAAAGCCGAGTTCCCGCGCAAAGCGACCGCAGTCACATGGGTGACTTCTGTAGCTAACCCTTCACGTAAAAATTTTAGCATAAATAATACTTGTTTGTTCAGAAGAATGAACTTTGATTGTTTTAGTATAGTATTGGCTTATAACTCAAAATTAGATACAGTCCACCTTATCGGCCGGATCATTTTGTTTAAAAACAAATGCTTTTGCAGCTGTAAAATGTATATGTGTTTTTTTAAATTCCCTTTACAAGTAGGGTCCCCCAAGCAGAAAATAACGACCGCGATATACATATCGGTTAAAACAATAATATGATTAATTTGTTCTTACCATTTAAAATAGTCTCTTAGCTACTGAGTGGCAATCATGGCAATCCTACTTATATATAAGAATGAATCTGGTTCATGTAATCCTTCCCTGGCTTAGATCAAAGTTTCAACGCTGATCATTACACTTTTATTCAATTGTAAGCTACACAGTCATAAGTCACCAGATACTTTATTATATAAAAACCCATGTAAGATTACAAAAACAAAGGATACATTATTTTAAAATAATTTTCAATATTACACTATAAGATACTTAAAAACCAAGGTATCTTGTAATAGATAGGTTACGTACTTAACCCTACACTGCGCAATTTTTTTTTCTTTGTAAAATATTTTTTTTTTGTGCTTGTTAGTGCTAGTTATAAGTGGAAAAAATACTAAAAAAATTCTTATTTAATTCGGAAAAGTAGAATTCGAGAAAAATTAACATGTTGTTTAAAAACAACACTGCGCATTTAGGGGTAACAATAGTAATTTTTTTTATATAATCATTTTAACAAATGAAACCAAATCAATAATAAATAGGCATGCATTATAATCATAAAGTAGCACTAAAATATGAAAATTTATTAAAATAATTTATTTTATTATTATTTATAAATTTATAAAATTTATTGAAGCAAAAATTTACAAATGTAACTAATAATTATTCGTTACATGTGCAAATTTTTACTTTTAATGAAATTATTATTAAACTTTATTGGCAATCAAAGATTTTAAACAAGAAACCTATCATCTGTAGGGGGTCTATGCGATAATGTTCGTTTCTTCTTTGGTTGAGCGTGAATTGATTTTAAACAAAATTCCTAAATAATAATTTAATCTACCACTTTAAGCTAATTTGTGAAATATTTAACAATAATCTTCTAAAAAATACTAAATAAAGGGAAATAGAACAACCTGTGACACCCGTTCTTGTTTATACTGCGAATAATGCAGGAGCATAAAAGTTGCCCCCGAATGCGCGGCGTTGTTTTAAAACAACAAGTAAAAAAAGGCGCCTTAATATATATTTTTCCCGAAATTTTTCGGACAACTTATATTTATTATATTTTAAAAGATAATAATTAAGTGGGCAATGTAAGCAATTAGAGACTATTTTTTAAAATAAAATTGTTGCTTAAAATTTGTAGAAAAAAATTTAAGAAGTTTCTGTTTTTTACGAAATTAACATGTCTTACGATTTTGTGACAAAAGATGATCCTTGAGTTCAGTTTACAAGACCTAGGGGAAACTATATTAACTAATATGATCACACATACAAAATGAAACGAAAGAATGCGCCACATGTTAAAAATATTACAAAATAAAAGCTTAGTGAACGAAAAATGGAGGTGTTGTTTAAAAACAACACGGCGCAGTGTAGGGTTAAGCAAGTTTATATCTAACTAAATACATATTTATATACTCAAGGTTAACTCACTTGTACGTAATTGTAAAAATAATCTACACGTTTTTAAAAAGCAAAATATAAGGCATTCAAAAATGATCTACATTCCCAGAATATGATAATTGTAAATACAAAGCTGTGTCGTATATATTAATCTTAGCACTTAACTTGTTAAAATGAGCTTGTTAGACTTAACTTACTTGCATGTCATAGAAAAAAAAAAACCTAATTTTAGAACGGCATTCAAAAATGATTTACAGTTTTACACTTTGAGCCTTCTAAGTACAAAGCTATTGACTAATCTTAGTACTTAAAATTCTTTAAAAAACACTTACTTAAATACTTGTACGTAACTTAATTGTATTGTACTTCACCGTAAAAAATGATAAATAAATAATATAACACTACACTTTTTTTAAAAAAGCAAAGAATGCTCGCATTTAAAAATACTCTGCGATTTTGTAATGTGTAACTTTTAAATACCACACAATCTATTGTACTCATATACTACAATTAAAAACATTTCATTTGTATTAAATTTTGAATGCATTATGTGCTGTGTAGAGCTTTATTACTGGTTTTCTTCGCCCTGATGAAAATATTCAGCACTGAAAGTTTTCTCTTAAGGTAATTTTTGAAAAGTTTCATTTAATGCACTTCAACTCTTTCAACATGTCAAAAATCTTAATTACTTTGGACATGCCTGAAGTACAAAAATGCAGCAGAGAGTTCCGTGAAGCATGTTTTGTGCAGAGTGGAAAACCGAGCTTTTAGCTTTTAATTTAGCTTTTATAAGTTCTACCAATTCGAATCATTAAACAAATATAAAAGAATGATTTCATGAGCTGATTCTCTTGTTTTATGCTTGAAGATGGTAGTCACGTTAGACAGGTGCGAAATGATTTCGAAATTACGTGACTTAAATTTCAAAAAAAATCATGTCTTTATTGCGTGCAGGTATTGGAGGCAGGCTTTCAGAAGGTATTGGAAAGATATGAATCTAATTTGTTAGATTCAAGCCGGATTTAAAAGTTAGAAAGAAGAAAAAAAATCAGAACTCTTCAGTTTAACTACAAGCATGCATTTATTGGAATTCCTGTGCTTAATTTAATTTCTTGTACTGAAACATTTGTTTTTTTAGCAGAAAAGAATATTTATCACACAACTGAAATTTTTGGAAAAGCTGTATGGCACTCAAGCATAATGTTAGAAATAATTTATACCCCCTATAATAGGTTTCAAAACATAAACAGTTGTAAACATAAATAAAGTTGTACAATTTATGATTTTTTTACAAGCAAACCTAAATAATAGTTTGTAAATAGTACCATCCTTAAATGAATCAGTTGGTTTAAGCTTATAATGTGTCATTCTTAGATTAGTTTGTGCAACAATTATTTTGCCAACCATGTCTCGCACTGCTTAATTAAAACATATCTTTTGGAATTTGCTTTTCAGAAGTTTATCTCTTCTCAGGAGTTGCTTTCATGAAAATATTTCCCAATCATTTATTTTTGTTTTAGCAAAGTTTTATTTTTTCAAAATATTTTACTATTTGTTTTATAATTTAACATTCTTTCTTTAATTAAGTCTTAGTAAATATTAAACTTAAATTTTCAACCCAGGCTACCAAACTATTTTGTTTTTCTGAGAGTTTTAATCATAGCAAGTCCTATCATAAAAATTATAAACTTGATATTTGTCAGAAAAAATGTAACTCAGTTTTACGAATGAACATAGAAAATCTTAATTATTTATTGATAACACTTGGAAATGTTGACCATAAACAAGTAAATAGTTGTAAATTATTATCGATCATCAGTTTTGAGAGCTTTGTATTTAGTGAGTTTCTTATTGAAAAAAAATTCCTTAGTGGCTATAAAACAGTCGGAGATGTTGGGATCATTGTCGTTAATGTTAAGACACAGCATATGTATATGTATTTATGTGTGTGTGGGACTAAAAATACTTAATAAGCGTCGTGCTTGATAATGAATAGTTCTTATAAAATTTGAATCTACCATCACGTCAGAAACTTTAATTTATCTTTTTTAAAGAAATGGCAACGCCTTTTGTAACTTAATACATGAAAAACATTTTAAATAATAAATGGTGTTGTAATACGGATGAAAACAAGTTCAATGAAATTACTTGATGGAAAGACACCAATCCAATCAGGAAAAGCTTGAAGTCAACTTTTCTGATAAGTTAGATCAAATGTACTAGTTAATACCCAGCAACATTTTTAAAGCACAGAGTATTCAAACACTACTCCGATTTAAACGGATTGAAATTGCCGGCATTTCCTCTGTAAACAAACTTTACAGATCTTTTGGGTCTTTAATGTCTTTCGCACTGCTATTTACTTCCTTCCAACTGACGCGATCTTCCATATCCCGCTTCCTTTTATTTGAGCTCAAAACTCCAACAAGTTTGACATACGCCTCATTTCCTCTTAGATGTTTGACGCTGTTGATTCTTATAATAAAGAGCGCGAAGGCAACTTGGCGCGAGGAAGTCTGTTGTGATCTTTAATTTGATTCGAGATTTAATTTTCTGTCAAATATAATATCCACTAGAATTTTGAAGATTGTTTAAGTTCTGACACGGTTTATGAAGGGCGATTATTAGGCTTAAGATTTTCAAATTTTCGTCATAATGACAAAGAATGACACAAAATTTTGAAACGAAAGAAATGATAGGGGACGTAATTGGGTACTGAAGGTAAAATCCTTGTTTATTTAAGGGTTTAAATATGGATGGTATTCGAAATCTTAAATTTATTTTATAATACATTTGATGCTCTTAAAAATCAAAAAAGTATTAAATAAATATTCTGAAATGCAATTTTTTTCATATAAAAACACAACTGGTTCCAGTACTTAAAACGTTGTTACTTAAGAGGCTGTAGTACAATTTTTTACAATCTAATTCTTCCAAAGCATTTTTAATTCGTGCTCAAAACGTAATGCTAAGATATTTTATACATTTTTCATCATGCCAATGCTTTATTATAAAAAAATCCTTTTTTTATAGTGAAAAACCATGTATCATGCAATACCAGTGTATTTCGTTCTTGCTCAACGAAAATAGTATGTATTTTTAATTAATCATACAATTTTATTTTCATTCTATAAAGGGTTTATATATATATTTTTTTACATTGTAACCGATGGTTATCAGCTACAATTTAATTTTTTTTAACCATGAGGTTTCTTGTGCAAGAATATAAGACAAATCATAAACATGCAGGGGAATAGCATGCATACAATATATTACATACAAGTAGCATGCCTAAATAAATAAAAACTTGTTTAAAAATACATTTATGTGTTTCTAGTGCGTCTTTGTTCAAAATGAAAGAATAGATGAAAGCTCCTTGAGATTTAACAGAGGGAGATGGTTTTTGACGGTTAAATTCAGCCAATAGTCTACCCCGTGTTAAAATATTAATCTGCCATTCCAACCATTGCATTGAACAGCTTGAAAGCTGAGTAGTCATTTTCAAAACAAAATTATCATCTTAGATGAAGATCGAATAAATAAAAATAGGAACAATTTAGTAATGTATGTTGTTTCAATTGCCTTTTTAATCACGGGTGCCAAATTAATATTATTTTTACGTTAACTCATTGCAATGAATGTCCGTTTGTGCTTTAAAAGAATGTGAAATTATTTGTTATTACGGTATCACAATTGACTTTACTTTCCTGAAAAATTGATTTTTTATTAAACTCCTTTTTCATATTTTAAGCTTTTTCACCCGCAAACATTTAGCGTTATCCATAATTAGCATAACTCATTCAGACCAGTTTTTCAAAATTAGTGTGAAGAAAATAGTATAATTCATAATGGTGTAAAATAATAATAACAGATGTTTTTAAAAATGAAAGAGTTCCATGACAAATATAATTTAAATCCAGAAATAAAATCGTCTGCTTCTTCACGTTTTCCTCATAAGCTGATTTTTTTTAATTTCGTTAGTTACTTAAAATGGGCATTTTGTCCAAGCGTTAAATCCATAGTTGTTTTTCCCGCCCAATCTAATGAAAAAAAACTGAAGAATACATAAAGTTTTTTTTTCTTTCTTGAATTTTAAATAAAAAACATTTTACTCCTAACATTACTTGTCTAACATATTTATAAAATATTTACTTCTCATATGGAATTCAAAAAATTTAGTACATCATGTAAGCAGTATAGGCTTAACAATATAGAATCAGATTGTGTTTCGATCCATTTTTTTTTTCTTTTTTTTTACGTATGCTTCGAACAAATACTCTGAATAAAATGCTAAAACTTAACTTTCTACTGTCCATTTGACTCAATCAGTGTCTGACTGTCTTGTTTAAATGAGATTTAAAAAGTGGAATAGACAATCTGCTGCCTCAGCGATTACTGAATTTGTGCAATGTAAAATCTAAAAAAGAAGACGATTTAAAGATACAGGAAAAAAGGTCTTTGGTCATTGAAAAATAATGCTAAGCGGTTGACTGATAAATGTAACGTGATAAGCAGGGGATGTTGGAGTCAACTATCCTACTGAATAAGCAACTTCTTGAAGCAGTTCAAGAGCTCTGTGCAAATATTTTTCACTATTGATCAAATGACGAGAAAGTTTTGGGAAATTAGTTGATAAACCACTCGAGGAGGGATGTGCATTGTTAATAATCGGAGCTATATTTGTGTAATGCTTAAATAAGAAAGGCATTTTATTTGTAGTAAGATAGTTTTAGATCAGCCTAAGCTTATTGTCTGATTGTGGAATTGGGAGTTTTAAAAAAAGGGGGCGATTTATAATCAAGATTATCTCTTGGCAAACTTTTTAACACAAATTTTGGGATATATCTGCTGGTTCAACTCGCTTGAAAAACTGCCGTAAAAAAGAGATTTCGTACTTATCACTGGTCGTCATTGTTCCTAACGAGCTTGAATGTAGCCAGCAATTTGTTAGGATCAGTTGGGGTAATTGTAAACATGGGGTAATTGTAAACAAGCTTCATAACTACACTTGTGGTGGTTTTGAAAGCTTAACTGCTTGTGAGTGATAAACTGGCAGCATAGGAAAGACACTGAAAGAGTTTCGTAAGTTTCGAAACAACTGTGGAGGCGTCACTATTGTTTTAAAATGGCATAGTGAAAAAAGTTGTTTGACAAAATTTAGTCATCTTACATTTTCCTCTCCAGCTCATCTACAAAAGCGATGTAAGCGGTTTCAACCATTTTTATTTGTTATATGGAATGCTGCTAGAAACATTTAGTTATGAATTTAATCCTCCCTGTTATTTTTCATGTGCAGGTTAGGTGTTTACAATTACCCCATATATTTCGTACTCTGGGGTAATTGTAAACACTTAAATTTATACTATTTAAAATATTTTGGGGGGACAATAAGTATTATATTTTGATTTAAGTTACACTTTTGTGTCTATTTTACATAACTGTTGTTGTTGCTAATGCCACTTGGAAATCCAAGCCCCCTTGCAGGGCGACCATGAATTAAGGAAGCTCCTACTGATTATTATTGAGCTCCGCTAGAATGGAAGTACACTTGGCTCAGAGGGGCTTAATGATTTTGAAACAGCTCCCGGACGAGAGATCGTCACCTAGGATGGTCCCTCAGCGGAAATTATTTCTAACTTGGTGGACATTTGAAGCGACGATGTATTTTACGTGAGCAGCTCCCTTTAGCGCACTCGGTCTCAGAGTAATCAGTCGCGGGAGGTAGTCACCCTCCTAAGCGTTGATTACGGCCAGTTGTGCTTCACTTTCGGTGTTTTGTGGGATCCTAGCTTAACCGACTGATCCACTGCGGGACAAATTTTACATAAATTTGTCGCATTACTTGATTTTTTGAAAGATATTTCTCGTTAAATGATCTCAGACGACTCATAACATAACTCAGCGGATCACATGCGGCCTGTTGGCCGCAGATTGAGAACCATTGCTCCGGAACTTCTTAAGCCTTCAAGCAGACTGTGTATGAAACAATTTTCCATTTGCATCAACCTTATTCGAAAATAAATCACTGTTTACAATTTCCCCAGATTTCTGGGGTAATTGTAAACACGAGCTCATTCGCTAACAAATAGTCATACAGTCAAAATTTTTGTACACATTTACTCACAAGAAGTAGTGGCTACAATGCTCACATTTTTATCTCTGAATTCATTCAAGAGGTAGGGAGGGATCAAAAGTTAAAACTTTGAAAAAGCGTTTACAATTACCCCAACTGACCCTATATAACGCAGCAAACATTAAAAGTGCACTTTTATTTATTTATTTTAATTTGAGGATTTTTTTAAAGTTTTATCAAATAAAATAAGAATCTAAATTCTAAAGGGTGACCTAGTTTGTGCTTCCACATTAAATTATTAAGAAAAAGGATAACGAAAACACCTATTATATGTTATTAAGAATTTTATTTTTAGTTAATTACAATTAGTTAGGGAAGATTATGTCGACCAAATGTCCATTTGGCTCAATCAGTGTCTGACTGCCTTGTTTAAATGAGATTTAAAAAGTGGAATGTCAGCGATTACTGAATTTGTGCAATGTAAAATCTTAACCAAAAAAAGACGACTCGTGTGGCAATGACGTAATAACGACATGTGGCATGACGATGACATTTCTACAAAGCGCATAGTTCGAAGTTCTGCAATCGTGTTCGGATTGGCTTTGTAGACTCTACTCTTCACTAGCCTCAAAGGAAGAAATCCAGAGACGTCAAACCACGTGATATCGGAAACCAATTATGTAGCCTGGAAATTTGGTGCGCATTTTTTCTTGAGCGCCCAGTCTCATAATACGCTTGGATAACTCGAACACTTTCTTCCGTAGTGGATTGCTCCCTGACTAATTTTGTAAAATGACTAAAAATATAAACTTCATTTTTTTATTGATGCATACCTTAATGTTTGAAAATTATTTGCCACTGGTCATGTGGAAACTCAACCTAAATCATCCTATACATGCATTTCAGTCTTTAAAAGACGCAAAATAATGCTGCTGCTTTTTTTCTTGGAACTTAACAAAGAACGATATTTTTAAAACACATTCAAGTATCATTTTCAACATCGTTCATGTTTTTACTCCCTCCCCCTTCTTTTAATTTTTGTTTCAGAATGAGACAAACGTTTTTCAGTTGCCTAAATAATACATGCCATTAATACTACCTTAATATTCATTTATTGTCAGTATTGTTTTTAGGTGAGTAAGATGGCAGTGAGAGAGAATGATCCGAAACTTCTGACATTCCCTATAAATGCTGATACAGACTACTATTCTGAAAAGGAGACCCGAATTCTAGTTATCTGCGGTTTATTGCTGACATACGCAATTTTATGGAGTGCATTATGCGTAGTTAACAACTTAGCATTATCATAAATGTAATGTAAGCTTAATTGACTGACTGTCAGTTTAGATGAGATCCTCGTAACTTCCACTGCGGAAGTTCAACTATCTTGTATATTTATGGATTTTGCTTTGAGTAGTTTGCAGGAAATAGCAGCTATAAAATGGCACCTAACGGATGTAATCCACTTTCTCCAAAGACACTTTACTCAAAATTTTAGAGACCAAAATTTATTTAGCTTGTTAAATCTAAATTTTAGATGTCCAATTGATACTAATTGATCATTAGTAATACAATATTTAGCATAAAAAATGAATACGAAAAGACGACCTTGTATATATATAAAAAATCAATGTAAAATAAACGTAAAAAAATATGCGATTTCATAAATCAATTAGTAATAATCAATCTTGTATAATTATGTATTCTGCATTAAGTAGTTTTCAGAAAAAGCATCTATAAAATTGCCCGACCATGTTGAAATTAAGTGATAAAGAAATGATAAACTTGGGAAAAAAATGAGTCTTTCTAAGACGCTATAGAAATTCCTAAGTTCAGAAAATTGAATAAAGTAGCCTATATATGGAAATGTTTACAAAGATATAAAAAGGTTATGAAAAATTTTCAAAATTTTCTTAAAAATGGACTAAGTTAGAGGCCAAATTTAGCCTACTTAAGTTTTTGCAAATGGAAAAAAAACCTGTGATCGTCAATTTCAGCAGTCTTCGTGGTTCCAAAAGAAAGATACTACATTGGACCCGTTGGGGTTCTTCTAATCTTGAAGATGAAAATCTTTCGTTGCAGAAGAGGCAGTTTTCTTGTTCCTCATCGTCATCGCGTGAATTTCTTCCTTACCGTGTTTCTTTATCTGTGTCTTATCATTTGCCGCTTTACGTTTTTAACTTTTTTCTATCTTTTGCTTGTTTTCCATTTTTGCAGTTTTGATTTCGTTTTTATATGAACTTGATGACAATATCCCCGCGGAGTCTTTCTTTCAGAAGTAAGAAATAATGATTGGTGCTCAATGGACTACTAGCTTCACCACCTTTTCGGATTGACGCATAACACAACATTTTTTATTTATTTTTTGCAATCAGTTTATCAAAAATCGGGCTCTGAGAAGCACAACTGTATTATTTTTACATCTGTTCGTCTGAAGCCATCCCAAATCGAGGCGAGTCTTGGTTTTTCATTTTTGAAATCAATAGCAGGCGTTTTAACAATACACTGCGCCGTGTTGTTTTTAAACACCACCTCCATTTTTCGTTCACTAAGCTTTTATTTTGTAATATTTTTAACATGTGGCGCATTCTTTCGTTTCATTTTGTATGTGTGATCATATTAGTTAATATAGTTTCCCCTAGATCTTGTAAACTGAACTCAAGGATCACCTTTTTTTTTTACAAAATCGTAAGACATGCTGATTTCGTAAAAAACAGTAACTTCTTAAATTTTTTTCTACCAATTTTAAGCAACAATTTTATTTTAAAAAATAGTCTCTAATTGCTTACATAGTTTTAAAATATAATAAATATAAGTTGTCCGAAAAATTTCGGGAAAAATATATGTGAGGCTTCTAATAAATTAAATACATTATTTTTATTTCTTTCTTTGTCTTTATAAAAGCAAACTACCGTTGGGACCTTTTAACGTAACTTTTGTAAACCTGAACTGAAACCAATTGGGTCCTTTTTACGGGTCCAGTCTAAAACGTGAACCAAAACTATAACCCTGAGTTCTGATTGGCTAGAAGACCCCAAGAAGGGTCTGGAAAACAAAGGTTAGCGGCACTTGGTGAGCTGATGCTTAAAGGATAACACAGAGTAAATTGTGCTCCTGCGAGATGTTCTCTATGGGGACCGCTTTTGTAAATACTGTAAATATTCATGTCATTCATCATTGTAAATAGTATTCCTGTAAATACCTGATGAGTAGAAAATAAAGGAAAGAAAAAAAATGAATGCTGTTATGTCCACTCACGAAACTTAGTCCGGCTGCTGATACGGGACATGACAGATAAAAGCCGGTAGGATAATGTTCCTATCCGATATTTCTTTCTGCATAGAAAATCCCACAAAAAGCACTAGTAAACCTGCAAAGTTCGCATAATGGACATCGGGAAATCCGATACTTTCGTGCGAAAAGGCTGTTTACTCCCCCGCCTTCATCATAGCAATCTGCTTTATCCAGTATCCTGCGTTCCAGAGAGGTCAACGAACGACGTCCGCTCCTTTCGCAGTGTGGTGAAAATTTTGCCCCCTTCTTTCTCCCTGTGCCTGTGAAGATTGGGAATACGTTTTCATCTGGAACTTCGACGATGGTCATCGAGTCATCATGTGCGTGAGTTGTGGCTTTTGAAAGCGAAGATTAGTGTTGTGCGACTTCTAGTGCTTCATGAAATCGCGTTGCGAGTTCAAGTAAAAGAATTAAGTTTGATTTCAAGTAAATTTTCTATCTATGGAGTGAAAGTCTCCTCTTTGGATTATAGTTTGAAGTTATGGTGTTGAGTTCTTTGAAAATGAACATCATTTTGAAAATGCATCGGGAGTAAGTTTTTGTTTTGAAATTATTTTTATGTGCTAATTTGAAATTTTGATATTGTAATTTTTAATGTTTTTATTCATAATGGTATTAATTCTATGAAAGAATTTTATTGGGCATTGATTTAATGTAAGAATGAGAAATGAAGGGATTATATGTGTAATCTTAGAAATTTTATTTTATTAATTAGTATTATTATTTAAGATATTAAAATGGCTGGTATAGGAAGAGCCACTAAGGCAGATCTTTTGTCTCTTGCGGATGAGTTGGACATAGAACTAGATCCGAAGTTACATTCCAAGGAAATACGGAAATTAATTTTAGAACATGAGGATTATGATGAGAATTTAGTTAGGGATATCTTAGATAGGATAATTGACGAAAGAAAATATAATTTGGAGTTAGAAAAGTTGAATATGTCCAATAGAAGGGAATTAGAAAAGTTAAATACCCTAAAAGAGCAAGAATTGGCTCAGTTAAGGTTAGACATAGCGAAAAAGGAAAAATTGACAAAAAACGCTGAAAATTCTTCAAGATTATACTTAATGCAAATAATGCAAAAGTTTGACCCTAAAACTGATGAAATTGTTTTATACTTAAGAAATTTTGAAACTAAGGCCAGGCTGGCCAAGGTTCCGGCCGAACAATATGTTGCATATTTGTTGGGGTTGGTTCCTTCCGAAATGTCCAACAAACTCTCAAGAGAACCAGAAGATAAAATTAATGACTATCAATACATAAAAGAGGTCCTTCTTAAAAGATTTAAATTAAATCCTGAGCAACTAAAAACCCAATTCTTTAGCTCCATAAGAAAATCTGGAGATTCTTGGCGCTATTATGCCCATGAACTTTCCAGTTATTTTGAAGATTGGATTAGAGAACTTAACATTACTACTTTTGAACAATTAAAAGATTTAATGATAGCTAATCAGATTAAGCATAGAGTATCTAGTGACATTAAACATCACTTCATAGATAATTGGATTAAATGGAACAACCCTCTTGATATTGCTGAAAAATATGACGAGTATGAAAATTTAAAATTAACTGTCGACAGAAAGGCTTCCGGTGTTAAAACTAATAATTCCTAATCAGAAACGTGTTACTCAGAGTGGATACCAGGGTCAAAAGTATAATAATTCATCATACCCTGTGTATAATCAAATTCAAAAAGCTTATAATTTCAACTATCAACGTCAACATAGAAATTATAAACCATTTCCATATAAGCCAAATTATCCAAAATATGATTCTCAAAATTATCGAGGAAACGCAAATAAATTTGAATTCCCTGAATCTATGGAAAGAAGTGTGAAGAGGCAGCCTGAACAAACTCATCATGGGGATGTTCAGACTGGCTCCTCATCTAAGCAAGAGGGTTTTGACAATTATTCTAAGAAGGATCCTCCAACTGATAACAAAAAAGATTGACAATTATTGTATTGCAATTTTTTTTTTTTTTTTTTTTTTTTTTTTTTTTTTTTTTTTTTTTTTTTTTTTTTTTTTTTTTTTTTTTTTTTTTTTTTTTTTTTTTTTTTTTTTTTTTTTTTTTTTTTTTTTTTTTTTTTTTTTTTTTTTTTTTTTTTTTTTTTTTTTTTTTTTTTTTTTTTTTTTTTTTTTTTTTTTTTTTTTTTTTTTTTTTTTTTTTTTTTTTTTTTTTTTTTTTTTTTTTTTTTTTTTTTTTTTTTTTTTTTTTTTTTTTTTTTTTTTTTTTTTTTTTTTTTTTTTTTTTTTTTTTTTTTTTTTTTTTTTTTTTTTTTTTTTTTTTTTTTTTTTTTTTTTTTTTTTTTTTTTTTTTTTTTTTTTTTTTTTTTTTTTTTTTTTTTTTTTTTTTTTTTTTTTTTTTTTTTTTTTTTTTTTTTTTTTTTTTTTTTTTTTTTTTTTTTTTTTTTTTTTTTCAACTTTTATGCTCCTGCATTATTCGCAGTATAAACAAGAACGGGTGTCACAGGTTGTTCTATTTCACTTTATTTAGTATCTTTTAGAAGATTATTGTTAAATATTTCACAAATTAGCTTAAAGTGGTAGATTAAATTATTATTTTTGAATTTTGTTTAAAATCAATTCACGCTCAACCAAAGAAGAAACGAACATTATCGCATAGACCCCCTGCAGATGATAGATTTCTTGTTTAAAATCTTTGATTGCCAATAAAGTTTAATAATAACTTTACTAAAAGTAAAAATTTGCTATTTTATGATTATAATGCATGCCTATTTATTATTGATTTGGTTTCATTTGTTAAACTGATTATATAAAAAAAATTACGATTGTTACCCCTAAATGAGCAGTGTTTTTTATTTTTAAACAACATGTCAATTTTTCTCGAATTCTACTTTTCCGAATTAAATAAGAATTTTTTTAGTATTTTTCCCACTTATAACTAGCACAAACAAGCACAAAAAAAATATTTTACAAAGAAAAAAAATGTGCGCAGTGTAGGGTTAATCGTTTTAAACAGATTTTATCTGGTGAAGTTATTGAAGGTTCCCTTTGAGCTTTATAGGTCGGTAAGAATGAAATTTCCTTTTGTTTAATTAAATATTATGATTTGAAGACCTTAACTAATGTTCCAGTCCTGAAACTCATTTCGCTATTAAGTAATTGTTACTGAAAAGATCATTAATTGTTAAATTTGATTTATTTTTCTACACATTACTATATGAAATAATAAATAATGCATCCACTAAGGGAAGTAGAAAAGTGCAAAATGCAAATGTGCATGAATTCATCTAACTCAAATCCATGAAAATTAGCCTGATGGTCTTGGTCCTGAACGAACGATGGACAAACAGAAAAGCAAAGAGAGGGACAGACCTACTTTTAATGTTTATTATTAGTAAAAAACACATGCACAAATTTATGTGTGTGTGTTTGTATGTGTGTAGTTACCGTCACCTTTTGTGCATATTTATTAGAAAAATGAATTGAGGAATTAACTTTTAAACTAAATAGATATACCAAATAATTAAAGAAAGTAATTATATCCCATTTCCTTTTTTACCATTTTCTTGCCTCTTTACGAATGATTTCACACTATATGAGTACCGTATTTAATTAAGAGAGCAAAAAAAAAAAATGGAAAAGCGTGGCTTCCTTACTGTCATTAACAGTTAAAATATTATAATATTTCCTTTTAATAAAATTCCCTCGGGTGAGCTTTGTTTCTGACACGTTCCCAAAACTCAACATTTTTGGTGAATACATCTTCAAAAAAAATTTTTTTTTTAGTTTGTTTTTGAACACTTTCGTGAGATGAGATATGTTTCATATCTTTTTTCTGTCCAAGCAATCTATTTATCGCAGGTTTTTTGGAGGTATGCTTTTGTCCTATTGTCTAACTCCACAAAAAGAATAACACAATTGCGTTTTGGAAATAGTATGCCAGATAAAAGAATAATATTCATTGTTAACTTGCTAAATATAACTGCGTAATCATAAACTTTTAACGTTTCAATTCATCAGTGTCTTGAAGAACAGTTTCAAATTAATTTTACTTTTGAGTTTGGTGCAAGGTTTGGCTATAACACATTAGTAATGAATTCTGGGGAAAAAATGGAAATGTATTTCAAATTTAATCATTTATTCATTTTGGTCACTTTGTATTCTTTTTGAATTAAGGAAGTATGTTAATATTGAAGACCTACTGCAGTTAGGTTATTTTGTCCAAACTAAAGACAAAGAAAATAAAAGAAATTGTGCAAACTAAACGTCAAAGGCACACAATTCATTAGTAAATCAGCACTAGCTGATTACTCATGGACTACACTAGCCTTATAATACGTCTTTTTACACTAGCCTTATAAGACGTCTTTTTACACTAGCCTTAAGGCGCCTACACAAGCCTTAAGACGCCTAGGTCTTAGGTTTTTTTCTACACTCGGCTTAAGACGACTAGTAACTTTACGACTAGTAACACGGACAGGCGTCGTTAGGACAACAAAACAAGCCGGAAGTCTCGGATGTCGATTATAAACCTTCTGGCTTGTCTCCTCAGCCGTACCGGGTGCCATCCTGGCATGGAGATTGCCCAACTATAAGTTTTTATGTCGTTGACTCTTTTGTACTCATTCTTCTTATGAGAGGTCAAAACTTTGTGCAGTAACATACATTTAAGTAAAGCTAAAGCTCAAATTACTTACTAAAAGCAACTGCAATATAGTGGTAAGAACTTTGAATTAAGCAGTTTTTATTTTACTAATATTTAAATAATTTTATATGTCAAAATGATAATTATTATTTTTATCTGAAGTTTTAATTTCGTGATGAACGATATCGCTAAAGCTTGAATTAGAAGCAAACTTTTCCAACTTTGTTTTCAACTAAATTATAGACCTAATCACGTTTTCGTTCGAAAACTTTAATCAGTGGGATTCAAGTAACAGCTAGTAAACCGTCTTAAAATAGCCCTAAATGTGATCGTCCTCAGTTGGTTCTCAAACCTCCGATCTGCAGATCGAAGCCTTCTTCAACTAATCAAAAGGATTAGATTGGTGACTCGGATTGGCTACTGCTTTAGACTGTATAGAACAATTTCGACCAAAGAAAATCGCGATTTAGATATTAATTGCAAGTCTGTGCTCTCTTTAGAAATTCAAGACCACTAAATCAAGATTTCGATTTGAATAGACTTCAAATGTTTCAAACAATTAGATAACTACAGATTAAGGTGAAAAGTATATGTATTAACAATACTGTTTATTTTGAAATTTCACAGAAAAGCATAAACCATGTTAAAAGTCTAAAACGTTAATGCTACACTTTAGCATTTTTAATTAAAGTACCGGAAATAACTTTAAATCTCATACACTGTTAAAAATGATGTGCTTAAAAATGAGAAAAAGATACCTTCTTTTTTTTAAAGTAATTTTGAATTAAAAATGCGCAGGCGCCGTTTCAGTTTTAAGTATAGATGCTTACTTAGAAATTATAGTTATAGAAGTACAAGTATTATTTTATTTTTACTGCAGTAAATCAAATTTATCGAGCAAAACTTTACGTTCATAATTAATACAGGGCATTTTTTAACGATTACTTCTTTAGAACAATAGTATTTGTATCAAAATTAAGGAACTATTTACCGCACTAGATGTCAGAACAATTCAAGAATTGAGTAGTCTGGTTGTCTCTTCGGAGCAGGAATACAAGATGATTAAATCGTCCGATTTGAATCGGACGCATCTGTGAAGAAATTTCGCTCAGAAGTACTTAAGCTAAACACCCTCAGTTGGTACGTTTGGAAGTTATACAATCCAACTTTCCCGCTGGCTGTTCGAAGTCCTCCCGACTCAGTGGATAGAGCGTTGGCGTAGCATCCAGAGATCACCCGAATTCGATTCCCTAGCGGCCCACCCTTCTCACTGACGACCTACTCACGCTTCGCACATGTTTTGCGATTTTTGATCGTGTGTTGTCTCAAATGTGAGGGAAAATCTGTTTTTTTTATAGGGATGTCTTAAAAATGAGATCATAGCGGATCATTTTTAAGAATAGGGATAAGAGATTTTGAGAAACAGTTTACTTAAAAAATAAGAATTCAGTTTTTCAAATCCAAGTCATTTTGACTGAGCTATTCCGAGAACTTGATGTTCTTGAAAACAAGCCATTTTTATCCCATTAACAAGAATTCTGGTTTAACCGTGTAAATAATTAAAGCAAATTTCTCCTTGACGGAAAAACTCAATTTATGATTTGATTTAATACTTCCAGAAAAACAAGGACGGTAATAAGATAAACAAGAAGTTCCGTCTAGAACTATACGAGCCTACTTTCCCGTATACACCAAATTCAAATTTATAATCTAGCTATCTCTTTCTCTCTCTTTCTTATTTATCTTTAGTTCTAATTATTGAAAATATACCTTTTTCAACGGATAATACATATTCATTCACTCACTCATTCATTCTTTCATTTATTCAGCCATGCATTTATTCATTCATTCGTTACCTCATTCAAGTGTTTATTCATTCATTTACGCATTCATGTATTTATTCACTCATTTATTTATATTTTCATTTATTCAATAATTTATTCATTCATTCTTTTCCTCATTCATTTATTCATTGATTTATTCTTTCACTCTTTCATTTATTCATTCATTCATTATTTCACTCAATGAGTCACTGAGAAATATCCTTGAAAATCCCGATCAAAAAATTTCATAGCAAAATAGGCTCGTAAGTTCTGGATAAACTTTCTATTTCTACATGTTCTACGTTATAAGAGCTTTCCGATAAAGTTTGTTCCAAGCAAATCGGTCCGTTAGATTAGGATTTGTATAGGGTTGAAATTTCCCCGTAAGCTCTGTGTTAATTTTTTGAACTGTTCAAAAATGAACAAAAACTATTCAAATCAATATTTCACGCCGAGAACTCCTTTCAATAAGCTTTCAATAGGAACTTGGCTCTTGTGCCCAGAGTTTACAGAATTTGATTCAATTTTGTCCATAGGCGCTAATGTTAAAATTTTTTGAACTGTTCAAAATTGAACAAAGAATTGTTCAAATCAAAAAGTAAAATATGGAAATGAGATGTCCTCGCCGAGATCTTTCGAATGCAAAAAGAATTTTTCCAATCGGACAATTCGTTCAAAAGTTATTAGGGGGGGACAGACCGACAGACACACTTTTTCCCCATCTCAATACCCTACTTTCAATTTTTTTATTTTTCAATCTTTATTTAATTACTTCACTTATTTTTGACTTTTCTTGATTTTTAACGATATTTTCACGATACATTAAGCCTTCTTTCATGCTTTATTATTATTATTTTTTACTTTTACGGGAAAGTAGGCTAAAAATGAGTGCTAGTAATACAAACTTTAAAGCACAAAGTTTGATTTAATGGTACAAAGGTTGGTAGATTTGAAGATTTTAACTAAAGCTACAAAGTAACAGAATCCTGATCATGCCTAACAGGTATAGTTATATTTTATTATAAATGAGTATTTGCAAAACTTTTCCAAACGTAGAAATAAATCATATGATATAGAGTCATTTATGAGTATTTCAAGCAACTGGAGTATTATTAAAAATATGTCTCCTCGAAATATTTTGTCGTAAACTTCTTTCTTGAAGGAGATACGTAAAGTTTATAGCAGCGTTGCTTGTTACGCTGCTAACAAGACCCAGAGAGAATTATTCTGGATCTAAGCACGCTCTTCAAGAGATTAGAGATGATTGAAGTAGTTCTGAACTGTGTGATAATAATTTTTCGTAAAGATTACCATAGTGCTACGCTTCGTTTTTAAAAAGTTTTAAGTTCGTCGAAGTTAGAAAATCTCCCCATTAAAAGAAAAATAAAGAAAAAAATAATACAAATAATATTGATTGTATTTACATTATTTTTATTTTAAAGTCCATATATAAAAATGCATTTACTAAATATTCCTATAAACTATAATTATTCCAATGGTAGACATATTCTAATACCACATATTATTTACTTTTTGATTTACTTTAAAAATTTAGATGAACAAACTAAGTCTGCTTTATATAATACATATATAAAATAATCTAAAGAAATGAAATTGAAAAAGCGGAAACAATTTGTAAACGTTATGATGATCAGGTAAATAAATCCAGTACACATATTAGAACAATGCAACTAATCAATATTTATACATACAGGATTTCGGCAAAACGAAACAGTTTTAAAAAAAATCAAATATATAAATTTAGAACATAATGTAAAAAGACTATAGACAACAAAGACTTTTTTCATGCCCATCCCTTCTATGTAATGCCCCCCCCCCCTTCATAGGGGAGGGAGAAGTGGGCAGAATTCCAAACATGAGATAATAGGTTTTCTGAGAATCCTTTTTTTCCCCCTTTTGAAATGAATTTTGTTACCCGTAATCACTGGAACTTAACGTTTATGGTTTATTGAAGATTTATAATATATTTTAATTCAGTTCAGTTCTTTCAAATTCACCATCAACACAAGTATCAAGAGTTTGCCAGTTAGTTTCTAAAATCTTAAAATCAATATAGAAAACATTGTAACCGATAGATACTATTTGTAACAGCGATCATGGGTTTTTTTTTTTCTATCTTCAACTTACGAAATTGATTTGTCTCAGTAAAAGTACTGTAATTGGCGCTATAAAACGCAATTCATTAATATGATATAAACTCTCAATAACGAACAAAATATATTTACATAAATTATGCACTTAGACATACGTTATTCAATAAAAATATTTCTTTTGATATTACTCTTTCGAGTTGCTTACATGTTTCAAAAATTTTATCACTTAGTTAAGCCGTTCAATGTTCAAATCGATTAACTCCAGTTTAGGTCATTGTGCTAACAATTTTTAACTGAATGATAAAGTCACCAACTGTTACATTACACATTGGGTATCCAAGCTCCCCTTCGCAGAGCGATCAGGAATAGGCAGTAAGAAATGCCATCCGTTTTATAGATGAGCAACGCAACGGTGGAAGTAAGACATGGCTCATTATGTATTTGGGTGACACTAGATATCGCTACCATCCTTTTTTGACCAAAGAGTAAAGGGAAAGGAACTTATCCACCCTCCGGTACCGCCTCGGGACTCAAGGGTCCACGGATGTTCCATGCACGTATTCCCAAGTGTACATGGTGGGTCTTCAGCGGGTCGGTTTCCGAACACCCAATCGTCCGGTCGGAAGTCCGACATCCTAACCACTAGGTTTCCTCGGCCCTTCTTTTATTGTTTTCTATACAAATCGTTTTCGATAGGACTTTTCGGGTTTATTTTGATGGAATATCAACGGAAGGTGACATAATTTTTTGCTTTTAGGATAAGATTTTCCCTTTCTTTTATCTACCAAATTTTGAGGGTCATCGTTGAAAAAACTTCGAGTTAAGAGAGGTTAACATAAAGATATGGAGAATAATGAACATGGTGGTGAAGGGAAAGAAGTTGGGACCTGATAAAAAATTCGATTATAGTAGTATTCGACTTATCAAATTGACTGTATATATTTTGGGAACGGATTAACTAACACCTTAAGATTAGTATCACTTTGCTTTCACATTCATTTGTAGATTAGTTTCTCTTCTATTTTGTTCCTGACGTTTCTTTTTCTTTGAATTATAAATGGTTTAAAATGCATCGAGTATTGTGCAAATATTGTACACGCTCTTGTTAATGCAATGACTTGTTGTTAGAAGTTTGCTTTTGTTTTTATCACTTTTGTCCATTTGAAAATTTCAAACTTATTTGCATTTATTTTCTTTTCTTACGAATTAATTAGTTTATTCCTTTGTTTGTCATAAATTTATAAAAACGCATTGATCATGAGTTCCGTTCATCTTCCCCAAAGGTTTGTGATATGTCTTAAGATTATCTACTCCGTCAAAATTTTGCACAGAATAATGTTTTAAAACGTCTGCGCTTATGCAAGGCATAAAAATTGAGACTCAGTGCTGCCATCTGTGAGTGCCTGAAGAAAGCAGTATCCCTGCTTTCAATTACACGCCTGAATTGATGCCGTTCGCAGAGTTTGCGGTCAACTACATCATAATCGAATATCCCTATCGCTCTTTTACGCTACACTGCGTACCTCTGCACCCCCTTTTAGTAAAAGATTGCGGCTAGGAGAGAGCATTCAAGCAAAAGCGAGACTTACAATGCGATTTTGATGTCTTTTCGAGAAAGTTTGGCGTCTTTTTGATACGATTAGCCTACACATGGAAGCTTATATTCAAAACTGATAACCAGCATCCCTTTGCCAACGTAAATCTTATCACAAAAGGATGATTTATAGTTTTTGTTTTGATTTTTCCAAGTGTCAATCTGAATTATTTTTCTAAACTGATAGTAACATTAATATCAGCATTGAGCCTAAACTTCGCAACTAATAAGAAAGACAGGTTTAATTAATCCGTTGAAACTATGCATGCAAATGTACCATCATCCTAACCTACATCTGTAAAAAAAAATATATGAATTAGTTTCGTCATAAATTCGTAGTGTAAAGTCACTTGGAATAACATTAAAATATAATATTTCGTTGTTTGCAATGGAGCTGCATATTGGTTCCTTACCATTTGCAGACCTAGTGCATTCCATAGGGAAAGTCAACCATTCTTTCATGTGGTACCCTAATCGGCGGATGCCAATACCACTTGAGAATTGTGACACCCTGTTTCCCACTTGATGGAGGCACCTGGGATCTAACGATGCGAAATTGCACAGGGAATTTAATTTAGTCGAGAGTATTAATGCCAAATACAAACTCAAGGGATCATTAACATGCCACATAATCACCCGGCATGGAGACTGACGACTGTCTGCATCTCGAAAACTCGCCGACTTGTGAACTTGGGCGTTCGAAGCCAACGCCTTATCACTACGCCACCCTGCCAGTAAATATATTAAGTAATTTATATATTTATACTGTAATAAAGCCTATAAGAGAAACTTTTAAAAAATAAGGTGATTATAAATGAATGGCATAATTTCTTATTGATTTATTTCAGCTATATGAGCATTATGATGCGTACGCAATAAAAGTTTGTTAACCATTTTTTCTAATATCGTTTGGCCTCTGCTTTTGAACAATTTGTTTTCTGATTATATTTTCTGTAAAAGAGTACTCCGCGTGTTTTATAATGAGATGTTATGTTAAATGCATTAATTTTAAATTCACAGTCGCACAGTGGTAATACAATATTATCAACATATGTTATAATAAAAAGCAAACATTAAATAAATGAAGTGGAGGAAAACGTTAAAAATGCAACATAACATTATAAAAACTAGATAAAAGTGTAGTGAATTATGCAATTTACTTAAAAATACGTCTTTGACTGAAAGCTTATTCATTCACACAGAGGCGTAGCTAGGTGGGGGCAAGGAGTGACAGCTGTATCCGGGCGCAGCATCAAGGGACGCCAAATTAATGTTAGTTTACTTTATTTTTAAATGCGAAAAGAAAATTAATTGAACTGAAGAGGTGTGAATATGTTCGACAAAAAAGTGAGAACACTGCAATAAACCATATCGGGAATGACCAATGTCGCACAGGAGTGCGAGGGAAATCAGACAAATAATTTTGCGAAGCCAAAGTGTTCCATTTTTCCCTTAGAAGTAAATGTCGTTAATAAAAATGAAAGTTAAAAGGGCTGCTTTTTAGGGCTATTTATCATTTAGGACGCATAAAAGTTTTCTTAATTCCTTTCAGGGGCACCCCTAGGTCCCCAGGGGCACAGGGGGGCGCAGAATCTTCAGCCCCGGGCGCTGAAAACCCTAGCTACGCCTCTGCATTCACACAATGCATACATTGTGTGCATTGCATGTATGGTTTAAACATCAAGATCTACGTTCGAATCAAAGATAGCTAAGTACAAACACAGTGTTTCACGGTTACCAAGTGTCTGAATTTTTTCTTGTTATTTTTTGCTTCTAACATAAAATTTGATTTTTAGTATTCCGCGCATACCTTTTTTTTTGTAATTTTTAAGTATGCGTTATTTCAAGATTGAGCAATTCTAAAACAGAAACAATGCAAGCACAATGTAGAGCAATAATTTTATGTTACAAAAGAAAGGAAGTTATCCAAATGAAGCAGCAAACGTTGTTTGTTCACAGCTTGGAGCAGCTATTACCCAGACTAACGTTCCTAGTGCTATGCCTACTCTTTTAGTTTGTGGTCGCTTTATACCGTATCCACACCGACGTTCGTTTGGTCCGATCCATACAGTAAAATGATTCTATTCCGTTTTGTCGCAGGAAATTCCGCCGTTACGAGTTCTTCCGGGCCTGGAACAAGGGTGTAGCGAAAATAACTCGACCGGGCCGCCGCGATTATCTATCTGACTGAGCTTAGAACAAGTGAGAAGCAAAAATCAGTGAAATAATCGCGGTGGCCTCGGTTCTTTATAGAATCAGCTTTAATGTGGGCCGATCAGCGGTAAACAGTACAGTAGGTGCGAAAAGTGCATAAGTAACATACAAAATGGTTAGACAGAGAAATGTGCAAGTTATAATCTGATTGAGCTCGAATATTAAATGCAATAACCGATAGCCAGGGCCGTACCTACCGGAGGGCAGAGGGGCTATTGCCCCCCCCCCTTCAGCTGCGACAAATAAACTCTGAAGGGGCGCCAAAATCAGCCAAAGAAACCCAAATTTGAATATAACAAAAAAAAATTTTGCCTAAATATAAATATATTTGTTTTATTTATTGACTTAGTACAAATATCCGAATAACACATGTGGCAAAAATCTTGTGTTTCTCCCAAAAAAAAAAATAATGGATCATTACTCCCCCCCCCCCCCCTCATTTTTACACTTTTTTTCGCCAACCAATTAAAGCCACCCATCCTCTGATCACGTGAAATGAAACGTACTGCAGGGACATGGCATGGCGTCATTGCAACCACGTTGGAATAAAGATCGGCAGCATTTGAAATAAGATGCTCTTTTTTTATATATAACGTTTCTGCTTGGAGTTAAGTCATTTGCTGACAGTTAAGTTTTCTTTTAAATATATTTTCTAATTCTATACTATTGTTTAAAAATGAGTTCCACGTCAAAGTTGCCTGGTGCGGCTTATAAGCGCAAGCGTAATCGTGAAATGGAAGAAAACAAAAAGATGGGGGATTCTTTAAGAAAGCTGCTTATTGTAAAATTACCAGAAAACAAAAACAAGGAAGAGACAGAATAGCAATATTGACAAAATACAACAGCTATCGGAAAAAGAAACCATTGAAGAGGAAAACGAACATTTATTCACAGGAACCGAAACTCAGATAAAGAGCAGTTCTTTTTCTGAAGATAATGATATAAATGCATTAGCGTCTTCTTCTAGTGAAAATGAATCCCCCAAAAATAGTGAATTGAGCAATTGGAATTCCGAAAACTTGTCTATTTTCAATTTGACCACAGAAATGCCAGATCCAGCATGTTACATAAGCATTTCAAGACTGTTTTCAATAAACCGTAAGAGAACAAGTGAAATTTGGACCATGCTAACTGAATTCTTCCTTATTTTTGTTTCCTAAAACTAACGGAAGGCATTTTCCGACCAAATATTATACTAAAACTTTAGAAACAGGAGAGAGGATTGGACGAAAATGGTTAAATTACTCATCTAAGCTAGGTACAGTTTTTTGTTTTGCTTGCACGCTTTTTGCGAAAAGAAATGATCCAAATTTCGAAAACAATTTTAGTGATGTGGGAGTGAATGATTGGAAACACTTGGGGCAAAAATAAAAAACATGAATTGTTTGTAATGCATTTAGATGCTCTGGCAGCCTGGAAGATGTGGCAGTCAGGAAATAAAATTGATTACCAACTTTTTGCGGAAATTGCCAGATAAAAAAATATTTTGCGGCAATTTTTTCATAGGCCTATTGATGTAGTTATTTACTTAGCTGCACAAAATTTAGCTTTTCGGGGACAAGACCCTAAAATGCGTAAACGGTAATCTTTTAGTAACTAAAAAATTGATTTACTAGCAAAATATGACCCAGTTCTTAATGCCCATATGTTTAAAAACCATAAAAAAAACCTTGCCATAAAAAAAGTTACTTGAGTCCATTTGTATAAAATGAACTCATGCATTTTTGTTCAGAAAAGGTTTTGAATTCCCTTGAGAAGGATATAAATAAAGCCAAATTTTTTTCAATATTAGTCGACACAACTACTGATATTACGCATACAGATCAGTTATCAATTGTTATTAGATACTTACACTATGATATAGAAAAGAAAGCGTATTCTATAATGGTTGTCTGGAGTATGGATATTCTCATTTTTTCATTTTAGATATAAATTAATTATTTTAATAGAGTATATTATATGGCCAATTTACATTTTTAGTAGTTATTTAAAAAAGGAAAACACGTTTACGTTTATAAGACAACGTGAATTACGAGTTTTAAAATTTTTATTAAAGTATTTTCCGTACGTTTTTAGTGAAAACCATCTAGTTTGTAGTTATTGACAAAAAAAATGCACAAAGTTATAAAAAGCATAAAGCGCACGGAAAGTAATTAATATTATAAAACCAGATCATTTCGATACATAAGGGTAATTGCCTCATTAAAAACCACTATATTTTCTTGCGTTTTATTGGTTAAAAGCGGACATAAAAAATATCAGGGGGGGCGCAAATATCAGACTTGTCCCCCCTGAAAATATTTCTTGGTACGGCCATGCCGATAGCTGTCTTCGTTGCAACAAATCAATTTTTGAACTGTTGGTCAAATCAACCGCAAGTGATTTCATCTCACAATGAACGACTGGAATTTAATATTTTTTGATAATTTTGATGTGCCACCACCTTAGGATGAAACTTCCGCCAATGACCGAGCCCAGCTTCCTTATTTTACTTTCTTTCATTTTATTTTATCACTTTGTCTTTTTTTTAATTTTCGCATATTATATACATTATTTGGAAATGTTTCCCTCGGGCTTTATTTTTTGTTACTTTAAAAAAATATTTTTTTTTAGTTTTTGTTAAAAAAAAACACTTCGGTTAACTTATCTACTTTGCTTAAAGCAGAAAGTCGCAGACAGGACTGTCTAGACTGATTTTTCACTTCAATTCTATTCAGACGACTGAAGTTCAATGGATTGTTATCTAAATTTAAGCATTTGTACTCCCTTTAGAGTGTGTAGTACTAGGCAGAAGTTCGAAGCATGAATCAATCCCTTTTTCACTGCAACCTAGTTTCCAGCAACAGTTCGTTCACAACGCGTCTCTACTTTACCAAATAAGAATAAAATTCATGACTTTACTTTTAATGTTCTTAAGCTCCCTACTTTTCATTCGTCCCTAAAATTTCATACAATTCCTTGCTATGGTTTGAAATAACTGCTTCTATACAAAATATAGCGGTTTTTACGCTACGGTGAAATAACTATCAAGTATAATTCTTCAGTTTAATAGATAATACATTTCAGCAAATTCTAAGAATCTAGATTTTTTAGATGCAATTTATAATAATATACACAATGTTTCAGTTAATATACACATAAGAAAGAAAAACTGAAATATAATTAAAACGTACTGGAACACAAAGCAAAACCGTTAATCAAAACTGATTGCAGCAAAAAGGTCACCAAAGTAGGCGTAAGTAATTAAAATGAGGAGGAAAAGACATCATCAAAACTACTTTTACTGGTGCACTCAGGGAGCAGCAAGGATGTACATAATCACTCAGATAGTGTATTCCCTGGCGCTTAGATATCGAGTATATAGTTTTTATTGTTATTTGTACGGTTCTCCCAGTTGCTTTCTTGGAAATTAATAACTTTACACATGTAGAAATATACGCATGTATAACGCAGTAAAAATATTCTTTTATCTGAAACTTCACAATAGCTGCTGATTAATTTGTACATATATTCAGAAATTATAATAGCACTATTGTGAATAGTATTAAATCAGTAAACTGAGAGTAAAAAAGAAAGAAAAAACTTATAAAAGAAGAAAGCTGATTTTTCTAATATGCATATTTTTTTCTTTCTCTCAGAAAATCAGAGGAACTTGTCTCAATACCTTCTTGTATGTGTTTTTGAAATCCCTCATTTGTTTTGCGATTTAGATGAGAAAAACTCGTGAAAGAAGAGACCATTTTCCCCCTCAGAAAATTGAAGAACTTTTCTTAATTTCTTCTTGCATGTATTTATGCTCATTTGAGTTTTGAGTAAGGTAACTCGATAATCTAGAGAAACTTGTAAAAGAAAAAAAAACGATTTATGTATATATACATATATATATATATATATCATATAAATTTATTTCTCTCAAATAACTGAAGGACTATGCTTTAACTTCTTTTTGCGTGTGAAACATCGCACTTGAGTTTTGAGTAAGATAACTCGGTAACAAGGAAGAAACTTATGAAAGATGAGGAGGTGATTCTTTCTTTTTCTCAGAAAACTAGAGCAACATGTAGGAATTTCTTCTTGTATGTTGTTCATGCAATATATAGTTTGAATTTTGAGTGAGATAACTCATGCCTTTAATCATTAAATGAAATAAATTTCACAAAGAAACTCTTTTTACTACAGCTTTGTATTTTTAGAAACAATATAGAAAATATTTCTCTAGTGTGAAAAACCGATAAGAAATTAACTACTTTTTATTAAGAGTACCAAAGTGGGAATACGGAACAATAGAAATATCTGAAAAATAGATTGAAAAGCGAAGTACGACATTCAAGTTGAAACATATATGATGCTTTCATAAATATATTGTTTACAAAACATAAATTTCACAAAGGATCATGCGTAGGGTTGCAAGTTTGTCGCGGAAGAAAGAGCGCGAAATTCGCGGGACATTCGCGGCAAATTTCGCAAAATGTTCGCAAGAACATAAATATAACACAATATGGCATGAAAGTTATTCTTCATCCTAAAATATAGGGATATTATTAAAAATGGTAGGATTATTAACTTCGTTAAAGACATTTAAAAATTTGTATTGACTAGGATCAAAAACTCAGCATGTTAAAAAAATTTTGAGCTGGTTGAAAAAATCTATGTTGATTTTACTGCTTTAAAAAAAATAATTTTTAACTTTTTTCTTGTCACACGTTACGAGCCTTTTTAGATTTAGGGTGATCAGATTTTATCCTTGGTTTCTGAAATCTTTTTAAAATCGGACATTTCGCGAGGCAATAAATTAAAAAAAAAAAAAAAAATAAGAAAAATTCGCGGAGTTTCGGAAAGAGCTTTAAAAATCGCGAAAATCATCGCGGGAATTCGCGGCGCCTCAAACTTGCAACCCTAGCGTTATGCCGTGTCGTTTAATATCTTTTTCCTCCACGATTCTGGATACGTATATTAAAATAAAGCGTTTGCAGAAATATTTATAAGACATATATTTTAAAAGAAAACTAGAACAAAATATACTTAAAACTGAACTTTATCCAACATTTATAACGCTTGACATTTCAAATTATGCAGCACTTTTTCAATTGAAATGAGAGTATCGTCTATAAATAGTCCAGAAAAGGAATCCCGGTGCTCCTTGAGTATGTTCATGAAATATATAATCTGAGCTTTGAGTAATATAGCTCATGTATTCAACCATCCAATCAAATAAATTTCGCAAAGAAACTGTTTTCACTATATCTCTGTAGTTTTAGAAACAATATAGAATTATTTCACCATTTTGAAAACCTCATAAAATATTAACTACTTTACGCTTAGAGTACAAATCGAGAAATATTGAACAATAGAAATAAATGCACAATAGTTAAAAACTGAAGTGCAACATTCAAGTTGAAACATATATGACGCTTTCATAAATATATTGTTCACAAAACAAAAACACAAAGCATCATGCGTTATACAGTGTTATTTTATATCGCTTTCCTCTACGATTCTAGAAAAGTATATTAAAATAAAGCATTTTCAGAAATATTTATAAGACGTATATCATAAAAGGAAACTAAAACAAAATATACTTAAAACTGAACTTTATCTAACATTTATGACGCTTGACATTTCAGAATATGAAGCACTTTTTCCATTCAAATGACAGTATCGTGTTATAAATTGTCCAGAAAAGGAATTCCATGCTCTTTGAGTATAATATTCAGTAAATTTGAATTCGATAAGGAAAGTTCTTTTCATAAAGTTCATATTATGCGTAGCTTTCTTAAATTTCGTTTCTTCATCCTTTCAAGTTTCTTCTTTATGAAATTTATTGATTTCATGCTTTCTTTGATTCAAACTGAAGAAATGTGTTTGCTTTTGTAGGAACAAAAATATTTTGCTGCAGTTAAGAGAAACAAGTGTGAATAAGCATATATTTATTTGTTTAGAATATATACTTAGATATAGATTTCTAAATGTTCGTGTGGAAAATGAAATTAAAGCCGTAATCATATCTTATTAAAAATCTAATTTTTCATTTTATAGCTTGCTTGCTCACGTGGGTACAATTATCGATTGCAATATGGGGCAAAAAATACGGTTCCGGTATTCAGTATTTTTTTACGTTGTACCGGAATATCGATATTAATACGGGTGGGTAATTCAAGGAGAGTCGCCCCACTGTAAAAGAAGTGGCTGCTAAATTTTAAGTTATTAATAATTTCAGTTTAAATTTTGCTAGAAAAAATGTTATGTTACATAGTTTAAATGTATATACCGGAATTTAACCCTTTGCGGTCGTATTAAGTTTATACACGGGTGTCATGCTGGTCGGATTTAATTTTCGTTGAACGAACAGTAATACATAATATTTTGAAGGAAAAATAAAATTTATTAATTATTTGTTAAACTTTAGACATAAGTAACAAAATATGTTTTAATTTTATGTAAAAGTTATATTTTATAGTTCTCCGTCGTGTGGTATCTTTCAAAGCAGTCTACAGTATGAAGCCCTAGGTTTCGAGAACATGTGTCGCAAAAGAGACATTCCATTTCAGATCAGGCAGAGGGTGTCACATGACCCACACCGATTTTTTTTTTTTTTTTGAAAAAATTACAGTAGTTACAACTAAGGGACATATAAAATATCCCAAAAGGATTTTGCAAAAAAAAAAAATTATTTCTCTAGTTACAGACGTTTAAAATTTGGGACAAAGTTGGCCATTTTCAGAAAATCGGCAAAACGCTCACTTTTAAAATGGCCACTGTTTCAAAGGTTTTTAACCGATTCGAATGATTTTTTTTCTATAAATAATGAAGGGATGGTATTTTATTTAGACACTAATTTTAAAAATTTAGTTGGCTTCATTGATAAAGAAAAAAAAGTGTTTCTAAAGTGAAAAAATAATGTTTGTTCCGACTTCAGGATTTTTCTTTCTTATGAAAGAAATTTATTTTTGACAAAACAGAGGTGGCGATCTAAAGTGTTGTTATGGAAGTTTTGTATCAAATTTTATTGTAAGCCTAAGATGCATATCCTCTCAGAATTTAAATTTTGAAATTTGAAAATGTTCAAAAATTACTATTTTTGAAGTGTGATTACTTAAAAAAGCCATTTTTTAAAAATCTAAAAATCTGCTCATTTATTGCCCTTAAGTTTCTTAATGAGCTGCTATCAATTATATTGTGTATTTTTGCCCCAGATATGTTTTATGATTTTTCAAAAATGGCCTTTCGTGCGTTTCTCAAAAAAGCCAGAAATTCAAACTCATTTTAATTTAATCACTTTAATCTAGTATTTAATCAATATTTATTAAGAAATATACTGTATTGTTACACAATTACTACAGATAAATTGTACTTTACCTTCTTAGAACTTAAATAGCTCCTAGCATAAAGCGTAGCTACTGTGATTTAATGCATGTTATTGTGTTCAATCCAATTACTAGTTTTAAACTCGCACAGTTTACATCAAATATGTTACAGCACTGATATACATAGTTTTAAACGCATGTGAAATTATGTACTTAAAGCAAAATAAGTAGAATCAAGTTCTTGAATCATCTTCTACTCGTTATTACCAAAATGCAAAGACTAGGAGGGTTCAGATGGTGTTATATTTCTTGTGGTATTATATTCTGGCTATTGAAATATTTGTTCTAGATTATCTGTGTACAAATTATTCGATAGTGTCCCTTAACCATCGGTGATACATTCTTAATTTGCCCCATTCAATAATTCTCATTCACACTTTTAATAAATTTTCCTGTTTAGAAATCATGCATTGAGTTATATTTGTTTAAGAGGCTGTTAGTTTTCTTCTGTTTTCCACTTCTTGTTTGCTCGTGTGTCCCATGTAAGCATTACTATTTTAGGGATTTTTACTACTTAGCAGTATTGTAGGATAGCCAATAATGTTTTGATTGTATTCCTACAATAAATGTTACATTTGCTGTTGTTTGGTATTTGATATAAAACGTGTGAGTTTGAAACTAGCAATTGGATTGAACACAATAACATGCATTAAATCACAGTAGCTACGCTTTGTGCTAGGAGCTATTTAAGTTCTAAGAAGGTAAAGTACAATTTATCTGTTGTAATTGTGTTACAATACAGTATATTTTTTAATAAATATTGATTAAATATTAGATTAAAGTGATTAAATTAAAATGAGTTTGAATTTCTGGCTTTTTTGAGAAACGCACAAAAGGCCATTTTTGAGAAATCATATAAAATATCTGGGGCAAAAATACACAATATAATTTATAGCAGCTCATGAAGCACTTTAAGGGCAACAAATGAGCAGATTTTCAGATTTTTAAAAAATGGCTTTTCTGAGTAATCACACTTCAAAAATCGTAATTTTTTAACATTTTCAAATTTCAAAATTTAAATTCTGAGAGAATATGCATCTCATGCTTACAATAAAATTTGATACAAAACTTCCATAACAGCACTTTAGATCGCCATCTCTGTTTTGTCAAAAATAAATTTTTTTCATAAGAAAAAAAAAATCATGAAGTCGGAACAAACACTATTTTTTCACTTCAGAAATACTTTTTTTTTCTTTATCAATGAAGCCAACTAAATTTTTAAAATTAGTGTCCAAATAAAATGCCATCCTTTCATTATTTATAGAAAACAAATCATTCGAATCGGTTAAAAACTTTTGAAACAGTGGCCATTTTAAAAGTGAGTGTTTTGCTGATTTTCTGAAAACGGCCAACTTTGTCCCAAATTTTAAACGTCTGTAACTAGAGAAATAAATTTTTTTTTGCAAAATCCTTTTGTGATATTTTATATGTCCTTTAGTTGTAACTACTGTAATTTTTTCAAAAAAATCTGTGAGGGTCATGTGACAAGTTTCAAACCTGCCTGCCTGATTTGAAATGGAATGACTCTTTTGAAAAATACCTCTTTTTTTTTCTTCTGAGAACAATTAAATAAAATCGATATGTATATTTCAATTAACGTAGACCAGTTACGATTAAATTTTGCTGTACGATACGATACTGACATCATGCAAAAAGCAAACTGTGGTAGAACAATTTAAAAATTTGTTTAATGATTATCATAGAAAAGTAACACAACCTTTGTATTTATTATCGTAACATCCGGGGGGTGGGGGACTTTAACAAATTAATTTATATTTCTTAGGAATTATTTACATTCATTACTCAGTTTTTAATATGGGATTCTTTGTAGTGGCAACGCCTTAGTTTGCTTATATCGAGCGATCATTCTCATGTTTATATCTAGTAATATTTTCACAAGCTTTTCGAATTTTAAAGTGTTTTCTACGATTTTAAAATGATGTTTTGCTGATTTTCTGAAAATGGCCAACTTTGTCCCTAATTTTAAACGTCTGTAACTAGAGAAATAATTTTTTTTTTTTTTTTTTTTGCAAAATCCTTTTGGGATATTTTATATGTCCCTTAGTAGGTAACTACTGTATTTTTTTCAAAAAAATCTGTGAGGGTCATGTGACAAGTTTCAGACCTGCCTGCCTGATTTGAAATGGAATGACTCAAAAATAATTAGTTTGGCGTTTTCCGCCTTTAATTTTTCTGTTTGAACATGCAGAACAATCTTTTCTCTTTACATCTTCACAGTGCTGCAATGTATGTAGTTTGTAATTAAGCCTTCCTTCTTTATCTGAGAACGATGATTTTCCTGGTTTTGAAGATGCTCTTTCACGATAATTTACCTACAAGTTGTTCCACCAATTTGCGGAAAAAAAATATTTTAGGATTCATAATTACACTTAACACAATTTATAAAATATCATTTCGAATTCTACGTAGATCCTCCCCCCCCCCCCCCCCCCGAACCTTGTAGACTTAATATAATATAAGATAGGTATTAATAATTTAACTTTGTGCAAGTAAACAGTAATGGAAATATAATTTCACGTTAATTTAAAGCTTAAATTATTAAAGTTTTAATGCTCATTTGTGCTTTAAATTAACGTGAAATTATATTTCCATAAGATTGGTATGTTTCTTTGCTGTAATGGCTGAGAACAGATATAGGACTGGAACGGTAAAAAAGCACTGGTGGCTGAGAGTAGACATGCGACCGCAAAGTGTCAATGTTTGAATGTTTACTTTTGAATAGCAGGAGAAAATTTACAAGGGCCATATTTCCTTACTTGTGAGGTGAGTTGCCCAGTGAAGATGGAGTAATGCCCAGCGAAAATGAATAATTTAAAATAGCAGACATGAAAATTTTTGCACCTTTATTACCAGAAAAGAACTTAAAAAAATATTTACCACCTTTAAACTTTGAAAAAAATACCTACAATGAAGGTATATTTCTCAGGTCTGGGAAAACAACAAGAAACATAAAGTTAAATCTTTAAATTTCGCAAGTAACGTAAATACTGAAGTAATAATCTTCTTCAAAACTTTGAAGACGTAACATAAAAATAAAATTGCATCTTTAAACCATTAGTTTTATACTTTCTTTCACAAATATAGTAGTATTTTACCATGCCTAGTAAAATTTTCATGCGTCCACTTTTTACAATGAATGCAATCAAACCATTCAATAATTGACGTGGCTTTATAGTAGTTTTCAAGGCATTTTAATCAAGTATTGATTATCATCGATATCTATTGCTTTACTCATTTTAAATTTTACTATAGGATCTGAAGCTAATAATGCCTAATATAATATAAAGTGAGATAATAAGTGCCGTGATTGGTTCGAATCAACGCTTCGTAAGTTTTTTGTTTTGCATTAGCGCTTTGAATTCCTGTTTAAATTGGAAGTGAATGTTTGTAATTCTAAATTATTCAATAATAATGGGGAGCATGAAAAACTTTATTTCTATTTTCTTTACAGGAAAGTGCAGAAAAATGAAATGTATACATAATGTGTGTTACAAATAAGTTAAATTAAATAACTAACTCAGTGGTCTATCAGTATCAGTCGCACTGAGGAGAGATTATCGCTAGTTGAAATACTTAAACAAAACAAGCTCTTGTCAAAAAGGAAAACTAAAATGTGTAAAAGTTGTTGAAACGTTCCAGGCTGAACTTGAAAAATTTAATGAATTACGATCGAACTTCGACAGCTGAGTGAACTCGTTATTAAAGAGCAGAATTTGCTAATCGATTTTCAAAAACCTTTTTCTCACAAACTGTTGTGTGCTTCATGATCGAACCAAAATTTAAAACCTCAAATGATCTTTCTTTGAAATTTAACAAAAAATCACATATATGTAACAGTTAAAAATAAAAAATATTTGTGAAATAAAGCTTCTTCATTTACGTAAAAATAGTCGAATTAAAAAGAATTTTCATAATTTAAAGCCAGTAAAAGAAACTGTTTTTTTTTTAATGGCGGATAAAACAAACTATCAAGAGGGAATGGGTTAATAAATGAATTAGTAGCATGATATTTTTTCCTCCTGCTAATACTCAGTTGGACGCGTTCAGGTCCCTCAGAGTGCTCCGGTTTCAGTGTAATTTTAACTTAACCCCTTCGCCTTTTAGTACCTCGGGACATAAAAAAGGGGAATAAAAACCCACTTTCGAAAATTTCCATAACTGGGCGGGGAATCTATGCAAAATAAAGCACAGATTAAAGCTGACAGTTTGAAAAGCTATATCACACAAAGCAAGCGCCTCTGGTCACAAATGCTGTGACGGTGGATATCACAGGAGACATTTTTCAAAGATAACAATAAGTGAGTGATCTCAACGCCGAACATTTGATATGGTTTCTCCGGTAGTTTCCATTAACAATAGCACATGTACTACTTCCATCTCTCGTGGCCGCTGGTGGTAGGGCAGTTCGAAAATGACTACTTGTGTTAATGTGTTTTGAAGTTCATTTTTCTTCCCCAAAATACATGTATGAGCTGAAATAATGCATGGGAGGAAAGTACTTTCCCTTAGGGGGGGGGGGGGGTTGTTAATGTGCAAATCGGAGTTTGTCAATATATCCGTATTAAAAGGCACATTAAAAGTTTATTGTGGATTTTTGTGTGATCGAAGTTATTGGTATTTGGGCTTTTTTTTTAGTTTTATCTCAGTATTTTTCGCCTTGAAACAACTGCATGTGGCTGTTACATAAACAACCAAACCTTGACAGCTTTTAATATGAATCTTAGAAAAATCAAATATTATTCGATGATCATGTGAAATATATCAGTGAAATAAAATGCTTTTTGAACCATCCATGTACTGTTCATTCTCGTTTAGCAGACCTATAAAGGTCACGCGTTTGCACTTCAGAAAGGGGTGATAGGTTCGTGGATGGGCACAAGCGTGCACTTCTTATCTCATAGTTTTTTTTGTTTTTCTTCCTCGATGTTACTTTTAATTTCCTATTTTTTTTCAGTCTGTTTCGTTTGATGCGAGTCCAAATGCCTCTATTTATTTCTCACATTATTCAAGTAAAAAATAAAGCTCTTAGGAACGTTTTCATATAATATTATAAAATTTTGAGATTAAAAAATGCAAAATTAACTCTCAGTGGCGCTACCAAAAATGTTTTAGGAAGGATTTTGAGTTTCTTTGCTTCATGCTCCGAGTAATTTTAATAGATAATATTTTTATCATTTTTTAATGTGATAAAAAAATAGAGTACTGGAGCGCAACAAATCTCTTTGCACCGGCTATGCTCCAGTTTCGAGCAAAATTTCGTAACTTCACTGCTCCACGCTCCTGCTCTACGCTCCGCTCCAGATCCCTGTTTTTGGGGTGGGGGGGGGGGAATTGTAGCTATTTTTCCCCATATGGAAGTTTTTCTTTTAGTTGCGGAAAGGCGAAAAAGAAGGGAAAATAACGTAAATTTCTGAGTAATAATCTGCAACCCCTTTAAAATTATCATATTTTAAAGGAATTAAAACCCCTCTGCCCGTCCCCTTGCCTACAATTTAATGCTTTATTGAATAAAATAACTTGGTTTTTCCCAAGAAGCTTCCATAACTTCTCTTAAGTAGGGAAGTAGATAGAAAATGACAGTTCTGTAGCAGCAGGGGAATCGGGGATCGACCACGCCCCCTTGATCCCCTGTCACGCCCCCCTCCACATCCTGCTCCTCCGCCTGCCGAGTGGGGTTGAGTAGTAGGGTTCCTGCTGCTAACCTCGTAGAACATTACGACGGTTTCTGAGTGGAGTTGAGTTGTTTTTCTTACTTGTTACACCGAAGTTTAGCTTTCTGGGGCTGGCAACGTTGATACTACATGTAGCGGTTGTCATGACAACGAACTTGTAATCTTTTTGAATCGATCCTGCTACCACCTAGTGAGAGAAATATTAATTCATTCATTTAAATATTTTTTTGACTTTGAATATTTTCCATCTCTCTAACTCAAATCGCTCATGGCGCTACCTAGTGAGAGAAATTATGTTTTTTTTTTTGATCTGGTGTTTTCTGAGGTTATACACATGGCGCCATCTAGTGAGATAAATATTAATAATCTCATTTAATTATTTTTGGACTTGGAATTATTTTATTTAATTTATCTTTCCTAGATCGGGAATCGAACCCGCATCGTCAAAAGATCTTCATGGCAGTCAAATTGTAAACGCGCAAATTGACTATGCCATGAAGACCTGATAGCTACAGCGCTAAATTAAATCTTAATATAATTCTTTTTCCAGTTGTTTTGGAAAGAGTGATCATGCTGACATCTAGCGAGAGAAAAATTATTATTATTATTATTATTATTTTTTGGACTTAATCGTTTTCCGATGTTATTTTTAATTTCCAACTTTGGTTTTTCGCGAGTGGTAACATTAATTTATTGTTTTTTAATTGGTAACATGTTTTTACTTTTAATTTCAAGAGTTGAAACGCTGATGCTATCATCCAGTGAGAGAAATTATTTTTAGACATAGAATATTTTACTCAATTACTTCCTGAAAGTGAAAATTAATTTTTAAGTTGATGATCCCACACCATCACGATGTGACTTACATCACACACTCCAATCAACTATTTTGTACATGTTTATTTAATTTAATCATTTCAAAACAAATGTAAATATTCAAGCAATTATACATAACGGTAAAAATAAATTGACCCTAGAAGTGGAAAAAATATAAGTATCATGCAGTGAGACTTCACTTCTACAGTCAATTGTTTTTAGGATACTTAAACATAAATATACTCACAAATCGATACCACTTCTTCTACATTCCTGAAACGAAATCTCTAACAGAGCACAAAATTTTAAATGAATCAATTATTTAAAAATAGATCATTGGCCATACTAAATGTATTTTTTTTTCCCAGAATATATCAAGATTTAACTGTCGTGTTAAAGCGATAATAATTATTTCCATCAGAATTAAATTTCACAATTTTTAATCAACTCCTAACATTAATTTAATTTTAAAATCATCTCAATAAAGTGTAATAAATAACTATCTTTTAATTTTAAGCATATTTCATTTTTACATTTGTAATTTTTCCCCTAAAATATCAAACACAGAATTAATTGTGAACCAATCAAATAGCTTCTTGAGGAAGACTTGATGTAAACCAATCAAATCAATCCTCGGAATTTACAAAATTTAAGTCAAAGTTAATTTTGAAATGTTTAAGACTTAGAAATATTTTTAAAAACTTTTTTCCTAAAGTATTAAAGACAGAATTAAATGAGAACCAAACAATTAGCTTCTTGAAAAGGTAAAGACTTAATAACAATCCATCCAATCGATCCTCGTAATTTACTAAATTTAAAACAATTAAAAGGTTTATTGAAATATTTGAAACTTAGAAAATGAACAACAATAGGTTTATACATGCTAATCTAACAATAATTTTGTAAAAAAGCGATGATTTCTTCTATACTTAAACAGGTTTACACCCATTTTTACTGTTTTCCATGAATACAAATCAATGTATTTATATTAACTAAGAATATATTTACATTAGATAATCATCCTTTAATCAATATTATACCGCTATATTTTTTCCAAGTTTAAGAGTTTGCATGAAATAAGAGAAGTTAGAGTATGTTCGGCAACTTGATTTTACATAGAATAATAAGCGAAGGTTTTATGTATTTCAATATTATTATTTTTTTGTTTTCAATTTAGATTTTTTCTTACACATTTTAACGTTTCAAGCGAATACAATCTACGAGATTATTGTAGTCATATACATCATGATTAAAGAAACTTTAAAAATAGTCAAGAGAATATTGCTGAATTTGTAACTGCGAAGCAACACAACAACCCGATTGACGTACAATACAATACATTTAACGAACATTTCACCTACTCAAAAGAGTTTCAAAACTTTGTCTTTAACATTTAACGAATTTTTCATTTATTCAAAGAGTTATTTATTTTTAGGATTTACACAGAACTCATAATTTACAAAGATTTTATGATATACCTACAACCGAGAAAAATATTTAACATAACTATTTACAACACGATTTTCACACACTGAAAAAGTTTATTACTTAAACACGACGAAACTTTAAAACTGTTCACACCGCAAATTTCATGCATTGAAAAAGTCTATTACTTACATACAAACTTAGAGTCTTTGAAACTAAGATCACATGAATACAACTTAATTTAAATACGGTAATTCTTAAAATCATTGCTACATAAACTACAGAAAATAAAAATGAAAGTTAGAAATATTATACTCAAAGACATAAAAAACACACACAGAAGATGTTATATCTGTTGAAACTTCTATCATTAAAAATAATTAATAACATCCATTATCAGAACTTGGCAGAATGAATGCTAAAAAAGCCTCTTAGAAATAAAGGACAATTTTACCACTTCCTCCACCGAGTACCTACTAAGCAAAGCAATCGTTGCGAATTTTTAGTTATCCTATACACGAACATAAACTAACTATACAACATCTAACAGTACACTTAGTGAATGAAGACAGAGAGAATGCACTTAAAATAATATCATTCACACGTTGAAAATCGAAGAATTTTTTCATGCAATATAGCTATATTTCACTTATTCAAAGTTACATGAAACTAATTTTAACAGACTGCAATCTTAGAAATAAAACTACTTTAAAGTCGAAATACAAATTATATAAAACATCATATACTTACAGAGAAGGAAAAGCATGCTTCTTCCTCGTCCAAACCGCAACGTAGAAATGACTCTTCAGGCTCTTATCAGCTGACGGAGATAAGGCAGCAATAGCTCATAGGCCACCCCAATCAAGCAGTGATTCATACCAGGTTTATCTTTCACAAGGGCACAGCCAGTAGCTTTCGATGTGGATTTCTCAAACCTTTTAAAAATATTTCATACACACAACTACATACATATGTATAAATTTAATTACTTTTACGGAAACCTATGTATTTAACTCACCAAACTCAGACAGTTTTCATTAAACGAGCATTTTTTCCTAGATATAATCCTTCAATTCATTACTTCCGAGTGAAGAATTTTTACCTTTAGTATTATAATCAAGCTATTCAATACATTAAACGAACATTTCATCTATTCAAAGACCATCTATACTATATATTTTTCTCTGTCAAGGAAAATCTATAGTTTGGGGAGTCGGTGCTTGGTTAGGGTTCCCTTCATTGCCGGTTAGCTGCCACTTCTTTTCGCGAGAAGAATATCTCCAATTGTAACTTTAAGATTAATGCAGTTTTAATTTTGAACTTTTTCTTTTACATGCTTTGTTGTGTTGCACTACATATATTTAGTTTTTCACAGTTTTAGCATTTTTGTTCGCGGAACTTTAACATTTTTAATCAAGATTTCAGTTGATGAATCTATGGTTTTGATACTTTATACTTGTTATTTATTCATTTTTTAGGTGTTTTAACATTTCGTGCTCAATAATTTTATGAGTTCAGTCTAAGTTTTAGTCGACAGATCTAAATTTTTTTACGTTTTGTATTTAATATTTTGATATTTTTGTGTTGCTTTAATATATTATACTTAGTATTTTTACATCTTCATTGCAGGTTTTAGTAGATAAAGTTAAGTTTTAACATTTTGAAAAGTGCATAACACTTTTACTTTGCAAATTTCCGTACTATTATTTTTTCGTTCTAATTTTCTCTGAATGCATTTAAGTTTTGTCATTGAAGTCAATTTGTCATTTAAGTTTGAAGTTAGCACTCTTTCATGCATTATTGCTTTGTATTGTGTATTTTTTAATATTTCACAGTATTAGCATTTTGTTCTTCGAACTTTTACATTTTTCTGATTAAGATTGCTCTAAACAAATCTACGTTTTGATGGTGAATCTATGTTTTCAAGTTTTATTTGATAACTCCAAATTTTTTGTGTTTTTTATTTAATACTTTTACATTTTATGTGTTGCTTTAGTATATTATACTTAGTATTTTTACGTCTTCATTCTACACTTTTTTACCTTCCATTTTAACATTTTGCTAATGTATAATACATGTATTTTTAAAATATTCGAACTTTTACGTTTTTTGTTCTAAGTTTTTCTGGATCAATTTAAGTTTTGGTGTTTTGTACTTAGTATTTTTACTTTTCTAATCCAATTTTTAGTAGATGAAATTACGTTTTTTGGAGTTTTGCAAGTGCATACCACTTTTATTTTGAAAATTTTCGTAGTTTTACATTTTTGTTCTAAGTTTTTCCGGATGAAATTAGGTTTTGAAGCTTTATAGTTGTATAATTGGTCCTCTTTCATGCTTTATTGTTTGTTTTTTTTACTGTGTTTCTTTACTTTTTCAGTTTTAGAATTTTGTTCTTCGAAATTATACAACTTTGATTAAGATTTCTGTAGAGAAATTATATGTTTTGATGTTGAATCTATGTTTTGGAGTTTTAGTAGATAACTTTGAGTTTTTTTATGTTTAGTAATTTGTACTTTTACAATTTGTGTTGCTTCAGTATATTATACTTAGTATTTTTATATCTTCATAGTACTTTAATATTTTCGTTATGTTTTTACTAAATAAATGTATATTTGACGTTCTGTGTTTAGTACTTTTACATTTTCTATACTAAGTTTTACTAGATGAATCTAAGTTTTGATGTTTTGTACGTAGTACTTTTACATTTTAGTGTTGCTTTAATATATTATACTTAATATTTTTACATCTTCATTCCATGTTTTAGTTAAAGTTTTAACATTCGCACACAGTACTTTTTACATTTCGCAAGTGCATTTCAATGTGCAAATCTATGTTTTGATACTTTATACTTGTTATTTAGACATTTTTATGATGTTTTAACATTTCGTACTTAGTAATTTCATTCAACTTCAGTCTAAGTTTTAGAAGATAACTCTAACTTTTTTTACGTTTTGTATTTTGTACTCTTAAATTTTTTACATTTATAGAATGTTTGAATATTTTGTACTCATACTTTTTACGATTTTAGTTTGAATTTTTGTAGATCCATCTAAATTTTTTAAGTTTCGTACTTAAACTTTTACATTTTCGTACAAAGTTTCACTTGATGAATAAGTTATATACTTAGAATTTTTACATTTTCATGTTGTTTTAATATTTCATGCTTAGTACATTTGGTTCAATTACATTGTCATTCTAAGTATTAGTAGATAAATCAGAGCTTTAACATTTTGTACGTAGTAATTTTTACATTTTTGCATTAAGTTTTAACATTTTGCAAGTGTGTAATACTTTTCTTTTGAAAAGTTCCTTACTTTTACATCTTGGTTTTGAGTTTTTCTGGGTGAATTTGAGTTTTGCAGCTTTATACTTAGCATTTTTACATGTTTTGTTGTTTTGTACTGCGTGTTTTTAATTTTTCAGAGTTTTAGGATTTTGCTGTTAGAATTTTTACATTTTTGATTAATATTTCAGGAGCCAAATCTATGTTTTGTTGCTTTATACTTGTCATTTTGACATTTTTATGATGTTTTAACAGTTTGTACTTAGTAATTTTACAACTTCATTCCAAGTTTTTGTAGAGAAATCATTTTTTACGTTTTGAAGTTTTAATAACTTGCGAATGCTTAACACTTTTGTTTTGTAAACTTCAGTAATTTTACATTTCCGCTCTAAGTTTTTCTAGACGAATTTGAAATTATATGATTTATCAAAAATTTTAGTTCTAAGTTTTGACCGTTTGTATGTAGTATTTTTTCTTTTTCTTTTTTTTTTTTATAAAATTTTATGATACATTGTTTTAATATCTTAATCTATGTTTGATGTTTTGTCTTTTGCACTTTAACATTTTCATTTTGCTTTTATCAAATTAATGTATATTTGAGGTTCTGTCCTTGGTACTTTTACATTTTTATACTAAGTTTTACTTGCTGAATCTAAGTTTTGAGGTTTTGTACGTTGTACTTTTACATTGTAGTGTTGCTTTAAGATATTATACTTAATATTTTTACATCTTTGTTTCATGTTTTAGTTAAAGTTTTAACATTCGTACACAGTACTTTTTACATTTTGCAAGTGCATAACACTTTTATTTTTGAAAATTTTCGTAGTTTTACATTATTCGTTCTAAGTTTTACTAGGTGACTGTAAGTTTTGATGTTTTACGCGCAGTACTTTGACTTTTCTTATGGAGTTTTTAGCAGGTTAATATAAGTTTTGCATTGGTAGTAGTAGTTGAAAGCTATGTTTCTTTATTTCAGTTAGTAATGCAAGTCTTTGAGTATAAAGTTTCTAACTTTTTTTACATTCTGTACTTTATGTTTAAAGTTGTTTGCAATCTTAGTTTCAAAGTAAAGATTTCAATTTTGTATGTAAGTAATAGACTTTTTCAAAACACGAAATTTGTAACGTAAATAGCTTGAAAGTTTTCTTTGTACTTTAGTAATAAACCTTTTCAATGTGTGAAAGACGCGTTGCAAATAGTTTTGATAAATATTTTTCTCGGTTGTATATCATAAACCTTATGTAAATTATAAAAATTGTGTTAAAGATTGAGTTTTGTAAATAAATAACTTCTTGAATAAATGAAATGTTATTTAAATGTTAAAGAGTAAGTTTTGAAAGTCTTTGAATAGATGAAATGTTCGTTTAATGTGTTATGTGCTTGATTACAATATTAAAGGTGTGAATAAAGTAAAGATTTCAAGTTTGTATGTTAGTAATAGACTTTTTCAAAACATGAAATTTGCAGCGAAAATAGCTTGAAAGTTATCTTCGAACTTTGCTAATAAACCTTTTCAATGTATGAAACTTGTATTGGAAATAGTTTTGTTAAATACTTTTATCGGTTGTATTACTCTGTGAAAATCTTAAAAATTGTGTTAAACACTGAGTTTTGAAAATAAATAACTCATTGAATAGATGAAACGTTCATTAAATGTTTAAGAGTAAGTTTTAAAAGTCTTTGAATAGATGAAATGTCCGCTTAATGTGTTATATGCTTGATTATAATATTAAAGGTGTGAATAACGTAAAGATTCCAAGTTTGTATATTAGTAATAGACTTTTTCAAAACATGAAATTTGCAGCGTAAATAGCTTTAAAGTATTCTTCGAACTTTGGTAATAAACCTTTACAATGTATGAAACTCGTGTTGGAAATAGATTTGTTAAATATTTTTCGCGGTTGTATATCATAAAATCTTTGTAAATCATAAGTTCTGTGTGAACCGTAAAAAAAAAATATGTTAAAGATTGAGTTTTTGAAAATAAATAACTTCTTGAATAGATGAAACGTTCGTTAAATGTTAAAGAGTAAGTTTTGAAGGTCTTTGAATAAATGAAATGTTCGTTTAATGTATTGAATAGCTTGATTATAATACTAAAGGTAAAAAATTCTTCACTCGGAAGTAATGAATTGAAGGATTATATCTAGGAAAAAATGCTCGTTTAATGAAAACTGTCTGAGTTTGGTGAGTTAAATAGATAGGTTTCCGTAAAAGTAATTAAATTTATACATATGTATGTAGTTGTGTGTATGAAATATTTTTAAAAGGTTTGAAAAATCCACATCGAAAGCTACTGGCTGTGTCCTTGTGAAAGATAAACCTGGTATGAATCACTGCTTGATCGGGGTGGCCTATGAGCTATTGCTGCCTTATCTCCGTCAGCTGATAAGAGCCTGAAGAGTCATTTCTACGTTGCGGTTTGGACGAGGAAGACGCATGCTTTTCCTTCTCTGTAAGTATATGATGTTTTATATAATTTGTATTTCGACTTTAAAGTAGTTTTATTTCTAAGATTGCAGTCTGTTAAAATTAGTTTCATGTAACTTTGAATAAGTGAAATATAGCTATATTGCATGGAAAAATTCTTCGATTTTCAACGTGTGAATGATATTATTTTAAGTGCATTCTCTCTGTGTTCATTCACTAAGTGTACTGTTACATGTTGTATAATTAGGTTATGTTCGTGTATAGGATAACTTAAAATTCGCAACGATTGCTTTGCTTAGTAGGAACTCGGTGGAGGAAGTGGTAAAATTGTCCTTTATTTCTAAGAGGCTTTTTTAGCATTCATTCTTCCAAGTTCTGATAATACATGTTATTAATTATTTTTAATGATAGAAGTTTCAACAGATGTTACATCTTGTGTGTGTGTTTTTTATGTCTTTGAGTATAATATTTCTAACTTTCTTTTTTATTTTCTGTAGTTTATGTAGCAATGATTTTAAGCATTACCGTATTTAAATTAAGTTGTATTCATGTGATCTTAGTTTCAAAGACTCTAAGTTTGTATGTAAGTAATAGACTTTTTCAATGCATGAAATTTGCGGTGTGAACAGTTTTAAAGTTTCTTCGTGTTTAAGTAATAAACTTTTTCAGTGTGTGAAAATCGTGTTGTAAATAGTTATGTTAAATATTTTTCTCGGTTGTAGGTATATCATAAAATCTTTGTAAATTATGAGTTCTGTGTAAATCCTAAAATTAAATAACTCTTTGAATAAATGAAAAATTCGTTAAATGTTAAAGACAAAGTTTTGAAACTCTTTTGAATAGGTGAAAAATGCTCGTTAAATGTATTGTATTGAACGTCAATCGGGTTGCTGAGTTGCTTCGCAGTTACAAATTTAGCAATATTCTGTTGACTATTTTTAAAGTTTCTTTAATCATGATGTATATGACTACAATAATCTCGTAGATTGTATTCGCTTGAAACGTTAAAATGTGTAAGAAAAAATCTAAATTGAAAACAAAAAAAAATAATATTGAAATACATAAAACCTTCGCTTATTATTCTATGTAAAATCAAGTTGCCGAACATACTCTAACTTCTCTTATTTCATGCAAACTCTTAAACTTGAAAAAAATCTAGCGGTATAATATTGATTAAAGGGTGATTATCTAATGTAAATATATTCTTAGTTAATATAAATACATTGATTTGTATTCATGGAAAACAGTAAAAATGGGTATAAACCTGTTTAAGTATAGAAGAAATCATCGCTTTTTTGTAAAATTATTGTTAAATTAGCATGTATAAACCTATTGTTGTTCATTTTCTAAGTTTCAAATATTTCAATAAACCCTTTAATTGATTTGAATTTAGTAAATTACGAGGATCGATTGGATTGATTTTTATTAAGTCTTTACCTTTTCAAGAAGCTAATTGTTTGGTTCTCATTTAATTCTGTCTTTAATACTTTAGAAAAAAAGTTTTTAAAAAAATTTCCAAGTCTTAAACATTTCAAAATTAACTTTGACTTAAATTTTGTAAATTCCGAGGATTGATTTGATTGGTTTACATTAAGTCTTCCTCAAGAAGCTATTTGATTGGTTCACAATTAATTCTGTGTTTGATATTTTAGGGGAAAAATTACAAATGTAAAAATGAAATATGCTTAAAATTAAAAGATAGTTGTTTATTACACTTTATTGAGATGATTTTAAAATTAAATTAATGTTAGGAGTTGATTAAAAATTGTGAAATTTAATTCTGATGGAAATAATTATTATCGCTTTAACACGACAGTTAAATCTTGATATATTCTGGGGAAAAAAATACATTTAGTATGGCCAATGATCTACTTTTAAATAATTGATTCATTTAAAATTTTGTGCTCTGTTAGAGATTTCGTTTCAGGAATGTAGAAGAAGTGGTATCGATTTGTGAGTATATTTATGTTTAAGTATCCTAAAAACAATTGACTGTAGAAGTGAAGTCTCACTGCATGATACTTATATTTTTTCCACTTCTAGGGTCAATTTTTTTTTAACGTTATGTATAATTGCTTGAATATTTACAATTGTTTTGAGATGATTAAATTAAATAAACATGTACAAAATAGTTGATTGGGGTGTGTGATGTAAGTCACATCGTGATGGTGTGGGATCATCAACTTAAAAATTAATTTTCACTTTCAGGAAGTAATTGAGTAAAATATTCTATGTATAAAAATAATTTCTCTCACTGGATGATAGCATCAGCGTTTCAACTCTTGAAATTAAAAGTAAAAACATGTTACCAATTAAAAAACAATAAATTAATGTTACCACTCGCGAAAAACCAAAGTTGGAAATTAAAAATAACATCGGAAAACGATAAAGTCCAAAAAAAAAAAAAATAATAATAATAATTTTTCTCTCGCTAGATGTCAGCATGATCACTCTTTCCAAAACAACTGGAAAAAGAATTATATTAAGATTTAATTTAGCGCTGTAGCTATCAGGTCTTCATGGCATAGTCAATTTGCGCGTTTACAATTTGACTGCCATGAAGATCTTTTGACGATGCGGGTTCGATTCCCGATCTAGGAAAGAGAAATTAAATAAAATAATTCCAAGTCCAAAAATAATTAAATGAGATTATTAATATTTATCTCACTAGATGGCGCCATGTGTATAACCTCAGAAAACACCAAATCAAAAAAAACATAATTTCTCTCACTAGGTGGCGCCATGAGCGATGTGAGTTAGAGAGATGGAAAATATTCAAAGTCAAAAAAATATTTAAATGAATGAATTAATATTTCTCTCACTAGGTGGTACCACGATCGATTCAAAAAGATTACAAGTTCGTTGTCATGACAACCGCTACATGTAGTATCAACGTTGCCATCCCCAAAAAGCTAAACTTCGGTGTAACAAGTAAGAAAAACAACTCAACTCCACTCAGAAACCGTCGTAATCTTCTACGAGGTTAGCAGCAGGAAACCTACTACTCAACCCCACTCGGCAGGCGGAGGAGCAGGAGGTGGAGGGGGGCGTGGCAGGGGATCAAGGGGGCGTGGTCGATCCCCGATCCCTCTGCTGCTACAGAACTGTCATTTTCTATCTACTTAGGGACAGTAGTGCCCGCGGGCGGAAGGGGGGTAGGATCATGGTGCAAGTTGCGGCATCAGAATTTTTGAGGAAAAAATTATTTTCGGAAGATAATTATTTGCTGTATGAACCGGATTCCTGATATCCGACAAATTTTTAAATAACTGGAATCTGAGTCTGCCATTGCACGAAATACCCGGCAATCCGGCATGCGAAATTTGATTATTAAAATTTAGTTATCTAGCATGATTTTAAAACGTATCTAAATTACGAACTTACTACGTATTTGCAAGCTGTGGGCTATGCGATTTTGGTTTTAAAAATATGCACAGAATTTACAGGCTTCAAAAATTAGGGCAGGTTATTCGGTATATATGTTCGTTAGGGAAGGGGATATCGAGAATACAGTATACGAAAGTTGAACTGGATAGGAGGAGGGGGACCGCTGATCAGGGATCTGGAGCAGCCCACTTTTTTGAGTCACTCCGCTCCAACTTATAAATATTTGATACGGCACCACTCCAGGTCCGCGCTGCGCCGTGCTCCAAACAGATTGTATTATTTATCTCCTTTTTTTTAAGTTAATTAATTTTATTGTCTAATAAAAAGTTTAAATATTTATTTTTTAAATCAATCAGTGGAGCACAATAAACGTCTTTGCTCCTGCTCCATTTTAGTTTAAAAGCAAAACCTTGTTGATCCACTGATCCGCTCCAGATCTATGCTCTTGAGTAAAATAGAAGTTTTGAAAAGATTTCAAATCATCATTGTCAGAGCAAGGGGCACGGGCCCCTTCTTCTGGTTGAGCCACTGATACTCCGGTAACTCATCCAAAACGGGAAAGTAAAATTTCCGGGGTTTCAGTGCGCACCATTAGAAAGATTATAAATATTTGAAGTTCAAGTTGAAATTATTTATTAAGAAAATGTATCGCGGCAGCATTTCTGAAAAGTTTTATCTAATTTTCCAAGATCCGCTTAGAAAGGGAAATAAAAAAATAAAACATCCGCACAAACCCACTCCCGTTAGGCTGAATTAATATAGGGGAAAAAAAGGAAAGGAAAAAACAAAACACTCATCGTAACGTCTATCAACCTATCACACCTATTTCGATAAAATCGAAGCAGACCTGACGCATGCGCAAATTCTTTCATGTCTCTACTTTAGCATTATGGACAGTATCTGCAAGCTATAAGGTAAATCTATTTTATTGCAGAGAAAACCAGTCCATATCTATATCGCTAACTTTCAAATCGCATATCTCTGTACTTACGAGAAATAAATACTTTTAATGAATAATGTGCATTAAGAATCTTGTTTGTTTCAAAAATACAAATGTAAAAGAAAAGTAATACAATATAAAATGTACAACCTAAACAAAACTATTAGTTTTTCCGGTTTTAAAAGTAAAATATGTTTACTCTTTCAGCATTTGTTGCATATATGCTTTGCTTAATTTTGTGCGCTTAAGTATCCTGCACTACGTGTTATTCAGTAAAGAACAAAACGTTACTACTTAAACAGGAAGTTGTTTTGCAGTATTTTTCCATATTTGATTGTAAAGTATTTATGTTTTTTCAGTAAAAACCCAAAGTTGCCAAACGATTTTTTAGCCTTCAACCATACTTTATTTTATTTACTGACGTTGTTTTTTGAGTCATATACGCTTTCTCGTTGTACTGTTTTTCTCGTTTCAATGTTTTTAAACTTCACGGGACATCGAAGACCAATTTCTCCTTTGAGGACTTTGGTGATGACTTATAACAAAAACTGTGTTGTAAGGTGATTGAATTAGATACTTAAAAAGTTAACACCAATTTAAAAGCCCTAAAAAAATCAACATACCAAGAGTTTAAAAAAAAGTTAAAGGATACATATCACATGCTTTAGTATACCTTTTAATAGAGCACTATGCTTAAATGCAATAATGGAGGAAATGAACATAGTTAAATTTTGCGAACGATTTAGCTGACATTAAAATCAATTTTGAAAATAATTTCTGCATTAGGTCACCCAAATCACTACATAAAGTTATTTAGTTTCAATGAAACAAAAAAAAATTATTTAATTCCTGCATAAAACAACACCTACATCCCCTAGAAATTCAGACCTTCATCAAATCCAGCACTTTCTGACGCCTGCCATTTTTTATCTAACGTATTCTGCCAAATCTCAAGATTAAATGCTTACTATTCACCTGCATAAGTGGAATAAAATAAAAAATATGTTTTAGATAAACTTAGAAACTAGAGCACAAAGAAATGCAAACACTTTGGAGTTAAAAATAGGAAAACCTTCTCACAAAAGACCACTTGTCAATAGCAATTCAATTTTTCACAACGCGTGAGAAAGATAGACTGGCTTGTTCCTTCGTCTTACTGCCCTATGCTTGCATTTTTTTTTTTTTTCAAAGAATATCTTACTTTCACCGAGTTTGAAAGGATATTTCAAAGTTGAGAAATCTCTTCTTCAGACCACAGGGCGTAAGGAAATATTTAATATCGTACTGCTGTAAAATGAGAACCTATAAAAAAATATAGTAATTTAATTCAAAATTGCCACTAACTATTGAAATCTTCTAATTCATTTATGTGCTCTATGTATATGAACAATTAAAAGTATATCTATGTGGTCTCAGGTGTGTGTCTAGGAGTATTTCATCAACCATGCATGACATAATTTAGCACAAACACGATATTGATTAAGGACAAACACACTACATTAAACATAGAAATAAACACATCCAAACTACTACACCAACAAATATAGTTCCTCATTGTCTCACATCGTCTCAATGAAAGAATCGGCTTCCGCACTGCCACGTTACACCGCGCATCTAAGTATCAGTCCGCGCGTATATTGTTCGGTAAGTCTATAGTATAGTCAACTTCGTTTCTCTACTGTGTATTACTCTATGTATACTCAGACATCATAATATCAGATCAAGCTTTGTTTCATTTTTTTTTTTTTTTTTTTTACATTCTTCAAAACAAGACATCAAATTTTGTATACTGTTTCTCTACTGTGTTTTACTCTCTTAATGCGCATCCAGACATCAAATTGCAGTATTGTGGACATCTGTAGCATGGCTTAAACTTTGTGTACTTTATTTCTCATCTGTGTATTGCCCAATAAATTTATATCCAGTTATATTGAGTTATATTGTTATAGTGTGGTGCGGCTTTGGCTGTGCGCAATAGCTCAATGATACTAATGCTTGTAGTGTGACAATTTTTGTTATCTGATGTTGATTTACAGACACTATGCAATCTTTCGTATTCCGCACCACGCGCATTATGACTTTTAGTGTTTTCCAATGACTTGTATTTTTTTTTAAATGGTTTTCATAAATTTGCGGTTAGTCGAGCTCTCCCGGAACCCCATTTGCTCCCGAGGGCTGGCACTCGGGAGCATCTAAAAATACGATAGGCCAGAAAATGGCAGGTGCGGGGGGTTTCTGGGCGCACTTATAGTATAGTCATAGTTCAATTGGGAAAAAATCCCATATATATATCCTGACTAACAACTGCTGCATTACTCACACATTTCTTTCTTTTTTCCAACGAGTTTAAACGCATATTAGGAAGTTCAAGAATATTTTCTTCAGCCCACAGGGAATAAGAAAATATTTAACTATTCAGTAGAGAGAGCACTCATGTAAGAAATTATAGTAATTTTATTAAAAATTCCCTTTTTACAGTTAAAATATTGTAATACATTTGTGTGCTCTGTATACATGATTTTTTTTAATCACAGAATGATTCAAAATTGTGTGCAGAAACGTTTAGTTAGTTAACATTAATCTTCAGTTGTTATTCTCAAATTATATTTTAAGTTCCTACAATACACTTGGGCACAGACGTCGTATACAACTACATAGAACATTTTTTTGTTGCTGATGCAACTCCAGATCATAATATCCTGAAAAAACTTTATGCTTGACAAAATCAACGTTGTCATACGCAGCATTTCTGCAGCACTTCTAGGACCGGTGAAGAAGCCTCAAGAACGAAAGTAACCTTATATTGTACGAAAATTGAGTTTTTCCACGCGATTCATTTTATATTCGAATGTAATAACTAGCCCCGGTCTTCCTATTAACATTAAAAATTAATCAAAGTACTGGTTTAAAAAATTTCCCTTTCTTTATTGAAAAGTTTGTCAGCATTGTGCGTTTTGGGCGATAGATGAAAGCATAGTTTTTTTTTTTTTTTTTTGCCAGAAAGTACTAAATTGACATTAGTATGTTGTTCTATTGATGAAATGCTAAATAACTCTACTTAATAATTTAAAAGTTCTTATAGGTGTAATAAAATGTAGTAAAAATGAAATAGAATTCTGGTAGAAAGCATTTTAATATTTTCTCAATTCAGACGTGTTTTCTGAATTCAGGGAAAAGAACACCCATTTTAGTGCTATTGGTTCGTTTCAGGTGGTGGAATATAAAATTCAGTGATAAGATGTTTTAAGATTTGATTCCGATGTTTTTTACAAGAAAAAAGAATGCGTTGATATCAGTATTTTGTCGCATAAGTTTTTTAATAAATTTTTGCCTTCTTACTTCATCTTCTATCCGTAAGATGTCAATACTTAAAGCACAGCAATATTCTGCTTCAGGTAAATCTGTTTTAGACAGACATCGGTTAACTATAGCAATGTTTTCATTGAAGCAGGATGAATCATAGGCTATGATTTCGCTTTATTAATAGATAGAGGAAAAAAGGTCGAAGCCACTCTTTCCAATTTCAAAATCGATCTTTAGTGCCTAACTACGCCGTTTCAGATGTCACGCTTTCTAGCTGTTTCGAAACATACACGCATACTTAAAACGATCGAAGGAGCCCTTTTTACTACGAAATTAAAAATTTGAAACAAATTTTGAGCAAAAAAAAGGCTAGAAAAAGCTTCAAGAAGGGTTTCATTAAAAGAATAAAAAAATTAATTAACTTCTTCCACTGAATGCGATTCAAATTTGATATGCTTGAAGAAATGTACTAATTATTAAAGAAAAATGTCCCTGCTGATGTTCAGTTTGACGCCATCATCTAAAGTAGTTTTCGAAAATAATCTTTGTCATAAAAAGGTTTGCAGCTCGGGGCAAAAGCAAAATCAATGAACGATTCTTAAACTAGAAAAAAAGGAAATGTAGATGTTAGATGGAATTTTTTAGCAGGAAAAGTTTGATTTTTCTTAGTAAATGTTGAAAATAATTTTTAGAAACATTAAAGATAAAATTCTGAATCCAAGTTTTGGCTTAAAAAATCTTAACATATTTAATACCTTAAAAATAAAATACGAAAATGAATAAATAATACATATACTTCTTTAATTTTTAATCATTTTTCAATGTCTTGCATGGTGTTAAAAAAAAAGAAAAATTCTTGGAGAGTACCTAAATTTTGAGTTTTATCAGTGCTGAAGTAAATGAAGAAGAAAACTCCCTGGTGCATCATTTGGGCAGATTTTAGTTGCAAGCCTTATGAAACTTAATAAAGTCTTCGGACTTCACAGTTTGTAGGCTGGTCAAACCTCTTGAGTTCATCTGATTAAAATTAATATAATATGAAAATCAAACATCATTTTTTAAAGAATTGTATGTGAAGCAAAATGATATTTCCTTGCCTTTTCAAAGTTGGTAAAGAGCTCATCTTGTGAATTGCAAATGAGTTTGCGGAAACTGTATTTGAAGAAATTTTTTCCAAACAATCCGTGTCCACTCCTGATACTGTTGCTCGCTGAATTGGTGATGTACTTTAAGATATACATCATCAGTAAACGAATAAAGTTGTAAACAAAGTTGAAAAAAAATGTTTTGTAAATCACATGCCTTCTTATATTAATTAGACAAAACCAATTAATAATTCATAAAAAACTAACCTTAAAGATATTTTTATGGATTCTGGACCTAATACGATATTATAAGAATCCCAACAACTTTTAATGTTCAACTCTCACTGTGAGAAACAAAAAAAAATTGACTTTTGTTACTGATAAATGTTTTGTTTGTCACGATGCAACATGCTATACAAGCTTTTATGAAGAATAAGAGACATTCTTGATAAATTTTAGAAAGCATAATAATTTCATTTTTTACCTGTAATATATTCAAACTCTGAAGCTAGATTTGAAAATATGTCCCTTAATGAATTTATATTTCATGAGAGATATTGGCTTCTTCATTTATAAGCAAAATATTGAAGTTTATTCCCCTTTAATTAATGCCGTTTGTTTGCGTTTAACTGTTGAACATAAACGCTAAATTTATGTTCAAAGTATTCCTCTATTTCCAGTGAACAAAAATACGGGCCACAACCTAGTTCAAATTCGCTTTGGATTTTTTTAATTTCTACAAATTATAGCGTAAAACTTTGTTTTCATTATTCAGAATGTTTTTGATCAAAAAAATATATTCATACTTATTTAACACTGAGAACAAAAGAAGCAATATAAAAATGTCAAACAAGAAAACAAGAAATTTATTAGCACAAGAATTCAGTTTGTTCACGTAGTTCAGTTATTTCAGTTTATTCAGCCGTTTTACTGGTTAGACTAATGTTCACTACAAACTTACTGCGCAAAGAAATCCCTTATAGTATCATTTAAGGATGGATATTCTTGAAGCCGAAAAATCTTTACGCTCGACATTTTCGCTCCAAAGTTTAATTACAAAGTATCGCATCCATCAGCTTCAGCTCACAATGATAATTTCTAGGAACTTGTTTAATAATGGTAATTTTTAACAGAGCATAATTTCTTGTATCTTTTTGGAGGATTTAGATGCACTCTTTTAATTACAATATTAATTAGAGTTAGGACAGAATTAATTCCAAAGTATAAAATTCCCAGAAACTTAGCAGAAATGAATCTTTATATTCATCATATATATATATATATATATATATATATATATATATATATATATATATATATATAGTGCTATGATTTAAAAAGATGAGTACGCCATAACCACCTTCATTATTTTAACTTGTTCGTTTCTCTATTTCTCAAGATTACCATTATTCCTGCAGAATGTTGTTGTACTGACATAAGGAAATGGCTTTTGTAGTTTTTCAATATTTTGTATTGTTATTTTCTTGTGTGTTGTACTTTCCAATGTAGCTTCTTTAATTTGGATGGGCCTTGTGGAATCACTGAAAATAACTTTATTTAAGTGGCTAGAGTAAAAAGAAACTTATTCTAAGTTTAAAAGAAATAACAACATTTTCCTTCATACAAAAATTTACATTGGAATTCTATTCAACATTTGTATCTACTAAAATCTTCATTTGTCAAAATAAACAGAAATGGTATGGGTGGGGTAATATGGGCAGTAAGTGATTACAAAATGAAGGCAAAAGTTCCATTTATCGCCAAAATACTCTCAATCGAATAAGCAACTCGGTATTTCATTGGATTATCTCAGTCTTGAATGCAGATGCACATACGCACGCCCTTAAAAATGTACATACAGTTGAACTTTCTTAATACGAGCACGGTTAATACGAGATCATGGCTAAAACGAACATTTTGTTCATTCAGTTTGGTTTACTATTTAGTTACACTAAATAACTCACGCATATTACGAAGGCTAAAATACAAATTTCGGCTAAGACGAACAAAATTTCTGACCTATTCAGGAAAAATGTGCATGATAAAATTTAATGTACCTAAAAAACCACTAACCATTAATGATTTTTTCCAAAATTGTTACATTTTAAAGGTAAGTTCCCTTTTTTTTAATGTAATAGTAAGATTTAAAAGTGTATATTGGCAAAAATAAATCATTTGTTTTCAATATTTATTTTACTTTTTATTATAAATAGTAGTAATTTTCTTAAAATATAAACGTGCATTTCTAATACTTTTTTCCCACAATTTTACTTATTCACGGTTGTTACGAATAACAGCTAATACGAACAAATTCGCGAATTTTTGGCCTTTCGTATTAAGCGAGTTCAAGTGTACTTAAAATTTTGTACCTTTTGATATCTTGTTCCACGCAAGCTAAGCTTGCCTCTCGTTCGCTTCCTTACCTTGCTGAATCAGATGCTCCCACAATCCTTTAAACGTTGATAAATCAAATGTACCAAGATTTTTTTACAATTTTTTCTTCATTTAATTTCGCATCATTTTTTCTATTTCCGAAAATAAATAAGTAGTTACAATTTTAAGTATACTAAGCACATAAATGTGCTGTTAAAAATTCATCGCGATTTTCCCCTAAGATGATTGGATATGCAAAACTGAGATGTCAAAAAACTCAGTCTGGACTTTTTTAAGTTGAATATCAGTTGATGCAATGTGTGTATGTGTGTGTTTTCAATACTAGTACAATAATAGTTTTATAACTTAACGTTGACTAATTATTCGATATAAGAACTGAATACATTTCAAGCTGCACAACATTTTTCTGGAAATTGTTTTACCATTTTTGTGCTTTTGATTGAATTTTGAAAATAATTTGGTGTTTAAAGGGCTTAAATAACACTTGATAAATGCATAAGTATACGTTTAGAAACTTCAAAATTGAACATTGAAAATACATGAAAACGCATTTTAATTATGAGTAAAATGGTAATTAACTGTAATTTTAAAAATCATTCATCTGCATTATTCTGTTTTTCGTCTCAAGACCAAACGTTAATTACAAGGAAGAAATCTTAAATTAACGGTTATTTATTATTAGGTAATGAATTCTTTAGACACTATTTGAAGTTAATTCGTCAAAATTATTGACCGCTACTTAAACCACAGGATAAATACTTCTATAGATATTTCCTTTATTTTTCAAAAAAAAGCACCTTTCAAAGCTCTCAGACCTTTTCCTTTTCTAAATGAAGCAAACATGTTGCGTTAGTACGATAAGTGATAGCAATGATCATTCCCGTATTTAAGGTATTGTGAGCCCCTGGGCTCTAAGCAAATTGCCCTCCTCCCACGCATACCACGCCCCCATCAGCAGAAACAAGGAAACAAGCTCTGATTTTCCGGACAAATCGGCTCAAGTTGAGTACATAATAACATGGAACGGAAGATCGCGTCGTAATAGTACGTGCATATTTCCGCATCTTTATATTGGACATCATCTCGAAAGTATTTTTAAGGGCAAAAAGGGTGTAGATCAGTAAAAACAAAAAAACCAGTGCAATTCAGTTTTTCACTTACTAAATGTCTTCATAGATGGAACACGATTAATTTGAATTTAAATTGAGTTATAGCTTTTCAAAAGATATAAGAGATTGCCTTTGTATAGATTACAGATAGATTTATCGACAGCCTTGTTACAAAACAAAAAAAATTATATATTCCATCTTGTTTCGCCAAGGAAAAAGAAAAAAAAGTATTTTCTCTGTGCGTAGGGAAACTGAATTAAAGCAAAACCAAGATTCTGAGGCGAAAAACAGTAAAGTAATCAATTAGTAGAACGGATAAAAATAATCCTATTCAACACAAGGGAGCATATTAAAGGTGTACTAACAAATTCAGACTACTTTTCAAACATACTCCAAAAAAAAAAGAACACCACAAAAATTGTTTGCGTATTATTTGAGAGAAAAAAATAATTGAAATCAAATAATTAAAAAAACTACTAAATAAACCTCAAAGTCCCTTTACTTTGACTTTATGTATTCTGTTTATATGATTAGAATGAAGACGGCAGGATGTTTAATTTACATTTTATGGGTTTCATTCTAACTAATTAGTATAACTAATAAGTTATTTCGATACTTACTGAATATTTATATTTCTGAAGAATTCAGAATCTCCATCTACGCATTGAGTAATATTTGAAACAGTCCTTTTCCAGTCAGAATATTTCAATTTATTTTAAGTTAGGAATAATTTGATTGAATATGTTCTGGAATTAAGTCATGCTAATGCATAACTGAGGCATTTAAGTGGCGAGCCATTTCTGTAGAGTTATCAGGGTTTTTTTTTTTTTTATTATCTTTACTGCGCCATATGACAGTATGGTTGCCCTAAACTCAGAGAAAAAAGTCTTACACATTTTTTTAGAAGTATAATCTTACTAATGCAAAAACAAATCAATAAAAGCTTCGGGGTTGGATCGTTTAGTTGAAGTATATGGTTCACATGCAGAAAAAATAGTTTCTCGTTCTTTTTTTATTAATATTTGTTGTGCAGCAAAATCTGTAAGTTTTGATATATAAATACTCTTACTATTATTGATATAGGGAAAAATATATTCCAAGTATACTACGCAATGAGATACAGCATGTTTCAAAACTTTATCCTTAATAGTGATTTCAAAAAACCTTCAGACACTTGATATCGAAAAGGACATGATCCTTCCAGACTGCGTTTTGGGATTCAACGCTTCAAACGTTTTAAAAATCTTAAAGGTTTTAAAATACATTAATGACAAGATTAAAACTGCATTACAAGTGTTCGGCAAAAAGGCTGTTGTTAACTCTCAAAAATCTTGCTTAAAAAAAAACTTTCTTTCTTTTATAACAGCACATCAAAAGAGGACAACGTTTTATGAAATGAGTTATCTGAGCTGAACAGTTTGTTTGCTTGAACGCGCTAATCTCAGGAACTACTGGTCCGATTTGAAAAAATTCTTTCAGTGTTAGATAGCCCACTTATCGAGGAAGTCTATAGGCTATATATCATCACGCTAAGACCAATAGGAGCGGAGCACCCATGAAGAGTGTATCTACCTCGCATCCCTATGACACCAACGGATTTGCCTTTTAACTTTAAGAGAATTCAATTTCCGATGAAGGTATCGATTGCGGTAACAATTAATAAGGCCCAGGGGCAAGCATTTAGGAATAGATTTACGCCAAGAGTGTTTTTCGCACGGGCAACTATATGTTGCCCATCGAGATCTGGTTCTGGTGAAAATCAATATCAACTTCTTCCGGAAGAAAACAGAACTAAAAATATAGTGTATGCAGAAACACTTTAAAATGACATTTGTTTTGAGTTTTCTTTTAAATAACCTACAATCTACATGATATAAGATTATAAAGACCCAGTACTTTATATGGGTATTTTTAATGGAATATGATACGTTTTTCATAGAAATACGTGACATCACTTTTTGTCCTACGCCAGAAAATCAGCATTATTTAAGATAGACCGTGCAACGCCAGGCGTCGCAGTTAGCCGTTTTGTGCGGTCTTATAAAAGAACTAAGTCCAGCATGATCAAAAGATCACTAGCTTCGTGCGAAAGCAATCCTAAGGCTTCGGCTAATTTGAAATAACAGGCTGGTTTAAATAAGCATGATTAAAAGAGTACGAGATTTTCGTTATTATAATTTATTCAAACACCTTTTAAAAACGAAGTTTGTAGAATTGTATCCTATTTAACTTACTTAAAGAAATTTAAATTACATTTTCAATTATTTGACATTCAAGAACAGTGCTGATTAATAGGAATCTCAGGTCTTCACATGTGTAACTTTAATTAATCATCCCCTAAAATATCAGTTCCATATAAATGTTTTTGGGTTTTTCTTTTATGTGATCAATGATGTCACTATGTGTGTGTAAAAGTTATGGAGGGGTATTTGTATTCTTTTTGTATTTTCAAGTCTGAACAGAATGAGACAAGTGCGGAAGTTCGTAAGAACTACTTTATTTATTTAGTTTTTAAGATAACTAGAATTAACTGCAAGAACATACCAGCACATTTCCGTTCCTCCCTCAAAAATATTCACTGTGACCTTTTTTCCCCTAATAGATAACGGGGACAGCTGTAGCTGATGACTAACGTCTTTCTTTCTGATTCATTACGTGATTTTATATTCTTACGAAAAATTATTAAATATCTATCAGCTGGTGTTGAACGAAATGGTCTGAATCGGATTCACACGCGGTCGGTCGATCTGAATGACCATCGAGGGAACAGTGTAGAAAAATTATTTTGTAACTATCTTAATTTTCTAGTAGCCAGATTCCGTTGCTACGGTTAATCTTGTATGATCATGTTCTCATTGAGATTCACAACTGAAAGTCATATCCTATATTATAATTATTTAGAATTCTGTCGTCTGGTTTGTCCAAAAACTACAGAAACAATTTTGATATTCTTTGTTCCTTAAATTTAGGATTTCAAGTAAAAATAATGCTTCGTCAACATCCACAGGAACGTACAACACGTTCAGTCCTCTAGCCAATAGTGGAGATATCGGGCCTGCCTTTGAGAAGTCTGCAACAAGAAACCGAAAAAATTATCCAATTTTTTTCCAAACATTTGCAGGAGGGCTGCCCAAGCTGCTACGGCCGCTACTGTCCCTACCCCTTTGCGAAAGGAAAGACAATGTATCTAACATTTAACACTTATGTATGGCAGGGAGGGAAGGATAATATCAAATGTTACTACCTAAAATTAGTCGTAGAAGAAACAAAAAGTTTTTACTTGACACCACTGAAGTCTAACACAAATCCATTTTAACATTAGGTAAATTCGCAATAGGAAGACAAACGTTGAAATTTCTATTTTGTTTCGCAAAACTAGGTTTTAATGTATACCAGCTATAGATGTGGCACTACTCATAAGGCTCTGTCCAAAGATGCTATTATGTGGAAAAATTTGAAGCTTTTTGGGTGCCTTTCTACGGTAAAGTTACGAATAAAGGTAAAATATGGTTAAACTTCAGCTCTGGAGTCTTTGTATGCTCTTCTGATGATTGTTAATAGAAAGAAAATTATGTTTGGACATAAGGATTTTTCTGTAAATATAAAATGTTACATGTAATAAAGTGATAAAAGAATTTTGTGCATAAGTAAACTGTAAAAATAATAATTGCACGCTTATTGTGCTTAAATAAGCGTGCAATTGTTATTTTTACTTGTTACATGTTATTTGAATTAAAAAACGAAATCCCTAATGGAGAGAATAAATTTTTCCTTTTTTTCCTTAACTTTTCATTATATATATATATATATATATATATATATATATACACTTGTTCTGTTTTTTTTTTGTTCAATTTTGCCTGCTTCTACTTTTGCAAAACAATTATAAGAGGTTTATGATCTCCATTTCCAACGTATTTTTACTTGCCAGTTATTAGTGAATAATTATTATTATTACTGCTGTTGTTTTTTTTAATTTTGAAACCTTAGCTGTTTTTATTTGTTTCTAAAATCTCCGCTATTTTTTGTTTTCAATGTAACTGAATTTGTAAATAAATAACAACGAAATGCTTAATAGCGAAAATCTAGATCCACCGTCCCCGCAACAAAGTTCTTCGCTAAATTCTTTTTCTAACAAGTTTTGCATCTAGAAGCTCCCTGTCGCATTGAAAAGGGGATTCCAAGCAATCTCGAAACATATGTCTGCGTTTTAATGCTTACTTGTGCTTTAAATCAACGTGAAATTTTATTTCTATTACAAAATCTACATCATCGGCATCAAATTTCACTGGCGCCATCTCGCGGTGTTTGTGAAAATTAAACCATTACATGATTTGAAGAATAATCTACTGCTGAGGCTTTTATTTTTTATACATTCAAACTGTGATCATAGGGTGTGAGTGGTGTAACAACAGGGCCAATTTGGAGGTCAAAAATTTGGGGGGTGTATGAGTTTGGTGGCCCCTGATTTTTTTATAAGCGTTATACATATATACATGGTGATGCATATATATATATATATATATAATGAACGGATAAAGCTTCTAGTTTAGGAGGGGCTCATTATTATATCATATCTTTAACAATTAGCAAACAAATCCGTAATATAGCGTAAGCGTTATTCGGAAAAAGAGAATTAGAAAATTATCAATATGAACCTGATCTAAGTGTAATATTTGATTTACGGCCCTGTCCGCTGTCCCCCAGAAATGATCGAAAATGAAACTCTCAAAACAATTTTATACGATTGATTATGTTAAAGCGATGAGGAGGGGGCGGGATAGGCTGCTCTTCCCCGGAAATTTTTCAAAGTTGAAGTCCTAAATTCGCAATTTTAGACGCTCATTGATGGTATTAGAGAGAGGGGGAATTGAGAGTTTCACAGGTTGTTGTACAACAGACCATATTTCGCTTTTAATGAAGGACGCTTAAATGTTCACTTTTTTAGTGCTAGTAAGTACATTAGCGTTACAAATATTTACTTTATAATCGCTGCAATATAATATCAATAGATGCATTTGCAAAAGTAAGATTACATTGGGTGTCTACATGCAAAATTTATAAACTGTGGTTAAAAACTCACTTCATGGTGTACTCGTACAATGTTTGCAAAACTTAACCTTCATGTTGAAATTCCACTGCATGTACTATTAATAACTAAAAATGTAATAAAAAATTAATACGAAACATGACTTCGAACGCATTAGTACATGTTTTTTCTTTTTTTTTTTTTTTTTTTGTGTGTGTGTGCAGGTACATTCTACAAAACACTTTAGCTAAAATAAATAAATAAATAAAACAAAAACAGAATGGAAATAATAGTCTATAAAGGGGAGCTCTTGAAAAATCTCAGTACTTTGCAGTTAAAGGAAATTTTTCAAACAAGAATGAAAAATTGTAACGATAATAAATTGTAATGAGAATACAGGACAAGAACAGCCATTATGTAAATTTTATAAATATTAATTTATCTCTTAAGTGAAGGAGGTTTAGTTATGATTCAAAAAGTATAGTAATTAATAGAGACAAAGAAATATGCCTGGCTTTAAATTATAAGTCCATTGTGTTCCAAGTCTTGGGATTCATTCATTTCAATGGAATATAGACAACTTACTATAATTTAAACTAATTAGAATAGAATCAATTTTAGTCATTTTGTCAAGTTGCCAATTTTTTTGTGGTTTTAATGCTTATTGGATGGATGGAAAGCTTACAATGCGTCTGCACTCAATTGCCAAAGAGTAATCAAATTTCTTATAAAATTTAAATAGTTGCTTTAAAAATCTATTTTCAAAGAAAAAAAAATACTGGAAATGATGAAACAAGTAAAGTTGGGTATCTCAGAAATATAAATGTATATATATAATAAAAACAAAAGGTAATAACTTTTTTATTAAAGTTGAAAAAGAAAATATTCGAAAGAAAGGTTTTGGCTTTCATAAATAATGAGTTACTTGCTTAAAAAATAAATAAATAAAACAAAATAAATAGATCTTTTAAATCGTGGCAAAGAAAGAAAATGATGATCTACACAAATAATAAATTTCTGAAAGAATTTTAAAATTATAAAAATTTCGCTTTTTAATAATAGACAATAATGGGTTACACGTTTCATTTTAAACAAAACGCAGGCTTTGTAACTTTCAAACTGTTGGTAGTCGTATCATTAAAAAAAGACGTACCAACAATATAATATTGATATTCAGTATTTCTTTGGTACCGTAAAAGAAGAATATTTTGCGTATACATTCAGGGAAACAAATTAATTTTTTGGGTGAATTCCAGAAAATAGTAGGCATAGCATGTGGAAAAAAGGCAAAAAAGAAACTGTTAATCGATTGTATTTTGTACTTTATTATATTCAGAAAGCTGTGAAATTTAATACTTTACATAAGTTTGTTCCATAGATATTGATATTTTTGAGCTCAAAGGTGAATTCTTGAAGCTCAGAGTTTCATACACTGATCATAGAGGTTCGTGGCAATTTCAAGACTTTTGTACATTTTGCTTCAATAACATCGTTTTAATTGTTTATTTATTTTTTTCTGCACAGAGCTAAACAATTGTGCTTTGTAATTAATGATTCACATGCATACAACATGGCAAGTGGTTTTAAATTTCGCTTTTTTTTTACCCCTCAGAATATTTTTTTTTTTTTAAGTCCTGACATATTGTAATATTTGTCTAGGCAAAGCTTCCGATGTAATAAATTTATCAATAAATAAGTGCGTTTAACATTGATGTGTTTTGCCTTCCGTAGCCACGATAAAAATTTAAATTGCTTAATTCTTAATAATTAAATAATTGCTTCATAATGTTAATTGAACTATATCATTCGCATCTAAACCTATAATCCATAATACTTACTGGATTGCCTTGACTACTTCAAATTTGTACAACCTGAAGAATTCCATGTCCAAAAAACGTTTTCACCGGTACTCAATTTTGAAATGATAAATTAAAAATACACATCAAATAAAGCAAATTTTAGTGTTCTATTTTTATGAAGAATGCTGAGGCAAGCTTTATTTATGTATTTACTTATTTGTTTATTAATAAAACAACAAGACAGATAGGAACTAAAATCTACTCACAAACTGCCCTTCCGTTACCTCTAGAATTAACATTTTTTCAATTTTTTTTTAGCCCCGAGTTAAAATTAATGATGCATGTGCACACGCAAATCATTCTTTCATTAAAGCACTTTAATTTTGAATTGTTAATACGAGTAAAATCAGACAAAGAAAATGAAAATGTTTTACAAAATCTTATCAATGTAAATAAAGACTCCATGACATGTTTTATGCACGGAAAAAAACGAAACCCTTAAAATATGCGTTAAATAAGAATAATTGTAAAATTTTATCTTAATGTAAGGAAAACAGAGTTCTTAGAGGAATACTTATAAAAAAGTTTCCTAAAAAATATATTTCAATTGGTCATGTGTTTCAAAAACTCCAGCTTTTTTTTTCCTTCAAAAATTTAGCTCAGGGCTTTTAACGTGTTATTGATTGAAATTAATTCTTAGCCTCAAAAATGGTCTGAAATTTTCATTTCTGAATTCAAGGATCTTGTAAATTGGATTAATATTTCTGCATATCAAAAGCGTTCATAAAAATGAGTGAGGAAAAATGAAGACCTTATCTGTTGGGATTAAATTTGATGATATCGGATATTTATTTAAGCATTTTAAAAATGGGATTATATCGCTCAGTATCAGCTCTTGATTAATTGATTGGTAAATTTATAATGGATTAGTTCAATGAAATGAATTTTCGTTAGTAAATATAAAAATATTTCTCCAAATATAATTGAATCAGCATAAAAATGTATATGCTAGAATAAAATTTATATAAGCAATGGATAAAATTTATATATATTTTGTAAAAGAGAAATCTAGTTTCAAAATTCATAATTATACTTAATGAACGAAAATGAATGATTGTAAAATAATTATTTTTCTAAAATAAAAGTGCACTCACGGACATTGAAAATAGAACACCAAGAAGGAATCATCGGATTGAAATGAAATTTATTTCAGCGAATGATAAAGATGAAAGATACACTTGATCAAAAAAACTAAACAATTAGACAATTACAAAGCCGTCCAGCCAACTATGCTCAATAGCGCGTCGAACCTGCTCGGGCTGCGATCCGTGCCACAATACGGCCTGGCATTGAATAGAAAAGACGTCTGATGTTGCCCTGAGGCAGCCGTGCCCACAAATCTTGAACAACTCTGTCCAAATCATGAAAGGAGTAGCACGACGGCAACTGGCGTTTCAGCTGGTCCCATACATGCTCAATAGGGGAGATGTCCGGGGAGCAAGCAGGTCATGGAAGGGTCCGAACACATCGTAAGAAGTCTCGTCAATCCGAGCCGTGTGCGGACGAGCGTTATCCTGCTGGTAAATTGCACCTGGAATACCGGTTAAGTATGGAAGCAGATGAGGCCGTAGGATTTCATCCACATACCGCTGAGCTGTTAATGTACCACGTACCACAACCAGAGTGGAGCGACTATCGTAGGTATGGCCCCCCAGACCATGACACATGCAGTGTGGGAATTGTGTCGCTGAATAGTGAGGGTGGGGTTTCATCGATTACCAGGGCGTCTCCACACACGTACACGGTGATCATCTGTCCCCAAAACGAAGTGGCATTCATCATTAAACACCACACGTCTCCAATATGTGGCGTTCCACGTCGCTCTCGCTTGGCACCACTGTAGTCGCCGATGTGACGGTGTTATTGGCAGTATGCGTAATGGGCGCTGGGATTGCAGATTCGTTTCCCTGAGGCGTCTAGAAATTGTTCGTGGACAAACAGGAACCCCTACATCTACTTGTATAGTGGAACAGGTCACTCTGGGATCCGTGAGTGCATGGCGCACGATCCTTCGATCGTCTCGCGCCGTCGTCGCCTTAGTCGCTCCAGACCAGCTGGTACGCCGTGCGTGAGTGCCTTCACGTGTCCACTGCTCCCAACACCTTCTGATAGCACCGTCTCAGAATGATCGACCTGGCCTCCTGGCGAGAAACACGGTGCGTCGACCACGCTGCAGTCTTCAGGCCAATGATGAGGCCCCTCTCAAACTCACTTAATTGGGAGAAATGTCTTCTTCGATGTCTACCTGGCATTCTATACACTTTGGTACACCTTATAGCGTCGATTCGTGGTCGTCACGTTTATGAATCTTCCACAATACACCGGTTTATATAGGCCGCATTTCTTGTTTACAGCGCCAGTGCAGCGTGCGTTGTCGCGCGCATAAGCACTAAACTTACATCATTTGCATATCGGACGTCACTCTACTAATTTGCATAGTTTCGAGGTTGTAGCTCGCTCCCTCCTTGGTGCGCTATTTTCAATGTCCGTGAGTGTATTAGATGATGACTTTAATAGAGTTTATGATTGAAATACTGACGTAGAGGTAAAGAATGCTTGGCAGCAAGTTTTCGCCTTTATTTTTTAAACATATTTCGTTCACTAATATGTTGTACTAATGCTAAAATTCCCGCAATGATTGTATGTTTTTCATGATTTTCTCTATCTTGTTATGCTCATTATTTTAGTTCGCTCTAGTTTTTACAATTTTTTGCTTTACTTTACCGTTTTTACCTCATTTTATCCTTTTTGTGAAATTTTCTTTTTTCTCATTTTACCAAATTTTTATTTTTATGTTTGAGGATATTTCCCTAGTTTTGATCTGTACGAGCTCTCTAAATACTTTAGTGCAACAGACTCTAGTGCCCCATAGAACTGAAGAATGTTTGTGATTAAATTTTCACCTTTTTCTATTTTTTTTTTCTTATTAGTACCCTGTACAAGGGTCGCCAAACTTATGAAACTATTGAGCAACCGTGGCGTCATCAAACCCTACTCTAGCTCATGCCTCCCCCCCCCCCCCCAAAGAAAAGAGAGAGAGAGAGATAGAGAAGAAAAACAGGACAAAGAAGAAACAGAAATATTTACAATTTTTAGTTATTTTTATATGCCAAAAAATACGAAGGGCTGCTATGTTAACCCAGTTTTCGCCTTTTCGAATACTTTATATTTATGTCAATAAACTATCCTCCAGTTTTATTGGTGAAATTGGAAAATCAGCTAAAAATTGTTGGTGCAATAATGTGTAGACTAGCCTCCTGAGCGTGACCGCGATCTACTAGCTCGTGATCGACTGGCGCTATACTAAAATTCCCAATGTTGAACATATTTTCTGAATTTTTGTCGTCTTCCCTCATTACCTATTTTTTAACCCTTTTCTACTTCAGTTTACTATTTTATTATATTTCTGCAACATCTTCTTTAATCTCGTTTTATCCTGTTTGCTTTTAATACATAAATATTTCATTCTAATCTTTACCAATTCACCAATGCTCCTATGCAGAATTGACTACTGAAAGGCACAACAGAGCTAAAGAACCTTTTATTTTTACCTTTTCAAAAAATCAATTTTCGCTGCTCAATGTCCTAGAAGCGTTATATTATTATAGAAGTGTTTTTTGATAGTAGTGCACCATGTTAATAACAGGCGTGATGTTTCCTACAGGGTTTATATTACAGCAGGGGCAGGCAACCTGTGACGCGCGGGCCGCTCGCAGCACGCGTAGTAATATTTTTCGGTCCGCTGTGCCTTATTAATTAAACAACAATTTTTAGCTATTTTCAAATTATTAAATTAAAAAATAACGCATTGTTCCATATTACAATATGGAATGGTATTTTTGTTGCCTGTGTTCCTAAGTATCAGAGCATAATATCAGTCACTTAGTGTCACTTCTTAAATTAAAGAAGGAATTAATAATTAAAATATTTATGCATGTATACACTGCAAAAAATTCTAGTTCAACCTTTCACCAAAAAAATGGTGAAATTTAGCTGCAACCAACATTTGGTACTAAGTTGAACCTTTATACTGTAGTTTCACCTAGTTTCACCATGAATGGGAAACTAGGAACCATTATAATGGTTCAATTTTAGTATCAATTCTTGGTTGCAGCTACAGCTAAATTTCACCATTTCTCTCTCTCTCTTTTTTGATGAAAGGTTGAACTAGAATTTTTTACAGTTTACATATAGACCGATCGTTTCTCTCGGGACCATCCAATTTGAACAATATAGACGGTTCAATATAAAGGAGGACGATACCGTTAAGCAGTTAAAACAAAGCGATACATACGGGAAAACGATCGATGCGGGAACGATCGGATGGATGGAAGCTCTCTCTATATATTTTTTTATTTCTTGCATTATACAACATTTTTGGGCTCTCAAAGTGTCATAGAGACTCCATAAAATGTATTTAAATAGTACATTGTACATTTTATGTTTGATGAAAATGTGAGTCACGAAAATCATGTAACGTGCGTCACGCTGATTTTATAAAATTACCACTCAAGTGGTCTTTTCAATCAAAATCAATTTAAATGAAAAGTATTTTAATCTATATTAAAGAGTTCTATGGAAATTTTACTTCAAAATTGCAGGAATTTCGAAGTTAAAATTTTAAAAAGTGTTAAATTTTTATGTCATTTGCGATGTAATGTGAGTCACGCAACTATTTTTGCACATATTGCTTGAGGATATACAAATATCGTTTAATGCAAGACATTATTCTATCCGCTATAAAAAAATCGATTTTAAAAATTAAAAAAACATTACTAGTTTATTTGAAAATGTATAAGTTAGTGTCTTTTCATCAGGAAAAATATTGTAGTGTGAGCCACGCTGTATTAACCCTTCTCGTTTTTCGTAATATTTTAATTTGAACGCAAGAGGACTTCTGTGTTTAAGATGACGATAAAAACTTAGGATTCTTTGCTGAGCATGAAGTATAATCTTGAGTTATTTTACGATTCGAGTTGTGTGTGTGGACTACGCAGAACCGTACTCCACCCAGTAGTATAAGCTCAGTGCTTTCTACACGGCTTTTAACCAATTTCTTCCTCATTAATTTTTTTAACGTAGCATTACGTTGATTAATAATAACGTATCTTTGCATTTTTGTACCTTTTCTATAGCCTCATTTTACTATGGTTTTATTTCGAAACTTTGAATTTTTACAAAGTCAAAAGTGCCTCATGTCAAAAAGCGAAAAAAAGTGGGGGGGAAGCGTATTTTAGGGTACTTTCACACCAAAGGCGAGAAATACAAAAAACTTGTTATTTCTCATCTACGTAAGAACAAGGCATATTTTTGCCTTAAAAAATATGATCTGCGGTCAGTGGCGTAGCTAGGTGGGGGCGGCCCGCCCCGGGTGTCACTAGCTCTGGGCTGACACCCGGCCACGACGCGGTAAATAATAAACCTTTATAATATCCATATAATGAAACAAATACCTTAAGCTGGATATTTTTTTCTAACATTTTCTTTTCTATTTTTAACTAAGTAAAGTGTTTCCTTAAAAAAATGCATTTGAAGTGGTTTTCAACCGCTAAGCACAACATTGCCGTCAGCAAATACTTTAAATAATATTATAACGCCTAAAATACGAATGATATTTTTTATTCCTTCTGTTTTAAAAATATATTACATTAAAATGCATGTTTCACGCTTATATGATTTTTTGGGAGGAGGGGTGACACCATCAATATCTGCCCCGCTTGTCACGTGTGCTTAGCTACGCCACTGTCTGCGATTTCGCAGAGGAGAAAAAGACAAGTTTTTTATCTTTGTGGCCTTTGGTGTAAGAGCACCCTTATGCTTCCCTTTTCTTACCTACGAGGACGAAAGACACATACTTAGCATAAGGCATAAGTTATAGAAGGATATAGGTGATCGTAAGAAAGCACGCAAGAAATTCTTACAAAGGAAATTGATGTGACTTTTTGAACGACCATGCAGCAGAAGTTTGAAAGTTCTTCGATAACAAATTTATAGAAAATGATAAAAAATTAAAATGGGTTCAATGGTGGAGTATTAAATTACAAGGGTGTCTCCCTTTCTCTCTCAGCAGGAAAATCCGAACAAAATCTAGATTAAGTGTCCGGAGAGGCAGAAGGAGTCGCTTCTTTCATCTTTTCATTGAAGCTGGATGACTCTCGACTTCAGACCCCACCCTTTCAAATCAAGAGCTAATCGATATTTGGCGGCATCAGGGCTTGTTAAAGCTCACGAACTGTGCTGCCGAGTGAGGAGAATAGTTTTTTTTTTTTTTTTTTTTTTTTTTTTTGTCCCTACTTCAACATTTTCCCCGGGGGGAAGATTAAAAAATGGTTTTCATCCCGCTGGGACAAGAAAGAAGTGAGTGAGAAGTAATATCTAACAAATGGTGAGATACGCCGATTCTGTGCCAACATTTCGGATCAAGTGAAGAGGGGAAAATATGTTTGAGGTGTGTGCTTGATTTTTTTTTTCTCTTCTTAAAAAGAGACAAGTGTTGGCCAATAGGCGCCTGAGCAGTTAAAAATTATTTGATAATGTACTCGTCGATTATCGATAACGAGTCTTATCAAATGCAAAATTTTCTCCAATCAACATCTTCACCGGCTGAAACATTCTTTAAAACGTTTTCGTTCCGGAGGGACAATAAGGAAGTGAGCTAGAAGTAATACCTAACAAGTGATGAGATACACCGATTCTACGATAACATTTCGGATCAAGTGCGCAGAAACCAATAGGTTTGCGTGATTTTTGTTTCCTCCTTTAAAAGATTATTTCGAGCTGTTTCTAAAAAATAGACCATATTTTGCACTTTAAACAGTTAGAATGATCGTAGTGACGTCACTCCACAGAAAAACTCCCGCTGCCAACGCAACCGAAAGATTGCAATATCAAAATGCTAGAAATTTTCTTACGATTCTATCAAAGAGGTAGATAAAAAGCTCCTTATGTTTCCTGAAAAATTGGACATAAAATATTTCTTTATCGGTGACTGGAGCAATCTTGCTCCCACCACTGTATGTACTCTAACGAAAGACGGTGATCAGTATAATCTGCTGTCTTCAGTGTATTTATTGCAATGAAACGGAGAAACTAATAACGTTCTTTATCATATGATTTTCGAGATTAAATTTATAGAGATATGAATAAATAATGCTGTAAAATTTAAAATCAATTTCTGTGATTTTTTTTCGAAATAATTTAAAACATTTTTTGGTCACAACATAGAGCATTTCTTATAATCAGAATTGTAATGAGATCAGGAATACACACCGAGTTATATAAACTAGCACAAAATTATCAATATTTAAGCTATATAATTATTTATAACTAGTACAGACCATTAATACATATCTCAAAAGCATTGATAAGTATATGGTAATTTGTATAACTCAGTGGTCATGTATACTCTTAAACTCAAAATAATCCGGCTTATATGAGATGGCCTATATTGCGGCCAAGAAACGTAATTCGCTATAGCGGTCACCAGCAGGACCAAAATATGTATCCGTAATAGATGGATGCCCGCAAAAGAAGTGTTTTTTTAGGCTCAATGATTTTCTGCTGATGAATTAAAAACTGCCCACGTAGGTGTGTCCACATTTAAGGCGTGCCCGTTAGGAAGAGTTTTGCTTATTATTTAATTGGGCATATCCTCAATCACAAATATATCGTCACATTTCAATCTGACCCTGGCTCATAAATATATCTCGTTTAACTACGGTGATAAATCTTACAAAAAAAAATCAGAATAGCTTTCGTTAGTACTAGTTATTTGTTTACTACTTTTTCCTACTTATTTTACAGTTTTGTCATTCACGTATTTCATTTACTCTTTCATTCATTAAATGATAACAACAATTAAATTAAAACAACATTCAAAATAATTTCATGAAGTTATAAAAATTAATCGATTTTTAGTGATTCTTTTACTATTATAGTTAATGTATTTAAGTATATCTGCACTTTTCTGGACTTGTGTCTGACAGTACGGAGCGATTGTTACCAATACAAAATCAAGAATTTTAGTTGATGTATTGCGATCATGGCTTTTTTGGATCTGTACTGGAAGATTTTTTAAACGATAAATTTGAAGCTTTTATTATGACTTTCCGGCACTTGAATAATTTCCGCTCCATTTGTGGCATATTTTTTAACAGCTTAGTTGAGTCATTTTTCTTGTCATAATTTTTGCTCTTGTCATTTGAAAATGCCCAGTCATGTGTGGTGATTTTATTATTGTTGCCTCCTTCGTGGATAAGAAAAATTTCGTAGAAAAGAGAGAGAGGGTTAGACGATTCGAGCCTTTCATAAAGAAAGAAAAAATACGACCTCATTTCTCGGCTGGTGTCGTTACAAGCGCTTTAACCAGCCTTCATTTTTTAAGCATCATCAACTGAATGATTAACTCAGTGGGTGTCATAGAAGAAGCTACACCCTTTGAGCAAATTTTCTACATAATTATAATCATCTAAAACAGCTGTCAGCGTACCCTCCCCCCTCGAAAACTCTTAATTCTGTGAATAAATCTCTTGAAGGATTATTAGTTTTTAGAATAGTAGGCGTATTTTGTGCTGGGTGTTATTTTGAAATATCTCATCATTAAATGCTTCAGAAGAAGGAAAACAATTACTCTACATTAATTGAGGGGTGTTGAAGTAGCTTGTTGCATTTTTATCCAGGATGTTACGGCACAATTTAGATAACATCACACAAGATTTTCTTCTTGGAATTGTATCTTGAGAGCTGCTTCGTTTGTAACAAGCTAAGGGCCCGTGTCCGTGTTAATTTTCTTTTTATAATTGCAGATTACATTCTTTTTCTTAAAATGATTTAATTCTTAGAAATATACTTCTAAGAAGAAAGCAAATTCATGATAAATTACAAAATTTTTGCCATATGCTTTTAAACTGTAATTAATTTTGAAAAATGAAGCACATTTCGAGATTTTTTTTGCAAGAAAAATATTTTTTAAAACGTTATTGAGCTTTAGATGACGGTATTTTAAAGTGTTATAATTTGTCGTGTTTTAGGAGTTACATAAAACTGGTTTTTACTTTGCTCAATGTTCATATTATTGCCTTGAAATTTAAGTTAAACTTTCTGAAACTTTTTTCAGTTGCATGTTATTCCGAATTTAGTTGAAGATTCCCATCGACTTCTTTAGACTGGTTGTAAAAATTTACAATGGTTTTACTCAAACGAAGCTTCCACAGTAAAATTTTTCAATGAATACACCGTTTGGTGAAACGATTTTTTCCCCCTAAAGCACATGTAGGCGCGTATGTATAAAAGTTGTGTATTGGGGTAATAAGCTTATACAGAAAAAAAAAAGTTTTTTGAGTGATACTTTAATCGACTGCAAGACTTGAAAGCTTGCCCCCTCCCCCTTGCGGGCAACCAAAATATTATTTCATTCGTACTTTTTTTTTTTGCACCGATGCAGGTGATCTGAAAAGTAATCAAAATTCAAAATTTTTGCGGGCCGTATGCTGAGCGGGTACACAACGTTTGCCCAAACCCCAAAAAACTATTTCTTAAAAATAAAAAAAAAATCATATTGTTGTTTCACGCTGATGCACCTGTGATGACGTAAAAATGATGTTCTGTCCGTAGCAGTTACTGAGAATAAAAGATTGTTTTCCTTTTCTCCGTCAAGTATCCGTTATGCCTATTGATTTGTAGTCATAGTTGCTATTTTTGTACGTTGTTGGACTAAAATTTAGAAGCTGACATTAGTGTTCATCTCGATGATTAGTCTAGAAACAGGTAGATCAGTTTTAATTTTAATGATTGGGTCCATAAACAGAGTCCAAAGGTTGTGCAATCGGTATGTATTGTTTCACCCCATTCCATATTCTACAATCGAAGAGCTATATGTCACTTTTCGATTGAAGAATATGGATTAGGGAGCAACAGTAGATCCTGGTTTGAAAAAGGGTTTCGTCTTTGAATTGTGTGACTTTTCTTGCGGGTGAGCGATATCAAGCAATTGTAAACAAGCAGTTGAGGAACAAAAAAGAACCAAAAAATTCAAACTAGAGGTAAATGAACAAAATTTTGCAACTCTTTTAAAATTTCAGACCTAACTTTTGATGGAGCACAAGTATAATGCTATGATTAAAAGTTTATAGAAATACAATTTACTGTAGTTGATATTGCATAAACTAAATCATAGCACTTTTCTACCACATGTAATAAAATGTAAGAGTTATCTTGTATATGTTCGCTGTTTTCGTGTTTCAGTTTTAAATCTCATTAAAATTTCCCCTCATCATTTAATATCTAATTTAGTGTTAAAAGCAATTTTTTATTAAAAATTATACTGCTACGTAAGTTTTGGGTATACGCCATCGCTTTTCGGAGAAAAGTTTGTCTTGTAGCTTGCATTAATTCCCTTGAAAAAATATGTCTTCTAAATACATTTTGAACGGATTTTCACTCATTGTTTCAAACATTCTTAAGATGTTTCATGTTACCTTTTTTCGCATCGTTTGAGTGTTACTGCGAAAATAATTCTTTATTTCTTTTTTTTTTCCTTTTTCTTCGATTGAAAGATTGTTTTTCTACAGTATTAAGAAGTAGCTCGGCATCTTTCATACCATATTCTGACTCGGGAAATCAAAAAATATATTGAAAAAGGAAAAATAGGAACACCAAACTTGATTTGAAAATTCTTTAAAGTTCTGAAGGCATTGCTATTCCTAAGAAGAAAGAACATAAAAATAATGAAATCTTTTCTGTGGACTTGAAAGGCAAGAACCTGAAAACTATTTATTTCCATTAAAGAGGCCTGTCTAGCATTTCACCGCGAGACTAAAATTTTATTCATAGTATCGCGATTGTAAAGAAGAAATGTAAAAGACAAAAAGACTTTCGTATCCATTACGAATACAATAAGAAGCGCAGTCAGATAAGAGTCCGCGATCTCAGAAATTTGAAGCAAAGCAACTTTCAATAGCATATTTCGTTTAAGAATGGATGAGGAGATTCTTTTTTATGCGGACTTGGAATTTTTCGAAAAACTCGTATATTTATTACATATCATCAAAGGAAGAGAAATTCAATATAATGGAATTTCTAAAAAATGGAAGCATGGGAAAAAAATATGGAAGCTTTTTTCAGAACAAAGGAGAAGAGGATGAAGAAAAACTTCCGGTTATCATTTTCCGAATCAATTATTTCTTTATTTCGGTTCAATTATTTTTGATCATCAATCAAGTCACCTTTCCTACGTGGATTGTGACACGTCACGCCCTTTGAAAATGACGCCACGCTCCAACAGCGTAAACTACTAAAATAGTTAATAGATATATCAAGTTAAGTATCGAAAAACGTGAAGTACAGCAGCAAATGAAAGATATTTATAAGTGTACAGATGGCATTCAGCCTAATCTTTCGAGTCAAATTTAGTTTTGACTGTTACAGTCTTAGCGCTTCAGTTATAATTCATGTCTCGTATACCAAACAAGCAGTAGATATGACAAACCAAACATGATAAACTATCGATATTTTCTCATTGAATTACAAGATAAATCTCCTGTTAGTTAACAAACCCCTCTTATGTGGTCGTAGTTGTTGTTCTTAAGGTGACAATTTTAAATTTTAGTAAAATTTGATTATTTTCAAAGTCGATTCAGCATTTTAAAATGAAACTTCGGTCAGTGGTGTAAGCATAATTTTCCCCTGAGCGATGTACGGGGTGTGAATTTGGTTCATTGGAATCCTTGCTAATGAGCCAATGTAGCATATTACTATGGTGGATTCAGTGAGACGGTATCACTTGGTGATACCGTTGCCTGTTTGGCGTTTTGAAGACTGGAAAAAGCGCCAGACAAAAGAAATGTTTATGGCCGGTTTTTCCGGCGCGTATGAATCCACTCAGCAGATGTATTTGTTAACAGTGACGTGCGATGCAGTTTGCAAATACATAACACAGATAATATTTTGTATAATTAAACCTCTGGGCATATAGTACATGTAACATGTAAATGCAGTTTATTATAAATGTCGCAAATTTGTAAAGTTATTAACTTAGGCAACTTCCAGATCGTTTCCTATTTCGTGTTTTCAATTAAAATTTTTATTTCAGCTTCGTTTTATCTATGTTCTCAATCAAAATATCATCACAATTTAAAAACACATTAAACCTTTTAATTTAATTTCTCACTATGTCATGTACCAAAAACAAGTATGTAAAACTTTTTCTGGCAGAGTCAGGATCTCGAAAACAGAAAAAAATCAATCGGAACTTAAAAATCGGAAATAATTTTAATATTTTCTTGGTTATAAGTTCGAGTAATGGGCATAATGAATTAAACAAAACAAATTGTAAGAATAAAAAAGTAAAGGAAAGCGGATTAAAACGATCATCGTAAGATATATTTACGTTAATTGCCCGATAAAAATTAAGTATAAGAAGTTTTTTTGTCTTTAAAACACGCGTGTGTTTTTAAGAAAACAATTTCAATTTTAAGCGAGCTCTGGTTTGCTTTTACTGCTTTTAAAATATAGTTGTGTTCCTCAGAAACAAAGTGTATTAAATAGAAAAATTGATATTTTCAGGATCTCGATTAGAAACTTTTTTAACATGATTTACTTTCTCCAGCCGAAATCAATGCGTAAGCTACAGCATGTTGAGAAATGTTTGAATCGATAAAAAAAATGTAATGTTTGCTAGTTCTCTCACCTTTTTTCTCTCAAAATGGTTAAGAATATATTTATACATTCTTTTTTCAAGTAATAAATTAGTAATTAAGTAAGCTTTGCAATGAAGTAACGTAATTTGTTATACATACCGGGAGTCTAAGTTCCTTAAGCACAGTTGTGGTAAAGAAAAGTGCAAAATTAGGATATAATAAGCATGTTTTGTAGTTTTGAAAACTACGCGCTCATATACGTTGAAGAATGTTTCATAACTTTTGTAATAACTGTTACAAACGATTTCTACTTTGGATCATTTCCACATGAAAATTATTTATCCTCATGATTGTGTCAAATTAATCTCCTTTAATCAGATTTTCTTTTATAAATAAAGAACCTTAGCGTAACCTAAGCGGCGTTCCTGGTTTTTCAACCATAAAGTACCGTAAGCCTTGACGTGGCTCGTTTAACCTTTTAAATGGATAATTCAGCATCATTATTTAGCAAGACTTCTTGTCGCAAATGCATTATTCTTACTAAACAATCTATTTTAGCACTTAAATGGTCTTATTTTTTGTCAAAAACGGAGCATTCCTTTTTATTTCGTTTACCTTTTTATTATCAAGCCAAAGAGCTATTTTGAACAGGTCTAAGAAACATGTTTAGGAATTGTTTGATGCATTTCTGCCAAAATGTATGGCTAAAAACTGCAAACTTATCGCCATGATTCAAATATTTTATGATGTCAAAACAAATTGTAATTTTTTTACAATTGTGAAAAAAATCTCATTTATAAATTTCGTAATCAAATAATGAACTGATTTCCTAATTGTAAATAGAAAACTTTGCTGCGTAAATGTCAGTGGAGCAGTCAAGAGGTGAAACATCTAAATTCACCTAACTTTTTTCCCTCAAACGTCCCCTTCCCCTCCCCCAGCCCTTTTTAATTTCAGTCACTTATATGTTCGCCCTTTTAAGCGTCCCGCCTTTATTTTATTCATATCTTATTTATTTTATTTTTAATTATTTATTTATCAATTTAACAGAATATACAGCTGCGTTAAACTACTGAAGCCAAGAATGACGCTCTTTTCCCTTAATCAATTACCTACTTTCATGGAGCATCACCAGCAATTATTGCCTAATAAATATAGGGTCAGTTGGGGCAATTGTAAACATGGGGTAATTGTAAACAAGCTTCATAACTACAATTGTGGTGGTTCTGAAAACTAAACTGCTTGTGAGTAATAAACTGGCAGCATAGGGAAGACATTGAAACAGTTTCGTAAGTTTTGAAACAACTGTGGAGGCGTCACTATTGTTTGAAAATGGCACAGTGAAAAAAGTTGTTTAACAAAATTTAGTGATCTTACCTTTACCTCTCCAGCTCATCTACAAAAGCAATGTAAGCGGTTTCAACCATTTTTATTTGTCATATGAAATACTGCTAAAAACATTTAGTTATGAATTTAAACTTCCCTGTTATTTTTCATGTGCAAGTTAGGTGTTTACAATTACCCCATATATTTCGCACTCTGGAGTAATTGTAAACACTTAAATTTATGCTATTTCCAATATTTTGGGGGGACAATTAATATTATATTTTGATGTAAATTACACTTTTGTGTCTAGTTTACATAATTGTTGTTGTTGTTGCTAATGCCACTTGGAAATCCCCCCCCCCCTTGCAGGGTGACCATGAATTAAGGAAACTCCTACTGATTATTAATGAGCTCCGCTAGAATAAAATTCACTTGGCTCAGAGGTGCTCAATGATTTTGAACCAACTCCCAGATGAGAGATTGTCACTTAGGTTGGTCCCTCAGCGGAAATTATTTCTAACTTGGTGGACATTTGAAGCGACGATGTATTTTACGTGCACAGCTACCTTTAGCGCACTCGGTCTCAGAGTAATCAGTCGCTGAAGGTGGTCACCCTTCCAAGCGTTGACCTCGGCCAGTTGTGCTTTACTTTCGGTGCTCTGTGGGATCCAAGCTTAACCTACTGATCCACTGAGGGACAAATTTTACATAAATTTGTCGCATTACTTGATTTTTCGCAAGATATTTCTCGTTAAATGATCTCTGCCGACTCATAACAAAACTGCTGACCACATGCGGCCTGTTGGCTGCGGATTGAGAACCATTGCTCCGGAACTTCTTAAGCCTTCAAGCAGACTGTGTATGAAACAATTTTCCATTTGCATCAACCTTAGCCGAAAATAAATCATTGTTTACAATTATCTCTGGGGCAGTTGTGAACACACTGGGGTAATTGTAAACACGAGCTCATTCGCTAACAAATAGTCATAAAGTCAAAATTTTTGTACACATTTACTCACACGAAGTACAGTAGTGGTTACAATGCTCACAATTTTACCTCTGAATTCATTCAAGAGGTAGGGAAGGATCAAAAGTTAAAAAATTGAAAAAGCGTTTACAATTACCCCAACTGACCCTACTGTTTCTGTAACTACCACCTCGTTAGTGATTTGCAGTGTGCATCATTCAGTAGTACGTCGTCATAGATGTACAGGCACTTTGTCTTAGCAGGGTGAATGCATCATTGAAAAAATGCATAATTTAATATGCTCAAATCTCTACCTCGGACTGTCTTATTAGTTTTTAACTGTAATGACAAAATGCACGCAGTATCTTAAAAACAATCAAACTAGCTGCGATAGTTGCAATTTTTGCAAAGAAATTAACGGTAAACATTTTGGCAGCCTCTTGACAGTGCAATGAGAGTAAGAAAGCTCGGAATCATTTTTACTTTCCTGACAAAATTTTAAAACATCTTGCTTAATTTTTTCACAGTCATAATGGTCAGCACACACACACGCGCGCACTCACACATGCACGCACGCACGCGTGCATGTGTGCGTACGTGTGTAAAAACGTGTGTGTGTGTATGCTAATATGGACATCCCAAGAAACATCTAAACAAAAATTTTACTCTAATTTTTGTATTAACTATTATTGGAAATAGTAAAGAAGACACATTTAGGCCTAAATAGAAAAACATCCAGCTCTGAAAATGTAGAAATATTTTTTTATATCTGATAAAGATGATTATGATACAGTAATTTATAGTAGAAGTATTGGATGAAGAAATGGAACTTTACAGCGTTTTCAGTTTGAAAAAGAAATTGGTGATGGTGAGTATGCCTTAGTGAAACTAAGAGGAAAAAAGAAAACTATTATGTATAAGTGATAAAAGGGAAGACATTGTGCATGAAGTTAGATATTTGTTAAAATTGAACATAATACTTTTCCTTCAAAAAATGACAGCTTATGAAATTGATGATCTAATTTGCAAACTATTACCACTAATATTTTGGGAACTTCAGAAACACAGAAGAAATTGCTTACATTTCAGGTTAACTTCAGTGCCTGTGAGGTAAACTTCAATGTTTTGGAAACTGTTTTTTATAATTTTTCATAACAGGTTTCGTAGTTAAGAATTTTTGTATTTTTCAATTCTTTAAATTAACTTTTCATTGATGATTTTTCGTATTTGTAATACATTTGACGTGAAAATAAATATTATTTTTTTTTTAATAATGAGAGTAACTTGTTTATTTTCTTGGTACAATATGGTGTTGTGCTTTGGGCCACTTGCACTAGACTGTATTCCCCCCCCCCCCCAATATAATATATTGTGTTACCTCACAGTGAAGTAAAAATGGTAAAAGCTTCTAAAAGGCATGAACTTGCAATTACCAAACTGAAAACAATCCGTGTTGTCGTAATGCATGTCAAACTAAAAACTGTCCCAATGTAAACACCTTCCCCTATATATATTTTTTGGAACAACCCAAATTCATATGTATATATATATATATATGTTATAGAATGTAATTTATAATAATCTTTAAGGCTTATTTTTTTGTTTGAATTATCACAATATTTATTGCGTTTGCTCTGTTTTACATTTTCTTTGACAATATTGTATATGCGTGCACTGTATATTAATAAGTTAATTATTTAATTTATTCCATTCCATGTTAACGATTTGTACAATTAGGCTAAGTTTGTCAAACGCCGAGACAGATATGAAAGAGCCTTTTTACGCCAAAAACTAAGCAATCATTTGATTTATTGTCAAGATTATGTGATATTCGTAAATTAATGAGTTAAAATCAGCGCAGAAAGAAGAACAAAAAATAAAACTGTCAGCTCTCGTCTTTGAAAGGAGTGATGAGTTATGAATTTTATTTTATAATAGATGTGATCAAAAAAATCTTTAACAATGCCAGCTGAAAGTGTTAAGAGTCTCCAAGAGACAGGCATTTTTTCTAAGAAAAACCAGCAAATGAAAGAGGAATGAATGATACAACTATTGATTTAATTTCCCTTTTTCCCCCGTATCTATCTCTTGAGAGAAAATCTCCTCGTAATTGTTCTTCCAATGAAATACGATCTAAAAATACTAGACAAAAGCCGATTTAGCGTCCGATTTCATTCTGGTTTAAATTTATAATGCGGTTGCAGCAGATTTTCATGCTTTTAGAAGTTTTCTGTATTTTTTTTTCACTTTTTGTAAAGATTGGTACAGAACGAAAATTGCTGATAATAAATTTATGTGATTTATTTTAATGGTGTTAGATATATTATTTTTTTTTATTTCTCATAATCTCAGTTTTTCCTTTATGAAAGAATAGTAACACTATTTCGTTAGAAATTTTGCTGTAATATAGTCTCGGCTTATAATGATTTTAAGATCAGGGATCGGGAGTAACCACTTTTTTGAATGGTTCCGGATCTGGAGCAGCCGCTTTTTTTTTAGCTGTTCCGGATCTGGAGCAGCCCCATTTTTCAGTTGTTCCGGATCTCGAGCAGTCACTTTTTTTGAGATGTTCCGCTCCAACTTCTAAATGCTCCACTCCGTATTCCGAATGATTTTAATAGCTTATATTATTTATCTCTTTTTTTATAGATATTTTGTATGATAAAAAATTAAAAAGTAAGAAAAATGGAGCAGTGCACTACAATAAATTTGTTCTGACTCCACTCCTGTTTTGAACAAAATCTCGTTCCGTGCTTCTGCCTTAAAAGCTGTCCTCAAAACTCCTGTTCCGCACTCCGCTCCAGATCCCTGTTTGAAATAGTTTGTGTGAACATCCAAATGCTCAATAAAGCAAATTAAAAAATGCGCAGCATTTTAACAGGCCAATGCCAATTTCTACCCTGGTTACAGATCTTATTTACGGAAGTGTAATGCTTAAAATAAAGAACGTTTTAGACTTCTAAAAATGTATACTTATTTATTACGTTGAAAAACTTAGCATGAAATAATATTAATGGGTGGCATATAGTCCTCATCCCTATTATCATTTTCAACTGTTATCAATCACAAGGAAGTCTTGTCAATTTGTTTCAATTGCAACGGTCAACAAATTTTAATTTACTTTTAACTCACACGAAATCCTTCATTTAGCTTTGCTATTTTGACTGTGGACGCTTCCTGGGACACTTCATGCCTCGTGATTACAAATCTAATACCATCGAGATCCACCTAGTGTCATTTCTTTGAATTTCATGATAAACTCAAAGCCACCTCTTGACGCTATTCACTAAGTCAAGTTTCTTATGTGGTGTAGTTTCTTTGGATCCCTTCTTGTAATACCATGTAAACATTTATGGCAGCTTTGAAATCAAGTGCACCAGCGGTCCCCACACGACCACCACCAATCTAGATGAAACTTTGTACTGCTTCTAGTATGTGTGAAACTAAGTCTGATAAAATTTCAAACCCCAAATCGCAAAACTAAGGAAGTGGGAACCATCCATAGTTTTGCCTCAAAACGTTTGTGAGTGCCTCGTGACCGTGAATCAAGTGTCTTATGTTTTGGATGTCCCTGGGGAGTCAAATTTTTGAAATATATTTTGTGAAACTAGATTTACTGAACTAGGGGACTCATAGTAATATTCTATGGTAATCAGCAAGGCCACCAAGAACTGAGGCACGTGAGACAAAATTCTCTCAACCTCCCTACCCAGGATAAGGATGTATGTTTTTAATTTTCCAAAGTATTTCACATGTTTTCCGTGACATTCTAAGGTAGTTATGTGTTGAGGTGAAGCATATATACATATGTATGTGCGATTTGTAGTCTAGTTGTTTGGACCGCTTTCTTTCACCCCGACCACCCGGGCTTGGTCCTTCATAAGGATAACCTACAACGTATATCAATCCTGAGGCTTCAAACTAAAAGGCACTTGTTGGAAAAAAGCTCAGGGAGAGCACTGTTATAGATGTGCTCATAACAGTTCTTTGCCGCAAGTCAGACATGATCCTCAACAGCTCTGTTTCAGCCACTAGCTAGAACCTATGTGTTGCTTATTTGACTATTTTATCAGTACCAAATTCCTTCTGCGCATTAAAAGATGGAACATACAAACCATTTCAATTTCGAAATTGAAATGGTTTGTATTTCCTCACCTCCATTAAACACACTGATATTCACGTTTTAATTACAACATCAGAAACTGAAAAACACATACACAAAGTCAACAAAACGTTCTGCAGTCCTGCCTAACCGTCGTAAAAACTGGGTACGACCACGGAAAATGACCTCATAAAAAGAGAGGACCATATATTTACAGAGGTATTATTCGGGGAGGATTAATAAGGTGACGAAAGGGAATGCAAGGATTTAGTATCTCCTAACATCAGATAAAAAACTTAATCAATAAAATTGTATTAGATAACAAGAACGATATGGTTTTGGAGAGGGGATGGAAATGATGCTGAAGCACATTTGGCGCTTGCAGATCAGGCCTGTACACTGGGTTTTCTTTGGGTTTCTCTGTCTTTGAATCTTTTCCGGATGAGAAAGAGGCAACTACCCTCATCGAGTTGCCTTATTGATGAAGTTTTGCGGAGGTTTTTTCCTCTCCTCTCTCTCTCTCATTCAATACACGAAAGGGACAAGCCACTTTAAGAAGTCCTTCACTAAGGCAGTTACCCTTCGATGTGCTCAAAAACTATCATAGGGAATAATCTTATCCTGAAATGGGCTGGAGGGAGGTTTTTACACCATAGACTTTTAAAACTAGATGGAGCTACCAAGCTAACGTGCTATACTCTTCGCTTAGCAAGTGACCGAAGAACAAGAGATCACGTAAAGCCGACGTTCCGGCTTTCTACAACTAAATTCGTCTAACATCTGTTGCCTTATTAACTAATATTCCTCCTAAAGTGAAAAATGCTAGCTGATCAGCTATACATTTACACTCCGCAACCTCTTCTTAACAGAGATTGGTTTTTCAGCTCGGGCACGTCAGCCAGATTCGTGCCTATGTTTCATCGTTTTGACTACTTGAATTGTCTAGTTCTTTAAAGTCAATGATTTACTTTACACCCATCAATCTGCACCAATAAGAGCATAGACCTTAAAGACCGTGAATCGGTGGTGATCAAATAGGTCTGTTGAGCAGGACCTGAAAAAAAAAAATCTGCAAAAAGTGCTACTGGAATGAACGGCATAGGCCGTGGGTTGCTGTTTTTTTCAATAGCAGATTGGTTTAAGCTGAGAAGTCTTTGTCACGTGATCTGGTCCCTTGCGAAATAAGTAAAGAGTTGCCGTATCTCCGTCTATACCCTAAAGATCTATGAGTAAAATAGCGCCTTAAAGAACATAAGATTTTCTTAAAAAATGAATATATACCGCATTTCTCAGTATTCCGTTAAATGAACGACGTACGATGCTTTACCCACTATAATTTTAATCTAGCAGTTTAGTAGGCAACACGTATTATCTTTCCGCGATGATTGCTAATTCCAATATTAATCTTACTGCACGAGCAGGACGAGACCCGTTTAAATTCTGGTGGAGGTTCTGATGCACAAAATCTTATTAAAAACTGCACTCTAATTTGATATGTGACTCAGAGACTGCAACCGAATCAGCGAATAATGTCAGCGCAAAACCATTCAGCATCTAACTAATGTTCTGTTTAATGTTTAACTAAGTACAATATTGTTTATATATCTAACCTTCAGGGCTTTAGTGGCCGAGCGGTCCTAGTATCAGTTTCCGCTTCCTGTCTGCGCGCAGTGACGAGGTCGTGGGTTCGATTTCCACGCTTGCCCTGGGTGTATTTCTGTTATTTCCTCTCTTTGTAATGTAATATTCCTTCATGTATTGTCATGTACTATCTGTCATATTGGACGACAGTTCACAAACGAGACCTGCGAGACTAAGCACACAAGCTGGAAAATAAATGTAACAAGTCCAACTTTCATAGTTTTCAATTTACTAAGTAAGTGTAATCAATTATTTTCGTGACATACATTATTTAAGTGACATTTTCCGGTTTCATTGTACGTGACGAATTCTATGCAAATAGCAACAATAATAGTAATTGAAACCACAATGGGCTACTGTATACAGAGAACAATTGCTATGGTACAGCTAATGATAAAACTGAAAAATTCGGAGATTTCAAGACCACCGAAGTGAGCTAATGGTTGGTGGATTCTACAGTAACCGCACAATTTTATAAGAAACACGATTGGATTGAAAATTTTAAATGTTTACTTCCAGCAAAAAAAAATCCTTACTGGAGATATAAACTTTTATCTTGTATAACTGGAGTAGACGACAAGGTGTTTATTCATGGAAATAAGTATGTGGAACTTGTTTTTATACTGTTTGTTTTGTTTGGTCCTAAACATGTGGCGTAATTCAATAACGGGAGATCAAATAGATATGCAGGATATTAAAATTGTTTAGCAGAATGATAAAATTATTTTTATAACAAAAAATAACCTATTATTTCTTGTCAGTGCCTCAGTTGATAAATCCTGCATTCTTTACTTAATTTAGGGGAAATGTCGTAAATCGCCTATAAGCGTTTATACTAAAGCATAATGTAATTTTGAACATATCTTGATCATGTATTTTTTAATTTATAATATGAAATGAACATAGCTTAGGTATGTTCATTGCAGATTAGGTATGAGCATTAAAGGTTATCAAATGTAGTGCAAATTAGATATATGAATATAGCGCGTAATAATGCAAAATACACAGTGATGTTATTTAATCCTCATTTCACTCTCAGAAACGCATGCTCAAATTTCACGAAACTTTCGTCGTATTTGACGAAATGGCTTCGTGAAAAATGCTCCGATTAAACATTTCGTCAAAGTGACGAAATTTGTTTCGTCATATGACGAAATGAATTTCGTCATATACGTCTCGTCAAATCAACGAAATTTTAGTCACTTGTTTCGTCATCTGTTTGATGAAACACATTTCGTCAAAAACAACGAAATTTTAGTCACTTATTTGATGAAACATATTTCGTCAAAAACAACGAAATTTTAGTCGCTTGTTTCTTCTGGTCTATTTGATGAAATACATTTCGTCAAAATGACTAAATTTTCGTCATTTCGATTCCGTATTAACGCGTCTTTAAATTTCGTCACTCTTTATTTCAATTTCATCGAAAATGAAAAAATTTCGTCATTTTGATTCGTTAATCATCATAATCAATTTCGTTGTATTAACATACTTTCAAGTAAATTTCGTTATTTGAGCACGTCATGGAACCTTAAATAAAATCTTGAATTTATTTTTTTAAGAGGGCAATTTGATATTTCTAGTAATTTGAGACTTCAGAAAATTACACTGAAAATTTTCTATTTTTTGAGTTGCTGCATTAAATGTTGAAATATGTATCATTAATTTTAAATAAATGTTCTAAAGGTGACTTCAAAAAAATCATATTGAAAAATATTTTACTATCAGCAATTTTAATTCTTTGTACACAAGAACTTTGCTATGGTGCTTCTACAAGCATGCCATATTATATACGTTTAAATTTATTTATTTTAGGTTAATTGTAACAAAAATTTCCAACACAATTTTATTTTACATTCTTACTTTCCAAATAATTTAAAAGGTAGCATTAATTTCAAGTTAAACATTTTGTTGACATATAAAAGCAATTAATTTTTTTAAAAGTATTATTTTCCCCTGATAATCCTGCAATCAGTGAACTATCAATTTGTCTAAGTTCTGTTTACTAATTCATTCAGAATATTGTTCAATTAATTTTAATAATAACACATTTAAAAGAAAAGACACCAGCAATAATAATAAAATTTGACTTTTATTATGTTGGTAAACATTTTTCCAGCTCATATGGAGCATTACAGCAAAACTGAAATTATGGTATAAGCATATAAATTGATAGGAACATGTATACAGCACAAAAAACACGTTTGAAAATTAAAAAAAGGGAATTCAAACCATAAATTAGGGGAAAAGCATGTTCATGATTACCGTAAAACACCTAATAAGCAAAAAAAAACGTACCCATTATACGCCGCACCCATCCATGATTCATTGAACGCAGTAGCACAGTAAAACTCATCTATTACTTGTTTGTTTAGCCAAAATTCGTTCCGATCGATCCCCTCTCCCCCCCCCCCCCTCAAAAATAAAAACAGAAAAAAAGAAAAGAAAAATCAAAGTGGCAAACGAATTTCTATCGCGCTGAATGCACAGCTCTGCATTTAACCTCCTTTCACATGTTTTCCTCTGTAATAATAAATCAAAAGATCATAATTATAAACAATAGCAAGAAAAGATAACATCAGCTGAAGCGACTGAGGCAGGTGCAAAACATTCATTCCCCTTGCCTAACGCATCCTTGATTTTTGAAGTGAAACTTCTTTATCGGGGTTGGAAAAAAATTTAGTGTAACATTTTTTCGTTACGCGTCACATTTTTCCGTTACGCGCCATCTTTTTCTTATCCCTACCGCGATTGCATCCCTGGTGGCGATTGCATCGACTTCCATAAAAGCCCATGACCCGCTTTGAGTAGTGATGACTTTGACCACTAGGTGGTGTCGTGCAATTGCCATTTACCAATAGCATATCGTTTTAACGGACTTACTCCTACCACTATACTTGACCGTTTTTCTATTGCACGCTTATTTATTCCCAACGCTCTATAGTGACGTGATAAATATATATATATGTTATTTTGAAGTGATCAGCAAAATCAAAGGGTTTATTTTAATTCTAATTCCAGTGAATTTCTAAGAAAAGTAAGTAATTACACCTCTTTTTCTAATACTTAGGTGTAATTATGGTATTTATTTTTCTAAAATATTCAAAGTCAACCTCAGTTTTTGATTGTATTTTTCAATACACTAACACGTGGGTGTAATTATGGTATCCATTTTTTCTAATACTTGAATGTTGATTGTGGTATTTATTTTTCTAAAATATTCAAAGTCAACCTCAGTTTTTGATTGCATTTTTCAAAACACCAACATGTGGGCGTGATCATGTTATTTATTTTTCAAGTTTTCAAGTTATTTAAGCTTAACCTTTGTCATATATATAAATACATATATATATATATATATATATATATATATATATATATATATATATATATTTGTAAATTGATAAATTAATTTTTTTTAGATTCAACGATGGAAATATCGCCAAATCCTGAGGAATCTTCAAATGCAGTTACTGTTCAAGTTGATGTCCATCATCGGCATTGTTCACAACTCAGTGCATCAGTTGCTACCACAAGCCATGTCTGTGTGAATGAAACTCAAGCAACGAGTGATGTTTCTTCAATCCACCCTGGTTATCCAAAAACAGCTGCAGAGCGAATGCGAGAGTATAGAGCTCGGAAAAAAAAAGAAACTCTAACGGTGAATCATCAAAAACAGAAAAGATCAGCCACAGAGCGTGCCAAAGAGTACAGAATCCGAAAAAAAATGAAGATCCATTCAGGAGGTAAGAGTTTTTCAGTTATCTACGATCAATATTATAAATAAAAATTTATTTAGTAAATTAATTAATCATTTTTTTTTTTTTTTAGACAAGAGCAGGAGGTGTAGGAATATATCATAATTCTAAAGATGTTGCTAACATTGTAACTTCATCGATAGATTTTTCTGTTCTTTCTCCTGACTTTCATGGGTCACTAACTTCAGCAGTTGGTGATTTATGTATGGCTCAATGCACAATGGTAAATGGGATAAAAATTTTGATTGTTGCAATATATATATCTCCTAATCAGAAGGTGGACGATATTATTGATTTTATTCACCATTCATTGTTATCATACACAAGTGGCGGTGCCTCTTTACTCGGCAACAATAATGATAAAATACCGATGATGTTAAGTGGAGATTTTAATATCAATTTTGCATCAGAAAAATCTTTGAAACTAATTGAATTTTTGAAAGATAAACTTAATTTATCCATGAAAAACAATCCTCAAACGTCGACAACGAGATCCGGCACTACAATTGATGGAGTTTTCGCTCGGTTACTAAATTTTGTGGAATGTAAACAATATATTTCGTATTTCAGTTACCATAAGCCATTAATAACACAAATATATAATAACGACATCAATGATAGTAATAATTCTATTACAATTAATGAAATTCAATAATAATCTTTGTAGTAATAAGCTAAAATGAAATAATTGTAGAATTTGTATTTATGTCTATGATAATAAAAGCCTTTTATTAAACTTTATCTAATTTAACTTTATTTAACCAATTTCTGTAAAGTTGCATATAGTAAATTATTTTTTGAAAAATAACGTCATAAAGAAGTTTCACTTCTTACGAGTGTACGCTAGTACACGCACACATTTTTTTTTAGTTAGTTGAATGTGCACAAATAATTTTTTTTTAATTTTCTTTTTTTGTCTTCTTCATTTTAGATCGGATATTGCTTTGCTAACTTGCAAAACTGAAAATTCTAGCCCGACTATATGCACCCTAACGATGATGGTTCGCGCCGTTTTGAAAGTGCGTTCTCTTAAACACAGCATGAAAGTTGGAATTAGTGTTTTTAAAAAAAATGAAAATAAAATTAATGAATTTAAGATCGCAATTGAGCAATTTTCGTACTCATATTCGAGAATGGTTCAATTTTTGCGACCACCATTTTTGTAAAAAAGAAAAGGTTCGTTTCTGCGATTTTTGCTAATTTTTTTCTTCTGTTCCTTCTCTATAATTTCAATGACAACCCAAGTTCGGGGGGGGGGGCGATAATCGGTATAGTAAAACCCCGTTAAAACGCGGGTTTCGGGGGACATGTTTGGCACCCGCGTTATACCATAACCGCAGAATAGTGAAATTATACTACGGTACCATGTTCATGAAATAATACTCCCTTTTGTTGCATTATTTTAACTTTATCAATTACTCTTAACTTTTCTTCTATAGTATAATTTTATTTTCTTCTTTGCTGCCATTTTATTCACTGTAATTGCTGTGCAAGAAGCACACATCTCAACTGTGTAATCAGTCTGTCGAGCGATAGGTTATAAACAAACTGTGTTCCGAGAAAAAAGAGGATAAGAAATCTTTTTGCGTTATCAACATGGGATTGTGAAGGGGGAGCAGGTCTTCAGAAAAAATTAGATTTGGAAGGGGAGGAGCGCACTTTTCAAAGAAACAATGCTTTAAGCCTGCATACACTGGAGAATATGTTTACTTTTTCGGAATGCTAAAGAATCTGGAATACAAAGGTTGATAGCGCTGTAGGTGGCTGGACGGGAGCTTCTTAGACTAGAATATTTGTGCGCTCGGGCTGGCTTTATTTACAATGGTAAATAAGGAATCACCTTCAAATGGCAATGATAAAAGGATATTTGAACGTCGGGGAACGTGATAGTCACCGCGGTATACTGAGAGGCGTATAACAGGGTTTTACTGTATTTTGTCCTAAATCTAATTCGCGGGAAACGGGGGGTGGGGAGAGTGCTTGCTCGGTATTTTACGGTAAGTAAATTCTTCAGGGTCACAGGACGCTTAAAACAAAAATGCACAACAAAAATTTAACTGATATTCAAAAACATGCCAACCCTATAAAACAAATTACAAATCTGAAACTTTTGCCATAGAACAAGGACATAATATATAAGAGGTTTTCTTCCCATATTTTGACATGATTTATAGATTAAAAATAAATGAATAAAACGTTTATACACATTATAATTAAAGCAAGTTATTTCGAATGTTACCGTTACTTGGTTAATTATGCAGAAGAAATATTTTAAAAATACTTTTATAACTGAACCCCTTTTATTTTCCAATCTACATAAAAAAATTAGTATTTCTTAATCAATTCAAAGCTACACACTTTCATGTAAGATAACACTGACTTTACAAATGTTTATTATTTTCATTCTCAAAATCCAGTATGCAATAAAATGTCAATTTAAAAATTTATTTCTTTAAAATTTAAGAAATTATTTAAATTCTAACAAAAAATGAGTAAAAGAAAAGATGAAGACTTTTGTTTTCAGATGTGTTAGTTGCATTCAATTAGTATACTAATTTGGAGAACAATTCTTGATACTTACAATTGATTTTTTAAAGATTCCGACACATTTAAGAAAAAACGGGTACACACCTATATCAAACTGAATCTTAATATAACTTACAACACCACATGATGTATGAAATTTATTATATATTGTAGCTACAAAATACAATATTAATTACAATTTAAAAATTAAGAATATTTATATAACGTAGTAACAGAACTGGAGACTGAACTAACTCTGATTAATCATCAGACTCCGATTATCAGAAATTATTATAAAATGTAATTATACATTAGATTTTTCAGCCCACCGTAATGTTTAAGTTTTAAGAGAAGTTTCCCAACTCCTTGTACTTTGTGGCATTAAAATTATAATCTAAAAAAAAATCCCCCACACCCCATTTAAATATGAAATAAAAATATACTTTTTTTTTAATAGGTTATACATGAAATTATACAAAATTAAACCAAAGCATAATATATGGTAGAAACAATAATATTTTAATTATGTCACTTAAATTCTTCACATTGTAAAAAAGTATGATTTAATCAAACTAGGCAGCAAAAATAATAAATTCTGATTTATAAAAAACTTTAAAAAGAAGATTGTATTTAAAAAGTATTTTTCATAAATTTCAAATTATTTTATAACAATTACATTTTATTACAATTTAAAAGAATTTTGCAGAGGATAGTTATACAAAAGTTTAGTAATTATAGATACTTCATTTGAAAAAAACCCGAGTGTTTAGCAACTCTGCTACAGCTGCTAATGGAAATTAATACTGCTTATGAAATTAATGTTGTTCCGAAATGTAATGATTATTTCATTTCAAGCAATGTATTATTACAGGGTTCATACTATTTTGGGAAAACAAAGAATAAAGAAATTTTAAGCAAACATTCATAAATGATGACACACTTTTTTTTCAAAATATTTGACCACCTGCTCCCCTTGTCACAAAATGTCCTACTTCATCATACCCCCTAGCCACGCCATATTACACAAGCATATGGACTTAAAGTTAAGAAGCATTGGAGAGCTTCTAGTCCGTAGCTTCTTCATCTCTTTAATTGCCTATAAAATAATAAAGGATAAAATCATGAGAAAAAACTTCAAAACTTTTCAGAAAAACTAATTTAAAAACATTCAGAAATCCATAGATAAAAGTTAAGTAAAACTCCAGAAGCATAAAAAGCAACAGTAATATCTTCAAGAATGGAAAGCAATTTTGAGCCAGTTCATCACAAGATGCACCTTTTGGACTATGACGAGCAGTGTTGTATTTTGTACGTTTTAAAATTATTAAATGTTTAAAATGAAATATTAAATGTAAAAATGTCCTTGTTCCAGCTTTGCCATAATAGCTTTGTTCCCGCTGAACATCAAAAGTGAAGCAACATTGACAAAGTTATTGCTTGGGAGGGCGACACCTCTCGCAGCTGGTTGCTCTGGCAGTGTACACTCAAGTGAACCGATACTTCTGGAGTTGCCATCCCCCAGGTGACAGTCTGGGAGCTGGTTCAAAAAAAGGGGCGGAGGTTGAACTCCTACCAGTAAGGGCCCCTATAACTCAGGAGCAGTGCCCCCTCTCTTCCTCACTTTCATGCGAGAACTCACCAACAACAAATGTAGAAATGCTTTTGTCAGTACTTTATTACTTAGTTTTCTCGGAAATCACTTTCTCGCTATTTCACAAATTCTTGACACATGTTCTATGCAATTTTTAAGCGGTCCACCTCCAGTGCTTTTTTTTTTTATAATATGTTGTAATTTTTTTTTTTTTTTTTTTTTTTCCAGTTTCTGAATAGTTTTTGTTTTTAGAACTATTTTTTTAATGCGATTCGTACCTACTACACAAAAGTAGGTTTGTCTTATTTTCTTATGTTTTATACTGTCCACATTGGGAGGGGGGGGGGGAGGGGAGATATCTAAAGCCAACACAAGTTTATAATTGTTATCTGTTAATTTCAAATAATAGTAATAACAAAATATGGTAAAGTTAGAAGTAAGTACAAAATATGGTAAAGTTGAGAAATAAAAAGTAAATCACAAAATATGATCAAGTTAAGTAATAGCAAAAAGTAAACACAAAATATGGTAAAGTTAGAAAACATGAAGCTTCAACAGTACATTACACATTGCATTTCAACTACAAATAATATTATTTATGTCGGGCAGATTTTTAATGCTACCATTGATAAACCGTGCTCAGTTACTTGGCCAAAGTGCAACTCAGTATGGTGCTAATTTCAGGCGTAGTACTCTTTCTGGTAGCATTAACAATGCTTAAGAAATAAATTAAACTGCTTAATAATTATTAATTTAAGCAAGTCTATAAACAATGCTTAAGAAATATAAATAAAATGTTATAAAAGTGAACGTATGAAATGCAATTGTTAAAATTTGAAATTGATCCACTTTGAAGTATCCAACTTCAAAAGGCTAATTTCACTTGCAGTTACTGGATAATATTATTTTCTGAAACTGACACATAGATCTTTCAATTAGGGATTCAAATCCTCATTATTTTAGCCTTGAAGATACAATATCCATTTTTAGATAATTAAGCACTGTACGAAAAGGTCATGAACCAACCTGCATAAGGAAAGAAACATTTCAAAATTAATATATTGCAATAGAAAATTGAGCAAGTGATACATAATGAGGACAGATATTTGGGGGAAAAAATCCTTCGATATTCAAAATTTGGAGTAAATTACTTTTTTTATCAAGGTAGAAGATAGATTCAAAGAATAAACATCTACTTTATAAAACAATGAAGGTAAATTATGCAAATGCACTACAGTCAATCAGAGTAACGTTGCGCCACAATTACTTGATTTTTATTCGTTCCAGGAATATTTTAATAATGTTATTTTTATTATTGGCATAAAATTAAAGTCCGAAAGTATAGTGTAGTTATTAAAAACTAAGAAATAATAATTATAAAAACCATCTAAAATGGATTATTAAACTGGTTCTTTTGACTTGACACTCAGGGTAACTTTGAACCGCACCAGAAAAACTTACATGAAATACACTATTTTAAATGTATTATAGTTATACAACATTGAACTAGAATTTTTTAAAATACTAAAAAACTCACTATTTTTGGTTCACAACATTACCAGTTTTGTATAACTTATGATAATGTAAGAAATGTTACATGAAAAAAAGAGTAGAAGAAGAAAAACATCAATATTTAGGACAAAAATCCCCACTTTAAATTTATTTATTACAAAAAGTTGCAGAAAACAATTTTCAATTATTTAAGTAAACATTTTCACACAAGTATATTAATTAAAACAACCATTTAAAAAATCTCATTAAAATTTAACACTTTTAGCCAAGTACTTTTGCATTTAACAGAGTTGAAGATCATAAAAACCCTTCTGTTACCTACTGGAGAGTAATATCTTCTGGAGCTAATATTCTTTGTACGAGAAATCATCAAAACAAATGTAATACCTTGAAAAAATTAAAACTATAATCAATTTCAATTCTCATATTTAAAAAAAATATTACTTGAAAATTTTCATTCATACACGTACTAATCAGCAATTTAATGATAGTACGAGTATGTAATTTGTAAACAAAAATTATATGAAAACAAAAGTAATAGTATTCACTTTGGGAAAAGCTATATTCTATTCTATTCTATACGTTTAATTTGAATATCACTCGAATATTCATTCACATGCACATTACATACTTAACAGCAATTTTTCACATATTCTCAGTGTAGACCTGAGTATCAGATACTATTACTTAAATTTAATAGAATGTCTAGTTATATATGCTTCTTTACAATTTAATTAAATGTTTTTAGAATCAAACTAGATAAATATATTATATACATTCTAATGGTGTTACTTGCAAACTTTTGTTACATGCATAAAAAGTAAAAATAAAATTTTAGTTTATATGTAGAATATATCTATAATCAGTAAGCAACAAATCTAAGGCTAACTTTCCACCGGCTCAAAGTTACCTTTAGAATGGAATAAAATTGCAATGTCTTAATTGTTTGACATTTTACTAAATATTACTGAATTAAGAATCAGATACTAAAAAAATCACTATATTTAGTAGAAAAAATGCTTGGTAAATAGTATAACGTTACTTACTTTAAAAGAATAAGTTTTAACAACTTTTAATCAGCATTCAAAATAGCTTCCTAGCGGTAACTTAAGATCTATTGAATTATACAATTAGCTGTGTACAGTTTTTTTACTAAAATAAGGAGAAGAAAAGTGATTTTAAAACCTTGCCAGAAGAATAGCACTGAGAGCGTGTTCACAGTTTCATTTCAAGTCAAATATTCTAAAAAATATGAAGTGCTGCAAAGTTACCCTGCTGAACTGTATGTATAAGTTGATTGAAGGTTCGACAAGTTTAACCTTATGATAATTTGAATAACAAAATATGCATTATGTTTTAAAAGGTTTAAAATATCAGCACAACATTGCAGTGGGCAGTTTTAAATAAAAATTGTTGTTTTAATTTTTATGAGTAAATACTATTTAAATGATTCCACATTTCCCCACTTGTCCATATAGTAAAGCTACGGCAAACATAGTCGTTAGGCCTAACAGAAAATTGATAAATATTAATTCAATAATATGTGGTTATTAAACTACAAGTATACAATCACAAATTTTGACAATTCTAAAATACTAACCTTATAGCTCTTTTTCGCCCACATCTGATGTAATTTGTCACTTGAACGACATCTTCGCCAGTACAGCTACGTAGAAGTCTTCCAAAACGAAAACGCCATTTTCTTTAGATTGCGAGCGTTGAGCGAGGAAACATTTCGTCAAATTTCCGAGAGTTTGCATGTCGTCAAAAGTCAGGTGATCGCATGAGGAAAGAATCGTTATAAATGACGAAATTTGTCTTGACTATTCAAGAATCGTCAAAAATGAGCGTTCTATTTCTGAGAGTGTTTCATCTAGATTAAGTAAAAATATACTCGACACATGGTGTTGTAGTAGGTATTTTTGCCTGTAAAATTATTAGTATTAAATTATATTTTTTTATAATAATTGTTCTATGTATGTAACTGTATTCGTCACAAAGATAAAATATGATTTTTTTTTCAAGGAGCATGCTTTACCTGTTGCATGAAAATTAATTAAAAACTAAAATACGTGGGAAGCAGGAAGAGTATTCGTGAAACAAACAATTTGGTGTGGGAGGGGTAATTAATTCCGGTATAAAAATGGAAAATTACAGCTACATATACTTTTAAATAAGATGGGATAAAAGTTCCATTGCATCATACTACACTGTAAAAAATTCTGGTTCAACCTTTCAGCAAAAAAAAGGGTGAAATTAAGCTGCAACAAACATTTGGTACTACGTTGAACCACATCCATGGTGAAACTACGCTATTAAAATGGTTCAATTTAGTATCAAATGTTAGTTGCAGCTAAATTTCCCCATTTTTATGTGAAACGTTGAACTAGAGTTTTTAACAGTGTACCATATTTATAGACGGGGTATAAACAGTGGTCTTTAATTGTAATTTGAGCGAAAACGTTACAAAGTTTTTACATAGGTGTGTACTTGCCGTTATTGAAGGAAGCCCTTTTTAAATGTGGTCCGAAAGAAAACCACTGATAAGTCCCTTTTTAGAACTATCTTCAGGATTAATTCATTATACGTACATTCCAAACGGGAAAAGGAATATGTTAAAAAAACTAATACTGAAACTCTAGAAGGTAGAATTGAATGAATATTGAATATTAAAATATCTAAAAGTAAAAGTTTACAAATACAAAAGTGACGACCAGCAACAGGCACAGGGCCCAGGTAGGCTGGTCCTAGTCAATTTAACGATCCCCAATGAACATCAAGAGCCTTCTTATGAGTTTTTACCCCACTGCATTTTATGTGGCGAAAATCATCGGAATGTACACAATTTAAGTAATGGTAAATCTTTAAGTAACGAGACAAAGCCCTATGCAGGTGTCAGGGACATTAAAAAGAGCAAAAAATATATCTCTAATAAACATTTGATGGTAAGAAACGATAGAATTGAGAACCCACATAAGATAAAACTTTTAGAAAGATGATCACACTACTAACCTGCATTAACCTTGTTTTAAATCACTAAATAATGTGTTAAGAATTACTACAACGAACACAGTTTGGATTACAAAACGAAACTTTTCAATTTTTAAAAGTATGCAATCGATGTTAAAGTCAAAATTTCTTTAGACAAATTGTGTGCAGAAAGTGAAATTTATCAGAAGTCTAAATTTCATGAATATTGCAGCAGTTTTCAACTGCAAATATAATAGTCAATAGACCAAAATGCCTTAATGATTTTAAAAAAAAACCTCCTGTAAAAGGAAATCAAACTCCAATTATATACGAAGAATTGAATCTTGTAATTAAACGTCAAGTTCGAAAGTTAGTAAAGCACTGAAAATTCTAAAATTGTTGGTTATACCATGGTTATTTTATTCATATTCAAAGGTATGAAAAAGTTGAAAGAAAAAATTTAAAGTTAAGCTATTTTAAGCAACATTTTTTTTTTTTTGTTGGATTATAAAAACGTGCATTTTGTTTTTGTATATATATATATATATATATATATAAATATAAATAAATGATGTTACGTCTGGGGGTCATGGAGAACGTTTTGTTGGAACTTCACTACATAACCATCTTCGCGGAAATGTTGCGTCCAAGTAAATACGAACGTCAATGAATTTCAGCCGTGCAGTGTTTCCGAATAAAAAATAAAAGATAGAAACATACGAAGTTTAAATTTGTGTAACTTTTTAATTTTCAATTCATGCTTCAATATTTCTGAATGGGTCCAAAAATGGGTTCTGAATGAGCTCCAAAACTGTCATTACTAAATTTCGGTAATAATTTTAATTTTAATGAAAAACTTTTGAGTTTCAATAATGTCGAATTTTTAGTATGTATAAAATATTTTTAGTAATTAAGCTTAAAATGATTATATAGCTTTATCATTAAATTAAATTAGTTAATACGCTATTATTGGGAAGTTCTAATGTGTATTGCATTGTTAGTTTCTTTTTTGCCCAAAACACCAAAAAAAGAATTATTTTAGCTTACGCTTTGAATCCAATCCAGTGGTGTAGCTAGGAATCCGCAGGCCCCGCTGTTACGGGGAGGAGCAGGAAATTAAGGGGCGTTTGGTTAAGTTTCAGTGCAATATTATGCTGGAAACGTAAAAGCAATTTACGTCTGAGTGACCTCTATGTTTCACGTTGAGGGGGGAGGGTGGCGCAAACAACCCCACGCCACAAAAGCAAAGGTAATTTTTATAGTACTAACAACAACTTTACATAATTATGAACATTTATATTTTCCCTTTTTGTAAGAGCAACCTTTTGTAAAAGCGTGCGTAGCTCAAACGTGGATAGGAAAATTCTACTTCCCGTGCTCCTTTTAATAAGGATACGATTTTATAAAACATTATGCAGTCATTTGGAGAACCAGGAGGAAGCAATCCCTCCCCCCCTTTTTACTTTGTAAAACACAATGTATTTATACATATGTGCAGGGGTGCCCACCAGGGAGGTCATGGTGCAAACTGTTCTATTCAAATTTTCGGGGGGGGTCATCGTTTTGGGGGCGACATAGCATTTTAAGGAGGTGCGCCATCGCTCTTAAGAGGTGGGAACCCCTGATATATGTGTGCATTTTGTTATTTTTACCTATAATATGTATTGAATGCATTGCCACCTTTCCTGAAAATGTTTTGAAATGACGGGCCTGTGCATAATGTTTGTCTTTAAGTTAGTTCAACAGCATTCCCTTAGCATTTGCATCAAAAAAACTTTCTAAAACAATTTTTTTTCGTAAGAGTGTTGAAATAGCAGAAAAAATCTTCATGAAAGTAGAAATTCATATTCATAGAACGTATCTTTTAATGCAGGTTGGATGGGGGATGACAACCCTCTATGAAAATTTATTGGAGTGGTGTTCGTTTTCCAGGGCTCGTCATCTATGATCCCTCTTGTGGAAACATGGAATTCAACATTCAGCCGTGAGTGGTGTGTTTTATTTATTTATTTATTATTTTATTACTATTATTACTACTACTTAATTATTTATTTATATTTGTCCCTGTGCACTTTATTAAGCTAAGATATTCTTAACTTCTGATGAATTATCCATATTTTTCTTTAAGAATTGAAAACTATCAAATATATTTTAGTTTTGGAACTTAAAATCTACGATCCTTCTTATGGAAACAAATGACGAAATTCAACATTTAGCCGTGAATGGTGTGTTTTATTCATAGGCGTAACTAGGGTTGGTGAAAGGGGGGGTCCCCCTAAAAATGTACAGACTAAACACCAATAAGAAATGTAAAATAGTTGAAAATTTACTAGTCATAAATACTTGTCTCTAAAGCTATACTCCGTGTTTATTTCAGGCATCTCCCGGGCATAGGCGTAACCAGGGGGGGGGGGGGTTGGGGGTTCAGTCAACTCCTCCCCCCTCCCCCGGCAAAAAAATTCAGATCACAAGCTTTAAAAAAAGAAAGAAAAAAGAAATTACGCTTTTAAGACACTTTACTTTCAGAAACACTTTCAGGGAAAGGACATTGAACACTATCACGAGCGACACCAAAAGCAACTTAAAAGATATAAGACTTTATTTTGAAAAAAATTGCGGGGGTCAGAGTGACAAAATTCCTTTCTGTTTCCTCTAACATCACCAAAGTATCCCGAAATTGCATTGCTAGGAAGATTTCAAAAAGTTTCCTGGGGGGAGCCCTCGAACCCTTGCCTCCAGAGTTAGCCTAAGCGTTATAGATGCAAGACCAGTTACAAAAATTTAAGTTGCAGAAGCCCCAAATACCAACTCCTCGAACTTCACCAAAGATCTAAACATACATCTACTATATACCGTCAAACGGGGTGACTATGTGCCACTTCTTGATGTTTTCGTCTCATACTTCCTCTAATTTTTCAACTATCGGGTTGATTATTTAATGCAACGTAATTACACATCTTAACTTTCAATTCACATATTAAAAATGATTCTAAGATATCATGGAGGGGAGATATAATTTTTTCTTAATGGCACTTACTCACCCCGCACATGGATGTGACTAAGTGCCACGCATGTTTCCTCCTCTTAAATCAATTAGAAACGATCGCTGGCAACTTCTCACCCTTCTGAATTCCTCTCCTTGTCATTTTAACTATTATAAGTTAATTTTTTTATGAGTATACTTTCACATTTTAAAATAAAAAAGGCCATACATATAGAAAAATTCTACTTTTTAAAGAAACTCTTCAAAATGTTTTTCAAAATAACTCAATTTATTAAACGAAACACAAACTACAAATTTGAGATAGAAATTATTTCTTCAGTCAATCCGAATTTAGAATAACCGGAAATTTGTCGCCATTTGGTAGAAGTTCTGGAGGACAAATCTTCTTCAGGATTTGTTTCTTTTTGTACCACAAAACATCAGGGGTGTCAAGCCACTTCCAGAACTGTCCACTTTTCTCCAGGCATTTCACACATGCCTCGTTGCTACTGTCGAAATCGGAAATCATTTGACATGGGTACATTTTTCCTGTATATTTTACTGCAACAAAGTCACCTTGCACAGGGCCAGGGCCGGATTAAGGATTTGGGGGCCCGTAGGCGTGAGAAGTGATGCCCCAAGTGTCGTAACTAGACTTAGTGGCGCCCGGGGAGAAATTTGAGAATTCCGCCCCTAAACCGTGCTGACAACAGAATAGCATCGAATGGGGGTATGAGTTTGGTGACCACGCCATTTTTTCGATCGGTAAAATCCAGTTTTATATAATATATTATGTACACGCGCGCATTCGAGGGTCATTTCAAAATTAATGTGGCAATTATATTTTTCAGAGACATTACGTTGAATAAATTTCAACTAATTTTTCCTTCCGGCATTCCTTTTTTAGAGCATTGCGTCATGGTATTCGGAAAAGTGATATAAAAATGTAGAAGCTAATATTTGCGCACAAATGGGGGGGTTCGGGAGCTCTCCCCCGGAAAATTTTAGAAATTCAAGTCTAAAACATGCAATTCTAGGCTATATTTAGCGACGCTGCGCCTGGGGAAAAGGGATGGGTTCAGGCTTTTCACCCCTCCCTATCGAGGAATTTCGCTGAAAATTCATCGATATTGATGCCAAAAATGCAATTTTCGCCTATATTTTCAGTCATTATACGATTTTGGGCAAGGCCGTAAGTTTCTCGAATAGTTTAATACAAGTCGAATTATGAAAATATGGGAAATATTTTACTCCACATTTCAATAAAAAGAAGATGCTTAAAACTTTCATCAATATTTCGAGATAATTTTTTTGAAAACATCATATGAGTATGCATATGTATTGTTGGGTGCTACACAGAAGGTATGTCTTGACATCCCATTGCAGCTAATATTTATACAGCGTTTTCGATCATTTTCGATGAAAAACCTCTTAAAGCTGCCTTCTTAAAATCTTTTAAGGATCGGTTTTTGCATTGAAATTACTACTTAATAATGTAAAACCAAGAAAGCTCCCCTCTATCGAATCTGTGAAGGTTAGTCTATGAGGTATGTCCTTCTTTTTTTTCTTTCTTTCTAATGAGGCTGCGTATAGGCATTAACTTTTGCAGACCTAGGGCGTACCCCGGTAATCGGCATCCATTTTTTCAAGCAGCACCACAGTCAGTGGATGCCATTCATTGCCACTGAGAATTTGGACGCTAAGTTTCCCCTAGATGGCGGCACCTGAGCTCTCATTTGATGCGAATTGCACTAAGTATTTAATTTAGCCGAGAGTATCCAAGTCAAGCGAATACTCAAGGGATCTTTAACATGCCGCACAATCATGCGACATGGGTGCAGACGATTTTCTGCATCTTGAAAATTCACCGACTAGGGCCAGGTTCGTACCTGCGATCTTGGGCGCACGAGACCTGCACCTTACCACTACGCGTCGACTCTATGAAGGTGTGTCACAACAACCACTTCACTCTTTTTGCTCCTCAAAGCCACTGGCGTAGATAAGGGGGGTGTTTTAGGGATAACCCCCCCCCCCCCCCGAAATGGTGAAAATTGTCTAGAATTTAACCAATTTTTCTCGTAAAACAATGAAATTAGCTCACTTCTCCCAAAGAAACCCCCCTGAAATCTGGGTCTAGCTACGCCACTGCTCAAAGCAACACCTGGATTTGAGCTCCGATTAATTTCAAATAGGAATTTGGCACTTCCTTATGCTTAAAGCCCCCACGGATAGTTTGACAACATTAGCTGCAAACATTAATAATTTATAACCGTCGCATTAATTATTGAAGGCAATGGCAGAAATAGAGATGCAACAAATTTATTATTTTTTGAAAACAGTATTTTTAGGTCCCAAATCCTTAATTCTAACTACAAAATACTTAACTTACTCATCTCATATTAGCTCATGCAAATTTTAAATTCATGAAGATTTGTAAAATTATAAACGATCGAATTGTTAAATAAAGAATAGAGTAAATGTAATACTTAGGATATAAAATTGTGTACATGAAATAAAAAAATTTCTGAAGGGGCAGGGGGTCCGGTGTGCAATAGGAGAGTAACTTGGTTTGTTTGTGCCCTCCTCCCCCACCTTCCTTCCCCTTGATCTTCGCAGCATAAAAACGCTCCCACAGTCGTAAATTGCATTCACGCTCCCAAAATAATACGACATACTTGAAATTTGAATCAGCCCCCCCCCCCCACTTAACTTCCTGAGCTCCCCCTCCCCCTCAAGTCGACGCTAGTTACGCCACTGGTGTGAAAGTACAAGTAGTGAAGAATAAACACCAAATCATTAAAAATTAAATATTACCATAGGCGTAACCAGCGGAGGTTTGGGGGTTCAACCCCCCCCCCCATTGGGTATTTACTTATTTAGGCACATTTAGGCACACAAAAAAATTTCTGGCTACCTCCTTGCAAAGCACATATTTTTTTCCCCTAAGAAAATTAAACACATATGCAAATGATTTTATTTCCTCTTTCTCTGAAGGGTTGTGATCATGACCAAAGTAAACAGCTCATAATATAGAGGACTTTTCATCTGGTTATAATCAATCCCCTTATCACCTTGGGGGGGGGGGGGGTTACAGCGCGAAAGATGGCTTCAATCACCGTACCACACACAGACAAACAGAGATCCTTTCAATCACTCCAGAGGTTTTTCTTTCCTTCTTGATGTCTTTTTTACCCAAAGGCAGCAATTTGGGAAGGCGCTGGGGTCTGAAAATGAAGGACCCCTAGCCAACAATTCAACAATTGTCCTAATGGGTTAAACCCTCAAGCCAGGAAGGGATGCTAATCAAGCAACTTAAAGAGCAGTTTATTTATTTATGACTTCCTGTCCAAACACCCATTTGGGTAAAATCTTTTTTGTAGATGAGCCGATTAGAAAACTGATGAACTGTATTTGCATTGCATTCTCATTTACAGATGTTCTCTCATTTATAGTTTAAATTTTTTTTTCTTATAATGGTCCATAACTGATTGCATTATGACTCTAGAAATCATCCGTTCAACGTTTCCAATCTCACTGCTACGGTTTAATGCTGCATTTTAATTTAAAATCAAGTATTATTTATATTTTAGCTAAATTTTTAATTATTTTCGATACATAATAATGTTTGCACTCCAGCGATGGACACGTTCGTCATCCAAAAAGCAAAGCAAATTTGATTCCGACGCTTCCACTTCTGAGGTATGCTTTGTTACAAATTTAACAAAATTTTTAGAAATTTATTGTGGGAATGAGCATTTTTGTAGGGGAATTTGGATTTTTTTTCTCTAAAATTCCACTATTTCCCAGTTTTAATATTATGAATGTCTGGACATGGAAGATTGATTAGCGCTAAATATTGAATTTTCTATTGCGTTTGAGTTAAGATCTAGAAATGAATGTTTAATGTTTTTGTGAATCAAGGCCGTATCCAGAGGGGAAGGGGGATATCTATCATATTTCATATATTCCTCCCTGAAACTTTGCTTAACATAAGTGTGTCGAAGTCTGGGCATCCCCGAAAAAAAATTCTGGATACTGCCTTGGCTCCGGAGCAGGGGGAGCATGTTAAGAATTAGGAAGGGCAGTGCATGCTTCAAAACTATACCCTTTATATATACATATATATAGATATATATGACTAGAAATGATGTTAATATGAATTTTTTTACATATATGATAGCTTTTTGATGTCTATATAGTAGATGTATGTTTAGATCTTTGGTGAAGTTAGAGGAGTGGGTATTTGGGGCTTCTGCAACTTAAATTTCTGTAACTGGTCTTACATCATCTATAATGCTTAGGCTATAACTCTGGAGGCAAGGGTTCGAGGGCTCTCCCCAGGAAACTTTTTGAAATCTTCCTATCAATGCAATTTCGGGATACTTTGGTGATGTTAGAGGAAACAGAAAGGAGTTTGATTACTCTCCCTCCGCAATTTTTTTCAAAATAAAGTCTTATATCTTTTAAGTTGCTTTTGGTGTCGCTCGTGATAGTGTTCAATGTCCTTTCCCTGAAAGTGTTTCTGAAAGTAAAGTGTCTTAAAAGCGTAATTTCTCTTTTCTTTCTTTTTATAAAGCTTGTGATCTGAATTTTACGCCGGGGGGGGAGTTGACTTGCTCCGAGGGGGTAGCTCCTCCCCCCCGCAGGAGATACCTGAGATAAACATGGTGTATGTCTTAAGAGTAAGAGACAAGTATTTATGACTAGTAAATTTTCAACTCTTTTACACTTCTTATTGGTGTTTAGTCTGTACATTTTTTGGGTGACCCCCCCCCCTTTTCACCAACCCTAGTTACGCCTATGAATATTATGCACTACACACGCTGGTCGAATTGCATAATTTACTGCCGTCATCAAGATCAAAATAATTTTTAATGAGCTGCAATTAAAAAAGTTATAAGATAGGTAACATTATTACTTTATGAATTATCTTTTTATGAACACATAAATAGCATTTTTTCAAAGACAGACGAAATGCATACATTGTACTTACTAATTCCGATGTTGCCGAATATTTCTACTGCACATAAAGTTTTAAAACAATGACTCTCTCATCTTCACAATCAGAAGTCACTTAGGGATCATTCATCAATGATGTCACGCTTCAAAGGGGGAGGGGGGTTCGTGAAATTGTGACAAAGTGTGACAAGGGGAGGGGAGGGGGTAACAAGAAGTGTGACATCATGTATTATGCAACATAGCGTGACGCGTGACAAACGGGGGGGAGGGAGGTCCGCTGAAGTGTGACATATTGTGACAAAGGGGGGGAGGCTGGTCAAATATATGGGGAAAAAGCGTGACGTCATTTATGAAGGGCACCTTATAAAGGTGCGAAATTTCAAGGCTATTCAAATTTCATTAATTCGGTTAGCAATGAAAAAAAATCGATTTTTTTTCTTACGAAAACATTAAATGTCGGTCGGGTTCGGGTTGTCTAAAAATGCTCTATCTGATCATTTCTGGCGCTGTCTCAGAATCTGTGCATCTAACGGGATGAACTAAAGTCACTTTTTTCCATTTGAAGTCTTTAGAACTTTCAGATGATCCTGACAACTTTTAGGAACAAAAAGTCTAATTTTTTTCGTTTATTACTTATGACTGAGTTGGCAAAATACAAATTGTGTTTTTGAGCAGAAACAACGCTGTGAAACTGGGAGATGACACTTCAGGGGGGGGGGGGAACAAGTTGGCCAAATGAAAAATGACTACAAACTACAAACCCAATTTGAGACCCAGCTTTTCCCAGCAGGCCACCGGTCGGGTAAAAAGACTGATAAGAGCTTCCGTGAAAATAGTTCTTTTGACCATTGTCCATGCACCGACTTCGGTGAATTCGTTGGTGTTCTTCCAAGGGATTGCTTCCAGTGAACCCTTTGGGAATAGAGTGTAGTGAGTAACAATTCAGTTTTGCTATTATCAGTCTCAATGGGCGGGTTCTAATAAAAGATTACAGCTGCTATTTGAGCATTTTTTTTATTATTGTTTACTACTCGTCCTTTTAGCCATATGTCATTCAGAATCATCTGAAATACTCTGATGACAGTCGGACGCGGAGATGACTTTATTACATAGGCTATTTAGAAGAATAGCAAAGAAGCAACCCTCCCAATTAAGCAAAGCAAAAAGTATACCTAGGGGGTGCAGAAAAAGCCGAAACCGGATGTCACCCTGTGGCCACCGTCCGCCCCTCCAGCCCCTTAATGATCTCGTCATCTTTATCAATGCAAATGTCGGTAACTTTTCGAGAAAAAAATATAACTTCGCCTTGTTTGCGAAAAAAAAAAAAAAAAATTGGGTTGGACATTCCGGACTTTTTGCCGCCCCCTGAAACAGTGCCGCCCGGGGCGGACCACTCCCCGCTAATTACGCCACTGGTGCCCCCCCCCCCTCACATTTAGATTTTATAATAATTATAACAGATAAAATATGATGTACAATTATTTCTTGATTATAATACCTCTCTGGAAACAGCCTTGAAAATAGCCGATCAATGTTTAAATCGGAGCGCCGCAAGGCCGTATCCAGAGGAGGGGCCGACGGGCCGTTCCCCCCCCCCCCCCCCGAAAACCCGAAATTTTTAGCATATATTCCTCCCTGAAGCTTTCCTCAACATAAGTGTTTCAAAGTCAGCCCCCCCCCCCCCCCCGAAAAAAATTTCTGGCTACGGCCTTGGAGCGCCGAACTAGGATTTTTACTCTCTCTTTCCAAAAGTTAAATGTTAAGAATGTTTAAAAAGTTATCACATTTATATAAACATTGTTTTTAAAGAAATGAACAAAATTGTTCATTCGGGACATAAGTTGAACGACAAAACTTCATTGATTAAAAAAAAAATCGGTTCCTCCATTAAAAACTATATAATCATATTTGTGACTTCTTTTCGTTGGAAATTGTGGTATTTTTTTACAAGGGCGAATTTATTAGACTAATGTTAACCTCTGCCACGAGTTGCAGGGAGAGATACAGAAAGAACAATTTCAATATAAAAATTGCTACAGAACTGAAGGCCTTGGAAAAAAATCACCAATAAGACCATGTATAAATAAAAATAAAGTTAGCAAAAAAAATAAATAATAATTTTCTTGGTAATAATGTTCCAGCCCTTGACTCATCAGAAAAGCAAATTAATTTTTAAATAATAATTATTTTTTTAACTGTTGATTCCTTAACTCAGTGGCGGATCCAGAGGGGGGGCACGGGGGCCCGTGCCCCCTCCAGACGCTTTAGGTAAGGACTAGAAAGAATTGACTTTTTTTCTTCCTTTACGCAAAAAACGAGGAAAAAGAAACTATTTTGCAGATGGAGCGATAAAACTTCTATTCTATGTGACTTCTATTCTTTCAATTCTATGTGACAAACTGAGATAACTGGGTAATTGCTAAGACAGAAAGAAGCAGACACCTGCAAAATCACTTAGACAGTTGATTTATGCTCACGTTAAATCTTCAATAGACTTGAAGAAGACTCCATTTGCCCCCCCCCCCCCCTAAATTTTCGCGAAAAAGTTATTGGTGATTTTGCGAGCTGAAAATTTCGCGAATTATATATGAACAAAACCAAAAGTTAAAAAAAAGTGCTCAAGAAAATAAGTGCTTTCACAGTATATATTCCTTTATTATATATGTCCAGTTTTAAAAAAAAATGTGTTTTTTTGTATTTAATTAGGGAATAATTAATTAAAATTTTATTGATAATTTAAATTTAATAAATCAATTAAGTTTAATTAAATAATTGATTAAATTATATTTGGAAAGTAAAACGGATCACAGTTTCTGGAGTTGTGTCCCCCCCCCCCCCTCTATTTTGTTTTTAAGCTGAAACCACGCACATCAGCCACATTGTGCCCCACCCAGAATTTTTTTCTGGATCCGCCACTGCCTTAACTGAACATAAATGTTTAGATTAATACTTCAAAAATTCAGAGACTAAATTTAAGTAATAACTGTACGAATTTTAGATTTAATTTTTTGTCTGAAAATTGCATAGTACTACAAGTTACTTCGCATTATAAGTTGCATAATGATAATAACTAAATAACATTCTTATGATACATTATTATATATATATAAAAATATTACATAGTTATCGAATAATGTGTATAATAGTATTTTTATAGCCATTATAGCGAACTTATTGAATTTTTTATAATTATATTTATAGCTAATAAAAAATTAAAACAACACAGTGGAGTAAAAAGTAGTTCTCCCTCATAAAATTCTTCGTGATAAAGTTGTCAGAAGAGTGTTTTTGGTTTTTAGAGTTCCTTAAAACCGAGTTAATTCGCAAGTATAGAAAAATTATGTACTTCTAATTTATTTTGTATGAAAACGTATCTATTTTTAAAATGTTTTAAGCTAATTAAGCATTAAACCGCACAAATAATTTCACTAAATGGCCTAAAAATAACCGTTTTAATTCGAAATATATTTTCATTAGGATTATAATCCCAGAACTACTTCAGCAAATGGACTTTCAGATTTAGATTATTTTTCCAAATTTAAAACGCTTAGTAGTATATATAGTCAGTCATCTATAGTCTCGAGGAAAGGAGAGTCCCGAGGAGACAGGATTCAGTTTAACTTTATTAAAATCTTGACGAACTCTTTCGTAAAATTTTTGCCCGAAGGCTGAACCAGGGGTCATTGTTTACTTTAGTGGCTTTGATTGTGTGAAAAAAGTGATTTTATACAAATATATTTCATTTTGTTTTTTTACACAATAGTTTTAAAAATTCCTTTCTGATGCCAAGAAAATTGTTAAAAATTACTGAATGGAATAGTTATTTTTTTTTTCCTCCCTTTGGGTGTAGAGCGTGCTACCTGTCTCCCTCTCCCCTCCTCAAAATCCGTCACTGATCACTGTTTTGGACTTCATATTGAAAAGATACATAATTTTATTCCCCTTGATGATTTTAATTCAAAACGATCAAAATTAATTTCTAAAAATTAGCTTATTTAAACATAATCGCAAGAGTTAAAAGCGGAAAGCAAAAGGAACGTACCTTGTATCAGTTCTGTGCATAAATTGTTATTCTGTTATAAATTCCGCACTTGAAGGAGATTTCTTATTGAAAGCAGACGCAATGTCTTTTTTCATCTTACCTCTAGTTTTTCAGTTTTGTTTCCGGACCTTATGTTCGGATACCGGGAGGCTTAGTCTCTGCCCAGTACGTAAAAATAATCCGCATGCAAAACCAGTCCGTGACATCATTTTGACGTCAGCAGTAAAATGCGCTAGTCTCTGCCCATTTTTCCGGACGCAAAGTACGTACGCTGAAATGTAAACATACGGTTATTTTTCCGCCACAATTTCCTGGCGTAAACGCCGTTTACGTATCTCAAAACAAGATGGCTGCCGTGCTCGTCGCGTTGCTTAGAACAACAATCAACAGAAATATAGAGATTTTAACGTAAACGAGAAGTATTTCGTGATCATGCAACTCCCTTTAGTTTTCTTGAAGAAATATTTATTTATAAGAAAGGACTCGTTAAGGAATCGCTGTTGAATCAACATCACATTGCTTTCCGTCTGGAGGAATGTCTGCTCATTTACGAGTAAGTACAACTTTTATTATTCTGCTAACAAAGCGTTGTTACTTTTCATTATTTGCATTCAATATGTTTTGTTATATAAGTGTTAGGGAGTCTGTTGTACCTTGGATTCGTGAAAATTGCTCTATTTCGTATAGATACATTATTCGAGAGCAACTTCTACCAGCCACTTAATATTTCATATTAATATGCTTGTTTTATTTTAAATATTAAACATAACGACTCGTTTGACACAGTGCGTATTTTAACGGTTATTTTGTTGATAAAATAGAAGAATACAATGTCCTGAAATTTAATTAAGTGCTGTAATTACTTGTATTGTAATGTATATGCTAAACTTCTTTGAATAGTAAATGCTTATGTTTAAAAAACGAATCTCTTTTTTTAAAAGAAAATTCTTGCTATAACAAATGTAATGTAACAAATTGCAAAAATATGACATATATTTTTCCTTGAAAGGAGTAAATTATATTTCTCATTGATCCACCTGATAGAATTTTGTGTTGATCAACTTCAATTTCATATTATACATAAGTTTTTGAAAGTTTGACTACTCATTTTTCAGTTTTAAGAATCTTGGATTAACTCAAGTTAGCTGTCTCTATGTAAAGATATATGTATATTATAGAGAACTCTCTCCAATCTACCAATATTTGGTTGAGCAGAAGTATTTCCCGTTCTATTTTGCTAACTTCCCTCCATTAAGCGACCACGTATTAACAGCCTCCCTTTCCATATGATCACGTCTTATTCCTGCTAAAAAAAAAATCCTCGGTCTTTTACTGTATTGCCATAGTATCTCGATACATATTAGTTGTACCAGAAATTAATATTACCTTTTGAATTTTTAAGCATTTGATATATATATATATATAAAATTCAACTCCAAAGTATTAGGTATATGTAATCAAACATAAATTTAAGATTCAAAAGCTGTTGCTCTCAGTGATTCTCAACCTTTTCAATGCTGCCGCGCCCTTAAGGAATGAAGAAGTTTTAAACGCCCCATTTGGAAAAGCCTGTAATTTCAGGGGGGGGGGGGGGGAGTTGATAAGCGACAAAAGGTTTTCGCAATTTTATTTGCACCGAATGTGGTTAATAAAAAAAGATAAAGCTTTTATAAAACATAGCATTTAAAAAAACATTTGTGAATGCCTATGTCAGTGCGATGGTTGAAATAATTGGTTCAGGGTCAGTTTCGGTTCAACATTTTTAGTAAGGTGAAGGTTGTAAGTTCCCTCTTGCACGATTTCTATTTCTTTCTTGTCTCAAGATTCGTCATAAAACTGAATCCATCTCATCAAAAAGCCCAAAACATGCTCATCGCCCCCTACCGCCCAAAACATACCCACCATCCCTGCTGCCCAAAATATATTCACCGCCCCTCAGTATACCCTTACCACTCACGTTGAGAACCATTGCTGAATATTTATTCATTATAACTTATTTTAAGACTTGTTAATTACTGATGTAATAATTAAATATCCGTATCATATATATTTATGCATGTGCGTGTATGTGTATTATATGTATAGTATATCTGATTTTTTTTTCTTATATTACATAGGTTGTGGATGACTGTGTTAATACACTCGGCTAATTTTATTTAGAAGCACTATGCTGCAGGAGCATTTTAGAACCAAGGAGTTGGAAATTTTTGGTTAGTGTTTAAATTAAGGAAATGCAAAATAAACAAATTATAAGTAAAAAACATTGAGTGCCGCATCAGCAGTGGTGTAGTCCTGGAAAAAAAGTTGGGGGGGGGGGGGGGAAACGGCTGTATAAGAAGATAAGCAATTGAAATCAAAAATTGGGGGGACGCTTACGTTAAAATTTAAACATTTTGGGCGGACGCTTGTATTAAAATAAAAAGGCTGTCCCCCTTCGACTACACCACTGCGCATCAGTCATTGGTGACTCTCTGTTTAAAATATGATGCAAAACTAAAAAGTCGGTATTGTGTTCAGTAATTACTGAAAAATTATTTAATTTTTATTTATTACAATATTACATCATTAATGCAATAATTTAAGCACAAATTGTTCAATGCATGGCTCTTAAGAGCCATTTTTCAGTAATTACTGAAAAATTATTTAATTTTTATTTATTACAATATTACATCATTAATGCAATAATTTAAGCACAAATTGTTCAATGCATGGCTCTTAAGAGCCATGCATTGAGAAAAATAATTGGAGGGAAATATTCATTCTGCTTTTTAGCTTAACATATATACATTAGTTTTAACAAAGTTTACTTGAATTGCATGCCTATTGTGTTTCAATATCATATTTTCATGCACAGGTTAAAATGTTTGTTGCTATTAATTTTAACTAACTTTGTGGTTGGAAAGCCCAATGTGGGTTATGGGCCTTCTGTGCCCATCCCAGCTTTCGTGGCTGAGGGCCAAAGGTTGCAGAAGCAGATGTTCCGGTCAAGTGGTCGGCCTGACGCGGATTCCCCAGTGTTAGTTCCAAAGCATGCTTGGTCCTCATTTTATCGAACCACGGGTCTGTGGCATAGTAGCACGGAAGGCTACCACACAACCACTGGGCCTTGCTATTAATTTACTTCCTGCATCAATTCTACTTTTTTTCAATTTCAAATAAACTGTTTTGTATTGCATTAAAGTTAAAAATTGAGCTTCAAGTTAGGGCTATGTGATTTTTTGTATTACGTAGTGTGCTTATGATTTCTAATACTTCATTCATTTTAAAATTGGCATAATTTTGTTATAGGTGATAGTGGTTACCCTCTGGAACCTTAGCTCCTCACTCATGCATATCCTGCTATTGGCACCTAGAAGTTCCGTTATAACAGTTGCCACTCTTCTATAAGATCCTGTGTAGAATGGTGCTGATTCATCACCTTAGCCTTTCTCCAAATTCAGCTTTGGATAATGTTGAAAAGAGCATCAGGGACAAAATAACTTCCGGATTTTAATTAATTGTAAACTTGATTGGGACATATTTATTATATTTTAATTATTTTCAAATTTATTGTTTTTTCTCGATTATTTTCAAATTTAATTATTATATATATTTTTAAAAATTTATATACTGTTAGTTAATAGCACCCTGTATATACCGGCTAACACTTATAAAATATGGTCACTTATGCCAAATTAAAAATGTCTCATAATTTCCTGCAAAGGGAAAGCATTGTTTCAGTTCTTCTGTGATGTTGATAACTAATTCTTTCAATATAACCTAACCACTTTAATAAATCTTTCATCAGATAATTCGACGATGTTTCGTGGTTCTCGAATAAGTTTTCTCTCATTACGTTCCAATCTCTCTGCTTCTTGAATGTTAAATAACTCCCTGTTTTAAACATTGGAAAATAAATCTTCTTTACTACTTGATAAGTGTTCATGTCTTATTAATGTGTTTCTAGTGAAACATTCTAAACTTCAAAAGAGTTATTGTATTTCCATGTGTGGAATAGCCAATTGCTTTTGGTTCTATTTGCTTTTTTTATAATTAAATTGTTGAAGCTTTAAATGTGCATCTACCGTAAAACCTCGATTAACTAAAGTGGTTGGGAGTAGACCTTTGTCAGCAAATCTGAAATACAAGATTAAAAAAACAGCATTTGATGTGTCGCTTCTTGACTTATAAGCAATACAGTTCTCAATGAGAATAGCACGAAGTTTACTTCATGCAGTATTAATTTAAAAAAGTCATTTCTGCTTTTTTCATATTTAAACACAATTTCAACCTTGTAGTTATGAAAGAGATTATGGAAATTGTCTTCAAAAACTTAGTTGTGCAAAGCATGAAATCAGAACAGAAACTTTAACTTGCATATCATTTAGATATTATGACAAACTAGTAACAATTATAGTACTTTCTCGGTCTAATTTGGCTACCTTTACCTTCACCTTCATTGAGTAATAGTTCGGCTCCAGTACCGGATCTTTGAGTTTTTCTGTGGCGGGGCAAAACTTAAAGATGCTCCCCCATCCGACTATTGTTCATATTTCATAAACTTTTATGCGCTGGCTATTTTTTTCAGGATTTTTCACTTGGGGGGGGGCATTGATAACTCATGAAACGTTCGTTAATGTTTCCATGGCATGGCCCTTTCAGCTCAATATTACGGGGGTAAAGCCACCCTTTTTAACTGGAGATATAAAATTCCGACAGTTGAAGGAGGTCCAGGGGGATTCTCCCCCTGGTAAAATGTTGAAAACTATATGCAAAGTGGTGCATTTTGAGACCTATGCAGACGCATATTGTATTGTTTGACCATAGCATGATTTATATTCTGCCGCTAAAAGGGGAAAAAACATCGACTTTAAAATTTTGACATTGCAAAATTTGCCGCTCCCTAAAACTGCCTTTCCGGGAGCCTTTGCTTGTCACAGGAGCTGGTTGCATGAAGGGTTCACCTTTGACGGGAGATATGAAATTCTGACAATTGAAGGGGGTCCTGGGGAGACAAGTTCTCCCCCGGGAAAAATTTTAAACTATATGCAAACTGTTGCATTTGGGATTGCAAGAATAACCATGGAGGAGGGGGAGGGGCCAAGGGAACAAAATTCTCCCGTGGGAAAATTTTCTATAACTTCATGCAGACTGGTGCGTTTGGGACTGCAAATATATCGGAGGAAAATTTTTTTTAAAATTTAAACGCTTTTACTTAAAAAAACGCAGAACAAAATTAGCACTTTTTTTATCCAGGGGAAAAAGACCCTCCTTACTAACGCCCATATCAAAAAGCTCTGGCTCCTGAAATGATACTTATAATCCCCCCCCCCCCCTTCCAGGAATGATGCTTTGAAAATTCGTAAAAGAAAAACTTGTTTTAGAATGGCATGATCTATATTTCTCTATCACAAGCTCCCCCCCTGGCCCCTTCCAGGAATGATGCTTTGAAAATTCGTGAAAACGAAAAACTTGTTTTAGAATGGCATGATCTATATTTCTCTATCACAAGCCTCCCCCCCCCCCCCCCACGCACCCCGCCTTCCCAAAAGGGTGCTTTGAAAATTTGTAAAAGAAAAAGTATTGTGTTGTTTGAGCATGGCATGATTTATATTTTGTTATTACAAATTGGGGAAAACCTTGGCTTTTTTAATTTTGACATTGCAAAATTTTTGCCCCCTGAAGCTGCCTTCCCAAGGAGCCCTTTTTAGAGTTTCTGACAGTTTATTTTGCCACCTGGGGCATAGATAGTCCGATTTGCCCTCTTCCCTAGATCCGGAGATGTTGGGCTCTAAGCAACTGAATAAGACGCATTACAATTGTCATTTTAGAACAAAATGTAGAAATATTAACTATAGAAAGATTAATAAAAATAATTTCACGTTAAGAAAGCACAAATAAGCATTAAAATGCAGACATCTGTTTTGTGTTTTGCATCCAGAAGCTCCCTGTCGCATTGAAAAAGGAATACTAAGCAATCCGGAAACATATGTCTGCATTTTAATGCTTATTTGTGCTTTCTTAACGTGAAATTATTTTTGTTACTCTATACTTGCACAAAGTTAAATTATTATTATATAGGAAGAATCTCATTTTACAAAGAAAAAACATGCAGAATATTTTTTAAAACTAACTAAAATAATACACAACACGAGAGAAAGAAAAAATATTTATCCTTAAATAAGTGTTCTGTTATTTAGCAGATAAAAAACGCGCACGGTGCAATCGAGAAAAATGTTTCTTGCGTTGCCAAGACAACGCAACGATAGCGATAAAATTTCGATGATGAATCGAATGTTTCATTGGCTAACACATATCGGAATGAAGGCGGGGCTTATTACGTACCGCACATTCGTAAAATCATCAAACGCTTTCGCGCGTACGGAAAAATGGGCAGAGACTACTATGTCTTTCAAAGTACTTAAATCAAGATACGTTACTAGCGACCGTAAAAATGCATGACGCTGACGTCATGATTTACGTACGCAAGTTTACGTATGGGCAGAGACTAAGCCTCCGGATTCAACTGGGGTCAGTCTGGTGTTTCACGGAATATACCCTATCTAAAGAACCGTATCCTAGGGGATCCTCTAGCCAGACAGAGATAGTGTACACACAACGTGAATACGGAGTCTTCTAATTTAAACAGCATGACCATTTCTGTGGTCAATTGGTCTTTCTAGCACTGTTAATAATCCCTCTAATGTTGACTGTCACCAAGGGTAATAAGGAGCCATCCATCATTTTAAGAAAAGAAAGGGAGCAGCGCGAGGGGAAATGAACACACGTGTTTTTTTGAGCCTGAGGTTGTAAAACAATAAATTCTTCAGATTGCCTTTTTTCGGGGTGGGGGACAGGATTACGGAGATTTTACTTTTGAGGATTGGACTTACTGAAATTGTTCAGTTGAAAAGAAAACTGAATTTTTTTTTTTTCATTTTCTTTTCTTTTTCGCATTTTAACTTTAGAATTTCTTGGGGCCCCTCAGAGCCTCGGGGCCCCTAGGCAGTTGCCTAATTTGCCTATTTGGTAATCCGGCCCTGCACAGGGCCAGTGTTTTTTGCGTCATTGACTGACTCACTGCTTGTCTACGGTCGACCAGAGACTGCTGTAGATGGTCAACATCTAGGAAATCAATGGCACGCTAGAAACTTAAAAATGACTAAAACACTGAAAACAAGATGGCACCTAGTCTCCCCACACATCATCGAAAATTGAATTAAGGGTTATAACTGGTAAACAAAAGATCATTTTGAAACGTCGAAGCGTGTAGAACTGATAGTTTGGTAACAAAAAACTGAACTTACCTTTTTTCTGGCTGCTTCCGAAATATGATTACCAGACCACACTTCCTTTCCAGATCACAACACCACAAATCCACGTGCGGTACGGTGATTGAAGCCACCTTTTGCTGTAACCCCCCCCCCCCCCAAGGTGATAAGGAGGTTGATTATAACCAGATGAAAAGTCCTCTTTATTATGAGCTGCATACTTTGGTCATGATCACAACCCTTCGGAGAAAGAGGAAATAAAATCATATGCATATGTGTTAAATTTTCTTAGGGGGGAAAAAATATGTGCTTTGCAAGGCCGTAGCCAGAATTTTTTTGTGTGCCTAAATAACTAAATACCAGTAATAAGTGGGTTTGGGGGTTTGAACCCCCAAACCCCCCCCCCCCTGGTTACGCCTATGGTTTTATTTATTTATTCACTATTTTATTACTATTATTATTACTACGTAATTATTTATTTATTTTTGTCCCTGTGCACTTTATTAAGGTAAGATATTTTTAACTTCTGATGAATTTTCCATATTTTTCTTAAGAATTGAAAACTATCAAATATATTTTGGTTTTGGAATTTAAAATAAGTGTAAGAGGTTGTATTTTGACTTGACATGGACGGGAAATCAGAGTTGTAAATTAGGTGGCGTCATCTACTGGCGAAAGTCAGAACCAGAAACACACCGTGGATTAAATTATTTTCTAAGCCAATTATTTAGTCAAACTAAGCTAAATTATTTTCTAAGCCTCCTAAAATCCAAATTTCAATTTGGATATTAGGAGGGGAAGAGGGAAGCCGTTTTTGTTTCCACGGCCGTCTGGGGTATTACTTTTTTTTTAGATTTTATTTTTATGTTCTTAGCATACATAGTCCCCCCCCCCCATCAATAAAACTATTGATTATTTGCCGCAGTTGTATTCTGTCAGTCCTCATCTGGTAACCGCGTAACCAAAAGAAAGAATAAACTTTTTTGTGATTGCTCTTATTCTTACTAAAAGAGTTTTTAGGTTAATTTAAGTGAAACCTAACTAAAACCAAATTTTCGTGAAGTAAAATAAACAGTTGCTTAGGGACCCCAGAAAAAAGTGAGGATTTTGATAAATGTTTTCAATTAAAAAAGCATAATTATATGCTTAACTCAATATGTATGGGTAGGGGTTTTCCTCGTATATGTTTCATATTTATTATGCATGATGAGATAATATAAGTATTTTTTAAATTTTTATTAGCAAAATGTGGGGGGAAGCAATTTGAGAGTCGAAAATTTAGTTCGTTGGGAATCTCAGCAATACCGAAATCTCTCCCTGTATCTAGCAGATAAATTTCTTGTTTAATTAAAATGTTTTTACGAAATGGATCGAAATCTGATCAAAAGTTCATGCAGGGTTTACAGTTACAGCGATATTCTTTCTTTTCGAAATTTTAAAAATTTTGGAATAAACTATAAGAATGGATATGTTTCAAAGTTCGCACCCAACCCCCGTTGAAACTATATTAGATTTTTAGTGATTTTTTCCGAAAAAATGCTTTTACGTGTGAAGTTTTAGGCTCCATACTGTCCAGAAGTGACTGATTTTAAGGGGGCACAGGGAGCAAGTGCTCAAGTGCACGACGAGCCCCATGCATTAAATAAATTTTACTCATTTTCCTACACTTTAATGTAGATTGATTGGTTTTAAAGGATCCTACAGAACTTAAAAGCTGTGATGGAAACTTTAGAATGCGAATATTAACGAGGGAGAACTACTTTTTCTTCTGGTTCCCTCTCCAGAATTTCTACCTGGATCCGCACTTGCTGACGAGTGACTATAAGTCCGATTCTGTCTCCAATCCTTAGTCGTTGCGGAAGGAATTCCTCAAAAATTCATTGCTGCTTAGTAAAATCTTTCATTTAAAATAACAAACCGCGAATAATCTGAGCTTCCTATTGAAGTCCATACTTCAGAATCGTCAATTAAAAGCTTTAAAAACTTTGTTAGAAGGGTTCCGTAATGATTTCACAAAGTTGTACAGTGCTACCATCAACCAAAGCAGAGTACCAAGAAGAATCCTTTCATGTTCAAGGGAGAAACTGCTGGTATAAAGAATGTGCCTCTATCTTCTCGTTCTAGTTCCTTTAACATTCCTGATTTCTTGTGAGCTGATGCTATATGCCAGTTTATAAATTTAGTTGCTTTCAACAAGCAGAGAAACAAACATTCTGATTCGCGTACTAAATAAACGCACATGTGAAACAAACTTCCCTAAAACTCGAATGGATTCGTTCGCTTCTGCCATGCGTAGAAGCGTCCAACTATCAAAATTCCATAGTCGAACTGTAAGTCTTGTCCTCGTATAAAATGATGCAGACTTCATATTGGCATAATGGGGATTTTTTTTAAGCTTCAAATATCCCTTCTAATACTATTTTAAAATAGCATGTACTCGTTCCAGGGCACTCATTCCAAACTTCGACGCATCGATTCGAAGAGATTGCCGCTACAGAACCGGCCTAGACGTCATCTCTTCGAAAGCGTAGATTCCAAATTCTCCTTCGTTCAAAAGCGTAGGGGGAAAAGGGATTTCGTGTCAAACTGGTGTAGCAGCCAATCAAAGCGTTTCTTTGGAGTTCTCAGCGCGGTATTGTTTTTAGTTTTTTGTTACGCGTTCTTGAGGGATTTACACCTCATAATTTTAGGAAATAAGGGTCGCCAATTTCAGTTTATTGATGCAAAACAGACACATAAAAACTTTTGCATTCTTAACAGAGATAAAGAATAAGTAAATTAAAAAAAATAGTAAAAAATAAAAAGTTTATTAGAAATAATAATTTTTATGTAAAAATGAAAAGTAAAACAAAAATTCGTAACATTTTTGGGGGAAAATATATCAATTTTCCAGTAACAGGAGGAGGGGAGAGAAACTAACTAGGGAAGGCGAGGTTTTTTTTTTTTTTTTTGCGACAACTCGCATCAAATTCGGGGGGGGGGGGGCATCCGGTTTCCTCCGTTAATATGGACACGTCTAAAGCAGGGCCCTCATTCCAAGTGAGCGCACATCGATTCGATCGTAGTTCCCAAACCCTCACTAGATGGCGCAAACGCAAAATTCACAGGACCGCAGGGAAACCAACGAAAGCTTTAATTCCATGTGGTTCGTATCGTTGTTTTGCGGCTTTCTTCATCGAAGCGCGCTTCGACAGCTCTTGTGCCATCGAAGTCGTTCGGACTTTGGGGTGTTGGTTCGTTGAGTCGCCGAAATATGAAAAGGAATATTTTACACGAATAGGGACGTTGTATTTGCCCTTCTTTGATGGTGTTTTTGATACAGATTGAGAATTATTTTTGATCAATAAATTAATTTTGGTTTGCCCAAAAATATAAATATAAATTAAATAAATACTTTTAAACATTAAGTTTTCTTTTTGTTTTTTTTCATAAATTAAAGTTACATATCAATGTGTATCAATCAAAAGCTATTTAAGAAACTAATTCTTTTATGAATATGTTATTACTAATTATGGCTTCAATTTATGTATATTTTTGGTGTTTTTTAATTTAGAAATATCTTTAAAGCCCCAGATTACTAAATTTCTCTGTGTCAGATTTTTTAATCTAAAAAAGAAGTTGAAAAATTATATTAATGAATAACGTGAAGATATATTTACATATTCATACGGAAGAAAATTCCATAATTAAACGAAAAATAGGTTGTTTTTAGAAAAGATATCCTTTTTTAACGCATAATTTTTTATGTACATCCATAAATTATGCACTGTTGTTTAATCTTAGGTTATGAGTCAAAAAAGCAACTAACATCGCTAATTCCTTCCATGAATATTTTTTTCTGATCATAAATAAAGTCTAATCATACTTTAAATAAATTTTAAAATAGCCGTATAAATGTATGGCCAAATGCTAATGTTTTAACCTTAAAGATATTTTTTAAAGAAATTATGTTAGTGTGAGGGGAGCCCAGCTATCTCCCCACTCTAAGAGGTAGCACATCCCCTAAAACTATGACCCCCTAAGTCGGTCGAAAAGTCGATCAAGGGCCCCAAAGCCCTTAAAACTAACCGGCCCCTTTCCAAATGTCAATGGTGGAGTCTGCGCGATGAACTCCTTCCTGGGGGCACCCCTGCAGGGTGTCTACATATTTTCAAAGTGAAGTTTCGTGACATTTTCCGTACTTTTTTGTGACCAATCGGTGACACATTGGATATTGATTTTGCCGGAGATCGGATATTCCCGATGTTTGAAACTAGTAAATTCTATACACATGTATTCTATAGACATAAAAACTGTACTGAGTTTGTAATTTACAAAAAAATTTTCATGACAGGTTCATTAATTTTAATAATAAAATTATACAACCTGGATAACCGGATATTTCGTGCAGTGGCTGGATTGGATTCCGAATATTTAAAAATATGTCGAATACCAAATATTCGATGCCTTCTGTGGGGATCGGTCCTGTTGAATAGAAAATTTTCGTGATCTATTCTTAGTTTTCGTGACCGATTTCCGAATTTGTGACTTGTTCGGGACTTTTGTGCGTTCTGTAGATATCCTGCAGCCCTGTCAATGTATATTAAGCAAATTTGCGCCCTCTCAATGCATATCACGCAAATGTGCGCCTTGTCAATGCATATCACGCAAATGTGCGCCTTGTCAATGCATATCACGCAAATGTGCGCTCTGTCAATGCATATCATGCTGAAGCGAAAAATTGTCTTCCCCCTATTTGCGTTAGTCCTTAATTAGGGTTTGCACTAAAGAATATTGCTCAGTTTTAAATAATAAAAAAAATAACTTCCATTATACTAGTGGGAATGACAGATGCAAATGGAAATTTCTTTAACCTTTCATGAAACAAAATTGAAGTGGTATTTCAATAAGTATATGAGATCCGTATATAAGGGAGAGAGTAATAAATCAATTTTTGACGTAAATTAGGTGTGACTTAGCCGTGGGCATATTAACGGGGGAAACCGGATACCTCCCCCCTCCCCGAAGTTGATGCGAGTTTTCGGGGGGAAAAAAAACCTCGCCTTTCCTCCCTAGTTTCTCTCCCCTCCTCCTCTTACTGGAAAATTGATATTTTCCCCCCCCCCCCCCCCCTCAAATATTGGGAATTTTTGTTTTACTTTTCATTTTTACATAAAAATTATTATTTCTAATAAACTTTTTATTTTTTACTGTTTTTTTTTAAATTTACTTATTCTTTATCTCTGTTAAGAATGCAAAAGTTTTTATGTCTCTGTTTTGCATCAATAAACTGAAATTGGCGACCCTTATTTCCTAAAATTATGAGGTGTAAATCCCTCAAGAACGCGTAACAATAAACTAAAAAACAATACCGCGCTGAGAACTTCGAAGAAACGCTTTGATTGGCTGCTACACCAGTTTGATACGAAATCCCTTTTCCCCCTACGCTTCTGAACGAAGGAGGATTTGGAATCTACGCTTTCGAAGAGATGACGTCTAGGCCGGGTTCTGTAGCGGCAGTCTGTTCGAATCGATGCGTCGAAGTTTGGAATGAGCGCCCAGGTCTTTATTAGCCATTGCTCCTTCAATGAGTTTAATTTTTATTTTTTCCAAATTTTCCAAACGATTTCTGAACGTTTCATTATGATTGTATAATTTTTGTTTCACTTTCTTGTTTTAAAATTCATTGGCATAACCATGTTGCAGTCACTACTTAGATGACCGGTACTCCTTCATCCACATAATAAATATGTTTTTGGAATTTCCTGACATTTAAATCAACTTCGGGATTATATTGCGGTCGCTAAAGTGCTAACTTTAACACTTCTATGTATGTGATTAATCCCTTGAAGCACGAGTTTTTTTCTTTTTTTTTTTCGGAAAAACTGGTAAAAAATGATCAAGTTTTTTTTCACATAAAATGAATCTATAGATATAGTATAGCTTGTTTTTGGCAATTTCAGTTGTAAGGGGTGGCAAGAGAGCGGGGGGGGGGTAAAAGTTATATAAAAAAATTACTATACAAAGTGTAAACGGATCTCATACGGGCAATAGAAATAAAATAACGCGAGATACAAGATCGCCCGTGTGAGACACGGGCATGTGCAAATTAGCCGGTAACTTTCGCCCGTGTCAGACACGGGCAAATGCGTTAATGAATAATGAAGGGCAAAACCTCAGTCTATGCGACAACACAAAAGGAGTTTGTTGCCGATAAATATCTTCAAGTGCTTTGGGGTGAGGCTCCTTGAATTGATAACTCCTAATTTTGAAAGAATCATGAATCATGATACCAATGCACACGGTTCATTTACGCGACCACCACTCGCGGACGTTTCTAAGCTGCAAAGGGGGATACGCGGAGATGGATTTTTCTGAAACTTTACTTTAGGCGAGCCTTTGGAGGGGGGGGGGGGGTTGATATATTCCTTTTCCGAACTTATAGCGCAAAAAGGAAAGAAAAACGAGTTATCTTCATAAAACGTATATGTTTCATCATCTTTATCTCTCATCTGACCTCTAGTTCCATGAAATTGAATTAGGCCTGTGACGCATGCGCTAAGTCAAGAAAGGTTTTAACTAAGTAAGAGCAACCTGTAGATGACAGTCGGATATAGAGTTTTCATTTGAAACAGGAAGTAATGGCTTCTTGAAACTCGTCTTTATTTTTATGATGATACATTATTTATTTTAATAAGCACATCTCTAGCTGGGGAAAATGCAGACAATTTTACCACTGTTGTTTTGATGTTTCAGTTTTAAATTTAAACCGTAATGATGCAAGATTTCATTTTTTAATGTTTTATACATTATCATTCAAAGAAGCGTTTTCCGCTCTGGCAGAAATTTTGGCTGTTGCGAGGGAAAAAGAAAAGCAATTAAATAAATATATCGGATCAGTTAAAATTTATGAGTGAAGTTTAATGTGTTTTTAAAATAATGAATTCTAGTCCGTACATGTTTCAGAGAATCTGCATAAAAATAATATAACACTAATTTTTTTTAAATATATTTTAAAAATACATTTATAGTAGTATTAACAAATATAACGTAATAAGTAAATATTTTTCTCAAATTCACAAAAGTTATAAGCAAAAATCTTGCTTCTTTTTCGTAAATTTTGAGTACAACATTTTCCTTGAATCCTATTACTGTTAAAAGTTTTCACGACTCTTAAATCCTTAATAAATAAAGCTCTTTTAATGACAAAAAAAAAAAAAAAGTACTGTATCGTCTTCGCGATACAGTACTAAACCTGCAGCAAACAAATAGACAAGAAGTTCCGTCTAGAACTATACGAGCCTACTTTCCCGTATACACCGAATTCAAATTTATAATCTAGCTATCTCTCTCTCTCTGTGTCTTTCTCGTTTAGCTTTAGTTCTTAATTGCTTCAAATATACCTTTTTCAACGGTTAATACATATTCATTCAATCATTATTTATTAAGTCATTCATGTATTTATTAACTCATTTATTCATTCATTCTTTTGCTTATTCATTTAATCATTCAATAATTATAAAATATTCTTGAAAACCCGATCAAAAAATTTCATAGGAAAATAGGCTCGTTAGTTCTTTATGAACTTTCTATTTGTACATGTTCTACGTCATAAGAGCTTTCCGATAAAGTTTGTTCCAAGCAAATCGGTCCGTTAGATCAGAAATTATGTAGGATTGAAATTTCCCCGTAGGCGGTATGTTAATTTTTTTTGAACTGTTCAAAAATGAACAAAAATTGTTCAAATCAATATTTCACGCCAAGAACTTCTTCCAGTGAGCTTGTTCATGGGAACTTATATCTTCTACTCAGAGTTTACATAATTTGCTTCATTTTCACCCATAGACGCTAATGTTAAAATTTTTTGAACTGTTCAAAATTGAACAAAAAATTGTTCAAATCAAAAAGTAAAATATGGAAATGAGATGTCCTCGCCGAGATCTTTCCAATGCAAAAAGAATATTTCCAATCGGACAATTCGTTTAAAAGTTATTAGGGGGGGGGGGACAGACCGACAGACAGACAGACAGACCGACAGACCGACGGACAGACAGACAGACAGACAGACCGACAGACAGACAGACAGACAGACCGACACACTTTTTCCCCATCTCAAAACCCTACTTTCAATTTTTTTATTTTTCAATCTTTATTTAATTACTTAACTTATTTTTGACTTTTCTTGATTTCTAACGATATTTTCACGATACATTAAGCCTTCTTTCATGCTTTATTTTTTTTTACTTTTACGGGAAAGTAGGCTAACAAGCACGAAAAAAAATTATGTAGCTAGTTTTTCCAGCTTGGTGTAAAAAACATATGATCTCACATTTGAAATGGAGAGGGTGTGTAGAAAAGTAGTTATTTTTCAAAACTTAAAACTTATAATCCTCTACCAGTATGAGCACTGGATTAGATTTAATTTATTATTATACAAAACGCAATGTCTTTTTGGTTTTCAGTGTGTACACAAGTGTTTGTGTGTGTTTTATTTATTTATTTTATTATTATTTTTTATTTATTTATTTATTTATTTATTTATTTATTTATTTTTTGTTAATTTGCGGAATTTTCCCACTTTGAAAATATTACCACTCCTAATAAAATGGGAACCACAACCCTCAAATGATACTCTTTAAGCATAGGGGTATCAAGGAAGGCCAGGTTCACATAGCAAGAGTTAGTTAGGCTGGTCTGGCGCCCAGCAAACCTATCTCGGACCGGTGCAGGGCGGGCCAGAGGACGGGGGAGCGGGGCGGCCGCCCCGGGCCCCGCACTTCTCTGAGGCCCCGCGCAAAACCTCGATCTTAAAAAAAAGAAAGAAAAAGGAGGGGGAAAAAAAGAAAAAGAAGAAGAGAGAAAACTGAAATTTTATTAATAAAATTACCTCAAGAGAACGGTCATTTTATTAATAAAATCTCAGTTTTTCTATATGGTTAGATAATTGATGAGATCTTAGATCAATAAAGTTTTGGAAATTTTCTTGATTTTATTGGCAGTGGGTGAATGTTTTTAAAATAGGAATAAAAATCTCATTTCCACTCGTTGTGTTACAGGGCCGATTGGACCAATTGCTTCCAATAGGCGGCCACGCGCTTAACATGCCGTTGCTTAAATTTTTCTAGGCGGAAAAAAAAAAGGGAATAAGAATTATAATTAAACATTAAAAAATGAAAACTAATTGACAAAAAAAAAAAAAACAATGTAAGTTTAACAAAGTAACAAGGCACCAGTAAATTTAACAAGGTACGAGTACCTCAAAATATGTTGTCATTTAAAAAATACATGTCTTTTAAAATGCACATTTTGATTTCTTCATATTCCACTACAAAATTATAAACTCAACAAAGTAAATTCTAGGTTCTGATGGCATTTCGGTTCGACCAGGAGAAGGAGGGCGAGGGACGTACCAAAATTGCAACAATTCGGGAGGGGGGAGGGCCCCGCAACTCTTCAAGCTGGCTTTGCTTGCGTAGGTTGCAGATATACCTGTATAAATTAGAAATGGAAATAGCAGCTCCGCTGAGTAGCCTCATGGGGGCATTTGCCATTTGCCTCCAGTAAATTTAAAAATCTCTCTCTCTCTTAACTTAATTTGACTCTTAATTTAATTTGAAAAAAAAAAGAAAAGAAAACAAAAGACTATACACCCCATGTAAAACAAATTTTGTTTAAAATATGTTTTATTCCAGGTATATGTGGCAATTTCTCTAACTACGGTAAAAAAAGATAAAGAATTGACACCAAAAAATTTCCTTTTTAGCCTACTTTCCCGTAAAAGTAAAAAAAAAATGATAATAAAGCATGAAAGAAGGCTTAATGTATCGTGAAAATATCGTTAAAAATCAAGAAAAGTCAAAAATAAGTGAAGTAATTAAATAAAGATTGAAAAATAAAAAATTTGAAAGTAGGGTTTTGAGATGGGGAAAAAGTGTGTCTGTCGGTCTGTCGGTCTGTCTGTCTGTCGGTCTGTCGGTCTGTCCCCCCCTAATAACTTTTGAACGAATTGTCCGATTCGAAAAATTCTTTTTGCATTCGAAAGATCTCGGCAAGGATATCTCATTTCCATATTTTACTTTTTGATTTGAACAATGTTTTGTTCAATTTTTAACGGTTCAAAAAATTTTAACATTATCGCCTATGGGTGAAAATGAAGCAAATTATGTAAACTTTGGGTACAAGATCCAAGTTCCCATGAACAAGCTCACTGGAAGAAGTTCTTGGCGTGAAATATTGATTTGAACAATTTTTGTTCATTTTTGAACAGTTCAAAAAAAAATTAACATACGCCTACGGGGAAATTTCAATCCTATATTATTCCTGATCTAACGGACCGATTTGCTTGTAACAAACTTTATCGGAAAGCTCTTATGACGTAGAACATGTACAAATAGAAAGTACATCCAGAACTAAGGAGCCTATTTTCCTACAAAAATTTTTTGATCGGGATTTTCAGGAATATATTTGAATCAATGAATGATTAAATGAATAAGCAAAAGAATGAATGAATAAATGAGTGACTAAATACATGAATGACTTAATAAATGAATGATTGAATAAATAGCTATTAACCGTTGAAAAAGGTATATTTGAAGCAATTAAGAACTAAAACTAAACGAGAAAGACAGAGAGAGATAGCTATATTATAAATTTGAATTCGGTGTATACGGGAAAGAAGGCTCGTATAGTTCTAGACGGAACTTCTTGTTCTTTCTAAAATATTAGTGCGTATGACTGCTTTCTAGGGGAAGCATACATTTTTGACAAGGATTTCGTTCTCATGACCTTTCGACGTTTGTCAAGGACGATGGCCGGCCCAAGCATACAGAGCCAAGGGCTAAAATAATTCTCTGTCTTCTGAATTCGGTTGATAGTTTTTATCTTTATCCAGCGTTGGTCTTTTGTTCTCCCCTTTGAAATGAAAGCTCTAGTCTCTAGTGCTAGTGTCCTAAAGGGGAATCGGCAAAACCAAAGCTTTAACACATGTCACCGGCGGATGGCTTTGCTTTTGTTGAAGGGGTCTGTGCTGTATGGACCTCTGTACCCTTAAGGCAAGCAATAATTTTGGAGTATCAATCAATTACCTGATAAACTCTGATGGACTGGTGTCGACCACACGTGTGGTCGAAAATGCTGAATCGAAAACGTCACACTTCTCCTAATTAGAGTCCCTGTATGCTAGGCAAGAGTAGCGTCAAAGCGGTATCATTTTCCTATTGGTGAAAGGTTCGAACCCTCCGCCCGAGGCAGTGCCTTCTTTCGTCCCATAGCTTTAAGGGTCTTCGCTACCGTCCATCTTGTTTTTCGGCGCTAATGCTATCTCTACGGGAGAATCTGCAAAAACCCCTACTCATAACTCGAGAAGTTATTTGAATATTTTCATGCGGTTTCTTTTAAACGATAGAGTAGACCTAGTTAACGGTTTGCTACTTTTCATTTTTTCTGTAGTGAACTTAAAAATTTTTTTATAAAATTTTTAAATTTCAATTCATTATTTTTAAAACTTTGAAAAAAGATACGGGAAAACGGAAAAGTAGCAAACCAAGCTTGAATATTTCTCTTTAAAACCATATTTTAAGTTTATATCTGAGACAATTTGTGCACCTGTTATTAGTAGGAGTAAAAGTGTTGTTTTTGAAAAAGTTTGAAAAACTACGAAAATTCACGCCCCGTAACAAAACACACCTTGGCGCGCCCATTCGAGGGACCTAGCGTGCCTAGAGGGACCTATTCCCCTCTCGCTAAAGTGACAAGCAATCAGTCTCCTTTGTTCACAAGCTGCCCAGGAGGTCCATCCATTCTTTACCTATCGCTTTGTATGTTTTGTGATACCCGTTCGGTTTTCGGTTCCGAGTTCAAGAGGAAAAGAAGTTTTTGCATTACATTCTATTTTCCTTGATGCTTGATGAAGAAAATCGTTCTATGATAAAATCGAATACTGCGTCTTTAACATAGCAGAAACCGTCGTAAAGAGTACTAGAAAAATGCAGTTCGATCAATAAACATTTAACATTACACCATTTTTACATTACACTACTATGAATCAAAATTTTATGATCATTAATATTGTTATTTTCAATTTGAAAATTAAATGCTGAAGAGTATGTTAAAGAAATATCGATATATTGTAAGTGAAGATGAAAAACATATTTTCATTTATGTATTTATGTGTGTTCCAAAAGTAATTTGGGGTGTTAAAAGTAATATAATTATCTCACAAAAATACAAAAAGATTAAGAAACTTATTATCAGTGCTTATAAAATTGTAATTTAATAGCATAATGATATTAAATATTAAATAATAGACCAACTATTTTCTGCTATGAACGAACATATTTCCAGAAAAGAACCAGCGAAATATTTATACAACAATATATAACACTAGCGGTACCCGCACTGCCCTGCCCTTATTCAGAAGTGAAAGGGCCAGTTGGTTCGCCATTATATATATACACTGGTATTTTTTAAAATGTGCATGTATTACGTTATTCTATTAAGATGTATAGCCTTCCACAGAATTAAAAATTAGCCTCCCACGGCAATCAACCGGCGATCCTACATATTTAAGGAACTTTATTTTCTTGTGAGAAAGACGCACACATAAAAAAATGCAAAAAGAAACTATGAAAAACCGCATTATGTTTGTTTAATTCAGGTACCCACACAAAGAGCACGATTATAAGGCATTGGAATCGACACACACACAGACGCACTTGCTGGTTTATTATTAGTAGAGATGTATGGCATAACATGCAAGTGCGCCTTTTAATCCATACTCTACGCATCCTAAACCGAGACCGAGAGAATAATTTAAAGATTTTGGCCTTTGTATATTACCAAAGGGACGGATGCTGGGTGCCCATCCCTCTCTGAGCAATGTCGAGTGCTGTAGTAACCCGTAAGCAAAATTAGTACTTTCTTAGGGCACCAAGAAAATGAGGGCCACCTCAGAAAATTTTTATTGTCTATTTTAATTGATAAATTAATTTAATTTGTAAAAATTTTCAAATTTTAGGGTAAAACGAATGAGTTCTTTATATGAGTCGTCTAGTTTCAAAACCAGCTACATATAAAAAATAAAATTTTTCTCTGTGGGCAAAAATTTAATATCTAAGAAATTCGAATTTCTAGCTGAGAGCATTGGGATTAACTTTTAACTTGCTGAAATTTTGACACAAAAACAATTTATCCTCGGAAGATATTTGGAGGGAAAAAAGAAGAGCTGACAAGCATGGTCAGTAGGGGGAGGGGGAGGGTAGTAATTAAGTAATTAAGCGGCACATTTCAACCCACTTTTTAGCATGATGTAGCTGCTTTAGAAACTTAAAAAATTAGCACCATATAAAGATTACTTTAAACTATTAGAAAGTGTAAAAAAGTTGAAATCGAAAAAAAGTGGATGTATCTGGTTGAATCTTGACGACTCATATAAAACATTGAGTCTTTCTGTCAAAGGTAAACTTCTGAAAATAGAAGATAGTTAAGCAATGAACTGAACAGTTCCTGACAGATTGAGCTCCCCTCCCCCCCCCCCCATGTGAAGAGAAACAAGTCAGATCCAGTCAGGGCGATTGTACCCAATTTTGAAATCAAGCTACTATATAGTGCCCTAGGTTGAAAGACAGAAAAAGCATGAAAAAGGTGTGCATCAGGACTATCACCATTGTGTGTTGTGCTTTACATGTTTGTGTGTGTTGTGGAGGGATGGCAGCTCTTTGGCTAGATATTTGTGTGCTCGGGCTGGCTTCATTTACAATGGTAAATAAGGAAAAACCTTTAAATGACAATGTTAAAGGGTGGTTTAAATGTCGAGGGACACCTATTTAATCATAGAAAAAAATGGAGCTGCATTCACTAACCATTTCATGTCCAGAATTTTTAGAAAAGAAAAACTATAGCTGTAGGATAAGGTCCGTGGATGATATTTCACTGAAAAAAAAATTTTTTTGGGGAGTAAAAATTTGAATTTTGGCGTAGTTAAATATGAGAATTACTATAATAAACAAAGTTTAAAATTATGCAATATATATATATATTGAACAAAAACATAAATGAAAAAGGGGCCAAGTTCGGTAGAACAAGCAATCTTCGGAGTAGTCGGTGTCACCGATAAAAAAGTTGAAATATGAGAGGTGCCAACTTCCAATGCAGATATTTTAATCATATCTGTAGGAGAGTACAATGTTCTCCAATTCGTTTAAAAACAAACTTGTTACTTTCGGGATCATTCATAAATGATGTCACGCTTCGAGGGGGGGAGGGGGTTCGTGAAATTGGGACAAAGTGTGGCCAGGGGAGGGTAGGGGTAACAAGAAGTGTGACATCAGGCTTATACAACATAGCGTGACGTGTGACAAAGGGAGGGAGGGGGTCCGTTGAGTGTGAAATTTTGCGACAAAGGGAGGAGGGGGGTCAAATATATCAGAAAAAGCGTGGCATCATTTATGAACGGTCCCTTCTCTGGTATCCGATTTCTAACCTGGCAAGTTTTAAATGTCAATACATTATATTCAAAAAACTCCCCCAAATAGAAACATTTCTAACAGGCAGTTAGTAAAATCATGTGGCAAGCTATAATAGTTAATTGTCTTCTTATCGTGTTCTTGAACGTAACTTATCTTAATGAGCTACTTATTTTTTGTATTATTAGCCAGGGTAGTAAAATTGAAAGTGCTCTTCGTTTGAAGTCAAATTTTGAACTATTTTGTTTTGATATAAAAGAAAAACAAAGAGGGACAAAAGAAAACAATTTTATGCCATCTTTGAACGTACCTGATTCCAATTTAGCAGTAGAACACTCAGTGGCGTAATTAGACTTAGTGGCGCCCGGGGCGAAATTTGAGAATACCGCCCCAAAGCCGTGCTGACAACAGAGCAGCCCCGAAGTCAAAAAACGGGGGGGGGGGGGGGGGCTTATGAGTTTGGTGACCACCACATCTTTTTCGATCGGGTAATTCCAGATTTATATAATATTTATATTATGTACACGCACATCCAAGGGAAATTTTAAAATTAATGTGCCATTTATATTTTTCAGAGTTGAATAAATTTCAACTAATTTTTCCATCCGGCATTCTTTTTTTTTTTTTTTTTTTTGGATAATTGCGTCAGGGTAATCGGAAAAGCCATATAAAAATCCAGAAGGTAATATTTGCGCACAAATAGGGGGTTCGGGGGCTCTCCCCCTGAAAATTTTAGAAATTGAAGTCTAAAACACGCAATTCTAGGCTATATTTAGTGACGCTGCCCTTGGGGGAAAAGGAGGGGTTCAGGCACTTCACCCCTCCCTAACGAGGAATTTCGCTGAAAATTCATCAATATTAGTGCCAAAAATGCAATTTTAGCCTATATTTTCAGACATTAGAAGATTCTGGGCATGGCCATAAATTTCTCGAATAGCTTACTAGAAGTCTTGTTGTCTATTTAAAATTGTTGTCGAATTATACAAATATGGGAAATATTTTACTCCACATTTCAATAAAAAGAAGATGCTTAAAAGTTTCATCAACATTTCAAGATAATTTTTTTTAAGACATCACATGGATTATGTATTGTTGGGTATTATACAGAAGGTATGTCTTGACATCCCATTGCAAAACATTTATATATATCGTTTTCGATGTTTTTCGATGCGGAAATGACTTTATTACATAGGCTATTAAGAATAATAGCAAGGAAGCAAAACAAAAAGTATACCTAGGGGGTTCAGAAAAAGCCGAAACCGGACGTCAACCTGTGGCCACTGTCCGCCCCCCTCCCCGCCCCATAATGTTCCCATAATCTTTTGGAGCTATGCAACTGTCGGTAACTTATCGAGGGAAAAAAATAAGTTCGCCCTGTTTGCAAAAAAAAATGTGAAAAACAGGATTGCGTTTTGTTGGGGGATAAGCGTTTCAGACTTTTTGCCGCTCCCTGAAACAGTGCCGCCCGGGGCTGACCGCCCCCACCGCCCCCGCTAGTTACGCCACTGAGAACACTGTAGTTCCGTTACAAGAAATACAAGATCATGTATTTTTTCCCAAGTTTCGGGTTTTTTCTTTTATAAAAGCTTTATTGTCAACCTTGATACCAAGTTTCAAGTTTCTAAGTCACTTATTATTAGTAGTTTCTGTTTTTGATGAGTGAGTCAGTCAGACAATGATAAACATTACACTTTTTAGACCTTAATAATTCTATAACTATAAGAGTTACATCGATGAAATTTAATATTCTAGGGGTTCAAGGGGCCCCTATTTGAAGCACAAAATTTCAAGTATGTAGGCCTAATAGTTTTTGAGTAATGATGTTGAAAGTAGCTTGAAATGGTTCGGGTAAAAATACACATTGGCCGGTGTCGCCGTCTTTGCAGGCCCTGATTATCGCACGGGCACCCAGGGCCCATGCCCTGGACAGGAACTCTCCAAGGGGCAGGAAATTTTTTCATAATATCATTTAAGTTCCTTTTTAAAAATTGCAACATAAAGTAATTAGTTTAATTAATAATAACCACTGGCAATTCTTCATAATAAGAGGTTATTCTTAATAATTACAAATTTCACGTTGACCGTAATACACGTACACATGCATAGCATATATGTAAGTGAACCATTCCAAAAGGGCAGGAAAAGTTGACGGTGCCCTGGGCAGGAAAACTTGTTAGTGGGGCCCTGTGTCTTTGAACTTGGCGGACACACTGCCGTGTGTCTAGATATTCTTTAAGAAATGAAACGTAACTAAAACATCTATATGGAACACACTCTTTACCACTTTTGTGGAATTACCCATATATCCTTGCATTTTCTATTAATTTAAACCAAATTTTAAAAAACAACATTGTTTTTATTTCTGAATGCTTTTTTCTTTTTTTGGTTTACTTAAATATATAAAAAAATAAAGGATATATACGCGTCATTAAGATTTCGATGTCTTACAAAATACAATCATATTCTAAAATCGCTTACAGTAACTGTTACTAGTTCTAGCAGTAGCTTGAAGGAAAAAAAGTACTTCGAAAAATAATAAACATTGTATTTTACGATAACTCATGTGATCATGTGAACTGTATTAAAAAAAAAGAAAAAAGAAAGGAAGAAAGAAAGAAGTCGGCTTCAACAGTGTGCTAGTTTCAAGAAACAATTTGTGCGTTCCAAGGAGAGTCAAAGATTTTTCCGAGGTTGAGAAAAGAAACAGAGCCCCGGGGATCAGGAGCAGTGTCTTTTTCTAGGAAAAGGGTAGATGTTTTGGACCCCGCTCGACCGCAACTACCAGGGTTTTCGCGTGGATCCCCTTCAAAAGATTTATAGCTGTCCATTGAGAGACATAGTGATTGACGCTGTCCATCACAAGAATAGGCCAATTACCAGCGCAAAGAGATTGAATAAGACACTCCCACATTGTTGCCACTATTTCGGAGATTTTGTCAGCGCTGAGTTTCCGATTTGGTTGTGAAGAGCCTTAAGGCTGCTCTTCAGTCAGAGTTTCAAATCTTCGAAACCAATGTTAACCTACGGGAAAAGTTGGACTAAGTTTTAGAAAGTTACTTTGAAGTTTTCGAGTCCGGAATTTTTTTGAGTATTTTTCAAGCCTATATCTCGGTCTTTTAGTTTTTACTTTTTTAAAATATCACTTACCGTATTTTTAAAAAATCGTTAAAAAATGAATTTTGGAAAAAACGTGGTACTGTTAGACGTTTCGCTCTACAAAATATTTTCAAAGCATGTTACCGAAATTTTAAAAACAACAAGACCAGCAAAACATTTCCAGCTTTCTTTTGAACTTTTGTTTGAAATAATGCAAACATTTTTAAAGACAAAAAAATCCGTCTAAAGTTTGAAAATATTTCCAAAAAAAGCTCGAAATTCCTATAAGCCACGCCTCTCACCGCTTCCCATGCAAGGGGGCATGATTTACGAGGTCGATTAGCTTAATGACTCTCACTCCGGGAAGCATTGCTGCTTCGGATTCGGACAATGGGGAAAGTGTAGTCAACCTCTTCAGACCCTCAAACCAGCCAGACACAGAAGACAGACCACATGTTTTTTTCGAAACGGAAGGAAATTGAGAGCTTTTTGGAAGAAATTTGGAGAAGCTATGACTAAATCTTTTATATGGGCAAATTCCTGTTCCCACGGTACTATAAAAATATTTTTCACGAATTAAATGTTTGTACAATAGGGGAAAAAAAACATTTTTTTAAAAATGTAAGCTTGAAAACATTACTGCTCTTTAATTAGTAAATCAAATGAGAATTTATTTAATGTAAGTAATTATTCATTTGTAGGCTATTGATTTAATTTTCTTCTACACAATCCATTCTTCTTTTCTTAAAAAACTTTCTGAAGAGAAAAGCGTTGCCTTTACTTCCCCCCCCCCCCTGCCCTCTTAAAGACAACTGTGTATGCCACAGATATAACTAAATTGAGCGAGATAGAAATTTTTTGTTTTTTACTGAAGGGATAAAGGAATGATAAACTTTAAATGTTTTCGTAAATAAAAAAGGATTTTTGAGAAAATGAATGTAATTTCAAAATTTTATATTGGCCTCTTTCTGAATGCAATGTTTCAATAATTTGTGTTTTAGAAACCGAAAAAAATATAAATAAATATTGATTAAATAAACCAACATCTTCCGGTGAAGCTGGAATTTTGAAAAACAAAATTACATATAAAGGTCGACAGCTGGGGGGGGGGGGGGAATACTAACAACCTCCTTTCTTTCTTTTATTTCCTTTTTTTTAATGAGTTTTTTTATGCCATTCGTAATATTTATTAGCCTTTCCTTTCATAAGATTTTTCCATCTTTCGATATCTTTTACTTCTTCTTATCCTACTTTTCCGTAAAAGTAAAAAAAAAAAAAAAAAAAACAACGAAAGAAGGCTAATGTATTAGATCACAAGAATATCGTTAAAAATAGGAAAAAGTCATAAACAAGTGAAGTAAATAAATACACATTGAAAAATTTAAAAACAATTGAAAGTAGGGGTTTGAGATAGGGTAATTGTGTCTGTCGGTCTGTCTCCCCCCCTCCCCCCCCTGTAGGGCCCCATTTGTGCCCGAGGGCAAGCCCTCGGGGGCATCTAAAAATCCGATGCGCCAGACAATGGCAGGTGCGGGGGGTTCTGGGTGCGCATGTCTCTCCCCCCCCCCCCCCCCCCCAATAACTTTTGAAGGAATTGTCCGATTCGAAAGATTTTTTTCCCTGCATTCGAAAGATCTTGGCGAGGACATCTCATTTTCATATTTTACTTTTTGATTTGAACAATTTTTCGTTCAATTTTGAACAGTTCAAAAATTCTGAACATTAGCGACTTCGGGATTTTTTCCCGAAGCAAAGTATGCAAATTCTGGGCAGAAGATCCAAGTTCCTTTGAACAAGCGTATTGGAAGGAGCTCTCGGCGTGAAATATTTTTTTATCCACTCCGAATTTCATAGTTCAGGGAAAAAAAAAAAAACCGACAGCGCCTACGGGAAAATTTCACTCGTATACAAATCCTGAGCTAACCAACCGATTAACTTAAAATAAACTTTATCGGAAAGATGTTATGACGTAGAACATATACAGTGGAAATCCGCCATTCGTACTTGTCCCTCAATTCATACGGCGCCAGGGGTCAACTGGGTCGCCAGTTTGGCTTTTTTTAAGAAAAAAATCGGGGAATAATTATGCTCATTTTGAACTCGTCTAGAAGTAATTTGTTTCGCGTTTTGGATTTTTTTTAAATTTTAATACTTTTTGAGATTTTACTGACAATTTTAGCTTTCTAAGGGGGCATCTAGAGGAAGTGGTTGAAGAACTTTCTTCTTCAGAGGAGGAAAGTAGTAAGAAAAGCATTTACTTTGCAGAAATTAAAGAGCTGTGTTATTCCTGCAAGAAAACGCAGAGAGTGATGGGAAAACAGCATCCCAACACTGCTGTGGTCAACAGCAATGTTGGGATGCTTTGTTCAACGACAATGTTATTGGCCATTTTAGAAAAATTCTGAACAATCGTCAAAGCCAGACAGCATTGGACAGGTTTTTAGGGAAAGAAGCCCAAGATTCTTCTAGTGCAAAAAGAAAGGACAACAGAAAGCGAGAAAACACTTGAAGGGATATTACCTGATGTTTTTATAGAAGGGGCCTCCTCTTCCTCTTCCAGCCCTTTCATTTCCTCATCTCAACATTCCACATATGCCATCAGCTCACCTCAGTACAAGCAAAGTGCAGTTAAATTTTAATTTATCTATAATTTCATGTACAGTACTGTACATTTGTTTTTCATAGGTTTAAATAAGCAACCATCTGTGTGTCTGGACCGGATTAATCCAATTTACACTGTATTTTATGTGAAAAAATAATTCGCTATTCGTACAACTTGCCATTCGAGCTGCCTCCTGTAATGAATTGTGTGCGAATAGCGAGGTTCCACTGTACAGTACACTTCCTCGGGGAATGGCGAAAAGCATGGGACATTGTTTAGAAAACAAACCACATGTTTCTTTTCCTGAATCGCAAAAAGTTATTTTCTTCACAGTTCACATGACTAAACTAAATACAGTGGAACATCGGTAGCTCGACGCGCAGATAAGTCGACTAACCCTTGGTAAATCGACATATCCCTCCCCTAATGGTTGGCCCAATGCAATTTTCAATGGGCGAAAAACTCTCTAACTTGACACACAATTTTCAGAAACCCCTGTAAGTCGACCTCCATTTTGTATTCTTATTAACTTTTTCCTCCGGTAGTAGGGGGGCTACCAATCTCGCTGCAATGCTGCAGCTGTATCATATAATAGTAAATCACCCATCGAATCTCTCTACAGGCATGCTTATTATTGTAGTCCTGGAATTTGCTCCAAAATATATGAAAAAAGAAAAGCCGAAAAAGCGCTACGAAGGTCAAAAATAAAGCGCTTTTGCCGGCGAAAATTATTCAATGAAAAAACTGACCAAAGCTATGGAAATGCAGCTGAAAAACCGGATTTGCCTCCGGAAATTTTTGAAGAAAAAAAAAATAATTTCTTACGCAAACTAAACATATCTGACAAAGAAAGAGAAACCATTTTTGCTTCAACTATTTTGCAAAGTATGTCAACTGAATGGGTCGAAGAACGTCGGAAACGACTCACAGCGTCCAATTTTGGTGCTGTTTGCAACAGATTGCCGCACACGAGTTGTGCAAATTTAGTTAAAAAATTGCTATACTCTCATCCTTGCACAGCAGCTATGACGTATGGCAAGCAAAACGAAGTAAATGCTGTGCAAGATTTAAAAGCAATGAAAGTGAATGTCAATCCATGTGGATTATTCATTGATGAGAATGAACCATTCCTTGCAGCTACGCCGGACGGTCTCCTTGACCAAGATGGAATTGTGGAAATTAAATGTCCATCCTCTTGTAGTAATCTAACTCCTGAGGAGGGAATCATTTAAAAAAAAATCAAGTTTTGGAAGGTAGGAGGAGGGGGTGATAAGCAAATTTATACAGTAAACGAAAAACATCCCTATTTTTTTCAAATTCAGGGGCAGCTGCACGTAAGTAAGAAACTATACTGTCTTTTTGTTCTTTGGACACCAAAAGGGATAAAAACAGAAAAAATCTTAAAAGACGACCAATTTTGGGAAAATAACATGAAAAAAAAATTAACAGAATTTTACTTTAATTGTCTGCTACCTGAGATACTGTATCCTAGGTACGTACGATCGATGCCAATTAGGGAGCCGACATATATATTGGACGCTCAACAGGAAAGAGAAAGCAAAAGAAAAATAAACGCAAAATCAGCAAGGAGAAAATGTAGTAGTAAGAAGTAGTATATATATATGGGCAAAGGGAATGGGGGTTCATTCTTATCTATGAATAACCTACATGGATTCATATATATATATTATATATATATGTATGTATGTATATATGTACGTATGTATATATGTACGTATGTATATATGTACGTATGTATATATGTATGTACATATATATATGTATGTATATATATGTATGTATCTTAGGGTGGGCTGAAAATATTTTTTTTTTTTGATTTGCTACAAATGTGTTGTAATTTCGGCCTTTTGTTTCTTTTTTTTTTTTTTTTTTTCAAAATTTAAAAAAAAGAGGAAAATTAAAAAGACAATAAAGAAAATAGTCTGTTTTTGATGAAGGTTAGTACGGAAAAGGAGGCATTGATGCACGAAGTTCGTACAAAAATTTTGACACTTGTACCCTTAACTTTTGGCAAATGCCTATAAATCTCGGCAAAAAAATATGCAGTTAGAGAAAGTGTGTCAACATTTCGGCAAAAATTTGAATGAAAAAAAAGCACTCACATAATGAGAATGTCTACATATTTGCGGCAAATGAAAGAATTGGCCTACAAACTTCTAAATTTGTATGTGGACTTTGCCATTAACATTTTCCCGCATTACCATCATCGAAAATAGAAAAATGTCTTCTTCGGTCCATCGTAATACATATATATATATATATGTGTGTGTGTGTGTGTGTAGATAGAGAGAGAGAGAGAGAGAGAGAGAGAGAGATGTGGAAAACAAAAGAAAGAATGGAGAAGTTTTCACTGCAATTATTATTTACGTCCATATTTGTACTTAGCTACAGGTTGAACATACACTCTCATACAATATATTGGTGGGTAGGGGGAGGCAGCTATGGGTTGCATCTTTCTTCATAGCTAAACTACAGTTTTTGTTTTTACTTTATGTTATTTTATTCAGTTATTCATTTATTTTTATTTAAGTATTTTTAAACGTAGAGATATTGATCTCTCCTTTGACAAGCTAGAAAAATTTCCACTATTTCAGCTATCCTGCTTGTATCGTTGACGCAGTGGATAACATTTTGCTATTGGTTATTTGATTCTGATTTTGATATATTGAAGCTTTTTTTTTTCCTAGGTGAATTCTAAAATTTTAAGAAACCTCACTCGTTTATCCTTTTCATTAATTTGTTGTTCCATATATGTAAATAAGTTACTGATAGTGTATTAGGAAAACACCTCCAGTAAAATTTGGAAATCTCACGATGATGCACTATTTTCATGCTTCAGTTTTGACCTAACCAAAACCTTACACTTGCCACCAATACGACGAAGGATTTCGAACACTGCATATATACGCACGCATGTGTATTACTTTGTCAGAGTGTATGTATACAATTATCTGGTTTATGCTTTTTGAAAATATTTATTGTTTTGATTATTTCTTTTCTTCCGCCTTTCCATTCCTGGTATAACATTCAATTTTATAAAATCGCAAAAATTGTTAATTATAAAAATGATGTAAAGAAAAATGAATATTTTTATACATTGCATTTTTCCTTGATACTTCATTGGTACTCTAAAAACATGACAATGACAATTTCAAAATATATTTTCTACTAATGCACACTAAGGATTCAGGGGATAATTTCTAACGAAAGATGTTCGGAAGCCTTGGTCTTCCAATCTTCAGAATTTATTTTAATTCATAAATTGTCTGACTTTCATACAATATGTACATATAGCCATTTAAATAAAAAATCAGTGGATGTGCTACACTCCTGTAAATTCCTATGCTCTTTGTTGTAGTCGATAGTGTAATTGTTTTTGTTCACCATATATTTAAACTTAGATGTGCATCAGATGTTTTTGATTCGTTATTTTGGGAGTTTTAAATGTAATGATAATGAATCGTGAAAAACTATTAAGAATTATTTTATTTTGATTATCGAATTTCTAAGCTATTAAGGCATAAAAGTAAAAATTCTTACCCTACCATTCATACATTTCCTTCTTTTAAAGGCTTGATTATTAAAACATCATTTCTACTAGATTTGTTTTGCGTTTCAATTACCTGTACATTTTGCCACTTGTTACTAACTCCAATGATGCTTTCAGTTGCTTTTTAATTTTGCTAAATTAGTTCAACTCTAATCCTGGCACAGATACGTATTTTCGAAAAAAAAATATGATCCATGATTCTGCTACGGTGTGGCCTAAAGCATTTTAATTGTATTATTGTACTGTGTTTTTCTATGTTAAACAGTTTTACGTTTCTATGCTGAAATAAACAATGCAAAATTCAATCCAAATGATTTTTTCCCCATTTTTAATCACAACATTTTGTGAGGTAGATATGATAACAAACATATATATGTGTTTGTTATCATATCTACCTATATATATATTAGCAAACACAAACTTCTAAAATGTGCATTTTATATAGCTAATGTTTATACATTTAGAAACTAGGCACCAACTGAGCACCAAGAGAAAAACAGTAATTAAAACGGAGTTTAAACTTGATTAAATCATTTAATGAATTTTTAAGGAATATTATCATTACTTGGTTTTATTAATTAAATAAGGAAAAAATCATATTTTTTACTTTAAAAATAGTTTTGGAATGCTTGCTTTTTCGAAACTAATACTAGTCGAACCCCGCTACTACGAACCCTCAATGGACCGACTTCGGAGATTGCTATAACCGAGGGTTCGCTCCATCCGATTTTGCCAAAAAAAGTGTTAACTGATTAAGATACTTCTATGTAATAAACATATTTCTAACAATAATCAAGGTAGAGGAGTAAAATATTAACTTTAGATATGGCTTTCAATAATAGGTAAACAAATTTTTAAAATTTACCTTATTATTTATCCATAGTGTAAAAAAAGGTCATTGTTGGCTGTAAACTTTTGGATTTTATATACACCACTGTAAAAGATGGTGTTTAACGAGACTAGGAATGCACAAATGGCAAGGAATGTTGCTGAGACAAATCGTAATTTTAGATCACTACAGCTGATTTTCTAACGTTTGGTGATCGTTATAAACGTTTGAAAATGCATTAATGACATAGGGTTTCAGTTGGGACCATTCGGAAGATTTGTTACTACCGGAGGATTGTTATATCCCGAATTCGCTATAGCAAAGGTTCGACTGTATTAAGTTATTTGGGTTCGGTAAGCACCTTTTTCAAATCAGCTATTGCTTATCCCACATAATTTAGCGCGCATGTCTCAAATTTTATTTATTTCAATCATAAACATATATTGAAAATGACATTTTAACGCACAAAGATGCAAATTTTATATTCATAAATGTCTTTTTTTAAAACTTGTGCTATGTCATAAACCACAGAAAGCAACGAATAGCTACTGTTATGGAAAATCCTAAACAAAACAAAAAAAAAAAAAAAAGAGAGATGAGAAACAAAATCATTTCAAAATAATATATTTCACATATATAATAACAACGCAATCTAAAAATTTATGCCTGCAATTTCATATACACTATTTACAAATGAGCAACTGTTAAACATGCACTTCCACGTAGGAAGAGTTTTTCAAATGAATTTGGTAGATGATTTTTCATACCTACTTGTTCCGAAACCTGTTTCCGATATATTTTGCGCTCATTTCACTTGTCCGTAAATTAAGGTCTTGGAAAAAGCAGTTGCGATTTTCTGTAGTACATTAGTTCTTTAGTGTATCGCAAGGCCGTAGCCAGAATTTTTTTTCGTGGGGGGGGGGGGGGGGGCTGACTTTGAGACACTAGTGTTGAGGAAAGTTTCAGGAAGGAATATATGCTACATTGCGAAAATTTTCGGGATTTCGGGGGGGGCCTGTTGCCCCCCCCCTCTGGATACGGCCTTGAGTGTATGGTATATTGTTCCAGTCCAGTCACATACGTAATATGCCATAATACTGTGCTTTCATTTACTAAAAGTAAACATTTGTATCTTTAAGTCCGCATATGAAGAATCACCAAAAAAAAAAGAAAAGAACAGCGCCAACGTCCTAACATTTGTTCACAGTTGTTTGATTTTGCTAATTGAATTTAGACTGAGCAATCCTTAAACCATATTCATGATTAAAAACATAACCTATAAAAATATCACATAGTAGGTTAGAAGTACTAATACGCAGGGATCTGGAGCAGCCACGTTTTTGCATTGCTCCGCTCCAACTTCCAAATACATGCTCCATCTCCGCTCCGTGATCCGAATAATTTCAATAAATTACATTATTTGTTTTTTTTTTTTTAAATTCATTTTTTCTACAAAATTTAAAACGTTTAAAAAAAAAATCGGAGCAGTGCAGCAAAACAAATTTTCATGCTCCGGCTCCAGTTTCGAGAAAAATCTCTTTGCTCCACTGCTCCTGCTCTTTCGTATACGGATTAGATTCCGAATACTTTTAAAACGGTTGGATTCTGGATATCCCCTTGTCGGTGTGCCCCATCTGTTCCGTATTTGCAGTTTTAAAATTGGCAGCCCCTGACCTCAACCGGCAACCATGCAAATTTTATCTCGATTCAACAGGTCTTGGTAAAAAGCTGTCGCCCTGCGAGGGCTTCTATTGGTGTTTTTGTGCATTCAGTCATAAGAGAAAACCAGGAAAACTATCATCTGACTTCTCGATAAGTATTAAATAGAAATTATCACAGCAACCACCTCAGCTCGCTTATCGAAGCAACGTTTGCATTGCCAGGATAAGAAATTGGGACTTCTGGGTCCGAGGCATATCACCGTCCCAGTAGTCAGGCTGCCATTTTGAAAGTTTCGAATACCTTTTGCGCAGGGAACTGGAGCAGAGTTATTATTATCATTATTATTATTTATGTTAATTTATTTTTTCGAGTTGGTATGCTACAGCTCCCCTCCGATTCTTATGTTATAGTTTAAAGTCCACTCTAGCTCCATTCACTGCTTTTAGTTTTTTATGGCAACTACAATAATTATCGCTTTCGTTTATTCAGTGTATTACGGCAAAAATTCAAAAGTCCTTTAAACCCTAATATTTCAATAAATATTTAATATTTCGTACATAATGAAGAAAAAAAGTAATAAATAAATGCACTCAAAAAAAAAAAAAAAAGAAAGGCCACTGCTTCAAAACTCATTGCCAACCATTTGCTTTATTTTCTTTCTTTTTTTTTTAATCCTTTTTTTTTCTTTCGTCCCTTCCTTCTTCTTTTTCTTCTTTTTTTTTTTTTTTTTTTGGAGAATTTGTAATTGCCACATGCTTTTGTAAGAGCGAAAGTATGTTATGCACATCCCCAGTTTTCAATTCGTGATTTAAATTTGCTGAGTAATATATATTTTACAACGGCTAATATATCATCAAAATATATACGTAAATACACATAGGTGTGCGTACGGGGCATTAGAGATACCATTGTACCCTCATTAGCAAATAAAAATGAACGCTAATTACAAAACTGGCACGCTCTTTCGCGTCTATATTCAATTGATATGCTTCTTTGCTTTTAATTTGTCATAAGTTTCCTTGGAGATGCATCTGGGACCCCCATCTTATGGGTGTATTTTGGTACTCCCTTTAGCACAGTAGCAGCCCCCCCTCCCCCCCCATTGCTAAAGCTCTGCGCACGCTTATATAAACATATATTACTTGACTACATATTGAAGTGCCAATGAAGTGGAACTAAACAGAAAGTAAAGAACAATTGAAAACGTTTTTTTGTCAGAGAAAAAGAAAAACTGCGCCGGATATACCATTCGAAAAAAGAAAACCAGGATGTGTTATTCGAAAAATGATTCAGGAATTTTATTTTAAGTAACAGAAATACAAAGGAAAGAAATAAATAAATGTGGTGGTCTCATCATACTGATCAAGTATTCAATATGCAATAATTAGAAAAACACAATTGAAGAAGTGTGTATAAATAAATAAAATAAAACGTAGAATAACTAGATAAATTATATAAAATAAAGAAAGAAACGCAAACATTCACATTTAGTTTTAGAAAAAAAAAAAATAGCGTAGTGGAGCTTAACAAATGTTCATTTGCTACTCCTGTTTAGCAAAATCTCGTTGCTCTTTTTTTATTTATTAATTTAATTATACTAACGCAAAAATTTCTGCTCTTAAATTAAACTTTATACAAGAGACGAATTAGCGCTCTTTATGTAACAATAACTGAGAACAGCATTCAGCAAGTTTTCGCTAAATATATATATTTTTAAAAAAAATTTTCTGAAAAATCAAGCGATTTATCGCAAATTTTGATTGATTAATTTGTACTAAATTAGGTCTAGAAGCAAGTGCTCAGAAAGACAAACCTTCGTTTTAAAAGTATGGTTTACATTTTCATTTTCAAAGCACTAAATATGCAATTTACAAACAATTCGGAAGAATGAAAGAAGCGTAACAATATTTTTTCTCTTCGTTTCAACTCTCAGCCAGAGAATTCTGTTAACCGGAAAAGGAGCAACGTTTTATAAGTAGTTGAGGACACGTGCAAGCCGCTGGCAGATTTCTTGGATTGCACTGACAGCAGGGGGTCTTGATGCCTGAAGCTGGCCTGAAGTGACAGGTCAAATGTGGGGGACAGTAGACCCTTCTTCCATGAGCTATCGTACATTTCATTGGTAGTTGAAATGTCAATCACTTGAGGTTGACACACTCCCCTCATGCTCTTGGAAGGCCATCTTAAGCCTAACCACGAAATTTTTTCTGACTGAAGAGCAGCCTTAACGTGGAGACGATTAAATGCCATAAAAAAACACGGGAATCCGTAAAATTAAAGGCAAATACATTTTTTAAATTATTTTATTATTGTTCTAAAATGTTTAAAATATAGGAATGTAGCTTTATTTTGGGCCATATGCTCCTATTTATTTAATTATTTCTTTGTTAGAATAAGTGCATGCTTTCTTAATGCTAATATTCCATGTTGACCCGCTATTTTTGGCCCTAATTGTCATTTTCCCTAATAAAGAAATAGCCAGTATCCTAAAGTAATTAAAAAACATCGCTTCAAGATTAAGAAAGTGTTTAAATTTAGTAAAATTAAGTTATTTTAACGAATACTTTGTATCTTCGACTTGGCGTGATTTGCTTATGCTTGGCGACTAGTTTAATGTAAACATATCGGCCGCTTCCATGCATTCTTGTCAGTCAGTTACGAATGGATTTTCTTATATATAAGCGGATTATTCTGCCGAATTTTAAAATAGGCAGAGTAGTTAGCTGTGTAGGAGGCCAAGTTTTACTGCCCTTCAAAACCAATTATCAATTTCAAAAATGTTCTATAATGGCATCTTAATTTTCCTACTAAATTACTTGAAGTTAGGGAGTTACGAGGGGGGAGGGCGCATATGCGGAGCTGAATTCGGCCTCGGAGAAAGTTTTCCGTATTTGCTCTTAATTTAATGAATACCTTCATGGGGAAATGTATTTTTTCACATAAGGGATCATTCATAAATGATGTCACGCTTCGAGGGGGGTGGGTAACAAGAAGTGTGACATCAGGCTTATACAACATAGCGGGACAAAGGGGGGAGGGGGTCAAATATATCCAAAAAAAAAAAACGCGTGCATTTATGAAAGGTCTCTAAGTACATTTTTTCTTCTTCGAACATTTTTTAACATAACTTTTACATAAAGAGTTTTATATAAAAATATCACTGATTAAATAATAATTCCAATTTTTTTTTACCAATTCATTATTTTACCATTTATATATTTCTAGCATTACTGCTTTAAATTTTCCTTTAGTTTCCCTAAGAAATGGAAAAAACGAGTAATCTTTTAATGATACTCGTTGATAATATTGCATTAATAAATATTAATGCAATATTATCAACACACACACAAAAAAAAAAACTTTCAGAATTAAAAATCATAGAAATTATATTGAAAATAATAAATTTATAAATATCATTATTTATTTTTGAATCAATTAAAGAGTAACAATTTCCATGTTCTCATATTTAACATAACGTAATTTAAAGCTGCGAATGATTAAACTATCCTGGACTTGTTGAGACCAAAGATATTTTTAAAAAACATTTGTGGCTTACGCAAAAAGTAGCTTTTAATTCAAACAGAAATTTTGCTTTCAAGTGGACAAAATTTCCCGTTTACGATTATCGTTTAGCGGAAATCCTTGAGCGAGTATGAAGCCAACCTTGCACTCGGCGGCAACCCTGTTTTTCGTCCGGAGGCAGTTTTCCCCCGATCTGTCGTTACTCTGAAGACTACGTCTTATAAAGGAACTCTACTCCTTAGCTCTGTTCTGTCTCGTTTTTTCAACTAGAGAGGTGCAAAATTTGGAATCATAGGAAAGGCTTGGTTTTGTCCTGAAGTGTCAGAGGGTGTGAAGTTCGCTGAAAATTTTTATTGAATTACAGGTATTTTTTTTTTCTTTTCTTTCAAAAATACTTGTACCTCTTCTCAGTCTTGTAAACTATTATGTCTCGATGTATGATAGATGATTTTTTTTTTCTTTTTTAATTCTGAAAACGGAAGGCTAAAAATGGAAGTCAAGTGTTAGAGGCAAATTTCGCTCAAAACTTTTATTGGATTACAGGTAATTTTTTCTTTTATTTCATAAGTATTTGTACCTCTTAATCTTCTCAGTCTTGTAAATTATGATGTATTAATGCACGATAGTTGATTTTTGTTTTCTTTTTTAATTCTAAAAATGGATAGGTTATTCGTGTATAACGTTTTCATACTAAAAAAATAAGAAAATATATAAAAATAATAAAAGAATAAATAAATAAAAATCAATAAAAATAGAAAATTAATTAATTAATGAAAAATATACTAAATAAATACAAATAAAAAATAAAATGCTCCGATGGCAGCGAAAAAAACGTTGTCTATTTTACTGTGCTGAACTCGTTTCCAAAATATTTGATTAAAAGCAAAACGTGCCAGTAACAGTAATTTTCTCAGAAGTTACCTACTTGTAAAATAACAAGAAATGTTGTACTACAAATCAAATCCTGAAAGCAGCACCCGTCATTTGCACGACAGCTTGTAAAAGTAAGTTGTTATCTAAAGAAGAGTTTTGCTCTAATTATTGTTAAGGGTTTTTATTAAACCTTAAAGCTCTTTGATATTTAAAATTTATAAAGTAATATAGATTTCATAACACGTCGCACAGGAGAAAAGGTAATTACTAACAATTTAGGGAAGGGGTCTATTTTTTTTGCAAATTTTTTTAGTGGAGAGCTGTAATTTTGGACTTGTAAAAAGTTTGAATCGTTAAGAGAAAAAAAATCAACCCTTATTAAGTGAAGAAAACTAGACCGACTAGATAATTTAAAAGCTTTCTTTAACTATATAATAATAAAAATTATTATTATAAATAAAGCAATATTTAATTGAAAGTTACCAAAGCATAGGTATACTTTTTAAATGCTAACTAATTGTGCGATTTATAAGAAAAAAAGCAAAGTTAATTTATGCAATATTTTTCAGATTTAATTATGCATTAGGTACAAAATTTAAAAAGAAGTCAATCGACGAATTCTTGATCATATCCACCTAAATAATTTCTGATAGTTTTCCTAAATGTTTAAAAACTTGCTTCCGCTAAAAAGGAATTTTTTTATCTTCTAATAATAAAAATAGAACATAAACAGTAATGCAACAGCAGGAGCTAAAATTGATTAGTATTGTTTTTTATTTATTATTTTATCATTTTTGCAATAAATACTTGATGAATTAAACGAAAAAAAAAAAAAATCAGAGAGTCCCTCCCGAAAAAATTTCTGGATACGGTTCATGATTTTGCAAGGAAATTTCGGCAAAACGGACGTATATTGTTTTGTTTTTTAAGGCCTTAATTTTAGAAAGAAAGGAGAGGGGTTTCTTAGAATAAGAGAAAAACCCCCATGTAAGTAGATTTAAAACATTAAGTGGAGTCAGCACCTAAAAATATCTAAAAAAAATTTTAGGTTTTTCTTTTTGTTTCTTTTAACTGTCGCAAATAGTGAAATACACTTCCAAAAATGTTCGTGAAAGTTTTAGAAAGATTGAAGGCAATATTTATTGGCGCAACATTTAAATACGTTTTGACGTGAAGAAAACATTGAATCAAAAAATATTTTTATTGATTACAAAAGACTGATAAAAGCAATCTTGAACTAAGAGCAACATATGGTTTTCATTTTCACTGAAATTAAAATATTACAAATTGTGAAAGTGATATAATAAATACTGTGTCAGAATATTTCGAACTTAAAGCTTTAAATTGTGTTTCCTCCCATTTTTTTTTCATTCATTCCATGCTATTTACCACTAGATTTACCAAACCGTTTTCAAAGATTGCTAAACTTTCAATTTACACCAAGTTGCTAGTAATTATAATAAAACTTTCGGTCACATTCACTTGTCCTACTTACCGTGTATTAGGAAAAGCCAATGCAATTGAAAGTGGCACTATAATTAGTAACAATTGATGTAAAATGGAAGCTTCGAAACAGTCAAAATGACTGGTCTGGTAAATCTAGTGTTAAAGATTTAAAGACTTTTCCAGTTTTGTATCTATAATGCAGTTTTTCCTCCATATATTCCTGAAAGTATACTGTAACTAATTTACGTATTACTTTTTGGATAAATGAAATACTTCTTTTTAAATTGACGTAGAATACAAATGTAATTGAATCCTTAATGGGGAAGGGGTGACAAAGGTTGCGTTATAATTTCTGTATATTAAAAAATATATTGCTATAGATAAGAAAAAAATGTAGCTAGCAGAATTCTATTTAACGCAGTTTTATATGTCTACCAACGAGTAACATCAAATACATTATAGTTTTCTCGTCAAAATAATATTACTTTTCTAATAATAACTTTTATATACTTTTATGGTATTTTATACTTATGTCTGGGTATAAATTTATTTGTTAAATATATATGTTTAATATTTTGGAAAAGAAAAATGAAAAAATAATAATCTTTTAATTAGTATTGTTATTGATAGATTAACTAGTATTAATCATAACTAGTATCCTAATTAATTTGAAATTTAGTTGCAACATTAGTATGACATTTTAACAAGCTTTAAACAATTTATTTTTTTCAATACTTAATTCGTCTTGAGGGTGTTTTAATATTTTCGTGGTAATAAAATTCTGAATTACGATGATTAAAGGACTGTAATCAATAAATGTAATTAAACTTTTATCCTAGAAATTCGTTTTACTGTTATTATTTTATCATTTATACGTTATACAATTATTTTTTACTCGCTCTAATCATTTAGTTGAAAATTACTGGGCTGATCCCTGACAAGGTACAAAAGCACTTGCATTTTCCTCAAATCCTTGTGAGAAAAATATAAGTGTAATAAATTTTTTATTAGTATAGTTATAGAACTCTTCGATTTGTGAAGTTGCAATTTACAAAAAACTATTTTCTTTATTACTTTTATATACTTATGAAATGTACTTAGAACTAAAACATGAAAACTATGTGAAAAAAATCTTAAAAAGGGAAAGCAATATTTACTTTTCCTGAATGTAATTCTAGTTTGATTTAAATGTTTAAAGATGCAACCTTTGTCTCTCTCTCTCTCTTTTATGAAAACTAACTGTACATCCCAAATTATAAGTTAATATAGTATTTTAGACTGATGTATTATTGATTAAAACTCTTTTTAAAGCATAATTTAAGCAAACGAGTTTCAAATTCTTATTTTGAAGGAATTTTTCTCATAGCTCTTTTTACACTGTAGCGAGCTATAAGCAGTTAATCATTAAAAATTTCATGAGCGGCAGAAAATTCTAAATTATGTTCATGATATTGAAAAATTTAATTAAACAATTTGAAAATTGAAGAGATCAGTTATAGCTTCTAGTAATGTAAAAATAATTGTTTTAAACAGCCATTATTTAAGGTTTGTTAAAGCTTTTTTCAAATTTACACTAGCCAATACAAATAGCGTTGTATTTTTCTCATTTAGAATAGACTGGGGTACATATGAACAGTACCAAAACTGTTATTTCCTTCAATCTCAGACTACAAATGTTTAAGAACTCTCAAGTTAAGTTTTTTAAACAGTTTCAAAGCATTTACAATCAGCCATATAAAAACTACCTTTTATTCATTTTTATACAACCCTGATTGTGGAAACTGAATTTATGAGACAGCAAGCTTATGTTTTTAGGAGGAGGAAACTCTTCATTTACTCATTAAAACTTAATTTTCCAAATCATAGAGTGCAAGTACACTTGAAATTTAACTGAATAAAACGTGGTCGATTGAAAGATAATAATAATTACTTTTAAAGTATAAAATATGATGCATGGACTATATTATTCAAAACTCTATATAGTTTTCAGTAACATTCTTGCATTTGTTTAGTAATTTTGCTTATTGTGCAATATACAATTTCTCGAATTTTATTTCTTGTTCGTTTCATAAAATATGTTACTTCATTTTATCATTCTGCTTTGCTTAGAAGTTATATATCTATAACAATATAGTGTTTTGAAAATTTTACAATGGTGTTCTCCTTATAGTAAGCAAATCATAACCCCCCCCCCCCCCATCAAATACTGTTTTGTAAATGTTTGCTTTCATTTAGTTTATAAGTTCTCATATTACTGTTTAGGACAAATCCCGGCAGTGGCTAGTAGGGACAGAGATATTGGTAGGAAGTATCTGAGTGGTTTTGAGAAAATAAAAAGAAAAAGGAAAAGAGAGGAAGAAACAGAAAAGCAGCGAAATTTCATCGAAAAATTTTTTAAATGTAATACAGTGCAACAAAGTTTGAAGTCACATTCGACATTATTGAGAGATCAAAAAGAATGCAATGAAATTAGCGAAAATATTGAAGTTGAGGCTAGTAGTCATCCCGAGCTGAACAACTGCTTAAGTCCACAGGAAAATGTTTGCGCAGAAAAACAAGATGACGTAGAGGCGTTTCAAGGTAAGGAAACAGATTCTCTTCTACTTTCTAATAAGGAGAACTGCAATGATAGTGGCACCTATGAAAAGTTTGACATAGATGATCCCGGTACATGGCCAGAAGTTATCTCTGAAAACTTGAGAATGACTATCGTTCTTACGTGCTTAACTCAGCAAAAAAATTTTAATTATCCCAAAGATGTCAATAACCGAAGTTTTTCTGACAGCCATTATTTTAGAAAATTAAAAAACGGCGAACGTCAAACAAGAAGATGGTTAGTATATTCTAAGAGTAAAGATTCCACGTGGTGTTATGTATGCAAATTGTTTTCTACAGGAATGTCTTCCTTATGTTTAAATGGACTCAATGTTTGGAAGCACATAAGTGAACGCCTACAAAGTCACGAAAAATCTGAAACTCATTTGAAGGCCATGTACAGCCTATTGCAATTGCAGGAACGCATTAAATCAAAGAAGACGATTGATGAAGAACATGAAAAAATGATAAGAAGTGCAATGCAACGCATGAAGAATGTCTGCGAGCGAATTGTCGCTGCAATTTTATACTTGGCAGAACACAATTTAACTTTTAGGGGAAACAGTGACGTTTTATATACACCACATAATGGTAACTTCTTAGGGTTAATAGAATTAATCGCGAAATTTGACACCGTCATGAAAGAACATTTGGACCGTAGCATGGCAACATCTTCTCCTTTTTATTTATCCCACAGATATCAGGACGAATTAACTTCAGCCTTAGCTAAGGAAACTAAGTTCCAAATTGTAGAACTGATAAAAAAGGCAAAATATTTTACAATCATACTAGATTGCACTCCTGATCTGAGTCACAAAGAACAACTCTCGGTTATTATTAGGTACGTTAATCTAGATGAACTGGAAAAGACATTGCAAGTTCAAGAACAATTCATATGCTTTGAATCTATCACAGACACGACAGGAAATGGGATAGCAATGAAAATTGAGAATATATTAGAAACAGAAGGTCTGGAATTAAGCAATTGTCGGGGACAAGGGTATGATAACGGGGCAAACATGAAAGGATTATATAATAGAGTGCAAGCGCATATTTTACAAAAGAATGATAATGCGATGTTTATACCCTGTGGAAACCATAATTTAAATTTGATCCTGGGAGACATTGCAAATTCATCTGTCTGGGCTACTTCTTTTTTTTGGAATTATACAAAGTTTGTACAATATCATTGCATGCTCTGTATTACGTTGGAACATACTGAAACAATATGTAAAGAAGCTTACTCCTAAACCCCTTTCAGAAACTAGATGGGAGTGTCGTTTTGCAAGTGTAAGGGCCATCATTTTGCAAGTACCGGGATTCTGTCGTGCCCTGAAGAAATTAAAAGCAAGCACTAACGATAGCAAAACAAAAGCGGAAATTTCCGCTGTAGAAAATAAGATAAACACTTTCGAATTTCTTCTAAGCCTAGCAATATGGTATGAAATACTGAAAGAAGTCCATACGGTCAGTAAATTATTACAAAAGTCCAATATGGAGATAAGTATGGTGAACCTACAGCCTACACCTTAAAGGTTTTCCAGAATTTTTTGAAAAATTTAGAGAAACCGGATTTTCCTCGTCATTAAAAAAAGCTAAAGTTCTGGCAAAAAAATTGAAAGTTACGCCAAAGTTCGAAAATCGGCGTGTAGCACGAAAACGAAGACAATTTCTGTATAAAGGAGTTGATGATGAATCTTTGTCTTCTGAAGATAATTTTAGGATTAAGTTTTTCGTTGTACTGATAGATAAAGCTATGACATCTTTCGAGAAGAGATTCGAAAATTTTCATGCCCATGAAAAAACATTTGTTTTTCTGTATAATTCAAACAATATTAAAAACTTATCAGAGTTAGAGCTCAAAAATTATTGTCATATTACAAGTCAGGTGTTAAAAGATGACATTGAAAGTGAAGACTTTTATGATGAACTCGTAATTTGCCGTCGAATTTTGCCAAGCAACAGCTCAATACTGGAAACTGCCCAGTTCTTGTATAAAAATAATTTGACAATACTATATCCTAATTTTTTCACTGCTATTAGAGTAATTTTAACGCAGCCAATATCTGTAGCAGCAGCTGAAAGATCTTTTTCCAGGCTAAAATTAATAAAAATTTATTTAAGGTCTTCTTTGGGTCAAGAAAAACTGACATCTTTGGCTATCTTATCGATTGAATCGGAATTTGTGAAAAGTTAAATTTTGAGAAAGTTATAAATGAATTTGTTTTAAGGCATTCAAGAAAATAAAGCAATTTTTGTAAGTTAGTTTTTTTTATAATTATTATCATTATTTATTATCTGTAAATAATAAATTTTCCTTATGGAACGTGAGTGTTTGTAATGTTAAGTTGTAAAATACTCAACAGAAATCAATATGTTATAGAAGATATAAATCGAAATTTGAAAAAAATAAATAAGTAAATTTGTGGTTGCTAACTACTATTTTATTGGTACTTTTCAACCTAGTTTCACGCACGAACACACCCACACATATACATATATATAGGCCCCGCAAATAATTTCGCCCCGGGCCCCGCTTCTGGCTGGGCCGGCCCTGGTAATGAGCATTCGTCGGACTTCATTTCACCGTTCCCTATGGAGGGTAACCCTTAGGGCACCTCCGCACTTACAGACTCGACCAAGACACGACCAGTGTCCCCCACCTCATTAGGGCTTTGATTGATGGGCTATTAAGAAAAACTCCAATGTGAAGAGGTATTTTGCAAAGGGACGACTTTTGCGGTAGACATGAAAGGCGAGCAAGTTGGTTGCTGGCCATGGTTTATTTAAATGCCATGAATTTTTCAAATGCATACATTTGTTACAGTATTTTCTGTTTTTTTTTTTTTTTTTTTTTGCCTTATTTAACTGTTTACCAACCTATTTAAAAAAAAAAAAAAAAAGAGGGTGGAAAAGGGGGGGGGGGGCGAAAAAGTAATTCTTAAAAATAAATAATTGCACATTAAATGTGTACTGTGGGGCTCACTTATCAAATCACGCGAAAAACTAATAACTATTTATATTAATAAAATGATTTTTTTAAAAACATTTTTAAGAGAACAAAACATATTGTACTGATTTTACATTGGACGCGCAAATAAAACTACAAAAATTGACATCAAACAGGCGAACATAAAATTTCAGTGTTTATATTATGCAATAAATAAAATAATTAATAAAAGCTTTTTCACATTCTCACGTATTTATTCCAATCGCAGTTTTATAAACAGAGAACAAATATTTCTGCATTTCGATGAACGCAGAAATATCTGTTTTTCTTATTTCACATCTATAATTTTATTCCAAACTTATTATTATTACCTTGTTTATTTTTTAATTTATTACATTTTTTCGCTGCACATAATTAACACTTAAGAATTATTTGTTTCCGAAAATTTATTTCGAAATTGACATCCAATGCTTTATAAATTCGGAACGGGGAAATTCTCACTTCGGGGGGGGGATTTCAGGCAATGGTGACAGTTTGTGGCAAAAAAGGGGGGGGGGGGTAGAGAGAGGGAGCGTGACATCAGACATTACATATTTTGGTTAAGTTACAAACGTTTAGATTCAGCACACTAGATATTTTTAATTTACTTGTTTTTAATTCTTATTGAAAACTCTAAAAAGTAAAACTAATATCATTGGCGTTCCTAGCATGGGCGTGAGCAATGCGGAAATTTGTGCTATCCTCCCCCCCCCCCCTCCAAAAAAAAAAACTCAGCTGTGTTGTACAAATTTGTAGTGTTGTAGTTTATATTTACAGCAGTGCAAAAAAAAAAAAAAAAATCTCAAGAAATTTTATATTTTTATTTATTTGGTGCAACTCGCATTAAACTACATTTCTAATCAGCAAAGAGACGTTGGAACGGTACCAGTAAAATCGAAAAATGCAAGTGTATGTATTTTTAAAGAACTCTTAAATTTAATTTGGGTGTAATTCCCCCCCCCCCCCCCCCCCCCGCAGTGACTCTACTGCTAATATCATGGCATTTTTTCTTTTTATTATTCAATCTGTTGCGGCAAACCAGTGAAATTTAATTGGTATTGATAATTTGAGGAATGGGGACTTTCCGAATGAATTCAAAGTGGATGATATACTTAAAAAACAGCCCATTCAGTTAGACATTAATTCAGAAACACATGAAGTATGAATTGCCAATAATTCCCCTGATTGCAGTTGTTAATGGTAAAAGGACTGATAAGAAATTGATTCTAGTTAAACCATGAAAAACTCAAGATGGAGGCCAGGATTTTTTTTATTGCGGTCGGAATAATCCGCAGTGGAGAGGTCCCAAAGACAGCTATGCTCTTTCACCGCAAGAACAAATTTTTCGGTATCAAATAATAACATATCTTTATTAGACATTGCCAACTGGTCGGGTCTGGTCGGTTCTAGTGCGGCTACAGTGCCTTGTGCTTGAAGAACGCTCTCTGCACCGACTCACTATACAAATCCGATTTTGCCCCGACCGAAAGTCTGACCACGGTCGTGCAACAGAAGAAAAAGCAAGTGCGGAGAGCTCAACACATATTCGCGTATAGCCCGTCGGGGATCATCAATCACAACCCTAATGAGGTGGGTGACATTGGTCTGGTCTTGGTCGGGTCTGTAAGTGCGGAGGAGGCCTAAGGCCTCGTGCTAACAGGGAAGAGGGATGGAGTAGAAAACGCCTAATAAAGAATTATAGAACAAAAGACAGTGCACCACCAAACAGAACGCAAAATTTCCAACGTGACGACAGTGGTGTAGTCGAGGGGGGACGCGGGGGGAAGCCCCCCCCCCCACCTCTTTATTTTCACTCAAGCGTCCCCTCACCTGTAATTTCCAGGGCGGACGCTGAGGACGCGAGGGGACGCTAAGCTTCCTAGCTTATTTAATGTTCAAAATAGGCACTCATTAGTAAATTAACAGCTTTATGAAATAAACAGAAGCTTTTAAAACTATACATAAAGGATGCTTGCTACTTCTACTTTAAATTCGTGAAAAAAAATTCCCTGATTCTCTCAAACAACAATTAATAATCGCAGGTTAATATTACTCTTCAAAAAAGGTGCGTTAATGAGTAAACGGGAACTACATAAATTCAGAGAATTAGTTTCAGCTGTGCTGGCCTGCCTAGGAAATAGGTGTGCGGGGGGGGGGGGAGGTTTCAAGTATCATAAGTTTTTAAATCAAAATATTTACACTGCTTGTACTGATTTTTTTTTCTTTTTTTTTACAAAACAGTGAGACGTTGATATTATTAGAGTAAAAAAGTTGGGGGACAATGAACGTCCTCTTTCGTCCCCCCTAGACTTCTCCTTAAAAAAAGTAGCTTTCCTTTCGGTATGCAATATCAAACCTACAAGCATATTAAACATTTTCTTTCACAATCATTTGTTTTCTCGTCATCGCTTCAAGGCTTTTGCACATTCAAAATTTTTGCATTACGCTCTTTGTTAAACAATTTCAAAACCAAATTAATGTAAAAAAATGTTTGTATTACAAATGATTATCTGAGCAAAATCCTGTTATGGCATGGCACAAAATTGCGGTGTAAATTCATTTTAAAATGCCTTTATTACTTTCAATTTATTCAGCTTTTTTTTTTTGTTTTCGGTGATTGTCAGGCCCGAAAAATCCAAAAAGTACATCAGGAGTAGATGAAAAAGGACAATTCTGCCCCAAGAGGCGGTGGGCGGTGGAAGGGGGCGTGGCCCCACCGCCTCCCAATGCCCCAGGCGTGCCCTCAGGCGTTTTTCGAGTGGAATTGAGTTGTTTTTGCCCTCAGGCATTTTTCGAGTGGAGTTGAGTTGTTTTTGCCCTCAGGCGTTTTTCGAGTGGAGTTGAGTTGTATGTCCTCAGGCATTTTTCGAGTAGAGTTGAGTTGTATGCCCTCAAGCATTTTTCGAATAGAGTTGAGTTGTATGCCCTCAGGCGTTTTTCCAGTAGAGTTGAAATGTTTTTCAAAAATTTATAGTTTTGGAATGGCAACACCTTTTTGTTCCAGTTTTTTTTTTTTTTTTTTTTTTTTTTTTTTTTTTTTTTTTTTTTTTTTTTTTTTTTTTTTTTTTTTTTTTTTTTTTTTTTTTTTTTTTTTTTTTTTTTTTTTTTTTTTTTTTTTTTTTTTTTTTTTTTTTTTTTTTTTTTTTTTTTTTTTTTTTTTTTTTTTTTTTTTTTTTTTTTTTTTTTTTTTTTTTTTTTTTTTTTTTTTTTTTTTTTTTTTTTTTTTTTTTTTTTTTTTTTTTTTTTTTTTTTTTTTTTTTTTTTTTTTTTTTTTTTTTTTTTTTTTTTTTTTTTTTTTTTTTTTTTTTTTTTTTTTTTTTTTTTTTTTTTTTTTTTTTTTTTTTTTTTTTTTTTTTTTTTTTTTTTTTTTTTTTTTTTTTTTTTTTTTTTTTTTTTTTTTTTTTTTTTTAGAAGCTTTAAAATTTTACTTTGCTTAAATAAAATAAGTTTTTAAGCATTTAGAAAGAGCCCTACAAAAGTATAAAAAAGTATTTTCCGCATTTTTGATATAATATGAGAAATATAAATACAATAAATGAGTAAAATAACGGGCGGAAGAAAACGCGATTTAAAGTTCCTAAAAATTTAAAATTAACCATACTTTTTAAATGCTTTGTATAACACATTTTTAACAACAATAATTTTCAAAAAGAGAAATGATGTGTGTGTGTTTTAAGAGGATGCGACATTTTTTAAGAGATACAACAATACTGTAATTTGACTAGTTGGTTGGAAAAACGAAATATTCGAAACCCGAATATTAATTACTACTAAAAATATTTACAAAAAAGGGGGGGGGGAGAAAAAAATTGTACCTGACTGATTTTATGTTACAAGCTCATTGATAATACATAAAGTTTAAAGAAATCTGTTATGACACTTTTTATTTATGGAATTGTTTAACGTTCTAAATGGAATATTCATTTGTTATTCGCTTGACATTTTTAAGTAAGTTTTATTTATTCATATTCATTTTTATTTATTTGAAGCAAAGTAAGGCCGGGAACACACTTGGCGGTTTTTTCCGATCGGATTTTTTCGATACATACAAGAGGGTCGTCGGATCAGTAGTGGCGTAGCTGTAAAAAAGTCTATAATATTCATTATAACTTGATAATAAATACGAATCAATGTACCTAACCCTACCTGAAAAAAATATATATGTATCTTCCAAAACCACGTTAAAAGTAAAACGCAAGGTAATTATATAATAATAATGGCCACAAATACAATAATTTCAAATGATGCATTTTTATCAAACAATTCAAAAATACAATGAAAAATAAACCATTTTTATCGAAAGTTATTGGGGCTACAATTTTTTCTGCTATTTTTCTGTAAATTCAGCTATTTTGATATTTTTTTTAGCATGAAAGTCTTAGGGTTTAGTAAAGGTGGTCACCCCAAAATGTCTTGGTGGTATACCGGTCGATCGCGATTAATTTATTGCCCACCCCTGCTAAAAAGCTAAAAGCCCTCTAAAAAGATACGGACCAAACGATGTTATCCCTAAAAATCGGATGCATCCGTTTTCCCAAACTTTTAATCCTACCCTCATTAATCAAGAACCCCCCAGGGACGTAGATAAGAGAATCTTACAAGCTGGAAGTAACAAAAGCAAGACCAGTGTCCGCCATTAGTGACCACGAGCATAGGAAAAATTATTTCGGTCGCCAAGCAGGCAATAAAGGTCAATTTTAAGGAATGCACTGAAAACTTGAAGAAAAGAAAATTGTTCAGTACAATTGTGATTACATGAAGTACATCCAATGAATGTACTTTCAGCGAAAATTTTAAAATAAATTGTGATTTTTTTTTCTGTTTATGAAAATTTGGTATTTTCAGAAAAGATGATCTTTAATTTTATGATGTTCGTATTTTTTACTTGTTACGTGTGACGACGAAGTGTGATATTTATTTATTGCATCTGTATACATTAGAATTTTGGTAAACTTCCAAATTTGCAAAATGAACGCTTAATTTAGCATATACATTTAAATAAAAATTTGATTAGAAGTTACAGTATAATAGTTTATTATAATACAATAGTCGTAAGATTGTTGATCACTATTTATCTCTTTTCAACAAGCTATTTGTTTTCACCCCCCCCCCCTTCCCCGATTTTTTTAGAGTCAAATCATAGTGTAACTGAAAAAGCATTCAATTTAAAAACTTCAGAGGAGGGAGCACTACTGATATTGACTGACTAGTTGCCGAAACACTATTAAAACTCTCGATCACAACAAATGAAAAATATTGAAATAACCATGCGGTTATGCTTTTTATTGACTAAGAGTTAGCTGTGAAATAATACAACTGAAGCATAACTAATGCGGTGCAGGGAAAAAATTTTGATAAGTAAAACGACATTTTTTAGGAGACTTACTATTGTAGTTTTTTTATGACAATTTTTTATTTCAGGGTTGTTGTGAAATAAAAAATTGAAATGAAGGAAGCAGTATCGGATCTCGGAGTTTTGCGTGGCGGGGTATAACGTTTAATGCCGCCCCTTTCCCTCCATCCAATGATTGTTCATAATTTCACATCACATTTTATACGATTTCCATTTTTTTAAGGATTTTTCACTTGGGGGACATTGATAAACTCAATAAACTTTCCTTAATGTTCCCACTGCATGGCATTTTCAGCTCAACATTGAGGGGGGGGGGGGAGGTAAAGCCCAAAAGGATGCTTTGGAAATTTGTAAAAGAAAAATTATGGTATTGTTTGAGTATAGCATGATCTATATTTCACTGTCACAAGGGAAAAAAAAAACCTTCGCTTTTTTTAAATTTAAATTTTTAAACTTTGATATTATAAAATTCGCCGCCCCCTCACAGGAGCCGGCCGAGGCCGACTGATCAACGACGTAAGATATTTAGTATACCTCAATTTTAGAGTTTATACAAATAAATATTTCTATTAATCGGTTTTAGTCGTTTGCAACATAGCCGATCAATCAATTGGAGTGGCGAGCTGGGATTTCAAAGCTCTTTTTCCAAAAGTTAAATTATCTAAATTAAATACATATTTTCTTTTTATTCTTTCTTTCCTTTTTTCTTTTCTTTCTTTTTTTTTCCGCAGTTGAATTTTCTGCATTCCCCAGAAGTGCGGTCGAGGCGAGAGCCCCGACTTACTCCCCTCCCCCTAGATCAGGCATTGGATGAAGAGCATGAAAAACAAAAATAACTTTATACGTAAATTTCGAAATTCTCGTTTTAAAAAAATTAAGGATTTAAATGTTTTTTCTTCTTTTTTTATTAACCAATATTTTGTGAATAAATTTTTTGTAATGCTAGTATGTTTTAGAACTTTAAAGATAGGTTTCGTTATTATCGATTCGGTTTCGGTTTTAAATAGAAAAGAAATTAAAGTTTACAATTTCCATGGAAAAAAGTGTAAGAATAAACATTTCTTCTGTTAGTTGTGATCTTTTTAATTTCTCCTTTTAATGGTTCACAAAAATGCGCAGATCATATCATACAGAAAACACACACAAAAAAAGTTTTTTAGTTTTTTAATGAATGTATCTTGAAGGTTTTATAAATTTAAATACAACTATAACCGTGTGAAAAAACTGAGAAAATACAGTTTTTAAGAATACATAGCTAAGTACGCAGTGCACTTGAAACATTAAAAACTCTTTGACTACAACTTTTTGGCCAATTCATTTGAAAACTTCTGAATTATAACAAAATTTGTTCGTTTTCGTCGAGTTTCGTAGTTTGAAAAGTGACAGATTCCGCAAAGTTATGTTCTATATCTGTGATGTTTCATGAAGAGTTCATTCTAGACTTTTAAACGTGCAGGGCGCTGAAATTTATAAAAAGTAGCAGGATAGTGAGCAATATACAAGTTTAAAAGACATGACTTTCGAAATGTGTGCGAATGGACATTAAAGAATATATATATATAGATATATGTACATCAGGGGAGTACGCAAGGGGGCGTTTAGGGGTTTAAACCCCCTCCCTGAGCTCAGATAGCTGTCTAAATTACGGAAATAATAGTGCTTTATTACATACCCGAACTTCTTTTAGTAGTTTCAGAAAATTATGAGCCCCCCCCTCTAAAACATTCTGCGTACGCCACTGATGTACATAAATCTATATATAAATACAGGCTTGTATTTAAGGTATCGTGCGCCCGTGTGCAGCAAGTTAACACAAACAAGGAAACAAGCTCTGATTTTATATATTTAGATTTGATATTTAGAAATAGGATCGCCCTAGTATAATATCAAGAATCGATTTTTAATGTGTTATTTTTATAGGAATGATATAATAAAATGTTGTGTTGGGCTGTTCCCTATCGCTGCGCATACATCACCAGACACCTTCTCATAAATACGAGTCACCGTGTCTAGACTTAGTTTTTGTAGAATAGTCTTATTTTACAACGGATGTTTAATAACCTTTATTATTATTTGAAATAATGTATAACTGAGTACTAAGACCCTTTGAGGAGTCACCGGTTCAGTTTGTCTCCTCCTATCGATTCGCCATTGGATGTTATAACCGATGCGACCTATTGCGACAGTGAAACATAATTCGTGCCATGTTCAAACAATACAATAGTTTTTCTTCTAAATTTTCAAAGGATCCTTTTCGGAAGAGGCAGGTTGCGGGGAGGAGCTTGTAAGCATCATTTGAGAAGGACGACAGGTGTCTCTTCGATATGGGCGTTAGTTGGAGGGGGGGGGGGGGGGTCCTGCTCCCTGGATTTAAAAAAATATAATTCTGCATTTTTATGAGTAAAAACGTTTTAAAAATTTTTGTTTGACTTTTTTTTTTGTTTCTTAATATTTTTGCAGTCCAAATGCGTCTATAAAGGCCTCAAAATGCTCCTGTTTGCATATAGTTTTCAAAATTTTCGGGGGGTTGAGGACATTCCCCGAACCCCCTTTACTGTTAGAATTTCATATCCCCAGTTAAGGATGATCCTTCATATGGCTCTACCCCTCCCCAATGTTGAGCTAAAATGGACATACCGAGGGTACATTAATAAAAGTTTTATGAATTTAATAGTGACCCCCACGTGAAAAATCCTCAAAAAAAAAAAAAAAAAAATCTCAGCGCATAAAAGTTTATGATCAACAGTAAATGGATGGGTGTGGGGGGGGGGGGGGTAAGACACAGGAATCACAACAGCGTGAGCTGAACTGAACTGACCTTCAACGTTGTGTACCAGAAATAGTAATTCAGGGTACTCACGAATGGTGACCGAGGCACATTATCAATTTCGGAATGTTCTTTATTTTTTACTCCGTAATTACTTTTACTAAAGACTTCGCAGTTTCGTGTTTTTAGTTCTCTATAATTTTACGTCAGACTCAGGATAAATGATTTTCAGAAGATTATTATGTATTTTCGGGCGAACAATTTTTACAGTGAATGACATTTTTAAACCGTTAAACTTTGAAGATGTTTTAAACATTTTTGAGGCAAGTCAATGTTTAAATTGTTTCAAAAATTAGCTATAAATGCTCTTACGGCATTTTATTAAGTATAACTTTATATTCTTTTGAACAGAAATTTTTATGTTCATTTTTGTGAAATGTTTCAAAATTTTAAGTTTGATTAAATATTTTATCATATTTTAGTATTATGGGTTTAATTTTAAAATATCTGTGTTAATGATAGCGAATTTCTATGAATTAAAATTATACTTAAATTATCGGTGAAACCATATTTAAAAAGGCTCCCTAAGCAGATTAAGTCTAACATTATTTTATGTAACATGTACTAAAAGTTGTGAATGCCAGTATGATCAGTTATTATAGTCATGAAATAATTGCACATCATATTTTAATTATTAGAATTATTATAAATTCCAAATGGTAGGGGGGTTCCATCACTTCTGTCGCCTATGGGCTACCAAATCCTTAATCCGGTAATTAAGATCCAAAGGGGTCTACTTGCGCATTGAAGAAGACCCTTTGCCTTTCAAGCGATCGCATTTGCAAAATGAATCGCAAATATTCCCCTAGAATGGAGTAAGCCATCTTGCTTTCGACTGGTCATAGCAGTTGACGAAATGGTCTACGAAAACGGGATGGCGCGCACGTGCGGGTCTACTGCGACTAGACCAGGGTGGTTGTTCTGGTATAGTCGAGTCGGCCGACAACGAATACCGGTTTTTCCCCAAACCACCCGTGGAGTAATCTACCCTCGCCCGATTTGAGGTGTTCTCGTGTCCAGTCGAGTCGGCGGACGAGTTCATTATCTTGAAGTCAGAGGAGGGAAGGCACTAATCCAAGGGAACCAATCGCAAGTGTTTAAAGTGATGCAATCACTTGAGCAAACGGAAACTGCGCTATCGGTGCGCCGCATTAACCGTTGTTTCTTTCTTTCTTTTTTTTTCTCTTTTTTTTTGGGGGGGGGGGGAGGGGTAAAGATTATGACTGATATTTAGCTATATTAATTGCAATTGGGTAAGAAAAAAGGTGAATAGGATAACATTTGTTTACATTAATAAAACTAAGCAAATATTAACTATTCATTTGTAACTGTTCGTATATGAGATTGATATTATAGTTTTAATAGTTCTAATGGATTAAGCTCAAATTCAGTAAATATATGTAGTTTTTTTTTTTAGAATATGCATTTGAATATTTAAGTAGTGTATTTAAGAGCATTGTATCGGAGGAACAACTATTCATTGTCATTCAGCCCATAGAAGATAATCATAAACTGTTAATAATAATATAAAATGAAATTAATAAGCTTTAAGACTAATAAAATAAAGTTAATAAACTAACACTAAATTAAACCAACTGTTTTACACTCTAAGAAAGTGAACAAATGTAGAACAATTTAGGATAGATCTCATTTTCACTAAATATTGTGCCAAAGTCGCTACTGTAAAAAGGATTTTTACATTTTTACAACCAGCAAATAATAGAAAGTATCTGACATAGATTTTATGATTTGAATTATTTTCCAATTTTCCTACTTAGTCTTTAAGCCTATTAGTGGCAGATGTAGGATTTTTCTGATTAGAATGCAGTTTCTTTGGTGATTCTAGCTATATCTCTGAAAATTTGTCGCAATGGGTTAAAACAATCGACGCTTGTACTTTATTCCTATAACATTTAACATTACCTAATGTTGGGGGGGGGGGGGGGAATTGCCCATTGCCTCCCCCAGTAGCGTTATCACGAGAGAGCAGAAAATACCGTCCGTTCTGGGTGACACCCTATTGGGAGTTATTTGGGTGACGCTCAAAATTAGATAAAGCGCTTTTGTAAAATACATACTTGAATTATAGAATTTTGCGAATTCCATTTCAAAGTATCATAACTGAAAATAAATGCAGTTTACAGAAAATTACACCAAATAAATAAATTGGATTTTTTTTTCCTTTTTTTGATGCAGTATTGAAAATAATATAAGCTGCAAATTTATACAACACAAGGGTTTCGTTTTGGGAGTGGGGGTGATACTACAAATATTCGTTCCGATGGCATCCATGCTAGCAACGCCACTAATCCCTTTCCTATATCCGAGCCCAGCTCATCCCGATCACATCTATATCTGCTGACAATTAATAAAGTGATGTAAGTGGATGCTTGATTTCTTTTTTGGGGGGGGGGGGGGGGGAGAAATAAAGCTCATTGCAAAATAACCATTACATGATGTACTTTGGGGAAATTCATCTAAACGAGATTTTCCTGCATTTAACATGAATTAGTAACACATCAATTAACTAAAACACAGTATGAATTCAAGCTTAAATATTCTTACAAGGTAAGCTAAAAAACCGCCCAAGATCATTACATACGGAACGCCCAACATACTTGGTTTTCCTCAAGAAAGAGTAAAACATGCTTTCCGAAATCTTTTCGGGAGATGATACAATTTTTTAATATATTTAAATGTTTAAGGTAAAATTATAAATATTTATATAATTCGTGAATTTTAAGAGCTAAAGCATGTTGGCTAACTTAATCTATAAAAAATGTTTAAATATGTAAGGATTACTTCTTTAACAACTGTTATAACATATCAACAAATTACTTTTACTGTAACTACATAGCTTAAACGTTCAAACGCATATTCTGAAAAATTATATATATAGTATAAGACTAATATATTTGCTGTTGCTAAGCAACAGTGGAGTACCATTACACATTGGTGTAGCAAGAATTTTTTTGGGGGGGTTGGAGGGTGTGCAGCGTTCAAAAGTGGCTTAACTTGACTTTTTGTGCTCCCCTTCCCCTCATTCCTCGCAGCATGAAAGCGCCCCCATATTCATAGATTGCATTCACGCTGCCAGAATAACATGGCATACTTGAAATTTAACCGAGCGCACCTTAACTTCCTGTTGAAAGGGGGGGAAGGGGTCGGAGCGGAAAACCTCCTTTTCCTACACTATTGCCATCACAACTATGATATCAATCTTGTATACGAACACTAATCTTTATGAATCGTTTATTTCTGCCCACTTTTGCTTATTTAACAGCAATTTACATTAATAAATGTTAGTCCATTGGTTGTTTTTCTTACCCAATTGGAGTTAATATAAGATACAGATAATGAAACAAATATTCTCGAAACTGCTGCTTGATTAACAATGTTCAAAAATGTTATTAGAAGCAGTATTTTTGAAATTTTGATTGTAGCGTAATAAAAGTTCGCTAAACTTGTTTAAAGTTTAAAAAAAGGAAACATTTGTTAACTGATTACAGCAGGGATGTTAATAGAGTCCTCCCGCAGCAAATTTATTGCTATTCTAATGATTTATTATCCGCAGCGCACAAACGCCAAAACTGCTCGACAGCTCCTAGCTGTCGAGCATTTGCGGCGGAGAAACGAGTTGTCGCGCGTAGTTGCGGTCTATTCGATAAGAGGAGAACACCTCAAGTCGGCTCGAGTGACGGAAAAACCGGTTGTCTTGGGAAAAAGCTGAAAATTCTTCCCTTCTCGACTCCCCGCGCCGATTTCTCGTCTACTCGATAAGACCAGAACATGGGCCCAGCACACCGGAAATCGAGTCGATAGGGGAAAAGGCGAAAAATTGCTCCCTTTCGATGATAGCGCCGCCTATCGGTCTACTAGTCTCGTCGACTCGACGATACGAGCACATGGGCCCTGGGTGGATTTTTTCGGCTGGGCTCACTTAGGGGAACCCTGTTCATTCTTAACTTTTCTACTTTTACTGATATAAAAACAGTGTCCGTTCGTATGTCTGTGTGTTCATTTGCAAGCGAAGACGAACCTATAGCATATATTCTGCACTCATGGAGTTTAGCACGAAATTAGTTCGGCTTAGATACTCTCGGCTAAATTAAATTCCTAGTGCAACCAGCATCAAATGAGAGCTCAGGTATCACCATCTACGGGAAACTGAGCGTCAAAGTTCTCAGTGGCAATGGTACCACTGATAGTGGTGCTACTTGAAAAAATGTATGCCGATTACCGGGGAACGAACGCACTAGGTCTGCAAAGGTTAGTGACCATACGCAGCCTCATTAGAAAAAAAAAAGTTTGGAGATCGTAAATGTATGGCTCGAAGCGATTTTTTTAAATTAAGAATTCATTTTTTCTTTTACGTTTTATTTAATGACATTCGCTAATAGGAGACGAAAAAATTCCTGCACAGTTTCAATTTTTTTGCAATTTGAAATCCCAAACTTTTCTGCATAAAACAGTTGATTTTTCCGAGGCGATTCAAAGATTTGAAAATGCAGCAAAAATAGTACATCTTGGCTATGTAATCTTGGGCTATGATGACGTTGGAGGAGAAAGAGACAAGAAAGCAACTCTTTCCCAGAAATGTTATGGAATTGATGCCCTGAAAACATACGTATAAGCTTTCTTTGATAACTAAAGAAGAAATGGAAGGTAGGGATTCCCTCCTGAAATTTTTTGTGAATCTGAAGTAAATTGTAATCTTTATTTGGAGAGTTACTAGAAAGTAGATTGCAGCTGTTACTAGAAAATTCTAGAAAATGGTAATTTACCGGTAGGGAGGAATTTTAAATACTCTCCTCCTCAAAAATTCTGAAACTGAAGTATTAAAAAGCCAATCTTTAGCTATCTTTGGTGATGTTAGAGGAAGGCCAAGAACTTTTCATAACGGATTGCCTAAAAATGAAATTTTACGCTATGATAAAATTATGGTAAAGAAAAGGTTGGTGGTCGGTATTTTCTCCCAATCTTTTTTTTAATTGAAGAAAATTTTAGATTGTCTTAGGTGACTCTAGGGGGAAACAGAATTCGGGACCTTACTCTCGGGGGATCTCTAAAACCAAATTTTGGATATTTTTGATGACGTTAGGGAAAAAACGGGGAGAGGGGAACGGAAGGCGTTCCCTCGGAAAATTTTAAAAATTGAAATCTTAAAACGGATTTTTAGATAATCTTTGCTGAAGTTATGGAAAAGTAGGTTGGGAAACTTTGTATAGTACTTTTTCTACATTGAAGTTCTAAAAATGCGTCGACAGGGTGGCGTAGTGGTAAGGCGCATGCTTCGTACGCCCATGATCGCGGATTCAAACCTGGCCCAAGTCGGTGGATTTTCAAGATGCAGAAAATCGTCTGCGTCCATGTCGTATGATTATGCGGCATGTTAAAGATCCCTTGAGTATCCGTTTGGCATGGATACTCTTGGCTAAATTAAATTCCTAGTGCAGATTGCATCAACGAGAGCTCAGGTGCCCCATCTAGGGGAAACTAAGCATCAAAAAAAATTGCGGCAATATTACCACACTCATTGTAGTGCCGCTGAAAGAGTTGGTACCAATCTCTGGGGACGCACTAGGTCTGCAATGGTTGATGACAGTAGGTAGCAATTGACAGTTCTGCGACCACAGGCGGAGGTGCGGAGGGTGCAAGTGCAAGGGGGCGTGGTCCCTCCGCCTGCCGAGTGGGGTTGAGTAGTAGGGTTCCTGCTGCCAACCTCGTGATCTTTTACGGGGGTTTCTGAGTGGAGTTGAGTTGTTACTCTGCGTCCGAAGTTTAGTTTTTCGAAGTGGCAACACCGATTTAGTTTTGGTTTCGATTAAATTTATATTTTAGGGAATGGCAATGGCTCTAGCGTATGTTGTGGTTTCCATGACAACGTATTTTTACGAAGAGCCTCCTAGTGACAAAAATAGGAATAATTATTTTTCAGACTTAGTCGTTTTCCGAAGTTATTTTTAATTTCCAACTTAGGTTTTTCGCGAATGGTAACATTAATTTATTTTTTTTATTTTCAAGAGTTGAAACGCTCATTCTATCATCTAGTGAGAGAAATTATTTTTGGACATAGAATATTTTATTTAATTATATTTTCTTTCAGATATTCGGGATCATATACCCCAGACCTTAATGTTGTAAAACCCATTCGATCGGATCACGATTACTATGTTTTTTTCCTTGCGTTAGTATCAGACTTAACCGAAGTGTTCTAGCGAGAATTAATTATTTTTTTCCATCAGAATTAAATTTCACAATTTTTAATCAACTCATAGCACTATTTTAATCTTAATAATCTATTAGTAACTATCTCTTAATTTTGAACATATTTTATTTTTACACTTGTAATTTTTTCTCCCAAAATATTAAACCCAGGATTAATTGCGATCCAATCAAATAGCTTCTTGAGAAAGTTTATATTTAATGTGAACCAAACAAATCAATCCTCGAAATTTACAAAATTTACGTCAAAGTTAATTATAGAAATGTTTAAGACTTAGAAAATTTTTTTTAATCTTTTTTCCTAAAGTATGAAAGACAGAATTAAATGAGAACTTATCAAACAGTTTCTTGAAAAAGTGTGGACTTAATATGCACCAATCAATTCAATCCACACAATTTACTAAATTTTAGTCAATTAAAAGTTTTGTTGAAATATTTGGAACTTAGAAAATGACCATCAATAGGTTTATACATACTAATTTAACACTACTTTTACAAAAAGCGGCGATTTCTTCTATACTTAAACAGGTTTACATCCATTTTACTGTTTTCTATCAATACAAATCAATGAATTTATATCATAAGACTATATTTACATTAGATAATCATCCTTTAATCCATATTACACCGCTAGATTTTTTTTCAAAGTTTAAGAGTTTGCATGAAATAATAGAAGATAGAATATGTTCAACAACTCGATTTTGTATAGAATGATAAGCGAATTTTTCATGCATTTCAATATTTATTTATTTTGTTTTTAATTAATATTTTTTTTACACATTTTAACGTTTCAAACGACTACAACCTCAGAGATTATTGTAGCAATATGCATCATGATTAAAGAAACTTTAAAAAATAGTCAAGAACATATTACTAAATTTGTAACTGTAAAGCAGCTTAACAACACGATTGACGTATAATACATTTAACGAACATTTCAGCTATTCAAAAGAGTTTTAAAACTTTGTCTTTAACATTTAACGAATTTTTCATTTTTTCAAAGAGTTATTTATTTTCAAAACTCTGTCTTTAACATATTTTTACGATTTACGCAGAATAATACAACCGAGAAAAATATTTAACATAACTATTTACAACATGATTTTCACACACTGAAAAAGTTTATTACTTAAGCACGAAGAAACTTTAAAACTGTTCACACCGCAAATTTCATGCATTGAAAAATTCTATTACTTACATACAAACTTAGAATCTTTGAAACTAAAATCGCAGAAGTACAATTTAACTTAAATACGGTAATGCTTAAAATCATAGCTACAGAAAATAAAAAAGAAAGTTAGAAATATTATACTCAAAGACATAAAAAACACGCACAAGATGTAACATCTGTTGAAACTTCTGCCATTAAAAATAATTAATAACATCCATTATCAGAACTTGGAAGAATGAATGCTAAAAAAGCCTCTTAGAAATAAATGACAATTTTAGCAGTTCCTCCACCGAGTTCCAACTAACCAAAGCAATCGTTGCGAATTTTCAGTTATCCTATACACGAACACAAAAGCAACTATGCAAAATCTAGCAATACAGTTAGTGAATGAACACAGAGAGAATGCACTTAAAATAATATCATTCACACGTTGAAAATCGAAGAAGTTTTTCATGCAATATAGCTATAGTTCAATTATTCAAACTTACATGAAACTAATTTTAACAGAATGCAATCTAAGAAATACTTTAAAGTCGAAATACAAATTATATAAAACATCATGTACTTACAGAGAAGAGAGAGCGTACATGTTTCCCCTCCAAACCACAACGTAGAAATGACTTTTCAGGCTCTTATCAGCTGACGAAGATAAGGTAGCAATACCTCATCGGCAACCCCAATCGAAGAATGACACATGCAAACATGATGCTACCAGCTGACTAAGGCCGGCCGCACACTGAGGAGGCCAAAAGACCCCTGCGTTCACCCACTTCCTTGCTTCCATCGGCCCGTCGAAGGCATCGCGAATTTTCGCCGCACACTAAACATTCCCCGAGCTCCCTCTGCGCATGCGCATTGAGTGTGGCGGAAAGCGCGTGAAACGAGCAGTACCGAACGAATGTCTATCAGAACCAGATTACAAAGCTGATTTATCACTCAAATAAAAAACACATATTTGGAAACAAAGTATTATGTTATACCGTACATATTAATATTATTTAATGATAGTTGTTATTTCATTATAAGCGTTTTATTTTCTATTGAAAAATATTGATGCTGATTAACCCTTATTCTCATAAAATAGCATATATGCTACTCTTTATGAGATTAACTGTTAATGTTTCAAAGAAGTCCTAGGTAAAAGCGGGAATTTAAAAAGGTTAAATTCAATGTTAAAGAGTTTTTATCAGAGTTGGCAAGTTTTGGCCGTAGACAGGCAAAACCTGGTAAAAACCGTCCAGGCAAAATTGTGATTCACATCTCCGTTTAATTTTTTTTCCAGGTTAAAATTGAAGTGAAGCATCAGATAAAAAAAAATAGTTTCAAACAAATTTACAAAATTAAAAATGAAACTACAGTAAAACCTGTAAAGTTGACCAACTTTGTCAGGAACGGAATTAGCCCTATGTTTTATAATATAGGGAAACCTTTGTAACTTGACCACCTGTCTATATTGACCACTTATGTATCTGTATGCCAACTTTGGGTGGGAACATTATAAAAAACCCTTTGTAAGTTGACCGCCTAATTAGTACTAAATTTATTTGTTTATTTTTCAAAGATTAAAAAAAACTTAAATAACTTTTCCAGGATATTTTTTATGCGATAATGTTAGACCAATATTTGTTTGTATGGATGAAACATCAATATAAAGTTTACCCAAACCTCTTTGCAAGTTAACCCAATGGGAAAACTATTATGAGCACTCTTTTATTCTTTAAATTTCTCTAATGATATTTCAGATAATTGTGAAAAAAAGAGACAGCTCATTTTACTATTCTAAAGTAACGTTAATACATGAAGCTATATTTCAATGTTATAAATGAATACAGTTTTAGAAAATACTTGCATAGTGTAAGAAAAAATAAAAGAAAGAAAAATCTACACCCTCTATAAGTTGACCACTAATGTGCTGCACCGCAAGTGGTCAACTTTACACAGGTTACACTGTATATACAAAATTTATAGTAAATAAATATAAAATTAAAGGAACTGCTCATTTTGTTTTTGTCGAGTTACTTTTCCACTTTCTACTGAACAATTTCAAAATGGGGTGTCCAATTCTTTGGAGTTGGGTAGGTCATTTTACTTTCATAACTGTTATGATATAGGCATTTCATAATACCATCGGTGAATTTCAGGATTTGAATAGTAAACACACAGAAAAGGAAAGTAACTATGTGTTTTTTTTCCCCAAAAGCGAAAGTAGGAAAATATATCAAGTTGTCTCATAAGACATTATAATAGTTTGTATAATTTTCAGTTAATTTCAAATACTTTCTGAATTTGTAACTTTGATTTTTTCTAAATAGTTCTTTTAATATCATTTATTAATTTATAAAGGCATTAATTAATTCCCAAAAGATAATTTATTTAGCTCCTTATCAATTTTTGTACCATACTGCAGATTACTTGAGTACAATAACTATTTTTGCCGTTTTTTTTAACCATTCTTGTCCTGGTTTTTACCAGTTTTTGCCAACGTCCCTGCAGAAATACCAACCTTGATATTCATCATGCTGGCATTCTGTCTGTTATGCTGCAAATGTCATTAAAAATTGAAAATGAAATTTAAAATGGGATTTTTTTACTTCCATGCGTATTTTTTAAAAATGATTTGAAATTTCACCAAGCACACAACAAAGAGAAACTAAATGGATTCCTCTCATAATGCCTTGAAGTTAAACATTTAAAATCCATACTGAGCTCATAATCTTGATATGTAATTATCTTAAAACATCTCTGAATAAACATTGACAAATAAAATTGCATGCATATTAGAATGAAATGGATCCCTTTAGTAAAAAAGGAGCTTATAATTATCTGGTATTTTGGCACTTACCTGATAAGGTGGATTTAAATCAAAAACATTTTGAGCTTCCTAATTTAATTCACTCAAGCAAAATTTGATGCTGCAACTATAATGTCATTTAATTTTCTTTGTTCAGGTTGTATTTTGGTATAGCAAGTGTTGCATGTCTTTCTTTTTGCTCCGAATAAACTTTTTACTATGAATTGTAAGATATTTAATTCAAAACATTTTTAAAGTAACTATGCAAACTTTTTTCTTTTAATGAAGTAAAGCCCAATTTCGTAAAATGTGAAAAAAAAAAAAAAGATTTGCTGACTTATGAAATTTTTGGACTCATATGTTAAGATTATTACTGTTATTATTTTGCAAGAGCTTCATGGTCAAAGGTTATTATTTAAAATGTCTTGTTGAAAGCAGAAAGTACTTTTACAAATTCACTAATTTTCCTTTTAGAAATTCATTTTCAAAAGAATGTACATTAAAAGAAGAAATAAAAATGTAGACTTCGAGTGATGAAATATTTAATCCACTTTTTATGAACAGTTATTGCGGTTATATTGAAAAGTTTTATTCTTGATAAACTATCTTGTCCAAAAGAAATAGCCACTGACGTTGAATCTGCATATTCTTCATTACATCAGAGGTCATTACTTTTTATAGTGTATTCTAGTCAATTTTACTTTCCTATTAAATATTATTATAAAAATAAAATCATTGGGACACATAGATATTTTAGAAGGGAAAAAAATAGTAGTTTCAGAAAATTTAGCTAATGAAAACGGTGCACGTGAATGCACCATTTTATGATAATAAAGTTTAGTTACCGAAATCTAAAAAGAGGGCCTTTGATAAACTAATGTACATTAATTTTCAGCTGAAAGTTGTATTTCATTCTTGTTAGAATACGATGATAATATGTAATTGTATAAAACAAGATAGTTTTCATTAATTTGTGCGAAACGTGGGTTAAAATCTGAGGATCGCGCCTCATTTTTCTCAGCGCCCGTTTTTTGCCTCCTGCGTGCACGCGACTCCAGCCAGTGCTCCAGCCGAAAAAGAAAGCTCTAGTCGAAGTTGGGGAGGCATGCCTCTGGGAGGCAAGAAACCGGTTCCCAGGAGCGCGCGGCTCCAGTGTGCGAGCATAGCATGTGGGAAGCTAGGACATTTCACCCGAAAAATTCCCCCTTGCTTCAAATTCCTCTCTTCCTCCTCAGTGTGCTGCCTGCCTAACACTATCGATAAACCAATTTAACTTCAATTGAAGTTTAATATGAATGTAACAGTAAGTTTTAATTAAAAAATATTTCATACATGCAAACATATACATACATATAAATTTAATAATTTTACGAAGACCTATGTATTTAACTCACCAAACTCAGACAGTTTTCCTTAAACACACATTTTTTCCTAGATATAACCCTTTAATTCATTACTTCCGAGTGAAGAATTTCTTACCTTCAGTATTATAATCAAGCCATACAATACATTTAACAAACGCTTCATTTATTTAAAGACTTTCAAAACTTACTCTTAAACATTTAACGAACGTTTCATCTATTCAAAGAGTTATTTATTTTCAAAACGCAATCTTTAACATATTTTTTTACGACTCACACAGAACTTATAATTTACAAAGATTTTATGATATACAACCGAGAAAAATATTTAACAAAACTATTTCCAACACGAGTTTCATACATTGTAAAGGTTTATTACCAAAGTTCGAAGAAAACTTAAATGCTATTTACGCTGCAAAATTTTATGCTTTGAAAAAGTCTATTACTAACATACAAACTTGGAATCTTTACTTTATTCACACCTTTAATGTTATAATCAAGCATATAACACATTAAGCGGACATTTCATCTATTCAATGACTTTCAAAACTTACTCTTAAACATTTAACGAACGTTTCATCTATTTAATGAGTTATTTATTTTCAAAACTCAGTGTTTAACACAATTTTTTAAGATTTTCACAGAGTAATACAACCGATAAAAATATTTAACAAAACTATTTCCAATACGAGTTTTATACATTGAAAAGGTTTATTAGCAAAGTTCAAAGAAAACTTTCAAGCTGTTTTCGCTGCAAATTTCATGTTTTGAAAAAGTCTATTACTAACATACAAACTTGAAATATTTACTTTGTTCACACCTTTAATATTATAATCAAGCACATAACACATTAAACGAACATTTCATCTATTCAAAGACTTTCAAAACTTACTCTTTAACATTTAACGATCATTTCATCTATTCAAGAAGTTATTTATTTTCAAAACTCAATCTTTAACACAATTTTTATAATTTACATAGGGTTTATGATATACAACCGAGAAAAATATTTATCAAAACTATTTGCAACGCGTCTTTCCCACATTGAAAAGGTTTATTACTAAAGTACAAAGAAAACTTTCAAGCTATTTACGTTACAAATTCCGTGTTTTGAAAAAGTCTATTACTTACATATCGCCGGTTAGCTGCCACTTCTTTGTTCGCGAGAAGAATATCTCCAGTTGTAACTTTAAGATTAAAGCAGTTTTAATTTTGAACTTTTTCTTTTACATGCTTTGTTGTGTTGCACTACATATATTTAGTTTTTCACAGTTTTAGCATTTTTGTTCGGAGAACTTTAACATTTTTTATCAAGATTTCAGTTGATGAATCTATGGTTTTGATACTTTATACTTGTTATTTGTTCATTTTTATGATGTTTTAACATTTCGTGCTCAATAATTTTATGTGTTCAGTCTAAGTTTTATTCGACAGATCTAAACTTTTTTTTACGTTTTGAATTTAATATTTTGATATTTTTGTGTTGCTTTGATATATTATACTTAGTATTTTTACATCATCATTGCAGGTTTTAGTAGATAAAGTTAAGTTTTAATATTTTGAAAAGTGCATAACACTTTTACTTTGCAAATTTCCGTACTATTATTTTTTCGTTCTAAGTTTCTCTGAATGCATTTAAGTTTTGTCATTGAAGTCAATTTGTCATTTAAGTTTGAAGTTAGCAATCTTTCATGCATTATTGCTTTGTATTGTGTATTTTTTAATATTTCACAGTATTAGCATTTTGTTCTTCGAACTTTTACATTTTTCTGATTAAGATTGCTCTAAACACATCTACGTTTTGATGGTGAATCTATGTTTTCAAGTTTTATTTGATAACTCCAAAATTTTTTATGTTTAGTAATTTGTACTTTTACAATTTGTGTTGCTTCAGTATATTATACTTAGTATTTTTATATCTCCATAGTACTTTAACATTTTCGTTATGTTTTTACTAAATAAATGTATATTTAACGTTCTGTGCTTAGTACTTTTACAATTTCTATACTAAGTTTTACTAGATGAATCTAAGTTTTGATGTTTTGTACGTAGTACTTTTACATTTTAGTGTTGCTTTAATATATTATACTTAATATTTTTACATCTTCATTCCATGTTTTAGTTAAAGTTTTAACATTCGTACACAGTACTTTTTACATTTCGCAAGTGCATTTCAATGTACAAATCTATGTTTTGATACTTTATACTTGTTATTTAGACATTTTTATGATGTTTTAACATTTCGTATTTAGTAACTTCACTCGACTTCAGTCTAAGTTTTAGAAGATAACTCTAACTTTTTTTACGTTTTGTATTTTGTACTCTTAATTTTTTTACATTTATAGAATGTTTGAACATTTTGTACTCATACTTTTTACGATTTTAGTTTGAATTTTTGTAGATCCATCTAAATTTTTTAAGTTTCGTACTTAAACTTTTACATTTTCGTACAAAGTTTCACTTGATGAATACGTTATATACTTAGAATTTTTACATTTTCATGTTGCTTTAATATTTCATACTTAGTACATTTGGTTCAATTATATTGTCATTCTAAGTTTTAGTAGATAAATCAGAGTTTTAACATTTTGTACGTAGTAATTTTTACATTTTGCATTAAGTTTTAACATTTTGCAAGTGTATAACACTTTTCTTTTGAAAAGTTCCTTACTTTTACATCTTTGTTTTGAGTTTTTCTGGGGGAATTTGAGTTTTGCAGCTTTTTACTTAACATTTTTACATGTTTTGTTGTTTTGCACTGCGTGTTTTTAATTTTTCAGAGTTTTAGGATTTTGTTGTTAGAATTTTTACATTTTTGATTAATATTTCAGGAGCCAAATCTATGTTTTGTTGCTTTATACTTGTCATTTTGACATTTTTACGATGTTTTAACAGTTTGTACTTAGTAATTTTACGACTTCATTCCAAGTTTTTGTAGAGAAATCATTTTTTACGTTTTGAAGTTTTAATAACTTGTGAATGCTTAACACTTTTGTTTTGTAAACTTCAATAATTTTACATTTCCGCTCTAAGTTTTTCTAGACGAATTTGAAATTATATGGTTTATCAAAAATTTTAGTTCTAAGTTTTGACCGTTTGTATGTAGTATTTTTTTCTTTTTCTTTCTTTTTTTTTTTTTTTTTAATTTTTTATGATACATTGTTTTAACATCTTAATCTATGTTTGATGTTTTGTCTTTTGCACTTTAACATTTTCATTTTGCTTTTATCAAATCAATGTATATTTGAGGTTCTGTCCTTAGTACTTTTACATTTTTATACTAAGTTTTACTAGATGAATCTAAGTTTTAATGTTTTGTACGTTATACTTTTACATTTTAGTGTTACTTTAAGATATTATACTTAATATTTTTACATCTTCGTTTCATGTTTTAGTTAAAGTTTTAACATTCGTACACAGTACTTTTTACATTTTGCAAGTGCATAACTTTTTTATTTTTGAAAATTTTCGTAGTTTTACATTATTCGCTCTAAGTTTTACTAGATGACTCTAAGTTTTGATGTTTTGCGCGCAGTACTTTGACTTTTCTTATGGAGTTTTTAGCAGGTTAATATAAGTTTTGCATTGGTAGTAAAAGTTGAAAGCTATGTTTCTTTATTTCAGTTAGTAATGCAAGTCTTTGAGTATGACGTTTCTAACATTTTTTATATTATGTACTTTATGTTGCTACGATTTTAACCAATTCTATATTTAACTTGAACTCTGTATAAAGTTGTTTACAATCTTAGTTTCAAAGTAAAGATTTCAATTTTGTATGTAAGTAATAGACTTTTTCAAAACACGGAATTTGTAACGTAAAAAGCTTGAAAGTTTTCTTTGTACTTTAGTAATAAACCTTTTCAATGTGGAAAAGACGCGTTGCAAGTAGTTTTGATAAATATTTTTCTCGGTTGTATATCATAAATCCTATGTAAATTATAAAAATTGTGTTAAAGATTGAGTTTTGAAAATAAATAACTTCTTGAATAGATGAAATGATCGTTAAATGTTAAAGAGTAAGTTTTGAAAGTCTTTGAATAGATGAAATGTTCGTTTAATGTGTTATGTGCTTGAATATAATATTAAAGGTGTGAACAAAGTAAAGATTTCAAGTTTGTATGTTAGTAATAGACTTTTTCAAAACATGAAATTTGCAGCGAAAACAGCTTGAAAGTTTTCTTTGAACTTTGCTAATAAACCTTTTCAATGTATAAAACTCGTATTGGAAATAGTTTTGTTAAATATTTTTATCGGTTGTATTACTCTGTGAAAATCTTAAAAAATTGTGTTAAACACTGAGTTTTGAAAATAAATAACTCATTAAATAGATGAAACGTTCGTTAAATGTTTAAGAGTAAGTTTTGAAAGTCATTGAATAGATGAAATGTCCGCTTAATGTGTTATATGCTTGATTATAACATTAAAGGTGTGAATAAAGTAAAGATTCCAAGTTTGTATGTTAGTAATAGACTTTTTCAAAGCATAAAATTTTGCAGCGTAAATAGCATTTAAGTTTTCTTCGAACTTTGGTAATAAACCTTTACAATGTATGAAACTCGTGTTGGAAATAGTTTTGTTAAATATTTTTCTCGGTTGTATATCATAAAATCTTTGTAAATTATAAGTTCTGTGTGAGTCGTAAAAAAATATGTTAAAGATTGCGTTTTGAAAATAAATAACTCTTTGAATAGATGAAACGTTCGTTAAATGTTTAAGAGTAAGTTTTGAAAGTCTTTGAATAAATGAAGCGTTTGTTAAATGTATTGTATGGCTTGATTATAATACTGAAGGTAAGAAATTCTTCACTCGGAAGTAATGAATTAAAGGGTTATATCTAGGAAAAAATGTGTTTAAGGAAAACTGTCTGAGTTTGGTGAGTTAAATACATAGGTCTTCGTAAAATTATTAAATTTATATGTATGTATATGTTTGCATGTATGAAATATTTTTTAATTAAAACTTACTGTTACATTCATATTAAACTTCAATTGAAGTTAAATTGGTTTATCGATAGTGTTAGTCAGCTGGTAGCATCATGTTTGCATGTGTCATTCTTTGATTGGGGTTGCCGATGAGGCATTGCTACCTTATCTTCGTCAGCTGATAAGAGCCTGAAAAGTCATTTCTACGTTGTGGTTTGGAGGGGAAACATGTACGCTCTCTCTTCTCTGTAAGTACATGATGTTTTATATAATTTGTATTTCGACTTTAAAGTATTTCTTAGATTGCATTCTGTTAAAATTAGTTTCATGTAAGTTTGAATAATTGAACTATAGCTATATTGCATGAAAAACTTCTTCGATTTTCAACGTGTGAATGATATTATTTTAAGTGCATTCTCTCTGTGTTCATTCACTAACTGTATTGCTAGATTTTGCATAGTTGCTTTTGTGTTCGTGTATACGATAACTGAAAATTCGCAACGATTGCTTTGGTTAGTTGGAACTCGGTGGATTAACTGCTAAAATTGTCATTTATTTCTAAGAGGCTTTTTTAGCATTCATTCTTCCAAGTTCTGATAATGGATGTTATTAATTATTTTTAATGGCAGAAGTTTCAACAGATGTTACATCTTGTGCGTGTCTTTTATGTCTTTGAGTATAATATTTCTAACTTTCTTTTTTATTTTCTGTAGCTATGATTTTGTAAGTCTGTAGTTGATTGTATGTAAGACTTTTTCAATGCATGAAATTTGCGGTGTGAATAGTTTTAATGTTTCTTCGTGCTTAAGTAATAAACTTTTTCAGTGTGTGAAAATCATGTTGTAAATAGTTATGTTAAATATTTTTCTCGGTTGTATTATTCTGTGTAAATCGTAAAAATATGTTAAAGACAGAGTTTTGAAAATAAATAACTCCTTGAAAAAACGAAAAATTCGTTAAATGTTAAAGACAAAGTTTTAAAAATCTTTTGAATAGCTGAAATGTTCGTTAAATGTATTATACGTCAATCGTGTTGTTAAGCTGCTTTACAGTTAAATTTAGTAATATGTTCTTGACTATTTTTTAGTTTCTCTAATCATGATGCATATTGCTACAATAATCTCTGAGGTTGTAGTCGTTTGAAACGTTAAAATGTGTAAAAAAAATATTAATTAAAAACAAAATAAATAAATATTGAAATGCATGAAAAATTCGCTTATCATTCTATACAAAATCGAGTTGTTGAACATATTCTAACTTCTATTATTTAATGCAAACTCTTAAACTTTGAAAAAAAATCTAGCTGTGTAATATGGATTAAAGGATGATTATCTAATGTAAATATAGTCTTAGTTGATATAAATTCATTGATTTGTATTGATAGAAAACAGTAAAATGGATGTAAACCTGTTTAAGTATAGAAGAAATCGAGGCTTTTTGTAAAAGTATTGTTAAATTAGTATGTATAAACCTATTGATGGTCATTTTCTAAGTTCCAAATATTTCAACAAAACTTTTAATTGACTAAAATTTAGTAAATTGTGTGGATTGAATTGATTGGTGCATATTAAGTCCACACTTTTTCAAGAAACTGTTTGATAAGTTCTCATTTAATTCTGTCTTTCATACTTTAGGAAAAAAGATTTTAAAAATTTTTCTAAGTCTTAAACATTTCTATAATTAACTTTGACTTAAATTTTGTAAATTTCGAGGATTGATTTGTTTGGTTCACATTAAATATAAACTTTCTCAAGAAGCTATTTGATTGGATCGCAATTAATCCTGGGTTTAATATTTTGGGGGAAAAAATTACAAGTGTAAAAATAAAATATGTTCAAAATTAAGAGATAGTTACTAATACATTATTAAGATTAAAATAGTGCTATGAGTTGATTAAAAATTGTGAAATTTAATTCTGATGGAAAAAAAGAACTAATTCTCGCTAGAACACTTCGGTTAAGTCTGATACTAACGCAAGGAAAAAAACATAGTAATCGTGACCCGATCGAATGGGTTTTACAACATTAAGGTCTGGCGTATATGAACCCGAATATCTGAAAGAAAATATAATTAAATAAAATATTCTATGTCCAAAAATAATTTCTCTCACTAGATGATAGAATGAGCGTTTCAACTCTTGTAATTAAAAAAAAATAAATTAATGTTACCATTCGCGAAAAACCCAAGTTGGAAATTAAAAATAACTTCGGAAAACGACTAAGTCTGAAAAATAATTATTCCTATTTTTGTCACTAGGAGGCTCTTCGTAAAAATACGTTGTCATGGAAACCACAACATACGCTAGAACCATTGCCATTCCCTAAAATATAAATTAAACAAAACCAAAACTAAATGTGTTGCCACTTCGAAAAACTAAACTTCGGACGCAGAGTAACAACTCAACTCCACTCAGAAACCCCCGTAAAAGATCACGAGGTTGGCAGCAGGAACCCTACTACTCAACCCCACTCGGCAGGCGGAGGGACCACGACCCCTTGCACTTGCCCCCTCCGCACCTCCGCCTGTGGTCGCAGAACTGTCAATTGCTACTTACTGTCATCAACCGTTGCAGACCTATACGAAAGAAAGCTTATACGTATGTTTTCAGGGCATCAATTCCATAACATTTCTGGGAAAGAGTTGCTTTCTTGTCTCTTCCTCCTCCAACGTCATCATAGCCCAAGATTACATAGCCAAGATGTACTATTTTTGCTGCATTTTCAAATCTTTGAATCGCCTCGGAAAAATCAACTGTTTTATGCAGAAAAGTTTGGGATTTCAAATTGCAAAAAAATTGAAACTGTGCAGGAATTTTTTCGTCTCCTATTAGCGAATGTCATTAAATAAAACGTAAAAGAAAAAATGAATTCTTAATTTTAAAAAAATCGCTTCGAGCCATACATTTACGATCTCCAAACTTTTTTATTTCTAATGAGGCTGCGTATGGTCACTAACCTTTGCAGACCTAGTGCGTTCGTTCCCCGGTAAACGGCATACATTTTTTCAAGTAGCACCACTATCAGTGGTACCATTGCCACTGAGAACTTTGACGCTCAGTTTCCCGTAGATGGTGATACCTGAGCTCTCATTTGATGCTGGTTGCACTAGGAATTTAATTTAGCCGAGAGTATCTAAGCCGAACTAATTTTGTGCTAAACTCCATGAGTGCAGAATATATGCTATAGGTTCGTCTTCGCTTGCAAATGAACACACAGACATACGAACGGACACTGTTTTTTATATCAGTAAAAGTAGAAAAGTTAAGAATGAACAGGGTTCCCCTAAGTGGGCCCAGCCGAAAAAATCCACCCAGGTGTTTTCGGGCGAGTCCACTTTAAAAACTCCACGGTCTCAGTAAAGTGAGTTTTTTCCAAATTTACTGCATACTGGAAAAGTTTACTTCAGAAGCAAAATGAATATTTATTATTAACAAGACCTGAAATTTCCATTTTCCTTTTTGTACTATTTTTGCTGCTTTATATAGGTATTTCTAAAAATACCTGGAGATAAACATTCAATCTTCTTGAATCACTTTTAAAGTTTCATTTACTTATTTTCATTCATTTATTCAATTTTATGCGTATGCATGTAGAAAAATAAAATTTAACACGCATTTCATTATTAAATTTAAAAAAAAATGTTTTGAAGATCAAAATAAATTAATTACTTCAGCTGAAAATGCTTTTTTCCGTCCCATTGTTGTGAAAAAGTATTTGACAAATTGTAACATCTCTCTTTAACAGCAGCTTGGTACAGGATTATTAAGTAAAAGGATTGATTTTCAAAAACTATTTAAAATCAACTAAGATAGCCGAAGTCTGATAACTGCTAACCATTCTCGAATATTTGCATACATATGAATTTCTATATACAAGGTTTATTGCATGACTTAATAACAAGTACTAGTTTAAATAATGCTCCAATTTTTATTGCCTGACTTCTCTACTCAATAAATTTCATTCTAGTGAGAGAGCAAAATTGTGAAGCAAATTGCCAAAAATATATTGCATGTATGTGTTTCAGATTTACATTGAATACCTCTTTCAATGCAAAAAGTATTTTTCAAACAATTTGCTTCTGCATAGAAGAAAATGTTCACTTCTTCGATCACAATTCCGGCACCATCTGTAGTGACCGGCGACAAGATCTCGGCACTGGGCGACATTACTGTCGCCCACTTTCTATCTTATTTTATGCCCTGATTAGTGATACACTGATCTATCCTAGATTTGAAGTTTCGTTCCACTCTTTCGAGTATATCGAAGGGAATGTTGGCGATGGCTTGGCGGATGTTGTCCTTCAGGTGTTGCAGGGTCTGAGGTTTGCGTTGTAAACGAAGGGTTTGAGAATTCCCCCCAAAAAACATGAGAGCGTCGTGTGGCAAGTTCACATGCAGTTTGGCGAGAAGCGAAATCGCGTTCACTTAACTGTTGGACCACAGCAAGTTTGTAGGGATGAAACTGGAGTTCGTTGTGGAGAATTCGTCTCAGTGTGAGAACAGAAATCCCCAGAGCAGCAGCGTGTTTACGCACCGAACGAAAGGGGAGAGCGCAAAAACGACTCCCTCACCATCTCGATGTTTTCTGGAGTTCTGGAAGTCCATTGACCTCCTGGGCCTTTTTTTTGCCACACTACCACTTTCCCTGAATGTGTCCAGGGATGTAACCAGGTCATTTTCTAACTGGGGCAAGACCAGGATTTAGTGCCCCTTCCCCCTTATATGCACAACAAAAGTATACGTATTTAGGTAAACACATGTTTAGTCAATTTAGCGCCCCTAAAATAATCTGGCGCCCGGGGCCCCGTCTGCCCTCCTCTAGTCACGTTCCTGAATGTGTCCACCCATGAAACAAATGATTGCCAGCCAGGAACGGGACCCCCGGGATGAATATTGAGTTCGGAAGGCACGCTGGGTGGCGACCACCGAATGACTGTTAGAAAAGTACGCCTGAACGGCGAACGCACACTGTTCCTTTGTCCAACGCATGACGACAACTGGCTAGTGAAGTAACAAAACTTCAGGACCCCCTTTTTCAAATGAGACCCTCCCTACTCCTTTCTGACCACGCCTCGCTCTTTAGCGTCCAATTCAAATCGGCTTCTCTGCCGCACCCTGTATGTAGTTCTTTTAAGAGTGCCGCTCTTCAAAAACATTTAGACTGAACTTTTTACAATGTGCTGATTTTTTAAGATACACACATATACTTGAATATACCAATATTTTCTTCAAAAAAGCCAAAAATTCTTGCTTTCTCTTTTATTCTTTTCTGATATGAAAATATCATTTAATATATTTAACCAAATAGTTTCTATAGCTTAGTAATTATTCAATTGTATACCTTGCTTAAAAATCATTGATAATAAAATATTCATTTTGAAACGAAGGGACGGGAGAGAAAGAAAAAACACAATATATTTAAATCTCACATCCACTTTTCTTGGTTTTTTTTTTCACAAGACTCATGATTATTTTTTGATGTTTTCTTTCCTTTATGCGAAGGAAGAAAACAAAAACGGTGAATGTCGGGGGGGAGGGGGGGAGGGGGAGTGAGCGAATATTAAGTGTTAACGCTAATGCTTAATATTCGTTCTAGTGATTCATCCTCCTCCAACTCATCGGACTGCCATACTGCGTTTTCTATGCTGTATGTCATGTTCTTAATTTTCATACAAAAAAACTTTAACATTTTCAATTTTTAACATTTTTAATCTAATATTTTTGTTTGGACTTGTAAAACTAAATTCTTTAGTGCCTACAAGCAATGCCCCCTGCATCAGGAAGCCCGTTAACAGGCAAGTCACGTGATCAGCAGAAGGCCAGTCTCTCAGTCTCCGTTGCTAAACACGATGAGTGAGAAAGACCGCTTCGCTTCGCGCTTATTTCTTTTCAATTGACTGCTACTTGAAATAAATCAATATTTGTAAAGAAAAAAAACAGAATAATTAGAAATAATAATTGAATTTATGTAAAAAAAAACAGACACCAAAAATTCAGTCATTCCAAAATATCTTTTACATTATTTGTTTCTTTTAACGCTCATCTTAAATTCATTAGTTGATAACTTTTCATCTTAACCCATTTTTAATTTAACCTTCAGCCTTTTTTTAATCTACGCTATGATGTTTTTCTTTAATAAGAAAAATAAAATCTTGTCTATTTTGAAAAGCAATCCAATATTGACATTCTCTCATATATTTTCATGAAGGAATTATCCTCTCAAACATTCTATATGAATTTGCAATTTATTTATATATTTAGTTCATGTAAATACTTAAAACTTGGAAAAAAGTTATAACCTAAAATTCGGTACTATTTCTATCAGAACTCTTAAAAGTGTAGAATAAACTTAGACATTGTTTGTAAAAGTTTTACTACAAGCTGTATGATTCTTTCTTTTTTTCTTGTGTTTTAAACAACCATTTGATATTTACTGTTAAATTTCAAAATAATATTAAACTGATTTCGAGCCAAAAGAATACACTTTATACAAATATAATCTACCTTGTGTAATAAAGCTTGTGAAACGTTGGACTATGTATGAACTTGTGAGGGAGGTTATGTAGAAAATTCCTATCATTAGAATAAATACCTCTTTTCTCAAAAGTCCCTTTAATTTTTGAGTTCTACTCGTACTTGAGCTGTGGGTAAGGGATCATTCATAAAAGATGTCACGCTTCGAGGGGGGGAGGGGGGTTCGTGAACTTGTGACAGTGTGACAAGGGGAGGGGAGGGGTAACAAGAAGTGTGACATTCTGCATTATACAACATAGCGTGACGTGTGACAAAGGGGGGGAGGGGGTCCGCTGAAATTTGACATATTGTGACAAAGGGGGGGACATATTGTGACAAAGGGGGGGGGGAAGTCAAATATATGGGGAAAAAGCGTGACATCATTTATGAACGGCCCCTAAAATCATTATAATATTGAAATCCCTTTTAAAATAAAACATAGAAGAGTCATTCCACAGCATTTTTATGTTACCTACTGGAAATGTTAGAACAAAATTTTGGTGTATTTAATTTTGAAAATATTAATGAAAAGTTTTCAAAAATTTTTATTACAGTCCGTACATTTGGAGCCAACAGTGGTACAAAATTTCTTTTCAATAGGGTCAATATTTTATTATTTAAAAAATATTACAATTTTGATAAGTACGGGACATTTGTGATGTCCCGTGCGAAACAAAATTTTAATATTCAAAATGTGTCTCCAGCTGTACAAAATGTTCTAAAAATTTTTGAAAACTTTGCATTAACATTTTCATAAATAATTAAATAAATATAACAGAATTTTGCTCAAAAATGTTCCGCACGTAACACAAAAATAAGGTGGAATCACCCAGAAAGCAATATGGGACCGTTCATAAATGATGTCAGGATTTTTCCCCATGTATTTGACCCCCCCCCCTTGTCACAAAGTGTCACATTTCAACATACCCCATCCCCCCGTTGTCACATGCCACGCTATGTTGAATAAGCAAGATGTCATACTTCTTGTTACCCCCTCCCCTTGTCGCTACATCACGACCCCCCTCGAAGCGTGACATCATTTATGAATGATCCCTATGCTGTATTCACACAATATAATACAGTGAGTAACCTACCCCCTAAATTATAGATAAAACAGAGCACACTTATTATTGGTAACAGTACTCTCAAACAAAATTATGAACACTAAAGAAATGAATAAAGAGTAGTACGTTAAAAGTAATTGTACATTAAAGCGTTCAAAAATAATTTTAGTTAATAAATAGTAATATTAAGAATAATAAAACAGCTTAGTAATGAGTTTTAACTTAAATGTCATGTGTATGCAAAACGATCAAGAACCAAAATCAAGTTTTCTAACTTCATAAAATATGATAAGCACAGTATAACCTTTTCACACATAAATGACATACAAACTAATAAATATATCAAGTCGGTATTCTTTCAAATTGCAGGATTAGGAAAGATGAAAGTCGTTCATGAAAATTAAAACTTGTTAACCATAAAACTTTAATTCCACAACATTAATGACGAATGATAATGTAACACATCGCACACTGGCAAGAACGGTGACACAATTCAAAAACGAAACACCTTCCCAAAACATGATTTATATATTTCCAGTTTCTATATTATTAAAGCGAACTATAAATTAACGAATTTAATTACTTACTCGGGAACTATTCGATGGTTTGAAGTTGTTGCTCCTCGTCTTTGATGTCCACACTTTTAAAAGAACTGAATCTTTCATAACTTTGAAATTGACACCTTCTGTCCGGAAGCATAATTGCATAATTGCCCTTGCAGCCGTAAACGGCAAACTTGTAAGACATTTTAAAACTTTGAAAATTGATTACAAGAAGATAAAGATAATAGAAACGATAACCAGCAAACATACAACTGTACCGGTAGCGACACAACACACTGCAATGGCAGATTTGATGGGCTTCTCAAAACCACGCGACATTATTTAGACTACACCCGTGCAAAGGCTTCCTAGATATAGGGGGCGCTGCTACAAGTCTCACGCCGTTTTAAAAATGCTTTCGTTTTAAAATAGCGCAAGGGCTGGAAATAAACATTTTGAAAAGAACGAAAGTAAAATTCAATGAACGAATTTAAGATCGGAAATGTTAATTTTCGTATTATTAAATTTGTTTTTACGATCGCGATTTTGCGCGAGTTCGTTTCTGCCTCTTCAAATTTAATTAATAATGCATCTGTTCTAATTATCAATCGTAATAATTATCAGCATTGTTGAAAATTTTGAGTAAATTAAAAACGATGCAAATGTTTTTATAAAAGACTTTTTTAATTCCAATAATTTGCGAGATGGAAAGTTAGGTTTGGATCATCGTAAAAAGACGGATTTCCGTTTCCAGGACGGCAGAGTGGCAGCCTTGAGTTCTTTAATTTATTATTTCAAACATGCAGAATACTTTTGTACCAGGGGGTAGTCCACATTTTTGGGCAAGCTGTGAGGCTTTCTGGGGCTACTTGGTGGGAAAAAGAAATTCAGAAACCATCAAGGACAAAAGGAAGCATAAAAACTTATAAATAAAAAAGTTACCTTCAGGAAATTTTAAAGCTGTTTATATATCCGTAAAACCTTTCTGATGTGCAACTAGCACTGATGTGTAACTAGCAAGCAAGCTTTTTATCAAAAAGTATCAGCTTTATAGGTGGCCAGGATGAAAGGTCTTGGCTAAAATAGAGTATTAAAATAGGCTTTACGCATAATTTACAGCAATTCAAAATTATGTCACATTCAGTATATCAGCATCATACTATTTAATGCAGTAAACACAAGCTTGGTAAAACCGAAAATAACTACAGTAGAAGCTTAACTGTTTGGAAAGCACAGGAAAATCAAATTCTGGATATGCACATTTTATGGATAGTCAACATTGTTAACATTTAAACTCATTAAAATATTGAATGTAATATTGCAGCAAGAAATTAAAAAGTAAAATTTCAGCATTACTGCTCAGAATATATGAAACAATTCACAAAAAGTACAATTGTAAAAAAAACTCTTCATAAAATTTCAATATCAAAACAACACAAATACCATAGGCGTAACTAGGGTTGGTGAAAGGGGGGGGGGGTCACACTAAAAATGTACAGACCAAACACCAATAAGAAGTGTAAAAGAGTTGAAATTTTATTAGTCATAAATACTTGTCTCTAAAAATATACTCCGTGTTTATTTCAGGCATCTCCCGGGGGGGGGGGAGCTACCCCCTCGGAGCAAGTCAATTCCTCCCCATCCCCCTGGCAAAAAACCTTCAGATCACAAGTTTTAAAAAAAGAAAGAAAAGAAAAATTACGCGTTTAAGGCACTTTACTTTCAGAAACACTTTCAGGAAAGGACATTGAACACTATCACGAGCGACACCAAAAGTAACTTAAAAGACATAAGACTTTATTTTGAAAAAAATGGGGGGGGGGGGGGGGGAAGTAACCAAACTCCTTTCTGTTTCCTCTAACATCACCAAAGTATCCCGAAATTGCATTGCTAGGAAGATTTCAAAAAGTTTCCTGGGGAGAGCCCTCGAAGCCTTGCCTCCAGAGTTAGCCTAAGCATTTTAGATGTAAGACCAGTTACAAACATTTAAGTTGCAGAAGCCCCAAATACCCACTCCTCTAACTTCACCAAAGATCTAAACATACATCTACTATATATACATCAAAAAGCTATCATATATGTAAAAAAATTCCTATTAACATCATTTCTAGTCATATATATCTATATATATGTATATATAAAGGGTATGATTTTGAAGCATGCACTGCCCTTCCTAATTCTTAACTCGCTCCCCCTGCTCCGGAGCCAAGGCAGTATCCATAATTGTTTTCGGGGGGGGGGGGGGGCAGACTTCGACACACTTATGTTAAGCAAAGTTTCAGGAAGGAATATATGATACATTGCAAAAGATTTCTGGGGGGGGGGGCTGCCCGTGGGTCCCCCTTCCCTTCTGGATACGGCCTTGATTCACAAAAACATTAAACATTCCTTACTAGATCTATTAGTTTATTTTTTAATTCAAATGCAATAGAATATTCAATATTCAGCGCTAAGCAATATTCTATGTCCAGGCATTCATAATATTAAAACTGGGAAATAGTGGAATTTTAGGGAAAAAAAATCCAAATTCCCCAACAAATATAATCATCCCAACAGTAAATTTCTAAAAATTTTGTTAAATTTGTAGAAAAACGTATCTCAGAAGTGGAAGCGTCTGAATTGAATTTTCTTTTCTTTTTGGATGACGAACGTGTCCATCGCTGCAGTGCAAACATTATTATGTATCGAAAATAACTAAAAATTTAGCTTAAATATAAATAATACTTGATTGTAAATTAAAGTGCAGCATTAAACTGTAGCAGTGAGATTGGAAACGTTGAACGGATGATTTCCAGAGTCGTAATGCAATCAGTGATGGACCACAATAAGAAAAAAAAAACATTTAAAATATAAGAGATGAGAGAACATCTGTAAATGAGAATGCAATGCAAATACAGTTCATCAGTTTTCCAATCGGCTCATCTGCAAAAAAGATTTTACCAAAATGGGTGTTTGGACAGGAAGTCATAAATAAATACAAATTGCTCTTTAAGTTTCTTGATGAGCATCACTTCCTGGCTTGAGGGTTTAACCCATTAGGACAATTGTTGGCTAGGGGTCCTTCATTTTCAGACCCCAGCGCCGGGCTATCAGAAAACAAAACTCCATCATAGTAGAGAATATTTTCCACGAAACTTATTACTTGTGCGATTGTATACCTAAATTGCTGCCTTTGGGTAAAAAAGACATCAAGAAGGAAAGAAAACCATCTGGAGTGATTGAAAGGATCTCTGTTTGTGTGTGTGTTGTACGGTGATTGAAGCCACCTTTTGCTGTAAAACCCCCCCTCCCAAGGTGATAAGGGGGTTGATTATAACCAGATGAAAATTCCTCTTTATTATGAGCTGCATACTTTGGTCATGATCACAACCCTTCAGAGAAAGAGGAAATAAAATCATATGCATATGTGTTTAATTTTCTTAGGGAAAAAAAATATGTGCTTTGCAAGGCCGTAGCCAGAAATTTTGTGAGCCTAAATGTGCCTGAATAAGTCAATACCCAAAGGGGGGGGGGGGGTTTGAACCCCCAACCCCCCCCCCCCCTGGTTACGCCTATGACAAATATTGCAACCAAACAACTACTTTTCTCTTATGTAAATACATTTCCTGCCTTAAATTTGTTCAATACTTTATCTTTACTCTTTTTAAAATTTTTATTTCCTGATTTTGGGTAGTTTTTAAAGCAATGTGTTTTCAAATTGCTGTCACCTTGACGAGTCTGTCATTTTACGAGTTCAATGAAATTTTTCTATCCAAGAAAAAAAAGGTGCAAGGCTGTACGGGATTATGTTTCTTTGTTATAAATTAAAATGATTCATATTAAGAATCAGTCATTATTCATTAATTGGCAAATGAGTTTTAAGTATTTGCACAAACAGAAAGAAAAAACTCCAGTCTGAATGGGGATGGATCACTAGTTCGGATATTTTGCATGTCTTGGAAGACCATTTTACCTAATGTAATCTTTTCTTCATTGCATTCTTATTTGTGTAAAAGAAAACATAAGGCTGCTTTTCAGTCAGAGTTTCAAATCTTCGAAACCAATGTTAACCCACGGGAAAAGTTGGACTAAGTTTTAGAAAGTTCCTTTGGAGTTTTCGAGTCCGGAATTTTTTTGAGTATTTTTCAAGCCTATATCTCGGTCTTGTAGTTTTTACTTTTTTAAAATATCACTTACCGTATTTTTAAAAAATCGTTAAAAAGTGAATTTTGGAAAAAACGTGGTACTGTTAGACGTTTCGCTCTATAAAATATTTTCAAAGCATGTTACCGAAATTTTAAAAACAACAAGACCAGCAAAACATTTCCAGCTTTCTTTTGAACTTTTGTTTGAAATAATACGAACATTTTTAAAGACAAAAAAATCCGTCCAAAGTTTGAAAATATTTCCAAAAAAAGCTCGAAATTCCTATAAGCCACGCCTCCCACCGCTTCCCATGCAAGGGGGCATGATTTACGAGGTGGATTAGCTTAATGACTCTCACTCCGGGAAGCGTTGCTGCTTCGGATTCGGACAATGGGGAAAGTGTAGTCATCCTCTTCAGACCCTCAAACCGGCCAGACACAGAAGACAGACCACATGTTTTTTTTCGAAAGGGAAGAAAATCGAGACAAGTCTGACTTTTCCACCAATGTTTTATTTGGAGAAGCTATGACTTATATGTAATCCTTTAGGGCTTATATGGGCAAATTCCTGTTCCCACGGTACTATAAAAATATTTTTCACGAATTAAATGTTTGTACAATTGGGGAAAGAAAACATTTTTTTAAAAAATGTAAGCTTGAAAACAAAATGTAAGCTTGATTTACTAATTAAAGAGCATTACTGCTCTTTAATTAGTAAATCAAATGAGAAATTATTTAATGTAAGTAATTATTCATTTGTAGGTTATTGATTTAATTTTCTTCTACACAATCCATAATTCTTTTCTTCAAAAACTTTCTGAAGAGAAAAGCGTTGCCTTCACTCCCCCCCCCCCTCCCCCGCCCTCTTAAAGACAACTGTGTATGCCACAGATAAAACTAACTAAAATGAGCGAGATAGAGTTTTTTTGTTTTTTACCGAAGGAATAAAGGAATGATAAACTTTAAATGTTTTCGTAAATTAAAAAGAGATTTTTGAGAAAATGAATGTAATTTCAAAATTTTATATTGGCCTCTTTCTGAATGTAATGTTTCAATAATTTGTGTTTTAGAAACCGAAAAAAAAATAATTAAATATTGATTAAATAAACCAACATCTTCCGGTGGAGCTGGAATTTTGAAAAACAAAATTACATATAAAGGTCGACAGCTGGGGGGGGGGGGGGGATACTAACAACCTCCTTTCTTTCTTTTATTTCCTTTTTTTTAATGATTTTTTTTATGCCATTCGTAATATTTATTAGCCTTTTCTTTCGTAAGATTTTTCCATCTTTCGATATCTTTTACTTCTTCTTAACCTACTTTTCCGTAAAAGTAAAAAGAAAAAAAAAAACAACGAAAGAAGGCTAATGTATCATATCACAAGAATATCGTTAAAAATAGGAAAAAGTCATAAACAAGTGAAGTAAATAAATACACATTGAAAATTTAAAAAAAAATTGAAAGTAGGGGTTTGAGATGGGGTAATTGTGTCTGTCGGTCTGTCTCCCCCCCCCCTGCAGGGCCCCATTTGTCCCTGAGTGCAAGCCCTCGGGGGCATCTAAAAATCCGATGCGTTAGACAATGGCAGGTGCGGGGGTTTCTGGGTGCGCATGTCACCCCCCCCCCCCCCCAATAACTTTTGAAGGAATTGTCCGATTCGAAAGATTTTTTTCCCTGCATTCGAAAGATCTTGGCGAGGACATCTCATTTTCACAGTGGCGGATCCAGAGGGGGGGGGGGGGGCACGGGGGCCCGTGCCCCCTCCAGACGCTTTATGTAAGGACTAGAAAGAATTGGCTTTCTTTTCTTCCTTTACGCTAAAAACGAGGAAAAAGAAGCTATTTTGCAGATGGAGCGATAAAACTTCTATTCTATGTGACTTCTATTCTTTCAATTCTATGTGACAAACTGAGATAACCGGGTAATTGCTAAGACAGAAAGAAGCAGACACCTGCAAAATCACTTAGACAGTTGATTTATGCTCACGTTAAATCTTCAATAGACTTGAAGAAGACTCCATTTGACCCCCCCCCCCCCCCTACATTTTCGAGAAAAAGAAGTTATTGGTGATTTTGCGAGCTGAAAATTTCGCGAATTATATATGAACAAAACCAAAAGTTAAAAAAAAGTGCTCAAGAAAATAAGTGCTTTCACAGTATATATTCCTTTATTATATATGTCCAGTTTTTAAAAAAAATGTGTTTTTTTTGTATTTAATTAGGGAATAATTAATTAAAATTTTATTGATAATTTAAATTTAATAAATCAATTAAGTTTAATTAAATAATTGATTAAATTATATTTGGAAATTAAAACGGATCACAGTTTCTGGAGTTGTGTCCCCCCCCCCCTCTATTTTGCTTTTAAGCTGAAACCACGCACATCAGCCACATTGTGCCCCCCCCCCCCCCCAGAATTTTTTTCCGGATCCGCCACTGCACTTTCATTTTTTACTTTTTGATTTGAACAATTTTTCGTTCAATTTTGAACAGTTCAAAAATTCTGAACATTAGCGCCTTCGGGAGAAAATGAAGCAAAGTATGCAAATTCTGGGCAGAAGATCAAAGTTCCTTTGAACAAGCGTATTGGAAGGAGCTCTTGGCGTGAAATATTTTTTTAGCCACGCCGAATTTCATACAGTTCAGAAAAAAAAAAAAACCGACAGCGCCTACGTGAAAATTTCAGTCGTATACAAATCCTGAGCTAACCAACCGATTAACTTATAACAAACTTTATCGGAAAGATGTTATGACGTAGAACATAAACAGTGGAAATCCGCCATTCGTATTTGTTCCTCAATTCGTACGGCGCCAGGGATCAGCTGGGTCGCCAGTTTGGCTTTTTTTAAGAAAAAAATCGAGAAATTATGCTCATTTTGAACTCGTCTAGAAGTAATTTGTTTCGCGTTTTGGATTTTTTAAAAATTTTAATACTTTTTGAGATTTTACTGACAATTTTAGCTTTCTAAGGGGGCATCTAGAGGAAGTGGTTGAAGAACTTTCTTCTTCAGAGGAGGAAAGTAGTAAGAAAAGCATTTCCTTTGCAGAAATTAAAGAGCTGTGTTACTCCTGCAAGAAAACGTAGAGAGTGATGGAAAAACAGCATCCCAACACTGCTGTGGTCAACAGCAATGTTGGGATGCTTTGTTCAACGACAATGTTATTGGCCATTTTAGAAAAATTCTGAACAATCGTCAAAGCCAGACAACATTGGACAGGTTTTTAGGGAAAGAAGCCCAAGATTCTTCTAGTGCAAAAGAAAGGACAACAGAAAGAGAGAAAACACTTGAAGGGATATTACCTGATGTTTTTATAGAAGGGGCCTCCTCTTCCTCTTCCAGCCCTTTCATTTCCTCATCTCAACATTCCACATATGCCATCAGCTCACCTCAGTACAAGCAAAGTGCAGTTAAATTTTAATTTATCTATAATTTCATGTACAGTACTGTACATTTGTTTTTCATAGTTTTAAATGAAAAATACAATGAATTAAATACAATGAATAGCACTTGCATAAATCAAGTTTCTTGATAAAAAAACTAATCTATTTATTCATAAGAAAAAATATCTATTTATTCATATATAAGTAGTATTTTTTGCAACAAATTAGATAATATATACATGGCATTATTAGATAATCATATATTATTTAAGTAAAAAATTAAAACAATTAAACATTTACTTGGAACACTATAACTTTTACTTCAATAACAAACAATTGAGCAAACAAATTAAATGGGAGCGATGGCTTTGCATGGTTATTCAATTAGAAACGAATTCAGAACAATTTTTAAATGTCTTTTTTTATATAAAATAAATAATATTTGCTTATGGAACTAAAAAGCCGCAGCTTCACATCCAAAGAGCCGCATGTGGCTCGCGAGCCGCAGGTTGCCGACCCGTGGGCTATACTGCCGTGGGCAGGTCAATGGCAGTATCTACACAAAATGACTTTTCGAGATATTTGAAGAAACGCGTTTTTGAATTCCCACAAATAACAATAAAACACTGAAATTTAAAGTAAAGTGATTTTATGTGTTGACATTGAGATATTTTCTTCGTCGTAGGTTTTATTTTGATTTTGTTTTCCTATAGATTGTAAAAGCAGTTACTGCCCTTTACCTTTCGTTCTCAGTAGTAATTGCCATATGCCGCTGGCTGGCAGTTGGCAGTAACTGCACATTACTTTATTAAGTGCACAGTAGTTCAGCATTACGAATCGCATAAGATGCAAAACAGATAAGTTATTTCGAAAAATATTATTACGAAGAGTGTATGTATTTTTATTTTATTCATGACATTTAAATAAATACTATGTAACCACTGGATGGAAATTTAATATAAATAAAAAAGATATAAAACACAATTACAAACCATAATATATTTTATTATATAAAAAAAACATAAATAATGTCATACATCTATTTGATATATTTAACATAAATAAATAATAATATAAAAAATAAATACTAATAAAAAAAGTGTAAGTAAATTATATGGGCAGTGCCAAAAAGGCACATATCAACTTGATATAAATTTAAAATTACATTGATTGCATAACAAGTTCAATACCAGAAATATTCGTCGAAGTAAATGAGCATAGTTATAACAAAAGCCTTTTCAAAATCCATTATTTTTAAGTTAAATTAATCACTGAAAAATAAACTTCATGAAAATATTTTTTACTCATCTACTAAATCTTCTGATTTATCATTGACTGGAAGAGTCTCCCAAAATGCTCTTCGATTCTCTGGCATTAAGGGGCACAATTTCTGAATAATGTCGTGTTTTTTCTTCAGTGGAATGCCTCTAGGTTCCAGACGGAGAGGCGAGGCAGCCAAAGAAGTCTCCATTTGAAAATTCTTTTTTAGGAAGTCGAATTCTTTGAACTGAGGCTGTTTATGATCCTCTTTGTAGAAGAGATTCCGAGAACCTCGGCGGAACTCAACTTCGACCATGTCGTCTAAGTACGGTCTGTCCTTGGACTTCAGTTTCCATTGGGATTGTCTGCAGGGAAGTCCCGAAAGTCCAGTGCATTCATGTTGATAACAGTCATCTTCCTGCTGTTGGAGAAAGACACAACTTCTTCAAAGTCGTGGAAATCAAAAACATCACCTCCTCGTGTCCTCATCTCCTGTTCCACGCCATGGTGAACGGAATCAGTGCTCATGAAAGTGTGCTCGGGTTCAAAATATCGGAAGGAAATTGTCTCTGCGCTTCATAGGCGTAACTAGGGTTGGTGAAAGGGGGGGGGGTCATCCTAAAAATGTACAGACTAAACACCAATAAGAAGTTTAAAAGAGTTGAAAATTTACTAGTCATAAATACTTGTCTCTTAAGACATACTCCATGTTTATTTCAGGCATCTCCCGGGGGGGGGGGAGCTACCCCCTTGGAGCAAGCAGACAACTCCTCCCCCCCCCTCCCGGCAAAAAAATTCAGATCACAAGCTTAATAAAAAGAAAGAAAAGAGAAATTACGATTTTAAGACACTTTACTTTCAGAAGCACTTTCAGGGAAAGGACATTGAACACTATCACGAGCGACACTAAAAGCAACTTAAAAGATATAAGACTTTATTTTGAAAAAAATTGCGGGGGGAGAGTAACCAAACTCCTTTCTGTTTCCTCTAACATCACCAAAGTATCCCGAAATTGCATTGCTAGGAAGATTTCAAAAAGTTTCCTGGGGAGAGCCCTCGAACCCTTGCCTCCAGGGTTATAGCCTAAGCATTATAGATGATGTAAGACCAGTTACAGAAATTTAACCAGTTAAGCGGCCCTGATTTTAGGAAAAGTTGTGGCCATTTTCTACTAGTGTTGATGGCTTGTTTCTCTGCAATAAACTTGAAAATTTTGCCTTCCCCTCCCGAACAGAATAGCGGCCTCTCTGCATTATAATATGCTAGAATGACTTCTAATGCTTTCACTTACTGAATGGAATCTGGGAATTGCTTCTGTTAGTTACGGATGGGTGCTAAGGGGTTTTTCCATTCACCTAATCCTACAAGATTGAAGTCCACTTAGAAGCAGCTATTGTGTGCAGGAATGTTTTGTAGTCTTGTCATTCTTTTAGCATAGTACTCACACGAGGATATTTCAACATGCAGTGCAATAGTGTGCTTTTCAAGTTTTGTGAAAGACAGGTGCATTTGAGTTTCCTACGTATTCTACCAATGCATGCACTTTGAATGAATATTTAATTCTCGGGCGAATGCGAATTTCAGGATAAATAAAGAAATTTAATATCAAAATGACAAGAAATGTGCTGATAAATTAAGAACAAAGTCAAAATCTGAAACATAAATATCAGTTGTGAAGTTTAAAATTTCATGAACATGCAACGTTATTTACGAGTATTTATAATTTCATATGATTTTCCCTATATCACTCCCGGTCTGGATGCCACTTTTTACTGAGAATTACGCAATTTCCCTGCAATTTTACAGCTCCTCTAAAAAAATTTCTAAAATGGTAAAAATTGAAAAGGTTTTACGGATTATTTATTACGGATTACCATTCAAAATACATGGATTTTCAGAGTGCGGAAAGCGTGTGTGTGGTGGTGGTTACCAGAGGCATCGACTTTTCGGTATCCGACGTGTGTGGTGGAGAGGGGGGGACCAGAAAGCATCGACTTTTCGGTATCCGATTGTTTTTTAAATATTCGGAAACCGATCCGGCAGGCAGTGCCGGATAGGGCAAGCCGGCTCCATGACGGGGCCGCACTTCTTCGAGGGGGGGGGGGGGCGGCAAATTCAACTGTGATGCACAAAACTAAACTCAGCCATGGCCTACTGTGCCCATCCCAGTTTTTGAGACCAGGAAAAAAAAAATAATAATTAAGAAAATTTAACTTTTGGAAAGAGAATTAAAATCCTAGTTCAGCGCTTCAATTTAATCATTGATAGGCTATTTTGCTTACGATTAAAACCAACTAATAGAATTATTTATTTGTATAAACTGTAGGCAACTCTAAAATTGTTGTATACTAAATATGTTGCGTCGTTGAACAGTCGGCCAGCTCCTGTGGCAGGCACAAGGACTCCTCGGACGGCAGTTTTAGGTTGCGGCAAATTTTGCAATATCAAAATTTAAAATTTTGAATTAAAAAGAGTCAAGTTTTTCTCCTTTGTTATAGTGAAATATAAATCATGATATGCTCAGACAATACAATAGTTTTTCTTTTACACATTTTCAAAGCATCCTTTTAGGCAGAGGCAGATGAGGGGGGGGGGGGGCTTGTAAGTGTCGTTTGAGGAGGCAAACACATGGCTCTTTGATATGAGCGTTCGTAAGAAGGGGTACTGCCCCACGGTTTGCTAAAAAATTCTAATTATGTTCTGCATTTTTATGAGTAAAAGCATGTAAATTTAAAAAAGTTATTGTTTGCTTTTTTTTTGTTTCCTAATATTTTTGCAGTTGCAAATGCATCTCCTAAGGCCTCAAAATTTGCATATAGTTGAATTTATGAAGGGTCCCTCCTAATGATGAGCTGAAAGGGCCATGCCGTGGCACACATTAACGAAGGTTTTATGGGTTCAGCAACCCCCCCCCCCCCCCCAAGTGAAAAATCCTCAAAAAAAGAAAAAAGGCCAACGCAAAAAAGCTAATGAAATGTCAACAATAATTGGAGGGAGGGGGCGGCATTTTGAAGTTTTGTCCCTTCTCGGAAACCTCCAAGATCCGATACTGTCGGCCTGCTACTGCACGCAGGGTCCTCACATTCGGCATTCCAAACTTAATTTTTAAAATTTAACTATAATCAGGAGCGTAGCAATTTAAAAATCATGGGAGGGGCTCAAACAAATTTGTTTCCAAATGCTCAAAATTATTTCCAAGAAAAACCACTTAACAATTAAAAAGCATTTAGTATTAAGTAATTATTATTATTATTAATTAAAAAAATCATTAATAAATGAATATTTTTATAGATCATTAAAATAAATTCATAGTTTTCACAAAATAACGGAAATCCTTATGCAGTATGATTTCTAGAGGGAGAGGCTTAAGCCCTCTGAGCCCCCCCCCCCTTTCCTACACGCCTGACTATAATCATCATGTTTTGAAAATATATATGCAAATTACAAACTTACTACGTGTTTGGAAAAAGTGTGATGTTTAGAAATTCGTAGAATTTCTAAACATTGTTTCTAACAATATAGCCGAACATCTGGTACGGATCTGTCAAGAAAGGGATACCGGATATCCAATATCCGGCAAAATCAATGTTCGGAGTATCCCAAATAGTGTTTTTATCCCCCCCCCCAAGCAAGCTCCTGGGTGCGCTACTGCATATGTATATCCAGAATCGTCCCCAGGCGGATGCTGTCCTTTTTTGGTGACATGCTTTCAGGTGTGACACCCAAAACGGATCAAAAATTTGTACCAATAATTCAAAAATAAGAAATAAACGTAAATCAATTATTTTGCATTATATTTACATTTATACTCATTCTGTTAGTACGTTCACCATGCTTTTGCTTCAAGATAACAGTTTTGCTTTAATTTTTGTTATTTTATTAACCATTCAAAATAAGACGCATACTTTTTGATGAATATCAAAATGCCTGAAGAGGGGTTTCACTGTTGCATGATTTGCTTTTCTTATTTTCTAGAGCCTTTTGTGGCGAACCGTACTTTCGGGTGAAAACTTGAGGTGGGAAAAATTTTACAAAATTTTCAACACCGGGTGACATGTTACTGATGGGTGTGTGTGCATATGTATATATATATATATATATATATATATATACACACACAAATTTAATAAGAGTTGTTACGGTTAAAACGCAAACCGGAATCTATAAAAGGCCAATATCAAAGGTTGCTTTGCTACCCATGAACTCTGAATTTTGAATACATGTATAATATGTTTTTCTGTTTCTTTTCTTAATTTGTTCATATCTTCTAAATTGTAATTCACATAATGTTGAAATAATATTTCAAGGCCTGGTGGATGTTTGGGCTCTGATACGCTCGAATGTGAGCATGCGCAATGCGCGCGAATGTCAGTCAGTCTTCGTTTAGAGAAAGCATCGGTTATCCAGTATCTAACTGTTTTTTGAAAATCCGTAATCGGATTCGGCCAGTTCATAAAAGATTCATGTCAGATTTTATTTTTAAATTTAATTACCGTAATTATCTGTATATAGCCCGCATCGTTGTATAGTCCGGCAGGAAGTAAAATTCATTCTAAAAATATTAAGTTCGGTGTATAACCCGCATCGTTGTATAACCCGCATCGTTGTATAACCCGCACCATAGAAAAAAGCATGGGATACAAACCTAGAAAACAATGTATTCGCCTGTAGCGCCCCAGCCCCAATCTGCTTTGGACCATTGTTTCGAAAGCTACGATTTATTTCTCTGCATTTCGTTTTGCAGGAAAACAGATTTCGATATTTTTGAAAGGTAGTTGTCTTTTTAATAATACTTTTTTTTTTTAATTTTATGTATTGCCCGCATCGTTATATTGCCCGCAGGTAGGAAAAAAAGAAGTTTTTTTGTAGATAACCCGCGGGCTATACACAGGTAATTACGGTAATTAGCACCTTTTAATTTTTTTTTTTAATTATGAACTTGCTGGGTGTGTTTTGAAGCTCTGAGATATTTAAAAATATGTATAGAATTTACAGATTTCAAACATATTCACATGTTTTGTAACGGTACGTCAAACAAACACAAAGGAAATTTTGCAGGTATCCGATATCCTGCAAAATATTTGTTGGATCTCGAACAATGGACAATAGTACATTTTTATACGATGAAATATTGCTCTAATTCTTACTATTTTTTATTGATATGCATAATAGTTGATTCGTTAACTCATTAACATGTTATCATTGACCATATATATAGAGCTCATGGCAACTGGGAGATTTGCTCAAAACCACACATAAAAATAAAGGGTGCTTTATTTATTGATTTATGAATGAAGAATGGCCACCTTATCCTGCAAAATGCATACACAATATTTAATAAAAGCATCACGTGCGTCCCGAGCGCTGCGATTTAAGATTTTTCATCATCACTCATAAGCAATTATTGATAAACATCAATGCAAACTAAAACATTCTTACTACATTACTAAAGAATGTTTAGCATTTCACCATGCGTTTACCGGACAAATTGTGAACGCAGTAAAGTAAATGATTTAATTTACAATAAGACAATGCGTTGGAGCAGCACTGTAAATTAAATAAACAAATAATTCGTCATTTATGCAATTTATAAGTAAGGAGAAAAGGCGGAGGAGAGCCTCTATATGCATCAATGCCTAAATATTTTATTGATCTAAATGTATGAAACCTAAGATTGGTAAAGCGACAAAATTCGCAAATGGAATATCGCCACTTTCGATCATCCCCTCTCGGATCTGAACATATCTGCATCTAACATGAAATAAAAAAATTGTATACAATAAATTGTTATGTTCAATTATGACCTTTTAATAAGCTACAAATTTATACTTTTCAATATCATTTCTTTTATTTAAATATTTAGTTTGTCATTTTCAATGGTTATACGAAGAATTATTTGTATTTACAAAGTTACAAATGTAAAGAACTTTATACCAATGCATAGGCATTCGAAAAGAAAGGGGTTCTTTGAAAAGCACGGTTCACCGATTCCAGACCGGGGAGAAAATGAGCGGGAATCTTAACAATACAGCAGCGCGCATCTTTACCGTCCACTGTCAATCAAGAACTCAATCCTGCATACATACCCCAGAAGGGGAAAAAATTCTCGTGTGCAGCGTGTTCGGCAGAGAAGCTAACATCTCGGACGTAATATTACGTTACGGCCGGAAACCACATATTATTTTTTGGACGTAATATTACGTTACAGCCGGTTAAGTGGTTAAGTTGCAGAAGCCCCAAATACCCACTCCTCTAATTTCACCAAAGATCTATACATCTACTATATAGACATCAAAAAGCTATCATATATGTAAAAAAATTCATATTAACATCATTTCTAGTCATATATATCTATATATATGTATATATAAAGGGTATGGTTTTGAAACATACACTGCCCTTCCTAATTCTTAACATGCTCCCTCTACTCTGGAGCCAAGGCAGTATCCAGAATTTTTTTTCGGGGATGCCCAGACTTCGACACACTTATGTTAAGCAAAGTTTCAGGGAGGAATATATGAAATATGATACATTGCAAAAGATCCCCCTTAGCCTCTGGATACGGCCTTGATTCACAAAAACATTAAACATTCATTACTAGATCTTAATTCAAAAGGAATAGAAAATTCAATATTTAGCGCTAAGCAATCTCCCATGTCCAGGCATTCATAAAAAACTGGGAAATAGTGGAATTTTAGAGAAAAAAATCCAAATTCCCCTACAAAAATGCTAATCCCCACAATAAATTTCTAAAAATTTTGTTAAATTTGTAGCAAAGCATACCTTAGAAGTGGAAGCGTCGGAATCAAATTTGCTTTGCGTTTTGGATGACGAACGTGTCCATCGCTGGAGTGCAAACATTATTATGTATCGAAAATAATTAAAAATTTAGCTAAAATATAAATAATACTTGATTGTAAATTAAAATGCAGCATTAAACCGTAGCAGTGAGATTGGAAACGTTGAACGGATGATTTCCAGAGTCATAATGCAATCAGTGATGGACCATAATAAGAAAAAAAAACATTTAAACTATAAGAGATGAGAGAACATCTGTAAATGAGAATGCAATGCAAATACAGTTCATCAGTTTTCTAATCGGCTCATCTACACAAAAGATTTTACCAAAATGGGTGTTTGGACAGGAAGTCATAAAGAGCATTGTCAAACTGCTCTTTAAGTTGCTTGATGAGCATCCCTTCCTGGCTTGAGGGTTTAACCCATTAGGACAATTGCTGAATTGTTGGCTAGGGGTCCTTCATTTTCAGACCCCAGCGCCTTCCCAAATTGCTGCCTTTGGGTAAAAAAGACATCAAGAAGGAAAGAAAACCCTCTGGAGTGATTGAGAGGATCTCTGTTTGTCTGTGTGTGGTACGGTGATTGAAGCCACCTTTCGCTATAACCCCCCCCCACCCCCCAAGGTGATAAGGGCGTTGATGAAAGATGAACCAGATGAAAAGTCCTCTATATTACGAGCTGCATACTTTGGTCATGATCACAACCCTTCAGAGAAAGAGGAAATAAAATCATATGCATATGTGTTTAATTTTCTTAGGGGAAAAAAAATATGTGCTTTGCAAGGAGGTAGCCAGAAATTTTTTTGTGTGCCTAAATAAGTAAATACCCAATGGGGGGGGGGGGGGGTTACGCCTATGCTGCGCTTATCTTCTTGCTGTTTACCATGGCAGTCATGGTGGTAAATATGCACCAATTTTTATTTTGCGCCGTACAATTGTCCAGCCAATAGACGACCGTTTTGCTGTCTCTCTCCAGTTCCAAGGCCTTGACGTAGGAGGAGGCAATTTCTTTGGCCTTTCGCCCAGCCATAGCTTCATGCAAGATCACTGAGATTTTCTTCCTCTTTAGGTTGGATAGATTTTGATTCTTCCTTTGATCTCCAACTGCTGCGAAGGTCTCATGAAAAACTACAATCCTTTTTGTGAAGCAGACTGATTCGTTATGACTTTCTGCAAGTTGACGCTGCGAATGACATGATATAGGTGAGAATTTTGTAAAGAATTTTCAGCATCAACCTTATAACGGTCTCAAGCATCTTTGACTTTTCGCAGATAAGTACCCCATAACTTACATACAGTACAGTCGGAATCTGTCGGCTTGGGAGTGATGGCATGGTTACTACGGTTTTGACGTTCAAACTCTAAGCATGTGGAGCATTGTTCCCCTCCGAGTTTGGCAAAACTAATGTTCATTTTAGTTACCTCCTTTAGGTAAATCTTGTAACTGCAGGGATTTTCCGGATGTTTTTCCTTATAATCCTTGTGCATAGAGTTCACTGTAAGTTCGCTCGGAAGGTACAGTCGTTTCGGAGCGTGTTCCCTCCTATAATGGCTTATACATGGATTGTGAGACAAAATGTGGCTCCGTATGGGCTCCCTCTCAATTTTGTTCGGGGAAGTTTGTCGGCCGCGTTTCGAGGGACGTGGAGAAATCAAGTCGATTTCAGATGTCCTAATTGCCGTCGTAATCATTTTATCATTTTTCGGGTGGAATCCGAGGGTGCTTAGAAAGAAAACTTTGCAAACACGGTAGGTTCCGGTTGATATTTGAAACGAATACCTAATAGAATTTTTACGTCGGAGCGTTTCAGTAGTCTTCCTTTTTATTGCTTCTTTTTTAATTCTCTGTGAGACCCAGCATTTTTTCTCGTGGTTGGACATCTTTTTGAAATCGTCATGAATTTTCCTTCTTTCTTTAAGTGAAATTGTTTTGCAGCAGTTCAACTGGCAAGTATCTGCATTGCAAGGAGCCCGCAGCTGTAGCTTTTCAGCGTCTCTAGCAATGCGTTCAGTCTAAGTTCGGCACCGCTTCTTTTTTATAAGCTGCTCACAATTTTTTGCATTAAGAAGCGACTCTTCATCTGCCCTCATGGGATTTTGACTACAGGTTGACGTAGAAGGGAGTTCTTGCTCCGAGTCTTCTGACATTGAATTGGAAGCAAGGGAAAATTTTCGACCATTTTCAGCGCTTACATCCATAGCAAAAATTAGTCACAATAAAGTAACTCGTTATTTTTTCACACTTTGCGACAGAACACTAATTAATCTGTCAGAGCAAGAGTTCTTGGAATGAGTAGACAATAGCCTTATCTAAACTAACGAAACAAGTGGCAAAACCGGTTTTTCTGGCTATGCGCGAGTTTCGCCTGTGATTCCGCAATTTTCGATCGCCAAGGCAGCGCCTGTGGGAAGGTAAAGAGCAGTATTGTACATACTGCCGATTACCTGCATAAATGTAGCGTTAAAAGCAGTTACTGCTAATTGTCACTGCCAAAAATGTGGTTTATTTGGAGTGTAAACCAAATAAACATATTTGTGCAATAAACTTGAAGTAATATAGATTATAAAAATGCAAGAAAACGAAAATCGAAAATTTTGTAGATACTGCCGTTTACCTGCCCACGGCAGTATACTCATTTCTGTTCTATGCTGCTTCAGTTTGAAGTGCGATCTTCCGCGCTCCTCCGTTTTTATTTACTGGATAATAAATACAGGCAAGCTCGCACATGAAGAATCGGCACAGAAGAAATGATGCAAATGCGCGTCTGAAGCCCCCCCCCCCCCCTTTGTCGATGTGCCCCGTCTGTTCCCTATTTGCAGTTTTAAAATTGGCAGCCCTGACCTCAACCTGCAACCATACAAACTTTATCTCGATTCAATAAGTCTTGGTAAAAAGCTGTCGCCCTGCGAGGTCTTCTAATGGTGTTTTTGTGCATTCAGTCATAGGAGAAAACCATTAAAACTCTCAACTGACTTCTCGATAAGTATTAAATAGAAATTATCACAGCAACCACCTCAGCTCGCTTATCGAAGCAACGTTTGCATTGCCAGGATAAGAAATTGTGACTTCTGTTTCCGAGGAATATCGCCGTCCTAGTAGTTAGGCTGCCATTTTGAAAGTTTTGAATACCTTTTGCGCAGGGAACTGGAGCAGAGTTATTAATATTATTATCATTATTATTATTATTATTTATGTTAATTTATTTTTTTGAGTTGCTATGCTACTCCCCCCCCCCCTACAGCTTGAGTACCTATGCAACCCTCCGAATCTTATGTTATAGTTTCAAGTCCACTCCAGCTCCATTCACTGCTCTGAATAGTTTTTAATGGCAAATACAATATTTATCGCTTTCGTTTATTCAGTGTATTACGGAAAAAATTTAAAAGTCGTTTAAATCCTAATATTTCAATAAATATTTAATGTTTCGTACATAATGAAGGAAAAAAGTAATAAATAAATGCACTCGGAAAAAAGGCCACTGTTTCAAAACTGTCATTGCCAACCATTTGCTTATTTTCTTTCTTTTTTTTCCTTTCTTGCCTGCCTTCTTTTTCTTTTTCTTCTTTTTTTTTTTTGGTGCATTATAATTGCCGCATACTTTTGCAACAGCGAATGTATGTTATGCACATCCCCAGTTTCAAGTTCGTGATTTAATTTTGCTGAGTAATATATATTTTACAACAGCTAATACTATATCATCAAAATACATACGTAGATACTCATAGGTGTGCGTACGGGGACTTAGAGATAGCATTGTACCCCCATTAGCAAATAAAAATGAAAGCTAATTACAAAACTGGCAAACTCTTTCGCGTTTGTATTCAATAGATATGCTTCTTTGCGTTTAATTTGTCATAACTTTCTTTGGAGATGCATCTGGGACCCCCATCTTATGGGCCCTATCAGTGTGCAAAGTACAAAGGCGCCATCATCTTGGGGACGCCTCAGCGTAAGAGCAAAAAAAAAACCGATAATCCGTGTTTCATAAAATTAGTTCAACAATTCTAGTTGTCTTCACGTAAGCAGACCCAATGATAGTGACTCCTATCAGATACCATCTTTCAAGTGAAAGAACTTAGCGTCAAAATTCACTTGTAGAGATGGTACTATACCTACTGTGGTGCTTGATAGAGATGATTAGATGGTACCAATCCCTGTGAACCACACTAGGTCTACAATTACGAGAAGCCAACAGTAGCCTATTAGAAAGGAAAAAATACATTATTTGTTTCATGTATGTAATTATTAAAGTTTTTAAAGTAATTGAAAACGCAATAAAATTATACACAATTTAAATTTATATTATTTTAGTTTGTATGATGAAAGAGGCTACTAATAAGGGGCGACTATTTTTATAAAGTCCAAGGGCGCCGAATACCGTCGGGCCGGCCCTGCTTATGGGTGTATTTTGATACCCCCTTTAGCACAGTAGCGTCCCCCCCCCCTTGCTAAAGCTCTGCGCACGCTTATATAAACACATATTACTTGACTACATATTGAAGTGCCAATGAAGCGGAACTACACAGAAAGTAAAGAACCATTGAAAACGTTCTTTTGTCAGAGAAAAAGAAAACCAGGATGTTTTATTCGAAAAATGATTCGGGAATTTTATTTTAAATGACAGAAATACAAAGGAAAGAAATAAAATGAATGTGATGGTCTCATCATATTGATCAAGTATTCAATATGCAATAATTAGCAAAACATAATTGAAGAATTGTATGTAAATAAATAAAATAAAATGCAAAATAACTAAATAAATTATATAAAATAAAGAAAGAAACGCAAACATTCACATTTAGTTTTAGAAAAAAAAAAAAAAAAAGTAATGAAGCTTAACAAATCTTCATTTGCTACTCCTGTTTCGAGCAAAACTCGTTGCTTAGGTTACCTCTTTTCTTATTTATTCATTTAATTTTAATCATACTAACGCAAAAATTTCTGCTCTTAAATTAAGCTTTATACAAGAGACGAATTAGCGCTCTTTATGTAACAATAACTGAGAACAGCATTTAGCAAGTTTTCGCTAAATAATTTTTTTTTAATTTTTTTTTTTTTTTTTTGGAATATCAAGCAATTTATCGCAAATTTTGATTGATCAATTTGTACTAAATTAGGTCTAGAAGCAAGTTCTCAGAAAGACAAACCTTTGTTTTAAAAGTACCGTTTACATTTTCATTTTTACAGCACTAAATATGCAATTTACAAACAATTCGGTGAGAATGAAAGAAGGGTAACAATATTTTTTCTTTTCGTTTCAACTCTCAGCCACAGAGAATTATTTTGGAACCGGAAAAGGAGCAACGTTGTGTAAGTAGTAGAAAACACGTGCATGCCTCTAGCTAATTTCTTTAAATACACTGACTGCAGGGGGTCTCGGCCTGAAGTGACAGGTCAAATATGGGGGACAGTAGACCCTTCTTCCAAGAGCTATCGTACATTTCATTGGTCGTTGAAATGTCAATCACTTGAGGTTGACACACTCCCCTCATGCCCTTCGAAGGCCATCTTAAGCCTAACCACGAAATTTTTTCTGACTGAAGAGCAGCCTAACGTTCCATCGAGCATTTTGGGGGTCGGTTAGACTTTCATTCACCGTAATCACGATTACTCATCAAAGATTAATGATGAGCACAAAAAATCAGATATAACGAGTACGGGTAGGAAGAGCATGGATAGTACGATGGAACACAAGATCTACTCTCGGTGCTTGCGTTTCGGGGCACAGATGTACATACAGTGAACTCTCGTTGTGCCGATTTCTATCTCAATCTCCCGCTCATCTCGACGTTTCAAGTAATCATATTATATGCAATACATGCATGCATTATACACACATACATATATAATTAATTACACGAATATTTGAAATATATTTTGTGTCACTTTGCAAATTTTTGTGTGTGTATATATATATATTATATATATATATATATATATACACACACACACACAATGACGTTCCTAGCAGTGGGCATCCGAGGCAGTAATTTCTGTCGTCACCCTCAATTCAAATAAATTAATTAAAAAAATAGTTGCATAGTCAGTAGAACAACTGTATAACCTCATAATTTGGGGGGGGGGGGGAGGGGGCTCAGAAATCAAGAACAAAAAGGATTTTCAAGCTTCATAAGAACAATATCTGATTCAAAGAGATGCACATAAATTATCAATAACTTTAAAGGAAGGATTAATTATGTGTCGTCTAAAGTTTCCTTTGAACTAAATACATTTAAATGGTGGAAAGCCCATCTCTCAAAATGATAACTAAAACTACCTTGGTTCTCAAGGATGAAATACAATTTCTACAAAATTATATTTATGGCTTATATGTCAAAGCATTATAAGAAAACAAGCAGCTTCATTTCTCCAATGACATTATACTATTGTAAATGTGTACATATTTTTTAAATATATTTATTTAAACAAATAAAGATATTGTGAAATGAAAGTTCTAAGAAAAATTACTCGTATTTTTCAATAAATTATCAGTTAAATTAAAAATTATACATTCAATCATTTTATCAATGAGCGTTTAATCGAACTGTGCAAATGCAAATTCACTTTCTTACATCGCAACATGAGAGTAATTACATCCCTTAATTCTACAATGATGTGTCTCTTCCGAAGGAAGGGTGATTTCCTCATTGACAGAGATAGGCTTGATAAGCATGATCTGTATCAGTCAGATTGTCCAGATGTTTTGAAAACTAACAATTTTAATTATTATGGTTGGCACATATTATGAGGCACATATTATCAAGGACTTTCAGAACTGCAAGATTTTACCCGGGGCCCAAAAAAAAAAAAAAAAAAAATGTGCCGGCTTTTTTTGGTTTAAACCGCTTAAAAAAGGCCGGTTTTTATTAAAAAAAGTTGAAAAAAATTTCCAACAAAGAATTAAGTAAAAAATTATATTTATATCGTTTATACAATTAAATTATTACTGCAATAGCAAAATATTTGAAATAAGAATGAAAATTATTTATTAGAATGATACATTACAGAAATAGCAAAAGGGAAGTGCTCCTTATTAGAAATTTATTTAGATTCAATCAGTGGCGTAACTAGCGGAGGGCTGTGGGGCCAGTCCGCCCTGGGCGGCACTGTTTCTGGGGGCAGCAAAAAAGTCCGGAACGCCCATCCCAACAAAACGCAATCTTGTTTTTCAATTTTTTTTTCGCAAACAGGGCGAAGTTTTCTTTTTTCGAAAAGCTATCGACATTTGCATTGCACCAAAAGATTACGAGAACATTAAGGGTCGGGGGGCGGTGGACAGTGGACACTGGGTGACATCCGGTTTCGGCTCTTTCTGCACCCCCTAGGTATACTTTTTGCTTCCTTGGGAGGGTTGCTTCTTTGCTATTCTTTTAAATAGCCTATGTAATAAAGTCATTTCCGCGTCCGATTGTCATCAGAGTATTTCCAGATGATTCTGAATGACATGGGACTAAAATGAGGAGTAACAAAAAGCACTGATACGAGTAGCTGAAACAGTATGAAGTACCCCCAAGCCTTTTAAAGAGTAGTTTAAAGAAACGATAATAAAAAAAATTGCTAAATAGCAGCTGTAATCTTTTATTAGAGCCCGCCCATTGAGACTTAATTGTCACTCACTGCACTCTATTCCCAAAGGGTTCACAGGAAGCAATTCCTTGAAAGAACGCCGACAAATTCCCCAAAGTCGGTTCATGGACCAATGGTCAAAAGAACTATTTTCACAGAAGTTATTGTCTTATTACCGGACCGGTCGCCTACCGGGTAAAGCTGGTCGCAAATTGGGTTTGTAGTCATTTCTCATTTGGCCAACTTGTTCTCCCTGAAGTGTCATCTCCCCGTTTCTCAGTGTTGTTTCTGCTCAAAAACAAAATTTGTATTTTGCCAACTCAAACATAAGTAATAAATGAAAAAAAAAGATTTTTTGTTCCTAAAAATTTTCTGCAGAATCATCTGAAAGTTCTCGACTTCAAATAGGAAAAAGTTACTTTAATTCATCCTGTTAGTTGTACAGATGCTGAGACAGCGCCAGAAATGATCAGATGGAGCATTTTTGGACAACCGGAATCCGGTCTTTGAAATTTATCGGAAAGATAAATTTCAAAGAGAAATTAAATAAAATTTAGTCTTGATCTTTCGCAACTTTAAAAGTAACTTCTGATTGTGAAGATCAGAGAGTCATTGTTTTAAAACTTTATGGCAGTAGAAATGCATTCGGCAACATCGCAACTAGTCAGTAAGTACAATATATGCATTTCATCTGTCTTTGAAAAGATGTGATTTATGTGTTTGGGCCATTTCACAGTATTTTCTAAAAATGTAGAGTCCGCAACATGACACTTTTTTTGTTATAACTAAATAATTTACAGTTTAATTATCACTAAATTTTATTTTCAAATAATGTGCTCAACACATTATTTGAAAATAAAATTTGGTGACAATTAAACTAAATTACGTAGTTATAACAAAAAAAAGTCATGTTGCGGACTCTACACGTTTGGACAAAATACTGTGAAATGGCCCGTTTATAAAAGGATAATTCATAAAGTAATAATTTAAAATATCTTGTAACTTTTTTAATTGCAGTAATTTAAAATCATTTTGATCTTGATGACGACGGAGAGTAAATGATGCAATTCAACCATCGTGTTCAGTGCGTAATATTTAATTTTGAATGCTTTCGTGTTTATTCTTCACTACTTATAATTTCACACCAGTGGCCTAAATAGCGTTGACTTGAGGGGGAGGGGGAGCTCAGGTGGTTAAGTGTGGGGCACTGGGTCAAATTTCAAGTATATCGTATTATTTCGGGAGCGTGAATGCAATTTACGACTGTGGGAGCGCTTTTATGCTGCGAGGATCAAGGGGAACTGGGCCCAAACAAACCAAGTTACGCCCCTATTGCACACCGGACCCCCTGCCCCTTCAGAAATTTCTCTATTTCATGTACAAAATTTTATATCCTAAGGATTTCATTTACTCTATTCTTTCTTTAACACTTCGATCGTTTATAATTTTACAAATCTTCATAAATTTAAAATTTTCATGAGCTAACATGAGAGTAAGTTAAGTATTTTTCAGTTAGAATTTAAGGATTTGGAAGCTAAAAAAAATAGTTTTCAAAAAGCAATAAATTTGTTGCATCTCTATTTCTGCCATTGCCTTCAATAATTTATGCGACAGTTATAAATTACTAATGTTTGCAGAAAATTTTGTCAAACTATTCGCGGGGCTTTAAACATAAGAAAGTGCCAAATTCCTATTTGAAATTGTCCTGAGCTCAAATCCAGGTGTTGCTTTGAGGAACAAGAGCTGAAGTGGTTGTTGCGACACATTCGACTAACCTTCATGGATTCGATAGAGGGAAGCTTTCTTACTTTTCCATTATTGAATATGCACGTTCAATGCAAAAACCGATCCTTAACCTTTTCAATGCAAAAACCGATCCTTAACCTTTTAAGAAGGCAGCTTTAAGAGGTTGTTCATCGAAAACGATGTATAAATATTATTTGCAATGGGATGTCAAGACATACCTTCTATGTAACACCAAACAATACATACTCATATGTCTTCAAAAAATTATCTTGAAATGTTGATGAAACTTTTAAGGATCTGCTTTTTATTGAAATGTGGAGTAAAATAGACAACTTTAAATAGACAACAAGACATATGGTAAACTATTCGAGAAATTTATGGCCATGCCCAGAATCTTCTAATGTCTGAAAATATAGGCTGAAATTTCATTTTTGGCACTAATATCGATTAATTTTCAACGAAATCCTTTGATAGGGAGCGGTGAAGTACCTGAACCCCTCTCTTTTCCCCAGGCCCAGCGTCACTAAATACAGCCCTGAATTGCGCGTTTTAGACTTTTAGGCGTGCCCGGACCCCCCCTATTTGTGCGTAAGTATTACCTTCCGGATTTTTATATAGCTTTTCCAAATACCATGACGCAATTGTTCAAAAAAAAAAAAAGAATGCCAGATGGAAAAATTAGTTGAAATTTATTCAACCTAATGTCTCTGAAAAATATAAATGGCACATTACTTTTGAAATGATCCTTGGATGTGCGTGTACATAGTGTAAATATTATATAAATCTGGAATCCCTCGATCGAAAACATATGGTGGTCACCAAGCTCATAACCCTCTCACCCCATTTTTTGACTTCGGGGCTGCTCTGTTGCCAGCACGGTTTAGGGGCGGCATTCTCAAATTTCGCCCCGGGCGCCACTAAGTCTAGTTACGCCACTGGATTCAATACAGTTTAAAAGATTTATTTTCAAAGATTTTCACTAAGAATTCAAAAGTTCACTTGACACTGCTATATGAACTAAATATTACCAACCATTTGCCTTAGTCTTAAACTAATAATCTTTAGCATATTTTAAAGCATATTTAATTTTTTTTATGCCTTTTCAGAACCTTAACTAGTTTTGTGATCCAAGTAAAAATAAAAGCTATTTGTCAAATAAATTGCATAAAATAAAGATGCCCATCTTGAAGCAGACCTGCTGGTCAACGTTAAATTGCACTAGAATGATATTGATATTAAAAAAATTTTAATGCTATGTATAAAAAAAATTCCCTTTATGTAAAAGCGAGCCAACTACTCACCACAGGCGATTCTTTTAAATTTTTGCCGTGAGTGGTGCTGTAGGTAAACACTAGTTTAGTTAATTAGGATTATGTTAAGTATCTTGTAAACGAAAAGGAAATACTTCAAATCAGTTTTTCTTACTCTTCTCGATTTGAGCAAAAAGGCTTTTTTGTTTGTAGTGTCCAACGTACTATGCTAGAAAAAAATTAACAAACATATTTCTTTATTGCAAGTTTCAGTATTCTGAATTATTTTAAAGTAATTAAATTCTTAATGTTAAAATCAATTTTAAGTGAGAAGTATGTATTTGAATCTGTAATAGAATAGCTTTTCATATTTATTAAGATAAGGTATTGCGCTCGAAGGGCGACTATCGATTCCGCCGCTGAGCATTACGAACCCCCTCGAAGATGTTATCAGGTGCTCCCGCTACATATCTTTTCCGCCGAATGTCTTTCCCCCCTTTTCTAAAGGCATTACTTCCCCGCCGTTTCAGGGATTAAGAATTTGGCGAGGTTCGGCGACATTTTTAAAAAAATCTTTATCTATTTATCTATATGAAGGGTGCAGGGGATTAAGAATTTGGTCAGAAGAAGAACGATCAGAGTCGCATTTTAAACTTTTTGAGTTATTCAATAAAATAACATATCCAACCTCATTTTTCTATCAAGACAAAAAGTTTGGTTTTATTTAAAAATACCTACATTGCCGAAAAGTATTTTTATTACCATTTATGCAACAAAAAAAGAAAAACCTCTAAAAGTGTTTTGGGTATGGCCATTTGATTAAGTATAGTCATATATGTACAGAGAAAAAACGATCATGGTCCTGGACATCTGGTGTCTCAACTCGAGTTTTCTGATTAATTTTGCCCATATTTGTATCGCACTGGAGATACGAATGTCCCCGTACAGGAAAGATAATTCGAACTTGATCCAGTCTTTATAATTCATTAACTATGTAGTATGAAAACCTTATAATTAAATAATTTTTATTTTGTCCTGCGCATGAGTCGCAAAATATATAACTTGAGCACTGATGGGTTTAAGGTGACTGTCTACCTTAAAAATGCAATTTTTGGCAAAAAATAAAACGAATTTTTTTTTTATTTACCATTAAAGCCTGATTTCTTAGCTTTCTCATCAATCAGTTTGAATCTTGTTGATAGCTTGCGTAGAAGTCAAGTTATAAGCATTTTTATATTAAAAGCTATGAAGTATCCGCAACCGGAAAGGGAATTCCGCTACCGGATGTGACCTTTTGCTAGGTTGTTTACATAAAGTTTTTCATATTATTAGCTTAAATATTTATTCTTGCACATAAAAGCTGTTTAAAATGGGAGTAATAAACTTTGAATTAATAAAAATACTTCTATTAAATTTGGCAACCGCTTGTTTTAGCCAAATATTTGGCATCATAGCCGTGCTTGTTTACATTTTGCCTGCGTTAACGCTTGTTTGCTATTGATTATCTTTTTACGTCTCTTTTAAGCGCATTTTTCTTGTTTTCTAAGATATTTTGTTGATAAAATAGGAAAAAGTATTGCTAGGAAAAAGAAACGGATGTTCCTTAGCAATCAATTTGCTAAGAACACCAAAAAAAAAAAAAAAAAATGTTGAAAATGAAGCATCAAACAGCGTCAGTAAATCTAAGTTGGAAACATCAAGCTTTCCAAAAGTTGAAATACTAAAGGAATCAAATACTGGAAATAGGATTTTTGATTTGGAGATTTTGGAAACTGTTTTTAGGTGTCTCTTGTCCAGAATGTTAAATATTGGACTAGTAATTATTGAAAACTGAAGTACGGATTATGCTCCCATTTTGAATTAAAATGCAAAAATTGCGATTTTATCAAAGGTTTTTCTTCATTAAAAAAAAAATAATAATAATCAATCTGAAGTTAGCAGCAGATTTGTGTACGGAATGCGACAAATTGGAAAGTACTTCGCAGCAGCTTGTAAACTTTATAGCACAATAAATCTGCCTAAACTTGCAAAGCAACTTATCAGAGCCATGAAAAGAAAGTTTTGAAAGCGGTGCAAATACAAAAGGTACCTAGGAATGCAGAATTTGTGTCTGAAAGCAGATCAGTATGCCCATGTAATTTTGAAGGCTCATCGGCAAAGATGGAAACTGCAGGTGTGTCCAGAATTTTTCAGAGGTCTGTCAGTCAACGTTAGTTAAAATATACAAAATACTATGGCGACGGAGAACTCAAGGGTTTTTTATCTATTCAAAATGCTTATGGGAACAATAGCGTAACCAAATTAGAGTGCATTGGTCATATCCAGAAACGAGTAGGTTCTCGTTTGCGCAAACTAAAAGCAAAAAAATAAAGGTCTTTACGGAGAAGGAAAGTTAATAGATGGATTTATTGATAGGCTACAGAACTATTACGGGATTGCCATACGTGCTAACGTGTTGAATGTGTAAGCCATGAAGCAAAACGTAATTGCAGCTTTGTGTTATTACTCATCAAGTTCCAAAAAAACCCATGCATGGGCAATGCGCTGTTGGAGGGAACAGCTCGTGCTTTTATCAGCGAGAGCAAGCCCATGGCAAAAAACATGTTAGGGAAAAGTACCCTGGTTTGTCGAATAACATAATTAATGTTATAAAGCCAGTATATATTGAACTATGCTCCAGAAAACTGCTGAATAAATGTCTACATGACAATACGCAAATGAGCGTTTCAATGGCGTAATTTGGCAAAGAGTGCTGAAAGAAGTATTTGTTTCGTTAAAAACTGAAGTTAGGTGACTATGATGCCAAGAATTACCTCGGCATCGGGGTAATTCTTAGTCATACCCGTGGTAAATATTGGCCGCATCTTGTTTTAAAGTAATGAATATGAAAAGTAAATTACTGTGATATATTATCCTTATTTAGTGTATTTTGATAAAAATGTTGTGACAATAATTTTTCTCCCTCCTAATTCTTACTAAATATTAACAATGAAGAAATGAGCTGTATTTTATACGGTTATCTCACGAAACACTTTTATAAACTGAAAATGCTTTAAATCTACAATTCTTGACCGAACTCCCTATTAAAGAATAGTATTTGTAAGCATTCGTGATGTCATTAGTGTCCTGTGCACACAACAAAAGGATTGTTTCCTTTTAAAATTATTGGCCACTGAAATATATATTTCACAATAATTTCTAGCGCAGCTTGCTGCCGCTATCAAAAATAATTAGCATATCATTTTCTAATAATAGTATGGGCGTTTAATGTACCAGTACGTATACAGTAGAACATTTATTTACCTTACTTATTGATCTAAAGAATAGGCACAACAGTTGGGATATTGCAGTGATATTGCTGCATTTATGGTTTTCGATCAAAACCAACATATATATATATATATATATATGCATATTATGAGTGTTTTACTATTAAATTTCAGTTCTAAGGTCAGTGACAGATCCAGGGAGAGTTAAAGAAAATAATAAAAATAATAATACCCCTTCCCCCCCCCCCCCAAAAAAAAACTTAAGATTATTTATTTGATTTTTTTAATAATTAGCCATTCATTTGTGTGCGTAAATCCTAAAGAACAAAATTGAGGATAAGTGCTGAAGTGTGTGGTGTTTTTTTTTTTTTTAAAGATACCTGCTTGTGGTCAAATTCACATTACCGCCTCCCCCGCCAAGGATGCTTTTTGAATCTGCCCTTTGCCCTTATAATATCGTTCCGTATAAAACAAAAAAAAAATCCCTTTTTTCAGTTTTCCCTTTGTAAGACCGGATATTTTAAAGGGGTAGGTCAAAGCAATCCACCAAAGCGCTCAAACTTTTTCCAGTTTTAAAACATTATAATTTTCCGATGAAACATGTTATAAATATAGGTATAGTTTTCCCACTACCTTGATTTTTAACACAATTTCCCAATTGAACTACTTAAAATTCAACTAAGGTAAATTAATAAATAAAATTAAAATTTAAAAAAGAACGCTAGTAAAATGCAAATAATTTGAATTGCGTTTCATTTTTGCTTTCAATTTGTTATGTATCTGCACATCTGAAGCTCCAAAAAGCATAAATTAATCAAAACATCCATTTGTTTTTCAAGCATAAACGCTTTGGGAACCTTTGCTTTCGATTGTTAACAGAAGAAGTCATTCATGATATGAAGCGTCATAAAGAGTGGCGAATAATTCGTCCACCCAACCGCATGCCCGCCGCGATGGCAACGGCTGCAATTTTTCACCATTGAACAGGCTATCCAGTTACTTCTATGTATGAGATCATCTAACGGTGGCGCCAACTGCCGCCAACAGACAAAGTGATAAACCGCTAAATGTGATGTATCATAAAATCCCCCATTAACCTGTGTCAGCGGCGATATCGATAGGTGTGGTAAAAAGGGGGTTAAGCTTCGCGGCGGAAACGATAATGGAGGGGAAGGGGGCGATAAAAAAATCGGCGGAATCGATTTGCGCCTCGTTGGACTATAGAAGAAGCCGAATTCCATTCCTCTCTCCCCAACCTGGATTAAATTTCCTTCTCCTTTTGTGTTAAAAAAAATCAACTGTGTACTTTTCTCTACCAGACCCCTACCTGTTAGCCGAGGCGTTACGATTGCTTGCGCACGGGGCGAGGTAGAGGGGTCCATGGTGATTTTACAGCGGGTATCGAACGTACGACCTTCCAGGTGGAAGTACAACGCTCTGACCACTAGGCTACCACGGCCTAATCAATTGCGTACTAGCTATAATATTAAGCAAGTATTTAATGAGAGATCCCCACAAAATTAAGCACACAAACCCGAAAATATGGTATTCCGTATTGTAAAATACATTTAGGCAGTGTAACAAAATAATTCTGAATCTGACTTTAAGTAAACTCCATTAAAAGAAAGATTTTAGCTTCATTTTACAAATTGGCAATAGCAACATAAATTGACATAATATAAGTACAAATTGTAAGTAGTATTGGGTCTAATTGAAAAATGCCAATAAAGACCGGACTTTTTTTTAAAAAAAAAGCGAGCTTTTTTGCACCCTTGGGCTTAATGCAACTTAAAAAGATTCTATATTTTTTTAGGAAACTATTTCTTTAATGTTAACAGTAATATGTACATACAGTAGTATACTTTTTCATTTAAATGCTCATACACAATAAAAAGCCTAAAACCTCCTTCACTATTTTGAATTGTCAGAGATTTTACAATAACTCAATGTGTGAAACTGAGGATTTAAATTTAATTATCAATATGAGGAATCTGGAAAATAGATTTATTTATTTTGCTGTTTAGAATGTGTCACGGAATTTTTCAATCACTTTTTCTGTTATAACATATTCATTCATGGGACAAAAAACCCTTTTGTGTGTGTATGCTGTACTAAATAAGAAATCATCTCTTTTCGTTGAACTATATGAGAGCGGGAAAATAGGCATACTTAGCTCTAAATAAACTCGATTCGCAGGGTTTTGTGCAGAACCTATCTTTCGTGTAAATCGAGGGATAGATATATTACAATGTAAAACTAATAAATAAGGAACATTTCATTAACCTCAAAGAATATTATAGCTCCCTCTATGGACTAAAATCTACTTCTGTCCTGGTCTTCTGCACAAAATTATCATATCTCTTCTAATAGTAGTTCTCAGTAGAAGTCTTCAAAGAAAAAAATTAGTACGCAAAGAATTGAAAACTATACACAGGGGTCTATAGGGGAAGAAAAAGTGTTAATTTTTGCAACATTAGTTAGCCATCTCCTCTTTCATCTAGTATAATTTTCTTCCCTCTATACATCCATTAAATGAATTGGATTTAGAGAAAACTGGAAAACTAATCCGGCATGTCCATCATTCAGACATAGCCAACAATAAGGCGTTTATCAGCAATATTAAAATCAAGGACGTGGATAGGGGTACGGGAGAAATCCCGCATAGGCACCGATAGAGATACGGGACAAATCCCGTATCTCACATCAACAACGATAAAGGTACGGGAGAAATCCGGTATTTCACATGAACGGCGATACGGGAGAAATCCCGTACCTCATAGTAACAGCGATAAATGGTACGGGAGAAAAGCCGCATCCTGGTATAAACGCCGCAAGTGGAGTATTTAAGTGAAAATCCTGGCTCCAAAAGCCCAACATTTAAAATTTACCCAACATTTTTTTTAAATTATATTTTCTAAAAGCTGTTTTACTGGCGCGTTGATCGACACCTGTTTCCGGAGTCCGTGATTCATAGAACTGTTCACAGCTTCGATAGAAGTTATTTCTATGTGGATTTAGTTTTTTTTTTTTCGTTATTTCAGCTTATTTACTACATTATAATGTAATTTTTTTTTCAAAATTAATTTATTTTTAAGTGGTTAGGAAAGGTTAAGAGCTTGTTTAAATTATAAATTAAAGTAAATTGATTTATTTTTTAAATTTCCAAAAAAATAAGTACCTTGGTCTAAGAATTTTTCAAAGTCTTTGTTAGTGGAAGCTTTTTAAGTGTGTGTTGCGCCATTTTGAAACTTGAATCGTGTTTGGGATAGTCTTATATCTGCGGGGATGGAGGTCGTTTTCTTGGCGATTTCTTTTTTGGTTGCGCTTATCATTATGGGGCTGTTCATAGTTATATGGCCCTTCATTCATATACTCTAGAGTCTAAATGTTCTCCAGTTTAAAATAAAAAACTGAAATATTTTATTGTTGGGCACAAGTAGCGGGCGCACCTAGACCGATCGACGGGCGCTGTGGTGCCCGAGGGCATAGGGTTGGTGACCCCTGAGCTAACCAATAAAAATGCCTGAAAACGTTCTAAGGACTACCAATGAATGTTTTTGCTTTCAGATCGGCTGCATACTGTATCAAAAGGGAGTGGTCAATACCCTCTTCTGCACCTCTAATTTTGCCATTTTCAATTGAATAAATTATTTTACTTATGATGTAAAGAACGAATTCATTTTCATTTGTTCAACTTTTTATTCCGAAATCTACATTTTCAGCATAATTCATCAAATCGCTTATTGACGTTATTCGGCAAAACATATCGCTTATAGAAATGAACAGTGTCATATCTGCAAAAAATAGTTTTTTTGGTTTTTATATCAAAATGTTCAGATTTGTGTGGTCTTTATATTGGGAATACTGCCTACTGCCGTAAGAAAATGTTCAAAAACTGATGCTAGAGGCCAACTTTATTTTTTTTGGTGCAATACTGTAATAACTACTTTTTATAGTTGTTTTTAATTTTTTTTGACATCATTAACATCCATCACGTGAGAGAAAACAAGAACAATAACTATTTTCTGAACAAAATAGATTATAATAATCATTGGAACAAATAAGGCAATTAAATAAAACAAATTGTAAAACGTTCAAGCACCTCTCTTGAAAAATGTCTATTTTGTAGATATGACGCTGTTAGTTTCTATAAGCGATATCACGATCTGTAAAGCATTTTATGCATTTACATACATAAAGATCAACTCAAACCATGAGTGACTCATTCATTGAACCTTTGATACTTGCACCCGTCACATCGGACATCACTTGTCCCCGCCGAGATCCGTCTGAAAAATTCTCTCGAAGCCCGATCCCACCCTCGTGAAATCTGATATCTTCATCCGGTCAAAGGAAAGGGGGTGAAGATGAACGCCTTTGGAGATATTTCAATGATCAATGTTTAAATATTAGAGAACTTTAAGTTCGTGCTAAGTGGTTGCCGATTTCAGTACAGCTGAAAGAAAATATCGAGACAACGAATTTGGATAATTACGTGATCGACGGTAAAGAAGGGGGCTCAAAATCTCATTTTTTCACACAGCAGAAATCAAACATTAGTGTGCACTTACTTTTTATTCGTTTTTCTATTTTATAAATGAAATAACTTGATTTTATTGAATGGGTACATTAAAAAATATTTCATCACCTTGTCCATTACTAAAAGCTGAAACCTTTTGTTTTAACCATATCTTCATTGAAAATTTGTAAGGTGAAAAAATATTTCACAAGGAAAAAAAACTTTAACCTATTATGGAACATGGATGAAATATTTGTATACGGATACATATTCTAAATTTTAAACACTGCCATCCTGCATTATTTATTGTGTGGTATTCAGTAAGTAGAACTAATAGTATAATTAAAATTAAAACACACTAAGCGGTTCACTTTTACTATGAATTGGAATTGATGAATGACGAATTACTCTTTGATGTTAAGATATCTGAAGAGTAAGAATAATATTTTAAAAATTTAGAAAATAATGATTATTAGTTTTAAGGTTATGAAATATATAATACATCACTCACCGGAAAAGTGTTTACTTCTGGTTATTTTTTTTATAAAGAGAGATCCTGCTGATAGTATATGCATGTTTTTCTCTAATACCATAGGTATGTTTTAAGGCTTAGGGTAGTAATTCATTACTGATGAAACATCTTTTAATACTAGTAACTTGTTAATTTAAAACAAAGTTATGTGCAAGGCCATTGCCAGTTATAAAGTTCCCTTTATGCCTCATGCGCTAAAGAACATAAATGTAATAAAAGTTCAATCTTTATATGCTAGCTCAGCTCCAGCTTTTTAGATCTTAAAATATACAAATCTGATTTTGCCAATTTTACCAGTATACTATGGTATTGTTCCTAAGTATAATTTCTGCATTTATTGAAATAGAAAAAAAAAGCGATGGTTTAACTTAAATTTTCAATTGACTCTGTAGTATACATTTGATGTCGTAAATACTTCAACCTACATTCCAGATACAAGTTGTTTTTATTTCAATTACATTTTTAATTTCTTTTAAAAATATTTTTATTAAAATCTTATGTTGAGAAATTTTTAAGTGTTGCTAAAATATGTTTTACACTTAAAGTTAAAATTTTTGTTTCCGGCTGTTTGCCAAACCCATTCCTGTTAATTTTAAAACATTGGAAGATTATCAAGAACAGTAAAAGCAATTGAGCGAACAGAGAAATAAAGTTTTCTGGAATGTGTAAGGTGACAATGTCAAGAATAATTTCTTCAGGAATTTATTTCTTACAGTTGTTAACAAAAAAGCCTCCCGAGTCACATAGGGATGTAGCACAGCAATATCCACAGAGTTTTCAAAATATTGTAGAGGGATTTCCGGTATAGAATTGATATTTTCAGCTGTGATTTTGACGTTTTGATTAAGGCATTGCTGTGCTGTGTCATCGTTGAACAATAAGCACAAAAGTCTATGCTGCTTTCCTAACAAAGGCAAGAGCACAAAAGGCTTGAGTTTTTTCCTCTTCGGTAGTCCAATTACCGTAAGATCTTCACCTTTCGGCCTTCCTTTTCTTTTAACAATTGTAGGCATTTTAATTGTGTTTACTTCACTCATGAAAACTTTCCTACTTTCATTGTCATTTGAAGTTGAATTACGTGCCACCTCCTGTGCCAGATGACATTCAATATCTTTTGCTTCTACGGAATTATGAGCCTGAACTTCTGTCAGATGAAACTCATTGTCTGTCAGCTGTTTAGACTCCTGAACAGTATTTGGAAGTAGCTGTTCATCGGCCTCAACTTCTGCGGAATTACAAACTTGCTCAGGTGAATGATTTGGGAGTAAGTGTTCATCTTCCTCAACTTCTGCAGCATTATGAGCTTGGTCAGGTGGATGAGACTCGTCTGTAATTTCAATATCCGATTCGATAAGAGCTTTGTGCACAGTGCTAATTTTAGTTTCAGTGCCGTTTGACCAGTGTTCAATCAGTTCATTTAGGATCGATAAACGAGATTTGAAAACTGCTGTTCCTGCTGAACTGACAATATCGACTAACTTTGATACAAGTGTCATTGCTTCTCGTCTTTTCTGCCCTACTGATTTTACAGAAGCCTTCTTTGTTACCTCATAACTTAGACTTTGCAGGGCAGTCCGTACCTGCCCGTGATGGAATGCAGAGCTATACTGCTTTTTCCACCTTTCCGCACATGTGGTCTCATCATAAAGTGGCTTGTTCATTGCCTTTCTGAAAGCAAACATGTGCTTGCATGGAAGCATCATCGATTGTCTGAAATTGCATGAGCAATCAGACACGTTAAGTTCATAATTCCCATTTCTTCCTTTAATTAATAACGTATCATTGTCCTGAACAACAAGCAAATTGCTTGACAATTCGAACTGATTTGAAACATACTTTGCAGATGATTTTGTCAATAATTTTAAGTAGCAGTCTTGGACACTTCCGGCTGGAAATTCAAGGGTCGGTCTTTTTAACAAGTCCATTGCAGAAGAATGAATCTTTTCATCATCTAGTGATGACAGCACATTGAAAAGATTTGTCAAAAACTGCTGAAAAGTGCTATGTTTACTTATTAACAATTTTAATTTTGCATTTATGGACTAGAGGCGATTATTTGTGCTGTTTAGGAAATTATTGGAATAAAATTCCTTTCCTAAATACCATTCATCTTTTATGTGATGCCAATTTTTTTCGTAATACTCCAAAACATGTTTAGGAGCTGTTTGTTTAAGATGTTGGTAGTTGGCTTCAAACTCCTCTTCAGATCGCGAGTTAACAAGCTTTTGCAGTACTTCTAATGCAGCTGCCTTTTGACCACTGGTAATGTGCAGTTTCTCACAGTTAATCTCTCTTCGAAATGTCTGAAGAGTGTGAAAGACACATAGCAATGACTTTGCTTGAGGCAATTTCTGGCGCAACACTTCTCGCAACGTGACATCTTTGTCAGTCATTATGGATTTAGTTAAACATACCTTTTGATTATGTTTAACAAACATATCCACCAGCCATTAAATGGTGCTTTTAATTTCGTTTACCAAGACAGCAACCCCAACAACTTCACTTCGACAGTTGGAATTTTCCACCAGAAATAAATACACTGGGACATTCATGTCCAATAGTTTGTATGTGGCATCTATCGCGAGAAACTCGGGAAATGCTTCCATGCATCTCTTCATCCGCTCGGTTTGGAAAAAGATGCCCAGGAAACAATTTTCCTCATCTTCGAGTATTTCAATATCAGCATCTGTAAGAAGAAAAGAACCATTAGCAAAAGGAAAAGGAATACATATACGAACATAACACCCTCCTCCATAGTATAAATTAATTTATACAACGGAATCCACTGAATGGGACCAGCTGCATAATCATACCAAACCCTAAAGAACGGAAACATTTCCTATTACACAAACCTTACTCAGCTCAGCAGTTGGCACATACAATACAATTACATTATACTCGTAATAAGATTCTTTGAGTGTAAAATAAGTAATTTGTAGTTTAATAAAAGTCTTAATAGTTGTGGTGTGAACAAATGGTTGAATAAGGTGAATCAGGACAATAAAGTTATTAATTCGTAAACAGAACCTTTATTATTTCTTGTTTGTATGTTGGCCATAAATGTGTGCCTCACAGAATTCATAAAAAGTTATATTTAACAGATTTGATAGCTAAGCTTAACAAAAAATTTTTAATTTATTCTTACCATATTTGTTTAAAAGAAGATCAACTCCTGTACTATTAGACTTCGTTGTTGCTTCTTATTTATTCCTCTGCTGGCAATGTTACTCAGGTCACATAGGGTAACAACTTTGCCGCTATCTTCTTGCAGTTTTTGCTGCAGCAACTTCTTATTACATTTTAAAGACATCAACTTTTTAGCAGTTTCTTGTAAATTCTCCGGCAGTTTACGCTCCTGAGGCAGCTGAGCAAAGAGAGGATAAAAAATGAAAACTCGCTTTAAATATCAAATTGGATATTTTTAAAGTACATTGTAATAAAATAATTAATAGTGCCATCATACTGAAATAATAATCTAGCATTCATGTTTAAATCTTTGGCTATCTCTCATTTAGGGAATATTGGGGGAAGTTTATATTTTTTGCAATGGGAAGTATCCCAACAAGAAACATTTTAGGTGCTAGAAAGGTTTGCATTTTATCGTAGCAAGACAAAATGTATCATTATGTTGTCTATATGGAGCAATTTTTTGGACAAAAAAAGCGAGAGGATATTGTGCCAGTTTCCTACTGTTATTCGCTTAACGATATAGCTGCATGAACTCCCTTGCAAAAGGGAGGAGTATTTGCTGCATGATTTTGATAGTTTAATTTGTCCATTAAAAAATTTAGAATAATAATTAGAAAAAAAAAGATAAAGTCCTGCTTATGGGGCGGCAATGCCTATGCCCCTCACTCTGACAATGACGATTTCTAATTTTTTATCAGATGATAAAATAAGTTAACTTCAAAAAAGGAGATAAATAATGCAATCTCTTCAATATGTTTGGAGCATGGCACAGCACGAAGCTAGAGTGGTGCCGGATAAAATGTCTATAAGTCAGAATGGAGCGACTCAAAGAAGTGGGCTGCTCCAGCTCCCTGTTCAGCAGTGCTCCTCCTTCCTCCCACGCAGTGCAATGACTTTTCCGTATACTGTATATCCGATATCCCTTGCTTAACGAACGTACTAAGTGTCCGGCTATACTTTTTGAAGCCTGTAAATTCTGTACATATTTTGAAAACCAAAACCGCACAGCCCACAGCTTGCCAATACATAGTAAGTTCGTATTTTAGATACATTTTCAAATCATACCAATTAACTAAATTTTAATTATGAAATTTAGCGTGCCAGATTGCCAGACATTTCATGCAATGGCAAAACCGGATTTCAGTAATTCAACAACTTGTTGGATATCTGGAATCTGGTTCACACAAGAAATAAATTAACTTCCAAAAAAACATTTTTCCTCAAAAATTCTGATATCTTCAGAGTGTGATCAAAATTCAGGTATACTTGATTAGGAAAAAGGCATCAAAATTTGGGACAAAATGAATGGAGAGTTGGCAGCTATCAGGGGTCGATCCATCAGTTTTTAACAAAGTCCGATTTTTGTGATTTTTAAAGAGATTTTTGTGAAAAATCAAAACATTTTATGAAAATTCAAAATTTAAACATATAGTGATAAAATTTAATTACTCTTACCGCTTTTAAAATAAATAATAGGGTGAAAAGTATGATTTGCAAGCTGGGAATTTTGAGAAGGATCCGTAATCGGACCCGAATTTCCTCTGGCGGGACCCCTGGGTATGAAATACATTTAGTGATACAATTTAAAATATTTCATAAAATATCTTACTTATGAAGTTTCATGATTGTGCTCCAAGCAAACATTCTTTACTTCCAAAGCTGTTTTGCTCTTATTCACTCGCATTGACACGAATACGGGACAGCCGTTTTGAAACGTACTGTAAAAAATAAATTAATAAAATAATGAAAAATTACACCTAAAGCATATTTGCAATTAATGACACAAACACAAATTTAAAATCTATACAAATAAAATAAAACTTACTGTGTTTCTCGAATCCCTTTCCCTCTCTTGACGAACTTCTTACCGCCCATAATACAAGCGTATTTGATTTCGTAATATGCGAGCTCCGCTTTAATATTTTCGTGAGCTTTGTCTTTGATGGCGCTTATTTTTCTGCTCTCTCTCGTGTAGAACTTGCAGAAACTGTTCTTTTCATACTCTTTCATTGCTAACTGCAGCTCTTCGAAACTTTCAAATTTTTGGCCAATTTGAAAAGCCATGATTCTCAGCGGTATAAGAACACGCAATAAACAACCACTAGCACGTGCGGCTAAAACAGAAGGCAAAGGAAAGGAGAGGGGAGATCAGAACAACGGTCACGGTTAGCACAGTGAATACCAATAATAACCGAATACGAAATGCAGCGCCATCTACTCTCCCGTACCTGCTGGTTTTAACGCCGATAGCGGTACGGGATTCCCGTACGCGAATTTAGAAACACTACCAGCTCAGGGCTATAGAGAGAGAGAAGAAGGGCTAGTTCATTCGCTTCTCTCCCGTGGAACCGGGAGGAAACAAGTGATGACGTAGGCATGCTGACAAGACAGAGATCGCAGGAGAAAAAATGCGTACTGCTAAGAACAAAATTGATAAAAAAAGAGTTTTTTTTTTCAAACGCAAACAGATTTTGGAGTTATGAGGGGGTTGTAATATACTTAAGAGCAATAAAGAGTAGTTGATTCAATTTTGATACAGACAAAAATGAAGTTCTAAGAAGTTGAAAAAAAAAAACATTTCTTTTAGTACAATGCAAATTAAAATACAAATTAAAAAAGGGATAATGACTTAGATTCTTTGTTTCTAAAATTTTGTGTACCAACATAATATCATTAAGGACACTAAATTTGGAATTTAAAAAAAAAAGGAGCTTACTTGATTCAAGTTTTTATCTTTTTCGATTACACCCATTTTTGAACTTTCTGCATTTCTTTTCGCTTGGCTGAAACTGAGTTTTTTCTGTTGATTTGCCGGATCCTTATAAATGTTCTCAAACAGCAGAACAGCCGAATTGCGCTTTTTTCAACTGTCGGAAAACGTTCTTGAAGTTCATTAATAAGTTCCTGGATGACTCCTTTACCCTTTCGGAAAGAGGATCCATGAACACACCGAAATATGCTGCCCATCTCATAAACGGTGTTCATCCAAGAAGATGATGGAAGAGTAAGTCCGCCAAAAGACAACATTTTAGTCCACTTTAAATGATCATCCTCTTGTTGAGATTTGGCCGATATTGTTCCTAAGGAGCTATCGACGCTCCTAACCTTATGGGCAATATATCCAGCGATGTAGGCTAACGCTTCTTCTTCCAAAGTTTCAATATTTTCATTTTCAGCCGGATTCATCATTTCGATTTCCCAAGACATTGGAATGGGATAGTCTGTGAGAAGGGGAATTACTCTTCATTTGAATTTTCTGCAACAATGTTCTCCTGAAACTCATTTTCAAAAGCATTTTTGAGCAATTCAGCACTTAAATAGGCACTTTCTTTCTCGCTTTGGAATTCTGTGTTTACTTTGGCTGATAAATTAGGGAGCTTGTTACACATTAATACATGTTTCAACCGTTTAATTACTTCTGAAGGGCTTGGGTGATCATCAAATCGTCCAAGTCCTCGTATTTGACTGAAAAGGCTTTCTAAGGCATCTTGCGTGAGCCTAGCAGTAAGCAGATATTTTACTCCATCGCACTTTAAATCTTCATGTAAACTAATAGAGAATTTATAGAAATTATAATTCCTTTCTGGAATGGTAGGAGCCCTTTCTTCCCTGTAACTCTCATATCGTTTATCTCTTCTTTTACTTTAAGTAAAATATCTTTTTGCTCAGCAAAATGTTTTGGATTTCCAAATGCCGCTCGCAAATTTTTCCCTGGTGGTGGATCGTGATGCTTACTGTTCATTATATCAAAAAAACTGTCGATCAATTTGAAAAAATTACAAGCTTTAAGATTCCCAGGTAATCTTAATATGCCTGTTGCTACAGTAGCTGAAAACAATGTTTTTGCTGGGGTAACTTTTCGGCGATCATTGCCTTTAACATGTAAATAGGCTGGTTTCAGTTTGTGGCATAGCTGAACTTCGCCATTGTCTTTGTTCAGTAGTTCTTCAATAATTGCAGTTGTTATTTTTGTCCCATCTTTTAAAAGCAAACCACTATCTAAAAAGTGATTTCTGAGTAATTTTATGTATTGGGGCATATCTGCGAACACATGAATTTTTGAAGAGCTTTTTACAGGATTGAAAAAGAAGCTTTGCTGCAGTGTTATATTTAATTCCTTCCAAAGCGTTCCGCAACCTCCTAAATAGGAGACTATTGCTTTGACGCTTACATTAATGTTTTCTAATTGTGTTATGATTCTAAATAGTAACTCTTTGTCCATTTTCACTTCGAAATCATAATAAACTGGCTGCTTCCAGTTCGAGAACAATCTCCTTAAAAGGACAAATTGCACTTTTCTAAACGGACCGAGAATCTCGTCCATTCCAGTGTCGTAACATAAATTTGATGACACATGCATCTCATCAAAACTCAGAACACACATTCTTTCTAAATTAGTTGCATTCTCCGAATTCATCTTCATCAGCAACAAAACATTTTTTTGTAAACCAGGTTCACAAGAAAATTTTGTGCACCAACGTTTCAAAGTGCTTGCGCTAGGCAGTGGAATCTGCATCTTAAATTTCCAAAAATCATAAGCTTTCGCAGACACAGCGCGAATAACTATGCAACGAGAAATGTCTTCCACAGTCCATCTTATTTTTTGCGATTCTCTCTTTAATGCCTGTATTTGCGTTTTAGAGAACATACGACTAAGTTTTGTTTCTAAATTATGTTGCTTTTTAGTTTTAAACGCTTCATTCGCCGAAGAGATTCTTTTCTAATTCTATTTCTGTCATTTTATGTAAGTTTTAACTCATGTTCTAGAGCTTCTATTTTATTTTTTAAGATCAAAATTTCAAGATTGTCATGGTCAAGAAAATTTATATTTTCTTTAGCTTTGAACTCTGATGATGATAAGTTTTTTGGGCTCACCTTGTTTAATTTCTCTAAAGCTTCGTTTTTTCAGCCTTTGCATTCGAAGGGAGTTACTCTCAGAGGTAGCAGAAGAAATATCAATCTTCGGCACAGCATCAGATTTTAGAATTTTCCGCATCGGGAGTCCCAGCAAGCGATTTTTCATATCATCTTCATAATCAGCCTCTGTAAAATGATTGCTGCATATTCTGGCACACTGAATGTTCACAGAATCTTGGCGGCGGCATTTATTGAGCCATTCTTTGCACAGTAAACAATTTTTTTTTGGAAATGAATGAAACGTTATACCTTTACCTTTTGTATTTTTATGAGTATTCCGGCATGTTGCTACCGCACAGGATGACATGTTAATGTATAACTGCAATGAGCTTAGAGCATCTGCTTTCTAAAAAAAATACGAGAAGGCCAAAAAACTGCTGAAATGTAATTTTTTTTGAGCTGGCGAACTGAGCCTCGTGCTGACGCGATTTAGTGTTTTTTTATAACTCCATCCCTCTTCTTATTTCTTGAAAGATAAACAAAAAACACACATCCGAGGGAAACTGATTTTGGGCGTGGTATAAAAATCCCTCCCCACAAAAATTACTGGTTCAAGGGAAATTTTAAAAATATTATTTGCTAACTACATTTTTGGGCGTGAGTAAAAATAATTCCCACGGAATCTAATTCGTTAAATCAGTTGAACATTATACTGAGAACATTCGAGAACATTCAACCCTTTTTTTGTAAACAAGGTCGAAAAAACAGGAAGTTTCCACAACAAACAGGAACACCCCTGTTGCGCCTGAGAGTGGTTGCTAATTAAAACCAGCAATACTCCAGGCAAGAGAGCAACCAGATGCCAACAAACTGCATTCTCACGAAACCCAAACATTTTAAAATTTAACTTCAGAAAATTATTGATATGGACGCAAGGAAAAATATTTCTAATTATATTTTTCTCAGCGTCCAAGCACCCGGGCACCTTCTAGCCACCTCCTAGGTTCTCCAAGGTGGTCAGTCAGCACAGTGACGTCACAGGGAGAAACCGGAGGGACCACATCGGTGAAGCACTTCATAAAGAAATGAACTAGCCCTTCTACCAGCTACGCAGAACGTTCAGATGGCGCTACGATCGCACTTCATTTGGCAAGATTTTCTCCGCGTGCGAATGCGCCAAGCAAAGCCGTGTTGCTTTTGAGCGATTTGCGCTAGATTTGGATACGATGCGATTACAATACGTTTAAGGTTGGTGATGGTTCAAAATGCTTTTTTAAAACAAGTAATTAATGTGTTTTATATTTTTAAAAAGTTACAATTAATTTGTGCTTTTGAACTAATCATTCATAAGTTTAATTTTCTTTTCTCATGTGTTCCTGTCGTTGGAAAGAAATGGTATTTATATTCCACAGGGGCATTTCTAATTACGCTGTAAAACAACAGAAATGATACCGTAGTTTGTAAGCATATTTCATTAGTATTCGAAGTACATAAACTGGGTGTATGTGTGAACAAACATCATTTGAATCAATCTAGACACATTGCTACTACATGCTATATAAGTCAAAGCTACTGTGAAAAAAAATGCGTACCTAGTCTTACTTTGCAATTTTTTTTCTCAAGAAGCAACTTTAAAAAGTTTTTTTTCCCTTGCCCCTTATTAATATTTTTGAATTCAATTTAGAGAATATCAGTGATACATTTTGTTATTTTTGATATTTAAATTTTGATATTTTAGTTTCAGATTGTGAAATGTAATTCCATCTTACCATTAATAGAAGTTATTTTGAAGGATTTGTGCATAATTTAATTTTTGTGTAGTGCTAAATTATGTGTAGTAAATCAAAGTACAATTACAATAATATTAACTCAATATATATATATATATATATATGTTTATATATACATATATACTTTAACTTTGTTACTTAGACTCCAGATTCAACAAGAACTCCAGTAGAATGAGGGGAATAAAAGAAATTGTTTGTTTAATATTAACAACCCTACATAACACAATTTGTACAAGCATAATCTCCGACTTAGTGTTCATTTCATGAAAACGTGTTGAATGAAGTTTTGGAGGAATTGGACAACAGCACAATTTGTTTAAAATTTCAGAAGGAATGGCTTATATTTTCAACGCCGTGAATTAACAACAAGAAGTTCCGTCTAGAACTATACGAGCCTACTTTCCCGTATACACCGAATTCAAATTTATAATCTAGCTATCTCTCTCTCTGTCTTTCTCGTTTAGCTTTAGTTCTTAATTGCTTCAAATATACCTTTTTCAACGGTTAATACATATTCATTCAATCATTTATTTATTAAGTCATTCATGTATTTATTCACTCATTTATTCATTCATTCTTTTGCTTATTCATTTAATCATTCATTAATTCAAAAATATTTTTGAAAATCCCGATCAAAAAATTTCATAGGAAAATAGGCTCGTTAGTTCTGGATGAACTTTCTATTTATTTGTACATGTTCTATGTCATAAGAGTTTTCCGATAAAGTTTGTTCCAAGCAAATCGGTCCGTTAGATCAGGAATTATATAGAATTGAATTTCCCCGTAGGCGGTATGTTATTTTTTTTTGAACTGTTCAAAAATGAACAAAAATTGTTCAAATCAATATTTCACGCTAAGAACTTCTTCCAGGGAGCTTGTTCATGCGAACTTCGATCTTGTACCCAGAGTTTACATAATTTGCTTCATTTTCACATATAGGTGCTAATGCTAAAATTTTTTGAACTGTTCAAAATTGAACAAAAAATTGTTTAAATCGAAAAGTAAAATATGGAAATGAGATGTCCTCGCCGAGATCTTTCGAATGCAAAAAGAATTTTTCGAATCGGACAATTCGTTCAAAAGTTATTAGGGGGGGGGGCAGACCGACAGACAGACAGACCGACAGACACACTTTTTCCCCATCTCAAAACCCTACTTTCAAATTTTTTATTTTTCAATCTTTTTTTAATTAGTTAATTTATTTTTGACTTTTCTTGATTTTTAACGATATTTTCACGATACATTAAGCCTTCTTTCCTGCTTTATTATTATTTTTTAAACTTTTACGGGAAAGTAGGCTAAAAAAAGGGAGGGTGGGACAACACTCTGATCCCTTTTCTTTTCTTTCTACAATAAATTCTGTGAAAAGTAAAAAGCATGTCTTTTGTAACTATCTTTTACATTAAATTCATCTTAATGATCTTAATTTATAGTAAACCATTTTATTACGAGCACTTGAATTTAATGCGGAAGTGTTTCAGTCCTTGTATCTTCAGTTATAATTGAGTTCCGCTGTATTTTAAATTTTAGTAACTGAAAATGTTTACATCATGAACAATTTCTATCATGCAAAATTTTTTCATAACCTTCCCAAATCTATGTCTGAAATTTTAGTTAAAAGTCTTATTTGAATAGCAGTTCACCCTACTTTGATTTGAAAAAAAAAAGCCTCATTTTCATACACCTCATATGTCATATTGAAAATATTACTTTATGTACTTGCGTATAAGTTGATGCCCTAATTTCATAGATTAATTTTGTATTTTCCAAATCACATTTCTCCAGTGACAATTAGTGCTACTGACGATTTATTAAGTGCATTTTTTTTTCTTCAGTAACACTCGTATATGCTGACTTCCCCCTTTTCATAGCTTTAAATAAAAGTCATGACTCATACTATGGTTTGCTGCATCCATATGACAGATTTCAGTCCATTTAAGCTCATTTTCTAACATATTAACGACTGGAGAAGAGAGCCTCTGGACTGCCTCTCGGAGAAGCGATTCCCTTCTCTTCGGAGGCCCAAATCTATTGCTTCTGCTGCGCTGACGATCAACTCACAATATTAATCAGCTTGTTTTTGCAATCAAACCATCAAACAACGTCCACTGAAGAGTCTTTTTCTAGAGAACACATTTCAGAACAAATAAATTAATTTCTGTACTAAAAATTGATAATAAAAAAATATTGCTTTCCTATACTTTCAAAAACACTTTCACTAGTATAGGAAAATATTTTTGTGTTACTTATGATTTTTTTTCTGTTTTGTGTTCTCATTGACTTTAACTCATTGAGGTTTAAATTAGCTTCTAATTAAAGTTTAAACTTGAAAGAAAATGTTGGGCATTTGCATTTTAGGACAAAATAGCGCGTTAATTTCTGCAAAATTCGAAAGATTATAGTTTTTAACATTATATATTAATTATGTTTTTTTTTTTTTTGCAAACCTTAATCTCATGTTATACAAATTAAGCACACACATAATCATCATTATTGTTATGCTCAGAAAGGTCATTAAAAGTTCAAGATAAAATTGGAGATGAGATATATAACCTAGTGCTTTGTTTCTGAACTACAAATATGCTTATGTAATATAACGTGACATGTGACTTCGAAAAGGGGTACATTGAAGTGTGACATTTTGCGACAAAGGGGGGGGGGGGGTCAAATACATTGAAAAACCGTAGCATCATTAATTTTTAAATGATTCCAGTATCATAGCTTTTTCAGTGTTTCTGACTTCTTATATTTCGGGGGAAATTTATGAGTTATGCAAACGTAGCACGTACAAAAATCAAAGAAACAATGCATCAACTTTTCTTTCAAAAACTTCCCAGTTTAAAAAGTTTGGAGTTTACATCTTTCAATAAAATAATACAAAGATTATGTACACACCTTTTAGAAATGGATTTAATTCTGTTAAATTTTATTTTTGACTTTTTTAGTTCTTTTCCACAAAAATAGCTTAGCAATTTAGTGTTGGAAATGATTTACCTCTCTAATTCGCTTTTTGCTTCTCAGTAAATCATTAATTTTTAACGAACTTCGCATCAGAGTGAAAAACTTAATTCCGATTTTCAATAATTCAAAACACTTCTTTTACTCGTCATATATTTTTTTCTGTAGCATTCAGAAAGAAAGATCATGCGCAACACAAAGATGCCCTTAAAACATCATTTAATTTAAAGTAAAAGGGAATCTTCCTAATTTCAAGAATTTCGAGATGAGAGAGTGATAAAATGTCCGCTGGACAAAAGCTTCTCTTTTCAATAGCCCCTTTCCAACCCCACAGTCATAAAAAAACCACCGGAATAGAAAACGTAGTTGTGAGAACATGATAAGAACACTATGCAAATACTTTTTCTTCACTTTTGTTCGTTTCTTTTACTAATGTGGCTACTTATTAACTCTACAAGACTATTTTCAAGTGATCGTATAGCGTTGTTCAGAAGTGCGACCATGCTCCCGGTAATCCATCTGAACTAAAAGAAAATTCATCATAATTTGGAGACTTTCCAATGTTCAAAGGTTATTTTAAAAGAATTTATATTATTTTAGAAATGAACACTATACATATTATTTGTATATATAAGTAAATGTATAAGTTCAATGCCACATAAATTCATTTTGTAATACTTGTCATATTTTCGAGTAAAAAAAAATATATGAACTTACTTTGTTCTTTCTAAAAAACATATTACTCCAGCAAAAAAGCTTATCAACAAAATAATTGAAAAATAAAATTGATTATTTGCAATTTTGCATATTGAAAAAAAATTGAAATGTTACATTCAGAAAATTACATTTATTAACAAACAATCAAAATTATTTTATTTGCCTATCATGGATTTTGAAGATAATTATTTTTACATCTTAATTTGAAATCTACAGAAAGCTTTCCGTTATTCCTTGCTTTTAAATATTTTGCTTTACTTTATTATTTCATTTCAATTTGATTTTTGAAGTCTTAGTATCTAAATAACCTTAGTCACGATTTGCATTTTTCACCACAAGTGTGACATACATAACTTCATAAATTTCAGGAATATTATTAAAAACTATATGAAAATGTTTTTTTTTCTTATATGGAAATGAACAAATCTTAGTGTTAATTAATTAAGCTTAAATAAAGTATAATCCTTCAATATATCTCGATACGTATCCATGTATAAAAAAAAAACACCTCTAAAATGTTTAAAATTGCATGTTTCGTGAACAGTAGAGGTTAGTTTTCTGAATGCAGTAAATTATTTTCGAAGTGGAAATATTAACTTTTTTTCCATACTGAGTAAGTGTATAAATGTGTTGATTTCATTCTGCAATTTCTGATGGCATTCTTTTGTTTTTATGCAAAGGATTTCCAGCCGAAATCCAGTAATGTCCCGATTACGAATGTTATCGATTGACGACTGACGAGCGGGGTGAAAATCGGCCTGCGGGGACGTTGCGCAATAGTTTCAGTCCGGAGAAGCAGCCGAAAATTCTTTTCTCGCCAATTGATCGTAGCGCCATCTGCACGTTCTGCGTAGCTGGTAGTGTTTCTAAATTCGCTTCCCGTACCTACTCTTTTCACCGATAGCGGTACGGGATTTCTCCCGTATCCGTATCCACTACCTAAAATCAAATTTAAAAATGCACCTGGAAGATAAGAACTTACGTGAAATTAATGCTTGATTATTAGTATTAAAATCATTACATTAAAAACTCAATTTAAAATTTAGAGAATTTTAATTCTTTCGGCATTTTACATGTTCCAGTTCATTTCTCAGAACCGTTACCGAAACTTTATATTGCTCAACTGAACGAATGTTATACAGATAATGGGTGACAGAATTCATGTGATTTTTAACAATTAATAATTTAATAACATGATGCAATTGGAAACGGAGAAAGAAGCTACTTACTTGAATTCTTAAGTGATTGATTTGATTGATGATGAGGGTATTTGGGATTTTTGCCTATCCCAGGGGGGCGGCTTACATCCCGACAGGGAGAATTAGGAGATACGAAAATGGCGGCGACTACTCCGGTAGTGCCGGAAAAACCAATGCATTTCAGATCAGTATTTCCATGTGATAAATGAATTTTAATAAAGCAGTTTTTAATCTATTATTTAACTCTTTTTTTTCTATTGTGTACTTATTGCAAAGTGTTCTTATAAAAAGTTGCAACATGATATTGAATAATTTATTTTCTCATTAATAATAGTAAAAAATAAGCCACTGAAAGGCCTCTTTTCTTTTAGTTGGGATTATGTACATGCCAATCCTTTCAAAATTTACCAAGGGGTAGGGGCGACAAAACACAAAACTAATGTTTTTTCCATAAAAAATACATTACCTCTGAAGCCAAAGGGTGCAGTAATTGGCGATTCCTGCGGTCCAATACGCCCTCTCGTGAAATTTTGCGCTACTAGACCTAGAGTTCCTTTATAAAAGACGTAGTCTTCAGAGTAACGACAGATCGGGGGAAAACTGCCTCCGGACGAAAAACAGGGTTGCCGCCGAGTGCAAGGTTGGCTTTATACTCGCTCAAGGATTTCCGATAAACGATAATCGTAAACGGGAAATTTTCTCCACGTGAAAGCAAAATTTCTGTTTGAATTAAAAGCTACTTTTTTCGTAAGCCACAAACGGTTTTTAAAAATATCTTTGTTCTCAACAAGTCCAGGATAGTTTAATCATTCGCAGCTTTAAATTACGATTTGTTAAATATGAGAATATTGGAAATTGTTGCTCTTTGATTCAAAAATAAATAATGATATTTATAAATTTATTATTTTCAATATAATTTCTTAGATGTTTAATTCTGAAAGTATTTCTTTTTGTGTGTGTGTGTGTGTTGATAATATTGCATTAATAAATCATTAAAAGATTACTCGTTTTTTCCATTTCTTGGGGAAAATAAACGAAAATTTAAAACAATAATGCTAGAAATATGTGAATGGTAAAATAATGAATTGGCAAAAATTTTTTTGGAATTATTATTTAATCGGTGATATTTTTATATAACACTGAGTTATGTAAAATAAAAGTTAGGTAAAAAAATGTTCTGAGAAAAAAAAAAGTACTTAGAGACCGTTCATAAAAGGCACGCTTTTTTTTGTTGATACATTTGACCCCCTCCCCCCTTTGTCACATGTCACACTTCTTGTTACCCACCCCCTCTTGAAGCGTGACATCGTGTATGAATGATCCCTCATGTGAAAAAATACATTTCCCCATGAAGGTATTCATTAAATTAAAAGCAAATACGGAAAACTTTCTCCGAGGCCGAATTCAGCTACCCGCCCCCCCCCCCCCTCGTAACTACCTAACTTCAAGTAATTTCGTAGAAAAATGAAGATGCCATTATAGAACATTTTTGAAATTGATAATTGGTTTTGAAGGGCAGTAAAACTTGGCCTTATACACAGCTACCTACCCTGCCTATTTTAAAATTCAGCACCGACTTTCTTCTCTCACAATCAGTTTATTAATTAAATGATTCTTTCAAGAAGAATTAAGTATGAAGACAAGTCAGTTATATCATACTAAAAGGTGTTGAGGTAATGAGAACATGACTACAACAGATAATGTGAAACAATACACATTTTAAACACATATGACTAAGAAACAAAAACCTCCATTAATTTTTTTATTTACCAGCATTATGCATCAATATTCAAATACAAAATTATCAAGAATATTTTCGTAAGAAAAGATAAAAGAAAGTTTTTCCCTAACAAAAGAAAAATCTAAATCATAAATTCCGAGCAAAAATTTTGAGTTATTTTAAATTTATGTGGCAACTGTAATTGTCTTCAAGATACAACAAAAAACAAAGTTTACATGTGTCTCTAGTTAAATATTCAAAACATTCAGATTCATAAAATAATATATTACTATGAAGAAATAAACAAGTTCCCCAATTTAATTGACTGCCACTCAGAAATATATTCAAAAAATTCTGTTATCAAGTTAATAGCAATATTCCTATGAGGCAAAAGGCCTTCACAAAACAAAATTGAATACATAAATTCTGAACATTTTTTAGGGCAGCTATAATTAATAATTATAGCTGCCCTAGCAGCTATAATATATGAATTCTGAACATCTAAAGATTTCATTCTTTAGGGCAGCTGTTTAAATATCAAAACAAGTAAATATATTTGCCTAAGCACCATATGAAGAAAAAATTAATTTAAAAAAGTACAAAATTCAAAAATACAGCATGGTTTGTTTCAAGAATATCAGAATGGTTCGATTTACTGCACACAGAAATACATTCAAACAATTCCGTTATCAAGTGGACAGGAATATTTCTATGAGGCGTAAAAGACTTTCAACTAAGGAGAGCATTTGGTTCACAAAACTAAATTGAATATATGAATTCTGAACATTTAGAGATTTCATTCTGTAGGGCAGCTGTTTAAATATCAAAACAAGTAAAAATATTTGCCTAAATACCATATGAAGAAAAAATTAATTTAAAAAAGTACAAAATTCAAAAATACAGCATGGTTTGTTTCAAGAATATCAAAATGGTTCGATTTACTGCACACAGAAATACATTCAAACAATTCCGTTATCAAGTGGACAGGAATATTCCTATGAGGCATAAAAGACTTTCAACTAAGGAGAGCATTTGGTTCATAAAACTAAATTGAATATGAACATCTAGAGATTTCATCCTTTAGGGCAGCTGTTTAAATATCAAAACAAGTAAATATATTTGCCTAAGCACCAAATGAAGAAAAAATTAATTTAAAAAAGTACAAAATTCAAAAATACAGCATGGTTTGTTTCAAGAATATCAAAATGGTTCGATTTACTGCACACAGAAATACATTCAAACAATTCCGTTATCAAGTGGACAGGAATATTTCTATGAGGCGTAAAAGACTTTCAACTAAGGAGAGCATTTGGTTCACAAAACTAAATTGAATATATGAATTCTGAACATTTAGAGATTTCATTCTGTAGGGCAGCTGTTTAAATATCAAAACAAGTAAAAATATTTGCCTAAATACCATATGAAGAAAAAATTAATTTAAAAAAGTACAAAATTCAAAAATACAGCATGGTTTGTTTCAAGAATATCAAAATGGTTCGATTTCAAACATTTCCGTTATCAAGTGGACAGGAATATTCCTATGAGGCATAAAAGACTTTCAACTAAGGAGAGCATTTGGTTCATAAAACTAAATTGAATATGAACATCTAGAGATTTCATCCTTTAGGGCAGCTGTTTAAATATCAAAACAAGTAAATATATTTGCCTAAGCACCAAATGAAGAAAAAATTAATCTAAAAAAGTACAAAATTCAAAAATACAGCATGGTTTGTTTCAAGAATATCAAAATGGTTCGATTTACTGCACACAGAAATACATTCAAACAATTCCGTTATCAAGTGGACAGGAATATTCCTATGAGGCGAAAAAGACTTTCAACTAAGGAGAGTATTTGGTTCACAAAACAAAATTGCATATATGAATTCTGAACATCTAGAGATCTCATTTTGTAGGGCAGCTGTTTAAATATCAAAACAAGTGAAAATATTTGCCTAAGCACCATATGAAGAAAAAGTAATTTAAAAGATAGGACGTTCAATTTTTGTGACAACTATTAAGTTTCAAAATAAATTAAAGTAGTTGATTCTATACATAAAAATGAGAAATAAATTTTAAAAAATAAATAAATTTCAGGACAAATTTAAAATTTACAATTTTAAATATTGTAATCACATTTTGTCAGCCAAGATATGCATAGCAACACTTTTACTTTTTTTAAGATTGTCTTGTTTAATTTTTTGCTGCAACTGCTTTCTTTTCTTTAAGCTAAAAATTTTCAGACGAAATGTTGCATACCTACTAATTAATTTTTTCTTAATATTATGGCATGAAGGAAGCACCAAATTCTTTATTTCTGCCTGATCATTAAAAAAGTTAACTAAAAATTCTTTACAGTTCTTTGATTGCAGCAACTGATCTTCAACGGAGCGAAACAAAAGTTCCATAATAAGAAAAATATTGAAGGTTTCTTTATTTGCATAATACAAGGAATTACATTTGTATTCTCGCAACATCACTAATTTTGAATCCCTCATTTCTATTTTGCTCTTGCTTCCAAGGCTGAAAATGCACTTATTGCAGCAGCTCAATTTTTTAAGACATTTAATGATATATCCTGCAATATTGTAGAGGCAATTCTTTTCAGGTACACTCAAGTCCTTTTCAATGTTATTGTCCCAATCTCTTGGAATTACAATTGTGTCTGCTTTTTGTTTTGGATGTTTTACAACATCTAAAAATCCAGACAACAATTCTCTGTCGTCAGGATCATAATTCCCTGAACTGCTTTTCTTCATATACTGAGCGACAGATACAAGTTTCAAATTATTTTTGAACTCTAGAGCAGTTGGGATTGGCTGACGGGTTCTTAAGATGCCAAAAACGTTTTCTAGGGAATCTTGGCTGAATCTTGAAGTCAAAACCATGTGAAAATTTTTCTCATGCAAAAGCATGTTCTGCAAATGGATGATTGATTCTGTTGAAATAATGGCCCCAGTTTGGATTGGTTTCCATGCTGTTTTATTATTTTTTTGGAATACCTTCATGCTTGAGAAAAGGAAGACCATTTCATGCAAGAAATCCAAAGTTTCTGCATATATATGTGGCTGGAACTGGCTGAGGGCAATAGAAGGATGACGGGAGCTCATTAAGTCGAACCATTTTGCTATACTTGATACAAACCATGCTGTAGTTTTTAGTTCCGCCTTCCCTGTTTCTTCAGCTAGAAATTTCAGGGCACAACTTACGTCATGGCTTAGTAAGTTGCAAGCATAGTTGACTTTCATTTTGCTGAAATGGCCAACATTCAAATGATCTTCTGTTAATTTTGGGGCCAATTTCAGTTCCGAGTCTTTTTGGTGGTTATGCAGCTGGTGAAAGTGATCGGCAGTTACAACTTGTGAGGGTAAACTATGTTTCAATACAATTGTTTCAGGAATTAAAATGTGGCTATTGTTTAAGAGGCATGATCTGATATTTTTAAGGAGATGAGGAGGATCTGCAAGGAAATAAAGGCGCCTTGAAGTGTCTGTAGGATGAATTATATATGGTGTTTTATTTTGAGCAGAAAATCCTATGTTGAAAGTCTTCCACATGCTTTGATTAAAGGCACTCATGTCGGATGTGATAGAAATAATTTTTAGCCCTATTGCTTCAACTTCCTTGATTATGTCTAATATTAAATTGCCCAGGTGCTTTCCATCTGATTGACTGTTTGTGTAGTAATATGCCACAACTTGTTTCCACCTTGTTGAAACACCACCAATCATGAATACCAGAGCATCTTTTGCTTGGCCTTCACAGTTGGGGTATGTTGCATTTCCAATATAACTGCTTGTTGAAACATCATAATCCAAACTGGGTTTTATTGCCATTTCATCCAAAAGCAGAACAGCTATTTTTTCATTTTCATGGGTGAAATTGGACACTTTGATTTTCAAAAATTCTATCACATCTTTAAGGATGCCACTTTCAAATTTCAGGTTTTGAAGTCTCCTTTGCAATGTCCTCACAGATGGAAATGGCAAACTTAACGACAATAAATTTTCATAACCTTTGGTGCCACATGAAAATCTTAAGGCTAAGGCAGTCTGGACAGTCTTATTCGACCAATGATGTACAGGGGTCTGTAATGCCTGCAGTTGATCTTCATTAAAAATACTCCTCTTTTTAACATTTACAAATACTTTTGAAAACTTTGATTTTAATTTATAAAATTGTAGTAATGTTGCCCTAGCTTTCTGTTTCAATTCTTTGTTTTGGCGCTCAAGCACAGAGTTCAAGTCTTTCATTTCCTTAAGAGATGCTCTCAAAGACTCTATCAGTTTATCTTTATCAGTATGCTCATCAAGGTTGAGAACAGATTCAGCAGTTTTTTGTACCTTTGCTGAAGGCAATTTATCAATTGGTAGCTTTCGCTTACATGGTACTTTGGTATGAGCAAATAATGTTGGGATAGCATTCCTTTTAAGTTTCCTTTTACCATCTGATGATGTCTCTTCCCATTGATCTTCCTTGAAATGTTCCTGCAAATGAAAATTGTGTAAATACGCTATGTACATAATTTAAAAAAGCATTCTTAAAAAAAAGTAAAAGTACTTGCTGTAACATATAAAACTGGTAAGAAATTGAAAGGAAAAAAAATCATTGCATTTGAATTTTTTCAAAATCAATAGAATAACAAAATATAAAAGCAAAGTAACTAATTGCATAAAAAGTAATTAATTTATAGACATGTTTTGAGGTTGCAACACTGTAGAATTTTGATGTTTTTCTATTTTATTATGTAGACAAAATTTTTGCTACTCATAAAATATAAAACGAACTAAATAAGATTTAAAACATTACCTCACACAAGTAACTATGTTTAGTAGGACTCCAATGTGCACGTTTAACTTTAGCTTTTAAAATGGCACGCAGCTCAGGAGCTTTTGGAAACTTTCATTAAAAATCCCTGTTCTGATCTATTAGAGCAGCTAACAGCACAACAACCAGGCATCTTTGTAAACCAAATGAACCTAGAATAATTCAAACGCTAAATAAGACTACAATTTTATTTCACTATGTCTGCAATGTTCAGTTATTCATTGAAACTGAATATTTCATGGCCAAAGTTAAAATATTTCCAAAAAAATGGAGGACTAACAAAACAGGATTTGAAATTCACAGCCCACAAAACAGTTATGTTAAATTCTAAATAGCTGCAGGTCTTTTGGAAAAACTTGCATTTCAATATCTTTGCTGTGTCCCTGATGCTGCTATGCTAATGACACATCATCCAGTCAAATAACACAAAATTCAGGAGTCTTCATAAATTTAATAAACCTTCAACAAACCCAAACACTTAGTAATATTCGAAATTTAATTTTCATACAATTACAATGTTTAACCTTTTAACAAAAAAAAAAAAAAAAACTTAGTAACATTCCAGTTTTGTTTTGTATATGCTCATAATGTTTAATAATTAACTGGAACTGAATATTTAAAGTATTATAAAAAATCATGGGATTTAAAATATATACTATTACCTCACAAGTATTTTAAATTGCAAATAGCTGTAAGTCTCAAATGAAAACTTGCATCATAATGTCCCTGATGCTGTTATGTTAATGATACATCATCCAGGCAAATAACACAAAACTCAGGAGTCTTCATAAATTTAATAAACCTTCAACAAACCCAAACACTTAGTAATATTCGAAATTTAATTTTCATACAATTACAATGTTTAACCTTTTAACAACAACAAAAAAAAAAAACTTATTAACATTCCAGTTTTGCTTTGTATATGCTCATAATGTTTAATAATTAACTGGAACAGAATATTTAAATTATTATAAAAAATCATAGGATGTAAAATATATACTATTACCTCACAAGTATTTTAAATTGCAAATAGCTGTAGGTCTTAAGGGAAAACTTGCATCATAATGTCCCTGATGCTGCTATGTTAATGACACATCATCCAGGCAAATAACACAAAATTCAGGAGTCTTCATAAATTTAATAAACCTTCAACAAACCCAAACACTTAGTAATATTCGAAATTTAATTTTCATACAATTACAATGTTTAACCTTTTAACAAAAAAAAAAAAAAACTTATTAACATTCCAGTTTTGCTTTGTATATATATGCTCATAATGTTTAATAATTAACTGGAACAGAATATTTAAAGTATTATAAAAAATCATAGGATTTAAAATATATACTATTACCTCACAAGTATTCTAAAGTGCAAATAGCTGTAGGTCTTATAGGAAAACTTCCATCATAATGTCCCTGATGCTGTTATGCTAATGATACATCATCCAGGCAAATAACACAAAATTCCGGAGTCTTCATAAATTTAATAAACCTTCAACAAACCCAAACACTTAGTAATATTTGAAATTTAATTTTCATACAATTACAATGTTTAACCTTTTAACAAAACCAAACACTTATTAACATTTCAGTTTTCCTTTGTATAAATTATTAACTAGAACTGAATATTTAAAGTAGTATAAAAAATCATAGGATGTAAAATATATACTATTACCTCACAAGTATTTTAAATTGCAAATAGCTGTAGGTCTTTGTTGTATCTTGACGTGATTGTGATGTTTGGCACAATACAACAAATATAATTTATTACGAAAAGTGGGTTATTTATTATACATATTCACAAGACATTTAAGAAATGCTAACTACACCGGCGACGGCCGTTAATCGACTCTCAATTCTGTAGAACGAGATGTTGCTCGGCAAAACGTCGGGCTGTTGCCAACATCTTCCCCTTTTAAGTCATGACATAATCCTTGAATCTTTCAGGACGTTTGATGGTTCTTTGTGGTCTGGTCCGCAAAGTTGTTGAAGTGTCGGGTGGAGTAACAAACTCACTCAATAGAGATTCATCTATTTCTGATCTCTCAGTTATGGAGTTGAACCATGTGTCCTGCTGCAGCGAGTCAGAGGCTCTGAACTCGTCAACAAATGGATTTGAATTAGGACATGGTGTTGTACTTGCTTCATACCGATAGCGTAGTTGGTTTGCATGAGAGCGAACGAGTCGTATTCTGTCATTCGACTCAAGAAACACATTGTAAAGGACATTCCCCTTACGTTCTGCTATTTTTCCTGGCTCCCATTTCCAGTTGTTATTTGAGTATACTTTAGCATAAACTAAATCACCTTCTTTGAAGAATCTATTTTCTGCGCCATGATGTTTATTAAACTGAAAATTTTGTTTTTCATTCATTTTGGCAGCTGTGTCGTCAGAAGGACGAATCAAGTCCAAAACTGTTCTCAGTTTTCTTCCAAGCATCAGTTCGGCAGGTGATTTATTTCCGATATATTTGTTTGGTGTGTACCGGTAAGTGAATAGAAATGTATTAAGAGCAGCTTGTAGATCTCCCCCTTGCTGAATTTTCTTAATACCTCTTTTGAAAATGTCTACAAAAATCTCTGCTTGACCGTTTGATTGAGGATGATGTGGAGGTATTCTATAGTGCTGTATACCATTTTTCTTGCAGAAATCATCAAAAAGATTACTTGTGAACTGAGTACCCGTTGTCAGAAACTATAATTTTTGGCACTCCATATCTGGCACAAGTTTGCTCGATAAATTTCAATGTTGTAGATGCAGTGATTGTTTTCGTAATGAAGATTTCAGGCCATTTGCTATTTGCATCTATGATGAGCAGGAAGTAATAACCATCTATTGGACCTGCGTAGTCGATATGAATTCTTTCAAATGGCTCTTTTGCTAATGGCCAAGAACGCAGTAATGTCTTGGTTGGTGATTTTCGAGAAGTTTGGCATGAATGACACGTTTTGACGTAAGTTTCAATGTCCTTGTCTATTGAAGGCCAGAAAACGTAACTTCTAGAATATGATTTCATGCGTTCCATTCCAGGATGTCCTTTGTGCAATTCTTTTAGAATTCTGCTTCGAAATTTATCTGGAATAATGACTCGTTCACCAAACATTAGGCATCCTTTCACAACTGATAGAGAATCTTTTCTGTTAAAATATGGTCGAATCTCTTCGGGAATTTGATTTTTATGTGATGGCCAACCATGGTCAAGAAACTCTATAACTTTTTGAGCGACTTCATCTTTCTTAATTTCTTCCTGGATAGATTTGTGTGTGATGTTGACTGAATTAACTGAATCTTCCAAAAATTTTATTTACTGTTGTTTCCAGATGAACTGAGGCAATGACGATTTCCTCCTCTGGTTGGATTTTGGAATTAATCAGTCTTGATAATATATCTGCGTAACCAAAAGAATCAGTGGAAATATATCTAATTTTGAAATTGTAGGCCAATAAGATACAAGCCCATCTTTGAAGTCTATTTGCAGTATGAGCGGGAATACCTTTTGATGATCCAAAAATGCGTAACAGAGGCTGATGATCAGTTTCCAGAATAAACTCCCGACCATAGACCATTTTGTGGAATTTTGTTACGGCAAAAATTAATGCAAGTCCTTCTTTTTCTATTTGACTGTATTTTTGCTCTGTAGCTGACAAAGTTCGTGAAGCGTGAAAAATTGCTTTTCTTGAACCGTCTGGAAATTCGTGATGTATTACAGCTCCAATTCCAGTATTACATGCGTCAGCTGCTACAATGATTGGCAATTCTGGATTATAGTGAGTCAAAAGAAGATCACTTTGCAAAATTTTCTTGATGTCATCAAAAGCTTTGTCGCATTGCTTAGTCCATTTCCACTCAATATCTTTACGAAGAAGATTATCTAATGGTTGTCTGAGGTGCTGAAGTCTGTGTACAAATTTTCCATAATAATTTATAGCTCCCAATAAAGATCGCAACTCAGAAATGTTCTTTGGAACAGGCATTTTTTTAATAGCTTGAATTTTCTTTGGATTTGGAAGAAGTCCATTTCCATCTATTACGTGCCCTAAAAATTCAATTTGGGGTAAAAACAGTTGACATTTTTCAGGACGCACTACAAAACCGTAGTCCTCAAGCCTTGCAAAAAGTTCTTTTAAATGCCGTTTATGCTCAGAAACAGATTTGCTTGCGACCATGATATCATCAAGGTAAGCACTGGTGTTTTTAAGACCAGAAATCATAGCATCAATAATTTTCTGAAATTCTCCAGGTGCTGGTTTTACTCCAAAAGGCAATCTATTAAATTTATAAAGACCTTTATGAGTGTTTATGGTAAGCAATTTACCTGAATGTTCATCTACTTCAACTTGGAAATAGGCATCGGACAAATCTATCACACTGAAAATACAATTTCCAGCTAAGTTTGCAAAAATATCCTCTGGAACAGGTAACGGATGATTGTTCGATTCTAATGCATCATTCAGTCCTGTTGAGTAATCTGCACATATACGTAATTTTCCATTAGGCTTCTTGACTACTACGATAGGTGCTGCCCATGCTGAATAGTCAATTGATGAAATTATTCCTAACTTTTCCAATCTATCTAACTCTTCTTCAATTTTTGGAAGTGCTGCATAAGACACTGGTCTCTTGTTTCTAAAAATTGGTTGAACACCATCTTTTAACTGTAGTGTTACCTTTGTTTTTGTACAACGACCTAATTCGGTCGAAAACACTGCAGGGAAATCCTTAACAAGTTGCGAATTAAAATTTTCGTCCGATACAGAGCGGACACTGCAACATATTGAAGACATCGGAACATCCCACAAGTTGAAAAGTTCTATCCATTGTATTCCAAATAAATTAAGATTTGGCACTTCTGTCACGAAACAAGTTCCAGTTTTTGTAGTATCGTTAATTGTAATTTCGCAGTCAAATCTATGAGTTAGTTTGACTGGATTACCAGATGCACTGTTGGCAGAAAATTTGGTTTTGTTCGCCATAGGTTTTCCTATTTGTTCCCATGTACTTTCAGAAATAATGGTGATGTCAGAAGCTGTGTCGAATTGTAATCTAACCAATTCATTATTTATTTTAACTGTAATGTATTTCCTTTTATCTTCGAAAGAAATTTTATTTACAGCAAAAAGGGCTTCAGTATTTGGCGAAAACGTCGTTATTTCCTTTTGCACCTGTCCAGTTGTAATCGCTTTAATAGTTGGCGAAAAATTCTTTATTTTCTTTTTCCCTCGTCTAGTCGGAATTGCTTGGCGACCGCTATTACAATATCCTTCTTTATGTCCTATTCTATGACATTTTTGGCATTCATGCTTCGAATAAGTACAGTTCTTTGCGAAATGCATTTCACCACAAAACCAACAAGGATATCTTGGCGACTTTAGTCCGCCGTTATCTTGCTTTGGCGATGACGCACCACGCTTGGCGTAATTCTTTCCAAACTTAAAATCAGACGATTTTACAGTGCGGGATTCTCCAAATTTTTCCTCGCCAAATTTTGCAAGTTTTTCATTTGAAACTTTGTTAATTGATGATTTTGCGGGGGTGAACTGTTGTATCATCGCTGCGTCTTCTTTTAATGAAGTAAAAGCTTGGCATTCTTCTACCAATTTACGAATGTCAATTGGCGATGTGGCAGATTGTTTATCCATTAATTGTAGCAATCTGGCACGAATTTCAAAATGTTTTGGCGCGTTAAGACCGCTGATAAAAATAAGACACTTGAATTGTTCTACATCGAGTTGATTATACTCAATATCTTCGCATTTTTTATTAACAATGCCTGCATATGTGGCGAAATCATCCCAGTCATTCTTTTTAATTTGAAGACAGTTAAATCTTTTATGAAATACTGACTGTTTGGGACTAAGAATAGATTTCAGCTGGCTAACTGTATCGTTAAATGACACATCTTTGAATTTCTTTGGAAGAATGTAATTGATATATTTATTGTAAGATGCTAGGTCTAACTTACGTAGAAGCAATCTTACCTTTGCGGCGTCATCCAATTTAGCTGCATCGGTAATGAACGTTTCTTCATACCGTGTGTACCACTTATCGAACGACAGTCCACTTTCTGCGTCATAAACAAAATCACTGATTCCATTAGCCAAAGTTTCCATTAAAAACTCAATATTATCTGCTGCATTTGAAACTGCAGTTGTTGAGGAACTTTGACGACTGGTTTCTTCCAAAAGTTCAAGTCGTTTATTTGTTGAGATTACCAAAGCCGTCAGCTGCTGTAACAAATCTTCGGTTGTAGCCATTTCTTTCCGCTTGCTGATACTTCGAGACTTTTAAATGTAAAAGATTCTTGAAAATCCTCGTCGCCACGTTGTTGTATCTTGACGTGATTGTGATGTTTGGCACAATACAACAAATATAATTTATTACGAAAAGTGGGTTATTTATTATACATATTCACAAGACATTTAAGAAATGCTAACTACACCGGCGACGGCCGTTAATCGACTCTCAATTCTGTAGAACGAGATGTTGCTCGGCAAAACGTCGGGCTGTTGCCAACAGTCTTAAGGGAAAACTTGCATCATAATGTCCCTGATGCTGCTATGTTAATGACACATCATTCAGGCAAATAACGCAAAATTCAGGAGTCTTCATAAATTTAATAAACCTTCAACAAACCCAAACACTTAGTAATAAACAAAATTTAATTTTCATACAATTATAATGTTTAATTATTGATTGAAACTGAACATTTATTCATTTTTTCCACCCAAAGTAAATTTCTAAAGGATCTAAATTGAAAAGAATGATTAACTTTTTGTTCACAATTTCAGGCAAAATAAGTTTTTGCTTTTAACACAAATTAGTTTGAAGGAACATTAAAACTAATGAATAAGTTTTTTTTTTTCAATAAATTAATGGGTAAAAAATCATGATATTCTTATTAAAAATATAATACAATAAAATAAAAAATAAATAAATGACAATGCAAATGTTATCAATTTCAAGTCAAAAGTTTTAAAATAATGCAACTTTTATTATACAACGAGGTAGTCATATTATATCACACCAACTCCAAATGCTAATCCATGTGGACACATTTAATGCTGTTGTAAAATTGACAGTTCAATCTTTGATTAAATGACATAAATCATAACAAACGGTTTTTTTTTTAATTCTGAACCGTTATTGAATGCAAAAAGGTATTCAATGTTTTCTTGTATAAACATTCATAAACTTTTCTTCTATGCCGTTTTCCGAAATAAACAATGCCATAAAAAATTTAATTGCATAGCGAGAGAGAGAGGTAGGGTATTTAATAAAATCCACTCGTAACAGACTGACAAGAAGGCGTGGAAGCGGCCGATATGTTTACATTCCACTAGTCGCCAAGCATAAGCAAATCACGCCAAGTCGAAGATACAAAGTATTCGTTAAAATAACTTAATTTTACTAAATTTAAACACTTTCTTAATCTTAAAGCGATGTTTTTTAATTACTTCAGGATACTGGCTATTTATTTATAAGGGAAAATGACAATTAGAGCCAAAAATAGCGGGTCAACATGGAATATTAGCATTAGGAAAGCATGCACTTATTTTAACAAAGAAATAATCAAATAATTAGGAGCATATGGCCCAAAATAAAGCTACATTCCTATATTTTAAACATTTTAGAACAATAATAAAAGAATTTAAAAAATGTACTTGCCTTTAATTTTACGGATTCTCGTGTTTTTTCATGACATTTAATCGTCTCCACGTTAAACCTACGGGACGAAAGAAGGCACTGCCTCGGGCGGAGGGTTCAAACCTTCCACCAATAGGAAAATGATACCGCTTTGACGCTACTCTCTCCTAAGAGATACAGGGACTCTAACTAGACCAAGCCTATAACTGACTGCAACTGTAGCATTAAGTTGTACGAAGTTTTTAGCTCGGTTTGTTGTTTTTCGAATACTTTTAAAATTGTATTTAGTTTTAATCATGAATCGATCAAAAGTAAAAAAGGTTTGGCGATTCCAGCGGTCCAAGACGCCCTCTTGTGAAGATTGAAGATTTGCTTTACTGGAGCTAGCCTGTAACTGCTGCTCCACTGATCCGCAATCGCATGTTATTTGATGTTTCGTTAAAAGCATTTTTTAATGCCTGAGTACGTTTTTTGGTCAAATCAACAAATTATTTGTATTCTAGATGGATTGCACTTTTCAAATAGAGTACCTTCTGTGCGTATTTTATGCAAAATATTCCTTTTGAAATAATTGTTTACAAGGGTACAGTGTTGCAGAACGTACAATGGTCGACACTTCATAAGCCTGTAACAATTTGAAGGGTTGTGAATGCTTACTTTACAAGTTATGGCTATCAAACGTAATTTAGCTTCGCTTCCATTTTACAGTTCCGCAGACTGTTGTTTTATGAAGTGTACTTAATTTTTGCCACCATGACATTCTTATCACAAATTATTGCTTACACATGTATGGGTCATTCCATATCAAATCATCCAGCCACAAATGAAAATGAAACCCATGGTCTCAGATTCTTATGATTTTTTTTTTTTATTTGTTCATTTTACTATCACGATTACCCCTGTAAATTTTTCTGTTGCTATCTTTAATACTTTTTGAGATATGAATTTTCTAAAAATGTGTTTAAAGGGACGTCTTCGCTTTGCGGACAAATTTTGTGCTAGCGATGTAGTTCAAGCAAAAAATTCATAACTTTGCCAATTTTCATAATATCACAAAACTTTTTTCACTAAAATGTTCAGAATAACTTACAGAACTAGAAAAAAATGCATTTAAACAAATATCTATTAAATGGTGCAGTTAGGATTGGCCCAAACTTGGATTTTCTAAATATTTTGAAGAAAAAACATGAAATTTTAAAACAGCAATAAAACTAAAAGGCGCTGCAGTAATAAAAATATATTTTTTAAAAAATACTAAGCCTCTGAGTATAAATAAAAAGGTTCTGAAATAAAATTTGTGGCTTTTTTACTGAAAATATATTTAATTTCACAGTAAACAATAGCTTTCACAACATTACAAGTTTCGCTTCCTATTATAAAATACTAATTGCTCTAAGGTAATAAATTACAGACAATATAATGCAAAATAAGATTATTTTTACAAGAAATAAGTTCATAATTTAATGTTTATAAAGTTTAAAAAAAAGCATAAAATTGAGAAAGAAAAAAAGAGGGCATTGAATCATGATTTTTTACAAAGTATCTAAACATAATGCAGGCATTTCCTATTTACACCTGTGACATACCAAATGACCAAAAGTAATTTTTATTTTTTAACTATTCTAAATTAAATTTTGTGCGTGACAATATCTTTTTTATTTTTCCTGAGTTTGTTTTAAAATGTTTTTGCTCTGGAGATCGATTGAAGTAATCTCCTTCTGCAGAAAATAATAAATTTTACCTGATGCTTTTGTAATTGGAGGATTGCCACAAGAAATCACATTGTTTATGGGAATACAGCAAACATCTTCTTTTGTGGGCCAGTAAAAAGATGCAGCTGGTCCATGGAAATGCATGAATGAAACTATAAAAAATACATGCCTGAAGTGATTTTTATTAATTTTGAATGAGACTTCAGCACAAGCTGAAAACTTGACTGATGAGTTAACAGTTGAAATAGACACTTTTCGTGACAATAATTTATATTTTACTAAAGGTTTTATACTTTCAAATGTTTCTTTGCTTAGAATGCTGATAGAAGATCCTGAGTCAATCAAGAAGTAAGTGAAAAATGAACCAAAAGAGCCCTCAATTAGTGGTAGATTAATATTGTCATGGCTGGCGACATTGTAAATATATTTACAATTTGTGTTTTGAATGTCAGTTTGAGACTGTGAGTCAGTTTTTGCAATCTTTTCAGTATTCTTATCAGATACATCAATATTATGAACATAATCGCATACATTATGAAATGCTGATGCTTTCCACTGTGGAGGACCTAGCTCATCAGCTAGCACTGGCCTTCTTATTCGTTTAAATTTTGATAATTATTGTAGGTTCTGGAATTTTGCCCTCTGTTACTTCTATATAAATCCCCCCTATTTCTATTGAAGTTTCCCCTACTTCTGTGATTCCGATAATGACCAGAATTTTGATGCATGTTTTGATAGTCTCGACAGGAAAATAGAGTGTGGCCCCAACGACCACAAAATTGACACAAAACACTATTATTATCAGATCCCCATCTGCTATTTCCCCTCCAGTTATGATTCTGGTTTTGACGATTATCTCTGACGTTATAAGGCCGAGACCTAAGATCACTTTGCCTTTGAAATTGAGGATGTTTATCTTCTTCATAAGATTTACATTCCTTTGCGGAATGACCTCTACCGTCACATAATTGGCAAATTACGTTCTTCTCAGCTTGCAGAGCATTAATTTGATCTTGCATGTGCTGAATTTGAGTTTCGTACTGACTATTGAGCTGAGAACCGACTAGACAAGATGATATTTGTGCGTCCTGGCACTTTTGTGCAAAAGTTAGTTTCGTCATAGCCTTTTAATTCAATCTCAAAAATTTTGCACTTCAGATCTGAAGGCAAGGCATTTGTGAACTGTACATATTTAATTTGAGATAATGAATTTTTGTCACATTCAGGGTACACTTTCATAGCCATCGCATCAATTCGATGAGCTAATGATTTGATCGATTCACCTGGCAATAATCTGATGTTATTAAACTCTGAAACCGGGACAATATTTGAACAAGTGAAAAAATTTTGAAAAATCTGCTTTGCTTCCTGTATATATCCTCTTTAAATTCAGGGCAATCAAGAAAATACTTTAACGCATTTACTGTTAATTTAGATTTCATAAGGGAAAGGGTCATATCCGGAGAATAACTATTAAAGTTTTGTATGTCCTGTAATTGGGAAAAGAAAAAGTCCAGCATTTTTTCATCCCCATCAAATTGCTGGATGGAAATACTGATATGCGACTGTCTGGTGGAACCAAGAGTCTGCGAACAACTAGCGCTACTATCTACCGACGCATTTCTACGCCTTGCATTGCCTCTAGTTCTTGGAGGCATTGTGACAAAAATTGTATGAGTTTAAAGCATCAAAAAAATTACAATTGATATATAAAAAAAACTTTACACAGAAAAAGCTTAGAATTCAAGCAAACAACTCATTTATAAACAAACACTAAAAAAATAAGCACAATTTTTCTATATGTTGTAACCATTCCAAAGTTCATTTTTAGTTTTGAGCAAAAATAACATGATATGGAACTTAGTGACTGTTGAATTATTGATTGTTATATTGACACAAAATCACTGCCGAGAAATTTCCCACGGATGGAACAGGATTACAAAATCGGGTCCACGTGCAAATTATTTCGACATTACTACATTTAAACAAAATACATTAAAATTTGCACCAAATAGTAAGGCAGGGATGGTCACGGCGCCATAAATATGTTATGGAGATCTAGTAAAGTATAGTGGATTTGCTTTGAGATTTTAGTTTACAGAAAAATGAAAGGGCCTACAGTTGAAATTGGTTTCGATCACTTCCCTGCACTTACTATTGCTCGGTGCATGCGATGACCTTGAGTGGATCCCACGTGGGGTTTGAGTTACCACCACCATCAACTGTTGCTATAATGGAAAAAACAAACGCATACCTGCACATCAGGAGACCAAGATGATAATATAACATAAAGGGATGTTTATTTCCAACATATAAGAGGGGAGTCAGAGATCTGGTGAGACGCTTAGGTCAGCTGCATTCCGGACGAACAAACAGCTCTAGGTGAATGTAAACATCACTGTCGGTGCGTTTGGGGCGTCCCCCTGCACTTTCTGCATTTTTTTTGAAAATAACATTGGAAGTAATAGACAGTTGAGTCGTTACTTTGCTTCTTACAGGTCCATTGCTGTTCAACGGAGAAAAGGGGTCGATGAGGAGAACTTGGGCCCAGCGGCCATCCCAAAAAAACGGACGTTGGTAGAGAAACGAAAAGGGATCTCCTCCTTTGATTCGAATTTCTCGCTGGACGCCGAGAAAAGTAGGGTTGCTACCCTCTGCTCCTCGAATGGGCCAATCACAAGGCGCGAATGCGCTTTCAAGCGCCGGGGAGCAAGGCGTAACACTTTGTCGCCCAAGGAGTGTTCTTCTTCCCTCTGTATCACGTGACAGCAGGGCCGGATTACCAAATAGGCAAATTAGGCAACTGCCTAGGGGCCCCGAGGCTCTGAGGGGCCCCAAGAAATTCAAAAGTTAAAATGCGAAAAAGAAAAGGAAATGAAAAAAAAAAATTCAGTTTTCTTTTCAACCAAACAATTTTAGAGAGTCCAACCCTCAAAAGTAAAATCTCCATAATCCTGTCCAACACCCCGAAAAAAAGGGAATCTGAAGAATTTATTGTTTTACAACCTCAGGCTCAAAAAAAAAAAAAAAAACACGTATGTTCATTTCCCCTCGCGCTGCTATTTCCCTTTTCCTTTCTTAAAATGATGGATGGCACCTTACCCTTGATGACAGTCAACATTAGAGGGGTTATTAACAGTGCCATAAAGACCAATTGACCACACAAATGGTCGTGCTGTTTAAATTAGAAGACTCCGTATTCACGTTGTTGCTCATAAAGTGGACCTTTTTTCGTCTGCTTATAATCAAACCCCGTATCACCTTGGGGGATTTTTACAGCGAAAGGTGGTTTCAAACACCATACCACACACAGACACACAAAAGAGTGAAATATTTCAGGGCCAGAACCACTTGACAAAAATACGAATACAATACGGCTCCTTTCAATCACTCCAAAGGGTAGAAAACATTCTCTACTGTGATGGAGGTTTGTTTTCTGATAAACCGGAGTTGGCGCTGGCAATGAATACTTTGGCGCTGGGGTCTGAAAATGAAGGACCCCTTATTAGCAAACAATTGTACTAATGGTTTAAAGCCCTCATGCCAGGAAGGGATGTTCATCAAGAAACTTAGAAAAGAGCAGTTTATTTATTTATGATTTCATGTCTAAACCCCCATTTTGTAGAATCTTTGTAGATGGGCCGATTGGAAAATTGATGAACTGTTTTTGCATTGCATTCTGATTTACAGATGTTCTCTCATCTCTTATATTTTAAATGCTCTTTTTCTCTTATGGTCCATCACTGATTGCATTAGAAATCTGGAAATCATTCGTTCAACATTTCCAATCTCACTTTTACGGTTTAACGCTATATTTTAATTTACAATTAAAATATTATTTATTTTTTAGGTAAATTTTTAATTATTTTCGATACATAATATTGTTTGCACTCCAGCGATGGACACGTTCGTCATCCAAAAAGAAAATTTGATTTAGACGCTTCCACTTCTGAGGTATGTTTTGCTATAAATTTAACAAACATTTTAGGGACTTATTGTGGGGAAGAGCCTTTTTGTATAGGAATTTGGATTTTTTTTCGCTAAAATTCCACAATTTTCCAGTTTTAATATTATGAATACCTGGACATAGAAAATTGCTTAGCGCAAAATATTGAATTTTCTATAGCGTTTGAAATAAAAAATAAATTAATCGATCTAGTAATGAATGTTTAATGTTTTTGTGAATTAAGGCAGTATCCAGAGGGGAAGGGGTACCCACGGGCCTGACCCCCCCCCCCTCCGAAATCTTTTGCAATGTAACACATATTCCTCCCTGAAACTTTCCTGAAACCTCCCCCACCCCGAAAAAAATTTCTGGTTACGGACGGCTATTTTGCTAACGAGTAAAACCAATAAATAGAAATATTTATTTCTATAAATAGTTGGAAACTCTAAAATTGAGTTATACTGAATATGTTACGTCGTTGATCACTCGGCGAGTCCCTAGGAAGGCAATTTTAAAGGGCAGCAAATTGTGCAGAATTTAAAAATTTTCATTTAAAAAAGTCAAGGTAACCCCTTGTAAATGTGAAATATAAATTATACTATGCTGAAACAACACAATAGTTTTTCTTTTACAAATTTTAAAGCATCCTTTTGGGAAGGATGATATAAAATTTGTAAAAGAAAAACCAGTGGCTTGTAAGCATCGTTTGAGAAGGCCGACACGTGGCTCTTCGATATGGGCTTTAGTAGGAAGGTGGGGGAGGGATACAGGAATTGCTCCCTGGGATTTAATAAAATAATGTTAATTTTGTTCTGCATTTTTATGAGTATTTTTATGAATAAAAACGTTTAAATTTGAAAAAGTTTTTGATTTTCCTAATATTTTTCAGTCCTAAATGCCTCTCCTAAAACCACAAAATGCACCAGTTTGCATATAGTTTTCAAAATTTTCCCGGGGGAGAATCCCACGGACCCCCTTCACTGTTACAATCTCATATCTCCAGCTAAGGGGGATCCTTCATATGGCTCTACCCTTCTAAATATTGAGCTAAAAGAGCCATGCCGTGGGTCACATTAACGAAAGTTTTATAGAAGTTGTTACAGAAATAGTAATTCAGATAGTGACCGCGGCACATTATATGCTGCTATCAATTTGCAGAATGTTCTTTGTTTTTTATTCTCTGCAATTACCTTTCTCAAAGACTTCGTAGTTTCCTGTTTTTAGTTCCCTGTAATTTTACTTCAGACTCCGGAAAAATGATTTTCAGAAGATCCTTATGTATTTTCGGGTAAACATTTTTTACAGTGAGTAATATTTTTAAAGGGTTAAACTTTGAAGGTATTTTAAACACTTTTGAGACACGTCAATGTTTCAATTGCTTCTAAAATTAGCTATAAATGCTCTTATGGCATTAAGTATAACTTTATATACTTTTGAACAGAATATTTTTATGTTCACTTTTAGTGAAATGTTTCAAAATTTTAAGTTAAATTAAATATTTTATCATATTTTAGTGTTATGTGCTTATTTTTTAAAGATCTGTGTTAATGATAGCGAATTTCAATGAATTAAAATTACTTAATTTTTCTGTGAAACCCTATTAAAAAGGGTCCCCAAGCAGATTAAGTATAACAGTATTTGATGTAACATGTACTAAAACTTAAGTGAATGCGTGTACTTTGATATAATTTCTGCCTTATCATTGACAATAAATTACATCGTATATGATCAGTTATTATAGTCATGAAATAATTGTACATCATATTTTATCTGTTATAATTATTATAAAATCTAAATGTGAGGGGGGGGGGGTATCACATCTAACGCCTACGGGCCCTCAAATCCTTAATCCGGCCCTGCGTGACAGTGGAGAGACATTTAAAAAGGCTATGTCGAGCATTACGACAATTACTTTTGATTTTTTTTAAATATCTAGCTTGAGATTTAGCTATAAAGGACTGAGGCATTAGTTTTTCTAGACTTTCAATTAGAATTTCCAAATATTCTGCGAAGGTAACCGTGAACTGCACCTGTCGAGTTCTGTCAGTGGAAATCCAAGCAGAATAAAGCTGGATTCACACAGCGCCACGGACGGACGAAATCCGACGGAAAAAACGTGGCGTCACCTCGTTGTCATGGTTACCGAACAGGAATGTCCGTCGACGGACAATATCAAATCCATTTGATATTGTCCGTCACAGACGATTTGCTTGGCCAATCATAATGAAGCAAGAAGAGAGAGCTTCGGCCATGTTTTGTTTGCTGTTGTGTTTATTAGGAAACGCAGCACAAGTGAGTGATTTATAATTATTACTATTTCTGTGCAGCACAAGCACTTATATTAAAGCATAAAGAGTAATGTGCTGTTTTATGTTGTTATTCACAATACTGCGTTTAAAATTTGTTTCTTAGCATCTTCTATTTTCAATTTGATTTATTAATCACGATATGAGAAAAATAATGTAATAATAGTAAGTAGCAAAGCGTAGAGTTTGAAAAGATTTATAAGTGCATTTAATGTTTCGGCGCTACGTTATTTGCATTTTTATTTTAGAAAATTTTACATTTCTACTACGGTACCACATTTGCGTATTAATATTTATTTGTTGCTCGAATTTAATATTTTGCTTATTGCACTGGACATTTATTTATTCATTTCTTTTGTAAACATATAAAACACTTATCGCCAATATCATAAACATAACTAGTTAGCTGTCAGTTGGATTCACTGACATAACTTCGTCATCAAGTCGGATCCATTGTATGAAAAATCACTTTCAGTTCATAATTTACAGGTTAAAAAGATCACTCTGTCAACAGATTTGTTTTGTTTACAAATCATTTTTATTAACATTGTTATTTGTCGAGGTGATTTCATGTCAGACTGTGAAGAAAATTTGCATTTTAATTTAGTTTGCTACTTAAATGTTTAAAAAGTTTTAATTTTTATCAGTTTCTTTATTGGTATATTAAAACCTTGTTCCTACAATAAACAAGCTGAGGTTACATGCAGGCAAGCCTGAGTACCGGAGTTGCTTCTCCAAAAGCAATGTAAACTTTAACGACATCAAAATTTAATAGTAAAACAAGTTGATCACTAATTTGTTCTAGGTTAGACCTGTTGGGTAAACCTAATTATAGGATCCATGCTACCCAGATGCAAAATCATTGCCAAATCAAATGTAATTAAAGTACAATTAATATTTAGTTTTATCGTATCGGAATATTAACTAACACCTCAACTAATGAATTCATGTTGGTAACAATTCTATAGATCAGTGTCAATGTGGGCTCTATAACCACAGGTGTAATAGAAGGAGGACGATGTACCCCCATATATTTACTTTAAAACACCCTTTTCTCTCCCTTGTTTTTTAAAATTTTAACACAAGCATCTCCTCAGAGCTTTTGATGTCGACAATTTATGCTTGTATCTATAAGCATTCCCCAAATTTTTTCCAGCCCTATGCACTACTGCCTATATAACTGATAAATACCAGAATACTCGTAAATTAATTGCTGTGTGTGGTGCTTCACTTACGATCATCAACATGCTTTCTTAACATTTGCCTTTTTTTTTGCAGCTTTTTTTACCTGGGAAATAACTTTTTTGGACACTGGCATTGCTGTGGGTTGCCGTTTTTTGATTAAAGATGCACAACTGACCATTTGGTACATCTACTCGGTATTTTTATACATGTAAGAATATTTTTAGACTTTTAGTTGGGGAGAATTGTTTTTGGTTCAATTTTTTGCAGAAATTGTGATGAAATAAAATAATATTCTTTGTTCTATATTTTGCTTGCACATTTTTTAATGAATATTGACCCTTAACTTCACATCCAAACCAATTTTATCCCTAGACTAGGAGGAGTGAATTTTAATATAATTACATTAAATCATAATTATTTAATGCTTATGTTATTTATTATGTTCTTGCATTGTTACTTATTTTTTAATCTTATACGTATCACATGATCAATATTGTCGATTTGAAACATATACATATCTTCAGTTTTGCATGCTTCATGGACAAAAAATCACTTGTAGTATTTCATATAGTTGTGGACTGATAATACACATTTATTACATAACACAAGAAAGTGCAAAACTATACCAAAAGCAAAAGCGAGAATAAAAAATTGACACTATTGTAATTCATACATTCCATATGTAGGTGTCAATAATACATGTGTATTGGTAACATAATTCGATTCCCGGGCTGGGCAGGATCGACTCAGCCTTTCATTGCTCCAATGGATTCGATAAAATGGGGACCAAGCACACTTGGGAACTAACACTGGGAATTCTGTGTCAGGTCGTCACTTGATCAGAACATCTGCTTCTCCCTCCTAGCGCCCTTGGTCTCGAAAGCTGGGATGGGCTCAGTAGGTCATGGCCCCCATTGGGCTGTTGTGCCATTGAGTCAGTTAGTTAGTTAGAATTGTAAAAGTGATTGTATCTTAAAACAATACATTTTGCAAAGTTTTCTTTTGTAAAATTCACAAATCATATTCAATCATTGTAAATTGTGTCCAAATTAATAATTCATGTGCAACCGAATTTAAATTATATTTTCAATACTGTTTTTTAATTCCTGAAAAACAACTTGTTGGAAAATGTTTTCTGCATATGTTATATTTGTAAAGACTATGTCACAGTATAATTTTTTTTTTTACAGATGTTATGGGAAAGACTGGTTTGACTTGTACAGGCTGAAATATTGAAATTGTACTTCTTCTGCCCATTATTGTCTTCAAATTATTGATATATGTACTTATGAATGATCAAAATCTTGTAATGTTCTTTGATTTCAGTATTATGATTAAGTACTTCAATAAATTCTTCCTTCAAAATTTTGTTTTGTGACTTTAATGTGTGAGTACAGAATTAATGTGCAAACTGTTGAGTTATTTGAAAGAGGAAAATAAAAAGACAATGTTTGTCTTATGAGATTTGTATTTATTAGCATAAGCATATTACTTTTATTAAAGCATTTTGCATTTCTTATTAATATTTAGTCAGGGTTCACACTGGGGAAAAATACAAGGTGGGATTTTCCGCCTTGACCAAAATTTTAAGTGGGATTTTTAAAGTTTAAGCCTAAAAAAATTTTTTTTTGAGTGGGTTTTCAAAAAATATTGCGGGAATCGCGCGATCGCGCGGCCTAGCGTGAACCCTGAATATTTAGTGTCAAAGGCACAATTTTTTTATGCATTGGCAAAAGTGTATCGTCTATTTGTTATACTCTTTGTAGTTAGTGTACAGGTTTCATCTTATTTTAGAAATGCTTTTTACAGTTAGCAGGGTCACAATTTAGTAAACTGCCTTTTTTAGGATTTCTAAAAGTTGTCTCATGCTTGCATATTTATTAGGAAAAAAATAGGAAAGCTAACACGGAATTTAAGTGTTATAACAATGCCACAATTTATTATATAAAGTGATTTACAGCTCATTTTGAAGAAATATTTAATTCTAGCGCAAATAAAAACAATTCGATTTTATCTTGTAATTTCTAGATCTGATCTTTTTAAAAAAATTGTTAGATATATAATTTTTTTTCCTAAACAGAGAATTTACATTTCATCTAAGCATCGATTTTAAATCAAGAACGAAAAGGATTTGCGTATCATTTTCGCCTGACAAAATCAGTAGCATTTCTGTGCATCTATTTACAATTAGTTGCACCAGCGCTCGCATATGAATCGAACGTTTTTTATTATTTGCTTAGTCCTAATCCTGGAATTCATATTATGTGTGTTACCTTCAGTAAAACGCTTAATATTCCTGCGAACATGTAAACTTATTGCTGTGTGCAAAACTTAAAATTACTGCATTTTCTGTCATTTGATAAGACCGATGAAGTAATGATATTATTTATGTTTGTTGAAAATAAACAGAATTTTCTTTTTATGCAATATGAATATCAATATTAAACAAACATTTATCTCTGCGCGACACTTTTATGAAATGAAATCGCTGCTGAAACCGAATGAAAATTCCACTTTATTAAATGCATCGTCTGCTTCTGAAATCGATGTCTAAATACAGAGCAGTCAAATGACGAAGGCATCCCATTATTGGCTCATGTATAGAGCTTACGCCTTGCAACCATTGGCTGAAACCCACAGCCCGTCGCAGAACCTTTGTAGTTTGAATTGAACTCACGTTTCTCCGTCACGGACGAATTTTGTCCGTCCGTCCGTCGGTTGTATGTGTGAATCCAGCTTAAGTTACTTCATCATCAGGATCCCACTCTTCAGCCGGATTCACACATACAACCGACGGACGGACGGACAAAATTCGTCCGTGACGGAGAAACGTGAGTTCAATTCACACTACAAAGGTTCTGCGACGGGCCGTGGGTTTCAGCCAATGATTGCAAGGCGTAAGCTCTCTACATGAGCCAATAATGGGGTGCCTTCGTCATTTGACGGCTCTGTATGTAGACATCGATTTCAGAAGCAGACGACGCATTTAATAAACTCGAATTTTCATTCAGTTTCAGCAGCGATTTCATTTCATAAAAGTGTCGGGCAGAGATAAATGTTTGTTTAATTTTGAAAAAGAAAATTCTGATTATTTTTAACAAACATAAATAATATCATTACTTCAGCGGTCTTATCAATGAGCTTCGTAAATGACAGAAAATACATAAATTGTAAGTTTTGCACACAGCAATAAGCTTACATTTTCGCAGAAATATTAAGCGTTTGACTAAAGGTAACACACATAATATAAATTCCAGGATTAGGATTAAGCAAAGAGTAAAAGATGTTAGATTCATATGCGAGCGTTGGTGCAATTAATTGTAAATAGATATTCAGAAATGATATTGATTTTGTCAGGCGAAAATGATACGCAAATCCTTTTCGTTCTTGATTTAAAATCAATGCTAAGAAGAAATTTAAATTTTCTGTTTAGGAAAAAAAATTACATATCTCACAATTACTTTTTAAAAAAGATCAGATCTATAAATTACAAGATAAAATTGAATTGTTTTTATTTGCACTAGAATTTAACATTTCTTCAAAATGAGCTGTAAAAAACTTTATATAATCAAGGAAGTGTGGCATTATTATAACACTTAAATTGCATGTTAGCCTTCCTATTTTTCTCCTAATAAATTGCAAACATGAGACAACTGTTAGAAATCCTAAAAAAACGCAGTTTACTAAATTGTGACCGTGCTAACTGTAAAAAGCATTTCTAAAATAAGAATATTGTCCCTTGCATTTTGAAACCTGTACAGTAACTACAAAGAGTATAACATATAGATGATAATTTTGCCAATGCGTAAAAAATTGTGCTTTTAACACTAAAGCAAAATGCTTTTATAAAAGTAATATGCTTATGCTAATAGATACAAATCTCAGAAGAAAAACATTGTCTTTTTATTTTCTTCTTTCAAATAACTCTAAAGTTTGCACACTAATTCGGTACTCACACATTAAAGTCACAAAACAAAATTTTGAAGGAAGAATTTATTGAAGTACTTAATTATAATACTGAAATCAAAGAACAATACAAAATTTTGATCATTCATAAGTACATATATCAATAATTTGAAGACAATAATGAGCAGAAGAAGTACAATTTCAATATTTCAGCCTGTACAAGTCATCTGTCTTTCCATAACATCTGTAAAAAAGAAAAAAACAGTTAATACTGTGACGTAATCTTTACAAATATAACATATGCAGAAAACATTTTCCACCAAGTTGTTTTCTAGGAATTAAAAAACAGTATTGGAAATATAATTTATATTCGGATGCACATAAATTGTTAATTTGGCAACATTTTAGGGACTTATTGTGGGGAAGAGCCTTTTTGTATAGGAATTTGGATTTTTTTTCGCTAAAATTCCACAATTTTCCAGTTTTAATATTATGAATACCTGGACATAGAAAATTGCTTAGCGCAAAATATTGAATTTTCTATAGCGTTTGAAATAAAAAATAAATTAATCGATCTAGTAATGAATGTTTAATGTTTTTGTGAATTAAGGCAGTATCCAGAGGGGAAGGGGTACCCACGGGCCTGACCCCCCCCCCCCTCCGAAACCTTTTGCAATGTAACACATATTCCTCCCTGAAACTTTCCTGAAACCTCCCCCACCCCGAAAAAAATTTCTGGTTACGGACGGCTATTTTGCTAACGAGTAAAACCAATAAATAGAAATATTTATTTCTATAAATAGTTGGAAACTCTAAAATTGAGTTATACTGAATATGTTACGTCGTTGATCACTCGGCGAGTCCCTAGGAAGGCAATTTTAAAGGGCAGCAAATTGTGCAGAATTTAAAAATTTTCATTTAAAAAAGTCAAGGTAACCCCTTGTAAATGTGAAATATAAATTATACTATGCTGAAACAACACAATAGTTTTTCTTTTACAAATTTTAAAGCATCCTTTTGGGAAGGATGATATAAAATTTGTAAAAGAAAAACCAGTGGCTTGTAAGCATCGTTTGAGAAGGCCGACACGTGGCTCTTCGATATGGGCTTTAGTAGGAAGGTGGGGGAGGGATACAGGAATTGCTCCCTGGGATTTAATAAAATAATGTTAATTTTGTTCTGCATTTTTATGAGTATTTTTATGAATAAAAACGTTTAAATTTGAAAAAGTTTTTGATTTTCCTAATATTTTTCAGTCCTAAATGCCTCTCCTAAAACCACAAAATGCACCAGTTTGCATATAGTTTTCAAAATTTTCCCGGGGGAGAATCCCACGGACCCCCTTCACTGTTACAATCTCATATCTCCAGCTAAGGGGGATCCTTCATATGGCTCTACCCTTCTAAATATTGAGCTAAAAGAGCCATGCCGTGGGTCACATTAATTTTTTTTTTTTTTTTTTTTTTTTTTTTTTTTTTTTTTTTTTTTTTTTTTTTTTTTTTTTTTTTTTTTTTTTTTTTTTTTTTTTTTTTTTTTTTTTTTTTTTTTTTTTTTTTTTTTTTTTTTTTTTTTTTTTTTTTTTTTTTTTTTTTTTTTTTTTTTTTTTTTTTTTTTTTTTTTTTTTTTTTTTTTTTTTTTTTTTTTTTTTTTTTTTTTTTTTTTTTTTTTTTTTTTTTTTTTTTTTTTTTTTTTTTTTTTTTTTTTTTTTTTTTTTTTTTTTTTTTTTTTTTTTTTTTTTTTTTTTTTTTTTTTTTTTTTTTTTTTTTTTTTTTTTTTTTTTTTTTTTTTTTTTTTTTTTTTTTTTTTTTTTTTTTTTTTTTTTTTTTTTTTTTTTTTTTTTTTTTTTTTTTTTTTTTTTTTTTTTTTTTTTTTTTTTTTTTTTTTTTTTTTTTTTCCATAGTAGATAGGTAAAATTTTCTAAAATAAAAATGCAAATAAAGTAGCGCCGAAACATTAAATGCACTTATGCATCTTTTCAAACTCTACGCTTTGCTACTTACTATTATTACATTATTTTTCTCATATCGTGATTAATTAATTAAATTGAAAATAGAAGATGCTAAGAAACAAATTTTAAACGCAGTAATGCGTATTACAACATAAAATATCACATTACTCTTAATGCTTTAATATAAGTGCTGCACAGAAATAGTAATAATTATAAATCACTCACTTGGGCTGCGTTTCCTAATAAACACGACAGACAAAACATGGCCGAAGCTCTCTCTTCTTGCTTCATAATGATTGGCCAAGCAATTCGTCAGTGACGGACAATATCAAATGGATTTGATATTGTCCGTCGACGGACGTCCGTCACAGACGAATTGCTTGGCCAATCATAATGAAGCAAGAAGAGAGAGCTTCGGCCATGTTTTGTTTACTGTTGTGTTTAATAGGAAGCGCAGCACAAGGGGCCTCGGTGGCCGAGCGGTCTTAGTACCAGTTTCCGCCCGCTGCTTGCGCGCAGTAACGAGGTCGTGGGTTCGATTCCCACCTTGCCCTGGGTGTATTTCTGTTATTTCCCCTCTTTGTGATGTAATAAAATCTTTCATGTATTGTCCTGTGCTATCTGTCATATTGGACGACAGTTCATAAGCGAGTCCCGAGACTAAGCACACGAACTGGAAAATAAATGTACTTCAATAAAAAAAATCAATAAAGCGCAGCACAAGTGAGTGATTTATAATTATTACTATTTCTGTGCAGCACAAGCACTTATATTAAAGCATTAAGAGTAATGTGCTGTTTTATGTTGTAATACACAAAAAATTTGTTTCTTAGCATCTTCTATTTTCAATTTCATTTATTAGTCACGATATCAGAAAAATAATGTAATAATAGTAAGTAGCAAAGCGGAGAGTTTGAAAAGTATTTATAAGTGCATTTAATGTTTCGGCGCTACTTTATTTGCATTTTCATTTTAGAAAATTTTACATTTCTACTACGGTACCATATTTACGTATTAATATTTATTTGTTGCTCGAATTTAATATTTTGCTTAGTGCACTGGACATTTATTTATTCATTTCTTTTGTAAACATATAAAACACTTATCGCCAATATCATAAACATAACTAGTTAGCTGTCAGTTGGATTCACTGACATAACTTCGTCATCAAGTCGGATCCATTGTATGAAAAATCACTTTCAGTTCATAATTTACAGGTTAAAAGATCACTCTGTCAACAGATTTGTTTTGTTTACAAATCATTTTTATTAACATTGTTATTTGTCGAGGTGATTTCATGTCAGACTGTGAAGAAAATTTGCATTTTAATTTAGTTTGCTACTTAAATGTTTTAAAAGTTTTAATTTATGTTCGTTTCTTTATTGGTATATTAAAACGTAGCTCCTACAATAAACAAGCTGAGGTTACATGCAGGCAAGCCTGAGTACCGGAGTTGCTTCTCCAAAAGCAAATGTAAACTTTAACGACATCAAAATTTAATAGTAAAACAAGTTGATCACTAATTTGTTCTGGGTTAGACCTGTTGGGTAAACCTAATTATAGGATTCATGCTACCCAGATGCAAATACATTGCCAAATCAAATGTAATTAAAGTGCAATTAATAATTAGTTTTATCGTATCGGAATATTAACTAACACCTCAACTAATGAATTCATGTTGGTAACAATTCTATAGATCAGTGTCAATGTGGGCTCTAACCACAGGTGTAATCGAAGGAGGACGGTGTACCCCCATATATTTACTTTAAAACACCCTTTTCTCTCCCTTGTTTTTTGAAATTTTAACACAAGCATCCCCTCACAGCTTTTGATGTCGATAATTTATGCTTGTATCTATAAGTATTCCCCAAGTTTTTTCCAGCACTATGCATTACTGCCTATATCACTGATAAATACCAGAATACTCGTAACATTAATTGCTGTGTGTGGTGCTTCACTTACGATCATCAACATGCTTTCTTAACATTTGCCTTTTTTTTTTTGAAGCTTTCTTTACATGGGAAATAACTTTTTTTGACACTGGCATTGCTGTGGGTTGCCGTTTTTTGATTAAAGATGCACAACTGACCATTTGGTACATCTACTCAGTATTTTTATACATGTAAGTATATTTTTAGACTTGTAGTTGGGGAGAATTGTTTTTGGTTCAGTTTTTGCAGAAATTGTGATGAAATAAAATAATATTCTTTGTTCTATGTTTGCTTGCACATTTTTTAATGAGTATTGACCCTTAACTTCACATCTAAACCAATTTTATCCCTAGACTAGGAGGAGTGAGTTTTAATATAGTTACATTAAATCATAATTATTTAATGCTTGTGTTATTTATTACGTTCTTGCATTGTTACTTATTTTTTAATCTTATACGTATCACATGATCAATATTGTCGGTTTGAAACATATACATATCTTCAGTTTTGCATGCTTCATGGATAAAAATTCACTTGTAGTATTTCATATAGTTGTGGACTGATAATACACATTTATTACATAACACAAGAAAGTGCAAACCTATACCAAAAGCAAAAGCGAGAATAAAAAATTGACACTATTGTAATTCATACATTTCATATGTAGGTGTCAATAATACATGTGTATTGGTAACATAAATTGTCAAAACTAGGTGCGGATCTTTGGCTGGGCAATCTGGGTGACCACACAGCACCGGCTCATTATTATCGACTTGTAATTATCAAATTGTTTATTGGGATGATAATGGAGGCTGAGTGGTAACCTTTTGAGCTACCATGCCAAAGGTCCGGAATTCGATTCCTGGGCTGGGCCGTGACCTTCGAAATTGAGGAGGCCTGCTCGCTTAGGGGAAACCAGTTGTATTAGTCATCACATTAGGGGACTGGAGAACAAGACGAAGCAAGAAGCCATAGCGTCCAGGAGGGTGAATTTGTGCATTGCACGTGGTTTTTGTGTTCCATTTTGGAATTTTCTTTTCCAAATTTATCTACATATATTTTAACAATGATCTTAAAGAACCAAGGAACAATTTAATTCAAGGTGAGTAAAAATGTTTTCTCATTTTGTCTTAGTGCATATTTATTTTAAACACATTATATACTGTGGTAGTTAAGCTGTGATAGATAAGCTTAATGTGTAAGACTGTTAGCTCATGATTTTTATGCAATTTTTAATCTTGTTCTTAAATTTGAACTGGACTTATTACGTAAATCATGTGCTTTTTTTTATTCAGTTCAGTCAGATGCGTTTGTATATTAATAGTAAAACTTTCTTGCAATAGATAAGAAAAATAAAACGTTTTCTGGTGACATATCAAGTTTTTAAAAAATTTAATCAATTTTAATACTATCTTAAATGAGTATATAGACCTAAATTATGCCTTAAAATATTTCATTTATTTTTAAATTCTGAAATCAGACCCCATGAAACTTCTAAATCCGTGAGTTAGTTTATAAGAATAAAATAGTAAAATATTTCGCCAAGTAAATAAGGAATTTAGCCAATTTTTTGTCTTAAGTAAAGCGTTATTTAATTCATTTTCTTTTTATATCAACGTATGTCAGAGACGTTGCATTAATTTTTTTACAGCGTTCTAACTTTTATGACCCCCCCCCCCCTTAATATAATAAGACATTAACTTATTTAAATGAGTTTTCTTAGTGATTGCAAACCTTTGTATATTTTTTTCCTTTTTTTAACAAGTAGGTACAATTTATTCTATTCATAATGTCAAACATTTTATTTACAGATGCCCAATACTTGTTGTGCACCGAAGTGCAAAGGCAACTACAATAAAGAAAACAAAGTTGCTGTCTTCTGTTTTCCAAAAAATGAAGAATTACTACAAAAATGGATTAAATCTATACCAAGAGAAAACTTAGTTGTGACAAAAAATTCAAGGGTAAATTATTTCATAATATATATTAAAATTGTATTTGAAAACTCTTGCAATCATTAACATTTATTGTATAAATTAGTAACAATTACAAACTAAGGTTATAAACTGAGCGTCGCTTCTCATAATTTAATCTTAATGATTTATTTAAAATTGTGCAGCTACATTTTGTAATCAATAAGAAAGTATGAATTGAATCTTTTATTTACATATACTTTAGCTCAAAAACAATTTTGTTGCTATTATGATTCAAGTTTAAAAATAATCTGATATTTAAAAATATATGTGCCTTTAAGGATTCTCAGTCTCTCTCTCTTTATATGTATATATATATATAGTTTAGAAGTACAACATTAATTAGTTCTCTTTATACCATTAAGCATGTATGAGTCTTCTACATTACACTTACAGTTAATGGCACTTACTTTAAATGAAGAAAAATAATAGGCACATAAAATTAGTAGTATCTAACAAATTATTCATAAGATTGGAAATATAAGTCCAACTAAGAATTTACAAATATTTTACTTAGATAAAGCATGACTTAATTAGTGTTCACTCAATCCATTCAGTTTTTTTTTAAATCTTTATGTGTGAAAAATAATAGAAGAATAAACACATAGTATAAATTTATGTGTTACTTGGTCTTCTAAATATGAGCTTATTCAGTATTTTATAGCTTTTAATAGATTGGTTTTGTTCTCTTTATGATTATCATATGTTTGAACTATTCAAAACAAAAACATACAAATATATAAGAAATTGCTGCTCATATATAATATCTATGCCTATAAGGCAGAACGAGAACTTCTTCATATTAGCAGGAGAATCAACTTTACAGTCATATTCTTTTGAATTCCTTTTTGTTTCAGTAAATTAACAAATATGAAATTAATGAACTAAAACTTGGATATTATTTAAAGTAAAGTTTTTGTTATAGGTCTGTGAAAAACATTTTCAAGATGGTGATATTGAACATTATACATCTTTTTATAAAGAGTCGAGTGGAGAAACTTTGACTGCTAAGTTAAAGAAACCGAGGTTGAAAGATGGAGCTATTCCATCAATATTTCCAGACTGTCCTAAATATTTGTCCTCTACGAAAAGTTTTCGTGATGATCCAAGTCATAAGAAGAGATTGTTAGAAGAAGAACACATAAATAAAGCTTTAGAGGAAAGCTTGTGAAGTAAGGAGAGCTTCGACAAAAGGTTTGCTTTCAGTGACTTTTCTGAAATGTTAAGCTGTTTTCAGTTTAATAAAATACCATTATTTTGGTCAAAAATTGAAAAAAATAATAGTTTGATGTTTTTTGGAGTTAATGTAACAGATGATGTACCTTTAGTAACATATATTATAGTTATTAATAGTGATTTGAATCTAAATGTGTATTATAAAGGCCAAAATGTAATTAAGTACAAAGCAGCTCCGCTAACATTAAAAGTCAACAATTTCAATGAAGTAGTTGATATATTAAACTTTTTTGAATCCAAGTCAGTAAATAATAACTCTTTCACAGAAAATATAGATATTATAACATCAACTTTACAAAATTCATTAAATCTCATGGAAGATAAATTTAAAGTATTCATAGAATTTCTAATTGAACAAGTTGAATTATTAAAAGTAAATCCTGCAAGATATCGTTATTCCCCTGAAGTGTTGATTTTTTCCTCGTTACTTTACCACATATCACCTCAAGCATATAAATGTATTAGAAATTCCAATAACTTAATATTGCCAGCTCCAAGTACTATGCGAAAAGTAAGTTCTATGCTGAAATCCACACCCATTTTTGAACAACAGGATAAATACTTTCTTTTACATACAAAACAAATTTTTTCAAAATTAAGTAACAAAGATTTAAATGTGTTTTTAATGGTTGATGAAATATATATTAAGCCATACATGGATTACAAAGGTGGTAATATCGTAGGTAGCTCACCAGACAGCACAGAATTAGCTGCTAGTGCCCATGTGTTTATGGTAAGCAGCATTTCTTCTCCCTTTAAAGATGTTGTGTATATTTTTCCTGTGAGCCATATTGTTGCTTCCCAATTATTTAATTTAATTAAAAAAGTCATTTTGGGATTAGAAAATATTGGTTTCAGTGTTGAAGGTGTCATTACCGACAATAATGCAATAAATCGTAAATCAATGTCTTTTTTTAGTGATCCTCCAAAATTTCAAATTAAATATCAACATCCAGCTCATGACTCCAGATTTATTCATTACGTTATTGATACAGTCCATTTATTGAATTCAATTAGAAATAATTGGTTTAATCAAAAGAATGGTTACTTTATGTATTATCCTCCATTTGAAGAAGATAAATTTCAAACAGCCTCTCTTAATGTTTTAAGGAAAATGTTTGATATTGAGGCCACACAATTGCTGAAGTTTGGCTATGGTTTAACGCGAAAGGCTCTTTGGCCTACAAATTTGGAGCGCCAGAATGTTAGTCTTGTTTTAAAGGTTTTTAATAGAAATCTTGTTCAAGGTGTATTAGAGTTGGGGGGGAAACATAATCTACTGCATTACAAAGAAACGGGTAATTACATCAACTTAATTTGCGACTGGTGGGACATTGTTAATGTTAAATCTGCATCTAAAGGAAAGTTTAAGAGAAACCCTATGTGTGAGCCAGTGACTAATTCATCTGATGATGTAAGAAAAGAATTCTTGCAAAAAGTTGTCATTTGGCTAAATAAGTGGGAAGCAATGAATGCTGATAATGGAAAACTTACCAAGGAAACACATTCAGCTTTACGCCACACTACAGAGGCGTTTTTAAGCTTAATAGATCATTGAACAAAAGACTTGAGTATGTCATGTTTATTGTTGGGCAAAATTCAAACTGATAAGCTGAAATCACGTTTTGGTCAATACCGAAGCTTGTCTGGAGATCAATACCATATATCTATCCGGCAACTTTATGAAGCTGAAAATAAGCTTCGCATAAGCGAGGAGTTGAGACTTATGTCTCATTCTTCAGGCAGCTTCAATATAAATATCTATGATGATTCTGATTTTCATGAAACAGCCGACACCACTGAAATTTTTAATCAGATATTTTCAGAAATTGAAGTAACGGATTCTGATATAAATAAAGTAACCAATTCTTTACCTATAATTATGTATTTAGCAGGTTATTGCGCACGTATTGTTTTTAAAAATATAAATTGCATTGAATGTAGAAAAAAAATAATTACAGATAAAGAAATGAATGTTGATGTCAATTGTAAATTTATAAGGAATTGTGATAGGGGCGGTTTACTTTATCCATCAGAATTTATTACTAATGTAGTCCTTCATGTTTATGTTGTGACACAGAAGTTAATCAGTGACAAATATGAGCTTCACTTTTTAAAAGTCCTTAATCAACGAAACTTAGTGATGAGGATAGTAGAAGATATACTAATGAGTAAAGACATGTGGGAATTCCCAGTTTGTAGTTGTGGTTATCATTCTGAAAGAATCGTGTCAAAGATAATGAGATCATCCACAAATACATTGCTTAACAATTATTGTAAACGTAAAAATGATAGACACGAAGGGGAAAAAAACAAAGTCACTAATAAAGTGACAGGGAAAGAAAAGTCGGAAAGTAAAAGGAAATTGAAAACATTAACTAATAGTGATAAATCAAATTCTGATTCATGTAAAAAAACTAAAACAGTTTAATCACCATAAAAACATTTGCATTTTTGTAAATTTTGTAGTGACATTTTGACATAAATAAGAGCTGATAAATCTTATCAGTAATTTCTTTATGTATTTGAAATAGTTTATGGGAAAGTTGGGTGTCATTTCCTTTTTTTTTAACTTCATTAATAAAAAAAATGTAAATGTCATGAAAAAATCTTTTTTTTTTCTTTTCAATTTTATTCAGCAAGAGGAAATTTTTTATGCTTCATAAAATTATAATTTAAAAAAAAAATAATAGCAAAGAAAAAAAATTGACGACTAAATAATTTAAATTATTTTAAACCTAAATTGCTATTGAGGTGGAATTACATGGCAAAAGATATTGTACTCAAAATCTTTGTTATAGCATATTTTGACAAATTTGCATTTATTTTATTAATATTTGTAATACTATTAAATTATTATTGTCGCTAAGCTGAAAGTTAAATCATTGTAATTAAAATGCAAAACTTCATGTATTGAAAATGTTGATTTAAAAGTAAAAGTGTCCACCTCTTGCTCCTTCAAGCATTAAAAAATTGTTTAGTAGTTGTTCCCTGCAAGAATCATGTAACATATGAGTTTCGGTTCGGCTGTGCTTTGTTCTATATAGTTTTTGTTCCCTGCAAGAATCATGTAACATATGAGATTCTGCTTGGCTGTGCTTTGTTCTATATAATTTATGTTTATGAATAAAAGGTTTTTCTTATCGAGTTTCTGTTTTTATATGATTCGATTTCTGTAACACAGTTAAAGGATCAAAGTTTCAAGTACTAATTCACAGATCCTGCTCTAAAGCAGTAGCGTAATCATATGAAGGAAGCTCATTGTATTTTCCTTTAAACAAATATATGTACCTGTATATATATTAAGAGCAAAGAAGATAACTCACTAAGATCTTGTTTGAAAATAGCTGTGAAAAGTAATTAACTGCTTTTTGTTTATTTAGAAATTTTTCATACAGAAAAATTTCTACATGTATATATACATTTAATTCTTATGTTTAGCTGCTAATTTTCTTATGAAGCAATGAATCTCAAGTTTTTATCAAAGCATTTATCAAAATTAAGTCCTAAAAGTTCAACATTTACTGAAACCAAGAAAGAAAATAGCCGTAATGTGTAACTTAAAAAAAAAATCGATGGAAAGGCAGAAAGTTGTGCGTGTCATTTTTCTCCTTTTAATTGAATGAATGAATGAATAAAAATAACAAGAGGAAATAAACTTTATAAAGTTCAACATGAGTGTTTCTTGCTAAGGAATCATCCTAAATGCTGATGACATCAAACATTTTTTTATGTTCTTAAAACAAAAGAAAAAATCGCCAAAATATTAATTTTTCTTTCTTTTCATTATAATTTTGAAATGATTAGAAGAAAGATTACTTGGTCTTTAATATTAAAATTTCAAAATATAATACGGAAAGCAGCAAGAGATTGCAAGACGCACATATTCAAATGCGAAAACATCGCGAATTCTGCTTCATGTGTTCAAAGAGGTTGCAGCTCTTTCCCCTAACGTGATGACTCATTGACCCTAGCAAGCAGGACTCCTAGTCTCGAAGGTCACGGCTGGGCAGGATCGACTCAGCCTTTCATCGCTCCAGTGGATTTGATAAAATGGGGACCAAGCACACTTGGGAACTAACACTGGGAATTCTGTGTCGGTCTACCCCACACTTCACCCTTCTATTGTTCGTCCCTACCTGTCACCATGAATAGAAGGGTCTTGGGGGATTAAGAAGGGACAATAGGGGTTGGAAGCGAGAATTGGACATCTGACGTGCTCCTTGAATTTAGGGAAAACATTCTTTCATAGGGATATTTAGCGGGATTTTACTTATCGTGTGGCCCCACATTTCGCCGCTCTGGAGACTGGCTCCAGATTTTAATGGATTGGGGACACTCCCCCTGCCAATCAAACACACAGGAGATTTCCCCAATTGCAGGACGGGGTAGTGAAGGGATTTTTTCCCCCTCTAACGCCGACACGTGGTGGCTTTCGGACTTTGGCCATTTTTATTTCCTTTTCATTAGCGCATTCACGCTTTTAATAGTTTAATGAAGTTTAATTTCACCGAATCAAGGCGGGGAGGGAAGTTATTGATGCACAATGAGTATGTATTTAGGATACACTCCAGAAGTGGGATATTTAACACGTCCTTTGCATAAAATTTCATGTCGCATTTCAACTTTCAATCTTTCAGCATCCTGTATGTATTTAAAATGATTTTAAAAGTTCGACATAATTTCAGCACGTGCTAATTCAAATCTGCATATTTCCTGTTTTATTTCAATAATTTATTTTTTTTCTAAACGATCTTAGAGTCAGTTTTCAATTCTTATTAGCAATTTTAAAACGTGGCGACTAACAAAACTGAGCCTACCAGCCAGACGACTAACCAAATTTTCCAGTTTTCACCTATATTGCAAGTCCTTATTAACTCTTCACTCTGGTACTGATTAATAGGGATCCACGTAGTCCTTGTTTTCCAATTTGTCAAAATTTAAATGTTTGTTCAAATTTGATAGTTATGCTACTTTGGCATTTAAGCAATTTTGGTGGTTGAATGTATATCCCAATATCAATCAGCTTATATCATAATTATTGTGATATTTATCATCTTATATAAATATATATATCTATTAACACTAATAATAGCACTAATAATATTCCTGGTCCTCTCTTTACAAAGTGCTTATCTTTCACTAAGCAAATGATGTATGAATGCTTGTATTAAGAGAATAATATTTTTTATAAATAAAATGCCTTCTTTTTGTTCTGTTATCAGTTTGCTACTTATTTATAAAGCATAAAGGCAAAGTACCAAATTCCTTTAAAGAAGAGTTAAACTTTACTAGCACCATTCATTATCATATTAAGGGAGACCAGGTAGGAATGGGGTGCTTAAGGTTTGAAGCGAAGTTTTAGGTCTAAGATACAAAAAAAAAACCATACCCTAGGTTAAGAAACAGTTTCTTAATATATTTTTAAATACACTTTTATGTACAAAGTTTTTTTAAAAAAGTTAAGATATAATTTTCAAAAATGAAAAATAAAAGTAACTCGATCAACCCCATTCTGCCCCTTGCATGGGGCAGAATGGGGTACAATGGGTTTTGGAATATTATAGATTATTTTTTGTATTTAAAGTATTTCGAAGTTCACACATCAGTACTGAGATGAGACTCAGACAGAAGAGGGTAAGAATTTTTTTTTTTAATTTTTAAACCCAGTTTGGTCCAAAATAAAACAAAAAAACTTATTTTTAATGATAAAATTGTGTTTATTTTCTATGAATTTGTAAATTATTAAGTATTAAGTTATACAGTAAAGTAATAAGTAGTATTAAGTTATACAATGCTTGCAAAAATCACATATGAATATTGATTCATCATCGTCTCCTTCAATACCTGCACATGAGTTGTGTGCCCACTTTTCGCATTTAAAGCATATGATGTTGAATGCAGATCATCACAATACAAACACAAACATGACGCGTCTTTATCTTCTTCAGAGCTTTCATTTGAGCGGTCCTCTAACGCCTCATTCTGTTTGTTTGGTCTCTGCTTACTGGGCTTAGGCCCTTTTTCTGAACCAATAGGTATATATGTATTATATATTTGTTATATAAACGGGGCGGAACGGGGTTCCACGACCCCGTTCTGCCCAGCGTGTTAAAATGTGAGAAAAGTTACGTGACTACCATTAACCATTTATGTTTCGATCATTGCATCATGGAAAAATATATTTAAAAACATGACTAATTCAATGGAATTAAAGTTAATTAGGGAAAAAATACGGAAAGAAAGCTTATCTCGCTTCGAAACTTTTCAAATATTGCACTTGCACACAATTTATTGCTAAAAGCTGGCAAAGGGAGTTAATGAACTCCAGCAGTCAGACAGACGCTACCCATCAATGTCCGACATGCAACTGAGGCTTGTGAAGCTTTGCTGCGTTACTCTAAAATAACGCCACTGGGAGGGGGGGGGGAATAAATGCCGTATCTCGTTCTATCCCGGTCTCACCTACTTATAAACTCTTACTTTATTATATAGGATATAGATAATTTCCATAACATTTCCATAATGCACTCTAACGGAAGTTACTGAATTCTATTGCAAACTGCTTCTTAAGGCTATAGCAACAGTCATCTACAGTGTGCAACAAAAGAAAAAAAATTTGAATAAAAATAGTTAAATATAAAAATAATCTACTCATCTATAAACAGAATACCTAACGAGTTTTATTAACCCTACTCCTTGCCGCTCCTAGTTCTAATAAAAATGATATTAAAATATTTTTAAGCATTAAGTGTAGAAGTTAAAATCTGTAGTTTCAAGCTAATTGTATACTAATGAATTACCCAGCTATCCTTTTCATAACCACCTCCCATTCATTTTATTATCCCGTTCCCCACAAAACTTGTAATGACTAAACAGAAAATGAAATAATTAAAACCTAGTTTACCTTATTGAACATCGTTGTTCTGTAGAGACTTACTCATAAAATTGAACAGCAGCGTTGTCGCTCGCATTAATGTAAGGAAGAGTCACTTATGCGAAGTAACATGAATTATTACTTTAAACATTGGGCGATGAACTTTTCCAAAAATATGACTGCATATGCAATGCGAGTACTTTGCAACAAATTCTCAGACAGCTCCAGATCTTAACCCATTAATAACTGACGTGAAAACTCATTTTTTGCCGTTTTTTAGCCTACTTTCCCGTAAAAGTAAAAAAAAATAATAATAAAGCATGAAAGAAGGCTTAATGTATAGTGAAAATATAGTTAAAAATCAAGAAAAGTCAAAAATAAGTGAAGTAATTAAATAAAGATTGAAAAATAAAAAATTTGACAGTAGGGTATTGAGATGGGGAAAAAATGTGTCTGTCGGTCTGTCTGTCTGTCTGTCTGTCTGTCTGTCGGTCTGTCTGTCTGTCGGTCTGTCCCCCCCCTAATAACTTTTGAACGAATAGTCCGATTGGAAAAATTCTTTTTGCATTCGAAAGATCTCGGCGAGGACATCTCATTTCTATATTTTACTTTTTGATTTGAACAATTTTTTGTTCAATTTTGAACAGTTCAAAAAATTTTAACATTAGCGCCTATGGACAAAATTGAAGCAAATTCTGTAAACTCTGGGCACAAGAGCCAAGTTCCTATTGAAAGCTTATTGAAAGGAGTTCTCGGCGTGAAATATTGATTTGAACAGTTTTTGTTCATTTTTGAACAGTTCAAAAAATTAACACAGAGCTTACGGGGAAATTTCAACCCTATATAAATCCTGATCTAACGGACAGATTTGCTTGGAACAAACTTTATCGGAAAGCTCTTATAACGTAGAACATGTAGAAATAGAAAGTTTATCCAGAACTTACGAGCCTTTTTTGCTATGACATTTTTTGATCGGGATTTTCAAGGATATTTCTCAGTGACTCAATGAGTGAAATAATGAATGAATGAATAAATGAAAGAGTGAAAGAATAAATCAATGAATAAATGAATGAGGAAAAGAATGAATGAATAAATTATTGAATAAATGAAAATGTAAATAAATAAGTGAATAAATACATGAATGCGTAAATGAATGAATAAACACTTGAATGAGGTAACGAATGAATGAATAAATGCATGGCTGAATAAATGAAAGAATGAATGAGTGAGTGAATGAATATGTATTATCCGTTGAAAAAGGTATATTTTCAATAATTAGAACTAAAGATAAATCAGAAAGAGAGAGAAAGAGATAGCTAGATTATAAATTTGAATTTGGTGTATACGGGAAAGTAGGCTCGTATAGTTCTAGACGGAACTTCTTGTCTTATGTATATTTTTAAGTAACTTTTTTTTTTTTTTTTGTATGTGCTACACAACGTTTCAATGAGTATAGGGGTAAAATTCCACCCAAAAAAAAGTTACCTAAACAAAGAAAAACGGCAAGAAAAAAGTTTTCACTAACGTTGCGAAAACGCAACGTCAGTCATTAATGGGTTAAATCTTGCAAAGAACACAGCTGAAAACATAAATTGAACCGGTTCAATTTGCACCATTCGTTTCGAGTTCTTTGTTTTGAAGAACAATCCCTAAGTTTTGTCTAAGAAATTTACTAAACATAGAGAAATTGTATAAATATCGACACAAATAAAGTCGTACAGAAATATCAGCATTTATTGAGGAAAAAAAAATACTGAAATATCACGACAGAATGTTGTAAGCTTAATAAAAAACCTTATAATACAAACATAAATTACTATGCAAGAGAATAATAATACAAAGCAAAGTTAAGTCATTACTTCTCACTTTAATATAAAGGAGTAATTAAGGCTTAATGTCTAACAAAAAAAAAGTGCAGAAGTCCTAAATTCTTCGGAACTTGGTGAAATCAGTGCAAGCTATAAAAACTAATTCCATCTTGTAAAGAAATAAACAGCCTTTCAAGCATTAACGTTTTAAACTGAAGTAACTGTTTCATATCTACCAACTATTTAAAACATTAATGAATAATGTGTGAAGTGAAAAATCTAGGGAAGTGAAAAAAAATAAGAATTTCAAAAGTACCAAGCATTATATGAGAACAAGATGATTAATACGCAATGTAAACACACAGTACTTTTATTTGGAAATACAGTAAAACCTGTAAAGTTGACCACCTTTGTATATTAACCACCTGTCTAAGTTGACCTCTTTTGCCAGGAATGGAATTAGCCATTCACCCTCTATAAGTTGATCACCTGTCTAAGTTGACCACTAAAGCGCTGCACCACACGTGATCAACTTACACAGGTTTCACTGAACTACTTGAATAATAAGAAGAAATTGTTAACGCATTTTGTAACGTTATGTACTCGAAAAGAACAATGAGTACTTGAAAAGAAAAAAACCCTAATGCTAAAGACAACCAAAAATTTAAAAAACTGAGATTAAATTGCATACAAAAGGGGGACATTTTGGACAAAAATATTTTTATAACTAGATTAATTAATAAGGATGTAATATTTAATATTTATGATTAACTGATATGATCACTGAAACTTAAAATAAGTTTCGAGAAATTCCTTATATTTTCGGCCGAATTTTCAAGTGAACGTGCCAAAATTACGTCTGTGCAAGTTGTTTACTACAGAAGTTGAAACTTTTTAAAAAATGTTAAGCTCAAAGTTGTTAATGTTAAGATTCAGAATCGGAAAGTAAATGAAAACTAGGAAATTTTACCGAGGCCGAACCAATCGGATTTCGAAATGCACAAAAAATCGGGACCGACCCTTAAAAGCACAAAAAAAAAAAAAAAAAAAAAAAAAAAAACGGACAAAATGCGTAAATTTTTCTCGTATTTTTTAACAGTTGGAAGTTGTGCTAAATTAATAAATAAATAAGTTTCCTCCAAGTAGGCTCCTTCTCTAAGAATTTACAATATAAGTTGTAATTTGATAGCATATTTATGCATCAAAGTTAGCTAGTTCCTTCCGAAGGAAAAAAATCATGGAAAGAATCAGCCAGAATTCTTGGAAAATCTCCTGCCACTATTTCCAAAGCAGGTATGAAGATGTGTTAGCATACTAAACAATATTAAGGGTTTTTTTTTTTACTATATGAAATCAAACAACAATTTGAGTTTTGTCACGTCTATCACATACACCAGTGGTTCCCAACCTTTCCTTCCTTGCGAACCCCTTCTAAAATCTGAAAGAATGGCATATATTTTGAAAGTTGCATACTTTTAAGCTCTTACATTTTCTAGATTATATTTCAAAATTAGTTCTTTTAAATTAAAATTCCACTGGAAATAATGTATAGCATGAGACATAGTGCAGTACAAACCATTTGAAAAGAAAATACTGCAGAGAAGAACAAAGGTCTTGGGTCTCAACACTAACCAAAGATTTAAACAGGGAAAATCTCCCCCCCCCCCCCTCCACATTTCTGATACTACACGTAAACAAATTTATGCATTCCCTTTATTACCTTAAAAAGTTTAATTTCAGAATTAAAAAAAGAAAAAATGCACTGAACTATATGTAAGGTACAGTTGTTTTCGTAGTGTTTTTTGTGTTAAACCAGTTTCTATTATTTTTCTCAGTACTTTTTAAACTTATATAGAATTCGCATGCATCAAAGTTTTCTATTTGAAGTAGTACTAAATCCAGAAAAAAAAAATGAGGATTGTATGGCAGTAATAGAAAAAGATTTATTAAAAAAATTGTTTGCTCTTTTACCTTAAAATATCAAAATTTCTCTTTTACAATTAGTTTTTAACGATCAAATTTTACTGTAAATGACAGAGCGCATACATTTTAAATAAATACATTATTAAGGCAACAAATAAGGTCACATGGTGCGGACTCCCTTTGAAATTGTAAATGATGTTTCAACATTATCAAAGATTTAAACAAGGAAAGTTTTAATGCTGGTTCAAAAGTTTTTTTAGTGAGATAGTGTAACATATACTCTTCCATAATTGCGAAAGTTATGTTTTTTGTAACTGTAAGAAAATAAATCGATATTTTTTTTTTTCAAAAAAAGGAATCCTAATACTACATTTAAACAACAACAAGAAAAAATAATAATAGTTTAGAAAACCTGAGAAATGCTGAAGTTAATAATGGCCGAACAACGAGTTAAGGTAATAGAAAAAGAGAAGTGAACTAGTAGTGAAATTTCACCAAACATCCCTAGGAAAGAATGTTTTCCCTAAATTTAAGGAGCACGTCTGCTGTCCAGTACTCCCTTGCAGCCCCTATTGTCCGTTCTTAATCCCCCAAGGTCCTTCCATTCATGACGACAGAGAGGGCCAAACAACAGAAGGGGAAAATATGGGATCGACCGTGGGGATCAGTGGAAAAAAATCCCTTCACCACCCCGTCTTGCAATCTCCTGTGAGCTTGATTGACAAGCGGGCGTGCAGCCAATCCATCAAAATCCGGGGCCAGGGCGAAGTGTGGGGAACACGTCTGTGTCAGGTCGTCACTTGATCGGAACATCTGCTTCTCCCTCCTAGGGCCCTTGGTCTCGAAAGCTGGGATGGGCTCAGTAGGTCATGGCCCCCATTGGGCTGTTGTGCCATTGAGTCAGTTAGTTAGTTAGAATTGTAAAAGTGATTGTATCTTAAAACAAAACATTTTTCAAAGTTTTCTTTTGTAAAATTCACAAATCATATTCAATCATTGTAAATTGTGGCCAAATTAATAATTCATGTGCAACCGAATTTAAATTATATTTTCAATACTGTTTTTTAATTCCTGGAAAACAACTTGTTGGAAAATGTTTTCTGCATATGTTATATTTGTAAATACTATGTCACAGTATTAAATTTTTTTTACAGATGTTATGGAAAAGACTGGTTTGACTTGTACAGGCTGAAATATTGAAATTGTACTTCTTCTGGCCATTATTGTCTTCAAATTATTGATATATGTAATTATGTATGATCAAAATCTTGTAATGTTCTTTGATTTCAGTATTATGATTAAGTACTTCAATAAATTCTTCCTTCAAAATTTTGTTTTGTGACTTTAATGTGTGAGTACAGAATTAATGTGCACACTGTTGAGTTATTTGAAAGAGGAAAATAAAAAGACAATGTTTTTCTTATGAGATTTGTATTTATTAGCATAAGCATATTACTTTTATAAAAGCATTTTGCATTTCTTATTAGTATTTAGTGTCAAAGGCATAATTTTTTTACGCATTGGCAAAAGTGTATCGTCTGTATGTTATATCTTTGTAGTTTACACGTTTCAAAATGCAAGGGACAATATTCTTATTTTAGAAATGCTTTTTACAGTTAGCAGGGTCACAATTTAGTAAACTGCCTTTTTTAGGATTTCTAAAAGTTGTCTCATGCTTGCATATTTATTAGGAAAAAAATAGGAAAGCTAACAGGGAATTTAAGTGTTATAACAATGCCACACTTGATTATATAAAGTGATTTACAGCTCATTTTGAAGAAATATTTAATTCTAGCGCAAATAAAACAATTCAATTTTATCTTGTAATTTCTAGATCTGATCTTTTTTAAAAAATTAATTGTTAGATATATAATTTTTTTTCCTAAACAGAGAATTTACTTTTTATCGAAGCATTGATTTTAAATCAAGAACGAAAAGGATTTGTGTATCATTTTCGCCTGACAAAATCAGTAGCATTTCTGTGCATCTATTTACAATTAATTGCACCAACGCTCGCATATGAATCGAACGTTTTTTACTATTTGCTTAATCCTAATCCTGGAATTCATATTATGTGTGTTACCTTCAGTAAAACGTTTAATATTTCTGCGAACATGTAAACTTATTGCTGTGTGCAATAGTTGGGACAAGAAGAAGAGGAAGAGGAGCATGAAGAAGTCAAGCAGGAATTGCTCATCTATTACTAACCTTGCTGGGCCTAGCGCCTGTTGTTGGTGTACTTTTTGTATTGTATTCTATTGTATTAAAATTACTGTGTTTTCTGTCATTTATTAAGCTCATTGATAAGACCGATGAAGTAATGTTATTATTTATGTTTGTTGAAAATAAACAGAATTTTCTTTTTATGCAATATGAATATCAATATTAAACAAACATTTATCTCTGCGCGACACTTTTATGAAATGAAATCGCTGCTGAAACCGAATGAAAATTCCACTTTATTAAATGCATCGTCTGCTTCCGAAATCGATGTCTAAATACAGAGCAGTCAAATGACGAAGGCATCCCATTATTGGCTCATGTATAGAGCTTACGCCTTGCAATCATTGGCTGAAACCCACAGCCCGTCGCAGAACCTTTGTAGTGTGAATTGAACTCGCGTTTCTCCGTCACGGACGAATTTTGTCCGTCCGTCCGTCGGTTGTATGTGTGAATCCAGCTTTCAAATTTCTGCATGATAAAAGATTTAAGATTGTCACATGAAGGGCAGATTGAACATCGCCGTAACATACAATCTCTTCTTTCTTTTGAGCAAACTAACTTCTCCATGAGTTCATTGTAGTTTTCCTCAATTGAACAAGCATGCAACAACAGCGAAACATTTTCATGAATTGTACAAACACAAACAAAATGTGTCCCAGCTGTACCTGCTAATACACACCATTTAGGTCTAAGCATGCAGAACTTGGACAACCCAATTTTAATGTCCGGGTGATCTAACTTGAAAGCAGAATACAGCTCATTTAGATTTCCAAGCAGTAACACTTTTTGCATGTGTACATTTTTTGAAACACTTACTTTATCTTTAGTACCTGGCATGACTCTAGAATTTTCTTCATTTTGGTAAAAAAATTTCACAAGCATAATTATGTTTTCAGAAACTGGATGGCCTTTTCTTGGATCAGGCAGTGCAATTATGGCTTTATCTTTTAGGAGGTCTTTTGCTTTTTGGGCAGTGTATTCAGTGACATTGAATACTTCGCTATTTTTTTTTCTGCTCCATGAAGCAGGAGCTAAGGTTAAAATTTGTACTTTTTCTCTCTGTGAAGTTGTAACATCAAGATTTTCTTTCATTAGTTCTATTAATCTGTCAACAAATCATTTAAAACTATAAACTTTAAAAACTTAAACTTATTCAGAAAAGAACGGAAATGCAAAATTACAAAACAAAAGTGTTACGCTCTTGCAAAATATTAAAACTTAACGCAAAAAAATGTAAGAAAGTACAAAACACCAAAAGTTGAGTAGTATAAAAAACTGTTACTTAGATTCATCTAAAACATAACTCGGAAAAAGTAAAAGTAATATATACAAATTGAAAAAACTTATATTCACCTAATTAACATATCAAAATAGCAAGTACAAGACGTTAAAACAGAACGAAAATGTAAAAGTATGAAACGTAAAATTACAAAACCTAAATTCATCTGGTAAAAGTTCCGTAAAAAATGTAAAAGCACTAAGAGTGAAAACTACAAAACAGCATGAAAGCTAGAAATAAAAAATATACAACATCAGAACTTAAATTCATCCAGAAAAACTTAGAAGAAAAAATGTAAAAGTTCGGAAATTTTCAAAACAAAAGTATGATGCACTTGCAAAATGTTAAAACTTAGTGCAAAAACGTAAAAAGTACTACGTACAAAATGTTAAAATTTAGATTTATCTACTAAAACAGTGAATGAAGATGTAAAATTACTAAGGGTAATATATTAAAACAACACGAAAACGTAAAAGTACTAAGTACAAAACGTAAAAAAAAATTTATTTATCTGCTATAACTTAGACTGAAGTCGTAAAATTACTAAGTACAAAGTGTTATAGCATCATAAAAATGTAAAAATATCAAGTATAAAGCAGCAAAACATAGATTTGTCTATAGAAATCTTGATCAAAAAATGTAAAAGTTCAAACAACAAAATCCTAAAACTCTGAAAAATTGAAAACACGCAGTACAAAAACAGCAAAACCTGTAAAATTGCTAAGTATAAGGATGCAAAACTTAAATTTTTCCAGAAAAACTTAGAACGAAGTTGTATTTTTTTTTTTTTTTTTTTTTTTTTTTTTTTTTTTTTTTTTTTTTTTTTTTTTTTTTTTTTTTTTTTTTTTTTTTTTTTTTTTTTTTTTTTTTTTTTTTTTTTTTTTTTTTTTTTTTTTTTTTTTTTTTTTTTTTTTTTTTTTTTTTTTTTTTTTTTTTTTTTTTTTTTTTTTTTTTTTTTTTTTTTTTTTTTTTTTTTTTTTTTTTTTTTTTTTTTTTTTTTTTTTTTTTTTTTTTTTTTTTTTTTTTTTTTTTTTTTTTTTTTTTTTTTTTTTTTTTTTTTTTTTTTTTTTTTTTTTTTTTTTTTTTTTTTTTTTTTTTTTTTTTTTTTTTTTTTTTTTTTTTTTTTTTTTTTTTTTTTTTTTTTTTTTTTTTTTTTTTTTTTTTTTTTTTTTTTTTTTTTTTTTTTTTTTTTTTTTTTTTTTTTTTTTTTTTTTTTTTTTTTTTTTTTTATATAAACACATATTACTTGACTACATATTGAAGTGCCAATGAAGCGGAACTACACAGAAAGTAAAGAACCATTGAAAACGTTCTTTTGTCAGAAAAAAAAGAAAACCAGGATGTTTTATTCGAAAAATGATTCGGGAATTTTGTTTTAAATGACAAAAATATAAAGGAAAGAAATAAAATGAATGTGATTTTCTCATCATATTGATCAAGTATTCAATATGCAATAATTAGCAAAACATAATTGAAGAAGTGCATATAAATAAATAAAATAAAAAGCAAAATAACTAAATAAATTATATAAAATAAAGAAAGAAACGCAAACATTCACATTTAGTTTCAGAAAAAAAAATTAGAGTAGTGGAGCTTAACAAATCTTCATTTGCTACTCCTGTTTCGAGCAAAACTCGTTGCTTAGGTTACCTCTTTTCTTATTTATTCATTTAATTTTAATCATACTAACGCAAAAATTTCTGCTCTTAAATTAAGCTTTATACAAGAGAAGAATTAGCGCTCTTTATGTAACAATAACTGAGAACAGCATTCAGCAAGTTTTCGCTAAATAATTTTTTTTTATTTTTTTTTTTTTTTTTTTTTTGGAATATCAAGCAATTTATCGCAAATTTTGATTGATCAATTTGTACTAAATTAGGTCTAGAAGCAAGTTCTCAGAAAGACAAACCTTTGTTTTAAAAGTATCGTTTACAATTTCATTTTTACAGCACTAAATACGCAATTTACTAACAATTCGGGAGAATGAAAGAAGGGTAACAATATGGGTTTTCTTTTCGTTTCAACTCTCAGCCACAGAGAATTAATTTTGGAACCGGAAAAGGAGCAACGTTGTGTAAGTAGTAGAAAACACGTGCATGCCGCTAGCGACTACACTAACTGCAGGGGGTCTCGGCCTGAAGTGACAGGTCAATTATGGGGGACAGTAGACCCTTCTTCCAAGAGCTATCGTACATTTCATTGGTCGTTGAAATGTCAATCACTTGAGGTTGACACACTCCCCTCATGCCCTTCGAAGGCCATCTTAAGCCTAACCACGAAATTTTTTCTGACTGAAGAGCAGCCTTAAGAAGTTTTCCAGGTGACCAAGAGAAAAAACTTCTTATGAGGGAAAACTTCTTTAACCGATAGGCTTTATGATATTTAGGGATGATATTATTTTGTTATTTGTCAATAAAATAGACCCCATAGGAGACTCAAGAAACATTATTTCTCCCCTTATCGGTCATCATTGTTCTGGTGACACTGACTAATTCTCTCTGCCACCTGTTTTCCTGGAACTTTTGGTGTTGAGAAAAAGGTAAACGTGAGCAAAATCTGACCAAAACAGATGTTCTAAACCTTCTTCTGCATTTTCCATTGGAAAGAAAAAAAACTACTTCTACCAAGATTGAAAACAACGTGAAAGAAAGGAAACTTTAGAAGTCAAAATTGTCATTTGAAAGAAAAAGTTGGGGACCGATATGAACTTATTAAGCGAAAAAAAAATAAAATCAAAAATTTTAAAAGGGTTATTTTAACATTTGGTAGATGGGAATGAAACTAGTATTGAAATTTAAAACATCCTAAACGGAAAACTTCTTAAACGGGTGTTACTGTATTAAGATTTTAATGTGTACATAATAATAATGGAAATGCATGAAAACCATTTTTAAGAAAGACCTGCGAAAATTTTTGTAAAATGGTATTTTGCTGGTATTTTACCTTAGAATATTTATCTCTGAGCTGGAAATAGGAAACATGTCATGCGACAAAATTTCTTACTTAGCCTAGAATATTATAATAACGCAATGCCAAAGGTTTCTCCAGCCCAATGTTCAACAATATCAACTTATTATAAATTAATTTTTCAAAAACTTTCAACTAATATTTTCTTGTAATCATACGTTATGAATAAACAAAACTCATTAAAGTTAAAATTAAAGTGTAAACTCTCAGTGAATGTTTCAGTATTTAGAAAAGGGAGCATTCATAAATGATGTCACGCTTAGAAGGGAAGGGGGGTTCGTGAAATTGTGACAAACTGTGACAAGGGGAAGGAAGGGGATAATAAGAAATGTGACATCATGATTATGCAACATAGCGTGAAGTGTTACAAAGGGGAGAGGGAGGTCAAATATATGGGGAAAAAGCGTGACATCATTTCATGAACGGTCCCAAAGGTGAAAACACTTTTGAGCGAAGAGATGTATGACAAAGTAAGTGAAGTATAGGCGCAAAAGCCTTTGGAGATGCATAATGAGTGAAAAATTCCTCTAGTTAAAAATTTTAGCTAAAAATTTCATTTTGCAAAACGTTTCATTTTTTTATTATGTTTTCCTTCGCAGTGTGACTGGTAATTCCAATAGTTTATTGTATGTAATTAGAAGAATTTTGAACTCGTTGCTCTTAAAGGAGCGACATTAATGGTTAGAATGTTTAAGTATCTTATTAAAGCTTCTAACGAATGCTAATATGCTTTCTAAAAATGTTGAAATTTTAATCATGGGCGGAGTTAGGACTCAGACCCTACTGGGATGGATGCCCCTCCCCCCATTTCGTTCCTTAAATACGCCCATAGTTTTAGTTAAAAAAAGAAAAACGTAACTATTTGTTACAATGAATTAAAATTCGAAAGAAATACAGAAAAAATTAAAGAAAGAAGAAAAATGAAAAGGAAAAATTTCTCAGTAAAAAATGGAGGGGGAGGGGAGAAAAGAATGATGAATATGTGTTGTAAAAACTTTAGTTTTTACGTTGTTTTACCTTCAGTGCCGGATCTGGGGGGGTAAGCCGCCGCCGGGACCCATGCCCTGGGTGGCACATCTGAGGGGCGGAAAATCCAACTGTGATGAACAAAAAGAGGGGGAGGGGGAGAAAAAAAAAGAAAATAAAATAAAAGTATTTATTAAGAAAATTTAACCTTTGGAAAGAGAGAGTTAAAATCGTAGTTCGGCGCTCTGATTTGGCAATTTATCGGTTATTTAGCTAACAATTAAATCCGATTAATAGAATTACGTATTTGTATAAATTGTCGAAAACTAATATTGAGCTATACTGAATATGTTGCGTCTTTGATCGGTCGGCCGTTTCCTGTGGCATTCAAGGGCTTCTGGAAAGACAGTATTAGTGGGCGGAAAATTTTGCATTGTCAAAATTTTAATATTTGAATTTTTAAAGTCAAGGTATTTTCCCCTTGTAATAGTGAAATATAAATTAGGCTCCCCCAACTGGTTATGCTCAAACAATACAACAATTTTTCTTAAACATATTTTAAAAGCATGCTTTTGGAAAGTGGGGGGGGGGGGGGGTGGAAGAGCTTGTGATAGCGAAATATAAATCATGCCATGCTGAAACAGTACAATAGTTTTTCTTCGAAAAATTTCAATGAATCCTTTTGAGAAGAGGGGGGCGGGAGCTTGTAAGTCGTTTGAGAAAGCAGACACGTGCTTCGGTATGGGCCTTAGTAAGAAGGGTTCCCCCTGGATTTAAAAAAATAATGCTAATCTCGTTCTTCATTTTTATGAGCAAATCTTAAAATATTATTTAGGAGTATTGGCAACTCGGTCTTATTATAACTACCTAACTATGGGCCGCCGAAATACGCGTTTCAAACCTTTCTTTTTAACGAAAAAAGAAAGTATTCAATACATTACAGAAGCACTTGGCAAGCCTGAGTATGAAAAAAATAAATAAATAAATAAACATGATAATGTTCCGAATAGTCAGGCCGCCGACAGTTTTATATATATTTCAATGCAAATATATATGAATTATTAATCAAAATATCATTGGAACCGTTCATAAATGTCACGCTTTTTTTCCATACATGTGACACCCCTCCCCCCTTTGTCACAATATGTCACTCTTCAACAGACCCCCTCCCCCCTTTGTCACATGTCACGCTATGTTGCATAAAGCATGATGTCACACTTCTTGTTACCCCCTCCCATTGTCACACTTTGCCACAATTTATCGAACCCCTTCCCCCTCGAAAGGTGACATCATTTATGAATGATCCCACAACGAAAAATCACAGCAAAGTGTATAAAAATACACGGGCAGCAAACATAAAATATAAATCTACAATGTCAATTTCACGCATAACACTTAATACGTTGTCATAGTGCTGAAAGTAATAGTTTTAAAGCACACCATTCATTTGTATTGTAACGTGAACTGTTGTGAATACATTTCTGTGTTGCTGTTAAGCGTGAATATTGTTTCTGCTGAGCGTGGGTCGTTATTTTCTTTAATTTGATTAAGGAAAAGCAGATCAAATCTTTGAACATACTGTGCATCTTAAAAGCATTAAATCAATGAATCTTTTTGTATACAATCAAGAGTCAAGGTCTTACGCAATATTTGAGCAAATATTTCTTTTGTATTATTATCGAAGAAGAAACGTTTAAAATCATTAATTTTCAACTGTATTGAAAAATTAATTTTGTGAAATATGTGCGACTGTGTTAAGGTTTTAATATTGCAATTCTCTGAGTTTTTGAACTAGAGTCACAATTCCCACTATTTAGGTTTTTGAACGCTTAACAAATAGGAATTTAAAGAGATAATTAGTAGCCGAAAACGTTTTCCAGATACGACTTAAATACGTGAACATGTTCGAACCGTTACTTCTGAAAAATTGAGAAGTAAAGTTTAATTCTGAGATGTAGAGACTTAACATTTACGAGATTTTTTTTTTTTTTTTGCGAGAAAAGAAAGTTCCATAACACACTTTCCCAAAGTTCAGTATATAACGTTAGATGTTAAAATAATATACACTACGCACAAACTTAAGACCATTCTTTGTCCTAACGTTCCTTTCGTTAAAACCATCAGTGTGCACATTTCGTGGCTACAGGAGAAGATAGATTAGCATGATTTATAAACCTATGTATACTTGCTCCTCCATTGTTTATTCTTTAAAAATTAAGTTGTGTCCGTTTTACATCCAACTTTCTCTTCTTTTCTACCTATATCGTAGAGTTCAAAAATTCCACTTAAAACTTTTTAATTCTGTCTTAACTTCGAAAAATATTTTTTTTAATAGAGATAACTCTCAAACTTTTTTGTGAAAGAAACCTTTGGCCAGCTTTAATTTTTTGAGTCAATAATACTATTTTTGAATCCCCTGGGCCGGACCCGGAATCCCCCCCCCCCCTCCCTTTCTACGCTTCTGACTTCAATAGGACATCATTTTAACGATTTAACGTATGATATTGGCGTACTATTCATAAGAAAAAGAAATTCATCATTCATAATCGTACTTGAAGTTTTATATCCTGCATTTGCTTTAGCAGATGACATTACTTTTTGTTTTTTGAATAGCTTAATCGCTGTAACATGAACTAAAGTTAGCCTTAACCGTAACCTGAACAAAGAATTTGAAACAAAAGTTGATTTAGCGTACAGGCATATAATATCTGATTGTATCCAAAGGACGAAATTAACGTCGTAAGCCCAGCAGAACATTATTCAAGTAAAATTTAAATATTTAGTGGGTTTTGACACGTTTTTACTCGTTAAAAAACATGTTGATGGACATTTTTGCTATCCAGTTGAATAATCTGGAAACTGCAACTGTACAAAAAGATTTCAGTTAGAAAATAATGTACATGTTTTTCAATTAATTTGCTGACTGAACGCATGTCTTTTGATGCGCTTTTACTTGTTAAGAAACATTTTGATAAACATTTTTGCCATCCAATTGAATGATCTGGAAATTGCAACTGTACAAAAAGATTTCAGTTGGAATATAATGTGCATATTTTGCAATTAATTTGCTGACCTGAACGCATGTGTTTTGACACGTTTTTACTTGTTAAAAAACATTTTGATAAACATTTTTGCTATCTAGTTGAATTTTGAAAAACGCACTTGTAGGATTTTTCAAATGGGCTTTTATTTTTTTAGCCAACCCAGAAAAGATCACCCATGGCATAGATAATGTATGTATTATAAGCGTTATATTATTTTGTTTGGTAGAAACCAGTATCTTTCATTTGGTAAAATACAGTTTAAGTATTAAAGTTTAGATAAAATACAGGTTAAGTAATTAAAAAAAAATCCACCCGGGTTTTTTCGGGTTGGGAAAAATCAATCCAACCTTGATCACACTTGTAATAATACAATTGCGAATATAAAAAACTGATTAAAGATAAAACAAATTAATATATAATAAACATTATAAGTCAGTACTGACGTATTTTAGAAAAGTGAAAAACAAGTTTGAGCGAAAACGTGTACGACACAGAAAGCAACGTGTAGGCGCAAAAGTTTCTGAACGGATTGTAAGTGAATAACCCTTCTTTCATGAATGTGATGCTGTTTAAGCTGTTTGAACGCATAAAATTTGAATGTTTTTTTTTTTTTTTTTTTTGGGGGGGGGGGAACCTTTGTGATATTTTTTTGCGTGATGTTAAAGGTAATTTAAATAGTTAGTTAAGAAATATTCAAATCTAATTAGAGTTATTTTAGAATTAGTTATTTTCGAATTGAATTCGTTGCTCTTAAGGAAAGCATGTTTCAGATTTCAGTGTCCTATTAACCTAACCCTAAAAGGATTCCTGTTGAAATTTCTTTCTGTTTTCCGATATTTTAACTTCTGGGAATTTTTTGTAAGATGGAAATCTGTAACACATTTCTTTCGCTACATAACTCATCACACATAAAATTTAATAGCATCGTCCAACCATTATTTTCTTGTAATCATACAGTTATGAAAAAAAAAAAAAAAAAACCCATTAAGGCTAAAAGAAAAGGACGTGTGATACATATTATAAGGGGATTCTCACACAATAAGGTTTCGCGGAAACATGTTTGAGATCTGAATCGAATCAAATGCGGCACTAAACGCAGCACTTTTTGTGCTGCGTTTTTGTGCCTACACGTATCGTAAACGTAGCTACCTTTTACTGCTGTATCTACGCTTCTTTAACGGTTGTTTTGCTCTTTAATTTATGTGAACATTTAAATGGTTTATTTTGATTTGAAACTTTTCTTACATTTTTATTCTTGACATAAGAAGATATTTTAATACTGAAAGTTCTATTCGTTTATATATATATATATATATTTATATATATATATATATATAAACATATTAAACGCTTTACTAATAATGGTTGTCGTTAAACGACAAGCTGGAAATCTGAAATGCGTGATGGGTCAAGACAAGGTCGTAGCTAGAAACCATTTTCGGAGAAGGAGGCGGGGGGGGGGGGAGGACAAGGTCTGTCAATTAGGGGGATTGGGAGAGAGAGCAATTCCTACTCTGAGAAGAAAAGAAATGGCTTTTTATGAATGTGCATGTATTTTGTTGTGTTTTCTATCCAGAAGGAAATAAACCCGCTGCCCCGCCTTCGCCCCTCGGAAAAATTTGAAATGAGCGGTTTGGAGTACTGTATTTATTAGAACAATTTTAAAGTAGATGATTTTTTTTATTTCGTAATACTAACATATTCTAAAAACATAAAAAACATCCCTCAGAGATAAATTTATACTTTCTATCAGCGGCGGACTGGCTATGCGGGCATTCGGGCAAATGCCCGTTGGGCCGGTCCAACCTGGGCCGGTCGTAAAATATCTATTTTTTTTTAATAAAGTATACAGCTTTTACAATGTTCATAAAAAAAACGGGGACCAAAACTTTGCCGTAACCCGGGCTTCAGAGAGTGCAATGCAGCAATGGGGCAAAATCTCTAGGGTCTGGCCGTTGGTCCACAAGGGGGAGGGGGCAGAATTTCTCAGGGCCAGCTGGTCCCTTATAGACAAACTAAACGGCTGCCTGGGGAGCAAAAATGATTATGTTTTATTTTTAAATTTTGAAAATGAATAAATAAAATACACCAGTTTTGCGCTTTAGGCTACCGCCTCAGTCGTCTATATGGACGAGATCTCGAGGCTGGCTTGAGAAATTCTCAGGGCCGGCTCGTCCATATAGAAAACCTGGGCGGCCGTCTGTTATGCAAACTTTTGAGAGCCGCAAAATTGATGTTTTTAATTATGAGCAGTGCAGGCGGGGGAGGCTAAGGCGGCGAGGCGATTGCCTCACGGCGCAACACCCTAAAGGACGGCAGCTATTAACAGCTAATTAACATATTACGTATCATTGGCCCTCTATGGTGAATAAGAAAAATTACTCTATCTTGTAAACACTTAATATTATTCAAATACATATCTACATACTTACTGACAATATTTTTAATCCCTACAAGCTACAAAATACAGCCCTGAGAATTTTTCAATCCAGGTGATGCAAATTCTCAGGGGCGGCCCCAGAGAAATTCTCTCTGGCCAGTTGTCTCAGCCGATTGTCTCACTGCGCAACGCCCTAAAGTGCGGCGACTGTAAACAGCTAATTTATATACAGTATGGGACCTCAAAATCGGAACTCTCTGGGAGGCCATCTTTCCAGATTTCGGAATTTTCCAGATTTTGGGTTCTCATTCAAAAAAAGTAGTAAGTAGCATCAGAGCTCATATAATTTGCTCTGGAAGTTTTTATTAGCATTTGCTTATTTATAGTATTTTTGGCCACTGGCGTAGATAAGGGGGGGACAACCCTCCCCCCCCCCCCCCAAATTTTGACTTAGATACTTAGAGACTTAGAGGGACCCCACCGAAATGTTGGTGTCCGAAAACTTTTTTTGAGACCTTAAACCTGTTTACGCTTTATACTATTCTAAAAATATGTTTTTTAATAACAATTGAATAGAGTGAACACTGAAAAAAAAAAAAAAAGCGCGATAAAAGGCAAAAAAAAAAAATAAATCAATTTTGGGGCCTTTGGGTTATAGGGTCGTACTAGGTCGCACCTAGTGTTGCAAGTCTGTCGCAGAAAAAAGAACCGGAAATTCGCGGCAAATTGCACGAAATGTTCGCGAGAACACAAATATAATGTAATAAAAACTAGAATATCTCCAATTAAATTTATTTTCTTAAATAAAAAAGGAATAATTTTACTACTATACTTTCAATTTTATGCAATATTTTAGGTATTTAATTAAATGTACAGCATTTTGGTACAAAATATTGTTATATGATTAAATTATTTTCTTTAATGCTTCGTCGTTATCACTTAACACGTTTTTATATGTAGAAAAGGAACGTTCAGCATCTGCGCTATTAGACGGAACTGACAAACATCGGATTGCCACTTTGGACAGGTTGGGAACACTTTGTCTCTTGAATTTCCAGAGTTGAATTGCCCTCCTTCAACGTGTAACTCATTTTGGGAGGGGGGTATCATAGGGTTATTGTTAACTAACAATGGAACAACTGTCAACTTCGTCAAAAACATTTAAATATTTGTATTGATTTGGATCAAAAACTTCCTCTAAATATGAGGGGAATTATCTATAACTAGTTTTATAGTTATTTTTCTATTGACGAACTCTTCTAAAAGTTTAGTACATCTGTTATACATTTTAAAGCTTCAGAACAGTATAAATTGCCGTTAAAGTGTAAGTAAAAAACAAAATAAGTCTCAAATTTTAAACAATATGCGCACAAATCGTGATATTTTTTTAAAAAATCGCAGATTTTAGGAAACAGCTTTAGAAATCGAGGGAATTCACGGAGTGACAAACTTGCACCCCTAATCGTACCACATTCCTAGCGGTTTCTCCCCTAAATACCTTGCAAGCCCGAACCTGAAATTATTTTATGTAGTACATCGAAATATCATGAAATGCTCCAGTTTAGATTAATTCCGGTGAGCTAAAATGCATGAAAAATTTTGGAAAATCTTTGGTTTGGCAGCATTTTCGGGAAGGTTTTGATTCGCAGTAGAATTTAAAACTAGAATATATTCAGTGCAACTCTTGCAGTTATGAGACCTACTAATATTAGATATGGGTCTCTAGTCTGGAGAAAATTGAAAATGAAAGTAAAGTTGAACACGCAAGACTAGCAAAGACACATTATTAGAATAAAAAAAAGGAAGCTGGAAATAGCTTTCAAATGCAAGCAATCCGAACTTTTAACAATACATTTATCTAAATTAGAATCTTTCCCATGACTGTTCACAATGCTCCTTCGTTTAACAATTTTACCAACAGTCCTTTACTACGTTTCATGCCCAGAGCGGAAGAAAGACCCTTTTATGACTTCTTCCTTTTACAAGCACCACCAGGAATTGCGTTAATTGCTCTCCACTTTCAACTAAACCCTACTGACCATTCAATAATAACGCCTCAGCTGCATATTCAGAAACAGATGCGTAGAACAGGAAGATGGGGAGATAGTGGGAGTTAAAATGATAGTTTCTTTTTCTCAATCTCTCCTCTCCCCTAACAAATGGTACTGTAGCCATAAAAAGGCTATTTTCTCACGTTCTTTAAGCATAAACTATTCTAATTTAAATGGTTTTTTCCCCCAATGGTCGTTTACTTTGCCTGTAAGTTGTTATATGAATATTTTACCATGAGCTCGAGCCCACCTACTTTCCTCTCGTGAAAGCTGTATCCACCACCTCCACCCCTTACGCATCGGTGGGTCGGTCTGTCCTGCGCATTTTTTTTTTTTTTTCAGAATTCCAACCCAATATATTTAGAGAAGTGCATTGAATGAGAGGCAATATTGAAGCGAGCATAAACCTATTACAAGCTTTTTTAATTCGAAAGAGAATTGATGATGATTGTTATAAAAAGAGAACGTTGATGTCCTCTGAAGAAGTACAATCTGCTGTATCAGAATTCGTTTCACTAGACACTTCCTGAAGGTAATTTTATTTTTGCCGCTTTTAGTACTAATGCATTATCTAACAAGAAGTTCCGTCCAGAACTATACGAGCCTACTGTCCGTTAAAAACCAACTTCAAACTTATAATCCAGCTATCTCTCTTTCTCATTTAGCTTTAGTTCTTATTACTTCAAATACCTTTTTCAACGGTTAATACATATTCATTCACTCATCATTCATTCTTTTATTTATTCAGTCATTCATTTACTCATTAATGTATTTATTCACTCATTTATTTATTTTTCCATTCGTTCACTCATTTATTTATTTTAGAATTTATTCACTCATTTATTCATTCAAAAATATCCTTAGAAATCCCGATGAAAAAATTTCATATGAAAATAGGCTCCCTTAGTTCCGATATAACTTCGTATTTGTACATGTTCTACGTCATAAAATCTTTCCGATGAAGTTTGTTTCAAGCAAATCCGTCTGTTAGATCATGATTTGTATAAGATTGAAAATTCCCCGTAAGGGATATGTTAATTTTTTTTTTCTTTTTTGAGCTGTTCGAAAATGAATAAAGGTTGTTCAAATCAAAAAATCTTTTACTCTGAGAGCTTCTTCCAGTAAGCTAGTTCATAGGAGCTTGGATCCTACGCCCAGAGTTTACATAATTTGCCCTTAGGCGCTAATGTTGAGATTTTTGAACTATTCAAAATTAAGCGAAAAAATGGGCAAATCAAAAAGTCAAATGTAGGAATGAGATGCCCACGCCAAGATCCCCCCCTTTCGATTCAAAAATAAAATATTTCGAATCCGACAAATCCTTCAAAAGTTATTGGGGGGAGGGGGGCAGACAGACCGACAGACACACATTTTCTCCATCTCAAAAGCATACTTTCAAATTTTTCATTTTTCAGTCTTTTTTAATTACTTCACTTATTTTAACTTTTTCTTTATTATTCACGATACATTTAGCATTCTTTCATGCTAACAACTTTGTTTAAAACTTTGACGGGAAAGTAGGCTGAAAATGATAATGGGAAAAAAGTTATCAGTTGAGATTAAAAATAGTTCTCTGTTCTATGTGACACAAATCTTTATTCCTGTAAATTCGTTAAGTTTGGGTAGTTTTATTTTTATTTTTATTTATTTATTTATTTTTTGTTTTTTGTTAAAGATATTCTTGTTTTATTGCATATTTAACTTTCTGTATTAGCAACTTTTTAAAACATTTGGATTGACTTAACAGTTTTATTCTTTCCATTGTATTCACTCAGACTGGAGATTCAGAAATTGTCTTGTTCGTTAATCACCATCCTTTCCAAGGCACGTAAACTTGATCAGTGTTTAATTTTTAACAGAATATTGTATTTTTCTCTTGTATTTTCCAATAAAACAGCTTCAGTTCTAGTTAAATTCTGTCTGAAGCGAAAATTATATAAAAACGTAAATCAGATTGCTTTTAAGTTCATAAATATGTTTTTTCCCTTCAATTTTCACATTAAAATGAGTCTGGTTAGAAACTCCATTTATAATAATTTTTTCAATCATCAATTCCATCAATTGTTTTCGTAAAATTAACTGCGAGAAATCGACCTCCCCCCCCCCGAAATTGGGGTCTAGCTACGCCACTGTTTTTGGTTATCGTACACCACCTTTATATATAAGTCATGAAATTATCACAAAAATGAAGTTGGAGTTGGCTTACATTCGAAGGCAAAACATCGAAAAACCTAGACTTTTCCCGATATTATTTTAATCTCTTAACAATAAAAGAAAAGAATTCCGGTAATTTCTGATATGATTTTATATTCTCTAGTTACTTAATTGCAGTAAAAGATCAGACGATCGGGAAAATGCAAGAAGCGCCGAATTTCAATTTTGCGAATGTTCTGTATTGCGAGAAAATTAGAGCTCATCTTAAAAAAATAAATGTAATAAAACAACAAGAAATAAAAAAAGCAAAATTTAATGATATTAACTCACAATTAAAGCAACAATTAATAACACTCTAATTCTAATCGCAAAACAAACCCTTTTCAGAAAATCGAGAAATAAATTCGAGCTGCACATTTCCGATCTTAAACATGTTCATTGCATTTTATTTTCCTTCTTTTTAAAATGACATATTTCCAGAAAAAAGAAAAAAAAAAAAAAAACACGGCGCAAGAAGAAGCTTTTTGAAGAAGTTCCGGATTTTGGGTCTTTTGGGATTCCGAATTTATGGTCCTATACTGTATTACGTATCATTACACTTCCATGCTGAATAAGAAAAATAACTGTCGCGTAAACATTTAATATTTTAATACATATCGACATATTTACTGACAATATTTTTAGTTCCTGCAATCTGCAAAATACCTGCCCTCCCAAGGGCCGGTCTGTTTGAAATATGCCCGGGCCGAATTTTCTTCCCAGTCCGCCCCTGCTTTCTATAATTATGTCAAGTGGTATTTTGAGGTCATTTCACGAAAGCCAGTTGTTAAGATTTTTACTATTAAATGAACCACTCAAGTTCCAATAAAATCAATATAGGGCCAAATGTCTCTACACCTGGGATCAACTCAGGGCCCTTCTGAACAATTGCAACATATAAAAACTTCGAAACATATGATGCAAGTATTAAATTCAATAACTTATAGCAATTACATGATACATCAATAATTGTAGTTATTTAACAATAGAAATACATAATAATATTATAACTTAGTAAAAAATAATAAAATTTAGTAATAAATAATAACATTATCTAGTAAATGCGCTATTTTGTAACAAAATTGCACTTATAGGTACTTCAGTGTATACGTATATCTACGTTGATCTTATTACAGAAAGAGAGCTTAAAACCTCCATGTCCTGAAATTTTTCACATTTCATAGGGGAAAAAATTGGGATGCCCAAGATCAGTCTGAGAGGTCTTTAAAAAAAAATCTTTAATTTCAAAGCCTTTTTTTTTTTTTTTTTTGCCGAATTTTGACAATAACATTAAATCAAGAAATCCTAAGAGTTTATTCTTGCTTTTTATAAGTTCCAATGAAGTCCACAAATCTCTGTGTGGGAAGGGGCCGTTCATAAATGACGTCACGCTTTTTTCCCATATATTTGACCCCCTCCCCCCCCCCTTTGTCACGCGTCACGCTATGTTGCATAATGCATGATGTCACACTTCTTGTTACCCCATCCCCTTCCCTTCTCACACGACATCCTCGAAGCATGACATCATTTATGAATGATCCCGAAGAGGAAAAGAATGTTTCGGAATGGAGGCAATAAACTTTTCCGACAAAGACACAAACTAGAATTCGGAGAAAAGAGTTGTTTGGAAAATAAAGGTATCAAAATGCATTTAGGGGAGGGGGGTTCCGGTCCCTCCTTGACCCATGTTGACTACGGCCTGAAATGGCGTCCAGTATAATGAAAAATGAAGGAAAACTCATAATTAATGAAAAAAAAGTGACACATGATATATTTTGTAAATGAATGTGCATACATTAAGGCTCAATAGAAACAATCTTACAGTCTACCAAGTCTGCTTAACATTAGAAAAAAAAAAAAAAAAACAATATTTAAATTGATTCTCAATGGAAAGTCATTTCTTGATTATACAAGTTGTACATGAAACTGACAAAACGCTTAATATAAGTTTTACAAACGAAAGAAAGATATAAACATTTATGATTATGTATACACAAATGTACACACAAGGAAAAACACAAAAGTTTTGATCCTCCTTCTGGAGGATGAGAGCCAAAATTATTTGGGAGCAAAACGGAAAATTTTGGAAATCGAGTGGGAGGCCTGTGTGAGCTTCCCTTTTCCCCCTCACCCCCCGCCAACGATTGCATTCATAAAATTGTGATTTTTTAGCACTTCGACTTCGAAATTTTTTTTCGGGGAACCCCTCCCCCCCCCTTTCCCCTAACCTCACCAAAAGATGGCCCAAAATTGCTTTTTTAGTACTTTAATTTACAAAATTTCCGTTGGAGAATCACTGGTCCCTTTTATGGCGAAAGCGCATTGCGCAATATATATTGCTGCCCTTGTCTACAGGATATAATTCTTTTCGACGAGGGGGAGGAGGGTGTAGGTTAGTCTTTTATCCAAGTGCACGGTTAAACTCTCGGCTCTGCTTATCACGAAAAAAAAATGTTTTAAAATGTAATTATTTTGTTTTAGCAGAGAAATTTGCCATTAATTACATTCATTTCTATTTTGACACACATATATATATATAATATATTATATGATATGATATTTGTGTTATATTTTGGAAAATTTGTACGAAGTGCATATTTTTAAATAAAATTGCTGTCTGTGCTTGGAGTAAGTCATCCTTTCAAGTCCTACTAACTCATAACAATATTATATACTTATTCTCTTATATCCGCTGCTGGGTTTTTGGCTCTTACGCTGCGCACTGTGTTGATGAATACGAGTTTTAGATAAAACCGACCAACAAGAATGTGCTAAACAAAGTATGTGTTATTAAAATGATATATCTGTCTGTTTATATAGCTACACACCCTTTAAATTGATGCGTTAATTTATTGTGAGAAGTCAAAATTCTTCAGCATTTCATAGTTTCATGTCAGTCTAAATTTGTCCTTTTTATTTCAATACACGACGCATATTTGACATTACTAAACTTGTCTACTGTGTTCTTTCTTATTTATTCTCTTTTTACTACTTCACAATCATAATGATCCTCCTTCCCTAACCGAAGAATATGCTTCCGGCTTATGCCCGAATTCATCTTCAACGCGTTCGATCGTATTCGATTGGATCGAAAAGCGGGTTCGAATGCGAACGATTTCCCTGCCGTTCGAAACGCCGCATTCATCTTCCCCTTTCATCTGCGATAGAACAGAGCAGGATTGCATTCGAAAGGATTTCTCGCCCGTCAGCTCGGTGACGTCACGTACTCTCTTTCGACCAATAAAAAAATTGCATTTTTTAGGAGTGAAAGGAACTTCCTAACTGTAACTGTAGCTCATTAACCTACTTGTTTATTTTTTGAATGCTTCTTCAATCTTAAGATAAGTGTGTTTTTTTGCCCATTCAACAATAATGAACAATGAGACAGAGTTCTTAATAAATATTCTCTCTACCAAATCTGATCTGATAAATGGAAAGTATGGTCCCGCCTCGATATACAAGTGCCCAGCTGATATAAAAATCGGCTAGGAACAGGTCGCGGAAGAGTTGAACGCCGCGGGTTTTGGAAAATCTCGGTCCGGGCCGGAAGTAAAAAAAAAGTGGCAGGACTTAAAGTGCCGTGTAAAAAAAAAAAAAAGGACGGCTACCCAGCATAGAATGGGTACAGGTGGAGGGCCTCCGCTTCCTCCTCTGTCCGAAGCTGACGACAGGCTGGCAAGCATGGTCGGCCCAGCGTGCCTAGAAGGTGTGGTTCCAGCAGAGAGCTACGATAGCTCCATGCTTTTTGAAGAGGTAAGCATCTCTTTTCTCTTTCTAACTTTAATAGAGTAGTGTATATATATGACACATTTCTTTCAAACAGATTTATTTATGCAACATCTACTAACGTTAATTATTAAAAAGTACTCTCAGTGCTTCCTTTGGCTTAATTATTGAAAATTTTCCCTCCCATCTTTTTTTTGAAGTCGTGAATTCAGCATTTATTGTAGAGCACGCACATCCCAATAACATGCTGATTGAGTACAAATGATAAAAACCCCTGTAGTAGAATTTTTGATTGCTGTCTGCTATACTGTTTCACTTGTGTAAATTTATCTGCAGCTGCCAACAGTATCGGGCAAAGCCTTTACTATCATTAGTATTTGTAATTCCAGAGAAAATTTTGTATTTTCAAACATCTACCAAAAAAGAAAGAGAACATAACATTTTTTCTTATGAAATTAAATATATATAATCGTTTTCTGCATTTGTTTTATTTTCCGCATGAAAGTTTTTTCTTTAGGTGCTTTTTTTCAAATGGAGCGGAGACTCCCCTTCAAGCTTTATATATGGAGAGGATTTCGGTTTTTCTTAAGGGGACAGAAAAGAAAAAATTTTTTTGATAATATCGGTACAATTGAAAAATGCGGATTTCGAGGCCTGGAGACTCGCGCCCAGTCTATTTTCAGGGACGGGATCTGAAGTTCTTTGCCACAAGTCTTGCTCAGAATTTTATCACATGTCCTTTTTGGTGCATGTTTGCAAGTTGATACATTTTATCTGCTTTGCTCAGTATCGTATTGTGTGATTTCTGGTACTTAAAGAAAGTTCTACTTACAGGTTTCAGTGGAAGTACCTGTAGCAGGAACCTCACAGGTAACCGTACCTGTAGCAGAAACCTCACAGGTAACCTTACCTGTGCAGATGACATCACTCGAGGAAACGCCACATGGAGCGATGACAAACAGTAAGTAGTTTTAGCTACAAAATGCAATTTTTCTCATGCCCAATTAATTTCAATAGCTAATATTAGATAAATAGGGCTTTTTCAGAATGCTTACAAAAATAATCTGTTAATTTTTACACATCGCATCTTCCAAGTACAATTGAACTTCATTAGTGACCCCATTTTAGAGGGACAACTCTTATAATTTAAAGAAATTCTTATCCCTTTCTTTCGGCCATACACTTTTCTGAGAATCGCTTATAGCGTCACTTGGCTATAGTGTCAAAAAATATTTCGATTCCTAGAATGCTATAATCAAGTTCCACTGTATAACCAATGAATGCTGTTTTTGCCTACTACTGCTTTTTTTTTTTTTTTTGACAACCATAATGATGATTGTAAGTAATGTTGGCGCTCTTCCCTGTCTCCATTTGTTGCAATTTTGATACACCTCTCCACCTCTGTCTTAACAAAATGTCATCACACCTAAAAAATTTTTTGTCGAGTTCATAATTGTGCAGTAGAATATGAAGAAATCAAAATGTGCACTTAAAAAAAAGGTAATTATTTTTTAATGCAAACATAATTTCATGTACACGTGCAGAAGGCTTGCAACCTTGTGAAATGTAGATACTGGTTATTTTTTTATATATTTATTATGAAATGTAAAAGGTAGCAGACATGTTTCAAAATTACATGGAAACCAATTTTCAATTCAGGAAGTTATAAATTCTAGGTATATAAGCATCTTGAAAAATTTCAGTGTGATAAAGGCGATTTTCAGATTGGTATATCATTGAAAGTTATGAAAGCCAGGAATCCATGTGAAGTAACACTGAATGACCTGTCGTTATTGAACAATGTATTACGAGTTTTGTTTTTGTTAAATATGTTTTGTCTCATCATGTTTTTTAAATATATGTGTAACCAATTTATCTTTAATGTATTCCAGTTTCAAAGCTTGATTCAGTTGGGAGAATGAAAAACACATTTGTTTATATGCTAATCATTGCTGTACAGTAATAATTGACTATTGTTTGAACACAACACTTTGCCAAGTTTACTTAATACAGAATCATAAAGCCACTCTTCAGATTGAATGATCCATTACGAATTATTTTTATATGTGCAAAATAAAGTACGATGCTTTGAATACATATTTGTGCTTGTTTACAACGCTACCCCTTTTACAAGATTTTGTAAACAGGGGCTTTAGTTGATTTTTTTTTTTTTTTTTTTTTGTGAAATTTATTTCACTGTATTGTCATTAAGAGATTTTAAAATGAAAAATTGATTTTTACAATGTTTACTTTTAACATTTTATGATAATACCCTTTTATAAGCAATTTTTAAAACCATGTTCTGTAATTTTCAAACAGTCAATTATGAGGAGTCTTCTCGTCCACAGCCAATTTTCCCTCAGCGCATATACTTTTTAAACATATTTTGTCTACAGCTATAATAAAAACCTCATTGATCATTTTTTTTTTGTAAATAGGTTATCTTTTCAACATAAATATATTTTCCCCCTCTATTCATTACAGATCAAAGTTGCTTTGATAAAAAAACCTTTTCACATTAAAATATATATTTACAATTTTTAAATAAAACTTAAACTATCATGTGTGAAAAGAGAATTGTTTTTATATTCTTCTCTGTTGTAACACTCTAAGGATGTAATAAATCATACATTTAAATTCTACGTACAGCTCTAAAGTTGATTACTTAAATGATGATTTACTTTCTTTTCAGGAACTTCCACTTCTAAAGTCGGAAAGATACGCAAACGGAAGCCAGAGGATACGACTGAAAACCAGCTAAAGGAGCTAATCGCATTAAAAAAGACATCGAACCAGCTGAAAGAAATGCTGGTTCGTGTCAAATGTGCAAAATACAACATTGACTTCGACGATATACAAAATTCTGTAATTAAAGAATAGTTTTTGAATATTGATAATTTATTTTCTGTCCAAACATTTAAAAATAGTAAACGTGGAAGCTGGTTATTGTGCGGCAATTATTGCTGGAAGTGCAGTGGATGTTTTGGTAAAATGATGCATCCAAACTAGTAGATGTAAAATATTGCAATTAATCCTCATAATGTACGGTCTAAAAAAAAGCTTTTGCTCTGTTTTACAATTTTCTAAAAGTAAACTTGATAAATAAGTCACAAAAAAATAATCAAATAAAAGACTTCAAATGAATAAAGTGAAAAATAAACTAACATCAATAAGACACTTATTAGTTTTAGAAGACTTTTTACTTTTTATGGCAATTTTTAATTGGCAATCCAATTTTTTTTTACATTTTATTCTTTTTAGAGTAAATGCATTTTCTATACATTAAATGGTGCAATATAAATTTTATAAAATTACAATTTATTACTTATTTTGAAATAGCTTAAATAGAAGAAAATATTTGTGAAACATAATTTCTTTTTCATTTCAATTTGAAATTTTTTGTGATAAGTAATTCTAAGATAAAAATATATTGATGCAAAATTTAATGAGACATTTCATAAATTAAATGTGCTAGAAAATTAAACTCCAAATATGCAAAATAGTTTTATAGCAAAAGATATTTTATTGATTTAAAAATAATTGAGCAATTTCAGCTCTAATCTCGCATGCTCGTATATACTGCCGGTTCACCGGAGTTACAGGAGCATCTGTATTGCCTGCATCATCCTCATTAGGCAACATTTCATCCAGCGGTACATTCCTTTCTACGCAAATATTGTGCAATATTGCACAAGACAAGATGACTTGACAAACTTTCTCAGGCTTATAAATTAGACACCCTCCCGATTCATGGAGCCACCTGAAACGAGACTTCAGCAGCCCATTACAGCGTTCAATGGTGTTTCACACAGAACGAAGTTTGTCATTGAAACGTTCTTCGGTAGCATTGCGTGGGTTGCAAAAGGGTTTCATGAGCCAATGCTCAAGGGGGTACCCAGAATCCCCAAGTAAGACGTCACTTCCACCAGTTCCGGAAGCTAGGTTTCTCCTTAATCCAGACACACTCCAAATATGTGCATCGTGGCAGCTCCCTGGCCACCTTGCCACTATGTCGAGAATTCGGCAGTCTACATCACATACCTGTAAGACAAAAAAAAGGAACTTTAAAATTCTCATTGTTATTTCCAAATTTAAATACTGTGCTAATATGTACACAACTAGAAGTGGCAGAACTACAGTATTAAAAAACCGACCACAAAATGGGTTGGGGTTGGAGAATTGGTTGATAAATGGAGTGGGAGCGAAGGGCCATTAGTTTTTGCTGTAATTATTCTTTGTATCGTACTGAAGTTTTAAGTTTTTGATAAAATAATAATCCAGGCACCACACTTCAGTACAGGAACAAAGTAAATAATAATCCTCTCCCCCACTATAGCACTTTCCTTAACTACCTAATCCTGTCTGAATTAAGAGTGTCCGACTTCTAACAGTTCCATTCTCACAGCTTAGCAATTGTCCTCCTAGAATCCATGTGGTTAATAGTATGGGGGGGGAGGGGGAAGGAAAATTTGAAATAACAAAATGGTCCCTGGCGACTACCAGGGCTACCTACTGCTTATAATCTGCCCCTGGTAGCATGGTTTCAACAATATTCTCATTTATTGCTATAGCGAAGGTGATGCTTTATTTTTTGATTATCAATGGGGGGCAGTGGGCCCGCCCCGAGTGTCACTCGTTCTGAGGTGACACCCGGCCACGAAGGGGGAAACAATAAACCTTTAAAAGCTACATAGAATGAAACAAATACTTTTTTATTGCAAAACACACCATTGCCGTCAAAAAATACTTTAAATATTATAACTCCTATGATAGGAATGGGGGGTGGGAGGCAAAGCACAAATTGTAAAGATTTTCAATGTATTGATAACTTCAAATTGAAGCTAGATTTTAAGACCCAGTTTCATGAAGATAATATTTCCCAGATTTGACAATATCCCTATTTTAACAATAGAAAGTCTATAGACAATTGTTCAGTTGGGGTTATCTTTGTATATATAATATGACTGTACGTTTCTAAAAATATCGTAAAGACTTTCGACCCACTAAAGTGATTTTAGACCTGTTTGCACCAATAGATAGAGTGGTTCATAAGGAAGGTTTAGGTATATAATTTGTGTAAATTGGTTGAAATATAAAGAAGATAGAATTAAAAAACCTCTTATTTCAAACCATTTTCATTGTTCATTTTTTCCGATCATTGCCATTTTGAATTACTTTGACCAGAATCTATGAAAGAAATATTTATCAATTTATTTATAAGGTGACTTTTATATTAGATTATTTAATGAAAGGCACGCCTGCATGCTCAAAAATTATCATACAATGTTAAAATAATTCCATAAGTTGTTCTTTGGATTGACAGTGAATTGCAGATGATATGTCGGTAGCGGTTTTATTTTGTCTTGATAAAAAATAAAGTTTATTTTTTTACAAGAAAAAATGTCTTGCTTAATGAAAGCTCGGAAACGTGATTTACTAACCTTATGCGAAGAGTTAGATGTTTATGTTCCACCAAAGACTAAAGTGGCTTATGAAAATGATTAAAGAGTATTAATGAAATATTAGCCGCCAAGGTTCTCGACAAAAAGAAAATTTCAATCAAGCATCCAATTTATGTACTAAAAACGAAGCAAAATTTAATGTTATTATGTCAAAATAGATTTTAGTGAATGTAAACATCATTAGTGCTGGCTGATGTAATATTTAAACTATTAATACACATGGCTTTCACATGGTCAATTATATGTCGAGTGTTCCCGAGTTAGTGTTAGTGGATCTTATTTGTTTATGCTACTGGGGGCAAAACCATAAATATTGTTCAACATTTAGCTTCACGTTACATATACATTTTTTTTCAGTTTGATTCATTCAAATTTATTTTTAGTTTTGCTTAACACAATTGTCAAATTATTACTGAAATTCATTAATGGGCATTTATATGCCCCCCTATTCAAATATATGTTGTGGTGATAAAATTTACATTTTTTTTTTCTAAATTTATATATTTTAGACAATTGAGATTTTCCAGTTAGAGTATAGCACAACTTATTTAAATTAAAATTTAAATATGCCAGGAGCTGACATGAATGATTTTAGGCGGAAATTTTTTTTCGGAACTTCACACAAAATTTTTGGAAAAAGTATATACCTAACATGCTTATGCCCCCCTAACACCCAATACATACGTGTATATAAACATATATACGCCCAAAAATAAGCCTTCAAGTAATTTAAAAAAAGGTTGAATATTAATACCTTAAGTCTTTTTTCTGGAAAAAGTTATTGTATTGAAAGTTTTATAAAGTATTACAATATATTTTCCTTGCCTGGAGGTAGAAAGAAATGCGCTAATATTAATTTTCAGATCAGAATTACCCATGGGCTAAGATTAAAATTTTTAAATGGAGGGAAGAATCTTTTCCAAGTTTCTTATACAATATCTTAATATCTACTTTTTCTGTTTCGGTAAAATTACGTAAGAGCTCCAAACTTTATTACATACTTCAAATCATAGTGAAATATACCACTTACTATCTGAGTATTGATGGTGAATTTTGATTTTCGATTTAAGTAAACATTCCAGTCAGGAGAACTTGGTCGCTGAATTTGGATGTGAGTCCCATCAACAACGCCAATCACACGGGGAAATCCATGACGGTTGTAAAAACCTAGACGACACTCCCTTCTTTCTTCCTCACTTCTGGGAAAAGATATGAATTGAGGAAGAACTTCCTTGAGGGCAGAAGTAACTCGTGAGAAGATTCGCGATACTGTAGCCTGTGAAATCTGTAGGTATCTCGAATCCCCCACAACAAGCTGGAATGATCCAGTTGCTAGTATGTAGATCATAGTGAGCACCTGAAATAAAATTGGTTTGTATCATTTTTATGTCTTATTGATTATACATTCGAGCCCGTTTAATGGAATAGTCAACTTCCCACAAAAATGATTCTAATTAGCAGAATATTCCATTACCGGGGATCACAGAAACAATATACTATGGTTGGGTACATTAAAAGTTCATTACATTACACAGGATATTCTTTTAACTGATATTCCACTAAACAGATTCTACTCAGGGTTTGAAAATACTGGGCTTTTTTGAAATAAAAGTACAAAATTGTCCAGAAAGGAAGATGGCAATTTCAAGTTTTGATAGTGAGAAAGATTATAGATAACATAATTTCTGTTTCTGAAGAATAATCTTAGTTAAGTCTGGAAAAAAGCACTTTATCAATATAGTGGGTTTTTTTTGCCTAAAAGGTGGGCTAAAAGAGAGTAATTACTCAGGGTTCTACGAGGCGGAAGTCCCCAAACTTACCAGTTATCCAAAGCAAATCCTTCACCAACTGCATTGATGAAAACTTGAGAGCAAGTGAGTTATGCAGAAGGCAGAAAACTGGTATAGTGCTATGATAATTATTTTAACCTGACAAAACAAGTCTTTTATTAAAAAAAGGGCAGAGAAATGAAAGAATACAGTAGATTAACGATTAGCTGAGGATAATCAAGAGTCTAAATTATCAATAATAAAGGAGATAAAAAATGTACATACTATGGATAATTTTTTATGCTTACGGTACAAAAGAGACACATTAAAAATGATTATATTAAAATGGGCAGGCCTGCAGTGTTATGTCATCAGAAATGCAGGTGCAGACTATTCCTGCTACTGGATGTATCTGAATCACACAGAGTTGTGAACAATAATGAATAACGAAATAAAAAATTCCTTCAGAACTCCTATTTTCTTGGAAGAATGGAAGGGAGGATTTTTTTTTCCAGCTTGGTTACAGCAGAATTTCGTTAACGGAACTCGGACATTGAGAATTGTACGATGTAAATTGAAAAATTAGAACGTTCATTTTAATTGTGATGTTAAAATAATAATTTGGAAAGTGAACACTATAAAGGCATTTTAAAGCTTTTTGTTTTGTTGAAATATGATGTGCTGAGCAAAAAATAAAAATACAACTTGTCCGCGATCATTGTTTCAGCTTTTCATTGAACTATGTATCACATAAATGAATGATAGATTAAAAAAATTTTAATTTCTATTAGTCTTACTGGTTATCTATACTTAATTATCTAGTTATACTGAAGTAATATTGTATAATTGAATAAATAAAATTTACATAACACATGAAACACTTACTTGTTGTTGAACAGAAAAACAACTTGTCCTTATTTGCAGTTTGTCGTCCAACACATCACATACGTATAAAAAAGTTTGCCTGTCCAATCGGTATCGTTTTGAAAATTGAGTATCTGACAACTCTAATGGGTTGTTTGCCAATCTTCTGTAGCGTTCAATTCTTTTTTGCCTTCGGATGTAATTCTGGATGATAACTAGATCCGCCATGTTTAGCACTGAAAAACGTAAACAAGCTGTGATTGGCTGAAATCGATGAAACGATAGAAGATGAGCGTTCGAATCCGATCGAATGGGTCACGTGACATAAAATGTTCGAATTGGTGAAGATGAATGCGAACCGTCCGAATTCGAACGAATGAGTCTGCGAAAACGTTCGAATCCGCGTAGATGAATAAGGCGGTTAATTACTTCCCTTTCAGCAAGGGAAAAGAGGAGCGAGCCCCACGCAACTGCAGTGCCACCCGTGTTGGCGACTTAGTGCCTCTACTATTCCTCAAACACGATTTTCGCCAAAATTGCCTCGCCAATCGTTACCTAGATGTTTGCTTTTTGGTCATACAGAACTTTTCCTAAAGCTCGGGAAGCAGTTAACATAGGTTTCTACCAGAGTGGGAAGTCTTTTCCGTGGAGGGTCTTTGGTGCGAGTGCCTTGCATGTAACGAAAATCAGTGTTTTAACTGACCCATTTTGAAAAGTATTTTGAGATTTGATCGATTATTTTAATGAAATTTATTTTTAGAGGGGAGGGGATCATTAACCTATACACTTTGTTTTAAATTGGTGGTGCATACTTTTTCCCAAAATTTTGTCTGAAGTTCCGATTTTTTTTTTTTTTTGCTTAGAATCGCCCATGGTTTACTGGAGAGGTGAAAAATTTCCTTTTGGGAGGTAATTTTCTTTCTTAAAATGTTGTTGGGCCTACTTAAACAATATATATCGATTTCAACTGTTATTATTCAATTAAGTGACTCGCCCAACCAGTTTAATTCAACTGGGCTAAAAAATTTAATATGTTAACAGATTATTGAACTTATTAGTATCATAGTATCTATTCATAAAAATAATATTCATTAAATGCAAAAAACAAGTAGCAAACAACTTTCACTCGATCGATGAAGAATTTAATTTTCCTTTTGAACATGTTGACGGGGGGGGGGGGGGCATTGCTTTAGTGATGAATTTATAGGGGTGGAGGGTTGCAACCTCCCACGATACACACAATCAAAATAAAATAAGTAAGTTGTTTTTAAATAAAGAATTTTAAAAATAGTTGAGGCATTATGTAAATTTGTAATGTTTGCTTAATGTTTTGTGATTACTTAAATATTCATTATTATTTCTTAATATACTCACTCACTTGAGTAAATGTGCATTGTTCACATAATTTTTAAGACCGCCTTTTATCATTTGTATTGAAAAAGTATAACATTTACAACAATTTCCAGAATTCATCATTTATCGTTATTCTATCATATTATATGTGAAAAGTTTTCATATCTACAGTGAAACCCCGATTTAACATCGCACCAATCTACGTTTTTCCCGCCTGTTACGTTTTTATCATCAGGTCCCAGTTTTTCTGTATCCTAATTGATGTTAAAATAGCCCGGATGCTAAGTTTGTTATCTATCGAATTCCACGTATTTTATGTTTCCCTCGAAAATGAAAAAAGAAAAAAGTGTTCTAAAATTAGCCATATCTTTCCTTTTGTGCTTTTTTAAAAGCTTTATGCATATTGTTAAAAGTTAATTATTACTCTCTCACAAAACAAATTATGATCAAGGATTGTTTTTGTTTTCGAGAATTTTCAAAAAGGGGCTATTCGAGTTTATCAAGGCGCGAGAAAGTTCGTTTGTTTGCAGTATTGAACTAGAGAAGTTCATTCTTTTTGCCATTTTATAAACCAACTTTTTTTTTTTTGCTTAGAATCACCCATGGTTTACTGGAGAGGTGAAAAATTTGATTTTCTGTTTCAGAACGTTGTTGGGCCTACTTATACAATATATATCGATTTCAACTGTTATTATTCAATTAAGTGACTCGCCCAACCAGTTTAATTCAACTGGGCTAGAAAATTTAAGATGTTAACAGATTATTAAACTTATTAGTAACATAGTATCTATTCATAAAAATAATATTCATTAAATGCAAAAAAGAAGTAGCAAACAACTTTCACTCAATCGATGAAGAATTTTATTTTCCTTTTGAACATGTTGATGGGGCATTGCTTCAGTGACGAATTTATAGGGGCGGTTAGTTGCAACCTCCCATGATACACATATTCAAAATAAAATAAGTACGTTGTTTTTAAATAAAGAATTTTAAAAATAGTTGAGGCATTGTGTAAATTTGTAATGTTTGCTTAATGTTTTGTGATTACTTAAATATTCATTATTATTTCTTAATATACTCACCCACTTGAGTAAATGTGCATCGTTCATATAATTTTTAAGACTTCGCATTCCATCATTTGTATTGAAAAAGTATAACATTTACAACAATTTCAAGAATTCATCATTTATCGTTATTCTATCATATTATATGTGAAAAGTTTTCATATCTACAGTGAAACCCTGATTTAACATCGCACCAATCTATGTTTTTCCCGCAGGTTACATTTTTATCATCAAGTCCCAGTTTTTCCGTACCCTAATTGATGTTAAAATATCCCGGATTCTAAGTTTGTTATTTATCAAATTCCCCGTATTTTATGTTTTCCCTCGAAAATGAAAAAAGGGAAAAGTGTTCTAAAATTAGCCATATCTTTCCTTTTGTGCTTTTTTTAAAGCTTTATGCATATTGTTAAAAGTTAATTATTACTCTCTCACAAAACAAATTATGATCAAGTATTGTTTTTGTTTTCGAGAATTTTCAAAAAGGGGCTATTCGAGTTTATCAAGGCGTGAGAAAGTTTGTTTGTTTCCAGTATTGAGCTGGAGAAGTTGTTCTTTTTGCCATTTTATAAACCAACAAAGCTCCAACACTTTGAGTCTAAAAAAGATTTTGTTAGCAGTCACTATTATGTGCTATGCACTGTACTGTTTTTGGACAGAACAGCTTACTTATAGTGGACATTTTACAAATAGTGGAAAGCTATTTTCTTCCCCATAACGGCTAGGGAAAACGCTGACTATGTATTTTCAATCCTGAAGATGCAGCATTCACTTTGAACTCCATGACTAAAATACAATCCACTATTATGGATTATTTTCAAACTAAATGCTCGGATTCGTAATTAAATGCGTTAAAATGGTATGTAATTTTCTTTTCAAAAATATAGATATTATACTTTTTAAAAGAGTTCAAATCTGCCATTCAGCATTTGTAACATAAAAGGATAATGTTAACTACAATTTCAAAAATTCATAATTAGTAACAATTAAATTGTTACAGTTCCATTGAAAATGCCTCGCCCACCTATAAGGAGGTGTTGTTTACAGAGTCCAAATTAGAGCCAGAGAGAACTTTCACCACTGAATTAGCTAAGAGACACCACTAAGAAAACAAATACGACATGAGTATAGGAGAATCTTTTCAGGAAAAAAAATGTATATTTGTGTCAGAACATCATCCCGATTACTATTTTTGTGGCATTGAATGCTGTAAAAAAAAGCAATATTCCGCGTTCTGCTCATAACTAAGAAACCTATCCATCCCATTCACATTAGGAATTGCAGGTAGGATTCCGCGATAAGAATTGAATTTTCCTTGCATTTTTAGCGTATTAATTTAGCAACACATTCTTTTTCAGCTTTAAACCATAAAATTTCCCTTTTCAGCATTCACATGCAGTTTCGAATTTGCTTTTGTCAAGATATGTCTCTTAAGCGATGTATATCAGAAATCGGCATGATACCTCAAAAGCAAATTCGAAAAAACAAGCTGTCAATTTCAAGGAATTACATCAAATGTTCATCCTCACTGCACAGAAAAAGTGTTTAATGCATGAAGAGCAATTTATAAATCAATGTCTTACATTTTCAAGAATTACTCAAAATCTTAATCTCTGTAGCACAGAAAATGTGGGTGGTACAAAAATCGATTTGCAAATGAATATTCATTTATTTAGAGACATTTTTAAGAATAACACAAAATTTTCATCTTTACCGCACGGAAAATCTGTAACGACTGGAATCAATTTACAAATAAAAGTCACACATTTTCAAGAATTACACAGGGTGGAAGCACAACCAGGAAATCAGGGAAATTTACATTCTGGAAAATATCAGGGGATATTTAAAGTTTTCTGAAATATCAGGGAAAATTATAGTTTTCAATATTCAAACCGGCAAGCGTCTGGAGTTTCGTTTGCGGAATTTCCTTTCTTTGCACGTGTTCAGAATATGGGGCTATTCTATTATGAAACGGGGGGTGAAGAGTGTCTGTGGGAAAATTTTTAGTTTTAGAAGGTTTTAATCTTATAAGCAGGATATTCCATTATCCGCTACCAAAGAAATGTCTATTTGTCCACTGTTCTTTATTCCATCAGTGCCGTAGCTGAATGGGGGCATTCGGCCCCAGTTGTCACCCATCCACGACGGAGAAAAAGAGTGAACCTTTATAAGCTCCATAGAATAAAACAAATACTTAAAATGGGAGAAAAAAATATCCGCTATTTTAACCCTTTGCACGGCAAACGCCGTTGCGGGTACCGCTAGTATTATAATAAAGTGATTAAATAAGGACAAGTTTGAATTTCTAGCTTTTTCGAGAAATGCACAAAAGGCCATTTTTGAAAAATCATATAAAATATCTGGGGCAAAAATACACAATATAATTGATAGCAGCTCATTAAGCACTTTAAGTGCAACAAATGAGCAGATTTTCAGATTTTTAAAAAATGGCTTTTTTGAGTAATCACACTTCAAAAATCGTAATTTTTGAACATTTTCAAATTTCAAAATTTAAATTCTGAGAGGATATTCATCTCATTCTTACAATAAAATTTGATACAAAACTTCCATAACAGCACTTTAGATCGCCACCTCTGTTTTGCCAAAACTTAATTTCTTTCATAAGAAAAAAAAAATCATGAAGTCGGAACAAGCACTATTTTTTCACTTCAGAAATACTTTTTTTTTCTTTATCAATGAAGCCAACTAAATTTTTAAAATTAGTGTCTAAATAAAATACCATCCCTTCATTATTTATAGAAAAAAATCATTCGAATCGGTTAGAAACTTTTGAAACAGTGGCCATTTTAAAAGTGCGTGTTTTACTGATTATCTGAAAACAGCCAACTTTGTCCTAAATTTTAAACGTCTGTAATTAGAGAAATAATTTTTTTTTTTGAAAAATCCTTTTAGGATATTTTATATGTCCCTCAATTGTAACTACTGTATTTTTTTCAAAAAAATCGGTGAGGGTCATGTGACAAGTTTCAGACCTGCCTGCCTGATTTGAAATGGAATGACTCCTAGATAATAAATTTGAAGGTGGTGTACACGGGAAAGTAGGCTCGTATAGTTCTAGACGGAACTTCTTTTTCTCGTGAAGAAGAAGGACATCGTAGACGTAGGAAATATTATTGAAATAAAGCTCGAGATTATATAAACTTTTATATAAACAATATTTGTCTTCAGAACAAGTTTCTAAAGGATATAGTAAAGTTACTTGCAAAATGCTTGTAATTACACTGTGTAACAAAATTGACTTATCAATTTTACCAGCATCAGTTTTCACTATCGTAGTAGTTGTAGCCTTATAAAAAACCGTTTTCTTGTTTGAATACTATTTACACTAACTAGAGACACATGAAATGTGTCTCTAGTTAGTGTAAATAACGTATAACACTCTCAAAATGTCATTATTAACTGTTTCGCGATTACTCATCTTCATTTTTAAATGAAAGTCAATTTTAAATTGTCAGTTGACAAACAGCAATTTTAGCAAGTCATGTTTGCAATCAGCATAAAAATATACCCTGGTATAGTGATTTTTAGTGATCTATGGATGAGCCGTTTTCTCATACTTTAGTTGAAAATTATCCACTCGTAAGATTAAAAAGTTTTTTTTGATATTTTTGCGTATAACATCTATTACATTTTTAAATTTTTGCTTTTTCTTTGTAAAGAAAGAAAGGGAAAATTCGGTTATTCTTTCCATTTCCCTGCCATTTCAGGAACCATAAAACGTTTATGAAAACCGATGGTAGAAAAACGAACATGGAAAATTATGAATTAATATAAAATACATATAAATAGTGCATTATGAAATGCATATAAAATAGAGCATTATTTGTCGTTTTCTTACTTAAAAATGCATAGCTCACCAAAAACGAGAACGTAAGTAATTTTGATAGGTCATTCGTGCGTGTAATCATAGAAAGAATTGGCTCTTGTACTTTCTTTATGCTAAATTTCATTCCGCGGTTCATTAGCATTTCGCAATCAATGTGTCATCAGTCTTCAATCCAATGAAGTATACCGTTATTGTGGTTTCAATTCCCATCAAAGTTCTGCCTCTTGGGTCATAGATCATAGATAAAAATTACGCTTTTTATTAGTTTTCTAAGCAAGATGCAATAATGTCACTCCCATTTTATATTGAATCGATCATCTTAGTTTTATTTTTATTTAAATTCTACCTGTTTGATGAAAGAAAATAGTATTAACTATGTCACCGAATTCTCTCGTCAGAGTTATTGAAAACCTATGTATTATAACCGAAACGAGCTTTATATTCCCTTCGAAAATTTTGATATTCGTTTTCATTGCTTGGTAATCCTAGACCTTTAAAGTAGTATGTTTAAAATATGGTTAAGCTCCCTAAATAATTTTTCGCGAATATCTTCCGTTCTAATGATCAGAATGCAAACAGATTTGAGCTCGCTGAAACTATTTTTTAGTTATGCTGTGAAACATAGGGCATTCCAATTAGAATTCCTAAGTTACTATTTATTTTATTATCAATACGGCGCTTTATCGAAACTTTATTTTAATTTTAAAGAAGAATTTTATTAATGTGAATTAGTATCTTACTTGTTAGCATAGTATGCATAATGGTGGAATAATTAGTAGTAGTTTGTTTCTTCTTCCCCAGGACTATACATTAGGGGGACTGAAAACGAAGGAATTTTGAATACCCTTTAGCAGTAGCACAGAAAAGTTGTACTTGCAAGTTTTAAGAACCAGTTTGATAATATATCTTCTGTTCTGGCTAGAGCTGTAAAATATGTAAAAAAATGTTCTCTGCCCCTCTCCTTTTTTTATTGTCGTGTTTTTAGAGGTACTGATGAAAGGTTTTAATATAACAACGCACTCAGAAAAATGGGTTAATTTTTTTCAACATAACTGTTGAAAGAAGGGAAAAACATTCATTTTTATTTTTTTTCCCTTTACTTCTAATGGTATTGCGTTTGGCTCATCCCCATTTACAGATTACATTATTAAAAAAAGACATATTTAGTTCTTTCACTGTTTATGACAAGCCCCATTTTCAACATGCTCCAAGAAAGAAGGGCCCCATTTAGTGCGGGAATAGTTCTTGAGATGATATCAATATCATCCGAACAGGCCAACATTTGAAATGATTTTGAGAAAATGTTGCCTCTGTTGTTAATTTCTGCATCTCTAATGACTTTCTTTAGAGCAATATTGAAAATAAGACAGGATAAAGAGTCACCCCCGCCTCACACCATTATTGATTTTGATCTCTTCAGAAAGGGTTCCCAAGGATTCAACCTTGCAGGAAGTGTCAGACATGGTCGCAATTGCAAGTCTGATGAGTTTAGATTTTGAAACTCATCCAAAGCTATAAATTTCCTATACTACCCCTAAAGGGTATTAAAAATTTCGTTTGTTTTCCATCCTCCCTACTATATATACGGTGAGCAATTGCTTAACTAGAAAAATAAAAAAAATGTTGGTGACAAAATCAATCTTTACCAATGACACTCTAGCACCTAATAACTAAACTTTCAATTGCTGATCGATATTATTCTAAGGCTTTTGATAAAAGGGAAAAGAAGAAAAGATAAAAAATCCATATGTAAAAATTCCAGCTTATAGCTCTTGTTTGTTTTTTCATTTTTCCACCTAAAAGCGTTATGCATTGACCTGATATATATGGCAGTCTGGGGGTACAACATCTGATAAAGGAAGTTACTATAGTAACCAGGGTTGCGGTTAGGGAATGGACCGACTCCTTGAAATATATATTAGGGATGTAACGAATATTTGGCCACTATTTGGTAACCAGAGCTGCGATTGGGCAAAAGAACCGACTCCTGGAATTCAAAAATTCCGACTCGGACTCCTTTACAAATATATATTATGGATGTAACGACTATTCGGCCACTATTTGGGATTCCGTAGTCGACATTTTTAAGCGACTACTACTCCTCTTCTCCAAAATCAGCTTACTTCAACTTCGCAGACCTGGTAATGACACTGCTTCATACAACTGTTCTATTTCAGCTTGAGTTTTTATCTTCAGAGTGGGTGTGGTGTAATAGTATCGGGTTGCGAAACAACGCTCTTTTGTTTAACAAAATCGAATATTTAATAATTATTCAGTGCCTGATGCACGTATTATAAATGGTTACAGCTAGTTATGATTTATCGCAATTTTAGAATTTCAAAATTCCTCTTATCATATCAAACAGACTACCGAACTTTTTTGGAATGTAAGCCAGGTTTCGGTAAAAGCACTGTAGCTTGCGTCAGAGAAAGCCAATCTTTTGCGTTTAGTACAGGATTATCATAAAGAACCCATTTCTCAACCCGAGTGATCGAACGATCAAAGATGGACTCTTGGTTGTGTCGCGCCAATAACGAATTACAAGTAATCGAGCGATTAGATTTGTTCTTCTGATAGGCTATCGGAATCCATTAACCCATTTTTCTCTGTTAACTTGACCAATCTGCTTTAAATACCCTTGTAGGGTTTACCACGACGAACTGAGTTTCACTGATATTTCTTCGATCATCAAGTCTTCGATCTAGTCATTATCAGTCACAGGTCTTTCTAATCGAGACGCATCAGAAAGGTCAAAAATGCCCAACCTAATTTTGGAAAATCTCTTTGGCATTTACAATGTTACTAATGATTCCAGATAAGTATTAAAATTTTTTTTGTAGGAATTGTTACATTGCTACTCTTGAAATTCGTATTGCATTACAATGATGAATGCTCAACGCTTCCGGTTTTGTATTGGCTCTTTCGAGTGTAAAGTCGAATTCCGGATTTTAAAACAATATTTTTGTACAGTAGACGATGCTTGTAAACCAGTGGTGTAGGGGGGACAGGGGGACGGCGTCCCCCTACCTTTTTATTTTAATACAAGCGTCCCCCCAAATTTTTTACATTTTAACATAAGCGACCCCCCCCCCCCCTTTTGATTTTAATTGCTTATCTTCGCGTGCATACGCTTCCCCGCAACTTTTTTTCAGGACTACATCACTGTTGTAAACGTAAACTAAACAATGTCCGTGTACTAAGTTTATTGTCCTCATTAATCAGACAAATATGGATGACATTTATGTACGTCAAAAAGTTTATGATTAGAAATATTTATTTTTGAAAGCCAGCCACACTATTAAAGTTTTCACAATGAATTGTTTTGTAACCGTACACAAAACGTATGCTTTGAAATAGTCTAGAAAAACATTTTTAATGCATTATAATTAAAAGTAAGTACATATACATTAATGTTAATATAATTGTAATACACTACATTAATATTTAATGCATACCATACATACGTGTATATATATATATATATATATATCCACACACACACACACACATATATATATATATACATATATATATATATATATATGTTACGGCCAAAGCCCGAGGTCCGGCCATTTGGCCGAGAGGAATGGCCAAAGTGCAATGTAATTGAAACGATCAGTGAATATTCTACTTTGGCCGGTCATTTCGCGAAGTTGCCACGATGTTCCAGCCAAAACGCGATGTGGTCATTCAAGAATGCCTGGTAGGTAGGCACCCGTAGTTCAGCTTGTTGTAATAAGTGATTACGGTGATTTATAATTCATTTTTTAATTAAAGGAAAAGATTTAATTTTTTCATGTTGAACATTTCACTTTATTTTTTAATATCTGTTGTATTTCTAATAACTTTTACTTTACAGAAAAAAAAATTGTAGTGGTATTTTTTTCGCATACCGTGTGGTACGGTGGAACCACAATTTTTTAATATTTGTTTTATTAAAAAGTTAATTTGCTAATATTGCCCCTTTTGCTTTCTTTTTTAGTTAAAAAATATAAATCTTATAATTTAAAAATACAAAAAAAAAAGTTTTTAAATTAAAATTTAAAAAATTTAATATTTACTTCGTCTCAAATGGCCACATCCCACCGCAGTTAGCTGCGGCTACCGCAGCTAGTAATTTTTAAAGAATGAAATTATGGTTATACGTGCCTATGATTTTTTTCTTCCACCTTTGGCTGATCCTTCCATGCCACTTCGCGATCTGGCCGGCCAACTCCCGAAATCAAGATAAGATCGGACATTGGCCAGCCAACTTACAGCGTTCTTAGCCATTTCGCGATTTGGCCGTAGCATATATATATATATATATATATATATATATATATATATAAGTAGTGAAAAAGTGGCAGTTCTACGCCAAGAGGCGGTGGCGGTGGAAGGGGGCGTGGTCCCACCGCCTCCACCTCCTGCTCCCCTCCGCCTCCTCCGCCTGCCGAGTGGGGTTGAGTAGTAGGGTTTCCTCGTAGAAGATTACGGGGGTTTCTGAGTGGAGTTGAGTTGTTTTTCTTACTTGTTACTCTGCGTCCGAAGTTTCGTTTTTAGGAATGGCAACGGTGATATAGCGTTTACCATGACAACGAACTGGTAATCTTTTTGAATTGCTCATGGCGCTACCTAGTGAGAGAAATATTAATTATTATTTTTTTCAGACTTGGTCGTTTTCTGAGGTTATACACATGGCGCCATCTAGTGAGATAAATATTAATTCATCCATTTAAATATATTTTTCGGACTTGGAATTATTTTATTTAATTTCTCTTTCCTAGATCGGGAATCGAACATGCGACCTCCAGCTCCAAAAATCATTTGGCGCTCTGATGAATTGCGCGCTTTATCCATGAGACCACCAAATGATTTCAGTAAAGTACAGTTTAAATCAATCCTAATATAATTCTCTTTCAGATGTTTGAGAAGACTGCCATCTAGCGAGAGGAAACTTTTTTTGAGCATAGAATATTTAATGATTTCCATGACAACGTATTTTTACGAAGAGCCTCCTAGTGACAAAAATAGGAATAATTATTTTTCGGACTTAGTCGTTTTCTGAAGTTATTTTTGATTTCCAACTTAGGTTTTCACAAATGGCAACATGTTTTTAGTTTTAATTCCAAGGTTTGAAACGCTCATGGCGTCACCTAGTGAGAGAAATTATTTTTTGAACTTAGTCGTTTTCCGGTGTTATTTTTAATTTCTAACTTTGGTTTTTCACATTAATTTTTTTTTATTTCAAGAGTTGAAGCACTCATGCTGCCGTCTAGTGAGATAAATATTAATTAATCCATTTAAATATTTTTGGACATAGAATATTTTACTTCATGAAAGTGAAATTAATTTAATTTTAAGTTGATGGTCCCACCACCATCCCGATGTGACTTTTAATCACACCCCATCAACTGTTTTGTACTCGTTCATTTCATTTGGTCGTTTTAAAACAATTGTAAATATTCAAGCAATTACACATAACGGAAAAAATTGACCCTAGAAGTGGAAAAAATATAAAAGTATCATGCAGTGAGACTTCACTTCTGCAGTCAATTTGTTTTTTAGAATACATAACCACATAATTTAGACTGCATTAGATGAATAATCCACTAAAAAAAAATATTGTATCATTGAATTCAAAGAATCCGCAAAACAAGAGAACGTTTCATAGACTCTAGCTGTTGAATAAAATAAGTCTCAAACGGAGACTTAACTTCTACAGTCAGTGAAACACTATAATATCTCACATACGTGAAAATCATCAATTAGAATCTGAAATGAAACACGCAAATTTTTTCCTCATGATATTGAAATTCACACATCTCAGAACTTTTAAGTTGTAAAACCCATTCGAGAAAGCTGTGAATGCTATGTTTTTTTTTCCCCCTTTTCATTGTATTAAATTTAACTGTTATGTTCTAGCGAGAATTAATTATTTCCATCAGAATTAAATTTCACAATTTTTAATCAACTTATGGTATTAATTTAATCTTAATAATGTATTAATATCAACTATCTCTTAATTTTGAACATATTTTATTTTTACACTTGTAATTCTTCCCCTAAAATGCCAAAGACTGGATTAAATGAGAACTGATCAAATCTCTTCTTGAGAAAGTGTAGATTTAATGTGAACCAATCAAGTCAATTCCCGAAACTTACTAAATTTATGGCAAAGCTAATTATAGAAAAGTTTAAGACTTTGAAAATGTGCATCAGTAGGTTTATACAAACATATTTAGTGATACTTTTACGAAAAGAGGTGATTTATTCTATACTTAAACATGGGTTTACATTCATTTTACAGTTTTCTATGACTACAAATAAATGAATTTATATCAACTAAGACTATATTTACATTATAGATAATCATCCTTTAATCCATATTACACCGCTAGATTTTTCACAAGTTTAAGAGTTTGCATAAAATAATAGAAGTTAGAACATGTTCAGCAACTTGATTTGTATAGAATGATAAGCAAATGTTTTATATATTCCAATATATTTATTTTATTTGTTTTTAATTTAGTTTTTTCATACACATTTTAACGTTTCAAACGACTACAATCTCAGAGATTATTGTAGCAATGTGAATCATGATTAAAGAAACTTTAAAAAAAATAGTCAAGAACATATTACTAAATTTGTAACTGTAAAGCAGCTTAACAACACGATTGATATATAATACATTTAACGAACATTTCAGCTATTCAAAACTTTGTCTTTAACATTTAACGAATTTTGCATTTATTCAAAGAGTTATTTATTTTCAAAACTCTGTCTTTAACACAGTTTTTATAATTTACACAGAATAATACAACCGAGAAAAAACATTTAAGAAACTATTTGCAGCGCGACTTTCATATATTGGAAATGTTTATTACTAAAGTACGAAGAAACTTTACGTTTTAAATTTCATGTTTTGAAAAAGTCTATTACTACTTACCTACATACAAACATGGAATCTCTACTTTAAGACTAAGCTCGTATGGATATAGACCCTAACTTAAATACAGAAATGTCTAAATCGTACCAAACATAAGGTACAGAATATGAAAAAGTTAGAAATGTTAAGATCGAAGACTTACATTACTAACTGAAATAAAGAAACTCAACTTTCAACTAGCTCTGCAAAACTAAGATTCTTCTAATAAAAATTGAAAAGTACCATCTATACAAGACGGTGAAACTTGGATTCGTCTAGTAAAACTTGTCATAAAAAGTATAAAAATACTTAAATTTACTAAAACAAAAGTTTTCTATAGCAAAATGTTTAAAATTAACACGAAAAATGTAGAAGTACTTAACACAAACCGCTAAAACTGAAAAACTTCATAAATGTAGAAGATATAAGAAAAAACGTAGAGAAAATGAAGACAAAAGAAAAATTCACCAATACATATCAAAAATAAAGCTAACTGAGATATACAAACGTATGTGAAAGTAAGATCGGAGAAGGTCTAATCACGATAAAACTTGCTGTAAAAGTGATTAAACTCTGAAGGATATTTAATTTCGAAAAAAAAAAAAAAAAATTAGAAGAAACTTTGAAAATATTTTGAAAATAAAAGCAGAGAGCTCGAGAGAAAAAAATAGCCTCCGTCTTCATTCAAGTCTCAGAAAGAAGTGACTCAAATCATAATTAAAGTCTGAATTCGTTAAGACTACATTTCTGTGGTGAAATTAAGAAAAAAACTTTTTATGAAGGGATCATATTGAAACTTCTTATAGCTTCTCTTTATATATCCCTATATAGACTCAAGAGGTTTTTTTTGGGTCAAAAGCTAAATTCATTTTACCATATGGCAATATTTAAGGTAAAAAGTGCAAAAAATAATTATTGACACCCTGTGGATAGGTTCCCTGTGGTTAGTGTCTTTATTAGTGTATTTTTTTTCTGAAAGTTAAAGTTTGAGGTGCCAATACTGTACTGAGTGTCAATAACTGTCCGGTTCACCCCATAAGACGAAATGTAATTTATCTAGTTGAAATTTATGAAAACTACTCGATTCAGACAGAAGTGAAAAAAAAAGTACTTATTTTAACAGGGGTCACAATTTTAAAATGTATAAAATATAGGACAACAGAAAAATGGTACAAAAAGGGTGTACTATTTTAATAAAACGTGTGGATTATTAAAAGAAATAATACAATTTCCTCTAAAAAAAATCATCAAAATACTAAAGAAAATATTATTAAAATATTTATGGGCGTTTAATTCACCCCTTTTTGCATATATCAGTTTATTATTTACTGCATCCATTTTGGCTTTTGCTGCTTCAATACCTTGTATGATTTTTCGTTTTGATCCTGTTGCCCAGTCCTTTGCTCTTCCTTCATTTATTATCATATAACTATGCAAAAAAAAAAAAAATGCAGAAAACGCCGACTTTAAGATTCGTGAATTTTCCTTAATTGACACAAGTTCAAATTAGAACTAGTTTTAAAAAGTAAATCAAATAAGACTACAAGAAATTTAAAACCCAAAAGCTCTTTTTTATTGATTCAGAATAAGAGCAACGATTAACAATCAAACAGCAAAAACGAACCCTTTACGAAAATCGCGATCGCAAAAATGAACATTTTCAATTGTAATTACATTTCATTCCCCTTCTTTTTATTTATGTCTAAAAATCCGCGGCAAAAACGTTCCCGGTTTTTCTCTGAAAGATCGACTTACACGCGGGTTTCCATTTATTTGTCTGAAAGTTGGGGGGTCTGCTTACATCGAATCGACTTACATGCAAGTATATACGGTAAGATATTGAGAAAAATAAAAATGAATTTTATTTGCTTACTTCAAAATAAAATTTAAAAAAGAGCTAAAATGGAAAAATACGATTCTTGTACAGGATGCAGAAAGATTGCGAAAGTAAAGAATGCATCCGTGTTCTTGCTTGCACGTTTAAATTAGGCCTATGATACTTTAAAGAATCGCATAAATTAATTAAGAAATGCGTATTGCTGCAATTTGAAGGAAAAAACAAAAATGAGGGAGGAAAATTTCGGGTCAAGGAGCAAAATAAAATTTACGGAACTTCGGCAAAAAAAATTCTGGAAATTTCCGGAATTCTACCACTCCTGATAGGGGTGTATTTGATTTAAATCAGATGATTTTTTTTAAATCATCGATTTAAATCAAGTTTTAACAAAAATCAAAGAAAATAATGTTGAAAAAAATATTACTAGGTAAAATTTGCATGCAAGTTGTGGGATATGGGAATGATAAACACCTGTTCAATTCCAAACAAAACCAAAATATATTTAATCATTATAGTTCTATGATATTAACGGAGTGGGTTTCCATTTACCATCAGAAGTTTAGTGGAAGATAGGATGATTCCCTAAAAAGTAACATTTTGGGTAATTTTGATAGACATTTTTCAAGAAGAAAATAGAAATTCAATGCGCAAACAAAGATCAAAATTTCTCAATGTGGCACTGAACATAGAGGATCTACTTACTTATTTCAAACTAATCTGCATTGCTTTAGATAATTTGAAGGCAGATAATTATAATATAGTTGAATCTGTTGTTACAATTAATCATTCAAAAAATATAGAAAATAATGTAGAGCAGTAAGATCAAGTTCATGCTTTTCAAGAAACGCATGAGCAGGCATTGTCATGTTCTCTTTTATTACCCATCTCTTATCCACAAAATAAAAAACAGGAAATTTAACAGCCAATGGACCGTACCCGCAGTATAGTAACAGGGTATTTCTCTGCCGGCAGGCGTTTTATCTTCGGCTTTCAGTGTGAACGATTAGCGTTATAACGTATAGAATAGCGTTTTATCTCACAATAAGTGGTACTTGCATGCATTCTGAGCACGTGCAACTTTTAAGAACTTTACAAGTTACTTTGAAAGCAGTTAATAAAGGAATAAAAGGAAAAAAAATAATAATTTTTGCCGATTTTCTGATGCGATGCTGTAAACTTTGTTACATTGTTTCATCATTTACTATTAATTAGCAAATTCATCGCTAGATGGCAGCATCTGATAAAGCATTATTGTAACTAACATAAAATCTACTAGTTAGCCAATGAGAGCTAACCAAGAAAAAAGTATCTAATTTCTTTCCTTCGAGAACATTCGATTCTCTCTCTCTCGTGCAAGGACGATGGCGGTTCGAAAAAGATTGCGCAGAGACAACGGAGGGAGGAAAAAGAAACGGAAAAAAAATGCAAAAAAAAAGGCAAAGTAGCCTTATGAAAAATAATGAGTGAAACAATTTAATAATAGTGTTTGTGTTTAATAGTCAAGAAACAAAAAATGAAAAATGGGAAAAATCTGAAGATGGAGAGAGATGGTTGATGTGGACAAGCGCATTATAGCTGAAGTCTGAACTTTTTTTTAAGCATTTCTGAAGGAAGTATCTGAAGGTATAGATGTCTACTACCAGAGGGATAGAAAGATGCTGATCATCTAAATAAATCATTGATCTACAGCAAATGATTGGTCAGAACAACATGAACTGCGATTCCCACGTGCTCGGTACAAAACCAGTACAGATGTGCTGACTTTCGGGTGAGATTTACCTTCCTTTCCAGATCAATCTTTTGGAATAATCTGACGTCGATTCAGATGTTCCACTAATTAGATCAAATCATTTTCTATGAAATACTTGTCCGCGAAAGACTTGCTAAATAGAAATGTGTTTGCGCCATTTTTCTCGATCACTTCATAGGCTTGAATGTTTTTATTTAATGTCGTTTTAATGTGTAATTATTTAATATGGAGTCAAATTGATTTTTCCACTTTAATTTATCAAAATTGTGTTTTTTTTTAAATTGATGGTGCACCAAAGATATAGTTTCATAACATAATGCTTTTACATATATGCAAGATAAGTATTTAAATAAATACTTTTAATTTAATACTCATATGTCTTTATTTAAATAATACAGTATTTTCCATTCATATCATTTTCCATTTTAAAAAAGTCATTTATTTAATTATCTATTTTTAATTATTTCAACATAATATTTTTAACATTTTAAAAAGTAGAAGTAAAGTAGTAGAATTGATGAAAAATCTAATCTACAACAGCAATGTGTGTTTATTTGATATCTTTTCTAATTTAAGATATGTTCATGATGTGTGCATTTGAAATTTTTTTTTGAATTGTATTTAAGAATTATGCATATGATTATTTTGCATAAAATTGATTTCAAGTATATTACCATCAAATCAGTATTTAAGGTAATCATGATTGTGTAAAAAAAATGATGAAATTATGTTCTAACTAAACAGCTAAAATTTGAGATAGGGAGTTAAGTATTTAGGGGTATTGCAATAATTATTGATCATGGCTAAAAACAGTTTTTCGCTGGCTAACTCTCTCACAAAATTTACGGGGGACAAAGATGATAACCTGCAATTTTTTCTCAATAATTTAGAACAGATAGCAGAGTTGGAGAAGTGGGATGACAGCAAAAAGAGTCTAATTCTCAAATTGAATCTTTCAGGAAAAGCATTAAAAGTTGTTAGTGAAACTGTAATTGAGAAAGATAATGAATATGAAGAAATAGTTAAACTTTTAAAGACCAAATTTTCTCACAAACTGAGTTACTCTGAGATTCAGAACAAGTTTAATTCTCTAACTCAGAAAACAAATCAAAGAATCAACTCTCTAATTGCAGAGGTTGAAAAAGTAACGAATGAATATCTAGGGGTAGACAAAAACAGTAACGAGGAAACTCTAAAACTTGCTCAAAAAATGAAAGCCCAAAAATTGTTGGATAGCAAGAGACCAGACATCAGATTAGAAGTCATGAAAAGGGGGGTAACAGAATTTGAAATGATAGGAAAAATAGCAAAAGATGTAGAAAATGCTTTATCAATAACAGAAAATCATGTTCAGAACTTAACCAAATCATCAGACATAGAAATATTGCTGAAAAGCCAAATAGAAAGCAATCGACAAATCTAAATCTTAACTCAGAAAGTAGATGAATTATCAAAAATGAAAACGACTAATAATCTCACGCAAAGTAGCAGTCATAATATTCAAAGATATACCTGCCACATCTGTAATAAAAGTCACAAAACCACAGAGTGCTGGTACTATCCCAGTAATTCACAGCAACAATTTAGCAACTCAAATCAAAGGCATAAGCCATACAGTAGAAACAACCAAAATTTTAATTACAAAAATAATTTTGGAAGGGGAAGAAGCAGAGGCAATTTTAGAAGAATGGGGGGCAGACATAATTTAAACTAATAAATGGTTCTTGTGATTATAAACAGAACATAGAGCAAACAAGAACCAAAATTACTAGCTCTAAACAACTTGACTATAAAAAAAAAATGGGAAAATAAAAATGTAAATAAAAAAAAATCAACTCAAAATTTCAATACAAATCGAAATCAAATTGATATAACATCCAAAAATGATAGGGAAAATTCAAATACTATAAATAACAAACACGTAAGGACATGCAATGAAGAGAATAAGTCCGACTCTTTGCCAATTATCATATTGAAATTTGGGGATCTTACTGTTCCTGCCTTACTTGACACTGGGGCTAATTTAAGTTTAATTGATCCCATGATTGTTAATGAGATAAAAAATAAATCTAAAATCAATTATCTGTCCAGGTCAGTAAGAATTCACACTATTGATAACAACACTGTACCTTATATGTCTGCTATATCATCTAAATTCAAAATTGATAGCAAATGGTTTTCAGGAGTATTTTATGTAACTCAAAATTCTTGGCGTTATAAATATAAAATCATACTTGGATATGACTTCATCCATTACAATAAAATCATTCTAGATATTACGCAAAAAAAACTAATCATGGGTTATGAATCATTTAATTTTTTTGAAGACACTCCTTGCATTGTAAATAATGTTGTGAATAACGTGCAGATTGAAAAAGATATTTTTGCTTTTGCTCCTGATAAAATAGTGATTGAACCACACTCTCAAAAAATGATAAAATTAGGTATGTCTCAGGAAATTAAAAATTGTCAACAAATATTATTTTCTCCTATCAAAAAAAAATTAGAGTATACATTAAATGAGTCTATAAATGAAATTGATAATAAGCATTTTGCAACCTTAATTGAAAATAATACAGATAAAAAGATCATTGTAAACAAAGGTACTAAACTTGGTAAAATTGTAAGTGTAGATGAAAATGATATCATCAAACCTAAACAAGAGCAAGTGTTGCAAATTAATAATTTGAATCTAAATGAAATTCATGAACTAAGGAAAACTGAACTTATAGAAAGTGATTTTGATGTAAAACACTTAAATAAGGATGATGCAAAGAAAGTCATCAAAATTTTAATGAATAATGCAGAGGTGTTTTCAAAATCTTATGCCACTCTTGGTTCAACTAATGCAGTTATTCCTGAATTTTCTCTGATGCATGAATTTTCTATACAAACGAAGCCCTATCCTATACTTAATATTGACAAAACTTTTGCCAAAAAAGAAATTCAAAGTTTGCTGGATGCAGGAATTATTGAATCTTCTTCATCTAAATATTGTTTTCCTGTATTATTTGTAAAAAAAACCCCCTATGTACAAGATCCTAAATTGCAAAAATTCCGTATGGTTATAGATTATAGGCTATTAAATTCTGTAACAGAAACTTTCAAAATTTGTCTTCCAAAAATTAACGACATTTTACATAACATCTCAGGAAAGGCACTTTATACTGTTTTAGATCTAAAGAGTGCATTTTTTCAAATTCAACTAAAAGATCAGGATAAAGTTAAATTAGCATTCTGTTGTGAAATTGGCAATTTTTAGCCCACACGCTTGCCTCAGGGATCTCGCAACAGTACTTCATATTTTCATAACTTAATTTCTAAATGTTTAGATGATATGAAGGGACCCAATCTGCAATATTTTCTTGATGACATTGTAGTCGCTGCAGATTCCATCGAAGAGATGTTAAAATTGTTGCAAATGGTTTTTAACAGGTTAAAGGATTTTAATCTAACTTTAGATCCAGGCAAAATTCAAATTTGTAAACCTGAAATCACCTATTTGGGATTTAATTTACATGTTAATGGTTTTTCACCTGCAACAGAAAATATTAACAAAATTTTAAATTTTCCTATTCCTAAAAATACCAAACAGGTACAAACTTTCTTAGGTATGGTTAACTATTTTCGTCATTTAATTTATAATTTTGCTGAAGTAACCAAACCAATTACTAACTTAACAAAAAAAAATGTTGAATATATTTGGACTACAGAATGTCAGGATGCATTTAATACCATCACTGAACAATTGTTATTGAAACCTACTCTCAAAAATATTGATGATGAGGAAAATTTTTATCTTGTGACTGATGCATCTAACAACTCTCTTTGTGGAATTTTAATGCAAAAAGTTGATGAAAATTTTAAGCCAATTGAATTTTATTCAAGGCAATTAACTCTTCCTGAATCTAAATATCCATCCATTAGAAGAGAACTTCTTGCTATTGTTGATTCGGTGAAACATTTCCATCAACTTTTGTATGGCAAAAAATTCATAATGTTGAGTGATGCAAAGGCATTAACCTTTCATATTGATCTACAAAAACAGCCTGAAATTGTTAGTAGGTGGTTAATGTATTTGCAAGAATTCAATTATGAAATCCAGCATATCGAAGGGGTAAAAAATCCAGCTGACTACCTAAGTACCCGTGACTAATGCTGTGATAAATAATGTCAACATATTTGAAGTAAATGAAAATTTAAAAATTGAAAATATCATCAAAAGTCAACAAAATTGTAAAAACACTCGGGAAATTTTAAATAAACTAAAAGAAAATGATAAATTCACAAAGAACAAATTTTGCATAAATGAAAAAGGGGTATTAATGATGAAAATTAAACCACCAAAATATCCTCACAGAATTCTGAACAGGATATATATACCTGAATCATTAAGAGGGGAAATTTTAAAAGCTGCTCACGCTTCACATTTTGGGGTGTTTAAAACCTATAACTTATTAAAAAGGCATTATGCATGGTATGGAATGCTAGATCATACAAAAACACATGTAGAATCTTGTGATGCTTGTCTTGCTAACAAACCAAAGGCAAAATTAACAGAAACAAAATTCATTGAAAAAGGTGATCTAAGTGTGGGACAAATTTTATCCGTTGATATCGTTGGAAAATTACCCAGATCTGTTGACAACAAATTTTTTATTTTGACAATCATTGACAATTACTCTCGTTATTTAGAAGCTATTCCATTAAGCAACATCAAATCATCAACCATAATTAATCAATTAAATGAATATTTCTCTAAATTTGGTTTACCTCAAGCAATAATATCTGATAATGGGACAAATTTTACTTCTAATGAATTTGAAAGTTATTTAACATCTTTAGGTATTGAGCATAGAAAAACTTCTTTTTATTATCCTATGTCAAATGGACTCTTAGAAAGATCTCACAGAATTCTCAAAGAATCAATTGCTTCTATGTGTAACAACAGTTGGGAATGGGCAAGAAAATTATTGTTTTTCAAATTACATTTCAATTCCTCTGTTCATGCAGTAACTGGATATACTCCTGCTGAGTTATTTTTTGGAAGGAATTTAACCTTACCATTGAATGCACATATAACCAGCAAAAATGAAAGTAATCCATCTGAATATATAAAACAACTAAAAGAACATATAGCAGAAACTAGAGAAATTGTTAGTTTAAATGAAAACAAATATTTTGAGAAGCACAAAAAATATATCAAGGGTAGATCTATTCCAAATTTTGATGAAAATGATCTTGTTTATCTCAAAATTAATACTGACATTCATTCCTTTGAACCAAAATATGAAGGACCCTTTAAAATAAGTAAAAAATTTAGGCGTAATAATTATCTAATACATATAAAAGATAAAGATAGGGATATGTTTAAAAAATTTCATGTCAGTAAACTTTTCAAGAAAGAGTCTTCAAAGAATGAATTAGATAATGAGATAAATACTGACAGGGATCTTGACATAAGTGTTGAATATTAGAAAGAAGATTATATCAATTTGGGTTAAAATATTGATAATTTCACTGTACAAGTCATCAAAAAATATATAAGTGTGCAAAATTTTTTTTAGTGTGAGATTTTTGAATTGCATTTTTCAACTACTGAGCTCAAATTTTTATATTTAATGTCAAATGGCTGGTCCAATTATCATTGAATAAGGGAAAATCCCATTCAAAGATTAAACGATTTTTTTTTTCTTGGTTATCTTTTTCTGATTACCATTTATGTTATTGAAATATTTTACTGTACTTGTGATGCAACAATTATTGTGTGATTATCTTTGCAATCCTAATTGAATTATAATCTGAATCTAACAATTGAAATCAAAAATTGCATTCTTAGTGTTGTGTGAACTAAAAAAATGTGATCATGAATATGTCTTTAAAAAAAGAAAAAAATTTTTTTTTTTGGAAATACTGTATTATAAATTTTTTTTGATTTAAGTGTCATGTGATATTGACATCCAAAGATCATGATACATATTGTGTTCATCCACATCATGACACATTGTTTTAAATTGTGAAATTGTATATATGTCGTATTTTTTTTTCTCTTTTTTTTCTCAAAGGGGGGATAAAATGTAAACTTTGTTACATTGTTTCATCATTTACTATTAATTAGCAAATTCATCGCTAGATGGCAGCATCTGATAAAGCAATATTGTAACTAACATAAAATCTACTAGTTAGCCAATGAGAGCTAACCAAGAAAAAAGTATCTAATTTCTTTCCTTCGAGAACATTCAATTCTCTCTCTCTCGTGCAAGGACGATGGCGGTTCGAAAAAGATTGCGCAGAGACAACGGAGGGAGGAAAAAAGAGACGGAAAAAAAATGCAAAAAAAAAAGGCAAAGTAGCCTTATGAAAAATAATGAGTGAAACAATTTAATAATAGTGTTTGTGTTTAATAGTCAAGAAACAAAAAATGAAAAATGGGAAAAATCTGAAGATGGAGAGAGATGGTTGATGTGGACAAGCGCATTATAGCTGAAGTCTGAACTTTTTTTTAAGCATTTCTGAAGGAAGTATCTGAAGGTATAGATGTCTACTATCAGAGGGATAGAAAGATGCTGATCATCTAAATAAATCATTGATTTACAGCAAATGATTGGTCAGAACAACATGAACTGCGATTCCCACGTGCTCGGTTCAAAACCAGTACAGATGTGCTGACTTTCGGGTGAGATTTACCTTCCTTTCCAGATCAATCTTTTGGAATAATCTGACGTCGATTCAGATGTTCCACTAATTAGATCCAAATCATTTTCTATGAAATACTTGTCCGCGAAAGACTTGCTAAATAGAAATGTGTTTGCGCCATTTTTCTCGATCACTTCATAGGCTTGAATGTTTTTATTTAATGTTGTTTTAATGTGTAATTATTTAATATGCAGTCAAATTGATTTTTCCACTTTAATTTATCAAAATTGTGTTTTTTTTTTAAATTGATGGTGCACCAAAGAAATAGTTTCATAACATAATGCTTTTACATATATGCAAGATAATATTTTTAACATTTTAAAAAACACCAACCAAAAAAAAAATGAAAATTTTTATCAGATGCGAAACAAGCTTAAAATCTGGAAAATATGGTTAACAAATAATTTCGAGCAAAATGAACGTATTATTCTTTTGTTTCGAACATTTAAGAGAGAAAACTGTGAAAGGATGTCTTTTGTACATAAAAAGAAGAGCATAAAGAACAAAAAAATACATGCCTCGATGAACGAGGAAAATATGAACTTCCTCTGCGGCGTGACTCATACACCCGCTAGTGACGCCTGGCGGGTAAGGTCTATTGGATTCTGTTAAAGATATGTGGAATTTTATTTGCGAAAGAAATTTCAGAATCTATGTCAACATTTCAATGATCGAAAACTGTAGATGCTGTAAAAAAACGCATAGGCGATAAGCAGCCATTAGTAATTCAAATGGTCACAGCGTTAACTTTTCCAATAATTATCTAGTTCAACAACACATATTATATTTATTTTCTGAATTTTCAGCATAAAATTTTTGTGTAGAAAATTTAAGAACCGACCCAACACATATAATCTCGACTATCATATTTAAATATGAAATATTAAATATTCTCCAAGAAAGTGGCTACTCCAGTTCCCTGCTTATTTTCACTGCTTCCTCTTTCTGGAGCTACTCCACTCCAACATCCGAGTACTTGTGTGCTCCGGCTCTGCTCCAGTTCCGAAAAATTTACACATATACTTCCTTTTATTCAATTTATTAACATGCATGTTGTAATAATGCATATAAATTAGTAGCAATGACCAAAACAAGGAGCCGATTCGGAATCAGGGGTAATTAGAAGTGCACTACTAGTTTTGATAGGCGGGGTTTTAGAGAATGTCTTAAAGCAGTGGTTCCCAAAGTTGACTGGGCTCCGACCCATCCAACAAAAATTTGCAATCTTTAGACATACTTCTAAGCTGTTTTAGAGAAAAGAGGGCTTAAATATTGGTAATGCTCAGATTCCCTAGTGGCGAGTTGTGGAACTACTTAATGCTGTCTTATTTGTTCTAATTGCAATTTAAAAAAAATTTTAGTGTTACCAATATGAATGAAAGACTTGAAATAAGAAACACAACTGAAATATTTTTTTTATTACTTAAATACCTACATCTGCAAGGTTTTTTTTTTTTTTTTTTTAAAGTTATTTCAATGGGAAGGATGTATTCGTTTCTTATTCTTCATTAAAGTTTTAGCATCATCTTCAGTTGTAGTTACTATTATTCGCAGACTTCCTATTTTTTTAATTCATGTGTACAGTGGCCCACTCAATATTCGCTCGCGCGCGACCCATACTTTGGGAAATACTGCCTTAAAGATATATTTGGTGGGGATACGGTGAACAACTAACTAGCGAGTCTTGTTCAGCACTAGATCAGGAAAAATGCAGTCATATTAACATATATATATGTAGTCATATTATATATATATATATATATATATATATATATATATATATAATATGTAGTCATATTATATATATATATATATATATATACATACATGTAGTCATATATATATATATATATATAAAGCTCAAAAAAAATCTTTTAAGTAGTGTTCGGCAGCGCCCGCATCAGCACATGTACGATGAAGTTTCATTTAAAGACCAAATCTTCATTATGGGGAAGCTTTACCTCTATTCCAGTACCATGCATGCGTTTGGGATATCATAAAACACAAAAGGAAAGAAAAAATACTGATTTTTATGACTTTTTTAGAAGAAAATACTGATTTCTATGATTCTTTTTTAGACAAAATATTGATTTTTATGATTAAAAAAAACTATTTACTATCAGCTTCTTCCAAATTATTAAAATATAGATATTTTTTATTATAAATTTTAATATATTCTGGGTTCAAGTAATTCATAATAATTTTAACTCACTATATGGTAGCCTTAATGCATCTACGCATCTAGGGAAAGGTGGAATAGCTTCGTTAAGGTGTCAAAGAATGATTTTATCAGAGAACATTAAGTTTTTGGACATGCTGACTACAGCAAAATCATCAATAGCACCTTTGGAAAGGACTTATTCTACATTTGCAATAGTGAACTCAAAATTAAGAAACAGATTGGGGGTTGATAAGGCAACAAAACTGGTATTCTTGAAGAAACATCTAAATAGTAAAAATTATTAAGCATAGTAAACATTTTACGTCATATTTACCATTTGTTTATATATACAAGAAATTTGTATATACTCAAAAATTATAATAGTCCAGTCAACTTATTTGTATATATTCGAAAAATTATAATACATTTAGTTCAGAAATATAAGCTTTCACTCTTTAATCTCAGTGAGTAACTGATATTACCCTGAATCATAGATAATGTTAACCTTGGAGAAGCTCTGACTTCATATCGAGGTCACAGCACCCCTTCTACAGTTCGGGGCAGCGATAAGACGTTTCCCCACGATCGAGTCATTTCAACTTGCTACTTCATCGAATGCGGTTAGAGCGTATCGCTTTGCAGTGCATTTTTTCTCCGTTTCATTGGGACTTCGTTTCATAACTCCGTTCTTGCGTTAATTTAATTTATTAGTTCCAAGATGTTTTCTCCCGTTAGTTTGAATGAGCATGGATTAAACGTGACAGTTTGCGAAGAATTCTACACTCGTGATGAAGCAGATGAAATATTTGCAGAGTTGTTAAAACTTCCATTTCATCGTATAAATGTAAAAGTCCGCGGGAAAAATTATACCCCGAAACGAATGTCATATGCATTCGGGTACGAAGGCCTGGATTATAGGTATTCGGGAACCTCCAATCCCGCACAATCATGGACTCCGCTCATGCTAAAAATTAAAAATCGCGTTGAATGTGCTTCAGGACAAAACTTCAATTATGCTCTTGCGAATCTCTATCCTAATGGGACAAGTGGAATCGGACAACATCGAGATGACGAGTCGTGCACCGACCCATCCAGTGGCGTTGCATGTGTAAGTTTCGGAGCCTCAAGAACTCTTACCTTCGAAAGACGTGGATTCCCATCGCAACAGCTAGTGTGTCATCACGGCAGCGCATATCTCATGCTACCACCTACCAATAGACTATTCTCACACCAAATAAGGCCAGAACTGAACGTGAAGGACCCGCGCATAAGCATCACCTTCAGAAATATAAAAAAAAATAATGATGAACCTCTACCGAAACGTCGCCGCAAGGATTATCAAGTGCCCGTAGTGAAAGCCACCGCGCCGTTCGTCCATACCGTCGCCCCGCTCACCCATGCCGTCGCCCTTGCCGCAGATCCTGAGTCATCAATGGATATGGATTTTTTCGAGCTGCCAATGCCCTCGTTTGATTATTCATCTCGCAGCCGATTCCTAAAACCCGTGATGAGTGAGCCTACACTTGTACAGCCAGCATCTCAGGAGTCAACAGAGAGCCCCGTACTCGCACGGCCAGCGTCCCGGGAGATTTCATCGACAGAGCCCCTGCAAGAAGCCCCCGCGTCCGAGGAGATGACTTCAAAGCCCCTGCAAGAAGCCACCGCGTCCGAGCAAGTCCCGCATCGCGATATACTACAAAATATAATGAAAGACTGTGACATTCTTAAAGACCACGATTGGTGTACCGACTATATACAAAGTGAAAAAGTGCTTTCTCCTAAGAGGAAAAAAAAATTTTTTTCAACTTGCACAACGGAATTTGTTTAAATGTCGTTTTAAACAGTGCCGAATTCTCGATAGAAATTGAAGACGAATTCACGAATCACGCTGTTATGTTCACACCAGCAGCTTTCCTCGAATTTATTTATGAAGTATTTCATTTCAATATAAGCTATAAAAGTAGTAGCTTTATTTCCAGAAATGAAGTGTTGGCGCTCAGTTATGGTGGATTTTGCAAACTTATGCAAATTAATCCTGCGTTTCAATTACATAGTGAAAGTGTGTCATTGTCTGAAGAAGTGATAAAATATTTATGCGAGAAAAAAGAAGATATTTTTGAACAACTACATAAAGTGTTTTTTTCATATATTTTGAAAGAAATCTTGCCTACTGAATCCATCAGTATTGGTGATAGTTCAATTCTTTCAGATGAGTGTGAAGAAAAGTTAAAGCAATGTTTGCGAGATGGAATCACAGGGTGTGTAAATGAACATTTTGAGTGCGAGGGATGTGCCGTTTCGCATCCCTCACAACGCAGACATCCATGTATGTCTTTAAATGTTTCTGAAAAGTATAACCAGATGAATGTGAATACGCTTTTATGTTTGGATGTTAAAATGTTAGCTACAGCCTTCAGAGAAAAAAATATTTGTTTCGATGATCTTGATAAAAATATGGATTGGCATATGCTCGATGATTATGCTTCTAATCTGTAAGTAATTTTTGTAAATATTTTTTTACTTTTTTTTTTGTTCAATAAATGTATGTTTTTAGTTTTAACCATTTTCCCTGTTTCATTTATATGTTAAGTTAAATTTATAATATTTTAAAAAATAATTTCAAAGTGAATAATGAGACAGATAATTTTTAAATATACATCTTTATTTATACATACTATCCCATTTTACATTGGAATTTCGCTTCCTTCTGCGAAGTTTTGGTGTAAAAACAGGTTTCACATCTTCATTTAACATATGTGTTGGAGATAATTTCAAATCCAACAAATTTTTATTTTTCACAAAATGCTTAGGTACATTCATTTCTTGCAATGAACTTAAAAATTCATTCACCCATGGTACATGAATATTTTTTTTATGACTGAACATTAAATTTAATAAGTCCGCAATGTTTGTATGTTCCATTTTCTGATTTTTATAAATGACTTGCCCTTTTTCATTCCATGTCAGAATATTAGAGTGTCTTTTCATAATGTCTATCAAATTTCTTGCTTGAAGTAAATATTGCTTATTAATACTGTTTAATATTGTCGACTCATAATCCTGTGAACTTTCTTCTTTCTTTCTCACATCTTCCTTTTCATTATTTTCTTGAGATGGCTGCATCCATGGAGAATTAAATTCCATGAGTTGTAATTTCTTTTGTAAAATGTCATTATATCTCATCACCTTTTCATGTTCTTCCAAGTTGCTGTTTAAAATCTTCATCATTTCTTTATCCAATTCACTGAGTTGTTTTGTTGTAACAACATGTTTATTCACCAGTTCTTCCGGTACGAGTGCAAATTTCTTAGCGTGTTCCATTGAGAAGGGTGGATAATACACAGACTGCCGCAGGAATTAAGAAATTTAATAATCCGCCTTTTTGAACGACTAACTTGCGTTTCGCAGACAAAGCAATGTTTGGGGCCGCCAACTTGCGTAGTGTCGTCTTGTGTTTAGAGAGCTTCTTTTTTTGATGTTTCGACAATGGAATATTACCTTTCAATGTGTTATGACAGCATTCGCAGATAGCTTTAATACAGTTTAAATCAATCTTTCGTAATAAATCCTTTTGAAGGTTTGTAGGACAAATTTGTAAAAGATGAAGTTGCTTGAGCTGTTGCTTCGTCACAGTCATGTTGCTGTATGAGCACCTCTTCACGGGGGTCTTTTCTTTTATATTATTTTTATTTGATAGATATATTGTGTTTGATTGGGTAAAATATCTGTACGCAGTCTGAATTCTTCAGCTGTATCGTTTTTCAAGGCGATGAGCAGATATGAAAATTTCTTTTTCGTTGCATCTTCATACACTTCTTGGAAAAATTTCAAATGTCTCGGAAAAATTTGTTTTCCTAAATGTGTAATTTGTGCCATGTCTCTCCTGTTTTTAAAAAGAATAATATAATGTGCATTTAAAGTAATTTCACGCATTTCTTTTCCTTTATGAAAAAAATTTTGTGTGATGAAAATAACTGATATGTTTAGATGATGACTTCCGCGAGTAAAAAGTTTAGTGGTGGATTCATTTTTTCCACATTCAGACATTAAATCATCAATAATGAATAATGTATTTGTTCCTAAATAGTCTTTGAAAGTTGAAGGGAATCCTTCGACGAATGTCACATCTGGAATCTACAAGGGCTGGTGTATCCCGTAAAACCACACGACTTTATCGGGTACTGTGGAAAACATTTCGCGTCGAAATTTTAACAATTGAGATATGAAAACGCTTTTACCGCTTCCAGTAGGCCCTGAAGCAATCATTGTGAAGGGAACCTGAAGTTGAGGTGACTTGTAGGTTAAGTTCTCCATCGTGAATGACACATAAACACAACTGATTTTCACTTAAATATATTTATTGAAAGAAATTTGGATGTACATGAAAATGTTTAGCAACAAAATTATACACTCGCTTATCATTACACACATGTGTGTTTACAAAAGCAGTTATCATAGATTTTAATGAAGTACCACGACACTTGGAATATAAATAATAAATACAATATTGTCCGCATACAGCAGTGGAATTACTTTGCAAAGTCATGGGATTATATACCACTTTTGAAAATTGTGATGCAAAATCGTGAATAGCTCCTTCAAAATAGAATGGACTATAACCATAGGAGTCAAAAAATTCCACTTTATCTTTTCCCTCCACATAAATTGCAATCCAATGCGATCCTGCCTGAGATGCTGGGTCAAGGTTCGCTACAAAACATGCCGGAAATGTATGAAAATCTTTCGGCAGTTGATCGCTCGGAAATACATCTAAGAAATAGTTTTTAGTAAATGGATCGCGAAGTAGAATATTTCGTATTTGTTCGGAATCCATCTTAATTGGCAAAGTCACACAGAACGTGACGAGATTTTGTAATTTCGATCACGTTTTGAAATTCAGCATAAATAATTAATGAAAGAGTTTCAGCAATTGCTTTGTTAAATTTAATTTCCACTCTTAAATTCCCTTGATGTTGTAAATTCAAATGGGAGCTGGAACATAAATCGGCATTCAAATTGAAGCTGTAGATTGCATGTGAGTTGGCATACTGTTCCCGTGACAAATAAATACCTTTATCACTATTAAATCCATCGAATAAACTGTGATAGGCTCGAATGTAATTATTATTCTTAAAATCTAATTCCATGGGTTTGCTCGGTACGGGCTGCCCATCCACATAAATAGATATAAAATTCACATCATGATGTGAAAACATGAAAGGGTTCTTAGAATATTGACCGTTCATAGCAGCATTTTCGACACATGTGATGATTACTCTTTTAGGCATGACACCTAAAAAAACATTATCTTGCATGAAGGAGAAACTTCCCTTTGAAATGGAATAGGTTTTACACAAGACTCTGTCGATGGGATATTTAGCTGAAAATTTCTCCAGTGCTTTTGCATGTCCAAGTAAAACTCCTGGGTTGACTTTGACTTTCCGAATGAATAATGAAGCATGCTCCAATATCACTTTATAATCGGTGTCCGTTTTTGTAGATAAAAGGCAAAATGGTGCACTGCTTCGAATCATTTTAATTTTAATATCCACCAAATTTAACATGAGTCGATTCTGTTGAAAAATGTTACAATGTAATTGTCCTATCATATCGAATGTTTTGCTGTTTTTGCTGAGTTCATATCGAGATTTCACTCTTTCGTCCGCATCGTCAGCTGTAGGATCTATTTTTTCAGGATTCAAATCCTTGAAGAACATTTCACAGGTAAGTAAACTTTTCTTTGCATCTTCTCCATAATTCAAAAGAGTTTCAATGTATGATCTGAATGGATATGTATTACTTGCAGAGGAAATATTTCGCTCGTTGAGACTGACGTCTACTTGAGAAAAAAGAGAATGTAAGAATAAATTAACTGGAACGACGGGTTCTTTGTCGGGTAACGGGGACCCATCCGCTTTGACAATTTTTGTTTTGACATAAATGTAGGATGCACTTAACGTCGTTGTATTCTTCACCACTTCCTGAGATGTTGAACTCCACGGGGCCTCCATCTCGAATATTTGCTATGGGGTGATATTCCACAAATTGTCCTTTTTCAATAGCAACTTGAGTAGGCGGGAGAGTGAAAAGATCTAATTCACTCTTCACACATGCAGGAGAATCTTGATGGATGAGTGAAGACATTTTATTAGGAGAAAATATCGTGTGCTTTCACCTTCTTGGTTTTGCGAAAACTGACGCGTTTCTTGGAGAGCTTGCGCTTTTTATTCCTTCTGCCGGATCCGATCATTGTTTTAATTTTAACTGCAGCTTTATCTGTCAAATTCTTACTCGCTTCTTTTAATCGTCGTCTCGCTGCTACTTTTATGTTTTCTCCACGCGATACATCGTTAAACACATCCACTCCACTGCTTAAAATCTGTTTTCCGACTGCTTTGGCACCCGATTTGAAAAGTGGGACGGCCGCCCTGAAAAACGATTTGAAGAGACCCCCAAAGCCATATCCTCTCTTGATAAAAATTAAGTCCGCTTCCTGTTTGATTCGTATAATAATCCTCGAAGGATTTTTCACAACAACGGTATGGGACATACATCATGAGAGATACTTTTGACGAAAGTGAAGTTTCACGTACGAGCGCCCGCGTTCAAATGGCACTAAGTCTCCGTTGTTCGTCCTTATAACGATTTCAATCGTGTCAATAATTTTCCGATTGACAGGTAAATAATGAGGTCTCTCGTATTCTACACTGACGACTTCTCCGTCGATTCCACTCACTCTGATTGTTCTCAATAAGGGGGCGAAAATGTTTCCGACAATTTGAGGCTCGATAATATCTGTATAAATCATTAATACTCTGAAATGAGCGTTTGGGTCGGCTATTTGAGGACTAAACACGGTATGCTCAACATTTTCGTCTGGAGCACCACTGATGATTGCTGGAGGGAACCCCAACATCTGCGATAATCCATTATGAAAAATGACTCTTGCATTATTTTTCACTCTAACTCGAACACGTTTTGTCACATGATTGTAATTAAAAGATATTTTATTTTCATGATCTGGAATGGCGATAGCTTTTAAAATATCCGGTACGTTTTCATAACATCCAGCTGGAATGTTTCTACCTATTTCTTTCTTGTCACCAAGGTCAAAACCAATTAAACTATTGCTCTTATTCACATTATGCCAACTGCGCGGGTATGACTACGATATGACTGAATTAGAAGTATCGTTCGGAAAAAGTAAAAAATCCACTGCGAAATCAGTTTTTCCAGTAGCTAAATATATTATACTCATAAGAAGACAAATACTTATATAAAGGACAACTATCCACACAACCTCCTCTCTTGATGGCATGATTAAAAATAAAATGATTCTCATATAGTATTATATTCATATAATGTAAAAGAAATAAAAATAATATTATAAAAGTCCAAAAATAATTTTTCCTATTTTTGTCACTAGGAGGCTCTTCGTAAAAATACGTTGTCATGGAAATCATTAAATATTCTATGCTTAAAAAAAGTTTTCTTTCGCTAGATGGCAGTCTTCTCAAACATCTGAAAGAGAATTATATTAGGATTGATTTAAACTGTACTTTACTGAAATCATTTGGTGGTCTCATGGATAAAGCGCGCAATTCATCAGAGCGCCAAATGATTTTTGGAGTTGGAGGTCGCATGTTCGATTCCCGATCTAGGAAAGAGAAATTAAATAAAATAATTCCAAGTCCGAAAAATATATTTAAATGGATTAATTAATATTTATCTCACTAGATGGCGCCATGTGTATAACCTCAGAAAACGACCAAGTCTGAAAAAAATAATAATTAATATTTCTCTCACTAGGTGGCGCCATGAGCAATTCAAAAAAGATTACCAGTTCGTTGTCATGGTAACCGTTGTCATGACAACCGCTTTATCACCGTTGCCATTCCTAAAAACAAAACTTCGGACGCAGAGTAACAAGTAAGAAAAACAACTCAACTCAAAAACCCCCGTAATCTTCTACGAGGAAACCCTACTACTCAACCCTACTCGGCAGGCGGAGGGGAGCAGGAGGTGGAGGCGGTGGGACCACGCCCCCTTCCACCGCCACCGCCTCTTGGCGTAGAACTGCCACTTTTTCACTACTTATATATATATATATATATATATATGTATATATATGTATATATGTAAATATAAACTCATGTTTGTGAAAATTGCAACACCATGAAGGAATCGTCATAATTGAATGAAATTTAATACACAGTTGAGTGGTAGTAATACAAATAAATGATTAAATTTTCAAAGCAAACAAACAATAACAAGAGATCGGAATCAGTATTTTGTGTAGCCACCACGCGCCGCAATAAGTGCTGCTACACGACGTGGCATGGAGTCAAACAAATTTTGAATGTCTGCCTGAGGAAGAGCATTCCATATTGTTTGTATGCGTACCCAAAGTTCATCTACAGAAGCAACAGGACGAGGATCACGAGCGAGAAGCCGACCAACGAAATCCCACACATGTTCAATTGGCGACATATCCGGGGAATACGCAGGCCAGAGAAGAAGTTGTACCTGCTGCGTTGCAAAGAAGGATTGAACAGTCCTAGCAATATGAGGGCGGACATTGTCCTGTTGAAATACAGCGCCTGGGCAAGCTTTGAAAGAAGGGAACAGCTTGGGGCTGTAGAACTTCCCTGATGTACCGGTTGCTGTTCAGATTGCCCACAATTCGTACCAATTGACATCGTCCATGATAGGCTATGGCGCCCCAGACCATAACTCCAGGTGTTCGTCCACTGTGGCGTTCGATAATGCACTCCGGAAGGTGGCGTTCACCGGCATAGCGTCTGACACGAATGCGGCCATCATGGTACCACAAATTAAAGCGGGATTCGTCAGAAAACACGACATGCTGCCAATCAGCACCGATGTCTCTATGATGATCGGCCCATTGTAGCCGCAGGCGGCGATGGTTTAGCGTGAGGGGGATCCTGTATAAAGGAGTCCTTGCTCGCAGTCCACGCTGCAGCAGACGTCTACGAATTGATGAAGCACACAATGAAACACCTGTAGCTATTGACCACTGTGCTGCCAATTGTCTAGAGGAAGTTGTACGGTCCGTCCGCGCCATGCGGACCAGGTGTCTATCATCGCGAGTTGACGTCACATTTCGGGGTCCACACCCGGATTTCCGAGTTGTCCGACCCTCGTCCGTCCACTGCTTCCAAACACGCATCACTGTGCTGCTGTTACGCTGCACACGAGCGGCTACTGCACGATACGACAATCCAGACTCACGAAGGCCGAAGTTTCTCCCCCGTTCAAACTCTGTAAGTTGTTCAAATCTCGCTCTCTTTCGTCGAAGTGGCATAAGTAAAGATTGAGCTAACGTTTACCACTAGCAGATAACCACCGATAACCATACACGCCTCGCTACAGCCGTCTATTTATTCGGATCCATGCGCCGTTCAGAGGGCGCTGCTCAGCATACGCATGCGCTATGGATTTGAAATTCTAATCATTTGCATATCATGGCGCTTCTTTGTCTTTCCTGAAAATTTCAGCTCACTCGCGTAAGTCCTTCATGGTGTTGCAAATTTCACAAACATGAGTTTATATATATGTATATATATTTGTATATATATGTATGTATATATAAAGAAATAAGGCTTAATTTAAGAAACGTTCGTGAGGAAATGTACCAGTTATAAATGGTTGTCTAAAATACAGACATAAATCAGTTTATAAAACCCTTTAGAATTTTTACAAAAATTACTGAAACAACGCATTTTCCGAGAAATTGTTTCACCATTCACCATATAAATTAGAACATGAAGAACCATTGAATACCAATTCAGAAGTGTTACCTTCAATGTCATTACAACAAATACTTTATTTACAGTAGTAAATAATAGAGACATATTGAGTTACGAAGTAAAAAAAAAACGTACGAAAGTAAAAGAAAAACGTAAAAGGGAATTTCTTCAGTTCTATTTTGATTCACTTTGCATTTGGAACTCCTTTTAAAAAGCAAATATATTCCCCATTGATAAATTTTTATCGATCAGAGATTTCAAATTATCTTGACAGTGGCTTAGCAGTTATAAAAACAAAATGAAATTATAATTGGATGAAGCATCACTTTTACCTACTGTTCGTTTACGAAAGCCGAGACTATCCGTCAGGGAGATTCTAGTCGACAAAAGGTGTGATACGCTGAGATGGGCACGTTTCGAAATTATATTTTACGCTCTCAATTTTTTTTTTTTTTTTTTTTTTCACTGATGATTTTTTTCTATTTCTAAGTTGAATCTTTAACACAAAAGAAAAAAATAAAAAAATGCAGAAAATTTACTATTCTTCATAAAAACTAAACATTTCCTAATCTTTATTCATCCTGTAATCCCTATTTCGATGAATTAGAAGCAGACCTGACGCATGTGTAAATTCGAGGAAAGTCTCGGCTAAGAAAATCAGACAGTACATCGATTACTGTGTTGTCCCATTCTGCGGTGTAAAAACCAATACGTACCCGACACTTTGCAGTATGTCTATTATTATAATTATTGTTAAACATACCGTATTATTATACTTACTTTCTACTAAAAGTATCTTATATTCTTGGTTTTATTTATTTATTAATTTATTGTTATATTATTATTTCCCCTCAAATTAACTGGACAATTTATATAATTTTTCAAAATAAAAAAAGGCACTATTTAGTTTGTTCTATATCGCTTTTATTTTCAGTTTTGGCATATTATTTTACAGCCATTACCTTTGTTACTGAAATAAATAATTTATTCGACCTTCTAGTGTCGGCGCTGTACATTTCACGACCTGTGAGAAGAATAATTTGAGACCATTGATCTTAGTTAAGCAATGACTTTCTATCAATAAAATATTGAAATTCGTGCAAGTTGACCGAAATCTGAAAAATATCTACATCTAAGATATCTTCAGACGATAGAATAATAAACGCGAAAGTAACTTCGGTCAATACACTAGAAAAAACAGTAGTTAATAAACAGTATTTTAAAATGTACCCAATTGGGTACACTTGGAATGAAGAGGTTAAAATATCAATGGTTAAACTTTAGTGGTAAAGAATGTTAATTTATAATAATAATAATTATTATTTTTAAGCACATATTTGATGCATCTAATATTTATCTTCGATTATTTATTATTGTTATTTTTGTTTTAATGCTAGAAAATGGGAGGTGATTATTATTGAACAAGCGCTTGAAACATCTAAGAGATGTCATCTCTTTCTTTTCTTTTTAATTTTCATTTCTACTTTATTTTAATAGCTATGAATTCCTCCTCTGATTCAGATTTGGCTTCAAATTATTTCATGTATGACCTTTTAAGTTTGAGACAATTATCCGACAACAAAATATTCTTTTATTTCTTTTATGTAAAAAAGGGAAAAAAAGGAAAATTAATTATTTTGTGAAAACGACACGAAATTCATTTTCTCAAACTGTTGGGCATTATATCCGGTGGTAAAAGAAAAGTGGTTTTGTAACTCACTTTTAAAAATATCCAATTAAGTTCATGCCTAAATTCTCCACATTCGAATCAACCCAATTTAATAGAAGTTAAAATGACTTATTATGTCACAGTTTTTACTAAATAAATTGCTAATATTGTACGATGGGTTCTGTTTTTTACATTACTTTTAGTAAAACACTTTGTTTCTCAATAGAAAATAAAATCGACTTCACCTCCTCATATTTCAGTAATGTCTAGCTATTAATGCTTTTAATAGAAAAATTTTAAAGTCAAGCAAAACAAAACAAAAAGTACCATTAAGAATTAATAATAAAAGAAAAAGGTTTACTGCTCCATAATTATTTGCACCGAAAACAAAATAATTTGCTGTCCTTCCTTTGTGGCAAAAACAAAGCACTAAATTTACTGAATCAAACCTTCCAGTCAATCAATCAATTACCATCGTTAATGTTAAATCTACGGATAAGTTAATTTTATTTTATTCTTAACGTTTTTTTATTTCTTGAAACGAAAACCCGAAATTGATTTGAAATTTGTGCAATTTCTTTGACTTTTTAGGTACAAAGATGTAATTTCTAATGGTTATTTGTGCTCTACACAATAATGCCGTAGGCGATGCACTTAAAAATATTTGATCTTTTCCAAAAAAACAGCCTTAAAATAATTTGTTTTTGCATTTATTCTCCGCCAAAAGTTATTTACATGAAATCATGTTTTTATTCAAGATGTTTTTATTCAAGATTAAGTCAGAAACATATCTTATTCGAATACATGCAGAGCAAATGTGTCTTAGGATAGATAGCATATGAATAGGGAAGTTTTCAATTTTTGGCTTTTATTTTATTTGATGGAATAACGTCTATACTATAACGTATACTGAAACAATTTTGTTCTGCAATAAGTATTGATTTTTAAAACAATTTTTAAAGTTCAAGCGCAGTAAGCGAGGCAAAAACAGTTCTCTGCTCAGGTGCGTCACACGTTAGGAAAAAAGGTCATCACTCAGTTGGTGACACAACACTTGGCTACAATAGGAGCGGCAACTCCGGAGTTTGAGTTCCGCGGATGTCCACCAAGGTCCACCACTTATTATAGAACAAGAAATCAACTGCATTAGGTTTGCCTTTAAAATGTTCGCAAGCGATAAAAGCCGCCAAGTAAATTTCGCTGCATAAAATTGAATGAAATGAAATAACATTATTGATGTCCCTTTTGGCACATTGCTTGATTGACCATTTACAAATCTAGACTCCATAATGAAATAAGTATATCAATGTAACAATAAAATAATGATGTGAAGAAAGCGAACTATTTAAGAGCAACGTAAAGTCTACCTAACCTACGTAAAGAAACCTAAAGTGTGGCGTCAGGTGTTGACGCATTAAGTTCCACTCCGTTTTTTTGCGCGTTACCATATTTAATTACAACAGTAGAATAACCATTAAAAAGATGGTACTCAAACCGCTGATTGTGAAAGAAATCGTTTATTCTCTGTTTCTCCTAAAGAACGTTTAACTAACCGTAATTTACAAGCGCCACTAGGTCTCGTAGTCAATAAGAAACGGGCATCCATCTTGGTTGTGGAACCTTACCGTCGTACGTTGTTGTTAAAATATGAATAAAGATTTATCAGTTCAAATCTGCATGTGTATATAAAAAAGAAGAAAAAAAAAAGTGGTTTAAGCAGTGGTTACTAAATAGAAACACACAGACACGTAAATCAAAAATTGGAGACATCGGATTCCCGAACTGTTTGCGAATGAGCGAACCCATAATTTGAGCTGCTGAAGTTTGTTTGTATTTTAAATATAATTTAATAATTAGTTTGAATAGTATAATTAGTTTGTATAAAATGATTTTCGTCAATATACAGTAAATTTAGACGAAAAATAAATTTGGATCCAATCAAAAACTGAAATCTCAATTTTAAGGCTGTTTGCCTGTTAGAAAAGAAGATTTATTGATAAATAAACGTCCGCTTTACGTGATGACGGTGGCCGAGTGGATAGAGAGCAAGACTAGTACACCACGCGTGTTCGAGTCCTGCAAGCTTCGTTTATGGTTTCTACGCCTCAAAGATTCTACGCCTCGAAATGGTTCAAAAACGGTGAAAATTTTGTTTTGAAACCATTTTTTAAAGATTATAAAACCATAAACTTTTGTATTTACGGCTTTTTAACCAAGTTAATTGGAAATGGTTAGGTCCCGTAAAGATAGAAAAATGTTCCAAACCGTAAATTTAACGGTGAATTAGATGGACAGACTGCTGCCGGTCATTTAACCGTAATTTCAAGATGAAATTTCTAACAGTGTATGTAGAAATGAAACAGAATGTAGAAGCAATTAGCTAAGATAAATTGCGTATAATTTTTATTGTTTTTATTCTTTACTAAGTTTTAAACCGAAGAAAATGCTTCACGAATTCACGAAACATCAGTATACTATATTATGAGTTACAATTACACTTAAACATTCGTTGAGCTTCGTATGGTGCACTTCAAATATGTCTTGTAAATATGATAAATAAGATTTTCGCTGGGAGGAGGGGGCTATAAAAACCAAAGTTAGTAGCAGAAGTGTCTGGTGGCTTACCCACACAAAAAAGTATAATTCATGTATCATGACATGCGATGAACTGTAAATTTCTCGCATGCCATGATACATGGCATGCGAGAAATTTACTCGCTGTTTCTGGTATCAAAGAAGATACCAGAAACATCTTCAGTGTTGAGTGTTATCCTGTATCATTTCATTGAATCGATCTAATACTTTCGCAATGTTATTTTAAATAAAATCCGGTATACATGAGTTTGTTATGTTGGGAAGCAAATGCTAAGGGTGACATGCAGGTCCTGCTCTGGCACCATAATTTTAGTGGCACCAAAATACTGTAAATTTCTTACTTCCTTCCTTTTTAAATTTTTTTTTAAAAAGTTATTTGCTTGTTTTTTTAATTGTACGTCTCACATCATAACAATTTTAATATGGAGGGAGGGGTAGGAAAATTTTTAAAAAAGAAAAAAAAATCAGCTTTTAAAGATGGGAAATGTAAGGATTTTCTTGTAAGAGGGGACCAATTTTTACGAGGATCTGTGCATCACTTTGGCTTATGGCTTGATCAGGTACTGGTGACGCATCTCAAGTTCTCATTAGACCTGCAGGAAATATATAAGCATCTCTTCTCGCAGCACATAATGTACTCCCAAAGCTGGAAGAACACTGACTTGGCGCCATAGGCACAGATATTTTATTGCGTTCCTTTCACGAAGAAACATGAGGTTTCTGGACAAGCTGTCACGATGATAATACGGAATGGAGAGGGAAGTTTAAAAATCGAGATAAAATAACCATAAAAAGACAATTTCTCCACCAAAGTCGTTTTTTATGCTTGATACACATCTACTAAAGCGTTTTCGAGGCTTGATGCCTCAGGTGTCCACTCCTTCTTGACAAGGACCCAACTTAAAAAACTCGTATAATCCTCAGCATTATGCTACCTGTTTTTATTAGTTCAGCGCGCACCACAATAGCTATCAACTCTTATCAACTATTATCTATTACTGAAGCTAGTCTTTTTTTTTTTTCTCGTGGATCCCGAAATTCCAGCCTTGTTTCTGGATTAACAAGAAATTCTTCTCTGTCTCCAGGTGAATGATATAGTTACGTGGAGACAGAGAAATTAATGACGAGACTAAATCAGGGAGGTATACCTAGAAGGGAACAACGGGCTTGCGCCCCGAGCACCAGGACGCAAGGACGCTTAACTGACTGAGTTTTTTTTTTCTTTCTTTCTTTTAGTGCTATAAATAAGCATGGAAATTTAGAAAAAAAAAAAGTTCTAAAGATCATAGGGCTCCCCCGCTTCTTTATTGGAAATTACGTAGTGTTTCTACCGAATCTGTGCAATATATTTTTGCTACCTATTGATTAAGGCCGGAAGTTATCGAAAGAATCTGCTATGCAACATGATTAAGGAATCCATAGTGAAGACTTTTTTCTTTTTTCCTCCAACCTCCTTCCCTATTAGCACTAGGCCTTAGGGATGTCCTCCCTCCTCCGGGCGCTAGGTAGGGGGGGGGGGGTAATGGGGCGCACTGATTTTTTACATGCACGTATCTCCAAGTGTACATGGGTGGGTCTTTAGCTCGTCGGGTATCGAACACCCGACCTTCCGGTTGGAAGTCCAACATCCTAAGCCGGGTACAGAGTAGAGCACAAATCGGCGAACGAGCAAGATTAGCCCAGTGGGGGTTGATGATGGGGGTTTGGAATCTCCGGAAACCCCCTCTTTCGCGGATCTATTAAGGGGTTTGAGTTAGTTCAATTTGCTTCTTTCCGTGCAGACAGCCCGCCATGTTGGGTCACTAGGAAACACTTCTTTCTTGCGCGTACATTTAGAATTAAAAGATCAAGTTCAACTATGAACTTCTCAATGCATTTTAAATAATACATAAGATTAATTAAAATTTCACTTTAAAATTACATTTCAAACTCAGCCCTTTCGTGGTAAGGACGTGGCATGCAACTGCAACTATGTTTAATAACAATAACAATTCAAAAATTAATCCGCTTACTAATGCAAAAAAAAAAAAAAGCTATATTGAGTAGCATTTTATTACAAAACATTTTTCTAGTTATTTTCAGCATGAAAATTAATTTTTCGATTATGGAATTAAAGTTATTGAAATCGCATAATAACAGAATGACGTCCATTTGTGTCATTCCATTACCTATGAATAACGAATAAAAATTAAGGTTTTTGAAGATACAAACGTATCACAATATTTTAAGCTCAAAATATGCTTTTAAACCAAAAGCTTCAGTTTAAATTGTTGTATATTTCGTTTTATATTTACCTAATATTTTCTATTTATTAATTATCGTCTGCATTTCGTTAACATTTAAAACGTACGTTGTTTAATTATTTTAACTTCCAATGCTTTAATACTACTGTCTTTAATGGTTTGTTATTACTTTTCTCTTCTACTTCAAAGTACAAAGGCAACAGTTACGCTACATCTATATAATGCTTATATTTATGGGAGAAAGGGTGATAAAAATGAAAACCAAATAACCAAATTTGAATTTAATCAACAAATATCTTTCAGTTTCACTTTGGGGTGTAAACTTGGGGCAAGACTTTAGTTTTAAAATTGAAATTACTATCCCACTTTTTTTTCACAATTTTCTTTGCAAATATTTAATTGCTTAGATATTTCATTCCATGCATCCTCTTTTTTGTATCGGTCGAAGTAATTAGAATCATGAGGGCTCCAAAGTATTTGGAACTCTCTGTATTCCTCAATGAGGCCAAAAATGTCGGATTGATTCCAGTCCTCCATCTCTGCACTGTTCGCCGGAATGCGTTCAAAACCGTCCAAACTACCTCAAAGGGTTCGTCCAAAGACCGCTCTCCCAGCGATGGTGGGGGACGTTCGCGCCACAGTGGGGGGTTCCCGTTCGGGCGCCGACCACACTAGTCGTTAATGACTCCGAGAATGCTCATTCACTCATTTGTGCTCTAGTCCGTACGCGGCGCTAGGCTACCACGGCACCTCCACAGTGAAGAGTGGCATTTATAACCAGTCCTTCTAATAATAAGAGTCAAAATGCTTTTGAAGAATGTATATATCAAAAATAGTTTAAGGATATACCATGTAATTACACATGTTAAAAGAATCCGTAGATGACTGCTGTTCTGCTGAATTTATGAGAATCCTTTAGTGAAGAAAGAATGAATTTATCAAGAATGAATTTGACGAATGAACAGTAAAACGCTATTTAAAAGTGTATAAATGAAAATTTTGGATTTTAATAAAACTCTCCAGGACATCAGAAAATCAAGGAAAATGCTTTTGAAGAATATCCAGTAAAAGGCGGTTTAAGGAATCTTCTAATATATAAACATATCTAAAGAATGTATAGATGAGGACTACGGTAATTATTGAAAATCTTCAGAAGTTCAACAGAGAATGTTTTTCCAAAAAATGTACAGTAAACCGCGGCTTGAGGAATCTATAGATGAAGAGTCAACTGGAATTTGCTGGCAACCTTTAAGGGAACCAACAGAGATAGGTTTTGAAGAATGTGCAATAAAACATGATTTAACGAATCTGTAAATGAAGACTACGGAATTTGTCGGAGTGTGAAATAATGAAATGATTTACTTCACTTTATTTCATTTTTTTCATTATTTAATGCTAATTTAAAATTTACCCTTCAATTTTATTTGCATCTTTACTTTGTGAGTTAACTTATGAGTTGAACTATAGAGATACAGGTTTAGAAAACGTATTGTAAACAAGGAAAAACCTAAGAAAAAAAGGGGTCTAAAAATTCCGTTCCTGCCTCGCCCTAATACCTAATAAGACTTTTGTTTAGCATTGAGCAAATTAACCTGGAACCTGGTTCAACGTATGTAACAGCTTTACAAGAGTCATTCTTATGTTAGGAGACCCAGAGCTATAAGGCTATCTTAAAGACGTAATTTCTGTCAAATATTTTTTTTTCAGATGGTTTTACTGCAGACAAATTCACAGTAAAAACTGCTCACATTTGTTTTGAGATCGAAAGGTAACTCTTCTTCAATGCGTTGAAATGAAAATTTAAAAATTTGGCAAATAATATACATATTTTGTATTTGCTCTTATTTTTTTACTCTACTTATTTTTTTTTCAGTAAAAATTTATTCCATATTTGCTATCAATAAAAAAAAAACATATATATTATCCAATGAAATTATTGAAGTGCGAATGATCCTTTATTCACATCAAAAATTGAAGCTCGATATCGTTTTCATTTGTCGTTTTTACATTTATCGTTTTTACATAGAATTAGTTGTTTTTTTTTTTCCAAGTAATTCAGTTTCTTTTACTATAAGACAACCTGCGAGAACCTGAAACATTATTTTATATTTCTTCTAGTTTCATCAATCGCCATACAAGCATGCAACATTTTTATTAAATATTTTTCATTAATATTTTATTATTCTCTAAATACTAATTATAATTAAAAAATAACAACTATCATACCAATGTGTTTATGGGCCTTGGGAGTCAAACACATACACATAACTTTCTGTTTCATTACGTGGAATGAAACTACATTAGCATGCATAGGCGTAACCAGAGGGGGGGGGGGTTCAAACCCCCCCCCCCCTTTGGGTATTGACTTATTGAGGCACATTTAGGCTCACAAAATTTCTGGCTACGGCCTTGCAAAGCACATATTTTTTTTCCCTAAGAAAATTAAACACATATGCATATGATTTTATTTCCTCTTTCTCTGAAGGGTTGTGATCATGACCAAAGTATGCAGCTCATAATAAAGAGGACTTTTCATCTGGTTACAATCAACCCCCTTATCACCTTGGAGGGGGGGGGGGGGTTTACAGCAAAAGGTGGCTTCAATCACCGTACAACACACACACAAACAGAGATCCTTTCAATCACTCCAGATGGTTTTCTTTCCTTCTTGATGTCTTTTTTACCCAAAGGCAGCAATTTAGGTATACAATCGCACAAGTAATAAGTTTCGTGGAAAATATTCTCTACTATGATGGAGTTTTGTTTTCTGATAACCCGGCGCTGGGGTCTGAAAATGAAGGACCCCTAGCCAACAATTGTCCTAATGGGTTAAACCCTCAAGCCAGGAAGTGATGCTCATCAAGAAACTTAAAGAGCAATTTGTATTTATTTATGACTTCCTGTCCAAACACCCATTTTGGTAAAATCTTTTTTGTAGATGAGCCGATTGGAAAACTGATGAACTGTATTTGCATTGCATTCTCATTTACAGATGTTCTCTCATCTCTTATATTTTAAATGTTTTTTTTTTCTTATTATGGTCCATCACTGATTGCATTACGACTCTGGAAATCATCCGTTCAACGTTTCCAATCTCACTGCTAATGTTTAATGCTGCACTTTAATTTACAATCAAGTATTATTTATATTTAAGCTAAATTTTTAGTTATTTTGGATACATAATAATGTTTGCACTGCAGCGATGGACACGTTCGTCATCCAAAAATAAAAGAAAATTCAATTCAGACGCTTCCACTTCTGAGGTATGTTTTGCTACAAATTTAACAAAATTTTTAGAAATTTACTGTGGGGATGATCATATTTGTTGGGGAATTTGGATTTTTTTTTCCCTAAAATTCCACTATTTCCCAGTTTTAATATTATGAATGCCTGGACATAGAAGATTGCTTAGCGCTGAATATTGAATATTTTATTGCATTTGAATAAAAAAATAAACTAATAGATCTAGTAATGAATGTTTAATGTTTTTGTGAATCAAGGCCGTATCCAGAAGGGAAGGGGGACCCACGGGGCGCCCCCCCCCCCAGAAATCTTTTGCAATGTATCATATATTCCTCCCTGAAACTTTGCTTAACATAAGTGTGTCGAAGTCTGGGCCCCCCCGAAAACAATTCTGGATACTGCCTTGGCTCCGGAGCAGGGGGAGCGAGTTAAGAATTAGGAAGGGCAGTGCATGCTTCAAAATCATACAATTTATATATACATATATATAGATATATATGACTAGAAATGATGTTAATAGGAATTTTTTTACATATATGATAGCTTTTTGATGTATTTATAGTAAATGTATGTTTAGATCTTTGGTGAAGTTAGAGGAGTGGGTATTTGGGGCTTCTGCAACTTAAATGTTTGTAACTGGTCTTACATCTATAATGCTTAGGCTAACTCTGGAGGCAAGGCTTCGAGGGCTCTCCCCAGGAAACTTTTTGAAATCTTCCTAGCAATGCAATTTCGGGATACTTTGGTGATGTTAGAGGAAACAGAAAGGAGTTTGGTTACTTCCCCCCCCCCCCCATTTTTTTCAAAATAAAGTCTTATGTCTTTTAAGTTACTTTTGGTGTCGCTCGTGATAGTGTTCAATGTCCTTTCCTGAAAGTGTTTCTGAAAGTAAAGTGCCTTAAACGCTTAATTTTTCTTTTCTTTCTTTTTTTAAAACTTGTAATCTGAAGGTTTTTTGCCAGGGTGAGGGGGAGGAATTGACTTGCTCCGAGGGGGTAGCTCCCCCCCCCCCCCCCGGAGATGCCTGAAATAAACACGGAGTATATTTTTAGAGACAAGTATTTATGACTAATAAATTTTCAACCCATTTACACTTCTTATTGGTGTTTGTCTGTACATTTTTAGTGTGACCCCCCCCCCCCTTTCACCAACCCTAGTTACGCCTATGTTAGCATGATATTTATACGATTTGTGTTTTAACTGATTATCAATCGAGGGCACTTTACTTGAAGGGGGAGGCTTGCTGATAAATTGTAAACCGTGTGCTATTAAATGAAAAAAAGTAAATGATAAAAAAAAATAAAAAAGAAATAAAATAAAAATAAATATATGAATAAAAAAATAAATGTAAATTAATTAATAAATAACAGATTTTAAGTGGCTATTTATTATTTTTACTTATTTATTTACTAGGGGTGGCTTTTTATTTGTTTATCTAAAAAAACTGAGCATATTTCGCAATCCAAACTGGACTGCAAGAAAAATTCAAACTTGCTTATTTTACCATATTATGCTACGAATGAAAATACGGCAATTGGTTCACATTTTTTTTCACCTTCAAAAGGGGGGTTCTTATTTTCCCCTACCACATACTGCTGTACTTTCATACCACCCCCTTTCCACTGAAGCCCCTTCCTAATATTGCTAAGAATGCGCTGCCTGCGGCCCATTGGAAGCACATACCTGCAAGCAAACTGACGTCATGAGAGACTCCTCCCCTTCAAGAGAGGGAAGGTTCCCATTTATCGAAGGACAGCTTTAGTGAAACTCTCCAAAGGCTTACTTCCGCGCCGAATATTCGCCAGCGGCGCCATCATGACTAGTAATAACTGCTGATTGGGTTTTGATTAATAGGTAGGGGAAATACGTAATATATTTTCCTCACTTTCGAATTTCAAATAATTACGGATGCCTCTTCTCTTCTGCATTCTCGACGACATAGCCTTTTTTTTCGTTATGTCTATCTCATAAAATTCTAGTTTTACAACGTTCTCTAAGAAATATCCCTTTAATTTTTCAAAAAATTTCAAAAACAAAACTAATATAGACTCTGAAAATTCTCTAAACGTCTCTGAAATAAAATTTCTGAGAGCCATAGTCCATTAAGTCCATTTTTTGAGTTTTGGGATGAAGCTAAAAAAAAAAAATAAAAATAAACATTTTTAAGACTTTTCCGTGCGAACAGAATAAAGATGTCCGATGGGAGCTTTAAAAGTTCAGAACCCTCATGTAGCTAATGGCTTTGTCGTCGGAAAGCTCGGAAAACTGGAAAAATGGACTTAAGATACTATGGCTCTCTCCTGCAGAAATGTTTACTTTCAATGTGATGAAAACAGTTGTTAGCAAGGATCTGGATGAGGCGACTTTTTTGAGTGGCTCCACTCGGACTTCTAAATTTTTGCTCCAGCTCGCTACGTGCTCCGACTAGTTTCAATAGGAATTACATTATTTATCTCTTATTTTTAGTTAACTAATTTTTTTATGTGGCAAGAAATTTAAAAAGTAACTTAAACATTATTTATTTATTAGTAAATGTATAATGCACTATTTTGCAAAAAAAAAAAAAAAAAAAAGGTGCAAAAAAAAAAAAAGTTATTTATTTATTTTTAAGTTTATGAGTGTAATTCAAAAAATAGGAGCAGTGAAGCAAAACAAATTGGCTCCGCTCCAGTTTGAAGCAAAATCTCGTTGCTCCACTGGTCCGCGGTCTTGTGCCAGCTCCCTGGTTTTTAGTTCTTATTTTGGAAAATAAAACGAAACACATAAACGAATAAAATAATTGACATAAACAATAACATGCTATTTGTGTTAGAGTGTTATTTTCCGTGACGATTTAGAGTGTAGAGTGATAATTTTAAAATTAATTAAATCACAGGGGAAAAAATGCAAAGCTGAACATTCATCGGTATGGCCCCATGCTAGGGAGTACCGCACCAATGGAGACCAAACTGAAAAACATAAGAACAAAAATTATTTTTTTGTAAATATTTCTAAGTTTGACAAAAAGGGCATGATCTGACAAAGGGCATGCAGCCTGTGGCATGATCTCAAAAAGGGGCTTCGGAGATGAAAAAAAAAAACAATTTTTGCTCCAAAGTCTGCATTAATATTTCATCCAAGAAAGATTTGTATAAACATTGGCGTCAACTTTACCGGGACACATGCCAAATTTTGAATTTTTCAAAGTGGTCAATGCCTCCATAGGGAAATTTCTATGCCACTCTTTTTCTTGGTTTTCATACTTATCTATTCAAATGGCATGAATAGATAAGCAATGGAAATGTAGTAGTCCGAAAAGATCATCTAGGTTATGATTTAGTAGTTCAAAAATGTAATATGTAAAAAAATAAAAATAACAATAATAATAATAATAAATAAATAAATAAAACGCGCATAGAAATATACATTTCATGCACAAGTTTAAATAATTTATTGTATGTTACCTTTATACAAGCACCTGCTTTTTACATTTTTCCTCTTAAGCATTGCTTTTTAAAAGGGAAAACAGAAAAATGTTTCCCCCGTACAAATTTCAATTAAGCAACCTACAGATGCAATCACTGTATCAATAATGTTTATCGAAACAAAAAACAACAATGCAATTTGGCGTTAGAAAATTGTAGAAAATACATTGATTTCGAGTGACATTGATTTTTTTAAATATCGAACACCGTACTTTTTAAAATAAAGCAGCAGATGTTCAATTTAATTGAGGAGATATTTGCTTTCGGCCTAAATTAGAAACAGCAAATCTGCAGCAAATGTTTTTCAACAAATTTTATTGCATTAGGAAATAATTCATACGTGATTCAATACAAAGCATAATTTAAACCACTATATAAATAATATTCCTCCCATTGTCTAAAATGCCGCCACTTTGCGTCATTGCCTTTTAATTTTAAAACACATTACACAATTTAGAGAAAGGTACATTTTAAAATTTAGGATCCCATTTTTTTCAGAGATTTTTTTTTTCGTTTGTAGAAACTTGACACATAGATTATACTAGGAATTTAATGTGTCAAATAGTGATTTATATTTAGGTACGTAAAATTCCATTACAACGAACTCCTAGGGACCGGGAAAATACTTCGTAGTAAAGGAATGTTCGTGGTAACGGAATATTAATTACTCTATTGGAGTTTAAAGCGGGGCAAACAAAAATTTCCCTTGCATTGGTATTCGCTGTAACGAGATTTTACTGTATTTAGTTTTGATTTTCCGAAGGCATTTTGATTTCATGAATCAAGAAGTGAAGGCAAAACCTTAGTTGATATATGCCAAGAATATTCTTTCACATCAGAGAAGCGAAAGGGATGCAGCAAGATGAAAAATAACTGTCATTTTTGTTCAAGAGCGTTTCTTTTGATTTATTCTTTCTACAGGTATTACATTCTGAAATTGGATACATATTAATTCGTATGATGGATTTAAAAGCATCTTTAATGTTCTTATGCTAAATACTTTTGTTGTGAAAATCATGTACATATTTATGTAATTGAAGGGTTTCTGCAAAAAGTATGCAGCTCCGATTCTAGGAAATGTTTCAGCTATAGTACTGTCTTGTATTTGAAATTTAAAAATATAAGATTTTTTTTTAAAGGAAGGGTTTCAATTCTCAGCGCCCAATTATACATTGGAATCCATCAAAAGAGAAAAAAACCCGGCAAATTGGGAATTTTTACTTTTTATATGTGTTTTTATCAGTTTCTTGAAATTTAGAGCTACAGTAGCGCCTCGGTTATCCGAGCCCCCACTACCCGAGTTCCGGGTTAACTGAGGTACATTTGCCCTTGAAAAACATTTTATTTGGCTGCCAATGGCGGCGTCACTGACGTCAGTCATCCAATTATTTTCTGGTGATATAAAGACCTAGAACAACCGTTAAACAGAAAACAATTTATATATACTATATATATAGGCTCTTGATTTGGGTGTCTAGGGGTTTCTAAAAATCATCACTCACCATAAAGATATAAAAAAACTGACTATATTTACACTTTCCTATTTACAAAACTATATACAGAACAGCTTCAATTACGAACAACAACATCATCCGAGCACCGCAGCGCTTACGTCCACACAGAACGGAGTCTTACTCAAAACTGACCGCTTACGCTCCCTATCGCCAGATGGCGCTGCTGTCAATGTCTCTTCGCAGTCGCATCCTACAGCTCGGTCATGCTGACACTTTGGCTGTCCTCAGACAAACCTGGAAAGACATTTAAAAAAAACAAAAACAAAACAACATAAAACAGTCACAGGAAAAATGAAAAAGAAAGTCAATGTCTATTGGTCGATGCTCAGTCCAAGTTGCGGGACCAGGGCTTCATGAAGTCGGCTGCTGTTGACGTTTTAATTGGCCCTTCGTGCTGGCCAACTCTCTGAACCTCATATCGGTCCCTACCTTTCGCATTGACCACTCTGTACGGCCCCAAATAGTCTGCGTGCAGCTTCAGCCCAGGCGCAAACTGGGTTCGCTTGATTGCAACTAAGTCTCCCGACTTGTACTGATTCGCCTTTTTCCTTTTCCTGTCGTAGTATTTACGATTTTCTTCCTGAATCTTCAAGATATTTTGCTTGGCTTCATCCCTAATTGCCATTCGGTTTTCCGCAAAGTGGTTCTCACTTTCTTCATCTAATAGCTCTTTAATAGCAATATCTTCTTTGTTGCGCATTTTTACCCCCGTTAGAAGCTCAAAAGGGGTCCATTTAGTGCTGCGCGAAGTTACACTATTGATCATTCTCTGTAGGCGATCAACATTCTTGAACCATTTCTCGGGTTCCTGTATAGACATTTTGGTCAAAACTGTAACGATGGTGCGGTGGACTCGTTCCACCTGTCCGTTTCCCCTTGGAACTCCGGAGGTAATTAGTATATGTTTAATGTTTTCTTCTTTTATAAAATCTTCAAACTCTTTTGATCGAAATGCTCCGCCTCTGTCAGATATAATCCTTGCTGGGTTACCAAAGGTTTTTTGCTGGAGTCTTAACTTGTCTATGGCTGCTTGGGCTGTTGTGGATTTAACGGGGTATAACCAAGTAAATTTTGTGAATGAATCCACAACTGTGAATATATGTTGGTAATTTTTATTCGTCGAGGGTAGGGGGCCTATAAAGTCAATATGGTACGTATCCAACGGACTATCATTTTTTGGAATAGGATTGAGAAATCCTTCCTGCTTCCCCGACTTTTTGTTTACAAGTATGCATTCTACGCAGTTAGAGATTACAGTCTCAACGTGCTTTCTCAATTGCGGAATAAAGAATTCCTCTTGAATCATATCCATTGTTTTTGCAATAGCGAAATGTCCTTTTCTGTGAATCATCCTAATTATTTCATTTGACATCACTTCCGGTACCACTAACAGTTCCCTACCATTTTCACCTTTATACAATGCATTGTTTTTGATCAGATAATCGTCCCGTTCTCCCTTCTGAAGTGATGTTTTCATTAGTTTTACATATTCGTCTTCCTCTTGAGCTGTAACGATTTTAGATGTTATTTCGTCTTGAGAGCGGGTTACCACTAAAACAGTATTGCGGCTAAGCGCGTCTACGTGTTTCATCTGGGTTCCAGATCTATGAACGATTTCGTATTGAAATTCTTCTAAAAACATAACCCACCGGGCAACTTTCGGTGTTAAGTCCTTTTTTTGAAGGGTTTTCTGAAACGCGGCGCAATCTGTTACTATTTTAAATTTTGAACCCAGAAGGTAATTTCTAAATTTCTTTAACGCTTCAATCACCGCCAACGCTTCCAACTCATAGCTACTGTACTTCTCTTGCTGTGGTGTCGTTTTCCTACTGAAATAGTGTACTGGATGGAGATGACCATCATCCGCTTTTATCAACAAAACTGCGCCAAAACCATGGCTACTTGCGTCTGTGTGCAACTCTAGTTCTTGACCCTGCTTAAATATGTGTAAAACTGGTTTTTCTGATAGAAGACTCTTTAATTTTTGAAACGATTCGATCTGTTGCGCACCAAAGGAAAAGTCAGATTCTTTCCTCAAAAGATCACTCAATGGTTTGGCTATCAATGCATACTGAGGGATAAATTTCCTGAAATAGCCAGTCAATCCGAGGAAACTCTGAACCTGCTTCACAGTTCTCGGTTCCGGAAATTTCTCTACAGCCCTTGTTTTATAACTGGATGGTCGGACTGTGCCATTCCCTATTTCGTATCCCAAGAATTCTATTTCTCGTTTAAGAAATTGACATTTCTTAAAATTGAACTGGAGTCCATAATCAGACGCTACTTTGAACACTCGTTTTAATTTTTCTAAACCTTCTTCCTCGTCTTGTGAAGGAATGACAATGTCGTCCATATAAATGACCAAGGTATTGTCATTCAGCAGTTCTCTAAACACCTGGAAAATATAGCGCTGAAAAACACTAGGACTATTAGCCAATCCGAAGCTAACCTTGCAGAATTCATACTGCCCATTATGGGTAACGAAGGATGTATATTTTCTACTCTTCTCATCAATGTCAACATGGAAAAAACCATTCTTTAAATCGAGCGTTGTGAAAACTTCTGCGTCACTGAGACGGTCTAACACATCCTCAATAAGTGGTAGTGGGAAATGATCCCTAACTGTCTTTTTATTTAATTTTCTGTAATCAACACATAGGCGGTGGGTGCCGTCTTTTTTTTTTGCCAAAATAATGCCGGAATAATAATCGCTACACGATTCTCTAATAATTTCTTCCCTTAACCATTCCGAAATTTGTTTTTCCACAACTTTTTGTTCGGCGAAAGACATACGCCTAGCTTTGGAACATACGGGTGTTTCATCTGTCAATATAATGTTCATTTTTAGATTAGTGTCCTTTGTTTTAAGCGGTTTATAGCAATTTATCAACACTTCTACTTCATTACGAATGCGACGCTCTGAAATGTGGCCAAGGTCAAAGTCCACTTCTCCCACAGCATTTGCTAAGTTAATCAAAAAACTATCCATGAAATTTATTTCCGATTCCGAATTATTTTTTTCTTTCTCGATAGAAACGCTTGTATCTTTTTCTTCAGTGATCTTAGGTAAGCAAACTTCGCTATCCGTTATTAGGATGGGGGGGAAAAGATTCTCACAGCCGCTTTTTTCTTTTTTCATTGGCGCCTTGTTTTTGTCTGGGATGCTTTGCAAAGCGTTTGAAAGGCTCGAATATTTCTGATTCGTTTGACCTAGTATTTTAATTCCGTTTTCATCTATCTTAACAATTAACTGCTCTAGTAAATCTGCACCAATAATCATATCTGTACACACATTTTTTAACACATAAAATTTTGCTGAAAGCACATAATTATCAATATTTACATTAGAATAAAAATAGCCCATAGGAAATATATTTTCACCGCTTATACCACTTATTTTCGTTTCATCGAAGCACATTTTAGGAGAACCAATTTTTGCATAAAAATCATAAGAAATCAAACAAATTTCGCTTCCGGTGTCGACCAAAGATGAAGTGTTCTGTCCATTTATATTTACATTAATTTCAAATTTTCTCTTGTTTTTCGCACGGGTAACCATTGTTTCTTTCACGACTGGAAAGGGACATTCACTCATTATATGACCAGACCTGTCGCACTTTCTACACGTCGGAGTTTCTTTTTTGTTTTTACAGGCAAAAGACTTATGGCCGTAGCCGTTACACGAGTAACATCTGATAAATTTTTTATCGGTATTTTCAAAATGGTTTTTGGACGGCTTATTACTCTCAGTTGCTTGTCGTGCATGCACCGGAAAGTTAGGTTTCGCATTTACGGCAGGATATTTTCGCAAATTATGCCTGGCGGCCTCGTAATTTTCCAATTTCTCAACTATTGTTTCTATACGGTTCCATTTATGCCAATCATCCAAATAATGTTCGCGGATATTTTGTGGTGTTCTTCGTTTCAATTGGTCCGTAACTATCAGTTCTTTTAAGCCTTCGAAGTCATTTGTGTTTGAACCGTTAATCCATTCTTCAAAATAATGATTAAGTTCAAAAGCGAAATCTCGCCAAGTAGAATTGCTGTCCTTATTATGAGACAAAAACTTTTGTCGAAATTGTTCCGGCGTTAATTTAAATCTTTTTAGTAACACATTTTTGACATGATCATAATCATTTTCGAATTCCTTTTGCACTCTTGCTATTACTTGCGCGATATCCAGGGGAAGTAATCCCAACAAATGTGTCACAAAATCTTTCTTTTCTATGTTTACTCTTGTCGCTTGTCGTTCAAATAGTTCCAAATACGTACTAATATCACTAGTAGAACAAATCGAATCGAAACTCTTGATTATTTTCGCAAGATCTTTACTTTTACTCTCAACAGAAATAGATTCGGAAATGTTACTTTCTTGACTTTTAGGATTTGAATTATATTCTATTCTCAACTTTTCCAATTCAATTTTTTCAATCCGTTCCGCAATTATAGTATCAATCAAATTTTTAGTAAATTCTTCATCAAAATTTTCACACTCTACAATTACTTCTTTAAGTTTTAATATCGTAGGATTTTCAGGAATATTTAAACCTAATTCCGAAACTAGTTTTAATAAGTCTTCCTTGCGAGCTTTGCCAAGAAAAGACATTATGCACAAAAATTAGAAACAAAGTACTCACAGTTTAAGTCCGATGTCTGCTTCAATTAATCACAATGAAGAGTTCTAAATTAATCCACCGGCAATCACTTTATCCCGGCCGGGCCCCCACATATAGGCTCTTGATTTGGGTGTCTAGGGGTTTCTAAAAATCATCACTCACCATAAAGATATAAAAAAACTGACTATATTTACACTTTCCTATTTACAAAACTATATACAGAACAGCTTCAATTACGAACAACAACATCATCCGAGCACCGCAGCGCTTACGTCCACACAGAACGGAGTCTTACTCAAAACTGACCGCTTACGCTCCCTATCGCCAGATGGCGCTGCTGTCAATGTCTCTTCGCAGTCGCATCCTACATATATATATATATAGACTTCTTCAAGAGACAACTTTAGCTGGAACATATACTCTACTGATGTGTACCTATAAAATTTAGATATTTGTATGTATGTAACGTCATTTTTTCATTTCATAATAATGTACGGTAAATGCCTTTTTTTACATCTTTGACGACATTTTCTTTCATTTCAACCCACGTTTCCCTCTCGATTTGGACAGAGTCCGTGTTATCCGAGTTTTCGATTATCCGAGGTACCCTCGGTCCACATTACCTCGGATAATCGAGGCTTTACTGTACTATTATTTTACAGCAGAGCTTTCAATTGATAAAATTCCACGAGATCACTGGTTTTTTTCCTTCCTCGCATGAGCCAAAGCTTTTGGGATATCTATATCTATCTATCTATCTATATTTTTCCACCTATAAGGTGGGTTCGAAAAATCTTAAAAAACTTTACATGCCCTGCCGGGCATGTATGTCTAAAAAATACATGCCCGTACAAAATTTTTACATGCCTAGAAGTTTGTTTTTTTTTTTGCACATTAATAAAAACATTTGAGTTTTTCCTTTTGCATTAATCAGACGAAAAATTAAATGAACAGCTTTATATCTGAATCAAGAATTATTTTAACGATAATTTAAATTATTAAAGGATTACATTACTAACAAAATATTACATAATAAGTAGTTAAGAGTCAAAATTTTCAAAATTTAACTTGTATTACCAATTTTGTTGTTGACGTGCATGTCCGTCAACATGTCAATTTTGAGCTCCGGTAGGGATGCGGTAATTGTTCAATAAAATACGAAATAATAAAGTTTTGGAAAGAAATATTTGATTAAAAAATTATATGCCCTGCCGGGCATCTAAAAGTAGAAGATTCATGCCCGAGCGGAATTTTTACATGCCCCGGGCATGTCGGGCAACATAATTTTCGAGCCCTGATATATATATATATATATATATATATATATATATATATATGTATAAATGTGTGTGTGTGTGACATTTCATTTTATGTATAGTTTGACCACCACGAGTTGGCGTGTCTGACACACGAGCTAAAACCGGTTGGGAGAGTTTATTTCGGCGCATTAGTGGAGATGGGAAGTAACCGAATTAGGGTTACTTAATTTGGCTTATTATCGCCTTTTCTGCGCTTGCTCATTTCTGCCGCTAAAATACAAATTTGTCGAATTATTTTTATGTAGTTACGGTAAAAGTACCAGAAGTGTGTCCCTTTAGCTATTATTTTCTGTTTCCTAGCTTATTACTTAAACTTTATAGAATTTTTTTATATTATGGGGGTAGATTTTAGGGTGTTGCGCCATCACTCTGAGGGGAGGGGGTGCACTCCTGATATAAGAGATATAAGAGAATACCGGGAGGTTTTTTTCTTCAAAAGACTTTTTTTATATACTCTAAAAAGAGACTAAACCTTTTTTTTAAAAATGCTGATTTTGTTCTGTATTTTTATGCGTAAAAAGCGTTATAAACTTTCGGGTTTTATTATTTTCTTTCTTTCTTGTGTTAAGGATAGAGCTTTTGGTTCTGCACCGTCCTGGCCTTGCGACCCAGTGTATATGGAAGGTGCGAGCCTAAATATTTGATTCATAGTATTAACATTATGAAACGAGGTAAAAATCTTACATCTAAAATATCTTTGTAATGGTTTTGCCATTCTTGTTCGTTGATACACATGTGCATTTTTTTGGTTTCTTTGGAAGAAAACATATTTTGTGTCAAAAATAAAATATGTAAAATTAACTTATTTTACACTTGCTCAAAATATATGATTTACAATTGCGCGTAATTTTTATTAGAACAGTAAATTGCAAAAACTTAATAAAAATAAACAATTTTATTGAAACGTGTTTTTCTTTCATTTCAACACAAAATTTGTTTATAGTAGAAGTTCACAGTTTTTATAATTGTTGCCCCAGTAATAGTGCAAGGAAAGAATTACGAAAGTTCAACAGGTTTTTATAATTATTTAAACAGAACTCTAAATTTTAGATTTATCAGATAGTAAAATTTTTTCAAACATAGAAGGGCAAGCTTTTGCTGAAGTTTTCTAACACCAACTTATGCATGGGTGCCCATTGGAGGGGGTTTCATGTCACACACTGCGCCATTGAAATTTTTAGAGGCGCGCTATCGTTTTGAGGGGGGGGGGGTTGAGCACTCCTGACCTATGTGCACTTTTGGGGAGAGTGGGGAGGAGTAGTGTGGAGGGGGGACAAAGCACCAAGCAAACAGTTTGGTCAGACCACTCATCGCTATGAGCACGTCCTCGCCAAAGCAAAAACGTAAAGTAACCCTATCTGCGTACGCGCTCTCACTGATTCTACCTGTTGCAAAATGGAGTCTTCTGTTCCCTGTTCTAGTTGACCCGCCATCTCCTGATGGCACTACTATAGTTGGGATTTAATATAAAAACATGTTGTTTTGCACCGTTTTCATATCAGTGTAGTATTTTGACGAATATTAGAAAGTTGTTCATAGAGGAAGAAAAAATTGCACATTGAAATTGTGATATTTTTCTTACTTTCAATATAATCAAGCATATAAGTTTATTTTCGGTTCTTATACGGCTGTGACTCCAGGGCAAATGAAGGTGGCTTTTAAAAACTAAAAAAATCGTTGTCCGAGGGTGAACCTAACGATCCTGGTAACTATTGCCGAAATTGCATACAAAGCCAGCAAGACTAACAAGAACATTTGAAGGGACAATAACTAGTTCCTCCGAACTAGTTCCCGCGGAGAATAAATTATTGTAGTTTAAGGATGTATACCATATTTGGTTGCTTCATTCTCATACTCAAAACTGACAGACATAGTTGATGACTCGATTAAAAATTCAAAATTATGAGCTTTTCATGATGAAAGTTCCTTTTCGGTTTTTGCTTTCCCTGGTGACGAGCTTTGCTATACCTTGATTCAAGAATTTGAAATAGAAATGCATCGTTTGTTCAGATCTTAAGCATTCCACACGAGAACGAAAGCTATTCCTCTGTATTTTCGCCTCACAATATACAGGTTCTTGTGAATGGAAAAAAAAAATATTGTTCACAATAGTCGAAATGGTGAAAAACGGGCAACCAGACTGCGGCTGCTTGATTTTTTTTTCTTCAAATTCTGAATCTTTCTCTGAAGAAATAAGTGTGCGTTTATATATATTTTTTAATCTGGAACCTCTATTGCTTTATTGCAAATTGAAATTTGAAATACAAAGTGTTGTTGTTGCTTTCTTTTTTTTTTAAACGCTGCGCAAATAAGATGGTGAGTTATAATTGAGGAGTTGAGTGCTAAAGGTTCGCGCTATTTATTTTTCTTATTCAAATAATATATCCCCTTCGTTTCGTTTCATAAAAATTATTCTTTATCTCTTTGCTCAATTTTTCACTTTTTCGCCTGTATCATTTATGCAGTTCGGAAAACTTTTCATTGATTTATAACGAGCTATAGAAATGCCTGCTCTTTTCTATGAAGCAATGGAGCAAAACAGGTTCGCTCTCTGATACGGTTCGGTTTCTTAAAACGTGATAAATAACATTTAAGTAAATATTTGCTCTTCCTCCAGATATTGTCTAAAGATGTTGAAAAAGAAAATGCAATTTTAAAACGAAGTCAAAAAAGTTTTCGAATGAAAAATATTTAAAACAATTTTTCTAAAGTAGCGGCTATTTGATTTTTCGCTCTTAGGACAATGATTCTTCCTGTTCCAATTTTTCAATATTTTTTGAAATATATAATAAGATTTTCAAAGCCGTCATGAAATTTCATGATTATTTAAAGCGTGGGAGATAACAGCATGAATAATACTAAATTAGCCAACAATAGTAGTTATGATAATTGTTATTGTGAGTTGCGCTGTTAATAATAAATATTATTATTAAAACTCACGATATTAAGAAAGATAATGGGTCATTCCATTTAAATGTCAACCAATAGGTAAATTTTTAAAAAAAGTAAACTAACTGAAATTTGTTTCTTAATTTTATACACATTCTACTTTAAAAAAATGTGAACACTTCCGATTACTTAAATCTGGCAACAGTAACGATATCAAATGCATATGATTGTGCAATCTTAACCTTCCAAATTTTTAGTAAAATGCAGTGAAGATTTGAGTATTATGGAAGTTTATAGGGTCAGTTGGAATAATTGTAAACATGAGATAAATGTAAACAAGCTTCGTAAATACACTTGTGTTGGCTTTGAAAACTTAACTGCTGGTGAGTGATGAATTTTCAACAAAGGGAAGACATGGAAATAGTTTCGAATGATTTAAAAATCTTAAAAGTAATAAATTTTATTGTTTTAAATTAAAGAAAATGAATCAACAACTGCTTCAGAACGATGCTCGTTGTTACCAATGTTCTCTAATTCTGGTTAAATGGCTTCAATTGTCTTGACAAAAGCAACAAAGTGACTTTCTTTGCAAAAAATCGAAAAAATAATATTTTCTAGAAAGTAATACTTAATAATGATTAATAAACAAATATGTAAATAACAAAATGCATAAAAAAATGCGCGATCAAATGTATGATAACGGCTCTTTTTTTTCTTATTTTGGAATTAGTGAATCAAATATAGACTTATAGCTCGTTAGCAAAATATTTTCATGTGTTATTGGCAATTATAAAGCTTTTTAAACACAAAATCAAGAAGAAAAAAATGAGAAAAAAAAATGAAGCACATGCATTTAGAACAAAATATTTTGGAATTAGCAAAAAAAAAAAAAAAAAGCTTCTGAACTGATTTCATTGTGTGTCTTTATTCTACCTCGTCTTACCTCACATTGCTTGACTTCCTTCCATAAATAGAAATATTTATCCATGAAGCACTTCTTTTTTCAATACATAATTCACATTATTATACAAAGCCAAGTTTGTTTTTCCAGCTTTGACATAGTGCTGGTAAGCAAACAACTTTTACTGAACTCATTTATTTTTATTGAGAGTTTATGTTAGAGTTTGGTGACAAAGCTTTAATTTTTCCGGGAAAGATTGAAAGCTCTAGAGCAGTGTTTCCCAAACTTTTTTCCCTCGCGAACCCCTTTTAAAATCCGAAAGAAATTGGCGAACCCCTGGTATAGTGATAAGTAACAGGAAAGAAGTAGAGTGCTTATTTTTCATTTTGCACAATAGTTGATAACAATAAATGAAAACATAATTGGGAAATATCTTAATTAGTATAAACATTAATAAAAACTAAAATGATATTTACAAAAAAATGAAAAGAAAATTCAACGAAACAACTACTTCTTAATTAAGTATGCGTTAAATATATAAAAATACTAATGAAATATTTGCGGCTGTCTTCTCGAACAAAGAAATTCAAAGTTTGGTTCAATATTGGACAGTTTCAGCCTTAGGTCAGGCTCAGCATCTAATCTGTTTCTATATTTATCTTTCAAGTAGGTGTAAGTTGAAAAACCTTTCTCACATAGATATGTTGTACAAAAGGGTATCAAAATTGAATGGCTTTTTTTGACAAATCAGAATATTCATTAGTAATGCTGAGCCAAAAATCTACTAAAGAGTGATTTTTAAAAGTAGCTTTTAGAGAACTATCACAGGATAACTCAATAATTATTTCTTTTCTCTTGAAGTTAAAGAGTTATCTAAACTTAGATCCACTTCAAAAGTATTACGTATCCAGTTGTTTGATTCAGACACCGTGCGTCTCTCAGGAAAATAGTCATCAAAAGTTGATTCAATAAGTTTTAGATGTTCACATATATTACTTTTAATGCTTTCATCAAGGGTAATATAATTTTCTGACAGAAAGCTACTGAGAGAACTAAAACATTCGTAGTGATTCATTTGCAGACATTGGATCCATAAGTTTAACTTCTTTAGCATGGCTTCAATTCTATCGTATACATTGAAATAGTGACACCTACGCTTTGTAAAGATAAGTTTAATTCATTCAATTTTGAAAAAAAATGTCCGCTAAATATACAAGCTTTTGTGTCCAAAGAACATCAAACATACATGAGGACAAGGGAAATGGATGATCAATAAAAAATGCTTGAACTTCAGACTTCAATTCAAAAAAGCGTGTCAAAACTTTGCCACGGGAAAGCCATCTCACTTCTGTGTGAAGTAGCAAAGAAACATGAAGACTTCCTAATTCCTCACAAAGTGCGTGGAATAGACGGTAGTTCGTAGTACGGGATTTTATAAAATTTACAATTTTTACAGCATCATTTAAAGTAGTAGATGGGGAGTAGATAGCAACAGGGATACGCTTACATACCAAAGCTTGCCTATGAATGCAGCAATGAGTCCATATAATATTCTCGTTGATCTGCTTTACACGCGCCACAAGACCAGAAAATTTTCCTGTCATTGATTTTGCACCATCTGTGCATACACCCACACAAAAAAAAGTCTATTCCATTTTTTTTTTCAAAATAAGAATTGACAATATCTAAAATTGCTTCTCCAGTAGTAGTAGTTTTCAAAGGTTTTGCAAATAGTATATCTTCTTGAACTGAATCATTAAAAATGTATCTCACATACACAAGCAGTACTGCAGCGTTTGCTACATCGGTTGATTCATCAAGCTAGATCGAAAAGTAATTTAATTTTATTCTTTTCAGTAGTGCAGTCTCCACATCATTTGCCAAATCATTAATTCTACGCGACACTGTATTGTTTGATAAAGGAATCAAGTCAATTTTCTTTGCTGCCTTTTCTCCAAGCATACACTTAACGATATCTTTTGCGCACGGTACAATTAAACTTTCTGTTATTGTGTGTGCCTGTCCAGCTCTTCCAATTCTGTAACTTACTCGAAATGATGTCTCAAGAGCCATTTTATTATCTTCGAAGGAAGATGACAGGAAAGAAGAGACACTATTTTTTATATTCTTCTAATTTTTTTCTAAAATATTCCACGGGTTTATCCTTGCGCGTGGCGTGCTTTGTCTCAAGATGTCTACAAAGAAGTGATGGTTTTAAACTGTTGTTAGCAAGAACTTCGTTGCAGATTACGCAAAGAGGTTTAGGTTCTTTCTCATCCCCAGTAACATAAAAACCCATTTGTAAATAGTCGCTCTCATATTTTCGCCTTTTCCCTTTTTTCTTGCCATGTTCATTAATTTTGTCTTGGTTTCCAGTCAGATGAGATGGGGTCCCGCTACAGCTTCCTTCATTCGGTGTTGATTCACATTCAGGTGCTGAAGTTGAAGAAAGTACAATTGACTGTTTGTCCACATTTTTGATTGATTCGACTAAACGACCAGTTTTTAACCATCGATCCATGAATAAAACTACGGTATTACAAATATTAAAAGTTACTAACAAGATAAGGACTTCCTTTATTATAAAATCACACAAGGTTTTCAAGCATCTGTACGTGTACTTATTAATGCGACTATACTTTGCCATCTGAGAATTTCGAATGAAAGATATTCCGTCAAAAAAGCTGCAAAAATATTCTTGTGGTGACAAAAAGTCCTCGAATATGCAGACAGAGGCGCAACTTAAGGTCAAATAAACCTATGATGCTTACTAGTTTAATATACGTACAGTAAATCTTAACTTTTATTACATTTTCAAAAATAAATAAATTAATAAAACCCTGGAAGTAATTTGAAATAAAAGACGGTACTAAGAAATACAACAGTTTGTTTATTTTGACATTACAAGGACGAGTTATTAGACTAGTCATAGTTTCTGAACGGCGCCACATAAAGGTGCGACAGAGGGTTTTTCGTTTTGTTGCTTATGGAAGATATTTAAACCGCTGAAGAGTTTTTCGTGTCTACTTTCTTTCTCTTTTTTTTTCTCGAAGAAGTTTTATGAACCGAGTATGAAAAAGTCCAGCTCTCGTGTGTATTATCCTTTCCAACTTTTTTTTTTCAGTTTTTATTATTTTATTTTCAATTTTTAACAGTAGTAAATACATTCATGGAAATTTTCAATTTCATTATTTTTTTACGTTCTTGGAAAATTCCGCCATTAGAATATTTTTTTCGCGAACCACCGGTTGGGAAACGCTGCTCTAGAGCCTTACTAGCTCATATACTTAGTTTTCTCTGAAATTTTCTAGGATTTGATCCAGGTCCACCACGTTGCTAGTTCGTTGCCTTGACCGCACGGCCAAAAGACGCTACTCGGATGGTAGGAGAATGTTGGATGACTTTCACTATAACGCCGCAGCCTCATTCATAAGAAGAGGGATTTTTTAAATTTTAAACTAAACACTATATTTACCTTTAAAGCAATGTTAATAAAATCCCGTGACTTTAAAAATATTTATCATATTTTAAAAATATCTTAGCCTTATGTATATAACTGTAACATAATTAATAATTTTCATCAGTAAGATATAAGCTGAAAATTGTGGAAATTTAAGTTCTAATATTATGTGGCATTAGGTAGTTCTCTAACTTCATTATTTAGTGGTTTTTAATGTAATAATAATAATAATAGTCAATGCAATTGCTTTATAAAATTACGGAAACATCGCATACCAAAATTTAAAATATTGTTTAGAGATTGAAGTTGTAAACTTTGAAATTAATCGAAAATTCTAATTCTCATCATTAATAAATATTGTTTCTGTGAAGATGAAACAATACCAGAATCTGATATTTATAATAGATACGGAATATAATGCATGTATTGTAGTGAGTCAGAAATAGCAAAAAAAAAAAAAAGAAAAGAAAAGAAAACCTCAGTCATTTATCATAATTTACCATAAACATAGGCAAAATCAAATTAATTATAAAATAACAATAATAAATAAAATTGAATTTAAAACAAAAACATCTTGACATCTTGCAAATGTAAAAAAATACAAACCAAAAAATGAACCTGAAAGAATAATGCCGACCAAACATGAGAGAGGTGATAGCATGAATTAATAAAATTACACATGGATAGTTAATAGGATGAAGTAAGACTTACACACTGAAACTTTGCTGACTGATTGATACTCATGGGATGGAAACGTTTGTTGACATTAGAGGAAGGGGTGTAAAGAGGAAGGTTAATGTATTCACGTGATTCGTTCAAATGCTTTTCTTTTTCAACATACCATTATAGTCATTCTATTTCATGGATAGACATAGGGTAGAAAGGGTCACATTAGACAACTTTTAAAAAACGCAATTTTTTTTTCAAACCTAATACATTTTTTATGATTTCAAGTTAATTTTATTTTGAATGTTTGTTATACTATTTATTGGTTATATCACAAATACTTTATAAAAATTCTAGTATGAGTTTAAAATGTAAAAAATAGTAATGAAGATAATTAATAAACTTCAAAATGTTTCATTATGCTCCATTCACGGTACAGATTGGAACAACTATCTTTTATTATTGTGAACACACGTTTTTGCAGAATTACATAGAAATCTCCAAATTTCTTGTTATAAAGTAATAGAATGTGAATAAAAAAATAATTTATTTACAATACGTTTCTCAGTTTTTTCTACTAACGAAATTATTAACAACTAACCAGCTAATAAATTTTACTTATTATATTAGGAAACTAACTTTCTTAGCTAATACGAAAAAGCCGCATCAAATCATTTGAAGTTACAGATACAAACAAGTACAATGCATACCATCTAGTGTGGATTTTTATAGGTTTGACTTTGCAGCAGTTGTGGATTTATAGATTTTTGTCTCAATGTACCCTCTTTTCCTCCAATTAATTTTTATACACTAGCTTAACAGTGATTTGAGATTTTTAATTTAATTGTTTTAATAACCACGCACGAATTATTATTTTTTAAAATTTATATTGCTCAATCCATTGTTGCTGGTGTGAAACTTTTGTGTGCATATATATGTATATATATGCACTACAATTAAAGAATTTTCACCTTTATCTTTTAGTTTTTGTATTTTTGAATATAAGTAACCATCACATATCTTAATACATATAAAATATTAAGTTAAAAAAACGTACATAAAAAAAGTTTTGTACGTACGAAAATAATTTGTGCATGTTGCGGGTGCGACATTAACGTCACTCCCGCCAACATGCACAAATTAATATTTTTTAAGCAAAGCATTTTGTCTGAGAAACTTCATACTTTGTATTAGGATACGTGAGGGTTCGTTACATTCTAAAATATAAAAATTAAAAACTAAAGTTTAAAGTTCTTTAATTGGTAGCGCAAACATATGAGATAAACATATTGGTAGAGAGACACATATTCAAATGTCACAACCACAAAATGGATTGAGCAAAATATAATTATTTGAAATTTGATACCAAGTAAATGAGAGAGAAACTTCACCTTAATTCCACATTCGAAGAGAGGTAGACATAATTGCCAATTCAATGAGGGAGGGCAGCCGTATAAGTTGCACTATAAAGCCTCTTTAATATGCAAAATGGGCCTAGAACAATAGTATTTCACTCATAAACGACAAATAAATAAATAAATAATAAAAAAAATAAAATTAAAATTAATAAAGAAATAAATAAAACTGCATTTACATCACACTATATTTATTGTACTTCGTTGAAAACTATGTGTATATGACGTAAAGCAATTACAGTAACTGATTACCAAAAACGTAGAAAGTTCAAAATGCTGCTTGTAAGCGCATAAAACAACATGGAGACACTGATATCAAAAAATAATTGAAAGGTTTCAATCAGTAATGCTCAACGCATAATTGTTGTTGTTCACAACCCAGTAAAGAAGCTAGGAAAAAAAAAAACTTTTCAAGAGCGAAACAAAATACTTATTCACAAAATTATTTACCCAGCTAACATAAACTGCTAAAAGAAGTAGATGTGACTTTTAACCATTATAAGAATCGATAATACTATCTTGCTACAGCTTGTTTTTTAATTTGAGATAAAAAAGCAAGAATTTTATTTACAACATTCAAATGTTTCTTTCCGCAACCAAGAAGATCTTTCATTTTTTCATCTACCTCATTATTTTGAGGGTTTGAATCAAATTGGCCTGCTACGCTATGCTGGCTCTACAAATACTAGAAATAATTAGGGACTCATTCTTCGAAACTAAATTTTTTACTTTTTTGAGAAATATTATTATCTTTTGGAACCCGTCCTGAAAACATAAATATCATTAAATTTAGTCATTATACTTTTCTACACTCATGATGTGAAAAATGCTTTTTAATAGCAATATTGAGAAAAAACAGTGTTAACAAAGTACACATGAACATTCTTTATTTCAATAAAAACCTAAAACTTGTTATAATGTTTCATTCTTTCAAGATATTAGACTTCCGGTAACAACTCGTTTTCTATGAAATGCTTCTTATTTGTACAGAATTAACTGTATTTTATATTATTATTTTACTATTTGAACATAATTTTGAGCGTCAACGCATCTAACTACCATTTACAGAGGCCTTAAAATATACCAAATACCTTAAATTGAGAAATAAACATAACATGAATTATGATATCTTCCTAGGCATATATATATGTTAATGTTCCTTTTTAAGCCTACTTTCTAATAAAAGGTAAAAAATAAGAAGTTCCGTCTAGAGCTGTACGAGCCTACTTTTCCTTATATATCTACATCAAATTTATAATCTCGCTTTTTCTCTCTCTTTCTCATTTAGCTTAGTTCATAATTGCTTCAAATATGCCTTTTTTGATGATTAATACATATTCATTCATTCACTCGTTTATTCATTCATTCTTTCCCTCATTCATTTATTCAGAAATATACTTATCTCTGCACATGTCTTACGTCATTAAATCTTCCTCTCATAAAGTTTGTTCCAAGCAAATCCGTCAGTTAGAACAGGATTTATATAGCATTGAAATTTCTCTGTAGGCGGTAATGTTGAATTTTTTTTGAACTGTTCAAAATTTAAAAAAGATTGCTCAAATCAAAAAATATTTCATGTCGAGAGCTCCTTCCAATAAGCTTGTTCAAAGGAACTTCGATCTTATGTCCATGGTATATTATTTGATTCACTTTTCCCCATATTAGGCACTAATGCTAAAATTGTCTAAACTGTTCAAAATTGAACGAAAAATTGTTCAAATATAAAAAATAAAGTATGGAAATGAGGTGTTCTCGCCGAAATATTTCAAATGCAAAAAATCATTTGAATCGGAGAATTCTGACAAAGGGGGGGGGGGAGGGGGGGGGGAGACAGACAAACAGACAGACCTCACATTTTCCCCATCTCAAAACCCTACTTTCAAATTTTTTATTTTTCAATCTTTATTAAATGACTTCACTTATTTTTGACTTTTCTTTATTTTTAACGATATTTTTCCGATACCATCTTTGTGATACTTGTTTTACTTTTACGGGAACGTAGGCTTAGAAAAAAGTATGTAAGAAGACTTATTGTATCGTAAAAATATCGTTAAAAATATGAAATGTCAAAAATAAGTTAAGTAATTAAATAATGATTGAAAAAGTAAAAAAAAAAAGTGAAATGGAGAAAATGTCTGTCGGTCTGTCTTCCCCCCCCCCCCCCCCCCAAGAACTTTTGAAGGAATTGTCCGATTCGAAAGCTTTTTTTTTGCATTCGAAAGATCTCGGCGATTACCGTAATTATCTGTGTATACCCCGCGCGCTATCTACAAAAAAACTTCTTTTTTTACTACCTGCGGGCAATATATGAAATTCAAAAAAAAAAAAAAAAGTATTATTAAAAAGGACAACTACCGTTCAAAAATATCGAAATCTGTTTTCCTGCAAAGCAAAATGCAGAGAAATAAATCGTAGCTTTCGAAACAATGGTCCAAAGCAGATTGGGGCTCGGGCGCTACAGGCGAATGCATTGTTTTCTAGGGTTGAACCCCATGTTTTTTTCTGAGGTGCGGGTTATACACCGAACTTAATTTTTGTAGAATGAATTTTCCTTCCTGCGGACTATGCAACGATGCGGGCTATTTACCGATAATTACGGTATGTTTCATTTACATATTTTATTTTTTGGTTTGAACAATTTTTTGTTCAATTTTGAACAGTTTTAGAAATCCTTAAATTAGCGCCTATAGGGAAATAAGAAGCAAAGTCTATAAACCCTAGGCATAAGATGAAAATCCAGAAAAGCTTATCGGATTGAGCTCTGGGCGTGAAATATTTTTTAACTGACAAAAAATTTGATTGACAAAATTGAACAACTTTTGTATAATTTTAAACAGTTCAAAAATATTTAACATTAGTGCATACGTAAAAATTTGAATCCTGTATAAACCCTGATCTAACCTGAGGATTTATTTGAAATAAACTCGATCGCAAGGAGCTTAAGACGTCACAAGCCTATTTTTCAGCAACCTTTTTGATCTGTATTTTAAAGGATCTTTCGGAATGAAAGAATGAATAAATGAATTAAGTGAAAAAATAAATGAATAAATGAGTGACTGAATGAATGAGTATGTGTTAACTAATGAAAAGGGTAAATTCGAAGTAATTAAGAACTAAAGCTAAATAAGAAAAATAGATAAAGATAGCTAGATTATAATTTGATATTAGTGTATACGGAAAAGTAAGCTCGTATAGTTCTAGACGCAACTTCTTGTTAGAAGTTAAAACTAATATACTTTACATACTATACATACCAACTAATATACTATACATACCAACATTTTCTAAATAATAATTATTATAATTACTTTTTTTAGCTCAAAATAAATAACTATTAGTACTATGTATTTCACGAATGGATATTCTTTTCTTCGAAGCAGCATAAAATGTCATTATAAACTTTTGTGTGAGTGTTCCTGAGAGGCTAAAAAAACTACTTTTTATAGTACTTCATTTTTGCTTTATAAATAATTACAAAAATGATTTCTATTCTATGCTACGGCGCAGATTTAAACTTTATTTGTATTATAAATTATATTTCTAAATTGAATAATTTTCAGAAAATTCAAATTATTTTATTTTTAAAATAGAAAATCAATTTAATTAAACCCGCAAGTAAGCAATTACAGTTGTAGACAAGTGTTTCGTAGTTCAGGGTCTTTGGTTGCACGATGTTCCTTCATCGTTTATCAAATCAGCGACGTAACTAGGCATTTTCCAGCAGGGGCAAGAACAGGATTTTAGAGCCCCTCTCCCACATGCACAATAAAAAAAAAACGCGCACACACTTATATACGCACCCGGATCAAAATTAGGGATAAACCGGAAATTTATTTACCGGATATCCGGTTTCTTCCGTGGGACTTATCCGTACCGGATATCCGACTCAGGTGTTTGAAATATGTAAATTCTATTCATAAAAACAAATTATAGGCGCCGGATAACCATATTTTTCGTACAGTAATCGGACGGATACCGGTTATCCAACGCTTTCTCCGGTTCTGTTGCCCCCCGCCCCTGCTTATTGATGCCCCTGCTGTCGGTGAACCCCTGCTTATTGATACTCCTTTCCAGAGTGTGGATAGAAAATTGAACTAATTTTCAGCCTTAACTGTTCATAAATGAGATTTTCCACCTCCAGTTTCTAGCAATAATTGTTTAAACATTTCCTCAACGTATTTCAATCTTCTAGAATCTAAGCTGAACTTCAGATGCTAATTGAACTTCGCTCCAAATTATTTGTTATGAAGCTTGTAAAGATCACTCTTTGAAGGTTACCTTGACTTAAGTGTAAACAAAGTAAATCATTGCCATTTTTCATCATATTAAATTCAATTCGCCCTTATTGTCAAGATAAGAATGTAGATCGAAGGTCGATATTCATTTGTCGCGCCTGATTTAAAGATCGATCGTCTGGAGGATCTATAATAGAATTATATTCAAAATCTATTCAGATTCAAATTGTTTGACGAACATCAGTATTTCTGTGAAAAGTCTAATTCCTGATGTGATTAACAGTTTCATAACGCAAAGTCGCCTGGAAGGATTTTCATCATAGGATCAAATCAGAGGGGGGGGGGGGGGCAGTCAACTCCGTATAAAACTCTTGACTTTGTGCCATTTTCCCGTATATTTTCTCAGTAACAAATACTTTAATTAAGAGCAATAAATGAAAAATTTAAAAATACTAATTTAGAAATTAATTTACTTATATGCATTAATTGCTTATGTATCTATCTATCTATGTCTCTCTGCATATATATATATATGAGCCAAACCACGATAATGAAATGCCCCCTCCGCAACGAATATTTTGCCCTTTTCACTTAAATAGTTCAAATTATTAATTATTTTCCCCAAGTTAATTTTTTTAAAGATGTCATAAAAACTGCTATAAACATTCCACATGAAAATTGAATCAAGGACAAGGATAAAATGAATGAGTGCAAAAAAAAAAAAAAAAAAAAAGTGAAAATTCGCTGCGGCAAAAATTCCATTTATCTTGCTTTGGCTTATAATATATAGATATAGACTGCACTGAGCACTGTTTTCTCCCGTGTCCTCCACATCAAAACTGTTTAGAGGGGGACTCTCTAGCAAACCCGTCATTCAGGGGGATTCAAGTCTTAGTAACAATGTGTTCGTGCATGTGTGTATGTATTTATAATATGCTGTGAATATATACTTTTTGCCCCCTCAGCTTCCTCCCGGAAAATTATGAAATGACGGGCCTGCTCTCTAGCAATTAAAATGCTTTATTGAGATAAAACAGTTTTAAACTTTTTAATCGTTTCAGAACAAATATGTTTATAGCAACCAATGCTTTATGAAAGAGCAATGACATTAGAAAGGAAAAAATAATTAGAAAAGAATTCCGCTTTTTATATTCTTTTTCCTATGAATTAATCGATGATTTTATGATAATGATCGATTGTTAATATTTAATTGAAAAAATAAACAAAATGTAAATTTTCTTACGAAATTTATGGAGAAGAATACGCATCAAGCCTCAAAAGAAAACGTTCTGCATTTAAAAACATTTTTCAGCATTATAATCGCAATCAGAGTAATAGACCCACTAGATCTGTGGTAGGTCTTAAAGGTCAATCGTAAAAGTCATAAAGCAGGAATACCCGTAGGGGTCCATCCGCACTACAGGTTTCGAGGGGACCTCATTACGTCAGTTTGCATGCACAAAACTGCGTGTTTTTCAAGACAGGTATGCAATGTTGCTCTCAAATTTTTCAACCTTATTCCGCTCGGAAATCTGCTACAATCTGGCGTAGAATTTTGTAATGCAAAAAACGAGAAAGAAATGGCGACACTTTCAGAGATATTTTTTAATGCAACTGCAAGGGAAGGGGCACTATGCAAACATTTTGATCATTTTCAGGTGCATCACGAGGTAATTTGGTTGGGATTGTCGAGACTGATTTTGTCAACTGAATCATATCATTTTCCGACTATTGTGAAATAATAATAATAATAATAACAATATTTAGTTGTTTAATCAGCAGTAAAAAAAATATGGCAGCACATTATTGTATTATTTGAGTTTCGAAAACGAAGTATAATGTAAGAAACTCACGTAATAAGGACCCTGCGTTTCAAAGACCCAACACGTAATAACGACCTTTGAAAAAGAACTTATTACCTTTCTATTAAGGTAATGATGGTTAGGGGGATGTCGAAACTAATTATTTTAGTCAACTGAATCATAGCATGCATCGCTTATTGTGGGGAAGAATATATATATATATATATGATCAAAAAAAATTGGTAGCACATCGTATTAGTATTTGAGTTCCGAAAATATAGTCTAGTCGACCCGAGTTATAACGACCCAACTCGTTAGGGTCGCTGAAGAAGGGACCCTAACGGTCTGAACCAGACGAATAGTGATTTTCCCTTTCTGAAAATATGAAATTGCATTTGTTTGCATTTATCTGGTGCAGAAGAAATAAAAAAAAATGTTATTATTCATTAAAATAAATAAATTATAATTTTTGTTTTCAGAAATTTAGCAATTTTCTCCTCCCATGTCTAAGTGACGATCCTAACTTTCGTAATGCATAAAATGCTTTCTAGATTTTTATACGGTACTTAGAAATGTTTTTGATCCTTTTTTTTTCTAAAGTCAGTTTACTTGAAATTGTGTTTCAATTATAAACTCATATAGGGGGAAATATTCTACTTTTAACAATGGGACGTTAAACCTTTGTTAAACTATGTTTAATGGCGCAACTGATTCAAATTATCAAAATAAAATACTTACTTTTGTCAAATTTAAAAATATTTAATAGTTTATAAGTTTTCAAACGTTTAGACTCAAAATTTTTATTTGATAAAATAGCATTTGTAATTGTTTGCGAAGTTGAAAAAACGAACATAAATTTGCATTTCAAGAAAAATAAGAATTGTAAAAATTTCGAAGACGAATCGATAATCTTGGATACATGAAAATATCACTGACTCCTTGTGGCGTCTCCTTATTGCCCACATTTTCGTTGAGATTGATCCACAATCAAAAAAGGTTACTGACGCCGCATGCTACAAAAGATACCAGTAATGTTGAAAAAATTGTGAACAATGAACAACTTATGGTGGAAAATAATGAATAATTGGACAAAATAATGGGTAATTTAGCAAAGCAAAAATACTTGAATATAAGCAAACATTTTTCCTTTCATTTCCTTATGTAATTACGAGATTATATTGCACATCAACTTTTGAAGGAAACTTTCGATTCATTCTTATGTCTGCGTAAAATAACTTTTCCAGTGCTACCGTAAACAGCGCCAAATCAAATAAAATAGCCAACAATATAATAAAATGGCTAACAAATGATAAATAACATTTAAGTTCCAAAAATCGCACACATTTTTTGAGCCCTTTATAATTTCAAGAGAATTTCATACTGTTTTATAATCATCAAAAACCCAACTCTTAAATCTTGGCTACTTATATCGCACTTAATTTTATGACTTTCTTAGAGTCTTGATGACCTGGACTTTCTTTATAATCGTATGGTTCATGTTTGGGTCTTGCTGGTTTATTTTATTTTATTTATTATATTTTTACGAACATAATGGATTTTTTTTTTTTTTGGCTGAACTGGAAGATAAAAGTACGTCTAAGCTTTAAATATTGACTGTAATTTTATGACTAATATGCATTAAAATTACTTCGAAATCTGTTTTTTTTCAATTTCGGCTACCATTAATGCATATTTAAAAAATTCTATTACTTTCGTTTAATGTTCAGGTTCTGAATTTTCCTAATGCTCATAGGTGCTATGTAGCGTTTGTAAAACCGGACACCGGACCAAAAATACTGTACCGGTATTCGATATTTCTTAAAGCGTGATACTGGAACACCGGTTTTAATACCGGTATTAGAAATTTTTGCACAAAAGAACAAAAGCATACTTGTTTAATTACATATTTCGTAGTTTCATGCAAAAGATTTATAAACTAAAATATTATAAACCTATTTTGTTATGAACAAATATAAAATAATGAATCAAAAGTTATAAGCAAATATTTATAATCTTTGAAGTCATTCCTATTCATCACGAATAGAGGAAACTAGAAAAAATCTATGGAACAAATATAGATATTTTAGAAGGTAAAGTAAAATGTAAATGGTGCAATTTCTGTAAGACAGGTTTCATTCTTCACTTTAATGCTGCGCAGTCTAAGAGCGACAAGCGTCTAATTGAACACATGAATATGCATCACAAAACCAATGAATGTATACCAAAATATTTGCCACTGATAATTCCCATAATGGCTGCCACTGCTTAGGAAAAATCCACTTGGAGGGAGACACAGTTATAATAACCAAAAATGCTAAGACAAAAGACGCTAAGAAATGGGACGAGGGTCAACTGCACTCCCCATAATACATGTCAATCAAAAAAAGGGGTGAACTGCGCTCCCCGATAGTTCCTTGGCTCCAGCTTGAATAAGACGGATCATCCGCCATCTTGGGCCACCTTTACTGAGCTTTGCTTCATCACGATTGTGGCTTCCTTTAATTAATATATGATTAGATTCTCGAAGGTTACGTTTTAAAGTAAGAAGTAAGAAGTTACATTTAAGGGGAAAGTTTAAGAGTAACAAAACATAAGTTTTCTTTTTTAACTTTTGCACATAAATGATACTCTTGTTATTAAAACTTTATCGTACAAAGGTATTTTATTCCACTCATTTTTTACCCCAAACATTTCAAATATGCGATTCATATTTAGATGAATAGATTATCAAAATCAGGGCCGGCCCTAGGGCAAGGCAGCCGCCTTGGGCCTCGCGCTTAGACAAGTCTTGATTGTGTTGCTGTACATTTTTTTAAATTTTGAAATTTGGTCAATATAAAAGCTGTCAAGTAGGACTGTTTTTTTTCGGAACCTCAGTGGCTGAGTGGTCTAATCGACTGGTGCCGGTATCTGCCTTCGTGCAGTGAAGAGGCGTCGGTTCGATTCCGACTTTCCCCTGGGTATATTTCCTTCTTTGTATAGTAAATATGTTACTGCCTTGCTCTATCTGTCATATTAGACGAGAGTTTGAGGCATATCCTTGAGAATAGCAAATAAACTCGAATATTTATGTGACCTGAAATGGTCGTTAACAAACAAACAGACTATTTTCTTTCAAACCCGAATGTTGTTTTCGTCGTAAAAGACGAACCTTTCGAAAAACTATAAGGGGGAGGGCGAGGTGATGACGTGTTTGTATGAGTATGCAGGGTTCGCGCTAGGCCGCGCGATTCCCGTAATATTTTTTGAAATCCCACTCAAAAAAAAATTTGTTTGCGCTTAAATTTTTAAAATCCCACTTAAAATTTTGGTCAAGGTGGGAAATCCCACCTTGTATTTTTCCCCAGTGTGAACCCTGAGTATGGGACAAAGCAGAGAGAAACGATGGTCGAAAGAGGAATGTGGATGCACAAGAATCTATGCGAATAAATTTTTTCAATGTAATTGTTGATATGGCAATGTCTTCAATGGAAATGCGATTTCAAGAACTTATGTCGCATAATGAAAAATTTGGATTCCTGCTCAATTTTTGTGAAACCTCAAAAGAAAAATTAAAAATGCAAAGTGTAGGTTTAGAAAAACATCTCACTTTAAAAATAAATAGAGACATTGATGGAATGATGCTTGCTGAGGAATTGGAAATACTTAAATCAGTTATCCCTAAATCAATTGTGGGAGATGAAATAAAAGTGCTAGAATACTTATGCAAATTTAATAGATATGAAAATTTTCTTAACACATATGTTGCATTAAGAATTTTGCTTACTATACTTGTCACAGTTGCATCCAGGGAAAAGGCCGTGGTAGCCTAGTGGTTAGAGCGTCGGATTTCCACCTGGAAGGTCGCGCGTTTGACACCCGCTGAAGACCACCCATGTACACTTGGGGAAACGTGCATGTAAAATCAGTGGACTCCACTACCTCGCCCCGTGCGCAAGCAATCCTAAGCCCTCGACTAAGAGTCTCCGCAGACTGCAGACTTTTTATCGGCCGATAGTTTGGTCGGCTTCTTAATCAGTATGGAGAGGAATGCATATGCGCACACTACAGCGATTCAGTATCGGCCGATAAAAAAGTTTGATGGGCTATCCGATTACATTCAAACTAATCTGTCGGCCAACTATCGGCCGACTGTTTAATCAGTATTGGCGCATACACGCCTGCGCATACATGACGATTGTTTAGTCGGCCGATAGTTCAGTTCGCTCTGTTATTTGGCGTCGTGTGCGTGCATTTTGAATATGGCGTCTCCCAAATCACAATTGTTGGTTGTAGAAAGTTCCGTCGCAAAGTTGATTGAAGAAGTCGAGAAAAGACCTGCGCTTTATAAAAAAAGTTTAAAAGAGTACTCCGACGCGAATGTGAAGAAAAAACTGTGGGAGGAAGTTTGCGAAGCAGTTGTTCTTGATTGGAATCGGCTTAGTGCCGAGGAAAAAACAAACAAAGGTAGGAACGTAAAAATAAAAATATTAGAGTATTTATGTGAATTTTTATTTATTTATTTATTTATCTATTTACAATTATTACACTTTGTTATATTGACACGGAATCGCGCCTCCGGGAGAAATAAAGTATGACGACATGTACTGTCGCACGTTATTCATATTATTTCTTCCTCGGTTGTCTTCATTTATAGTTAAGTTATTCATGGGACAATTGTAGAGAAATAAAATTTCACGTTAAATTAAAGCACAAATGAGCATTAAAACGCAGACATATGTTTCGGGATTGCTTGGAATCCCTTTTTCAATGCGACAGGGAGCTTCTAGATGCAAAACATCCCTTCATTTGGATGTTTTGCATCTAGAAGCTCCCTGTCGCATTGAAAAAGGGATTCCAAGCAATCCCGAAACATATGTCTGCGTTTTAATGCTCATTTGTGCTTTAATTTAACGTGAAATTTTATTTCTATTACTTTGCACAAAGTTTAATCATTACTAATTGTAGAGAGTTTCTCTGAAATTTATTCCATCTTTGATTCTTACATAATTATGCAGGACACAGCAAGCTTTAATTATTTTGACACAAAAATTGATATTGACATCCATTGGTCGGTGAAATATACGCCATTTGTTAGCAAGAATCCCAAAAGTACACTCAACCATTCGTCGAGCTCTTGTATGTCTGTAGTTGAAAATTCGTTTGGTGTAGTTTAAATTTCTTTTTGCATAAGGACGTAGTATATGATTGCCAAGTCCAAACGCTTCATCCCCTACGACAGAGAATGGAATAACATCTCCGACATTATCATTAGGCAAATGCCTTCCGGACGGAATATTTAATCGGTTTTGGGACAGCCGTTTACCCATTTCTGATGATTTAAATATTTCTGAATCACTAGCTGTTCCATAAGAACCAACGTCTATATATACAAATTTATAATCTGCGTCTGTCCAAGCCATTAACACGCACGAAAAAAACTTTTTGTAGTTTAAATATGATGAACCGGAATGTTCTGGCTGTATCATCCGTATATGTTTGCCATCAATTGCTCCAATGATGTTTGGAAAGTTTGTGCGACTATAGAATTCGTCTGCGATTTTAATCCAGTCGCCTTCTTTTTTGGTTGACATATACAATGGTTGAAGTATATTCCATATTTGCTCACATGTAGTTTTAGTAATATCTCGTATTGTAGAAGCTCCCATCAGATAATCAAAAGATAATGTATTGAAACTAGCTCCTGTAGCCAGATATCTGTAAAAAAATAATAATTAATTATATTTCAATATCTGTAAAAAATTAAAAATTAATTAAATTTCAATATTTTTCAGGTCGTGATGTGCAAAAAAAATGGGCTAATTTAAGGACTTGCTTTCGTCGCGAATTAAACGCTCAAAAGAACACTAAGTCGGGGCAAGCTGCGAATAAAAGGCGTAAATATGTCTACTTTGAACAGTTATTATTTTTACTTCCATGCATGGAAAACCGACTTACTGAAGATAACCTGGAAGAGGACAATTCTCTATCAAATGATGAGGATGATGATCAAGCTGGTTCATCCACTCCCACCCCTATTCGTCAGCGGAAAAAGAGACCTAATGTACCGAAGCAGACGGACGAGGATGAAGCATTATTAAAGGCATTAAATGAGCCTAATACTGATGAAGATGTGAACTTTGCTTTGTCACTGGTCCCTTCACTCCAAAATTTAACCGCAGAAGAAAAACTTGATGCTAAAATAAGTATTCTTAACGTTTTTAAACAGATAAGATTAGCTAGGTGCGTTCAGTCTACTTCTACGCCAACATGTACGTACAACAGAGTACAGCAACCCTTGTACTCTTTTCCAATTTCGCAACCGACAACCATTCAAAACATTTCATCACCTGGCAACTCCAACGATACAGCCCAGTCTTATTATTCAAAATTTTCAGATGATTCGCAAATATATGACTTGTAAATAACTTAATTTCTCAAAACGCCGAATTTTGTAATATTAATTCTAATAAAAATAGTTGAAAAGTATTTGTGGTTTATCTTACCTTATCGTAACGCTCAATCTCTCCTCCACAGGTATAGAAAGTCTTAAATTTGTATCCTCCTTCGCTATTGCTGGTCCAATTAGCTTGACAAGCTCATTGAAGCTGGTAATGCTCATTCGATAATAGGCGAAAATTTTTTTCGGGTAATCAAGTAATTTGGAATGCATAGTGTAAAATTTTCCACTAACTAATCTATCACTGAGAATGGGATGCACCCAATACTCTCGGAATCTCTTCTTGATTTTCCTCCTCCGGAGTATGATGAGAGCAATAATTTTTCTGGACAATATTTTCATTGTGCGACCGCTTCAACAGTCAGTTACAAACTAGTTCGAGAATAGTCAGCCGGCTGTTGGATAGTCTGCGCCCTGTTCACCAACCAAACTGTTTAGTTGGCTCGGTGTGCGCACTTTCAGCCGAACCCGACTAAACTATCGGCCGATAAAAAGTCTGCAGTCTGCGGGGGCCCTAACAGGTAGGGGTCTGGTGGAGAAAAGTTGCATCCGGGGAAAGAAGTTTCTCTAAGCTGAAGTTAATAAAAACATTTTTGCGCACAACAATGACTGAGGGTAGACTCGGCAATTTGGCTATAGTAAGCATTGAAAACGAGATTGCCAGACAAATTGGATTACAGTGAACTAATATCGGAATTTGCATCACTTAAAGCACGTAAAACTTTTTAATATGTGGAAATTCAAAAATAAAAAAAATCTTTACAAAAGGAATGTTAAACTGAAAATTTTTTTGCTGAAACATAAAAAGTCTAATATTTTTCAACATTTCTTTGTTCATTGTTTTTAAATATTTTATATCTGTTTTTATTGTCATTTATTCTCGTAATTCTATTCTTCTTCCATTAATACATGTGCATTAGAAAAATATTTTCTGAAATAATTCAAATTGTAATACTTCTCTGCTGGATCTACATGATTTCCAAACTCATGCGTAAATTTTCTTGAAGAAGCTGAAAAAGATGGTGAGGGGGGCGTCGCGGACACGGTTTTACCTTGGGCCTCGCAAACTCTAGGGTCGGCCCTGATCAAAATAATATCAGTTACTATACTAACCAATTGCCAACTGATTGCTGTGAGCTGCTAATTTTCATATCTGCCTGCGGAATTCCATACAATATTCTATGCTTATAAAAAAAGTTGCCAGTTATGTATAACGGCAAACCAATTTTCTTTTTACCACGGGCATGGACGTGTGGGTGCCACTAGTAATCAATAAACATAAAGTTGCTCTTTTAATCAAATTCAAGACGGATTTATCATAGAAATTATCATTAGTTTTTAGTGCCAGTTACTGAAAATTGTTAGAATATTTAATTCAATATTTAGTTTTCATGTTTATCTATTTTAAGCCACTACTTATTATTCTATCTTACAGCCACTGTACAACTCAACTCTGTTCGATTTTTTGTTCTTAAGCTTGTAAGAATGTAAACAGTACAGAATGTCTTAATCTAATACTACAATTCCATCTTATTTAATCTTCTAAATAAAGTACTTTTTCAACATAAAGGATTCCAGATTTATTCCAAGTCTTATAGATTATGAGACTGATTGCAATTTTTGAAATATTTTAAAGAAATTTGCGATTTTTTTTCGAAAACGAAAGTTGTTTATCCTGTTCTGCTGAAGTCACAATGGCTGAAGGTGCTCGCATTTCAATAGTAAAGTTAAATAATTCAAATTACCAAATCTGGAAGTACAAAGTAGAACTTCTCTTGATTAAAGAAGGACTCTGGAATATTGTTGAAAAAGAGAAACCTGCGGATGCAAATGAGGACTGGATTACGAAGGATGGAAAGGCTCGTGCTACCATTGGACTTCTGGTTGAAGATAACCAACTATGCCATGTAAAGAAGCACAATACAGCGAATGGTATGAGGAAATCTCTTCTTGGATATCATCAAAAGTCAACATTGTCCAACAAAGTCAACTTGCTAAAACGCCTGTGTAGTTTGAAACTGGATGAACATAGTGATATGGAAGAACACATCAACACTATGACTGATCTCATTGATCAACTGACTGCATTGGGGGAAAATTTGGCAGAACCTCTAACTGTGGCATTATTGTTGAGCAGCCTTCCTGACAGCTATGCAACATTGATTACAGCGTTGGAAACCAGACTAGAAGCAGATTTAACACAAGAACTGGTTAAAAATAAGTTGATAGAAGAAAACAGAAGAAGAAGAGAACAGAACCATGGGAGCCAGCCGAGCCAAGAAAAAGTATTAAAGGTCAATTCTACAGTTCAGAAGCATACAAAAAGAAGCTGTTTTTTCTGTAAGAAGCCAGGACATGACAAGGTGGATTGTCGAAAGTATAAAGCATGGCTACTACGGAAAGGAACAAATCAGCAAGAAAATCAACATACAGCTAAGAAAGTTACTCTAGCAGATAATAACAGTTTAGAAATAAGAATCAGCAATGAAGAACATATTTGTTTTATCTTGGGTGAAACAGAAACTCTTTCGTGGTACATTGACTCTGGCGCAACTTCGCATATGACCAGCAATTTTGATTTCTTCACAGCACTTGATGAAACCATTCAAGATAAAGTTTACCTTGCAGATGGTCAAATCATAGTGACCAGTGGAAAGGGTGAAGGCTGGATATTTTATGAAGATGACAAGAACCATGTAAGTAAAATAAAAGTTCAAGATGTTCTTTACGTGCCTCAATTGCATGGAAATTTATTGTCTGTCAAGAAATTAGTTGATAAAGGATTTAATGTTGACTTTAGTAATGAACAGTGTACTATAAAGTTAAAAGAAAACATTGTTGCTATAGCAAGTACTAAAAACAGTTTGTATGTACTAAACTCACAAAAGGCATTAAGTGCAACTGATTGCAAGTCTCTCTGCATACATGAATGGCACAAAAGATTAGGCCATAGAGATATTCAAGCCATAAAGAAAGTAGAAAATAAATATTTAGCTACAGGATTAAAGATAAAGCCTTGCAAACACACTGATGTATGCGAGATCTGCATTAAAGGGAAAATGACGAAAACATCTTTTCCAAAGAAATCATCAACAAAAACCACAGAACTGTTTCAGATGGTTCATTCAGATGTGTGCGGACCGATTCATGTAGCTACACCAAGTGGAAACAAGTATATACTTACACTAATTGATGATTTTAGTAGATATACAAAAGTTTATTTGATGAAGAATAAGTCGGAAGTTTCAAGAAACATAGTTCATTACGTGAAACAGGTTCAGACTATGTTCGGGAAAACACCAAAGTGCATAAGATCAGACAGAGGTGGAGAATACATGAATGCTGAAGTAGATAAAATCTTCATTGATGAGGGAATACAGAGACAAACCTCGGCACCCTATACACCTCAACAGAATGGGACAGCGGAGCGCAAAAACAGATATCTTATTGAAATGACGAGATGTTTACTCCTAGAATCAGGTCTTGAAAATAAGTATTGGGGAGAAGCTATTCAGACTGCCAACTTCCTACAGAACAGACTGCCAACAAAACATCATGAAGTTACACCCTACGAGTTATGGCATGGAGAAAAACCAAATCTGGAAGTAATCAAGACATTCGGCATCAAAGCTTACACCTTAATCCCAGAGGGACAAATATTAAAGTTAGACGACAAAGCAAAATTGATGACATTTGTGGGTTATCAAGAAGGATCTAAAGCCTACAGATTATTGGACAGAAAGACCAACAAGATTACTATCAATAAACATGTAAAGTTTGTAGACGATTTCGAGTCTGAAAGTCAACAGGAAACCATACCCGAAAACTTTGTTTCAGAAGAAACATGTCAATTTGAGCTTGAAGAGGTGACCAATTCTTCAGCATATTTTGATTTTGAGGAAACTGAAGAAGCAAATGCAACAGATGAAGAAAGTAATGAAGAAAACAATATGCTCAGAAGATCAAATAGAGCTAGAAAAGCACCAGAAAGATTAATTGAAACAATCCAAATAGCTAAGGAAGGTGAAACTCAAGAAGCAGAACCAAAAACATATGAAGCAGCGATTAAGTCTAAAGATGCTGAATCTTGGAGTAATGCAATGAAAGAGGAAATAAACTCATTAAAGGCAAGCAAAACTTAGGAATTAGCAGAACTTCCACCAAATAAAGTAGCAATAGGCAGCAAATGGGTCTTCAAGAGAAAAATTGATCAAAATGGAGATGTAGACAGATTCAAGGCCAGATTGGTTGCACAGGGATTTTTTCAAAAATTTGGCGAAGAATACGATGAAGTGTTCGCACCTGTTGTACGCCAGACTACATTTCGAACTTTGTTAGTAGCTATTGCAGGAAAAAGGAAAATGCAAGTTAATCATTATGACATTCAGACAGCATACCTTAATGGTGATCTTCATCATGACGTATATATGAAACAGCCAAAAGGATATGAAGAACCAGGAAAGCAACATCTTGTTTGTAAACTTCAGAAGAATTTATATGGTTTGAAACAGGGTGCGAATGAATGGAATAAGAAACTTCATGACAGTTTCATGAAAATGAACTTCAAGCAGAGTAATACAGACCCTTGTTTATATTCTAAACATTCCAATGGAGCCTGGACCTACATTCTTATCTATGTTGATGATATTATTGCAACCAGCAAAGAAAGTTTAAACCTAAGGGAATTTGAAGTGGACCTAATGAACCAATTCAAAGTGAAGAACCTAGGACATTTAAATTTTTATTTGGGTTTGCAAATTGATCGAGATGCTGAAGGACTTTTCTATGTGCATCAAACTACATCAATCGGAAAATAAAGGAGTTTGGGCTTGAGGATTCGAAACCATCAAGAATACCTTTGGAGCCAGGATACCAAAAGAGAAATGAAGTTGAAGATCCATTAGAAACAAATACAGTCTATCGAGCAGCTATAGGATCACTTCTTTACATTTCTACTAATACAAGACCAGACATATCAGTTAGTACATCAATATTAGCTAGTAAAGTTAGCAGACCAACTCAAAGTGACTGGACAGAAGTGAAAAGAGTATTTCGATACTTGAAAACTACAGTGCACAAAAGACTAAAGTTAGGCTCAGATCTACAAAGTGAAACTAGCATTTTGGATGGCTACGTGGATGCCAATTGGGCAGGATCTGAAGGAAGAAGATCACAGAGTGGATATTTGTTCCAACTATATGGAGGGACAATATGTTGGTCAAGCAAGATACAGCCATCAGTTTCTTTATCGAGTGCAGAAGCTGAATATGTAGCTCTTGCAGAATCGGCACAAGAAGCTATATGGTTAAACAGACTATTAAGTGACTTTCATGAAGTAACTACATTACCTATAACCATATTCGAGGACAATCAAAGCTGCATCAAGATGCTTACGTGTGGAAGGTTTAGTCAGCGCACAAAACATATAGATATTAAGTATCACTTTGTTCGTGAACTTGTAACTAATAATTTTCTGTCAGTATTATATTGCTCAACTGATGTTATGAAAGCTGACTTATTAACAAAGCCTCTTGAGGCGGTTAAGACTGCAAAATTTTCTCAAGGAATGGGGTTGGTAGGATAGAAATATTGAGGGGGAGTGTTAGAATATTTAATTCAATATTTAGTTTTCATGCTTATCTATTTTAAGCCACTACTTATTATTCTATCTTACAGCCACTGTACAACTCAACTCTGTTCGATTTTTTTGTTCTTAAGCTTGTAAGAATGTAAACAGTACAGAATGTCTTAATCTAATACTACAATTCCATCTTATTTAATCTTCTAAATAAAGTACTTTTTCAACATAAAGGATTCCAGATTTATTCCAAGTCTTATAAAAATAAGTGTGCTCTTTAATATTCTTCTTCTTTTCTTTTTTTTTTTTTATAATTTAGTGTGCATTGAGAAAATGTATTTACACTAAAAAAATGAGTAAAAGAATTTTTCTAATGTAAAAAGCCGACTTCAAAGCAGAATACCTATAAACTGAGCGAAAAGCTAAATTCATTCTTTAAACAATACCACTTTCAACTATAATATTTGAAATTGGTGCAAAATTATGATAAATAGAACCTTTTCTAGTCAATTACAAATATAAATGACGTAGAGCTATTTGCAGCAGCTTCTAAAAAAATGTCTTAAGTATTTAAATATTATGTTTAAAAGTAGTATCCATTGTTGTTCAAAGAAGGAATTAATGCTATACTTTTCAACGCAATTCATAACTGTTCTGCTTAAAGTGGGTTACCTTTTTTTCTTTCCAAAATTAATTTTAATACTTATTTATTTAACTTATTTCTGATTTTTGAGTAATATTTTTACAATGCATTTAAGATATCCTTCAGGCTTCTTATTTTTTTGACTTTTACGAAAAAGTGACCAAAAATTGGCTGTACATAAGTTATACGGACTGGTGTTTACGGGTATTTTAAAACATCGAAGGGGGGGGGGGGGAATATTTCCTGTGCAATTCGGACATTTTTTCGGGAGGCATGCCAGTGCAGCTCGGACATAGAGATAAGATCACAGCAGTGCAGTTGGGACGCCCCGCCCATCTAGCAGTGCAGTTGACCTATACCCAAGAAAAAATACTAAGAAAGAAGCGAAATATTCATTCTCCAAGTATAGGACCAAATAGCGAGATAGGATAACAAACCAATACCGGCAACAAATAAGTAGTAACAGAAAAAGTTTTCCTCGGAACCCAGTATTGTTGGTACAAAGATTAAAGAAAAATTAATATAAATAAATGGCTCGAATTGACGGTTAAAATAATCTAATAGAAATAATAAATATTCAATTTTTATAATACAGATAAAATAAAATTGTGACAGATACTTGAAATGAATTTCTACAAAGCCGCAAGTGGGAAAGCGAAATAATCATACCATCTGGTGATAAACATTTGTATTCTTCAGATACTTCTAATCATTGATGCTCTGTTAACTCATGTTTTCAAAGCCAAACTTTGGGTTCAAAAAAAAAAAAAAAAATTATAAAATAACAAAGTAGATTTCTAATAAGTTAAATTAAAACATATCTTTTATTGAGGAAATATTTATTACTTACAACTAATAACGAAACCGAAAATAACGGTATTTTACCTTAGCAAATACCAGTTTTACGAAAGTGCAAAACAACACGAAATACCGGTATTGCAATCATTAATGTATGCTTGGATCTGCTCATATATTTTTGGAGTTTATTTTTTCATTTAAAAGCAGATAAGAGAATAACAATTTGTGGAGAAGATTGAAAGAGTAATAGAAAGCAATTAAGTAAGTCACTTATGACTTGATAGTTGTTAATTAACATCTTGCTAAATTTTAAATAAAGGATTTTTTTAAATTTGTTATTTATTATTATTTTTTAATTTTGTTTATTTATTTTAGTTAATTAATTAATTATAATTATTTATTTGTTTATTTCCTTCTGTGGCGAAAAGTTTTTTTCTCTCATTTAGATGGACATTTAACGATTGCCAAAGAGAATTTGTGTGTTACACGAAAATATCTAATTCTAGTCTTTTTCTTAAATTTTTTTATCTCGCACTTGATTTTTAAGTCCATTTATTTTATTTTATGCATTTCACTACTGGGCAATGACTGATAATGTAATATTGACGGATTGTTTATATTACATTACATAAATGCATAATTACGGGGTAAATACTAAAATTGAACAGTTTTAATTCAATATCACTTTCCATAATTTTGGTCAATATGTTTTTATTTATTATCACATTTTGTACCGAAACGCTTTTCGTTTTTTTTTTTTTCGCTTAGAAGTCATTAAAAAAAACCCTCCTCTTTGAAGGAACATCCTTATTCACCCCTCTTTGGGTGGGGGGAGGCGTCTTCGACTTCCCACAAAGCGCTAAGACACCGTTGAAAATTTTGTCACGCTTTGAGCTGTTGAAAGCCATAGATTAGTAATTACTTACATAAGCGCTTCCTTTCCTTTTGCTTTATAGTATTTACCGAGAGACAACGGAAACTTCCGCCCCCTCACATTCCGCCTCATTTGCCGCCCTGCCCATTTGTCAAACTTTCTGCTGGAGAAATATCCCCGGATCGTGGCGCGATTCGGAATTGGCTCCTTTTCATGGCGCACCGTGATTGCGTGGTAACCCTGCACCTGCCTTTCCGAAGCAACCAGCCGTGTAACTTTTTGGAGAGCGTCAGTTGAAGGCTTGACCTCCAAACGGTCCTGAAAGAATATGACGACGGCCAAGCTCACTTCTCAAGAATTTATCCACTGGAACGCAAGCAAATTACTTTGGCTTACAGTCGCATCTTAACATCGTGGATTCCATCCAAGATCATTGTCGGCATTGATTTCGCGCTTGACAGAGGAATGGACCGATAGAAAACGAAGTGCCAAACCACCTGTATGATTCTGCCGGGCTGACCTGTTGCTCATTTCTACCGTAGAGTATTCACTCGCAAAGTTGTTTTGGTCGCTAAGCAGCATCCGCGTGTTTAAAAACAATGTGTGGAAAGTTGCCTGCGGTTCTCTCTTTCTTCAGAGCAGCGATCGGTTGCACTCATATTATTTTGTGAAAGTCAAGATCTGCTTCATGGATAACTACACTTTAGTATAAATCCCAATCTCGAGCAATTAAGTGAAAAGTGAAAATTATCATTCCATTTTAATCATAGAACACATCATCAGTGAAACTGTTCGTTCAAAAGAATGGATCATGCTGCTGGAAAGTTTATTTGTGTTATTATTCCCAAGTGTTTAAAATATTAGGTTGGATGTTGCTTTTCAGTGCTTCGTTCATGAAATATCTTCGCACCATGTTCAAGTTTTATAATTCATTTGGATGATAATATAAAGTGACAAGGTGTGTGGAACACGGGGTAAGTGCTTTATTTTGATTCTTATTTTAACTGTCAATTTTTGACGCAAAGAAGCATGCAATATGTACGAAAAAAAAACTGACATAATGAACACCTGTTGCATTGATTTTAGGGACATTAACAGCAGAAGTAACTCTTTTTTAATGAGAACTTTAAGGTTGAGGAAGAATAATTTAAAAGTAAAATGTGTTGCTCCGCCTTGCTTAGCAAGATTTCCCTTCAGTCTTCGGTTTCAAGTACGAAGCAACTGTTTGTTGATATTTTTGTCTGTATTATTATTGTTTGTTCGTTATACAGAAGGAGAAGGTCCGGGCCCAGAAGTTTCGGGGTTAACTATGAGGTCACGGGAAGCAGATATGCGGGTAACGTTCGAAATTGAGGAAGGCCAGCCCCCTGGCACAATAGTGGGGACCATCCCCACGAAACCAAATTTCACCTACCGGTTCAACGAAAGGCCACCTGAATTTATTCTCAATGGAACTACAGGTGTTATAACAACTGCCATGGAAATTGATCGAGAAGCTCTTAAAAATAGCGAACGATTTGATCTTGTTATCTTGAGTAGTTCCCCAACATATCCGCTGGAAGTTAGAATCGTCATTCTCGATATCAATGACAATTCTCCATCTTTTCCTGAGCCTAGTATTGACGTTGCATTCTCTGAAAGCGCAAGTATTGGAACTAGAGTCATTTTAGATACAGCTAGCGATAAAGATGTCGGTAAAAACGATGTTAAAACGGACTATAGAATAGTTTCGGGGAACGATGACGGAAAATTCAGGTTAGTTGTAACAACTAATCCCAGTGGAGAAACGCCTTATTTGCACCTAGAAACAACTGGCCGATTAGACAGAGAAACGAAAGCTTTTTATTCGCTCAATATTTCTGCACAAGATGGGGGCACTCCCCCACGTTTTGGCTTCTTGCTTTTAAACATTACAGTTTTAGATGTAAACGATAATCCACCAATGTTTGCCCACAGCGACTATTCTGTGAGTTTAAATGAAAGTGTTAACCCTGGTTCTTTTGTCCTGCAAGTTCGTGGGACTGATATTGACATAGGTGATAATGGCAAAATTAGTTATTATCTAAGTGATAACGAAAGTCAGTTTACTATAGATTCTCAGACAGGTATTATTACAACGTTAGAAACGTTAAAATGTCAACAAAACTGTCCATCACAAGGAAAATGTCCAAAAAAAAGCTGTGTATTTACTGTGTTTGCTCGTGATCATGGTTCTCCACGACAAGACGGCAGAGCTTATGTTACGGTAAATCTGTTAGATGCTAATGATCACGATCCAAGCATACGATTTCGATTTTTTCCATCTACAGCTAATTATGCTACTGTTGATGAAAACACACAGAATGGATCAGTTGTGGCCGCAGTAAGTGTAATCGATTTAGATGAGGGTTCTAATGGGGAAACTGTCGTTCAAATCGAATTCGGAAATGAGTTGGGACATTTTCGCCTTGAATCAACACCAAGTTTTGACATAGTTCGTGTGAACGGTGTTCTTGACAGGGAAAAAATTAGCAAGTACAACTTAACAATCACAGCAACTGACCGTGGCATACCATCTCGCAGCTCAACAGCACATTTAATAATTCATGTAAATGATGTCAATGATCATGAGCCCATATTTGAAAAGAACGAATATTCAGCTGTTCTCAGTGAAATGGTGCAAGTAGGCACTTATGTTGCTGGCATCAGCGCCACTGATGAAGACACTGGGGTAAATTCTGACATTTACTATGCTATCGTATCTGGTAATGACAAGCGTTGGTTTGTTATCGATGTACACACTGGATTAGTAACAACATGCAATCCACTAAATAGGGAGGATCAAGATTTCGTTGAGCTAAAAATATCCGCGAGGGATGGTGGTCCAAATCCTCGATGGACATATACTTATTTGAGAATACAGATTCTTAATGAAAATGATGAGGCCCCATCCTTTGCAGAGCCTGTCATCAATGTTACATTGATTGAAAATGCCCCTCCCAATTCATTAGTAACTGTAGTAACCGCTGTTGATAATGATCTTGGAACTAATGGAAGTGTTGAATATTTGTTTCATCCAGAGGTAGAACGACTTTATCCAAAAAAGTTTTTTCTGGATTCAACATACGGTAGATTGACTCTCAGGGAAGAACTTGATAGGGACACGGGCCAGGATATGTACGAGCTAGTTGTCATCGCAAAAGATCAAGGAACCCCATCACTTTCTTCCTCATTAACAGTAAGAGTAATTTTAATTGATGTTAACGACAATAAACCTTATTTTTACCCGAAACTATATTTTTATGCCTTAAAACCAACCGATAAACCAGGAACAATAGTTGCTAGTTTAAGTGCTATTGATGTGGATGTGGGAAAAAATGCTGAAATGTTGTTCAATATTGTTAGCGGTAGCGATGGCAAGTTTGAAATCAATGAATCAACAGGAATAGTCAAGACCAAAGCTCACCTCAACAAAGGTGAAAAGTATGAAATTATTGTTTCAGTTCGTAATACTGACGACCGTAAATTGTCAGATGAAGCGGTGATATACGTCTATGTTGAAGATAATCAGTATAGAACTGTAGAGTTTGATCATAGCAAAAGTTATAGTTTCGTAATTGATGAAGATAACAAACAATTACAGCCTAATTTAGGAAGGGAAGTAGGTAGAATATCTGTGAGTAGATCAGGGGTCAGATCTGGGGTAAAATATTCTATTACTAAAGGGGATCCAAATGGCTTATTTCAAATTGAAGAATCGACCGGAATTAGTACTACAGTACGTATAATTTCGAGGAGTGCAATAGATAGAGAAGTTCAATCAAAATTTTATCTAACTGTAGTAGCCTATGATTTTTTGGGATTCGCCGAAACAACTGTGAATGTAACATTAACGGACTTGAATGATGTCACACCTACTTTTGAATATCCTAGAGTGCCAATTGGAGTAAAAGAAGATTGGCCAGTTGGGCATGAAGTTTATCTGGTAAAAGCCCATGACTTAGACATGGGTCCTAACGGAAGAATAGAATTTGCAATAAATTCAGCCCAAGCACATAATACATTTTATATTGATAAAAATTCTGGCATGATTTATTTGAACAGACCAGTTAGATATGAAGTAGGAATTGAATACAAAATTTCAGTCATAGCAAGAGATCTTGGTATTCCTTCATTACAATCGACTTTAGATTTGACAATTATAATTGAAGATGTGAATGATAGATCCCCAGTGTTTGATCACGTTGCTTATGAAACATCATTACTAGAGTCGGTTCCCGCAAACGATAGATTTTTCATTCTTAGAGCTACAGATGCTGATTATGGCAAGAACAAAGAGCTAACATATACTTTAACGGTTGGTAATAGCGAAAACAGATTTGGTATTTTTCCGGATGGCTACTTGTACGTGAAAAGACCACTGGATCGTGAAAAAAGAGATTTTTATTCTCTCACGGTGACAGTTAAAGATAACGGAGACATACCACGCAGCTCCTCCGCTAACATAGTAATACATATATTAGATGAAAACGACAATAGCCCAACATTTGATAACAAAACATTTGAATTTTTTATAGCTGAAAATGAGCCTCCTGATACTTATGTAGGAAGATTATCTGCTGAAGATTTAGATAAAGGTCGAAATGCTGAACTGACGTACGCGATTACTAACACTCAAAGTGATTTCATTATTAATCCAAAAACCGGGTACATTCGAACATTGCGATTTTTCGATCGGGAACAATTAGTAGAAGCTTCTGGGCACGATTATTTAATTATGGATGCCGTAGTGACCGATGGAGGTTTTACGAGACTGAGAGATGAAGCAAAAATCACCGTTTTCATCACCGATATGAATGATAATGCACCTCAGTTTATTCGTCTTCCTTACCATGCTTCTGTATCCGAGGGATCTCCTACAGGCACCCAAGTTATTCGAATTGCAGCTGTAGATGCTGATGATGGTGTGAATGGAATTTTGAAATATTCTATAACTAATGGTAATACAAATGGAGTATTTGAGATTGATGATATTACTGGTCAAATTACTGTATCGAAAGCATTAGATAGGGAAACAACGGGTAGATTTATTTTGACAGTTATGGCTCGAGATTTGGGTGAAGACATTTCGTTCAATTCATCGACGACAGTGAGCATCGACATCTTAGATGAAAACGACAATGCTCCTGTCTTTGATATTGATACGACCAAGCTAATCAACATCAGTGAAGATGCTCTGATGGGTTCTAGAATTGTTACATTTTCTGCTACTGATACTGACTTAGGAGTGAATTCTGAAATCACCTATTCTGTGGCCTCGGGTAATTTTAAAGAAACATTTCGAATTGATGGATCTTCTGGTACATTGTATTTAGCAAGGCCTTTAGACTATGAAGACAAAAACAATTATGTATTGAATGTTTCTGCTAGTGATGGTGGCACTCCTAGATTGACTAGTACACTGCAGGTAGTTGTTAAAGTGCTAGATGTAAATGACAATGCTCCTCGATTTTCAAGCACTGCAGTAGTTAGACAAATAGAAGAAAGTATTCCTCCTAATACACCTGTTGTGACTCTGACAGCACAAGATCGTGATTCAGGAGTAAATGGGAAAATTCTTTTTAACATTTCTCATCAAGAGCCACCAGGTAACCATTTCGCTATGCAACCGGAAACTGGAGTGCTTTATACAACTAAAAATATTGATAGAGAGTATAGTGACACATTTCGTTTGACAGTTGTTGCAACCGATCTAGCAGAAGACCCTTCTATGCGCCTTTCTGTAGAGAAGATTGTTACCATAATTGTTGAGGACATAAATGACAATGCGCCGAGGTTTGTGTCAATGGATGCTGGTGTTTTGCCTGGTAATATGGAAAAGGGATATAAAATTATGACCTTATCAGCCAGCGACCCTGATGCCAATAATAATGGTATGGTGACATATGAATTAGAAAAAAGGGGGGAGGGTGTAAAAAGTCACGAATCTCTATTTACTTTGGATAAATTAACTGGAGATTTGTATACATCTCGTGCCATTGATCGTCCAGCTGTCACATACACTCTTACCGTGAAAGCGACCGATGAAGCTGTGATTTCTGTCAGAAAATCCTCTAGGAATAAAGTTACAGTTATCGGTACTTTGAGAAACAGTGAAGGTCCAGCATTTGGTTCTGCAGAATATTCTAGTTCGGTTCTAGAAAATAGACCAGTTGGAACAAGTGTTTTAAGTGTACGTGCACAATATCCGCATGGACAGTCAGAAAATCAGGTGGAATATTTTCTAACTGCTGTTAAAAATTCAGCTGGAGCTCCAGTGAATCGAGCTTTTGTTATAAATAGATTTAGTGGAGTTATATCAACTGCATCTGTACTGGACCGTGAAGGAGGCACCAGGATGTTTCACCTTGATGTTTTTGCAGTGGACACTGCTGCACAAAGTCCTAAGACTTCAAAAGCCAAGGTAAGATTTTTTAATTTTCATTTTTACCTTTAAAACTGTTTTATTCATTTTCATTAAAAGCTTAAGTTAATAAAGCATAAGAATCGTCCTAAATTCATGTACGAGATTATCTAAGCGTACAAAACAAGAAATATGTTATTAAATATCGCTAAAATTTCCTAGTAGACCTGTAAATGAATAAATAAATAGCTACTATTTTCAAGCACCGAAACTTCAATAGGATTGATATTGGAATTAAAGAAATCTCATGTTAATAAACACTGTTTGCAAATTCATTTTGCGTAATTGCGCTTCTAGTTATTTCAGCTACATTTTTTCTTATAAAAGAACATTTTATACGTACCCATTAGCCAGTTTTTGGAAAACAAACACATTTTAAATATGATTCCTTATACTATTTATTTAATATAATTTCCCCTTCAATTCCAAAAGCTTATGCGCTTCATTGTTTCATATGTGCAAATTTTAAATGTAGGAAAAATATATTAAACTATAAACAGAAAAGAAAGCCAATTTGAAATCATTACACTGCTTAAAAATAAGATTGCAAGAAAAGAGTAGTAAGAAGAACTATTTTCTTGATTTCATTATTTGTTTACTTGCTATTTATACTTTAAATATTTGTTTGTGTGCACTAATGTTACTATATTAAACCTCTTGCTTTGTGTAAAAATCAGAAAAATAAATAAATAAAAAAACGTTAAAATGTGCCATTAAAAGAAACAAGTGAAATAAAATTGTTAAGGCTTAAAAGGGAAGCAAAAGATTGTGACCTGCTAAAAAATAGAAACATTTATACACTAAAAAACAATTTCATATGCTATAATTCAACTTACTCACAGGTGGGAGACATCTCTAAATGGGATTTTACAGGCTTTTCTTGTTTATACTTTTTCTGCTTTATTTGTATGTTTCTTTACCAGCATTTTAGGTTTTCACCTGTTCAGGCCTTTTTTATACACTTAATCTACTTTTCTGTATCGAAATGTACCTTCTGTATCGATAGATGTATGCATAAAACAGGTACATAAAATCATTCACATGCACTTATTTTAGTTTTTGAAAATCTATTTAAAGTCTTATCTATTTGCCGAGAAATCATGCTTCAAATTCCTTTCATGCTACATTTTTCTGCTACATAAAGAGCCGCCCTGATAAATTATGTAAACTTAATCTTTAATAACCATAAAATTTAAAGTTCAAATTGGAAAACATAAAATAAAAAGAATGCAAATATTTTCCTCTAGAAACCATAAATGCTCACGACTCAGCCTTGTGTGTGTATGACCTTAATATTATAAATTCTACACTGAAACTTTTTGTTTTTATGAGTAAGTTTTTTAAAGAATGGCCAAATAAAAGGACTCTTCTTGACATTTTAAGCATTTTGTATCCATAGCAGAGCTCAATATAATAAGTAGAACTGCTTAAAGTGATAACCTTTTGGGGAGGGGGGGGGGGGAAAGACAACAAAACTAGTTATCTTATGCAGGTCACCACTTTGTTGGACAAAAAGAATATAAACATTACTTAAATGAATGAGTAAAGATAAAATTCTACAAACGTACTGAGACAACTACATACATAACAGTAGTTCAAAGCGAAGTAAGGGACATGTCTGAAACATTTATAAACAATACTGACCTATCTGTATTTTTATTTGAGTTTAATTATAACTTGTGTCTAATATTAAATAAACCAATTTACTGGCGAGCAATAGAGCTGAAAAATGTATTTTAAAATTTTACTGCGTGCAAAATAACTTTACATGAAATTTTCAAAAATTCATTCTGGATTTCAGAATCAAAAATTTTGAGATAAACAGTCAATGTTTGCTGAAGAAACCTGTATCTTTTTTTTGTTCAAAATGGTGTGTGTGTCTTTTTAATATTATAGAATAATATCTTCAGTCATTTTCCCATCATTCTTTGTTCAGTCATTCTTCGCTTCTTAATTCATTCAACGTATTTGGATAGTTACGTTTTAGATAGTTGTTCTTAGCACAAATTTGTTATCTTCGTTACGTAACGAAATTTCATTGTGATTGCTCATTTCTATGAAAATAGGATAAATGAGCAATCGTAATGAATTTTTGAAGCGCAGATGAGTTAACGTATATCATATGCTAAAAAAAACATTCTGCTGTATGTATTTTTTTAGACAGACACTTAAAGAAATTTAAAACACATCAAAAAATGATAATTTTCAACTTTACACCAACTGAACAACACCAAAAATTTTTACAGTGTAGTTAAAATTTATCAGTTGAGAAAAATTTTGCTTTCCTTATTTCGCTATTGCCATTAAGCTCACGGGGGATAAAATTACATAGCAAAAGACCTTTAAAGTAAGATTTTTTTAGGCAAGAAATTAATTTTTATGCGCATAAAAGTTAGTCTTAACGCATAAAAGTTAGTATAATATTTATTCTGCTATTTTTAATAATTATCTTATTATTTGCTTTTACGACCAAGATGTTCATAACTTCTTTATCGGGTGCTATTCATTACTACTTCTTTCTATCTTTTTATTTATTTATTTAATATTTCAAAATTATTTAGTAAATAGTTTCTTTTAAGGCAGTAGGTAATAGAATTAATTGCTCAGTATAAAAAACTGCAGTGCAATCAATTTTTCTTTGTCTTTCAGATTTTTTAAATCTTCCAACCAGTATATCCAATGCATATCAGCAATCTTTTATGTGCGATTAACTTACTTTATAATTTACAATTAAATCGCGTACTTTCGTCACTTTCATTTGGTGTGTTATGATTCGACCAGATTAAATCATATTATTTCTCTGCATTCCATTTTGCATGTAAAAATATGAATTTTCTTTATTTTTCTCTTTCTCCCTCGCGTAGTGGAGAATAACAAGCATTTAAAGAATCATTAATTTAAAGAAAAATTATATCTTTAGAATCAATTTTACGAAGTTATTTGTTTAAGAACTTCTTTTATGCTTTTACGCAATCTACATTGGAATGCATAAATGTATGAATTTGTGAATTTTCGTGTTAGTCAACGAAAGTCATTATTTCATAAGTTTAATAACTGAAATTTATCGATATTTTCTCCTCGACTTAAACGAAATCTAAATTTTCAATATATCCTACATATAGTCGCAGCATTTTAAGAAAAATACATAATCCATTCAGTTTTTCTCCTACATTTTTAGTTTATGCCTTCATCTTTGTTAAATTTAGCCTTTGCTTTATTTTCTAAAGTTGTATTTAGTATTTCTCTGTTTTTGGTAACTAATTCCCTATCTCTTTTAATGCCCAAAATTTCACGTTCGTTTTTTTTATGGGTAAGATAATTTCGGAATTTATGTATAAGTGTGACACTTTTCTTTTTGGGTGCTAAATATCGTATGTTCTCCTTTTTATTACCGAAACGAGGTCCTTTTTTAATTTAATATTTAGAGCATTAAATTTCAACTCTTATCCACATTTAACATGCTTGATTTACTTCTAGAAACGAAATTCCTCGCAGTTTATGTTTACCCTTTCAAGTCCTTTTTTTAAAAGAAAAGTTAAATTATCATACCGTTTTTTGCAAACAAAATTTCTTTGCTGTATTTAGTGTATATTTTTTGCTATTCAGGTTTGTATTTATTTTTCCGTGAAAATTAAGCAGTACTTGGTAAAACTCAGCACAGGTATACGGCTGAAAACGTAACACCAGTGTAACACAGTTAGTCAATAAACACCGCATACAGCTGTTTCGAGGCTGCTTGGAGGTTCTTTATCAGTACATGATCCCATAAACAGAAGATGCTTGTGTTCCCTTTGTGAATTATATTATATTGCTCGTAATTATACTGCACATGCAAATCGCCTATAGAATGATTAAATTCTTCACATTATTTTAAGTCATGAATCGAATTTAAATTTCTACATAGCTTCTTGAAGTTCAAGTCTATTTATTCTCTCTCTCTCTCTTTCTCTCTTTGAGCGTTTCTTTGGATTTTTGCTAAATGTTGGCTATTTGAAACTCAGAGATCAATTTGGTAGAATAATGTTGCAACTTCAGTTAGTAGGACGCTAATGCTCTATTATAAAATTGCAGGTTCTCTTGCGATTTTTCTTTATATAAAACCTCCTTGTGCACATCAACACAAACATTGTTCCTCAAAACAGTATCTTGTACATATAAGACCTCATTCCTCCCCAATTATCGGAAGACGATGACGAGTGTGCTACAATAATATGGTAGTGAAAATCGTAGCACATCCAACACTTTTCTGAGCATACCTATACACATTTTCACACACGTTGTCCCTCCAATGGTGTCTTGTATCCTAACAAGGTATCATTCCTTCCTAATAATCAGAAGACAATGACGAATGTGCTAGAAAGTATAATGTGGTAATGAAATCATGCACATACCTGTCTTCACCTTTTTCGGAGAAGGATTTGGTCAATTGTATCTTGTGATTCGTAAGCTGAAACCAGTAAGAAAGTGTACGGGTGAGGTGGGAGGTAGCTAAAAGTTCAATTTACCCATGCCCAGAATGGAAATATGCTTCTTGACATCTCCGAGATGATTGATCAAGACTGAAGTGAACTTTTCTTGTGGAGTGGCAAAATGGTCAAGTGCGTATTATTGGACGGGTCGTGATCCCAATGAACTGTGAGCATTTAAGGATCATGTGCTATTTGTTTGTGGGGCTCATTACATTTCTAGCGGAACGAGTGATGGGGCACGAGATAGCGGCTCGATTCTGATCGGGTTTGCAATATCTCCCGCCTCCATCGAATCGAGCGATGCTACCTGATTACGTAAAGCGCGCGGAAACAATATCGCTCGGCCCATTACGCAGCGCTCATGAATCACGATGATTCGATTTGTAAACTGGACGCACGTGGTTTAATAATTACCATCTCCCCGAAGGCTCAGCTACTACAGACGATTAAGAGCAAGTGCCTCTTCACTGAGCATTCGTGGTGGCTAGTACCGTGGTTCTCAAATCCGTCGATGCTTCCGCCTAGTGGGTGATAGTCAAGGTTTAAGCATTTCAACGCAAAGGTTTAATCGAGTTAAACCACCTTTATTTCGTGTGTACTATCAAAACAATAGTGTTGCCGTAAAGTCTTGTTGGGGTTTCAAAGTCCTAAAACATCGTCCGTGCTATTTATGACCTTGGTGATGATTTATAATGAAAATTTTGTTAGAGGGTGATCGGTTGTGACCTAAATTAGTATTTAAAGAGTTACCTATAAAACCTTTAAAATACAGCAAATAAAGGGTATAAATTGGCATTGCTTTTATGCATAACAATGACTAAGACATATGTTTTGGTTTAAAATGAATGTTGTCCAAAGACATTATACCGTTGAGTTAGGAATCATGATATTTTTGGAAATTATGGCAAATAATAGTTTAATAGAAACTATTATTGAAGAAAAAAGGAATTTTGGAACTCCTCAAAAATAATATCCTACTGTGGCTTTGTGGAGTCAACAGCGGTAAAGACAAATGAGATGCACGACCAATTATCTCGAAGTTGCAGTACTATATTTGCAACAGAGAAGACAAAAAAAAAAAGTACTTCTATTTCACGAATTACTTTAGTCCCTTTTTCTCTCTTGACAACTGGCTTATTTGTCTTTATATGTTTTGACTCTCATCGCAATTTTTATTTTATTTGATTTTTTTTTCTTCATGTGGGATTATTTTCTTTCATCTTGAATTTTTTTAATGGGATCTATGAAATTAATTTTTAAAAGTAAAAATGATTTAGATATGTATTCTAAAAGAGGGCAGGATCAATTTTTTCTTAATAAAAATAGCCAATAACGAATTTCAGTTCCTTAAAATGAGTAGGATAAAGCCTATTTCCTTGGAGGAAAAACAAAAACGTTGATGAAGTTTAAATCATTAATAATGATGCTGGCACAAAAAAAAAAAAAAAAAAAAAAATAATTGAAAATTGATGAAGAATCTGCTATGATTAGATTCTTAGACTGAGCTTATCAAGTCTCTTGTTTAAAGTATGTTTGTCACTTATGTATCATATGAAATATTGCACAGTTCCACTTATTATTTAAAATTCTGTATGAAATAGAACTATCGTCCCTAACTTATTAACAGTACGCACAAATTGTTTCTAAGGTGAGCAAACGAAAATGTCTGTCAAGGTCAAGGAATCTATTTTCGATAGCAGTAAATGTAAAAATTAAATTTCTTGAGAAGACTGATACATTTAAATGAGACTTAGAAATGTAACTATAAAGTCATAATTGTTTTCAATTTTAAATAAATATAGAAAATTAAAAGAAAATGTTTTATATCTTGAAAAATTCATGTTTGGTTTGTTGTAAAATACTTGTTTTTGAGTGTAAGCTAAGTCACCATATATTTGCTAGTCTTCATGCATTTTTATCGGTATTTGAGTTTCTTTATAGCAACGTCGAACCCTTAGTCCTTGTTTGGAGTAAGGGTGCTTTCACATCAAAGGCGACAAAGACTTTTCTTATCTGCGCAAGTGCAGAGCTTATTTTTTGAAGGCAAAAATACGCTCTGCACTTACGCAGATGAGAAAAGACATTTTTTTTTTGTCTTTTTTACCTTTGCTGTGAAAGCACCCGAAAAACTCAATCGCTACTCTAATGTTAGTGAGATTCTTTAAAAATAAATTTTTTCTAAACATAAAAATTTTTTGTGTATTATTTATTCAGCTTCAATCTTATTTTTTAAATTTCAATTCTGCAGTATTGAAATTAGTTTAAAACCGTTCTTTTACATACATAAAATAAATAAATAAAAATAAATTTTTACACTGCTAAGTAAATACACTTTTACACTCATAAGAGTGAAAATTTTGGGCTAATAGTGCTTAAGATTTTTAAAAGACTATTATTAGTTAAAGTTGGTTTTAGGTTTCTTTTAATTAGTCTTGAATTCATAAAGTACTAATAGGGGAAGGTGGGGCACAGTGTTACATGTTTTTTCTTTTCATCTGTGGCATTAAGATGTGCATCTATATGAAGCAAACAAAGCCCGTAAAATGACCTTTGATATCTTATTTACAGGTCACATATCATTAAAATGAAAAAGAGTGACATTTATTTGCAGTATTTAATGTTTTTGTTAGTATTATACATTGTAACACTCTGCCCAACTGGTGGGGTACAATGTTACATTGCAATAAAGAATGGGATTAAAATTCATTTCAATTGAAATATACAGATACCTAATGATTTGTTAAGCAGGATTAAAATAAAATACCGCATTTTATTAGTTTACATATAATTAAACATCTTTAAATGTGAGGAAAAATAGAGAAGAAAAAATAAAATTTCATATCAGTCTTTATTGTTATGGCCTACACACTTGAGAAAACAAAACATTAGAATGATTGTAACCTACAGATACCAGAGCAGATGATAACATAAGATTAAAGAAATTGGAAGGTTATTTTAGATTTTGATAGTAAGTTAAATCAACAGGGAAAACTAGCTTTTCTTGTTTTCCCCTCCTAATGAAGTTGGGAGAGGAAGTTTGGCAACGATTTTTGATTTTTCAAATGAATGAACCTAATTTTTCGGGAAAATTTATATGATTGAAAATTTCTTCTTGTGTCACCAATAAATCGAACTAATTTTTAATTTTATGTACTAAATTTAAGGGACTGACAATCAAACTTTTACTTACGTACCAATTAATTACCAATTGTTAAGTTACCAATTAATTTAAAGAGGAACTCGAAATCAATTTTGTGAAAGTCTGATTCTTCCTATATTAAGCCATTATGTATGTAACAGTGTGCCCCATTTCATCCTGTAACACTGTACCCCATGTGATATTGCTTGTAACAAAAAAATTTTATGACTACATAATGTGAATTTAGATCATCCATTTTAACCCAATAAGACCTAAACACAATTAGCTTTACCACAAAAACATTATTCATTATAAAATAAACAGCACTCACGAATAAAGCTAATTTAATTACAAACACAAAATTTTACTTTTAACATGCAAAAATAAAAAATTACTCACAGAAATGTAATTACTGATACAAATTCATCCAAAACACGTGGACTTATGGAAAACAAGATGGCAGATAAGACTAAATAAAGTATAGCTAATGTTGCTACCATTTTTAAAATGAAATTTACTGTAACACTGTGCCCCACCTTCTCCTAATATTTTCCGCGTATCATAAATATTACATAAAATTATATCTGTCGACATGTATGTTGGACGCATGTATGCCGACCTGTATCCATTGACATGCATTAGTGAGATATATTTGCTGCAATATTTAACTGCCCACGAAATCAGTAATTTAATTACGGTGATGAATACATTGCAGAAACTCGCTTAAAAAATTTGAGACAATTTTGTAACTTTATTATCAAAATAGATTTCTTCGCTATTTAGTTTTTATGAAAAGCTTGTTAGCAGTAAAGTTTTGTAATTTCACTTTTATCTGCTTTACCTTTGATAAATGATTAAGAGTTAAGTTTTGTAATTCCACTTTTTGTTCTTTTCCCTTAGATTAATTACGGAAGGAAGTTTTTAAATGAAAATTTATTTTATTTCCCTAAGAGTGCCTAAAATAAGGTGATTTTTTTGTGATTAAAAATGAACCTATAATATTTTAACACTTTGAAAAGAATGTATCTGAAAATGTGCATACTAAAATTAAAAATAAATAACTATAAAAAATATATAAATGATTAAATAAATAATAAATTTTAACTCTTTGAATGTGAAACTGTCTCTGATACGATTGCAAATTCCGATTTAGTTGAAGCAGAAGTTTGAATGTAAAAAAAAAATTGTAAAAATTTCAGACAGCTGTTTTGGTGCTACCGAGAGGCTCTTTTCTAGTGTACAAAATATCGAAATATGCATCAAAAAAATGTTTATTGTTACATAATATTTGTTTTTGCATCATGGAACATTTTAGCAATGACGAAGACGTGAACTCCATAAACACAGCCCAGTTTTTCATAACCCTAAACTTGTTTTAAAAAAGCTTAATACTTCATGTAGCTGTTTTCATTATATCTACTTTTTTTTCTTTAAAGAAGCATCTTCTTGAAGATTAACAAATATATTATTTTAAAGCGGGTAAATAAATCCGATGCAAAAAAGAACGCAATGTTGTAATCTCAAAGAGGGATCTGTAAAAGCACGAAGTAACATTTATCTATTCAATTGGTCACATTATGCTTACATATATTGCGCAGCGTTCTTTATATAGCAACATCAATTTTCTACATAACGGCATTTTCTCCATTGAAACGGAGGCTTTTTGAAACTTTTTATCATCTGTCTGTTATCTTAACACTAGGTTTACCAGGTTGATTTCAACCATTTCTAAACTTTCATTTTACACCAAGTTGCTACTAATTATAATAAAACTTTTTGTTACCGTGTATTAGGAAAAACCAATGCAATTGAAAGTTGCACTATAATTAATAACAAATTATGCAAAATGCAAGCTTCGAAACAGTCAAAATGACTGGTCTGGTAAATCTAGTGTTAATAGCAAAATCGGTTTTGGGATGATCGTCACGAAATTCTTAATACTTTTCTTCATTAATTTTTCTGTTACTTTTAGAGCAATAACAATGGCTTGTGATGTCGATATCGACAGCCACGCCTGTAGGCAAGCTTTTGGGAAAGCCAGAAAAAAGCCTTCGGTTCTCATTTTCTTCAAATAAGATATGTCAGCATGTTTTTTTCCTCACCTTTACCTAATCAACCCATGGAGCTATTATCTAGGGGAGATGACACCGTACCACGTGACGTCCTGCCAAATAGCAACCCTACCGAGCTCTGTTTGTGCCAATAGGGGGGCGTGGCAGGACTGATGCAAGTGCCGATCGGAGACCAAAGCTTCTGCTGAACTGACCGTTATTTTCGTGCTCGTTCTCGTAGCTTTTATTGATTCTGTTGTCTTTTTATGTCTGTTGTTTTTATAATGCTATAAGTGCATTTCCGAGACATATCCCCTGACTGTTTTTCCAACTTTGAAATCAACCACTTCATTTCGTTTAAACTTTTCCAGAGCTGTCACTCATCGGAAATTACTTCTGTACATATAGCAGTACGCAATGAAATCTTTTAAAAAACTTTTGTGGATCATTATTTTAACTTAATATAGAAGGAATATATACTTCCTGGGGATACCCGCCTTGCATTTTGTAAAAGGGGTAATGCTTCTATAAAACGTACCTCTTGGATGATGTGGAAAACATTTTTATAAATTTAATGAAGGGCAAGCGCTCAGAACATCGAAAAATGCGTTACAAAAACCAGCATTTTCTATAATAAAATTGCACCTAATGTTAACCGTTTTTAAATGAGAACTTGCCAATAGTATGGTGCAATTGTTTTTCGCGTTATTTGGAAGATTGCATGAAATCAGAATAAGATATAGGCAATGAAAATTTGAAAAATTCTCGTAGAAATCATTAAGCACACGGTTTGTTTGTGCCGATGCGAAAGAGCGACACATGGCAGGAAATGGTAACACCGATCCCTCTGATGTTAGCCGCCGTGTCATCTCCCCTCGATACTACCTCCATGAATCAACCTCTTAGTTCCCTAAGAGGAAAATGCTTCTTAACCCCTTAAGAGCTCGCATCAGACAGATTTCCGGTTTTCCTTCCCTATGTTAACGAATGGATCAGAATGTCTTCTCATTTAATTGACATCTTATCGGCAAATTAAGATTTTCGAATTTTTCTTTTTTGGACTTAATCTATAACGACGAATCTATGCGTTGCTCTTTATAGTTTTTACTTAAAATTATTTTTAAATTTTTAAAAAGAAATGTAAAGTTCGAAGCGAAAGAAAGTGGTTTTTTGATGAACCATGTGGGATTTTCGGATTTAAAAAAAAAAGCGAATCATAGCGCATTATCTCAGCTATCTAAAGATATTAAAATATTTTTTGTAGGTTTATTAGAACAGGAGAAATTATTTCAGAAGTGAATCTATTCCGATTCAGAATTTTAAAATTTCTTTCCCCCCTCAGCGAAGTCGCTGACACTTCGCCTCCCCCAGCAACCCCCGCTCTTTTCGCAGAAAGGGTCAGTTCCCCCGAGTTCTTATCTCCCCTCAATCTACCACCAGCTTCCTGCTGCCTGGTTTATCTTGAGTGCCTTCACTTGAGAACTGTGACAAAGACTAGGATATATGTTTATGCTTCTTGTAGATACTTTCATTTTGATTTACTTTAAATAAATAATACTTCTGTTTCGCTTTTGCTGTTAAATTATATACATAGCACAAAATTGTGACTATGTACTCAAAAAAATAATTCAGCTTTTTCTGCATGTAGTGGAAAGTACTTTCTTTACCTTATAAGTAAATGTAATTATTTTCTTTCACCAATTTGTAAATAATATTTTATTGTTTTATTTTGCAGTTACTTTTAGTGGAAGAAATCTGCCTTCATCCAAAGTTACATTTCTAAATGCAATAATGTCAAAATAAAAGGGATCGATTTTTATATTTATGTTTGAATTCTAAATCGTTATAATGTACACAACGGCGGATCTAAGAGCCCCCCCCCCCCCCTTGGGCTGATTCAAGTGGATACTACAACGACACTCCTAAGTGAGTTTTTACTCTTTGTGCCCCGGACCAGCCATTTTTTTATGTTCTTGGAATCCCAGCCTAAACGCCCTTCAAGTTCTATGCTTTCCCCCTGTTCCTTTGTCCTTTAGTATTGCTGAGTTGCTAATCCTCGGAGTAATGGGAAAGAGATTCCTAGCTCTTTTCTCCTACCTATCAAACTGGTGACAGCTAGCCAACCCTTAGCACGTGGTGTAAATTCCTGCAGCATTTACGCTAAAACCGGGAGTCTGAAACATTTCATTGAACATTCATAATTACAGATGTTTATATAAATTGCACATACTCGTTGATGGTTTTTTTAGTACATATTTAGTATTACATTTTGAAAATTTTAGAAAATATATTACTAATAATTGCTATTATTTTGTAATTTAGACATATCAACTCAAATTTAGTAAATGTATTTACAAGCCTACATTTTTTTTGAGAAAGCTTGAAGGAAATCCTAACTCGGTTAAAACTTGGCTAAGAAGCAGATTGAGTGATGATAGACTCACTGAATTAGTGTTATTGCATAACCATAAAATTGGACGTTGAAAAAATTATAGACAGATTTGCGAAAGCAAAAAAACGTCAGCTTGTGTTCCTTTTATAAGGGCTTTGAATAAACGTATATGCATTGAAAAAATGTGCTAGTAAAATTTTAAATAGCACAACACTAGCATTTTTTTTTGTTGTTGTTGTTCCTGCTGTTTGAAAAAAAAGGGGGGGGGGCGGAGGGACTGTTGAAAAGGAATGAAGGATCTCCTCCATCCATCCTTACATTGAGCCCCGAGATTTCCAAAATCGCCCCCCCCCCCCCCCTTTGAAGATTTTCTAGATCCGCCCTTGAATGTACAGAACATTTTGTAATTACATTTGTTGAACCTTAGCGTCTCATATTGGTTGAAAGTAATATTTATTTCTATATTTGTAAAAACAGTTCAGGAACTAAATATTTCTTTTTTCTGCTTTGCGCTTTTGGCGTTGACCGCTATACTCTTGGAAATAATTTTTTTTCTGTATACCTTCTTTGCTGCATAAGAAATGTAATTATTTCTCTCAACAATCTGTAGATAATATTTTATTGTTTCACTGTGTACTTTTTATTTTGTAGAAGGATTCTGTTTGAACTTGCACTCATGATGCATAATTGCTGTGGTTATTTATTTCTTTTGTATTCAATTTCAGAGCCATTCAATCTACTTATTTATTTATCATTATTTTTATTTTATTATTTCTTTCAAATTTTACTCAGTTTAATCTCACGTAATAGTGATCACTTTATTTAACCTTACTCTCCGTTGTAGACGGATCGTTGAATATATTTTAATATTTTTTAATGCAGTTCTGCAAACAGAATACTGTTTTCTATTACCTTGCTGTCTGAATACTGTTCACGTACACCATGTGGATCATTTAATTTTACATTTCATTGAGAAGAAAATGTGTTAATTTATGGTTAACAAATTTAAATGAATAGGGGAGAGTCGGACAAAACCACGTCTCAAAGTGTTTTTTTTATTTCCTAAGCGAATAAGTGAATAAAATTGCTTAAATTTCTATTTGAATGATAAATTAGTTCTTTAGTTACAGAAATAAATATTTTTCAATGTGGAAGAACAATATTCTGAAGGGTAAATAAATTTTTTTTGGAAGTATAAAAGTACCCGGTTTTATCCTACCAGGTTGGATAAAACCGGGTATGTTTAGGAACACTTGAAAAATGCTGTTGTCTTACTACTAAAAGATTTATTTATAACAATAAATTGGTACAATGGCCGTCCTATACTGAGAAACATAGGTGGGTTAAAAATATCTCTTTGGGAAATTGTATTTTTGAGTTCTTTTTTCTATGTAGACTTCTTAAAAGATGTCTTCTTTATAATTAATGTCCCGAACAGATATTTTTAAAAAATACGAAAGCATCACACGCCCAAACTTAACATTAGTGAGCTGAATTCGGAAAGTGACTGACGAGCAGCCTTAATTTTTATGGGTGCAATTTTTATTCTAACAACATTATAAATTTGTAAAAGCATTAATTTTTTCTTGTACCCTACTTAAAAAAAAAGAAGAAAAAACATTTTTTGGAATAAACTGACAAACACGATTTAATTTTTAAAAAATAATTTTTATTTTAAATGTTAATACTAATTTTAATTTTATATTTGTACTAAGTGGGAAACTATAATATAGTAGCCTATATTCATACGAAGTCTCTCCTAAAAAGTAATAAATATTTAATTTCATACCGTTTATGAGATGATTCTTTAAGATTTATATTTTACAAATTAAACTATTTATATTTCACACAGTAAAAAAAAAGGTCGTCCACAATCGGGTACTACCCGGTCTTGTCCGACTGTCAAGGTCCCGGTTTTATCCGACAACGCCATTAATCAGAAAAGATGGCTTAGCAAATTTCAAACATGATGCAAAACCTGGTTTAACAATTTAAAATAACTGCTGAAAAAGGTGTTATCAAATGTTGTACTTACCTAAAATAAATCTCTAAGCAATTAGAAACTACAAAGTGAACTCGGTGGTGTAAAAATCAAAACTTTTAAACTCGAATTTTTCAAAACATCGTCGTTGACAAACAAATAAACAACACTGCCTTTCATTTAGCTTCAAATAACATAGCGCTTGTTTGCAACAAGTTTCAAGCGTTTTCCGACAAATAGCAATACTAATCAAGCTAAAACTGCTGGGTCCCAGTTTTATCCAACTTTCCCCTACGTATTGCGGCAATTTTTTTCTTTGTCTAATAATTTACTTTGATTTTTGATGGTAACTTATTTTAAGTCATTTATTTTTATTTCTTCAATTACTACTGTGCTTTACATGTATGTAATTTGAGAAAACAAAAAATAACTTATTGAGCTTCAATTTTTCCGAGAACGCTATTTTATATTTATCATGATGTATAAATTTCATGAAAACTTAAGAATTAATTTTGAAATACATATAAGCATTGCATATTAACATAATCAATAAACAGTTATACTAAAATAATTCGAAATAACTCTTTCTTATATTAAAATAAAATAATATTTTATATTTATGCATATGATACTGTGATATTTGTCTATGATTTTTACATATGTAATATATAATCGGTTATTCAGATCACCATATAATAATCAAAATACCCAACGGCAAAATTGATTAAAATGTAATATTTTATTTTTAAAGGAGTAAATTGTCACATTTCACAAATTTTTAATATATATGCCCACCCATACACTCTCACACACGTATATATCTAATATATGTGAAATAAACATAATGTTAAATTTAGGGTTAATAATAATAATACACGCAAAAAAAAAAAAAAAACTTATGGTTTGACCATGCAGTTACTATTTAAAGAATTTAATTTGAGTTGATTGAAAATGTAGAACCAATATCAAAAGATCGGATATTTTCGATATTTTAGAAGATATGATATTTTCAAACCGTGATCATTTATTTTCTTATGAAAATTCCTATTTATTTCGAATTTATTGAATTCAAATTTCCAAAACATCTAATTCTTTTCATGCGTGCATCATGAAGTAAGTCGGAATTAATTCTGGTATCAATAAAACAAGTTCAGAACTATGTATTCATTTATATCTAACGGATATTTCGTTGTATCGGCATTCACTACAACGAACTTCCACGTGTAAATCCTTCTCTTGTATTCATACACTTCCCATTTTTGACTTCACAAACATCTCTTTAAATTTATTGCACAACTATTCCTGAAGAAATTCTGGTTACACATCAAAGGAAGGCTTACCAAGTCGAAACCAGACACTGCCCCTGAAATATTTATGCCTTATTTTCAAGCTCGCTCCGGCGGATTTTTTTCTAACATTCAACATCGTATTTCTTATCAAGGGGGGGGGGGGAGCATCTGATGTATTGGGTTGATGCATAAGTTCCCGCGTTTTTTTTAAATTTAACAAATTTGCGTTGAAAATGAAATGTTTTTGCGTAATCTTTTGTGTTATGCGAAAGAGAATGTTTCGCTCTGTAAAATAGTGTATTTCACTTTTTTGTTGACTTTAATTTTTGTGCCGTGTATGGAGATGGTGCTATAGTCGATTTCAAATGCTTTACACGGCGTTTTTCGTTCAATAATGACGTCAAATTACGGGCATGGTTGGACGACTTTTTCGAGACGCTTATATGTGATTTCTACCATATATAGGCTTCGAAAAAGTAGTTGAACGTTGGAAGGAAGTCGTAAACAACAACGGAGAGTACATTATTGATTAAATTGTTCTTATTTTATTTCAAAAAATAAAGTTATTTAAAAAAACGCGGGAACTTATGCATCACCCCAATATTTCTGCTCCCGTAGTATTCCCTAAGAAAAGTAGTTATAACTTCTGGTATAAATATTTTGTTTAAAGAAAAATGTGTATAGATACTAAAATTCATTAAAAACTAACTGAAATATAGTTAATTTAGTTTTTTTTTTTATTCGGCGCAGTGACAGGGGTGGGGGTTCCTGTAAACCTCTAGGGACTGACGAATATCTGTTTTTGATGAATAGGTTTTTGGTGGAGAACTTCAAAGAAAATTAAATTTTTATGATCATAATGCTTATCATGCACAGTATATCACTCTTAAAATAGTATCTGATGAAAGCGCACTTTATAAACGAAATCCAGGAAACGAAAAACATAAGAATTAACAAAATTTACTAGTTATCTAAGAAATATTGGGCATAAAACACTGACTGTGAAATAGTACTTCTAGAAAGCCAAATTATAATGTGCGAAAGGCAACCGGTTCGAGGTGTAATGGGACACCTAGGAGGGTGTAATGAGACACCTCGAACTGTTCGCGTCAACCTCTTCCCCAACCAATAAATTTTGTTTCGCCAGTCGTGGAAAGGCTATCGTGAGGGGGAAGAAAAACTTTTCACGGGCGGTTTTGTATCGCGCGATACTTTATTTCTAATGCCCGTCTGAGATCCGTTTGCACTTTGTTTGTATAATAATTTTTTTATATAACTTTTACCCAGGGTTCGAAATTAGCGGTCGTTAGTCGCATTTTGCAACTAAAAATTTCCATTTGACGACCGCGATTTCACATCCAGTCGTCACTTTTGACGCCTAACCTTTCAAAAAACTTTTATTTTGACAACCACAATTTGCACCAACTCGTCATTTTCTATTTATTTTTAAAATGTAGCATAACTTTATATATACATATTTCATCTAATCTTCTGTATTTTGAGTTTTTACGATGAATTAATAACACTGGACAATAGCACTTGAAAAAATGAGCTAAATCAATTACCACATATTTTATTTTATTAAGGACTGATTAAAATAGACGTTTCTATTAATTCATAAACTTAAGTAAAATTACCAACTTTCTTAAAAGTTACTAGTAGAAATTGATTTTTGAACATTTTTCTCTTACTTATCGATTTTCTCAGTAAGGCTGTAAAGTTTTGCGATATTATTTAGCAATTGCACAGCTGTCTTCATAGTTACCCGCTGTTATCTCTGTCCAAGCAATTTGAATTATTTTAAAATAACGCCTAGCAGAACCTTTTTGGCTACTGAAACAAGAATGCTAGGTGCCAATGAAGTCTTTTACATCCTATAACTTTTACATCCTAATTTCGAACCCTGCTTTTACCCCACCTCCCGCTCTCTAGTCACCCCCTACAACTGAAATTGCCGAAACAATTTATACTATACCTATGTATTCATTTTCTGTAAAAAAAAAAAGAAGAAAAAAAAAAAAACTCTAAAAAAAGAGGAACTAGATCATATTTTACCAGTTTTTCCAAAAAAAAAAAAAACGTGCTTCAAGGGGTTAATTCTTATTTCCAAAATATTGCTACAAATTAAGCATGTTTTTCTATAATTTCAAAGCAGCGCAACACTCTCCTAAGAACAGGGACCTATTTAACATAAGGCCAACCTAGGTCATGGCCTAGAGCGCAGCCGTTAAGAGGGCGTAAATTTAGAAGAAGTAGCAACCAAATAATAAAATTTTTATCGATATAAAACGAGAAAGGTCATTTTTTTTCTTTTTCAATTTTATTTATATATTCTTTTAGTATCGCTAAAAATGTTATTTGCAATGTACGCGTTTTGAAATAACTTTTTCGTCAACTGACTATTTATTCTTTCTTTCTTTTTCTTTCATTCTGTTCTCAAACATCCATTATGAGTTTAAGGGAAGCAGGCTAAAAATTCTTGCAAATTGAAGGGATAATGATTGCAGAAAGCAGTCGGACTTGAACCTCGCATAAGACAACTTCCCCTGTATCTTTCGCTACATTTGACAAAGTGCAAACAGCCCTCGCTTTTTCCTCCAAAAACAGATTTCAGATAAACAGATAAAATAAATAATTTATTTATTTTACTTCATACCCCAAAATTTTTTTTTCACAATTATATTCAACTTCTATTGATATGTTTTATTATCGTACCAATAAAGGGCGCCAAAACCTAACTGGATTTTTGCACTCACGGCATGAGATGCAAAAATCTCGTTTGCCTGCCTTTCTCTTAGAAAATGGCCAGTGCCGGATCTGGGGGGGGGGGGGGGGGGCAAGCGGGGGCCCTTGCCCCGGGCGGCACCTCTTGGGGGGCGGCAAATTCAACTGCAGGGAAAAAAAAACTTGAAGTGACTCTGAGTGAAATTGAAGTGTATTCCTGATTTTTCACTATTTTCTGCCGCATTATCTTCCCATCATTATATAACACTTCAAAGCTCTAAGCTGCTGAAAACAAATCTTTTCCCGTCTTCAGTCCCGGCTGTGTGCTGTAAATCTACGTAAATGACCTTCAGCAAACAGGTGACCGTCGCTTTCTTTTGGCGGAAAAAATCTATTCCTGTGAGTCGCACGTCTGCGTTCATAGGGGTTTCTCGGAACCCCTTTTTATCTATCAATAGTTTGAAAAGTTCAGTTGGGGAAAGCCAGCGAACATTTTCACCCGAGGGCTGTCTCACGGGGCTGTGGCTTTTGATCTTCGGCGTCCAGTGGGACTTACTTTTGTAGCACTTCTGGCCTACTGTCTGATGACCCCATAAGGACACAGACCAGACATCAGCTTAAAAATTTTGGCCCATGCATCATACAGAAGCTAGTTGCTTTGCTATTGTTCGTTTCACTATTATATGAAGCCGCCAACCAGCGGCTTCATATAATAGTTTTCTTAAAAAAGAGTTAAATTATTCCCACAAGATTTTCGGTTTAAAACAGACGTACGAATAATTGATAGGAGCATACAACAAGTCTGGCTTATGAATGGAATATGGAACTTAACGAAACTTTGACTATTGTGTGATTGCTCTCTTTGGAAAGTAAATTTTACACGCCTTTTTTGTGCATGTCGCAAAACTGCAAGGTGTGTTCAGAAGACAGTATGGCACTTCCGTAATTAGCAAATGGAAATGCCAGATGGTATGTGGGTAACTAACCAATTGCAGGACCGGCAAGAGGTCCTGACCAATCGAAAAAAAATATATAGAGCATTACATAGATTCACGCCTTCTACCTCTGAAACATGTCTAAATTCTGAATTTCGAAGGGGACTGTCAGCTCCTGAGCTGAACTCTAATGCCTAAGGGCACATGTGGTGACCACGTGTGGTATCCGTGGTAGCCGCGAGATGAAATGGTCCGACCGTCCCACGGAGAAAGATCGCCGGAGGGAACAATAAAACCAACCGTGGGAGCGGACGGGGAGAACAAAGGGGCATTCGGTGCCTGGACACTTCTCGACTGGACTTGAAACGGAGAGGACGCGATCCTCCAGACCTCCCAGGAAAAGATATGTTTAAGGAGTTTGTATATAGCAACATTGTAAATAGCCATATTTAACCAAGAGGATAAATAAAAAGAAATACTAAAAATGCAACAAGCGAGTTTATGATCTCCGCGGTCCTCGATAATATGCAAAACCCCTACAAAATGGCGCAGTCGACAGGATAAGAGTCGAAAAGCTACAAAAGTGAGAAACTGCAAAGGTGAGCAGCGAATGATTGGAACAGCCGAGCTGAGCAGCGAACGATTGCAGCAGCCGAGCTGAGCAGCGAACGATTGCAGCAGCCGAGCTGAACAGCGAATGATTGCAGCAGCCGAGCGGAGCAGCTGAGCTGAACAGCGAATGATTGCAGCAGCCGAGCGGAGCAGCTGAGAGGAGCAGCGAATGAAGGCAACAGCCGCAAAGGATACCAGTGGCAAACGATCGAGGATCTAATACGGCGACGATGAAAGGAGATCAGAGCAGGAATGTGAAAGGTAAGCCTTTTATTCCCAGAATCCCAGCATCTAAATTAGTTTAAGTTAAGAGCTCTGAGTTATTTTTATTGGTGTAAAAATACAGGGGGCAAAACAGGTCAGCGCGGGTAAAAGGTATTTTTCTGGTTGTAAAAGTACGGGAAGTTTATGTATTTTTATTGTTGTAAAAGTACGGGAAGTTTAGGTATTTTTATTGTTGAAAAGTACGGGAAGTTAAGGTATTTTTATTGTTGTAAAAATACGGGATGTTTATGCATTTTAATGTGGTAAAAATATAGAAAATTGCATATCGTAAAGTGATATTTGTGGTGTACCTATTAAGAACAAAAGAAACTGGTGTATTACAATGATAATGAAAAGTTGTTATTTATCATGCGCAGATTAAAATGTATATGTGTAAACATAGGCAGATAAATATATGCAAGTATACGCAATTAAGAAAAATTCTACTGCCGTAAATTATCAGAGAAAAGTATTTATTGTTGTGGTTAAAAAAAAAAAAAATAAATAAAAAAAATTTAATCTTTAACGAGCCAGAAGAAAATTGATTTAATTTCTTTAGCTGAAGAGTTAGGGGAAGAGGTACCTCCTAGATGCACGATCGCACAATTGAGGAAATTAATACTTGAATCAAAAGAGTTTAATGAAAAAGAAGTAGAGGGCATTCTCAACAATATTATAGAATTACGGGTGGAAAAGGAATCGAGAGAGAAAGAGGAAAAGATTAGGGAAAAAGAGGAAAAGGCTAGGGAACATGAGTATAGGATGTTGGAATTACAAATGAGAAATACGTCAGCAGAAACATTAAAATACTCAGAGAAAGGAACAGACGATCTTATGAACAATTTAAGTAAATTGAAAAATGCATTAGACCCACCAATTAGAGTAAAAGATTGGCCTTTCTATTTCCAAAGAATAGAAACAATGTTCAATTTATATGATATTCCTGAGGAACAATGGGGAAAGTTGTTAGTGTACAAATTAAATGATGAGATGAGAATTAGTACCTGGGTTAAAGAAGAAGATTTAAACAGCTATTATAAAATAAAGGAGGTTATGTTAAAAAGGTACCAAATCACTCCCATACAACACAAAAAGAATTGGGACAGTTGTACAAAACTAGCTCATGAATCCTACACGGAATACTCCTATCGCTTAAATACAGCGTTAAATTTATATTTGAAATCCAGGGAAATTACAACAATGGAAAACCTTAAAGAATTATTAATAGCGGACAAAATAAAGGATAATTTAAGGCCTCAAATAAAATCACATATATCTCTAAAGGAAACCGAAAACTGGTTAAAAGTGGAGAAATTAAGTAGCGAAATCGATAATTTTGTTGCAGCTATGCCAAGACTTCAATATGAAGATCAAAAAGGGAATAAAGTGTACGCAAAGGAATTTCAAGTACAAAACGTACAAAATTATCAGCGGAAACGCTTTAATGATCGGAGTGAGCGATATAAAGAAAGTGGAAGGGAAAATATTTTCAAAAATGAAAGGAAAATAGAACGATCAAATATTACGAAAAATGAAAATGCCGTACAATGTTTTTTATGTCAGGAAACGGGTCATTTCAAGCGGGCTTGCCCAAAACTAAAAGATAAAAAGAAAACCAGTTATAAGACATTAGAAGAAAAGGGCCTGAACGAAATATGCGTACCAATAACCAATGCCGAGTTAGTATTACGAGATGTAGCAGAAGGGAAATTGGATAAGGAAAGACCGATCATCGATCTGGCTATTGATGGAGTGAATTTCCCAGCGATTGTAGATACAGGAGCACAAATTTGTGTTATCAGGAAATCGGTAATACCAATTAAGTATTTAGAATCAGCAGGAAAAATATTCCTTAGACCTGCAATAGGACCACAAGTAGAGGCACAGTTAACGTCCGTGCCGATAAGCCTGTGGAAAGGGTCAAATGAGCCAATAAGTCCTTTTGTAAATATTCATGTAGCGATAGCGGAAAATTTAAATGAAGTTGCTTTAATAACACCAGAGGTATATAGAATAGTAAAAGAGCAATGGGAAAAATATTGTGGTGAGGAAAGGCAAAGCTCTCCGACAGAGCGGGAGAAAGAAAAACACCCAGTCCCAAAGGGATTAGAGGAGCAACGAGGAGATAGAGAAATGTCAGCGGGCGACGAATACGTATTGGCTGAGGGGGTCGAAAACAAGAAAATCGTAGCGAGGGCCGACGAAGAACGAGGGGACTCGACAGGTAGGGAGGAAGGAAATGAGTTTCTTTCAATAATGTCCATGGCAAAGGGGGAGGCGGAAAAATTAGCGGAAGGGGAAATTCCTCTCTCTCATGCGCAAAAATTTCGGAAGGAGCAGAAAGAATGTCCGACTTTAGTAAAGGCATTTAAAGACGCAGAGAAGAAAAAGAATAACTTCTGGGTAGAATCAGATTTACTTTATCACTGGGGTATGGTTGGAGGACAGAATTGTGTCCAATTAGTGGTGCCGAAAGGGCGGAGAAGTGAAATTCTAAAATTGGCCCACGAAATGCCGACTGGGGGACATTTAGCAGCCCGGAAAACGCGAGACAGAGTCGCGATGTCTTTTTGGTGGGAAGGGATGCCCAGAGATGTCAAATTGTTGTGTGCAGCATGTCATGATTGTCAAATGCGTAGAAAAATAAAAGTCAAGGATAGGGCACCCATAGAAGCAGTAGGGAGGCCAGAACTTCCGTTCCAGGTTGTAAATGCGGATATTTTGGGCCCGATTGAACCAAAATCTTCTCGGGGTCGTCAGTATGTGTTATGCATTATGGACCAACACAGTCGTTGGCCGGAAGCAGTACCGATTAAATCTTTAACGGCGAAAAGTACGTGTGAGGCATTTATGGAAGTATTTGTCAGGACTGGAGTTCCACGTATGGTCGCGATGGATAACGGGACGAATTTCGCAGCGAAACTGACGCAGGAATTTCTTAAGAGATTAGGATGTGTTCCAAAATTTTCTACTCCGGGATACCCTCAATCGAATGGTTTAGTGGAAAGATGGGTAGGAACGATGAAATCCATGTTGCATCATGCTATTAATTCACAGGGCAGAGATTGGGACAAGCAGTTGCCATTTTTATTATGGGCATATAGGGAAGTTCCAAATTCAACTACGGGGGTAGCACCGTTTCTACTAGTTCACGGACGTCCACCGGTAGGGCCGTTAGCAATTCTGAAATCGAGTTGGGAGGATGAGGTTATGGTACCCCAAGGAGTAGGGGAATCAGTAGCAGAACACCTACAAAAATTACGGGCGCGTTTAGAAGAAGCCGTCCAATATGCGAATGAGATGGCGAAAGGACAACAGGAAAAATATGTTCATTACCACAATTTAAGATCAAAAGATCACATTTTCTGCACTGGTGATGAAGTAGTAGTACTAGTTCCGGATTCCACCAATCGACTTTGTTCGCAATGGAAAGGGCCAGGGGAAATAGTGGAGAGGAAATCTCAGCACTCGTATTTAGTTAGACTTCCTGACGGATCGATTCGACATTTGCATCAAAATAAGTTGCGAAAATATATCCAACCAATAAATACCATAGGGGTAATATATGAAGCGGACGAAGAATTTGGGGAGGTACAACATATACCAATAAAGGGGAAAGAAGAATTAAAGTATGGAGAATTAAAAAAAATTGTAAGCGGGCAAAATCTTTCTTCAGAAAGGGAGAAGCAGTTATTAAAATTAATTTGGGAGCACAAAGAGGTATTTGATGGACAGATCAAACGAGCTAAGGTAGGAGCCCATTCAATTAAATTAAAATTAGGAGCGCAACGAAAACAGCCGCATATCTATAAAGTACCAGAGTCATTAAAGCCCAAAGTTGAAAACCAAATAACCGAATTGTTGGAGAAAGGGTTAATTGAACCTTCGTCAGCGGAAATAGTATATCCGATTGTATGTGTTGCTAAAAAGGATGGCACGATACGTTTGTGTTGTGACTATAGGGCGTTAAATGCGGATAGTCAGATAATGCCTTTTCCTATGCAAAATTCAGAGAACTTGAGATTTAAAGCAGGTGCAGCAACCTATTTAATTACTTTAGATTTGTTAAAGGGTTATTGGGAGATACCGTTGCAAAAGGAATGTAGAGAATTAACTAGCTTTGTGTCACCTAAGGGGCAATATCAGTGGAAAGTTTTGCCGTTCGGACTAGCCGGATCAGCGGCCACTTTCCAACGGGCCATGAACCAAGCTTTGAGACCGCACAGCGATTATGCGGAAAGTTTCATAGACGATATAATTATCTTTTCGGATAGTTGGGAGAGTCATTTGACACATATAGGGGCAGTTCTGAAAACGTTGAGAGAATTGAATTTTTCAGCAAATTTAAACAAATGCACTTTTGCCAAACCGAAAGTAAGATATCTAGGTCATATAGTGGGGTCGGGAGAACATAATCCAGATCCAGAAAAGCTCGCGGTAATAAACAAATTACAGATGCCTAAGACGAAGAAAACCCTTCGCTCAGTTTTAGGGTTGTTTAATTATTATCGTGAATACGTTCCGGGATATGCAACAATTGCGAAACCACTCACGGACTTGACAAGAAAGGGAGTACCAAATGAAATTGGACCTGAGGAAAACGCGGAAAAAGCGTTCAACACCCTAAAAGAATTACTTTGCGAGAAAGTAGTGCAGTATACACCGAATATGTCTCATCCATTTGAAATTCATACTGATGCATCGTCAGTTGGGATCGGCGCCTGTTTAGTGCAAAAAAATCAGGAGGGAAAAGAGAGACCCATAACGTTTATTAGCCAAAAGCTGACGGAAGCGCAAGGAAAATGGAGCACGATAGAAAGGGAAGCGTATGCAGTCATATGGGCATTAGGTAAATTTGAGCAATGGACGTTTGGGAAAACAGTTACCCTATGTACGGACCACAATCCATTAAAATATCTAACTGAAGGGATTCCGAAAAATGCTAGACTGCAGAGGTGGGCGTTAGCATTATCCAGGTTCGATTTAAGACTGGTACACAAATCGGGAACCAGTAATAGTGACGCAGATGCCTTATCACGCATCTATGAAGAAGAGGAGAATAAGTAAAAAAAAAAAAAAAACAGAGGTACCTAAGTTATATATTTAGGTATTAGGTTATGTGTAAATAATATATTAGCTTTCGAAAAATTGATGAAATGCTCTTCATTGTATTAGCAATGAAAGTAAAGAAATGATAATGTGTCTATGTGAGGCAAAAATTTAGTTAATTGAATTGTGTGTTCAGAGAACATGAGAAAATATATTTATAACCATATGTTTTTTTTTTTGTGTATTAGTAAAGTTTAGAATATATACAGTGGTGTAAACTCTTGCATGTGAGTACGGTAGTCTTATTGTATGAGGTGTCATAGATTTTGATGGGTGGGGACACAAACAAAAATACACATCAAAATTTTCGGGTATTCTCAGAGCTCTACATTGGTATATGCAGACTGGGAATGAAAGGGCTACCTATGCTTGTACTATATATATTCTGTGAACTCTACCATATTTCTTTGGGTTTGAACCGCTAGGTAGCTTTTCAAACCGGAGGGGAGATGTCAGCTCCTGAGCTGAACTCTAATGCCTAAGGGCACATGTGGTGACCACGTGTGGTATCCGTGGTAGCCGCGAGATGAAAGGGTCCGACCGTCCCACGGAGAAAGATCGCCGGAGGGAACAATAAAACCAACCGTGGGAGCGGACGGGGAGAACAAAGGGGCATTCGGTGCCTGGACACTTCTCGACTGGACTTGAAACGGAGAGGACGCGATCCTCCAGACCTCCCAGGAAAAGATATGTTTAAGGAGTTTGTATATAGCAACATTGTAAATAGCCATATTTAACCAAGAGGATAAATAAAAAGAAATACTAAAAATGCAACAAGCGAGTTTATGATCTCCGCGGTCCTCGATAATATGCAAAACCCCTACAGGGACCACTTCATATTTATCTTCCTAATGTGTCCTTGCACCCTTGCAGACAGGCGAAGATAGTAATTTGATCCATCACATTCACAATATAGGAAGTGCTTCCTTAACGGTAAGTTTTGCTCATTTTACACTTTGTTAATAACTAAAGTGATGTAAAATACAAACGAACAAAAATTTGAACATCTAATTTTTTCTTCTCTTTCGTGAAAAACAGTAGTTTCATCAATGAAAAGGATTCCAGTGCCAGATCTAGGGCGGGGCAAGCCGGGGGCTGGGGGAGGGGGCAAATTCAACTGTGATGCACAAAAAAAAAAGAAAAAAGGAAAGAAAGAAAAGAAAAAATATTTGAGAAAGAAAATTTAACCTTTGGAAGATAATTAAAATCCTAGTGCACCGATTTTCTCACTGATCAGCTATTTAGCTAACAATTAAAACCGATTAATAGAGTTATTTATTTGTATAAACTATCGGAAGCTCTAAAATTGAGGTTAGGGGGCGGCAAAATTCGCAATGTCAAAATTTAAAACTATAAAATTAAAAAAGCCAAGGTTTCTTCCCCTTGTAATAGTGAAAATTATGCTATGATCAAACAATACCCAATAGTTTTCCTTTTACAAACTCTCAAAGCATCCTTTTGGGAAGAGGTGCGAGCTTGTAAAGTGTTGTTTTAGAAGGCAAACACGTGGCTCTTCGATGTGGGCGTTAGTAAGAAGGAGGGGGGGGGAGGGGTCCAGCGCAGGATTTTAAAAAATGCCAACTTTTTTTCATAAATTTTATAAGTAAAAGCTTTTAAATAAAAAAAGTTTTGTTTGCTTTTTTTTCCCTAAAGTTTTTGAAGTCCCAAATGCGTCTCCTGAGGCCTCAAAATACACCAGCTTTCATATAGTTTTCAAACTTTTCCCGGGGGAGAAACCCCCGGACCCCCTTTAACTGTCAGAATTTCATATCTCTTGTAGAGGGGCCCTTCATATGGCTCGACCGCCTCCCCCCCCCCCCCCCCAATGTTGAGCTGAAAGGGCCATGATGTCTGCTGTGGGGACATTAACGAAAGTTCTACCTGCTTATCAGTAGCCGAAAGTGAAAAAATCCTCAAAAATAAATGAGAAAAGGCCAGCGCCAAACATGTTTATTAAGTATATATGTTTCAAAATTCTTACTGTATAATAAATCTAATGTTATTTATTAAGTCAATAATTTAAATGGAAGGAAGGGGGTGCAAAATGGGGCTTTGGCCTAGGGTGTAAAAATATGTAAATCCGTCCCTGCCTAAGAAATCTTCAGTTAATCATTCTTACTTAATCATTTTCGTGTTCCAAAAAAATTTTAGCTGCATGAAGTACAGGTTTGAATTGTTTTACATGTTCTCAAAACTTTGATATTATGGACTCACGGTTACCCCGAACATTTTAATGCAGGGGTGTCCCCATCCCAATCCGAGCGATGGCGCATCCCCTAAACAACTACAGAGCCCCCCCCCCCCCAAATGGCCAAACAATAGAACAAAACCCCTAAAGGCCCCTGAAACGAACCCCTTCCTCAACTCCCCTACGCCATGACCCCCCCTGGTGGGCCCTCAGCTGTAATGTGTATCTCGTGGTTCTATGTATACGATGTTCTAGACAACAGATACGCATTATTGGGGTATTCATCTCCTCAGCTCGATGGCGCACCCCCTAAAAACCTACGTAGCGCCCAAAAATGACCCCGACAAAAAGCTCCTGAAAACATCCCCCTCCAAATTTCAATGCCGCAATCTGCGCCATAAATCCCCCCCCCCCCCCATGGTCAGCCCTATTATTTCTCAATTCTAAATATCTATATTTCATTTATATGCAACACTTGAGAATCGCACGCAAGTTTCTTTCTTTCATTTTGGAAATGAATGTTAATACTGGTTCTAAAGATGACTAAAATTGAAAAAAAAAAAAAAACTTGTTTGAATAAAATATTTTTTTTTAGCATTTTGCTTTCAAAAGCTGTTTTCGAAATGAAGAAAATTTTTCAAAAGAACATTTATTACATTGATAGCGAGGAAAAACCCTGTTAAAACTTCAAATTTGTTCTCTTCCGCGAAATCAATTCGACTTTATCTAAACATGATTATTTTTCCAACCATACAACGAGCGTTTGCATGTTTATTTGAGTGGAAAACGACTTCGCTTTGTAGTTCTTTGGCATTTCTTTTTTTTAAACTTAAATAATAAAAATTAAAAAAAAATAAATAAAAGAGATGATTAAGTAGTTGTAAAATCCACAACCAAAATACCAAAATTTCTACAGTTTTACGATTATATAAAAAAAAGTTTCAGATCTCTAAATGGAATCCACTCAGGCATGAAGTCGCTGCTCGTTTACCTATCAGCGTCTTTTATATTTTCGAAAAATGAATAAATAAATTTGCCTTTTTCCCCCATACGTGAAGAATGGAATTTTTAAGTCTTTTATTTGCAAAGCAATTTTTCATTCCAATCATTAATTTTCGACATTATTTTTAATGACTATTGAAAAATATATTTTTTTATGATTATTGAAAAAATATTTTTTTAACTTTAAAATACTTATTTCTGTACTATATATATAACTATGTTGTGCAATCTCATAATTATCACATGGGAGACATATTTATTGCAGTACACAACGCTTCAAAGTAAACACGTAGTATGTAAGGAACAGTACGATAAACATTTGGAGCTGTAAGAACAAGGCTTAATGTAGAGTGGGCCCAAGATGCAGAAAGTTTTTGGGGCCCTATAAAGAATTCAGTGTAAGATGTTCAAAAGTATATATTGACAGCTGTTGAATAAATCCTTCTTTGTTAAAACATATATGATCTTACAAAACAAGTAAAAAGAGACGTTACAGAAATTTTAGGATATTGACATAAATTAGTTGAGTTTTTGATACATTTATTGTTAATAAATTCTTTAAAGCACATAATTTTACAAAAAAGTGAATAGTTAATGCATTTAATAAGCATTTTAGTTTTTTGCATTAGCACCAAACGCTGATTGTTATGGAAAATAAATTAGAGTTGAAAACAAAGATGAAAAATATTCAAAAACAACTAGAATTTGTTTTAATCACGACAAATTTGGAAATTTTGGGGACCCCCGAATTTAGGGGGCTGAGCTTTGTTGGCTTGTGCGGAAATCAGTCGTTGCTGTAGATTACATTATATTAACAGATTTTTTGCCATTGGTCAAGTGCGTATTTAAGGAGAGGGCTATGAGGTCAGGGCCCACACCGAAATAAGCTCAAAACTTTGACTAAAGATGTTCATATTTGTTCAAAATAGGAATCTGCAATTTTTAATATTATCTTCGCGCTTGGCTTGGGGTCCCTACTGAAATAAAATACGCCCCAGCCGTTGGTTATCATAACTATTGATTTTGAAAATTTTTGCTAGTATCTGCAAGTACATATGAGGAATTTTCAACAAGAGAACTTATCTTTAAATGTTGAAAAACATTAAATTAATGACATTAAATTTCTATTTTATTGTTTCACAATTATTCTTCATTATAATTTTCAATTTTCCATTAATATGTTTATTTTGCAGTTTTTGAAACCGAAATACAATTTTTCTTTTGTTTTTATTATCTCTTGTAGAGTTGCAGTTTAATTTCATCAAATTAATATTTCTCCAGTGTTAAAGATTAGTCTAGTTTTAAACTTTTCAGAAATAATTGTGGTGATAAAGCCAATATAAAATCTACTATTATTGTGCATTTTAGTCTCATTGGTTTAATATTTCCCTTCGTTTAAGGGGGAAACTTTGTGTCAAAGTATTTATCTTAAATTTCCCATATGTGCTACCAAGTAGTACTCACGTAAATATAAACATTAGAAAACTTAAGTCATTATAACGAATGGTCTAATCTTACGGTTTAATACAGTCTCATTTATTGATATTTGCTGCATTAAAAGACGTAACCATATCAAACTAAACCCCGACACATCTTTTAGCAAGTATCTTTGTGAATAAATAAGCTTTTTCAAAACTAAATAATGATAACCAATAGTCTAAAATCAGCTAATATTTTGCGTCATATGAATTTAGTAAACAGTAAACTACCTTTCATAAATTACACCGTATACAAGACAAATTTGCAAATAATTGCAAGTTTGTTTCTTATTCATCATATCATGGCGTTAAGCGGACTATGATTTTAATAGTTTACCACAATTGTCAGAATACCTATCTGAAAAAAGTCATTTGTGCTTATAAATATGTGTGCTGATGAATATATCACTAAACTATTTAAATTCGCAAAGAACAACATAAACATATTACCAAAACAAGCTTAGTATAAAACTTGTTATAGACCTCATGATTACCTTCTGAGAATAGCAATAAAGTAACCGTAAGAAAAACCATTGTTTTATCCGCAAACTTGTTGATAATATTGAAATTTATGACTGTTATCCCAAGTCTTTGACGCTGTTCTTTGTGAACGTAGTAAACATAATATGGTGGAGACATAATACATCAAATTCTAGAATTATTATTCAAACTTTGATGAAATTGAAAACTAAAAATTATGGAAGTTCGAACAATTTTTAATTTTCAAAACTTCGAGCTCACATTTATTACTGGAGCCTCATTTAAATGAATTAATTTGGCTTTTTGTCTGTAACATCAATAAAAATAGAGTTTTTTGTATCAAATTACTTGAAGAAATAACTTGCGATTCTTGCTAGAAACAACTGAAGGAAAAAAAAAGTCTATGTATGAACATATTGAAGTAATTTCCTTCACATAATCTTCAATAATTTCATTGCATTTTATATAGGGTTCTCATGCATAATGTTTGAATAGTAATGACATTTATAACTGTCATTACTATTCAAACTTTATAACGTAATAAATTATCCAATAGTTTATTCGTCTTCTTTCCCCTGACGCAAGTAATTTATGATACTCTATAATTATTGCTTCAGGCAATCAACCAACCTTAAAAAATGTGAAAACACTTTTTTCTTCATCCTGAATGTTTCGGATCAGCAATGAAAAAAAAGTTCTATCAAATTGGAAAGAAAAAATTCTCACATTGATCAGATTCTCTGAACTTCATTTATCAGTGCTGTTACTGTCGCTTTCTATTGCTAGAGACAAGAATAAATTACGAAAGTTACTTAAAAGAATGACCGAGAAAATATCAATAAATTTAAGAATCGATGAAAAATGTTTAGTGTTTCATTGATCTTTGATTTGTTAGTCGTTAGTCGTATGTTATTGGCGGTTTACAGACAGGAAGTAGTTCAGCCAGCGGACAACGCCACCGTATTCTAATTTTTGAGGAATCATTGATACTAACTTTTTTTAGATGCCACTCTCTCGCCCCGTCTCTCTCTCTCATACATATATCTATAGCTTGGTTCTAAAAGGCCCTATGTCATTTTTTTTTATTATTAATTAATGGCGAAATATATTTGATCTGTTTTGTTTAGTAATAAAATGACCTATGTCAAATAACAACCATAAAGCCATCTATCTAAAACTTTAATGTAACTTTCAAAAATGTTTAATATCTTTGAATGTTTTTCCTCGCAATTGACGTTTTGGTTTAGTCCATTTTAGAACCAAGAGAAAGTACTGTTACAGCCACAGAAATGCTATACTATGCTATAAAATGAGAATTTGTTATTTTAATTTATTAAATATTATTGTTCTTAAAATGAAACTCAAAATAAAATGCCAGGAATGTAAATTAGTAATTTTTCGTATTTAAAAGCTGATTGTTCTTTTCCAAACGATTTTATGTTTGTACGCATTATTGTTTATGTAACATTAAAATAGGTCTGATTATTTTTGCATAAATTTAAAAGCATCAGCGTTCACTGTTCCTGGCGTGGACACCCCTCTTGAGGAATTTCTTGCTGCGCCACTATCTATCTATAGAGATTTACCTAATCGATCGGATACCAAGTCAGGGTGCGTAGCAGTTTTTAAAAGTGCTTAATAGTGCTTGTTTTTGCTTTTGTTTTTAAAAGCTTTTAAAAGTGCTTATTTTTCATCCATGTTTGTATTCTTTGGTGGTATAAGAGCATATGGTTCTCTAAAGTTCAAGATTCACGGTCGGCACTCGCCACGTGGCGACCTTATTTGAAAAAGTGGCGATTAAAAAAATTAGGACCGATCGCCACCTTTCGTATTTTTTCTTCTTAATTTTTAAAGTAAATTCTTCCTTTTCAAATACATCTATAGAATTTACAACTCTTTCTTCTTTCTTGCACACAGACAATAAAAACGCATCAATTTGGCATTCAAACAACCGAATTTCGGCCGATAAACTTCATTTCCTCTTTCACAAAAAAAAAAAAAAAAAAATGGCGAAAATGTTTCCCGATTGCGCTGTTTTTTCTTTTTTTATTCCTTCTTTCTGCCATATAATTCTTTTAAATATAGTAGGAAACAATCTTAATTCTGATTTTTTTTTTTTCATAGCCGCAACACTTTCATTTCAGATCGACCATTTTCGCTTAAACTTATAAAATCGGTATGAAGCGTTGCGCCATTTTGAAAATGGTGTGAAAGTTTTTAAAAAATGTTGTGAAAAGAATGAAAATAAAATGTACTGAACAAAATTAGAACTAGAAATTATTTTTTTTATACTCGTGTTCGAATATTTGTGATCGCGGTCTTTTGTAAAAGGTTCGTTTCTGTAATTTCATTTTTGTTATCTGTTGCTTCTATTAATAATTAAAATTTTGCATTTTTAATCTTTTGTACTCTAACATTTGACATAAAAAAAATATATTGCAAAAATTCGTACTTCCTTAATTTACCATAGCTAATGAAGCTAGTTTTTTTTTTCCAATTTGAAAGTCATGTAGATTTTTTTTTTTTTTTGAAGAATTAATAGTTTTGACAAATATTATGTTTTCTGCACTGAAAATAAGACACATACGGCGTTGTAGTGCACTGATGCACCATTCACCCCCCCCCCCCCCTGCTTTGCACTTTTGTTTTACGACACATAGGTGGCCACCAAGTTAATTAAGTTAAGTTTAGTGGGCACTGGCCACTTCCAAAATTTCTGAGTCTTGACCTTTATGGTCCTGGTAAATGACCCCCATACAAAAAACAAGCCTTGAGGCAAAAAGAACTGATGTGATTACGGAAATTCAGACAGAAGCTTATCGGAACGAAAGCATGTGTTCAAAGTTTTTCGTGGGTACCCATTGATGAAGTCAATTTCTGTCCAGTCCCGTCCCCTCCAGGACTAGAGCCCTGGTCCCCTTCTGGGTAATGCGAAAAGCGTTGTTTGTTTAGTCTTTGCAATTCCCAGGAAATTTTTTAATCCCTTGGCCCTTTGGTCTGGGATCAAAGCGTTTGGTCTGCTGATAATGGAATTCATGAGCTTCTCTTGGTCATCGCAAGGAGAATCCAAATTGGAGGGGGGGGGGGGGGAGTGCTTATTCAGTAATTTCACAGAAAGGAAATCACGGTACTTTGCGGTAAGGAAGTAGTGCATACAGTTATTTTAAATTATGCTGTAATTGTTTCTATGGTGGTTTGTAAACCAAAGAATTGAGCTCTTTGTCAGAAACCAGTTTTTTCTTTATTGTACTATGCAGATATGTAGTTACATCTTTTTTTTTTGCTGTTGTGTTGCAATATAAATTCTATATTATTTGTATTGAGGAACGGCAATTGGGGGGGGGGGGGAGATGTAATGTGCATAGCTTAAAATGATTTTTTTTTTTTTTTTTGAGTGCGTAAAATTTTTTTTTTAGAGTGCTTAAAAAGTGCTTAAAAGTGCATATTTTTCATTGAAAGAATTTGCTACACACCCTGCAAGTGACTCTGATAATCGGTTGAACAGCAACTGAGTGTATTTCTCGAGGTTTTTCATAATCGAATGAACATTTCGAATAATTTCGGAATCGAAGGAGTCTCTCGAGAGCTTTTCAGTATCAAATAAATTTCTCGAATGATTTCATGCAAATCTCTCGATTATGCCCATTACTAGTGTGTGTGTTTTTTTTTCTACAAAGTACACTTGTCCTTTGCAGGCTTAAAAAGTAAAGATGTAAAGTGACACACACACACAAAATAATAATGATAAGTAAATAAAACAAAAATAATAAATAAATAAAAAATGTTGAAAGACTGGATTAAAGTTTTAATTAGTAAATAAGTATTGACAGTTATATGTAAAGTTACGTCTTTGTTTTTTTACAATATTCAAATCGAGCTTACACTAGAATCTAAAAACCGATGAGATGTATTTTTATTCATACAACATGCATTAAGTTCATGTTTTTCACATTCTTCAACCTATCTTTTGAGCATGTTCAGTAATATTGAATGCATTTTTCACATTGGAATGATGCTGTGTATTAGCACCTTAATTTATTTTGATTAATGGCTACGAAAGTATTTATTAACCTCATGCTAATTCATGATGCATTTTCAAATTTATTTAAAAAAAATTGAAATTGAGGCCACCATTAATATCCCACCACGTTATATTTTCCAAATGTGATGTGATGGAAGGGAAAGTATTTATTCATTATTAGAATCCTTAAATCTGTGTCCTGGTATTTTTCACTTGAGATTGCTATTTGAGATCCGTTGATGAGTTGAAAACTTATCTCTGTACTTCTCCAACATTTGGGTGGTCCTGCGGTCACAAAGTCCTTTCATGAGCATGAACACACCCAACCATTAGCTCACGTACAGTCGGAGTGCTTGGCTTTCTATTTAGGAAATAATGGGTTTGCGCAGAGATACAAAAATGGTGTTGTGGCATTCATAAAATGCTTAACGGTACGGAACTCATTTCAAATGATTAATGAATTCGCGGATTGTTTGCCGATGCATCAGAAAACGAAAACTATCTGCTGTTTGTTGCCTTCATGTCCCACAGTGAGAATCGAAACTCTCATGAGGAAAGGGGGGGGGGGGGGGCAAAGTATTGTGTTCCACACCAAAACATCTTTTTAATGGGAAAGTGCAGATGAGGCTAGAATTTTAATCATCAAAATGTTTTCATTCGTGTTTTACTATGCATAACACATTTGATAGTTGTGTGAGATTTTTTGGCCTTGAAGTTTAGTTGGGAAGTAAATGGGATTTTCTGTTTAGTAGTGCTTTGAGATGAATTGAGAGTTTCGTGTTCATGATCAATTCGTGGTCGTGATTCAATGATCAATAAAACAATGATTTCTGAGAATCTTTCTCAATCTAATGTCATGAAATATTTGAAGGTTTGCAATTTGCCACTCCTCTATTTTATCAGAGTAAATTCAGTGATAACTCATAACTTCTATTGCTAAGGAATAAAAAAAGAAAAGGTAAGGAAACATTTGGGTGCATGGATTTTGCCATCGTTTGAAAACTTTTTTAAGTTACAACTATTCATATTTAAGCGATCAATTTTACCATAATTTACGAGGCTAGTTTTGGCACTTAAAACATACTCCTAAGAGATCAGAGAACAAAATTAAAGAAATTAGTTAAATAAATAATAAATTTAAAAAGATAAAGAAAAATCAGTGTTATCTTGTTAAATGTTTCATAATTTGTTGTTCAGTGTGTAGTACTTCTTATGTATTAATATTAAAATGTAATTATTAAGGAAATACTTCTAAATAGCATGAAAAGTGTCACGTTACCAACACCGATTTTTTTTCCTTTAAATATAATAGTCCCAACTAGAAGACATACAAAATATCCCGAAAAGGATTTTCACGATTTTTTCCCTTTTCCCTGAAGATTTTTTAAGGTTCAGTATGAAAATAGCCGTTTTAATTGTATTTTTTAAAGTAAAAAGCTTCAGAACAGTGTTTTTTTCAGCATCATTCTTGAAAATCTTGTTGGCTTTATTGATGAAGAAAAAAATATTTTTGAAATGAAAAAAAACATATTTTTACCGATTTTGTGATTTTTATCCCCCAATGGAAAAATCTAAACATAGATGGAAAACTAAATTCTTTTTGTTCGTTTTACACCATATTTTATTGGTAAGCCTAAGATGCATGCAAAATTAAAACTTAAATTTTTAAATTTAAAAATTTTCAAAAACTACCATTTTTGCAGTGTAACTATTCAAAACCCGATAAAAAAAAAATCTGAAAATGTGTTAATTTGAAGCCCTTTCAGTGACTGAACAAATAACTATCCGTTAAATAGCTTGCTTAAGCTTGGGAGCTTTTATATGATTTTTAAGTTATCTTTTCACCACGTTAAGTGATAAATCTCCCTAATAATTTCAGTAATTGAAGATGCAACTTATTCTTTACAAATTTGCTATCGAGAAGCAAGCCCGTTTGAACAATTCGGATCCCAAAAATGGCTTCACTGCAAAATTCACGCACAGAAAGCCCAGTTTTCCTGAACAAAATTTGGCTGCGAAAGAAATAACGGATTGGTAACTGTGCGGTGGGGTTATTAGTAACGTGGAATCAATTTTTGTGAATTGCACAAATATTGTCCTGCACAAATTTTGGCTTCGAAAGTCAAATAACTCATTGGTAACTGTCCGGTGGTGTTATTAGTAACAGGTTTTTTTGGTAGGATCAATTTTTGTGAATTGCACGAATTTTGTCCTGCACAAAATTTGGCTTCGAAGCACAAATAACTCATTGATAACTGCGGTGGTGTTATTAGTAACAGATTTTGTGGTGGAATCCATTTTTGTGAATTTAGTCGTAAATGACTACACGTCTATTTCTTTAACAAAAGAGGAAACTAAAGACAATATTTTTGCCATATCATTCCTCAAAATCATTTTGTTGTTTATCGAGTTGCAGGTAAATTCTATCATCATCCTCGATTTTTATCAATGCGCTGGGCCAAACCACTTTTCTGGCTTTTCCAAATTTTACGATCTGGTGCTCTTTTTCTATTAACTCAATAGGAAAAGAACACCAGATCGTTAGTAGTTAATATAAAATATATTATTTTTATATTAGCTGAAGCAGATTTTCCTTATTACTTCGGATCATATTTTCGGACGCTTTATGGCACATTCAATGCCACGATTTAGAAATTAAATAATTATAGATAAAATTTTTAATTCTATACATACTCTTTTATGTGCTGAAAACGGATTTATGTGTCTACAAATTTTTCAAGTTGTAATATAATGTTTAAAGCTTCCTACAATGGATTCGGTTTCTTATTAATTTCGGTACTCTTTCGTTAACTGCCGCATTTCGTAAAAGATACGTTTTGTACTTGACGAATTTTATATTATGTAGTCCGCAAATTATTTAGAAAACAAAAATCTAGGATAATACCGAAGGAATTTGGGGCGTGATTTCAATCGATGCGTTTTACTTTCTATAGGGATTTGGAAAGTATGTCTGAATGAGAAAAAAAATCTTTCTACGAAATGTTTAGCTAAACATTTATTGGGAAAAGGAAACTGAAATTGGCGTTTTGTGTACTCATTTTCACGCCGAGGGAGCCAATTATTGAAAGACCATGAAGAGATTCGCATGGAATTCGGTGGTTTGAACTCCATTTGGCCTCGACGAGACAATAGCCACTCCATCACTGGTGCCTGCGATTTTCCCATTCCGTGACGTCTCGAAGAAAGCATCCCCTTTACTAAGGAAATTTAACTCTCTTCAGTGTCAATATATTATTGTATGATTTCTTGTGTTCAGATTAGGGATGTAACGAATATTCGGTCACTATTCGGTATTCGGCCTGGCCGAATAGCCATTTCATCACCCAGCCGAATATTCGGCCTGGCCGAATACTGGGGAAGATCAAATTCGGCCTGGCCGAATATTGATGGACTATTCGACCGAATAGTTCTGCTACAGTAAAAAAATATAGAAATTAGTAGATTTTTAAACATTTAAAATTGTATTATAATTATTGCATTAGTCCACTATAGTTTTAAGAAATAAAAATAATTTAGAATAAACTACTTTTTTTTAATCTTGTTTTAGGCTTGACTGAGCAAAAACACATTTTAAAGTTGTAATATTGTATTTTATATTTTGCATTTGCTCCCAAAAGCTGGCAGTAGTTAATTATGATGGAGAATATGAGAAATTTATTTTGTTATTATTAACAAAGTGGAAGCCAGACTTTGTTTGGGTAGACTGATTTATTGTGAATATTGGGTTAGAGAGAAATGTGAAAAGCCTAGAATATATCATGAATATTTAGATAGCATAAGTTATTGGGGTTTTTGAAAATACAAACATATTCCAGTTAAGTGCAGTAAGTTTTAATAGATCTTTTAAAAATAGGTATGTAAAAAACCCCATAAAGTAAAAATATTAACTTTTATAACTTTTAAAATGTCTTCATAAAACAATTTTGAGCAAGGTAAAGGTTCACTAAGCACTAGTATTTCTTTCATTGCAATGAAATAATTAGTAAAATAATGCTAATGCTTACTACCGTAAAACCTGTCATTTCTATTTTGCTTGTGGGTGAAATTCTTAGTTTTATTACATTCAAAACAATAGTGAAAATAGATTAATTTTAAATAGTTCTAAATTCTTAATTAACAGAATTAAATCATACATCATAGATTGTGTGTAATTGGTGTTTGACTTTGTGAATAATTTTAAATTTGACAAATACTTTCGATTACAACGATTTTCTAGAAATTTTAATATTCGGCCGCCAAGTATTCGGTATTCGGCCTAGCTGAATATTCGACTTCGGCCTATTCGGCCTTGAAGAAAGGACCGAATATTCGGCTTCGGCCTTGAAGAAATGGCCGAATATTCGGTATTCGGCTATTCGGCCAAATCACTATTCGTTACATCCCTAGTTCAGATGCATTGGGATTAATTCTGAAAAAGTGAGACTATGCCATGTTAGTCACCTCTAAAATAACCACGCTTGTGCTGTTTAATATTCATCGCATATGAAAATGTACCAAATAGTTAAAAAACATATCTAGACATTTCTTCTCTTTTTTCGGATATTTTGCAGCACTTCAGTTCTATTATGACCGTATCGAAGACAATATTTTGCCATATGCATTCGCTTTTCCAATATGTCACAAAAACAACGTTCCAGAGATGTGTTTAAAAGTTTTTTTTCGCAATTATTTATTCACTGGATTGTCATTATATATAATAAATATGAAAACCGCCAAATAATTTGTTAATATCAACTGAAGACTAAAAGACAACACTAAATGATTCATGAACACCAAAGTGCGTCGTATGTAATTCTGCACCTACGAGTAAAGGAGGAATGTGTCACAAAAACGAAACTTTACAGGAGATGTGTTTAAATGTTTTCACTGGATTGTCATTTATGGGGTTTTTAAAATGTAAAATTGTTCATTACAATCTTTGGACATTTTACTAACATATTTTATAGCATTGGTTTAAAATTACTTATAAAGGGGCACTGTGCCCATTTTTTTTTCAAAATGGACACAATCCCTTTACCTATCAGAAATAGATTTGTTCATTTTAAATTATTTTTTAAAGCTAGAGTAAAATAATGAAACTGAACTTAAGCTGGAAATAAAATAATCTTGATGTTCACAATTATATACATATATATGTGTGTGTTTGGCTTGGTGCAAGATGTACCGATGTCAATATTTCTAGTACGTAAATAATTGAACTTGGAGATAAGTACCTTCTGAAATAAGATGGATTGCAAAATTTTTATAGTATTTTGGCTGGAAAATGTCGGATAATAAAGGAAAAAAAAATCTCTGACTTTGTATTTTATAATTCATTTATTTATTTAGTTAGTTAATGGAAAAGATGCATTTATTTCTTAATTATTCAAAAATTCAGATGCTAAACATATCAAAATCAACTATAACTCATTGTTGCCAAAATTTGACATTGACACTTCTTGCACCAAGTCACAGATTATACGTACTCCATCTGTGCCATGATCCGCCCTGTCTGATGTAGTCTATCTTTAACCACAGTCCCTGTACTTTTCTTGTTTCCAAAATAATGGCTCTGTTGATATTGTTATTTAAAGGTTGTTTTTAATCCTCTTTTTCCGGTACACACTGCTGAGTCGTTTGCGTGATCCAAAATGTAATTTAGAGTGTGATTGATAGGCGCCTTTAACTTTTAAAGATACAGCTGCTTAAGTGATCATTCTCACGTCATTGCCATTAAGACAGTTATTTTTGGTGTGTAGAATAAAATCGGAGATAGATGTGTGAATTTGATGTACTAGATCAGAGTATTCTATATAATGACTGCTAAAAACACAGTAAAGTTTAAATCGTGCTTGATGGGGTTACTGTTTTAGGATCGGTGTTTATTTGTGCGAACTAGAGTTTGCCTAGCGGTCGAAATTCGACCGTACTTCATTTTCCAAGTTCAACCTCTATTTAAACAAGTTTTAGACCTTTTAGTTTTACTGTTTCGCAACAGTTCGTTTTGTTTAAATATTTCAATTAGCGGTCTTCTCTCCTCAGTGCGACTGATAGATCACTGAGTTAATTATTTAATTTAATGCATTTGTAACACATATTGTACATAAATTCTGTCTCCCTGCACTCTTTCTCCTGTAAAGAAAATAGAAGTAAAAATTTTCATGCCACCCTATTATTATATCACCCTCACAGATTCTGAACAAATATCTGTAATTTCATTTTATTTACAAATTAAAAAAAAAAAAAAAAAAAAAAAAAACGATTTTAAAGAAAATCAAAAATTTTCACACTTTAGCGGCAATTTAGTTAATTTTTTCTGTTCGTCAAAAGTTTTGTCTCTAAGCAGGCAGTCCGTTTCTTTATTTCGTATTCTTTTTTTAAAATCAATAACGTTTTTGTTTCTTCTCCCTTCTACTTTTGTTCCTACTGCAAAAACATGTACTTCAAAAAAAAAAAAAAAACTATTTATAAACAATACAAAAATTCTCTTTTGTTAATAAAATAAATTATAAATATTAATATTTTTATAATTAGACTTTCCATATTGAAAATCTCTCATACTACAGGGGAAAACAGTGTTTAAGTGGGTTCAAGAATCAAGGCGTCAGTTTCTGTTCAAGAATATTATCATTTGATGAAATTCAATCTAGGTAAATAATTTTGATAGCGCAATACAAAATATGAAAATCCTTAAAGATATTCTTTTCCTTTAAAATGTTCATTTCAGCATTTCAGTGTTTATTGATGAGAATCTTCTGTTCATTTCGAGGAAACTACAATTTTTCTTTTGTAATTTTTTCTAAGTGTTCTCTAAACGTATTTAATTATGAGGATCCAATTAAATTGTGTTTTTACAATTTAGTGTTTCTGAATGTGGAGGGAAAATTAGTCTCCTAATGGAAAGTCGAGAAAGCATTTCACTGCTCAGAAGACATTAACACTCCTCAGTCCTCACTTATTAACTTAAGATGAAATTGTAGAACAGTCAGATTATTTTATTTATTTATTATTATTATTATAATTTTTTTTTTTTTTTTGTTTTTTTGTTTTCCAAGTTCTTGTTTTTTACCTTCTGTAAGTAAAATTCTACTTGGACGACGGGAACATTTAATACAATACTTCGCAATGAAAATAAGATAAATTGTTGTTAGTCTGAAATGGAAGATAGTCATCTATATATGTCTAAAATGTTTAAATTTTAATTTAACCTTTCTCTACACGCTTTTTAAAGTAAAAAATGCCAATTATTATTACAAAAAGGATTGTTCAAGGAATACAGGGCAGACTGGTGATCAATTATTTTACCTTACTAAGACAAGCACCTTTGCTTGTCTTCAGTCAAATCAGTTTTCAATTTTAAATTATAGACGACAGCATGGAAAATCCAATTCAAATTTAGCATTGCAGATGTGCAAAGTGGCACAGTGAAGGGTTTAAAAAAAAAAAAAAAAAACATTGCTGCGATGAAGTTTTACATATTTCTCTTCCAAATTCTTTCTTTCGATTAATTGATTTTACGCAATGTTCACTGATCTTATAATAAAGATAAAGAAAAAAATCACTATAATAATTGCATTTTTTTGCATTTATTCGCTTGTAATGAGTGAAATCCCGTAGCGAACTCCAATGCGATCGGGAAAATACTTCGTTGTAGCGGAATGTTCGTTGTAACGGAATATACTTGCAATTGTAAAAACACATTTTAATTGGATCACCATGATTAAATGAGTTTAGAGAACACTTAGAAAAAAATACAAAAGAAAAATTGTTGGTCCTCGGAATGAACAACTTAAGATTTTCATCAATAAACACTGAAATGCTGAAATGAGCTTAACATTTTAAAGAAAGAAAATATCTTTAAGGATTTTCATATTTTGTATTCTGCTATCAAAATTGTTTAACAAGATCGAATTTCATCAAATGATAATATTCTTGAACAGAAACTGACGACTTCATTCTTGAAAACATTTAAGCCCTTTTTTCTCCTGTAGTATGAGAAATTTTCAATAAAAAAAGGCTAATTATAAATAATATTCATATTTTTTCTAATTTATTTTATTATCAAAAAATTATTTTTATATCCTATTGGGGTTTAAAACGATACTTAAAATTTGTTTCGTTGTAACGGAAATTCGTTGTATCGTTATTCGCTGTGACGAGGTTTTATATTATGCAATTTTCTGATGCTCAAACCATTTTCCTCAACACTAATTCCGTTTTACATTATTCACCTTTAGACATAATTTATTCATTACTTATACTTTTGAACCTGCCTCGATAAAAAGCATCTTATTTTCATAATTTATTTCTTTCAAACGAAATTAAGAGTGAGTCACCTTTGCCATACCTGTCTTGAATCAGTTCAAGGAAAGCCAGCAGGTAACAATCACTTTGGTAAATAAGACTAACAGCGCTTCATGTTACACATTCCAGTCTGGTGCACCAATCGTGAAACATCATATGGCGTTATGTTTTCTTATGCTGTGGCTGAATGCTTGTTATTTGGGAAATTTCATGAAATTTTCAGTTGTATATCCTTGGTGGTTTCAAAATATTTCCAAAATCTATTTTTTGTGAAAACTAAAAATATTTATGTATGTCTAACTAGAGCTACAATATCTTCTCGCAAAAGGAAAGAAAAAAAAAGTTAGAAAATGCATTCAAAGTCAGGTAGCAAACCCGGCATGAAAAGAAAAAACAAACCATCATATTTGCATTTCATTTCTCTTGAAATTCGTTTGTTTATAAAGTAATAGTTTCCCTATATTTTATTATAATCATAACACTTATTTGGGTTGTTTATAAAACTATGTTTTAAACGAGTAGATTAAGCTATTAAACTACTAGAATTAAAAACAAATTTTACTTTATTGGATCTGTTTCGACAGCATTATCTTTTCATTTGTTGAATTGACTGTGTTGATATAGATTTGAATCACAACAAATCTCGTTCTTGTATGTTGTTTGAAAACATACATCTAGTTTTTTTTAAATAGTTAAATGAAATGGTTATATCTTGAATTAAATCAGATGTAAAACGCAGTGTGAAAATTATTGAACATAGAGTAAATAGTAATTAAATGATTATACTTTACATAAATATTTCATATTGACGTAAAAAAATAATCAACAAACTGGACTGCTAAATAACTAGCGCCAGAGGGACAAATTTGAATTTTCAGTTTTATTTTCCAAATTACGGTCGTTTTACTTAGTACAAAATAAAAAAAATCGTCATACACAACAAACAATCTCTCTCCTTTTGAATTATATAAAAATAACAACTTAATCCGGGTAGATGACATTATGTTGCACGTGTGGCGAAACATATAATTAATTAATTTTGCCTATTAGTTGATATATATTTCAGAACTATTTTTTTAAAGAATCAATGAAAAGAACAAATTTTTATTTAAGTTCTGTCATAAGTGACAATGATGTAGTTTTACTTTTTTTTTTTGATGTTCATGAAAGTTGTTGAATCGCAGTGAAAATTTCCAAGATTTTACTTTCTTCGATGCTTTATAGCAAAATAATTACTCTTTGTAGTAAATAGCAGGTTACGTCGATTAATATGTTGTTTTTGGGGACGGCTTAAGGGTGTTGCTCTTTTGATGTTCCGTTTACTCTCAGAAACGCATGCTCAAATCTGACAAAACTGTCGTCGTGTTTAACGAAATGGCTTCGTGGAAAATGCTCCGAGTAAAACTTTCGTCAAATTGGCGAAACTTGTGTAGCAACTTTTTTAAGTCACGTGATCGCGCGAGGAAAGAGCCGTTGTAAATGATGAAATTTTCTTGACGATTGCAGAATCGTCAAAAGTGAGAGCTCTATTTCTGAGAGTGTTTTACTCCCCGTAAGGAAAATGTAAGGAATAGTTTAAAGGTTTTCTTTTCTTTGAAAAAACATTGTAACAGAGTTTTAAAATTCTCTTTTTTAATGAGTTATCATATAAATATTTACATAAAGTTTTTATGTGCATAAATTACTATGTATTGGTAGGAAGCATAAATATTATTATGAAAATTATCTTTTTTACTTATTTATCTATTTATTTTCCCTTCATCTTTTTTTTAAAGTTAGGACTGAAGAGTGATTTCCCCCTCCCCCTACAAGTCATAGATTTTACATGATTATACCTAACTTAAATTGTTCCTTTTTTTTTCCTTCCTAACTGTGGGTTACTTCAAAGACATGTGGGAGTATGGGTAGAGGGAAGGCCGTATCCAGCAATTTTTTTCGGGGGAAGTTACGACACACTTCGTTAAAGAAGATTTTGGGATTTATGCTGCATTAAGGAAAATTCTGGGATTTCTGAGGGGAGGTGGGCCCGTGGGCACTCCTCTCTAGTTACGGCCTTGGAGATGGGGAGTTTTAATAACAGTCAAACTCCGCGCATATTTTCTGTGTAGAAAACACTACATAAAAAAAAGAACTTTGGTACACTAAAACTGGAATTATATCTTCCTGCATGTTCGTTAGGCAGATATGATAGTTTACATGACGAAAATTATGTAAAATATCAAATGGTTTTGAAAGGTGATTAATGCTTTTGACATTATTCAGCAATAAACAGAAATGCCAAGTCCTAAAGCATTAGTTATAAACTTTGACTGCCTAAATGTGGTTAACTGAATTGGAGTGAAAGATTCTCATTTTTGAATGTGTTGTTACAACGGCGTCTCTATTTTTTGAGTTGTGTATAAATGGCAGGCTCTGTCAGTGGCGAAAACACAGCGTTGTATGCGGGGGTACCACAGGCAAGCTCGGTCTTCCAAACTCGAATGGCTGGCTCCGAACTGCGGGAAGTCTGTTCTGCAAACTGGTTCGCCGGTTTCCCCCTCCTATGGCCCTGCGGCTCCGAATGAAGGATGGTGGATCCTTTTTTCTCTTTCTTTTTTTTCTTTTTTTTTCTTTCCTTCCTCGCTGTCTCTTCCCTCAGAGTGAGAATTTTTTTTATGCTTGTTGTTTGATATTTCATCTTACCTGTGCTTCAGGGGTGTATGAGGTGGACAGGTTTTTTTGGCTTTGATTTCGGCGCTTTCATTCGGCGTCGCGAGCGGAGCTTATGGAGATAGCTTTCGCGTGGCCTTTCCTTGCATTGTAGCATTGACCTGTACGTGAAATTCTGGAAAGGCTAACCGGGAAGCTCTTAAGGCTGCTCTTCAGTCAGAGTTTCAAATCTTCGAAACCAATGTTAACCTACGGGAAAAGTTGGACTAAGTTTTAAAGTTCCTTTGAAGTTTTCGAGTCCGGAATTTTTTTGAGTATTTTTCAAGCCTATATCTCGGTCTTTTAGTTTTTACTTTTTTAAAATATCACTTACCGTATTTTTAAAAAAATCGTTAAAAAATTAATTTTGGAAAAAACGTGGTACTGTTAGACGTTTCGCTCTATAAAATATTTTCAAAGCATGTTACCGAAATTTTAAAAACAACAAGACCAGCAAAACATTTCCAGCTTTCTTTTGAACTTTTGTTTGAAATAATGCAAACATTTTTAAAGACAAAAAAATCCGTCCAAAGTTTGAAAATATTTCCAAAAAAAGCTCGAAAATCCTATACGCCACGCCTCCCACCGCTTCCCATGCAAGGGGGCATGATTTACGAGGTCGATTAGCTTAATGACTCTCACTCCGGGAAGCATTGCTGCTTCGGATTCGGACAATGGGGAAAGTGTAGTCAACCTCTTCAGACCCTCAAACCGGCCAGACACAGAAGACAGACCACATGTTTTTTTCGAAAGGGAAGAAATTTGAGAGCTTTTTGGAAGAAATTTGGAGAAGCTATGACTTATATGTAATCCTTTATATGGGCAAATTCCTGTTCCCACGGTACTATAAAAATATTTTTCACGAATTAAATGTTTGTACAATTGGGGAAAAAAACATTTTTTTAAAAATGTAAGCTTGAAAACATTACTGCTCTTTAATTAGTAAATCAAATGAGAAATTATTTAATGTAAGTAATTATTCATTTATAGGTTATTGATTTAATTTTCTTTTACACAATCCATTATTCTTTTCTTCAAAAACTTACTGAAGAGAAAAGCGTTGCCTTTACTCCCCCCCCCCCCCGCCCTCTTAAAGACAAATGTGTATGCCACAGATAAAACTAACTAAATTGAGCGAGATAGAGTTTTTTTTGTTTTTTACTGAAGGAATAAAGGAATGATAAACTTTAAATGTTTTCGTAAATTAAAAAGAGATTTTTGAGAAAATGAACGAAATTTCAAAATTTTATATTGGCCTCTTTCTGAATGTAATGTTTCAATAATTTGTGTTTTAGAAACCGAAAAAAATAAAAAATAAATATTGATTAAATAAACCAACATCTTCCGGTGGAGCTGGAATTTTGAAAAACAAAATTACATATAAAGGTCGACAGTTGGGGGCGGGGGGGGGGGGGGAATACTAACAACCTCCTTTCTTTCTTTTATTTCCTTTTTTTTAATGATTTTTTTAATGCCATTCGTAATATTTATTAGCCTTTTCTTTCATAAGATTTTTCCATCTTTCGATATCTTTTACTTCTTCTTATCCTACTTTTCCGTAAAAGTAAAAAAAAAAAAAAACAACGAAAGAAGGCTAATGTATCATATCACAAGAATATCGTTAAAAATAGGAAAAAGTCATAAACAAGTGAAGTAAATAAATACACATTGAAAAATGTAAAAAAAATTGAAAGTAGTTGTTTGAGATGGGGGGTAATTGTGTCTGTCGGTCTGTCTCCCCGCCCCCTGCAGGGCCCCATTTGTCCCCGAGGGCAAGCCCTCGGGGGCATCTAAAAATCCGATGCGCCAGACAATGGCAGGTGCGGGGGGTTCTGGGTGCGCATCTCTCCCCCCCCCCCCTCAATAACTTTTGAAGGAATTGTCCGATTCGAAAGATTTTTTTCCCTGCATTCGAAAGATCTTGGCGAGGACATCTCATTTTCATATTTTACTTTCTGATTTGAACAATTTTTCGTTCAATTCTGAACATTAGCGCCTTCGGGAAAAAATGAAGCAAAGTATGCAAATTCTGGGCAGAAGATCCAAGTTCCTTTGAACAAGCGTACTGTAAGTAGCTCTCATCGTGAAATATTTTTTTATCCACGCCGAATTTCATATAGTTCAGAAAAAAAAAAAAAAAAAAAACGACAGCGCCTACGGGAAAATTTCAGTCGTATACAAATCCTGAGCTAACCAACCGATTAACTTTAAATAAACTTTATCGGAAAGATGTTATGGCGTAGAACATATACAGTGGAAATCCGCCATTCGTCCTTGTCCCTCAATTCGTACGGCGCCAGGGGTCAGCTGGGTCGCCAGTTTGGCTTTTTTTAAGAAAAAAATCGAGAAATTATGCTCATTTTGAACTCGTCTAGAAGTAATTTGTTTCGCGTTTTGGATTTTTAAAAATTTTAATACTTTTTGAAATTTATCTGACAATTTTAGCTTTCTAAGGGGGCATCTAGAGGAAGTGGTTAAAGAACTTTCTTCTTCAGAGGAGGAAAGTAGTAAGAAAAAAAAGCATTTCCTTTGCAGAAATTAAAGAGCTGTGTTACTCCTGCAAGAAAACGCAGAGAGTGATGGGAAAACAGCATCCCAACACTGCTGTGGTCAACGGCAATGTTGGGATGCTTTGTTCAACGACAATGTTATTGGCCATTTTAGAAAAATTCTGAACAATCGTCAAAGCCAGACAACATTGGACAGGTTTTTAGGGAAAGAAGCCCAAGATTCTTCTAGTGCAAAAAGAAAGGACAACAGAAAGGGAGAAAACACTTGAAGGGATATTACCTGATGTTTTTATAGAAGGGGCCTCCTCTTCCAGCCCTTTCATTTCCTCATCTCAGCATTCCACATATGCCATCAGCTCACCTCAGTACAAGCAAAGTGCAGTTAAATTTTAATTTATCTATAATTTCATGTACAGTACTGTACATTTGTTTTTCATAGGTTTAAATAAGCAACCATCTGTGTGTCTGAACCGGATTAATCCAATTTACACTATTTTATGTGAAAAAATAATTCGCTATTCGTACAAGTTACCATTCGAGCTGCCTCCTGGAATGAATTGTGTGCAAATAGCGAGGCTCCACTGTACAGTACACTTCCTCGGGGAATGGCGAAAAGCATGGGACATTGTTTAGAAAACAAACCACATGTTTCTTTTCTTGAATCGCAAAAACTATTTCCTTCACAGTTCACATGACTAAACTAAATACAGTGGAACCTCGGTAGCTCGACGCGCAGATAAGTCTATACTAACCCTTGGTAAGTCGACAATCCCTCCCCTAATGGTTGGCCCAATGCTAATTTCAATGGGCGAAAAACTCTCAAACTTGACACACAATTTTCAGAAACCCCTGTAAGTTGACCTCCATTTTGTATTCTTATTAACTTTTTCCTCCGGTATTTTTTCACGGTGCACAATTCTGGGAATTTTACAGCGGTGTTTTTTCATCAATAAATGAATTCTTTTCTCGAAAGTGTTCCTAGAAAATTTCCTTATTCTCCTTGTACCTTTCTACGAACACGAGAAAAAAGTTAATTGCAAATTAGCAAGCCTAATAGTGCTGGGGAATTTGTTTTCTCTTCAGACGGAAAAGCAAACAAAAAATATGGATTTTTTTCTCATGAGGTATTCTGATTTAATGTTTATATATTTATTTATTTGTAATGTATAACTTTTCAAAATAATAATAGATAAATAATAAACGGGAATAATTTCGTACACTGGAATGGGCTCTTATAACTTGAATGGCAAGTAAAGAACAATACAGACCAATATCAGCAATTGAAGTTACGGAATCTCGGTAACTTGACACCTGCTTATCTCTACGGCCCGCGATTTTTTTAACCTTTTCAGTTTAGCCCGCAGCTTTCCAAAGGCTGCCCATTCCTGGTTATGCAATGTTTGCGGTGTGGCACTACGAAATAATATCTTATCATTAGCTAAAGAATAAAAACGATTTGGTTTTTTGTCATCCATAAGCTTACTTCTTTGCATTGCAACACGGGCTCCTTGTAACTCTGAAACACGTGTCCGCAATTTTTGATTATGTTGACGGTTTGTTCTTTAGTTTCGCAGCTCAAATGTAGACTAATTATTTCTCTACATTAAATTTATGCATGCGAACTTGCGTCATTAAAGAAAAAAACTATGTCTCTTATGCAAAATTTCTGAATATGATTTAAGTCGGGGGTTCCCAACTTTTTTTTTTTTCCTGGCGAAGCCCTTCTAAAACTTGGAAAGAAAATGGCGAATCCCTTTGGTAGTCCTTAGTAAACGGGTAAGAAAAGAATAAAATTTGCTTGCACATACATTTTCCAAGCTTCACAACAGTTCATAACAAGCAATGAAACACAATTCTAAAACATCTAAATGGAAATAAAAACTAACATAATAGCTACAATAATAATAATAATATTAGTAATACAAGCATTTTAAAAATTAATTACTTATTTTTATTATTTGTTCTTTTTGTATAATTAATAGTAGCAGTAAACATACGAATTTTCAAAAGCTCTGTTTTTAATAATTTTTTCCTAAAAACTGTGAAAAAGTTGTGGAATAGTGGAATGACACCAGAAATATAAGTTAAAAAAAATTTAGAATCAATCAATAAATATCTTAGGGTTCCATTCCCACGTTGAAATATACAAAATTCGCAACAGTTATGGAAATTTACAGAAATATTGGGAAATTTACATGTTTTCAAATTTTCATTGCGATAGAGCAGGAAAGTTGGAATAAAGTATTATTAAAATGTGAGTACAAAATTTGAAATTAAAATATCTTGCTTCGCACTAGCATGGAAAAAGTGAGAAATGGTAGTAGAAACATACCTCTAAAATTAATATAGATCAATTAATACCTTTTGATCAATAAACCACTTCACGATCCAAATTTTCAAATTTACGTAATGCAGAAATAAGTGCATTTCGAATTTTATGCGTATAGTTCCTATGCCCCACAACTTTTCCGTATTATCGGGAAAAACAATTTTATACAAAAAAAAAAAAAAAATCATTTTTAATCTCCGTTCTAATATGTATGAACATTTTAAATTTTGTTTTTTGTTTTGCGTTAGCAATTAAAAATCCAGCTATTGCAGTATTGTTTCGCGATTTGAAATTGTTCCCCTGAAAAAAAAAAATCAACTATTTCCATTGACTGGGTTTGAGCTTAAAAATTCCCTAGTTAGCATGGGAATTAATTAATTTGAAAATTGTTTTGATTTTATCTGTCATTTTTTGCTCTTTTCACCGGAGAAAAAAACTCTCCAAAATAATAATAATAATTACGTTTTCAATTATCTTCTTAGCCCACTGATGGGCATGTGAACCCGAATTGTTCATTTTCTCTGTCAGATTACTAATCACTACAATATGGATGCCTTTTCTTTCAAATGGTAAATTTTTTCTTGAATTTTGAAGGTTAATATGACGGGATCTCAATATGCATTAAATTTAACATTGATTTTAGACTTTGAGTCATCATATGACATTTATTTTTTCATTATTATTATTTTTGTTGTTGTTAATATTTTTTTTTACGAAAAGGAGAGAAATCCGTTCGTGATGCATGAAAAATTTCAGAATTTAAAAGTTATTGTCTCATTTTTTAACTGTATAATACATTCCTGTAAATTTGCATTTTGTAATGAAATTTAGCTCAACGAATCTTTTTATTTCGCACATCCCAGAAAACACAAAACAAACAAACATGACAAGGAAAAGAGCTATGTAGAATTCATTTCAGAAGATAGTTTTTGTGACGTCGGAAGTTCTGCTCAGGGGTTGAGTATAGGGGAACATATTGGAGATAGTGATCACAATACTATTAGGTTTTGGACCAGCTTCGATGCTCACAAAGGTGAAAATTTCAGATTTGTACCTAACTTCAGAAATGTTGATTATGTTGCAGTTAGGCAGGGTTTGAAAGAGGTTTTTTTCTTCTGGATTGGAGAATAGTGAAGCTGATCTTCAGTGGGAAGAGTTTAAGGGGAAATTGGAGAAAACAGTGATGCATTATGTTCCTTTTAGAAAGAAAGGGGATTCCACGAAAATTTGGCCCATGTGGTTCTCTAGGGACGTAAAAGAAGCTCTCAATTATAAGTAGGCCACTTTTCGGCGACTTAAAGAAACTGGGTGCCATGCTGACAGGATTTTGTATTGTGAAGCTAGACGGACTTTCAAGTATTTGGTACGGAGTAAGAAAAGGGAATTGGAGCAAAAGCTTGCAGATAACATCGAAAGAAATCCTAAGAAATTTTTTGCTTATGCTAATTCAGGGAAAGTTCGTAATACTCAGGTAGGCCTACTAGTGGATGAGAACGGGAACTTGATTCAAAATGAGGGGGATATTGCTAATATTCTAAATAATTTTTTTTCCAGTGTATTTAACAGAAACTGTATCTCAACAGTTGACATAAGCGAGACGCAAGCTAATACACAGCTTGAGGACTTTGTATTTTCTAGGGATGATGTGTTGTTTCATTTGAAAAAGATTAAAGCAAATAAGGCTCCAGGACCTGATGATATTTATCCAAAAATTTTAGTAGAATGTGCAAAGGAATTAGTGGATGTTGTCTTGACTATTTTCATATCTTCATATAACTCGGGGACTGTGCCAGCGGATTGGAAGCTGGCAAACATAACGCCGCTCTTCAAGAAAGGGTCTAAAACTAAGGCAGGAAACTATAGGCCTGTGAGTCTTACTTCAGTTCTTTGTAAAATTTTTGAAACTCTGATAAAAATCAAAATAGTGAATTTCCTGGAGGCTAATGGAGTGTTGACTGATTTTCAGTATGGTTTTAGGAAGGGTAGGTACTGTACAACTAATTTGTTGCATTTCTATGACAAGGTTACCATGGCATTAGATAATAAAAAGTGCGTAGATGTTGTTTACATGGACTTTCAGAAAGCGTTTGATAAAGTTCCGCATGAAGCTCTTCTTAGCAAACTTGCTTATATTGGTATTGGTGGAAAAACTTTAATTTGGGTTAAAAATTGGCTGACTGGGAGGAAACAGAGAGTAGTAGTGAAGGTCAATTATTCTCTGTGGATTGATGTTTTGAGTGGGGTTCCACAAGGTTCAGTTTTAGGGCTAATATTATTTATTATTTTTATTAATGATATTACTCAGAGTATTTCTGGGCACATCAATATTTTTGCTGATGATGTCAAAATCATGGGAATTGTGGACACGGAGGAACAAGTCAATCAGTTTCAAGAGGATTTAAATCAAATTTCTAGGTGGGCAATTAAGTGGGGTATGTCTTTTAATATTGGGAAATGTCAAGTGCTTCATTTTGGTCATGGGAATAAACATGCAACCTATTATTTACAAGGTTCCATCATTAGGGAAGCAGAAGCAGTTGTTGATCTAGGAGTATTGATTAGTTCCGACTTCAAATCCAGCCAGCAGTGTAGCATAGTAAGTAACAAAGCTAACAGGATGCTTGGGTTTATCAATAAGGCTATTTCGAACAGGTGTAAGGAAGTTGTATTGCCACTATACGGAAGTTTGGTAAGACCTCATTTGGAATATGCTGTTCAGTTTTCGTCTCCGTACCTAAAAAAGGATATTACCTTATTAGAAAGGGTTCAAAGGAGGGCTACTAGATTGGTAAGTGGTCTTTTAGACTTAGATTATGAGGTTAGGCTTAAAAGGCTCAATATGTATAGTCTTGAGCAAAGGAGAGTTAGAGGGGACATGATTCAGTTGGTTTAAATTCATTAAAATGGGAAATGTTGATGGATTGCAGCTGTGTGCTGAAAGTAGAACTAGAGGTCACTGTTTTAAGCTTTTCAAATCTCAGGCTAATCTTGAAATTAGGAAAAATTACTACTTCAATAGGGTTATAGGCAATGGGAATAGTTTACCAGAAGCGACTGTTAATTGCAGCGGGGTAAAAACTTTTAAGAAAGCTCTTGATCTTCTCAGGGGACTGCTAAATTGACTAGGACCAGCCTAGCTGGGCCCTGAGCCTGTTGCTGGTCGTCACTTTTGTATTTGTATTTGTATAATTCCATACATTACAGGTTTTGCATTTGAATAACTGAATTTGCCACTAAATCCTCTTGTCATTTTTTTGTGCATGTACATTATTTTCAGATTATTCACTGTTAATCATGTACTTCCGTCTTCAAGTTTCAAAAGGTATATTGAAACATTTTTTGAAGTATATACTCCGGAAACTGTTTTTAAATGCGCTGTAGATGTACTTCCTTTATTTACTCCTTATTATTTTAACCAGATGTACTTATCTCCTTTTGCGTAAATTATATCCTTCGGGAAAACCGTTGTCATTTTGAGTCGCATCGCATATTGAATCTTTATTGGCTATACCTAGCCAGGGGTCGGCAAGCTTTTGAGTTGAAAGAGTCAAAAATTACAATTTACAAAATTTCAAAGTTTTTAAAGAGCCGCAATTTTTTTTTGCCAACAATGAATAGCACTTGCATAAATCAAGTTTCTTGTTAAAAAAACTAATCTATTTATTGATAAGAAAAAATATCTATTTATTCATATATAAGTAGTGTTTTTTGCAAGAAATTAGATAATATATACATGGCATTATTAGATAATTATATATTATTTAAGTAAAAAATTAAAACAATTAAACATTTACTTGGAACACTATAACTTTTACTTCAATAACAAACAATTGAGCAAACAAATTAAATGGGAGCGATGGCTTTGCATGGTTATTCAATTAGAAACGAATTCAGAACAATTTTTAAATGTCTTTTTTTATCTAAAATAAATAATATTTGCCTATGGAACTAAAAAGCCGCAGCTTCACATCCAAAGAGCCGCATGTGGCTCGCGAGCCGCAGGTTGCCGACCCGTGGGCTATACTCATTTCTGTTCTATGCTGCTTCAGTTTGAACTGCGATCTTCCGCGCTCCTCCGTTTTTATTTACTGGATAATAAATACAGGCAAGCTCGCACATGAAGAATCGGCACAGAAGAAATGATGCAAATGCGCGTCTCAACCCCCCCCCCCCCCCCTTGTCGATGTGCCCCGTCTGTTCCGTATTTGCAGTTTTAAAATTGGCAGCCCTGACCTCAACCTGCAACCATACAAACTTTATCTCGATTCAACAAGTCTTGGTAAAAAGCTGTCGCCCTGCGAGGTCTTCTAATGGTATTTTTGTGCATTCAGTCATAGGAGAAAACCAGGAAAACTCTGACTTCTCGATAAGTATTAAATAGAAATTATCACAGCAACCACCTCAGCTCGCTTATCGAAGCAACGTTTGCATTGCCAGGATAAGAAATTGGGACTTCTGGTTCCGAGGAATATCGCCGTCCCAGTAGTCAGGCTGCCATTTTGAAAGTTTTGAGTACCTTTTGCGCAGGGAACTGGAGCAGAGTTATTAATATTATTATCATTATTATTATTTATGTTAATTTATTTTTTTGAGTTGTTATGCTACAGCTCCCCTCCGAATCTTATGTTATAGTTTCAAGTCCACTCCAGCTCCATTCACTGCTCTGAATAGTTTTTAATGGCAAATACAATATTTATCGCTTTCGTTTATTCAGTGTATTACGGAAAAAATTTAAAAGTCGTTTAAACCCTAATATTTCATTAAATATTTAATGTTTCGTACAAAATTAAGGAGGGAAAATGTAATAAATAAATGCACTCGGAAAAAAGACCACTGTTTCAAAACTGTCATTGCCAACCATTTGCTTATTCTCTTTCTTTTTTTTAAGTTCTTATTTTCCTTTCTTCCCTGCCTTCTTTTTCTTTTTCTTCTTCTTTTTTTTTGGTGCATTGTAATTGCCGCATACTTTTGCAACAGCGAAAGTATGTTATGCACATCCCCAGTTTCAAGTTCGTGATTTAATTTTGCTGAGTAATATATATTTTACAACAGCTAATACTATATCATCAAAATACATAGTAGATACTCATAGGTGTGCGTGCGGGGACTTAGAGATACCATTGTACCCCCATTAGCAAATAAAAATGAAAGCTAATTACAAAACTGGTAAACTCTTTCGCGTCTGTATTCAATTGATATGCTTCTTTGCGTTTAATTTGTCATAAGTTTCCTTGGAGATGCATCTGGGACCCCCATCTTATGGGCCCTATCAATGTGCAAAGTGTGCAAAGTACAAAGGCGCCATCATCTTGGGGGCGCCTCAGCGTAAGAGCAAAAAAAAAAAAAAAAAACCGATAATCCATGTTTTATAAAATTAGTTCAACAATTCTAGTTGTCTTCACGTAAGCAGACCCCCCAATGATAGTGACTCCTATCAGATACTCCATCTTTCAAGTGAAAGAACTTAGCGTCAAAATTCACTTGTAGCCCATTAGAAACAAAAAAATACATTATTTGTTTCATGTATGTAATTATTAAAGTTTTTAAAGTAATTGAAAACGCAATAAAATTATACACAATTTAAATTTATATTATTTTAGTTTGTATGATGAAAGAGGGCTAGGGGCGACTATTTTTATAAAGTCCAAGGGCGCCGAATACCGTCGGGCCGGCCCTGCTTATGGGTGTATTGTGATACCCCCTTTAGCACAGTAGCGTCCCCCCCCCCCTTTGCTAAAGCTCTGCGCACGCTTATATAAACACATATTACTTGACTACATATTGAAGTGCCAATGAAGCGGAACTACACAGAAAGTAAAGAACCATTGAAAACGTTCTTTTGTCAGAGAAAAAGAAAACCAGGATGTTTTATTCGAAAAATGATTCGGGAATTTTATTTTAAATGACAGAAATATAAAGCAAAGAAATAAAATGAATGTGATGGTCTCATCATATTGATTAAGTATTCAATATGCAATAATTAGGAAAACATAATTGAAGAAGTGTATATAAATAAATAAAATAAAATGCAAAATAACTAAATAAATTATGTAAAATAAAGAAAGAAACGCAAACATTCACATTTAGTTTTAGAAAAAAAAAGAGTAGTGGAGCTTAACAAATCTTCATTTGCTACTCCTGTTTCGAGCAAAACTCGTTGCTTAGTTTACCTCTTTTCTTATTTATTCATTTAATTTTAATCATACTAACGCAAAAATTTCTGCTCTTAAATTAAGCTTTATACAAGAGACGAATTAGCGCTCTATATGTAACAATAACTGAGAACAGCATTCAGCAAGTTTTCGCTAAATTTTTTTTTTTTTTTTTTTCTGAATATCAAACAATTTATCGCAAATTTTGATTGATCAATTTGTACTAAATTAGGTCTAGAAGCAAGTTCTCAGAAAGACAAACCTTTGTTTTAAAAGTACCGTTTACATTTTCATTTTTACAGCACTAAATATGCAATTTACAAACAGTTCGGGAGAATGAAAGAAGGGTAACAATATTTTTTCTTTTCGTTTCAACTCTCAGTCACAGAGAATTATTTTGGAACTGGAAAAGGAGCAACGTTGTGTAAGTAGTAGAAAACACGTGCATGCCTCTAGCTAATTTCTTTAAATACACTGACTGCAGGGGGTCTCGGCCTGAAGTGACAGGTCAAATATGGGGGACAGTAGACCCTTCTTCCAAGAGCTATCGTATATTTCATTGGTCGTTGAAATGTCAATCACTTGAGGTTGACACACTCCCCTCATGCCCTTCGAAGGCCATCTTAAGCCTAACCACGAAATTTTTTCTGACTGAAGAGCAGCCTTATATGCGAACGTTCCATCGAGCATTTTGGGGGTCGGTTAGACTTTCATTCGCCGTAATCACGATTACTCATCAAAGATTAATGATGAGCACAAAAAATCAGATATAACGAGTACGGGTAGGAAGAGCATGGATAGTACGATGGAACACAAGATCTACTCAGGGTGCTTGCGTTTCGGGGCACAATAGTACATACAGTGAACTCTCGTTGTGCCGATTTCTATCTCAATCTCCCGCTCATCTCGACGTTTCAAGTAATCATATTATATGCAATGCATGCATGCATTATACACACATACATATATAATTACACGAATATTTGAAATTCGAATATTTTGTGTCACTTAGCAAATTTTTGTGTGTGTATATATATATATTATATATATATATATATATATGTACATATATCTTTGTTGTGATGCATAAACTTGTAGTTTTGTAATTTATAATATTTCAGTAGTGCAAAGTAAAACTCAAGAAATTCCATTTTATGTATTTGGTGTAAATTTCGATAAACTGCATTTATTTCCAGTTATGAATGTTACTTTAAAATGGAACCAGTAAAATTGCATAGTTCAAGTGTAGGTAGTTTTCAAAAACTCTGTAACTCATTTGGCTGTCACCCAACAACATCTCCCAAAAAAGTGTCAACCCCTCCGCCCCCCGTTGTGACGCTTCTGATATATTATACAGCCACAAGTAATTGTGTTGAATAATAATAATAATAATAAACTTAATCACTTGTGGCTGTATTTCATTTCAAAGTCCAACATATTAGCACTGCAATACCGCCATAAAATAAAAAATTGAAAATTTGCACTTATGGCGGTGTTGAACTGGGTGTCCCGTACATTATTTCGAGGTAAAAATAAAGAATAATAGCTATTAATAAAAATATCGTATTAAAAGAAAAAGCATATTTTTAAATTTTTCTCTTTTCAGTTTGTAATTGTTATTGAAAAGAATATGAATAACCATGTGAAGATGAAAATCCTTTGCAGTTTTATGAAGATCAAATTTACTTTATTTGGTATTGATTTTAAAAAGGGAATCATATTGGAAAATGTTCTTATTTTTTTTTTGATAACAACAATGGTATATTTAGTACGTTTTTTGGCTAGTCTACACCTTATTCATAATAAAACAGAGTCTTTTTACGGGTGCATTACCTAGTAGTGCGGGCCTAATATATTCAATAATAATAATGGAAAAAACAGCGGAGGATTCGTTCTGTAACTGGATTTTTTAATTTGTTAATGTAATTTGATTTTCTTCCGTATGTATAAGAAAACGGGACAAACTACCTAAAAACGAGTGTGTCCCGTTCGAAAACGAGATGTGTGGTCACCTTATTTACGTCTCGTAAAATGTAGCGTGAGTTGGAGAACCATAGGTAACTCGGCTATTAGCTTTTAAAACCATGTGTTCATCTTTACAAAATGCTTTTTTAATTTTGAAGTAAACCCCATTTAAAATCGAAAATCAGTTAAAATTCCTGGAGCGGAATTACAGTTCTACTACGCAAAAAAAAAAAAAAAATCCTCCCTCTCTGTCTTTCATTTAAATGAATTCAAAAAGTTGACTATTCTAGAAAATGAATTACTCATTGTTATCTAGCAATCAGTAATGGAGGAAATAATTCTATGTGGCATACCTTATTTCTTTTAACTTTTTGAGCGAAGTCAAGAATTCATTTCTTCTCTAGCGATTCAAGTTGCTTCAAGCCTATTTTTTTACATATCCTTTGGAAGTTCATCGCCATAAGAGACGGCCACCAATTTACAAATTTTACGCTTCAACCAGTCACGCCGGACCCAAAATATGCAGGAAGAAAACGAAAATCTCAACAAATTACGCTTTTTTATTTCAGGCCAAATTCTCACATTTCTTCGAGACGTTCCACGAGTTTCTGTTTTCTCTTACAATTAGTAAGAGGCAAGCATAAAGTTTATTATAAGGTAATGTAATCTGTGTCGATTACGGCTAAGAACTTGTGTAGATAGAAGTATTGAGATTGATGTTTCATTTAATAAATTCAATTAAAAGCTAATTAATACTATAGCTAAAATTGTATTTGTCGGACAAATTTCACTGTTTTTTAAAATTTAGACCAAATTCTCACATTTCTTGCAGACGTTCAACTCGTTATTTGCCTTCTCTTACAATTAACAAGAGGCAAGCATGACATTTATTATGTAAGATAATGTAACCTCTTTTGATTGCGATTAAGAATTTAAGAAAGATGAATTGTTGAGATTAATATTTCATTTAATAAATTCAATTTAAAGCTAATCAGTACTATTGCTGGAACTATATGTCGCGAACTATTTACGTTTTTTAAATTTTTAACCGACTTTGCGCCCTTTGAAGCTTTCCAGTGTGGTATTTCCTCTTATAATTATCAGGAGAACAGTATGAATTTTTCTTATAAAGGAATTAATTAATTATCTTTACATGGTGTCGTGCCCGAAGCTCACAGGTCTAAAGCTCACAGTAGGAGAAACGTGGCTGTAGCTCACATAGACCAGCATCTCGTGTCCCAAGCTCACAAATATATTCGTACCCAACTCTCTTGTAACCCCCCCCCCCCCCCCCACCCGAAGGATGGTGGAAACGAGGAAAATGTATTATTTTGCTTATTTTGAACTTAACTATAGATAATTTGGGGTTTTGTGCATAACCTTTTATTTTCTTTACTCCTGCAGTGAAATTTCTTTTGCTCTTAATTGGTGGTATACAATGATTCTATTTAATTGTGAGTTCCACGATTTCACTGAATTTTTGGTTCTGTGCTGTTGTCTATCAACATTCCATAATTACAAGGGAACACTGGGATTGTTTACATGGTATTACTGGGGTTTACATTGTTACTGGGTATGTGTTGCAAACCCTCCCAAAGTAGTAAAAGAAATGTGGAATTAGCCCATTAAATTTGTACTTACTTTTAGATATTTTAAAGTATAGATAAATTGGGTTAAGAAAAAAGAATTTAAAAAATGCTTATGAGAATTTTATTATTAAAAGTTTTACGAAGGATAATCACTTGAAACTCCCCGGTACTCCTCCAAAGTAGTTAGGTTGTACACATAAAGCCCAGCAAACCTATCTTGGACACAGAATGACCTTTCGCCGGGCTTCACTTATCCGTGCTCGGAGGGGGGCAGCCCTAAGGCCTCGAGCTAACAGGGTAGTGGTGTGAAGTAGAGAGAGGTGCTCCTTTCAAAAGTTATTCCATGTCCATCCCTGGTTTCAATGATTTAATTTAGCACTTGTTTTGGTATCTTTTGAAAGGGAAACTAAATTTGAATCATTGCAGCAATTAGTAATTATTCTGTATAAGGTTCACTGCTAATTTTAGACATGTTACTGTGTTTGTGATTTGTATTTTAAGTTGCCCTTAATAAACAGGGACGTGAAAACTTAGTTGTGAGTGTGCATCTCAAATTTTATTACACATGCATATTTGAAATGTTATCTTAATATTACGCAGAAATCTGTAATTAACATAGCTAAGAACATGAGAAATAAATAAATATAAAATTTATCATATTCTCTGCAAAAGTCTAGCCTTCAGAACTTGCTACTCAAAGGCAGTCCAAACAATATATGCATTGGAACAGAAAATAAAATAAATGGAAGTTATTGTTAAATATTTAATGCAGTGCAAGTAATTTGCACTTGTACTGCCTAAAATTAACAAATCAAAACTATATAGGTCATAAAATCAACCTTATTAAAGTTAAAATAACTGCATAATTGTGTTTAAATAATAACTTTGCTTTTATCAATATTTTCTGCACACAGTCATTCGTTTTTGTTTGTCATACAAAACGATTTTAGTGTATAACACGAATTAATGTATATAAAATGTACCATGTAAACAAAGTTTAATTTTTTGTCACAACAAATTTTAATCCGATCTGAGCGAGTTATGATAATTGACTAACGTATCTTACGAATTATATCATTGTGCCTACGTAATCTAACTATTGCAACAAACTTTAACTATTTGCTCAGATGAATAGCTGACATAAAGCTGTTATTCGGGTTTTGTTTTGGAGAAATTTGACCACCCAACATACATTTGAAATTCGCACACTTGCCCAACACACGAGAAATTATCGTTCTTCGCGAAACCACAGCGAAAACGTAAACAATGTCATCTGATCAAAGCGACCAATCATAGAAGCCTTTACATCGATGAGGAGAAAAATCATCGAATTCATCTATCCGCGCTTGCAGAAGGTTGGAGAATAAGGAAGGTGAATTATTCGCGATCGCGCGATACTTCAATTCGGGAATTATTTCGCAAACAATTCACGATTGTGAATAAGGCGGTAATAGAAAAATTTGAGTCCACAGAGAATGAGAAATCAGTAGCCTGCCTCACGTTGACATTGTACCTGATCTTTGGCTTCTAATCTTATTTTCTAAATAAGATGGGCGTTTTTAGAAAAATGATCTGTAATGTAAATTATGAAAAATATAACATGGTCATTTTTATAAACATAATTTAATTAAATGATTAAAACGCATGTCCCACATGTATGTGGGCAAAATTTGAACAATGTTTTCAAAGGTCAACAAATCGCAGCAGTGACCAATTTTATACAGAGAATTTCATGAGCAATTGGATATAGTATTAAATCATTTCTTCTTCTATGGAAGTTACTAAGATAAGAATTTTTCTAATCATATCATCATTTCTGTGGTAAAAATATTGGTAGCTGTCATAAAATAATTTAATTTTTTAAGAAATTTATGCAATAAGTACAATATTTGAACATTGTCCAGTCCATGGCAAGTACAAATCGTTTATTACTTGCAAATACTTGCAGAATTTTTGTGTGACTAAAACAAATCCCACGTTATTACACACCTTTTTTTATCTATTTTAAAAATCGACAAGGGCTGGAGGGACATGAGCTCAAAGAGATTAGGTAATATTCTTGACAGTCTATAGACCTTTTTTAATTTGTCAAAGTGGTCACTCTCAAAATGTACCTTACGTTTGATGACTCGGGTAGGCTACATACGACTTCACTCGTATGTATCGTATTTATAGTTAGCTTTAAAAAATATCAATAAGCTGTGGTCAGTCAAAATGAAGAACCCTCGCCTTACAATTGATGACTGGGGTGTTACATACGACAGTAATCGTATGTATATCGTATTTATAGTTAGATCAAAAAAATAAAGTTATTCTCTATAAATAAAACCTATTTTGATGCTTGTTAAAATATGATGTATTATTATATATTACATTATACATACATAGCAGGGCACGAAAATTATATTGCCCGACTTGCCTGGTGCATGTAAAAATTCCGATCGGGCGGGAATTTTCTACCCTTATATGCCCGGTAGGGCATGTAATTTTTTTGACAAATATTTCTTTCCAAAACTTTACTAAAACTTATGACATATTACGTAATATTTATTTGTAATGTACTTTTTTAATGATTTAGGTTAACGTTAAAATAATTCTTGATTCAGATATAAAGCTGTTATTTTAATTTTTTGTCTGATTAATGCTATACCACAAATTCAAATGTCTTAATTAATATGTAATAAAACAACTTCTGGGCATGTAAAAATTTTGTTCGGGCATGTATTTTTCAGACAAACATTCCCGGGAGGGCATGTAAAATTTTAAAGATTTTTCGAGTCCTGAGTTTCGAGTCTTATAGTTTCGCACATTAAGTGATGCTATCACGACATAGTAACAGATTTCTTTGTAAAACAAAATTCCCCTTCCGAAAAAAAAAAAAAAATAAATAAATAAATAAACTTAAGAGTTACCGTTGTAATTGGCATGAGAAGTGGCTGACTCTTTGTTATAAACTCCAACTTTATTTCTTTCACATCTGAACAGCAAATAACTTATCTTCAAATGATGTTTCGATTTTAAAGAAACACCTGAGAAAGAAATTAAAATAAGATTGCTTTTTTTTTTGTTCGGAATGGCATGTATTTTAAAAGTTATAAACAATAAGTAAAGGTCCAGTTGAAAGTTTATCTTCAATGCCCTTTAAAATGTTGTGCTAGAATATAGCATTGCTTCTCGTCTGGCTCTTTTTGATTTACTTATTTTTTAGCTTTCAACTGAAAATGTCGGCATGTTTGAAAAACGAATGATAAAAAAAAAAAAAAAAAACAGAAAGATAAATTCTGAAGAACTATTTGTACACAATAAACTCGAGCCAGTTAGATAACGAGATTTATTTTTAAAATAAAAAGTTAAACAATTTTGAAGCTTTTCATGTTATTTTTACTTCTGATGGAATTTCAGCTCCTTTAAAAGAATTTTCAAAAGCCAATTCCTTGTGCTTCTAAAAAGCGTTTTGAGGAACATTGATATTAAATCTTTTTTTCTTTTCCTTTGTTGATGCTTGCTATTTTTTTCGCAGTAGTAAGGGTATTTTGAAATTGTGATTTAGTTTTTTTTCCCCCAGCGTAGATTTTTAGAGGTTTCTTTAAGTGGGAAAAAATATTTTAGGAGGGAAATAATAATCTGAAATAGCCTTTCTTTCTTATTTTTTAAAAGTGACTTAACGGGTCTCATAATTTTGCATTATCAATTCATTGTTGGCTGAATCCTTTGTAGTGTTGGGCTGGCTATGACTCCAACTTTCTATGTCGGTACAATGCACTGACTGAAAACTATTTAAAAAAAAAATATCACGTTTTGTTTTTCAACACAACACGGATGTACTCTATTTTTATTTCTCGAGTGATATCCTTCTTGATATTTTTACCTATAAGCATTTGTTATCCTAAATTCATGTAACCAAACGTGCTAACTCTCCTGCTTTAATGCTCAATCTCCTGTCTCCTGCACTCACACAACGTTTTCCTGCGTTTGAAGCAGGTTTCTTATTAGGTTAAAAAATGCTTACCTGTAAGTATTTTTTAACGGAAATTCATGTAACCGAACATGCCAGTTCTCTTGCTTTTGGTTGAGGCTTCTGCTTTATTATAGCTAAATCGCTTGCCTCCTGCCATAACAGAACTTTCTCCTGCTTTTTAAGGGGGATAAAGTCGCTGAAAATTGCGATTATCAAGAGATAAACTTAAACTTCTGGTCAGCTTCGTTCATTTCTTAAGTAGCAAAATTTTAGAAAACTGAATAATCTCAAAGCAATTGAATCAGATGTTTTATTGCACTAGAAATTTTGGCAATGTGTTTTTGAAAAATGCAGGGCTCCCACGGCTGCGCCAATTGCGCAAAACTGCGCCAAAACGATTTTTCTGCTACATGCTGCTACAAAATGCTCTTTTTCCGAAAATTTGCGCCAAATCGCGATTTTTGGAAAAAAATCGAAAAAATTTTAAATATTATATTTTTTTCACCTTAAAATCGACATCATTTGTTACATTTTTCCTTTAGTCAACTAATTTTTTACCTTTGAAGCAGTTTATTAATGAATATTAGCTCTACCCTCTCTTAAGAACATCAAATATGGATGAGAAAATTGAGCAGAATTGAGTGATGTATCCCACGCTTGTAGAAAAAACAGTGAGACGATTTCTAATATTATTTAGTATTATAGAGAGAAAAATCATTCCTCTTATCACTATTTATGTTGAACATTTGATTTAGTAAGTTTTTCTTGAAATAGATAAAGTTTACAATTTCATGGAACGTGGAAAAAATAAACTTAGCGTTTTTCCTCAGTGCACATTTTGTTTTCTAATGTTTAGGAAATTCTAATCAATGTGAAAAATCAACCACAGAACAGATGTTAAAAAGATTGCTGCTCTATTATAACAATTCTTTAAAATTCCTTAAGCCTACTTTCCACGTGCAAGCAAAGGAGCGCGTACGTTATATACGATCTTTTTGCATCCGTTACAAAAAGCGGATTTTTTTCATTTCAACTATTTATAATGTTTCTTCTCAAAGTAAATAAATAAAATGTATGTTTATTTTCAATAAAAACGTTGTTTGAAAATATATATTTGTTCCCGAAAGTGTTTAGAGGTAGACTTTCAAACTCTGTAAAATTAAACATTGAATTGCAGTTTTTTTTCTTTTCTCATTACTCTTAAAGCTCTATAATCTATATCATATAACCACAAGCAAAAGATAAAACATAAATATAAAGAACAAAATAAGTTTAAAATAATACAGTTAAGTTAGAAAATTATTAAAAAAAGCATGCACATCTTAATGAATTGATGATCTTTAGCAAATATGTTAAGCAATATTATTAGAAGAAATAGAAATTTTGTTGTGGATGAACAACCTCATAAAAGTACTCTTGCTTAAAGTTTCAATTTTTTAACTAGATTTGAATATGAAATTATCCTTTCTCTTTTCATTCAATTTAATGCATTTCCTTTTTCTTTTAATTCAATTTAGTTTCTTTCAGCGTCCAACTGCTGTAATTCTAGGACTCTTAAAATTTAACTGTAACTATTACACAATTTTTGCAAGATGTAAAGAGAAATTGTTGGAAAAAAATTAATCATTAGACATTAAATTATCAACATATAGTAAAAAATACATTTAGTCTTTCTATTATAGAACTGAAAAATGTAATTTGGTTCTTGAATTTTCTTGTTGCAAAATTATGAGACTCAGCAATTTACTTTTAGCTCCATTAATTTAATTACTTCCAAAGCATTTAAGTGAGTATTTAGGATTGAAATTTAAAGGAATATTTCTTAAACAGAAAAATGGACCACTCTGGGAACCACTGCCCTATTTGAATAATGTGTCAACTCTGCGTTTAAAAAGAAAGGAGTTATCCTCACTTTCATGTTCATACAAGTCATTTCTGTCTTATTTAAAAATTATTGCATCTTCATCTTATTTTTGCAGCTGATGGAGGTAGTCAAGCATCTCCAGCACAAAATTTTCAGCACTCGCTAGACTTTAAGGGGATCCGTATCTCAAAATGAACAAACATAGACTTGACCTACTAATCAAATAAGGCTTTAACTTTCAAATAAGATTCTATTTTGATTTATCATAAGTGTATAGATTGATTGGATAAGTTTTAGATTTTATCCAATTTTCCTCCAATATCTTTCAAAAGTCTTTTTGTATTTTCAACTGAAGAATACTTATATAATAGCTGTAAAACTATTCATAAATCATCATAATTTATTAGTTTTGTTTCCAGATCTTAAAGTTAAATATTTAGTTCACATTTTAAAGATAATTAACTGTTTTTAATCTCTATATTGAAATAAATGCAGCAATATGTATGAATGTGGTAAATTAATAATTCTCTTAGTAACATAAGAGATTTTGAATCTTTTATTCATGAAGAAGTTGAAACAACAAAGATAGAACATGAAAGCAAAACTGTGTTGCAATATTAACAAAGAAGCACTTTCAACTTCTACACTAAATTTTGTTGTCTGAAGGCTGACATATATCTTAATATTTTCCCGTCCCTTTTCTTAGAATATGCTAACTAAGGTACGAAACTTTTATTTTTAAACTCGCAGTCTTGTCTTCAAAGGTCGGTTCCGAGAAGGAATGACATAACGGAACAGTCAGCTCTATAATATGTGGCATAAACTAACCAGAAGGTCTTGGTCTTTTTTCTTATGTCCACGCTAAGCGAAAGCGTGGTTAAGGATTAGCGTGAGTTATTCACCAAGAGGTGATACGAAGCACTAGATTCCTAGCCTCATTTGCAAGGATCTTGAGATGCGTGAGATATTCTCACGCCCCGTGTGGGCGGTTGCCAATCGGCTTGAAGAACTTCCATGAGAATAGGCGGTAGTGCACGAAGAGTCCAGGTATTTACTGCTTGAGAAAGGATTGGAAAATCGTGGTAGTTTGAGAAAGGTTACGCTTTTAACGTAACTCAGAACTTCTGCGAGCGGTAACTGTTGTTTAATCACTGAGTACACGTAACAGCTGCTGATGGGTCGACATGAAGTATGAATAATATTATGCTGTTATGCAGTCATGTAGTTCATTTAGGTTTAACGAATAAAAGTAGGCAGAGCAGAATCTCGAGCATACGTAAAGCTCTGCAGTGAATGATTCTTGTTGATCTTAATTGATACCCGGCAAAGGAAGTTCACTTCCGTACCCAAATCCAATTTTCGAAGAAGAAGATTCATACATGGTGTCCTTGCGTTTTCTTCATTTATGTTTTGTTCTTATTTACGTTTTTCAAAATTATTGAATCTTTTATTTTGTTCAAAACTATTGCAAATTAGTGTGTATGTTAAATTTGGGCATATTTTACAAAGAAATGTGTGAAGCTTCTTTTTTTTTTGGTAGTTTTGTTTTTACATTTTAATTTTTATTTTTCGTCTTAGTAGACTTTCGAAAATAATTTGGCACTGTTCATTAAGGAAATTTTCGGCAGTAAGCCAGTTGACCAACTTTTTCTGAGACATTGTTTCAATTTGAAAAAAAAAAAAAAAAAAAAGCCGTAAATTACACCGATCAAAATTTTTTTAAGGTGAGCATTGTATCTTCAAATGGCTTCCTCCCTTTCTTTTGGAAAGTAGATATCCTGTCACTTTCTAGAATAAGATTTGGGGGGGGGGGGGGGACAACGATTTTTAAGTTTGCATATAGCTGGTTTTGAAATAATTTCACGCTGCCAATTAGTCAAAAAAAAGGTACGAAATTTTTAAAAATAAATAAATGAACAAATGAAAATAAATAGCAAGTAAACAAAATATATTTCAAAACAAACAGAAATACCCATTTTGCTATTACTACACTCAAATATAACTAATAACTATCTTCATTAAAATTTCAAACCTGCAGAAAATATAATTCGATAATTACGTTTATAGTTTCAACTGAAGTTCACTGAAATAACAAAAAACTTAGAAAATGCTGTACAAAAAATGAACAATGAAATTTATCAAAACATAGAAATTAAATTTACAGCGAAAGATTTCATCTATAAAATAAATAAATTCGTTTGTACTATTTTCCTAGAGAGATGTATAGGAATGCAGAATATTTACTCTGAACGTGCAGTTAGTGGTTGTTCATATATATCCAATACATATAATCACAAATATTTAAAATATCAATTAACACTTCTACATTTCTCCATTCCCCGTGCAGCAAAGCGAGCTAAAACTGAGCAAAAATAAATAACAATTAGTAAGAGGAATATAATGGTTATGGAATCACATTTTAATGCATAAACTGATAGGTTTACGAAACGTTATATTTTTTTTTTTTTTTTATGAACTTTTTTGAATCAGTGAACATTTTTGAATCATTCACAAATATTAACTATTATTCAGTGAACAGATTTGAATCATTCACAAATATTAACTATTATTCAGTGAACAGATTTGAATCATCAAAAATATTAACTTATTCAGTGAACATTTTTGAATCATTCAAAAATATCAACTATTATTCAGTGAACATTTTTGATTCATTCAAAAGTTTTCACCCTATGGAGAGCAATTACGATTTGATCTGTAGCTTCAATACCTTCGAGTTTTCTCAATCGATTTCTTTACGTTCAATCTGATGCAAAATCGGAGTTAAACAGTGGCTCCAGTTTGGGCGAAGAGCATGTTTTTATTACCTAATTATGTAGGCGTTATGGCCTATGAACGGAAAGATTGAATTTAATTGGGGTATTAGTGGCATAACACTCTCTGCGGTCACTTTATAGGTCGAACTGTTGGGCGTGGGTCAACAAGAATGACCTATATTCCTACCATTTCAATCTCATCGGCCAGCAATATGGTGTTAATCTAATCAAGGAAGGAAAATCAAATGTTTGTATTTAACTCTCGGCAAAAAAAAAAAAAAAGATCAGCTTGTAGCGTGGTAATTTTTTCACCTCTTTTATTTATTGCTTAAGTAAATGGCTTTTTAAGTGCCTGATTTGTCTTGTTTCCAACTAATAATCGTTTGAAAATTTCATTTCCTGCTGTCTATTTGACGACAAGTAGCATAATGGATTATCTACTATTTGAAGTTTAACTGGAATAATGGAATAAGAAGTAAATGAATTACTTCGGGGCTCTGCGCATATGAATATGTTTATTAGTTCAGATCTTATAAGATTGTATTGGCGTATGATTGCATTTCAAATATATTTTTTTTCCTTTATCTAGTCACAATTTTCTCTATAAAATGCAAAATTTTGTATATTGCGTTCCTATCTATACACACTGCACAAATATAACACTCTCACACCATTTATTTATTGCTCAATTCATTTTTGTGGTTGTGACATTTGTATTTATATGTTTGCACAACAATTAAAAAAAATTAAATTTTAGCTTCAATTTTTATCTTTTAGAATGTAACGAACCCTCGTGTATCTTAATATAAAGTATAAAGTTTCTAAGGCAAAATGTTTTTCTTAAAAAATATTAATTTGTGCATGTTGCGGGTGTGAAGTAAATGTCACATCCGCAACATTCACAAATTATTTTTTCTTAATATAAAACTTTTTTTTATAAACTTGACGCTTTGTATCAAGTTATGTGATGGCTACTTAATCAAAAATATAAACATTAAAAGCTGAAGGTTAAAATTCTTTAATTGTTGTGCGTATATATGCGCACAAATGTCACATCCGCAGCAATGGATTGAGCAATATGTAAATGCATATTGAATCAGACATAATTCTAAACATTTCTATAACTTTTGCTTTCCAGTTAAGTTTTCGGTAGTTTCGATAATTTTTTTACTCGCCCTACTTCGATCTCCACGTACTGAAAATATGTCCCAAAATTTCTACTTAGCTGGAAATTTGAAGTTTTCATAGACTTTAAAAAACATGACACAAAATTGCATTATTTTGCACTAAAATATATGAATAAGTGCATAAGATATGCAAAGGTTGTCATGCAATTTACGTTTCTTTGATGACTTTATTACTATGCAAAAAACGGAGTGGGAGTTTTAAAAACATCATCTCAGAAATTTTCATTTTTCGTTACTTTTTCTTATGTATTACTGAATTCGATTTTAGGGAGACATCTTCGTAATTTATCTCTTAAACAGTTGGAATAAGTGGTAAGAACGTAAAAACTGTGATCATAACTATCACTTTTATGTTTGCTTATGTTTTAAGGGGGGAAATACGTGTAAAACGGCGTATTAAGAGCAATTTTCATGAATTTTTTTTACGTATAAAGAATACATATATTTTATTGATATTTTGAGGCTATTTTATAGATATATTGAAGAACATTTACTGAAATTTTCAAACATATTTCTTGAAAAATCCCGGAGATATCGGCTGCTGCACACTGTAAGTCGCCACCCGGGTCAGCAGTTTGCGTACATCCTAGAGGTCACAATTTTTATCGGAAATCAATTTTTTCAAAATCTGCTTTTTTTATCAGTTTCTCTTCTAGTTGAACTAAAATCATCACAAAAAATTGAAAATTTCTATTTTTTAGAATGGGAAAATTAAGTATGATTTTTAACCGTTTTTTTTTTTTTTTTGTCCTTTTTTACAATAAAAAAGTAAAAATAAAGATATGTTTATGATTCTAGTTCAACTAAAGCGTGTATATAAAAAGAAAATGTGTGCTAAATTTGATAAGGATTGATCAAAAACTCTGCGAGCTAGAGGGTACGCAAATTCGAAAAAAGTATCTTCGAGAAAAACGCGTTTGAAGAAAAGAGTGGTATTCAAGGTAAATTTAAGGCAGTAATGAATCAATTTTTTTAATACTTATAGATACTAATACTTATAGGAATTTATAGTTAGTTATGCTTTGCTATTAAAAAAATATTGTTATTATGTTTTATGTAATAAAAAAAGTATTCAATCTAAATAAATGCGATACGCAAGCTTTGGTGTGGAAAGTATACGGTTTGGTTTCCTGAGTTCCAGTTATTTTGGAAACGTGCAGATATTTATTAGCAAAATATTTAAAAAAAAAAAAAAAACATTAAAGCATAAATAAATGTCAGAAATACAGCATTATTACCCTTTGCAACATTTTGCTTCGTGTATCAATGCTAAGGATTTTATTTACGTCTTCATTCTACCATTTCAACTAGTAACTTGATACTACTTCCCTCTATTGTCCAGAATTTTACTTAAACAAAAAGTGATTTTATGTACGATAATACCACGTGCAGCTTTAAGGGGAATCGCAACAGGCCTCCGGCAATCTTCGTCTCCCATGTTATCTCTACGGAGCGGGTTTTCCACATCTCCTGAGTTTATTTTTTGGAGTATCCTCATGTAGTTTTTTGCATGTGAAGCACCAAGGAATGCTTTTTATCTTTGTCTTTAGAATTTTGAAGTAAGGAGTAAAACTTTTTTAGAAATGAGAAAAATACTTGCTTTGCTAACTTTAAAGCGCCCTCAAATACGTCTTAATTAAAATATTTAAAAAAAATGAAAGTAATAGACAGACGAAATTTGCACTGTTTAGCGTCTGAATAAACATTCAGAAGTTCATTTCGTCCAATACTTCAGCTGGAATCTTTAAAACAAAAACAGTAGATTTATCGCAAAAAATTGAGAAAGTATCGCAAAAAATTATTCACTGCTTTGCAGCGCCCTCTGGAAAACAGGGAATTTCTGACGAAAAAAGGGAAGAGTTTCAGAATGAGGCATCAATCAACTGTCATCCTTTAGGCAAAAAGTGATTAACGGTTGATTTACTAGAGTTTATTGTTTGAGCGGGAGTTTTTCTGGGGTTTTCAGGCAGGGGACAAGACGGTTTTATTTTGCTTCCTTCTTGGCCTTTTGAGCGAAAGGATCTAGAATTGAAATTTCCGTTTTCCGTAACATATTTTAACCCATAGTTTTTCAATGTCTTAGTTATTGGAATTTGTTCTATGTAATGGCAGAACCAAGATATAAAAATAGAAGCTTTAAAATTTTACTTTGCTTAAATAAAATAGGTTTTTAAGCATTCCATTTAGAAAGAGCCCTACAAAAATATAATTTTCACAGTAGCTTTGATTTATATAGCATAGTAGCAATGTGTTTAGATTGATTCAAATGATGTTTGTTCACACTTACACCCATTTTGCGTACTTCGAATACTAATGAAATACGCCAACAAACTACGGTATCATTTCTGTTGTCTTACAACGTAATTAGAAATACCCCTGTGGAATTTAAATACCATTTCTTTCCAACGACAGGTACACATGAAAAAAGAAAATTAACGAATGATTAGTTCAAAAGCACAAACTGCTTGTAACATTTTTTTTTTTATATAAAACACATTAATTACTTGTTTTAAAAAAGCGTTTTGAACCCTCACCAACATCGTATCATATCCAAATATACTCGTTTACTCTATCTCTAGTATAGCAACAGTAAACAAACAGAGGTGACGCATGCGCAAATCGCTCAAAAGCAACATAGCTTTGCTTGGCGTATTCGGGCGAGGAGTAAAATCCTGCCAAGAGGAGCGCGATCGCAGCGCCATCTGAACTTTCTGCGTAGCTGGTAGTGTTTCTAAATTCGCGCCCCGGGCGCCAGATTTTATGGGCAGCTAAGTTGACTAAGTGTGTGTGCGTATGTATTTTTTTTATTTTTTTTTTTTTTTCAAACTAAAAACCGAAAAAAAAAAATTCTGTTTCAAATTGCTTAAAATAATTAAGGAAAAAAGAGTGAAATGCTGAGTCAAATTTAGTATTGGTTTAACGCGAATAAAGAATAGATGGAATGGTCGAAGAAAGAAAGAGGGGGTAGGAGGTTTCAGTAAGTAGTGCAAATGTATTTGTATTTCAGAAACCATTGTTAAATGTTTACATCTTATCTGAGAATCACCCTACTCAGAGAAGGATTCTGCGACCGATGGCCCCTTGGAAGTAGCGATACAAAACAAGGCAAATGCGTCACAATGCCCCTTTTCTGCAATAAAACCATAAAACTGTCCCAATGATGTATTCCTTTTAGCTGACAATGACAGGTGCTTGTCTAACTATTGGTCTTAAGGGTAGGGCCCTCATGGTCCCTGTTAGTCGTCCGAATTTTTAATTTGAGTAAATTCAATTACCGTAATTATCGGTAAATAGCCCGCATCGTTGTATAGTCCGCAGGAAGAAAAATTCATCCTAAAAAGATCAAGTTCAGTGTATAACCCGCATCGTAGTTTAACCCGCACCCAAAACAAAAACAAATACATGAACAAATCACTCTGTAAGGTACACTGTTTTATAAAGTGTACAGGAAACAATTTTTAATTACAGAACACTTAAGACTTAACATTTTAAATTATATTGTAAAAATTTTCATTTTACCATATTTTGTTTATAGATGGTTATTTTGTTTACACATTTTGTTTATACAGGGACATGTGCTCTGGTCCTACTATCCCATTGTGATTAAGTTGGTATGGAAGCAAAGGCTTGCATGGGGAATTTAAGAGGGGATTGGTGAAATTGGATCATCGTTTCGAAACCTATCATTTATTTCTTTCAATTTAACAATCAATTTAATTTTCTTTTTTAATAATAATTATTATTTTTAAAATTCCGTGTATTGCCCGCATCGTTATATTGCCCGCAGATAGTAAAAAAAGGAGTTTTTTCGTAGATAACCCGCGGGCCATAACACAGATAATTACGGTAATACTCGCCATTTTACAATTTAGTTGAAACTAGAAACAATATTTTCTATTTCAATTTGCTCGCATTGAAGTTATGTTTGAATTTTTCGGATTGTTTGAATTACTACCTTACAATGTAAATTTTAAAATCATATTTTTTTTTTAAATGTTGAAAATATATAAAAGTTCTGAAAAATTCTAAATTTTGTCATGTAGAACACTTAAAATCTCTAAAGAATTATTTTTGAAATTACTACTACAAAATTTAAGAATAAAATGAATTTTTTGTTTTTAAAATAAATTTATACTTATTTAATATAAATTTAGATCTTTTAACATATTTATTTATAGTTTAAAAGAACACTTACAATGAAAACATCAATTACATATGAAGAAAATTGAAATGAAAGTTGATAATTATTTCCATAGCTATTTATTTATTGTTTTCCTAAGAATAATTTTTAAAAAGATGACTTCACTTAAAAGTATTGCCTTTTAACTTTTAAATTATTGATGCTTTACTGAATAATTACTGTTAAAAATGACTTCCAAAAATAAAATCTACCAAGTACTGTAAGTTTTAACTGAAGTCCTATCAGCAATCTAATAAGATTAAAACATTTTAGTATGTTTTTCTGCTTTAAAAAACAAAATAGATGTGTATAATTTTCTGTTGTAAAGGTACCAAAATGAAGTACAGGCAGCGAAAGTTTGAGAACTTTTGGTCGGTATGAAACAAAAAAATGCGATGTGAAACGATGAAGCGCTGCAGAAAGTGGGATCACTTGGATTGCGCAATCAAATCTTGAAGCAGGCCCGGGAGAAAGGGAGAAATTGCTGACTTCGAAGACGGCCCTGGTTCACTACACCTCAAGATCTCTTGCAAAGACGCTCTCAACGGCTTGTGGCCCCCTTGTATGTACCAAATCTTGTCGTGGCCTCGAGTTTATGCATATACTAGTCAACTCAGCGGTCATACGAAATGACCGCTGTTCTAAATATTATAAATATTAATTAAAATGATTTGTGGAAAGGTGTCTGCTAATTCAAACTGAATTACCCAGGTCAGACGCCCCTTCACTTACTGTCCCACACAACTATATACGTATTTACTACATAATCAAATTGTTTGTGAAAATTATACATTTACCATCGAAAGAACTTATTGAAAATTTTATTATGCTTTTCAAAACAAAAGTTTTAACGAAACTGGAAAAAAGAGCACTGCCACTCTAATAAGAAAAATTTAAAAAGCGCAGACGATTAATAAATAAATTAAAAAGAACGAAAGGATTAAATTAAATTCGCATATACATTAATTTTTAGCGGAGTGTAACGTCTTCTTGGCGACCGCATCCGGTCTGAAGGGGCATCCGGTCCTTTTTGCCTCGTTCCGAAGCATCCACTTCCCTTCGGTTCCTTTTTATGTTATCTGCATCGAGAAAATACGATACTTCAAAATCCAGATGCAAGCTGATTTTTCCGTCCGAATTTGGCCCCTGACCTCTGGCATCCGTTTTAGCCCAAAATCTATTTCCGTTCCCAGGGTTGTGTGCCCGCCGACAAAAGAGGCGGCCGCATCCCTCTCTCGATTTTATCTGAAAGGGGGCTGGGCAGTTTCCGGAGTTCCGGCCAACGGACATGTAAGGAGGAGTAAGAAAATTCTGAGTTCGAGGAGAACATCTTTTGACGAGGAGAGAAACGGACGTGTTCCGTCCACCTCTGTCAAACTGTCTACCAACCCTAAGTTTTAATGAAGCTGTAAATAATATGTAAATAAAATCTTGTTAAGTTTTACCATCGAAGTCATGCTCTACCACTCGGCATATACACAAGTCCTCACGACGTTACAGCATAAATTGGTGTTCAGCGGTGCGATGCGTAGACTGATAAAAAGTATCCGATTTCTCCCTTCTCCATGAAGACAAACGAATGCTTGCCTTTCGAAAGGAGATGTTTCTGCACCCCGCAGAGAAGATATACTCGCCCCGAGTGGATGAGACTTTCAGCACCCCGCTGTGAGCCTTGCCGTTGAATCGAAAGAGGAGAATCTCCGAGAAGTCTTTCTTCCGTTCATTTTTGGTTTTGATGAATGAGAAAAAAAATTTTGTTGTGCTCTGCGAACATCCAGTTTGCAGTTAGGAAACATCCGTTTCCCCGTGTCATTTCGTGTTGCAGCTATCCTGGCTGAAAAGAAGAAAAAATTTTTGTTGTGCTTTGCGAACATCCAGTTTGCAGTTTGGAAACTTTCGTTTCCCCGTGTCATTTCGTGTTGCAGCCACCCTGGCTAAAGTTTTGCAGTTTCAAAACAACCTGTTTCAAGAATTTTGTTTTACGTGTTGAAGTTCTTTTATATTGCAGTCACCCTGACTGATATGAAGAAATCCGTTTTCAACAATTTTCTGAGAGTAGGAGATATCCGGTTCTCCGAAGAATAGTCAAATAGAATTTGAAATTTTCGCTGAATCCATCAGTGCGCGTGTATGTGTTTGTGTGTGAAAAAAAAAAAAAAATGTGTTCCAAATAGGATTACCAATGCTGCAGAGAGGACAACCATCAAACGTGAGTATCTTTTTCTTAATTTGTTGGTTGTGAGTTAAATTTTCTAAAATTAAACAGTGCATTTGCTTGATAAAGTCATTTTCTCGTGAATTGCTTTAAAATCATGTCATTGTGTTAATTGTAGAGTAATTTAATGCATGTGAAATTACCCTGAGGTAAACAATTAGAGTACTATATTGTTTTGTTTATAATTTCATTTTGATTTGCGAAACATTTTTGCAGTGATTTAATTCCTTAAGTATGGCATTTTTAAATAAATTAAAAAAGGAAGATTTGCAAAATCTTGCATCGGAGTTTCGTATAGAGGTTACTCCCATGTTAAAAAAATTAGATTTGATCGACTTGATCACCGGAAATAATAGGTACGAAGAAAATCTAGCTAGAAATTTAGCAGATAAAATTGCTCAGACTAGGCTAGAGAGGGAACAAGCGAAAAAAGAAAGAGAGTTGAGCTGCAGGAAATATATCACGAAATCGCATACCTCAATGAGTTAAATAGATTACATAAATCCCGTGTTAGCATTGTGCAGCCTAACGTACGAATTTTAGATACAAATACTGAGTCGCAGAAGTTTCCGTTAGCTGAGATAAGTTCTACTGAGTCTGAATTAGAGCACCCTGCTCTTGAATTATTGATAAATAGTGTAGATAAGAACACATGTTCTGAGGAAAATAATTTCGATTATGTCGAAAAGGGGATAATAGATATGGTGAGAGAGAACACAGGTTCTAAGGAGAATAATTTAGATTATGTCAGAAATGCGATGATAGGTGTTGCAGAAAAGAACGCAGGTTCTAAGGACCAAAAGGTCGATTGTGTAGGAAAGTTGATTTTAGATACCGCAGAGATAAGTCGTACTGAGACTAAATTAGATCACCCTGCTCATGAATTGATAATAGATATGGTGAAAGAGAACACAGATTTTGAGGAACATAGTTTAGATTGTCAGAAATGGGATGATAGGTGTTGCAGATAAGGACACAGGTTCTAAGGATAGGAGCGTCGATTGTGTAGGAAAGTTGGTTTTAGATATCGCTGAGATAAACATAGGTTGTGAAAAAAAAAATTCCGATTGTTTGGGAAATGATATTTTACCAGTTTTGGAAAAGAGCACAGACTCTGGAAAAAATTCCGATTTCATGGGAACAGAAGTTCCATTTGATAGTGAAAGTAGAGAGAAGAGGGAGAAAGATAAATTTCCCCCTGTAGTGACCAGAAGTCGGAACCGCGACAAAAAAGGGGTAGTAAAAGTCCCCTCGGTGGGTTCGAGGCCTTCGAGGCATTCTGCGAAACAACAGGAACCGTCTCTCAGTGGGTTCGGAGATAAGAGAAAGACAGAGAAGTTTAACAGAAATGTCACCCCTCTCCCAAACAAGTTTTATTGTGGGGGAAAAAACGGAGGAAAACTCGAACAGCTAATTGACCCAATGGGGGTAAGAGCGTAAATGATTTCGCAAGAAAGAATAGAGGGTTTGTTGACCCCTCAAGAAAACAGAAACTTTCTGTAGGCCTGAGTTGTTTAGATAATCGGGTGCTAAAGAGCTATAGGAAAGGAAAACCGATTACAAAACGGTTTCGGTATGTTGAAAGGCTTGCGGGAAAAGAAAACCGTAGGGTTTTTAATGGGATTATGCTCAATCCAGGTATTTATGATTTTGTGATAGATGACAAGTTGGTGTCAAAATCAAATATTAAAAATGCCGGAGTCCCTAAACTACATCGTATATTCCACCCGGATACTTGTGACTAACCAATTATTCCGAATAAAAATTCCAGGGCGGATTTTAAGTTGACGACTATTTTGTATTTTTATTGATGTGTTTAGGATACGAAAACTTTGTGTTGTGTAATTCTAATTGTAGTCTATGTGTACAACGTTCTGACCCTCAGAATGTAACTGTTGTACTAAGTTCCTATATTAGGTAATATTGTGAGCAGCTGATAGAATTTAAATGCTTTAGCAGTTTTGTATTGCAGAAAATTTCTGAACTGGTTAAAATTCATAAACAGCTCGTTTATTGTTTTTTTTTTTAATTGTTAATCATGAACTTTGAAAATTTTCAACTTGTCAGGGAGTTAATTCAAATATTATTAAGTACTTCCATATCTTTACACTAGGGATGGTGAAGAGAGTGTATTTATTGCTGGAAAGTTTGTTTTAATCAACTACTCATTTTTTGTTTTAAAAGAAAAACTTGTAGTTTAAAATGTGAAAAATTGGAGTCTTGAAAGTTATGGTTATTTGCATGCCAAAGTAAAGTATTGGAATTAATTATGACTCTAAAATCATAAATTATATACTTGAGTTCTACTTTTCATTATTGATTGGTTGTGTTTATTGATTTAAGATCTTTGTTTAGGAGAAGCTCAGAGTTAGAGCAAATGATTGTGTGAAAAACACATCTTAATTAGTTGTGTTGAATGTTTTATATACATTAGTATGTGTGACTTTTTGAAGCAACTGCACTGACCAGTTATTATTTTTTAAATTTAGTTATCTCTAACTTACTTTGAAAATATTGGTTTCAATTAAAATATTAAATTATTAACATTAAAATCAACTCAATTGTTTAGTTGTGTATCACAGCCAACTCATAAGGAAAGGATACTTTGTTTTATTGAGTTTACTTTATTGTGTGAAATTGTTCATTTTTGTCATGGATTTTGAAGTTCTGAAGGGGGGAGGAGTTGTAACGTCTTCTTGGCGACCGCATCCGGTCTGAAGGGGCATCCGGTCCTTTTTGCCTCGTTCCGAAGCATCCACTTCCTTTCGGTTCCTTTTTATGTTATCTGCGTCGAGAAAATACGATACTTCAAAATCCAGATGCAAGCTGATTTTTCCGTCCGAATTTGGCCCCTGACCTCTGGCATCCGTTTTAGCCCAAAATCTATTTCCGTTCCCAGGGTTGTGTGCCCGCCGACAAAAGAGGCGGCCGCATCCCTCTCTCGATTTTATCTGAAAGGGGGCTGGGCAGTTTCCGGAGTCCAGGCCAACGGACATGTAAGGAGGAGTAAGAAAATTCTGAGTTCGAGGAGAACATCTTTTGACGAGGAGAGAAACGCACGTGTTCCGTCCACCTCTGTCACACTGTCTACCAACCCTAAGTTTTAATCAAGCTGTAAATAATATGTAAATAAAATCTTGTTAAGTTTTACCATCGAAGTCATGCTCTACCACTCGGTATATACACAAGTCCTCACGACGTTACAGGAGATTGAAAATACAGCGAAGCCTCACTCAATAAGCTAGATGAACGTTTTGATTATTATTAATATATTTGTTATATTTGTTAGAATAACAATGGCATTGATTTGTTTGATCACACGGCAACTGTAATTATATGGTTGGAAACGACGGCAACAATGCAAAAATAAAATAAAACGGATCAAAAAAATCATTGAAACATTTTTAAAAATTAATTTGAAAAAAAGTAATTAAGTCACAACTTTCATTTTAGCGGCGATGAGTTTCTCGGGTTGTAAACATTAACCGTGCCGAATGTGGTCCCGATCGGTAAAACGGCCTGGAATTCTATAGCGGACAGACAGACAGAATAAGCCGCTTACATATAAGAAAATAAATTAATTCATTTATTTGTGTTTAAGTTAGTTTGTGTGGTTCCGGGTCCCGAGTTCAAACTTGTATGTGCACATAAAAAAAAATATATATTCGAACGATAAAACGGTCTTACGGTCTAACTATAAAACTAATAATGATTGAGGGGGGGGGGGAGATTAAAAATTGCAAAACATTTGAATTCTAAGAATCTGAGGAATAATAATAATAAAATTAATAATTATAAAAATACACAGAGGGAAGTAGATGAGAGGAAAGGAGTAGACAAGTTTTTCCAAAACGTGAAAAGCTTTTTGAATATAAATTTCGGAAGGAAAAAAAAGTAGGTACTGTTGCGTACTTTTATAAAAGTACGCAACTGTTCATTCAAGTATACTTGAATGAAAACAAATACGCGCGCGAAATTCTGGTATTACACTCAATGTAATACTCAACTTTATAAACTTTTATTTTTTATTATGATTTAATTACTATTGATTTAATAACTACCTAAGTATTGAGCTGATATGTGGTATAATCGAGTACAGTAAACATACTCTTATTTCCAGGGAAAAATACAAAATGTCATATGTAGACTTGTAATAGATTTGGTCAAAATAATATGCAATATTTTGCCATTGTGTGAAATATTTTATCAGTAGGAAATGATTGTACCATGGTCTCCTTTCCGAGACTCGTGGGTCTCCGATTTTACTATTTTCTCCTGCGGCCCCTCAGATTTGTTCTGTGGCCCCCAAGGTGGCCGTATCGCTCATGTTGTAAAACCCTGCTCTAGCATTTTCCAAGCTTTACGATGTACTGCAGTAATGAAAAAAAAAAAAAGAAAAGTATGGAGAGGCTTGTGTTAGAATCAAAAGACTTTTAATAGAATAATAGTTAGACGCCCTGCCCTATTCGCATTATATGCCATTCCCCCCCCCCCCCCTGGCAATTTATGAGATGACGAGTCGAACCACTGACCTACCGCTTTTGATTCTCGAAGAACTTCCGCACAATTCCTAACTTAGTCAGCTTAGATTAATTTGGGATACGTAATGCCACCAAGAAAACAGTTCAATAATACTGAATGAAGAGGTTCCAATTGGGCTGGCATTTCTCTCTTTTTTAAATAATTGTTTCGCATATTTTTAAGATTTGTGATAAAAGGGTATTTGTGTCGTTCTATCATAAAGCTAATTCAATGGCACAAAATTCATCTCATTCCCTAACTTTAATAAAAATTTAAAAACTTAATTATTTTATCATTACGACAATCACAGCCAAATGTGTAAAAATGTATGGGCCGCGGAAATTCCCTTCAAAATGATTTTTAAAAAAATGAGAGATTCAGAATATTGAAATAAAAAGTCTCACCAGCAGTTTTTTTAAGGTAAAAAAACAAAAGCATATAAATAATAAACAATTAAGGGGCCACCAAACTCATAGTCCCCCTTGATTTTTGACGGCCAACGTTTAGAACAGATATATCATAGCAATTTTGTTATTCAGTATACTTGCTCTTTGCGTCTAATCTGAAATTAAGATTTTCGGATGGTTTTCCTATTCTTGTTGTTTGTTATAAACACATTTTTATAGGGTGGTAATCACACTACTATGAAAAATCACTTTCTATGCATGAACTCTGTCCGTCAGTCCGTCAGTGTAAGGTCAAATTTGCACTTAATGTCCCACACCAACAAGCGAATGAGAACAGCCGAAGTAAAAAGGAAAGTTGAATACTAAAAAAGAATATCTTCTAAATGATTATGTCCATACAAGACATCCCCCCAAGTGCGATGGCGTACCTTCGCCTCAAAAAGAATCACCCTCCTTCCTAAAAATGCCAATGGCGCAGTCGTTCAGTTGACACAGCAAGTTGCAATTTCTTTCAGTTGAAAGTTATTAAACTAAATTTCCAAACATTTAATGAATACGATTTTCGTTTGTTTGTAATTTAATAAATTAAATATCGCAATTTCTTTAAACAGAAACTTGCAGGAATTCATTGCAATAAAATTTGTTTCAGTACATCTGCTTATCGCATACGTTAATTGATTTAATAAAAATGCATATTCATTCCATCCCATGATGTACTACTGCGGGGTTGTTTTAGCTTGCTAAAATTAATATGAACCGGTTGAGCATAATATTCTACATCTACATTAAGAGGTGGGAGTGGAATTTTTAAGAATTTTAGACATTAATTTAAATAGAAGTTTATAATAAAGATAATTGAAAAACATTGAAAGCAATTAACATCGCAAACGAACAAGAAAACTAGGCACCGCTATGTTTCGCCTCTTGTAATAAGACACATATTTCCTTTGAAACATTTTAACAAAGGATCAAAACCAGATGTCACATTTTTGAAGATTGTAAACGACCGGCTGTAATTGTACGCTAGTGGAGGGAGATAATGAAGAACGCCCCAGAGAGAAAGAAACGTTGAGGGTGAGAATAGGGAAACAATTGAGTGTGTGTGGGGAAAACCAAAACAGGGAATTTAAACCAAAACAAAAAAATCCCCAAATTAGCTTTTGATTGCAGCGCCATCTAGATGTCAGAATTCGCTACATCGGGAGATTTCAATTCCCCTTAATACCCAAAAAGCTGTGTTAGGTCTAGACATTCAAAAATTCATATTTTCCCCGATGCTTGGGGGAAATGTAAGTTCAAAATCCTTTCTTAGAAATCCTCAGTAGCAATGCGACGACCTTGTCTGGCATAGGAAACACTATATAACCGAACCCACCCCCTACTGGTGACAGCCCTAGAAAACAGACACAGATGTCAACTCGTGACCTTTAAATTCATCCCCATCAGAAATCATTCTAACCCCCCTATTCTGGCAGGCCTTTCCCAATGAAATGTTTCTACTTTCAGTGTTGCATATCATGTGGTCTAAATCCAACCACAGGACAGCCGCCATTTTTGACCTCAAACATTGTTACTATCATTATCATCTTTATTATTATTATTATTATTACTTTCTCTAACAATTTCCTTCATGTGATTCGTTACGAATGAGTAACATAGGAATGCTTTAATTGATTTTATACACTTAAGAGAATTATGACTTGTCATATAACGATTGTATGTAATGTAACCGTTTTAAGTAAAGCCTTTCTGCCCAAGCACAATACTAAAACAGTTTGATTATGATGGTTTGATTTGCAGGCTTAATCTGGACAGAGAATAAAACATATATTGCATAAGTAGCACAATCCAGAACAACATTAAATAATGGACAAAAAACAAAAAATAATAAATGTTGAAAACGGGAAAAAGTAAAATAAAGTAATTATAAAATAAATAATAAGTAAAAAAAAGTTCACGAACCAACTTAACTTTTTGAACATTTTTCTGACAATAATTCTTGAGTTTGGTTATTACTTGTTAAAGATTTTTTTGAATCTTCATATAAGGGGGCTGCTTATTAGCTTACCGCAACATATATAGCAATAACATTGTCAATTATTTTTCAAATGATATATCATAAGTGCTCAAAGTGTTATGTATTTTAATGTGTTGAAGTCGCAAAAGATGTATGTTTCATTAAAATATTTTTTTTTATTGTGCTTGAGAATTGACTTATGTATACAGGAAATATAGAATTATGCAGAATTGTTTTTCATTCGATGAGATAGGACACAATGATTCAATTTATGTATTTGTCTTTTCTAAACTTGAGCCAAAAAGTGTACAGTAGCCATTAGAATCAGTGGTAACTAGTCGACCCGTGCGGAATTCCGCATTAATTTGGGAGAAAGGGCATTATGAAGAATAGAAAAAAAGGCAAAAAGATGTTGGTACAAAAGAAGACATGTAATTGAACACATCAGTACAAATAGCTGTTACAATTTTCCCCCCACAATTATTTAGACATTCAAAATAATAAAATAATCACAATAATAATGATAATTATTTTTATTAGTAGTATTCATTGCATTTAAGTACACTAACGAAAAAGTTCCATTACCTAAAATATATATTTGAAAAGTATACTCTTAAAGTAAATTTTTAAATTTACTGCATGAAAATAAAAACACCAAATAAAATATAAAAGAGCCCATTTTATATTTAGTTTATCAAAAATTAACGGTACAGCAAAACAATTAATTGGAGAAAACGTAAACGAAACGCGGGACTCGAACCCCGGATGTTGGGTATAGCAGCCTTGCGCTCTAACCGTTCGGCGACTCGGCCTCTAGCCAACATACACAACACCAATATGGCATCCATTAAAGGACCTCTTTTTAAATTTCAAATTTGAGAGAAGCGGTACATATAATTGTATATTTTTCCAGTGTAGCGGTTAAGGAAAGCTTTAAAATGATGCCTTAAAGAAGTTATGGCTTACCGACCAAAAAAAGGCCTTGGGAAATAATATATATGATGTTTTAGAAAAACAAATACTAATATGAATTTTCTTTTGTATAAAATCGATTAATTCTTTGAAACTTCAAATAAAATTTTCGTAAACAATACACGTGGCATGCTGATTTTTAAAATTACTACGCATACTTAATTTGACTGGTATATTGCCAATGCGAAAAAAAAATATTTCTTTTCTCCGATTCATAAAATTTTACGCTTGTTCAAATCTAAAACAAATAGTCAATCAAACAAATTAATTATTATTCAAAAATGTACCAAACCAAATATTTCCATGCAAGAATCGAGGTATATTTATCGTCTCTTACATAGAAATTCAGCAAAATACCAAAAGGCGTTTGAGAAAAACATGGTCGATGAACTAGTTTGTAAATATCTTCTGAGCTGGGATGGGGAGCGTTCAGTGGAGAAGGTCGAGGACGGGGACACGCACATGAGTCACATTCCACCCCCCGTCCCGCAGTAGGTGCGGCCGCTTGCATATCCGGCCTGCCTTCTACGTTTTTATCTGCCCTATGGCTGAAGCAAGGATTAGCACAAATCTCGCATAACTTCATTATAGTACATCCATATTCAGAAACTATTTATAACAGATGAACTCCCAAATCACGAAATGTCGAAATATGTTTTGGCTTCCTGCCTACCTCGTGCCTAAATAAAGTACCATTACAAATGGTTTAGTGTGATTAAGATGTCTATAAAATAATTAAATGATGCTTAGAAGAGGTGATGTAGTTTTATAGTTTAAAATTAGATTAAAATATGCTGAATACATTTCTTTTCGAGAGACGAATGATTGGTGGGACATTTTGAGCCAACAGTAGAATTTACGTGGATGGCAATCTATCATGTAATCGTTTAGCGAAAACTGACTCAGTGATTTTAAGTCTAGTGATACTGCCCCTTTTGCGCAGCAGTATTGTTAATCAAGATTCTTATTATTGAGATTTCTTATTTTTGAAGTAAACCTCTTCTCAAAAATGTTATTCGGTACGATCTCATTTTTGAGTTACCACTATACTCAAAAACGTATTTTAAAAAAGAATAAACATATGTTCTCTCATTTTTGCTATAATATTCTATCAGAAAGGACACAACATGTGTTAAACAGTACGTCGCTGTTTGGAAACGGTGGACCAAACGACGGCGTTGGGGTTTGAACTTAGGCCTTCCTAATTAAAAACTTTTTATTTATAATTAAGATATTTAATTTCAAAAATATGATACACTTATCAAAATAAATCTGTAATACAATTTATTGTAAGATTAATTTTATTTAAAAAGCGAAATTGACAACTAATTAAATGATGAAGGCGTTTTCTGCATGATAAATAGGACTTTCGCGGAGTTATTAACTGAGTTATAACGAAGAAAATATAATTATTCATTTATTTTGAAATCAAAAACAATTATTTTTTCCGCATACAAATATATTGTAAATGATAATTAATCAAAATAAAGTGAAAGGTAAATTTTTTGTAAATGAAAATTAATCAAAATAAGATGAAAAGTATACTTTTCTCTCCTTAAACCTCTTCAGACCCCAGAACTAAGCACAAACAATTCTGACGCAATTTTTTGGTTCTCTGATTTAAAAAATGATTACAAAACCAAATAACTAAAAACATTTTTTTTTTTTTTGAATTTTAATTAATAATTAGTTTAAATAATAATTAATGCCCAATTTCCATGTTTTCCATGTTTAAAACGAAGTAAACTATCTGTTGATTAATTTCAAAAACAATTGGGTGTTTTAGCTTTCAAATTGCACAAACTACAAACAGTAGTTAATAAACAGTTATTTTAAAATGTACCCAATTGGGTACACTTGGAATGAGGAGGTTAAACTTAAATCCTGTGTATTTTTCATAGTATTCGGAAATATATAAAGTCTTATATCGTTAATTTTATTTCTGTATGGTTCAAATAACAATAAGTGACAAAAAAAAAAATCTCAAAAAAAAAAAAAGTCTTGAACAAAGCATGCAAAATTTGATTTGTTGTATTTCGCTCGTACTTTCAACCCATGTGATTTGAACAGAACAAATAAAATGTTTTCTACAAGCTAGAATATAGTCATTAGTGGCTTATCGCCCGATGATCTTCTCATGGCACGCTACTACAAAAATCGACTAGTCGTCTAATGATTAGCGAAGTCCTTCTTTGGAGCACAGGTGATTCGGACTTCGAATCTTCAGTAGGACATAAAACCAATTGCTTGGTTTTCCTCCAGATGCAATGTTGATGAATACGGTGATATTCCCAAAAGCGAATAAACAAAGGAAAAAACTCTTACAATCTCCAAAAATAGGTGAAAAATTAAAAAAAAAAAAAAAAGCAATAATTCATATTTTTCGCTCTCGACAATGTATAACTTATTTGTTAGTTTCGATAACGTTTAAATTAGTACTATTTCTTTGAAAGTAAAATTAAGCATCGTCAATTTTTAGGCATGACTTTTTGCCTTCATTATTTATGAACACTACATTTAACTGTCATCCTACATCCAATATAAAGCAATAATTTGTCATATCTCACATTCACTACAATAGTGCCTTTCGATTTGTACTTTATTTATTTTTATTCTATTTCTTGAAAGTATAGACAATATTAAAAATAATTTAACTGGAATAAAAATCTTTTTTAAATCTGATTTTATAATCCCCTCCCCCATTTACTTTTTATAGGTATGCATCCTATAGTTCCCTGTTTTAATTTTTCTAACATTACAATAAACCATCTATCACCAACTAGTACCCTATTTGTTTGAATTTGTATTTAAATTATCAGTTAGAAATTCAAATTGCCGACGATCTGATGCATGAAAATATATGCATGCAACTTTCATGGTAGTTATAGAATTCTCTAATTACTCCATCATCATACAACAGTACTTTTCACAGAAAACAACGTCTAAAAAGTATTATACTAATGGTTTATAAGTTTGGAATTCAAAGTAAACACCAGCTGAGGCATCAAAAGATATGCAGGCATTTTCCATCGTAGTTACAGCGTTCTTTAATTATTTCATCATCATGCAGCAATACTTTTTACAGAAAATAATGTCTAAAAATTATTAGACTACCTGTTTAGGGTAACATTAATATATTCACAAGCCCTTAATATTGATATAGTTTTAATTAAAATTGTTAACGTTACTAGTTTAAATATAAATCAAATTAGTAACTGCCGGTGTTTTAGCCCAAGAAGGAATACCTTCCTATACTTTAATAGCAGTGAAACTGATATAGTTTTAATTAGAATTGTTAACATTACTAGTTTAAATATAAATCAAATTTGTAACTGCTGGTGTTTTGGCACAAGAAGGAATATCTTCTCATACTTTAATAGCAGTGAAACTGATCCATCAAAGACATTTCCAATTCTAGTTGTGACGCGTATTTATAAAGATTTTCTTTTCTTTCTACTTTCGGCGCAAAATTACACAAATAATTTTAATATGCAGATAAGTATAATTCTGCATCTTGAAGAACGCGATCTGTCAATTCTGCATTCGTGATTTTCGTGCACCGAGACTATTATTTTATACCCTTCCCTGTGTAGGCTATTTTTTTTTTTTTGTAGTAATAGTTATATTTAAGGAATCTTCTTGAAATGATCGATTGCTCGTTGTCTCATTAAAAAGCAACCTTATCAAAAGCAGAAAAATGTATATTCGGTGACTAGATAACTAAGCAATCCGGAAAATGAAAAAAAGGAAGCTAATTATAATACACAACTATCATGCATTTTAAATAAAATCGTAATGATGATTACGCACCATTAAAAGAGCTAGAAATACACGCTATGTTTAAAATCGATAAACTAAAGCACTTTCCTTGAATTTGCGATTTCCTGCAGCCAAAGAGTTTAAACACTCATATAAATTATATGAATGCAGTTACTAATGAAAAAAAAAAGTCTGTTAGCTAAATTGGAGAAACATATACCTACAATTGTTAATAAAAGTATACGTAAATGCTATAGGATAGATTAAAAGGGGGAAAATGTATGATGTTTAAACCTTTACCTACTTGTTTATCATAAATCTTTTGAAAGGGTATTTGGTTTTCAGTGAAAATAACTATCAAAAAAAGAAAAAAAGAGAGGGGGGGGGGATGAATGGCAGGCGTCAATTATAAAATTCGGTCATCCTAAGTAATACCCCCTTTAAGTTACTACGTTTAGCGACAACAGCGCACTGTTTTATAAGGCTATGATGCTTGTAATATATATTCATGAGCTTTATTGATAAAACGTATAAGTGCAATAGAACTTTGTCATAAAATCAGTTATTTTCGGTTTATTTATCTCTTTTACTCATTCCTATTTCAGTTGAGAGTTTGTAGTTTAGTTTACTACTTATTAGTTTATTATCGCTTATAGTTTTGGGAAAAGTTCAATAGAAGATTGGTGCAGTAAATTACGCCATACCAAGACCGCAACTGTTGTTTTTTTGGCAAGAAATGAGAGAGAGGGATGGAGGGGGGGGGGGAGTGATTGCGTTAGAAAAAATGTATTACTGACTAAATGGAATTCCAAGAATTTGAGCTCACGCAAATTTTATCAGTTGATTGTTTTTTTATTGTTTCGTAATCATTCGATTAATTCCATAAAATATTTGATTAACTAATATTTTTTTCGGATTAGTTCTTTGTTAAAATATAATCTATTTTTGCATTGGCAAATATTAGTTCAGTTTTTGTGCCCCTTGGTTAAAGAAGAAAGTTTTGTCTGTATTCTATTATTTCAAATTATGCTATACCTGTGCATCCTGCAGAACATTCTCAATCAGTCAAAATGTTGCGCTCTTCTTCTAGGTTCGATCGTCACTTAATCGAAATGAATTAATATTTATTACAGTACTCCGTGATCCTACTGAGTAGATGGATTTCGGTTGCCAACTGAATCAAAACCACCCTTAAAAATTTTCCTTAGTTGTAAATTTTAAACGATGACTGATAAGTCAGAACTAGACATTTTAATTTTATGATACAACTATAGAAAAAGTGAGGGTCACTGGGAATTTAGATACTGTGTAGGTATTATTAGTCGCAAGCAACATACTGATACTGTTTGTTAATCACGGTATACGTGATTAATAATAATCAGCATACCGTGTAAAATAGTCAACATACCGTAGGAAAATCACTGTTCAATATGGATGCAATCCCTTGATGGTTCGGAAGTGTATTTTCTTTAGCGGGAGACGAATTTTCTTTTGACACTGGAATGAGGGGATGGGGATCATTCAATGAGGTGGGCCAGAATGCGTCGGGTTATCCCTCTTGGGGAGTGAGTGATCAAAGAAAAATACGACTCTGAAATGCAGGAACTTAAAATTTCGTACAGAAATCAGAGGCACAAAATCGTCTGAGCGAGAACGAGCCGTTTGGTGTCAAGTGTTCAAAAGAATCTTTTTAGGGTTTTTTTTCTTTATATTAGTTTGATATTTCTTTTAAGACTCTCTCTCTTTTTCGGAAATACAATAAGTGATGATCTTAATGAATATTTTTATTTGTTTCATTTATGTAGCGGTTTTCACAGTTTAAGGAAGAAATTTTTGGACTCTGAGATTACCTTCACTCCGATTAAACAATTACGAACATTCGCAAACACGAAAATTTTGATTCCTTTAAAAAATGATTTAACCTCGTTAAATTTGAAAAATTAACTGCGTAAGGATTCATTCATTATAATGTTCAGCCAAGCTTCATAGTGCACGATTTGGGGATGAAATACTGCAATCAGCGGGGAGGAATTTCTCTTAATTCTGATTACAAATATTATATTATTCTAAGTTAATTGCATTAATTATTTAAACTTGAGAGTTAAATTTTATTTATTTGTCAAAAACATCGCTTGCGTTAGTAAACATTATATATTTACTTCAGAATAAATGACATGTTTACACAGTACAATGCGTTTACTATATATTTACTTTCCGGTGAAACACCTCAAACAAACACACCCAAACACGGACGCATATTTTTATGCGAGTCAACAACTAATTTTCATACGTCATTACTGTTCATTAAATATACCGTAAAGAAGTTTTAGCTGGTTTCTAAATTTTGGATATGTTTTGTTAGATTTATCTCTCGTAATTAGAGAGAGAGAGCGAAAAAAAATTGTTTTTTATTTTTAATAACTATAATCTATTGACCTGAATAATTTAAGATTTTAAATTACGTTTATGACACAGGACATTAGGTTAAATCAGCAAAAAATTGTTCAAGATAGGGAATCACCCGTTGTAAGCAATATTCCACATTTTAATACTAAAAGCCATTTCAAAAGTAAAGAGAAATGAATTTAATGTGTTGGAAATTTTTACATGCAGTACTGATCTTGAAAAGCCTACAGAAAATTTTACCTGTTTGTGCAAAAAATTGTGAAAGCCAAAATTAATTAAAAGTTCTTGAAATTGTAAAGGAGCCAGAATAATAGCTAAAACGGAAATATGTTTTGGACTTTGTTGATGATGTTTTACTGGTTAACATTGAATGTTATAGAATTTCGTTTCGCTCTCTTTAGAAGAAAGAGACAAGTTAGTCCTGTTCAAAATGTGAGGTAAACTAATACAGTAGAGTTAATGTCATCCAACATTCGCTTAACCGGTATTCCGATTAATTTGACATGATTCCAAAAATAAGATTTAATCTTTTCAACGATTGCAGAAAGACTTAACAAATGCCGCGGTGCACTTCTGTATCATATTTCGGTCGAATTGATTTATATTTAGCTCTCGCAGTCTTGAAGTCTTGTATCTTCATTTTTCAATGAAACGTATAATTTTACATTTTTGTCTTTACAGAGCAATTTTATATTTAAAATTATTCTAATCCCTACCGGGTTTATTGGAGAAGGGGGGGGGGGGTGTAAGCAAGCAATAAAAGATTATGTAATGAAGAGAGGATGCGCAATGTAACTAAAGATTATGGGGTGGGATGCAGTAAGGCTAATGATTAAAACTAGAGGTGTAGCTAAAAATTCCCCAAGGGTGTGCTCCAGCTAAGAACAACGCAATTTGATGCATGAAAGTACAAGTAAGAGTAATTTGAATTATACTTTAATTTTATGCAAACAGCTAAGATATTGCGTACATGCGCGGGCCTATCAACGGTATAACAGGTAGGACAAATGCCCTTTAAAATTGGACACACACAAACATTTCACACTGTACTCACACTCGACTCCCTCTTCAGCTTAATATCTTTCCGAACTTAGTTTTACGTGTGGCATGGGAGAGGGGAATACCGTAATTATCTGTGTATAGCCCGCGGGCTTTCTACGAAAAAAACTTCTTTTTTTGCTACCTGCGGGCAATATAACGATGCGGGCAATACATTAAATTAAAAAAAAAAAGTATTATTAAAAAGGACAACTAACGTTCAAAAATATCGAAATCTATTTTCCTGCAAAACAAAATGCAGAGAAATAAATCGTAGCTTTCGAAACAATGGTCCAAAGCAGATTGGGGCTCGGGCGCTACAGGCGAATGCATTGTTTTCTAGGGGTGTATCCCATGTTTTCTTCTGGGGTGCGGGGTATACAACGATGCGGGTTATACACCGAACTTAATTTTTTTAGAATGAATTTTTCTTCCTGCGGACTATACAACGATGCGGGCTATTTACCGATAATTACGGTACCTACTTCCCACACAGGGGATCAGGGGTGGAGGCAGGAATAATTTCTGGCGGGCGCCAGGAAGCATCAAGTAGTTCCCCGTCGTAAAACTTTTCATAATAGAACCTTTAACCTAACTTCATACGCTTAAAATCAATTTATGAACTTTAAATTACAGAAAAATAAGTAAAAATTGTTTGATGGGATACTTACAATTTTTTTTTTGTCGTTTGGGAGGGGCCAGGGGCCGACTAACAAGTTTTAATGCCCAGGGTACTTTAAATTTTTTCTGCCCCCTTAGATGGCCCACTTACATGTATGCATGTTTGTGTGTACTATGGTCAACGTGAAATTAGTTTTTATTAATTAAACTGGTTATTCTGTATTACATATTTTTTAGAAGAAATTTGAAAGATGTTACGGAAAAAATTCCTGCCCCTTAGAAAGCTCCTGCCCAGGGCAGGGCCTCGGGTGCCCATGCGATAGTCAGTGCCTGGGAGGGGCACGTGCCCCCATCCTAAGATCCGCAACTCCCGGAAACGATCCCGAGTAGTCTGAGGTGAAAGACAGTGCTCCTAACCACTGTAGAATTACTTTTAAAATCACCAGAAAAATCAGCTCCAAAATTAAGCAGTGGGTAATTAAACTTGCAAAAGGTTTTGATGTCGTTTTTGTGGGTAACAAATACTGCTGAAATCAATGAAGCAACATTTTTATAATGAGACATGTATTTTGAGCCTTAAGAGATGGGTTCAAAGCTGAGGACTATCTACTTGCCTGTACTCGTAACTAAAGCAATACGACATGTATGGAAATGATGTATTTAATGAAAAAAAGAAGACTGAAAAATAAAAGTTATAAATTCAGTAAAACACATGGGATGTATTTTGACTAAAAAAAATATCTCAAAATGTAAAATTGCCCCCCCCCCCTCCCTTCCTCCTTTTTCCCAGAATTTTCGTTCATTCCTCAATCTATTTGCTTTTGTCAGATAATTGGAATGGTACTGTATCCTCACAGGAGAATTCGGATTTTTTGCAAAAATTCAACTGAATTTCTTACAAAAAAAGTTTTTTTTTTTTTCTCTTTGGAATATTTTCGTTTGCCGCTCAATGCTTCACGAAATCGCATTGTAAATAACAGCACAAAATGATTCTATATTTTTCATACCATAAACAAAACTGATGCATAATATCGTGCGTCTGAAAGAAACTACTGAAATAAACTATTATTTTAGAATTGTTTGGCTTTAAAGACACTCTTATTTTTGTTATTACCGCAACTTCAAATTCGTTTCATCTTCTGTCAAGCGTAACCAGGAATTTTCATTGTCAGGGTATGTTTTACGAAATAGCGAGAAAAAAAAGTAAAGTTAGCGTATTTTCTCACTCTTTTTTATTTAATAAGTGTTTTTCACATATTTCGTGGGAAATAAGAGTAAAATTCAGCAGAAATCATTTACTTTTATCATTCTTCATAAGAAGATTATTGAATCCAATCGAGTTATAGGTCATCATAATGACCACTTTCGGATTCAAGCTTTAAAAATAATTTTATTGTGCCTTATTCACCACAAAGGCCTGGACAAGTAGGGGCACGGGCACATAAAGCACATGAAGAACCGAACAGATATAGATAATTATTATCAAAAGTGATTTTCTGATAGACATTTTTCAATGGGCGGCAAACCGTCATTTTTTAAATGTTAAAACGCCCCGCTCCTCTTCCACATTCCTATTTGTTGATTCACAATTAAATACATAATGTGCACTGGAAATGTAATGATGTATTTCAGTTAAAAGTGCTCTTTGATCAACAGAATTAGTTCTTTTTGATGCCCTGGCTTTCTGAAAAAAATGTGAGCACAGATGAAAACATTATAAATTGCTTAAACTTTTCAGTTTTCTAAATTGTTTCAAATATTTTATAAATTTCCCTTCAATTTTGAGATTACACGCTTTATTTATTACAGAAGTTTGTTCTTTAATCAGATAAACTATACTCATTAATGACATCCACTAGATGTCATAGATCATAGCTTTCTTTTTTTGAACATTTTAATTTAATTCATTTCATATTGTAAAATAGCCTAAGTAAGGAAAAATGCGTAGATTTTTCTTATATTATTTATGCTATTGTTACTTTTCTCACATTAAATATGTTAGTATGTAATAGTTCTTACGTTGTAATTATTGTAATTAATATTTGCTCATTCATAAAAATAATCCTTAAATTACCTTAGAGAAATCTTCTGTCGTCAGAAATAGTTGACGTACACGCTTTATGAGGAATTCAGCGCTCCCAATGTGACCTAAGCAACAAAATGTTATATCCCCAGTTTTTTTGGGGTTAGAAAAGAATTTTTTTTTTTTAATCTTAAAAGTAGTAGATAAAGTGTATTTATTTGTATTACCTTTTTTTATTTGAATTCACTTTCTTTAAAAGTCACTAAGTTATAAAAATACATATATAAGGCATGCAATGCTGCACTTTCAAATTAATTTTGTAGCGAAAGTTGTTTTCTCTTATAATAAAAGTTGTTATAAGCCACTCTGGCGCTATGATAAAAGTTGTTATAAGCCACTCTGGCGCTATGATAAAAGTTGTTATAAGCCACTATGGCGCTATGATAAAAGTTGTTATAAGCCACTATGGCGCTATGATAAAAGTTGTTATAAGCCACTCTGGCGCTATAATAAAAGTTGTTATAAGCTTCATATGATATAAGTAAGTTTTAATCAGTTAGTTTTAATGATGAGAAGCAAATGATAGGTAGATTTTGTTATTTTTATGTGCGCTTACATGCACGTAAATACTTCGCTTTTACAAAGATTTTATAATTTACAAACTTTATTTTGACATTCTCATGAAAATAGATTATTACTACTAGGGATGTAACGAATAGTGATTTGGACGAATAGCCGAATACCGAATATTCAGCCATTTCTTCCCGGCCGAAGCCGAATATTCGGTCATTTCTTCTAGGCCGAATAGACCGAATCCGAATATTCGGCGGCCGAATATTAAAATTTCTAGAAAATCGTTGTAATAGAAAGTATTTGTCAAATTTAAAATTATTAACAAAGTCAAACGCCAATTACATACAATCTATGATGTATGATTTAATTCTGTTTGCTAAGAATTTAAAACTATTTAAAATTAATCTATTTCAGGGTTCGTTGATTTAAATCAGCTTGATTTAAATCATGATTTAAATCGCGATTTAAATCAAGCGATTTTTTAAAAACAATCATTGATTTAAATCAAGTGATTTTTTTTCAAAAAAATCATTGGTTTTACGATGTTAGAAATTGTAAAAATGAAATATGTTGCAATTACAAGACAACCACTGTTTGAAACAAAACTTCCTAGGTCCATCCATCTGTGTGTATAACATATTTCATAAGTTTAGAACTAATTACCATTTCTTCAATTTTGCAATATTACTCTTATTCTTCAAGCATATTAACAGCAAAGCATCATTCATCCAATCATTCAAATTAGAATTCATAATAACCATGAACCATTCTGTGTTTTTTATCTTAAAAATAGTATTTTAGATCAATTTAATAAATGGCACATAATACATAATTCAGAATGATGGTGTTTAAAACAACAATTGATCGGATTTAGAATATGTATCCTTAAAGTTTCATCCATGTCCCCTTTTCACTTGAGGTTTTCCCTTCTAAAATTTTTATCATAGAAGTTTTCAATAAAGAAATTAGATTAAAACAAAAAGTTCCCGTTTTTTGTAATGGTGTGAGCATATGATTTTACTAAATGGGTAAAAATATTTCAGGCTTTTTCATTTATAAAATAGAAAAAGGATTAAAGTACACTCAATGTAAAAATTAAGTACACACAATTTTTACTTTTTTTCAGCTTTCAACAGCGAAATAATTCAGATTAATTTGTTCATTTTCTCTGTACTTCTGAGTACTATTATTCCTGGTAGGGTTAAGTATCACTTGAGTCATGCATTCGCATTGTTTATCATTATAGTTATAATTTTTTTTTTTATTGCTGTGAAAATAGTTTAAAGTGTGTTTTTGCATATTGATTAACATGCCATATTGTTTATATGAATGTAACATAATAAATTTCTAAAATACTTAAGGTCTTTTTAAAAAAATCAAAAAAATCCGATTTAAATAAAAAAAATCACGAACCCTGATCTATTTTCTCTATTGTTTTGAATGTAATAAAACACAGAATTTCACCCACAAGTGGAATAGAAATGACAGGTTTTATGGCAGTAAGCATTAGCATCATTTTACAAATTACTTAATTCAAATGAAAGAACTACTATTGCTTAGTGAACTTTTACGTTGCTCAAAACTGTTTCATGAAGATATTTTAAAAGTCATAATAGTTATTATTTTTTTTTATGGGTGTTGTTTTACATATCTATTTTTAAAAGATCTATTAAAATTTAATACGCTTAACTGGAATATATTGAGTCATATCTTACGCAATATTCACAATAAATTAGTCTACCCAAACAAAGTCTGACTTCCACTTTGTTAATAATAACAAAATAAATTTCTCATATTCTCCATCATAATTAACTACTGCCAGCTTTTGGGAGCAAATGCAAAATATAAAATACAATATTACAACTTTAAAATCTGTTTTTGCTATGTTTAAAAAAAGTAGTGTTTTTCTAAATTATTTTTATTTATTAAAACTATAGACTAATGTATTCTTTTGCAATAATTATAATACAATTTTAAATGTTTAAAATCTACTAATTTCTTAATTTTTTTCCATTTCTAATGCAGCACAACTATTCGGCCGAACAATCCATCAATATTAGGCCAGGTCGAATTTGACTTTACCCAGTATTCGGCCAGGCCGAATATTCAGCTGGGTGATGAAATGACTATTCGGCCAGGCCGAATATTCGGCCGAAGGGCCGAATACCGAATAGTGGCCGAATATTCGTTACATCCCTAATTACTGAATACAAAACTATAGCAATGATAATAATAAAAATATAGATAAATAACTAAAATGAAGTAAAGTGAATATAAATAAATAAAAGTGATTACCGTAATTATCTGTGTATAGCCCGCGGGTTATCTACAAAAAAAAAAAAAAAACTCCTTTTCTTACTACCTGCGGGCAATATAACGATGCGGGCAATACATGAAATTTAAAAAAAAATGAATTATTAAAAAGACAACTACCGTTCAAAAATATCGAAATCTCTTTTCCTGCAAAACAAAATGCAGAGAAATAAATCGTAGCTTTCGAAACAATGGTCCAAAGCAGATTGGGGCTCGGGCGCTACAGGCGAATGCATTGTTTTCTAGGGGTGTATCCCATGTTTTTTTCTGGGGTGCTGGTTATACAACGATGCGTGTTATACACCGAACTTAATTTTTTTAGAATGAATTTTTCTTCCTGCGGACTATACAACGATGCGGGCTATATACCGATAATTACGGTATTACTTAAAATTCAAAATATCTTATGCATTTAATTTCAATAAACACTAAGCGACACATTTTAAGTTTGACTAAAAACTATTTTTCGGACTTAAATGGAAAATAATATAATTTAAATCAAATAGTTTGATTTGTTTTTTTCCCCATTAAAAATCATGATTTTTTTAGCCAAAGGTTTGGTTTAAACCGCTATATTTTTTAAACTATGATTAAATGTAATATTGCGTATTAATGAATGAAAATGATCTGCAAAGATTTATGAAATTGCTCACAGTATAAAAGAGTTAAAAGCGCTTAAATATAAAAAATGGCATAAAACCAAGGATTCTGTGAATCTTTCAACCCCGCAACCCGCTTGGTCTAATCTTCTATGGCGTATCAAATTGTCTGGCTGAAAAATCTAGCCTATGTAAAGATGCATAAAAAATTAGTATCTTTATCTTGAAATTAGTTTCTATTTTAAATCATAGTTAAGTTGTAAAGGTAAATATTTTAAAACTTGCCATTAAAACATATAATAATTAAAGGTAAATTTAACAAATTCTAACCAAATGATATTTTTAAAAAAATATATCAGGAGGGGAAAATGTAAAAAAAAAAAGCACCCTTGCAAAATGAAATTACATGCAGCTAAAATCGCTTACGTGCTAGCAAAATCTTAAGAATGCATTACGAATGCACATCTTCTTGCTTGCTGAAAATTTAATCATTTTTTTTTCCATTTTATTTTATTTCCATTTTTTTTTAATACTAAAAGTTCTAAGTTATTCATGTCAGAACCACTTGACTCAAAAACGTGACTTTCTCTTTTGACGTCTCATACTTTGGCGTCTGTTTTGCAATCCCATATTTGTAAGTAGTGCTGAATTTTCCCCCATCCTTGCAAATCCAATTTAGTTGAGGGTAGTACATGAAGAATCCGTATGCCTCAAGATTTACTTGATTAACCGGTTGTCAGGAAAGACATATGAAAAGTCCCCTAAAACAACCTGCAGAAAAACCAATCAACGGTGCCGTCCGTGTTTGGAACTCTTTTCTGTTTATTAACTTAGCTGTCAGAGCAAAGAATTAGCCGAAGGCTCGCTGGTTCAAAGGTCAACAGGTGGAAAGCTTGTCAAACATCTGGTGGAAAGGCTTTTTGCGAAACGGGCTAAAGTTCTTCTCATTGTCTTTGGTAAATGCCGGCGTTCCCTCCAGTTTCCCTTTAGAGCGAACTTTGCATATGAAGACTGGTGCATCTCTTGGTGTTAGCTTCTTAATCTATTTTTCAATGACAGTGATAAACATAGCAGTAAGGCTTTGAGCTGTCTACAAATTGATGAACACTTGATCGCTAATTCTAAGGTACAAATCCCATGTCACTGCAGATCGTAAATTCTGGATGTTGATACAGTGAACTAATTTTAGTTCAAACGTCTATTAGCTGGAAGTTAATTGCTTTTCAGGATACATTAATTACTTTAAGTCGTTGGACATTTAGAAGTTTCTCCGCATTGTATCGTGTTTTCAATGGTTTAATTAGCGTTGATGCATAACTGTTTCGGGTTTCTTCAGCAGTGAAGTCTGTTTATGACATCCATTTAGGGACTAGGAAAAATACTTGTCCTTTTCTGGATTAGATATGAAGCTGATGAGACAGTTGCATCAGAGCGCAATATTTTTCATTGATTTGATTAGACGACAAAATATAATATTTCGTATCACTTGCTAGAAATCATCCGTATTTTCATTTTATAATTGGTAATCTTTGTCTACTTTTTCACGATTTTTATATTTTCGCCGGTTTGCATTTAATTTATAGATGTTTTACAAAAGATAAAGTTCTTATTATGAGTACAGAAAATAGAGACTTTGCATTGCATTACTTTAATATTAGTAATTCAGTAACATCCGTCAATAATAATACTGTAGAAAATGAGTGGCGATTGCCGCTATTGTTTTAAAGGGGATCTGGAGCATCTGTATTATTCTTCATCGATTTTAATTTTAAAAAACGAAAAGATATTTCTGGTCGTTACTTTATAGGTAAATAATATTCGTGTCCAGTATAAATATTATTAAAACAAAACAAAAGTAAAGTCAGCAACCCTTGAAAAGTGAAAAGTCAAATTGTTTAATCTTTAAACCGAAAACACCAAAAACAAAATATTTGAGCCAAAAGTTCGAAACAATTTCCAAGAATAAGAGCATTTTTATTTTTTCCCCACGAAATAGAAAAAAGAGTTATGAATGAAAAGGGGAAAATAAATAATTGTCGGTTGCTTTAACTTTTGTAGAGCATTCTACGATGTTCTTTTAAATAATTAAAGTTCTATGCATATATATACATATACGTATATATATATATATATATATATCAGTAGCGAAGAAAGGATTTTTCCGTGATTTTCTTCTGGGGAGTGGGTGGGGGTGGGGGGGGGAGTGATCCTTACGTGTACATACATTATTATAGTTGGATTGGTAATATGACTCAAATCAAAGAGTCCCAGGGCGGGGGAGTTGGGGGGGGGGGGGGTACTGGAAAATGGCAATATTTTCCTTTTTATTTCCTTTTTCTGTATTAATGAAAATGATGCGCTTTTTTGCTTAATTTATTGCTAAGTAAATAATTTTTAGTGTAATAAAATGTTACTTTTGAAAAAGAAATGTCTGAAAATTAGTTGTAACTTCTGATTTCGGAGAGGCCTTCGCTATTCGCCTGATATATATATATATATATATATATATATATATATATATATGTGTTATATATATATATATGTGTGTGTGTGTGTGTGTGTATGTATGTATTCAAATTCTTCTCTGTATAGTCAAGGATTAAAATTTTATTATGATGTGCTATAGTTAAAATACAAACGGATGAAATAACTGAAACTTTGAATTCACTGTTGAGTACACAATAGCCTTGCTAGTTATCCCATCTCGTCAAACTGAACCTGGACATTGATTGTGCCAACTCTGCAAAATATAATGTGAGTTAATCATTTCATAAATTATCTGATTGAAAATTTAAGATTTGAAATGCATTTGATTCTTTTAATGAAGAGAAATCTTGCAACATTGTTTTTAAGTTCATTTCACCTACAACCCTATTCAAATTCATGTTAAACTAAAAAAATTTAGAATAAAAAATCGCGTCAGAAGCTAATGCAAGCCCACCACTTCTTCCTTACGTTTTCGGGCCAGCCAAAAAGTTATTCCCCCATGTTGTCCATTCACGGTGTGCCTTACCTATCGCCATCCCATTGTTTGGTCACGATCTCTTGTTCTCACAGGTGTTTAGATGCCTGCAAGCAAAAACCTCCTTTGCAAAAGTAAAATGAATAGTTTTGGCATTGCAAAAGGTTATATTGAAGAAAAGGTTTGGAAAAATGCTTCCCTTGTATGCGAGAAAGGTACGAAAGTTTATTGATGAATTATCACACAAAAGGAAGAGACAGAACACATCTTTTCAAAGATGCTGAACATTGAATGTGGTCAAGAATTTCATTCAGTGTTATAAAGTGGTTGTCATCACTTTCCCTACCTTCAAAAATACTCCCAAAAAAACATTTATACAAGATCTGACTCACATCAATGCATCCGCTTTAATGAATTGCTTCATATACGCGTGTTTAACCAGTATTCTGAGTTGTTCTAACTCCTCTCAAGTATAAATTGTAGAAAAGTTCTTTCAAATAAAAATGAAATATGAATGTAATGCGCTTTTGGGTGTGAAAGATTAGAAGAGCTGTTGTGATTTTGAAAGGTTTTCTGAATAGTTTTATACAAAATGAAGTTAAGCATTGTCACAACTTTCTTTTCCCCGATTTGCTTCCAAGTACGGTACGTGTTTACATTCGCTAATCTCCTCTTAAATCAGTCTAGTTTGGGACAGCTATTGTTGCTTGCTTTGCTAATTAAGTGCATCATAATTTGGAATAGGCTTTGGATATTTCAAACGAAACGCAATATAACGATGCGGGCAATACATGAAATTAAAGAAAAAGTATTATTAAAAAGACAACTACCGTTCAAAAATATCGAAATCTCTTCTCCTGCGAAACAAAGTGCAGAGAAATAAATCGCAGCTTTCGAAACAATGGTCCAAAGCAGATTGTGGCTCGGGTGCTACAGGCGAATGTATTGTATTCTAGTGGTGTATCCTATGTTTTTTTCTGGGTGCGGGTTATACACCGAACTTATTTTTTTTAGAATGAATTTTTCTTCCAGCGGACTATACTACGATGCGGCTATTTACCGATAATTACGGTAAAAGTTATATTTCTTAATAAAGGATCTATGCATGGGCTTAGTTGACAATGTTAGTTAATTTTATTAAGAGGTAGATAAAAAAACAGTTTCCAAAAATATAAGTAAAGGTACAGAGAGCTTTTGCCGTTCGTAATATTTTTTCTCAGGCGTTAAATTTTGTATATATTTCAGATATTGCAACACGATTTTAAAGATAACGAAAAAGGATATATTTCATTCTTAAATTTTTGGAATTGTACCAAAACCAAAGAAAAAACAAATATTGCATTTATAATACATACAGACATCTAGGTAGATAAGTAGTAAGACAGAGAGAGAGAGAGAGAATAATGATTACAAAATTGATTTTTCTTCAGCTAAAGAGAAACATGAATGAGCTTTTTATTGTGAAAGTTTTAGACTTCAAATCCGAAATAAAAGTAGAATGCTGAGAATTTTGGAATGTATTATGCAGAATGATAGCTATCTCCAGAAATGAGTGTATGCAAATAAATCATTTTGATATGGTTTCGTTAAATTTAAATAGACTGTCCTTCAGAAATGCCCACTCTTCCTCAAGGGAGGGAACTATAATCTAAAACTGTACTATGTATTAAAAATCTATTACGATTCAAATCAGTTAAACTTTTCAAATGACTGGCTTCAATAATAATAATAAAAAAAAAATTCTATTAGAAACATGAGTAATCTGTCATAATTAATCCGAGTAATTAATAATATTTCAAAGATTAAATAATTAGTAATTTTTGTTGAAATTGTAAATGAATCCTTTAGCGCCGACAATGTTGGAACAAACCATAGTGTTAAAGCAAAAGATAGTTGTGACATTTTGTCACATAAGTGCTATTTGCATGGTTTAAATTTTCATTGTTCTTGTAATTAGCTCCTAAATACGGGAAAGTAATTGCATGTTTGTATTTTACTTCGTTCGTTTTCTTAAATTTGCGGTTATTTATGCAGTCGTTAATTCTGTTATCGGGAAAATCAAAGTACTTCATATGTTGTACAAAAAGCAAATTTCTGCACTGTTTTGACATAATGGGGGAAATGATATATACAAATATGGTTTGAAAGAATGCAAATATCAATTTTCAAAATAACACGTATTAGAAAGAAATATAAAAACATGCCTAATTTTTCAAAATTTTGTGGACTTATGAAATAAAATGCATAATGTCTATTTGATAGAAATGCTAAGTTTTAAACACAATTTTAAGTCTTATTAATTTTTTCCCATTGAATATACTACCTTATTCTTCAAAAATTGCAGATTTTATAGAATAATACATCTTTACATGTGATAAATAATCACATTGGGATATGATAAAACGAAACAGCTATTCTGTTCTCAATTGGAGTTATCAGTATAGTAATTGTTACTGTTTTGTTATTATTATTATTATTTAATTTAATAGCATTCTTTATTATTATTATTTTGATCTTTCTTTTTTGAAAACTAACGACATCAAGAAAGGTTTTACGTTTTTTTTCTTTCTCTCTCGCTCTCTCTCCTTTAAAAGAGTTGGCTGTTTTTTTTTAAGTGTTAGGGTAGTTTTTGTTTAGTGTTGGGCTTGTTTTTTAGTGTAGTTTTTGTACAGAATACTTAGCTATTCTTTAAGAATCACTAACATCGGTTGCAAAATTGTTTTTACCAAGTGTTCAATAATCCCAAGGAACACTTTTGAACTGGATCAAACATTACTTTCACCCCTCCCCCCCCCCCCCGGCCCTAACGCAATTATTTGTTCAAAATTTCCGCATTAAAACATTTTTTTACAAAATTGCTGTAGGGTCTACGTTTTCTTGCTTATGGTGGTGCTGAAAAATAAAGAAATCCTTTCGTTATTGCTAATTTAAAGAGATGTGGAATTGTACAATATCAGCGGATTTTTATGCTTATTTTATTGCGGAATAAAATTTACCGCGTACAATAAGAATCAGGTGTTGAAGCATTTACATAACCGTCTGGATCCGCGAGGGGTAAAATAACTATCTTTTTGTTGTATATGACTAACGCTCACGATTTAGAATAGCATCCGTGATATCCAGTTTCGAAGAATGTGGGAAACTTCAAATCTTATGAGGTAGTAATCATTGTTCAGCTTTTTTTCTCCTTTGGTCAAACTACTAAATTTTTGCCGGAGCGCGGGCTGTTTTTTATGTTTTTCTCGTGTCATTAGCAAACGCATAAAATGGCGCTTGTAGCAAGCAGCCGGCGTTCCAGAGTTTACATAACCCCCTCGATTTGTGCGAGGAAAAAATCACTGCCTTTTTATTCATAATACAAATGAATTTTTTTCTAACCTCCGAGAAAATGGGAGCATTAGAGGACCGGCTGAAAATCATCTCTCATCCCTAGAGGGCGTCGCGCTTCACTGATTTCTAAGAACAAAGAACTGTAATTGCGCTTCGTCCCCCCGCCCTTTCCTTTGCCAATATGATTCTGTTTTTACTTTTTAGATACACTGTCTTTTTCTTCCTAACGGTAATATGATATCCTATATACACTTGAAGTGTATAATTAGGGATTGTATACCGAAGGACTGTTAGCCATTTCCTTTTGATGCAAGTAAAGCACCTTCCTGAGTTAGAAGAATAGCATTACATTTTTTTTCGTACTTTAACCATCTTCTGTCCATTTACGGTAATTTAGACCAAGCCAAGCGAATAGGTACTTAGTTGCAGCCCTAATTTTTGAGCTCCGTTCTGGAGGAAACTCATTGCGGTTGAAAAGATGGAAACTCAAGTAAAACAGGAGAAAATGGAACCAGAACAAATTCTCGTAATGTGTGCTTCCATTACTATATATGGATATTGTTTCTCTGAAAAAGTAGTAAATACATGACTTGTGAGCTTCAGATATTTTATTGGGTAATATTTGGTTTCAAGTTTCATTTTTAATAATTTACGGGATTCTTAGGGTATTTTCTATGCTTGATCAACAAAGATGTGTAGCAAAGTTTTTTCATAGAGTTAAGATTCTATTTTAGGCGCTTGTAGCGAGCAGCTGGCGCGTATTTACGTTCTAAATAAAAGAAAGATAATTATATAGTATCTATATATATATATACATATATATATATATATATATATATATATATATATGTGTGTGTGTGTGTGTGTGTGTGTGTGTGTGTGTGTGTATGTAATGGATATATGTACTGAAATTATTCAGTTTTCCAATACTTTTGTGTAACGGTACAGCAAAATAAATGAAACTAAGTTTCTCAAATGTTTTCCTAATCCCGAGAGAAAATTTGCGGAAGAATAATATACTTCCTGATATCGTTTGATTTTAGCTATTGTGCGTTCATATTTTATTTGATAATTAAAGCATTCTAACTGAACAATTGCTTTATTTTTTAATAATTATTCCAAGTTGAGAAATAGAAACTTTTGAAGAACAGAATTCTTGCTTAATCATTGCTCGTTTAATTGTTACATCGTTTGCTAATTTTAGGCTTTTCATTTCTGAATATAAGTATGCTAGATTAATTAGATCTTTAAATATACATAAAGCGTGCAAATATGTGTCATTTTTTGGGGGGGGGGGGGGCATAGTCTATTTGGAACTTACTTGATCAAAATTTGTTATTTACGTTTTTTGTTCTTCAGAACAAAACTTTAGTCTCAGTTAATCAGAGGTAAAATTTATTCTCGCAACTACTAAATTGCTGAAGCTTTTTTCTGTAGTTAATAAAACCAATTAACAACTATGGTATCTTAATTTTTATCAATTTATTTCTTCATGTTTTCCCCAAATTTATCGAGCTGTATAAAAATAACTTCATTTAGCCTTGATGCACCTGTTGCTACGTTTCCTGAGGTTACGGAGAAAGGCGGTATACCTTAAGACCAATAAAATTCGAGGAAACAATAGGAACATTGTTTGTTAGTTGGTTTGACTGCGCCCTTTAATGCGGAATAACCACAATGAGTTTTAAATTAATTTTTAGAATCGTCTTCTACATCAATAATGTTGAGATACGGACATAAAATTGACATGCGGATGCTGTTAAAGAATCCTATGACTTTTTTAACGGCTTGCGGGCATGTTCAATTGGAAGATTCATTAAGTGATATGGCAAAAAGTTTCACTATTCATAAAATTCTTGATAGTTCTTGTGTGAACATACGTAAATATGAAGCTCCGTGCTAGACGGCCAGCACTTAACTGTTTTTAAATTACGTAATAGCTTGGATGATAATATCCCATATGAAAGCATCTAAAATAATTTCAATATTATTATAGAGCAACTTCTGGTAATTAAAGGGGGTGTCCGGATTCGGGGTCTATTCTCTTTCGCCTGCCACTGGCGTGCTTAACGTTGTTTGTTTGGAACTTTATGAATTTTTATTTTTAATTTTACGGAGAACAAGCTTATCAAGTAATGTATTAAGTATTAAGAAATGTCTTTATCATGTAGAAATGTTATACTACGGTTAATTCGTATACAGTCATTTAGGGTAACGTTGAACTATTGGGGTTAAGTTTGAACCACGTCATACTTTTTAGTATACTTGACTTAATTTAAAAATTAAGAGTAGAAAACTGATTTTGTAATCTATTTAGCTGAGTGCAGCACTGGACCTTCTAGTTTATTTTTAGTCGAATATACTAAAAAATATAATATGGTTCAAAGTTTACCCCCCATGGTTCAAAGCTACCCTGAATGAAGGTATATGTATTAATTACCTTTCGATATGTGACTGTGCACATGAAAAAAAAAAGACAACTGTGGGATGGGGATGCCGTGCTTATAAACCTTTTACAGAAATCATTCGCGTTTAAGATAGTTTTTCAAACTAAGGAATTTCGTTTTTGTTAATTGAAAATTAAATCAGCAGATCGTAGTACTTGGAAAAGGTTAAAAAAGAAGATACTCCCGAGCAGTGGATTAAAAATTGTTGATGATGATGATGCATTAACCTTACCTCCATGAATATAAAAGCTAGGTTGCAATATATGTGGTGCGTTATAGAACTAGCGTCAAATAAAAGACTTCTGTGCACGTGTTTCCAGACCCGTGGAGCCTTTTCTTCAGTATTTAACAATACAATCAATTTCTTTTCCATATCTTTATGTATTCTGGTTTCAACTTCTCAAATCTTGTGCTCGAAACAAGCCCTGCTATATGTTCAATATAATTAGTCTAATGTCTAATGATTTATTACTGCTCTTCTATTCTATTTTCCCCCTCATATTTGCTAGTTACAAATGATTACCATAGATTTATCTTGACCACTTTTGCTCTCTTAGAAATTAGTACTTCTGAATTATTGAAACATGTAAGAAATAACTATTGTTATCAAAAAATTATTTACGTGAAACTATTTATATTATGAAAAATAGTAGGAAGATAAAATATAAAATAGCTATTGTTACTTCATTTATTTATTTATTTATTTTTGAAAACAAGATTACCACATCAGAAGGCAATTACATGTTGCTTCCAGGGCTTAATTTTGGACGGAAAAAAGTGCAGGAGTTCTATGCTTATCAGAAATCATATTCATGCCCTCAATGAGTCTGAAAACCTTATAAATGTAAAAGTTAAAAATTCATTAAAAGTAAAATTTGTAAAATGTAAAAGTTAATTAGCAAATAAATCAATGAATCAATAGATAGATAAATAAATAGAAAGAAGCAGAAGAAGAGGAGTATCGTTACAGTGAGCTCCCACGAGTCATTCTATTTTAAATCAGGCAGGCTCAAACTTATCACATGGCCCTCACATATTTAAAAAAAAAAAAAATTACAGTAGTTACAACTAAGGGACATATAAAATATCCCAAAAGGATTTTGCAAAAAACAAAAAAATATTTTTCTAGTTACAGACTTTTAAAATTTGGAACGAAATTGGCCGTTTTCAGATAATCAGCAAAATACTCACTTTTAAAATGGCCTGTTTCAAAAGTTTTTAACCGGTTCAAATATTTTTTTTTCTATAAATAATGAAAGGATGGTATTTTATTTAGATTTATTATTTTTAATTTTAAAATACTAGTTGGCTTCATTGATAAAGAAAAAAAAGGGTTTTTGAAGTGAAAAAATCGCATTTTTACCGATTTTACGATTTTTTTTTCTTATGAAAGAAATTTATTTTTGACAAAACAGAGGTGGCAATTTAAAGTGCTGTTATTAAAGATTAGTAAACAAATTTTATTGTAAGCCTGAGATGCATATCCTCTCAGAATTTAAAGTTTGAAATTTGAAAATGTTCAATAATTACGATTTTTGAAGTGTGATTACTCAAAAAAGCCATTTTTTAAAAATCTGAAAATCTGCTCATTTGTTGCCCTTAAAGTGCTTAATGAGCTGCTATCAATTATATTATGTATTTTAGCTCCAGATATTTTACATGATTTTTCAAAAATGGCTTTTTGTGCGTTTTTCAAAAAAGCCAGAAATTCAAACTTGTTCTTATTTAATCACTTTAATATAAGATTTAATCAATATTTATTAAGAAATATATCATATTGTTACACAATTACTACAGCTAAATTGTACTTAACCTTCTTAGAATTTAAATAGCATATAGCACCTTGCACAAAGTGTAGCTACCGTGATTTAATGCATGTTATGCTGTTCATTCGAGTTACTAGTTTCAAACTCACACGCTTTACATCAAATACTATGTAACAGCAAACGTAAAATTTATTGTAGGAATGCAATGAAAACATTATTGGCAATCCTAAAATACTGCTAAATAGTAAAAATCCATAAAATAGAATGCTTACATGGGACGCACGAGCAAACAAGTGGGAAGCAGTTAGAAAACTACCAGCCTCTTAAACAAATGAAACTCAATGCATGATTTCTAAATAGGAAAATTTATTGAACGTGTGAATGACAATTATTGAATGGGACAAATTACGAATGCATCATCGATGGTTTAGGAACACTATCCAATAATTTATACACAGATAATCTAGAAAAATTTCAATAGCCAGAAGAATACGGGAGGAAAAACTAGACCAATATAAAGTAATGTTGAAAGTAAGAAATATGACACCATCTGAACCCTCCTAGTCTTTGCATTTGTTTGGTAATAACGCGTAAAAGATGATTCAAGAACTTGATTCTACTTAGTTTGCTTTAAGTACATAACTACATATGTGCTTAAAACTATGTACTATATCAGTGCTGTAACATATTTGATGTAACAGTGTGCGAGTTTATAACTAGTAATTGGATTGAACAGTAGCTGCACTTTGTGTAAGGGACTTTTTAAGTTCTAAGAAGGTTAAGTACAATTTAGCTGTAGTAATTGTGTAACAAAATGGTATATTTCTTAATAAATATTGATTAAACCATATATTAAAGTGATTAAAAAAGGACAAGTTTGAATTTCTAGCTTTTTCGAGAAATGCACAAAAGGCCATTTTTGAAAAATCATATAAAATATCTGGGGAAAAAATACACAATATAATTGATAGCAGCTCATTAAGCATTTCAAGGGCAACAAATGAGCAGATTTTCAGATTTTTAAAAAATGGCTTTTTTGAGTAATCACACTTTAAAAATCGTAATTTTTGGACATTTTCAAATTTCAAACTTTAAATTCTGACGGGATATGCATCTCAGGCTTACAATAAAATTTGATACAAAACTTCCATAACAGCACTTTAGATTGCCACCTCTGTTTTGTCAAAAATAAATTTCTTTCAAAAGAAAAAAAATCAAAGTCGGTAAAAATGCAATTTTTTTTTCACTTCAAAAACACTTTTTTTTTTCTTTATCAATAAAGCCAACTAGATTTTTAAAATTAGTGTCTAAATAAAATACCATGACTTCATTGTTTATACAAAAAAAATTATTTGAATCGGTTAAAACTTTTGAAATAGAGGCCATTTTAAAAGGGAGTGTTTTGCTGATTTTCTGAAAACGGCCAATTTTGTTCCAAATTTTAAAAGTCTGTAACTAGAAAAATAGATTTTTTTTTTTTTGCAAAATCCTTTTGGGATATCTTATATGTCCCTTAGTTGTAACTACTGTAATTTTTTAAAAAAAATCTGTGATGGTCATGTGACACCCTCTGCCTGATCTGAAATGGAATGGCTCTCATGCAACTAAAACCCTGTTTTTGGATACTTGACATATTTAACACTGAACGTAAATTCCACTTGATAATGCGTAAAGTATTGTTTAGGTTTTAATGCAATGATAGTGCTTTGTTTTGTTAGTTTTTGTATTGTTAGTTTTAATGCTATGATAGTGGGTTATTCCTTCCTAATAACTGCAGGAGTCTACTTATATACCTGTTTTCCCTGTGATCAATTCTTTGCCATCCTTCAGAACTGCTTATCATTTGAAGAAATCATATTATCGAAATGTTAATGCAGAATTCAATTGAAATGTAGCACGCTTTACAACAGAACGTATCGTCGAGTGTCGTGACCGACCAGTTTCCTCGATAACTATAGCATGTAATGGAATAAAAGTTTCCCTGTTTATAATACTTAAGTGTAACTTTTTTCAATTATTACTTTTTGGAAATTGGGAACAACGAATTGTCGTTTAAGAAGCCGGCTTTAAAAAAATAATCTTTACTATTTCTGTACAGTCTGTAGGTCAATGTAATAGTCGAGAAAATGATTTCCCCCCTTAATATACGATGACTGCGATTGCGTTACTAGTTTAGATTTACTAAACCTGTCATTAAAAATAGTATCGATTGACCTTAGAATTTCATCATAAATGCTAATGCTGGTGAAAATATTTGGAAGAGTTCTTCGCAGAATTCTTGGAGAATTCTGATGAGATTTCTGATCAAGATCTTACGTTAATTATGTTCATCTTTTTTTTTTTCATGTCTGGGAAACGGAGGGTAAATCCAAAGTTCAGAGTTTCGCAACCTTGAGTTCAATGATAAAAATTTTCTCATATACATTCATAAATAAACAGAAACATGGACTAGTATAAATAATTGCACTTTGGATTCATATGGTAATTGTTTTTTCTTTCTTTTCTTTTTCTTGAATATTTGTGAGAAAAGTAGGGCACTTCCACCCCTTTTTCACTGACATGGAAGATTTATGATCTTAAATCCTACAATTAGTTTTTTTGTCATCATTAAATCATTGTTTTTTTATTACAAAAGGGTCTTTTGTTTCAAGACAGTTGTAAATTTGCTTGAGACGGTTGGAATGAAGACATCGCTTTAAAATGCAGTACTAAGGTGCTCCTTTTTGGAAGCAAAAAGAATTTGACATGTAATGTCTCCCGCTCAAAGCAAGAAATCGGTAAAGGCGTTGGGATGTAGTTGTTTACTGAGATGTAAAGTTGGGAATATACGGGGCCATTAGATTCACATGTCTGATGGCGAAAGCTATGCAATTATTTTCCCCGCTGCAGTACTTAATTATTTTTGGTTGAATTCTTAATTATTCTCGTGGAGTAAAAGAATGAGAGATTGTGCCTGGGAAAACGGTGGTTTTGTTTTTCGCCGTAATCCAAACACAGTGCCGAAGGAGGTGTGGTAGCGAGTTCTGTATATACATAACTCTGCACAACAGCTGCCGTATCCAACAGTTTACATCTATCAGGGAAATAAATCAAAAAGAATCAAAAACCTTCTTGGGATGCTCTGAAGGTTAAGTGGGATTGGGCAGACGGACAGACTGGCCGAGAGATGGCAGGAGAGGGAGGCCCAGACACATTGTCATGATTAATGCATTAAATGTGCTGTTTTAGCAATGAGACGCACCTAGTTTCTGCAACCCCCATAGTCAACATTCCATTGTCCCCTCCCTAAATAGGGGCTGCTTGACCGGGTCCACTCCCCGTATAGAGAACCATCCGCGGAATATTAAAGCGCTGGATCCGCGCTTGAGATACAGATCACCACGCTTATATAGATTGGCGCTTTTGCTTTTTTCCCCTTCGTTCTCTCTCCACTCACTACCAGAAGATGCGACCTGACCTCAGGCACTTGCGATGCTGCGCCAGGATGGATATTATCTTATGGGGAAACGCGAAACCGGATTTCTCGGAGAGAGACCTCGCGGTTTCTTCTGCTCGCTCCATCTTTTTTCTTTATTTTTTTAATCCTGAGCGCTTCCTCCCGCTCTTTTTTTCCAGCTTTTTTGCTTGTTAGACGACTCATGTGTCCACTCGATCTCGACTTCCTTCGTCACTCGCTCGGGGGAGGGGGGTGGTGGGAACTGTCACTCGTTTCTAAACTGTTGACATGTCTCCCGCAACTTCTGCATCGGAATTGAGGACCCAATGATTTATCAGGTCATTAAATATTTTGTTGAGTCTTATAAGTGGACAATTCCATTCCATCGTAACCACTTCTCACGTCTGAATGCAATTATTTTTACATCTTTTCCGCTTTCACACCTCTATATTTCACTTTCTTTCCTGGTTCAATGACTCGTATGCTCTGTATATCTGTTATGTGAAGATAACAAAATGTTCCGTCCAGAACTATACGAGCCTACTTTCCTGTATACACCAACATCAAATTCATAATCTAGCTGTATATATATATATATACATATATATATACATATTTACATATATATATATATATACAGCTAGATTATGAATTTGATCGGCAGCAATCTGAAAAAAAAAAATGAATAAATAAATAAATCAAAAGTAAATTCGGTCTTACATGTTGATATACCTTTTATTTTTTCAATTTTTTTTCTCTCCTGGGATTCTATGTTCATTGTAAATATCGGTCGTGTTTCCACAATGTAATCCATTTTGTACGTTTGCATTGTAATCGATAATATTTTAGTAAAAGCATTATCATTTTTACATGGAAATTTTGGCTACAATCTATATTTTCGAGTTGGTTACTATGAAAATAAACTAAGGCCATAGCAGAACAGTCTCTTGTTTTAAATTTTAGAATACTGAACAATTCTTCTTTCATCCACTTAACTTTCTATAATTTGCCACTCAATTTTACATAAAATCAATATTAATTACAAAGTTTGAATTGCATGAAATTATTTCAAGTAATGTACATAATTTTATGATGCACATTCACTGCATTAAGCAATAAATTTCATTCAAAACTATCATATTGTTACGTAAATGAAGAAAAAAAAAAAAAAAAAAACTAGAAAGCTTTACACGCAGTTGTGACAAAGCTTCTAGTTATGCATTAGCAAACCTAAAATACAACCTAATTGAAACCACTGAAATAAAACTACAGGATGAAGTGGGCTTGGGAAGTAATTTTTGGTTTGTTATAATCAATTTTTCTCGTACTTTTAATTGTAAATGAGTTGACCCCTTTATGCAAAAACGTCTCACATAAGTACTATTTTGAATATTTATGATTTCATGTGTCTACGTGGTCGCATCATTATTGTTTCTCAAAACAAGCCGATCATTTATGCATAAGTTTTCACTATATTTATAAAAATTGTAATTGGAAATAAAATGCAGGAGGAAAATTAAATACTACAAATAAATTTTACTTTATATTTTTGAATCGGAGTTTTTTCTATTATCGCAAATTTAACACAAAGGGATCCAATGAAGCTGTGAAAGTACATTATCCCTGTGTCAGTTAGGAACCATGCATTTAGAATTTGTAAAAATTTGATTTCTGACTAGTTTCTGCTTATTCCTTGAAAACTGATAGTTCGGTCAAAAATCAGTTTCCATCATAGCTAAGTAATTCTGTTTCTTTCTTTTCAATTTTCAAAACTGCCTTTGTATTTGTAGAAAAAATATTTCCGGAAAAACATTTTTACCTCTTTTTCTTCCTCAGAATATGTTTCACCAGTCTCGCTGCATTATTTGAAAGCTTAAAAAAATAATAAATAAATAAATAAACTCACAGTAGAAGTAAAAAGAAGATTTCCCGCTTCTTTCCCTGTGTAACATAGCAAAACTCAAATATTGTAGACAATGGAGGTAGGAAAGCCCGATTGGGCGGATCCCTTCAAAGCCGGCAGTCTTTTGGTGTGGGAGGATATATTCCAAGGGTTATGATTAACATTTCGTGAGGATTTGAAATCCTCAGATGAGAATGTTTGTTTTCTTGGTACGCGTGTTTGTCCTGCTACTTAGCGGTGTTGGGGGGTGCTTCGCTCATACCTGCCTCTGATTCACTCCCCGTGGAGATTGCTCTGCTATCTGCAGCTATTGTCGAAACTGATTTTCGCAGACATAATAGCTTGCTTCAGAGATGAAAATGCTGATGAGGAACGTTTGGCCTTCCCTGTAAGCGAAAAAAGAACTGAATCATGTTGTGAGTAGATCAGTTGCAAAATTGGGCAGTTTAAGAATGCAAAGAAAGACTTTCTTATTTACGTGTTTTTTTTTTTACATAAAAAAGAGATATATTTCATAAAGCGAATTTTTTTTCACTTTTGAAGAATTCCCGTGACAGCAAAAGAAAGTTTTAAATCCTTTTTCTTTTGTGGTCTTTCTGCTCCACGGTTATTTCGTATAATTTAAGCCTTGGGAATAAATATGACAGCTTAAGCGTCGTTTCTAGAAACTATCATTATTTCCTAACGACTATTCGCATCAAATCAGTCATCTTGCATTCCATTTTTTTCAACGCAAAAATAAAATCCTTAATTTCGGTGTTATTGCAAACAACGAATAATTTAAGTTTCCTCTGAATCGGGCTCAAGTTTTACAGTAGAAATTGCTCTATCGCTCAAGTCCTTTATAAATGGAACGGTAAAGAAAAAATTGCCTTCAGATATGTCTTTGTAAAGCGAAGAAAGCATGCTCAGTACGCTAACCTTACAAATTGCAGGGTTAAAAACATGGCATTTTTCTTTCTCTTTTAGTTCGCCTCTCTTTTTCTCTCACTCTCTCTCGCTCTCACACACACCTATATACATACAGACATACATACTTACATACACAAACATATTTTTATATATATATATATATATATATGTATATATCGGAGATAGAGAGTATCAATTTAACATGAAATCTTTTAAGATTAGGGAACCAAATTAATACGAGATTCAGAATTGCCTAAATTGCTGAAAAGAGCCTTGAAATTCCTAGAAATAAATTAATAAATTAGTAATGAAACTGTAATGGTGGAAGAATCATAATTGCTTGAACTGGCTAGCTTATATTCGCAATAAGCTGTCTTAATACAGTTAACACCTTGACTGCCAACCTGCGAGATAACTCGTAATAGGTGAACTTGTTGAGAGACCAAATTACAAGTTGTCTTGTAGTTGCTGACTTTTATTCATTTTTCAATATATTTATAGAAAGTTAGTAATTTTTTACTAACCACACACACATCACCGATCCCGGTGATTGTAGTTTGTGGAGATCCACAAACTACAATCACCGATGGCAGTCAGCGTGTCGGCAGTAAACGTGTTAAACCAATTAATAAAATAAAACAGTAATATAGGAAAGTAATATATATATATATATATATATATATATATATATATATATATATATAAATGTATAAAGACTAGTTCAGCGAAACCATTAACACACACACATACACAAAAAAATAAAAATAATAAAATAAAATTAATGCCGTTAAGTACGTGATTGAATTATTTTAATCACAATAATATAGTAAACTTATTGTGCATTTAATCTTGTAAGGGAAAAAAAAATGCCGAGATTCTAAGGAGCAATAAAACAACGCATTAAGTAAGAATCTTAATTAAAGTCAGAATATTATATCTTTGAATAAACACTAATTATAAAATACATCATGAAAAAAATTAAACACATAAATAATATAATGAAAAAAGCTGTCTTATCAGCTATGTATATACGTATATATACATATATATACACACAGACACACATACACATTTATATATATAACATTAAATAGCAACATATTTCAGACCTTATGTTAAAATCATTTAAAACAGATAATTATCATTTAAGCGGTGGCAAAGTAATAAATAACATTGGTTTAAAGAAAATAATTAAAGTTAGAGAAGTTTATTAAAGCAATGTGCGAATATTAAATTAAGACTTCCTTTACTAGTTCTCAGCAACAGCTAGAGTAAAGCTCATTAACTGCCCTTTGTCTAGTTAGTTTATTTATTTATTTATTTATTTATTTGATGGACAGATAAAGGCGTTTTCACACGCATTCGGTCTTTAAACTTGTGTTCACGCCTTCATGATTATTATTACTTCGAAATATTTTAAGCGATTTAACAGATTGCAATTATGATAGGTTTTTGTTTGATGCAAGTTTTTAGACCACTGGGATGTTATAGTAAAAGTAATGTAAAATAGTATCACATTTACTTTTAATAATAATAAAGTTACACTTGAGGTTTTCAAACATATTGGTAAGAATTAAACAAATTAAAATCTGTAAAGACAAATAATAATGGTGCTTATGCAAGTTATGTTACTAATTATTAACAGGAGATGAACTAGATAAAGTTCATCAACTTCCTTCTATCTACTTAGGCTTTTGGTGATGGACATATTATTAGCGTTTTTATATACATGCAATATTATTTTGAACCATTTTTAAGTGACTCATATGATTAAAATTATGACAGCTTTTGATTGGAATGTTGTAAAACTACTATAACTTTGTAGACGATTAAGAAATTTGTAGTAAAATTAATGTAAAATGTAACTTTCATTAATAATAATGTTAGTTGAAGTTGTATATTAATACTAACTTAACGCAAATCCATCCCTCCCCCCCCCCTTTTTTTTTGTAAGTATGATGAGCAGAACAGATTTTATTTCATTATTATTATCATTTTTTAAAAAGTTATTCTTTTGGCTTCGATAAGAGTGAAATTTCATCACTTCACTGAAGTCCCCGCTAGAGTGATGTCATAAATTAGAGCTGCCCGAATGACTTTGTAATTCATTTAGCAAAAAAAAAAAAAAAAAAACGAGCCAACAATTGAGTTTTTTACTCCAAACGATTTCATTTTCTTCCGAAAGTATTCTCTTTCTTCATAGAAAAATACAAATACAAAAATACAATAAAATGCAGTTCAGCTCTACTGATGAGTTATTTTAATTACAGTAATTGTCGGTAAATAGCCCGCATCGTTGTATAACCCGCACCCAGAAAAAAACATGGGATACACCCCTAGAAAACAATACATTCGTCTGTAGCGCCCGAGCCCCAATCTGCTTTGGACCATCGTTTCGAAAGCTACGACTTATTTCTCTGCATTCTGTTTTGCAGGAAAAGAGATTTCGATATTTTTGAACGGTAGTTGTCTTTTTAATAATACTTTTTTTTTAAATTTCATGTATTGCCCGCATCGTTATTTTGCCCGCAGGTAGTAAAAAAAGAAGTTTTTTCGTAGATAACCCGCGGGCTATACACATATAATTACGGTATGTAGCGTTTTAAGTGTTTTCCTAATTTATTTCAGATGTTTGAAGACATTTCTATCTTTCGTTTTTTTCTTTCTTTCTTTCTTTTTTTTTTCTAACACGCGTACTCCAAAACTTTCACGTATTTGTAGAATCATCCATATATGTTGTAGATAACTTCTAGATTTCATTTTAGTTCACTTTTTGCTCCCAGAAAAATCGTTTCATTTTAATGGCATTAACTTAAGTCAGTAAAAGAAAAATTAATTCATTAATTGATTATTTTATTTAATAGTATTGTTAATTCACTCAACTAACTTAAGTTTAAGTTCCAAATATTAAAACACATATAAAATCAAAATTATGCAGTTGAGTGTAACGATCTTTGTTCTAGAAATTCTTTTACATGAACTTAGGAAAGACGCGAATATTTTATATGTCATGAAAACACATATAAAATAAAAAATTCCATTTAAGACTAATTATTTATGCAAATGTAAACAAACTGTCTGAAAGTTTTTAATTCTATGCATGTATACATATACTTTGTACTCCAGAGTTTAAGTGTCGCAACTATGAAATAAGGAATTGTTTAGTACACTCAAAAACTTTTGTAAAGATAATTTTACTTCTACAATTTAAAACGTGTTAATGTCACCTTTAAGTATTATTTTTTAGTAAAGTTTAGACTGTTCAAGATAAATTTCATTTGGTGTCAAGTAATATTAAATAAATGAAATTGTTACCATCATTGTATATATTGTTACTGCTGAAGTTAATCTAATTTTTTACATGTTTCTCTTTTTAGGTAAGTGCTTTGAACGTACTTTACTGATTTAAGGAAATCTACACACGAAAGGTAAATGTTTAGTGTTTTTTAATTTCTAAAGAGAAAACTCATTGAACTAATGACTTTAAGACATCTCTTTTCTTGAATATGGTTTGAAAAAAAAAGAGAAAAACATACGTTTTTTGCATATAATTTCAAGGTAGTAATAATTTCAAAATAAGAGTAATTCCGTACCAGGATTTTTAAAAATAATTATCCCTTATCCGCAAATTTAATTGGAGTACCATGCGAAATAATGTTAACTTTCAGCACAATATTTGGCTGTCTTGCATTACCAATTGAAGTATTATTAAGTATTATTGAAGTAATTTAACTATATATGAATTTTAACTTTCGTTTGCTTGGAAAAAGTTTCGTGTTAATTTCTATCTTTTAAACTTTCAAATTATGTTGATTAACTTATTTTGCTGTATTAATGGATAAGTTTTCTTATTTTTCGTTGTTTTTTATTGCGTGGACAATTTAATATTGATAAGGAATTTAATTAAAAACGCTTTATTTGTTTGTACATGCATTTTTATTGCATATATAATTGCGATTGATGTAAATGCGTATTTTCCTGCGTAGTTGCGGTAGTTTGCAACCCAGCACTCATAATTACCTAACGCTAATTTCAACACGGGTTTTAGTTAAATATCAAAATTAAAATATAGACAGCGATTATATTTAAGTCATTAATTTAGTAAAATGATTTAAAATGAAAAAAAGTATGTTCTGTTTATTTTAAAAATGTTTTTTATACATGACGAATCAAATCAGATTAAAATTTCTGAAGCTAAGTGTTAAAAAGTATGATGTTTTTTAAACATAAACGCTAAGAAAATTGTTTTTAATAATATTCTTCTAAAACAATAAAAACAACAATAATAATTAGAGTAAGAATAGTAATGGTCACCCGCGTGACAATAAAACTTCAGTTTGTCGATTATAATGCGTGAAATTTCTGTCTTGCTTGAAGAGCTTCTGCGATAGATCAGAATTAATTAGTCTGCTGTTTTTTAAAAAAATATCAACTGGAAGTCGAGTTTCGTGAGCTTGGAACAATCTGTATTATATATTTTTTTATTAGTGTGTCGGTTCATTCGGCAGTTTCTTCTATTCCGGCAGTTCGGCAAAACCGGCAACCTAAAAAAGCAGCTGAAATTTCTAACCGCTAATGTTTTGACGAGATGTGAGAGTTTATTCTCTCTTATTATAGTTTTTTTCTGTAGCTATACTGTATTAAATATTAATTTATGCCTTGAACACTATTATAGTGCCAGTCGATGTAATAATGTATTTACGACCGCTACAAAAACAATAGTTTCGTTTTAAAAATGTCTCAAACCAATAGTAAAAACCTCAGCAATTTACTGATTCGCATTAAGCAAATTTTTTCGAACTCCAACTGTAATTCCATACTTTTAAATGAACAAAACACTCAGTGCTAGAGTTTTTGATCATTTGTACTTTATTCGTGTAATCTTATTGTAGAGCTCCGAAAATTCGGAAATTTATTATACAAGAGTTAGGCTAAATTGGTGCCGGTAAAAAGTTAAAGCAGGTGAAAATATTAACCACAAACTTTTCTTAAATTTTGGCGAGAAGAACTATTGTTTGTGCTCTCTTGATGCATTCATTTATCATACTTAGAACTACCATGATAGTATAACATACATAAGGAACATAATGCTAAGGAATTTAGTCAATTAATTCTTTTTATATAAAACTTAAGCTTGCTCAGCATTTCTGCACAAAAAAGAAATGGAGAGTGGCTTTTTTGTTTTATATATCGCATATAGAAATACAATATAATATTTATTACACTATAAATTTACACTTGTTTCTCTTGCTTGACTTCGTAATCCCTTCAACCTTATAAATACTAAACTTTACCGACATATATCTGATAAACTCAAGAAATTTTGTAGATACAAATTTCATACTAACAACGTATTTAAAACTTTTACACAAACTATGTGTATTATATAATTATTAATAAATTGTATCTTATAATACTATTAATAAAGTGCATATGTGGGAAATTGTTATTCGGATTCAGGGAGTGCATAAAAATATTTTTTTTCTCTTCAAAATATACTTTATATCGGCAGCACGGCAGCTTGATGTGTTAGGTCTTTATAATGTGGGTTCTTCATAATGATTGGTATGTTTCAATAAGTGTTTCAATTGTATATTAAACAAAGAACAGTACTCATAACCATTTATTACTACGTTTTAATTAGCTAAAGTAATTTTCAAGAATTAAGTTATCCTATGAAATGGTTTTAAAATGAAAATGTATTATTATAGTAACTGTAACGTGTTACCGAATTATGATTTGGATGTCGTACTGTTAGAGAATCCATGGGTCTGTCTCCATGGGTTGTTCTAATGTAATTGACGATCTCTGAAAGACCATAACATACATTTTCACTTGATTTAGTTTAGTATATTAAATTATTAGTTTAGTATATCAAATTCTTTAGATATCTACATCTTAATCTGGTTTTTAGTGTTATGCTGAATTTACAAGCAGTAAATATTTCACAATTTTACGCATTTCAACTTTTATTCTTAATCACAACTTCTTTGGTTTCCCCCAAAGATTAAGCGATGCTGTAAGCTTTAATTTTCCAAATGCCATATATTCCTGTAAAAAATATTAAAAAATAAAATAAAATATAATAAAATAAATATAAAATAAAGTAAAATAAAATAAATAAATAAAAATATATAAATAAATGTAAACTCTTTGATGTAGGGAAAGTTAGTTATAAATTTTTTATAGCCATTTTCCATTTCAGAATGTTGACATTAGAAAATAATGTCTTTAGTGGATATGAATTTCCAGTAAAATTTCATTGAAAAAACATTATAGCAACTGCGATCGGCTTAATTCAACTATATTTGTAAATCACGATTCCTTTTATAATTAATAACATCTAATTTAAACATCGTATTTTCTAATATATAACTGTTGTCATAACATTGTTCTAGTTGCAATTTATGTATATGAACCCTTTGTGCCGCATAGGGTTGGATTTTTCAATCTACATTTGGCGAAACCATAGATTCGTTCGAAGAGGGCGGGTCAGAACGGTTAAAAAAAGGGGGATGGGGGAGCAGATAGTATCAATTTTTATCTTAAGTTATGTTCCTTTAATGATAAGTTTAGTGCCTAAGCAATTTATGCTTAAGTTAAATTCCAATAATGCCGAAGTTATTAAGGTTGTTACATTAGCTAGTTTTATCTAGTTTCGAGGATGAAAATTTTTTTGTCTCGATAGTCTCTTGAAAAAAATCCTAGGTTTCAAAATCACCTGGATAAATCGCTTCTCCTGTCTACAAACGACTTATTCATTGCCCCCCTCTCCCCAAAGGAATGACTTAATTCCTTTTCGTGTGAGAGTCCGCTTCGGATTCCTATCGTTTCTCGGCTCCTGCGATCTTCGTGCTATACTAAGTAGCTGTCTAATTATCCGAACAGTCGTTGGACATGGGACCGCACCTCTCCTCACCTCTACTCTTGAATTCCTTCGAGTCGCGGGAAAGAGTATTTCATTAAGTTGTTGCCATTTTAGGGTTGTCAGAATACTTGCTTTCGCTACCGGAAGGATCGCCAATATTGGCGAATTAAACGCTGAAACCAAATATACTATATTAACTGGTGTTTAACAATGCCTGATCGTAGTACTATGTTCCGAAAGATATTCCTTAGTATTTATAAATGCAAACAAATTAAACCGAAGAAATGAAGTTTTCAATACTCTAAATACTGATTAGAGCTTTAATTAAGGGAAAATATTATAATCAAGAAAAAACAAATGCCAGAATTCAAAAGCCAAAAGAGCAATAAAAATTGATGCGAAACAGCTCGTCTAGGCAAGTAATTTGAAAAAAACTGATCGCACAGTTATGAGGTTTCAGGAACTTTGGCAGGCACTGGAATGTGACTAACATTTTTTGACTTGGGTGCTCCTTTTCTGTTTTTTTTTTCTTTTTTCTTTTTTAAGGTAATGACAACAATAAAAAATATTTTGATGGAAAAATTTCACTTTAACTGCGATTTTTAAAAATTAAGCAAGATCATTTTTATATTAATTTAGATATGATTTTTTATTAATATGGATAATTATAAAATTAATTTAGATCTTCTCTATATTTTAATTTTGGTATGTTTTTATGTAATGATTAACTTTTAATGTAATGATTTATGAAATATTAGAATAATTTACGTATATAACAAATTGTATTGACTAAGCTTTTATATAAGCATTTTCCCATTAACTTAGATGTGTTTTTGTTATTAATTTGCGCATAATCCACCTTTGCTTGATAAGCATTGCTATGGAGTTCGTTGGGAAAAGGACAAACTCCGTCTCCGACTCCTTTACAAATATATATTAAAGGTGTAGCGAATATTCGGCACATTTTTAAACGACTCCGACTCCTCTACCCCAAATCAGTCCGATTCCGACTCCACAGCCCTGGTGATAAGTTTCTTAACATTAAACGGAGTTACAAGCAGCCCCGAAACGCGTGTCTGCAATTCTAATAGCCATTTGTATCATTTTAACGGTGTTTATATTCTTAACTCTTTGATTGTGTATATCGGAGAAACAGCGGGTAGACGAAAAATAAAGCTTAAGAATAGATTGGTCATGTTTGTTTGCGTTTTGACTTTTCCCAAAAGGAGCAGGTAGAGAAGAATGCAGTCGTATAAAGAATACAATTAAGTTTCGGTAGCTCGCCTTTTTTCTCTAGTTGACGAAAAGTAAAATTTTTCTTCTGAAACAGGACACGCACGAATGTTCTTCATTTCAAAATTTGTTTTAAATGTTTATTACATAGATTTTGCGTTTTAAATATTTTTTACAATGTATATATATATATATTGTTCCTACAATTCTTTTTGTGCAGCTGAACTTTTTCTGTTACACACAAGCATTTTTTTTTTTTTTTTTTGCATAATTTGGCACCTTACATTCGCTAATGCCTGTGAAATGGAATATAAGTAAAATAAGAATCTTTATCTATGCGCACTCTGAGAAACAGAACTCTCACTTTTGACGATTCTTCAAGCGTCGAGAAAATTTCGTCATTTACCACGATTCTTTCCTCTCGCGATCACGTGACTTAAAAAAGTTACTACACAAATTTCCTCAATTTGACGAAAGGTTTACTCGGAGTATTTTTCAAGAAGCCATTTCGTCAAATACAACGAAAGTTTCATGAGATTTGAGCATGCGTTTCTGAGAATGTGTGCACCATATTTTGAGCATTGTTTAAAAGTGAAATATAATGCAGTTTTTAGTAATTTTTAAATTACGGCAACAAAGTATGTTACGTATAAAAATATTTTTAAAGAAAAAAATAGCAATGAAAATAAAATAAGTGATAAAATGGATTATAATAATAATAACGTTATCTATTAAAAAACCTTAAGGAAAAAAAATAATAATTAGGTATTGCATATATGAGTTTAGAGAGAACACCTTTTAATTTTTAAATCAGTTTTGTTCATTTTTTCTATATGGATTCCAAAAATACTTGTATTCATACTGTGAAATCAATATCCTTTATTGTGTTATTAAATCTGAAGTCGACGCCAAATTTATCTCCTGTTGGCTATTAAAATAACAAGAAGCTACTACATCACTTATTCGAATGTCTACTAAATATTTTATTTTAAAAAAAATCATTGATTTATTTTTATTCTTACGCAGATTCTTGCACGTTATTATTTCCAAGTAATTGTTGTTTTCTTATTTTTATCACCTAAAAATACCTTCCTGATTTTGACACGTGTTTTGAAATGTTAATTTAGTAGCAAAAAAGGTTACGATATTCAATAATAAAGAATGACGTTATCAACATTCTTGTGAGTTTTAGGAATAAACATTTTACAGGATCAATTACCGATTTGGATAATTTATTAGAAATCAATCATTAAATGTTAGTCTTGTTAAAGGACATGTTTCACTCTTGAAAGAATGCTAAAAGTGTTGAGCCGATATCTCATAAAATAATTTCAAACACCAGCGCATAAGGGTTATTAAAAAAAAACAAAAAAAAAAACTGCAGAGCGCACCAAACTGGAAATAAAGCACATCCAGAAGGGAAGAAGGGCGCATCAAAACGGATGCCAGAAACATCAAAAATGCGGCAGGGCACTGCGCTCTGTCAAAAAACTGCTAGCCGTCAGCACTACTTTAACTTAAGGTCTTATTTTATTTTTTATCATCCTCCTGGGAAAATTCCTCTGCAGGCTATTGTCATGAACTTTATTCACTGGTACTATAATGCTAGAGCATGTCGGAATGAGGGGTTGTTTAGGATAAAATTATCTTCTTGAGTAACTGACTGGGGGAGAGGGGGAGGGGAGACTGCTGTTTTTAGAAAGTTTGCATTTAACAAACAGTTTTTGGCAATTTTCGAGCAAATAGGTGATATATTGTTTGTTATTGTGTCGCAAAGTAATTTAAAACTATTGTCCAAATTAAAAAGAGGAAAAGTCTCACGAAAGAAGAATGTTGGAATCAGCAGGGGTTGTTCGGAACGAAACTGTCTACTTGCGGAACTAATCTGGAGGAGAGGAGGGAAACGTAGGTCACCCCTATTTTGACGTCATTGTAATTTGTGCAAGTTGAAATTTCCGCAGTTCGTTGCAATAAACAAGTAATGTGTAGTCAGTGGTGTAGTCGAGGGGGGACGCAGGGGGACGGCGTCCTCCTACCCTTTTTATTCTAAAACAAACGTCCCCCCACATTTTAAAAAGTTTAACAATAAGAGTCCCCTCACTTTTTGATTTCAATTACTTATTTCCCTATGTATAAGCTTCCCCCCAGCGTTTTTTTTTTTTCAGGACTACACCACTGTGTGTAGTTGTTTATTTATTTTGCAATACTGTTGTCTTTAACGGTAAGAACTGCTTTTTGGAAAGTGTTAAAATTTTATGAATGGTTTTTAGTAGTTTTTGAGCAAATCTGTGATATATTGTCTGTTATTTTGCTCACAGTAATTAAAAAATGTTGTCTCAATGAAAAAAGAAATAAATCGGAAGCCTTACGAAAGAAGAATGTCGGGATGAGAAGTTGTTTTGAATTGAGCTGTTTATTATTTGCGAAACTAATCTGGGGAAAAGACAGGAAGGAGGGAGGTGTTTCCCGATTCACCAAAATCCTATCTCACCCACACCAATTAAGAGGGACCTAACAAAAGCTCCTATTGTTAACCGAGACTCCCCATCTGTACCCCCCGTGGAGAAAAGGGGTCTGAAAAAGCTAAACTGTTTACGTGGCCTTTCCAAGTGTCGGAATAATTTTTTTCACTGAAAGTGAAGTTGGCGACTTCTTGGCATCTTAACTGAAGGGGTTGCCTCAGAAACTGTTCATGACATGACCGTGAGAAGGTCGGGTAAATTCGGAAGGTCATTTGGTCATACCCCCCGTAAATTTTTTATTCGGACAAGGGGGTATTCACTTTATTCCATCACGAGTGTTGACACGTAATAGCACAAAGCATTTTTTCCAAGGACGAACACTCTAAACAAACTTATTCGTTTAATATGTATGTATGATAATAATAATAATAATGATAGTAATAAAATGATAAATTAATTACTAGAATTGTTCATTTTTTTATTTTTTTCCCCAAATTATAGTAATTTTTCATTTGAAACCACTTGATTTCTGAAAAAAAAAGTGCAATGTAAGAAAAATAGATTATGAACCATAAATATGAAGTGAAAGCTTGGATAATTTATTAAAAATTACGTAAAAATAAGTAATAAAGTGAAATTGATTAATTTGGGTTCATAAAATTCCAATGATATGAAAATAATGGTATTGAAAATTCTACGGACAAGAACTATCTTCTGAATGCACATACTTTGGTTGATTCTCACCCGCAGCCAAAAAAAGAAAAAAATGTTTACGACTTCTGCTAAAAATATATTACTAGTAATTATAGAGGTTCTTATTATTTTTTACAATGTTTGCAGTAGAAAAAAAAAATTCCAAATAATAAAATAGGATGCCATCCAATCAATCAGTAACACTTACCGAAAAAAAAAAGGAATTCTATAGAAAATCAAGTTTTTAGGGGAGGGGGGGACTAGAAATTTTTCTGTACTGTTTCTATTTCAAGATCTCTATCAATCTATTTCATAATTAAGTATAGAGTTGTTCATAATTATGGTATAGGAGGTGGGAGGGAAGGAATAATATATATATACATATATATGTGTAAACAATGCCCTCAAGTACCCCATTAAAGACAGAAGAGACTTGTAGAGATTGAAGACTGAAGAGAGAATTCCTCCATTAAAGAGAGATTTTTTTTGCTTTTAAAATATTGTCAAGGAGTTTTGTATATATATTTAGTATCATTATGTAACCACATCACTATCAATCTATTTCATAATTAAGTACAGAGTTGTTCATTTGACTTCTATTAAACTTTTTTATTATTATTTGTTATTTTCTCTGATCTGATTAATTAAAAAACACAAAGTACTGACCCCCAGTTTATAAAAATATTGCCCAAACCTTCCACATAAAATAATTTCTATTGTTGTAATCTTCCTCACAAATTTTAAATTTCCTGCCTGACGCTACTTATTCGGCAGATGTGAGCCAGCCCATGAGTGATTCTGATGCTGAATTTTTAGAAAATTTTGTACTTATATTAGAAAAAATTACCCACAAAAAATTTGTCCTAAAAAAGGGTAAATTTTGAACATTTTAAAAACGCTCCACGTGCCACAATTTTCTTAAAAAATTCAAAATTTTCCTGATTTTAAATCCTTAGCTATATTTTTATAAATGAATGGATAACATAAAACATTTTACATGATAATTTACAAAATATAGGCAAAAATGTACTCTTATATGAAATTTTCTGAAAATTTAGTGATTTTTTTCAATAAATAATTCAAATATCTTCTTTCAAATAACTGTTACTGCTACATTTCATCCATTAAACTATAACTACATAAAAGAATACTTTTAGAAAGTTTGGTAGCAATAGCATAAAAATTGCTGTTTTGAGGTAAATTTTTGATTTTGAGAAAAAAGGCTTTTTTCATTTTAAAAGGGTGTAACTACATGAAAGTACTTATATATTAAAACGTTTAGTATTATAAACAAATTTCATACCTAATATTCATTAATGTAGTGTAGTCGTACTTTATTCCCAAATATTTTAATTGGCCAATTTTCGACATTTTAAATGTGCACTGTAGTGTTGTTATACTACTCTTTCTTATACGGCTTCAAATGGACAAATTTTGACAAAGCGAAATTCTTTTGCCTCGGCTATTTATTGTCTGATGGGTGTGTGTGTGGGGGGGGGGGGGGGATTTGTTTGTAGTTGGCTTAGTATAGTTTTTAACAAGAAATAGATAAAATCTGTCAGATGCTGAAAGAACGCTTAAATCAACTTCAGCCGGCCCCATGCAAGTTAGCTCATATAAACTCGTAAAGTCACAGTACAAACCTGAATTTGTATTGCTGCATTGTTTACTTAAACATTGGAACAAAGTAAATGAATAAGTAAACATTAGTTAAATTAAAAAGTTTTTAAAGCAATAATTTTATTATTTGCTGAGAAAAAAGAGGAGGAGGGAGGGTGAGATCCAATGCATTAAAATGTTGAAAGCTCTTTGAAAATTGTTTGTATGTAAAACAATATAAGAAACTATGAATTTTTCTATTCCTTGCATTTCTTTTTAGCAATTTAAATACAGATCTGGTCTCCGCAGAATCATAATAATAGTCATCAGAGACTGATTTATGAAAGTGAATCCGATAAATGGTGACTGCCCGAATTCAGCGCATAATTTCGTAAATGGTATAGATGCCGGAAAGCATACCGCATACCCCCCTTTTTTTAACCGCAAGCCCTCCATAAAAGTCACAAGTCTTGATTTTTTAAAACTTCAAAAATAAAAGTATAATATGGGACAGCGGTGGCGAAATACTCGACATAAAATATCATACAATAATTATTACAAAATAAACACACTTTAAAACGCTTGCACCATTTTAAGTCTCTCTGGCGCAGAGTGCTGAAAGTGAGTGGTGTTTGGCACGGCTCCTTTAAAAAACACTATGACCCTTGTATTGTTTTTTTTAAACGAGTGATAGAAAAAATATATGAAGGGAGGGGAACTGCCAAAGAGGTGCCGGAATACCATTCCGGTGTGGTCCGACAGAAATGTCTGGTTCACTTTTAAAGGGACACCTACATTTGAATTGTTCAAGAATAATTTTCGATTTCATCTAGTTATTTTAGTTTAATTTTACGTATTTGGAATTCAAATCTGTAAATTGCCTAATTCCCCTTACCGCCCCTTGTCTCAGTCGCTGATAGTCTGCACCATGGGTTGAAAAATATTTCCGAATCTCATTCATCCTTATTTTGCTCTTATTTCCCTTTTTTCCACAAGTTTCATATCTATAAGCGTGTGTGACACTTTATAATTGCAAGAAAAATAATAGCGCCCAAATGAATTAAAACAGATGTAACAGAAAGTGAAAGTAAAGCTAGAATGGCTATCAAATGAAAAACACGTGTTGTTTGTTTCGCCTCCCCTTCAATCAGGGACTAATGCCCGAATTCATCTACAACGCGTTCGATCGTATTCGATTCGATCGAAAAGCGGGTTCGAATGCGAACGATTTTCCTGCCGTTCGAAACGCCTCATTCATCTTTCCCTTTCATCTGCGATAGAACAGAGCAGGGTTGCATTCGAACAAGGTTTCTCGCCGTGACATCACGTGCTCTCTTTCGACCAATGAAATTTTTTTGAGTCAAAGGAACTTTTTAACTGCAACTCACTAACCTACTTGTCAGTGTTTGTTTTGGTTTTTGATCGAAGCAGGTGGTCTCTTTTCGATAGTTTGGCAGAAAACAAGGGTGTAACGGGGGAGGGAGTTTAGACCCCCTGAAATTTTCTTACGTTGGACATGATACAAATGACAATTTGAAAACTAAAAAATTAAAAACATTCTAATAAGAAAATACTTGATAGAATTCAGTTAGTTTTGCTTGATTCCAAGATCGTGGCCGTTTCGGGGGGGGGGGGGGAAGAATCCCCCTACCAAATTTTATGAAGTTATTAAATTACAATTTGGAAATTAAAAATATTTTGATAAGAAAAAACTTTTTTCAATATGATCGCGCCCCCCCCCCCCCTTGAAAAAACAAATCCTAGCTACGGACATGACAGCAAATACATGTAGAATCAGAGTATAAACAGGTAAAAGTGAAACATTAAAAAGAAAGTCAAGTAGAAAATTGTTTAAAAATAGAAAATTATATAAGTGTAATGAATATTTCCATTCCAGCGCCAAGCTAATGAACAGAAGTAATGCATCTATTTGTCGAAAATATGGCAAATAACTTTGATGATGCAGAAAATTAATAGCTCATGCTTATTATTTTGTGCCGAAATAGTAACTTTTACTAGCATAATGGCTACATATTTCCCACTACTGCTTTTATAATTAAATCACTCTAGTAATTTTGCCCCCCAAAAAAGGTTATGTGCAATAAAGGAATCTGTTGCGCCTGAAATTTTTCCAAAATTCATGAATCATGCTGCGTAAAAAATATGAATATAAATTATAGTATGTCAATGAGTCTGTAATATGCTAAATTAGGCATTTCATCACATGGTCCACACTTATACCATATTCGGATTTTAGCTGGAAAAAGTTTTTTTTTTTTTTTGAACAGAGACAAAAAAATGATGAAAACAAAAGAAAATTTTATGCTTCTAACTTCTTCTCCTTATAAAAGTTTACAAAAATTGTGTTTTAAGTTCTACATAATAAAATAAAATGAAGTAAATAAAATATATACATATATTATATACGCATACACATATACAGAGCAATCTTGTAACATCGAAGACTGATTTGCGTTACAATGCTATTAAGCTAATTAAGAAAATATTTCGTAATCATCATTTCCTTACAATGAAATCATTTCCCCACACCTTCAATTTTATTGTTACAGCATTTAACTTAAAATATGTAGTACATAAATTTATTGTTCATTTTTAGCTCTTAACTCCCCCCCCCCCTACTTGTTAAAATCTTTCAAAACATTTAAGTGACTTTTGTTAGTTTTGTATTCTCGTCTCCATACATGTCTATAATTTGAATTACGTATTAAAAGATGTTGAAATAAAAATTGCAAATAAATAACTTTTAAGGCAATCTAATACGCAATACCACACACTTTGTCCTCAGAGAAGTTGACGCATTAAGAATTATAAATTTTTTAATAGTATTAATTTTTTAACGACAGTAATTTATTTATTTATTTCAGGAAGCTTATTGATACTTCTTAGACAATATGTCTCAAAAATGAGAGCATTGTACTTCTTGATTAAAATACATTGTCACGAATAACTTTAAAAAGAAAAGAACAGATTTTATTTAAATAAAATAACTTTTCTGTACAGGCATACATAATAAAAATAGTACAATTTTAATAACATTTTCAAAAGAAAGTCTCCGGGATGTGAGCATTGTAGCAATTTCTTAACCACCTAGCTACAATGTCAAGACTATGCCCAGTTACATCATACCTATGAAACAGTAAAAGAACAGAAATCAGCAAAATACAATTTCAATAGCATCAAGTCAATATTGCTTGAATATTGAAAGATTTGAAGACCACGAAGGTCTACTCCGAAAGAAGACCACGAACCAATCATTTCAAACTGATAAAATATTCCACATTATCCTGATCAAATATATTGCAAGTCTATAAAACGCGACAGATTGTATTCTTCTCTGAAAGCATGAATGTGCTTACTGTACTCAATGATATATGAGTTGACTGCTGTGATATCTATTAGATCAACAGTTAATTTGAATTTCTCATATACGACAAATTAAACCAGCTATCAAAACTGGAAGAAGCAATTTCATGCTGAAAAATAAAAGTTTACACGAGGGGGGGGGGGGGGGGCGGCACGACAAAATTTAGTACTCATAAGGGGGCCACAAGTCGAAAAAGGTTGAGAACCCCTGATCTAATTACATTATAGTACAGTAAACTCTTGTTGTAGTGAATACCAATACAATGAAATTTCCGTTATAACAAACATTTCACTACAACGAAGCATTTTCCATGTCCCTTGGTCTTCGTTGTATTGGGATTTTACTGTGTAATAATTCAAAACTTGTATTTACGTTGACACGGTAGATTACAATCACAAGAAAAAAACTTCAAAGTAAAGGAAATTTTAGTCCACAATGTGTAATTCACATTAAAAACTTTCAAAAAAAAATATTAAACTTACATTTGATGCACTAAAACTTACAGAATGTAAACAAAAGTATGATTTCACATTTTGTATGATTGTATTCAATTGACTTTTGAGTTGTGAGTAAATATTTTTGCAATTCTTACACTATTGCAATAACCTAGGGAGAGAAACTTTTCACAAATGACTTTGCATTTTGATTGTTCAAAACAGTTGTGCAGAATAATTAAAACGAATCTGCTAATTTATTTAACACTTCCGAAGGAAAACTTTTAATTAGTATTCAAATTTTTAAAATTTTTTAGCAGTTTTGTTTTTTATGTATGGCATATGTGCAAGTAAATAGGGGGAAAGAATCAGCTGAAAAAAAGTAACAGATTAGAAGTTGTTTAACACGTTCGCGGACCTGAATGATAACGCATTGATTTCCGTCGATAATATTACTATAAAAATCGAGTGTTTAATCTTTTGATCTTGTATTATATAAAAGTATTATAGACTGAAATGTCCTGTGCACTCGAAATATTTCTTGCTTCTGTACACGTAGCTCGCTAAAATTCTTAACTTACCGCAAACGTAAATGACTTTCATTCGAGGATGCATATCGTATATATAATAACACATGTAAAAGAAAACATAAACAAGCTTTTTAATTGAACTAAGAAACATTAATAAACAAAACACTTACTTGAATTTCAATCGAGTAACTTTCCAGTTGAACTCTCCGCCATGTTGAAAGCTGGAAGACGTAAACAAACTGTGATTGGCTGAAATCGATGAAACGATAGAAGACGAGCGTTCGACTCCGATCGAATGGGTCACGTGATATAAAACGTTCGCATTGTTGGAGTTGAATGCCAAACGTCCGAATTCGAACGAATGAGTCTACGAAAACGTTCGAATGCGCGTAGATGAATAAGGCGGTTAGTTTTCCGAGAATTCGCAGAGGAGGGACAGTTTTACAATGGTTTTGATTGACAGGGTAGTTAAGAATAGCACTGGGGTGAGTTAGGATTGGGAATTTAACAGGGTTACAGCATTTTGGCCGCTTATCCATGCCTTGGCGAGCTAGTAGGCTAGTAGAGGGGAGTACAGCAAGAGACCAATAATGGCGGACTTTTGGTAGACCAGCTTTTAAAGTTTCTTTCCTTATTAAAAGACAGTTTTACAATGGTTTTGATTGACAGGGTAATTAAGAATAGCACTGGGGTGAAATAGGATTCGGGTGAAAAGATTGTAACCAGGAGGGAGACTTAGGCCGCCCCTATTTTTGTTATCTTGCTCGTTCTTTCTTCTAACAACTGAGTCATAATTAAACAAAATATTATTCCCCAAATCATTGTATTTTTCATTTTATAACATGAAATTAAAGTTAATTAATTAACTCATATAGCGAATGGTTAACTAGTAATAATAATGTTTCCCGAATTATCATTATTTGTAACGGAGTTAGTTGTAACGCGAAGCAAAGTGGCTTATTCTTTCATCCAGAACGTTATATTAGATCATGTACTTCGCGAAAAAAAAAAAATTGATGCTACTACCTGATTCTGCTGATGGTAAATTTTTCAGCTCAAGGAGTATTAATTCCGGTTGTGGGTTTTTAGTTAGTCGGACCAAGTTATTCTTATACAATAGAGAAGAAATTAGTAAAAAAAAAAAAGAAATTAATGGGCAAAATTAATTACTCGTCAAGAGTACAGCATAAACTTTTGGTCAGTTTCGTTCATCTCTTAGTTGCAATTTAAAAAACTTAATGAATGTTTTGGCAAATGAATGAGATGTTTGTTACATCAGAAATTTTGACAATGTGTTTTTGAAAAATGCTAAGGTGTCCTGTCCACTCTAGCTATGTGTGGTATTTTTTCCGGTTAGTTTTCGCCCTATTGATTTCATTTTTTTTCTTTTCTTTTTTGAAGGATATTTATGAAGAAACTTTAATTTCATCATTTAAGATCATAATTCATTGATTCGCTGCGGGTACCTTTTTACAGGAATTGTTTTATGTAAAATATGAATACCCGCCAACTAAAGTTCTGCCAGGTGCTGTTGGCGAGCCAAAACTCACTATACCACGAATCACTCATAGCGAGTGAATAATGCGTCCCCTCAAAGTGCTACACTCAGTCCCAGTATCTTCATCATTTTTCTCTCATTTCTCAGCGCACATTTTTCTGCACCAAAAGTAAAGTTTTCGTCAAACATAGTTTACCAACAGGACACAATATTGTAACGTCTTGAATAGAAGGAAGCTCCCCGTGACGCTCTAGGTGATATTTTTTTCACCCGAATTCTATTTCACCCCAGTGCTATTCTTAATTACCCTGTCAATCAAAACCATTGTAAAACTGTCTTTAAATAAAGAAAGAAACTTTAAAAGCTGGTCCACCAAAAGTCCGCCATTATTGATCACTGCTATACTCCCGTCTACTAGCTCGCCAAGGCATGGATAAGCGGCCAAATTGCTGCAATCCTGTTAAATTCTCAATCCTAACTTACCCCAGTGCTATTCTTAATTACCCTGTCAATCAAAACCATTGTAAAATTGTCCCTCGTCTGCGAATTCTCGGAAAACTGATTGAAGGGGAGGCGAAACAAACAACACGTGTTTTTCATTTGATAGCCATTCTAGCTTTTCCTTCACTTTCTGTTACATCTGTTTTAATTCATTTGGGCGCTATTATTTTTCTTGCAATTATAAAGTGTCACACACGCTTATAGATATGTAACTTGTGGAAAAAAGGGAAATAAGAGCAAAATAAGGATGAATGAGATTCGGAAATATTTTTCAACCCATGGTGCAGACTATTAGAGACTGAGACAGGGGCGGTAAGGGGAATTAGGCAATTTACAGATTTTAATTCCAAATGCGTAAAATTAAACTAAAATAACTAGATGAAATCGAAAATTGTTCTTGAACAATTCAAATGTAGGTGCCCCTTTAAAAGTGAACCAGACATTTCTGTCGGAGCACACCGGAACGCTATTCCGGCACCTCTCTGGCGGTTTCCCTCCCTTCATATATATTTGGAGTGTTTTTTTTAAAGGAACTGTGCCAAACGCAACTCATTTGCAGCACTCTCTGCATCAGAGAGACTTAAAATGGTGCAAGCGTTTTAAAGTGTTTTATTTTGTCTTAATTATTGTATGATATTTTATGTCGAGTATTTCGACATCGCTGTCCCATATTATAGTTTTATCTGAAGTTTTAAAAAATCGAGACTTGTGACTTTTGTGTGTGTGGGGGGGGGGGGGGGGCATGCGGTTAAAAAGGGGGATGTGTGGTATGCGGTATGCTTTCCGGCATCTATACCATTTACGAAATTCTGCGCTGAGTTTCGGGCAGTCACCATTCATCGGATTTACTTTCGTAAATCAGTCTCTTTTGTCTAGTCTATCAGGCTATCTAATTTGACTATTATATGATTCTGCGGAGTCCATATCTGTACTTGAATTGCTAAAAAGCAATGCAAGGAATAGAAAAATTCATAGTTGCTTATATTTTTTTTTCATTCAAACTATTTTCAAAGAGCTTTCAACATTTTAATGCATTGGATCTCACCCTCCCTCCTCCTCCTCTTTTTTCTCAGCAATTAATAAAATTATTATTATTTTTAAAACTTTTTAAATTAATTAATGTTTACTTATTCATTTACTTTATTGCACTGTTTATGTAAACAATGCAACAATACAAATTCAGGTTTGCACTGTGACTTTACGAGCTTATATGAAGTAACTTGCATGGGGCCGGCTGAAGTTGATTTAACTCTTTATCTACTGCATTATGATCTGCAGTAATTTGTTTTACAGAAATAGTTTGTCTAGGTATTTACACTGAAAATTAGGGGATTTACATAAATAAAATGCTCAGTCTATAAGTATTTATTTCTTTACAGCTAATAAGTGCCACAGAGTATTTACCCTGTGAAATTAATTACATACACTTTTTAATCAAAATGTTTCGTCAAATAGTTTTCTAGGTTCTTAACTAACACATTAAAAAAATCAGTGACTTGATTCTTGAATTTTACTGCTTTTCCGGAGCGAAACTCTGAGGGAGCAATCTGAACAAAATGGTTCAAAACACAGCATCGGTTTCAAAACTATCTATGTTCCTTTCCTCGCTAAGATACTCTTTATAGAACCCTTGCTGATATGTATCCTGAAAAGGGGAAATTTAAAAACTGTCTCGGCAAAGTACCATCAGAATATTGGTAAAAATAGTTGCTGGGATGGAATTTACAGAGAATGGTACTTATAAGTACCGTCGGTAGATAAAGGTAGCAATCTTCCAGCATCTGGCTTTAATTTTATATATTTCTTGTTAAAAAATATATTAAGCAAACTACAAACATATCCCCTCACACCCATCAGACAATTAATATCCAAGGCAAAAAAACTTCGCTTTGCCAAAATTTGTCCGTTTGAAGCCGTATAACAAGGCTACAGTGCACATTTAAAAAATGTCGAAAATTGGTGTATAAAGTATGCTTACATTGTATTAATGAATATTAGATATCAAAATTGTGTTAATAATACTAAACGTTTTAATCTATAAGTACTTTCATATAGTTACACCCTTTTAAAATGAAAAAAAAAAGCATTTTTTCTCAAAATCAAAAATTTACCTCAAAGCAGCAATTTTTATGCTATTGCTACCAAACTTTCCAAAAGTATTCTTTTATTACGTAGTTATAGTTTTATGGATGAAATGTAGCAGTAATAATTATTTGAAAGAAGATATTTGATTTATTTATTGAAAAAAAATCACTAAATTTTCAGAAAATTTCATATAAGAGTACATTTTTGCCTATATTTTGTAAATTATCATATAAAATGCTTTATTTTGTCCATTCATTTATAAAAACATATCAAAGGATTTAAAATCAGGAAAAAATTTGAATTGTTTTAAAAAATTGTGGCACGTGGAACGTTTTAAAATGTTCAAAGTTTTTAAAAAACTACCCTTTTTTTACGCCAAATTTTTCTGGGGTATTTTTCTAACATACGTACAAACTGACAAAATTTTAAGTTTGTACACACAGAATTAAAAAAATCTATTTTTAGTGTCCACTGTGCCATTGATAGGAATTTAATCTATTTCCAATCTAAGGGGTTGAATATGTCTCACATTTTCAGGGAAAGTTCTCACTATTTTGTTATAAGAAATCAAAGTGAGTTTCCGCGTAAGATAGCATTTTATCTTGAAAAATTAAACACTTTACACTGAAAATTGCAATTTAAAATATATGTATAGCCTGTTATGCGTAATTTCCTGAATTATGCACCAATATAAAAAACCGCGGACAACTTAGGCTTTCCTCAAATGATCTGTGAACCTTTTAATAAAGTATAAAATTAAATGGCAGGTGCTGCGCATTCAAACATTTTACAATGCTATTCATTAACATTACTTATACATTAACAATACACAGCGTAAAAATGAATAACTTCACTTCTAATAATACTTACCGTTTGTAACTAAAATGATCAAGAAAATATAGTTTTATGAATTAGAGTAGGGGTCTTCAACCTTTTACATCCGAGAGCTACATCAATAAGCTCGAGAAGATCGGCTTGCCACCCACGATTCTCAGTAAGAAAAAATTCTGAACATCACACAAAATTTTTCGAAAAGTTATACACCACGAATTCAAAAAAAAAAAACAATAACTGTTATTCGTCTTCCCCCCCCCCCCCTCTTTACAATACATACGCCTATAAACTCAAAAAATTCTTTAAAAGATTAAAAATTTCATGAAAGTTCCCTAATATTAGACCAGAAGTCATTTTTTTACATAAACACTATTGCAAGTTTTTCAAAGTACGAAATATGTTGCTAGCTTCAAGGATGACATTGCGTTAACCTTTTCCAAACTGCTGATGAATTTCCTGCCCTACAATGTCTCAAAGGTTTCTGTTGGGGAGGAGGGGATATATGGTGATATCCCAGCCCCGAAGAGCCAACAAAATACATGGGTAGCTATGAATTAATATGATATTCTCAAAGTCCCCCCCCCCCCCTCCAACCAGACCGTCCTAAATGACGAATTCCCGTTTTATTATATTAATTAATTTATTCTTTTTTTAACTTTCCTTTTTACTTATTGCAAAGGTTTGGGGGATCACTACAATATCTTGGGTTTTTTTTTTATTTTTCGTGTATTTGGAACTCAGCGAAATCCACCATCATAAATTTCTCTGTTTATTTTTTTTAACTCTTCAAATAATAGCGATGTTAATTACATACAGTTCCGAATGAACTACTTACATTAATATGTGTTCTATTGCAGCGGTTCTCAAAGTGTGTTCTGCGGAACCCTGGGGTTCCACAGAAGGATGGCAGGGGTTCCGTTGGCAAGTTATTATTTTATAAAATTATGTTCAGTAAATCATGTTCAGAAAATGTTTTACGATGAAATTTTGCTGAAAGTGGTAGTTAATTCCCTGTCTGAAAATAAAAATATATTTGGAGGAGGCAAAATAAAAAAAAAAAAGACTGTTCAGAGGGTTTTTAAAATTAGTAAATTAATGTAAGAATTGTAAAATGACTTTTTGCTCTGATTTAGAAGACTCTGAAGCTCTATTAGGGTGGTTCAAAGAGACTATACATCGTTTGATCATGAAAGGTTGACAGTTATATGATAATGACCAATGAGCAAAGAAGGGAATGTAGTTGGTTTTGTTGTACTTTTGACATGATCCCCAAAAGGCGTCGAAGAGTAGGGTTTAGCAAACATTTTTTTTCTTTCTACATGTGCTACGTCATTAACTTTTGCAGACCCAGTGCACATCCCGGAAACTGGCATCTATTCTTTCAAGTTGCTCCAGAATCGGCGGATGCCATTGCCACATGAGAATTTCGACGTGTAGTTTCTTCACTAGAAGGTGAAGTACTTACGATGCGAAACTGCACTAGGATTCTGACTCTGATGATTTCAAAACTGAAGAAGGAATTTAATTTAGCCAAGAGTACCCAAGCAAAATAGATACTCAGTGGTTCTTTATGTGCAGGCACTATTCTGAATCTTGAGAATCCCCCAACATGGTCAGGATTGATCTGGGGGGCGCGAGGTAAGGCGCATGGCCGCGCCTTACACGTCGCCACCATGCCGGCTACTTTTAGTAAACAACAAACTAGTGCTTTAATGATGGCACTTTTAACTTTAAAAACAATTTTTTTCCATTTGCCTCTTGCTCATATTAATGGTTCACAAAAGTTTGAAGCTTGTGTGCGCAATCATGTCTCATTTGTTTCCTGTTTATGATTTTTACACTAAAAATTAAATTTTTCTGCTGGACAATGCTACATCAACTTAACTCAACTTTCACATCAACGCTTCAATGACATGACTCGAACTGTACATAAGTTTTGCATTTTTCCGTTTTCAATCCGATATAAACAATATAAAGAACAATATTCTTAAACAATAATTTTATCAAAATGGTAAAAAGTCAATTGGGGAAATAAAACTGGCCATACGGAAAGCTCTATTTGGACGAGAAATGGTATAAAATATATGATATGATTTTATCGGTGGAACACAGCATTTAATGTTACTAAGTTTAATTTATTAAGTAGAAAATTCAATGATTGCTATTTAGTGCAATGTAAACATTAATTTTAAATATTTAATTGTTAGTATAGATAAAACATGACTCATATACTTTTCACCCTATTTAAAAACTATTAATTTCAAATAAAGATTTCAACGTTATTTTGTTAAAACTGCAGTTTTCAATGGGTATGAAAATTATTAAAATAATATTTACTAGGCTAACTTTCATTTCATAGTTTACTTTTGACATTCAGTGTAATAACTTGAAGTGGTTGCAAGCATTACAGAAAAGGTCACCTTGCTGAATAGTATGAATCACTAATAAGATTTTAGAGAGACTATTAAGATTAAGAAAATTAAGAAAAACAAATTGAAAACCGTATTTAAGTAAGCAAGCTATACTAATCCTTTGCAGTAACATATCGATACAAAACACCAAGATATTTTGGCCTGTGCATATTTAAACCCTAATTCAGATCTAGATTGGACTCCAGTTCTATGTATTCAAGTATCTGAGATAAAAGCTCCTACCTTTACAGTCATTACTAACAATACAGTGACAGTTGTAAAAATTAACAAAAACTTTGTAATTAATTCCACTGGGCAACAATTTTTGACAAAGTTCCTGTTTCTAAGTTAAAAACACCCAATTCTTAATGAATTCAACGTGCTGAACACTAATATCACCATGAAAACTGTATTTTGGCTCTTGTTTTATTCAGAGATTTACGAGTGCAAAGATATAATGTACCTAATGCTTTAACGTCACTTTTGTTAAAGCATTTTAAAGAATAAACTGATTTATTGTGCATTATAATAAGTAATAGTTCATTTTTAGATGTCCCTGTGAATATATGAATAAATAAAACGTGCAATAAAAGAAACATTTCGAGAAAAAAAAAGAATTTCAAAAAATAAACAAATACCATAGGTAAAATTCAAGAATTTATTCTCTATATTTCATTTATCCATTTGCCAATGTAATACCACACAGAAAGTTTTGCCCAAATCTTTATAATCTAAATAACATCAGGCTTATTACGTAAGTCTGGGGTATTTTTGTATAAAAAAGAGTGTAGGTGCTTGTCCTCTCGCCAGTGCGGTACTTGACTTCGTTGAAGACTAAGCTTTTATAATTACGTATGGTCATTTATAATTTCATTTTGCAGCTATATGTCGCGAAAATGTATTAATGATCCCAATAACTTTTGTTACCATTTGCGATAACGTAACATTTGAATCACAGAAAAAGCGCATTACTGACGCTATCTAAAAGGAATATTTCTTCAATTGTGGTTGTAAAATAGGTGACCAAGATAAAAAATGGGCGCCCCACGAATACTGTATCTCCTGTACAACAACATTTTCTCTGTGGGTGACTGGTAAAATAAAAAAGTATGCCATTTGCTGCTCCCATGATTTGGAGAGAGCAAAGCAATCACAAGACTCGACCATGTACACACTTATTATGTACTGGAGGTATTGGTAACACTGGTATGTATTAGTACTTTATGTTACTACCTTTATTTATTTATGAAATATAGTCGCCAAATTTGCATTAATATCTTAGGTAATGAGTTAATAGTATCGAATAATATAACCAGCTGTCGCATTTGCGATAAACAGGAAAATTGTAATTAAACGCATAGGCTATAAAGTATAAACCAAATGCTATGCCGTAATTTATGCCGAAGATTAGTAAAATATCTTCAAACCTTAAGATTTTACTATTTTATAGTTTTAATGATTTGTTTTAACATTTGTACCGTTAACATGCGTTCATTAAAACCATATAATAACAAAAGTACGGGATATTTTATTAACTATGCAAATATTATTTCATTAGTGTTGACATTTCTTAGAGGTATTCTGACACTTTGAGGGAAATCTACCTGAGCATACATTTCTTTTCGGCCGAAACAATTATTCCTGTCATACAGACTTTGGACGAACTTCATCAGGTGCAGCAATACCTGCTTGACAAATTTGGTGAAAATCCAACGTAAACTAAAGAATAATAAGTTATAAAAGAAAAATACGCACAAACAAACAAACACACATACATTGTCTTTATTTTATTGAATGTATATTCTCCATTTTTCGTCCAATATATTTTATCTTATTTCTAGAAGTCGAACAGTAACTAATAATACTAAGGCCAAATCTGGTGAATGTGGTGGGTGTAGTACAGTAGAAGCAGTAGTAATAGTAGATCCCAACCAAGCTGTAAATGCTTTGGTAATCGCGAAGTTACGCACACTACGTGGTATTGTCCGGTAGATGCTTAAAAATAAATAAATAAATAAAAATTATTGAAATCCTAGTAAACAGCCAGCATTACCTTATTATTACTATCATTATTACCAGCTGTGAACACCAAACATAAATGCCAGTGAGGCTTAAGTGTGAAATGGGTTTTTAAAAACTACAATTAAGTCTTCTGTTAGGAGAAAACGAAACTCTTTTCCGAACAACCCATTATGCGAACTAAGGACCATATTTTTAAGGAAATAAATCATAATATGTAATTTTTATGCTTTTTCTTACAAAGATTCAGCATAACATTTATTTATTTATACCTCTGGCTACCCTCTGTATAACATAAATGCACAGAAAATAGCTAATTCTTACTTTACGTTTAGTTTTGAAAACTTATCAATTTATACGCAATTACAATCAATAATTTTAAGTAAATCGTTCAGTTAGAATAAAATAGTCGTGTTGCATGATCTTTTCTCGGACATTGAATTTCAAGGGTAACGTTTTACTAGTTTCATATAACAAAAAAGGAAAAAAAATGAATATTCTCTTTTGAGTTCTTGAAATAGAAACAGTACAGAAAAATTTCTAGTTCCCCCCCTCCCCCATAAAAACTTGATTTTCTATAGAATTCCTTTTTTTTTCGGTAAGTGTAACTGATTGATTGGATGACATCCTATTTTATTATTAGTGCATATTTTTTTTTCTACTGAAAACATTGTAAAAAATAATAAGAACCTCTATAATTGCTTGTAATATATTTTTAGCAGAAGTCGGAAACATTTTTTTTCTTTTTTTGGCTTCGAGTGAGAATCAACCAAAGTATGTGCATTCAGAAGACAGTTCTTGTCCGTAGAATTTTCAATACCATTATTTTCATGTCATTGGAATTTTATGAGCCCAAATTAATCAATTTCACTTTATTACTTATTTTTACGTAATTTTTAATAAATTCTCCAAGCTTTCACTTCATATTTATGGTTCATAATCTATTTTTCTTACATTGCACTTTTTTTTTTCAGAAATCAAGTGGTTTCAAATGAAAAATTACTATAATTTGGGGAAAAAAATTAAAAAATGAACAGTTCTCGTAATTAATTTATCATTTTATTATTATCATTATTATTATTATACATTAAAACGAATAAGTTTTTTTAGAGTGTTCGTCCCTGGAAAAAAATGCTTTGTGCAACTACGTGTCAACACTCGTGATGGAATAAAGTGAATATCCCCTTGTCCGAATAAAAAATTTACGGGGGGTATGACCAAATGACCTTCCGAATTGACCCGACCTTCTCACCCCAATTCTGCAGCTCGTGAGTCATAACCAGCGCTGCATCTGGGATGTCCTCTGCCGTACTATTTACTTGTCAGACGCTGCAAGGTCTAACGAGGCGCAGCATCATCAAGACTAATTTTCCTTTGGTCTTGTATCGGTGGGCGGGGTGAGATTCAGTGGCGTGTGACGACGAATCACCAGCCCGCCCCTGGCCGCATTGCTTCTGGTCCGATTGTCTCGAGTCGCGGAAGGGGTGGAGTCTGGAACACTACCTCTCCAATGCGAAGCGGTTCTTAATTGGGATATCATTAGGAGACACGCATCTTCTACTCTTCCCCCCGTGTCCTATCTCCTAAAGTATTTCAAGCAGCCGAGAAAAATCTACTTAAAACGAATCACGCGCAGATATTTGTTAGTTCTAGCGAAGGAGTTTGGGTAAAGAGCATGTCATTAGATGACTGCTGTTCATTCTGCTTTCTTCTACTTATTTTTTTTTGTATTGCAGAAAAAATATCAAAATTTTCTTACACTCAACTGCGACGTAATAGTCACATGGGACTGCGTTTCATTTTATTATTATTTTTTAACTTTTAAAAGACACAAGTCACAAATTTTCTTACATGGAAGCGTTTAATATTAGACTATGCTTGCCTACTTGTCAATTTCATGCTGCCCGGAAAAGTCTGCCTTACATAAATAACGAGCGTCCCCCCCCCCCCCCCGTAAAGTTTGGTTTTGATAGGCGCTATTTCTTCCTCTGTCTAAGTAATTTCAATATTATTTTTATTTTGCTTTTTGGATTGCAGAAAAAAACATCTAAGGTTTTTTACATGTGATTTTTTTACTGCACCTTTTTTTCATACTTATTCCAACTTTTCTATGTTTCATATTGTCCAAAAAAATCAACCCGAATCATTTTCTTTTTTTCTTTTCCCTTATTTTTACGGAACTATTGAGCGAAAGAGAATGTTTTAATTTTCTTTCTTTATTTTGTTAGCTAATTTCTTTTTGAAATCAAGAACTTTCACTTTACGCCAAGTTGCTACTAATTATAATAAAAGTTTCAGTCTCATTAAATTTTACCGTGTATTAGGAAAAGCCAATGCATTTGAAAGTTGCCCTATAATTAGTAACGAATTATGCAAAACGAAAGCTTCGACACAGTCAAAATGGTCTGGTAAATCTAGTGTTAAATTTTGAGTTGCTTCATTTGACTAAGCCGTTAGATTTTACATAAAACACAGTTTTAACTTTCATTTTGTCTCGCATCATTGTGCTGCTGGTAAGCGTCTGTACGCCTTGGTTGTTACGATTGTGAGAAAAAATACGCAGTATCTTGTTTTTGCAGTTTAAATATAAACAGTTAATTAGCATATTGCGCAGAGTATACTAACAAATTAGATTAATTTCGCAGAAATATTTTAATTACAGTAACTGAGTTAGCACGGCATCTTGAAATTGGATTTTTAAACTAAAAGCTGAAAGCTTAACTACTTAAGAGACTATTGAAAATTGATTCATTAATTCATATGAATGTAATAACAGAGTAGCATGTGTTTGCTTTCATAACAACGTCATAACTTTGTGTACTCTAAGAGTACAGTTTTAGGATTTTAGGTAATCTCCCAGGCCCGTCATTTCAAAATTTTCCAAATACGGGAGGGGACAAAGGTGATATTTTTTATGCATATTATAGGTAAAAAACAACAAAATACATAAAAGCATGCATAAATTCAATGTACATCTAAATGTTATGGGGGTCAATGGACCCCCCTCCTGATTCCCCAAATGACGGGCCTGCAATCTCCCTACGTACGTTTACAAAATCTGTACCAAGCAACGGAGGGGGGGGGGGGGGAGTTGACTCACACCAATTCCTCATAAATGTATCCTTGAATAGTCACACGACTTGGATCTTTATCAACAAAGTACGTTTTTACTTATGTTCGGACAATAAAAGCGTGTCTTTTCTTCTAAAAGCAAACGAAATTAAGCAATAATATAACATTGATTTATCTCATAAAATATCTTTAGTTTACTTTTAATTTTTTGTAAGTTTTCTTAATGTTAGCCGATCTTTCTCGAAAGCCCCAAAATGAGGGAGCCCAATTGCCTATTAAGGTGATATGAAAGAGCATTATTCTGATAAAAAAGAAGTAGTGATACATTTCTTCTTTCTGCTGACACAAAGTGGTCGTAAAAGTAGTGGTTTTACGAAATCCATTGGACTCAAAATGCATTGACTAAGTGATTTTTTTGATACTGATTTTAATCAGTTATGAAATGACTGATATTATGACTGCTTAACAAGGCAGAAAGGCGTTGGAATGAATTTTCTGTTGTGTGTTGCTAATACCTTTTTTTTTTTTCGCAATAAACATGGGGTATTTTACACCGGTTGCTGCTAAGATTTTGTAATGATTTATTCAAATTTAAAGCAACAAATTGCGTAATATATTTCGTTAGACATCAAATGAAACAAAAAAGAAGAGCAGCACTTGATTAAAATAATGCTGTAAAAATTTTCAGTTGCAATATTTTGTGTTAAGTCAAAATGTTTTTTTTAAACCATTAAATAATAAAATTCCTATTATTAATATTTTAAATATTAATTAAGACCTACTAATGTACAGTGCAGTGTTAGCTTATTTTATGTTAGGGCTGTTTTGATTTCAATTGTTTATTTCACAATTTGTCATATGCTTACGGGGCAAAGTGAAATACATATTTAGTTCCTATATCAGTCAACAGAAAACTAAATTTGTCGCTCATTTATTCATATATTCATTTATTCAATTATTAAGAAGATTTTTCGTTCTCCTTTTTTTTTTCATTTATTTAATTAATCAGTTACTGTTTTTAGCATTCATTAATCCCTTTATTCATTCGAACGTTTGATAAATCATTCAATCATTTAGTTATTCCTGTTTAATAAAAGTGTTTATAATCCTCTGTAGTCTACGATGTAAATATGAATAGTTACATGCTGTTTGGATTACCGTGAGGCGACATACTTCAGTGCAAGTTCTATTACAAAATTCAAAGATGCGTTACTTAATATTTTAACTATTGTTTAACTTCATTCATGTTGTTTCTATGCTTTAATATATCTTGACGTAAATAGCAACTTAAATATGCATATTTATATATTGATTTTTCATTGATCATAATCAAAATCACTTACAATTGATTCATCTTTAATGGATTTATAAATGTGCGAAGATATTTCTGCAGATACTGTCTGCCTACAGTGGACACAGGATTTATACTGTGTCCCTGCAGTGTTTTAGAAATGTATTTATAACTAGATATAAGAGAAATGAGTACATAAATATGGAGAAATGGATTAATAAGTATGTAAATTTATCTATTCATTTCTCTTTGGGCTAGTTTTTTACATGTGATTAATTTTGAGAATTTGAAATGTGCGAAGACATTTTAATTTCTCCATGTAACTGCTACTCACTCAGCACAAAGTTTGCATTTTGCTGTTTTCTGTTTAAGAATGATATTGGAACCACTTTTATTAAGCGAAAATACCTAATTTTGACATTTTTAGTCTTATGATCCAATTTACCGATAAATTGGAGGCTGATTTAGCAACTTCCCATATCGTTTAAGAGAAGTGGTTCATTAATTCCCTGAAACAACGTCGAGCGGTTCCTACTTACACTTCCTACGTGAAGTGTGTTATCTTAATAGCATAGACGTGATGATCTTGTAAATTTGCTATACGAGAACATTTCGTAGACTGCGTGCTTTTTTCTATCGATACAGTATCTAAGTTGGTTGAAAAACTTGCTTTAGAGCATAGTATCTCATTCTTCAGCTTTCCTCACTCTATTTCCAACTCACCAAAACGTAACATCTTCCGTATTTTACTCTATGAAGTACTGCCTGAACACCCGAGTTGAGCAGAGACATTCTTTATTCTAAACGGTTGATTTCAATTTCGCTAACCTTAGCGACCTGCTTGCTGTTTTTAAGATTAGCGAGCTATTTTTTCAATGCTTAGTTACGTTCGTGTTTGCCGAGCTCCCTGCCATTGGTGCTAACAAGCGTATATGAATTATAGTGGTCTTCAAAATGTGCTCCGTGAAACGCTGGGGTCAAGAGGGAAAATAAAAATTTGATATATATATATGTATGTGTGTGTGTGTGTTTATAAGTATTCTCACTAGTTGGTTAGTGTTTATTAACTAAAAAAAAAAAAAAAATGCAAACCGAATGAATTTGAAATGCGACTGTAAATAATATACTTAGGTTAGACTTCGTCGATTTGTGTGAAAAAAAACTTAACAAACACGTTGCAAGAGCAGATACCACTTGCATCAGCAATTAATATTATTTTATAAAAATTTATGGTAAAAATTTCAATAAGTCTATTTTCTTCAATTGCTTTACTTAGAACACCCGCACCTTGATCTACATTAAATATTATTTTAAAACGCATTTTTGTAGGGTTAGTCAAAATCGAAGTTTTAAGTCGACAAAGCTTGAAGGTCGCTGGTTTTTACTGGTCAAAAATTAGCAGAATACGATCATTCGTTCGTAATGCACGCATGTATTCATGAAAAAGTAAATATAACTATGGAATGTTTCTGATTTAATATTTTTCTTAATACTTTTATTTCCCAAGAAAAAATGATTGGTGCATATTTCTTTAAGCCAAATCAACCAGCTATCGAGTTCAGCTTGAGTAATTGAGGAAGTTTTCCCTTTATGAAAATTGGGCAATGTGCAAAAGTATTAAATTGGTTGAAATAATTTATACATTAAACCTAAACAATCTATAGTCTGTGCTATATATGCTGTATAATCTATATAAATAAAACCGAAATTTTGTGTGTGTGTATGTCTGTCTATCTGTCTGTCTGTCTGTCTGTCGATCGCGTCCTGGCGAGATGGAACGGGCCAGAAGTACGAAATTTTGGTTACAGGTACCTTGGGTCAGGTCCTCGTGCACCTCGAAGCGCTTTTCCTAAAATTCGAATTTGTTCTTATTTTATTCCAATTTTAAGCAAAACTGTTGATTTTGGTAATAGAAATAAAATTTCACGTTACATTAAAGCACAAATGAGCATTAAAACGCAGACATATGTTTCGGGATTGCTTGGAATCCCTTTTTCAATGCGACAGGGAGCTTCTAGATGCAAAACATCCAAATGAAGCAGACAGAACAACAAAAACAAAGCTTATATAGCCTAAGAATTAATTGTAAACCAATGAGAATACCAAAACAAAAAGCAAAACAAAGTACACATGCAAAAGAGGGGGAGGGGGGGGGAGGGAAAAAAAGGAAAACCAACAAGAAAACCAAGAAAGAACAACAAATTAAAGGAACTTATGCCAGACCTGTGAAAAATAAGGAGTTGAGGAAGAATCATTAACCAAATTAGAACTATTCCTGTTAATATGATAAGCTTCCCAGAAGTCAAGTTCTAAAGGGGAAGAACATTTTTGAATAATTTTCCCAGAATTGAAATAAAAAAAGTGGTTGGAATTCCAACAGTGTTGAGCAATGCTAGACTTATTCAGCTCTTGCTTTCGTACATAACCTTTATGCTCATTTAACCGAATTTTCAGAGCACGTTTTGTCTGTCCAATGTAAGAAAGGCCGCAACGGCAACTAATTTGGTAAATACCCCAAGTATTAAGTTGATCAACAGGATCTTTAAGAGAAGAGAAGGAAAGTTTGTTGCTAGGAGCAAAAACAACTTGAAATTGAAACCTTTTTAGGATTTTAGCAATACGAAAACTTACAGAATGAAAGAATGGTAACACAACCAAATTCTTTCTAGAAACCACATGATTGGGACCAGAAGTTTTTTTAGAAAGTTTGTTATGAATAGAATCAATTAAAGAGTGAGAAAATCCTCTATCAACAGCTACAGCTTTCAGATAGTTGAGTTCAATCTTGAGAAGCTCAGGAGAAGAGCAAATATTAATAGCACGATGGACAAGAGCATTAAAAGCCGAATATTTTTGGTTGGGAGGATGAGACGATAGTCTGTGAGGAGGTAAAGAAACAGCGAAAGGTTTACGATAGACAGAAGTTGTGAAACCAGACTCACTCCTAGAAATCAAAACATCAAGAAACGCGAGGCTACTATTAAATTCTTTCTCACAAGAAAACTGGATATTAGGATCAATGGAGTTCATAATCGAAAGAGCATCATCAATACCTAACAAGTTACTGTCCGTTAGGACAAAACAATCATCCACATAACGAACATAAAATTGAAATTGCAATTTTTGGAATAGTTTTTCCTCAAAATAATGCATATAGAAATCACTTAAAATAGGACTAAGAGGACTTCCCATGGCCAGGCCATGGGAAGTTTTTCTTACTCGTGTGTGCTTGCAACTGATGATTTAATTGCTTCTGGTCCTTATTCTGAAATTTATAAAGATCCTAGCGACAAGGAGTTAAAAGCTATTTCTTCTGCTGTTCATTCTATTCCTTTGATTGCTAAACGGTCTGTGATTCCTTCTGTTGCTAATTGTGCGCGTTTCTATGCTTTACCGAAGGTACACAAGGCAGGTATTCCTTTCAGACCAATTGTTTCCAATATTGGCACTGCTTCATATAAACTTTCCAAGTATTTAGTTTCTGTGTTTTCTCCACTTAGGAGTCGGAATGTTTTCACTGTTAAAAATTCCACCGATTTTGTTAAGAAACTTCATAACCCAGTTATAATAATTCGGTTATGGCCTCTTTTGATGTTAATTCTTTGTTTACTAATGTTCCTGTTGATGGCGCTTTGACTTGCCTCAGGAAAAGGCTTTCTGAATTCCATTTTACTTCTGTGGAAATTGAGGAATTAGTTTTTCTTACTCGTGTGTGCTTGCAACAGAGCACTTTTGTATTTAAGGCTCTTCGCTACCGTCCATCTTGCTTTTCGGCGCTAATGCTATCTCTACGGGAAAATCTGCAAAAAGTCCTACTCATAACTCGAGAAGTTCTTTGAATATTTTTATGCGGTTTCTTTTAAACAATAGAGTGGACCTAGTTAACGGTTTGCTATTTTTCATTTTTTCTGTGGTGAACTTCAAAAATTTTTTATAACATTTTTTAATTTCAACTCATAATTTTTAAAACTTTGAGAAAAGATACGGAGAAACGGAAAAGTAGCAAACCAAGCTTGAATATTTCTCTTTACAACCATATTTTAAGTTTATATTTGAGACAATTTGTTCACGAGTTATTAGTAGGAGTAAAAGTGTTGTTTTTGAAAAAGTTTGAAAAACTACAAAAATTCACGCCCCGTAACGAACCACACCTTGGCCCGCCCATTCGAGGGACCTTTTCCCCTCTCCCTTTAAAGTGACAAGCAATCAGTCTCCTTTGTTCAGAAGTTGCCAAGAGGTCCATCCATTCTTTACCGATCGCTTTGTATGTTTTGTGATACCCGTTTGGTTTTCGGTTCTGAGTTCAAGCGTTCCAACTTAAAATAGGACTAAGAGGACTTCCCATGGCCAGGCCATGGGAAGTTTTTCTTACTCGTGTGTGCTTGCAACTGATGATTTAATTGCTTCTGGTCCTTATTCTGAAATTTATAAAGATCCTAGCGACAAGGAGTTAAAAGCTATTTCTTCTGCTGTTCATTCTATTCCTTTGATTGCTAAACGGTCTGTGATTCCTTCTGTTGCTAATTGTGCGCGTTTCTATGCTTTACCGAAGGTACACAAGGCAGGTATTCCTTTCAGACCAATTGTTTCCAATATTGGCACTGCTTCATATAAACTTTGCAAGTATTTAGTTTCTGTGTTTTCTCCACTTAGGAGTCGGAATGTTTTCACTGTTAAAAATTCCACCGATTTTGTTAAGAAACTTCATAACCCAGTTATAATAATTCGGTTATGGCCTCTTTTGATGTTAATTCTTTGTTTACTAATGTTCCTGTTGATGGCGCTTTGACTTGCCTCAGGAAAAGGCTTTCTGAATTCCATTTTACTTCTGTGGAAATTGAGGAATTAGTTTTTCTTACTCGTGTGTGCTTGCAACAGAGCACTTTTGTATTTAAGGCTCTTCGCTACCGTCCATCTTGCTTTTCGGCGCTAATGCTATCTCTACGGGAAAATCTGCAAAAAGTCCTACTCATAACTCGAGAAGTTCTTTGAATATTTTTATGCGGTTTCTTTTAAACAATAGAGTGGACCTAGTTAACGGTTTGCTATTTTTCATTTTTTCTGTGGTGAACTTCAAAAATTTTTTATAACATTTTTTAATTTCAACTCATAATTTTTAAAACTTTGAGAAAAGATACGGAGAAACGGAAAAGTAGCAAACCAAGCTTGAATATTTCTCTTTACAACCATATTTTAAGTTTATATTTGAGACAATTTGTTCACGAGTTATTAGTAGGAGTAAAAGTGTTGTTTTTGAAAAAGTTTGAAAAACTACAAAAATTCACGCCCCGTAACGAACCACACCTTGGCCCGCCCATTCGAGGGACCTTTTCCCCTCTCCCTTTAAAGTGACAAGCAATCAGTCTCCTTTGTTCAGAAGTTGCCAAGAGGTCCATCCATTCTTTACCGATCGCTTTGTATGTTTTGTGATACCCGTTTGGTTTTCGGTTCTGAGTTCAAGCGTTCCAACTTAAAATAGGACTAAGAGGACTTCCCATGGCCAGGCCATGGGAAGTTTTTCTTACTCGTGTGTGCTTGCAACTGATGATTTAATTGCTTCTGGTCCTTATTCTGAAATTTATAAAGATCCTAGCGACAAGGAGTTAAAAGCTATTTCTTCTGCTGTTCATTCTATTCCTTTGATTGCTAAACGGTCTGTGATTCCTTCTGTTGCTAATTGTGCGCGTTTCTATGCTTTACCGAAGGTACACAAGGCAGGTATTCCTTTCAGACCAATTGTTTCCAATATTGGCACTGCTTCATATAAACTTTCCAAGTATTTAGTTTCTGTGTTTTCTCCACTTAGGAGTCGGAATGTTTTCACTGTTAAAAATTCCACCGATTTTGTTAAGAAACTTCATAACCCAGTTATAATAATTCCCCCCCCCCCCCCATCATTACTCAAAAACTATTAGGCCTACATACTTGAAATTTTGCACGACCAATAGGAGCCCCTTCAACCCCCAGAGTATTAAATTTCATTTATGTAACTCTTATACCGTAATTATCGGTAAATAGCCCGCATCGTTGTATAGTCCGCATGAAGAAAAATTCATTCTAAAAAAATTAAGTTCGGTGTATAACCCGCACCCCAGAAAAAAACATGGGATACAACCCTAGAAAACAATGCATTCGCCTGTAGCGCCCGAGCCCCAATCTGCTTTGGACCATTGTTTCGAAAGCTACGATTTATTTCTCTGCATTTTGTTTTGCAGGAAAACATATTTCGATTATTTGAACGGTAGGTGTCCTTTTTAATAATACTTTTTTTTTAAATTTCATGTATTGCCCGCATCGTTATATTGCCCGCAGGTAGTAAAAAAAGAAGTTTTTTCGTAGATAGCCCGCGGGCTATACACAGATAATTACGGTAGTTAGAAAATTATTAAGGTCTGAAAAGAGTAATTTTTATCACTGACTGATTGACTCATTCATCAAAAACTTCTGCTTCTAAGTGACTTAGAAACTTGAAACTTGGTATCATGGTAGACAATTAAGCTTATATAAAGGGAGAAATCCAAGACTTGAAAAAGATATATTATCTTGTATTTCTTGTAACGGAACAACAGTGTGCTAAATTGGAATCATGTACGTCCAAAGATGGCATAAAATTGTTTTCTTTTGTCCCTCTTTGTTTCTCTTATAGCAAAACAAAATAAGTTCAAAATTTACTCCAAACGAAGAGCCCTTTCAATTTTACTACCCTGGCTAATAATACAAAAAATAAGTAGCTCATTAAGATAAGTTACGTGCAAGGACAGGATAAGAAGACAATTAAAAATGAACTATTATAAGCTTGCCACATGATTTTACTAACTACCTGTTAGAAATGTTTCTATTTGGGCGAGTTTTTTTAATATAACGTATTGACATCATTTAAAACTTGCCAAGTTATAAATCCTATAACAGAGAAAGTAACAACTCGTTTTGGAAAGAATTGAAGAACACTGAACACTCTTACAGCTATGATTAAAACATCTGCTATGGAACTTGGCACCTCTCATATTTCAACTCTTTTATCGGTGACACCGACTATTCCGAAGATTGTTTGTTCTACCGAACCTTTTTCACATTTATGTTTTTGTTCATATATATATATATTGCATAATTTTAAACTTGTTTATTTCAGTAATTCTCATATTTAACTATGCCAAAATTAAACTTTTTACTCCGCTAAAAATAATTCTTTTCAGTGAAATATCATCCACGTGCCCTATCCCGCAGCTATATTTTTTCTATTCTAAAAACTCTGGATATGAAATGGTTAGTGATTGCAGCTGGCATTTTTTTTTTCTATAATTAAATATATGTATGTTACGAAAATTAATCGTGAAAAACCCAAAACAGTGTGAAAATTCATCTCAAAAACTAAATGTAAACGTTGGCCCAAGACCCCCTTTCCAGTCCAGTCCCAAATGGCCGAAAACTAAATACTTCTTTTTGTCTCAAAAATAAGTTTCCAAAAACGGGAACAAAGCAGGCAAAGATGCATTTTCGTTTGCTCATTCAGACTGAAGTTGCAGGTTTCAATTTTTCAAGCATTTTTGATTTGTAAAAATTTTAACTTCATTTTCAAGGTTCATTCAAGTTTTCATTGGTTCTCCCTCGTAAATATTTCATATAAAAGTTGCCATCAGAGGTTTTTATGTTCCTTTAGTATCCTTTAAAACTAATTACAGTAAAACCTGTAAAGTTTACCACCTTTGTAAGCTGAGCACCTGTCTAAGTTCACCGAATTGTAAGCTGAGCACCTGTCTAAGTTCACCGAAAGAAACTGGCAGGTGCGGGGGTTTCTGGGCGCACTTGTCTAAGTTCACCACTTTTGTCAGGAACGGAATTAGCCCAATAATATATAATGTAGAGAAACCTTGGTAACTTGAGAAGCTAATTTGACCACCTGTTTATATTGACCACTTGTGTGCGCCAAATTTAGGAAGGAGTATTGTAAAAAACCCTCTGTAAGTTGATCGCCTAATTTTTACTGTATTTATTTGTTCCAAAAATCCAATTTTCAAAGTTTGACAAAACATATTCTTACACATTTGGAAAAGTTAGAGTTTGAGTGGAAGTAGCTTAGTTCTCTAGTTTACAACTTTGTGACAATGGAGCCAGCACGAAAAAAGTAATAAAGCTTGTGCAAAATAAAATATAGTTGAAAGGCATTTCAGTAACCCGCGACCGGGCATGTCATTTTATAAACTTAGCTTAGTAGTAAATGATGCAGCGTCTTTTAATGCAAAAACAAGTATTTTTCCTTCTATTATACAAGACCTTTCTCCTTTATTTTTTTTGGTTCTTGGTTCTACAAACCACTAGAAACTGTTAAGTTTCACACTTAATTCTAAATCCAGTTAGTATTGCTATAATTAAAATCTTGAAGTCATACAGAGTTGATTCGTTAAAACTTCTACGATTGCGTAGTGAAAGATATGATCTGTTATTCCAAATAACAGAAAATGTAAACGCAGTTAAACTAAAGTTCAAGCAATAAGATTAGCAAAAACAAATTTACAAAAGAAATTTAGACAAAGTTAATGCAATCCTAACAATTTTTCAGATTATGTAAGAACATTATCATAAACTATAAAACAAAAAACTTTAACAGATGAGAAAAATGTTAAATATTTTATTTTTCAGTTATATTTTGGACATATTCTTTGGACACTGGACATTCTTTCTTTTTTTGGCAGGGGGGCCCACCAGGGGGGGGGGATCATGGTGTAGACTGCGCCATTGAAATTTTTAGGGGGCGTTACCAAAGCTGGCTTAAGACCTTTAGAGGCCCTAAACACTAAAAATGATTTGCCCACAAAAATTGCAGATTCAAAATGCAGGTAAATAAATACATAAAACGTTTTCAAACTGGTAGAAAAATCTTATAATAAATTGATCCATCATTTTACCCTAAAATTTGAAAATTCCTACGAATTAAATTTATTTATGAACTATTCAATTGACAATAAAATTTTTCTGAGGTTTCCCTCATTTTCTTGGTGCCCTAAGAACGTGATAATTTTACTTACTGGTTTCTACAGCACTCGACATTGCTCAGAGGGGGGTGGGCATCCGGCAACCCTCTCTTTGGTAATATACAAAGACCAAAATCTGTAAATTATTCTCTCGGTCTCGGTTTGATGTACAGCGTATGGATTAGGGGGCACTTGCATGTAATGCCATACATCTCTACTAATAATAAAACAGCAAGTATGTATGTGTGTGTGTTGATTTCATTGCCTTTTAATCGTGCTCTTTGTGTGGGTACCTGAATCACAAAACATTACGCGTTTTTAAGTTTCTTTTTGCTTTTTTTATGTTTGCGTCATTGTCACAAGAAAATAAAGTTGCTTAAATATGTAGGATCGCCGGTTGATTGTCGTGGGAGGCTAATTTTTAATTCTGTGGAATGCTATACATCTTAATAGAATAACTTAATATATACACATTTCAAAAAATACCAGTGTATATATATAATGGTGAACCAACTGGTCTTTTCACTTCTTAAACGCGGGCAGGGCCGTGCGGGTACCGCTAGTATTATATATTGTTCTATAGATATTTCGCTGGTTCTTTTTTTTTTAAATATGTTTATTCATAGAAGAAAATATTTTTTCTATTATTTAATACTTAATAGCCATTATGCTGTTAAATTAAAATTTTATAATCACTAAATGAAATGAATTTTTTAACCTTTTTGATTTTTGTAAGTAATTATATTACTTTAACACCCCAAATTACTTTTTGAACACAAATAAATATATAAATGAAAATATTTTTTCATCTGCACTTAAAATATATCGATATTTCTTTAATATACTCTTCAGCATTTAATTTTCAAGTTGAAAATAAAAATATTAATGAGCATAAAATTTTGATTTATAGTAGTGTAATGTAAAAGTGGAACAGCTTTATTGATCAAACTGCATTTTTAGTTTACTTTTTACTACACTACGGTTTCTGCTATGTTAAAGACGCAGTATTCGCTTTATCATAGAACGATTTTCTTCATCAAGCATCAAGGAAATAGAATGTAATGCAAAAACTTCTTTTCCGCTTGAACTCAGAACCGAAAACCAAACGGGTATCACAAAACATACAAAGCGATCGGTAAAGAATGGATGGACCTCTTGGCAACTTCTGAACAAAGGAGACTGATTGCTTGTCACTTTAAAGGGAGAGGGGAAAAGGTCCCTCGAATGGGCGGGCCAAGGTGTGGTTCGTTACGGGGCGTGAATTTTTGTAGTTTTTCAAACTTTTTCAAAAACAACACTTTTACTCCTACTAATAACTCGTGAACAAATTGTCTCAAATATAAACTTAAAATATGGTTGTAAAGAGAAATATTCAAGCTTGGTTTGCTACTTTTCCGTTTCTCCGTATCTTTTCTCAAAGTTTTAAAAATTATGAGTTGAAATTAAAAAATGTTATAAAAAATTTTTGAAGTTCACCACAGAAAAAATGAAAAATAGCAAACCGTTAACTAGGTCCACTCTATTGTTTAAAAGAAACCGCATAAAAATATTCAAAGAACTTCTCGAGTTATGAGTAGGACTTTTTGCAGATTTTCCCGTAGAGATAGCATTAGCGCCGAAAAGCAAGATGGACGGTAGCGAAGAGCCTTAAATACAAAAGTGCTCTGTTGCAAGCACACACGAGTAAGAAAAACTAATTCCTCAATTTCCACAGAAGTAAAATGGAATTCAGAAAGCCTTTTCCTGAGGCAAGTCAAAGCGCCATCAACAGGAACATTAGTAAACAAAGAATTAACATCAAAAGAGGCCATAACCGAATTATTATAACTGGGTTATGAAGTTTCTTAACAAAATCGGTGGAATTTTTAACAGTGAAAACATTCCGACTCCTAAGTGGAGAAAACACAGAAACTAAATACTTGGAAAGTTTATATGAAGCAGTGCCAATATTGGAAACAATTGGTCTGAAAGGAATACCTGCCTTGTGTACCTTCGGTAAAGCATAGAAACGCGCACAATTAGCAACAGAAGGAATCACAGACCGTTTAGCAATCAAAGGAATAGAATGAACAGCAGAAGAAATAGCTTTTAACTCCTTGTCGCTAGGATCTTTATAAATTTCAGAATAAGGACCAGAAGCAATTAAATCATCAGTTGCAAGCACACACGAGTAAGAAAAACTTCCCATGGCCTGGCCATGGGAAGTCCTCTTAGTCCTATTTTAAGTGATTTCTATATGCATTATTTTGAGGAAAAACTATTCCAAAAATTGCAATTTCAATTTTATGTTCGTTATGTGGATGATTGTTTTGTCCTAACGGACAGTAACTTGTTAGGTATTGATGATGCTCTTTCGATTATGAACTCCATTGATCCTAATATCCAGTTTTCTTGTGAGAAAGAATTTAATAGTAGCCTCGCGTTTCTTGATGTTTTGATTTCTAGGAGTGAGTCTGGTTTCACAACTTCTGTCTATCGTAAACCTTTCGCTGTTTCTTTACCTCCTCACAGACTATCGTCTCATCCTCCCAACCAAAAATATTCGGCTTTTAATGCTCTTGTCCATCGTGCTATTAATATTTGCTCTTCTCCTGAGCTTCTCAAGATTGAACTCAACTATCTGAAAGCTGTAGCTGTTGATAGAGGATTTTCTCACTCTTTAATTGATTCTATTCATAACAAACTTTCTAAAAAAACTTCTGGTCCCAATCATGTGGTTTCTAGAAAGAATTTGGTTGTGTTACCATTCTTTCATTCTGTAAGTTTTCGTATTGCTAAAATCCTAAAAAGGTTTCAATTTCAAGTTGTTTTTGCTCCTAGCAACAAACTTTCCTTCTCTTCTCTTAAAGATCCTGTTGATCAACTTAATACTTGGGGTATTTACCAAATTAGTTGCCGTTGCGGCCTTTCTTACATTGGACAGACAAAACGTGCTCTGAAAATTCGGTTAAATGAGCATAAAGGTTATGTACGAAAGCAAGAGCTGAATAAGTCTAGCATTGCTCAACACTGTTGGAATTCCAACCACTTTTTTTATTTCAATTCTGGGAAAATTATTCAAAAATGTTCTTCCCCTTTAGAACTTGACTTCTGGGAAGCTTATCATATTAACAGGAATAGTTCTAATTTGGTTAATGATTCTTCCTCAACTCCTTATTTTTCACAGGTCTGGCATAAGTTCCTTTAATTTGTTGTTCTTTCTTGGTTTTCTTGTTGGTTTTCCTTTTTTTCCCTCCCCCCCCTCCCCCTCTTTTGCATGTGTACTTTGTTTTGCTTTTTGTTTTGGTATTCTCATTGGTTTACAATTAATTCTTAGGCTATATAAGCTTTGTTTTTGTTGTTCTGTCTGCTTCATTTGGATGTTTTGCATCTAGAAGCTCCCTGTCGCATTGAAAAAGGGATTCCAAGCAATCCCGAAACATATGTCTGCGTTTTAATGCTCATTTGTGCTTTAATTTAACGTGAAATTTTATTTCTATAACTTTGGCACAAAGTTTAATCATTACTATCTGTTGATTTTAGGTTTATCTCATAGAAGAAACGTCCCACGTTTTAGATTTTTGCAGCATATGAATGCCCGTAAAAAACTGCACAAGATGATTTTTTTTTTGCAGTTCGTAGGAAAAAGAGAACATGCGCAATATTCATTTAAAGTAGTTTTCGAATTTTAAAACGAGGCTTACCTCTGAATTTATCTTCTCAATTTCCGTGTTTTCGCCAAAATAACTAGTACTTTTGTCGCCAACTAGATGATTTCTGTTAACGTAAGATTGAAAAAATGCTATTTTATCTTTATTCAGGCCGTTTTATGAGCGAAACAATTTCTAAAAATTTATTTCATTTTTATACATATTTTGTGGAACTGCAGACGATTGTTAAATTCTTTATTTTGACGTTGATTCTTCTTTCAATTTTGGCGATTTAATAATATGGTGCCAGTTCAACAATTTCATGAAACATCATATTTCTTATGGTAGAATGTCCGTTTTATCAACGAAACAAATTCTAAAAATTTATTTCATTTTTATGCATATTTTGTATACTATAGGATAATGCCTCATTTGCGTTATACTTCCATTACTATAGTGCAATTTCGCGATCTTCGGCTTCATTTGAACTTTACGTAGCGGTTTTAATTGATTCCATATTTTACTTAAGTGATTGATTTTCTAACGTTTATTTAATATTTTAGATGTCTGTTTGGCGCCATTTGGACAGAATTTAGTTATTTCTTTTTATCGACTTAAATTTCATACGTCAGAATTGCTTCAGTACTGAACATTTTCTCACTTAAATGTGCATTGGCTTTTGGAAATAATACTCTTATTTTTTCCGTTTTTATCCGAATTTGATAAAAGTGCTATTTAACTGAGTTTTCAGGAAATGTTTTGACGATTTTGTAAGCGGGATCTTTAGGAACTGGTGTCTTCTTTTTGAGGGGGATATATTGTTGGGGCCATTCTACAGGGTTCGCACGGTCCTTACAAGTCCTTATAAACTCCTTACATTCTGGTACTCCTTAATAAGGACCCTTATAGTCCTTATTTTTCATTTACAGTCCTTTTTTTTCGTAAAAGTTCATCGTCATTGCAGCAAAAAATACGTAATCCTAATTTCCACGTGCAAAGCAAAGAAACGAATGCGTTCCTTTCTTTGCGTAATCGTTTTGCATCCTTTACAAGAATCATATTGTTTTCCTTTCAATTATTTTTTAAGTTTAATTATGAAGTAAACAAATAAAAATTTTTAATTTTACGAAAATCTTACCGTATATACTTGCGTATTATCCATTCGCATGTAAACCGAACCCCTAACTTTCAGACAAACAAACGGAAACCCGCGTGTAAATAGACTTCCCTACTTTCAAAGAAAATAGGGAACGTTTTTGCAGCAGATTTTTAGATATTACAATGTTTTAAAAAGAAGAGAAATGAAATGTAATTACAATCGAAAACGTATAGTTTGATTTTTGCCATCGCGATTTTTGTAAAGGGTCCGTTTTTCAGTTATGTTTTTTGTTAATGGTTGCTTTTATTCTGAAATAGTCAAAATAAGTTTTTGCGCTTCAACTTCTTCAGACATGTGATTTTTTTCGTATTTTGACTGAATTCCGTATTTTCGATAATTTTGGAGATTAAGAATTTAGTTTCCGCGAAAAATCCATAATTTTGGAAAACTATCTTCTTTTTTTGCTATGCAAATCTTTGAAAGAAACGCGCTAACATACATACCCAACAACTTTTACAAATTAGGAGTAAAATTTACGCATTTTGTCAGTTTTTTGCACTTTCAAGTTTCGGTCCCGATTTTTTATGCATTTCGAAATCCGATGTCATCGGCTTCGGTGAAACGTCCTAGTTCTCATTTACTGTCCGATTCTGCCTCGTGGGTATCAATAACTTTGCGCTGACCATTATTTTTTATCTTTATTAAGTTCTAGTTTCTGTCGTAAAGAGCTTGCAAAATTGAAAATTTTGCCACGCCCACTTAAAAATTTTCCCGAAAATATAAGAGTTTTTTCGAAAGTTATTTTACGTATTAGTGATTATATCTGTTAATTGTAATTATTATATATTACAACCTTATTAATAATCTAGTTAACAAAATGTTGTTGTCTAAAATGTCCCCCCCCCCCCCCTTTTTATGTAATTTTATAAGTTTTTTTTTTTAATTTTTTGCGGTGTTTAGCATTAGAGGTTTTTCCTTTCAAGTACTCATTATAATATTGTTGCAAAATAAATTGGCAGTTCTTTCTGCTTTCATTCATAATTAAAAAGCATGAAAAAAAATCAGCAAACTTCTGTTTGGAGATTTTTTCAATATTATAAAATAATTGTTAAGTTTGAGAAAAAATAAGACTAAGGTTTTTGATAGTGCTTCTTCTTGATCTTAGAAGTTCATTAATCCAGTTACAATTTTCTGCGCTTTTTGTATAGTTAGGTGATAATAGGTGAAGGAAGGAAGACTACAAGCAGGATTTTTAAAAAAAATTATTCTATTTATTGAAGTAACAAAACCCATAACTGATGCAGAAAATAACTACTTTTATCCAATTCTGTCTTATTCAAATATTTTTCGTAAATTCCAACCTAGTAAATCATATTTCAAAGTTGGAAGAAAATTGATCTCCTACATGAAGTGGTTATAACTGAGGAAAGGAGAAGGTCAGTGGCGTCCTCCAGAATAAAATATGAGCAGCATCTAACAGAACAAAGGCAGTAGTAACAGTCTGCCTCTGCCAAAATGAAACCAAAAAGAACAATTGATGACATACATTTTTTAAAGCAAAAGAAAAGGTGTATTCAAAAGGAGAAATCCGAGTTAGAAAATATGGCAGAGGATTTGGTCGAAAAAGCAGAAGCAGCAAAAGATGTTCAATTGTTTATAAAATCTAATAGTTACAGAAAAAGATCAGAGGAAAAAAGGCAGGAAATTAATTTATGTAGGAAAATAGATGAAAAGAAGAAAAAGATCGACTCTTAATTGAAAAGTTTTTGTTCAATCCTTATGCTTTCATTAATTTTCATTTTTAGTTTTTCAATTTGTAAACGCCTTAAAGTTAGTGATATTTCATATGGGATAGAAGTAGTTAGCTATTGATTTCACTTCCTTTAACACTAGATTTACCGGGCCATTTTCAACCATTTCTAAACTTTCATTTTACATCAAGTTGCTACTAATTATAATAAAACTTTCAGTCACCTTAACATGTCCTACATTAGGAAAGGCCAATGCCATTGAAATTTGCACTATAATTAGTAACAAATTATGTTAAATGGAAGCTTCGAAACAGTCAAAATGATTGGTTTGGTAAATCTAGTAACAAAATTATTTTGACATTATAGCAATTATGTCTTGTAATTAATGTTGGGAAATGTGATGTTTATATGAATATTTGCTTTTTATGATAAATATCACTAAAACATTTACATAAACTTTATTTTGCTAGTGCAAATTTACTTCTGTTAAAATTATAACAGCAATGGTATCAATATCTTTTCACAAATAACAAAGTTTTCTTTTCACTCAAGCTAAAACGTTTTCATAGTATAATGAGAATCAAATATTATATTTTTTCATAATTTTGATTTGTTCATGATCATGAGAAAATGGCAATCTTAACATCCCACAAATTAAAAAATGTAATGGATAAAAATGTATTGTTTATAAGTATCATACTTAATTTTACAAAATTATAAATTACTCTTAATTCTGTGATTTTCATTACTTGCCTTTCAGCTCAAAAGAAAGGATCTCGCTATCATTTACAACACAATTAAAACCTACACACTTGTATTTTTTAAATAGTTTTCAAGTAACATTAATGTAAGTATTTTTAATAATACTACTATAAATTTTATGTAATATTGCAGGGTTCACGCTGGGGATAAATACAAGGTGGGATTTTCCTTCTTGACCAAAATTTTAAGTGGGATTTTTAAAGTTTAAGCCCAAAAAAATTTTTTTTTGAGTGGGATTTCAAAAAATATTGCGGGGATCGCCCGGCCTAGCGCGAACCCTGTATTGTTTCCATTTGTATGTAAAGAAGAAATATATGATTGTAAGGAGAAGGAAGATTTTCTCATTATTTTTGTTTTTAAATTCTTTATAGGCATAATTCTTTTTCCCATTTGTTTAACTGGTTTATGCATATTTTTTTTGTAGAATAATCAGTTTTAAATTTTTCAATATTTTGCATTTACCACAAGCTTTTTAGAAGTGAGTCAAGGGAGTGTCTAAGATACATTTAATAAGAATTCTATGCAGAGTTCATAGCTTGGTAAAAATACATCATGGTAAAAATACATCACGATATATGTTCGCTAACACTGCTTATTTTCTACCTTGACAAAGTTCTTACAAAGTCCTTATAAAGTCCTTATTTTTTTATTAAGCAAATCTTGTATGAACCCTGTTCTAGGAACAGCAGCTGTTAAAGTCTGTAGTCTAATACGTGTTTTTAGTCACTGACGTCTTTATTCTGATCTAGATTTTTTGGGTCTAATTTCTTTACTATATTAGGTATGGTAGCAGAAATATTCAGGAACCGTTGTCCTTCATCTGATGGCCATTTTTAAAGAGAATACTGCTCTTATGCTGATTTGAATTTTTAGATGTGGTGTGGTCTATATTGTTATTGCGATTTTTACGGACTCTTGATATCGTTTTGGAACAATTATCCTAATGCATATGTGCATTTTAGTTACAGTTGCTCTTAGTCTAATGACCATTTTTATGAACTGTTGTTGGCCTTTTAATGTGGATTTTGATGGACTTATTTTTGGTCTAAAAGAAATTTGTCGAGGCTGCTATTTTTAATGCAGTCGTGATTTTTAAATAGTTTTACTGTTTAAATGGGATTTTTAAGGACGGTTGAGCCTCTTCTACTTGGATTTTTAAAAAAATTTCCTTATATATTTACAACCGAATTTTGGAAATGTGTTACTTGGCCTGCGAATGATGCAATATCATCCCGCGCAAAGCCGGGCATTTCAGCTAGTCATCAATATGAATCAAAGCGAATTTCGTTCAACTATTGATTTTTAATCGCTTTCAATAGTCATCGAATATGCTATGGTACCATTATTAAAAATAACTGAAAAAGGATTTATGACAAGTAAATAGAGTGAAAAATAAATGAGTAAGTAAATGAAAACGATCTAGTGAAACGAAACCTTTTTCCTTTCTTGTTGTTCGCAACTGTTATAAGTTCAGGAAGGATACTTCACATTAATTTAACGTGTACACAGATAGGAATGTTAATATTGTGAAAACTTTCTTCCTTTCTTTTTTTTTTTTTTGAGAAATTCATTTATAAGAAAAAAAAAACAATTGAAGAATTTCGTTAACCACCAAGACATATATCTCAGCGATTTCCTTTTTTTCTGTGCATCAGAATTAAAAAACGCTTGACGATCAATCTTTACTTGGCAGTCTTAGGTCATAAAATTTTATGACCCTATCCATGGTCTTTTATCGCTGTCCTTAGGCGGCGTCATTTGTTTCTTTTTTGGACAGAAGAAGAAGGTCACTTACCCGAAAAATTCCGGTCGTTAAATTTGTCCCACTCTTGAGCTGAGACATCTCTGGTACAGGGAGATCAGTCTTATCGTGAAATAATTCCTTCATAGAACATATAAAGGCGGGTGGGTATGCCACAAAAAATTCAAACGAATAATCTTTTAGAATTTTATAAATGATGCTTAAAAAAATGCAGCGTATCTATATATATTGAATTTTCATGCATTATTTTTATTAATTGAATTTGCATTTTAGCTCCATAAACCTGGTTAAAATAATAATAATAATAATAATAATAATAAATGAATATTTGTGTGTTGTAAAATGTGTTGCACATTTTACAGGCGAACCATTAAATTAAAATTTATATAAATGATGCACTTGAATGCCATTTCCACTGTTTCAGTTTGTGGTGAAAAAAAAAACACATGAGGCAGTGAGAAGCAAAGGGATGTCACTGACCAAAAAATGATTCCGAGAAAAACGCGTTCAAAGCTTTTATCTTATGGGACCTTTAATGTTAATTTTTTTTTCTAAATCACGTTAGGACGGCGCACCTGTTTCAGTAACATTTCTCGTCACAATATAGAATGGTGCTTTCCCTATCTTTTGCACCAGTTATCTCCAAATTTTCACTTTTGTAACTTACATCACTTTGCTTCTGGGTGCTTCATATGTGGGAATTCCCTAACTTTAAAATGCTTGCATATTTGACCTTCATTTGCATATTTAATAGTTCAGTAACGTATGATCGTATGAAACCTATTTAAGCAGCTAGAGAGCTCTGTTATTTTAATGGTTTTGTCGTTGATCGACACTTGCCGCCCATAAGCATGTTGCTAGCAAGAAGTTTACATATATTCTGATGTCAACAATGCATAAATTTGCAAACGCAAGCAAATATTAGTTTCTGATTCCAGTTATAATATATTCTGATTCCATAGTGAAAAAGTTTTTTTAAAAGATCATTTTTCAAACTTTTCATGGTTATAATAACAAGCATAAAGTTCATGTTTATGTTCAATATATTATGCAATTGTAATATAATTTGTAATAATTATCAATTTTAATTATTGCCTTTATTTGTAGAATTATGTTGCAATTTAAAAGATGATGATCTGAGATAATAAAAATCAGTACCACGCTTCCCATTAAAATTTTATCGTTTAAAAGTTTATTTGAATATAATATTTGAAATCATTTAAATTATTTGTGTCCCATTTGTTAATTTTTGGAGTTATTTTTTGAATCGCTAATAAATGTTCATTGATGCAATTGCCCTTTTCATTGCAAATTAGTTTCTAGAATGAATGTTTCATTAATACTATACTATTGGAGAAAACAAGGGTTCCACGCATCAAAGAAATTAAGAAGATCTGACGAAACCATTGAGATGACTGAATATGTGAAAATATATGAAGGTCTCTTAGTGGGTTTCATTTAATTTCAGAAAGCTCCCCTGATTATTATTATTATTACTATTTTATTTGTTTATTTTTTAAAAAGCAGTTATGCTTTGATTTTACCGACAAAGAATTTCTCCACGAATTGTTCTGAATTAAAAATAAATTACATCCAGATTTTTATATTTTTAGACATGAAGAAAATAATAAATGCAGTTAGAAGTCTACTAAAACATTCATAAAGCTCAAAATGTTATCAGTAAACTAAACCTTTATTTATTTTATTTTATTTCTTCGCAATAGCATATGTTTCCCTATGTTATGATTTTTACGCAGTCTGGAACAATGGAACAAAATTATTTTTTTAAAAGCAATCAGCAGAAATTACTAGCAATCAAATCAGGCAACTTTAGAAGGACTTCGTCTAAATTTAGAATCAGCCAATTCATCGTTTAACAGTCAGCATAGTTTTAAATTAAAAAAAAAAAAAAAAAAAAAAAAAACATCAGTATTGAAATGATTACTGCTTTTTCCTAAAAATTTCATTTCGAAAGTAACAAACATCAAATTGCCGCTTAAAACCAAAATACTCGAAAGTATAATCACTACAATTAAAATTACATTTTTTCCCTTGCGATTTTTTCATCACGCTATTGTATTCAATTGCTGTTTTTCTTTCGGTTCTTTATTATTCAGGTTTTTACGACAGAAATATATTTTCGGCAATTTTTCTGTAAATTACTTTGGATGAATCCTAAGGAATTGTGCAATCGGCATGTTGAAAGTGAAAATTCGTCTTGGTAGATTATCACTGGCTTTCCGTTTACTTTTAGGAATAATCATCTACGAAAATTAGTTTTAATCAAAATTCCTTTGCAATTATTTGGATGTTATTTTTTATGTTACTCTTTCATTTATTTCAAAAACTTGAATGCATTTAATTTCGAAAGCAAAAATCAGTCTAATTTTTTAAGTGCACTACTGTCTGTTTTATTTATTTGTTATTATATATCTTTTCAACGAAGTGCAAAAGTATAATAAATCTTGAAATTTTAGAACAGGCAGTTTAAAGGTAAAGTGTAATTATTGTTCCGCATTTGCTTTGTATAGAAAAGGCAAATTAAAAAGTTTTAATTTTAACGTTGAATTCAGAGATTGGAGTATTTTTTTTCTTTTGGATTGTTTTCAAAGTATGATAATCAGTAATGAACAATAAAATATAACAATTCTAATTGCCTTTATCTAGTACATAGGTAAATGCAACAATTTTATGCAACCGGATATGAATTAGAGAAATTTAGAATATTTTACGTGCATTTTGAAAAATTCATTAAAAAAACAAAATCAATTTCAAGGTGTTTTTTATACCGGCCCGATTTAAGCGCAAATTCTAATTTAAAAATAAATGCTATCAATTTAAATATGCTGCCGGCTCCTTTTTAGTTGCTTAAATTCCGCCAGCATTTGGGGAATCAGATTTATATTGTTAATTAATTTAAATTAAATTTTTCATTGTTTTCAATTATAAATTACTGGCGTATTGTTTTCTTTAAGGAATAAAAATTTTGCATTTTCATGGCAAGCAGTTGTTTTTAAAAGCTTTTATTCATGCTATATTATATGAACAGGTCATTCGAAACTGAATCTTGTAGGTGTTCAATTAAATATTTGAAAAACTTGACGTTTTCAATCCCTCTATGAGCAGAAATTCACGAAAATCATTCACAAAAAAAAAAAAAAAAAAAAAAAAAAAAAAAGATACAGTTGTTCCCCTTTTTCGATTAATCATTCGCTTATTATTAATATTGACACGATAAAATAGTAGTTAGAGTTCTCAAAAATGTCAAAATATGCTCAATAATTATTAATGGCTGGTCGTGAAATACAGAAATAATTTTATTGATAAATCATCAATGAACACATTTCTTAATACTGTCGAAATTGCTCAAACTTTTACATCGTCAAAAAGGGTAATTGTGCAAACTGTCGCAGTTTACCAAAGCTTTACAATTTGTTAAGACGATATATATATATTTATATGTGTGTGTGTGTGGGTGCGTGTAACACACACACATATATTAGCACCTCCGATGGCTTGTAGAAGAAATCGGATGTCTATTAACACAGGTTACCTATTAACCACCATCGATGACTGGTCACAAAAGTCAGAAATAATCTTTTGACAGGCAATCTTGGGAAGGGAGCTTCTTTAAGCTGATGAACATTTTAAGATTTTACTTTGTATAGTTTCATTAAGGCTCTTCGCTACCGTCCATCTTGCTTTTCGGCGCTAATGCTATCTCTACGGAAAAATCTGCAAAAAGTCCTACTCATAACTCGAGAAGTTATTTGAATATTTTCATGCGGTTTCTTTTAAACAATAGAGTGGACCTAGTTAACGGTTTGCTATTTTTCATTTTTTCTGTGGTGAACTTCAAAAATTTTTTATAACATTTTTTAATTTCAACTCATAATTTTTAAAACTTTGAAAAAAGATACGGAGAAACGGAAAAGTAGCAAACCAAGCTTGAATATTTCTCTTTACAACCATATTTTAAGTTTATATTTGAGACAATTTGTTCATGAGTTATTAGTAGGAGTAAAAGTGTTGTTTTTGAAAAAGTTTGAAAAACTACGAAAATTCACGCCCCGTAACGAACCACACCTTGGCCCGCCCATTCGAGGGACCTTTTCCCCTCTTCCTTTAAAGTGACAAGCAATCAGTCTCCTTTGTTCAGAAGTTGCCAAGAGGTCCATCCATTCTTTACCGATCGCTTTGTATGTTTTGTGATACCCGTTTGGTTTTCGGTTCCGAGTCCGCAAGGCTCTTCGCTACCAAATCGGAAACTCGGAGCTGACAAAATCTCTGAAATAGTGGCAACACTGTGGGAGTGTCTTCTTCAGGCTCTTTGCACTGGTAATTGGTCTATTCTTTTGATGGACAGCGTCAATCACTATGCCTCTCAATGGGCAGCTTTAAATCTTTTGAAGGGGAATCTCGCGACACCCCCTGCTGGTACTTGCTGTCTGCGGTCGGACCTTTTGGCACAAGAGAGGAGTCCAAAACACCTACCCTTTTCCTCGAAAAAGAGACTGTTCCTGATGTCCCCCTCAGCGGATGACCCTCAGGGCTCCGCTGATGCATACGTACTAACATCTGGAAGTGGGAATTCATTCTACGTTCTCTTTTTTTTTTCAATCTCGGAAAAATCTGGACTCTCCTTTAGAGCGAACAAATTCTTTCTTGAAGCTTGCACTGTTGAAGCTGACTTCTTTCTTTCTTCCTTTTTTAAATTCAGTTCACATGATCACATGACTTATCGTAAAATACAACGTTTATTATTTTTCCGACGTACTTTTTATTTCTTTCAATCTACTGCTAGAATTAGTAACTGTTAGCGGTTTTAGAATATGATTTTATCTTGTAATACATAGGAAGCTTAATGACGCTTATATATCTTTGAATATTTTATATATTTTAAACAAACCAAAAAAAAAAAAAAAAACAGGCATTCAGAAATAAAAACAATTATTTTTTAAATTTGATTAAAATTAATAGAAAATGTAAGAGGATATATGGGTAATTCTACAAAAGAGGGAAAGTCTGTTCCATATAGATGTTTTAGTTGCGTTTCATTTTTAAAAAAATATCTAAACACGGCAGTGCGTCCGCCAAGTTCAAAGACGGCGACACTAGCCAATATGTATTTTTACCCGAACCATTTCCACCCCATCATTACTCAAAAACTATTAGGCCTACATACTTGAAATTTTGCACGACCAATAGGAGCCCCTTCAACCCCCAGAGTATTAAATTTCATTTATGTAACTCTTATACCGTAATTATCGGTAAATAGCCCGCATCGTTGTACAGTCCGCATGAGGAAAAATTCATTCTAAAAAAATTAAGTTCGGTGTATAACCCGCACCCCAGAAAAAAACATGGGATACAACCCTAGAAAACAATGCATTCGCCTGTAGCGCCCGAGCCCCAATCTGCTTTGGACCATTGTTTCGAAAGCTACGATTTATTTCTCTGCATTTTGTTTTGCAGGAAAACAGATTTCGATTATTTGAACGGTAGGTGTCCTTTTTAATAATACTTTTTTTTTAAATTTCATGTATTGCCCGCATCGTTATATTGCCCGCAGGTAGTAAAAAAAGAAGTTTTTTCGTAGATAGCCCGCGGGCTATACACAGATAATTACGGTAGTTAGAAAATTATTAAGGTCTGAAAAGAGTAATTTTTATCACTGACTGATTGACTCATTCATCAAAAACTTCTGCTTCTAAGTGACTTAGAAACTTGAAACTTGGTATCATGGTAGACAATTAAGCTTATATAAAGGGAGAAATCCAAGACTTGAAAAAGATACATTATCTTGTATTTCTTGTAACGGAACAACAGTGTGCTAAATTGGAATCATGTACGTCCAAAGATGGCATAAAATTGTTTTCTTTTGTCCCTCTTTGTTTCTCTTATAGCAAAACAAAATAAGTTCAAAATTTGACTCCAAACGAAGAGCACTTTCAATTTTACTACCCTGGCTAATAATACAAAAAATAAGTAGCTCATTAAGATAAGTTACGTGCAAGGACAGGATAAGAAGACAATTAAAAATGAACTATTATAAGCTTGCCACATGATTTTACTAACTACCTGTTAGAAATGTTTCTTTTTGGGCGAGTTTTTTTAATATGACGTATTGACATCATTTAAAACTTGCCAAGTTATAAATCCTATAACAGAGAAAGTAACAACTTGTTTTGGAAAGAATTGAAGAACACTTGAACACTCTTACAGCTATGATTAAAACATCTGCTATGGAACTTGGCACCTCTCATATTTCAACTCTTTTATCGGTGACACCGACTATTCCGAAGATTGTTTGTTCTACCGAACCTTTTTCACATTTATGTTTTTGTTCATATATATATATATTGCATAATTTTAAACTTGTTTATTTCAGTAATTCTCATATTTAACTATGCCAAAATTAAACTTTTTACTCCGCTAAAAATAATTCTTTTCAGTGAAATATCATCCACGTGCCCTATCCCGCAGCTATATTTTTTCTATTCTAAAAACTCTGGATATGAAATGGTTAGTGATTGCAGCTGGCTTTTTTTTTTTTCTATAATTAAATATATGTATGTTACGAAAATTAATCGTGAAAAACCCAAAACAGTGTGAAAATTCATCTCAAAAACTAAATGTAAACGTTGGCCCAAGACCCCCTTTCCAGTCCAGTCCCAAATGGCCGAAAACTAAATACTTCTTTTTGTCTCAAAAATAAGTTTCCAAAAACGGGAACAAAACAGGCAAAGATGCATTTTCGTTTGCTCATTCAGACTGAAGTTGCAGGTTTCAATTTTTCAAGCATTTTTGATTTGTAAAAATTTTAACTTCATTTTCAAGGTTCATTCAAGTTTTCATTGGTTCTCCCTCGTAAATATTTCATATAAAAGTTGCCATCAGAGGTTTTTATGTTCCTTTAGTATCCTTTAAAACTAATTACAGTAAAACCTGTAAAGTTCACCACCTTTGTAAGCTGACCACCTGTCTAAGTTCACCGAAAGAAACTGGCAGGTGCGGGGGGTTTCTGGGCGCACTTGTCTAAGTTCACCACTTTTGTCAGGAACGGAATTAGCCCAATAATATATAATGTAGAGAAACCTTGGTAACTTGAGAAGTTAATTTGACCACCTGTTTATATTGACCACTTGTGTGCGCCAAATTTAGGAAGGAGTATTGTAAAAAACCCTCTGTAAGTTGATCGCCTAATTTTTACTGTACTTTAATTTTTACTTACTTGTTCCAATAATCCAATTTTCAAAGTTTGACAAAACATATTCTTACACATTTGGAAAAGTTAGAGTTTGAGTTGAAGTAGCTTAGCTCTCTAGTTTACAACTTTGTGACAATGGAGCCAGCACGAAAAAAGTAATAAAGGTTGTGCAAAATAAAATATAGTTGAAAGGCATTTCAGTAACCCGCGACCGGGCATGTCATTTTATAAACTTAACTTAGTAGTAAATGATGCAGCGTCTTTTAATGCAAAAACAAGTATTTTTCCTTTTATTATACAAGACCTTTCTCCTTTATTTTTCTGGTTCTTGGTTCTACAAACCACTAGAAACTGTGAAGTTTCACACTTAATTCTAAATCCAGTTAATATTGCTATAATTAAAATCTTGAAGTCATACAGAGCAGGCCCGTAGCCAGAGGGGGGCCAGGTCGGGCAATGCCCGACCTGGAAAATGTTTTGCCCGTCCTAGCGTGATTAATTGGACCCTAATAATCTATGGTATTTCTGTTTTTAACTTTTTGATTTGTTTAAACGCAAAGTCATATCGAAAAAATCCTGTTCCCATGCACCTTTATCCTTAATTCAAATTTTAGAAAAAATAAAAAACATGAACTTTTTCCTTTATTCAGCTCATTTTTTTTCCTGTGTTTTCAATCTAAACCAGGCACTAATGAAAGGATCATGGGCAGTCCAGTTTTTTACTGTAACATCCCGATACATGTTTTATGCTTCAATATCTTACTTTGAATGATTGTTCACATTAAAATTATCTTTAAAAAAATTTCACTTTTTTATGTTATTTCATATGTTTTATTAATTTACAAAAGACATTCTTAGAATAAGCTTTAAAAATTCAATTCTTCCTTTTGTAAGTTTTAATCAAGTATTTCTTTTAAGATCAAATAATTTCAGTATTGAATTCAATTAGTATTAGTTTCATTAATTAATTGTTTAATTAATCACGTAATAAATTAAATAATTGCATTAATTATTAAATAAATTATTAATTTAAATTTTAAGAAAACACCCAAAATGGAGCATAAATTCTAACATGTTAGGAAAAAATTGAAAAACTAGTCTGCCCCTCCTGTCCAAAAGTTTGCCCCCCCCCCCCCCTGGAGTCAGAGTCTGGCTACAGGCCTGATACAGAGTTGATTCGTTAAAACTTCTACGATTGCGTAGTGAAAGATATGATCTGTTATTCCAAATAACAGAAAATGTAAACGCAGTTAAACTAAAGTTCAAGCAATAAGATTAGCAAAAACAAATTTACAAAAGAAATTTAGACAAAGTTAATGCAATCCTAACAATTTTTCAGATTATGTAAGAACATTATCATAAACTATAAAACAAAAAACTTTAACAGATGAGAAAAATGTTAAATATTTTATTTTTCAGTTATATTTTGGACATATTCTTTGGACACTGGTTATTCTTTCTTTTTTTGGCAGGGGTGCCCACCAGGGGAACGGGAACGGGATTTAGGCTTGAGGGGGCCCTAAAATATTTGAGATTATGCAGCCCATCTATTGTGTGTATGGTAATTGCTCAGTCCGGCATTCTTTTCGGGGCTAGCATCCCCTCTACTAAGTGGGACCTTAAATCCATAGATTGTCTAACTGATACATAAATCCGGCCTTGTCTGCTGGCGTGTTCTATGTTCTGATATCATGTGTTGTCGTGTTGACGTTTTAAACTCTGTATATTGGTCACAAATGGAGACTATGATGTCAAGATACATTAATGCGTATGAATGTTTGGTCGAGTGAACCAGTAAAAGAAAAGCCCAGTAACATGATTCCGAACATATCTGTTTATTTTCGTTTTCGGGATCTGTTCTTCAGATGAATATTCTTCCCGTCTTTTGCGTAATGAAGTGTTAGCAGTAAAAACTTACACAATTTTGTTTCTTTTACCTTTAGAATAAAGCCCGTTACCATTCCAGGGTTATATCTGATTCGGTTTTTCTTGTTTCCCAACTTTCCAAATTCCTTCCCCTGGAAGATCTCCCCCCTTTCTAACGTCTGTTGTTGATCTGCAATGCCTCCTCCTGTGCCGACCTAGCCGTGCATGAGTTTGTAGTTGGAACCCCTACTGGCCAGCAGAGTCTTTGATTTATGGGCTGTCTCAACCAAGCAAATGACTCTTGTTTTTCTTAAGACAGCGTGAGTTTAGAATAACATTCTCCAGGGCAGGGATAGATCGTCTTTTCTTCTTTCAACTTTACCATTTCGAATCATATAAAATATATCGACATCATAAAACATTCGCTCTCGCTGCAAACCAATTCCATTTTCATTGGATAGATGAAAAAATATTACCTCGCTCGCTTCTGGAGGCAGGGATGTGGTCTTCTGAGGTTAAGGAAAAGGATCGTAAGGTTTAAAAGGTTTTCAGATATGGTATGAGGTTCGAGGACAAAAAAGCCGTTCTGCATGATTTACTCAAAATACATTAAAAGGTGTTTCATTCTGAGATAGATATACTTTTATTTTCTCCTGTTCTTAGGACTGGCAATGACGTAAGCAAAGATATATTAAGTGAATAGGGAATCCGCACTAAATTATCCATGCATGAATGGAAAGCTGCTTACTTGACAATGACAATAAGGTAAGGTTGAACGACAACATGTTTGTTAGGTTCCCTTAATCTACTGCAAAAATATATGTAGTAATCAGAGTTGTAGTGAAAATACACATAGTAATAAATATGGATTCAGAGAAGTTTTTGGGAGGGAGTGTAGTGGGTACTAAAATAAGTTTTGTGAGCGTTAACTCGCGTGAGTTTCGGTTTTGCTGGCTAAGCTTTTGTTGTAATTTTTGTAGGCTGGTTTTGAAGAAACTTTTTTAACTTCGGAATCTGGTTAAAACTAAGAATTAACTACTGGATACAATACAAAACGTTTCTCTGAAAAGTTAAACAGTTTTAAAAGTTGAACAACGTTTTGAAGCTGACTTGGTTCATTTAAAAATAAGGTGATGTAAAGATGAATTCAACCATCTGTTTTTAAGAAATACTGGTGAAATTAGGAATTTTACGAAAAATTAATTATTTGACTCAAAGTACTTTAACAGTGCATACTGAGTCACATTTGCCACTATACTTCAGTTTAACTCCTTGAGATAGAGAGTTAAAAAATAGTTTATGTCTGATTGCTAAACATAAAGATGTAATGTAAGAACTTTTTACACATATTGTCTCGTCGTCTTTGCTATCATAAAGCAAACATAGCAACATATTTTACAATATGTTTCCAATTTATGAAACCGAATGACTCTGAAATTTCGTTTAGTCTACTTCGCATAGATTACAAAGAAATGCAGCGTTTGAGCTTCATACATTATCCCAAAAAGGGCAATTTTTTAGTTTTTTTTCACCTAACACCTGAAGTGATCTTCATCGTGTCAATTTTTTTTTATATTCCTTGGCTGAAAATACGTTGATGTTAATTGACAATAATAGTCCTTTTATTTGAAGTGAAAGATTGCGTCACTCATTGTAACCTCAATTTGCGGATGGCTTTAGTTGATTAACCACACGTGATTATGTGTGCTGCAAAGTTTTGACGTTTTATCCATTAAGTATCCAATTTTCTCCTTAATAGGGAGATAGTATTTACTTCTTTTGTTAACGGCCTCGCCCAATCATTCACACATTCTCCGAAATGTTATTAAACTATCATGCTTTGAAGCATCTGTAATAGCAAGATGAATGACTTATCAGACTTTTCATTATAATATTCGTTAAATGTGACTCTAATGAAAAATTATTTTATTGCTGATTTTTTTTGATGTAATAACTTAGAAGGTGAAAATCTCACCTTCTATCAAATGAATTTTTTAAAATCCTTTCGCTCTATTTTTAACTCCAAAGAAAGAATAATGTTCTCATTTTTTTCAGAACTTGTCTTAAAATACAAATAGCAGTATTACTTCTTTGATTTGACTTGAAACGAACTACATCTGTCACACTATTTCTCTCCCTCTCGTTAGCTTATGTTCTAAATTATTTCAAATTTTGTAGTTTTAACGGTTAGCACACTTAATATCAAAACATATAGGTCTACTTTAATAAAGACGAAAACTAGTGAAATCCCGTTAGAGAATACCGATGCAACGAAATTTCCGTTACAGCGAAACTAATTTTTTGTCCCGTTTTAAACCCCAATAGGATAACGTATATTCCGTTTTAACGAACATTCCGGCTGTCGTTTCGCTAACTATTAATGTTTTAATAGGAAAATTTTGAAATCAAGCTTTTTTTCAATATATATATATAAAAAGCAGAACTGAATCTCACCTAAAATTACTTCAGTATAAAACTCCACAACTGAACAGATGAAATAAATGAAGAATAAAATTAAAAACGCTTTTATGCAATGCTATAAAAAGGCTCTTTATTTTTAGCTGAATGTGTAATCAAATTCAATCGTTTCAATCTATCAAAAAAAAATATGATTTTTAGTCGTTGCCAAGAAAAACGAAAAACATATTAACATTAAAAATTAAGAATGGAAGTAAAATCTGTCCGTTGAAGTCTGCTACTTTACATCAAATAAATAATAATAAAATAAATAAACAAATAAATAAATAAAATAAAACAAAAAAGAGAGAGAAAAAAATCTGTCTTCATCAAATCCTCACTTGACTTCATTTCGCTTCGATTCAATCAATCTTTTTGTTTCGTCAATGTTAATTTTGCGGAAAAATGTATATCGGTTTTAATTAATTACTGTTCTTCTATTTCTTGAAAGCGAAAATCTTTAAAAATACTTAAGATCTCTACAATTTTCTCGATTTTTCGGTGTCAAAAAAATCAAATAAAAAAGAATTTTTATTGAATTTGTTCTAGGTGATAAGCTCTTCGATGAAGTTTGTTCGAAGTAAATATGCCCGTAAGATATTGATTGATACAAGATTCAAATTTTCCCAAAGAGACAATTGTCAAGTTTTTTTTTTTTTTTTTTTTACTGTTCAGAATTGAATAAAAATAGTTGAAACAAAGTGAAGCACGGAAAGGAGGTGTTCTTGCAGTCATCTTTCAAAGAAAAAAAATGAAAACGAATAAATGTTATTGGGAGGACAGACAGACATATAAGCGTTCCTCCATCTCATATCCCCTGCTTTGATTTTTTTTTCAAAATTTATGTATTTTTAATTTCTTATTTTTAACTGTTTTTACAATACATAGAACGTTCTTTCGTGTTTTTCTTTCTTTCTTTTTTTTTAAAGTTTTCTGGAAAGTAACCTAAAAAGACAGGATTTCAATTAAATATTTTTTCCACACTGACTACTTCGTCAATCGCTAAAATGTTAATAAAAAATGCATTATTACTTCGAAAGCAATTCATTAACAAAATGTGTAAGAAAGGAAATGTTTACTTTGATTGGCAATAGCATTCCTAAACGTTTCTGATATGTAATGAAAAATAACATGAAACGACTAGATATTAGTTTAGTTTGCTAATGAGAATTCTGCTGAAATCAAGATATTCCATCAATTGTACTTACATAGTTTTATTAAACCTTGTAGTGTTTTACTCGAAGTTGTGTATATATTTTGTGCATTTGTGTTTTGTTTTTAGTAATTATTTGTGTTTCAAATCTATTTTGAGTTTTGATTTTTTTTTTCAAAATTGTTTTCATTCATGGATTTCTGGAGCTGTAGTAAGTTGTCGAAATCTTTTGAGTACCATTTAGCATATGTTTCTATCCTCACTAGAAACATCTTACTATTATAATATAGCAATTTCAACAATGCACTAGTAATTGGTGTTTCGCTGCCTTAGAACGAACTTAATTTGGTTTTGGGGATACATATTTTAATTTTTGATACACATTTGTAATATTTTCTTCTTATATTTCTCTCTCGATTTTTTTGGTTTCCAAAATTTCAGTCTGTAATGACGAAACATGATCAGATCTCTCTATCTATATAAAAAAAATTCTTTTTTTTTTCTTTTCTTTTCCCTCATGCTTTGCGAGAAACAGGGATAGTGAAAATCTTAAACTTCTTCTTTTTCCATTCAGAAATATTCCTAAATGTATTTGTAATAGTAAATGGGCATTATTTTCTTGGCCTTTTCCCGCCTCCTCAAAATTTATCTTTGATCGTTTTTCTTAAAGTTGCTCTTTAAACACATCTTCTAAGAACGAGTTATTTTAATGTCAAATTACATGTACTATGCATTTTCCCCCTGAATGCGCTTGATATAATTTTGATCTTCATTATATGAACCTAATATAAAGACAAACAAACCTTGTTAAGATCAAAACCAAAGTTCCCAAACATATAAATAAATAACAGTTCAAGTGCGATAGCAAGATTAATCTAAAACACAAATGATGTGGCGTAGGCAAACATGTCTTAAGATTCTTTAAAAAATGAACTAAAGTGTTTCCAAAAATCATAAGCTTTTCAGTAATGACTTTCCCATAATTATACCGTTTTGTGATTAGTACATTCGTTTCATTTATTTCAACTCATAACACATAAAAATATATATCTAACAACAATTCACTGATTCATCTAACACTGTTAGAATATAATATACGAGCCATTTCGTAAAAAATCTTGTAAACCCAGTTCAAATTAAGGTTCTCAGTTTCACATGCTTATTACCTCCGTAGATTTCTTTTTTCTTCCTCACATTTTCTTTCGGCATTTCGAGCCGAATTTGGAGGCTTCTACAAGGGGCCAATTTTTTCTTAAACGTCGTTTCTGGGCGTGGACAGTCTCTCCTCGTTAAAGGGGCCGTGATTTAGGATGTTTTATAGATACTGAGACAAATACTCCGGACACACATTATGGACGTTTGAAATACTTGTTTTAAGGCAATTTAATCTACTAAAAATATCTTTTTTTTTTGTCTAGGTTTCTAATGGTCATTCTTTTACGAGCACTTGATTGGTATCTTTATAATGACTATTTCCTTTATCCACATTTGAAAAGGGCATTCATTTTACAAGTTCATGATTGGCTTATGTTTTTTGCTGAGGAATGATAAATTTGGGGTCGTTATTATTTACAACTATGTTAGTTGCACTGCTATATCCCCTCCCCTCTTCCCCCCCCCCCCGACTTAGTTTGTATTGGTCATTCTTTTTGGCATTATTTATATAAAGATTTCATGTAGTCATTATTTCCCTGTTATGCATAAAATAAAGTGTAAATGCAGTAAAATTATTTTAGTACCCTGGAACATGAATGTAAATGATGTATTTATTTGTTATTCCCGAATAGTTTTCTATCCAACAAAACATACTTTGATAATCTAAGTCTTCAAAACCTTGCTACTTACGTGACTTTCAGGCGTGAACTTTGATTTCAATAGTGACATACTTCAAGAGCAAAATATATTTGCTGTTATATCGCTGAAACAAAATTTACAAATTAAAAGGATATTGCACCGTTTTTATTTATTCATGTATTCATGATTCCGTAAAAAACATTTATAACTTAATATAATTAAGAAACAAATAAATACACCCTAATTTATGGGCAGTCCCATAGTCTACTTTAAAAAATATAAAAATAATTTTTTAATGTAATTTTGATGAATAAAGTGCACTATAATTTGTACTATATCGTTGCATTGCCTCTGTTAGATATACATTTAATTTGCGATTTTGCGTATTATTTAAGAATATTGCACGTTTTTGAAAGTCTTCTGTATTGTATTTTTTTGTAATTTGAGACACTTTACTTTAGTTCATAGTGGGATTCTATTCCATAATTTCTGTGGGAATTAACGGGAACTCATCTCCTGCACTTCTTTTCAATTTTATGTTAATTTTTACAAATTAGACGGAATGCAGACTATTTACACATATGAAAATAACTTCAGAAGACTAGGGCTCCGCTATTCTTCTTCTTTTTTTTTTTTTTTGGAAATTAAGCTCTGCTTTAGTTGATCAGATAATAATTCATTCTTTCATTGGAATTGGTTTATTTTAAATGATACTTCATTTTCAAAAAAAAGTATTGCCTTAAAACACCGTGATGCGTAACCTAAACGGAAATAGACGTAATTTTGGTGTGAAATCTAGATGGGAAAATGAAGAAATTAAAAAAAAAAAAAATCAAGTTGAGGGAGAGGGGCAAATTATCATTGGCCTTTATGTTTCCCCCATTTTTGCCTATGTAGCCGAACTTTCGTTTTCGTTTTGAAGCGACTATGCTTCAAAACGATTTTTTACTTCAAAAATTCATAGAAATATGATTGCTGCTTAAATAAAGCGAATAATCACCGTTAATTGAGAACAAAATGTCAAAGAAATACATCAAATAATTGCTTAAAAGTTAAAGATGTCTTAATTTTCTCAATTAGTGCTGTAAAGACATATCCTTATCACAAATAATTTTGATGCATTCTTTCTTTTAAATACAACTGTAATTTGCACTTTTCCCTATTATACAATTCTTTCTTAGAGATGGCGATTTTATGGTGGTTTTTAGTGATACTCTTATGTTTCTCCGAAACTATCACCTTTCACAAAAAATAATGTACAGTCAATTGAAATTTGAGCTGATGAAAGATAGCTATTTATGAAAAATGTTTCTTTTTTTTAGAGAAAAATTATCACTTGATATTTTATTATCTGAACGGTATATTTTCTGACAAAAAGAAAAGACAGAAGTTGAGCAATATTTAAAAAGAAGGTGAGAAAAACTCATCAACTTTTTTTTTTTTTTTTTTGTGCTGTTACACGAAGGAGACTAACTGTAGGGAACAGCCAGTCATTCTAAAAAGCGATGGAATGGCCGATTGGTTAGTAAGTTGGGTTAGTAAATGCTGACCGATCCTGCGTCACTAATTGGTGATTCAGTTCATGTCTTGGAAGCAAAGGATCATAAATTAGGGGCTACGCTGCAGGTTTCTGCGCCATGGGAAACCAACTTGAAGGCGCACGGAAGTAAGATCCGTACTTTGGCCCAGCAATTTCAAGGGAGTGCCTAGAAATTTCGAACATTAAAAATGAACCCATAAATTTCAAAGCATTACAGATGAGTTTGAGAACGTATTCTTTTAGCCTAGATCTCTTTAAAGATAAATTTGTGCCAATAGATTATTATTACCCTTGGTGGATTTCGAATTTTGTTTTACGATGTATTTCTTTTTTATTCAAGCGAATGAATGACGAACATTAAAAATGTTCTTGAAATTCTGTATTTGATGTTTAAAAGTCTTTGCCATGCAAAGTTTTATTTAGTTTAAACTTATTTAGATAATTCACTGAAACATGTATTTTCATTGGCTGTTGTGGGAGATCTACAATTCCAAATGCCTGGTTGACATCCATACTTTTGTTGTGAATAATTAAAACAAAACTTTAAATTGTTTTGTAAATATTTATATTTCAATTTGTAAATAAAAAAAATATAAATTTCAAAGAACACGCAAATATATTATGCATATCCTACGTACTTTGTGCGAGCATCCAAAATATTCTTCGCTACAACATTCACTATTTCTGGATCCTACTTTGGTCATTAATTCGTTCTAGGTAGTTACCATGAACGGAATCTTTCCCTTTTAAAAATTAGTAAATCAAGTGTGCAAATAAAACTCTCAATGAAAACGTGTTTGCTACAATGTCAGTGAATTGCTTTGTGAATTAAACATACCACCCTCCATTGTAGCTAATTGATCATAAAGAAAACTTTGCAACGATGCAACTTATTTTGTTTCAGAATTGATTTTAATAATTACTGCAACCATTTTGACAAAATAATATTGCCAATGATGAAAATTTTGTTTTATTTTATTTATTTAGTATTTGTTTGCATGTATTTGAAGAGTTTCTAAACTGTTGGTAGAGTTACCAATAGCCTCACATTTAAATTGTGAATAGTTTTGAATGCCTTGGGGTGCTTCCACACCAAAGGCGACAAAGACAATATTCCTGTCTTTTCTCATCTACGTAAGCGCAGATAATATTTTCGCCTTCAAAAATATGTTCTGCGGTTGCGCAGATGAGAAAAGTCACGAATATTGCCTTCGTCGCCTTTGGTGTGAAAGCACCCTTAGGCATGTATATTGATAGTTTTCTGCATTTACAGTTGAGAATATCTTTGACCAATGTATAACATTGTTGTAATAAGAAAGTGGGTTTCTTTTTAAATAATAATATTAATATTAATAATAATAATCATGCTTTATAATTCTTTTAACTGCACAATTACAACGCTGTTTTGATTGCGAGAAAATAAAATAAAGTGAATTAGCACTAAAAACGACCGGAGCGGTCGCTCTTAAAATGCCTATGTCAGCTGAATGAAATTTTATGACCTATGTCATTTTTTTAGCTTTTTAAGTGCATTGTAAATTTTTAATCTAATATTAAATGAAGACATCCTTCGTCTTCGATAGTTCGATATGTACTCGAAACGGGAATATTTATACCTACATAAGCGTTCTAAGGGGAACTGACTGCATTCAAAAGGAAATCAAAGTCGACTGCTGTGAAAAGGAATAATAAATAAATTAAAAGCTGATTAATTTATAGTAATTAAAAAGATGATATATATCTATAAATATGGGTGGGTATAAGGAATGAGCCCAGAAAGATAGTCCCGTCTCTTGTGACCATGTATGCTATCTCCAAAAGCCATGATTTAACCGTACAGTTGAAGATTTTAGAAATTAACATTCAATCAGTTGAGAGCTCAAAGCTTCCGTCGTTTCCTTTGGCATGCTAGCAGTCCGATTGGATTAGTGGCGCAACCCTCCAAGCCGGGAAACATGTGACGGATATTCGAGTAGACTCCATATTTTAAAAGCCGATTTGCATACTGTCATCGCAAGGCCTGCAGCACATTCCTACCTGTCCTCTGCCGCCTTGACATGTGACCTTGGCGGCGACCCCCCACTGGGGGCATCTCCGGTAGAAGAGAAACAGTGTTCCCCCTAAACGCCCTCCCGCTTGGTTTTACTGAAGGTAGGGGCCCACTGCAAATTGAAAATACCCACTTGCTAGATCAAAAGGTTTTGCTTATGTAATCGAAGTGTATCTGCTTTGTGTTTATATTGGAAGAGAATGGTGGAACATTTTGAAAATCCTAGTTTCGTTTTAGCTTTTTAGGCTCACCAATACTTCTTTTTTTTTCTTCTTTTATTTGAGGACGGTGGTGTAAAAGCTGATAGAACGATAAATTCATGTTTTTTGTCAACATTACTGGAATATTATTCGATTAGTAAAAACTTGCGAGGCTTTGCGAAAATGAGGGATTCATTATTTAAGGTCAAATAGCACCCAAAAAAGTCTTAAAAAAAACTTTTTAAACTTTTTTTTTGTTTTTGTTTTAAATAGGGATGTAACGAATATTCGGCCACTATTCGGTATTCGGCCTGGCCGAGTAGTCATTTTATCACCCAGCCGAATATTCGGCCTGGCCGAATACTGGGTAAGGTAAAATTCGGCCTGGCCGAATGTTGATGGACTATTCGGCCGAATATTTCTGCTGCAGTAAAAAAGTAAAAAAATAAAGAAATTAGTAGATTTTAATCATTTAAAATTTTAAAATTGTATTATAATTACTGCAAATGAATACATTAGACCACTATAGTTTTAATAAATAAAAATAATTTAGAATAAACTACTTTTTTAAATCTTGTTTTAAGCTTGACTGAGCAAAAATACATTTTAAAGTTGTAATATTGTATTTTATATTTAGCATTTGCTCCCAAAAGCTGCCAATAGTTAATTATAATGGAGAATATGATGAATTCATTTTGTTATTATTAACAAAGTGGAAGCCAGATTGTTTGGGTAGACTTATTTATTGTGAATATTGGGTTAGAGAGAAATGTGAAAAGCCCAGAATATATCCTGAATATTTAGATAGCATAAGTTATTGGAGTTTTTGAAAATAAAAACGTATCCCAGTTAAGTGCATTAAGTTTTAATAGATCTTTTAAAAATAGGTATGTAAAAAACCCCATAAAATAAAAATATTAACTTTTATAACTTTTAAAATGTCTTCATAAAACAGTTTTGAGCAAGGTAAAAGTTCACTAAGCACTAGTATTTCTTTCATTGCACTTAAATAATTAGTAAAATAATGCAAATGCTTACTACCGTAAAACCTGTCATTTATATTTTGCTTGTATGTGAAGTTCTTAGTTTTATTACATTCAAAACAATAGTGAAAATAGATTAGTTTTAAATAGTTCTAAATTCTTAACAATCAGAATTAAATCATACATCATACGTTGTGTGTAATTAGTGTTTGACTTTGTGAATAATTTTAAATCTGACAAATACTTTCTATTACAACGATTTTCTAGAAATTTTAATATTCGGCTTCGGCCTATTCGGCCTAGAAGAAAGGACCGGATATTCGGCTTCGGCCTGGAAGAAATGACCGAATATTCGGTATTCGGCTATTCGGCCAAATCACTATTCGTTACATCCCTAGTTTTAAATAGTGAAATACACCTTCAAAAATGCTCCCTGAAAGTTTCAGAAAGATTGAAGCAATATTCTTTGATGCATAATAATTTTAAAATACCTTCCGGCATGAAGTAAACAGTAAAAATAATAAAAAAAGAAAAATGTTTATATCTTGTACTAGGAGCAAAATATGGTTTTGAATTTTCATTGAAATAAAAGTGCACAAGTTTCGTTCAGAATATTTTAATTCCTCCTACATGTTTACACCTACGTAGAAAAACTTGTTGCATGCGAAAAATAATATAACTTATTTATACTGTTATGTTTAGAATGTCACACATTCTTCAGTGGGAACTGCAGATCAATAACACGGTTAAAAATGAATGAATAAGTAACTTCCCCCTCCCCCCTTCTCCTCTCTCTCTCTCTCTCTTTGAGCCATACACATAGGGGCAGTTGAATTCTTTATGCTAGGCACAAGACGAGGAGAATTCCAACTTTTAAGCCAATCTTATAATTTCTTATAGTAGTAACATTCCAGCATCTCAAAAGATTTCTAGCTGAATGTTTTTTTGACGTGCTCAATTATTATTATTATTAGAACTATTTTTAAGAACGTTTTTATTGCACACCACGGAACTGGTGTGAACAATCGATCACTTACGTAGTCATTAATAAAGTAAAATAATGTTCCTTTTTAAGACAGATCCATCGCTATGGATATCTGCAATATATTTCTTGCCTTACGAAGTTGTGCATCTTTATATATTATTTCTCTAGCCTGTTTTTTGTCGCTACGCGATATCTTCCTTATTCCTACATCAAATTCCATGATTTACCCCTCATTTTAAAGCTAATCGTGCCAGCAGTGGTGTAGTCCTGGAAAAAAGGGTGGGGGGACGTTTACATTTACCAACATCATAAAGTGGGGATATGCTTATGTTAAAATTCAAACCAAGTGGGGTGACGCTTGTGTTAAACTAAAAAGGTAGGGGGACGCCGTCCCCTTGCGTCCCCCCTCGACTACACCACTGCGTGCCAGCTAATGACGAAAGATTGACCCACGGTGTAAAAATCTACCGCTTCTCTTAAATTTGAAATTTAAAATAATCTAAGAAAAGGTCCTTTAATGATGCCAAATTGGTGTTGTGTATGTTGGTTAGAGCCCGAGTGGCCGAGGGGTTAGAGCGCAAGGCTGGTAAACCCAACACCCGTTGTTCGAGTCCCGCGTTTCGTTTACGTTTTCTGCAATTAATTATTTTGCTGGACCGTTGATTTTTGATAAATTAATATAAAAAGGGCTCCTTTATATTTTATTTGGTGTTTTTATTTTCATGCAGTAAATTAAAAAGTAGTAGAAAATATACTATTAAAATTATTTAGTAAATTATATATTCATTGCATAAAATAACGTTTTGGAACGAATTCATCGAACACACTCTATTATTATTAATTTATTAGCTGCTAAATTAAAAAATTTTATGTGAAAATAAGATATTTTTTCTGAATATCCGTACCTGACCAGCATTCCTGCCCCAGCAGTGCACTCCTGGATACATATATATTTATATACCCTCATATTACCTTAGTGTCTTACCAACTTTAAAGTTTTTAAAAATTATTTATTTATTTATTTAGTATTTAGTATTTTCAATTTAAGGGCGGCATTTTTTGTTCGACTTTTTCCTGGACCCCGTCCCCCCCAAAAAAATACCGATTCAAATAGAAATTATTTTATTTATTTAATTATTATTTTAAATTTATCTATATATATTATTTCTCTAGCCTGTTTTTCTGTCGCTTCGTGAGATCTTTCTTATTTCTTTATCAAATTCCACGATTTACCTCTAAATTTAAAGCTTATCGTGCCGGCTAAATGACGAAAAAAAGACCCACGGTCTAAAAATGTACCGCTCCTCTGAAATTTGATACTTAAATTCATCTATAAAGACGTCCTTTAATATGGATGCCAAATTGGTGTTGTGTATGCTGGCACCCTCTGGTATCAAGTAAACAAATAAACTCTTCTGTTTTTATTCTGTAGCAAATTGGACAGTTTTAGCTGCGCCTGTGTATTAAACTTATGCAATCGTTAGGCTCTACACATTCATTTATATTATGAATGTGTAGAGCCTAATCAACCAACAGTAACTATATTTTAATTAATGGAACTTTTTCGTTTGTGTATTTTAATGCAATGAATACTACTAATAAAAATAATTATCATTCTGATTGTGATGTTTTATTATTTTGGATACGTAAATAATAGTGGGAAAAAATTGTAACAGCTATTTGTACTGATGTGTTCAATTACATGTCTGTACCAACACCCTTTTGCTTTTTTCTATTCTTCATAATGTCCTTTCTCCCTAATTAGTGCGGAATTCCGCACGGGTAGACTAGTATGCATATAATAGCGTTTCAGATATTTTCCAATCTGATGACCCTTCACAATTTACAATAGAGAAGTTTTCGCCTTTTTTTGGTTTTATTTTTATTTGATGGAATAACGCCTATAAAATAATCTCTGGGGAGGGGGGATGTTCTGCGATGAGTATTTATTTTTGAAATAATTTTTAAAGTTCAAGCGCAGTAAGCGACGCAAAAACAATTTTCAGCGCACGTGCGTCACATTTTAGGAAAAACCGCATCACTCTGGTAGTGACGCAACACTTCGCTACAATAGGAACGACAGGCCACGGGGTTTGAGTTTCCGTGGATGTACACCAAGAAAAAGTGGTAGAGCAAGGAAACAACTGCATCGAATTTGCCTTGACAATGTTCGCAAGTGAAAAAATCCACCGAGTAAAAAATTTCGCTGCATAAAATTGGATAAAATGAAATAACATCATTGATGTCCATCTTGGCACGTTGCTCGATTGGCCTTTTGCAAATCTAGACTCAATAGCGAAGTAATAATTTCAATGTAACAATAAAATAATGATGAGAAAAAAGTAAATTAGTTACGAGCAACGTAAAGTCTATTGTGAAACCTAAAGTGTGACGTCAGGGACTGACGCGTTAAAGCTCCACCTCGTTTTTTGAGAGTGGATTTTTAAAAATTAGTTTAAAAATTGATAATTGGTTTTCTGGGTCTGGCCGTGTTGAATTTTAGGTTCTTTTATAGCGTTAACCACATTTAGCTTTCAAAATAGGAATATTTAATGGGTCGAAACTTCCCTATTCATTGCCAACATACATTCACATATTTTTCCCGAGCGCTCACGTTTACCTATCGTTAAAACCAATCTGTGGCCAACAATATATAACATTTGAATGTTAGTTGGGTGAAACGAATAAAAGTAACTTTTGTTGCTTTCTTTGCATCTATTCACTACTTGCTATTTATTAATAATATTTATGCTCCGGTACGCATTTTTTATTTCAGTCTTTCTGCTTAGAATGGGAGTAAGTACTAATAGTAAATATTTATGACTTAAAGTTTTCGCAAAATGCGTAATTTTGTCTTATAACCTGCCTTTGAGCTCTAAAATATTTTTAAAAAGATAAATTGTGTTTTTTTCTTTTGTTTTGTCTTATACTAAAAAGTCTTTTAAAGTTACTTCATGCCTGCTTTTGGAGGGAGGGGGGAGAGGGGGCGAACGAATAAAATAACTTAATTTTACTTTGATAATACTTGAGGGTCTAAATTTAGTTGGAAATATATCCCACTGAAACAGTATTTTAACTGGAACTTTGGACCTTAATGGTCCAAAGTAAAACGTCACTTAACATTTTAGGACTATAAATATATATTTAGGAATATATAATCTCTCGTAACGTAGAAAAAATATCAGATTTCACATCTTAAAACGAAAGAAGCCGTTATCGAATGTAAAAGTATTAATGCGTTTAGAGGTGATATTTTAATTTAAAAATTACAAATCAAGAAAATAACATATACGTTTCTTCATATCTCATTTAAATTTCCCCCTACTTATTACAGCAATAACGGTTAATAGTTTTGTCAATTAATTAACAAATTCTTTACAACACTTTAAAACCAGGAAAATTAATATTTTAAAGGATGCTTTAAAAAATATTAGTAGTTAGATCGTATTAGTGTGCAAAATTTCAGCGTAAAACAAAAATGAAGCGTGTTTTCTAGTGACGTGATAAATAAAAGCTATAAATTAAAAATTTCTCATATTTTATGGTAACACTTCAAATTATTCACTTGGATAATAATAAATATTCGATGAATCAATTAAACTCTCATCATATTTTTTGTTCTATTAAAACACATTTATTATTGTAATTGTCAGATTGACAATTAATGTTAGAATCAGTTTCTTAAACTCATTTATTCATTTTTTTACCTTCATTCTTTTTTCACAAAAAAAATTATAATAAATAAATAAATAAAAAGAGGGAGGGAAGAGAGAGAGAGAGAGAGAGCGAGAAAGGAAAGGGAGTTAAAACCGAGCAATATAATATTTAAAATCTTAATTGTTAAATGTGGTAAAGTTCTTAATGTCCGGTGCCTGGGGGGGAGGGGGGGAATTGTCGAACATTTGGCCAAATATTCGATATTCGGCCTATTCACTATTTGCAGTACTCTTAATATTATGATAAAAGTGGGAACAAAAATTTACTACAAAATTTAAACATGTTCTCAAAAAGGGTGGCGATGCTGAATATCTATAAATATCTATACACAATCATAATCAATATTAAAAAATTCACAAACCATTTCAAGGGTAAATAAAAACAAATCGAAATATATTTTTAAGCTGCTTTATTTTTTTAGGCGTCATGCATATTTAAGGATCACGTACGCAGTTCTTTTTTTTGGTGGGGGGGGGGGGGTGATTTCTCATTATATGGGCATTTATAATTAGAGCAACAGAGAGGCCAGTGGGAGTTTTGCAACCCCTTTCTTTTTCTTTCTAAAATTAAAAGTTGTTTATAGAACCTTCGCTGGAGAACGTTATTTGTGAGCAGCTTCCCTTGCTAGCGGGTCACTCACCGTGAAATACGGAAGTCCAAATTAGCGCTTAAAGGTTTATTTTTGCGCATTTCATTGTCCCTTTTCACAAAAGACAACCATCCTATTAAAGATGCATTCAGTTTTACTTACAAACCTGTTCACTAAATGCGAGCTTTCGCTCATCACACTAAAGGGCGAAAATGACATAAAAAAAGAAAAAAAAAAGGAGCTGATCTGATTCAGTTGAGTTCTGCGGTATTTTAATATCATTCATTTGAAAGGGAAATGATTGTGTAACGTTTTCTTACTTATGTTCACCAGTAAAGCATTTATTATGGATGTATGCGGTATTTAAGCGAAACCGTGTACCAGAATACCAAATTTTCATTAATCATTTAATTTAAGAAAATACGTATTGTGATATTTCATGTAATTTAGACTTACTCCTACGCAATCTTGATTTAATTCCTTATGTATTGAATTTTTTTAGGTTTGCGTCCTTTTTATCTTTGCATCACCTCATTTCTTTGTCTCTATCAAGTTTCCAAAGTAAAATCAGCTTGTCCATTCCCAACCTTCCAACAACTAAGTGAACTGTGTTGAACTGAACTTTAAAGTCCAGATGCGTTTAAAGAGTTTAAAGTAATACATTACAACACAAAAACTGGCGGGATTGATAATGAAGTCAGTAAATAGATAATAGACGGTAAAGTTTCCACAAAGCATTTTATAGCATGCTAATTTTAGCTGTGTTTAGAACAGTTCTTATAGGCGATGTGGGAGATAGAAATATCAAAGAGGTTTATTAAGAGCCAAAAAGAGACTAGAGAATGGAAAATAGGAGGCAAAGTGCAACAACTCTGCTTAAATATTATATATTTTTTGGCGTAGGCACAAAGATTTCAAACTCTAGAATGAGCGCACAAAATATAAGGGAGAAAAGGTGGCTTTCAATCCTTTTTTTTAACGAAACAAATGTATATACATGTATATGTATAAAGTAAATACCCATGTCTTTTTTTTAGTCCAAAAATTCTGTGTGGGAAAATACTGTTACTAATATTTTAGTTATTTTATTTCCGTAAAAAATAAGATTAATTTTTGTTTCATCAAATGAGAAGTTTTAGAGGTGAGGTCGGAATTCGACGCCCGAAATTCAAATTCATTGAGTGGGCCGGTAACCCTGTGCGCACCAATGATGCTATGATTAGTTTTTGATGCAAGTCTCAACGGTTCAATTGCAACTGTGAAAAATTCGTCTAAAAAAAGGTAGACTATTCCCTCTTAGCTATTTAGTATTGAAATTTGTAATTATTTCAGTTTAGGAAGGCATGAAAGTGATAAACGTGATCTTAAAACACAAATACGTTTTTATTAAACGTTTCAAAGTATATCGTGTCAACTCGATTATTATAACGTGAAACATGCTTTCGCTGTCAAATGTTTTGTAGAAAGATGAACCAATTTGTCGTGAAATACCGTTAACCAACATTCCTATGACTTAATCTGCACAGCTTAGCATTGCACATTCACTTCCTCGAAATTTGTCTTCATGTTATTAAAAGTTATAACAGTATACTTGTAATTCAATATTCAGTGCATTTTACTTTAGTGCAAATTCGTTATTTCGTTCATTGCATTGCATAAAGAAAGCGTGATTTGCACTGCTTTTTCAAGATTGGCTTTTGTAACAATTTTTTATTTACTGTTAGATAATTATTGTAGGAAGAGTTATTAACAAATTTAAAACATTATATCTCCATATAAAATGTGTCTGAATGTCCAAATTGCAGGATTTATGTACATAAATTAACAGCCTTTTTTTTCTCAATACTAGAAACTAAATATATCCCATGGACCAAAAAGTGGTAACTTCTTTTAAACTACGTTACATGTGATAATTTTTCAATTAAACAATCACAGAATTTATAAGGCAGAGTTTTACATTCGCCAAATTTTCAGAAAATGCGTATATATCGCAATAAATATTACTGGAGACTCCTGCTCTAAAATAGGACTCAAAATATAGACTTTTCTTGGTCCTTCTTCATTCATATATCTTGCAAAGAACAATCAAATATGGAATTTGAAGTCAGCAAAAAAATTTTCACATTAAAGAAAAACGCTAAATCCAAACGACAATTCAGATAAATTATCTTGTAAAATATTAAATTGGCTTGTAAGAAAATCTCATAAATGGGAAACTGACAACGTTATACTTTAGATAAATATCTATATTTCTTAGTCATTATAACATTCCATTTTCTTTTTTGAGTTGAACTATTTTAAGTATACTTGTCCATCCACAAAGCTTAAGTAAACCTAGTGCCTTGTTAAGGGCCAGCTCGTAAATCATTTCAGTCTAAACGATGATTTTTAAACGAAATACCGTGTGACGCGATGCGTGAAGACCATTGCGTCACGAGATGTTAGGGGAATGATGTTTTTTTATCTGAATCACTTTCCCGCCGAAGAAAAAAAAATATTATGTGATTCTAAGGTAACGTAGGAAAGGAAAAGTAAAGTTCTATGTAACTGCTTTTACACTCAGAAACATAATGAACTTAAAATGACTGAGAGTAAAATAGTTAAGACTTGGGATTGTATGTAAATTATTTTCTAATGAAATGTTAACCATGAAGTATCAATGTAATCATCTTATAACTTTTCTTTAGTAATTACACAACTATGCGTTACTGTGTATATAAATTACATTGTAAGTTAGTTCACCGTCAATTAATTAAAATATCCGTCAAAACTCATACGTAAGAACTAAATATAATGTAAATCCGAAAAAATTCAAAAATTAATAATATAGCAACGTTATAAGTCCACTAAACATCTATATTTATACATTGCGTCATTGCGTGGGTCCATAAACAAAGTAACTAAATAATGCGTCAATAATATTTGGCGTCAGTAGGTGTGTAGATTTTGGTCTTTCATTACTTTAAGTTTTATTTAAACTTTTCAATGAATATAAGTAAATTCATTGAACATTTTAAGTAAAAATTAGTAACGTAATAAACTTGTTCGTAAGTTGTTTTTGTTCTTCTTCTTTTTTTCTTTGTTTTTTTACTTTTCGGCTATCTTTTTTCAGTAGTTTCACAAAGAAATTGTATAACTTCAATTTAACGTTACTCGATTTAACGATTTCCTCAAATTAATGATATATTTTATAATTTCGGATTGGTTTAATGAACGTTATGTGACCTCGATTTAACACTATTCTTGATTTAACGATAGCATTTAAAAGTCCTTATACCATTGTTAAATTCGGGTTAGTCTACTTAATTCTTCCGACCATGTAATCTGTGAATGCTTTCCCATTTCAAGCTTTGATTTTTCCCCACCATATAAAATACCTTTGTTTAATTCAATTTCAATATGTTAGTTTCTTCCGGGCTTTTCTTACGATAAAAATTAACCTTGACCTAATTATACACCGTAGATACTTTGTAGTAAGCACTACTGGGAAAATCTTTCTATATTATATGTAGACGATGAAAAAGCATGTTAATTCATAAAAAAATCCAACAAAGTTTAATATTAACTTCAGTACGAAGCTTTTTTCTTCAAATTCACTTCATGTAATTTTGGTACTTGGATGTAGATTTCATTCCTGACAGTAGGGGGACTCCCTTTTAGGGGGTGTGGCGGGGATGACCCCCAGAACGAATTAAAGAGTTTTTGAAAAAAAAACATGTGAAGTAGTACTTGAATTATATATTTTTACTGGTGCCATTTTAACGTATCATAACTGAATACAAATGTAGTTCAATTTAAGTTACACCAAATAAATAAATTAAATTTCTTATTTATTTTATTTATTTATTTACTTATTTATTTATTTTGTGCCCAACTGAAAATGATATAAATTAAAAACCTACAAGTTTCTACAACAAAACAAAGTTCTTTCTTTTTATGGTGCGGCGTGTCACTCTAAATTACGGCACCAGGTGACACCCATGCTACGAACGCCACTGTTTATGATAATGCTAATGATATCCCATAAACATTTCTTACATACATACTCTCAATTTCAACCGACATTGAACGTTTTTTTTTTCTGCTAAAAGACAAAGAAAGAGAGAAACAGTGTGCACTGTCTTCATTTTTTTTTTTTTTTTTTTTTGAACTTTCACTTCAGCCGTACTTAAAGGGTTACCGTTTGGTCGATCATTTAGATCCCCGCCCCCACAATTCTTTCAATTCATTTCATTTATTCAGTTCGATAACAATAGCATGTGCAAAATGATAATTGTGGACAAATTCATTATTCATTTTGATTTCCTTTTTCTTCCTTTACTCAACTCGAAGCCCTAGCTTCTCAAAGTAATTTAAAAAATAAATAAATAAATCATTCACGGGTTTCTACCAACTTAACGCTGGTCTTCGGTAAATAGTTACTTTATACACTTTAGCTCGTGTGTTCTTTAATACATATATGGGCATAGGTTAATAGCACCAGGGGTACCGCGGTACTCCCATTAGCACTTAAAAACGAACGCTAATACGAAACTGGCAAACTTTTTGCGTTTTTGATTCACTAATTCCATACCTCCATACCCCTAATTCCATATGCATTAGAAATGCTTTTCTTTGCATAACTTATCAAAAGTTTAAATGGAAGTGTACCTAGAAGACCCATCTTATGGGTTTAATCTAAGCTCCCGGCATATTGGTGCCCTACAATCACAGTGGTACTCCTAGTTTTAAACGTTTATGTATATGGGTACTGGGTACCAAGAAGAAATGGAAAATGAGCGTTTGGAGTTGTTGTCCAAGAAAAGGTCGTTTTTTGTTTCGGGGCATTCTTATATAGCCATCAGCTTTGGGAGTGAGATTCCATCGAGATGGCTGTTGGCATTGAAGCCATCTGCCTTGTTCCGTGTCCCCAAGTTAGGCCTCTTTTGCAGAGTCCGTCGATTATACGGTGATTGGGCCGACTTTCTTTTCGTAACGAGTGAGAAGGCCCGTCACGAGAGAATCGCATCCATTACGTGGCGTCAAAACCCCATGCGATTGACTGGAGTTGCATTACATTCACTGGACCTGCCAGCAAGACTCAAATGCCTCGAAAATGCTGCAAAAGACTTGTTTGGACTGCCGTCACGCAGAACAATTCCCAGAAAAGTGAACCGGAATTTATTAGGGCTTTCAGGCTTTCAACTCGATATTGAGTTGTTGACCAGAATTTAATTAGCACGTGGCTTGCTTTGCTAAGAGTGAACAGAATAAAGTTAGACGAAGGTGCCGAAACAGATTGAACAGACAGAAATTGATTTGGCTTTTAAAAATTCTTGCGGAAGATACGAACGATGATACTTTGAAACAAGAAAGATCGTAACTATAAGTAAAATAAATATATATTTTTGAGTAATTTTCTTTATTTCTTGAAGTAGCCATATGCAGGGCCGTCGAGAGCTTAACCTGGACCTAGGGTGAAATACTGACATGCGGGTCCTCCACTCAACCCATATCAAACCCGACCCCTGACTATCCATTTCCCAGGGTGCTGGACTGGTGATTTTGCCTCTATTGCCTTACCCGTTCTACTTCCCTCAATGTGTAACAAAAATAAATAGAACAAATGAGGGCCAGACTTGTTAAAACGAAAAGCTACGTTTTTCTAAATTCTGGTTCTGGTTCTAAGTCGCAACAATCGGCCGTAGAGTTGGCCTGTTCTTGAAACGCTGTTAATACCATTTTATGTCAGCATTAAAACAGATGAGTCAGTACAGCCATATAAATTTCGTACTTTTATGCGTTATTCAATTCGTTGAAGTAAATGTCTACAACTTTGTGAATATGAGTCATAGTTTGACGAAAATTTGTAGAATAATTGCACATAGCCAGTACACTATTTTTCGAAATTTACAGCTTATTTCTAGTTTTTTACGATACACGATCAAAAATACAACCTCTTCTTTAAATTGACAGTTCAATTCAAAATCCTCATGATTAAATATTTTTGCTTACTCATTACTTATTTCTACATTAGGTACAGGGCTCCCACGGCTGCGCCAATTGCGCAAAACTGTGCCAAAACGATTTTTCTGCTACATTCTGCTACAAAATGCGTTTTTTCGGCAAATTTGCGCCAAATCGCGATTTTCGGGGGAAAAATCGAAACAATTTTGGGTATTATTTTTTTTAACCTTAAAATCGACATCATTTGTTACATTTTTCCTTTAGTCAACTAATTTTTTACCTTTGAAGCAGTTTATTAATGAATATTAGCTCTACTCTCTCTTAAGAACATTAAATATGGATGAGAAAATTGAGCAGAATGAGTGATGGTATCCCACGCTTCTAGAAGAAACATAGAGACGATTTCTAATATTTTGTAGTATTATAGAGAAAAATCATTCCTCTTATCACTATTTCTGTTGAACATTTTATTTAGTAAGTTTTTCTTGAAATAGATAAAAAAGTTTACGATTTCATGAAACATGGGGGGAAAAAAAACTTGGCGTTTTTCCTCAGTGCTCTTTGTGTTTTCTAATGTTTAGGAAATACTAATCAATGTGAAAAATCAATAACAGAACAGATGTTAAAAAGATTGCTGCTCCATTATAACAATTCTTTAAAATTCCTTAAGCTTACTTTCCACGTGTAAGCAAAGGAGCGCATACGTTTTACAATCTTTTTGCATCCGCTACAAGAATCGATTTTTTTTTCATTTTAACTGTTTATAATGATTCTTCTCAAAGTAAATAAATAAAATGTATTTTTATTTTAAATAAAAACATTGTTTGAAAATATATATTTGTTCCCGAAAGTGTTTGGAGGTAGACTTTCAAACACTAAAATTAAACATTGAATTGCAGCTTTTCTTCTTTTCTCATTACTCTTTGAGCTCTGTAATCTATATCATATAACCACAAGCAATTAAAAAACATAAATATAAAGAACAAAATAAGTAAAAAAATTACAGCTAAGTTAGAAAATCATTAAAAAAGCATGTATGTATATCTTAATGGAATATCTTAATGGATGATATTTGGCAAATATGTTAAGCAATAATTATTAGAAGAAATAGAAATTTTGTTGTGGATGAACGACCTCATAAACGTACTCTTTTTAAAGTTTCAATTTTTAAACTAGATTTGAAAGTTATGAAATTACCATGCGTTTCCTTTCTCTTTTAGTTCAATTTAGTTTCTTTCAGCATCCAATCGCTGTAACCCTAGTACTCTTAAAATTTAATTGTAATTATTACACAATTTTTCAAAGATGTAAAGATAAATTGTTTTGGAAAAAATCATTAGATATTAAATTATCAACATATAATAAAAAATACATTTTGCCTTTCTATTATAGAACTGAAAAATATAATTTGATTCATGAATTTTTTTGCCGCAAAATTATGAAACTCAGCAATTTACTTTTAGTTTTATTAATTACTTCCAGAGCATCTAAGTGAGTATTTAGGATTGAAATTTAAAGGAATATTTCTTAATCAGAAAAATAATGAATATTACTGCAGGTAGAAAATAGGATCTACTTCAAATATATTTTTTTGATAAACTATGAAATTATATTTAATTCATTCAAAATTTTACTGTTACCATAATCACAATGGTTATACCTAAATAAGTACCATTTAAAAAACAAATTTTAATTAGTGATAAATAGTTTAAAATAGTTGAACCTTTCATATTAGTTAGTTTTTACTTATTTTCTTGAAAGAATAGTGTTTTAGCTATTAAACAAAAATGGGAGAATGCAATGATTTTTTTAAAAGAAGAAAATTTTAAACTTTCTTCCAGCTGCTCTTAACTATTAGAAGAAGATAAAAACAAAAAAACATTTTTTTTAAATAATCCGTTTCTTGAGAAAAGTATTGAAAAACCTTTATAAGTGTTATAATTTTAATTAGTCTTGCTTTTTGAATAGGTTTTGAAAAAATTTCTTAAGGAATATAAAAATAATCCAGTTTTTGAAATAATCTAATCTAGTTTTTGAAGGATGTCTGACGTTTACATTTCCTATCATTTTGAAGACTTGAAACTGCTCTTAACCTTGATGTATGAAAATAACATTGCTTTAAAACAGCCATTTAATATTTAAAAAATAAAGAAAAGTCCTCCAAAAATGGTACAAAGTTGATATTTTCGGCTCCTAGACTGATACAAAAGTAGATTTCTTCTGCTCCAAACTGATACAAAAGTAGATTTCTTCTTCTCCAAACTGATACAAAAGTAGATTTCTTCTGCTTCAAACTGATACAAAAGTTAAATTCTTCTGCTCCAAACTGATACAGAAAGGACATTTTACCTGCTCCGAAAGGTGCTACAAATTGTGTAAAGGCGGTGGGAGCCCTGTAGGTACATTGTAACAAGGTATTGTCATTTGCTGTCTTTATCAGCATACTTGATTTTTTTTCTCTCTCTCCATTAAGCGCTCAGTAGGGTGCTTGGGGGCTTTGATCACATTCGTTCGAAGAAACTTCATTTTCTTTTATTATCTTCCGTCAGCAAGCTTCTGTTTTTTGGTTTGCTCTTCATTTTCTGCACATAATAATATTGAGTCGTATTTTTACGAGTTTTTTTATTTTCATTTATTATCTTCATCACTATGCTTAAAAGGTTTGCTTACTCTTCAGTTTCTACACTTTATGGTGCTTAACCACTTTTACATGAGAAAATTTCATTTTCATTTATTGTTCTCCGTTAACATGTGCATATAATTTTTAGTTAATCTTTATGTGTACAATGTGCATATTGAAATGCTGTGTCATATGCTTACGGTTACGAGGTCTTCATTTATTTATTTTTAAATTTATTTATTGTTCTCATCATCATGCTTAAATTTGTTCTCCCTACTCTTCATTTTGAGCACGTTAGAATGTCATTTTTCCGATGCAATAAGTTTCAGCGTATATATCGAGGCCTAAATTTAACCCTTTCACAGAATTAATTCATTTCATTAGTAACTCAATTTTTGGTGTTTATATATAGTACTGAGGAATGCTATAATTGTTTGGCGAATTCTGTAAATTATTTATGAAAATTTTGTGATCAGCTTGATAGTTTAAACAGAAACAAAACCTAATTAGCATTATCTGAAACGGAAAGTAAAGACAATTTGACATCCATAGACAGCGATCTATTAGTATTTTTACGCATAGAATATCGTAATAGACATAGATCGTAATAGTTAGCGAAATATCTAGAAGAGACATTTAGTCGAGTGTCAAGGTCTGGAAATGAGCAATTCAAATTCAGCAACAAGTCGCAGATAATATCTCTTTGACGGGCTCCCGGTCTAGTAAAGTATCAACATATTACTCATGAACAGTTGTGGGATCGTGGACAGCCTTCCTTGAAGTCATTAAACCTTTACTTTTCCGAAAACTTTTTTACACATACTAGATCACATACTAGAAGTTTTAAACATTGAAAAAAAAATAATAATGATGATAATAACATTAATAATAATAATTAAATAAATAAATATTAAAAAACTTTCATGCATAAGTTTTTGAAAAAGTGTTTACTACGTTTTTTTTTTTTCATAATTAAAATTCGAAATTAATTGTAATGACCATTTAATTAATGAACGGCTAATCGTGATACAATGTATCCATAGCGTATACGACTTATCATGATACTTATGTGACGATCGGTGCAGTAATTGTGATATTAATCACTTAAAATTTCGAATTTTTTTCTACAAATTGAGTAGTAGTGAAAAGAGCTTTTTTTAAAAAAGAACTCATTGCTTAGATTTTAGTGCCTAAGAACAATTAATCTCTTAGATAAATCCATTTGCATGTATAAGAATGATTTTGCCTCTGTATTTTCTAACGTGCGCTTGACACTCATATTTTAAAACCTATAATATTTTCACCCCTACTTCCACAAAACACAACTGTAAATTAAGAAATAAAAGCTTTTGTGCAGAAAAAATAAATGACTTTATTTAAAGAACAAAATTGCAGAATTATTGTAACTTGGTGTTTTAGGGGATCAAAAAACCCATTTTTCAATGCAAAAAAAAGTTTTGAGCTTCCGAAACTATGTAGCGTTTTAAAAAGCAATACCAAATGAGTTAGAGAACTTTCAGAAACTCATTTTGTGTGCAATGCCGAGATCTGACTTTTTTCTTCTTCTAGAACAAGTATTGTAAGACATGTAAAGAAAATCAGATTTTGACAATTTGTTTGTTATCGTAATTAATGTGTGTTTATACTTCTAAGGGTGTGTTATTGAGCATTTTAATCTAAAAATTCATTATAAGGGGGTGAAAGTATATCTGAAATTGAAGGCATTCATTTCGTAATGTTACTCAAACGTCTCCGTCTTCAACTCGGTATGATATTTCCATATGGTGTACTTTTCTCCATCGGACACCCTTGCACCTTTTATCCGAAGCCTTAGGTAGAACATGGTGTACTGCCCTTTTTATGGGCTCCTGATGAAACATTGATGTTTTATATTTGTTGATGCTGGCATCATATTGATGTTTACAATATCCGGTATGGGGCTTAATGTCCAAAATAGGTATTAATATTCAGAAAGTATATGCATGGATTATTAAGAAAACCCGAACATTAGCTTTGAAAAAAAAAAAAAAAAAACGCTTGATTTCAAGAACCAGGTTGCATTAGACAGGTGGCAAATCTCTTTGCACATTGAAAATTATCATTGTTGCAAAAGCAATCGTTTAATAACAATTTAGCATTATATTGTTAAAAAAAATCCTTAACTTTTACCATATGAGCTTTTATAATTTGATCAGCTTTTGAAATGTCTTTTAAAACCTAGAATAATCTGATTTCTGCGAAAAAATGGTGTTAATAACGTCTCTACTGCGACAAAAGCATGGTTGAGAATTCTTAATAGCCGAAGTGAAATTAAAAGAAAGCATTTTCATTACCGCTGATCTCAAGAAGTAAGTAATTAGCGAGTCTAAACATAAACAGGAAGCGACTATTAATGCAAAGCGTATAATTCGCGCTATCGACGATTTCGTGGCTTCGCGTTTTTCTCTACCAGTAATTGTAGTTCAGGGTACTGATGGGTCACTCGACTTTGACCTTGAACACGCGCTGGAATCGAGATCGGAAACACCGATTCCGGAAGAAATTTAATAATAATTATTAAATTATTACTCCAAGAAGAAGTGGCTTTTCACTTTTCATTAGTTGATCCAGAGCTTGTACAGAGGGTAGCTGGTATTACACGTGCTTCTTTACGACGTCTGCAGCAACTTGGCTTGGGCAGTCATTTTATAAAGGTGGATCGCAATAATCTGTAGTCATTTTGGATCAAATTTATTGGATACAAATCAGAATAGGAAATTATTGCCGACGGAACTAATTGCATTATTATTTTACTGATTTCTAGCTCTCTCAGACCTCTTGGGAAAGGCTCGGCTATTTTATTCTTTTTGATTAACTGGGCTTGGGCATCATTTTAAGAAAGAGTGTTGACCTATTTTGTAACCACTGCTCAGAAGCATTCTACCAAAATAATAAAAAGAAAGATGAAGGAAAGAGTTTTCTAAACTGGTCTATTAAATTGCTATTTCACGTGGGAAAATTAAATTTCGTGGAGTGGAAAATTGGTTTTATTTGCTTCCGTATAACATTATACTAATTTGACTTGAATATTCATTTTGTTAAGGCACACTATGAGACCTTTTATAAAATTTTCCAGCGAAGGTAATATAAATCTGTTAACAAATAAATAATTAAGAAGTATTTAATTTATTAATTATTAATCCATTGATCCGTGTCAAGGCTGCCCTTTTATTCAAATTAATTGATTTATATTTAAGAGAGAGAAAAATGTTTGCATAAAATAGTTGAATCAGCGAGGCATTTAAAAATTTATAATGTTGAAAAATATAGTTTTTGACTTTCCAAAAGCGAGTTTCACTTAAATGCCGCACTGTTGAAAATTTTAATTGAATGTTGCTGCATCAGTAATTTATAATATTTTTATTTGTGTTAACTATTGAGGTTTAAGCTTGAATCCATTAAGAAGCATCATTAGTGTTTGGTTCATAAGCAACCACATGTTTTAGACTTATACCAAAAGTGATTGCAGCAGTCAAAAACGAGAGCTTCGATATTGTTGTATTAAAATATGTTCATATATTATAAGTATTAATTTGAAACATGGGGGTTAAAAGTAAAAAATAATGTATAAAGTATGCTTTTCAATTTCTTGGTTGTTTTGTATACTGGAAGAAAGCAATCCTTGAACTTCTTGGGCCATTAGTGCAGGAAATTTTTTTGAAGCAATCAGAACTGTGAAATTCTACCCCCTTTCCTGATGGGATTCCTAAGCTATAATTGGGCAGTGAGAGCAGAGAGCTTGATAGGAACTCAAAAAAGAAGCTTATTGTAGGATGCAGATCTTAAAGGAGGAGGTGCGCACGATCCTTTTTGTTAATAACGAGTCTGAATGCGTGCTTTGGTATGTATCGAATGACTTCACTCAGAATGCGATCGATGCATTCGGCATTTTGATCCTTGGCCGAGTAATAGATGATGATGAATTGGTCCAACTTGCCAAACACTTCTCAAACTTCTCTTTGAGTTGCTTCAGAAAAAGAAAAAGGAGGATGCATTTAGGCGTTTGCTCCAGCCGCACTCTCTTCTAAACGGTCCGACAAACTAAATGAATTTGCGAAACAAGCACGGAGGTCATTGACCTGCTGGATTTAAAGAAATATATAAATGAAATGAAAATAAAGCGAAGGGGCTAAAAGGTAACAAAAATTTCTTTCAACAGTATTTTCCTCTTAATGTTAAAAAATTAGCATACACTCTATGAACTGAAGCTATAGATTAAAAAATACTATTTCTCAAGAGCGTTTTCCTTTTAAAACTCAATAAAAGCACAAAGAAATATCAAAGATTTAGATTGCTTTAGTTAATTATTTCGATTTGCATACACACTTCAAAAGTCAACTATTAACTAAAGCAAGCTTATAATTCGCAAGTAATAAATACAAAAGCAATAGTGTTTTTCTGTTTTCTCGGTATTAAAGTTCAATGGATAAACTATCGTACACTATATTCAGGAAACTCTTTCCTGAATATTATTCATTTGTTTGTTTGTTCATGTTGCAGCTCGTGAAAGTGAACCGTTTATTTTTAAAGCAAGATTTTAACTTTAAATAATCACGTATAAAGTTGTTCAAGCAGTTGCTGTTTAAACAATTTTAATTGAAAATTATTCCAAATAATCCTGAAATAAAATTTTCAGAAAAGGAAAGTTAAAAAATATCTCATGGTGGTAACAAAAGTGAAACCGGTATATATGTATGTGTGAAACATATTACATCGTATTTTTATAGAGAATAAATAATTTACCTAATGTTTAACATTATTAAATTGAACTTTCTACCTAGATCAGTGCGTATAAAACCACCACCACACCACTGAGATAAATGAAATCTTAATAGGAGTACCCTGAAGTTAAAACAGAAAATCATTTTCGGAGAAAATTAAAAATGCGTCTGGTAACTATTATTACTAAAACAATTCGCTGACTCAATTTAGTTTTCGTTACACCATCGAAACTAGAGGTGGTAGATTATCTCCAAATTTTCAGCGAATTCTCCTGGTACGGCGGAGGTCTCGGGGTTAAAAAGAAAGATAACTGTATCACAGAAAGATAATAAACACAGAAACACGAGTCTCGAATTTAAGATACTGCGGAACAAACGCTGGGTAAGACATTTGATGAATGTCAGTGGATATCGGTAGAATTGTTTGTTTATCAGGGAGCGGGAGGGGGGTAGGTTCTTTATCTCTAAGCATCCTTTATTAAGTAGAAATGTACTGTAGGGCAGCATGTCAGAATTTCTTTGTGAAGGGTTTAAAATAATATTATTAACTAGAGCGATTTCTCCTAGAAAGTAAAAGAATGTATCACTTTTGATTCGTTGGTAATTGTTTTTTCAATATTTTGAATTTGCTTACAAACTTCGGTGTTTAAAAAATTGTTAAAACTTTTATACGAATGTTTCAACTTTCACTTCTCTAGAACATCAGCGCGAGTTGTCCTGTCATTAATTAAACATTTTAAGATAAACTTTAGCAAATAATAATTTTTTACTTGCAAAGAAATTAGTTTTTTTTTATGGAACTATTTTTTTACTTTTTCTCTTCTTCCATTCCATCCATTCTTTTGATGTAGAGCCAAAGATTTGAGGCATTGTCAATAATAAAACTGAAATGTCTAGAAAATTAATGCTGAAGAGAGCTAGAATAGTTGATTAAAGAAAAAAACAGGAGCTCACATGATTAGAGAAAAATTGAGTGTTCATTTGCCATAATTATTTTTCTTTATCCAAATGGCACACTATTAACATTGTATTTTAATTACATTAGAGACTGTTTTAGCTAAACAAATAAGGTAAGATCACTAGTTGTGAATTAACCAATGGGTCATTCCACGGTGACTGACGTTACAATTTGACTAAGTTTTTTAACTTTTAAAATCCACACTGTCTTGAAATTCAACTTTATTTTTTGAAATTGATCTAAAATACCGTGATAGATTACAATAATACTACCCATACCTGTTTTTAGATATAAAAAGCTTTTTTGTATGGAATTAAGGTAAATCAAAAACTGTGACTGACGTTACACAGAAGAGACATTAGAAAAAACAACTTTTATATTAATTGAAATTCTCCTCAAACTAAGAACATGAAGATTAAAATTCTTTTTTTCCAGTCAAGTAGAGATTTCAAACTTTATGAAAGTTTCGTTTTCGTTTCATTTTAAAAACTTTAAAATTTACAATGGATGAAATTTTTAATTACCGTGACTGATGTTACAAACATTTTGTGACTGATGTTACACCAACATAAATCGGTTTAAATTATAATTTATTTCTCCTTAAAAGTCAAATTAGCAATTTTTTTTTCAAAATTACGCAAATCTACTTAAATGATAAAAAATAAACAATAGTAAATGAATATAATTATACAAGTGATGTTTTTAGTGCAATTCAGGAAATGAAAAGTGTACTCGTGCATTTACTACATCTGATGTACCAAGTTTTCTTATTATTTTTTCTTGTGAATAATAAATTTCATCCACCTTGTCAGACCATTTCCAATGCTTCCCTGTTGGAATCATAACACTGCCCAGACAGCATAACTTCGTCCTTCGGACGTCCAAATGATGTCATTTCAGGACTTTTTCGAAAAAACAGGACGTCCGAGGGACGTGTTTTTTTGATCCTGCGACGTACTGAGTACGTCCCAGGGAAGAACTAATGTCCGCGGATTGTCTGTCCTCAATTGGTCCTAAGGACGTCCGATCGTTCATGTTTAGGCTATATTTTGGACTAGCTCTCAATACGGTCCCCAGGACGTTAAGAGGACAACATATCGAAACGTCCTAGACATTCCAGGGAGGTCCCTAGGATATCCAAAGGATGTCATTTCATCACTTCTTCGTAAAAACCGGACATCCGAGGGACGTGTCTTCTTCGTAAAAACTGGACATCCGAGGGACGTGTCTTCTTCGTAAAAACAGGACGTCCGAGGGACGTGTCTTTTTTATCCTGCGAAGTACAAAGTACATCCCAGGGAAGAACTAATGTCCGCGGATTGTCTGTCCTCAATTGGTCCTAAGGACGTCCGATCGTTCATATTTAGGCTTTATTTTGGACAATCGCGCTGTAAGGTTCCCAAGACGCTAAAAGGACAATACTTCTAAACGGCCTAAAGACATTCCAGTAAGATCCCTAGGACATATGTGAGTGTTCCGGCCCTCTTTTGGACATACAGATCATTGCTCCCCAGGACATTAAAACTACAACATATTTAAATGCCCACAGGACGCTTCCCTCATTAGAATGATATCCCAAGGATGTCAATGAATTATTTGTTTATCCTCCCATGTCTTTGAGACTATTTTAGAATATTCCCATGACTTCTTTTAGATATTATTCGGTGTTTATACCCGCAAGATGCAATTTTAATACATCAATTCAACGGTAATTTGACTTTTTTTTTACATGTATATAATTCCTCTGATTAAATGTTCTAAAACAGTTATCTTGTAAATGTAAATTTGTAGCTTGCAGCAAAAAATACTAAGGTTTTAACCAAATACTACTTTGAAAAAGAAGTATCCACAAAACAGCTACAGGACTGAATAAAACCAGTTGTGAATATTTTTTTTAATGTTAACATTTTGAGCTATATAATCATATACTGAAACTTGCAATTTATCATTTGTTCATTATGAAAATGATAATAAGAGTACTTTAATGAAAATAGTATAATCGTTCTGAAACAATTTTTGCATACAATTAAATAGGGACTACTACATATATCAGGAATTTAAATATATAATTTGTCTTTAAAATCTTTATTTGAAATTTCCCTTAAGCAACCCATATTTATATTTTTAACTTCTGCTCGTTTGAAATACAACTTATACCAATATTTCAAGTAAATAATTTAATGCACGAGGAAAATATTTTCAGCGAACTTGTGATAACTTTTGTTTCTAATTTCATGTTACCTTGGAATTTAATAACAACTGATATGACAATCACTGCTTAGAGTAAATAATTATTCATACTTTTTTTTAAAACATGTTGTACTATTGGATTCATATTCATTCTCATTTTGAATACGTCACAATACACGAAGTTTAAAATTTCAATGAAGTGAACAACTCTTAATATAAAATATAATTATGATTTTTTTTATTAAATGATAGTACTATAATTAAAATCAGAGATGATATAATAATTAGTTGATAAAGAGTTCTCAGTTTCAGAATCAGAAAAATCATAATAGAATAAAAATTGAAAAAATAAAATAAACACACGGTTCGGAAGTTAAAACCTTTTTTTATTATTGAAACAAATTAGTACATAGTTATAAAAATCATGGAGATGGGAAAGTTTTTCATCACTTTCGCTTTCTCCTTCTCTGGACAGGAAAAAATTATGAAAGCAAATAATTATTCACATGTTTTGAAGTAAAAACAGGATGAAAAGTGCAAAGAGGAAAATAAATAATGATTTAACTCTTTGAAACTTCCCTTCACCTAGCTTTGTTTCCTAACAAAAATTACTCCCTCCCCCCTCCAAGTATTTTTCGGTTTTATGAGAATTACTTTTTGTTTTGCAATAGTTTATTTTAATATATTGTTTGTCAAAACCCTAAATACCATTACATGATTTAAAGTACAAGTAATATATTTCTATGACTACTGAAAATGATATCCATGACAATGATAAATAAAGTGGTTTGCTTTTATGTATATTATTTTTAATTAAATTTTTATTACTAATAAGCATCCTAATGATGAGAATAAATTTTCTTACAATTCATAAAATATTGTTCAAAGAAATCCTAGAATTCAACTATTTAAATACAACAAATGACAAACAACTTTTAAAAATATAAATAAAGAAAATAAATGCCAGTACGGACAAACTGAGATAAGAATAATTATTAAATACAGTAATTCAGGGAAATTTTGAACCTTGGGGGGTAACATTGAACCACGTCATATTTTTTAGTATATTTGACTGAACTTAAAAATTAGGAGTAGAAAACTGAGTTATAACCTATTTGGCTGAGTGTAGCACTGGACCTTCTATTTTATTTAGTCAACTATACTAAAAGAAATAACATTTTTCAAAGTTACCCTGAATGACTGTGGTACACATACGTATAGTGTTTAAGATTGCCTGATAGTTTTTCTGGGTTTTTCCTGGTCGTTAGGCAAATAGCAAAATTGTGATTACAGCACTCTACAAACAGGTAATGATACATAAGAAATTTATATGAAGTTCAAAATTATAACACAGACATTTAATGTAGAAAAATTATACTCCAAAAGCAGCCAACTTAATAAAAGTATATAAACAGAAATAAAAAAAAATAGTTTAAAATGTTTTTTTTTTTTTTTTAAGATAGAAAAAAATTTCTACTCAAATTGACCATTAAAGGGTTTTTCATTTTTGCAATCAGATGGTGTAGACTTAGGAAAAACATGAATGTCACTGGGTCTACATTCTATCATATTAAATCTACTTTACAACTTAATTACATAAGATTCTTGATCCATTATCAAACTATCAGACGTGAATGTCAATCTAATATACTTAAGAATTCAGAAACACTTTATGATTTTGACATGTTAATCTCTTTAGATAGTAAAGAAATAAGTACTTTAGTTTCATTGACCTTTGGGCCTGCTGCTAACATATCATCTACATAAAGAGCAATTATAATTTTATGATTATCACTGTTACGAATAAAATACAAGGTCTATTATCAAGAGATTGAAAATTTAATTTTGAAACAAATTCAAGAAACGTCTGAAACCATTGACGAGGTGACTGTTTTAATCCATATAAACTATTTTAAAGTTTACATTTTCGTCCACTGTTATCATCATATCTTGGGGCTGATCCATAAAAACAACTTCATTTAACTTACCATTTTAGAAAGCTGTTTTTACATCTTAAGCAAATGCATGCAAATCTTCATTTAAAATCATCACAAGCATTATAAACGCAAAGCTGGCATACTTATCACAGGGGAAAATGTTTCACTGTAATCCACTCCTTTTCGCCTAAAGCTACGCGAAACAAGACGTGTTGCTCCGGAATCCACAATAAATTCATTCTTTATAACATTTCCAGAAATGAAACACACTGCTGAAAAAAGCACACTTTTCTTCATTTGAAAGTATAACAACTTTCAGTTACGTTTAAAATGTACCAATTTGCCACAATTATTTATTATTTCTTCCAAATTTCACATGCACTGGTTTCATCTTTAAGTGATATTAGAACGCTATCACTTAGTAGTGAGAACTTGAAAGCATACGCCGCTTCCAAACAGAAAAATTCGTTTTCTGTCGCCATCAAAAAGCGATACTCCACAAAGTTCCTTTTCAGAACACATCCTGTCCGATAAAAACAAAAATTAAAAGCAAAATTCTCTCACAAGACCACAACGAAACGAATCGATTAAGGCTATGAAAACATCTGCATATTACTGTATTCGAGAACCAAGTTCTGCTGATAATAGACAAAATAACATCTTGAGCTATACATTTAACAGACACAGTACAACTGACTCCACAAAGAACATGATAAGTGTTTATAAACTTTGGTGGATTAACCGTCTGAGTCAGAACAGAATTGACGCCAGCTCATTGCCTTCAAGGCCAAGTATTGAGAGATCTCTTGCGGTTTTCGAGAAAATATTTCTCGTGCTTATAAGAAAATATGCGTAAATATATTATGTCCCTATTGGAAAAAAAATCCCGGTAAAAAAAAAATGTACCGGTTTTTGGAACAACCGGTTCTGGTTTGAAAGCGGATCCAGTATTATACCAGATCCAGTTCTTTTCCGGATCCAGTATTATACCGGATCCACTACCACTCCGGAACCGGTTGTTCCAAAAACCGGTGTCAGTTTCCATTGTACCGGAACCGGTACTTCATAATCTGGTATAAACTGGTTGCGCGTTCGATAAACGCTGAAGACCCACAATGCACACTTGGGGATACATGCATGTAAAATCGGTGAAAACCCCACTACCTCGCAATGTGTGCAAGCAATCCTAAGGCCCCGGCTAACAGGTAGGGTCTCTGGTGGAGAAAAGTGTATTTTACACTTACAAAAGAAATTTCCGGCATGATACCAGATAAATTAGTACATTATGGAACACTGATCTACTGTGATACTGGTTCCAATATCCAATATGAAGCTGAAATCAGTATCAAAGTATCAGATATAATTCCACCAAAACCAGCAAGAAACCACAATATAGATTACAAAATTGTATTATTTAGGTACATTTAAAGAACACAGGATTTTCGACGGACTAGAGCCAGATTATATGCAATAAAAAAGGATTAATAAGAAAGAAATTTCTGGCTTGATACCAGATTAGTTAGTACAATATTGGTTCCATTATGGAACACTATAGTCTAGGGAGATACTGGTTCTAATACGAATCTGAAATCAATACCAAACAGTTATTATACTTGAACCAGCATGTTACCACAGAAAGCATAGGGGCTTTCGCCTCCTGCTCGCAGCCACTTTAAACATGGAGACTTAATAGAAAGATAAAAACAGAGATACTTACTTCCCCGATCTGAAAGCAAGAACATTCATAAATAGTCCTAAGGCTGGTCATACACATAGAGGTGTACCACAGGGGTTTACCTCTATTGTCCGCTTCGAGAGATAAACCTCGGCGTGTGTGCCCCTTCGTGTGATGAAACTCCAGAGGCAAACAGACCTCTAGAGTCGGAATCGAACCTCGCGGAATTGAAAAATTATATTTTCTACCGCAGAGGTGACCAGACCTCCGCGTGTGTGAGGTCTACCTCTGGTCACTTGTAGGCTGGCCATACACGTAGAGGTGTATCACAGAGGTAACTACTGTTAAGAACAGTGGCGCACCCGATGGGGGTTTGAGGGTTCACCCCTCCAAACCTGACTTTTGAGAAATAAATAATATTTTTATCTTTAAATCTCGGAAAATATTCTACAAAAACGATAATTCTATTGCATGCTTCCACAGACTTATAAATGGATTATTTTCTCTCTTCCCTACTCCCATTAAATTTCTTATCATAAATTATCTAAATATATAACATAATGCATTCATAAAATATGAAAAGATTCATTTTGGGGTGTGAAAGTTGGGTGGAATGGAGGGTTGTGGAAATGAAAATCGGCACAGATTGAGCACAATACAAAAATCCTTTATAAGCCTAGTTCCACAAACTTATTTTTTAACTTTGTTCATGCTTATTGGCATGATTGTTCGAAGTTTTGGGCGTTTTTCTAATATAATGTAAATGCGTTAGGCTCCTTTTAGAGAGTCCCCTCCCCACTTGGCACTCGCCTCATGTCAGATAACACGACAGATTGTGTAGAGTTGCTTGATTTAAAAAAGAAAAAAAAAACATAAAGATGGACCCCCCCCCCCCGTCGCCCCCAAAAAAAATATTATTTCTAGGTGCGCCTATGGTTAAGAATAAAAGGAAATGCCGTAAAACATGCGACTGGTTATTAAAAAGAAATCTGTACAGTCATGTCAATTTGTTGACATGTTGATTACATTAAAAACGAAACCGCTAAGCACAAAGAAACTTAAGTGAAATTAAACAAAACCACTTAAACAGAAATAAACTGAATGCAAATAAACACATTTGCCCAAATTAAAACAGAGAAAAAAACACACCCTATTTCTGCGCTTGTCTGAGTACAACTGACCGGAGGTAGACCTCACACACATGTCGAACCACACACACGCGGAGGTCTGGTCACCTCTGAGGTAGAAAATATAATTTTTCAATTCTGCGAGGTTTGACTCCAGAGGTCTGTTTGCCTCTGGAGTTTCATCACACGAAGGGTCACACACGCCGAGGTTTATCTCTCGAAGCGGACAATAGAGGTAAACATCTGCGGTACACCTCTACGTGTATGACCAGCCGTACTCAGACAAGAGCAGAAATAGGGTGTCTTTTTGTTTTAATTTGCGCAAATGTTTTTATTTGCATTCAGTTTATTTCTAAGCAGTTTTGTTTAATTTCACTTAAGTTTCTTTGTGTGTAGCGATTTCGTTTTTAATGTATTCAACATGTCAACAAATTGACATGACTGTACAGATTTCTTTTTAACAACCACAGTCGCATGTTTTACGGCATTTCCTTTTATTCTTAACCACAGGCGCACCTAGATTTTTTTTTTTTCGGGGGGGGGGGGGGGGGCTTCATCTATATAGTATTTTTTTTTCTTTTTTAAATCAAGCAACTCTACATGATCTATCGTGTTATCTGACATGAGGCAAGTGCCAAGTGGGGGGGGGGGGGGGGGGAGGATTATTTTAAGGTTGCCAAATCGACTAAATGTGCGTCTTTACTTAAATACATATTACATTTTTACATTCATTAATACATTTTTTGTATATATAAGGGGGGAGGGGGCGCTAAATCCTGGTCTTGCCCCAGTTAGAAAATAACCTAGTTACGTCCATGACCAACCAGTAATTTCAAATGCTGCTTCATGTGTATACAGTAGCTCTTTTTTTAAAACATGATTGATACTTGGTAACTCGGTACTCGAATGAGCAGTCCATGGCCAAAGGCCAAGTACTAAGTACGTGGTCTAAGTGTGCGGAACTGCTTAAAAGGACAAGACAAGGGTAGAATTTCAAATATACAATTGTCATGAAATTACACGAAGGCAAATTGGAAAAATTTGCCTTAGTTATGTATGCATCAAAAGAAACTTTTAAAGATATAAAAACTTTCTTTTGGATAAGTCGATTGATAATTTTTGATATTTAAAAAAAAAATCTATTCAATGTTATTCATTCTCACATTTGGGACATTTATGTTTTTAAAATGCATATTTACCAGTTATTTGCTGTATTAATTTTGTGAAAAAAATCATTTGAAGATAATGATCACTTTAAAGAAACAGAGAGAATATTTAAACCGATTAAATAAAAATTCGACTTCGCTGCTTGTTTCTACAAAACTTTAAGCGCAATTTTGCAACTTTCTTGATATTTTTTTCTTCATTTTTGATGCAAATTTTGAATATTTTTAAGGGATTTTTCAATTTATGAATTTGGGGCATGCTTATAAGTATAAATGCAAATACGATGACATAAAGGCTATTTTGACAATTTTAATAATTTGAAGCTCAATTAAAAAAAAATCGATATTTTTATACACATATATTAATATAGAACTCAATAAATGCGTTTTCACAAGTTGTTGGAAACCATGTGAAAGAAAGCATTCATTTTATACTCAATCAGTATATTAAATACATGCAGTTCTTCGTTGCGTAAATTAAAAATTAAAAAATTTGAACCCTTAATGTGACAATAATCACAAAAATCAATTTAAAAATTATCAAATTAAGATTAATAAATAATAATACGTATCCCGTAATAACCCCACATGCTGAAAATTTTAACCAAAACAAACCGCGGAAATCACTGTTGCCAACACTATTTTTTAAAACATCCGACCCAAAAGGCTTACAATTTGCGCAACAATGTTTGAAAACGATGAAAATTACTTAAAAAGTTTAAAATTCATATGAACTTAGCGATAAAGAGTCTTAATTAGAAGAATATATACTATCCTAAATTGTGAGCAGTAAAATACTTCATGTACAGTTTTTTATAGCAGCTTCAGCTCTTAACTGTGATTGGTTAATAGCTTTGTTTGTTTACCTTCCTACAAGTTATATGTCTATTAATTTACAAGTCTCTTAGTTTATGGGGCATAAAATTGAGTGGTGATTTTGGCTTTGTGAACTTAAAATTAAAACCCATAGTGGGAATCTTCTTTATTTTAACACAATATCCTTAAAGAAAGTATATGATTTAGGTTTGAATACAGAGAGTTACAGGCTAGGGGGGAGACAATATGTAGTATCAAGTGGTTTATCAATCAAATCAAGTGGGTTATCAATCAAAAGTTTTATAAGCCCTTTGTAAAACTTTTTGTAATCGAGTTCTCATTAAAAAAATTACGTTTTTTAATTGTCACTTAAAACTAGTTTATCTACTTTACATTACAGAAAAATAAGCAAACATCACCTTAATGAGCTAATTACATATTTTTTTTACTCCTTTGGGAGGGGAACGGGCCCCTTGTGCCCCCTCCTAAAATCCGAAACTGGTTACAGGTCCACAAACAAATTGTAAGTAAATTGTTCTATGATGTTTAGGATATTGATACAGCCACCGCGAAAAAAAAAACCCTTAAAAGCTCCAATGAACAAAGCAAATACTTCAAATTAGATAATTTTTTCTGCCAATATCTTTCTATTTTCAACTTAGAAAAGTGTTTCCTTCCCAAAATAAATTCAAAGTGTTTTTTAACTGCTAAACACACCATCACTGTTAAGAAATACCTTAAATATTATGATGTGGATGATAAGAATGACATTCCCCCTCCCCCTTTTTTTCTGTTTCAAAGTTGTGACGATTTTTTTAAACGTATTGCATCACAATGCATAATTCACGCTTACGTAACTTTTTTTATTTAATCTTTTCCATGGGGTGACACCATCAATAACCGCCCCTGGTGTCACCCTTGCTAGCTACGCCACTGCGGATACCACATAATCGGTGTCTCTCGTGCGACTTATCCATACCAGATATCCGACTCTGGTGTTTGATACCTGTAAATTCTATACATAAGTAAAATTTTATATGCCGCAGATATCTGGATTTTTCATGCAATGACCGGTTCGAATTCCGGATATTTAAAAAATATCGGTTAAAAACTAAATCTGACACCTTCTGGAGGGGAGGAACAGTCCTGTTAGTCCTAATCCCCCCCCCCCCTGTTGGTGCATTCCTTGACGCAGTTATTACAAGAGCTTACACTAGTATACAATGTGAGTAGTTCTGGTATATTTTCATCCTGATTTTAAAATTACCAAGATATTTATATATGGTTTTAAAATTATCAGTACATTTGCAAACTGCATGTTTGGAAACTGCCATCAAAATTTCCAGCATGGCTTCACACTTTTCTCCACCAGACGCCTACTTGTTAGCCGAGGCCTTAAGATTGCTTGTGCACAGGGTGAGATAGTGGGGTCCACGGATTTTACATACACGTATCCCCAAGTGTGCATTGAGCATCTTCAGCGGGTATCGAGCATGCGACCTTCCAGGTAGAAGTCCGATGTCCTAACCAGTAGGCTGCTGCAGCCTCACTATGGTTTCAAAACTTCCGTACCAGCTTTAAAATTTCGAGAATGGTTACATACCGTTTAAAATTTTCTAATATGGTATGATACCATCTTTAAAATTTCCAGTATGTTTTCATACTAGCTTCCAAATTTCCAGAATGGCCTGATACCGGCTTAACATTTCCCAGAATGACTTCAAACTGGTTTCAAGATTTCTAGTATGGTATCCTACCGGTTTCAAAATTTCCAGTTTAGCTTTATACCGGCTACAAAATTTCCAGTATAATTTCCTACCGGCTTCAAAATTTCCAGTATAATTTCCTACCGGCTTCAAAATTTCCGGTATGTTGTTACTGGTTCTGGTATTATTTTTACTGGTTCTGGTAGGATTTTGATACCGGTATTTTGAGTTTTTTCCAATAGGGGTGGAGTAAAATTAATCAACTTTATATCAGCAGTAACTTGAGAAAACATAAATTGATATTAATTTACATTCAGTTTTTGCTATTTTTGCTTGAAATAGCAAAGATTTCAATTTTTTTTAAAAAATAATAAACCTGTTTTTTTTTTTTTTTAGTAAGCCGTTAAATAAAGAAGGAAAAAAAAACTTCCAAGTTGACAAAGATATCCTAAAAACGTATCATTTAGTTCAAAGGCGGGATATCTTTTGAATGAAGTCCCTGGGACATCCGAAAAGAAAATCCGTGGTACGATCTGAAAGAATGCGGATCACTTTTGGTCATCCGTAAGCTAAACAAAATGTTAGGTACAAGGACGTCATGCTTGACGCGTCTATGGATGTCAAAATGTGGACTTCCTTAGACTTACGAAAAAATTGGATGGTTTATGTGAAATTTTACAATTTCGGAGAAAATATTTCTTATGTCTTAAATACAGCAGGCGTAAATATATTATGTGCAGGAAAATTAATCAATTTTTTATCAGCAGTTAACTTTAGAAAACATAAATCAGCATTATTTTTCATGTAGTTTAACTATTTTGGCCTGAAATGGTAAAACGTTCAACTTATTTTTTAAATATTAAACCTGCTTTTCTTCTGGTAAACCGTAAAATAAAGAAACAAAAGAAAAAAATTACAAAATAAAAATTGTCTTCTAAGTTGAGAAAAATATCCTACAAACGTATGATTTAGTTCAAACTCGGGATATCCTTTGAGCGCAGTCCCTAGGACATCCGAAAAGAAAGTTCGTGGTACGACCTGAAAGGATGCGGATCACTTTTGGACGTCCGTAGGTAAAACAAAGTGGTCGTTACAGGGACGTCCGGTCTGACCAGTACGCGGGATATCCTTTGAGTGCAGTCCCTAGGACATCCGAAAATCAAGTCCGTGGTACGACCTGAAAGGATGTGGATCACTTTTGGACGTCCGTAGGTAAAACAAAGTAGTAGTTACAGGGACGTCCTGTCTGACCCATCTGAGGATGTCCAAATTTTATCGGTTTTGGCATCGGACCAGATTTGGACGTTCTGGACATAAAATTTACATCCAAAGGACGTTTTGTGCTGTCTGGGTGACCAAGTATTCATAGTTTTCAATGGCTCTAACTTCACCTGGATAGAACTGTCCATCATATTCCACAAGAGCCCACGCTCCAATTGTGGCCACCAATTATGGAGCTTGTTCGCTTGGTTTTGAACAGGCAAATGATGTTTTAGATAAATTTGAGCTTTTGGTGATTTTGTCTACCACATTCAAAAAGTGTTGCTGCGTGATACCAGCTATAGTTTCTGAATCAGAAAATATTTTATTCACATTTAACTCTATAACGCAACTGAAAATCGTATGATGAGATCTCAAAGATTTTCACACTGCTTGAAGCTGCGGCATTTACAAAATCTTTTACACTGTGTACGAAATGCTTTCTTTTTTTTACAGCTTCCCATATCTGCCTCTTTACAGAGCCGCCAAATACAGTCCACTGGGCTTCCCATGTGAAGTAGCAAAATAATTCGATTTAATGAACAATTTATATTTTTCTGTAATATGGGTTTTGTGGCTGCAATGAACTTGTTTTTGAATTGGGCCATCTGACCAAATATGTAAGACTTCAATTCCTTGAGGAATCTTTTCCAGCATTCTTGTTATGAGAGGAATCACAATCTCTTTAGAATGAGACAGTTCATCTGAAGCTATCACATACGGATGCATTCTACCCGAGTGGTACAGTGCTGCTGCAAATATGCTTACTTGGGCTTAAATAGGAGCACCTGTTTCCCCAATTTCATTGTCAAACCATTTTTTATGACAGCCTTCTGCTTTCGTGGAGATGTAGGCAGGGCGCACTTTGCACGAGTTACAGCTTCTCCTAAGGTTTTATTATTTTGGAAAAGGGGTTTTGTCACTGCTAATTGAAATTTTGCACTTTAAGGTGCTACATTTTTCCACTATTTTTCTAACATTTTCTTTGATTTCTCTTTTTGAACTGTCTTAGGTAACTTAGCTAGGTCATTTCCTTTTTATCTCTACTCCTTTTAGCTTCTGCATTGCTTATCTTTTTATAATCTTCATATTTTCCTTTCTTCTTTAATTTATCTTGCCTACTTTTTTGCCTTTCTGCAGCAGTCAATGCCATTTGTACAGTGTTTAAGTATCTAACTGGAAAAGAGAAAAGTGACTGATGTTACATATTTTAAAGAAGTTTTTAACTCATAAATTGAACTGTTGTTAACTATTTAACTAATTGATATTTAAGATATTATCATCAATGAAGAGAATATGGCTTTTTATATTCTTAACACTATTTTTCTTTAAGTAATAAAAACTTTTATAAATTTTTGTGACTGATGTTACATCACAATGAGGCCTAATTTATAAAAAATAATTTTTAATGCAATAATCACAGTTTAAAGATTCTTTACTGGCCTAACCTCACATACATACTAAATTTCAATAAAAAAAAAGATTTTATACATACCTGTTAATTTCTTTACGAAAACAAGATGAACTTCCCGAACTTCTCTAAAGACAACAACACTTCTGACAAAAGTAACATTGCCTATAAAACTTACAAAAAGGTACTGAGAACTTTTAAAACATAATTTTATAAAATTTCACATATTTTTACCTTAGAGGAAAAAAAAACTGCATATCTGCAAGAAGAAATTTTTTTTATGTTGATGTCCCTGTTTTCATGGAATTGCCCCAATGTTTGTTGGTTGATTGCCGAAGCAGAAATTAAAGTTAACTACTTATTTTACTTGAATTAATAATCTCATAACATATTTTAAGGTTAAAAACGAATTGTAACATCTGTTTGCATTATTGGGTATTGCTCTTATATCTGATACCTAAAACAATCCCTCTCTTTTCTTAGCTTCCTCGTTATACCATGCGGCATCGTCAAACTTTTGTTCAAATGTTCAGACATTTGTATCATCTGTTTGACAAGGAAAAAAGCTTAGTACCCTGAGTTTCTCCAGGACTAATGTGGATGATGCAGTTGGTTTCTTAAATATGTAAGGATGTGAACTATCGTTATAATTTATTATAATAGAAAAGTAATATTTTGAACGTGTGGTAAGTTTTTGTTTAACGGAGCAAAGGAATTTGTGACGCTTTATCTCTTACCTCTTAGATTTTCTCTAGATGTCTAAATGCTTAATATAAGTCTAAATCCTTCGGTTTGATTATCATGCTTCAGGGACGGAAATAGGAAATCTGGCTATTTCTCCCTTAGCGCTCGGTTTTAAGAAATATTACCAATCCTAGCATGTTAATATATGTACATGTAAGGACTGCTATGACCTCCCCCTCCCCCCCAGGAGAAAATGCTGGTTGCGTACTGTACGTAATTACTTAAAATATTTTCTGCCATTTAAAATAAGGTTATAAATTTTGTCGATCAAAATATTGTTTAAAATGTGATCGATAGTATTTGCGAAATTCTTTACCTTGATTTTTCAGTTTTTGGTAATCAGAGTATGTTTCCAGTCAAATAAATATATTAATAAAAATAGCATAAACGAGAAACTTTTATGATTAGGTGGATATGCATTTCATAAAAAATCTCGGCTCTTGATAGAAATTCAGAAAATGTCACAACGCTCGAAATGATTTCGATAAGTTTGTCGTTGCTGCTGTCAGTTCATAAATGCAGTAAAAATCCAAATGAAAACGAAATAATCACGCTCTTCAATCTCTAGAAGAATTTCTTTGAAAAGAGGCGGATTGTCCACGAGTTGTAATCTTCTTCTGGGGGTGTTCAACAACGTTATTCGACATACGAAGACAGCAGGGAAAAGACGGGCGCCGCAGCCTGAGATGGTTATCGATGCAGTTGATGGGGGGGGGGGGGGGGGACATTGACAAAAATGGTGCACGTGGGAAAATGATATTGCATTTATTATTTTAAAGATTGGGAGTGTCTTCTTCATCAGGTGCCTCGATTGGGCGTGGCGGAAGTCGCCGATTGGCTACCATTGCTTGAATCCTTGTTAAAAGTTTCTGCCACGTCAGTTATCATCTGAACAAAACTGTCATTTCTGTATATTTGAATCGCTCCCACAGACAGGTATGTAATGTAGTTTTCTAAATTCATCTTCCATTAGAGATATCGGCAGGGGCGGACTGGGAAGAAGATTCGGCCCGGGCATATTTCAAACAGACCGGCCCTTGGGGGAGGGGGAGGCACTACCAAGGAACAGAAAATGAACGCGAATCAGATATTATGCACTTCTCCCCCCCATTTTTGAAATTAACACATTGACAAGAACGAGTTTTAATGGCACTTTAAAAAGAATTTCAGCTTTCAAAGTTGCAGCAAGAGTTGAAGAATAAACATGGAAAATTATGTACCCATCGTATTCTTTGTGTATTGAGTGTGCAACAATCAGTATGTTATCATCAAGTAAAAATTAGTTCTAGTTATGAAAAAGATACCAGAAATTTTTATTGTTCTGGTTTCCGGTACTATAACATACAAAATAGTAACAGATTTTTTTTTTTAAAACTCACCCACAATCAAATATACAATGCAATATTTGCTTAAAAATTATTTTCCTTTTAAAGGTCATTTAGTATTTTAAAAGGGGACAGGGGGACTCTTATTTGCTACATGATCTATTAGACTTTCCATGTCAAGCTTTACTAATATGTCTTTTTCACACTACATTAACATTAGGGCTCGACCGATGGCATTTTTTGGCCGATGGACCGATGCCGATTGTTGGCCGATTGTTCCGAGGTCGGCCGATGGCCGATTGCCGATTATTCTCCTCTTCCATCGGCCCATGGCCGATGCCAATGGCCGATGGAAAAAAAAGTCGCCTTAAACCATTAAAACGTGTAGAATGCTTGTCAAAAATGCCATTTAAATCATTTATTATTTGTTTTAATGTTTATAAAAACATAAATGCATTATTCAAGCACCGTAAAACTGTTTGGGGTAAGTTTACATAGTAATTAAAACTGAAAGAATCACTCGCGATTCTAGTAAAGTAATACAACTATTTGGAGGTTAAAAAATTAAAAAATGCTATATCAGAGGATTTTTAATTCTTTTTTCTTATCTTTGCAAAAGAAAAATACTCAACATCTATTGGATCGGCTCGGGTCTAATTCCCTTTCCTGCAACATTTTCTCTTTATCACACCTGCACTGCAAATGCCAAGTGCAGCTGCCTTTATTTTCTTTTTTTTTTTCATGGAGTGGAATGCTGATGTTATGACACAGTCTAACAAATAATGTATGTTTGTATTTTTAACGAAACTGTCAACCCCCTCCTCTCAGATTTTTTTCATGATACCCGCCCCCCGTTTTTAAAAGAAAAGCGTAAACGATTATATGTTTATTTTTCATTAAAAAAGTTATTTTAAGCTCTTTTTCTGAAATAAAAATAAAATATTAAAAAATTTCGCTCGCAGTATTATCCCTTGTTTATAACCAAGAAATGCTGAATGTTGCTTTAAAAACATAGACTTGAGATTTTTTTTGTCATTACAAATGAATGCTGGGTCTTAAGAACTAATCTTATTAGATTTTTTTTTCTTGTGAGTTGAAAATTACTCTGAAATACTTGACATGTTCTTTATATTTTCATGAGCACAATATGTAAGGTCACCGAAATAAACCAATATTTTGAGCACCAGCAGTTTTCTGTTGACAAATAATCTTCTGAAAACACGTGATCGTTTATAAAAATTAAGATGTATTTTGAAAAAAAAAAAAAAAAATATATATATATATATATATATATTTATATATATTTATATACGTTGACAATTTTGGAAATTAATGAAATTGTAGCATTTTTATTAAGGTATTGTTCCACCCTGTATCCCAAACTTGTTTTTAAAGAATTAAAATTTTGAAAATTGCAAGTCGAACTTGGACACATAAAATTTCGATCAATAAACATTTATACTGAAAAATTGATTCATATTTTTATCAATATGTTCTATGTTGTACAAGAAATATTCTAAACTGAAAGCAGAGGGAACGAGATTGTTGTACAATAGCAGAAAAACTGTCAACTGTCTAACACGTGGCATCAAAGAAGCTAAAAAAACGAAGTATAAACGGGGAAAATTAAAATTATTATCGCATAAAAAATGTTAAGATGTATTTTGAAAAAAAAATATGCTTTGATCAATCTTTAAAAATAAAGTAATTTTAGCATTTTTATTAAGATGTTATTAATGTTATTAAGGTTGTCACGCGAACTCGCATTTTGAAAATTCAACTCGAACTTGGACACATGAAATTTCGATCAATAAATATTTATACTTTAATTTTTTTTCTTATTTTTGACCAATCTTTTCTATAATAGAAACTAAAAATGAAATAATGAGAACAACCGCACACCAAAAGCAGATGAAACAAGATTGCTCCATAATTGTAGAAAAACTGTAACACGTGGGATCGAAGAAGCAAAAAAAAAAAAAAAAAAAACGTAAAGAGAAAAATGTTTACGCTGGTAAAAATTAAAATTATTATCGTACTTTGATTGAGTTGACTTTTTATTGTTTACAATTTCGGAATAATAAGAAACATGACAAACTAAAAGCAGATGGTATAATATTATTGCACAATGACATCTAATGCACTAAGTCATTACTAAAAGGAAAACGGACAAAAATGAGGCAACTAACCTAGTGCGAAAAACAAATAGCACTCATAAGACGCTTCTATGACTTTTACTTTAACATATTCTATTTCGCGAGCATTCTGCTCAAAGAGAACTATTTTAATAATGAAGGTATCGGGCAGCGATCGCTTAAACTACTTTTCCAAATTTTTTATCAATACTTTGTAGAATAACATTATTTCTGTGTTTTTTTCTTTTTAACTTATGTGCTGCTTGTTATTGTATGGAAATAGAAATTGAGCTATGGAGAAAAAAATAAAGTGAAAGACAATGTTTTCTGGAAAGTTGTCCCTGCGAAAAACATCGGCCTTGCATCGGCTTTTAGATGTTTTTTAAGGCCGATGGGCCGATGTTTTTCTAAAGTTAACATCTGCCGCCGATGCCGATGGCCGATGGCAACTTTGTTGAACAATCGGCGCCGATGCATCGGCGAGGCCGATGCATCGGTCGAGCCTTAATTAACATAAATGATTCCAATTTGTCCTGAGTTAAATTGTTCTTAATGTGTCCTTAATATACTTTAAAATAGAAAAGCTTCGTTTACAACGTACTTGTGAGAAAGACAAACTTAACAAGTATTTAAAAGGCAGTCCAATAACCCCATAAGAACCTGTCAGTAAACTATAATGACTCGGATCTTTATAACAACAAATGCAACAATTATTGCAGGATTTGCAAGGTTTAGATTTTACTTTGACTTTATCCCCAAATTTCTTTTGCTCTGCTTCCTCTTCTTCACCGTCACTCTCACTATGCTCTTCCATTTCCAAAACGTATTCTTCAAGCGTAGAAGCTTTTATTTTTCCCCAGGTATGCGCTAAGTTAAGAAGCTGTTTTTTTTATGCTGTAAATACTGCCTTTAGGGCCTCAGCACAGTTCAAAATTAAAAATAAATGAATTTTGCGGCCACCAAAAAATTTTCCATCCTAGAGGTTGTCTATATGGACAAGTTGGCCATGAGAAATTCTCAGGGCCGTATTTTGTAGATTGCAGGATCTAAAAATATTGTCGGTAAATATGTAGATATGTATTAAAATATTAAATGCTCACAGTACAGTTCTTTTTCTTATTCATCACAAAAGTGTAATGATACGTAATATATTAATTAGCTGCTAATAGCTGTCGCACTTTAGGGCGTTACGCAGTGAGGCAATTGACCGAGAGACAACTGGCATTGAGAAATTTTCTGGGCGGGCTTTATGAATTTTCAGGGCCGGCACTGCAAATATCTCACGCCGGCCCTAAAAATTTTCATCACCTGGATTGAGAAATTCTCAGGGCCGTATTTTGTAGATGGTAGGGATTAAAAATATTGCCAGTAAATATGAAGATATGTATTTGAATAATATTAAATGTCTACAAGACAAATGTATTTTTCTTATTCATCACAGAAGGGCAATAATACGTAATATGTTAATCAGCAATTAATAACTGCTGCTTGTTAGGGCGTTGCGCCGTGAGGCAATCGCCTTAGCCTCCCCGCCGGCACTGCTCAAAATTGAAAAAAAAAAAAGGAGAATAAAACATCAATTTTGTGGCTTTTAAAAGTTTGCACCACAGGCGGCCGCCTAGATTTTCTATACGGACGAGCAGGCCTTGAAAATTTCTCAAGCCGGCCCAAGAGTTCATCGATATAGACAACTTAGGCAGCAGCCTGCGCAAAACTGTTACATTTAATTATTTTCAAAATTAAAAAATATATATATAATCGATTTTGCAGTCCCTAAAATTTTGCACCTCAGTCTGACTGTCTATATGGAGCGGCCGGCCCTGAAAAATTCTCCCCCCCCCCCCCCCCCCCACATGTGGCCGAACGGCCAGACCCTGGAGATTTTGCCCCATTGCTGCATATTGCACTCTCTAAAGAGCCCGGATTACACCAAAGTTTTGGTCCTCCGATTTTTTTAATCAACATTGTAAAAGCTGCATACTTTATATGGAAAAAGATGGAAATTTTGCGACCGGCCCACCGGGCATTTTCCCGAATGCCCGCATAGCCAGTCCGCCGCTGGATATCGGTTTCTTGAATGGAAAGAATTTTCTTTAGTTTTTCCAACAAAGTGGACCGTTAAACCTGCTGATGCTGAATTAATGTGTAATAACATTCCGAACCTAAAATGTTTCACTTTCAAAAAAGAAAAAAAAGAAAGAAAGATATAAAAAAAAGTATTAACTTATTTTCATCTAATGCATTTACAATGTCAGATTGAAATGACAGAATTTTCAATTGTTTCACCTTTCTCTTTGCACTTTTCTTTTCTGAAACGATAATTATAAAAGATTCCTATTACGTATTTTATGCGTTTACTTATTCCAAGTCTTTCTGATTCTGCATCATATTCGCTATTCTTTACACTTGCATGTACAGGCGGGGTTTCACACTTGTACTTATGTGTAGTCGTGTAGTCTGAAGCGTGTAAGTGTTCTACTGGTATGGGACCAAGATTCTGCTCAATGTGTTAATGCTGCTAGAGTAAGGTGATGTATTCTATTAATCCTCTCCACAAAACCTAGTTGGGTGAGACTGCTATGTCACGGTATATAAATATAAATCAAAACATTTTATTAATTAGTTCTACTGTTTTCTTCAAATATTTATAGTGAAAATTGCAGAGACAACACTATTACTTTGTTCTTTTTTCTTTTCTTTCCTTTTCGTTTCTTTTCGTTTTCTATTTTTTTTTTTGACAAAGAGTTCATGTACAATTTGTTCTTTTCTGCTGCCTTTTGTACTTGAGATATAAGTTTTTCATAAGATTTTTGCACTTCTATAGCAGAAACATCGAGAGATAAAGGGAATTTATGGGGGGAGAAAAAGGGAACTTATGGGTTAAAGAGCCTACATTGGCGACAGTTTTCCCAATTGTTGCCAAAGTGAAGTTATAGGATGCAGGTATCTTATGTTAAGCGAGCGATAAATGCATGTACTTTTAGCACGTATGCCTTTTAACCGATAAATACAATAAAAAATAAAATCAAAAGGGTGGGTGTAACTTCCTCCTCAAAGTCTTCCTTAGTTTACTAGTTGACGTTTTTTAATGTTTTTCATGGTGACCATAAGTATTACAAGCTGTTGTTTATTCTTGACTTTAATCAAGTAATCAAGTACGCAAAAAAAAAAAAAAAAAAGAGAGAAAGCGAGAGAGTTAAACGTAAGTTTTTCATATCCAAGTTTTATTAACATAGCTCGAAAATCCCAGTCGCTGGAAATGAGATGAATTTAGTTCTTAGAAATAAGATGAATTATAACTAGGGAAACAAGAAGGGACCGCAAAAGAATATTATTGATCAAAAACGAAGTAGAATATGTAATGCAGTAGAGAGAAACAAGCATTTGAAACGACGATGATGTGAATATATAGCTCGAAGTAACGGCAGCACTGGTATCCTCTAGGTATCCTCCTGTCCTCAAACGTCCCAGAAAGTGTCTGCTACCAAGATGGTCTGACTAACTGTGGAATTTTGCTTCAGTTAATCAGAAATCAAAAGCAACGGATCATAGCCTGTAGTAAAAGCCAAAAATAATCAGTTGATTGATACCGATTCAAAATGATACTGTTTGAACTATCTCACTACATAAATTTCAATTCAATGATTTCTATGTTCATTTAGTTGCTGAAAGAAAAATGCTTTTATGACTAATAAGGCAGCCGAAAACTGAAAAAGGCGTAATGTGTCCCTTTCAGAGCAATGAGGATTTATTTTCGCTTGATGAGAGTGTAATTTCAATTGGTAAAGAAATTCACACGCGCAATGTACGACACCATGAACCAGGAAGAAGTACAAACACCTACTTTTCGATATTTCACTACATTTCTCTTTCTTCAGAAAGCGTTTATAACACTTGAACACAGAAACTGACAGTCGGGATTTAAATCTGCGTTGACTGCGCTCTTTGCGAGTTTTCTAACCACTGTACTATGATAACTTGTGTAACACTAAAGAATATTTATTTTAATTTTGTTGAAATAACATATCAATTAATGTATTTGCAAAAATGAGATTAAATTGAACTACTCCAAAAAAAATTTTAAATCTTCTTTTTCTCATTATTTATAAACATTGGTTAAAAACTGACTTCATGGTGTCGTGTCGGTGTTCAAGTTGTGACTACAATTCTTTTTTTATATTTGAAGTATTATAACATTTTGAATCAACACTAATAGTGACCTGTCAAATAATTATTTTTATGTGATTTTTTTGCATGATAAATAAAAATAAATAAATTAATGAATGAAAACAAAAAGTTTCCTTTTATGCAATACCAATGCATTTAAAAGCTATAAAATTAACTTACTCTATAACTAAATGTCAAGTTAAGAAAATAAATAAATAAAAATAGAAATACAATTTATAATAATAATAATAAAATAAATAAATAAAAATAAATATGAATGACAAAATAGGTGAAATAATAGTTAAAAAAGAATAAAATATAACAACAACAATAATAAATAAGAATGGAACCCTCTCTCTCATTTGATTATTTTTCTTTCTGAAGATGTTTGCTTGTAGACAACTTATGTACTTTGTTGTCGTGCAGTTTAGGTGCACGGTAATATTTAAGGTTTTAGAAGGCGTGTACGGATTTTTTTCTTTCTTCTTCTTCTTTCTTTTTTTTTTTTTTTTTTTTTGTTTGACGCATTTCTTCGACAAAGTCCAACAATTAATTCACTGTTCACAATATTTTTTTGAAAAATATGTAAACGGTAATACAGTTCCAGCTCTCTTTTTCCCCTCCTATCAGCCGAGAAACGTTATTTTCTTATAGGATCATTGTAATTTTAAGTGAAAACAGAATCAAAGTTAGGATTGCTGCGAAACACTTGCAGGTAAATATTAGGCTTCCAAAACAAAGGTTAAGCATATTAATGTCTTATCACTAGATTTAACAGACCAGTCATTTTGACTGTTACGAAGCTTCCATTTTGCATGATTTGTTACTAATTATAGTTCAACTTTCAATTGCATTGATTTTTCCTGATACACGATAAGTAGGACAAGTTAAGGTGACTGAAAGTTTTATTATAATTAGTAGCAACTTGGTGTAAAATGATAGCTTAGAAATGGTTGAAAACGGCCTTCTATATCTAGTGTTGAAACCTTGTTTAAAAGTAAACATTGTAAAATTATATTCATTGAGTAATATTCTTCTCGTATTGCGGTTACCATGACTGCATTTTCATCCTCACTTAAGACCTGATCACCATGCGGGGCCGTGGCCCAAATTTTAAGGGCCCCAATGAATTTATTAAGTGAAAAAAATGTTATTCGTTTAATAAACTCATTGTTTAAAGACATTATTGCTGATTCATTACTTCATTGACAAAATTTATTAAATTCCATTAATATTTATTATTTAAATAGCTTTTTCATTAAATTATATTCCTTTTATACATTATGTATTATGGCTACTATGACTTTCATATATTACAGTAATTGGGCGGTTAGTCCCTGACGGCACTTTGGTGTTAATCTGACCCTGCCTCATTTATGTCAACTTTAAATAAATTTTGGGCTTTAAAATAAGGCACCACCTTCATTTAATTTTTTCATATGATGACTGAAATAAAAACCGCCACCATTTTCATTTTAATTTTGTCACATGATGACTAAAGTTACTTGTGTTTTGTTCCTGTATTTTGCCCACTCTGTATCAGAATCTCACGTGAAAGGAGCACTTACACTCGCATAAATCGTGCCTGAAATAAAGAGTTCGTTATTCAAGCTAAGAATAATGACTAAGAAAACTCCGTTTCATGTTCGGATGGCTGACTACACAACAACTTCAAAAACGGTGCTGCAAATCATGAAGTAAATGTTCGTCTTTTTGTAGATATTTTAGTTTTCGAATGTAAATCTGTTAAAGAATTCGGGTAGCGGCGCTGGTAATGGTGTAAGCGAATCCAGGAAGGTGTTATGGATAGTTTCACAGGGAACTGGTTTCGAGTAGCTGTGGCCGAAACAAGTTTTGTCACATACCTAGCTGTCAAAAGGAATCAAATCGAGCAAGCCCTCTTCCCAATTCTGTCCACGGAGGACAGACTTCAGAGGGGGCCGTCCCTTATCGAAACGGAAGGTACCAGTTGCTGATTTCTATATCAGTAATTTTGATGCGAAGCAAAGGTCGATTCGACGCCGCTGCCTCGACAGGGTTATTTTGACACCACACGATTTTCGACGCGGCTTATTTCGACGCTTTAGTTTTCGATTTTATTAATTTATTTTCGAGTTTTTAATTTATTAAAATGGTATGTTATTTCAATGTTTATTACATTATTACAATGTTGTTTTATTACAATTATTGTTACAAAATAATGAAATACATTAATACATGAAAAGTTGTTGACATTCTTGTAACCAACTTGCGTAGGTATTCAAAGGTTATGGTAAAAATTGAAAACGTTGTCTTTAAACTTAATTTTATACTTTGTAATTATTCCATGTCAAAAAAAGGGTTTAAGTCAGAGATCCGAATTTTCATAACTTTAAGCTCAATATTTTTTTTCATATACTCATGACGAAAAAAGAAAATGCAGTGGTAAAAATAATTGTAATTTGAATTACATATCGATTGTATATTTGTTTTTCTTCTTGAATATCAAGAATATTTGTGAGAAAAATTCAAAATTGAACTCAAAAGTTCAGTTGTTAATTTCCATTTTTATTTAGCTTCAAAGTTGTATTTAATTTATATGCATTTTTAAAAATAGTAACTATTAATTACATGTACAGTAAAATACTATTTGATTCTAGTATGTGCGTGTTAATGACTAAATAAATTTCTTTTCGAATGCGTCGAAATGGACGGTGTCGAAGGGTTGGCGTTCAGATGATTTTTACCGATTCTGGTGTTTGTGATCGCAGTTCCATCTGAGATAAAAGTATTTTTTCCTCTTCTGCTTCTTCGAGTACGATTGACTCCGGATGTTACCAGCTGAATATTTGTATTTGTTTTTTCTTTTCAAATTTTTCAGACAAATTCCGTAAAAATAAGATAAGAGCAAAACAATAAATAAATAAAAAAATCAAATAAATAAATAAATAACAAAAATAAATAAATAACTAAATGTTTCTGCAGATCATTTAAATATAAATGGTTTTTATGGAAAATTCATTTGAAAAATAGCTTACAAATGGAATTTAAGTGCATGGCGATAAAACACAACCTATTTTATTTATGGATTTTGTCGTTAATTGGAACTCAAATGTTTTGCTTGTTCAGATTGGTGGGTGGTTTACACTAAAAAAACATGCGATTTAAACTCGCGTGATTCCATTGCTCATGATGCCCCCTGGAGTTCCTCATCAACAGTACTTGCTTTTCAGCTTATATTGAAATATTTTGGGATGATACAAATTTAAACATAATTTCTGTGAGGAAAAGACTGAAATAGCACTAATGACGTGTGGTCATACTTATTTATTTTACATATTTGCATTTCTAATGTTCAATGTTAAGTTCAAATTTAAGGAATATAAAGATGTAAAAACTTAAGTATAAATATGAAAAAGGTTAAGAAAGAATATGCCATAAATTTGCAAATTGTTTCCCCAAAATCATTACTTAGCACTAATTGAAATATTTATGTCATTCAAAAATTTGGAATATAAAATTCATGAATTGAAGTGCTTTAGACATTCAGATACAATGTTTTTGTCTCGTAACGTATATGAGTCACCTAGAAGCAAAGATTTGTAAGTGATAAAATTTAAAATTTGGAGATAACTATTCGGTGGAACTATAGAAGAACACCAATCTATGTTATGGCAAAAGATGTTAGTGGTAACCCTAGAAGGGGTTACCGTAATTTAGAAATTTTCATGTGATTAGATTAGATATAATTCAGTATGATTTAGAAATTTTACTAAATGAAAGCTCGTGCACTAAAAAATTCAGGAAAATATTAAGGTAAAAAGAACTTCCTTATTTGTTGCCAGTTGAGTTCTGAATTTGATGCATAACCGTAAAAATATTTTTAGTTATCACATGCCACTAAATCTTGGCGATTATGCATTCATTCACTTAGCGATAAAATGCAGCTAAGTATGAAAATTTGTTGTTTCATTTCTCGCTTAGTTTTCAATCTCAATCACTTTACTAATTTCATTTAAATAATCAATAATGAAATGATCCAGTGCGTCTCATTGTACAGGGATGCCCACCCCCTCAGAGTGCGCCCCCTAAAATCTACAGAGCCCCCGAAATTCATCCCAATAACCCTGAAAACACAACCTAAGAATTTGAACATCTGCGCCATGATCCGCCCTGGTGGGCACACCTATCTTGTTATAATGCTTATTGTATTAACACAATTTTAAAACTATAAATCTATTGTGCTAGGAAATGCTATCAACTTCCTTTTTTCAAAATGCCAAATTGAAATTAATGAAATATTATAATTCGTTAAAATTAATCTTTTTTTCAGAATGGAGCTTTTAAAAATTCCTGAAAATAAATTTCAAAGGTTTGAAAAGTAAAAATGAAGATTTTAAAATCATCCTACGGTGGAATGAATCTAATTGTGAAGTCAAAAATTTCACTCGAATGTTGGGATTGGAAAGGGAATGACCCATTATTTAACCAAGTTCGTTGTGAATGTAATGATTTTAAAAAAGGGAGGCCTACCGTTTTGCGAGTCAGATAAAGGAAGCTTTCGACTCCCTGCGCGTGACTGAGGGCTATATCGACTGACTGACAGTCGATCACAGCAATAGAAGCATTCCGCGCAAGTGGTATCGGCCAACGGTATCTAACACTTAGCCCCAAAATTACTCACGATTCTAACTGAATCATGTCAGTACACGTGGCTTGGCACGCAGTCGTGCTCGCTCAAGCACATTAGAACACATGCCTTTTATTTACTTATTGCTTCGTCCCTTTTTTTTCGCCTTCGCTTTATTTTAACTTCGGTTATTATTATTTTTGCAAGATTTTGCTTATCAGGTGGGCAGCTAGTCTTCAATTATAGCATTAGCGAAATAGCGTAATTGCTCCCCCATAAAGAAAAAGAATCACCACGAGTCGATTAAAAAAAGATAAGAAACGATGCTCTTTTCTTTTGCAAGGAAAAAGACCTCCGGTTGTAGCATTTGAGGAATCTGTCAACATCTGAAACAAATGCTGCTTTAAAAGTTCATTCTCGTTTCTGTGGCGTTTTTTCTGCTATGAAAAGGCGGCTGTGATGAACGGAAAGCACTTGTTAGATGGAGGAAGGGGGTAGCCTCCACTGCCATTGGCAGAAAAGTGCGGCGAGAATGATTAATGAACTTGTCGAAGCCCTATTTTACTAGTGCTAAAACTGTTTGGCTATTCTGGCGTTCGACTCGGAGATCGGCTCTTTTTGGCTTAGATGAGCCAGCATTTATCTGCAGATATGTGTTTGCTTTTTAATGCCGTTTATGAATAAGGATGAGAAAGCTTAAGGCTTCATACCTTATCAACGTGAGCTTTTGCAATATCGGCGCCTTTTAAATATTCCTATTACTACATAGCACCTTTTCCATACCTTCTCATTTACATTGACTCATCGTTTTCACTTCATTCAAATCTCAATCGTTCCATTTATATCAAAATATTTCGTTCCGAAGACGTTTAAATTGCTGACACGTTTTTCAGCCCTTTGCTTCACGGAAATAAATTCAAGTTCTTTTAACGACAATCTTTAGTTCATACTTTTCCAATTGATACGTTAGGCTTTTGATATACTTTTTAGCCATTTTCCTGATGGAAAAAATTTCCAAGGTTTCTAATTTATGCCTTTAGTTCATGGTTTTCCTAGTATCTTTTCATGTGCAGCATGATGTAGGTTTAGTTAATAGGAGCTTCATAGAGACGAAAGTCGGAAAGTATTGGCTAATCGGTTACAAAAAGCACCGACTGCTCTTGGACAAGTCAGGTTTGCTCCAGGAAGGCTCTTGGACAGTTAAATTTTGCCCAAGAACAAGAAGAGGCGAATCTTGGGCAAGTCAAATAAGAAATAGCTGCCTGCATTTCACATGGGCATGTCAGCAAGTGGTTAATGTACGAGTGATTCTCAAGAGAGTCAATATTGAGCCCCCTCTTATGAATGATTATTGATTATTCAAATATATAAACATAACTAGAGAAGGAGGAATAGTTATGCTGTGTCCTTAAGAATGTTCAAAAATTGCGCCTTTTTTAAAACAACGAATCTTTAGTTGATGCGAATTTTAATCGAATGACATGATGTGGAAAATAAAAAATGACATTGATTTCAAAGCCGTGTTGCTATTTGAATACTCATTCAGCAACCGAGAACAGCAAACCGTGAAGTAGTTAAGCCATAGCTAATAAAGTTTTGAATTTATTGCACTTTTCCGACAAGTACATCTAGATTGGTTAAGGTCTTGATCAATTAGCGGATCGCGGTACTGTTTTGTCAGATAATTAAAAAGCTACGATTCCAAATGCAAAGTAATAGAAATTGCTAGGTTTTATTTCAAATAATGAGGTTAGGGGCGTAAAAGTTCGCTAAAGTGTAAAATTTAAAAAATAAATAAATATATGATAATAATAATAAGACCTCAGAAATAATATCTTTCGGAAAATAAAACAATTATATTTTTTAAGGAATCATATTTACTTAATTATTTTATTTCGAATTCCTTTCTCACTGCCTCTATAATTTTCTCAATTTTGAAGCTCTAACCATTTATAAATATTTAAAATCTGCCAATTTTTGAGGGGAAGAAACTATAAAATTTATCTTTAATATGTTTGATCAGGTTTAAATGATTTAATGATATTGAATGAATGACAAGTTCTTTTTTATATTGAATTTCAAGTTTATCTGATCATCTGTAGGTATATAAGCGACGAACAAAGAATTAAATTATTCTAAAAGATTATTATCGCTCATTTTCAAGCATTGAATAAAAGAATATATTAAATTCATTTGAATGAACTCCAGAGTTCGCGTTTATGATGCTTTTTACCCAGACATCGTTTCTGATTTTACAAAGGAAAGGTTTTGAAAAACGCTAAAACTAACAAGTGACTCCTTTCTGGAGCGAATAAAATAGATTACGACGAAGATTTATCAATCGTCGCAGGATTTCGTTTGGAGTAGAGTTAGGAGCGGTTGTATAGCGATCACCAGATTCTATACTGAACTTAAAAAAAAGTTTATTTATGCGCACAAAATATCACACGTTCGTGGAAGGTTAAAGTAGATATTAGGGATCGTGATATCACGTACATGACTTATTGTCTTCATGTTTTCATAAAGTAAACTTAAGAATTTGGGAAAGTTATGTTACGTTTACGCCCCTTCCCCCCTGCTATTTTTCTTTCTTTTTTCCCTTATTGCTTTTTCTTTCTTTTTTTCTTTTTGGCATTTTTTCAGGGATGTTGTATGGACTACCGTAAAATCACATTAATGTTCATGTAAAGTAATTTTTTGAAGAATGTTGTGTCACGTTTATGATTGTTTGAACGAAATTTTCGGGAATGACATACCAGATGCAGGAGGACAGCTAAAAGTATAAATAACAAACTTTTCTTATTATGACCGTTGTTTCTCCTTCAAAGATAATTGAAATGTATATGCATGAAATTTATTTTTTGCTTGTAAATTCTTTCGAACAAATTTAGAGCAAAATATCGCGAATGTTTAAACCTTACAGATGACGCACTGTTGTATAGTAAAATTGTAAAAATTATTAGCATGAATTTAATTATTTGAAATTGATTTTTTTTTTTTCAACTTTTTAATAGGCATTAAGGTTTCGACTACGTGTATCGTAAAAGAGCCAACACTTCAAAAATAATTTCTTTCACTCATTCCAATTCTTTTGTTTTATATGAGTTTAATTTGTTGCTCTACATAATTTTGACTGAATAGATTTGATTAATTGATTATTTCCAAGCTATGAAATTTAATGCTTGTAGCATTATATATGTTCATGAATTTTTTGTTTGCAATTACAAGACTAACTCCACATTAATTCTTTTCCTTTTGAAAAGATTCTCGCGTAATTGAGCTCAACGACTGATTTTGCTTTTCTACTAACATGAAGAATAAGAGCAGTTCTTAAGAGCAGAACATCTAATCACCAAGAGAAAAAAACTCTTCATAAGGACACTACTGTTTCTCTAATTCTTGTTATGCCAGTAGTAGCCCGCGGCTAATCAAATGTCCGTAAATCTCCCATTTCAGTTGTTGAAAGCTTCCATTCTAAAACCTCATTCCTTTGTGGGAGACCTAGAACCTTCTCGCCATCCTTCCTAGAGCAGAGAACTTGGATGCTAATCCTATTAGTGCAGACTCAGCGGCAATATATTTCACGCCTTGAAACTGATCTTGAAACGAACCACGAGGAACATTATTATTTCAGTCGTGTAGTACCTGACGAAAAGCTTAATTCGGAATTCGCTTTCCAAGTTTTATAGAAGTTGTAACCCTTTCGCTCACCCAACTTAATCCTGAAGCAGCCTCCGGATTGGCCGAGGGTGCATTAAATTCCAACTTTATGTCTTTCTCTGCCATTTTGTGGTTGAGACGCTGGCCTTCATAATGATATTCGAATCGGGCATAGCTGTACTTCTTGTAAATCATTCCTGACTTCCACGTTGGATGTAGGAACAGAAGATCTCCGACCACAGAGGAACCTTGCAAAAAAAGTGGATAATTGGCATTTGAAACATGGGTCCATTGGGTGGGGGCAAATACTCTTGCTTCAAGCACATATCTTTGACCTACAGAATTATAGCGTGAGAATTTGCGTTATTTGCTGCGCTATCAAATCGGAATGCAATCCTATAAACCTAATTATTTAATTTTTACCTATGTAAGTTTTAAACTCTAAAAAACTTAGCGGCTATATAAGCATGTGTTGGCTTCTTCTAATAAATGAATGCATGATAATTTAGAAATAAATATTCTATTTTAGAGAATATTTGTTTCTAAATACAATTTTTTTGCAATAAATTATCATGTAGTTTTTTTTTATTATTATTTGTAAAATTAAAAAAACCGTTTATGGTTCAATTACGATGAAGTTAACACTAGATTTACCAGGCCGTTTTCAGACATTTCTAAACTTTAATTTTACACAAAGTTGTTAGGTAGTATTTATAACAAAAATTTCAGTCACATCAACTTGTCCTACTTACTGTGTATTGGGAAAAGCCAATGCAATTAAAAGTTGCACTATAATTAGTAACAAATTATGCAAAATGGAAGCTTCAAAAGAGTTAAAATGACTGGTCTGTTCAATCTACAGTTAACTAAAGCTCTACAAGCAATTACAAATTTAAAGGAGCATATTTGCTTACAGTACAATTTATACACACATTAAGTTTTTATAGTGAAGTCAATTATATTCGATGTAAGCCCATTTTTTTTCTTTCGAATTAATAGAACCTTTTGATTTACGTATAAATTTCTAACTTCTTACCTTTTCTATCGATGTAATGGAATTCATCTCCCCCCCCCCCCTTTCAGTAGAAGTGAGCTTTGTTTAATGCTATAAGTCACTCAAATTTCTAATTCACAATGAAATAACAATATAGTTCTTGTCTTGTTCATGAGATATCCCTGAACTAATGGCATTAAAGCATACCAAAAGAGAATATGATATTTAAGTTTTGCGCACGCTGCAGCATAAGCAGCTTTCCCGCAAAACTACCTCAAACTGTTTTTAAATTTTAAAAAGCATTAACCCTATCACTCGGTCCTATCGAAACATACCTTGTAATGACCTGGGGTCCACATGGATCCAACGCTATATTAATGTGGTTTAACTATTTTAAAAGTAAATTTTTCATTATTTTAATTATATATTGAAAGTAATCAATGATTATTGTGAAGTATTTTTTGATAATTTTATTTGTTTTGCCAGCGCCGTGTTATTTTCCGACATACACTTCTTCGTTTGACTACTAGTTAATGGTGCGGGGGTCCACATAGACCCCAAGTTGCAGAAATAGTTAATAAAGAGTTTGAAGTGCTACAGATTCATGATATCAGCAAGGGTCACGCCCAAAATTCTTGATTCTAAAATATCATAAACATCTTGTTTATTCTTTAAAATGTTTAGCGTTATTTAAGCATTTTCTTGTATACATAACTAACTGAGTAGCGTTAAAACGAATTTCATTTACTTTTATAAGAGTTTAAAAGCATTAAAGTGTTTAGCTTTCACACCTAGTTTAACTACTTTTTGGCTTTGTCTTTTCACGCATTGGATGTGTTTTGTTCGTTGAGAAAATGAAATTGAAATTCTGAAGAATTTTTTGTTGTGACTTTGATATTATGTTATTTATTTATGATTGCAAAACTAAGTAAATAAATGGAAAGAAATGCTTGTACAAGAGACTCTGATACTTACTGATCAAGTGGCTGCATTTTTCTCATACCCTGTAAAACGTTTTTCCGAACAACTGCAAATACTTCTTAGCTATCGAGAATTAATACATCACCAAACGGTCCCGAAAATGTCACGAAATTTCACTTTTGAAAGTCTGTAGGCACCCTGAATCATATAGTTTTGTTGCACTGTGTTTGATTGAGCTTTTGATTTCTTATACGAAATAACATATTGCTTCAGTAGAAATAACATATTGCTTCAGTACAGACGTTCAGTTAAGACGTTCTTTTGGGTGCTTATCTTTATTATATGAATTATTTTGACGGATTGGTATTGTGTTTTTAAGATAAATATGTCTGGCGATCTTTACATATGGATAAAAGAGGTGTCAAAACTAAAAATGCTTCAATTACATTCCGGTTTCATAATCAAATGAATGTGACACATTTGAGAACAAACGTGCTCCAAAGAAACATTTGATGAAGATAAAGTTAAAGAAATATTTCTTTAGAAAAGCAGCATTGTTTTATCAGTTTGATCTCGGACTTTCCTTTCAAGTTGCCCAACGAATAATGGATGGGAAGTACCGAAAATTATCGTGGGGTTTTATCTGAAATGATATTTTTATAGTTGTTTCTAAGTGTGTAACATTGACGTTTTCCCCATACCATTAATTGAAAATTGTGCAAAAAATTATTTTTGCTAAATACAATTTCTGTATTGTGCGCATAAGAATACTTGCTTGTTTTACCGGATTTTCTGGATAATTTCAGATTTTCGTAATTTCTCTCAATCTTAGTTGAATATCCCATATACTTTATACTTACAAAAAATGGCTTCTTAAAGTCAGAAAAAAGTCAGGTATGTGTCAGAAAGTATGCGTTTTTCGGAACGGACTCGTGTTTTCGGTTTTAAAATTATTTTTATCATGACATGTAATTTTTTGAAACTCTTTTGTCAAGCAGTAAATCTTATTAATAAGAATTTAAGAAATGTACGCAAAATATAACATTAATGAAAATTCTTACACTCATAATGACTTAAATTTCCTTGTTTATTGTATTTATTTATATTTATGGATTCATCTAAGTAGATAATCCTACGAAAACTATGCGGCTCATAAATACGCAAATTTTAGGAAAACTATATATCTGTAATAATAATTTAACTTTGTGCTGGTAAACAGTATTGAAATTATATTTCTAATACTATATATCTGTAGTTTCCTTCAATGCACGTAAGTAAACAAAATTTGATTTTATTTTCCCAAGTAAAATGCATTTTCTGTCTAGGCAAATTAACATAATAAAAACGTATTTTTATGTTTTACAAATTAAGACTGACGCATTATTGAGGCTATCAGAAAACATATATTACCGTAAAAGATCAAAATAATTCAACAATCTTTGAAGCTAAAGCATTTTGAAGATTAAAATGCGTATAACGAAAAGGATAAAGGACGGGCATCAATTGTTCAATAACTTTCTCGACTAACTAATTTAATTTTTCATTGTTTCTTTACTCAGTTTATGCCTACATTAACAGGAAGTCGGTGTAAAAATTACTGAAGATCCAATTAATGACAAAATCTTACGCAAAGATAATTAATAACATTTGATGGATGCTGTAGCTGGATCCACATTAGACTCAGAAATGCGAAATTTTTCCTTCTTTTTGTGGCACCATTTTTTTATGCAAAAACGTTTATTTCACTTTTTATTTGTGAAAAAAAACTTTTATTTTTCTCTGTCATCAATCTTTATTATTTCAAATACCAGCAAACACAATTTAGAAAAATCCTTGTGAAATTTGCAACAAACAAAAATCTGTCTGCTACATAATAACTTTGAATCATCTGTGAAAAAATAAACATAATGCTTTAATTTGTGCTAAGTTGAGTAAATTAATCCAACTCACCAAATGTGTATTCTAAAAGATAAAAAAAAAGAAGAAAAGTCACAACATAAATAAATGCATGAAAAATAGTTGCTGAATATTTCACCTGTAAGGAAGGCTCCACACATTCATCATTTGGATGTAATTTTACTTACGCTTGAGCTTTTTGTGGCAAGAATGACAAATTTTACACCATTTTCAAATGAGTTTTCTTTCACAAATCATTTTATAACCAATTATCAGTTCGCTGTTTTTCGTTTCTTTGCACAAGAATGTGATTTTCCATACTTTAAGCAGGGGTCGGCGCGAGTCACTTTTTTCACTAAAAGTCTTTTTTTTTTGCATTGGTCACTTTTAGTCACTTTTTCAAAAATTGGTCACTGTTTTCACTTTTTTGCCCTTTCTCTGGCAGAGCAACCAAAAAAAGTTACTTTGTCTGTCTATGAGTTAAGAAAACATTGCAATTTTGCATAAAAATACGTGTGCTAGGGTTGAAGCTTCCGCGTATCCGCCATTTTTGGTCCTGTAAGTCCGCCATCTTCGGTCGTATTTTGAAATTCGGCATGGCGCCGGGTCCCGAGTGTGCCGAAGTTAAGGTTTGATACTGCAGTGTGGTGCAACTAGAAGGGGAGGCCTAGAGGGCCCGTGACCTCTCCCCCCATCTAGAATGATGATTTTAATTATTTAAAAAAAATTTTTACTCGAGAAGAGCAAATCCTAAGAAAATAAAGCGATATTTAAATTATAAAAGAAAAAAAAAATCAGACCAAAAAATGTTTAGCAGTTGCAGATTATATCACTCAGAAAATCACCTTAATTTAGCTTTTCTTTCATCCCCCCTCCCCCCCCCCCACTCCCGAACTAACTGTCCCAATCACAAAAGAAAATATTTGGACAGGATTTCTAAACGAAAAGACAATACGCATCTTGAGAAAATAAAGTTATAAAGTTATATTCTTGTCAAGAAATCATTAAACAATGATGCAGGGGAGGGGGGAATCTAAATTCTTAAAAAAAAACTTTAGGTCTGAAAAATTCTTAGCAGTTGCAGATTATATATATTGCTCAGAAAATTACATTATGACCTCTGTTTATTTCCACCCCCACCCCCCCAAAAAAAGGAATAACACAAAATTCAGGTAGGAAAAAAATACTGCACCCCTCCCCTCCCTGTAAAGAATTTTTCTGATTGTGCCACTCATGCTGTCATTATGTATGACATTGATATCAGGTAACTATCAAAACTAAAATTATAAAATTGGGGGAATTTTTTGGAGCTCAATCAGGGAATTTTTCTTGGATTTTGTTACTACCATGAAATTACAAAAACAGTATCGAATAATCAAACGGTTTGTTTCCTACAATGATACAGAAGATTAACACAGTAATTTCAGTTTGAATAATTTTGATAAAATATCAAATTTAGATTTATTTCAAGTGAAATTTTCTAATCCTTGAACAAGTATAAAACATATTTAAAAAGTAGCATTTGCGAACTAAATTTTATTCAATGTTGAACATAAGTTAAACTTTGACATTTCTGCCGATTTGAATAAATATTTATTCATTTATATTTTTAAATAAGTAACAATTTGAGAAGAAATTAATTAAAAAAATAACTTTTGTCTCTCTCCCTCTTACCCATTTATGGGTTTTGAAAAAAGTATTTATAAACATAGTTACATGTATAAAGATTCTTATTTTTGAATAGGCTATGAATTTTTTTTTTTTTTAAGTTGGGTAAAAGCTCTATTTATTCAGGTTTAGTTTTCAAAGGATGTCGAAACTGCTCTTTTTCAAGTTATATTTAGTTTAAATTAAAAAACACACACACAAGTTTACATTTTAATGGTCACTATTTTGGTCACTATTTTTAAAGCTGTGGTCACTTTTTTCACTATTTTGAAGACTCCAAAGTGCGCCGAGCCCTGTTTAAGGATTCATGGATTTATATTATAATTTATACTTACATGCAATTTGTAAAGTCAAATACAGGTACATTTTTCTCAAAAATTTTATGTAGTATTCAGAAGTGAACTTACGGGAAATTTGTCTCAAACTTTAATAAAGAAACATAAGCAGCTGTTGCCACTAAAAACAAAAAAGAAGAAGAAAAAAGAAACATTTTTTTTCCAATTAATCCGATACACGTGTTGCAAATAGTGATATAAATTACATGTAATATAGAAGTAAGAAAGTTTTCAATCAAGAGAAGACTAACTGGATTGGTTATCGAGTTTTTCTTTTGTAATATTATGACACTCGCATAAATCACCCTTATGCGGAGGCTGTTGAGGTAGATACTGTGTTGGCTGGAAATAAATGAAAGACCATTTTATAAAAAAATGGCGAACTAGAAATGATACCATCGCCTCTGACAAAATAACGGACCAATGAATTCAAAAGTCATTTTACCATTCAAGCACTGACATTTTGCCGCACCTTTTTTCCGATATATATATCTCTCTCTTTTGTTTTTTTTAGCTTACAACATTAATTTTGAAGCACTTATCGAGATACTTGTTTGACAATATTAGCTTTAAATTTTAATTCGATATTTTGTTGGATTTGTAGATATACGTTTTCAACATTGGTCCCAACGACTATGATCTTAGCGAGAGAAATTCTTAACATTTTCACTCACTCCATGTTAGCAAAGCAACACTATCAACTTTGCCACTCATGCTTTTTAAATTTTAGTTCAACATGTTTTTAAAATATCCCTTATTAAAGAAATGTTTGGTTTTTGAAATTATTGTTTTAAAAAAAATCGTTTAAAAAAAGAAAAATCGGTGGGGGCTCCTCTAAGCTTTCCGTATCTACGTTACAAGTCGGGGGGGGGGGGGGAGGCTTAGCTACCCTCCCCAACTAAGCTAGTGCCAGTACACCATTGAGAGCTACGCTTTAAATATATAAAAAGTTTGAATTCTTATCTTTAATCTGTAAATGATTTTGCTAATCATTTTTTCCCTTAATTACATGATAAATAAAAGTTCTAGCAATTTTGTTTTCTTTCTTTCTTTTTTTTAAGTTGTGTAAAGTAACACACATGGTATTACATAGGAATAAAAAGTTTAATAGTTTTAAAATGTCTCTTTTTTGCTCAGATACTTGATGGACATTATAAAGCCAAAATATGAAATCAACACATCAAAAATGTGTGTGTATGGAGTGAGAAAGTACTTGACATTTTTAAAAATTTGATATCTTTCCAGAATTTTCAGAGCCTTAACCACGAAAGGTTTTTTATGAGGGTTTCATGTTTCTCCTTTCCCCACTATAAAAATTCCCGCAGACCTTTTTTACGCCGTGATTGTTTAAATTATCTGGGATTTAAATTGCAGGATATTAGGTTCCTAGACATAAGTTTTCCAAGCAAAAATTCGATGTGGGAGGACTTTTAAATTGTAAGTTGCTTGTTTAGAAGTTTGTATTCTTCATCCTCGGTTACTGCTTTGTAGGAATCAGTGCTTTTATAGGTATTCATAGTACCGTTTAATGGATTAATTGCTTAACCCTACCTAAATCTGTTTAATCTTTATCGATTCAACTTCAAACGCTAGTACCACAGATGCCACTGCACACAGAAATCCTTTCGATTTCACGTGCATCAGTCGCAGGGCCGGCGCGAGGTAATTTTGCGCCCTAGGCAAAGTTGATTGGCACTCCCCTTCCTTACAAACTTATTTTTTTAAAATTAAAAACAGTAATAAACAAATAATTAGTATTTTATATATTAATTAAACATTCTTGAAAATTCACATGATTCCAAAGTTAAAATTTAATTTTTCTGGCTTTTATCCTTGCGACATAGTTGAACGCAAGTAATTTTTGATAAGTTTCAATTTCGAGAAGGAACGCTCACCACTTGCTACTGGCACGGGAAGAGTCAGCAGAACTCTTCGGGCCACAAAAACGTTCGGTAAGGAAGCCTCAATTTTTTGTTGCACTATAAAGAGGAGTACTTGTGGTGGTGGCATTTAAAGAGCGTCTCTAGTGGCATTGATCTTGGAAGTCTTTTAGCCAATACTCCAAGCTCACTGCAGAAATCATCACCATCCATATCTTTGTTGGCAATGTGCGTCAAAGACATTTCTAAATTTTTGCAACATATTAGTATATGATAACTTTTGTTTATACTATAAATGTCATAAAGGAAGCCAAATAAATTATGTTGTTCCAGCTGTTGAAATCTCTCATCAATGGACTGAATGGCTATGTCAAGAGCTGAGTAATAGAATCTACTTTTAAAATTTTGCTTCGGATCGTCTGGTGCCGAATTATATAATTAACAACCGAGTTGCTTTAAAAACGTGGTTGGATTTTTGCGCCCCCCCCCCCCCCCAAGTTTTGCGCCCTAGGCAGCTGCCTAGTTTGCCTGAATGGTAGCTCCGGCCCTGATCAGTCGGACAAAAGAAAGTGAAAGGACTTTTAATTTTAAATTGCAAGTTGCTTGTTCGGTTGTTTGTCCCCTTCATCCTAGGCTACTACTATGCATTAATTAAAGCTTTTATAGCTATTTCAAGTACCACCTTAATTGCTTATGCCTGCTTAAACTTTTTTAATTTTTATCAATTCTGTTTCAATCGCAAGTACCACAGGTGCCGCTGCGTGCATACTGAATGAAACCATTTCGATTTCACGTGCATCAGTCGGACAAAAGAAAGTGAAAGAGATTCAAGCTTCTCAACAAAAGGACGTGAAGACGATGAAAAGAAAGGGATAACTAGAGGGTGTTCTTTGTGTGTGAGACGGCTATCCGCTTGGTTTGTCGTGGTCCTCGCTGCGGAATGCGTGGTGGGACCATGAATGGTCGACAGAGAGCCCTGCGGCTGCACATGACATCACCTGCGTAGCTTTTGTTAAAGCCGGTGACCTTCATTGGCGAAAGTGTCGTCCGATGTCGCGCTCATTGTCAGGGTCACGGTTACTTTTCTCGTGCCACCCCAGAGCTACTCCACAAATTGCTTCGAAATAAGTTTCTTGAGTGACACGACACATATTACTTAATCTGAATCGCTCCGGATAACAGTTTCTAAATTTTTGTGAAACTTTGGGTTGGGATATGAAGCAGTAACGTTCCAGTTGCTCCGTTCTGTGCTCCAAATAATTTTAATAGATTATATTATTTCTCTTTTATCAGTTATTTAATTTTTTATATGATAAAAAATAGTAATAAAGTAAACAAAATTGGAGTAGTGGAGCACAAAATTTTTTTTGCTCCGGCTCCGCTTCAGTTTCAAGTAAAATCTCGTTGCTCTACTGCTCCAGCTCCGCTCCAGAACCCTGTTGAAAAGTGATAATTGTCATGCTATTAAGAAAGGAAACTGAGTTTTCTTTCTGATTCAGATTTTAGTTTATCGTCTCTTATAAGCAAGCAAATTTTATTTATGTTCCATTTATAAATTTTTGTCAGACTTAGGGACGCGACCAGAGACCTTGGGGTCCTTGAAGAAATAAAACACTATGTAGTCTACATAGTTATTAGTATTAGTAGTAGAAATACATACTATGTCTATGTATGTCTTTAAAAAATAATTGCCATGTTATTATGAGCATTTTTTATTATGCAATGAAACCCCAATAAAGCTGAAAAGCTGAAAAATAGTTCGTTCTAATGGAATGTTCGTTAGAACGGAATGTAGGTTAATGGCGCTTAAACCGGGACTAAACATTTATTTCGTGAAACGCATATTTCGCTCTATCGGTATTCGCTATAACGAAGTTTCACTGCATACAATATTTTAAGGTATGCTTCCGCTTCATATTCAAATTTTAGCTTATCATCTCTTTAAGGAACTAAAGTTGATTACTGTTCTCTTTGAAAACTTACTTAAAAGTTTACATAAAGCTTATTTTTTCCTAAATAATTTTGGCCTTCGTTCCTTATAAAGAAATTAGCGTTGCTACCTCATCATTTTAGGAATTTAACTTTGCACCTCACCCTTTAAAAATTAAATTTATTGCATCTCTTATGAAGAATTGAATTTTGCTTCGTCATTTTTTAGAAATAAAACTTTTTCTACGATATTTCTTAGGAACTTAATTTTGTTTCGTCTGCTAAAAAAAGAAGTTGTTTATTGTAAATCTTAGTTAGGAATTAGTTTCGATGCATAATCTAGAAGATAGAGGCTTTAAATTTTTTTGCTGATAATAATGTGTCACTCAAAATGTTGCAGTAGTTGGGAGTGGAGGATTTCTTTCCTCATATATTTCATAAACGTGGTAATAGAGATTTAGGTAAACATGACAGCCAAATGAACGAATTTTAGGGGATGATGTTAAGCAAATCTCCCCAGGTTTTTGAACTGCCTATTAAACACTACGTACTCATATGAGGATTTTAGAAGATATGAACATGCTGCAGAAGATTGTAATTATTCATAACATGTAATTTAAGTGAAATGAAGATATAAATACTGAGTTTTTAATATTTTAATGATTCTTGATGTTTGTAGAAAACGTGACATGAAAAGTTATCTAAAATGTATCCAGCTGTGTGTGGTAAACTCGTCACGTTCACGGACCTTTATGGTTCATTTTGGCGAAGGTGTCACACCACCGTGCATTATTAATGATTTGAATTGCGACCGTTTTGAAATTAATTTTGTAAATTATGATTATTCAGGTATAGCCGTTAGGGGGGTTAAAATCAGTGAGGGGTGACTGGGCAAGGGGTGCAAAGTAGCGACAAGCTAGAACATATTCTCCTTACTAAAACATGTTGTTGTATTTCAAATCTGCTTAGAAGATAAAAATATTTTTAACTATCCTGAATTAGTAGGGTGAGGGTTGGGCAATCTATATACAAAACACCATTTATTTAGTATTTTTGTTAAAATCAGAAACTTTAATAGGTTTTGAATGGTTTATATAGAACAATACATTTTTCTAGGACGACTTCTAGGACGAACAATACATCTTTTATAATGAGCTCTCGGTGCCCGATCGTATATGGTGCGCTATGTTTGAAAGGACATGTTTTCAATTTCCTCGAGAGGTTGTCGATAGACATGGCTATTGATAGTGATTGATATTGATTCGACAAAAGCAGAAATGGGCCCTTACCCGTCAAACGTTTTATCCTGATTTTTGCCACTATAAATTATCCCAATAGTCCCTTTCCGGTTCTTCTTAACTCATTATTATAATTTTCATTAGAGAAATTACGACCCTTTAAAATGAAGGTCGACAGTGTAACGTCTCCGTTTACTCTTTCGATAATCAGTCTGTGTCATAAATACTTGTTTAATGGGGGGATGCCAGTTTTAATGAGGCCCCTTCTCAAATTTCTGGAAAATCTACGCAAATAGCGCCATCCGTGCAAAGAAATGTAAGATAAGGCTAATTACGATAACCTCTAATTTTGAGGCGATGATGAGTTATAAATGTTGCTAGTCGAAAAAGATACATTGGATTAATATGCCAATATATTTTTTTCTCCATAGTAATTAGAGCGGAAAATGTTTCTTCTAGACAGTAGGATGAGTTCTGATTCTTAGATTTCGTATGACACATAAAGTAGATGTTGCGATATATTTACTCTATTTATTCCCATTTTTCAAACTTTTTCTTTTTTTTAAATTTAAATAGCTAAAAAGTTACTAATTATTATTATTATTATTATTTTGACGTCACATTTTCCTTTCATGAAATTTGTCTCAGAATATCATCGAACTAAAATTCTCTTCCACTTTAGCCTGTGAAGTTCAAATAAAGTGCAAGTTAAATTTTGCCATCGAAAACTACATATACGCTCATTAAACAGAAAGAAATCTAAGCAATACTGTAATTTGCCTTTTATTTCCGAAAAGTAACCATATTTGAAAATATATATTTCAAACCTTTTTGATTATCCTTCTGAAACAGCATATGAATTCGAAATTACGCCCACATAACTGCATTTTTCTTCATTTAAAAGAAAAATAATATGTGTACAAACAACAACTTTAATGCTCCGGACTTTGTTAATGCTTCGATGTATTTTATAAAGCAAAAATTATAACTTACTGAATTCTGATTTAGAGATTTTCGCTGAACAAATTCTGTCAATTTTTCTTAGCACTTTTCAAGTTTCCAGAGTGAACTAGCTACTTATTTAATAAATAAAATGACTGCAGTATTGGTGGTCTTTGTCACAACAGAATTCTGAAAATTGTCCCTTAGAGCATGTAGTGAAACACAGAGCATAGTTTTAAACTCCATTTTAGCGAAATAATTCAAGTCAAATAATACTCTGTCCAACGACTGTTAAAAAATTTTCACAGTATCCTACAACTATATAGGGTCAGGTGGGGTAAAGTGGACATACGGCAAATAAAAAGCTATAGCTTTAAAATAAATAAAGAAATTGATTTAAATATTTTAGCTTTTAATAATTAAAAATTAAGTTTTACATACAAAATTATATCAATAGCAACTTTTTAGGTGGAGAAAACACCCGATTTGTTTGTTTATACAACATTTAGAAATTGAAACAGCTCTTTTAACTTCTCTCTGACATTTTGTTTTAAAGAATTTACAGCAAATGGACGGTGCAGGTAGTTTTACACAGATCTCAAAAATACTTCCTCACTAACCGTGAAGCTAGATTTAGTTTATATATTATTTCACAGTAGTTTAAGTAAGATGGGGGTAAAGTGGTCATAGTATTAGGCTTAACATGCGCCAATGTTCTAAAATTAATTTAGGTTAATTTATGCGCTAGATCATTGGTTAGCCTGCATAGGAATGCACATTAGCTCAGTTTCCATATTTATTTTCAACTTTTACCTATTTGAGGGAATTCAGGATATTTACGCAAGAAAATAAATTTTGAAGACTACAGTATTCGCACTTCTTTTGTTAGAAATTAAGCCACGAGGCAGATGTTAGTTACACTTTAATTTCACTAATACTGCATTATTATTTTTTTTAATAACATTTAAATTTACTTTTAGTAAACCGGAACTAACACAACTTAGCTCAAATGCAAAAGAGATTGAAATTACTATAATACAGTTTTCTTACAATGGTGTGTTCAGTATTAGTGACATATTTCGGTTGCTGACGTGAGAAACGTAACGGACTCACGTGGAAACTTCAACGTAAAAACACTGTCATTTTGGAAGCAATTACTTACCGACTAAAACCATCCTTTAACTTAACTTTAGTGTAAATATTTTTCGCTTTAAAATATTACTTAGTTGTCAAAGTAAATAACTTCTAATTTTAGTTTGTGTCTCCGTTTGCCTCTGGTGGTACCTTAAACAAAGACTGCTCTTGGAGCTCAAATTCCGTTTATCATTTGCCTTTACTCTCTCTCTCTCTCTGTGTGTGTTTCTTTATGTTAGAATTTGGGCGCCACATTAAAATTGAATCTCAGAGTAATTGCGCTGTGTACCCTTGTGGCTTGTGGTATTCAGTCTCTTACAGGACACTAATCACAAGGTGCACGTCGTTTAGTTTTCGGACCAGATACTTCCTCGGAAATTCTTTTCCCTCTATAGTTGTTTTATCTTTGTCCACTTCTTATGAGAAAAGGGCCGTAACTTCGACATACATAATGGATTTCTTGAAGAACCGCCTGTCGTTTTACCATTTCACCATTTCGGAACATGATGGCCCCTGTCCTCTGGATCGGACGAAAAGAAAAGACCAGATTAGCTTTGAATCCTCGTTGTGATTTATAGAGCAATCTAGCTACTCTATATATCTTGGGGCAGGTGATAGGCTTTTCCTTCGCACCGGGTTCTAAATGAAGCTTATCGCAGCGATAGTGGCTTTTGTGTTTTATGAAGCTTCATCTTGGAGCTTAGAGTAAACAACCAGGAATGTAGATATCATCTGAATTGCTGTGGTCGACGTTTAGAGCGCAGTGAACTTTCTAAAAGATGTGAACTACCTGACGGCAGCTTTATTCTCGTCTTCAATGTAAATAAAACCACGTTTCTCCTGCCTTCCTCGCATTGATGCTGTGATAAAACTTATTCGTCAAAATGAAGAGTAAATGAAGTAATTTTGGCAGAGGGTATTAAACTCGCGAAGCTAGATTCTTTTACATACGAATAGCTCATGTGATTCCAGGACTCAAATTGTGAGAATGCTCTTTTCACAGCTGTAAAACAATGTAAATGTAAAAGTTTTTGTTATTAATAGCGTGTCGATATTGCCCCAAAATAGTGTTTAATAAATGAAATACTTAGCCTTGCTAGTTAAATGCCATTTAGTATTACTCTATATATTTAACTAGTAGTTTAACTTTACTCTGTAAACTCTAAAGCAGCTTTTTTTTTCTGTAGAAGATTACCAACACTTTAATTTTCTAATGCCGAAACTTTTTTAACATTATGCGTACGCAAAAGTTAAAAGCATGGTACTTTGAAATGGGGTTAACTATTTTTCAAAAATAGTTTTCTGAAAGCGCATGGGTTGCGATGCTTTTTTTTTTTTTTTTTATTTCTGATTTTTTAAAAAGGATTTTAAACGATGGGGGTTTCGTATCGTTTTAACCGGGGAAAACGGTACGAAACATGTAGTGCCGTTTTTGTGAAACAACCTAATTTTCAAATAAAGTGCAAGTTAAATTTGCGCTTTAACTTGCACTTTTTGGAAAGGTGCAAATTAACCACCTTTTAAGCATGTTTAACCATTTACCACCCTGCGGTAGTTGCGGTGGTTTACCGCTACTGCGCATTACATCACACTTAAGGCTGCTCTTAAGTCAGAGTTTCAAATCTTCGAAACCAATGTTAACCTACGGGAAAAGTTGGACTAAGTTTTAGAATGTTCCTTTGAAGTTTTCGAGTCCGGAATTTTTTTGAGTATTTTTCAAGCCTATATCTCGGTCTTGTAGTTTTTACTTTTTTAAAATATCACTTACCGTATTTTTAAAAAATCGTTAAAAAATGAATTTTTTTAAAAAACGTGGTACTGTTCGACGTTTCGCTCTATAAAATATTTTCAAAGCATGTTACCGAAATTTGAAAAGCAACAAGACCAGCAAAACATTTCCAGCTTTCTTTTGAAGTTTTGTTTGAAATAATACGACCATTTTTAAAGATAAAAAAATCCGTCCAAAGTTTTAAAATATTTCCAAAAAAAGCTCGAAATTCCTATAAGCCACGCCTCCCACCGCTTCCCATGCAAGGGGACATAATTTACGAGGTCGATTAGCTTATTGACTCTCACTCCGGGAAGCGTTGCTGTTTCGGATTCGGACAATGGGGAAAGTGTGGTCCCCCTCTTCAGACCCTCAAACCGGCCAGACACAGAAGACAGACCACATGTTTTTTTCGAAAGGGAAGAAAATTGAGACAAATCTGCTTTTTCCAATGTTTGATTTGGAGAAGCTATGACTTATATCTTTTATGTAATCCTTTATATGGGCAAATTCCTGTTCCCACGGTACTATAAAAATATTTTTCACGAATTAAATGTTTCTACAGTTAGGTAAAAAAAACATTTTTTTAAAAATGTAAGGTTGAAAACACTACTGCTCTTTAATTAGTAAATCAAATGAGAAATTATTTAATGTAAGTAATTATTCATTTGTAGGTTATTGATTTAATTTTCTTCTACACAATCCATAATTCTTTTCTTCAAAAACTTTCTGAAGAGAAAAGCGTTGCCTTTACTTCTCCCCCCCCCCCTCCCGCCCTCTTTAAGACAACTGTGTATGCCACAGATAAAACTAACTAAATTGAGCGAGATAGAGTTTTTTTCGTTTTTTACTGAAGGAATAAAGGAATGATAAACTTTAAATGTTTTCGTAAATTAAAAAGAGATTTTTGAGAAAATGAATGTATTTTCAAAATTTTATATTGGCCTCTTTCTGAATGTAATGTTTCAATAACTTGTGTTTTAGAACCGAAAAAAAAATTTAAATATTGATTAAATCCATCAACATCTTCCGGTGGAGCTTTAATTTTGAAAAACAAAATTACATATAAAGGTCGACAGCTGGGAGGGGGAATACTAACAACCTCCTTTCTTTCTTTTATTTTCTTTTTTTTAATGATTTTTTTATGCCATTCGTAATATTTATTAGCCTTTTCCTTCATAAGATTATTCCATCTTTCGTTATCTTTTACTTCCTCTTATCCTACTTATCCGTAAAAGTAAAAAAAAAAAAAAAAAAAAAAAAAAAAGCAGAACGAAAGCAGTATCGCATTACAAGAATATCGTTAAAAATAGGAAAAAGTCATAAACAAGTGAAGTAAATAAATATACATTGAAAAATAAAAAAATTGAAAGTAGGGGTTTGAGATGGGGTAATTGTGTCTGTCGGTCTGTCTCCCCCTCCCCAATAACATTTGAATTAATTGTCCGATTCGAAAGATTTTTTTTCCCTGCATTCGAAAGATCTTGGCGAGGACATCTCATTTTCATATTTTACTTTTGATTTGAACAATTTTTCATTCAATTTTGAACAGTTCAAAAATTCTGAACATTAACGCCTTCCGGAAAAAATGAAGCAAAGTATGCAAATTCTGGGCAGAAGATCCAAGTTCCTTTGAACAAGCTTATTGGAAGGAGCTCTCGGCGTGAAATATTTTTTTTATCCACTCCGAAATTCATACAGTTCAAAAAAAAAAAAAAAAAAAAAAAAAACGACAGCGCCTACGGGAAAATTTCAGTCGTATACAAATCCTGAGCTAACCAACCGATTAACTTTAAATAAACTTTATCGGAAAGATGTTATGACGTAGAACATATACAGTGGAAATCCGCCATTCGTCCTTGTCCCTCAATTCGTACGGCGCCAGGGGTCAGCTGGGTCGCCAGTTTGGCTTTTTTTAAGAAAAAAATCGAGAAATTATGCTCATTTTGAACTCGTCTAGAAGTAATTTGTTTCGCGTTTTGGATTTTTTTTAAAAATTTTAATATTTTTTGAGATTTTAGTGACAATTTTAGCTTTCTAAGGGGGCATCAAAAAAAGTGGTTGAAGAACTTTCTTCTTCGGAGGAGGAAAGTAGTAAGAAAAGCATTTCCTTTGCAGAAATTAAAGAGCTGTGTTACTCCTGGAAGAAAACGCAGACAGTGGTGGGAAAACGGCATCCCAACACTGCTGTGGTCAACAGCAATGTTGGGATGCTTTGTTCAATGACAATGTTATTGGCCATTTTAGAAAAATTCTGAACAATCGTCAAAGGCAGACAACATTGGACAGGTTTTTCGGGAAAGAAGCCCAAGATCCTTCTAGTGCAAAAAGAAAGGACAACAGAAAGGGAGAAAACACTTGAAGGAATGTTACCTGAGGTTTTTATAGAAGGGGCCTCCTCTTCCTCTCCCAGCCCTTTCATTTCCTCATCTCAACATTCCACATATGCCACCAGCCCACCTCAGTACCAGCAAAGTGCAGTTAAATTCTAATTTATCTATAATTTCATGTACAGTACTGTACATTTGTTTTTCATAGGTGTTAATAAGCAACCATCTGTGTGTCTGGAACGGATTAATCCAATATATACTGTATTTTATGTGAAAAAATAATTCGCTATTCGTACAAGTTCCCATTCGAGCTGCCTCCTGGAATGAATTGTGTGCAAATAGCGAGGCTCCACTGTACAGTACACTTCCTCGGGGAATGGCGAAAAGCATGGGACATTGTTTAGAAAACAAACCACATGTTTCTTTTCTTGAATCGCAAAAATTATTTTCTTCACAGTTCACATGACTAAACTAAATACAGTGGAACCTCGGTAGCTCGACGCGCAGATAAGTCGACTAACCCTTGGTAAGTCGACATATCCCTCCCCTAATTGGCTTAATGCTAATTTCAATGGGCGAAAAACTAACTTGACACACAATTTTCAGAAACCCCTGTAAATCGACCTCCATTTTGTCTTCTTATTAACTTTTTCCTCCGGTATTTTTTCACGGTGCACAATGTTTCTTCATCAATAAATGAATTCTTTTCTGGAAAGTGTTCCTAGAAAATTTCCTTATTCCCCTTGTACCTTTCTACGAACACGAGAAAAAAGTTAATTGCAAATTAGCAAGCCTAATAGTGTTGGGGAATTTATGTTTTCTCTTCAGAGGGAAAAGCAAACAAAAATTATGGATTTTTTTTCTCACGAGGTATTCTGATTTAATGCTTATATATTTATTTATTGTAATGTATAACTTTTCAAAATAATAATAGATAAATAATAAACGGGAATAATTTCCTACACTGGAATTGGCTCTTATAACTTGAATGGCAAGTAAAGAACAATAGACCAATATCAGCAATTGAAGTTACGGAATCTTGGTAACTTGACACCTGCTTATCTCTACGGCCCGCGACTTTTTTAACCTTTTCAGTTTAGTCCGCAGCTTTCCAAAGGCTGCCCATTCCTGGTTATGCAATGTTTGCTGTGTGGCACTACGAAATAATATCTTATCATTAGCTAAAGAATAAAAACGGTTTGGTTGTTTCTCATCCATAAGCTTACTTCTTTGTATTGCAACACGGGCTCCTTGTAACTCTGAAACACGTGTCCGCAATTTTCGATTATGTTGACGTTTTATTCCTTAGTTTCGCAGCTCAAATGTAGACTACTTATTTCTCTACATTAAATTTATGCATACGAAATCTCGTAATTAAAGAAAAAAAAACTTTTTGTCTCTTATGCAAAATTTCTGCATATGATTTAAGTCAGGGGTTCACAACTTTTTTTTTCCTAGCGAGGCCCTTCTAAAACTCGGAAAGAAAATGGCGAATAATCCCTTTGGTAGTCCTTAGTAAACGGGTAAGAAAGCAATAAAATTTGCTTGCACATTCATTTTTCAAGCTTCACAACAGTTCATAACAAGCAATGAAACACAATTATAAAACATCTAAATGGAAATAAAAACTAACATAATAGCTACAATAATAATAATATTAGTAATACAAGCATTTAAAAAATTAATCACTTATTTTTATAATTTGTTCTTTTTGTATAATTAATAGTAGCAGTAAACATACGAATTCGCAAAAGCTCTGTTTTTAATAATTATTTCCTCGATACTGCGAAACAGTTGTGGAATAGTGGAATGACACCAGACATATAAGTAAAAAAATTTAGAATCAATCAATAAATATCTTACGGTTCCATTTTACGTTAAAATATACAAAATTCGCAACATTTATGGAAATTTACAGAAATATTGGGAAATTTACATGTTTTCAAATTTTCATTGCGATAGAGCAGGAAAGTTGGAATAAAGTATTATTAAAATGTGAGTACAAAATTTGAAATTAAAATATCTTCCTTCGCACTAGCATGGAAAAAGTGAGAAATGGTAGTAGAAACATACCTCTAAAATTAATATAGATCAATTAATACCTTTTGATCAATAAACCACTTTACGATCCAAATTTTCAAATTTACGCAATGCAAAAATAAGTGCATTTCAAATTTTATGCGTATAGTTCCTATGCCCCACAACTTTTCCGTACTATCGGGAAAACAATTTTATACAAAAAAAAAAAAAAATCATTTTTAATCTCCGTTCTAATATGTATGAACATTTTTTATTTTGCGTTAGCAATTAAAAATCCAGCCATTGCAATATTATATTCGCCATTTGAAATTTTTCCCCTGAAAAAAAAAATCAACCATTTCCATTGACTAGGTTTGAGATTAAAAATTCCCTAGTTAGCATGGGAATTAATTAATTTGAAAATTGTTTTGATTTCATCTGTCATTTTTTGCTCTTTTCACCGGAGAAAAAAACTCTCCAAAATAATAATAATAATTACGTTTTCAATTATCTTCTTAGTCCACTGATGGGCATGTGAACCCGAATTGTTAATATTCTCTGTCAGATTACTAATCCCTACAATAAGGATGCGTTTTTTTTTCAATGGGTAAATTTTTTCTTGAATTTTGAAGGTTAATATGACGGGATCTCAATATGCATTAAATTTAACATTGATTTTAGACTTTGAGTCACCATATGACATTTATTTTTCATTATTATTATTTTTGTTGTTGTTAATATTTTTTTTTTACGAAAATGAGAGAAATCCGTTCGTGATGCATGAAAAATTTCAGAATTTAAAAGTTATTGTCTCATTTTTTAACTGTATGTTACATTCCTGCAAATTTGTATTTTGTAATGAAATTTAGCTTAACGAATCTTTTTATTTCGCACATCCCAGAAAACACAAAACAAACAAACATGACAAGGAAAAGAACTATGTAGAATTCATTTCAGAAGATAATTCCATACATTACAGGTTTTGCATTTGAATAACTGAATTTGTCACTAAATCTTCTTGTCATTTATTTGTGCATGTACATTATTTTCAGATTATTCACTGTTAATCATGTACTTCCGTCTTCAAGTTTCAAAAGTTATATTGAAACATTTTTTGAAGTAATGTCAAGTTTGACAACAAAAGCAAGACCAGTGTCCGCCATTAGTGACCACGAGCATTGGATAAATTATTTCGGTCGCCAAGCAGGCGATAAAGGTCAATTTTAAGGAATGCACTGAAAACTTGAAGAAAAGAAACTCTGTACAAGTTTCTTTCTTCAAGTAATCACAATTGTGATTACATGGAGTACATCCAATGAATGTACTTTCAGTGAATATTTTAAAATAAATTGTGATTTTTTTTTCTGTTTATGAAAATTTGGTATTTTCAGAAAAAGATGATCTTTACTTTTATGATGTTCGTATTTTTTACTTGTTACGTGTGACGACGAAGTGTGATATTTATTTATTGCGTCTGTATACATTAGAATTTTTGTAAACTTCCAAATTTGCAAAATGGACGCTTAATTTAGCATGATATACATTTAAATAAGAATTTGATTAGAAGTTACAGTATAATAGTTTATTATAATACAATTGTCGTAAGATTGTTGATCACTATTTATCTCTTTTCAACAAGCTATTTGTTTTCATCCCCCCCCCCCCCCGATTTTTTTAGAGTCAAATCATAGTGTAACTGACAAAGCATTCAATTTAAAAACTTCAGAGGAGGGAGCACTACTGATATTGACTAACTAGTTGCCGAAACACTATTAAAACTCTCGATCACAACAAATGAAAAATATTGAAATAACTATGCGGTTATGCTTCTTGTTGACTAAGGAGTTAGCTGTGAAATAATACAACTGAAGTATAACTAATGCGGTGCAGGGAAAAAATTTTGATAAGTAAAACGACATTTTTTAGGAGACTTACTATTGTAGTTTTTTTATGACAATTTTTTATTTCAGGGTTGTTGTGAAATAAAAAATTGAAATGAAGGAAGCAGTATCGGATCTCGGAGTTTTGCGTGGCGGGGTATAACGTTTAATGCCGCCCCTTTCCCTCCATCCAATGATTGTTCATAATTTCACATCACATTTTATACGCTTTCCATTTTTTTAAGGATTTTTCACTTGGGGGACATTGATAAACTCAATAAACTTTCCTTAATGTTCCCACTGCATGGCATTTTCAGCTCAACATTGAGGGGGGAGGGGGGGGTAAAGCCCAAAAGGATGCTTTGGAAATTTGTAAAAGACAAATTATGGTATTGTTTGAGTATAGCATGATCTATATTTCACTGTCGCAAGGGAAAAAAAAAACCTTCGCGTTTTTAAATTTAAATTTTTAAACTTTGATATTATAATATTCGCCGCCCCCTCACATGAGCCGGCCGACTGATCAACGACGTAACATAGTATACCTCAATTTTAGAGTTTCTGACAGTTTATACAAATAAATATTTCTATTAATCGGTTTTAGTCGTTTGCAACATAGCCGATCAATCAAATGGAGTGGAGAGCTGGGATTTTAAAGCTCTTTTTCCAAAAGTTAAATTATCTAAATTAAATACATATTTTCTTTTTTATTCTTTCTTTCCTTTTTTTTTTTTTTTTCTTTTTTTTTTGCGCAGTTGAATTTTCGAAATTCTCGTTTTAAAAAAATTAAGGATTTAAATGTTTTTTCTTCTTTTTTTATTAACCAATATTTTGTGAATAAATTTTTTGTAATGCTAGTACGTTTTAGAACTTTAAAGATAGGTTTCGTTATTATCGATTCGGTTTCGGTTTTTAAATAGAAAAGAAATTAAAGTTTACAATTTCCATGGAAAAAAGTGCAAGAATAAACATTTCTTCTGTTACTTGTGATCTTTTTAATTTCTCCTTTTAATGGTTCACAAAATTGAGCAGATCATATCATACAGAAAACACAAAAAAAAAGTTTTTTAGTTTTTTAATGAATGTATCTTGAAGGTTTTATAAATTTAAATACAACTATAACCGTGTGAAAAAACTGAGAAAATACAGTTTTTAAGAATACATAGCTAAGTACGCAGTGCACTTGAAACATTAAAAACTATTTGACTACAACTTTTTGGCCAATTCATTTTAAAACTTCTGAATTATAACAAAATTGGTTTGTTTTCGTCGAGTTTCGTAGTTTGAAAAGTGACAGATTCCGCAAAGTTATGTTCTATATCTGTGATGTTTCATGAAGAGTTCATTCTAGACTTTAAAACGTGCAGGACGCTGAAATTTACAAAAAATAGCAGGATAGTGAGCAATATACGTTTAAAAGACATGACTTTCGAAATGTGTGCGAATGGACATTAAAGAACATATATATATATGTACATCAGGGGAGTACGCAAGGGGGGGGTTTAGGGGTTTAAACACCCTCCCTGAGCTCAGATAGCTGTCTAAATTAGGGAAATAATAGTGCTTTATTACATACCCGAACTTCTTTTAGTAGTTTCAGAAAATTATGAATACCCCCCCCCCCCTTGAAAACATTCTGCGTACGCCACTGATGTACATAAATCTATATATAAATACAGGCTTGTATTTAAGGTATTGTGCGCCCGTGTGCAGCAAGTTAACACAAACAAGGAAACAAGCTCTGATTTTTTATATTTAGATTTGATATTTAGAAATAGAATCTCCCTAGTATAATATCAAGAATCGATATTTTAATGTGTTATTTTTATAGGAATGATATAATAAAATGTTATGTTGGGCTGTTCCCTATCGCTGCGCATACATCACCAGACACCTTCTCATAAATACGAGTCACCGTGTCTAGACTATTAGTTTTTGTAGAATATTCTTATTTTACAACGGATGTTTAATAACCTTTATTATTATTTGAAATAATGTATAACTGAGTACTAAGACCCTCTGAGGAGTCACCGGTTCAGTTTGTCTCCTCCTATCGATTCGCCATTGGATGTTATAACCGATGTGTCTTTCAAAACGGTCTCATTACAAACAAGTTCGACCGTGTACATAAGAATGTTCCTAATATGCTTCCCTTCCCCCTCTCCTTCCTTTTCTTTTTATTAATTTCCTTCAAATATTTTTATGAAATAAAAGTATTTAAAAGAAAGTATCTAAAACCGATCCTAATGTTGCTCAAGTTAAAGCAAGTCAGATTGGTCATCTTGAAGAACTTAAAATTTAGTGTATCATGATCACAAATCTAAATAGGTGAAAGAAGGGGGAAAGTCCATAAATCTTATTTTTAAAAAATCGTTTAAGGGGGTGGGAGGTGGGAGACTAACGAAAAATAAAATTAAATATGCCTTAATATGCACGTAACATTGTAACGCAATCTTCCATTCCATGTACTAGAGTTTTTGATTTAACCGGAATCTTGCGTCAATATTTGCCTTGGTGGTGTGATTTGGAACCGAATGAGGATTTGGTGTCCAAATAACAATAAAGTACTAAATTGCAAAACGCATTTATGTTACATAGAAATATATAAAGCAAATAGAAACATGTTTCTAATTGCTTAAAGAAGGTCTAGTTTTAGTCCCATAAAATAATAAGTAGTTTCAAATATTTTTCTTGTTGACCAAATATTAGGGATTTGAGTGATCCCTAATATTGATTAGCGGGGGGGGGGGGAGGGGGGTAACAAGAAGTGTGACATCCTGCATTTTGCAACATAGCGTAACATGTGACAAAGGGGGGCAGGGGGGTCCGCTGAAGTGGGACATATTGTGACGAAGGGGAGGAGGGGGTCAAATACATGGGAAAAAAGCGTGACATCATTTATGAACGGTCCCTTATCAAAAATTTCTAAATTGCAAATACAGAAGCAAATTTCAAGACAAAAATGCTGAAATCTTTAACTTTGCGGGAGTGCACCGCAAAGGCAGTATCTAGCTGGAAGACCACGGTTCCTCCCCCCCGCCCTGAATTTTCTTTAACATAAGTGGATCGAAGACAGGGCCCCCCTCCCAACAAAAAAAAATTCTGGGTACGCGCCATCGCTATTAGAGGGAATATTCACCCTATATGTTTACATATATAGGGTGATCATTCCCTCTATGAGTGATGTGTATATATATATATATGTATGTATATATATATATATATATATATATATACGAGGTGTGTCTAAAAAGTTCGATGAATGGTCTCATAAGTGGGTATTCAAAGTTTGATAGAAGCACGCGTGCCTGTGTAGACACGCACGGACATGTCTGGACCTGACCTCTGTCGGTACTAGCGCAAAGCTTCTAGTGCAGTGCTTATTGCATTCAGTCTAATTGAGTGACCCGAGTAGTATGCGTCATGGAGCAACGACACAACATTAAGTTCTGCTTTAAATTGGGTAAAACGGCGACAGAAACCCATGAGATGTTGGTGCTGGTGTACGGGCAGGATGCTGTGAGTAGGAAATGTGTGTATGATTGGTTTGTACGCTTCCGCTCTGGTAAGGAATCTGTGGAGGACGAACCACGTTCAGGCCGGCCATCCACAAGCAGGACACCAGAAAACACTGAACGTGTGAGAGAGATGCTAACAAAAGATCGGCGATTGACTCTGCGATTAATAACAGAAGAATTGGGTATTAGCAAAGACACAGTAGGGACCATCATCCATGAAGAATTGGGCAAACGCAAGATTTGTTCACGATTTGTGCCGCACATGCTAACAGATGATCAAAAAGCAAGACGTTTTGAGATGTGTGGCGATTTCATTGCCATGTGTGACAGGGATCCTACCTTTCTGGGTTCCATTGTTACAGGAGACGAGTCTTGGTGTTATCAGTACGAACCCGAAACGAAAAGACAATCGATGGAATGGCGATCACCTTCTTCCCCGCGACAAACAAAATGCCGTGCGGTAAAATCCAAAGTTAAGACCATGTTAATCACATTTTTCGACAAAGAAGGAATCATCCATAAGAAATTCGTTCCTGCTGGCCAAACGGTGAATGCCGTATTCTACTTGGAGGTTCTCAAACGTTTGTTAAAGCGCATCCGGCGAGTTAGGCCACAGATGTATCAGACCGGAAATTGGGTGTTACTGCACGACAATGCACCATCGCATACCAGCATCATGGTACGACAATTTTTGACTCAGAGTGGCGTGACAGTTTTGAAACATCTACTGTACTCTCCAGATCTGGCGCCTGCTGATTTTTTTTTGTTTCCACGTCTTAAGACTGTCCTAAAGGGATCACAGTTTGTGGACGTCGAGGAGGTTCAGAACCAAGTGACGGCTATTATGAGAACGATTCCACATCAAGACTTCTCCAATAGTTTTCAAGCGTTATACGAACGTTGTCAGAAGTGTGTTGTGGCTGGTGGAGAGTATTTTGAAGGTCAATAAATGTACTTACAATTAACATTCTGTTTTTATGTTTTTATCATACCATTCACCGAACTTTTTAGACACACCTCGTATATATATGTACAGTAAAACCTGTAAAGTTGACCACCTTTGTAGGCTGACCACCTGTCTAAGTTGACCACTTTTGCCAGGAACAGAATTAGCCCTATATTATCTAATGTAGAGAAACTTTTGTAACTTGACCACCTAAGTTGACCACCTGTCTATGGTCGTGACCACTTATGTAAGCCAAATTTGAGAGGGAGTATTACAAAAAACCCTTTGTAAGTTGACCGCCTAATTTTTACTATATATGTTTGATTATTCATTTTTGAAAGTATTAAAAAAAAAAAATAGCTTCTCCAAGGTATTTTTTATGCTATAAGTATGACCAGCATTTGTCTGAATGGATGAAACATCAATATAAAGTTTGCCAGTTGTAAATTAACCAAATGGGTGAAACATATGTCTGCATTTTGATGCGCATTTGTGTTTTCTTAACGTGAATAGTAATTGTTTTTCAGTTTCACTCTTTTATTCTTTAAATAAGTTTATTCCTTTTTCTTTGATCCGATATAGCCAATTTGAAAAATATATATTTTTAGGAAATCATTAGCATCATATACGTAACTGGCATTATTAATATGATATTTATCTTAATTTTAACTAAGTGTTTTACTTTTGAAGTTGTATAGCATACATTGTAAGTCATTCGGGTTAATTTTCTTTAATGATATTTCAGTTAATTGTGAAAAAAGCTAATCACTATTTTAGAGTAACGTTAATACATGAAGCTATATTTTAATTAATTATAAATGAATAAATGCATAGTGTAAGAAATATCAAAAAAAAAAAAAAATATCCACCCTCTATAAGTTCACCACCTGTCCAAGTTGACCACTAAAGTGCTGCACCGCAAGTGGTCAACTTACACAGGTTTCACTGTATATATATAATATACGTGTGTGTGTGTGTTATATATACAGTGGCGTTCCTATCATGAATGTTACCCGCCGGGGCGCTAATTTGCAATTTGTGGGACACCCCTCCACCCAAAAAAACTCCACATTTGTTGTGTTGAATAAACTTGTAGTTTATATATTTTCAATAGTGCAAAAAAAAAAAAAAAGAAAAAAACTTAACAAATTCAATTTTATTTATTTGGTGCAAATTTCAGTTAACTACATTTATTTGCAGTTATGATACATTGAAATAGCATTGGTAAAATTGTATAGAGAAATGAAAGGGTCTATTAATTCAAGTATGTGTATTTTTCGAAAACCCTACATCATTTAGGGGCCACCTTTAACATTCAACAAAAAGGTTCTCCCCCCTCTCCGCAGTGACGCAAGACGCAACTTATATATATATATATATATGTGTGTGTGTTATATAGATTGGGTTTTTATGGGGGGGAGGGGGTTCGTTTTCTGGGAGTTAGCAGAATTTTGAAAGAGGTCATCGCTCTCAGAATCATATTCTACTCCTTATCAAAAAATTGCAAATACTAGGAGGGTACAGGTGGTGTTGTATTTTTTACTTTCAGCATTACTATATATCAGTCTAGTCCCCCTCCCCCCCCCCCCTAGTTTCTAGTTAGGATTCTTCTGGCTATGGAAATATTTTTTCTATCTTATCTGGGCACAAATGATACGATAATGTCACTAAACCATCGGTGATACATCGTAATTTGTCCGATCCAATAATTGTCATTAACAAGTTCTATAGATTTTCCTATTTGAGATCATATATTTAGCTATATGAGGTCTGCAGTTTTTTAACTGCTTCCACTTAATGTTTGATCGTGTGTCCCATGTAAGCATTACTATTTTAGGATAGCCAATAATATAGTGCACGAAGCACACATCTCAACTGCGCAATCAGTCTATCGAGCGATAGGTTATAAACCAACTGTGTTCCATGAAAAAGAGGGTTTTAAAATATCTTTACGTTATTAATATGGGATTGTGAAGAGGTCCTAAGAAAAAAAAATAGATTTGGAAGGGGAGGAAAGCACTTCTCGAAGAAACAATGTTTTAAGCCGGCATACACACACACACTCAGACTGGAAAATATATTTACTTTTCAGGAACGCTACAGGATCTGGAATACAAAGGTAAACTTCAGAAAATAGAAGATAGTTAAGCAATGAACTGAACAGTTCCTGACAGATTGAGCTCCCCCCTCCCCCCATGTGAAGAGAAACAAGTCAGATCCAGTCAGGGCGATTGTACCCAATTTTGAAATCAAGCTACTATATAGTGCCCTAGGTTGAAAGACAGAAAAAGCATGAAAAAGGTGTGCATCAGGACTATCACCATTGGGCTTTATGTGTTTGTGTGTGTTGTGGAGGCATGGCAGCTCTTTGGCTAGATATTTGTGTGCTCGAGCTGGCTTTATTTACAATGGTAAATACGGAAAAACCTTTAAATGACAATGTTAAAGGGTGGTTTAAACGTCGGGGGACACCTATTTAATCATAGAAAAAAATGGAGCTGCAGTCACTAACCATTTCATGTCCAGAATTTTTAGAAAAGAAAAACTAAAGCTGTTAGGATTATCCACGTGGATGATATTTCACTGAAAAAAATTATTTTTAGTGGAGTAAAAATTTAAACTTTGGCGTAGTTAAATATGAGAATTACTGCAATAAACAAAGTTTAAAATTATGCAATATATATATATATTGAACAAAAACATAAATGAAAAAGGGGCCAAGTTCGGTAGAACAAGCAATCTTCGGAGTAGTCGGTGTCACCGATAAAAGAGTTGAAATATGAGAGGTGCCAACTTCCATAGCAGATATTTTAATCATATCTGTAGGAGTGTGCAATGTTCTTCAATTCATTTAAAAACAACTTGTTACTTTCGGGATCATTCATAAATGATGTCACGCTTCGAGGGGGGGGGAGGGGGTTCGTGAAATTGTGACAAAGTGTGGCAAGGGGAGGGTAGGGGTAACAAGAAGTGTGACATCAGGCTTATACAACATAGCGTGACGTGTGACAAAGGGAGGGAGGGGGTCCGTTGAGTGTGAAATTTTGCGACAAAGGGAGGAGGGGGGGGGGGGGCAAATATATCAGAAAAAAGCGTGGCATCATTTATGAACGGTCCCTTCTCTGGTATCCGATTTCTAACTTGGCAAGTTTTAAATGTCAATACATTATATTCAAAAAACTCCCCCAAATAGAAACATTTCTAACAGGCAGTTAGTAAAATCATGTGGCAAGCTATAATAGTTAATTGTCTTCTTGTGTTCTTGAACGTAACTTATCTTAATGAGCTACTTATTTTTTGTATTATTAGTCAGGATAGTAAAATTGAAAGTGCTCTTTGTTTGAAGTTAAATTTTGAACTATTTTGTTTTGATATAAGAGAAAAACAAAGAGGGACAAAAGAAAACAATTTTATGCCATCTTTGAACGTACCTGATTCCAATTTAGCAGTAAAGCACTGTAGTTCCGTTACAAGAAATACAACATCATGTATTTTTTTTCCAAATTTCGGATTTTTTCTTTTATATAAACTTAATTGTCAACCTTGATGCCAAGTTTCAAATTTTTCTAAGTCACTTATTATTAGTAGTTTTGTTTTTGATGAGTGAGTCAGTCAGACAATGATAAAAATTACACTTTTTAGACCTTAGTAATTCTATAACTATCAGAGTTACATCGATGAAATTTAATATTCTAAGGGTTCAAGGGGCCCCTATTTGAATCACAAAATTTCAAGTATGTCGGCCTAATAGTTTTTGAGTAATGATGTCGAAAGTAGCTTGAAATGGTTCGGGTAAAAATACACATTTCCCGGTGTCGTCGTCTTTGAACTTGGCGGACACACTGCCGTGTGTCTAGATATTCTTTAAGAAATGAAACGTAACTAAAACATCTATATGGAACACACTCTTTACCACTTTTGTGGAATTACCCATATATCCTAGCGTTTTCTATTAATTTTAACCAAATTTTAAAAAACAACATTGTTTTCATTTCTGAATGCCTTTTTTTTTTTTTTTTGGTTTGCTTAAATATATAAAAAAATCAAGGATATATACGCGTCATTAAGATTTCGATGTCTTACAAGATAAAATCATATTCTAAAATCGCTAACAGTAACAGTTCCCAATTCTAGCAGTAGATTGAAAGAAAAAATGTACTTCGAAAAATAATAAACATTGTATTTTACGATAACTCATGTGATCATGTGAACTGTATTAAAAAAAAAGAAAAAAGAAAGGAAGAAAGAAAGAAGTCGGCTTCAACAGTGTGCTAGTTTCAAGAAACAATTTGTGCGTTCCAAGGAGAGTCAAAGATTTTTCCGAGGTTGAGAAAAGAAACAGAGCCCCGGGGGTCAGGAGCAGTGTCTTTTTCTAGGAAAAGGGTAGATGTTTTGGACCCCGCTCCGACCGCAACTACCAGCAGGGGTGTCGCGGGGATCCCCTTCAAAAGATTTATAGCTGTCCATTGAGAGACATAATGATTGACGCTGTCCATCACAAGAATAGGCCAATTACCAGCGCAAAGAGATTGAATAAGACACTCCCACATTGTTGCCACTATTTCGGAGATTTTGTCAGCGCTGAGTTTCCGATTTGGTAGTGAAGAGCCTTAAGGATAGTCTCTCTTGCCTTCGTATCCATATACTTTAGGAACTCACCGTGGATATAATCTCCACCCGGAGATTTCCTTAATGCTAGTCTATTTATAACTGTGTTTAATTCATATTTCGAAGAACAAAAACAACACAATTAAACTATTTTTCACTTTTGAATTTTTTCCTGTTTATAGGGATACTAATTAAGGTTTATTAGATTTTATTTTGAATAGATGTATTCCAAAATTAAAAAAAAAAATATCCTTACCAAAAAAGGAAGCAATCGACCTTTTTTTTTTTTTCTTCTTAGCTCATCCCCCCCCCCCCCCCCTGTTGTATGAAATGTTTGTAAACAAATTAAGACGTATAATAACATTCTTGTTTCGTATTTCGTACCTAGATGGCAGCACGTGCGTACGCTTATTTTCTGATTGGAAAAAAAAAAGGAAAAAGACGGAAGGAGTGAGAATTTGTTACAAGGTCTAGGTCAGCAACCTTCAATTAAGAAATGAACAAGCAATTTTGAGCTAGGTTGATGCTAGGCGGATTTTATGTATTTGAATTAGAACAACAAGAAGTTACAACAGTTTAGAAAGCTCGTATAAATAAATATGTATGAAAAATCAGGGCCGGCGTTAGCACGAATGGCGCCCTGAGGCAAAAAACTTTTTCCCGCCCCTACTATATATTATGAAGAAATATAGATTAAAAATGATCGATACAAACTTTATTAATACATATTAGAAGCTTCAGAATCAAAAAACTAATTTTGGATGGGGGGATTGGAGAATGTCATGGTGTTGACTTCTGTTCTGGAGGTTTTAAAAATGAGGGTAAAATATTAAGCAATAGTAACATTAATAGTAGTGATTTGAGGCATCATAAAATGTTTAAGACAAGCAAAATGGGCATGCTCAGGTTTCTATATACTAATGCTCGCAGTATCAGGAATAAGATGGACGAGTTAAATAGTGTTATCGCAGGTGAGGAGTTGGATATTATTGGAATTACGGAAACATGGGTTACTGATGATGATAAGGATTTAGTGAGCATTGCTGGATACAATTTGTTTAGGCAAGACAGGCTGGGTAAGAAAGGTGGAGGGGTTTTATTCTATATTAAGGACACTTTTATTTGCAATGAATTGTTCATTAATAATAAGCCTAATGATATTGAAATGATCTGGGTGAGTTGGTGAGCAATAAGGGGAAGAAGCTATATTTGGGAAATGTTTACAGGCCGCCTAATGTTAGTCAGGATCAGGACGAGGAGATGTATAGTGTTATTAGGGACATGTCTGGTAAGGGCTCGGTCATCATGATGGGGGATTTCAATTTCCCGGGCATAGACTGGAATAGTTTTTACACTAGCAATGGTAGGGAAGAAGATTTTCTGAAAGTGATTGGGGACTGTTTTTTGGATCAAGTTGTTACCCAGGGGACTAGGCATGGTGCTGTCTTGGATCTAGTTTTTTGTGATGTCGGAAGTTCTGTTCAGGGGTTGAGTATAGGGGAACATATTGGAGATAGTGATCACAATACTATTAGGTTTTGGACCAGCTTCGATGCTCACAAAGGTGAGCATTTCAGATTTGTACCTAACTTCAGAAATGTTGATTATGTTGCACTTCGGCAGGGTTTGAAAGAGGTTTTTTCTTCTGGGTTGGAAAATAGTGAAGCTGATCTTCAGTGGGAAGAGTTTAAGGGGAAATTGGAGAAAACAGTGATGGATTATGTTCCTTTTAGAAAGAAAGGGGATTTCACGAAAATTTGGCCCATGTGGTTCGCTAGGGAGGTGAAAGAAGCTCTCAATTATAAGCAAGCCACTTTTCGGCGACTAAAAGAGACTGGGTGCCATGCTGACAGGATTTTGTATTGTGAAGCTAGACGTACTTTCAAGTATTTGGTACGGAGTAAGAAAAGGGAATTGGAGCAAAAGCTTGCAGATAACATGGAAAGGAATCCTAAGAAATTTTTTGCTTATGCTAATTCAGGGAAAGCTCGTAATACTCAGGTAGGCCCACTAGTGGATGAGAACGGGAACTTGATTCAAAATGAGGGAGATATTGCTGATATTCTAAACAATTTTTTTCCAGTGTATTTAACAGAAACTGTGTCTCAACAGTTGACATAAGCGAGACGCAAGCTAATACACAGCTTGAGGATTTTGTATTTTCTAGGGATGATGTGTTGTTTCATTTGAAAAAGATTAAATCAAATAAGGCTCCAGGACCTGATAATGTTTATCCAAAAATTTTAGTAGAATGTGCAGAGGAATTAGTGGATCTTGTCTTGACTATTTTCATATCTTCATATAACTCGGGGACTGTGCCAGTGGATTGGAAGCTGGCAAACATAACGCCGCTCTTCAAGAAAGGGTCTAAAACTAAGGCAGGAAATTATAGGCCTGTGAGTCTTACTTCCGTTCTTTGTAAAATTTTTGAAACTCTGATAAAAATCAAAATAGTGAATTTCCTGGAGGCTAATGGAGTGTTGACTGATTTTCAGTATGGTTTTAGAAAGGGTAGGTCCTGTACAACTAATTTGTTGCATTTCTATGACAAGGTTACCATGGCACTAGATAATAAAAAGTGCGTAGATGTTGTTTACATTGACTTTCAGAAAGCGTTTGATAAAGTACCGCATGAAGCTCTTCTTAGCAAACTTGCTTATATTGGTATTGGTGGAAAAACTTTAATTTGGGTTAAAAATTGGCTGACTGGGAGGAAACAAAGAGTAGTAGTGAAGGGCAATTATTCTCAGTGGATTGATGTTTTGAGTGGGGTTCCACAAGGTTCAGTTCTAGGGCCAATATTATTTATTATTTTTATTAATGATATTACTCAGAGTATTTCTGGGAACATCAATATTTTTGCTGATGATGTCAAAATAATGGGAATTGTGGACACGGAGGAACAAGTCAATCAGTTTCAAGAGGATTTGAATCAAATTTCTAGGTGGGCAATTAAGTGGGGTATGTCTTTTAATATTGGGAAATGTCAAGTGCTTCATTTTGGTCATGGGAATAAACATGTAACCTATTATTTACAAGGTTCTGTCATTAGGGAAGCAGAAGCAGTTGTTGATCTAGGAGTATTGATTAGTCATGACTTCAAGTCCAGTCAGCAGTGTAGCATAGTATTTAACAAAGCTAACAGGATGCTTGGGTTTATCAATAAGGCTATTTCGAACAGGTCTAGGGAAGTTGTATTGCCATTATACAGAAGTTTGGTAAGACCTCATTTGGAGTATGCTGTTCAGTTTTGGTCTCCGTACCTAAAAAAGGATATTACCTTATTGGAAAGGATTCAAAGGAGGGCTACAAGATTGGTAAGTGGTCTTTCAGACTTAGATTATGAGGTTAGGCTTAAAAGGCTCAATATGTATAGTCTTGAGCAAAGGAGAGTCAGAGGGGACATGATTCAGTTGTTTAAATTCATTAAAACGGGAAATGTTGATGGACTACAGCTATGTGCTGAAAGTAGAACCAGAGGTCATTGTTTTAAACTTTTCAAATCTCAGGCTAATCTTGAAATTAGGAAAAACTACTACTTCAATAGGGTTGTGGGCAGTTGGAATAGTTTACCGGAAGCGACTGTTAATTGCAGTGGGGTAAAAACTTTTAAGAAAGCTTTTGATGTTCATTGGGGACTGCTAAATTAACTAGGACCAGCCTAGCTGGGCCCTGAGCCTGTTGCTGGTCGTCACTTTTGTATTTGTATTTGTATTTGTATTTATATATATTTTAACTTTCAAAAAGCTGAAGGAAAGCAATCGCTGATCAGAATGGACTAAATAAGGGAAAATAAAAGCATAATAAGAGAAAAAGCAATAAATTGCGTTTTGCTCCTCATAAAATAGATAGGTTTGATTATACCACTAACTTTGAAGCCCAGCTGGGGTGGCTATTGAGTTGGAGAGTTAACCAATTCTACTGTTCAATTACAGTATAGTTTAATTACTTAGAAAAATCTTTGTTAGAACATTCGGAAGTTGTGGCATTCTTAGTATAGAGAGCCCATCCACCACGACAAGGGGGTACAAGGATGAGAAAAATCGGTTTTAACTGTCCAGAGCAGCGTTTCTCAACCTTTCAATATTCGCGGCCCAATTTTCTATCATAATTTTCATTGCGCCCCCCCCTTACCATAAAATGTATACAACAATAATGTATATGAGTACCGATTCTGTTTTTGAATTACTTTTAACTAACTGCCAAACAAGAGTAAAAACAAGTAATTTTAGTAATAAAATTAATTTAGTAATAAATCACTAATTGAATTTTGGGCAGGAGTAGCGGATCATTTTTCTTCACTGAAAACAAGGGCATTTCGCATTCTGTTACCATTTTCAACATCCTCAACAACTTTTGTGGAACTGGATTTTCTGCTGAGTCTTCTTTAAAGACAACCTATAGGTCTTGGCTTAATATAGAAACAAATGAGGGTGGCTATTTCTTATATTAAGCCTTCCTTCGAAAAACTTTGCTTTGAAAGACAGACCGAAAGAAGTTACTACTAATTATTAAATTTATTTTTAATTTAGTATGTTTTGATTAAGAAAGTTTTAATTTAGTAATTTGTTTTACTTTAATAAGTTATTAAATATGTCGAAAAGTATTTTGTTTTCTATGTGTATGTGTGCTTCCTTTCAGTCAGTTAATCAATTTTTTAAAGTAATGTTTTCTCTTGGATATTCTCGCGCCCCCCTTCTCGTGTCCTCGCGCCCCACTAGGGTGGCGCGCCCCACAGGTTGAGAATCGCTGGTCCAGAGGCCAAAAACCGTATAAGAAACAAACGTAATATAGGTTTTTAATTTTTTTTTAGATAAAAACTTGTTTTTTACTTATAAAGGTGCAGTCAATATTTATGGCCAATGCGCCCCTACGAACGGCGTGCCCTGAGCCGGGCGCCTCACCGCCTCAGCCTAGCGCCGGCCCTGTGATAAATAAATGGTTTTATTTCGACATTGACTTTATTTACGATTTTAGAAGAGCAGTTTTCCGATAATTTTCCTTAAAATTTTTGTCATTAGATTTGTGTACATCATGCATGCATGTATCACTTAACTTTATGCATTTATCTTTAAAAAAATGCTTTGACGCACTGCGCGAATGCTTACATTTTCTTCTCTTGTTTACTTACTTACGTATCTAAAACGGAAAGTAAAATTATTTCATTTTTGTTACTTTATTTTTTAACGAAACTAAAATCTAAAATATTGAATAAATAAATAAGTTAATGAACTAAAATAAAATTGAAGAAGTAAAAAAAAAAATTCTTTCGAAGATACTATATTACTAAAGGAAAACGGAATTTACGGTTAAGAGGCCCACAAAAATAAAAAATTTCAACAACGTTTAAAAAATATGCAATGTTTTCAAAAATAAATGCATCGCATATTTGACTTAAAAGTTATTTAAATAATAGCACAGATTCAAAGTAAATGTTTTTAATACATATCAGAAACGTAAATTCATAAAATGGTGCATAAGATGGAATAAATGTTTCGCAATATAATTTAGTTTGATGTCATTAAATTTAGTTATATGCTTCATGTAAAGATTTTCCCTACAATAGCATATTGTTTCCTGGAAGCTCTGATACTGTTTTTTACTGGTTGAGGGGGGAGGGACTTTCTTTGCAATTTTCCCTATCTTTCTTGAAAATTTGTTCCAAAGAGGAAATATTATAAGGTTTTAGTTCGTTATTCATATGATCTTTAATAAGGTTGTGTGTGTGTGTTAGAGATGGTGGCGGGGGACAATTGAACCCATCGCTCCCGTTTATTCACGTTTACGTCCTAGGATATGTTTCTTGATTCCCCTATTGACTAGGAGCTTGTTTATAGATATTTATATCATATTTCGAGATCAGAGATTAATAGCAAACGTTCTACCATCTGACGTAGGTTTTATAAATTTCCCCATTGCCTGCGCAGTAATCCTGAAACAAGCTCAAAGTTAATCAGGTATTGCATATGTACTAAAAATTTTTTTTTACAGCATAAAAGTGAAAGTTTAACAAGAAAACGTTAGTAAATTAATAATGTAAACAATTTTTGTGTGTACACACTTTAGGAGCTGTTCAAGAAGAGCATGTTATGCACAAGAAATATAATTCTTTCATTTTTAAAGTTATGCTATGTTCGACATCATATCTTGCCAAGTGTTATTAGTTTGTAAATCTCGTGCTTAGAGAAGCGGTGAGAAATTAAAAGAAAATGTATTTTGCGATCGAAAAACTTTGCGCGTAGCTACTAACCTGAGAAAGAACAATAAAAAACAAAATTTTCCGTGTGGTTCTACAGTCTATTTGTTCATTTGTCAGTGACCAACTTTGTAAAATATTAATGCATTTAATGTGAATAAACCACGTCTTGTTCCCCCCCAAATAAAACTCTTTGTTGTAGCAGTTAACATAATAAACGAGCTCTACATTTAGCTAATGTTATATTAATTTTGATAATTTAAAAGTTGTTACACAATTCCGTTTATAAAAACTACAATAAATCCATTGTTACGTTTGAATGTTCTTTCAAGGAATTCTTCGAATATTCTGTGAAAGAACTTGTTATAGGTTTCAAAGCCTGCATTTAACAATGAGTTAACATTACTTGAAGTTGTTTATATTTTGTCGGAAATCCTATTCTCTTTTTCAAGCAACCCTTTTAGCGTTGCTGGCACGTGCGATAGACTAAACTAACTACATTTCTGGCATTTTTTGCGCATAATGTGTTAGATGAGGGTACTAAACATGTTATTATATGCAGATGAAAGTTATGAAAGCAGTGGTAATGGTTTTATAAAAGTTTCAATTGTTATGGAGTAAAATCGTGATCTTCGTACTAAATCGGTTTGAAAAAATAATTTTAAATTGCTTTAGTCTCACGTCGTAAAAATGTAAAAAAATAAACTAATAAATAAATAAAAAATGTAAAAAAAAGAAAAAAGTTTTGCAAACAAAACAAAGGTGAGTTAAATGAGCTAGCTTTAAAGTAATTTTATTAGGAAGAAACACAACGCACGATTTTTAACCATCATAGTGCGTAAATATTCTACATAAATGTTTGTATTACTCATAACTTAATTATAAAATTAGAAAACATTCACTGTTATGTGTATGTATAGCAATCCCCCCCCCCCCCCCAATCTGGGGATTTTATTTCGGTGACGACGGAAAATCATGAAGATGCAAGTTTAATGATACGAGGGATATTGTGACTTGATATGCATATGTCATAACGTAGTCTATGAATTATTTATGTTTATTTATTAGTTATTTTTACTTAGTTACTTTTGATACAATAAATTCATTTCTAGTCTAATTTGTCTCACCAACAAGGACATTTCTATTCATTATTAATGAGCTATGTTAAAGTGATAGAGCAAAATTAAATAATAAAATTGTAATACAAATTTTTATTTCAAATAAGGATTCAATCAATTGTTTATTGCGCACTTTTAAAAATGTGTAAAATATCGCAGAACATATTTTTAAATAGAATAATTCGAAAAATCTTCTTAATTAAGTTTTTTAAATTTTTTTACTCGCTTTTAAAATAACTTACTTTCCACATGGTGAAATATTTGTGTGTGTATACTGCCCCTATCACTAGACTTGATCTGTTGCCAAAGGCGTATCAATTATCACCTGGAATCTACTATTCTGCCTTGGGTCAGGTGGAGTTTAATGGTCATAATATCCACGTTGTTTTAACTTCGGCGGATAATAGACATAAGAAATTGTTCAAAACCTTCAGATTTTTTGGTTAATATCTCGATTTACATTATTAAAGAACACATTGCATTAAATTATGGACAGAAAAAAAATTGACTAAAACAATTTTATGAGGGTTTCTTTTGGAGATGTATTTATGACCATTTTATCCCATGGGGTGGACTAGATCATAATTAAAAAAAAGACACAAAAACGTAGTATTAATAACTTGTAATGTTTAAAAATACTCAACAACTCAATTGAAAACTTGCAGCTAAATTATCATTGCAATCTGTAGAAATTGTCTGCAATCTGCCAGCCTTTTTCTTATCAATTGTTATACAGAGGAATAAAAAAAACTACAGGCATTCTCTAAATTATTTAGGTATCATCTACAGACTCGATCAACTTGATTTAAAGCAAGAAGTCTCCATAGACGCATAATAGGTTTGTTAGCAATTAAACAGTCTGCAAAAGGAATTTTCATGGACTCTAAAGACAATCTTTAAATCCTACAAGTGTACTCTACACAATCAACATATATAACTTCCATAGACTATAGACATACTTTATTCATTACATATATTCCAAACAATTCACAAATTATGGATAAATTCGATCATGACTTCATGTATAAAAAGTAAAATGTCTATAGAGATGCAATGTAAATAACTAACAACATCAAAACTTAAGTGTTCTAGTGGGGTTAGAATATTTAATTCAATATTTAATTTTCATGTTTATCTATTTTAAGCCACTACTTATTATTCTATTTTACAGCAACTGTACAACTCAACTCTGTTCGTTGTTCTTAAGCTTGTAAGAATGTAAACAGTACAGAATGTCTTAATCTAATACTGCAATTCCATCTTATTTAATCTTCTAAATAAAGTACTTTTTCAACATCAAGGATTCCAGATTTATTCCAAGTCTTATAAGTGGTAACAATAAATATTACTGTTCAAAATAGGAGGCGTTTGGAGCAAATCAAATTTAGTAGTTTTACTCTTATTCCGGAAATAAGAAAGAAAAGGGAACATTCGGTTGCATTGGGGCAAAATAATTTTGCAACTAGGGGAGACCTGTCTAAAACCGTATAGTAACCTTGACAAATAAAATTAATGCATTTTTATCAAAATTATGATGTAAAATAAATGAAATAACTCTTCTCTATATTTTTAGTTAATAAATACTACTAGTCGAATAATGTGGTGGTTTGATTTTTTTCCCGAAATTTTATTTTAACTCACGGAACTAATGTGTTATGAAGAACATAGTTTAAAAATCATTGACCTAGAAAAACCTACAAATAAAGAAAATATCGAATCTGTAGAACTTTTGTCTGAAATACAATTAGATTCCAGTATAACGACGTCTTACTATGTTTGATAGACGTCGTTATATTGAGACTCTCGTCAAAATCAAACTTTATAAGAAAAAAAAGGAAAAACATTTTTATAGCCTGTTTTTTACTTTCACGATAAGCCGTCAATGAGCATATGCTACGAAAACAAAATTAAATGAGTATATCTTAATATCTTAGGCAACTAAGATCAGTCAAAATTAGAAACAGGACGTATGTACCTGCAGAATGCCCGATCATTTTGTTTCGGGTACGTCAAATACAAAAGTCTTGTGTGCTCTTGTAGAATGCCCGGTCGTTTTGTTTTGTGTTACGTCAGATACAAAAGTCTTTTCTCCACCTGTAGAATGTTCGATCGTTTTGTTTTCTGGTACGTCAAGTACAAAAGTCTTGTCAGCGCCTGTAGAATCCCCGGCCGTTTTGTTTTGTGGGAAGTCAGATACAAAAGTCTTGTCTCCGACTGTAGAATGCCCGATCGTTTTGTTTCGCGCACGTCAAATACAAAACTCTCCTCTGCGCCTTGTCATTGTGCACTTGAATCACTTGGAATCGCGGACGTACTCGTTAAATTGAAATTATCATGTATTGATTATTTTAAGTCGTTAAAAACAACCTTTAGTTAGTTTTTGTTAGCTTTTAATATAATGCATATTTTTCTTTTATATATTTCAGGTAACTATTACTGTAACTGATTCCAACGACTCTCCACCGGTATTTGACAGCAATCCTTATCGCGTTTCTGTATCAGAAAATGCTATAGCTGGGTACACGGTTATCACTGTCTCAGCTTCTGACCCAGATACAGAAGGCAGCCTCACTTATATGCTTGTGTACGAGAAACAAGATAATTTCCGATTGGACCCACAAACTGGATCCCTTTACTTGAATCAGCCATTGGACAGAGAGACACAACAGATGCACTATGTTCACATCAGAGCTGATGATGGAGTCCAATTTTCAGAAACCGTGCTTGTTATAGAGGTAAGCATATTTACATGGGTCACAGTTCATATAACTGAAGTTTCTTCCACGTACAGTTCTACCATCAACTAAAGCGGTCTGCCTGGCAGAGTGCCAAGAAGAGTCCATTCATGTTCAAGGGAAGAACTGCTGGTATAAGGAATGTCCCTCGTTCTAGTTCGTTTAGCATATTTGATTTCTTCCGATATGATGCTACATACCAGTTTATAAATTTAGTTGCTTTCAACAAACACAGAAGCTAACATTCTGATTCGCGTACTGGATAAACGCGCCTACAAAACAAGCTTCCCTAAAACCCAAATGGATTCGTTCTTTTTCGCCATGCGCAGAAGCGTCCAAATGTCGAAATTCCGTGGTCGAACTGCAACGAATTCCAGCGACTCTCCACCAGTTTGGCAGTAATCTTTATTACGTAACCGCATTTCATTGGTCACCGAATTTTCCTAGTTGTAATAATAATGACTTCTTTTGCATCGAACATAATTTTTCACAAGTTCTATATAGTAAAATATCTACTGCAACCAAATTATTGCTTATTTCCTTGGAGAGCTTCCGGGGAGAATATTTCTATATCTTGTAAATCACCTTACATTTCACTATTTTTTTCTGAAAATACTGGTAACTAACGTCCAGCGTAACAATTAAAAAACTATGGGAGAACCTACTTGTACACTTACTACAACTTTACAAAATTTCTCCAGAATGATGTCCAGTCATTTTCCACAGTGAAGTGTTTGACACATTGACACAAAGTGACTTTCAGTAAACCTGATGCATGAATTTCCCAGCAAGGTTGAATACAAAAGGAAAAACAACAGAAATACGGCAAAAAGTATTGAACATTAAATTATGTTATAAGCAGAAAATATAAAATTAGATTCATATGTAATATTTATCTTGTTTAAGTACCAGTTAAGTATCATTTTCTCCTCTATTTGCCATCCGATTTCCTTACTTTCCTTTAATTTAGTAGTCATTGATGTTTTAGTGTTATCAATAAAAAAATGGCAATAGTCAATTATTTTTCTTTTTCTCCAGCTTTCAAACTCTTGATTAAATTGAAAGAGAGTGTTTGTATTTCTTTTATTCAATAATGATAGGGTGGCATGAAAATTATGAAAATTTACATCTATTTTCTTTACAGGAGAAGGAGAGCAGAAACAAAAATGTTATGTATTATATCTGTTGCAAATGCTAAATTAAATAACTGGGTGGTCAATCAGTCGCACTGAGGAGAGATTATCGCTTATTGAAACATTTAAACAAAACAAGCTGTTGTGAAACAGAAAAACTAAAATATCTAAAAGTTGTTAACTTGAAAAATGGAGTACGGTCGAATTTCGACGCTCTCTAGTTCGTACAATACACCGATCCTAAAACAGTCATCACTTCAAGCACGATTACAACTTTACTTTTTTTTAAGCAGTCACTATATAGCATACGCTGATCTAGTACATCCATCTCAGATTTTATTCTACACGCCAAGAACAGTCTTAATAGCAATGACGTGAGAATGATCACTTAAGCAGCTATATATCGGTAATTGAAAAATTTAAACAAGACAAACTATTTTCAAACAGAAACACTAAAATGTCAAAAGGTTGTTTAAACATTCAAGGCTAAAATTTTTATGAATTACGGGCAAATTTCGACCGCTGGGCAAACTCTAGTTTGTTGTTTTAAATTCCTTCAAGTATGTAACATAAAATTCACAGAAAATGATTAAATGACCACAGTTCCGTCGTTCGAGACTGGAGAAAAATTGCTGAAAAGAACATGAGATTTTATATTATCTATTGTTTCTAAATATTCCTAGAAAAAATGTTTTGATTATTGGTTCCACGAACCACTGAAAAGTTTTTCCTCGTAGTCGTGCCGTTTTTCTAGTGCTCTACATTCAACTGACTTCTCAGATATCGAACTATGTAGAGTCATTTTGTCCTAGAGCGGTGTTTTAATACCGAGGGGAAAAAGTTGCTTTTAAATTTGTTTGCGTAATTTAAATAAATTGAAATATTCTTCAATTATCTTTCTCGAAAGTAATCTATCTCTCATTTATTTCCTAAAACTTTAGCAGTAATTATAAAATTTCTGAAAAGAATTGAAACAAGTACTATTAAAATAAAATATCAAAGCAATTTTTCACCTCATTTCTGTTTTTACTTTCTATGCATGCAATATCAAAGTGGAGATTTTGGAAGGGTAAGTAGTTCTATTAATAGCAATTAATTATCTTTTCTGCATTCACCAAGTTAACTTGAAAGCAGACCTCAATTCTGCAATCGAAATGATTGCTGAATTGATTACTTTTACACTTAAAATGTCTCTACTAATATATATATATATATATATATATATATATATATATATATAGAATGTTCAATAGGGTGGGTCGAAAAAAAGTAATTATTATTTTTTTTTCGAAACGGTATATCGCCGAAAACTTGCCTCTGGGGTAGGTAAATAACATGCAAATTAAAAAACCAATTTTTTTGAACCCCTAGCTAGTGCATTGTACTTAAAATTTCGATTTTTTTCGAAAATCAAGTCATTTTACAAGTTTTTTCGCAGAAGTTAGCCATTAATATTTTAAACTGCTATAGCGAAAATCATTCATTAAAAGAGTTGAAAAGCATACAAAAAAATTAAAACAGTCAAAATCTTTAAATTTGCGGTAACCCAAAAGACTGTGGGTGTTCGTGAATGTAGAAGCGTATGATGACTCCATGAGACAAAATCGTTAGTTATAAACATAAAACTCTTTATTTCCAAACACAAACCAAAACAAGGTACATCGTATCCAAGCGGGAGCACAATAGCGAGTGCGGCTATATTCGCCGAGAAGCAGCTCGTCTGCGCAGATCTACTGCGCGTTGCCAGTCGGGAGAAACTTCGCTCCGCCACAGAGTATCCCCCCCCCCCCCCCAGTGACAAAGTCACGATGCATAAGACTGGATTATATATGGTTATACAGCATTACATACAAATTGAAATATGCTATAGAAGTACAGAAAATAAAATACACAATGCAATAACAAGATACTATAAACAATCAATAAACATGAAATTAAATGATATATTCTTTTACAAGAATCTTAGGGAAATGCACGCGCCGGCCTGATCTGGTAATAGTTGATTTTTCATTCAATTGTGGCAATTCCTTTGCGGTAACTTTTAAAGGTGCAGGAATTTGTTGTGGTTCCTCTGAAATTTGAAAAGCAGGTTTAACTCTATCAATTGATACAGTACTACGTTTGCCATTTAGCTCTATGACAAATGTTTTGTCTGAACGTTCTATTACCAAATGAGGTCCGGTGTATGGAGGTTTTATGCTGTCTGTGCGCAAGTAAATATGAGTACAGTTGTGCAATTATTGGTGCACAAAAATAGGTGGTTTGCCATCACAGACAGGTGAAACAGGAGTTAAATCATTCATCATGCGTCTAAGTTGTGCAACATAATCCTCTGTTGGTGAGGTTGGAGTGTTACTACAGTTTAGAATGTCCGATGGCAGTCTCAAAGTAGTACCATATACAAGTTCAGCAGGTGAAGCATTAATGTCACTCTTAATGGCAGAACGTATGCCAAGCAACACTACTGGTAAAATTTCTGACCATTGGGGAGTATTGTGGGCCATAAGGGCGCCTTTTAAATGGCGGTGGAAACGCTCAATGATTCCGTTCGAAGGGGGATGGTAACTTGTGCTATGTATCTTATTTGTTCCAAGGATGCAAGTAAGTTCTCTGAATAATTGGGCCTCGAAATTTCGCCCTTGATCAGTTGTAATCGTAGCTGGACATCCGAACCGAGATATCCAATTGTTAATGAGGGCTTTACAGGTAGTCACAGCTGTCACATCTTTAGTTGGTATGACTTCTGGCCATCGCGTAAATCGATCGATTATGGTCATACAGTACTGATAACCATCCGATACTGGAAGAGGGCCAATGAAGTCGATGTGTATATGGGAGAATCTGGCATCAGGTGATGAAAAAGTACCTACTGGGGATTTAGTGTGCCTATGGATTTTAGCACGTTGACAGTTTTGACAAGATTTCACGGCGTTTTTAATGAATTCGTACATATGAGGCCAAACGAACCGTTTTGATATCATTTTAGATGTTGCCGAATTACCTGGATGAGAAAGATTGTGAATGTGGTTGAAAACCAGTGTACGGTAAGATTCCGGAATGAAAGGACGGGGTGTACCTGTACTAAGGTCACAATAGAGAGTAACATTCTCTAGGGGAAAATAATGTTTTTGCAATTTAAGAGTTGTTGAAGATTGGGAAAGGAAATTTTGAAGTTCTGAATCCTGAAGTTGTTCTTGTGATAATTTATTAAAGTCAAGATGGGTGAGTACAATTTCGTCGATCTCTACCCTTGATAAGGCATCCGCCACAATGTTATCAGATCCTTTGATATGCCGTATGTCTGTAGAAAATTGGCTTTTGAAATCCAGGTGACGAAGTTGTCTGGGAGAACATTTTTCAGGCCTTTGGTTGAAGGCGTATATTAAGGGTTTCTGGTCTGTGTAGATAGAAAAGACCCTTCCTTCAAGCAAGTGCTGAAATTTCTTTATGGACAAGTATATAGCCAAAAGCTCACGGTCATAAGTGGACCAATGTTTCTGACTTTTGCTGAGTTTTATGGACAAAAAGGCAATAGGTTCCCAATTTCCATTGCGTAATTGCATTAGAGAACTGCCAACCGCTAAGTCTGATGCATCTGTAAAGAGGCTTAAAGTAGCACCTGGAATGGGATGGTTGAGAAGAGTAGCTTCGGCCATAGCTCTTTTAGCGTTTGAGAAAGCTTCATTAGCTTCATCGTTCCACTTAAGGGGCTCTTCTGCCTTTTTGGAAGGATTAGTTGGTTTCCTTTTATTAATCTGACCTTCTAGTAATTTATTTAAAGGTGCCAAAATATGAGAAGCTCTAGGTACAAAACGTCTGTAAAAATTGAAAATACCGATAAATTTCCTTAATTGGGTTAGAGAGTTGGGTTTGGGAAAATTTTGAATAACTTCCACTCTGTGCGGCAATTGTTTTAACTCTTTAAAACCCGTAATAGCCGAAATAGCCCAACCACTACATTCCCGTTATAGCCGAAAGCAGCCAGAAGCATTTCTTTCCCCTCCGAAGCTACCAGCGTGAAATCGTTAAATGACAGGTGTCGACCCCCTGATAAAAGCCCTATTCAGCTGCTTCCCAATACCTCCTCCAAACTGGTTTCTTTCTTTCTAGGACAATTACAAATATTTCACCCTGTTTCAACATCGCGAGAAATAGTGTGCACTTTTGCAGCTTTTGCGGAAAACGCGCCTTTGGAATTTTTTTGAATTGTTATTGACCATTCTTTAATTTCGAACTTGATTTTCGATTGAATTCAAACGTTTGCGAACTGCTGCAAAAATGTCTAAGATAAGAAGAATTCCGTATATATAAACTCACACCTGTATAACTATATAAGAATATAGCTGTACTCTACCATATTGATGATATTGGAGTGACCAATGAACTGATGTATATGCATGAAGTATAAATATCGAACACGGAAACATTAATGAAATGAAAGGAAATCGTTTAAACACAGACAACGCTATTTTACAGTTTTTCTTAATTACCCAAATCTTCTCAAGGGATTATTCATAAATGATGTCACTCTTCGAGGGGGGGAGGGGGTTCGTGAAATTGTGACAAGGGAAGGGATTAATGAGAAGAGTTACATCATGCTTATGCAACACACCTTTTCATATGACAAAGGGGGAGGGTGTATGTAGAAGTGGCCCTTTTTGTGACAAAGGGGGGAGATTATATTTGATTCCCCATTTATCAAATATATGGGGAAAAAACGTGACATCATTTATGGACGGCTCCAAAGAACTATACGCGAAACATTTTCATGACCAATAAAAAAACTAATATAATTCCATTCTTTTTGAATTCATTCAAAGAGGGAATATACAATTTACTGTTATTATTACTATTATATATTACTATATATATATATATATATAATCTATCAGTGGCGTAGCTGCACCCGGATTGGGGGGAGGGGATTTCTTCAGAAGAAATGAGCTAATTTCCCTGTTTTACAAGAAAAATTGGTCCATTTCTATTCTTCACCATTTCAGTAGGGTTATTCCACAAACCCTCCTTATCTAGTCTTGTGTAACCTATAATTTCTACATCGAAACTTCGCACATTGACACACGTTTTGAGACGCAATTTATTCAGGATAGAAAATATTAAAATTAACATTTTTTGGAGAAACGTACCCTGAAAATGAGTTTTCAGGGTACGATATCGAAATTTATTTCCTGACCGTTATATAAGTTATTTTCCTAAAATAGGAACTAACAACGTTTTTTACTGTGCTAAATTGGGAAGTAGCTGCTTGAATATTAGATAAATACGGAAACAAATCATTTTTCTTTGGCTCTGAATATTTAAATAAAAGACAAAAAGCCCATACGAAACAATACTTATATACACATGATGTTTAAAATAAGGTTAGAAAGAAAAAAAATAGAAAGAAACGGATGTAGCACTATCTATGTATTCATTTTTTTAGCCGAATTTTAAGAAAATGCACGGATTCGAAAGGAATTTCAGGGCCAACCTCGTACCTCGATGTTTCTGTTTCCCGTAAAAGGCGGGGTACAACCTGTCAGCGCTGAAGGCACATGAATGACTAAAGGGGGAAAGCATTCGCTCGTGGATTTGGGCTATTTCTCCGGTAAGCAAAGGAGAAAAAATATTTTGTCGCCCGGGAAATAAAGAGTTAAACCTTGTTCAGATAAATGAAAACCTAAAAATTCTATAGATGGTACTCCAAAAAGACATTTTGAAACGTTTATAGAAAGACCATAATCGCTTAACCTAGAGAAAAGTTGTTGCAAATGAGACAAATGTTCATTTTCATTTTTAGAAGCAATTAAAATGTCATCGACAAAAGAAAATACTCCAGGAAGACCACGAGTAACTTCGTTGATAAACCTTTGGAACGTTGCAGCAGCGTTACATAAGCCGAATTTCATAACAGTGCTCTCAAAAGGGCCAAATGGTGTGGTAATTGCGGTTTTAGGAATGTCGGAAGGATTTATGGGTATTTGATGATAAGCTTTTATCAAATCGACATGAGAGAAAATTTTTGAGCCATGTAACTCCGCTGCAAAGTCACAAATGTTAGGTACAGGATATTTATCCTTCATTGTCTGAACGTCTAACATGCGAAAATCTCCAACAGGTCTCCATTCATCCGTACCTTTTTTGGGCACCATGTGGAGGGGAGAAGAATAATTACTTTTTGATGGTCTCATATGGCCTAAATTAATCATATTCTGAAATTCAGATTTGACAATTTTTATTCTATCAGGGGCCAGTCTCCGTGGCTTACATGAAACAGGAGGACCAACAGTTTCGATAAAATGCAGTGTTATGCTTGACACTATGATTGAAATCGGGTAATTTCGACAGTGAAGGATAATTCAACAATAACTTATGAAAAATAGTATCTTCGATTATAGTTTTAACAGAATGTAATGTAACACTGTTAACTATACAAGAAACTTTAAAAATTTTTTTAAATCAACCAGTTTTTTTCTTCTTAAATCAGGGGTTAAATCAAAATAATGCATAAAATCAGAACCGATAATATTTGAATTAACTTTGCACACATAAAAAGAAAAATTAAACGTTCGACGAAGTCTAAAGTCTAAACTTAAAGTTCTACGTCCATAAACGTGAATAGGGGCTCCATTCGCAGCAGAAAAAGTCGTGACTGGTTTTTGACACAACTCCTTTTTAGTTGCTGCTATTATGCTGACGTCGGTACCAGTGTCACACAAAAATCGCAGATTTGTTCTATTGTCGCGAATGAAAAGGCGACGCGATTCGGAGGGAACAGTATACGTCGCCGCTACACTTTCCCGGTTCCGTTTTCCGTGTAAGAACACGGGGGTGTGCATTTATTTGCCTTTTCTTTGAATTTCCTGTGGTACCAGCAGCAGGGGGTTGAATCCGAAACAGCACGGGCTGAGGGGCTTCGATTCCGGTAATGGTTCCGGTTTCGAGAAATACTTCGTTGCCTACGTAACGTAGAAACTTCCTTACGAAGTTTTTGCACTTCTAAATTAAGAGATTCAAACGTAATGGTATCCGACTCAACACTGGATTTTCGAGGAAAAATTTCACTTACTTGTGGGGATGTGACTTCCATTATTCTGTCAGCAATACTTGCAACTTTTTGGGAGTCGAAAGGCTGAACAGAAGCAAGAATTGACTGTACGTTCTGTGGCAGTTGCTGCAGGAAAAGTTCTAATAGTAGAGCATCTGAAATGCTGTGATTCTCCGCACGACGATTCATTTCCCGAAGTAATTCGGAAGGCTTCCGGTCTCCTAATTGCTCTCCAACGAGCAATTTTCGTATTTCTTGTGTTCGGCTTTCGCCGCACCGATCCAAAATAGCAGTCTTTAATTCGTCATATGACGCATCAGAACGGGCTTTGAGAATTATATTTCTTACCAGTGAAGCTGTTTCTGGTGGTAAATGCGCCACACAATGATTAAATTTTGTCTTAGCATCTGTAATAGGTTTCGGCGTAGCCAGTTCAAACGTTGATTCACACATTGCAAACCACAAGGCTGGGTCTTAGGGATTGTAGACAGGTACTTTAACAGCCGCCGACTCTGCCATCCTTTGTTCCGAGAATCGAAAGTTGAACGATGCAACAAATTAAAGACTTTTCGGAAATAACCAATGAAGTTGCGTGATCCGGTTCACCATTTGTGGGTGTTTGTGAATGTAGAAGCGTATGATGACTCCATGAGATAAACTCGTTAGTTATAAAAATAAAACTCTTTATTTCCAAACACAAACCAAAACAAGGTACATCGTATCCAAGCGGGAGCACAATAGCGAGTGCGGCTATATTCGCCGAGAAGCAGCTCGTCTGCGCAGATCTACTGCGCGTTGCCAGTCGGGAGAAACTTCGCTCCGCCACAAGACTCAAAAATCGGTAAATTATTGCATGTAAGGTACATACGGTACTATGCATGTTATTGCATGTAAGGTACCTTATGTGAAAGGCATAGCCCAGCATGCTGAGTTATGTGTTAACCCATTTCTTTTTTCTTTTTCTTTACACTTCAATTCTTTACACTTGGGCCTAGCGCCTGTTGTTGGTGTACTTTTTGTATTGTATTGTATTGTATTTGTAATTCATTATAAAAGAATAGCGTTCCCCAACTGGTGGTTCGCGAACCCCCAGTGGTTCGCGTGGTGTCAGAAGGGGGTTCACACAAATAATATTGCAATGGAGGAATTTTTAATTGCTAACATACAAGAAAAAGCTAAATAATAAATTTACATACGTATTAGGACGGAGTGTAAAAATGATTTTTTTAAATAAATTGTTTTCCCGATAATGCATAAAAGTTGGGAACTGGCATAGGAAGCATTCGTACAAAATTTGAGACGCCCTTATTTCTACTATTGTCTAATTTCGAAAACTTGAATCCCAAAGTGGTATCGGAAGAAATTAATTGATTAATTTAAAATTTTGAGCATATATTTCTCCTACCATTTCCGAATTTTTCCTCACCAACGCGAAGAAAAAGTAGAAGATGTTTTACAAAAAATGTTGGGAACCACTGTAATAGAATGACCATATAAAGGAGTGGTTCCCACCCTGTTTTGTCGTGCGAACCCCTACTAAGATCCGAAAAATGGCGAACCCTTTTCTGTAGTCCTCAGTAATGGGTAAAAAAACTGTAAAATTTGCTGGCACATTTTTTTTCTTCCTTTGTGTACAATAGTTCATCACAAAAAAAGAAAATGGAATTGCAAAATATCTAAGTTTCAACCAAAGCAAAAATACAGCTACAAAAAAATACACGTTTTTTTAATTATTACTTTTTATTAGGTGTTCTTTTTGAATGATTAATAACAGCAGTACAAAAATCTTTAAAAATTATTTTACCGTTAATGCGAAAAAAATGTTAGTAGAGTGTCATAAGAACTAACCATAAGAACTAACCATACGTGCACAATTTTGAATCAATCAAAAAGTATCTTTCTGCTTAAAATTCGCAAAAGTTGTGGAAAATTACAGTATTAAAATTCATTTGTTTCCAATCTAATTTGTGATAAATTCGAATACAAAATTTAAAAAATAAATGATTAAATATCTTCGCTAAACAAAAAGTCTGTATGGGAGAAATTAGTCGAAAATAATGCAAAATTTTACATTTGGCAAAACTTTCATTTTTCCGTCTTTTTCTTCGCGTTGGTGGGGGAAAAGTGGGAAATGCTAGGAGAAACATAAGGTTCAAAATTTTAAATTAATCAAGGAATTTCTTCCGATACCACTTTGTGATTCAAGTTTTCAAAATCAGACGATAGTAGAAATAAGGGCATTTCAAATTTTGTTCGAATGCTTCCTATGCCAGTCCACAACTTTTGTGCATTATCGGTAAAACAATTTATTTTAAAAAAATCATTTTTACACACCGTCCTAATACGTATGTAAATTTTTTTTAGTTTTTTCGTATACGTTAGCAATTAAAAATTCCGCCATTGCAATATTATTTTCGCGGACCCCTTTCCGACACCACGCGTCGCGTACCACCGGTTATGGAACGCTATTCTTTTACAATGAATTGAAGTGTAAAGTGAAAAAAAAAAAACGAAATGGGCTATTAACACATAACTCAGCATGCTGGGCTATGCCTTTCAAATAAGGTGTTAGTATGTACCTTAAATGCAATAATTAACTGATTTTTGAGTTTTTGCGCTACCGCAAATAGGAAGATTTTGACTGTTTAATTTTTTTTGTGTGCTTTTCAACCCCTTAAATAAATGATTTTCACTACAGCAGTTTAAAATATTAATGGCTGACTTCTGCGAAAAAATTTGTAAAATGACTTGATTTTCGAAAAAAATCGAAATTTTAAGTGCAATGCGCTAGCTAGGGGTTCAATAAAAATCGGATTTTTAATTTGCATGTTACTTACCTACCCCAGAGGTAACTAACTTTTCCGTGGTAAAGCGTTTCGAAAGAAAAAATTACTTTTTTTCGACCCACCCTAATGTTCAAGTTATAATATAAATGTGTCTAGCATTTTATTCAGCGAATTTTTTAAAGGTCTGTTGATTTAGAGTTATGTACTTTGCTTTTGTTTATAAGAGCCATTTTGAAGACTTAAGAAACAAATTTCTAGACATTCCATTCCCATCTCAACCCTTTATATTTAAAAATTAATGCTTGTCAAAACCAGTAGCACTAGAGAAAAAACAGTAGTACTAGAGATATTTTTATAGTTAGTAAATACTTAGTTTTTGATTTCATAATGTAAAAAAATGTTAAAATGTTCATACTAAAGTCAAGAAACATAAACGATAAATTTTTAGTACTTTTTCCAAGATTTTATTGAAAGAGACATAACATATTTCACTAAATCAGCAAAAAGAAAATCTGAAAACAATCTTTTTTCATGAAGTGGAGGAGTTTAATTAATCCCCATGCAGTTTTACGGATATGTCTCCCCATTGTCCTCTATTGCCGTATTGTATATGGAAACAGCAAGTAAATAAAAATTACACAATGCGATAATCACTCATTGAAGGTTAATTTAGTTCATTGATACATAGAGGATATCACTTGAATATAATCATATGTTATGTTTTGTTTTTATGAGTTTTTGTTCATATGTTATGTTTTTATGAGTTCATATAACATATTTTATTTATTTATATGATCATTTTTGTTTTTTAGGTTACGGATTCAAATGATAACTCACCGGTATTCGAATTTTCTGTGTACTCATTTGACATCCCAGAAGGTACCAAGCGAGGGGCTGAAGTGGGTTTCGTCTCTGCAACGGATGCTGATGTTGGAGTCAACAAGGAAATCAGTTACACAGTGATAAGCGACTATGGAAATGATGTATTTTCTCTTAATCCTGAAAGTGGAGTCTTTACATTAACATCGCATCTAGACTATGAACAAGTAAGCAAATAATTTACAAATTGAATTGTTTATATTGTTTTTCTGTAATTTATTGAGAATCTTCTATCCAATTGAGATACATATTAGAATAGTGGGTCATTGTTGTTAATTCATGCTATGTTTCACCAAAAGTTAATTAATTTATCTAATTAAATTGAAAATGTAACATTTTTGTCATCTGTAACTAATCTGATGCTTAAGGATTTGTAGGGACCCCAGAACACTTCAAATAAAATAACAATTCCAGGCATACTCTCCATATTTTCTGTGTTTTAGTGCATAAAAGTTTTAACATTCCTTCAATTAAAAATTAAGAGCATTTATTAGAATCTTACAAATACATTAATTACAAACCAGTATCTACTGAAATTTTAAAGGTATAACTTAATATAAAAATAAATGTGTAATTTTAAGTGGTATTTTTATTGGGTTGTACGGAAAACCACAGACAGCCATGAATCTCCAAATTACATCCACAGGATATCTCTTGGATAAGATCAGTAGATATAAACAAATCCATGAGATATCCCTGAGACATCCACATATCTGCTGAATATCCACAGAACGTCAAAAAGGTTGCAGCTATTGGAATACCCTGAGACGTCGCGATATCGCGACGTGTATTAGATATCCCATGGATATCCTGAAAACATCTAACAGATATCCCTTAGACATCTTAACGTCGTAAGGTTATCTCTAGGATATCCAAGAGATATCCATCCCTTGGATATTGGGATATAGCTTGGATATCCATAGGAGGTCTCAAATGAATGGTTAATAGGTATTTATAAAACATCAGAATTTGCTACAGATTTATTACATATGCAAAAAGAGTACAAAGCCTATAGCATAACATACATCTGAGCAATGTAAATTACTCCATTACAAATTATAATTACATAGCCATTATTTCCCTATAACTACTTTTGAAAATATTTAAAATTTATTTTCAAATCTTCACTTTAGGAAAATATGATTAAGCAATTAAAATTTTTAATGAATACTCACTACTAGATATATATATTAGGCTACAGGTCAATACACTTCATGCATATGCAATAAATCTTTAGCACATTTCAATATTTTACATATATAAGCAAGAAATGTAACAAAAATTATATAGTATTGACAAAACATTTTTATCTTTTTCTGTGAACCCATATTAAATAGCTCATAAAAAACAGAGTACTTAAAAATATATATAAAATATTCCTTCATAAAACTACTTCTGAAAGATGAGACAAGTTTTTAAAATTTTACATCCATTTAGAGCATTAATTTCGAGCACTTAAAATTACTCATGATTTTCATACATTCAGTTTAGGAAATTTAAACTTTACTCCTTTTTAATTGTGTACAGTATAATTCAGATATAATTATGATTAAATTTACTGATGTAACTCTGGACATTTCATTAGAAACAAGTGGTACTCAATGAGCAATACGAGGATTATTTTTTCCCAAAAATGTATTACTTTCAACTTAAAGATGATTAAGAGTAGGCTGCTGTTCTCCGAGACAAAAAAATAAACTGAACAAACAAGTCGGTTTTTTTTCCTTTTATTTTAAAAAGGCACAAAAATTATATACAGAAGATATTACAAAATAGATTATTTTATACAAAATAGATTTATTTACACAAAACAGATTTATTTACGCAATAGTATTGCCCAAAAGGAATGGCGAGTTGGCAGAATTTTCTGCAGCCACTCTCATATGGCCTGCTTTCGCATGGCGAAGCCAATTTTTTATTGCAGTTTCCACTGCTGCATCCGTTGCAGCATTTCTTACTGTTTTATTCCACCTAGTTGCATCTAAAAAATTAATTTTCAAGAATGAATTTTTACACATAGAACAAATTTCTCTTCTTAACAATGTAAAAGGAATTTTCTCATTTGTCCAATTTACGCACAAAATATACACATGCACATGGATAAAGAAAAAAAAACTTATTTAAATACAAAATGTTGATTGTTACCTACAAAAAAAAAACACATGTAGCAAGGCAGAATTTAAATAAATCAGAAAAATAAAATAGCAAGCTACATTTCAATAGCAATTTAATTAACAGGTGAAAAATTACTGTGAATTTACCCAACACGAAATTTGGTAAACAAAATCAAAAACTTTGTTTGATAATCAAGAAAGCCAAACAATGAACATGTATTTTCACACCCCTCTTCTTCCTGAACATGTGTAGCTGTTACAAGGTTTTCACAATAAAATCATGACTTCATTAGTTCATACTTCAAGAAAATTCTTCAAACAATCCTTGACTATCAGCTACATTCACAAAAATTGAAAACAAATCAGAGCACTACAGATAAAGCTCAAAATACTTTAATGATAATTGTATATTCAACAGTTATATATTCATTTTTAATGTATATAAATTATTTATATTATTTTATACATATAAATTAGTACCAAATATCACTCTTGTCAGCTGCAGCTTATAAAATGCACCCTTTCCTTTCGCTCCCATCCAGCTGAACTCCTGTGCCACTACGTCTGTCAGGAGTTTTCTCATGATCCGCTTTACAGTGGAGTCTACAGTTACGCCCCCACAGTTAGATGTAAAATTAATCTATAAAAATTCACAGAAAAATTAATTCAAGATACACTGAAAGCCTTGGTTTAAAAGAAACAACTAATGTATACCAAATTGAAAATCTCTGGCTTCAAAAGCGCACCTTCTAAGCATTGCAGTTCCTCTATATTTTTTACTGGTAACTTAACCGGTAAAACATCCCCATCACCAAATGTTTCGGTGATAGGGGCAAAGTTGTCTTTTGCTAAAAGAATAAGCTCGAGAGTTCAAGTCTATGAACTCTTTCATAAAATTTTCAAACTGAAACGCACTCAAATTGTCTAGAGCACCAAAATGTTCCACATTTTTAACATTGTGAGATACATGTTGTTTACTATATAGGGTATAAAACCTTGGACAAAACACTTTAACCAAGCCCGAGTATATGATACCATCTCTCTGTTATACTCAGTTACTAATACTTTAACTGCGCAATGCATAAGCAGAAAATGCTCATACAGATCTTTACGTAAAACACTTGACAAAACCACTGGCCCAGTGTATAACAAAAACTGACGAAACTCTGTTGCTTTCCAACGTTCAAATTCTTTTAAAGAACGAGGTTTTCGGGCGAAATCATTAGGGAAACAGTTTTCAAGTTCTACTAGTTGTTTTGACACACTTTCTACCTGATTATTAGCAAGTCTAAATTTGAAATCATCTTTCAACCACAGCTTAATTAACTTTTTCATGACCCCTAAACATATCAAATGCATATACTCATATGGAACATGTAAAACAGGGCAAAAAGTATCTATCTCCAACAGTATAGAGTCATATTTATGATGTTCATCATCAGGATCCCTATTTCTAAAATCAACATCAGTTCTTTCAGTGAAATTAACATTAGGAAAGCAAATTCTATTTTTATAAAATATACCAGTTTCAAAACATTTGTTACAACTCGAATACCCAGAATGGCTTTTAATGCATAATACAAAAGCTCGAGCAGGGGCATCACAAATTATTCCTTTAAGACGTATGTTACACATTTTACCATCAATAGATATACCATTTTCGATTAGATGTTTCATTTCACACACAAAATCACTTAAAAACTCATTACGATTTTTGAGTTTTTCATAGGAATGGAATACACCAATGGAGAACACACAAGGAAAATTCACAGTATAGCTTAACGAACCTAAAATTGGCCATAACCGACTGTTGGAACTTTTAACTATAGGAAGTACATCAACATTTACCAGTAATTCAATTGTTGATTGTGTTAGAACTGTACCTTTAATATTTTTTATTCCATTTTCAATACCAAAGTGGTGATAAATACCAGACGATACACTTTTAATTGCTACAGACCTAGGGGTTTGCAATAGTCCCCGTGCATCGCTTGGTAAATCAGACCCAAATGGATATTTCTTAAGTGTTTTGAATAAACCATTAATTGCAGTATGAGATATGTTATTCTCAACTGACCAGTTAGACGAGTCTTTCAGCAAATTTAGATTTTGTTCACACACACGGTTTCGAGAACTTTCCTCACACAGAGTCAGACACTAAGCAAAGTTCCCTATCAGAACTTTCATACGAGCTATCAGAAGGAAAACCTGACGCCTCATTAGAACTACAATCATGATATTGCTCAGTCAAATTACTAGATGTTGATGGCTGATCAATAATAGACACATCATTTACAGATTCATTAACTTTCTTATAAGTTCTCCAATGCAATCGCTTGTTTACTTTAGTTTTAGGCATGATTTTCCCACAAACTAATGACAAATAGCAATAATCACACAATAGATCCAATAAGAATGAACTTCTAAATTGTATCCCAATTGTAAAGAATAAAATTGCTTGCCTCACCCAAAAGACAAGTTTAAGACATGAAAATTGCTTTATTATTATGTTTGAAGGTTGAATTATTGAATTGAAATTGACAAGGATTCGTTATACATTATTTATTTACAAAAAGAACAAACTACACGCACAGCCAGCTGCATGTTGACATTCGAAGCGATCGTTGATCCAGAACTGATTGTTGCCAGATGTAGAAGTAAGTTAAAGAAACACTTTTGAAATTATTAGTTGCCAGATATTAAGAGTGAAATAAAATATAAAATATAAATACATAACATTTATCCAACAAATCTTACTGAATTCAGTAGAAATAATTTACATGACAAATGAAAAATACTGTTAAAAATTACATATGCCTGAAATTAAAAATACAGAGCAATTATATACCTGAAGTTAAAAATACAGATAAATTATACACCTGAAATTAAAAATATAGATAAATTATATACCAGAAATTAAAAATACAGACAAATTATATCCCTGAAATTAAAATGATAAAAGCTACATGGGTGAAATTAAAAATACTGATTAATTACACGCGTGAGATTAAAAATACTGATGAATTATATATCCCTGCAAGTAAAAATAGGGAAATATTATGTCCCTGGAATTACGACAAAGCAATTAAATCAAGTAATTAAATAATAATCATTAAAAAACTGAACTACTTTTAATAATCATAAGCATAATAATATAACACAAAAATATATAAAATATATTAGTACAAACAACAAAATCTGATCCGACTACACTGCTCACCAGTGATGCGATTGCATTGCAGCAATATTATTTGAGCTGTGCACCAAAAACCACGGAAGGTGAGTTGATGAAAATTACAGTTAATTTTCTCAGTTCAGCACACAGTTTTAATAGAAAAAATTAAGAAAAACTATTTACCTTAATTAACCACGAAATCTCTAAATATAGCAATTTTGAGCAGCAGAGTGAATATAAATAAGCCTAACAGTATCCAAAAGTCAAATAACATCTCAGGGATATGAAATGAACATACCTGAGATATTCATGGAGGATATCTCACAGTCATCCACAGGATATCCAAATATCTATATCTTATACATGTAACAATCTGGATATCCATATGATGTCCAAATGTCTATATCCCAAACATGTCACCTTCTGGATATCTGTGAGATATCCAACATATCCAGCAGATATCCAGGATGTTTTTGGATATCCACAGGATGTCCCAATATCTATATCCAAAACATGTTACTATCTGGATATCTGTGAGATATCCAACATATCCAGCAGATATCCAGGATGTTTTTTGGATCTTTTTGGATGTCTCAGAGATATCAGTGGTTGTCTGGGACCATACGTTGTACTTTAATGCATCAAATATAAATAAGTAACACTTAATAAGATTCTAATGTCTCCCTTTTTCTCATTCAGATGCAGCATTACATCTTTGTCATTCAAGCCCAAGATTCTGGAACTCCTAGTTTGTCAAGTACGGTTACAGTTTACTTCAATGTTGTAGACCTAAATGATAATGCTCCGTTGTTTGACCCCTTGAGCTACAGTGATGAAGTGTTTGAAAACATAACAATTGGCACCAGCATTTTAAAAGTCAGCGCAACAGATATGGATTCAGGTAATTATCGTGAAATTATATTAAAGGTATTGTAAAGTTACTTGTCACTTTTATTTTGATGTTACAATTTATGTTTAAATTTTTTACTTTTTCTAGGGGACAATGGATGCATTATTTATAACATAGTCGATGGAAATACTGATAAAAAATTTGCAATTGATACAAATGGAAACATTTTTACAGCAAAGTCATTGGACAGAGAAAAACAATCGTTTTACAGTCTAACAGTCAGTGCAACTGATCAAGCTCTCTTGGTTGAAAAACGGCTCTCAAGTACAGTTCAAGTTAGCGTCATCTTAAAAGACGTCAACGATATGGCACCTGAGTTTGTAACCCCAAATCAAACGTCTGTATCAGAAAACGTTGCCACTAATACTGTAGTAATGGCCATTAAAGCGATTGATAAAGATGAAGGTAGAAATAGCTATATAGAGTACAGCTTAGTATCTCAACAGAATAACAAATTTTCATTAGGTCCTATAGATGGCTTACTAAGAGCAATCGGTCCTCTAGATCGTGAGTTGAAATCTGAGTACAAGATCACAGTTATGGCGAAAGATCGTGGCCACCCAACTCAGTCATCTCTAACAGAAATAACGATTGAAATACTAGATGAAAATGATAATAGCCCGGCGTTTCTTCAACGACAATACAGCGCTACTGTTTCGGAAAATACAAGCGTTGGGCTCAGTGTTCTTGAGGTGCTGGCTACAGATGTTGACGAAAGTCTTAATGGCCAAGTCAGGTATTCAATCATTGCAGGCGATATGAATCATGATTTTGTCATGGATCAAGACACTGGAATCATAAGAGTGAGCAAAAAGTTGGACTATGAAAGAAAAAGTCATTACTCCCTAACCATTCAAGCTGAAGATTCTGGTATTGATGTCCGAATTGATACTGCTTCTGTTACCATTGCGATTACGGATGTCAATGACAATGCTCCCACATTTCATGACTCCCCTTACATTGTTTATGTCATGGAAAATGCACAATCACTACCTGTTTCTTTAATGCTTGTTGAAGCATTCGACAGCGACGAGATTGCAAATAGTGAATTACAGTACCTCATAAAGGATGGGAATAGAAGTGTATTTTTGATCAATGCCAACACTGGTGAGCTTAGCGTTGAAAAAACACTTGACAGAGAAGAACAGATAGAATATTCGTTGACTATTATTTGCATCGATTCCGGTAAGCACAAATTTTAGCAACTTTCTCAGAAATATTTAAATTTTACAAACTAAAATGCATCGTTATTTTCTCTCCCATTTGCAAAGATATCTCGAATATTTTCCGCCTGAAACAAAATGGTATATTTTTGGTTTGATAGGATAGTTTTGTTTGCAGCTGTTGAAGCGCTCTCGAAATTTTAGCCTATAGCCAAAGATAATTACACAATGAAAAAAATATAGATATATATCAAAAGACTCAGCCGTGTTTTCAATAAAGAAAGGGTTGTTTTAAATATAAAATATGTTCTTATGCATAATGCCATCTAATTCTTGTTTCGGTAATTAACTCTTTTGATAAAGTTTTAAATGGTTGCACTAGACTGTTTCACCTTGCTGACAGCATATTTAAGCATAAAAGTAAAAATGTCACTGTATGAGATAGTGAAAATCTTTCCTAATCCTCAAATTTGTTTTTAATTAGCAATTGGAAGCTGTAATTTTCAGAATTTGCTAGGCAAAAGGAAGATTATTTGACTAGTTATAAGGTGAAAAGTTTGACATTTATGCTGATAGACTTAAAATATAGATAAATTTTTAGTTTGTTTCTTCCACAGTTTTCAAATGTAAATATGACATAGTTCTTGTCTATATCTGGACATACTTGTGTTTTCTTTTTTATTGTTTTATGACCTTTTATCTATTTTTTAAGTCAGGTATAACAGACTCGTAAGTTGCTAAATAAATAAAAGAGGAATGCAACAATTATTTGGTAAGTAAAAATTATAAGAGTCAAAAACTTTTTTTAAGCCAAAGTTAGCTATGAAGAGTTGGAAAAGAATTTGAGTAAGGGTAAAAAGAAAAAAGATTTTATAATCAAAGTAGGTTCGTTTTTTGGTAGTTTCTATAATGTCTATTGTTTTACAGCTCTTAAATTTATTTATTGTAAACAAGAATGGTAAGTTACATTCTAATTCCTATCACAATATTTATCCTGATTTATAAAGCTGTTGAATATAGTTATAGTATAAAAGAAGAAGAGTGGAATTTTTCATAGTTTTAATATCCACATGTAAGAATGGTAATTTGGCAAAACAATAAATTGCGTAGAAAAGAGAAAAATTAAACAAAAACGGGTGGCATAAATTTCACATTAAATTATGTGGTTTTATTGAATATCTAGGGTGCTCTGTTTCTGGTTTTCTCGAACTACAATGATATAGATAATGACGTCATGATTTTGGAGCTTATTGTGTGTGTTTGAAATGTCAATATATCATGCCACAAACAATAAACAGGCGTGTCTATGACTCCCGGATATAGCAAGAAACAGGCCCTAGTCATTCTCTTCTTTCAATGATAACGTGAGGATTTTAATACAGGTTCAAGTTATAAATAAAAATAAAGATATAAAATAATTTTTAAAAAATCGGTGCTTTAAAAATTCATTGCATAAAACCATACGGGAATGGTTTATTAACTCTTAAAATTAATGGTATTGCATTGCAGACTTTATGTATTTCTCATTATTTATTTATCTAATTTTTGTGAAACTGTTGATGAATTGATGCACTCACCTAGCACCCTATATTGATAGATATTTGTTCCAAAGATTTAAAATTTCCAAACCTTTCAGGTTCCCCAAGACTTACCGGAACTGGTAGCATTCAGGTGATTGTGGAAGATATAAATGACAATGAGCCTGAATTTGCTTTCAAGGAGTATTCAACATCAGTCACAGAAAACCTTCCTCCTTTTTCACCCGTTCTAACAATAACTGCATCAGATAAAGATGATGGACGAAATGCTGAAATTCGGTAAGTACACTAAGATGTAAAGTTAGTAAATCAAGATTTAACTCTCTAATAGTAACAGTCATTTGCCAAGTCCATCACCACATTTAATATGAACGTTTCAAGCTTGATGTGAGAACTTTATCAAGGAGGGAACTGTATCAAGAGAGTGGAATGGAAAAATCTTTTGAAGAAGACTAGAGCTCATAGGGGGCTGTCCATACTGAAGATAGTGAGACCTATTTTAAAAAATGATTAAAATATGCTGCCTACACACTGGCAACTTAAAGCGAATATATAAATGTGTCTTAATACATTTTTAGTAGATCAAAAGACATAATACTGTGAAAAAATAATAAATGCTTCCAATAAATAAGAATTCACTGTAATCATTTCGTCTTACGTATTTAATTATTATAGAACTAGTTACATAAAATAAGGAGAAAGCTGAATCCAGTTTTCGTCCACTACATTGCATCGAAATGTAACTTGCTTATTCTTTAAAAGTTTTATAGTCAATGCGCAGTATTTTTCAGCAATTATGTACTTGATTCATGTTATGTAGATTTAAGTAGATTAGTTATGTTATGATAAATTAATTGTAATCATGTTAATTTAGCTACTCGTTGATTGGCGACCATGGAGGATGTTTTCAAGTTGATCCAGATACTGGAACCATCAGTACGAGTGCAATCCTAGATCGAGAAAAAAGGGAATGCTATAACATGCTCTTAGTTGCCGAAGATTCCGGATTTATTGCTCAACATAAAGCTGTTACAAATGTCACGATAACTGTTGAAGATGAAAACGATAACATTCCAGAATTTGCCGAGTCAAGTTACATCGTTCATGTTCCTGATAATGCTATTGGTGGTAAGTTCAATTGTTGTAACATCTTTTTGTTTGTAAAGATTTTAAACATCAAATTAAAGTGTATCCTAAAATGAAAACTGAAACATATTTTTCTAAAAAAGATAAAGAAAATGAGCAAAATTAAATTAACGAAAGTGAATAATATTAAGAATACGTTTCAAGAAATGGATTCGCGAAATTTCATTACTATATTACTTTTTAATTACTATATTACTATTATCATCATGTACATAACTCCAAAAGGATAATTTGGCTTTAGGTAGTCTAAAATGAATTATTACATTGCTTACGATAGACAACTTTTAAAAATCCAGCAATGAAATACTTTTGAAAATTTTCATTTTTATTATGCGTCTAAATTACCATATTTCATGAGTTTCAGATGCTTTAAAATCAGAACCACAGATTTTCAAATGCAATGCCTAACAGACAGAATTATAACATAATTGTCATAAATGATAGATGCCTTTCTTTTCTTTGCATGAGAACTTTTGTATTTCAATAAAGTACATTGTAATCTACATCTTTTTAAAAACAATGACAAGATTACATTTTATAAATATAGCAGGAAATTCTACATACCCCATGTTTGTTGCATAACATATAAATTAGAAATCTTTTTTATCAATTAAACTGACATCTCATACAATGGTCCATACAAGTAGATAAGCTAAACGTTAAGTAAAACTAAAAATAATTTTGTATCACTTTATTATGCAGTAATAAAAAATAGTCATCAAGTTGAATATTATGAACAAATTAAGAAACATACGAGGAAAATGAAGAATGATATTTTACTTTGATTGAGATTAAATTGTGATTAATTGAAACAATTACATAATTAAGAACAAATATGAATGTACATTGTTTCAAATAATTACTTTGTTCTCATTGTTTGCATCACAAGCATTTTCAAATTTAGATAAAAGTTATCTAAGACTCGAGTATTATTTCTTTGGAAATTGATCTTCAACTTTCGTTTTTAACAGCTGTCATTGCTTCACATAAAGATAAATCCCAGTTATATTTTGTAATTGAAATGGTTTAACCTTGTCTTAGTGACATCAGATTAAAAGTTAAGCAAAATATGATAAAGTTGTATACAATCAGCTAATTTGATAGTGAATGCAATGTTGTGGAAAATAAGTCATTCGATAAAAATTTTATTTGGTAAGAAAAATAGCGTATTCATGTTTCTATAATTTATATTTCAGGTCACTTCGTATTTGGAGCAATAGCTGTTGATCTTGATGCAGGCTTGAATAGTAGATTGGTTTATCATCTCTCTGGAACAGATGCTGATAAATTCCAAATAAATCAAGATACAGGAGTTGTGAAATTAGTACAAAAACTCGTCAATAAATCCGAAGGTTTTCAGCTAGAAATTCATGCCACTGACAGTGGCAAGACTCCTCTATCATCCACGACTTTGGTGACTGTGTACACTCAGAGATATCAACTTTTTCCTAGATTCCATCCTGGACTGAGAAGTTTCAAATTTGCAGAATCATCTGAAAATATTTTGGTGACTAAAGTGTCTGCTACTTCTGCGAAAGTCAAAGAAGCTGTGAAATATTACATAGCAGGTGGCAATTCTGGCAATGCTTTTGTTGTTAACTCTGGCTCGGGGGAAGTTAGGCTTATAGGTGGTCTGGATAGAGAAACAATATCATCCTATGAATTATGGATTGAAGCTCGTGATACTGATAAAACAAATCCACCACTTGCCAGTGCAGTGAAGCTAGAAATTCTAGTGACTGATGTTAATGATAATGCTCCAGTCTTTGAGAAATCAGTTTATAATGCAACAGTTAAAGAGGAATTGGAACCCCCTTTATTTATTATACATGTACAAGCATTTGATGCAGATTACGGAGGTAACGGAAATGTTGAATATTTCCTACAAACGGACGAAGATGTGAATTTACCATTTTCTTTGGATTCTAAAACTGGGAAGATTTACACTACAGAAATTCTTGATAGAGAAACAAGAGATCAATATCGAATAATTATTAAAGCTATTGACCACGGTACGCCACAAAAAACAAGTTCTGCTACAGTGTATATAAAAGTTTTGGACAAAAATGATAATCCTCCTAGATTTACTCGATTATTCAGCGCTAATGTTACAGAAAATGCTCCCATTGGTACTTTTATAATTCAAGTAACATCATCAGATAAAGATATTAATACAAATGCAAATGCAAACTACAGTTTTACGGAAAATCCGGGCGGAAAATTTCACATTGATCCAGTATCTGGCAATGTTACAGTTGCCGGATGGCTTGATCGGGAAATTAAAGACGAGTATTTACTGAAAGTTGCAGCTGTTGATGGTTCGTGGCAGGCCGAAACCCCTTTAACTGTTCTCATTCAAGATGTAAATGATAACGTTCCCGAGTTTTCGGTTCCTGAGTACACGTTTAACATTCCAGAGTTGATGGAAGGTGTTTCTTTCATCGGCCAAGTTTCAGCCACAGATCGTGATAAAAAGGGTCCAGATTCTTTTGTCAGTTATTCATTAAAAAGACCATCGGATTTGTTTAGAATCGACCCAAATAGCGGCAATATCCTTAGTAAACAAGTGTTGTACTACAAAAGAACGTTAAAAGGGTCTTCCCCAGAGAATAAACACACTATACAAGTTGTTGCCACTGATCACGGAAATCCACCACTAAGTAGTGAAGTAACAGTTTTAATTAATGTAATAGACTCCAACAATAATTCTCCTACGTTTCAAAAGCATGCTTATTTCTCTCCACTTCCTGAAAGTGCAGAAATCGGACTGTCAGTTCTTCAAGTCATTGCAGAAGACAAGGAAGATGTTGGAATCAATGCGGAAATTGAATATCTTAGAACTACTGGAAATGGATCAGAATATTTTGTTGTGCATAAGAAAACGGGTAAGTGCTTTTTTTGTCAGTATGCTTATGCTTGTTCTTTTGTGATGAGTACAAGCAATTGTGTTTTACTAACGTTAATGCAAATTGTTAAAAATTAAACAAAAGTTCATAATAACTATATTTCAAATTAAGATTCGAACTGTACTTATTGCAAGGAAATTTAGAGGAGAGCAACCATTTCTCAATTAAATAATTTTTAGCCAAGTCGACCAAAAGTCGTATGTGTGTAATTCGAAAATTTGCAGCAAAAGTTTCCAAATGAAACATGTGAAAACTTACATATTGATGTGAAAACGAAGTTGAAGTTAAACGTAATTGTTTACAGTTGGGTAACATAATCTATGACATTTGAAAATAAAATACTAAAAAAAGCTATCTTTGAATATGATATCCCCGCATCGTATTCGGGAAAATCTCGCTGCTTGAAAAGCAGTCATCTACATGGCACGTGATTAAGTAAAAGACATGATTATCGAATTTAAACAGGTCTTAATTCTCCATATAATTTATTATTTTATTTTAGATAGTTTGAGAAGGCTCTTGATAACCTTAGGTCAATCGCCATAGGGTCTATATCATGCATTCTATAAATTATTTATAATGCATTGTCTGTCATAGATAGCTTTCCTATAGGATCTACAGAAGTTTTCTGATCTATATATAACGAAACTCAAAACTAGCCATATCGAGTATCAAGTCAGCTCATAATTATGAGTAACAGAATTTTAAATGCTATAAATATTTACCTTTTTTGGTGGAAAAGTTTCATTAGCCTCACTGTCAGTTCAAAATTGTAGCATATCAATTTTTATGTCCTTGTTTTGAATCATCGTTTCTCAACCTGAGGGTGCTGAATCCCAGGGGGAATTCAATCGGGTCCGGAATCGTGCTCAAGCATAAAGGGGTTGCAATTGTACCGGAAAGGTAAGAAACAACATTTAATTGAATAACGCATCTTAAATTATATTTTAAGTGAAGCAAAATTGAATATTATACAAATAAAATTCTATTTCAAGTGGGTCGTAAGGCGTTTTAAGTATATTTACACCTTTAATGTGGGTCACAAAACTAAAAAAGGTTCTGAAATGGTGTTTGAATACCGCTTTGATTAATCCATTAGTATATGCAGTCTTTCTTCCAATGAGCAAAGTTTTACTCTTTTTGTCTGAATGAAAATAAAATGGAGAAATTTGCAGTTCACCGTTTGATAATTTGTAGTTCATTGGAATTTTTTTCAACTGCCATTTCAGTATTTCATTATGCTGCAAAAAATATCTATTATGAATTTTCATGAGCAAGATCCAAGAAATACATACTCTTTATGCAACTAATTAATGTCAGTATTATTTTAGTTACTTTTAAGGAGTTTAACATGCATGTTTATATAATATTATTTCGTATCCCATTATAATAATTACTTATACAGTGTCAAATGATATTATTTGCTCTTTCAGGATGGGTTACTGTATCAAATCCCTTAGTTGGTTTGAAGCACAAATGGTTTATGATCAATATTCAAGCTACTGATAAAGGTGTGCCATCACGTTCTTCTGATGTAACAGTATTGTTCGCAATAACAGAAGAGAATCTTCATGCTCCAGCATTTACAGCTCTGAGTTACCAAGTTGTTATTCCTGAAAATGAGCCGCTTCTGTCAGAGATAGTGATTGTGACAGCTACTGATGAAGACAAAGGTAATTATTTAATTATTTGTATTAGATTTAGAGAAACATTTTCTTTTGTTTTACATTTTTGATCACACTCAGACATGCTCTCTGTTTGCTAAATCTCCATGAAAAAACGTATTTTTAAATGTTTGAATGCAGAATTAAATACTAGTAAAATCAAAGGAAAAACACAATGTTTGTCTTGCATGCAGTTCATTTAATATTGTTGTTAGCTATGAGTTTATTACCCACTTTGAACCTCACAAATTTTAGTCTTTCCAAATTCCTTTAGCTGATTAGAAGCTGATTTTCCTTTTAATCGGCTTCTGAATCGCTTTCATGAGGTTTTTTTTTTGTAAGTTCACTTAATTGGCACATGTGTTTTTGCTGTTTTAAACTCAGAAAATAAACTGAAAATGTGTACAAAAGGTTTACATTTTTAAAATGTTTGAAATTATGAAACAAATCTATTTAATTGATTTACTTACTCACAAATAGCATCAGAGTCTGATTTACTAGAAATTTGGTTTTCGTATGACTGCAATTTTAATTTCTCGTATTAGTTTTCTAAATTATAATATACCCTACGTTACAATATAAAACACCAATGAACCATGATACAAGAGCAATATCATACCTCAGAAGAATATATTTTAAAGTAGAGATGTGTTTCATAAACTGTTTATCTTTTTTTTCCCTAAAAATTTTATTCTCATTATAATTTTTCTAGTATCCAGCAAATTGTTTTTTAGGAAGTAGCCACTTTGCCAGTTTTAAGAAGTCCTTTTTTTGAATGAATTCATACAATTATCAGATGTCTTCTGTGTTAAAATGTTTCAAGCTTCTTGTAAAAAGTAATTCGTTATTTAGTTAGTTCATAAAAATCCGTACAATATATTGCATCAATGAGTACATGGTCAGGGCTGCCACTCTTCCGTCCTGGAGACGGAAATCCGTCTTTTTACGATGATCCAAACGGAACTTTCCGTCTCGCAAATTATTGGTTTAAAAAAATTATAAAATAAAAATTTTGGCTTGAAAAAATACTGAATATTCGCCCCCGTCAACTTGAATTGTTATTGAAATTAGAAAGAAGGAACGAAAGCAAACAATCAACAAAAATCGCTTTTGAAAAAGCGAACCCTTTAAAAAAATCTCGATCGAAAAATTGAATGCGAGCACAAACCCCTCAACTGGGATTGTTATCAAAATTATAAAACAATGAACCGCATTGTAATACCAAAAATTCGGTATTTTCAAAATTTTAAAAATTGCCGGTATCGGCAATTTTTTAAAAAATGTTTTTAATTTACTCCATATTTTCGCCGATGCCGATTACTAGTGATAATTGGAACAGAAGCATTTATTAATTCACATAAAAGGAAGAAAACATCAAAGAAAATCACGTGTCTTGTGAAAAAAAGCAAGGAAAGTGGACGTAAGCAGCGATGCCGCAGACGCGCTGTAGCACGTCAAATAAGCAAAAATCGGAGAAGGGGATGCGAAAAAAAAAAAAAAATTATTACGCTTCCGCCGGGACGCGTGATTTTCATAGCGGGAGAAAAAATAATTAATCGAGTAAAATATATAAAAAATCGATACGCAAAATTATTTTTTGCTCGTCTTTGACCCGCATTTTTCTTTCAGCTTTTTTTATATGCAGAGAAGGTGGGAAAACGACGCTAGCTCGCTCGCACTGTCGCGGCTTAGTTAAAGGGAAACAGGTGAACAATTCGGAGTCAAATATGCGTTTTTTTTAAATCTGCTGGTATGAAAAGGTTTCCTTTGCGCGATTGAGAATTTTCGTAAAGTGTTCGTTTTCGCGATTACGATTTTTGCTGAGCTTTTATTTTGAAATAAAATAATAAACAAAATTTTTCTATTTAATTTATGCCTTATTGCATTCACTATTTAGAGAAAGAGTGCTACAGTTCATGTAATCGACATTGCGGAAAATTCGCGAATCTGGCATTCGTCTAAAAGTCAATCACTTGATTTTTAGCTTTTAAATATGGGATTTCTGTTTTAATTCTTGGTTGAATTGTTATTGAATCAATTGCTAATTGCATTGAAAAAATTTTCTTGTCGTAAAAGGTTTATTTTTCATTTATATCTCAGGAGCGGTAGAGTTCCGCAAATACCGGAAATGTTTTTGCTCAATCTCCCTAAATTGTACCCTCATTTTATTCTTTTCCCTTTCAATTGCAACAGTATGTATTTCTTGGTTAATTGCAGCAATACTTTAAAAATTACGTAGGCGTAATTTCCATGCGCAAGCAAAGAAACGCATGCGTTCCTATTTGCGTAATCTTTCTGCATCCTTTACGGGAATCGTATTTTTTTCATTTCATTTATTTTGTAGGTTTAATTAAGAAGTAAACAAATAAAAAATGTTCTTATTTTTATCAAAGTTTTACCGTTTATACTTGCGTATAAGTAGATTCGCATGTAAGCCGAACCTCCAACTTTCAGAGAAATATCGGGAAAGTTTTTGCTGCGGATTTTTAGACACAAATTATTTAAAATGAAGGGAAACGAAATGCAATGACGATTAGAAATGTATAGTTTCATTTTTGCTATTGCGATTTTTGTAAAGGGTTCGTTTTGCAGTTATGTTTCTTTTTAATTGTTGCTTTTATTCTGAATTAATGAAAATAAGTTTCTGCGCTTTAATTTCTTGCAGTACTACATTTGATTTATTTTTGTTAAAACAAGCTCCACTTGATCAATTACGCAAAATTCGCAATCCGAATTTTGGATTTTCTGCACTTATTGCATAGGAGATGAATTACACAAAAGACTGCAAGCAGTATTAAAACAAAAAATTATGCAAGGTAATGAAGCAGCAAAAGCCGTGAATGATGCAGAAAATACTAAACTGAAGTGGGCAAAATAGATGTATTAAATGCATGTAAATAATTTTAATAACGTTTCTTTAACATTCTGATGATTATTTGGATGTTATTGCATGATTTCTTTCAATAATCCACACATTTTATTAAAATAGTACACGATTTTTTAAAACTATTTTTCTGTTTGTCCTATATTTTCTACATTTTCCATTGCGACCGCTATTTGAAATAAGTAGTTTTATCCATTTGTGTTTGATCCCAGTATTTTTCATAAAGTACAACCTTAAAGTACAATCACATTTCGTCTTATATGTCTAACATTACAGTACCTTAGTACCTATTAAAAAGAATCAAGGTTCAGAATTTTTTTTTTTTTTTTTAATTTCAGGAAATGCAAATCTTTACTGCTACCACCCCTGATATCTTGAAAACCGTGATATGCAGTGCCGGATCTAGGGTGGGGCAAGCCGAGGCCCGCGCCCCGGGCGGCACTTTTGGGGGGCGGCAAATTCAGCTGTGATGCACAAAAAAGAAGGCGAAGAAGAAGAAAGAAAAGAAAGATAATTAATTAAGAAAATTTAACTTTTGGAAGAAAATTTAAATCCTAGTTCGGCGCTCCGATTTGATGATTGATCAGCTATTTTGCTAACAATTAAAACCAATTAATATAATTATTTATTTGTATAAACTGTTAGAAACTCTAAAATTTTAAGTAGGGGGCAGAAAATTTCGCAATGTCAAACTTTTTAAATTTAAATTTTAAAAAGTCAAGCCTTGTAATCATGAAATACTGTATGCTATGCTCAAATAGTACCAATAGTTTTTCTTTTATAAATTTTCAAAGCATACCTATGGGAAGAGAGGGGCGAGCTTGTAAGTGTCGTTCGAGAAGGCAGACACAGGGCTCTTCGATATGGGCGCTAGAAAAAATGTGGGGTCCTTCCCCCTTTATAAAAGAAAAATGCCAATTTTGTTCTGTATTTTTATGAGTAAAAGCGTTTAAATTTTAAAAACGTTTCTATTATGCTTCTTTTTTTTCCTAATATTTTGGCAATCCCAACTGTGTCTCCAAAGGCCTCAAAATGCACTATTTTGCATATAGTTTTCAAAATTTTCCCAGGGGAGAATCCCCGAACCCCCTTTAACTGTCGGAATTTCATATCTCCAGTTTTCGAAGTCTAGCGGCATCACTGCCGAAAGATTAAAATATATTGTGTTCTTTTTTTCTCTCACTGCGAAACTGGTTAAATATATTGAATGATATTTTCACATCAGAAAGCAAGAATTTTCTGCTTTTTTAAAGAAAATATTGGTACATTCAAGTATGTGTGTGTATCTTTAAAAAAATTTCATATGAAAACAAAAATTGCGTGATTTGGCTATAATGTGCATGGTAAAAAGTTCAGCCTGAAAATTTTTGAAGAGTGGCACCCCTGTACATGGTTTATAATCTTTATAGAGATTTGTTTTATTGAGCTGGCTTAACAAGAATATATTAATAGGTAAAATGTCTACCATGTGGCTACATGCTAAATGAGATGGCTTTTCTTACTTTTATCTGTAGATTATATGTTATCCAAAATGCAGATGGTCCTCAAAATATGGGGCCTTCCCAGTCGAACTGTGCAATACTTATTGATTACTTGCACAAAATTAAATTGATATAACGTACATAACATGCGAAAGAACATTATAGTTCCTCAATTTTGAGTTTAACTTCCATCAAATTTTTCACTATCAACCCCAAAATGTGGATTAATTAGCGTGAAAGATTTAAGATCTAGCCAAAAATTTGGATTAAACAATGAGAGTAGATATTGAGCTTCTTTAACATGGCATTTATCTCATCAAATAAGAGGGTATGTTTCAGATTGCGATTGTAGATTAAAATATGAATCTATAAAATCCAATCTGCGCCAGTGGAAGGTAGATCTTCAAAACTCTTGTATATGTTTTCAAATAAGTGTACAATTTTTATGTAAAAGTTCTAATTAAACATTAAGTTTTAGTTTCACTTCCTGTAACTGGAAGCGAGCAGTGCTAAAGCGGAGGACTAGACTTTTTGGTTCCCTATTTATTTCCCCTTTGTGAGCTCTTCAATTTAACTACTATATAATGTAAAGAAAAAAAAATATTAAAAAGTAATAATGTCAGCATTTATTCTTCTTATTAAGTTATGGCATAAAATATATTTATTTTTTATTGAACTGTATTTTTCGTTACAAATGATTGAATCATATATTGTTTCACAAAGTTTCATTTTGTTTTACAATATTATTTTTTACAATGTTTTAGGATTCAATGGAGAAGTCATCTATTCAATTTTGTCAGGAAACCAAGATGGACAGTTTCGAATATCAGAACGCACAGGAGTTATCACTATCGCGAAACATTTGGATTTTGAAAGTGTTACAACATATCATTTGAATATTTTAGCAGCTGACAGGGGATTTAGAAGCAAAAATTCTTCCACCTCGCTGACTGTTTTGGTAACTGATGTCAATGACAATCCACCTATTTTCAACTCCACTACCTTCAACGTATTTATTGCAGAAAATGAGCCACCAGGAACTTTCATAACACAACTTATAGCATTTGATGCAGATTCAATTAGAAATAGCATCATAGAATATTCAATTATGGATGGAGATGATCATAGCTTTTTTGAAGTCAATTCAAAAACTGGTGTTTTAACATCAAGAATTTCTTTCGACTATGAGCAAAAGATAAAATATTCTATTAAAATGATTGCCAGTAATACAGGCACCTTACTTTTCTCATCAACTTTTGTAAATATACATATCTTAGGTAAAAACGAATATTTCCCACACTTCATTCAACCTGTATTCCAATTTACTGTCAGTGAATCTGCTGGTGTGGGTACATCAGTTGGTCAGTTGCAAGTTCTAGATGATGATAGTGGTGCTGATGGTGAAGTGTATTTCCTATTAGTTGGTTGTAGCAATAACAAAGGCTTTCAAATTGACACAAAAACAGGAGGCATTAAAGTCTCTCGAACTCTTGACCGAGAATCTCAATCTCGAGTTGTACTCACAGTGCTCGCAAAGAATGCTGGAAGTATCAGAGGCAACGATACCGATGAAGCACAAATTGTAATTAGTATTCAAGATGGAAATGATCCTCCAGTGTTTTCCAAAGAAATATATGAAGCTCGTGTAAGTGAGGCTGCTGCACTTGGAACATTAGTCGTGGCAGTATCTGCAGTAGATAAAGATGTTCATCCAAATAACAACCAGTTTTCTTTTTCCATTCTCAGTGGCAACATAAATAAAGCTTTCAGCATTGATCCTCAATCAGGTGCGATTTATACATCTGGCAATTTAGATAGAGAAACACAAGCTGTTTACAACTTAACAATAACTGCGACTGATAGTGGAAATCCACCTCAATCCGGATCAACCTTAGTGAAAATATATCTGGATGACGTTAATGATAACGGACCAACATTTGAAACAGAGAAGGTTGTTGGTTATGTCTTGGAGAATGAACCTCGATACACAAGTGTTATGACACTCAGTGTTATTGACAAAGATTTACCTCCAAATGGGGCTCCTTTCAAGTTTTATATAGTTGGTGGAGAGCATAAGGATTCCTTTGAAATAGAAACACATACAGGATTTATTACAACCACAAAAAGTCTAGATAGGGAAGCTATTCCTGAATTAGAGCTTGTAATAGAAATTGAAGATAGTGGCAAACCTCCGATGAAGTCTCAAAATACAGTAACTATAATGGTTTTGGATAAAAATGACAGCCCATCTACATCAAGACCTTTAACTGTTTTGGTATGGGTGCACAATAAAAACTTTCTTGGAGGAAAAATCGCAGATGTGCATCCGCAAGATTTGGACACAGTAGGACATTACCAATGCCAGATAATTGAAGGAAATACAGCAATATTCCGGTTACCTTCAAGATGTGATTTACACACACATACTACAAAAATACAACATTCTGCAAATTATACTCTCACTATCAGTGGCAATGATGGAAAACATCAGAACGTTTCATCTACAATTAAAGTAAAATTTTTGAGTTTTGATAATGCTACTCTTCATAACAGTGTTTCTCTCAGAATTTGGAACTTTTCAGCTGATAATTTTCTCTCCATGTATTTTGATCGTTTCCAGCGCAATCTTGATGAACTTTTTAAGGTAAGTTAATGTTAATCATTTAAAATTTTCTCTATATATATTGCATTATAAGTATCACCTCTTTCTATAATTTCTTAACTGTAGTATATCTTAACTAAAGTATTGTGTTGTTTCTTACAGCCTAGTCATCCAATTATCTACAGTTTGGTCAACATTGATGAACATTTAGAGATCACTTTGGCTGTTAAAATGACGGAAAATGCTCATGTTGCACCTACCGAAGTTATTTCTCTGTTAAAAGAAAAATTGCCGTACATACGAGAATCTATCGAAGAGAAGGAGATTGTTATTGGTTTTAACCCTTGCAAAGTTTCACCTTGCCAAAACAAAGGCTCATGCAGCAGTTTTTTAGAAATGAAGGATACATTGTCTATTGTGGATTCTCCATCACTTATTTTCACATCTCCATTCGTTGCTCGCCAGTTTTTGTGCCAATGTCTAAGAGGATTCTCTGGTTCAGTATGCCAATATCAGCAGGATCCTTGCTTGCCAAATCCTTGTTTATCTGGTGGTACTTGTCATCAAGATGGAATCAGATTCCGTTGCACTTGTACTTCTCCGTATCAAGGAGAAAAATGTGAGACTACACGTAAGGAGTCTTGTTCCAGCGCTCCTTGCAAAAATGGAGGTACTTGCCAAGAAGCTCCCAATGGTGGATTTTTCTGCTTGTGTCGTCCAGGATTCAAAGGCTTAGTTTGTGAGCAAACTGCTGATGCTTGTCGGCCAAATCGTTGCTTGAATGGTGGTACATGCTTGAGTGAAAATTTAGGTATGTAAAACAGAGATAACTTTTATACGTATTTTTATTAAGGAATATTTCATTCATTTAAACATGTTTCCGAAAAGAAAAAAAATCGAATTGGCATTTGTGTGACACAAAAAAAAGAAAGGGAAAAAAAATGCATGTGGCAATAAGAAATTTCATGTGTTTTCTATTAAATATTTTTTTTCTTTCCGTCATTGAAAAGTTCCAAGTATTCCTAAACTTCCAACTTTGATGCCAACTAAAAATGTTACCGAGCTACCCTTGTCAAAATATTTCACCAAATAAGAATTATTTATTAGACAATCAAGTGCTCGTGAAACAAAAGTGCTACTTTCCAGTTGGCAACCCAAATAACATCAATAGGATTTTTTTTACGGTAATAAAGGTATTAAAGAATTCATATATTTTGGCTCCACACCTTTTCAACGTCACTTCCATAGTTCCATAGCGATCTGGAAATTCCTGCCAGTAGAACGTGGTCAAAATTTCTTCCTGATAATATTTACCAGTACATTGTGACCTTTGAACTCACTTTTTGAAAGGTTGGATTTCTCCTAGAGGAGCATCTAGTAGTGATCACGAAATCTTTTGAGATATTGTGACGGCATTCCTTTTAACCAACTTTCAAGGGATGAATTTAATTTATAAACAGTTAGTTACCTAAGACACTTACTTATTCATGCTGTATTATTGCTCTTGAGTGTATTTTACACCTCTTAATAAATTCCTTAAACAAACTTGATGGGGAGCAGGCTTCTTCCCGAAATCTATCAATTTTTGTCCCTTAACCCGTTCACTCCAGCGATTCTAATTGTGTTTTTCGCCATTGGGCGGTGAATATGTATTAAGCACCTCAGGCTACTAGTTTAATATGTTGACCTTTCATTTGGAAAGTAGAGTAAGTCCTTTTACTTTGTATTATTATTATTATTTTTTAATTTTCAGTTATATTGTGATTTTTTCAATCTTTTTTTATAAACTGTTTGATGGAGCATTAAAGCGGCATCCACTGAGCGGGAGTCTCCGGTGGTACGCGTTAGCGTGAACGTTTTAATACCTTAGAAAAGTTATCAACATGAACTACAACTTCAATGATATTGTATCGTAGCGCAGCTACAAATGACTCTCTCCAATACCATCGGTCACTGCTGTCCACCTGCACATGTCTTGAAAATTTTGCATATTAAATTGAGTCGCTCTTTTTATCTAGTCTACCGTAGATTTGACAGGGATGTCAATAACAAACAACACTTCATTGATTTTTTTTTAATCTGTATTTTAATCTTTAGGGAAGACTGGGGATACTTGATCCCCACTTTGGTTTTCAATTTTTTTTTTCTTTGCTGCAAATTATCAGTTATCAGACATTTTTACCATGAACAATTTCCTCTATCAGACTGTACTACTTTTTTAACTTGAAACTTTAGTAAATTTTTTTCCAATATTTTATTACAACGATCAACTTATTTACTTTTTAGTCTTAAATAACAAAATTAATAAAGAGTTGTAATAATGGAATTTATTTGAGGAAGAAAAAGGGAGTATATATGAAGGTATCAGCAAACATAACAGTTGTGCAAATCAGTGCAGTCAAAGCAAACATAACAGTTGTTGTAGCTTTTAAAGTTCTCCTCAATCATTTTCATCTACTACACTTTTATAATCTTTTCAGGAAAAATAAATTGATTAAGCATACCACTTTTTCCTTCAAAAATAAAATAAATTCAAATTCAGGAAATCTAACTTTGAGTTATGTTTGCCTATCTTTAGATGACGTATCTCGCAGTATCTTTTCTTTGCCTTTAAATTTGATTTGAATGCATAATAGTTTACTTTTTTTTAATCTGTCTTTTCTCTAAATCTTGTATCAGCATTCTTTTTATAGGAGTGTCTGTTAAAATCTTGGTAGATCCTCTTCTTTCCCTTGTGTAGGCTTATTTGTTTTATATTGTGAAGCTTTTGGATGAGGTCGAATATCTTCGGGAGTATATAGCATTTTTTTTTTTTTTGTCTGAAGTAATTACTTGGCCCAATGTATTAGGAGTCGAATTTGAAATTGCACCAACACATTCACTGTTTTCAGAGCTCCCCGATAAGTACTAATATCTTGCAATTTTTTTTCATTTTGCTAATATTTTTACAGTGATACTCGATCCCCGGATCATGTATCCTGAAAAGAAGTGATCAAATATCCCTATCTAGAGATTTAGAAGAAACATACATTTTGAATAATAAACAATTAAAGGTAGTTTACTAAAAAAATTACTTAAGTATCTATACTTTAAAATTACACCTAAGTGACAGTTCATAAATGATGTCGCGTTTTTTCCCCCACATATTTGACCCCCTTCCCCCCTTTGTCACGCATCACGCTATGTTGCACAAGCAGGGATTTCTTGCTACCCCTCCCCTCCCATTGTCATACTTTGTCACAATTCCATGAGCCCCCCCCCCCCCCTCGAAGCATGACGACATTTATGGATGATCCCTAATTAAATATTTTAAGTTGTATAAAACACAATAGGAACATTAAAATATTTAACTTGAAGAAAGTTAGCCATGCCACATTCAGACAATCATTTCTTTACATGAAATATCTGAACAGATTATGTGTTGCCTGTATTTGTGTACAACTTAAACATTGCAGACATATCTTATTGCTCTACTAATTGATTTTGTTTTTGCATAAGGATCAAGTAAAAGGCCAGTACCCCTATTCAATCTTTCAGAAAATAAATAAGGAGGGGTATAAATTTATAAGAAACTGTTGAAGTTCTGAAATAAACTAAAACAAGCTATACGTACTGAGCGTAGCGTAGCTTATGACAATGTTTGATGATCGCCACAGGAAATTTTTCACTCAAAAGGCGAGATTTCAAGATTGAAAAAAAAAAAAAAAAAACTGTTTTAAGCTATGTCTCGCATGACCTGGAAATGTTTAATTCGGATTTGTGTGAATCATATCCAACTGTTTTCTTCTCTTTAAGAATACGTTGCTATTTATTATTTACTCTAGCATCCGGGGAAACAAGTTTTAGTAAAGTTGAGTAACCCTTTAAGATCAATTACTGAGACAGGAGAGACTAAGCAGTTTGAACTTACCACCTATTTAATATGATGTATGACATGAATTTCGAAAATGTCATAATGACTTTGCCAATGCAAAAGCAGGAAAAGTAAACACCGTGGTTTTTTAAAAATTTATTATTATTTTTTGTTCTTTTTGTGTTATGTATTATTTTATGAATGATTTAATATGTTCCTAAATATAGAACAATTGTTTGACAGTACATATAAATCATTTTATTTTAATTTTATATGTGTATTAGGGATATGCTGTAAATTTAACTGACCATAGGTCCAAATCTCTAGCTATTCTACTGCATACTATATTTCAGTCATTTTTGTTATTCCTAAGTAGAAAATGACTGTTTGGCGTTACCTTTTTTTAAAACAAATCTTAGTGCTAAAAATAGACTTTATAAAAGCATACCATACATGTTTTAATTCAATGTAATTTCTTTATAGGATATCATTGTCTATGCACTTCTTCTTACTTTGGACGGCACTGTGAGAAGTCTTCTTATGGATTTTTGCAGTATTCATACATGGCTTTCACTCCACTTCAGCCTACAACTAATGACATATCAATTGTTTTCTCAACAAATAATCCTAATGCCCTTTTGGTTTACAACTTTGGAGCTCACAGTGGTGGACGATCAGATTTCTTAGCCCTTGAAATTGTGAATTCTACTCCCATGTTATCTTTTGGAGGATCCAGAACAGCAATTACTAGAATTTCTCCTAAGATTGTGGTATCAGACGGAAAATGGCACAAAATAACTATCATACGCAATGGAAAGGTAACTTTCTTTTTTTTAAAATTCAAATAATTGCTATAGCTGATACTAATTACTTGAATTCACCATATATATATGTAACTTCTTCAGTATATTTGACATGTATAATATTTTATACAGTTGAAATTCGAGTGAATCTGCAAATATATGCATTAGTTCAAAATGAATTAAATTACAGCGTATCCCATTTTTTCAGTACATTCATCAAGAATACTAACTTTTAAAAAAGTGCTCACAATTGTGTGAATTATATAAAAGTTTTATGAGAAATTAATTCGATACTCATTGAATTTACAGGTTGCTTCACTATCGGTGGTTAATTGCAATGAAAATGGAGACATGTGCGAAGATTGTTTGTTAGGGAATGCAACTTGTTCAATGTCATCTACTGGACACACTGGGTAAGGAATCACATCACTTTAAAAATATGGTGTGCATGAAAGCCAAAAATTGGAATATGTGCTAATTTAGCTTTTCTCTTTAGGACTCTTAATTTCAATGGAAATTTTCTGTACATTGGTGGCATAGCAACAATAGATCCTATACTGGAAAGACCTGGTCAAGTGTCCTCTCATGATTTTGTTGGATGTTTAAGAGGTTTATCTGTAAATGGTAGACACATTGATATGGCCACCCCATTTAAGTCGGCACACATAAGCCCAACTTGCAATAGGAAAGAAGGTGCATGTGCAACATCTACATGTGGAGAAAGAGCATCTTGTATTGACAACTGGTTTACTACATCTTGTTTCTGTGACTTTGGAGTGGCAGCCACATCTTGCATAGAAGGTATGAAAATATATTTTTTAAAGTTGTATTTGTATGTAGAAGAATTGAGTGAGAAATGAGATAATTGCTATTGGTTAAACTGCTGTTTTTAATTTTTGTTAATTGCTATAGGAAGAAATGTTATTTGCTCTCAGAGCTGTGAAACTCGATAGTAAAAATTGTGCGATTATTGAAGTAAAAATCCAATCTTCAAGTATTAATAATGATTTCCAATTTCATTTCTTTATGTTGTGCATTTGAAAAACCCTTAATTTCAGCGCAAACATTTTTTCTTATGCAGCTGAAATTCCATACAGTATTGGAATTGGGACATATATTGAGCTGATTCCAGAAGAGAAACACAGAAGAATTCAGTTGATGATTGATGTAAAAGAAAGTTCTCCTCAAAGTCTTTCATTCCATCTGAGGACCTCCCAAAAACATCCCCAGAATGGTATCATTGTATACTCAGGAAATGATGATGAAAGGACTATCTTACAGGTAAAATTTATGCAACATATTCTGACTGATATACATTTAACACAAGCACAAAATTGCAACTAACATTTTCTTCATGAGAATCACAAACTTCTACACAGAAAAGGCAGCTGTCAGAGCAGTTCAGGAAGATGAAAGAACCCTAAATAAAAATCCTGATACAAGCATTACTTTAATTGTTTCTTTTTATATGTATAAAACATTTCTATGTGTTGTGGCAACTGACGTCACACATATAAAATAATATTCAACTCTAATGAAGTCTTGATATGGGATGCGATTTTCTGTCAACAGCCTACTGAACTTTGCTTGTTAAATTTACTAAATTGTAGTAGCACTGAAGTCTTGGCAGCTGCTGTTAAATTCCTTATTATCTTTGCCAAACTAATTTCTAGCAAGAAAATACTTTTCTGCAGGATCATCATTCAGGGAGTCAGGAAGGGGCAGTTGCCCCTCCCACTTTGAGAAATATGATGTATTTATCTGTGCTTGTGTATCTATTGTGTTGTTTTTTATACAATGTATAGTGAATATGTACCCTTTGTCTCGCTCTCGTTGGACAAATTTTAAATGAGGGCCCTATTTTTCTGGTGTTGTGTTGTTTTTTATACAATGTATAGTGAATATGTACCCTTTGCCTCGCTCTCGTTGGACAAATTTTAAATGAGGGCCCTATTTTTCTGGTGTTGTGGTGTTACTACTTATGAACAAGATTTTTTGAAAGAAATGCATGTGATATGCAAGGTTAAATTTTGGCACCAGATATGATTATTCAGATGCTGTGGGGGGGGGGGGGGATGCAATAGCCACCAAACTACCAGTAATGAGAATCTGTGCAGTTACTATGGAATCAGAAAACCTGTTGCGTGCAAATCAATGAAAATACTAAATATCTTATTTGTAAATCATGAAAAAGATATGAAAACACTCTACTAGAGTCAGCTAATAGCATATTATTTACTGCCTTTACATTCAAAAATTTCGAAACTTGCTCTGATATACACGACTATGATGATTGGAACTGAGCATGTTTGGTATTTTGTGTGTATGTAAGCACAAATTATACACAAACAAAATTATTTAAAAGTTTTGATCTGCAAATTTAAAAGGAAGAACCTTCGAAACATTTTTATATGTTAAAAGTAATGAAAAAGGAAAGTATTTGATAATCAAAAGAAAGTAAGTGTATTTATTAAGCTGTAAAATTTGCACTCAAGTATCCCATCTTACTAGTAAATGTTCTCTTCTAAAAATCGGGGATTTGAACATGGTATATATGGTCTAAAATTACAACACCTAAATAGTACACCACCCAAATTCGGAGTTATAGCAGCAGACGTCAAACAGTATAGAAGTTATGAAAGTTTGTAGATAAAAATTTAAGTCTCTATTGCGGGAAAATGCATTTGCCACGTATGAGCAATTTATATTCTATTTAATATTTTCAAGCAAGCTTTCTTAAGTTACTAGACACTAAAATATATTTTCGAAACATATAAAACAAAAAGTTTCATTTCAGATCGATACGCAAGCTTGTTTTGAAGGAACAACTGATGACCGAAAAGTACTGAATAGCAAAATTCACTCCTTTCGCCATATAAGCCACTCATCAGCTAGAACATTACTGACAGTTGATTTCAGAGGCCAAAGCAAATCTGGCATAGCAATAAGATTTAAAGGTTCAATCATTCATCATAGTCTAATACTCGGCCAACGATTCAAAACCAAGATCAGATTTACTATTATAAAGCTGAATAATAGCGGAATAATGACCTCGATTTTGCCACATTGCTTCTGCTTCACCATGTTAACTAAATTCCGTCAAGGTATCCAGTTCCAGGTTGAAATTAAACTTTTTATTTATTTTCCTATTTTGAATGTTTTTAGTGTCAAACTTATATGCGATAATGTCTTCCGGTAGCTAATAACTTAAGTAGATTTTTTTGAAAATGAATGAATAATTATAAATTGTTCATGTATGGCAAATACATTTTCCTCTATTATAGACTATATTTTTACCTAAAAACTATCATAGCTTTTATACTGTTTGACGTCTGCCGCCGGAACTCAACATTTATACTATTCAGGTGGCGTTCAGACCACATATAACTTGTTCAGATCCCCGATTGTTGGGAGAGAACGTTTACTGTTTAGTAATCTCAACTCCTTGAACTTCTTTCTTTGTTATTGTCTTTTAAATAAATGTTTAACTGTTGAGTATATTGACATATAATGAAAGGTCCATCAGTGAAATCAATTTAGAAATTACAATGTTTATTTTTTGGTTTTTTTAAGATGTAAGAAGTAGTAATGGGTAAATAGTTAATGGGTGCAGAATTTTGCACGTAACAATTTAACCACAGTAAAAGTAAGACTCTTTACAAGAAGTTATCATGAACGTCAACTAAAATATTATTATTATTTGCAATTAATTTCTTCTTTTGTTCCGAGTACGCATTTTTTTCACATGCGGTCACAACGAATATAATTGAATTTAATAAAGTGTGCATTGGTTCTTCAACATGCGTTTTACGCACGCTGAAGAATTAAGACACATAGAGATTGTTAATGAATGCATAATTTTTAAAAGTCATTTTTTATTGTTAATGAATTTTCATTTAACGGATAATTTGTGTTATTTAATTTGCTAATGTGTGCAATAACATTTTAGCTAATCAAAGGGAAATTAGTGTACTATTCCAAAGTCAAGTCCTCTGAACCAGTAATGGAGGAGTTGGAATTGCCAAAAATCAATGATGGACAATGGCATAAAGTGACCCTTAGCTACAATCAAGGAAAATATCCAGAGCTCAACATCAGTATAGATCATGCATGGCAGCCTATCAATTCAAAACAGAAACTTCATGATTTCCTGGACCCGTACATTGCTTCTATTATGATTGGGGGCCAGTGGGAACTATTGGCAGGAGAAGGACAGTTGCATGGTAAATTGTCTATGCTTTTTTCTTAAATATTTTCCGCCTTCTTATTCTATTGATATTAATATCTGCATTTTTCGCTACTAAGGCTGATAGAGTAAAGGCACTAGTTATGGATCAATCTATCTGTACTCTTAGTATTTCACGTAAGCAAAAACTACGCTTAAATGCCTACGATTCCAATGTTTGGGCAACTTTTTAAGCAAATGTTTTTTCAGGTATATTGACAAGTTACTTGCAGTTGTTAATAATACAATCTACTTATTATCGAAAGCCATGTCCCATGAAGCTATTCTTATATTGCTGGCATGCCATTTGCACCCAAGAAAAATTCCTCATGTAGGTAACGATGCACGTTAAATTTAAACGCATTTTAAATTGAAATCATTCTTTAACTAAAATGTTGATGTTTTTATCATAAACAAATGTGTCAGATAACTTGCTAAAATAAATTTTGGCTATTTTGCCTGGCCCCTCATTTAACACCAAAGGATCTTCTTTTTCGGTTGCATTCCATAGCTCAGGGCCGCCCAAAGAGATGACGGAGCCCAACGCGAATAGGTCCCAGGGCCTCCTCCCACACCAGGAAACAAAAAAGACTTGTAAGAGTAACTGACCCTAAAAATAACTCAAGGGGTTGATTAAAGGTTGAATGTAAAATAGTTACCATGAAGTCTCACCCCCACGATCAACCAATAAACATAGGTTGATCCACAATTAGTGATTTTATCGTAAAAAGATTAAATATTCAAATTCAATTTCAGAGTTGAGTTTAAAAACTTATAAAAATTAAGTTCAGCTTAAAAATATAAATTGGATGATAAAGACTGCTAAAAAAGCCCTATAATAATAAAAATATATTTACTAGTTTAAAATATAAGACTATAAAAATGGTATACCTAAATTTTTATTAATGTATAAGTTTAAAAGGGGGTGGGGGCATTTTAGAAAGCGTGTCGATATTTTAAAAACATTTTGTGGTTTGATATTTTGCACGTTATGGTGTATGAATCAGTCATTCATTTTATTTTCATTAGTTATTAATGGCGAAAACATTCTAAATGGACTACAGCCTTATAAGCTTAGAAAATAATTTAGTTAACGCCAGTTTTTAAATGTGTATTAATATGATGCTGTAATCTAGTCAAACTGTAAGGGATTCTTAAATAAGGTAAAACATAGTGAGATGGCTCACTTGAGTTTTTGGAGGGAAGATGAAGTGTGAGTGCACCGTGATTTCAGGTACAGCCACAACAGCACAGTTTCTACTTGAATTCAGAAGCTTTTTCTCTGAAAATGTGTGATACAACATTGTTTTTGTTGCTTGCTTTCAAAAGGAAGAGCTTAAATTTTCATTACTGTTCCTCTGATTTTCATTGTGATGAGAGTACTGCGATATACTTTTTAAGCAAATGTTTTTTCAGCTATTTTGACAAGTTACTTGCAGTCATTATTAGTACAATCTACTTATTATCGAAAGCCATGTCCCATGCGCTCAATCTTAAACGTCCTGTAAGGATATTAAAGAATAGCTGTCTTGGCTTTATGCCTGCTGTCGTTTTAAATTACAGTATAACAAGGAAATAGTGATGTAAATGTATACAGAAGGAAATCAATCCATACACTAAAGGTTTGGCAAAAGTTAACGTTTTCATTTTTTTCCATATTTTACAATTGTGCACCGACTCTACCGGCTTTGCCTTACTATGTGATTAAATAAGTATTCTTATTTTTTGGTTCATTCATTATCACTATTATTGTGTATGCGGCCACTTGTAGATAGGATACTTTTATAGTGTACTAGCATAAGAGTTTTTATTTGGTATTTCAAAGAGGCAATTAAAAAAAAATGCAGAGTTATTCTATCCACAAAATCAGGAGCAAATGTTTTCTAACCTTTGCAGCTGTTACTTTTAAATTCTGTAGATATAACTGGACATCTTTTGCACAAAGTTTGCAACTTATTACAAGTAAATTTGACAACTTTTACAAGGAAGGTAAAAGTCTCAAAAATAGTCAATTCACATTCTTTTAAGTTATTATCAAAGCGATAAGAAAGTTATAAGTGGTTTTGAATTTGTTTGATTTTTCTTTAATTTGTACTAATTGGTATAATTTGCATCAAAAGATAAGAAAAACAGTAAGAACACCTAAGGCAATATAATTGAATTTTTGCGTCATTGGCTTTAGAGAAAAAAGACGGTCTGGAAATTATATTGAAAACATAAGCCAGTAGAAAGTATATTTAAGAAGTTATGAGTTTGTATACAATTTTGAGTTGCTGTACATAGGTACATAAATGGAGTTCACCCCCCCCCCCCCCCCATTAAGCAGTCAAGAAGATTGTTTATTGCTTTCGGTACAATATGTTTTCTTTATTTTCAAAATAATGTTAAATTGGCGACCAGTTAGTGACGGCCAAGTTTAAATACTGCCAAGTTGACTCCAAATTTGACTAAAATATTGCCAAGTTTGTGATCTATCGTCAAGTTGTCGTCAAATTTGGCACAGAGAATAAAGGTATTAAATCAGAAGAGCAATTTACGCGAACTTATGCGTTCATCACACGTTTCCTTCAATATATTAATTGTAAATTTGCACAGTTCGCATCATTGTTCTGGCGTTAGTTTATTCATGGCAAAATCACAAATCAAACTAAACACAAATTAGCTGTCCTCGGCCAAATTGGCTGTCACAGTGAAAAAGTTGCCAACTAGAGCAACAAATGTTTAACAAAATAACTTATTACCAAAGAAATATTAATTCATTTTTTTAAACTAAATTTTTGTTATAAAATGTATTATCTTTGTTTAATGTGTATTTATTTTACCTAAAATTATGTTTTTTACACTATAGATATAGCTGGATGTGTAAAACTGATTGCAATCAATAATGAAATTCAACAAGAAAATTCTAGCAGTTATTTTAAACTCTATCAACATGGCAATGCTCATACATGTCAAGGAGAAGCTATCAGAATTGACAATGCTGCAACAGATCCTTTGAGCATTGGTGTCATTTTGGTCATCGTCTTCTTTGTTATATTACTCGTTGTCATATTGATCAGTTTCTTGGTCTTTAGAAGAAGAAAGTTAAAAAGAGATAAATGCACATCACACACAGTGAAGGAAAATGGAAATGTTTTTCTTACAAATTCAACTGATCCACACAGAACACATGATTGTTCAGTATATGCCGAGACAACAGGAAATGATGTTATAAGAACACTACCAGAAGATCTTGGGGTCGTGCCAACAAAGAAAATGAAAGACCGAGAATTACTCACTGAATGCCCATCGCGACCTGACATAATAGAACGTGAAATACATAAGATTGAAAAAATCGAAGATCCACCGCCACATACACCACATAATGAAGATAAATGTGAAAATTACATGATTGGTGGGGATAAACCTAATAATGATCCTCCAGAGCTTTATGATTTTGAGAATGCAAGCTCGATTGCACCATCAGATATCGATGTCATTATGCATTACAAAGAATTTCGTGATGGAAATTACAAGAACTACAAACCCTATAAAACTCAAAATTCACAAGTTCCTAGCTATCACAAGCATCCAAATCATAGGCATAGTCCTCATAATTTTGAATCAAATACAGTACGAGAAAGTCCAAGAAATATTTTACATGAACCTCTTTCTCGTGAAAAAAGTCCTTCATCTATAAAAATGAAGAACACACCTCTAGCGCGGCTTACACCTCCATCTAGTGAGCTTTCAAATCAAGCGCCAAGGATCCTAACTTTGCACGATATCAGTGGAAAGCCACTACAAAAAGCTTTACTTGGAGGCCAAGGAGTTGGAGCAAAACAATTCCAAGATCCTATGACTAATTCAGATCGCAGCTTAAATAGTCCTGTAAGTAATCTTAGTCACAGTACCAGTAGCATGCAGTCAGGACCACAGAATGTTAGCAAGCTTAAATCTAGAGACAATAGCATTACATTAGGTCTTACAACAGAAGAAATTAAGAGGCTGAATTCCAGACCAAGGAATTTGAGTCTTGTAAGCACTTTAGATGTGGTTTCATCATCAAGTGAAGATAATGCTGAGAAACACAAACTAGCAGAATTATTAGAATCTAACACTGAGCTCTTAGAGGCTCAAGATTCATCAACTGATGAGAGTGGAAACGACTCGTTTACATGCTCTGAATTTGAGTATGACAATTACGACAAGGTACACAGAGAGTTTGGTCCAAGAAATATGATATTTTCTAAGCTTGCTGAAGAAGATAACGAAAATGATGAAGATTATGCCAAAAATTATGATGGTTTTGACTCTTTTCGAGGTTCATTTAGCACACTCGTTGCATCTGATGATGAATCATCAAATCCACCGCCATATAAGCCAACAAATAACTCTATGTTAGGATGGGACTGTTTATTGAATTGGGGACCAAATTTTGAGAATTTAGTTGGAGTGTTCAAAGATATTGAACAACTTCCCGATAATGTTAACTCATCTGGTCCAGGACATTCTCAAACCGATGAAGATTATGTATAAATTAAAATTGTTTAATCTTTAAGTCATTTTGTACAGAATCTTGGGCTCCTTCCAAATGAATTTACTTGAAGCAGGGGCTATACAATTGAAACTATGTTGAATAAAAAGTAATGATGCTTAAAAAAATTATGATGCTAGCCAAATTTTTACAGCCCCGTAATTTTGCTTGTAAATTTTCCATGTAAATTGTTATCATTTTTGTATAAATTTTTTTCATATTTATATGCAACTTCGTTTTATAAAAACAATGTCTTCATCTCTTATTTGTTTTCAGTTTTCCTTCTACTCTCTAAAAATTTAACAAAGTAATAATATGAAGTTGATCATATGTTTTAAATTGTGTAACTTATTTCTGAAGTTAAAATGAAAACTAAGAATAAAAAAAATTAAAGAGTTTTCGGTAATCTAAATTCCCCGAATTTGAGATTCAAAGGAAAAAATGCTCTTAAAATATTTTTCTGCATTTTTCATGTATATTTTTTCTGTTTGTTCTCTTAAGTAGTTTTGATACCTCATGTTTACAAGCTAGTCAGTTCGTGTCAGTTCTGCTTTACATCATTGTTACTGTTGTACTAAATTGTATAAACAAACTGTACAGCATTTGTGAAATTTAAACCTGCAAACAAAACTATTTCAAAAGTGCCATTTCACTTATATTTTCCCCTTGATCTTAAAGAGCGGAAACCTGCATGGCATTTCTTAAGGAAAATCTGAAGTATATGAAGAAATGTTGTTCTTGTTGAAATATTTATTTTATGATTGTTTGGCAAGAGCTAGTTTAAGTGAGATAAAAACTATTTTTTCCTTATTTTAGCTGTTTTGGTGAGACTGAGTGATCAGCTTTTGAATATAATTCAGTCATATAATATTTAACTTTATCCTCTCAAGTGTCTGCCAAATTGCAATTTCCCTCATTTTTTTCACACTTGTATTTTCATGTGTGATTTTTATGGTTTAATGTCTACCTTCACAGTCTTACATAATTTACATCAGCGGTAAATCTGTTGTTCCTGAAAACTCTAAGTCATCTCATGTGTGTGTTCGCAACTTTTTTTTTCATAAACCACAATATTGTGATTCAAAATGCAGGCCTGTAATGCATTACTTTTTATCACTTGATAATGATGCCACATACAGAAACAACATTTGTCTTTGTACATTGTTTTGCAATGTTAAATGTGCCATTTGTGTTTACATTCCCAGCATTTTTTGCTGTAAGTTTGTATTAATAAAATGTTACAATATTTCTTATGGCTGTTTTTTAAGGTTTTTTATACACAAGTTCAAGTATTCAATTACATTAAATGCTATGCTGCAGCTACATTCTAACAAACAGTACACTTTAATATTCACTTAATAATTTTTTACAGATTTCACAAAAAATAGTTAAGTTTTTATGTAAGCAATACCTACAGTTGTGATTGTAGGTATGCTTTTAATCTTGGGGGGGGGGGGGGGATTTGATTAATTGTAAAAACTTGATTTGATTGATTTTGTTTTGCAAATGATGGCTTACCAAAGTAAAAAAAGAAACAAGTCTATGGTTTCAACAGTAAAACAGGTTTCAAGGGTTAAACAGCTGCTTTTTTTTGTTAAATAATGTAGCTGACAGTTAAAAATTACTATATGATAGGTTTCAACGTGGACCCAGTCATATAGTAATTTATAACATAAAAGAAGGATTCTTTGATGTGAAATTAAACGTTTTAGAGAGCTACAAGAACTACTGGTTGTTTTACAGTAGTTCCTTACTCTTTCTTATTAAAAATTATGTAAGGTAAACTAATTAATAATTCATGATGATGCGAAGTGATAATTATTGTAAATACCAACATCAAGCAATTAGCAACTGATAATTATTGAATAACAATTCGTATTAAGATGAAATCAATGCAGAATTGATTAGGCGTAATAAATCATTCCAACTTTGGAAAACTAAATAACAATAATAAATTCCTCATACAAATTCATTTCCTCATATCAAAATAAACTTTTGCTACTTTGGGGGAAAATCTCTTCTAATAAGTTGATATGTAATGATAATTGATAATGATTTATAATAATAATTCACTACAAATTGAAGAAACGAAAATAAAAAATGAAACTTTATGCATTGTTGAAAAACTTAAATTAAATTATCGTGCCCTCTTCTGAAATAAGAGATAACATGAGGCTCCGAAAATAAACAAAATCAACAATGTAACTTTTAATAATAATACTTAGGGTGAATCAAAATGAATTTCCTTACTTTAAAGAATAGTGTATTATCCTTTATAAGACATAGGTAAACGCATTTTTACACTTGTAGAGCATGTGGTCGCCAACCTTATGAAGCCACTGAGCAACTGCACCGTTTTAAAACTCTGCTACGAGCTATGCCCTCCTCCCCCCAAAAAAGTATGAAACTTTTGAACTATGAATTATTTATTATTTACAGAAAATACGAGCAGGCTAATGTATTGTCATTATTTTCACCTTTCATATCCTTTATATTTATGTTAATAAAATATTCTGGCAGGTTTATTTCTGAGTCAAGCGTTATTCAATGCGAATGTTTGTGAAATATGGAAAACCAGCTTACAATCAATGGTGTAATAATGTAATGAGTAATGATTTCAGCCAGTGCCCGAGTGCGATTGCGATCTACCAAAAATTGCCTCGCGATCTACTAGCAGATCGACAGTTTGGGGACTACTATAGAGTATCTAAAATTTTCAATGCGCGAACCAAGCATAGGTGAGAAGTAGCACGTGTGAGCATATCTACGAGAAAAAAAAGAGAAAATCAAGCATTTTTGGCTAAGTCATTCCACGTCAAATCGACCAAATTAAATACTCGGCTGTGCCCTCATGTCTCAGATATTCTCGAAAAAAATATTATAATACGTACCTATGAGATAAAATCAACTTCTTCATTTTAAATTAAAAATTCAGCCCTGTAGATTTTTTTTTTTCGTTTCTGGTATCAGTTTATAAAACCCTTTCCAATTTGCTTATTTTTCAGCCAATTAAGCGGATCTTAGTATCAAATTAAAGCTAATAATTTTCTTTCCAAATAAACTGTAAAAATAACGCTTTCAGACAATGGGTGTTGCTACTCATCGTGCAAAGTGGGCTTTGTTTTCCGTTTTTTTGAACGGGGATATTCAAGTTATATCTCAAAAGTTACAACTCCCACATGTATCATTTTTTCCCCTAGAATAAACAGACCATGTACGTGTTCTGCTGAAACAATTGGGAGGTTGTTTTTCGTTTTTAAAGAATAAAAAATTAACTTGTTTTTCTCAAATTTTACTTCAAAATCAAGTTTTCTATAAATTTAAATTCCCATTGCTTTTTAGATACCTCGCAAATATGTAATAATAGTTAAAATTATGGATGAACAAATAATTAAAAAAATATTTTGGATTAATCATAATTAGAAATACATTGAAATTTTCGGAGAACTGCGGAGGAGCCTTTCTGATTCAGTGAAAAGAAAATATTTTTCTTGAATGGAAAAAAAAGGAAAAAAATTGGTTATGCTTCTGAATTAAATAACTTTGCAACTTATTTTTAAGTTATCAGTCTGTCGATGAAAAATACTATTGCAATTGATATGAAGAAAGCGCGAAAGTTTTAAAACTATTTAACCGCCCCCCTCCCAGGGACGTAACTAGGCAGGGCCCGTGCCCCGGGGCCAGATTTTAGGGGCGCTAAATTGACTAGGTGTGTTTGCGTATACAAATATAGCTTTTTTTGTGTGTATATCATTGGGGGAGGTAAAGCCTGGTCTCGCCCCTGTTGGAAAATTACCTAATTACTTCCCTGCGACCCCCCTCCTCCTGTTACAATTTTAAAATAAGTCCCATTAACTTGAATAATGAATTTGATTCCCTGGATATTTAATAATAGCTTTACAGCTATTATTAAATATCCTGTCTACTGTGTAAACCTCTTCACCAAAAATGGTCATTATATGTGTAAACATTTCGGCAAGCATATCTTTACTTCCCAGCAATGCACGCTTTGACCCCCTTTACTTTACAAAGGCAGTCCATAGAACCAAAGAGAGTGGAAGATCGTTGATAGAACTATTGTATTGAAGCCCCGATTCAGTTAAGCATGCTAAAGGGTTCTAATCGTTTTCCTAGGCGGAATGGGGAGCGCGGATGGAATGCACTGTCTTTGCACGCACTGAATTCCTTTTGTATATGTTTTTTTCGTCGAAATTTAGAGAGAGATACGCAGCGTCAACCCTCACAAGACTTCCCACGCTTTTTTTGCTTCATTATGTTTTATAGCCAGTTAACTAAATTTAAATGTTATTTTATATTCGGCAATTGCAAATTAACTTCTCTAGCTTTAAATAGTGCCTTGATCGTTTACTTTAATATTTCATAGTATTTAGGTAATAAGGAAAAAAAAACGACATTATGAATAGTCAAATCCTTTTCTTTGTTTCTTTCAAAGCTGAAAAGCATTAAAATCTCATTCATAAAATTCAAATTATGTTTAGAAACGTACTGGGAAAAAAAACGGAAAGTGAACCTCATAAGGATCGAAATATACTGTCGGTCTTTTGGTCATGGAACTTATTTCCGTAATCTTTTTGGTTTCTGACCTTATGTCCGACATTTTTTCCATATGTATTTCCTAAGCAATAAAGTGTCTCATGGTTACCTGATTGCTTTTTAGCATCATGAGAATCTGATAAATGCCTATGAAATGTTAATCCATTTTCTACAAGAATATGAGAACACATTATGAATAAAAACCTATATAATGCCTCAAATGTTGTAAATTACGCAAAATCTTATCGATGAACTGTTTTATAGTTTTGCCTTAAAAATTTGTGACTAAAAGCAGGCCCCGTCATATACATGTGAATCGGGGCAAACCAATCTGAAGTGTAACCCGTAATTTAACCAAAATGAAATCTAGGTTTTCGAATAACGAAATTCAAACTGGTACAAAATATGTTGTGGGCAGTGGTAGCCTAGTGGTTAGCACGGCGGACTTCCACCTGGAAGGTTGCGCGTTCGATACCCACTGAAGACCACCATGTGTATTTGGGGATATGTGCATGTAAAATCCGTAGACCCCACTACCTCTCCCCGTGCGTAAGCAATCCTAAGGCCTCGGCTAACAGGTAGGGGTCTGGTGGAGAAAAGTACAAAGTATGTTTATTATTTATCCATGCTTATATTAATAACTTTATATGCGCAATATGTTCATAATTATAAGCATTTATAACACTAGAAAAAAAAAACAAACTTTGCAAGTTTTACATTATAAAGTCGTCTCAAAATTATTCGTGACATTATGTCACTGAACTCATGTTTCGAGAAGTGGTTATCTGCAAATTCTAACTTGTTTCTTAAATCAAAGTCATATGAACTAGAGGGAACATGCAAATGTGGAGGTCGTTAACTTGAAAGAGAGGTTCAATCCACTTCAAGGGAAAAATTTTTTAGCTATATCTTACATTAAGTATACAAATTTTACATTATTTAATAAAATTATTGAATAATTATTTCTTGTCAATCTGAGGCTGAGTATAGTAATCCGATGGCACGATTTGCTCATCTGGCAAATAAATAAATCCGATAACAAAGAGTGTTAGAGGAATATTTTTTACAGCTATAAACACGCAATAAAGTACTAAAATTGGTGTAAAGCAGTTTAGATTTCTCTAAGTTATTAACTTACTGATATTGCGAATACTGCTTTAAAAGGTCCCCATTTTATGTGGGGCTCGGGTGGCCGCCCCGTACGGGGCGTATAGGGCAACTTTTGCTGCTTCAGGGAGCCTCTGATCTACCCATAGTAAAAGAAAACTGAGAAATGGAATTTGGTAGTTGAAAATTTATATTTAGAATCACGTTTAGAATAGTACATGGAAAGAATTAGGTCACAGATGAGGAAGTTTGATTTAGTGAAATATGAAATTAGCAGTATGCATTCTTTCGGGGAAAGAGCATGTTTGTAGAAACCAATACACGCTCTAGAATCTAGATTCATAGGAAACTTTAACTGGGTGTGTAAGTGATAGCGAGGATTTTTTTGAAGTATTTTTGAAGTACAGAAAATTTCATGAGAGAAAATGTTTCTCTAATCTACGAATGTTTCTGTAGTAGAAATGCTCTTTCTGTACGGAGATTCCAAGCAGAATTTGATTGCATTCGCGCAAATTTTCATCGTACTTACTTTGCTAAATTATTTGCTTATTTGATGTGAATTACTTTTTTGCAAACAAAGCATATAGTATTAAATTCTTATTTTTTTTAAATACAAGCATTTTGTTAGCGTTTCTGACAATTAAGTTTAAAATTATTCATCAAAAAAGTTCGTCAGTAACGTAGAATTTCAATCCTGGTTTTCGTAGGAAAGGAAGCCATGATTGTGTTTTGTGGAGTAGCGGATCACCCATCGATTTTACACCATCCGCGAACGTTGCGTACATAGTTTTCATTGCTGTTTTGATTTCCTTCAGAAAATTGTTCAATGTTAGAAAAAACACTGAAATCAGAACTGTCATTATTTTGACTTAATGTCTGACCTTATGAAAGCATCTACAAGTATTCGCTCCAAATGAAGCAACCGCAGACTATACTAAAAGCAGGGTTGCCAAATTTTAGCCGGGCCAAAAAAAAGGTGTAGCCGGCTTTTTTTTGGTCCCTCTACCCCCTTAGGGGGGGGGGGGGGGCGAAAAATTCAGCAGCGTACCACCCCAACTTAAATCTATTAATATTAAATTCCTTTCGTTCATAGGAAGTCTCAATGCCGGTAGCAAAGGTTTAGTTATTTGCAGCCAAAAATATCATATGGGAAATGCTCAGGTATCCGTTTTGTGTAGATTTTATGCTTTGAGCTGCTAAAATTAATTTTTTTATCTTGAAGTTTTTGAATTTTTATCAGGAGTGAACGAGGGTCCTCTAAGTACTAAGTAGTTCCTCTAAAAAAGTAAAATCGTGCTGTTTCTAACAATTATTTGTATATTTTTAGTTCATGCATAATTTTAATGACTATCGTTCATATAATTGTAAACTGCTCTAAAAAATTTAAAAATAAATTCATTTTCCAAGGAATATTAAGGCTACATCTAAACATATGTTATGAAACAAGTGCAAAATTAGAAACCGAAATATATTACATCGCTGGCTTAGTATGAGGATACCGCCTGAAGCTAACGTAGAGACGGGATTGCTTAGAATTCGGCATTTGGTTTCGTAAAACAATAAAATTAGTTGCGAGCTATCTAGACCCCCCCCCCCGTCCCCAAAGACCTTCCCCCCTTCCGAAATGAGGGTCTCGCTACTCCAGTATATGACATTATGAGGCCGTGGTAGCCTAGTGGTTAGAGCGTCGATTTTCCAACTAGAAGGTCGCGCGTTCGAAACCAAATTAAGTGTTATTATTTAGCATAATAACACTTAATTAATAATGTATTAGGGCATGAGCTCTTATAGGAAGCTATCCAAGAAATAGTTTGCAATTCCTCCTGTTCAAATGAAACTCCTGCAATAAATGCTAGGGTGCGATTAATGTATGCAGGGGTTGATCCAGCATATTTTAGCAAAGGCCGTGGTAGCCTAGTGGTTAGTGTCGGACTTCCAATCGGAAGATCGCGTGTTCGATACCCGTTGAAGACCCACCATGTACACTTGGGGATACGTGCATGTAAAATCAGTGGACCCTACTACCTCGCCCCATGCGCAAGCAAACCTAAGGCCTCGGCTAACAGGGTAGGGGACTGGTAAAGAAAATATATTACATTATTACATGAACTCTTTGTTCGATTTCGTATGATTCCTCACACTGCATTGTGAATTCCGACACAAAAAAAAAAAAAGTGTTCATCGATAAACGCAAATGCACAGACTACAACAATACCGGATCTTGGAGTTTTCCGTGGCGGGGCCAAACTTAAGAATGTCGCTTCCCCCCTCCCTCCATACAATTATTCTTCATATTTCATATAAATTTTATTCAACTCAACATTAGGGGATAGAGCAATATGAAGAGTCCCCCCTTAACTGGAGATAAAAAATTCTGATAGTTGATGGGGGTCTGAGGGATTCTCTCCCGGGAAATGTTGAAAACTATCTGCAAACTGGTGCAATTCGAGGCCTTAAGAGGTGCATTTGAGACTGCAAAAATATTAGTAATAAAGGAAAAGCAAACAAAAACTTTTTCAAACGTAAAAGTTTACTCATAAAAATGCAGAACAAAATTGGCATTTTAAAAAAAATCCAGGTGGCAAGATCCCCCCCCCCCCCCCCTACCTTTCTTACTAACGCCCATATTGAAGAGCCACGTGTCAGCTTTCTCAAATGACTCTCCCTCCTCCTCGCCCCTTTTCAAAAGGATGCTTTGAAAATTTGTAAAAGAAAAGCTATTGTATTGTTTGAGCATAGCATGATTTATATTTCTCTTTTACAATGGGAAAAAACTTTTGTTTTTTAAATTTTTGGCAACGCGAAATTTGCCGTTCTCTAAAACTGCCTTCCTAGGAGCAGTTGCCTGCCACAGGAGCCCGCCAACTGATCAACGACGCAACATATTCATTATATCTCAATTTCAGAGTTTCCGACGGTTTATACAAATAAATAATTACATCAACCGGTTTTAATCGTTAGCCAAATACAATCACAGTTGAATTTGCCGCTCCCAAAAGTGTCACCCGAGGCAAGGGCACCGGATTCCCCCCCGCCCCCCTCCCTAGATTCAGCACTGGACTATCTGGACTGGAGTCAATGTATTTCAAGTTTGTTTTAACAAAGGTTCATTCAAAACTTTTATGATAATTACTGTTAATATCACTGATGCAAAACAACGGATTGTTTTAAACAATGCGATTCCATATTTAATCATTTATTTAACAGGGAAAAATCAATGCAAATGTAATTAATTTGCATAAAAATAGTAAATTTTTATTGCAACCTTTTTTGTTATAAGAAAAGTGGTTAAACGCTGGTATGGGACTAAAACGGGGCCGTCTTTCTAATCGTTTCTCATCAATATGAGTTCATTCATCTGAAAGTTATAGGTCGAAGGGAAGAAACGCAAAAGAAACTTTGCGAATCGATAACTATAAGTCGTGTGCTTTTCAAGATTTCTTTAAAAGGAAATTCTGCCCATTAAAATTTAGGAAATTTCTCAATTTATCTGAGCTGGTGTTTTTTCATGGCATGTAATATGCATTCCTTTCCGTAATACCCATCCCCCAAGTTTCAGTGTAAAGTGCCCCCCCCCCCTTTTTTTTTGCATGAAGAGGTTCAAAATGATCAAATTAAATTTAAAAAAAAAGAAAAAAGAATATATTTCTTTATTTTTATATGTTTTTTTATTTATTGGAGAAGCTTGTTCGAATTTTTAATCGAAGGAAAAACAATGTTAAATAAGAATTTCTTTCATTTGATCACAAATTTCATTTTCAGATACATAATATTTTGCAACAATATATAATTTCGAGTTAAGTTTTCCATCACCTTTTACAGAAATAATACTTTCCAATAAAAAATATTCCTTACTGTCTTATTAGTCACACGAGGTCAAATTTACCGCTGTCCCTACGAGCACGTGGGCATAGAAAATCCGGTGAAGTGTAAGTAAATATGACTGACAATTTGACGCCTACCCTTTCTTGACCATTCCTTGGTGCGAAGCTAATCTCGGAACACCCGCCGCGCAAGAAGTTTCAGGGAGCAAGAAGTACTGTAAGAAAGCCCATTGCCCCTTTTCCAGGGGCTCGGGCTACACAGTTAATGCACATAAACCTCCACCCGAGCTCAGTTCGGACTACACAGTTAACTGGATATAGGGGAGGAGGTTTAATCTTAGACAGTTGAATACAAAAAATTTGGAGTAGTGTCCAATTTTGATCTGAATTTGTGTTTAATTAAGAAGGCCCAAAAATCTTGATTTTTTGCATCCGTAATTTACTTTAAGGGAGAGAAGGATTAATGCAGCGCATGCTTACTTAAATACGGGATTTCGTTTTGTTTTAAACTCTAAAAAAAAAAAAAAAAAACTCATTGCGTGAAACATTGCAATATAATGAAAAGATTGTTTCAAATAAGATGAACTCTAAAAATCTGTTAGTGATTCCTAATATTCAGCATGGCGAGCATGGAGAGCTTTTTTGTATTTCCTAACGATTAATGATTTAAAATTAATGTTCTCCTTGCACTTAATAACAATCATTCAATGGTCCAATTGATTAATTAAGCTTAATGAAATGAAATGTTAAATCATACTAGAGCTCGCCCAGTGGTCGAAATTTGACTGTAATTCATTAATTTTTTCAACCTCGAACATTTAAACAACTTTCGAGATTTTAATTGTTTGACAACTTTTTGTTTAAATATTTCAATTAGCGATAACCTCTCCTCAGTGTAACTGATTGATCACTGAGTTAGATATTTAAATTTGTAACACATAAACATAAATTTCATCTCTCTGCACTCCGCTTTTATTTTAAGAGTTTTTAATGTATTTAGCTAACAATAGTTTGTTTCTCCTACGTTTGTATGTTTCCATGTGAAAGGATGTTAGAAGCTAGAATTCAAAATATTATTTTTAAGAAAAATTTGAACTTGAATTTTTTTAGGAACATGACGCCTAATAGTTGGAGTTTCTGTTAAATTATTTTCCCCTTTTTCATAAAAAAGACAAATTTTTCTCTCAGAAAAATGTTTTAGCTATTAAAGACGTATATTATAAATAATATTGCAGGGACGAAGTTAGATCTATGCTGTCCGTAGGCAAACCCGAAATTTGCTGACCCTTATCTTCTGAACTCTTATTTCTTATTATGCAAGGAAAGTATTTCATTTTCAATTCAAGAGATGCATGAAAAAGGGAAAAGTTACTTATTCATAGGAATATAAACATTTGCTGATATTTTAATTTCAAGGGTAGTAAAAATGTAGAAAAAATAAAATTTGTCACCCTAGCTACCTTCTCAACGTATTAAGAATTCAGCCCTGATTGAAGCCTAATAAGCAAAATGAGAGAGAGGAAGGAAAGTTGATGAAACGGCATAGTAGCCCCGTTTAGTTTTAAAAGAACTTCTTGATCAATTAAAATTTTCTTTCACAATTCTTTTTTTTATTATAATTTTTTTTCATAATCATTTTTACTTTAAAATTTTTTTTTTATTTATTTTTTTAAACTGGAGGGAGCTTGCTTGGGAAAAAAATAGAAAAGAAAAACACATAAAAATTTGTTACTTCAATTTCTGTATTTGAGCAAGATTCTTTAAATAACACCACAAATCTTTGTCGGCATTATATGTTTCAAAAGCTTCTTTTATCTTTTATCTCGATTTTCATATACTGAATTTTCCGTCTCTTCGGCTGCAAGCCTAAATTTTGTCTATCATTCAAGAAATCATTATAAACTGCTTCTTCTTTAAAGCTATGGAATAAGTTGTAGAAGCTCAAATGTTTTTTTTGCACAATATTGTTCAGTCTAAAATTCCATCCTTCTACGGAATTGTTAGTTCTATGTCGAGAGTGAAAACAGTTCCATACCCCTATCTCCATGTTTTCGTTATCCAGCCATTGGGTAACAAAATAGTCGTAAATACGTTGTAAACGCTTTTCATCTGGTGTAGTTCCTTGAAAGTAGATATAAAAGGCTGGTTCTGCGCCACCTGAGGCGCCATTTCCCCTCAACCCCGCCCTCTCATATATATATATATATATATATATACACTTAGCATATAATAACCTAGAATAATTCAACATAAGCAGAAGAGGAGCAAAAAAAACTCCGCCTTCAACAGAAAAAAATATTAAATTTTAGTACTATAGTATTTTAAAGATCATTTTATCACGTACACACCCGAAATTACATAAATAAATCGTTATATTCAAGCAAAAATCGAAACATACAGCGCGAAATGCTTTAAAACCAATTTTCTTACTAAGGAAAAAAATCGAAAAAATATCAAATTTTATCACTAAATAAGACTTTAGACACCGTTTTCGACCAATCAGAAGGCATTTTAGACTAAATCTAGGTCACATGATACTTTTCAGCCAATGTCATTAGTAGATAGCAATTGGGAGTTCAACCCCCACAGGCGCAATGCGCAACGTGCCACACCCCCCTTGCGCCTGCCACCTCCGCCTGATCCGCCTGCCGAGTGGGGTTGAGTAGTAGGGTTTCCTCGTAGAAGACTACGGGGGTTTCTGAATGGAGTTGAGTTGTTTTCTCCGGAATTTAGTTTTTTCAGAATGGCAACACGTGAACTTCTATGAAAGCTTTTTTCGGAATGGCAACGGTTTTGGTTGTTATGGTAACGAACTTGTAATCTTTTACAGACTTTTTGAATCGATTGTGCTACCACCTGGTGAGAGAAATTAGAATTAAATTCGAAATTCGCCGTTTTTACGGTTTTAAATTTACAATTTAGTGTTTCATGAATGGCAACAAGTATTCTTAGGAGCGACACCACACTTTTAGGTTTGTTTGATGGTAGAGCGATCATAGCGCCATTTATGAATGGAAATTAGAACTATTACCGATTTAATTCATTGTAACAAGAAAAGAAAAATGTTTATGTTAGGATTTAGTAATACAGATTATAATGAAGCAGAATTTCATAGATTAATTTAAAAAAAGAGAATTAATAAGAAAACCGGAGTATAAGAACTTGAAACAATGATAACAACTTTAGATTATTTTAACATGAAATTTTACAAGTAATAATACTACAAATTACAACGACATTATTAGTAGTAAACTTCAGATTCAGAAATATACTAGCACTAACAACTGTATAATTTATAAACATAGAAAATTTCACACTGAACTTTCAAACTTATAACTAAACTACACTAAATTCAAGCTATTGTGAACTTTATCTACAGTACATTTGGAAACAAGTCTATGTTTAAGTTGATGGTCCCGCCACCATCCCGATGCAAATAATCTGCACCCCATCAACCTTCAGCACGTTTGATAAATAAAATAATAAAAGTATATAAATTCAAACACTATAAATCAACGATAGAAGCAGATCACTTAGAGATACAGCAATAATTTTCAAATTTCTTCAAATTTATGTAAATAGTTAATCATGAAATGTATAAGTACTACGTGAAACTTGATATTCATAATCCTTTTAAAACCAAACACAAAATAAATGTAAATAAATTTATCAATGCACTAAAAATTAAGGAAAAATTAAAATGAAATAAAACTAATAAAGATAAAAACTTTTAAAATTTGAAAGTAAAACATAAAATGAAAAACAATTACAAAACCACTAAAACAAAAAAAGAGTTCACTTGAGTATAAAAATTAAAAATAATACAAGTTACTGTGATGAAAAATTAAAAAGTGAAAAAAAGTAAAAACATAAACCAAGAAAAGAAAAACCACAAAAATACTAAAATGAATATAAAACTTTTGAACAAAGTACAAAAGTTAAAAAATAAAAAAACACGAAATAAAAAAATATGTATATAAAAGTTCAGAAGTACATGTAAATTGTAAAAATAAAAAGTATTATTAATAAAAAATTTTCAAAACAAATTCAAATTGTAAAATGTAAGAAGAAAAAAATTAAATTAAAACAAAATAAAATAAAATTTTTAAAAAATTGTAAAAATAAAAAGTATATTACCAAAAAATTTTCAAAACAAATTCGAAATGTAAAACATAAGAAGAAAAAAATACTAAAACACTAAAACAAAATTTTAAAAAATATATTAAAACGAACTAAAATAAAATAAAATAAAAAAAATATGTATATAAAAGTTCAGAAGTACATGTAAATTGTAAAAAATAAAAGTATATTACCGAAAAATTTTCAAAACAAATTCAAAATGCAAAACATAAGAAGAAAAAAATACTAAAACACTAAAACGAAATTTTAAAAAATTATATTAAAACTGTAACTAAAATAAAATTAAATTAAAAAAATTGTAAAAATAAAAAGTATATTACCAAAAAATTTTCAAAACAAATTCAAAACGTAAAATGTAAGAAGAAAAAAATTTAAAAATTAAATTAAAACTGAAACTCAAATAAAATAAAATAATTTTAAAAAATATTGTAAAAATAAAAAGTATATTACCAAAAATTTTTTCAAAACAAATTCAAAATGTAAAACATAAGAAGAAAAAACTACTAAAACACTTAAACAAAATTTAAAAAATAATAATAAAAAAATTAATTAAAACTGAAGCTAAAATAAAATTTAAAAAAAAAAAAACAGTTCATTTGAACATAAAAATAAAAAATAATAAAAGTTACTAAAATAAAAAAGGAAAAAAGTTGAAAAAATTAAAGTAAAAACATAAATCATAAAAATAAAGAACATGAAAATATTAAAATGAAACATAAAATTGTTGAAAACGTACAAGACTCTAAAAAAAATATAAAACGTAAAACCAAAAAAATACAAAAGTCAAATTAAAAATCCTAAAACTTTGAAACTAAATGCAAATATAAGGATTAAAAATAATAAAATGGAAAAACTGCTTTTCGAACGTGAGACATCCTAAATTTATATTATTAAAACTTGAATGATAGATCTAAGGAAAAATAAATCCAAGTAAAACAGTACATACAAATAGAAAATCTGAAAATTCAGCATAAACATACCAGACAAACGTGAAACAAAGAATACAGAATCATAGATATAACAAGAAACTTACCCCTGTCAGAAGAAATGCAACGTTAAAATTATACAGGTACCGAAAGAAGCTACAAAATCTGTGTTGATATCAAATACACAACATCAAAAGTTGTAACTCCATTCAGTCTTTATTGCAAATTCACATACAAAAAGAACACATAAAACAAAACCATCAACGAACTTTATAAGTTTTTCGGTTAATGGACCCATCTAGCACGCTTAGAACGTACCCCATCAACCTTTATTTTTACAAACATTGATATGATTATATGAAAAATATACAAAGAAAGTATGCAAACTAATGTAATGAATACATAAAAAATAGTCAATCGATACATACTACAGTACAATAAAGTATATACAATGAAAACATAAATATATTATGTACTTTTGTTAATACAGTAATGACCATACGCATAGGAGTTCACCCCATCATCTAAAATATATCTTTTATCATCAAATGCTGATAATGAAATTTTGTTAGTTGCTACAGTATATAAGTCATGGTTTTGACTTTGAATTCTAAACTGAATATCTCTCCTAGCTTGGACTTCTTCTAAGCATTTCTTATAGTGAGAGTGCTTTATTTTTCTTTTTAAAATAGAGCGAGCCACACCCTTTGCAGTTTTTTTCTCTTCGGAATCTGTTTTCATCGAATACATCTTTGCCCGCAGTCCAATAAATCCTATTGAAGAATAGGAAGACAAAAAGAATGGAGACTAATATTATGAATCTTTCTTATCAGTTTTCAGATGTAAAAATATAAATGGCTTACGTAACATATATTATTTTGAAGTTTAGTTCATGTTTGAACATGATACGCAATCTGTACTGTAAACGTTCATTTTTCCATGAAATAAAAATACAAAAACATTTCGTTTAAATGATGTGACGTCAATTTTTGAAGAATTTTACTCTGTGGGTATATATACCACATTTGAAAATGAAAAATTTGTGAGTTACATATTAAACGTTGATGAATAATATTATCTCGAGTTGAATTCTTTTAACATTTCGTTTCATCATGACAGTTGATTGGCATAATTTCGGTAAAGATACACAGTTATCTGATTCTATAATCAGAGAACTGAAAAATGTGATTGATTGGAAAACTATATCGGAGTACCAACAATTGTCTGAGGAGCTTATAGCCGAGTTTAAAAATAGTGTTGATTGGTCATTAATTTGTAGATATCAAAAGCTATCAACAGCTTTCATAAATGAGCACAAAAGTTTTGTGGACTGGAAACTGATATTTAAACATCAGATACTTGATGATAAGTTCATGTTTGAAAATGCAAACGAATTAGATTGGAAAGAAATTTCAAGGTATCAGAAACTTAGTGGTGATTTTATTAGAAATAATGCTGCGGTTTTGGATATGACATTAGTATCGGAACATCAAAAGTTGGATGAAAAAGTGATCCTTCAACTAGAAGATGTGCTGGATTGGGATAAAGTGATAATTCATCAAGATATTTCTGAAAACTTTGTCATGCGTAATATAGAAAGAATAACGTCTTGTAATGTGATGTTAAATAAGTACTTTTCTGAAAATGTTATCAACACATTGTATAAAAGATTAGTTTTAAAATACCTTGCAAGTATATGTAAAAAAATGTAATTAATATTGTTAATAAATGATGATTTCCATTTCATTGGTTGTTTTTTTTCCCCCACCACCATTGATGTGAATCACTTTAAATATTATATCAAACTATGATTGGGTGTTTGAAGAATGAAAACGGATATTACAGTTACTTTATAATTTAAACTACAAAAGGAAAAACTTTAATGCAACGTGTTTCAGTTGTGCGAACGAGTCGGGGGTGATAACCTCCACAAGAATGCTTTTAAAGTTCCCATCAACCATAATTATCTGTGGTCTGAGTCAGTGTGGTAAAACATATTTAACACGAATGTTATGTCATGAAAATATTTATGAAAAACCAATCAAAAAAATTAAATGGTTTTATAGTGTTTGGCAAGACTGGTTTCATGAGGAACCAAGCATAAAATTTATTCATGGGTTGACTGATATGTTTGATGAACCATCAGATTTAATTGTTATTGATGATTTAATGAATGAAATCGATAAAAATGTTTGTTCGTTATTTACTAAAAACTGTCATCACAAAAACGTAAGTGTTATACTAATTTTACAAAACATTTTTCCTAGGTGTAAATATTCGAGAGATATTTCTTTAAACTCTCATTATTTAATAATTTTTAAAAATAATCGTGATTCTAACCAGCTGCTTTGTCTTGCACGACAATCGTTTCCAAAACAATTAAGTTTTTTTATAGATGCATATAAAAAGGCTACTGAAAGAAAATTTGGTTATTTGCTTTTAGACTTTCATCCATTGACAGATGACCGATTTCGTGTTCGCGAATCTTGTTTTCCAGACATAAACGGCTTTTTTTACATATTTTCACCTCAAAAATGCGAAATATAAAGAAACATTATCCATTACTTTCATTATTGTCGCATGCAAACCCATCACAAAGAGGTGCTATTTTAAAAACGGCAACTTTACCCCAAATACGGTGTTTGTGTGAAATATGTAAAAATATATTAGCCGGTAATATCCCTATCAAAATTAAAAAACTAAAAAAATATAAATCAGTCATTAGAGAACTTGCGAAAAGAGGAACAAGTCTTAAAAGACGAAAGAAAATTTTAAATCAAAAAGGCGGATTTTTACCATTAATTTTACCATCAGTTCTTTCGCTTTTAGGTGGTGCAGTAAGTAAAATAATCGGTCAGTAAAAATGGCTGAAAAAATGGTTGTAATTCCCTCTAACATTCTTAAGCATTATCAAACAGGTAGATCAGAAAAAAGCATTGAAGATCAAATTGATGACATATTATATCAAAGTAAACTCCCTGATAATATGAAAGTAAAATTACTTTCACAGTTAATTACAAAATATCACAAAATAATCAACACACCACAACCCCCGCTCCCAGTGACGTTGACAAATGGTAATCCTATCGCTGATGATAGTGGAAACACAGACATAAGGGAAAATGATGTCAGTTTTGATAGTGATGACACTATTCATAAGGCAATTGATTTATTAATTCCACCTAGCCTTACAAAATATGTTCCAGTAATTAAAAAATCGCTAGAAAAAATAAATTACAACTGGAATGAAAATGGGGAATTAATGGTTGGTAACAAACCAATCCGCGGTTCACATGTTGCTGATCTATTTTCTTACATATTACGTAATCGAAAGGATGACAAACCTCCTACAGGGTTTGATGAATTTTGGTCTGGAATACAAAAAGCATCAATACCCCAACAATTTATCAAGAGAAAAACACTCCTCAAGGGTTATTCATTAGAAGATGACAGTGATCTCGAGAAGAGTTTAAATCAATCGGGGTCTGGTTATTTTGTGAAAGGAAACCACGAGATTATAAAGAGTCATTCAAGAACATTACCATCGTCATTATCATCATCATCATCAAGCTTCAACACGAAATGTCATACGAGAAAAATAGGACCTTATAAACAAAGACAAAAGAAGATTAGGACTGAAAAATGGTTGACATTTTAAAATCAATGTACTATGACGTGAAAGATCCAGCATCTTTTGGTGGAATCGAAAAACTATCAAAACGAAGCAGATTATCTTCTTCAGTCACCCAAGATTGGTTGAGACAACAAGATGTTTATACACTTCATAAACCAGTAAGAATTAACTTTAAGAGAAGAAAAACTCTAGCTTTTGGTGAAAACGATTTGTATCAAGCTGATCTTGTAGATGTAAGGCATCTGTCGAAGCAAAATGATGGTTATAACTTTATTTTAACTGTTATCGATGTGTTTTCAAAATTAGGGTTTGCTTTACCAATAAAAAATAAAAAACCTGAATCTATTGTAAATGCCCTCAAAATTATTTTCAAAACACATGTACCAAAAAATTTGCATACTGATAAAGGATCAGAATTTTTCAACAGACATGCAAAACTTTTTTTCAGAAAACATCAGATTAATCATTATTATACACATTCATCAACAAAAGCTAGTGTTGTAGAACGTTTCAACAGAACATTGAAAAATAAATTGTATCGAATATTTACTCATCGTAATTCTTTTCGTTACATTGATGTTTTAAGTGATGTCATAGACAGTTATAACAACTCAGTACATAGGAGTATTGGTATGGCTCCCGCAAAAGTTACGCTTTTAGATCAGTCATCAATTTTCAATAAACTTTACGGTGAATTTAAATCTTCAACGAAATTCAAATATAAAATAAACGATTATGTTAGAATTTCAAAATTAAGAAAGACATTTTCAAAAGGTTACACACCAGGATGGAGTGAGGAGATATTTATCATTCATGAAAGATATCCATCCTCACCCGAAACATATAAATTACGTGATATGAAATATGAAATCATTGATGGAAAGTTTTACAAAGAAGAACTACAGCTTGTGAAAAAGAGCTCTACAGACTTCTGGAGTGTTGAAAAAATTTTAAAAACGAGAGGAGTAGGTGATAGAAAGAAATACTTCGTTAAGTGGTCTGGGTTTGATGAAAAATTTAATTCTTGGATCAAAGCATCATGGGTGAAATAAAGTCGGATTTTTATGTTACGCTCGCAAGCAATGATTGTATGACACTTTTTCCTGAAAATACCCAGTCACATTTTATTACTAAATTATCACCACCATTGGTTCTTTTTGGTGAATGGGAAGTGGGGTTAGTAGAAACAATCATACCAAGAAGCTATTTCAATATAACAGAATTGAACAACCGCTATACTTTAATTCACGAAAAAGTGGAGGATTATGAAGATGTTGAAAGGTATGAAATACCTTTATCACCACTGAAAGAAAAAGGGGCTACAATATTTGATGATTTAAAACGAAACATTCAGATCATTACGAAAACGAACGCTGTTTCTTTTGTTGTACAGGATAATGATGACGTTAATTTAAAGTTTTGGTATGAAAATGACTTTGAAGTTCAATTCGATAATGAAAAATCTGAAAAACTTCTTTATGTTTTGCATCAACCAATCAAAAACATGGTTGTAAGAGAAGACAGAAAATTTAAATACAGATTCACAGCTTCAAATTTAATGAATCAGTCATTTTATATTATAGATAAGAGAAATTTAAAGACACAGGAGTTTTTAATTCCTTTTCAGGAACAAATTGAAAATGATAACAACATGACATTGTTTGAGATTGATTATGTCATTAATCAAAATCAATCATTTAATAGTATTTCCTCAGAAAAGGTACAAACAGCTCACTTTTTAACATTAGTAAGAAAAGCTTCCCAAAGAAAAACAATGCGAATGACAAAAATTAGTCAAGAATTTGAAATTCCAGTTGGTTATTACTCTTCAGCAAATGAGCTATTTGAATCATTTACTGATGTGAAAATAAGTCTTTTAAGAGATCAGAAAGTAAATCTAGATGTTCCTTCATTGACAAAAATTATTTTTTCGGATGGACTTCAACAACTTTTAGGATTTAAACAAAATGTGTTCGGTGAAGGCGTGCACAAAAGCTTTTACCCATCGAGTTGGATGCAGGAATTACAGAAATTTTCTGCTATACTGATATTATTGACGCACATAGAGTGGGGGGGGGGGGATAAGCACTCCTCTGCTAAGAATAATTTCATTGGCAGGTGAAAAAGACAATCAGGTTGTGCGTGTATATAACGACCCTCTATTCTTCAAACTTAACAAAAAATTCATAGAAACTATTGAAATTGAGCTACGAACAAGCATGGGTTCAATGATAACATTCACTAGCGGAAAAACGTTTATAATTCTTTCGTTTCGTCAAAGATGATGATATATAAGAAGGTGAATCAGTTTTAGTTATCATTTAATGTTCGATTCGTCAAGTGCTTATATGTCAACATTGATGTTAAAATTTAATAATGCTTAGTGAGAGAGATTGTATACATTATTACTGTAATCAAGCCGGTGGTGGAGATTACTTTAAATGTATTGCGCATCAGAGGGGGTATGGACTATTTGGTGATATATTTCGTAAAGTTTCACCATTTCTTCTAAATGCAGTAAAATATGTTGGGAATCAATTATTAAATACGGGAACAAAAGTATTGGATGATGTGACGTCAGGTCAATCACTGAAAGGATCGACAAAAAGAAGATTTACGGAAACGATGAAAAATGTTCGAGGTGATGTTGTAAAGAAACTTCAGTCAGGATCTGGTATAAAAAGACGGTGTTTGCGCACGTTAGGTACTTCATCGAAAAAAATTGGAAAAGCAAGACGTAAGAAAACACGGAAACGTGATATTTTTTCTTGAATGATGGATGAAAGATCAATGATTTCGCTAAAGTCTGAACTCGATTTGTTTACAGTGCCGCCGACTCAGTTAGCAATAGAAGAGTCATCTCTCTTTGTTGTTTACCCTATTACATCAATTAACGATGATATTTCACCCATTGAATTTTATATTGAAGGAAACGGTCAAAATAATCTTGATTTTACTTATACCTTCTTACACTTGACAGCATGTGTAGTAAAATCTAATAATGACCCATTAGTTGATGATGGAGCAAATGATGACAAAGTTTCAACTATAAATTATCCACTAAATTCATGTTTTTCCCAATGTTCAGTTTTTTTAAATGATAAACAAATTTCAACTCAAGTTAACTATGGTTACCGCAGTGTGATTGAGGGGTTACTGTTTTACGATCAAGCTGCTCAAAACAGTTTACTTTCAACGGGGTTGTTTATTAAAGATAGTGAGGGAAAGTGTGATACTGTTGATCCAACATTAACAACAGCAGCTAGAAATAACGCAATCGCAAAGCGATACCAAAGACTTAAAGGGAGCAAATTAATGGATCTGTATGGACCGTTACATATTGATCTTGCAAATCAGGATAAACTTATTCCTAATGGAATTAGTGTTCGAATTAAACTTGAACGTGCAAAAAACTCTTTTATTTTATTGTCGCTTAATGATGGCTATAAATTTAAAATAAAAAGTGCAACATTGCTAATAAGAAAAGTTCAAGTGAATTCAAGCATTATGATTGCTCATCAAAAAGCCCTTGAATTCTCAAACTTTAAACTACCGATTCGTAAAATTGATATCAAATCATTTACTTTGTCTGCCGGCATTCAATCAACAACTATACCGAACGCCTTTATTGGTAAAATTCCTACTAGAATCATCATATCTTTCGTTTCAAATAAGAGTTATAACGGAAGCTATCAATCTAACCCATTTAATTTCAAACATTATGGTTTGAATTACATTTGTTTATCGCAAGAAAATACAATGTTCCCAGCTAAACCGTATGTTCCTAATTTCAATGACAATAGTTATTCTCGGATTTATTATTCATTATTTACCGAACTAAAATCTTATTATCATGATCATTTAGTAAATATTAATTACGATGAGTTTTCAACAGGCTTAACATTCGTAAGTTTCGATTTGACAAATGATTTTTGTGCAAGTGAAAGTCATTTAAATGTTATGCCCACATCAAACTTATCAATAGATGTCAAATTTTCAGCACCTTTACCAGAAACAGTTAATCTTTTGGTTTACTCAGAACATAGAGCAATAATTGAAATAGATAAATCAAGATCAATTTATGTTGATAAATAAATGGATACCATGACTTTATGGAAATATGGTTTAAAAGATGAGTACATTCAAAAACGATTTATGGGTGTGTTTGCATCGGATGATTTACCGAAGTTTAGAAAGAAACGTGATTTTTCTGTTATTGTAAATTTAGATCCGAAAAATAAACCCGGGAGTCATTGGGTTGCACTTCATTTCGAAAACAACAAATGTTTCTACTTTTGCAGTTACGGAAGTGATCCAAATGAACAAAACATAATTAACTTTTTCAAAAGAAAGTGTGACTGTGTGGAATGGAATAAGAGCCATTTTCAAAGTTTGCAATCACAAACGTGTGGGAAATTCTGTCTTTATTTTCTTAGTAAAATTTCTCGTTCAAAAAAAATGGATTTAATCAATAAAAAAATTAATTACAACGAAAATAAAGTAGAAAACTTTTTAAAAAAATTATCGAATATTTCTTCAAGCTCAACAAAAGTACAAAAATGTTCTGCATCACAAAGCTGTGGTCACTGTTTAGGTAATCTAAATTTATAATTTTCGAAAGTGAACGCTTATTCTTAGACATTTTTTATGAGAATTAAGGATTCTATGAATTTTCGTAAAATCTGTCAAAATATTTTCATTGGATGATTCGACTGTGACATCATAGTAAGACCTAATCTATAAAAGCTAGGACCTTGACTGAAGAAGGTTGTTCACACTGCAACATAGAGAAATTCGGATTTTTGGTGATGCACAAGCGCAAATTGGAAGATCCCTACTCACTTCATAGTACATGTTCCAAATTATTTTCATCGTTGATGGAGTGTCTTAACACAGCTTCAAAAATGTCTATCGATGTTCCTGACCATCCCGACTACAGATTAAAAATTGCTTCACTGTTCTCAACAACAAGGAAATTGTTAGAGAATTACATACAAAGAACTGTTTTGAATTGAATGAATAGAACTTTTGTGTGTTTTAATTGCAATGTGAAAATTATTTTGTAATTAAAAGACTGATGAAAAGTGTCATTGTGTATCAGTCATTCATATTACAATTGTAACACATGTATTTTTGAAACTTATTAAAATAAACATTATTTGTTTACTTTGTGTCATGTGTTAATTTACAGTACAATTGAATCATAATACCTTATTGTCTTATCTTCGTTAAACTGGATTGATGATGCACGACAGACATTTAATATCAATACCATATTGTTCTTGTTCAAATATAAAAGAAACAATATGATATTGAGATAAAAGCGTCAATCGTTGACACAACTGGATTCGATGAAATTGGCTTCTTTTTCATCAGCTTAAAAAAAAAAAAAAAAACTGTCAACATTGACTCAATGATGAAGAGAATTCCATATAGTCATATCTTCAGTTAAAATGGCTTGATGATGAAAGGACAAACCTTAAATCTCTATGTCATATTGTTGTTTTTTGATTAAATTAAAAAACAAAAGCAATATGACACAGACATCAAAATGTTTATCATGACAAGACAGGAATCAATGAGATGGGGTTCTTTGATGAAAGGACAAACCTTAATATCAATGTCAATTGTTTTTGATTAAATTAAAAACAAAAACCAATACGACATTGACATCAAAAATGTTTATCAATGACAGGACAGGATTCGATGACATCGGTTCTTTGATGATGAAAGGACAAACCTTAAATATCAATGACATATTGTTTTTTGATTAAATTAAAAACAAAAAACAATATGATATAGATATCAAAATGTTTATCTATGACAAGACAGGATTCGATGCGTTGGCTTCTTTTTTCACAGCTTTTAAAAAAAAAATGATGAAGGAGTCTCTTTAAAATCAGTAAAAATTTAAAAAAAAACCAGTATTATATAGAGTTTAAAGAATCTAACATGTCACAGGATGGAATCATCTAAAAAACTATGAAGAAACATTAATAGATTAACACACCCATCAACTCTTTTCCTCGAAGATCTTTTTTGAATCATCGACCCATCTTTCTCTGAAAAGAAATGTTTGCTTCACATCGTGGATTACTATATAAGACTCCTTTCGCTACTGGTAATCCAATGATTTCTGGTGGATGCAAGTCATCATTCCATTGACTGTAAGTTTATATCATGTCCTTCGAAAATATTTTTTGGATATCAGCCTCTATAACTATGTGTCTAATTGGAGCAACTTTTGCGTCTAAAATTTTTACCAGATCTATTTTATGGTGATGCCATGTGAGTATTTTTTACATTATCATTTGAATGATTTGTAAAATTGAATGTTATGTTATGTAATGCAAGGTAAGTTTTATATTTTGTTCATAAACCAATGAATTTAAGCTTAACGTTTCTCTTAAAACATAATCATAAATTAAAATATAAATTTTTTCATATTTTGATCATGATTTGATTTTTGTGATTTATCATGTAAATGAATGACATAAATGTCAAAAAATTTCTTTTAACTGTAATTAGAAAATTATTTGTGTTAAAAAAATTGAGATAATAATTTTATAATTTGTCATAGACGATGGTCATAAATTAAATATAAATTTATTCATATTTTGATATTGCTTTGATTTTGTGATTTATCATGTAAATGAATGACGTAAATGTCAAAAATTTCTCTTAATTGAAATTAGAAAATTATTTGCGTTAAAAAATTGAGATAATGATTTATATTTCATAATTCGTCATAGACATTATGAGACAAACTGATAGATGGTTAATTTTTTTCCTTGAAAGGTAATGTTTAATTTTGAAGTATATTTTTTCTTCATACTTTCAATTATCGATTTATCACGTAAGTAAACTTTTGCTTTTGTATAACATTTTTTTTTTATTGAAAAAATGACTAAAAGTTTATATTATTTTGTTATTTTACTTTTAGAGTTTCAACATCATCATTTACGTTTCGAAGAAAATTGTAAAAGAACTAGACTGAAATCAAAATGAATTCCTTTGCAGGTGAGTGAAGTTTTATATTTTAATTCTAATGATTGTGTTTTGAATGTCATAAACATATAATAATAATGAATCAGCTATTACTTTTCAGATTTTGATAAGGTAATCAAAAGTAAACCATCAGATTCCTCATCTGAATATAAGAAGAAAAAGAAAAGGCACATCAATGATGACCAAACAGAGGAAAAGCATGAGAAGATAAAAAGAAAAAAAGTTCCTGTGGACGATTCCCAATCCAATCAGTCTTCAACCACCAATGACCAATCATCTGGAAAACCAATTGCAGCAATCACCCCAGCATATGATGTGGTTTTGTGTGAGGATAAAGTCAACGAAAAAGGTATTCCACCATACTCAGTCTATATTGGAAACGGATTTGCATTGAATGTAAAGGAATTTAAGAACGTTTATTATGTTTGCTTGTCAAGATCTCATAATGATCTTATCAGAAACCTCTTTAACATTCCTATAAGCCAGCTGGCTGATTTCATGCAAGCGTTAGCATTAACAAAAAAGCATATTAGTAATTTTACAGTATGATCAAATTTTTATAAAATGTTTCAATGTTGTTTTGCTCATGTTTTCATTTGACATTAGAAAAAATTAAAAGTTTTGTTTTATCTTATTTTGAAAATGTTCACCCTTCATAACAGCTCATTTAATGGGTTTGCAAAAACTTTTAAAAAAGAATTAGATAACTACATTGATGCTAATCAAGCATTTCTTGATAATAAAACATAAATTTTTAACGTATTAAGTAACAGTAGAATTGATCAACGTTTTAGATTTTTAATATGTTCATGCGTAGAATTTATTAAGTTCATAAATATTGAAAAAACTGAATTTAAATTACAAAATTTTTATTTTGCGTCGTGTACTGAAAGAGTAATCTCACATTATCAAATAAATGATAAAATTGAAAGCGCAATCAATAAAATTCTGGTGAACATAGAAAACTTTATAAAATTAGGAAGCGGATGGATAGTAAAAAATATTTCATGCATTGATGTTCATGTTGGAAACTGTGAGGGAATGAGCGGTGGTTGTGGACGAATAAGTTTACCACAAATTTTAAAAAATAAAAAATGTATAATTCATGTTAAAAGCGATGACAACAAATGTTTTCTGTATTCAGTAATTTGTGGTTTGTTTAAGGTGAAACATAATCGGGAATTACAAAGAACATATAAAAAATACTTGAAATATATAAACTTTAATTTTTTAAGATTTCCTGTTAAAGTGACACAAATCCCAAAGTTTGAAAAATTAAATAAAGTAAAAATCAATGTCTACGGTTATAAAAGAAATGTTTTTCCGATTTATATCAGTAAATTTAACAATGCTAAATGCGAAATCGATTTGTTGTTATACAAAAATCATTTTTTTTATATTTCTAATTTTAATCGACTTCTAAATAATAAGAGATTTTATCATTATTATTGTAAAAACTGTCTCAGCTCATTTAAAGGAGAAAATTCTAAAAACCTTCATGAATCATTTTGTTTCAGAAATGTTGCAGAACGCATTAAAATGCCAAACAAATATGAAAATACCTTATTTTTTCAAAATTACCATAAAATCATGAAACATTCGTTTGTGGTATACGCAGATTTTGAATGTTGTATCATTCCAACACATCATAAATTAGAGCAAACAGAAGAAAGTTATTCGATAAAAACACAAACCCACAAACCGATTTGTTATGCATTAATTGTAGTTGATGATGAAAAAAAAATTGTTTTCCATCGGTATCATTCGGGTGAAAATTGTGTTCATGACTTCTTAAAATGTTTGCATCACATTAAAGAGATTTTGTTAGAGTACATGCAAAGAGATATCCCAATGAATGGAACTGACATTTTTCCATCATTGTCAAGTAGGTGTTCAATATGTAATGTGCAATTTAAAAAAAATGATATCATTGTCAGAGATCATAATCATCAAACAGGAAAATTTAGAGGCTATGCTCATTCTTCATGTAATTTAAACTTTAAAGTTTCATATTTTTTACCTGTGGTGTTACATAATTTAACTGGGTATGACTCTCATTTAATTTTTAAAAACTTATCCAATAAATTCACAAAAAATATTAAAGTGATTCCTATAAATAATGAAAAGTATACCACTTTTATAATTGACGATTTGAAATTTATCGATAGTTACAATTTTTTACCATCATCATTGTCAAAACTTGTTGAAAATTTAAAAGCCACTCGTGATAATTATCGTAACCCCTTTCCAATCTTATTTGAGTTTTTTAATGATAAACGAAAATGCGAACTGTTGTCACAAAAAGGTATATTTCCATACACCTACTTAGATGGAATTGGAAAATTGTCAGAAACGAAGCTACCAAAAAAAAAAGTATTTTTTAAATGATTTGACTGGGAAAGATATATCCGACGATGAATATAATTATGCAAAGAAAATATGGAAACGTTTCAAATGTAAAACATTCGAAGACTATTTGAAAATATATTTGTTCACCGATGTGTTGTTGTTGGCAGATGTTTTTGAAAGTTTTCGCAATATTTCATTGAACATATATAATTTAGAACCTGTTCACTTTATCTCAGCACCTGATCTGTCATGGACAGCTGGTCTAAAAATGACAAACATCAAACTCGAACTTTTTACGGATGTAGATATGTATCTGATGATTGAGAGCGGAATACGAGGTGGAATATGCATGGTAGGAAAACGCTTTAGTAGAGCAAACAACAAATATTTGAATGAACTTTATGATGAAAAAAAAAAAAAAGCTTTATCTTAGCATTGGATGTCACGAATCTTTATGGGTATGTAATGTCAAGTTATCTTCCCTACGGTGGCTTTAAATGGTTGACTGAAACCGAAGTAGAAAATTTTGATCTCTTTTCTTTTGATGCGAATTCTGAAGAAGGTTTTATTCTAGAAGTTGACTTAATTTACGATAAAAAATATCACAATATTCACAATGATCTCCCACTCGCTTGCAAGCATATGACAATCAATAATGATAAACTGTCACCATATCAAAAGATGTTAATGAAAAAATTAAATATAAAACCAAACTCATCAATAAGAAAGCTTATCCCCAATTTTAACGATAAAAAAAATTATGTTACTCATTATTTAAATTTACAATTTTACATTAGTCATGGAATGACATTGAAAAAAATTCATCGAATCATTTCGTTTAAACAAGCCCCATGGCTAAAGCCATATATTGATCTAAACTCATACAAAAGACGAACCGAACCAGGTAAATTTTCTAAGGATTTTTACAAACTTATGAATAATTCCTACTTTGGAAGATCGTTGTTAAATGTAAGAAAGCTTAGAAATGTTGTTGTATCTACCAATGAAACACAATGTAAAAAGAATATGGAAAGCGCTACCCTAGAATATTTTCAGTCAATCAATGAAAACTGTGTTCTTTTTTTTAAAAAAAGAAATAGCTTGTTCTTAAACAAACCCATATATATTGGATTTACTGTTCTAGAATTATCAAAATTACACATGTATCGAATTTTTTATGATGTTTTTAAAAAATTTTATTCTGAAAACGTATATTTTTTGTACTGTGATACCGATTCTCTTTTTCTTGAATTTAGCTGTGACGATCTTTATCATGATCTAAAGTTTAAGCTTCCAAACATCTTTGATTTTTCAAATTATGATTCTAAACATTTTTTATATAATTTTGACAATCATATGACTGTGGGGTATTTAAAAGATGAAACGGCGGGTGTTCCAATTATTGAATTTTGTGGCTTAAAGCCGAAAATGTATTCAATTACATATGGGACACAGTGTAAAAAAACAGCTAAGGGAATTAAATCATGTGTTTTGCAAGATCTAATGCATGAGACATATGTAAAAACACTCAAAGACGATTTAGTTCATAGAGCAAACTTTAAAAATAGTTTCACGAAATCATGAAATTTCAACTATTGCTGTTAATAAGATGTCGTTAAATAGTTTTTATGACAGATGAAGAAATCTAACTTTATGTGAAAAAGCTGTTCATCTAATAGATGAAATATGTAACATAATGTAAAAAATTGTTGTGTAACTTTATGTGAATATTGTAAAAAGTGGAAAAAACAAGCTGATCATCTAATGAATGGAAAATGTTAAAGCAAAATCGGTGTAACATTGAATATAAGTAAAAATAAGAATGTTTTTTTTATTTATTTTTGTGTTTTTGTTTTATTTTAATTTCAGACTCATCTAAACAGATTAATAGGACTTTTTTTCAAAATGAATATTTAACTTCAACTAAGAGATGTCCAGAAATGAGTGTGAAGGAAATGATGGATATATTTCTTAGCGGATTTTATACTAAACAGTAGTGGTTTTTTTTTTTTTCAATCAAAATTTGTTAATATTAGAAAAATAAAAATGAGATCAATTTTGAAAAAGAACATATCATTTTTTTAAATTGCACATTACATATCATCTTCCTTTTGAATGAGTAAAAGAAAATAAGACTTTTAGCACAAGGGTGTGTGGTCGAGAGGTTAAACGCACCGGACATATCCGCTCATCTCCCACCCTTTTGCATCATCGCGGGTTCGAAACCGCACACACACACACAAATTTATAAGTCAAAATAAAAACAAATTTGATTTTAAAAAATATACATAGTTTAAAAGGATTATTAATAAAAAATCAAAATAAAATTTTAAAAGAATTTTTAAATATTAAAATAATGAAAAAAAAATCATAACAGAAATCGAAATGACTAACCTTTGACTTCATCAAATCTGTTTTCTTAATTTTCTCACACACGCAGTTTTCAGATGAAAATTTTGTATCGGAATTAACCAGACAAATCACACCACCAACTAAAAACGACCATGCACCACAACTCACATATACACTGGATTTTGTTTCTCTGTGACATTCTCACTTATATGTAATCAGAAAACAACAGTAGGATGTTAGATCGGAAAAGAGGGTTATACAACGTTTCCTCTGTAGTGTATTCATATCACATCCTCGACAAACAACTAAAATAATTCTGTCACCATTTTAACTTATCAGTTGATTGTGTTCAGAAAATAAAAGCACTCGAAAGCTGGATCGGAAATCAACGTTTCCTCTTTCCTTGAAAAAGGAAACGTTGAACCGCAGTCTGAAGAAACAAACAAAATAAAAATAAATCCAACGCATTTCCTTTTGTGAATATCTCTTTCTGAAATCAGAAAAAAAAAATGAGGCCTTCGATTGGAAGCCAACTTTGTGTATCAAGAAGATAACAGTTTCATTGTAAGAAAATAGAATTTTATAAAAAAAAAAATATTAAAACTGTTTTTAAAACACCTCTTGTGTTTTAAATTTAAAAAAGCTTAAATGATTTTGAAAAATATGAAAAACAATTTTGTCATACAATAAAACTTTCTGAAAGAGAAAATACAAATATTTAAAAAGCTAAAATGATTTACATTTTTTCATATTCCACACAGGGGAAAAAAAAATAATGAATAGAAGTTTAGTGATACGATAAAAACTTTCAGCTAAGAGAAAGTACAAAAATGAAAAAGGAAAAAAGATTTACAACATTTCAAGTATGTTAGTTTTTTAAGAAATAAGTCTGAAAGATCTATAGTCACATCTGGGGTTATAAAAATGTCAAAAGCAGACAATAACACACTACTTTCATGACCTGGCCGAATATTCGGCTAGGGCGAATACTCGGCAAGATCAAATTCGGCTTGGCCGAATATTGATAGACTATTCGGCCGAATAGTTATGCTACAGTAGAAATGTAAAAAAATAAAGAAATTAGTAGATTTTAAAGATTTAAAATTGTATTATAGTTATTGTAAGAGAATACATTAGTACTATATAGTTTTAATAAATAAAAATAATTTAGAAAAAACAACTATTTTAAACATTGTTTTTAGGTTTGATTGAACAAAAACAGGTTTTAAAGTTATAATATTGTATTTTATACTTAGCATTTGCTCCCAAAAGTTGGCAATAGTTAGTTATGATGGATTTATTTTGTTATTATTAACAAAATGGAAGTCAGGCTTAGGGCTAAGTTGTTTAACGTATATTTAAACTATCTCTGCTCTTTTACATTATATCTTCAATTTGAAAAAAAATGAGAAATAATGCCCTTTGAAATTGAAGAACAATCATTGTCAGTAAATGAGTTCATCAAATCATAGTCGTTGATATAAAAAATAAGGAATTATATACGAGTATATATCGGATTTCATTCATTTTGTCTTATTAATTGACATATTTTTTGTTTTGATCTAAATTTGTTTGTTTTTTGTTCCATTTGTTATGTAGTGTTTTATTTTAATTTGCAGCTATTTTTAAATATTTTACCTTTTAAATTTGCTAATATATATATACTAAAGTATTATTTTTTATTTGTGTACCAACGTCCCGAAACTTCTAGTAGTTCTTTTAACATCTTCTAATAAATTTTCTAGTTGTGGATCGGTTCCCAAGTTCGATATTTCAAGATGCTTTTATAGTAGTATATATATCCTGGTATAGTGATTGTGATTATGTATGCACTATAGGTTTTCTTAAATTACATAGAGATATTCTCACTGTCATGTCTCAGCAAAAGAAAAAAAGACAGAAGAGCAAACATTTTGTACTACTTAAAACTCATTCGCTATTAGTGCATAAATCTATTGAGCAGTTCAAAACAAAAAAGAAAAAATGAATTGAGAGCCCTTCGTCCCATTTTTCTTTCCTAAATATCAAGTCACTAGTTTACTATCACCATAAAAAAAAATAATTAATAAATTAAAAAGCCAAACTTTGAATCCAGGTTTGGGGTTTTGGACGCAAAACCAGTTTCGGACGGGACATGTGGTTTTTACCGTCCAAAACTATCCGAAAGTGTCTTAAACTGCCCTAAAGCTAAAGGGGTCTAATCTAATAGATTTATATTTAATGCAATATTAGCAATGAATAAATATAAATATTAATTAGTTACCAATGTAACTAATTTCATTTCCATTTATGACTCATAATTTCTATTCAATGCTATTAAATATTTAGAATGGGCTGTGAGTAGCCTAGTGGTTAGGATGTCGGACTTCTAACTGGAAAATTTGGGGTTCGATACCCGACAGATTGAAAACCCACTATGTACACTTGGGGATACGTGCATGTAAAATCCGTGGGGCCTCAGTGGCTGAGCGGTCAAATCGACTGGCTCCGGTGCCTCCCTGCGCGGAGAGAAAGAGGCGTGGGTTCGAGTCCCACCTTTGCCATTTGTGTATTTCCTTCTTTGTATATTAAAATCTGTTGTGCTGTCTTGTTCTATCTGTTCTTTCCTCTCAATCACCACATCCGGTTAAACCCTCGTCAGGGTAGGTACGGTGGTGATTGATGAGGTATAAATAAATAAATAAATAAATGTAAAATCCATGGACCCTGAAGTCCTGAGGCGGTTCCGAGAGTACCGGAAGGTGGAGAATTTCCCTTCCCTTCACTCTTAGGTCAACAACGGAAGGTGGCGTATTTGTGGTGGCGCCATCTGGTGTCATTCAAATACATATAATGAGCCAAGTCGTACTTCCAGCCTTGTGGTGCTTATCTAAACGGAAGGCCATAAGTAGGCAGTAAGTCGATAAGAAGGGGGTCATTAAATTATAGGCAGTCACTGACACATTAGAAAGATACCCCAAAATTAAGAAATTTGTGCTGTTCATGTTCCGGATTTGCATTTACCAAACACAGCAAAATAAAATAATAATAACACATTTGTTTACAATAATGCGTTCTTTATCTTTATTTGCATATTACAAAAAAGCAAAATGAATTTTTTGAAGAATAAAATTTTTTAGAGTTTAAAGAGTTTTTCCTTGATGAAAATTTCAGATAAAAATGAAATTTTTATCAAAATGCTCTATAGGGAAGTAAAATTATTTTACAAGGCAAATAAGTTCATACATTACAATTCTTACATTTTTTCAGATAATGTATTTTAGCAAAAAATAATTTTTTTTTCACAAAGTTTGCATTGTACTTTTATTGGAGTATCTCAAAAACCCAAATTTTAATTCATCTGAGACCTGATTATAATTTGAATAAGTAGCAAAGTCATCGAATATTTATATACATAATATATATATATATATAATATATATAGCATATGTGTGTGTGTGTACGCTTCTACTGCTTGCTGTCATTATTTAAAACTTTACCAACATGGTTGCATTTAGTAAACAATTATACAGTTTAACTAAATTATTTTATATTGAGATCAACATTTGTTTTCGCCATATGAGAAATGTAACAAAACGAGTACAATTAATGCAAAGCGATCACGCAAGTGATTTTTCCAGGGGGGAGGGCGCGTAAAGGGTATATATTCGATTCACATTACAGGCAAAAAACAGCAAAATACATAAACACATAGTAAACGAAAGTAAATCATGTATCTAATTCAGTGCTTTGTAATTCCAAATAATGGAGATTTGATTTGTTCTTTACATGAATTTTTCAATTCGAAAAAAATACATAAAGAATAATAATTTGATCTCATGATTCGAGTGTTAAATTTTCTTCACTGTGGTATACATATTGTAAATATATCTGAAAGTCATAGTTTTAAAAGTTCTATATACATTTTACATAAAAAAAAGTTATCAAAATCCACAATATTTAACTGCAAAATAAAAACATTTGCAGCATTCGGCTAAACTTTACTTTACGGTAACCCATGATTTATCACCAAATCTGGAAGCAATTTTTGAAAGAAAATTTTGTAAAGAATCCGTTTTGCAGCATTCAAACAGAAAGACGTTTTATATGTTTATTCATCAAAAAAGGAACCTTTCCTTAAAGTTCAAATACATATATAATGATTTTTAACTAATAGAATATTTATTCGATAACATATTAAAATGTTAAAACAGGGTTCGCGAACGTTTAGAGGATTTTGATGACATTCAACCAAAGTCGTTCTGCTGTTAGCAGAACGATTGTTAGCTGTTCTGTTAGTAACGTAACGCAAAGTAATGATAATTTATTAAAAAATTTTCATTAAAATACCAACAAAGAACCAATTTTTTGTTAGTTGCACCTTCATACCACTTCTTATGGCGTTTAATATTTCCAGCTTTCTTTAAACATGTTGCAAAACGCATCGAAATCTGCTGTAAACAATAATGGCGGACGAAAGCAAGGGTTGCCGTAATATATAAGCAAACTTGAAATCGTTCTGTGATTGGCTGAAAAGATATCACTCCCGGAAACTCGAAGCCAGCTGTCAATCACATTTCCGAGACTGAGTTAACGGTTTTTCGGTACTGGAATAGCAAAGTTACGAGGGCCGGAAAGTTACCGATTCGGAACTTTTCCGAACACTTCGTGGTAGAGCCCTTAGTTTGGGTAGACTAATTTATTGTGAATATTGGGTGATTGAGAAACGTGGAAAAGTCAAGAAAATATCATGAATATTACAATAGCATAAATTATTGAGGTTTTTGAAAATAAAAATATATTCCAGCATTAAATTTTAATGTATTTTTAAAAAATAGGTATGTAAAAAAGCCCATAAAATAAAAATATTAACTCCTAATAACTGTTAAAATATCTCCATGAAACTATTTTGAGCAAGGTAAAAGTTAACTAAGCAATAGTATTTCTTTAATAGTAATTAAATAATTAGTAAAATAATGCTAATGCTTACATTAAAACCTGTCTTCTATTATGGGTGAAATTCTCAGTTTTATTGCATTCAAAACAATACAGAAAATACATTAATTTTAGATACTTATAGATTCTTAACAAACTGAATTAAATCTTATATCATAGATTAATCTGTGGAATTGGTGTTTGACTTTACATGCTTTTAAATTTGGCAGATATACTTTCTATTACAACGATTTTTTGGAATTTTTAATATACGGCCTAAGACATTGGCCGGATATTCGGTTTCGGCCTAGTGGAAATGGACCGAATATTCGGCTTCGGCCTGAAAGGAATGGCCGAATATTCGGTATTCGGCCAATCACTATTCGTTACATCCCCAATTTAAATAGTGGTTTGATTAAAATAAACTAATGATATTAAAAGTGGAAATAGATGAAGGTTGGTTATTAATTCAAGAGTAGATATAAAAGGCTGGTTCTGCGCCACCTGAGGCTCTGAGGCGCCATTTCCCCTCAACCCCGCCCTCTCATATATATATATATATATACACTTAGCATATAATAACCTAGAATAATTCAACATAAGCAGAAGAGGAGCAAAAAAAACTCCGCCTTCAACAGAAAAAAATATTAAATTTTAGTACTATAGTATTTTTAAGATCATTTTATCACGTACACACCCGAAATTACATAAACAAATCGTTATATTCAAGCAAAAATCGAAACATACAGCGCGAAATGCTTTAAAACCAATTTTCTTACTAAGGAAAAAAATCGAAAAAATATCAAATTTTATCACTAAATAAGACTTTAGACACCGTTTTCGACCAATCAGAAGGCATTTTAGACTAAATCTAGGTCACATGATACTTTTCAGCCAATGTCATTAGTAGATAGCAATTGGGGGTTCAATCCCCACAGGCGCAATGCGCAACGTGCCACACCCCCCTTGCGCCTGCCACCTCCGCCTGATCCGCCTGCCGAGTGGGGTTGAGTAGTAGGGTTTCCTCGTAGAAGACTACGGGGGTTTCTGAGTGGAGTTGAGTTGTTTTCTCCGGAATTTAGTTTTTTCAGAATGGCAACACGTGAACTTCTATGAAAGCTTTTTTCGGAATGGCAATTTCGAATGGCTTCTGTTTTCATCGAATACATCTTTGCCCGCAGTCCAATAAATTCTTCAATAGGATTTATTGGACTGCGGGCAAAGATGTATTCGATGAAAACAGATTCCGAAGAGAAAAAAACTGCAAAGGGTGTGGCTTGCTCTATTTTAAAAAGAAAAATAAAGCACTCTCACTATAAGAAATGCTTAGAAGAAGTCCAAGCTAGGAGAGATATTCAGTTTAGAATTCAAAGTCAAAACCATGACTTATATACTGTAGCAACTAACAAAATTTCATTATCAGCATTTGATGATAAAAGATATATTTTAGATGATGGGGTGAACTCCTATGCGTATGGTCATTACTGTATTAACAAAAGTACATAATATATTTATGTTTTCATTGTATATATTTTATTGTACTGTAGTATGTATCGATTGACTATTTTTTATGTATTCATTACATTAGTTTGCATACTTTCTTTGTATATTTTTCATATAATCATATCAATGTTTGTAAAAATAAAGGTTGATGGGGTACGTTCTAAGCGTGCTAGATGGGTCCATTAACCGAAAACTTATAAAGTTCGTTGATGGTTTTGTTTTATGTATTCTTTTTGTATGTGAATTTGCAATAAAGACTGAATGGAGTTACAACTTTTGATGTTGTGTATTTGATATCAACACAGTTTTTGTAGCTTCTTTCGGTACCTGTATAATTTTAACGTTGCATTTCTTCTGACAGGGGTAAGTTTCTTGTTATATCTATGATTCTGTATTCTTTGTTTCACGTTTGTCTGGTATGTTTATGCTGAATTTTCAGATTTTCTATTTGTATTTACTGTTTTACTTGGATTTATTTTTCCTTAGATCTATGATTCAAGTTTTAATAATATAAATTTAGGATGTCTCACGTTCGAAAAGCAGTTTTTCCATTTTATTATTTTTAATCCTTATATTTGCATTTAGTTTCAAAGTTTTAGGATTTTTAATTTGACTTTTGTATTTTTTTGGTTTTACGTTTTATATTTTTTTTAGAGTCTTGTACGTTTTCACTAATTTTATGTTTCATTTTAATATTTTCATGTTCTTTATTTTTATGATTTATGTTTTTACTTTAATTTTTTCAACTTTTTTCCTCTTTTATTTTAGTAACTTTTATTATTTTTTATTTTTATGTTCAAATGAACTGTTTTTTTTTTTTTTTAATTTTATTTTAGCTTCAGTTTTAATTAATTTTTTTATTATTATTTTTTAAATTTTGTTTAAGTGTTTTAGTAGTTTTTTCTTCTTATGTTTTACATTTTGAATTTGTTTTGAAAAATTTTTGGTAATATACTTTTTATTTTTACAATATTTTTTAAAATTATTTTATTTTATTTGAGTTTCAGTTTTAATTTAATTTTTAAATTTTTTTCTTCTTACATTTTACGTTTTGAATTTGTTTTGAAAATTTTTTGGTAATATACTTTTTATTTTTACAATTTTTTTAATTTTATTTTATTTTAGTTAGAGTTTTAATATAATTTTTTAAAATTTCGTTTTAGTGTTTTAGTATTTTTTTCTTCTTATGTTTTGCATTTTGAATTTGTTTTGAAAATTTTTCGGTAATATACTTTTATTTTTTACAATTTACATGTACTTCTGAACTTTTATATACATATTTTTTTTATTTTATTTTATTTTAGTTCGTTTTAATATATTTTTTAAAATTTTGTTTTAGTGTTTTAGTATTTTTTTCTTCTTATGTTTTACATTTTGAATTTGTTTTGAAAATTTCTTGGTAATATACTTTTTATTTTTACAATTTTTTAAAAATTTTATTTTATTTTGTTTTAATTTAATTTTTTTTTCTTCTTACATTTTACAATTTGAATTTGTTTTGAAAATTTTTTGGTAATAATACTTTTTATTTTTACAATTTACATGTACTTCTGAACTTTTTCATACATATTTTTTTATTTCGTGTTTTTTTATTTTTTAACTTTTGTACTTTGTTCAAAAGTTTTATATTCATTTTAGTATTTTTGTGCTTTCTCTTTTCTTGGTTTATGTTTTTACTTTTTTTCACTTTTTAATTTTTCATCACAGTAACTTGTATTATTTTTAATTTTTATACTCAAGTGAACTCTTTTTTTGTTTTAGTGGTTTTGTAATTGTTTTTCATTTTATGTTTTACTTTTAAATTTTAAAAGTTTTTATCTTTATTAGTTTTATTTTATTTTAATTTTTCTTTAATTTTTAGTGCATTGATAAATTTATTTACATTTATTTTGTGTTTGGTTTTAAAAGGATTATGAATATCAAGTTTCACGTAGTACTTATACATTTCATGATTAACTATTTACATAAATTTGAAAAAATTTGATTATTGCTATATCTCTAAGTGATCTGCTTCTATCGTTGATTTATAGTGTTTGAATTTATATACTTTTATTATTTTATTTATCAAACGTGCTAAAGGTTGAAGGGGTGCAGATTATTTGCATCGGGATGGTGGCGGGACCATCAACTTAAACATAGACTTGTTTCCAAATGTACTGTAGATAAAGTTCACAATAGCTTGAATTTAGTGTAGTTTAGTTATAAGTTTGAAAGTTCAGTGTGAAATTTTCTATGTTTATAAATTATACAGTTGTTAGTGCTAGTATATTTCTGAATCTGAAGTTTACTACTAATAATGTCGTTGTAATTTGTAGTATTATTACTTGTAAAATTTCATGTTAAAATAATCTAAAGTTGTTATCATTGTTTCAAGTTCTTATACTCCGGTTTTCTTATTAATTCTCTTTTTTTAAATTAATCTATGAAATTCTGCTTCATTATAATCTGTATTACTAAATCCTAACATAAACATTTTTTTTTCTTGTTACAATGAATTAAGTCGGTAATAGTTCTAATTTCCATTCATAAATGGCGCTATGATCGCTCTACCATCAAACAAACCTAAAAGTATGATGTCGCTCCTAAGAATACTTGTTGCCATTCATGAAACACTAAATTGTAAATTTAAAACCGTAAAAACGGCGAATTTCGAATTTAATTCTAATTTCTCTCACCAGGTGGTAGCACAATCGATTCAAAAAGTCTGTAAAAGATTACAAGTTCGTTACCATAACAACCAAAACCGTTGCCATTCCGAAAAAAGCTTTCATAGAAGTTCACGTGTTGCCATTCTGAAAAAACTAAATTCCGGAGAAAACAACTCAACTCCATTCAGAAACCCCCGTAGTCTTCTACGAGGAAACCCTACTACTCAACCCCACTCGGCAGGCGGATCAGGCGGAGGTGGCAGGCGCAAGGGGGGTGTGGCACGTTGCGCATTGCGCCTGTGGGGGTTGAACCCCCAATTGCTATCTACTAATGACATTGGCTGAAAAGTATCATGTGACCTAGATTTAGTCTAAAATGCCTTCTGATTGGTCGAAAGCGGTGTCTAAAGTCTTATTTAGTGATAAAATTTGATATTTTTTCGATTTTTTTCCTTAGTAAGAAAATTGGTTTTAAAGCATTTCGCGCTGTATGTTTCGATTTTTGCTTGAATATAACGATTTATTTATGTAATTTCGGGTGTGTACGTGATAAAATGATCTTAAAAATACTATAGTACTAAAATTTAATATTTTTTTCTGTTGAAGGCGGAGTTTTTTTTTGCTCCTCTTCTGCTTATGTTGAATTATTCTAGGTTATTATATGCTAAGTGTATATATATATATATATGAGAGGGCGGGGTTGAGGGGAAATGGCGCCTCAGAGCCTCAGGTGGCGCAGAACCAGCCTTTTATATCTACTCACATAAAGGACAACAACCAACATCGGGTATATTAAGACATCGCACAGGAATTGGAATATTTAGTTGTTCAAAATATTTTAAAGTACCTTTATCACAAACGTAAATTATAGAAATGTGTAATCTTTTAATATCAATGAAAAGATCGTTAACTTCATAAGCATCTCTTGCAATGAAGGCACATCCATTTGTTAACGTATAGGCATTATACTCTAGTGCAAGAACACCTGGTACATTTTCAAAAAATTGTAAATTATTCATTGCTCTAAAGTGTGACAATGATCCAAAGATTTTCCTTGCTAAGCGGAAAGCAGACAACCACCACATCCGTTTCCTCTCACTCCGCGAACTAAAAAAGAAAAACGGAATCTATTTTCATAACACTGATCTATAAAACGAGGTTTTGGTTCAATCAATCATTACTCTTCACTCAGCTGTGAAGAGGAAAAAACTTTCATATGAGAAAAATTTTGAAAAAATTTTTTACAAGACAGAAGCTTGAAAAATTATTGTCATAAGATAAAAAACTTTCAGCTAAGAGAAAGTACAAAAATGAAAAAGGAAAAAAGATTTACAACATTTCAAGTATGTTAGTTTTTTAAGAAATAAGTCTGAAAGATCTATAGTCACATCTGGGGTTATAAAAATGTCAAAAGCAGACAATAACACACTACTCATGAAGTGACTATTCGGCCAGGCCGAACACTCAGCCAAAGGGCCGAATACCGAATAGTGGCCGAATATTCGTTACATCCCTAATTTTAATACGTAATTGCCCTTTGTAGTGCTTTTCTGGGATTTACATTTAGTTCCGAGTCTTTTTTGTCTGTGGCTTTACCTTTTTATTTAGTTTTTGGTCCTCTTTTATATCTAATTTCTTTTACACACACGCACACACACATATACCTACCAGGGCTCGACAAATCTTACAAATTTTACATGCCGTGCCAACTACAGGCACGTTTGTCAACTACATGCCCGAACAAAATTTTTACACCTCCAGAAGTTGTTTTATTGCATACATTAATAAAAACGTTTGAATTTGTTATATAGCATTAGTTAGACAAAAAATGAAATTCAGATTTATAATAAATTAACTTTGTGCAAGTAAACTGTAATAAAAATATTCACGTTAAGAAAGCACAAATGACAACAAACATATATCTCGGGATTGCTTGGAATCCCTTTTTCAATGCAAATGCTCATTTGTGCTTTCTTAAAGTGAAAATTTTTATTACAGTAACAGCTTTATATCTGAATCAAGATAGAATAATTTTAATAAAGTATTACATAATAAGTCGTTACAAGTCAAATTCTGCAAAATTTAAATTGCAATGCCAATTTTATTGTTGAGATGCATGTCCGTCAATATGTAAATTTTGAGCTCTGGTAAGGATGCGGTGACTTTTCAATAAAATGAGAAATAATAAAGTTTTAGAAAGAAATATATTTGATTAAAAATTTACATGCCCTGCCGGGCCGGGCATGTAAGGAGAAAGATTCATGCCCGATCGGAATTTTTACATGCCCCGGGCATGTCGGGAAATATAATTTTCGAGTCCTGATACATACATATTTAAAAAAATACATTTTACAAAAGAACATAATCGACTATATCTCTTATATTTACAGAAGTTTTATGCTGTTTAGTTTCGATCTTTCTAAATTATATTATAATTTCAAAGCTACAAAAGAAGTGCCAATTTTTTTAAGTGCTCAAAATATTCACAAATATTTTAGTATATATTTGAGGAGAGCTTTTCTTACTCCCTTTTTCCCCCGAAAAAAGCGTTTGGATTTAGTACACCACAATCTATTTCAATAAATGTATTTTTATTCTTAAACAATAAATGAGTCTGTATTTTTATATATAAGTTTTTTTATAAATTCCTACATTATACATTATCTGATCGCCAGATTCAATCAAATAAGCTTGGTTTTCTAAGCATTTGACCTTGCTCTTGGCATTTCCTGTGATATTTCAACCAACTGTTGTCCATACACCTGTTTGAGACGGTTACGTGCCCCTGGCGATCCGTGCCAACACCCCCTGAACTAGAAAGCCTCCGGACTGAAACTATTGCGCAACGTCCGTATTCCGATTTTCAACCCGCTCGTCAGCCGATAGCATTCGTAATTGGGGCATTACTGGATTTCGGAAGAAAATCTTTGCATAAAAACAAAAGGATGCCATCAGAAATTGCAGAATGAGCTCAACACATTTATATACTTACTCAGTATGGAAAAAAAAGTTAACATTTCCACTTCGAAAATAATTTACTGCATTCAGATAATTAACCTCTACTTTTCACGAAACATGATTACTACAATAGAGCTGCAATTTTAAACATTTTATAGGTGTTATTTTTGATACATAGATGCTTATCAAGATATATTGAAGGATTATATTTTATTTAAGCTCAATATTTTAACACTAATGTTTGTTCATTTTCATATAAGAAAAAAAAATCAATTTTCATATAGTTTTTAATAATATTCCTGAAATTTATGAAGTTATTTATGTCACACTTGTATGATAAATGCAAATCTTGACTAAGGTTGTTTAGATACTAAAACTTTAATAATCAAATTGAAATGAAATAATAAATTAAGGCAAAATATTTAAAAGCAAGCAATAACGGAAAGCTTTCTGTAGATTTTAAATTGTTAATGTAAAACTTATTTCCTAGGAGCCTGGTCACTTCTGAACAACGCTATACGATCACTTGAAAATAGTCTTGTACGTCACGTTCGTAAAAGAAACCAACAAAAGTGAAGAAAAAGTATTTGCATAGTGTTCTTATCAGGTTCCCACAATTACGTTTTCTATTCCGGTGGTCTTTTATGACTGTGTGATTGAAAAGAGAAGCTTTTGTCCAGCGGACATTTTATCACTCTCTCATCTGAAAATTCTAGAAATTACGAAGATTCCCTTTTACTAGAAAATAAAAGATGTTTTAAGGGCATCTTTGTGTTACGCCATTATCTTTCCTTCTGCGAAGGCTACAGAAAAAACTGTGTGACGAGTAAAAGAAATGTTTTAAATTATTGAATATCGGAATTTCGTTTTTCACTCAGATGCGAAGTTCAAGTTAAAAATTAATGATTTAATAAGAACCAAAAAGCTAAGTACAGAGGTAAATCATTTCCAAAACTAAATTATAAAGCTATTTTTTGGAAAACAACTAAAAAAGAAGTCAAAAATAAATTGAACAGAATTAAATCCATTCATAAAAGGTCTGTAATTTATAAATTTCCCCCGAAATATAAGAAGTCTGTAACATTGAAAAAGCTATGAGACTGGAATCATTTATTAATTAACGGTGTCACAGTTTTTCAATGCATTTGACCCCACCCCCTTTGTCACAAAATGTCACACTTCAATGTAGTCACATGTCACGATATATTACATAAGCATATTCATTTGTAGTTCAGAAACAAAGCAATACGTTACAGATCTCATCTCCAATTTTATCTTGAACTTTTAATGACATTTCTGAGCATAAAAATAATAATGATTATGTGTGTGCTTAATTTGTATAACATGAGATTAAGGTTTACAAGAAAAAAAACGTAATTAACATATAATGTTAAAGACATTAATCTTTCGAATTTTGGAGAAATTTACGCGCTATTTTGTCTTAAAGTAAATGCCCAAGATTTTCTTTCAAATTTAAACTTTAACTTGAAGCTAATTTTCCTTAATCAGCATCGATGCTTTAGCCACAAAATAAAGTCAATAAGAACACAAGAAGACAAAACAGAAAAAAAAAAATCATAAGTAACACAAAAATATTTTCCTATTCTAATAAAAGTGTTTTTTAAAGTATAGGAAAGCAAAGATTTTTTATTATCAATTTTTAGTATAGAACTTAATTTTATTTGTTCTGAAATGTGTGCTCTACAAGTGGACTCTTCAGTGGACGTTATTTGACGGCTTGATTGCAAAAACAAGCTAATTAATAATGTGAGTTGATCGCCAGCGCAGCTGAAGCAGTAGATTTCGGCCTATGGAGAGAAGGGAATCGTTTCTCCGAGAGGTAGTCCAGAGGCTTTTTAGTTCAGGGGGTGTTGTCCGTGCCCTCAGCGACCCAAGTAAAATCGTAGATGAGGCGACCCAGGAAACTGCACACCGTATGCTGAAGCGACCTATTGTTTGCTTGTTACGGACAAATCAATTCTTTTCCCCTCAAGGGGCGGACAAGTACGATTCGCCATTATCACATCGTGCAAGATGAATACTCCCCTTTGTTAATCCCATTTTGTCATGCTCCACTAGTTTTCCCAACTTTTTTATATATATATATATGTAAAATTGAATCAGTGTCAAAATGATTTTGCTCGTTTTCCTGCTTATGAACAAACTAATAAACAAGGTTAACCTATAAAACAATTCTTAAATTAAAAATAGTTTTGAAAGTTTTAAACATTTATGTAACTTTCTGTAATTTAACATTGAACCTTATTTTTAGAAGAAGGTAATTCATATAAAGCATATATTCTGACACAAAAAAAAAAAAAAAAAAAAAAATGTTTAGAAGCAATGCACAGTTTTTGTTTCATTTCATTCCTAATAATGCTTAAAATTTCAATCCAATAAGCATCGAAATATCAGTTTTATTTGGTTAAATACTTATTAAGTAAACTATACCAGAGGATTAGAGAGTTCATTTGCAACTGAGTGCATCATGCAGAATTATACGCTTTTCCAAAAACGTATATATAAAAATTAAAAAAAAAAAAAAAACACTAACATATTGAGACAAAATTTCAAGTACAAGTAAGTAATAAAAATGTTAGTCGCTTATAAAAAATTATTTTAAAAGCTTTATGATCACACACACACACAAGCGGACACGCGTGCGCGCAAAAGAAAAAAAAAGAAATCAATGCATAAAAATACTTTTGTATTATTATTATTCATCCCCTCCTAAAAGAATTAAAAGTAAATAAATAAATAATAATAGAGGGAAGAAGAATTCTCTACCCGGAGAGCCATTGTATCCTTTCATGTTTCGAGTTTTTGCAATGAAGTTACAAATTAAACAATTTTAGTACTATACTAGGCGTGCCGCCCGGCGTTGCACGGGCCATCTCAAATATTGCGTCGTTTCCATGCGTCGACCGGCGTTGCACGGGCGACGCCCGGCGCTGCGCGAGCTTAAATACAACACGGCATTGAAAAACTTTATTACCTATCCATACACAGACATACAGACCCGGACCGATTTTAATAATAGAGAAATTTAAAAAAGAACCGCATTAGCTTATGGACAATTAATCGTCCCTTTCAATCCTTTTTCGATTTTACGCCAGTTTCATTTCATGCATTCAGAATAATTGACACAATCTTTAAAAGTCCCGTTAAAATACAAAAAATACTTTTTATTAGATAGCAGACGATAAATAAATTAAAAAGAAAGAAGGATTAAATTTATTATTGCAAACACAGCAAAGCCTGACTCAAAATGCTAGAGAAACATTTATTATTAGAGTATTTGATTGGTTTAACAATGGCAACGTCATTGATTTTAATTCAAACGGCATCTGTATTATATATTGTTGGAACAATGCAACAATGAAAAAGTAAAATAAAAAAGTAAAATAATAATTTAATTAATATCTCCGCTAATTAAAGCCGGACACGGATGAGACCGGGCGATATGGCTTCCCCGGAAAATTCCGAATCCGACGATACCCGTACCAACGTCGGGCAACCTGCCGTTCTCGAGATGAGGTGACAGACACACAGACAGACAGACGCGGACAGGTTTTAATAGTATAGAATACTAGATTTTTCCGTGCGAACCTTAGAATGAAGAAGCCCAATTGGGAGCTTGGAAAATTTGGAACCCTCATGTTGCTAGTGGCTTTGCCGTCGGTTCTCAGTATGCCATAACCATGCCTATAAAATATAAACTGGCAAACCCTCGAAAAATGGACTGAAGATACTCTGGCTCTTAGGCATAGCAATAATTTAAAACGTTATTTTTGAACCTTTTCAATGTTGCGATCCCCTGGCAAATTGGTGTTGCGAATATTTTATTTGTAAAATGTTAAGTTTTGTAACACTTGATAAAAAATACATTTTATATAATATCTACTTTTTTTGTGAGATTGCGACCGCCCTGGGTTGCAATTTTAAAAAACACAGAAGAACGGTGGCGTAAACCACTGCTGAACACCGAACCCCTTCCTTCAAAAATTTTTTGAAGGAAATTTGAAGGATTGCTGCGCCACTGCAAAAGAATACAATCACACCCCGGATGAATGAGGGCCACACTACAAAAAACGTGAAATTGTATAAAATTTAGAATTATGTATGTTTTAACCGGAGCTCTTCGTGTTTTAACTGCATGTCTTTATTTACATTACTTTTTTAATTATTCGAAGTAACAACAATAATAGCTGGAATTGAATTATGAAATTATTGGTAAAAATTTACCATGTGCTTATAAACAATGATGTCCAGTTGCCTATATAAAAATTCAACAGCCTAAAGAACGTTATTTCATATATATATATATATATATATAATAAGGTGTAACACAGCTTTTGTAATTTAATCCTTTAATCCCAGTGATGCCATTTGGTATTATTCTATTCTTTTTCTTTTTTTAGACCTCTAGCGCTGATTTTGATACCAAATGAACATCAATAAATTTACCACAATCATCGTATCCATTATTTTTTGTCTAGCCTGTATAGCTGCATTTGATACCAAATGAACCTTATCAAACTTAACATAGCTTTAAAATAACCTGGAATTGAAATATGGAATTGTGTATAACTCTGCAGATATGGCATCAAAATTGATGATTTTATTTTACATTTCGCTTATAGAAATGAACAGTGTCATATCTGCAAAATGGACATTTTTTAAGAAAGGCGTTTGAACATTTTGCAATGTGTTTTATTTAATTGCCTGATTTGTTTCAAAGATTATTATAATCGATTTCGTTCAGAAAATAGTGATTTTTCTAGTTTTCTTTCACATGATGGATGTTAATGATGTCAAAAAATTAAAATAACTATAAAAAGTAGTTATTACAGTATTGGACCAAAAAAATTAAGTTGGCCTCTAGCCTTAATTTTTGAACATTTTCTCACAGCAGTATTCCCAATATAAATAGCGCAAAAATCTGAACATTTTGATATAAAAACAAAAAACAAAACAAAAAAAAAAACGATTTTTTGCAGATATGACTGTTTATTTCTATAACCGATGTATTGTTCATTGCATAAATGCGGAAATACTTTTTTAAATTGTGCAACTTTTCTCGGATTAGCAGATACGATAAAGCTTATGGCTCTTAAAATTGACGGAAATCTTAGTTCTGATTTTGAATTTGGATTTAAATTATGTATTACAAACTAACAAAAAGAAAGAAAAAAAAGTTTTTTTTTTTTTTTTTTTTTTTTTTTTTTTTTTTGCCATCGAAAATATTAGTCTTTTTTTCTAAATCTTAGAAAAATATAGCTCTTAAAAATTCGTTAGAACATATGAATTAATCACACACATCATTCGAACATGTGCATTAAAAACATTTTTTCTGTTTTTAATGCACAAGAAAACTGAGAGCTTGCCTCCCAAATCCAAATATGAATGAGTAATTAACAACTAATTACTCCTAAAAAAATTTCAATTGCCCTTTTTGCCCCCTTCCTTTTTTGGTTCTTTTTTTCCTCCCAAGTTGAATCCTTTAAACTTCAAATCGCCGAGGACTAGCCACTCAGTTAATTTGAGAAAAATTTCATGATTTTCTCTAGTTTTAAATTTAGGATTTAAGTAAATATAATGTATTTCAATTTCATCGCCTAACGTCCAACGAGAGAGAAAAGAAGAAAAAAAGGAACGGAAAGGGACACTGAGGGCTTTACTAAACTTCTATCTAATATATCTTGTAGAATGTATTATTAATTTTAGTGAAAATAACGCATTGAAACATGTGACACTAATGCATTTGTTTTGTGTTTCTCCTTTTCTTTCTTTTTATTTATTTATTTTTTTTAATTCTTAAATTATTAAAATGATAATTGTAATATAAAAAGTATACATGATTGGAAGTGTCTTATTAATATGTAACAGATATACAATTGAAATCTAGGTCTGAATCTTTCTTTAAGATAACTGAAATAGAAGTTTCTAATTTAATCTCGTTTTTTTCCTTAAAGTCTTACTAAAAGAATTAGAAAATTATTAGCATCATAATTATATTCTTAATATAATTGCTGATCAATCAGCAAATTATGAGCTTGAGTTTCATGGAGCATAAAATAATCAATATATTTTTATTGCTGCGTAATCATGCATTAGATATTAAAAAAGGTTACGTTCGCTTTCTGCGTAATTATGTAAGACGGTTGCAAACATAACATTCATCATAAATTCCATGAAGATGGTTAAAATTTAACCTAAAAGAGAAAAAACATGATTTAATTTTAAATGTATTATGTTGATTTCATAAATGAGTGGTTATTTCTCAAAAATCTACAATTTCCCTTCAATCTTTTACTCAGACATGGGACTAATGATGTGTTTAATTTCTCATTTTCGATACTAAGTTCTTATTTTAAAAAAAAATAGGTAGGAAGACACATTAACCTGTTCATTTACCAACATTTCGAAAAAATATTACTTGTAAAGCAAGCTGAAATTACGAACTTTATCTTGCTTTATTCTTATATATAAATTAAGTGAAAGAAATCTATGTTTGCATTCTGGATGCACAGATCCAGTTTCCAGCCAGCGTTCGTTGATTTTAATGAGCTTGATTAAAAAAAAAGAGTGATTTAAATCATTTTTTGAAATTGATCTTGATTTTGCAGTGTTAGAAAGTGTTGTACAAAACTGAAATATGTTGCATTTACAACCTCTGTTTCAAACCAAACTAACTTCATAGGTCCATCTGTCTCTGTGTATGTGTATAAACATATTTCATAAGTTTAGAAATAATTTCTATTTTTAAACTTTGCAGTACTCTTATTCTTCCGAAATTTTAACTGCAAAGCGTAATTCATTCATCCATTAATTTTAAAATTCATAGTAAACCCGAACCATTCTGTGTTTTTTTATTTTACAAATAGTATTTTAGTTCAATTTAGTGAACACAATTTTATTGCCACATCGTAAATAATTCAGGATGAGAGTGTTTAAAACATCGAAGTTTAAAATTTAGAATACGTATCCTTCAAGTTTCATCCACGCCCGATAATAAGTTTTTTTCCCATGTAAAATATTTTTTCATCAGAAGTTTTTAATAAACATGTTTGATTAGCACAAAAAGTGTCAGTTTTTAGTAATGGAGGGAATATATGATTTTACTAGATGGATAAAAATATTTCAGGCTATTTCATTTACAAAATAAAAACAAATGATTAGAGTGCATTCAATGTAAAAATTAAGATTATACAATTGTTTGATTTTTTTCAGCTTTCAACAGCAAAAGAATTCAGATTAAGTTTATTCAGTTTTTCTGTACTTATAAGTGTAGAATTATTCCTGGTAGGGTTAAGTTTCATTTGAGGCATGCATTTGTATTGAAATTTGTTTATCCTTATTATTATTAAACAAGATTTATTTCTGTGAAAATAGCTTTAAAGTGTGTTTTTGCATATTGTTTAACATGCCGTATTCTTTCTATGAATGTAACACAATAAATATCCAAAACATTTAAGGTCTGTTTTAAAAAAATTAGATTTAAATTTTTAAAAAAATCCAATTTTTTTATTTTTAAAAAAAAATTACGAACCCTGATTTTTTACGCATCGGAATATCGTCATGAATATGAAAATATAAAAAGCGCTTAGAAAAGGAAAAGCATACTCAAATAACGAACATTACTGTTTAATAAGCTCTATGATAACAATTACGAATTGCAGTACTACAAGGAAAGCTGAAATCGGAAATCTCAAGTCCTCACCCACCCAATCCCCCATTTCAAGTGTGAGGAGTGACAACAAAAGAAGGGATTAAGAAAAGAGAAGACAGGTGCTACGTCAATCACGCTCATGATAAGCCACTTGTCCCTCCCTTGAGGAGAAAAGAATTGATTTGTCCATAACAAGCAAACAATTTGTCCATAACAAGCAAGCAATTTGTCCATAACAAGCAACAACATAACAAGCAAGTATTTGTCCATAACAAGTCGCTTCAGCATACGGTGGGCAGTTTCCTGGGTCGCCTCATCTACGATTTTAATTGGGTCGCTGAGGGCACGGGTCGCCAGGGGCACTACACCGTTTGGGTTAGGGGGGCGCGAGATGAACGTGACAAGTTGACATCACGCTTACTGACGAGCGAGAGTTTGGGGCAGGTGTATAACTTGTATGTGAAATAAACTTGTATGTGATTGCGACCATTCTAAATGAATATATCGCCCCCCAACGTTCCACTACAGAACACCCCAGGGTGCCGGTTAATCCTGCAGGGGAGGAAATCTGTCAATCAATTGCCAAAATTCCCTGACCGCAATTGCGACGACCCCCTGGGGAAATCTAGTGTTGATTTTTATGTTTTTTAACTACATACATTTATGTAAGTACTTTTGTATCAGAAATTACAACAAAACAATCAATGTAAAAAAGTGATATCTCCTCAAAAAACAACCCTGCTGTAAAAATTTAGCCGCCAAGAAAACTTTACTCGCAAAAAAGTACCCCTTCATCCAAAACCCTCGGCCGTAAAAAGTTACGATATTTAGTTGTTATCTAAAGTTATGATCTTCCTCTCCCTTCCATCTCAAAGAGCCTTTATTTGGCCTAACAAACTAGCATCGTCCCCCCCCCCCTTCATCACACCTACTTTCGCTTGAACCTTCCCCCACCGCCAGCTCTTTACCAGTTTTGATTATATTCTTGAATTTTTTTCCAATGGTGTTTAGCGGGAAGTTTTTTGCTCACCAAGTAATCACCTCTCTTTGCAAAGCTTCCCGCCAAACAGCATTGAAAAAAAAAATATTTATAGATCACTGAAAGAAGATAATTTCTACGATTTTAGTATAAATGAAAGTGCATCCCCCCCTCTCCCCATTACCATAAACAATTTTTAGAAAGATAGTATAAGTAAAATCTACAATGCACGAATTTTAGTTTTACATTTAATGAAAAATCGAAAACAATCGAAAAAAGTCTTATTTTTGAAAATTTCTGAAACGTTGGTAAAATAACTGAGTTTCACATGAAACGTTATTTTAATGAAATTATGCGCTCTATTTGAAGGTGCACTGATTTTTGTTCTGTTTTATTAGGAGCGGTAATATATTCGCAAATTGGTGAAATTCGATGACAAAAACAGTAAGTGTGCACAAAAAGACATCGCCTTTTATATAAGTAATGAATTAAATATAGCGCTCATATTGGTAGAGGATTAGAATTTTTAAGTCTTGAAAAATAACTTCTTTTCTATACAGCTCTCCATTGTTAATATGAGAAATGTCAGCCTGGTGATTGAATGCTCCCTTAAAGCTAAATTCAAATTCCTTATTCATTACTAATAAATATCTAATCACTAAGCCAATTTTTTATCAAAAATTTAATTTTCTATAGTTTTTTCAATTTTCATTTTAAAATTTTATTTCATAAGTGTTTCACCTAAAAATTAAAATGAAAGATCAAGTAAGTAAATGCTTGTTACTTTTAAGATTGGTAGTAGCCCTTTAACACGAAAAGAGAAATTATGAATTTTTAATTATTAAATTAAGTTCACAGGCAATAAATAAAGAAAGAAGAGGAAAAATGTAAACTATTAAAATAACTTCCAAAATAATTGAATCATGCAAAAGTATCCAAATCTCCGTCACACAAAAAGCGACTTTCAGCAAAGCATGCGTTCATCATTTATATGTTTGCAAAAAAAAAAACTTCTAACTGCAAAAAATGCAAATTACAAGCATTTAATTGAAATATTTATAACATTACTGGAAAATTCTGTATTATTATCAATCTAAAAAAAATACATAGTAGAATTTTAGTATTGTCCCTAAATGGCGGAATTTTGTCCCCAGCACAGAAGAGTAGCAACCCTGAAGAAGGTAGCTATTAATCCGGCAAACTGTCTCCTGTCTTCATTTCTTGTCTTTCCATTCTACAACAGAAAAAAAAATGCTTTTATTAATATTATAAGTTTATAAGTTACCAAAAAATTAAAATATAGATCAAATGTATTTGAGATAATCAAGGGTGTAGGTGAGGTTGGTATGCAGCTGTCACTAACATTAATTAGAGGACTGACACACTTAGTTCTTGACAATTTTTTGAACATTTGGTTGTAGCTGTGGACAAAGCATATCTCAGGTTATTACCACATCCACCTTTGCTGAATATTTGATCATGTATGCCAGTGATTCCCAACCTTTTTTTTTTTTTTTTGTCGGGGCACACTATGGACGTTTTCAAAGTTTGACAGCACAAAGAAAAAGATAAGTTTAAAAGTTGTTTACTTACCTATAATACACTGCGTAAAATAATTTATTATTTTAAGTTAAAAATATGGTATTTAACTGTACAAACAAGTTTTCTTCTATAGTGTACTCTCCTTTTATTTACCCAAACTTTACTTGTAATATAAAATGCATTATAATTTTTATTATATTTCTAAAATTTGACGGCACACTAAAGTGCCATGACACAGTGGTTGAGAATCACTGATGTATGGTATTCCTGAAAATCTGTATTCACAGAGATGTAATTTGTGTTTAAATTCAAGTTATTTGCATTTTTCTACGTAATTTGTGTTTTTAATCAGAGTAGTGCTGATTTATTTTTAATTTGCTGATTTATGTATTATTTTGCTTTTTTGATTGTTTGCATTAGATTTATTTAGCTATGGGAGTTATATGTTTAATGAAGGAAATTAAAAATGGTAATGGGAGTTAGTGGATTTGCTGTGATAGGTGTGAGATGTTTAGTAAGTTGGAGGGAAACACTAATACAGCTACAGAGCAGGAATATATTTGCACAAAATGTGCTGAATTATTAGAGTTACGTGTCAAGGTGGTAGCATTGGAAGCCCAATTAGTTAGAAATAACTTGGGTGAAAATTCTATAAAAGAGGTGGGAACTTCTTGTGATGGGCTTGTTGGGGAGAGAGAGGTTGCAGGAGGAAGGATCTAGGATGGGGAAAGGTAGAACTGTAGACCTAAAAACAGAGGGTGTCATTATAGGGGATTCTATGGTACGCGGGATAGGTAATGTGGTCGGGAGAACGAGGCGCAAGGTGGCTAGGTGCTGTTTACCAGGGGCTCGGGTGAAGGATGTTAATAAGGTTGTGGAGAAAAAGGGAATGTTTAAGAAGGGAGATTCAGTTACTCTGTGGGTGGGGACTAACAACGTCGGTAACAGCACAAACGAGGAGTTTGTTAAGGATTGGGAGAACCTGTTGGATAAAGCAACTAACTTTTCGACAGATGTCCAGGTAGTTGGTTTGCTTCTCAGGTATGGGGTGCATAGGGGCTGGTTAAATCAGCGGGCTAGGAGCATTAACGTGATTCTTAAGAAACTTTGCATAAAGCATTCAATCAGGTTCGTTGATGTTTGGAGTTCTTGTCAGCGTGATTGGGTTGCGAGGGATGGTCTGCATCTTAGTTCTAGGGGTGTAGTGAAGGTTAGTGATATGATTTTAGAAGCTTTAGAATCAAAAAACTAATTTTGGATGGGGGGATTGGAGAATGTCATGGTGTTGACTTCTGTTCTGGAGGTTTTAAAAATGAGGGTAAAATATTAAGCTATAGTAACATTAATAGTAGTGATTTGAGGCATCATAAAATGTTTAAGACAAGCAAAATGGGCATGCTCAGGTTTCTATATACTAATGCTCGCAGTATCAGGAATAAGATGGACGAGTTAAATAGTGTTATCGCAGGTGAGGAGTTGGATATTATTGGAATTACGGAAACATGGGTTACTGATGATGATAAGGATTTAGTGAGCATTGCTGGATACAATTTGTTTAGGCAAGACAGGCTGGGTAAGAAAGGTGAAGGGGTTTTATTCTATATTAAGGACACTTTTATTTGCAATGAATTGGTCATTAATAATAAGCCTAAGGATATTGATATGGTCTGGGTGGAGTTGCTGAGAAATAAGGGGAAGAAGTTACATTTGGGGAATGTTTACAGGCCGCCTAATGTTATTCAGGATCAAGACGAGGAGATGTATAGTGTTATTATAGGGACATGTCTGGTAATGGCTCGGTCATCATGATGGGGGATTTCAATTTCCCGGGCATAGACTGGAATAGTTTTTACACTAGCAATGCTAGGGAAGAAGATTTTCTGAAAGTGATTGGGGACTGTTTTTTGGATCAAGTTGTTACCCAGGGGACTAGGCATGGTGCTGTTTTGGATCTAGTTTTTTGTGATGTCGGAAGTTCTGTTCAGGGGTTGAGTATAGGGGAACATATTGGAGATAGTGATCACAATACTAGTAGGTTTTGGACCAGCTTCGATGCTCACAAAGGTGAGCATTTCAGATTTGTACCTTACTGCAGGAATGTTGATTATGTTGCACTTAGGCAGGGTTTGAAAGAGGTTTTTTCTTCTGGGTTGGAGAATAGTGAAGCTGATCTTCAGTGGGAAGAGTTTAAGGGGAAATTGGAGAAAACAGTGATGGATTATGTTCCTTTTAGAAAGAAAGGGGATTTCACGAAAATTTGGCCCATGTGGTTCTCTAGGGAGGTGAAAGAAGCTTTCAATTATAAGCAAGCCTCTTTTCGGCGACTTAAAGAGACTGGGTGCCATGCTGACAGGATTTTGTATTGTGAAGCTAGACGTACTTTCAAGTATTTGGTACGGAGTAAGAAAAAGGAATTGGAGCAAAAGCTTGCAGATAACATCAAAAGGAATCCTAAGAAATTTTTTGCTTATGCTAATTCAGGGAAAGCTCGTAATGCACAGGTAGGCCCACTAGTGGATGAGAACGGGAACTTGATTCAAAATGAGGGAGATATTGCTGATATTCTAAATAATTTTTTTTCCAGTGTATTTGACAGAAACTGTGTCTCAACAGTTGACATGGGCGAGACGCAAGCTAATACACAACTTGAGGATTTTGTATTTTCTAGGGATGATGTGTTGTTTCATTTGAAAAAAATTAAAGCAAATAAGGCTCCAGGACCTGATAATGTTTATCCAAAAATTTTAGTAGAATGTGCAAAGGAATTAGTGGATGTTGTCTTGACTATTTTCATATCTTCATGTAACTCGGGGACTGTACCAGTGGATTGGAAGCTGGCAAACATAACGCCGCTCTTCAAGAAAGGGTCTAAAACTAAGGCAGGAAATTATAGGCCTGTGAGTCTTACTTCCGTTCTTTGTAAAATTTTTGAAACTCTGATAAAAATCAAAATAGTGAATTTCCTGGAGGCAAATGGAGTGTTGTCTGATTTTCAGTATGCTTTTAGGAAGAGTAGGTCCTGTACAACTAATTTGTTGCATTTCTATGACAAGGTTACCATGGCATTAGATAGTAAAAAGTGCGTAGATGTTGTTTACATTGACTTTCAGAAAGCGTTTGATAAAGTACCGCATGAAGCTCTTCTTAGCAAACTTGCTTATATTGGTATTGGTGGAAAAACTTTAATTTGGGTTAAAAATTGGCTGACTGGGAGGAAACAGAGAGTAGTAGTGAAGGGCAATTATTCTCAGTGGATTGATGTTTTGAGTGGGGTTCCACAAGGCTCAGTTCTAGGGCCAATATTATTTATTATTTTTATTAATGATATTACTCAGAGTATTTCTGGGAACATCAATATTTTTGCTGATGATGTCAAATTCATGGGAATTGTGGACACGGAGGAACAAGTCAATCAGTTTCAAGAGGATTTAAATCAAATTTCTAAGTGGGCAACTAAGTGGGGTATGACTTTTAAAGGGAAATGTCAAGTGCTTCATTTTGGTCATGGGAATAAACATGCAACCTATTGTTTACAAGGTTCTGTCATTAGGGAAGCAGAAGCAGTTGTTGATCTAGGAGTATTGCTTAGTCACGACTTCAAGTCCAGTCAGCAGTGTAGTATAGTAAGTAACAAAGCTAACAGGATGCTTGGGTTTATCAATAAGGCTATTTCGAACAGGTCTAGGATAGTTGTATTGCTATTATACAGAAGTTTAGTAAGACCTCATTTGGAGTATGCTGTTCAGTTTTGGTCTCCGTACCTAAAAAAAGATATTACCTTATTGTAAAGGATTCAAAGGAGGGCTACAAGATTGGTAAGTGGTCTTTCAGACTTAGATTATGAGGTTAGGCTTAAAAGGCTCAATATGTATAGTATTGAGCAAAGGAGAGTCAGAGGGGACATGATTCAGTTGTTTAAATTCATTAAAACGGGAAATGTTGATGGCCTACAGCTATGTGCTGAAAGTAGAACCAGAGGTCATTGTTTTAAACTTTTCAAATCTCAGGCTAATCTTGAAATTAGGAAAAACTACTACTTCAATAGGGTTGTAGGCAGTTGGAATAGTTTACCGGAAGCGACTGTTAATTGCAGTGGGGTAAAATCTTTTAAGAAAGCTCTTGATGTTCATTGGGGACTACTAAACTAACTAGGACCAGCCTAGCTGGGCCCTGAGCCTGTTGCTGGTCGTCACTTTTGTATTTGTATTTGTATTTGTATGTGTATGAAAACTGCACTAAGAACACTAAAACTTCTAAAGAAACTTGTCTGCAAAAAAGGAATCATTTACAATAGTAGTAGATAGTTGAGTGTACAAATAGGTGCTGTATTGTTAAAAAGACATTATAGTTTATATTGTAACCACAAAATCGAGGAAACTGCAGCTACTTTTACTCTCTTGAAATTCTTCTACACCTTCACAAGGGGTGTGCCCTCATGTTGAGAACTGTTGTTATACGGCCATTCATTCACATAAAAACTCCAGCTGGATAATGCTATTTTTTAAGAAACCAATAAAAGAAAGAAATCCATTTTTCCTTGCAATAAGCCATAGACAGCAAATCACACTTGATAATAAGGATTTCATTAACTTTCACTATAAAAATATAATAAACTATGAGAAATGTTACAGAAGCTTGTAAGTTTAACAAGGGCTTGAAATAGAAAAATTAATCAGCCAGAACCTGTTTTAAAAGTCTTTGTTAAAAAATTGTTTTAAAAAAAAAAATGTTGAATTCTAACCATATAAAAATAATTTTTAAATAAGAAAAAGTTACAACTAATGTAAGTTACAGTTAAGTTCCATATTTTTGTACATAGTATATACATATACATACGTGTTTGTTTACAGTGGCAAGGTAAATTATTCACAATAACTTAAGAAGTTCCAAGGTTCAATTCAACAGAATATTAGAGGTTTTTGCTGCATCAGTACATTTTTAAGCCCAAAGTTTAACATCTTATTATTTACTAGCCGACATGCCCGGCGTAGCGTGGGATAATATTGCATCACGTGCTGGCCCAAGTGACACATGTCCAAAATTCTGTTATAAATATATATAAGGAAAAAACTGCTAAAGGCTGGCCCGACTTGACCCTGGCGAGATTTTTGCCTGTGTCGGTGTCTTGGTCGGTCTCTGAAGAGATCTCACTCAGTGATCACAAGTTCATTAAAATTGTTTTAGACGCTCCGTTTTCACATTCGCGTTTTTTAAGATATAAGACAAATTATAATGCAGATAAATTAAAAAAATTAATATCAAATAAGATTTTTCCTTTTGTTGCATTGTTAAATTCTGTTAAAACTAGGGAAGGCTTGGACAGGCTGTACACTGGCCTCACTGAAAATTTACAGGGCTGCGCGGACCAAACTTTTAAGAAAAAAAATTTCGCACCATATTCCCCGTCCACCTGGAGAATGATTCTCTAACTATTCATAAGAAGAGGGTCTACGCTGCTCGTAAAAGATTTCAACGCTGTGCGGACCCTCTACGTAAGCCAGCTTACAAAACGGCGTACAGCAATGCCCTGGCCATCTTCAAGAAACTAGTGAAATCAACAAAGAGAGCGGCCTGGCAACGTTTCTGCATAAACTGCTCGGAGTCTTTTGGCAAACCGTATCGCGTATCTTTTAGTAAAGTCTTGACTCCCGCAGCAATCAGGGAGCGTTTTCCTTCCTCAACCCCAGAGGAGACTTTTTGTAAATCTGTTCTAAATCATTTTTATCCTGCTCCTACTGTTACCCCTAAGTCACTTCAACCAGAAATCAGCACTGCGAGGGTATCCGCACCTTTTACGCAGCCCGAGGTTGACAGGGCGGTCCGCCTCCTCCCACGCAAGAAGGCCCCGGGTCGTGACGGCTCGGACGGAGTCATTTGGTCAACTTTCCATTCGACTTTCCCTGATTTCCTTTGTACCTTATTCAATTTATGTTTACAGCTTGCCTATTTCCCTCCAGCATTTAACTCTTTATGTACGGGAAGGAAGGAAATTTTTACTACAGTTAAATCCTGACTTTTTCTACTAGGCGATTACCGAAGTGGAATCGTCCATTCCATAGGCGTAACCAGGGGGGGGGGGGTTCAAACCCCCCATTGGGTATTTACTTATTTAGGCATATTTAGGCACACAAAAACATTTCTGGCTACGGCCTTGCAAAGCACATATTTTTCTTCCTAAGAAAATTAAACACATATGCATATCATTTTATTTCCTCTTTCTCTGAAGGGTTGTGATCATGACCAAAGTATGCAGCTCATAATAAAGAGGACTTTTCATCTGGTTATAATCAACCCCCTTACAACCTTGAGGGGGGGGGGTCAAGCGCGAAAGGTGGCCTCAATCACCGTACCACACACAGACAAACAGAGATCCTTTCAATCACTCCAGAGGGTTTTCTTTCCTTCTTGATGTCCTTTTTACCCAAAGGCAGCAATTTGGGAATACAATCGCACAAGTAATAAGTTTCGTGGAAAATATTCTCTACTGTGATGGAGTAGCCCTGAAGCCAGGAAGAGATGCTCTTCAAGAAACTTAAAGAGCAGTTTGTATTTATTTATGACTTCCTGTCCTAAAACCCATTTTGGTAAAATCTTTTTTGTAGATGAGCCGATTGGAAAACTGATGAACTGTATTTGCATTGCATTCTCATTTACAGATGTTCTCTTATCTCTTATATTTTAAATGTTTTTTTTTCTTACTATGGTCCATCACTGATTGCATTACGACTCTGGAAATCATCCGTTCAACGTTTCCAATCTCACTGCTACGGTTTAATGCTGCATTTTAATTTACAATCAAGTATTATTTATATTTTAGCTACATTTTTAGTTATTTTCGATACATAATAATGTTTGCACTCCAGCGACGGACACATTCGTCATCCAAAAAGTAAAGAAAATTTGATTCAGACGCTTCCACTTCTGAGGTATGTTTCGCTACAAATTTAAAAAATTTTTTAGAAATTTATTGTGGGGATGAGCATTTTTGTAGGGGAATTTGGATTTTTTTCTCTAAAATTCCACTATTTCCCAGTTTTAATATTATGAATGCTTGTACATAGAAGATTGCTTAGCGCTAAATATTGAATTTTCTATTGCGTTTGATTTAAAAAATGAACTAATAGATCTAGTAATGAATGTTTAATACTTTTGTGAATCAAGGCCGTATCCACAGGGGACGAGGGACCAACGTTCCGCCCCCCCCCCGAAAAAATATTCTGGATACTGCCTTGGCTCCGGAGCAGGGGAAGCATGTTAAGAATTAGGAAGGGCAGTGTATGCTTCAAAATCATACCCTTTATATATACATATATATAGATATATATGACTAGAAATGATGTTAATATGATTTTTTTTACATATATGATATAGCTTTTTGATGTATATATAGTAGATGTATGTTTAGATCTTTGGTGAAGTTAGAGTGGGTATTTGGGGCTTCTGCAACTTAAATTTTTGTAACTGGTCTTACGTCTTTAATGCTTAGGCTAACCTGGAGGCCAGGGTTCGAGGGCTCTCCCCTGGAAACTTTTTGAAATCTTCCTAGCAATGCAATTTCGGGATACTTTGGTGATGTTAGAGGAAACAGAGAGGAGTTTGGTTACTCTTCCCCCTCAATTTTTTTCAAAATGAAGTCTTATGTCTTTTAAATTACTTTTGGTGTCGCTCGTGATAGTGTTCAATGTTCTTTCCATGAAGATGTTTCTGAAAGTAAAAGTGTCTTAAAAGCGTAGTTTCTCTTTTCTTTCTTTTTTAAAAACTTGTAATCTGAATTTTTTGCCGGGGGGGGGGGGAGGAGTTGACTTGATACAAGGGGGTAGTTCCTCCCCCCCCCCGGGAGATGCCTGAAATAAACACGGAGTATATCTTTAGAGACAAGTATTTATGACTCGTAAATTTTCAACTCTTTTATACTTCTTATTGGTGTTTATTCTGTACAGTTTTAGGATGACCCCCCCTTTCACCAACCCTAGTTACGCCTATGGTCCATTCTGAGCACCCTCCAGCTCCCCTAATTACAGTAGGCGTGGTAGTCTGTCATTGTAACGCTTCGGGGCCGCTTCAAAAGTGGGCAACTCGTTTCGCTGATTGATTCTTTAATACTTTCCTTAAACAGTTAAATGAGTTCCCAAACGATTTTTTTCTGGAAAATGTAAAGTAAATAATTATAATGATAAATTGTAATGTGCCTATTTATATTCATGCTCAAAAGTTGTCAAACAGTAATTTAATCAAGAAAGTAAATAATATATTTATTGTTACTTTCCTTTGTTTTTCAATTGCAATCGTATTCCAAATTGTATCTCAATTGGAAGTATTATTATCTGAATAGGAAATCCATATAGAATTATCTATACGGATAAATTGATGTTAATAATTTCAGCAAACTGTTAGTGGTTGAAACTTATAACTTATTCATTCACATACTGCAGAAAATAGGAGGCCTGTATTTCTCATTTCATTCCTTATGTCTTTTCGTAATTTGAAGCAGTGTTGTTGTTTCTTAAGAAATTTGTATGTGTATATATACTTTAACCAGACTGAGATTTATTAGGTAATGAGTTTTCTGATACTGAAACTTTACGAATCATAAAAACATCAACACACTGAATTTATGTACGAGAAGGCATTGAAGTTACGAAAGTAATTAATCTTCTCAGTATTGGGGAAAGAAAAAGAAAGTAAAGAAGAGCTAATTATTGATGTATCAAATAAAATATGTTCTCTTTTTGCAGTGGCGCAATTGAAAGGGGGGCTTGACTTGCTTGTTTCGCCCCTCCCCCTCGTTCCTCGCAGCATGAAACCCCCACAGCACCCCCACAGTCGTAAATTGCATTCACGGCCCCAGAATAATATAACATACTAGAAATTTGAAGGAGCGCCGCCCCTGAACTTTCTGCTGAAAGGGGGGGGGGGGGCCGACCGGTGGCCCTCTTTCCTATGCCACTGCTCTTCCGATGTTATAATAATTTGATCTGTAGATGTAGAAAAGCTACATAAGAGAAACTGGTTTAGTAATATCTGTCAGTTGCATGTATCAGTTCAAAATTTTCAAAACTTTGCCAGCTGTATACCGCTAATTACATGTACTCACAAATATTATCGAGTAATTATTTTTAATTAATACGGTTAACTTGAGAAAAGATGGAACTAACACCGAATGTGCAATGCTTCCTGTTTTTTAGAACAGAAATGCAAGCTACATAAATGATTGAAACTTTACTCAAAACGTAAAGTAATAAAAAAAAATTAAAGTGAAATTTTTCATGTTACATGATTTATAGTTTCTATCTTTTAACTGATACAATGCTGTTCTAAATGCAAAACATTTCTGTAAATATATAGAACGGAAATTGAATGTTTCTGTAAATTTACGAAGATGAACTTGCTTCTAATCAAATAATCAAGTTTCTTGATAGCAATTTCTCAATAAAATTCGTGCTTTTCCGCAATCTGTGCAACTACAGAGAAAGATGCAGTGGTGTAGTCGGCGGGGAACGGCGTCCCCCAACCTTTTTATTTTAATACAAGCGTCCCTCCCCCCAAGTTTTTTACATTTTAACACAAGCGTCTCCCCACTTTTAATTTCAATTGTTTATCTTTCTATGCATAAGCCCCCAACTTTTTTTTTTCAGGACTACACCACTGGAAAGATGTAAGGTTACGCAAAACTGAACACTTGAGAACTGTGACTACTAGTTTAAAAATTGTAAACGTATGCATAATAAGCACTTGAGCTTTGTGACTTCCAGTTTTAAAATTGTCAAAAAATACATAATAGTATATTCCAGCTATAGAGAGCAAGCTAGACTCTGTCGGCTAAACTTCTGAAAGCATCTTTGGCTGAATAACCTATAGCACATGGGTAATTCTGATTCGAAATTCTCCAACATTTCTGAAAATTTTCGAGGCCCTGTTCCAAAAATTAAAAAAAAAAAAAAAAAAAAAAAAAAAAAAATGGTCTTCCCAAGTTTTTAAAATTTATTAATCTTAGGACTTGACGATTAATGTCTGTGCTTTTCTTTTTACCTTCAGACAAGCAAACTATATTGTACTATAAAAAACTTTCAATACAGTATCGTTGCTGAAGATAAATGACTTCTGGTATCAATACCAGACCTTTCATTTAATTACCTTGAAGAATTTTTTTTTAAAGCTTGTTCGTACATGCATACGAATGTATTGTATTTTGGAGGGGAATGTATTGTATTTTGGAGCAGTATGAAGGTGCTTTATAAAATATAATAATAATTATAAAATAGATATAATAATGAAGAAATTAAAATTAAGAAAAAATTAATTTAGTAATAATAATAAAGTAAAATACAAGCGGTACCAGCACGGCGATGCCCGTGCGAATAGCTTAAAAAACGTCGCCTGTGACGACGTTCAAGAAGAGCACCGCCCTCCCCTCCTGATGCTGCCCTTATTACGTGCGCAGAAAATATATTCCCGCAACCCGCTCCCGATCTTTCTCCCCCCCCCCTGCAAAAAATCCTTGCTAACAACTTAAGGAACCCCCCCCCCCCCCCGAAAAGCAGCGTGTTTCATTGATTTAACTATAACGTCGTATTCGCATACGTAATTAAACGTCTATGTACACAGAACACGTTTTACCGCAACTCCCTCTCCACAACAACGGTGTCAAACGCGTAGAAAAGCAAGGCACCCCCCTCCCGAAACGCGTTCTTAAAAAATACTTTTTTAAGTTGGACATTTTGTTAAAAATCAGTTAGTGCAGGTGTTACCGACTATCACACAGGATTTTTCAATAAATTGTGCGTTTTTCCTTCGCATAATGGATAACCAAATCCTACGGCAAACCAAAAAACCATAAAATTACTATGAAATAAAATGTATTTTTACGAAGTTCGATGAGATTTGTTGTTATTGTATAGCGAGCAGCTATTTTCAAATAGAATCGGTACGATCGGTAGCTCCCCTCCCCCCTGATAAAAGCCATAATTTCGAATGCTAATTACTCTTCGGATGCATTTTAAAAAAGCAATTCGTTATTATACAGCATTTCAATCGATGTCTTTGCCCTTTAGGATGCCTCTTTGAGATGGTCAGAATTAAACCGATATATCACACATAAAATAATAAAAATCAAGAATGGACATTTGTTACACATTCCTTTTCATTTATTTATTTTACAGAATAAGGAATAGAAAGTTGTTCGTATTTCAAAGTTGGAATGATGAGATACTTGTTTCATTTCCTGCTTCTTGTCTTTCTTGCAGAAATAGCTAATTCTCAAGTAGTTCAGCCATCAATCCATGTTTGCGCATCAGTGTCACTTTCTAATGACTATCCCCAAGAGAAAGACCTCCGATACCACAGGGGTCCCCCTTCATCGCAACAGGAGTTCTATTTTCTACCTTTCACCCCTGTCTTCCCGTCTGACGGCCCATACCGGCCGACCTCGGTCTTAACTTACAAAGCCGTTTTCGGCCGGCCTCGGACTTATTATAGAGTTAAGGAGGGTGTTCTCATTTTATTTTTAAAGAATGGTAAGGACCCTTCGAGCTTTGCCTCCTACAGGCCTATTGTCCTTCTCCCCACAATCTCAAAGATTCTTGAAAAACTAATGCTTTTTCGTCTTCAGAGCCACTTATCCCTTAATAGTACGAGATCCGGCTGCAGAGTTCTGTGCTCATCGAGTGTTTGCTAAAATCTAAATTTTTAAGCGTATTTATGATTAGGAGAATATATATCTACCAGGTTGCCTATCAAAATGTGACCGATAATATTTTTAATTAAATTATTGTTAATTGATTTTTCGAAATAACATTCATTCACTTGTTTTTTAAATAAAATATGGTCCACTTCACGGCAATATAGATAAAGAGTCTGAAAAATCACGGTTGCCGTTGAGCACTTAGCCGCACCTCTTCGCAGCCAGGTGTAAACAGGTATGATTTTGATGCATTTATACGTTCATAACGTACATTTGTTATTTATATATCAAATTAAAACTAATTTTTTCTGTTTATTGTGATATACGGTTGCCTAGTTAAATCTGGCCGCAAATAAGGGTTGCTGGTTGTTAAAAATGGTAAATATTTAAGCTAGCGCGTAACATCACTAGTCTGACGAGGATAGCGATTGCCAGCTGTACGACGCTTTAAAGCCATTGTGCATGCGTCGAATGATAGTGTTCTCAACCACCGGTTCAAACAGTAGTAGGGACAACTTGATAAATACTCCAAAAGAATAGTCTTCTTTTTCAAAATGACAAATTTAAAAACTACAACGAAAAATTAATATTGATGAAAAATAAAACCAAGGTTACTTATGTAAAAGAAAATTTTGTTGTGCAAGTACTGTTTGAAAAAATATTATGTTTTATTCAAGTATTCAATCGCCTGTTACATATTAATTAAACATTTAAGCAAACTAAAAATTTAAAATATGTATCTTATATTTCCGCAACTCTTATTTAAAAATTTGAATCATCAGAGCTTTCACACACACTATCATCGCTGCTACCACTTTCATCGTTACAAATATCAGAACCGTCGTCATTATCGGAAGATTTGTTCATCGAATCACATAGCACACTCTCAACTTGCGTTGGAGTTGAGTCTTCCAGGAACCATGTTGGTTTTAGAAACCCATCTAATAGCCGCCAGCCATTATTTTCCGCTCTGAACTTGATACAATCCGGCTCAGTGGCATTTAACCACTTTAACGAATTAACAAAGATTGTCCGCAACAATTTTTGTTTCAAAGATTTCTAGCACGGTGGAATGTGCGCTGAGTCGAAACCTTTAATTCTTTTCATTATTTTGTTTTGAAGCGTACATTTTGTTAAATCATAAAAATCTTGCGGCATTTACACTTCGACACTTTGGGAGTCCATACATAAGGCACTTAAACTCTTTGACTGCATCAATTTTGGTTTCATTAAAGATGTCATTGGAATTAGTCATAGATGCAAAAACTTGTTGAATTTCTGGGTGCTTAATAAATACATTCAAAGGCCGAACTTTCCCTTTGTTGAAAAATGCAGCCGTGTACTCGCAACCCGTGTATGCGTGAAAAGCGGGAAGAGCAAGACATAAAGTTGCGCCTAATTTTATTGATAAGTCCGTACAGTTTATGTCAACTTCATCCTTATTATTAATTTTTTTTAATAGACTGTTTACCAACCAAATTTGCAAATTAGGAAATTTATGCATATTACCTAATAAAATGATTAAAACGTCAGTGTCTGTTGTTTTCACCAAAATTTTTAAATTTTCAGGTACTTTACTTATGTGGAAAACAATTCTTGTATCAGCTTCTTCATGTTTACATGCTAATTCAGTTTCTTCAGTTTTCACTACAAGATATCCAGCAGAACAATATGAAAAACATTTTTCTCCAACAGTAATATAAATGTTTTTATTTCCCAATACTGTAGCAAAAGAATCATCGGCCCAATGGTTAGCTAAGAATTTTACCAGGGCTTCTTTGAAACGACAATTCTTCAAGCTTTTTAAAAAATCATTGGTTCTAGTTTGCAAAGGGCCATTAATTGTGTATGGAATATCAATTCCTTCTCGATTTTGTCGTTCGCAATCTTTAATAGAAGGCGTTAAATATCTATCAAATATGATATGTACTTTTTGAACAAAGAGCATTTTTGAGCATTTTTTGAACAAAGTTTTATCAATATCGATTCTGCTATTTTTCCAAATGTTTGGCAAAGTAGAGCCAATTTGATACAAATAATGGAAACCATCAATGATTTCTATGTCGACTTGTCCGGAATTAGCTGGTGCAATCTGTTCAGTTGAGAGCACTATCATTCGACGCATGCGCAATGGCTTTAAAGCGTCGTACAGCTGGCATTTTTAACAACCAGCAACCCTTATTTGCGGCCAGATTTAATTAGGCAACCGTATATCACAATAAACAGAAAAAAAATAGCGTTAATTTGATATATAAATAACAAATGTACGTTATGAACGTATAAATGCATCAAAATCATACCTGTTTACACCTGGCTGCGAAGAGGTGCGGCTAAGTGTTCAACGGCAACCGTGATTTTTCAGAGTCTTTATCTATATTGCCGTGAAGTGGACGATATTTTATTTAAAAAACGAGTGAATGAATTTTATTCCGAAAAATAAATTAACAATAATTTAATTAAAAATATTAGCGGCCACATTTCGATAGGCAACCTGGTAGATATATATATTCTCCTAATCATAAATATGCTTAAAAATTTAGATTTTAGCAAACACTCGATGAGCACAGAATTCTGCAGCCGGATCTTAGACTATAATAACCTCCATCATCCACTGCAGTTTGGCTTCGTACCTCGGCGCTCGACCGAACACGCCCTTCTTCACTTCTACAATAACCTATTGCAAGGTATCAGCTCTGAATCCCTAATGGCGGCAGTGTTGGTTGACATTGTGTCGGCCTTAGACAATCTCCCTTGGGTAAAAATTCTACAGTATATGTCTTCGTGTAATTTCGACCGGCTGTCTTGAACCTTTTTGCCAGTTTCTTATCCGAACGCACAGTTTATGCTCGAACCTCCTCCGGATGCGTTTGGACATCACAGTGGAAGGGTTGCCCGCAGGGTTCCTGTAGTGGTCCGGAGCTATGGAACTTGGTGGAGTATCGCTTCTTTCCATAGACTGGCCTGGTCACACCAAAATACAGGCCTTCGCGGACGACTTTCTTCTGCTAATTCATGGCCGCACGAACCAACTGCTGGAGGCTAATGGTCGCTTTTCTCTTTCTTTAACTGGACGCTTGGTTGAGGGAGCACGGTCTCGAGGCCTCGGGCAGCAAGTCAAGGGTATTGGTTTTCAAGGTCCCGCGGGACCTGGTGCGACCACCATACTTACACATCGGTGATTTATCAATTAAACGAAGCCCTACTTCAAAATATCTGTTCTTGGTTTTTAACCAATTTTTGACTTGGGATGCACACATTGATTACATAAGGAATAAAGCGATTTTCATTCAAAGTGGTCTCCAGGGTCTCGCGGGGGGTAACTGGGGCTTGAAAATTCGCCAACGGGTCCTCATCTATAAACAGGTCTTTGAGACGTCTCTCCTTTATGCGTCGGGACTGTGGGGACACAGTCTAACAGTCCGCCAGACTAAAAAGGTTCTCACTCTCCAACGCAGAACACTGCTTTCAGTAACCGGGGCGTACGCAACGTGCCCCCACTCAGCACTATACATTCTGGACGGAGTGCCCCCTATAGACCTGACGATAAGGGAGAAGATCTGGCTCACCCAGTTCTATGTAGAGAGGAGGACCATCGTTATAGATGGGGTAACATTCGATCCCTCTTTGTATGAACACGCGGCACCAAAATGGTTTCAGCGTTCGTGGGTGCAAATTTCTGACTATCCTTGCAGTGTTGACCGTGACCCCCCTCTTTATCATTTAATCGTTTTTATACCGACGGATCCAAAATGCCCGTCGGCGTGGCTTCGGCGGTGGTTCAGTACAAGGGTCACCGTGGCGTGCAGTGGGGGAGTGTGCAATGAGGCATGCTGTTGGTAATTCAATTTTTCAGGCTTAACTTTTTACTATTAAGTCAGCGGCGAACCTGTCGCTCACAATTCCATCCTCTAACGTTCAAATTTTTTCAGACAGTCAGGCTGCTATCCTTTCTATCAAAGACCCACTTCAGCGCAGTCCTCTAGTAAATTCAGTACAAAGCATGCTAATTTTGAGTCCTAGAATTTCAATTCACTGGGTCAAGGTTCATGCAGGGAATCTGGGAAATGACAAAGCTGACCAATTAGCTCGTACGGCAGCTGAGGATCCCACATTTTTAACCTACAAGGCCCTTCCCCTTCCTAAATCTAAATTCATACAACAAATTAGAGCCAAAACTAGAGAGGATTGGCAGTACCGCTGGAACGAGGTGGATACTGGTCGCCGGGTTTTTGAATTCTTTCCAATCGTTCGTTTTTCTCCCAGGGTCAGCCAACGTTTTGAAACAATCTTGGTTTCTGGCCATGGCCCTTTCCCGAGCTATCTTCTCCGCTTTGCTCTTTCTGATTCTCCTTATTGCTCCTGTGAAGCGATGGGTACGCCTGACCACTATGTTTTTCATTGCCCTTTAACCAGTAAGTATCATATTCGGGCTAGCAGTCAAATTTCACCCATTCAAGCTATTCGTAACGCGTTCCAGCATCCCCATGCACGCTCCCTCCTTGCTTCTTTGTTTTTGCATTTATCAAGCGAGGGGTATCTATTTCAGGGAACTTAGTGTTTGGTCTAAGTTTTGGCTATTATTTTCCTTTGTTTTTGTGTTTATTTTTGAGTGTACCATTTCACATTGTTTTAATATTGTATGATTGTTTTAGGTACTTTTTTATAGTGTTGCACGGTTTCTCATTGTTGTCACATGTCATATAGCGCTTAATGCATACTCTTAAAGTTTTACATTCTACTGTGATTTTCATTCTCTAGTAGACTGCACTTTGAACTTAATGAACTTTAGCATGGCTTAAATTATATATGCTTTGTCTCTCTTCTGTGTATTATTTTGACAATGTATACCCAGACATCATATTATTAATTCAAATTTCGTATCACTTTGTCAATTCTGTATACTTCAGCACATGATATCAATTTTTGTTACATCACAAGACATCATATTTTGTAAACTTCATCACAAGACATCAAATTTTGTATACTTAGTTTCTCAACTGTGTAGTACTCTGTCAATGAATACCCAGACATCATATTGTAATATTGTGGACATCTATTGTACAACAGTGACATTGCAATCTGAAGTAGGCTGCACTACGCAATTTTTGAACTTTAACATGGCTTACATTCTGTATACCTTGTTTCATCACGGAGTATAACTTTGTCTATGCATACCCAGACATCATATTGTGGTAATGTAGACGTCAGCTGTACTACGGTTACTTTGTAATCTCTTGTAGTAGGCTGCACTATGCAGTTGTGGTACTTCAGCGTGGCTTAATTTTGTATACTTCGTTTCTCTACTATGTATTACTCTGTCTATGTATACTCAGACATCATAATATGGGGCCTCAGTGGCTGAGCGGTCAAATCGACTGGCTCCGGTGCCTCCCTGCGCGGAGAGAAAGAGCCGTGGGTTCGATTCCCACCTTTGCCCTGGGTGTATTTCCTTCTTTGTATATTAAAATCTGTTGTGCTGTCTTGTTCTATCTGTCATATTGGACGAGAGTTTGAAGCATATCCTAGGGAATAGCAAATAAACTCGAATATTTATGTGACCTGAAATGGTCGTAAACAAACAAACAAACAAACAAACATCATAATATCAGATCAAGCTTTGTTTAATTTTTTTCTTACAACTTTGTATTCTTCAAAACAAGACATCAAATTTTGTATACTGTTTCTCTACTGTGTTTTACTCTCTTAATGCGCATCAAATTGTAGTATTGTGGACATCTGTAGCATGGCTTAAACTTTGTGTACTTTATTTCTCATCTGTGTATTACCCTATCAATTTATATCCAGTTATATTGAGTTATATTGTTATAGTGTGGTGCGGCTTTGGTTGTGCGCAATTGCTCAGTGATACTAATGCTTGTAGTGTAACAATTTTTGTTATCTGATGTTGATTTACAGACACTATGCAATCTTTCGTATTTCGCACCCCGCGCATTATGACTTTAAGAGTTTTGCAATGACCTGTCATTTTTTTTTTTAATGGTTTTCATAAATTTGCGGTTGGTCGAGCTCTCCCGGAACCCCATTTGCTCCCGAGGGCTTGCACTCGGGGGCATCTAAAAATACGATAGGCCAGAAAATGGCAGGTGCGGGGGGTTTCTGGGCGCACTATCACTATATATGAGTAGTGGTGATAATACATATGAGATTATATATATTGTCACCAGTAGGCTACAAAAAATAGCTACATAACTGTTTTTCATGTTTGTTTATTTGTTTGCTGCAGGTCTAGTATACTGAACCAAGAACACGTTTTTCCTGCATTAAAACTGCGCTGGCACAGAAACAACATTTACAGAGTTTTATATACTTAGGATTTAAGAGTCTTGACGATAAAATTAGTCGTCCCGCAGTGGTGTAGTCCTGGAAAAAAAGGTGGGGGGACGCTTTCAAATGCGAACATATATCTTTGTCACCCGAAGCAATTTGCTTTCAAAATGTTTCCAGAAGGGGGGGGGGGGCGACAGGCCCAGGTCCCCACCCCAAATTCCCGAAAATGTTCGCAATGTAGCATATATTCCTCCCTGAAACTTTCCTCAACGCTAGTGTTTCAAAGTCAGCCCCTCCCCCCGAAAAAAATTTCTGGCTACGGCCTTGGGGTAAGCTACATAGTGTTTTTTTTTTTGTCTTGCTTTGTCTAATGGATGCTAATAAGCGCAAATCAAGACTAACAACCAAAAGTTGTAAAATCAGGCCAGCTGTGCCCCTCCCTCACTATTTCAGATGAATTTAATTCAATACTTTTTTCCCGTTATATCATTAATATATCATTAAAATATGTCTGAAAACAAAGAATAAGTCTGAAAAAAAATATTATTAATGCATAAAATAAGTCAATTTTCTCATTTTGAAATAGTTATTGAATTATTTGTAAACAATATTTTAAAATAGGGAGCTATGATATGACAAAAATGTGCATGTATTTTTTGCCCCCCTCCCCCCAAATAAATTTTGGGGGGATAAATATAGATGTGTTTAGCAGATTAACTAAATCATCGCCTTTAAGGAACCATCGTCAAGCTATTTTAAAGCTTGAATCACAAAAATGTTCATTTTTTGGTGTAAATCAAATTACATTCAAAAGGTTGAAAAAATATGATCCCATTGAGATCCCAAGTTGAAATTTTGCATAAACGATGATAGACAGAAATATGTGAGAATATTTTGAAAATTTTCCATTATACGTTTTTCGAGAAATTTAAATTTTGAAGTCATTTTTTTAAATTTAAAATTTTAATAAAATTAGTCATGATGCATATCATTTGAAACGGCATTCATTATGCTTTTTATTAGAACTTTTTATTTCTATTTGTTGACGAGCCAGTTTTGTGTTGAAGCATACCATGTAAAAATGTGAGTTTTTTACAAAATCAAAGTCTGATAACTAAGAAACAAAAGAGGATAAAAATCTAAAAATTTAGATTTTTAATTTTCTTGAGAGGTACAGCTGATAAGCCAAATTTGAAGAAAATAAAAAAAGGTGAGTTCAATTTTTTCTCAGATTTTGGATCACTTGAATGGAATGACCCTTAAGTCACTTCCATTTTTCCCCTGTTATTTCTCCTATGCCGGTATTGCATTGGAGAAATAACGGAAAAAATGGAAGCTACTTATATGAGTTTTGGGAAGGGAAAAGTTTATTTAAAAAAAAAAAAAATGAGCGTCGTTTCCCGACGTTCAACAGGCGTGGCATTTGATCAATCAGGAGTGGAGGTCAATGCCCCCCCCCCCCTTGACTTTTAGAAATGCATTGTATTTATACGTGGGATTATGTATTTTGTTTTTTTCTTTAATATGCATTGTTTATATACCCCCGGGAAAATTTTGGAATGACTGGCCATTCAGTCTAGGTTTGTCTTTTGGTGGCAAAAAGGGCGACAGTTCTTAGTAAAAACAACAATCCAGGCAGTGCTCCCCGCTGAAGAATGAATACATGTATCTTGTAAAAATAAAATACTTTTATTACAAAATTTCAATTTTTGTAGCTATTGAAGTGCTTAAAAACAATGTATTAAAACAGCATATGTTATGATATTTCTACCTTGATTAATTGAAATAATAATTTTTAAATAATAACAATATTAACTTAAAAACAACTTCACATTTCTTTTGTTTCACATATTCATAAATATGTAACTTTTTTTAACCCTTTAATAGGGCGGTGATTAAAGTATACTTCACACATAATTCACCAACTTAAAAACTTATAGTAAACTATTTTAGCGGGTGGGGAGGTAAAACGCATTGTATTTTTAATGACCAGTATGAATTTTATTTTTTGGTCTATATTTTAAAAAAATATATTGATCTACCATTACTAAAAGGAAACCAGAAATTTTGGACCACCCTTATAAAGAGTTAAGACGTGATTTTTAGGAATATAGCAAGTTACACATTACAACTCTAATAGTTATTAAGTGACTCATAATAAACTATTTTCTAAGTGTAATTATTTCTATTCTTTTCATTATACAGGGTGGTAAAAATTACTGAGCAGAAATCATGTTTGAAAAAAAACAAAAAAAAAAAAAAAAAGGAGAGAGAGACAACACAATGGGAGGTATCATGTTATCAAATGATTATGTTTCATTAGATTAACTTCCGTAACACAATTCAAACATGAAAACTTTTCTTTATATTCTTTATTTTGCTCCTTTTTTTTCAAACATGTAATGTGCCCAATAATTTTGGACCACCCTTCACCCTGTACGTAAAAATACCGAAGCGCAAAATTACAAATATATATATATATATATATATATATATATATAATACGGTGTGAAAAAAAAGCATATAGCATATATTTTGTTTTGAAAACAATAATTTAACTTTAATCAAATGCTCAATTTCAGAGGTTAAAATTGTGAAACTGAAAAAAACGTCAAAAACTTTTATTGTTCAAATTTAAAGAACTATACAGTTCGTCAACAAACATTGTTAATAATTAAATTAAAAACATAAAAGAAATCTTATACAAATTATTCTCAGTGGTTTTTACTATTTTCGGGTAACATAAGGATACTTGATGCATTGGGGAGAAAAAAAATAGTTTTGTTTTGAATTACAATTAGAGATCAATTTGTGTATTTTATTTGCATAACATCATAGACATCAATAGTCGCCGAACCCACGAGGGCAACCAAATGCAGTGTCGTTGGATTTGTTCATTCCTTAGAAATTTGCTAGGAGGCCAATAGGAGCTAACTTTTACCAAGGCCGTAGCCAGAATATTTTCGGAGGGGGGGGGGGAACCCTGACTTTGAAACACTTATGGCGAAGTTTAATTTTATAATCGAAAACTATTAAACATGAGTGCATAAACCATAAAAAAGTACTTACAATTCACTTTGATTGGATGCTTCATCTCTTATTTCAGTTGATAACTCCGTACTAGTATTTCTGCGTTTGGAAAAAATGTTTCCAACAGATTTTGTTGCCTAAATCTTTTCCTTCTTTCTTTTCCCCCCTGCTTTTTGAGAAATTGCTTGTTCGATCTATAACGAGTGATCAATGGATAGAGTAGCGTACCACTACCAGGACAGACAGATTATATTTTTGTGCGTTATGTCAGTCACTTTTAGAATTTAGTTTGCATGTGATGTCGTTCAGCAGGTGTAGACGTATGAGCAAAAAAGCAGATAAGCGGCTGGGGATCAATTGTACCCCATTAAAAGCGTTTGCTCCCCACAGATAATTGCTTGTATCATCCATCCAGGAAGTATAATACCTCATGTGGTGACACAGCAATAACCCTAAAGCCGCGTACAGACTAGAGCACAAATGGGCGAACGAGCAAGATTAGCTCAGTGGGGGGTTGATGATGGGGGGTTTGTAGTCCCTGTGATTAAGCCCCTCTTTCGCGGATCTATTAAGGGGTTTGAGTTAGTCCAATTTGCTTCTTTCCGTGCAAACCGCCCGCCATGTTGGGTCACTAGGAAACACTTCTTTCTTGCGCGTACATTTCGAATTAAAAAATCAAGTTCAAACTATGAACTTCTCAATGAATTTTAAATAATACATAAAATTAATCAAAATTTCAATTTAAAATTAAATGTCAAACTCAGCCCTTTCGTGGTAATTACATGGCTTGCAACTGCAACTATGTTTAATAACAATAATAATGCAAAAATTAATCCGCTAACTAATGCCAGAAAAAAGCTGCATTAAGTTGCATTTTATTACAAAACATTTTTCTAGTTATTTTCAACATTTCGCATGAAAATAAAATTTTCGATTATGGAATTAAAGTTATTGAAATCGCATAGTAACAGAATGACATCCATTTGTGTCATTCCAATACCTATGAATAACTAATAAAATTTAAGGTTTTTGAAAATAAAAACGTATCACAATATTTTAAGCTGAAAATATGCTTTTAAACCAAAAGCTTCAGTTTAAATTGTTGCATATTTCGTTTTATATTTACCTAATATTTTATATTTATTAATTATCGTCTGCAATTAGTTAACATTTAAAACGTACGTTGTTTAATTATTTTAACTTCCAATGCTTTAATACTACTGTATTTAATGGTTTGTTATTACTTTTCTCTTCTACTTCAAAGTACAAAGGCAACAGTTACGCTACGTGTATATAATGCTTTTATTTATGGGAGAAAGTGTGATAGATATGAAACAAAAATTTGAATTTAATCAACAAATATCTTTCAGTTTCACTTTGGGGTGAAACTTGGGGCAAGACTTTAATTTTAAAATTGAAATGACTTTCCTATTTTTTTTTCACAATTTTCATTGCTACTATTTAATTGCTTAGATATTTCATTCCATGCATCCTCTTTTTCGTATTGGTTGACGTAAATAGAATCTTGAAGGTTTCAAAGTATTTAGAACTCTCTGTATTTCTCAATAAGGCCAAAAATGTCGGCTTGATTCCAGTCTTCCATCTCTGCACTGTTCGCCGGAATGCGTTCAAAACCGTCCAAACTAGCTCAAAGGGTTCGTCCAAAAACCGCTCTCCGAGCGAGCATGGGGGACGTTCGCGAAACAGTGGGGGGGGGGGGGGGCTCCCGTTCGGACGCCGTCCACACTAGTCGTTAATGACTCCGAAAATGCTCATTCGCCCATTAGTGCTCTAGTCTGTACGCGGCTTAAAGAGCCGACAGTCATTGTCGTCTTGACCCTTGTAGATTGGTTTCCGAGAGCAATTTAAACAGACCCGCATCTCCAGAATTTTTCTACGAATCTGTTTTCTTTTTTTGGCTTGGGGGAGGGGGTTCTTTCGAAACCGACGGTCACAAAGAACGAAAACAATTATCTTGAAGGGACCGTAGGACAGCATGGTTTATTTGTCTCAAAGGGGTTTCTGGTCGGGTGATTGAAGCCTTGTAGCCTTGGGCAAGCAGCAATTTGGAAACAACATAAAATACTCAACTGGGTATCGGCTACTTGATGAACTGCGGCAACACGTGGGGTCACGACAGAGAAATGCTATTCGGCCGGTTCCCACTCATGTAGATGGTTTCAATTAGCAGTCAATAGCAAAAATTGTTAACAATAGGAAATAAATGGAAAAGCGCGGGACTGAGAAAAATCAGTTTGAGTTTGCTTCATTCCAGTCTTATTGAGTTTTTTTCTGACTGTGAAAATATAGGCCTAATATGTGGTTATAATTTTTTTTAGTTTTATATAAAATTGTCTTTGAAAAAAAACAAAATTAAAAAAGAAGCCCTGATAGTAGATGAAAAAGGACAGTTCTGCCCCAAGAGGCGGTGGGCGGTGGAAGGGGGCGTGGCCCCACCGCCTCCCAATGCCCCAGGCGTGCCCTCAGGCGTTAGTAGAATTGAGTTGAGTTGTATACCCCCAGGCGTTTTTCGAGTGGAGTTGTTTTTGCCCTCAGGCGTTTTTCCAGTAGAGTTGAAATGTTTTTCAAAAATTTATAGTTTTGGAATGGCAACACCTTTTTGTTTCAGTTTACGACTTGATGCAATGTAATGTCGATTGCTGCGCCATCTATGAGAAGAAAATGCAACTATTTTCGAACTTAATTTTTTTTCTACTGTTTTCTCTCAGAATTCAAGCAGGAACTATTTTATATTACAAAAAATAATTATAATGTATAATGAATTAAATGTAATCTTGTTAATTACCTCCTTATATATCTTTATTTTTTAGACTTAAAATTTAATTCTTTTTCGATCTTTTTAATGTTTTCACTTAGCATTCACGAGGAACTATTTCATATTAACAAAAAATTAATTATAAAATGATAGCGCTAAAGAGTGAATGCTTAAAAAGAGATTACTTTAAATGCAAAGGGAATTATTAAAGTATTACATTTAAATGATATTAAATAATAATAATAATATTCTTAATACAAATTAGTGATGATAAAAGGTATATTCAATTTTTTTTTTTTTTTTTTTTTTTTTTTTTTTTTTTTTTTTTTTTTTTTTTTTTTTTTTTTTTTTTTTTTTTTTTTTTTTTTTTTTTTTTTTTTTTTTTTTTTTTTTTTTTTTTTTTTTTTTTTTTTTTTTTTTTTTTTTTTTTTTTTTTTTTTTTTTTTTTTTTTTTTTTTTTTTTTTTTTTTTTTTTTTTTTTTTTTTTTTTTTTTTTTTTTTTTTTTTTTTTTTTTTTTTTTTTTTTTTTTTTTTTTTTTTTTTTTTTTTTTTTTTTTTTTTTTTTTTTTTTTTTTTTTTTTTTTTTTTTTTTTTTTTTTTTTTTTTTTTTTTTTTTTTTTTTTTTTTTTTTTTTTTTTTTTTTTTTTTTTTTTTTTTTTTTTTTTTTTTTTTTTTTTTTTTTTTTTTTTTTTTTTTTTTTTTTTTTTTTTTTTTTTTTTTTTTTTTTTTTTTTTTTTATGTAGTTATGGCATTGAATAAACTAATAAGAAGAAGGACTTTAATTTTTTTTTCATTCAGCTAAATACTTATAAACAATGTGATTTTTTTTTTTCCATCTTGTTCTAAACAAAACATTTTTTTTTTCAAATCAAAGTTTTTTACGCGACATATTAAACAAAAAAACTAATCTGCAAAAATATTCTTTCAAACTCACAAAAAACCTCGATTAGGCTTAACAGTTTTTTCAAGAAGCATAACAATAATTACCAAGTATTGAAATAAAACATTTCTTACCTTTTTATGGTGATTGTGTAAACATCCTTTCATAATCAGGAAGCTGTTAGAAATCCCAAATTAATCCAAATGTATCACAGTTAACATATCAAAGCAACATCATGAAGCGTAACACAACAACGTGTTTGGAAACCCACTGCTTGAATGTCGCCTCTCACTCGTCTCGTATTCGTCCCTGTCCCCACTAGTGACGACTCATACGCACAGAGGGCTGGGAGCCAGCAGGCCTTCTCCTCTCGAAGGTCACGGCTCTGTACAGTTGAAATGGAGTTCTGGCGGCTAGAGTTGTCCTTTGCTCAGATAGTTGCTAGTAGGTGGCGTTGCCTGCCTTGGGTATTCAAAATGTTGCGTTCAATTTAGTCAAAAAATGTGTGAAAAAAAAAATATTATATTGATATGCATTGCATTTATTTAATTTGTACATAACTAATAATTTTTTAACTAATAATTTTATAATGTAAATTATTTTTTAAAATGTTTTTTTTTGTAAATTCTGCATTTTCGCTGTGACCGGCAGCGATGGGAAATTTGTTTTTGTGATGGCATCGGCTGGAGGACGGCACGTGCTTTTTCGGGTGCTTAAAACGTTTGAACAGTGACAGTGAAAGAAGAGGGTGTGAAAGTAGCTCCAGTGCACTGACCTCGAATATAACTGGACCGCACATGGTCTGGCGGGAAGTGACACAAATTGGGCGCCATCCTATCACCCCCAGTGCAGCCATAGTAATGTGCTTTACGTGCTGTATCATCCGTTGATATTTTGATTAAAAGTTTGTTTTATCTTATCTGCCATTAAGTAAGCCGACGTGCAGCGCTGTAAATTGTTCGTACAAGCATTGCAGGCCAAAAACACCCGGAAAATTCTGTTACAGGGATTTTGTTTTTTGTAAAACTTGACTGAATAGGCACTTATTTGCATTTACTTTAGGTTGCCACTCAACTGTCGTTGTTGTAGTCATATTTTTTAGCTTACAAGCAATGGACCAGAATTGCTTTTTAATGGTCAGGCAAATGAGTATAGTGTTGTACAGATGTAGGATGTTTAAAAATATTTCATTGTAGGGTATCCATTCCTCCTAGCTCCCCTTTTAGATATGAACGACACATATCATCTATTTGTTATGGTAGATATTAGAATTGAAGAGGGGGGAGGGATTCAAAGAAAAGTTATTTCATCCACAATCCAATGCTTTTGATCAAGAAAGGGAACATGTAATTAAACAATTTTGATTGTTTTCAAACAGTTCTTTTTTGGTAAACTGAAATAAGAACTTATAAATTTAATTAATTTTGCTAAATTTGTATTGTAGTTTTAATGAAATTAATTTAAATCTCTCATGGTCAATGAATAAAGTTTATTAAATTTTCAATGGCTTTCTTTTATTGCTTTTACGCTCTTCTATTGGCACTGTTTCCTTAACCATAAACGCATTACAAAAATTAGAACTTGCTGTTGACTGCTGCATTCATTTTTATTCTTTTTTTCTCTCGTAATGTTAAAAATGTTGAAACCACAATTACACTTTTGACTGTTTTTAATGTATCAGTGGTTTTACTGTTAATTTTTACTGTTATCAATCTTGATGATAAATAAAATATTTAAATAGGAAAATGTTTTGGAATGTGTTTATTTTTTAAAGATGTTTCGCATGGTTTTCAACGATTACTGAAATAATAATACATCAGAACAATAAAGAAAAGTCAAGATTTTTTAAATTTTAAGTTAATGTCTATACTGCTGGACCTTATTATTGAAATAATGATTCTAAGTAAGATCATTTTTTCTTCCTGCCTCTGATGTAATACTTTAAAGTTTTAGAATGCACAAAAAGGGGTAGCCTGAATGTATCTTTGTTGAACACTAACTGAAAACGTCAGGCTAAATGGCATAGCGAAAGCATTCTTGTCGAGACATAATTCACACAATCAATCAGACTTAAATAAGAGATTGGGTGCAACAATAAAATAAAAAGATTATTGAAATAAGTTTAAACTTCAACTTGAACAAGGGCTAATAATGAGTATCATTACTGTAAGGCTTATTCTGAATGGGCATTCTATTTGAAAACAAAAGATATAAAAGAAGAAAACAAGAACGAATTTCTTGCAAAACCAAAAGTCAGTGTTTATTCCTTAGTGATGAGAACTTAAGAAACGAAGTACTTCCTCCGGGATAAAAAAAAATTTGCAATACTACCGACTCCATAAGGTTATATGTGTATTCCTTAACAGCCGTAAAAAAAAAATATATATATATATATATGCATACATACACACACATATATATAAGAGTATATAAGAGAAAGTGTTAGCTACGTAGATATTTTGCATAATTTTCTACGGCATTTATTTTAATGGATTATTATTTTTATTTATTTTAATCATATTTAACCTGAAAATTAGTTCTGAAAAACTCGAAAGGTAATAAACGAAAGGGTTTAATTTAGATGAATAGCTGTCATATTCGATAAAGACATATTTTATGATCTAAAGATGGTTTCAATTTCAGAATTATTAAATTATTCAAGACTTAAACTGTTTTCCTTTCGATCCCAAATAGTCGAGTTTTAAATAATATATTCTTCATACAAAGAGTTTTGTATTCAAAAAATGAATGGATAGGAATATGTATAAGTGTATACTTTTCATTTGCTGAGAATATTTAAAATCAAATAGGCGTAATAAGCTTAGTATGAAAATCCAAAATCGTATTCAACCTATGATAAGAAGCGCGCATGTTCAGCTATTGGGGGTGAATGAGGCGGAATTCCTACTCTTCTAAGTGCGTCAACTTTTTCTCCGCGAGAAGGCAGAGGTGGTTTGTCCAGTTCGTATAGAGGACAGTGCTCCAGTGAAGTGGTGGAAGCGAAGCCGGGTTGATGCGTGAATCTGGACATGGATTGAAAATGTGTTCTACGAGAAGGAGTGCGAGTTCCGGTGCGTGAGGAGATTCTTGTCAAATGTGTGCGGTGGACAAAGTTTCAGAAAGGAGCCTACGAGAAAGGGATGGTCTCACATCAATAAGCTTGTGCCCGGTGCGCGATGCGAGTGTCTCCGGCCCGGTGTGTTGGTATGGAAAAGATGTTTCGTGAAGAGGGATTTTTTTAACGTTGTTTGAATTGTTCTTTTGATGTCCCTTGTAAATTAGATTTTATATTGCTTTTAATGTCCCTATTGGACAAGTTTCACAGTAATTTTAAATGTTTTAGTGGATACTCTATAATAGAATTTTATGGATGGCGAAACTAGATAATAAACCAATTCTTTTTTTTTTATTGTATTCTATGTGCTTGTTTTATTTGGTCGTGACAGCTGGCAACAATTTATCGGGATAAATACATTTATATATTGCTTAATGAACCTGTGGATATTGCGGGTAGCGAATGCCTCTTCAGGCAATTAAAATGGTATAGCTCTATAACCACAGGTGTAATCGAAGGAGGACGGTGTACCACCATATATTTACTTTAAAACACCCTTTTCTCTCCCTTGTTTTTTAAAATTTTAACACAAGCATCCCCTCAGAGCTTTTGATGTTGATAATTTATGCTTGTATCTATAAGCATTCCCCAAGTTTTTTCCAGCACTATGCACTACTGCCTATATAACTGATAAATACCAGAATACTCGTAAATTAATTGCTGTGTGTGGTGCTTCACTTACTATCATCAACATGCTTTCTTAACATTTGCCCTTTTTTTTGCAGCTTTTTTTACCTGGGAAATAACTTTTTTGGACTCTGGCATTGCTGTGGGTTGCCGTTTTTTGATTAAAGATGCACAACTGACCATTTGGTACATCTACTCAGTATTTTTATACATGTAAGTATATATTTAGACTTGTAGTTGGAGAGAATTGTTTTTGGTTCATTTTTTGCAGAAATTGTGATGAAATAAAATAATATTTTTTGTTCTATATTTTGCTTGCACATTGTTTAATGAGTATTGACCCTTGACTTCACATCCAAACCAATTTTATCCCTAAACTTGGAGGAGTGAGTTTTAATATAGTTATATTAAATCATAATTATTTAATGCTTGTGTTATTTATTATGTTCTTGCATTGTTACTTATTTTTTAATCTTATACGTATCACATGATCAATATTGTCGGTTTGAAACATATACATATCTTCAGTTTTGCATGCTTCATGTACAAAAATTCACTTGTAGTATTTCATATAGTTGTGGACCGATAATACACATTTATTACATAACACAAGAAAGTGCAAAACTATACCAAAAGCAAAATTCATACATTCCATATGTAGGTGTCAATAAAACATGTGTATTTGTAACATAAATTGTCAGAACTAGGTGCGGATCTTTGGCTGGGCAATCTGGGTGACCAACAGCACCGGCTCATTCTTATCGACTTGTAATTATCAAATTTTTCATTGGGATGATAATGGAGGCCAAGTGGTAATCTTTTGAGCTACCATGCTAAAGGTCCGGAATTCGATTCCCGGGCTCTGCAGGATCGACTCAGCCTTTCATCGCTCCAGTGGATTCGATAAAATGGGGACCAAGCACACTTGGGAACTAACACAGGGAATTCTGTCAGGTCGTCACTTGATCGGAACATCTGCTTCTCCCTCCTAGGGCCCTTGGTCTCGAAGGCTGGGATGGGCGCAGTAGGCCATTGGGCTGTTGTGCCATTGAGTCAGTTAGTTAGTTAGAATTGTAAAAGTGATTGTATCTTAAAACAATACATTTTGCAAAGTTTTCTTTTGTAAAATTCGCAAATCATATTCAAGCATTGTAAATTGTGGAATTGTGGCCAAATTAATAAGTCATGTGCAACCGAATTTAAATTATATTTTCAATACTGTTTTTTAATTCCTGGAAAACAACTTGTTGGAAAATGTTTTCTGCATATGTTATATTTGTAAAGACTATGTCACAGTATTATTTTTTTTTTTTACAGATGTTATGGAAAAGACTTGTACAGGCTGAAATATTGAAATTGTACTTCTTCTGCCCATTATTGTCTTCAAATTATTGACATATGTAATTATGTATGATCAAAATCTTGTAATGTTCTTTGGTTTCAGTATTATGATTAAGTACTTCAATAAGTTCTTCCTTCAAAATTTTGTTTTGTGACTTTAATGTGTGAGTACAGGATTAATGTGCACACTGTTGAGTTATTTGAAAGAGGAAAATGAAAAGACAATGTTTTTCTTATGAGATTTGTATTTATTAGCATAAGCATATTATTTTAAAAAAGTGTTTTGCATTTCTTATTAATATTTAGTGTTTAAGGCACAATTTTTTTACGCATTGGCAAAAGTGTATCGTCTGTATGTTATACTCTTTGTAGTTAGTGTACAGGTTTCAAAATGCAAGGGACAATATTCTTATTTTAGAAATGCTTTTTACAGTTAGCAGGGTCACAATTTAGTAAACTGCCTTTTTTTAGGATTTCTAAAAGTTGTCTCATGCTTTCATATTTATTAGGAAAAAATTGGAAAGCTAACAGGGAATTTAAGTGTTATAACAATGCCACACTTGGTTATATAAAGTGATTTACAGCTCATTTTGAAGAAATATTTAATTCTAGAGCAAATAAAAACAATTCAATTTCATCTTGTAAGTTCTAGATCTGATCTTTTTAAAAAAATTAATTGTTAGATATATAATTTTTTTCCTAAACAGAGAATTTACATTTCATCGAAGCATTGATTTTAAATCAAGAATGAAAAGGATTTGCGTATCATTTTCGCCTGACAAAATCAGTAGCATTTCTGAGCATCTACAGTGAAACCTCTCTAAAGAGACCACCCACCAGACCGTAGAAAATCGGTCTTGTAGAGAGGTGGTCTGAATAGAGGTAAGGGCTAAAACAACGCTTCATGCAATAATGCAACAAAACACTATTCTAAAACCTATTTTTATTACTATTTTATGACTGAACAGCTTTAAAAAAAGAATTAATCGAAGTTGCTTTGATTTTAGTAATTTCTCACTAACAATCTTTATCTTTGAACTTGGATTTCCTGAAACAAATTATTCATTTTAGAGTCATCTCTAGCAGAATTGAATTTTCTATTTATCTATTGATTTCATTTAGTGTTTCTTGATACGAAATTGATAGCTGTTTTACTGGAGGAAACTCGTCATCTGAATCAGAATGAGCTCTTAAAATTTTTTTTTTAAATATTGACTGCAGTATTGTTTACTAGTTTACAAGCATTGTAAGAGGGAAATGCCCTGTGAACTCTACAAATGTTCTTAGCTCTCCAAGAAAGGTAACAGGTTTAAGTTGGACCAATCATTCCCATAAATGACTCTACTTCACACTTCACAGGGATCTTCAAGGACCAAATGAACAATCAAGCTCATTAGTCCAATTCCTTTACCCTGGTGCTTATCACCCACCTAATTCCAGGAACAGGGACAATAGCTTCCTCTACCTACTATCTGGGTCCTATTTTTCTCAGAGATAAGGTTATTTCAAATTTCCCAAAGCTAAATAATCCTACCTGTTCTTCTGAAAAAGTGGTCTTACTGGGAGGGAGGCAGAAAATAGGTGGTCTTTTAATGGAGGGAAAGTTAATATTGAGTCTATAGCTGGAAGTTTTAGACCTTAAAAAAATGGTCTTTACGAGAGGTGGTCTCTTTATAGAGATGGTCTTTATGAGAGGTTTCACTGTATTTACAATTAATTGCACCAACGCTCGCATATGAATCGAACGTTTTTTACTATTTGCTTAATCCAAATCCTGGAATTCATATTATGTGTGTTACTTTCAGTAAAACGCTTAATATTTCTGCGAACATGTAAACTTATTGCTGTGTGCAAAACTTAAAATTACTGTATTTTCTGTCATTTTTTAAGCTCATTGATAAGACTGATGAAGTAATGATATTATTTATGCTTGTTGAAAATAAACAGAATTTTCTTTTTATGCAATATGTATATTAACATTAAACAAACATTTGTCTCTGCCCGACACTATTATGAAATGAAATCGCTGTTGAAACTGAATCTAAATTCCACTTTATTAAATGCATCGTCTGCTTCTGAAATCGATGTCTAAATACAGAGCAGTCAAATGACGAAGGCATCCCATTATTGGCTCATGTATAGAGCTTACGCCTTGCAACCATTGGCTGAAACCCACTGCTCGTCGCAGAACCTTTGTAGTGTGAATTGAACTCACGTTTCTCCATCACGGACGAATTTTGTCCGTCCGTCCGTCGGTTGTATGTGTGAATCCAGCTTTAGTAACAGGGGCAAATTTTTTCGGGTGGGGGGGGGGGGTGGAGGGGGTCTCCCCCTTCCCTCATTATGTTTACATGAAAAGCAAAAATCTTATCGAAATAGATATTAGAAAAGACATATAAGTTAAAATTAAAAATAAATAATAATAATAATAATAATAATAAACTTACAATCCATTGGTATGCTTGGCTTCAATGAAAATCATCGGCCGTAACCACCTGGAAACATCATTTTTATTGAAATCAATTAAATTTTTATAGAAAATAATCCCTTGCAAGGAAGGTAGTTGAAGCTTTTCTCATAATAAACATTTGAAAAGACACATAAATTAAAAATAAGCAATCAAACAAGGACCATAACATTCTTCGCTATGCTCTAGCTTCACAGAAAACTAAACATTACTTCCCTAAAATTAATGAAACAACTTACTTTGCATCATTCACTTTTGACGTTTTCCTCTTTGATGGAAATTTTATCCTCGCAGCTCTTGGAGCATTTCAGTAAAATTGAAATCAGATTGGCCGTAACCCATAAGCACCTGAAAACATAAGTTTTTTATTAAAACAATTACATTTTAATCAATAATGATACAGTCCAAATTAAGTATGTGCAACAATCGAAAGTTTTCTCGGATTAAACATTGAAAAAAGGACACATAAACTTAAAAAAGCAAAAAAAAAGCGTGTAATGAAAGAAATCCTACCATCCTTCGCCATGCCTCACCTTGAAATGATATGCCAGAGACTGCGGAGACGAGAGAACAATGAAAAGTCACGTGGTGTTACAGGTCACATGACCAGCCGGCAGCGGAGTAATTTTCACGCGAGCAGCCGGCAGGGGAGTCACTTTCTTCACTATACATGAAGTGAAAATTTGAGTTATTTATGAAAGATGATGTAGAATAGAATCCATGAAACCATTTAATATAAACTTTATCAAATTAACTGTGCTTAATGTTATATCAGGGGTGCAGCCCCCGAAAACTATGTAACCCCACAAACACGATGACCCCCAAATCGGCCAAACAGTTGAAGCTCCCTCTAAAAACCTCTGCAAATACAGCCCCCCCCCCCCTCACCCTGGTGTGCATCTGGTTACATTCAAACCAAACAAAATGCAACAAGTGATGTTTCCTTTTTTTCTTAAAAAATATGTTTCCTTAAAATTCTTTTTTTTTTTGAACAACTAATTTATTGTGATGATAAAACATAATATGTGTGACAGGTAACTGCTGAACTGGATATTTTAGGAATGTCCTTTTACGGGATGTCAACACTAAGACACAACTTAAAGATAACTAAATAATATCTAAATACAGTAAAAACTGTAAAGTTGAGCACTTTTGGCAGGAACGGAATTAGCCGTATACACTTTACCGCACCCGTTATAAGTTAATCACCTGTCTAAGTTGACCTCTTTTGGCAGGAATGGAATTAGCCCTTCACCCTATAAGCAGTTAACCACTGTGTAAGTTGACCACAAAGTGCTACACCGCAAGTGGTCAACTTACACAGGTTTCACTGTATCCTCGTCTTAAATAGGTTAGTTATGGAATATCCACTAGAGGGGCCATATTATTCTAGTGGTTAGGATGTCAAGCTTCGGATCGGAGGATCTCGAGTTCGATACCCAAGCCCACCAGGTACTTGGGGATACGTGCACATGTAAAATCCGTGGACCCTGAAGTCCCAAGACAGTTCCGAGGGTACCCACTCCTTTCCCTTCACTCCTAGGTCAAAAAAGTAAGGCGACGTATTTGTTGGCGCCATCTGGTGTCATCCAAGTACATAAGGAGCTAAGTCGTACTTCCACCGTTGTGTTGCTCAATTCAAATTCATCAATTATCTTCTGAAATGTGATTCCAGTTTTTATTTTATCTGAAAAAAGGAAAACAATTGATTTTAAAACAAATACACATTTAAACTAGTAATTTAACAATGATTAATAATAAAAATAAAGTACAGATAGAATTATTCAAATATCATTCCATGAATAAATCTATTTCTCTTAATTCTTTACTTATTGAAGAAAGATATACTATAACAAAATTTGTATGTACAGCTGTTAAGGTTGAATATGGTCATATTTAATGAAGTATGGATAAAGTGATGAAAATAGATGAAATACATTTAAATTTCATTATAAAAAAAAGTACATTGTCAACTCATTGTATAACTTACAAGTTTTGTATTTGAAATCACAACACAAAAATGATATTCTCCTTCGAAGAAATAGAGTAGCTAAAACTCCTTGCGGAAAAGTGAAAAAAAAAAAAGCATGCTCAGAAAAACACAAGCATGCTCATTTATTTTCCCATTCCATAATACAGTTCTCAATCTCAATTTAACCTTATGTGGTTAAATATTAGTCATTGATTTCATAAAATTTAATGGTATGACCTAGTCTTTCACTAAAATGACATCAGAAAGATTAAAGTACTTGGGCACTTTTCTTGTGTCATGCTTCAAGACATGGCAATTCCTAAGGATTCATACTTAAAGCAGAGAGTAAGCGAGAAATGCCTGATGAGGTTTTCGAGCTATTTAACACTAATTAAAATATATAAATTTTCATGTCATTTAACAGAATATTTACTTTTTATTTTATTAATAACTATTTCATTCCTGAAACAAAAGTGGTAATTCTTGTGTATGACACTGCAAAACATTTAAATCCATATCAATTTAGGAAATACTGGATATTTGGTACGAGTTCAAGACAGATACCCAGCTGCAGTACTTTTTTTTCATCTCTCTTCACATTAGTTACATTTTGCTTCAATCTCTACTAACAAGCAACATGCATAAGAAAGAAAAGAGTTTTAGTTTGGATGAATTAATTTAAAAAGTGATCATAAAAAATTGGACAACCTATTAATCATAAAATATTACAAATAACCAAATTTATTTTACTTTTGCTGTTTAAATTCTATTTTAAAACATTCATCAAGGTAACTTTCTATTTGTAATGGATGTGGAATATTTATATTTAAATTACTAGACTTGTGCTACTTAGGTACAAAACAACTGTATAATCAAAATATAGTACATCACATTATAACATTTAAAACAATTTACCAGAAATAATTTTCCTTTCTTCTTTAGACAGAAACATGTGCCCGATATTATTGTCATGACCAAAATGTTGACCCTAGAACTGTACTATGATTTTGGTACTAGGTTCGTGAGTCATAATAATAGAAGGACAATGAGCATTGGTTTTCTTTGTCACCAACCCTTTTGGACTTCTTTTATTATCATCAAGAGCCTTAAAATATCCTGATCTGTGGCAGGAATAAAAAGACTTGGACGATTTTCCAGATTTCTTTGTCTTCACAATATATCTGCATGACAACAACTTTTCAGTTTGTAATTTCCATTCTAGAAAATCTGAAAATTTACATAAAATATGGAATAAGACATAAATATTTAAAAGCACTTGTGAAAATGTTTTGAAGTACAAATATTTTTTTCTATTATCTTTTAAACTGATTTATTTAAAACTGGCATATACTAAATGTCTCACAGTGGTAGATCCACATGGGCGATCGCATGGAAATTGAATGTCATATTGGAATATTTCTTTTCCTCTATTCCACGAATGAATGGAAAAGTAATAAAAAAAAAGGGATGCAGGAAAATCTATTTTCTTTATTTGTAAAATACAATTAAAGTGATAAAAAAAATTGCAATTAAAGTCTTTAAGCTCTTACATTTTTAAACTAGGGAGGGGTCATGGAGCAGACTGTGCCATTGATTTTTTGGGGGGTGGCTTGGCAGATTTGGGGGGGAGGGAGGTGGACTAGATTTTCAGGGTTTCACCATTGCATTGAGGGAGGGTGCACCCCTGTTTAACCATATATGTCAAATGAGGGTGGATATAAGTCGCCCCGCCCCCTTTTGATTGTCTGGACCTGCAACTGATGTTCCATGGTTTAGTGTAAAACTTTTAAAATTAGGAACATAAAAAAATATCAAATAAAAATCAAATTTTCACTCTCAGAAACAAACATTGTAAATATATAAATAAAAACGAATAGGTATATAAAAAAGGAGGAAAGAATAAAGAGAGAAAAAGTGTGCAATTATCTTGCTTAATAAATGCAATTTAAACACATTTAGTACAAATTATACTGATTTTGGTGGTTTTATCATTTTGTTTGAGACCTATCAAGATTTGTATTGTTTTATTTTACAACATTACATCCATGCTACATAAAAGTGCTTAATTAAAGATTTAATTTCATATACATTTCTTTTTATATGGAAATCGGTAATTTAAACTGTTTTTTTTGGGGGGGCAGGGGGAATCAGAGATATGATTCGATTAAAATCCTCCCCTTTTAAATGCAACCCAGCTCACATCTTGTGCCTTGCCTTATTATAAAAATTGCAGAATTTATGTTACAAAATATAAAAATACGTAATCGCTAGTTTAACTCTTAATTTGGGGCTTAAATGTAAAATAAAATCCCCAATGATCTACGATCTACCCAGCTTACTATCTATAGAAATATATCTCGTTAGTTTTAATTACACTCATAGACATACATTGGACATAAATTGTTTTGAAATAAATACAAAATATAAATATTAAAATTACCTTCCACTGTTTCAAACGTATGTTCCTCGTATGTAAGGTCCACCTCGTGAACATGACTTATGTGAGTTCTTAATGCTTCATAATTTAGAAACCTTTCTTTACAATTAGGACAAACAATTGAGCTAACTTTTCCATTTCTAATTTCAATGTTATGAACATTTTTAACGTGCCGGCGAAAATTACTTTCATTAGACAAATTCTTATCGCAATATTCACACGTTACCGCCATGATTTAAATTGATTCAACGAGCAGCGACGGAAACGACACTCCGAGAATGAGTGAGAGAGAGCACTATAAGAATTATTTGGCGTTTGGCTAACTTTACAGAAACAGTGTCGTCAATCCAAGTGCAACCATAGAGGATCGCGTTTGCGATTGAGACCACTGACCTCTATACGTCAGTGATTGAGACGCGACCGAAACAAGTGAAACTCGGGTGCAGACGAAAAAGTAAACACAAGCATGTGACTACGACGTCACTGCATTGCTTGAAACCCTTTCCCCTACGATTTCATTTGGACTCTTCGAACACATGCGCCGTAACTTCTTACCATAGGATGCCAGGTTGGGTTTGAAGCGCTAGTGCCTACTAGAGTCCCTGTATCTTAGCGAGAGTAGCGTCAAAGCGGTATCATTTTCCTATTGGTGGAAGGTTTGAACCCTCCGCCCGAGGCAGTGCCTTCTTTCGTCCCATAGCTTTAACGTGGAGACGATTAAATGCCATGAAAAAACACGAGAATCCGTAAAATTAAAGGCAAATACATTTTAAAAATTCTTTTATTATTGTTCTAAAATGTTTAAAATATAGGAATGTAGCTTTATTTTGGGCCATATGCTCCTATTTATTTAATTATTTCTTTGTTAAAATAAGTGCATGCTTTCTTAATGCTAATATTCCATGTTGACCCGCTATTTTTGGCCCTAATTGTCATTTTCCCTAATAAATAAATAGCTAGTATCCTAAAGTAATTAAAAAACATCGCTTCAAGATTAAGAAAGTGTTTAAATTTAGTAAAATTAAGTTATTTTAACGAATACTTTGTATCTTCGACTTGGCGTGATTTGCTTATGCTTGGCGACTAGTGGAATGTAAACATATCGGCCGCTTCCACACTTTCTTGTCAGTCAGTTACGAATGGATTTTCTTTTATATAAGCGGCTTTTTCTGCCGAATTTTAAAATAGGCAGGGTAGTTAGCTGTGTAGGAGGCCAAGTTTTACTGCCCTTCAAAACCAATTATCAATTTCAAAAATGTTCTATAATGTCATCTTCATTTTCCTACTTAATTACTTGAAGTTAGGGAGTTACGATGGGGGAGGGCGCATATGCGGAGCTGAATTCAGCCTCGGAGAAAGTTTTCCGTATTTGCTCTTAATTTAATGAATACCTTCATGGGGAAATGTATTTTTTCACATAAGGGGATCATTCATAAATGATGTCACGCTTCGAGGGGGTGGGTAACAAGAAGTATGACATCAGGCTTATACAACATAGCGGGACAAAGGGGGGAGGGGGTCAAATATATGAAGAAAAAAAAAAAAAACGCGTGCATTTATGAACGGTCTCTAAGTACATTCTTTCTTCTTAGAACATTTTTAACATAACTTTTACATAACGAGTTTTATATAAAAATATCACTGATTAAATAATAATTCCAATTTTTTTTTAACCAATTCATTATTTTACCATTCATATATTTCTAGCATTACTGCTTAATTTTCCTTTAGTTTCCCTAAGAAATAAAAAAAAACGAGTAATCTTTTAATGATTTATTAATGCAATATTATCAACACACACACACACACACAAAAAAAAAAACTTTCAGAATTAAAAATCCAAGAAATTATATTGAAAATAATAAATTTATAAATATCATCATTTATTTTTGAATCAATTAAAGAGTAACAATTTCCATGTTCTCATATTTAACATAACGTAATTTAAAGCTGCGAATGATTAAACTATCCTGGACTTGTTGAGACCAAAGATATTTTTAAAAAACGTTTGTGGCTTACGCAAAAAGTAGCTTTTAATTCAAACAGAAATTTTGCTTTCAAGTGGACAAAATTTCCTGTTAACGATTATCGTTTGGCGGAAATCCTTGAGCGAGTATGAAGCCAACCTTGCACTCGGCGGCAACCCTGTTTTTCGTCCGGAGGCAGTTTTCCCCCGATCTGTCGTTACTCTGAAAGACTACGTCTTATAAAGGAACTCTAGTACCTACCATAGATCTTTAAAATAGAATAGATGAGCCTTTTCACCCTTTCCCCCCCCCCCCCCCGAAAGCGCGCGTCAACATCTCCTGTTGGACATCACGTGATCATGGGACGGTGAAAAGAAGCTACTGTTTTACCCTTTGGAAGAGTTCGCGCTTTATGCAAACACGTCGCAATGTTTTGTGCAAGTAATAGAAAATAAAAGCTTAAAAGCAATTAATATGTATAGTTTCCCTTTATAACTTTTCCCTCAAGTACAAAACCTATTTTACCTTTTTATCACATTTGAAATATTGAATAGGAAAATAAGCATTTGAACGTTACATATTGAGTAAAAAAGGCAACATAAAAAAGCTTCAAACTTTAAACAAATCGCTAAAATATTTACAGTTAAGCATTATATTCGCTTTTAACTGAAGCAGTTCGAAAATTTTAAATTAATAACAATACCTGAATCAAAACATTATTACTAAATTATCATATATAAGTACGTATTTACAGTATATGTGTTAAAAAGGGGAACATTTGAACTCCATTAGATCAAACTTAAAGGCATTTAACAGCTATTAGTTTAACTACTGGTTTTTGAAATAATTTGTTTTATCCCCTAAAAAACGGTGATCACTCAGCTGGTTCTTTGAAATCATTGATTAGTTGTGGTTTAGCCAGAGTAAAATTTAACAAAATAGCTTTTTTTGAACTTTTTGTATCTGGAATTTTTCGTTTGTAACTGCGATTTCAAAAAGAATGTTTTAATTCTTTCATAACTTTTCATTGGTTGAACCGAATTGCGTATCCGTATATTTTTTTTCTTGTTAGGTACAGTGTGATAAAACTCAGGTCCCGTACCTTCGTTTAACCATGTTAATTTGTTAGAAGAAATTATGGGCGAAAAATCTCTTATTTTTATGTAAGCTTAGAGGGCTTCCTTTTATTTCACAGATTACAATTACCGAGATTGAATAAATAATTAAGGAATGTACATTTTAAAAAAAAGTTGCCATGGAGCAGTAATAATAATCTATACAATAAGAGTTGCAAGGATTAGTCAAAATAGCATCCAGTAAAGTATAAGGGGATAGATTTGTGGATAACCCCTTCCCCCCTGATATGATAAAGATAGAACAGAATTTGACTAATTTCCTTTGTAAAACAATGATATTAGCTCACTTCTCCAGAAGAACCCCCTTCCCAAATCTGGGTCTAGCTACGCCACTGACGCACGTACTACTGAAAATAAAAGTAGATATTTTAGATCTTCAATCATACTTAATGATGAAGTTAGGCCAACGATTCTCAGTGATTATAGTATTTGTTTGCAAATCTAAAATTATCAAATAATTCGATAAAACGGATTGGTTTTTTTCCCTTTAAATGGATAGAGGTTTTATGAGTTTAAAAAAAAAAGTTCTGAACTTCACACAAAATCTTCGGAAAAAGTGAATAATTAGGCGATTTCCCCCTCCCACAATACATTTATACGTATAAAAAAAGGCCAAGTGATTAATTGAAAGTTTTGTAATATTAATACCAGAAGTCATTTTTTCCAGAAAGATTATCGTAAGCTTTTGAAGTACTAAAAAGCAAAGAACAGATATTAGTTTTCAAAGAAATATTAAAATTAATAAATTAAAAAAAACTTCAAAAAACTGATTTATTTATTTATTTATTTATTGAATTTTTGGAAAAGGTTTACTAAACATTTTAGAAGTCGGTACACAAACCACGCGTAAAACCACATGTAACAATAAATCAATTAGGGATATAAATTCATTTTGGCGCCGAGTGTGAAAGATTTTTGAATTCAATAATTTTCGTATATGTTACATTACTAACGGGGTGTAAGACGATAATTCTGCATTGTTTATGGTTTTGCGCCGACTTTAAACTATTACATTTGAAAGCAGCACTGATGTTTTTCAGAGAATGAATTTCGTTGTCACTTTTCAACATTACTTTTCAATTATATGTGTATTGAGTGGTATTTTGGCTGTCCCCTCAGTTTTGATTTAAAGTTTTGTGTGTGTGTGTACCCCCGCACAAAATATGTTAATTATTACAATTTAAAGTTAAGAGTGAAAAAAAGTATAGGTTATCGAGCCCCGATTAATATTAATTCCGTTAAACTTGTATGTACTATTTTTTGTGAATTAATTTCATTGTATAAATGAACTGCGTGACGTTCTAATATTTAAATATTTTACAATGATTAATTTTATTAGCATGAATACTTATCGCTACAGTATAGAGCATATGCGTTTTTAAATATATAAAGCCGTAGTTCGAAAATAATTTCATTATTCTTGAGGTAATGTTTTATGCCCAAAAATTTTTCATATTCGCGAAACACACCTTCAGATGTTCTGCTCAAAATATTACATCTTTCGATAACTATAATACGCCATGTCATGAATTTGACATAAACTTTTAAAATTTCGTTATATTTATTCCCTTTTTTTTATGCTTTTATGACACATCGGTTTAATTTGGTTCGATAATCTCAGAAACAATGCCTTCAAGTACTTAGATTTGCTTATATAAATCAGTAACTGCGTTAATTACATCCTTCATACAAATGTAGATATTTCATACGAATAAAATGAAAATATTTGCACGAATCCAAGCAGTGAATCGAAGTTTTGCATTGTCACAGTCCGAGACGAGTCCCATGATCACGTGGTCCGTGGAAGGGACATGTTGACCCCACTTTCTCCGGGCGAAAAAGACAGCTCTGCGGAAGAAAGGCCTATCTATTCATTATAAGATCTATGGTGCCTACAGACTAGATGGTTTTAGTGATTTTGGATAAAGCTTATACAGTCCACCAAGCCGTATTGTAATCATCCGTCGAGAAGGCGTGCCTGATTGGATGAATGGGTGATGGCGCTGAGAAAGTTTAGGTTTTCTGTAGCCAATCGCAGGCGACCGTCAATTAGGATTCGTTCTGTTATCAAAACAGTGTTTTTGTTTTCATGTTTTAGGGAAAATTTTCCGCTGTTCGGGATTATTTTGTTCACTGGTTTTCCCGAGAGTCGTTTTTTTTTTTCTTTTTGAAAATATTTCTTGTTCAAACATCGAACATTTAGTTCTTTTCATTTGCTGTTACTAAACGTATTTATGATTCAAAGTTTGCAGTTTTACATATTTTGTAATAATATAAAAAATTGTAAAAATTAGTGAAATTCTTTTATTGCGATCTCTAATTAAAGGAAATTTGGGTTATACGTCATACGATTTCACGCTACACAAAAGGAATAACTGATCAATGAGATATAATATTCACTTCGAAAAATTTCACATCAAGTTGTTTAATATGAACAAAATGCCGTACATAAATTTATAACAACACAAAAAGAGATGGAAAAAGACGCTTATGTACACCGCAAGCTTAAACAATAACATTAAATTTTCAGAAGAGCTGATGATTATAATTAAGGTTTATATATTTTTGAATCTTACTATACTAATTTTAAAATACTGTTTGCTTTCTTGCAAACAACCAGTTTTTATTATTTTTTTCTTGCATATAGTAAAGCATTTGTTAGTACTTCAAAGTAATTGGATAAAAACCACGCTGTACAAAACCGTAGCGCACCAGGAATTTATTTTGTTTTTTGCCCAAATCGGAACTGTTTACTTCACTATTGTTAATGTTAAACGGTATTTTTCACGCCTAGATTATTGCCCCAGTAACTAATCTTAAAAAAAATCATCATAATAAAGGAAAAAAAGGATTGTTTATTTTATTCTGGCTTTTCTTTTTACTCTAATATATAGAAGAAAGTATTGGATTCGTAAAAATTTTCGAATTTTGTCTGATTTACGCGTTTTGTGGTGGTATACCGAGCCCATTTTGATCAGTTTTAGAAAATGATTGTATCTAGATGAGGTCTTTTTTTTCTTTCTTTCTTTTGTGTGTGTGTGGCCGCTGTAACTCAAAAAGTAATGCATAGAATCGAACGAAATTTGATACACACATGGACCCCTGGGAACTGCTGCTAATTATTTAATATTCAATTCGGTATTTGTCGACATAAATTATCTGACTAATTACTTGTAAACAAAAGTTCTTTTCTTATTTTTAAATGTAAGTATGCGTATAAGAGTGATATGTATATTTCAAAAACTAAATTTTAAAAAATGAGAAAAAATAAATTATGTTCTTTAAAATCATACGTATTTGTTAGTGCTCAAAATACGTTTTGAAAATACAATCAAACTTCGATAACTCGACTTCCTATAAGTCGAATAATCCGCTAACTCGAACTTTTAATCAAGTCCAGAATCATTTCTATACTTTTCTTTAAAAAACTGTCTCGATAACTCGAAGTGAACATCTTCTAAGTCGAAGTTTTTGCGATAGATTTCCCCGGAAAAAAAAAAACGATTCCGTTCAAAAGTTCGAATGCCAGTCCACTCATGTCTTCCTTCTGTGAATTGCAATGGCATCCACTTATGTCGCACATTCTTGGAATACCCTTCACCCCCTCCCCTCCATTGTCCGAGAGGATAAACAGAGATAAGAGATTGTGGAGGGAAGGGAAGGTTGGAGTGGACTGAACAAAGATGGTCACTGTCTTGGGGGTGGGTTCCTTTTAAAGATTGTAGGGGGGGGGGGAGAGCACCTGTTTTGTGAGGTTGGGTAGGTTTTCACCTGTTTTGTGAAAATTGGGTCCGCCCCGGCGTGTAGAAAGAGTTGCACATTCCTGATAAGGATTCCCAGCTGGCTGCTCTTCTTTCTTTGACTCCGTGACGTTGCAGTTGCGTTCTTTGAATTGCGCTTGTTGAATTAATCAGCATTTTGTATCCGGAATGTCTAAACGGAAATTGATCACGCTTACTTTAGATCAAAAAGCAAAGCTTATTTTGGAGATTGAAAAAAATCCTCAGTTGAAAAAGACAGATGTGGCTTCTAAGTACGGCATACCTCCAAACACTTTATCTACGATTTTGAAAGATAAACAAAAGATTTTGAGCCGCCATGGATCGGGTGCCGACTCTTCGAGCAAACGCGCAAAAACATGTGCTTTTCCTGACGTCGAAGCAGCACTCCTGAAATGGTTCGACACCCACCGAAGCAAGAACATTCCCCTCAGCGGGGTGTTACTGAAAGAAAAAGCCACGGACTTCGCTCGCTTGCTGAATGTCGATGGATTCAACGCCAGTACAGGATGGCTGGACAAGTTCAAAGCCAGGAACAAGATCGTGTTCCGCACTCTACACGGACAAGCAAAGGATGTTTCAGATGAAACATGCGAGAACTGGAGGAAGAGTTTACCACAGCTTCTACAGTCATATGAACCCAAAGATGTTTTCAACCTAGATGAAACCGGACTCTTTTTTAAATGCATGCCGAACAAGACAATGATGTTTCGCAATGAGAAGTGCTCTGGTGGCAAGCTCAGCAAAGAACGGTTGACAATTCTGGTGGGGGCAAACGCCAATGGGACTGAAAAACTGCCTTTGATGGTCATTGGAAAGGCAAAGAAGCCCCGGTGCTTAAAGAATGTAAAATCACTGCCCGTGGAGTACCACGCAAATCAAAAAGCTTGGATGACTTTGAACTTGTTCGAGATGTACATACGGAAACTAGATTCAAAGTTTTTCAACCAAAACAGAAAAGTGTTACTCTTCGTGGACAACTGTACTGCTCACGGGGATATCGCAAACTTGTCCGCGATTAAGTTGCTCTTCCTGCCGGCCAACACAACGGCAAAACTTCAGCCTGCAGATCAAGGAATCATCAAGTGCCTGAAGCATGCCTATCGAAAACGCTTAGTGCGCCAATCCATCGAGGAAGTGGAGAATGGCGTAGAGCACAAAATCAATGTGCTGGATGCCATGCGCCTCATTTCGCGCTCCTGGGAGAGTGATGTTTCTCAAACGGTGATCGAGAACTGTTTCAAGAACTGTGGTTTCTTCAGTTCAAATGACAATGTAGCGAAAGACGACAATTGCGATCCCTTAGAAGGCATGGGTGATATGGACTGGGAAAAAGATTTCATGTGCATCGATGACAACATTGAAGGCATGCGTGATATGGACTGGGAAAAAGATTTCATTTGCATCGATGACAACATTGCAACGTCAGAACCCTTGTCTGACGAAGCAATAATTAATGCTATTTGCGGAGAGCCCGAAGAAGATGAGGACGAAGACAAAGCTGAAATCCCCCCACCTCCAACAAGTAAGCAAGCACAGGACGCTGTTCACATCTTACAACAATACTTGGAGACCACCGAAGGTACAGACAACACCCTATTTAACTGTGTTCAAAAATTAGGTGACTTTGTGAATGCCAACAACTTTAAAAAATGCAAACAACAAAATTTAACTGCTTTTTTCAAATGAGATTTATAATATGTAAGAGGCCAAATAAACCTTTTCACCCCATTCTTCTCTTGTTGTTTATATAGGCTATCAAAAAATTGAAACGCGTACAACTGTAGCATTATGGCACATATCAAACCACTTAAACCATGTCGAACATCAAGTGCCGAGGAATGGGATGAAACTTCGATAACTCGAACTTCGGATAAGTCGAATATTTTAATGGGTCCCCTGGAACTTCGAGTTATCGAAGTTCGACTGTAATATAATAATCTGAAAATGAAGTTTCAGTAGAAAGTTACGAAAAATAGTATGATGCACAGAACACCCTTGTGAAAAAAAAAAGGAAACGAAACGAGATACCATAAAGAAATGGAAAATGACTATTTTTGTAATTAAAATTCAACGTGTATGGAATAGCTAATAAACTGAAGTGATTTTTTTTAAATTCAAGGTCTATACGGACCAGACTGCCTGTGGGAATAGAAATTTGTTCGTGTGTATATAAACATAGCGAACCTGATATATCGTATAATATGTATATAAACAGTAGACGGGCATAAGAAAACTTGTCGCTTAACTGAAACCCGATTATGACCTACATGTATGACTTTTTAGGACATTGGGCCCGAACGTAACTTACTAACCACCCCTGTGTCAGTTTTTTTTTACAAGTATACAATTATATGACTTTTAAATGTAATAATAGTGTAAATACAGTGTTAAGCATGGGGAGGCTTTGAGATTTGGGGCATAGATTAAAATGTTAAGAATTAATTTTTTCCTCTTCAAATTTAATATTTATAATTTGCTTGTTTCTGCATTTTTAAAGTTTAGTTATACATCAGATAACAAATTTTGTAATAACTTTGCATTTGCATTCCAATTTCTGGTGTCCTGGGCCCGTGCCCCATGCTTTAAATCTCGCCTCTTCGATACCGATAATTAATAAATAGTAAATTTCATGAAAGAGAATCTGCAAAAGAGATTTCAAAAAAAAAAAAAAGGTAAATGAAAGTCGTTCGTTTCTAGTTTTTGATTCCCAGAATGACCCATTGAATAGGATTCTTCTTCCCCTTCCTGATAATGGGAAAAGCGAAAGAGCAACAAAAAAAGAGACACTCCTCGGACAACAGTCCGACGAGGGGTCGTTTATCATGCCCCCCCCCCCCCCGTTATGGCCTTATACCTGCCATGTGGTATCGTCTTTCTCTCGGGACTTTCTGAAGGTCATTTTCTGGATTGCAAATAGTTCAAGCTCAAGGCAAAGACATTGTCGGATTTGGAAGGGAGAGGGCACAGGCGGGACCGCCGCAAGTAGAAAAGAGAGGGGGAAAACATGTTGTGGGCCTGGTCCTCGCGAAACGGGAGATTTGTTAAGCGATGGAAAGCAACGCTGTGTTTCGATAATGTTTCGTTGCTTTATGAATAATTTCATTAGTTACATCGATAGCAAGTGTTCTTGCAGCAAAAGTTATGTTCTTAGAATTGAACAGGAAACTTAAAAATGTGTTTTTGACTATGATAGCTGCATTATTTTTTTTATTCCGCATTTTTATTTTTTAAGTGTTGAATTACTTCCTTTCAAAGTTTTTAACTTTGCCAGAGCCATGTTAGCCTACTGAAAAAAATTCTAGCGTTTTCCGCGAGGCACCACGAGGAGGTATGGTTGGTCTTTGCTCTCTACCCCCCCCCCCCTAAATTATTTACTTTTATTATCTTTAAGTTAAATTTTAACTTGTTATTTTAAAATACAGATATTATTTTGCTTTGTTAAAAAATCAATAATATTTATATTATTCGGCAGAACTAGATTTCAAAGTCATGCACTTGCGTTTCTTTTCTTGATTGACGTTCGGTAAAAATAAGTCCTCGTGATCGCTCAACAGAAACTGAAACATTTTCTAACTATTTACAGAAGCTTTCCGAAGTTCTGGATTGGGATGGGTTAATCGGCCCCTGGCGATGTCAAGAAGATAATTTTCTGTCATTTCATTTTTCTGAAGCTAAAAATGCAATACAAGAATGACACTGCAAGTGGTTTTTAATTTTGTAAACCGCATAACCAGAAATATAAATAAATAGAGGTACATTATCTTCTTCCTCTTCGGTGTAATTACAAAAATCAACCCCATGAAAACTTATTTCTCTTTCAGTATTTTCATATTTTTCTTCGGAAAAATCAAGCAAAAATTCTGAAAGTGTAAACGATCCATATTTTGTAGAAAGCAAGTAGATAAAACTTGTTAACTCTGCAATTTTTTTTCTGCTCGTATAACCTCTTAAATAGTTAAGTTATAATTTCCCCCGTGGCGTTGAAACAATCTTCTGATATGACGAAGACGATTAACAAAACCACAATCTTGAATGACCAAAATCATTTTCCGCGTCATTTCAAGCAATTCGTTTGCATATCTTAAATTTTACTGGAAATAATCCAGCAACATCTTTATTTTTGGAATGGACTGATGATATCATGAATTGCTTGCACACTTGTTGTTCTTTGGTGTTGTCTGTTATAGATGCTACTAACTTAACAGCGTCAATATTTAAATGCACATATATCGATTACGAATTCATTAAAACATAAAATCTGGCTAGGGAGATCAGCTCACAAAAAGTAGATAATTTTCTAAACTCATAAAATATATTTAAAGTTCCTTTTCTTCCCATTTACCTTTAACTTAAATCAGTTTATCATGAACAATCCTTTAGACTATTACTGCTAATTACACGAACTAATGCATAGGAAAACATTAAAAATACTATTAATCGATAAAGGATTTTCTAATTCAAAAATCGTACATCGATTTGATTACAATTGGTTTTTAGAAAGAACGTTATGGGAATGAAAAATGAGTATTTTTCTTTTAATTGGAAAGGCTTGCCTTGATATTTATTTGTTGAGTAAATTATTAGGTAGTAAATATTTAGCTCATTGTTAAAGAGCATTGTGAAAAATGTGCTAAAAAATCATGTGCTACTGTTATTGGCACATGAGGTATGCAAAATTTAACCGATGAAGTAAGCAGAAATACACGTAGTGCTATACGAGACGGAAGAAATGTCCCATCGCTTAGCATTCGTCAAGATGGCGTTTAACAGGTTTGGACAGGCCCACAACGAAAAATTTCCCCCTTTCTTCTATCCGCGGGGGTCCCGGCACAGGGCGCACTTGCTCCTCTCAAAAGAGTAATAAAAGAAATGTGTAATTAGTCAATTAAATAACTTTTATTTATTTTTAAATAATTTAGTTTTTGAAGTTGGTAAAGTGGTTTTAATGGAAAGTGAAAAAGCATATACTTTTGAGAACGCTATTGTAAGGGGGAATAGATCATAGGCGTAACCAGGGGGGGGGGGGCTGGGGGTTCAAACCCCCCCATTGGGTATGTACTTATTTAGGCACATTTAGGCACACAGAAAAATTGCTGGCTACGGCCTTGCAAAGCACAATTTTTTCCCCCTAAGAAAATTAAATGCATATGATTTTTTTTCCTTTTCTCTGAAGGGTTGCGATCATGGCCAAAGTATGCAGCTCATAACAAAGAAGACTTTTCATCTGGTTATAAGGTTATAATCAACCCCCTTATCAGCTTGGGGGGGGGGGGGGGGGGTAACAGCGAAAGGTGGCTTCAATCACCGTACCACACACAGACAGAAATCCTTTCAATCACTCCAGAGGGTTTTCTTTCCTTCTTGATGTCTTTTTTACCCAAAGGCAGCAATCTGGGAATACAATCGCACAAGTAATAAGTTTCCTGGAAAATATTCTCTACTGTGATGGAGTCCTAAAGTCCAATTGTCCTAATGGGTTAAACCCTCAAGCCAGGAAGGGATGCTCATCAAGCAACTTAAAGAGCAGTTTGTATTTATTTATGACTTCCTGTCCAAACACCCATTTTGGTAAAATCTTTTTTGTAGACGAGCCGATTGGAAAACTGATGAACTGTATTTGCATTGCATTCTCATTTACAGATGTTCTCTCATCTCTTATATTTTAAATGTTTTTTTTTTCTTTTCTTATTATGAAATTATATTTATGATTTTTACTTATTATTTTTTTCTTATATGTCCATCACTGATTGCATTACGACTCTGGAAATCAGCCGTTCAACGTTTCCAATCTCACTGCTACGGTTTAATGCTGCATTTTAATTTACAATCAAGTATTATTTATATTTTAGCTAAATTTTTAATTATTTTCTATACATAATAATGTTTGCACTCCAGCGATGGACACGTTCATCATCCAAAAAGAAAAGAAAATTTGATTCAGAAGCTTCCACTTCTGACTTCTGAGGTATGCTTTGCTACAAATTTAACAAATTTTTTAGAAATTTATTGTGTGGATGAGCATTTTTGTAGGGGAATTTGGATTTTTTTCTCTAAAATTCGACTATTTCCCGGTTTTAATATCATGAATGCCTGGACATAGAAGATTGTTTAGCGTTAAATATTGAATTTTCTATTGCGTTTGAATTAAAAAATAAACTAATAGATCTAGTAAGGAATGTTTAATGTTTTTGTGAATCAAGGCCGTATCCAGAATGAAAGGGGGACCCACAGGCAGCCCCACAGAAATCTTTTGCAATGTATCATATATTCCTCCCTGAAACTTTGCTTTACATAAGTGTGTCGGGGTCCCCCGAAAAAAAGTTCTGGATACTGCCTTGGCTCCGGAGCAGGGGGGATCATGTTAAGAATTAGGAAGGGCAGTGTATGCTTCAAAATCATACCCTTTATATATACATATATATGGATATATATGAGTAGAAATGATGTTAATATGAATTTTTTTACATGTATGATAGCTTTTTGATGTATATATAGTAGATGTATGTTTAGATCTTTGATCTATAATGCTTAGGATAACTCTGGAGGCAAGGGTTCGAGGGCTCTCCCCAGGAAACTTTTTGAATTCTTCCTAGCAATGCAATTTCGGGATACTTTGGTGATGTTAGAGGAAACAGAAAGGAGTTTGGTTACTCTCCCCCCCCCCCCCGCAATTTTTTTCAAAATAAAGTCTTATATCTTTTAAGTTACTTTGGTGTCTCTCGTGATAGTGTTCAATGTCCTTTCCCTGAAAGTGTTTCTGAAAGTAGTGTCTTAAAAGCGTAATTTCTCTTCTTTCTTTTTTTAAAACTTGTGATCTGAATTTTTTTGCCGGGGGGGGGGGGAGGAGGGAGGAGTTGACTTGCTCCGAGGGGGTAGTTCCCCCCCCCCCCGGGAGATGCCTGAAATAAACACGGAGTATATCTTTAGAGACAAGTATTTATGACTAATACATTTTCAACTCTTTTACACTTCTTATTGGTGCTTAGTCTGTACATTTTAGGGTGACCCCCCCCCTTTCACCAACTCTAGTTACGCCTATGGAATAGATAGTTTTATGAGGGAGAATCATTTCATACTTCCTGGTTGCTGGTGGCCCTCCAAAATTATTCCTGCGTCCACCCTTGGTTCAAGAAAAAGGATTCAGACGGGGGGGGGGGGGGGGGGGAAACAATCTTTAAGATTCACGAATTAAAAATTTCTCGAAACTGAAGTGGTAAATGCGAATTGCAAACGAGAAATCACTTAAACATAAAGCGGAGTATAGAACAATGCTTTTTTTTTTGAAGGTGTTGTTGAGTAGTTAGTAGACAGCTAAAAAAAAATCAGTAAAATTTAAATATAAAATAAACTTCGGATTTAACTCGAACTTCTTATTGGCCTGCTCTATCTCTCTACTCCCATTTGCATAATGGAAAACATAAATTTATGCATTATTGCCTCCTCCTCAAGTTCAACAGCGCAATCGCCCCTGCCTAACTCAATGACGCAATCCAAAAATTCCATTTACAAAAAAAAGAAAAAGAAAAAAAACTTCGCTTCCCCCTTACACACACAAAACTATATACAGTAAAACCTGTAAAGTTGACCACTTTTGTCAGGAACGGATTTCGCCCTATATTATAAAATGTAGGGAAACCTTTGTAAACTTTACCAATAATTTCCACACCTTTCTATATTGACCACTTATATATACGCCAAATTTGGGTGGGAGTATTATAAAAAAAAACCCTGTGTAAGTTGACCGCCGAATTATTACTATATTTATTTGTTTATCTATTTTTGGAAATAAAAAAAACTTAAATAACTTCTCCAGAATATTTTTATGCTATAATGATAGACAAGTATTTGTCTGGATAGATGAAACATCAATATAAAATTTGCCTAAACCTCTTTATAAAGCTAGGAAAACTTTTCAGAGTAATAAAGTTAGAAAAACTTTAGTTAACTGTATGGGAAAACTACTATGAGCAGTCTTTTATTCAAAGTTTTTTCTTTTTTCTTCTAGCTGATCTAGCCATTTTGAAAAAAAAAAAACAAAATATGTATTTTTAGGAAATCTTTACCATCAAATAACTAACTTACATAAGTAATAAGATATTTTTCTTCATTTTAACTAAGTGCTTTAGTTTTAAAGTTGTATAGGATACATTGTAAGTTATTCAGGTTAAATTTCTGTAATGAGATTTTAGATAACTGAAAAAAAAAGCTAATTACTATTTTAAAGTAACATTAATACATGAAGTGACATTTTAATTAGTTACAAATGAATAAATTTATAGTGTAAGATAACAAAAAAAAATCTCCACCCTATATGTTGACCACTAACGTGCTGCACCACAAGTGGTCAACTTATACGGGTTTCACTGTATATACATACAAAGGTGCCCATCTGGGGAGGTTCATGGCGCAGACTGTTCCATCAAAAGGGTGGAGGGGTTGCTTACAGGGGCATTTGGGGGGGGGGGGGGAGGCTTGATGGACTGTTTGGCCTATTTGGGAAAGTCATTGATTTTAGGGGGGTTCCGTAGCTTTTAGGGGATATATGCATGTGACTATATATGCATATATATAAATAATATACACAATATAGTTATTTATATATATGCATATATAATTACTTATTATTTTTTTTTAATCCGAAAACTGATAATGGTGGGGGAAGATAATGTTCTGAAAAAATGCAGCCAAAACGTTTGACCCACATAAATCTATTAATCTATCCCCCCCCCCCCCCCCGCACACACACACCCCACAAAAAAAATTCTGAAAAAAAAAATTGTGTTTCATGTAATTCTGATAGCGCAACTTGTGCCATGATTTCTTTCCCCTCCTCCGCGGACACCCCTGAATTTATGTATTTTGTATAAAATCATGTAATTCTTTCATTTAAAGATCTCCCTCTTTTATTTAAAGAACGTCAGAAAGGGGTTTTCTATTCACTTAAATTTGACACACAAAAAGAAAATCTTCGTAAAATTCCTTCCATAAATGCGACTACCGACTACAAATGAAAGAAATAAGGGCTTGAACAAAAAGGAATTCAGGAACTAAAAAAGTACGCAAAACAGAAAAGAGGTTCCGAAAGAACAAACTAATCCCTCAACATCTGAAAATTTTCCCCAAGTAGAACATTGCTTTGAAAATAGAAAGAATCCGTCTGTATAGTTAACTTCGATTGGCTACAGTGAATCTTAGCTTTCTAAAAGACATCGCATATTACTCCAATAAGACACGCCTGTTCGACGGATGACTAGATGGTAGGTAGACGAATTGTTGGGCATTTATCGCTACGTGGTTTGGTTTTAGTTCTGTCATTACGGAGAAGAATGAGTTCGAAGTTATGTTTTCTCGGTTCGCTCGAAATAAGCATTGTTTCGAATGCGTTTACGACCACATTATAATTTTAGTACTTCCCGTGCAAATTATCCTTTATGTGGGTAAACAATATGGTTTTTTGAAATATGCAAGTTTCTTCTGCAATGGCGTATGGCGGTAGAGATGAACTAGAGTTAACAAACATTTTTGATAAAGATGATAATGATGTAAACCTTAAAGCTGTAGACACAGAAGATCCTTCTTCTCAATCTGAGAAAGCTGATTTTGATAGTGACAAAAATATAGACGAGCTAATCAATAGCACAGACTCGTTGTCTTCTAGCACATCCATATCAGATTCTGATTTAACATCAACAGATAGCGAAGATTCTCTTGCTTTGTCCGAGTCAGAATCTATAACTGATGTTACCCCACTCAATTCTCCATATTGTGATAGTCCATTGCCACAGGGTAAATCACTTGAACATAAGTCAAATGATGATGGGAAATTACATCAAAAAGGAGAATTAGATAAATCGGCAGACAATAGCCGTCGTCCAGAAGCGAATATTTTGATCAGAGCAATTGAAAAATTAGAAATGGAAACTCAGCAAAGGAGTGATTCAAATGCCATATGTTTTAACGTTGCACGCAAAAAGGCCTCTGCTTTATCATCTGATGAGAGCAAAAGACTTGAACAAGAAAACCAGCGTCTTTTCAAACGTGCCATATCACAGCAAAGTCGTATTAGGTCGCTTTATCCCATGTCAAATCAGGCAGCAGAAAAAAATCTTGATATTAAAGTTCACTCAGAGTTGGGGAAGAGTGACAGTGATATATCTGTATGTACAATTTTAACAAAATTCATTTCATTTTGGTACTTGTTTTGAAATTGCAATGTGAACCAATAGCATATGTTAGAATTTAGGATTTATGCGTACAGTTATCCTAATTTCATTAATTATTTTTTTTATCACTGCATGTATAAAAAAAAGTATTTGTTTAGTTATATTTTAGTACCAATCATCTCATTTTGATGTCCATTAGGTTTGAATTGCTAAACTAGAAATTTCAAATTGGGCATCTAAAATTCATGATTTTTATACACGACAGAATCTTCTAAGTTGTATTTAAACATCAAAAGGATTTGCTATTTAGGGCACTACTAAATGTCTGCAAATGCATTCAACTTAAGTGGAACTGATAAGCGGTATTCCTTCTCTATAAATGTTGTTGATGATCAAGCTATGACCTCAAAACTAATGGATTAAAACAAAAAACAGATAATGCATTAATATTATGGTCTTTTTCAATCTGAATATGCAACATAATTTTTAAATTAATGTTATCTTGCATGTGTATTGTTTCTATTTAATGTTTTTTTTTAATATAATCTCATGTTCATTAGGCTTAAAAAAAAAAACTTACATTTTCTGGGCATTGAAATGAAAAATCTATCTTGATGTCTAGTTTAAAAGTTGTTTTTTCCAACTGACTGATGTTAATGCATGCAAATAACTTAACTAATCAGCCAACTTGTATTTGTGACTTATTTAACTTGATATTAAACAAAGGCGGCATTTTAATATTTTAAAGTAATTGAGAGAAAAACAATTGTTTTAATGGCTAAGAAAATCATTTGGTTGAAAAATTCTTTCAAATTTGAAGTTTCTCTGCAATTTAATCAAAAGTTTTTTCTTAATTGTGAGGATTTTTCATATTAGGATTGTGCACCAAAATATTTATGCAAAGTAATAGAAAATGAACTTTTCATTTAATTGTGAAAAAACTCTTAAAATTAGTTAATTTTGTATTTTTACGAAAGATTTTATCATATATTTTTGATTTGTGTTCTTAAACAAATTTAGGTCTGCCAAAAGACAAACTGAAATTCAAAGTCCTATCTTTCTCATTTTATTTTAGTTTAAATTCTTTGAGGGGGGGGGGGGGGGAGAAAGAAAAGCATGATATAAGTTATTAAATAATTTTGTTTTTTTTATAGCTTAAATTACATTCTAGACTTTGCTGAAACAAATAATATATGCATACAAAATGAGAAGGAAAATAATTAATCATATGCATATAAGTAAGCCATGTGTTGATAAATGAGTTATCTTGTGCACCCGAGTAAAATCCAATTTTAATACAAATCATCAGGATGAGAAATAGTATCCTGCTCTTTTTTCCTGACATTAAAACTGCTTATTTTTAGAGAGCTTCATTAAATAATTTTGGAACTTCACTTTTTAAAGGCAAAATTATTAATATGTACATTTTCAGCTTAAAATGTGTTATCTTATTTCTTGATGGTGAATGCTGATTTCTTACTGGGTTTGTATTTTTCATTATTTTATTCAATAAGTCTAAAAATGGATATCACGTGTTATCTGATGTCAATATTGCAAAATATTATGGCACGATAAATTGCCTAATAAATTAATCTGTTTTTAAATATTTTACTTGGAACTCAAAACAATTTTCCTCACAATGATACAAACATTATGATGTTGATAAATATGTATAGAACCGCAGTCTACATTAAATTACATTTTTACCTAATGTGTGGCAAAAAATAATTTTATCTCTTTTTACCCATGGAAATGTGTTATTTAACTAACCTTTACTTTCTGCTTATAATTAATTGATCAGAAAAAAGTAAATTCATTATTGGTGGAGGTTCAATATTACTAATTTTTTGTTGTATGCATTTCATCTTTCTTCATAAATCTTTCTGAAGAAATTTTGATCTTATTTGTGTTTGTAGGGGTTGAAAGTCTGGACATTTTTATTAGTCTATCTGTGGAAGCAGGACTTGTGGTATCTGAAATACAACACATAGCGGAAGATATAAATTAACTTTGGGAATAACATTGACATGTATTTCTCCATCAAAGTCTAAAGAATGTATTCTTTTATTGTTGCGCTCAAGTAAGAATGAAACAGCAATTAATTTGCTTTTATAATTTTGCTTTTAAATATTATTATTATTTTGGTTTCAAATATATTTTGTTTTTAATTTTTTTTATCATTGCTGCTTCTGGGCTGTTATTTTGCTTAAGCTTTTAAAATTTTATTTTGTATGTTTCTTTTATTATGCAGACCTTAAAAGTAATTGCTTTAATTTACAATTGGGATTGTTATTTTAAGTTTTGTTGTTGCTTGTTTTTACACTTAATTTTATGCAAGGAGCAAAAAAAAAGGGGCCTCGGTGGCCGAGCGGTCTTAGTACCAGTTTCCGCCCGCTGTTTGCGCGCAGTAACGAGGTCGTGGGTTCGATTCCCACCTTGCCCTGGGTGCATTTCTGTTATTTCCTCTCTTTGTGATGTAATAAAATCTATCATGTATTGTCTTGTGCTATAGGTCATATTAGACGACAGTTCATAAGCGAGTCCCGAGACTAAGCACACGAACTGGAAAATAAATGTACTTCAATTCAAGCAAAAAAAAAAAAAATCAAACAACAAAAAAAACTTAATTTCTAGTATTTACAGAAAATGTTAGCTTTCTCATTTTGCAAAAGAGCATGAATTTCGTTTGTCGCACAGGCGAGTTTTTCCTGATTTCAATGCTTCTAACCTTAGCAAACTAATTTAAAGCAGAGATTTTTTAAAAAGCATTTCTAGTATGAAAACTTCAGGCAAAATTATAAATGTTTCATACTATTCCTTTTACTATTGTTTAGTGTTTCTTCTAAATCACATTAACCATAACTCTTAATTTCAATAAAATATTATATAAACTGGACTGAATGATGTAGCATAGCCATCAGGGCAGGGACGATCAGAGGTTTCCTACATTTTTCAAAAGAAATATCAAAATATTTTTTGTATAAATATTTTTATAAACACCTCTCAATGTTTAAATTTTTATTTATAAATGCTGAGGAAATAAAATTTACAACTTTTGAAGTAATCTAGTATGTATGCATACATCACATCTTAACCTTTTATAAAAAAGTAAGAACAAGTGTGTAGCAAATCCCCATCATGAAATTCTCCTTTAAACTTTTGCAAGTTTTATTAATTATTCTAGAAACCATATTTTTAGTTTTCTTTTTTTAAATTTAAATAACTTATTTTATTGTCAGTATTGACATTGAATCTAATAAAATCCATCCGATAACTCATTGCATGCTTCTGTTTCAGCCAGTTTTTCTCTTTGCAGAAAGTAATATTCATAAAAAGTGAAAAATCAATGTGTGTGTTGTCACACTTTTCTTTGTTAAGAAATACTGCTTAAATGTTTTGTTGGGCTTGGGTCAGAATATTTCAATGTCCACTCAAATAGCTGGACCTGATAAGCTTGAAACCAGGATTTAGTGGATCTCAATCTCTGGGTTCTTCAATTATCCTGCTGAAATATTTAGTCTCCAGAAAATATCAAAGGCACTTCCAATAATAAAAATCTACTTACTGCAAGGATGTCTGGATAGGCTTCTGAATCTGCCTTTGTTATCAGATAAGCAATTAATGTTTCATTAGTAGCAAAAGTGCTCCAAATCATCACATAGTCACCTCCAAATTGATGCCTTTAAAAACATGATGTTTCAGACCAAAGATCATGCCAGTAGCATCCTAAACTGTCCATTCTATCAAAATTATTATAATTATTAGGTGTTTAATCTTTCATTTTATGGAATTTTTTGGCTTTTTGGTAACAATGTGTTCAGCTTGTGAAAGAAAGTTGCAAATCATTCACAATTTGAGAAAAAAATCCTGTTCTGTATTCCTTGACTAACAACAGTTCTCACTTGACAAGGAGTAGGTGCACAAATGCGTCCAGTACCTTTCCATTGAGCGCAATTATTGCTAATTTTAAGAATGTTCTTCAACTTCATTCTCATAGATTTTTACTTTCCTTAATTTATTTCAATAAATCTTGACATCTGTTTAAATTAAAAAAAACTGTTGCATACAGTAACACACCCAGAATTTTGCCTTGGGTGGGACCAAGGTCAAACAGGGTTCGTACAGTCCTTAAAGGTTCTTAGAAAGTCCTTAATGTTCATTTTCATTTTTAAGGCCTTAAAAAGTCCTTAAATAGTCCTTATTTTTTATTCCAGGTGCTTAACTCTCTAATGCCCAAGTTTTTTTTATCGCCGTCCGCCTTGTGGCCGAGTTGGGAATTAGAAATTTAATTAACCATTTCTTTCATTGTCTTACATTGTGGTTAACAGTTTGGTAGAAATTTTTAGTGTTATTTTTGTTCAATCATTTCTTTAAATTACTTAAATTTGACTAAACCCTCTAATGCCCAAGTTTTGCTATCGTTGTCTGCCTTGAGGCGGAGTTGGGAATTAGAGGGTTAATTTTTTTTTGTTAAAATAAGAAGGTACCCATGCGCTTCATTTGTTTTGCAATCGTTTGTATTCTTCACAAAAATCAAACTTCTTTCCTTTCAACTACTTAATCGAACCTCAAATTTGGTTTGCTCGGGACCGTTACTATTCGTGGCTTTCGGACAGACCCAAAATGGCAGATTGACATGACCAAAAATGGCGGATTTACATAAACATCAACGCATTTTTACTTCAAATTGCAGTGCTTTCTCAACTGGTAGATAAATAAGTAACTTTTTTTTTTTTTTTGAAAAGGTGTAACTAAATTGTTGCGTTATATATTTTTGCAAGTGTTCATGGATTTTGATAAAATGCTTGAACTACGACACCCAATTCAGTTAAAATAAACTTGTACCCACCCACATGGCAACTCCCAATTTGCTATCTGAAGCAATTGTATGAAAAAGAAAATCGAGCTACATCTTAAAAAAAAAAGAAAATATTAGTAGACAAGTCGAATCAAAGCACCAAGCATTTGTACAAAATGCAATGGTGGCCAGTAACTGGGCACCATTTAAGGCCGCAGAAAAAAAAATCACACAAGTTCCCTCATTTTGCTTTAAAAAAAGAAAAGAAAAAGGAATAAAATTTGAAAAACGTACTTTTAAGGACTCCGGGAAAGGAAAATTTAGGGCAACGTGCACAGTGCACTTAAGGAACCGATTTCCTTTTTTAACATGGTTGGGTTTTCTTATTCTATCTTGGTTTCCTGAGTTTAGCTAATGTAAGAAATATATCTACAAGATTACTTTCATTTGAATCAAAACTTACTGGTATTTATTGATTTAGCAATTTCTTAAATTAATATTTTTTCTAATTTTACAACAACAAAAATAGAGTATTTTTGAAAAAAGGCCGAATTTTGGGATTTCAAATTTGTAATTTGATACTATTTCTTAAGTAAATTTACAAAGTAAACAATTTTTTTTTCATGAAAATTGTTACTAAATCTAAATACATTCTAACCAATTATCAATAAAGCAAGTAGGAGCAGCTCTTAACAAGTAATCAGTAAATAAATATTGCTTTTGAAACTTGTTTTTTAATTTAAGGGAGGGGAAATACTTCAAAGAAGCATATCGTTGACATCTAGATCAATAGAAGGGATACATTTAACTAATATGTAGGCAAAAAAAAAACTTTCAGTTTTTTTTTTTTTTTTTTTTTTGCGTTTGGCCAATTGCACGTATGATTATCGCATATTTATACTGTTAAAGGTAAAAGAATGATTTATTTTTATTATCATTTTTCTTACGTCTTACTCTAATAAGCGCCGAGTTGCAACTCTCCCGATCTTTTGCTAAACAGTTTGTTCTCCCATTGCTTTTTTAGATCAAATAAATTCCCGTATCGAAAAAATTAATTTTTTTAAGCAATGTTTTAATATTTAGTAATTTTTAGCGACCAATTTGACTTCGCGATCGTTCGCTGTGGGGTTTTGTTGTGATGATATTTGTTGCGTTAATCAAAATTTGTATCTTGTGAAATTTCTTAATTTGCAGTAAATTGAGGGAATCAACAGCTTCTTAAACCTATACACCGTAGTTGCCAAATGCTCCGTTTCTCCTAGTTTTTCTGATTTTATTTGTGAAATTCGAAAATTCAATTTTTTGCAAAAAGATCCGATTTTTCAAGCTGATGGATGTACAAGTTTTTTTATCTAAAGGGATTGTAGTACTACAAAACAAGAAAACATTTTAAGAACATTTTTAAAAAGATATTTATTAATTTACATTAATTTTCATAACTTAAAACGCAAAAGTGTAAAAACCTATTTTTTGGAAACTTGCTAACATCTAGCATGTGCTTCGCCGAAAATTGCACCCAGCTTTTGAGATTTCTATCTTTTTGCATCCTGTAAATATATCACTTATTTAAAAAGTTGACAGTTGTTTTAGTCTGCTTGTTTTATTATTTTTTTAAAAAAATTGTTCAATATTTTGAAACTTTATTTTAGTTAAATTTTGATAGTTACCATTTGAGGGTAATGTACAAAGTTTTAAACGAATTAGCTCCATTTTTTATTTGTATGTTGTTTCCAAAATGAAATATTTTTCTCAAATTGAAGAAGTTTTTTCTAAATTTTGTAAGCTCTTCTAAATGATTTAAAAAAATTATTTATGGCAGAGATAAAAATTTAAGTAATCCTAAATTGAGATGCTGGCAATATAAGTTAAGTAAAATGAAAAAAAAAATTTAATTAAGCAAAAATTCTCAAGACAAAGTGCAGCGTTTTTTTTAACAATTTTTTTTATTTAAATTGTTTTTTTTTTTTCATTTAACTTGTATTTTATAGCACTAACCATTTTTGATAATTTTTCATATCATGATAATTTGCTTATATATGATTAATGCTTGTGTTCTGTGCTACTTATTACTAGCTCCAATAATTATTTAACTCCCTGACTGTATCGGACATTAGAAAAGCAACAAATACAAATACAAAAGTGACGACCAGCAACAGGCTCAGGGCCCAGCTAGTGAAAGAGAGCTCTATAAAAGTGTTTGTGTTGTGTTCCTAATAAAAATACGATGTTAAATGAATTTCCTCTTTCAATAATGCTTCCTTCTGATATAAACATAACAGTTTGTATATTTCGAAAAATTTGTGAAGTCCTTAAAATTTTTTGTAGGTGCTTAAAAAGTCCTTAGAAAGTCCTTATTTTTTGTTTTGCCAAAAGAGTACGAACCCTGTCAAAATTTGAGGTACACCAGATATTGATTTTGCTGGATATTGGATGTTTGGTGTCTCTTGTCTGATAGATCTGCATTGATATCCAACTATGATGATAGAAACCTGTAAATTCTATACCTATTTTTAAACATCCTACAGCTTCCAACTGCGTAGTAAGTTTGTAATACACATATATTTATAAAACATAGTAATTAATTTAATTTAAAAAATAAAGTTTGATATGCCAGATGCCCGAATCAATCATTCTGTTACCGGATCAGATTCTGGATACTTAAGAAACTGTCAGATACTGGATATCTGATAGCAGACAGTATAGAATTTAGAAAAAGAAATGGAAGCTAATCTATGTTATGAGAAGTATTCTAAAAATAAAGGAGTTAGCCAGTTTTTCAAATTAAATGAGTTTTTTTTCCATTTATTATGAAATCACTTTTTGGTAAGACAACCTTATGAGAGCCCATGCTTTCTCGGGAGAGGAGAACCGGTTCCGCCCCGCCCCCCATTGGTGCCCAACTGGTTGAAAACAAAAGAAATCTAGAACTTTACTCAAAATTATATATTGGATAAAGCTTTTCAATTTGAACATTTCGAGTAGGAAATCTGAGCATAAGAAGAAAAACACATGACCAAGTATTATTACAAAAATTGTTTTGAAAAAACTAACTTAAATAGACTAACTTTACAAAGATAGCAGTATATTGAGTTAAGTAGATAATTAGTAGATAATTTATCAAATTAAAAATGGCAAAATAAATATATAAGTAAAAACAGGGCTGCCGCAGGCTACTTAAATGTTACCTTTTGCTATTTTTTGAAAATAGGCAACTTTCTTAAGAAAAAAAATGGCCCAAAAGGCGACTTATTTTTGCTAAGGCTTCTCTTTTGGAGCCTTTTTTTTGCCAATATAACTATTCATATGAAAATACTCAAGATATTTTCACTTCACCATTTTTATATGAAAAAAAAACCTTTCTTCACCTTCCTTTATAGACACAAAAGGACCTGGACACTTCCACTGTATTCAATCAGCAATCAAGGTATGACTTAATAATGGAATAATCTACTCTTTACTCTTATTATTGTTTTTCTTTCTTTTTTTTTTATTAACCAGGAAATTATTCAACTCTCAGGGTGTCAGGAAATGGTAATATACTGGAAAAGGCAGGAAAATTTAGAAAAATTTCTAAAATCTGGAAAGTTTTTTTGAAAATAATTTTAAGCATGCCTCAAAGATACAATAATTTTTATTATCATTGAACATTGTGCCTTATTAAATTGAAATTCTATGATTATCTTACTGTAAAAAAGTTCTTTAATTTGCAATTTTTGGACTGCTGATGACAAAAGTTTTAAAAATGCAAACTGTTTGCATCCGCTGTGGGAATGAGTGACCTGAATGTGTTGGATATCGCTGAATGTGGATTGCTTTGAGAAGTCTAATTCTTAAAACTCTCAAAAACCAACTTAGTTTCTTAAGAATTGACCATCATTTTTAAAAATTATTATTCAAAATCAGCTTAAAACGAAACTAAATTCATGTAACCCAAAGGCGGTGTTTGCTAATGACATCACGATTCAGTTTCTGTGTTATGGAAGGAACTAAAAATGAAAATGAATCAAGTGAAGTTATGCTTGTTGTTGATTTTATTAAAACAAAGTTGCTTTAATTTTAATCTTATTCCAGTTATAATGCAAATATTTCTAAATCACTACTTTTAAAAATTTAACTTTTAAAAACCTTTCCTCCCGACCAAGTGTGTAAAAATAAGATGATTAATTAAGAGTGAGCTTCTGGGTGAGAAGCATTGAAAACAGGGTTCCTTGTAAACTTGAAACACATGTCTGCAATTTTTGCAAATTTTGGGCTTAATTTCACGTTGATTTTCAATTTTTACAATACAGTAGAGCCTGGGTTATCCGAGCCCCAACTAACCGAGTTCCCGGTTAATCGAGGTACATTTGCCCTTGAAAAAAAATTTTTTGGCGGCTGATGTAGGTGTCATTGACTGACGTCAGTCATCCAATTATTTTCTGGTGATATAAAGACCTAGAACAACAGTCAGGGACAACTTCAACAGATCTTTTATGGCTGCAACCATTTCGTAAAACGGCAGCAGAGAAGAGAGCGAGTTCCATTAAACAGAAAACAATATATATACCAGACCTTCCCCCAGGATTGAAAAAGGGCAGGGTGCTACTGTAAAAAAAGGGGCACTTTTCCAAATTTAGGGCATCTTATCGAAATAAAGGGCACACGTAATTTGAAGTAGGGACTGTTCATAAATGATGTCACACTTATTTCCATGTTGGACCGTCCTCCCCCATTGTCACATGTTACGCTATGTTGCACAAGCAGAATGTCACACTTCCTGTTACCCCTCTCCTCCCCTTGTCACAATTTCACGACCCCCCTTCTCCCTAGAAGCGTGACATCATTTATGAATCCTCCCGTAGTAATACTTTATTATTGCCATAATTTAACATTTTAGTCAAACATCAACATCATCACAGAGAAACTGAGCATTGACCAATATATATAAACTAATTTGACAATATTCATTTTTAAGATCGTTTTCAATATTTAAAGTAAAGCATGAAAACATTCTGCTTGTATAATTCAAGGCAACATCAACCAATAATGATTTTAAATTCAATAAAATATCTAGCAAGGATTTTCTGAGTTATACATTTTTACTAATTTATGAGAGTATTTCTGTTCATTCCAGTACTTCTGAAGATCTGATCACCTCTGAGGAATAATAAGAAAATAAGAATATATCTTTTCTTAATACAATAAAGCTTGAGTAATAATAATTGGAGCCCGGATTTTGATGACCTAAATGATCACTGAGAATGCCCTTTAAAATTTTCAACACATCCTAAAAACAGCAAAATTGCAAAAAATGCCATTATAATTAATCAAGAATACCAATTGAAAGCAATGGTTTAGCTTAAAATGACAATAGTATTTTTTAAAAAAATTAAAAGAAGCAAAATTAATATAATACATTTTCATTAAAGATTGAAATAAATGTTTATTAAAATAAGGAGAGAAAAAGGAAATGTTTAATACGTGGATTCCTCACACATTGCCATGTCTCCCCCCCCCCCCCCCCGCAAGTTTTATTACATTTTAAACTTTTATTTCTTGAAATAACTAGAAAGCACCATTAAATTGGGATTCTTAAATGCTTTTTCATATTATGAATAGTAAATAGTTTCTTATTTGAAAGAGCATTCTCTCTTATATTTTGGTTAGTTTTCTCAACTACAGATGTAATGAATGCATATTTGACCCAAATGGGTCCTTTATAAAGATGAAAAAAAAAAGAATTTTCTTATTAGTCTTTGGGAACCTACTGTTCTAAATTTTATGAGATAGAGAGTTTTTGAGAGTTGCAATATAATCAAGCACAGAATCATTGGAAGAGTTTCAGGCTACACACAAAAAATTACCCAAAGCCAAAAAAGAGCCATAAAATGATGTGAAAAAAAGAATCCCCAAAATCTCAAAAAGTGCCCGAAAAATCTTGCCTGTCGGCCCTAAAAGAGGTCATTATCATTATTAATTTTGTAAAATGTTTAAACTAAAAAAAATTCTTATTTATTTTATGATTTGTGATAATACTACTTCTTTTCAATAATTGTTTATTTAGCAAACAGTTTTCAATAATTGTGTATTGTTTTTTAAAGAAGTCGGACCCAGGTAAATTAACAATTTTCTAAAAATTTCTTATTTATCCACAATTTAGTATTTTCTAAAAAGTAAATAGCTGTCAATACTAAAATCAAATTTGAATAAATGAAACAATAATAGTGATTTAATAATGGTGAATAATAGTGATAAACGCAATTTTCGACAAACACGTGTTCAATATCTGCACAGTTCAAGAAAAAAAGCAGAAACTTAAAATAAAATGAAAAATAAGCAGATTTAGTGCAGCATGTGTGAAAAATATCTTCTAATTTAGAAAATAATATAAATTTGTACCCGATGCAAAAGGATTAAAATCTCTAACTTAGAATCCAATTTTCGGCGAAGCACGTGCACGATTTTGGCTGTTTCTATCTTTATACTTTTTTTATTTTTTAATTATTAAAATGAAACGACAAATAAGAAAATTTAAGGTAGTGCATGCAAAAAATATTTTACAACTTTCAAGATAATTGAAATAATTCCAGGATGGAAAAAGATTGAAATTTCAAACACGGTAAGCAATTTCCGGTAAGAATCGGCAGAAAAACTAGTTTCCGTGTGGCCCAAAAATTAACTCCTATTTCTTTCTTCTTTATTTAAATTTTAGTGGACAAGAAAATTTGGGAAAAGGTCACGTGTCAAGATAAAAGAAAGGGTTTTAGCATTAGCAAATGGTAGCCACTATGGCTACTTCAATGAAAACAATGGTCGCCAAAACGTGAAAATTGGTCGCCGTCGGCGACTGGCGATCGCGAGTTTTGAGCTCTACAAGAAGGGCGCAATTCCACTAACAAAAGGGCAAGATGGGCGCGTTTCCCGAATCCAAGGGCGGGCAGGGCGCGGCGCCCTCCCGCCCAAGCCTGGGGGAAGCACTGATATACAGTAGAACCCCGGTTATTCCAAAAGCACGGGACCGTAACGTTTTCGGTTAATCGAGGTACCATTGAAATTTTCGGATAAGCGAGAAGTATAGGCGAAGGCCATATTTATAACTCACATGTTCCCCCCTGCGCATAGAACTTCTTAGAACTGCAGAATACACTGGATTGCCAAGCAGACTTACCGGCTCTGAACTTGAATGTAACACAGTTGTTGCAATAAATTCTATACGAAATATTAATATTTTACATTTGTGTCATTTAGTATTATACATTTTATCATGTACTGACAATATTTTTGGTAGATATCTAAAAAACGGGCCATTTGCCCTTTATGAAAAAATAATTAAAAAAAAAAAAAAAAAAACGGAGCATTTGCCCGTTATGAAAAAAACCCAAACAAATGAACCATTTGCCTTTTCGGTTAACCTTTTCCCAACGGCGGTACAGCATATGTACCGCGAAAAAACGTTTTCTGGCTGCGGCTGTGGTACACCTGTTGTACCAAGCTTTTTCTTCCCCTCTCACTCGCTTCTCGAAGGCGATAATCCTTTAAAACACGCCCACGGTCAGAAGCGGTGAATGGACCTCAATGCTCTTCCTTTGGGGGGTCCGTCAATCAAAACTAGTTGGCACGTTTGTGTCCGCCCCCGTGGCAGAAACGCGGCGACATGGCGACAATGTCGCAGAACGGCACGGATTTCTTGCAGAAAGATTTTCATTTTTTGAAGAAAAAAAAATAATTTTGGGAGAATTCACATCTTTGTGCAAAATTACTGATATCGTTCTGCATAATCACTTTGTTTTTCTGCAGACAATGAGTCACTTTCCAACATCCTGGATTAGACAAAAGCACAAAAGTAGGCTATCATTTAGATGATTTTCAAAGCTCTCCATGCCCTACCTCTTTCTTTGCAGAAGTTAAAATCATTCCTTAATTTTCGTTTTTGCACTTTCTGTTCCGTATTCGGCAGATAATTCGTAATGGCGTATAATAATCGTACCGCATGTGCTTATCGATGCAATGAAAAACCATGTTTATACAAAAAATAGTATTAAATTTTTGCTCAGTATGCTTTTTAATGGTAGCAATTAATAAAAGTGTGAAAAGTATTGCAACCCGAAAACAGATGCAGAAAGATTCCTACATTATAACAGCAAAGTTTTAATATTGTACATGACATGTGGCATCAAAGAAACGCAAAAATAAGCTGCAAACTCGATGTTTGTAGCTTGTAAAAGCCAAGTATAAGTTATTTTGCACCCTAAAAGTAAACATAGTTCTAGTCTTTAGCGTTAAAACTTTAAAAAATATCAAGTTTTGTAAAATGACGCAATTTATTATTTTTTCCCCCAAACATCGAATATGGATGAGAAAATTGAACAGAATGAATGATGTATCCCCCTCTTGTAGCAGATTTATTTTACAAATATTTGATTGAGTAAATTTTTCACGAAATCGATCCAAAAGTTTACCATAAAAAATAAAAAAATAAAAAAAACTTTTCCCTAGTATACTTTGTATTTTTTAATATTTAGGAAATAATAATCAATATAAAAACCAATAACAGATGTTAAAAAGATTGTTGATCCATTACAACAATTCTTTAAAATTTCTAACATACTTTCCACGTGCAAGCGAAGGAATGCGTATGTTCTGCAATCTTTTTGCATCCGCCACAAAATCGGATTTTTAAAATTTCATCCATTTATTTTATTTTTTTCCAAAGTAAATAAATGAAATTACTTTTTATTTTAATTGAATACTTAGTTTGAAAATACGTATTTGTTCACGAAAGTGTTTAGTAGTGCGCTTTCAAATGGTATAAAATTAAACATTGAATTGCATTTTTTTTCTTTACTCTTTAGGTATAGTATAGTTACAAGCAATTAAAAAACATTAAATATAAAGTATAAAAAACGAAATAAGTAAAAAAAAAATGGTTAAGTTAGAAAAGTCATCAAAAATGAAAAGTTTCTAAATTTGCACCAAATTGTTTTTGCATTATGACAGTGATAATCAATTTAAAAGAAAGAAAAACTCCTATCTGAATGAATTGAAGATTGTTAGTAAACATGTTAAGCACTATCATATGAAGAAATGGAAATGTTGGTGTGTAGGAATAACCTTATAGTTTATTTCGGAAACCATTTTCTGTAATCCTAGAGCTTATAAAATTTAATTGAACTAATTACACAATTTTTGAAAGATGTAAAAATAGTTGGAAGAAAAATTAATTACTTCCAAATTCAAAACCAAATGAGCAATTAGGATTGAAATTTTAAGGAATATTAGTTGATCAGAAAAATAGTAAATATTACTACTGGTAGCAAATTGGATAGACTTCAATTTTTTTTATATATAAAATTATGAAATTATTGTTCAATTCTATGAAAATTTTAATATTACTACAATCACAATGATTGAACCTGAAATTATACTCTGGAAAATAAGTGCCATTTAATGGTAAATATTTTTAAATAAATGAACCTTTTACATTAGAAGAGAAAAAAGAGTTTTAGCTGTTAAAAGAAATTGAAAAACTTGTTTAGTGGCATGAATGATTTAAAAAAAAAAAAAAACCCCGAAGAAGAACAATTTTAAGTCTTCTTCCACGGGTAGCAATGTTTATATTAGAAAAAAAGAGAAAGAATTAATAAATAATTTATGAGAAAAGTTTCTCAAGAAAAGGTTTTGAAAAACACATTCATAATAGCTATAAGTTTAGTTAGTATTAGTTTTTGAATAGATTATGTTATGAATATTTTTTTTAAGAAGGATAAAAATAATTATTTAATCCAGATACTACTGCCTTTAAAGGTGTTATCATATTTAAAAATAATTTAACTTTGTGCAAGTAAACAATAATAATAAAATTACACGTTAATTTAAAGCACAAATGAGCAAAATAATGCAGACATATGTTTCGGGATTGCTTGGAATCCCTTTTTTTCAATGCGACAGGGAGCTTCTAGATGCAAAACATCTGCATCTAGAAGCTCCCTGTCGCATTGAAAAAGGGATTCCAAGCAATCCCGAAACATATGTCTGCATTATTTTGCTCATTTGTGCTTTAAATTAACGTGTAATTTTATTATTATTGTTATCATATTTCCCATCATTCTGAAGACAGCGTTTGGTCTGTACCTCTGAAAACATTTATTTTAAAACAGCCATTCAATATTTAGGAGGAAAAAAATCCTCCAAAAATGGTAAAAAGTTGATACTTTCACCAAATCTTCTACTCCAAAATCTGATACAAACTCTTTGAGGCCCGTGGAACCACTGCATTTAAAAAAAGTTTTTATGCTGTAAAAGATTATTTTTTACCATAAAAAAACTAAACTAATCTGCTATAAAAACGAAAAAATCTGCTTCATTCTTTTTGGCTCATTTATAGTTACTAATAGATTATTCAAAAAATAAAACATAAAATGCTCTGGTATGAGTTGTATGTGATCTGTAAAATACAATAACTTAAATTTAAAAGGATTTGACTTGCTTTTTTTGCTTACATCTGATTCTGTATTGAAATGTGCAATCATTTTACAGCTTTGGGATCATTCATAAATGATGTTACGCTTCGAGAGGGGTTCGTGAAATTGTGACAAAGTGTGACAAGGGGCAGGGAGGGGGTAGCAAGAAGTGTGACAGCATGCATTATACAACATAGCGTGACGCGTGACAAAGGGGGGAGGGGGGGTCCGCTGAGGTGTGACATGTTGTGACAAAGGGGGGAGGGGAGTCAAATATATGGGGAAAAGCGTGACATCATGTATGAACGGCCCCTTTGATACTAAGTCTTTATAGGGTGGGTGAATATTTTTATGTAATATTTTCAGTTCAATTTAAATTGATCATTATGTTATGCATGAAAATGAATCGCCAATATAGCTTACGCAACTTATTTTTCTCCCTTTGTGCCTCAACTTTAAAAATTTACATTTGGCTAGGATTTAAAACTTTTAACAAAATGATTAGATTACATCATTTATGTATACATAGTAATTGCAAAAATTTTGAATAAAATTACAAGGTATGAAATAATTTATGAAAACATTGAACAAACTTTTAAATTGTGGAACACTCTTGCAGAAAGATTTAGGCATTGAAAGAGTTTGTCGCAGAAAGCATAACAAAGTTCTGCCACAGGGGTGTACGCCAAACTTTGGAAAATTTTCAAGGTTCTTACATTTACTTAGTTTGATTGTAATATAATCGCAGTTTTGAAAGTTACATAATACTTGTTAGTTTCACAAGTTTTAATGCCGTTTATTTTAATTTTGTGATTATTTTGAATAGCAATTTTAATCATCAAAAATATAAAAGAAAAGGGAGACACTTTGAAAAAAAAAAGGGTTCATTGTAATTTGTATTTAAATAATTTTGAATGATAATTATTAAAAAGTTTTGAAGATTTTACTATAAAACTTGATACAAATTTACTTTATACAAATTTTAACTAGACCTCCTAAACCTGTTTTGTAATTATGCTCCTATTACGATTCAGAGTTTATGTTTGTTTCTAAAAAAATTGAATTGTAACGTACTTTAAAAAATAATTTTATAATAATTCATTTACAACAATATCAAATAATGTTATGAGCATACAAAACATTTTCCTTTGTAATGAAACGTGAATTAATTATTAGGGACCGTTCATAAAGGAGGTTACGCTTTTTTCCAACATATTTGACCCCCCTCCCCTTTGTCACAAAATATCACATTTCAACGGACCCTCCTCTCCCCTTTGTCACGTGTAACGCTATGTTGCATAAGCAGGGATGTCACACTTGTTACCCCCTCCCCCCTCGTAGCGTGACATCATGTATGAACGATCCCTTAGTGAATTTTTCTGACAAAAGTGTTTCGAGTTTTACATTAATAATTATCAAACATTTTTGTCACTAACAAATACAAGTTTCTTGATGAAAAATTTTGCAAATTTTCTATAACTTCGGACATAAGCTTTATTCAATTAGTGTTTCACTTAGGAAAAAGAAATATTTAAAGCAAAAATTCATTTAAAACAAGTCATTTTTCTTATTTTCTAAGGACTGTTTTCCGCAATCATACGTTTTATGAGCGAGTCCATGACGCAATCACTAAATTATTATGAATACCTAAAACAAAAACTTTGTACTCAACAATTGGCGTTAAATGGCACCTTTTCAGAATTATTGATATTTAGAACTTATTATTCTCTATGCATAGACATTTTTCTACTTATTATTAAAATCATGTTTATTTTTTTTCTTATCAGTCATTGATTACATAACCTAAAAAGTATAGAAATCTTATAGAAACAAAGTTTTTTTGTGTATGTTAAAAGGGACTCAAGTTGATTACCAGGTGTTTTTGTGCATGTAGAGGGTGTGTAACGGTAATCCTTTAACAATTACTTGTGGTATTTCCAATAAGAGCCTCAGAAGAATGAATGAATGGTAGACCCAAGTTTGTATTTCCCTAAAAGTTCATGCTTTGACTTGAAGTAAATATCTGCTGAGTATCCCATTCTTCAGCGACTGACAACAAAACGGTTTTTGAAACATTATATACAAAAAGGGAATGTTGCATTCTATAGAAGCAAGGTAATCCAGCAGAAGTTTTTTATGTGAATGGGCAAGGTGTTTGTGTTTGCTCCGTTTGCTTCTATTGAACTGCGCAGAGCAACCAATTGTTCTTTTAGCTCAGATTCTTTCTCTGACACTTCCATTATTTGACTACATTTTTGAGTGGAAATTCTCGATTTTTCCTCTCGAGTCTAGGGGATTAAATTTCTAAGATCATTTGCATTTGTCACTGGCTTTAGTTGAATGTTGTTTATTATGCTTTTGTACCGTAGTGAGTGTAGTGTAAGTTTTTGTAAGAGGTCCCCCCCCGTATGCATCGAAACTTCGGGACTATTTTACAAACCAAGCTTGCTTTACTTCTTTTTTTATTTATTTGTTTTTTCTCATTTTGAAAGGTCTAATGACAAATCACGTTGTTCGTCCCATTGCCATATAAAAACTGGAAAATAAAGTCTGAGCTTATGCGCACGGAAAATCTAGTCCAGTTGATCTAGTTTGCTACTAAACATGTTTCGTCGCAGAGGACTCTCCGATGAAGAAATACGAAAGTTAATGCAAGAATTAGACGACGAAAATTATACTGATAACGAGTCAGAGTGTGAGGATGAGGATGCAGCTGGAACGCAATCGGAGTTAATCGAAGAAAATGAAGAAGTTCCGATCATCGCGGCAGCAAATTCAGTTTTAATATATGAAGCGGAGAATTTAGAACAATGGGATGATCCAAAAGGCACCGATTCACCAAAGAAATTGCCCTTTACATCCCACGTGGGTTTAAAAGTGAGTGCAGAGACATTACGAGAAGAAAAAGATTATTTCAATCTTATATTTACGAATGAATTTATTGGTTTTTTGTGTGAAGAGACTAACAGGTACGCTTCCCAGAACTTACAGCCAGCAGATTTAGGCAAAAGAAAGCATGTTTTAGAGTGGAGGCCTTGCACTGTGGAAGAAGTGCGAAGATTTCTTGCATTGACATTATTAATGGGACATATTGACAAGGACGATATTTCCGAGTATTGGTCTAAAGATGAGCTAATAGAAACGCCTATTTTCGGCAAAAGCATGTCACACGACAGATATTTACAAATATTAAAATTTTTACACTTTTCCACTAATGAGAAAACTCCAAATCGTGAAGATCCGAACTACGACAGACTCTGGAAAGTACGTGAAGTTTTCAAACACATAAATTTGTGCTTTAAGAGACTGTATGATCCCACCGAAGAACTGTCAATTGATGAAGTAATTGTGAAATGTAAAGGGCGCGTCATTTTCAAACAATACATTCCAAAGAAACACAAAAGATGGGGAATCAAAATTTATAAAGTGTGCGTAAAACCGGCTACACCTACCATATGCAAGTCTACACAGGAAAAGAAAAATCAACAGGTAATCCTTCCCACTCATCAACACATACTGTAGTTACAAACATGTGCGATCATTTTAGGAATAAAGGGCACAAGCTCTTTATGGACAATTTCTTTTCTTCTCCAATGTTATTTTGCGATCTATTAATAAATTATCGCATTAATAGTTGTGGAACTATAAAACCAAATCGAAAATACTTCCCTAAAGATCTGATGAAACCGAAACTTAAACAAGGGGAAATCAAAATTAAATATGCATCAGGACTTCCAGCTTTACGCTGGAAAGACTAAAGAGACGTTTACATGCTGAGTAATATGCATTATCCTAACGAGCAAACGAACGAAGATAACAGAAGACCTATTGTGGTTCATGAATATAACCAGCATATGGTATACGTGGATTTAAGTGACAGAATGGCAAATTCGTATACATTTGGACGAAGAACTTTGAAGTGGACGAAGAAAATTTTTTTCCATCTTCTGGACCTTACAGTGGTTAACTGCCATTACTTGTTTAAATTAAATTTTCCAAAAAGTACGCATAAAATGTTTCGAAAAAACCTTATACGACAGCTTCTGGAAATAACAACAAATAATACCGCATCAAGTCCTTCAAGCAGCAATATATTAAGTCCAACACCGCTTAGGAAGATTCTTTGCGTAAGAAATTCCAATGATGGACATTGGCCTCAAGCAATTAAAAATCGACGAAGATGTGTCGTGTGCGCGAAAAAAAATGTACAGAGGCGTTCAACTGTTATATGTAAGAAATGCAATGTTGCTCTCTGCGTAGACATTAATTGCTTCGAGATCCATCACGAAAATTCAATGGATTCCTAATATTATGATTAATACAATTCCTATTTTTATAATTAATACAATTAGATGTAAATGAATGTTCCCCATTTTAATACATAAAAATGTGTATATATATAATGTTTCTGAGCGAAGATAAAGTTAGCATATTAAATTATGTTGTAAAAAAAAGTCTGCATTAAAATTATATTTAAATATTATGCATATTCTATATATATTTGTACTTAAATTTCATACAACAAAAATAAAAACCAAATATTTTGAGAAGGAACTCAGAATATAGAACAAAAAAATCAATGTAATTTAATGCACAACTAAGAAATGAAATTGTGGGGACGCGCTTCAGGATTACCTGAAACGTTTTCATTAGTACATAAAATTGAAAGCTCTTCGAACTAATCTTACGAATCACCTTTACAGGATTACTTTCTTCTCTAAAGTTGAAATTTCATGAAGAAAGTCCATTTAATTCCGAAACGTGTGCCTGCATTTTTTTTTGTTTTACAATACGTGAAATTACGCTGAATGTCCTTGTACTTAGGGATTGTTCATAAATGATTTCGCACTTTTTTCAATGTATTTGAAACCCGCCTTTGTCACTAAGTGTCACACTTCAACATACCCCCCTTTTGTCACATGTAACGCTATATTATTACATTAGCATAAAATAAGTTTAATTTTCTGATTTTAAATGTTTTTATAGAAATAAAAATGTACGGATGTCACACTTTTTGTTACCCCCTAACCTTGAGGCCTAATCTCGCATCTGTAGAACCGGTCCACTTCACCTTATCGGATCGCAGCCCTTCCGTCCGAGCTCGTGTAAAAAGCGTAATCTCCGTTCGCTAGGCCACCAAGCGAAAGCGATTTCACCTCGCGGATTCACTGTGTAACTCCGCCCCTATTTGTGACGTTGTTTCGATATATCGATGGGGCCGGTAGCCAATGAGCGCTACGTTTTGGCTTCATCGTTTTCATACATTGTAAACAAACAAGAATAAGTAATTTGCTACATTACATCACGGGGATCCTGGAAATGTCTGCATTACCCATAGAGTTGGAAATAATTGTCTGCCACTTTTAAGATAATCCAGCATTGGCTGAGAATAAATTCAGCCGATTTTTCACACAACACGATACCTAAAAGAAGATGGGAAGAACTTGACACCACTCTGATGCCCTAGGAGGAGCACAAAAAACTCATCAAAAATGGCAAAAAGTAAGATAATTTTTTACTTTATGTTTATTTTTTACTCTTAACAATAGTTTCCCTTACTTTTTTTTGTTAATGTTAATATCATGATTTTAAAACCAAAGGGCAAAAGTTCATCTGAATGTGTCAATAGAAATGACATGTCTTTCATTTTATTGAAAATAGTTTTACTTTTCAATAGATCTTTCCAATCCTAAAAATCTAGCAATTGACATTATTTTTGTGGATGCTAAGATTAAATTACTATATGTTTATATGTGTTCTTTTTAAAAGTCTGACACAGTAACTGTTTTTAACTATATGTATATGCCAGAAATTTAAGAATCAAAATATTCGTTCAATAGTAACTTTCTAAAGTCAGAAACAATTTCTATAAACTCTTAGTTTTTTATTCTAATGATCCAAACTCAGTTTTTGTGATAAGAATCTTAAATGCAATAGAATATAATGTAACATATGATTTGAAATTACATGTAAATAGCCAAAGGAAGAAAAGCAAAATGTCAAACTTTCCAGTGTTCGAGAAAATCACGTTTGAAGTTTCAAAAGCTAGCAGGCCGCAAGGTGTTTCTTTCATTGTACAAACTTTTAGATGGTTTTTTACACTGATTCTTCGTTTTTCTTACTTTCCAAAATATGGAGCAAAAAATTATAATCTGCAATTACCAGGTGTTGTCATGATATTGAACTCGACACGTAAAAAAATGGACATTTCATCTTTCTCTTGTGCACTTATGTGCTATTATATGTTAGAATGCTTGGATTAAATTACTATATGTTTATTTGTGTTTGTTTTGGTAGTATCTAATTTTAAAGATATACATAACCCTTGTAGTAGCAGACATACACGCCCTCGCCCGTACCTTTTTACATGTAACGTTAGGGGCCGTTCATAAATGACGTCACGCTTATTTCCCATATATTTGACCCCCCTCCCCCCCTTTGTCACAATATGTCACACTTCAGCGGATCCCCCTCAACCCTTTGTCAGGCATCACGCTGTGTTGCATAATGCATGAAGTCACACTTCTTGTTACCCCCTCCCCTTGTCACAATTTCACGAACTCCCCTCCCCCCTTGAAGCGTGACATCATTTATGAATGATCCCTTAAAAACAATTTATTATTTTGGAAAGTCCTTGGTTACTGATCATTTAAAATCTTTCATTCATATAATTCCTTAGTATGCTTACCTGTATATCTTTTTACAATCAAAACTAATGCCATGTATTTTTCCTGGACAGATAAAAAATGATGCGAGGAAAAAAACCAGGAGGGTTAACTGACATAGCGGGAACACTGGGGGTGTTCCCTCCACAGAAGAGAGACTTACACCACTAGAAGAGCGGATAATGAGTTTGGCAGGCTTGAACTGCAGCTGTAGATGATGAAATTCCCGAAGCTGGTGCAATTATTTTTAAAGAAGCGAGTTGTTTCTACGTTCAAATATTCTCTCAGTGGTGCAGTTCCGGGGGGATGGCGTTACCTACGCCTACCTTTTTATTTTGAAGTAACTTATTTTATCCCCCCTCCCCCTAGATTTTTAACATTAAGTCAGTGGTGTAGTCCTAAAAAAAAGTTCGGGGGACGCTTATGCATATGAAGATAAGTAATTGAAATCAAAAGTGAGAGGGTGCTTATGTTAAAATTTTTAAAATATGGGAGGACGCTTGTATTAAAATAAAAAGGCGAGGACGCTGCCCCCCTGCGCCCTTCTCGACTACACCACTGCATTAAGTCAGTAGCGTACATAGACCCGGATTTCAGGGGGAGGGGTCTTCGGGATAAGTGAGCTAATTTCATGCTTTTACAAGAAAAATTGGTTACATTCTAGACAATCTTCACCATTTCAGGGGGTTTTATCCCCAAAACACCCCCTTATCTACGCCAGTGCATCAAGTCCCTCTACTGCTATTAAACCGTCCAAAGTGTCTTAAAAGCTAAAGGGGCAGAATTCAATGTCTAATCAACTTGTAGCTAATGTAATATCAGTAATACATAAATAAAATATTAATTAGTTGTAATTATTGAATATTTGATAGTATTTTTTTCTGAAAAGCGAATTAGAAAATATATTTTACGTGAAAAAAAATAAATAGTTTCTAGTAACTGTAATATACTGGTTTGAATGAATTACTCTGTTATCGTGTCATGCAAGTTCAGCATCAATTAAGAGAGTATTCTCTAATTTTGACAGCAGTTTGGTTTCGACTAGGACAATCTTTGACCTTTCGCACCGTCTGACCTGGCACGCATGTCTGGCTCTCGTTTCAAGGCGTAATTTGAATAAGTAAAATTTTTCTATCTGTATTTTCATGCTACATTTTGCTGTAGCTATATGATAGTTCGCTCTGTTATGCTTACTTTCCACCATTTGCCATATTTATTCTCTGTGCATTGTTTCTGCTGGAATTGTGCAGTTAAATATTGATGCAAAAATTGCACATTAGCAGGAGCCTGAAGCAAGCCAACTTGCTTGATTTTTAAGTATGACTTTAAATTATATTTTTCTTTAATGTAAAAGTAATAATTCCTTTGAAAGTCACTGAAATGTAAAAATTTCTGAGCTGAAATTGAAAATTTTATGGATTTTAAAGTGGCAATTGTAGTTCGAGTAACCCTAATTTTTTTTTCTCTTTTTGTCATAGAAAAGTACTTAGCTGCGGACACTGATCCAAAGGCACTTGAATTTATGTGGCTGCAAGGGAGAGGAAAGCTGCAGCATCAGAGAAGTTGGTCGAGGAGGCTGCTAAACAAACGGCTGCAAGTAAAAGAAGAGCTGCAGCCACAGAAAAACTAGCTAAAGAAGCTAGAAAACAAACTGCTGCTTGAGCCAAGCAGCAGAAGTCGTCAAAATTACAAGTTTACTCGAGGATTTGTATGAAGCCATGGGAAAATAAATAAAGCCAAACATTTTTACATTATTATAAAAATGAATAAATTTCTTACGAAACATTGAAAGCGTAATCTTTTTATGAGAATTTTTATTTCATTATGCAGCAAATGAGTACTTTAATATTTTTCAGGAGATATACAAAGTGCATGATTATAAAAATAAAAAATAATTCAAGTATTTTTTTTTTTCCTATTTAATAATGCTTATATATATTTTTGCCTTTGAATTACAGTTGCAGAATTTTTCTCTAAATACTTGGTAATTGAGTGCTTTAAAAATAAATATGAATTGCATGTCTATTAAAAAAAGATAAAAATTTGGTGTATGAGCCATAGAATAGTAGAATAAAATCACACGTTGTATTTCTTTCGCTCGTTTCATTGTGATACATCATTATTTGGGAACAAAACATTTTTAGCTCTGATTGATGTCAACTCAATCTATTGTGACTATACTGTAATTAATTAAGTAACTGGTACAGGACATATTTTGCATTTAAACTAAATGATTTTCCTCCGAGTATGCAGAACATTAACTTTAACATTGTCAAAAGATATTTTCACTTAAATAAAAGAATGCTGCTTCTATATGACTTTTTGGTTAAATGATATGGCATATGATGCTTAATAAAAGGAAAGAAATAAGATTGTAATTCAAGATCTTCAGTATAGTTAGAATGTAATAAAGAGGGTAAAATATAAATAGAAAACATTTAATAACAAAACATGTACAAAAAATGTTTTTAAAGTGCATGAGGAATTTGCTTCCTCCCTAATCGAGCTCTTTCTCTTAGAGGCAGCGGAATCGTCCTTTCAAAACTCCTATTTCATTTTTCGACAGCACAGGATCGTGCAGATGCATGTTTGGGATTCAATCTTTCTTCTGCTTGTGATGTTAGATCAGCAAATGGGGTCATTAGCCACGGTTCTAAAGGATATCCGCTATGTCCTAAATAAAACAAAAAAGTTATCAGGAAATATAGTTAAGACATTTTGGTTTTTTAAAATTTGCGAAAAATGCAGGTATATACCAAGCACAAATAAACCATTTATATATGTTACCGACAATGTATGAAGTTTATATAATAATTTATGCATATTATTAGCAAAGTGAAACTCTAGCACTCGCAGAATGTCTGGTACTGTATCAAATGGCGGACTTCATACATTGTTGGTTTAAAAATGGTTTATTTGTGCTTGGCAGTATATCAGTGGCATAGCTAATTGGGGGCGCCCCACCCCGGGTGACAACCAGATATGACGGAAAAAAAGAACCTTTATAAAAGCTCCCTTGAACACAGCAAATACCTCAAACTGGATAATTTTTTTATCAATTTCTTTCTATTTTCAACTTGGAAAAGTGTTTCCTTTCAAAAATATATTCAACGTTGAACTGACAATACACTATTGCTGTCAACAAATACCTTAAATATTATGACACGGATGATAAGAATGGAAATCCCTCCCCCCTATTTATTCTGTTTCAAAGTTGTGATTATTTTTTTTAATGTATTGCATCACAATGCATAATTCATGCTTACATAATTTTTTTGTTTAATCTTTTTCATAGGGTGACACCAACAATAACCGGCCCGGATGTCACCCTTGCTAGCTATGCCACTGCTGTGTACATAATATATATGCAGTTAATATCACAGTGAGGCCTAATCTCGCATCTGTAGAACCGGTCCACTTCACCTTATCGGATCGCAGCCCTTCCGTCCGAGCTCGTGTAAAAAGCGTAATCTCCGTTCGCTAGGCCACCAAGCGAAAGCGATTTCACCTCGCGGATTCACTGTGTAACTCCGCCCCTATTTGTGACGTTGTTTCGATATATCGATGGGGCCGGTAGCCAATGAGCGCTACGTTTTGGCTTCATCGTTTTCATACATTGTAAACAAACAAGAATAAGTAATTTGCTACATTACATCACGGGGATCCTGGAAATGTCTGCATTACCCATAGAGTTGGAAATAATTGTCTGCCACTTTTAAGATAATCCAGCATTGGCTGAGAATAAATTCAGCCGATTTTTCACACAACACGATACCTAAAAGAAGATGGGAAGAACTTGACACCACTCTGATGCCCTAGGAGGAGCACAAAAAACTCATCAAAAATGGCAAAAAGTAAGATAATTTTTTACTTTATGTTTATTTTTTACTCTTAACAATAGTTTCCCTTACTTTTTTTTGTTAATGTTAATATCATGATTTTAAAACCAAAGGGCAAAAGTTCATCTGAATGTGTCAATAGAAATGACATGTCTTTCATTTTATTGAAAATAGTTTTACTTTTCAATAGATCTTTCCAATCCTAAAAATCTAGCAATTGACATTATTTTTGTGGATGCTAAGATTAAATTACTATATGTTTATATGTGTTCTTTTTAAAAGTCTGACACAGTAACTGTTTTTAACTATATGTATATGCCAGAAATTTAAGAATCAAAATATTCGTTCAATAGTAACTTTCTAAAGTCAGAAACAATTTCTATAAACTCTTAGTTTTTTATTCTAATGATCCAAACTCAGTTTTTGTGATAAGAATCTTAAATGCAATAGAATATAATGTAACATATGATTTGAAATTACATGTAAATAGCCAAAGGAAGAAAAGCAAAATGTCAAACTTTCCAGTGTTCGAGAAAATCACGTTTGAAGTTTCAAAAGCTAGCAGGCCGCAAGGTGTTTCTTTCATTGTACAAACTTTTAGATGGTTTTTTACACTGATTCTTCGTTTTTCTTACTTTCCAAAATATGGAGCAAAAAATTATAATCTGCAATTACCAGGTGTTGTCATGATATTGAACTCGACACGTAAAAAAATGGACATTTCATCTTTCTCTTGTGCACTTATGTGCTATTATATGTTAGAATGCTTGGATTAAATTACTATATGTTTATTTGTGTTTGTTTTGGTAGTATCTAATTTTAAAGATATACATAACCCTTGTAGTAGCAGACATACACGCCCTCGCCCGTACCTTTTTACATGTAACGTTAGGGGCCGTTCATAAATGACGTCACGCTTATTTCCCATATATTTGACCCCCCTCCCCCCCTTTGTCACAATATGTCACACTTCAGCGGATCCCCCTCAACCCTTTGTCAGGCATCACGCTGTGTTGCATAATGCATGAAGTCACACTTCTTGTTACCCCCCCCCCCTTGTCACAATTTCACGAACTCCCCTCCCCCCTTGAAGCGTGACATCATTTATGAATGATCCCTTAAAAACAATTTATTATTTTGGAAAGTCCTTGGTTACTGATCATTTAAAATCTTTCATTCATATAATTCCTTAGTATGCTTACCTGTATATCTTTTTACAATCAAAACTAATGCCATGTATTTTTCCTGGACAGATAAAAAATGATGCGAGGAAAAAAACCAGGAGGGTTAACTGACATAGCGGGAACACTGGGGGTGTTCCCTCCACAGAAGAGAGACTTACACCACTAGAAGAGCGGATAATGAGTTTGGCAGGCTTGAACTGCAGCTGTAGATGATGAAATTCCCGAAGCTGGTGCAATTATTTTTAAAGAAGCGAGTTGTTTCTACGTTCAAATATTCTCTCAGTGGTGCAGTTCCGGGGGGATGGCGTTACCTACGCCTACCTTTTTATTTTGAAGTAACTTATTTTATCCCCCCTCCCCCTAGATTTTTAACATTAAGTCAGTGGTGTAGTCCTAAAAAAAAGTTCGGGGGACGCTTATGCATATGAAGATAAGTAATTGAAATCAAAAGTGAGAGGGTGCTTATGTTAAAATTTTTAAAATATGGGAGGACGCTTGTATTAAAATAAAAAGGCGAGGACGCTGCCCCCCTGCGCCCTTCTCGACTACACCACTGCATTAAGTCAGTAGCGTACATAGACCCGGATTTCAGGGGGAGGGGTCTTCGGGATAAGTGAGCTAATTTCATGCTTTTACAAGAAAAATTGGTTACATTCTAGACAATCTTCACCATTTCAGGGGGTTTTATCCCCAAAACACCCCCTTATCTACGCCAGTGCATCAAGTCCCTCTACTGCTATTAAACCGTCCAAAGTGTCTTAAAAGCTAAAGGGGCAGAATTCAATGTCTAATCAACTTGTAGCTAATGTAATATCAGTAATACATAAAAAAAAATATTAATTAGTTGTAATTATTGAATATTTGATAGTATTTTTTTCTGAAAAGCGAATTAGAAAATATATTTTACGTGAAAAAAAATAAATAGTTTCTAGTAACTGTAATATACTGGTTTGAATGAATTACTCTGTTATCGTGTCATGCAAGTTCAGCATCAATTAAGAGAGTATTCTCTAATTTTGACAGCAGTTTGGTTTCGACTAGGACAATCTTTGACCTTTCGCACCGTCTGACCTGGCACGCATGTCTGGCTCTCGTTTCAAGGCGTAATTTGAATAAGTAAAATTTTTCTATCTGTATTTTCATGCTACATTTTGCTGTAGCTATATGATAGTTCGCTCTGTTATGCTTACTTTCCACCATTTGCCATATTTATTCTCTGTGCATTGTTTCTGCTGGAATTGTGCAGTTAAATATTGATGCAAAAATTGCACATTAGCAGGAGCCTGAAGCAAGCCAACTTGCTTGATTTTTAAGTATGACTTTAAATTATATTTTTCTTTAATGTAAAAGTAATAATTCCTTTGAAAGTCACTGAAATGTAAAAATTTCTGAGCTGAAATTGAAAATTTTATGGATTTTAAAGTGGCAATTGTAGTTCGAGTAACCCTAATTTTTTTTTCTCTTTTTGTCATAGAAAAGTACTTAGCTGCGGACACTGATCCAAAGGCACTTGAATTTATGTGGCTGCAAGGGAGAGGAAAGCTGCAGCATCAGAGAAGTTGGTCGAGGAGGCTGCTAAACAAACGGCTGCAAGTAAAAGAAGAGCTGCAGCCACAGAAAAACTAGCTAAAGAAGCTAGAAAACAAACTGCTGCTTGAGCCAAGCAGCAGAAGTCGTCAAAATTACAAGTTTACTCGAGGATTTGTATGAAGCCATGGGAAAATAAATAAAGCCAAACATTTTTACATTATTATAAAAATGAATAAATTTCTTACGAAACATTGAAAGCGTAATCTTTTTATGAGAATTTTTATTTCATTATGCAGCAAATGAGTACTTTAATATTTTTCAGGAGATATACAAAGTGCATGATTATAAAAATAAAAAATAATTCAAGTATTTTTTTTTTTCCTATTTAATAATGCTTATATATATTTTTGCCTTTGAATTACAGTTGCAGAATTTTTCTCTAAATACTTGGTAATTGAGTGCTTTAAAAATAAATATGAATTGCATGTCTATTAAAAAAAGATAAAAATTTGGTGTATGAGCCATAGAATAGTAGAATAAAATCACACGTTGTATTTCTTTCGCTCGTTTCATTGTGATACATCATTATTTGGGAACAAAACATTTTTAGCTCTGATTGATGTCAACTCAATCTATTGTGACTATACTGTAATTAATTAAGTAACTGGTACAGGACATATTTTGCATTTAAACTAAATGATTTTCCTCCGAGTATGCAGAACATTAACTTTAACATTGTCAAAAGATATTTTCACTTAAATAAAAGAATGCTGCTTCTATATGACTTTTTGGTTAAATGATATGGCATATGATGCTTAATAAAAGGAAAGAAATAAGATTGTAATTCAAGATCTTCAGTATAGTTAGAATGTAATAAAGAGGGTAAAATATAAATAGAAAACATTTAATAACAAAACATGTACAAAAAATGTTTTTAAAGTGCATGAGGAATTTGCTTCCTCCCTAATCGAGCTCTTTCTCTTAGAGGCAGCGGAATCGTCCTTTCAAAACTCCTATTTCATTTTTCGACAGCACAGGATCGTGCAGATGCATGTTTGGGATTCAATCTTTCTTCTGCTTGTGATGTTAGATCAGCAAATGGGGTCATTAGCCACGGTTCTAAAGGATATCCGCTATGTCCTAAATAAAACAAAAAAGTTATCAGGAAATATAGTTAAGACATTTTGGTTTTTTAAAATTTGCGAAAAATGCAGGTATATACCAAGCACAAATAAACCATTTATATATGTTACCGACAATGTATGAAGTTTATATAATAATTTATGCATATTATTAGCAAAGTGAAACTCTAGCACTCGCAGAATGTCTGGTACTGTATCAAATGGCGGACTTCATACATTGTTGGTTTAAAAATGGTTTATTTGTGCTTGGCAGTATATCAGTGGCATAGCTAATTGGGGGCGCCCCACCCCGGGTGACAACCAGATATGACGGAAAAAAAGAACCTTTATAAAAGCTCCCTTGAACACAGCAAATACCTCAAACTGGATAATTTTTTTATCAATTTCTTTCTATTTTCAACTTGGAAAAGTGTTTCCTTTCAAAAATATATTCAACGTTGAACTGACAATACACTATTGCTGTCAACAAATACCTTAAATATTATGACACGGATGATAAGAATGGAAATCCCTCCCCCCTATTTATTCTGTTTCAAAGTTGTGATTATTTTTTTTAATGTATTGCATCACAATGCATAATTCATGCTTACATAATTTTTTTGTTTAATCTTTTTCATAGGGTGACACCAACAATAACCGGCCCGGATGTCACCCTTGCTAGCTATGCCACTGCTGTGTACATAATATATATGCAGTTAATATCACAGAATTATATTCAAATGATATCCCCCCCCCCTCACCTGTGAAAGTTAATTCTTAGGATTACAATCTTGTGCTGGGGAGTAAGCAAGAGAGGAATAGTTTGGGTTCTTCAGACAGTGGTGTAGTTCTGAGAAAAGTTGGGGGGACGCTTATGTTCAAATGTAAAAAGTTTGGGGGGACGCTTGTATTAACGTAAAAAGGTAGGGTGACACCGTCCCACCTCGACTACACCACTGCTTCAGACATAAAATATTTTTCCTCTTTTGCACAATTTTGCAGTACATTTACTTTTATATAATTAGTTACTCCTTTTTGACTCGACATTATTCAACCACAAGCTAGAATGTAATGTTTCTATAAAATAAGTTTCTCTCCTAGATTTTCATGATGATTTGAAAGAAGAAAACCAACAATTTTGCAAATAAAAGATAACAGTGCTGAATGAAACAGATTGACACAGACAAAGCGAGCTTCTGTTACTATACCGCACTATTTCAAAATTTATTATGATGTACATTTTTGCTATTACGATTATAATTTAAAGTCTTTCAATACTCGTCTCCTGGACGCATGGACAAAAATCACCTGTGACGGAAAAACGTGATTTCAATTGAGACTACAAGGGTTCTGTGATGGGCAGTGGATTTCAGCCGATGGTTGCAAAGCGTAAATATGGAATGCTTTCGTCATTCGACGGCTCTGTATTTAGACATTGATTTCAGAAACAGACGACACATTTAATAAACTCGAATTTTCATTCATCATTTTAAAGTCATTCAATACTCGTCTTTCATAAAGCAAAAAATAAAGCAGTATTTACCAATAGACCATGCATTATCATTCCTGCTTTGCTCTCTTACGTGCCTCTCTTGACAAACTTCGGCTAAAGATGAACACATCATGGATGCTGCCTAGGTATTTGGCATGAATACCTATGATAAGTATTTTGTTGAATCAGATTCTTGACAATCTGAAAATGAAAAAAGCTATCAATACAAAAGTAGAACATACATTTTCTCACAAAAGTGAAAGAACATTATAATAAATACACTGTGATGTTTTATTACATACTAACCAAAAGCAAATAATACTCAGCACATAGTCATGAAGTCATGTAATTCAAGTTGTTAATTGATAATACTAGAAAATCCCCAGTTATATATATATATAATGTGATATTTGTTTTAAATATGATTAATAACCATGTATGAATTACAGAGTAAACTATTTATTCCTAAGTGATAGTCATTGAAACTAAATGTGCAGTGCTGTTTTTAATGAGTTCAACCACAGGGTCATAATGTAAAATAGTTTACATCAGATTATAAGTTTATACTGATTGTATTAATTTATATACAACATTTAGCTTTCATACGATAACGTGTTCGAAATAAATTGAAAGCAATTAACACAACTAATCATATCCTTTTCAGACATAAAAAATCACAACTGACTGGAATTTTATGCTGAGCAAAGTTTACTGGCTACATATAAAAACTTAATGATCCGACTACATAATAAAAATTTAAGTAATAACTTAATTTCAGACTAATTAATTTGTACGTACTTAAAGTTCGGGTGGAAAGCCTTGTAGTGGAAGATGACATCTAATTCTGTCTGCTAGGTACAGAGTAATTTCATTTGAAATCCTGAAATATTTGATTAAATGTTCATCAGGAAGCATTTTCTCTGTCTCTAATATATCTTTCAGGGATCCTTTCTTCTTCCTTTTGCTGATCAATTAGATCTAAAATAAACAAAGCCGCCATGTTGCATCCAAAACTTCGCGAACGGATCGCTTTTCACCACTAAAAACACGGCGGACAGAAATTCTACAGTGTAGGGAAATCGTCCGCGAACCAGTGCGAGAATAGCGAAGCCGAGATTACGGTTTTTTCGGATCGTGACGTCAGCATCGTATGGATCCTACACTGCGGACCCGTCCGCGGGGGGAGATTAGGCCTCCTTGTCACAAACTGTCATACTATCTTGAAACCCCCCCCCCCCAAAGCGTGACATCATTTTTATAAATGACCCCTTATTAGAGTATAACTTAACGTTTCAGAGAATATGCACAGGCTTTATTAAGCTATGATAGACTATGCCCCTAATATATTAAAGTTATAAAACGAGCTAGTAAACTTTTTTTTAAATCTCATATAGCAAAACAGTTGTTAGTATTCATATGGAAAAAAGGAAATTATATAGTATTACTTTATCAGTTAATTTAAGTACTATTTCTATAGTTGTTTTTCCGCATATTATTATTACAAAAGCATTATCTAATAAAGTTAAAGCATGAAAGCGATAATCCAACCGAATTTATTATTCTAGAAAACAGCGTTGTAAAAGTCGTACGATTCTAAAGTATCAGTAAAACCAAGTTTTAAATGACAGAAAATACAGAGTGTTTTCAAAGATAAACAAGATGATAGTAATAATTAAAATACATAGATTTCTAAAAGAGTAAATTATTCTTTATCGATACTTTAGATTAATTTATAAGAACAGTATCAAAAAGCTCTTGAAGGCCATGGATAGTCATATCAATACTAAAGCAATTTAAATAATGCGTTTTACCATTTTACTAGATAGCAGGATTATTATTTTGAATTACAGAATTTCTCAAATAGTAGGAGGATTAGATAGAACCGTATTTTACGACATTAGTTCACTTTTTGCCTGGAGAAATAGCCTCAAAACTAGAGGTGCATCTGACATTTGAAACTGAGTGTAAAATGTCCAAGTGTTTGATTTAAAATTTCTTCCTGTGATAAAAATGCCAGGGAGAAAATGAAACTCTAAATAAAGATTTTTATGACAGTAAACTGGTCAGTTCGGTATTATGAATTAATAATTGTTTTCCTTCTTTGTAATCTAATCAAATCATAAATATGTAAAGTGTTATTTTCCGGAAACTGCATAAAATTAAAGAGCTTATTACAATAAACACCTCAATTTTAAGCAATGTGTTTATTACAACAGCTACTAAAATACGGCAAAACGTTGATTAATATTGTCGAGTTTTTTCCACGCTAAAATGCATTAACTTTATTCTAAAGTTGTCATAACGACATTTATCTTGCTTTCAAAAGTAATTTTGTGCAATTCTTGCTATAGAACTTTGGTACGAATACAAATATTTCTAGATCATTGACAAAGCGATAAGTGGCCAAAGTATTGTCATCCTAATGCAACCCTTCACTGAGGAATTGACAGCGGTCAGATTTTCGCAGAGTGGAGTTTGCGCGTTTTGTAAGTTTCCCGCTCGGGGGAGGGATGGAAACGGGAAATCTCAGCCGTAGGGAGACAAGAAAGTACTTCGCATCATAGCCGTTGTGTAAAGGTTAAGCCGATTTTCGGATAAACGGGACTCGGATAACCAGGGTTCTACTGTATATATAAGAACTATATACATAGACTTCTTCAAGAGACAACTTTAACTGGAACTTGTACTCTACTGATGTGTACATATAAAATTAGATATTTGTATGTACAACGTCATTTTTTCATTTCATAATATGTATAGTAAATGCCTTTTTTTTGCCCCTTTGACGACATTTTCATTCTTTTCAACCCATGTTTCCCTCTCGATTTAGACAGAGTCCGTGTTATCCGAGGTACCCTCGGTCCACATTACCTCAGATAATCGAGGCTCTACTGTATTTGTAGTTAGTGGTGGCAGGCGTGTTTCAGCATACTAGAGATAGTCTATATGTGCAACACTTGCTTTGCAGTATTAGAAGGGAAGGCGAGTCGTGAGTTTCGACGTCATCAACAAAGTTGGGGGAACTAGCTGCAATTAGGGGGCGTGGCTAATCTGGCGATTTTAAATATTAATTACAAAATAACTAATAACCCTATTGAACTAAAATTGGTGTCTATTGTCATAAAATGGCTTAAATTTTCATTTTAAAAAGTCAAAAAAGTGCACGCTGGTTCTTCCTTTGGTTTCTTTCATATTCAATGATTATTCAGTTTTGTTAAAAAACACCTGAATCTAGATTCCCTTCATTTTCATTAAAACTTTAATTTGAATATTTTTGAACAAAAGCATCTAGTCTTTGGAATGCTAGCTTTCAAATGAAACAAAGTTAATGCTAAATTACTTTCACTGGTTCAATTTTGTTTCTGTTTCAGATTTAGGATGGATTAAATATCCATCTGTAAGTTAGCTGATTTGTTTTGTTATTGACTATGAAAATAGGGAGTAATAAGTCTAAGGGTGTCTGAGATAATTTGATCTGGTGACATGATAAAAGTATCTAGCTACAAAAGTGTTATTTAGGTCTTTTCAGCTCTGAAATGAAAATTTTGTTAACTTTTCTTCACAATGCTTGATTTTTTTTAGATAATTATTTTTATATCCTGATTGGTGGTAAAATTTTTTTAGAGCAGAAAAACACCTGCAATCTTTACCTCAATCATTAGCATGATGCCATTGTGCCGCAGTAAGCAGATGAATTAAAAAATATGTATACATTATTAAAATTAATATTATTGTTTCATTTTTTCTTAATTAAGAACGCACATTCTTTTGATTGAAACTCTTACACAGATTTTATTTTTGTATTATTGGTTTTTGCTAATGGGTTAAAAAAAGTACAAGTACTTTTCTTCATTTTTTAGGTAATAAGAATTTGTGGATAATTTGACCATGATTGTACTATTATACTCTTTTTTTGTAAGAAAGATAAAGAGCAAAAAGTGCAAGTTTGACAGTTTTATTTATTTCTTTTTGCTTTCTCAATTATAATTTTTTTTTATTAGAAAAATGGTATATGTCTTTTATTATTCTGCTTTACACTTAAAGTTAACCACTTTCAAAATCTACAGCTTGTAAATCAATATCTTGTCTGCTAGTATCATGCTAAACTTGTTTTGCAGAATAACAACCAACTTTTTATTTAAAAAAGAGAATTTTGAAAATTTGCTTTAATTAATATTTCTTACAATTTCTTAAAGATTATTTTCTTTCTCCTGGAAGTTTGTTTCCATAAAAGTTTTTAACCTGCTATAAGACTAAAAATTTTCTGCTATAAAAATTAGTTATATTTGCTACAAAAATAATTTTTTCTGCTATAAAACTTTATTTTCCCTACTCCAAAACCGTATGACTGATTGTGACTTTTGCATATTGTAAAAGCGAAACTATGTCCACAAGATCTTACTGCCACAAGAAATAACTACCACATGGACTATCAAACTACTAGACTTACTACCAGGGCTCGTGATTTTAAAAATTTATATCGGATTTTTAACTTTTTTTTAAACAGACTAAATGTTTCGATATTTATTATGCTACAGTTAGAAAATAATATGACATGTTAAACAGCATATTTTAAGTTATTTCATGGCAATAGTTATTTTTTAATATAGATAAACAAATTTTAATGCAAATGCATGATTAAAATCAAATTTAATCTTAGCAAGAATACTCTTGTGTATGCTCTAAGTATACAAAAAAAATGAAAATGAACAAATTTAAAATTGGTAGCATGTTATATAAGCGCTTAATTGTTTAGAGTGCACTATCTATAAAATAACTCAAAATGTTTTTTAACGTACGTATTTTTAATTGATAAAATCAATTGTTCGATCCATCTCTATGAAACTTTACTTTTTAAAAAATATCTTCAATAAAAATTTTGCTGAAAATGTTTTACGAAAATAAATAAAAAAACTTGTTAAATTCTAAACCATGTTCTTTTCAACACTAACATTCTGGATTAAATATTGTGCAGTATTCATTTAATGGTTCGGAAATACTATTATTAAAATAAAAACATAAAATGGATCATTATTATTATGAACTGCAATATAAAAGGTTGAATTATATTTTGCTGTTAAGATGTCCAAAGAATAAAAGTAATATTGTGAAATTTAAAAAAAAATAGTTCTAAAATGCTGACACACACACCCAAACAGCTAGAGGGACCTATGAAGTTTTCCTAAAGGAAACAGAAATTGTAAATGTAACACATTTTATGTATAGAACAAAACTTTATAAAAATACAAAATATATTTTTAAATATATAACATAAGTTTATCAATGCTTAAAAAAAATCATGTGAATCAAATTACACTTTCAATCAAGCTAATTTTAATCAATGAACCCTGCTTACTACTCAACTTATCATAGGGTAAGTAGTTAATAAATTAGAGCGAAGCAAAACATTCTGCAAATGAGCAAAAATTCTTTAAGAAATAAGCTACTAAATTAACTGGAAGAGTAGTGGAGAAATAATTATACCAATAGATATTTTTTACTAAGAGATAAGTTCAGTTTGCAAACTTTTGACTCAAAACTTACATTCTCGTCTTCCATTGTAAATAGTTGCATAATATTCAAATCCAATTTCAATATCATTCTCCAGAAAATCAGCAGAAACTAGCACTATTTGAACTAGCACTATTTAAATTAAGCCTATTTGAGTACATGAACTTGCTGATTGAGAGGAAGTTTAGTTAACAGTATATATTATCAATATATCTGCAACATAATTGTGTAGAGGAAGAATTTTCACTTTGAAACTTCCTTTCATAATGTAACAGACACAGATTTGCAAGTGTGGTCTAAAATTAGCTTCCATTGAAAGACGATTAATTTGTAAAAAAAGCAAGAATTTCTTCATTTTTGAAATAATTATTAAAAATGCAAAATTTAATCTGGTCAGAAAACAAGACTTCATCAGTATTGAGTGAATATTCAGCAATATTAAAAGCTGAGAAACTAAAAAATATAAATCATCAAGTGGAATGCTAGTAAGATTTTCAAAATCAAATGTATCAATACTAGAAATATCTAACATGTTAAGTAGATTAACCTTTTCAGTACTGTAGCTAATAACCCAAAATTATTTTTGGTTAAGACTTTTAAGAGAGACATAATTTTTTCCAAACAAAATTACAAAATATTTATATCAAGTTCTTTGCCTAAGGTTTAAATAACAGAGCAGATTAATCTAAAATTGACTGGAATTATGAATGAAATTTTATGTATTGCATTAAGATATGTACAAGACAAGTTGAATTAATAGGAGAAATGTTAAAATGTTTATAAGCTGCAAGAAGTTTTTTAATAACAATGCATTCTTTAAAGTTTGTAACTTTGTAGGGATTAAGCATTGTTAAAATTTTTTTTTTAATATAATTTGTGCATAAAGTTTTTAACAACAGATTGAGTAATTACTGCTAGCTTTATAGACAACGGTGCAAGCATAGAAATTTTTAATTTAATTCATTTAATTTTGCAGTGCGTATAATGAAAATTTGAAAAATGCGTACCTTTATTAGCAAACATTTTCCCGCTTATTGCAAACACTTGCTTTGTCAGCTGTCAAAACATATAACGACAATGCTTCTTATGTGTGAACTTGGTTGTGAAAAAATACAATTAGGTCCTCTTTTTGTAAAAAGCAATAGTTTCCAAACAATCCAATATATGTGCTAAAAATTTTATATAAACTGAAAAATACTGCTATGTATTTGATTTTGAAGGTTTTAATATTTTATGCTATATATAATTATTCTATCATATCATATTCAAATTTTATAATATAATTTTTGTAATTCTTATCTACGTTTTTTTTCCTTCTAAAATTGGAATTGATTAGGTATCATTGTAATTGATACCAATTCCAGTATATATATATATATATATATATATATATATATGAGTGTGTGTGTGTGCATGGCTTTGGTACAAGAAGTGCTACTGCCAGATTTTAGCAAAAATGATTTATAACCAATTTTAACATTTTTAGCAAGGGGGGCCCACCTGGGGGAGGGGGGTAATGGTGCAGGTTGTGCCACTGAGATATTTTTTGGATGGTGTTTGTAGGGGTTTTGGGGGGCTTAGCCGACTGTTTGACCAATTTTGGGGGTCCGCGAAATTTTAGGGATACACTATCGCTCTGAGGGGGGTGAATAGGCACCCCTCCCCTGCTTTAGCATCTAAATTTTTAGATTGATAAAATAAAAACAATTTTATTACTTTTTGTTACCTATAAGACTTTTAAAAAAAAGAGAGAGAAAGCTAAAATAGCCTAATATATAATAATCAATGTCAGAGGTTTTTCCTTTATTATCTAACATTTTCCAGTAAAATTACTGTGAAAATTTCACAAACCAAATTACTTAAGAAAGTACTTCATTTGGAGTTATTTTTAAAAAATTTCTGCTGATTGTTATATACAAGTAAATCCTTTCCTCTAGCTTCAGCTTCAGTTGTCTCAATATTAGAAGTATTGACATTGGTACTTCTCACACAAAGCCACAGGTACGATGAATTATTGAAAGAATATTTTCTTTTTGTTTTAGGCAGTATTTAATTGAAGATGAAACGTAAACTGACAGTAATATTTTTCAAGATATCACAATTCAAGCACAATTAAAAATATTGTGTTGAGATATGCTATTAAACATTTTTTATCATAAATTAATGTGTAATGAATTTGTCTAACACAATGTAATTTCAATGGAATTTAATTTACAGGTGCTCCCTAAGAAAGGCAAAGCTGCTAAATGGTCTTCAAAAGAAGGGAAATGCCATGCTTTACGCCAGCAGAAATGCTTATCTCACCCTTCTTCATACGGTCAAACACTTGGTTACATTGAAAAGAAAGAACTTAATAAGGATGAAATTGGGCCTAAAAATGATGATAAAAGCAAAATTAAAACCTCATCAGGAAAAAAAGCTTCCATTGGGAAAGAATTGCCTGATCCATGAGTCAATTCTGGATTGAGAAGTGACTTTTTTAAATTCAATTTTTACTAACACATGTGTGTAAATTTTTGTTGGGAAACATTCTTAATACTATTTAATTTATAGAAATCTTTGTTATTCCTCTGTTTGCAGCTTTCAGTTGTTAAAAATATAGTATTCAGCCTATGAATGTTGTTTTAGACAATTGTTCTTTGGTATATTACCAAAAAAAAAAAACTCCTTTTAAATCATAGACTTAATTTCTACATATTAAACATAATTTTCAAATTTGTTGCATGTCATGTATATTGTTTTAGTTTTTTAAGTGACTGATTGTTGAAAGTCATGGAACTAATCTTGCACAAATACAACTAATCTTAAAACACTTAAAATATTAATTCTATGTGAAAACTTTGATGCATGGTAAAGTCTCAAAAATAACAATTTCAAAAGTAAAATTCCATTTAATTCAAGGCATCAAAAATTTCAACCTTTATTTATTTATTTACCTTCTCACTAGAAGGACTTTATATCCTTGTTTCTTCATTTAATGTCATTATATGAACCAAACACCTCCTCTTTCTGAATGTTGCATGTAAAAAGGGAAGTAACTTATTAACGCAGCATAAAAAAGTTTCTTTAGACTGTAAAATCACATGTATATTATTACACTTAAGAATAAAAGTATGTACCCATTTTTTTTATCTTACATAAAAATTTAATTGCTAAAGATATTCTATTTTTAGATATTTAGAGTTAGTGTCAGCCGCAATTATCTTGAATTTTTGAGACAACAGTAATTGTTTAAAATGTATCATAATGAAATTAACAACTTTATAAAAACCCTAATTTTGGGGTGTCAATATAAATATTTAAAAGGGGTATCAAGGTCTTATTGTTTTTAGATATTAGTTTACTTTTATGGTTGATTTGAAAACAATAATATAATAATCATAAAAGGTGAACATGATTTGCTTAACCTGTGTTACTGCCATGATCTTGTTAAATATTCATAAAATGTTTTTGAATGACATGTGAAATATAGTGCTTTACAGAATTTGAGCATAAAAGCTTTAATTCCTGTACTTGGTCACTCAAATAAAAAGTTGATAATTAGAAAGTTTTTAGAGAACATATTTTAATAATTTATCTTTATTTTTGGTAATTTCTTTACCCAAGAAAGAAAAAAAAAATACATATTTCTAGTATTGTACTATTGTATACGTGTGCTTATTCCATAAATAATATATTTATGGAATTAAAATTTCAATTTCATAACTAGTGCATAATATATTTATAACTATTCTGAGTGTCTTTTATTATGTGTTTATTCTAGTATTTGATAAATTAACTTATTATGTTTAGCTCATATACTGGCCAATTTATTATAAAACTCATTATTTCATCAGAAATCATAACAAAGATCATTATTCTTGTGGTCTCTTATAATTGGAGAACTCCAGTGGTGATGAAGCTAATAGACTCACAGAGACGTAACCAATCATAGGGCAAACATTGCATCCATACACAAAAAAGAAAGAAATGAACATTGGCAGCTTTGTGCTGTTTTGGACACTTATACAAATACAAATACAAGAATGACGACCAGCTACAGGCTCAGAGCTCAGCAAGCTCAGCAGTCCTAGTCAATTTAGCAGTCCCCAATGAACATCAAGAGCTTTCTTAAAAGTTTTTACCCCACTGCAATTAACAGTCGCTTCCGGGAAACTATTCCAACTGCCTACAACCCTATTGAAGTAGTAATTTTTCCTAATTTCAAGATTAGCCTGAGATTTGAAAAGCTTAAAACAATGACCTCTGGTTCTACTTTCAGCACATAGCTGTAGTCCATCAACATTTCCCATTTTAATGAATTTAAACAACTGAATCATGTTCCCTCTAACTCTCCTTTACTCAAGACTATACATATTGAGCATTTTAAGCCTAACCTCATAATCTAAGTCTGAAAGACCACTTACCAACCTAGTAGCCCTCCTTTGAACCCTTTCCAATAAGGCAATATCCTTTTTTAGGTGCGGATACTCCAAATGAAGTCTTACCAAACTTCTGTATAATGGCAATACAACTTCCTTAGACCTGTTGGAAATAGCCTTATTGATAAACTCAAGCATCCTGTTTGCTTTGTTACTTACTATGCTACATTGCTGCACTTGAAGTTGTGCACTTGAAGTTGTGACTAATCAATACTCCTAGATCAACAACTGCTTTTGCTTCCCTAATGACGGAACCTTGTAAATAATAGGTTGCATGTTTATTCCCATGACCAAAATGAAGCACTTGACATTTCCCAATATTAAAAGACATACCCCACTTAATTGCCCACCTAGAAATTTGATTTAAATCCTCTTGAAACTGATTGTCTTTGCAATAAATGCCAGAATTGATTTGTAGTGGAACAAAGAAGCACATGATGAAAATTGGAAGAAAGTATTGCAAATTAAAAATCATACTACACCTTTTTTTTTTAATCTTTTCATTTTCCTGAGTTCAGAAGTGTGGTAAAAAGTATGGTGATACATGGAAGATTTTGTTAGTTCAGAACTATCTTGTTGTTTCTCTCTCTCTCTTTTTTTTCAAAATTGACAGTAAGCCGGTTATTGCTTGAATGTCCAGTTAAAGTAAGGCTTTTTTTAACCTTTTCTTTACCTTTTCCCTTTTTCTTTAGTTTTTAAGTAGATGGGTCTCCTATAGATGATTATGTTTGCATGTGCTCACACACAATGTTGAAGCTTGATTTATAGAACATTAGTTTCATTTCTTAGTTTTTTGGCTACCTCAATCTTCATAGAAAACAATCGAGACTGAAAAGGAGCATCAGGAAACAATCTCCTATATTATTCACTTCATATTTTGGTAATTGTGTGCCCCTTGCTTGATTTTCTGTTTACAATTCTGGATTTTGTAGAACTTACACTTTGATATACATTATCCGTTATGTATAGAAATGTGGTCTAATGAAATAATGATACAAGGTTTCTAATTTATTGGCTAGTATACACATACTTAATACCCGATGCACAAATTAAATCAGATTTTCCAAAAGCATTTTCTTTCTGAGATTAATATTTTATTCTTTTTATTGATTTTTAAATATTTATTTTACTTATGTTCCTTCCTGTTTAATCATTTTATTGTTAATAATCTTGCTCAGCCTTCCTCAAAGATAAGTAAAATATAAGTAGCTTACAGGAATTTAACTTTATTTTGTGACTTATATTTGATCCACTTTTTCATTTGTTGTGATCAAATAAACACTTCTATAAAAAGAGCAACAGACTATCTCTTCAGTTATACTGTTTGAACGTGTAGGGTGGGGGGTATATTTACTTAAAGCTATTATTTGTGTTTATTGTCAGTGTTCTATATGCATATCATTTACACTAAAAGTCAATCATGTAATATTCAATTTATTAACTTAGTAGTATTTATAACTTCAAAGAACTTAAAATATTTTTGAGATAATAAAATAAATGAAATTCAAATTCATTTTGATTATTCAAAAAATAATATTGGTAAAATCTACAAATATTTTACTTTTTTATTAAGAAAAAAAATCTTGCATAAATTACATTGCTTTTCTAATGAATGTTTCTTAATGACCACTTGAACGTTTGCCAGGATAATTTTGGAGTTGAAAGTTAAAAAAGAATTGCAGTGCTTTAGTTTCAATTTAAGATTCATAGAAGACTCCCAGAAACAATGCACCAGCTGCCTTTTTCTTGCATTGCAATCACAGAAACAAATATATGTACTGTGAATGTAATGTAACCAATTCATACTCTTGCTACTGAACAGGAGTGGGAGGTGCCATTTGCAAAAATGTATTGCTTTGATCATCACATAATTAAATGAACTACTAATTAAAGGAAATATTGTAGCTCTTGAATGCAATAATTTTTTTTAAATTTGAGTAAGGATTTTCTAAAACTCGTTTATACATTAAAACAGTGTGGTGTAGCCTTTGGGTCATTCCATATCAAGTGATCCAAGGAATTTTACCTCACCCTTTTTGATTTCTTTCAAATTCGGCTCGTCAACTGTACACCTCAAGGTAATTAAAAATCCAAATTTTTAGATTTTTATCTTGTTTAGTTTTTTAGTTATTAGGCTTTGAGTTTGTAAAAAACTCACATTTTTACATGCATGCTTCAACACAAAACAGGCCATAACTCATCAACAAATAGAGATAAAATGTTCTAGTAAAAAGCGTTTTGAAGTATATTGAATGCAATTTTATATGATATGCATCATGACAAATTTTATTAAAGTTTTAAATTTTTAAAAATGACCTTAAAATTTAAATTTTAAATTTCTCAAAAAACGTATCATTAATTTTTTTTAAAAAAATTCTCAAATATTTCTGTGCATTTTATCTTTGTCTATGCAAAATTTCAGCTTGGGGACTCAATGGGATCATATTTTCCCGAATTTTCAAAAATATTTGATTTACCAAAAAAATGAGCATTTTTGTAATTAAAGCCATTTTAAGATGATGGTTTCTTAAAGGAGATGATTTAATTAGCCTTCTAAACACATCTATGCATGAGTGAACAAGCATGGACATGTCTGTGCATGAAATGAACAAGTTCAAAATTTATTTGGGGGAGGGGGGCAACAAATACATACACGTTTTTGTTTTATCATAGTTAATTTAAAGTATTGTTTTCAAATTATTCCATAGTTGTTTTTAAATGAACAAATTGACTTATTTTATGCATTAATAATAATTTTTTCCTCATTAATTGTTTGATTTCAGACATATTTTAATGAGATATTAATGATATGAGGGGAAAAAAGTATTTAACTAAACTCATCTGAAATTGTGATAGAAGGGGCCCAACTCCTAGAGTTTGCAGCTTTTGGTTGTTAGTTTTGATTTGCGCTTACGAGCTAATATTTAACGAAGCAAGAAAAGAAAAAACTATGTAGCTTACCCCTCACCCTGAATAGGTTGTGGGTTACAAATAAAGTTGAAAAAAGGAAGCATTATAAGAAAAAACAAAGCTATTTATTTTATCTACCTGTATATCCTATCAATTCCATACCTCACGTCCAAAACATGAATGAAAAATAATATAGGAAGGAAGGAAATTTAAAGGAGCTGCAACACAGATATTGTAGCTGCTGTGGAATTTCATTTCTATGCTACAGATCATGGGAAAGGAGTATGTGTTGACTTGGGCGGGATAGTGAAACGTCTTACTGCCAAAGCTAGCCTTCAAAAACTGCATTCAGATCAAATTCTGACAGCAGTTCAACTTTTCAATTGAAGTGTTATCAACATTCCTTTAATACAGTTTTTTTACGTAACTGTTCAGGAATACTCAGAAGAAAGGGAGTTAATTAAAAGATAGATTTTTAAGAGCACTATCAGTCGAAGGAACACAGAAGTTTCACAGATTTGTTCCATTCAGTGAACATGAAATTACTACAAAAAGTAATAACTTTCAGAAACAGAAATTTTTTGAAGAAAGCTCAAATGTATGACAAACCTGAAAGGGTACATTACATGTGAATATGATGAAAGGTGTTGACTGGCTGAAGTAATTTAAATATACGTACTTTTCTTCCCCTCATATTATTAATGTCTCATTAAAATATATCTGAAATCTGAGAATTAATCAGGAAAAATTATTTTTAATGCATAAAATAAATCAATTTGTTCATTAAAAAAAACTATTGAATTATTTGAAAACAATACTTTGAAATAGCTATGATAAGACAAATGTGAGTGTATTCGTTGCCCCCCTCCCATAAATAAAGTTTGAACTTATTCATTTCATGCACAGACATGTCCATGCTTGTTCACTCATGCAAAGATGTGTTTAGGAGGCTAATTAAATCATCTCCTTTAAGAAAGCATCATCTTAAAATAGCTTGAATCACAAAAATGTTCAATTTTTGGTAAATCAAATATTTTTGAAAATTCGGGAAAATATGATCCCATTGAGTCCCCAAGCTGAAATTTTGCATAGACAAAGATAAAATGCACAGAAATATTTGAGATTTTTAAAAAAAAATTAATGATACGTTTTTCGAGAAATTTAAATGTCAAGGTCATTTTTTAAAATTTAAAATTTTAATAAAATTTATCATGATGCATATCATATAAAACTGCATTTGATATACTTCAAAATGTTTTTTACTAGAACTTTTTATCTCTATTTGTTGATGAGTTATGGTCTGTTTTGTGTTGAAGCATGCATGTAAAAATGTGAGTTTTTTACAAAATCAAAGCTTGATAACTAAAAAACTAAACAAGATAAAAATCTAAAAATTTGGATTTTTAATTACCTTTAGGGGTGCAGTTGATAAGCCAAATTTGAAAAAAATCAAAGAAGGTGAGGTAAATTTTTTCTCAAATTTTGGATCACTTGACGTGGAATGACCCATTTAGTTACCCAAAGGCCAATCAAGCTTTAGTTGAGGAGTGTGAGGGCCAAAGACATTCCTGAAAGAGAACAGCTTACATATTTTATGCAAAAACTTTTATTGGAATTCTTATTAAAAAAAGAAATTTAATGTATCACTTCATTTTACAATCAAGAAATCAAAGTGATGATTAGCACTGCTTATCAATGTCCACTGAAAGTTCAGTAAGGCAAAGTTTCAAGCTTGATTCCAGTGAAGCACTTTCAATTTGCTTTCTTATTTTTGATTGAATTTGTTTGAGAGTAAAAAAGCACTTTCACACACATATTTACTGCCAAGCAGCAGTCGAATAGCAAAGCGTAAGAGCTGTTGACAGTAAAATCGGCAGTCAGCATGCCAGGTGGTATATTACTGTTATTTAAAACTTAAAACAGTAAGAAGGGTAAGTGATTTTTATCCCAAATGTTAAATTCCCCAGTAAGATTTCCAGAGAGAGTAAGATTTCCAGTCAATTTTCCCAGTAAGAATGGCAAAGGCCAACATAAATGAATGGGTGGGCCTCATGTGGCTCGCTGGTTGTACCACACTGCATTAGGTTATGATTCATATAAAAAGTTCAAGAGCTGTTGACAGTAAAATCGGCAATCCGCGTGCCAGGTAGTATGTTGCTTAGAGCCCATGGATTATAGTGATGCATATAAAATATATAAATAAAATGTACAGTTTATAATGTTATCCCTTTCTATGTATAAAAGATAAAAAGAGCATCTCCCTTGTGCTTTGTACATTTTTCAATGTATAACAGCATAAAATATCAAGAGAGGAATTCAGTCCCAGCAGATAAAAGGAATTACAGCCTTTTCTGATTGTAATAATCATCTCAGTTTAAACATATATCAGTTTTGCATGTTTCATCTTATTTACTCATTACTCTTAGTTTATGGATGATCTTGCTTTAATATTATTGTTTTTTAATTCTAATTAAAGTCATTAAACTGACAGAGAACTAATATATATATATATATATTCCGAAAATCCCCCCCCCCCCCCCACCCTGAAAGTCTTGCCTTTTACCCCATGGGGGGATAATCGGGAGTTGTATACCCGATTTTGTAGTAGGATTAACACGCTTTTATTTTATTTTTTCTAAAAAAAATTATAGTAAATGAGAATACATTTAATGCAGGTAATACTAATAATTAAATTCACTATGACATTCACTTTTTTGACACAGTATAGCTCAACAAGCACAGCATTTTGACAGAAAAAAAGTTGCTCTTAGAATTCACAGCTGAATGCTAACCTAAAATGGCTCACTCAAACTCAAACACACGTGCATTGATGCAGGGAAACAGTGCTCCGATGCAACTGCTCTCTGATTGGTTGAGTCTTTGGAGCGCAGTCGCTTTCCTCCTCCTACCTTGGCTCCATGGTTGTCATATTGCCCAAGTTCGCCGATTGGGCTACTTTTTTCTGCAGCTATTAATTAAAAGCTCACGTATTTGGCTGTTTTTCCAGATGTTTTTGACTGCTCGCTGGCGGAAAAATTTGGCAACCCTGATTGACTTCTAGGTAGTTTCTAAAGAGAGAGGGAAACTGAAATCGGATTTCTTTGTTATTATGGGATTGGGGAAAACGGAATTTAGGTTCTCACTTTAATTTACTTTTTGCCCCATGGGAGGATAATCAGAGATGGGGGGCTTTCTCGGAATTATACGGTATACATGGAAGAAATCAAAAGGAACTGAAAGTGGAAAGTAAAAATGGCTACCGATCATACTCAAACTCATCAGACATTTGAGAGTAGCAAAATATATACAGTTTTTTTGTGATTAACTATGTAGTATAAAAAACCAATCTAGTTAATCCAGGCATGAAACTGGTTCCAAAAAGAAGAAAAAAAACAGTAAGTGGATAATACAAAATGTAAATAATGAAGTGAAAATGTTTTAGAGCAATGAAATACATAAAATAAGATGTACTAAAGTTTAACAAAAGTGTTAGGTGTTATCAAAAAACACATATCTTGTCCTTCTAAAAAATGCCAAGTGGCACACTAGTAAAAAGTTTAAAATTGAAAACAATGCAACATCACATTTCTAGAGAATAGCCCATAAAGAAATTATGTATTTGTTACGTATCAAATGAAACAAAGTTTAACTATTAAATAATTTCTTTTTTTGCTGTTTCCTGAAATATTGTTGTAACATTGTGAAAAATTTACATTGTGATATCTTCAATCAGCCTTGCAATAAAGTTTCTGCCTTGTTTATTAGCTTAGTTTTGAATGTAGGTCACATTGTAGTTTAGTACCATGAGTTGGGGTTATGTAAAAGGAAGTTTTAAATCTATCCTGCTTCTATTGTTTTAAAGTTATGCATGTAGCTTTTTTTCTCTGGTAGGTAGTTGTACTAGACAGTACTTGAGGTGATAAACTACCACTCTTTAACCTTTTTTTTTCTTTAGCTCAAATAACACCTACTTATGGTACCTTTTTTGTTAAAAAGGAAGTGGCTTTATCTAAACATGTGGAAAATTCAGCTGAGAATAACTAAATTGGTTTTTAATGATTATATAGTGCAAAATTTTATATGCAAAAATCAATATTCTTTGAAATTGAGAGGCCATAGATGCATATTTTAAAAATAATTCTATTAAATGTGTTTCTCTGAAGTAATCTAGTTCATTCATTATATTAGTATAACATTGTGTGTAGGATTAGTAACAAGTTTCTTGATTTGTGAATTCGAAAAATGTACAGCTCAGTGTAACTTGAATCATTGTTATAAATTTCATTTATTAAGACCATTAAAACAAAATGAAAAATATATAATGTATTTAATAATGAATATATAAATATTGTAAGCGTTTATTTTATTTACATAATGAACCCATCCAGGAGTACATTAAAAATAATATTTTGTCTTAATGTTGATTGCTAAAATATTTGTGTTTATTTTCTAAAAATAAACACAATGTTTTAACTTTATTTTCTCAATAATCTACTCATAGAGTAACTTTTGATTAACTTTTTGTTTTGTATTTTATTAGTATTGATTTATTTTAAGAATTACATGCTTGTTGGTTAGTTCCATAAGTATTTTCATTTTCTGTGTATTTCATACTTGCCAAGTTGACTGTTTTTAACGGGAGACTCCCGTTTTTTGCGTCTGTCTCCCGATCTCCCGTTTAACACAATTTTCTCCCGTTTTTTGTAATTTTCGCTTTAAAATAAATGAATGAAGCTTCAATCTTTTTTTGCTCAATGGACGGCACTCGGGATCGTAGTTATTCGCCGAGTAGTTTTTATGTAATTTTCTTGTATTTTGACGAAATTCCGTACTTTTGGTATTTTTGAAAAGTCAAAATTTCGGTTCCACGAATATACGTAATTTTGGTACTTTTTCCTTTCTTTAAATGAAAATTTTAAAGCAGCATGCGTAGATACTTGCTTAACGAAACTTTTACAAATTAGCAGTAAAACTTACGCATTTTGTCTTTCATATGCTTTTAAGGGTCAGTCCCGACTTTTTCAAAAATCCGATTGCATCCACTTCGGTAAAAGTCCCTAGTTCTTATGTACTATTTCATTCAATCTCTTGGACATCAATACCTTTTGGTTTACCATTATTTTTAATATTTTTTACGATTTAGCCTCTGTAGTACATTATTTGCACATCTCCTTTTGCCACACCCACTCGAAATTTCAATGAAATATTTTAAGCCTTTTTTAAAAATTTTGGTGGTCATTTAATTAATATTGCATCCTTATTAATAATCTAGTTTTTAAAATATTTTTTTGCATAGAATTATTTTTTTTTCATCCTCTTAGGGTTTGGCTTTTTTTTCCTTTTTCGTAATCATTATATATTGTTACAAAATAGATGAATAAAATTTCTTCCTATTTTCATCGAATATATAACTGAAAAACAAAGTTTCGTCCAGTGCTGTCAAATGAAAATCTAGAGAACATCCTATTGCTCATAAGAAATAATTTTGCTAAAAAATGTTTCGATCAAACATTTGATGATAAAATTTTATCAAATACTGCTGTAATAAACATTAAAAAAAAATCTCTGTATAAGTCAGTTTAATTGTTCATTTTGTGTGTGTGGGGGGGGGGGGGCGTCATTGAAAAAAATCTCCTGTTTGTTTTTCCTCCAAGGTTGGCAAGTGTGGTATTTAATAACTTGTTAGTAGATTAATTTTACATTCCATAACAGGGCATAAAATAAGATAGAAAGTGGGCAACAGTAATGTTGCCCAGTGCCGAGATACTGTTGCCCAGTCACTACAGATGGTGCCAGCAGAAAATAAAAGAAAGACATATAGTTTTACAAAATGTCGTTTCTTCCTTAACGAAAATTAATTTTTCATTTTCGTTGCAATCCGGCATGTATTCATGAATGTTTCTTCAGTTTCCACTTTCTCAGGTTATCAATGCAAAGACGTTTTCTGAATGCATGAGTTTCAAAAATTTCTGACAGATACTTAAAGTTATCAAACATTGTCAAAAGACTTTTTAAGACGCTAATTTCAAGAATATTCTGCTGGAAAGCAACGAACACACCACCCCTTCTCCTATACCCTAAAATTTTATTTTTAGAAATGTTAGAAGCCGCCGCATCCCCCTAAAGATAACCTAAAATGGCGTTTTCGGAACTTAAAATTCAAAAAATTGCCGGGGAGAGGCGGCTTGCAATTAACAAAAAAAGATGCTCTTATTGCAGTTTTAGAACTTCAATGTCAAAAAAGTTCATACTTCACCAGAAATGGACTAAAAATGCGTTTTAAGCTACTTTCCAGCGAAAGTAAAGAAAAAAAATTAATACCGCATGAAAACAGGCTTAATGTATCGAAAAAATATCGTTAATAATAAAGAAAAGTTAAAATTGAATGAAGTAATTAAATAAAAATTGAAAAATAAAAAAAGTGAAAGTACGGTTTTGAGATAGGGAAATGTGTCTGTCTGTCTGTCGGTCGGTCTGTCTGTCCGTCCCCCACTAATAACTTTTGAGGGAATTGCCCGAGTCAAAAGAATTTTTTTTGTATTTAAAAGATCACGGCGAGGACATCTCATTTCCATATTTTACTTTTTGATTTGAAAAATTTTTCATTTAGATTTGAACAGCTCAAAATGTCTTAACCTATTGGTAAAATGCCTATGGGGCAAAAATGAAGCACATTCTCTCTCTGGGCACAAGATCCAAGTTCCTATGAACAAGCTTACTGGAAGAAATGCTTGGCGTGAATGACTTGACAAGTTTTGATCATTTTTGAACAGTTAAAAAAAAAGTAACATTAGCGCCTACGGGGAAATTTCAATCCTATATAAATCCTGATCTAACAGACGGATTTGCTTGGAACAAACTTTATCGGAAAGATGCTATAACGTAGAACATGTACAGATAGGAAGTGCAACCAGAACTTAGTTAAGCCTATTTTCCTATGAAATTTTTTGATGAAATTTTTTGATCGGGTTTTTAACGATATTTTTGAATGAACGAATGATTAAATGAATGAGCGAAAGAATGAATGAATAAATTAGTGAATGAATGAAAAAATAAATATCAATAAATGAGTAGATAAATACATGAATGAATGAGTGAATGAATGAATAAATGAAGGATTGAATGAGTTGAGCGAATGAATATGTATTAACCGTTGAAAAAGTATCTTTGAAGTAATTAAGAACTAAAGCTAAATGAGAAAGAGAGAGAGAATAGCTAGATTATAAATTTGAAGTTGGAGGGGGGGGAGGCCCTTTAATACCACTCTCCCCATCTTCCCTAACGTCATCAAAGATATCCTAAATTTGCTTTTAGAGATTCCCGAGAGTAAGCCCCCAAATTCTTTCATCCCTATTAGAGTCACCTAAAACACTCTAAAATTAACTTCAATTTCAAAAAAAAAAAAAAAAAATCAGGAGAGAACCAACCAACCTTTTCTTTCCCCTGACTTTTACCAAAGCCTAAAATTTCAGTTTTATACTGTCGGTTATGAAAATTTATCGGGTAGAGCCCACACTCCTTCCTCTAACGTTACCAAATATAGCTAAAGATTGTGTTTTTAATGCTTCAACTGATTAATAGAATTATTTGTTTGTATAAACTGTTGGAAACTTTAAAATTGAGGTATACTGAACATGCCGCGTCGTTGATCAGTCGGCCGGCTCCTGTGGCAGGGAACTGCTTCTGGGAAGGCAGTTTTAGGAAGCAGTGAGTAGTGCAATGTCAAAATTTAAACAAAATCAAACTTTCCACCTTGTTATAGTGAAACATAAATCATGGAACGCTCAAACAATACAATAGTTTTTCTTATACAAATTTTCAAAGCATTGTTTTGGGAATAAGCGGTGGTGGTGGGGAGGGGGGGGGGCAGCTTGTAAGTCTCGCTTGAGAAGGCAGACTTGGGGCTTTCGGATATGGGCGTACGTGAGAAGGGGAGGGGAGGGGGGAAGCCTGCCCCCTAAATTTAAACAAAATGTGAATTTTGTTCTGGATTTTTATGAGTTAAAGCGTTTTAACTTTAAAAAGTTTGGGTTTGCTTTATTTCCTAAAATTTTTGCACTCACAAATGCGTCTCCTATGGCCTCAAAATGCATCAGTTTGCATATATAGTCTTCAACATTTTCCCAGGGTAGAATCCCCCGGACCCTCTTCAACTGTTAGAATTTCATATCTCTGGTTAAGGAGGGGCGCTTCATATTTCTCTACCCCCCTAAATGTTGAGCTGAAACGGTAATGCGGTGTCGGCAACATTTCTTATGGATTTAGAGGGCCCTCCAAATGAAAAAACCTCAAAAAGATGGCCAGCACATAAAAGCTTATGAAATATGAATAATTGGATGCAGGGAGGAGGGGGTAATTTGTTTTTTTTTTTCTTTAAGTTCAAGTTTTTTTTTTATACATAATATTTGATTAAGACATAGATGCATGATTTAAAAATGATATACTTATACAGCACTGTAAAATGAAAAAGTAGCCAAACAATGGCTTAGTGCATTGCTAAAATAGAAGTCGATATTTAAAGATTTCCTGAAAAGGCGGGGAATTTTCATCAAAAAACACAGGTGGGCTAGGCTTTTAAAAAGCTTTTTTTTTTTTTTTGAAAACCGAGTATAACCAGTAGGAAATGTCGCAAAACAGTTTAACATTGTTAATTCAAACAACCTCAACGGATAATGATTTTTTAAGGGACATTATGTGGGTATGGACATTAGGGGAAGCAGACCTTAGTGAATGTCGCCCAGTGAAAATTCCTTAAAATATGCTCTGTTCCATAAACTTTAATGAAATTAAAATATACATGCATGGTTGTCAACAACATCATGGAAGTATTTCGACATTTCATAGCCTGAATTTTAATGGCAAAGTGGAAATTTCCTATGAAGATCTGTGGTTAATAGATTACTGTCTAACCATGATCTAGAGACTTGACATATCTGCACATGGCAGAAAATAATGTATTTATCTTGTTGATTCTCAGGGCTTATGAGGATATGTTTCAAAAGAAACAAGTAACTTGCTTTGTTAGACTTCTTCCTCACCTCACTTACTGCCAACTCATTTCCTTGAAAGTGTTACTCAAACATTTAACACAACAGCTTACTCTGTTGCTGTATTCTTGAGCTATACCATCGAATATGAGCTACTGATAGCTTGTGGAGAAATTTTTGGTAGATTGTGGTGGCACTCGGGCTATTAGTTTGCACATTATTACACCAACCAACCAATTGTTTGATAATTTTCTATATTTCACCAATATTTCCATAGAATATGCATGACTAAGATGGAAAGCAATGAAGATTTTGTTGGCATAAACACAAAAGTACATAAAAAGGAGGTAACTTTCAATACAGTAGTCCGGTCATGTTTTTTAGTTCATCATAAAATAATTAGCTGAGTATTGATTGTTTTCTTACTTTTTTTGTTTGGGGGGGAGGGGGAGAGAAGAGCGGGCAGAGAAGAGCAGGAATTTGAAAGCAGTGTGGTTGCTCAGTGGCTTCAAAAGTTTGGCAACCACTGATCTAAACAAAAACTTTCAATGCAAAAATTACAATATAGAATAAAATATTATTTCACAAGAATAAAAGTTAATTGTAAGAAAATACCTAAGTAAATCAACAAATGAGGAAATAACACCTTTTTTATTTGTTTCTCCCTCTGAACATAATTGTTTTCTTTTTGGCACTCTGCCATGTGAAAATCTCTATTTTGTACTCAAACAGTAATAGGCCATCCAATTCAGCAAGAAAAGGACAGGTCAAACACTAGTGTTGATAGAGCTGTGTCTTGCTGGTTGGATTAACTACATGTTTGATAAAGGTTAAAGCAAATTTGTGAGGCTTAAAAAGCTCAAATATCCCTGTTTGTCAAATGATGTCAATTTTATGATTCTGTCAATGTTATCATTTCAAAAAAGCTAAATTCTGTCTTTCTTTTACAGTAGTGTGAGAGTTATAAAAATTGGGTCATTTATTTTCCTTTCAGCTGTGCAGAAGTATTTATATTTCAGTTATGCTTTGGTTAGAGCTCTTAATTCTGAAAAGATAACAAAATGTTTCATTTTGTATCACTAATTTAAAAAATTTTGTCTTTGTACAGAATATTTAGAAAGGGCATTATTTTAAAGTAATATGTCAATTGTAAAAGTGTTAGATTTAGAAGCATTTTCAAGCAATTTTGTGTACTTTAAATATTTCACCTTACCAGTCAGTTTTGGCATTATAAGAAAAACCTGAACATCCTTTTTGCATCTAATTCCCCTTCTGAATTAATTGTACAGTAAAGATTATGTAGCTGTTGAAACAAAGTGTACATGCAATTGGTGTTTCTTTTCTCTTTTATTTTCATTTTTTAATTATTTTTGTTTTATTTTATTTTATTTTTTTGCCAGAATGTCTTGAAATTTTCTTAACAAATTCTTTGAAGTTGTTCAAAAAAAATTTACTCATGCTTTTGCTGAAATGCATCACAAAACTAATAAGTTTGTAACATTCAAAAAGAAAAAAAGCTGTTATTGTTACATACGAAAAATATGTATTATTTTTGTTCTCTTGGTTTTTATCTGTAGATTTTTATCTTTTAATTTGCATTATTAATACAAAGGTGAGAAAAAAATCCACAAAAATCTTATAATGGTAAATTTAATGAAACCGATACATTCAATTCTCAACAAATATATTTTACAAATCATTATTTCAATGTTTTATGCTTGGATCATTCTAAATTTACATATAGGTTTCATGTCTTGGAAAAGAATTTCCTTTCTGGAAAAGTATTTGATATGTGTATTCCACATTGATATTACTTTTGATGCAGCTTTTGTTATTATTTAAAAACTGCGTTTGCTTTAAATAGATCCCCTTTTTTAATTGTCAAAAGCAAAAGTATTAAACATCTTTGATCATTTTGGCTGCCCAAAATGAAGTTTCTTTGAAATGCCTTCTTTATAACTGCAGCACTTTTATTCTCATGTTTAAACAATTTACCTAATAGCTGATGCTATTAAGAAGTGACCATAATACAGTGACACATAAATTAGATCTTGAAGCTCATATTAAATTTTCTTTTTTCATTAAAAAAATTAGGTGTCGCAAATTTTTGCGATTTCTACTTCTGTTACCAATATACAAAAAAAAAATCCTATTCAAGTCCAGTGTAGAAAAAGGGGGAAAATTTGCGCTTACTAAGGCTCTGTTACTAAATTTTGTCATTTTTTGTTGATATTTTTGAATAGTTTCAAATGAAATCAGTGTATACTTTGTACTATCATTAAAAAAGCCAGTTGATAGGTAAAAGATGTGTATTCTCCGAATTATTTCTTTACACTTATAAATGTAGCCGCTCTCACCACAAAACAGTAACAGAGGCTACAAATAACTGGCTTCATAATTATTGATAGAAATTTTTAGTACAGTGTGAATAATTTTAATTTTTGAAAAGTTTCAAACAGAAAATATAGAATATGATAACAGAGTTTATATACATGCTCATAACTTTATTCATGTATGTTTTAATTGCTTTGGCCAATGTGCAGTATAAACATGAAAAAGGACATCCCTGAAGCCATAATTTTCTTCAACTTCATTTTGTACATTAATTAATTGAAATGTTTTGTCTGGTAACAGAGGCTACAAATGATCATACCTATGCTTCTTTCAGCAGGGTTACTAGCTTTAATAGAAAACCTTAAGCTCTGCCAGGAACTACTTACTTGTCTTAAAACTTTTTGTTGCCTGTTTCTATGACAAAAATTTTAAAAATAAATAATAATAAGTAAAACCAAAATCTGCAAGTAAAATTAGAATGACCCTGCTTGTATTGCGAATTTTTGAGTGCCTTGATGTACTTAGTATGTTATGCTGATTCTACATTTCCATTACATTTATAGCCTTGATGTCTTCTGAATTGTAATGTGTTGCTATAATATTTGAACAAAGTAATGTCATAGTTTGTATTGCAAATCTATGTGAAAATTTGCCTTAAACACTTTTCTGTTTCAAAAGCTGTATATGTTTTCAACTTTTTTAGGAAGTTCTCTAAAGTAATAAAGAATTTTACTAAGTATGTATTTTTTATTTATTTATTTATTTTTACATTTTTAAAAACTATATATTTAAAAGGGGAATTTATTCTCAAATTTTTGTGCCTTTAAAAATGTCTTTAGGGTTTGCATTTTCAATACTTTTTAAAAGTTTCATTTTTCATGTTCAATATGCAGGTGTTCCTCATTTGGCAGCATTAATAAATGTTAGAAAATAATTACCGTGAGTGAGATTTCTTAAGAAATGATAAAAAAAGAAATAAAAGACAGCTTGATGCTTGTAAGCAAAATTAATATTTAGTGAATAAATACATACACACACACACAAATAAAATATACAAATAGTATCAATTTTACATTCAAATGACTAATCAACGCCCTATTTTACAAAGTTAACATGGAATAGACCTGGATAAATTATTCAGAATTTTAAATGTACATCTTTCCTAATTTTAAAGATACTCATATCTTTACTGACTGTATCTGCCTTTTCAATAGCTATTTTGATTCGACTTCTCCTTTGAGAGAGAATGAGCCATAATATCTTTCCCCACTTGCATGTTTTGAATGGATAAACCACAATAAGTTGGTGGCATATATTAATTTATTTACCTTTTCTGTATTGATATAAGTCTTGTATGCTTTTCTTACTTCTATTTTTGATTGATTTTTGAATGCATTTCAAGGTATCTAAAAAGTTAACACAAATTCAATACCTTTTAAGAAAATTTAATCAGTAAAGAGTCGAGTTTTTTTTTTGGTGGTCCTTTATATTCTCTGTCTAGCATGTTTTCAGTTAGGGTGTTTCCTCCATGATCTTCTGCAATAAACCAAGGATTTAGTTTAGTGGGTTTTCTTTAAAGAGTTCAATGTTCAACAAAACTTCCCATTTATGCATTTCTTTCTTTCTGTCTTTTTCTGTAAAGGGCTACGTTTTTAATGTAATGAAAAGTATGTTCATACTGCAACAAAATGTCTTTTACTAATTAGCAAGTTTTTCATTATTTAGTTTATTTTTTATTTTGCTGTTTTTTAACCTAAATTTTGTGACAAAATTACTGGTAGTTGCTAATTTTTCAGAAAATATTAAACTTAAAAAAAAATTGTGCAATATTCCTTTTTGTTTTTGAAATAAAATATTTTTATTTATTATTCTATTTATTTATTATTCTTATTAATTTATCGTATTTTATTTTATATACATCTTTTTATTTAATTTTTTGTATTTTATTTTAACTTTAATGTCTGCTGAAATTTATGTTAAAGTAATGCATATTGCTAGGCTGGAAGCAATTATTAAAAAAAAAAAACGGCAATTTTATGTGCGTGCATTCGAACAAGAATGGTTAGAAAAATAAATTCTTATTTGAAAGAAATTCAATTTTTCTGGTCATATGTCCCAACTTCGTCTAGAACAGGGTTTCTCAACCTTTTTTGATTTGTGGCCCTCTTAGAGAAGTCAAATTTTTCAGTGGCTCCCCTCGAATAGTCACTTATTTATTAGTGTGTGATTATATATACAGGAGAGTGCTAAAAGACACACGAGCATACCCTTAGAGCGAAAAAAAAAAAAAAAAAACATAATTCTTGCTTTCAGAAAAAAAAAATATTTAAAAAAAAATGAAATTAAGCAAATATTTCCAATATGTAAACATACAACCGTAGAAAAAAAGATGAAGAGCTGAATTATAAGATTTTAAAAAATCATTAACTATTTTGGTAAAAGATGGAGTGTAAAGTATAATTTAAAATGTTGATTAAGGATGTATGTCTCTATAATCACTTGCAACTCTGTCTTTTGCGGGAAAAATAACGTGCTTTAAAATTATTGAATTTGTTGATTGAATCAGACCATGCAGTCAATCCATCACGATATCTACAAAGATTTTTTTTTCGTTTTTACCAATAATTTTTTCTGCATAGGAAAAACTTAAAGCACATTAAGAATCTCTGCAAGTTTTTGGTGCAAATATTTTATACTTTTAGAATTATAGGTTTTAAGATAAAGGTTTAATATATCCTGTAGGTGTGCTAATGTTAAAATAAAATTCTTCTATTCAAAAATAGCCTTAACATAATTAAATCAAAAAATCTTAATTTGCATGTTCTACACCAAAACTGCTTTTCGTTGAGATAAGTGCGAAGCCATTCCCCCAGTTAGATCAGGATTTACTAAAAATTTAAATTTCCTCGCAAAGCCGAGAGTTGTTTCTCTTAACTGCGCAAAATTGTTCACATCAAAAAGTTAAGCATAAAATGAGAATATGATGCAGATCTTTTTCCTAGAGGATTTTTGATTTGGACTATTCTTTCTTACGTCGCTGGAGGGAGGGGGTGACAGACATACAAACATCTCCCCCATAAGCTTACTCTCTTTTTAAAGAATGTTTTCTGCAAAAACGACCTTTACAGGAAAAGGGCAAAACAAATGTAAAACATACCATACAATTTTGAAATGTTTAAACTGTTTTGAAACAAAACTAAAAATACTTTACTAGGAGAAACATTGAGAAAAATATGAAAGAAATACTAATTACTGTAACTTATTTTTCTCTTTTGTCCCATGAGAAACAAGTCAATGAAGAAGCCTTTTTAAAATAATTACTGTAAATTCGCCCTTCAAGGACTATTTGTGCGACCATTCGTAAGAATAATGTAAGGGAGAACCTCACCGAAAAAGGGGTTAGGTTCCGAAAAATCTGTAAAAAGCAAACTGTTTCTTTTTTTTAAAAAATCTATACAAGCAGCTTTGTTTTTATTAAATATGTAAAGGAAAATCTCATACAATGATTCAGGGCCGGATTTAGACTAGATAAGGCCCTAAGTTATTTGAGATATGTGTCCTTTGCTAAGTCCCGATATTCTGTGCCAGAGGCAAATTTGATTTTTAGATACTAGCAACAGACAAAAAAAAAATTTAAAAAAAATAACGAAGATTTGGAGTTTTAAAAAGTCAGTTCTCACCCGTGAATTTTTTCGAAATTGCAGTGCTAAAAAGGCACTTTTTAGTCTATACTTAAAGACGTTTGAGGTAAGGTATCTAAGCGCTCTCCTCCGTAAATTTTTCGTAATTAGATTTTAAAAACAAAACTGCAATTTTAGGCTACTTATGATGGTGTTGGGAAAGCACATTTTGAGGATTCTCTCCGCCAATTTTTCCTAAATTTAATTGTCAGGAATGCCAGCACATGTTGTCATCAAGGGATCCCGGTAACGAAATTGATGATAGCCTTCACGGAGAGACCTTCCTGGGTATGGACTAAGCAGAAAAACTCGTGAAAGGCACATTAATATGTGAAATAAAAGCAAACCGCTCTATTCTAAAAAATAATTAACATCGCCAAATGTGTTTCATCTACACATGAATTCTTTAAATTATAATATCTCACGGACCTGCTGGCAACAAGGCCCGTCATTTGGGCGAATAGGGGGAGGGGTCAATGCCCCCCTGACTCTAAATTTTTTGTTTTAATGAGAAATTTTAATTATAACTAATTTGAGATACTTCTTTACATTGAGAATAATCCTACACTATTTATAACAACCATGGTGCTAACTTTAGTACGCAATTCATCAGATTATTGGCAAAATCAATAAAAGTTTTTGAAAGAGTAAAACACCTTACTCCGTTATTCAATAGATGGCGCTGTACGATGTTTGGTGGAAAACGAAACATTTTTATGTACAGATTGAGGTTTGCTACTTGTTCTTAAAAACATCAGACAGGACACAAGAATAATTTCTGGAGGGGATTATCAAGCGGTTCTCTCTCGCAAAACTTTTCACATTAGAGTTTTTATGTTTCTTATTGTCCTTCAAAACCAATTTATGCAACTTCGATTCATCAAGTAGCACTAAATTCTAAAATTGTAAAAGAAATGTGAAAACTGATATTCATCTTTTAAAGTATGAAAATATTAAGTACACGATGTTAAAACAGAACGTAAATGTAAAGATACGAAATGTAAGACTTCAAAAGTTAAATTCCTCTACTAAAAAATTGATAAGAAAAGTAAAAGTACTATGTACATCAACTAAAATCAGCATGAAAATGTAAAAATAGCAAGTACAACACGTTAAAACAGCACAACAATCTAAAAGTACTAAGTAAAAAGCGTCAAAACTTACGTTGATCCATAAAAGCTTGGAACAAAAGATGTAAAGTACGGAAATTTTTAAAATAAAAGTGCTATGCACTTGCAAAATGTTAAAACTTAATGTAAAAATGTAAAAAGTACCATGTACAAAATGTTAACACATAATCTACTAAAACCTAGAATGAAGATATAAAAATACTAAGTAGAATATACTAAAGAAACACAAAATTGTAAAAGTGCAAAATACTAAACATAAAAAATTTAGAGCTATCTACTAAATCTTCAAAGCGTAGATTCAGCATCAAAATAATCTGTTTGCAGAAATCTTAATCAAAAATGTAAAAGTTCGAAGAACAAAATCCTAAAACTGAAAAAGTAAAGAAACGCAGTACAAAACAATAAAGAATGAAAGAGTACCAAGTATAAAGCTTCAAAACATAAATTCATCCAGAAAAACTTAGAACGAAAATATAAAGCTACGAAAATGTCCAAAATAAATGTTTTATGCACTTGCAAAACTCCAAAACTTAAATTCATCTACTAAAAATTTGGTTAGAAAAGTAGAAGTACCAAGAACAAAAAACTAAAAACAGCATGAAAATCAAAAATTACTAAGAACAAAACATCAAAACCCTAATTGATCCAGAAAAACTTAGAATAAGAACGTAAATGTACGGATATTTTAAAAATAAGAGTATTATGCATTAGCAAAACGTTGAAACGTAAGGCAAAAATGTGTAGAATGAAGACGTAAAATACTAAGTATGATATACTAAAGCAACACCTAAAACGTAAAAGTACAAAATGCAAAACATAAAAAAATATGGAGTTATCTGATAAAACTTCAAAACGTAGATTTGTCGATTGAAATCTTAATCAAAAAATGTAAAATTTCGAAGAACAAAATGCTAATACTGCGAAAGATTAAAAATACGCAATACAAAGCAATAATGCATGAAAGAGTGCTAACTTCATACTTACATGCCAAAATCCCTTAAATGACAAAACTTAAATGCATTCAGAGAAACTTAGAACGAAAAAGTAATAGTACGGAAATGTACAAAATAAAAGTGTTATGCACTTTCAGAATGTTAAAACTTATCTTTAACCTACGATGAAGATGTAAAAATACTAAGTATAATAGGGCTCGACCGATGGCATTTTTTGGCCGATGGGCCGATGCCGATTGTTCCGAGATCGGCCGATTGCCGATTATTCTCCTCTTCCATCGGCCGATGCCGATGGCCGATGGAAAAAAAAAGGCGCTTTAAACCATTAAAACGTGTAGAATTCTTGTCAAAAATGTCATTTAAATCATTTACTATTTATTTTTATAAAAGCATAAATACATTATTCAAGCACCGTAAAATTGTTTGGGGGAAGTTTACACAATAATTAAAACTGAAAGAATCACTCGCTATTCTAGTAAAGTAATTAAGCTATTTGGAGGTTAAAAAAATTAAAAAATGCTATATCAGAGAATTTTCAATTCTTTTTTATTATCTTTGCAAAAAAAAAAAAAAAATACTCAACAACTATTGGATCGGCTCGGGTCTAATTCCTTATCCTTCAACATTTTCTCTTTATAACACCTGAACTGCAAATGCTAAGTGCAGCTGATTTTATTTTCTTATTTTTTTCATGGAGAGGAATGCAGATGTTATGACACAGACTAACAAATAATGTGAGTTTGTATTTTTAACGAAACTGTGAACCCCCTCCTCTCACATTTTTTTCATGATCTCCCCCCCCCCCCCGTTTTTAAAAGAAAAGCGGGAACGATTACATGTTTATTTTTTATTAAAAAGGGGATTTTAAGCTCTTTTTCTGAAATAAAAATAAAATATTAAAAAATTTCGCTCGCAGTATTATCCCTTGTTCATAACCAAGAAATACTGAATATTGCTTTAAAAACATAAACGTGAGATTTCTTTGTCATTACAAATGAATGCTGGGTCTTAAGAACTAATCTTATAAGATTTTTTTTCTTATGAGTTGAAAATTACACTGAAATACTTGACATGTTCTTTATAATTTCATGAGCACAATGTAAGGTCATCGAAATAAACCAATATTTTGAACACCAGCAGTTTTCTGTTGCCAAATAATCTTCTGAAAACGAAATGATCTTTTATAAAAATTAAGATGTATTTAAAATATATATATATATATATATATATTTATATACGTTGGCAATTTTTGAAATTAATGAAATTGTAGCATTTTTATTAAGGTATTGTTCCACCCTGTATCCCAAACTCGTTTTTAAAGAATTAAATTTTTGAAAATTGCAAGTGAGCTTGGACACATAAAATTTCGGTCAATAAACATTTATACTAAAAAATTGATTCATATTTTTATCAATATCTTCTGTATTGTACAAGAAATATTCTAAACTGAAAGCAGATGCAACGAGATTGTTGTGCAATAGCAGAAAAACTGTCAACTGTCTAACATGTGGCATTAAAGAAGCCAGAAAAATGCGCTAAAGAAACGAAGTATAAACGGAGAAAAATTAAAATATTTATCGTATAAAAAATGTTAAGATGTATTTTGAAAAAAAAATATATGCATTGATCAATTTTTGAAAATAAAGAAATTTTAGCATTTTTATTAAGATGTTATTAAATCCTGTCGCTCGGACTCGCATTTTGAGAATTCAATTTTTAAAAATTGCAAGTCGAACTTGGACACATAAAATTTCGATCAATAAATATTTATACTGGAAAGTGTTTCTTATTTTTGACCATCTTTTCTACGTTGTAAACTAAAAATGAAATAATGAGAACAACCGCACACTAAAAGCAGATGCAACAAGATTGCTGCACAATTTCAGAAAAACTGTAACACGTGGGATCGAAGAAGCAAAAAAAAAAAAAAAAACCGCAAAGAGAAAACGTTAACGCTGGAAAAAATGAAAATTATTATCGTACTTTGATTGAGTTGACTTTTTATTGTTTACAATTTCGGAATAATAAGAAACATGACAAACTAAAAGCAGATGGTATAATATTATTTCACGATGACATCTAATGCACTAAGTCATTATTAAAAGAAAAACGGACAAAAATGGGGCAACTAACCTAGTGCGAAAAACAAATAGCACCCATAAGACGCCTCTATGACTTTTACTTAAACATATTCTATTTCGCGAGCATTCTGCTCAAAGAGAACTATTTTAATAATGAAGGTTTTCGGGCAGCGATCGCTTAAACTAGTTTTCCGAATATTTTATCAAATACTTTGTAGAATGACATTATTTTTGTGCGTTTTTTTTTTTTTTTTAACTTATGTGCTGCCTTTTACTGTATGGAAATGGAAATTGAGCTATGCAGAAAAAAAGAAAGTGAAAGACAATGTTTTCTGGAAAGTTGTCACTGCGAAAAACATCGGCCTTGCATCGGCTTTTAGATGTTTTTACGGCCGATGGGCCGATGTTTTTCTAAAGTTAACATCTGCCGCCGATGCCGATGGCCGATGGCAACTTTGTTGAACAATCGGCGCCGATGCATCGGCCGAGCCTTAAAGTATAATATATTAAAGCCACATAAAAATGTAAAAGGACGTAAAAAAAATGAAGATTTTTCTATTAAAACTTAGACTGATGTCACAATACTGAGTACGAAATTTTAAAACACCATAAAAATGTATAAATAACAAGTATAAAGTTTCAAAACAAGATTTATCTACTGAAATCTTGATAATTGCTAAAACTGTGAAAACTTAAACATAAGTGGTACAACACAGCAACGCACGTAAAAAAAGCTTAAAGGAAAACTACTTCAATCTTAGTCACAATTGGATTCATTCTTCTCGCGAAAAGAGAAGCGATAGCTAACCGACAATGAAGAGAACCCAAACCAACTCGAAAAAAAAAAAAAACTCGCATTGGGAGGCGGATCAGCCCAACTCCCCCCCGATCCGTGATATCCGCCTCTTGGGGCAGAAACGGCCTCCCCCCCCCCCCCCCCCCATTCGCGCGTTGTCGTGCGAGCATCCTTTTCAGGGTTGAAGAAAGCCCGGGTTTGTTTTTCGAAAAACCCAACCTCATGGTCTTTTCCAGCTTTATTAATTTCTAAGGGTGTTCTCACTGGGCATCATGAATAGTGCCGAATCAAGAAGGAAGCCCCGCACCGTGGGGCAAAATCAAGTGAAACACCCAGCACAAATCCAAAAGGGGTCACGACTCCTATTTGTGACTTGCGTTTTAAAAACTTATAACTAAATTCCGACGCAGAAGACGTTCCCAAAAATAACCAAAAAATAAAATTTTAGGAGTTGAATTTCGGAGAATTTCCGGTGGAGAGCCGCTTTTCCCCTCCCTTCTCCTCAGCAAAGATAGCCTCTGAATCTGAAGCTGCGCGCGTCTCGCGTCTGTCGAGAGATTCGGCAACGAACATTTTCCTGAAAGTGCGTTGTTATGACTCGAATTTCGAAAAATTCCTGGGGAAGAGATCTTCCTCTTCCCCTAACACACCAACAAAAAAGATAGCCTAAAATGGACTCCAGCGTTGAAAAGTATTTTGGAAGATGGATTTGAACCCCCCTTCCCTTATGTTACCAAACATAACCGGAAATTGCGCTCTTAAGGAGTTTATTTCAAAAAATTTCAGCTGTCGGATCAACTAATATCACCAAAGATAGCCTAAATTGCATAAATTTAAAAGCTTTTAGTGAAATGCTAATTTCAATCTGCACAACACTAATTCTTTTACTAGACGTTTCCGACTTAACTTTATTCATATTGTGATCAAATTTGGATCTTCATAGTTCACATTTTATCGCTAGTGCGTTAAAGAAAATCTTGAAAGTTTCACCTTGCAATAATGCATAGGAACTCAACTGTGTAGAGATTTTGAAAATGTCTACGTAAATGCAAGGCGTAAATTCATTACTCAAAATTTAACTTTAGGATACGGTAAAATTAAACGTTAACTGCTGAGGTACTTAAGCTGATAAAAGACATTACGCAATTTAAAACTCAACAAATTTAATAAACAACAAAGACATAATTAAACAAAGTAAATCAAAACAAACTTTTAAACTTGCGCCGCGGGCAACAACCCATGCGGGCACACGACTGCTGCACAGCAAAAAGAAAGAGAGCGAGTGAAAAAACATTTCACTTTGCATTTATACTGTTCTTGCGGCTAAGCACTGATGCCACAAAACTTTAAAAAGTTCGCTAACGATGCATAACAATGAGCAGGTTGAGCAGGTTGCATAATAATGATGCATAACAGGTAAACCACAGTAGCCCCCCCCCCCCCCCACTTAGTCACGAAGTCAGTCTCCGGACTGATAAGGGACGACATAACGTTCTTTACGACCAGATCTTGTGACAACACACTTGCGAAGGGAAGACTGCAAGTATTGTGTAGCATCATGTACCTTCTCCGTTGTGCACTCGGGAGGCTTTGATGTAGCTGCATCAGAGGGCTCTTGTAGCGGAACATCACGGGCGACGAAGAGAACCGCAGGCTTCAAACGATCAACTGATACGCTGACTTCCTTACCCTTGATAAGCAAGACATAAAACTTAGGTCTTCGCTCAACTACCGAGTAAGGGCCGTTGTATGGCTGCTGAAGTGGTCGTCTTATGGTGTCTACCCGCACAAACACATGAGATGCTCGAGCTAAATCTTCACTCATAAACACAGCTGAATTTGTGGAGTGATGCTTTGCAGGAACAGGTCTCAGCTTATTCATCTTTCGCCATAGATCCCCCAACAGATCTGCACGAGACGATACAGCAGAAGGCGATGTGGCTTGCAGGAATTCACCAGGAAGACGGAGAGAGCAGCTGTAGACGAGATCCGCAGTCGTAGCGCCGATGTCCTCTTTCAAACTCGTCCGGATACCAAGCAGTACTGTAGGCAGGACTTGAACCCATCGCTCCGTCGCATGGCTCATGATGGAACTTTTCAAGTGCCGGTGGAAGCGCTCCACCGTGCCATTGCACTTCGGATTGTAAGCTGTGGTTCTTGTCTTGACAATACCAAGGAATTTTACTAGGGAGGTGAAGAGGTCACTCTCGAACTGTCGTCCCTTTTCAGTAGTGATCATCTCAGGAATGCCGAACCTTGAAACCCAGCCGGAGTAGAAGGCGTCAGCCACTGTAGATGCGGTCTGGTCTTGCATTGGGAAGACTTCCGGCCACCTTGTGAAACGATCAACGGCAGTCAAAGCGTAGATGAAACCCTTCAACGGCGGCAGAGGTCCGACGATGTCCAGCGAACTGAGCTAAAGGAGGGTCGAAGGAACCAGTGGGAGAAACAGTGTGTCGTTGGACTTTAGATTTTTGACAATTTATGCACTGTTTGCACCAGGTCTTGATATCTTTTGACATCGATGGCCAGACGAACCGTTTACTCACCATGTCCAACGTTGCACGAGCTCCAGGATGCGAAAGTCCATGCAAAGTCTGAAAAATACTCTTACGAAAAGAATTAGGCACATATGGGCGAATGTAACCAGTGGACACATCGCACAGCACTTTTGATGAGGTGAGTGTTAATGACCTCCACTCAAGACCAGAATCTGACTCTCGCAGAGATCGCAACTCCTCATCATTACATTGAGCCTTTGCCAAAGTTTCGTAATCAATTTCGCCAGAACTTGACAAGTTAATCTCAGAAATGCGCGAGAAACTGTCAGCTACCGAATTTTGGGCTCCAGGTACAAACCTGATGTCAGTAGAAAATTGACATATAAACTCTAAATGTCGAATTTGCCTAGTAGTCTAAGAGCCCGTGAACCCCAGACCTTCGTTATTTTATAAAAGCTGAAAGTTTGTCAGCGCATGCTCCCAACACAGGTAAGAACGATGGACCATTATGAAGTTTGGGTTACCCTGGCTTTGGCAGGTAAACGGTACTAAAGGTGTGTAAAATAACAATCTAAATTCATCAAATTATAAAGTGTGATTTTTTGGTATTACCTTCACAATATTTTTAAAAATCCCGTCATTAATTGCCAGACACTTAACATAGTGGCAACCCCATGCCAGACACCCCTAAATATTCATAAAATTGTAATTCTACTTACGTTATGGTATAAAAGCTGATTTTTATATATAATACTTGGGTAATAATTAGATGATGTTTCCTCACTAGCCAGACATTTTTGCTAGTTCCAACCCCTTGCCAGACAAGCGTGTAAATCTCGGGGCCTCAGTGGCTGAGCGGTCAAATCGACTGGCTCCGGTGCCTCCCTGCGCGGAGAGAAAGAGGCGTGGGTTCGAGTCCCACCTTTGCCATGGGTGTATTTCCTTCTTTGTATATTAAAATCTGTTGTGCTGTCTTGTTCTATCTGTTCTTTCCTCTCAAAAATCACCACATCCGGTTAAACTCTCGTCAGGGTAGGTACGGTGGTGATTGATGAGGTATAAATAAATAAATAAATAAATAAAAGCGTGTAAATCTTAAGAAGAGATCCATGATTAGAATATGACTTATGCAAATAAACTTTTTGGCACAGATTTATATAACTAATAATCTGTGCAAATTTTAAAAACATCTCAAGAAAAGACAGTCGATGCTACAACTATTTTAAATTGTTAAAAATTTAAATTTATTCTGTGAATAACAGGTTATAAAAAAAACAAATAAAATAATACTCAAAAATGTAATTAAAAATAGATGAATGACATTACAATATAATTGGGTGCTACATGTCTTCATATAATTGGGTGCTACAATTTTTTTATTCCGGATTGTAAAGAGTTTAATATTTTTGGAAAACTTCTTATCAATTTTTTCTTCTAGGTGGTGTGCAGTAAAAGTAGTATCCATTTCTATGAAATTCTCTGCATAAATTCTCTCCAATGAATCAGTATATAATTCATGTAAATGAATCAATAAATGACAGCGGCCGTTATTGATAATATGTTCTTCTATGATGGTACAAATTTCATTGAAAGCTTCTTGGTGGTACTCTCGATGATGATGCCAATCACTTTTAACATATTTTCGCAGATGAAGATATTTTATTATTAAACCTATCCTACATTCAGTGTGATAATATATTATTCGGACTTGCAATACTGTTCAATCTAGTTAACAACTCATTATAATTTTTTTGATTTTCAATACTAGACATTATACAAGACTGAAATTGGTTTTTATCACCTTCATGGAGTGGAAGCATTTTTGATCTCACTTGTCTCTTTTTTTTATTGCAAAATAAACAAACTTTTTTACTTATGTCAACACTGGTATCACTTTGAATCGAGCTATTTACTTCTGTGGTTGCATTAGCATTTTCACTCACTTCTTCAAGTCCACGAATGTCCACGGCTGCCTGGGAAGGTTGAGGTTCTGTTGATTGAGAAGCTGAAGGTGGGTGTGATACAGTTAACTCAGACAAATGGCGATGGACCTGGTATTGAATCGTCTGTTGATGTATTTACGTCTTTAGATGTTTCTTTTTCTTGCTCTGTTTCAACAGTCTTTTTAGAATTCTTAGGTATGGGGTAAAATATTTTTTCATCAGTCCTGTGAATAATTTGTAACATTCTCTGTGATAACCACTCTCTGTGTATTCACGTGGAAGAATGATTTTATTATATTTAAGGTTAGGTTTTTTTCGCAATTTTAAAATTAATTCACATTTTTTCAATGTCTCATCAGAAAATAATATTATTTTGCCACTACTTTTGTTACAAATAACACATATTAATACATCACCCATGACTGGTTTTTTAATACAAAATCCCTTTCATTTAAAAAATCACATAAGCAAATTGTAAATATATAATATACGTATCATACAGTAATAGTATTGAATATACTTTATAGTCTGTATATGTTCGAAATATTTTATGTTGTTAATTAATAATGAATATTAAATTAATAATAGTTGGAGATAGCATATAAGATTATTCCATTACTTGTTCATAGACTTCTCAGTAGATAACCACACATCTACTGTCCTGAGTTGCATTAATAAATGCGATAATGCATACATAATTACTGAAAGCAATATTTCCCTACACTACACTTCATTGTTGAACAACCAACAAACGAGAAACCACGTGTGAGTGTGAGGAGAGACACGCCGCCGATTGGAACGATGGGTAAAATTCTTTCCACCACAACGCATGCGCAGCTCAACAGCTTTCTATTGGCTGTTACTTATCCTGACGACAACAGCATTGAATCAATGTTGATTTGAACTATTTATTACCAAGGCCTATCAAGGTTGTTGCAAGATGTTTTGCTAAGAGGGGAACTCGCCATCTTACTCGCACCCACCCATATATACTGTCTCGCGCTCGCTCCTACAGCTACCCTACATGCTTGTCTGGCAAGGGGTTGGAACTATCAAAAATGTCTGGCTAATGAGGAAACATCATCTAATTATTACCCAAGTATTATATATAAAAATCAGCTTTTATACTATAACTTAAGTAGAATTATAATTTCATGAACTTTAGGGGTGTCTGGCACGGGGTTGCCACGATGTTAAGTGTCTGGCAATTAAGGACGTGATTTTTAATAATATTCTGAAGGTAATACCAAAAAATCACACTTTATAATTTGATGAATTTAGATAGTTACTTTACACGCCTTTAGTACCGTTTACCTGCCAAAGCCAGGGTAACCCAAACTTCATAATGGTCCATCGTTCTTACCTGTGTTGGGAGCATGCGCTGACAAACTTTCAGCTTTTATAAAATAACGAAGGTCTGGGGTTCACGGGCTCTTGCTCTATAGGTGATTGTTTATCAGCTTTTTGCTGAAAAGCAAATGCTAACGGCTTATGATCACTGAAAATAACACATTCGCGTCCCTCAATCATGTGTCTAACAGGCCTGTAGCCAGACTCTGACGCCAGGGCTGCAAACTTTTGCAGAGGAGGGGAAAACTAGTTTTTCAATTTTTTTTCCAACTTGTTAGAATTTATGTTCCATTTTGGGGGTTTTCTTAAAATTTAAATTAATAATTTATTCAATAATTTAATTTATTAATTGATTAATTAAAAACATACTAATTTAATTCAATAATGAAATTATTTGGTCTTGAAAGAAATACTTGAGTAAAACTTACAAAAAAGGCTTTTCTAAATTGTTTAAAGCTTATTCTAAGAATGTCTTTTGTAAATTAATAAAACATATGAAATAACATTAAAAAGTGAACATATTTTAAAGATGATTTTTAACCGACTTTACAAAGGAAGGAGGTTATACATTCGTAATGTATGTATGTCGTTTTTTTTTTTGTTTGTTTGTCCACTCAGAACTTCTCACCGGATGAACCGATTTTCATGATTTTTTTTAATCGATCGGGGGTGGTTTCCCATAGGTCCCGTATCTTCGTTTGACCCTGTTCGATAATTAGAAAAAAAGTTATGGGCATAAAGATAGTAATTTCTTTGTTTTCTTATGCATAACTTTTGACTAAATGAATCGATTTTGATGATTTTTGTTTTAATCGATAGAGGGTCGTCTAACTCTAATATCGCACATCCATTTGACTACATTTGTTTTTTAGAAAAAACGTTACGGGTGAAAAATAAGTATTTTTTATTTTAATTAGAAAGGCTTGGCTTGATTTTTCTTTGTTGGGAAAACTATTAATAAATATAAATTCATTGTTAAAAAAGCGTTTGTTGCCATTGTGTTATAATATTAAAAGCAATCACAGCAAGGTTTTAACTGAAGGCTTCTCTGAGACAAAAATTAAATCCAATCAGTTTGTTTGCTAAAATTGACTTCAAAACCGAATTTATCATACAAATGATTAGTTTTCAGTGCCGTTCAGTCAAAGAAGGTTTGCCCTTTGACATGGATTTTTGAAAAATAGAGTATTTGGGTGAATATTAGGAAAAGTGCCAAATTGAGTATGAAATATTTCAGTTTTTAAAGATTTTTTTAAACTGATATTTATAGTGTATTTTAATTATAAATTAGCTATAGTTTTTTTAAAAAATGAGGGGCAAGATCAAGAGGAAGAATTACCCCCCTTTTTGAAAGGTTCAATTTCTGTACTGTTACAGATCTGATGCCAATGTTACAGATCTGACAATTGTTACAGTTTCTGCCCTTAAGTTGTACAAAATATACTTCCCATATTATTTACATAAAATAATATAATATAGAACAAATAAATATGTATAATAATCATTTGTAAATGGTAATGTTGCTGAAATTTTTGCAAAAAATTAGGTATTTTATTAAAATGTTACATTGAAAATTTCGATTCAAAAAGATTTTCAGAAAGTGAAATTATTCTTATTTATAATAGGTCAAGTGTGTGGGTGGGTGAAGGGATAGTTCTTCAATGAAAACACTAAACGAATAAAGCACTCGTATCTTTAGGGAATATTGTTTATGTTACAAATTCAGGGCTTATGTACATAGGTTAAACTGGAACACGGTTAGTCGGCGTTCGCTTGCCCGCTGCTCTGCTGTACTTCAATTTGCTTGAAGTGTTATCTTGAAATTTCTTAAGGTAAATAGCGCGATCAAACAGTTATAATTACATTATGTCACACTTATGTTACAAAACAAAGTAAAGAATGTTTTAGTATTCTTTTCTTTGTAAAAGTAAAGAATATATTATAAAAATGACCTGAACATAGAATTTGAGCAATTTGAAACAAGGTGAACAGAAAGATTCACAATATCAAGAAATAATGTGCATCTGAATGGTACCAAGAAGAAGAACTTAAGTACAAGCTAAATGTTTGACCCATTCCAAATTTAAAGCTAACGATGTTCTACTGTAAAGCATTTTGAATCAATATTTCTATTTAAAGAAAGAAAAAAAAGGATACTGTGCATAAGAACATAGCTTTTCTTAGCCATGAAATGTGAGCATACATCTCTCTGAAGGCAGCTGAAGCAGGAGAGGTCTTGAGTGGCTATTTGTTTCTTTTTTGAAGCATGCCAGATAATTTGATGTTTTTTCATTATACTTGCAATCTCTTAAAAAGTAAATTTTTCTTTATTTCTGGTGATACCTTTTTTTCCCAATTAGTTTACGAACTTTAGTAGCAGGGGATAATGAATTTTTCGATTTATTCTTGACTTTTAAACGATATATTTCTTTCCTTAACTTTTCAATTTTCATCTCTTGTTTACGAGATTTAGCAATCGTGGTTTTCAGCTCATAGCTCATAGAGCTATAAGTACGTTTTGCTTTTTTTCTGCCAGACTTAATCCGTGGAGATTTTCTACTCTCAATAGGTGTTTCTTCCATTACAGGTGTTTCTTCAGCTTGTTTCAAAGACTTTCGCTTTCTGTAACTGCGGGAATCTTTCTTCCATTGCTTTCTTTTTAAACGCTGTTCTCTTTTGGAAAGGTTGCATACACTTTTAATTAACCCCTCTCCCTCATTTTCCTTTTACGTTCCCTGTCTTTTTCTCTATCCAGAGCTTTCTTCTCCTCTGACATGTTTTTCCTACATTTCCTGACATGATCAAGACAATTTTGTCGCCTTTCCTCTATTTCTTTGGATGTTAGTTTTTTTTTTAGCTTTTCCTGAGCTTTTCTTTAATTTATCCATGTTTTTGAAAATGTATAATAAACTAAAAGCAAAAAAGGGTAATTATTTATTTACACCAGTTTTTATGTTTAAAAGGAAACAATCATTATTTAGAATAGATAATTTTTTGCACAGCCTAGTATTAAAATATAAAGAACAAAATTAGTAACTTATGCTTACAGATAAAATAAGTATATTTCAAAAACATTACAGGTGAGTTTTAAAGAATGGAACTGATTTAGGATACCGTATTTTCGAGAGAAGTGCCACGGCAAATATGGGGGAAAAAGTTAAAAAAAATTGCTAATGCGGAGCTTCTACCGGGCAAAACAGCAGTAAAGACGCGTTTTAATAGCGGAACCACATCCTTTTCTTTAAATATCAAAAGGAATATCTTTACATTTTGTTGCTGTGGTAAGTTAAATAATAATAAAAGGGTATAAATTTTAATATTTAAAAAAACCGTTAAAACAAGTTATTTTATTTAATTTAATGTTTCTTTGGTAATTAATATTTAAATTTTGGGTGCGGTACGCACAACGAAAAAAGCTTTTCTTTAATACAAATTGCGAATGCGGCGCTTACTACTGAAAATACGATAATCACTTTTTTCAGGTGGGAGGGAGAGAAAGCACAAAATGGTTCACATATTTTTGAACGCAATGTTGTGTTTTCAGAAGCCTTGAAAATCAAAGTTCCGAAAATTTACAGAAAAAAGGTCTTATTTCTTTAGAAACTTATATTTTCGGAATTATTCAAATTTAAAAAGTAATTGAAAGTTTGGCTACGATAGTGATGCATTTAAGCTCATCTTATTCTGCAAAAAGCAACTTCTAAACACATAAAAAGAAAAACTAAGAATGAAAAGAAATAGAAAACGCAAGCATAAGTTCGGCAACAAAGAGCTGCTTCATTGTTACAGATCTGATTGTTACGGAACTGACAAATTTCCCTCATTATATTCGCTAAACATCCTTACTTAATAGATTGAAGCCAAAAAGTGCAACATTCTGTTCAAAACATTCAATTCCTTTTCTCATAGACAAACACAAATTAAAAAATCAATTAATTTGGGTTTTTACTTTCGTTACGGAACTGATCTTTCATTTGGTAGACACAGTAAAATAAAGATTGAAAAAATCTTACCTGTTATTCTGTGGAACTGAAGTTCAAACTTCCAACTGCTACTTGCACGTGGCAAGAATTGGCTCTAGCATACGTAGTTAGTTGGCGCCAAAAAAGTTTTTTTGAGCGGAAATAATACCTCAGAAGTCGGTGTTACGGATCTGATACGAAAACTTGGGACAAGGATAGATTTTGTTTTTTTTCTATGTATATTTACGTTTTCTAAAACATGAAAGTCAATTATTAAAAATGAACATAAAATACATTGTTTCCGCTGACAGTTGTTTTTCTCGCGATGTTATATAATGCACAGTTTATTTTTAAAGATCGCGATTCGTAACTGGGACACGTTACAGATCTGATTTTGGACATATAAAAAGCTTCTTTTGCCATAAAGTAAAGTAACAACTTGGAAATTTTGCCATGGATTGAATGTAAAACGAAGTTAACACTAGTAAAAAAAATATTTCTTTGGTATTTAATAGAAACTTTTTCAGAAATTTCTCTGGGACTCAAATTGGCAATTTTCCTAATATTCACCCATTTATATAAAAAATGTATTTACACTAAAAATAATAAAATAAAATAATTTTTATAAAAAATAGAACCGACTTCAACTTATAAATTGCGCTAAAAAGTAAAAAATAAATTAATTCTTTAAACAACATCGATGTGACTTTTAAACATAGTTTTAGAAGTCGGTGCAAAATTATGAGTCTAATTACCAATACACCATTTGCTACTTCATATTTTAACTGTTTGCCAGTTCTGCAAAAATATATATATTTGTAATTGATTCATGATTACAAAAGATTTTATCTATCCTGATTTTGCACCGACTTCTAAAACTATGTTTAAAAGTCACATCGATGTTGTTTAAAGAATTAATTTATTTTTTACTTTTTAGCGCAATTTATAAGTTGAAGTCGGTTCTATTTTTTTATAAAAATTATTTTATAATGTGAACGATCATTCAAATTAAGATATTGAAGCACAAAACATGTATCGGTACGTTACAATAAAAAGAAATCAATGTGGTTGCGATTTTCTTTGTTTGCTCGTTTTTTTAAGCACTTCTTCTAAATTTAAGTTTGCAGTCCGTTTTCTTTCGACTGCTAAGAAAGTTAAATCTTCCATTCTTTCATGCGTCATAAAAATTCTTTGGGAACGATTAATTGCTGTACAACTAGAAAAAGTAGAAGAAATAGCATAGATTATTAAGGTCCAATTAATCACGCAAGGACGGGCAATACATTTTCCAGGTCGGGCATTGCCCGTCCTGCCCCCCCCCCCCCCCTGGCTACGGGCCTTGTCTAAAATACTTGATTGAAGAATATACAGCTAATAGTTCACGATCATAGCAACTGTAGCGTAACTCGGTATTATTGAGTTTACGTGAGAAAAATGCCAGTGGTTGAACCTGCCCATGTACTACCTGTTGCAAAACCCCTCCAATTGCAAAATCTGATGCATCTACGACCAAATGTAAAGGAGCATCAGGCACGGGATGTGCTAGAAGCGTAGCATTAGAAATCGCATCTTTACATGCTTGAAATGCCAATTTGGCTTCCTCTGACCAAGAAAGAACAGTTTTGTCTTTCTTTCTGCGTTTACCATCACCTTTTGCGAGAGTATGCAAACTAGCTTGAACTTTAGCTGCATTTCTTAAAAAACGATGATAAAAGTTTGTCATAGCAAGGAAACGACGCAATTCTTCTACAGTGTGGGGTAGGAGAAATTCTAGCAAGGCTTTGACCTTTTCGGGTAGGGGTTCAATACCTTCCTTAGACACTAGGAAACCCAAGAAATTGATTTTCCTTACCGAATTCGCATTTATCAAGGTTAATTACTAGACCATAGTCCACTAACCGCTGGAAGACTTGTTTCAAGTCGGCCCTATGTTTTTCTTCTATTTCAGAGGCACAATGATATCGTCAATGTAAGATACACAGCAATCAAGACCACGTAAAACGTTATCGATAAAGCGCTGAAAGCTTTGGGCCGCGCATCGTAATCCGAAACACATGGAAGTGTATTCGTAAAGTCCAATAGGAGTTATTACAGCAATTTTTGGAATATCACATGGTTCAATAGAGATTTGATGGTATGCTTTCACGAGATCAATCTTGGAAAACAACATTTTACCACTTAAAGTATGCGTAAAATCCTGGACATGGGGTACGGGATAACGATTAGGAATGGTAACAGCGTTAAGCCTCCTGTAATCTCCGCAAATACGCCACCCAGAAGGTTTTTTTAGGTACAAGGTGTATGGGGCTAGCCCATTGACTTTTAGAAGGACGAATTATACCTTGTTTGAGAAGTTCGTCAAATTCTTTCTTAAGAGCCAACAGCTTTTCAGGAGACAACCGTCGTTCAGTGGAAAACACTGCAGGTCCGTTATTTTTCGTCCTGTCAATCCGCCGTTTTGGGTCTGTCCGAAAGCCGTCGCGATAGTACCGGAACCGAGCAAACTAAATTTGAGATTCGATTAAGTAGCTGAAATGAAAGAAGTTTGATTCTTGTGAAGAATACAAAAAATAGCAAAACAGAGAGAGCACATGGGTACCTTCTTCCCTACTAGCAGATATCGTTCAACGATATCGTAAAAATGAGAAATCTGATATCGCGCCGACATCAGATCGCGATATCAAAACTGCGTCAAAACTGACAGATTTTTTTAGATAGACGCATGTCGTTTTTTGACATTGTGGCGACATCGTAAACGATATATGTCGTTATTTGAACAACTATACTTCTGATATCGTTCTATATCACTTATACGTCATCATTTGATATTGTTAACGACATTTCTCTATATAAGAAAACTGAAAACCATTATATTCTTCTATATCACCTCACGTCATCGGTATGACATTGAAAACTATCCCCTTACGTCATTTTATGTTATCGGCTTTTCATTCAGAAGCTTCGTACTAGATCAAATGTTTTGCTAACTGAAAACAAATTTATTCAACATTTTTTCAAAACCATTGACAGATAAAAAATTCTAAACCATTATATAACCGTTATATATAATTTTTTTACTATAATGTAATATTGACTCAATAGTTTGAATGTTGAATAAAAACAAATGACTTTCTTTTAAGAAAACACAATGAAACCTGTATGTATATGAAGCTCCTGAAAACTCATATCAGGCGATACTAAAACCACTTTTATATGCATAAGTCTTTGAGTATATTGAAAAAATTGTACCTGAAATTCTAATCAAAATTCATAGTTAAACAGCAACTTCCAACACTCTTAAATAAAAAATTAACTTTATCTGAAATTTCAACTTTTAGTTTTATTCCAGTATCCAGTCACGAAGATTGTTAAATCATTTCAAATCTTGATTTAAATCCAATTATTCAATTATTGTGTTTGTGTTGAGTCTTTCTTTTTCATCATGTATCAAACCTTCAAAGTGAAGTGTTCACATTAGAATACTTATAATTTACTTCATCAAACAGTACAATTTGAGTACATTTAAATTTCCTATTTAATTTAACAAGTCTTTAAGTGTCATAAAAACACCTGAAATTCTCAAAATTTTTGGTTGTATGAAATTCGAATTTAAACCTCTCATTTCAAAATTTATATATTCCACACACATATGGAGACAAAAAAGACAATTTTAAAGTCAAGGTAAGGGAACATTTCTCCTGTCCCAAAATGGGACAAGAGAAATGCTCCCTCACCTTGATTAAAAAAGAAAAATCCTGCATCTAAAAAACTTGGTTGTTCATTCTGTGTTAAGATTTGCCTGTTATTCAGCCTGCATTACACCTTTAAATTGCTGTATTTCTTTTCATTAAAATACTAATGATTTATCCCATTAAATACTAAATTTTCATGATATTTACAAAATTCATATTTCGGCTTTCACAGTTTTAATGGAAGGATTTTGCTAATTATAGCAAAACATTTAGGCTTGTGAACGGGGTTCGAAATTAGGATGTAAAAGTTAGGCGCCACTGGCACCTAACTTATTTCTTTTAGTTGCCAAAAATGTCCTGCTAGGTGTCATCGTTAAATAATTCAAATTGCTTGGGCAGATATATTAACTGATAACTATTAAGACAGTTGTGCAACTGTTCGCAAAAATATGGCAAAACATCACGACTTTAATGAGAAAATTATTGATAAGTAAGAGAGAAAAATGTTCAAATATCAATTTCTGTTAGTAACTGTTGGGAAGTTGGTCATTCTACTAAATCACTTACAAATGAGTAAAAATTCACAATTCAAAATTTGAAGGTCAAGAAGATACCGTAATCTTCACAGGTATGGCAAAAACTCAAAATACCGAAGATTAGATGAAATTTGCTCAGAAAAATATAATTGTATAAATATATTTAAAAAATAAATAAATACATTTTTAAAAATTACGGTGAAAAATGGGTCGTCAAACTAAAAGTTTTATGAAAGGTTAGGTGTCAAAAGTGACGACTGGATGTGAAGTCCCAGTCATCAAAACTAATTTTTTTAGCTGCAAAAAACGACTAACAACCGCTAATTTCGAACCTTGCTTGTGAATACATTATTTCTCTAATTAATGCAACAAAAGGGACCTTTACTAAGGATTTAAATTCATGCTCAGAATGTTTTACTTAATGTTTTTTTAATATACACTTTAATTACTTATAAAGAAGGAATACATAAAGAATATATATAAATTTTATTAAAATAATATTACTTTTCTAAAAATAAATTTACAAGAATTTAATTTACATAACATGATCTTCCTCCATATGGCAGGTATCAGTTTTTTCTTAATAATCAGCTGAAAATTAAAAATTTTAAATAGAAACAAAACATTAGGAAAAAAGAGCCAAATTCATTGCAATTATGCGAAAATCTTATAATATTATGTCTTAAAAATATAAACCTGCTGCAAAAAGAAAAAAAGACATGTGAAAATGTAAGAAATAACAATTTAGAAAAATAATGCTAATTTATTTTTCCTACGGATAAGAATGGCAAGTTACTGTCAAAGCGGCATGGTTATGATTCGTTAAAATTAGCCAAATGAGGGCCAATAACCGACAGAAACTGCGGAAATGACTTAATAATATTATAAAATTGAGCAGTTAAAGAATAACTCAAGTAACTAAAATGCCAACTAGAAACAATTGCTAAGACATTAAACTATTAATTTCAAATTAGTTTTTTTAGTGAAACCTCTTTGAGTGAACACCCTGACGTTCCGTGAAAATTTGGCCGCTCTGAAGAGTTAACAATTAATAAGGTACAGTTTTATGTAATATGAAATAATAAACAAGTCTTACACATATTTCTAATTTAAAATGAATTTTGAGATTTATCTAAAGAGATATTTATAACTTAATTTTTACATTTACAAAAAATTATAGAATTTGAGACTGTACTAAGTTTTACATTTATCGGAAATGATAATGTTTTCAAGTTCGTTTCAGTTTAAAGAGTAAATCTGTAGCTGATTTGTTTTCCATTGCGTCAGAAGTTCCAATGACTTTGTCTATTTTTTCCAAAGTCTGTTAAGTTGAAAGTTTAGCTTGCTCTCAATCACAAAACATGTCGGAAAATTCCTCGTCAGAGGCGGAATTAGCGCCTCAAAAGGCACAAAAATTCATTTGTAAAATCACCGATACAAAAATTGATTAGTAAATTTAAGAAGGGAGTGAGTATATTTTTCTGCAAGAATGCGATGGACGAACCCACTCTGAGGCCGTTCAAAGGGGGTTGGGTGGCTGTTGCTAAAGGTTATTTTAACCTTAAACCTACGGGCCAAAAATTCCATGGAACGAAAAAGAGGCCGTTAGGAGGGGTGACCGCTATTCATAGGTGGCCGCTCGGAAAGGTTTCACTGTATTTATCTCGCTTAACAGACGGATAATCTGCTGAATATTAAACCATTTTTTAATACTGAAAGAAATTACAAAATGAGCAATGTCAGTGTTCTATACTAGAGGTTCCCACATTTAAAACAAGCTAACCCACTTTTTTTAAGCTCTGTTTCTGGCGACCAACTAAAGCATCAGCCTACTTCTCTACTTCACATCCTCCACACTGTTAGCTCAAGGCTTTAGGGCTGCCTTTCCACAGGCACAGGTAAGTGAAGTCCGACGAAGGCTCGTATAGATCTGAGATAGGTTTGCTGGGCTTTATGCGTACAATCCCGCCAGCTTAGCCTAACTACCTCTTGCTGTGTGGACCTGGCCCTCCTAGATACCCCTATCTGAAGGAGTATCATTGAAAGGTCGGGGTTCCTTGTAAAAAATGGGGTTATAGTAATACATACATAAATTAATTTAACTTAACTTAACTACTGCATATATGAACAACGGCATGAATTTAACTACTGCATAAACATGCACTAGGCTACCCCTTCCATATTGGGTATAGGTATTTGACCTGTCCCAATTTTTTGGGTAACCTCTCTGAAAAGAAGAAAAAATTTATTAAATCTGCCGCCATCTTCAGTGGGAATCGCTGGTGTCCACGGTTTAAAATGATGTCCCACCCGGCTACCTGTAATTAAAAATAGGTTGTCATGAGTTAGCTAAAAAAATAAAGACAGTAGTTATCTCTTTTTTTTTTACTTAACAATTAACACCCTCAAGACCTCATCTTACTAATAGTAAATAAAAATATATTTAATCCTTCTCACCCCTCAAAAATACTTACATTTTTTAGCTACCATCATTAAAATATCTTTTTTTACCTTCCCCTCCCTTTTCTCCACTCATGTTTTCCGGTAGTTGATTTTTTTCTTTCCTCATTAACTAAAATTAGAACAAAAGCATCATGATTTTATGTACTCATCACAACATGAATTGAGCAATACATAACATGCTTATTACGCGGTCCACCACAATAAAAAACCACGTCCAAATACGCATAAACAATTAACTGTTTCATAATTAATATGATCTTAGCCAATACTATTTACACCATAAAATCGGCGAAAAGGTATTAAAAGCATACAATATAAGAATGATTACCTGTTGAATATAGCGATGTACAACTTATGACAACATTCCAAACAAAGTTGCCGTTCGACAAATAATAATTCTGATAATTTCCTCAGAGCCAAAATTATTAATTTTTTTTCTTAATTAACGTTATAATAAATTATACAATGGATAGAATATTGTATTGTCATCGAAGATAAGCTTGTGTGCAAAGTTTGAAGATAATTTATGCAGCAATAGTGGCCGAAAACCGTGTAAAAACCATCGTTTTTATGACATTTCATGCTATATAGTGCGTTATTGTTTTTGTGATATAAAATGACTACATAATGCTATATAGTGCGTTATTGTTTTTGGTTTTATATAAAGTTTTACGACATAATGCTATATAGCGAGTTGTTTTTGTGATATAAAATGACGACATAATGCTATATAGCGAGTTGTTTTTGTGATATAAAATGACGACATAATGCTATATAGCGAGTTGTTTTTGTGATATAAAATGACGACATAATGCTATATAGCGAGTTGTTTTTGTGATATAAAATGACGACATAATGCTATATAGCGAGTTGTTTTTGTGATATAAAATGACGACATAATGCTATATAGCGAGTTGTTTTTGTGATATAAAATGACGACATAATGCTATATAGCGCGTTATCGTTTTTGTGATATAAAATTTCCGTTATTGTCAGAGCTTCTGACAATCTCATTTATACAATACGAAAACTTGATAAAATTTTGACAATTTCAAAAAAAAAAATTTAAGTGCGATATTTTTAAAGTTTTGTTACTTTTATGCATAAAATAGTCCTTAAAACAATTGAATAAAGCTAATTTAAGCTATTATATAAAATATCATTTCGGTGATATACAGCGATGACAGTCTATATTGTTTGAACGACGTACGATATCGAGAAGATGAAACGATATAGATCGATGTTCTATAGACGACGCCACGATATCATGTGCTACTAGGTTATTTTGACAAAAAAAATTAAGCACCTGGAATAAAAAATAAGGACTATTTAAGGATTTTTTTAAGGCCTTAAAAATGAAAATGAACATTAAGGACTTTCTAAGGACCTTTAAGGACCGTACGAACAATGCAAAATCCAACCTAAACCTTTTAGAACCAAAAGGTTTTGATTTTAGAACCATTTGCAGCATACAAACTTAAAGGTATCCAGAAAACTTTCAGGCGAAAGCCTCTTCTTGAAACAGCTGACCACAGCACCACTATCTACAAGGTAACGAAACCCTGAAATTGTGTCGTATACAAAAAGTCGGCTGTTCTGCAGACTGTCATTTGCCGCCGCGATTGAACAAACGAGCCACTCAGTTTTCCGAAAATTGGCATGGCTGAATACATTTATGTGCCTTTTCTGCAAAACGCCTGTGATACCAACATAACTTTCCTTTCTCCAGACGTTCCGTAGAGCCATCCCGACTTTTGGGAGTACAACTCCTAACTTTTTTATTGCTTCCAGAATAGTTCCGCCGTCTCTGAAATCCCCGCGATAGCCGTTTAAGCTCAACACCCAATGAAGCCACTTCAGCCTTAAGGGCCTGCAAAGTTACATTCTCAGCTGCAGCAGCTGAAACACTCGCCACAGAGTTCGAAAATTCGGAAACTTCACGAACTTTATCCGCAATTACTGCTAAACTGTCAAGTGAACTATCTGCACTAACTGAAAGAATTTCCTGAACATGCACTGGTAACCTTTGCACCCAAAGTGCACGCAAAACGTCATCTGCAAGTTTTCCCGATGACAAATTCTTCATTTAATGCAGTAAAATAGAAGGTCGTTTATCGCCTAAATGCAAGTCCTGAAGCAACAGCTTTAAACGAGATGTCTCAGACTGAGAAAAATGCTTAACAATGGCTTCCTTAATCGTAATATAAGGTTTCTCTGGGGGTTTACGCACAAGATCACGAATTATTGAAAGCACATTTTTATCAACTGCCGAAACACCACAATGAAACTTAGTGATTGGATCGGTAATACCAGCGAGAAAAAACTGGCTTTCTAACTGTAAAAACGAAGTTTCAGGATCTGAATCCCAGAACGGAGGTGCTCTATAGGCAACACGAGACACTTCAGGAATGGCAGAAGCATTTTTATCACTAGAAAGTGTACCGGAAATAGGTTCCTTGACATCAGTATCAGGTATTTTAAATTCAAATTCACAACTGAAGGCAACCGAAATATGTACCACATAACTGGTATCACCAAAAATTTCCACACAAAACCTTAAAAAGGAAAAAAAAAAAAAAAAAAAGAGTCAAAAATATTTGTGGGCTTGAAATTACGCTATGAGTTTTTAAAATACAATATAAATTGCACAATAACCCAAAATGTACCAAACTTACGAACTCGATTCATGAATATCAGAAAAAAACCATCCAGAACATGATTTACCACAAAAACGCGCGAGCGAAACTGGTCAAGAATGAAAATCAGAAAACACTCACCCAAGTTTTCGGTGTAAACACCTTTCCGCTGGCTGTGAAAATAACACGCAGCAAACTCATTCAGCACAGTTGAGTTTTCAGAAGGCTTGAATCACCACTTTAACGTCCAAGGTCTACCACTTTAACGTCCGGGTCTACCACTTTAGCGAAATGCTAATTTCAATCTGCACAACACTAATTCTTTTACTAGACGTTTCCGACAACTTTATTCATATTGTGATCAAATTTGGATCTTCATGGTTCACATTTTATCGCTAGTGCGTTAAAGAAAATCTTGAAAGTTTCACCTTACAATAATGCATAGTAACTCAACTGTGTAGAGATTTTGAAAATGTCTACGTAAATGCAAGGCGTAAATTCATTACTCAAAATTTAACTTTAGGATATGGTAAAATTAAACGTTAACTGCTGAGGTACTTAAGCTGATAAAAGAAATTACGCAATTTAAAACTCAACAAATTTAATAAACAACAAAGACATAATTAAACAAAGTAAATCAAAACAAACTTTTAAACATGCGCCGCGGGCAACAACCCATGCGGGCACACGACTGCTGCACAGCAAAAAGAAAGAGAGAGCGAGTAAAAAAACATTTCACTTGGCATTTATACTGCTCTTGCGGCTAAGCATTGATGCCACAAAACTTTAAAAGTTTGCTAACGATGCATAACAATGAGTAGGTTGCATTTTTATTTATTTATTTATTTATACCTCATCAATCACCACCGTACCTACCCTGACGAGGGTTTAACCGGATGTGGTGATTTGAGAGGAAAGAACAGATAGAACAAGACAGCACAACAGATTTTAATACACAAAGAAGGAAATACACCCATGGCAAAGGTGGGACTCGAACCCACGCCTCTTTCTCTCCGCGCAGGGAGGCACCGGAGCCAGTCGATTTGACCGCTCAGCCACTGAGGCCCTGAGTAGGTTGCATAATAATGATGCATAACAACAGGTTGCCACAAGCTTTTGCTCGGGAGATCACCAAACCTTCTCTTCTTCTCCCCTCCCCTTGCATCACCAAGGATAGCAAAAAATTGCGTTTTTAAAACTTCAATCTTGAAAAATTTCCGAGAGAAAGTCAACGCCCTCTTTCCCCTAACGTTTCCAAATGACTATGAAAGAGATTTTCGGATTTCAATTTTGAAAAATTTCTGAGGGAAATTAAATTCAGTTTCTAAAATTTTTTTTTTTGGGTGTTTTGGAATTTTGATGGGGGGAAATTGAGGCTTGCATACTCTAGGTAAGGGGCATAATTTTGAAAAGTCTTTTAAAAGAGAGAGCTTGAGAGAGAAGAGGGTCTGATGTATTTTAGGAGGAGTTGCATATTGTTGAAGGGAAAAAAATACAAAAGGGAGGGCTGGAGGTTCAAGGTCCTTCAGTATTGACACCCTTATATACTTGCTCCGATAAACTTCCAAATGGAAGCTAAAACTACACGTCATTATTTGCAAAGTTTGATTTTGTCAAACAGCCCTTTATCCAAATATGTTTACGGACTTACATAATTTTTGCTTTTAACGTTTCACATATACTTTTTGTACATATGATTATGTTAAAAATCTCCAGGATCTAGGCTATTGAACAATGAAACTTTTGTTCTGTTAGTTAGAATTAATAACAAAGAATAAAACTTACTTTTGACATGAATTATGATAACATTGTACAATAGCATTCACTAAAGAGTAACTTTTTATTTTTTCATAAAATTTGTCCCTAGAAAAACGAAAAATGTTTTTATTTTTTAGTGTATTCTTAAAAATGCTATTATTTATTCATTCTCCTAAGGAACTTACCTTATTTCTTTCTTTCCACTTTAGTTAAAATGGGAGTTGTTTTTTCAAATTTTCTCATCGTGAACTAAGATGAGTTCCATCGAAATGGTATCAAAAAATTAAACTAATATAGACATCTAAGCATTTCGTATTTAAATACATGCTAAATGATCTTGAGACTTAAAAACTCTCTCACTTCTGTGGGCACATGGTGTTAAATTTCTTTTAAATACAGATACCCCCCCTCCCTTAGAAATTATAGTTTTTAGTGAAGCCAGTTTTATTATCGCACATTATATTCATAATTTGTGTGAAAGAGCTAGGATGCTACTGATGCTATTTTGTCTCGGAAATTTTATGAGCTCTTCCGTCGGTTGATGACGCTTATTTTAAACTTTCCGTGGTTCCTATGACCATAAATCTTTTTTATTGCTCGCAATAGCGTGATTCGCCTAGGATATGATGTTGCGCTGGAATCAAGAGCTTCTCATTACCAAAGTGTTCTCTCAGGACGCTATCAAAACAATCTGTCGTTGATAGATACTTCAAAAAACAGAAGTGAACTGTCTGTTTTTCCTTCTTTTTGTGTCTTCGTCCTATTTCTGCCTCATTAAAATTTTATTGCCAAAGTTCTGTGAAAGAAATGTCAAGACACAAAAATAAGAATTAAATGTTCTTGCTGCAGATGTGCTTCAAGCCGTTTTTTCTTTCGGTTCAAATTTATTCGAAAAAGTAATTAAGTTTATAACGAAAAGTGCCAAATCAAGAGATTAGTAAAGTATGCATAGCTATTGCATTTTTTTTTTCAAATCGTATAATCAGTCAATTTATAGTTTCTTGATGCTTTTAAGAAATTTATGAGATTTGGTTGAAGACAATTATCATTTTAAATTGTCTTATCTTACTTGTATTTCTGTGAGAGAGATTAATATTTTTATTCAAAAGCTTAAACAGAGACTTAATATTTTATTGAAAGGGCGGCAGTACTAAACACAGATAATTAACAATTGAACAACTTTGTGGAAGATAATGTTAACTGATATTCGTCATATTTTATTGAAAGGGTGGCAGTACTAAACACAGATAATTAACAATTGAACTTTGTGGAAGAGAATGTTAACGAATTTTTTTTAGCGAATTGAAATTATTGGGAATGAGTATGAACATGTTATTAAGTGTTTTAAACATATAATCTTTCTTTTTTTCTTTCTTTATTTTTTTCTTTCTTTCTATTTTTTTCTTTCTCTTTCTTTCTTTTTTTTTCACTCGCCCTTCAAATAAAGCTATTTTCAGTGTTTAGACGAAACACACCTATAAACTGAAGAAGCTGGAATGGACCAATGACATGGGAGTGCAATTAACAAGTGAAAAATTCATTGATTTGAAAATAACTGAAACACATGATTTGAAAACAACTGAAACAATTAATTTAAGATCATTTGGAGCTACTAGCACATCCGGAAATGTTTTTCGAGGTACCCATGCCTTGGATCCGCCCATGCTTGTAGAAACAGAAGAAAATGTACTTCTATTACAATATGGAAAAAAATAAAATCTAATTCAGAGCTACCGTAATCGAAACTTTAAAACGGGTATGGCGGAATTAAGGGGGTGGGGTGATCTTTTTCATTTTTCGAATGTTCAGGGCACAATATTAAAGATGTAAAAAGTCTGCCATCCAATAAAGCAAAAACAGCAAAATTTTAGTCATAAATAAATCTCATTTGTATCATAAATTTTGAGCAATAACCTCAATTCTTTTTTCTCTCTCTTTGCAAGCTACAAAACAAAAATGAAAGAAAAATGAAAAATGAATTTTTATAAACGATGAGAAAAACTCATTAAAAGCTCCTCGCATTTGTAATTTATAATCCTTTTCCGAGCTATATGTTTACGGTCAGCAAGATAGTTTTACAGATGTGGACAATGAGTACATTTTAATAGTGTCTACTTCCTTGTAAGAGTTAGTGATTATGTGTTTTCACGTTTGCTATAATTAAGTGCTTGTTTTTTGTATGACCTCTATTTGATTTAAAGCATGAAATATAATAATAGTCAGATTGTGAATGACATTATTTCTCAACTTGATTCATTTATCGCTGGATATAAACATTTCAAAAGCAAGGAATGTACATCAACAAAGTGGAATTTACTTGTTTTAGTTCGGTTATAAGGGCCTTACTGAGAACACTAAACATATTGTGGAATGGCCGTTGCATATAAGCAAAAACTTAACTGAAATTAGTTAGGATTCATGTAGATAATAGACTGTACGCTTGACTTTACATGAAGTGAAGAAAAGTTGAATCTTTAGCCACTTTTTTGGCGCACTGAATATTTGTAGTTTGGCTTGCCTTTTTATAAGCAGAAAACTACACTAAAAATTTTGCGTTTAGTTGCCACCATTTTTGGTGTTACTGAACACGATTTTTGGTGTTCAGCTGTTGTAAAGTTGAAAATTATTCATTTTTGATGTACTTTAAACATTTTTTAAGTGGCTGTCTAAAAAAATGTAGACAGTCTAACGTTTCTTAGCACATGAAATTTGTTTTAACTCCGTTAAGCGTCGAAATTCATTGCGATTGCTCATTTCTTTACAAATAGGATAAATGAGCAATCGTAATGAATTTGTGATGCGTAGATGAGTTAACGAACATCATGTGCTAAAAAACATTCTGATGTAAATATTTTTTTCGATAGACACTTAAAATAATTTAAAATACATAAAAGAATGGAATACATTTCAACTTAACACCAACTGAATACCAAAAATGGTGTTCAGTAACTCCAAACATTTTTACAGTTTACTGCGCATTGGATAAAATCTTGCGTTTACGTACGGTTTAGTGTAGGGGTCTTCAACCTTTTACATCCGAGGGCCACATCCATTAGCTCCAGAAGATCAGCGGGCCACACCATTAGCGATTCTTAGTTTAAAAAAATTCCGAACTTCACGCAAAGTTTTCCGGGCAGAACTTAAAAAATGCCGCCCCCCTCTCCATCCAATTATTGTTCATATTTCAGAAACTTTTATGCTCTGAGCATTTTTGAGGTTTTCTCACTTGTGGTTCATTGATAAACCCATAAAACTATCGTTAATGTTTCCACGGCATAGCCCTTTCAGCTTTACATTAGGGGGGGGGGGGGGATAGAGCCATATCAAGAGTCCCTCCTAAACCCGAGATATGAAATTCTGACAGTCAAAGGGAGTCCGGGGGATCCTCCCCCGAGAAAATTTTGAAAACTATATGCAAACTGGTGCATTTTAGGCCTTCGGAGACGCATTTGGGATTTCAAAAATATGAGGAAAAAAAGCCAACGAAACCTTTTTAAAATTTAAATGCTTTTACTCATAAAAAATATTCATAGAAATAGAGAACAAAATAAGCATTTTTTTTAAAAATCCAGGGGTCAGGGACCCCCTTCCCCTTTTTACTAAAGCCCATATCGAAGAGCCACGTGTCTGCCACACTTACAAACTCCCCCGCCCCCGCCTCTAATCAAAAGGACGCTTAGAAAATTTGTAAAAGAAAAACTTATTGTATTGTTTGAGCTTGTCATGAATTAGATTTCACTGTCATAAGCTCCCCCCACCCCCGGGAAAATTTGGCATCATAATAATAGATGGGCTCACATCTGCCGAATAAGTAGTGTCAGGCAGAAAATTTAAAATTTGGGAGGAAGATTACAGCAATAGAGTTGATTTTATGTGGAAGGTTTGGGCAATCGTTTTATAAATGGTCTACTATTTTGTGTTTTTTAATTAAAAAAACACACCCCGAGGGGTGGGGGGGGGGGGGGCAAAATCTGGTAGGAGCACCAGATTTTTAGCGTAAATTTGGTGTTGCACATATTATATTAGTAACCAATTTTTCAACTCATTTTGAATGTAGAGCAGATTTAAAATGCTCTTTTAACAATTAAAATTAGTTGAGATTGAATATTTTAGTTTCTAATAATAAATATTGATTTTACTTTGTTGTGTTTCTGACATTTTCTTATTTACACCGACGTATTTTTATGCGGCAGTAAATTATTTATTCTGAGGTATTTAATGTTGTATTTTCATGGAACATTTAACCACGCAACGGGATTGGCAAGCGAAACGAGCAAATGCGGAGTCCCTAGTGTTTTTAAATCATACATTATTGAAACACTTTGATTTATGTCAAACGAATTATACACTCTAAATGAATAAATGTAATAATAATTAATACAAACAATAATTTTAAGGATTTAACGTCATACAATCTTATTTCAGACTAAAGTTCGTCAGACCGCCGCAGCTCTTATTGGCATAGGCTGTTTGTTTCGACTTTCCCCATAGCACATCTGTGATTGTCGACATACAGTACCCAAAATCCCTTCAATGCCCATAAATCTGTATGCTTCGAGTGCGGTGGGAGGGGGCCATCTTTAATTTCATGCGCAGAAATCTTTTGAAATAATCATCGCTAAGGGACTGTTCATAAATGATTTCAAGCTTTTTTCCGATATATTTGATCTTCCTCCCCCCTTTGTCACAAAATGTCAAACTTCAACGGACCCCCCTTCCCCCCTTTGTCACATGTCACGCTATGTTGTAAAAGCCTGATGTCACACTTCTTGTTACCCCCCTCCTCTCCCGTTGGCACAGTTTGTCAAAATTTCATGAACCCCCTCCCCCCTCGATGCGTGACATCATTTATGAATGACCCCTAACTTGCCGAGATCATTCCCCTTCATTTCAAAGGGGGGGGGGGGGCATAAACTCGGCACATGCTACATGAAAAAAAAAAAAACAATAAACAGCGATCTGGAGCGGAGCGCCGAGCAGCAAAGCGAAGCAGTGGAGCAACTAGTTTTTGCTTGGAGTAGGAGCGGAGCCAAAACACGGAAACTTGTTGTGCTTAACTGCTCTGATAATTTAAAATTAGAATTTCATCAAACATGACATCTTTCTTCATTAAAACTAGTTTTAAGTGAACAACAACGTAAAACGAAACGTGATTTTTTAAAAAGATTTTTTTCGAAATAAATTGTCTATAAATAAATAAATTTACTATAATTTAATTATTTAATTAAATAAATAAAGCTGATTTCTATTAAAGCTATTCGCTGCACGGCGCAGAGCTGGAGCAGCGTTGGAACAAATATTTAACAGTCGGATCGGAGCAACTCAAAAATTTTGTTGCTCCAGTTCCCTGACACGAAAATACTTGCACCTACGGAGAAATACATTATATTGAGGCTTGGGTGGGGTGCTCGAGAACTCGAAATGACCACTCGAGAACTCGAAATGGTCAATCGAGAACTCGAAATGATCAATCGAGAACTCGAAATGATCAATCGAGAACTCGAAATGATCAAATGAGAACTCGAGAACTCGAAATGATCAATTGAGAGCTCGAGAACTCGAAATGATTAATCGAGAACTCGAGAACTCGAAATGATTAATCGGGAACTCGAAAAGATCAATCGAGAACTCGAGATAATCACTCGATTATCAAAACCATCCGAGTACTAATCACTCGATTATTGAAATCTCTCGATTATGCCCATCACTAATACACACACAAACACACACACAAACTTTCGGTTTTATTTATATAGATAATTTGATTTTCATCTTTCGCTCAATATTTGTTAAGAGTCAGTACGTGTGATTATTTTTTTTTTTTAGAGCGGTGATCTCGAACATTTTTTTCCTTGCGAACCCCCTTCTAAAATCGAAATAAAATGGTGAATCCCTTCGGTAGTCATTAGTAACGGGAAAGACAACAATAAAATTTGCTAGCACATTTATTTTCCAAGTTACACAACAGTTCATAAAAAGAAATAAAAGCACAATTGAAAACATCTAAGTTCAAATAAAACTAAAATAATAGCTACAAGAAAATTAATATATTTTTTGTTATTACCTTTTTATTATTTGCTCTCCTTGAATTATTAATAGAGTAGTAAACATATGTATTCGCAAAAGCATTTTTAATAATTATTTACCCGATAGTATGAAAAAGTTGTGGAATGGCATGCGAAATATAAATACAAAATTTTGAATCAACCAATAAATATCGTTCAGTTCCAGTTCTAGGTTGAAATGCACCAAATTTGTTGATGAAAATTTACAGAAATATTGAGATTTTCATATTTTCAAATTTCTCATTGCGAGAGTGCAGAAAATTTGGAAGAAAGTATTATTAAATGTGAGTACAAAGTTTAAAAATAATTACCTTCCGGCTTCACTTTGAGGTCTCGCATGAGACATTAGTCGAACATAAAGCAAAATTTTACATTTTAGTAAATTTTCGTACTTTCAGCTCTATTTTTTTTCCTACGTGCTAGAGAGAAAAATTTGATGCGTATTCTTCCTATTCCAATAACGCAACTTTCCGCACTGTCGGGAAAACAATTCATTAAAAAAATATTTTTTATCTCCGCCCCTAGTATGTATAAGATTTATAATTTCGTTTTTTCTATAACGTTAGCAGTTAAAAATTCTGCCATTGTAGTAGTATTTTCTCGAACCTTCTTTCTACATCACGCGACGCGAGCCACCGGGGAAAAGCGGCTTTAGAGTTAATAACGTAGATTGGGAGGGAGGTGAGAAGTATGATTTCTGACTTGATGAAAGGAAGCTTTGATCAATGTGTCAATGAATATATGTATTTCTGAGCAGTTATTTAGGTAATTTATAAGGTATTTTAAACGTTAAGGAGATGTTAATGTTAAAAAAATAGTACGTTAAATTTTGTTTTCGTTCTGTAGTTTTCGTTTTGTTGTAGAGCTGTAGATGCTTCTTAGATTTATCTGACAAATAAGCATAAATGTTTGAGCATCTTGATGCAAATTAAATTAGAAAATCTATATGTCAGCCAAATTAACACTAAAAATAGCATAATATTTTTCTCTTTTAAGTTTTGCCTTAAAAATATTTGAAATTTTATTTTATGGATGATATTATATAAAGTAAATAAATAAATAAATCGTGTAACCACGTGAATGCACTATGAAATTCAAAAACGAAGCAGAATTATTTACGTAGATACTTGAAACATTCAAGGACAATGATTCTGTTGCCAACTTTTTTCCCACCTGTGAGAGCTCCGTATTTAAAAATACGAAATTGCACTACACGAACTAGATGTGAAGAGGAATATATATTTGAGCATTACGCAATTAACTTTAAGATTTTAGCTTAATTTTATTCCTACACGTATTCTTATACCTACACAATTTTAGCTACGTGAAAAGGTAACTGGTTTCAACACCTTATTATAAAAAATTAAAACTAAGGTTGGTGAGGAAACGTATTCGTTAATTTTCATTTTAACATTACGATTAATATAAATTACATCCATCACACACGTGTCCTATGTCTGGATTTGTTTTTTCGAGATTGCAGATGCAAAGGTTGTAGATTAGCAACAACCCAAATAGCTATCGCTAATTAGTGCCGTGATCTGTCGTAGACACTGTCACCCACCACAGCTTGAACAATTCCTTCCAAAATTCACGCTATAGGTCAATATGCTAGTAGACCAGGGCCGCTGTAAGCGGGCGTGCAAGGCGTGCACCGCACGCGGGCGCCATGCGAAAAGGGGCGGCAAATTCAACCTATCAATCCTAAATTTCATCACAGATTTTTTGAAAATATTAAAAAACTTTTTTGCCTCGCATGGGATCTTCCTCTCCGCTATTTTCTCCAGCTGTGACACTTGATAAGCTTCTGTTTTATCAAAACGACGCCCCCCCCCCCTCCCCTCTCCTGCTCTTCAAAAAATTTAGACCTCGGTCTATGACAAAAAGAGAACTCTTTTAACTTATTGGACTGTTGCCGAAATATGAACATAAGGCGGACCTTATGCCTTGGGTTCAAAGAAGGGGACACACTCGGAGGCCCTGCTCTTTACTGACTTCTGGTAGCGATTCTTTTGGTCTTCGTGGTCTTCTAATGTTTTCCCTCTTAATGTCCAATTTAAGATTAGGATTAGATGGGATTCTAATGTCCTTGAGAAGTTTAACAAGACCTGTCAATTTCGCCAGGGCGGTCTGTCAATTTGCCGCCTCTTCCCTTTGGAATTCTGGCAAAGGTAGTAATGTACAAACAGGTGTGTCCTACAGAAAAACTGATGTCTTCGTCTTGTAAGTTTATCAAAATCAGGAAAATGCATTTTTAAGCATTTCTTTCCTAAATAAATAAAGCGTCGTTACTGAAAATGTACTGACCGGCGCGGAGCACAACTTCGCTACTAGTGTAACTGAAAAATATTGACGTCCTTTTGATCCCCTTTTGCATTCATTCAAAGAGCATAATCATTATTTTATTTCTCTCTGTTTTTTGACAGGGCTGCGCTGTGTTTATTAAAGAAAAGATCAGAAAAGGAAAAGAACAAAATAAACAAAAAATGAAATAAATCTAGGGATCAAGATTAAAAGCTTCATAGAACTGTTAAAATGATACAAACCAATAAATTTCATTTACCACCATGGTGATCAAACTTCCCCCTTTGTGGGAGCAGTCCGAAATTAAAACTTTTACCACATTTAAAAATAGCTGGTAGGGACCACCGTTTGCGAATTTTGTACTCATTTCGCCGCAATTTAAAAAAATCAACCAAAATATTTTATATACCCTTTGAAATGAGACATAAACAAAATATTTTTGTGTAAAAGAAAATAAATAATGAAATCAAACCACGAAATCTGCACAATTGGTGCGTATTATGTGCATCGAGATTACAAGTAATCCCGTTTTTAGCAAAGAGGAAGATATTCCTTGTAATTTCGAAACACATTTACGTATGTTTTTGTAATTTTGTGCTTTAATAACGTTGAGTTTCTCAATTAGTAAACATTTTTTAATATTTTTCATAGGTGTGTGCAGTGCATATAGTACTATATACTTTTCATTTTGAAAATGTGGACATGTTCCCATTTTGGAATTAAAAATTTGGCAGAATTAAGCGTCCTTTACACATACGTTCTTAACCGCGCGACTGATCGTGGCGCATCCAACCACGCTCAAGAACGCGAGTAAAACTGTGGCGTTCAAGAACGTGTCGAAAAATGCACCACATTCTTAACCGCCCGCAAGATCGCGTTCAGATGCGGGGCTTTCATTAAAGTTCCTACAGAGTGGCGTGCGGAATTTCGGAACTAGCAACGTGCCTCGTTTCGTCGACAGGGTGGCTTAGTGGTAAGACGTAGGTCTCGTATGCCCAAGATCGCAGGTTCAAACCTGGCCCAAGTCGGAGATCCCTTGAGTATCCGTTTGGCATGGATACTCTCGGCTAAATTAAATTCCTAGTGCAGATTGCATCAACGAGAGCTCAGGTTCTCCATCTAGGGGAAACTAAGCGTCAAAAAAATTGCGGCAATGGTACCACACTCATTGCGGTGCCGCTGAAAGAGTTGGTACCAATATCCGGGGACGCACTAGGTCTGCAATGGTTGATGACCAATACTGCAGCCCCATGAGAAAGAAAAAAAAAAAAGTTCCTCGTTTCAAGTTACGATTTATGAAAAAAAATTATGATCAATGTTCTCCAGAAAAGTCATTTTTTTCAAATCGTACTATTGCTGCGGCATTATGTATTGCAGCAATTGCTTTAAATGGTGAAAAGAAACTGAAACGACGTATTTGGGTGAAAGAAAGTACATAAAAATATAATCGCATATCTTTGCTGCATAAACGCGTAAATATTGTAAATAATGCATCAAATAAAGTATTCTTACTTGTTCTTGATGGTCCCTTTCAATCGGTGTACAAGAATGAATATCTTCGTTAGTACTCGTACTTTCTTTGCATTTAATTTTCATTCATACCGACTTCCACTTCGGCAGATCATCGGTTGTTAAATTATTGATGCTTTCACATGGAGTCTCTTGGTCTTTTGTAAAGAGAACACTACGTTTACTCGTTGACTCTCAAATACTTTTCTTAATTCTTTCCTAAAAACACTACGCATACTTTGAATTTTTTTAACTACGAACTCGCGATTCGCTTCCGAGAAAACCGTTTTGCATAAAGATACTAGTTTGTAGTAAGCCACATTTTTTATTTGTTGCTATATTCCTTGCTTTTTATCTTCCAAAAGGAAGACAATTCCTTATATAGAGCTAAGAACTGGCATAAAAATTCTCTGATCATCAAAAATCCGTCATACCTAATTTATTCGTTGATCAATTTAACTCGAAATGCTATAAAATAAAGTTAATCAAAAAGAATAATTGTTTTTATCTAGTTGAATCGTCTGCTTTTGAAAGGACAAAACAATTTTAGTCTAAAAAATCTAGCAATGATAATTGCATATATAAGTTATCGTCTGCTTTTGGAAAGAAAATGTAATTTTAATCTAAAAAAAGTCTAGCAACGATAATTTCATACATAAGTTTGTCGTCTGCTGCACTGGAAATGCATATGACATAAAGCCGCCTTTACAGACACGTTCTTAACCGCGTTCCGGAAGGCGAGCCATTCAGATCCACGGTCAAGAGCGTGCGTGTAAATGCGATTTTATTGACGCTCAAGAACAAGGTTAAGAATGACACTCAGGTCAGATGCGCGCTCATGACCGCGCTCCAAGAAATGATGCATTTTACGTACACGTTCTTAACCACGCATCAAAGTGGGAGGAATAGACAATTCTGCAGGCTGGGGCTTCTGTTGGCGACTTCAATGGAACGCCCCGCATCTGAGCGCGTTCTTACGCGCGGATAAGAATGTGGTGCGTTTTGCAACACACTCTTGAACGCCACGGTTTTACTCGCGCTCGTGACCGTGGCTGGATGCGCCACGTTCAGTCGCGTGGTTAAGAGCGTATGTGTAAAGGGCGCTTAAGTTGCTTGGAATTTGCAAAGAAACAAATTTTGCATTGACTGTATTAATCTACAATCCTTCATAGTATAAAAAATCAAATATTTGAAACGAAAATGCTAGGAAACAAAGAATGCTTTCATCATCTTTTTCTTTTTTTCATTTATAGTTCTTAAAAGTAACGTATGCACATTTTCTTTTCAATGGTTAGATAATTTTAATTATTTGTATAGTAGCATTCTAAACACAATAAAATGTAATACATAAAAGAAAAATAATTTACAAATGTATCACAATAATATATACATAACATGCATCACTTTATTTCAGACACAAAACCGAGCAAAAGGCATTTTTTATTACAGAAGCCACAGCCTGCAGAATTGTCCAATCCTCCCACTTAGATGCGCGGTTAAGAACGTGTATGTAAAATGCATCATTTCTTGGAGCGCGCATCTGAGTGTCATTCTTAACCGCGTTCTTGAGCGTCCTAAAATTGCATTTACACGCACGCTCTTGATCGCGAATCTGAATGGTTCGCCGTCCGGACCGCGGTTAAGAACGTGTGCGTAAAGGCTGCTTTAGTCACCTATTCTCTTTGTCAGAAACCAGCTCGAAAGTTCTATAAATCTACATTTTACTTGGATGTGCTTAAAACACTATTTAAATCTGAAATAATAACCCGTGATCCATTTTTTTTAAATTTTTTTATTTTATTCATTCGGATTTCTACTTCGTCCCGTCATATATGTGAGATAAAACATGACTTTTTGTACGTATTTATTTAGATATAACCTTTACTAGTGTAATAAAAATGAAGTTCTATAAATTAATCATTTTAAACTTTTAGCGAACTTACTGAAAAATTATGCTCTAAAAGAATGTTCTGTGTTCTTGTTACATTATTTAAGCAGTAAATAAAACGTTTTATTACTTAATTTAAAATAAGAAACATAAATAAACTTTTTAAATCTGCTTTCTTGGCAAAGGCGGGAAAAGGCTGCTTTTAAGAGCTTTCAACTGAGGCATGAAATACGAGTACAGTGAAACTTGTGTAAGTTGAACACTCGCAGTGCAGCACTTGAGTGGTCAACTTTGATAGGAGGTCAACTTATAGACGGTGGAGAATTTTTTTTGTCACTTCTTACACTACCCGTTTATTCATTTGTAACTAATTAATATATAACTTCATGTATTAATTACTTTAACATTACTAATTAGCTATTTTTTTCACAATTATCTAAAACATCATTAGATAACGTTAATGTGAATGACTTACAATGTATCCTATACAACTTTAAAATTAAAGCACTTAGTTAAAATAAAGATAAATATCTTATTAATTATGTAAGTTACTTATTTATGGTAAAGATTTCCTAAAAACACATAATTGTTCCAAATGTCTATCTCAGATAGAAGAAAAAAGAAGAAACTTATTTAAAGAATAAAAGAGTTCTCATAGTTTCCTGTATGGTTCGCTTACAAAGAGATTTAGGCAAACTTTATATTGATGCTTCTTCCATCCAGACAAATACTGGTCTACTATTATATCATAAAAAACATGCTGGAAAAATTATTATTTTTTTTAACTTTGCAAAAATAGATAAACAAATAAATATGGTAATAATTAGGCAGTCGATTTACAGAGGTTTCTTTTATAAAACTCCCACCAAAATTTGGCATACATAAGAGGTTAACATGGACAGGTGGTCAAGTTACAAAGGTTTCCCTACCCTACATTAACAATATAGGGCTCATTCCGTTCCTGACAAAAGTGGTCAACTTAGACAGGTGGCCAACTTACAAAGGTGGTCAGCTACAGGTTTTACTGTATATAAGAACTACCATTACCTGTATCAAAATAACGTTTTCTGATCAGAATTACAGTCAAATTTTTATAGTCCATTTTTCAAATCTTTCATTTTGGGCACTGATCATAAATGAAACACATTTTTCAATAATATTTTTGATCCCCTTCCCACCTTTTTTTATAACATAACTGGAGGCAAAGCGTTCTGAAGGTGGGCTCGATTCCCTCCTCTCAATTTCCCCCATATTTAAACTTAAGGCTGCTCTTCAGTCAGAGTTTCAAATCTTCGAAACCAATGTTAACCTACGGGAAAAGTTGGACTAAGTTTTAGAAAGTTCCTTTGAAGTTTTCGAGTCAGGAATTTTTTTGAGAATTTTTCAAGCCTATATCTCGGTCTTTTAGTTTTTACTTTTTTAAAATATCACTTACCGTATTTTTAAAAAATCGTTAAAAAATGAATTTTGGAAAAAACGTGGTACTGTTAGACGTTTCGCTCTATAAAATATTTTCAAAGCATGTTACCGAAATTTTAAAAACAACAAGACCAGCAAAACATTTCCAGCTTTCTTTTGAACTTTTGTTTGAAATAATGCAAACATTTTTAAAGACAAAAAAAAAAAACGTCCAAAGTTTGAAAATATTAAAAAAAAAAGCTCGAAATTCCTATAAGCCACGCCTCCCACCGCTTCCCATGCAAGGGGGCATGATTTACGAGGTGGATTAGCTTAATGACTCTCACTGCGGGAAGCATTGCTGCTTCGGATTCGGACAATGGGGAAAGTGTAGTCCCCCTCTTCAGACCCTCAAACCGGCCAGACACAGAAGACAGACCACATGTTTTTTTCGAAAGGGAAGAAAATTGAGAGCTTTTTGGAAGAAACTTGGAGAAGCTATGACTTATATGTAATCCTTTATATGGGCAAATTCCTGTTCCCACGGTGCTATAAAAATATTTTTCACGAATTAAATGTTTGTACAATTGGGGAAAAAAACATTTTTTTAAAAATGTAAGCTTGAAAACATTACTGCTCTTTAATTAGTAAATCAAATGAGAAATTATTTAATGTAAGTAATTATTCATTTGTAGGTTATTGATTTAATTATCTTCTACACAATCCATTCTTCTTTTCTTCAAAAACTTTCTGAAGAGAAAAGCGTTGCCTTTACTTCCCCCCCCCCCCCCCTGCCCTCTTAAAGACAACTGTGTATGCCACAGATATAACTAAATTGAGCGAGATAGAGTTTTTTTGTTTTTTACTGAAGTGATAAAGGAATGATAAACTTTAAATGTTTTCGTAAATTAAAAAGGGATTTTTGAGAAAATGAACGTAATTTCAAAATTTTATATTGGCCTCTTTCTGAATGCAATGTTTCAATAATTTGTGTTTTAGAAACCGAAAAAAAAAAATTAAATATTGATTAAATAAACCAACATCTTCCGATGGAGTTGGAATTTTGAAAAACAAAATTACATATAAAGGTCGACAGCATGGGGGGGGGGATACTAACAACCTCCTTTCTTTCTTTTATTTCCTTTTTTTAATGATTTTTTTATGCCATTCGTAATATTTATTAGCCTTTCCTTTCATAAGATTTTTCCATCTTTCGATATCTTTTACTTCTTCTTATCCTACTTTTCCGTAAAAGTAAAAAAAAAAAAAAAAAAAACAACGAAAGAAGGCTAATGTATCAGGTCACAAGAATATCGTTAAAAATTGGAAAACGTTATAAACAAGTGAAGTAAATAAATACACATTGAAAAATTTAAAAAAAATTGAAAGTAGGGGTTTGAGATGGGGTAATTGTGTCTGTCGGTCTGTCTCCCCCCCCCCCCCTGTAGGGACCCATTTGTCCCCGAGGGCAAGCCCTCGGGGGCATCTAAAAATCCGATGCGCCAGACAATGGCAGGTGCGGGGGTTCTGGTTGCGCATGTCTCTCCCCCCCCCCCCCCCCAATTAATTTTGAAGGAATTGTCCGATTCGAAAAATTTTTTTCCCTGCATTCGAAAGATCTTGGCGAGGACATCTCATTTTCATATTTTACTTTTTGATTTGAACAATTATTCGTTCAATTTTGAACAGTTCAAAAATTCTGAACATTAGGGACTTCGGGATTTTTTCCCGAAGCAAAGTATGCAAATTCTGGGCAGAAGATCCAAATTCCTTTGAACAATCGTATTGGAAGGAGCTCTCGGAGTGAAATATTTTTTTATCCACTCCGAATTTCACAGTTCAGAAAAAAAAAAAAAACCGACAGCGCCTACGGGAAAATTTCACTCGTATACAAATCCTGAGCTAACCAACCGATTAACTTAAAATAAACTTTATCGGAAAGATGTTATGACGTAGAACATATACAGTGGAAATCCGCCATTCGTACTTGTCCCTCAATTCGTACGGCGCCCTGTCAGCTGGGTCGCCAGTTTGGCTTTTTTCAAGAAAAAAATCGAGAAATTATGCTCATTTTGAACTCGTCTAGAAGTAATTTGTTTCGCGTTTTGGATTTTTTTAAAATTTTAATACTTTTTGTGATTTTACTGACAATTTTAGCTTTCTAAGGGGGCATCTAGAGCAAGTGGTTGAAGAACTTTCTTCTTCAGAGGAGGAAAGCAGTAAGAAAAGCATTTACTTTGCAGAAATTAAAGAGCTGTGTTATTCCTGCAAGAAAACGCAGAGAGTGATGGGAAAACAGCATCCCAACACTGCTGTGGTCAACAGCAATGTTGGGATGCTTTGTTCAACGACAATGTTATTGGCCATTTTAGAAAAATTCTGAACAATCGTCAAAGCCAGACAACATTGGACAGGTTTTTAGGGAAAGAAGCCCAAGATTCTTCTAGTGTAAAAAGAAAGGACAACAGGAAGGGAGAAAACACTTGAAGGGATATTACCTGATGTTTTTATAGAAGGGGCCTCCTCTTCCTCTTCCAGCCCTTTCATTCCCTCATCTCAACATTCCACATATGCCATCAGCTCACCTCAGTACAAGCAAAGTGCAGTTAAATTTTAATTTATCTATAATTTCATGTACAGTACTGTACATTTGTTTTTCATAGGTTTAAATGAGCAACCATCTGTGTGTCTGGACCGGATTAATCCAATTTACACTGTATTTTATGTGAAAAAATAATTCGCTATTCGTACAACTTGCCATTCGAGCTGCCTCCTGTAATGAATTGTGTGCGAATAGCGAGGTTCCACTGTACAGTACACTTCCTCGGGGAATGGCGAAAAGCATGGGACATTGTTTAGAAAACAAAATACATGTTTCTTTTCCTGAATCGCAAAAGTTATTTTCTTCACAGTTCACATGACTAAACTAAATACAGTGGAACCTCGGTAGCTCGACGCGCAGATAAGTCGACTAACCCTTGGTAAGTCGACATATCCCTCCCCTAATGGTTGGCCTAATGCTAATTTCAATGGGCGAAAAACTCTCTAACTTGACACACAATTTTCAGAAACCCCTGTAAGTCGACCTCCATTTTGTATTCTTATTAACTTTTTCCTCCGGTATTTTTCCACGGTGCACAATTCTGGGAATTTTACAGCGGTGTTTTTTCATCAATAAATGAATTCTTTTCTTGAAAGTGTTCCTAGAAAATTTCCTTATTCCCCTTGTACCTTTCTACGAACACGAGAAAAAAGTTAATTGCAAATTAGCAAGCCTAATAGTGTTGGGGAATTTATGTTTTCTCTTCAGAGGGAAAAGCAAACAAAAATTATGGATTTTTTTCTCATGAGGTATTTTGATTTAATGTTTATATATTTATTTATTTGTAATGTATTAACTTTTCAAAATAATAATAGATAAATAATAAACGAGAATAATTTCGTACACTGGAATTCACTCTTATAACTTGAATGGCAAGTAAATAACAATACAGACCAATATCAGCGATTGAAGTTACGGAATCTCGGTAACTTGACACCTGCTTATCTCTACGGCACGCGACTTTTTTAACCTTTTCAGTTTAGCCCGCAGCTTTCCAAAGGCTGCCCATTCCTGGTTATGCAATGTTTGCTGTGTAGCACTACGAAATAATATCTTATTAGCTAAAGAATAAAAACGGTTTGGTTGTTTCTCATCCATAAGCTTACTTCTTTGCATTGCAACACGGGCTCCTTGTAACTCTGAAACACGTGTCCGCAATTTTTGATTATGTTGACGTTTTATTCTTTAGTTTCGCAGCTCAAATGATGACTAATTATTTCTCTACATTAAATTTATGCATGCGAGCTCGCGTCATTAAAGAAAAAAGAACTATGTCTCTTATGCAAAATTTCTGCATATGATTTAAGTCAGGGGTTATCAACTTTTTTTTTCCTAGCGAAGCCCTTCTAAAACTGGGAAAGAAATTGGCGAATCCCTTTGGTAGTCCTTAGTAAACGGGTAGGAAAACAATAAAATTTGATTGCACATTCATTTTTCAAGCTTCACCACAGTTCATAACAAGTAATGAAAGAATTCTTAAAACATCTAAATGGAAATAAAAATTAACATAATAGCTACAATAATAATAATAATATTAGTAATACAAGCATTTAAAAAATTAATTAATTATTTTTATTATTTGTTCTTTTTGTATAATTAATAGTAGCAGTAAACATACGAATTTGCAAAAGCTCTGTTTTTAGTAATTATTTCCTCGATACTGTGAAAAAGTTGTGGAATAGTGGAATGACACCAGAAATATAAGTAAAAAAAAATTTAGAATCAATCAATAAATATCTTAGGGTTCCATTCCCCCGTTGAAATATACAAAATTCGCAACAGTTATGGAAATTTACAGAAATATTGGGAAATTTACATGTTTTCAAATTTCCATTGAGATAGAGCAGGAAAGTTGGAATAAAGTATTATTAAAATGTGAGTACAAAATTTGAAATTAAAATATCTTCCTTCGCACTAGCGTGGAAAAAGTGAGAAATGGTAGTAGAAACATACCTCTAAAATTAATATAGATCAATTAATAACTTTTGATCAATAAACCACTTCACGATCCAAATTTTCAAATTTACGCAATGCAGAAATAAGTGCATTTCAAATTTTATGCGTATAGTACCTATGCCCCACAACTTTTCCTTATTATCGGGAAAACAATTTTATACAAAAAAAAAAAAAAAAAAAATAATTTTTAATCTCCGTTCTAATATGTACGAACATTTTTAATTTTGTTTTTTGTTTTGCGTTAGCAATTAAAAATCCAGCTATTGCAATATTATATTCGCAATTTGAAATTTTTCCCCTGAAAAAAAAATATCAACCATTTCCAATGACTGGGTTTGAGCTTAAAAATTCCCTAGTTAGCATGGGAATTAATTAATTTGAAAATTGTTTTGATTTCATCTGTCATTTTTTGCTCTTTTCACCGGAGAAAAAAACTCTCCATAATAATAATAATAATTAAGTTTTCTGATGGGCATGTGAACCCGAATTGTTAATTTTCTCTGTCAGATTACTAATCACTACAATATGGATGCCTTTTCTTTCAAATGGTAAATTTTTCCTTTGAAGGTTAATATGACGGGATCTCAATATGCATTAAATTTAACATTGATTTTAGACTTTGAGTCATCATATGACATTTATTTTTTCATTATTATTATTTTTGTTGTTGTTAATATTTTTTTTTACGAAAAGGAGAGAAATCCGTTCGTGATGAATGAAAAATTTCAGAATTTAAAAGTTATTGTCTCATTTTTTAACTGTATAATACATTCCTGTAAATTTGCATTTTGTAATGAAATTTATCTCAACGAATCTTTTTATTTCGCACATCCCAGAAAACACAAAACAAACAAAAACGACAAGGAAAAGAACTATGTAGAATTCATTTCAGAAGATAATTCCATACATTACAGGTTTTGCATTTGAATAACTGAATTTGTCACTAAATCTTCTTGTCATTTATTTGTGCATGTACATTATTTTCAGATTATTCACTGTGAATCATGTACTTCCGTCTTCAAGTTTCAAAAGGTATATTGAAACATTTTTTGAAGTATATACTCCGGAAACTGTTTTTAAATGCGCTGTAGATGGACTTCCTTTATTTACTCATTATTTTAACCAGATGTACTTATCTCCTTTTGCGTAAATTATATCCTTCGGGAAAACCGTTGTCATTTTGAGTCGCATCGCATATTGAATCTTTATTGGTTATATTCATTTCTGTTCTATGCTGCTTCAGTTTGAAGTGTGATCTTCCGCGCTCCTCCGTTTTTATTTACTGGATAATAAAAACAGGCAAGCTCGCACATAAAGAATCGGCACAGAAGAAATGATGCAAATGCGCGTCTCAAGCCCCTCCCCCCCCCCCCCCTTGTCGATGTGCCCCGCCTGTTCCGTATTTGCAGTTTTAAAATTGGCAGCCCTCACCTCAACCTGCAACCATACAAACTTTATCTCGATTCAACAAGCCTTGGTAAAAAGCTGTCGCCCTGCGAGGCCTTCTAATGGTGTTTTTGTGAATTCAATCATAAACCAGGAAAACTCTCAACTTACTTCTCGATAAGTATTAAATAGAAATTATCACAGCAACCACCTCAGCTTGCTTATCAAAGCAACGTTTGTTGCCAGGATAAGAAATTGGGACTTCTGGTTCCGAGGAATATGCCGCCCCAGTAGTCAGGCTGCCATTTTGAAAGTTTTGAATACCTTTTGCGCAGGGAACTGGAGCAGAGTTATTATTATCATTATTATTATTATTATTATTTATGTTAATTTATTTTTTTGAGTTGCTATGCTACAGCTCCCCTCCGAATCTTATGTTATAGTTTCAAGTCCGCTCCAGCTCCATTCACTGCTCTGAATAGCTTTTAATGGCAAATACAATATTTATCGCTTCCGTTTATTCAGTGTATTACGGAAAAAATTTAAAAGTCGTTTAAACCCTAATATTTCAATAACTATTTAATGTTTCGTACATAATGAAGGAAAAAAGTAATAAATAAATGCACTCGGAAAAAAGGCCACTGTTTCCTACTGTGGTGCTTGATAGAGATGATTAGATGGTACCAATTCTGTGAACCACACTAGGTCTTCAATTACGAGAAGCCAACAGCAGCCCATTAGAAATAAAAAAATACATTATTTGTTTCATGTATGTAATTATTAAAATTTTTAAAGTAATTGAAAACGCAATAAAATTATACACAATTTGAATTTACTGAATAAACGAAAGCGATAAATATTGTATTTGCCATTAAAAGCTATTCAGAGCAGTGAATGGAGCTGGAGCGGATTTGAAACTATAACATAAGATTCGGAGGGGAGCTGTAGCATAGCAACTCAAAAAAATAAATTAACATAAATAATAATAATAATAATGATAATAATAACTCTTCTCCAGTTCCCTGCGCAAAAGGTATTCACAACTTTCAAAATGGCAGCCTGACTAATAGGGCGGCATATTCCTCGGAACCAGAAGTCCCAATTTCTTATCCTGGCAACAAACGTTGCTTTGATAAGCGAGCTGAGGTGGTTGCTGTGATAATTTCTATTTAGTACTTATCGAGAAGTAAGTTGAGAGTTTTCCTGGTTTTCTCTTATGATTGAATGCACAAAAACACCATTAGAAGACCTCTCAGGACGACAGCTTTTTAACAAGGCTTGTTGAATCGAGATAAAGTTTGTATGGTTGCAGGTTGAGGTGAGGGCTGCCAATTTTAAAACTGCAAATACGGAACAGACGGGGCACATCGACAAGGGGGGGAGGGGCTTGAGACGCGCATTTGCATCATTTCTTCTGTGCCGATTCTTCATGTGCGAGCTTGCCTGTTTTTATTATCCAGTAAATAAAAACGGAGGAGCGCGGAAGATCGCACTTAAACTGAAGCAGCATAGAACAGAAATGAATATAACCAATAAAGATTCAATATGCGATGCGACTCAAAATGACAACGGTTTTCCCGAAGGATATAATTTACGCAAAAGGAGATTAAGTACATCTGGATAAAATAGTAAGGAGTAAATAAAGTAAGTCCATCTACAGCGCATTTAAAAACAGTTTCCGAAGTATATACTTCAAAAAATGTTTCAATATACCTTTTGAAACTTGAAGACGGAAGTACATGATTAACAGTGAATAATCTGAAAATAATGTACATGCACGAAAAAATGACAAGATTTTTTTTTTTTTTTTTTTTTTTTTTTTTTTTTTTTTTTTTTTTTTTTTTTTTTTTTTTTTTTTTTTTTTTTTTTTTTTTTTTTTTTTTTTTTTTTTTTTTTTTTTTTTTTTTTTTTTTTTTTTTTTTTTTTTTTTTTTTTTTTTTTTTTTTTTTTTTTTTTTTTTTTTTTTTTTTTTTTTTTTTTTTTTTTTTTTTTTTTTTTTTTTTTTTTTTTTTTTTTTTTTTTTTTTTTTTTTTTTTTTTTTTTTTTTTTTTTTTTTTTTTTTTTTTTTTTTTTTTTTTTTTTTTTTTTTTTTTTTTTTTTTTTTTTTTTTTTTTTTTTTTTTTTTTTTTTTTTTTTTTTTTTTTTTTTTTTTTTTTTTTTTTTTTTTTTTTTTTTTTTTTTTTTTTTTTTTTTTTTTTTTTTTTTTTTTTTTTTTTTTTTTTTTTTTTTTTTTTTTTTTTTTTTTTAGGAACTTTCTAAAACTTAGTCCAACTTTTCCCGCAGGTTAACATTGGTTTCGAAGATTTGAAACTCTGACTGAAGAGCAGCCTTAAGGTCAAAATTTTCTACATTCTCTTCTGAGAGCGTCAAAATAGTCAATTTTGAGCTGTGTCTTTCTTGTGTGCATTGGAGGTACGATACGTTCAATGCTTGATTTACGGCAGAGTAGGTAAGAGCCACCAACGGGGGGGGGGGGGGGGGAGATGCTAGAAAGATGTGAATGCAGAGCATTTAAATAACATTTAAATTATTTTTTTTTTGTCTCCAACAAAATACACTGTTATCTATATAAAATAATAGTAATAATGATGATGAAAGCACCCTTCCCCACCTTCGCATTGAAGGGGCGGCACGATAGGTTTTGCACGCGGGCGCTCAGAGGGCTAGAAGCGGGCCTGTAGTAGAGTTCCTGTGTAAACAGCACCCCATTTTGCTGCCAGTTGCAGAAAACATGAATGGACAATGTCCAAAAGAGTTACCATTTTACATTCTATCTTCAAAGCAGGTGTATTTTCGTCTCGGAGCAATACCCAATATAGCATAAACGCAATAGAACGTATTCGTAATATGCGTGGCTGATGCCTATCATCCGGTTTAATCTTCTCCACCTAGTTGAAAAGTCTTTTTCTAGAAAGTTGGATGAAATATTTCTGTCCCTCATTGGTAGACTTTTCGGTTCTATGCTCAACAATTTCAAAGCTGTTGCTCGCTAGCTGAAATAATATCCTTTATTAAAACGGGTTTTCTGTCGAGAAATTGGTTTTTATTACACATCTTAAATACACAAATTGTGCTAATTTTTCGTTTTGGACTCTAAACTCAATAACATGAATTTTTAAGAATTTCTTCCGTTCCCCACATAAAACTTCATCCATCAGACTTTCTTCCTTAAGATATTATGTCTTAGGATATATCAGCTGCTAAAACTCATAATTTATCCAACAATATCAATAAAAAATACTCTATATTTAATGTTTTTCAGAAATATATATATATAATATCACAATTACATCAGCACATTATGTTAGTTAAATGTCCGTTTACGAAGCAATAGTGGCCGAAATTCAAGGCACCATCTGTTTATTTGAAGCTTCAACATATTAAATACATATTCCAAAACAACAAGAAGACGAGTACAAAACATCATATTCTACACAGTATTTACATGTTCCGAATCCCCAGAAATTCCTGCGAAACTGCATTTAAACAATATTTCCAGCTATATGTCTTGTGAGAATGCAACGGCTTTATGATGGGTTCGTTCTTGCAAAATTTGCCACGTTACGTAAGTTCCTTCGCGCCATGAGCAAAAGAGGAAATGCAAGAGGGAAAATATATAAAGTGCCTACAATTGTCTGTAGGTCACTTTAGTTATTGTGTTTTAAAATCGAAACTGAATTTAAAAAGGGGTTACAAAGAGTTATTTGTTTTTAATGGTATATATATATATATATATATATATATATATATGTAATTGTGATATTATATATATATATTTCTGAAAAACATTAAATATAGAGTATTTTTTATTGATATTGTTGGATAAATTATGAGTTTTAGCAGCTGATATATCCTAAGACATAATATCTTAAGGAAGAAAGTCTGATGGATGAAGTTTTATGTGGGGAACGGAAGAAATTCTTAAAAATTCATGTTATTGAGTTTAGAGTCCAAAACGAAAAATTAGCACAATTTGTGTATTTAAGATGTGTAATAAAAACCAATTTCTCGACAGAAAACCCGTTTTAATAAAGGATATTATTTCAGCTAGCGAGCAACAGCTTTGAAATTGTTGAGCATAGAACCGAAAAGTCTACCAATGAGGGACAGAAATATTTCATCCAACTTTCTAGAAAAAGACTTTTCAACTAGGTGGAGAAGATTAAACCGGATGATAGGCATCAGCCACGCATATTACGAATACGTTCTATTGCGTTTATGCTATATTGGGTATTGCTCCGAGACGAAAATACACCTGCTTTGAAGATAGAATGTAAAATGGTAACTCTTTTGGACATTGTCCATTCATGTTTTCTGCAACTGGCAGCAAAATGGGGTGCTGTTTACACAGGAACTCTACTACAGGCCCGCTTCTAGCCCTCTGAGCGCCCGCGTGCAAAACCTATCGTGCCGCCCCTTCAATGCGAAGGTGGGGAAGGGTGCTTTCATCATCATTATTACTATTATTTTATATAGATAACAGCTCTGATATCTCGTTTTACAAAGTGTGCTAGAAGTGCTTAGACTTTAATTTTTTTGTGAAATGAGCGGAATAGATGCAGGAATATAACTGATAGTATTGACGCAAAATATCTTATGCGTATATCTATTTAAGCTATAATATAATAATGAATAAATTATTCGCTATTTTTTCCACTAATATTTTTTTTAAGTAACAAGCCTGTTTATTATTAAACTATTTTTATTTGTATTTATTTTATTATTTTGAACTTGGAGTAGTTTGCTGTTACAAGTTTTTTTGTTCGGAAATGGGGCCCTTGGGACATTTTTTTAAATACAAAACTCTGTTTTTTTTTTCAAACTTAATAAATTTTTAAATGATTTTAAGTTTAATTTTATTTTGAATGTTATAATATAGGTCATGTCACAAATCAGCATTCTACTACGACTTAAAATGCAAGAAATGATTAAGGAAAAGTTTTTTTCAAAATGTATCAATATTTTCCTTTAAAGGGCCTTATCACGATTACTATCTTTATTTTAATGACTGCAAATAATTATTTGTGAATGCACACATATATGTAGAAGTTATATTATCGTGTACAAAGAAAATTTGAAATTTCTCGTTAGAAGTAGCAGAAAGTGCATGAAAATTCATTTAATTACATGTTAGAAAAGTGATGCATTAAAACATTGGAAAAAAAGAAGAAGAACAAAGCAAAAATTTTTGTCTGCCGGTTCTAATGCCATAAAACAAAGGTAAAATAAGACATAGAAGGCGTTACCATACAACGAAATATCTATCTAAATTATCTTATATGCTCTGAGCTTGTCCCAATGTGCCCCATCAGTTTAGTTTAAAAATAATTGATTAGATCTGATATTCTAGAATACATGGAAGTATTACATATTTATAATGGAAATAGAATCTTCGTTGTTTAGATAAACATGGAATATTGCTCAAATAAAATTTCATTTTTCTGCTGATTAAATCATTGACAGTAAGGCAGCTGAGAAATATTGCTTATCATAAGAAGCATACTTCATTAATTAACTTGAAATTACAGCTATAAGCAAATACTATGCATACCATCTAGTGTGAATTTTTATTACTTTTATTTTATAGTTGTTGTAAAATTATAACCTTTGTCCTAATGTGACCCTTCTCCTTTAAGTTTATTTCTTATTTCCGCAACATCTCATATTAACAACACTTTTTTTTATTCTTCAACTCATGATCCATAATGTATTAACGTTACTATTTGATGCTATTCCAAAATTATTTCCTCGTACTCGTATTGTATATAAAATGGTGTCTGAAAGTGTAATACACGAAGCAATTTTTAAAGCTTTGTAAAATAATGCCCTACGCTTTGCGAAACAGTTTCACATTCACACTGTTCTGAGAGATAACTGCAGAAATTATTCTAAGATTCTGAACCTTTCCAATAGTTCATTTTTTTACTGTCATGCATACATCTTAAAACAGATTTTAGTTTAAGAATCTGCCTTCTTTTGAAACCGATGGCAATAGTACATCTATAGTTATTCATAGAAAATTATAGATCTCTTAACTGCACATAGCTTTAAATTTTATGTATTGAGCCGTAGACTTAGGAGTATATAAGATCATATTTAAGTGCATATCTATGTATTAGTGCATGCGTAGCATATAAACTTAAATTTAAGCTTTTATGCGTATAGTGCTAATGACAATGCCCGAAACCTACAATTAATTTTACAAATTCGAAAAGAATATATGATGAAAATTTTATACTTTTATATACATGTTTAAAAATTACGCACTCTTTGAATGTAATTTGAAAAGTGCACCATGTATAATTTTTCATAAAATGCAACAACCAATAGCACTTTAATCTTTTTTAAGAGTTGTAAAAAACGTGCAAGCCTTGCTCTGTCACCAATTTCAACTAGATTTATTTTGTCAACGAAAAAAAATTATGTCATCTTTAAAGACAAGCTAAAGCATAAACGAAAAGAGCTTTGGAAAATAAATAAATAAAAAATCTAAAGAAAGATAGATTCTTATTCATATTAGTGATATACCGTTAGTGTAGCCAGAAGCTTGTAATATAAATAAGTATTCGATTTTTTAATCCAATTAATAAAGCCCCAAGCTATTTACTGTTGTTAGGAATTAGCGAATTTTTCTGTGACATATTCTAGAATATTATGCAGACTTGTTTATTTAGACGTCATGTGTGTGCGTATGTGACAGTCAGCGATTGTTTTGGTGGGCGAAATCCCAGAGCATTCTCTCCCATGTGTTTGCCATTAGTCCGGTCTTGCGCATTTTTCAGGGTCACTCAGTTCGCACTCACATTTTGCCATCGGCACATGAAGGTCAAACGGACGCTATTGCGTGATTTACACGCAAACAAGCTCTTCCCCAGTTAATTAAGGCAATAGATAAGTCATCAATGTTTCATGTGGAGTTTGGGATGTTAATTACTCTTTTCAACGACCGTTGGTAGACATAACACACACAAGAATTTTAACCAGAATGCTTTTCTCTTGTTTAGACAAATAGACATCGTATTACACAACTCAAATTAAAATCGGGAATATTTACAGCCTATTCTTGAGTGAGTGTAACAATCACAGCATACAGAATAGATATCATTCAAAGTTAGCACACATAACATTCAAGGAAATTACTATTGTTCAGGTAAATACAAGCAACCACTAGGGATTACAGACAACAAGTTGAAATTTTTTACGGCCTATTTTATTTATTTATTTATTTAACATTCCATTTATTAAACTTTATGCAATGGTAAGTGCCATTTAATATTTAAATGTGTTTGCCAATAGGCGATATATGGGTGGATGTAACAATCATAACATTCACGGTAGATATTCCACGTCGGTAGGTATTTTATTCAAGAATTTAAGAGCTAATGCTTAGTTGCTTGGATAAATACAGGCTCTAGGAACTACAAACTAAGTATTTGGAGCAGGAGCACGGAGAAATGGAGCAACTGGATTCTGCTGGAGCTGAGCTAAAGCAAGGAAATGCTTCGGCTCCGATTGCGATCCACTGCTGGATTCTTTTTTTTTTTTTCTGAACTTCCTTCGAAAGCTTGAAAATAAATGAATAAGGATTTCTTTTTTACAGATTTGTTTTTTAGTTTATTCCATATTGAATATTTAATGGCTGTGCTCAGATGACGCTACTTTTATTATTTCGTTCTTTAATATTTCTGATGTCTTAAAATGTTGTCCTAAATCAATTTTCGAATAAAACTAACTTAATAATCTTTCTACTAGTTAACTACTAGTTGTAACTACTTTTGTTTTGAACTAGTTAACTATTAGTTAAACTACTTTTTTCCTAACTACTAGTGACAACTACTTTAAAAATTGAAACTACTTTCGAAAAAAAAATGTTTTTAATTTGTATTTTTTTTTGAAAAAAAGCCTATTTTTTAAACATTAAATTATTTAAATTTGTAGCTTATGAATATTACTCACACAAATGTATTTTTTAATATTATGTCATATAATCTAAAATTACTCATAAAAAATCATAATTCTTTTTTTTTTGCAGTATTTCCGCAAATTAGGAAAAGCTTTCTAATATCGTCAATAAATGGCGCCTGCCCCAGCACATGCACGATGCAGTTTCATTTAAAGACCAAATCTTCTTTATGGGGAAACTTTACCTCTACTTTAATGGCCATGTATACGTTTGGAATACCACAAAACACAAGCCTCCAACGCAATTTGAAAGAATCTAATCTAAAGCATGATCGTTACAAAGACATGTTGTTAATGAATGGGGGTTGGGTAGAGGGAGAATTTTAAATTGATATTAAAGCTATTTAATCCCCTTTATTTTATAACAAACAAAGAAAAATATAGAAACATAACAAATTTATTTCTTCATGCCTCAAAGAATTTTGAGTTGAATTATTAGGATTGAATATTTAAGAACAAGCTTAAAAATGGAAATTCAAATGAATTATACTTAAAAGTAGTTAACTACTTTTGGAGAACAGTTAACTACTAGTTGCAACTAGTTTTGTTTAGACTAGTTAGTAGTTGGTAGTTAACTACTTTTTGACGAGTAGTTGTCGAACACAAACGGTACAAAAGAAGACATGTCATTGAACACATCAGTAGAAATTGCTGTTACAATTATTTTCTCTACTATAATTTAGATATTCAAAATAATAAAATAATCACAATAATAATGATAATTATTTTTATTAGTAGTATTCATTGCATTAAAATAAACTAACGAGAAAGTTCCATTACTTAAAATATAGTTACTGCTGGTTGGTTGGGCTCTACACATTCATAATATAATACATGTGTAGAGCCTAACGAGTGCATAAGTTTAATACACAGACGCAGCTAAAACTGTCCAATTTACTACACATAAAAAACAGAAGAGTTTCTTGTTGGTTTACTTGATACAAGAGGGCGCCAGCATGCACAACACCAATTTGGCAAAAATTAAAGGCTGTCTTCGTAGATGATTTTAAGTGTCAACTTTCAGAGAAGCGGTACATTTTTAGACTGTGGGTCTATTTTTCGTCATTAGCTGGCACGATAAGCTTTAAAATGAAGGGTAAATCATGGAATTTGATAAAGGAATACGGAAGATATCGCCTAGCGGCAAAAAACAGGCTAGAGAAATAATATATAAAGATAATCAATGATATTTATCTTATATTTATCTTTTTTCGTTCCTCTCTGAAACTTTAAAAAACTGATTCTTAAGACATTATATGAAACAAATATAGGACTGACTTTTAAGATATTATTAAGTTCAGTTTTCATAATTAAAGTTGCATATTTCACGTATTCGTTAGTGTAACTGTAGATTTTGAAGTAGCTGCTTGTTAAAGAAAAAATATCATGAATGAAGAAATTTATATGACTGTTTTTGGGAAATAATTGGCACTGAATGCATAAACTATAATTGTAACCGTTGTTAATAGATTGAAAAAAATTGAGGCATTTAACTTTGAAAGAAAATCAGGTCAGTCGTTAATCTAATTTTTTGATTGAAGAAGGCGTATGTGCTAAGAAGGAAATTGTCATTGAAACCAGAAGCTGATGGTAAAAAAGAAAAGAATAATATCGCGGTTAAAATAATACCCTTTACCGAGGATGCTTTTTTTTTGTCCCCCGTCATACTTCAATGTATTTATTATATTTAATATGCCGCTGTCTGCATTTAAAAGGGAAGAAAATTGGTGCCTGAGACTGCCAGTTTCTTCCCTTAAACAATTGCACCGCTTTTAAATCCGGAAGAAACTGGATTTACTGAAAAATTTTCAAATTGCAACTAAAGTTACAGCTGTTTTATTTATTGAATTTCAAATATATATAAAACCTTGACTACCAGTTTATATGAAAAAGGTCTTTGTAGTTGAATGTAATTTTATTTATAATTTATTGTGGAGTGCAACTCTAAACTATTTATTGGAAATTATTCACAAAATAAAGAGGATAATTATTTGCTTGATTATGTAATTAATGCTGTCAAAGTATTAAAAATAATAATATGGGTAATATTTATAGATTTTCGAGATTTCTCTCAGAAACGAAGAGTATACTTATTCTAAAAGAAGTTATAGGAGCAAAAAATCGTCGGTGCACATGTCGTTTGATTGCTTAAGTCCGCACGGTTAAAGATCTTTTGAGTTTCTCTTTGGCTTGGATACTCTCGGCCAATTTACATCGTTAAAACCTAATTACCTTCATCTGTTTGGAAACTCGGTGTCAAAATTCTCAAGTGCTTATGGAATCCGCCAATAGTGGCGCCACAGAGGAGTACGGTTGCCGGTCCCTGGGGAATGCACTAGGACTGCAAATGGTGAGGCGCCAATACGCAGCCTCATTGAAACAACAAGCAACAACATAAGTGCATGTTTAAGGTTCATTTTTACAAAGAGAGAGAGTTTAATCAAATGAATTTTGTCTGAAATTCTCTCATATCTTGGATTTTTCTAATATCAACTTCTTTTGTACTACAGTGAAATTGTATGTTTATGAATTGTGTCAAAGAGGTTTTCGTTAAATTTACAATTGTAAAAGTATTACATTGTTGCTTTTAAAACTTTGCATTTAAAACTTCTTTTACCTCAAACTTCACTAATTTTCTTTCCGCTATTGATTTCATGCGCTCTATTTTGGATCAATTAATTTAGACAGTCATTAAAATTTTCTGTTTATTTCGCAGTTCAGGATTCTACTGTTCGTAAAACTTTAAAGTAAGTTATTGCATTTTAAGTCTTTAATTACTAAGGGAAAGGAGGGTAAGAGTACGCACCTAGTGGATTGTTCATTATAAAAATGAGAATTGAAAAGTGAGAAGTTTATTAACTTAGAAACTTAGATACACAAAATGAAAGTTTTATCTCAAAAAAATATATGAAAAAAAGCAAGCGGGAAAAAAATTGCAAATGCGTCCTCTTACCCGACCTGGCGGATAAGAGTACTTACCCAGGAAGGGTAAGAGTACGCATTCAGAAAATTTAGCAGTAGTCGCATACAAATGCTCCAGTGCGTTCGTAACTGGAACATTCATCATGCCACCACACCTTACATAATCCTCACTGGATCCGATCTTCATCATATGATTGGTCGCAACCTGGGCATATTGTCGCCTCATTGTTTTCTGAACTTGTTGAGCGAACTGGGATGTCGATACAATGCAGAACAAGTTTTTTCTTTGCTTTCACGGTTTTTCCTTTTTTTCAGTTTGGGCCTCATTTTTACTTTTCATAGCAGCTCGATTAGCCTTTGCTTCTTCTAATTCTCTCTTTCTCTCTACCTTTTCCTTTAACAAATTTTTGAAAGGAGACGAAGTCATGATCTCAGATTTTTGAGAAGTTCTTTTCCTTTTAGTTCCTTGTTGTTCATGTCTAGGAAGTGCCACGATTGACTGGATGACATGTATCTGAGAAGTGGAAGCTGGGACTTCATTCTCTTCAGGTGCTACTGCAACTGCACAATCGTTATCCGAAGGTGCTGAAGTTACTAGTGAAGGAGAATAGCAATCTTCACTTATAATGTCAGGGTTGTATGGTTCAATACTTGTAACACAGAAAGCTTTTTCTGCGAGTTGAACCCTGGCTGTACCGCTATATGCTTTTTTAAAAATCCCTGAAAGTTCGTACAAGGTTATAACTTTTCCTGGATATTGTAATGTGCGTACTCTTATCCGCCGATGTATTGCTCCTCAAAATCGTCCATAGATGGCTGTAGCATTCACAATAGTAAAATTCTGACATGCCCACGTTGTTCGGAAGGGAACAAAGCTCATAATGATATCTACTTAAAAAGCAAACATCAATCCTTTATTGACAAAAAAATTGATATTTCTTCACGGAAAAATTACATGCCACAATACAGTAATCATATTTTACCTGATAAAATAAACGACAGCAAGGATGAAAATAACAATGGCGGTCTTGAGCCATCTGAAAACAAACGTGTTGAGTTGATCACACTCGCTTCTGCTTGCAGTGTTGCCAACAGGGAAAAAAGTCCCTGCGTACTCTTAACCGACTGCGTACTCTTACCCTCCTTTCCCTTATATTGTAAAAAAATCTTCCAGATTTTGATGATAATTCATACTGCTTCTGTTTTATTCCAGTTATCTTGTTGACTTAACCTACGGACTCATAATTACAGGATATATGAAAATTATTCAAAATTCTGAGCTAAAAGATCAAAGTAAAGGGACTAATTTTAGACCTATTTATATTTATCATTTCGATAAAATTTTAGCTTCTGTTTGAAGTGTTAATACCTTTTGTTGAAAAATATCCTAAATTTTCTACTCCTTTCCAATAAGAGAAAATTTCTTCAGACTATTCATGTAATTGGAAATAAAAAATATTTTTCTCTAATCTTGTATTTAAAAGTGACAATTGATAGTTGAGTGAGGCCAAAAGTGCAGCAAAAATAGGAATAATTTCTAAATGAGTTATGTTGATAGTTAAAGGTCTCTAAATTTTAAGAAGAAAAGCCAGTTTGCTTAATTATCTTTACATGCAACTCACTAGCGAGTAAAGCGTAGATCACTAACGAGTAAAATATTTTTTCCAACACTCTTACAAAACCGAAGGTGAAAGTAGTTTTACAGTAGCGAGGTCAGTTTAAAAAATATTTTCAAAAGAGCAAATTATTTTTATTTTGCAGTTATTGAAACATTTTATCAGCTTCCAACATGAATAAGTTTTTGAAAGACTAAATAAATTTTAAAAACAACTTCAAGGAAGTTACGCTTTCGGAGCTCGAAAAGCTTGAAAGTAGTCGAGAGTTTGAATCGCTTAGCTAACGACAAGCATGCATGTTCATTTTGTGTATATTACGTATGTGACATCTGATTTCTGTTACATAAAATTAACACTGTTTAAGTTATAATACTGTTAAAATTTTTAAAATCTTTACATGTCACTTTTGTGAGATGTGAAAAGTACACTGAACTTTTTCTAAGAAAATTTTCCCATATCGTACAAAGAAACCTATGATAAACATTTTCCTAATTACCTTTCGTTTATCTAAAAACCGAAAACTTTAAAATAATAATATTTGATGTAGAAATGTGTTAGCTCCATGTGTAACAATGGAATACTTTCATAATGGTTTGCTATTTTTCTTTCATGCTCTCTTTCTTTTTTTTTTTTGCCCCTCGTAATTTTTTTTAATTGCCTTTGAAGCTGCAATTATTGTGCTGCTTTTTTTTACTTTATGGACGTCTTAATTTAAAATATTACACATTATCCTTATTACTTGTACGTTTCCTCTTGAGATGAATGCACGCGTCAGATTCTGGGATATTTTAAATTTATTTACATCTTTGATCGATTGTTGTTAGTGCTTCTCTTTATATTCCTTTTGTTTAATTGTGTACTTGTTGCTATTTGCATTATTATTATTATCTTTTTTGTTTGTCAGTGTGTGTTTATTTTATCACGAAGGATTTTCTGAACTTCTCAACTATTAGCCTTATAAGGCGTGGCTGAAAATCGTTTATACTGAATTACTGGTATATTATGCAAGGTAATGCAACGACAAAGTAACACTAATAAGAGGCTTTCGCACGAAAGGCGACAAAGACAATATTTCTGTCTTTCCTCATCTGCGCAAGCGCAAAGCATATATAAAATATGCTCTGCTGTTGCGCAGAGGAGGAAAGACAAGCTTTTTGTATCTGTCGCCTTTGGTGTGAAAGCATCCTAATGTGATAAATTCCGAACACACCTGTTTCACCCTGTATCAACGTTAACTAGAATTTCTTCCGTACACGAAGTTCCCAAGCACTTAATTAGTAATACAGCTTCGTTAGCAATTAACTTTTAGTACACGCGTTCATTAGCAATTTTTACTGTTCCAGCAGCCTTAAAGCTGTACGAGGTTATTATCTTATTATTTGTTCTATATTTTGACATTGTATCATTGTAGATATAACCTATATAACTATGTATGTGGTACCTATGTGTATCAATGTATATATATATACATATAGATATATGTATATATACCTCTACCTTTATAATCAGTATATGTAGATACAACCTTGTTCAAGATAAAAGTTCCAAGTAATGCAGCTATTTATTTTTCCCCTTCTTAACAAAAACGCCATTTTAGTATAAAAAAAATAACCAACAATTACTTCATGTCTTTTTTTTTTTTTTTTTTTTTTTCAAACCTACTCCGAGTGTCCTATCTATGAATTACGAGCTGTAGCAAAGCACTTTCTGGGAGGCGAAGAACATTTGAGATTTATTTTTAGAATGTTCTTTTGCACCCAAAGGTTCTTCCCCACAGAGATTTGCGTCAATTCCCTCCAGGAAACATAAACTTCTTTTCCTATGTGCAAGTGCCTTCAGGATTTTCAGAGTACTTTATAGCTGTTTGTGTTCCAGTAGATTTTTTAACTCGTGAAGGACAAGAGAAAATGATGACGATTTTCAATTAACACCGACACCGACTGGAACTTCCAAAAATTGCGACACTTCATTATTTGTTTACATGTTTGTTGTACAAACAATGTTTATGACATATTTGGAGCAGAAATAATCTTAGGAAAGTTAAAACTGCTTCTGCTTTAAGACCTTGACCTTGATATATATTTCACTCCCCCCCCCCCCTTATGTTATAGTTAACGTTATTCTTGAACTTTCTATTAAGATCTTTAATTTGGAAATGCACTTAATGCTGTGGCGTTCCTAGCATGGGTGCTCCCCGGGGCGGTAATATGTGGTGACCCCCCCCCCCCCGCCCCCAATTTAAAAAAAACTTTGTTGTGCTGTATAAACTTGTCGTTTTGTAGTTAATAAAATTTTGAGTGACGTAAAAAAAAAAATCTAAAAAAAAAAATATATTTATTTGGTGTGACTTTTATTAAACTACATTTATATTCGATTTTAATACGTTGACATGGAACCAATAAAATTGTATAGTTCTAGTATTTATTATTTTGAAAACTCTATTTCATTTTGGGTGTCACCCCTCAAAACCCCCCAAAAGGGTGTCATCTGGGGTCTACACCCCTTTTGGGTATCAACGTTACGCAGTGATGCTGTTTCTTTCTGAATTCTAATTTATTTATTTACTTATCTGAATGTTTTAAGTACATCAGGCCATTCAATTTATTTCATAATTTAACTAGCAGTTTTTTAATCACTAATAATTTTGCTACCTTACTATAGTTTTGTAAATCTTTAAACTCCTAAGATCTGGAATGATGATAAAAACAAGAGATGCAAATTCTGAATTTAAACGAGTATAAATAGCAATGCATAGTTAGTTTAGAATCAACATTTGAAATTCATTTTAATATCTGCAGGGGTGCATGCTTTAAGTTCTTTCAACGACAATGCTTTTGGAACAACGCACTGATGGAGGACAATTTCAGTGAGAATTCCACACAATCATGCAAAACTCATGGCTTCGAGAAGGTTTACCACTAAGTTTTCTAAGTTGCCACAAGTTTTATCAATGTTAACCACAAGAGTTTCTAACTTATAGTCAACAGTTAACTTACGATTTTACTACAAATATAAAAATCTTGGTACACATTTTTGAAAACTTTTAAGGCAAGAGTGTTCCATGCTCAATCCATTGTTGCGGTTTTGACATTTGTACGTATATATTTGCACTGCAATTAAAGAACTTCAAACTTTAGCTTTTAGTTTTTATATTTTAGAATGTAACTAACCCTCGTGTATTTTGATACAAAGTATGGAGTTTCTAAGACTAAATGTTTTATTGAAAAAAATAATAATTTGTACACGTTGCGGGTGTGAGATTAATGTCACACCCGCAGCACGCACACTTTATTACTTTTTAAGTAAAACATTTTTTTCTTAGAGTCTTGATACTGCAACAATAGATTGAGCATCAAATAACTTTATAAAACGTCATTTTTGTATTGCTGATTAGCTCAAAAACTTTTCATTAAAATGTTATATTATAAATATTAGGAAATAATATCCTCCACTTTTTGCAGAGGTTATCTTGTATTTGTTGCATTTCAGTTGAAATAAAGTATTTATATTTTAAAATTACTCAGAAGATCCTCTAAAGAATTTGATTTGGGTGATTTATTTTTGTCATTTAACGTATTTATCAAAAATGCAGAACTTTTAAATATTTCTTGTTGATTATTTAAAAATAAAGCACAAGTTCTTTGTCCCTATAATAAATATTCTTTATAATTTTATAAGGAGGGAAACAGAAGGTTTTCTCACTCCCCATAACACAATTTACATGAAGGGAAAAATGATTTTTGAGATGCGTAGAGCCAACATATTTCAAAAAAGTTTATGATTCTCTTTCTCTCAATATTTTTTATACTGGGTGGACCACGAATAAGCCTCACCGGTATCGTCGTAAATAGCAACTTTTTCGTATACTTTTTCGTTGCCCATCCTGTAGCACTCAGAGACAAGTTCCTGACTCTCGGAAAAGCGTCCACGTTCCGCAGTAAAGAATGAAAAGGAAGAAAACTGAAATCTAAGTAGAAGAATTGATTTTTTTTTTAGATTAGAGAAACAAAAAAAAAAAAAAAAACCATACCAATACATGCTCAAAGTGGCGCCCAAAGGTGTCATTGCATAATTCGTGTTCAGACCGATAAATGAAAAATTGGCGCACCCTCTCAAGCTCCTGATGTCGTGTTTATCTTGTCAGCGGCAAACACGACTCTTTGCAAAGTCAAATTTTTCATGTTGCAAAAGTAAAGACGAAGATGATGTCTAGAAATTTTACTACTTATCCCCCAGAACAAAAGAAAAGAAATCAGAACTGACTGCTTGTGTTTTTGTGCTTATTGGACGTGAGTTTTATATACTAATGTATGTATGTATTAGTGTTCGGCAACTACTCGTCGAAAAGTAGTTAACTACCAACTACTAACTACTCTAAACAAAACTAGTTGCAACTAGTAGTTAACTACTTGTTTCTGAGACTAGTTGTAACTAGTAGTTAACTGTTCTCCAAAAGTAGTTAACTACTAGTTAACTACTTTAAAATATAATTCATTTGAATTTCCACTTTTAAGCTTGTTCTTAAATATTTAATCCTAATAATTCAACTCAATATTATTTTTAATCATTAAAACAATTTTAAAGAAATTCCTGTAAAACACTCAAAGATTGAATATTTCCAAATAACACTGAACAATTAATATATAAAGAGAATATGAATAAAGGCAAAACCTTTTTCTCTAAATTTAAATTTTTATTTTAATATGTATTTGTTTAATAAAGTTAATAATTTATGTTTTTAAGATTCAGCAATTTTTCGGCAGTTGTACAATAAAGGGGCTTACCCTTAATATCAATTTAAAATTCTCCCTCTGCCCAACCCCCATCCATTAACAAAATATCTTTATAACGCACATGCTTTAGAATTTAGATTATATGCTTTCAAATTGTGTTGAAGGCAGGGTTGGTGATTAAATTTTTTTTTTAAATTTAAAAAATAGGATTTTTTTTTATTTAAAGCAAAATATGTATGTGCACACAAATACAGTAACAAATTCAGTTAATTATTTAAGTCTTCGAAGAATTTTAGGATATTTCAGTTGAAATAATTATTTATTACTAGTTCAGAATTAATTATTAATTAATTATAGCATATAAAAAATGTGTGCTTAATAAACAGAGAACAACAAGAAACAGAAGAGAAAGCTTATGTTTCTGACTATATAAACAGGGGTGGCAAATATCACATAAAATGTTTACTACAGCTTAACCATTTTTACTATTTAGATGTTTCATCAAGAATACCAGTTTTGATGAAAAAAACTGAAAAAACAAGAACAAAAACTTAATGCTCTCTGATAAAACGTCATTCTTTGACACCTTAACGAAGCTACTCCACTTTTCCCTAGAGGACCTGAAGCATTAAGGCTTAGTTAGTAGTGTATATAGTGAGTTAAAACTAATGAATTACTTGAACCCAGGATATATTAAAATTTATAATAAAAAAATATTTATATTTTAATAATTTGGAAGAAGCTGATATAAATAGTTTTTTTTTATCATAAAAATCAATATTTTGTCTAAAAAAGAATGATATAAATCAGTTTTTTTCTAAATAAATCATAAAAATCAGTATTTTTTCTTTCTGTTTGTGTTTTATGGTATCCCAAATGCATGCATGGTACTGGAGTAGAGGTAAAGCTTCCCCATAATCGAGATTTGGTTTTCAAATGAAACTTCATTGTGCATGTGCTGGTGCGGGCGCTATTTATTGACTATATTAGATAGCTTTTTCTATTTTGCGTAAATACTGCAATAAATATTATGATTTTTAGATGCACTTTTTCATTCTATAACATCGTATGAAAAACACATTTGTGTGAGTAATATTCATAAGCTAAAAATTTAAATAATTTAATATTTAATAAATAGTTTTCTTTTTTTTTTTTTTAAAGAATAGATTAAAAATTTTTTTTCGAAGTAGTTGGAATTTTGAAAGTAGTTGTAACTTGTAGTTGGAAAAAAAGTAGTTTAACTAGTAGTTAACTAGTTCGAAACAAAAGTAGTTACAACTAGTAAACTAGTTAACTACTAGTTAACTACTGCCGAACACCAGTATGTATATATATATATATATACAGTGACACCTGTGTAAGTTGACCCCTTGCGGTTCTGCAATTTAGTAGTCAACTTAGACAGGTGGTCAACTTATAGAGGGTGGAGATTTTTTTTTTTTGTCATTTCTCAGACTATGCATTTATTCATTTTTAGCCTACTTTCCCGTAAAAGTTAAAAAAATATATATTAAAAGAAGGCTTAATGTACCGAAAAAATATCGTTAAAAATGAAGAGAAGTCAAAAATAAGTAAAGTTATTAAAAAAAATTGAAAAATAAAAAAATTGAAGGTAGGGTTTTGAACGAATAGTCCGATTTGAAAAATTCTTTTTGCATTCGAAAAATTTTGGCGAGGACATCTCATTTCTCTATTTTACTTTTCGATTTGAACAAGTTTTTGTTTAATTTTGAACAGTTCAAAAAATTTTAACATTAACGTCTATGGGCAAAAGTGAAGCAAATTATATAAACTCTGGGCATAAGAGTCGAGCTCTTATGAACAAGATTATTAACAGAAGTTCTCGAAGGAAAATATTTTTTGAGTTGAACAATTTTTGTTCATTTTTGAACAGTTCAAAAAAATTAACGGTACTTTTTCCTTTATCCCGGCGCAGGCGATAAAGTAGCCAATAATGATGCAACCAACGCCAAACGGTATGAATCCGCTGGTAACCTTTTCGTGTTTTGTTGCCTTGGCGAGATTCGCGCCGGGATAAAGGAACTCATTTTGAAACAGTTCAAAAAAAAAAGAAAAAAAAGCGATTAACATCAGCGCCTACGGGGAAATTTCAATCCTTTATAAATCATGATGTAACACAGCGGTTACCAAACTTTTTTGACCACGGAACCCTTAACGGTTCCTTTTAGTTTGAGGAACCCCCATTAGTGTTCATATCGAAAATCAAATTTAACATTCTGAACAAGGCTTATTTAAAGCAAACCCCCCCCCCCCCCCACCGGAAATAAATTTAAAACAACTTAGTTTGAACTGAAGATTTTCAGTATTGTAAAATTCTAATTTGGCAAGCTCCCTTCGTGTTTATCTCGCTCCCCCTTGCCTTTCCACCCCCTGAAAAAAAGGCCAATAAGTTTCTCCTGGATTTCGAAGTCAACTGAAAAGTTCAAAAATGGTGGCCATTAGTAATCCTTCTGAATTTCCTTTGTAACCCATTTTTAAGTTATCAGGCTGTCAATGAAAGACACTTTTGTAAATAAGAATTAATTGCAAAGTTTTTGTAAATTATTACACCTGTCACTGTATTGTTAGTAATGAATGTAAAGGTAGGAGATTTTATCTAAGATAGTTGAATACATAGACCTGGAGTAGTGTCCAATTTAGGTCTGAATTTGTGTTTAAATATGCACAAACCAAAATATCTTGATTTTTTTTGCATCGAAATGTTACTGCAAAAGGGAGAAGGATTAATATAGCTTGCTTACTTAAATCCGGGATTTCATTTGTTTTTCTTAATTTAAAACAAAAATTCATTGCATGAAATATTGAAATATAATGATGAATTTTTTTGTTGAATTGCTCCGAGGGGGTAGTTCCCCCCCCCCCCCCCGGGAGATGCCTGAAATAAACAAGGAGTATATCTAGAGACAAGTATTTATGACTAGTAAATTTTCAACTCTTTTGCACTTCTTACTGGTGTTTAGTCTGTACATTTTTAGGGTGACCCCCCCCCCTTTCACCAACTCTAGTTACGCCTATGTTTGTAACGGTTCCATCACTGAAGTTCAAAAACTATTTGTTGATTTCTCGATCATCAAGAAATACTAGTATACTATCTGCTATGTCTTTTCCGGTGCAAGATTTTGGTGTTACGTGGCCTAAAAACTTGGAGTTTCGTTCCTCTATTAGGGAAATGTACTCTTCTGAAATAACTTTCTTGTACAGCTTACTTCCTCTCTTTTCTTGAACTATGTTACGTCTTTTTTACCTTTAAGAAAAATAAAACAATCCTCTACTTTTGATTATCTGATTACAGCTATGGTCATTAATGATATATCTTTGATATGTTGATTTTGCTCTTCTAATTTCCATCCTGTGTATTACATTCGTTTTGTCTTCTTCTGTGGTTACACCCATGTCCTGTAAAGCAGCACTAGCTATAGCTGCATCCAAGTGCTTTTCTCTAGTTACAATTTTGAAGGGTGTGGTGCATTTATATCTTCTTTTACAGTTGAAGGACTTGCTTGGATTGCCTCTTCTGGTAAGGAACACTAATGTTCTTCAGCGCTGTCATTGTCTCCAGTAACCGTTTTTGATGCACTAAGTATTACTCTTCATTCTTTTCTTGCTTGTTTCTTCCTTGAAGCGTTAGTTTTTGATATATCAATATTACATTATAACCCTTTTCCCCTCAGAGCTTTGATCCTTTAGAAACTCTTATTCCATAACTCTTTTATACAAATACAAGTACTAAAGTTTACACACTTACAGGCAACAGTATCAAATAAACGCTCAGCGTCTTCTCTAAATTTTGTGACGTTGCAATCAAACTTATCGGACTAACTTCTACTTTTAGACCGTAATAAATACTTCAACTTAGAATGCTAAGATTTTATCCTTTGTAAAAAATTGTTTGCTAAAAACTATGGGAAAAGAAGCTCTTGATCCTATTTGTTCAATTTTTGGAACTAAAGTCACATATTTCACATACCGTAGGATTTTTCTCATGAACTATGAAGTATGTCCAAGCGGAGCGCTTCATAACAGATTCGTTTTACAAGCAGTTTCACTTCGAGCAAATCACTAAATTTCCACCCAAAAATAGGACATTCCAACATTTGTCTTGACGAATTTAGACCGAGTCATTTTTATTCAATAAAATAAACAAACTAACAAAATATTGCGTTAATCTGTTACTGAATAGGCGACCAACTCAACTCAACTCAGCAAAGGTACAGAGCTTGCCATCACATGCAGACAAATTCCCCCCCCTACCCCCCCCCCCCCGACTCGATGTCCGGCGATTACTAAGGCTCTTTAATACCATGCCAATGCAATACTAAAGGTGTTTTTATCATTCTATTCATATTATAAAGCTTTTATAAAACTTAATCGAAAATTGTAAAAATATTTGAAAAAGCTATAAAAACTGTGTTTTCATAAAACTTTAGCTGCTTTTAGCGTCTTTGCGGAGCCTCAAAATGTACTCCAACATTTTTCATATTTTTAATTTTTCTTATCTATACCATAAGGCAACTATTCCACGCTATTACAAATCAAATATAAAAAAATAATTTTTTCGTAAAAAAACTTCAAAATGTAGTAAAAATTTCACTTTTGAGAAACTTTAACGTCTTTGCGGCACCTCAAGGAATATTCCAATATTTTTCATATTTTAAATTTACCTTATCTATACCAAAAGGCACCTTTTCCGTGCTATTACGAACTAAAAATCAAAAATTTATTTTTTTCGTTCCACCCTAATGTATACTAGCTGAAATGCCCGGCGTTGCACGGGTTAACAATGCATCATTCCGAGGCTTAGATACACATGTTCAAAATTATATTGTAAATATATAAGGAAAAATATAAAACTGCAATGTAAGCGTAGCAAAAATCATTTAAAAATTAAACAAATAATTAAGAAAAAACTAATTGAGTCACAACTTTCATTTTTGCAGCGATGAGTTTTGATGATGAGCGCGGGTCGTAAACATTAACCGTGTCGAATGTGGTCCCGAACGGTGAAACTACCTAGGATTTTATAGCAAACAGACAGACAGACACTGCTCTTTCATATATATAGAGATATATATGTGAGAAGGGGGGGGGGGAGATTATTCATGGTTACCTAACGACAGCTGGTGTTGCCATAAAAGTGCCAAATCGTAGCATGATAGCATTAAGAATAAAAGTTTACCCTTTTCCGTGATTTTTTAAAAAATTAGGTATTTGTTATTTTTTATGATTTTTTGGGAAAAAAATGTACGTTTAGTGCAAACTGCTCCATAGTCGGGGTACTTTGGACATGTGGTAGGGGGAGATTGGACGAAAGCTATATTAATTGTATTATAGGCATATTATTTTTTAAAAAATAGGTAAACATAATACTTATTTATTGTTTTACAACCAAGGGTATAAAATAAGAGGATACGATAAATTTTATCACAGTACCATCACATAAAAAATTAAATATAAAATCATTGAACCTAGATAACATTTGCTACAAAAAAAAAAAAAAAAAAAAACGTAAACCTTTAAGAAATCATTACTAATAAGGAACATAAAAACACTTAACTCTAACCTAAAACAATCAAACAAAATAAATAGACTTTAATTTAGGAACTTGAGAAAGAACAAAATCTAATGCGTAATACTTACTCAATAATAAACCTTACAGTATTAAAGAAAAAAAATCACAGTCGGGATATTAAACGTTTTTAAACGGATGTTAATATTTTTAAATTTAAAATTAAAAGTGTAGGTTCCTCTTCCTTTTTTTGAAACCCGCAATTTTACGAGAACGTCATGTCATTCTATGCTAAATAAATAAATCAACCGTTAAAAAAAATTAATAAATCTTTAAAATGTTAAATGAATTAAATTATAATATGAGCAAGTGTATTAGTACTTGGGGCACTTTGGACATTTTTGGGGACAGATAGGACCTTGTCCAAAGTGCCCCAAGGTTTACTGTCCAAACTGCCCGGTAGTCATGAACTAAGGTAAAACGATAAATATCCTTTTAGAAAGAAAATTTGAATAAATAAAACCACTGAAACAAAATAGTACACATTGGGACCACGAAAAGAAATCAAAAATAATACGTTGAGAACATCTAATAAAACAGGAAAATAGGGTATTAGAAAAACTTACCCTATCAGGCTGTTTGCAGTTAGTTATAGAAACACTGTTTCTGATTACTTAACCTGATGAAAGTTGCTTATGATGCTAAAACTTCGCTATCGACTCATCTAATTTTCTCTCCAACAAACCCGGGCAATTTTAAATAATACTGGTTTACATGGGGGGGGGGGGGGGGGTGTCAAATGTGCCCTGACGTCCAATGTGCGTACCTTCCCTATATATATAATATATATCATTTTCATTGTCGATTATTAACATTCCGACGCTTGATGAAGGTCTTCACTATTTTTTCCCACATCTGTGACCATTTTAATTGGGATTGCGTTGGAATTACTCGTCTTGGTATTTACTGCTATTTTCTCAGTCGGTTTCTTCTCTTTTTTTTCCAAGTACCATTTTCTCTTAAATTTTCCGCTAAAAACATAGTGTTATAAAAATTACATAAAACATAACAATTCCTTCAATTTTTTTCATTCACAACATCTACTTTTTTGTTGCCAAAAATTGATTTCAAATAAGAAACTATTTCCAAACACTACTATGAAATAGAGTACCGCAGTGGATCAGTCGGTATAAGCTCGGTTCCCGTAGAACACAGAAAGTGAAGCAACATTGACTGAGGTCAGTATTTGGGAGGGTGGCAACCTCTCACGGCTGGTTGCTGCGGTCCGTGTACGCTAAAGGGAGCTGGTGCACGTTAAATAGGTCGTGGCTCCAATGTCCTCCAAGTGAAACGATACCTCTGGGGTGCCAATCCCAGGTGACGGTCTCTCATCTGGGAGCTGGTTCAAAACATTAAGAGACCTTTCAAAGATGCAGAAATCGGACTCCTGCCTACAAGGGCCCCGTTAGACTCAGGAGCAGCGTACCCATTCTTTCTCGATACGCGCGAGGACCCGACAACAACAACAATAACTATGAAATAGAGCATTGTTGTAGCTCTATATAATTCTTTTTAGTTAATATCTATAAAAATGTTTTTTAAATACTTTATTTTTTCACTGCCTTCTCTCCTTCGAAAAAAAGAAAGAGTCAGTCAGAACCTGTTGAATAAATATTTGGAAGATTGAGTGAGTTTGAAAACTTTTCGCATCATGACAACTTTAATATTTCATTGAAACCCTCAAAAATGACTGAAGTGACTAATTTAAGAATTGCAGTTCTTAAATGAGGTCACAGTGTCAAGTGGATGGTGTAACTCTCTAAAAAAAGCTGTACTATCTGAAGTTGAGCACTAAAACTTCACAGGAGAAAAGTAATTACTAGTCTTATTCTTCTATTTTCATCGCATGCCCCTTAAGTAGTTGTTTTAAGTACCGTTTATGACAATGTGCTTATGTGATGATACATGCGACAAGAATTTTATTAAATTTTCATTTATTATTAAGCTTTTTTTTTTAACTTACTTTTCATAGCTCTTATTATTGTATGCATTATTTTTTTCTTCTGGATAGAAGATATCTTGAGAAAATTGACTCAAATCAACTAAATTTTTACAACTGCTTATTTCTTCTTACCTACTTGTAACAAAAAAGAGAAAAGGTAGGAAATGATACTAATAACTAATAACAATTGTTATTCATATTATTATTGTTATTTCCAGCTAATTCTCTTTTTAATAATTGATAGTTAACGAGAAATAAACTGTTTTTCTGACCCCACTCATTGTACTTTGTGTCACTTAAGCTTTTTTTTTTTTCCTTATGGAGCTGTTGAGTTGGGTTCTCCCCAATTGCAGACCTAGTGCGTTCATCAGAAATTGGTACCATCTCTTTCAGCGGCACCACAATGAATGTCATACCTTCGCCGCATGTGAATTTTGACTCTCAATTACCCCTAGATGGCGGCCCCTGAGCTCTCATTGATTCAATATGCACTAGGAATTTAATTTAGCCGAGAGCCTCCAAAGCCAAATGTCTACTCAAGGGATCTTTTACATGCCGCATAATCATACGACATAGGCGCAGACGATTTTCTGCATCTTGAAAATCCACCGATTTGCGCCACGTTTGAACCTGCGATCTTGGGAATACGAGACTTGCGCCGTACCACTACGCCACCCTGTCGACAGTGTCACTTAAACTATCCAAAGAAAAAAAATGAAATAATAGTTTCTTCTGTTAGGAGAGTTTAAACAAATTTAAACCTTTAAAATGTGATAATGTGCGAGTCATGCCGAGATGGGGGATATAGTTACTGTTCAATCGTTCCAATCAGAGAATAATCTTGGAGGAAGGAGGGGCATAATTTCATTTTTCAAGTCTAAAAAAAAAAAATGCATAGTTTTGAAAAATATGTTAGATTCTTAAAATAACCCCAAAATATACTAATAACGGCAAAAATTTTAAGCGTTTCTAAGATTTGACTTCAAGCACTGTCGCAAATATGGTCCGTAGTGCATCTTGAAATAGACAAATATGCAGATACCTACTCTTGCTCGCTTTCAGTAATGTTTCCCATTATTATGTGAAATATTTTTCCAATTTCAGTTAACAGTAACACATAGGCTTAAGTTACTTGAATATTACAAAGCGTGCTGAATAAAATATATCGCATAACCACTTACGTAATTTTTGATCACGCCAGTAGCTTTTAATAAAGCTAAAACAATGACTCAAAAGCTCTTTGAACTCGTTTTTTTTTTTCACGAAAAGAAAGAGTTGATTCAAAAAAAAAGCGGGTTCATAGCTTGGCAACAAAATTGCATTGAAGAATAGTATGATAATCACCAGTCAGGTTTGATCAAATAAGTGTTAAGACAAAACACACACGCGCGCGCAAAAAAAAAAAAAAAAAAAAAAAAAAGAAAAGAAAAGAAAATAAGAAAGAAGCCTGCAGAGTGTTTTGGCGAATTATTTGAATTTACGAAAATGTTTTAGCGGCTGTTATACTCAGGTAGAGTAAATGAGCATTTTCTACGCTATCAACAAAATGAAGCAGTAATTATGGATTGAAGTGAGAAGTATGGTTCTATGAGTCTATGAGTAGTTTGCGTTAGTAGTCGGTTAACAGAAACGATTGCGTACTAAAATACTACTAGCACTTAAATTGATGCTGTAAAACTTTTCTCAGCCAAAACCTCAAGAATTGAAAAATAGCCCATGGAGTTCATTGTAAATCAATAAATAACTAAACAACGAAGATATTAATTTCGTAGTATCTGAATAAAGTGCTGAAACTCTTGTAATCAGATGATTCCCGTAAAAATTTTCAAAACTGAAAATTTCAACTCTCAATATATATACATATACAGCCGTAGCTTCAATAAGGTGGGGGGGGGGGGAGGGGACACAGGAGACTGTCCGCCCTGGAGGACACCCTTTTGGAGAATTTTGAGGTATGACACCCAAAATGAGATAAAGTGTTTTTGAAAAATACATTACTTGAATTATATATAGTTTTACTGATGCTATTTCAACGTATAACTGAAAATAAATGTAGTTTACTGAAAGTTGCATCAAATAAATAAAATATAATTTCTTAAGTTTTTTTTTTTCACTACTCAGAAAGAATAATACAAACTGCAAAACTACAAGTTCATACACCACAATAAAAAAAAAAAAAAAAAAAAAATGTGGGGTGCGGGGGTCGATACTGCAAATTACCACTCCGGGGGACACCCACGCTAGGAACGTTTGTGCTTTAGTTATGTTGATTATTCATTTTATTCATATTTTAGCGCAAAGAATTTTGATCAATTTTCACACATTATGGAATTTTATTTTCCTAAGTAACAAAATTAGCTGCCAAACTAAAAATTGACACAAGGGAGCAAAATCAAGGATCTGGAGTGGGAGCGTGGAGCAGGAGCGTGGAGCAACAATTTCTTGTTCGGGGCAGGAACATGGAAATGCGTAGTGCTCAAATGCCCCACCTTTTTTAATTAGAATTTCATTTAAATTTTAAAAACTACCGTATTAAAATTGGTTTTGAGTGAATAACCACAACGAACGAAAGGTGGTTTTTCATACCCCATGCTATAATTTGCAATATTAATGTGGTTTAATTATTTTAAAAGTTAATTCTGCATTCTTTTAATTATGTAGAAAGTAATCGATGCTTATTCTGAAGTTTTCTTGACCAATTTTGTTTATTTTGCCAGCGGCGGGTTGTAGTTCGACAACAGTTCTTCTTTTGAATTCCAGTTGAAAAGTGCTGGGTTTCTCTTGGACCCCAAGTCACCATGATAGGGTTAATTCCATAATTGTGTAACATTGATGGAAAACATTAGGAACATGTTAGGCTTAAAAATACGCACTAACTTAGAACATAGAAGAAAAAATAATAAAATAAATAAAAACAAAAACCTTTTTTTTCTCTTCTAAAACTATTATTATCATTACATTTTTTCCCCTCCTATTTAGGCAGCGTACTACTATATTATAAATTATATTTTACTGCGCTTTGTTTGTTTTGACAGGGTTGTTTTCTAAAAAAAAGGGTTTGTTTTTGCGGACCTCACCGTTTTAACTGTTTTCGTGGGCTTTGTCTGGCGCCATTGTCCGCTCCAGGCATCAGGACAACGCGGAATCATTCACAAACCACTGGCTCCAGAAAGCAAGAAAAAAGTCCCGCCAGCATACCAAGACGTTGCTATGGTCACCATCTCTCCTGGCGGCGACGCTGCGAAGCTCGAGAGCAAAATTAAAAAAAGAAAAAAGAGCGCACGTCAAGAAAGAAGAAAAAAGAGTGTTGGCATTCTTTCAAAGAACAGAACTGCTATGTTCGAGCAGTAGTAAGGCGGAAACGTTCTGAGGAAAGAGAAGTATTCTAAATCCCACGTGCTCCAGTCATGGGAACCAAACTGTTGTGGTCCCTCATCTTCTCATTAGCAAGTAAGTGGAAAATTCATATTATAATAACCCTACTACATAAATTTACTCAGTAGTTGATCAGATGAAAGATATAAGAGTATTGTTTCTGTTTATGGGAATTAATAATTTTTTTACCTTAAACAGTCCCACTTAAATGATATCGAAATATAGAAAAATGCATTTCATGTTGATGAAATAGATTTTGTGTAATAATGGTTACATCAGAATCTGCGTTTATTGTTTTATGCTTTTTGTATAAATTATCTCTGTATTACACACTTGATTGTGTAAGTAAAGTACAAATTAGTAAGCGGTGTTTAGTGAATGGACTGTCTAGCTGATGATTGTCATGAATATATAAGTAAAATTTAATTTAATCAACGCACTGCCTAGCTACTTAGTGTCGTCGCGAGTATACATCTAGAACATTAATTAGTAGTTGGCGTTTAGTAAACGCATTGTCTAGCTGCTTGTACTCATTAAAAATCCAAGGAGTTGGAGTTATTAAAATTTTGCTGTTCATCAGAATTGCATCACCGGATATTAAACTCAAAACGATACAGTCCCTCCATCATTATAACTATATTTTATTTTTTAAATTAATGTAATTCCGAAGTATTAGTAGATTAATCTGCAATTTCTTTTGTAGTAAGATTTCATTCAAGTTTCCTTCTTCTTCTACCGCAAAACAAGGAAATTGGCGGAAGAGTGGAAAAACAGGAGGATATTAGAAAAAGCCCCCCCCCCCCCCCCCCGCCATGATTTTACAGTAACAATGTTATTTTCTGTACGAGATCTGAAGCAATTAATTAATTTATTTTAAATTCAGGCAAGTGTTACAAAACCAAAATGTTTCAATAATCGATAAAACTAAATGATGTCTACCGAAAGAGTAAGAAGTGTTTGGGGGTGGCGGGAGGGGCAATGGGATGGGGGATTCTCTCTTTTTGATATTCTCTTAAGCTTTAAATTTTTCGCCTTAACTGGAATTTGGCATAAATTCAATGCTGCCACTTTATGAAATTTGAGTGTCATTACATGTATATTAGCTGTATTTCAGTTCAACTTAACAATGCTTTTGAACAAGAAAGGTAAAAATTAATTTTTCGATTCTATTCCTTTCCCTGTATAACTTCTGCTTTTGAAATTAATTTGTTACACAGCATTTTGGCAAAATTTAATTTATTTTCAAAATTTTCCCGATAATCTGTGTCTTGAATTCAAATTAAAAGAGTCAATTTTCTGAATTTCATAAACTAAAATGTCGCTCTCACTAATCACTATCCCTAACAAAAGTCCCGATTTTATCCGACGAAAAGAGGTACTTTATGTATCTTAATGCTATGGAAGACCGGGATCTTCGAAGCTGTGATGGGGTTGAAATGAAAAGAGGTTAACGAGCAACGACAGCGGTGATCTGAGCATCATCCATTGTTTATGTAAGTTCTTTCGCCGTTTAGGTCACTTAGTTCCAATATTAATTTATTACATAGCACATGTTGCGAGATCATCTCACTTTTTTTTTTTTTGTGTTGCATCATTTTTAAACATAATATTTTTTTCATTGAATTTGTTTGAAGAGCATAAAGCAATGTTACCTAAACTTTATAACCACTGTTTAAAATTTAACCTAAAGAGCTGAAAGCAAATAGATCTCAGACTTAAATTAGGTTTTTTTTAAAAATATCTTTAATATGCAAGGTCTTTAATATTGTGTCCCAACTTACAACTAGTTCTCTGTGGGTTGAGAACCAAATTGTCAGATGGAGTCTAATCAACGATCTTCCACTCGACCACCAATCTTCCGATTTTACAAATCTAATTCCCCACTCTAGTGGTCTACTTCGCACTAGCTTGAATCCAATTCAAAAACGACCGATTTTGGAGAAATTGAAGACTCCATTCAAAAAGCACATATTTGGGTTACTTACCACGCGGCTCATATGTATGATTGACTCATATGCGCGGTTCATATGCATATGTATGGTTGGACTTGGTTACCTTTTTGGGTTTGGTAGGTTAAAAATGGTCCAACTTTTTGCGTAGTTTTGTATATGCATGGTGCAAAACAATTTCCCCACTTCAAAAAGTTAAAGCAACTCATTCATAGCTCAATATTTTTTAGTTTGTTACAATTCGTATGACTGAAATAGTTAATACGAGAAGAGAAAAAAAATTGTAATTATATTCATCAAAACCGTGAAAAGTTGATAAAACAATGTTAAATTCATGCCACCATGCTCGTTGGAAGACAAATCATAAAAAGAGAAATATTAACCAACATAATGAAGTTACATATCAATGTCATACGACGTGCGTATTTTGTTCTTAATTCGAGCAATAATACAATGTGTATTATCTATTTTTAAAAAAACCCGCCCTCAGATGTCGTTTTTTATGTTAACATGTACAAATGAATCTGAGTTATTTAGCTCGTCAGGACGAAAAATATTTAAATAAAAGCAATATTCACGATCCGAGGTTCGGAGAAAAGTAGATTTTGTACGTTGTTAACTAGGAAGTCATTACGAAATCATAACTTGAACAATTTCCTGCAGCTTACTGGAAGACTCAAGAGAAATGCTCAAAGGGGTATTCAAAGGTGTCATTGTACAGTTGATTCTCCAAATGAGAAAGACTAGCATTTTCTCATGAAAACTCCAGGTGCTGTGTTTATGTTGTCCATAGCAGGAAGCATTCTTGATACTTTTTTCCACTGAAAATTTGCATATGGTAATTTGTTAAAGATGATAATCTTGAAATGAGCTTCTCAATGGAGAGATGTTTCAAAAGTGAAGAAGACTAGTGTTTGTTCAACGCGTTTCTATGCCCCCTTCCAACCCCTTTTGTTCAGACATTTTATACATTGATTTTGATCACACTTTCCAAAAATATTGTTTGTCTTGGTAAGGTTTAAATGTTCTGATGCGTCGGCTTTTCTCCACCAGCCCCCTACCTGTTAGCCGAGGCCTTAGGATTGCTTGCGCACGGGGCGAAGTAGTGGGGTCCACGGATTTTACATGCACGTATCCCCAAGGTGGGTCTTCGGCGGGTATCGAACACGCGAACTTCCAGGCGGGTCCGATGCTCTAACCACGAGACTACCACGGCCTTGCTTGTAGTCTGGCTGTTTCGATTTGATATGTTGCGTTAAAAACGGAATGAAAATTTATTTCTCTCTAGCATGCCCGCTAAATTTGTTACAGGACACCTTTCCAGATCAGTCCCCTTGTCCTCTTCCATTTTTTCTTCAAGATTAGGATTAGGTATATAAATGTGCTTTAATCTCTATTTTTTATCCCAGGCCCTCTCTCGGCCCCAGCTTTTTTGCTGTGGTACCCTAGTACCTGAGACGATGCATTTATTACAGTAATGGAATAACAATATAGGCTTCAATAAAATCTGCTGAGGTTTAAGTTGCAACACCTGGCGTTTACCTTCATTATTTAGTAAAAAAATACAATAAAAACACACAAAATACTCGAAAATACATAGTTATATCATATCTCATAGCTGTTGATCCTCTAATGATAGCAAGTCCTAAAATTGTATTCTACTGCTGTACATTTCCTGAATTGATTTCTGATTGAAATAAGTGGAATTATTCTAATAAGTGTGAAACAAAAGTTCCAGTACGTGAAAATTCTCCCTTAGGTTGTTGCTTAAAATAGTAATGACAGAAAGTATAGAAGAGATAGGGATAGAAATGGATAGACGCCTTGAATCTCTAGATTTCAAGAAACGGAATATGGAGGGATGCAGAAACGACATTACCCTGCATCGATTTTAATTTCGGGATAAATAAGCTGACAGCAGGTGTTTTAGTTTACGCCAACTTATCTGCACCAATATTTAATTTAATGCAAAGGCACTGAAAATTTTCAAGATGTCAACTTTCCCCCTCCCTCAAAAATGAAAATAAAATAAGAATGCAGATTTTGAAAGATAAAATTTCAATTTATAAGCCATGAAAGCACCTTTTTCACATCGCTAATAATGTAGTTGATTTGGAATTCTTAGGTTTTTTTGACCACTTTATAGACGTTGGCCGAAATTTTGGCACCGTTGAAAGATAAAGAAGGGTATGCCGTTCAGAGAATAATTCGCCTATGTTAATCTGCTGTCTGAAGATTCACAAAGGGCAGATTTTATTCAACTAAAGGAATTTCAGGTTGATTTATGACATCTTAAAGTTCAGCAACATTTTGATAAACTGACAGGAGTAACAATTTTGCTTATTTTCTTCCATTGGGAGATGAAGAAGAATAAATAAAGTTTTTTTTAAATAAAAACGTTGTAAGTGGTCTTACTGAATCTATATAATCTACTGCAGCTTTAAAGAATGACTGACTTTTTATTTGTAAATTTCTTACAAATTTTCTTTTTCTGATTGACTCATAAATGACAGATTTATTTGTGGTGAGCACCTTTTTTTTTTCCTAACCTAAAGGCCTTTAACCTTTTTTTTTCCTAAACAGAGATTCTTTATTAAATGTTAGTTTACTTTAAAATTTAAGTGTTAATTTTTAACAAATTTAAGTGTTTAAAAAAATAAGTGTTAAAGTGTTAAAAGATATTTTTACTATATTTCTGATTTTAATAACCTAAGAGACGGTTTCATTATCTTTTTAACGTTAAAAAAATGATATGTATTAATCTATGTGTATATCAATAGGCAAAGACTATAGTTCAGTTCTGTTTTCTCCTCTGTTTGTCAACACATTTTCTTGCTTTTTTTTTACTTAGTAGCTATTGGTGAGTTTTACTGTTAGCAATAAGAAAGTTTTGAAATAGTTATTTTTTTTCCCTCCTACTTTGGACGTAGATTCGAAGCCTTTCTTTAGAAGTCTTTATTCGTCAAACTTTCACACTACTCCTTTACACCTACAATCTAAAATATCTGTGCAGTGCTCAAGGCATTTTTTACTATTTATAGAAGAAATGTCAAGAACAAAATGAAAGAGAAAATTTACTCTATTTGAATGTCAAAGCAAAATAACACTAATCTTAAGGTGTCAGTTATCCATTTCTAATATATATATATATATATATATGACAAGTTAGTCAGATTGTTTGTCAAACAAAATAAAATACAATTTGAAGCTAACGATGTCTAATATAATATAAAGTGAGCTGATTTAAGTGCAGCGATGGGTTATTTTGCTTCGAATCAACCTTTCGTAAGTTTGTGCATTTGCATTAGCGTTTTGAACTCTTAAATAAAATGAAAGTGAGTGTTTGTATTTCTAATTTATTCAATAATAATGGAATTTCATGAAGATTTTTATATTGTTTTCTTTACAGGAGAAGGAGTGCAGAAAAATAAAATTTATGTATAATAGGTGTTACAAATGCATTAAATTAAATAACATTCTCACTAAGGAAAGATTATCTCTAATTGAAATAGTTAAACAAAAAAACTGTTGTCAAATAGAAAAACTAAAATATCTAAAATATCTAAAAGTTGTTTAAACGTTCGATGAAGAACTTGAAAAATTTAATGAATTACGGTAGATTTTCGACCGCTGGGCGAACTCTAGTACATAATAATTTATTATAATAAAAAGCGTACAACAGCATAATTTTGCAATGAGCAGTCAAAGTGGGGGATCCAAAAAAAAAAGAGAATGTCATGGCGTGCATTATTCCAACCCTCCTGGTGATCTGAAAAATAAAAAACAGACGGATTCTTAATTATTATGGAAACGGCTATCGTATGAACCTTGGACAAGTTAAAAAAAAAAAAAAAATACAAAACGGCGACTGTTTGAATTTTTTTTTCTTTTTTGCATATTTTTTTAACAATTCCGAACTTTTAAAAATACTAAATGAAAAGTTATAGTTTTGGGCAAGGTTCTCTCGTTAAAAGGATGTATAAAGAACATCATCTCCAAATTTGAAGTAATTCGGTCCATTAGAACTCGAGATATCCGTACCGCCAGCTCGAAAAAAACGCATTCAAAGTCTTGAGACAAGTTTTCGGCAATTTTACTTATCGAATAGTACAGAGTAGGGATGTAACGAATATCCGGCCACTATTCGGTATACGGCCCTTTGGCCGAATATTCGGCCTGGCCGAATAATGGGTAAGGTCAATTTCGGCCTGGACGAATATTGATGGACTATTCGGCCGAATAGTTCTGCTGCAGTGGAAATGTGAAAAAATAAAGAAATTAAGTAGATTTTATAAATTTAAAATAGTATAATAATTATTGCAAAAGAGTACATTAGTTTATAGCTATAATAAATAAAAATAATTTAGGAAAAAACTACTTTTTTTAAACCTTGTTTTAGGCTTGACTGAGCAAAAACAGCTTTTAAAGTTGTAATATTGTATTTTATATTTAGCATTTTCTCCCAAAGTTGACAATAGTTAATTATGATATATGAGAAATTAATTTTGTTATTACTAACAAAGTGGAAGTCAGACTTTGTTTGGGTAGACTGATTTATTGTGAATATTGGGTAAGAGAGAAATGTGAAAAGCCTAGAATATATTATGAATATTTAGATAGCAGAAGTTATTGGTGTTTTTGAAAATAAAAATATGTTCCAGTTAAGTGTATTAAATTTTAATAGATCTTTTAAAAATAGGTATGTAAAATCCCCATAAAATAAAAATATTAACTTTTATAACTTCTAATATGTCTCCATAAAACAGTTTTAAGCAAGGTAAAAGTTCACTAAGCAATAGTAGTTCTTTCATTTGAATTAAGTAATTAGTAAAATAATGCTAATGCTTACTACCATAAAATCTGTCATTTCTATTATACTTGTGGGTGAAATTAGTTTTATTACATTCAAAACAATAGAGAAAATAGATTAATTTTAAATAGTTTTAAATTCTTAACAAAAAAAATTAAATCATACATCATAGATTGTGTGTAATTGGTGTTTGACTTTGTCAATAATTTAAAATTGGTCAAATACTTTCTACTACAATGATTTTTTAGAAATTTTAATATTCAGCCGCCGAATATTCGGTATTCGGCCTAAAAAATTAGCCGAATATTTGGCTTCGGCCTATTCGGCCTAGAAGAAATAGCCGAATATTCGGCTTCGGCCTGGAAGAAGTGGCCGAATATTCGGTATTCGGCCAAATCACTCTTCGTTACATCCCTAGTACAGAGTACTTACATATTTTTAATCGGCGATTCCTGCTGCATATAAGAGACTTTCCTCTACTTCAAAGTGCTTATTCTCCGATGTTCTCTGGTATAAAGGAGCAGTTCTACCCTCCTTTGACGCCTCTGAAGTCCGGAGTTCCAAGCGCTCGATACGCGCGCTTCGTCCCGTCTCGCTGCAAAAGTATCAGCTTTTGAGCCAATCGTGATTCCCATAACATCTAAGATTTTTAATGTGGGTATAAAACCTTTATTAAAAATACTAACTGCGAAGGTTGGTTCAAAACTAACTTAATTAACGTACTAAAATTCAAAACTTACTAAAAGGAGAATATTCCAACAAAACCAGTTCCTATATCCTTCAATTAAATATAGATTTAAAAGGGATACTATACAATAAAGAATTTATAAGGGATATTCAACCGTAGGGACTCGGGAACGCCTACCGTCTTTTGTTGACTTGTAGAGGTCGGACAGGAACGATGACAAGTCACTAAAACGGCTATAACTCATGAAATAATAGGAATTTTGAAATATCCTTTTAATGGCATATTCTTGAATGTCTAAACTTTGGAAATCTGAAAAAAAAATTCGATTTTTTTTTTTTTCAAAATTCTACTCTAGAATACCCCCTTAACTCGAGCGTTTTTTAGGTGCCAGATACGTTTCATTAAAACACACACACTCTAACTGAAGAAAAGGAAACATGTCATAAGAGGTTCATTGCACAGAAAGCACAAAATATATCTCATATCTCAATGATTTTTTTTAAACTTACGCCGTAACTTTTAAAGTAGTTGGGAAATTTATCTTTCTCTAGCAATCGGTACGTTTAACTACCCATTTAATATTTCTGGAGAAATTAAATTTTAAAAATTTTGAACATGTTGTCTTTTTATCGATAGCGATTCGTAAGGGGCATTCATGATTCATATCGCCCCTTTTTTTCAATATATTTGACCCTCCTCCTCTCCTTTGTCACAAAACGTCATTCTTCAACATACAACCTACCCCCCCCCCCTTGTCACACATGCTTATGAACTTATAGCAAGTACATATGCTGTAGTACATAAGCATATGTACTTGCAGTTCTGAAGCAAAGCAAAGTTAAAGACCACATTTACAATTTTATTTTTGAACTTTTAATGACATTTGTGAGCATATCATTAATAATGATTATATGTGTACTTAATTTATATAAATTGAAATTAAGGTTTACAACAAAAAACGTAATTAGTGCATAATAGTAAAAAATATTAATTGTTCGAATTCTGTAAAAATGATCGACCAACGTAATTTTGTCTTAAAAGTGTAAATACCCAAGAAGATTTTCTTTTAAATTTAAACTTTTTGCTAGAAGTTAATTTAAACCTTAATCAGCTTCGATGTTCTCAAAATAAAATCAGCTAATGCCAAATAAATAAATAAATAAGTGAAATAAAATAAATAAAAAGTAAAAAATATTAATAACATTACTTATATAAAAATGCAGTTAAAATCTTCTAATCTTAAATCTTTTAATTTTAACAAAAATTTGTGATGTCACCCTTGTAGATACCCCCACTCTTTGTCACAAACTGTCACAATTTCTTGGCTCTCAACTCCCCCTTCAAAACGTGACATCATTTCTGAATGCTTCTTCAATAATTATAAATAAATACATAAAGTTAAAAACTAACTAAAGATCTTCATAAAGCTCTTAAATGGCCTGAGCTTTTGTTCATTATACACACATTACCAATTGCAGATAGACTGCTTCTCAAAACTTTCCTTCTAAATTATGTGCGAGAACCGAAAATGTTTGGATTTTCTCGGGCTCCGGTTTTTATGTATTTTTAACTTTCAAAAAAAAAAAAGAGGAATGACGGAATTCCGATGTTCACCCGGTTTCACAACTTCATTCACATTCACACAAGAGAATAGGAGGATTTGAACCTTAAGAATGCATAAATGCTAATACCAAAAGTGTCAGGTCTAAAAAAGGAGGCGCAAATCGATTCCGCCGATTTTTTTTATTGCCCCCTTCCCCTCCTAGCTCCATTATCGTTTCCGCCGCGAAGCTCAACCCCCTTCTTTTCCTCTTAGACCATAAACTAGATAGACAAGGTCTAGGGGCGTGGTCGGTAAGCAGGAGTCTTTCCCCGGAAAACAGGTGACGGAGTCCTTCGGTGAGAGAGGGCTTCGTCGTGCCATGTTAATTCTCGTAGAGATTTGAAGAGTGATTTATTTTAATTTCTTATTGTATGACAGACACATTTTAGCACAATTATTTTCTATCACACGCAAGGAAACAGTTCATAGATTAATGGACAAGTGTTTTTTTATTGGTATTATCAATAATTAATTAGTAATAGTGATTTGAAAATGATCTTATATATTGAGCTCATTGAGAGTAGGAGTTAGTTTCTTGCCCCCTTTTGTGAAACTTAATGTCATACAGTAAAGCTCTTTGCAATGAATACAATTCGTATTGCTTTTACAAGGTTTTTAACTGACTTCAACCTCATTATGTCTTGCCCTTGAGATATCAATGCGAAAAGTAAAAACATTTGTAATATTACGTTAATAAGCCAAACATCAAATATATCAAATATATTTTCTATTGAAAATTGCTCTTGATTTTTAAATAAAATTAATTTTGTGTATTTGTTACGCATTTTTGGTATTCTTTGATATTATTTTAGAAATGGTGGAGTCATATTTTAAAAAATTTCTCAACAATTGCTTTAGTTAATTTATATATATGACTTTTTTGTTCTTCATAATCAAGAATACGATACTCCAAAAATTTAAAAATAAAATTAAAATTTACGCTTTTCATTGTTAATATTGCTATTATGTTTAATAAATCAGGTTAGTGCTTTTGTGCACAGACTGGGTCTTGATCGTTTGCCTGAAAGCAATCTCAGCTCTATCAGAAGCAAGTTCAGAAATTGAGAAGACTCACCCACGTGGTATAGGACGGCGAAAAGCTTTGATCTCCGACCCCTGTCAGTCAAACTGGTCCCCACTATTCCTGCTTAGGAACTAACAATGGCGAGTGAATAGAAGGGCTCGTCTAGATACTATATGGTCTAAGTTTTACCTCACCTATCGATATCGCCGCTGACGCAGGTTAATGGGGAAATTTATGATACATCACATTTGGCGGTTTATCACTTTGTCTGTTGGCGGCAGTTGGCACCACCGTTAGATGATCTCATACATAGAAGTAACTGGATAGCCTGTTCAATGGTGAAAAAATGCAGCCGTTGCCATCGCGGCGGGCATGCGGTTGGGTGGACGAATTATTCGCCACTCTTTATGACGCTTCATATCATGAATGAGTTCTTCTGTTAACAATCGAAAGCAAAAGTTCCCAAAGCGTTTATGCTTGAAAAACAAATCGATGTTTTGATTAATTTATGCTTTTTGGAGCTTCAGATGTGCAGATACATAACAAATTGAAAGCAAAAATGAAACGCAATTCAAATTATTTGCATTTTGCTAGCGTTCTTTTTTAAATTTCAATTTTATTTATTAATTTACCTTAGTTGAATTTTAAGTAGTTCAATTGGGAAATTGTGTTAAAAACCAAGGTAGTGGGAAAACTATACCTATATTTATAACATGTTTCATCGGAAAGTTATAATGTTTTAAAACTGGAAAAAGTTTGATCGCTTTGGTGGATTGCTTTCACCTACTCCTTTAAAATATCCGGTCTTACAAAGGGAAAACTGAAAAAAGGGATTTTTTTTTTTTGTTTTATACGGAACGATATTATAAGGGCAAAGGGCAGATTCAAAAAGCATCCTTGGCGGGGGAGGGGGTAATGTGAATTTGACCACAAGCAGGTATGTTTAAAAAAAAAAACACTACACACTTAAGCACTTATCTTCAATTTTGTTCTTTAGGACTTACGCACACAAATGAATGGCTAATTATTAAAAAAAATCAAATAAATAATCTTAAGTTTGGGGTTGGGGATATTATTTGTATTATTTTCTTTAACTCTCCCTGGATCTGTCACTGACCTTAGAACTGAAATTTAATAGTAAAACACTCATAATATGCATATATATATATATATATATATATATATTGAGTTAATATATATATGTGTTGGTTTTGATCGAAAACCATAAATGCAGCAATATCACTGCAATATCCCAACTGTTGTGCCTATTCTTTAGATCAATAAGTAAGGTAAATAAATGTTCTACTGTATACGTACTGGTACATTAAACGCTTATAATATTATTAGTAAATGATATGTTAATTAATTTTGATAGCGGCAGCAAGCTGCGCTAGAAATTATTGTGAAATATATATTTCAGTGGCCAATAATTTTAAAAGGAAACAATCCTTTTGTTGTGTGCACAGGACACTAATGACATCACGAATGCTTACAAATACTATTCTATAATAGGGAGTTCGGTCAAGAATTGTAGATTTAAAGCATTTTAAGTTTATAAAAGTGTTTCGTGAGATAACCGCATAAAATACAGCTCATTTCTTCATTGTTAATATTTAGTAAGAATTAGGAGGGATAAAAATTGTTGTCACAACATTTTTATCAAAATACACTAAATAAGGATAATATATCACAGTAATTTACTTTTCATATTCATTACTTTAAAACAAGGTGCGGCCAATATTTACCCCGGGTATGACTAAGAATTACCCCGATGCCGAGGTAATTCTTGGCATCATAGGCACCTTCAGTTTTTAACGAAACAAATACTTCTTTCAGCACTCTTTGCCAAATTACGCCATTGAAACGCTCATTTGCTTATTGCCATGTAGACATTTATTCAGCAGTTTTCTGGAGCATAGTTCAATATATACTGGCTTTATAACATTAATTATGTTATTCGACAAACCAGGGTATTTTTCCTTAACATGTTTTTTGCCATGGGCTTGCTCTCGCTGATAAAAGCACAAGCTGTTCCCTCCAACAGGGCATTGCCCATGCATGGGTTTTTTTGGTTGATGAGTAATAACACAAAGCTGAAATTACGTTTTGCTGCATGGCTTAAACATTTGCCACGTTAGTACGTATGGCAATCCCGTAATAGTTCTGTAGCCTATCAATAAATCCATCTATTAACTTTCCTTCTCCGTAAAGACCTTTATTTTTTGCTTTTAGTTTGCGCAAACGAGAACCTACTCGTTTCTGGATATGACCAATGCACTCTAATTTGGTTACGCTATTGTTCCCATAAGCATTTTGAATAGATAAAAAACCCTTGGATTCTCCGTCGCCATAGTATTTTGTATATTTTAACTAACGTTGACTGACAGACCTCTGAAAAATTCTGGACACACCTGCAGTTTCCATCTTTGCCGATGAGCCTTCAAAATTACATTGGCATACTGTTCTGCTTTCAGACACAAATTCTGCATTCCTAGGTACCTTTTGTATTTGCACCGCTTTCAAAACTTTCTTTTCATGGCTCTGATAAGTTGCTTTAGCAAGTTTAGGCAGATTTATTGTCCTACAAAGTTTATAAGCTGCTGCGAAGTACTTTCCAATTTGTCGCATTCCGTACACAAATCTGCTGCTAACTTCAGATTGATTTTTTTTTTTTTTTTTAATGAAGAAAAACCTTTGATAAAATCGCAATTATTGCATTTTAATTCAAAATGGGAGCATAATCCATACTTCAGTTTTCAATAATTACTAGTCCAATATTTAAACATTCTGGACAAGAGATACCTAAAAACAGTTTCCAAAATCTCCAAATCAAAAATCCTATTTCCAGTATTTGATTCCTTTAGTATTTCAACTTTTGGAAAGCTTGATGTTTCCAACTTAGATTTACTGACGCTGTTTGATGCTTCATTTTCAACATTTTTATATTTTTTTTGGTGTTCTTAGCCAAATTGATTGCTAAGGAACATCCGTTTCTTTTTCCTAGCAATACTTTTTCCTATTTTATCAACAAAATATCTTAGAAACGAAGAAAAATGCGTTTAAAAGAGACGTAAAAAGATAATCAATAGCAAACAAGCGTTAACGCAGGCAAAATGTAAACAAGCACGGCTATGATGCCAAATATTTGGCTAAAACAAGCGGTTGCCAAATTTAATAGAAGTATTTTTATTAATTCAAAGTTTATTACTCCCATTTTTAAACAGCTTTTATGTGCAAGAATAAATATTTAAGCTAATAATATGAAAAACTTTATGTAAACAAACTAGCAAAACGTCACTTCCGGTAGCGGAATTCCCTTTCCGGTTGCGGATACTTAATAGCTTTTAATATAAAAATGCTTATAACTTGACTTCTACGCAAGCTATCAACAAGATTCAAACTGATTGATGAGAAAGCTAAGAAATCAGGCTTTAATAGTAAACAAAAAAAAAAATTCGTTTTATTTTTTGCCAAAAATTGCATTTTTAAGGTAGACAGTCACCTTAATCAGTGCTCAAGTTATATATTTTGCGACTCATGCGCAGGACAAAATAAAAATTATTTAATTATAAGGTTTTCAGACTACATAGTTAATGAATTATAAAGACTGGATCAAGTTCGAATTATCTTTCCTGTACGGGGACATTCGTATCTCCAGTGCGATACAAATATGGGCAAAATTAATCAGAAAACTCGAGTTGAGACACCAGATGTCCAGGACCATGATCGTTTTTTCTCTGTACATATATGACTATACTTTTCTCCACCAGACCCCTACCTGTTAGCCGAGGCCTTAGGATTGCTTACGCACGGGGAGAGGTAGTGGGGTCTACGGATTTTACATGCACATATCCCCAAGTATACATGGTGGTCTTCAGTGGGTATCGAACGCGCGACCTTCCAGGTGGAAGTCCGACGTGCTAACCACTAGGCTACCACGGCCCTATATATGACTATACTTAATCAAATGGCCATACCCAAAGCACTTTTAGAGGTTTTTCTTTTTTTGTTGCATAAATGGTAATAAAAATACTTTTCGGCAATGTAGGTATTTTTAAATAAAACCAAACTTATTGTCTTGATAGAAAAATGAGGTTGGATATGTTATTTTATTGAATAACTCAAAAAGTTTAAAATGCGACTCTGATCGTTCTTCCCCTGCACCCTTCATATAGATAAATAGATAAAGATTTTTTGAAAAATGTCGCCGAACCTCGCCAAATTCTTAATCCCTGAAACGGCGGAAAATTAATGCCTTTAGAAAAGGGGGGAAAGACATTCGGCGGAAAAGATATGTAGCGGGAGCACCTGATAACATCTTCGAGGGGGTTCGTAATGCTCAGCGGCGGAATCGATAGTCGGGGGTATCTCATGGGGGGGGGGACACTCACGGGTATCTTAAATTAGGAAGAACCAGTTTTTATCAGTAAGAAAAATAAAATTATTTGCTGTAAGTTTCACATAGAATTGCATTGCTCAATATAGGCGCGTCCGCGATTTCAAATGATTATTGATTTCGCAGTTGTGGTCGAGGAACGAGAGAACATATTTCAACAGATCTGTCTTGAATTCCATCCTTTCTGTTAATAAAACAAGAGTCATAAGCGATGAATAATTACTATATATCACATAATTATACTTACTTTTGGGCTTGGTATCGTTTTTCACCTTGGTAGGTAATTATTGCCAGGTGATAACATTGAAAACAGCTGTAGCTTAAAAGTATAATTATTTTACCGAATAATGTAATGAATAAAATCTTGCCTATGTATCTGGTTGCGTAGTAAAACAAAAATATTGAATTGATATACTATAGTACATATAACTGAAACATCCATTGAAATCACAAGCTATTTAAACAATATTTTCCTCTTCAAAATCTATATTAATATTTTCGATATTATTGCGGATATAAAAATGATATATGATGTTAACAAAATTCATAACGTATTTGCGCGAAAAACTTTTTTTTTTTTCGTTTTTAACCAAATTTGTGAATGAAATGAAAAATCAACTTGCTTAAATCGTCAACAAAAGAAAAAAAGAAGGAAAGAAAAAAATCAATTATATTTTTAAGTGTTTTTTTTTTTTTTGACGATTTATACCTAGGTTGATTTTTTCTTTCTTTTTTTAATTTTATTCATATTCGAGAACAAATACTTTTTGAACGTTTTCCAAGAAATATGTGCCATATCTTCATTTCTCTTTTAGTATCAACTATTTTAATTCGAGCGTGATTTTTTCCATTGCGTTACTTTCTTATATAATAGACCTAAATTTATTTCCTCGATTTATAATACAATTAGCTCTCGACTGAAAGTTAAATTACACTCATACAAAATTGATGATATTTATTGAAAATTTCAATGACTCTTTTAATTTTTAGTCACCGCAGGATAAAAAGCAGAAAGGAATCCTCAAGCTTCTTTTAACATGCGTGTGCTAATTAGGATTTGCAAAAGAATAATTTAATCTTTGCACATTTGCTATTGCTGTTATACAAGTAAACATTTTCAACAAAATAACAAGGTGCGAAAAATATATATGAGAAAAGTTTCCGTATCATATGGATTTTATAAAACTAAAAAGATTCTGTAATATACATTTAGTGTCGATTTGTTCAATAGTTAAAATAATCTTATCTCTACTTTCAGAAATTTTTTAAAATATGTATTTTCATGTATAACTAACTGCTCTTGCAGCTTTAAAATTATTTTGTATTTTTTTTCCAATTAACTAGAATTTGTAAGAAAATTTGAAGGTAGTTTCAATCATCATTTATTCTTGCATGCTGTTTTGGCTTACAAGTATGCTAATTACAAAATACGTATGTCATCTCTTTAGTTTTCTCCTTTATTTTCGTATGCTTTGTTGTGTTATTAATAGAGTTTGCCCCTTTCTTAAAATAAAAAAAAAGTAACTGATGCATAGATTAAACGAACAAAAAAAAAAACTGTATTGTTTTTGCAATACAAGTAGCTTACACTTAATTCTTCATAATGCTAAATTGAATCTTGCATATTTCATAGCAACATTGTTATTTCGTATACTGTCTGTAAATGTTCACTTAAAATTTTAAGATATACTCGTAAGATTCCTTTATTTCTTTTTTTTTGGAAACTCTTCATCTCTTTAAATTGTACCTAATATCTTTCAAGATTTCTTTTAATGGCATATGAAGAAATGATTAAACTCAAGTGGCACCCGCCGATAGTGGTGCCGCATGAAAAAATGGTTGCCAGTCCCTGTGGGGTGCACGAGGACTGCAAGTGGTGAGGAGTCAATATGAGCACCATTAGAAACTTTTCAGCGTGGTTTCTTAAAAATTACTTTTATCTTGTTGATAATTTAAAATAAAATGTATATTTGTCCTATTTTTAATCAAAAGAAACTCTTATTGAAGTTAAGTCATGATTATCCGACATAAACCAGCGGTCCTCATGTCGGATTACCGGAATCACATAAATAATTAAATAAATCATTAATTTTTAGTTGTATGAGTTTTATCCATGTGATGCAAGTAAATCTTTTCTAACCGGGAGTTTATTTTACAAGGAAAAAGAAATCAGCCTAGTTTGCCTTCAAAGGATATCCACTATACCTGAAAATTATGGCGCGCATAAAAGAATAATATTGTATAAAGCATTCTACTTGTTTTATTAAGAAGGTGCATTTGTCGAATATATTTTTCCAACTTTTACCTGTATCACAATTATCAACCGTTATGATCTGTAATCATAGTGATTTTGCAATGATTATCCTTCCTTTATATTTGTAAAGTTTGTGGTTTTGCGTTTGCTCAGTTGTTTCTTTCAGTATTGTTTATCGCTGACTTGCTTCTTATTGTTAATTTCATCGATTGCTTTCGTTTTTTCCTTTGATGAAGTTGATATCTTCTTTTTTTCGACAAATATCACAATAAAGGATATATTAACTAAAACAAATTACCTAGTCAGCCGGAGGTAATGTATTACTCGATGAAAAAAGGGAACGCTACACGATTTCGATCTTCATTAATTGCTGTCGTTTCGAACGTTATTTTGTTCATTTATTTTCTTGACATCATGATACCGTGTTGGATAGGTCGGAACTTCGGTCAGATAAACGTCAGATGACCCGGACTCTTCTGTATTTTCTTTAGAATAATGCAAAGTGGAGGAAAAAATGTAAAGTGGAAAAAAAAGTAAATATTTCAGCCACAAATCGGCAAGGTTTCTTTTTTTCCCTCACCCCTTTTTTTTTTTTTTTTTTTTGGTACGCAATGTATTTAAAATGTCGCTAATCTTCTAGAAATACACCCTCTTTCCACGCCTTCAAAAGTATAACTACCCTGTTGCTAATTTCTTTTTACTGCAATGTCAACCGTACGATTGCACGACGCAATTGGGAAGTTTATGACTTTACTTATGAACCAGTCTTGCATAAGTTTTCCTTCCTGTGAGTAACTTATGTTTGTTTATGATTCCTTGAACAAACACAGAACACAGCTGTGAAAAAATGCAAAGCTTCTTCGACTTCCAAAGCATTACCTTCTCAAGCAAAATGAAGAAATCACGTTTTCCTTTATTAAGATTTGCAACTGATAGACGTCAGCCCACGCCTAGCTTTAACCAATTAAATGTGCCTGTTGGCAATGAATTCTAGCTTTTCAAGAGCATTACTTTTGATGAATATCAAACTACTTTTCTTTTACATTTAAGAGGCACAAATGTACGTCATGGTATTATTAATTTTGTGAGGGCGACGGAACTTGCTCGTAAATGTTTTTTTTAAATACATCTTTGAATAATATCTCTAGACGCGACTGGATTAAATATGTGTTAACAGTTTGTTTACACCGCATGCCTCATTTTGACAGAAGAACTCGCTCAAATGTAATTTTGTTCATTTCTTAGACGGTTTCCTCAACAGTACTTTGTGTGTCAAGCATTAATCTTTACTTCAATTACAAATATTTTACCCTCTCATAGGCATGTTTCAATGTATTTTAACTTACTGCGCCATTTATAGTATTTTTACATTTTACACTATACATCTCTTTTCTTTCCATAAAAATAGTTCAAATAATCAATATAGTAAGGCATTACTATTTACTTCGGTATAGATATTTTACCCTCTTATAAGCATGTTTCAATGTATTCTAACTTACCGCGCCATTTAAAGTATTTTTACATTTTACACTATACATCTCTTTTATTTTCATAAAACCAGTTCAAATAATCAGTGTAGTTAATCTCACGTAAACATGACTATTTCAATGGATAAAATGTCTTCTAAATAGCTGCTTGTGAAATTTAGTTTTAATAATTGCATATGTGGGCCAATTTTTTCTGAAATTTATGAGATATTTAGGCATTTTGAAATGAATAATTATGATTAAGTTTTGTGACGAAAGTTTAATTTCCGTTTTACGTCCTGGAAACTTTTACGTGGAGCAGCTTCCCAAAGTTTCATAAAGGAGAGGGATTGTAAATTATGTAAGAGAACATTGTGTTCCTTAATTAAAAATACATTAATATTATAGCCATTTAAATGTTTTGTAAAAATAAAACACCGGCAGCAGGCAAAAATATTTACAAAGAAAATCCTAAAAACTAACCTACGCTGCGAAAAAACATTCTAAAGTGCGCAGTGAATTAATTACACTGTGCGACACGAAAAATGTCCTTTGGATGAATATGTCTGTTTCTGATGTATTTTTGGCTGAAAATTACGAATCTGAAATTATTTTTTGCCTATCACGTACCATTTTCCTAAAATTTCACATTTTAGCTTTTTACGTATTTTCTGGATAAATGCATCTTTTCGTAATTTATCGACTTAATTTATTATATATAAATTAAATCTTTCTCATTGCCATTCTAGAGACCTTTTTAATGAACTTGGGTTACTTAAGCGACATTTTTGGCAACAAACGCTCTATCTACTTCTCGAAGTTTCGAGTCTTTTACAAGACTACAAAGGCATTTTGTAGACTATTTTGCGGAGAAAGAAAAAATGGTATGTTTCTGTGATGTGAAAGTAGTATTTCAAGCATTAGGACATGAGCACAAGTCAGCAGAGTAGCGCTTGTTTATCAGTGCTCCTCCATATAAGTATTTTTTTTCCTATTCATTCCTGTAGCATATTCTGCAAACACAAAGGAAATTTTAAAATTATGAGTGGAAAAAAAACATATCAAATGAGCCACTTGTAAATCTACAATGTGCCTTTTTTCCACAATTGCACATTAAACTTGGTTTATCGAAATATTTGTAAAAGCTCTGAACAGAAAAGGAGTGACTTTCTCGCATCTCAGGAACAAATTCAAAAATTTAAGTGATGCAAAAGTAAAAGAAAGGATTTTTATTGGCCCACAACTTAAGGATGTACTTTCATAATGAAAACTTTGAAAACAAACAGTCAGAAGCCGAAAAATCCGCCTGGCTGGCCTTTAAATGAGTGTGCTCACGTTTCCTTGGAAATGAGAAAGCTGAAAGCTAAGAAAATCTTGTTGGCGACATGATAAAACGCTTTTGTATTATTAGGTTGCCATGTGTCATTAAAACTACACTTTTTGGACTCCCATATAGGCTTATTTCCTCAAAACCTTGGCGCAATTAGCGATGAACATGGGGAAAGGTTTCATCAGGACATCTGCGTTTGAAAAGCGTTTCAGCGGTCGATGGAATGGAAGTCAGGAACTGAATATTGCTGATCTGTTATCAGGGCACACAAACAGATGCCTGCAAGATAAAAAGGCGACAAAAAATCATTTTAGTGTTTGTGTTTTCAATAAGTAAACCTCAGTTACATTCTTCTATAGCCATATTGTATAAATATGAGAAGTGGGTCTCCAGAAAAAACGGTACGTGATGGACTATTTTGATTTGTATGTTTGAATCAAGCACCTTTTGTTTATATAGAATCAGTTTCATCTAAAGGACAAAAAAAAAAGTTCAAATTTGTTGCACAGTGTAATTGACTAATAATATGCTTTTCTGTTCCACTAGAATGTGTAGTAATATTTGTGGTCAAATGTTTAATTTTGTTGAAAAAGTTGAATATTAGGAATAATAGTTAGTTCAATAGTTGATAATGTCCATAAAATTATAGAATTCTATTGCAATTTTTTATGAGGGTAGAGTGCCGGTATTTTTTTAGGAATACAATTTTAGGTAAGGAATATATATATATATATATATATATATCTTTTTGAGTTTTGAGAAAAACAGGCACCACTCATACTCAATTCATTTCTCTTCCATCTTTTCCTTTCAATATGTTTATTTAGTAAGCAAATAAGTTCATTCGATGAAGCTACGGAGCTAAGTGTAATATGCCATGAAAGTGGCCATAATGAACGCATATTCTTATATCTTTATCTTGCAAAACTTGCGACTAGTCACTACTTTTAGTAGTTTTACCATAAAGAATCGAAATAAAAAAAATATAATAATAATAGGATGACACGTTCATTTCAAGTACGGAACAATAAGCATCGTTCAACCTTCATATTCGAAATTCTTTTGGCGCAGTATGTGGACCATTTAATTGTTAAATACAAAAGCAATGTGAAAATGAAATGCTTAATTTTACTATGCCATTTTCATACTAAAAGTAGGCATTTTATTACTCAAATAGCAAGGTCTGCTTGTCATTCAAAATCTTTAATAGCTAATTAATTTTCTCTATTTTTCCAGAGCAAATTCATTTGTGTGTTCATCAAGTGTTCCGTATTTAAAATGAACATGTCATCACGATGACACGTTCATTTTAAGAACGGAACAATAAGCATCGTTCAACCTTCATATTCGAAACACTTCTTGGTGCAGTATATAAACCATTTAATTCTTAAATACAAAACCTATGTAAAAAAATGCTTAATTTTACTATACCATTTTCATACTAAAATTAGGCATTTTATTACTCGGTCTGCTTGTCATTCAAAAACTTAAAAAAGTCTAATTAATTTTCTCTATCTTTCCAGAACATGCTTTGTCGAGTTCAAAGGTTGACATAGTTGTTTTAACAAAGTTTTACCTTAATAAAATAATATTCCTTAGCTGTGTGTGTGTGTGATTGACTAGAAAAGAAAATTAACTCATGATCCTCTTATTCCTTGAGTCTTCAACGTGCTTATCTTTTAAAGATATCTAAGGAAGCTAACCGCATGCCAAGTAGCTGTCATCAGGAAAAGTAATTATATTGCACCACAATGAAACTATTTTAAAGTGACTAGTTGTCACTAAGTGATAGCTTCCAATTTGAGTAGAAAACTTTTGAGAGATATTTTTTTTAAGTTCTGGAAGGTTAAGATGTGCACAATTTGTAGAAACTGAAAACGTAAGGTAAATGAAGGATATTCGACAGCAGACTATGCCAGAATCCAGAGAACTGTAAAATGTTAGTTCTAGACGCTCGGAGAAAGATACAAAACTTCGGCGAAGCTGTGGCGGTAGAAAAATGACGAGTTTGGAAACTATTGAACGAGGTAAGATATAAAGGAACGATATCGGATTTATAAGCAAAATTAAACAATGAATTTCTGAAAACAAATAATGAGGGGAGGGTGGATCAGCAATGATTCACGGATTTTAGTGGTGTTGTTCAATTAATACCTTACTGTATACTTTGCAAAATGATCTATGTGAGAACGCTAGTTTTGAAGCATTAAGTAATATTTTTCACTTAATACAAAGTTTGTCAAAGAATTTTTAAGACTAGGTTTATAAAATAAAATAAAACTAGTAATTATATATTTTAAAGTATTTTTATTCAAAATAAGTTCCTTCGGCTTCAATATATTTGTTACAGTGGTTTAACAACGATTCGAATGCCTATTCCAGCATACATTGTGAGACTGCCTTCAAAACTCGCATCAAAGCTGTTTGTGCACAGTGTGTCAAAGAATGTTTAAGACTACAGCTGGAGCTAAATTTACAGTGGCGTTATCTGTGTTATCGAGCTTTTGTCAAACTCCTTAACTATCCGCTGATGCACTGCCAAACCCTCAGTTCAATTGTTTACTATTTTTTTTTTTTTTTTACTTTGATGACATTAACACTATGCAAACAGCTTCGACGCGAGCTTTGGAAGCAGTCCCACAATGTGAGCTGTAACAGGCATTTGAATCGTTGTTAAACCGCTGTAACAAATATATTGAAGCCGAAGAAGCTTATTTTGAATAAAAATACTTAAAAAAATAAAATTACCATTTTTTATTTTATTTTATAAACCTAGTCTTAAAAATTCTTTGACACACGGTGTACTACTTTGTCCATAAAATAAACGATGTGGAAATCGTAAGAACCAACCAGGTTTTTTATTGTTGTAAGTTTTATTTTTCATTTAATACCGATTACTGTGACAAACGAAGGATGTGGGAATGTTTGATCTAAGTTTTAAGGTATTAAAAGAGTATACTAGTCAAGTCAAAAAAAATGAAGCATGTGAGGAAGAAATAACTAAATTCATTCTTATGTGAGGTTTTCACGATTCTTATATATAGGAAGTTATCAAATCAATTCCGCTTCGAAACAAGGTTGTGAACTTGATTGTCCTCCATCGAATTGCCATTTATTCAATGCCATTGAGAAAAGCTCTATTACTTTTGTTCGTTTTTCATGTTCATTAGCTGTAGTGAAAGTTAATCCATTCTGAAAGTGAAGCTATTATCAAAGTTATCTTGACATCAGAATAACTTATTTTGTTCATTAGAAATAATTTTCAGAACCTTCGGCGGAATACGACACATTCATATGCCTTCAGTGGCTGATTATACATATGAACGTTTAATTGCCGCTCATAATTATGATTTACGTTGTGTTTATACGATCGGTTTTTCTCAACACATATTTATGCTGTTTTTATTCTTCGATCTAAAGCGTTTCATTGTCTTAAAATTCCTTGGTGATATCAAAGTTTCAGAGTTTTAGTTTTAAAATGCAATATTTGCTATGTTGCTTTGAATCTCCACTAAGATTTTAAATAAAACAGATACGTTCCATTATTGCATTAATAAAACTTCCGAGTTTATATAAACGCGTTTAGCACTAGATTTATCAGGCCGTTTTTAACCATTTCTAAGCTTTCATTTAACACCAAGTTGCTACTAATTATAATAAAACTTTCAGTCGCATTATCTTGTCCTACTTACCGTGTATCAGGAAAAGCCAATGCAATTAAAAGTTGGACTAAAATTCGTAACAAATTATGCAAAATGGAAGCTTCGAAACAGTCAAAATGACTGCTTTGGTGATCATTGATTAACATTCTCTAAAATTATTTTCATTAGCTTTCTTACTTTGCAAATTTATCTATTTCTTTCCAAAATATTTTAAGAGTAAAAAGCATCTTTTGCATTTAATATGTTGCATTAAGCTCTATCAAAGAAATTCCTTGACGGATTACGCTGGCACAGCACCTTGTCAATTTTGGATAATCCCTTCCCTTTCTTATGTAAATATTTTTCATGCATTAAATATTCAACCAATATAGAAAAAGCTAAATAAAATAAAATTAAAAAAAACCTCTGAGTATTAAAGTAGCAGTATAAATCGAAATATTTTAAGCAGTAAATGAAATGTGGGGAATTGGTTTTAAAACCGTATTACGTAATAGATTAAATAGGTTGAACACATATCTTAGTTTGACTAAACATTTTATTACTAATTTCTTTTTCCTCCGCCCATTCACAGGAGCTTGATCGAAATCCGTTGAAGTTGTTTTTTCCTTCTTACAAAAATCTCTGAAATCAACGTAGCTGAAATTTGTCTTTTTGAGCAATATTTTGAATTCCATTTCCTCAGACAATGATAAGCTACTAAGTTTGCATATAGCATGTTATTGGAATTTTCGGTTGAATGAAAATAAATGTCAAATGCTACGCTACCAAAAAGAGTTCTGATAATTGTATTTTTGCTCGTCTTATTTTGTATATTATAAAAGCGAGGCATTGGACGTGATCTGTCACGCATTGGAGCCGACGCAACTTTTCTGAGTTGCTCCTCCGTCTTCTAAAGATTTCTTCCAAATCCGCTCCGAGCTCTAAATAGTTTTAATAGGAATAATGTTATCTATCACGTGTATTTATTAATTTAATTTTATTTATGTTGGTATATGTGGTAAAACATTAAAAGTTTCTTATGGACTATTTATTACTAAAGTTTTTAATATCATAAAAATACACACATAAATGCATATTAAATATAGATAATGCAATTAAGTTACATAGTGTACGCTAAGTTGTCCTCAAAGTGCCAATATAGCAAAAATGGAGAAAATAACCGAGGATATATTTGATCAAGAGGAACACATTTCAAAAGAAAATATATATTGCATGAAACAACAATAAATGAAAAGAAGTATCGAAAACTGACAAGTTTGCATAAAAAACATACATAAAATTATAATGATACATTTTTCATGTATATTTGATATAATAATAGAAAATTCAAGTTGCAGAAAATTAAGTAGTAGAAAAAATGTGCTTTCTATTCCATCGAAGAATGGCTTTCGAACCATCTTCCTCAATGGTTCTTTAGAATAAAATTCCAGATGAAATATTCTGTCATTTCTTGTTGTTGTTCCAAGGTGTCTACAGAATTTCAAAGGTAAAATTTCGTGATCTTTTAAAAATATCGGTGGCCATAAAACAGTGTGGGGCACATTGATTTTACCGTATAACGGATATCTGGTGTCCCCTGCATGACGAATACTTACCGGATATCTGGATCTGATGGTTGAAACCTATAAATTATATACATTGAAAGCTGTGTAAGTTGACCACTTGCGGTGCTGCACTTAAGCGGTCTTATAGAGGGTGGTGATTTTTTTTTTTTGTCATTTCTTACACTATGCGTTTATTTAGCTGTAACTAATTAAAATACACTGTTTAAAAATTCCGTAAGAAAGCAGTAATATAACCATTTATTTTATTGTTATTTTACCATATTTAATTACAACAGTTGAATAACCATTAAAAAGATGGTACTCTGGTGTCCCCTGCATGACGAATACTTACCGGATATCTGGATCTGATGGTTGAAACCTATAAATTATTTAGCTGTAACTAATTAAAATACACTGTTAATATACTGTTAAAATACACTGTTAACTGTTAAATACACTGTTAAAATAAACTGGTGTCCCCCTGCATGACGGTACACACTGTTAATATACTGTTAAAATACACTGTTAACTGTTAAATACACTGTATACTGTTAAATACACTGTTAAAATACACTGGTGTAACCTGCATGACGAATACTTACCGGATATCTGGATCTGATGGTTGAAACCTATGAATTATTTAACTGTAACTAATTAAAATACACTGTTAAAAAATTCCGTAAGAAAGCAGTAATATAACCATTAATTTTATTGTTATTTTACCATATTTAATTACAACAGTTGAATAACCATTAAAAAGATGGTACTCTGGTGTCCCCTGCATGACGAATACTTACCGGACATCTGGATCTGATGGTTGAAACCTATAAATTATATACAGTGAAAGCTGTGTAAGTTGACCACTTGCGGTGCAGCACTTAATCGGTCAACTTATAGAGGGTGGGGAATTTTTTTTTTGTCATTTCTTACACTATGCGTTTATTTAGCTGTAAATAATTAAAATACACTGTTAAAAAATTCCGTAAGAAAGCAGTAATATAACCATTTATTTTATTGTTATTTTACCATATTTAATTACAACAGTTGAATAGCCATTAAAAAGGTGGTACTCAAACCGCTGATTGTGAAAAAAATCGTTTATTCTCTGTTTCTCCTAAAGAACGTTTAAACATGGCTGCCTGCGATCTTATAGCGGCTGTCCAAACGGACGAAAAAGTGCGTGCAAGCAGAACTTACATTTTCTGCCACTTCAGTCAATTGGCGCTGTTAGCATGTACTTAAAAGCGAGGATTTAAAGGGCTAACCATAGCAATATCATCGCGTATAAAGGCTTGAATTTCAAGACAGATAAACATTTAAGTGTTGAGGACAAAAGTAACTATCAAAATAAGTTGCAGGGTTATGTGTTTGCCATTAAAACGTTTTTAATACAGAGGAAATAATAAAAATATCGTTTTTTTTTTTGGTAGTAACACATGCAGACTTTGAAGCTGCTCGTTAAGATACTACTTTTCTTACATACGTATATTTTTATAGACAATGAACACGGAGAAAATTTTCTTCGCAATTGGCTGATCATATTATGCTTTCAGATTTATTTTTATTTTGAACGACAGTAATTGCGCATAATTTTATGAAATACATTTATCCTTTCATATTGTGTAGCTCAAATAAGTTGGCTAGCAGGTTTTTGAAAGCCGTATTGAATAGTCTTTAAATGGTTATTAGTTACTTTATTATATTTATGATAAAGTTATTTTAAATATATGTGTTAATTGAATTATTTCAATTCCATTTATTGTAAATTTAATTATTTTAGGAAAGTGGAACAGTTAGATTGTGAAGTGACTTAACAAATAAAGATCAGTTGAACAATTATGTCATTAAGTAAATGATTAATGCAACAATTTTTTACTGTTATTAATAAACTAATAGCATAATACTAATAACTAGTATTGAATTGTATAGTGTGGCTGACTTCAGTTAACTTCATCAGATGGATTATCATTTAAGAGTGGCGACTTTTTTTGCTGATCTCATCTAAAGCAATTACACTAGTTAAATATTTAGAATAAAATCCTAAAATATTAAGTAAGAAAGGTCAAAGATTAGGCCTTGCAAAAGAAAACGCTTCATGATGAGCCTGGAGAATGTTGACCTTCATTTCCATAGCATTTTTTTAAATCTTTTTTCTTGGTTCGGGAAGAAAGGAAAGATTTATGATAGAGCAGCGGGGGCAATGAGTAATGAAAATAAACAAGCTGGCGCTTTAACTGGATCAGATGATATTAACACATGCAAATGGTTCGGTTCATTCCATATACTTTTATTTCTTTTTTTGCCGATATAAAGATATTCAGTGGTTTGCTTCCTTGTCTTCATTTCTATTCGGAATCGATTAGCGCTGCAAATGCTTTGTTATTAAAACGGCAAAGAGAAAACTATATTTAAAAAAAGAGGAATACACCCAATTAGTGAATGATTCGTTCTCAGATAATGATGATAGTTTTGAGATTTTAAAGGAACTGAAAAGTGATAGTGAGTCTGATACTGGCATACTATCACACACAGAAAAACTTGCAGCATGCATGCCTTCTACATCCCGAGACAGCAGGGATAATTTTTATCAATAAAATAATTTGTATTATTTTATTTAACTATATGCTGCGTGAACTAAATTCTGTGCTTTTTTTTATCTCTTCCGTACGTAACTTTTTCAGGTAAATCAAGAATTTCATAATTCTAAAATTTATTTCATAGAATACTTTTGGAAAATATTATGATGAAGTTTTAAAATTAATCCTGATAGCTGACAACAAATTTTTCTCCTAATGTACCAAATTTTGAAGCATTTTAGTTTTCTTATTAATAATATGATGTACAAATAAATAAATAAATAAAACCAGTAAAGTTCGAGACATATGTGGAAAATGCAAATGTCAGCCCTCACTGATTAGAAATATCATCTAAAGCATCAAACTCACAATTTCTATTTGTAGAGTAATTGAATAGGTGACATGAAGTAAAAAAACGATTAAAATATATGCATATAAAACCAAACGTGAAATTAATAAATCCCTAAAATTATAAAATGTATGAAATCACTAATTTAATGCTTAGAAAAACACTCTATTGCTTTCTTTCGTTTTTATTTTATTTACGATGAAAAATTTCTTTAAAATAAATATATATATATGTTAGACACAATTAAACATCGGGAGACATATTTGCGATCGGTAATGCATGAACTAAAAATTTACCAAAAAAAAATCTTCATGATGCATGCTACAAACCAGACAAAAACAATGCTTTCGTAATGTATTTCCATACAAATCTAGTACATGCTTGCAGCGCACCAGTGAGGAAAAAGATAACTATCGTTTGAACGCTTATTCCTTTGTTCTGGCGCCGCATCTGGACAGCCGCTATAGGATCGCAGGCAGCCATGGTTTAACTAACCGTAATTTACAAGCGCCACTAGGTCTCGTATCAATAACAAACGGGCATCCATCTTGGTTGTGGAACCTTACCGTCGTACGTTGTTGTTAAAATATGAATAAAGATTTATCAGTTCAAATCTGCATGTGTATATAAAAAAGAAGAACAAAAAAGTGGTTTAAGCAGTGGTTACAAAATAGAAACACATAGACACGTAAATCAAAAATTGGAGACATCGGATTCCCGAACTGTTTGCGAATGAGCGAACCCATAATTTGAGCTGCTGAAGTTTGTTTGTATTTTAATTTTTGCAGCAATTAAAATGATTTTCGTCAATATACAGTAAATTTAGACCAAAAATGACTTTGGATCCAATCAAAAACAGAAATCTCAATTTTAATGCAGTTTGCCTGTAAGAAAAGATTAATGATAAATAAACGGCCGTTTTAAGTGGTGTTGAAGGCCGAATGGTTAGAGCGCAAAGTTGGTACACCATACACCCGGGGTTCGATTCCCGCACGCTTCGTTTACGGTTTCTACGCCTCGAAATGGTGTAAAAACTTAAATTTACAGTTTTGAAACTATTTATAAATGGTTATGAAACCGTAAACTTTTGTATGTACGGCTTTTTAACCAAGCTGATTGGAAATTGTTTAGGTCCCGTAAAGATAGAAAAATGTTCCAAGCCGTAAATTTAACGGTGAATTAGATGGACAGACTGCTGCCGGCTATTTAATCGTAATTTCATAATGAAATTTCTAACAGTGTATAATTTCATGTATCAACGTTACTTTAAAATTAGTATTTAGCTATTTTTTCACAATTATCTAAAATATCATTACATAAATTTAATCTGAATGACTTACAATGTATCCTATACAACTTTAAAATTAAAGCACTTAGTTAAAATAGAGAATTTAAGTTATTTATTTTATGGTAAAGATTCCCTAAAAATACATGTTTTTTAAAAAATGGCTAGATCAATTAGAAGAAAAAGAAGAAACTTATTTAAAGAACAAAAGAGTGCTCATAGTAGTTTTCCCGTATGGTTGATTTACACGAAGGGGGTTTAGGCAAACTTTATATTGGTGTTTCATCCATGGAGACAAATACTGGTCTAACATTGTGGCATAAAAATAATACTGGAGAAGTTATTTTAGTTTTTTTGACGTTTGCAAAAATAGATAAACAAATAAGTATAATAATAATAATTAGGCGGTCAACTTACAAAGGGTTTTTTATAATACTCTGACCCAAATTTGGCACACATAAGTGGTCAATATAGACAGGTGGTCAACTTAGGTGGTCAAGTTAAAGGTTTCCCTGCATTAAATAATATAGGGCTAATTCCGTTCTTGACAAAAGTGGTCAACTTAGACAGGTGGCCAACTTACAAAGGTAGTCAACTTTACAGGTTTTACTGCACGTATTTTTAAACATCCCATAGCTTCCAAATACGTTGTAAAGTTTCAGGTTCACCGAATCGGGTTCCGAATATTTAAAAATTTGTCGGATACCGGATATCCGATGCTTTCTGGAGGTTACCGGCCTCGTTTTATGTAAAAGTTTCGTGACTAATTCGCAAATTTTCGTGACTTTTTCGTTACTTTCGTGACCGATTTCGAAAGTTGTGACCATTTCGGGACTTTCGTAACCTGCAGACTACTGAAAACCGTTACTCACCTGACCTGTGTTTACTCAAAACTATCTTTAGTGTCGAAAAATCATCAATTCTTAATGAAATTTTATTAATAAGAATATCGGAGCAGTAAAAAAGCACGACATTTCCGTGCTCTGGCTCCGTTGCTGCTCCAAGCAAAAACTAATTGGTCCACTTCTCCAAGCTCCTGATTCACATTCCACTCCTGCTGGTCAAAAGTAACACCGGCTGCAGTTACGCATTCTGTGCCAAGCAGTTATGAGCTTAAAAACGTAGTGAACTATATTTTTCAACAAAAAGTACTTTGAACTATGTTGAATATGGGTTGAAAAGAAACCATCATCATACGTATCCAGACAGCTCTGAATTGGCCATGTGTTAATCTGTAAAATAACTAGTGAATAAATTTACTAATTCTAAGGAATTTAAGGAGCTTTATTTAAATTCTTTAAGTATGAAAATTTAACAGAAAAGAATTATACTAATTGTAATCTAAAATGATGGTTTTAAGTATAAATATCCTTTTAGCCGGTAGCCTTTGGATTTTTTTTTTATATCATAGTACCGATTATTTTTGTGCATTTTGCAAACCAGACGGAAAATGGAGGACATCCAATCATAATAAAAAACATCCACAGAAACAAGAAAATGTGCCTGTCTATGAAAATTATGACGTAAATCATCTAAAAAAGCATAATATTTTTATACTTGCCGGCCCAGTTAAGCTTTAAATTAGCACAAAATTTGGAAAGGACACCCAAATGGATTTTTTTTTCCGGTGAAACCAGGAGAGAAGAATGAACTCGTAAACGAGATGGCAGGAGCTTTGGGTTGTACTTTCAAGCCTGCCAAATAATTGCACCTGAAATGAATTTAGCATCTCGCTAAACACGATGTTTTCCTCTTATGCTAGCATTTTACTGCACTACCCTCATTGAGAAGTGTTTCGCCCAACTGAGAAGAAAATTTATGTGTTATAAACCTTTGCTGCCAAGAAATTCCAGCAAAATCTGTGGGCGTTTGGGAGATATTTATGGGGCATGGGAAACTTTTTTTTTTAGTACCTAAGTTTCATGTTCTGCAAATACTGGCGTTTGGTCAGAATGCGTTTACGGATTACTACAGCAATATTTTTCTAAGTCGTAAATTTCAATTTATTGCCCAATAGATAAAATAGAATTGTAATCAGTCATTTGGCAAATTGCAGCGAGTTTGTTTTATAATGAAATATAACTTCTGGAGTTGCTTTTGGAAATTGAGTGTTATTTTTATGAACGTTTTGAAACAGTGAAATGTCCTTTCGGTTTCAAAAAAAAAAAAAAAAATAATTCTCCGAGTGCAAAAAATGCAAAAATTATGCTTCCATATTCCGTTTTTCATCAATTTCTTTTTAATCTGCAATTTGAGAATTTGTGGTTTGTGCATCAACGTAAGCTCCAAGGTAGGAGCTCTGCGGTCTAAAGGTGAATGTTAAATTCAGACTTGACCCCACTAACATTAAGCTTAGTAAACAACTTACAACAGCTAAGACGGCTGATGATTGAATCTCATACAGACATAAATGTAATAAAACTTGATTGCGTTACCATTTATTGAATCGTGTGTACTGCAATAATAGCAAAATCAATCTTTAGGAAAATCACAGCAGTTTTAGTGTTAAAAGTAAAGTAGTAAAGTAACATAACTTTTGGAGCATCATTTTTGGATTGAAAATCATTTTTGTAAACTTCATGAAACAATGAAATTTCACCTAAGGTTTCCTTTGTGTTATACATGTTTCAAAATGATTAGTTTCCCAGTTTTAAAAATGTAAAAACTAGGCGTCAATAATCTGTGTTTTAGTTTTTTATAGTGAGATTGGAGACTGTGTGTACATCGTGTATTCCATGTCAGGTAAACAAACACTTTGCATTCCAAATAGACATTCCCGAAATCTTATAGATCATTATTTACGTTTTCTTAAAACATTTACTGTTTTCGTATTTCATACGATCGCATATAAACATTAATGCCAGTACTGTGGTTTAAATATGTACCTGAACATTTCTGAAGAAAACTATGGTAAGGTTTTTTTCCCCCTCAACACCTCCTACGGATGGGTTGGACGTCATGTAGACAAACAAATGGTTAAAGGTTGGGCTTCATGAAAGAAAGAACCTTTTCTACAACCATCTCCAGAGCAATACCCTAGGTATTAAATTTTCAATTTGTCAGCTAACACGTTCTGAGCATGCAACGCCTCCTACAGCTCTAGTGGGTGTCCACCTTTTTTTTATCACGTTCCTAGATCATAATTTTTTGATGGCGTGTGCTTTGTCCGTTTGTCTTGAACTCCAGTGACTTGGCCTCCAACTCAAGCTTTCTGTTTTATTTGCAAGCGTAACGTCTATAAGTTATATCGAGTTCTAAGGTCAAGCTGCATAAGGAAGAGAAATAGGGAAATAAAGTAAAAAGGGAAAATTTAGGATAGAAATATACCAAGCCTAGAATTTTTTCTCGTTTTTGTTTTATCACAATGATTTTTCTCTACGTTCGGTCGACGAATTCCGAGAATTCTTCACATATTTTCCTTACATATTTTTGTGGTAAAGACGATCGAATGCATGTAAAAGTCAAGCTACAGTTTTAGTTTACAGTTCTACGGCCCATGTGAGTCTTCTCATTCAAGTCGATCAAAAAAAAAGGAATCAAAAAAGTCTGAAGGTTAAACATTATCAAATTTTACTCTGCGCAACTGCTATCCAATTTAAATTATATTTTCTCATTAAAATAAATAAATAATCGCACACATTTTTTTATTTGCAATTTTAAGTAATACATTTTTCGTTCTCTCTCTCCCCCCCCCCTCGCACAACAACACACATTTAAGATATAGTTTTATCCTTTAATGGAACAAAGAAACACAAGTCTTTTTCATTCACTTTAAAACTGATTTAATCTTCCCCACTTACTATAATTGTACATTTGATAATGAAGTAACCCCTTTAACATAACTTCAATATTTTCCAGGCTCCTTACAAGCATCGTCTTGGAATAATTTGAATTGCCCAGCACCTAGGGCCCCAGACAATGGCTTGAGCTTCATTTTCCGGAATGGAGAACTCGTGCATTTCCGGTGCCATCCTGGTTACGTCATGAGAGGCAAATCGGTAGCCTATTGCGTCAATAATGTATGGAATGAAGCGGCACCAGAGTGCGTGCCTATTCACAATGGTAAGCAAATGGTGTTCCACTATGCGTTTAAATCTATTTTCCTTATTTATCCGGAAAATTCTTATTAGTAATTATATTGGCACAATATAACGCGGCTACTTATGTTCATTTAGAATTAGATTTTTAATTAGTGACGTTCATATTTCGTTGAAACACTAGATTTTACATGTACATTAATGTGCAAACATTAAGGATGAAGTGAAGAAATTTGCATAGCAACAGGACAAGCTGAAGACAACAAAATTAACACGGTTTTCAGGGATGTGTGTAGCGTGATGCAGTGGAAGTAAGTCGGAAGAGTGTAAAACATGCTGCTGATAAGGTTATTTATTTATTCATTTATTATTCATATTCTTGTCTTTGCTGTTTGTGCAATTAATGGAAGAGCAGCCCAATTAAAAGAAGAAAGTCTAAAAATATTCTCAAATTCTAAAGCAAGGTGTGGGTTCTCCAAGACAAAATTAAAAAGCGAAGTTCTTATCAAAATCTTTTTGACCTAAAAAGCTCAGAAATTGATATACAACACGATCTTATTAGTAAAATCTGTTCTTTTTTTTTTTTGCGAAAATTTGAAAAATTCAAATTTTATTTTCTCGTAAATACTGCTTTTGATATTTTAAATAAATATACATTTTATAGACATCATTTCCCCCTCGTTTGCCAGATTGTATGATGGAATGCAATGGGCTCCTATGGAAACCATTATTTTGTCAAAAATCTCTGAAATACCTGTGCTCAGTATTAAAATCGTAGTTTTCTTGTTATTCCCGATACATGTGTATGCAATATATATTTTGTAATTTTGTGCAACACAACGCTGTGTTCTCAGACACATCTTAGATTTGTGATTGAATACTGTAAAAGCACTTATTTTCACGAGCTAGTTGTAATCCCGAAAATTTAAACCTCACACTTTTTTTTTCAACTTTTGGTTCTGTTCATATAAAATTCACGAAATTTTCAACTCGCGAAGCCACCGATATCTTAATTTTCACGAAATTAAGTGCTTTTAAAGCATTACTAATTATACAGGATGACCGACGGGGATCGACAATTCTGAAACGGATAGTTTTAGGCCGTTAAGGGGACGAGGGAGCTTAACCAGATATCATAACCCTTGCTACATAATATCATTTCTGTAGCTGTGGAGCAATGGAGCGTTGAGCATAGAATGTTGCACAGGACACGTTTATTTCAAATGCTGAATGTGTCACGGTGGCCTCAAATCAAAAATCACTAGATTTGAGCACTTGCTACTTTTTTGTTTTTTATGGGGATATCCAAAGTCACATGCCTATGCAAACAATTACCTCACATTGCCTATCTAAAGGTGCTTTTACACTAAAAGAGACTGAAACTTTTTGTCTCCTGCGTAAAAGACTTGCTATAGTTATCAAACTAACAACGATGACGTATGCCTTCGATAACGCAATCAACCAATCACTTTCGGCTGGGGGAAAGTCCCTTTTAATGGCGCAATAAAAAGTGCCAATGAGCCAACGCGAGGGCGGGGTTATGAAATGTAGAACCAATGACATGCTCTGAAAAATTTAGTCCTTGTCGTACGTCGCTGTTGTGTTTAGTATGAAAGCACCTTAAAGGAATGAATGAAGCAGGAAGTGACAGCAAGTTAATATTGAGACCTTGGACCGTGTTTACACGAAACATTGCTTTTCAGCAAACACTTGAATCTTGTATCAAAGCACCTGCCTGTCTTCGCAATTTAATGCCATTTGAAATGCATATAATGAGGGAAACACTATTTTCCCTTAGTAATATGCATTTCAAATGGCATTAAATTACGAAGAGGGTTTTTTTTAATGGTATTTTCGTGAAATAATTAGCGAGAATTGTTCATTTCAAAACCATCCGGTTCCCATCGATCACTCTGTATGCACTTTTAAAAGAAATCATCCCTATGTTCATATGCCAACTTTCACAATACGGGACAGTAAGTAGCCCATGGAATGGAGAATTCAGCGGAAACAGATAGTTTTACGATGAAGCCCAATTTCTATTTTGTTGTCACCATTAATTGTACCATTAATCAATTTTATTTCGTGCACTTCACAGTAAAGTTAGTGAGCTTTCGACTTTCAAACTAAAATGTTTACAATATTTTAAAAACTAGGTTTTTTTGATTGTTGAAAAAAAATGTTTAATTAATTAAATAATTTATAATGTGGTGACATATTTACTTAAAAACTCTGGGGATTTTTTTGTTTTGTGCATATATTTTAAGTTTCGATGCACACGGACGATCCGGCAGCGGTCAGGCGCCGTCCGCTCGTGTGAGTCGGCCCATTTAGCTCAATGTACTACTGGACCGGAACTGCGGCACATATCTCCGGATCCCACCTAACCGGATCCTCCGTATGCATCGAGTCTCAGAGAAGTTTTACGTGTTCACAAATACCACTATGCCTTCAATAAATTGCAAGCGAATCTAGTGAATAACTACTCAAAGTCGCATTTTTCTCACTTTCTTTTTTTCCCCGCCTAATATCTATAATCCCTCCTTTTCTTTCTTTCTTTCTTTTTTTTTCATTCTTTCATTTTTATTGTATAGTAAAATATTTTATCGAAATGTCAAATGAAGGAGCATACGAACCGCGAAGTCATCCACGCATGGCCTAACATTGTAATTATCCATCCCCTCGTTCTCTTTTCTTAACAGTAAAATGTTTTAGCTGAAAATTTATTCTGTACGAGAATAATATTTGTACGGTGAAACTTTTTTTGTCAGGATTCTTTATTTAAGGATGCATAGATAAACTTGCTATACTTCCCGGTATTTTGCTCTTGTCCCGGTGTCCCGCCCAGTTTTATCAATGTCCCGGAAACGGCTGTAAGATGTAAAAAGTAAAACGTAATGAATTCATGTTTTGAAGAATCTTTTATGAAGACATTAAGAATCTTTAAGATGACAGAGCACAGGGCCGCTGTAAGCGGGCGTGCAAGGCGTGCACCGCACGCGGGCGCCATGCGAAAAGGGGCGGCAAATTCAACCTATCAATCCTAAATTTCATCACAGATTTTTTGAAAATATTAAAAAACTTTTTTGCCTCGCATGGGATCTTCCTCTCCGCTATTTTCTCCAGCTGTGACACTTTATAAGCTTCTGTTTTATCAAAACGACGCCCCCCCCCCCCCCTCCCCTCTCCTGCTCTTCAAAAAATTTAGACCTCGGTCTAAGACGAAAAGAGAACTCTTTTAACTTAGCGGACTGTTGCCGAAATATGAACATAAGGCGGACCTTAGGGTTCAAAGAAGGGGACACACTCGGAGGCCCTGCTCTTTACTGACTTCTGGTAGCGATTCTTTTGGTCTTCGTGGTCTTCTAATGTTTTCCCTCTTAATGTCCAATTTAAGATTAGGATTAGATGGGATTCTAATGTTCTTGAGAAGTTTAACAAGACCTGTCAATTTCGCCAGGGCGGTCTGTCAATTTGCCGCCCCTTCCCTTTGGAATTCTGGCAAAGGTAGTAATGTACAAACAGGTGTGCTGTCCTACAGAAAAACTGATGTCTTCGTCTTGTAAGTTTATTAAAATCAGGAAAATGCATTTTTAAGCATTTCTTTCCTAAAAAAATAAATAAATAAATAAAGCGTCGTTACTGAAAATGTACTGACCGGCGCGGAGCACAACTTCGCTACTAGTGTAACTTAAAAATATTGACGTCCTTTTGATCCCCATTTGCATTCATTCAAAGAGCATAATCATTATTTTCTTTCTCTCTGTTTTTTGACAGGGCTGCGCTGTGTTTATTAAAGAAAAGATCAGAAAAAGAAAAGAACAAAATAAACAAAAAATGAAATAAATCTTTAGATTAAGAATTTTTTAAGCGTAAAGGTGGAAACTTGCAATTCGAATGAGTACACGATTCACTAGCGTTTCGAGGTAGTTTAGTTACGTTCCAAATCTTATAGAAGCCGTATAGAAAACATATAGAAAATACTATTACTTTAATGCTATATCGAGTCTCACTTTGAAAGGAATAGGGATCAAGATTAAAAGCTTCATAGAACTGTTAAAATGATACAAACAAATAAATTTCATTTACCACCATGGTGATCAAACTTCCCCCTTTGTGGGAGCAGTCCGAAATTAAAACTTTTACCACATTTAAAAATAGCTGGTATGGACCACCTTTTGCGAATTTTGTGCTCATTTCGCCGCAATTTAAAAAAATCAACCAAAATATTTTATATACCCTTTGAAATGAGAAATAAACAAAATATTTTTGTGTAAAAGAAAATAAATAATGAAATCAAACCACGAAATTTACACAATTGGTGCGTATTATGTGCTTCGAGATTACAAGTAATCCCGTTTTTAGCAAAGAGGAAGATATTCCTTGTAATTTCGAAACACATTTACGTATGTTTTTGTAATTTTGTGCTTTAATAACGTTGAGTTTCTCAATTAGTAAACATTTTTTAATATTTTTCATAGTGTGCAGTGCATATGGTACTATATACTTTTCACTTTGAAAATGTGGACATGTTCCCATTTTGGAATTAAAAATTTGGCAGCCTTAAGCGCCCTTTACACATACGTTCTTAACCGCGCGACTGATCGTGGCGCATCCAACCACGCTCAAGAACGCGAGTAAAACTGTGGCGTTCAAGAACGTGTCGAAAAATGCACCACATTCTTAACCGCGCAAGATCGCGTTCGGATGCGGGGCGTTCATTAAAGTTCCTACACACTGTAAAAAGAAATCAGGAACGTTACTAGGAATATGCTAGGCACCTCATGTGCCTATTTTTTACCAGTAACATTCCTGGGATTAACCTGGAACCTTTCTGAATAATTAAGAAAACTTCCCACAAAAAGCCAGTAACTTTTCTGGAATTAACCAGGAACCTTACTGAATAACTAGGAAAACTTCCCACAGAAAGCCAGCAACTTTCCTAGAATTAACCAGGAACCTTTCTGAATAACTAGGAAAACTTTCTACAGAAAACCAGTAACTTTCCTGGAGTTAACCTGGAATGTTTTTGAATTCTAAAATTTCCCACTAGAAGCCAGTACCGTTCCCAGAATCATTTTTGATGATATAACTAACAATTTTAATATCTTAATAGTTTTGCTAAGTAATTTTTGTACATTACATGAATTTCAAAAGCTAACTCATTGTGAAGTTAACTTTTGAAATTCATGAAATTTAAAATTATTTAGCAAAAGTTTTAAGATATTTAATTTTCAGCTATATCATCAAAAATAATATTGATACCTCAGAAGCATCCCTCAAGTATATAAGTAGTTTCCAGATATAAGTATTGGATTTCTAGAAACTTGTCTGAATTCTTCAAAATACCTTTGTAGTTTAAAAAATCAAGATACTTACCTTGCAATGAGTAGAGTACATATCTGAACTTTTTGAAGTCTATTTATTACCTGTTTTAAGAACTTATTATTTTCCTGCAAACATGCTAATTTTTAAATCAAACTTGTCCATAATTTCTTTGTAAACATAATAGGACTTAATTTTATTCTAATTGTTAGCAATATGAATAATTAATAATCATGTTAAAACATAAAATGTTATGATGTTTAGGTAATAAAAAAAAGAAAGAAAAAAGCTTGCAACAATTAAAAAGCGATTTATTAACAATTGTTTTTCACTTCTCTGCCATTTCTAAGGGAAAATATTCATTTATGAAGTATAAAAGAAATAAGATGAATTTCCATGGTTATTAGTGTAAGTCGAGACAAAATTGAAAACATTTTTTTTGTAAATTAGTAGCAGCAAATAGCACATATCAAGTTTAGAATTTAAAATATTTTTTTAAAAATTGTGACCACTTTAAGTTCAATTTTTTCCAAGAGTATTTTGTTAAAAATTACAATTTTAAGCTTTCAGGAAATTACCAATTAAATCAACTGAAGTGATATTTAATTGTTGCCACATTTCGTACAACCATAGGAAATCTCAAGTCATAAATGTTATAAATAAAATAACCCTTATATCCATAGTTTAATATAATGCACAAAAATTAAAAAATGAAGTTATTTGTTAAGATCAAGAATAATATCTTAGTATAAAGTGTTCTCCAAAAAAAAAAACAAATTTAGACAAAAAATAAATAAACAACAAATACAAACATTTTTAAATGACATTTTTTAATCTCTAAGTTCACACTCACTTACATATAAGTAAACATAAAAATGGGATTTTTATATGAAACTGCTTGACAAAATAATAATAAAAAAGAGGCATATCTATAAAATGTGACAGGCCATCCAACAGTTTTTCAGCTTGCATGCAATCATGCGTAGCAAAAAACTTCCTATCATTTAAATTTCTCAAAAAAAAAAAGAAAAAACTAAAGCAAACTTGGACTAATTATATACATTATTTAACTGTGATTAACTAGAAGTATGGTATGAACATAAATTGATTCTCAGTACAAAAACATTTTTTAAACACAAAGTTTTCGGGAAAATTATGCCTCTCAACCCCCCCCCCCCCCAGTTTAAAAATATAAATTATATAATTAGATGAACACCTACCCTTATGTAACAATATATAAGCCTGAAATAAATAAATAAAACATAAAAATCAAATTAATTAAAGCATTGTAATATTAATTCAGAACTCATTTCCCCCCTGAAACAGTATTGATTGTTAAAGTATTAAATATTTTGCTCATCCCTGTAGAAAGAAAAGCAGATATTATTCGCCATGACAGTTGAACATTGAAGCCAGCACTCGTCGTACAGCAGACCGCAGACCATAAGCTTGTCCCCAAGCAAACCTAATTTAAAAAAGGGACTTTTATATCAAATTTTAAAACTGAAAATTATTAACAATATTCCTTACACGCATTGTTAACTAACACTGGTAAGAGGATAGAGTCAAACCTTCCCAAGAACAATCTCATTCAAAGAAGAATTTAAAAAGTGAAAAGATGCAGAAAAGCATTCCTCGTTTTCAAGGAATGCTCAAAATACTAAATATGAGAACAAAATGCAATAAAAGAACTTGAAAATATTGAAAGTACATGTGTAGAAATTCATAGATTATTGCGAGTAATGAAACTATTTTAACTGTTTCAAACAAAAATCATGTACTAGATTTGTACCTTTAAACTAAAATTACATAATAATAAGGAAAAATATTAGTTACATGAGCAATAAGTATATAACTATGCAATTTTTAAAAAACATCAAGCAATTTGTAATAATTGTGTTTCAAATGAGATTTAGTGATTTATGTTCATACCATACTTCCAGTTAATCACAGTTAAATAATGTATATAGTTAGACCAAGATTGCTTTAGTTTTTTTTTTTTTTTTTTTTTGAGAAATTTAAATGATTGGAAGTTTTTTGCTATGAATGCTTGCTTTTTAGATTCATTTCAATCAAATAACTATTTCGAAGATGCCAATATAAGTAAAGCATTTTTAAAATAGGTTTCACAAATATTTCACATTACAGCAGTAATATAATCCTGATATGAACACAATGCATCTAACACTGGATGAAAATTTAAGTTTGTAACAGCATCCCTCTGGCTACCCCTTTCTGGTGTAAGAACATCTGGCACGGTTGGAATATTTGGAAATTCGGATTGTAACCCTGGTCTCTAGAAAAGAAAAAAAAAAAGGATATACTATTCATGCTCTTACTGTGCAAGCCACAATGCACTTATTCCCCCTTCTCTGAGAGTAAAAACTACATTAAGACAATTAAAATTGTATGATATTAAAAATCTGTGCAGTTTTAATTGCTATTAAAAGGGCTGCATTTTAACTTTAGTCCTCAGAGAGCAAGTGGCAAATGATTTTAACCAATAGGAAACATGATATACACACGAGACACTTTTCAAGAACAAAACATACTACTTTGTTCTTGAGAAGGAACAATTGCTGCTAAAATTATAATATAATTTATATAATATATTTTGACAAAAGCGTCAGCTTTCAAATCAAAATATCTTTAAGAAGTTTCATCAAAAGAACAAGCTTAGTGTAATCAGAGCATTTTGAAAAGCTTTATACATTATAGTTAAAGGAAAAATATACTAATAAACACAATAAAATGCTCAAAAATATATTTAGCATATCATTTTCAGAGAGGAGATAAACCAGAGTCCTAGCTCGTAAAGAAAAGAATCGTCCACTTCTGTTCCGTCTTCCATGTAAACGGTTACAGATGATGCCATCCCAGCGTTTCGTTTTGTTAAAATCCATACCTGGAATAATCTTGCCATTTCTACAAATAATTAGTAATTTTTAAATAATATGGAGGCATGAGCTTCACATCACAAAAATTGGTTGATGCATACTAAGTTTGATTAACTGAAAAACTTACACATTACTGGTACAGCTGGTAACTATTCGCCTGCGTAGGTGTGGATTTCTGAATTGTTTACAGTATCTAGCAATACTTATCTCTAGAAATGGTGTTTTTCTTCAAATCTGAAACACCAATACCTAATAGGATTTTTCTATTGTTGATTAGATAAGTTAGTTTTTTTGCCCCAATCGAATAAAGTCTAAGAATTCTTTACAGCTTTTGCTTGCTGTAGGATTTTTTTTAGTAATGTACCAAGTACTCGGCCATTACTGGGTAGTTGCAAAAATCTCATAATTTTTTTTTAAGATTACCAATAGTAGATAAATTTATAACTGATTAGTACAATAATATGCAATATAAGTATATAATATGCAATAACAAAAAAAAAAAAAACTCAAGTATATAAAATATTTTTACGCAGCTTATATTGGTAAACTTCATATGCAAATTCGACTATTTTTTCCATTCTTTATATTTTGTTTGGTACTATCTTAAGCTGCACGAGTAGCGCCCAACATGTTTGATTTAACGATTCGCTGAAATATCACTTTATAATTAATTACAAAAAGTAAAAAATGAAAAGAAAATAAATGAAAACATACAATGCAAATAGACTTTTTTCCGTGAGGGGGGGGGGGGGGGTGTTTATGAGGCATTTTACATTATTGAATGAATTTTTACTACAACCAAAAATCAATTTTGAAAGAGTTATAAGGTTTAAAGAATTCTATTTTGGAACTCTTACATTTATTTTCTGTCATTGGTTTATTTATTAGTTTATATATATGTAGTTAAAATGTATTTTCATTTCAATATTCTTTTTGATTCACAACTACTCAGGATTCGGTACTGGGTCGAGTACTCGTTACGACTCGGCTAAAGTGCTACTCGAGACATCCCTAAGTGTTTTTAATGAGGAAGGTGACTTTGGATGCTTTTGATGATTTACAGCTAGACAAACAGATTGTATTTACTAACTACTGCTGAATATTTACTACTGTCCCAAAATTGTAATTAAAATAATAATAATTCGGAATTCTTATTCGCACACCACGCATTATTGTGACATTTGGTCTAAATAAATGTCTCGCAAATATTTAACCTATTTGAAACATAATTAAGTGTCAGCTCAATGCATTGCAAATTTTTCAAAAAGTATGCTTAATGTGCAACATTTAAGTTTCATAAAATTTTATAAAATAGCATACAACACAAAAGTATACGTCATAAGATTTCTTTTTGGTTATAACTCATCATCACAATCATATACATATGCCAGATGCAACTAATAAAACTTGGAAAACATAATTAAACTAGATTAACAAGATATAACTAGATGAATATTTAACTAACAAACCATCAGACAAGTATATTTACCTGCAAAAGAACAACATTTTAATATCTTATTTTAAATTTGGCCTTGTTGAAAGAAACATAACATGCTTAAATATGCAGCGGTTCCGTAAACTACCTTCTAATGCAATACAATGTATAAAAAAATGAGTGATTTTTGGATTTATAGTTATAACGAGACATTACATACAAAAACAAATACAGAAATAGGGTATTCAACGTTTTGCAAAATTTCATTCTGACACAGGCCTTTTAAAATTCAGAATAATTTTTAAATTCCCCTTTAAATAGGTCCCAATTACAATAACAGCTTTAAAATATCTTTCCACTGTTCCAAGCGAAACGATCTTTGTTAAAAATTATTTATGCGTGTTGCTTGTCGGAAAAACAATGCTGCTATAACAGGAACAGCAAATGTTAAAATATTGCAGAACAGTTATAAAAACGTTTCAGACAGTTCATTAGGTAAAACTCAAAATGAAAGATCACTACAAGAATGAAAATATATCTACTTACCGGCCGTACGAGTAGTGCTGTGCTTGCTTCGAACGTTTAAACTGTCATGGCGCACCCGCCAAAACACAAAGCGTAGAGCAGAGATGTTGCCACTTCTGAATTCAGGAACCTTTTCGCAAAGAAAACTAATTTAAACAGGAAACTCACAGAAACCTGTGAAAGCCCCGAACGTTGCTGGAAATTACGCGTTACGTTCCGGAATTTTCTTACAGTGCAGAGTGGCGTGCGGAATTTCGGAACTAGCAACGTTCCTCGTTTCGTCGACAGGGTGGCTTAGTGGTAAGACGTAGGTCTCGTATGCCCAAGATCGCAGGTTCAAACCTGGCCCAAGTCGGTGGATTTTCAAGATGCAGAAAATCGTCTGCGTCCATATCGTATGATTATGCGGCATGTTAAAGATCCCTTGAGTATCCGTTTGGTATGGGTACTCTCGGCTAAATTAATTTCCTGGTGCAGATTGCATCAACGATAGCTCAGGTTCCCCATCTAGGGGAAACTAAGCGTCAAAAAAATTGCGGCAGTGATACCACACTCATTGCGGTGCCGCTGAAAGAGTTGGTACCAATATCCGGGGACGCACTAGGTCTGCAATGGTTGATGACCAATACTGCAGCCCCATTAGAAAGAAAAAAAAAAAATGTTCCTCGTTTCAAGTTACGATTTATGAAAAAAAAAATTATGATCAATGTTCTCCAGAAAAGACATTTTTTTCAAATCGTACTATTGCTGCGGCATTATGTATTGCAGCAATTGCTTTAAATGGTGAAAAGAAACTGAAACGACGTATTTGGGTGAAAGAAAGTAGAGAAAAATATAATCTCATATCTTTGCTGCATAAACGCGTAAATATTGTAAATAATGCATCAAATAAAGTATTCTTACTTGTTCTTGATGTTCCCCTTCAATCGGTGTACAAGAATGAGTATCTTCGTTAGTACTCGTACTTTCTTTGCATTTAATTTTCATTCATACCGACTTCCACTTCGGCAGATCATCGGTTGTTAAATTATTGATGCTTTCACATGGAGTCTCTTGGTCTTTTGTAAAGAACACACTACGTTTACTCGTTTACTCTCAAATACTTTTCTTAATTCTTTCCTAAAAGCACTACGCATACTTTGAATTTTTTTAACTACGAACTCGCGATTCGCTTCCGAGAAAACCGTTTTGCATAAAGATACTAGTTTGTAGTAAGCCACATTTTTTATTTGTTGCTATATTCCTTGCTTTTTATCTTCCAAAAGGAAGACAATTCCTTATATAGAGCTAAGAACTCGCATAAAAATTCTCTGATCATCAAAAATTCGTCATACCTAATTTATTCGTTGATCAATTTAACTCGAAATGCTATAAAATAAAGTTAATCAAAAAGAATAATTGTTTTTATCTAGTTGAATCGTCTGCTTTTGAAAGGACAAAACCATTTTAGTCTAAAAAATCTAGCAATGATAATTTCATACATAAGTTATCGTCTGCTTTTGGAAAGAAAAGGTAATTTTAATCTAAAAAAAGTCTAGCAACGATAATTTCATACATAAGTTTGTCGTCTGCTGCACTGGAAATGCATATGACATAAAGCCGCCTTTACAGACACGTTCTTAACCGCGTTCCGGAAGGCGAGCCATTCAGATCCACGGTCAAGAGCGTGCGTGTAAATGCGATTTTATTGACGCTCAAGAACAAGGTTAAGAATGACACTCAGGTCAGATGCGCGCTCATGACCGCGCTCCAAGAAATGATGCATTTTACGTACACGTTCTTAACCACGCATCAAAGTGGGAGGAATAGACAATTCTGCAGGCTGGGGCTTCTGTTGGCGACTTCAATGGAACGCCCCGCATCTGAGCGCGTTCTTACGCGCGGATAAGAATGTGGTGCGTTTTGCAACACACTCTTGAACGCCACGGTTTTACTCGCGCTCGTGACCGTGGCTGGATGCGCCACGTTCAGTCGCGTGGTTAAGAGCGTATGTGTAAAGGGCGCTTAAGTTGCTTGGAATTTGCAAAGAAACAAATTTTGCATTGACTGTATTAATCTACAATCCTTCATAGTATAAAAAATCAAATATTTGAAACGAAAATGCTAGGAAACAAAGAATGCTTTCATCATCTTTTTCTTTTTTTCATTTATAGTTCTTAAAAGTAACGTATGCACATTTTCTTTTCAATGGTTAGATAATTTTAATTATTTGTATAGTAACATTCTAAACACAATAAAATGTAATACATAAAAGAAAAATAATTTACAAATGTATCACAATAATATATACATAACATGCATCACTTTATTTCAGACACAAAACCGAGCAAAAGGCATTTTTTATTACAGAAGACACAGCCTGCAGAATTGTCCAATCCTCCCACTTTGATGCGCGGTTAAGAACGTGTATGTAAAATGCATAATTTCTTGGAGCGCGCATCTGAGTGTCATTCTTAACCACGTTCTTGAGCGTTCTAAAATTGCATTTACACGCACGCTCTTGACCGCGGATCTGAATGGTTCGCCGTCCGGACCGCGGTTAAGAACTTGTGTGTAAAGGCTGCTTTAGTCACCTATTCTCTTTGTCAGAAACCAGCTCGAAAGTTCTATAAATCTACATTTTACTTGGATGTGCTTAAAACACTTTTTAAATCTGAAATAATAACCCGTGATCCATTTTTTTTAAATTTTTTTATTTTATTCATTCGGATTTTTACTTCGTCCCGTCATATATGTGAGATAAAACATGATTTTTTGTACGTATTTATTTAGATATAACCTTTACTAGTGTAATAAAAATGAAGTTCTATAAATTAATTATTTTAAACTTTTAGCGAACTTACTGAAAAATTATGCTCTAAAAGAATGTTCTTTGTTCTTGTTACATTATTTAAGCAGTAAATAAAACGTTTTATTACTTAATTTAAAATAAGAAACATAAATAAACTTTTTAAATCTGCTTTCTTGGCAAAGGCGGGAAAAGGCTGCTTTTAAGAGCTTTCAACTGAGGCATGAAATACGAGTACAGTGAAACTTGTGTAAGTTGAACACTCGCAGTGCAGCACTTGAGTGGTCAACTTGGACAGGAGGACAACTTATAGACGGTGGAGAATTGTTTTTGTCACTTCTTACACTACCCGTTTATTCATTTGTAACTAATTAATATATAACTTCATGTATTAATTACTTTAACATTACTAATTAGCTATTTTTTTACAATTATCTAAAATATCATTAGATAACGTTAATGTGAATGACTTACAGTGTATCCTATACAACTTTAAAATTAAAGCACTTAGTTAAAATAAAGATAAATATCTTATTAATTATGTAAGTTACTTATTTATGGTAAAGATTTCCTAAAAACACATAATTGTTCCAAATGTCTATCTCAGATAGAAGAAAAAAGAAGAAACTTATTTAAAGAATAAAAGAGTTCTCATAGTTTCCTGTGAATGCAGAGTTTCCTAGATGCTAGAAAGATGTGAATGCAGAGCATTTAAATAACATTTAAATTATTTTTTTTTTTTTTGTCTCCAACAAAATACACTGTTATCTATATAAAATAGTAGTAATAATGATGATGAAAGCACCCTTCCCCACCTTCGCATTGAAGGGGCGGCACGATAGGTTTTGCACGCGAGCGCTCAGAGGGCTAGAAGCGGGCCTGACAGAGCATTAATGAGGGAGTCCACTGCAAGAGCATCGATTGTATGCAAAATAAACTTTGGCGTTTTCTTTGCCCTGACGTTTATGAAAAAGTCAAGCTTAACAAAGACATCTTTTAAAAAGTACATTCAAGTCAGAAATATGAGTGGGTTGAAAACAAAGAATAACATTGTTAACTTATTAATTGCTTTTTTAGTTTGACAAAAATGTTTTTTTGAAATAGTTTTTGTAGTTAGACAAAAAGTTATTAATTAGACTTAGTAATTAATTGTTCAATTAAACAATTTTATGATTATTTTAAACTTTATTTTATTAACACTTCTTTCTAGATGGTAGACCAGGAAAAATTCTCATTAAAAAGGAAAAAAATCTTTTAAAATAAATTAAATAGCGAAAATTCCTTATTTTTAACAGGTGGGTAGACTAACAATTTAGGGTTCCAGGTTCCCCACTCCCGTTACTTGCGAAGCTTAAAAAAAAGACTTAAAACTCACCATTTTCCTTTTATTTTTTAAAAAATTTCCCCCGAACCCACCTCTCGCTACTGGGGGTATTACATACCAACATACCCCCTGGTATGCCCATCCTATATTGGGGGCCCTTCATAAACGACGTCACGCTTTTTTCCCATATATTTGATCCCCCTCCCCCTTTGTCACAATATGCCACCCTTCAGCTTATCCCCTCCCCCCTTTTGTCACGCTATGTTGCATAATGCATGATGTCACACTTCTTGTTCCCCCCTCCCCTTGTCACTTTGTCACAATTTCACGAACCCCCCCTCCCCCCCCCTCGAAGTGTGACATCATTTATGAATGATCCCTTAATGTGTCCCGGTTTCACTTACCAAAAAAAAAATATGGCAAGCCTATGCATAGATAATTTTTTTAATTTTTGGTGCTGCCATCTATTGTTTAAAAGAATAACGTATAATATTTTATCTTCTCAAATGCGTAGCGAAAGATCCAAATAATTTTTCTGCCCATCAATATGGATTTTCCACTCTGTTTCAAAATTTAGTGTTATGAACAATCAAGTTATTATATTGTTAGTTTGAAGTTTGAATGAGACTTTTCTATAAATAAATATTTTTTTAAAAAATCTGAAAAAAGGAGGCAAAAATATATTCTTCAATCTTCAATTTTGATCTTATTTTCGTTTTATTTATTCAGTTTCAACTACAGTGGCTAGAATAGATAGTGTGCCGTTCGCCATTGTCCTCCAGCGCTTTTTTTGTACCCGAAAGTAAGCCTCCACTAGATGGCGCTCTATTCGACAGCGAGGTAAGTTCGAGCCCGCCGGAAGACGGCTTTGGGGCCAGCTGCTAGGATTAAAGGCCCTGTGTAACCAAAAGTCTTTCGTTCAACCAATTGTCATTCAGAAAGTGACAAGTGACACTGATGCACTAACATGAATTGATTGCTGTTAACTACTTTCAGATTAGTTTTTTCCGTAAAGAAGCAGGAAATGAAATAAATATCTCACTCATTCGAACTGTGAAATACGAACAACTTTCATTTTTTTTATTCTATAAAATAAATAAATGAAAACGATTTTGTAACAAATATCCATTTTTGGTTTTTGTAAACTTATGTGTGATACATCGGTTTAATTCTGACCACTTCAAAGAAAACAAGAATTTCTAAAGGGCAAAGTCTTGCAATGCTATAATAAATGTCTGTGGTTTTTTAAATCTGCATCCGAACAGAATAATTTGCTTTCGAAAGTATCGCTTTTTTTTTTTGGCTCTCATATTGGTGAACTAAATGTGGGTTTGAATACATTCACTATTTGCTGTTCGCTAACACAGTAAAAGCTCATCGAACTTGGTGAAAATAAATTTTATTTCACAGTAATTTTGAGGTTGATTCGTTTGCCGTAAAAGTTTATCTGTTATGCGAAAGAAAAATGCACAAAGTTTTGAAATATACCTTGTGGTTTTGAGTTACACCTAAAGTAATCGATTTTTAACGAAATTTAACTTAAAAGGTATTGCTATTGATATGTAGTTCTTTTTGCGTCCCACCTTACCTTTTCCGCAAGTTCTGTTTTTCCAATCTAAGGATTCATTGCCAAAAGTTTATGAACACATTACTAATATTATTATGTATTATTGTTATTGAAAAAAAAACCTCCACACTGCTTTTTCACATAAAGTCTGTTAAGCTGTTCACTTTCGTTTTTCTATTCGCCCATATGACAAACTGAAATTTTTACTTTTTTTTACTTACAGAAGTTACATTTATTTGATTTGCTAAAATTTTCGAAAAAGGCGGATCCATACATTTTAAGTTACACTGAGCACTTTTGGACACATGTGAAATATATACGTATGGTATTTGTGTGTGTCTGTAAATGATAACCATTTTGTTGTGAGCACTGTAATTAAAAATATTTTAAAACATGAACGAAATACGATACACACATAAGCTATACGGGTAAGAGCTGGTGGTGAAAAATTGGTAATAGCCACTAGCGTAGATGGGGGAAGGCTCCCCTCCAAATGGTGACTTATGTATGGGAGGGTTTAGAGGGAGGGGCAGGGACGTAACTAGAGGGGGGCAGACAGAGCGTAAGCCCCGGGCGCCAGATTATTTTAGGGGTGCCAAATTGACTAAATGTGTGTGTTTACCTAAATACATATTAATTTTTGTTTATATAAGAGGGGAGGGGGCGCTAAATCCTGGTCTTGCCCCAACTAGAAAATGATCTAGTTACGTCCCTGGGGAGGGATGTAAAACCAGGAGCAGTAATAATCCCCGAACACCCCCCCCCCCCCCCTAAATAAGGGTCTGGCTAAACCAATGGCCGTTACTTATTTTGGGGTGGTACAAAGAACCGTATCTTGGATTTTTCCGGGGAGGGGCGAAACTGAAAAATGCCGCCCCCTTCCATCCTATTATTGTTGATATTTCATATAACTTTAATGCATTGGCCCTTTTTTTTTATAGGATTTTTAACTTTGGGGTCACTGATAAACCCATAAAACTTTCGTTTTAATTTTATAATGTTCCCACGACTTGTAACTTTCTACTCAACATTAGGGGATAGAACCATATGAAGGGAGCGGAGATATGAAATTCTGACAGTTGAGGGTCCGGGAGATTCTCCTCCCCCCCCCCCCGGGTAAAATTTTGAAAACTATATGCAAACTGATGCATTTTGAGGCTTTATAAGAAATGAATTTGGGACTACAAAAATATTTGAAAAAAAAAAAGCATAACTTTTTGAAACTTTAGCGCTCTTACACATAAGATGCAGAACAAAATTGGCATTTTTTTTTTAAATCCAGGGACAACCCCCCCCCCCCCCTCTTAGTAACGCCCATATTGAAGAGCCACGGGTCTGCCTTCTTAAACGACACATACAAACTCCTCTCCCTCCAAGGAAGCTTTGAAAATTTGTTTAATAAAACTATTGTATTGTTTGAGCATAGCTTTGGTTCAAGATTATTTTAATTACATATTTGTTTCTATTTTGGTTTAGTATGTAACTGAAACTTGACCAACATTTTGTGTATCACAATGTGACAAAGGTACCCACCAAAGGGGGCGGGGGGGGGGGGGGTTCAGTTTTTTTTAAATAAAATTCTACAGTTGTCTGGAACTACAAAAGTTTTAAAATATGTGACTCAAAAATTAAATTTTGTATATGAAACAATATTGACGTTAAAAAAGAAGAAATGTTATATCAAAATGAAATTGTTCTTGTCATAACAACAAAATAAATTTAAAGCTAAGCTTTTTGCTTTGGTTCAAGATTTTTTTTATTATTTGTTTCTATTTTGGTTTTGTATGTAATTGAAACTTGACCAAAACTTTGTGCATCATAATGTGTTTTTAAATAAATGTAAATAAAAAAAAATTAAATCTATATTAAAAAAAAAAAAAATCTAACACAAAATTTTAAGCATGCAGTTCATTTAAAAAATGACATTGCAAGTGTTTATTTTTTTTTTAAAAATATACATCAGATTGCAATGTGCTTTTTAAAAAACTTATGTGATAGTAATTACGGTTAATTTTTATTTATTTATTTATGTTAAATTATAGTACATAGACATATAGCCTTTCTTTTTTTAGGTAATATGAGCATAATAATGCAATTATTTTCAACAGCTCATTCACACTATATTGGACTAAAAAACATTTGTCTTTAAAATGTATAACAATATTCTCTTAACAAAATACATGGTTTTCATTTAAGACTGCTTCCGAAAACTAAATAAAAACATTTTTCATGCTTGTTTTCACCTAAACGACAGCCGTCTATTTATTGCTCCAAATTCTTTTCTAGAACAGATGATTGAGTATTTTTTAAAAAATCACATATTTTTTGCACCTCAGTTACCTCGCTGTCGATGCTAGCGCCACCTACCGGTGGCTTAGTTTCGTTTTCAACATTTTCGCGCCGAACGGCCATCTATTATATATGTAATTCTCCGTTCGACTCCACTGAAGCAGTATTTTTGGTTGCATTGTTTTCGTACCTTGTGGCTGGCGCCATCTATTGGCAAATGTTTCAACACTTTTATGCTGTTACCTAGTGTACGAAAACAAATCCTCCTCTTGTTTGATTTAAATGCAGTAGCATTAGCATGGGAGAATTAATGGGAGTCATTACCCCCCCCCCCCCTTCAGTCTTTTTGAGATGACTTTTAATATCACATTCTAAAAATGGTACAATTTGCAATTACTATAAAATTCAAAATAGTTGCCCCCCCCCCCGGTCAGAGTCCTAAAAGTCTAAATTTGTAGCGGCGGATTTTAGTAGTGATGGGCATAATCGAGAGATTTCAATAATCGAGTGATTAGTACTCGAGTGATTATCTCGAGTTCTCGAATAATGATTTCGAGTTCTATAGTTCTCGATTGATGATTTTGAGTTCTCGAGTTCTCGATTGATGATTTCATGTTCTCGATTAATCATTTCGAGTTCTCGAGTTCTCGATTGATGATTTCGAGTTCTCGAGTTCTCGATTGATGATTTCGAGTTCTCGAGTTCTCAATTGATCATTTCGAGTTCTTGAGTTCTCGATTGATCATTTTGAGTTCTCGAGTGATCATTTCGAGTTCTTGAACGATCATTTCGAGTTCTCGAGCGATTTCAGAATGGAATGAGTCTCTAACAGGGACGTCATTTAGTTAGTCAGAAGGGAAAAATTTCCACCCCCTCCCAAGCCTTAATATAATGTATTTCTCCGTAGGTGCAGGTATTTTCGTGTCAGGGAACTGGAGCAAAAAATTTATGAGTTGCTCCACTCCGACTGTTAAATATTTGTTTCAACGCTGCTCCAGCTCTGCTCCGTGCAGCGAATAGCTTTAATAAAAATCATCTTTATTTTTAAATTAAATAATTAAATGATAGTAAATTTAGTTAATTATAGACAATTTATTTTGAAAAACTCTTTTTGAAAAATCACCTTTCGTTTTACATTGTTGTTCACTTAAAGCTAGTTTTAATGAAGAAAGATGCCATGTTTAATGAAATTCTAATTTTAAATGATCAGAGCAGATAAACGCAACCAGTTTCCGCGTTTTGGCTCCGCTCCTACTCCAAGCAAAAACTAGTTGCTCCACTGCATCGCTCTGCTGCTCGACGCTCCGCTCCAGATCGCTGTTTGTTGTTTTTTCATGTAACATGTACCGAGTTTATAACCCCCCCCCCCCCCCCCTTTGAAATGACGGGCATGATCTCGACAAGTTACTGATGATTATTTTAAATGATATCCGGGCATGAAATTAAAGATGACCCCCTCTCACCCCCCTCGAAGCATACAGATTTATGGGCGTGAAGGGATTTTGGCAAAAGAAGGAAGTAGCGAGTGGATGAAGACTTTTAAGCAGAAGGGGGAGTACAGGAATGTTATTTATACTACGTTCATACATTATACAATGCTGACCTAGGGCTGGCTACATTTCACTAATTTTGTTTCGTGCTAGATCTGTTTACCGCTTAATGCATATGAGTATTTTCTGAATAACCGATAAACGTTCTTTATTGATTGCATATTGCAAACATTTGTTTATTTATTTATTTATTTTACTGGTTAGTGAAGTAACAGCAGTTTTTATTTTTTTAATATTTTTTTATTGACGAAAAATTATTTTAGCAGAAAACTTACCTAAGTCCCTTCGTATTTATTATTTTTCTACATCCAAAGGACAGAGAAAAACGATCTGGATGCAATTTTATATCGCGGTGAAAGACCGAAATTGGTTAATGTCAACATTCACCAACTAAGTCCATGGAAGTCCGAATATTTGGTTATATTCTTATATATTTGGACATTCAACAGTGTATGTCGACAATTACAGATGGGCTCTGTTGAAAGTCGAAACAAAAAGCCGATGCCAATAGAGTTGCGGCAGTCTGACGAACTCTAGTTCAGTGTTCCTCAACAGTAGCCATATCTGAGGGCATTAAAATGCAGACATGTGTTTCGGGATTCCAAGCAATCCCGAAACATATGTTTGCATTTTAATGCTTATTTATGCTTTTTTAACGTGAAAATTTTTATTACAGTTTACTTGCACAAAGTTACTTTATTATTTTCACCTTATGGTCGAAAAGTGACGGCGCTCAGTGGCTGTATAGCTGTTGTAAAATAGTATAGTGTTGTTCATTTTATATAGCTGTCAGTTTTTTTAACCCTTTATAGGGTCATTTTTTTGCAGTATCAGTATGTTAAAATATTTTTCAAATTTTGTTTTGTTTCAAAAAAAAAAAAACCATATAGGACAGTAAATAAGATTAGCATGATTTTTTCCACCACCTCGCCTTTGAGGGGGGGGGGGGATAGTTATAATATTTGAATATTGATGCATGTGGTAGTAAATATATTTCCCAGAGTCTGCAAGATTCTGCGGATCAGAAAAAACGTAAAATAGCTTACTATAAACATCTATAATTTGATGAATTTGGTGGGAAGCATACTTCCCACCTCTTTAGAATGGGTTAAATTACTAATCAGGCCCGTCGTTTCAAAATTTTCTAGGGGGAAAGGCAAAGTGTATGTATAAAGGGTATGTATATGGCATTAAAAAACAACATACATGTACATATATAAATTCATTATAATTCCCAGGGGGAAATCGACCCCCTAAATGACGGGCCTGTTCCAATGTGTGCATTTTATGGACTTGTTCGAACCGCATTTACCTCCATGAAGCCTAATAGACCAACCTGGAATCCCCTCTTCCGTTCTTAAAGAAGACGAAAATTTTCCTTCATTTTGAAAATTAAAGCCTATAAAAGCAGTGTTCTCAAAGTTAAAAATCTTGCTCATCTAGAAAGCCTGATGTTTTATATTATTTATAACATTTATTTATTGTGATAACAAGGACATGATACTTTTCTCCACCAGCCCCTACCTGTTAGCCGAGGCCTTAGGATTGCTTGCGCACGGGGCGAGGTAGTGGGGTCCACGAATTATACATGCACGTGTCATCCCTAAGTGTACATGGTGGGTCTTCAGCGGGTATCGAACGCACGACCTTCCAAGTGGAAGTCCGAAGCTCTAACCACTAGGCCACCACGGCCCAATTGCAGGTTACTGGTATAGGGCAAGTTATCAAAGGATAAACCATAGAAATCTATCCTACGCTCATGTGATAGAAAAACATAATTATTATTTGACAGAAGGCAATGTTGTTATAAAAAGCAAACATTTACTGAAATATTAAAAAGTGGTGTATAAACTAAAATTTGCATCCTTAAGCAACTGGGTATTCTGTCTATTTAAAAATTTGATTCGGACTGCTATATAATAATTACGTATATGACGTAATTCTATGAATTCACCTCTTTTAGGTAAAGGAACAATTAAATAAATACTCCTCCCTTCATGCATCAAGTTTTTAGTTTCTAAAAAAAAAATCTTAAATTTAATAATTAATTATCATATATTAATAACAATTTTGAAAAGATTATCCTAACATATTTTTTATAAAGAAGAAAATAACTTGAAAAAATGAAAGAAAATGGTCCATTCAATGCAATTTATTAGAATGGAACCGTATTATAAGAGAAAAAAGCCTGTGTTTATTATTAAGAATACCTACACACTCACACATCTAAATGATTAGTCTCGTCTACTCGGCGCTTTGTCTCGATATGCTGACGCTAATCGAAAATAAATGCCAAGTTCGCACATTTTTAAAAATATTATATGACTGCTAATGTTTAGAAGCCTGAAAAAAAAAAGTTGCAGCAAGGGCGTTTAAGGGTTTTCGGCAAAAGAGGAAGTAGCGAGTGGATGAAAACTTTTAAGCGGAAGGGTGAGTACAGGAATGTTATTTATATTAAGTTCATACATTATACTATGCTGACCTAGGGCTCTCACTAATTTTGTTTCGTGCTAGATCTGTTTACCGCTTAATGCTTATGATTATTTTCTGAATAACCGATAAACGTTCTTTGTTGATTGCATATTGCAAACATTTGTTTATTTATTTATTTATTTTACTGGTTAGTGAAGTAACAGCAGTTTTTATTTATTTATATTTTTTTTTATGGACGAAAAATTATTTTAGCAGAAAACTTACCTATGTCCCTTAGTATTTATTATTTTTCTACATCCAAAGGACAGAGAAAAACGATCTAGATGCATATATATGTCGCGGTTAAAAGCCCAAAATTGGGTAATGTCAACATTCATGAACTAAGTCCATGAATATTTGGTTATATTCTTATATGTTTGGACATTCAACAGTGTATGTCGACAATTACAGATGGGCTCTGGTCAAAACAAAAAGCCAATGCCAATAGAGTTGCGGCAGTCTGACGAACTCTAGTCCAGTGTTTCTCAACAGGAGCCATATGGCCCCTTTGGGGCCACAGAAAAAATCGGTGGGTATTAAAAGGCAGACATGGGTTTCGGGATTCCAAGCAATCCCGGAACATATGTTTGCATTTTAATGCTCATTTATGCTTTTTTAACGTGAAAATTTTTATTACAGTTTACTTGCACAAAGTTACTTTATTATTTTCACCTTATGTTCCAAAAGTGACCGCGCTCAGTGGCTGTATTGTTGTTGTAAAACAGTACAGTGTTGTTCATTTTATATAGCTGTCAGTTTTTTTAACCCTTTATAGGGCCATTTTTTTGTAATATCGGTATGTCAAAATATTTTTGAGATTTTGTTTTGTTTCAAAAAAGAAATTCATATGGGACAGTAAATAAGATAAGCATGTTTTTCCACCACCCCGCCTTTGACGGGGGGATAGCAGGGGTGATTGCGACACAAAGTAAAAAACCCTGAAAAATTTTTATGCAAAAAGTCGGTATCACTTTTTATGCACCATAAATTATAAAACAGCTTTTATACACATATAGCTACAACGACATGTTTAAAATATCTTTTGAAATTAAAATTTATATTTTACTTACCTACTTCTAACTAATAAGAAAAATTTAATTAATTAATTTTTTTGCAAATAAATTGTACCTAATTTATAGTAAAACATAATGAATAGAAATTTCCCATGACTATATATTTTTTGCAAAATTTTTGCAGTGAAATAAATTTTCTGTTTAGAGTTATTATTTTATCATTTATTTGTCGAATATCTGCAACTTTTAAAATTAAAGTTGAGAAAATAACTCAAAGTCCAACGCCGATTTCAGGAAAAGGACGTTAAATGGGTTATTATGCAAAAAAATGAGTTCAACTTTTTGCGATGTTTCTCGGAAAAATAACTAAAACCAAAATAAACTCCAAGTTTTTTTATCGTTCTTTTAAAAATAAAATAAAGTCCGGAAAAAAAATTACCAATGTTCACATCAGGAATGTAAACTTCGCCAACCCCGGGGTTTGGCGGCAAAACAAAGTTCAAAATGGCTCGAACGCCAAGTTATCCGTAACAACGAAAGCACGTGGGACGTGGTATCTTATGGAACAAAGATGGTTGGCACCGTTACAACCCTTGCTGCATAAAGAGTTGCTGCAAAGGGAATGTTAATTGCTTTTTGGCATTTTTTTTTTGTTCCCATCCGCTAAATTTTCAATTTTGAAGATTAAAAAACTCCAATTTTTAAAACAGGATATGGAGGATATGAAAAACCCGGATTTCCGGGGTACACCCGGAATACAATCACCCCTGGGAATAGTTACAATATTTTAATATTGATGCATGTGGTAGTAAATATATTTCCCAGAGTCTGTGCAAGATTCTGCGGATCAGAAAAAACGTAAAATAGCTTACTATAAACATCTATAATTTGATGAATTTGGTGGGAAGCATACTTCCCACCTCTTTAGAATAAGTTAAATTACTAATCAGGCCCGTCATTCCAAAATTTTCCAGGGGGAAGGCAAAGGGTATGTATAAACTCTATGTATATTGCATTAAAAAACAAAATACATATACACATATAAATTCATTATAATTCAAAGGGGGGAATTGATCCCCCTAAATGACGGGCCTGTTACTAATGTGCGCATTTTATGACTTTTATTATTTGACAGAAGGAAATGTTGTTATAAAAAGCAAACATTTACTGAAATATTAAAAAGTGGTTGATAAACTAAAATTTGCATCCTTAAGCAACTGCGTATTCTGTCTATTTAAAAATTTGATTCGGACTGCTATATAATAATTACGTATATGACGTAATTCTATGAATTCACCTCTTTTAGGTAAAGGAACAATTAAATAAATACTCCTCCCTTCATGCATCAAGTTTTTAGTTCCTAAAAAAAAATCTTAAATTTAATAATTAATTATCATATATTAATAACAATTTTGAAAAGATTATCCTAACATATTTTTTATAAAGAAGAAAATAACTTGAAAAAATGAAAGAAAATGGTCCATTCAATGCAATTTATTAGAATGGAACCGTATTATAAGAGAAAAAAGCCTGTGTTTATTGATAAGAATACCTACACACTCACACATCTAAATGATTAGTCTCGTCTACTCGGCGCTTTGTCTCGATATGCTGACGCTAATCGAAAATAAATGCCAAGTTCGCACATTTTTAAAAATATTATATGACTGCTAATGTTTAGAAGCCTAAAAAAAAAAAGTTACAGCAAACGCCGCAACTTCTAATTCTTTTTTTCCCCCTTTTAATTTTCTCATGTCGTTTAGTTAGAGATGGGCGAAACGGATCTTTTTAGTGATCGGATCCGATCCGAACCGATCCCTAATCGGATCCGGATCTTTTAGACGGATCCAGATCCAATCCTCTATTGATATTAAACATTTTACCCTCTGCACTACTCTGTCAGTCGTGACTGATCCCCATGAATTAGCCATGCCTGACGCCCTTCTCGACGGTCTTGCGGGGGCCCGTTTCAAATACTATTTAATATAAAAAATAAAAGATGTTAAAGAAAATGATAATTTACCGGTCTTTCGTTTATAAGAGCAATTTTTAAAAAATGTATGAGGTGTAGAATTGGCCGCTTGTTCAACTAAGAAAGTCAAAAAATCCTTGACAACCAAAAGATCAATTTACGTTAGGCACGTGCTTGGATTTGTAGCGTCAGATACAAATCCAATTCTAATTAATCGGATCCGGATCCGACTCGCGGAGCGAACCTTCGGGTCGGTTCGAACCGATGAATCCAAAAACTTTTTTTGAGTTGGCAATGGATCCAGAGTCTGAGGCTTGATTGGCTGGAAAGGATCGGTTTTCGATCCGAACCGTTCAGTCCTCGCCTTTGCCCAGGCAACCTGAGAGTTTTTTTTTTTTTTTTTCGTTTATGCATGATGTTTGGATGCTCATTTTTCACCGACTTCCTACAAAGGAGGAAGTTATAAGTTCTCAAAGGTTATGTTTTTTTTTGTTTGTTTGTTCATCGATAACTGCTCACTGGCTGAACCGATTTTGATGAGTCCTTTTTTTAATCGATCGAGGGTGATTTCCCATAGGTCCCGTACCTTTGTTTGAATATATTCGGTAATTAGAACAAAAGTTATGGGCGGAAATGAAGTCATTTTTTTTTGCTTTTTCATCCATAACTTTTGATTAAGGGAACCAATTTTCCAACCACGGGAATGATTTTTTTAAATCGATTGAGGGTCGTCTAACTTAAATATCATTCATCTATTTGACTAAAATTGTCTCTAGAAAGAACTATATGAATGAAAAATAAACACTTTTTCTTTTAATTGGAAAGGCTTGCCTTGATATTTATTTCATTGTTGAGTAAAATATTAATAAATATAATATAAAACTCATTGGTAGAACGAGCTTGTTACCATTAACCAATAATACTAAAAGCAATTATAATAAGAGTTTGAGTGAAGGCTGCTCTGAAACAAAAAATAAATTCACTTAGTTAAGTAGTTACGACTTTTTAAAATCAGCTTCAAAACGGAATTTATCATACAAGTGATTAGCTTTCAGTTCCAGTCATTCAAAGTGGGTGCGTGATTTCATATTTTTTTAATAAAAAAGAATATTTATATAAAAAATGCATTTACACTAAAAAGGAGAAAAAAAATAGAACCGACTTCAAAGTAAAAGTTGCGCTAAAATGTAAAAAATAAACTCATTCTTTCAACATTATCGATACAACTTTTAAACATAGTTTCAGAAGTCGCTACAAAAGTATGATAGATAAAATCTTTTGTAATCATGAATTAATTACAAATAGTATAAATGATTCACAGTGTACAGCAGTTCCAATATGAAGTAACACATGGTGCAATGGTAATTGGACTGCCATAATTTTGCATCGATTTCTTAAACTATGTTTAAAGCTTGTATCGATGTTGAAAGTATGAGTTTATTTTCTATTTTTTAGCGCAATTTTTAATTTGAAGTCGGTTCTATTTTGTTTCCTAAAAATTATTTAATGTTAAAGCTACTCTTTTGATTTTTATTTACAAGTAGAATTCACGAATCAAAACATAATTTACAACATTAATACATTAAAACATAATTAAGATTTTTTAATTACGATTTGAAATATAATTCACCCATTGGAGTTCATAGAATAGGTGTCACCTAGTCCCCCGGAAAAAAGAGGAAAGAAATCAAACTTTTCTTGTGTTGAAGAAATTTGTAGTTTTGTTTATAACTTATATTAGTTTTACTACTACAAAAAAAATCTTTAGAAATTTTATTGTATTTTTTTGGTGTAAATTCTCATTAAAATACATTATATTCATTCCAGCGCATTATTCGTAGCTAAATTCTATTAAAGTCTGCAAAAATTACTGAAGTAGTTGATAATATAATTTTAAAAGTTATAAAGAATTGCATTATTGGGGGAGGTTCCCACGCCAAAAAGAGAATTTCCCAAATTGTTTTCAAAATATATTAATATTTCCTATATTGAATTAAAAATTTTGACTTTTCGGTAGGGACTCTGACCCTCTGTAATATGCATTTGATATAATATAAACATATTACAGAGTAAGTTCCCTGTCAAAGGAAAAAAAGCACTGTAAGCGATCAAGTTGCATCAAATACAAAGTTATCCTATGAGATTTTTTTGTGTTGTAACTATTTTATTTTAAACATTCAACTAAAATGACGTTCCCAAAATAAAAAAAACCTAGTGTTGCGGAAGTCCTGACTTCTAAATTATTTTATTTATTTGCATTTATTTATCCTGATGACAGGACGGGTTCTGTACCTACTAGAACCCTCACTACCACTATTTCACGTGATGAATGAAAATGTATTATTGCATTAAAAGAATGGGTTCCTGTTTTTAAGGAAAGTAAAAATGTCTAGAAAAACATAAAGAACGTGCTTATTTGCATGACGATCAGAAAGAGGCTTTAGGATGGCTTACGCACGGGGCAAGGTAGTGGTTAGTTTTAACTTAAAATAAAATGTAATGCATTAAATTATTGCAAAAAATAATTTCAATTGTTGGAACAACGAGTGACTGCTGCGTACCCGAACGCCCGAACCGCCTGGCCGCTGCCGCTAAAACGAGCTGATTTTCCGTTACCTTTCTCCAAATACTCAGGGTCAAACGAAATTTGTCTTTCCCTACTTGATCAAATGTCAAGATATTTTCACTAGCGCTATCTGACGGCGGTGGAAACATCGCGACATGTTTCCGCTTAGTTGAGGCTCCTTCCTTTTAAAAACGCTGCCTTCCCCTTCCCCCCGTACTCACTGGTTGACAAAGGCGAAGAAAACATAAAATCTTCTCAAGACCGCAGCCCTGCCTGATACCCGATACTGCTTCCATTCCATTCCCCTTCCCCTCCCTCCCTCATTACCTGCCGCGAGGATTGGACGATTCGGATCGGAACCGATCCGTTCCAGCCAATCCAGCGCTGATTTCCGGATCCGTTGCCATCTCCAAAAGAGTTTTTGGATTCATCGGTTCATCGGTTCGAACCATCCGATCCGACGGTTCCGTACCTCTGAGCTTCGGATCTATCATTCCATATCCGATCCATCTATCCATCCGGTTCGGATTCGGATCTTGAACCCGTCGATCTTTTTTGCGGATCCACGAATCCACCAATCTTTTTTCGGATTCGTATCCGAAAAACCCGATCCGATCCGGGATCCTCATCTCTACGTTTAGTTGCATATTTAGCATTGATAATATATGTATGCGTGGATGATATTTGAATATTAAAGACTTCAGTAATAATGAACTGTATCACGTTTTTTATCTTTTTTACAAAACTACATGTAATATAAAACTATTAGCTTAAATAAATAAGATATGATTAATATTTTGTTTATAAAATAATAGTTATATATCTAACAATATTAAACTATTGTGAAAGTCCGCTCTTCTGAACAATGGTTCAAGGGTGAATACAGGGAGGGATCAAAAAAATGGAATTAGAGTTCTGAAATTAGAGATTATATGAATAACAAGCTAAAAATTTAGCAATTCCTCCCCCCCCCCCCCTTAGCTAATAAAGCTCAGGTCCGACTCGGGGCCCTGTGGTAATGTATTCAAGAGTTGTAGTTGCTTTGGAACTGAATTCTGAGGAGGGGAACTTGTTATTGTAACACAATATATGATACACATCCTGTTGGCAACTAAGAATTCTCTACTTGTTCCCTATGCCGTAAAAGAACTGGCGAATCCTTCCAAACCCCTACCGTTGCCCTAACATTTCGCAATACAGTTTAGGAGTCGTTCATAAATAATGTCACGCTTCGAGGGAGAAAGTGTGACAGTTCGTGACGAGGGGAGGGGGTAACAAGAAGTTTTGACAGCGCACATTTTAATTTCTATAAATACATTTAAAATCAGCAAATTAAACTTATTTTATGCTAAAGTAATATAGCGTGAGATGTGACAAAGGGGGTAGGGGGTATGTTGAAGTGTGACACTTAGTGAAAAAGGGGGGAGGGGGTCAAATATATTGAAAAAAGTGTGACATCATTTATGAACGGTCCCTTAAAACCCCGATTTTAGAATGTCAATTTAAACAACTTTTCAGTGCTAGAGCAACCGAATCCTCCCTCCCCTTATACTCTTACCCCTGAGGACACACAAACGATAACCTAGAAATGCGTTTGTAAAACTTAAATTTCGAAAAAATTTGGAACCCCCCCCCCCCCCCCCGTTTCCCTAACGTCATCAAAAACAGCCTGCCATTCCGTTTTCTGCAATTTCCGGGAGAAGTCCCCTACCCTCCTCCACCCCTTCCCATCACCAAAAATATACTAAAATAACGCACATTTCCAGAGATAATCCCGAATATCAGCTTTCCCAAACAGCTCTATAAATACAGCATTAAACTGCGAATTTATCACTTAAATTTCAAAAAAATTCTAGAAGTGTGCCCCCTCCCCCCTAACGCCACCAAAGAGTTTAAAACTACGATTCTCGTTCTTCAATTTCAAAGTAATGCCCCATAAAAATCCCCACTTAACCCTAATATAGCACCACCCAAAATTTAGTTTTCAGTCTCTCAATTTCGAAAAATTTCCGTCACTTCTCTTTTCGTTAACATGATAAAAGTAGTCTCAATTTCCATTTTTTATACATTTAATTCTAGAAATTTTTAAGGAGAGACCCCTCCCCCTCTTTTCCCCAGGAAAAATAGCCTAAGGGATCATTCATAAATGATTTCACTCTTCGAGGGGGGCGGGGGGTTCGTGAAATTGTGACAAAGTGTGACAAAGGGCGGGGAGGGGGTAGCAAGAAGTGTGGCATCATGCATTATGCAACATAGCGTGACGCGTGGCAAAGGGGGGGAGGGGGGTCCGCTGAAGTGGGACATGTTGTGACAAAAGGAGGGGAGGGGGGTTAATTATATGGGGAAAAAGCGTGACACATTTATTACGGCCCCTAAAGTAACGTTCTCGGGAGGTCCCTTTTTTCCTAAAATCTGCAAAATGCACCACAAAACTGCGATTTTAGCGTATAAATTTCTAAAACTTTCGGAGAAATCGTACGAACCCGTTCCCCTAATGTCACCAGCGATAGCTTAAGTACATATTTTGAGGATTTTAATTTAGAAAATTATCCTCAAAGAGTCCCCCGTGAAACCCCTTTTCTCTAGCACTTCAATTCCATAAACTTTTCAATGTAAAGTGATATGTAACCACACCTAGATATAAAGCAATTCTCTGCGAAGATAAAAAAACGGGAGGTGCGAATCTAATAAACATGTCGATTAAAAAAATGCATTGCTTTTGAAATGACCGTTTACTATATACGTTAATTTATTTATCCATTTGCTTGTTCTCCCCGGCACTCCCGTCTTCTAAATTTGTTTCTAGCAATTACTTCCTCTTAAATAAGAAACTATCCGCCTTTGTTACCTACTCACACACATAGTCATTTTTGCAATCACGTGACTACGAATCAGCCAAATGTATTACCCGAGAAGAAAATCATCCGAGACATTCATTCGATTCTATATTCCGAGAAGTAAACCAACCGAGTTATCGAGAAGTTCATCCGAGTTCTCGAGAAGTTCATCCGAGTTCTCGAGATGTTCAACCGAGTTCTCGAGATGTTTAATCGAGTTCTCGAGATGGTCGTCTGAATCGAGTTCTCGAGAAGTTCAATCGAGTTCTCGAGATGTTTAATTGAGTTCTCGAGTTATCCTGAATAATCGAGTTCTCGATTATGATCACTCGATTATGCCCATCACTAGATTTTAGGGATAGGGAGTCCAACCAGGGGTACGTACCCCCTCCAAAAATAATGAAATAAATTTGTCATTATCCCATTAAATAATTTTTACTTATTCTTCTGCACTTTAATGTAGATTAATTGATTTTAAGGGACCCTAAGGAACAGACACACTCTGATGGGAATTTTATTATGCTCTGTTATATGAATTTTGAATTTATTTCGTCGAGTATTTAATGTTTGAAAGTTTACTTTAAGTATACATGCTGCATATAATCATATATATATATATATATATATATATATATATATATAAATATCCTTTGAACGGCTAATTTTAGATTAGATTTATGAGTAAAATTTGGCACATTGTTTACTAATTCAGTTTATCTTCTTTTTCATTTCACATTTGAAGTTCTCTCCTTTTTTTTAGTAGGTCTGCATGTGTCAAATTTTGAATTTTTTTGAGGTTTTGAATAAAATATTTTATCCAGTTTTCCTAATCGAATTTTTTATTCTTTCTCTTCGTTCATTTTTATACGTTTTTATTTTAATTACTCCAGAAACTGCTGCATTTACGGATCAAACACGTAGACATGCACAAATATCAGAAACGGCTGCATTTAAGGATGAAACACGTAGACACGCACAGATATATATACCATGCATTCATTTTTACTTAATGTTTCATAGATATGTAACATACTCTTATCACTAATAAAAGGTCTCAAATACAGTATATATTTTTCCCATGTTTAGGTTCACTTCATTTCAGAAGACGTACAGAACCTCATTTCTACAATGAGAGGTATTTTGTGAATCGAACTCAAGATTCTGAATTGCAGAAGCAACGGGGGCTTTTCAATTGGGGAAACGAGCCCGACGCCTACGGTTCCAGGCAAAGTGTATATGGAGATGGCCCTCGAAGATTACCTCTCATCAATGGCATTTGGCCTGCAGTGGATCAAGTAGAGCAGGTGATGGCTTTAGGTCCCCAAAGCACTCCTGGACCAAAGATAATGGTTAAAGAAGAAATTGACATTGCAGAGTTGCGAAATAAGCAGTTAGAGGAGTTAAGGAAACAACGCTACGAAGATGGCATTTTCAGCAGTAAGTACAATAAAAGTGTAGGAAGTGGCGGATTTACAAATTGAACCAGTCGCAATGTGTTTCTGGGGACCTCTTTATCATTGTTAAAATCCTATTTAGGATGTAAATTTTAATGAAATGGTCCACACATATCTATAAAAATTAATGCTTACAGATGAACTAAGTGAATTTTTTTTTTTTTTTTTTTTTGGGGGGGGGGGGGATTTTTTGGATCTGTTTTGGGATTTTTACATCACGGGGGCCCCTTACAGCTACGTTATTAACGATATTGTAAATCCGCCATTGACTATTGGTGACTTTAATGTCTAACAACATTAACTCCAAAATCCTCAGATGAAAAAAAAAAGACTTTTGATAAACTATTTTGTTGATACTTCTGAATGTAATAAATGAATGATTCAAAGTGATTCTATGGTACGTGACCTGATGCTCAAGTACGTGGCTTGAAGCTATTTAGCATAATTTTTCAAGTACTTTATTATCATAATTATTTGTTGCTTGATATCATAACAACGAGTTGTAAGTATTCATATCGACGTCAAACCATAGATATCACTATTGATTAATATATAATTATAAATCCGATAATGAAAACTATTTTTTCTATGGATTACAGGGAAAGACATATTGGTGCACTGTTTTACAGAGGTTTTTTTTCTTCTTAAGCTAGCTATTCTACCACCGACTAGATAAAAAGGTAAACATCAGGTCCAATGCAGAAAATTTTCAGAACAGATATTTATGAGGCTATATTTTTGGTACTTGCATTGATTCATTCAGAGAAATTTTGCGTTATGAAATTAACATTGTGTTTCTATTTCCAAATACCCCAATCGAAATACATTGCATGAACCAGACATGATAACCAGACCCGGACTGGCTCCCTCTGGGGCCCTCGGGCAGGTACTGAAAAGGGGCCCCCTGGAGGGGTTTCTTCCCCGGAAATTTTTTGAAAATTATGTGTCACGAAACCGTTTTTTACCCTTTTTAGGGTCTTAAACAGTAGATAAACTAAAGCGACATTTTTGTATTAAATGAGAAAAAAAATCAAAACAGTGTTTTAAAGTTATGCTTGACTAATTGTTTAGTACAACGAAATTTCATGCTATTTTTAATATGTCTCAATTACGTAGAAACTGGAGAAATTGTAGTATTAAACTATAGAATACAATGAGAAAGGAAAAAGTCATTAAGTAAGCCAAGAGCACTTACTAAATAATAAACCTCTATTTATTAAATGAACAATGTTGCCATATGCTTCAGTACTGTATGAAATCATTTGAATATAATTTTCATTATATTATAAAATTAAAAATCTGCCCTTCTGAATGATTTTCTAGCTAAATGAAAATATGTCCTTCTGAATGATTTTCTAGCTAAATGAAAGGTCAAAATTATGTTTGTTAAGAATTACTTTTTTGAAAATATATACATTATCTTAAAAATCAAACATAGATTTGCTCCAAGTTAAAATTTTAAAAATATTATTTGCTTGTACTAAGAAAATAATAATAAAATGAACATTTATTTCATTTAAATCACAAGCTTGTTTATCACTCCTTTGATTTTTTCTAGCAGGAGAAGTTTTTCTACCAAGTTCCAAATGAGCGAGTAATTACTTTGTAAGCACTTAACTGGTTAGTGACTACAAACAAATCAAGCAAAACATAAATAGTTTTTAAATTTAAACCGTTGACTGATCAAATTCTTTGCTACCAATTTTGACTAGCAGTCAAAACTTCTACGAGATATGTCTTTAAAAAAAGTTATGACATTAACTTATTTTGCTGCATTTTCATCTCCTTCACTGTGCAAAAACTCATCAACAATTGCTGAAAGAGTTTTCTTGTGGTTTGCAATGCTTGCTCCACCGTCGTCGCTCATGTTTTTGTTGTAATCTGTATAGTTTGTCACGGGGCAGTATATTATCTCTTGATTTGTTTCTCTCATACTGCCATTCTTTTATAAGACGCACTCAGAAAAACGCCGGTTCTTCTTATTAACCCAAAGGGTATTAAACTTATTCAAGCACCAGTACCGGATCTTGGAGTTTTGCGTGATGGGGCAAAACTTAAAATGCCACCCCTCCCCTCCAGCTAATTATTGCTCATATTTCGTAAATTTTTATGATCTGGCCAATTTTTTAGGGGGTTTTCACCTTGTGGGGGCGGGGGCACTGATAAACCCATAACATTTTTCAGGCCCAGATAAACTACCATCAGGTTCTTTTACATGAACATTAGGGGGATAGCGCCATATAAGGGGTCTCCCCTTAACTGGAGATATGAAATTCAGACAGTTGAAGGGGGTAAAGGGGGATTCTCCCGCGGGAAAATTTTGAAAACCATATGCAAACTGGTGCGTTTTGAGGCCTTAGGAAACGCATTTGGGACTGCAAAAATGTTAGGGAAAAAAAGAAGCAAATTAAAACTTTTAAAAGTTTAGACGCTTTTACTAATAAAAATGCCAAATAAAATGAGCATTTTTTTAATAATCCGCCCCCCCTCTCCGCCTTCTTGCTAACGCTCATATCGAAGAGACACGTGTCTGCCTTTTCAAATGACACTTGCAAGCAACCCCTTTCGCCTTTTCCCGAACAGATGCTTTGAAAATTTGTAAAAGACAAATTATTACATTGTTTGAGCATAGCATGATTTATATTTCACTATTACAATGGGAAAAAACCTTGACTTTTTAAAATATAAATTCTTAAATTTTGGCATTGCGAAATTTCCCGCCCCCCCCCCCCTTAAATTTGCCGTCCCAGGAGCTCTTGCCTGTCACAGGAGCCGGCCGACTTAGCAACGACGCAACATATTCAGTATAAATCAATTTTGGAGCTTCCAACAGTTTATTCAAATAAATAACTCTATATGATCAATTTCATTAGCAAAATAGCCGATCAATAATCAAATTGGAGCGCTGAACTAGGATTTTATTTCTCTCTTTGCAAAAGTTAAATTTTCAAAAATAAATATATTTTTCTTTTTTTTTTATTGTATTGTCTTTCTTCTTCTTTTTTTTTTTTTTTTTTTTTGTGCATCACAGTTGAATATGCCCCCCTCACTCCAGATCCGGCACTGCCTGGCATCCTTGGAAAATTACTTTCTCATTGTACCTTAGTCAACTTGTAGTATAACCTGTCCTGTTCGTGATATTGTCTATCTATTTATACATAAATACCGTGTTTTACAAAGTACTATAAAAAATAAGATTCACCTTTTATTTTTAAGCAATTTTAAAGAAAAATGTAATTTTTAACACTTATTAAAATAGTATATTGCAAAAGGCAAAAACTAAAGAAAAGAATTTTTTACTACTTTATAAAACAAAATTGGCCTTTAAAATAGAAGTCATGCAATGAGTTAATGAGTGGAAGTAAAATCTTCGTCAAGAGCGCAATAAGAAATTTGGGGACCCCTGGAGGTGAAATAAATATGGGGCCCCCTTAAATATCCTTGAAAACATTAATATGAGTGCCCAGTATTTGAATTGCTCATTTTTTCATCCAATTCCTATTCTGTACAATTTGCATGAAACATCATTTATTGCGAGGCCCTACCTGTATCCCTGTGGTCTATAGTATGGGGGGAAGGACATTTGAAATATTGAAGGGGCCCCTTTTCAATTCGGGGCCCCCTTGGTTGGCGGCTGCCAGTTCCGCCCACTGGTCTTTGTTTTTATTCTTGAAGTTGACTTATAGGCTGTTATCAAATCCGTTCACGTTAGCAGCTCCGACAAATGAGCAAGCAATAATATTTTATGTTGAAGTGCCCCATCTATCTAGTTTTGATTTTACAAGCTCATACAAAGCAAGTCCAATTGGGCCATCGACCACTGTTATGTCTAAAAGTCTTAAAATTTTGTCAGATTGCGATAGTGAAGCATCCTGGGAAAAAGCGTAATGAAGAGGCAAATAGTTATGAAGAAGTTAAAGATCTGTAAAAAGAAGTTCGGATAGAAAATTATTTTGTTCATCTTCCCGTTTGGGGGCCCCCTAGTACGGAGGCCCTCGGCGATCGCCGACCAGCCGACCTGGCCAGTCCGGGCCTGATGATAACTGCTTTTTAAGTGCATGAAATGGAGGAGTTAGGAGACCACTTGTAGACAGTCAACAATGTTAATGAATATTTTTCTCATCTTCAAATTGATCATTATGAAAGGAAATATGATTTTAATGAGAAATGCATGCTCTTATGGGGGCTGACGTGCAAAATGTAAGCGAAAAAAGACTGTTTCAGAAATCTTTATCAAGAACATAATAAAGGGGGAATACGTATTATTTTCCTTGTACTCTTTTTACAGATAAAAATTTAAAGAAATCATCAAATACTCACGATAGAAATGTTTGACATTTATTTATTTATATATATGCTGTGCTTACACTTAATTAAAACAGTAATAATATTTTGAACATCTGTGTTCTGTTACATTTGGACTTCCATAGATTTATGGATCAATCAGGTGCAAAGCTTGAGCCTGTACTTTATAAAAAAATCATTAACTTGCTTCCAACTTATTTTCCTCGAACGTACTTTGCAAATTAAAATTAAAAAAAACATTTTAAACTTGAGGAATATCTCAGAACCACTGTGCTTTTATTTCATCATCATCGGCATGACAGCCTGTGATGGGTCAAGGTTTTCTTCAGAGCATTCCTTCGTTCTGCCTTCCTGCGGACCAGGGTTCTTTCGATTTCGAAGTTATTTTCTATGTCATTTAACCTCTTAGTTTGGATTTCCTGAGAATTGTATGTCCTGTGGGTTTGTAATTGAAAATGTGTGCCATGATTGTTATCTTTGCGTTCATTCTGGAAACATTCTCTGCAAATACCGTTCAATACGACTATCACTTCAATAAACTGTATGATGTCAATTTCTCTATACATTCTCTAAAGTTCTACAATAAATATTTTTCTTTAGATTCTGTTGAATTTTCACTGTTCCAAATGACTTTCCTTTCAGAATAAGCTATCTTTCTATTAATTAATGTCCAGGTCTCTGAGGCATACGTCAAAATGAGTCATACTTTCATTTAACTAGTAAAAATTGACTTAATCTTATGATTAATTTCCATAGAATTTCCTTACTTATATCTTTCGCAAGTTGCATTTTGCTTTTGAAAAAATGGGAAAGGTTCTAGAAAAAAGACTAGTGGAGGATTTACGTTGAATCGGATGATATACATTAATTGTACAGATAATCATAATTTTCAAACTCAACTTAATATTTAAAAAACGATATTATTATACAACAAATCACTGCGAAAACTAATTACGAATATTAACAAATGTTTGAAACATGGAACTAATTACGAATATTAAAAAAAAATTTCAAAAATCTTACTCAATATCTTGAAAATTTACATTCAATAGATTGTTAAACCATCAGTAGTTTAAACTTTTGAAAAAGAGAGAGAGAAAGAAAGAAGGATAGGTGCTACTGTTCTGCTGAATCATTTTTGCAATGGTTGCTGATGTGAATCAATAAATCATTTTTCGTATCTCAACTTAAAACATTATTTCTAACTAATCCTGCAAGTTCCTTTTTTCTAGGCCAGAAGAAAACGGTATTCAGCACAAGTGGGAATTCAGTCTTGATCGATCCAACTATTCCTCGAGAAACAGTAGTTTCATTAGTAAATACTGAAGATGGTGATGCATTATCCATTGCCCTGTCTAAACCGAACAAAAGTGAAACCAAGATACGTCGGAAACACCGACACCGCATGGGACGTAAAAGGAAGTTGCGAAGACATCCTACTTATCCAAGCTATATTGTGTCCAGGGATTCTCGAGTAGAAACCAGTGGTGTTGCCCCACCATATGTCATGTACCATTTTCGGCATGCAAGCAAAAATGGCGTTGAAGAGTTACGAAGAAGACCTATTGAAAGTGTCCTCTCTCCATCTGAAGTTGCAATCCTTGGGGATTTTGATACCTCTTGTGTTGAATCAATTCATGGTCGCGAAGTACCAATTCTAGCTCCACAAATAAACCATGCCTTTGTATATAGGTATGAAACAAGGAAGAACAAGCAATACCCTTTTAATCGCTATATGCAAGTGAAGTATAGATGCATAAACGGCTTTGTTTTTGAAAATTCAAAAGAGGAAAAGTTACGATGTAAAGAAGGACAATGGGTTGGTGAAATGCCACATTGCATTCAACATACAAACTAAATAACATGTCTGCAGAGGACTAACTCATTAACACCAAATCATTTTCGTCTGTCTTTCTTGTTGAAAGATATTTTGAAGTGAATATTCAACGTTTAATAAAATTATGCCAGCTTTTTAGAATTTAACAACACGATGAACTATCGTATTTCTATAAAAACAGAACTGAAACTAAGAATTTTGAAAAGTTAAGACATAAAACACGTAAGACTAATTGTTTAAAAGTAAATTGTGTAATTGTGTGTAAAAATTGTAATTGTTGTGCAAAAAGAAATTTAAACTGTTACAAAGTTGGAAGTAATCTGCTGTAAGTCACTTTGTTTTTCACTCGAATCATTTTATGTTAATGTTAGAAAATGATGTGTAAGAGATATCTATAATATTGCAGACAAACAAAAAAATCTGATTCATGGTCGAATGCACTAACCAAATTTGTTCTCTGTATTCTAATATTGAAACATGTTCACATATCTTCAAAAAAAAAAAAAAAAAGTGCAAGAGAAACGAAACAGGAATATTCATTGCACAACCTGGAATTATCTAAATAGAATCAAAAGAGGAGGATAAATTATATAAATTATACTTATACGTCGCTCGTTTTGGTTACTTTTATTTTTAAAATTGTTAATATGAATCAATATGTAACAAATGAAACATTGAATGAAAAAGAACAATAAATTATTTTAAGCAAATGCATGATTTTTTTTTTTAAGTCTCTAAATCAGACCTAATTATCGGTGGTCTGTAGACACACCGTTATTGTTACATGAGCTCTGAATGTGGAGGGTTATTGCTACTGAGTAATACCATGATAAAAATTAAATCAGCAGTTTTTCCAACGGAAGTGGAAATGTATTTCATTTAGCTGTTGTCATCTGATCTTGTATTTGAGACACATATTTCAAAACCCGTACCGTTATATGCACAGAATTCTTTTTTTTTTCTTCCGTCCTTTTTCTTTAGAACTGCTAATTTGGCCTGAACAGAATTAAGTAATAAGGCTTGGACCAGGTCGATACCTAAACAATAAATGCACTTGAATGTCAGTATGTGTTCATAGGATAATGTATTGGGAGTGATGAAATATACTTGCAGCACAAACATAAACACTGCATGGGGTTTTTTGAACTATTTTGAGACAAATTTTAATAAAAGTTAGAAAAACGTCCAACAGATGACGCTCAATCTCTAAACAAACGTGATAATTAGCATTATGAATCATTAGTTAGCAAAGGCGTTGTTGTTCAAAGAAAAGAACAAAAAGCTCAACATGTCCGGTCGTCATTTATAAATATCTGTAGCCTAGAGCCAATGTTGTTTATAAACAGTATTCTCTGTTCGTATGATTGGGTGAAAAACTGTCTTCGGATTTCGTCTTTTTTGTTTCCTGTTTTGTCGGCACTTTTTTCAGTCTGCACTTTTTACTTCTTATTCTCCTTTGGACATAAACCTTGGTTAATGGTTATACTGCCTCCCCCCCCCATACTTACACTTAGACCATAAACTAGATAGACAAGATCTGGGGGCGTGGTCGGTAAGCAGGAGTCTTTCCCCGGAAAACAGGTGATGGAGTCCTTCGGTGAGAGAGGGCTTCGTCGTGCCATGTTAATTCTCGTAGAGATTTGAAGAGTGATTTATTTTAATTTCTTATTGTATGACAGAAACATTTTAACACAATTATTTTCTATCACACGCAAGGAAACAGTTCATAGATTAATGGACAAGTGTTTTTTTATTGGTATTACCAATAATTAATTAGTAATAGTGATTTGAAAATGATCTTATATATTGATCTCATTGAGAGTAGGAATTAATTTCTTGCCCTCTTTTGTGAAACTTAATGTCATGCAGTAAAGCTATTTGCAATGAATACAATTCGTATTGCTTTTACAAGGTTTTTAACTGACTTCAACCTCATTATGTCTTGCATTTGAGATATCAATGCGAAAAGTAAAAACATTTGTAATATTACGTTGATAAGCCAAACATCAAATATATCTATTCTTTTCTTTTTCAGTTCATTGAAAAATAAGGAAGGAAAAACAAAAGCGTTTAAGCTGTTTTTCTTTTCAAAATTTGAAATAAATTTAAAGAAAGCAACAGCATGAAGAAAAAATTTTAGTTTTGAAAATAGTTTTTAAAGTTTTTTAAGTTCAGAAAATTGTTTACTTTAGAAAATTGTCAGTTAAAACTTTAATGTTTCTCCGATACAGTTCGTAAATCTAAAATTAATAGTCATGTGACATTAGCCTGTAGTCGTGAAACTGTGACAAGGGGTGGGGGGGGGGGGTATGTTGAAGTGTGACACTTTGTGACAAAGGGGGGAGGGAGTCAAATGAATGGGGAAAAAGCGTGACATCATTTATGGACGGTCCCATTGTACCCTTAATTAAAATGCGATTGTTTTTTTAATGAATTACACAAGGTGAAGTTTGTTCAAAGATTGCAAACAAACAGAATAAATTAATTTATTAACTAAGTGTTGTGCAATACAGTCAGAAATACAATATATATGTAATATATTGGTAAGGGGGAAGCATGAAATGCATTTTAAACATAATTCTGAAAATTTAACAATTTTACTTACATTATTAAAAGTAGAGAATAAAAAATAAACTGGAGCGAACACACACATATGTATACTTGGTGACGCAACGAACGTTCGGCCTTTCTGCGAGTATATTTCAAGCATCGTTCATGTCTTTTAAGATTTAATATTATTGAAATGTTAATTTCAACGTTGCATTTATTATTTAGGGGGCGGGCATTATTAATAAAGCAGAATGGAATTTAACTACTGAAAAAAATAGTTTAATTTCTATTGAAAATTGCTCTTGATTTTTAAATAAAATTAATTTTGTGTATTTGTTACGCATTTTTGGTATTCTTTGATATTATTTTAGAAATGGTGTCGTAGTCATATTTTAAAGTATTTCTCAACAATTGCTTTAGTTAAGTTATATATATGACTTTCTTGTTCTTCATAATCAAGAATACGATACTCCAGAGATTTAAAAATAAAATTAAAATTTACGCTTTTCATTGTTAATATTGCTATTATGTTTAATAAATCAGGTTTGTGCTTTTGTGCACAGAATGGGTCTTGATCGTTTGCCTGAAAGCAATCTCAGCTCTTTTACAGATCAGAAGCAAGTTCAGAAATTGAGAAGACTTACCCACGTGGTATGGGACGGCGAAAAGCTTTGATCTCCGCCCCCTGTCAGTCAAACTGGTCCCCACCATTCCTGCTTAGGAACTAACAATGGCGAGTGAATAGAAGGGCTCGTCTAGTTACTATATGGTCTAAGTACTTACAAGCCTGTAAATCGTTAGATATGTGTATGCATATACAACTTGGAGAAAGTAAATACAAGAAGGTTGAGTGGATGATATTTTTTCTTAAAGGAAAATTGGACTTGTTCGAATTTCTATTCCTTTAGAGATGCCTGGGAGCTCGGAAAGGTTAAAATGTGCAAATTTTCATTATTTAGCTTATTCTCAAGATCCTGTCTATCTCATTCATACATGAAAGTCTGCCTGAAGGAAATTGGTTTTAAAAGTGCAGTAAAAGTAGCCGAAAAATCAAGAAAGCAGGGAAATAGAAGGGTGAGGAAACTTTTATGAGACAGAAAAACATAGCGCTAAATCTAAATCAGACAGAAAGAGGGTTAGCGAAAATAAGTTAGTACATCTAGTAATCAGTGAAATATAATTAAAATCAGGATTTGTAAGGCTGATCCATCGTAGCTCCTATATAGAAACATTTCTAAAAATATTTTTAAATTTATACTAGAGGCATTCTAGTAGTTATACTAAAAACGTAGGACGTAATAAAATTTAAAGAAACGCCACACAAAATAAAACTACTGTGTAAAACTACTGGAATGGATATTTTCTTTTAGTAAAATTGTGCATTCCGAAAGGATACAATTTTTCTTAACCTTGTCAGTATCAACGTTTTCATTCTACTTGAATAAAACCTTGTGACATGTTTTTGTTATTATTGTTTACCCGTCTAATAATTTCTCCCAATAAAGAGCGCCATTTGATACAAATCATTGTTTAAGATTTCAAGAAACATTACAAACAACGTCACGTACAAAGTTACATAAAACACAGTCAGTCTAAAACAAATCCACTCGTTATACTGAAGTTATGGTGGCTACTGACGCTAATACACAGTTACTCTACAGAATTGCCTGGAGCCGTATGTTGAGAAAGTGTCTTGTGACGTTTTTCTGTTTTTATCTCCCAAGACGATAAATTATGTAAACCCATAGAATAATGCTTGCAAACGAAACGTTTAATAAGTGAACACGTAAAGGGGCATTTTCGAAGAAATGAAAATTTTTGTGGTGAAGAACATATACTTTTAAATAGTCACCTTTCACTTGCCCTGCAAATAGAGCTATTTTCATAGGTGCGACAAAACCCGTCAAAATTGAAGATCTTCAGTTTACGTTTAGCCGCTGATAACGAAGCGATATAACAAGCTGAAAAAGTTCAAAACTTAAAACAGCAACATCCTCGAATTGAAATTGATTACATTTACGGCAAGTGTACTCGTAGTAGTAAGAAGTAGAACAACGCAGATAGGGCGTCACTATGAAAATTGTACGCACGTGTTTCGGAGTTGCAAGGAGTCACTGCATCAAGAAATGCGCCAAGTTTTGTTATCACACCTACCCCCCCCCCCCGAAAAAAATCGTTTTCTCTGTTTTAACTCCAAAGAAAGTGAACGCAATTGTCGTTTAAGTTGTGGCTTATCTATATTGGGTTACTGCTTATAACATACGTCTATCACCATTACCTCTTCATAACGGAAAATCATTGTTTATGTGAAGTATTAAAATAAAATAAATAGGTTATTTCTTTAAACCTAATTTTCCCAAGATGACCTCTTTCTTATATCTGTTGCGTAGCTAACCAGTGCGCAGTTCAACAAATATGCAGATACTACAATAGCAAAAGAGTTAACGACGCCTTTGAAAATGAATCGTATCTACAATTTGTCACAGACAGTGTTCACGTAACGTAGGGTACGCAAGTCGAAACTTTAATAAATGTCATTTATCTAAATAAATAAGTAAGTAAAAAGGCCTCAGATATTTAACACGAGTTTAGTCTACGCCGTAAAACTGAAAGTTCGAAAATTCGCTATCTGTGAGGAAACCCACAAGAAGTCCAGTTCTTTGGTTTTGAAAAAAATGGTTTTTCTTAGAAGACTTTCCTTTTCTTCATAACTTGACGTGTTCGTGTTTGAGTTAAGTTAGCGATGAAGGCTTATAAAAAAAATCCTTGAGAACAAGCACAAACGCCTGAATATACATATGTGTGTGTGTGTAATCAATTAGAGTTAGAATCAAGTTATCGCAGTATGTTTTACTGCAGTAGCATACATAGTCATGATACATTGCTCGTAGTTTAAAAAATTTTCAAGGTTGCAAATGCGTGTCTGAGGAAAATAAACAAACGATAAGACGCAGGTTTTTACGTTTGAACTTCCATAAAGAGGAAATTTTCGCCATGCAAATATTGGCTTTTGAGCAAGACGATTGAAAGTCACGAAATAGACCGATGTATAAGCAATTTATTGTTTTCTTTGTTAAACGTGAGAAGTGGAAGTCAATATGCGTGTTAAAAATTTGACATGAGTAAACTTGAGTATACGTGTTTAAAATTTAATGTAAAGGGACTCTTTTCTGATTATATGAAGATTTAAATAAGACAAATTAAATGTGTCATTACAGAACTAATGGGAAACATCAGTTCTGTAATTCTGTAATCTGTGTGCGAGGGAAAATCAGTACAAGATCTCGTACGAGCATGGCGTCATGTGTTTGTAGAATTGTAGAAAACTATGCTTTTCTTGCTCTAAATATGAAGTTTGTGTCCACTAATTAAAATCTTTTTTTAATCAAAAATGTGTGTCCATCTTCAATTACAATGTGAAAATTCAAAATATTTCTCGGAATATGTTCAAAGCAGCGATATATTTAAGGGACTGAGTTTCACTAAGCAGGAAAACAGCTGTTTGGGACAGGGGTTTTTGAGCTGATACCCTGAATATGAATTTGACACCCTGAGTTCAAATATTCAGTGTTTGTAATTCAGATATGCAATGCATTCAATGTTGTTGTAATTCCAATGTTTTTGCCTATTTGCTCGAATTTCTCAAAAAACACTGACCTTAATAAGATGTAGAGCTAACAGCTGATAGATAGACGGATGAATCAATTTCAAAATACTACGCTCAAAACGATATTTTTTTTCTTTGTACGACTGTCTTAATTACTCCTTTTAGGACTCAAATTTCGTCTTTGCCACCAAGACTGGATTGCGACCAATGTAGACCCTAAGGTCTTAAAGGGGCACAGTACCCCTTTCCAATTTTTTTTTTTCGTTTAGAAATCAAATAAAAAATAAGGCATGCATTTAATTCTAATTATGATCAGAAATGAAATTTGTAAGTAGAACCTCACTGTAATCAACCATTAAATTAAAATTATTTTTTTATCTTTTAAATTTTTTAAATTTCTTATATTTTTCTCAATTATATCTTTTTCAAAAGAATTTTTTTTTGTAATACTTCCCAAAAATTCTAGAATGAAAGTTAGCATATAATTAACTATCTGAAACTTAATTCAATTTTAATCTTTTTCTTCGTTAAAATCTCAGGAAAAAGGACAAAAAATTCAAACAACAGTTGAATAAAAGCAAACTACAAACTTCAGAGTCACACCGATGCTAATTTGTGTTAAACATACTCCGTGGAATATACATACTGTTACATCTTACATGCTTTATTCTAGACTGAATCAGATTACATTGCATTCTAGGTGTCGCTACTCGCCAATATTTAAGATACAGTCTTGCAACACCTTCCCTTTTACAAAGCAAAAATTTTTTCATATAATGCACATTATTTAAAAAACACTGATTACAATGAGAGAAAAATATATATGTACAAACTAAACATACAAGACTTCTATGTACACGGAGAATTATTTTGCAGTTAGTCCATAACGTTCAGGCGGTTTAACAGTTCGGCCAAACCTTTTTTTTTTTTTTTTTTTTTTTTTTTTTTTTTTTTTTTTTTTTTTTTTTTTTTTTTTTTTTTTTTTTTTTTTTTTTTTTTTTTTTTTTTTTTTTTTTTTTTTTTTTTTTTTTTTTTTTTTTTTTTTTTTTTTTTTTTTTTTTTTTTTTTTTTTTTTTTTTTTTTTTTTTTTTTTTTTTTTTTTTTTTTTTTTTTTTTTTTTTTTTTTTTTTTTTTTTTTTTTTTTTTTTTTTTTTTTTTTTTTTTTTTTTTTTTTTTTTTTTTTTTTTTTTTTTTTTTTTTTTTTTTTTTTTTTTTTTTTTTTTTTTTTTTTTTTTTTTTTTTTTTTTTTTTTTTTTTTTTTTTTTTTTTTTTTTTTTTTTTTTTTTTTTTTTTTTTTTTTTTTTTTTTTTTTTTTTTTTTTTTTTTTTTTTTTTTTTTTTTTTTTTTTTTTTTTTTTTTTTTTTTTTTTTATGTAAAATCAAGTTGCCGAACATACTCTAACTTCTCTTATTTCATGCAAACTCTTAAACTTGGAAAAAATCTAGCGGTATAATATTGATTAAAGGATGATTATCTAATGTAAATATATTCTTAGTTAATATAAAAACATTGATTTGTATTCATGGAAAACAGTAAAAATTAGTGTAAACCTGTTTAAGTATAGAAGAAATCATCGCTTTTTTGTAAAATTATTGTTAAATTAGCATGTATAAACCTATTGTTGTTCATTTTCTAAGTTCCAAATATTTCAATAAACCCTTTAATTGATTTGAATTTAGTAAATTACGAGGATCGATTGGATTCATTTTTATTAAGTCTTTACCTTTTCAAGAAGCTAATTGTTTGGTTCTCATTTAATTCTGTCTTTGATACTTTAGGAAAAAAGTTTTTAAAAAAATTTCTAAGTCTTAAACATTTCAAAATTACCTTTCACTTAAATTTTGTAAATTCCGAGGATTGATTTGATTGGTTTACATTAAGTCTTCCTCAAGAAGCTATTTGATTGGTTCACAATTAATTCTGTGTTTGATATTTTAGGGGAAAAAATTACAAATGAAAAATGATATATGCTTAAAATTAAAAGATAGTTGTTTATTACCCTATTATTGAGATGATTTTAAAATTAAATTAATGTTAGGAGTTGATTAAAAATTGTGAAATTTAATTCTGATGGAAATAATTATTATCGCTTTAACACGACAGTTAAATCTTGATATATTCTGGAAAAAAAAATACATTTAGTATGCCCAATGTTCTATTTTTAAGTAATTGATTCATTTAAAATTTTGTGCTCTGTTAGAGATTTCGTTTCAGGAATGTAGAAGAAGTGGTATCGATTTGTGAGTATATTTATGTTTAAGTATCCTAAAAACAATTGACTGTAGAAGTGAAGTCTCACTGCATGATACTTATATTTTTTCCACTTCTAGGGTCAATTTTTTTTTTTTTTTTTACCGTTATGTATAATTGCTTGAATATTTACAATTGTTTTGAAATGATTAAATTAAATAAACATGTACAAAATAGTTGTTGGGGTGTGTGATGTAAGTCGTGATGGTGGTGGGATCATCAACTTAAAAATTAAATTAATTTTCACTTTCAGGAAGTAATTGAGTAAAATATTCTATGTCTAAAAATAATTTCTCTCACTGGATGATAGCATCAGCATTTCAACTCTTGAAATTAAAAGTAAAAACATGCTACCAATTAAAAAACAATAAATTAATGTTACCACTTGCGAAAAACCAAAGTTGGAAATTAAAAATAACATCGGAAAACGATAAAGTCCAAAAAAATAATAATAATTTTTCTCTCGCTAGATGGCAGCATGATCACTCTTTCCAAAACAACTGGAAAAAGTATTATATTAACATTCAATTTAGCGCTGTAGCTATCAGGTCTTCATGGCATAGTCAGTTTGCGCGTTTACAATTTGACTGCCATGAAGATCTTTTGACGATGCGGGTTCGATTCCCGATCTAGGGAAGAGAAAATTCGAATTAAATAAAATAATTCCAAGTACTAAAATAATTAAATGAATGAATTAATGTTTCTCTCGCTAGATGGCGCCATGTGCATAACCTCAGAGTTCAAAAAATAATTTCTTTCACTAGGTGGCGTCATGAGCAATTTTAGTTGGTAACCGTTGTCATGGTAACCGCTATATCACCGTTGCCATTCCTAAAAACAAAACTTCGGTGTAACAAGTAAGAAAAACAACTCAACTCCACTCAGAAACCCTCGTCATCTTCCATGAGGTTAGCAGCAGGAACCCTACTACTCAACCCCACTCGGCAGGCGGAGGAGCATGCGCAAGGGGGCGTGGCAGGGGGAGCAGGCGGAGGAGGGGGTGTGGCAGGGGGATCAAGGGGGCGTGATTGATCCCCCTGCTGCACCAGAACTTTCATTTTCTATCTACTAACGCGCCTTTTTGTCTGTTTAAAGCTGTTGATTTTGCCATAATGCGGATTGCTGCGAGGCTGCGAAGTAGAGTTATTAATCTCCTACGAAGTCGGACCAATGTAAAATGCGTGATGCGTGAGTGGACTGTATTAGGGAGGCGCGCTGGTCCTTGTGAACATTAGATAACTCATACTAGTAACTCACAACATTTATTCAATTAACATAAGACGAATGGACATTGATAACAACACTCTGCGGAGTTCTGGCTGCGAATGCCCGACTCCGGGGGCGAGAAATCGGCAACCCAAAGGGGGGGTCGCTCCTTGGCGACGCGCCAAGCGGAGCGGGAGTTTCACATTTGGCGCTAAATACTTAACACTATCTTAAATTCTAGAATCAAATTAAAACAATTTATTTTTTAAACCTCCGCTAATGATTCTATGGTTGAGTTCTGGAATTTTAAAGGCAAAGGATACTTTATATATCTATTATACGTTTAGATAAACCCTTTTTTCAATTGTTTTATCTTTATTTTATTCTATTTTATTTTGTTTCATTATAATTAAAATTTTATTTATTCATTTATCTTTTTAGTTTTTTAGTCAAAATCCTTTAAACCAAATGAAACATTTTTAAACGTAAAATTCGAATTGAAAAAAAGAGTAAATTGTTTCCCAAGTCGTAACACTTTACTGTAGAGTAATCAAAGAAAATTATTTTATACACAATCGAGTATAATATAGATGTTTGAGCTATTTATTTCATTCTTCTTAGTGGGTTCGGCAGCCAATTCCCGGCCAAGGCTGTTTTAGTCAGTTTCTTCCATCTTGATCTGTCTGTGGCTACAATTTATTTCATTAGTTTATTTTTTTTTCTGGGAGAGGAAGGGGAGCCTTTGTACAAGAATTATGCAATACTAATTTATTTTAACCACCCTGCAGTTGAGGACGAGATATCTCGTCCAAGATGGAGGTCACTCATATGGTTGAGGACGAGATATCTCGTCCGAGGTAGAATGGTCCCATTTGGTAGAAGACGAGCGCCTGAATTTTCCCCGAATGCTTTCCTGCAATACCCTGACTTTCTCCCCCAGAAGTCTTGTTTGGTGGTGTTGTTGGCTTTAAAAGGTTGCGGCGGACGTGAGTGATTTTGATCGACAGTTGAAAGAAGGCGCAGATTGGTGTCAGCGTGTTTGTTGCTCTTTGAAGGGCTTTCAAACCGGAGTTGTAAATCCTTTGAAATCTAAAAGGGAAGCTACTTTCAATGCAATTTTTTGTGGGGTTTTTTCTCAACAGCATGCTAAACAACCTATATGCATAGGATATGCAACTTAAAGTTTTTATTTTTTAATTAAAGAGAACATTTTTACAAAAATAATTAGGTACATTTTACTTTTATAACAATTTTCAAGGCAACGTAATAAATATTATTTGATTTTTAAAAGTTAGCAAAATTTCTTACTTTTGCAGAAAATATTACTATAAAATACCTATTGTACATAAAATGCTTATTTTTGAACTGCATTATTTTCATTTTGGTGCTTGTGACACAAATTTGTTATTTTTTCTTATCATCTAGTAGATTCGGTTTCACCAGAAAAGTATTACAAGTTGAGAAAATAACCTACGCTACTAGAGAAATATTGCACGTTCGGAGAATAAACTACGATATCAAGTATAGATTATTAGTTTTATGGGGGATGGAATCACTTGCGTAAAAAAAAGCTAGGGTATGCGTTCCTATTCCCTAGTGGTGGTTGTTCTGAGTAGTTGGTTTGTATGTATGTATGTATATATGCACATACAGGGGCGCCCCGACGGGGATGAGCGAAAGAGAGAAGTTACCCCTAGAAGGCATGCCATATCCGGGATCCGACGAATTTTTTTAACTATTCAACATTAGAGCAGGTGTATGTAAATTAAAAATTTATTCCGTGTTTGGAAGTTTTGAGATATTTAAAAATGTGCACAGAATTACAGGTTTCAAACATTAGAGTCAGATTTCAATTTCGGCTACGTTAGAAAAGGGATACGGGATACTCGACATCCGGCAATATGCATTGCATCCATAATCCTATCCTTGCCCCCCCCCCCCCCCGCTTAAAGCAAAATACTCGGTGATCTACTATATGTATACTGGTTGAAACCCCTTCCACCCCCCCTCCCCCAGAAAAACAATTTGCTGTTTTGTATAAAGATGCAGTTTATATTATATTCAGTAGAGCAAAAAAAAAAAGAAGAAGAAATTTTATTTTATTTATTTGGCGTAACTTACAGAAAACGACATTTATTTTCACTTATATAATACGCTGAAGTAAATGTAATTCAACTATGTATAGATGGATTTTCCAAGAACTCTTAGTCTCATTCTAGATGTAACCTCCCCCTCTAAAGGGTTTCACCCGGAGAGGATCCCCAAGTGACGTTACTGTCTCTCTTTCTCTCTCTCTCTCTCTCTCTCTCTTATATATATATATATATATATAATACATATATATCGGTGGCATTCCTAGCACGGGTGCCACCTTCTCCACCTCCTTCCCCCGAAAATTACTAATAAGGATTTTTGGCACAGTTTGGAAAAGTTACACTCTCAGAAACGCATGCTCAAATCTCACGAAACTTCGGTTGTATTTGACGAAATGGCTTCGTGAAAAATGCTCCGAGTAAACCTTTCGTCAAATTACCCAAATTTGTGTAGTAATTTTTTTAAGTCACGTGATCGCGCGAGGAAATAATCGTTATAAATGACGAAATTTTCTTCACGATTGAAGAATCATCTAAAAATGAGGATTCTATTTTTGAGAGTGTACGAAGCTCAAAATAATATATTGAGAACAATTAACTACATGGGGCGGGGGAGTCCCCACCTCGTTACTTCGAAATTTTAAATTTCATCCAAAATCAGCGACATCGAAAATCTAACAACCTAGGGTATATGTATGCCACTTAATGCAAAAATAATTTTCATTAGTTTTTCGTCAACAGAAATCATCTATTTACCGACAAAAGTACTCTTTATTTTTCCGAAAATATTCAAATTGAGCGAGTGAACTCAGAGGTAAGCCTTTTGGGCTAAAGTAATTCAAAATGGCAATAACAGAAAGAGAAATTAACAGAAAATGGTTTGAAATATGAGGTTTGTTAATTATATCTCCGTTATATTTCACCAATTTACACAAATTTTATACCTAAACCTTCCTCATGAGTCACTCTATATATTGGTGCAAACAGCTCTATAAAATCACTTCAGTGGGCCGAAAGTCTTTATGCTATTTAGGAACGTACAGTCGTATTATATATATATAAAGATATGTGTATATATATGTCTGTGTGTGTCAGTGGTGGATCCAGAGATTCAATTTGGGAGGGACGATTCCAGGCCCGTCAGTTTGGAGGGTTAGGAGGGGCAGTGGCACTCCTTTCGATTAAGAATTAAAATGTCTATGCATAAATATTTTGCTGTTTTCTAAAAATGTATTACGATTTGAGTTAATTATACCCTTTGCCTCCTCCCCTCGGAAAAAATGCGAAATAATGGGCCTGGGCGATAAATATTTTCCCTTTTGTTTTAATATTGCTTTTTCATTCCGCCATGGAATGGAAAACAAATATTATGACATTCTATTTCCATGAAGTATCGGAGGAAATTATTGATAAAATCAGCAATTCTGATTCAAAATATAAAACTTAAAAAAAAAAAACAATAATGAAAGTACTCATATGACATGAGAAACAGACTAAAGAAAAGGAATTCGAAGTTTAAAACTCAATCATTACAAATGAGGGACCCAGAGGGCAGGGGTCTGCGACTCTGCGAGCAAAAATTTTATAAATCTAGCCTTTCCAGCTGACCGGTATTTCAACTACTCTACTTTTAAAATTTCCATTCCAAATTTGTGTTCGTGGGTAGATGTTAAGTAAAGATTTAGTTTTCTTTGTTATTTGTACACTTTTTATTTTTCATTAGTTTTTTCATTCTTATTCGTTTGTGCAGATCATATTGCTCCTCTCTTGTTGATTTCATTTGTTAGAGGAGGCGATCGCCCCCCCCCCCCTTGTGGATCCACCAGTAATGTGTGTGTATGTGTGTACGCACCCGCGAGCTTGAATACTTTTTACGCCAGGCTGATAAAAAAGCTGCTTTCAACAGCATAACAGAAGTGATTGCACCCATTAGTCACTCTAAAAGAATTTTTGGATTTGCCATTTTTTTTTTTGAAAAAAGTTAGCTCTCGTAGAAACCAGAATCTTCATTCAACCCAGGTGGGCGTTACTTTACTTGTCCCCTCAGATAAACAAAGCAGAAAGAGGAATAGGGTCTACTAGAATGTCTTCCTGACTAGTAGACTGTGAACTAAGTGGATTTACTTGGGGTTGCATTGTATTCAGTTATACCTGCATTCAGGCACATTGTATTCGGATTCATAGGTATGACTGGGAACGTGTAAAGAGCGTGTGGGAATTCAGCTCCCAATTCTAGTATTTATTCCTGGATAAAATGCTAACGCCAGTAGTACAAAACAGTTTTTTCTTTTGCCACTATGATGCAAAAAACTAAATTTTGTACATTTTTTTAAATTTTAATTCAGAATGAAAGATTTGTTGAGACAATTATTTCTTAACAGGGAGTTATTCAAAAGAAAGTAATACTTGGTAGACAACACGAAACTTTCTTCTACATCTTTCATATTTCTACTTTTATATTGTATAACTATAAAAAGGCGACAAGATATAATCGGCGTCTTCTCCCAATTCAGGTACACTTGTATACAAATCAGGATCGCCGCGAGGTCAAAAACAAAAAAAGAGGTGAGGGGGGGGGGGGGGTGAGAATTGCCCGGAAAGGAAAAAAACTGTCTCGAACGAAGTATATCATTTTGTGCAAATTTTCTTTGATGAACTGGAAATTCAAAATTTAAAATGCAGAATTTACCAGTAAAAATAAATATATTGATTTTTTTTGTATATAACAACTATTATGTAATATATATATACATACATATATATATATATATAACGCTCGAAATATCTTGTATGAAAATAAAAACAGTAAAGAAATTTAGCACCTCAAAAAGCTTTTTTTACTCAATTTTGAATAAATGAAAAAAATTGATAACTGAATGCCAAGAAAATTAAAATTTTTATAATTGTGAAAAATCAATATAATAAATAAAGTTACATTGTAATGCGTAAAGACATTTAGTGCCTATTTACTATGCAGGAGGGAATAAAATGAAAGAAAGGGAAAAGGAACAGGTAGAAACCAACAACCAACAGAAAACTAAACAGTCGTTTAAAGTTCAAATATAATTAATTAGCACAAATAAAAAATTCTTAGAATAATCATTAACTATAAATAATCATTAAATATAAAATAGATATGACTATTAATAATTAATGTTATTTTTGTTGAAATTAACTACTTTTAATCGCAAACTTTACGTTTGAAAGTTATTTACAGGTTTATAACTACTTTGGGAAGGTGCATTGTTACAATTTTATTGTTAAAATGTTTTTCTGTAAAGAAAAATACCAAATAATAATCTTAAAAATGCAGTATTGTGATAGTATACATATAAAATTACGATTATCATAGTAAATTTCATTGTTAACATATAAAAATACATATTAATTCCAGCATTTGTATATTAATTCTAATTTTAAAGCACTATTCTTCTAAAATTTTTGAATAGGTTACTTAATATCTTGTGTTCTTATTCCTATCACTATAATGGTGCATTTGTGGTATAGTTATTGCATAATTTGTAGCAAGTATATTTGTACAATTGCTTTTGTAATGCAGATTTTTAAGATATCTCGAAATTAGAACTGAAAATTCAAGTTTGATTGAGAAAAAAGTTGATACTTTTTAAATATTTATAACCATGTTGTCTGAAATCTTTAATTTTTTTGAAATACTAGGGGGCTCCGCCCGCTCATAGCTATCGCTCACCAACCCTAGAGCTGCTTATGCAGCTCCTTTGGATCGCTTCGCCAGTTTGCTTCGCTCGCTCATTACAAGCTAAGCTATTTTAGAGTTGCTTTTCTAGAGCTGTATTCTAGAGTAGCTTAAAATAGGAATGCATGAGAGAAAGTTAGTGCCAAAAGTCTGCTTTGAAATATCCCCAAAAGTGTGGCTGATTTAGATATTTATTTAACTGTAAAAGTAGTTTAAAAAACTCAAATAAAAGAAACGCGTAGCAATGGTTTGTCAAGATAAGCCATCCCCTGAATTTTAAGCACGTGTGCCACTGATGAGATCTCACTTCTGATTGGCTGCTGTGATTTGATTTGTTCCGCCAACACCATTCTTAGATATTTCGCATACCAAAAGTTTTGCAATGCCCTTCTGTAGTACTTTGAGCAGATGGAAAATAATAAAATTTTAAAATTGATATTGCCTCAAGCACATAAATTTATAAAATAATTAAAGCTGCGTGTATAAAATATAATTTATAATATATTCTACGATATAAAAGAATGTTGGAGGACTGCAAATTATTAAAAACAGCTTAGAATCAGTGTATGTTTTCAATTACTCTCTGATTTTGTTTGTAATATATTTTAAAAATTTCATCAGGAAAGTATATAGGAATAAATAGAGAACCGCTTTTGGATTAATATGCAAAGTAATAATGCAGTTATGCTCAACAGCTTATATATTTTGCTTAGTTTTACAGTATAATTTTGTCCAAAAAGATTACTTACACCAACATGTAATAAATTCTTCGGATTCATTAAATTACTATTAACATTGAAATATTTTAAATTAAATTACGAAGTTGTTTCTAATGCCACTTGGGTATCCAAGCTCCCCTTCGCTTTAGAGTCGATGTATTTTGTGCTAATGTGTGTATGTACACGAAGCAGTATGCATACAAAGGTATTTGATTCCTTTCTTTTATGAAAGGAAAATAATACCATACATTTGTGAATATTCTTAGCTTAAGATATGTTACTACTGATATGTTTTGAAAAGTCATACAAAATTTTAGAAATTTTAAATTGAATGAAATTTTATCAAAATTGCAGAATTCGTTTCAGAATCAATAGAAGTTGTTTCTTCGAAATTGTTAAGTGATTTTCAAACTCGCATTTTTTCTGAATAAGGTTGTGACTACATTTTATGAAAATTCAGTCAACTAAATCTTCCCTAAAAAATAAAAGTGCACATCTCTCTCTATATATATGCAGGGATCAAGAACAGAGCGCGGACGAGCAACTAGTTTTTCTGAAAATTCGAATGGAGCCCGAGCAAGAGAATGGAGCAATGATGCTCCGTTGCTGCGACCGGAATCGTTTTTCGGATGAAAACTTCTCTATTCAGTACTGCCCTATGGTCATGGCTGCTAATTTGCAAACGAAATCAAATCACATCTGCGCACCCGTTAAAAATTGAGAAATGCTAAAATTTTCTAAGAATGCATGAGTTATTTCACGACACAGTGAAATGAGTTATTAAATAGTTTTTGGTAAATAAATAACTATTTAAATTTTTTATCGCACATATAACCTATGAATAAATTAAAAAATATAAACGTAATCAAAATGATTCCAATTAAAACTTTAGACCACTGATCAAAGTCGGAGAAAATAGTTAGAGGTCAGAATGATGCTCCATAATTCCTTTTGTTTTTTCAGACTCAATGATCAGCGTGAAAAATGAGCTCAGTCACGACCAGAGGGCTGCCAAACGTCCCCGATTTTGAGAAATTGTCCCGCGTCCCGGCGCACTTTAATACGGGACGGCGAATGTCCCGTATTCTTGTCAGGGATATTGTTTGACTCCTTGTTTGAGAAGGGTCAAGTGCGTTGCATATATATATATATATATATACATAACCATGCCCGAATTTAGGGCGTTGTGCACCCCTGCGCTCAAAGTAAACTGCCTCCCTCCACAAACCACGTACTAAGGAAGAAACAAACCCTAATTTTTTGGACAAAGCAGCTCAAACTTAGTTCATTATGCACATGCTAGAACATTGCATTATATTGCGTTTCTGGTATATGTTTTAGCTTTGTATTCTTGTGTGTTTTTAGGCGCAGGTTCAGAAATTGCAAATCTGTAAAGAAAAAGAGATCTAATCTGTTTCTAAATCTGTAAAGAAAAAGATAAAAAAAATCTGTATGCTATGCTTTTCTTTTGCTTGTTTCGTGAGTTTTTAAGCGTTTTGTAAAAAATCATAGTTTTTTATCAGACGATAATCAATCTAATTCAAGATAAAGGAGCTCATGTTGTGTAGAAGGACGCCATTTGCAGATCATTCGCTCATATTTTGCTTCGTACCTTTCTGTAAGGTGCAAATTATGTTCGAACCGCTTTGGTATTTATTTAAAATAAAGAAAAATCTCCCCATAGAGTATTAAAAACTACATATAAGTCAATTATCAAAACCTAACACACAGAAACATCGCAAATTTGTGTACTTATTCCATGCTTGAAATGGAAACGATATGCTTTTTACGCTATTTGATGCCTAAGTAGGACTTTTTATTTACAATGCTTTTTTTATTGTTAGTTACGGCTGATTAAATGGAGCTTATTTTAAAGAGGCCAAGGTTGTCTAGTAATGAGCTAATTGTATTTTAAGCACACTCACTTTTTTTTAGTCTAAAAAAAAATTGCCGCCCTGTGCTTGAACACAGAATGGCACTTCTTAAATACGACCCGATGCGCTGCATCAGATCCTCTATATTTATTAGATACAGTTTTAGTTATATTAATTAATATAGTTTCATGCCTGAATAAATTGCCTTGACTTCATTCATTCTGGTAATCGAGATAGACTGTACGCTTTAGAATAACTGAACTATTTGGCGTGTCCCCCCCCCCCTCCCATAATTTTTGTAGCTTAATTGTTTTTCATTTTCCATCGAAAATTTATAGTGTTGGCACGTGTACTAAATAAATGAATAAAACGTTTTTAATAATGAGAAGCAACATGTATTGTTGTGATAGCGAGGAGACTTACAACGATTTTTAACAGGATATTAAGTTTGAAAAACATTACAATTACACTGAATTAATTACTTTAAAATGCAGTAGCTGAAAAAATGAAATTGGATGAAAAAAAGATACCTATACATCAGGGATCTCACCAGAGGAGATTCAGGACCGTTTTCGGACCCTTCACAAAATTAGTCAACCAAACCGAACCATTAACAAAATTCTGAGCTACCAAATCGTACTTTTTACAGAGCTACTTATTAAACGAACGGCAAAAAAAAAATCATGACTCACGTTTAAATTTTGAATTTTCACAAAATTATTTTATTTTTCGCAATAATCTTTTTAAAAGTCACAAAAAAAGGATCCTGTTAAAAATGCTGGATATCCCCCCCCCCCCTTCCTCTCTCTCTATATATATATATTTATATATACATTTAATCCACATTCCAATTAGGACTGAATTGAAACGTAATGCTTCTGTTCAGTTACTAAAGACAGCTTCTGAACTATTTCTTGTCTCAGGAAATAAACAAGAAAGTTCACATTTTTTTGCAGGTTCATGCACAATGAGCAGTGATTGACGAGTGGGTGGTTCTTTGGCTCTCCCTCTGGAATCAGCTGTCCAGGGGGTATGGGGGGAAAGAACGGCTGTGGAGCATTGTAAGGAAACTCACGTGTAGGAACCTGCTTATTTTAAAAGCATTTCTTGAACAGGTCCCTCAACGCTACGAATAGAGCTATCGCCGGTGATGGCTAACTTCAGGGTGGTTAATCTGAAAATTTTAGGATGACTTATTAATTCTGACCAACATATCTCCTAATTTTAGTCTAACTTCAGCAAATCTGTCTCAGCTTACGATGATCTCCTTTTTTTTAACATTCATCATTCGCAAAGTATATTAAATTAAAGATATTATTTTTTGTGAAAATAGTCTGTGTCCAGAAAGAAGATAAAGAGCATAAATTGTTCGCCTCCCCCCCCCCATTATATTTTTTTTATCGTGTATTAAATTTGAAGGTAAAAAATAGTTTATTAGTTACCTAAAAGTGAGTATCAATCAAATACAAAGTGACGACCAGCAACAGGTACAGGGCCCATCTAGGCTGGTCCTAGTCAATTTAAGAGTTCCCAATGAACATCAAGAGCTTTCTTAAAAGTGTTTACCCCCACTGCAAGTAACAGTCGCTTCCGACCATGGCTGCCTGCGATCATATAGCGGCTGTCCAGACGTGGAGCGAGAACAAAGGAATAAGCGTTCAAACGATAGTTATTTTTTTCCTCACTGGTGCGCTGCAAGCATGTACTAGTTTTGTATGGAAATACATTACGAAAGCATTGTTTTTGACGGGTTTGCAGCATGCACCATGAAGATTTCTTTTTGGTAAATTTTTAGTTCATGCATTACTGATCGGAAATATGTCTCCCGATGTTTAATTGTGTCTAACCTATATATATTTATTTTAAAGAAATTTTTCATCGTAAATGAAATAAAATGACAGAAAGCAGTAGAGTGTTTTTTCTAAGCATTAAGTTAGTAAATGCATACATTTTATAATTTTGGGGATTTACTAAATTCACGTTTGGTTTATATGCATAAATTTTATTTGTTTTTTCACTCCATGCCACCTATTTAATTATTCTGCAAATAGAAATCGTGAGTTTGATGCTTTAGATGATATTTTTAACCAGTGAGGGTTAAAAATATCACTGGTTAAAAGTATCTTCTAAAGTTACTGGTTAAAAATATCATGCAAGTGTCATCATAAATGCAAATGCTGACATTTGCATTTTCAACTTATGTCTCGAACTTTACTGGTTTTATTTATTTATGCATTGGCTCTATTTATTTGTACTTCAGGTTATTAATAAGAAAACAAACGTCATTATAGCCCAAATTTCAGAAAACATATTTCGGGACAAGATGAATCCTTTTATCAATGAATAGAGTTGTACGCATCTGGATGCAAGTAATTCGAGTGATTTACACTCACTTAGATAACTTACACGTTTTAGGTTAATTCTTTACACATTGATAAAGGGGTTCCTTTTAATTCCAAAACATGTGTATGGAGTAATTTTTGCAACTTGCGCTATAAGAACGTTGGTCCGCTCATTAATTTTTTACCACTCAAAAGTAAACTTTGAACTTCATGTTATGTCTAGATTATGCTTTTAAATATATATTTTTTTTTTTGTTCTGAGACGTTTAAATTTCTTATGCTTGTATAGAATGATAAAGTTAAAAGTGGAATGAATGAGAGAGAATCTATATTGTAAATCTAGTATGTACCCTTTTAAAATTAAACTCGCGCCACATGAACAAGGGTTACAATTGAAATACCTAAAAAGAAGGGAGACTTCCCTCTAAGATTTGTTGTTGATTCTCCACGCGTTCATGACTACACCCATTTTGTACACCATAGAGTCTTAAAACATAGAAAAGTAAATAATCTAAGGACCCGTTCATAAATGATGTCAAGCTCTTTTCCGATATATTTGACCCCCTCCCCCCTTTGTCACAAATCGACGGACACCCTTCCCTCTTTGTCACATGTCACGCTATGTTGTATAAGCCTGATGTCACACTTCTTGTTTCCCCCTCCCCTCCCCTTATCACACTTCGTGAAATTGTGACAAACACCCCCCCTCCCCCCCGAAGCGTGACATCATTTATGAATGACCCCTAAAGCGTACTTCTGATTTATAATTTAAAAGTGGGGAAACATTAATTTAAGAAAGGATTTAAGGAAAATCAGAGAATCCGAAAGCTTTTGGTAGATTTCATCGAAGAAATGCCGGTTGCAAAGTCTTTGTATTAAAAATTGAGAATATTCAGTGTAGTCCAGAAAAAAAGAAGTGAGAGGGGGAGGTTTCTAGATAAGAGCATAAGTTATTGTAATGAAATAGTGGTGGGGGAGGGGGATTTTGAAAAGTGGAGGGACGATCATGTACAATAAAAAAGTTTTAGAACGGTCCGCTTTAAGTACATGCTAACAGCGCCAATTGACTGAAGTGGCAGAAAATGTAAGTTCTGCTTGCACGCGCTTTTTCGCCCGTTTGGACAGCCGCTATATGATCGCAGGCAGCCATGCTTCCGACAAACTACTCCAACTGCCTATAACCCTATTGAAGTAATTTTTCCTAGTTTCAAGATTAGTCTGAGCTTTGAAAGGCTTAAAACAGTGACCTTTGGTTCTACTTTGAGTAGATAACTGCAGCCCATCAACATTTCCCATTTTAATGAAATTAAACAACTGAACCCCCCCCCCCCCCCGATGTCCCCTCTAAGGCTGTATCAGAATCAACATTGAAGATTAGAAATGTTCAGATAACTGGTATTTTTTTGGACAATCGATCATTTGCGGTGGGGGGGGGGGGGGGTCATTATCCTATTACTGCCATTTACATAGGAATTAAGTAAATGGAACAATAAAGCAGTAATATTAAAGACAAAACTTCGTAATTTATGTCACGCATCTTACGAAAGCCACAGATAGTTGACTGACCTAGCTTAAAAGTTTAAAATGAAATTAAAATAGGTCTACTCCTTCGAAAATAAACGAATAATTTTCCTTCACTTCAGAACGGTTTTGGTTAACCAGCGTTTCGGTTCATCGAAATCCGGATGATCTCTACGCTATTGGATTTTATTTCACAAAAGAGATATTTGGGATTTGATTTTTCAGGCAGTGTTTGAAGTATCTTTTGAATGGATCAAATAGTGTTTTGAAAAATTATACTTACATTTCAAATTTATTATTTTTTTTTTCAATTATTTAATTTAATAAATTACTTTCGCTAAGGTTCAAATGCAATGCTCATTACATTTACTTTTATTGCATAATTTTCGCTTTCATGAAACAAAAGTGAAGCATTGAAAATTTCCTTCACTTTTAAATTACGAATTTAAATTCCTTTTCAATAAGAAGAGAATTTAAAAGAATTATTGATTTAATTCCTGTTTAGTAAGAAGATAATTTAAAATCGGCTATTTACGAAGATAATCTATAAAACTAGAGACTAAAGAAATGCAAGCGTTACCTTTTAATTTCACGTGGGGGGGGGGGGGGGGATCAACAGCAAACATGAAAATAAAAAAAATAGTTTATTTCTTCCCGAAAAAGTTTATTGAAAAAGAGTACTGAAAAATACGATTGAATTACTTCAATTGTACAAGTCCAAAAGTAAGGTTACATTTTCTGCTTTGTGGTTCAATGAGCATTGACCCGAGAAAAAGAAAGTAAGTTTGATTAGAAAAACAGTTATGGGGAAACGAAAATGATATTAATTTACTTCAAATTGAATTATGTACCATCATTCAAGATGTTTGAAATATTACTCTCCATATCGAATGAAAACTAGTTTTGATATGCTTCGTGGGTTTTTTCAAGCTTCGTGAACTTTTAAATCTTAAAACGCATTTATTATATTGCACGAAGGATATTTAGGTCCATCTATTGATTTAATATTTAGTGCAGAAATAGCATGCCTATCGTAGAGCGTAACATCCGTTACATCCAATATAAAAAAAGTTTGACCGCTAAAAAGTGTCAAAATAGTTACTGCTGGAAACTTTTTTTTTTTTGTTTCATCAGCTAAAGACTCATTAAGGTTTTCAAAATTTCACGCGACTATTTTTAACGGTTGAACCGTTTTTAATTTTCTATTCTTGGCAATAGCAATAAGTTTTAGTACGTAGTTTTTAAGATAACATTTTAATTTGATAGCGTTCTTTTACACAAAAACGTGAAAGTAAGTGTTCTCAATAATCATTTCTTTGTGGGTATTTGAAAGCATTTAATTTTAGGTACTGCTTCGAAGTAATACTTTTTAGAATTAGCTTATTATGCTTAAAACCAGGGCCTTATTTACCATTAGGTCCTTGAAGCCCGGGCCTAGGGCCCTCACTTTGAGGAGGGCACCTAATTTTTTTGTAATTTAAAATTTTTTAGAATAATACTTAAAAATAGCTTCTTTCAAAAACAAACTGTTAGTGTTGTCACTGACTGTTTCGAAGCTTCCATTTTGCATAATTTGTTACTAATTATAGTGCAACTTTCAATTGCATTGGCTTTTGCTAATACACGGTAAGTGGGACAAGTGAATGTGACTGAAAGTTCTATTGTAATTATTAGCAACTTGGTGCAAAATGAAAGTTTAGAAATGGTTCAAATCTAGTGTTAAAAAATGGCATGAGTCTCATGGCTTTAGAAATAACATTTGCACCCTATATTCATGAGCTTAAACTTTGACCTCTCTTCAAGACTTGAAGGATAATCATGTAACGATTTAAAATGGGCGGGGGGGGGGGGGGGTAGACTTCACTATTGCAGGATACTACTAACATATGCTTAAAGTTTTAGGAAAATTGAAGATGTTTATGCATCATACCCCTTTACATTGTCCAGTTCTCAAGAAAAAATTACTCGACCCTTTACAAATATCTACTTCTAAATTAACATGTGGTTGTATGAGAAATCGATTAATACGAGAATAAAATATGGTATTTAATTACATACCTTGACAAATCTATTTTTGGTACTAATTGGCGTATGTGTTCCAAGAGTCTTAGAAACCCATTTTACACGATACATTTAATTATTAAAGTAAAGATCGTTGTGATTTTTGCAATCGCTGCATTCACTTAACATACGTTCTTTATTAAATAAAAAAAACAACCCTCGTGTGTACCGTGAACCTCTCATTTTGGTTACACAGAAGACCCTTATGGTCATTTCTGACCTCAAGCCTTCCTTGAATTATTTTATTATAATATTACATGTGCTTTTTAAATTTACACACTAAGGATAAAAAGAAAAACGAAGACGCAGTCAAAGGAAAATTTAATTCATGTATTAAAAATCTTAATTTTAAAGGAAACCCTAAAATTAGTATTTGCAATCATTATAAACTTTATTTTTGCAAGTGTATTTTAAACAATTATAACATTTTCATTACATTTTCTATCCGGCTATCTTGGAACTAAAGTTGCAATGTCCTTTTTTTTCCTCAGACTGCAAACCTATTGTGTACAAAAAACGCAAACTTTAAGAAAAATATAATAGAAATAAATTCAGAGCATTACTTTATATAAAAATCCGAAAGAATAAAAATCGCAAAATTTAAATTCAGCTAATTCAAAATCTCGAAATACGACAGTATTCCGAAATTTTTAACTTCAAGGGCTTTTTTTTTTCTTTTATTTACACTGAACTTCCTATAGAATACAGGGCATTTTACACATTTTCGCGTTGTCTAATTCGACCTTAATTTCTTGCAGATGACTTCTGCAACCAATTCAATATTATTAAACTTCGCAAGCAAGCTCAGGGTATTGGTATTTAATGTTTCTGATTGCGAAGTTACTCGCTTTTTTATATCAAAAACCCTGCTACTAATAAGCAAGAAAACATTGCACGATGTATGTGTGAATACTAAAGTTATTGACGCATTAAACTACATTAAATTAGTAACATGAAAAACGGTTGCAGATGAAATATTAGTTTAATCCTACACTGCGCTGTGTTTTTAATCACCTATTTTTCGTTCACTAAGCTCTTTTATTGTAATATTTAACAAGTGGCGCATTATTTCGTTTTATTTTGTATGCAAGATCATATTAGTTTTTAGTTCCCGCTAGATCTTGTAAACTGGTTAACTCTCTAAGGTTCATCATTTTTCACAAAATCATAAGATTTTGATTTTGTAAAAACCTAACTTCTTAATCTTTTTTTTTTTTTTTTTACAAATTTTAAGCAACAATTTTATTTTAAAAAATAGTTTTCTTTGCTTACATAGTTTTAAAATAAAATAAATGAAAGTTGACCGGAAAATTTCGTGACAAATATACATTACGGCTCATTTTTTAACTTGCTTTAAAACACTGCACATTCGGGGTTGATTTTTATGCTCCCGCATTATTTGCGGTGTAAACAAGAACATGTGTCACTGGTTGTTCTATTTCACTTTATTTAGTCTTTTAGAAGATTTTATATATATATTTAAGACAATTAGTTTAAAGTGGTGGAGTAAATTATTTAGGAATTTTGTTTAAAATCAATTGACGCTCAACCAAAGAAGAAACTAACATTATCGCATAGACCCCCTACAGATGTGCGGTATGATGAATATCCCCACACATTTAAAAAATTTTAATTAGGTTTCTGTTTTAGAATCTTTTAGTGAAATTATTAAACTTAATCGGTAATGCTTATTAGTTACATGTGCAAAATTTTTACTTTCATAAATTTTATAAATTTATAACTAAAATAAATTTTACTAGTTTACTGCTATTTAATAATGCATACCTATTTATTATTGGTTTTGTTTCATTTATTAAAATGATTATATAAAAAATTATAGTTTCCCCAAAATGCTTTGTTCTTTTCTAAACATGTCAAATTTCCTCGAATTCTATTTTTCCGAATTAAATAAAAATGTTCTTAGTATTTTTCTACTTATAACTAGCACAAGCATACATATAAAAAAATATTTTACGAAGAAAAAAATAATTGCGCAGTGTAGGGTTAAAGCCCTTTCGTCAGCTGTTACTTTTAATGATTAATTTCGTCGAACGAATTTCCCAGATACTGACTTTTTTTTAATCCCCTTCAGACTCTAAATCAATATGCGGTTGTACACGAAAGCTACTAATACGCGAATAAAATACTGCATTCAATTACATTGCTTGATAAATCTGATGGTGCTAATTTGCGTTAAGGAACTTGGGCTTAGTCGAAGCCCACATTCGATACATGGTAGCAGGCTTGGAGTCTATTACAAAAAAAATGTAATCGATTACGATTACGATTACAAAGGGAAAAATTGCGAGATTATGATTACGATTACGATTGTAATCCTTTGCCAAAAAGTAATTACGATTACGGCAGCGATTACAGGCGTTGAAAAATGTAATCGATTACGATTATGACATCCGATTACGATTTTGATTACGATTAGATTAGCATAAAATTATCCGATATTATGCATACAACTCTCATTTTTGCAATAGTGTCACACATCGAAAAGTTATGATTTGTAATTAAATTTTTGATTTAATAAGAGATAGCTGAAATGATGATGAATGCAATTATAATGAAATAATTTCAACATCACAGTTCTGGAATTATGACGTTGTTGCAGAAATGAAAAATTTGTAATATATATATATATATATATATATATGTATATATATAATCAAGAAAGGCGTATTCAGTATTTTTCGAATATTTGACACTCATGTGAGGGATAACTACAGTGATCGTATTTTGTATATAAGCAAAGACTATGCACTAAATGTATATATAATGCATAAGTGATTTACCTGGTTCATTGTTATTTTGTGTGCATACAATCAAAATTTAGTTGGCTGCAATTTCTGAAAATGTACTATATTTCTCCATTGTATTTATTTTCTAGTTTAAATTGTGCAAATACTTACATAACACCAATTACCAGATGTGCATGAATTGCACGGGATAACAAAATATTCAGATAGTGTAAGAGATAAATAATCTTTTGAAAATAAATGCTGCATTTTAGAATAATTTCAAAAAATTTGAACATGAACATTCAAATAACTCTTAGCAAAATTAGTAATCGTTAAAAAGTAATATGAAGAATAATTATAATACGAATGACTATAATATTTTAATATGATATTTGTGTGTTTTTTTTTTTTTTTTTAACATGCACGAACATATAATTTTTTCCCATGTACTAACTGTTTTAATAAAAAAAATAAAGTGTAAGTAATTTTACAACACAAATTTAACGTACAAGATGCAACTGAAATACAAAATTCTGTTGAGGTAATTCTAAGAAAAAGATAATTAATTTTTAAAAATAATTCCTAAATATTAATTCATGCATGTAAAAAACAATTGGTAGAATGTCTGAACATAAATCACTTTTTCTTTTACATACCTATTAATTAAAAAGAATATTAGCATTAAAATATAAATATATTTAAGATTTAAATGTATGTATTTTTTTAAATATTCGAAGAACATATTGAAAAGAAGTAATAATAATCACACGTACCAGGGTTAAGATTTCATATATCTTAAGCATAGAGCATCATGTAACGCCTGCTCCTAAATTGCTGAAGTGTAAATGTGCTATTTTTTAGAAAAATTCTTCACTTCTGCCGTTAAAGAAAGGAGAAAAAAAAAACGCCAAAAGGCATTTCTGTTTTTTTTCTTTTTTTTTTTTTGTGCGTCTCTTTATGTGTGTAGGTGATAGTACTCTTTCCACTAGATTTTCGGGGGGCAGTCTGCTTCGATTATTGAAAGGGAAAATGGTCCATTCTTATTATGCCGTCGCCAGACTCTCGCCTATTGCCCGACCGTTTGAAGATGTTTTGAAGGGGTAATTAAGGAAGCAAAATGACCGATGCATTTGGTCAGACACCTTCCCCTTTCTTATCTACCCCGAAATCTTTGACTTGCGGACAGATTACCGCTCTTTTACCGAAACTGGACGACGCGAGGAGACCGGAGACCCCCCCCCCCTTCCCCTGAGAGCCCCAAGGCGATGCAAGTGACATATCCAGCAGACCAGACTCTCTTTCTTCTCGGGCTCTCCAGCCATTCCCCGTGGAGAGTGGAGCTGCAATTAAGAATTCTGAGAGACCGCACAGAACCTTTTAATGATCGCCCATAGGTTATTTACAGTTAGGATAGGACTTCAGTACACAGTTTGAATCCTTTTTCTTGTAATCTTATCTCTTCTATCCAATGTAGAGCTAAAAATTTCAGGTTTCAGCAGGTCAAGATTACACGTTTGCAGGACCAGCAGATTACGGATTTTTTCCTTAAGATTACGATTAAAATTACGGGAGAAAAAGGATTACGGGATTACACAATTTCGATTATGATTATGAGAATATGCCATCGTCAGATTACGATTACGATTACGATTTTGTCAAAATGTAATCGATTACAGCCGATTACGATTACGTAATCGCGATTACTCCAAGCCTGCATGGTAGCCATTTGAATTTACTACTACCTTTAAAATTAAATTGTTGAAATTTTAGAACTCACCTCCTGAAGTCTGTAAAATTTAAAGCAACTGAATTGAAGCACTTAATCTGGAACAACAAGACATCCAACTAGACATAACTTGAGTCGAGCCCTCCAGCTTTCAACCAGTATACGTGCCACTTGTGAAAAACACCGAGAAAAAGTGCCACAACCATCAGGATCAGCCAACTTCCAGCAAACCGAACGTCACGTTTGACATCGCAAATATGTAGCTGTAAGTGGGCGGGGCTAAAGGCTAGTCACATGCAAATACGAAATAGAAAAAGTTTAAATTTGCATATTGTTAGGGTCATAGCTAACGATGATTTTAATTGACTGTAAAAAAGTAATAAGATAAATTTCATTTACAGGCATTTTTTATTTGCATTTTTGGAAAAATTTATTTAGATCTTCAGTTGGGCGCGCCCTTGTAATTTCCTTCCTTGTATTGCAATCTTCCGTTTTGCATTGTCGCGTAGGCCAGTTTTAGCGTTTAGGCAGTACTTCCATAAGTTCGAAAATGTATGTGACCTGAAATGGTCTGTATAGTAATAATTATAGTCTTGAACAAAGGAGAGTTAGAGGGAACATGATTCAGTTGTTTAAATTCATTAAAATGGGAAACGTTGATGGACTACAGTTATGTGCTGAAAGCTGAAAGCAGAACCAGAGGTCATTGTTTTAAGCTTTTCAAATCTCAGGCGACTAGGACCAGCCTAGCTGGGCCCTGAGCCTGTTGCTGGTTGTCACTTTTGTATTTGTAATAGTAATATAGTTATAGTGATGACCACAGCAAACAAATATTTCAATGAAACTCAGAATTTTCTTTATCGCTGCTCAAAGACAATAATGGCTGTTAACGCTAATAGAACTAATCCAAACTTGAATTCTAAGTCTCAATCTTCTCCTTAAAATTTGGATTAAGCAATTGTGTCTGAACAAATATAGTCTTTTCTTTTTAATAAACCGGACTTAGTATAGGTCTATAAGACTATTAAACAAAAGTTTGCACAATTTTGATGTTTAACTTCGTTCAGCAATGCTACAATCGGTTTTACACAGCAGTAAAGTATTTCAATTCGAGTCAGAAAGTTCCGGGCTCTAATCCTACCGGTGTAGTCACTGCACTGACAAACGAGGGGGTTGTTGTGTCGCGTTGTCTAACTATCATAGAGTTGCTTGATAGAAGTTTTCCTGTTTTTTTCCGGCTCAGTATCATAAAGCGTGATTAATTAATACAGTTGGGCGAAATGAGATTTATTAATTCAAAATTGGTGTAAGTAAAAGTGAGGGTTTTTGGTTAATTTATTACTGTATCAACACATCTGGTAGTAGTCAACTGTCTTTTTATATGATTTGTTGTTTGATGTTATGCTGGTTAGTTTTGAAGGCGTTGAAAACCTAATTGTAGACACTTGAGTATGATTGAAACAGATTTAAAAATTTAAGAAGAAGAGATTCTTCGCAAAACCTAAATAATCTTTTAAATTTTTTTGACAAGAATCAATGGATTTTAGGATTTGTTCAATAAACTCTAAATGTTAACATCGACCACTAAATACCCATTCTCTGATGATCGATATGTGGATAATTCGTCGAAGAAAATAGTGTTACACTCGATCTACCTATTCATAGCATTATAGCATGTCAAAAAGCGGATGTATGGTAACCGTGCGTGTGTGTGCGCGTGGGTGTGCGTGTGTGTGCGTGTGTGTGTGTGTGCGTGTGTGTGCGCGCGTGTGTGTGTGTGTGTGTAAGATATTCCGGTTTTTGCAAATGACTTCAGCTGCTTTCATTCTGAATTTAAAATCTTTAAACGCATTTTTCTCTGCTTTGTGTTTTTGACCAATTACGTGCAGTAAAATCCCTAAGTCTTTTTTTTTCAGCTGAAGATTGAATTGAATTGAAAGTGCTTTTGGAGATTTTTGCCTTTCCCGAGAGGGCGGCTTATATCCCGGCAGAAAGGACTAGGCGAGATTAAAATGGCGGCGGCCGTTCCGGAGGGGAGCAAGGGAATCCGAGGAGAAAAAAAAAAAAAAAAAAAAACACCCGAGGGCAAAACCTCAAAAACGCCCTGAGCGGGCGAGAAAAGCACAAAAAGCTCGAGTAGACGAGCGACAAGCAAAGATAGCTTTGATCACTTCAGAAACCGAACTGCCAGAGCAGGGAAGACCGAGCGAGGAAAACAGAGAACGTCTGATGAGAGCAAAGCGAGAACAAGACAGGAGAAAATGTTCCAAGGTTTCGGGTTGATTACAGGAGAAGCACATAGGAGAAATGTTCTTGTTGATGCGATGGAGAGTGGTGTTGAGAAGCAACGTTTTGGTGCGGAGGCGGGATAGTAGAACGTTCATTTTACGAATAGGTGTCCAATTGGAATAATTGTGGATGGAAGATAAATAACTAAAATTTTGATAATATTTACAATTTAGCCAGTCTTCCTCTATTTTCTTAAGTGATTCTTTCTTGATGGTTGAAATGATGTCTTCGGTGGAAATATCATAGTGATAAGAATAGTTAAAGGGTCCTTTTTTAGCAAGCATGTCAGCTTTTTCATTGATGAGGATGCCTTGGTGTCCTGGGCACCATATTAGCTTTATCGAGCTAGCTTTAGAGAGTGCTTCTATGATTGAGTCAAGGATAAGAAAGGTAGCAGAACTGGATTTGACTGTAAAGTGATCGAGGGCTATAAGATTAGATTTGCTGTCCGAGAATATGGTGTAGTTTTTATTTTCAGAGATGTATTCAGAAATTGCAAATGCGATGGCTATAGCTTCGGCGGTGAAAACGGAGGTGTTTTTGTTGATGATAGCGGCTTTCCCTTCTTGTGAGCTGTGGTTGAAGGCTGATATGCTAGTAATGGTTTTGCTTTTCGATGCATCTGTGTTGATGAGGATATTATTTTCCAGGTGTAGATTAACGTATTCATTAAACAGGAAGTTAGCAGTGGTTGGGTTATTAGCTTTGCTTTGAAAATTTAGTCCGTCGGTAATGATATTGACGTTACAGAGGTTGCTTGGGTTTTCTTTTAGTTTTTTGATAATAATTTTGGCAGGTTGGATTTGGTTGGTAAAAAGATAGTTATAAATGATCGGAAAGATATAGTGGTTGTCTCTCTTTTTCCCAGAAGTTTTTTGTCTTTGGTCGGTTTTTGAAGAAAGGGGAGATAGTTTGCCAAGGGCAAGATGGCGTAGTCCAAATTTGAGAACGGAAGAATTACGGCGATCCCAGAGATTGGAGACGCCTGCTTCTCTGAAGAGGAGTGGTATGGGAGTCCAGCGGGGTAGTCCGAGGGCCCATCGAAGAGCACTGTGGTAAACAACATCCAGTTTCTTTAACGCGGAGTGGCTAGCGGAACTGTAAAAAATTGATCCATATTCAATGATGCTTCTGATTAAAGAATTTGCTATGATTAGAAGATTTTTTGAGTTTGCTCCTCTATTGCAGTTGGCGATAAATTTGAGGAAGTTGATTCGTTTGAAAGCTTTTTTTTTTATGTAGTTTATGTGGTTGTTGAAAAGGAAATTTGAGGTAAAATGAATCCCGAGTCATTTCATTTCCTGTGACCAGGGGATGGCCTGGCCCTGAAGCGTAAGAATTATATCCGGAGTGGTTCTTTTCCTAGAGAGGTTGATAATGGAGCTTTTCTCGGGGGCTATCGACATCTTCCAATGATCACACCATTTTTCTATTAGTTGAAGGGTTCGAGCTAATTTGTTGTGAACCTCTAAAGGAGTTTATCCGGAGGCATAGACAATGATGTCGTCTGCATAGATAATTGTGGTGACTCCAGGTATAGTGGTTTCAAAGAAATCGTACATGTAGACCATAAACAAAAAGGGGGCTAGGACTGAGCCTTGTGCGATCCCGGTCTTGAGGGAGCTGGTGATAGAAAAAGCGTTCCTCCATCGTACTTTAATTTTCATGTCAGAGAAAAGGTTATGAATCCAGTGGGCGACTTTACCACTTATGCCACAATTGATAAGCTTCAGGGCCAGGCCGTCAATCCAAACTCGATCATATGCAGATTGAAGGTCGAGTTTGACACAAAGGACAAAAAGTTTCTGTTTTCGTAAGGTTTGAATCTCTTCGAAAAAGGACGAGATGGCTGCATTGCAGTCGCGGAAAGGAAAAAAACCGAATTGGTTTTTGTTGAAAATGTCATTCTCAAGAGACCAAGTAATCAAACGAGAGAGAATCATTCTTTCAAATATCTTGGAGATGACAGGAGTAAGGGCAATTGGCCTGTAGGCATGAATGTCGGCTGCTGGTTTGTGAGGTTTCTTGATTGGTATAATAATAGCTGTTTTCCAGGAAGCAGGGATTTCAGTTCTCTCCCAGATAAGATTAAGTTGTTCAAGTAAGGCGTCTCTAAAATTATCGGGGAGGCTTTTGTACATACGAGCAGGGATACCATCTTCGCCTGGGGAGGTATTTTTGGTGGATTTGACTGCTTTGTTAAATTCGTCTAGAGAAAAAGGACTATCAAGTTTGGAGTTTAAATTAGAATTGAAGTCAATAGGAAGATGATGGGGAGGAATACGGGAACTAAGGTTTAGAGCAAAAGCGTTGGCTTGAGCAGTAGCTGATGTGATGGTGTTTGTGCCTATCCTGAGGAGGAGATTGGTTTTGTCATCCGGGGTATTTTTGGAAATGATGGATTTGATAATTCCAAAGGCCCTTACCTGAGCCTAAGTTGTAGCAGATATTGTTCCAATAGTTTTTTTTTTTATTTTTAATTTCTCTACGTAGTTTGGCCGAAAAGTATTTATATTTAATCCAATGATCTTTGTTGATGTCTCTCTTTGCTCTCCGGAGATGTTTCCTCTTTTGGCCTAAATAGTAGCTACATTTGCTAGACCACCAGTTTGGGAGGTTTTGAGTATGAAGGTTTTGGATACTTTTGTTGTGATTGAGGGTGTTTTTTAGAAAAGTTTGGATATTTGCTAAGTTATTGGGGATACTAGTGGTGTTATTTAACTTGAGTTCGATGTTATTCCAGTTGTATCTTATTCTGGAGCTAGGATTATTGAGTTGAGGTAAATTTTTAAAAAAATAGGAGATATCAATGATAATAGGAAAATGGTCCGAGTCAAAGGGATCAGGGTGAATGTTGAAATTTATATGGGGAAACACATCCAGAGAGCAAAGCGAGAGATCTATGAGAGACTGAGAGCCGGAAGGTGCTCTATGAGTGGGTTTATTGTTGTTGAGAATCCCGATGTTTTGATTAAGAATCCAGTCGACAAGGATATCAGAGTTAATGGAATCGAAGGAGCTTCCCCAGTAGCTATGGTGAGTGTTAAAATCACCGAGGATAAGAAAGGAAGAATTTAGTTTTTTTTTTAAATTTTCAAGCCAAATTTTGTTAAAGTTACCTCTAGGGGAATAAATGTTGATGATATCAATTTTTTTGTTATTAATCCAGACGCTAATGCCGAGAATTTCAGTTTCAGGAGTGCAGAGAAAGTCCAGATTCATATCAGACGACGGGAGAGAGCGGGGGATAATGGTCATAAGACCACCACCTGCGTTATTAAGACGATCTCTGCGATAAATAATGGAGTTGGGGAAAGAAAAAACATCTCTTTTGAGGAAAGTTTCTTGAAAAACGAAAATTTTGCAATCGTTAAAAGGCGAAAGAGGAAAGAAAAGGCGCTTGTTAAGCAAACTGCGGCAGTTCCATTGGCAAACAAAAAACCCCAGGGCAAGCCCACAAAAAAGACCCAAAAAAGGGGGAGAAAAAGGGAGACAAGAACCAGAACAAAAAAAAGGAAACAAGCGCCCGGCGCGAGAAAAAGCGAGCCTACGAAAAACCAGACGGCAGAAAACCCCCAGGAATGGGCATGTTAGAAGAGCCAGATGAGGAAGGGAGGTGAACGTTAGAGGTGTCCATTTCATTTTCGTGATTAACGTTTTTGACATTCATTTTAGATAATTTTTCCAGGTTTGAGCTCCCAGTAGACGCGATTTTCCTCGCGCGGGTTGGACTGGGTTGCGAGATTTGAGCCATTTTTTCCAAGGTATTGCTTATGCTTTCCACGGTTTGTAGCATTCTCTGTTGAAAAACTTGTATTTGTGTTTCCATTATGCTAATGATTTTTTCTTCGAAATTTTTTAGCGCGGTGTTCAAGAGGTTTTCGATTTGCGTGTTTGGATTATTGGTACTGTTTTCTATTCTCACAATATTTGCATACGAGTTCTTGTTTTCTCTTCGGTATTGACGTCTAGCTTCTGGAAACGATAAGCTGTTATTGCATTTAAATTCAAGGAATTTTACTTCTTCTCTGTACTTTTGGCAATTTCGGTCAGACGCGCTGTGTTCTTCTGTGCACAGGGCACATTTTTTCATTGTGTTTTTACAGGTCGAAGTTTCATGTTTCTCAGCGCAGTTTCCGCACGTGGTATCATTTTTGCAGTTTTTGGTAGAGTGGTTATATCTTTGGCAGTTCTTACATGCTCTAGGCCGGTCTATGAATGTCGAGATTTTGTGGTGTGTGTACCATAATTTAACCGACGATGGTAAATTGGTACCATAAATGGTCGTCAGGACCGTTTCTGTTTGCTGTTTTATTCCGTTTTTGGTAACTATAAAGCGTCGCATCTCGCTAACGTACAGTCCTTGGTCATAGAGCTCAGAGGCTACTTCTTCTAATTTGATATCAATCGGTATATTTTTCAACAGAAACCTTGTTGTTATCCTGTCATTGAGGAGGGATGAAGTTATTTTAGTGTTTAGAATCTCTTTTTTGAGCAATAATTCTTTGGCACATGATGGACTATAGGTTTTGATAATTATGAAGTTATTCTTAGTAAAGTTAATTGTGTCAATATCTTTGTGATTAGTTATGGTTTCTTCAATTTCGCTTTTTAGTTTCTTAGGATTATGATTTGGTATTCCGGTTCCATTTTCAGATTTAATCATGATAGAAAAAGTTGAGCCGCCGTTGTTCGAAATGGCATCAATGGTGGTAAGAGAATCAGATATGCTAGAGAAGATGTTTGCGTCAGAGACAGCCATATCCCTCCGGAAAAAGTTCCGCCGGACTTTTTTTTTTTTTTTTTTTTTTTTTTTTTTTTTTTTTTTTTTTTTTTTTTTTTTTTTTTTTTTTTTTTTTTTTTTTTTTTTTTTTTTTTTTTTTTTTTTTTTTTTTTTTTTTTTTTTTTTTTTTTTTTTTTTTTTTTTTTTTTTTTTTTTTTTTTTTTTTTTTTTTTTTTTTTTTTTTTTTTTTTTTTTTTTTTTTTTTTTTTTTTTTTTTTTTTTTTTTTTTTTTTTTTTTTTTTTTTTTTTTTTTTTTTTTTTTTTTTTTTTTTTTTTTTTTTTTTTTTTTTTTTTTTTTTTTTTTTTTTTTTTTTTTTTTTTTTTTTTTTTTTTTTTTTTTTTTTTTTTTTTTTTTTTTTTTTTTTTTTTTTTTTTTTTTTTTTTTTTTTTTTTTTTTTTTTTTTTTTTTTTTTTTTTTTTTTTTTTTTTTTTTTTTTTTATTAAATGAATGAATTAATGTTTCTCTCGCTAGATGGCGCCATGTGCATAACCTCAGAGTTCAAAAAATAATTTCTCTCACTAGGTGGCGTCATGAGCAATTTTAGTTGGTAACCGTTGTCATGATAACCGCTATATCACCGTTGCCATTCCTAAAAACAAAACTTCGGTGTAACAAGTAAGAAAAAAAACTCAACTCCACTCAGAAACCCTCGTCATCTTCTGAGGTTAGCAGCAGGAACCCTACTACTCAACCCCACTCGGCAGGTGGAGGAGCATGCGCAAGGGGGTCGTGGCAGGGGGAGCAGGCGGAGGAGGGGGTGTGGCAGGGGATCAAGGGGGCGTGGTTGATCCCCGATCCCCTTGCTGCACCACAACTCTCATTTTCTATCTACTCGCGCTGAAAGTTCAAATGACCAAGCTTGGACACAGTGGCGTAACTAGCGGGGGGCGGTGGGGGCGGTCCGCCCCGGGCGGCACTGTCTCAGGTGGCGGCAAAAAGTCCGAAACGCCCATCCCAACAAAACGCAATCTTGTTTCTCAAAAGAAATTTTTCCGCAAACAGGGCGAAGTAATTTTTTTTTTCGAAAAGTTTCCGACATTTGCATTGCTTCAAAAGATTAGGAGAACATTAAGGGTCGATGGGGGGGGGGGGGGACTGTGGTCACAGGGAAACGTCCGGTTTCGGCTTTTTCTGTATTCTTCTAAATAGCCTATGTAATAAAGTCATTTCCGCGTCCGACTGTCATCAGAGTATTTCCAGATGATTCTGAATGACACGGGGCTAAAAGGAGGAGTAACAAAAAGCACTGATAGGAGTACCTGGAACAGTATATGAAGTACCCCCAAGCCTTAAATAGTAGTTTAAAGAAATGATAATAAAAAAATTGCTGGAAAAGCATCTGTAATCTTTTATTAGAACCCGCCCATTGAGACTGATAATAGCAAAACGTAATTGTCACTGCATTCTATTCCCAAAGGGTTCACAGGAAGCAATACCTTGAAAGAACGTCGACGAATTCACCAAAGTCGGTTCATGGACAATGGTCAAAAGAACTATTTTCACAGAAGCTCTTATTATTATCTTATTACCCGACCGGTCGCCTACCGTGAAAAACTGGTCTTAGGGGTTGTAGTAATTTTTCATTTGGCCAACTTGTTCTGAAGTGTCATCTCCCCGTTTCTCAGCGTTGTTTCTGCTCAAAAACAAAATTTGTATTTTGCCAACTCAAACTCAGTCATAAGTAATAAACGAAAAAAATTAGATTTTGTGTTCCTAAAAATTTTCTGCAGAATCATCTGAAAGTTCTCGACTTCAAATTAAAAAAAAGTGACTTGAATTCATCCTCTTAGTTGCACAGATTCTGAGACAGCTATAGAAATGATCAGATAGAGCATTTTTAGACAACCCAAACCCAACCGACATTTAGTGTTTTTGTAAGAAAAAAAATCGATTTTTTTTAAATTGCTAAACGAATTAATGAAATTTGGCTAGTCTTGAACTTTTGCAACTTTAAGTAATTTCTGATTGTGACGATGAGAGAGTCATTGTTTCAAAACTTTATGGCAGTAGAAATATTCGGCAACATCGCAACTAGTCAATAAGTAAAACGTATGCATTTCATGTGTCTTTGAAAAATGTCATTTATGTGTTCATAAAAGGATAATTCATAAAGTAATAATTTGACTTATCTTGTAACTTTTTTAATTACAGTTCATTTAAATTTTGATCTTAATGACGACGGACAGTAAAGTATGAAATTCAAACAGCGTGTTTAGTGCGTAGCATTTAATTATTATTGCTTTCGTGTTTATTCTTCACTACTTGTAATTTCACACCAGTGGCCTAACTAGCGTCGACTTGAGGGGGAACTCAGGTGGTTAAATAGAGATCACTGCGTCAAATTTCAAGTATGTCGTATTATTTCGGGAGCGTGAATGCAATTTACGACTGTGGGAGCGCTTTTATGCTGCGAGGAACAAGGGGGAGGGGGCACAAACAAACCAAGTTACGTCTCTATTGCACACCGGACCCCCTGCCCCTTCAGAAATTTATTTCATGTACACAATTTTGTATCCTAAGGATTTCATTTACTCTATTCCAGGGTTGTTTGGTTTAAACCAAATCTTTTTTCATTAATTTTGCACATCATTAAAAATTGCAAAATCCAATTTATGCAGAAATTACAAGCACAGCACTGGATAATCAATGAATTTGAAAATTAACAAACTCTTTTTTAAATTAGTACAAATTTTTTTCATCTCCTATCTACAGACTACCTATGTCAGACTATTTGGGTTTATCTAACGTTAGCTCTGAAAAAGCTAATTTGAGAAAAACTCTTCTCAGTCATTATAAAAATTAAAATTATATTTCAATTGTAATTCTTGGAGTTAAAGAATATATATTAGAAATAATAAAATATCTTCATAATAACCAATTTGCGAATGTATGTTACAGATAACAATTTTTAAGAAACCAAACCTTTTTTCATTTACTTTTCACATTATAAAAAATTGCAAAATCCAATTTATGCAGAAATTACAAGTACAGCATGTGATAAATAATGAATTACTGAAATCATAAAGTAAAAAACTTTTTTTTAATCAGTGCAAAATTTTCTTTTTTTCCTAAATTATTCTCTTCTTTTTAAAAATATATTTATTCTTTAATCAGGAAAAATTGTATTTAAAAAAAATATAAATAATAGTGATAATTTCTAAGCCAATGTTGCTGATTTGTATAAGTGTTATGGTGTAATCATTCGTTCATATTACTGATACTGTAAATCAACACACATTACTTTTAATATATCTTTCATTTTTGCTTATTTTTTATTAATTTAATAAAATATGCTTTTGTTAAAACTCAACCCGCATAATAATTATTTCTTTAATAATTTGCTGAAAGGTCTGTATAAGTAGAGTATTATCAGTAAAATCTATAAAGTTGACCACCTTTGTAAGTTGGCCACCTGTCTAAGTTGATCAATTTTGGTCAGGAACGGAATTAGCCCTATATTATTTAATGTAGGAAAACCCTTGTAATTTGACCACCTGTCTATATTGACCACTTAAGTACCAAATTTGGGTGGGAGTATTATAAAAAACCCTTTGTAAATTGGCTAACTAATTATTATTATATTTATTTATTTATCTATTTTTGCAAAGATAAAAAAAAAAAAACTTATATAAGTTCTTCTTTTCTTATATATTCTCTTTTATGCTATAATGTTAGACCAGTATTGGTCTGGATGGATGAAACATCAATATAAAGTTCGCCTAAACCTCTGTGTAAGTTAACTATTCGAGAAAACTACTATGAGCCTCACTCTTTTGTTCTTTAAATCAGTTACTTTTTTTTTCTTCTAATTGATGTAGCCATTTCGAAAAATTATGTATTTTTAGGGATTCTCTACAGTCAACTAAGTAAACTAACATATTTATCTTCAACTAAGTGCTTTAATTTTAAAGTTGTATAGGATACATTGAAGTCATTCAGATTAAATTTATCTAATGGTATTTTAGATAATTGTTAAAAAATAGCCAATTACTAATTTTAAAGTAACATTAATACATGGTGTTATATTTTAATTAGTCACAAATGAATAAACGCATAGCATAAGAAATGAAAAAAAAAAAAAAAAATCTCCACCCTCAATAAGTAGACGACTAAAGTGCTGCACTTATAATAAGGTAACTAAAATTCAAGGTTTTAACTTAGTAATTTAATTAATTATCAATAAATTAATTATTAATAACATTTATTTACAATTAATGATCTAAAATCTCCATGATTTGCTAAAAGTCAAATTGTTTTTCCTACAAATGCTATTTAAACCAAAAAAAACCGGTGTTTTTTCCAACTCTGCTCTATTTTTTCTTTAACACTTCGATCGCTTATAATTTTACAAATCTTCATGAATTTAAAATTTTCATGAGCTAACATGAGAGTAAGTTAAGTATTTTGTAGTTAGAATTTAAGGATTTGGGAGCTAAAAATATTGCTTTAAAAAAACGATAAATTTTTTGCATCTCTATTTCTGCCATTGCCTTCAATAATTTATGCAACAGTTATAAATTATTAATGTTTACAGCAAATGTTGTCAAACTATTCGCGGGTCTTTAAATATAAAACGTGCCAAATTACTATTGGAAATTGTCCGGAGCCCAAATACAGGTGTTGCTTTGAGGAACAAAGAGATGAAGTGGTTGTTGCGACACATTTAGACTCACCTTCATAGAGCGGAGCTTTCTTAGTTTTCCATTATTCAGTATGTAAGTTCAATGCAAAAACCGATCCTTAAAAACTTTAAGAAGGCAGCTTTAAGAGGTTTTTCATCGAAAACGATCTATAAATATTATTTGCAATGGGATGTCAAGACATACCTTCTGTGTAATACCAAACAATACATACTCATGTGATGTCTTCAAAAAATTATCTTGAAATGTTAATGAAACTTTCAAGGATCTGCTTTTTTATTGAAATGTGGAGTAAAATATTTCACATATTTCCATAATTCGACAACAACTTTAATAGACAACAAGACGTATAGTAAACTATTCGAGAAATTTATCGCCATGCCCAGTATCTTCTAATGTCTGAAAATATAAGCTAAAATTTTATTTTTGGCACTAATATCGATGAATTTTCAGCGAAGTTCCTCTCCCTTTTCCCCAGGCCCAGCGTCACTAAATATAGCCTAGAATTTCGTGTTTTCGACTTCAATTTTTAAAATTTTCCGGGGGAGAGCCCCCGGACCCCCCTTTTATGCGCTAATATTAACTTCTAAATTTCTATTTAGCTTTTTAGAATACCATGATACAATTCTCCAAAAGAAAACGAATGCCGGATGGAAAAATTAGTTGAAATTTACTCAACCTAATGACCCTTAGATGTGCGTGAACATAATATAAATATTATATAAATCTGGAATCACCCGATCGAAAAAAATGTGTTGCTCACCAATATCGTAACCCCCCCCCCCCCCCTGCTCGTTTAGGAGCGGCATTCTCAAATTTCGCTCCGGGCGCCACTAAGTCTTGTTACGCCACTGCTTGGACAATTGCTCAACGAAAAGGATGAATCGCAATTCACAAAGATTGAACTGGATATAAAACTTAAATCCTTGAAAAAGATCCAAGAAAGCATCGCAGTGCTTCGATCGCATTATTATGAAACGGTTGAGAAAGACGAAGATTTGCCAGAAATTGAAAAAGATCTAGAGGAAATAGAGTCAAAATCTGAAGAGTTTGAAGTTAGAATTTCAGTTTATCTCTCAGCATATGAAGAAAGAAAATCTAGCGGAGAAATTAAAAATAATATCTCAATAAGACTGCCAGAACTCTTTATCTCGAAATTCACTGGTAAAATAGAAGACTGGAACAATTTCAAAACGCAATTCAACAACATCATTAATAGCAATGAACAATTGTCACCAGAACAGAAACTCCAATCTTTACACTCATGCCTAATAGGAGACGCAAGACACTTAATGTCTATGGAGGACACTTTCGATTCTTTATTCAAAGCCTTAGAAGAAAGATGCGAAAATAAAAGATTACTTATTGAAACGCATGTGAAATCAATTTTAAATTATTCCAAAATTCATAAAGAATCTTCTGAAGAACTGAGGCATCTAATTGATGATATCAACAAAAATATTCGCGCTCTGAAAGTTCTCAAGTACCAAAGAAACGAATTAAGTGACGTCCTTCTGCTAAACATAATCTTAGAAAAATTAGACAGATAAACTCGCAAGCAGTTCGAACTAAACGCAAGTTCCAAAGAAGTTCCAAAATTTGAAGATCTAATATCCTTTTTAGAAAAAAGATGTCAAGTCTTAGACAATATTTCGAGAAATGTATATCACAAACCAACTAAAAGTGTGCCGGAAGTGAGATTTCACTCAAAGTCCTTGGTTGTAAAGAGTAATAAGAAAATGTGTAATTTATGTTCATCTCCCGATCATGCAATTTTTAAATGCACGAATTTTTTACAATTAGATGTTCAAGGAAGATGGGACTTAGCAAAGAATCATAATCTGTGTACGAATTGTTTAAGCAATCTGCATCAACTTCCCGCATGCAAGTCTACACATTTTTGTTCGTTGTGTGGAAAACGACACAACTCCTTACTACACAGAGATGCAGCTGGGTGACTATTCCAATCTTTCGACGCGCGAGAAGCGAGATGACAGGACCGCAGAACCGGTCTGACGTCGTAATCCAGTCCATATGCATTCCAAGCGAAATGTGACACGACGGCTACCGGTCGAAAGAAGCGGGAATAGTCCATCCGGAGAAAATGGTAGGGGCGACAGGTTTCCGCGGGAAGAACCAATCAGAATGCTCCTTTTAGAGGAGCGAAATTGAATTCAAAGAGCGGAGAGTTCAATCGTTTACTGCGCGCGCCTTTCTCTCTTCTGAGCTTGCTCGCTACCTTATTTTGTCACAATGGTAGGCGCAGGGTGGGGGGGGGGGAGGGTTGCTTCAAGCCCCCCCCCCCACACACACATTAGAAATCAGGAAATTTTTATTTTTATACCAAATGATGCAGATTTAAAACAAAAAAGTGTTACTGTTTGTTTTACATTAATCACATTTAATAAATGTATAGTTAAATCAACGATTCGTTGATTAAACTATACATTTATGTGTAGTTGTGTAGTGTAGTGTTGATTAACTATGAATGCGTAAGGATTTCAGTTATTTTGTGAAAACTATGAATTTATTTTAATGATCTATAAAAATATTCATTAATTAGTGATTTTTTGTAATCACTGAAGAACTTTGGGGATAAATCCCCCCCTAAAATAGTGAAGATTTTCTAGAATTTGACCGATTTTTCTATAAAACAATGAAATTAGCTCACTGTTACCGAAGAAATCCCCTTATAAAGGTGAAAATTATCTAGAATTTGACCAATTTTTCTTAGAAAACAATGAAATTCGCTCACGTTTCCCGAAGAAAACCCCCTAAAATGGTGAAAACTGTCTACAATTTGACCAATTTTCCTGTAAGACAATGAAATTAGCTGACTTCTCTCGAAGAACCCCCCCCCCCCAAAAAAAAAAAATCCGGGTCTAAACGCCACTGTTTGTAATTAATGTAATTAATATTAATAACAATGAGTGAATACTAATTACTTTTTGATTGTTAATTGGTTTTTCTTGGAAATAATTTCGAGCATTTGGAAATGAAATTATTTGAGGCACCTCCCCCCCCCTCCCCCCCATGATTTCCATATACAATCGCGAGTCCATATACAATTCCATAAGCGATCGCTGCCCGAAAACCTTCATTATTAAAATTATTTCTCTTTGCTCTCGAAATAATATGTTGAAGTAAAAGCAATAGAGGCGTCTTATGAGTGCTATTTTGCCTCATTTTTGTCCGTTTTTCGTTTAATAGTGACTTAGTACATTAGATGTCATTGTGCAATAATATTATTCCATCTGCTTTTAGTTTGTCATGTTTCTTATTATTCCGAAATTGTAAGCAATACAAAGTCAACTCAATCAAAGTACGATAATAATTTTAATTTTTCCAGTGTAAACTTTTTTCTATTAGCGTTTATTTATTTTTTTTTTTGCTTCTTCGATCCTTCCACGTGTTACACTTTTCTGCAATTGTGCAGCAATCTCGTTGCATCTGCTTTTAGTGTGCGGTTATTCTCATTATTTCACTTTTAGTTTATAACATAGAAAAGGTTGGTCAAAAATAAGAAACAATTTTCCAGTATAAATGTTTATTGATCGAAATTTATTGTGTCCAAGTTCGACTTACAATTTTTAAAAATTGATTTCTCAAAATTCGAGTTCGCGCGACAGGAATTCATAACAGCTTAATAAAAATGCTAAAATTTCATTATTTTCAAAGATTGATCAATGTATATTTTTTTCAAAATACATCTTAACTTTTTTATACGATAATTATTTTGATTTTTAACCGTGTATACTTCGTTTTTTTAGCGCATTTTTTTGCCTTCTTTGATGCTACGTGTTAGACAGTTGACAGTTTTTCTGCTATTGTACAACAATCTCGTTGCACCTGCTTTCAGTTTAGAATATTTCTTCTTATTTTATTGCTAGTTTACAACATAGAACATATTGATAAAAAATATGAATAAATTTTTCAGTATAAATGTTTATTGATCGAAATATTATGTGTGCAAGTTCGACTTGCAATTTACTAAAATTTAATTCTTAAAAAACGAGTTTGCGTCACAGAGTGAAATAATAATAAAAATGCTACAATTTCATTAATATCAAAAATTGACAACGTATCTATAAATATATATTTTTTTTTTTCAAAATACATCTTAATTTTTATAAATGATCACGTGTTTTTCAGAAGATATTTGTCAACAGAAAACTGCTGGTGCTCAAAAATATTGGTTTATTTCGGTGACCTTACATTGTGCTCATGAAAATATAAAGAACATGTCAAGTATTTCAGTGTAATTTTCAACTCACAAGAAAAAAAAGCTAATAAGATTAGTTCTTAAGAACCCCCCCCCCCCCCCCAGTATTCATTTGTACTGACAAAAAAATTTCACGTGTATGTTTTTAAAGCAATATTCAGTATTTCTTGGTTATGAACAGGGGGGGAGGGGCGTTACTGCGAACGAAATATTTTATTTTTATTTTAGAAAAAGAGCTATTTTTAGTTAAAATAACTTTTATAATGAAAAATAAGCATATAATCGTTCCCGCTTTTCTTTTAAAAACGGGGGGGGGGGGGGGGGGGTTATGAAAAAATCCGAGAGGATTTCGTTAAAGATACAAACCCACATTATTTGATAGTCTGTATTATAACATCTGCATTCCTCTCCATGAAAAAAATAAGAAAATAAAGGCAGCCGCACTTGGCATTTGCGGTGCAGGTGTTATAAAGAAAATGTTGAAAAAAAGGGAATTAGACCCGAGCCAATCCAATAGTTGTTGAGTTTTTTTTGCAAAGATAAGAAAAAAGAATTAAAAATCCTCTGGGGGATATAGCATTTTTTTAAACATCCAAATAGTTTATTTATTTTACTAGAATCGCGAGTGATTCTTTTAGTCTTAATAATTATGTAAACTTCCCCCAAACAGTTTTACGGCGTTTGAATAATGAATTTATGTTTTTATAAACATAAAAATAAATAAATGATTTAAATGACATTTTTGACAAGCATTCTACACGTTTGTTTTAATGGTTTAAAGTTCAAAGTGCCTTTTTTTCCATCGGCCGATGGAAGAGGAGAATAATGGGCCATCGGCCGATCTCGGAACAATCGGCATCGGCCAAAAAATGCCGTCGGTCGAGCCCTAATAACAATAATAAGGATGATGATGTGTGCACTTAATTTGAATAAAATGAGATAAGAGTTACAAAAAAACATAATATGACACAAAAAAACCATAATTATAACAGTAACAAATATTAATGTTCAAGAGCAATTAAAAACAATTGCATTTTAGACCTTGACGGCAGTTTACTTAGTGAAAAGAAACTTTTTTTTAAGAACACAAAATGTTCTTGAAGAGATTAAATTAAAAAAAATAAATAAATAAAAAATAAACAAAAATAACTCTACATAACACCGAATAAATATATCATCCGGAAGACCAAAAGCGTCTTCTCGTGTATTATAGATTGGTCTTCTTCGAGCACTTTGGCGATTTAAAAGGCGCTGAATTAAAATCCCGTCGACAAACGCAGACATCTTTATCAATCTCGCCACCTCACTTGCCGGCGAGATTCGCTTCGACCAAAAGAGGCGCGCTAAACTCGTCCCGACCGGTTTGGAATGCATGAAGGCGAGATTTTTGCTCCGTACCTGTGAATTTCGCTTCAGCGCCATCTAGTGAAGAGTTTGGAACTAATCCCGCCGTCGGGATTACGATCTTGGAATAGGGGCCCTGGTTCCAATCTCGCGCCGTGGGATTTACGACCTCAAGGCCCCCCCCCCCCCCCCCCGCAGAGCGTGCGACTGATGGCTCTCCCATTGTTCAAGAAGTTCGGACTTTCGCTGGCTACTCTCCCTCTCCTTCAAGAGAGCAGCGTAATGTTATCCTATCTACTGCCCTCGTTTCCGTACTGAACGTCTCCGGACGTCCAGTTATCGGACGGTGTCTTCTAGATTGCGGGAGCCAGAGTAATTTTATCACTGCGGAATTTGCCAATTTATTGCAGCTAAAAAAGGAAAAATTCCATGCATCCGTTTCCGGAATCAGTGGCGAATCATCTGTGACTCTTTTTTCGAAAATAAGCACAGTAATTTCGAATGAGAGTAGATCCTTTCGCAGAGAGTTGGACCTTTTGATTCTTCCCAAAATAACAGATACCATCCCCTGCTCAGATATTAATATAAAAGATCTTCATTTGCCATCAGGCATAAGATTGGCAGACCCGGAGTTCGGCACTCCTCATAGGATCGACCTTCTGGTTGGAGCCGAGTTATTCTGGGATATCATAGGAACAGGACAGTTTAGGACATACTCCCCAGAGTTAAGATTTCAGGAAACAGTGTTTGGCTACATTGCCACCGGAGTGACTGACAGCTCCTCCAATTACAGATTCTGCGGGATGTCGCTCCATAAATGGAGCTCAAAAGAAATTCCAAACTCGCAAGAAGAATATACTTTTGATGAGAAATCTCAGGACAGTAAAAAGGCATTGGGTGTAAGCTGGAGTCCTCGCAATTTCGTATCTACCCAAAAAGATATAGAGAACATAGAAGTGCCTCGTTATTTAGAGAACGTAGAAGACGAGCTGTCCATTTTACATGGCTTCGCTGACGCTTCAGAAGCAGCCTATGGAGCCAGCCATTTATCTTCAAAATATCTCGGGCTCCCAAGAAATTACGTCGCACATAATATGCAGCAAATCTCGGGTAGCCTCACTCAAAAAAATGTCCATAGCGAGACTTGAATTGTCAGCTTGCCTCCTGCTAGCAGAGTTAATGAAGAAAACATTAAACTCCTTAAAAATGAATATAAATCAAATTATGTTGTGGTCAGACTCCACCATAGCCCTTGCATGGATTAAAACGCCCTCTCATCTCCTGAAAACATTTGTGGGTAATAGTCTCCAAAATTCAGCAACTAACAGAAGCCTGCCAATGGAGACACGTATCATCTGAACAGAATCCTGCAGACTTGATCTCCCGCGGAACAAGCAGTAAACAGCTCTCCACCTTGCGGTTCAACGGCCCAGGAGTTTTAACTCAAGATTGTTCTGCAATGAGTGAGATAACACCTTCACCTATCTGTCTAGACTCTAACATCTTTGAAGTCGAGCTCAAAAGGGACATTTGTCTAGCATTAATTCAGAACACTTCATTTAGACAAGGGATTTTAAATATTTCCAACAGTTTTTCGAAAATTATTCGCATTTTAAGTTTTGTTTTCAGGTTTGCTAAAAATCAATGCCGAAGAAAGGGTCCGTTAACCATCCAGGAATTGGATCAATCTACGAAATTCTTAATTAAATCTGTCCAAGAAGTAGAATTTTCTGAAGAAATACAGGTGTTGAAGAACGATAAATCAGTGAGTCAGAAAAGTAAACTCAAATTTTTAAATCCATTTCTTGATGAGGATTCATTTCTCCGAGTCAGAGGTAGGTTAAGTAATTCAAATTTAACATTTAATTATAAACATCCAATAATTTTGCCTAAAAGTCATAAACTCACTTCAATGATTTTCGAATAGTTTCATAAAAAGTACTTACATTTAGGCCCGCAGTCATTATTGCACCATGTTCGCATGCAATATTGGCCACTAAATGGCAAAAATACTGCGCGGAAAATAGTTTACGAATGTGTCATATGCTTTAAAAACAAACCTACTACAGCAGAGCAAATTATGGGAAATCTTCCTTCAGAAAGGACAAATCCTAATTTTACTTTTAATGTGACGGGAGTAGACTTTTGTGGTCCCTTTGAAATTAAGTATAAAAATCAGAGAAAGGGAAAATATTCCAAAATTTATTTAGCTATATTTATTTGTTTGGCTACAAAAGCTATTCATATCGAGTTAGTCACTGACCTGAGTTCAGAAACCTTTATAGCTACTTTAAAGCGCTTTTTGCTCGTAGAGGAAAAAGTTCAGTTATAATGTCAGACAACGCAACCAATTTCAGAGGTGCGCATTCAGAATTAAAACGAATGTTATCCCTTCTTAATAATCAAGATAATAGTCTTTCAAATTATTTAACCTCAGAATCAATAACTTGGAAATTCATTCCCCCCATGTCACCAAATTTCGGAGACTTATGGGAAGCCGGTGTCAAGTCGGTTAAGTATCATTTGAAAAGAGTTTTAAACAATGTTAGACTTACATTTGAAGAATTTTTGACACTTGTCACTCAAATAGAGGGCACGTTAAATTCGCGCCCCCTAACTCCTCTGCCTTCAGATGTTAATGACTATGAAGTTCTCACCCCTGGCCACTTCTTAATTGCCCGCCCAATTAACTCTACTCCAGAACCGCAATTAATTGATATTAATGGAAATCGTCTTTCAAGATGGCAGAAAATGACAAGATACTCGCAACTAATTTGGAAAATCTGGCAGAGAGATTACCTAAATCATCTCCAAAATCGCACTAAATGGCAATTTAAGCAAGATAATATTCCTATTGGTACTATGGTGTTACTTAAAGATGAAAATCTACCTCCAGGTAGATTTTCATCTGCCTTCATAAAGAATGTAAAAACTAATTTCAGAAGATATATTTCTAACACGCAAGCCATGTTTACTTTTACGCCTTTCCGCTTTTTTTTTATTTTTGAATTTTTACTAGGAATCATTTAGGTTATTAAGCATGATCTTCTACTTTGTTATGCGATCGAGCACATTTAATTCGAGCACAGAATTCTACCCAAAGCCCCCAGGTAGGGCTTTGGGTAGAATTCTGGAAACAATTCCAGGTCCTGATGGGAGCATAAGAGTTGTCAAAGTAAAAACTTCTGCAAATATCTTTCTCAGGGGCATCTCAAAAATATGTATTCTTCCAGGACAAGAAAATTGTTAAAATTTTTAGTTGTGATTATTGTCCTTCATAGTGCACAATTCATTTTAATTATTCATCGTGTTTGGTAACTTCTTATTAATTGTATGTGTATTGTATTTGTATCTTGTATTTCTATGTCCTTTTTATATTCAGTATTGTTTATCATAATGTATAATTATTGAAAATTCTTTCAATGCCGGGCGGAATGTGAAGTATTTAGCGCCAAATGTGAAACTTCCGCTTGGCGCGTCGCCAAGGAGCGACCCCCCCTTTGGGTTGCCGATTTCTCGCCCCCGGAGTCCGTCATTCGCAGCCAGAACTCCGCAGTGTTGTTATCAATGTCCATTCGTCTTATGTTAATTGAATAAATGTTGTGAGTTACTAGTATGAGTTATCTAATGTTCACAAGGACCAGCGCGCCTCCCTAATACAGTCCACTCACGCATCACGCATTTTACAGATAGCAAACGATTAATCATAAATACAAACTGAAACATTTTTTTATGAGAATCTTACGGTAGCCTATTCTGATGCAAATGAGATTTCGTCGTTTTATCCAAGATATATGTGCTCGATCGCATAACAAAGTAGAAGATCATGCTTAATAACCTAAATGATTCCTAGTAAAAATTCAAAAATAAAAAAAAAGCGGAAAGGCGTAAAAGTAAACATGGCTTGCGTGTTAGAAATATATCTTCTGAAATTAGTTTTTACATTCTTTATTTGGTTTAATTTCTTTCTTCAAGTTGGGTTATGCATGTGTGCATTTGAAACCATAACTAAGAATAGGGTCAGGTGGGGTGGACTGGGTTACTTTTGTATAACAGAAAAAATGAGAAGCATGTTCTAACAGCAGACAACAATCCTGTTATTCATTATCGGTTTGGCCTTAATTTTTTTCAAAAAAAATAATCACTCTACAACGATTAGTTTAGTGAAAGACCACTTGTAAGACACACGGTAAGAAACAACATTTTCTGCGATTTGTAAAATTTTGTTTTCCGGATTTTTAAAAATCTATATCATTATTTTAATGTCCGTTTCATCTGACTTTTTTCGTTAGCTAGAATAAAGGGGGAGAGGGAGAAGTTCTACAGATTTTAGGAAATGTGCTCAAAATTTTGAAGTGACGTGAAAGAGGTAGATTGGGTTTGATGGCAAATAATGTTGAACAGGTATATTTTTTCAAAAGCTTTTCTTTGCAATAAATAGATGGTTATAGTACTATTGAAATTTTTATGGTCTAATATTCTTATCAAGATTAATCTTTAGTTCTTGATACTGATTGTATTAATAACACATTGATTTATTTGTATTAACCCTCTAATGCCCAAGTTTTGTTATCGTCGTCCGCCTTGAGGCGGAGTTGAGAATTAGAGGGTTAACATTAAAACAACAAATAATAAAACCTATTTTGCAACGTGTTTACGGATTTATTTTATTGTTTGATGACTTACGAGTAAAATATACTCAGTAAAAAGTAGCAAGAAATATTCAGTTGCTGACTTGGAAATTGTGCTCAGAAACGGGACTGATAGAGTATCAAAATGTTAAGTTCCTAAGAAATATTCAAAGCCGTGGCAAACACTGAAATGGATTATGAAACCGCTATGCAAAACATCCAAGAGAACAAACTGCATGTCTGGGGATGAACTGAACACATGCTGATTGTTGAGGTATTTAAATTTACTACATAGTGCAGAGAACCATCAGGTCACCCGTACTGAAATAGATTGAAACTTACCTGAAAGCTCATTCCGAACATGAAGCACCATTCACTGGTAATGAACCAGAACCAGCTTGAACATGGAATTTAGAACCTTATGGAAGTGGAAACTAGGAAAAAGAAAGTATGAAATTTAGGACCAGTGTAGAGCAGAAGCGCATTAAGAAAATTTTTATAGTTCCACTCATACATATGAGAAAATTTTAGACGAGAACAAAGATTTTTTAGAACTCTTCTAATCAACTAAATGATACATTTAACTATTTACAGTGTACGTTACAAAAGAACGTCAAAATACATGCACTCATATAGCAGTACATTATGATTCAAAAGCCTAGGGGTGGGAGAAACCTCCCCCTCTTGATCCTTCAAGCGACGGCAATGAAGAAAGTGACATATTAGTAACGGATTAGTGAATTAAGAAAAATCAACAATTTTTTGATCGTCAATGATCTCATATAGCAAATGTGTCAGGAGTAGATTAACTAACAATTAGTAAAGTGTCTTGAATTTACGTGTTTACTTCTATGAAACCGAGGAAGCTTTTAAATCTCCTAACTGTTGCTCGAAACACTAAAATGTACTTTTTTTCTTTAGTGATAGTAATAATAAAAATTGATTAATTAAATATTCACATCAACAAAATACAAAAAAATGGAAACTTCAATCTACACTTTATTTCCATTTGAAAAACAAACATCAATAAACAATTGGAGAGCAATACAGCAATAAATAATAAAACATCACTAATAACGTCAGGGAAAACAAAAATGACCTGCGCCTCCTCCACAATTTGTTTCCAGGAATGCATAGAGCTTCAAATTCGTTCTTCTGACATCTGTACATAAACCGTCCACTAATCCTTTAGGCAGACGAAAATATCTTATGAAAACACTTAGAGCACTGTAAGCTCATTCCGATCCCTACTCATACTAATTTTGGTCATGTCCACGAGGTCTGCTCTTCAGGCCGGAGGAACGGAAGTATTCAGTGTTTCTTTCAGACCTTTTGCTCCGGGAGGGCAGGTGAAGAACTAGGAGGGGCGGTGTATGATCCAAAATAATTTTTTTATATATTATGGGCATGAATAGAAATGATGATAATATGCATTTTTTTCAATATACATATAATAGATTCTTGATTATATACAGTAGAAGCAATTTTAGACTATGTTTGGTAAAGTTACGTAAGTCTGAAAATTTTCTAATTGAAATCGTATAAATGTAATTCTTAGGCTGGATTTGGGGCGGGGGGTTCGGGGGACCTCCCCCGGAAATTTTTTGCAATTTATGTCCAGATAGGGCAATTTTAGACTCTTAGAGGACGTTAGAGGTTCAGGGATTCTTCACCGAGAAAATTTTCAAAAGTAGTCTTAAAAATGCAATTTTACTCTATTTTTGTCAACGTTACTAGAGACAGGTGCGAGGGCTCTCCCCAGGACACTTTTTGTGATCTAAGTTTTAAGAATATGAAATTTCGGATACGTTGTTCGGGAATGTTAGAGGATGCGAAAAAGAATTCGGTCACTCTCCTCCCGCAAATTTTTCGGAACAAATGTCTTATATTTTAGGCTACTTTTGGTGACGTTACTGATAGTTTTCGGTGTCGTTCTCCGACAACAAAGTGTTTCTGAAACTGAAGTCTTAAAAGCGCAATTTCATGGTATCTTCGATGATGTAGAAGGAAGAGAGAACCAGAGGATCTAACTCGAAAAATTTCCAAAACTGATGTTTTAAAAGTGGAATTTTAGGCCATCTTTTGGTCATGTTAAGAAAAAAAGGGGTGAGTCAGGGCCATGCTTTGAAAAATTTTCCAACGTGAAGTCTTAAAAAGTGCAGCTTTCGGCTATTTTTTGGTACCATTAGGGAAAAGAAGAGGTACCTAACGTTCTTCCAGGAATGTTTTAAATTGAAGTCTTAAATCGCAATTTTTGGAATATTTCTTCACATTAAACAGATGTAATATTGCAAAAAATGTGGAGCACATGTTGATATTTATGTTTTTAATGGCTTGCAAAACGATCATCATTGATCAGTCAAGCAGAAGATCACCAGAATCTAGATTTAATTTTTTTAAAAATAAAAATGTACATTGTTTTTAAGAGATATTTGTCAATGTTTCTAGAATTTTTTAAAAAATACTCTTAAAATTGACCTAAAATAAACAATTCAATTTCAAAGTAACAGTGATACATTTTATTACCAACCGTCTCTCGTTGCAACTGGATATGGAAAAATTTGAATAACAGAAGTATGGATCAAAAGGTTCCTACCATATGTAAAAAAAAGGCAGCTTCTTTTAGTAAGGGGTTAATTATATTCATGAAATTTAATGGAATAAAGGGAGATTGTATTGATTATCCTTTATTCTGAACCAGGGCCACCTAGAGTCCCTGTATCTTAGCGAGAGTAGCGTCAAAGCGGTATCATTTTCCTATTGGTGGAAGGTTTGAACCCTCCGCCCGAGGCAGTGCCTTCTTTCGTCCCATAGCTTTAACGTGGAGACGATTAAATGCCATGAAAAAACACGAGAATCCGTAAAATTAAAGGCAAATACATTTTTAAAATTCTTTTATTATTGTTCTAAAATGTTTAAAATATAGGAATGTAGCTTTATTTTGGGCCATATGCTCCTATTTATTTAATTATTTCTTTGTTAAAATAAGTGCATGCTTTCTTAATGCTAATATTCCATGTTGACCCGCTATTTTTGGCCCTAATTGTCATTTTCCGTAATAAATAAATAGCTAGTATCCTAAAGTAATTAAAAAACATCGCTTCAAGATTAAGAAAGTGCTTAAATTTAGTAAAATTAAGTTATTTTAACGAATACTTTGTATTTTCGACTTGGCGTGATTTGCTTATGCTTGGCGACTAGTGGAATGTAAACATATCGGCCGCTTCCACACATTCTTGTCAGTCAGTTACGAATGGATTTTCTTATATATAAGCGGCTTTTTCTGCCGAATTTTAAAATATGCAGGGTAGTTAGCTGTGTAGGAGGCCAAGTTTTACTGCCCTTCAAAACCAATTATCTATTTCAAAAATGTTCTATAATGTCATCTTCTTTTTCCTACTAAATTACTTGAAGTTAGGGAGTTACGAGGGGGGAGGGCGCATATACGGAGCTGAATTCGGCCTCGGAGAAAGTTTTTCGTATTTGCTCTTAATTTAATGAATACCTGCATGGGGAAATGTATTTTTTCACATAAGGGGATCATTCATAAATGATGTCACGCTTCGAGGGGGGTGGGTAACAAGAAGTGTGACACCAGGCTTATACAACATAGCGGGACAAAGGGGGGAGGGGGTCAAATATATCAAAAAAAAAAAAAAAGAAAAACGCGTGCATTTATGAACGGTCTCTAAGTACATTCTTTCTTCTTAGAACATTTTTTAACATAACTTTTACATAACGAGTTTTATATAAAAATATCACTGATTAAATAATAATTTCAATTTTTTTTTACCAATTCATTATTTCTAGCATTACTGCTTAATTTTCCTTTAGTTTCCCTAAGAAATAAAAAAAACGAGTAATCTTTTAATGATTTATTAATGCAATATTATCAACACACACACACAAATAAAAAAAACTTTCAGAATTAAAAATCCAAGAAACTATATTGAAAATAATAAATTTATAAATATCATTATTTATTTTTGAATCAATTAAAGAGTAACAATTTCCATGTTCTCATATTTAACATAACGTAATTTAAAGCTGCGAATGATTAAACTATCCTGGACTTGTTGAGACCAAAGATATTTTTAAAAAACGTTTGTGGCTTACGCAAAAAGTAGCTTTTAATTCAAACAGAAATTTTGCTTTCAAGTGGACAAAATTTCCCGTTAACGATTATCGTTTAGCGGAAATCCTTGAGCAAGTATGAAGCCAACCTTGCACTCGGCGGCAACCCTGTTTTTCGTCCGGAGGCAGTTTTCCCCCGATCTGTCGTTACTCTGAAGACTACGTCTTATAAAGGAACTCTAGGGCCACCGAGAGCCAAGGTGGACCCCATATCAGTTTTGTCACCCCCGTCCCCACCTCCCATTACACTTGCATCTTAACCACAGAAAAATTTTACCCACTGCACTACTCTGACGCCGAACCAAGTCCCATGAATCAGCCATACCATTAACAACAGTACTCGTCTTCTCTGATGGACCTGAAGCTTTGGCATTTCACATTTTGTTGGCAGTAAGAGATAAGTTTAATGACTACCCAAAACTGAGGCCACTTTATCTCCTCTATATTTAAAAAAAAATAAATTTTTCCTTCGTTATCCTTCATTTTCTTTTCTGAAAGTGTGATCTGAAATTTTCTCCCGGGGGGGGGGGGGGCAGTTGACTTGCTCCGAGGGGGCAATGCCCCCCGGAGAGATGCCTGAAAGAAACACTGGAAGTATTGATTCGCCACGTGGCCCCAACCTCCACACTTTTAAAAATAGGACTTCCTGCCAGCGTTCGAGACGAGACTAAGCAAATGTTAAATTAGAAATCCGCAAGAGGATGGGTGCAGGCATAATAGTTAACCCTATCCCAAAACTGCGAACAAAGAAAAGCTCAAAATATTGAATCTCACTAGTAGAGAATATTAAGAGGTGTTTTCGGATCTTCAAATTTAGGTCATTTAGTTATCCCTGTGGTGATTTTCACTTGTACTGCAGAGTAATACTAGGCTCTAGTATCCCCTTTTTGCGGAAGCAATGCAGCCTGGTCTTACTCTACAAAAAGGCCTCGCACGCAGAAAACTGCCACAGGAAAGAAAAAGAAGGGGAGTGGTCGAAATTTCACTTGTCGTAATGCATAGCATAGTTTCTCAAATTGTGCTCCTTGGAGCACTTTTCGATTTCTCCGGCGAAAAAACACGTTTGAAATTAAATATTTTTGTTAAAAATATTTTAAAGTTACTTGAAAAAACTAATAATGGAATATTACGAAATTTTATGTTCGTGTCAAGTGAAACAGGCTATGTAAAAGGAAATTGGCATTTATTTTGTTAAATGGTTGCTTTTTTCCTAGGTAGGTGTTTTCCGCCTGCTATGAGAAATTAGTTCAGGGGAAAAAGTTTTATGAAAGGTTAACCTAGAGTGTCTTAAATAAAGACAGATCTCATGACGGTCATGACAGGTGTCATGCTGCAACGCACAATTGTGCGGATCAGCATGAAACCTGTCATACTACAAACTGCCCCGAAAATTCGGAATATGGAATGTTTTAATGAAAATGCATATAAATTTAATAAATGACAACATTTTTCTAATGGATGGTTACACTTGTGTCACAGACATTTAATGAAGACAAAAATTAAATTTCAACAAGGTAACAAAAGTGAATTACTAAAGTGGAAATTTTCCAAAAAGGGTATAGCAAAAGCTTCGAGAAAAAACAAACAAATTGACAATAACTTGAACAATTTCCATTTCTTCTAATGAAAATCACGATTTTCCAATGAATTGGCCAAATTTTGTAACATTTGCGCATCGGCATAATGCCATACTTACTGACAATGGTGAGAACGGGTACATGTTTTCGACGTCTTGCGTGGCCTGAGAACTGTAAAAAAATAAGTTCTAATACTGTTAAAATACTTTTTCATAGCGTATAATGCATATGTATATAGACTGAGATAACGGGTTAAAAGACTCAGACTGATGCTTGTTGAATGAATTTAAAAACATTTAATTAACGAACAGGAACTATGTACAAAATAAAAATTAAGTTAACATTTAATCGGAAGGTCACTCCGGCGGTCGACGCGATTCGGCATCACTCTGCTGGCCTCACAAAACGACCAGACGATGGACAAGCTCCGTCTTCATTCCGTTGCGGCTCGTTAAAATAGTGAGGAATTGCAGCGCATCCTGGCGGAGGCAAGGAACTTGACTGATTTGCATCTTTGCAGATTCACTTCCACATGTATATCCACAAATGACTTACGACTATCTAGCTGAGTCGTGAATACTTTATAATGCGTTTCTTATTTAAAAATCACAAATAATAAACATCGTTCTTGCTAGCCAATTTTGCGCACAGGTTTTCTTTGCCAGCCTATATTCTACTACTCCAGAATATGACTTTGAGGAACACAATGTGACTTGAGAAAGGATTATAGTTGCCATTTATTGATCTTTCTTTGTATGCAAACGCTATAAACGAATACATTGAGAAAGCGAATTCCAAGGGGATTTGAATGGCCAGTTCACTCCCTATATTTTAACTGTACTAACCATGATGAAACACGGGCAGGCGACAAATTGTAGCTCGTCTTATCTATCTCTTCGTCAGTTCCATTCCCGATTTTCGAACGCCGCCGTATCAAGTTATCCGGACGTACTGTAGCACGTGCCAAACATATCACGGCTCATTTTTTCCTCGGAAGACATTTTCTTATGTTTCAAGATAGCATGAGATATATTCTCTAATGTTTCAAGATAGCATGAGATATATTCTCTAATGTTTCAAGAAGCATGTTTCTTATTTTTACAAAGTACTATGGGTCACGTTCCCTATTTTTGTTTTGTACTTTTGCTTAATACGCATGCTCTATTTCCAGTACTTTTGTTATGACTCTATTACTTTTAAGCGTGGAGTAGCATCAATACTATTCATTTTTATGTAGAGTTAATGTAATAATAACCAATACCCCATGCACTTGCTTTGATGAACATAATAGGTTTAACTTCGTTTCCATATTTGACATAGCAACTCAGAGTTATTGTTCAAGACATTTCAGGCACTAACGCTCATCGTTTTTCTTTGTTTCGTTTTTTAGTGACTTTTAATTTTTAATTAATTAATTTACATATTTAAAATTTACTTTAAATTAAGGATTGAAATTTTCTCCAGTAATGTATTTGTAGATAATGAAAACAAATCTTGGAACCAGTGTACATTCAGGCACTTCTGAGGAGGGTTGACACATTACATTGCATAGCCTGTCGAATCCTATTCATCAGGCTTGGAGTCGATTACAAAGAAACGTAATCGATTACGATTACGATTACAAAGGGAGAAATTGAGAGATTATGATTATGATTACGATTGTAATCCTTTGCCAACAAGTAATTACGATTACGGAAGCGATTACAGTCGTTGAAAAATGTAATCGATTACGATTATGACATCCGATTACGATTTTGATTACGATTAGATTAGCATAAAATTATCCGATATTATGCATACAATTCTCATTTTTACGATAGTGTCATAAATCAAAAAGTTATCTCTTATTAAATCAAAAATTTAATTAAAAATCATAACTGAAATGATGATGAATGCAATTATAATGAAATTATTTCAACATCACAGTTCTGGAATTATGACGTCGTTGCAGAAATGAAAATTTGTAATATATATATATATATATATATATAATCAGGAAATGCACATTCAGTATTTTTCGAATATTTAAAACTCATTTGAGGGATAACTACATTGATCGTATTTTGTATATAAGCAAAGACGATGCACTAAATGTATATATAATGCATAAGTGATTTACCTGGTTCATTGTTATTTTGTGTGCATACAATCAAAATTTAGTTGGCAGCAATTTCTGAAAATGTAGTATATTTCTCCATTGTATTTATTTTCTAGTTTAAACTGTGCAAATATTTCACATAACACCAATTAGTTTACTGAAAATAATAATTTTGTATGATTCTTTATGAAATCACTTATAAGATGTGTATGAATTGCACGGGATAACAAAATATTCAGATAGTGTAAGAGATAAATAATCTTTTGAAAATAAATGCTGCATTTTAGAATAATTTCAAAAAATTTGAACATGAACATTCAAATAACTCTTAGCAAAATTAGTAATCGTTAAAAAGTAATATGAAGAATAATTATAATACGAATGGCTATAATATTTTTAATAGATTTTTGTGGTGTTTTTTTTTTAACATGCAGGAGCATATAATTTTTTCCCATGTACTAACTGTTTTAATGAAAAAATAAAGTGCAAGTAATTTTACAACACAAATTTAACGTACAAGATTAAACTGAGATACAAAATTCTGTTGAGGTAATTCTAAGAAGAAAAAAATAATTAACTTTTAAAAATAATTCCTAAATATTAATTCATGCATGTAAAAAAACAATTGGGAGAATGTCTGAATATAAATCACTTTTTCTTTTACATACCTATTAATTAAAAAGAATATTAGCATTAAAATATAAATAAATTTAAGATTTAAATGTATGTACTTTTTTAAATATTCGAAGAACATATTTAAAAAAATAATGATAATCACACGTACCAGGGTTAAGATTTCATGCATCTTAAGCATAGAGCATCATGTAACGCCAGCTCCTAAATTGCTGAAGTGTAAATGTGCTATTCTTTAGAAAAATTCTTCACTTCTGCCGTTAAAGAAAGGCGAAAACGCAAAAGGCATTTCGTATCTCTTTATGTGTGTAGGTGATAGTACTCTTTCCACTAGATTTTCAGGGGGCAGTCTGCTTCGATTATTGAACGGGACCCACGCGGAGAGAAGAAATGGGACACTCTCTTTTACTCGCGGCGATCCCGTCCAGACTCTCGCCTATTGCCCAACCGTTTGAATATACTTTGAAGGGGTAATTAAGGAAGCAAAATGACCGATGCATTTCAGGGCCTTGGTCCTTCTATAAACACCTTCCCATCTCTTATCTACCCCGAAATCTTTGACTTGCGGACAGATTACCGCTCTTTTATCGAAACTGGACGACGCGAGGAGACCAGAGACCCCCCCCCCCCCCCGTGAGAGCCCCAAGGCGATGCGAGTGACATATCCACTCTCTTTTTTCTCGGGCTCACCAGCCATTCCCCGTGGAGAGTGGAGCCGCAATTAAGAATTCTGAGAGACCGCAACAAGTAGGACAACAAGCGTCTCTAGCAGACTATTATATGGTCCTGCCATCAAGGCTCTGCGACCGCCCCACAGAACCTTTTATATTATGATCGCCCGTAGGTTACAGACCGCTTAGGATAGGACTTCAGTACACAGCTTCAATCCTTTTTCTTGTAATCTTATCTCTTCTATCTAATGGTAGAGCTAAAAGTTTCAGCTTTCAGCAGGTCAAGATTACACGATTGCAGGACCAGCAGATTACGGATTTTTTCCTTAAGATTACGATTAAAATTACGGGAGAAAAAGGATTACGGGATTACACAATTTCGATTATGATTATGAGAATATGCCATCGTCAGATTACGATTACGATTTTGTCAAAATGTAATCGATTACAGCCGATTACGATTACGTAATCGCGATTACTCCAAGCCTGCTATTCATATTTTCTATTGCGCGTATTTATCTCTCAAAGTTTACGTCGAGTAAGTTAAAGCAAGCATTTATTTTCTGCAAGTGTATTTTTGAGATTTTCGGTTACGAAATGCGCTTTCCGAAGCCACAATCTGAGGCAGTTTTTTTGCTGTGCGAAAGTGGAAGCCAATTACTACATTTTAACAATGTTTTAATTCTGTTCTTATTTCAATTCAATAAATTCTTTTTACATCAATTATTTTATTTTCTATCAAGTGAGGGGAAATATATTAAATTACAAAAAAAAACGTAATATGAAATGGAATCATAATAAAATAGTCCTGCATTTTAGCAAACTTCATAATCCTCTGACTTGTGCAGATTGGAGTTATAATTACAACTTGACAAGATCCCACCACTCCAAGAAATAACAATGAAAAAAAATACACATACACAGTAGAGCTTCCAATTAAAATTCAAAAATAGCATTCACTACACGAATGAAAAATAATACGAAGTATTTTACAATCCATAATGTGCGATTTAAAATAAAGTATAATTAAAAAGGTAAAATTACATTATAAATATTAGAATTAGTGGATAGTACAACATGAACTAAAGTATTTTTTTAAAGGGTCTAATTATTGACAGTTTTGGACAGGGCTGCGGAGTAGGAGTCAAAGTCGTGGAGTTGGAGTCTGGTTTATTTTGCGGTAAAGGAGTCGGAGTCGCTTAAAAACGTGTCGACTCAGACGCTTCTTTTTTCACTCCAAAATTTAAAAAAAAAAAACGAAAATGTTGGTGAAGCCCTTTTTTATCACGAGATCTCACATTTTTGAGCTGCTCCCGTCCAGCTCTGACTGTAATATATATATATATATAGAGAGAGAGAGAGGGGGGAGAGTAGGCGCAACCTGGCTGTTGCTTTGGGGAAGCCTCGAATTAAATTTGACTTGCAGGATTACCGAATCTTTGAAGTGGCCAGATCGGAGGTTCCGGATTTGTCCGGTGCCATGTAGGGGAGAGGACGGGGGCGGTCCCGTTGGTCCTACTTCACCGGTGCACCCCTGATAGTTATACAAATGAAAGTAATTAAAAGGTAAAAGTGTTTTCTTTTCTTTTTTCTCATTGCTACTATAGCACAAGTATTTAGCAGCCAAGTAGTTTATCAGTATTTGACCGGGACGAATATTCCGCTAGATTATGAAATCAATATTTGGTCCAGCCGAGTAGTCTGCTTAAAGGGCCGAATATTAGCTACATCCTTTATGTATACAATACTCTTCTAACAAAGCCGCTAAATCCAACGAAAAAGTTCGTTAAAGGAGGAGTTCGTTCAATAGAGATTGACATTTTGCTTTTTGTAAAAGAGTCGGAGCTTTAAAATCTCACGAGTCGGAGTCTGTCCTTTACCCAACCGACTCCGCAGTGCTGGTTTTTGAAAAACTGATTATGCATTGTGAAAATATTTATCTCGCATTTCAAAAATACAAAATCTATTTTTCATTTCAAATGGCGTATAATTTCTTGTCTTTATTATGCTCATTAATACTTGTATGCATTATGTCACCAGAATTTTTAGTTGTTTTAGTAACTAAGTTTGTTTATAGAGTGAGATGAAACGAACGTGAAAAATGACCACCTGGATACCCTTGACCAATCAAGCGTGAATGCGACAGAGCATAAATAAAAATTAACTTAAACCTTCAATCCTTTAAACAATCAATAAAGAGCATCGAATAGTTTCATGCAAGAATCAAACCTGTATCTGTTGTGACATCAGTAGTCTATAAAGCTGTTCACCGAAAATGACAACATATAAAGCCCAACAAATCAAATGAGAATAAATCTTATAGATCATTTTAAGCATTAATGTTTATGATTTAAATTTCATCCGGGATTAGATTTGTTTCCTTTGAATGTTACAAATAATAATTTCTAAAATGTACTGGACGTTTGTTGTTTAAACTGATGCTGAAGAAGCTAGTATTTAAAGAAAGAACTGAATCTCCTGTAGCATATGAAAACACAAGGCGTCATGCATGTAATTTAAAAACTTACCGAAACTCGAGTTGTTTTCAAAGAAAATAATATTCAGCGCGGTAAAATATTTCGCTATAATTTTACTTAAAATTCACAAACGTTATTAAATCAACTGCAGTGAAATTCTTCTGTTTATATGCATACATATTATTTACACACACACACATATATATATTATAGTTAAACACCTTTATAGCATACACAAAAATATTTGTTAGCCCTGATGTAAATGAAATAAAGCGTTTTTTTATAAAGAGGAAAAAGTTTTAAAGTTTTGAGAAACAAGACATGAATTTTGATTCTTTTTCAAAATTATCGGGACAAAAATTTATAACTATACATTCTAAACGCAGAAAAAGAAAACTAATTTTAATTTTTCCTTAAACCTTGTAAGTTGATAACTAGAGCAATTATATGGTATATTCACACCAAAAATTGAAATCAAATACAATGCCAAGTTATCCATATATATATTAAAGTCGCATTATTACCTTGAACGTATTCTCGGTTGTCTGTAAATCCTTTTTGTTAATTTACATCTTCCGAAAAATGAACCTCTATAAAAAAAAAGCATGATTTGAAAACCTAAAGATTGATTATTTCACTATATTATGTATGTCGCCGTTCTCTTTTAGATTATGATTTTTAAAACAAAGATAATGATAAAGTTACAGGAGAATTACATGTACTGCACTTCTATTAACCACCAAGTAATAACGTAATATTTTCTTAAGAAAGTAATCCTTTGCACCAGCTAATATTTATCATAATAATAATAGCACTGGTGCCCATTCCTCAAATAAAATGGCACACCTTTCGCAAAAAAATACAGAATACCCCCTAGAACAATGGTCCCCAAAGAAACCCAAAAAACCCCACAGAAAACTCCCCCCCCCCAAAAAAAAAAAAAAAAAAATCTAGCAAATTTGTGCTATGCCCCTTCTCCTCATGGGTATCCTTGCCTAAAACAGCTAATGAAAATCAACATTTTCCGAGAAAGAATTAATTTCCAGTACTTGTATCACAAATTGCGTAATTTAAGAAATCTTCCCCTCCACCACCACTTTACTTTTGAAAACATCTATTGAAATACCTCGGTGAATATTTCAGAATTAAAAAAAGAAGTGTATATTAAAAGTAGAACTTTTTCCTGTGCTTGCAAAAAATAAGTCATTAAAATAATGATAGATTTTGAACATATCCTTTATAATTCCGTTAAAAATGTCATATGAGAAATTCCCTTCATTACAGTATCTAATACCTCCACCCTGGGCGAAAATCTAGGTTATTCTACTACTTGCAGAACTAATTTGTGGTTGCGATTACGAAATTTCAGTTTCGTATCCAATGGCGAAGTGTAAGTATTTCAATTAATGCCGCTTACTTTTTAGTCGCCACTAGATGGCGCCAGTTCAACCACCCTCCCTGGCTCTCCTTTTTTCGGCGTCTCTCATAAGTTTTCGCCGTTCCATTTCCATTGTTGTTTTGGTGTCCAGTGAAAGGGGCAGCGCGCGGTCCCATTCTAAAGAGCGAAGACCTGACCAGCGTTGGTGCTGGCGAGGACAGAGGAAAATGACTGTCCGGCAGTGATCTTGCGATCTAAACCATGAAATATGTAGACTTCAAACAACGCGCTTTCTCCAGCTACACGTGTGTTGTTTGTTTGATTGGTGTATCTCGTTATTTGTTCAGTACCCTCGAAGTCCAATCTTCAAGTCGAAGAAATGATTCAAGTTCTGTCCAAGATCCTTGGTCGGAAGAAGTAAGTTCTCTTTTGTAAATCGTATTTGCTGCTTTTTAACCAGACGCGTATCGTTAAACATGTTATGCTTCTTTTGCTTTATATGTAATCCCTAAAGAGTTTCTTGATTAATAAGAACGTGATGGGGTTATTCAGTCGTACAATGTTATTTTTATTACTAATTAGATTAAGTTGTTTTTTAAAATTAAAAATTTGTTTAAAAATATAGTGCAGTAAATATTGAAGTAAATTATGAACTTGACAGCTTTGATTGCAATATTTAATTAGTTTATTTGTTTTTAATGAAAAATTAATAATTACTGTACCATATTGACTACAATCGAAAGTGCTAGTAACATAATTTATTCATTTTCCTTTTAAAATTTTATTCATAAAAGAAAAATGACTGCATCAAACGAGAATATTCTGAGGAACCATCATTCTGTTTTCCTTGATCCCCATTCCTAGAAGTCGGTTAATAATTTTGTTTTTAGTGTGAAAAAAACGAACATTCAAGATTAAATATGAGAAGTTAATTACTTTTCATATTTAATCTTGAATGTTCGTTTTTTTTTAATATTGAGTTTCTTCTAAAAAATTAGATTTCTTCGCTCAGAAGGCATAACTTTCATTTCATCCGCTTTGACGGCATCCAGAAGCCATTTCTATGCGTATTATCTTGCCAAGAGATGTCATAATTAACCACACAGTAGTTATGGGAAAGCTTTTTCTCGTGGATTTTACGAGAAAAAAAAGGTTATCGCTTGTTGAACTGATGCGGCATTATTTTAAAGATGCATCCATTACCAATCATTATACTTAAGTTGTTGCAGTTGACAGTTTAAAAGTAAATATACAAAATTCTCACGATTTGATTTAGTCTTCCCCTGTAAACAAAGCCTAGACCGCAAACACCTGTCACTCAACGCAGGATTGGCTGATAACCTCTCTCTCACCCGTCGCTGATGGCTTTCGCCAATCTTACAACAAGTGGATGCCAATGCTCCGGCGTCAAAACTTTTTTCGCATGAGAAAACTTTTACAAACAGATGGATGGGAAAAAGTTTTTATCGCTGAAGTCAATATGTTGTTAATAGCACCGGGATATGTTAGGGCAGAATAACTGTATTCATAATTTATATCTGATTTATAAAGATTTGTATTTATCTAACGTTATAAAAGACCGCGTTCACGTTTTACGCATGTATTTTTGTATCAAATACATTTCCTTATAACCCTCTTTGCACCCAAATTCAGGTCAAAAATATGGAAAAAATATTGTACTGTTCTCAAATTTAGTAAAGCATGAACTAGCACAAAAAAGTGTAAACGGCAAATGTGTGTTATAGGTAAAACACGCATTTGCCATTCGCCTTTGTGTTACAGTAAAATTCATTAATTATAGTAAAAATCATTAAAGCCAAATTTTGAAGGAAATTTGAGCTGTAGTTAAGTTAGAATTAATGGAGCCGTTAAATTAGTACAATCATAGCGCTCATTAAAGAACTACTTGTGAAAAAGAAAAATGCAGGAGCATTTTTAAACTGGAAGACCAATACAGGTGTATTTATTTTATGCTATATGAAAAGAGTGATCTATTATCATAGAAAATATTTTTTTTATTCGAATATTTATTTAAAATTAATATCTTACCACGTAATGTGGACATTACTACGTAAATGGGCGAAAAATTACCTTGTAAAATATTTTTTTGTTATTCATTCGGAACGTAAATAAAGAGCTTTTTACTGCGGACGACTTTCATTAAACATTATTACCATTATTGTGCTAAAAAATTTTTCAAATTGGATTGAGAGTGTCCCAACGATATTGTTTAAAAGGTAAATATATTATATTCGTTATGAAATAATAATATATATGTTTAGTTTCTTGCAAATGTGAAGTAAAAATTACGATGAAAAATTAGTCATTCATTATTTTTTTGAAAAGGAAATGAAATCGTTCCTCATCGTATTAAAATGAGAAATTTTCTAAATTATCTTTCAGGCGTGTGAAATTTCAAAGGTACATATAGTAATGTTGCACTCAAAGCAGTAACAACTCGAGTGTGAAAATACTTTTGAATACCAAAATGCTTTTCCATTTTTTATAGCTTAAACGTTAATCTGTTTTCATATTTCTTTGGTTTTTGGATATTTCTAATACTCAGGGCCGCTGTAAGCGGGCGTGCAAGGCGTGCACCGCACGCGGGCGCCATGCGAAAAGGGGCGGCAAATTCAACCTATCAATAATAAATTTCATCACAGATTTTTTGAAAATATTAAACTTTTTTGCCTCGCATGGGATCTTGCTCTCCGCTATTTTCTCCAGCTGTGATAAGTTTCTGTTTTATCAAAACGACGCCCCCCCCCCCCTCCCCTCTCCTGCTCTTCAAAAAATTTAGACCTCGGTCTAAGACAAAAAGAGAACTCTTTTAACTTATCGGACTGTTGCCGAAATATGAACATAAGGCGGACCTTATGCCTTGGGTTCAAAGAAGGGGACTCACTCGGAGGCCCTGCTCTTTACTGACTTCTGGTAGCGATTCTTTTGGTCTTCGTGGTCTTCTAATGTTTTTCCTCTTAATGTCCAATTTAAGATTAGGATTAGATGGGATTCTAATGTTCTTGAGAAGTTTAACAAGACCAGTCAATTTCGCCAAGGGGGTCTGTCAATTGCCGCCCCTTCCCTTTGGAATTCTGGCAAAGGTAGTAATGTACAAATAGGTGTGCTGTCCTACAGAAAAACTGATGTCTTCGTCTTGTAAGTTTATCAAAATTAGGAAAATGCATTTTTAAGCATTTCTTTCCTAAAAAAATAAATAAATAAATAAAGCGTCGTTACTGAAAATGTACTGACCGGCGCGGAGCACAACTTCGCTACTAGTGTAACTGAAAAATATTGACGTCCTTTTGATCCCCTTTTGAATTCATTCAAAGAGCATAATCATTATTTTATTTCTCTCTGTTTTTTGACAGGGCTGCGCTGTGTTTATTAAAGAAAAGATCAGAAAAAGAAAAGAACAAAATAAACAAAAAATGAAATAAATCTTTAGATTAAGAATTTTTTAAGCGTAAAGGTGGAAACTTGCAATTCGAATGAGTACACGATTCACTAGCGTTTCGAGGTAGTTTAGTTACGTTCCAAATCTTATAGAAGCCGTATAGAAAACATATAGAAAATACTATTTCTTTAATGCTATATCGAGTCTCTCTTTGAAAGGGATAGGGATCAAGATTAAAAGCTTCCTAGAACTTTAAAATGATACAAACAAATAAATTTCATTTACCACCATGGTGATCAAACTTCCCCCTTTGTGGGAGCAGTCCGAAATTAAAAAAACTTTTACCACACTTAAAAATAGCTGGTAGTTACCACCTTTTGCGAATTTTGTGCTCATTTCGCCGCAATTTAAAAAAATCAACCAAAATATTTTATATACCTTTTGAAATGAGAATTAAACAAAATATTTTTGTGTAAAAGAAAATAAATAATGAAATCAAACCACGAAATCTGCACAATTGGTGCGTATTATGTGCTTCGAGATTACAAGTAATCCCGTTTTTAGCAAAGAGGAAGATATTCCTTGTAATTTCGAAACACATTTACGTATGTTTTTGTAATTTTGTGCTTTAATAACGTTGAGTTTCTCAATTAGTAAACATTTTTTAATATTTTTCATAGGTGTGAGCAGTGCATATAGTACTATATACTTTTCACTTTGAAAATGTGGACATGTTTCCATTTTGGAATTAAAATTTGGCAGCCTTAAGCGCCCTTTACACATACGTTCTTAACCGCGCGACTGATCGTGGCGCATCCAACCACGCTCAAGAACGCGAGTAAAACTGTGGCGTTCAAGAACGTGTCGAAAAATGCACCACATTCTTAAACGCGCGCAAGATCGCGTTCAGATGCGGGGCGTTCATTAAAGTTCCTACAAAGTGGTGTGCGGAATTTCGGAATTAGCAACGTTCCTCGTTTCGTCGACAGAGTGGCTTAGTGGTAAGACGTAGGTCTCGTGTGCCCAAGATCGCAGGTTCAAACCTGGCCCAAGTCGGTGGATTTTCAAGATGCAGAAAATGGTCTGCGTCCATATCGTATGATTATGCGGCATGTTAAAGATCCCTTGAGTATCCGTTTGGCATGGATACTCTCGGCTAAATTAAATTCCTAGTGCAGATTGCATCAACGAGAGCTCAGGTTCCCCATCTAGGGGAAACTAAGCGTCAAAAAAATTGCGGCAATGGTACCACTCATTGCGGTGCCGCTGAAAGAGTTGGTACCATCCGGGGACGCACTAGGTCTGCAATGGTTGATGACCAATACTGCAGCCCCTTTAGAAAGAAAAAAAAAAAAAAAGTTCCTCGTTTCAAGTTACGATTTATGAAAAAAAAATTTAGGATCAATGTTCTCCAGAAAAGTCATTTTTTTCAAATCGTACTATTGCTGCGGCATTATGTATTGCAGCAATTGCTTTAAATGGTGAAAAGAAACTGAAACGACGTATTTGGGTGAAAGAAAGTAGAGAAAAATATAATCGCATGTCTTTGCTGCATAAACGCTTAAATATTGTAAATAATGCATCAAATAAAGTATTCTTACTTGTTCTTGATGTTCCCCTTCACTCGGTGTACAAGAATGAATATCTTCGTTAGTACTCGTACTTTCTTTGCATTTAATTTTCATTCATACCGACTTCCACTTCGGCAGATCATCGGTTGTTAAATTATTGATGCTTTCACATGGAGTCTCTTGGTCTTTTGTAAAGAGCACACTACGTTTACTCGTTTACTCTCAAATACTTTTCTTAATTCTTTCCTAAAAGCACTACGCATACTTTGAATTTTTTTAACTACGAACTCGCGATTCGCTTCCGAGAAAACCGTTTTGCATAAAGATACTAGTTTGTAGTAAGCCACATTTTTTATTTGTTGCTATATTCCTTGCTTTTTATCTTCCAAAAGGAAGACAATTCCTTATATAGAGCTAAGAACTCGCATAAAAATTCTCTGATCATCAAAAATCCGTCATACCGAATTTATTCGTTGATCAATTTAACTCGAAATGCTATAAAATAAAGTTAATCAAAAAGAATAATTGTTTTTATCTAGTTGAATCGTCTGCTTTTGAAATGACAAAACAATTTTAGTCTAAAAAATCTAGCAATGATAATTTCATATATAAGTTATCGTCTGCTTTTGGAAAGAAAAGTTAATTTTAATATAAAAAAAGTCCGGCAACGATAATTTCATACATAAGTTTGTTGTCTGCTGCACTTTAAATGCATATAACATAAAGCTGCCTTTACACACACGTTCTTAACCGCGGTCCGGAAGGCGAGCCATTCAGATCCACGGTCAAGAGCGTGCGTGTAAATGCGATTTTAGGACGCTCAAGAACGCGGTTAAGAATGACACTCAGATGCGCGCTCATGATCGCGCTCCAAGAAATGATACATTTTACGTACACGTTCTTAACCGCGCATCAAAGTGGGAGGAATAGACAATTCTGCAGGCTGGGGCTTCTGTTGGCGACTTCAATGGAACGCCCTGCATCTGAGCGCGTTCTTGTGCGCGGATAAGAATGTGGTGCGTTTTGCAACACACTCTTGAACGCCACGGTTTTACTCGCGCTCTTGACCGTGGCTGGATGCGCCACGTTCAGTCGCGCGGTTAAGAGCGTATGTGTAAAGGGCGCTTAAGTTGCTTGGAATTTGCAAAGAAACAAATTTTGAATTGACTGTATTAATCTACAATCCTTCATAGTATAAAAAATCAAATATTTGAAACGAAAATGCTAGGAAACAAAGAATGCTTTAATCATCTTTTTCTTTTTTTCATTTATAGTTCTTAAAATTAACGTATGCTCATTTTCTTTTCAATGGTTAGATAATTTTAATTATTTGTATAGTAACATTCTAAACACAATAAAATGTAATACATAAAAGAAAAATAATTTAAAAATGTATCACAATAATATATACATAACATGCATCACTTTATTTCAGACACAAAACCGAGCAAAAGGCATTTTTCATTGCAGAAGCCACAGCCTGCAGAATTGTCCAATCCTCCCACTTAGATGCGCGGTTAAGAACGTGTATGTAAAATGCATCATTTCTTGGAGCGCGCATCTGAGTGTCATTCTTAACCGCGTTCTTGAGCGTCCTAAAATTGCATTTACACGCACGCTCTTGATCGCGGATCTGAATGGTTCGCCGTCCGGACCGCGGTTAAGAACGTGTGTGTAAAGGCTGCTTTAGTCACCTATTCTCTTTGTCAGAAACCAGCTCGAAAGTTCTATAAATCTACATTTTACTTGGATGTGCTTAAAACACTTTTTAATCTGAAATAATAACCCGTGATCCATTTTTTAAAATTTTTTTTATTTTATTCATTCGGATTTTTACTTCGCCCCGTCATATATGTGAGATAAAACATGATTTTTTGTACGTATTTATTTAGATATAACCTTTACTAGTGTAATAAAAATGAAGTTCTATAAATTAATTATTTTAAACTTTTAGCGAAATTACTGAAAAATTATGCTCTAAAAGAATGTTCTTTGTTCTTGTTACATTATTTAAGCAGTAAATAAAACGTTTTATTACTTAATTTAAAATAAGAAACATAAATAAACTTTTTAAATCTGCTTTCTTGGCAAAGGCGGGAAAAGGCTGCTTTTAAGAGCTTTCAACTGAGGCATAAAATACGAGTACAGTGAAACTTATGTAAGTTGAACACTCGCAGTGCAGCACTTGAGTGGTCAACTTGGACAGGAGGTCAACTTATAGACGGTGGAGAATTTTTTTTGTCACTTCTTACACTACCCGTTTATTCATTTGTAACTAATTAATATATAACTTCATGTATTAATTACTTTAACATTACTAATTAGCTATTTTTTTCACAATTATCTAAAATATCATTAGATAACGTTAATATGAATGACTTACAATGTATCCTATACAACTTTAAAATTAAAGCACTTAGTTAAAATAAAGATAAATATCTTATTAATTATGTAAGTTACTTATTTATGGTAAAGATTTCCTAAAAACACATAATTGTTCCAAATGTCTATCTCAGATATAAGAAAAAAGAAGAAACTTATTTAAAGAATAAAAGAGTTCTCATAGTTTCCTGTATGGTTCGCTTACAAAGATTTAGGCAAACTTTATATTGATGCTCCATCCCTCCAGACAAATACTGGTCTACTATTATAACATAAAAAACATGCTGGAAAAATTATTATTTTTTTTAACTTTGCAAAAATTGATCAACAAATAAATATGGTAATAATTAGGCAGTTGATTTACAAAGGTTTCTTTTATAAAACTCCCACCAAAATTTGGCATACATAAGAGCTCAACATGGACAGGTGGTCAAGTTACAAAGGTTTCCCTACCCTACGTTAAACAATATAGGGCTCATTCCGTTCCTGACAAAAGTAGTCAACTTAGACAGGTGGCCAACTTACAAAGGTGGTCAACAGCGGCGGACTGGCTATGCGGGCATTCGGGCAAATGCCCGGTGGGCCGGTCCAACCTGGGCCGGTCGCAAAATATCTATCTTTTTTTAATAAAGTATACAGCTTTTACAATGTTCATAAAAAAACGGGGACCTAAACTTTGCCGTAACCCGGGCTTCAGAGAGTGCAATGCAGCAATGGGGCAAAATCTCTAGGGTCTGGCCGTGAGGCCACAAGGGAGAGGGGGCAGAATTTTGCAGGGCCAGCTGGTCCCTTATAGACAACCTAAACGGCTGCCCGTGGAGCAAAAATGATTATGTTTTATTTTTAAATTTTGAAAATAAATAAATAAAATACATCAGTTTTACGCTTTATGCTACCGCCTAAGTCGTCTATATGGACGAGCTCTCGAGGCTGGCTCGAGAAATTCTCAGGACCGGCTCGTCCATATAGAAAACCTGGGCGGCCGTCTGTTATGCTAACTTTTGAGAGCCGCAAAATTGCTGTTTTTAATTATGAGCAGTGCAGGCGGGGGGGGGGGGGGGCTAAGGCGGCGAGGCGATTGCCTCACGGCGCAACACTCTAAAGGACGGCAGCTATTAACAGCTAATTAACATATTACGTATTATTGGCCCTCTATGGTGAATAAGAAAAATTAATCTATCTTGTAAACACTTAATATTTTTCAAATACATATCTACATACTTACTGACAATATTTTAAATCCCTACAAGTTACAAAATACGGCCCTGAGATTCTCAATCCAGGTGAGGCAAATTCTCAGGGGCGGCCCCAGAGAATTTCTCTCCGGCCAGTTGTCTCAGCCGATTGTCTCACTGCGCAACGCCCTAAAGTGAGGCGACTGTTAACAGCTAATTTATATACAGTATGGGACCTCAAAATCGGAACTCTCGGGGCCGCCATCTTTCCAGATTTCGGAATTTTCCGGATTTTGGGCTCTCATTCAAAAAATGTAGTAAGTAGCATCAGAGCTCATATAATTTGCTCTGGAAGTTTTTATTAGCATTTTGCTCATTTATAGTATTTTTGGTCACTGGCGTAAATAAGGGGGGGGGGACAACTCCCCCCCCCCCCCCGAAATTTTGACTGAGATACTTAGAGGGACCCCACCGAAATGTTGGTGTCCGCAAACTTTTTTTGAGACCTTAACTCTCTTTACGCTTTATACTATTCTAAAAATATGTTTTTTAATAACAATTGAATAGAGTGAACACTGAAAAAAAAAAAAGCGCGATAAAATTTAAAAAAAAAAAAAAACAATTTTGGGGCCTTTGGGTTATAGGGTCGTACTAGGTCGCACCTAGTGTTGCAAGTTTGTCGTAGAAAAAAGAGCCGGAAATTCGCGGCAAATTGCGCGAAATGTTCGCGAGAACACAAATATAATGTAATAAGAACTTGAATATTTCCAATTAAATTAATTTTCTTAAATAAAAAAGGAATAATTTTATTACTTTCAATTTTATGCAATATTTAGGTATTTAATTAAATGTACAGCATTTTGGTACAAAATATTGTACATGATTAAATTATTTTCTTTAATGCTTCGTCGTTATCACTTAACACGTTTTTATATGTAGAAAAGGACCGTTCAGCATCTGCGCTATTAGACGGAACTGACAAACATCGGATTGCCACGTTGGACAGGTTTGGAACACTTTCTCTCTTGAATTTCCAGAGTTGAATTGCCCTCCTTTAACGTGTAACTTATTTTGGGAGGGGGGTATCATAGGGTTATTGTTAACAATGGAACAACTATCAACTTCGTCAAAAACATTTAAATATTTGTATTGTTTTGGATCAAAAACTTCCTCTAAACATGAGAGGAATTATCGATAACTAGTTTTATAGCTATTTTTCTATTGATGAACTCTTCTAAAAGTTTAGTACATCTGTTATACATTTTAAAATTTCAGAATAGTATAAATTGCCGTTAAAGTGTAAGTAAAAAACAAAATAAGTCTCAAATTTTAAACAATTTGTGCACAAATCGTGGTATTTTTAAAAAATCGCAGATTTTAGGGAAAAGCTTTAAAAATCGAGGGAATTCACGGAGTGACAAACTTGCACCCCTAATCGAACCACTTTCCTTCCACTCCCCTAAATACCTCGCAAGCCCGAACCTGATGATTTTATATAGTACATCGATTAAATGTAGGCTTTTTGTTGCTATCGCAATTGGTTCTAATGATTTTCTTTTAATTTTAAGCAAACTGTATATATATTTTTAAACTATCATGAAATGCTCCAGTTGAGATTAAAATCTGGTGAGCTAAAATACATGAAAATGTTTGAAAAATCTTTGGTTTGGCAGCATTTTCGGGAAGGTTTTGATTCGCAGTAGAATTTAAAACTAGAATATATTCAGTGCAACTCTTGCAGTTATGAGACCTACTAATATTAGATATGGGTCTCTAGTCTGGAGAAAATAGAAAATGAAAGTGGACACCCACAAGACTAGCAAAGAAACATTATTAGAATAAAAAAAAAGGAAGCTGGAAATAGCTTTCAAATGCAAGCAATCTGAACTTATAACAATAAATTTATCTAAACTAGAATCTTTCCCAGGACTGTTCTCAATGCTCCTTCGTTTAACAATTTTATCAACAGTCCCTTACTACGTTTCATGCCCAGAGCGGAAGCAAGACCCTTTTATGACATCTTCCTTTTACAAGCACCACAGGGGATTGCGTTAATTGCTCTCCACTTTCAACTAAACCCTACTGACCATTCAATAATAACACCTCAGCTGCATATACAGAAACAGATGCGTAGAACAGGAAGATGGGGAGATAGTGGGAGATAAAATGATAGTTTCTTTCTCAATCTCTCCTCTCCCCTAACAAATGGTACTGTAGCCATAAAAAGGCTATTTTCTCACGTTCTTTAAGTAAAAACTATTCTAATTTAAATGGTTCCCCCCCCCCCCCAATGGTCGTTTACTTTGCCTGTAGGTTGTTGTATGAATATTTCACCATGAGCTGGAGCCCACCCACTTTCCTCTCGTGAAAGCTGTATCCACCACCTCCACCCCTTATGCATCGGTGGGTCGGTCTGTCCTGCGCATTTTTTTTTTTTTTTTTCAGAATTCCAACTCAATATATTTAGGGAAGGGAATTGAATGAGAGGCAATATTGAAGCGAGCATAAACCTATTACAAGCTTTTTTAATTCGAAAGATAAAATTGATGATAATTGTTATAAAAAGAGAAAGTTGATGTCCTCTGAAGAAGTACAATCTGCCGAATCAGAATTCGTTTCACTAGACACTCCCTGAAGGTAATTTTATTTTTGCCGCTTTTAGTACTAATGCATTATCCAACAAGAAGTTCCGTCCAGAACTATACGAGCCTACTTTCCGTTAAAAACCAACTTCAAACTTATAATCCAGCTATCTCTCTTTTCCATATAGCTTTAGTTCTTATTACTTCAAATACCTTTTTCAACGGTTAATACATATTCATTCACTCATCATTCATTCTTTCAATTATTCAGTCATTCATTTACTCATTAATGTATTTATTCACTCATTTATTCATTCAAAAATATCCTTAGAAATCCCGATGAAAAAATTTCATATGAAAATAGGCTCCCTTAGTTCCGATTGAACTTCGTATTTGTACATGTTCTACGTCATAAAATCTTTCCGATGAAGTTTGTTCCAAGCAAATCCGTCTGTTAGATCATGATTTATATAAGATTGAAAATTCCCCGTAGGGGTTATGTTAATTTTTTTTTCTTTTTTGAGCTGTTCGAAAATGAATAAAGGTTGTTCAAATCAAAAAATCTTTTACTCTGAGAGCTTCTTCCAATAAGCTTGTTCATAGGAGCTTGGATCTTACGCCCAGAGTTCACATAATTTGCCCATGGCGCTAATGTTGAGATTTTTGAACTATTCAAAATTAAGCGAAAAAATGGGCAAATCAAAAAGTCAAATGTAACAAGAAGTTCCGTCTAGAACTATACGAGCCTACTTTCCCGTATACACCGAATTCAAATTTATAATCTAGCTATATCTCTCTCTGTCTTTCTCGTTTAGTTTTAGTTCTTAATTGCTTCAAATATACCTTTTTCAACGGTTAATACATATTTTATTCAATCACTATTTATTAAGTCATTCATGTATTTATTCACTCATTTATGCATTCATTCTTTTGCTTATTCATTTAATCATTCATTAATTAAAAAATATTCTTGAAAATCCCGATCAAAAAATTTCATAGGAAAATAGGCTCGTTAGTTCTGGATTAACTTTCTGTTTGTACATATTCTACGTCATAAGAGCTTTCCGATAAAGCTTGTTCTAAGCAAATCGGTCCGTTAGATCAGGAATTATATAATATTGAAATTTCTCCGTAGGCGGTATGTTAATTTTTTTTTGAACTGTTCAAAAATGAACAAAAATTGTTAAAATCATTATTTCACGCCAAGAACTTCTTCCAGTGAGCTTGTTCATGGGAACTTATATCTTGTACCCAGAGTTTACATAATTTGCTTCATTTTCACCCATAGGCGCTAATGTTAAAATATTTTGAATTGTTCAAAATTGAACAAAAAATTGTTCAAATGAAAAAGTAAAATATGGAAATGAGATGTCCTCGCCGAGATCTTTCGAATGGAAAAAGAATTTTTCCAATCGGACAATTTGTTCAAAAGTTATTACGGGGGGACAGACCGACAGACCGACCGACACACTTTTTCCCCATCTCAAAACCCTACTTTCAAATTTTTTATTTTTCAATCTTTATTTAATTACTTAACTTATTTTTGACTTTCTTGATTTCTAACGATATTTTCACGATACATTAAGCCTTCTTTCATGCTTTATTATTATTATTTTTTTTTACTTTTACGGGAAAGTAGGCTAAAAATGAGATGCCCACGCCAAGATCTTTCGATTCAAAAATAAAATATTTCGAATCGGACAAATCCTACAAAGTTATTGGGGGGGGGGGGGGGGCAGACAGACCGACAGACACACATTTTCTCCATCCCAAAAGCATACTTTCAAATTTTTCATTTTTCAGTCTATTTTTATTACTTCACTTATTTTAACTTTTTTGCGGGAAATGACGGGAAAGTAGGCTAAAAATGATAATGGGAAAAAAGTTATCAGTTGATATTAAAAATAGTTCTATGTTCTATGTGACACAAATTTTTATTCCTGTAAATTCGTTAAGTTTGGTAAGTTTTATTTTTATTTTTATTTTATTTTTTTGTTTTTTGTTAAAGGTATTCTTGTTTTATTGCATATTTAACTTTCTGTATTAGCAATTTTTTAAAACATTGGATTGACTTAACAGGTTTATTCTTTCCATTGTATTCACTCAGACTGGAGATTCAGAAATTGTCTTGTTCGTTAATCACCATCCTTTCCAAGGCACGTAAACTTGATCAGTGTTTAATTTTTAACATAATATTGTATTTTTTTCTTGTATTTTCCCCTAAAACAGCTTCCGTTCTAGTTAAATTCTGTCTGAAGAGAAAATTATATAAAAACTTGAATCAGATTGTTTTTAAGTTGATGAATATGTTTTTTCCCTTCAATTTTCACATTAAAATGAGTCTGGTTAGAAACTCCATTTATAATAATTTTTTTAATCATCAATTTGACCAATTGTTTTCGTAAAATTAACTGCGAGAAATCGACCTTCCCCCTCCCCCCGAAATTGGGGTCTAGCTATGCCACTGTTTTTGGTTATCGTATACCACTCGCCTATAAGTCATGAAATTATCACAAAAAACGAAGTTGGAGTTGGCTTACATTCGAAGGCAAAACATCGAAAAACCTAGACTTTTCCCGATAATATTTTAATCTCTTAACAATAAAAGAAAAAAATTCCGGTAATTTCTGATATGATTTTATATTCTCTAGTTGCTTCATTGCAGTAAAAGATCAGACGATCGGGAAAATGCGAGAAGCGCCGAATTTCAATTTTGCGAATGTTCTGTATCGCGAGAAAATTAGAGCTCATTTTAAAAAAATGAATGAAAATGTAATAAAACAACAAGAAATAAAAAAAGCAAAATTTAATGATATTATCTCGCAATTAAAGCAACAATTAATAACACTCTAATTCTAATCGCAAAACAAACCCTTTTCAGAAAATCGAGAAATAAATTCGAGCTGCACATTTCCGATCTTAAACATGTTCATTGCATTTATTTTCCTTCTTTTTAAAATGACATATTTCCAGAAAGAAAAACACGGCTCAAAATATTTCCTGATTTTTTTGAAGAAGTTCCGGATTTTGGGTCTTTTGGGATTCCGAATTTATGGTCCTATACTGTATTACGTATCATTACACTTCCATGCTGAATAAGTAAAATAACTGTCCCGTAAACATTTAATATTTTAATACATATCGACATATTTACTGACAATATTTTTAGTTCCTGCAATCTGCAAAATACCTGCCCTCCCAAGGGCCGGTCTGTTTGAAATATGCCCGGGCCGAATTTTCTTCCCAGTCCGCCCCTGGTGGTCAACTACAGGTTTTACTGTATATCAGAACTACCATTACCTGTATCAAAATAACGTTTTCTGATCAGAATTACAGTCAAATTTTTATAGTCCATTTTTCAAATCTTTCATTTTTGGCGCTGATCATAAATGACACATTTTTCAATAATATTTTTGATCCCCCTCCCACCCTTTTTTATAACATAACTGGAGGCAAAGCGTTCTGAAGGTGGGCTCGATTCCCTCCTCTCAATTTCCCCCATATTTAAACTTAAGATCAATTTTCTACATTCTCTTCTGAGAGCGTCAAAATAGTCTAATTTTGAGCCGTGTCTTTCTTGTGTGCATTTGGAGGTGCGATACGTTCAATGCTTGATTTACGGCAGAGTAGGTAAGAGCCATCAACGGGGGAAAAAAAAGATGCTAGAAAGGTGTGAATGCAGAGCATTTAAATAACATTTAAATTATTTTTTTTTGTCTCCAACAAAATGCACTGTTATCTATATAAAATAATAGTAATAATGATGATGAAAGCACCCTTCCCCACCTTCGCATTGAAGGGGCGGCACGATAGGTTTTGCACGCGGGCGCTCAGAGGGCTTGAAGCGGGCCTGCTAATACTCCTCAAATTCAGGCTGTGGCATCACACTTGTGTACCGGAACCGGCGCCTTAGGTTAATCATCAATAATTCACTAACTTTAACTATCTGATAACTTTAATTACGATAAGATGATTTCTGATACCTATTACTACCGTTGATTAAAATACAGGATTTCACTGAGGGAAAGGCAATTTCTTTGTGATTTTACCATCTCCCGGAAAACGTGTTACAAAGGGAGAAACTTATCGAGTTTTAGTTCTTTATTCACATAACTTTAATAATACTTGACAGCCCCCCTCCCCGTATCCGAACCTGCGCACATTTTCACTGAGAGAGGTTAATCCCAATGAGTCCTCAAGAACAAGAAAAATTTCACTCTGAACTGTAAGAGTTTGGAAACTTTAATAAGTTGAGAAATAGTACGAAAATGCTTTTGTTGTAAAATACGTGTGTAAAATGGGCTAGTTTGATTTATGGAAATTAATATTAATCGAGATCAAGACACATTTACTTCATTAATTGAACTTCTTATGAACATTTTTTAGTCCTTAACGGCTTGTTAATGGTCCGAAAAAGAAAAATAAAGTAATCCCTCTCAATGGGTTCCTCACTGAGGGATAAGAGTACATTTTAGATTTCAGATTTTTTTGCCATTCAAAATTCAGTTTTATATTGATTTTTTTTTTGAGAAAAAAGGTGTCTGAAAGAAGAATGAGAGAATCCATGAAAAATTTAACGAATATATATATGTATATTATATATATAAATATATAGATATTTAAAATTTTTGACGTTGAAGTTAGAATCAGATCTTAACATGTCATTTGTCCAAACCAATGTGGTGGAAAGGCTTAAAAAAACTTGATGCAATCATTTATCAGATTCAATTAAAATGTTTTTGTGGTCCCAAAGTGTACACACAGCTCAAAATATATTAATGATGTCTTCGTCCTGCCATATTTTATTGTATTTTTACAGGATATGTTTTATGCCGCCACTCAATCAATTTTAGTTGTTTTTTTTAACCTTCACGCAATCAATTAATTACATTTACTAACATTCGTGAGATAAATAAAAAGGGATATTCGCGCAAAACCTTTCCTTTTTTTTTCTTATATAAAAAAAATCACAATGGAGCTGTGGAAATATGCGGAGAATTCTTTAAGTGTTGGCGAGCATTTTTATCGTCGCAATTCTTTTTGCCGAAACTTTTTTATATTCTTTTACTGGACGTTGATGTCATGTTTCTTTCACAGCTTTTCCATGTTAATTTTTTTACAAAATCTGTTGCCGTCATTCTTATCTGAAAGGAAAAATGCGATTCTTTAAGAATTGTTTCTAAGAACTTCTCTTATGTTGAGGGTAACAGAGAAACTTTTGCCGATAATAACAATAATAATTTAATAATTTTTAATTCATTTATAGCCAATTGAATTTCGACGAAAACGTGTATTAATCCACAGATCAATGATTTTATAATAAAATTAGTCCTGTTTATCTTATATAGACTATTAACAGAGAAACTTTTGCCAATAATAACAATAATAATTTAATAATTTTTAATACATTCACATCCAATTGAATTTCGACGAAAACGTGATCCAGATAAATGATTTTTTAATAAAATTAGGCTTGTTAATTACATAAAAGTTTTTGTTAAAAAATGTTAAAAGCTATTGTGCTTACAGTTTTAAAGAAAGTGGGGCTACATCTAGGACTCATTGTCCGTCTTTATTTCTTGACATCAGTTCAAGGTTTATGATGAAAGTAAATTAGGTCAGCGCCATCTGGTGCATTTTGGAACCTAGTATCCTGTTTCTTAAGGCTGCTCTTCAGTCAGAAAAAAATTCGTGGTTAGGCTTAAGATGGCCTTCGAAGGGCATGAGGGGAGTGTGTCAACCTCAAGTGATTGACATTTCAACGACCACTGAAATGTACGATAGCTCTTGGAAGAAGGGTCTACTGTCCCCCATAATTGACCTGTCACTTCAGGCTGAGACCCCCTGCAGTCAGTGTATTTAAAGAAATTAGCTAGCGGCATGCACGTGTTTTCTACTACTTACACAACGTTGCTCCTTTTCCGGTTCCAAAATAATACTCTGTGGCTGAGAGTTGAAACGAAAAGAAAAATATTGTTACCCTTCTTTCATTCTCCCGAATTGTTTGTAAATTGCATATTTAGTGCTGTAAAAATGAAAATGTAAACGATACTTTTAAAACGAAGGTTTGTCTTTCTGAGAACTTGCTTCTAGACCTAATTTAGTACAGATTGATCAATCAAAATTTGCGATAAATTGCTTGATATTCAAAAAAAAAAGAAAAAGAAAAAATTAAAAAAAATTTTTTAGCGAAAACTTGCTGAATGCTGTTCTCAGTTATTGTTACATAAAGAGCGCTAATTCGTCTCTTGTATAAAGCTTAATTTAAGAGCAGAAATGTTTGCGTTAGTATAATTAAAATTAAATTAATAAATAAAAGAGCAACGAGATTTTGCTAAACAGGAGTAGCAAATGAAGATTTGTTAAGCTCCACTACTCTATTTTTTTTTTCTAAAACTAAATGTGAATGTTTGCGTTTCTTTCTTTATTTTATATAATTTATTTAGTTATTTTGCCTTTTATTTTATTTATTTATATACACTTCTTCAATTATGTTTTGCTAATTATTGCATATTGAATACTTGATCAATATGATGAGACCATCACATTCATTTTATTTCTTTTCTTTGTATTTCTGTCATTTAAAATAAAATTCCCGAATCATTTTTCAAATAAAACATCCTGGTTTTCTTTTTCTCTGACAAAAGAACGTTTTCAATGGTTCTTTACTTTCTGTGTAGTTCCGCTTCATTGGCAATATGTAGTCAAGTAATATGTGTTTATATAAGTGTGCGCAGAGCTTTAGCAAGGGGGGGGGGACGCTACTGTGCGAAAGGGGGTACCAAAATACACCCATAAGCAGGGCCGGCCCGACGGTATTCGGCGCCCTTGGACTTTATAAAAATAGTCGCCCCTAGCCCTCTTTCATCATACAAACTAAAATAATATAAATTCAAATTGTGTATAATTTTATTGCGTTTTCAATTAGTTTAAAAACTTTAATAATTACATACATGAAACAAATAATGTATTTTTTTATTTCTAATGGGCTGCTGTTGGCTTCTCGTAATTGAAGACCTAGTGTGGTTCACAGGGATTGGTACCATCTAATCATCTCTATCAAGCACCACAGTAGGTATAGTACCATCGCTACAAGTGAATTTTGACGCTAAGTTCTTTCACTTGAAAGATGGAGTATCTGATAGGAGTCACTATCAGTGGGTCTGCTTACGTGAAGACAACTAGAATTTTGTTAAACTAATTTTATGAAACACGAATTATTGCTTTTTTTTTTTTTCTCTTACGCTGAGGCGCCCCCAAGATGATGGCGCCTTTGTACTTTGCACACTGATAAGGCCGGCCCTGCCCATAAGATTTGGGTCCCAGATGCATCTCCAGGGAAACTTATGACAGATTAAACGCAAAGAAGCATATCTATTGAATACAAACGCGAAAGAGGTTGCCAGATTTGTAATTAGCTTTTTATTTGCTAACGGGGGTACAATGGTATCTCTAAGCCCCGCACGCACACCTATGAGTATTTACGTATGTATGTTGTAAAATATATATTAATCAGCAAAATTAAATCACGAACTTGAAACTGTTGATGTGCATAACATACTTTCGCTGTTGCAAAAGTATGCGGCAATTACAAATCCCCCCCCCCCCCAAAAAAAAAGAAAAAGAAGGCAGGGAAGAAAGGAAAAAAAGAACTTAAAAAAAAGAAAGAAAATAAGCAAATGGTTGGCAATGATTGTTTTGAAACAGTGGCCTTTTTTCCGAGTGCATTTTTTTATTACTTTTTCCCTTCATTATGTACGAAACATTAAATATTTATTGAAATATTAGGGTTTAAACGACTTTTAAATTTTTTCCGTAATACACTGAATAAACGAAAGCGATAAATATTGTATTTGCCATTAAAAGCTATTCAGAGCAGTGAATGGAGCTGGAGAGGACTTGAAACTATAACATAAGATTCGGAGGGGAGCTGTAGCATAGGAACTCAAAAAAATAAATTAACATAAATAATAATAATAATAATGATAATAATAACTCTGCTCCAGTTCCCTGCGCAAAAGGTATTCAAAGCTTTCAAAATGGCAGCCTGACTACTGGGGCGGCGATATTCCTCGGAACCAGAAGTCCCAATTTCTTATCCTGGCAACAAACGTTGCTTCGATAAGCGAGCTGAGGTGGTTGCTGTGATAATTTCTATTTAATACTTATCGAGAAGTAAGTTGAGAGTTTTCCTGGTTTTCTCTTATGATTGAATGCACAAAAACACCATTAGAAGACCTCGCAGGGCGACAGCTTTTTACCAAGACTTGTTGAATCGAGATAAAGTTTGTATGGTTGCAGGTTGAGGTGAGGGCTGCCAATCTTAAAACTGCAAATACGGAACAGACGGGGCACATCGACAAGGGGGGGGGGGGGGGCTTGAGACGCGCATTTGCATCATTTCTTCTGTGCCGATTCTTCATGTGCGAGCTTGCCTGTTTTTGTTATCCAGTAAATAAAAACGGAGGAGCACGGAAGATCGCACTTCAAACTGAAGCAGCATAGAACAGAAATGAATATAGCCAATAAAGATTCAATATGCGATGCGACTCAAAATGACAACGGTTTTCCCGAAGTATATAATTTACGCAAAAGGAGATAAGTACATCTGGTTAAAATAATAAGGAGTAAATAAAGGAAGTCCATCTACAGCGCATTTAAAAACAGTTTCCGGAGTATATACTTCAAAAAATGTTTCAATATACCTTTTGAAACTTGAAGACGGAAGTACATGATTCAGTGAATAATCTGAAAATAATGTACATGCACAAAAAAATGACAAGAGGATTTAGTGACAAATTCAGTTATTCAAATGCAAAACCTGTAATGTATGGAATTATCTTCTGAAATGAATTCTACATAGTTCTTTTCCTTGTCATGTTTGTTTGTTTTGTGTTTTCTGGGATGTGCGAAATAAAAAGATTCGTTGAGATAAATTTCATTATAAAATACAAATTTACAGGAATGTAACATACAGTTAAAATGAGACAATAACTTTTATATTCTGGAATTTTTCATGGATCACGAACGGATTTCTCTCATTTTCGTAAAAAAAAAAAATATTAACAAAAATAATAATAATGAAAAAATAAATGTCATATGGTGACTCAAAGTCTAAAATCAATGTTAAATTTAATGCATATTGAGATCCCGTCATATTAACCTTCAAAGGAAAAATTTACCATTTGAAAGAAAAGGCATCCATATTGTAGTGATTAGTAATCTGACAGAGAAAATGAACAATTCGGGTTCACATGCCCATCAGAAAACGTAATTATTATTATTATTTTGGAGAGTTTTTTTCTCCGGTGAAAAGAACAAAAAATGACAGATGAAATCAAAACAATTTTCAAATTAATTAATTCCCATGCTAACTAGGGAATTTTTAAGCTCAAACCCAGTCTTTGGAAATGGTTGATATATTTTTTTTTCAGGGGAAAAGTTTCAAATCGCGAATATAATATTGCAATAGCTGGATTTTCAATTGCTAAGTCAAAACAAAATTAAAAATGTTCATACATATTAGAACGGAGATTAAAAATGATTTTTTTTTGTATAAAATTGTTTTCCCGATAATACGGAAAAGTTGTGGGGCATAGGAACTATACGCATAAAATTTGAAATGCACTTATTTCTGCATTGCTTAAATTTGAAAATTTGGATCGTGAAGTGGTTTATTGATCAAAAGGTATTAATTGATCTATATTAATTTTAGAGGTATGTTTCTACTACCATTTCTCACTTTTTTCCACGCTAGTGCGAAGGAAGATATTTTAATTTCAAATTTTGTACTCACATTTTAATAATACTTTATTCCAACTATCCTGCTCTCTATCGCAATGAAAATTTGAAAACATGTAAATTTCCCAATATTTCTGTAAATATCCATAACTGTTACGAATTTTGTATATTTCAACGTGGGAATGGAACCCTAAGATATTTATTGATTGATTCTAAATTTTTTTTACTTATATTTCTGGTGTCATTCCACTATTCCACAACTTTTTCACAGTATCGAGGAAATAATTATTAAAAACAGAGCTTTTGCAAATTCGTATGTTTACTGCTACTAATAATTATACAAAAAGAACAAATAATAAAAATAAGTAATTAATTTTAAAAATGCTTGTATTACTAATATTATTATTATTATTATTGTAGCTATTATGTTAGTTTTTATTTCCATTTAGATGTTTTAAGAATAGTGTTTCATTGCTTGTTGTGAAGCTTGAAAAATTAATGTGCAAGCAAATTTTATTGTTTTCCTACCCGTTTACTAAGGACTACCAAAGGGATTCGCCAATTTCTTTCCGAGATTTAGAAGGGCTGCGCTAGGAAAAAAAAAGCTGGGAACCCCTGACTTAAATCATATGCAGAAATTTTGCATAAGAGACATAGTTCTTTTTTCTTTAATGACGCGAGTTCGCATGCATAAATTTAATGTAGAGAAATAATTAGTTCTCATTTGAGCTGCGAAACTAAAGAATAAAACGTCAACATAATCAAAAATTGCGGACACGTGTTTCAGAGTTACAAGGAGCCCGTGTTGCAATGCAAAGAAGTAAGCTTATGGATGAGAAACAACCAAACCGTTTTTATTCTTTAGCTAATGATAAGATATTATTTCGTAGTGCCACACAGCAAACATTGCATAACCAGGAATGGGCAGCCTTTGGAAAGCTGCGGGCTAAACTGAAAAGGTTAAAAAAGTCGCGGGCCGTTGAGATAAGCAGGTGTCAAGTTACCGAGATTCCGTAACTTCAATTGCTGATATTGGTCTGTATTGTTATTTACTTGCCATTCAAGTTATAAGAGTGAATTCCAGTGTACTAAATTATTCTCGTTTATTATTTATCTATTATTATTTTGAAAAGTTTATACATTAGAAATAAATAAATATATAAACATAAAATCAGAATACCTCATGAGAAAAAAAATCCATAATTTTTGTTTGCTTTTCCCTCTGAAGAGAAAACATAAATTCCCCAACACTATTAGGCTTGCTAATTTGCAATTGACTTTTTTCTCGTGTTCGTAGAAAGGTACAAGGGGAATAAGGAAATTTTCTAGGGACACTTACAAGAAAAGAATTCATTTATTGATGAAAAAACACCGCTGTAAAATTCCCAGAATTGTGCACCGTGGAAAAATACCGGAGGAAAAAGTTAATAAGAATACAAAATGGAGGTCGACTTACAGGGGTTTCTGAAAATTGTGTGTCAAGTTACAGAGTTTTTCGCCCATTGAAATTAGCATTGGGCCAACCATTAGGGGAGGGACTTATCTGCGCGTCGAGCTACCGAGGTTCCACTGCATTTAGTTTAGTCATGTGAACTGTGAAGAAAATAATTTTTGCGATTCAGGAAAAGAAACATGTGGTTTGTTTTCTAAACAATGTCCCATGCTTTTCGCCATTCCCCGAGGAAGTGTATTGTACAGTGGAGCCTCGCTATTCGCACACAATTCATTCCAGGAGGCAGCTCGAATGGCAACTTGTACGAATAGCGAATTATTTTTTCACATAAAGTACAGTGTAAATTGGATTAATCCGGTCCAGACACACAGATGATTGCTTATTTAAACCTATGAAAAACAAATGTACATGTACATGAAATTATAGATAAATTAAAATTTAACTGCACTTTGCTTGTACTGAGGTGAGCTGATGGCATATGTGGAATGCTGAGATGAGGAAATGAAAGGGCTGGAAGAAGTAGAGGAGGCCCCTTCTATAAAAACATCAGGTAATATCCCTTCAAGTGTTTTCTCCCTTTTTGTTGTCCTTTCTTTTTGCACTAGAAGAATCTTGGGCTTCTTTCCCTAAAAGCCTGTCCAATGTTGTCTGCCTTTGACGATTTTTCAGAATTTTTCTAAAATGGCCAATAACATTGTCGTTGAACAAAGCGTTCCAACTTGCTGTTGGCATACTGTTTTCCCATCACTCTCTGCGTTTTCTTGCAGGAGTAACACAGCTCTTTAATTTCTGCAAAGGAAATGCTTTTCTTACTACTTTCCTCCTCTGAAGAAGAAAGTTCTTCAACCACTTCCTCTAGATGCCCCCTTAGAAAGCTAAAATTGTCAGTAAAATCTCAAAAAGTATTAAAATTTAAAAAAAAATCCAAAACGCGAAACAAATTACTTCTAGACGAGTTCAAAATGAGCATAATTTCTCGATTTTTTTCTTAAAAAAAAGCCAAACTGGCGACCCAGCTGACCCCTGGCGCCGTACGAATTGAGGGACAAGGACGAATGGCGGGGTTCCACTGTATATGTTCTACGTCATAACATCTTTCCGATAAAGTTCATTTCAAGTAAATCGGTTGGTTAGCTCAGGATTTGTATACGACTGAAATTTTCCCGTAGGCGCTGTCGGTTTTTTTTTTTTTTTTTCTGAACTGTATGAAATTCGGAGTGGATAAAAAAATATTTCACGCAGAGAGCTCCTTCCAATACGCTTGTTCAAAGGAACTTGGATCTTCTGCCCAGAATTTGCATACTTTGCTTCATTTTTTCCCGAAGGCGCTAATGTTCAGAATTTTTGAACTGTTCAAAATTGAACGAAAAATTGTTCAAATCAAAAAGTAAAATATGAAAATGAGATGTCCTCGCCAAGATCTTTCGAATGCAGGGAAAAAATCTTTCGAATAGGACAATTCCTTCAAAAGTTATTGGGGGGGGGGAGGAGACATTGTCTGGCGCATCGGATTTTTAGATGCCCCCGAGGGCTTGCCCTCGGGGACAAATGGGGCTCTGCAGGGGGTGGGGGGGATGGAGACAGACCGACAGACACAATTACCCCATCTCAAACCCCTACTTTCAATTTTTTTAAAATTTTTCAATGTGTATTTATTTACTTGACTTGTTTATGACTTTTTCCTATTTTTAACGATATTCTTGTGATATGATACATTAGCCTTCTTTCGTTTTTTTTTTTTTTTTTTACTTTTACGGAAAAGTAGGATAAGAAGAAGTAAAAGATATCGAAAGATGGAAAAATCTTATGAAAGAAAAGGCAAAAAAAAATACGAATGGCATTAAAAAATCATTAAAAAAGGGAAATAAAAGAAAGAAAGGAGGTTGTCAGTATTCCCCCTCCCCCCCCCCCCCCCCCCAGCTGTCGACCTTTATATGTAATTTTGTTTTTCAAAATTCCAGCTCCACCGGAAGATGTTGGTTTATTTAATCAATATTTAATTTTTTTTTCGGTTTCTAAAACACAAATTATTGAAACATTACATTCAGAAAGAGGCCAATATAAAATTTTAAAATTACATTCATTTTCTCAAAAATCTCTTTTTAATTTACGAAACCATTTAAAGTTTATCATTCCTTTATTCTTTCAGTAAAAAACAAAAAAACTCTATCTCGCTCAATTTAGCTAGTTTTATCTGTGGCATACACAGTTGTCTTTAAGAGGGCGAGGGAGGGAGTAAAGGCAACGCTTTTCTCTTCAGAAAGTTTTTGAAGAAAAGAATTATGGATTGTGTAGAAGGAAATTAAATCAATAACCTACAAATGAATAATTACTTACATTAAATAATTTCTCATTTGATTTACTAATTAAAGAGCAGTAATGTTTTCAAGCTTACATTTTTAAAAAAATGTTTTTTTTCCCCAATTGTGCAAACATTTAATTCGTGAAAAATATTTTTATAGTACCGTGGGAACAGGAATTTGCCCATATAAAGGATTACATATTAAGTCATAGCTTCTCCAAGTAAAACATTGGAAAAGGCAGACTTGTCTCAATTTTCTTCCCTTTCGAAAAAAACATGTGGTCTGTCTTCTGTGTCTGGCCGGTTTGAGGGTCCGAAGAGGGGGACTGCACTTTCCCCATTGTCCGAATCCGAAGCAGCAATGCTTCCCGGAGTGAGAGTCATTAAGCTAATCGACCTCGTAAATCATGCCCCCTTGCATGGGAAGCGGTAGGAGGCGTGGCTTATAGGAATTTCGAGCTTTTTTTTGGAAATATTTTCAAACTTTGGACGGATTTTTTTGTCTTTAAAAATGTTCGTATTATTTCAAACAAAAGTTCAAAAGAAAGCTGGAAATGTTTTGCTGGTCTTGTTGTTTTTAAAACTTCGGTAACATGCTTTGAAAATATTTTATAGAGCGAAACGTCTAACAGTACCACGTTTTTTCCAAAATTCATTTTTTAACGATTTTTTAAAAATACGGTAAGTGATATTTTAAAAAAGTAAAAACTACAAGACCGAGATATAGGCTTGAAAAATACTCAAAAAAATTCCAGACTCGAAAACTTCAAAGGAACTTTCTAAAACTTAGTCCAACTTTTCCCGTAGGTTAACATTGGTTTCGAAGATTTGAAACTCTGACTGAAGAGCAGCCTTAACGGGTATAGGTCAACTGCACTGCTAGATGGGCGGGGCGTCCTAACTGCACTGCTATGATCCTTATCTCTATGTCCGAGCTGCACTGGCATGCCTCCGGAAAAAAATGTCCGAATTGCACCGGAAGTTTCCCCCCTTCGTAGTTTTAAAATATCCGTAAACCAGTCCGTCTAACTTATGTGAAGCCATTTTTGGCCACTGTTCCGTAAAAGTTTTAAAATGATGCAAATACTTGCATTAAAGTATGCGTAATTCGGCGGCCGAATATTCTGTTGCGGTCTGTTAGAAAAGGTCGAATATTCCGTATTCAGCCATTCAGTCAAACCACTATTCGTTACATCCCTATTTGTCACATGCAAATGTATTAACTACATTCGTTTTCATTGTAAAACAGATTAACGATTTTTATTTATTTTGTTAAATCTTATGCGTTGTTTAATTAAGATACTTGATTGTTTCGTATAGTAACTGATATTATTTTGATAATCTATCCATCTAAATATGCATTGCATGTTTGAAATGTTTGGGGTAAAAAATGAGTTGAATAAAAAACCTTTGAACAATAAAGGTTTTAATAACAAGACTATCATTTATGGGAAAAAGTTAAAAATGAACACTTATGTTTTGTTACTCTTAAAACTTTCCTTAAACGAAGCCTTTTTACTGCTTACTCTGAAACGTAACCTTCGGGAATCTAATCATATATTAATTAAACGAAGCCACAATCGTGATGAAGCAAAGCTCAGTAAAGGAGGCCCAAGGTGGCGGTGTTATTCAAGCTGGAACCAAGGAACAGGTGTTTCCACCTCCGTACGGACACAGCAGTGCAGATCGACCGTTGATAAAAATATTGGGGAGTGCAGTTCACCCCTTTTTTGATTGACAGGTATTATGGGGAGTGCAGTTGACACTCGTCCTTTCTTGACAGGTAATCTAAACTTCCTTTGTACACTCATAGTTCGGAAGTCACATTTATAGTACTTATTATGTTTTAGATATTGAATAGATCGTGGTGTGTAAGTTTCTCGATTATCCATTTTCTTAATTTCCCTCCCCGATTCTGTGATATCTTGATCAACATTTTGCATGTGTAATTCTTATGAATATTGAAAATACGAAATATTGTGTAATTATTCTCAAAAGTTACTTTGAAAAACACTTTGTACTTGAATTAATGTAAGCCTTGAGTTTCAAATTTGTAGGGTTAGAAAAACTGGTGACAATAAGAAAAGTATCAGACCTTTCATTTGCTTTTCTGCCACTTTCCCGCAAAACACGCGAAAATGAATAGATAAAATGTAGCGAAGGCTAAATATTCCGGTAAAATATCATTAGACAAGACACAATTAAAAAATATAAAGAATGAAAGGCAAGTGTGTGTGTGTGGGGGGGGGGGGGTCGGCACTATCTGTCGGTTCGTCTCTTATACTTATGAGGGAGTTATTGGTTTCGAATCAATTTTCTTGTTTTAAAAAGATATTTTTCAGATTATCTCCCTCAAATGTGTTCTTTTGTTTGAAATTTCAACGGTTCAACGAATTTAGCTGATGAACTTCTCATCCAACTGGTGGATATGTATATTGTACAGTTTTTCGATATTATATTGTACAGTTTACAATTTTTATCAGAAAGAATTTTTATGTAGATTATGTTACGGTGAAGTTACGAAGTTGGAAAATGTCGACAATCACCGATGGATGTCGACATTCTCGAATTTCTGACATTCACAGTAACAGATACAAATACAAGCGGATTGTTTGATTTGATCATTTCCAAGGAAATGTTTTTGAACAGCTCAAAAGTATTTACTATTAGGATGACGTTTAAAGTTTCCATCTAAGAAAAGAAATAACGGTAAAAAAAATTTTTACTTAACAATAAAATGTTAATGCAATAATATTTGAAGCTTTATGAACTTGATAATGGAAATTCAAATCCCGTTTCTGTGTTTGACATAAGTAATCGTTTTAAACTGGAGGTGGCGTTAATTTCTCTAAATGTTTGGAATTTTCAAGAAAATTCAGTACAATTTCAAAGCATCATTGACCTTGAATAGCTCGATTCTTCAACAGTAAAACTAAACCATTTCTGATTGCACTAAGGAATCAAGCGAAGCACAGGCATTACTCCCCGCTGTGTATAATTGACTTTGCTTACGTTTACCGCTCTCTCTGGTGTTGGTAAAAAAAAACCTTCCCCAACCCCTGCGGGGTTTAATTTTTTTTTTTCTTCCCAGAGAACAAAAGTAACTCCCGGATTTTAGTTTCTTTCTTAGATTTGTTTCTCCAAGAAGTTTATGAAGCATAAGATCATGTTTAGAACATGAATTGCAAATTATACGAATTTGCAATAAAAAAAGGAAAAAGAAAAAAAAAACTATTTTTTTTTCAATGCTGCATTTTGAGTGAAGTCTTTGTTAGTCTGATTCGGGGACGAATTAATGAAGCCTCAAACACTAGAAACATTTTTTCTCATTTGAGGAAATGATTTAATTTAAAGAAGAAATGATTGCAAAATGGTAGTTTTCACGACTCGGAAATATCCCCATAATTTGTTGTAGAAGCGCATGAAGAATGAAAGACTACTTTGTCCAAATGATTTTATAGAATTTTGGTATCTTTTTGTGCTCGTACTAACTTTTTTTTTTGACCTCAAAAAATCTGAAATCTGCTGAACCGTGACCGAGCTCCTCAGTAATAAAACTATTGCGAAATGTTTTAATTTTCTATTACCTCAATAATACATGTTGGACGTGTATACAAACACGTATGTATATGACTAACAGCGAGTGCACTTGACATCATAATATAATTGTCAGCCAATCGTGTTTTAATTTTTTTGAAATTAACTCAAATTTTTATTTGAAGATTAGTTTCGATTTCCGTTAAATGAATACTACAAGATTATATAGTATAATAAAAGATATATATATATATATATTATCATTCTTATTATATTCTTAAAAAGCGTGTTCCCCACACTTCGCCCTGGCCCCGGATTTTGATGGATTGGCTGCACGAACACTTGTCAATCAAGCTCACAGGAGATTGCAAGACGGGGTGGTGAAGGGATTTTTTTCCACTGATCCCCACGGTCGATCCCATATTTTTCCCTTCCGTTGTTTGGCCCTCTCTGTCCTCATGAATGGAAGGACCTTGGGGGATTAAGAACGGACAATAGGGGTTGCAAGGGAGTACTGGACAGCAGACGTGCTCCTTAAATTTAGGGAAAACATTCTTTCCTAGGGATGTTTGGTGAAATTTCACTACTAGTTCACTTCTCTTTTTCTATTACCTTAATTCGTTGTTCGGCCATTATTAACTTCAGCATTTCTCAGGTTTTCTAAACTATTATTTTTTGTTGTTGTTGTTGTTGTTTAAATGTAGTATTAAGATTCCTTTTTTTTGAAAAAAATTTTATTGATTTATTTTCTTACAGTTACAAAAAACATAACTTTCGCAATTATGGAAGAGTATATGTTACACTATCTCACTAAAAAAACTTTTGAACCAGCATTAAAACTTTCTTTGTTTAAATCTTTGATAATGTTGAAACGTCATTTACAATTTTAAAGGGAGTCCGCACCATGTGACCTTATTTGTTGCCTTAATAATGTATTTATTTAAAATGTATGCGCTATGTCATTTACAGTAAAATTTGATCGTTAAAAACTAATTGTAAAAGAGAAATTTTGATATTTTAAGGTAAAAGAGCAAACAATTTTTTTTTTCTGGATTTAGTACTACTTCAAATAGAAAACTTTGATGCATTCGAATTCTATATAAGTTTAAAAAGTACTGAGAAAAATAATAGAAACTGGTTTAACACAAAAAACACTACGAAAACAACTGTACCTTACATATAGTTCAGTGCATTTTTTCTTTTTTTAATTCTGAAATTAAACTTTTTAAGGTAATAAAGGGAATGTATAAATTTGTTTACGTGTAGTATCAGAAATGTGGAGGGGGGGGGGGGGGAGAGAGAGAGATTTTCCCTGTTTAAATCTTTGGTTAGCGTTGAGACCCAAGACCTTTGTTGTTCTCTGCAGTATTTTCTTTTCAAATGGTTTGTACTGCACTATGTCTCATGCTATACATCATTTCCAGTGGAATTTTACTTTAAAAGAACTAATTTTGAAATATAATCTAGAAAATGTAAGAGCTTAAAAGTATGCAACTTTCAAAATATATGCCATTCTTTCAGATCTTAGAAGGGGTTCGCAAGGAAGGAAAGGTTGGGAACCACTGGTGTATGTGATAGACGTGACAAAACTCAAATTTTTGTTTGATTTCATATAGTAAAAAAAACCCCTTAATATTGTTTAGTATGCTAACACATCTTCATACCTGCTTTGGAAATAGTGGCAGGAGATTTTCCAAGAATTCTGGCTGATTCTTTCCATGATTTTTCTCCTTCGGAAGGAACTAGCTAACTTTGATGCATAAATATGCTATCAAATTACAACTTATATTGTAAATTCTTAGTGAAGGAGCCTACTTGGAGGAAACTTATTTATTTATTAATTTAGCACAACTTCCAACTGTTAAAAAATACGAGAAAAATTTACGCATTTTGTCCGTTTTTTTTTTTTTTTTTTTTTTTTTGTGCTTTTAAGGGTCGGTCCCGATTTTTTGTGCATTTCGAAATCCGATTGGTTCGGTTTCGGTAAAATTTCCTAGTTTTCATTTACTATCCGATTCTGAATCTTAACATTAACAACTTTGAGCTTAACATTTTTTTTTAAGTTTCAACTTCTGTAATAAACAACTTGCACGGACGTAATTTTGGCACGTTCACTTGAAAATTCGGCCGAAAATATAAGGAATTTCTCGCAACTTATTTTAAGTTTCAGTGATCATATCAGTTAATCATAAATATTAAATATTACATCCTTATTAATTAATCTAGCTATAAAAATATTTTTGCCCAAAATGTCCCCCTTTTGTATGCAATTTAATCTCAGTTTTTTAAATTTTTGGTTGTCTTTAGCATTAGGGTTTTTTTCTTTTCAAGTACTTATTGTTCTTTTCGAGTACATAACGTTACAAAATGCATTAACAATTTCTTCTGTTTTCATTCAGTATATAATTAAAAAGCATGAGAAAAATCAGCAATTGCCTGTTGGGCGATTTTTCCAATATTATAAAACAATTGTTAAGTTTGAGAAAAAAATAAACCTAAGGTTTTTGATCGTGTCTCTTTTTGATATATTAGAAGTTCATTATTCAAGTAGTTCAGTAAAACCTGTGTAAGTTGATCACGTGTGGTGCAGCGCTTTAGTGGTCAACTTAGACAGGTGATCAACTTATAGAGGGTGAAGGGCTAATTCCATTCCTGGCAAAAGAGGTCAACTTAGATAGGTGGTTAATATACAAAGGTGGTCAACTTTACAGGTTTTACTGTATTTCCAAATAAAAGTACTGTGTGTTTACATTGCGTATTAATCATCTTGTTCTCATATAATGCTTTGGTACTTTTGCAATTCTTATTTTTCTTCACTTCCCTAGATTTTTCACTTCACGCATTATTCATTAATGTTTTAAATAGTTGGTAGATATGAAACAGTTACTTCAGTTTAAAACGTTAATGCTTGAAAGCCTGTTTATTTCTTTACAAAATGGAATTAGTTTTTATAGCTTGCACTGATTTCACTAAGTTCCGAAGAATTTAGGACTTCTGCACTTTTTTTTGTTAGACATTAAGCCTTAATTACTCCTTTATATTAAAGTGAAAAGTAATGACTTAACTTTGCTTTGTATTATTATTCTCTTGCATAGTAATTTATGTTTGTATTATAAGGTTTTTTATTAAGCTTACAACATTCTGTCGTGATATTTCAGTATTTTTTTTTCCTCAATAAATGCTGATATTTCTGTACGACTTTATTTGTGTCGATATTTATACAATTTCTCTATGTTTAGTAAATTTCTTAGACAAAACTTAGGGATTGTTCTTCAAAACAAAGAACTCGAAACGAATGGTGCAAATTGAACCGGTTCAATTTATGTTTTCAGCTGTGTTCTTTGCAAGATTTAACCCATTAATGACTGACGTTGCGTTTTCGCAACGTTAGGGAAAACTTTTTTCTTGCCGTTTTTCTTTGTTTAGGTAACTTTTTTTTGGGTGGAATTTTATCCTTATACTCATTGAAACGTTGTGCAGCACATACAAAAAAAAAAAAAAAAAAATGTTACTTAAAAATATACATAAGGAGAACGGCAAAAAATGCGTTTTCGCGTCAGTTATTAATGGGTTAAGATCTGGAGCTGTCTGAGAATTTGTTGCAAAATACTCGCATTGCATATGCAGTCATATTTTTGGAAAAGTTCATCGCCCAATTTTTAAAGTAATAATTCATGTTACTTCGCATAAGTGACTCTTCCTTACATTAATGCGAGCGACAACGCTGCTGTTCAATTTTATGAGTAAGTCTCTACAGAACAACGATGTTCAATAAGGTAAACCAGGTTTTAATTATTTCATTTTCTGTTTAGTCATTACAAGTTTTGTGGGGAAAGGGATAATAAAATGAATGGGAGGTGGCTATGAAAAGGATAGCTGGGTAATTCATTAGTATACAATTAGCTTGAAACTACAGATTTGAACTTCTACACTTAATACTTAAAAATATTTTAATATCATTATTATTAGAACTAGGAGCGGCAAGGAGTAGGGTTAATAAAACTCGTTAGGTATTCTGTTTATAGATGAGTAGATTATTTTTATATTTAACTATTTTTATTCAAATTTTTTTCTTTTGTTGCACACTGTAGATGCCTCTTGCTATAGCCTTAAGAAGCAGTTTGCAATAGAATTCAGTAACTTCCGTTAGAGTGCATTATGGAAATGTTATTTAAATTATCTATATCCTATATAATAAAGTAAGAGTTTATAAGTAGGTGAGACCGGGATAGAACGAGATACGGCATTTATTCCCCCCCTCCCAGTGGCGTTATTTTAGAGTAACGCAGCAAAGCTTCACAAGCCTCAGTTGCATGTCGGACATTGATGGGTAGCGTCTGTCTGACTGCTGGAGTTCATTAACTGCCTTTGCCAGCTTTTAGCTATAAATTGTGTGCAAGTGGAATATTTGGAAAGTTTCGAAGCGAGATAAGCTTTCTTTCCGTATTTTTTCCCTAATTAACTTTAATTCGATTGATTTAGTCATGTTTTTAAATATATTTTTCCATGATGCAATGATCGAAACATAAATGGTTAATATTAGTCACGTAACTTCGCGCGTTAAAATGCTTCTCGCATTTTAACGCGCTGGGCAGAACGGGGTCGTGGAACCCCGTTCCGCCCCGTTTATATAACAAATATATAATACATATATACCTATTGGTTCAGAAAAAGGGCCTAAGCCCAGTAAGCAGAGACCAAACAAACAGAATGAGGCGTTATAGAGGACCGCTCAGATGAAAGCTCTGAAGAAGATAAAGACGCGTCATGTTTGTGTTTGTACTGTGATGATCTGTATTCAACATCATACATATGCTTTAAATGCGAAAAGTGAGCACACAGCTCATGTGCAGGTATTGAAGAAGACGATGATGAATCAATATTCATATGTGATTTTTGCAAGCCATAAGCATTGTATAACTTAATACTACTTATTACTTTACTGTATAACTTAATACTTAATAATTTACAAATTCATAGAAAATAAACACAATTTTATCATTAAAAATAAGTTTTTTTTGTTTTATTTCGGACCAAACTGGGTCTTAAAATGAAAAAAAAACTCTTACCCTATTCTGTCTGAGTCTCATATCACTATAATATGATACACTCATCTGGCCATAAAATGCCCCCCCCCCCCCCCAATTCCTTTTATTACATTCAGTACTGATGTGTGAACTTCGAAATGCTTTAAATACAAAAAATAATCTATAATATTCCAAAAACCATTGTACCCCATTCTGCCCCATGCAAGGGGCAGAATGAGGTTGATCGAGTTACTTTTATTTTTCATTGATAGAAATTATATCTTAACTTTTAAAAAAAAAACTTTGTACATAAAAGTGTATTTAAAAATATATTAAGAAACTGTTTCTTAACCTAGGATATGGTTTTTTTAGTATCTTAGACCTAAAACTTCTCTTCAAACCTTAAGCACCCCATTCCTACCCGGTCTCCCTTAATATGATAATGAATGGTGCTAGTAAAGTTTAACTCTTCTTTAAAGGAATTTGGTACTTTGCCCTTATGCATTATAAATAAGTAGCAAGCTGATAACAGAACAAAAAGACGGCATTTTATTTATAAAAAATATTATTATCTTCATACAACCATTCATACATCATTTGCTTAGTGAAAGATAAGCACTTTGTAAAGGGAGGAACAGGAATATTATTAGTGTTAATAGATATATATATTTATATAAGATGATAAATATCACAATAATTATGATATAAGCTGATTGATATTGGGATATACATTCAACCACCAAAGTTGCTTAAATGCCAAAGTAGCACAACTATCAAATTTAAATTTTGACAAATTGGAAAACAAGGACTACATGGGTCTCTATTAATCAGTACCAGAGTGACGAGTTAATAAGGACTTGCAATATAAGTGAAAACTGGAAAATTGGTTAGTCGTCAGTGGCTGGTAGACTCAGTTTTGTTAGTCGCCACGTTTTAAAATTGCTAATAAGAATTGAAAACTGACTCTAAGATCGTTTAGAAAATAAATAAATTATTGAAATAAATCAGGAAATATGCAGATTTGAATTAGCACGTGCTGAAATTATGTCGAACTTTTAAAATGATTTTAAATACATACAGGATGCTGAAAGATTGAAAGTTGAAATGCGACATTAAATTTTATGCGAAGCACGTGTTAAATATCCCACTTCTGGAGTGTATCCTAAATACATACTCATTGTGCATCAATAACTTCCCTCCCCGCCTTGATTCGGTGAAATTAAACTTCATTAAACTATTAAAGACTTGAATGCGCTAATAAAAAGGAAATAAAAATGGCCAAAGTCCGAAAGTCACCACGTGTCGGTGTTAGAGGGGAAAAAAATCCCTTCACTACCCCGTCCTGCAATTGGGGAAATCTCCTGTGGCTTTGATTGGCAGGGGGAGTGTCCCCAATCCATCAAAATTTGGAGCTAGTCTCCGGAGCGGCGAAATGTGGGGCCACACGATAAGTAAAATCCCGCTAAATATCCCTATGAAAGAATGTTTTCCCTAAATTCAAGGAGCACGTCAGCTGTCCAATTCTCGCTTCCAACCCCTATTGTCCGTTCTTAATCCCCCAAGACCCTTCTATTCATGGTGACAGGTAGGGCCGAACAATAGAAGGGCGAAGTGTGGGGTAGACCTTAAAAAGATTACTTTCGTTTCATCATTTTTTATGCGTAATATTTTATATTCTTTGGAGATTAAGCCCCCCAAGGTCATGGCGCAGGCTGTCATTGACATTTAGAAGGGGATGTTTTCAGGGACTTTTCGCAAGGCCGACTTCCCCTTGAGTGGGCCTTGCTTTTGGAATCTTGACCGATTTGGTGGCTTCCGTAGCTTATTAGGGGGAGTGCGCTATCGTTTTGAGGGAGGGGCACCACTGGATCTTTGTTTCATAGTCTTTTATGATTAGGTACCACATAAATTTTATTAAAACTAGGCAAATTTCCGGCATTAAAAAATAAAAGTTTAATTTTTAAAAAAAGAATCGGATTTTACTGATCCTCACCCTCCCTATTCTTTCATTCTTTCAATTTCGTTTGAAGCGAAAAGTTTACTCGAAATAAACTTCTTTTACAAGAAATTCGGTTTTGCAACATCTTCCAAAAAATATTAAAAAGTCAAAACTCATTTTTATTTTAAAACCGCGTATTAATTTCGCATGAAATCTAACTTTCCTCCAAGAATCAAAATTTGTGTTCAGCATCATATTTAGTTATTGTGTAGGATCGAACTATTCTATCTTTTACAACCACGACTTTCTTTTAAATGAAACTGAACGGTTGCTATATAGTCAAAATTCAGTTTTATAGCTATGTTCCGTATTTAATAAAATTAAGACCGTCCTTTGAAATTCAAAATTGCTTTGACAACTAAATTTCACTTCCGTGTAGAACCAAATTATTTTGCGAGATGAAACTTCATGTGATTTAAATCACACCTTTTCATATACTATCAAATTTTTACTGATGAATCATAATTCTTTTCTTTCACAACTTTCCATTCATTTTGGAACCTATGTAGTGCAGCAACACGAGTTACGTATCTTTCTTTTTTACAATTATCTCTTCGTTTCGTGCTAACCAAATTTTCACATGGAAAAAAATTTTTTTACATTTTACAAATGCATATCTTTTTAAGCCAGAACCTAGTTTTTTTAAGAAGTCGCAATCCTGCTCACTTTCACTATTTTAGCGGATGCTAGATTCTACGTTTGCTGGCGAATGAATTCTAACACATTTCTTTACAACAGAGCCTACCATTCCAGGAAGTCGCCATTCGCTTTTTTACCGTCTTAGTTCTACATCTTACAGAACCCACTTGTTATCAAGTCAATTTTTTTGTTATTGAAATTGATCGTTTGAATTTTGACATTAGAAAGTCTCACTAAGCGCGGCCTGGTGAAATCTTTGTAGTCAATCTATGATTTTGGAACAGTTGTTCTTTTAAGTTAATTGTAAGGCACTTTTAACACGTTTGTTGTCTGAACAAACTTCAAACTTGACTTCAAATTTAAATTTGAATCAACGTTGGGCATTGTTCAGTTCTAGATTGACTTCGAAGTGACATTGAGCTTGAATTTTTGAGCTATGATATACATGTTTGAAAAGGAATTGTTCAATTGTTTGACTGTTTGTATTAGCAAGGTAAATTACGTAATTTATATAATGTTAAAATGAAAACAAAGCTTCAGCCAAAGCTTTCTTCAAAGGGAGTTTCACTGAAACTTCAGATTAGATTTAAAACCTGTTTGAGCTTTTAAAATATTTATCTGCATCACATGAAATGCGAAAAGAACCTTGGTTTGTTTTCAAGAAACGGTTCTTTCTCCCATTGACCCCTTCCCTCTCGCTCCCGTCAAAATCACAGGTTGTAGTGTTCAAAAGTAGCGCACCGAAACATAAAAGTAAAAAATAATAATAATAAAAAAACACTCCTCAATCCCGATTTTTTTTTCTTTTCTTACATACTAAATGATAGTATCAAACTATTTATAGTATAATTCGAGATTAAACATTTTTTTAAAAGTTTTTCTTGAAAAGAATAGGCTTTTCTGTTGTTGTTCTCTTGAAAATTATCCGACCGTTAAGGGGTTAAATTCCTTTTTGAGCAAGTGAAATTGTTAAAAGAATTTTTTATGTGTCGTGAAATTTTATGTGAATAGGTCGTTAGGCGATTGAAAATTTTGAAAGTTTTTGGACCAATTTCTCGAAAAATGCACTTCACATGCATTCAAAGTATATGCTTGATCGAATTCTCGTAACCTGTGCTTTTTGTTATTAAGCTATTTCCTCATCACAGTGTAGTTCCACATTTTCCCTAAATGTTAAAGTCGAAAAAAAAATTCGGCCGTCAGGTCGCCTGCACATTTTAACACTATTGTTTGCATAAAATATAAAAAAGACAGTAGCCTGCTCATTTTTGAAATTTTATTACTATTATTATTTATTTGTTTTTGCTGTGTAATAATTAACTGAGAGTCAAAAACGTTCTTCCTTTTGTCATATTCTTCTTGGAGGAGGGGGAGTAGCTCACAATAGAATTTGAAAACGTTACCGTTTCTCAGTGGGGGGGGGGGGGGGGGGCTTCATAATTTTGACGACCCATTGATCTAGCCTTATATTTGGTGACACATGTGACTTTAAGACGTTCCCTATTACCTATCATTTATTTACCTTTTATTACTCCTTATCTACTCATGGGATTCTTAGTCACGCAGTTTTCATTAAATAGTGCTGCCGAAAAATCCTATCGGGACTTCATAGTCCCAAATAATGTTTCGTAATATTAATGACTTTCAGGGTGACTTTTAATGAAAATTGTGTTATAGAGTGACTAGTCGACCCGTGCGGAATTCCGCACTAATTTGGAAGAAAAGACATTATGAAGAAGAATATAAAAGAGTAAACGGGGTGTTGGTACAACAGAAGGCATGCAATTGAAAATATCAGTACAAATAGCTGTTACAATTTTTTTCCCACTATTATTTAGGTATACAAAATGATTAAATAGTCACAAGCATAATGAGAATTATTTTTATTATTGGTATACATAGCATTAAAATAAAATAACGAAACAGTTCCATTACTTAAAATATAGTTACTGTCGGTTGGTTAGGCTCTACGCATTCATAATGTAAATGAATATGTAGAGCCTAACGATGGGATAAGTTTAACACAGAGACGCATCTAAAACTGTCTAATTTTCTACACAAGAATTAGAAGAGTTTCTTGTTTATTTATTTGATAACAGATGGCGCCAGCATACACACCAATTTGGCAGCCATTAAAAAACCTCTTCCTATATGATTTTAAATCTCAAATTTAAGAGAAGCGATGCATTTTTAGATCGTGGGTCTATTTTTAGTCATTAGCCGGCACGATAAGCTTTAAAATGAGGGGCGAATCAGGGAATTTGATAAAGGAATAAAGAAGATATCGCGGAGCGACAGAAAAATAGGCTAGACAAATAATATATATAGATTGGTTGTCGTCAAAATTAGGCATATAAAAAGCTAAAAATTTAAAAACAATAATAAAAAATTCAGTAACTGCAAGGTTAAATAAGGAAAAAGGAAACACGCTAATACCGAAAAAACTGCAATTTCAAAATACCTCCGATTAAAGAGACACAATGTATCAAAGGACTTGCGAAACCAAATGTAAGTAACCCAGGTGTGAGACTTAACTCCTCATTTCTTAAATGCGAATGCATTAAGGAAAAGGGGATGTTCTCAGGATCTAGTACTAGCAAACAGAGGAGAGGAGAAATCATGCGTGATTTCTTTGATTCGCACTCCCAAGCAGATGCAATTACTAGAGTTCCCTCTTCGCTTCATTATTATAGTGGGAACTCGATGAAACTAAGGCATCTAAATGATACCATTTCGATGATGTTCAACAACTACTTCTACAGATTCTCTGCGTTACTACATGAAGAATGTATCGTTGGAAGAGAATCTCTTTAGTTGGAAATCTGGTCGGTTGTAAATGCATGATACATACTTTGAGGTCGTCTCGTTTGTTTCGAAGTGCATTTCAGAAATGTGTTGAAGACGATATTAAAGAAACAAGTAATGTCTATGAAAAAAGAATTTAAGTTCAAGCTTTTATTCATAATTTCAAGAAATATACTTAAAGGTATGAATTAATTAACTGCAAGTATTTCATTGATCATCCAACTCATTGAGCATTGCCCGGGTCCTTTGAAAAGTTTCTGCTTGATTTCCTTGAAAAGTTTGCCCCAAACTTACACTACGACAACGCAAGTAATGTGACGCAGTTCTCGTCACAAAATTCTTAACTTAATAAAATTTAAATAGCTGAAGTTTCATTAGAGATAAATGCATAATTCCAAGGAAGTAAAGCTCTGATAAAATACTTGACTTTATCGGGTCACGTACGAAATCTTAACCTTCAGTCGCATTTCTGTGCCACTGTAAAACAAATATCACAAGTTCTTAGATTAAAGGGTGATTTTTTTTGTAATGTTTCGAACACCACTCTTTTGATTCACGTAATTATCTCAATTAAAAATACTTTCGGCATGCGACTGCTGTGACCTTTGGGAGTAGCTAATCAGTTAACTCCAAGGGTCACACCACGCAACTAAAAGAAATGAGCACCCTCGACAAGACGACAGAGAGCAAGGGAAGACCGTGGGGCTGAGAAAGGACAACGGTCATGGAGAGCATAAGAGGTGTGTATATCTCTATCGCCATGTATTGTAAAGTCATTCTAAAATCGTAAGATATTCCCTATTTGCCAAAACATGCTATGCTAATCTTTTCTTTACTAAATATTTTATTCTTCATTCTTATAGTTAAGTTTTATTTCTCTTAATAGTTAAACCTTTATGTGAAATAAATATGTTATAATTACCCCCTTATCTTTTCTTATTGGTTATGAGAGCAACGTGATAGTAAACAAAAACTTTAAAAAATGTTCAAACTATGTTTTGGGATCGTCTCGTGTGTTTCGAAGTGAATTACAGAAATGTGTTGAAGACAATTCTAACGAAACAATTAATGTCTATGGAAAAAAAAAAATAAGTTCAAGCTTTTATTCGTAATTTCAAGAAATGAACTTAAAAGTATATGAATTTATTAACCGTGCCAACATTTCATTGATTCATCTAACTCAATGATCATTGCACGGATTTTTTCAAAACGTTCAGCTTGATTTCCTTAACAAGCTGGTCCCAAACTTACACTGCGGCAACGCAAGTATAATAAAAACTTTAAAAAATGAGCGAACTAAAAGATTTTTGGTTAGGTAACAGTAGTGAAGATTTGCAATAGTTTTCTTCTGCTAGCAAGACATTTTTGCCTGAATCATTTAGTAAGCTAAATTTTAGGATATGTTGAATGAGGACATGTGTGATGCATATGTCAAAATTGTTTAAAAAGTTATAAATATGTTATATGCTGTATGAAAACCAGGCTGTTTTGGAGTATAGTATTTAAAAAATCTGCTGAAGACACTTAAAAAAATAATAAATTGCTTTGACTATGAAATCTCAGGCATACAGCATGAGCGAAGTTATGAAATAGTTAGCTTTCCAATAAGACATTTTTCACTTTCTTTCTGAATAATTTTGTTTAAGTAAAGTTTAGTAAGAGGTGAATGGCAACATGTGCAATGCATAGTTTAAAGTAAATTAAACATGTTTTAAATATGAAAACCTTCTGTGTAGCATTTAAGTTACACAATATTTCGAATTTAGTTGGTTTTCCTAGAAATATATTTTTCATATACTTCCTAATCATTTAATTATTAAATTTTAGTAAAAGTGTCATGATGGCATTTGTACTATGTCTTATCTGTAACTAAATTTTCACTTTCCGAAGCTGAAGGATAAGATAACAATAGTTCCTTAGAATCGCAAACATTCCTGACATAATTAACACAAACCTGACATAACTTCACGGTGCCGCACATATGTTTGTTCATATTACACTCTCATCGTAACTAAAAATTCATTGAAATCCAAAATTCGCGAGATAATTATAAATCTACGAGCTATAAATTTCTAATGCACATGCATGAGCAGACAAATCTTTTTATTTTTATTTTATTTGAAATTATCAAATTCAACTATAGTTCAGATTCCAACTATGCGCTTGTACTCGCTAGTTTATACCTCACGAACAGCCGTACTACTGTTATGTTCTATCGAAGAGTAAACTAATTTCATTTCTTATAATGAAGCTTTACGTTCTTGCTTTTTTGTTAGTCAAAAAACAAGTATAACCTTGAAAATTATGTTGTGAAGCAAGGTTTTTAACCGTGTTTTTCCTTAGAAACATTTTCCTCTCACCTTTTCTTTTTCTGGATAAAAGCGTATATTTTCGTTATTTTTTTATTAATATGAGATTATCGAAATTAACTTACTTGGAATACCATTGTCTGCTTGTGTGTTAATGCCTCAGAGATAGCCCTACTACTCTGTTCTAACAAAGGTTAACGTTATTTCATTCCTTGCAATGAAGCAGCACGACCTTGCCTTTGCAATAATCTAAAAGCAATTATAAAGTTGAAGTTGATTTTGTGAAACAAAGGTTTTTAACACATATATCCTTAGAAACACTTTCAATTCTACTTGTTTTTTAATAAGAGCTTCTATTTTCTAGCCTTAAGTCACGCCTTCAAAATATTAATCAGAAGATTATTTAAATTAGTATTTTTTGCTGCTCATCAATTACCGTCTTGCAGTCGAAGGAGATTAAGCGACACGGCTAATTAAAATTACTCTAGCGAAGTATTCATTCACAAGAAGTTCTGAGAAGTGTTTGAGTGAGTAGTGAATTCTTTCTCCCGGGGCTCTTCTTTCGCCTCAGCATTGCGTTTGTCAATTTTCTGCGAGAAGTACAATTATATTTCGTTCGTGACAATTTTAGAAATGCTTAATTATTCTTGATTAATTTACGCCGCACTGCAGTGGAGAGGCAAGGGAAGAAACAGCTAACAAATGTCATACATGCTGATCTTTTATCATATTATTTTGAGGAAGCGTACCATCTTTAAAATTCATCACAAATAAGCATTAAGTAAGCTTTAATTTTCGTCTGAACTTTAAAAATTAAATCTTATCTACTTTTTTTAACTTACACCATTGCTCCGTTAGTTTTCTTCGATAAATAAAACGTCATTTCACCTGTGTTTTTTTTTTTTTTAATTTATGCTGTGTATACTTATGCAGCAGAAGACAACAAAATTCTTCACAACTGTCGTACTGGCTGCTGTATTATAACATTCTTTTGATGTAAAGGACTGTATTTCAAGTTAAAAAACGCAGTAAATCTTAGTAACCGTTTGAGTATTAAATTAAAGAATTCATCTTTGCGTACAATTTTTTAATTTAAAATTGTAAATATAGAACCCTTTTCTCCAAGTTCACAAAACATTTATGCTAACATTTTAATTTGAGTTAGTTACATTAAGTTGCTTGACTCAAGAGCATCTAGCAGGTTCTACTGCGCCTATTTCTCTTTGAGAACTTTACTTCATCTTTAAAATTTTTTTGGATATACCTAATTACTTTTAATTTATGTACCCCCCCCCCCCCCCCCATTGTGTAGTACAGGAGCAACAAACGGCCCAAATAGCACCAATTTTAAACTTTTCAATGTATCATAAGATGAATATAATATTTATTTATGTCATGACAGTGAAATAAATATTATTCAATGACGTTTTGCTCATCCCCATTTAAGCTTCAATAAGAGGGAACATATTATCTCTAACCAAGAAGCTATAATGTATCTCAGAGCTTAGTTGAGGTTAACTCAACTCTAAGATTTTAGATGGTATTGCTTGTGTGGAAGTTCAGCTTAGCTCCATTAGCTATTATACCTTAGTTTACTAGACATCGGTATGGTCTGCAATATCTCACTATAGAGCCTTGCCCCATGCTGCTATAGAACCTTGCCTCTTGCCTGCTATAGCATTATATACATCGAATTATATAACATCAGTACCTAAAAGTGCCCCCCTATACTGCCGTGCTAAACACAAAATTCGTATCTGCGCTTTTTGGCGAAATTGAGTTATCGTTACTAGGTGGTTCTTTGTCACTTATTGTCTCATTTTGATCTCGGCTAAGGATACGACATTTGGGCCTTAGCACGGCAGTATAGCCGAAATACTCAAGTTAAGATTATGATTTTTATTAAGCCAGCAAATATGTAAGAATAAAATAAGATAAAAAAATATTTATCATATATTCTTGCAATCTTTCTCCCGTAATAATATTAATTTAAAAGAAAAAAAAACTTTCATAATACATTTACGCTCTGTTTAACAGAAAATAAAGTTAGATACCAGACATATTTTGCATAGAAATAAAGACGAAAAATAACTTTTCAGACGAAGTTATTGTCTATAATATCCTATATTTCTTCCACTCCTCAGAAAACTCAAAATATAACCTATTTTTGAGCCTTCGTTTAAATTTTGATAAAATCAATATCAAACACGCAGTACTGATTACTCCGAAATGAGTCTAGTGGGTGGTCGGATTTAACTATCTTTCAAGATTTCAGTGCAGAAATTATTTTATTGAGCTTGAAAGGTGTGGCTTCAAAATAATAGTTTACTTCTTCAAGAGGAAAAAAGTATTCTATTTCAAGCGTCAATGAAATATCTTGCAAGTTTTTTTTTTTTTTTGCAAATTATGAGTCATGAAAAGAAAATAGTTTAAGAAACACGCTTGTCCTCGAAATTTGTGCTTTTTCATTTCTTTTCATGGTATAATGATCAGGATTTAGGCTAGAGAGTATTTCGGCCTCCTCCTCCTCTTTTACGCACTGATCGGAAGATTTTAATTGCATAGATGGTCGCATTTTATTCTCATTATTGTGTAAGTTTCATTCTAGTAACCGTGTGGTAAAAATTTGAAGGTTTTTTATTTATTCATTAATTTACTTATTTATTGTATGCATTTAGGTTTTGCGCCTCAAATGTTTTTTCTTCGTTTGAAAATTATGCGTCAGGAAAAGAAAATACTTTTAAACCACGTTTTTCTTCGAAATTTGTTTTTTTATTTCTGTTCGTGGTGTATAAGAATCAGGATTTGGACTAGAGTATTTTGGGATTCTCCTGTTTTACGCACTAATCGGAACATTTTAATTGCATAGATGTCACATTTTATGTAACTTTCATGCTAATATCCGTGTGGCAAAAATTTGAAGGTTTTGTATTTATGTATTTTATTCATTTGTTCATTAATTTACTTATTTATTGTATGCAGTTAGGTTTTGCTCCTCATTTTTTTTCTTTTGCGAATTATGAGTCATGAAAAGAAAACACTTTTTAAAAAACACGTTTGTCTTCGAAATGTTTTTTCATTTCTTTTCATGGTATAAAACTAGGGTTTAGACTAGACAGTATTTCGGGCTCCACTTTTACGCACTAATCTGAAGGTTTTAATTGCTAGATGTCACGTTTTATTCTCATTTTTTGCAACTTTCATACTAATATCCGTGCGGCAAAAATTTGAAGGTTTTTTATTTATTTATTTTTATTTGTTCATTAATTTACTTATTTATTTATTGAATGCAGTTATGTTTTGCGCCTCAAATGATATTTTTATTAGGATAATTGAAAAAGAAAAAAAAAACCCTTAAAATTCGAACAGGGAGCAAAGCGCACACACACACATATATATATATATATAAATGTGTGTATAATATAGAGTAAAAAGTATTTAAGGTACTAATCCCAAATAGGAGGATGGAATGAAAGTAAAATAACAAGGTGCTTTTGTTCAAGGTCACATACAGGCACCATCTCTTCATAAATATGCCAGTTTTGCTCAATAAAGTGTCTTATGTTGAGAGTAAAAATTGGAAAAGTGTTTAGTCAGGCGAATAAAGGAGGGCTCCAGGCATTTCATACTCATCAGAATGCCAAGCCTTTCAAATTTTCGGAATCGAAAGAGTTGCTATATGATGTATGTCGTGAATGTGTGTGTGTGTTTCTAATAACCGTTTTCAATTTCAAAACATTTCGATTCTATAGTGAAAACTTTTTGTGTAATCAAACAAACAGCAATCTAAATAAGAATACTGACCCTCCCCCCCCCCCCAAAGTAAATTCCCCTTACCGGATGATTTTTGCAATTTTCTTGGGCGTAGAACCGTAATATTTAATAGCTGCATTATTCCTCCGTCTTAGCAGTCTAGTTGAAGATTCAATCACAAAAAAAAAAAAAGATCCTTGCTGAACAATATTAAAATTTGTCCAAATCAGCATCAAATTTATTTTTTATTTTCAACTAGATTTGTGATTTATTTGGTTCAGTTTCAATATTCCATGCCCACTCTTTTTGATGTGGGGGTTATCTTGCGCATCTCAGACACTATCTTGTAAGACTATGATGATTATTTCGGTAAGATGATATGTTGGATTTTTTTTATTTATTTCGCGAGATTTGCGCAGGTGGTCCACCCTCCGAATCATTAATGGCAAATGCATGCCACACTCGAAGTGGCATGAGTGAGTGACTCGAAATTATTAAAATGCCTTTCTCATATAGATCGTTCACTCAAAAATGGTCTTATTCCATCCGTGAAATCTAAAAATTTAAACTGGTAATAATTTGCAATAGGTTCTAATTAGGCTCTTTTTAAAAATGTTTAGCATCTGGTGTGTTGAGCACTTTTTCTTTTCTAAATTGTGGGTGTATGGAGGGGGGGGGGGTTAATTTAGACATTTTTTATTTGATTACCTATACATTTTATGAAAGAAACATATTAAAAAAAATCAAACTTTCCAGAAAATTGTCAGAATGATCTAATGGACCTTTTGAAATGTGAAAATCCAAATCGTGTAATACAAAAATTAATTTTTGCAGTGATTTTCGTTAAATATAAGTAACTGATATTATTAATTAATGTTTTTTAATTACTATTCATGTATTTTAGACATTATGATGCTATGCCTTAACATTACTCTATTTTACTAACATTAGTATGGAATTGAGGGGGAAAACTAGAAACTATTGAAAAAGAAAAGTTGAAGAGTATTTGTTCAAGCAATATTTCTTGCACTACTTAACTATATATATTCAGTTGTTTAAGTAATAAGTGTACTGTGACATCCCTACATAAAATAGCATTTGGTTAATAAATTGTATACCATAAATGCGTTACCCCATGCTAATCCTGAAGTAAACATTATCTTTGACTTTTGCAAACCACGAGCAAAATATTATTTTACATATTTGATAATTTTTGGAAACAAATTTCACTCTTTAAAATCCTTTTCTGTGTTCGCGCTATTTATTCCTTTAATTTGATTGTCTCGGTGCGTATTTTGATTGGTGGTTCATATAAAAAAAAAATCATTGAAAGTACAATGATTTACAAGTATTCACACATACAAGGTTTGGTATTGTGATTTGACTACCATTGAAAATGTAATAGCGCTGTTATTTTTGAAAGCACGTTATCCTTATCTTTGAAGAAAACATCTCGCTTTGAATAATAATAAAGAAGTCAAGTGAAACAATGCACCTTGTACTACAGCAAGGAAAACTCGGCATTTCCTTTAAACTGCAGTGGCTATAAGAAACTTTCCTTTTTGATCAAATTTTATTTGCATTTATTTTATCATTACGGGCATTTCTTCTGAAATATAATACTGATCATTGGTCAATCCAAATTAATTATAATTTAATATAACTTCGAACGATAATCATTCCAACCAGGATTCCAGATAAAAGGCTGAATATGTTTCAGTAAATAGTTGTTGGATGTTTCTTTTAATAATTGGATGAAATAGCGCTATTGTTTACGTCCTGATAATCAATATTATAGATTTAAATTCAGTTATATGCATTTTTATAGAATTACTCCTTTGAAAAATAGTTCTATTGGAATGCGGATGTTTTTGTTCATCACAAAGGAAAATGAAACATTTCATAAGTTGAATTTTGTTATTGCTTCTTTTAGAAATTTAATATTGATGTTTCATCCTGTTAGAAATTAAATTTGTAAAACTTCCTTGCAATTGAATATTGTGTCAAGGAACTAGATCTGATAATCGTTCTTGAATTTCATAATAGCCTTCGTTGAGTTCATTCCATTTTTCTATTGAGAAATTGCATTATTTTCTTCTCCTGCGGAGCTTAGTTCTTTAATATTTATATACTTTTTTAAAAGTTAATTTAGTAACGTTTCTTTTTAGAAACTCGCACTTTATTAGGCATTTTAAAGCTCTTCATTATCGTTTTCTTTTACAAACATAATTTTGTTGTCAGATTCTAATTCTTACCCACCTTTTAGAAACCAAATACATTTAATATTTACATTTTCTCTTTTTGTTTGTTCTTGACATTTCTTCTTTGAATTATAAATAGTAAAAAAATGTATTGAGTATTGTACAAATATTGCAGATTGTAGATGTACGGAGTAGTATGAAAGTATGACGAATAAAGACTTCTAAAAAAAGGCTTCGAACCTTCGTCGAAAGTAGGAAGGGGGAAAATTAAGAGTTTCCAAAAGATTTTTATTGATAAGACTAAGACTCATCAATAGTTACTAAATAAAAAAAAAGTGAGAAAATCGGTTGACAGAGGAGAAAATGGTACTTAACTGTTTTGTCTTCGCAGATTTATGTATATATATACACAGGGGAAACCGGGGCTAGTAGTGACAGTTTTGTCCTTTTCGATATTAGTAGTAAGATTGAACTGAAGTGAAATATCTATCGGGTCGTATGAATAGATTGAACATTTCGTGATACATTTCTAAAACGACTATTATTATTAACGTTTTTCATAACATATTATTTATTCTGCTTCACCCCGAAATTTGTCACAAAATTACCCCCTAGCGGGGCTAGTAGTGACATAACTGGGGCACATTGTGACACATACACAAATTATGTAAGAAATGCAAATTAAATGGGATATTTAAAATCAAGAATGAGATGTTTATTCATATGTAACGTTCTTAACACAATAAAACACTTAAATCGTTTTAATAACACTGTAAATAAAATGGTAATAGCATTGCTTCAAGAAACATCGTTAAACATTCCACAAAATGAATAGGGCTATAGGATAAGCCAACCTAAACTTTTAATCATGATTGTCATCGCTTGTTAAAACGTCTGATTTGCGTTAATACAAACATAATTATGCTCATTTTTAACACATTTGGATTTGGAGCCCATCTTTTACAAGTCTTGCATTGCAGACTTCTCCCCAGTCTAGAAATTTTATATTACTCCAAGCAAATTAGACATAAGCATATTTTCATCCTCTTCAGAGCTATCCGATTCTTGGTTCTTCCTTTTTTCCAACAACGCAGGTGCATTTTTTTTTTATTTTGCTCTGGTTGTCCTTTCCGTGTCCTAGTTTCTTTTTTGCTTTTTCTTGAATTTGTTTCCTGCGTTCTCTTCCTTTTTGTTGTGCTCAAATTTTCTCTTTTTTATTGTATTATACCACAGGGTTTTTTATATTCCATTTCAATATTTCCATTCGCATTTGCTCTTCTTTATTTTATGCATCTTCGAGGGAACATACGAACAGTTCTTGGGCTTTCCTTAAACTGCATCTTCCGAAATTTATTTCTATTGTGCAACCCTCTCATAATCTACTAAAGTAGCGTTAGCTCTTTCAGTACGCCTCTTGTAATTTTGCTCTGTTTTTCCCCGGAAATATGAAAAGCTATATTAAAAATTATGCCGGGGCAAGTAGTGACACTGCCACAACGTGCCCCCTACACATTGTCATGACTAGCCCCGCTTTCGGATACTTTCAATTTTATTCATTAGATTCCGAAATTAGGTTATGATTGGCAAATGAAATGTATAGAATAACAGCTAAAAGTGTAAGCACTCAAATAATGTTTGGGAAGTTTGAATAACACAGTATTCCCGGTGGCAATGACGGTTCCAATCAGTGGTGTAGTCCTGAAAAAAAGTGAGGGGACGCTTAAGCATACGAAGATAAGTAATTGAAATCAAAAGTGAGGGGACGCTTATGTTAAAAGTCAAAAAATGTGAGGGGGCGCTCGTATTAAAATAAAAAGGTAGGAGGACGCCGTACCCCTGCGTCCCCCCTCGACTACACCACTGATTCCAACGTAGGTCACAAAATTTGCTTTTGCAGTAGGAAACACTATAACAAACATTGTTATCTTGAAAAGAACGCAACCCGTTGCTTCCTAACATGGACAGCACACAAAGACAATTCCTTTGTTCACTCATGTGACACGACAGGTTCAGCAGTTTATCAGCTCAGTCAGGAAGCTCTATGTCACTACTTGCCCCTGGCAAAACTAACCCCAATCCCCCCTGTATATATATATAATAAACAACTTTTAAAGTCTATGGCCCAACGTATGGGTTAAATATCTTTTTTCTTTTCTTTTAACCCGTGAGGACGCGCGTCGGGCCTACGAGCTGTTATTTTAGAATTAATTATTCATTCAATAAGATTAGTCAGGTTTCATTGTAACTGCTTTCTAGGTTATCTCATTAGTGATCTTACGAATTTGATAGTTTATTTTTTTATTCTTAGAGAAAAGATGGCAACCCTCCGCGGGTGAACTCGCGGGTTAAATTATTGAGTGCATTATATTAATGTACACAATTATCTGGTATACAAAATTATCACGACAATTTTGAAAACCAGATTTAGCGTGACATTTCAGCTTCTTACTACCAGTCCTCCAACGTGCGTTAGTCTTTATTGTTTTGATGATAGTACTTTTGCCGTTTGGTACAAACCTCAGAAAAGGCTCTTTGATTGCTTCCACAGACCACATGTGCTTTGGAAGCTGGCTCGCCCTTTTCGTAACCAGCTGTGTCCAGATCCAAAGTCTTGCCTTGTTTACGTATTTTGCACCTGGGATTTTAGCATGCTTACCATACCCTGCATATCAGTTATGCAAGGGATTACGCATGAGTAGCAAGCAGGTATTTTTTAATTCGCAGTCTCATTAAAGCGTGCCATCTCTTTAACCTAGTGCACCGGAAAGAAGGGTGATAATGAATTCCGGATGTCGGTCAGTTTCAGTCGCTTGGGCTATTCGCGGGAAGAATTGATGCGTGAAGCCTCAAGGATCAAGCAAAACGAAAGCATTTCCTTCAGCCAACTTCTTTCGCAAGATTTTCCGATTAGAATATTGTCCAATCGGATACGTTTAAGTCTATCATATTTTTGATAACAGCTCCAAACGGCCGTGTCCCACTCTCGATGGTCTTCTTATTCAAGTTTAATTTTGGAAAATCCAGGACAGTAATCGTTCGTGCACTATATATATCCATCCATTTTAGGGCATATTGATTCGTTCCGGGCAAAACTCTTACACATAGCTCATCATTTTCCATGTGTGCAATCGTTTATATCTTCTAACACATTTTGTAGAAATTTTCTTTGGGAAATGATATATTTCTTGTTTTTTCCATTCATTTGTTTAAAAAACACAAGTAAATAAATATAAATATACTAGAGATATGCTAGAACCAAGTAAGCCAAATTGTTATATTATCGAATTGCTGTCTGAAATTGAGATTTTTGATAGATTTTGCGCTATCAAAGATTTTCTTCGTGATTTTATTTCTAAAACAGTGGTAAATCTCGTGGTCTCCGATTTATTTCAATTTGCCAATGTGGACGAGTCTAATCCCTCTTAAAACAGGTGAATCTACAACTAAAGGCAGTAAACGCATGCAAAGCCAAGCACTTTACTAGATTTTTTCATGCTTTCAAGTTTACAATAAAAGACAGTCAGACTAATCAATTTCTTTAACGCATCTGAGCGAACGAATTGTCACTCTCACACTCGAAACAATACAACTAAATTAATAGAATGCATTTGATGGTACTATTGAACTATTGTTTATATAAAGTATGGTAACCAAGTATACTTGCTAATAAAATAATTAAAAAACTGGTTGCTTGTCGTGATGGATAGGTAATTTTTAATTCCTATAACAGATCATGATGATTTAATAAGTTTTTCAATGATTTTTAGGTTTTCGGTAATAAAGATGTTTCATTTCTTAATCAGCCGCGACTGTCAATATAATTTTGAACTTTTTAATTTATCAATATATCACTTATTAATTATTCATCTTTTATTCATTCAGAAATTTTGCACTGCATTAAGTAACCAAGTACAATTTTATGCAAATTATCTTACGCTTTAATTTTGCTATTTCAGAGCAGATAAGATATCGTAGTGTAAGTGTGTGTGTCAACAATAACTAATCAAAATTAGTTTCCTTTTATGGTGATACACATATGTCATTTTTCAGTGAAGGGCATCATTTTTCATTTAAAAAAAAAACATCGCTCTACCTCCAGTAACGTAGCGATTTTTTTTTTTTGGGGGGGGGGAGTATTACATTCTTTATATGTACTAACACTCTAGGATTGGCAATATGCTTCATGGTAAAGATTTCTGCGGGGTTGACCCCAACCCTACCTCCCTCTGGTTACGCCCCTCTGTACCTCAGAGATAAAGAAAATGTCGAAACTGGCATAAATATTTAAATTAAGAAACGTTTTTAAACATATTTTTACTTTTTCCAGCCTACAACTACACAAGCAGTTGCTTGGCCATAACCTTGTAGTGAAGGCTGGTCAAAGTGAAAATCATGTTACAAAAATGTTTGAATCGAGATTCTGACCAATTAAATTATTAAATGCCAGCTTGCTACGACACTTTTTTCTCGGGAAGATATAATGTTTGAGCATTAAGGAAAATTGAGCTCTATACTAAAAAAAATTCATACCCTACTCAAGATTCAGTCGTAACGAATTTAGTACTGATCGAGAAAGTCCCCGATTCGAATTCTGGAGTTGCAGTAGTCGCTTTGAGAAACGAGGTGAAACTTATGCTGTGACTGGTTGTCTAATCATCATCGAATCTGCTGCAAGCTTTCAGTTTTCTGATTTAAGTCGCAAATGCGAAACAGCCACCCTTGGAAATTCTTCTGGAAGGTTGTAGAAGGTATCTCTGTCTCTATGGCAGGGATGGCAAACCTAATGGCACGCCTGTTGAAAAGAAAAAGGTATAGGGTCAGTTGGGGTTATTGTAAACGCTTTTTCAATGTTTTAAATTTTGATCCTTCCCTACCTCTTGAATGAATTCAGAGATAAAATTGTGAGCATTGTAGCCACTACTGTACTTCTTGTGAGTAAATGTGTACAAAAATTTTGACTTTATGACTATTTGTTAGCGAATAAACTCGTGTTTACAATTACCCCAGAGATCTGGGGTAATTGTAAACAGTGATTTATTTTCGAATAATGTTGATGCAAATGGAAAATTATTTCATACACAGTCTGCTTGAAGGCTTAAGGAGTTCCGGAACAATGGATCTCAATCTGCGGTCAACAGGCCGCATGTGGTCCGCTGAGTTATGTTATGAGTGGGCTGAGATCATTTAACGAGAAATATCTTGCAAAAAATCAAGTAATGAGACAAATTTATGTAAAATTTGTCCCACAGTGGATCAGTGGGTTTAGCTTGGACCCCACAGAACGCTGAAAGTGGAGCACAACTGGCCGTGGTCAACGCTTGGAAGGGTAACCACTTCCCGCGACTGATTACTCTGAGATCGAGTGCGCTAAAGGGAGCTGTACCAGTAAAATACATCGTCGCTTCAAATAGTCCACCAATTTAGAAATAATTTCCTATGAGGTACCAACCTAGGCGACGATCTCTCATCTGGGAGCTAGTTCAAAATCATTAAGCCCCTCTGAGCCAAGTGTACTTCATTCTAGCGGAGCTCAATAATAATCAGTAGGAGCTTCCTTAATAGGGAAGTTTTCGATTTTCTAATTTTATTTTTAATCTACAGAATAACATATTTTCACACCATCTGTGCAAAAAATTTTGTTATACGATTAGTGTTTATTTTTTAAATAATTTTTTTAATTCATGCGCAGTCAGGGATCGCGAAAAAAACTTTCTGCGCATCGGGCATGATTTGCGTCACAGGTTGGATGACGTATATAGCTTGGCGAGCGTAAAGCCAGCCAGCCATTCACAAGCGAGCCATGTGGGAGCGAAGCCGTTTGGAGCTCATCTATTTGGATAAAAAGATTTACAAGTTCAAATCTGCATGTATATAACAAAAGAATTAAAAAACAGTGGCCTAAGCAAGTGGTTACTAAATAAAACACATACACTCGTAAATCAAAAATTGGATACATCGGATTGCCGAACTGTTTGCGAATGAGCGAACGCATAATTTGAGCTTTTGAAGCTTGTTTATGTTTTAATTTTTGCAGAAAATAAAATGAATTTCGCCGATATACAATAAATTTAGCCAAAAATAAGTTTGGATGTAATTAAAAACTAAAATCTCAACTATAATGAAGTTTACCTGTTGGAAAGAAACATTTATTGATACATAGACCCCGCTTAACGTAGTGAAGATGGCCGAATGGTTAGGGAAGAAAGCTAGTACTCCGTTCGACCGTGGTTCAAATCCCGGGGATTTAATTTGCGTTTTCTCCAGCAAATGTTTTGCTGCACCGTTGATTTTTGATAAACTAAATATAAAAAGGGAGCTTTATTTAGCGTTTTTTTCTCGTGCAGGGGGGGGGGGGGGGTTATTAAAAGATAAACTATTAAAATTATATATTAAATTAAATATTCATTGCGTAAAAGATTTTTTTAGAATGAATTCGTCGAACAGACTCTATTATTATTAATTTATTAGTTGCTACATTGAAGCATTTTATGTGGATACAAGATATTCTTTCTGAATATATATATGTACGGGGGGATTTCTTGTTTCTTTGTGTTATACTTTTGTCGTTGTGCTCTTTCTTACATTTGCGTTCGATCAATATGTCAAATACTAATTACAAGTATTGTTTTGTACCTGGATGCACACCAACGACTAAAAAAACTACAGGCAAACGCTTCATTAATGTTCCAAGGGACCCTAACTAAAGTTCGAAAAGCGTGGCTATTTAAATGCAGAAGCGATGTTTCTATGAAGTCGAATTTTCATTGCTGTGAAGATCATTTCTGTAAGTACAACTAAGACATAACAACATATCTACTTAAAAATTACAGTACCGGTTTCGTTCGTGCCTAATAGTTTTCAAAACACAAATAAATAAATAAATATATATACATATATATAATACATATAACAGAAAAATGGCATAATTAGGATTATTTTTATCTTAAAATTTAAATGATATTAGTGTAAGAACAACACGAGCTGATTAATTACAATACAATGAAAATAACACAGAACCGGAAAGAAATAATTTGAGTGCAGCAAAGCCATGTCCAGAATTTTTTTCGGGGGGGGGGGGGGGGGTTTAACTCGGACACACTTGTGTTAAGAAAAGTTTCAGGGAGGAATATATGCTTCATTGCGAACATTTTCGGGAAACCCCCGCCTTTCCCGCTTCTGGATACGGCCTTGGAGTGTAGAAAATATTTTGAGTTATCGAAAACGAGAAAGAAAATTTTCCTGTTCAAGGGATAAAATTACATTAAAAAGTAATGAAAGTATACATAAATAACTTGATTCAAGACATCGAAAATTTTAGGTAAATTGAAATTTGTATTATTGCAAGTAGGAAATACACATTATTCTTTGGCAGCAGTGCAACTCTCAGCTGATTCAATTTTATTTTTTTGCTTCTTTGACTACCATAACAACTTGGTTAGGACTCTTTAATTTGTGCCCAAGACATACACGACTTTTGACTGTGCTAATTCCTGCCGTCCTTTTTAGTTGTACATATCCAACCCAGCTGAATCACCATATATATTCTTCTCTGCAAGAGATATTTATTAAAAATATCATAATTACCTTCGGGATCATTCATAAATGATGTCACACTTCGAGGGGGGAGGGGGGTTCTTGAAATTGTGAAAACAGTGTGACAAAGGAGGGGAGGGGGTAACAAGAAGTATGGCATCATGCGTTACGCAACATAGCGTGACATGTGATAAAGGGGGGGAGGGGGTCAAATATATGGGAAAAAAACGTGACATTATTTATGAACACCCATTTCTCTGTATAATTTTTGAAAGATTAAACAAGGACTAAAATATTTTTCCAAATAATAGAATGAATTTAAATATAATATTTATAATCCCCCTTTTTAAAAAAAAATTTTGAAAGCATTTTAAGGGATTCCAGACTTAAACAGAAAAATATAAAGTTAAACATGATATACCACGATTGGGAAATGAAATTTAAAAGATTCTGTATGGCATTTAACTGCACTACCTGCATTTTAAAGTCAATAAAAGTTCCAACATCGTTTGGCTTAATGCTTTTTCTATGCTAATTTGCAGGCACTGGCGTAGATAAGGGGGTGGTTTTGGGAATAACCCAACCCCCCCCCCCCCCCTGAAATGGTAAAGATTGTCTAGAATTGGACCAATTTTTCTTGGAAAACAATGAAATTAGCAGACTTCTCCCGAAGAACCCCCCTCCCCCCCCCCCGAAATCCAGGTCCAGCTACGCCATTGTTTGCAGGTTATTTTTCACATGAAAAGGAAACACATGATCAATTCAAAAACCTCACCAATGTTTTTTTTTGAGTTCCACACTTGAACCGCAAGTAAAAAAACGGAATTTTCTTTAAGTAAAAAAAAATTAAACATCGGAAATCCTTTGGGGGGGGGGGGGGGGGTAGCATAATAATATTCTTCATTTCAAAAATATAAGATTAATTGCCAAGAAAGCGATAAGCTAAGTAATATGCGCTACACTAAATAGCATGATGAACTGCACTGGGGTTACCAAAACATTACCAAAAAGTCGCCAAGCAACAAAAATACACGTAACTGAATAAATAAAACGAGTTTTAACTCGGAAATGGGTAATCAAAAAATTGTTGTCTAAAAGGGATCCTACAGTCCATGATGAATAAGAAAAAGATAAAAAATAGACAGTAGTTTAATTAAATGGACGCACGTTTAGTTAAATGAATCGTTGAATGAACGCTGCAAAATACGAGGAGTTCGAGGCGCGAGGTGCCCGCTGAGGTCAGACAGTGACGTATTAAGCTCCGCCTCGTTTTTTGTGGATGGGATTTTTAAAAATTAATTAAAAATCAATGTTCAATTTTCTTTGTTCGGCATGGGTGAATTCTTGAGTTTTATAACAGTCTTAACAATATCTAAGCATCAAAATAGGAAGATTCTGTAGGTGGAAACTTCCCTATTCATGGTCGCCCTGCAAGGGGGCTTGGATTTCCAAGTGGCATTAGCAACAACAACAACAGTTATGTAAAATAGACACAAAAGTATAGTTTACATCAAAATATAGAACTTATTGTCCCTCCAAAATATTGGAAATAATCTAAATTTAAGTGTTTACAATTACCCCAGAGTACAAAATTCCTGGGGTAATTGTAAACACCTAGCGTGTTCATGAAAAATAACAGGGAGGATTAAATTCATAACTAAATGTTCTTAGCAGCATTCCGTTAGACAAATAAAAATGGTTGAAACCGCTTACATCGCTTTTGTAGATGAGCTGGAGAGGAAAATGTAAGATCACTAAATTTTGTTAAACAATTTTTTTTCACCATGTCATTTTCAAACAATGGTAACCTTTCTATATCTGTTTCAAAACATACGAAACGTTTTCAACGTCTTCCCCATGTTGGCAATAAAGTTTTCAAAATCACCACAAGTTTAGTTATGAAGCTTGTTTACAATTACCCCATGTTTACTATTACCCCAACTGACCCTAATTAGTGAAGCATCTACAAGAAGGCACCATTTTTTCAAATGAAAAAAAAAGGCAATTAGTAGTATACGAGTATTTTGAAAAAAAATTTTTTTGGCTTTATTTAAATTTTATTCTTTCATAATATATTTTAGTTTTATAGAAAGTTTTTACTTATATAAAATCCAGTTCACAAGTTTTCTACTTGAAATACTGAATCACAGAAAAAAATTAGTTACTGTAAGACAACTTTTGAAAAATGTCTTTTAAAATGCTTAGTTATTTTTTTATAAACTGAAATTTTCTGGATTATATTTTTAAAAATCATTTTCTAAGTTAAATTTCTCTGGTTATGATATACGATATAGCATGAGAAGTAGTATCAATACTTTAAATAAAATTATTGTAGAGTATTAGAAAAGTCTTATGAAGCCAACTCTTTATTTTTACCCGAAAGAGAGCATACGGATCAGAATGAGTTCATCATTTTCTTGTTACTTACACAAAAATATTGATCGATGTTCGGTTTCTTTTTCAAACGTTCGAAGTTTTCTTATTAGATTTTGACTTTAGGACCCGGAATAAAGCCGGAAGAACCAGAGGTACTCGAAAGTGCCTCCCCCCCCCCTCCTCACATTTATAAATATCATTTATGAGGTTTCTTGAGTGCGCGGTGTCTAAGCCACACGCAATTTTCGAATAAATACAGAAATTTGAGTTTTGCGCTCGCGAGCTCTTTTTCGAATCAAATCCTCTTCTTTTTTTCTTTCACTCAAACTGTTTCAAAATTGGAGAAAATCTTCCATCGCCAAGTACTTCTGCCATTCGAAAGAACCGGGAATACCTTTTGCTTTTCTTTTTTAACGTGCATTTTCCCCGCTGCGAAAATTGCACGAAGGTGGGGCACCCACTTTCCTTCGAAAGAAAGGGAGGGGGGAGGGAGATCGTTTGTTCTGTGCCCCAAGTCCTTCGTGAATGCAGTCGGCTCACGCGTTCCCCGTGTGTTTGTGCCTTAGGTTTGTGCTTGTGGTGGTAGCTTGCCGTGCGAGTTTTTCTAACAGCCGAAGTGTTTTGGCTCCCTCATGATGGCGGATCGGGAATGTAGATGAGGATTTTGACCGCTCTGCTCGCCAATGGCTCCAGTACTCCACAGCTGGGGGACGGAGACAAGATCTTGATAGCCCAAATGCAAAGCAATTGTGAGATTTCAGTTCTTCACAGGCGCCACATCTCCCTAATTAATGGGGAAATTATATTCACGTTGTAAATGTAAGAACAGTCTTTGAAGGCTCTGTATATAAATACAGTCGAACTCGGCTGTGACGAGGATGAACGGACTTAGACAATTTGATCATTAAATTGGTGTGCTCATAAATTCAAAGCGCATGGCATAAAAATGAATTTAATAAAAATGATAGCATATATGAGACTAGCATAGCATATATAAGACCAGGTGTTATAACGAAATGATCGCTAACACCGAGTCATGCTTATTATAACCGTGTTTTCTAAAGGGCTTTTAACATTGAACCAACCATTTATTTTAAGTTACCTCGTTAAACTCAGGAAGTTCTTTTTAAATGTGAGCTCTCAACAACAAAGTTCGACTGCATACTATAAAGTAACATTTTTGAATTGCTTCTCTCCAACTTGCAAACAACTCCAGGAGGTTATCCTTAAATCTGTGCTCGCAACAAATAAGTTTGATTGTATACTATATAGCATATAGCAACATCATTTGAGTTGCTTCGCTCCAACTACTAAATACTTACTCCAACTATGCTCCAGCTCCGCTCCGTGTTCCGAATAGTTTGTTTTTAATAGATATCACGTTTATCATCTTTATTTAATTTAGTAATTTCGTTTATACTGGTGAGACAAATTAAAAGTTATTTAGACAATTTATTTTGCAGGTGTAAAATTATCTTTTGTTCTTTAGCGTTGATGTTTCTTCGTATTAAAATTAGTTTTGAGTAAACTTTTATTTTTTAAAAATCTTTCATGAAATTCTTACGTAAAAAAAATCCGAATAGTGGAACACAACAAGTTTTAGAGCTTTTGCTCCAAGCGAAAACTCATTGATCTATTTGTTAGTTAATATATATTTTTATTGTAAATTCAAACGACAAAGTACAAAGAGAAACTAATTGAATGTAGAATAGGAATGCCACTTCAAAAGCTGTCGACAATTTTACAAGCAACACTTTTTTTAAAGCAAAAGTCGTCAACATCCACACCCACTTTTCCTTTGCCTTGAAATCGGCGTAAAGTACGAAGCAATAAATGCAGAAGCAACCTTCCTTTTCTTTACCACTTAAATAAAAGCTTTTTCAAAAAGGTATAAAAATACCTTTTCAAACTTCGAAGTTTTAACACCGCTTGCATTTGAAGAAGAGGTCTAAACAGCTTCCTGGTCAAACTTGGATTCTGATTTTCATCCCTTTTTTTTTATCTGTTTTCTTTTACAGTTTCCATGTTGGATTTTTTTTCAACCGATTTTTAGCAGGAGCATTTGTCAGTACATTTGACTTCCTTTTATTCTTTCAACGCCTGATTTGCTTTCTATAGCTATTCTTTTGAGCATCTTGTAGAAAGTACTAGACTGCTTTGCTGATTTGATGCTTTCAGTGGGTTTGAATTAAGGCTATGAACTGTCGATTGTTCTGGCAAATTTGAAATCTATTAGGGGGTTTTGAAGCTTCTAAGATTTGGTACGTCTAGATCTAGCCTTTCAGTAAAATAGGATGTCATGTTGTTTTTAAAGGGCTGCATATATTGGTCCTTAACCATTGCAGACCTAGTGCGTTCTCAGAGATTGGTACCAACTCGTTTAGCGGCACCACAATGAGTGTGGTACCATTACCGCAATTTTTTTCACTCTCAGTTTCCCTCTAGATGCCGGCACCTGAGCTCTAATTGATGCAACCTGCACTAATTTAATTTAGCCGAGAGTATCCACACCAAACGGATAGTCAAGGAATCTTTATCATGCCGCACAATCATACGAAATGGGCGCTGTCGATTTTCTGCATCTTGAAAATGCACAGACTAGGGCCAGGTTTGATCCTGCGAACTTGGGCGTACGAGGCCACCACTACGCTACCCTGCGGCAAGAGGATGTCATAAAACCCGAGTAAAAATATTTCAGAAGTAAGTTAGAAAGTTTCCGAAACTTCAACTCACAAGATTGACTGGTGTTATACCTTCTAGCCAAAACAGACGATTTATCTTAAATTTTCTCGTGTTTTTAAGCATTTTCGACGCAAAAAAGATTAACTTAAGTAAGCTAGGGCCCAATTTCCAACGAGACTTGTGTTGGGATGTGTCCAGGGGCGGACTGGGAAGAAAATTCGGCCCGGGCATATTTCAAACAGACCGGCCCTTGGGAGGGCAGGTATTTTGCAGATTGCAGGAACTAAAAATATTGTCAGTAAATATGTCGATATGTATTAAAATATTAAATGTTTACGGGACAGTTATTTTACTTATTCAGCATGGAAGTGTAATGATACGTAATACAGTATAGGACCATAAATTCGGAATCCCAAAAGACCCAAAATCCGGAACTTCTTCAAAAAAATCAGGAAATATTTTGAGCCGTGTTTTTCTTTCTGGAAATATGTCATTTTAAAAAGAAGGAAAATAAATGCAATGAACATGTTTAAGATCGGAAATGTGCAGCTCGAATTTATTTCTCGATTTTCTGAAAAGGGTTTGTTTTGCGATTAGAATTAGAGTGTTATTAATTGTTGCTTTAATTGCGAGATAATATCATTAAATTTTGCTTTTTTTATTTCTTGTTGTTTTATTACATTTTCATTCATTTTTTTAAAATGAGCTCTAATTTTCTCGCGATACAGAACATTCGCAAAATTGAAATTCGGCGCTTCTCGCATTTTCCCGATCGTCTGATCTTTTACTGCAATGAAGCAACTAGAGAATATAAAATCATATCAGAAATTACCGGAATTTTTTTCTTTTATTGTTAAGAGATTAAAATATTATCGGGAAAAGTCTAGGTTTTTCGATGTTTTGCCTTCGAATGTAAGCCAACTCCAACTTCGTTTTTTGTGATAATTTCATGACTTATAGGCGAGTGGTATACGATAACCAAAAACAGTGGCATAGCTAGACCCCAATTTCGGGGGGAGGGGGAAGGTCGATTTCTCGCAGTTAATTTTACGAAAACAATTGGTCAAATTGATGATTAAAAAAATTATTATAAATGGAGTTTCTAACCAGACTCATTTTAATGTGAAAATTGAAGGGAAAAAACATATTCATCAACTTAAAAACAATCTGATTCAAGTTTTTATATAATTTTCTCTTCAGACAGAATTTAACTAGAACGGAAGCTGTTTTAGGGGAAAATACAAGAAAAAAATACAATATTATGTTAAAAATTAAACACTGATCAAGTTTACGTGCCTTGGAAAGGATGGTGATTAACGAACAAGACAATTTCTGAATCTCCAGTCTGAGTGAATACAATGGAAAGAATAAACCTGTTAAGTCAATCCAATGTTTTAAAAAATTGCTAATACAGAAAGTTAAATATGCAATAAAACAAGAATACCTTTAACAAAAAACAAAAAAATAAAATAAAAATAAAAATAAAACTTACCAAACTTAACGAATTTACAGGAATAAAAATTTGTGTCACATAGAACATAGAACTATTTTTAATATCAACTGATAACTTTTTTCCCATTATCATTTTTAGCCTACTTTCCCGTCATTTCCCGCAAAAAAGTTAAAATATGTGAAGTAATAAAAATAGACTGAAAAATGAAAAATTTGAAAGTATGCTTTTGGGATGGAGAAAATGTGTGTCTGTCGGTCTGTCTGCCCCCCCCCCCCCCCCAATAACTTTGTAGGATTTGTCCGATTCGAAATATTTTATTTTTGAATCGAAAGATCTTGGCGTGGGCATCTCATTTTTAGCCTACTTTCCCGTAAAAGTAAAAAAAAAAATAATAATAAAGCATGAAAGAAGGCTTAATGTATCGTGAAAATATCGTTAGAAATCAAGAAAGTCAAAAATAAGTTAAGTAATTAAATAAAGATTGAAAAATAAAAAATTTGAAAGTAGGGTTTTGAGATGGGGAAAAAGTGTGTCGGTCGGTCTGTCGGTCTGTCCCCCCGTAATAACTTTTGAACAAATTGTCCGATTGGAAAAATTCTTTTTCCATTCGAAAGATCTCGGCGAGGACATCTCATTTCTATATTTTACTTTTTCATTTGAACAATTTTTTGTTCAATTTTGAACAATTCAAAATATTTTAACATTAGCGCCTATGGGTGAAAATGAAGCAAATTATGTAAACTCTGGGTACAAGATATAAGTTCCCATGAACAAGCTCACTGGAAGAAGTTCTTGGCGTGAAATAATGATTTTAACAATTTTTGTTCATTTTTGAACAGTTCAAAAAAAAATTAACATACCGCCTACGGAGAAATTTCAATATTATATAATTCCTGATCTAACGGACCGATTTGCTTAGAACAAGCTTTATCGGAAAGCTCTTATGACGTAGAATATGTACAAACAGAAAGTTAATCCAGAACTAACGAGCCTATTTTCCTATGAAATTTTTTGATCGGGATTTTCAAGAATATTTTTTAATTAATGAATGATTAAATGAATAAGCAAAAGAATGAATGCATAAATGAGTGAATAAATACATGAATGACTTAATAAATAGTGATTGAATAAAATATGTATTAACCGTTGAAAAAGGTATATTTGAAGCAATTAAGAACTAAAACTAAACGAGAAAGACAGAGAGAGATATAGCTAGATTATAAATTTGAATTCGGTGTATACGGGAAAGTAGGCTCGTATAGTTCTAGACGGAACTTCTTGTTACATTTGACTTTTTGATTTGCCCATTTTTTCGCTTAATTTTGAATAGTTCAAAAATCACAACATTAGCGCCATGGGCAAATTATGTGAACTCTGGGCGTAAGATCCAAGCTCCTATGAACAAGCTTATTGGAAGAAGCTCTCAGAGTAAAAGATTTTTTGATTTGAACAACCTTTATTCATTTTCGAACAGCTCAAAAAAGAAAAAAAAATTAACATAACCCCTACGGGGAATTTTCAATCTTATATAAATCATGATCTAACAGACGGATTTGCTTGGAACAAACTTCATCGGAAAGATTTTATGACGTAGAACATGTACAAATACGAAGTTCAATCGGAACTAAGGGAGCCTATTTTCATATGAAATTTTTTCATCGGGATTTCTAAGGATATTTTTGAATGAATAAATGAGTGAATAAATACATTAATGAGTAAATGAATGACTGAATAATTGAAAGAATGAATGATGAGTGAATGAATATGTATTAACCGTTGAAAAAGGTATTTGAAGTAATAAGAACTAAAGCTATATGGAAAAGAGAGATAGCTGGATTATAAGTTTGAAGTTGGTTTTTAACGGAAAGTAGGCTCGTATAGTTCTGGACGGAACTTCTTGTTAGATAATGCATTAGTACTAAAAGCGGCAAAAATAAAATTACCTTCAGGGAGTGTCTAGTGAAACGAATTCTGATTCGGCAGATTGTACTTCTTCAGAGGACATCAACTTTCTCTTTTTATAACAATTATCATCAATTTTCTCTTTCGAATTAAAAAAGCTTGTAATAGGTTTATGCTCGCTTCAATATTGCCTCTCATTCAATTCCCTTCCCTAAATATATTGAGTTGGAATTCTGAAAAAAAAAAAAAAAAAAAAAATGCGCAGGACAGACCGACCCACCGATGCATAAGGGGTGGAGGTGGTGGATACAGCTTTCACGAGAGGAAAGTGGGTGGGCTCCAGCTCATGGTGAAATATTCATACAACAACCTACAGGCAAAGTAAACGACCATTGGGGGGGGGGGGGGAACCATTTAAATTAGAATAGTTTTTACTTAAAGAACGTGAGAAAATAGCCTTTTTATGGCTACAGTACCATTTGTTAGGGGAGAGGAGAGATTGAGAAAGAAACTATCATTTTATCTCCCACTATCTCCCCATCTTCCTGTTCTACGCATCTGTTTCTGTATATGCAGCTGAGGTGTTATTATTGAATGGTCAGTAGGGTTTAGTTGAAAGTGGAGAGCAATTAACGCAATCCCCTGTGGTGCTTGTAAAAGGAAGATGTCATAAAAGGGTCTTGCTTCCGCTCTGGGCATGAAACGTAGTAAGGGACTGTTGATAAAATTGTTAAACGAAGGAGCATTGAGAACAGTCCTGGGAAAGATTCTAGTTTAGATAAATTTATTGTTATAAGTTCAGATTGCTTGCATTTGAAAGCTATTTCCAGCTTCCTTTTTTTTTATTCTAATAATGTTTCTTTGCTAGTCTTGTGGGTGTCCACTTTCATTTTCTATTTTCTCCAGACTAGAGACCCATATCTAATATTAGTAGGTCTCATAACTGCAAGAGTTGCACTGAATATATTCTAGTTTTAAATTCTACTGCGAATCAAAACCTTCCCGAAAATGCTGCCAAACCAAAGATTTTTCAAACATTTTCATGTATTTTAGCTCACCAGATTTTAATCTCAACTGGAGCATTTCATGATAGTTTAAAAATATATATACAGTTTGCTTAAAATTAAAAGAAAATCATTAGAACCAATTGCGATAGCAACAAAAAGCCTACATTTAATCGATGTACTATATAAAATCATCAGGTTCGGGCTTGCGAGGTATTTAGGGGAGTGGAAGGAAAGTGGTTCGATTAGGGGTGCAAGTTTGTCACTCCGTGAATTCCCTCGATTTTTAAAGCTTTTCCCTAAAATCTGCGATTTTTTAAAAATACCACGATTTGTGCACAAATTGTTTAAAATTTGAGACTTATTTTGTTTTTTACTTACACTTTAACGGCAATTTATACTATTCTGAAATTTTAAAATGTATAACAGATGTACTAAACTTTTAGAAGAGTTCATCAATAGAAAAATAGCTATAAAACTAGTTATCGATAATTCCTCTCATGTTTAGAGGAAGTTTTTGATCCAAAACAATACAAATATTTAAATGTTTTTGACGAAGTTGATAGTTGTTCCATTGTTAACAATAACCCTATGATACCCCCCTCCCAAAATAAGTTACACGTTAAAGGAGGGCAATTCAACTCTGGAAATTCAAGAGAGAAAGTGTTCCAAACCTGTCCAACGTGGCAATCCGATGTTTGTCAGTTCCGTCTAATAGCGCAGATGCTGAACGGTCCTTTTCTACATATAAAAACGTGTTAAGTGATAACGACGAAGCATTAAAGAAAATAATTTAATCATGTACAATATTTTGTACCAAAATGCTGTACATTTAATTAAATACCTAAATATTGCATAAAATTGAAAGTAATAAAATTATTCCTTTTTTATTTAAGAAAATTAATTTAATTGGAAATATTCAAGTTCTTATTACATTATATTTGTGTTCTCGCGAACATTTCGCGCAATTTGCCGCGAATTTCCGGCTCTTTTTTCTACGACAAACTTGCAACACTAGGTGCGACCTAGTACGACCCTATAACCCAAAGGCCCCAAAATTGTTTTTTTTTTTTTTTAAATTTTATCGCGCTTTTTTTTTTTTTCAGTGTTCACTCTATTCAATTGTTATTAAAAAACATATTTTTAGAATAGTATAAAGCGTAAAGAGAGTTAAGGTCTCAAAAAAAGTTTGCGGACACCAACATTTCGGTGGGGTCCCTCTAAGTATCTCAGTCAAAATTTCGGGGGGGGGGGGAGTTGCCCCCCCCCCCCTTATTTACGCCAGTGACCAAAAATACTATAAATGAGCAAAATGCTAATAAAAACTTCCAGAGCAAATTATATGAGCTCTGATGCTACTTACTACATTTTTTGAATGAGAGCCCAAAATCCGGAAAATTCCGAAATCTGGAAAGATGGCGGCCCCGAGAGTTCCGATTTTGAGGTCCCATACTGTATATAAATTAGCTGTTAACAGTCGCCTCACTTTAGGGCGTTGCGCAGTGAGACAATCGGCTGAGACAACTGGCCGGAGAGAAATTCTCTGGGGCCGCCCCTGAGAATTTGCCTCACCTGGATTGAGAAATTCTCAGGGCCGTATTTTGTAACTTGTAGGCATTTAAAATATTGTCAGTAAGTATGTAGATATGTATTTGAATAATATTAAGTGTTTACAAGATAGATTAATTTTTCTTATTCACCATAGAGGGCCAATAATACGTAATATGTTAATTAGCTGTTAATAGCTGCCGTCCTTTAGAGTGTTGCGCCGTGAGGCAATCGCCTCGCCGCCTTAGCCCCCCCCCCCCCCCCCGCCTGCACTGCTCATAATTAAAAACATCAATTTTGCGGCTCTCAAAAGTTAGCATAACAGACGGCCGCCCAGGTTTTCTATATGGACGAGCCGGTCCTGAGAATTTCTCGAGCCAGCCTCGAGAGCTCGTCCATATAGACGACTTAGGCGGTAGCATAAAGCGTAAAACTGATGTATTTTATTTATTTATTTTCAAAATTTAAAAATAAAACATAATCATTTTTGCTCCACGGGCAGCCGTTTAGGTTGTCTATAAGGGACCAGCTGGCCCTGCAAAATTCTGCCCCCTCTCCCTTTTGGCCTAACGGCCAGACCCTAGAGATTTTGCCCCATTGCTGCATTGCACTCTCTGAAGCCCGGGTTACGGCAAAGTTTAGGTCCCCGTTTTTTTATGAACATTGTAAAAGCTGTATACTTTATTAAAAAAAGATAGATATTTTGCGACCGGCCCAGGTTGGACCGGCCCACCGGGCATTTGCCCGAATGCCCGCATAGCCAGTCCGCCGCTGGATGTGTCCCATGTGCAATTGGAAGATCTGCTCCGTCGGAACTTGGCCTTCCTCGACAAGTAGCAGTGTAAATTATTTGCAGAACAAGTACAGAGTTAAGTAAAGGAATAAAACTTTTTTTAATGCATGGAATTTCAAAAAAAATAAGTTCAACGCTAGTGTTTTTAATTTAAATTTTAAATAACACCTGAAATTTCACTCATCGTCGACAAATACGAAAGAAAAGCTTACCTGACTAAATGTCAGATGCTACTGAATTGAAACTTTCATAGATAGGATGTAAAGTGTTGCAGCTTCAGCCAGTTCAGCTACTGGCGTCATTGAGCAGCTCATATTATCAGTGGGAAAATTTGCCCCCACGGAAAATGTGCCGTAGAAAATCCACAAAAACCGAAAAATCATATTTTTAAAAAATTGCACGGGTATTCCAAAGACGGTAGAATTCTCCCAAACAATCAGGAGTTCACTGTTATAATAATTTGTATATATGTTATAATAATTTGTATTTTGTTATAATATCTTGTATTTGTATTAGTGTCTGGAAAGTGAAAAGGTCTGCAACACAACTGCTATGTCGAAATCGAATTCGTATCCAAAAAACGGATTATAGCTTTAAAATCCCCTGCAAACGTGAACAAATAAATGAATAAATAAATAACTTTAAAAAATAGAATAAAGTGAAATAAACGCTAGTCAAGCTAATCTAAATTTGCAACGAATAACTAATCCCTTCAGCACCAGAAAAGTACCTGCTGCACGTCAAATTATTGTTAGTTATTTAACCCTTTAGTCCCAGAGATGTCCTTCGGAATCATCATACACTTTACGAAACGTAAAAATAGATGCATAAATGAAAGAGTCGGATTTAGAAAATATAGTAGATATACTCCAAAGATTTATTACGATTGTTACGATGAGTTAATTCAATTGAAGGAGAAAAAAGAAAACAAGGAAAATTAATTTTCTTTCAGTTATAATTCACGTTTCATCCAACCGTGAGGCATTTCCTTTTCATAGGAAATGTAGAACACTGAGAAGCTTCTTTGGGGGGAAAGAAGTCGTTGTTACGAATGTTTTTATTATATTTCATTAGAAACAAAATTCTGATACAATTCAATGTGATTTAATTTGATCGAATTCCTGTGTTATTTTGCTATCTTCTGAAATTAGTTTACTTCCATTCGGTCTTACTGTAACAAGATTTTTTTTCTCTTTTTATGCATTCCTTCCTTTTAGATGTTTCAACGTTTTCATTTAATAGGTTAATGTTTTCATTTATGTAATAAATTTGTGACACAATCTAGTTATTAAGGATAAATACCATAATTATGCTAAAGTTTTTTTTTTTGAGCTCTTCATTCGTGCTTCTGCTTTAGCTTTTTTCTTACTATGAATGAATTTTGTTTTTCTATATCTGAAATAACTGAAATAATAAAATTTATATATATAGATATATATAAATGATTAAATGATTTGAAAGTTTAAAATGACAGTCTCAAAACTGGAGATAAGGACTTAACTACTTTAACCAGAACGCCAATGTATGTATATATATCAATATACATTGGCGTTCTGGTTAAAGTAGTTGTCCTTATCTCCAGTTTTGAGACTGTCATTTTAAACTTTCAAATCATTATGAAAAATAGTAAATAATTTTACAGACGCCAAATTCCTATAATAGTTTGTCTTATGTGATTTCTAAATTGTGTCGTTCGTTCTTATTAGAAAATAACTAATTGCAAGTTATAATTTACTGCAGTTGCATATATATATATATCAACATTTGTTTTTAAAATTACGTCTTTATTCTGATTTATGAATTTTTCCGAAAAAATATCTGTACTGCTACTTTTAACGTATGAGTATACTATCTTTTATTGATCAAGATTTAAGTTCTCAGAATAATAATATTAAATCGCCAAAAATGTTTTAAGTTACAGGGTTTTATTTAAATTCAAAACATCGTTGCATTATCCAAACAAAACTATTGTTGCCAAACGGCAAATGATAATGCTGATAATTTCCTCACAGCCAAAATTATTAATTTTTTTTCCTAATTAACGTTATAATAAATTATAAAATGGATGGATTATTGTATTGTCATCGAAGGTAAGCTTGTGTGCAAAATTTGAAGATAATTTATGCAGTAATAGTTGGTCGAAAACCGCCTTACAAAATTCCGCCACAAGTCAAGTTAAATTAAACCATGTAAAAAGAGCTTGTTTTATAACAAATAGAAAATAGGTTTATTATAAGATATTAATTCAAAGGGAATTTATCTAAAAACAAACTGAAAATGAGTTTGCTGGAAAATATAAATTGAAAACTATTTTTTGTAAATCGAAATGTGTCAAGTGAATAAGAAACTTACGATGTAAATTTCAAGATTTAGTAATACTATTGCTTTAGTTACTGATGTAAGATGATCCGTAAACGTTTAGAGAATGCAAAATTAAATTTCGAAAATTGAAGAGTAAGTTAGATGCAAATAATAGGAAATGAGTGGTGCTTTTAAGATTTGATGTAAAAATGAATCAAAGTCAAATTCAACTTCTTAAAGGGAAAGGATTAAGAATATTTTAAGACACAATAGAGCTGAAGTTTTTGTATAAATAATGTATTATATTATATAGTGCGGAAGAAAAAAAAAACTGTGACAGAATGTATTCCTTAAACAATAATGACGAAGTATTTTTATTCCGGAAAATATATAATCTCGTATGATTAGAGACTAAAAGATTAATTGTAACAATAATGTAACTTAAGGATAAATTAAGAACTTTGTTTACAAAATGAAGCAATGACAACTTTTAATTTCTTAAAGAAAAACGTTTAAAAAGTCCTATTCACTTAGGGCGAAGTCAAAAACTAAGGATCGGTTAAAAAGTTTCTTTTCTAAAGTGGGGACAGTAAAACATTTATTTCTGAAAAAAGATTAATTCAGAATTCGATTCCTACGAAAAGATAACTGCGAAATGTAAGGAGAGGTTAAGAAATTTTATTCATAAAATGGTATTGGCAAGGTTCTACTTCTTAAAGAGGAAAGATTTAAAATTCAATCTTCACATACGACATGGTCGAAATTTCACAGGAATAAAATTCATTTTAAACATGGTACAATGATGAAAAAATTCTAAAAAAAATGTGATTGAAAATTTCTAGTTTTAAGGGGATACATAAGAAGTCGGAGAGAGAAAAATAATTAGAAACCCATCGTTTTAAAAACCACTTTATACCAAAATTTACTGGTGTATTACTGAGAAAGAGTATTACTCAAGTTTCTAGGCAATTTTATAAATACCTAAACACATTCGTAAAATGCGCAATTTTTCATTTATCAGTATTAAAGTTCTTGCAAATTCTTCCTTTCATTTTACTTATCATAGTTCATTTCGTGCCGTATATCAAGTTTGATAAGGAAAAAATAAATAAACAAATAAAGTATGTAAACTAATCAAAACAATTCTTTTCACGTGAGAAGCTTGTTGAAACACACCCGGCTATCTTTAGAAATTTTACACGTGTAACGACAGCTTGTCACGCTCTTTGCAAAGAATGTGCGCATGATTATTTAGAGGATGAAAACAAAGAATAAAAGCAAGCAAGGAGCACGGCGTCGTGGTTAGATCCTAATCTACGATCGTCTAATTCTTCGAGGCTTATCCGCTTCATATCGCGTACTCTGAGGTGCCGAAGGGTCAACATTTTCAAGTTACTTTGAAAATAGCCTTGTTTATATGAGATTTTGTAAAAATTCTACGTATATTCCTTGAAGTGCATTTAACTTTTAAACACTTTTCGTTTCAAAATCAGTTTTAATTAAGTGATGTCACTTATTAATTATGGATACCATATACTTGAAAATGTAAAGATAAATACTATCCATCCGGTAAAAATTTAGTTGTATTACTGTATCGATCTGACCCATCCGTACAAAAATAAACGTAGATTTTAATGTGTGCGGCTATTTCATAAGAACTTCTGGGCCAATCAAAAACTCGGTAATATTTGAAAAGTCGATAATTCAGTGATGTGGACACAGACACACATGTTTGAAATTAACAGACACGCTTGTAATATGGACACATGTCGACATACACTTGAAACGACATAGGGGTTACTGAAAACTTTTAATTAACAAAAATCAACTGCTTGAAGTCTAACTACACTGTAAACAATTTTGGTGTTACTGAACAATATTTTTGGTGTTCTGTCGGTTTAAAGTTCAAAATTATTCATTTTTTAAAAATGTATTTTAAGGCCCGTCTAAAAAATTGCAGATAAGCAGAGTGTTTTTTAGCATATGATGTTCGTTAACTCATCTACGCATCAAAAATTCATTACGATTGCTCATTTATAAAATTTTCATAGAAATGATCAATCGCAATGAAATTTGGATACGTAATGGAGTCAACAAATTTCATTTGCTAAAAAACTTTATACTGTCTATATTTTTTTAGACGACCACTTAAAAAAATTAAAGCATATCAAAAACGAATAAGTTTCAACTTTACACCAACTGAACACCAAAAATCATATTCAATAACACCAAAATCGTCTTTAGTAACACCAAAACGTTTGGCAACTAAACGCATAATTTTTAGTGTACTTTACCGTGATTGTTGGACCACATTACGGAGGCTAAAAGATTTCATCAGACGACAATTTCTCATCATTCTTTATTAGAAATATGTGTTACTCAGTGATGTTCACACATTATTGTCCCTTGGGTGTTGATATTGTTGGTGAATGACGCGACTGACATTTTGAGCATTAATTAGGAAGAGCATAATCTTTGCGAGCTTAATAATAATATTAGTTATTGCTTTGTTATCAGTGCTTTCTTTTGACCAACCCTGTAATTATTTAATGATTCCAGCGAAACTATGCCCATAAGCATGTTAGTCCTGGATCTGACACGGGTTCTGTAGGAAAGTTCGCGTAGGGAGAATTTTTTTTCAAATATGCTTGCCCTAGAAAGTATTTTGGACTCGGGTGGACATCCGCCACCTGGTACATTTTTTTTGCTATGACGTCATCAATGATGGCAGCCGCTCTATCAGAAATAACTCATATCCAAGTTAATACTCGTTCGATTTGCATGTAAATTGCACTTTTTTAATAATATATCCATTGTTAAGCTAATAGAAAGGGTTTTGAGTCCGTTTCGGACTTTGGTGGACATTTTTCACGTGGTACATTTCCCAGCTATGACGTAATCAAAGATGGCGGATGCTCGATCTCTTAAATGGTCATATCTGTGTTAATACTTGATCTATTTGCATGCAACTTGCGCTTTTTTGCTATTATTACCAACATGAACCTAATAGAAGTGGTTTTGGGCTCATTGGTACATTTTTTATTTATGACGGCATCAAAGATGGCGGCCCTTGATCCCCAAAATTCTCATATCTATGCTAATATCTAACGCATTTTCATAAAAAATTCGTCTGAAGGTTATAAATAGTATTTACAAGGTGATTACAATGTATTTTAGCAGTTACTGCGAGTCAGTAAATTTTAGTATTTTTTACATTTTCTATCACTTTATAAATGCATATCAAAAATGCAAGCAGTGATTTCATTGAACAATGCTCATATTCTCTAAAGGATTGCTACAATTTGAACTTAAACCCTTACTACCACATTTGTGCTGAAGGAACAACAGGTTACTTCGTTTGCCTTACAGGAAGATTTAGTACATTTTAGACAATTGCATGCTCCAATAAAATCAGTCGGAAATTTCTGTAACTTCTTTTCTGGCAACAAATCATCTTCTACCACGGCAAAACCTTGTTCACATAGATTCAAGTCAACAACCAAATCGTCAATCTAATGTTGTAGAGGGTATCTATAAAAATATGACCTCAATAAATGACCCTTAGCACTTGTGCTTGTAAGCGGCCTATTTTCAATGTCAATATGTTTGCATGATGATACAGCCAGTCTAAGTTTATCAAAAGCTTTACATAATTTAAAAGCTTCAATAAGTATTCCTCTGCAGATTTAAGGCTTTGTTCTATGGTTTTCCTGTCAGATAATACGCCAAAATGTTCTAAATATTTCACAGAAGGAACAGCTGCTTTCCCCCCTCTCCAGATTTAATCGTGTAATCGTATCCAAATAGCTTATGGATGGCCGGAAGCAAAGAACATAAGTTTTCGCCTGCGTTTTTGTGAATATCATGGACAGACAAAAGTCGCAATGATTCTACCAACACCAAGTGCGTACCCAAAGTTCCTGTACACCAAGTCGATCAAGAGTAAACCTGTGGAACAAACCTAACACCGCGATGTCAGTGTCAGCACACAACGAGAAAATTTAAGTAAATCCACTCAGGGATTCATGTTTCGATTGAATCGGCATTCAGAAGTCCGCTTCCTCGACTATCAAACAATTTCAGTCTGGGTGCTTGATTTGTCTTCCTCTCTGCACAGATGTGCAATTGAACAGTACCTCTTCTTCTTCCTCACCTAAAAAGACACTAAAGGTGTAGTTGGTATTACATGGTGTTTCAATGAAAGAAGATATCACTGGTATTGGCAATGAAAATCTGTAATATCAATTTGTTCCTTAATAAACCCCAGAAACTGCTGAGTTGCATAGACAATGGATCGTCTTGAGAGATTTCGGCGATATCTATAACTATGCAGCTACCATGTTTCTGCATTCTCTCAGGCTTTTTCGGTGAAAATTTGTGAAAACTGTCGAAAACATAATCGACTCTTCCACAATGCCTTGTGATGCTGCCAATATATGACGAAAAAGCAGAAACTGCTTTGCCAAAGGTTTTTTTTTTTTCATTTGTTATAATTTTTCGCACGGAATTCCCATGATATCTACTATATAACAGGTTTTTCAATCAGTCTTGAACGAGGTGTCATTGTACCACCATACGAAGTTTCAAGAGCGTTTACCAATGTACTTTTTGTGGCTTTGACATTAAACCCAGTTTATTAAACCAGTGTGCAATTTTCAGATAGTTCATACCAAAAGAGTTTTGACGTGTCAAATGGACGAGCTTGTGCTATTTGTATCTTGGGGTGAAAAGAACTGCTTGACCTCCTTTTGGTTCCCTGTAGCAAATACACTTTGGTTTGTGTTGCTATGAAATCCTGGCAGCATGATTTTATGGATGGTACTTGAGATTCTCACTGTTTTCTCCACGCATCGTGCTTTTCGCTGTGAAAAATGCAAACCTTCTCTGAATTCAAAGACATTTAATATATTTTCCTTTGTATCTTGTGAAAGTAGTTCTTTAGTTTGTAAATTGTGTATAGGATTGTTAAGCATATCAAAAGAATGACCTTTTTGCAATATATATATAAACATTGAGGGAAACTTTTCGTCTCAGTTCTAAGATTGCTTTTTAGAAAACTCATAGTGAATATTCAAACCTTCGACAAAAGTAATCGAGAATGTTACCTCCCGAAATACATCTGATATCATACTAGTTTCTCATTAAAAAAAACTAGTGCTTTAAGGGAAAGCACTAGGTGAAAACGGTAAATAGTACCAAATCTTCCCCTATTTGTCGGGCAAATGAAGTATCCTGTTGCTCCTTCTGCAAATGTGGTAGCAAGGATTTAAATTCAACTTGTAGCTTGTAGCAATCATTTTTGGGGAATCTGAGCATGTTTCAATGCAATCACTGCTTGCATTTTTCACATTATGTATTTTGAAGTGATAGAAAATGTAAGAAAATAATAAAATTACTTACTGATTTGCAGGAACTGCTAAAATTCATTGTAATCACCGTGTAAATACTAATTATAACCTTTTGACGAATTTTTTATGCAAATGCGTCAAATATTAGCATAGATATGAGAATTTTAAGGATCAAGGTCAGCCATTTTTGATGACGTCATAAATAAAAAATGTACCAATGCGCCCAAAACCCCTCCTATTAGGTTCATGTTGGTAATAATAGCAAAAAAGCGCAAGTTGCATGCAAATAGGTCAAGTATTAACACATATATGACCAATTAAGGGATCGAGTATCCGCCATCTTTGATGACGTCATAGCTGGTAAATGTATCATGTGAAAAATGTTCACCAAAGTCTAAAACTGACTCAAAATTACATGCAAATCGGACAAGTATTAATATAGATATGAGCCATTTCTGATAGAGCGGCCGCCATCTTTGATGACGTCATAGCAAAAAAATGTACCAGGTGGCGGATGTCCACCAGAGTCCAAAATACTTTCTAGGGCACCTACTAAGCATTTTTGAAAAAAAATTCTCCCTACGCGAACTTTCGTACAGAACCCTAGTCAGATCCCGGACTATGTGTCGCTTTTTATCTTTAACCCCATTCCACGAAAAAAGTGACGTTTCACGACCTCCACATAAAAACTATTTCCGTTTCAAATATATAACTTTAATTTAGTAATGGTGAAAGAAAATTACTTTAGAGTTTACACCATACATACTTTTAAATCTTTTTATTTTCAAATGAAGGATAACTGTCAACTGCAGTACATAGCATGTCTGTTTCCCGTGAACTGCCCCCCCCCCCCCTATACGTATAATTATTTTTATTGAGTTTTCAAATGTTAACTGACTTGGATTATCATTTAAATTTCAATTTTCTCTGTGTAAATAACTTTAAAATGTTTCGTTTACTAACCATTTAGTTTGTTTTGATCATTTAAGAGGAAATGATGAACATATCTCACTTCACTTTCTTTCCTTTTCTTTTTTTTCATTTATTTTGTGCACTTTGTCCACGAAGAGTTTGCCAAGACCACGAAGTGTGCTTGGTGGTTTTGAAATCGAGTGTTCTACAAGATTCATTTCAAAGTAGGCCTTTCTACGTAGAAATTATCATGTTCCGTGTCGTGTTCCGTCATTCTGAAATGCTCGAAATAAAATTAAAAAAATGAAATTTAAAAATTCGAGACAAAGATTTTCTGCTGGCATTTTGAACACAAAGCTGTGAAACTTGTTACATAGAAGTTACGTAGGAAAAAGAACATGATTGATGGGACACTGCAGAAAAAATTCTCAAAGAAAAAATATATGTACGTTACGTTTTGTCTTCTTGATGTCAGTCACTTTCTATTTAATTTCACTTTTCATAAAATGTCGTATTTTATGGATGACTTAGAATAGCTGAAGGACTCATTTAAAATTTATGTCTTTCTTTGTAAAACTAAATGTGACATATTGTTTGAAGAAAGATCGATTCAGAAAATCGCTTTATACACGGCGAGCTTATTGTAACCCTTTTTTATAAAGGGTGTAGCAGATCGAAATAGAAGCATTTCGTTTTTTCAATGTGGCATTGTTATCCTGATTTTTTTTCCAACTTGTTATGGTCATCACTTTACTTAAATGGAGCTTTTACCCTGTAAGTCTTAAATCAAAACTGCTAGAATGTATTATTTAACTTAAATGAAAAGGTAACTATTAGAAAATGCCAAAGCGTTATTTACTTTGAAATAGTTAACTAATTTAAATAGAAATAAGAAATGCAAAGTGTGAACAATATGTAATACGTTTATGCATTTATTAGAAAAAAAAATCAGGTTTAGTTTAAAAGGTTTTTAGTAAAACAGCTATGTATTTTAGCAATGGTTTGAAAAAGTTCTATGTATAAAATTTTTATTCATAATCTCTTACGCGCATTCCGGCGCTAACAGTTACAAGGAAATGAACCTTAGCGAGGAAAGTTACTACATTGGAAGCATTTTGTGTTTAATTGCCATCACTTTTGGTGTTACTGAACACGATTTTTGGTGTTCAGTTGGTGTAAAGTTGAAAATTATTCATCTTTGATATATTTAAATTTTTTTCTGTGGTTGTCTAAAAAAAATATAGACAGTATAACGTTTCTTAGCACATGAAATGGGTTAATCCCGTTACGTATTGAAATTTCATTGCGATTGCTCACTTTTATGAAAATAGGATAAATAAACAATCGCAATGAATTTTTGATGCGTAGATGAGTGAACGAACATCATATGCTAAAAAACATTCTGCTGTATGTATTTTTTTGTTTTTTATGCAGACACTTAAAAATCTTTAAAATACATCAAAAAATGAATAATTTTCAACTTTACATCAACTGAACACCAAAAATGGTGTTCAGTAACACCAAAATTTTTTACAGTGTAGCAACTTAATTTTAATTTATCTGCCCAATAAAGAGTACAATAAACACATAGTAAACTAATTCATCATTTGTATTTCCTAATTTAATATATATATTGAAGGTTTTTAAAATGTTGCTCAAAATTTTGTAATGATATTGCTGCACAACTGTTTTATATATAAGGGCTGTTGCTACTAGGAAATGTTTTTGACATACTGTGTGTTTTCCCTTTTTAAAATAATTTTTCGATTTTCTGTAATGCTTCTGTAATTATTTAGTTTTAATATTTTTCTATGCTTCGAGAGTTATTTACTTCGTTAAAATTCGCGTAAGGTAAAAAAAAGTGTTTCCTAAAAAACTATTCGAATACATTTCTAGCTTTATACCAAACAATGGACTTCGTTTTCAGCTTAAAATCCGGAATTTCATTAAATATGAGCTCGTTGTATGTGTGTTCAGTATTTTAAAAAACAATGTAAGAAAATCGCACTGAAAAAAGAATAGTAATTTACGATTTCTTATAGAAATTTTGAATGAATAATCAGCCTTAATGAAACATCAATTCATTTCCCTTATGTACTTGCTTAATTTTATTTTTCTTGATACGCTGTCTTACCCGAATGATTTTAATTGGGATGATTAGACCTAACAAGCTCTTTTAATATGACAGGTTAAAGATGGTCAAAAAACATTTAATTTACTTATGGTTGCGTCAAAAAGTGATTGATTAATTTGAAAATATTACATAAAAGCTCCACTTATGAAAAACAAGGGTTGGAAAATTTTACTGCATAATAACGCTTCATTGGCAATAATAAGGCAAGATATATTCGAAAGCTATTATATTTCATAGTACTTTTGACAAAGTAGTACATGAACGCGCGTTCCACGTTATTCATGCATTCTTAAAATGCATTTTTTAATGCAAAACGCAAAGATTATTGTAAGTGATAACTAAAAAGTAAAAAATAGAGCTCAGATGAAATTTGTCTGTGTTAGCTATATTACTGCGATAGAGGTTGTATCAGTTACCTACGTCAGACGTAGATTCAGAATTTTGCTGAGGAGAGGCAATTTCTGTGTGGTTTTATCGATAAACCAGAAAATTTCCGAGGGGTGGGGGATCAGAAAAAATTAGTTCGTTTTCCACATTTTCTAATCTTTTCTTTCAACAATTTTGACCGATGAATATTGCAGAAATAATTCAGAAATATTCTTTTTATGGTAACATTGAACTAAATTTGTACCAAGTTTCATGAAAATCGGTCAAACCCTCTTGGTCTTATGTGAAAAACAGACACTTACTTTTTATTTTATTATTAGTAAAGATAACTCATTGATTTGTATTTTCTGTAATACTTTGTTTTATGTATTGTTTTCATTTACTTTTATTTTACTATTTTGTTTTATATAATTACGGAATGTATCGTTTATTTTAGGAAAGGATAGTTTGAAGATTTCAAAAATATTTTTAAAAGCATTAGCAGCCTTTGTTTCTTTTTTTCGTGCCTTAGAAACGGACATTGTAAAAAAAAAAAAAAAAAAAAAAAAAAAAAACGTTTCGATGAGACGAAGGGACATCGTAAAATTAAAATATTTACAGTAGAGCAAAGGGACATGGTAAAATAAAAAACGTTCCAGTGGGACAAAGAGATATTGTAAAGTAAAAAACGTAACGGTGGGGCAAAGGGGCATCGTAAAATAAACATATTTACAGTGGAGCAAACGGACATTGTAAAACAAAAAACGTTATATAGTAGATCAAAGAGAAATTGTAAAATAGACAAATTTACCGTGGGACAAAAAGATATTGTAAAATAAATTTTCAGTGAGCCAAAGGGACATAGTAAAATAAACAAATTTACAGTGGTGCAAAGGAACATTGTAAAATAAACAGATTTACAGTGGAATTAGACTCTAAACAAGTTGAAACCTTACTGCAATACTTAGCATAATTGTCTCTGTTATACCTTCAATAGGTTTGAATTATTATGTTTTGTAATTATTGTGGTCTTGAATATTTCAACGATTTGAGAAAGCTTTTAATATACATATATATAATATATATACTAGGGTGGTTGTTAAAATTTAATTTTTAAATTTTGTAAGGGAGCGTTCATAAATGATGTCGCGCTTTTTTCCGATATATTTGACTCCCTCCCCCCCCCCCTTTGTTACAAAATGTCACACTTCATCGGACCCCCACATTCCATTTAGTTCAGACCCGCATTCCATGGTTACAATCACTATTTTTTAGCATGTGTCAAAATATGCATTTTACGAATTTAGTAAAATTTTACTATCAAATCTTCCGTCTGGAAGTTCAATTAAAAATACAGAATTTGAACAAGGAAATATAGCCAATCACAGATACACGTTTCAAAATGCGAGAGAAAATATTAATAATAAAATAATTAAACCTAACTACCAATCTTTACGTCGCCACAAATTTCGATATTCCCTCATGAAATTTATTTGATAATTATTATAATTTACTCGGGGTGTCCAAAAAAAGGCAATGGTACACATATTTTGCTTCACTTTGTTTATAGAGCGAATCAAGTCAACATTATAAAGTATAAATTTGAAATTACATGTGTTTCGAGTTAACACGAGGTGGTGCAAGACAATGCCGATTTTTATACATTGTTCTACCTCAAAACACTGAAAAGGGGGTAATTTTTAGGTTTGAAACATGTGCATGCAAGTTTTATTGCCAAGTTACTTCTTACTAAATTGGATTCCTTCAGTTTACACTCTGCGCAAAGGTATTCATTCATATGTTATTCTCGGTTCGTATTTTTAACATCCTAACATAAAAATTATTTATTTATGATTTGAATTTTTTTTTCTTGTAAATTTACAAATGGCTTTGTTGTTTTATAAATTATCATTGAAATGTTAAATTACTAAATCAAGAACTTCAAATTTTGAGCTGAAACTTATATCTTTGCTTTCAAAACGACGATATAAAATTCTCGCGAATGTTATATTCATGAGAGAATGAGATCAACCACGTTCAATTTTCATTGCAGAAATTTGAGTTTTAGAAATATGCAAAAGATATTCAAGAATCAAACTAGGGAAAAAACAAAAGTGGAAATTTCTCAATTGTGTTTGAGGTGCGTGAAATTGCGAAAACGAATTCGGTTTCTAGGAAAGTCGCATTTATTATGCGCATCGATTTCCATAGAAACCAATATTTTTCTTAATATTCTTTGCATTTTTAAAATTATAAAAAAGGGCAATTTTATGCAGGGACCTAGAGAAGCAACTTTTGTGAGTTGCTTCGCACCGTCCTTTTTCTGTGCAGTAGTATATAATGGTGTTTGTAGCAGTTGCTTCTATATGAAATGTTGCTTCTTGATGTGTCAACAACATATCCTTAAATAATTGGTAGGACATTGTTCCCTTGAAAAAAATTAAACTTCAATATTGTTCTTTTTTTACGAGTTAAAACTCCTCCTATCATTTTGCACCCATGAGCTTTTATTAAATTTTTTCTTACATTAGAGTAAATAGTAGTATTAGACAGTGTACTCTTAGCATTAGACTAAAACAATATACACGTATTTAAATATGATTCCTTTAGTCTATCAACATGCCAGTAACATGACTTTTTTATAGGACTAATTACATTAATTACATGAGAGAAAATATGAGAAATCAGGGAAGTATACTTTCCAAATTCCCAAGAGGGCACTGAGGCACATATTAAAATACAATATAAGTTAATGCAGATGATATATATACGGACAACCCCATAAAGACCATATAGCCACATAAACTCTGCACAGCGAGATTTCTTTCTTCGTTCATGCATAAATTAAACTACTCTAAGCAAGGGATCTGGCTATATTTTAAGTGTATATATTACAGTAACAGTACGTATTTAAAGTGCATATTAGAGAAATGTACATTTAAATATACTTTTATATTCTTTATTTTCATATCAAAATAGTAAAAGTTAATTGTTAACAAATTTTACAGTAATGTTTTAACCCAAAATTTTAACACTGTAACACTGAAAATAATACTTCATCCTTCAACTGTTAAAGTGTTTGCATATAAAAGGTTAGTGTTAAATCAAACTTCTGGGAAAATAACTGCTGTCCGGGCGGAGTAAATAAGTAGGGTCAGTTGGGGTAATTGTAAACAAGCTTCATAACTACACTTGTGGTGGTTTTGAAAACTTAACTGCTTGTGAGTGATGAACTGGCAGCATAGGAAAGACATTGAAACAGTTTCGTAAGTTTCGAAAAAACTGTGGAGGCGTCACTATTGTTTGAAAATGGCACTGTGAAAAAAGTTGTTTAACAAAGTTTAGTGATCTCGCATTTTCGTCTCCAGCTCATCAACAAAAGCGATGTAAGCGGTTTCAACCATTTTTATCTGTCATATGGAATGCTGCTAAACACATTTAGCTATGAATTTAATCCTCCCTGTTATTTTTCATGTGCAAGTTGGGTGTTTACAATTACCCCATATATTTCTTACTCTGGGGTAATTGTAAACACTTAAATTTATCCTATTTGCAATATTTTGGGGGGGACAATAAGTATTATATTTTGATGTAAATTACACTTTTGTGTATATTTTACATAGCTGTTGTTGTTCCTGCTAATACCACTTGGAAATCCAAGCCCCCCTTGCAGGGCGACCCTGAATTAAGGAAGCTCCTACTGCTTATTAATGAGCTTCGCTAGAATAAAGTACACTTGGCTGAGAGGGGCTTAACGATTTTGAACCAGCTCCCAGATGAGAGATCGTCACCTAGGATGGTCCCTCAGCGGAAATTATTTCTAACTTGGTGGACATTTGAAGCGACGATGTATTTTACGTGCACAGCTCCCATTAGTGCACTCGGTCTCAGAATAATAAGTCGCGGGAGGTGGTCAGCCTCCCAAGTGTTGACCACGGCCAGCTGTGCTTCACTTTCGGTGCTCTGTGGGATCCAAGCTTAACCGACTGATCCACTGCGGGACAAATTTTACTTAAATTTGTCGCATAACTTGATTTTTTGCAAGATATTTCTCGTTAAATGATCTCAGCCGACTCATAACATAACTCAGCGGACCACATGCGGCCTGTTGGCCGCAGATTAAGAACCATTACACCGGAACTTCTTAAGCCTTCAAGCAGACTGTGTATAAAACAATTTTCCATTTGCATCAACCTTATTCGAAAATAAATCACTGTTTACAATTACCCCAGATCTCTGGGGTAATTGTAAACACACTGGGGTAATTGTAAACACGAGCTCATTCGCTAACAAATAGTCATAAAGTCAAAATTTTTGCACACATTTACTCACAAGAAGTTCAGTAGTGGCTACAATACTCACAATTTTATCTCTGAATTCATTCAAAAGGTAGGGAAGGATCAAAAGTTAAACCACTGAAAAAGCGCTTACAATTAACCCAACTGACCCTACTTCACCCGGGGATCCTCTTCGCATTTCCTTAACTACGCCAACGGTACATGACTATTACAAGATATAATCAAAAACAATTGATGTCTGTATCGTAAAAGACCAAAACATTTAATATTTGATTAATCGGGTGATGTTTCTACTGTTGTCAATGCATGCGAATCAGGTTGTAGTATACGCCGCCGTAAAAGTGCTACAATGTGAAAAGCTGTAACAACAAAAGAATCTTGTACAACTCAAATATTATTAAAGATTGATCCTTTTGTAAGAAGTGTAGAAGTGCATTGTTTCTTTGTTCTGGAATACAACTTACATGTAGAATAAGAAGAAATGGCGTGCATATTGCTTGAGATTTTTAAGAAACGAGCATTAAAAATCCATTTATCAATGAAACAAATTGTTGGAAAAGATTCATTTTCTTTTTATTTTGATCCTTGCTACAAATTTCTCAAACAAATGTTTGTCTTAAAAGCGCAGTTACTCATGACGTCATCAAAATACATTTGGCATCTAACTGGTACCTTATGTGCAACATTTCATTTTTTATAAAGTACGTGACAGAGCTCTTTGCAATTCGACAACAAATAGGTGAAATGTTGAAAGACTTGCAAGTGCGTTGGTTTCACTGAAAAGTGACGACGATTTATGAGCAAGATATTAGTTAGAATTTCAAGCACTGAGAAATTTATTCTGTAAATCTGCTTAATAAAAAGAGTTACTTTCAATAAAGTTATCAGTCGAGCTGATCAATGCATATAAATGCGTATAACGTCAATGTCATTACTTCTTGTCCAGGTATGTATCCAGAATTTCTTTGTAGTTTGGTTTGGTGCCTAAACTGTCGTATATTTGTTAATAAAATAATTTTTAAATAGAATTTATTAAAAATAAGTCCTGGTATTAATCACTTAACGCATTTGCCCGTGTCTGACACGTGCAAAAGTTACCGGCTAATTTGCACATGTCCGTGTCTCACACGGGCGATTCTGTATCGCGCGCGCGTTATTTTATTTCTAATGCCCGTCTGAGATCCGTTTACACTTTGTTTGTATAATAATTTCTTATACAGCTTTTATCCCCCCTACAACTGAAATTGCCAAAAACAATTTATACTATACTTTTTATTCATTTTCTGTCAAAAAAAAACTCTATCATTTTTTACCAGTTTTCCGAAAAAAACTTGTGCTTCAAGGGGTTAAGGTAGTACTTTCGAGCATAGCTGGTGACCTAAGGTTTTGATAGGGTTGACCCTTAAACGGCCAACTCTTCGCACTCCCAGGCGTTGAGGATTTGGAGTTAAATCATGATAATTGCTTAACCTTCTAACTGCTCTTTTTTTTTTTTTTTTTTTGCGAATTCGATTCACTAAAAACTGGTCTACTTTAAGCAATTAAAGCCATTTCTGGAACGAAACCTTAATTCATATCCAAATACTTGAGAAATTGCATTATTGATGTTTTAACGATGAAACAGCGGAATAATATTTTAAATACACCTAAAAACCTCATCCCCGTGGAAATCGCGGGATAAGCAATTTTCGTTACATTTTTTTTACGTTGCACGTGGAAATCACAGGATAATTAGTTAGAGGGTTAAAGTCCTTTTCATCTTTAATTTTAAGCAATATTTTAGTCTTTCTTGCATATTCATGTGTTTATATTGTATAAAAATACATTTTGTAATTTGAAGCATCTTATGTTTTGCTGATCTCAATTTTCACTTAAACATTAATTTTAATGAATGGATGTAATAAAGAATATTAAAAGAAAACACTAAAAATCATGCTAAATTTGTTATGAGTTAAAAGCACTTATTTTCCTTATGTCTTGTGATCTACAAATAACTGGATATCTCGCAACTAATGGTTATATCTAAATGTCTGTTAAGATCCGAAACAATTGCAGCTTTCATTGTCTAATACTTATTATAACATTCTTAGTAAAGGGCATCTCTCCGAATTCCTACAGCGTACACTAAATCTAAGTGCTTAAAAAAGTACCAAAACTAAACAATAAGAAACTTTCGGTATTTTATTTTGAAATTAAAAGTGAAAGTTAGTGTGATTAAAATGTTTATTAGAATTCGTGAGCCCGTGCATTGTTTTAAAACGAGTTACTGAAGTTAGTTAGCCATAATTTCATACAAATGGCGCCATAATCATACAACCTGCGGTTGCAAAGACGTCGTTAGACTTGCTCTGATTCCTTAAAGTAATGACGGAAAATAGTATTTTACTTTTCTTTGTTAATTATTTAGGTTCACGAAAAGCCTATAAGAAATTGCACATTATCTGACTTTAATTAATGATGGGCAGCAAAAGTCAATAATGTTTCGCGTCATAAATCTGGTGAAAAAAGAAAAACATACATTACGTTATTTTACATTGTTAAAAATTTTAAGAAAAGTTGATCGCAAATGTACAGAAGGTAAGCTACCACTAAACATTTAGGAGAGAGGTTAAACCCTTGGTGGGGCGAAAAGACATGCTTTGTTCTAAACAGCACAGAATTGGTAGATTCTATAAATCAGTTTTAGAAAGTAATTCTAGAAAAGTACAATGCAACGGTGTTACAATGCAAAAAATTAGTTCAGCGGGGTGGAAAGTTCATAATTTTGTGCATTAGAAAGTGATTCATATTGAAAAGTTCTGAGCACAAAAGTAAATTACTGGCTGAAATTCATACAAGATATAATACATTATAATGATAACAATATCTTATAAAAGCATCATAAAATAACAATATCTTAGAAAACAAAATAATTGATAATTAAGCTTAAGATTTAAAGCTTGCTGCGTTTGGCAGCAGAAAGGAGTTTGATCAACAGCAACAAAACCTCCGCACTCTGGTTCTGTGGTTGCGCAATGTCATCTCTAGACTTGCTGTAAGTGCAAAAAACCTTAACAAAGTTTTTTTTTTTCCACACTTGATGCTGTTGCATCAAGTGTGAATTTGACATAAAAGATTCAAAGCATCCTGAATAGATGCACTGCATGTTACAACATTGCGAAAATTTACAAAAGCAAATTTACCCTAATAGTCGCAAAGCTATGTAGCTTATGCAAAGCATCCACTCCAAAACACAATAAAATATTTGAACATTCTTTAGACAATGTAATTTTTGGATTTTCCTTTACACTCATTTTAAGTGTCTTTTCTGAATAGATAAGGGAGAAGGTGGTAATATCGATCGCTTTTTAAATTTTGAAAAAATTTAGAATTTGAAATACATCTATTGTATTTAAAAAAGTCAAAAATAAGTGAAGTAATTAAATAAAGAATAAAAAACAAAAATTTTGAAAGCAGAGTTTTGAAATGAGGGGAGATGTGTCTGTCTGTGTCCTAATAACTTTTGAGGGAATTGTCCGATTCGAAAGTTTTTTGTTTTCTCAGTTCCGTACTTTATTTTTTGATTTGAACACTTTTTCGTTCAGTTTTGAACAGTTTCAAAAATCTTCACATTAGCGCCTATTGGGAAATCTAGAGCAAAGTTTATAAACACAGGACTTAAGATCCAAGTTCCTTCAGACAAGCTTATTGAAGAAGCTCTCGGCTTGAAATATTTTTTGATTTGAACAATTTTTGTTCAATTTTGAACAGTTCAAAAAATTGACATTAGCGACTACGGGGAAATTTCAATCCTATATAAATCCTGGTCTAACAGTCGGATTTGCTTGGAACGAGCTTTATCGGGAGGATCTTATGACGCAGAACATGTAAGGATACGAAATTCATCCAGAACTAAACGAGTCTATTTTCCCACGAAATTTTTTGATCTGGATTTTTAAGGATATTTCTGAATGAATGAATGAGTGAAGGAATGAATGAGCGAATGAATGTGCTAACCGTTGAAAAGTTATATTTGAAGTAATTAAATTAGAGGACAAAGGAGAAAGAGAGGCCATTTGATGTTGTATACGAGAAAGTAGGCTCGTATAGTTCTAGACAGAACTTCTTATTCACTCTAAGGCCTGATGTCCCATTAAAAGAACCCATTTTCAATGCAATTTCTAAATATTTCTTTAGTTAAAAGAACTGAATTGGGCTTAAAGAGCCTAATCTGTACTAATGATGCAGCGAATTTCATGCAATAATATTTTGAGAGCTAATAAAAGATGCAAACGAATTTTAGCTAAAACGGCTCTAGACGCTTCCATTCTTTGCTCTGCTTGGGCAAACTATAATTTAGTGAACAAAAATGATGGCGTATTGATATTCTTGCATCTGCATGCATTATTAGTTTCAGGTTTGAAAATTCTTGAAAATGAGAACTGGTAAAGACTATAGTACTGTAAAGATGTGTCCTACTACTAGGACGTTAGGACCGAAGAGAATAAGGAGCCCAATTCAAGTGTGATCTATATTATCGTAATCATCTCTTCATCGACAGCAAGATATTCGTATAAAACGCCTCTCTTAGCAAGTTTACCGGAGACTTTTTATAATATCGTTATTTTTAGTCGTTTTTATCTTTCTAGATATGTGCTATTGAAGAACAGCTTGCAAAACAGCATCAACAAATGTAGTTATGTATGCTTTTACAGAAGAGGACACCGGTAAAATATTTCTCTCTCACCATTCGGACTGAGAACAACAGTCCATGCTTAATGAGTACCACTTCCTGAGAACACTATTTTGTATTGAATGCTAAATATGTCGCTTTTCCACGCTCCAATGCAATTCGGAGTCTTGTGATGTGTCCCTCCCATGCTTTAATCTCGTCCAGTGAAGAGGAAGGGTTGGCATCCGACCTACAACAGGCGTCCGAAGAATTTGTAATTGCCCCTTTCGCCCCAGCCCTCACCTTAACCTCAAAGAGGAGAACAAGTTCGTGTCGGGCTTTCTCCCCACACCCCCTTGACGTTGACTAATGCGGACGGTGCAAGCGCTTCTATCTCGCGCAACTAACGCTTGCGGCAGGACAAGTTTGCCAGGTACCTCGGCTTTTAGTGGCTTTTTTTTTTCTATCTCTCTCTCAAACTATCTTGCTGAATTTCAAACAGAAAACCCTTCACTTTTCTTCGTGAGGGACAGTTTCCGCGCCCTGTGCCGTTCCGCTGACCTGTGAGAATGCCATTGACTGAATCGCACAATAGGGAAGTTTCCACCTACAGAATCTTCTTATTTTTATGCTTAGATATTGTTAAGACAGTTATTAAACTCAAGAATTCACCCATGCCGAACAAAGAAAATTGAACATTGATTTTTAATTATTTTTTAAAAATCCCATCCACAAAAAAACGAGGCGGAGCTTAATACGTCACTGCGTGACGTCAGCGGGCACCTCGCGCCTCAAACGGCTTCGAACTCCTCGTATTTTGCAGCGTTCATTCAACGATTCATTTAACTAAACGTGCGTCCATTTAATTAAACTACTGTCTATTTTTTATATTTTTCTTATTCATCATGGACTGTAGGATCCCTTTTAGACAACAAGGTTTTTAATAACCCATTTCCAAGTTAAAATTCGTTTTATTTATTCAGTTACGAGTATTTTTGTTGCTTGGCGACTTTTTGGTAATGTTTTGGTAACCCCAATGAAGTTCATCATGCTATTTAGTGTAGTGCATATTACTTAGCTTATCGCTTTCTTGGCAATGAATCTTATATTTTTGAAAATTAACTCAAAAAACATTGGTGAGATTTTTGAATTGATCATGTGTTTAATTTTCATGTGAAAAAACACTTGCAAACAATGGCGTAGCTGGACCTGGATTTCGGGGGGAGGGGGGGTTCTTCGAGAGAAGTCTGCTAATTTCATTGTTTTCCAAGAAAAATTGGTCCAATTCTTGACAATCTTTACCATTTCAGTGGGGGGGGGGGGGGGGGGGTCTGAGTTGTACTTACAGAAATGATCTTCACAGCAATGAAAATTCGACTTCATAGAAACATCGCTTCTGCATTTAAATAGCCACGCTTTTCGAACTTTAGTTAGGGTCCCTTGGAACATTAATGAAGCGTTTGCCTGTAGTTTTTTTAGTCGTTGATGTGCATCCAGGTACAAAACAATACTTGTAATTAGTATTTGACATATTGATCGAACGCAAATGTAAGAAAGAGCACAACGACAAAAGTATAACACAAAGAAACAAAAATCCCCCCGTATATATGTATTCAGAAAGAATATCTTGTATCCACATAAAATGCTTCAATTTAGCAACTAATAAATTAATAATAATAAAGTCTGTTCGACGAATTCATTCTAAAAAATTATTTTACGCAATGAATATTTAATTTAATATATAATTTTAATAGTTTATCTTTTAATTACCCCCCCCCCCCCTGCACGAGAAAAAAAAAGCGCCAAATAAAGCGTCCTTTTCATATTTAGTTTATCAAAAATCAACGGTGCAGCAAAACGTTTGCTGAAGAAAACTCAAATTAAACCCCGGGACTCGAACCACGGTTGAACGGGGCACAAGCTTTCTTCCCTAACCATTCGGCCATCTTCACTGCGTTAAACGGGGGTCAATGTATCAATAAATGTTTCTTTCCAACAGGTAAACTTCATTATGGTTGAGATTTTAGTTTTTAATTACATCCAAACTCATTTTTGGCTAAAGTTATTGTATATTGGCGAAAATCATTTTATTTTCTGCAAAATTAAAACATAAACAAGCTTCAGAAGCTCAAATTATGCGTTCGCTCATGTCATTCGCAAACAGTTCGGCAATCCGATTCGCTTATCCAATTTTTTATTTACGTGTGTATGTGTTTCTATTTAGTAACCACTGCTTAGGCCACTGTTTTTTAATTCTTTTTTTTTATATACATGGAGATTTGAACTTGTAAATATTTTTATCCAAATAGATGAGCTCCAAACGGCTTCGCTCTACATGGCTCGCTTGTGAATGGCCGGCTTTACGCTCGCCAAGCTGTATACGCCATCCAACCTGTGACGCAAATCATGCCCGACAGCAGAAAGTCTTTTTCGCGATCCCTGACTGCGCATGAATTAAAAAAATTATTTAAAAAATAAACACTAATCGTATAAAAAATTTTTTTGCACAGATGGTGTTAAAATATGTTATTCTGTAGATTAAAAATAAAATTAGAAAATCGAAAACTTCCCTATTGCCCCTACTTTAGTCCCGAGTCTATCTCCAAGAACATAATTTCTTTTTAACCTCTCATTTCGAAAACTTTATGCAGGAAGTGAGAAAATTTAAACTCGAGATGAAAGTTTTAATGTGTCAAATATATCATGCAGCTTTCATTGAACCACAAACTAATTACTTACATTTCGAAGAATTAGATGAGGTCAAATGCATGATCTCAAATGCTTCCCTGGTCTCCAATTGAACACATGTTCGTTGCGTTTACGACATTACCGTCCATAAAGTAGCAGTAGTAACGGACTTGAGCTGCCTATACTTTTGGAGCAAGAAGCAAATTCAAGTCTGCGTTGTTACCTCTGATTCAATCAAAGAACTTGAAGAATTATAGGTATCGGTTTGGGAATGGTGATTTGAGGGAGGAAGGTCATGGTCAAGTAATAGCTTCTGGAGTTCATCTACTCCATGAAACTTCATTGCAGATGTGTCAAGTACTTCGACTGCGATGCATTCATTTATTTATTTTACTATTCAATGTAATTATTCTAGCTACAATTGGTTTCTTTTTCAAGGTGGTTCAAATAAGGTGATGCGATATTTTATCAATTGTATATCTTATTGAACTAATTTTGCTATATATTTCGTTTACCTTTTATGAAAGGAAAGTGTGAGGAAATTTAAAAGATTAATCACCCCAAATTGATATTGTCAGTGGTAATAATTTTAAACGTCATAGCTTTTTTTTTTTTTTTTGGCGATTAATCAGTTATGTTATTGGGTTTTTAGTAAGAAAATTTCATCGGAAACTACACACATAACATGTATTAATGTAAAAAAAAAAAAAAAAAACAGGAAATTCCATCGGCATTTCATGCACCTCTAAAACGCTATATGGCATCATATGATGTACTATTGTGATAGATATTGTATATGATGAGTTCATATGTTGCACCACCATGAAGAGTAATATGAACATTCTTGCACCTGTACGATAGGAAAAAATTGCAGAAGTTAGAAATTTTGGGTGCTCATGTCAGCGTACTTTCTAGAGCTTCCAGGAATGTTTTCATCTGAATGGCTTTTATCTGACAAAAGGGAACACGTACATTGTTAACAGTAAAACCCATACATTTGTGTCATCATATTATAATGAGCAGTACTCGTTCTCAACATATAAACTTATATGTATGCCTAGTAATGATAATTCACTAATCCGCGTAAGGTAAATCCATTTTTTTAATGAAAGCACAAAATAAATAGATTTTTAACATTTTCCATTTTATAACCTCCTTGCGCTGCCTGGTTTAAAAATAATGTTGACACTGTTCTGAAAAAAAAAATCATTGCATTGGCGTGAAGTATCTTTTGTTGCTATAAACTTGTCGCAGTAAGATATATCATTAAAAATTGCACAGTAGCAGCTGCAACTATTTTACATTGAATGCTATTTGAAAGTATGTAGTTTGTCTCCAATCCGCTCGCTATTATCAAACCAGTCATTTTAAAGTTTTCCGGAGCAGGGAAAGGGTACATTCAATACATGCTGTAGGAAAAAAACATACAAAATACATACACATGTGTATAAAATCAATTTATTTCTAAAAGCATTTGGGGGAAGGAAAATTACCATTACCCGTTTTTGAAATGACGTGCCTGGGTATTGTTGAAATCGTTAAGAAATTTAATGCTTATTTTTCTGAAAAATCTATCTTTTAGCATTGCATTCTGCGACATGTCAAATTCTGAATCCTTACATCGTGAGTTAAATAGAGCAATAAAACAAATTACTCATAAAAATGCATTTGCAGATACTTTAAGCTGAATAATGAGCTGATGAGTTAGCAATCAGTATGGAATATTTCCATCAGTAATCGTTGCAAAAGAGGAGTACTTCTGGGACCCAATCTGCAGGTGGCGTATCTCTGTCTAAAGCACCGCATTTTAAAACTATTTTAAAACATTACCTGTAACTAATATACCTTTATGCGCATCGACCTAGTATTTTTTTCACAACGTTCAACTTACTTCCTTTTGATGTGATTGCTGTCTTGTTTCAGAACATTTATTCTTTAAAAAAATATTTAATTGGTATTTGATACTTTACATGCAGCTTAATTTTATTATAGTGCAATAGAGAATATTCACAGGAAAAGTGTTTCATGTGAACATTGTTTTTGCTCAAATGTAAACAATTGCATAAATAAATATGTAAATGCTACTTACGTATTGTCTCAACCAGGTTTGGTTAATTTGGCGTGGGTTTTTTTTTTCTTCACATTCTCATATCAACCAGGCAAAGAAACACGTCAGTCGAGATAAACCTGATTGTGTAGTATTGGCATCATAAAAAAAATCTCATAATTTAAATTTCCGAGCTTGTAGATTATGAACCAAACCTGGTGGGTCGTAAATTTTTTGGCCTTGGTTCCGTTAATTCGTAAGTATTATAAATAAATGGTACAGGAAAAATGAATTAAACATTTCATCCTAATACACTGAACGAAACATTGCAAACTATCATTTTCATCAGCAGATGATGGTAAACAAAAATTATTTTCATGTTGTATTTATTCTGAAGAAAAGTATAATAAATATTCCAATAGAATATCCATCCGTGTATAAATGCTCATTAAGGGCGCCTTTTCTAATTTTCATTCTAAACCTGTTGTTTAGCACTAAATTTCAAGTTTAAGCACTAAATTTCAAGTTAAAATAACCGCTGTATTTCGAAATTGTCTGTTCATTTACGAGATTTTATTCGTTTACTTTTATTTTTTGTAGTTAATTTTCTTAACATGTTGGTATCACTTGATACTCTTTAAGATTTGAATGAAACGAGTGAAATTGGGTAATTCTTAACCTCTTCAGACTCCAGAACTAAGCACAAACAATTTTGACGCAATTTTTTGGTTCTCTGATTTAAAAAATGATTGCGAGACAAAATAACTTAATTTTTTTTTCTTAATTTTAAGTAATAATTAGTTTAAATTATAATTAATCCCCCATTTCCATGTTTTCCATGTTTAAAACAAAGTAAACTATGTGTTGATTAATTTAAAAAACAATTGGGTGTTTTAGCTTTCGAATTGCACAAACAGTAGTTAATAAATAGTATTTTAACCTTACACTGCGCAATTGATTTTTCTTTGTAAAATATTTTTTTGTGTTTGTTTGTGCTAGTTATAAGTGGAAAAAATACTAAAAATTCTTATTTATTTCGGAAAAATAGAATTCGAGAAAATTTGACATTTTGTTTAAAAATAACACCGCGCATTTAGGGGTAACAATAATATTTTTTTATATAATCATTTTAATAAATGAAACAGAATCAATAATAAATAGGTATGTATTTTAATCATAAAATAGCAATAAAATAGTAAAATTTATTAAAATATTTTATTTTATTATTATTTATAAATTTAAAAAAAAATAAGTAAAAATTTGCACATGTAACTAATAATTATTAGTTACATCATGTGCAAATTTTTATTTCAATTACCAATGAAGTTTAATAATTTAAATAAAAGATTTTAAACAAGAAACCTAACATATGTAGGGGGTCTATGCGATAATGTTCGTTTTTTGGTTGAGCACGAATTGATTTTAAACAAAATTCCTAAATAGTAATTTAATCTACCACTTTACGCTAATTTGTTATATATTTATAACAGTAATCTTCTAAAAGATACTAAATAAATTGAAATAGAACAACCAGTGACACCTGTTCTTGTTTATTCTGCGAATAATGCAGGAGCATAAAAATTACTCCCGAATGCGCATTGTTTTAAAACAACAAGTAAAAAAGGCGCCCAAATATATATTTTCCCCGAAATTTTTCTTACAACTTATATTGATTTTATTTTGAAACTATGTGAGCAATTAAAGACTATTTTTTAAAATAAACTTGTCTCAAATTTGTAGGATAAAAAATTAAAGTTATTGCTTTTTACAAAATCAAAATGTCTTACAATTTTGTGAAAAAAAGATGAGCCTTAAGCTCAGTTTACAAGATCTGGGGGAAACTATATCAACCAATATGATCATGCATACAAAATAAAACGAAAAAATGCTCCATGTAGAAAATTATGCAAAACAAGAGCTTAGTTAACGAAAAATAGAGGCGTTGTTTAAAAACAACGCGGCGCAGTGTAGGGTTATAATGTACCCAATTGGGTACCGAAAGTCGCAAGAGGTTAAATTTATTTCCGTACCCTCTGACCACGCAGAATCAAAATTCTTGCAATTTATTGTTTTTCCTAATAGCATAACTGAATAAATAAATAGAAGTTTCATTTGTACAATAAATTACCACAGTTATTTCCTAGAAAAATTTAGATAATCTTTACGCATTCTTATGTTTACGAGTAAAATGTGGAGCATATTTATTTTTACAAAACCTGCGCATTTAACTTAAAATAATTGAAATTATAACTCAACTTAGCAGGGTTCGTTGATTTAAATCGCGATTTAAATCAAGTGATTTTTTTAAAAAAATCATCAAGTTTACAATGTTAGAAAGTGTTGTAAAAATGAAATATGTTGCAATTACAACCACTATTTCAAACAAAACTTCCTAGGCCCATCTGTATGTGCATAACATATTTCATAAGTTTAGAATTAATTACAATTTTTTTAATTTTACAATATTACTCTTATTCTTCAAGCGTTTAACCGCAAAGCATAATTCATTCAATCATTCAAATTAAAATTCATAATAATCATGAACCATTCTGTGTTCTTTACCTTAACAATAGTATTTTAGATCAATTTAATAAATGCCACACAGTAAATAATTCAGAATGATAGTGTTTAAAGCAGCAATTGTTGGAATTTAGAATATGTATCCTTAAAGTTCCATCCATGTCCCCTAATAGCTTAAGGTTTTTTCCCTCTAAAATACTTTTTTATCATAGAAGTTTGCAATAAAGCTATTTCATTAAAACAAAGTTTCAGTTTTCAGTAATGGTGTGAGCATATGATTTTACTAAATGGGTAAAATATTTCAGGCTTTTTCATTTATAAAATAGAAAAATGGTTAAAGTACACTTGATGTAAAAATTAAGTACATACAATTGTTACTTTTTTCAGCTTTAAATAGCAAAATAATTCAGATTAAATTTGTTCATTTTCTCTATACTTATGAGTGTACTTTTATTCCTGGTAGGGTTAAGTTTCATTTGAGCCATGCATTTATATTAAAATTTGTTTATTATTATCATTATTAAAAAATATTTATTGCTGTGAAAAAAGCTTAAAGTATGTTTTTGCATATTGATTAACATGCCATATTGTTTCTATGGATTTATCATAATAAATATCCAAAATATTTAAGGTATTTTTAAAAAAATCAAAAAAATCCGATTTAAATAAAAAAAATCCGATTTTTTTTTTTTTTATTTTTAAAAAAAAATAAAAAAAATCACGAACCTTGCAACTAAGACTTCAAAATCTTTTTAAAAATATTTTTCCTTTTTTAAAATATAGTTTCCTTTTTAAAAATATTTTTGTATACCTTTATGACAACGTAATTATTTTCAAAATATTCAAACTAATAATAAAAATGTGTTTTCTCACATTTTTCAAAATATAAAACCAGCTAAATGCATTAATAAAAAAAAAAAACATTACTCTATTTCCTTATATTTTTCGTAAGAGTAACATAAACTAAGAGAACATTTTACAGAAGTTGTAGATGAATAATGAATCAATAAAAGAAACTTATAACAAATTTACAGACGTACTAAAAGTTTATACAGACATGCAAACTTAAATCATTGAAGATACGCAAAGAATCAGTTTCCGAAAGCCATAATGTTATCTACCCATGCCTGTATTTTAAAAATGCTACTAGCAGAAGAAAGAAGGAAACAGTGAAAAAAACAAAATGTCAGCCAACAGAAAATAGTTATGAATACATCAACCTGTTTTACACTGATACAATAAGAGAAGAAAGAATATTTTTTATACAATTTTAAAACGAGAAAAAACTTTTTACAAATCTGTAAGTATTTATGTGAACAAAAAATAAATACCTTGTCGACAAAACCATACAATTGAGAAATTTACCCTAGACGTAAAAAAGTACACCCTCAAAAATGTTGAAAAGCACATAAACTAAAAAAAATTTTCATTTATATAAAATGCATAAAACTACATCCCATATAATAATAAAATTACACGTTAATTTAAAGCACAAATGAGCAAAAAAATGCAGACATATGTTTCGGGATTGCTTGGAATCCCTTTTTCAATGCGACAGGGAGCTTCTAGATGCAAAACATCCAAATTGGATGTTTTGGATGTTTTGCATCTAGAAGCTCCCTGTCGCATTGAAAAAGGGATTCCAAGCAATCCCGAAACATATGTCTGCATTTTTTTGCTCATTTGTGCTTTAAATTAACGTGTAATTTTATTATTATTGTTTACTTGCACAAAGTTAAATTATTTTTATACATCCCATATGTTTAGGCTACATCACTAGCTTAAAATTTTCACACCCTCCTTTTCATGCTTTCTTAAAAATACACCTAACAGCTTCCAAAAGAAAAAGCTGTAAATTTGTGATGATATTTTCCCGTCTTACTTTCGACAAAAGTATTGTTGAATCCTCCATACCTCTAAATAGATGGCTAAGTTTCGTAACATGTAATTTTTAAAAGAAAATAGCACATTTTTCATTTAAAACCGGCTTTTCACATTTTCACTTCTCTTTTTTTTTTTTTCCTTTTTGACAATGGATTGCTGTGTTGTAAACCTTCATAATAGCGTTGAGAAGAAAGTAAAAATAGTAAAACCATTATGAAATTTAAGCTAGAACATATTTTTTTTTAATTTGGGGGAAAACGAGATTTGGTGCGAAATGGTATTGTAAAGTATGGAGTTTATACATATATATTTATTGTGATTCAGTTAGAAAAACATTTGTAAGGGAGATCAGTTTGATATTTGCGTTAAAGCTCTTCTGCTATTTCGTTTTGTTACAACTGATAAAATGATCCGTTTTTTTTTCTTTTGCAACGTGGTTCCTCAAGCAAAAACAGTACGAAAAATTGTAGAAAAGTTTTCAAAGAATAAAATAAAAATGAATATTTAGAAATGGATGAAAAAGAAACTGATTCGATAGAAAATTGATTTTATGCAATGAATTTACGAAGACTTTTTGAAGAATGTTGATTCCTTTTCAAAGATAATTTTACTGGTGTCCACTCTCCAATACATTGTTACGGTTTATATTTATATTCGCACTAACCAAACAGTTGTATATATTCGTTAAAATCACTATTGAACTTTTCTTGCTATATCTGAGTTTTGTTTATGTTATAAGCGATTTAATTCCGTGTCTCTAACCAATATTTTTCTCTCGTATAAATCGTATTCTTTTTGGGAAAACAAAGCAAACAAGTTTAAATAATAGCTTACTCTCATGAAATATAAAATAAATATAATAACCGTTTGACAATTTACTATTTATTACTACACACTAAAAACGTTATTTATTTGTTTATACAAAATTTGGTTTTATTTATAATGAAAATGCATCAATAAACTAAAAAATTTCACTAAACCTTGGAACTTCTCAGAAGATTAGCGTCATAAAATTTTCTTTCATCTACCACAGTAATTTTCATACAAAGAGTTTATATTTCTTTCATCAAGTGCCATCCCGATTTAAATGAAGTGTGAATTTGAAGGTCAAATATTTTAAGTTCTCCAAATATGGCAGATTAACTGAAACACTAGCCTCGGCCGAGAACGTTGAAACTTATAAATCAAACCTTGTAACTCACAAGAAATTTATTTGGTTTCTTCAGTGATGCCAGCTTTAATAGTACTACTCGAATGATATAGATTCTTGTGAATTATTTGCTGTTACTTAAATCCTTTCCCCGATTTTGGGAAACCGGTTTCCATTGCAGAATTATGAGCATAATCTGTCCTTGGAAGCAATTGCTAGGGATTCCATCATTAAAAACTGCGCAGCGTGATATACAATCTTGGAATTTAAAGGAAAAAAAACCTATTTGTTAAACAAGTAACATTTCTTGTTTGAGTGAAATATGAATGATCTCAAGGATATTTCTCGATCTGAAAAATTTATTGCTTATCTCCCAGTTGAATTGTAATTCATTTAGAAGATATCTTATGAAGGATCGCTTGCATTAATATTTATTTGGCTGTTGGAGCTTAAGTAGCTCATTTTTTACTTCGTCTGAGTTAGAGTGAACAACATTTTTATCCATTACACATTTTTGTTTTATTGAATACTTTTTTTTTTTTTTTTTGCATTTCTGCTCTTTTTCTTGTTAAATTCAATGGCAACTTATTAAATATCGTTTCACTTCACTATATACAATGGCTCCTTATAGTCTAAGCCCACTAGAGTAAACCTCAAGGAATGGGCGCAACTACAGAGATTTTTTAAAGCCTTGGCCTGCCGGCGATCTTAACATAAGATTAATAGTATTAATCTATAAGATCGCAGGCAGCCATATTTAGGGTCAACAGTTTACACCTTCTCCGAACCTTTGGAGTATAGTCCTATTCACATAACAAATCATACAGCAGTAAAAGCCCAAAAACCAAACTCTCTCTCCCTCGGAAAAAAAAAAATCTCATTGCTGTATCGGGGGACCGATTAAGCCACGGTAAATCCGCATTAAATAAGTACAACTTCGATTTAACGATATTCCATTTTATGATTTGCTCAAGTTTTAAACGTTAGATTTCATGAGTCCTGGATTGGATTTGATGAATATTACGTTTCCCCGGTTTAATGATATTAGGCGTTTCTCCAATTTCCTTCACACGCTTTTGGCTTATAACACGCAGTTTTTCACAAAACGTTGACAAACTTTCAGAAAACTTGACAGCATACAAGTGAAGCATTATACTGAAATTTGAAATAAAAATATTGAATATTTGATAAAGTATGGACATTTAAAAGAATACATTTCTTACTGCGCATTCGCGAAACATAGCTATTTTTAACTGTCATCATTTCAAACGCAAGTATATAGGGCAACTCAGAAAAAAATTCAGTTAACTATCTTGAAAATTCAGAAGGATATCGGCAATTTACTTAGGTGTATTTCAACATTTTTTTGGAAAAGAGCTATTTCTTCAAGTGCTTGCAATCATTCAGTGCATTATGCCATTTTCAACTATGCTATATAATATACGCATCTTTCAATAAACAATTCTCCCATAGCTACTATCTATTGGTATAGTGCCAATTCTACACCTCTACTTGCAAATTATTTAATACATAAAGTGCGGTGTAATCTTCGACACAAAGTGTTCGAAATAGGTATTTCATGTGACCGAGAGCAAACAATCCCCTTATTTTTTCATCTGATATAATACACACGCCAAGAAAAAAAAGTTTTAAGTTTAAATATATACATATATATTTTATTTATTATTTTTTTCAGTTATAAATAGTCTGCTATTTTTCAAAGAGCGAGCCATTACTGACTAATCTTAACTATTTTCAGCTCTGGTGGTACACTTTTTTTGACTTTTTCCAACTGAAAGACACTCTAACACTTTTTACGTACACAGCATTTGTGTCTTGCAAAGTTTTGGCACGATTTTCTTTTAGTGAAGAGAATCAAGTGACTGGAAATCTTGATTTGAGAGATGCCAATTTTGGGCTTGGTTGCAAAATAGTTGAACACAGTTAAAATTACAGGTGTAGTGAAAGAATAAAGCAGTAAGAAACCAAGACTCAAATAATTTTGCTTTCAGAAATAGACGACCGTACTATACAAATATATGAAGTTAGTGTTTTCAAGTGCTTGTAATATTTTTTTTTTTTTTTTTTTGGGTACTACCAGTTACTTTTAGCCCACAGAAGTTTGTGCGTTAGATTTTTTAATTGAAAAAAAAAGAGTTAAATAAATGAAATAAAAAATAAAACAATAGTTTGTATATTTGTACCCGCACGTGAATTACTAGGACTGGCTTTTAATCAAAAGATGATCAAAGTTTGACTCTCGTATTTTTAAATCTCGTGCTTCTTTAAGATTTAAATTTAACAACTACCAGTAATCATTTCATTAAAAATGCTTTTTACGTAAAGCTGTGTGTGTATGATTTTGTATTTAGAGAGCGTTAAGGATAAAGGAATGGCCGTAAATGTTAAGATGGAGAGTTTATTTCAAGAAATGAAATGAAAGTCAAATGCAACTTATTTGTAATTAATACAACTTTGAGATATTTACGACTTTTGACTGTTCACTTGCATAACTGTTTATACTATTAACCGCAAAAATTAATAAACCATTAGGTTCTGGGAGCTGTATTTTTCGTTTTCTAGGACACATCGAGTAAGTTTTTTCATACTTTCGAAGTGATGCCTGTTTAGGCATGAGAAATTGCCTTTCCTTGGAACTTTCCTTCCCCTTTACACACTCTCTTTTAATTTCAGTAATGAGCAATGTCAAAAATTTGAGCATTCTTTAAATACGGCTTTGTCAATGAACTCAAATCAGGGAAAGATAGATGCGTTTTTAACGAAAAACTCTTATCTACTGAATTCAATTTACGACTCTAATCTCATTTGAATTATGAATGAATGGTACAAACATGGTAAGTTGATCATCAGCACCATGAGTCAAATCTTACGGTGGCACTAGACAAGGATAAAGTTTTTTCACTTTTTAGATTCACCACAAATGCAAAAAAAGGAAATTCTTTATCAAAACAGCACCTACTAGTTTTTTAAACGCAACTCCTTCAATTTGAATCATGCGCGACTAAAAAGTCGAATCTTACAGTACCACATCTAGTCGGATGTAAACTTTTGTTTACCCAACTTTTAAAGTAGCTCTTAGTGGGAAAAGATGAACTGTTTATGAAACATTTCATTTGTTTTGAAACATGTATGATTTAAGGTTAATTCTATGAGAGTCAATTTTTATGGTGCCACATTTGAACACGTGTAATTTTATGAAACATTTCATTAGTATAATTTATTTAAAACGTGTATGATTTAAGATTAATTCTATGCGAGTCGATTCTTATGGTGCCACATTTGAACGGGTGTAATTTTATGAAACATTTCATTAGTATAATTTATTTGAAACGTGTATGATTTAAGATTAACTCTATGAGTCAATTTTTATGGTGCCACGTTTGAACGGGTGCAATTTTAGTTACACTCAAAATTATACAAGCCTAGATGAAACTGCGTTCTTTATTCAAATGCACATGTATTGTTTTTTGATTGACGTTGTTCCATTTTTTCGCCTTTTATTGAAATCAAGAATGGTATATTCAGGGTTGATTGTCATGGGAGCAAAATAGCCTACAAACTAACGCTATCCTTAGTGACATCTAAAGAAAATCACTCGGAAACGCTATTGATATCATCCACTACAATCTAACCAAGTCGCATTCCTGTTTAGAAGAAAAATGAAGGTAAAACGTATTAAAAGATTGACTAACCATTCAAAATAAGCTGCGCCATAAATCCAGTTCGTTAACCCTCTTTCTCCATACATTTAATTTTTAGGAAAGTAAGCTTGTAATTAAAGAGCAAAGAACTTTGAATTTTCTAGTTCGAGAAAAATTGATATAAAATGTGCAATGATATTAAAAAAAAAGAAAGAAAAAAGAAAAGAAAAAAAAGAAAGAAAACTTGCAAGTTTGTCTCATGTTTAAAAACTTATTTTTTGTTCTCAAAAATAGCTATTTTTCCAGCCTTTTTCTCTGCTTGTTCATAAAATTATCTTTTCCATCAGAAGTTGTATAGGTATTCTCGAAAAAACTGCAATTGAAATAATCGTGAAAAAAATGCTAAACTTTTCATTCTCATGGATTGTATTATGTCTAAAAATGCAGTAATTGCTGATGTTTACTAGTTCTGAGTCAATGTTGCAAAATGATTACTAAAATCAAGAAGTTCTAATATTTGGATAAGTTTTACATATTCTTAAGTTAGATAAATTATAATAATCTGTCTAGATATAATGATTTGGGAAGGTAAAATTTCCAACTCCAGTTATGTGCATACAAAACGTGATAAGTTAGCAAGAGTAGTTCGTTTCTAAATTCAGTTTCTATTTTCTTTTTTTTTTTAATTATTTATCATCAAAGCACCCGTAGTCAAACACAAATGGCAGAAGTCCATATAGCATACACAAAGAGGAGGGAAAATTCATAAATTATACAAATAAAAATATTGTGCACAGCACAACATATATAATGGATGAATTAAAATTTATCATATATGAAAATAGTTACCTTATTATAATTGAATTAATACCTTTATTAAATATATTATTTTCCCCTATATTTTTTTTACCACACACTTATTAAGCAAGAAGATTTTTGACTAGGAGATATGAGTAAAGACATAAAAATATGCCTGAAAAAAAATGTTTCAACAATTTTCAATTCTCTATCTCGTGAAGTTCAGATATCAACATATCGCGAAGATCGGCTTTGTGTGTTTGCAAATGTGGCGCGATATACCTTCAAAATATTTAGTTTTCTAGTGAGGAGACAGGAATAAAATGTTTATAAAATCATGGATTAGTTATTTTTTTAAATGAGAGTGTTGACCCACTTATTCCCTCGACACAAATTTGTTAGCTTGATTTTTTTTTAATACTGAATCTTGCATCTTTATACTTCTTAAGCCGGAGTGCAAGAAAAGAGGCTTTTTTTATTGATATTAATTATTCGAATTTATTTATTTTGGGGGAAGGGGGTCTTTCCCCAGAAATTTCGTCACATTTCCAATTTTAGTATGTTAACACTTTCATCGTAAACCGAGGTGTCTCATCTTCCAAGATCATATTTCTAAGGAGAGAAACGAGGTAATTTGACCTCTACAGTTTTTTTTTTTTTTTTTTTTTTTTGTGCTGTTGCATCGTGTTCAGTGATGCTTTAAGTTTTTAGTATATCCTAGCTCATATTATAATGTTTTCCCAAAATTTCTACGCAATGGAAAAAAGGGCGTGTCTATTGCCGCCCGATGAATGTGTTAATATGTATGAGTGTTATGAACAAAACCCCACTTCACCCTTCCCCATAAAAATTTCTGATTGCACAACTGGTTCTTTGTAAGTTAGCTTGGTAATCTTGCGTAACCCACAAAGCTCGTTGTTTGAACTTAAACACTATATTTTTGAAACATCCAATCAGCTTCTAAACACACTTAAGCATTTTTGAAATTATGTATAAAATTTTATTTATTAAATATCTAAAATTAAGTTTTCGTCTGAGAGGGAACTAAACCTGTGTTTCCTCTCCGGATGTCTGGCTCAAATGGTCGGATAACCGGACATTTGGAGCAGCGTCTGGATAGGATCCCAGATAATTAAAAAATCTATCCCTGGTACTGGACAGTTACCGGATGTCCTATGCATCCCAACAAAAAATAAAGGTGTCCCGTTTTGAGAAAAATAATAAAATAAATAAATGGTCGCGTTAGGTAAGGCATGTTTTGCCAAAATTGGGTAAGTGTAGGAGAAAGTAACTAACTCACCAATTACTGTCGGTTTTTTTAAGACGAAACCTTCCTTCGTTTTACGCATGCGTCAGGACTGCTTCAATTTTATCGAAATAGGGGTAATAGAAGAAATTAAAGGTGAGGATATGTTTAACTTTTGGGAAGAATAACAAACTAGCTGCGTTCTTTTTTTCTTTTTGTGCAAAATATTCAAATGAAAATGAAATAATTCAACTTCAGGAAAAATAAAAAAAAATACTTAGCTAAAATAAAACTTCTAAAACTGTGGTCTCAGCGTATCACCCCTTCGACAAATGGAATCTTTCCCAAATGGAAGTCGCGGCTTTCGAGAACAAACAGTACAAATACTCGCTACTGTTAGCTTTTATTGCTGCTATTGTCATTATTTCTTTACTATTTTTATTTTTCTGATGTACACATTACAAAATTGTATTTTTATACAATACTAAACTTATTTGAGCATGCTTTAATGAAAAATTAGCAAAATGTCACTTAACAAATGATTGTGCGAAACCATATTTGACATAAATCTTATTTGTATTTCTGGAATTTTGGGAAAAAGTTTAAACAAGGATCTGGTGGAACAGCCACGATTTTGAATTGTTCCGATCCTGCTTCGCTCTTACTTCTAAATACTTGTTCAGGCTCCACTCCATCCGCGCTCAGTGCTCCGAATAATTTTAATTGATTATATACTTTGTTTAATTTTTTAGTTTATTAAATTTTTTATATGAAATTTTTTTAAAAGTCGAAGCGGTGCGCAACAAATTCTTTGCTCCGACTCCGTTCCAGTTTAGAGCAAAATATCGTTCCTCCACTGCTCCGCTCCAGATTCCTGAATTTAATAATATAGTCTCAGTAAGTTTATGAACAGCCGTTGCACCAATAAACTTATATTATTTCTAAAAAAATTCTTAAAATATTGTTTGATCACCCCTTTCCATTTTTTTCGAAATTTAACCCCTGCACTACCGCTTTCGGGGGGGAAGGTGTGTAGACCGCCATCCTTTGGCATGGCATCTCTGGACTCCCAGCTACCTGGAAAGCCGGGGTGAGTCCAGTATTCTGGCTAGAGACTAGTAAGGGAGGGTTTCAAGGCTGGCGGCGACGCGCCGGCCTGACCTCGTAACTACACGTGCCAGCGTAGAGACTTTCTCTTGCACACGCAGCCAATGGGAGATCGGCCGCCTCGTTACTTTGATACTCAAAAACGATCCATACACCAACACTGATAAAACCACGAGCTTACAACTTTTCAGCTTATCCAGATCTTATTCCGAATTGTTAATCGACGAAGATGGACGCTCAGAGATGTTAAATTATTACTTCGCTACTTAAGTTGCTTTTTTAGTATTTATTTTTTCATATGGCGCTCGTGTGTTTTCCAGTCGGTTCCGTGTAACTTACACATTTGCTCGCTCGCTTCAACGTTCATGTGTTTAGTTCGAATGAACCCTTGTTGTTGAGCAGCGAGAATTAATTTCTTGCCTAATGCCGACTAGTAGGCTATCAAATGGAAGGATGGATATTTTCAAATTCGTAACCGTTACAGTTTTATTTTTTAATTCATCTATCGGATGTGTTTTTTATGTGAACGAATGACTCTCGAGTTCTCTTGTTTGTAACCTTGTCAAAGATTTACGGAAGGGGAAATTGGAGGAAATTGATGAAGATGCTTTTACCTTTGGATCGGTACTTCTGTTTTCTAATTTTTCTGTAGACTGGTGAAAAAACACTTGACATGATTATGTGTGAAGCAAGATTGGATAATTTAAAAGGAAACATTTCGCTTACTCGAGTATGTTTTGATTTTGAAATTAGAGTAATGTGCGATGAACTTCATTTCCCGTTGCTCCACATCGTCAGTTTGATAATTAAAACAAATGAACAATGATGAAATACTGCGCTTCGATATCAGTTATTATCTAGTGTCAATAACTGAAGTTTAATCCCATCTTTGGGATATGATATGATTGAAAAGATTGTTTTTAAATTTCCATCACCATGCCCGTTGGTGGGCAATATAAAGGCACTGTCTGGAACGATCAACAGTTTATTTTTCCGCGGAGGAGTATTAAGAAGGAAATCCAAGAGATCAATCGAGCTAGGTAAGTTTCATGATCAATTTTAAGCATTGTCAATAAGAAATTGTCAAGCCTTCATCTAAATTGTCTTTTCGTGTTGATTTGTTAGTTTTTACTCATCAGACACAGGGTTGGAAAAAAACCTGGTTTTTTTGAAAAAAACCAAAAAAACCGGTTTTTTTGGTTTAAACCGGGTTTTTTTGGTTTAAATAGCATTTGAAGGAAAAACAATTTGACTTTTAGAAAATCATGGAGATTTTAGATCCTTAATTGTAAATAAATGTTATTGACAGTTAATTTATTGATAATTAAGGTTTTAACTTATAGTTACTTAAATTTTAATTAACTGATATAGGTGCAGCACTTTAGTCGTCAACTTATACTGGGTGGAGATTTTATTATTTTTTTGTCATTTCTTACGCTATGTGTTTATTCATTTGTGACTAATTAAAATATAACATCATGTATTAATGTTACTTTAAAATTTGTAATTAGCTAACAATTTTTAACAATTATCTAAAATACCATTAGACAAATTTAATCTGAATGACTTACAATGTATCCTATACAATTTTAAAATTAAAGCACTTAGTTAAAGATTAATGTGTTAATTTACTTATTTGACTGTAAAGATTCCCTAAAAATACATAACTTTTCGAAATGACTAGATCAATTATAGAAGAAAAAGAAGAAAGTTATTTAAAGAACAAAAGAGTGAGGCTCATAGTAGTTTTCTAGAATAGTTAACTTACACAGAGGTTTAGGCAAACTTTATATTGATGTTTCATCCATCCAGACAAATACTGGTCTAACATTATAGCATAAAAATTATTATCCTGGAGAACTTATAAGTTTTTTTTTATCTTTGCAAAAATAGATAAATAAATAAATATAGTAATAATTAGGCAGCCAACTTACAAAGGGTTTTTTATAATACTCCCTCCGAAATTTGGTACTAGACAGGTGGCCAACTTACAGTGGTGGTCAACTTTACAGGTTTTACTGTATTAACACGTTATAATACTCTACTTATACAGGCCTTTCAGCAAATTATTAAAGAAATAATTATTATGCGGGTTGGGTTTTAACAAAAGCATATTTTACTAAATTAATAAAAAATAAGCAAAAATGAAAGATACATTAAAAATAATGTGTGTTGATTTACAGTATCAGTAATATCAACAAATGATTACACCATAACATTTATACAAATCAGCAACATTAGCTTAGAAATTATCACTATTATTTATTTATTTTTTTTTTAAATACAATTTTTCCTGATTAAAGAATAAATATATTTTTAAAAAGAAGAGAATAATTTAGGAAAAAAAAGAAAAATTTGCACTGATTAAAAAAAAGTTTGTTACTTTACAAATTCAGTAATTCATGATTATCTAATGCTGTGCTTGCAATTTCTGCACAAATTGTATTTTGCAATTTTTTATAATGCGAAAAATAAATGAAAAAAGATTTGGTTTCTTAAATATTGTTATCTGTAACATACATTTGCAAATTGGTTATTATGAAGTTATTTTATTATTTCTAATATATATTCTTTAACTCCAGGAATTACAATTGCAATATCATTTTAATTTTTATGATGACTGAGAAGAGTTTTTCGCAAATTAGCTTCTTCAGAGCTAATTTTAGAAAAACCCAAATAGTCTGACATAGATAGTCTGTAGATACGAAATGAGAAAAATTTGTACTGATTAAAAAAAAAGTTTGTTAATTTTCAAATTCATTTATTATCCAGTGCTGTGTTTGTAATTTCTGCATAAATGGGATTTTGCAATTTTTAATGATGTGCAAAATTAATGAAAAAAGATTTTGTTTAAACCAAGTGGTTTTTTTAAAAAAACCATTTGGTTTAAACCAACGTGGTTTAAACCAAACAACCCTGATCAGACATATACCCATAATTAAAAATGCAATCACTAATCTTCAAATCATGAATTTAATTTCGATGATTATTTCAGTTGTCAATAGCTAGATATTTTTCGAAATCGTTTCTTTATTTTTCTAGATACTATTTCTTGGGGCCGCTAGTAGAATTATTTTATCAGAAAAGGGGAGGGGCCACAAACAGTGATTTATATATTCATTGTTGTTATATGTATACATACCATCATTAATAAATATATATGTAATATATATGTATATTTATTTATTTAGTGATGATGGTATGTACAGGGCCCGACTAACAAGTTTCCATGCCCAGGGCACTTTCAATTTTTCCTGCCCCTTTAAATGGTTTACTTATGTATGCATTTGTTAGTGTGAACGTGAGATTGGTTACAATTAAGAATAACCTGTTATGAAAAATTGCCAGCGGTTATTATTAATTAAACTGATTATTTTATATTACATTTTTTAAAAGAAATTTTAATGATATTATGGAAAAACTTTCCTGTCCCTTAGAAAGTTCCTGTCCAGAGCAGGGGCCCCGGGTGTCCATGCAATACTCAGAGACTGTGTATGTATATTGTATATAAAACAGCAATGATCAAACCCCGAGCCTACATTTTTTTAGCTTAACCGGATTTTTTTTCGAATTATTAATCTACGAAGTTGGACGCTCAGAGGTGTTAGACTATTAATTAGTTATTTAAGTTGTTATTGAATAATTTACTTTTAATATGAGATAGTGTTCTCCAGGCGGTGAGGTGTAACTTTCATATTTGTTGGCTGCAACGATTACATGTTTAGATGCAATGAACTCTTGCTGTTGAGCAGCAGGAATTATTCTTTATCAATGCCGACTAGCAACATAAAACAGTACATTAATAGGTTTTAAACTCATAATGTGTCAAAATACTTTACCAAATAATTTTAATAGATAAATATTGCATTGTATTTACATAACTACGATCGCAGTATATGTCCATAATATAAAATTTTACTTCAAACTTCATTTTATTCATTTATTTTTAACTTTCTATCAGTTCACCCCATGTAAGTAGTGAATTGATACGATTCGTTTAATGACCTTTTTCTAAAGCTTTTGGGTTCTACTCAGACTAAGACACTAAAAATCCAATACTCATATATACGTTGGATGACTATTAAGTAGATCGGTGTTTTCCAACCATTTTTCTCTTGCGAACCCCTTCTAACATCCTAAAGAAAAGGATGAACCCCCTTCTGTAGTCGTTCGTAACAGGTGACAAAACCATAAAATTTGTTAGCACATTTTTTTTCTATGTTTTACAATACTTTATTACAAGAAGTGAAAACATAAGTGTTGTAAAACATATAGGGTCAGTTGGGGTAATTGTAAACATGGGGTAATTGTAAACAAGCTTCATAACTACACTTTTTTGAAAACTTAACTGCTGGTGAGTGATAAACTGGCAGCGTAGGGAAGACATACAAACAGTTTCTTAAGTTTCGAAACTGTGGGGGCGCCACTATTGTTTGAAAATGGCACAATGAAAAAAGTTGTTTAACAAAATTTAGTGATCTTACATATTCCTCTCCAGCTCATCTACAAAAGCGATGTAAGCGGTTTCAACGATTTTTATTTGTCATATGGAATGCTGCTCAAAACATTTAGTTATGAATTTAATCCTCCCTGTTATTTTTCATGTGAAAGTTAGGTGTTTACAATTACCCCATATATTTTGTACTCTGGGGTAATTGTAAACACTTAAATTTATCCTATTTCCAATATTTTGTGGGGCAATAAGTATTAAATTTTGATATAAATTACACTTCTGTGTCTATTTTACATAACTGTTGTTGTTGTTGCTAATGCCACTTGGAAATCCAAGCCCCCCTTGCAGGGTGACCATGAATTAAGGAAGCTCCTACTGATTTATTAATGAGCTTCGCTAGAATGAAGTACACTTGGCTCAGAGGGGCTTAATGATTTTGAACCAGCTCCCAGATGAGAGATCGTCACCTAGGATGGTCCCTCAGCGGAAATTATTTCTAACTTGGTGGACATTTGAAGCGACGATGTATTTTACGTGCACAGCTCCCTTTAGCGCACTCGGTCTCAGAGTAATCAGTCGAGGGAGGTGGTCGCCCTCCCAAGCGTTGACCACGACCAGTTGTGCTTCACTTTCGGTGTTCCGTGGGATCCAAGCTTAACCGACTGATCCACTGCGGGACCAATTTTACATAAATTTGTCGCATTACTGGATTTTTTGCAAGATGTCTCTCGTTAAGTGATCTCAGCCGACTCATAACATAAGACAGCGGACCACATGCGGTCTGTTGGCCGCAGATTGAGGACCATTGCTCTGGAACTTCTTAAGCCTTCAAGCAGACTGTGTATGAAACAATTTTCCATTTGCATCAACCTTATTCGAAAATAAATCACTGGTTACAATTACCTCAGATCTCTGGGGTAATTGTAAACACGAGCTCATTCGCTAACAAATAGTCACAAAGTCAAAATTTTCCTACACATTTACTCAAAAGAAGTGCAGTAGTGGCTACAATGCTCACAATTTTATCTCTAAATTCATTCAAGAGGTAGGGAAGGATCAAAAGTCAAGCGTTTACAATTACCCCATTTGACCCTACGTTTAAAATAAAAACTAAAATGCAGCTACATTTTTTTTATAACTACTTTATTATTTGCTCTTTTTGAATTACTATTAGAGTAATAAACATACGTAGTACTAAAAAATTAAAAGTAATTATTTTGCCAATTTTTGCCTTTCACTTTTCGATTGAAATATACAAATCTCGTAAACGCTTTGGAAATTTAAAGTAAGATTAAAATTTATATATTTTCAAATTTCTGATTGCGATAATAAGGAAAAGTTGTTATGAAGTGTGATAAATGTAGGTCCAATTTTAAAATTAATGAATTAATATCTGAGGCAAAAGTAGAAATAAGTGTATTTAAAATTTTGTATTTGCTCCCTATGCCAGTCCACTACTTTCTGCACTAACTGGAAAACAATTTATTTTACAAGAACATCGTTTTTGCACTCCTTCTTAATACGTATGGAAATTTATTATTTCGTTTTTTCTTTTGCGTTACGGATAAAAAATTCCGCCATTGCAATATTATTTTCACGAAACCCCCTTTCTGCACCGAGCGAACCCCTGGGGGTTCGCGAACCACCGGTTGGGAAATGCTGAAGTGGATGATTCCTAGAAAACGTTAATACAAATAAGTGAATTAAAAAAAAAATCTCGGAAAAGTAGGTTTTAAATCATTTACCATCAAATATAGCTAGTATAATACTTTAATGCAATGAGAGAAAAATATCATTTACCCCTATTTAATTCTTTAAAAAATTGGCTTTAAAATATGGTTTGGAAATTGCAGACGCTCAATACGTCTGGCAGCGCAAAGCGACGCATAACTTCATGAGGGCAGACAATATTGGATTTCTTGGTTTCAAGCCAAAAAAAAAAAGTTATTTCAAAAAGTTACTCCTACAACTGTAAAAGAGCCTCTGCTACTTACAAGTTACACTTAACCCTTTTGAACAATGCATCTTCTCTCTATTCGACGTTCGGCCCTTTATTTTTACGGACAAAATTTCGCTTTTGTTGAAGTTTTAGTATTTAACCTCTTCCTCCGCTATTTTTATGTATGTATTTTATATTTTTTCGATTTCATCTTCATTAGGGTATCCATATTTTCTTCATCAGTTTCTTACTTCACTGCTAACAGCTGAAGTTTTCAATTCTCTCTCTGTGTCTGATTTATTCTTTCCGACGTTACTGACACTTCCCTTGTTGCTTTTGTACCGAAACTAGACCAGATATACCGAAGTTAGAGTTTATGAATTTACTTTATCATCTAGCAACGGTCATGGAATATGATGAAACATCTTAATCAAACAGTTTCATTTATTAATTCGAGGTTAGTTTATCTTACAATGACGTCTACTTTAATTATTACATAACTGAGCATTAATATAGCTAACTAATAAGATTCCAGAGAACTTACCCGTTGGCCAGCCTTGCCGATCGTACGGGGGCGCCGCAAAATGCACCTACTAGCTCCAACGAGCGGGACCACCTGTCTTCTCTCCCTCTGGGTCTCGTCCCGTCTGCTCTTTTCATTCTCCCCTGAAGGTGCTGAGGGGGTTACTGGCTATTCAGAATTGGGGCGGAATTGACCGCCATATTTGTTGATATTCGCCCTACTGGCTATCACTGCGCGACATCCCCCCCCCCCCCCCAACGAAAACAACGTACTCAAACTTTTGACTGGCCGCGGGATAAGATTCAACAAATTCATCATAAACAGCGAAATTACATATGCATATATGGAGAAAAAGTCACTTCACTGTATCAGTTCAATATTTAAAAAAAAATTGTTTGTGAATAGTTCAACTTTCATCTAGTCCAAAACTGTACTTCGTTTGAAGAAAAGAAATGTGTCGATGATTTGGACTACGCGGAGGGTAGGTCTTGAACAGGGCTCCATTAAGCGTGTCTCAAAGGGTGCGTCGCTTTTGATCTGTGCGACTGGGGCATCGCCTCTCCGCTGTGTCGGGGATTCTCCAAGTTCTGAGACTCGCTCCGTCAGATTCGCTCCGTGCGACTAGACGTACCGTCTCTTCATTGCGTCGGAGATTCTCCTAGTTGTGGTCACTAGCGTCGGATTCGCTCCGTGGGACTGGGACATACCGTCTCTCCATTGCGTCGGGGATATCCAATGTGTAGTCTCCATCGTCAGATCCGCTTAATTATGTCCTAGGAATAAAAACACCAAACAGTATCCTTCTCTCTTTTTTTTTCTTATCATTTGTTAGGCATTGGCTTTATATGCAGGCATAGTTACTCTGGAATTTTCTCTCTCTTTTTTTTTATTCTTCATTTAAATTATTTGCAAGTCCCTCACTCTCAACAAAATATCTACATCCTTCTGTTATTAACAGTTTAAATGTATGTTCTCAAAAAATACTAAAAACTGACTGAAAATTTTAAGATAGTAAAATCATTCATCGAGACAAACTAAAAGAAAACTACAACCCTTCAACAAACTATGCATCAAGATTCGCAACTGCGAGAGTAAGAAAAAAAAATTGTTCAACTAAGGTACTACCGAAAAAATAATAATAAAAAATTAATCAAACTGCTTGGAAGAAAGAACGGGAAATAATAATTTAAAAATCTGCAAGACGATATCACAAATTGAACCCTTGGCCATGGTGAACAATTCGCTCTACGACTTTCAAATTATCGACTAGAAATTTGATTTAGATATCACCAAGTGGCCAGCTTGATAAAATCGAAATCTTAATCTGTCAATTTGTCTTTAACTATTTCTTAAAACATTTAACAAATATAAATGTGAGTTGCACATTAAAAAATTATGCCTGCAATATACTACAACTGAATAAACACATAATTGAAAAGTAGCAAAAATCTTTTTTTTTTTTTTTTTGGAAAATAAAAATTTAATAATCAGCAATAATTGAAAGAGAAAAGAAAAAACGAACATTTTAACTGAAAACAAACCTTAACCTCTTACCGAGGTCTTAAATTGTACCTTTTTACATCATTTTCTGATGCATTCCCTCCTTGAATCGTATCTAACGTTTTAGGTTGAGTACTTTCAATTTCACTTTCATCTGTTAGATGTAAGTACCCAAATCTCTGAGTAAAAGGAATCAGCCTGTTTACGTGAACCCTTAAAACTTTTATGCTATTCGTGATATTTCTCACCTTGTAGTTTACATTTGAATACCTCTCGATAATTCTGTATGGTCCTTCATATTTAGGTCTTAACTTTGCTGACATGTTTTTCTTTAAATTTGGATTCTTTACAAAACATAGTGATCCCACTTTATAATCATAACATTCATTATTTCGACCTATTTCACTCCTTTTTATACTCTTTTCCTCTTGCTCTTTTAAATGTGTCAAAACTTTTGGAAAAATTTTGTCTAAGGACGTTATGAGGTGTGTTGTGAAATCAGAGTGTGTCTCAAATTTTGGTGTCCCCCCTAGTGTATATGGTAATCTAGCATCTCTGCCGTGCTCGAGAAAGAAAGGTGAAACTTGTGTAGCTTCATGAATCGCCGAGTTTATGGCTAGCATAGTTTAGGGCAACTGTGTATCCCATTCTTCACTCTCAGAAGAAATTGCTGCAAGAATGTTTGCAAGGCTCTGGTTTGTTCGTTCGACTCTCCCGTTTACATGAGCGGAATACGCTGAGATGTGTCGTTTTTCGATGCCCTGAGCCCTGCAAAATTCTGAGAATTCCGAACTGGTGAAATATTTCGCATTATCAGTTACGAGAATACGTGGACATCCTCTATGAATGATGTAATTTTCGAAGAGTGCCCTAGAGATACTTTTCGATTTCAAATCTGATAAAGGAACAAGATGAATGTATTTGGAGAACGCGTCTATCATGGATAAATACATACGTATTGCCTGTCTGAGTGGTTTTTAAAGGTCCAAAAAAATCCATGTGACATTTCTCGCCCGGTGACTCACTTTGATCTACTTGCTGTAAGGGTGCTGTGGGTATTTTAAATGCACTTTTGCGAGATAAACAAGTGATGCATGACCTAAGAAAGTTTTTCGTATCTCGGTACATGGAAACCCAATAAAAGTTTTCTGTCAATCTGTTATAGGTTTTAAAAATTTTTAAATGTCCTCAAATTTCTGAATGAACCGATTCTAACACTTTACCCTTTAGAGAATGCGGAACACAAACTTGTTTTCTAACACCTTGCCTAGGTGAACTTTTATTACGTTTGGACAAATGAATTAAGATCCCCTGTTCATCAATTACATAGTTTTCGTACTGTGATTCATTCGTTCGATTTTTTAGTGAGTCTATAATAATTTTCAATTTTGGATCGTCGTTTTGCATTTTTATCAATTCCTCAGTGTTTGGAAATACAATTGTTATGGCGTTTACGCATCGCGATAAATGGTCCGCTACCGAATTCAAGGAACCCTTCACGTAAGTTATTTCGTAATCGAATTCTTCCAATGCTAATTTCCACCTTAAGATTTTCGAGGACGGATTTTTATTCGACAAAAAACCCTCCAAAGCTTTGTGATCGCTGAACACCCGGAGGAATTTTCCTATCAGAAAGGGTCTAAAAAAATTTAGTGCGCAGTATATGGCGAAAAATTCAAGTACTGTAGCACTGTATTTAGATTGAGAGGGATTTAGTTTCTTTGAATAAAAATATAGCGGCTTAATTTCCCTATTTTGGCATTTTTGTTCGAGAACAGCCCCAATTCCCAAGGAAGAAGCATCGGTTGTGAGCTGCAACTCTGCATTCGGATCAGGTAAGGCTAACACTGGGGGGCTCAATATAGCCTGCTTGATATCATCAAAAGAATCTTGCGCTTCTTTATCCCAGATGAAAGGAGTATCTTTCCTGAGTAAGTTAGTTAGTGAGAAGTAAAGCTCTCTTTGCAAAATTCTTTATGTACCTTCTGTAAAAATTGCAACATCCTAAAAATGACTTTACAGACTTCTGATCTTTTGGTGGTGAAAATTCATTTATAGTTACGGTTTTATCTTTGTCAATATGTAATCCCTGAGGTGTTACGATAAATCCCAAAAATTTACATGATTTAGTAAAAAATTGACACTTTGAAGGATTGAATTTTAGTCTGATTTTTATCAAATCTACTAAGAAATTCATTAAGGAGTTTTAAGTGGTCTTCCTGAGTTTTAGAGTAAAGGAGAATATCATCTATATACACAAGTGCCCCTTTATGTAGTAAATCTGCCAATGTATTTGTGGCAATTTGAAATGCTTTCGGTGCGTTGCGAAGGTCGAAACAAATGCGATTAAATTCATATTTATCCCCATCAGGAGTTGAAAAGGCTGTCTTATGCCTATCCCTGCGATCAATTGGAATTTGGTTAAAGGCCGTCTTTAAATCAAGAGAACTAAAATAGTTAGATCCCGAAATCTCATGTAAAATGTCATCTAGAGTCGGAATTTCAAAATCTTGAGTGATAGTAATTTCATTTAGTTTTCTAAAATCTAGAACCATTCTCCATTTATTTATTTGTTTTACAAAAAGCGCTGGGGTATTGTAAGGTGACTTTGATTTTGAAATTATACCTGCTGCCTCCAAATCTTTAATTTGCTTTCTAAATTCTGACCTTAAATTAAATGGAATTTTATACACCGGACATTTTATTGGCTGATTATGCTCTAATTGAATTTTATGGGGTTCCGTTCTAGCTTCCTCTAGCTCCATTGTTGTTCTGGCAAAAGCAGATTCATGTTCTTTTATAATATCAAAAATTGTTGATTTCAGTTTTGCACTTAATCCGGTCATAGTGAAATCTTTTTCTGACAAAGGTTCTGGTGTATGCCTAGAAACTGGAATTTCTGTGGGTAACTCGTCAAAATTATTAACGTAACAAATATTTGTGTGCTTATTTAATGATATCGCCGAATTTGTGGTGTTTTTAATTGTAAGTGTAGCTTGCTTAGTACTGGGGTTGACTTTTATTTTATCGTCTTCGAAAGTTACACCTTTTAGTTTTACTTTAGGATTTTCCCGGATGTTGGCACTAACAATTATGTGTAGAGACTGGCACTTCGACATAAATAACCGAACTCGAATGTGGGGGAATGATTGTCTTTTTCGAAAGTTTTAATTTAATTTCCTCTCCTGCATCTACTATATTAACAGCCGAGCTTCCAAATTTAATTGGCACTAGAATACCCATAATTTGCAAAGTATTGTTTTCTAAATTGATTTTCGCATTTCTATGCTGTAAGAAATCAAAACCTAAAATACCATGGTAATTAATATTTAAATCATTCTTAGTAACATAAAAAATGTGTTCTAATAATAAATTTTCAACGTTTAAGGCAATTTTGTAGCAACCCTTAATTTCTAGCTCTTCACCATTAACAGCTCTGACTGAAATATTAGTTTTAATTTCCTGTACACTTTTTTTTTCTAATTTTTCAAAAATACCCGATCCAAGCAGCGAAATTGTTGCTCCTGTATCAATAAGACACGGGAATTTTATGCCATTCATTTCAACATTTATCAAAGGTAACCTGTAATTAGGGTATGCGCACGAATTGGGAGAAGGACCTACCCTTTCAGTATTATTTAATATATCCTCCTCCCCCTGAAGTTTAACCTTTGCCCATGATTTTGATTGCTACGCCCCCAAGAATTATCGCGATCCCTTGAATTTGACCTATATCTGTCTTGCCTCTGTCGTCTCATATCCCTGTCCTTTTTATAGCATTCAGATAATTTGTGATTTTCACCCCACAATAGTTGCATCTAATTCTTACACGCCCTCGTTCCCTGCTGTACTGAGTAAACGACCCCCTATCCGCGTGAGTATTTCGAAAAGAATCTCCCCGATATTGTGATTGAAACGCGTTTCTGCTTGATTGGCCCTGTATGTTTACTGCGTTAGCTTCGGCTCTTAGTGACTGAACTTCCGTACTAAGTCTAGCTAACTGGCTGGTTAATTCATTAACTATTGTTCTTTGAATTTTGCATCTCTAATTGTTTGATTGTTGCTTCGAAAATTTTATTGTTTCCCTCTTCTTGCGTCGCGATTGCAATAGCTTCATCTAATGTTTGAGGATTTTTGCTTAATACAAAACGCTGAATGCTAATTTTCAAACCTGCTAAATAACGTGCCAGAAGTAAGGTTTGGTTTGATTCAGACGTTCCCGGGGTTTCGCTAATATTTCCTGCAGTGCACACCTGAATTCCCAACTTGCGGATTCTTACGCCGAAATCGAATGCACTCTCTGTTTCTTTTTGTGAGCAAGTTGCGAATTCGTGTAAGGCTGAGGTCACTGACACTTTTCGTTGATACCTTTCAATTAACAAATTGGCTATCGTGTTAAAGTCGCTGTTCCATGCTGTGGTAGAGATAAAATATTCCGCTGCTCCTGTAAGTTTAAGTTTCAAAATTGCAAGTTTCTCTGACTCACACCAACTACTCAACTGGCCGACTTCGTTTATTTTATTGATAAACTGCTTCACACTGACGGAATCATCTCCGGAAAATTTAGGGACCAGTTCGACTAACGACATGTTTGGTACACTGTGATGGACAACTACGTTCCGCGTTATTCTACCTCGGCGATGCCTTTTTAACAAATAAATACGAAATACGTAAAAACACTAATAAATAGATAAATTGAGAAAATAAAATGCACAATACACAGGCAATAACCTAAAAACACCTACAAACATTTCGAAAAAATGCACGATTAAAGAAACATTGTCAACAAAACAATGAATGAAGTGCACTTGATTAACTGATTTTTTTTTTTTTTTTTTGCAAAAATAATTTTAAATAAAGCTAGCTTTAACCATTCTACATAATAAATATGATTAATTTAAACATTCTTCTCGAAACTCTCGCAGATGCGTACCGATTGCATTAGGCTTAAATCGGCATGGCCAACGTGCTAAGTTGAAACATGTGAAAGTTAATTTCAAAGCTAAATTCTTTTTTTTTTTTTAAAAAAAAACATAGAGCACACGAAAAAAAAATATTTTGTGCATCGTTCCAGGTAAAAGGTCACGGCACCAGATGTACCGAAACTAGACCGAAGTTAACTCGCGAGAGCTCGCGCGGGGTCGTAAACGACCCCAGCAGTTTTTGTTTCCAATTCTTAGAATTTCATGGACAGATAAAGGAACCAACCTTTTAGTAGCTGTCTTTGTGTTCGTGATTGACAAGTGGGTGTTGCTAAAATTTCGTTTTTTTCTTTCAATACCTTTAAACTAAGGGGTTTTCTGAGAATGGGGTCGTTTTTGACCCCACGCGAGTCCTGACGTCAGTGAAATTCTCAGAAGGGAACAGGTGTTCAGGATTAGTTCCAATGCATTTATTCGAAGAATTTCGAAAATGTTTGCGAAAAGGAAGTAGCTTCCATCAACCTTGATTCTAGGGACGATTTTTTCCTGTACAAGCATACCGTTGGATTGGAAATGATCAGATTGGAATGATCAGTCCTTTCTCAAAAAAAGGGGTTTATTATTATTTTTTTTGCTTTTCGCAATTCCAATAGTCTTCTGAAAATAAAAAAAAAATGCCGACTCCATACGAGCAGGAGATGGAGCGCCTCCGCAAATTACTAGAAGATGTTGAAAGTGATGAGGATGTTGTTTCAGAGGATGAATGTTTTAGCGACAAAGAGAACTTTAGTGATCATAATAGCGAAAGTGAATTTTCTGGAAGTGAAGATATAGATGAACCTACAACAGACGATATTTTTGTTGGAAGAGACAAAGAAACTGTATGGAACAAGACAAAATTTCGAACTAATATTCGTACACCAGCTCGAAATATAATTACTCATCTTCCTGGACCTAAAGGGAACGCAAGAAACGTTAGTGATGTCTACGATAGCTGGAGCATTTTCTTCAATGATCTAATTATAAACCAAATAGTTGAGTGCACGAACATTTTTATTCGCGACATTTCTAAAAATTATTCAAGAGTGAGGGATGCAAAATGCACAGATCCAGTTGAAATCAAAGCTTTGATTGGGTTATTATACTTAGCAGGTCTTCACAAATCTTCGCATCTCAATGTGAGAGACTTATGGGCAACTGACGGAACTGGAGTTGAGATATTTCGTTGTGTAATGCCGTATAACCGTTTTCTATTTTTGATGAGGTGTTTACGTTTCGACGATATACATACGAGAGATTCAAGGAAACGAAATGAGAAACTGGCTGCAATAAATGACATTTTTGAAGCTTTCAATGCAAACTGCAAGGAAAATTACACTCTAGGGGAATATGTGACTATTGACGAGAAACTGGAGCCATTTCGGGGTCGTTGTGCCTTTAGGCAATACATACCAAACAAACCCGCGAAATATGGAATAAAAATATTTGCACTTGTCGATGCAAGAACTTTTTATACATCTTCCATGGAAATCTACTGTGGGAAAAATACCAAAAAACAGTTCAAGCCGATTGATGTTGTAAAAAGACTTGTAGAACCTCTATACAACACTGGTCGAAACCTTACCACAGACAACTGGTATACTAGTTATCCCTTGGCTAAACATTTACTTTCCAAAAATCTCACCATTGTGGGAACTATAAGAAAAAATAAAAAAGAAATCCCTGCAGAGTTTGTAAACACGAAGAAACGGGAAATACATTCTTCAGTATTTGGATTCCAGAAAGATTGTACTATAGTGTCATATGTTCCAAAGAAAGGAAAATGTGTTTTTTTGTTGTCAACGATGCATAACGATGACACTATAGATGAGGAAACTGGAGAGAAAAAGAAACCAGAGATAATTACTTTCTATAACATGACGAAAGGTGCTGTGGACGCCGTTGATCAAATGGCCGCATCGTACACCACGGCAAGGATAACGAATCGGTGGCCTATGGTAGTATTTTTTTCCATATTGAATGTTGCTGCCATAAACGCACGGATAACATTGTTATCGAAAAAGCAGCCACCTCTGGAGTATAAAAGCCGAAGGATGTTCCTAAAAAAACTAGCATTGAGTTTGATTGAAGAAAAAAGAACAAAATCTCTTGCTACTGAAGAAGAACCTCCGAAAAAAAAGTCTAAAATTTCTGGAAGAAGCAGATGTGCTTTGTGTCCAAGAAACAAGGACAAAAAACGCCAGCAGATTTGCGCATTATGCAAAAATTATACTTGTAAGGAGCATCAAACCATTGTTTGTAACAACTGTAAGTAAGTTTCATATGCATTCTTTTCTGTACGAGTTTTGCATAATAGTTTTTATTGAATGAGGATGAAAATGCTGTGTAAATGTACTTTGCATTTTTCAATAAAGAAGTAATTTCGTAAAAATAGTTTTACATACATTTGCTAAGCTCTTTTTTTTTCCATGCCGTGCTGAACGGAAAAGAACAAAAAGATCGCGCATACTCATTAAAAAAATTTTTTTTCATCAATGTAAACGAAAAAAAAAAAACATTGTAAATACTTCTGAAAAAATAATTAAATAAATTCACTAAAAAATCTTTAAGAAAGCAGAAGAAAAAAAGAAATAAAATGATGGGGTCGTTTTCGACCCCGCGCGAGTACTCGTGTGACAAATAGAGGCGCGAGTTTTCGCGGGTTAAGAGTTTATGAATTTACTTTATCATCTAGCAACGGTCATGGAATAAGATGAAACATCTTAATCAAACAGTTTCATTTATTAATTCGAGGTTAGTTTATCTTACAATGACGTCTACTTTAATTATTACATAACTGAGCATTAATATAGCTAACTAATAAGATTCCAGAGAACTTACCCGCTGGCCAGCCTTGCCGATCGTACGGGGGTGCCGCAAAATGCACCTACTAGCTCCAACGAGCGGGACCACCTGTCCTCTCTCCCTCTGGGTCTCGTCCCGTCTGCTCTCTTTTCATTCTCCCCTGAAGGTGCTGAGGGGGTTACTGGCTATTCAGAATCGGGGAGGAATTGACCGCCAGGTTTGTTGATATTCGCCCTACTGGCTATCGCTGCGCGACACCTTCTTCGTTGCTTCAAACAGCAACTTCTAATTCCAGCTAGTCTGGCCTTTTTTTGCTCTTGCTTCACTGTTAAAAATGGATACTTAAAAATAAGTAAAATGTACTCATTTTTGAGTACTTCACGTTCTTATAATAGCTTTGAGTACTTAACACTTAAATTTGAGAAATGCACGTTCTCATTTTTTTGAGTACGCTCAGGGGCTCGAATATGAGTATGTATCAAAGCACATACTCATATTTTTGAGTACCTACCTGACTCGAATATGAGTATGTATCAACACACACATACTCATTTTTGAGTACATACAGGACTCGAATATGAGTATGTATCAACACACACATACTCATTTTTGAGTACTTACAGGACTCGAATAGGAGTATGTATCAAAACACACATACTCACATTTTTGAGTACATACCAGACTCAAATATTGGTATATAAACTTTTCAAATTTAAGTAAACCGAGTTTCAATTTTTTAATGAATAAACTTTACACTGTAAAAAAAAATCCTGTAAAATTTACGGTTTTAAACCGGCAGCTGAGTTGGTTGTGGAAAACTAAAAATTGCAGAGTAAATCCGTAATTATAACGGTTTTTTACCGTATGAGAACATTTTTTTCCCGTTATAGTTACGGAGTAAATCCGTAATCAGAACGGTTTTTTACCATAGGAGGAAAGTTTTTTCCCGTAAAAGTAAATCCGTAGTTATAACGGATTTTGACCATACAAGAATTTTTTCCCCGTATTATTTACGGAGTGAATCCGTAGTAACAACGTTTATATACTGTACTGAAATATTTTCCACGTTAAAGCTACAGAGTAAATCCGTAATTGCAACGGTTTTTTACCACAGGAGAAGTTTCCTTTGTAAAAGTTACGGGGTAAAGACGTAGTCACGGTTTTTTGCCATAGGAGAAGTTTTTCCCGTAAAAATTACAAAGTAAATTCGTAGTCGCAAAGAAATTTTACCATAGAAGTTGAAATTTTTCCCATAAAAGGTAAAGTAAATTGAAAATCACGACTTTTCTTTCCATAAAAGGAAAAGTGTTCCCCGTAAAAATTATGAAATAAAACTTCATGCTTTTTTTTCTCCGTATGAGACTAGGTTTTCCCCATAAAAGTTGCATACTAAATCCATAGTCAATGTTATTTTATTTACCATATATAAACGAATTTTCTCCAATAAAGTTTTTAAAAAAAATCAATTTTTTAACCACATGTCAAACAAAGGTTCAATACCTAAGTTAGACGACCCTCTATAGGTTTTTAAAAAATCGTTAACCAGCTCATTTAGTCAAAAGTTAATGATGAACAAATGAAAAACAAAATTCCTAATTTCCATCCTCTTTTTCAAATCAGCATTATCAAAGTTAAAGTGTATCAAAGTAAACTTCTGCAATAACCTTTTATTAATAACAAATTTTTAAGTTTCAGTGAAATGTATAGCATATAATAATTGTGATTATCTTCATGAGTGAGAAATACAATACTTTCAACATTCATTGCAAGTATGTAATCCATCATTTAAATTAAGTATAAAAGTTGAATACTGCCCATATAAACAATACTTATATTTGATCCTTTATTTTGAATTTTTTTCCATAGACAGTGAAAACAAATTTTTTCAACTCTTAATGATAAAATATCCATATGATTTTAACAAAGTAGTTATGAAATATATATATATTGGTTATTGTTGTATCATATAGAATATGTTAAATCCCACTTAGTTTCAGCAAGTGTTGATATAATACACAGCATGTTGTCATTTATTTCATATTTTCAAAAGTAAAAAAGTTCACTAATTAAAATTGCTTTTCACATTAGTATTAAATTTTGTATATAATATTTTCAAATTAAATTTTTTTTTTTTTTTTTTTTTTTTTTTTTTTTTTTTTTTTTTTTTTTTTTTTTTTTTTTTTTTTTTTTTTTTTTTTTTTTTTTTTTTTTTTTTTTTTTTTTTTTTTTTTTTTTTTTTTTTTTTTTTTTTTTTTTTTTTTTTTTTTTTTTTTTTTTTTTTTTTTTTTTTTTTTTTTTTTTTTTTTTTTTTTTTTTTTTTTTTTTTTTTTTTTTTTTTTTTTTTTTTTTTTTTTTTTTTTTTTTTTTTTTTTTTTTTTTTTTTTTTTTTTTTTTTTTTTTTTTTTTTTTTTTTTTTTTTTTTTTTTTTTTTTTTTTTTTTTTTTTTTTTTTTTTTTTTTTTTTTTTTTTTTTTTTTTTTTTTTTTTTTTTTTTTTTTTTTTTTTTTTTTTTTTTTTTTTTTTTTTTTTTTTTTTTTTTTTTTTTTTTTTTTTTTTTTTTTTTTTTTTTTTTTTTAATATCTACAAAAATACATTATCAACAGTCCTAATAAACAAGTACAACCTTTTAAGTATGTATTAGTACACAAATTCTGTAATTAGCAGGTCATTTGTCCCCGCCCAAATAGATTATTTTTCTACTAAGTTAACTTTTTGCTTTGAGGGGTACTTCACAATCCAAAGTGATCAAGAACTGAACAATTAAGTAAAGTATTAGGGATCATTCATAAATGATGTCACGCTTTGAAGGGGGAGGGGGTGTTAGTGCAATTGTGACAAGGGGAGGGGGTAACAAGTGTGACATCATGCTTATGCAACGTAACATGACATGTGACAAAGGAAAGGGGGGAGGGGGTCAAATATATGAAAAAAAGCATGACATCATTTATGAACGATCCCTTAAATCTAATAATAACAAATTTACTTTTTCCTAATTCACTTAAAAATTTTGCAGATATGAACAGACAATTTTCCTTTGCTATTTCCAACACAATGACCTGTTGATCCACTCCTATAATAATAATGGAAAAATGGTCATGCACAGAAGATAATCAGACTGCACTTTGAAATGTCCCAGGGCGGAAGAGCTCTGAGCGTGAAAAAATATTTTTTATTAATACCAAAAGATTTTAAAATATTGAAGTGGTTTTTTCGGTTTTAAATAGCACATTTCCCCTTTCCAACTTTACAAAATCTTCAAAATTTCAGTTTACAACCTTGAGCCACATGTTTGTGTATTTTAGATAATTTTATTGCAAAACTTTTGCTTTTACCAATGAAACCTTTTAGAATTGCTACTAAGAGTTGGACGCACGCTGGAAAGAAAAATGATGAAATTTGGTTTGCTTAATATTTGCAAAACGGATTTTTTTTGGTCATAAATAGCATTGTTCTAAAATAGCACTATTCTGAGCTTTAATTTTGCATGGATTTAAATTAATCATGTGTAAACCATCTAAACATTTAACTAGAAAAAGCAACATAACACACCTGACCGCATGAAAATATTGAGCTGCTTATGTCTACTACAGAAGTATCTAAAATTAAACCTTAGCTCTTATGAATTGTTTAAGTATACCTGCCTGTTTAAACCAAAATATGTTTTTTCACTTGAAATATCTTTTTTTCTCATTCATTGGAAAGGGGAAAATGCTATTTACAACCGAAAGAATTCTGGTTTGCAATTGTAAACAAACCCACAAACACATTTAATACATTCAAATGGTAATGATTGTGATCAAAATATATACACACGTAAATAACTAAGCAGTAATAATAGTAATGCAATAAAAATAGTAAAAGGAGAATTTTGTTGACGCTGAATTTCGTAAACATTATTTCATGCTTTGAAAATTTTCCCGTCGCAAAGCGTGGATTTTTCAGGAAATGAAATTTTGAAAATTTGAGTGTAAAAAAAGAAAACCTAGGATTACCACAATGTAGTGGTGAAAGAGAGCTTTCATTTAATACTAAAATTTGTAATTGAGAGTTGCAATGTTGAAGAAGAGCTGGAAAATTACTTAGTTTGTGGTATTCGCATCCTAAATCACTCTTAAAAAAACAACTCCAAAAAGTTAAATAGTTAAAAAAAAATTCCACAAATGCTGGAAAGGTTATGTTTGTTGGCACAAATGGGACTCCACTGTAGCAAAAAATTTCATGATGAACTTAGAATTCTCAAGAGAAGTGCAAAAGGGGTACCAAAAGTGCCGTCGGTAATGTAAATGAATTGCAATCTATCAAAACAGCTTATATTTGTAAATTAATGGGAGAACTACATAATTATTGATTTAGAGAGGAACTGTATCCCAGATGGAGTTTCAGAATTGCAAAAATTTCTTTGACATTATAGAAATTAGTGAGAAAACTGAAAAAAGGGCTCAAAAAGGCCTTCGAGAATGGAAAAACTGACTATCTGAAAATCTGACATCAAAAGCTTAACTAGTGAAATTAATACTTAAACAGTGGTATAAATAGGAACCCTGACACTTATTAAACATGACTGAAGCATATGAACATGAAAAATTTTAGCAGAAATTTAAGAAATTTTGAAAAAGCAAAATTGCATCAACGCTCGAACAGCTGCGGCAAAGTTAGATAATATGACTAAGATACTAATAATCTTTCAGAGAATGATTAAAATGATATTAATTAGAAAGAGGAGAGACTGCTTAATGAAGGCTTAAAATCCATTTTTGCGTGCCTGTGGCCTAGTTAAGGGCTTCTGAGTGCTAAAAAAACCTCTATAAAAGACAAATTTTACAAGGGTTGAAAAATGCTGAAACTGAATAAAAATATAGGAATTCTGGAGCTAAATAACTACTCATTGTTGTGCAGGGCTTGAATAGCTAATGGAATAACTGAAAAAGATTTAATAATTAGTAAAACTGTACTCCCCACAGACGGGAATTTAGATAGACTCTAGGGGAGGAAGGGGGCCAAAAATTAAGAGAAAAACTGGAAATTCCACTGAATTTGCAGTAATTTTAAGTGAACTTGGCAGATTGCGTGAAATAAAATAAGATTTTATCGTTCGAAAAGTAGTCATGATAAAAATTTAATAAAATAAACAGTGATTTTGAATGCAGCGTGCAAAAGGGCACTTTTTGAAGAAGTCAATTCTTAAGCATTAAATTACTAGTTGGGTAAATAAATTCTATTTCTTTTGATTGTACAGGGTAAAATAACTAATTAAATACCTTTTAATTATTATAAATGGATGGGAGTTAACACGAAACAATTTATACCTATGGAGATATCAGTGAATTAGAAAACTTAAAGGCAGTTCTTAGGGTTAAGATAAATTTAATACTCAATAATAGTCAATACTTCTTATTTTTAATACAATACTTAATAAAAAAAAATTTGTTAGTTTATTATTGTTAATGGATTCAAGTTTTTCAAGTCACTCCTACTTACATTATACACAAAAAGAAAATTATAAAGTATAGAAGAAATGATGAAAAACTGTTTCTGAAATTCAGGAGCAAAACACGTGCAAAAGAATTAGCTAAGAATTAGGCAATGGAATTTGATTAAATAACGATTATTTGCATAATAAAAAGTAAAATAATATTTCTTACTTTCAAAGTTAGCGTAGAATTCCATCATTTTCAATTCTTCCAGCTTTTCCTTAACGAACTCCATTGTTGTTTTCCACCAAAACTAAACTTCCACCAGCCGGCAGTTGAGAACGCACATGTTCAAAATCACCGGCGTATTCTTGCGCGCTACGTAATACATTTGCTCAAGATATAGTTCGTAATTTCGAAGAGTGAAAACTTGCATGTTCTGCACGTTAAAAGGTTCATAATACTACACGCATTCACTAAATAATTTCTTTTGCCATTTTTAATATGCGATTAGAATGACAAGTGATTATATTTATATCTACCCAGAAGCTCATTTTTTAATCAGAATCATCACCTGTATTTGAGCGCTTAATGTTCTCGTTTTTGAGTTTATTTTACTTAAAAAAAACAAGTACATGGAAGTACTTATTTTTAAGTAGATTTTTTTTTAACAGTGTTGTAAGCCATTTAGAGTTTTCTTGAATGTATTTGAATTTAACAAATATTTTCAATCAGTCAATGCCATATTTCTCCAAAGCTGCTCGAAATGTCAATTTTTCCATTTCAGCATTTTCTAAATCGTCTGCATTATAAAACTTTATATAGCTTTGTTCCAGTAACTCTCGTAAATTATAAACACCTTCTTTGGTCAAAACAAAACCAAACATATCATATAATAATTAACCTGAATTAGATTGACTGTAGTGTACTGTTATCTGTGTGTATCACTTCACACCACATAACGTACAAAACTAAAAATACTTTATTATTTTTTAAAGAAACATAAAAGACGAAATAACAATAACTAGATGTTAATTATGAACATATGCCTTACATCATACTGGGGGTGCTTTCACACCAAAGGCGACTAAGACAATATCCTTGTCTTTTCTCATCTACGCAAGCGCACAGCATTTTTTTACCTTAAAAAATATTCTCTGCGCTTGTGCAGGTGTGAAAATACATGAATATTGTCTTTGTCGCCTTTGGTGTGAAAGCACCCTCACAGGATGATATGAATACAAGAAGCATTCTTGGTGATTACGAAAGTGAACAGCATAACATCCAGCTACAAGTTGTAAATTGAGAAGGTAAAATTGGCGCGAAAAGGTAGTTACCTATCACAAACATTGGTACAGATATAAATTGATTAATAATCATCACTTTTAAAGATCTATAATAAGCAATAGATTTTGTCTCATTTCACCTCGTTTTACAGTAGGCTATGAAATGAAAGAATGGAGATTTTCAACTTTGTGACGGTTACCATTTTTAATTATTCTATCGGATATGTTTTTTTTTTTTGTAAAAAAATTTACTTTCAACTTGTCTTGTTTGTTGCAGTTATGTACACTATGCATCTTTTCTGAAGAACTGTATTTAAACATATCCCCGTTTCTGGCACTGAATTTGATAACTACTCAATAAAAAATATACTTGATAACTACTCATTTGAAGTAGTTAAGAACACATATACAAGCAGCCCATTAGAAATTTTAAAAAACTACTCATTACATTTACAAAAAAAAAAAAAAAAAAACTTTGTTGATGTTTTAAAAGAAGAATCCTTCTACAATTTTTAGATCAAAGTATTTATATATATTTTAGCAATTTTTAGGACTTTAAAATGTCGCTAAAATGCACGGTAAATTTTAAACTCCTTTATAAGTCATCCTTTTTAAGTAGTCCAACTCTAGAGTTTCCTAAAAAATATTTCGAAATTTAATTGCATATATGTAATTGCATATATGTTTGTCTGTTATGTTGCAAACGTTAAAACTAAAAGCAGTAAACTCTGAATCAGAATTGGACTACTCAAAAACGGTTTAGGTGGTAAAATAGTTGAAGTTCTAGAAACTTTCCTATAGGGTAAATGTGGGATAGTTGCCAAACTTTTTGAAATGTGCGATTAACATAGAGAAGATGAGAATTTAAAAATCTGTAACTTTTGTGATGGTTAGTGTACTTATAAATGAACAAAATAATTTGCATAATTTGATACTGTTTGTATTATTTATATTTAGTTACAAATAAAATAAATAACCTTATGAATGAGGATAGATGCCTACTATGTAGGTTAGACGCCGCTATGATATTTTGACTTGTGGGATAGTTGCCCTAAGAAATTAATGAAAGAATATTATGGTTTTCTTAACTTAACATTTACTAAATAATACAATCAACTGAACTTAAATATGTTGTATTAATTATAATAATCATAATTTTTTGATAAAAAAATACATCCTAACTTTACGTTAGATGGCACAATCATCTTTGGTGTTAAATTAAAAATAATTATCACAAATTCTTATTAAGCAGTGCCTTGCACAAAATCTTAACTATATCTTTTTTCTATTACATATATTTTTTAAAAATATTTTAATGTGTTTTGTTTTGTTTTTTTATTTCCAAGGGTTTTTTTTTTACGCAATTTATAATTTTTTATCCTTTTTTTCTTGACGTAGTTTTAAACGCTTACATTGATTACAGTAATCGCCGTACATTGTGCAGGTTTCGTGCAGCCAATTTCTACACATGATGCACTGAATCCAGTCTATTTTCGATTTTGTCGTTTCAAAATCTTCGCAGCATTTAAAAGTGCTTCGTAGCTTTCCTTGGAAATTTCGCCAATTTTTGTTATAGTCTGAACATTGCGAACAGAACGCTGAATTGTATTTTGAGTATTCACGTTTTTATTTTGATTTCTTCCTGTAAACCATTGTTTCTTGGATATTTGTTCTTTTGTCTTTTTCTTAACATTAGATTCATTTTCTATTAGTAGAGAATCATCAGAGTCACAAGTCTCCTCTGAAGCTGATCTCGACCTTTTTTTAGTCATTGTTTTGGCTTGTTTGCTGCTTTTACACGGTATGTTAGGAGTAGCTTCACCTTTATTTTTCTTAGCAGCAATGTTCTCCTTGGAAGTCAGAACTGTAGCAGACTGTGTTCATCTTTTGTAGAAAGGAACCGGAATTTTCGGTACAGGAGAACATTCTTGCAAATACTTGCTAGGCGTATCCTTCTGTATACCTGCACTAGGCAGCTGAGGAAGCAAAGATGGAGAATTGGGAAGATCCCGTTCCGCTGTGTTAGAGCTACTAGAAGACTCGTGAATTAGATCTGGATTTGGTAGTGAAGAACTTCGAGTTCGAATCAAAGTAGGCCTAACGGCGAACCTCGTTGTCGTCTAAGCTTCGTAATGTCGGATTACTACATGAGGGACCAGGTAATTGTTCATCAGTCTAGATGGAATGCCATAACGACGTGATACTTCATTAAGAGAACTATTGTTTTGTCTCATCTCTTCAAAAGTGCTTTTAAGAGCGTCTTCGGTCCACACGCCTCGGGGCCGTGCTCCTTCTTTGCGCACGTACTTGCGTGGCATTTCTAGAAATCAAGAAAATAATTGAGTTCATGATACAATGTGGGATAGATGCCTCTAAGGGCATCTATACTCACAAAAACTGGGGCATCTATCCTTATTGCGTGGGATAGACGCCCTCTAATTTAACTAATAAATCGTGTTGAAAAATACTGATATAACATTTAAATGCTTGTATTTGATACATAAATAGATTATAAATACAAAAAAATAAACACTTTATAGCATCAAAAGTTCCAGGCGCAAAGATTATACGTAACCCAAATCCACCAATCTGTCGTCATTTAATTCGTTTTTCGCTGCACAACTCACAACACGTTCATTTCAACAAAGTGCGAGGCATCGACTGACGGAAGTGAGGGGGCAAGCTTACATTGAAACAAAACACTGCGGGTGTAATTCTCGCACAAATCGCTACACGCTTACTTAGGCATCTATCCCCCTATGACGTCAATCCCACATTTACCCTATAGAATTGCGGTGCAACCAGGGCCCGACTTGCAAGTTTTCATGCCCAGGGCACTTTCAATTTTTCCTGCCCCCCTGTAATTGTTACCTTATATATATATATATATATATATATATATATGTATATATATATATATATATATATATATATGTATATATAAAAGCAGGTGTGTGTATGTGCTACGGTTATTGTGAAATTAACTAAATAATTAACTAAGAGTAAAGTGTTATGAAAAATTACAAGCGGTTATTATTAGCTAAACCAATTATTTTATAATACAATTTTTTAAAAAGGAAGTTAAATGCTATTATTGAAAAATTGCACCCAGGGCACGGGCCCCGGGTGCCCGTGCGATTGTCAGGGCCTGGGTGCAACTGGCATCATTGAAATTGGACCAATCTCGGTGATGCCGGTGCAACCAGACAGGGGACAGCAGTCAGACCACATTCTCCTCTCAAAAGCCCTTGGCCTCAAGCTACATTTTCATGTACTTTCTCAATAATACTTCATTGATAACAATAATTTAACTATTAATTACAAAAATTAATTTATTAATTTTAATTAATCAATTAAATGTTTATTATATGCCGAAAAATGACGTAGCTTCCAAAATGTAACCAAATGAACGCAAAGTTGTTTGATAAAATAAAAACCCATCTACTCACGGAAAATCCAATGCCAACTTACAACCCACATAAAAGGGTTGCGGGAGCCTTTCTCATATCCCAGAATTGTTTTGAAGATACGAAATATTTTGAAAAGAAAAGGTAAACTAAACTTTTTTTTTCTTCAGAGGTTTAATTCCCCGTTGAGTCGTTTTTATTGTTTTTTGTATATTTTATTTCCTCTTGTTTTCCTCAGTTGTTCAAATTTTAAGAGTAAAAATAAAGGATGATTGTGAATGTGCATGGAAGAAGAAAATAACAAAAGAGAGTTAATGCAAGCAATGAATATCAAGAACACAAAATGTAAAGTGAAGAACTGGAGATCAGAGAAGGGGTTGGGGGGAGGAATAATGGAAGGTAAGGGGATAAAAATATTTTAATGTGTTTTGTTTTGTTTTTTTATTTCCAAGGGTTTTTTTTTACGCAATTTATAATTTTTTATCCTTTTTTTCTTGACGTAGTTTTAAACGCTTACATTGATTACAGTAATCGCCGTACATTGTGCAGGTTTCGTGCAGCCAATTTCTACACATGATGCACTGAATCCAGTCTATTTTCGATTTTGTCGTTTCAAAATCTTCGCAGCATTTAAAAGTGCTTCGTAGCTTTCCTTGGAAATTTCGCCAATTTTTGTTATAGTCTGAACATTGCGAACAGAACGCTGAATTGTATTTTGAGTATTCACGTTTTTATTTTGATTTCTTCCTGTAAACCATTGTTTCTTGGATATTTGTTCTTTTGTCTTTTTCTTAACATTAGATTCATTTTCTATTAGTAGAGAATCATCAGAGTCACAAGTCTCCTCTGAAGCTGATCTCGACCTTTTTTTAGTCATTGTTTTGGCTTGTTTGCTGCTTTTACACGGTATGTTAGGAGTAGCTTCACCTTTATTTTTCTTAGCAGCAATGTTCTCCTTGGAAGTCAGAACTGTAGCAGACTGTGTTCATCTTTTGTAGAAAGGAACCGGAATTTTCGGTACAGGAGAACATTCTTGCAAATACTTGCTAGGCGTATCCTTCTGTATACCTGCACTAGGCAGCTGAGGAAGCAAAGATGGAGAATTGGGAAGATCCCGTTCCGCTGTGTTAGAGCTACTAGAAGACTCGTGAATTAGATCTGGATTTGGTAGTGAAGAACTTCGAGTTCGAATCAAAGTAGGCCTAACGGCGAACCTCGTTGTCGTCTAAGCTTCGTAATGTCGGATTACTACATGAGGGACCAGGTAATTGTTCATCAGTCTAGATGGAATGCCATAACGACGTGATACTTCATTAAGAGAACTATTGTTTTGTCTCATCTCTTCAAAAGTGCTTTTAAGAGCGTCTTCGGTCCACACGCCTCGGGGCCGTGCTCCTTCTTTGCGCACGTACTTGCGTGGCATTTCTAGAAATCAAGAAAATAATTGAGTTCATGATACAATGTGGGATAGATGCCTCTAAGGGCATCTATACTCACAAAAACTGGGGCATCTATCCTTATTGCGTGGGATAGACGCCCTCTAATTTAACTAATAAATCGTGTTGAAAAATACTGATATAACATTTAAATGCTTGTATTTGATACATAAATAGATTATAAATACAAAAAAACAAACACTTTATAGCATCAAAAGTTCCAGGCGCAAAGATTATACGTAACCCAAATCCACCAATCTGTCGTCATTTAATTCGTTTTTCGCTGCACAACTCACAACACGTTCATTTCAACAAAGTGCGAGGCATCGACTGACGGAAGTGAGGGGGCAAGCTTACATTGAAACAAAACACTGCGGGTGTAATTCTCGCACAAATCGCTACACGCTTACTTAGGCATCTATCCCCCTATGACGTCAATCCCACATTTACCCTATAGAATTGCGGTGCAACCAGGGCCCGACTTGCAAGTTTTCATGCCCAGGGCACTTTCAATTTTTCCTGCCCCCCTGTAATTGTTACCTTATATATATATATATATATATATATATATATATGTATATATAAAAGCAGGTGTGTGTATGTGCTACGGTTATTGTGAAATTAACTAAATAATTAACTAAGAGTAAAGTGTTATGAAAAATTACAAGCGGTTATTATTAGCTAAACCAATTATTTTATAATACAATTTTTTAAAAAGGAAGTTAAATGCTATTATTGAAAAATTGCACCCAGGGCACGGGCCCCGGGTGCCCGTGCGATTGTCAGGGCCTGGGTGCAACTGGCATCATTGAAATTGGACCAATCTCGGTGATGCCGGTGCAACCAGACAGGGGACAGCAGTCAGACCACATTCTCCTCTCAAAAGCCCTTGGCCTCAAGCTACATTTTCATGTACTTTCTCAATAAGACTTCATTGATAACAAAAATTTAACTATTAATTACAAAAATTAATTTATTAATTTTAATTAATCAATTAAATGTTTATTATATGCCGAAAAATGACGTAGCTTCCAAAATGTAACCAAATGAACGCAAAGTTGTTTGATAAAATAAAAACCCATCTACTCACGGAAAATCCAATGCCAACTTACAACCCACATAAAAGGGTTGCGGGAGCCTTTCTCATATCCCAGAATTGTTTTGAAGATACGAAATATTTTGAAAAGAAAAGGTAAACTAAACTTTTTTTTTCTTCAGAGGTTTAATTCCCCGTTGAGTCGTTTTTATTGTTTTTTGTATATTTTATTTCCTCTTGTTTTCCTCAGTTGTTCAAATTTTAAGAGTAAAAATAAAGGATGATTGTGAATGTGCATGGAAGAAGAAAATAACAAAAGAGAGTTAATGCAAGCAATGAATATCAAGAACACAAAATGTAAAGTGAAGAACTGGAGATCAGAGAAGGGGTTGGGGGGAGGAATAATGGAAGGTAAGGGGATAAAAAAGGAGGAAGGATTGCAAAAACCGAAGGAAGTAAGAATTTTTGTTTAAAATGAAAGAAGAAAAACTTGCTTCTGATTGAATGAAATAGGCAATTTTCTTCTTTTTTCTCCACTTGACATTGCTTTACAAATTAAAGGGTAAATCACTCGCACAAAAAATAACATAAATAGCGCAAGCAGAAAAAAAAAAGAACTAAGCATTCGTTGGGTTTTTTTTCTGCTGCACTTCTGTCTCTCTATATTTAAAAGAAATATATTTCACTTTGCCCAAACAATAACACTTCAATTCGATTCCACTTAGCTAAGCTTCAGGTAAAATATACATGCTTGGTGTTAAACGTATAAAAACGTACTTCTGAACAGCCGCGTACCATATACAACAAACCGAAACAGCACTAACAGCGTTGCCATTCAGCATTTTCAAGTATACAAATGTGCAGAAAGAATTCAAAAACATTTTTTCTACTTCCTTTTGTCCATTTGTGCTCTTAAAACGTTGGATTTCTATTCTTACACCCTTCACAACGCTATTTATCCAAGAAACTTACCCTTTAAAGTCATTTTTAAATTACATGGTACAGTTTTATTGGTTGACCTAAAAACTGCAATACCAATTGTTACCAAAAGAAGAAAAAAAAAAGTTGTCGTAACTTCAGAACGAAACCGTTTACATCCCAGATGGTACCATTTAAATTTTATTGTTGCTTTTTATTGTTTTCCTGGATTGATGTACTTATAATTTTGACGGTGCACTGCCAAGGAATAACTTCGGCGGTGGTCCCTTTTCGATTAACATCCTATCAGCAGCAGGGATATGTGCCCTATATTTAAATAATGATTACATTTTACTATATTTTGATAGATATTCTCATACAAAGTTTTTAATTTCTATAACTATCGATATGAATTTCACTCTTTCCGGTTTGAAATGGACACACGCCCTTTTCTTCCATTTTTTTTTTCTTTTTTCATTAAACAATTAGAGACTTATAGTTGGTTTAAAAAATTTCTGAACAAATTCCATAAAACACTTTCCTGAGATTACTGACGAAATATTCAACATAGAAACCTAATAGTTTTTGGATTTCCAGAAATATCGTCAAAGGATTGGTTGCAGTGTTTCGAGACAATAGTTGTTCCCCAGTCAGTGTTGAAATAAATTTTATTTCATCATATAAACGTCAACCAACTGCGTAAAACAGTTCTTGTGGGTATCAAAAAGCTTTTACTATTAAGCTGACTAGTTGTAGAATGTTCAGTAAGTTGTTAAAGAACTCAATACCATTTTTTCCAACATTGAAAGAAAATAATTTTCGGATTAAGTAATCATAGATTAGGTTTTAAAAAAAATATTTATTATTTTATTTTATGAAAGTGTATAAATTCTAAAAAAAGCAATTTTTTCCGAATTTTATCAAAATTTCAAGTAACTCAAAGTAACCTGGCTGCTACTCAAAAAATTTCAGGTCACTAGATATGGCAAAAAGTAGGTCAACTAGTTATTGCAATTTACAAATAAAAATTTACTAGGAAAAAAATCAGAACCTAACCTAAAAAAATTTATGAGTATCTGGACCCTGTCTAAAATTACTTGCCGACTCCTGCCTTAGTTCTTCACCAAAATATAATAGTACTAATTGATACGTGCTCAGTATTCTTTGGCTCACTGGATGCATCTCAACTTGCGAATGAGATGAGATTTTCTGTATTGGAAAGATGGTAGCTGTGCAAGGTTTTTATAGTTTTTTACTACCCAAAATAGTAGCTGTAAAACATAATTAACTATACAATCTTTATTTGTTGAATTCTATTATGAATTACTCTTTTTTTATTTTATTTTCATTAAAATATTTGATACTAAAAGAGAAAAAAAAATGTAGAAAAAACTACGTCTACAAGATTCATCATACAACAAATGAAAAGACTATTTTTACCGCAGAGAAAATAACATCTCATGCTACAGTCGCTATGGCAACTACCATAAGACAAAACGTTCAGTTTTTTCGAAAACAAATGTTTTTCCATTCTTACAAAGCAACAGGTTGAAGCTCTTTTCTATCACAAAGTCTATGACACAAGGTTTTAGGTCAAAGCAATTGAGAAAAACTAGTGAAAGTCAGAAATCTGATATGTTTGCTTTAGTTTTTAATGAAATGCACATGTTGGATCTAATAACTTGTTTGGTTTGGAGAGACAAAGAAATGAAAGTATATTTGCTTCGGTGGATATGCACTTTGGTTTTAGCGTTGGATTGAATCTACACTTACATCTCTACACTGTGAAAAAATTTCTGTTACTTGGCACCCTTTTTGGTGCTCAGTAACATCAAAGGTGAAAATTATTCATTTTTTGATATATTTTAAATTTTTTATGCGTCTGTTTGTAGAAATATGGACAGTATAATGTTTTTTTAGTTCTCATTTACGTATCAAAATTCATTACGGTTGCTCATTTTCATATTAATGAGCAATTCTTATGAAATTTTGATGCGTAACTGAGTTAAGAAACTTCATGTGCTAGACAATATAATGCTGTCTATATTTTTTACGCAGACATAAAAAAATTAAATTACATTAAAAATAAGTAATTTTCAACTTTGGTGTTACTGAACATCAAAAGAGGCTGGAACTATAGACCAAAATTTTTACAGTATGTAAAAGACCTTTTACTCACAGCGTCTCTATTCTTTTAGACTAGGGTCTGTAAGTGATCTTCTTTCGTGGTTCAAATTCAATACACTTCAGTTTAAAAACAAAGTTTATCGTTGAATATGAATATGAGAAGCAACATTGTCGTGCATAAAAATTGCAAAATAAATTGCACATACACGTTTTGGGGTTCCAAGGAGCCTTTTTTTTTTATTCATTCAAAAAGTTGTGAGCAAACAAGATATAAGATTCTAAACAAGTAAAACTTAGATCCCGAAGCTCAAAACCTTTTGCATTGATAAAGGGAAAGGTTGTACAGTTCTGCCATGAACCAAAGCAAGCCGGCTGGCAGAGTGCCAAGAAGAATCCATTCGTGTTCAAGGGAGAAACTGCTGGTATAAAGAATGGGCCTCTAACTTCTAGTTCCTTTAGCATACTTGATTGCTTCCAAACTGATGCTATATGCCAGTTTATAAATTTAGTTTCTTTCACCAAAGAAACAAACATTCTGATTTGCGTACTAAATAAAAGCACCTGCAAAACAAACTTAACTAAAACTCGAAGGGATTCGTCCTTTTCTGCCATGCGCAGAAGCGTCCAACTATCAAAATTCCGTAGTCGAATTGTATCTCCGAAGCACGTGTGTGCAGTTCAATTTGCAATTTTCGTGTGTCACAAAATTGGTGACACACGAAAATAAAAAAAAGTTAAACATTTGCTACTTAAATTTTACAGCGTTTAAGATTCAACATTAGATAATCACATCTTTTTAATGACCATCGATCATCATTTTTCTTCAGAACTTCAGCATTTACCCATTCAGTAAATTAAAAATAGAATTTAAAATATTAAACGGTTTAGCATTTGTAATCATCACTGATGTATATTTACTTTTACGTTGCAAAAAATTCGTCCAAATATTTAGCTTTCAGTGATTGTTCAATTCTGCACTCTGACTGCTCAATTTTTTTTTTTTATCGAATTCACTTCAATTATTTTATAAGGTTTTTATAACACTTTAAACGAATATTTTACTTTTACCTAAAAGAAACATTTTGCATTTAAAGAATAAATTCGTCTACGCCCTCCCATTACTTCTGATGTGAAATTTGAGATGAATACAATGGTTTCGTTTTGAGTGATAAAATAAAGGCACATATTGTGAATAATTACCGTCTAAAGAACTTCCATCAACTAACGACCGATCAAAATTATACACGATTATCCACACTGTTTAACCTCATCGTAAAATATTTTCTTTAAACAATTGCTTTCTGGGAATTTTTAATGTTGCTATACTTATGGTATAATTATAAATTTCTTGCTCAATTTAGAAAGTAATGAGGTTTTATTTATTTATTTATTTTTTTACTGATTTTAATTAATATCATGCTTGAAATCTCATTACTGTACGTGAATCTACCATTTAATTTTCATAAGAACAATCCATAAAGACAAGCCAAATCAAAATAATGATTAAAAAAAAATAATAATCCTCATAACAACAATACGGAAAGACCCCTCTTGCTCTCAGAACTTCATGCAATCGAGCTCACCAAAAACGAGTTTGTATCAAATCGAACTATCAATGGCCTTCGATTTGATCCAGTTCTGCAAAACACAGCAAACAATTACCCAGCTATCTCCTAACGTGTACCTTCCTGAAAGGGGGTGCCCTTTCTAACCCTTGCTAGCACGGCCGTCACCTGACTATCATAATAATAATAAATTCCAGCGAAACAGCCCTCCGATGCTAAGTTGATTCGCATGGACAGAAACAAGTTTCTGAAACCAGTTCCCTTCATTTTCCTTAACACCTGGCCTGGACTGGTAATATCAACTTTCAGTGTCAAGATCCTCTGGCCCGGGCATTTTAGATTTCTTTTTATATTTCCCATTATATACGCCTCACGGTAACGATGTGCCGGTCACTCAAATATGAAGAAGAAACAGTTTAGAAAACACTGGGCACATTGTGCAACTTTTGCTAGATGGATGGAAGTTTGATCAAAAGAAGAAGGAACTTGGAGTAAGATTCCATTACCCCACTACTGACTCTAACTATTTGAAATCATTAAAACCAGTGCTTCACAAAATTTGCTTAAAATTGTCTGTTTGGATAAGGTTTTTTTGTGAGAGAAAAATATATAATTTATTGGAAATTTATAAAGAAGCAATGTTGAAAAAGCGAGTTGTAATTAAAATGATAAATATTAGTTAAAATCAAAGATTATGCAATGTACAAAGATTATGTAATTGCTGGTTGCGAATAATTATAGAATTAAATCGGGTATCCGGTATCAGACAAATGTTTTTAATATCCGGAATCTGATTCGGCCACTGCACGAAATACCCAGTTATCCTGCATATCAAAATTGATTTTTAGCCTACTTTCCCGTGAAAGTAAAAAATAAATTAAAAAAGCATGAAAACAGGCTTAATGTATAGATAAAATATCGGTAAAAATAAAGAAAAGTCAAAAAATAAGTGAAGTAATTAAACAGAGATTGAAAAAAAAAAAAGTTGGGTTTTGAGATGGGGAAAATGTCGGTCGGTTTTCTGCCCCCTCCCCCCCTATAACTTTTGAGGGAATTGTCCAATTCGAAAGATTTTTTTTTTTTTTTTTTTGCATTCGAAAGAGCTTGGCGAGGATATCTTATTTCCAATTTTACTTTTTGATTTGAACAACTTGTCGTTCAATTTTGAACAGTTCAAAAAATTTTACCATTAGCGCCTATGGGTGAAAATGAAGCAAATTACGTCTCTGGACACAACTTTGGACACAAGGTCCAAGTTCCTATATACAAGCTTACTGGAAGAAGCTCTTGGCGTGAAATATTGATTTGAACAATTTTTGTTCATTTTTGAGCAGTTCAAAAAAAAAAAAAAAAAAACATAGCGCCTTCGGGGAAATTTCAATCCCATATAAATCCTGATCTAACAGACGGATTTGCTTGGAAAAAACTTTATCGAAAATATGTTACTATGTAGAAAATGTACAGATACGAAGTTCATCCAAAACTAAACGAGCCTATTTTCCTATGAAATTTTTTGATCGGGACTTTCAAAGATATTTATTTCTCTTCTTATTATTTTTTTAGATAATAAGATTTAAGAGATTTAGATTTTATTTCTCTTCTATTATTATGAATGAATAAATAAATGAAAGAGTGAAAGAATAAATAAATGAATGAATAAATGAGTGAATTGACATTGCAAAGGGTATATTTGAAGCAATTACGAACTAAAGCTAAGTGAGAAAGAGAGAGAGTAGTTAGATTATAAATTTGAAGTTGGGGAGTATACGGGAAAGTTGGCTCGTATAGTTCTAGACGGAACTTCTTGTTAAAGTTTAATTAGCTAAAAGGTTTTCAGATATATGAAGAGTACTCGGAAGAAAGACGGAATATCTTTTTTTTTTCGAGTTGAGTTTAAATCAGGGTTGGGTTTTTGACGTCGAAAACTGGTTTTTGACATGCCAAAGGTATAATACCGGTTTAAACTTTCAAAAACCCGTCAAAAACTTATATTTGTCAAAAACCTTTCTCAATCTTCAGTTGACCTAAATTTTACAAGAAAATACATAAATTTAAGCAACTGTTGCTAACAAATGTTGAACTTTATCAAATTATGATTAGTGTAACAAAAATTAAGAAATTTTTATATAATAACTAATAAACAAATTTTGGGGGATTATTTATTTTCACTCTCGGAAAAAATATGGCAAAATGAATGTTTAAAATAAACATTTTCATGAGTTAAAAGATAGTACATCTATAACATTAGGCATTGAATTTTAATTATGACATATTATTTTTCAGTCAGTCCTTTCAATTTACTGAAATTTCAAAACCGAGGAAGCCCCCCCCCCCAAAAAAAACTATATTTGGATATTTGACAGAATTGAATAACATTAGTATAAACTAATTATAACAGTACTCAACTAAGTTAATAGATAGACTTAATATTGTGAATAAAATAGAAGACATATTTAGTATATTGCTAGAAAATATTAAGACTTATGTGCTGTCTAATATGAATCATGAATTAGAAAAATAATTATAAATTATTTCAAGGTTTAGAATTATTTTCTAAAGACAATAGTATCAGAATAAAACGGTTTTTTAGTTCTTTGGTTTTGGGTAAAATAATTTGTTTGAAAAAAATTCGATTTGCGTTTTTGTATTTAATAATAAATAGGCTAACGGCTCTAACAACAGCATCTATACTGAAAATCTTTATGAAGTATTACATGTTTTATGATCAACACTGACAAATGTACGAATGTGTACTTAGCACTAATTTTAGTCCTTTTTTTACTCTTACTAATAAAACGTATATTCTAAAATAACTTCTGTTATTTACAGGGCCGCTGTAAGCGGGCGTGCAAGGCGTGCACCGCACGCGGGCGCCATGCGAAAAGGGGCGGCAAATTAAACCTATCAATCCTAAATTTCATCACAGATTTTTTGAAAATATTAAAAATTAAATTAAAAATTAATTTATTCTTAATGTCCAATTTAAGATTAGGATTAGATGGGATTCTAATGTTCTTGAGAAGTTTAACAAGACCTGTCAATTTCGCCAGGGCGGTCTGTCAATTTGCCGCCCCTTCCCTTTGGAATTCTGGCAAAGGTAGTAATGTACAAACAGGTGTGCTGTCCTACAGAAAAACTGATGTCTTCGTCTTGTAAGTTTATCAAAATCAGGAAAATGCATTTTTAAGTATTTCTTTCCTAAAAAAATAAATAAATAAATAAAGCGTTGTTACTGAAAATGTACTGACCGGCGCGGAGCACAACTTCGCTACTAGTGTAACTGAAAAATATTGACGTCCTTTTGATCCCCATTTGCTTTCATTCAAAGAGCATAATCATTATTTTATTTCTCTCTGTTTTTTGACAGGGCTGCGCTGTGTTTATTAAAGAAAAGATCAGAAAAAGAAAAGAACAAAATAAACAAAAAATGAAATAAATCTTTAGATTAAGAATTTTTTAAGCGTAAAGGTGGAAACTTGCAATTCGAATGAGTATACGATTCACTAGCGTTTCGAGGTAGTTTAGTTACGTTCCAAATCTTATAGAAGCCGTATAGAAAACATATAGAAAATACTATTACTTTAATGCTATATCGAGTCTCTCTTTGAAAGGAATAGGGATCAAGATTAAAAGCTTCATAGAACTGTTAAAATGATACAAACAAATAAATTTCATTTACCACCATGGTGATCAAACTTCCCCTTTTGTGGGAGCAGTCCGAAATTAAAACTTTTACCACATTTAAAAATAGCTGGTAGACCACCGTTTGCGAATTTTGTGCTCATTTCGCCGCAATTTAAAAAAATCAACCAAAATATTTTATATACCCTTTGAAATGAGACATAAACAAAATATTTCTGTGTAAAAGAAAATAAATAATGAAATCAAACCACGAAATCTGCACAATTGGTGCGTATTATGCGCTTCGAGATTACAAGTAATCCCGTTTTTAGCAAAGAGGAAGATATTCCTTGTAATTTCGAAACACATTGACGTATGTTTTTGTAATTTTGTGCTTTAATAACGTTGAAATTCTCAATTAGTAAACATTTTTTAATATTTTTCATAGGTGTGTGCAGTGCATATAGTACTATATACTTTTCACTTTGAAAATGTGGACATGTTCCCATTTTGGAATTAAAAATTTGGCAGCCTTAAGTGCCCTTTACACATACGTTCTCAACCGCGCGACTGATCGTGGCGCATCCAACTACGCTCAAGAACGCGAGTAAAACAGTGGCGTTCAAGAACGTGTCGAAAAATGCACCACATTCTTAACCGCGCGCAAGATCGCGTTCAGATGCGGGGCGTTCATTAAAGTTCCTACAGAGTGGCGTGCGGAATTTCGGAACTAGCAACGTTCCTCGTTTCGTCGACAGGCTGGCGTAGTGGTAAGACGTAGGTCTCGTATGCCCAAGATCGCAGGTTCAAACCTGGCCCAAGTCGGTGGAAATTCAAGATGCAGAAAATCGTCTGCGTCCATGTCGTATGATTATGCGGCATGTTAAAGATCCCTTGAGTATCCGTTTGGCATGGATATTCTCGGCTAAATTAAATTCCTAGTCCAGATTGCATCAACGAGAGCTCAGGTTCCCCATCTAGGGGAAACTAAGCGTCAAAAATTTGCGGCAATGGTACCACAATCATTGCGGTGCCGCTGAAAGAGTTGGTACCAATATCCGGGGACGCACTAGGTCTGCAATGGTTGATGACCAATACTGCAGCCCTATTAGAAAGAAAGAAAAAAAAAAATTCCTCGTTTCAAGTTACGATTTATGAAAAAAAAAAATTATGATCAATGTTCTCCAGAAAAGTCATTTTTTTCAAATCGTACTATTGCTGCGGCATTATGTATTGCAGCAATTGCTTTAAATGGTGAAAAGAAACTGAAACGACGTATTTGGGTGAAAGAAAGTAGAGAAAAATATAATCGCATATCTTTGCTGCATAAACGCGTAAATATTGTAAATAATGCATCAAATAAAGTATTCTTACTTGTTCTTGATGTTCCCCTTCAATCGGTGTACAAGAATGAATATCTTCGTTAGTACTCGTACTTTCTTTGCATTTAATTTTCATTCATACCGACTTCCACTTCGGCTGATCATCGGTTGTTAAATTATTGATGTTTGCACATGGAGTCTCTTGGTCTTTTGTAAAGAGCACACTACGTTTACTCGTTTACTCTCAAATACTTTTCTTAATTCTTTCCTAAAAGCACTACGCATACTTTGAATTTTTTTAACTACGAACTCGCGATTCGCTTCCGAGAAAACCGTTTCGCATAAAGATACTAGTTTGTAGTAAGCCACATTTTTTATTTGTTGCTATCTTCCTTGCTTTTTATCTTCCAAAAGGAAGACAATACCTTATATAGAGCTAAGAACTCGCATAAAAATTCTCTGATCATCAAAAATCCGTCATACCTAATTTATTCGTTGATCAATTTAACTCGAAATGCTATAAAATAAAGTTAATCAAAAATAATAATTGTTTTTATCTAGTTGAATCGTCTGCATTTGAAAGAACAAAACAATTTTAGTCTAAAAAATCTAGCAATGATAATTTCATATATAAGTTATCGTCTGCTTTTGAAAAGAAAAGGTAATTTTAATCTAAAAAAAGTCTAGCAACGATAATTTCATACATAAGTTTGTCGTCTGCTGCACTGGAAATGCATATAACATAAAAGTTGCTTGGAATTTGCAAAGAAACAAATTTTGCATTGACTGTATTAATCTACAATCCTTCGTAGTATAAAAAATCAAATATTTGAAACGAAAATGCTAGGAAACAAAGAATGCTTTCATCTTTTTCTTTTTTTCATTTATAGTTCTTAAAAGTAACGTATGCACATTTTCTTTTCAATGGTTAGATAATGTTAATTATTTGTATAGTAACATTCTAAACACAATAAAATGTAATACATAAAAGAAAAATAATTTACAAATCTATCACAATAATATATACATAACATGCATCACTTTATTTCAGACACAAAACCGAGCAAAAGGCATTTTTTATTGCAGAAGCCACAGCCTGCAGAATTGTCCAATCCTCCCACTTTGATGCGCGGTTAAGAACGTGTATGTAAAATGCATCATTTCTTGGAGCGCGCATCTGAGTGTCATTCTTAACCGCGTTCTTGAGCGTCCTAAAATTGCATTTACACGCACGCTCTTGATCGCGGATTTGAATGGTTCGCCGTCCGGACCGCGGTTAAGAACGTGTGTGTAAAGGCTGCTTTAGTCACCTATTCTCTTTGTCAGAAACCAGCTCGAAAGTTCTATAAATCTACATTTTACTTGGATGTGCTTAAAACACTTTTTAATCTGAAATAATAACCCGTGATCCATTTTTTTAAATTTTTTTTATTTTATTCATTCGGATTTTTACTTCGCCCCGTCATATATGTGAGATAAAACATGATTTTTTGTACGTATTTATTTAGATATAACCTTTACTAGTGTAATAAAAATGAAGTTCTATAAATTAATTATTTTAAACTTTTAGCGAAATTACTGAAAAATTATGCTCTAAAAGAATGTTCTTCGTTCTTGTTACATTATTTAAGCAGTAAATAAAACGTTTTATTACTTAATTTAAAATAAGAAACATAAATAAACTTTTTAAATCTGCTTTCTTGGCAAAGGCGGGAAAAGGCTGCTTTTAAGAGCTTTCAACTGAGGCATAAAATACGAGTACAGTGAAACTTGTGTAAGTTGAACACTCGCAGTGCAGCACTTGAGTGGTCAACTTAGACAGGAGGTCAACTTATAGACGGTGGAGAATTTTTTTTGTCACTTCTTACACTACCCGTTTATTCATTTGTAACTAATTAATATATAACTTCATGTATTAATTACTTTAACATTACTAATTAGCTATTTTTTTTCACAATTATCTAAAATATCATTAGATAACGTTAATGTGAATGACTTACAATGAATGACCTATACAACTTTAAAATTAAAGCACTTAATTAATAAGATATTTATCTTTATTTTAACTATGTAAGTTACTTATTTATGGTAAAGATTTCCTAAAAACACATAATTGTTCCAAATGTCTATCTCAGATAGAGGAAAAAAGAAGAAACTTATTTAAAGAATAAAAGAGTTCTCATAGTTTCCTGTATGGTTCGCTTACAAAGAGATTTAGGCAAACTTTATACTGATGCTTCATCCATCCAGACAAATACTGGTCTACTATTATAGCATAAAAAACATGCTGGAAAAATTATTATTTTTTTTAACTTTGCAAAAATAGATAAACAAATAAATATGGTAATAATTAGGCGGTCGATTTACAAAGGTTTCTTTTATAAAACTCCCACCAAAATTTGGCATACATAAGAGGTCAACATGGACAGGTGGTCAACTTAGGTGGTCAAGTTACAAAGGTTTCCCTACCCTACATTAAACAATATAAGGCTCATTCCGTTCCTGACAAAAGTGGTCAACTTAGACAGGTGGCCAACTTACAAAGGTGGTCAACTACAGGTTTTACTGTATATCAGAACTACCATTACCTGTATCAAAATAACGTTTTCTGATCAGAATTACAGTCAAATTTTTATAGTCCATTTTTCAAATCTTTCATTTTGGGCGCTGATCATAAATGAAACACATTTTTCAATAATATTTTTGATCCCCCTCCCACCCTTTTTTATAACATAACTGGAGGCAAAACGTTCTGAAGGTGGGCTCGATTCCCTCCTCTCAATTTCCCCCATATTTAAACTTAAGGTCAAAATTTTCTACATTCTCTTCTGAGAGCGTCAAAATAGTCAATTTTGAGCTGTGTCTTTCTTGTGTGCATTGGAGGTGCGATACGTTCAATGCTTGATTTACGGCTGAGTAGGTAAGAGCCACCAACGGGGAAAAAAAAGATGCTAGAAAGGTGTGAATGCAGAGCATTTAAATAACATTTAAATTATTTTTTTTTGTCTCCAACAAAATACACTGTTATCTATATAAAATAATAGTAATAATGATGATTCCCCACCTTCGCATTGAAGGGGCGGCACGATAGGTTTTGCACGCGGGCGCTCAGAGGGCTAGAAGCGGGCCTGGTTATTTATAAGCAGTAATTCTTATTAGAAATGTCGAAATGTAAAGGAAGATATATTTTAAATAATTGCATTTTGGGTTCATAAAAAATGTTTTGCGAAAATTCAGTGGGCATTTGCCCTACCCACATCACTAATATGAAGCACAAAACAACGTATTTTTTCATTCAAGGTTAAAACTACTTAAGAGGTGACACATTTTGTTCCTGCAATATATTTGGAGCACGATTCTGTATTAATAATAAATTTAACTTGTTAATAAATTACGCATACAAATATGGGTTTTTGACCTGTCAAAAACTGTCACGTATCAAAAACTTGTCAACCCTGAGTTTAATATGGCAACTCTGAGTGTTTCTAGAGTAGAATTTGTTGTTCTATTTAAACAGGCAAGAAGGGAGAAGCATCAAGGCGAAAAAAATATCCCAAAAGTTTACTGTACGAGGAAGAAAGGCCTGGCTTTTGAACTCTCAAACTTGATTTTCTCGAACACTGGAAAGATTGACATGTCGCATTTCTTCATGTGCTCTTTATATGTGAATTACAAACTTACTACGTATTTGGAAGCTGTGGGATGTTCGAACGTGTATAGAATAGACACGTTTGAAAGTTTCAAACACCAGAGCCAAACATCCGGTACTTATACGTCATACAGAAAACACCGGATATCCGATATCCGGCAGAATCAATATTCCACGCATCACCGAACGGTCCCGGAAAATGTCACGAAATTTTGCTTTTGAAAATCTGTAGATTCCTTATATGTCCATCCATGTATGTGTGTATATACTTATATATATATATATATATGTTTTTCCTTATACATAAGCATTTTAATTTCCTTTTACATTATTCATTTTTCAGTGTCACTTCTATAGATGTTTCATGGTAAGTTTAAGTTTTAGACCTCTGACATAATAGTTACTCTATAAACATTTACTGTAATATGACTAGGATTTTTGTTGTACAATGGGCGTCATTTCATCACAATGCGCTTTAGTAAACGTTTTTATAAAAACCGGAATACTTTCCTTTTGCTTTCCCAAAATGAGTAAAATAATATGAAGAGCAATTGACGTCCTGGAGAGCACGAATAGTGGCTTACGTGCACATGCTTTCATAAGTAGCATAATAAGAATTTAAGCTATTTCGTACAAAATTTAAGCATTTGGCAAAAAATAAATTATAGTTTTAAAAGTCTATTGATATTTCTTTAATTAACACTTCATTTACTCAAGTTTTATCTCAGTCGGGGGGAAAAAAAATATCAAATCTTTTTTTAACTTCAAAGTGCTATTTGATTTGCTGTTAATGACTTCAGCGATGACTTAAAATGAGTATTGTGCTACAAGATGATTGGTTGTTGCATAAATTGCATATTTTTAAAGTAAACATTTTTTTTACTGAGCTAAAGATTAGTAAATAAAGGTTTTAATTGTTCACTTCACTGCAAAAAATTTTCATCCAAGGGTAATTCATCCGGTTTTTGTGAAGGATTGTAGAAGACGAATTATTTTTACTGCCGTGGTATGTGAACAGAGACTCGCCCTCCCCCCAGAAAAAGAAACTGAGCTGTTTTTAGCTCTGAAGAGTGGTTTTAACTCATACGCGTCGCATAAGTCAGTAACCCTTTTAGCAGTGCACTTTTACAAATCAATTTTCGAGCAGCTCTGTATTTGAGTTGAACATATTTATAAAGCCATTTAAGTAAAGGTGTTTAAGTTATAGTTATGTAAGAAGGCGTATTATATATACATAAACGAAAGTTTGACCAAGATATATTAGTCTCTTTCATATTACAATTTTGGTGTATCAAAGTTGTAGCAGTCACAATCCTGGTTAACTTTTTTAACTGCTTTATGTAATGAAAATGTTAACAGCAGACAAAGAATACAAGATAAGCCTTTCGCTATCGTAGCAAATGTAGAAAACTCATTTCTTACAACGTACGTTTGTTATCATAACTTCAGCATATCTGGATCTAATGCATTTTTGTTACCAGCGAATTTAAACACGAGTAATGAGTTCGTCCTTCAGATTAGATATTCCGAGGGAAAAACCTTCAAGTTTTCGACTCTTTTTAGAAAAATGGAAATGATATTGGGAAAGAAGCGGCAATAAATTCAGGCGGTCAGCGGGAAATAAATTATAGGTCTCAAGCATCAAGTGTGTTAATCTTGGATTTGAATTAATATGAGCTGTAATTGCTTAAGACAGAGATTAAACTTGGAATATAAACCCAAGAGAAGGATTCTTTTAGAATGAACGATTGACAATAAATTAGGAATGAATTAAAGAACGTCTGGAGGGAGAAAGATTTATATCCGTGGGAAAAGGAAGTTATAATCTTAGCAAAAACAAACATTACAGGGGCGATTCAATGCACAGGTGCTGTAAACAAAACATTCTTCGTTTCTCGGTGGTTTGGGCCTGTTCTTCAATGTATTTTACCTCAATGGTAATTTGGCATTTCTTTTCTAAACTTGTCTGCTTTATTTAAATACAGTTTTTTGTACCAGTTTTCTTTTGTTTGTCTGCAAACTGCAGTGAACTTTTTTTAGTGATGAAGAGGGACTTTTGTATTTTTGAATGTACCGCATAATCTCTACCTGTTGCAGGAATGGTTGACATGATTCAATTACTTAGGTTTATAGGTAATCAGTTATACGGCAACTATTCACAAAATGTGCAGTAGGCAGTTTAAAAAGTTGACGATTATACAAAGGATACTGATGGATAAATAGACTAAAATGCGGGCAAAAGAGGACGCATAAAAAACTATGAATAATTATTTAGATTATTGTTGTACAATTTATTTTCCCTCATAGTCACATCATTTCATTCTTGCTGGCCCTCTAATCGGACCAAAATTCATTTAGCTGTCAGGCATGCAATAGTTTTTTTGTTTTTTCTTCCAAACTGTAAAGCTTTTCAAGATGTCTCCAGGCATGAAGAATTAAATTGTTTTGAAGCAGTTGCGATGATGTATGTATTTATTAGAGGGAGCCAATAATATAAAAAGGAATTGAAATTTATGAATAATTCAAGAAAATCAATCAGGTGTTTAAACTGACGTCCTAAAAATATATTAGCAATATAATTCCTAAAAGGATTTCACTATACAGAAGAAACGTAATGTTTAAAAGGTTAGTGATAAAACAAGCCTCTATAATTCAAGCTGATCAAATTTCAATTGATCTGCTGGCGAAATGAAATTGAATATTTAAATGAAAAAATCGAACGTTGTTTTGTCTAATTTCGCAATTAAAATTGCATACCTGTGTTTCGGAGTAACAAGGTTCTTCAATGCAAGAAAATGGTACTGTGAGGAAACACAACTATTTCTTCGAAATGCGTAAATGCGATTTTAATGACAAATTTAGGTCTGACAACACTGAAATTGGCAGTGAGAATAGAGATGCTGAAACTAACTACTTTTAATTGCGTTGAAATTTGAGTGCATTCTTAAAGAGAATAAATGCTGAAACTTTCCAAATAAGGCAGGTAAAGGACTAATTTCTTAAAAGGAGTAAATGTAGTTTCAATAAAGGATAACAATAAAATTGCGTACCGAATAAAAATCAAATTTAAGTGGCCAAAAGGGATAATGATGAAACTGACAGTGGGAGCTAAACGTCCCTTCCTTGAACGCAACATTTAAAGTAAAATTCTGTTTCCAAAGTGCCTGATTTGCGTTGACAGATGGATTTGGCGATCATGGTGACACATATTAAGAGCTTATATTCATGTTACCTGGTCAAAACCTAAAAATGTGTCGTCAGAATCGATTTCAATCTTAAGTCGCAGAAATCAAAAGCAGTCGCTGTGAAGGAAGATAGTTGTCTGATTGCTTAGCAAAGTGCTCTGGTTTCCTGCCTATAATGCTGTGGATGCGTCTCTCCGTGTATGTGTCTTTACTTTTACTATGAGCGTATTATTGTTAGGAATTGCAACAGGAGAAGCGAAACGAAAATCCTAAACGTGAGGGAGTGTTAAAATTTAGTTTTTAAAAGTAACGACAGGCTGAATGAGGATTTTGTTCTGACTGATCAATAGACAACACAGTTTCCGTTTTCTCTCTGTTAAAATCCGTATCTTTGATATGAGAGATTTACTATGAAGAATATAAGAAATGAAACAAAATTCTTAAAAATGAGGAGGTATTAAAATTTAGCCCATAAAAGGGAATGACATGCATGTGGTAGATTGCTGTCTGTTTGATTAATACAGAGCATTGTGGTTTTCTGTCTGAATGTGTCTTTATTTTCCATGATCCAGTATTGTTCGTTATTTAGATTACAAGTGATGGATATTTGTGCTTTAAAACACAGTATAATGGATTCCCATTATCATTTTATACGTAACATCATTAATTTAGTCATCCTTGCATTGTGCTCTGCTTCAGGAAAAATGAACTTCTTGCTGAACGTTTCAAAATGCCCCTTTGAAAAATCATCACCCACTTATAACATGGATAATGCAGATATTGCTTTGTTTTTGTAGGTTCTTAATAACCCAGCACAGTTATCAAGAAGGAAAGGTTGGATTCATGAGCTAAAGAGGCCATTTACAATCACAATAGCCAGATAACTTCTTCCGATTAGCCACTCACACGAGTGGGTGTACAATATAAGTAATATCACGTGCATGGTCGGAATCGTGACAATTCCGACTTCATTTGGCCAGATGTGGATACGATGCCTGTCTCGCTCGACCTCTGAGGACATAGTTGGTGATCAGATTGTAGTTGAGTGATCGGGTACTAATTTAAGAAACCCACAGGGTCAATATTTGTCGTTAATAAAAGAAGCATGTCTGAAAAATGTTGACCTTATTAAAACGATTGATACGTTAATAAGATAATGAGATTTGTCTTGTCGTATCTACTAACGACAAATTCCGAAATAAAATATCCAAAATAATAGCAGGGTTTTCTGAATTTTAAGGATTTTAACATTACTAAATTATGTGTCGTTTTCAACGGGGAAAAGAACTGTTAAGCCGATATACATGGGAAGAAACTGAAAAACAAAAACTATGCCTGACGAATAATATTAGAGGGAAAAATAAATAAATCTACGAAGACGAAAGCATGTTGTAAATGTTTAAACAGGGTGTCTACCGGTCACCAAAGTCACGGAAGTCCCCGAAAAGTACCCAAATTGGAAAATGGGTCACGGAAGTCCCTAAAAAGTAACGAAATTGAATCACCGGTCACGAAAAAATTTGATGGCACTTAATGCTTTTTTCTCGGCCCGATGATCGCGACAGTTCGCGGTGCAGCTATTTTTAGAACTGAAAGTGGGGTTGATTGGGCGCGTTGGTTCCTGTTTGAAAGAATATGTGAAAGGTGTAAAAAATAATCCATCAGTTACTAAAAACTTTGAAATTTTGAAAAAAATTTTGGCTGATGATCTGCTACTTCGCAAAACTTAACTTTCTGCTGTTCATAACCAAGGAATTGGAAGAATTTTAAATTTTTTTTTCAGGCTGATAAACCACTTTCACCTTATGTATATGATCATACATGTGGTTTATCAGTATTTTGACGGAATTCCGTATTTTTGGTTATTTTGAAAATTAAAAATTTCGTTTCCGCGAAAATTCGTAATATTGGAAGGCTTTCTCTCTTTTTTTTCTATGAAAATTTTTTAAAGTAGTCTGCTTACATACCTGAATAGTTTTACAAATTAAGATTAAAATTTACGCACATGGTCCGTTTTTTGCGCTTTGAAAGGTCAATCCCGATCTTTTACGCATTTAAAAATCCTGTTGCATCGACTTCGGTAAAACTTCCTAGCTCTCGTTTACTATCGGATTCTTCCTCTTGGACATCAGTAACTTTGAGCATACCATTATTTTTAATATTTCTTAAGTTTCAGCTTCTGTAGTAAAGGACTTGCATGGGCGTCATTTTGCCACGCCCGTTCGAAATTTCAGCCGAAAAAATTATTTAAGAAATATATTTTTAAAAAATTATTTTTAGCCTTTAAGTTTTTGTGATCAAATAGGTGGCTTATTATTTTTAAATATTACATCCTTATTGATATCCTAATTTTAAAAATATTTTTTGTCATTTTATTTAATTGCTGTTAAAAATAAAGTTTTTAAAAACAGGTTTTATGAAAATATACTAAGTCACTAAATAAGTTTACAAAATCCCCGAAAAGTCACTATAATGTCACCAAATTGACTTTGTGAAACTTGGTAGACACCCTGTTAAAACACCATGGAATATTAAGCTTGGAATGTTCGTGCTATATATGGTGTGCAAAATGAAATGAATCAACATTTTAAAAAGTGATGTTCAAAGAACACTGCCTGTTGTATTTTTTTTCCTTTATGTAAAACAGAGTGAGAATATGTTTTTCACTTTTCTTAATATACGGATAATTTGAGTTTCGTTAATTTTGATTTTCACTGGCTAAATCTCTGGTAAGTTTCCTTAAAAAAGATAAAAAGACTGAACAAGAAAATCCTTACATTAAATGCATCATGAAAAGCATAGTTTAAAATCTATTTCGCTATGATCTCTGATCTTTGCGATGCCTGACGAATAATTCCTAGAGGGGAAAAAATAAATAAATCTACAAAGACGAAAGCATGTTGTAAATGTTTAAAACACCATCAAAAATTAAGCTTGCAATGTTCGTGCTAAATATGTTGTGCAAAATGAAAAGAATAAATACTTTAAAAAGTGATGTTCAAAGAACACTGCCTGTAGTTTTTTTTTTTTTTTTCCTTTATTTAAAACAGAGAGAGAATATGTTTTTTACTTTTTTTAATATACGGATAATTTGTTGAGTTTCGTTAATTTTGATTGCCACTGGCTAAATCTCTGGTAAGAGTTTCCTTAAGAAAGATAAAAGGACTGGAAAATGAAAACATTGCATTAAATTCATTAAACGGGTGATTTTCAAATTTGTTGACGGTTTGGGTTTGACACAATCTGAAAATTTTTGTTGCATCAAACATAAAAACTTGCCTACGTATGAATACCTTATAATTTACTGCATTCTGAGCTGATAGTTTTTTTCGAGTTAATTTATTTATATTTTAGATATTTCAAAAAGTGTCTTGACACGTGATTGTTTTTCTCATGAGTGTTACCGTTATTAAACTTTCTGTAAAATAAGCCTTATCAATAATGAATCTAAAAAATCTTGTTTAAGTAATCTTAAATATTTTGTAATAAGTAAAAATAGTATTAAAATTGACATATTTAAAATTTTTAAACTATTTTAATTGCACTTTATCTCATGAGTGTTACTTTGTTTCTTAAATGAAGCATATAACTTTCAATAAAAATGTATCTTATTAAAAATTAAATGTTTTCACTGCAGGTATAAGAAATAACTGGATAGACTTAACTAGAAAACCATTTTTTAATTATTAACTAACAAATACATTAATAAAATTCTAACTTTTAGCTACAGTAACACTGATGAGAGATAGTAACACTCATGAGATAAACAAGCAATCCTCTTGCTATAAGGCGCCAAAAATAACAATAATTATAAAATCAGAAACCAAAATTGAAATTATTTTACCCCATTAATTGCTATGTTACATTAAAAATGTAATAAAACATCACTACTCTCATGATTCTGATCCAGAAATAGATGTTTTTAGACAGAACTAATAAAAAATTAATTTCAGTTTTACAGTAGGCAGTAAAAATATCGAAAGAAATAATTCTAATTCTGCAAACCATATCTTTAATTTAAGTAAAGTGAAGATAATAGTTTGCAACACATCACTTTCTTGTTTACATAAAGTAACAACTGGCATACCCGAACAAATGTTTATTTTTTTTACTCATTTCTTTCTTTTTTTTGGGGGGGGGGAGGGGGGGGTTACAAGTACGGGAGGTTTTTTTTTTTTTTTTTGTTTACCCCTTAAGAATAAAACATATCTTTTTTAAAAAAACACACAAAAATCATATCTGCCAACGTAAAAATTTTGTGTCAAGGTGTCTCTTTTAAAATATATATATATATATATATATATATAGAAATACAATATAATTTTGAATAAAGAACAAATAGTTTGAGTTAAAGCACAACAAATATCTATATCTGCAGATTTATTTATTATTTGGTTGTTTTCAATCATGATTGTTGCTTCCTTCTCTTAACAAGTAACACTCATGAGTGGGTAACACTCATGAGATTTATTAAGAAATTCTTCACTAAAAAAATTTCTGCCTGTGTTCCTAAAAATTTAATTGCACCGATTGATTCCTTTACAAGAAATACATTATTGCTGAATTGCTTATTTTTATGCTGTAAAAAATATTGGGAAATAAATGGGTAACACTCCTGAGCAGTAATAAAAATACTCTTCATGTTGAATTATGTGTTCCACTGTAAAACATTAAAGGAATAAAACTAACCCATTCTAGATGGTACGAGGTTAAAAGAAACATACTGAGCTTCCCTACCACAGAAAATAATTACAATATTTAAATATTTTGAAAGTTGAATGATAGGAACTTTGTCGAGGTAACACTCATGAGCTGCATGTCCGGACAAAAACTTTCTTTGAATTTTAAGATATTAGATAAACATTTCACTAAAATCACTTGCATTTTTGTTAAGTAAACACATAGTACTTCATGTTTTATATCATATTGAATAAAAAAATTACTTAGAATGATAAAAAAAAGACTCTGGTTCTGAATTTTTTGCTCCGGACACGCAATTTTCCATTTCTTTCCAACTAAAGTAACAGAAAAAGCCTACTATTTCACAACTTGGAAAAAATGTAATGAATGCATTTAATTAACTATGAAATGATGCTTCCCTACTGGTTTTTATAATGGCAGAATAATAGTTTTATCGATATGAAATTTAGATTTTATACTGCGGACATCAAACCGCCAATCTTTTTGAAAATCTCCCATACGCATCATAACACGCATAATTTAAAATATATTTTGCTATGATCTTCCGTGTGCAGAAAAAAAAAAAGTCCGAAATTTGAACTTTCGCAACGTTGTGTTCAAAGTTAATTTTTTTCTCAACTATTTATTAAGAGAATGAAAAATGCAATCGTAGAAGTAATTATAGTTTCGATTCGTAAGTTAATTGCGTATTTCTTTTTCTTTAAGAATATTCGTGAGAAAAATTTTCAGATCGAGCTCAAGGTTGTGAAAGTTCAAATAATAGATTTAACAGTTATTTCCTGACATAGAAGATTTAATACAAGCATAAAAATGTCATTTAGAGTTATAATAATTCACTTTTTTTCTTCTTAAAAGTGAGTCATTTAATTTTCCCAAAACATTTGCTCACACAACATAAGCACTGGAATTAAAGCTTTTCGAATGGTAGCCAAAAATGGCATTGTAAATTGCTTTGTATATAAAAGAGCGTTTGTAAAATTAGAGGGCGAGCAAGGACGTCGTGCCAACCTTCTCTCTTCCCGTTGCTCAAGTTGTACTATAGATCAACAATATCAATTGCTAAAAAATGGGTAAGAAAAACAGATTTGCCTTGCAAATATTATAGCACTTTATAACAATTCTGAAAGGAGTTTGATCTTCAGTGTATACCTGGCTATCAGGACGTTTATAAAGCAGACTGGCCCCCGACTTCATAGTACTTATCTCCACCAGACCCCTACCTTTTAGCTAAAGCCTTAGGATTGCTTTCACAAGGAGCTGGTGGCCATCTTCACGGTACTAAATACCAAATCAACTCTAATATTTTGAAGTGACGAAAAACGATTTTGAACCAGTTTACCACAAGATGTGGCGTTTTGGACTACGGCGCGGTATTGGTAGTGTTGAATTATGTGAAGAACATTATTCAAAGTGTAAAATGATTTTTTTTTTTCTCAAAATGTTTTCATGGTAATTTAGTTACCGTCAACTGGGGTGACTTTGCCCATTTGAAAATAAGTTTCGCGCCACCATAGTAAATATCTGATAGGTCGTCTAAGGCGTTGCAGTCTCACTGATACATTCCTCCTCAATGTCTACGAGCTATTCTGTGGTTTGGAAATGGTTCCTGATAAGTGTTATAACCGATCTTTTGTTTCATTTGTGAAGTGTGTTTTCCACGAAAATTACAGCTCTTCAAAATTACGTAGATACACACAGCTTCTACGGAAACAAGGTGAGTTTCATCAGTTATTAATATTAGTAGTAAATGTAATGAAGAATATAATCCCCTTAGAACTTCGTTCCTGCACCCAACCTGTTGATTGTCATTTGACTGGGCAATGTCGCCACACGATTTGCAGGAAAATTGGGGTCACTTTGCACACCTATTATTTGAAGTGTTACATCGCAATAGTTTTTTTTTTTTTTGGTAATTTATCAAGATGTTTAAGGTTAATAATAATAATTACCAAAAGTAAATTTTTCTGAAATGGAGGAGGAGGGAGAAGGAGACTGATTCCACCAACTACTAACAACCGATTACTTTCGGAAAAAATGAATTCGTTGTGGTGAAAATCCTGGGGAAAAAAATCTGTAAAGCATTTTATGCCAAAAATTACTAATGAATGTAGTGATGGAGATTTTGAGGTCTCATACATGAGAACCAAGGATAATTGAATATCGTTCATTTTTTTCTCAGACGGCAGATGAAGCCAGCACGAGACGAAGCTGTTCTCAAGCCTACTCCGCCCACAGAAAAGAGAGAAGTTTTCACTTTACAGACGATTTGGAGAAATTTTTTTCACGTAGTTCTTTATAGATTCTTTTTGGCACTTATTTCTTGGTGAACTGTTAATTATTTTCATAATTCATCTTTTTTGCTCACGTTTTGCAAAACTTTTTAGCATTATTGTCCAAGATTTGCATTAATTTTTGTATTTTGGAAAAAAAAAAAAAAAACAATTTTTGAACAATTTTTGTGTTTACTGAGGCTCTTTTAACACCCTGAAGAGGTGGCTTCGCCCATCTTTTATTTACAGCTTCGATATACGAAGAAAACATCTGGTGGGCTAAGTGAACCCACGTCACTAGGGCCGCGTCTGAAAACTCTCGACCGGTCGAATCGGTTCGACCGCGGCAGCCCGCGATTGTCTGAAAACTATTTTCGGGGCGATCGGTCGCCACGCAAGTCTGTCTGAAAAGTCATTTTGACAGTCGACCGGTCTAGACCAGAGCACCCGGAGTTTTGCGTCGGGCGATTGTATCACGTGACCGATCGATTTCGTATTTTCAGAAATTCTAAAATTCTATTGGTTGCGGCTGTACGAAGTCGTCTGCTATCTTCAAAATTAATACCGTTCATCCGAATTTGTATATAATAAAGCTTTTTATGGCGTAAAACTTTTGTATTTTAAACAGATGTTCCACATCAATAATCCAGAAACCTTAGTGATATTGCTGAACTACCTTTTAAAATTTGAAATGCACATTGATACATATGTTATAAAAATTTGTTGCAGACGTATACGCTTGTATTATGCAGATTTGATCGCAATGAGAACAGCAATTTTCGTAAAATTCATTAAATAATAATAATTGAAACGTGCTAGTTTCGAGTTAAAAGATGTTTCAATAACGTTGGTTATTTTCAAGATCGTACGTTTCAGATTTATGTATTAATATGTTACTTTTTGCACTATCGTTTTTTATCTCTTCATTCTAAGTAGGTTTTCAATAAATTAAATTGAAAATATTTTGAACCAGATTGAAATTTAATTATTCAAATGTAATGTATCAACAAAAATTTCATTTCACTTAGCGTAAACCTAAAAAAACTGTTTTAACCTAATCCATCAGCGTCCCTTATGCATTTTTTTTGACAACAGAAATATTTATGTTTCCTTCCATTTTAAGAACACTACTTAGTATTAAAAATCAACATTTTAAAGAAAAATCAGCATTTAGCCCCATTATGATTACACGATTCATCAAAAATAGTTCAGTGGCAAAACTTATCCAGCACAAAATTTGACTGCCAAAAATAAATAAATAAATAATCAGCAGCTATAAATAAGCGAGCATATTTTTGCTAATTGAATAAAATCTAGCATAAGACAAGTAGAATAAAAAATACTATTAACCTGTGCAATAAATATGTGACAGCAAAAGAGCATTCCTTTATGGAATTCATTTCCATTTTGACATGCAAAATCCAGGTTTTACTAATACAATACTGCTTATTTTTCTGATTTGCACCTTCAAAATATATCTCTGCTAATAACTTAGCATACTTAATCAATAAAAGAAATTAAAACTTGATAACTTACAATTTGTAGCACTTCAGAGCTATATGTTTTACAGCAAAAAAAAAAAATGTTATGCTACTTATGCAACTTAATAATTTCTTAAAATACATACCATGTTCTGTCAATTATGTTTTTTGGGCTAACAAAAAGATTTTAAAAAATAAAATTGCATATATTTTTTGTTTAGATTACTAATTTAATCAATTTTATAAAGCATACAAATAGTGGAGTTTCTTTTCTTTCATAAAAGTTGTATTTTCTAGGGAGGATGTTTCATTTTATTTGAAGAAGTTTAAAGCAAATGGAGTTTCAGGAGCTCATAACATTTATCCAAAAATTTCAGTATGTGCAGAGGAATTAGTGGATGTTATCTAACTATTTTAATTTGTAGTCCTAATTTTTGAACCAATATGTAAAGTACAGGCATAAAATAATTAAATAATGCATATCAACAAGAATCCAAAGAGGTTTTTATTTTTGTTAATCCAGGGGAAGCTTGAAAGGTCAAGTACGCTTACTGGTGGATAAGAACCGGAACTTAATTCAAAATGATGGGAAAATAGCTAATACTCCAAATAATTTTTTCCCCAGCATATTTAGCAGAAACTGAATTTGAACAGCTAACATAACTGATACGCCAGCAAACATTTAGCTTGAGGATTTTGTATTTTCAAGGGAGGATGTTTTATTTTAGTTGAAAAAGATTAAAGCAAATAAGGCTTCAGGAACTCATAATATTTATCTAAAAAATTTAGTAGAATGTGTAGAGGAATTAGTGGATGATATCTTAAAAATTTCAATCTCTATTCCTTTAACTTGGGGATTGTGCCAGGGGATTATAAGCTGTGTAACATAACGCCACTCTTCAAGAAAAAGGGGTCTGAAGCTAAGGCAAGAAATTATATCCATGTAAGCCTAACTTCAGTGGTTTTTAAAATTTTTGAAATTCTGACAAAAACCCAGTTTATGAATTTTCTGGAGACAAATAGTGGTCTGTTGAATGGTTTGCAGTATCATTTTAGGAAGAGTAGGTCCTGTAGAATATGACAAGGTTATCATGGCTTTAGATAACAAAAAGTGTGTACATGTTTATATTGATTTTCAAAAAGCATTCAATAACATATTTCTCTATTAGCAAACAAGCTTATGTTCAAATTGGTAGAAAAACAGGTCCATTATTTGGTCAATAAGCCATTATTTGTACAATTGTCCCCTTCCTGATTCTCAAAAATACAATGTATTTATGCATGTGCTTCTGCATATTGTTATTTTTTTACCTAAAATATGCATTAATTATGTACACATCTCCCCCCCCCCCAAAAAAAAAAAATATATATGATGGGCCTATAAAAAACTAATTTGGATTAAAAACTGGCTTCACATCATGATGGCCGGGCATTGAGCTATACCACAAATATGCCATAAGTACTTTTGACATTTATCAGTGACCACTAATGAACATAACAGGAGTTTGAAAAGTCAACGCATAAAAACAGTATCTGTAATGCATAAAGCCTATATCTAAGGGTGCCTTCACACCAAAGGCTACAAAGACAAAACACCTGTCTGTTCCCATCTGTGCAAATGCAGAGCATATTTTTGAAGGCAAAAATATGCCCCGCGCTTGAGCAGCTAAGAAAAGACGGGAATATTATCTTTGTCACTTTTGGTGTGAAGGTACCCAATGCAGGAACTACTATGACCATGACAGTACATTAAAGCACGAATATGAGTTATCATTGTTCATCAATGACAGAAAAAAACACGTTCCATTGTTCCACAAATCATAAAAAGTTTTTTTTATAAATATTGTAATAAAGTATTAAATTTTTCAATGAATTTTTTAGAAATTTATTTTTAAAAAATGCTTTGCCTAATTGAAATGATGCAGCAAGAAGCAAAGGAATGCAAAGAAATGATTTTGAGTAAAATGAGTAAAAATTCAAAAAATATAGGCACTTTTATTCATACATGCTAAGTCTACTTGATATAGACTTAGCATAATAGTCTATATCAAGTAGACTATCCAGCATAACATGTTTTGCCACAAAATACATCCTATCATTTGCATCTTCAAGTTTTCATTTTTGTTATTGTCACCCCTTTTTGGTTTTAGATATCTCAACAATGATAATTTATATGCTTTATAAAATAATGCAAAAAAGTACATTCTTTAAATCACTTTTTATTATAATTCATTAGGGGAAATACCCCACAATGTTAAATGATTTAAAACATAAGTTCTAAGCAGGATTATGAATGATGACTTTAAATATAGTATTTACTCAAACATAAAGATCATTAATATTTTTCATCATTTTGTAACTTTTAAATTGAATCATGGATCATTGTTTTAAGCAAATCTAATTCAGGCTAATCTTGAAAATAAGGAAGTTTCTATGTCAGTAGATTTGTAGATATTAGTAATAGTTTTCCCCCAAGCAGTTATTATAAACTGACAAGCACAACCTCCTCTCTCCTTGGTCCTAGAAACTGTTTATTTCTTTTGTATTTCTATAAATCTGGTTGTAAGAATATATTTTTTCAATTTCTGTAAAATTTAACAGTTATCTAGGGCTCAAGTGCTCAGTTAGAAAGACAAAATGCAGTTGTAATATAAACATGTTTTCATCAATCATAATAGAAAAGCTAAAGTAGAAATAAATATATAATTCCAGAACCTATGAAGAAAGATTTATTCATTTAAAATTGAAAGCTGGAGAAAATACATTGTACTACTAATTGCTTGTTACAAGTTAGTCTTAAATGAACCATAAAGTTTCTGACTGATGCCTAACAAGTATTATTCACTTCCTGTTACATAGAAGTAAATATTAATTGAATTATACATAAAACAGCTGTACTTTACCTTTTTTTACAATAGCCAAATCGGTAGTCTTTTAAATAGCACACAAATGCTACCCCCCACCTCTTGAAAATAATTTCTGTAAATATTTACAGCATAATTATAGTAAAATATTTCAGAAATGAACATGTGCGACAAATACAAATAATTTGCAGTAAAATTCTGTTTTAACAGGAAATGTTGATGGCTGCGGTGCAGCCTGGAGAAAAAAAATCGAGGAACGCTTACTATTGCAAAAGCAGAAAAAAGGAAAACATTGAGGGCACTTGTGTTGTTATATACTAGCTTAAAACCTAGTAACAGTCAGTAGCGTAGTCAAGGGGGGATGGCGTCCCTCTCCATTTTGACTTTAACACAAGCGCCCCCTAACTTGTTTTAATATTACAACAAAGCATCCCTGCACTCCTACCAATAATGAAAAGAAACATAATCACTAATCATCAGGCTCTAAAGTTTGTCAATTATTTTACTATTGTAGAGTAGAGGACAGACTAAAATTGAGAATCCAGGTGGATCCGGCTACTGATGACAGGTCATCCAGTCCTCCCCTCCTCTTTCTTTGTCCAGAAATTTGTAATTGAAAAAAAAAATTAGCATTACTACCCTAGAATTGTATTATGCAAGCTGAAGTGGAGGGAGAGGGTCTGCAATATTTTCGAAATTGAAGTTTCATGCCATCTTTATTCAAAATCAGGGGGAGGGGGTGTCATAACCCGCATGACTATACCTCATTTTATTCCCACTGAACTAAATCACAACGGTACAATTTGCCAAAAATGCATCAGTTATTTGCCTATAGGGTAACCCTGCCCCTGCAGTAAAACTAACCACTATCTATGAAAAACATTACATAATTTGTTAAGAAAGGCTTCCATATCAATTTATTAGGCTAAAAACTTTTAAAATTAAAAATTGGGATGAACCATTTAAAATATTAGCTTACCCCATCTTTACAATGGGTAAAGGGGTTATGGCACAGGTTGTGTTATTGAAATTTTTAGGAGTTGTACTTTCAGAATGTTTTAGCCTTTTTTGGGGGAGGGGATCATTGTTCTTTGGGGGCTCTGGCTTTTTTGAAAGAAGAATGTGCACCATTGCATAGAAAATATATTTTATTTGTCTCATGCCATAGAAAATATATTTTACTTGTGTCATGCCATTTACATGTTCGTATAAAAAAAAACCTCTGCCAATTCATTTCAGGAGGGGGGGGGGGGAGAACCCCCTCTTGGCTCCTCCCGTAAATCGTACTATTAATAGATCGAATGTATTTGAAATATCGCAAAAGATTTATTTACCATTTTTATGTTGCAAAATACAAGCTTTAAAAAAGTTTTCTTCATTTTCTTTCATAATGTACAAAGAATATGTTATGATAATTTCTATCACCTGCTTGTTATTTGTCATCATATGAACGTTTTTCGTTTATAAATGTATCAATGCGGTAATGATATCCATAAGAAGATTAATAGTTAACACATTAAATAAAATTACTGTTTTTGAAGCTTTTCCCAAAATTTGTTATCTGTAAAACATATCCACTTATAACGAAAAGCTGTGTGCTTAATACTTCCGATTTTTTTTAAATATATACTTTTCTTTTTTGGTAGCTTTATGTAAAATCACAACATCATTCATAAATACGTACGACGATGCAGAATGATAATTTTCATTGCGGCCTCTCTTCGGTTATTCAAAATCAAAATAACAACGATCTGTATGTGTGTGTTTCGTTTTGTTTCTTTTTCTTCTTCTTCAAAAAAACTTAATTCCAGTAATACATCGCTCTTAAATCTGATTTAAATGCCACAATTTCTACATAAGAATTTCACTTCCTTTTGCAAACAAAAACTGACTGCATCGACCGCGAGTGTGTCTGAAAACTCTGGTCGTTTTCGAATCGACCAGAGAAATATCGTGACGTCACGTTCTCGACCGGACGCTCGGAGTTTTCAGATGCACCCTAGGTGACTTTGCCCACTGTAACAATATCACATTATGTTTTTTTTTATTCATGAGCAAACTCATTGCCAGATGGCAGCACCTGTAAAATAAGTTAACACAGTTGAGAAACTGAATTTTTCAAATGGATAAGGATTTGTTCTCAACCAATGAGAGCAGAGGACGCCGAAGTATTGTGTTACCTTTTCACCATTTTGCACTTGGACTCCGGGCCACGATGAGAGAACGACGAAAATTTTGGAGAAGTGAGGCGAATGGCCCAAGAAGAAAAAAAAGAAAAAAACCGTTTGAAGCTCATCTCTAAATAATATAAAAGAATTGCAAGGTAAAAGAAGCTTCAATCATCAGTATACTCCAGAAAAATGAATTAATAATCGAAAAAGATATTATGATCTTGGATTGAAATTCGGTACAGCAAGGCCAAGGAAATGAACAAAAAAAAAAAAAAAATATGAATTAATTCGCTGAATTCTTCTCTCAGTGTCTACGAAATTCGAATTAAATGGATCCTCGATAAAAATTCATCTTCAAGTGCCATTTCAAAATCTAATTGAACCAGAAAATATGAATTAATTCGCTGAATTCCTCTCTCCAGTGTCGACTAAATTCGAATTAAATGGATCCTCGCTGCAAGCTCATCAAAAAGTTAGATATATTTTTTATACCTATTTTTGCATCATATTCCGTGAGACACAGACGTCGATTCTGTGCTCCGGAACTTGATTTAAATCCTAAAAAAAAAAATAACGGACATTTCCTTGCAAAGCAAAAATGAAATTTGAATTTTAGCTGAATTGTTCATTGAACAATTTCTGTCTAAACAAGTCTAATAATTCCTAATTTTTACTCAACATATATGTATGAATTGTTTTAAATCATGTTTTGATTAATTATGAATTAAACTATATATATGAATTGCATAAATTGAAATCATAATTTAATGGTGCACCAAGCGTTTGATTTTAATAATTTCCATTTTATGACGTTGATTATTCAAGAAATGAGTTGTCTTAAATAAATGTCTTTTATTTTAATAATGCAGTAATTTCCATTCATTCCATTTTCTATTTTAAAGGTGCCCTTTCAAGATCTAATTTTAATTATTTCAACAAAAATATTTTTAACATTTTAATGGGCACTAAAAAGTATTTTTAACACCCACCCATATTTCTTTTTTTTTTTTTTTGTAACGAGGGGGAATGGTATAAAAAGAAAATAACTGCATAAATCACATCTACGAACCACCTTCCAAAGGTACAAATTTTATCTAAGATATCAGAAAATGGGTTATGGAAAAATTATCAACTTGAATTTTTAAATTGGGCAAAGTCACCCCAGTTGACTTTATTTAGTTTGTTTGGAAATCACTTTCTCGCTATTTCGTAAATCTTTGACACATTTTTTAAGTGATACTTTTTTTATGCGGTCCCTGTCCACCGCATATACATAATATTGCAAAAAATAATTATATTTCACAGCTAATTATGAAGTTTCAAACCATTTTTCTTTTTGCGCAATTATTTTCATGCGGTACCTATCTATTTCCCTAAAAGAGGTTTAATAGTTTACGCAGAACTTTCATTTCAAAATTTTCCGGGGAGATGGGGGGGGGGGGGGGGCAAAGGGTATATTTTCAACGCATATAATATATAAAAAAAACAACAAAATACATAAAAACATGTACAAATTTAAGGTATTTCTAAAATTCAGGGGTGTCAATTGCCCCCCCCCCCCCCCCGATGGATTCTGAGCGCCCAAATGACGGGTCTGTGTATACGTATACATCGGAAAAAGTGTCTCCCCTATTCACCCTAGTAATTCTAAACTTGAAGTTCCTACTTGGAATTGCACGAGCACTGAATGAAGCGCAATAAAGATCTATATAAATAACGTCTAATGAAGTTTGTGGCGCCTCACTTCAATAAGAAATCATCAAAGAGTAACATTTTCGGAGCTCGAGTTGTCTTCTGTCTATAATCGTGCATCTCTGGCGGAGATTTTATTCGCCACGCATGAAAAAGAACACCGATTTGCTTGAATGTTTTCCTCCTAACCGGAGGTTGATTCGTTACACACGCGACTTGGATGGATTCTTTTATTCATTTGAAGGTGATTTCTGTTTATTTCTTTATTTTTTCGCACGTTAAGATTTTTTTTAATGTAATGCTTCCGAATTTTTCAGATCTCGGATAAATTTTCTTTGCTGTAACAGTGTCAGAGTAAAGTTTGCTAGCTCCAGAAAGCACGAAAATAATCTTTAAGTTTTAACGGTTTATGGAAATATTAATAATTTTTTTTTTTTTTTTTTGCTTTTCTGCTTGCGAAAAATTTAAAATGAGGTATAAAATGGCTTTTAAAAAAGTTATTCATTAAAAAAGAAAGAAAAAAGATTTACTGAAAAGCCCATCTTCAATTTTTCTTATTGTTTCACCACTGCTCCTCTTTGAGAAAACAAGCATTTCACCCCTTTAAAAGTTTTAAATTTTACCATTACCAGTAAATAAAGATCTAAACCGCTAAATCGCCGATCGATTTTTTAGAATGCTAACTTTTATCTTGTCTAAGAAATTTAATTTTCTCACTGAATATTCATAATATTTAATCCTTAGAATTGCTTATCAACCTCCATAGCATGAGAATGCAATGATTTTACGAATTTGTGTTTCAATAACGCTGATTTTATCAGTATATTCCAGTATTCAAATGAATTCAAAGGAAACCCACTGTTATTCAAAACTATCCAGGGGCGTATATAAGAATTTATTTCGGAAGTAACGCAAACCAAACATTAAGAGAAATTTCAAATCGAAGTTTCGAAATACTGAAATATTCAAAGTTGGTAGTTTGGAATTTATTTTGGGAAGGGGACCCTGGCCCCCCCTCCCCACCTTCGCGCTTGAAGTCTCTAGTAATTTTTGTTATTGTCTTTGATTATCATATCACCCACCATGGGCCACTTTCAGAAAACTAAGCTATATCAATTTTATAACAAACTTCTATAAGCTAGATTTTAAAAACGTGCAAACCGAACAGATAAATGCCAACTTAAGCTATTTTCTTTACGTTTACCCAAATGGTATTAATTTTCTTTTGTTGTGATTGTGCAGTCAATTCTTGAAGACATCTCGAATTCGTTCCTTTTCATACATTAAATCTTAAACTTTTTGCGAACATTACTAAAACTTTCGTAAACCGACTTTAATTAATTCAATGCAAAATATTTTTGTGAATTTGAAATTTACTAGACCGAACGCGGAAAGTTCCCAGTATCTCAGCCTTTTTTTTTTCTCATTTAGTTATTATTAACTTCCAGTACTCTTCAAATTTCCGAGAAAATTTACTCTCCTAAACAAAACATTGTTCAAATTATTCATTTCATTAGCACTAAATCTTTGTCATTGTACTTTTTCTGTATGTTCTTATATTAATTAATTCAAGTTTATCAAGAATAAAAGCGTGTGCTTTCGTGCAAGATATAAATAAATATATAAAATAAATAAATAAAAACACGTTTTTTAAACATGAAAATTGCCAAATTGCTGCATAATTTTGGAAATTTTGTGCTTTTCTAAAATGGACTTTTATTCCCTAGCTATTTAAGTTTATCAGAATGAATAAATGTTCCCTTTTCTTGGTTTTTGCCATTCTTTTTGTTGAATTTAAAGATATACAATAAAAAACGAAACACATGGTTTGCCGTATCTAAAATTTTTTCAGAGTCCTTACGACGTGGAGATGTATCAACTGTTCACTTTTTTCTTTGCTTGCATACAACAAAACCTATCGTCTGATTGTGCCAGCTAATTCATTAACTTCAGCAATCAGATCTATTTCGTTACCATTTCTATTTGTGAATGGTCCCTGGAATTGGAAAAGTTTCCATCACGAAACTCTCTGCTTCTTTTCCGACATCTGTGCAGAAAAAATGAACGGCGGAATCGTTCCGCTGTGAGAATCGTGGCCTTCTTGTTGGTGTGAAAGTTTCTCGATTGCTATGGTAACGGTGGGGATTCAAGGTATGTCAATACGCGGCTTAGTACAAAAATGGCCTTCAACCCAAAACATCTGAGCAAGCTTCGGAATCGTCATTGTGCAATTTAAAAGAATTGAAACCTGTGTAAAAGCAAAACGGATATTTAATGACTCTTGACTTATGACTTTAATAAATATTTGAACATTTGGATTGAATTGAGTGTCCGTGATTGGGTATTTGAATGTTTTGCAATATCTATAGTTCGGCTTAGTTTGTATGGGACACATTTGGCCTAAATTAACTTAATTAATGATTTTAATCTTAATAAATTGAAAATTAAGTACCGTTTTTACTAGGAAACGCATTCATCGACATTTTTTCTTATATTGAAAAATAAGACATAAATACTTGATTAACTATTTGTTGTTCGAAACCTTTTGACGTCTTTCCGGTGAAACCCATTTTGTAACGTACATTCTTTTTTATATAAATATTGAAAAAATATTTCATGAACTATTTATTGTGAAGTTATTACGAATTTGATTAGCATCATTCCGGTGGAACTCATTGAACGATGTAAATATTGAAAGTAAAACATTATGTCGCTGATTGTTTATAATAAGAAAAAAATGCTTGAAAACTCTTTTCACCGTGTTTATGATGGAATTCATTTAATGAGAAGCATTTTTATTTATTTATTCATTTTTTGCCATGCTTAAATGACTTGAAAAAACAATATTTTAATATGAGTTTATGGGGAGGGGACTCTTGCTAATGCGGATATTAAATGTCGAAATTCGTACAGTTGATGATATCAACGTAACACACATATATAATAATGTGATTATATATGCCGTCATTAAAGTTGATGATTTAATGTAAATTCGCATTACATTCTTTAATATTTACTCATAAATATTCGTAGTTCTTTTTGGAAACAGTCAAGTGAGCTTGCATTTATACAAGACCTGTCATTGAAGAAACTTTTTGGAAAAAGAACTTTTCCCACAGTTAGAAGTCACTGAACTCAAAATGTCCTTTTAACAAGGACACTTAAATTTCAGTGTATTCATTTAAACTGCGAAGCTGAAATTCAACGCCACCTGTTTTCTCAGTGAAATGAACCTACATTTTGGATTGGTCCCGTATGGTTATGTTATGAGAAAGAATGTTTCAAAAACAATCTTATGATGCGACGAACAGGTGCTGTGCGCTTTGAGCAGGTGGTCTAAGCAAAAATAATGTTATTATAATATGACTTGCTGAAGGTATTGAGAATCTTTAAACTATTACAGAAGAGCCTCGATTATCCGAGGTATATGGACCGAGGGTACCTCGGATAATCGAAAACTCGGATAACACGGACTCTGTCCAAATCGAGAGGGAAACATGGGTTGAAATGAATGAAAATGTCGTCAAAGAAGTAAAAAAAAAAGGCATTATTATGAAATGAAAAAATGACGTTACATACATACAAATATCTAATTTTATATGTACACATCAGAAGAGTACATGTTCCAGTTAAAGTTGTCTCTTGAAGAAGTCTATATATAGTATATATATATTGTTTCTGTTTAACGATTGTTCTAGGTCTTTATATCACCGGAAAATAATTGGATGATTGACGCCAGTCAGTGACGCCGCCATTAAAAAATTTTTTTTTTCAAGGAGGGCAAATGTACCTCGGTTAACACGGAACTCAGTTAGTCGGGGCTCGGATAACCGAATCTCTACTGTATTATTTTTTTAATTTTTATTTTTTGTTATTTTATTTTGTTCATGTATTGTTTATTTTTTTCATGAAATTTCAGTGCATATTACGGTGCTCTAAACAAAAATAATGTTATTTTATTTAAATTATTTATTTTTTGCATGAGATTTCAGGGCATATTACGGTGGTCTAAGGAAAAACAATGTTATTACAATATGATTTGCTGAAGGGATGCAGAGTCTTTAAATTATTATTTTTTTTAATTTAATTTTATGTTTTTTTATTTTATTTATTTATTGTTTATTTTTTGCATGAGATTTCAGTGCATATTATTTATCGTCGGCTTGTCTCAAGCGCCGTAATTCGCCATTCTTCTTTCTTTATTTACTTATTATTCAATTATTTATTTATTTAATGTTGATGCAATATTAAATTAAAGTAAATTATGTGTTTGCTAAAAAAAAGTTACGTATCATTTTCCATATACAAGCATATCTGGGGTTTAAATTGAGAATCATTTGAAAACTGGAAAAAAATAAGATATTGAAACAATTTCAAATTTCTTTTTAACCGACTTCACAAAGGAAGGAGGTTATACATTCATACTGTACGTATGTCGGGTTTTTTCCCCGGATGAACCGATTTTCACGATTTTTTTAATCGATCGAGGGTGGTTCCCGTTGGACTCGTACCTTGGTTTGACCATGCTCGATAATTAAAAAAAAAATTATGGGCAGAAATGTGGTCTTTTTTTTTTTTTTTTTTTTCATCCATTACTTTTTACAAAATGAATCGATTTTGATGATTTTTTCTTTACTCGATAGATGGGCGTCTAACGCAAATACCGCACATCAATTTCACTACATTTGTTTTTTAGGAAAAACGTTCTGGGTGAAAAGTAAGTTTTTTTATTTTAATTGGAAATGCTTATCTTGATTTTTCTTTGTTGGGAAAACTGTTAATAAACATGAAAATCCTTGTTAAAAAAGAGTTTGTTGCCATTAAGCTGTAATATTAAAAGCAATTATAACAAAAGTTTGACTGAAGGGTTATCTGAAGAAAAAATTAATCCAATCAGTTTGTTTGCTCTAGTGGCCTTTTAAAATAGATTTTAAAACTGAATTTATCATACAAACGGTTAATTTTTAGTGCCATTCCCTCAAAGAAGGTTTCCCCTTTGATATGGGTTTTTAAAAAATAGAGTATTTATATAAAAATGTATGTACGCTAAGAATAAAAAAAAGAACCGACTTCAAATTATAAATTGCACTAAAAAGTGAAAAAAAATTAATTCTTTAAACAACATCGATAAGACTTTTAACCATAATTTTTGAAGTCGGTGCAAAATTATGACAGTAATTATCATTACACGATGCAGTTGCGTAGGGGCATGGGTGACACCTGGGGTGGGTCATGATGGTGTCATTCGTGTCATTGGCCTCATAATAATTTAAGTATTTGTTGACGGCAAACGGTTATGACTAGCGGTTAAAAAACACTGCGAATATATTTTTTAACGGAAACACTTTCTGCTCAGTTCGAAATAAAAAAGAAAACCACGTAAAAAAATCTAATTTAAGCTTTTTATTCTAAGGAGCTTTTAAAGGTTTATTTTTCTCTTTTGTAGCTGAGTGTCACCCTTGAATGGGTGACACCGGTTGCGGGCCGCCCCCACCACTTAGTTACGCCACTGACACCATGCGTTATTTTACATTGAAACTGTTGCAAACTCTTGACCATTTGTATTTTTAAATGATTCATATCCATCATAATTTTGCACCGACTTCAAAAATCATGTTTAAAACTCGTATCGATGTTGTTTAAAGAATTAATTTATTTTTCACTTTTTAGTGCAATTTATAATTTGAATTCGGTTCTATTTTATTCTTTTTAGTGTAAATGCACTGTTATTCGTTTTATTCTTTTACTCGGCGTTTAAAAAAACGAATAATAACAATAATAAAATGTTATTGGGAGGAATAATCGGAATGATGGGGAACAATACAATGTCTAAAAGTTTCAATAAAAGTTAAAAGATGTTACAAGGAAGGATATAGCAAAAATAAAGGCATCTCGCCTCTTAAATGAATCAAAGGTTAGAAATGAAGCAATTCTTATTTTAGTAATTCTTCATTATGTTCGTTCCATTATGTTTCGTTACAAAAAATTTCCATTTGCTTCAGCACATATTGTACAGCAGTTTTATTATGATTCATTATAGAAGACTGAAATTAAGTTCTTTTGTAATTAATCAGTTTTCCTTGATCCTTTATTAAGAAAATATTTCCATTTCATTTAATAGAATTTTTTCTCTGATGTTAAAACTCGAAAGAAAATTGCAATTTGATTGATAGATAATTCACCACTTTTTAAGATAAGTTCTAATTTTGTTTGAAAACTTTTCATTATTTATTTATTTCACGCCCATTAAACATAGCACTATATCCAGTTTCTTGAATTTTCTGTCCAATTTTATGTGTATTTCAATTCTACTGTTTTTTAGAAGCACTGTAATGACCAAAGAGTGCGTCATTGTTTAATTAATATTAAATTCAATACCCGCATTGTAACGGGAAGAATTAATATTGCAAAGTCTGAGGCAGTATCCGGCACTGTGTCGTCGTGGTAAGGCGCGGGACTTGTACTTTCCAGTTCATAGGATCAACCTGGTAGTGTCGGTAATAAGTGCCTGTAATTGTGTGTAACAATAAACATTTTTAAACGAAGTATTTAGTTAGTTCTTCGTTTTTAATTAATGTGAAATTTGATTTTTAATTTATAAATATATTTCTTACAACATCTTTCATAGCATTAATCTTTTAACTTTCATCTACTCAAATATAATCAACACAATTTCATGTTGCCAAACAGGTAAATTAATTGAGAAAGATTTCATGTTATTTTAATCTCTTTAATCTTCCAATGTTATTCTGTTTTAATTATTTCTTCTGTTCTACGTTATGTGACTGAAGTGAATTGAATCAGGTGTTGCATAATGATTTAGTCATTTTTAAAACAAGTTAGCGTGGTGTTCTAGATTTTTTTTTTTAACAGCAGTATAACTGAATCTTTCAATACTAAACTGAAACCGATGTTATAAAATTATTGTTTAGATTAGCATTCAGATGATATTATTACTTTCATGATAGTTATTATGTAATGTAATGTCTTTCATCATCATTATCAAACATTGTTATTATTTTTGTCATCAAACCGGTGTTATTATTTTCGTCATTAGTCGTTTCAGTGGGAAGTGCATAAGATAGCATTTATGAAATCAGTTCTAAAGCTTGGTGAAACATTCGCGAAAACTAATAAATGTTCGGTATCAATTAACTACATTTTTCAAATGACTAATTTAAATGTAATTCATTTCAACGAAATGAATTATGTTTAGGAATAGGATTGAATTTAGTTAAGACTTTATTCACTGACAGGGCTTCTCGTTTAGTTTTCTCATGGTACCTGTATCATTTTACTCTGGGCCCATGTGCTCGTATCGTCGAGTCGACGCGACTAGTAGACCGATAGGCGGCGCTGTCATCGAAAGGGAGCAATTTTTCGCCTTTTTCCCTGTCGACTCGATTTCCGGTGTGCTGGTCCAGTCGAAGTAGACCCGCACGTGCGCGCAATCTCGTTTTGGTAGACCATTTCGTCAACTGCTGTATACCAGTCGAAAGCGAAATGGCGTACTCCATTCCAGTGGAATATTTACGTTTAATCTTGCAAATGCGATCGCTTGAAAGGCAAAGGGTCTTCTTCAATGCGCAAGTAGACCCCTTTGGATCTTAATTACCGGATTAAGGATTTGGTAGCCCATAGGCGACAGAAGTGATGGAACCCCCCCCCCCTACCATTTGGATTTTATAATAATTCTAATTAAAATATGATGTGCAATTATTTCATGACTATAATAACTGATCATACTGGCATTCACTAACTTTTAGTACATGTTACATAAATAATGTTAGACTTAATCTGCTTAGGGAGCCTTTTTAAATATGGTTTCACCGATAATTCAAGTATAATTTTAATTCATAGAAATTCGCTATCATTAACACAGATATTTTAAAATTAAACCCATAATACTAAAATATGATAAAATATTTAATCAAACTTAAAATTTTGAAACATTTCACAAAAATGAACATAAAAATTTCTGTTCAAAAGAATATAAAGTTATACTTAATAAAATGCCGTAACAGCATTTATAGCTAATTTTTGAAACAGTTTAAACATTGACTTGCCTCAAAAATGTTTAAAACATCTTCAAAGTTTAACGGTTTAAAAATGTCATTCACTGTAAAAATTGTTCGCCCGAAAATACATAATCTTCTGAGAATCATTTATCCTGAGTCTGACGTAAAATTATAGAGAACTAAAAACACGAAACTGCGAAGAACATTCCGAAATTGATAATGTGCCTCGGTCACCATTCGTGAGTACGCTGAATTACTATTTCTGGTACACAACGTTGAAGGTCAGTTTAGTTCAGCTCACGCTGTTGTGATTCCTGTGTCTTACCCCCCCCCCCCCCCCCCCACCCATCCATTTACTGTTGATCATAAACTTTTATGCGCTGAGATTTTTTTTTTTTTTTTTTGAGGATTTTTCACGTGGGGGTCACTATTAAATTCATAAAACTTTTATTAATGTACCCTCGGTATGTCCATTTTAGCTCAACATTGGGAAGGGGTAGAGCCATATGAAGGATCATCCTTAACTGGGGATATGAAATTCTAACAGTAAAGGGGGTTCGGGGAATGTCCTCAAACCCCCGAAAATTTTGAAAACTATATGCAAACAGGAGTATTTTGAGGCCTTTATAGACGCATTTGGACTGCAAAAATATTAAGAAACAAAAAAAAAAGTCAAACAAAAATTTTAAAAACGTTTTTACTCATAAAACTGCAGAATTATATTTTTGAAATCCAGGGAGCAGGACCCCCCCCCCCCCCTCCAACTAACTCCCATATCGAAGAGACACTTGTCGTCCTTCTAAAATGATGCTTACAAGCTCCTCCCCGCCCCCTGCCTCTTCCGAAAAGGATCCTTTGAAAATTTAGAAGAAAAACTATTGTATTGTTTGAACATGGCACTGTTTCACTATCGCAAGCTCCTTCCCCCCACCCCTTCCCAAAAGGATGCGTTGAAAATTTGTAAAAGAAAAACTATTTTATTGTTTGAACATAGCTTAATTTATATTTCACTTTTACAGGGTGAAAAAATTTCACGTTTTTTTAATTTCAACTTTTAAATTTTGCAAAATTTGCTGCCCCCTAAACTGCCTTCCTAGAAGTCCTTGCCTTCCACAGGAGCCGGCTACTGATCAACGGCGCAACATATTCAGTATACCTCAATATTATTGTTTCCAACAGTTTATAGAAATAATTAATTCTAATAATCGGTTAGCAAAATAGCCGATCAATTATTAAACCGGAGCGCCGAACTAAGATTTTAATTCTCTTTCCAAAAGTTAACTTTTCTAAATTAAATTTTTTTTCCGCCCGGGGCATGAGCCCTGCTTTCCCCCCCCCCCCCCCCCCCGAGTTCGGCACGCAAAGTTTTCATAACGTTTATTTCAAGAAAATTCCGGGAGAGAGATCCTAAACACTCATCTCTGAACCCATTTTCTATCATTCAGCGAAATCAGTTTGGGCAATAGTAGTAACAATAAGTGCATTCTGAAGAGCCGCCTCCCCCCCCCCCCCCACTTTTTTTTTCATTACTTTTACGCAAGCATTTTTATTTTTAAAGAAATGAACAAAATTGTTCTTTTGGACGTAAGCTGAACGAAAAAACTTCATTGACTTAAAAAAAAATCGTTTCATGCATTACGAAATAAGTGGATGTAGTATGGATAAAGAAAGAAAGAAAGAAAAAAACTCACGAATTCATAACCTCCATAATTTTTAAGTTTGTAAAAAGTATATAATCACATTTACAACTTCTTTCCGTTTGAAATTGTGGGGTTTTTTTTCTTCGACTCTTATTATTAGACCAATGTTAACATCTGCCACGAGTTGCAAGTAGAGATACGGAAAAAAAATATACAATATGATAATATGAATCAATAGCCTTTCAGCGTCATTTTTAAAAGTAATCGGGCAAGCATCAAACATACAAAAATTTAAAAAGTAAGTGACAGTTTTTAAAAACGCACTGTCACTCACCTCAAGTAAGCGCATAGTTAGTTTTATAAAATGGGAAGACTAAAATGAAATGTATATTAAACGCTTAAAAATTATATTATATATACGTACCATATAATTTAAAAGAAAATAGCGAACTCACAAATTAATATTAACAGATTTATATAAACAAATAGTAACCAAATTTACACCAAGTAAAAAATATTCAAATAAATAAATATTAAAATTAAAAAAGGAGTGTTACGAGAATGAAGTAAAAAGGTGACACATTGTACTTTGCTTTTATTATCAAAATTCCTGCAAAACTAAAGGTCTTAGAAAAAAAAATCACTAATGAGACTATGTATGCAAATTAATTTTAAAATAATGATTTTTTTTACTGTTGATTCTTTAACTGAGCTTAGTTATTGAATAATGTGTATATTAGTATTTTTCTAACCATTATAGCTAACATATTGAATTTTTTATAGTTATTTTTATAGCTAATAAAAATTTAAAACAACACAGTGGAGTAAAAAGGAGTTGTTCCTCATAAAATTATTCATGATAAAGTTGTCAGAAGGGAGTTTTTGTTTTTTTAGAGTTCTTTAAAACCGAATTATTCAGCTACGCTAAGTATAGAAAAAATATGTACTACTAATTTACTTAGAATAAAAACGTAGCTATTTATATTTTGAAGATATCAAAGGCGCAAAATATAATCTAAAGGAATCAAATCGAAAAATGTATCCAAAGAAACAAAAACCACGATTTTTGCGCGAGCCGCCGCCGATTGCTGATGGCAACGCGTAGAGCGTATGTCATTGGTCGGAATCAGTCATTCCCACACCCCCTCCGATGTCAGAAAATGAACTCGGCTGAAACTTGCGCGGCTACTCTACGTGGACACCAGCACACCTATAGTAGACAAGAGACCGGTTCGTCGAGGGCTTGCTGAGGGGGAGAAAAGGGGAACGACTTCGACAGTCGACGGAGACCAGCACAACCACCCTGGTGAGACTTACTTCAGAAGTGCAGTTCTACGCAATTCAATCAATTGTTGGATGACAGAACAAGCTGAATTTTCTCCGGAAGCTTGCTGAGGACAAGATCGCACTCCATGCGCAGGATGGCCACACTTGTGGAACTCCTTCATTAGCTGGATAGGAGCACAAGCTATTGCAATTTCTTTTTTGGAAGCTTGCTGAGGGCATAGATCAGACACGATGCAAGCCTATGCTTGCAGTTCGTTCAATTGCTGGAGGGCAGCAAAAGCTAATTTTTCCTTTGAAGCTTGCTGAGGCTGAGGGCATAGATCAGAAACGATACAAAGCCTTATGCTTCCAGTTCGCTCAATAGTTTTAGGGCAGCAAAAGCTGATTTCTCTTTGGTATTATGAGGATGCCCAAGACAAAGAACTGAGACGAGAGGTAAAGGGAAGTATGGATGTTTACTTTTCAGCAAATCTCTAACTAAAAGCACAAAGCAGGGGCAGATCTGCGCAAAGGCACTTTCCTGAGGCAGCAAATTTAAGGGAGCGTCAAAGTGTAAGAAAACAAACTACTTTTTGGATTTTAACAAACTTATTAGTTACAAAAACTAGCCCATTTAAGAGCAAATGTATAAAATGCCTTTTTTTGGCATGAAATGATTCACCAAAAAATAACGCAGACAAGCAGTTGTTGCGGGAGAGAGGGTATTATCTGCTATGCTTAAGGGCGGCATTACAGAAAATCCGCCCTTCATTTGAGGGCTAACTAAATGTGAATGTATTGAAGAGCACCCTCTATCTGGGCAGTAGAAAAGATTACAATCATCTTCTTGGACACTCCTAAATTTTTATGACTTTCTAATGAACAGTTTTTGCTGTAGCCTTCTCGGAAATCTATAGTTTAATGTGGGACAACTTGCATCATGTGAACGAATTGGAATGACCCGTTCCTTACAGAAGACCGTTTTTTTTGCCGATTTTTCTACGAAAATGCTCCGTTTTTCCATCTACAACTCAACAGGTTTTGCTACATAATAAGAGCCTTACGTAAAACCGTTATTTTAAAATTCTTCTTTCCTTTGTACCTTTAGTGTAATTGAACGCTTCGTGCGATTTCGAGAGCGGCTACCCGGTCTTTTGTAAGTGTTTATTGAAACACGGCCATTCAACCGGGTGACCTAGACCTTTGCGCCCGGGCGGAACAGCCCAACTCTCAGCAGCAGCACGAAAGGGCAACACGGCTTTGAGATTGCTTTCTTCGGCATTGGGAGGCTGATTACCGTGAATTGGAATCTGCTTCGAGTAGCGTTTTAAGACAAAGGTACGACTATGCTTTTATTTATTAGCGACTTGCTGAAAATAGATGAAGCTTATCTCTGGGATTACCATTGTAAACTCCTTTTCGGTTATCAAATATTTGCTTGAATTATTGAAGCGACTAATAATGTTTTAAACAAGGCAATTATGATTACACTTAGTTTGGTACGAGTACACAAACTGTATGAACATGGGATTACTTATGTAAAAGTTGTTCTGTTGTAATGGCTAAAGTAGTATTTGCTGTTATTCAGAAGACAAAAACGTTGTACTTTTCTAGTTCTCTATCAATTAGGTTCGAGTGTGAGAACTAAAAGACAATTCAGTGGATCACTAATGCAAAAGTTTTTTTTAATAATGAAAATAGAAATTAAAGCTATTTAAAAGTCAATAGCGTTGTGCTTTTCGAGTTCTCTATTAATTAGGCACGATTGCGGGAAAAATATGACTACTATTTACTCGTATTTAGTAGATTACCAGGGAACTCGTTTTTTTTTTTTTTTTTGTTGCTCCGCTCTGCTCGGTACTCCGAATAGTTTTTAGTAGGTATAATATTATTTATCGCTTTTGTTTATTTAATTTATTAATAGGTATATATACAATAAAAATTTTAAAAAATGTTTAAACGTTAGTAGTTTTATGAAGCATTGAAAGCTTGTTTATATTTTTGCTTATGGAATGAAAACCTATGCTTTACATGCCATTCGAAGATTGAGAATCGATTTTTGTGCTAAAATTCATTTATGACAAAAATTTTAAAATAACAGAAATAATAAGGAGAGAAATGATATATATATTGTAATCCTATCACAACCATCAAATAATTAATCATTCAATGTGCAATAAATTTAAAAACAAATTTGAAAGTAAATAAATCATGGAACTGATGCAACAACGCTTTTTATTTGCTCCGCTCCGCCTTCTGAATAAGTGCTCCAAGCGCTCATCTCTGGGCTCCGAGTAGTTTTAATAATCATATTTTTTATCATTTTTATTTATTTTATTTATCTTTTAAATTTATGTTGGAGATAGCAAATTAAATGTTATTTATCAACAATTTACTTTGAAAATGCAAAATCCTTTTTCGTTCTTCGTGGTTGTTCTTTCGGATAAAATTTCAATGAGAAAAATGTTAGTTTCATAATTCTTATAAAGGCACGACGAATGTCCATGCTCCGGCTCCACTCCTGCCCCAAACAAAAAGTTGATACGCCTGTGCTCCGTTCTCATGTGCTCCAGATCCCTGAAATAAATAAAACAGGGTGTCTGCAGGTGACGAAAGTCCCAAAAAAGTCACGAATTTGCAAATCGGTCTCAAAAGAAACGAAACAGTCACGAAAATTTTCCGTCACACGAGACCGCCTCCCCCCCCCCCCGGAACCACACCCCTCCAAATGATACTCTTCTAGCATAGGGTTATCACGGAGGGCCAGGTTCACTCTAGTTCACTCAGCAGGAGTTTATTAGTCAGGCTGGGCTAGGGTCCAGCAAACCTATCTCGGAGCGGTTATGAGCGCCTCGGCGGACTTCTTCTTCCCCTAATGCCACGAACTAACAGGGGAGGGGGATGGAGTAGAAAGGTTCCCCCCCCCCCCCCCCCCCCCCCAAAGACATCGGTTTTCCCGTCTTCGACAGCCACTGCACGAAATACCTGGTTATCTTACAGGTTATATTTGATTTTTAAAATTTAATTAAAATGTTTTGAAATTATATGAATTACAAACTTTTTGCATTTGGAAGCTGTGATATGCTTAAAAATGTGCCGGATATCTGGTACGTATCCGTCATATAGGAGACACTGGATATCTGGTATCCGGCAGAATGAATATCCGATGAATCGCCGAAAGATCCCAAAAATGTCACGAAATTTCACTTTTGAAAATCTGTAGATACCTTATAAAAAAACCACGAAAGAAATTAACTCATTAAATTCAGTTTTAGCATAGATGAAATGCTCCACGCTTCGCTTCAGACCCCTGCGGATTACCTATGTAAAAGGGTTTTTTTTTATACTCTTGAGAATAGTGATAAATTTTAGGTTTTAAGCGGAGCAGGAACAGTGGAGATTTGTTCGAAACTGAAGCCGGGGCAAGGTTATTTGTTGTGTGCGGAGCACAACAATTTCCCTGCTCCAAAAAAATTTTTAAAAGTCGGAGCAATGGGCTCCAATTTAGTTTTTCAAATTTGTTTTTAATTTAGTTCGTATTGAATATCTTATGGTCGTGTTGAGATCATATTAACTGTTTCCTTCCTTAGTATTTCTGTTGTTGTGGTTTTCTAATTCAGTTTTGCGAAGAGAAGGTACGCATTAACTTCGCAGACATCTTTCTCTTTGAAATCTTCTTAAAAATCAAGCGCATCAAAAGCATTAGTGCAGTTCTAATTACCCGTGAACTCGAATCGGCTTTTATAAATCCTGCTTGTTTATCCCTCATTGGTGGGGAATAAACAAGCAGCAATGTTGTTAACTTCGTACATCATGAAATCATATCAACATGCCCATTATTGTAGCTCTAGCCCAACAGTGATAGGATAATTTTTTCCGCAACGCAGAGTAGATGAAGTATTAAATATTTACTGATGCGTAACTTGTCTGTAACTACCTTTTTGAACTTTTTATCACTTATATCATTTTGACAAGTGAAATAAATAAAAGTGATGAACAATATTATTTGCACGGAGAGGAGCTGGGGATCATTCATAAATGATGTCACGCTTCGAGGGGGGGAGGGGGGTTCGCGAAATTGTGACAAAGTGTGACAAGGGGAGGGGTAGCAAGAAGTGTGACATCATGCGTTATGCAACATAGCGTAACATGTGACAAAGGGGGGGGGGGAGGGGGTCCGCTGAAGTGTGACATACTGTGACAAAGGGGGGAGGGGGGTCAAATATATGGGAAAAAAAGCGTGACGTCATTTATGAACGGCCCCGTGGAGCGGAGGAGGAGCCAATATCCAATTCTTAGAAGTCGGAGAGTTGTTGAAACGGAGCAACTTATAAAAGTGTCTGCCTCCATATGCCCGACTAATATTTTATAAATGTAAATAACGTTTCAGTGTCTCTACAGGTCTCGAAAGCCCTGAAAAAGTCACGGATTTGAATATCGGTCACGAAAGTAACGAGAGTCTCGAAATTTACGTGCCGGTCCCGAAAATGTTAAACGAACGAGACCGTTCCCCCCCCCCCCCCAAAGTATCGGATATCCGGTATCCGACCGATTTTAAGTATCAGAAAGCTGATCCTTGCATGAAAGATCCGGTTATCCGGCATATCAAATTTTTTATTTCAAAATTTAATGAGCACGTCTTTTGAAAGTATATTAGTCCAAATACTACTCATTTTGACGCCGTGGGGTGTTTAAAAATATGCAGGAATTTCCAGGTTTAAAACATCAGAACCGGATATCCGGTACATATCCGTCAGACAAAGATACCGTATATCCGACAAAATCAGCATCCGATGCATCACCGAAAGGTCATGAAACTTCACTTTTGAAAATCTGTAACACTCTGTGTTGTACTTTTCTAGTTCTGTGTCAATAAACAAAATGTACCTAAGACAATGAACACGTAAATCAATTCACAGAAATTAGACTTAAAAAAGCGGAGGATAAATTTGTTCCTATCGAAATTTTATCCAATCTAAATATTCCAGATACAGTTGGTAAATTAAATATTCGTTTCGGGAATTCCATCATTTTTATGTCAATAGTACATCAATGCACTGGAAACTGGCTTCTGTGAGAATTTCAACACAAAAAGTCATTGCAACGGTTAAAGTTTCTCTGGTTCTAATTAAAAAATACAAAAAAATATGAGTAAATTTGTTGTTCTTTATTTTAATATTAAATATCAGTGGCGTTTCTAGCATGGGTGTCATCCGCGGTGGTTAATTGTGGTGTCACCCCCCGCCCCCACCAAAAAAGAAAAACAAGGTCACGTTGTATAAACTTGTAGTTTTGTGGGTTGTATTTTGTTTTAGTCGTGCAAAAAGAATAAGAAAAAAGCTTAACAAATTCTATTTTAATTTTTTCGGTGTTACTTTCAGTAAACTACATTTATTTTCAGTTATGATACATTAAAATAGCATCTGTAAAAATGTCTACTTCAAGTACAAGTGTTGTGCACAAACTTTTTCTCATTTTGGGTGTAACTTTCTAACACCCCCAAAAGGGTTTCACCCTTGCCTCTCGTAGTGACACTACTGTAAATATACGTAGTAAATTTATTAGTCAGTAGTAATGATAAATTTTCCATGTAATAGTTATTGCATAGTAAAATTTATTCTTCAGAATTAACAGCTACAATTAGATGTTTAAAATGGTCAGTATTGTGTGAGCTTGGTTCGTTTAGAAAGTGAAACGCAAAATATATAAGCGCGCATTTATAGACATGATTTCACTTATTCTTCTGTTCCTGCTCAGATTTGCCATTTTAGTACGCATAATTAATAGTCTTGTATTGTATATTTTAAGCTGAAAAACGCCACATACAACGGAATTTTTTTGCAACCAATACGAAAGCAATGAGTAAATTTATTCTTGCCTGTTAACAGAAAATATAAGTATCAACGTCAAAAAATAAAAATGGGATGAAAAAGTTAAAAACAAGTGATAAAAGAGCTTACGAGACTTCCACCTTTAGAAAATTCATACTGTTAAATTTCTGTTAAAATCTTACTCTAAATAATATTCTAATTGAAAAGATATTTCTGACAGAAATGAAGAATGACAATTACAGTGATCTGTTTTACCTCTAAGAAACAGATATATGAACAAATATGAGAAATGAGAAAACTATATTTCTGTTAGTGGATTAGTATAATGAATAGTTATTCGGCATAATTATGCTTAATATAGATACATGTATATAATATAATCTTATACGATATCGTTGATTTATACTTTTATATTATTTTTTAAAAATTAAGATCTTAAAATGCGCTCAAAATGTTTAAAATGAGAAAGAAAGGAATAATACCAAACAAATAAAGCCGTGCAGTAGAGAAATCTTACACGTTTTTTATATTTAGTTTAAAAAAAAAAAACATAACTTCAGTTTTAATAACGATTTCAGTTCTTGGAGTGGCGCCATCTAGTGCTCATCATCATAACCACAGAGTAAATTATATGTCTCATTTAATTGTACCACAATTTACTTAGTATACTGATTTTATTTTTAAGGCAATATAATTTAGAAGGCTTATATACTCTAGGAATTTAGGTTTTAACTGATGTCCAATTAGTTAGTTTTTGACTATTGTCCTTTATTAGTTTGTTTTTAACTATTGTCCTTTATTAAGTTTTAACTAATGTCCAATTCATCTCTCAAGAACACGATGAGAAGCAGATGTTTCAGTAGAATACGCTACCGTTTACAAATAGATAAACCTAGCCGATTCTCGATTTTTAAATATTGTATAAATGCTACTTCTGAGGAAAAAAATGGAAAAAATAATCTAAACATGTACTAAAGCCATATGCCTATTTTAAATGTTTTTATAGTAAAATATTAAAATTTTGCAGTTGAACTTGTTGGGAGTCAAATTTTCGAATATTTTTCATCGAGAATGCTGGAGATGAAGGTTTTGGGGACAAGACAAAAGAGAAGAAATTTTAAAATAAATCAGATTATAGAAAATAAAGTTTTTGTATTAAAACTGTGTCGACTGTCGCGGGAGTCCCACCGCCTACTTATACCAATGATTTTATTTAAATTTATCAAAGAATCATCGACATGTTTGGCAAATATTTAAAGCTTGCTTATTTTCCTCTTTAAGACATTTAGTTTTATTTTAATTTACTTATTAACCTTCAATCCGAGGGGAAAATGTAAATATTTAATAATCTCATGGGTCAAGTGTTAGTTGGTTCATCTCTTTCTTATTTTTCGGAGTTACTGCCACAACCACTTACATTTTTAAGCCTTAAATTGAAAAGAATAAAATTAGTACCATACTTATTTAAATATTTATACAAGAAAAAAATATATTAATAGTCATTTTAAATGATAGCTATATCTGAACTTTTGAATTTAAAACAAAAGTTCTTTTGCAAGCACATATTCCTTTTACTCGTTTACCACATAATAATTTTATTTATGAGCATTGTAAGTTATTATGAAAGTCATTACAGCAAATTATGCTTTTACCACTGTAATTTTAAGTTACTATTCATCTGTTATCCTCATAAAAACAAACTTTTACGATTATACCAGCTATATTATTTAAATAAGGCGGTTTTGTTTTGTTTTTTCTTTAATTATAAACGTAAAAAGTTACACCTAAGAGTAACATCAAACTTTTTTAAAAAACAGGGGATAGCATCGTATTAAACAGCCATTCCATGAAAAATGATAATATTAAGTCCTTTTACTGGTATCAAAACTGTCGCAACTTTTTATAGACACTTACTATTATCGTTCCTACCACTAGTATTATATATTCCGTGCTTTTGTGGGTCTTATAATATGTATAATTTTTCTGAGTTATTCTTAAAGTATAGCAAACTCTACTTTCACCACTAAATCTTTAACTAATTTTTCCATTGTTATTTTCATTATGAATATTTTCTCATGTGACGTATTTTGCAGCTTTAAGGTTTTTAGATAGCTTTAAGATTTTTAAATATTTTATTTTCTAAATTAATTTGTTTTTGTTTTTTTTTCAGCCATTTCTGCTACCTACATTTGATTTTAATTGGATACTACATCGTAGTAGCGTGTTCAGGAATTTTTTAGGGGAGTGATATCGCTTGAAAGGGCCGGCTGTACTTTAGATGGCTTGGCTTCTTTTAGATACCGAAATCTCTTAGGGGGATATATTGCGATTTCCCCCCTCTGGAATACGCCCATGCTCCAACGACTAGCTCAAACTGATTGTATTCAAAATACTTGCTCAAATGAACTTGCATTTTCTGCAGAGTACGGCTGCATTTCTGACTTTCAATGATGATATATTTCCAATTGAAAAGCGTATGCCCAGATGTGGGCACGAATTTCAAAATATCAGGGCGAAACTAAAAAAACTGAAAGCCAAAGTTATAATTCATTGTCATCAAATTCAAATTTTAACTTTTTCCTGTTTATGTTTGATGGCTCAGCTAGTAATTCAACGTTGCGTATATTCTTGTTATTAAATAGCCACAAGTTATTCGCATGGTTGGGGCCGATAAAGATACCCTTACTCTCTGGTGGTTGAAAAACGTGAAAGTGTATTTTAGTTTTTGAAAATTATGCCATAGATGATTTCTGAATGTTACGACGCTCGAGTAGAAATTTTTTGACTTGTCGTTTGTAGAAGGGAATTAATGAGCAGAAATGTTTCACTAGGATTTTTTTCACAATGCATTTGAGTGAGAAGACAAGTAAATATTTCCGACTTTTTGTTTGAAACCTTCTGTTTTGTGATCATTAAACTTCTTTCCTTTGTAAATCTGAAAGTCACGGGAAAGATGTTTCGAAGAAATATTTTTAATGCATTAAAAAAAAAGTGGGTAGGAGGATGATGAGAAGAAATACACAAAACTTAAGTGGTTGGCAAATCTGAAACTTCTCTGCAGATTTAGCGTAGAAATACTAATCATAAAACTAAATTATAATACCATTATGCTTCAATAATAATGATAATGTTGATGATAACTGCTATTGTTATTACTGAAATGATTTCAAATATTTCAAACTAAATATGCCATTCTAAATTGCATAATTTCCGTTCTCTTTATTTTTACTTGTGATTTTAAAATTTTTATTAAAAATTGCGTTTAAGTTTAAAAATAAGTTCTTTTAATATTATATATATATATATATATATATATATATATACTTTGGGGGGTTGATTTTCAATGCTGACAGCCAGCTGGAGTATTAGTAAAGTTTCAAGAAGTTATTTTGAAGTCAGTAAATGGAAAACAAAGGGATAGTTACAGTAAGATTTCATGCATTTATTATTGCTCTTATTACTGTGTTTAGCAATGCAACTAAATATAATATGTACCTCTTATTAGTTATGCATAATATATAAATGGTAGAAATTATTTTACATCCCTTCTTGTGCGTCAGTGTCATTAAATATTGTGTTACACGTTGTTAAATAACAATGAATACCGTTGTTGTTCAAATTCCTTCCAAATATTATATATAATCAAAGAAATTTGATTTCGTTTATTTCTTTGAATTTCTAATCGTAACGCCTCAATTTCCCCCCTTATATATCAGCTTTTTTCTCAACTTTGTTTCAAAATTTTTAGAATTATTTTTGTAACTGTTTTTGAATATTATTTTCGTATGTTATTTATGTTGTGACCAACGTTTTATGTTTTTTTTTGCATTTATATCGTTGAATTGAGTACTTGTTTGCTTGAGATTGCGTTATTGACCACCTCTTTATTTTATCGATTTAACTTTCTTTTAATTTCATGTAGACAACTAAAAAGCAAAACAGGTGTTTTCATTTATGTTTTTATTTCTTTTTGGTTTTACTTTGATAGCAATAATCTTTTGTTGCTAAAATTTACATTTTTATTGAAATAAAGTAAGCAACAATATTAGCATTATCAAGTTCATTTATCACCTAACGGTTAGTTTTTTTTTTTTTTTTTTTTTTTGGGGGGGGGGGGGGGGTTCCTCTCCTTGTTTTTGTCATTAAAAAAAAAGCTAAGAATGGAAATGAGACCGTTTAGCCCGTGAGTAAGTCCCAGCTTAGTTTTGAGTTTTCATAATTTACCTCCTTGTTAATCCAGTTCTTCAGATAATTTTTACCTAATTTAAACACTGTAAAATTAAAACGTGACAGGCAACATAATAGTTAATCCCTAGTAAACGAAATTTTAGTTTATAATGTAAAAATGACGAATTATGGCTTAATTATTTTCTCGTAGTGCATAATTTGTAAATTATATGTTAAAGACGATGACTCTCTTAATATGAATAGCTGTGTTCGCTGTAATTTCGTTTGTCGTAATTGCATCAGAAGTGAATTAAATGGCGTAATAACTTGAATCGTATTTTATTACAGCACATGCATTTTTTTTCGTTCGTCTGAATTTCTCGGAATCCTGATCAGCCCAGGGCGGAATTATTAATAATATTGGCTGATCATTAAATAATTTTTACATATTTTTCTATACTTTAAAGTAGATAAATTGGGTTTGAGGTTTGTTTGAGAAAAACATAAAAACACTTATGAGAACTCGATTATGAAAAGTTTTGCGAGGCGGAACCACTTGATACTCCCTTGTGCCCCCTCCAAAATTTGTTCTTGTATCCGCTTTTGACAGTGTATAATGATTTACGTATTAATATACGTATAGTATCAGGGGCGTACTGTGAAGAAAATTCGGCCCGGGCATATTTCAAACAGACCGCCCCTTGGGGGGGGGGGACAGTACCAAGAAACGGTAAATGAACGCTAATCCGGTATTATGCATCCCCCCCACCCCGACAATTTTTGAAATTTACTCAATGACAAAAACGAGTTTTAATAGCAATTAAAAAAGAATTTTAGTTTTCAAAATTACAATAATTTACATGAAAAAAGGTCGAGTTGAAGAATAAAGCGGCCTTTACACACACGTTCTTAACCGCGGTCCGGACGACGAGCCATTCAGATCCGCGGTCAAAAGCGTGCGTGTAAATGCAATTTTAGGACGCTCAAGAACGCGGTTAAGAATGACACTCAGATGCGCGCTCATGATCGCGCTAAAAAGATCGTTTTTTTGGTAGTAACACATGCACACTTTGAAGCTGCTCGTTAAGATACAACGTTTCTTACATACGTATACTTTTATATATAATGAACACAGAGAAATTTTTCTTCGCAATTGGCTGATGATATTATGCTTTCAGATTTAGTTTTGTTTTGAACGGCAATAATTGCGCATAATTTTTTGAAATACATTTATCTTCTCATATTGTGTAGCACAAATAAATTGGTTAGCAGGTTTTTTGAAGGCCGTATTGAATAGTCTTTAAATGGTTATTAGTTACTTTATTATTAAGCAATTTTCAATACATTCATGTTAATACTATTAAATAACAGCAGCTGAAAGAAAAATGACATAGGTTATGAAAACGATCGTCCCTCCACTTTTCAAAAGCCCCCTCCCTCACCACTATTTCATTACAATAATTTATGCTCTTTTCTGTAACCCTCCCCCCTCCCACCTCTGTTTTCTTTTTTTCTGGACTACACTGAATATTCTCAATTTTTATTACCAAGACTTTGCAACCGGCATTCGATGAAATCCGCCAAACGCTTTCGGATTCTCTGATTTTCTGTAACCTGATTTTCCTTAAATCCTTTCTTAAATTAGTTTTTCCCGACTTTTAAATTAGAAATCAGAAATACGCTTTAGGGGTCATTCATAAATGATGTCACGCTTCGAAGGGGGAGGGGAGGTTCGTGAAATTGTGACAAAGTGTGACAAGGGGAAAGGTGGGGGTAACAAGAAGTGTGACAGCAGGCTTTTACAACATAGCGTGACATGTGACAAAGGGGGGAAGGGGGTCCGTTGAGTTGTGACATTTTGTGGCAAGGGGGAGGGGGTCAAATATATCGGAAAAGAGCGTGACATCATTTATGAACAGTACCTTAGATAGTTTATTTACTTTTCTATGTTTTAAGACCCTATGGTGTACAAAATGGGTGTAATCATGAACACGTGGAGAATCAGCAACAAATCTAAGAGGGAAGTCTCCCTTCCTTTTAGGTATTTCAATTGTAACCCTTGTTCATGTGGTGCAAGTTTTATTTTAAAAAGGTAAATTACTTTTCTCCACCAGACCCCTACCTGTTAGAGGAGGCCTTAGGATTGCTTACGTACGGGGAGAGGTATTGGGGTCTACGGATTTCACATGCACATATCACCAAGCATACATGGTGGTCTTCAGTGGGTATCGAACGCGCGACCTTCCAGGTGGAAGTCCGACGTGCTAACCACTTGGCTACCACGGCCCTAAAGGTACATTACTAGATTTATAATATAGATTCTCTCTCACTCATTCCACTTTTAACTTTATCATTCTATACAAGCATAAGAAATTTAAACGTCTCAGAACAATATATATATATATATATATATATATATATATATTTAAAAGCATAATCTAGACAGAATATGAAGTTCAAAGTTTAATTTTCAGTTTAAAAAAAAAAGTTAATGAGCGGACCAACGTTCTTATAGCGTAAGTTGCAAAAATTACTCCATACACATGTTTTGGAATTAAAAGAGACCCCTTTATCAATGCGCAAAGATTTGACCTAAAAATTGTAAGTAATCCAAGTGAGTGTAAATCACTCGAATTACTTGCATCCAGATGCATACAACTCTTTTAAAAAACGATTCCTCTTGTCCCGAAATATGTTTTCTGGAGTTTGGGCTATAATGACGTTTGTTTTCTTATTAATAATCTGAAGTACAAATAAATAAAACCAATACATAAATAAATAAAACCAGTAAAGTTCGAGACATAAAGGGAAAATGCAAATGCCAGCCCTCACTGGTTAAAAATATCATCTAAAGCACCAAAATCACGATTTCTATTTGTAGAGTAATTGAATAGGTGACATGTGGAGTGAAAAAACAATTAAAATATATGCATATAAACCAAACGTGAATTTAGTAAATCCCTAAAATTATAAAATGTATGCATTCACTAATTTAATGCTTAGAAAAACATTCCATTGCTTTCTGTCGTTTTTATTTCACTTACGATGAAAAATTTCTTTAAAATAAATATATATATGTTAGACACAATTAAACATCGGGAGACATATTTCCGATCAGTAATGCATAAACTAAAAATTTACCATAACGAAATCTTCATGATGCATGCTGCAAACCCGACAAAAACAATGCTTTCGTAATGTATTTCCATACAAAACTAGTACATGCTTGCAGCGCACCAGTGAGGAAAAAAATAACTATCGTTTCAACGATTATTCCTTTGTTCTGGCGCCGCGTCTGGACAGCCGCTATATGATCGCAGGCAGCCATGGTTTAGGAAAGAATTAAGAAAAATATCTGAGAGTAAACGCAGTGTGCTCTTTACAAAAGACCAAGAGACTCCATGTGAAAGCATCAGTAATTTAACAACCGATGATCTGCGGAAGTGGAAGTCGGTATGAATGAAAATTAAATGCAAAGAAAGTACGAGTACTAACGAATATATTCATTCTTGTACACCGATTGAATGGGAACATCAAGAACAAGTAAGAATACTTTATTGGATGCATTATTTACAATATTTACGCGTTTATGCTGCAAAGATATGCGATTATATTTTTCTCTACTTTTTTTCACCCAAATACGTCGTTTCGGTTTCTTTTCACCACTTAAAGTAATTGCTGCAATACATAATGCCGCAGCAATAGTACGATTTGAAAAAATGACTTTTCTGGAGAACATTGATCATTATTATTATTTTTTTTTCATAATTCATAGCTTGAAACGAGGAACGTTGTTAGTTCCGAAATTCCGCACGCCACTCTGTAGGGAACATCAATGAACGCCCCGCATCTGAACGCGATCTTACGCGCGGTTAAAAATGTGGTGCATTTTTCGACACATTCTTGAACGCCACGGTTTTACTCGCGTTCTTGAGCGTGGTTGGATGCGCCACGATCAGTCGCGCGGTTAAGAACGTATGTGTAAAGGACGCTTATGCCTGAAAAATTATGTAGCCATCGAATTCTTTGTATATTTAGTTTGCTACAATCAGTATGTTAACATCAAGTAAAAATTTATTCTAGTTTTGAAAAAGTTAAAAGAAATGTTTATTGTTCTGGTTTTCAGTACTATAACACACAAATAGTAACAGGTTTCAAAACAAAACTTACCCCACATTGCAATATTTGCTTAAAAATTATTTTCCTTTTTAAAAATTTTTTTCCTTAAGCGATTTTAGAAGGGGGTCTCTTATTTACTACATCATCTATTAGACTTTCCATGTCAAGCTTTACTAATATGCCTTTTTCACACGACATTTACATAAATGATTTCAATTTGTCCCGAGTTAAATTGCTTCTTAATCTGTTCTTAATATAGTTTAAAATAGAAAAACTCGGCAATCGACCGAAACAGCTGGCCGATTGAGGATTTCTCGAGGCGGGCCCTGCGAATATCTCACGCCGGCCCTGAGAGTTTGCATCACCTGGCTTGAGAAATTCTCAGGGCCGTATTTTGTAAGGTTGTAGGGATTAAAAATATTGTCAGTTTATATGTAGATATGTATTTGAATAATACTAAATGTCTACAAGACATTTATTTTCCTATTCATCATAGAAGGGCAATATACGTAATATGTTAATTAGCTGTTAATAGCTGCCGCTCTTTAGGGCGTTGCGCCGAGAGGCAATCGCCTCGCCGCCTTATTAGTCTTCCCCGCCGGCACTGCTCAAAATTAAAAAAAAAAAAAAACACATCAATTTTGCGGATCTCAAAAGTTTGCACCCCAGGCGGCCGCCTAGGTTTTCTATATGGATTCGCCGGCCCTGAGAATTGCTCAAGCCGGCCCCGAGAGATCGTCCACATCATAGGCGTAACTAGGGTTGGTTTATTAGTCATAAATACTTGTCTCTAAAGATATACTCCGTGTTTATTTCAGGCATCTCCCGAGGGGGGAACTACCCCCTCGGAGCAAGTCAACTCCCCCCCCCCCCCCACAAAAAATTCAGATCACAAGTTTTAAAAAAAGAAAGAAAAGAGAAATTACGCTTTTATGACACTTTACTTTCAGAAACACTTTCAGGGAAAGGACATTGAACACTATCACGAGCGACACCAGAAGTAACTAAGAAGATATAAGACTTTATTTTGAAAACAATTGCTGGGTTAAAGTAACCGAACTCCTTTCTGTTTCCTCTAACATCAACAAAATATCCCTAAATTGCATTGCTATGAAGATTTCAAAATGTTTCCTGGGGAGAGCCCTCGAAGCCTTGCCTCCAGAGTTAGCCTAAGCATTATAGATGTAAGACCAGTTACAAAAATTTAAGTTGCAGAAGCCACAAATCAGTGCTGTAGTCCTGAAAAAAAAGTTGGGGGGACGCGTATGCACACGAAGATAAGCAATTGATATCAAAAGTGGGAGGACGCTTATGTTAAAATGTAAAAAAATTGGGGGGACGCTTGTATTAAAATAAAAAAGGAAGGGGGACGCCGTCCCCCTGCGTACCTCCTCGACTACACCACTGCCACAAATACCCACTCCTCTAGCTTCACCAAAGATCTAAACATACATCTATTATATATACTTCAAAAAGCTATCATATATGTAAAAAAAATCATATTAACATCATTTCTAGTTATATATAATCTAGATATATGTATATATGAAGAGTATGGTTTTGAAGCATACACTGCCCTTCCTAATTTTTAACATGCTCCCCCTGCCCCGGAGCGAAGTCAGTATCCAGAATTTTTTTCGGGGGGGGAGGGGGGAGGGGAAGACTTCGACACACTTATGTTAAGCAAAGTTTCAGGTAGGAATATATTATACATTGCAAAAGATTTCTGGGGATGGGGGCGGCCCGTGGGTCCCCCTTCCCCTCTGGATACGGCCTTGATTCACAAAAACAGTAAACATTCATTACTAGATCTATTAGTTTATTTTTTAAATCAAACGCAATAGAAAATTCAATATTTAGCGATAAGCAATCTTCTATGTCCAGGCATTCATAATATTAAAACTGTGAAATAGTGGAATTTTAGAGAAAAAAATCCAAATTCCCCTACAAAAATACTCATCCACACAATAAATTTCTAAAAATTTTGTTACATTTGTAGCAAAACATACCTCAGAAGTGGAAGCGTCTGAATCATATTTTCTTTTCTTTTTGGATGACGAACGTGTCCATCGCTGGAGTGCAAACATTATTATGTATCAAAAATAATTAAAAATTTAGTTAAAATATAAATAATACTTGATTGTAAATTAAGATGCAGCATTACACCGTAGCAGTGAGATTGGAAACATTGAACGGATGATTTCCAGAGTCGTAATGCAATCAGTGATGGACCATAATAAGAAAAAAAAACATTTAAAATATAAGAGATGAGAGAACATCTGTAAATGAGAATGTAGTGCAAATACAGTTCATCAGTTTTCCAACAGGCCCATCTACAAAAAAGATTTTACCAAAATGGGTGTTTGGACAGGAAGTCATTAATAAATACAAACTGCTCTTTAAGTTTCTTGATGAGCATCCCTTCCTGGCTTGAGGGTTTAACCCATTTGGATAATTGTTGGCTAGGGGGTCCTTCATTTTCAGACCCCAGCGCCTGCAACACCGGTTTATCAAAAAACAAAACTCCATCACAGTAGAGAATATTTTCCACGAAACTTATTACTTGTGCGATTGTATTCCCAAATTGCTGCCTTTGGGTAAAAAAAACATCAAGAAGGAAAGAAAACCCTCTGAAGTGATTGAAAGGATCTCTGTTTGTCTGTGTGGTACGGTGATTGAAGCTACCTTTAGCGCTGTAACCCCCCCCCCCCCAAAGGTGATAAGGGGATTGATTATAACCAGATGAAAAGTCCTCTTTATTATGAGCTGCATACTTTGGTCATGATCACAACTCTTCAGAGAAAGAGGAAATAAAATCATATGCATATGTGTTGAATTTTCTGAGGGAAAAAAAAAGTGCTTTGCAAGGCCGTAGCCAGAAATTTTTTTGTGTGCCTAAATGTGCCTAAATAAGTACATACCCCAATGGGGGGGGGGGGTTTGAACCCCCAAAACTTGGTTACGCCTATGGTCCACATAGACAACTTAGGAGGCAGCCAAAAGCGCAAAACTGATGTATTTTATTTATTTATTTTCAAAATTAAAAAAATAAAAGATAATCAATTTTTTACCTCAGGCAGCCGTTTAGGTTGTCTATATGGACCAGCCGGCCCTAAAAAATTATGTCCCCTCCCCATGTGGCCCAACGGCCAGACCCTGGAGATTTGGCTTTGGCTCCATTGCTGCATTGCACTCTCTGAAGCCCGGGTTACGGCAAAGTTTTGGTCCCCGTTTTTTTATTAACGTTGTAAAAGCTGTATACTTTAGGGAAAAAAAAGATAGATATTTTGCAACCGCCCCAGGGAGGACCGGCCCACCGGGCATTTGAACGAATGCCCACCTAGCCAGTCCGCCGTTGCGTAGTATGATACATTTTAAAGATCTTTGAGTTCGGTTATATCTTGGTAAGTTTATTGCCTGTATCGATTGAACAGAAGCATAACTGACAAACATGCTCGCTGATGGTCAACTTCCTGGCTTCACTTAAAAAGCAAATATTATTTTGCTGAGTTTTTTCATTTTCTTTCTAAATTTAAACTATCCCTTTCTATTACGGGATACTCACCCTCTTTCAAAGGAATTTCTAAACATGAGTTCAGTCTGAAGACATACCCAACTTCAATAATAAAAGAATGTTACATGTGATGAACATCTAAGCACGGGAATTGCCGAAATGGTGCAATTGCGTGAGTTGGGAGGTCCATTCAAGCTTATTACCACATGGGTTAGCCGCCGAAGATTCGCTGTGCAACGATGCTTGTCGTGGTTAAGATCCAACATCCATAGGGAACTGGTTCCAAGCAATCTCAAAGATCGAGATATGAGGAAAGGAATGATTCGCTACGCTGAGCATTGGATAGTACAGAGAACTACTAGCACACTTGTGGCTCTTCATAAACTACCCTTTCTTAATGCTGACGAAGGGCGACACGATCCACTGAGAAGCATAAAGACTCAGAAGTATGGTTGTGAAAAGCGAAAGGTTGAAATTACTGTTCCGATTGTTCGAAGGCGAGTGCAGTTTGCCTTTCTTCAGGAATTTTGACTGATGTTCAATAGGATGTCAGTCGAAGTTGATCGCAGGTTTGGTTATATGAACAAATATTCAAGTTTCTCTAGGATTTATGGGCCATAAATATTGAGCTTCATACATTATTATCAACTAGAAATAATCTTGGACCTCATTTATTTCCTGGTATCACTTTGGGAGTAATTTTACTTTCGTAAGTTATTAAAAGTACAAATAGGCAAATTAACTGCAATTAAAAAATTTTTCATGGAAATAGTTGCAGTATTGAAATTATCATTTACTTTTAGATGTTAGTACCTATTCGTTAGTGTAATTAAAGATATGTATATATTTTTCCCATAAAACAAGACGATACTTTAACCAACATTAGTTTCATATTTCGTGCATTATTAATCACGATATACAACGATATAAAAGTCAGTCTGGGTTTCTTTACTATAATACAAATCTGTATCTGAGGAAAACGGACTTAAGATACTATTGCTCTCAAGTACAGAAATTATAACAAACTAAAAGAGGCCTTGGGTCTTATAGCATTTTGGCTGTTTGTGCCTAGCACTGAAGATATAAAAGGTTTTGAATCTAATTCATTTTTTTACGTTTTGGCGTTTAACCAGTTTCTGAAGCAATTGATTCCATCGTTTCATTGAAATCCCTCATATAAACGGATATTCTTAAGATTTTATAGTTGTTGATTCAACAGTATTTCTTGATTTAAAAATAAGTGATGTGTGATGATTTTCATCAAAACTCCATCTAATCCGCATTTGGTACAAAGTTGAAACGGGAAATCTTTTTGACGCGGCAGCGCTTTCAATTGTCACTCGCAAAATTGTTTTAGCTCGAAATTATTATTAACCTGGACTAAAATTCTTTAGTTCAGGTTGAAGTAGTTGATTTACACCTGATAGGTTGAGGGGGGATTATAAGCAAGAATTTTATTTCTACTTGTTTAGGCTCTACCTTAAACTAAATTTTCTTTATCATATACATCTTTATAATCTTTGCTGGCTAAAAACTATTTGCTTAAAATGAAAGGAATTCTTACATAATCTCTACCAATACTTTCCACCAGTAAGAAGACTACTAGACAAAGTTGCTGAAGTACGAGCACATCCTGCTCTAGCTGTCGGCCATAACTCAGTTGAAGAGTAGAACTTAGAAGGTTAAAAGGGGCAGTCTCAGGAAGAAAAATGTCACCCCTGTGTTCTGATTAGACGCGAGAGGTTCTTCCTGCATACAAAACATTTTTAAGTCCTGGAAACCAAACATAAAGTTAGGATTTCAGCTGATTGACAAGGAAAACGTAAGTGCTGCTAGAACAACTTGAAAAACAAACAGGCATCGTGTTTCAGACTTATGCGATGTTTGTCCCTATTGCACAAACGCCCACGTCCTTAATAGTTTTTGTCAGCTCAAATAAGAGCTGTTTTCCTTGACTGGAACCTCAAAAGGAAGTTCCCTTGTAAAGAAAAAAAAAATAAATGTTTGTTAGAAACTTAAAGTAATTCACGATTGGGTTTGGCGCCGTCTTGCATCTCGTATCTCTCTATAACAATTAATAAAAAAAAAACATACTCCTTACACTTCCTAACGTTTTTCATTTGCCCAAATAATTTACTGTTTTTCTTAGTGATGCCGTTTTTGGCCAATAGAAATTGTAGTAAATCCACAGAAAACACAGTTTGCCTTAGCCAGGCCAATTTGCATGCGTTTGGAAATCATATACCTGCAGCAAAATTTGTATATGTGATTCTATAGCTTGCAATTCTTTAAAAGAGCTAACAAACATGCGTTGTATATTTGGAAGTCTTTAACTGCATAAAAATAAGATGATAAATACAAATAAATTAAAAGTGAATTAAAATGACCTGTAATTAATAAAAAGGCTGATGTGCATCTCAAATCTGATTTTTATTAGCTTAATTCTTAAATCTAGGTCGGCAAGGTTACAGTAACCTTATTAAAGAAAGTTCGTCTTAAGATGAATGTGCTACAAATAGTTAAAAGTACCAAAGGAAGGTTTCACTTCTAAATTTGGGGAGTACACAAAATTTATTACAAACTGTTTATTTAATCAAAATCTGTGGCTTGGTTCTAAAAGGGCCTATGTCAATTTTTTGATATTTTGAGTTATTAGCGAAATATTATATTTGATCGGTTCTTTTTGTTCTAAAATATCATATGACAAATAACAATCAGAAAACCATTTTTTTAAAACTTTCATTAAATATTAAAAATTGTTTAATATCTTTGAATGTTTTTTGTCGCAACTGACGATTCTGACTTTGGCCCTTTTAGAACAAAGCCACAGAAATAATTCTTAAAACTGATTCTGGTGTGGGTGTGCCTATCTTTTTACCACTGTTTCAAAAGGAAAAATTTCTCTATTTGCAAAATTATACGAAAATTATTTTATTAGAATTGGATATTTTTTATTAAAAGCCTTTCCTTAGTTTTTTTTTTTTTTTTCCATCCAGCTCTAGTCAAAATACATCTTAAGAAACATTCAACTCAGAACAAATTATAAGTCACATAGAGTTTGTGACTCTTTAAAATCTATTGAGGCGGAGAAAAATAGAAAATAAAGGACGTAAATTGTAGACCGTACGAAATTCTATTTCATATCTGAATAGGTATCATAGCTGTGATAATGGGTCCGTATCAGTGTTAAAACTACTTTTGGTTTTGCGGTAGAAAATAAATAATCTTTCGTCATCAATCATTATATGCAAACAGTGACAAGCTGTTTCTTCAAGGACAACAAAAAATATCTAACTCTCTTTTAAAAAATGGAACTCTTTAAAACATTTTGAAGAATTGTTTTAATAAGCTGATTTTTTTTCCGTTTTTCCGTGTCTTGACACTTTTCTTTTTTTTTTTTGCTTAAAGTAGTCAATGGTGGTGCAATGCCATTTATTGGTTTTTGAATGAAAGGTAATTGCTTTGTCGTAATTGATATGTTTTATAACGGTAAAACGCACTGATAGTTTGTTTATTATTATTTTTTCAACAAAAATTCGCTAGATTGCTTTTTCATTAAGGAACATTTCATAAATTTCGTTAGTTTTTCCTTATACATTATTTTATTCTGATTGATTGTTTGATAAATTCTAGATAGCTAAGAAAATCTAGTTATCAGCAATCTGGAGGGGTGGGGGGAGATTACTTTTATATTCTTAATATTTTTCTTCGCAACTTGGCGATACTAATGTTCACGCACTGATGCCCCTTCTGAAGATCATTTGATGCTTGAAAAAGTCGATAGCAATATGAGGGCGGGCATTGTCCTGTAGAAATACAACGCCTGACAAGCTTTGAAGGAAGGGAACTGCTTGGGGCTGTAGAACTTCACTGATATACCGGTTGCTGTTCAGATTGTCCACAATTCGTACCACAATTGTATTGAGATACAAATACAAATACAAAAGTGACGACCAGCAACAGGCTCAGGGCCCAGCTAGGCTGGTCCTAGTTAATTTAGCAGTCCCCAATGAACATCAAGAGCTTTCTTAAAAGTTTTTACCCCACTACAATTAACAGTCGCTTCCGGTAAACTATTCCAACTGCTTACAACCCTATTGAAGTAGTAGTTTTTCCTAATTTCAAGATTAGCCTGAGATTTGAAAAGTTTAAAACAATGACCTCTGGTTCTACTTTCAGCACATAGCTGTAGTCCATCAACATTTCCCGTTTTAATGAATTTAAACAACTGAATCATGTCCCCTCTGACTCTTCTTTGCTCAAGACTATACATATTGAGGCTTTTAAGCCTAACCTCATAATCTAAGTCTGAAAGACCACTTACCAATCTTGTAGCCCTCCTTTGAATCCTTTCCAATAAGGTAATATCCTTTTTTAGGTACGGAGACCAAAACTGAACAGCATACTCCAAATGAGGTCTTACCAAACTTCTGTATAATGGCAATACAACTTCCCTAGACCTGTTCGAAATAGCCTTATTGATAAGCCCAAGCATCCTGTTAGCTTTGTTACTTACTATGCTACACTGCTGACTGGACTTGAAGTCGAGACTAATCAATACTCCTAGATCAACAACTGCTTCTGCTTCCCTAATGACAGAACCTTGTAAATAATAGGTTGCATGTTTATTCCCATGACCAAAATGAAGCACTTGACATTTCCCAATATTAAAAGACATACCCCACTTAATTGCCCACCTAGAAATTTTATTCAAATCCTCTTGAAACTGATTGACTTGTTCCTCCGTGTCCACAATTCCCATGATTTTGACATCATCAGCAAAAATATTGATGTTCCCAGAAATACTCTGCGTAATATCATTAATAAAAATAATAAATAATATTGGGCCTAGAACTGAACCTTGTGGAACCGCACTCAAAACATCAATCCACTGAGAATAATTGCCCTTCACTACTACTCTTTGTTTCCTCCCAGTTAGCCAATTTTTAACCCAAATTAAAGTTTTTCCACCAATACCAATATAAGCAAGTTTGCTAAGAAGAGCTTCATGCGGAACTTTTTCAAACGCTTTCTGAAAGTCAATGTAAACAACATCTACGCAATTTTTATTATCTAATGCCATGGTAACCTTGTCATAGAAATGCAACAAATTAGTTGTACAGGACCTACCCTTTCTAAAACCATACTGAAAATCAGTCAACACTCCATTTGCCTCCAGGAAATTCACTATTTTGATTTTTATCAGAGTTTCAAAACTTTTACAAAGAACGGAAGTAAGACTCACAGGCCTATAATTTCCTGCCTTAGTTTTAGACCCTTTCTTGAAGAGCGGCGTTATGTTTGCCAGCTTCCAATCCACTGGCACAGTCCCCGAGTTATATGAAGATATGAAAATAGTCAAGACAACATCCACTAATTCCTCTGCACATTCTACTAAAATTTTTGGATAAACATTATCAGGTCCTGGAGCCTTATTTGCTTTAATCTTTTTCAAATGAAACAACACATCATCCCTAGAAAATACAATTTCTCAAGCTGTGTATTAGCTTGCGTCTCGCTTATGTCAACTGTTGAGATACAGTTCAAGTATTACGCACTGGTTAATTTTCAAAATTAGTATTTAAAATATTATGTGCCCACGATGAAACTATAGTAAAGTTAGCTGGCGCGTAGCCAAGGGGTGGCTGAAAGGGCTGGAGCCACCCCCGAAATAATTCAACCTCGAAAGTTGGAAATAGATCTATGTATGCTTAGATAATTTTAATTTAAAATAAAAGCTCTTGTTATTTTCTAAATTTGAGAACTGAGTTCGCAAATTGCGAAGTTGTTCGCAGGTGAGCGCACAGAGACAGAATTTTTCTCCCCTAGAACATGCAGCTTGTGACGAAGCATATTGGTCAAGTTTCTCACAGAAAGAAGGCTCTGTCGGCGACAAACACCCCACCTATGAAAAACAAATGTACAGTACTGTACAAGAAATTATAGATAAATTAAAATTTAACTGCACTTTGCTTGTACTGAGGTGAGCTGATGGCATATGTGGAATGTTGAGATGAGGAAATGAAAGGGCTGGAAGAGGAAGAGGAGGCCCCTTCTATAAAAACATCAGGTAATATCCCTTCAAGTGTTTTCTCGCTTTCTGTTGTCCTTTCTTTTCGCACTAGAAGAATCTTGGGCTTCTTTCCCTAAAAACCTGTCCAATGTTGTCTGGCTTTGACGATTGTTCAGAATTTTTCTAAAATGGCCAATAACATTGTCGTTGAACAAAGCATCCCAACATTGCTGTTGACCACAGCAGTGTTGGGATGCTGTTTTCCCATCACTCTCTGCGTTTTCTTGCAGGAGTAACACAGTTCTTTAATTTCTGCAAAGGAAATGCTTTACTTACTACTTCCCTCCTCTGAAGAAGAAAGTTCTTCAACCACTTCCTCTAGATGCCCCCTTAGAAAGCTAAAATTGTCAGTAAAATCTCAAAAAGTATTAAAATTTAAAAAAAATCCAAAACGCGAAACAAATTACTTCTAGACGAGTTCAAAATGAGCATAATTTCTCGATTTTTTTTCTTAAAAAAAGCCAAACTGGCGACCCAGCTGATCCCTGGCGCCGTACGAATTGAGGGACAAGGACGAATGGCGGATTTCCACTGTATATGTTCTACGTCATAACATCTTTCCGATAAAGTTTATTTAAAGTTAATCGGTTGGTTAGCTCAGGATTTGTATACGACTGAAAATTTTCCCGTAGGCGCTGTCGGTGTTTTTTTTTTTTTTTTCTGAACTGTATGAAATTCGGCGTGGATAAAAAAATATTTCACGCCGAGAGCTCCTTCCAATACGCTTGTTCAAAGGAACTTGGATCTTCTGCCCAGAATTTGCATACTTTGCTTCATTTTTTCCCGAAGGCGCTAATGTTCAGAATTTTTGAACTGCTCAAAATTGTACGAAAAATTGTTCAAATCAAAAAGTAAAATATGAAAATGAGATGTCCTCGCCAAGATCTTTCGAATGCAGGGAAAAAAAAATCTTTCGAATTGGACAATTCCTTCAAAAGTTATGGGGGGGGGGGGGAGACATGCACACCCAGAACCCCTGCACCTGCCATTGTCTGGCGCATCGGATTTTTAGATGCCCCCGAGGGCTTGCCCTCTGGGACAAATGGGGCCCTGCAGGGGGGGGGGGGAGACAGACCGACAGACACAATTACCCCATCTCAAACCCCTACTTTCAATTTTTTTTACATTTTTCAATGGGTATTTATTTACTTCACTTGTTTATGACTTTTTCCTATTTTTAACGATATTCTTGTGATATTATTAGGGATGCAAGTTTGTCGCGCCGCGAATTCCCGCGATGATTTTCGCGATTTTTAAAACTTTCTCCTAAGCTCCACGAACTTTTCTATTTTTTTTTTAAATTATTGACTTTCGAAATGTCCGATATTTAAAAGATTTCAGAAATCAGGGATAAAATCTGATCACCCAAAGTCTAACAAAGCTCTAAACTTGTGCAAGAAAAAATTCAAAATAATTTTTTTGAAAGCAGTAAAAATAAACATAGATTTTGCCAACCAGCCTGAAAAATGTTTTAAGCATGCTGAATTTTTGATCCTAGTCAATACAAATATTTAAATGTTTTTGACGAAGTTATTAATCCTTTCATTTTTAATAATAGCCCAATATTTTAGGATGAATAACTTTCATAGCATATATGATATATTTTGCTATATTTATGTTCTTGCGAACATTTCGTGAAATTTGCCGCGAATTTCGCGCTTTTTTTTCCGCGACAAACTTGCAACCCTAGATATGATACATTAGCCTTCTTTCGTTGTTTTTTTTTTTTATTTTTTACTTTTACGGAAAAGTAGGATAAGAAGAAGTAAAAGATATCGAAAGATGGAAAAATCTTATGAAAGAAAAGGCTAATAAATATTACGAATGGCATTAAAAAAATGTTTAAAAAAAAGGAAATAAAAGAAAGAAAGGAGGTTGTTAGTATCCCCCCCCCCCCCCCCAGCTGTCGACCTTTATATGTAATTTTGTTATTTTGTTTTTCAAAATTCCAGCTCACCGGAAGATGTTGATTTATTTAATCAATATTTAATTTTTTTTTTCGGTTTCTGAAACACAAATTATTGAAACATTACATTCAGAAAGAGGCCAATATAAAATTTTGAAATTACATTCATTTTCTCAAAAATCTCTTTTTAATTTACGAAAACATTTAAAGTTTATCATTCCTTTATTCTTTCAGTAAAAAACAAAAAAACTCTATCTCGCTCAATTTAGTTAGTTTTATCTGTGGCATACACAGTTGTCTTTAAGAGGGCGAGGGGGGGGGGGAAAGTAAAGGCAACGCTTTTCTCTTCAGAAAGTTTTTGAAGAAAAGAATTATGGATTGTGTAGAAGGAAATTAAATCAATAACCTACAAATGAATAATTACTTACATTAAATAATTTCTCATTTGATTTACTAATTAAAGAGCAGTAATGTTTTCAAGCTTACATTTTTAAAAAAATGTTTTTTTTCCCCAATTGTGCAAACATTTAATTCGTGAAAAATATTTTTATAGTACCGTGGGAACAGGAATTTGCCCATATAAAGCATTACATATAAGTCATAGCTTCTCCAAGTAAAACATTGGAAAAGGCAGACGTCTCAATTTTCTTCCCTTTCGAAAAACACATGCGGTCTGTCTTCTGTGTCTGGCCGGTTTGAGGGGGACCACACTTTCCCCATTGTCCGATTCCGAAACAGCAACGCTTCCCGGAGTGAGAGTCATTAAGCTAATCGACCTCGTAAATCATGCCCCTTGCATGGGAAGCGGTGGGAGGCGTGGCTTATAGGAATTTCGAGCTTTTTTTGGAAATATTTTCAAATTTTGGACGGATTTTTTTGTCTTTAAAAATGTTCGTATTATTTCAAACAAAAGTTCAAAAGAAAGCTGGAAATGTTTTGCTGGTCTTGTTGTTTTTAAAATTTCGGTAACATGCTTTGAAAATATTTTATAGAGCGAAACGTCTAACAGTACCACGTTTTTTCCAAAATTCATTTTTTAACGATTTTTTAAAAATACGGTAAGTGATATTTTAAAAAAGTAAAAACTACAAGACCGAGATATAGGCTTGAAAAATACTCAAAAAAATTCCGGACTCGAAAACTTCAAAGGAACTTTCTAAAACTTAGTCCAACTTTTCCCGTAGGTTAACATTGGTTTCGAGGATTTGAAACTCTGACTGAAGAGCAGCCTTAATGAGCGCTTTTTGCCTCATAAAGACACAATTTCTTCCTTGAGAAACCTTATTCCCCAACACGCTGTTGAAAAGAGTTTCAAGGCATAGAACCGTGCATCTCATTCATTCTATGAAGATGATCTTCCTTAATATAAAGATGATTGAAGGTGCATGGGGGGGGGGGGGGGGGGGGGTGTAAGATGAAGTGGAAGTCTTCCGAATTGTTGCCGAACTCGGCGATTTGGTCGTTTACCACCTACATTTTGCTTCAAATACTTTCCAGCCTACCAGTATCAGCAGTCTCAGCTGAGCGAAGTTTCTCAACTTTAAGGAGATTAAAAACGTACCTCAGAAGCACGAATAGCTAAAATCGTTTAACTGGATTGGCTTTACTCAATATACATAGACACTGTTCAGTATCAGATGACATGGTAATTAATAAATTTGCCATCAGAGTTTTGTTAGAAAAGTAATAGTTACTTTGTTTTTTGCTCAAATACTATTTTTACACGTACTATTAAACTTTGATTGAAATATAAGTTCTCATTTCTTTATTTTAAAAACCATTTGTTTTTCAATTAACCAAGGTATCTCTCCTGAATGCAGTTTATGCAAAAAGCGTTAAGATTCCAAAAAAAAAAAAATTTTTTTTTTTTAGTTTTGATTAATTTTGATTTGATAATTATTGGAAGGATATAGTTATCGTTTTCGAATGTAACATTTATATTTCTCAGCCTTCCCCGAAAAAAAACCCTGGCTACGCCCCTGATAAGTTAGCTATGATGTCTATGGTGTTAGCTATGATGACAAAGTGGTCTCTGAATGACACACGTGGAGTCGCCATCGTGAATATCTCAGTTGAAACTCCGATAGACTAGTGCTTAGCCCGGTAGTATTAGCAACGATGGTATTAGTACCCATTAATTAAACTACTCCAAATATTGCTTCTACTGCTTCTCAAACTATCTCAAAAATTTTATATAAGTTTAATTTGCATTGAAGCTCACGGAGCTTATGTATTTCTCTTCAGTTGTATGTGAATGTTTGCATTATAGACGAAATTCACACTAATTATGCATGAAAATAAGTCCGAAGATTACTACACTTATTTTGCTAGAAATTAAGCCCTGAGTAGCAGTCCAGAATTCCACTCTCGTACTTACGTTCTTCAACGAATACTTTGTTTCACCGTAGTACAGTCATTAATAACGGATCTACTATTATGTTATTCTTCTGATAAAATTATTTAATAATAAATGATTTCCGTATGTCTGCAACTGTACTGTAAAATGTAATGGTTTTCCTTTATTAAAACGAGGCCGCGGATTCTTAAAGCTCGGGCAGCATTGTGCTCGGTCGATTTAATAATCATATAAAAGACCAAAACTGTTTTCCACGACTTCAGTCCATTTTTCTAATAAAGATAAATGGCGAAAGAAGAAAAGGGGGGAGGAGTCTCACTGTTCCAAGTGAACCCTCTCTTCTTCGAGTGGCTAAGTAGGTGGAATGCATTGTTCTTAAATGTGTAGCTGTCCTTCTTCCGAGAGCTTTGCGGGCACCAGCCCTTCCTGCAAGCCGCCTCTGCGGCTGAGCCAGCTGTTCCATGGGGTTGCCGGATTTTGTTTTTTAGGAACAAAAGAGCAAAACGCCAATTCATTTACAACTTTTTCCTCTTATCTTCAAAGCCTTGGAATTTACTGACTTTTTCTGACGAGCGTTAAATGTGTTGCTTGTCCTTTTGTCCTTTGAACAGAACCGAAACAATGCATATTATAGTTAACGAAAATCGGTGTTGAAAGTTCGAATATATATATATATAATATTACAAATATAGTGGAACTCTTATAACGTCATTCAAGGGACCAGAATACTTTTTACAGAATAGCCAAGCGACGCTATATGGTTTATAGCGTCGCTGGGCTATAAGCATTAGGGATTTAATGTGTATTGCCTATAGTATAGGCCAAGGCCGTAGCCAGAAATTTTTTTCGGGGGGAGGGGCGCCCTGACTTTATTTTAGGGGAAAGTTTCAGAGAAGAATATATGCGACATTGCGAACAATTTTGGGATTTCGGGGGGGGGGGGGCCGTCGGCCCCCCCTCTGGATACGGCCTTGGTATAGGCAATACACATTAAAGCCGTACGGACGAACGTATTGACGTTCTAACAGAGTAGAGTTGTCAATATAACCTTCAACACTATATATATATATATGTTATACAGTAACATCACTACGGGGGGGGGGGGGGATACACCCAAAATGAGATAGAGTTTTTGAAAAATACATATACTTATGAATTATGCAATTTTAGTCATGCAATTTCAATGTATAACTGAAAATAAATGTAGTTTTCTGGGAAGTTACACCCAATAAAAAAATACATTTTTCTACTACAATTTTGTATGCCACAAGAGCGCTTTTTTGGGGAGGGGGAGGGGGACGAAGTGACGTCACTAATTACCGCCCCGGGTGACACCCATGCTAGGAACGTTACTATAAATTATTTTTTTGGGGGGTGGAAGGGGGGGAGAATGTAACTCATAATGTATGTGTATATATTATTTATGATCTTTCTTATACGCCTAAATGTATAAAATCTTTGATTAAAATTTTAAATTTTAATTGCTTAAATTGTGAGAATAGCGACATAAGATAGTGCTGAAAGTTCTCATTGGAAATAAAATGGATCTATAAAGAACCATGGTTTAGCGATCTCATTATGATGTAGTAAACCTTTCTCACAATGCAGGTTTTTTTTAAATGCACATTCTTGATACAGAGAACTTCTATTTAATAGTGCTGCACTAGTATACTCAAACTTCGGTGATAACCACGAAAATAATAAAATGAGCTGTACTGTTGTTTTTCCATAGTCCAATTTATTATCCAATTAATGATATAAAACTAAAATTGAATCAAGTGGGTGTGCCCGAATTCTACTTTTCCATTTAATCTTCCATGTGCATATATCTTCTTTGGTGTGAAGCGGTGTAGTAACAGTCTGAGTTCTCTAGTTTTATTAAAGCTTAAATTATACTTGGTTTGTCATGATGTAAATTTGGGACAGGGAAATCGAGCTGAGCCTTTTCAAAGAACCCGTGTATCAGTGATCATCAATGATGTCACTAATTCAAACATACACCGTAATTGGAAATTAGGAAGCATAAGATATAAAATCTATATTAATCTTAATTAAGGAGTATGTTAGATAAATATAATAATGAATTTTGAATCTTTAAAACAAATGCGGCTTAATATCTTTCTAAGGTTATATTTAAAGTCATTGCGTCCCTTCCCCCCATATTTTTAAAGCATTCGTTTTCTGGTAACGTTGTTTTATTGATTTTTATCTACTGATGTTTTCTTTTTTCTTTCTTTAAATTATATCTCAACAATTACATCAATGCTTCTTGTTTATTGTAAAAAACGAATGTATTTTATTAAATCGGTTATGTTTTTTAATTTATTGAGCAATATGTTGGTCCCTCTCTCCATGTTGATCACTTTTACAATCATACGATGCTTACGTAAATCATTCCACTTGCATTAAATGTAGTTTTATTTATTTTTATCTGCTGACGTTGATTTTTTTTTTTTTTTTTTTTGAAATTATATCTTATTCAGCTAAATTAATGCTTCTTTATCATAAAAACGATTCTAAAGTGTATTTTACTAAATTGGTTATGTTTTTAAATTTATGGAGCAATATCTTGTCCCTCAATCCATGTTGATCACTTTTACAATCATACGATGCTTACGTAAATCATTCTACTTGCGGGACGTCTAGTTGAAAAACAAATTTGCCGAACACTCCAACCCATTGTTCGATATCAACCTAATTTACTCCATACCTTCACCGGGGATAAGGTCGCCAATCTAGTTCCGCGGATTCAAGGCTGATCAAAAGGACGAAGCGGCAGGTGGAAAGTTTACCAGGGGGTTAGGATTTCTAAAAGGGGATAAAAGCCGGGGGGGGAGGGGACTCGGTGGAACATTGGCAGGAATGCGTCGACCTTCCGAAGACGGGAGAGAAACGACCTTGCCGGAAAGCCTTTCTTACCCCCACATTCCAAACGAAAGCAGATATCATTGGTTCTGGAATATGAAGGTATACGACAGACACGGGTATACGACCTGTGGAGCCGAAGTTCGACCGTTCGACTCCACTTATGTGAAAATTTGAAGTAGGTTCCCGCTAAAGCAAAAACTTTTCCTCCCTTTCACTTAGCTTGAGGATTAACTGGGTGTTCAATGCAGTATGAGGTGTCAGATCGAGTTCTAGTCTGACAGTCACTTTTTTATTGTCTCGTCCTGTATATTTCTAGATGTGACTTTTTCCGGATATTCCCTGTAAATCCCGGATACAATCCGATGCATTTAATGAGACCAAGTTTTATGTTTTACCTATAAGCCTAAAAGGTGTGTCATTTATGAGTTGGGTGGTAAAAGCAGCAATTTTTATTTTTCCTGTGCACTTTATTTTGACATTTTCTCTAGTTAGATTTAGCTCGATATTTTGACCAGAACTAACTCTCTCCACAACCTTCAGGAAACATAGCATTGTGCATATTTTAAATAATGACTATAATTTATTTTTTATATTTAAAAAATGGGGAATTTTTATAATTAGATATTAATTCAGTGTGTGAAATCCACTAATATATAGTACGTTTAACGATGAAAATAAATAAATAAAAATAAAATCGTAATGTTTTTGAGAAAAGAAAACTTGAACATTTCTGTAAAAAAGCTTTTAGTATTAGCTCATAACTAACGACGCATTTGACACTTACATTTCCAATTGAAATTAATTATTTCAAGACTTCTAGAAAATCTTACATAAGAAAAAATATGTGTGTTGTATGGATGCTTTTTATTTATTTATTTTTTAAATTTATTTACTTATTTTGTAATATCTGGTTTTAAGTTGTTTCCCTTATATGTGCCAAATTCCTGGTATTAAAGCATCAAAGTACTCAAGCTGATGAAGTAATTGTTTTAAGAGAGGTTATGTTGAAATAATTGCCCTATTGCCCTTTACACAGTATTTCGTCTAAAACTGTTTCCCAACCTTTTTTCCCTTGCGAACCCCTTCTAAGATTCGAAACAAAATGGCGAACCCCTTTCTGTAGTCGTTAGTAACGGGTGACATGTTATAGAGCTTCATGGTCATGAAGCTCTACGACATTCCAAGATCATTATGGGTTCGTGATCAACAATTAAAAACGTATAGCTAACTTCGATTTTTAACTATATTAGATTTAACGATTTCTTCAAATTAACGATAATTTTACAATTCGTGTATTTGATTTGATAAACCTTGTTTCCCCAATTTAACGATATACTTGACTATTTCACGATAACATTTAACAGTCGATATAAAATAGGGTGGTGGGAAAAAATTCAAATTTCGATTTTCGATTCGTAATACCGCGGAAAAGCTGTCTGTGGCCATTGTAAAAAAAATATTAAAAAAAGTTTTGAAATCGCATAATATTTTCCGATCGCGCATGCGCGTCGAATTTACAAAAATTGACGATTTTTTAGGTTTTTTCGTATTAAAACAAAAATTAACTCCTGTAATGTTTCGATTCGTAATAGCGCGGAAAAGTTGCTTATGACTATTGTAAACAAAACAAAAAAAGAAAATTTGAAATCGCATAATATCTTCCGATCGCGCATGCGCGTCAAATTTGCGAAAATTGACGATTTTTAAGTTTCTTTCGAATTAAAACAAAAATTATCTCCTGCAATATTTTGATATATTATAATTAATAAACAATAGAAATAGATGTAAAATTAATAAATTATATTATAACTAATAAATTAAACAAATTAAACGAAAATTGACGGTTTTCAAGGTTTTGCTTTTGTTACTCTTTAGAAGACATGAGCATGCAGCGAAATGTTTCTGAGGATGGAATAAATGATAGTGAATATGAATATAAGCCACACAACTCTGCAAAAAAAGCAACTCCGTGGAAAATGAGAATAAAGTTACATGCAACAGCGTTACATAGCGATCGGTACGGAGTATCCGAAAGAGCAACTGCTGCTATTGCATCAAGCGTGCTTGAGGACATTGGTACTGTAACTGAAAGGGATTCTTCCCAAGTTATTGATAGATATAAAATTCGAAGGGAAAAAAGTTGCAATAGAACTGAACTCCAAAACAAAAGTCAAAAAGCCATAGAGCAGCTTCATGGTCTTTATTTCGATGGGAGAAAAGATGAATCTTTAGTCATAGAAGAGATGGAATCAAAGAAATTTAGAAGGACAGTAAAGGAAGATCATTATTCCATAATTAAAGAGCCTGTCTCTACATATGTTTGTCATGTCTCACCATGTTTCGGATCAGCTAAAGACATCGCAAATAGCATGCTGTCTTTTCTGGAGAAAAACAAATTTTCACTGGAAGAACTAAGTATTGTTGGATGCGATGGTACTAAAGTCAATACTGGGTGGAAAAATTGAGTGATTCGCCAAATAGAAATTTATATTGGACGCCCATTGCAAAGGTCCATCTGTTTGCTGCATTTTATCGAGCTGCTATTCCGTCATATATTTCAGCATGTAGATGGAGCAACTACGGGACCTAATTCATTTTTTGGGCATATTGGACAGCAACTTATCAAATGCGCAACACTGCCAGTGGTAGGTTTTCAAAAAATATATTGTACAACTCCAGAATTAGGTCGAGATATATTGAGCAAAGATCAGAATAGGCAATTGTCCAAATGATTTGTCTCATCGTAATCCTGGCCCTATTTCACATTCCAGGTGGCTTACAACAGCCAGCAGGGTCCTTAGACTTTATGTTAGTACAGAAAGTCCGTCAGATGAGCTAAAAGTCTTAGTTGCATTCATTATGAAATCATACATGCTCGTCTGGTTCGAAATTAAAGTAGGCAAGATTTTTACAGATGGTCCTATTCATCTTTACAGGTCCATTGAAACTTCTCGTTATTTGCCTGATAACCCGAGGCAAGTTCTTTACCCCGTGATTGAAAGAAATGCGTTCTTTGCACACAAGGAAAATATATTGTTCGCTATGATTTTCGACAAGAGGACACATATAACGGAGCTTGGCCTATCCACCTCTACTTCGAAACATATCCAACGATGAAATAAAATATTTCACACAATCTAGTGAAGTACCAAACTGGAATGTAAAGAACTTCCCCTGCCACGCGCAGTCTGTGGAAAGATGTGTAAAACTGCTTTCAGAAGCATCAATGAAAGTTTGTGAATATGAGTCAAGGGATGGCTACAACGCTTGAATCCCGTTCTATCATGCGTGAGTTTTCACAAAAATCACACTACAAAGTTTCTATCCGTGAAAAAGACAGTTTGAATAAATCGTTGTTTCGTTAAATCGGGGTTATAGAGTATGAAGATTCAAATTGAGCTTTTCACTTAAATTGATATTTCCTTGTTATTTTTGAAAATAGCTTTGGTCAAAAAGAACGACCAAAAGTATTGTTTCCTGTACTGGGTGTCTGCAGGTCACGAATTTAAAAATCCGTCACGAAAATTACGAAAAGGTCACTGAAATTTTCCGCCACACGGGAGACCGGCCTCCTTCAGAAGACATCGATTATCTGGTATCCGACAGGTTTTTAAATATCCGGAATCCGATTCGGTCTCTGCCAGAAATACTCGGATATCCGGCATGTCAAATTTGATTTTTAAAATTCAATTAATTAAAATATTTTGAAAATATATGTGAATTGCAAACTTACTACGTATTTGGAAGCTGTGGTATGTTTAAGAATATATAGAGAGTTTACAAGTTTCGGGCATCGGAAGTTAAAGACATCAGAGCTGGATATCCGGTATGGATGCGTTATATAAGGGACACCGGATATCTTTCAGAGTATCGGATATAATCCGATGTATCACCGAACGGTCCCAATAAAACGAAATTTCACTTTTGAAAGTCTGTACACACCCTGTTATAGCTGTCTCAATTGTTAATTGAGTCGTCGAGCCGATATCGCTATACGTATGCGTTAGCGATATACGTTAGCTACGTATGCTTAGGTAGAGAGTTTATGATTGAGAAGGGATGATGTGAACTAAGTAGTGATAATTAAGAGAGTAATAGTTAACGATGCGGAAAAGTTTTTTTCGTATTTTATGTAGTTTAATTCGTTCTTTACAACTGTAATGTTTAAAACTATTTCGTTGGTTATAATATAACAGTATATTTTAATTTCTTGTTAAATATACAGTTATGATTAATTTTGCATTTAATTGTATTCCTAGAAATAAAATACTCGCTGAAGTAGAAATAAGTCATTTTCGCGAAATTTATAGAAATAGACAAGGAACGTAGTTGTATAAATGCGGCGACAATTTACTTTAGCTGAAATGAATTTATGAAAGGCGAAATTATGAAGAATAGTTTCCAATCATCTCGAACAAAATGAGATCAGTGCTTATTAAAGTTTAATTACTAAAATAGAGGAGGAGAAAAATGCAGGTCCTAAAGACGTAAAGAGCGATGAGAAATTTTTAGTTACTAAACTAGCAGATGAGTAAAATGTAGTGCCTAAAGAAAGCGATTACAAATTTATTTCCTAAAAGGTCACAAAGTGCTTCCACGTTGTAAGAAGGGCCAATGAAAGATTTATAGATTAAAGAAAAGAGCAATTATAATTTTTGTTTTCTAAAATGGTTCAGATACGAACTAAAAGAGGTATTACTTCCAAAAACCAATGTAGTTACTAGAAGGGAGGGGGAGAAAAAACTGCAAGAGTACTACACTGGTGTAAGAAATTAAGAGAACTTTCATATTTGATCTATGATCTCCAAACTACTGGACAGATTTTTATAAAATTTGGTGTGAACATAGGTTGATATAATACAAACAAAATAAACATTTAACAGTTATAATAGACACACATGTTTGTGCGTAACACAAATGGGAGTCTGAAGGTCTGAAAAAGCGGTTTCAGAGTACAAAAAAGAGATGGATTAATAGGGGGTTTGTTCCCCTCTTACAGCTATACACGCCTTGCAGCGTGATGTCATACTGGAAGTAAGGCAGTTTATCAGTGCCTGTGGCAATTGGTCCTATTCATTCACCAACGCTGTTTTCAGTTCCTGGATGGTAGAGGCCGTGGTAGACTAGTGGTCAGAGCGTCGGACTTCCACCTGGAAGGTCGCGCGTTCCATACCTGCTGAAGACCCACCATGTACACTTGGGGATACGTGCATGCAAAACCGGTGGACCCCACTACCTCGCCCCGTGCGCAAGCAATCCTAAGGCCTCGGCTAACAGGTAGGGGTCTGGTGGAGAAAAGTTCCTGGATAGTTTTCGGAGGGGGGGGGGAGTTGCAATTGTCCTCCCCAGAGCTTCCCAGACATGCTCTATAGGGTTGAGGTCTGGAGACCTGGCTGGACAATCCATCCGGCGAATATCCTCACTCTCGAGAAATTCGTCGACCAGAAGAGCTCTATGTGGCCTCGCGTTATTGTCGAGTAAATGAACTCGGAGCCCACTGACCCCGAAAAAGGCGAACATAGAGCTCTAAGACCTCTTCCCTATACCTCACACCAGTCACAGAGCCTCTGTCAAAGACGTGGAGAGGAGTGCGGCCATCCAATATGATGCCTGTCCAGACCATTACATCGCCACCGCCACAATTGTCGATTTCGCGGACATTGGAGGGTAGGTAGCGGGTCCCTGGCTCTCTCCATAGGAAACTACGGCGAGAATAGGTGTTAAGGCTAAAACGGGACTCATCGGTGAACAGAACGGCCGCACATTGCTCCATACTCGAATCACTATACTACATGCAGCATGTTAATCGGATTCTCCTGTTCGCAAACGTGAGCGGGACGCAAACAGCCGGTCTTCTGGCAAACAACCATTTCTCATTCAGTCTTTTGCAAACAGTCACTCTTGTTACACGGGTTCCTGTGGCTGCATACAGGGCACGAGAGAGCGGAGAAACTGTAGCCTCTCTGCTACGCCTCGCTAAAATGGACAAATGACGATCTTCTCTGGCCGTCGTGGCTCTTGGACGACCTGCCCAGGCTTTCTCTCGATGGATCCAGTATCCTGGAACTGTTTCCATAGTTTGCACACGACGCTGGGCGTTAAATTAAACTCTCTGCATATCTGGAATTGCTATTGGCCTGCCTTCAGCCTCCCCACAATTTGGCACCTCATTCCATCATCTAAACGTTGGTGGTTACTCATGTTTACTTATCCGATGTGAATTTAACCGATTGCTGCAAGATAACACCAAGAAATTCGCCGTGGGGTGCTGGCGAACGAAATTCGTCTGACCCTCCACGCGCTTGTAAAGCCTGTTTTTCTGCTGGCTCCGCCAACACACGTATACGCTTACATATTTGCCGTACAAAAGTTGCATTTTTATCTAGAAGCAGTGGTTTTTCCTTCAGTTCAGTTCTTTTCATGCAATTCGATAAAATATGCGAATTCTCTTAATGGATTTCACCAGTGTAGTTGAATCCCATTACAGAGGAACTCCTAGGAACCGGGAAAACACTTCGTAATAACGAAATGTTCGTTGTGACGGAATACACATTATGCTATTGAAGTTTACAACCGGATTAAAAATGTGTTTCGTTGTAACAGAAATGTCGTTGTATCGATATTCGCGGGAACGAGATTTTACTACTAGGTTGGTAGATTGGCAGTTCAGGGATTTGAAAGGAACCGGGGATGCAGAAAAATAATTGTTTTATGATGACTGATAGCTGGTTTTGGAAAAAAAAAATTACTTGATGCTATTTGCGTCTAATTAATAATTGAAGCGTGGTGTCCTCTTTATTTCTCAAGCTTGCTACCTTCCATTTGTATTGCTACTTAGAAATGATTCATATTAAAAAAAAAAAAAAAAAAGCTTAGGTCGATACGCTCAAAATAATAACTTCTAAAACGAATTATCATTGTTGATATATATTCTGTTAACTCTCAAACTTTAGTAACGACAGAACGTGTGAATGTAGAGTATTTAAAAACAAACTGTGATGTGGCGGGGGGGGGGGGGTGTCTTTTGTCCATTACGTATTTAGTTCCGTATCTCAAACGGAAGAATCTATCGATGTTTCATAAATAGAAGCCGCTGTTTTTTTATACAAAAGTGATATTTTTTTACCAAGCTGACATTAATTTGTTTCTTCCGAAAGCAATAATATTTATAATAAAGTAACAAAATTTATTTAGAGATAGTATGAATCTTCTAAAAAGATGGTTTCACAAATATATATATATACAATACACACAATGAATAAACATCCAAGGAAACTAGTAAAAGTACTATTTATAGTAAAACTCTACACCCCATTAGTTTAGCGAATGCCACACACCATTTCCCGTTTATGCCGAAAACAAATGGGGCCACAGAGATGGCTACAAACGACCTTAAGCTTAAAACCTCAATAACAAACCACTAGATTTTCAACAGTATTTTTTTAAAACGCTCATTTCATGCCATTCGGCAGAACATAAAATGTTATTTTGAGAAAAGGCTTAATGTGAAATAATAATGTCATTAATTTCCAGATTTCCTACGCCTTCGTTGTCTCTTCATTTTCTTCACGATCTATTGTCATTAAATGTGAACTGTTACAGTCAATGCATCACATTTAACATTTCTAAAAGCTGTGTGGGTGGACCGTATAAACCCTCAAATTTCTTTCGCTGTTCACTATTTAGCCATGAACAATATGAGACGGAAGAATGACTTGATATTCTTTCATTTTAATTCATTTGGGTTAAGTGGGCTCATTTTTCAGCATAATTTTCACCACCATATTTTTTGGACACTATTTTTACAATGAATCACTGGGGCGAAGTGAAACAAGAGGCAGAAGTGCTGTTAACTCTTTCAGTTTTGAATAATCAAGCTTTGTGACGTTCTTTATTGCAGATTTGTCACTTCATAGAAGTTCTCGTACGTTATTAAATCATAAGTACTTTCATGAGTTTCCGCCATGTTATTTTTGATCCCTTTACAATTCCATAAATTTATAAATTTTTGTTAGTTGAATAGGATATACAATTAAAATTTATTGTATACTTATTTAAATGAAAAAAGGAATAAATTAACAAATTGCTAAATAAAACCTGTTTTTTTTTGTTCCATTATTCATTTATAGACCTTTATTAAAATTTACCGAGAGCAATGAAGTTGACTAACGTTTGTTCTAGAAAATACTTAAAATGAAAATTCAACAAATTTTGCACTTTACTTCCCATACAAATATACACTTAAAGCGAGGTCCGTCATTTCGGGGGGGGGGGGGGGCATTACATGGTAATCCCCCTTCCTATCTTGAGAAATGTAGTGCTTTTACCTATGTAAGTGTATGTATTCTGTTGTTTTTTAACGCAATATACATTGAGTATATACAAGCGAAATCCGCGCCTTCTCATTTTATAGTATTGAAACGAAATGGGTCCTCATAGGCTCAGCTAAGTCAATTCTGTATACGAAATGCTTTTGCAATGACCTTGAGCTGTCTAGTATCAGAACCATTTCGCACAAAATCGTGAAATATGATAGGATCTATTTTAAATATAGATGTATAATTTTGCTTCAGTCATGTTGTTTTTTAAATGATAAAAATTTTAATGGACTTTTTTTAAATTTTAGGTCAGGAAGTAGCGAGAACAATTCCAATACTTCCAGCCTTTCCGGTACAAAAATAAAGGAAGGCCAGAGCATATGGCAGAAAGCTACCAATCTTCGCCAGTCTCTGCGACATTCCTCTAAGGCTAAAGTAAGTACTAATTTTTTAAAAAAAATCTACTCAATTTAATAATTGTATCTCTTCTTCCAGGAAAGCAGTCAAAATTAAATTTGATATAGAATCAGCTAGCAGGATACAGAATTAACCTGCTCATAGAGTCATGTACATTATTTTCTCATGAGAAACTGAATATACGTTGTTCAGGGTTCGTACGCTTCCTACTTTTTCATATTTCTTCCTACTTTCCTAATATTTTTTATCATGTCCTACTTTTTCAAAATTTTCCTTATTTTTTTGAAATATTTTCTACTTTTTCGCGCGTATTTTAATTATTTTTGCATTTTTTGAAAAGAAAAGTGTCTTGACTTTCCTTCCTCCCAATCTGAAGCTGATCCGGCGCCATGTGTCACGCGATTATGGTTTTTTTTCTTCCGAATACAGGGTGGCTATTCCAATCTTTCGACGCGCGAGAAGCGAGATAACAGGACCGCAGAACCGGTCTGACGTCGGAATCCAGTCCTTATGCATTCCAAGCGAAATGCGACACGACGGCTACCGGTCGAAAGAAGCGGGAATAGTCCATCCGGAGAAAATGGCAGGGGTGACAGGTTTCCGCGGAAAGAACCAATCAGAATGCTCATTTTAGAGGAGCGAAATTGAATTCAAAGCGCGGAGAGTTCAATCGCTTACTGCGCGCGCGTTTCTCTCTTCTGAGCTTGCTCGCTACCTTATTTTGTCACAATAGGCGTAGGAAAGGCCGGGGGTAGGAAAGGTAGGCGCGTAGGAAAGGCCGGGGGAGGGGTGCTTCATGCCCCCCGGCCTTTCCTACGCGCCTACCTAGAAATCAGGAAATTTTCATTTTTATACCAAATGATGCAGATTTAAAACAAAAAAGTGTTACTGTTTGTTTTAGATTAATCACATTTAATAAATGTATAGTTAAATCAACGCTTCGTTGATTAAACTATACATTTATGCGTAGTTGTGTAGTGTAGTGTTGATTAACTATGAATGCGAAAGGATTTCGGTTATTTTGTGAAAACTATGAATTTATTTTAATGATTATAAAAATATTCATTAATTAGTGATTTTTTGTAATCACAGCAGGACTTTGGGGATAAATCCCCTCCTAAAATGGTGAAGATTTTCTAGAATTTGACCAATTTTTCTATAAAACAATGAAATTAGCTCACTTTTACCGAAGAAACGCCCCTAATAAAGGTGAAAATTATCTAGAATTTGACCAATTTTTCCTAGAAAACAATGAAATTAGCTCACGTTTCCCGAAGAAACCCCCCTAAAATGGTGAAAATTGTCTAGAATTTGACCAATTTTCCTGTAAGACAATGAAATTAGCTCACTTCTCTCGAAGAACCCCCCCCCCCCCAAATCCGGGTCTAAACGCCACTTTTTGTAATTAATGTAATTAATATTAATAACAATGAGAGAATACTAATTACTTTTTGATTGTTAATTGGTTTTTCTTGGAAATAATTTCGAGCATTTGGAAATGAAATAATTTGAGGCCCCGCCCCCCTCCCTATGATTTTTAAATTGCTACGCTTCTGCACAATGGCACTGGATATATGAGCAAGGATCATATTGAAATGATTCTTGATCTCATGGAGGAAAATCCAGATGTTCAATAGAGCCCGCTTGTCGGAAAACTTTACGAGAGTTGATTTGAAAAACAAGGGGGCGGAATTTGAAAGATTGTATGACTGTAGAATGAAAAATTCATGGAAGTGTTATTTCTTTTATTTATTTTTTTAATGAATACATAGCAAATCAAGATGCAAATGTTAAATTCAAATTTCTTAACTTTATATGTCATGATAACTTTTGAATACACCGCAATAACAAGTGAAGTTTTTAAATTTTGATAAAACTTAAAATTTTCAGAACCAAAAGTATATACATAAAATAGATTTCTCACTTAATAAACTTAAATAACAGCAACAAAAATAAGCGAGTGAGATCCAAAAGTGAAAATGCAAACTCGAAATTGAAACTGAGATGCTGCCAGCATAAGTATGGTTATATTGGTCCATTTCTGTTGTCATAAACTAACTGTGACAGAAAATATCTTTCACTTTTTAATGTTATGAATTAAGTTTTACCCATATTGTAGTAAATGACATTTGTAAACTGATAAACACACAGCCTTCTGGCAGACATTTTTTTTGTTTACTTTTAATGACAGCAGTTAACGGTAAATTTTAAGAAGTACTGTATTTTCTATTACAAATGGACGAAAAAAAAGTAAACAGAAAATGATAAAGTAATACTTAATATTTACCTATAACTTAGCTTACTGTTTTCAATTATGATATTTTGCAATGCTCTCATGCAACATTTTAGAACTGGATGATTTTTATCTGATATGACAATAGTTTCAATAATATTTATGGGCTTCATAAAATAATTTGAAAAATTCACACCAAAGTTGGCTAAAAAAATATATTCATAGAAAGAACCATCCTTGTCATATTTCACGCTGCTAAATTACATAAGCATAAGTACTTGCAGGTTGCAGTTCAGGAACAAAACACCATTACAGGTCACATTTCCAATTTTATTTTAGAACTTTAACTATGCTTCAATGACATTTGTAAGTATAACAATTAAGGCTCGACCGATGCATCGACGCCGATTGTTCGACAAAGTTGCCATCGGCCATCGGCATCTGATGTTAAAGAACTTTAGAAAAACATCGGCCCATCGGCCTGTAAAACATCTAAAAGCCGATGTTTTTCGCAGGGGAACTTTCCAGAAAACATTCTGTCTTTAACTTTCTTTTTTCTCCATAGCTAGATTTCTATTTCCATATACAATAACAGGCAGCATATGAGTTTAAAAAAACACAAAAATAATGTCATCCTACAAAGTATTTGACAGAAAATTCGGAAAAATAGTTTAAGCGATCGCTGCCCGAAAACCTTCATTATTAAAATTGTTTCTCTTTGCTCGCGAAATAGAATATGTTGAAGTAAAAGCAATAGAGGCGTCTTATGAGTGCTATTTTGCCTCATTTTTGTCCGTTTTTCGTTTAATAGTGACTTAGTACATTAGATGTCATTGTGCAATAATATTATTCCATCTGCTTTTAGTTTGTCATGTTTCTTATTATTCCGAAATTGTAAGAAATACAAAGTCAACTCAATCAAAGTACGATAATAATTTTAATTTTTCCAGTGTAAACTTTTTTCTATTAGCTTTTTTTTTTTTTTTTTTTTTTTTGCTTCTTCGATCCTCCCACGTGTTACACTTTTCTGCAATTGTGCAGCAATCTCGTTGCATCTGCTTTTAGTGTGCGGTTATTCTCATTATTGAACTTTTAGTTTATAACATAGAAAAGGTTGGTCAAAAATCAGAAACAATTTTCCAGTATAAATGTTTATTAATCGAAATTTATTGTGCCCAAATTCGCGCGACAGGATTTCATAACATCTTAGTAAAAATGCTAAAATTTCATTATTTTCAAAGATTGATCAATGTATATTTTTTTCAAAATACATCTTAACTTTTTTATACGATAATTATTTTAATTTTTAACCGTGTACTTCGTTTTTTTATCGCATTTTTTTGTCTTCTTTGATGCTACGTGTTAGACAGTTGACAGTTTTTCTACTATTGTACAACAATCTCGTTGCATTTGCTTTCAGTTTAGAATATTTCTTCTTTTTTTATTGCTAGTTTACAACATAGAACATATTGATAAAAAATATGAATACATTTTTCAGTATAAATGTTTATTGATCGAAATTTTATGTGTGCAAGTTCGACTTGCAATTTTCAAAAATTTAATTCTTAAAAAAACGAGTTCGCGTCACAGAGTGAAATAATAATAAAAATGCTACAATTTCATTAATTTCCAAAATTGACAACGTATATATAAATATATATATATTTTTTCAAAATACATCCTAATTTTTATAAACGATCACGTGTTTTTCAGAAGATATTTGTCAACAGAAAACTGCTGGTGCTCAAAAATATTGGTTTATTTCGGTGACCTTACATTGTGCTCATGAAAATATAAAGAACATGTCAAGTATTTCAGTGTAATTTTCAACTCACAAAAAAAAAAAAAAAAAAACTAATAAGATTAGTTCTGAAGAACCCCCCCCCCCCCCCCCAGCATTCATTTATACTGACAAAAAAATCTCACGTGTATGTTTTTAAAGCAATATTCAGTATTTCTTGGTTATGAACAGGGGGGGGGGGGGCGTTACTGCAAGCGAAATATTTTATTTTTATTTTAGAAAAAGAGCTATTTTTAGTTAAAATAACTTTTATAATGAAAAATAAGCATATAATCGTTCCCGCTTTTCTTTTAAAAACGGGGGGGGGGGGCGGGGGGGGGGGTTATGAAAAAATCTGAGAGGATTTCGTTAAAGATACAAACCCACATTATTTGTTATTCTGTATTATAACATCTGCAATCCGCTCCATGAAAAAAATAAGAAAATAAAGGCAGCCGCACTTGGCATTTGCGGTGCAGGTGTTATATTGAGAAAATGTTGAAAAAAAGGGAACTAGACCCGAGCCGATCCAATAGTTGTTGAGTTTTTTTGCAAAGATAAGAAAAAAGAATTAAAAATCCGATATAGCATTTTTTCATTTTTTTTAACCTCTAAATAGTTTATTTATTTTACTAGAATCGCGAGTGATTCTTTTAGTTTTAGTAATTATGTAAACAGTTTTACGGCGTTTGAATAATGAATTTATGTTTTTATAAACATAAAAATAAATAAATGATTTAAATGACATTTTTGACAAGCATTCTACACGTTTGTTTTAATGGTTTAAAGTTCAAAGTAACTTTTTTTTCCATCGGCCGATGGAAGAGGAGAATAATCGGCAATCGGCCGATCTCGGAACAATCGCCATCGGCCAAAAAATGCCATCGGTCGAGCCCTAATAACAATAATAAGGATGATGATGTGTGCACCTAGTTTGAATAAAATGAGATAAGAGTTACAAAAAAACATAATAGACCTTGACGGCAGTTTACTTAGTGAAAAGAAACTTTATTTTAAGAACACAAAATGTTCTTGAAGAGATTAAATTAAAAAAAATAAATAAATAAAAAATAAACAAAAATAACTCTACATAACACCGAATAAATATATCATCCGGAAGACAAAAAGCGTCTTCTCGTGTTCTATAGATTGGTCTTCTTCGAGCACTTTGGCGATTTAAAAGGCGCTGAATTAAAATCCCGTCGACATGAAGGCGAGATTTTTGCTCCGTACCTGTGAATTTCGCTTCAGCGCCATCTAGTGAAGAGTTTGGAACTAATCCCGTCGTCGGGATTTCGATCTTGGAATAGGGGCCCAGGCGCCACCTTTCCCGCCTTTTAGAAAAAAAAAGAAAATGAATGAAACACCGAATTTCTATAAATAATATTAATAAGCCCAAAATTTAATTTATTAAATAAGTATATGCTGTTTGCTGTTAGATACTGAACAAGTGATCTAGATCGAATAAGTGCCCACTCAAAATCGTTTATCCTCAGTGAAATTTTAAATTAAGAACAAAAGCTAACAAATTTTGCTAACACAAAAACAAACTCTTTTAGAAAGATCGCAGTAGAAAATACGAATAATAGTGCGAAAATGAGCACTTTCGATCTTAAATTCGTTTATTACATTTTGTTTTTATTATTTTTAAAATGCTTATTTATAATTCTCCCGCTATTTTAAAAACAACGAGTGTTAAACATAAATGGCCCAAGACATTTAGGCGCTAAATATTTTTCAATTTTTTTAAAGTTCAAATGAAGCTATTCGATCTGAAATGAATGAGTTATCAAAAATATAAAGTAGGCTAGGTGTAAAGGTCTCTTTGCTTCAAAATGAAGGGATCCATTATTCACATGACATTCAACAATTCAACGAAGAAAGCAAAGTCCAAGATGGAAGAGGAGGAATCAAATATTCTACTTTGGCCGGCCATTTCGCGAAGTGGCCACGATGTTCCGGTCAGCGAATTTAGAAACACTACCAGCTACGCAGAAAGTTCAGATGGCGCTACGATCGCCCGCCACTTGGCAAGATTTTACTCCTCGCCGAATGCGCCAAGCAAAGGCATGTTGCTTTTGAGCGATTTGCGCTCACCCCTGAACTAGAAAGCGCTCCTGTCTGAAACTATTCGCCGTAGGCCGATTTTCACTGCGCTCGTCAGTCGATAACGTTCGCATTGGGACATTTTATTAGATTTCGGCAGGAAATCTTTTTCATAAAAACAAAAGGATGCCATCAGAACTTTCAGAATGAAATTAAAACACATTTATACACTTATTCAGTTTATGGGAAAAAAAGATTGCTACAGTTAAATTGCAATTTTAAATATTTTAGATGTGTTATTTTTGATACATAGATACGTATCAAAATATATTGAAGGATTATATTTTATTTAAGTTCAAAATTTTAGCACTAGCATTTGTTCATTTCCATATAAGCAAAAAAAATCCATTTTCATATAGTTTTTAATAATATTCCTGAAATTTATGAAGCTATGTATGTCACACTTGTCTGATAAATGCAAATCGTGACTCAGATTATTTAGATACTAAGACTTTAAAAATCAAATTAAAATGAAATAATAAATTAAGGCAAAAAATTTAAAAGCAACAAAGCAAAGAATAACGGAAAGCTTTCTGTAGATTTCAAATTGTTAATGTACAAATAATTTTCTTCAAAATAAATCCATGGTAGGCAAATAAAATGATTTTGGTTGTTTTTTAATAAATATAATTTCCTGAATGTAACATTCATTTCAATATTTTTCAGTAAGTGCAATTGCAGATAGTCAATTTTTATTTTTCAATTATTTTGTTGATAAACTTTTTTGCTTGCGTAATATGTTTTTAGAAAGAACAAAAGAAGTTCCTATACATTTCAGATGGATTACCATGAAGATGGTCACTTCTGAACAATGCTATACGACCACTCAGAGAAGCGCTTCCTTGCTCTCCGTAGGCCGAAATCTATTGCTTCTGCTGCGCTGGCGATCAACTCACATTATTAATCAGCTTGTTTTTGCAATCAAACCATCAAATAACGTCCACTGAAGAGTTTACTTATAGAACACACATTGCAGAACAAATAAATCAAGTTCTATACTAAAAATTGGTAATAAAAAATTATTGCTTTCTTAAACTTAAAAAAATTTTTATTAGGATAGGAAAATATTTTTGTGTTACTTATGAATATTTTTTTCTCTTTTGTGTTCTCATTGACTTCATTTTGTGGCGAAAGCGTCGATGCTGATTAAAGTTTAAATTAGCTTCTAGGTTCAAATTTGAAAGCAAATCTTAGGCCTTTGCATTTTAAGATAAAATAGCACGTTAATTTCTGCAAAATTTGGAAGATTATTGATTTTAACAGTATATATTAATTATGTTTTATTTTTGTAAACCTTAGTCGCATTTTATACAAATTAAACACACACAAAATCATTATTATTGTTATGCTCAGAAATATCATTAAAAATTCAAGATAAAATTGGAGATGAGATCTATAACGTAGTGCTTTGCTTCTGAACTATACAACTAAATATGCTTATGTAATATAGCGTGACACGTGGCTGGGAGTACATTGAAGTGTGACATTTTGTGACAAGGGGAGTCAAATACAGTTAAAAATTGTGAAATCATTAATTTATAAATGATTCCAGTATCATGGCTTTTTCAATGTTTCTGACTTCTTATATTTCGAGGGAAATTTATGAATTCCGCCAACGTAGCACGTACAAAAACAAAAGAAACAAGGCATCAACTTTTCATTCAAAAACTTCCCAGTTTAAAGAGTTTGAAGATTATATCTTTCAAGAAAATAAGACAAAGATCCCCTGACCCTCATAATGAAGAACAAAATAATCCCTCTGTCACACATATTATAAGTGCTACAGCTCAAGAAAAAGTCACTATTAGATGAATTAAAGCGACTTGTATCCTATGACAATATTGACAAAATAAAACTAAACAATTTCACAAATTATCTAAAGAATATTAAAACTGGTACTAAATTTAATCAAAAATTATATTTAATAAATAAAATTGTTGCACCTAAAAGACAGAAAAATTAAAGTTCAGCCAACATCCCTTTCTAGAAGAAGAATTGGAATGCCAAGAGGATTAAGCAGAATACCTGCAGGACGACCATTAAAGTGCAATGCACACCAAAAATGCAAACGACAAAGAAATTTGTCCCAAAATATTAACTTAAATCAAGCCAATGCCAAAAGCCACAACATTTTTTAGTGTTGATTCTGGAAATAAAAGCCTTCAGATATAAGTACTTGTTTCTATTTCTGAGTAAAATTATATTCAAACCACTCAAAAGGTTTTTTTTTTTTTTTTTTTAATGCATTATAATTTTCCTTCATTTTCTCAACTTGTAGGTAAAAACCCCAAGCCATCAGTGCTTGAGGTTTCTGCTAAAAGTACCTATTTTTATTTTTTAATGTTGCTATATAACTAGACACAGGATTATATAAAATTTAAATTGTGAAATAAGTCGTTAAAATGCTAGAAAGTAAGCTTAAATGGACTGAAATCTGTTACATGGATGCAGCAAACCACAGTATGAGTCATGACTTTTATTTAAAACTACGAAAAGGGGGAAGTCAACTTATACAAGTGTTACTGAAGAAAAAAAGCACTTAATAAATCGTCAGTAGTACTAATTGTCACTGGAGAAATGTGATTTGAAAATAATTTAAATTTTTTCCACTTTAAAATTACGGCATCAACTTAGATGCAAGTACATAGAGTAATAGTTCCAATATGACATATGAGGTGTAAGAAATTGGGGCTATTTTTTCAAATCAAACTACGGATAACTACCATTCAAATAAGGCTTTTACTTAAAATTTCAGACATAGATTTGGGAAGGCTATGAAAAAATTTTACATGATAGAAATTGTTCATGATGTAAACATCTTCAGTTATTAAAATCTAAAATACAACGAAACTCAAATATAATTGAAGATAAAAGGACTGCAACCGCGCAACAATTCTGCATTAAATTCAAGTGCTCGTAATAAAATGGTTTACTATAAATTTAGATCATTAAGATGAATTTAATGACAAAGAGTTACAAAAGACCTGCTTTTTACTTTTCACAGACTAATTTATTGTAGAAATAAAAGAAAACTGGTCAGTGTTGTCCCTCCCTCCTCCCTTTTTTTTTTTTGGTTAATTGAGGGCATGAAAATATAAGCCATTCTTTCTGAAATTTTAAACAATTTGAGCTGTTGTCCAATTCCTCCAAAACTTCATTCAAGATGGTTTCATGAAATAAATGAACATTAAGTCAGAGATTTTGCTTGTAAAAATTGTGTTATGTTGGGTTGTTAATATTAAACCAACAATTTCTTTTATTCCCCTCATTCTACTGGAGTTCTTGTTGAATCTGGAGTCGCAGTAACAAAGTTAAAGTGTTTATGTATAATATATATACATTATACATATATAAATTTGAATTAATGTTATCGTAATTGTACTTTGGTTTACTGCACATAAATAAAATTATACACCAATCCTTCAAAATAACTTCTATTAATGGAGGGATGGGATTACCTTTCACAATCTGAAACTAAGATATCAAAATTTAAATGCACAAAATGTATCACTGATATTCTCTAAATTGAATTCAAAAATATTAAGGGGCAAATGAAAAAAAAACTTTTGTAAGTTGCTTCTTGAGAAAAAAATTGCAAAGTGAAATTACGCACTTTTTTGCACAGTAGCTTTGATTTATATAGCATAGTAGCAATGTGTTTAGATTGATTCAAATGATGTTTGTTCACACTTACACCCAGTTTGCGTACTTCGAATACTAATGAAATACGCCAACAAACTACGGTATCATTTCTGTTGTCTTACAACGTAATTAGAAATACCCCTGTGGAATTTAAATACCATTTCTTTCCAACGACAGGTACACATGAAGAAAGAAAATTAAATTAACGAATGATTAGTTCAAAAGCACAAACTGCTTGTAACTTTTTTTTTATATAAAACACATTAATTACTTGTTTTAAAAAAGCGTTTTGAACCCTCACCAACATCGTACCATATCCAAATCTACTCGTTTACTCTATCTCTAGTATAGCAACAGTAAACAAACAGAGGTGACGCATGCGCAAATCGCTCAAAAGCAACATGGCTTTGCTTGGCGTAATCGGGCGAGGAGTAAAATCTGCCAAAAGAAGCGCGATCGCAGCGCCATCTGAACTTTTTGCGTAGCTGGTAGTGTTTCTAAATTCGCTTCCGGTCAAAATGCGAAGTGCTCATTCAAGAATGCCCGGTAAGCGGTAGGCGGCGCATCTGCAGTTCCGGCGACCATTTTACTACTTTTTTAATATCTTTTACTTTACTTTATGGAAAAAATATTGTAGTGGTATGTTTTTTCACATATCGGGTGGGTACGGTGGGACCACAATTTTTTAATATTTGTTTCATTAAAAAGTTAATTTGCTAATATTGCCCCTTTTGTTTTCTTTTTTAATTTAAAATATAAATTTTCTAGTTTAAAAATATTAAAAAATAGACAAGTTTATAAATTAAAATTTAAAAAATTTAATTTTTTACTTCGTCTCAAATGGCCACATCCCACCGCAGCTAGTACTTTTTAAAGAATGAAGTTATGGTTATACAGAGCCAATAATACCTGCCAATGATTTTTTCTTCCAGCTTTGGCTGATCCTCCCATGCCACTTCGCGATCTGGCCGGCCAATTCCCGAAATCAAGAAAAGATCGGACATTGGCCAGCCAATTTACAGCGTTCTTTAGCCATTTTGCGATTTGGCCGGCCAATTCGCGAAGTGGCCGAATTCGGGCTTTGGCCGTAACATATGTTTACATATTCACGCATTTCGCGCAAAATCTCTTTAGCTGCAAAAAAGTTGCAATTATTTTATTTTTTTTACGATTTATTTATTTTTGAAGAAGAAATTACGTAATGAATGGGCGAATCCAAGCTGTGTATTGAGGGCAATCAAATGTTTTTTTAAGTGAATGGTAACATGAATGCAATTTAGATGAGCTTCTTGTACTGTGTTAATACCTTCTACATGTCAAGAAGGGTGTAGAAATTGGAAGAATTATGCACTCTTTATAGCTTTAATGCTTTTCCAAAGCTTTAATATTTCAAGAAAATTGATATTTTTCGTGAGTTTTACTCCAATTGCTTCATTTTTGTGTGTGCTTATTCTGTAAGCAAACTTGGTCAGTACATTTGTAGGTTTTTAGTCTGTATTTTGAATTTCTACTTTTTCCTACTTTTTTAAAGAAGAAAAATCCTACTTTTGTTCCTACTTTTTTCTTCAATCTGCGTACGGACCCTGGTTGTTACAGTATATGGTAGACGTTTAATTTCGTGAGAAAAAGGCAACGTTGGTGAAGCACAGAAATTATTAACACCAGGCGAGATGAGTGTTTAAAGTCATATTTCTGACACCGACACCAAGAGTTCATCTAGTTTTAACTTCGAATTGATTGATGGCGCCAATGCCACCCTAGCCCTCCATGTTCCAAATTAATCACTCTGCAGCTTCACACTCCGTGTTAGAGGCTAACTCCATGAATTAGTATGCAAAATGAGATCTTACTGCCATCTAGTTTGGGCAAATAAAAAATTAAATGGACTTAAAAAGAAGTTGTTGTTGAGATCTTATTGCAGAGTTACGTGCTGTGGAGCAAATCTCTTGATAAGAATTCCCGTCGGGTATAAAGTGTTTTAATTACAATTTCAGCCTTAATTCATCTGTTCAGCTGACGTAATTGAATGCGTCATAACAAATGTGTGACTGATCTTATCGCTTAATATTTATGTATAGAATAAGGTCTTTATTCAAATCATTTTTCATGTTAGTCTTTCGCAATTTCTTTGAGAAAAAAGAGGAACTTTCAAAAACCACTTTGTAAACTTAAAAACAGCAAACAGCTACGCTCTATTTATATCATATTTCAGTAAACATAGTTTAGGGAGTTGTATTAAAAATTAATGAGGGAAAAAAGAAAGAACGAAAGTAACGAAAAGTTTCTATGAATAGGTAAAACATTTGGCTACATGGGTGTGAAATGTGCCTTCTTTAAAATCAATTTAATGGATAAACTGTTTAAATTGCTTCAAATGGTTCTCATTCACAATTGACGGAGAAACGGAGAAAACAAGGACAGGGCTTCAATGACATTCCAAACTAACGAATTTTTCAACAACTTATTAACCACTTTAGGACGTAACCTGAGTAAATTATCATTATTCGTAATGCAGGCTATTTCTTTTATCTCATAATTAATCGTGTAAAGCATAATGTATTTCAAATCGATAATGAAAAATATATTTTTTAGAAAATGATTGAAAAGTAATTTGATTTTTAAGCAGGATAAAATGTTTTCAAAATGAATTTTAATTGCGATATACTTACTGTGATAGCATAATCGAGAGTATCGAAACCCACACTCTTGTTTGCCCCAGAAACTATGTGTTGTAAGTCAAACCCACTTATCATTCCGCTTATAAAATTGATTTCCGAATGCCCTCAGAATGGCTCTGTGAATAAATTTCACAGAGCCATTCTGAGGGCAATATTCTGTGATTCAAAAGCAGCAATTCTGGCAATAAACTCTCTTTCTGCTCCTGCCTCCTCTAACACCCTTGAGTGTAAGAAACTCCTGAAGAGTCTGTCTAAGTACTCTAAAGAAGTCGCCTTGCAGTGGATCCCTGGACACTGCGGTATAACAGGAAATGAAATAGCGGACCAGCTAGCAAAAAAGGGAGCTTCTATCATACAAACATCAAAGAAAGCTGTCCCTTATACTAGTGCCAAGCGTATCATCAAGAGAAAGATGAATGATCTCACGCTACATCAATACGCTGAGAGAAATTCTAATAAGATCTGGTGGAATAAACTCGGGGATCTTCCCATGTGGCCAAGACGTAAAGCAGTAGCTGAGTTTCGTCTGGCCACAGGACATGACTGCCTCTTAAAACATCTACATCGAATCCATGTTGTTCAGGCCCCCTTCTGCACACTCTGTGATCTTCTGGAGGGCATGGATGCTGGCCACATTCTCCGCTGCCCGGCACTTGGTGATTCCTCGCTGAGTGACCGCTACTGGCACGCTAGGGAGCTTTTAGGTTCATAGACTTTTCTCGCCACATTATTATGTTTATTTCTTTTTGTTCTTATTCCTTTTGCCTCGTGGTGTAGAGGTCTTTTGTAACCTTGCCATTAGAAAAAAAAAAAATAAATAAATAAATAAATTTTACTTTGTGTGAATAAATGGTCGTTCCAAGAGAACGCCATTCTAATTAACAAAAGCAAAGTATTACGCCAGTTAAAACTGTAGTAGATAATATGCTTTAGTACAGAGACTTCACATTACAAAGATTCTAGCGGAAAAGTATATTTTTGGCTTTATATGGAATAGATGGTTTGATGGCTGTCATATCGAAGAAACGAACTCATAGCTAAAAAGTAATTGTAATCTCATACAAAGGATGCCTTTAGTATCCTAAAATCGAGTTTATTATTTCAGAGGTTTGCTTTGTAATTCTATTCTACGTGTAATGTAAGTAAGAAAGAATGAGGTAAGAAAGCAGTGTGTATATATACGTACAAAACCCTTAATTTTGTCTGGCATCCAAATCATATCTAGAGTTCGTCTTCTAAATGCGGCGGTGGTAATACACGCTGTCAACGTCCAATAGTATTCAAATGTGGTCGATTGAGAAAATATTAAGGTAGACTGGTGGCCAGCGAAGTACTCGGGTGTACCTTAGATGTTGATGGGTGCTGTATACTTTCTGACTTCATCTTAGTGATCTCGCTACACCATATAGAAAAGGATCACTGAATGAGACACGTTATCCAGGTACCGTCATTCCGTCATAATTCAGGCAATACTGACAAAGATGACATGTTATTTCATGTGATGGTGTCCCAAATCAAGATGCCACAATGTCAGCGGCAGACAAGTAAGCAATGACTACTATTTAAAAACCGATGCGTTTTCGTCTGATAATACAAATCTTGCCACTCTGACGTCCCCATGACTCGATGCACCATTGCTTATGGAAGAGCCTGTGCTATTGTACCGAAGTCCGGATACTTTATGGATACATCCTGATCCACTCATGCTTATGTAGCTCTTGCAGCTCCGGGAGAACTGAAATGGGCTTACCAAATATCTTCATCACAACTGGTGCATTGTGATCGCATGTAGCTCTGTCTGCTTCGGTTCGACACATGGGCCAATCTGCTGCTTTTCAGTCCGCCAACTATGCCGCTAATGTATTCGTCCACCTGCTAGAACCGATATAGCTAGTAGTTCTAGCAGTCTTGTCATTCTCAGTACTAGCACGTTTCCTCTTAGAAAATAAATTAAAATGTAAAAAATGCAAAATGGTTGCACTACGAGACAAAGTAAGCAGTCCCACCCCTCTTTGTCGATTCTCCAGATTCCTTCACTTAGATCACGCTCCACATTTACGGAAGAACTAAGGATTCGCATCATTTACATAGCTCGGTAAGCTAGTTCTACCCTGTAATTTACATACTCTTCTGCATTCCTTCTTCGTGTTGCACTTTCAGTGTCCCGTACTACTGTAGAATATTTCACCCTAATAGTGAATATTTTTCATTCAAATTCATCAGAACTTACTTGTATTTTTTAACTGTAAAAATACAAAAAACATATAATAGTGCATTAATATTCTATATGCGTACCAGGCTTGGAGTCGATTACAAAGAAACGTAATCGATTACGATTACGATTACAAAGGGAGAAATTGAGAGATTATGATTACGATTACGATTGTAATCCTTTGCCAAAAAGTAATTACGATTACGGCAGCGATTACAGTCGTTGAAAAATGTAATCGATTACGATTATGACATCCGATTACGATTTTGATTACGATTAGATTAGCATAAAATTATCCGATTTTATGCATACAACTCTAATTTTCACAATAGTGTCATAAATCAAAAAGTTATGATTTTTAATTAAATTTTTGATTTTATAAGAGATAACTGAAATGATGATGAATGCAATTATAATGAAACAATTTCATCATCACAGTTCTGGAATTATGACGTCGTTGCAGAAATGAAAAATTTGCATTATATATATATATATATGTATAATCAGGAAAGGCACATTCAGTATTTTTCGAATATTTAAAACTCATGTGAGGGATAACTACAGTGATCGTATTTTGTATATAAGCAAAGACGATGCACTAAATGTATATATAATGCATAAGTGATTTACCTGGTTCATTGTTATTTTGTGTGCATACAATCAAAATTTAGTTGGCCGCAATTTCTGAAAATGTATATTTCTCCATTGTATTTATTTTCTAGTTTAAATTGTGCAAATATTTCACATAACACCAATTAGTTTACTGAAAATAATAATTTTCTATGATTCTTTATGAAATCACTTATAAGATGTGCACGGGATAACAAAATATTCAGATAGTGTAAGAGATAAATAATCTTTTGAAAATAAATGCTGCATTTTAGAATAATTTCAAAAAATTTAAACATGAACATTCAAATAACTCTTAGCAAAATTAGTAATCGTTAAAAAGTAATATGAAGAATAATTATAATACGAATGACTATAATATTTTAATATGATTTTTGTGGTTTTTTTTTTTTAACATGCACGAGCATATATTTTTTTCCATGTACTAACTGTTTTAATAAAAAAATAAAGTGCAAGTAATTTTACAACACAAATTTAACGTACAAGATTCAACTGAAATACAAAATTCTGTTGAGGTAATTCTAAGAAGAAAAAGATAATTAATTTTTTAAAATAATTCCTAATATTAATTCATGCATGTAAAAAACAATTGGGAAAATGTCTGAACATATATCATTTTCTTTTACATACCTATTAATTAAAAAGAATATTAGCATTAAAATATAAATAAATTTAAGATTTAAATGTATGTACTTTTTTAAATATTCGAAGAACATATTTTTAAAAAGAATAACAATCACACGTACCAGGGTTAAGATTTCATGCATCTTAAGCATAGAGCATCATGTAACGCCTGCTCCTAAATTGCTGAAGTGTAAATGTGCTATTCTTTAGAAAAATTCTTCACTTCTGCCGTTAAAGAAAGGCGAAAACACAAAAGTCATTTCATGTCTCTTTATGTGTGTAGGTGATAGTACCAACCCTAGATTTTCAGGGGGGCAGTCTACTTCGATTATTGAAAGGGAAAATGGGGCGCCCATTCTTAATGCCGGCTCCAAACCGGGACCCCCGCGGAGAGAAGAAAGGGGGAACTCTTTTTTACTCGCGGCGGTCCCGTCCAGACTCTCGCCTATTGCCCAACCGTTTGAATATGTTTTGAAGGGGTAATTAAGGAAGCAAAATGACCGATGCATTTGGTCCTTCTATAGACACCTTCCCCTTTCTTATCTACCCCGAAATCTGTGACTTGCGGACAGATTACCGCTCTTGTACCGAAACTGGACGACGCGAGGAGACCGGAGACACCCCCCCCCCCCCGAGAGCCCCAAGGCGATGCGAGTGACATATCCAGACCAGACTCCCTTTCTTCTCGGGCTCTCCAGCCATTCCCCAAGGAGAGTGGAGCCGCAATTAAGAATTCTGAGAGACCGCAACAAGTAGGACAACAAGCGTCTCTAGCAGACTATTATATGGTCCTGCCATCAAGGCTCTGCGACCGCCACACAGAACCTTTTATATTATGATCGCCCATAGGTTACAGACCGCTTAGGATAGGACTTCAGTACACAGTTTGAATCCTTTTTCTTGTAATCTTATATCTTCTATCCAAGGGTAGCGCTAAAAATTTCAGCTTTCAGCAGGTCAAGATTACACGATTGCAGGACTAGCAGATTACGGATTTTTTCCTTAAGATTACGATTAAAATTCCGGGAGAAAAAGGATTACGGGATTACACAACTTCGATTATGATTATGAGAATATGCCATCATCAGATTACGATTACGATTACGATTTTGTCAAAATGTAATCGATTACAGCCGATTACGATTACGTAATCGCGATTACTCCAAGGCTGATGCGTACAGTTTAATATACTATTATACTTAAGAGAAATACTCAAATCTGCGTAATATTTGACAAGTAGAAAGTATCAACGTTCAACGTCATGCACAATATCAATATGTAAAATTCAACGTTGAAATTTATTCATCGGATTTACAGATATATCCCAAACCTTTCTGCTTATAGAGTTGGGCGTAAAAAAAGAAGAAAAGAAAATGATTATATCACCAAAATACATTCCTTCAGTTATCACCAAAGTTATCCATACCTATCAACACAATCGCGCGGACCTTATCTGTTTTTCTTTTTCTTGAATCGAGATCTACATCGTTTTGTATATAGGGGCGTCTGAGAAGTTGAACGAGTTATTGTCGAACGAACAAATTGAGCTTATGAGGAAGACGAAGCAGTTTTGGGATATGTGAGTCATCGGATCGGTGGCATGGGGCTTATGCTGAATGAAAACTTTCTTTTCGCCAGTTTCAGCTTAGTTGACTCTAAAAAGAGTGAGTGAATTTTCAGTTTACTAGTACGACTATTTAATCTGAATGATGCTAACTTCACGACTTGTTAAAAAGAATACTGTTGGTAAGTTTTAAAAAAGTGTTTTGACAAAATAAGATGGTGATTGTAACCATCAAAAGAACCATTTGAGCTATGGTAACTAGGATCACATCCCAAAATGAGTAATGTAAATTAAGATGTCTATATTGAACTGTCAAAAGTAAATGGGCTGCATCATAAGTTGCACAAACCTATTTATTTTCCTCATAGAACATGTTGAAGTTGATGCATATGTTCAAAGTGGCGGCCAAATGTGGCATTACATCAGTGAACTTGGGTACTCAGATCAGAGTGAAAGCAAACCTACCCTACGTCCTATAGTAAATGTTTCTCGACTTGATAGCTACAGAATATGTTGAAGTTGATGCATATGTTCAAAGTGGCGGCCAAATGTGGCATTACATCAGTGAACTTGGGTACTCAGATCAGAGTGAAAGCAAACCTACCCTACGTCCTATAGTAAATGTTTCTCGACTTGATAGCTACAGTTACTCCTCTATGTCAAAACCCTTGTATAACATCCTGTATATTATGGTATGATGTCATAAAACACAAATACTCGATGTACTCATTATCCAGTGTAGACTGGGCTTCAAATCGATAAAGTGATGTTAAGATGCTTGTTTTCATAACGGTTCTCTGTGCTTATAGCCTTATATCTCTTAGCCATACAGTGTTTCGTGCATTAACGCTTTATTCAGTTTTACAGTACTCAGCCTTGTTCTGTGTTAAATACTGCGTCATTGCAAGAAGATTAACTCTTGTTGTATTACACCCAACATTCTTATCACTGTTGTACATACTTAAGCGTAGTCATAATGGTCGGCTTAATCACAGGTTGAAATGTTTTGCTCGGGGATAATAAATATATAAAGTTTCTGCGTCATGTAATTGACTGAAGTAAAAAGTTTAAAATATAGCTTGGTTAACGGAATACTCGAATGATGTGCTATTTAAATACTTATTCAAAGGGAACTTTGGATAAAGCATTAGATAATGGTCAAAATTATGCATACTTATTTAAATCAAACCTCATTTGCAAGGACAAATGTGCGTTGTAAAACGAAGAATTGCGATTTTAAAGAAACTGAAGTTTTTAGAATGTATTTGATATTTCTTTTAAAAAAGAAATATTTGAGAAAAAGAAAAAACAGAAAGAAAAGAAATCTTTAAAAGATGATTGACAGCTATTTACATGATAGGCAAAAGGATTAAAAGGTAGAAGTCATATAGAAATAATCCAAAAAGTAAACATTTTGTTATCTTATTCAAAGAATTAGCGTTACTCTTTTGAATTGACGGACAGGTTGTTTCCCTAAGGGCTTCTTATAACTCAACTTTAAAACCATGCTTTTTAAATGCTTAACAACCAAGGTCTTGGGTAATTTGGTTCTTTTTAGATAAAAGCGATTGACATTTCTAACGTTTACTTGAAGAATAGATTTGTTCATTGCTTCACGTCATCCCTCCCCCCCCCCCCCAAAAAAAAAACGTAATTAAAACAGGGAAATTGCTTTGCCTCATTAGTAATAGTCAAAATCTGACTCTTGTCTAGCTGAGCACAGAGGAATATACTTTTAAGAATGAATGCTTTCAATAACATTAAGAAATCGAAACTATCTCATGTATCACAAGCATCCCATAATGAAATAGAATTTGTAAACATAATTAGGTCCATAAGTATTGATTCTTCTTCTCTTTTTTCAATTCTTTTTTTTTTTTTTTTTGAATTCACCAAACTCTAAAGCAATACGGATTTGAAGAATATTTCCTTACCTCATTCATAACTCGATTAGGCGTGACACTTAATGGAAGATTACTTGCAAAGGACCAATTAACACATATATACAAAATGCAATTTATAAATAACTATATTGGGTATATTGACTTCATTTTATTTGCTTTAAATAGAAGACTTGAAGTGTTTCAAACATAACTGATATGCTTTTACAATCCATTATATCTCAAAACAATTGAATTGATTATTTGTCAACTTGAATTGTTTTAAATAGAAAAATTCAGTAGTTTAAACATAATTGATGTGCTCTTATATACAATCCATTGAATCACAAATTAATTTCATTGATTGTTTGTCATACACATTTTTATGTTTTATTAGTTACGTAAATTTATACATCTAATAAATTTATTTATTTAATTTTTTGAAAAATTTACTTAATATTCACACTCTAATTGATGTAATATGAACAACAGACGCAGGTGATTTTTTTTTTCGTTCCTTCGAAGAATTGGCGTGGTTACTCGTGTAACGCATTTTTCTTCCGATCTTTCAATGATAAATAATTTTAATATATTTTTAATAATTGTGTTTTTTTTCGTGTATGTCAGGTTAGCCAGAGATGTATGCCAGAACCGCCGACAGAAAAATCTCCTGAGCAAGTCAAGACCCTGCGCCGGGAATGGGGCTCTCAGAGGAATCTAGCGAGGGAGCGGCGCAGCCTCGCAGCTAAGGCGCCGCCCAGCGTGGAAAGTGCTTCACGGAGCTTGCAAGCTCGCTCCCTTTGTATGGCTTCCGACTGGGATATGGAAGAGGAGCTCAGCCCCCGAAGCTCCCGATCACCTCGAAAACTCACCAAGGATTCAGGATATGAGACTAGTGCGCAAGGGGATCTCGAAGGAGCAATCTCTGATCGCCTGACTGAGCAAGGAACAGATCCTCAAGTACCTGTTGAGAAAGAGGATCCCCCTCATGAAGCAAGGTCTGTGAAGAGGTGAGAAGTTTATTTTTATCACTAAATTCTTTACAAATTACTTTACAAAATACTTTTCAATTTAAAATTAGTTTCACAAGCAGGACTGAAAGAACCTCAGATACAAAGTACCGTAAGTTTTCTGAATATTGATGCATTTAAAAGATTTAGTTAATTATGTTATAATTTGAATGTGCTCAGCCGAAGTTATATAAACTACGCCTCATTCCATTCGATACCAGAGAAACAATTTCAGGAGTTGCTTTTTGGACCAAACAAATCCACTTCAAAGACAGACATCATAATGTTTTAAGAAACCTTCAAGATTAATATAGACATTTCGCTCTAAATTATTCTTAAATTCATCTAGCTGTTAACTAATGATAAACCAGATATTTCACATTTCCATGCTTGGTTGTTAATGAAGTTCCATCTAATTATTAATAGCATAAGCAAATTCTACTTTTAAGAACATTGGTATAAAAAAAGATTTAATTCACTTTAAATCATTTGTTTATGCTTCATATTTCAATATTTAGAAAAACAGTAGAACCTCCAAATAAGGGACAGACACTAAGGAAACTGGACATAATCCCTTAAATAGAGGTGTTCCTTCTTCAGAGATATATGACTTGATGCTTGCATCACACATAATGTAATTCCGAGTTTAGTTTAGTAATAAACCTATGCTAACATTAAAACTTAATTACTTAAAATAAAAACTTAAATATTGAGAGAATAAATATGCAGAATAAGTAAAATTCGAAAATATTTTCATTACATTTTTTTTCAATAAAAAATCAAAATTTCTGCAGTGACAAAGTTTTTTCAGTTACTGAAATTTATCTGAATTAATTGTCACATGGGGGTTAATTTGGTAGCACATAAATTACAATGCTTGTGCACTTTTCAGGTTTTTCATAGAAAACTTTAAGGGCTGTGCACTGTCTGTCAGCACTGATACCACATAAATGCCAAACATGGAAAAGCATACACTTATTTCTTTCTACATAATATCTAAGACACATAAACTCAATTTTTGATCAAAAGTAAACAGTGGAGCTCAGCAAATATAATATTTCTTGCATAGATCGTTGCAATCTATAGTATGTCCTTTAAATAGTGTCCCTTAATTGAGATCCATATTCAAAGGGACTAGGACCAGAATATACTAGAGGTGTCCCTTTTTCGGAAGTGCTCCTGAAGGAAAGTACTACCGTATAATTGCGCTAAATCATCCATCTCAAGCCATAATAATAACCGCAAAATTTTCTTGGTTGATGGGAGGGGGGTTTGGGAACTGTTGATTGTGCAGCAGTTCCCAAACTGGTACGCGTACCACTAGTGGTACGCAAAGCCTCTCCAGCAGGTGGTAGGCGTGCAGGCAAAAAGCAGAAAAAAAAAGTTAAAACACAAAACTCCAGGATTGAAGATCGAATTTACCAGATTAGAGTGGGGGGAATGTTGGCTCAAAGTGAAAAATGAATTCCTGTTATTGTCAAGAAAAGCATTGCTGATTTTAATTCAGTTCACAACCACTCATCTTTGTGAAACTGCATTTTCCAATATGATATTTATTAAAAATAAATATAGAAGCAAATTAAATGACGACCCAAATTTGAGGTTAAAACTAACTTTTACGGAACGAGATATGGCATCGCTTGTATGTGCCATGCAGCAGCGACCTTCTCATCAATTTTATTTTTTCATTTCTTTTTACATGACAGGTATTTTGTACATAAAGACGTATTTCTATTGCTGTTTTGGATGTACGTCTTTAAAATATATTTTATATATTTCATATATTTTATTTTATACATACAGTTTTATTTTAATAAACGCTTTTCTCTGCATTAACTATGAAAAATGGTGTGATTAAAATAACTTACTCGTCGTAGTATTTTTCTATAATGTATTAGTGTTCTATTCTATATAATAAAGTTACATTAGCAATAGCAATGGTACGCAAATAGTTTTCAAGAAAAATGGTGGTACGCAAAAAAAAAAAAAAAAAAGATTGAGAACCGCTGCAATAGTGGAGAATCATCAAGGAATTCACTCTCGATAATCTACTTGAATATGAAGCCAGAAGAAACAATTAACATCTGCGCCCAACCCTTATGCTATTTACTGTTGATGTTGTCCTATAAGATTCCTTAACTTCTGATAATTATTAAAATGAGAAGGATTTTCATATTTCAAAGCAAATAAAAACTCCCCCCCCCCCACCTTTGCAAACAGGAAGAAATATATGTTTTTGAGAAATAATGGAATTCCAGTAACGTTTTATGATCGGCCCGTTACATAGTGGGAAATATTTGCTTATATTTTATTACCAGACAACATTGTGTTGTTCCGTTTGATTTTCAGTACTCAAACATTTTTCCGAGCATTTTAGATTACCCCTCCAGTAATATTCCTCTCGTTGTTGAATTTAAATTATATAAATTTACATCAATCATACTGTCTGGCATTTTCTTCAAGCCTTACTTTAAAACTTCTTGTTGAATTGAAGGTTCTTCAGGTCTGACGAGATTTATTTTATGATGTTATTTTTGTGTTTTTTTAAGTAAGAAAGTCTTTTCTCTTTTTTTCTTTCGCTCACAAAATGGGATGCCAGTGCTTAGAATTTATGAGGGTGATCCGGTTCTTAATTCGATGCGTAAAAACTGGGACTGTGATTACTTGAAGATATGCACAGATAACAAAGTGGAGTTTTGTTTCTAAAAGAAAATAAATTTCGAGATAAGCAAATTTTTATTGATAGATAGGGAGGTATCGTGATAGTTTCGTCTGTTTTTCACTTTTCTTGACGCTCTATCTCACTGTCTCATGGTGCCCTGAAGTCAGATATTTCTAATGCGCTTGGACCTGACCTCGTAACGATATCCAGAGCATGCGCATGTGACATCAGAACGACCTCTGCCGTTGAGATTGAACTTGACGAGTGCTTAAAAACCAAGCCTTTATTCATTGCTCATGTTACCCCCGCAATAGGTCCATATTATCGTCGAACATATTTCCCTAGAAACCATGAAACGTGTAATCAGATGATTTAAGCTGAAGTAATTGATCAAGAACAAAAGTAAACATGTTCATTTTCTTGTCAGATGTAATTAAGTTCCTCTAAAAAAAAAAAAAAAAAAACACATCACATATACCTAATGTTATTAATTAACGTTCTCTACTCTAAAACATAACATTTTATTAAAAATTTAACTTCAAAAATAGATATTTTTTCGGCATTCTTTTTGCACAGAACTAAATTCCCTTCCTTTTTTAATGTTACTTATTATGTACCATTACACTTAAGCTTGTTTAGTTAATCAAACAAATGCCTCTCTTATAGGAAACGCTCATTGTGGAATAAATTTAATATGCAAATTATTGAAATTCATAACTTCATATTCACTATTTCTAGCCTTGATGTTCAAAACTTAATTTTATAATGTTAAATATTAAAAGATATACGAGAATAAAAAGGTATTAAAAAAGGAGATATATAGATTTTTAGGTTTGTCTTTCTTACGTAAGTTAACTAAAACTCAACATATAGAATTTGCTTATTCAGAAGAAAAAAATCATTAATTATTTGTCAATTTAAACTGCGGTGGTTAACGCTTCACAATTCTTGAATTAATAAGTATCGTTACTTTTTAATTTTTGCAAGTTATTAATTTAGAATAAAATATTTAAACCCTCGTGATTTTTAATACACAATTTTGAGACACTAAATGTTGAAAGAGAAAAATAAAATAAACGAGAAAATTAATTGTTGATTCGCACAGAAAAATCATGAATTATTTTCTCATGTGTTAATAAGATATGTTTCTTTTTTTTCTTTTTTTTGGTCGTTGAACTAAGAAGCATCCTTTGTAAGAAACTTTAACCTTTATCTGCTATGACAAATATTTTAGCATAACTACTGTGAACGAACCTATAAACCACTTGAAAAAGGCTTTAAAATAGTTAATTTCATATTCAAATATTATAATTGAATTTACATTTCTGCAATTTTGATTTATTTAAATCAAGTTTTAAAACATAAAAGATTAAAAAAAGAAAGTTATATGCACTTTAAGCCAAACAAAAGAAGCGATTCCCATTTTAAAGGGTGAAACTGCGATTTTAAAATTATACGCGGTCTTTCAGAGCACACGCAGCAATTAAAGGTTAAAAAATATAATGAATATGACTAATTAACCTAAATATATAATCAATATGCCTAATTAACCTAACAAACGCCATCTGAGGGAATGCAATAAATTTCAAATTAAACACTTCATTTGTTGGTTTATTTTGATGTTCCGCTCTTGTTTCAGCGGTATTAATAAATGAGGTTTTTATTCCGCTCACACCAAGGACGAATTTTATCATCATTGTTAACATACCTTTTCCTTAACAATGCAGGTACTCGTGCATGGAGAATTGCAATCGCTATCTCTAGGCGACGTCCCGTAATAAAGAGCAATGGAAAGAGAGGGAGAGGAAATGCAGACTTGTATATCAATCTGCAGAGATGATGCTACTGCAGAGCTTTCCAAACTTTTCCTGATGGCGACACCCTTCCATTACATACAATTTAACGAGACACCCTTTCACTGATACTAATAAAACAGATTTGATTTTATCATAACAAATGGTATTTTAAAGCAATAATTATTTCATATGTGAATTGGAAGCACAGTATAATTAATACATTAAACATTTTTTTCACAAATACAAATGTTCCAATACTATCAAGAATTCAATGGCTCACATGGGCTTGACGACCACCACAAATCTGTCTTATATTAGGTCGGATGCAAGACAAATTCACACGCATTTCTTCATCTAACTTTCTCAAATTACTACGTTTAACTGTGTTTGTATTAGTCATAACAAAAAATGCACTTTCACACGAATATGCTGTAGAAAACTGCTGCAAAATGAAGAGTTATGCTCCCCTACTTAGGTGAGGATAATAATCATGCCGAATAGAAATCCAGAAGTTGCACAAATCTGATTCCTGAAACGTAAGGTTTTCAAGTGCGGTTGTTCTTCAGTTCAGCCAGTTCCTCGTCTTCAGCAAATTGAAGGTCACAAATACTAGAAAGCGCAAAAGGGTCTCTTATCCAGTCATACTGGTTTATATCTAATGTAGGAAAGTATCCCTCCAACCTGTCTTTCAATTGCAGTAAATGGTCATGAATCAATAATGTTGTATTTAATTAGTAACTGCACATTTAGACATTAATGGAAACATGTCCATTTGTTGTTTGTTTTTCAACAATCAATTCTTCAATCAATTGTTTTGTTTTGTTTTTCTCAACCATACCTCGACTTTATCTCTTAAGGATGCTGTAGCGGTAAGGATATTTACATCCTTACCTTGTAGACTAGCATGTTGCTGATTAGCTTGTGTTTCGTTGAAATATGGCGTAGCAACTTATTTGGTGTTATGCTTGCATTGGAAAGTTTCTCTATACAAATCACACACACCGGCGTTGGACATTCTTCAACTCCACACCACGTAAATCCCATTTTTATGTATTCTTCCTTATATATTTTCACTTTCGTGTTCTTGCTACTGCATATTGGCGAGGAATAAACAGAGGTTTGAGATATACAATTTAATTGTTGTTCAGTAACTACTGAAGTTTAAGACAGACCACTTGACTGTTGCTTCATAAACTGCCAAAGGTGTCTTTCTGACAATAAATTTATCCAGCAGATGAGTTCCGTAAAATTTATGGCGTAAATATGTCACTTTGAAACAGGTAAAATAATAGCATGTGCCACGAATGAAAGAAAGAAGCAAACTAAAGGAAATGTACAATGGCCCAATGTCGCCGCTCTAACTAGTTAAAACAAGAAACTTACAGATAGCGCCAATGTACATCAGCAAGTACAGAGACATCTAGCGCCATAACTGGAAGTTACATGCACAAATCGTAGAAATCAACATATCGACCACGGGGTTACTATGTGATCTATAATTACACTGAACCAAGAAAATGATGTTTGATATTATTTTATCATAAGCTCTTCATTCGTTTTACAATCTCGCGACACACTTGATGCCAATACGCGACACCCAGTTTGGAAAGCACTGTGCTAGAGTAACACAACTCGTTCGACTTTTCAATATCGAGCTTGTAAAAGTATTACGGAGATAAAAATCATTTATTTGATAGTTACTTTCAAACGACATACACTCTGGTTACTGCAATTCTAGTTAATGCGTGTATTCGTTTGCAGTGGCACAAAAAGTTAACAGTAGCTACATAATATAGGCATGTATCATAGTATGAGGATGATTGCAGTGATAGTTGCCATTATCCTGTAGCATTAACTTAATTACCATTATATCATAATTTGCTAGTTATGACGATTTTGCAACTCGATTTAAAGATTTCCTCAAATCAGCGATAGAATTTAAAAGTCCGTTTGGAATTTGATGATTTTTCCGATGTATAGATATCACATTGATTTAACAACAGCATTCAACAGTTCAGTTAAATTGGGATTATACTGTATTAACATGCTAGGAATGAAAACATGGTTTGAGGTTAACAGTTCCAGTCGGGGGATTCCCCCCCCCCCCTGCTTGCTTGTATAATCCATTTGTTAGGTAATTTTTAAATAGTACTGGTGTTAGATTAGTAAGAGCAAGATATAGGTAAATTACTTTCCTTATTCCTAAGTACTTTTTTTGTATCTCCCAGAAAAAGTGCGTCAGAGTGGATCAATTATGTAGTTTTAATTCGTTATTCATATACCTGTTTGCTAACAAGGGTGAAAATATTCCACTCTTTCATTTTCTTTAGATTCTTCAGGAATTAACTTTGTAACTTATTTTAAAATGCACCTATTGGTAGGAATGATGCCTGAAACACTGGAGTGAGGAGATTTGGACCCCCTTCATAGATTTTGAATTTCGTTGCGCATATTTTGGAGAAATTAAGAGAGTCAGTAATCGTATCTTCAGATCGTATTTAAAGGAAGTTAAATGGCTTCATGCATCTATAGATTTTTGCCTTTTAATGCATAAAAACAATGAAATTAAAAAATAAACCCTTTTTACGTTTTGACTGATTTTAGCCTTGATTGCGACCTAATTAAAGTTATCTATTGTTCAAACAACGTCGAATCATGACGCAGCGGTTCATCATCTGCTTCAATTGCTTCAACAGAGAAGAACATTGCACTTTGATTTGCGCTTTTTTTTTTTTTTTTTTGCAATTTAAGGTGAATAATCCAAACAGAAAGTTTCAATTGTTGTAAATGCCATACATTAAAATAAATAAATAAATAAAATGAATTTTATTTCCTTAAGTTGCATTATTATCATGCATTTTGCGCAACGATGCAAAGGGGAAAAAGAGACTTTTTATAGTATTTAAAGAAAAAAGAATTCCATATGTCTATTAAAAATAATTCTCAAAACAATAACTTAAAATGTTTCAGAACATACCACCTTTAAGTAAATTTGAAAAAGAACTTATGGGGAAATTTAAATAAATATAATAAAATTGTTTTTTGCGTTATTTCTTTTCAATATGATGAAACAGCTGTTAGTTCCATCGTAAGATATACAGGATGACTTTATATTTACTTCGGGAACAAGTAAATAAATAAAATGAAATGAAACTTCATTACGCTCAATGGGCGAAACACAAAGTAGTCCTTTTGCATTCGAAACTAAACTAGCCGATATTGAATCCCTCCGCACGAACCGCTGCTTTCGCTTTTAACTATATGGCAGACAGCATTCCACCTTAGTAGCATAACTTAATTCAGAATTATCGGCTTTCTTTATTATGTCAGACGATCATTAAATCGCGAGTCACTAAGTTCGGTGCCCTGTATATTTAAGAACCAAGAAAATCTGTAATAGACATATGCGGGGTCTTATTTCTGTTGAAAAACTCACGAGACCAAGCAACCAGCAACCTAATTTACAACATAGATCAACCTACATGTGTCTGCATCGTCCCCAATTACGCGCTCTCACTTTAAACCTGAAAAATCATCAACTCTTTTGACAAGTTGTTGACGATAAAGTCGTCAAATATAGCTTGTTACACTTTGGGGGCCCAAAATAAAGAAGTTAAAGGAACAAATGCGCATGTAATTTAGTTAACTTTCACTTCAAACACTTTCTTTAATTCTGCACAATAATTTTGAAATATTGCCGATAGTTTGTCATTTTAGGTATGTCATTCATTTCCTGTGGCCTTAAAATCTGATAGCAAGTGAAGGCTTTCTCTTCATTTTTTTTTACCTTTAAGACCTCTTTACATATGTTTATCAGCTACTTTCCTTTCAAACATAAGCATTAAAAATCTTCTTGCTCAGTTACTTAACAGTAATTCAACTTCTTCCTAATTTTGCTCGAGACAATTTTTGCGTCAAGAAACTGTTTTTTATTATTTATTACGTCTCTAACCAGGGTCATTAGCGACGTACAGTTTTAGGGAAATATTTTTGGTTCGCTGAATCCCACTGAACCGCAACTTATCCAGACGAAATGGCAGCACTCGTATGTGAAATGAATACAAGCTAAAACCACGATGTCTCGCGAACTCTGATGGACCAACAAGTTCAAGTGAGTTTTACAATAAGCTCATACATTTGACGTACTAAGGTATTTAGAGAAAGCCCTGATTCTAATCGTCTTTTGATTAAAATACAAAATTAGTGGGTTTGACAGTAATGAATTATTTTTATTTCAACCTATAACCTTTAGAGTGTTATACAACTTCTAATTTAACTTTGCCGACGTGAAAAGGAAACGAATTTTTATTAATTTTGGAGAGGTAAAATAGAGCAGTTTTTTAAGTTTAATGAACTGCTCTACAATTAGAACTACGTTGTAGTAACCACCACTGTGCATGACCATGATCTGTATATTAGGTTCACAATTTTGCCAATCTTGGCATTTTATTATTTATTTTTATTTACAGAAGCCTAATGTCAAATCTTATTTTGTTTTAAATATATTGTTAGTTTAGTTAATTATCCTAAGAGGAAATCAATTAGTTCTGCTCAGAACTATACGAGCCTACTTTCCCGTATACATCAACATCAAATTTATAATGTAGCTATCTGTCTCTCTTCCTCTTTTGGTTTAATTACTTCAAATATACCTTTTTCCACTGTTAATACACATTCATTCACTTATTCCTTTATTCATTCACTCATCCCTTTATTCATTCACTCATCGCTTTATTCATTTAATCATTTATTCTTTCACTAATTCATTCAGAAATATTCTTTAAAACCATGGGAAAAAATTTAAATGGAAAAATAGGCTCATTTAGTTTTGGATGAACTTCGTATCTGTTCATGTTCTACGTCATAACATCCTTCCAACAATGTTTGATCCAAGCAAATCCGTCTGTTAAATCAAAATTTATATAGGATGCAAATTTCTCCGTAGGCGCTAATGTTAAATTATTGAACGGTTCAAAATTAAACAAAAATTGTTCCAATCAAAAAAAATTCACGTCGAGAGCTCCTTCGAATAAGTTGTTCAAAGGAACTTGGATTTTATGACCAGGGTTTACATTATTTGTTTTCTATTTCCTTATACGTACTAATATTTTCGAACTCTTTTTTTTTTCATTATTATTGTTTGAACTCTTCAAAATTGAACGAAAAATTGTTCAAATCAGAAAATAAAATATGGAAATGAGATGTCCTCGTCGAGATCTTTTGAATACAAAAAAAAAAAAAAATCTTTCAAATCGGACAATTCCCTCAAAAGTTATTGGGGGGGGGGGGGGACCCGATAGACACATTTTCATCATCTCAAAAGCCTACTTTCAAATTTTTTATTTTTTAATCTTTATTTAATTACTTCACTTATTTTTTGACTTTTCTTCATTTTTAACGATATTTTCACGAACTACATTAAACCTTCGTATTTTCGTTTTTTTTTTCTTTTACGGGAAAGTCGGCTAAAAAGGAATTCTTTCGGGGAAAAAAAGGAGGCGTTCCTTACTTGTTTAGGAGGGCTTTATAGTCGTCACGAAAAGAAAAGAAAACTATGAATTTTCCTTTCGTTCTTTCCTTTTATTATTTCTTTTTAGTGATCCACCATATATTATTCTAAATATTTCAATGTAAAATACGTACGTTTCGCTGAAAACTTAGGACTATAATAATTAGAACTACAATATGATGAAGTTTTCCATGGATGCCTAATATCTTCTTGTAAAATTTCTGAATTTTGAATATTGCAACATTGTGTTTCTCAAACGGTGTCCCGCGTACAGTTGGTGGTTCACAGAGAAATGTTAGACATAGTATTATAAACCTTTAAATTCACTATTGCTCACTTATAATAGCAAATAATAATGCAGGCATTTGAGAAAACGGAACACTTGCTTACCGTACGAAGTCGTGTGTACTCGTCCGAATAATACAGTAAAACTGCTAACAGATATCCCTTTTACAGGCGAACAGTTTAATTCCCCGTCAGCAAAGCATTGAGCCCAAGAAAAACCTTTTTTTTGCGGACATCCCTCAATTACGGACAAATATTTTTGTCCGCCTGGTGTCCGCTAAAGAGGAGGTTTACTGTACTTAAACCAGATCATCTTACGGTACGATCTTTACTGAAAAGTATACCGTCGTTTTATCAGGCCCGCGCCGTACATACGTGCGAGGTCGCGGCGCCGTGTCAAAAAGGTGCCCTTAAAAAAATCCGAAGAATCCCAGTAAAATCAAAGAACCATTGCGTTGGGTTTTTCGGAAAAAAGGCAGATTTCTCAACCCTAAAATAGGTGTTCAGTAGGAATTCGCAAGACAGCGCTGAGCAGACTTGGTCTGTCCTGCGTTTTATGTTATTCTTTCGTTTCATAGAGTTGTCGGCCTTTTATTTTGAATAACACTGTGCAACACGAAAAATGTCCTTTGGATGAAAATGTCTGTTTCTGATGTATTTTTGGCTGAAAATTACGAATCTGCAATTATATTTTGCCTATCACGTACCATTTTCCCAAAATTCCACATTTTAGCTTTTTGCGTATTTTCTGGATAAATGTGCATATTTTTGTAACTTAACGACTTAATTTATTATAAATTATATCTTTCTCATAGATAGTGAGATGGTTGTCATTCTAGAGTCCTTTTTAATGAAAGTTGGGTTACTTTAGTGACATTTTTGACAACAAAAGCTCTATCTACTTCTCGAAGTTTCGAGTCTTTTACATGACGACAAAGGCATTTTGTAGACTATTTTAAGGAGCAAGAAAAAGTGGTATGCTGCTGTGATGTGAATGTACTATTTCAAGCATTAGGACATGAGCACAACTCAGCAGAGTGGCGTTGTTTATCAGTGCTCCTCCATCTAAGTATTTTTTCCCTATTCATTCCTGTAGCATATTCTGCAAACACAAAGAACATTTCAAAATTACAAAATTACAAGTGGCAAAAGCATATCAAGTGAGCCTATGATGATCTACAATGTGCCTTTTTTCCACAATTGCACATTAAACTTGGTTTATCGAAATATTTGCAAAAGCTCTGGACAGAGAAGGAGTGGCTTCCTTGCATTTCAGGAACAAATTCAAAAATTTAAGTGAAGCAAAAGTAAAAGAAGGGATTTTTATTGCCCCACAGCTTAAGAAGTCCTTTCATGATGAAGAGTATAAAAACAAACAGTCAGAAGCCGAAAAATCTGCTTGCCTGGCTTTTAAATCAGTGTGCTCACGTTTCCTTGGAAATGAGAAAGCTGAAAACTACGAAAATCTTGTTGGTGACATGATAAAATGCTTTTGTATTATTAGGTTGCTATATGTCATTAAAACTACACTTTTTAGACTCCCATATGGACTTCTTTCCTCAAAACTTTGGTGCAATTTATGATGAGCATGGGGAAAGGTTTCATCAGGACATTTCGGTGTTTGAAAAGCGCTTCAGAGCAGTCGATGGAATGGACGTATATGAATTGAATATTGCTAATCTGTTACCAGGGCACACCAACAGATGCCCCCAAGATGAAACGGCCAAAAAAAAAATCATTTTAGTGCATGTGTTTTCAATAAGTAAGCCTCAGTTACATTTGTTTATAACCAAATTGTATAAATATGAGAAGTGGGTTCCCTGCAAAAACGGTACGTGATGGACCATTTTCGTTTGGATATTTGAATCAAGCACCTTTTGTTTATATAGTATCGCATAGTTTCATCTAAAGGACAAAAAAAAAAAAGTTCAAATTTGTTGCACAGTGTAATTAAACCGTGAATCACTCAATAAAACCTGTACTTTTTTCAAGTTGGTGTGCAACTTTTTTGCATGCTCTGCATTCCATAGTACAAGCTTAAAATTTTATTGGCCCGCAATATCTGTTGTGTCGAGTAACACTAGTCTCTAGTCCAGATAGTGTTCACCAACTACTCGTCAAAAAGTAATTAACTACCAACTACTAACTACTCTAAACAAAACTAGTAGCAACTAGTAGTTAACTACTTTTTTCTGAGACTAGTTGTAACTAGTAGTTAACTGTTCTCCAAAACTAGTTAACTACTTTGATTCATTTGAATTTCCATTTTTAAGCTTGTTCTTAAATATTTAATCCTAATAATTCAACTCAATATTTCTTTTAATCATTAAAACAATTTTAAAGAACTCCTGTAAAACATTCAAAGATTGAATATTTCCAAATAAGACTGAACAATTAATCTATAAATGGAATATGAATAAAGACAAAATATTTTTCTCTAAATTTAAACTTTTATTTTAATATATATTTGTTTAATAAAATTAATAATTTATGTTTTTAGGAAATAACAATTTTTCAGCACTTATTGTAAAATGAAAGGGTTTACCCTTAATATCAATTTAATATTTTCCCTCTGCCCAACCCCCATTCATTAACAAAATCTCTTTGTAACACGCATGCTTTAAAATTTAGATTATATTCTTTCAAATTGTGTTGAAGGCAGGGTTGGGGATCTTTTTTTTTTAATTTAAAAAATAGGACTTTTTTAAAATTTAAATCAGATTTTTTGGATTTTTTAAGCAAATATGTATGCGCACACAGATGCGTAACAAATTCAATTAATTATTTATGTCTTCAAAGAATTTTGAGATATTTCAGCTGAAATAATTATTTATAACTAGTTCAAAATTAATTATTAATTAATTATATTGTTTAAAAATGTATGCTTAATAAACAGAGAACAACAAGAAACAGAAGAGAAAGCCCATATTTCTGGACCAAATGTATTAAAATTTCTTGAATGCATACACATAAGTTGACTGGACCATTACAATTTTTTGAGTATATACTAATTTCTTGAATATATAAACAGAGTTGACAAATATCACATAAAATGTTTACTACAGCTTAATCATTTTTACTATTTAGATGTTTCTTCAAAAATACTAGTTTTGTTGCCTTATCAGCCCCCAATCTGTTTCTAATTTTGAGTGCACTATTCCAAATGTACAAAAAATCCTTTCCAAAGGTGCTGTTGATGCTTTTGCTGTAGTCAGCATGTCCAAAAACTTAATGTTCTCTAATAATATGTCATTCTTTGACACCTTAACGAAGCTAGTCCACCTTTCCCTAGAGGACCAGATGCATTAAGGCCACCATATAGTGAGTTAAAATTCTAGTGGTTTACTTGAACCCAGAATATATTAAAATTTATAATTAAAGAAATCCATATTTTAATAATTTGGAAGTAACTGATATAGTTTTTTTTTAATTTTAAAAATCAATATTTTGTCTAAAAAAGAATCGTAAAAATCAGTTTTTTTCTTAAAAAATCATGAAAATCATAAAAATCAGTATTAAAAAAAATCCTAAAACTCGGTATTTTTTCTTTCTTTTTGTGTTTTATAGTATCCCAAACGCATGCATGGTACTGGAGTAGACGTAAAGCTTCCCATAATGAAGATTTGGTCTTTAAATGAAACTTCGTTGTGCATGTGCTGATGCGGGAACTATTTATTGACTATATCAGAAAGCTTTTTCTAATTTGCGTAAATACTGCAATAAATATTGTGATTTTTTACGAGTTCTTTTTCATTATATAACATAATATAAAAAATACATTTGTGCGAGTAATATTCATAAGCTAAAAATTTAAATAATTTAATGTCTTTTTTTTTTTTTTTTCAAAAAATAGATTTATTTTTTTTCGAAAGTAGTTGGAATTTTGAAAGTAGTTGGGAAATAGCTGCATGTCATTTTGTTCTGAGTAGGTTCACTGTCAATGAGTGTATACATTTTTTTTTGGACCCCTCTGTATATATATCTACAGGGTCTAAAATTCAGGGTGGGATTGCGGGATTTATGCCCAAATTTCACAGATGCCCTCCTTGAAAATAAACCAGCGGGAGTGCTTCGCTCACGGAAGAAGGTGAAAACGCGAAAATTATATTTTTTTCACTTGTATATATAGCTACTGGTATTATTATCAAAAAAAAAAAAAAATGTTTTTTTTCCCTTCCAAAAAATTGCCATCTCCTCCATGGAGGAGAAGTCTCCCCTCTACTTGAAAATTTGAATTTTAGCCCCTGATGTATACCTTCCTGAGACCCGAGGAAAATAAAATACACATATTCTCTCAACTATTAGTTTTTCTGAAAAATTGGGCATTAAAAGTGATGTTCTTCAAAAAATTAATAAACTTGAATTTTTAAATTTTTCTGGGCGGCACATACATTTGAATGTATGTTGAGGTCATAACTACAGTAGAACTATGCGATACTTACACAAAAATAGATTAAAAAAAAAATTATTCATTACTTATAACATAAGAAAAGGGATCAAAACTTGTATAAAAATCCTAGAACAATATTTAAAAAGAAAAAATAATGTGAAAATCAAAACAACCGCGAGAGCGCCGATTTCCAACTTGTCTCGTGTTCTTTGCCATATTGTAAACAAATAAACTACCCTTTCCAAATTCTCAAAGTTAAAAAGTGATTTCCTATACTCCTTTATAATTCCAGTTCAGGTCTTGCTTGCTAAAATAAAATCTGTCACAATAGAGAGAAAAAGCAAAACATCCATTTTATTGGATGCCAGGTCTCAGGAGGATATAGTTATATAGTATGGGTTACACATAAACTATGATAAAATCATATGTTAGTTTCAGAATTGAAAAAATCAATAAAAAGTACACTTGACCAATTTACTATCAACAAAATCCAGAAAAGTGAAAACAATTGCAATGAAAATTGCATCAGAGATACAAAGCGCTCTTTGTTCAATACAAGAAAATAAAACTATGCGAGATAAACTAGGAAAATTAAATTCTGGGAGTACATTCTAACTGACTGCTCAGTTCGAAATAATACCTGAAAGAAATGCTTACGAGAAAGATTGACGTCACATTTGAGTCGTGATCCCTTTCCCGATGTTCATGGCTCCCCTAGATTTCCTCTGTGGCCCCGTTGAAAACCCTGGTCTGCAATTTTTTGATTCCCGACACAAAACTTCTCGGAAATTAAGTATCCTTGTTCAGTGCCAAACTAAGTGACGAAAATCTCGCTGAGTGATTACGTAATGGGTTTATGCACTTGGAATGCATTTATTCACATCCAGCCGAAATACCAGAGGAGCATTCCTAGTTCCAAATGGCACGCAATTCGATATTCGATATGCAAGCATACCTTGCTAATATCTGCGTGCTTTTCCTCGATAGTTCCTTCCGTTTTGTCTTTTAAATGAGGCACTTTATTGCCCTTATCGCTCGTGATCTTTGCCATAATAAATAGTCCGTGGGCCCAATGCATTTATCGTTCAAGATCGTTCCGATGCTCTGGGGGCAATTTTTTCTTTGAAGGAAACTATTTAAAATGTTCTTGTATAAGTTCTCCAAAAAATACTTGGCCATAACTTAATAACAAGATATTTCCTTTTGCACTCTTTTTTCGATGTATTCGTACTCTGCTCCAATGAAATCATCGAATTATTTTTTGCTCCGCGAAGTTAACCAATCACGCCGCCTGTAACATCAGTCGCTGACATCATTGTTTGTAAACAAGGTTTCGACCCTTGCTATCATTCTATTTTAAACTTCATTTTAAAAAAGGCTCTTGTAATCAATTCTTGCGACCAATGTATTTAAATATAGACAAAATATATGTACTGCATTCAAAAGCATAGGCCATTTGTAATATAAAACAGCATCAACGAGATTTATTTTGTTTTAAATATAGCACTGGTATGGATCTTTAAAAAAGGTATAATTTTTGGAGACGATCTGTTTTCAAAATGTTTTTGTAGAAGTAAGTAACAATTTTTTTCCTCCAAAATTTCTGAAAATCTATATTTTTTTTACATCGTGCAGAATAAAATAATAGAAATATGTATTATATATTATTAGCACATGTGTTATATTGGTATTCTACGTGCGTATGGAGCGCTTGCTTTTTGTGTTATATTTGTATTGTACATTTCTAATTCAGCAGTAATTTAAATAGTGGGTACGCATCAGAGGACTTACCTCACAGTTGCCTCAGTCCTTTTTGTCTTCCATTTAAGTATCCATTCCGTTATTGAATAAAATATTGCATTTTTACATTGCGAGCTAAATTTTACACTACATTGTTAAACGGATATATGTTAGCAAGATAGAGTTTTTTTTTAGACACATAAATATACACGCATTTGGCATTGAAATGGGTAGGGGTGTTCCCATCTTATTTAAGGCACTATTTACAGCTTTACGTTTGACACATGTGGTATCAAAGCATAGTTTATTATTGTTCATGTCCTTGAACTTTATTTCTGATACCACTAATTCACTTATCGAGGCGAGGAAGAAATCTTTTCTTCCAACATGAAATAGAATAGTTACCCCTACACAGCATTGTGTTTTTTTTTAAACAACATCTCTAATTTTCGTTCATTAAGCTCTTGTTTTGTATTATTTCTAACAAGTGGTGTATTCTTTCGTTTTGTATGTAAGATCGTATTAGTTAATACAGTTTCCCCTAGATCTTGTAAACTGGGCTCAAGCTTTATCTTTTTTCACAAATCGTAACACATGTTGATTTTGTACAAAAAACAACTAATCCTTAATTTTTTTTACAAATTTTAAGCAACATTTTTTTGAAAAATAGTCTTTAATTGCTTACATAGTGTTAAAATAAAATAAATATAAGTTGTCCGAAAATTTTCGTGAAAAATACATGTTAAGGCGCCTTTTTTACTTGTTATTTTAAAACAACACCGCGCATTCGGGGGTACTTTTTATGCTCCTGCATTATTTGCAGTGTAAACAAGAACAGGTGTCTCTGGTTGTTCTATTTCACTTTATTTGGTATCTTTTGGAAGATTATTCTTGTAATTATATAACAAATTAGTGTAAAGTGGTTGACTAAATTATTTTTTAGGAATTTTGTTTTAAAAATCAATTGACTCTCAACCAAAGAAGAAACAAACATTATTGCATCAAACCCCCCTACAGATGTTAGGTTTCTTGTTTAAAACCTTTTAGTGAAATTATTAAACTTTATTGGTAATTAAAGTAAAAAATTTGCACATGAAACTAATAATTAATAGTTACATGGGCAAATTTTTACTTTGATATATTTTTTCAATTTATAAATAATAATAAAATAAATTATTTTAATAAATTTTACTATTTTATTGCTATTTTATGATTATAATGCATACCTATTTATTATTAATTTTGTTTCATTTATTAAAATGATTATATAAAAAATTGTTAATGTTACCCCTAAATGCTCGGTGTTGTTTTTAAAAAACATGTCAAATTTCCTCGGATTCTATTCTTCCGAATTTAATGAAAAAGTTTACTATTTTTTCTACTTATAACTAGCACATACAAACACAATTTTTCTTTCTTTTTTTCTTTACAAAGAAACGAAAAATTGCACGGTGTAGGGTTAAGGAGCGTTTGTCATATTTCAGTTAGCAGTTACTTTGTTATACCAGTTTATAAAACTAAAAAAAGCGTGACCAGGAATTACCCCGTATGACTACTGCTTATATTAACCCTTAAAACCCAAAATTTTTATAAACGGGTCATAGCGGTTTCTGAAGAGATAAAAAGTGAAAAAGCCGATTTGTGCCCTGAGATTGTGTCCCCCTTTAATGCATATCAAGGCCGTATCCAGAGAGGAGGGGGCCCACGGGCCGGGATTGTGTTGTCCGGATTTCGGGCCTCCCCCCGAAATCCGGAAATTTTTCGCAATGTAGCATATATTCCTCCCTATAACTTTCCTCAACATAAGTGTTTCAAAGTCAGCCCCCCCCCCCAAAAAAAAAATTCTGGCTACGACCTTGATGCATATTTGTCTGGAATGATATAGAATATCCCCAGATTTTTTTTAAAAGGAAGAATATTTTCAGTGACGTAGTAATTGTTAAAAAAATCGATTGACATTTTTTATGAAGGGGATTTTATTATTTTTCCCCTACAGAATTAAAAGTTTAAATAAAAATTATTTAAATAAATCATTGAAGTTGCATGAACAACTCAAAAATTACTGTCAATGAACTAACATACCCCCTTACATTAAAACTGTAATTGACAATTTTTTAAAAGCGTTAACATTAAAAAAAAAAAAAAAAAAAAAAAAAAAAACGTGAAAGCAAAAAGAATTGTAACTCCAAAGAATCAGACAGTGAACGCGCTACTAAAACGTAAACAGCGGGCCGCTCCTGTTGCTCTGATTGGTCAATTTCCTTTTTAGTGACGTCACAGTGCATTTACCAGCCAATATTATGCTTTATTTTGGCAGAATAAAATTGCCCCTCAAGAGTCGGAAGGAAAATTAATTTTAAGCTCTTTTTGAGACTTCGGCCCACGGACTAAAAACCGTTGTCTTTTCGTTTATTCAACGAGCAGATTCGATTCCTCATGACATTATTGAATAGTTAGCATTCCGAGGGCAGTGACGTTACGTGTAGACTTGGCTCCGATTGGCGAAATCGAGTCGGAGGGGAAAAGAGCAACATGTGGCAGCAAAGACGGCAATTTTAAAAATCAGCTGCATTGTCTCGCCCTTTCTTGTTTGGTTTCTAGTAAACGACCTTGCTATACATACAAGTAGTTTCGTGTCGTAATGTTCTTTTCTTTCGTCTCTTTCTTGCTTTTGACTGTTTTTAGCACAGAATCCTTCTCCAAATAGAATCAGGAAAAAATGATTAATTTCGTATTAAAAACAACTTACGAATAGATTAGAAACAAATCATTACAAAGCCTAGAGATCAATATTTTGAATCGTTCTTTTACTTTTATGTATTTATTTATATTTTTTGATTTTCCCCATTATTAAACATCATTAATAATTTTTTGACAGACAGGGTGGATTTTAAAAATCGTTATGCACAGTTCTCTAAATCCTATTTTAAATGCTGGTAAATGAAGGACACATGTTCGTACAATTTGTTTCTACCAAGGGCGTATTTAACCCTTCAACTACGGGAATATATTCACGAATCTGTTTGTCTGAACGCCAAAAAAAAAAAAAAAAAAGTATCCAAAAATTGCATAAATGGCGATACATCTATTTCTATGTATTTGTCATGAGTTTCTTACATGAACTTTCGCCATAGCAAATTTTATTATTGGCTAACCAATAAAAAAAGTAAATTACGTCAATTAACGTCAATAAATCGCTTATTGACGTTTCCCGGTACCACAGAAAAGTTTCACCAAGTCGTCTTTTGACGTTTCCCGTAGTTAAGGGTTAAGGAGACCGATGGCCGATGGGGCCCTAGCTCTTCCCGAAATAAATCTAAAACTTCCTGTTTTGAATAAAAAAATTAATGTTTTTAAGCATCAGTTTGGAAAGTTCACTTAATGTTTAGCTTGGTCCACTCCAAAAATAATGTCCCATACATGCCTCTGGTGGCTATCATTTAGTTTTATACGTAGCTTGAACATCTAAAATTCGATAAACGTGGTTAAATATTCATGGGTGTCACATGATTAACCCTAGAACACTACCCTTTGGAAAACTTAAGAGAATGGTAACCATTCGTCTCCGAGACAAAGCGTATAAGAGTATTTTAAACCTATTTTAAAACGAATTAGAATGAAAGTATACTACCTGCAGATGATTCCATGTTTCTTGACCTACAAGGGATCAGGAAAAAAAGTTATGGTATAGTATCCAAGATCGCTCATCCCATTTCCTATTTTGAAGAAGGCAGGTCAAGATTATTTTTTATGGGCTTTGTCCATGAGACGAATGGGTAACAATCAGGGTTGCCAAGCCTCCCCTGATTTTCCGAGACAGTCCCTTATTTTGAAAAATTGTCTCGCGTCCCGGTGAACTTCATTAGGGGACGGTGAAAGTCCTGTATTCATGCCAGGATATTGATTTTGCGGATATCTAGGGTATCCGGTGCCATTGTGTGACGGGTCCGTACCGGATAACCGTCTCTGATGTTTCAAACCTGTGAATTCAATGCATTTTTCACCTACAGCTTCCAAGTACGTAATTAGTTTTTAATTTACATATGTTTTATTATTAATTTTTTTGTTATGATCGAAAGCTAAGCGTCTTTGATACCTTGAAACAAAGCAAATAGTGACCACAGTATGGTAATCATTATCTAAATTTCTAAATAGTTATGGCAAATATTTAAATTTGAACAACAAAGGATGAGTGAAATTCTGCCTATGGTCAACTCTCCCACCCCAAATTGGATATTGAATTATGTTACAAAAATATTTAAATTTCTTTTATTATTTCCATTGCAAATTTATGCCTTAATATAATTTATTTAAACTCTAACAACATATAAAACCGACGCATTATTTACAATTTAATTTTCTCTCTATCGCATCTTAAGTTCAAAACGTAAATATTTTCCTTTTATAGTTGTCGCAGAAAATAAGCCGCGTAATAAAATGTATAGTATCAGAAATTCTTATTATTTTACACGCAGCTTAGTCATGCAAGAGATCTTTTTAGCTGTGCATTTTTACGACTTTTATCCAAATTACTCTCATTCTAGTCGTAAAAATATCACACAACGTCGGGTACTCCTATTCAAAATTATTATTTACATAATTTGGATATATATCCATAGCGATATTGAAAATTAAAAATGAAGTTACTTACTTCGTTTTTTTTTCTTTCAAGCATTAATAAAATTAATGAATTTTTATGTTTTTGCTGTTGAAAATACATAGTTAAAAACTTAGAGCATCTTTATAAACGCAGTTTTTTCATGATTGAACATAAAAATCATAATTTAGGTCTAAGAATTACATTAATTTCAGTGAACTTGTTGTGAATGCTTGCCCACTCAAAGACTAATGGAAAATGAAGTTTTATAGCAAGAAGAAATTAGTATGTGGCAAGAAAAAAAAAGCGTTACTAGGGGATTTAGGTTAGGTTGATTAAAGTTTCAAGATCGTCTTCATATTAAAATAAACTTTAAAATTTTTCATTCAAACCAGCAACATTTATGACATTTATAACCAAAATCAAAATTTTACTTCGTCTACCAATTTTCGGAACACCTCTTAATGTTTAAAAATGTTTTTTGATGTCATTTCGTTTAATATTTTAACTAAACAAATTTTTTCATCTTTATGGAAATCATTGGCGACTTTCTTTTTTGAAAAAAATTGACAAATATATTAAAAGATTCAGTTTTTGTTTTCCTTGCAGAAAAATGTCAAACTTTGAAAATAAATAAATATATATATATATATATATATATATATATATATCACAACGTGGAAGCACTTGCCTTGTCGGCATTCGCCCTTCTCAAAGCCACGGGAATTGCTGGCCATTTGTGAATCGTCACCTGATAAATGGCCAGTGTTAACATTAACACGCTATAGTTGGATGATACCAGATGGCGCCATCACAACTACGCAACCTCTCTTTTTGGACCTGAGACTGAAGGGGAAGTAAATTTTCTCCAGTCTCCGGTACCCTTGGAACTGCCCAGGGACTTCAGAGTCCACGGATTTTACAAGCATGTATCCCCAAGTGCACATGGTGGGTTTTCAATGGGTCGTGTTCGGAACTTCAAAACCTTTCGGTGTGAAGAACGACGCCCTAACCACTAGGATAACACGGCCTTATAAATACGTAAATAAGAAGTGGGTAAATGAGTTTTTTTTTTTGGTAAGTGTTATCCTGTTGTTTTTAATAAAAAAAAATCATTAAGGATGAAAATATTCTTTCTTGTGTAGCGTAAAGAAAAGATTTCTGACGTTGTTTTTCATTTATTTTTTTTTCCCACATGAGATTTCTACCTTTATATTTTAAATCAGGGTGTCTATGGCTTACGAAAGTCCCGAAAATGTCACGAATTCGGTAATCCGTCGCGACAGCTTCCAAAAAGTCACGAAAATTACGAATAGGTCACGAAAACTTTCCATACAACGAGACCGGTCTCCTCCCAGAAGGCATCCGATATCCGGTATCCCATAGGTTTTTAAATATTCGGAATATGATCCGGTCACGCACGAAATATCCGGTTATCAGATATGACAAATTTGATTTTTTAAATTTAATTAATTAGCATGTATTGAAAATATATGTGAATTACAAACTTATTACGTATTTGGAAGCACTCTCAAAACTAGAATCCTCATTTTCGACGATTCTTTAATCGTCAAGAAAATTTAGTCATTTATAACGATTCTTTCCTCTCGCGATCACGTGGACTTTAAAAAAGTTACTTCACAAATTTCTGCAATTTGACGAAAGGTTTACTCGGAGCATTTTTCACGAAGCTATTTCGTCAAATACAACGAAAGTTTCTAGAGATTTGAGCATGCGTTTCTGAGAGTGTATGGGATGTTTTAAAAGATGTATAGAATTTACAAGTTTCAAACATCAGAGCCGGATATCCGGTGCGCAGTACCGGATCTTGGAGTTTTCTGAGGCGGGGCAAAACTTCAAAATGCCGCCCCCTCTCCATCCAATTATTGTTGATATTTCATATAACTTTTAGGCGCTGGCCTTTATTTTTTCTTGCGGAATTTTCATTTTCGGCTATTCATAAACAGATAAAACTTTCGTTAATGTTCCCACAGCATGGCCCTTTCAGCTCAACTTTTGGAGGGGGGGGGGGGGCGAACCATGGGAAGGGTTCGATATTATATTATAGTTTACAAACAATAAGAGATATGAAATTCTGACAGTTAAAGGGGGTCCGAGGGATTTTCACCGGGAAAATTTTGAAAATTATATGCAAACTGGTGTATTTTGAGTATTTAGGAGACGCATTTGGGACTTCAAAAACTTTAGGGGGAAAAAAAGCAAAAAAATGCCTTTTTAATTTAAACGCTTTGACTCATAACCATAAAAATGCAGAAAAAAAAACATTTCAAGCTCTCACCTCTTCCCAAAAGGATGCTTTGAGAGTTTGTAAAAGGAAAACTATCATTGGGTATTGTTTGATCATAGCATAATTTATACGTATTTCACTATTATAAGGGGAAGAAACCTTGACTTTTTAAAATTTAAAGCATTAAATTTTGACATTGCGAAGTTTGTCGCCCCCTAACCTCAATTTTAGAGTTTATAACAGTTTATACAAATAAATAATTCTATTAATCGGTTTTAATCGTTAGGAAAATAGCTGATCAATAATAAAATCGAAGAGCCTGACTAGGATTTTAATTCTCTTCCAAAAGTTACATTTTCTTTATCAAATATTTTTGCTATTCTTTTCTTTCTTTTTTTTTTCACTTTGTATTTCAGTGCATCACAGCTGAATTTGCCGCCCCCCAGAAGTGCCGCCCGGGGCATAGGCCCCGACTTGCCCCACCTTAGATCCGGCACTGCCGGTGCGTATACGTCATACATAGTACACCGAACGGTGACGAAAAATTTCGAAAAGGTAACGAAATTTCACTTTTGAAAGTCTGTAGACACCCTGTTAAAGCCTATTTTCATAAATACACAGCGAATGCACATGATAGCGAATTCACCTCCTTCAAATGACAATGACTTGAAAAAAAGCAACAATGTAATAAAAAAAAATTCAAATTAAAATAAATTTAATTTCAAATGTATAGTGATTGTTGTCGCGATTAGTCAGATCAAATCGTGAATTACTGTTAGATGCGTTATTTTATTTTTATACACTACATGCACACATTCAACCTCAGTGACTAAACTATTACTGATGTTTAGTAATCGTCGATGAGCAGCTATTTTCATCATATATGTGCCGTTAGAATTGTGAAATAAACAATGGTTTTGTCATTTTTTATCGTGGCGCGATTTCGCGAATGATTTCATTCTCAGAGTAATGGTGAGAATGTCGCTTTTTTTTTTTCACTTTTGCCATTTGCTTCTGCTTTGTTGGTGTAGCAGAAAGGAAATCCAGACGCTATTATTTCTGTAGACTGACGACTAATTTCTGCTATGGTGAATAGTAACTTAGAAAATGATATGCGAAGATAAATCGGGCTGAGTTTCCAGTAGTAGTTTTCGCGTTTCATTGAGGAGAAAATGCACATTTGCACATGCTCTACCTCTATTTTTTTAACAAAATTTGCTATGTACGTTTAAAAAACTTCTACTTCATTTTTGTATGCTTGCAACTAACTCAGTAGTCTCCAAACCACGTTGACAAACACTAAATAATGTAAGTTGCTTCAGAAATTCTTATTCCACTCTAAGAAAAATGTTAAAATAATATCTAAAGTAGATGACACGGATTAGTAAAGTATTACACGGATCTGAAACGGAGCGGAGTTTTTTTTTTTTTTTTGTTTTTGTTTTTTCTTCTTTGGGGGTGCATGTTTTTTTCCTGAAACTACATGCAAAGCATTATACATTTATTACTAAATAAGTGGTCTGTAATTAACTTTAATTTTCATCTCATACATACCTATTGATAAATTATCTAAATAAAAGGGACAAGTAATATGATTCTTATTAAAAATACTCGGACCACGGAGCGAGCTAGAAAAAGTTCTTAGAAGTCAGATCGGATCAACTCAAAAAGCAACAAATTTGATAAGAAGGCAATAAATATTGAAAAAAGATTTTATTGAAAATAAAAAAGCAATAATTTTAGAATTAATTTTAATTATAACTTTGGAGTTCAGTCGCCAAATAAATATTCTTTACGTTGTAACCAAGGTTGGCAAAAGTCCCGGATTTTGAGAAATTGTCCCGCCTCCCGGGGAACTTCGATATGGGACGGCAAAAGTACCGTATTCTTGCCAGGATATTGATTTGGCCGGATATCGGGTATCCGGTGACCCTTGTTCGACAGGTCCGTCTCAGATATCAGGCTCAGATGTTTCAAACCTGTAAATTATATGCATTTTTTACCTACAGCTTCGCAATATTTTACTTTACATATATTTAAAAAGTATGCTAATTAATTAAATTTTTAAAATCTAAATTGACATTCGGGAAAACCGGCCGGATATTGGTTTCCGGATATTTAAAAATCAGTCGGATGCCGGATATCCAGTATTGGACGACCCTCCCCCCTCCCGACTCCCGAACTCTCGTCGGTGCGCCCCTGCTGTCCCGTATTTGCAGTTTTTAAATTTGTCATCCCTGGCCGTAACTCTACAAGCGACCAGTGTAGAAATAATAGAAACATTAATAGAAGTTTTCAGTAGATCTTAGAATTAAAGAAAAAAAAGAAGAGAAAAGAGGAATATTTCTTTTTCCTTTTTTATGATCAAGGTTTATCTAGTCCTAGATTAGCTAGATCTATTTCCTGAATGTCGTCGACGCGTCTGACAGCTGGGTTGAACAGTGAACACCTGCTATCCCCTCAGCACTAGCTCGGAAAGGAACCTGTCGGGGGTGAACAGCAGAGGGCTGGATTTGAGAGGGACTTTGCTTTATGAGCCTAGGGCAGGGAAAAAAAAACTTTTGACAGGCTCCCTCGTTCATGGAAAACAAGGAAAAGCTTTGAAAGCTCAACGGATTTTTACTATAAATTATTGCGTCAGTGTTGAAGGAAAGAAATAAAACTGACCAGATTTTCTGCAGACATACTATGTGCTTTTTCAGCAAAAAACAAAAAAGAGATGCAACTACTTCACAAATCTAATTAAATGTGATTACGCACAATATTTTTATTTTATTGATAGAACACAAAATTTTCGGTTCAATCTGTATAGGAGTAAATGCAAATATTTGCGCTACTGTGGCATGTTGAATATTTTTGCCTATTATTTTATTCGAATCGAAATTTAAAACACAAACTTCGTTTTGCTCTTTAAGTTTTCGTTTCGCATTTCGGTTTATAGCGATGAGGTTTTTGATGCTGTTGCTGTCGGTTTGACGCCAGAATTAATGAAAATATGTATTGTGTGCAATTGAATAGCTTTATATCAATACGCACAAGGCATACATTTATCAAATCCACACCAAGTGATCACCTCCTAAAACGAACAAAATTTAATGAAATCAATGAACGTTAGCTTTCCGGAATTCTTAGATCTGAATCTTACAGATTTATGCATTGCCAAAGGGGTTTTCTTATGAACTCTGAAACAAGTGTCTGCAACATTTTTGTGATCTTATAACGATGTTATACTCATTAATTCACCGATTCAATGTCGATATTTTGATATAACTTGTTACTACTTAATTGACCCCTCTATAAAATCGTTTTTTACACTTTATATCTTTCCCTCTCATGCATAGGGGCCTCATATGAGGACGCACAAATGTTTGCTTCAAAATATTATTCGTATTCGCATTTGTGCTGTAATTTACATGTAGTCCTTATTTGGAGACTCCAAACAATTCTTGGAGACCACACTAGGTTGTTATTGGAAAATTTGGCATTTTATACCTTCTTATACCTTATAAATAAAGTTTGAATATTCTGTTTTTGCATGTTTATTATTGTATTGATTTAATATATCCCGAAAGCATATGGTGTCCTAATACGAGGACACTAGTTGTTGACAACGCAGGACAAAAATTTCCATAAATAAATTTATTATACCACAATCCTGGGATACTAAATAGGCATTCAGCATATCGAACTATTTTTTATCAAATGAAAAAGTCATACATGAGAGGGTTATATATTTTTATTTTGTGTAATGTATTGATGGTGAATTATTTTTCTCTGCTCAAAATGCGTGACTGAGTTTATCTGTCCGAGTGTTGGTGAAACTGTTATTTTTCGAATCAGAAATTTAAATCGGAATGGTTTCGTCCATACATCGAGGTGTGAGATGTGGGGGAGGCATGCGTACCAGCAGTACTGACACAGTTGGAAAACAGACGAAGGCTGTAAAGCGGAGTAACTGCGTCTCGAGTTGTGGTGGCAGCTGCACCAACAGGCCAAGGAAAGAATGAGAGATTGTCGTTTGATTACCTTGAATTCGGACTCCTTCTGTTTGATCACTGGGTGCTGCGATGGGGGATGGAATGCGACTTCATATCTCGGGGAATGCAGAACGGAAAGCTGGAAATGCCAGAGGCAGATCGCCTATTGACTCTGGCTTCTTGAGATTTGCTCATGATGACGTTGTCGGATTCATGTAGACTACCCATTATTTGTTTAATTTTTGTTCCAAAACACAGAGGTATTTTGAAGTTATGCTACTTGCATGATCTGTCATATGTTCAGAAACACGCATGCCGTTTTTTATCTGTTCCCGTCTGGTCATCAGAAACGTAAATGCCACCTATCTAAACCAGACCGTATGTTTAGTGAGGCAAAACCTCATAGGGGTAAGGCCAAGCACACTCGAGCCAAAACACGGTCTATTTTTAGTTTTCTAATTTGTTTTACTTAACTAGCGATATACCGTTCTGCGTCAAACAATATTGTTCATGAATTGTTGAGTAACGTACTGGGTAAACGTCATTGGCTGTTTACTTTTTATGAATATTTTTATTAACTTTCGCTTATTGTTTTCTTTATTCGTAATAATATCAATGCGATAGGGTTTTTTACGTCGTTCTACATTGCTGTACAATTCTAGGTCAAACAATATGTCATGCGAATATTATTTCATGAACTTTAGCTTGTCTATTTCATAAACGTTTTTATATATTTCCGCTTATTATTTACTTTGTTCGGTAATAGTACTCATGTAATCTATTGATAGTACTCCCCTTTCACCGTTAAGTTTCAGTAATAGTTTTAAAATTACTTTATTTGCAATTCCATTATTAAAATTTTAAAATTTTCATTAATAGATTAATCAAATTTCTTTTTTTTAATAATTTGTTTCTGATTGATAAACGGGACTAATCATCTGTATGTGTAAGCGCTTCTCCGATTCGGGCTAAAATATTCCACTTTATATCAGTAATGCACAAATGTTTGCGACGATGACGAGAGAAGGCAATATGATTGGTCAGCACCCAATATTTCTTTATTAAAGAATTTTCATTGGCCGTCTTAAAATTAAATTATTTTCGGACATACTGCTTTAACATAACATTTGAACTGATTTTTTTCCCCACTATGATGCTGAATTCCAAAAAAAAAAAAAAAAGGATGAGATATTTTAAATATTTTTGAAAAACTTATTAAAAATTCTTTCTTTAAATCTTGGTGATTCATTTTTTTGTTTGCCCTTTTAATCGATGTTTATGTTCTACTCGTCAATCGTAAGAAAAAAAAGTTGACTGTCCAATTATTTAAATTTTCATTTACAATTTTCCCGCATATTTTTTTTAGTTGACGTTGATGCATGCAGCTTACAAAGGGTCGCAGCTTATGCTTAGTTATAAAATTTCTATTAACCATATGGCGCCAAGTAACATGGTGCCAATGACTAATTTCACAAATTATATGATAGATATGCTTCCTTTAGCGAAACGTACCATGAGACTATTTAGGACTAGTTAATAATTATGTTGAACAGAAAAAAATTTTTTTTCTTATTAACCTAATTCAATTAAATTTTATTTATTCTTACTTCTACATTAATTTATTTTCTCAGATGGGGAAAATGTTTAAAATAGAGTTCCACATATCAGATTACCCCAACCCTTAATTTTGTTGTAAAATCATTTTCGTTCTTTAAAGCACCAGTCGACGCCTTTGAAGAGCAGTTGCAGCTCTTAACAGTTACGATTTCGATAATTAAAGATTACGGTTGATTTTTAACGAGCAACTGAAACCAACTATGTGTGTCCATCGCCCCATACACATTAAAGCAGCTGCTACGTAATGAACTCCTACAAATCCAACTTGTAAAAGACCTTGATTTCGGAATCGTGAAATTGACCTTCACAGTGCGAAGGCGGCGCCTTCTTGAAATTACGGTTTTACGTTAAATTTCATCCCAAAGGCGCTAGGACCTATTTTGACTTTAGATAAAACTTTCAATTTTGTCCCCTTTGCGAAAACTTGATGCGAAGACCTCCCAGAGAGAATCTTTTATCCCATTTATTTATTTATTTTTCGTTCTGTTATTTGTCTAGTCCTATCGAAGAAAAATAAAAGGAAAAAGCTATTGCGGATTTTTGAAATTGCTGGGTTGGGCTGTCTAAGATGTAATTTCAAGTCAAGTGAGGAAAACAAGCAATTTTATTTTAAACGTTTTTCTTTTTTTGCATTAGGTTTTATTTTGCTTCATGCTCATACTTCCGAAAAGGCCAACCACTTTCCTTCTTAACTTGAGTTGGAATGCCGGATATTCCGAACTCGTATGTAGAAGAGTGTCAAACGTTTTTGTGCTATAGTGTGATTTAAATGCAAAAACAACGTCTACACGGCGCCGATTACCCAAATAATTGTTTCAACAGTGTAAAAATCCAGCCTTAGAGCGCAGTTTACATTTGACAACCATACTCAGCAAACTGTCAACTAGTAAAGACCATAACCCATCAAATTTTGTCGTGTATGCACACTTCAAATTTTGAGCTAAGGTGTAAGTAACAAGAGAGCACCATATTATAGTAAATACATATTTTCAACATACATTTATCTTTTATCTATATGCATACATTTTTGAAACTTTGCAGGATATGTGACTGAAACATCAAGTTTCATCATTAAGTGAAGAATTGGGTAATCCAAGGAATTATTATTTTTTTAATTAAAATTATGTAAAAAGTTTTAAGAGTTTAAAATGACCCAATTTATTTTGTGTAACACATTTTGATCGAATATTTATCGACCTTATAGCCGAAAATTCTAAAATGTTCCTGAAAAAAAATTATTTAGGGGGAAATTCTTTTAAAAAGTTGAAAAACACTATGCTATATATATATATAATTTAAAAAATAAAATAGTTAAGCAATTAAATGTGATATCTACTGTAATATTATAGAGGAATCTCGGTGTTATGACTTACCACTGAGAATAAATAGCTCCACATTTCGACTGTACAAATTTCCAAATTTCAAATCTCTTTTCTAGGATATTTGTCATTTCGGACTTCACTATTATCTTTTTAAAACAATACATGTTTCGACACGCCTGAGTCCGTACGTCCAGCTTGACCAGCTGACAATGAGACAGCGTTTTCAAGCATATGATGTGATTATACTCACTTACTATTGAAGAGTTCTTTTAAAAGAGCCCTGCTTGTCACTTCTGCTGCAGGGCCATTGAGACCTTCCCTCTGTTCTGGGCCTTCAGGCATTCAGATCGAGTAAAGTTTTTCATCTGTGTCACTTTCTTTTCTGTCTAAAAGTGTCATTTAATTGTCCATCTTCTATAAATACGGAGATAGCCTTTTTGTTGCTTCCCAAATTTCTGTCTAAAAGTGCGATTTAATTGTTCATCTTCTAAAAGTACGTCGAAAGCCTATTTGTTGCTCCCCAATTTTTCGTCTTAACACGTTTTTTCAGTTTAAGGTGTCGTAGCTCGCGAAGGATTTCTCAATCTGTCTTTTTCTTCATCAAATTCATACAAAAGCAATACAGAATACTATATGCATGTTTCTTTACCAGTCACAACGAACGCATTCTGTTTGATGTTAAAACTTGATGAAATACTTTATCACCGTTTAATGCTTATACTACACATATTTCTTTCAGTACAATTATGAATTATATTCCGTTACAATTGTTCCGTTTACGATAAAAATACAAGTCAGGTGTGGACTCCCAGTGAAAGAAAATGATGCATGCTATAAAGGTACTCAGTAGACTTAAGTTGCATTTAGACCAACCGCAGCAGCGACAAAATCTTTCAGAATGTAGCATTGGTGCTATATAACTTACTAACCACGCCCTCGTATTGACTGATTGGCGTTTTTATTCCGTCGTTAAAAATGACTTTCACTAAGACAATCGGGATTTGTTGATTACACTAGCGAAGAGATACGTGATACGCTGTTAGATTGATAACCATAGCAACAGTATATTTCGACGGAGACAAAATGTCTCTGTTACCATTGGTATGAATGCACCCTTAAAGCATCTTTTAAAAAAATAAATAAAATAAAATAATTTCATCAGAAGAACCTGTTAACCTCCCAAAAATACGAAGTGTAATTTTATAACCGCTCCCTCTTAATTTATATAGTTTTTAAGCTATCCCAAAGTTTGTCAAATATTTAGCTTAACAACCTTTAATAATTCATTTTTGTGTTACCTAGATTCATCTAAACATCAAAACTTAGATTCATCCAGTAAACTTAGTACAAAAATGTAAAAGTACTAAGCATAGAACCTCTAATATACATTTATTTAGTAAAAAACAGAACGAAACGGTTAAAGTACTAAAGCCAACGCATTAAACAAGGATTAATCTATGAAAACAGTATAAAAGAAAAAAAGTACTACGTACAAACTGCAAAAACTCTTAGAACTAAATTTTAAAAATGTAACAAATCATAAAATTTTAAAACTTAACTTCATCCAGAAAAACTTACAACGGAAATGTAAAATTACTGAAGTTTACAAAACAAAAGTGATAGGCATTTGCAAATTATTAAAAACAAAAATGTAAAAAGTATTAGATACAAAAAGTACGAAACATCAAAACTTGGAGTAGTATAATAACAAAACTGCAACTTCGATTCATCAAGTAGCACTTAACTCTAAAATTGTGAAAGAAATGTGAAAACTGATATTTACCTTTTATAATGTAAAAATATTAAGTACACGATGTTAAAACAGAACAAAAATGTAAAGGTACGAAATGTAAAACTCCAAAAAGTTAAATTCCTATACTAAAAAATGGTATGAAAAGTAAAAGTACTATGTACATCAACTACAAACAGCATGAACACTTAAAAATAGCAAGTACAACACGTTAAAACAGCACGAAAATCTAAAAGTACTAAGTGCAAAACATCAAAACTTACGTTGATCCAGAAAAGCTTGGAACAAAAGATGTAAAAGTACGGAAATTTTCAAAATAAAAGTGCTATGCATTTGCAAAATGTTAAAACTTAATGTAAAAGCGTAAAAAGTACCATGTACAAAATGTTATCACTTAGATTTATGTACTAAAACCTAGAAAGAAGATATAAAAATACTAAGTATAATATACTAAAGAAACACAAATTATAAAAGTGCAAAATACTAGAACTATGTATTAAAACTTCAAAACATAGATTCAGCATCAAAACATATAAACTGTTTTCAAAAATCTTAATCAAAAATGTAAGAGTTCGAAGAACAAAGTGCTAAAACTTAAAAAGTAAAGAAACGCAGTACAAAACAATAAAGAATGAAAGAGTACTAACTATAAAGCTTCAAAACCTAAGTCCATCCAGAAAAAATTAGGACGAAAATTTTCAAAATAAAAGTTTTATGCATTAGCTACTAAAACCTACGCAATGAAGATGTAAAAATACTAAGTATAATATATTAAAGTCACACAAAAATGTAAAAGTACTAAATACAAAACGTAAAAAAATGAAGATTTACCTACTAAAATTTAGACTGATGCCACAAAACTACTGAGTACGAAATGTTAAAAAAAACATAAAAATGTATAAATAAAATGTATCAAAACATAAATTTATCTACTGAAATATTGATCAAAAATGTTAAAGTTCTGAGAACAAAATTATTAAAACTGTGAAAAATAAAAAATTTTTAGTACAACACAATAAAGCATGTAAAAAAAAAAAAGCTTAAATCAAAAGTGCTTTAATCTTAAAGTCACAATTGGACTCATACTTCTCGAGAACAGAGAAGTGACGGTTAACCGACATTGAAGGGAACCCTACCAAACACTGGTTCCCCAACTATATATTTTCACGACTGTGAACATTTCTCTGTCGGGGGAAATTTATAGTTGGGGTAGTCAGTGCTTGGTTAGGGTCCTCATCATTGTCGGTTAACAGCCACTTCTCTGTTCGCGAGAAGAATGAATCCAATTGTGACTTTAAGTAACTTAAAGTACTTTTCCTTTAAGCTTAAATAATTTTTTTTTTACGTGTTTTGTTGTGTTGAACTACGTATTTTTAATTTTTCACAGTTTTAATAATTTTGTTCTCAGAACTTTAACATTTTTGATCAATATTTCAGTAGATAAATTTATGTTTTGATACATTTTATTTATACATTTTTATGGTTTTTTTAACATTTCGTACTCAGTAGTTTTGTGGCATCAGTCTAAATTTTAGTAGGTAAATCTTCATTTTTTTACGTTTTGTATTTAGTACTTTTACATTTTTGTGTGACTTTAATATATTATACTTAGTATTTTTACATCTTCATTGCGTAGGTTTTAGTAGCTAATGCATAAAACTTTTATTTTGAAAATTTTCGTCCTAATTTTTTCTGGATGGACTTAGGTTTTGAAGCTTTATAGTTAGTACTCTTTCATTCTTTATTGTTTTGTACTGCGTTTCTTTACTTTTTTAGTTTTAGCACTTTGTTCTTCGCACTCTTACATTTTTGATTAAGATTTTTGAAAACAGATTATATGTTTTGATGCTGAATCTATGTTTTGAAGTTTTAATACATAGTTCTAGTATTTTGCACTTTTATAATTTGTGTTTCTTTAGTATATTATACTTAGTATTTTTATATCTTCATTCTAGGTTTTAGTACATAAATCTAAGTGATAACATTTTGTACATGGTATTTTTTACGCTTTTACATTAAGTTTTAACATTTTGCAAATGCATAGCACTTTTATTTTGAAAATTTCCGTACTTTTACATTTTTTGTTCCAAGCTTTTCTGGATCAACGTAAGTTTTGATGTTTTGTACTTAGTACTTTTAGATTTTCGTTCTGTTTTAACGTGTTGTACTTGCTATTTTTAAGTGTTCATGCTGTTTGTAGTTGATGTACATAGTACTTTTACTTTTCATACCATTTTTTAGTAGAGGAATTTAACTTTTTGCAGTTTTACATTTCGTACCTTTACATTTTTGTTCTGTTTTAACATCGTGTACTTAATATTTTTACATTATAAAAGGTAAATATCAGTTCTCACATTTCTTTCACAATTTTAGAGTTAAGTGCTACTTGATGAATCGAAGTTGCAGTTTTGTTATTATACTACTCCAAGTTTTGATGTTTCGTACTTTTTGTATCTAATACTTTTTACATTTTTGTTTTTAATAATTTGCAAATGCCTATCACTTTTGGTTTGTAAACTTCAGTAATTTTACATTTCCGTTGTAAGTTTTTCTGGATGAAGTTAAGTTTTAAAATTTTATGATTTGTTACATTTTTAAAATTTAGTTCTAAGAGTTTTTGCAGTTTGTACGTAGTACTTTTCTTTCTTTTATACTGTTTTCATTGATTAATCCTTGTTTAATGCGTTGGCTTTAGTACTTTAACAGTTTCGTTCTGTTTTTTACTAAATAAATGTATATTAGAGGTTTTATGCTTAGTACTTTTACATTTTTGTACTAAGTTTACTGGATGAATCTAAGTTTTGATGTTTAGATGAATCTAGGTAACAATTTTGTTATACTACTTTTGACTTTTGGTGTTTTGTACTTTCTTACATTTTTTTTTTTGCTTTAAGTTTTAATATTTTGCATGAGCGTAACACTTTTGTTTTGTAATTTTGCATTTCCGTTCTTTTCTGAATGAGTCTAAGTTTTTAAAGTTTATAGTTCTAAATGATTTGTTTCACGTATTTCTAAGTTTCCTCAGTTTTAGCATTTTGCTCTTAGCACTTTTACGTTTCACATAAAGCACTTTGCAATAGTTTTGAGTTTTGTGATTTAAATTTTTCAAGTTTTACGTTTCTAGTGAAGTTATTATTCTATTTCACTTTTAAGATTCTCAAATCTATTTTAGTGTTTTTCATTTACTTTTTAAGTCTCAAATCTTTATTCCACAGTTTAAATTGTTTCGGATTTTTTATGATTCAGTGTTGAAATTTTAGTTCAAAGTTTCAAACGTTACATTTTCATGCGAAGTTCTAAAATTTTGCAAGTAGAAAATCATTTTGTTTTGCAAGTTCAAACTTTTTTATTAAGTAATTTCTTACATTCTCTACTGTTTTACGGAATGAATCAAAGTTTTAACATTTTGGACATAGTACTTTTGCTTTTCGTACTAAATTTGGCTGGATGAAACTAAGTTTGGAACAAGCACTAGTAGTACTAACACTCGTTTCGTTCTGTTTTAACACTTAATACTTGGTATTTTTATATTTTCATGCTATTGTGACATTTTGTATCTGGTATTTTTATATTTTCATGCTATTGTGACATTTTGTATCTAGTACTTTTATATTTTCATGCTGTTTAAACCTTTTGTATTTAGCAATTTTACGTTTCTGTACTTTTACTGGATGAATATGCTTTTTACTTAGTATTTTTACATTATTGTTCTAAGTTTTACGCGTTAAATCTCAGTTTTTTGCGTTCATATGTGAAATAATAGATTTTTATAAAATATTCTTTGAAGGAGACTGCAAGTGTGAGAATAATATAAAGTAGAAAAAACTTTAGAATGAAATGTGTCATGCAGTTAAAATTATGATTTAAGAAAAAATTTGCAAAACGGATCAGAAAAATGTTACTGTACTATGTTTTACATACTTAGAAAATTTTTCAGTTGCAAGTGATTTTTTTTTCTAAGTCTGAAAATAAATAAATAAAACTAAAAAATAGATAAGTCTTTTCTAAGTAAAAATGACGAGAATTTTCTAATCACAGTGTAAAAATAATTAACTATAAAATAGTTCCTGTGCGGATGCTAAGTGGAAACATTAAAAAGGTTAAAAAAGAAAATCTTTCTAAGTCGAAAAAGAAATAAATACATAATAGGATGTAAATAGCGACAATAAATTTAATTCATTATACATTATAATTATTTTTTGTAATATAAAATAGTTCCTGCTTGAATTCTGAGAGAAAACATTAGAAAAAAAATACTAAGTTCCAAAATAGTTCCATTTTATTCTCATAGATGGCGCTACAATCGACATCCCATTGCATCAAGACCTAATTCTAAACGAAAAAGTGTTGCCATCCTTAAAATATTAACTTTAAAAAAACGCTTTTCGTAGTATTGAAAACAGTGGTGTAGTAGTTCCACTATTTACCGCTAGGAGGAGGAATAATAGGGTAAAAACCTTAAAAAGGTGTTGCCATTCCAAAACTATAAATTTTTGAAAAACATTTCAACTCTACTCGAAAAACGCCTAAGGGCATGCAACTCAACTCTACTCGAAAAACGCCTAAGGGCATACAACTCAACTCTACTCGAAAAACACCTAAGGGCATGCAACTCAACTCTACTCGAATAATGCCTGAGGGCATACAACTCAACTCTACTCGAAAAATGCCTGAGGGCATACAACTCAACTCTACTCGAAAAATTCCTGAGGGCAAAAACAACTCAACTCCACTCGAAAAACGCCTGGGGGCATACAACTCAACTCCACTCGACTAACGTCTGAGGGCACGCCTGGGGGCATTGGGAGGCGGATTAGCCACGCCCCCTGATCCGCGATCCGCCTCTTGTTGGTGAACACCCATTATTCCCCTACTGACAATTCTATTCTATAAGTGGGAATTCCCTTTGATCAACAGTACTATTATTAAGAACATCGTGTGCTGAGTAGCTATTTCTCATGTCTACTTCTTTTTCCATGTATGCTTCGATTTGAAGCTATGTGGCATATTAGTTCAAAAACAAACGCGTTTCTGAGATTTAGCTCACTTTCAATTGAGGATAATGTTTTCGTTTAGATTTTCAAATAAATTTTATTATTAAAATCCAACAATCACATTAGTATAAAGATTCTTTATACCTTTCTATGTTATAGTTCCATGCAAATGTACTTGTTTTTGTATAATTTTTAAGAGAACGTTAAAGAAATATATGTGAAGTGTTAAACAATCACCTACCATAGCCTAAGCTTACTATAAAACCAGTAATGACAATTTAATTTTTTAACCAAAAATTTACACGTTATACTATTTCAAATTTACTATTAATAAGTTGAAACTATATTTTCGGAAGTTTATTTATTAATCATCATTGATATTGCTATTATTATTCACATTTTTTAAAATTTTTGTCTGCAATATTAAAAAGATCCCGTAAAATTTACGGTTTTAAACAGGCAGCTCGGATGGTTGTGGAAAGCCATAAAAGTTATGAAGTAAATCCGTAGTCGCAACAGATTTTTACCGTAAAGTTATTCTCCGTACGGTAAAAAACTGTTGCGACTAGACTACGGATTTACTTCGTAACTTTTACAGTTTTCCACAACCAACCCACCTGCCGGTTTAAAACCGTAAATTTTACGGGATTTTTTTTTTTTTTTTACAGTGAATGAAAGAAATGGATATGTGTGTATTTTTCTTGATTACTTATCATTTTTCTGCAACGTAATTTGCTCTTGTGTAGTCCTCGGATCTCATTTTCATGAATTGTGCATTGATTATTTGATTATCTGTCCTGATTGGGGCATAGAAACTTATCTGACAAGTATCTATTTCTATCTCACAACTATTGAAAAATTCCACTCAATTAAAAGATAAAGTAAGGGGGCAAAAAAGCCGTTTTGCATAGAAAAACACTCGACTGTCGTAATTTAAAACGAAAGTAAACACCTTTCGATGGAAAGTCATTAAGATCATTGGACAGACTCGTACATTTTCCATGGAATGGGACTTCCGGAAATTATGTCAAGTGCGCAAAAAATGTGCGTTCCGTAAAGGATGAATAAACTCTGTTTTATTAGACAATGAAAAGCGATTTGTTTATGAGTTCAACATTGACACATATTTTACTCATTGTGTTGTGAAATGTTCGCATTTTAAAAACCTATTTCTACTGTATTATGAGTATTGTATGACTCGGTGAAAATGAGTCTTGTATGATTCGGTAAAGCTCAAACATTGTTTTAAATTACTGACACAGGGTAACACACTGTCTGATACAACCGTCTACTGTTGTACTCTTATGAATAATAAATTAAGCTGCTGTAACATTTATCAGCACTTGGAAAATTAATATCCAATTGGAAACGTCATCTTTTAGCATGAGTTGCAAGAAATTTTTTCATATTTTTACACAAACAGCTAAAACATTCTAAAAATAAATGTTTGCAACAATCAAGTAAAAAACTAAAATCACTCATTTATGACGTTGTTCATTTTATTACGTTAGTAATTAAATTTGTAAACATGTCCACTCATTTTATTACGCTATTTAGATAATTATATCAAATGTACTATAACTGTAAATTCAATTACGGTACTGCATTATATAATAAACTGACATGGAAAGGGACACAATTAATACGAATAATGACATAACAATTACATAAAAAAATAATTCATCCTAATTTTTCGTTTCCATTTTTACATACTTGAATCTTTTTCATACAATCGGCTGGATAATAATAAAAAATAATAATTATTTTCAACAATCAACTTGAAACCAATATAGCTTTCACACAATCGGTCGCATTAAATTTTTGAATAGCGGCTTTTGTAGCAATTAAACTTAAACCAATATCTTTCAGTCAGATAGATACAATTCTGAAACACTTTTTTTTTTTCAACAATTAACTCTAAATCCAATAACTCACACAATAAGCCGAGTTGAATTCCGAATAATAAATAGGTTTTTCAGCAATCCACTTTAAATTACTTCTCAGAAAAATCACGTAGGTGTCTTGCATTACAATATTTAAATAAATCTGTATGAACGTGGAGATAACATTCCTCCTAAACAAATACATTATTTATTTCATGTTGTCTTTTCCACATTCATGCATACTGTCGTCACGTGACTTCCAAATTGTATCAAATTCCGATGATTTCTATGTATATCGCTTAAGATAAGGAACCTGCTTACCGCCGAAATCAGTCTTAATAAAGTATTCAAATTGTTCCCCCGGCGTTTTGATGTTTGGAATCCTGCTTGGATCTTGGATAACTAGTTAGACACCATTCTCTTACTCCTGAGCATTTATCATCCCTACAGCAGCTCTTGATAAGACATTATAAAATATATTAGTCTTCCGTTTTGTTGTGTTTTTATCTCATAACTGTCACTTCTACGTTGCTTTGCCTCTCAAAGTAAATATACTCGTTTTTAATTTTTATTAATGAAAGGGAGATTTTGGGGGTAGTAATTCACAGCTGCGAAAACTTAAAACGAAGAATAAAAACTGATAATATCTGTGTTGCGATATATATATATATATATATATCTCGTAACTTTCGTTAGTCAGGCATGGCTTTGAAAGAAGCACTTATTGTTTCTATGCAATTAAATTGTTCATTTATTCAGGCATATATGCAAAGGTTGATACAGTAGACGCTCGATACATCTTTTTCTTTTTTAATGAACATAGGCATTCTTGATGTATATTTGCTGACCCTATCAGCTTTAAAACGTTATTATTAAATGCTTCTATAGAACAATGCATAATATCCAAAACCCGGTTGTTTTGTCGTTAACTTTATCGTTGGCACTTTGTAGATTCTCGTCAGAACTTTGTCATAATTAACTGATGAAGGATCAAGGTCTGGTGAGAAGGATATACTTCCCACCAAATATATCAAGTTTCAAATTTCCATTGTTTACAATTTCACTGCCCATGAACCATATTCCTCTCACACACAAACATAACCACGTTTCCCTCCCTCGAAAAGGGCCAGACCAGACAAAATTTCAATAAATTTTAGTGTCTTAAATGAGTTTCTTCTCTAACCAATTACTACTAGAAATAAAAATCGCATAACGGGCTAACTGCCTTATAAGCATACAAAAGCAAATTACATTGAAAGCCTGGATAGTGTTACAAAGTAAGCAGTGGAAGGGCTTTCAAAGGGTCTTTTTATCGGATCAAAATCGCATTTTTTAATAACTAAATGTTAAATTTAATAATTGTCAACAGTAACTGCGAAAAGTGAAGTGCGAAACTAGCAAACATTGAATTTTTAAAGATCTAATGTTAACAAAGATTATTAACTTTACTTACAAAGATTAACTTTACTTTCGCCAACTTAAAATATCTGTTTGCGAGCTTTGCATAAATTGATTGCGCATATAGTGCAGTTCACGGTGTTTAGGACATAATGCAGAATTCGTAACATGCATTTATATCCTTGTATTTTCTACAAACTTTAAATCAATCTAAAACTCTTTTAGTCATAGGCGTAACTAGAGTTGGTGAAAGGGGGGGGTCACCCTAAAAATGTACAGACTAAACACCAATAAGAAGTGTAAAAGAGTTGAAAATTTACTAGTCATAAATACTTGTCTCTAAAGATATACTCCGTGTTTCTTTCAGGCATCTCTCGGGGGGGGGGGGGGGCGGAACTACCCCCTCGGCGCAAGTCAACTCCTCCCTCCCCCCCCCCCCCCGGCAAAAAAATTCAGATCACAAGTTTTCAAAAAAGAAAGAAAAGAGAAATTACTCTTTTAAGACACTTTACTTTCAGAAACACTTTCAGGGAAAGGACTATCACGAGTGACACCAAAAGTAACTTAAAAGACATAAGACTTTATTTTGAAAAAAATTGCGGGGGTGGGGGAGAGTAACAATCTCCTTTCTGTTTCCTCTAACATCACCAAAGTATCCCTAAATTGCATTGCTAGGAAGATTTCAAAAAGTTTCCTGGGGAGAGCCCTCGAACCCTTGCCTCCAGAGTTATCCTAAGCATTATAGATGTAAGACCAGTTACAAAAATTTAAGTTGCAGAAGCCCCCAAACACCCACTCCTCTAACTTCACCAAAGATCTAAACATACATCTACTATATATACATCAAAAAGCTATCATATATGTAAAAAAATTCATATTAACATCATTTCTAATCATATATATCTATATATATGTATATATAAAGGGTATGATTTTGAAGCATACACTGCCGCATTGTTAACATGCTCCCCCTGCTCCGGAGCCAAGACAGTATCCATAATTTTTTTTCGGGTAGCCCAGACTTAGACACACTTATGTAAAGCAAAGTTTCAGGGAGGAATATATGATGCATTGCAAAAGATTTCTGGGGGGCTGCCCGTGGGTCCCCCTTCCCCTCTGGATACGGCCTTGATTCACAAAAACATTAAACATTCCTTACTAGATCTATTAGTTTATTTTTTAATTCAAACGCAATAGAAAATTCAATATTTAGCACTAAGCAATCTTCTATGTCCAGGCATTCATAATATTAAAACCGGGAAATAGTCGAATTTTAGAGAAAAAAATCCAAATTCCCCTACAAAAATGCTCATCCCCACGATAAATTTCTAAAAAATTTGTTAAATTTGTAGCAAAACATACCTCAGAAGTGGAAGCGTCTGAATCAAATTTTCTTTCTTTTTGGCTGACGAACGTGTCCATCGCTGGAGTGCAAACATTATTATGTATCGAAAATAATTAAAAATTTAGCTAAAATATAAATAATACTTGATTGTAAATTAAAATGCAGCATTAAACCGTAGCAGTGAGATTGGAAACGTTGAACGGATGATTTCCAGAGTCGTAATGCAATCAGTGATGGACCATAATAAGAAAAAAAAAAACATTTAAAATATAAGAGATGAGAGAACATCTATAAATGAGAATGCAATGCAAATACAGTTCATCAGTTTTCCAATCGGCACATCTGCAAAAAAGATTTTACCAAAATGGGTGTTTGGACAGGAAGTCATAAATAAATACAAACTGCTCTTTAAGTTTCTTAATGAGCATCCCTTCCTGGCTTGAGGGTTTAACCCATTAGGACAATTGGACTTTAGAACTCCATCACAACAGAGAATATTTTCCAGGAAACTTATTACTTGTGCGATTGTATTCCCAGATTGCTGCCTTTGGGTAAAAAAGACATCAAGAAAGAAAGAAAACCCTCTGGAGTGTTTGAAAGGATCTCTGTCTGTGTGTGGTACGGTGATTGAAGCTACCTTTCGCGCGCGCGCTGTTAACCCCCCCCCCCCCCCCAAGGTGATAAGGGGGTTGATTATAACCTTATAACCAGATGAAAAGTCTTCTTTATTATGAGCTGCATACTTTGGCCATGATCGCAACCCTTCAGAGAAAAAGGAAAAAAATCATATGCATATGTGTTTAATTTTCTTAGGGGAAAAAAATTGTGCTTTGCAAGGCCGTAGCCAGAAATTTTTCTGTGCGCCTAAATGTGCCTAAATAAGTACATACCCAATGGGGGGGGGTTCGAACCCCCAAAACCCCCCCCTGGTTACGCCTATGCTTTTAGTGTTAAGGAATGTAATTGTCTTAACGCCAAAAAGTTTTTCGATTTGTTTAAAATTTATACGAAATACGTGTTACGTACTCTAAGCTATGTACCAATGTTAATTTTAAAGGAAAACATGAAACAACTAGAGATTTATTTGTATTTGTTTTAGACATCAAACGAATGATTTTTTCAAGTGTATTTGAAACACCTCATAACATTTTTTATTACATTTTCTATCCAGTTCTCATAGACAAAAGTTGCGATGTCCTCATTTTTTTCCCTCTGACTTTAAAATTCTCGTGTGCAAAAAGCGCAAACTGAAGAAAAATAAAATAAAACAAATTCATGGCATTATTTTATGTAAAACCAAAAGTCGCAAAATGCCATTAAACGCAATTGGTTAGGTAACAAAGTATATTGAACTGAAATCGCGTTGGCGTCATATATGACCTCACGGAAACCACGAGGGTAATCTTTGTTGTTGATGCGGGTGAACGTAAAATCACATTAAAAAAATTGCTGAAAAATTCAATGTTTGCGAGTTCGGACAGTTTGCATTTTTCATAAAGACCGATATTATATACAGTCCTGCATAATTTATATATACAGTCAAACCTCGCTATAACGAACCCTCAATGGACCGACTTCGAAAATTGCTATAACCGAGGGTTCGCTACGTCCGAATTTGCAAAAAAAGTGTTAATTGACTGAGATACTTCTGTATAAGTACCATATTTCTCACAATAATCAGGGTAGAGGAGTAAAATATTAACTTTAAATATAGTCTTTAATAATAAACAAGTTTTTAAAATTTATCTTTTTATGTTTCAATAGTATGAAAAAAAGATGATACTATTTGCTGTAAACTTTTGGATTTTATATCCACCATTGTATAAAAGACAGTGCGACTAGACTGGAACACAAATGGCAAGGAATGTTGCTGAGACAAGTTGTATAAAAAACGAAAATTTTGGATCGCTATAGCCGATTTTCTAACATTTGGTTATCGTTATAAACGTTTGAAAATTCATTAATGACGTCGGGTTTCAGTTGGGACCATTTGGAAGGTTCGTTACAACTGTGGGATCGTTATATCCCGATTTCGCAATAGCCAGGTTCGACTGTATAACATTTAAAACCAAAGAGGTAATAAGGAAAACATAACGAAGGATTCAAACCTTGAGAGAAAGAAAACAATTAAAGATTCCTTTTACAGTTGTTGACCAACCAAAAGGAATAAAAAAAATAATAAAACCGTGTTTTATCTTTTCGTTATAGTCTAGAACTTAAAAGGTATACCAATAACTTTTAGATTTGTTTAAAATCTACAGGAAATAGAAGGATATATATGCATGAACCCTACATTATGTCCCAAATACAGAAAAATGCCCCATAACCTTTGTTGTTGATGCGGGTGAACATAAAATCATATTAAAAAACTGTTTGAATAGAAATCCTGAAAAATTCAATGTTTGCCAGCTCGGACAGTTTACCTTTGTCATAAAGAACTAGATAACATACAGTTCTGAAAAATTTATATACGTAACATTTAAAACCAAAGAGGTAATGCGGAAAACATAACTGACGCTCCTAACCTTGAGAACAATTGAAGATTCCATCTTTAGCTGTTGACCAACAAAAAGGAAAAGAAATAATAATAAAATCGTGTTTTATCTTTCCGTTATAGTCTGGAACTTAAAGGGTATAATCGTTTGAATTACGGGCGGGCGTTTAGCACGGCTTTCCTTGTGCACGCCCTTACTGATGTTGACTGCCAGTGGTTTCCACGAAATGAGGTTTTCGTTTATTTGGGCACTATATGGGAAGGGCGCTCTCCTCTTATTTCCTTTCAAAAATAAAAATACTTGACGCGTGTGTCTAGGTGTCCGCCGCACAATTTCTTTATTGCTTGCTAACCTTTGCCTGTTTGGACTGAGAAAAAATAAACTTAAGTAGGGGATTAGAAACATTAACGCAGGAAAATGTCTCGACGTCTTGACAACTGGAAATAAATTTTCAAGCCTCCATGTTATATATGTCCACATTCCCGACCATTATATGCTCGTGCTGTTTGTTGCTCTGAGTTTTCCTTTTAGGTGATTTAGTTTCTCGCTTAGCTTTTAACTCCATTTTCTGTTTTTTTTTTTTTTTTTGTTTCCTCCCTCTTTTAAGTGGATTCCTATTTCCTCTTATTCACAGCGTGGAAAATTGGGATGTCCATAGATTTTAATTACCAACGACTGTCGCGTGCGGGCGTGGAAAGCGGCGCGGCTGAAAATAATGGTTTTGACTTTTAGGTCGCAGTTCTTGTTTTTTTGACCAGAAGAAGGTAATTGAGATTGTGCGGAAAAGTCTCAAAAATCCGTGAATTGCCGAAAAAAAACGTTGACTTAAGCCTTATATATTAGACAAATGTTAAAAGGTTAATTCTGTAGGAAAATGGGCACTGATTTGCATATGCATTTGCAGATGCGAAGACTTTATGGTTTTTAAAGTAATCAACCGCAGCTTCAAAGACTTCCGCTCAGTGTTTACCAAAAATGTGGCTCTGGTAGAAAATGTAGAGCTGGCAAAAATATAATAAAACATGGGATAAAACTATTTTTCTACGTTGAGGAAAATAACAGGAATGTCAGAAAACAAAAGAAAACAATAAATACTACTCACAGCGAATTTGAGTTAACTTGGAATATACGCCCTCTTTTACACAGCGTGGAAAATTGGGTGTCTATAGATTCTGGTTACCAAGAACTGTCGCGTGCGGGCGTAAAAAGCGGTGCGGCCAAAATAATAGTTTTGACTTTAAGGTCACAGGTTTTTCTTTTTTTAAAGATAATTTATCATATGCGCTAAAGTGACAAAAATCCTTGAGTTTACCAAGAAAACGTTGACTTAAGCCTTATATATTAGGCAAGAGCTAAAATGTTATTCCTGGAGGAAAATGTGGACTTATTTGCATAAATTTTTGCAGCTGCGAAGACGTTACGGTTATTAAAATGCTCAACTGTAGCTTCAAAGACTTCCGCTCGATGTTTACCAGAAATTTGGTTCTTAGTAGAAAGCTTAGATCTAGAAAAGCTAATATAGTAGATCTAAATAAAACTAATATTTTGCATAAAATAAAGTAATACAACCATAAAAATATCGCAGATAAAAAAATAAATGCTACACATAGCTATTTTGAGTCAACTTGGAATATAGGTCCAAGACATAACTGTCCTGCAATTGGGCATCAAATCCAACAACTTTATTCAGACACATCTTTGCTCGAGTAAAAATGTAAATAAAATAAATCTTATAGTGGGAGTTTAAAAAAAAGGCTCATTTTATATACAATGAATAGAGTTAGAATATAAATTACCAGTAAACTGGAAAGAGAAAATAAGTCGACATACTCCCACTAATGAGTCTGGTATTGTTTCGATCATAGACAAAATAATTTTGAGGAATTCTTTGCATACTCTTCATTACACTGTTGATACATAAAAACTCAAAATGATCAGAATTATACAACGAAAATAAATACTTTAAAATCATTTGTGCCCTTATTCCTTTACGTTTTGATTTAAGCAGTCGCTGTTCTTCACATGACTTGATTTTTGCAAGATAATCATTACGTAGTCCTCCGCCAAGCATTAAATGGTTTTTAATGCTTGCAATGTTGCTCTTCCATGCATTAAATGATTCCTACTCTCTTCTAGCTTGAAAACTATCACTTTTACTTTTTAAGTTGTTTCAAAGTATAAGAGATTCAGCTTCTTGATTTTTTGCAATAGAAATTGTGCCAACTTATGTTTCTTTGAACTAATACCCACACCTCCACCCCCCTCCCCAGTGATGGTTGTTTAAAAATGATTTATAATTCGGATCGAAACAATTTTCTGTACTGAAGAGCAAAATGAAATTTGTAAGAAAGGGGGAACCATGATCTTAAAATCGATTAAAATAATAGTGAAAACTTGCCTGGTTCGATTAAAATAAAACGTACATGTGCACTGTGCAGCACTGAATCTAGGGAGAGGATAAGAGCTAAAACTCTGATGACAACTAAGTTTTGAAGGGAATACGTTCTGATGTAATCAAAAAAACAGCAACAAGTTGTCAATTTTTTCCTCTAGCAATGTTGCTATTTTCCAAGAACGTTTAATTTGTCAAAGTGTTTTAATGAACTCACCTTTGCACTGCCATTGAAATCTACCATTCTCTTTGAGAAATGGAGTGCTTAATATAAAAGAGTCTTCCCATTGTTTGTAAATGATGCTGTTTATTGAACCTGTCATTCCCTTCGAGATAAGATGTTAATTTAAAAGACTTTCCCCAAGTTTGTGTATGATGCTACTTAAATTACTATCCCGGCGGTCCTATTTATGGAATTGAAATGGGGAGAATAGGATCATCCTACATATCTGATAGCGTACTAGATGACTAATGTTCTTCTTTTCTAAAAACTTGCGTGAAGAGTTAAAATTAACGATGTTATCGCTGCATTTACACAAAGCATTGAATTCCACATAGAATCAATCCTGCAGTAATTTATGTACATCATCTTAAAATTTAATTTAATCGCAAAGCAAAATTTAACCTCAAAATGAGGTAACTGTTTTTCAAAATTATATTACCATTTCAAATTTTAATTTTTTTCCTCTCGAATTCATAACCTAATGATCGTTTATTTTTTTCCTCTTAACTCGAGTTCTAATTTTAGCCGCTTCCCATTAATAGAAATTGCAATAAAGCGGTTCATCCTTCATCGTTTCTTTGTGAACCCGCGTTTGAGATGAGGCCTAACGTAATCTTCTAAACAAAGGGAAAACGAGCGTGTGGAAAATGAGGCGCTCTTCAAAATACGACCGTTGTGAGTGGGCCATCTTGATTGTTTGCACCCACTGACGCGGATCTGCTTGAACATCGAGAAGCATAAAATATCTAGAGATAAATCCCAGTTTGAAAGATTTCTGGAGCAAAAGAAATCGCCCACACATTGCAGAATTAATGTTGAGCTATATGAAGATGTTCTTTTTTGTGATTATGACATGTTTGTGCTTGTTCAAAGGAAAACATGGACTAATGAAGATATGAACGACCACTAGACATGGTTTGACTATCCACCTTATTTGAACCATGTTTGATGGAATTTGAACTATTTGTTCAGAAATATGAGGTAAAGAGCTAAAAAACAATCAAGACTACGTCGGTCCCTAACACATAGCGACCTACACAATGAAGACTACTTCGGTCTCTAACACATATTAAATATATATGAATGACCATCAGACAGGGTTTGATTATCCACCTTATTTGAACCATGTTTGGTGGAATTTGAACTATTTCTTCAGAAATATGAGGTAAAGAGCTAAAACACAATCAAGACTACTTCTGTCTCTAACACATATAAGTGCCTTAATCTCCATCATTTCCTTCCCCAAATGCGGGAACTTTATTATTGGCGTTTATACGATGTGCAGTAATTATTAAAATTTCAACGAAATTTGGCGAGAAATAATCTACAAAACTATTTACATGCTTTTTATTTCTACATAAAGAAACTAATACATTAATCTCATGGCTTTTTCAGTCCCGCATACGTGCTAAAAGTAGAAAATTTCAACATCAATCTGACTCTTTGGCTAATTAATATTTTACCCTTATTTAAATGTATGGAAGCTTTAACAATGCACAATATTTTAACTATCTGTAATTACAATATAATTGCTATGGCGCCAGTATTTTGAACACTTAATTTAATGAATACTGTTTTATTACTCAATGCAAAATTTAAAAATAAAGTGAAGTATGTGCTGTATTATAAATATCGCATAACTATTATAGCACATTTGGTTTGAAAATGGCAGATTAACTTTCTCGGTTATCTTTTGTATCCCACCTTTAATAAGGCCTTTACATGTTTCACGATTATTTTAGAAAATAAATTAATTTAAATGGTAGCACTAAAACTAAGTTTACGCAATACATATTACTAGTTGATCCCCGCAGAGCATCTGCGGGTCGGAAATTAACCATTTTAAAATTGTAAAAAACGCTTTATATTTCGAAAGGCTTCAGTAAAGATCGCTAGATATAAACATGCGCGATATAAACAAATTAAGGTGTTTCCACTCCAAAGAATCGGAAATTGAAAATTTATTTATGAATGGAAATACTTTTTAAGATATAGAAATAAATTTGTTAAAGCCCCGTAAGTTAAAATAATAAATACAAATATTATTTTTTTTCTTTATGGTAATCATTAAACAATTTTTAAATATCGTTATGACATAGCTTGGTTTTTGCATCAAGTCAGTATTGTATCGTACCGCAAAATTTAATCGTAACTGGTCCACGCTAAGTGAAATATATATATATAGATGTTCAAGCAAGCTTAGTTTTCATGGGAGCTCACGGGAGCTCAGCTCTTGCACTTGTTTCTTCAAATAGTGGTCTTGGACCATTATACGACAGGTTAGGGCCCTCCTTTTTCCTCATCGTGATCCCTCGAATAAGGCTGTTCTTTAATAATGCCAATAAGCACACAGGCCCGCTTCTAGCCCTCTGAGCGCCCACGTGCAAAACCTATCGTGCCGCCCCTTCAATGCGAAGGTGGGGAAGGGTGCTTTCATCATCATTATTACTATTATTTTATATAGATAACAGTATATTTTGTTGGAGACAAAAAAAATAATTTAAATGTTATTTAAATGCTCTGCATTCACACCTTTCTAGCATCTTTTTTTTTCCCCGTTGGTGGCTCTTACCTACTCTGCCGTAAATCAAGCACTGAACGTATCGCACCTCCAATGCACACAAGAAAGACACGGCTCAAAATTGACTATTTTGACGCTCTCAGAAATTTTGGCGCTCTCAGAAGAGCATGTAGAAATTTTTGACCTTAAGTTTAAATATGGGGGAAATTGAGAGGAGGGAATCGAGCCCACCTTCAGAACGCTTTGCCTCCAGTTATGTCATAAAAAAAGATGGGAGGGGGATCAAAAATATTATTGAAAAATGTGTTTCATTTATGATCAGCGCCCAAAATGAAAGATTTGAAAAATGGACTATAAAAATTTGACTGTAATTCTGATCAGAAAACATTATTTTAATACGGGGAATGGTAGTTCTGATATACAGTAAAACCTGTAGTTGACCACCTTTGTAGGTTGGCCACCTGTCTAAGTTGACCACTTTTGTCAGGAACGGAATGAGCCCTATATTGTTTAATGTACGGTAGGGAAACCTTTGTAACTTGACCACCTAAGTTGACCACCTGTCCATGTTGACCTCTTATGTATGCCAAATTTTGGTGGGAGTTTTATAAAAGAAACCTTTGTAAATCGACCGCCTAATTATTACCATATTTATTTGTTTATCTATTTTTGCAAAGTTAAAAAAAATAATAATTTTTCCAGCATGTTTTTTATGCTATAATAGTAGACCAGTATTTGTCTGGATGGATGAAGCATCAATATAAAGTTTGCCTAAATGTCTTTGTAAGCGAACCATACAGGAAACTATGAGAACTCTTTTATTCTTTAAATAAATTTCTTCTTTTTTCTTCTATCTGAGATAGACATTTGGAACAATTATGTGTTTTTAGGAAATCTTTACCATAAATAAGTAACTTACATAATTAATAAGATATTTATCTTTATTTTAACTAAGTGCTTTAATTTTAAAGTTGTATAGTATACATTGTAAGTCATTCACATTAACGTTATCTAATGATATTTCAGATAATTGTGAAAAAAATAGCTAATTAGTAATGTTAAAGTAATTAATACATGAAGTTATATATTAATTAGTTACAAATGAATAAACGGGTAGTGTAAGAAGTGACAAAAAAAATTCTCCACCGTCTATAAGTTGACCTCCTGTCTAAGTTGACCACTCAAGTGCTGCACTGCGAGTGTTCAACTTACACAAGTTTCACTGTACTCGTAATTTATGCCTCAGTTGAAAGCTCTTAAAAGCAGCCTTTTCCCGCCTTTGCCAAGAAAGCAGATTTAAAAAGTTTATTTATGTTTCTTATTTTAAATTAAGTAATAAAACGTTTTATTTACTGCTTAATGTAACAAGAACAAAGAACATTCTTTTAGAGCATAATTTTTCAGTAAGTTCGCTAAAAGTTTAAAATGATTAATTTATAGAACTTCATTTTTATTACACTAGTAAAGGTTATATCTAAATAAATACGTACAAAAAGTCATGTTTTATCTCACATATATGACGGGACGAAGTAAAAATCCGAATGAATAAAATAAAAAAATTTTTAAAAAATGGATCACGGGTTATTATTTCAGATTTAAAAAGTGTTTTAAGCACATCCAAGTAAAATGTAGATTTATAGAACTTTCGAGCTGGTTTCGGACAAAGAGCCTTTATACACACGTTCTTAACCGCGGTCCGGACGGCGAACCATTCAGATCCGCGGTCAAGAGCGTGCGTGTAAATGCAATTTTAGGACGCTCAAGAACGCGGTTAAGAATGACACTCAGATGCGCGCTCCAAGAAATGATGCATTTTACATACACTTTCTTAACCGCGCATCAAAGTGGGAGGATTGGACAATTCTGCAGGCTGTGGCTTCTGTAATAAAAAATGCCTTTTGCTCGGTTTTGTGTCTGAAATAAAGTGATGCATGTTATGTATATATTATTGTGATACATTTGTAAATTATTTTTCTTTTATGTATTACATTTTATTGTGCTTAGAATGTTACTATACAAATAATTAAAATTATCTAACCATTTAAAAGAAAATGTGCATACGTTACTTTTAAGAACTATAAATGAAAAAAAGAAAAAGATGATTAAAGCATTCTTTGTTTCCTAGCATTTTCGTTTCAAATATTTGATTTTTTATACTATGAAGGATTGTAGATTAATACAGTCAATGCAAAATTTGTTTCTTTGCAAAATCCAAGCAACTTAAGCGCCCTTTACACATACGCTCTTAACCGCGCGACTGAACGTGGCGCATCCAGCCACGGCCAAGAGCGCGAGTAAAACCGTGGCGTTCAAGAGTGTGTTGCAAAACGCACCACATTCTTATCCGCGCGCAAGAACGTGCTCAGATGCGGGGCGTTCCAATGAAGTCGCCAACAGAAGCCCCAGCCTGCAGACTTGTCTATTCCTCCGACTTTGATGCGCGGTTAAGAACGTGTACATAAAGTGCATCATTTCTTGGAGCGCGATCATGAGCGCGCATCTGAGTGTCATTCTTAACCGCGTTCTTGAGCGTCCTAAAATCGCATTTACACGCACGCTCTTGACCGTGGATCTGAATCTCTCGCCTTCCGGACCGCGGTTAAGAACGTGTGTGTAAAGGCGGCTTTATGTTATATGCATTTCCAGTGCAGCAGACGACAAACTTATGTATGAAATTATCGTTGCTAGACTTTTTTTAGATTAAAATTAACTTTTCTTTCCAAAAGCAGACGATAACTTATATATGAAATTATCATTGCTAGATTTTTTAGACTAAAATTGCTTTGTCCTTTCAAAAGCAGACGATTCAACTAGATAAAAACAATTATTCTTTTTGATTAACTTTATTTTATAGCATTTCGAGTTAAATTGATCAACGAATAAATTAGGTATGACGGATATTTGATGATCAGAGAATTTTTATGCGAGTTCTTAGCTCTATATAAGGAATTGTCTTCCTTTTGAAAGATAAAAAGCAAGGAATATAGCAACAAATAAAAAATGTGGCTTACTACAAACTAGTATCTTTATGCAAAACGGTTTTCTCCGTAGTTAAAAAAATTAAAAGTATGCGTAGTGCTTTTAGGAAAGAATTAAGAAAAGTATTTGAGAGTAAACGAGTAAACGTAGTGTGCTCTTTACAAAAGACCAAGAGACTCCATGTGAAAGCATCAATAATTTAACAACCGATGATCTGCCGAAGTGGAAGTCGGTATGAATGAAAATTAAATGCAAAGTAAGTACGAGTACTAACGAAGATATTCATTCTTGTACACCGATTGAAGGGGAACATCAAGAACAAGTAAGAATACTTTATTTGATGCATTATTTACAATATTTACGCGTTTATGCAGCAAAGATATGCGATTATATTTTTCTCTACTTTCTTTCACCCAAATACGTCGTTTCAGTTTCTTTTCACCATTTAAAGCAATTGCTGCAATACATAATGCCGCAGCAATAGTACGATTTGAAAAAAATGACTTTTCTGGAGAACATTGACCATAATTTTTGTTTTCATAAATCGTAAGTTGAAACGAGGAACTTTTTTTTTTTTTTTCTTTCTAATGGGGCTGCAGTATTGGTCATCAACCATTGCAGACCTAGTGCGTCCCCGGATATTGGTACCAACTCTTTCAGCGGCACCGCAATGAGTGTGGTACCATTGCCGCAATTTTTTTGTCGCTTAGTTTCCCCTAGATGGGGAATCTGAGCTCTCGTTGATGCAATCTGCACTAGGAATTTAATTTAGCCGAGAGTATCCATGCCAAACGGATACTCAAGGGATCTTTAACATGCCGCATAATCGTACGATATGGACGCAGACGATTTTCTGCATCTTGAAAATCCACCGACTTGGGCCAGGTTTGAACCTGCGATCTTGGGCACACGAGACCTACGTCTTACCACTAAGCCACTCTGTCGACGAAACGAGGAACGTTGCTAATTCCGAAATTCCGCACACCACTGTGTAGGAACTTTAATGAACGCCCCGCATCTGAACGCGATCTTGCGCGCGGTTAAGAATGTGGTGCATTTTTCGACACGTTCTTGAACGCCACAGTTTTACTCGCGTTCTTGAGCGTGGTTGGATGCGCCACGATCAGTCGCGCGGTTGAGAACGTATGTGTAAAGGGCGCTTAAGGCTGCCAAATTTTTAATTCCAAAATGGGAACATGTCCACATTTTCAAAGTGAAAAGTATATAGTACTATATGCACTGCACACACCTATGAAAAATATTAAAAAATGTTTACTAATTGAGAAACTCAACGTTATTAAAGCACAAAATTACAAAAACATACGTAAATGTGTTTCGAAATTACAAGGAATATCTTCCTCTTTGCTAAAAACGGAATTACTTGTAATCTCGAAGCACATAATACGCACCAATTATGCAGATTTCGTGGTTTGATTTCATTATTTATTTTCTTTTACACAAAAATATTTTGTTTATTTCTCATTTCAAGGGTTATATAAAATATTTTGGTTGATTTTTTTAAATTGCGGCGAAATGAGCACAAAATTCGCAAAAGGTGGTCCCTACCAGCTATTTTTAAATGTGGTAAAAGTTTTAATTTCGGACTGCTCCCACAAAGGGGGAAGTTTGATCACCATGGTAGTAGGTATCAATTGACAGTTCTGCGACCACAGGGGGATTAAGGATCGACCACGCCCCCCTCCACCTCCTGGTCCCCCTGCCACGCCCCCCTCCACCGCCTGCCGAGTAGGGTTGAGTAGTAGGGTTCCTGATACTATCCTCGTAGAAGATTACGGGGGTTTCTGAGTGGAGTTGCGTTGTTACTCTGCGTCTAAAGTTTTGTTTTTAGGGATGGCAACGGTGATATAGCGGTTGTCATGACAACGGTTACCAACTAAAATTGCTCATGGCGCCACCTAGTGAGAGAAATTATTTTCCATCTCTTCAACTCACATCGCTCATGGCGCCATCTAGCGAGAGAAACATTAATTCATTCATTTAAATATATTTTTCGGACTTGGAATTATTTTATTTAATTTCTCTTTCCCAGATCGGGAATCGAACATGCGACCTCCTGCTCCAAAAATCATTTGACGCTCTGATGGCTACGCGCTTTAACCATGAGACCGCCAAATGATTTCAGTAAAGTACAGTTTAAATCAATCTTAATATAATTCTTTTTCAGATGTTCGAGAAGAACGATCATGCTGCCATCTAGCGAGAGAAAAATTATTTTTGGACTTTTATAATATTATTTTTTTTTCTTTTACATTATATGAATATAATACTATATGAGAATCATTTTATTTTTAATCATGCCATCAAGAGAGGAGGTTGTGTGGATAGTTGTCCTTTATATAAGTATTTGTCTTCTTATGAGTATAATATATTTAGCTACTTTAAAAACTGATTTCACAGTGGATTTTTTTACTTTTTCCGAACGATACTTCTAATTCAGTCATATCGTTTCGAGGATGATTACTTTCAACGTGTCGAATAATCATTTTTCCTGCTGCAATGAAGAAAGCTTACCTGGATCCGGCTCGAGAGGCAAGTTTTACTGGTGTCGATGCATTATTTCGTGCTGCGCGGAAAAGTATCCAAAAAAGACATCAGGAAATGGTTGACGGAAACCGACGCATACACACTGCACAAACCTGTGCGAAAGAAATTTCCGACAAACCGCGTCATCGTTCATTCCATCGATCATCAATGGCAAGCAGGTTTGGTAGATGTTTCAAGTTTACAAAAACATAATCGTGGTTATCGATACATATTAACATGTATAGAAATTTTGTCAAAATATGCCTGGGCAAAACCTCTGAAAACAAAACAAGGACGAGAAACTGTAAATGTGTTTCAATCCATCTTTTCGGAGCGAAACCTAAATTACTTCAATCCGATCAAGGTACCGAATTTAAAAATGCTACATTTCAAAAGTTCCTAACTGAGAATCAAGTCAAGTTTTTTACTACATTTGATACGACAAAGGCATCAGTCGTGGAAAGGTTTAATCGCACGTTGAAAACGAAAATGTGGAAATATTTTACTAGTCGAAATACATATGATTTTATAGGCGTTTTAGATGATTTAGTGAAAAGTTATAATATTACTTACCATTCAACCATCAAGAGAGCACCCATTGAAGTGAATGCAGACAATGAAATAGAGGTATATTTTACTGTGTATATCGACGTTCCACATAATGAAAGAAAACCTTGTGTTTATACCGTTGGAGATGTTGTTCGTATTTCAAAGCAAAAGCTGACTTTCGAAAAAGGATATGAAACAAACTGGACTGAGGAGTTATTTATTGTAACCGAATGCGTGAGAAAAACCATCACCATATATCGGGTGAAAGATTTACTCGGAGAACCTATTCAAGGTACTTTTTATTCTCAAGAACTACAAAAAGTAAAATTGAAGGAAGAGTTTTACAGTAGAAAAAATATTGAAGAAGAGGAAAATGAAAAATAAGACTGAATATTTTGTAAAGTTTCGCGGATATCCCGATAAATTTAATCAATGGATTCCAGCCTCTCATTTGTCAAACCTATAAATGTTAGACGTGCCAATCAATTTTTCTCATTTTGCATCATGAGTTTCTCGTGACACTTCCGCGCGATAGCTCCATGAATTATTTCCCCGAGAATAAGATTTCTCATTTTATTACGCGATTACCAACACCCATAGAATTGACTGGAGAGTGGGAATTATTCATCTAATGCAGTCTAAATTATGTGGTTATGTATTCTAAAAAACAAATTGACTGTAGAAGTGAAGTCTCACTGCGTGATACTTTTATATTGTTACACTTCTAGGGTCAATTTTTTCCGTTATGTGTAATTGTTTGAATATTTACAATTGTCTTGAAACGATCAAATTAAATGAATAAGTACAAAATAGTTGATGGGGTGTGATTTAAAGTCACATCGGGATGGTGGTGGGACCATCAACTTAAAAATAAATTAATTTCACTTTCATGAAGTAAAATATTCTATGTCCAAAAATAGTTTTTCTCTCACTAGGTGACGCCATGAGCGTTTCATACCTTGGAATTAAAACTAAAAACATGTTACCAATTCAAAAATAATGTTGCCATTTGTGAAAACCTAAGTTGGAAATCAAAAATAACTTCGGAAAACGACTAAGTCCGAAAAATAATTATTCCTATTTTTGTCACTAGGAGGCTCTTCGTAAAAATACGTTGTCATGGAAATCATTAAATATTCTATGCTCAAAAAAAGTTTTCTCTCGCTAGATGGCAGCATGATCACTCTTTCTAAAACATAAAATAATTATATTAAGATTGACTTAAACTGTACTTTACTGAAATCATTTGGTGGTCTCATGGTTAAAGCGCGCAGCCATCAGAGCGTCAAATGATTTTTGGAGCTGGAGGTCGCATGTTCGATTCCCGATCTGGGGAAGAGAAATTAAATAAAATAATTCCAAGTCCGAAAAATATATTTAAATGAATGAATTAATGTTTCTCTCGCTAGATGGCGCCATGAGCGATGTGAGTTGAAGAGATGGAAAATAATTTCTCTCACTAGGTGGCGCCATGAGCAATTTTAGTTGGTATCTGTTGTCATGACAACCGCTACATGTAGTATCACCGTTGCCATTCCTAAAAACAAAACTTTAGACGCAGAGTAACAACTCAACTCCATTCAGAAACCCCCGTAATCTTCTACGAGGATAGTATCAGGAACCCTACTACTCAACCCTACTCGGCAGGCGGTGGAAGGGGGCTTGGCAGGGGGAGCAGGAGGTGGAGGGGGCGTGGCCGATCCTTAATCCCCCTGTGGTCGCAGAACTGTCAATTGCTACCTACTCATGGTGGTAAATGAAATTTATTTGTTTGTATCATTTTAACAGTTCTATGAAGCTTTTAATCTTGATCCCTATTCCTTTCAAAGTGAGACTCGATATAGCATTAAAGTAATAGTATTTTCTATATGTTTTCTATACGGCTTCTATAAGATTTGGAACGTAACTAAACTACCTCAAAACGCTAGTGAATCGTGTACTCATTCGAATTGCAAGTTTCCACCTTTACGCTTAAAAAATTCTTAATCTAAATATTTATTTCATTTTTTGTTTATTTTGTTCTTTTCTTTTTCTGATCTTTTCTTTAATAAACACAGCGCAGCCCTGTCAAAAAACAGAGAGAAATAAAATAATGATTATGCTCTTTGAATGAATGCAAATGGGGATCAAAAGGACGTCAATATTTTTCAGTTACACTAGTAGCGAAGTTGTGCTCCGCGCCGGTCAGTACATTTTCAGTAACGACGCTTTATTTATTTATTTATTTTTTTAGGAAAGAAATGCTTAAAAATGCATTTTCCTGATTTTGATAAACTTACAAGACGAAGACATCAGTTTTTCTGTAGGACAGCACACCTGTTTGTACATTACTACCTTTGCCAGAATTCCAAAGGGAAGGGGCGGCAAATTGACAGACCGCCCTGGCGAAATTGACAGGTCTTGTTAAACTTCTCAAGAACATTAGAATCCCATCTAATCCTAATGTTAAATTGGACATTAAGAGGGAAAACATTAGAAGACCACGAAGACCAAAAGAATCGCTACCAGAAGTCAGTAAAGAGCAGGGCCTCCGAGTGTGTCCCCTTCTTTGAACCAAAGGCATAAAATTCGCCTTATGTTCATATTTCGGCTACAGTCCGATGAGTTAAAAGAGTTCTCTTTTTGTCTTAGACCGAGGTCTAAATTTTTTGAAGGGCAGGAGAGGGGAGGGGGGGGGGGCGTCGTTTTGATAAAACAGAAGCTTATCAAGTGTCACAGCTGGTGAAAATAGCGGAGAGGAAGATCCCATGCGCGGCAAAAAAGTTTTTTAATATTTTCAAAAAATCTGTGATGAAATTTAGGATTGATAGGTTGAATTTGCCGCCCCTTTTCGCATGGCGCCCGCGTGCGGTGCACGCCTTGCACGCCCGCTTATAGCGGCCCTGTAAGCACATTTATATAACATTAAAAATATTTAAAAAGCCTTTACTTATTTTAACCTTCCGGAAAATATGGTGTCTTCTGGTTCTCATTAAACCCATTTTACAGATGACAATGTAGTGCTCTATTTGCTTTATTAGGAACTCCTATCTTTATTTCATACTAATAATTATAAATATATGTAATATGACTACGGAGGTCGTTACTAACACGTTTCGTAATTTAGCGATGGTGCATGGAATAGATAGTTCGAACTAGCCTTAGGGATAATTCTTTATGTTCGAAAGTTCTTGGTTATCTACGAGTAACAAGGTAAAGAGAACCGGTTCAAGGGTGGCGACCTCACCTAGCTTCACATCGAAAAGTGTTCCATTCTAAATTTAGAACTGATTATTGTCATTTGGAACTCTGCTTTGCTAATGCCATAAAATTTTATACATTTTCATCAACATCAACTCTTCCGATTAGAAAATGTATTTCAATATTCATCGGCAAATCTTCTAACGATACAGTAGAGTCAGGCCCGATTTACAGTGGTAAACAAGGAGGTCGAGTGTCGGAAAATCGACAATATCGAATAATCGAATCGTTATTTTTCCTTTTTGAGCTATTTTATTTGCAATGATTAATTCTTAGAAATATTTATTTTAACGTTTTCTTATTAAATTAAGTTGTGACAATATTTTGTTGGAATCTTTTAATCGGAGAAAAGACTTCAAGAGTCGTTTCTCCTTACTTAGGATTGCTGCTTTATCCCCCTGGGAAATTTCATGACCATATTCTCATGGGAATTTTAGTGGGCTGTTTTTATTATTTTTATACGGATTTTTCGCTACTGTTACTCTTATTCTTATAGGAATTTTAAGGGATTTTTGTCCTTAATCTAAGGGTGGTTTATGTTAGAGTTTTCTTATTTAAATGCAAATTTCTCTTTAAGGACTGTTGCTCGCATTCTAATGGAAATTTTTAAGTCCATATTTACGACAGAATATTGGAGATGTGTCATATGACCTCACTTCTCTTCTCCGCCAGGGAATGATGCAATATTCGAGATAGCCCGTGCAACGCCGAGCACGGCAGTTAGAATGCATTAAAACTATTAAAAAGTACGCATTTTTTATATTATCCTGTAATTTTTGTTACACGTTTTCAAATTTGAATGTCAAAATTAAAATGAACTTTCAACACACTAAGCACTTTAAAAGACGGTACCTCTCACCAACAATCTTAACTTTTTGATTTTCAACTACCCCTAATCTTTCGATGGTTTCAAATAACATCAAAAGTCTGGGTTGTCCCTCAATGTTATTAATTCACTCACGATTTTTTCAGAATACATGCTGTAATCCTTCCCCCCCCCCCCCAAAAGAAATAAGTTTGCTTGTCATGTCGCTTGCAGTGAATTTAGCGTTTTACAACCAACAGGCCTGTCATTTGGGCGATCAGGTGAGGAGGATCAATTCCCACCCTCCCGACTTTCAAAAATATAATGTACAATGCATGTGTTTATGTTTTTGTTGTTTTTTATCTATAACAGGCATTGGATATATACCACCGCCCCCCTCGGAACATTTTGAAATGACAGGCCTTAAGTCGAAGCCCCCTTCTGCCCAATGCTCTTGAGGGCCTAAGTGGGCATTTCTTCATATCAATGTGGAGCAAATCCATAGAAAACCATGACCGCAGAAAAGTGGCAACGGATCGGTCGAGCCTTTCCGCATTTATGTTTTCCCCCCTCCGATTCTTCCCACATTTTCCTTGAGCCCATTCCACCTTCACCTCCCCACGTAATCGAGTCGACTCGCTCTCTGGGCTTTTCATTGGCCAGAAGTTGATTGTTCGGATGAGTTGGATGGTGAGCTTGCTTACAAACCACCACATTTGAGAAGAATTTGTGGTACCGTTACGACTTTCGCGCTCGTGGATTTAGGATTGTTATTCTGGCATTGGAATTCTTTTCGAACATTTGGATGGCAATATAAATTCAAGTAAGTTATTTTTCTATACGATTATTTTAATACAAATAGCGATTTATCCTTTCCACCCTCAAAGAATGATATTAGTTCATTATTGTTATTAAATTATAAACTTAAGTCTTGACGTGTTCTCGCACGGAATAAGTTTTCATACTTAAACATATCACTCCTTAGCCACTAAACTTCTAATTATGTGAATGACTTCCATTGTTATTTTTATGGATAAGATCGTTAAACATTAAATATTCACTACTTAGACACAAAGTTTCTAATTATGTTAATGACTTGCATTATTATTTTTATGTATCAAATCGTTAAACATTAAATATTCGGTACTTAGACACTAAGTTCCTAATTATGTAAATGAGTTGTATTATCATTTTTATGGATCAAAGCGTTAAACATTAAATATTCGCTACTTAGACACAAAGTTTCTAATTATGTAAATAACTTGTAAATTATTATTATTTTGCGGATATAATCGTTAAACGTTAATCATATAGCTGCTTAGTCACTAAGTCTCTAATTATGTAAATAACTTGTAAATTATTATTATTTTGCGGATATAATCGTTAAACGTTAATCATATAGCTGCTTAGTCACTAAGTTTCTAATTAGGTAAATGAATTCTATTATTAGTATTTTCTTATGACCAGTAGTATCGGTAAACGTTTTTGGTAGTTGATTTTCTCATTCGCTGAGTCTGAAGAAGTTTTTAGAATTCCATGTGCAATTTTGTTTGGGTGCATCCGTATTCGCACGACAGTTCCCCCAGGAATGCCATTGAAGCGTAAAGATAAACACCACCCCACAATGGAACCCTAAAAGTAATCTCTGAAGCTAGCAATTCTAAATGCAGGACCAGTTTCCGCCATTTATGACCACTTGAACAGTAAGAAAAATTGCTGTCGTGCCAAATAGGCGATGAAATTCGTTTTCTGGAAAAATTCAAAAGCGCTTTCACAGCGCCGTTGACCGTCAGGCGGGCCACTCGTTGCCATAGTTACAGGACGAGAATTCCGAGGTTTCTGGTAACTGATTAAAATAGACTTTGATCACAGTCAAACGCACCGGAGAATAATCTTGATCAAGCAATGCAGATTTTTCGTAATGCCTTTTTTTTATAGTTGTGAGTCATTTGTTTTATTTATGAATAATTATTATTTTATTTTGTTTATAGGAGGGGCACATCGATGCGCCCTACCTCTAAAAAGCTCAGTGTTCTGAGTGGTGACTTTGGGCGGGGATATCCCCCCCCCCCCCCCCAGTAAGCACTTGCTACCCTATTAGGGTAGCCAGTCCGCTACTGTAACATATTAAAATGCATTAAATGGAATAGCTGAGAATGTCTGAAACTTATTTGATAAAGATGTTCAAGGCATTTTTGGAAATTCATTTCTTTGCATCAACTATTTTAAAATTGGTTTATTCATGGCAATATGAAAATAATGACAGTATTATTAAAATCTAAAGTGCGAAAAAAAAGTATAACTTGCAAAAAGCGTATCAAGCTTAAAATGGGGTGGAAAGGGCGGGGGAGGGGCACCTTTCTAAATCTTCGCTGCATTTTAATAAATATTTAGAACTTTGTAGTTAATTCAAATTTTTGGTTTTATTTCAAGTACTTGCTATTGGAGGGGGAGGGGAGGGGGGACGATCACCCACTCATTCAATGTCTCCATTAACCGATTTTCACTCAAGTAAATCTATTTTTAGATGTATAGTTTTTAATAAATATTAGTCTGCCGAGTTTTAATAAGAGCTCTAACTTCCGAAGGATCTGCGTAAACAGTTCAGGCGGTTGGCGAGCAATAGCAAGCAGGTGGCGGAAGCCTTCTAGTTGATAAAAAAAACAACTAAAGTTTAAATTTCAAAGTTGAACACAGCAATTGTTGAGATTTTCTTTAGTGGAAAACGGTTTCCATTATTTTTTTGTATGATGCGTTTTCTCGGGATAAAGTATAGAAGAATTGCAATTTAAAGTAGTAAAATATAAAATTAATACTTAATTTATTGTTCTAATGAAAAATTTAGCTGAAAGTTACGATGGACAGTTAATACAGGGCCGCCGAGAGCTTATAATCGGGCCTCAGGGCAAAATACTAAAATGTGGGGCCCGTACACCCACAAATAAAGACCTCCCTACTTCCCCTCATAAAATGACCAAAGATTGTCTACACCTACACTTGCGTCTTTTAGACTTTAATTTTGAAAGATTCGGACCCCATCAATTTCTGTTTGCCTAATAGGGCCTGCCTAAAACTCTCACACTTATGATCAGTTTTTTTTCTGCGTGACGCAAGTCTGATCAGAGAAGAGTGCGTGTGGTGGGAGGAGGGAATAACAAAATTTAACTTCCTATATCTATAGGCATGCCAATTGGTTGATATGTTTCACACAGCAACGCAGTAATGGGAACAGTTAGTTAATAATAAAGGTGATTTTAATTTAATTAATGCAAAACTGGAATTTAATTATTTAGAAGTATATTAATTATGCCTTTGAACTAATTTTTCTTTGACTGTAAAGAATACCCAGGGCAAAGGACGTGAATCAAACATACCGCATCCTGCTGCACAGGTGGGCAGCATTAGTTACGGCCAGGGGCGGACAGGGAAGAAAATTCCGAAAATTCGGCCCGGGCATATTTCAAACAGACCGGCCCTTTGAGGGGGGGGGGGAACTACCAAGGAACAGAAAATGAACGCTAATCAGATATTATGCATCCCCCCCCCCCCGAAAATTTTTGAAATTTACTCAATGACAACAACGAGTTTTAAATAGCTTTTTAAAAAGAATTTTGTCTTTCAAAATTGCAGTAATTTACATGAAACGAGGTAGAGTTGACGAATAAACATGAAAAGTTATGTACTCGTCGTATTCTTTGCCTATTGAGTGTGTTACAATCAGTATGTTAACATGCAGTAAAAATTAGTTCTAGTTATGAAAAAGTTAAAATAAATGTTCATTGTTCTGGTTTCCAGTACTATAACTACAACACACAAATAATAACAGGTTTTCAAAAAAAAAAAAACTCATCCACAATCAAAAAAACATTGCAATATTTGCTTAAAAATTATTTTCCTTTTGAAAGCCATTTAGTGTTTTAAAAAAGGGGACTCTTATTTGCTACATCATCTATTAGGCTTTTCATGTCAAGATTTATGTCTTTTTCACACTACATTTACATCAATGATTCCAATTTGTCCTGAGTTAAATTCTTCTTAACTCGGCAATCGGCTGAGATAACTGGCCGCGAGAAATTCTCTGGGCCGGCTTGAGGATTTCTCATAGCCCTCAGAATTTCCATCACCACAGCTGTATTGAGAAATTCTCAGGGCCGTATTTTGTAGATTGTATAAGTTGACCAAATGTTGTGGTCGCCAGAAAAAAATTTCGAGGATATCTTTGGGGACATAGCAAACTAAAACATATTCCCTTCTATTATGAAAAATAGCTCTCATTAATGTATTTCAAACGGTATCTAAACATATTTTCTACAAAATGTACGCATATTTTCTTAGATCACTGCCTGTTACAAGTTTTAGTACTAGGCAACAATTTGATATTTGCCATAATATTATCTAAAATTTTACAAAACGCTATCTAAAAGTTCTAAAGAACAAAACGAGAAGCAATTTGAAGAGAAAAAACAGAAGTTTAAATTTGGGGACCTTACGTGTCCCCAAGTAGTTAAAGTGTATTTGGTGACAAAGCATTAAAAATATACAAATTTCCCGAAATTCGAGGACGTTCTGTCACCTTAAGGTTGCAGGGATTAAAAATATTGCCAGTAAATATGTTGATATATATTTAAATAATATTAAGTGTCTGCAAAATAGATTTATCTTTCGTATTCATCATAGAAGAGTAGTAATACGTAATATGTTAATTAGCTGTTAATAACTACCGCCCTTTAGGGCGCTGCGCCGCGAGGCAATCGCCTCGCCGCCTTACCCTTTCCCTCCAGCACTGCTCAAAATTAAAGAAAAAAACATCAATTTTGCATTTCTCAAAAGTTTGCACCCCAGGCGGCCGCCTTGAATTTCTATACGGACGAGCCGGCACTGAGAATTTCTCAAGACTGCCCCGAAAGCTCGGCTATATAGACAACTTAGGGGGCAACCAAAAACACAAAACTGATGTATTTTTTTTGACAATTTGGAAAGAAAGAAAAGCAATTTTAAAATTTGGGACTTCCTGTGTCTATAAGTAGTTAGTGTTTTCGTTCACATAACTTACTTGCAATATAAATAATTATATTGCAAGTGAATACTTCTTATCAAAACCAAAGAATTTATTGTTAATCTTATTACTAAGCTATACATATACATTTATGGTCGTGTTCGCTGTCCGAAAATTCGGCCGACGCTCTCCAGCGTGCCGAATTCGGGGTTCGGAACTGTGTATGATACTGCAGTGGTGCAACAAGGGGGGCACCGAAAGCCCATGGCCACCTCTCCCCCGACAGTGATAATTTGGAATTTTTACAAAAATATTTTTTTTACAGTTGAAATAGTTATTCTCACACCTTAAAGCAGCGGTCGGCAACCTAAACTGATTGAAGATCTACTTTCCAAGTTCGGCGAACACCAAGATCGACTCGGAAGACCGGGGGGGGGGGGGTATACATTATTTGTTGAGATGAGTATTGTCTACTTCTAAGAGCAAATGCTCAGTTTTATGGACAAGTATGTTTCATGTTAAAATATAAAAACAATTTTTTAAAAGTCCATAAATTAAAGATATCTACTTTTGTCACTTTTAAAATTTCTGGATAAAACTTTCAAGTAAGACCACATCCCTAGCTACATTTAAATTGATTTTTTAAAAAATAAAATTGGTTTATGCATCGTAAACACCGAAAATTACAAAAACTAAAAAGAAAATAGTTTTTATGGATCATTCGCAAATGATGTCACGCTTCCAGGGGGGGAGGGGGGGTTCGTGAAATTATGACTGGGGGAGGGGAGGGGTAACAAGAAATGTAGCATCATGCATTGTGCAGCATAGCGTGACATGTGACAAAGGGGGGAGGGGGAGGCATAAAATTCATACATTTTAAAACATCTTTTCCTCTTTTCGATTTTAGCAACTCTATCTATTGCGCCATTTTATTTAGTAGGTCGAGAGCTGGATAGGCGAGAATAGACAAAAGTTAACACGTGCAGTTAAAAAAAGGGGGTAAAAGCAACCCTCAGTAAAAAGTTCCCACTAAAATTACCCCGCCAACCCCGCCAATTTTTCCTGCTTTGCAAAACGACGCTGGTCCAGGATCGGGTTTTCAGCGCTACCCCCAAGGAAGCGTTATCATATTAATCCTCCCTTGGAAGCTTGACCCCTTTCCCTGACCCCCCACTGCGTGCCAAAACGGATACCACGTTTTGTTTAATAGTTTTTATTCACGTGAAAAAGACTTTCCCCTTTTTTCCTGCTTTTCTAAATCATGATTGTACAATGTCGTTCTCTTGTTTTTCTTTAAAAGTTAAATTTTTACTTAAAATGTGCGATTTTTGAGAAATGTTTTCCCACAAGATAGATTGAATGCAGATCATTTTTTCGTTTCTCGCAAGTCGTTTACGATATATGTGTGTATAATTAAATTTCAAATAAAAACAGAATACAAGCTACTCAAACATGATTTCAGCAAAGGTTCGATTTTAATTTTCAAATGTTTCAAATGGGGGGGGGGGGGTGCATAGATCTGGTTTTTTTCTTTTTTTCCCTGTGCAAAAAATTAGACTATGTTATGTGTCTTGTATTTTAGTTGATAAGTTTAGACTCACCGGTACGTCATAGCTGTAAAGTTTTTTCCCATGTGATCCTTATGTAACACGATTTAGGAGATACAGGCAGGGGATTATTGTTTTGAACACCTTGCTAAATATTGAATAAATTGCCTTGGTTTAGACAGAGTAATATTAATTACTATTTATAGTCATCGCAAAGTGAGTGAGGCCTTTTTTTTATATAACAGACCTACTTTTAGTCTAAATATTCTCTTCTATCAAATTAAAGGGAAAGTTAAATTACATATTAATATATTTGGTTGATTTTGCATGCATATCAATTAGACTGGGATAAATATATCTTCGAAATTCAAATACAGATTTTGTATATTTAAAGATTTATTTTACACATAGACGTCTTAGCTTTACGGATATTTAAGTTTGTATCCCATTAGTTCCAAAGGAATCTTAGTTAGCGATCCCAATACTAGCTTAATAATCTTAACCCAATACTAACGTTTTCAAAAAGCCTGATCAGCTTCGTAGGTGTTATTCTTATTTTTGGAATTTTTGCGAGTATATTTTTTGTAGAATATTTTTGAGTGTCACATGACTGATCGCAGCTGTGTACACCTGGGGAAAATGATGAAGGACGCTTACATATACGAACTTTAGTTTTTGTAATCAAAATGTGGTCAAACGCTTGTGCTAAAATTTAAAGGTTAAAATACAAAAAGAAAACAAAAAAGTGGGGGGACGATGTCCCCCGGCGTGCCCCGTCTCGATTACACCATTGGCTAACCGGAAGTTTTCGTATGTGACGTATGATTTTTCTTAAAAGCGAGAAATATTTATATATAAGAAAATATGAATATTTTATGCTATTTTGCCAAATCACGAAATATAATAGCCCATGAGCGGCGACTTCAAATGACCAAAATGAATACCGCTCCGTTATCAAAAAATGTTGTGTAAACTACCGCCGAATAATGACGGTTTTGATGAGATGGTTTTACGTTACGACGCCTCCGACATTAAAAGGAAGGTATATTCATATTCCATAAAAATAAAATCGAACCTTTTTAAAAGCTCCATTTTCGGTTACTGTTAAATTATAATTTTCAGCGATCAATAGAACAACAAAAGCATTGTAAAATTTTAGGCTGTAGTTTTCTGATTGCCTTTCCCTTACTTTTTTAAGATGTAACATTTTTTTTTTTACGAAATCGAGTTATTTTTATACAATCTGTAAAAGTTCAAGTCTTTTAAATTTGCAGTAGACCGGCAGGCTCGTCATTTAGGGGGTAGGGGGCGTCAATTACCCCCCTCTGGCTTATGTATGTACATGTATTTTGTTGTCTTTTTAATGCAACATACAATGAGTTTATACCCTTTGCCCCCCCCCCCAAATTTTAAAATGACGGGCCTGTAGAACGGAAAAGAAGTGTACTGATTGTTGAAATATGTGCTTCCCTTAAGGGGTGGGGGGGGGGGGGGCAGATTGTCAGTCCAGTCTAGTAAGATGATCACACTATCCGAAATAAAGTGGCTGATTACCGAGAAAAAAATAAAGATAAAAAGCACAGTTCTCTATTTTTTACTGATGATCACTGATCAGTGAGTGGTTAGGGAACAAGGAATGGCGCTCTATTTCTAATAATCGAACTTACAATTTCAATAATCAAAATTTAAATTAAAAAAAAGTCATCAAACTAACGAGGGAAACAGTTATAATAACTATATCTCTTTCGAGTTTCAACCATAGTAGATGCTCTTGACGAAAAAAGAAATTAACACGTTAGTACACAAATTGCAATAGAGTTTCACAAACGAAGCATTATTTAAAAAAAAAAGAAAAAAAAAAGCGGAAAGTTTTAACCACTGCTATTTTGGAAATTTGAGACCAAACGTATCTTTCTTTATGTTTGTTTGATAATTTTATTTATCTGACTGTACTGTAAAAACCTTTTTTTTTTTTTTGTTTGATGAATTGGATATTTGGTCTGAAATTGTATAAACTACGTTTATGTATAACTTGTTCGAATGCAGTTTTTACATTTGTGTAACTGGGTAAGGGTATTTCGTGAACTTAATACCATATTGCACACATTTCGTCAAGTTTTGAGATCGGCAATATTTGTGTACATAAAGTAATTTAGTAAAAATATTGAAACCCTCACATACGTCAATAGGTTTCCTCACTAATACTGCTTAAAACGTCTTTTATAAGCTTTAATAAATAACTAAAAATTGTGAGTCGTTGGATTTGTATGCTTACATTTAAACTACAATAGAGTATAAATTATCTACCAAAACATCGATTAATCGAAAGTGTTCCCGCCGGCAAATTCAAATTTGCGCGCCGTAGAATTTCTTTGTGTGTATTTGTAAGACGTGTAACAAATTATGTGTGAAATATTACTGTTTTTTCATGTAGTCCTTATGACACTTGGCGCAATGGTTTGTCGGTTTGTCTTAAATATTTGATTACCATAAAAACCAATTATGCAAACACCCCAGGTCTTCAATTACTTACTGTTTATTGGATAATGAATGCTCTATTGTAGTACCATGTTGCTTTGCTGGAGTGCCCGGTGCGATACTAATTTGATTAGTTAGAGGATAAATTAATACCTTGTTTAATAAAAGTTTAGTGGTTTATAATGAAACAAGAAATCTGACATTTCGTTCATTCGTCTTGCGTTTACGATAATTATTTATTACTTTTTAAAAATAGTCTTCCTTCAGAATGAATAACTACGTGGTAAAAATAGAAGATACGTCTCCTTCTCACTGTAGATATTTATTTCCTTTTATCTTTTTTTTTGTTTTGTTTTCTGCAAAAAATTTCATATTTGAAATAAAAATAATTGATTGATGAAATAGATGTCTTAAAATTATGTTAATACTATAAAAGCATACATGTTTACTGTTTAATTAGCACATTTTCCCTAACAGAATTAACTATGTCTCTTAATGCGCAAAACCGCTTTTTTTATGTAAATTATTATTGATTGTTTAAGTAATCCTTTATCCCAAAATGGGTATTGGGTATCCCCCGTTATTTCATAATCATTCAACTTAGTGTAGCTACGAATTGATCATACGCTCTTGATAATTAGATCTTACTTCACCAACGACAAGTGTTTAACACTTTAACTGTCATGCCCGAGATTATCTCGGGCACAGCACTGGTCTTCCAAAATGTCAAGCCTGAGTATTATTCGGGGTATTTTTTTTTTTTGAGTGCATCGCAAGCTCTCAACGAAGTTGAGACTGCACAGTTGTCGACGAAAGACAATTTATGTACCCAAATCATCAAAATAACTTGACAGTTAAAAGGTTAAAGCGTATGTGAAACCATTGTTCATGATTCATGCAAATAGCTTTGATTATCTTTTAAATATTTAACAATGATATTTAAATTAATTATGTAAAATGTACTATTAAATAGAAATATTTTTCTGTGAAAAATGAATTTGAAAATACTTTTTATACTAGAATTTCTTATGCACATTTCGTTATGTTAAATTTAAAAGTTCCAGGGTACTGAAAAAAGTTTTCAAGCATAAATTAAACAAACCCAGAAGCAGTTATTTTATCGTTAATCGTTTACATCACTCAAAAAGCTTGTTAAAAATATTAGTTCGCATAACTTATCTGCTTTTTCATTCCTGAATGAATAGGAACTCTGCGAATTTGTACACAAAATAACAGGTATTAAAGCATTAGCCTATTCTTAAAAATGATATTTATTTGCTAGTTTCTGGGGCTAAAGTATAAACATGGAGAAAAAATACTTTGATGGATAATCAGAGTTCCCTCTATTGAAAAGGCATTTTCAGTTTAATGTTTTGGGCGTGCTCTAAAAAGCGTGCGCATTTGTTTGTCGTCTGTTTGATTGTATCGCACTTTTATTAAATAATGTTTCTGGTTTCCCTTTGATGGTTGCATTAATTTCGCCTTTCTTATCACCGTTCATTGTGCTGTTTGTTTTGAGTTTATTTGCACAGTTTATATTGTTGACCACATGCAATGTTTTCTATTGCATCAGTATTTGAATTGCTTGTATTTTTAAGGTAAATTTTGGTTGCAATGTTAATTGCTTTTTGTGAGGCTTTTTTTTACCCTTTGAACTGAATTGAATTTTTTCAAACCTAACAACTTGAATATTGTATTTATTTCACTTTTTTAGCTTACTAATGAGCTGTTACGCTGATGCATTTTAAGTGTTACTTGCTACTGAACCAGAATCATTTTTAATTTGAATCGTATTAAAAATAGGCAATTGTATGGATGGCTCAGTTAGCCAAATCGATTAACTCCACAATGACAGAACCTAAAAGAGAACTCACGAAGAAGATTGTGCGTTCAATAGAAGTATTCGGGCACTCCCGTTATATTATTTTTTACTGTCCAATGGTTAGAAATATGCTTAATCAAAACTTCCATTATTATACATCAATAGACCAATAGAGCACTTTTAGAGCTGGAATGAGGAAGTTTTTTAAAAATGGAGTTAATCTATTTGGCTTATGAGTGACCCATCTATGGCTGAGCAATTTCATCTGTGAATCACAAAAATTAGTAGGGCACTGGGCCCGTGTTTTTTTTCTTTTTTTTTTGTGCGATTTGAGCGTAAAAGCCTTTTATGTATTTTTTAAAATATCAAAGTTACTGTAGAGTATATCAAAATGTAAAACAGTAACGTCCTTCTGAATGAGCGTCCAAGACCCTTTGCTTGCCCTATAGTATAATTAGATCCTATGGCCTATGGGATGTGGTGCCACTAAGATGATTCTATCGCAGTATCTAAAAATGAACCTTGCTCTATATGAGCTAGCATAGAGTATAACCTCCTGAGACCTGGCATCCAATAAAATGGATGTTTTGCTTTTTCTCCCTGTTGTGACAGATTTTATTTTAGCAAGCAAGACTTGGACTGGAATTATAAAGGAAGAATAGGAAATCACTTTTTAACTTTGAGAATTCTGAAACTAGTTTATTTGTTTACAATATGGCAAAGAACACGAGTCAAATTGGAATTCGGCGCTTTAGCGGTTGTTTTGATTTTCACATTATTTTTTAATTTTTTTAATATTGTTCTAGGATTTTTATACAAGTTTGATCTCTTTTCTTATGTTATAAGTAATGAACAAAATTTCTTTTTATCTATTTTTGTGTAAGTATCGCATAGTTCTACTGTAGTTATGACCTCAACATGCATTCAAATGGATGTGCCCCAGAAAAATTTAAAAATTCAAGTTTATTAACTTTTGACTTGAAAACTAGAAAAAGGTCAGGGGGATGGGGGATGTGCGTAGAATTGAACTACGCAGAAATGTGTAACAACGTGTACTACTCGTACATTCGGTTCTTTTTTCTTTCGTGTGAGCAACTTAAAAGATTTTCCTGCCGAAAAATGTCCAAGCATGCTTAAGGGGGTATTCTAGTGTAGAGGCATGAATTTCGCCCGGTTTGTGAAGCGCCGTACAAAGGGGGGGAAAAAAACTTTTAGTATCCATTTTTTTATTATTTGTTTACTGATGTTTTATTATTACATACAAAAATTAACCAAAAAAAAAAAATTAAAATTGACGAAGTTATGAGTAGTGAAAGTGGGGGCTTCAAAAAAAAGAGGGTGTCCTGGCGTGCATGATTGCAACCCTCCTGGTTATCTGAAAAATAAAAAACAGACCGATTCTTAATTATTATAGATGCCGCTATCGTATGAACCTCGGATAAGTTAAAAAATTTTTTTTTTACAAAATGGCGGCTGTTTGAACAAAAATTTTCTTTTCTGCATCTTTTTTTAACAATTACGAATTTTTTAAAAATACTAAATGAAAATTTACATTTTTGCTCAAGGTTCACACGATAAAGGGATGTATAAAGAACATCCTCTCCAACTTTGAAGTAAATCGGTCCATTAGAACTCGAGATATCCTTACCGCCAGCTCGAAAAAAGTAGTTTCGAGAAAAACGCGTTCAAAGTTTTGAGACACGTTTTCGGCAGTTTTACTTATAGAATGGTACAGAATACTTACATTTTTTTAATTGCCGATTCCTGCTCAATATAAGAAACCTTCCTCTACTTCAAAATGCTCATTCTTCGATGTTCTCTGGTGAAGACGAGCAGTTCTACCCCCCTTTGACGCCTCTGAAGTCCGGAGTTCCGAGCGCCCGATACGCGCTTCGTCCCGTCTCGCTGCAAAAGCATTATCTTCTGAGCCAATCGTGATTCCCATAACATCTAAGATTTTTAATATGGGTATAAAACCTTCATTAAAAATACTAACTGCGAAGGTTGGCTCAAAACTAACTTAAAATAAAACTAAACGGAGAATGTTCCAACAAAACAAGTTTCTATGTCCTTCAATTAAATATAGATTTAAAAGAGATACTATACAAAAAAGATTCTATAAGGGATACTCAATCGGGAACGTCTACCGTCTTTTGTTGACTTGTGGCGGTCGGACCATAACTGGTGCCACGTCACTAAAACGACTATAACTCATGAAATAATAGGAATTTTAAAAAATCCTTTTAATGGCATATTCTTGAATGTCTAAACTTTGGAAATATGAAGAATTTTTTTTTTTTTTTCGATTTTTCAAAATTCTACACTAGAATACCCCTTTAATAAACTTGTAAACTGTGAAAGTGGTTTTTACAATTACCTATTGAACACAAAGAGGACTCAAACAAAAACTGAATCATTCCTTAAAAAAACATAAAAATTTGCCGTTCCTTCAGTAAAAATAAAAAAGGGCTAAATTTTTCCTTAAAAAATACTAAAAAAAGTTTAATAAATAATCTCCAATATAGTACTATTTTTTTTTTCTAAAAATTCCCTAAGTTGACCACCTCCGTATGTTGACCACTTAGTTACAGTCCCTTAGGTGGTCAACTTATGGAGGTTCTACTGTACTTATTCAAAGTTAAAATTATGAGTACAATTCGTAGAAAAGCTATTGAAATTGAATTAAGTGGAATCAAATTATATAAATCAGTAATACTTGATAATTTAACCTTCTGTTTTATTTGTGGGGGAAAGGCCGACTACCGTTCATCCGGTTTCGAATATCAAATGTTGTTTGTCCATTTAGCTCCTTATATGGCCTAAAAATAGTATGACATATACTAAAGGACCAATCCTTTTGTCTCATAGTCAAATTATTGACTTTCCTGATAAGAAAAGTCTGCATCCAAACCCACAAGGGTGAAACCAGAAAATAATTTTAGGGTCAAAATCCATACCCTCCAGTCTTACTCGGCAAACATTATGTATATGAATGCTTACAAATGTAAGGATCCTTTATCACCCCCCCCCCCCCCCCCGAATAATTCCGGTTGCACTTCTGCAAATTCAGGACTTATCTTTGAAGTGGTCTTATCTTAGAGCTCTTTCAGCCCCCTAACTTTCAGCCTCCCAAGCAAGCAAAATTAACTTACGGATTTACTATAATTATATATCATAATGTGTGCCTTTAAACGGTGTAATGGTTTGGTATAATTATGAGTGAAACAATAATTTCAAATAAATTATCGATTTCATATGGAATAGGAAATTTTTAGTCATAGAGTATATGTACTTTTGGGGTTTCAGTCTTGTCCCGAATTGCTTGCTGAAAATCGATCTCAGCAGGCATTCTATTCGTGCAAAAACGTACAAATAGGGGGGAAAAGGCCATCTGCCGGTCTCAAGTGCTTGTGAAGCTTTCAAACTATTTTCTTTTCAAATCTTTTTACATGCATGCGTAAAAAATGCTCTCTCATCACTGTCAGAAACCTTAGAGCTGTGATGCCGAATAGTCTTTTTTAACACGTCTGAGATCGCTACTTCATTCTGTCTAAAATAAGACGGCAGAGGCATAAACAGATCGTTGGCAGACATTGGCCATACTTTGTGTAGGCGTTATGAAAGCATTCCACTTCAGCCATGTTGGCAAGCTAAAGGATAGGATACTTAGACAAATCAAAGGTCCTCCGGAAGTAGCGATTTTCCAAAAATATCTTCGAACAGAAGAGCCTCATCTTACCATGCAGATACTGCTGGTTCGATGACGGAATTCCAGCTGAAACGGAAGAACGATCTCAATTTGCGTGGAAGCATTCTGTGGTGAAACTTCTGAGTATAGCAAGCAGTTTTTACAGCTTGAAATTTCTCTCCCATGTATGCAACAATCACTTTATTTATTTCCTAATCGTATGCATTTCCCACCAAATGTCACCGATATTTCTTCTGCAATTTCAACGTTAAAATTCTGTAAGTACAGACTAGTTTTATTTTTTGCATCCCATTTTGATTGGTTAAATATTGTTATGATTTTCTATTCTGTGATTCATAAAGTTCAACGAATTACGTAATTACCCAATTGTAATTTTAAGCATAATTTTCATATAGTGTTTCCCAACATGCCGTACTCGTGCCTTAGGCTTATATAGCTAATTAGCGAAGGTTGACAGCATCAATAATGGTGTAAATATAATAAAATACATTCCGTTCGTTAGCAATAAAACCTCAAAAGCTGGAAGTCCTCATTTCAGCAAATGTTCTTACTAATTTCCTAACTTTATTTCTTGTTCACACTAACAACTGAATTAATTAACCCATTGACTATTAACCAGATATCCCTCTCCGGCGACTATCATAGCGCATCTCAAAAAATTGTATGACAATAATTATTGATATAAAATCTGAATTTAATGCTTTTTTCTTGTTTTTTGTAAGGTGGATTAATTTTTAAAAAATCTTAAGATTTTACCAACGGACACCATTTGAACAGACAACTGCGAATTACTTCTCACAAACTGCTTATCATATCCAAAAGTATTTCACACTTGAGAATAACGTAATTTTTAAAGTTATTTCTTTCAAACGGCAGTCGGAAATGAAGCTTTAGTATAAAATTAACATACATTTAATATTAACAATGCATATTGCTATTGTTCGTTTACTGTTGATAAAACAAGACTAAATGTAGTGAGAATAAATGAAATAAATAAAAGAAAATAAAACAATTGTTTTTTTGCGATTAAAAAAAAAAAAAAAGCGACACGAATAAACATCGTGATAGAAATTCATACTTCACATTATTTACTGGTTAACTATTTAGAACTTATTAGTCAACGCACGCGTTTAATGTCGGTTTAAGACTGCATAATTGCTTTCTTCGTTAAACAGAAAAGGGAGAGATTACTAAAAGGCCTTGATGTTTAGGTAATGATATTTTGTGTTGTAAAAGTTTCATTTTCCATTCTCTTGCCAACCCTTAACTCGTTAAAGAAAACACATTCATTAAAATATTAATTTGATCTGTTTCGTTTACATATTTCACGATGTTTTATCGTTTTCGTTTTTTTTGCCTACTCTCCCGTAAAAGTAAAAAAAAAAGGTATGAAAGAAGGCTTAATGTATCGTAAAAAATATTTAATATTGTTAGAAATGAAGAAAAGTGAACTAATTAAATAAAGATTGAAAAAGAAAAATTTTGAAAGTAGGATTTTGAGATGGGGAAAATGTGTTTGCTTGTCCCCCTCCCCCCTAATAACTTTTGAGGGAATTGGCCGATTTGAAGGATTTTTTTTTGCATTCGAAAAATCTCGGCGAGGACATCTCATTTAATTATTTTTTGATTCGAGCACTTTTCGTTCAATTTTAAAGTTCAGAAAATCTTAACATTTGCACTTATGGGGGAAATATGAAGCAAATTATATAAGCTCTGGATATAAGAACCAAGTTCCTCTACACCTTATTGGATGCTCCCGGCTTGAAATATTTTTTTGATTTGAACAATTTTTGTTCAATTTTGAACATTTCAAAAAAAGGTTTTAGATTAGCGCCTACGGGGAAATTTCCATCCTATATAAATCCTGATCAAACAGACGGATTAACTTGGAACAAACTTTATCGAAATATCTCATGATGTAGAACATGTAGAGGTACGAAGATCATCCAGAACTAATCAAGCCTATTTTCACATGAAATATTTTTTGATATGGGTTTTTAAGGGTATATCAGAATGAGTGAGTGAAATGAATGAGTGAATGAATAGGTATTGACCGTTGAAAAAGGTATATTTGTAAGTAATTAAGAACTAAATGAGATAGAAATAGCTAGAGATTATAAAAATTGAAGTTAGTGTTTATAGGAGTGTATGCGTGCATAGTTCTAGACTGAACTTCTTATTTTTGCACGTCATTTTGATAGTACCGTTTTATATTATCTCTGTGTTTGATATGCATAAAGTCTTGAGTTTGCCATTTATTTACTGGTGTAAAACTTTTTTAACAATACGCAACATTTTATCCAGGAGTAATTGTCAAAGATTGCTACAATGACGTCGACGTCATCAGGCCAGTAACATTAGCGGTGAGAAATTCCTCGCAGGAATTATATTAGAGGGGAATAAAGAGACATTTAGCATTACAACTGCGATCATGAGAAAATCGTTATAATATTTTGCATTGTCATAAGTATAAATTTATCGATTTGGAAACAAACTGTTTCACATGTTTCAAACACTTATTGTTTGAATATCGTGCAAAATGATTGTAAATTTTTAATGCTTGTCTATTGAAAAAAAACTTTCTTGCCTTTTAAAGCTAACTAATAAAATTTATTTTTCAGAATTTCCAAAACCAAACATATAAGCATAAATCTTGTCAGGAATTTTACATTTTGTAAAAATTTGATTGTTGAGTTATTGTGGAATAGAAGGAGACTATTTTTTTTATATCCATCTTTTTAGGTTAAGTATTAATTTAAATGCTTTTAAAGTTGTCACATTAAACTAAGAAAAATTTGGTGGTTGATTCATAATGTCTGTCTCTAGTATTCGAGTAAAGCAAAAAGAAACGAATGCGAGGTGTCGAGAAATAAATTTTTTTTATAACGTTTATTAAAGTAACTTGGTGAAATTTTTCGCTTCTTGGGTACAAAGTACAAACACTGTACGCCGATTCAGATTCCTATTTGGAAAGCTAACGTCAAAGAACTGACTTTAGTTCCTTGGAGATGGCCAGAAATTGCAGATAATGAAAAGAGCAGTTCTTTCTTGGCGCCCTTATTAAGTTGTACGAAAAAAAAGGGTTTGAAGAGTTAACATTGGGGATCGCTAATAATCTAAAACGTTTCTGTATAACTTTTTCCTGTCTTAAAAAAATGCATTACAACTCTTTTTCTTCTTTTTTTGGTGTTGATAAATTTTCATTCACAAGTTGACCTAATTTCATGTGAAAATCGACCACTTTCCGAAATACTCAATTATTTACTTCAGTATTGCCTCATTTCACGCTCTTGAAGTTAACTGGTTTGGTGTGAAAAAGTCATTTCTATACTTAAATATTTTTTCTGCTAGCAACACATGTTTCTCTTTGCAATTAATAAAGGTTAAAATGACATCTTATGTTTTTCACCCAGTTTCTTTTTCTCACCTAGTGATCAGAGTTTAGTTTGAGCTGTCCTTGACAAGGATATGTTAAAATACCTTGTCAAGGGCGTTTGATGTTAAGGATGTGCGTAAGAATACATCCGAATACCTTTTCCGGCATACATAGGAATGTATGTAAATTACAGGCAGGTATCTTTCGGAATTTTCCGCTTTTTTATTTATTTAGATTAATCCGCTTTTCCCCCTTAAAACACAGTGGTTAATCTTAAACACTTTTAGATAGCAACAAATAAATAGACCGCCATAAAACAAACAGAGAGAGACTTCGGGGAAAACCAACTTTAGCAATAAAAAAAAATGTTTTCCAGGTCCCGCATAAAACAATAGTCGAGTAGTAGCGTTATTGGGATGTATTTTATTTTTACTCTTCTGTACAATCTTGTGTTATTTCAATTAAAATATTATTTTAAACGTTTCAAATAAGTTATGTCTCTTAGTAATTTGACAATTTTTTTAAATCTTTTAGATTTTTGTATTAGAGCCAATTATAAGATAATTTGATACATCATTAAACTAATTATTTTGGCAAGGTTTTTGAAGGAAAAATCTAGCTTGGGTAATATTAAACCAGTTAGCTTCTAAAAAAAATTTTCTTCTTATTTTTGCCAGAATAAACGGTAGAAAAGAGCTTGTCGATGGTAAATTTTTGTCTGCTTGTTGTTGTAGGCGGTATACTTTCAAAATTAACAAGTACATTATAACGTATAAAATCTTTCATCGTGAAAAAAGCGGTAAAATACACAAATGTTGGTGCTGAATGCATATGCTCAAGACGCGCGCAGAAAAAATGCGTTTTCATGCAATCAAAGGGTTGATCAAAATATGAAACTATGTTTCATCAATTCAGTTTACCTCGGACTTCCTTTTATCCCAATCGTAAAATCTCGATCTCTTTCAGTCTCGTAATCCAGGAAAAAACTGCAAGTAGGTTTATATGCAGCATGGATTCCCCGGTTATCTTGAACTAGATTAGCAGGAAATAGGGTTTTCCAGAATAATTCTTTCTCTTGTTGAAACACATAAGTGCATCGTATCGCCGTTGGACAAAAACACCTTTACTTTTTGTCAAGTAAACATCCTTATCGAGTGCAAACAACAAAGAACGAAAGGAAAAAAAAAAGTTTCATTTATTTACTCATTTTTCTTTTATGTTTGTTTTTCTTTTATGTGATTGCCGCTGATCATAAGACAAAGATCTTTTTAGGAAGAATAGTAAAAAAAGAAAAAAAAATGTTCGTATGTATGTGCGATATGCGAGTTGATTCAATTGACTTTCCAATAAAGTTTTCGATTCATTTGTTGACTCTAAGATATTATGTGTATTTTTAAACAGTTCATTTATTTATCCCTTCGGGGAAAGGTAGAAGTTCTAGAATTATTTACTTCTGCGATATATATGCGTTTCTTCTTGAATAACCCAACTACAGAAATCCCCGCTGTCCCAGCACTATGACAAGCTAAGCAACCACGGCAACAACTACGTGACTCGGGTTTAATGCTGCTGCTGAAGTGAATACTTCTTACCTCTCCTAGACTTATTTATAAATGATGTAAAGAGTTCAAAAAGAATGAATAATTAATTTGTGTAGATACTGATTACAACTACCGTATCGAATTCGAGAGCCTTCAACGACATTAACCAGCCCGGGAAATGACTTGTATAATAATATTTAGAAAGTATAATGCAACATGCAAAATTGTTATCCTAGATCGTTAATATAAAAACAATTCATGTTACGGAAATTAAGGAATCCGATGACGTTTGTAATATAATTCAGGATTTATCTGTATATATTTATTTAAAACTTAATATGTTTTTTAAAAAAGTACATAAAGTAGGTGGACTAGATCTACTCACAAGAATTTTAACATTGATTAATTGTATGGTATGTCTAATTTTGTATGTAGCATTAGGGTTATAAGTTCCAGATTTATTCCACCTTTTTTTGTAAAAAAGAGCAAAAAAACAAGATTTAAACTTTTAAAAACCATTTTTAATGCTTGAAGTATTAACCGATCATAGCATAGTTACCCTCAAACTATTTTCTGTGGTATTATGTGGGAACAATGAACGTTGACATCTGTGAATGAGATGAGCATGTTTCTTAAACAATCACCTTGAAACAGTTTCCTTTGACTTACGTCAAATTGACATCTGTGCTCCATCATCAAGGACACTCACTACCTTTTGTTTGGTATTCAGTAATAAAACTTTTTTCCGCGTTGTATACGACAAGCCGAAATACCGCTAAAGAGAGAAAAAAAATAAGTTTTGAATTTTCTAAACTATTATATATATATACTCAAAAACAAGTTACGAACAAAATGTTTTTTTTTTTTTTTTTTTGGTAACATTTTGGAGTTGGGAGGAAATAAGGTCGGCCTATAAAGGTTAGTACAGGGTAAAAAAAAACTAAACCATCGATGTTTATAACATCTTTAAAAACAGTAAAGAATTACCAACAAAGCTCACGAATCTGAAAACATCAGTGCTTTCATTTTTAAACGTTGACATTTTGTCAATCACTGAATTTCAGAAAAATTTGTAGCTGAACATCTTGTTGACGTTTCCGTTTAAAAATAATTTCACCGGAAATGTTTTTGAAAAATAAGTAAAAACACTAAAATAATTGTTAGGACGAAAAAAATTGTTAGTATTGGCTTGTTAGTTGCAATAAATACCCTTAAAATTAGTTAAATTTATCACTCTATTATGTTTTAGAATACCTGATGCGTTTATTTTATTCTTTTAAAATTTTTTATAAGGAGTTAAGAAGACTGCTGACTCAGCCTTCTGTAGTACTGGAATAATACCAGGCTTAAAACGAATGATAATTTTGTAACTTACAAAACGCATCACGGTGTAATATTTTAATTACACGTAGTTATTCACGAGATAATTATCAATTAAATTTCATCATTTCATTATATTTGGGAAAAATTGTGCTTCATTAGCATGAATAACTCTTGTAGAACAATATGAAAATGCATGTGAAATATAACTTATTAAAACTTTCTTAATATTAGTTGCGTTCATAATTAAAATTACAATGAGTACCAAAATTTGAGTTAAAGCTTTGTCTTAAATCAACGAATAGCATTTATCTGTTTCAACAATTTATTCAGGTCATTTAGTTGAAATTGGAAAATTTCTTCCACGGGTCATTTTCTCGGGATTGCAAATTATCGTGAAATCTCGTTTATAACAGACCATTTCTTTTTTTTCCTTTACCTCGTTATTATTTAAATTTTCTCACAGTCTATTAGAGTAATCTGATACTCACCGGTTCTATGAGGAAGACCATATTTCTAAAGCGAAGGATTTTCTTTTCTGGGGCTTCCAAAACGTGTTCTGATTAATCTATATGTGAGATTTTTTTTTTCTGTAGCTAACATATTCTCCGAATACGCTTCGCTTCTAAACAAAGAGGGTAATTCTATAATTATTCTGATGCTTAATTCTTATTAATGCAAACCCTATTGATCGTATCCTTAGTAAGAGCGAGAAGTTGAACTAAGTAAATAATCCTTCTTTTATTTTTGACATTATAAGGAAAATGAGCGGTATAGGATAAGAAATGTTCTCAATAACATGCAAGAGAAGTATTACTAAAGATTCAAGTTCATGCTTGCTGTTGGTTAATAAAAATTTATCGATTTTATAGCTGTTAATTTTATAGCTATTGTCTTTTTTTTTTTTTTTGAAAATAGTACTGGTTTTCATTAAAAAAATACTCGCAAACATATAGTAAGTGTTTGTCATTCGAAGAAATGGTTTATTAACTAATATCACTTACTACAGTAAAACCCCGTTAAAACGCGGGTGTCGGAGGACATGTTTGGCACCCGCGTTACAACATAATCGCGGTATAGTAAAACTGTATCGCGAAACCATATTCACGAAATAATACTCGATTTTGTTGCATCATTTTTAACTTTATCAATTACTAATAACTTTTCTTCTATAGTATATTTTTTTCTTTTCTTTTTTGCTGCCATTTTATTCACTGTAATTTCTGTGCAAGAAGCGCACATCTCAGCTGCGCAATCGGTCTAGCGAGCGATAGGTTCTAAACCAACTGTATTCCGAGAAAAAAGGGCTTAAAAATCTCTTTATGTTACCAACATAAGATTGTAAAGTGGGAGAGGTCTAAAGAAAAAATTAGATGTGGAAGGGGAGGAACGCGCACTTCTCAAATGAACAATGTTTTAAGTGAAAGACAGAAAAGGCCTATCACAATAGGGCTTTCTCTATTAGTGTGTGGTAAGGGGATGGGAGCTTCTTTGGCAAGAATATTTGTGTGCTCGGCCTGGCTTTATTTACAATGGTAAATAAAGAATCATCTTTAAATGGTAATGATAAAGGGTGGTTTAAACGTCGGGGGACATGATAGTCACCGCGGTATATCCGATTCCGCGGTACACTGAGGCGCGGTATAACGGGGTTTTACTGTATTATGGTTTGTACTCTTCATTTGGACGCCGAATTTTTTTTTTTGATTAATTAGTAGATTTCCCCCCCCCCCCCTCCCATATATACATAAACTCATTTTGCTGAAATAAAGAAATGAACTAATCTTCATAGTATTTTATGTGTTTTTATTAAAAATTTAATGACTTAGAATTCTCAATGTTGAAGCCTAGGTATTAAAAAAAAAAAGGTTTTATTATACAAAAAAATTTGGTGTATGGAATAGATCATTATCAATGCATTTAAACCTTTTATACATTGAAATGCATTGAGGAAGGTTCACAATAATTATTAAAAAGAATAAATCTTAAACTGATAGCGAGACAGAAATATAGTTTAAAAAAATCAGAATTAAATTGTACCAATTCTTTGATTTCTAATAGATTGCGTTTTAGTGTTTGTATGTACAATATATACATTTTATAATAAATTTGGAAATTTTCTTTCTTAAAACTACTTTTAACAATTTCAGTCCACTATCCAGGGTTGGACCGATGGGAGGTCACCGTGACCTCCCAAAAAGTTTCCTTATTCGACAAATTTCGTCCGACCATTAGGCAAATTTGGAGTTTTCAATGATTTTTATTACTCAGCAATGGAGAAGTGTTGTAGAGTGTTTTTCATTGTTTTTGTTACCATGCCTAATGTCTCATCTTATCAGTTATAGGTATGTGTGCATGATCGCATTTCAAGATTCAGTAAATTGAGATCTTCCACCCTCTCCAAAATAGGAATTCTGGCGCGCCACAGACGATATCTTTAACTCCAGTGAGGTCCAGATATATTATCCGTCTGCTCGTGCAATAGTCAAAGTTCAACTTTCGTCCGGTAACTCGATAGGTATCGTTTGATAAACAGATAAGAATCTTCTTCCTATTTCGCACCATACCAGGAAAAGCATCATCCCTTTTGGAACTGCAAAAAAGATCCCCGAAACTTGTACAGTGAACACTTTTTACGGGACCGCGAAGCTTCTGGTAAAAGCTTTTTATCAACTGCTTAAGTGAGGTACACAGCAATAAATTTCATTTCTGTGGTAAAAATGGGAAAATGGCTACGTCAAAGCATTCTACAGCTACGGCATTCTTGAATATGATAACTTCTTGAAAGATAAGGTGATAGCAAGCAGCAATGGAACGTTTTCAGAACTTATCATCCATTTGTAAAAGCTATTTACGTGCCGTTACAGCTGACGATTGATTGTAGAATGGGCGTTTGTACACAACTGTTTAACTGTGAGGAGCTTTTCTTTCTGAGTACAGATAGCAAGTAAAAGTATTGGATTCGATTTTCGAGGCAAAATTTCGCTCTTTTCTTAGTTTTGCTTACTATTTGGAAGGTTTCGTTGCTAGTGCATAAAACAATTTCGTTTGCCCCTGTCGGTTGCCATTAATTTAAGCAGTTTACTGTTAAGTGACTTAATCCTGTATGGTATTTTTCTGAATTGTCATCATAATGATGCTTTCAAACCACTTCATATTTATTTTGTATTCATTAATATAAATATAAATTTAGATTTAATAAATAAATAAATAAATAAAATAATAACATTAATAATTAAATAAATAATTTACTGAGTTTGTTCATAAAAACAATTAACGTTGGCCACTGTGCATGAAGTTTGAAGACAAGAATGGAATGGAGATGCTTAAAATGGAGTTGGAAGAGTCATTTAGGGCGATGGGGATACGAAGGGTAAGTAGAGGTCTACTATCTTGAACGTCAAACGTTCCAGTATAAATCTGGGATTGTACTACGAAATAAAGACTGCAGCGGAATCATAAGAGAAAACAGTATCATATTGAAAGACTAGGAAAGACATAAATGCAGTAGTGCTCATAATAGTGATGATCAAGGCATTGAAAGAGCAGAGTATTGATTGTAGGTGGCTGAAATATGTTTGTAATTATATGAGCTCATTCAAGCTTATCCTAGATACATGTATGAGCATATTTTTATTGAAAGGATAAAGAAAACAAAAATTTTGCTTGTTGTCAAATATGTTCTCTTTGTTTAAGCACTAGTAGTAGTGCATTTCTTTCATAAAAGAAAATTGAACTCTCGCTTTCGTCCGTTCAATCATTTTTATAATGAGGCTGGGCAAACATAACGTGGACAGCTATTATTCGAAGCCTCCCCGGTTTCTCTTTAAATTTTGAATTATGTTTCCTCAGTCTCTTCTTTCCCCGCAATTGTTGCTCTTTCAAATACTTTCAGCGTTTAAATGTCTTTGTGAAGGCTGGTCGCGCGTGCAAGTAGACATTAGCGAAATCATTGCTGAGACGTTCATGTGGAATGAGTCGGGAATTGCGTGAGGTTTCGCAATGGGGGTGTTCTATCTTAGAGGAAAGATGAGTGACTGTCTATTGAAGAATACTGGACCAACAAAAGACACTGAAACAATGTTCTGAGTTACGATTCGGAGAGGCCATATGAGACAGTGTTTCCTTCTCTGCGCATGACAAACGTACGGGTGCGCAAAAGCGGAACAAATGCGTGACAAGGTCACGAACCCTTGGCTCTTCAAGAACAAGGGTTTGATTGAGCCCAACCTGTGTCCTGCGCAGAGAATGTCGCTCAAGTGGAAGGACCCGAGGATTTGGGGACTGATAGGCAAACGGGAGTGGATCACGAGGCGAATTTAGACATAATCCTCATACATTGTACATTTTGTCTTAACTAGGTTTAGAGCCTTAGTAAAAATGCAACATGTAACGCTATTTTTAAACTTATGGATTTTTGCTCTTTTTCAACTTTTATTTGAGCGAAACGCTAGAAATGTCACGCAAATAAGCCTCTTCGCCGTGATACCAATTTCACGAAAAACGTATAAGCATAAATCAAGAAAAGAAAGTGTGCATGTGTTATGAGACAGTGCGGAACCCCTTATTTCAACATTTGCAGTTGAAGCTGTGAAAAAAAAAAATAGTCCTTGTTTTTATTTTTACTCTAAAAAGAATTCTTGTTTTATTTTTAAATGTTAATGATTTATAAAAACTTCTCTGGAAAAAGGGATTTGGTGCTTTCAGCAAAAAGACGGTCAGGTGACGAACTGTTATATAAAATGGGATGACATAGGCAATAGTTGAGTTTGTCCTCTTCTAGGTTTGCTTAGTCTTGGTTAAATGACTCAGAAAAAAATGAATTGCTCGCAATCTGGATTTTGGATCCCTCAGATGCAAAAACTGATTTTAATCGGAATCGGATTGCTCTGATTTTCCCTAACCCGTAAAAAAAAAGTTGTATTCAGTGCAATATGCTTTTGAATATACTTGTTACTGAGAGTAAGACACCCAATTTATAAGAGTTTGTTTTCTGTTCTCATTGAAACGTAAATACTGCACTAAATAAAATTCAACCTACTACCTAAATACTAAAAGATGTTCATTTTGTTTGTGTAAACATATATGTAAATGCAGATATTACTCACTTGTTGCTTATAACGCGGGCATGACATATGAGTCTTTCGATGCATTTTCTTTGCAATTCCATAGTAGAACAGCATTCATACCTGCTAGCAAGTTGAGGCCTGATTCCATGGTTGTTATGCATCACAGGATAATTATATCGAGATGTATATCAAGTATTTGGCATGTAAAAGATTTGTATAATTTCTATTTTCCCCCTGTTGAGAGAGAATAATTTGTTTTATCTTTTTTGCCAACTCTGAGTTAAATCACATTTGTAATATATATATTTATATCATATTGATTGTTAATCAATTTATAGTTCTTCGTAATTGCACATACGATAAAACTTTCGATCGATAAATAGTGCTTAGAGATTAATGATTTACCCTTCTATATTGGCATTTCTATCATTTGATTTCCATTAGCAGTTAGTTGTCATCTACAGTCAATATTTCTAGGCTAAAAATAAAACATAAATCTTCGTGAATAAGGAGTCCTAAAGATTCACCTTAAATTACAAGTTTTATATGATCAAACATTATCCGAAATATTTCGCAACCGAAATAGCTGTCGTTCAATGACGCCTTTCTACAATTGCGTAAATTATAGGGCTCGACCGATGGCATTTTTTGGCCGATGGACCGATGCCGATTGTTGACCGATTGTTCCGAGATCGGCCGATGGCCGATTGCCGATTATTCTCCTCTTCCATCGGCCGATGGCCGATGGAAAAAAAAGTCGCTTTAAACCATTAAAACGTGTAGAATTCTTGTCAAAAATGTCATTCAAATCATTTACTATTTATTTTTATGTTTATAAAAGCATAAATGCATTATTCAAGCACCGTAAAATTGTTTGGGGGAAGTTTAAATAATAATTAAAACTGAAAGAATCACTCGCGACTCTAGTAAAGTAATTAAACTATTTGATGGTTAAAAAAATTAAAAAATGCTATATCAGAGAATTTTCAATTCTTTTTTTCTTATCTTTGCAAAAAAAAATACTCAACGACTATTGAATCAGCTCATGTCTAATTCCTTATCTTTCAACATTTTCTCTTTATAACATGCAGCTGCACTGCAAATGCCAAGTGCAGCTGCCTTTATTTTCTTATTTTTTTCATGGAGAGGAATGCAGATGTTATGACACAGACTAACAAATAATCTGGGTTTGTATTTTTAACGAAACTGTCAACCCCCTCCTCTCAGATTTTTTTCATGATCTCCCCCTCCCCCCGTTTTTAAAAGAAAAGCGAGAGCGATTACATGTTTATTTTTTATTAAGGAAGTTATTTTAAGCTCTTTTTCTGAAATAAAAATAAAATTTTAAAAAATTTCGCTCGCAGTATTATTCCTTGTATAGTATATCCCTTGTTCATAACCAAGAGATACTGAATATTGCTTTAAAAACATAAACGTGAGACTCTTTTGTCATTACAAATGAATGCTGGGTCTTAAGAACTAATCTTATTAGATTTTTTTTCTTATGAGTTGAAAATTACACTGAAATACTTGACATGTTCTTTATATTTTCATGAGCACAATGTAAGGTCACCGAAATAAACCAATATTTTGAGCACCAGCAGTTTTCTGTTGACAAATAATCTTCTGAAAACACGTGATCGTTTATAAAAATTAAGATGTATTTAAAATATATATATATATGTTGACAATTTTTGAAATTAATGAAATTGTAGAATTTTTATTAAGGTATTATTCCACCCTGTATCCCAAACTCGTTTTTAAAGAATTAAATTTTTGAAAATTGCAAGTCGAACTTGGACACATAAAATCTCGATCAATAAACATTTATTTATACTGAAAAATTGATTCATATTTTTATCAATATGTTCTATGTTGTATAGGAAATATTCTAAACGGAAAGCAGATGCAACGAGATTGTTGTACAATAGCAGAAAAACTGTCAACTGTCTAGCACGTGGCATCAAAGAAGCCAGAAAAATGCGCTAAAGAAACGAAGTATAAACGGAGAAAAATTAAAATAATTATCGCATAAAAAATGTTAAGATCTATTTTGAGAAAAAAAAGAATGCATTGATCAATTTTTGAAAATAAAGAAATTTTAGCATTTTTATTAAGATGTTATTAAATCCTGTCGCGCGAACTCGCATTTTGAGAATTCAATTTTTAAAAATTGCAAGTGGAACTGGGACACATAAAAGTTTGATCAATAAATATTTATACTGGAAAGTGTTTCTTATTTTTGACCAATCTTTTCTATGTTGTAAACTAAAAATGAAATAATGAAAACAGCCGCACACTAAAAGCAGATGCAACAAGATTGCTGCACAATTGCAGAAAAACTGTAACACTTTGGGATCGAAGACGCAAAAAAAAAAATAAATAAATAAAAAATAACCCGCAAAGAGAAAATGTTTACGCTGGTAAACATTAAAATTATTATCGTACTTTGATTGAGTTGACTTTTTATTGTTTACAATTTCGGAATAATAAGAAACATGACAAACTAAAAGCAGATGGTATAATATTATTGCACAATGACATCTAATGCGCTAAGTCATTATTAAAAGAAAAACGGACAAAAATGAGGCAACTAACCTAGTGTGAAAAACAAATAGCACCCATAACACGCCTCTGTGACTTTTACTTAAACAAATTCTATTTCGCGAGCATTCTGCTCAAAGAGAACTATTTTAATAATGAAGTTTTTCGGGCAGCGATCGCTTAAACTAGTTTTCCGAATTTTTTATCAAATACTTTGTAGAATGACATTATTTTTGTGTTTTTTTTTTTTTTTAAACTTATGTGCTGCCTGTTACTGTATGGAAATAGAAATTGAGCTATGGAGAAAAAAAAGAAAATGAAAGACAGAATGTTTTCTGGAAAGTTGTCACTGCGAAAAACATCGGCCTTGCATCGGCTTTTAGATGTTTTTTACGGCCGATGGGCCGATGTTTTTCTAAAGTTAACATCTGCCGCCGATGCCGATGGCCGATGGCAACTTTGTTGAACAATCGGCGCCGATGCATCGGCGAGGCCGATGCATCGGTCGAGCCTTAGTAAATTATATATTTTTTCGAGTTGCAGCTTGGCATCACTGAGGATTCCAGTTTTTAACGCGTTTCGAGAATTAACTGCTATACTTCATAAGTTCAGGGGTCTTTTTTTTTTCTCTTCAATGGTTCACTTAGGTCGGAGGTTATCTCGTCCAGGAAACTCGAAGATTTCGCCAGCTGAGGTTTAAAGTGACTCATCCATTAAGGAGATAAAAGTTATGACGCTGGGATGGAATGAGAAAAATACCAATTTATTGATGATTCTTTGAACTCCCAGATCCGGGGAATTGTAGCGATCATTGAAACAATTTTTATTTGAAAACCATTGCCGGCTGTAAAAACGAGCTATGAATCGCGAAATTGAGTCTGAGTCGATCATTGCATTTGATTAATTGATGACAACTGTGAAAAGTTATTATCGAAAGCCAATTTTGCAAAAATCTGGAAAATTGCTTTTCCATTCCATCAAAATTTATTTCTTTTCATGATTCGAGTGATGAAGAAAATTTTCGTAGTTCTGAATAGTATCATCATCGGCGCAAAAGCAGATATGAGTCAAGGTCTTCTTCAGAGCATTTTTCTTGTTGGCTAGGATTTTCCAATTTGCAATATTTAGCGTTTTAATTCTTTGTCGTTTAATTATCTTAATTTGGTTCTTTTTTCTATTTATTTCTTCTTTCGAATTCTATGTTCTGTTTTATGGTTAAAACTTATTGCATTGAGTTTTTTGCTTTCATTAAACTGACCAGAAAATATTCTGTTCTGAACTGGTAATACACGAAGAGCTTAATTTGTCCTTTTTGCTGAGAGAGTATCTCATTGATTCTTCCACAACATTAAAAGTACAAAGTTCATAACCTGTTGTGTTAATTTATATTGATAAGACAGAAGTCCGGAGTTATTAAATTGTGCATAATTTTGTGTTTTGTCACGTAGTTCGGAAATATAAAACTACTGAAAATCACGAAAAGAAAAAAAAAAAGCCAAAGATAAGCTTTATCGGAATTGGATGCCCTTATCATAAACATTATGAACATTTTAGCCTTGCATATAAGTTTCATTTAATTCAGTTCTTACTATGAATTCTCTATAACATCTATAAGCATGCCGTTCTGACAAAGCCGTCCTTTACTTTGGCTTTTTTCACCTTTTTCATAAAAAGGCTTTTATGTAATCACATTCTGAATGAAATAATAACTGATGGTAATTGTTAATTTAAAAGCAGAGGATGTCAAAAGGAAAGACTGATGATCAGTCTTCCTTGCAAGCAAAAAGTAAAAAAGCTTTTTATGAAATAAACATGTTTGCCAAATTCCTCATAAAATTACTACGCTTTTTAAACTGTACCTCGTGCGGTTAGTTACGCTTCGTTGAGAATTAATTAAAGATGCTGGGCGACTTCCGCTGGTTGCGCATTCGAACACTGAACTTGATTCAGAGATCCAATTTGACAACTGTGAACTTCAGCGACACTTAATAATTCTAGACAAGTGAAGTACACAGTTACAGCAGCTTTTTGTAATTATTCGGGTGTTTAGTTACATAATTACGTTTAATGCACATGTTTTGCAAAACATGTCTTTCCATGTATGCATATCGCTCATGGGCTGCAATAGCGGCACAACTCAAAAAATCAAGTTTTGAGATAAGAGGGTTTAAAGTTTTCATTGCTAGGGAAAATGCATAAGAAACGCTTTAGTTTGCTGCCATCTTACGGCCTTACATTGAAGTATGGGTTGTGCTAGTATTGCTGATGAAAAGAATGAGTATTTTCATATTTAAATCTGTTCTTAGTCCAAAAAGCTTGTTTTTTGAGTTGTGCCACTATTGTAGCCCATGAGCGAAATAATCCATCGTAACAGGGATTCAAGATCTTACTGTGGCTTCCCGAAAAATTTGTTCCGAAAGTGAAAAATGTCAAGTTTTAGTTCATGTACTAATGCCTGCTTGGTGCTTCTGTATACGCGGTTGCCCGTCATGCAGTAATTTATTCAAAACTTTAAACTATTTTAACAAAGTTGTATATTAATCAACTGCGATTATTTATATGCACAGATAGGAAAGACATTGCGTCTGAAGAAAACTTTATTTTTCTATTTTCGAGAATTGTCAAATATAATAATTACAAGTAGTTAGTTAAAGAAAAGAGATCGATCGTTATAATAATATGCGCAGTACCATCCTATACTTCTTTCATTTAACTTTTGACGTACAATAGTATAATCTGACATTTCAAGTGCTCTAAGAGTGCAAGTTAATATCCAAAGATGAAAAAAAAAAAGTTGAATGAATCACGTTCGTTTTAAGTAAATCTTTTGTACACGGACGCAAATTCGTAATGATCTGTGCTGGATAATTTAAACAACAATTATACATCATTAATCATGAATCGGAAAAAAAACCTACTTGGTCACACCAGTTTACGCCATTCTATCCTTTGCTTTCTTCATTTAATACCTCTGACATACATTATAATCAGACAATTTCAAATGCCCCAAAACTGTAACTTAGTATCCTAGGATGTGAGATGTGAGAAAAAGTTGAATGAATGAAGCTCAGCTGAAGTAAATCTTTTGCACACTCGCGCAAATTCGTAATTCTATTCTCTGTGCTTAGCTATCTAAACGTAAGAGGTAAGAAAGACATTGTGCTTTGAAAAACACTCCTTTGTTTCTCTCTTTTCAAGCATTGCCAACGACCTCATTATGTAAATTGGATCGTCCCTCGATGTTGAAGTAGTAGTAGTGGGGGGGGGGGGGGGGGGGTGCGGCACCACTTTGACAAGCTGTGTCGTTTCATAACCAGCAAAGTTCGGAGGCGTCTGTCTTGACTTGCTGGTGTTCATTCGGCTTCGCCTTCACCTATTTTGTGCTCTTTTTTGACTGTGGTTTACTTTCACCTGTCTCGAGCGTGCGCCTTGGAAGGGATTGTCAGCTCTGAACTACTGTTTGTTTGCACTAAGTCGCCGGGCGGCATTCTCCTGAAACTTGTTCGAAAGTTAGCTCTGCAATGACAGTTTCAGATGCTCTTTTTTTTTTGTCTTTTTAGCATTTTGATCGCAAAAATACGTTACTGATATGAGCTTTAGACTGAAAGTTGCAACGCCCTTTGAGTAGATGCAAATATGAAAAGTACTTATGTGCCTGAGGGTTTTTTTTTCTCTTCCAAGAGTTTCAGTTTGGTTTTTCTTCCAAAAGATCTGGTTCATATTGTTTGTGTTCGACATCACTTCCTAATATAATAAAACCTTAAACAATTATCTTCGTTATATTTTTAAACTTCACCATGTTTTAGACTTATTAGTTCATGTAAACCAGCGCATGAAGTTAGATCACCCTCTCCAAAAGTGATTTTAATGACCTTGAACTCGATATTACGATCATGCACGTAACGTTAGATACTGTTAAACTCAAACGGTATTAAACGTGATATTACTTGTCCATCGAGTTTATATCTCTTAAAAGTACATAATAAAGAATGTGATGTCACATTTCGTCGTATTGGTGGGGAAAAGAGCTACGGGATCATTGATAAATGATGTCACGCTTCGAGGAGGGAGGGGGGTTCGTGAAACTGTGGCAAAGTGTGACAAGGGGAGGGGAGGGGGTATCAAGAAGTGTGACATCATGCTTATGCAACATAGCGTGACATGTGACAAATAGGGGAGGGGGGTAAATATATGGGAAAAAAGCGTGACATCATTTATAAACGGTCCCTATGCCACTTTTTGGGTAAAAATTATTTTTCGCAATTACTCACTCAATTTCAAAATAAAAGGTCTTCTTACATTAGAACCAAATTTCATGATTGTTAGGGAAATAAATAAATAGATATGAATGAATAGTTGTTTTAAAATCAAAACACAAAACTTTATTGCTTATTTTTTTCTCTAAACAGTAGTTGTGTGGCTTACCTCATTTCTCCTTCAAGACGACGATTTGTGAACATCAGAGGGTTAAACTGGTTTTATTAAAAAAAGTCAGTGTAGTCAAATCTTACCGGAGAGACTATCTTTTGTGTTGTTAAGATAGATCTTTTAAAAAGATGTGATTGTTTAATAGTAAAACCATTAAAATTATAAACACAAAACAGGAAATGCCAAGAGATCGTAAGTAGAATATTGAAATTTTAATGAAGTTCAGTTTAGATTTCCGTAGCGATATTTTATTTTTCAGAAAATTGGCAATTACAGTAAAATAGACAGTGGTAGGGAATTTTTTAAATTGGCATAAATAAATTACTTTGAAGGGGGGGGGGGGGAACTACATTCAGTAAGTCGTTCTGTTATTTCACAATTAGCTATGTATAATTAAAGCGCTTGCGTCAATCTTATGGTTATCGGTTAGGAGGGGGTTTCGGGGTGAGGGTATCGGGTTCCCTTTCATTACCGCTTTAATTCTTTTTTCAACAATTTTATTCAAAAACTTCAGTTTTTGAAAAATGTCAAGTGTTTCGTTTTCTCGCCAACACTGGCATCCTATTACAACACCGGATATCCGGTATCCGACAGAATCAATATCCCACACTATATAGTATTATCACCTATATTTTTGGATGGTCACGAAAAAAATCCCGAAAAGGTCACGAAAAAGTCCCGAAAATTCACTTTTGAAATTCTGTAGACACTCTGATTTTGTACATTTGTTGGTGTATAGATAAAGCGTATCAGTTTTTTCTTGCTGCTAAAAATTAAAATTTCCATTGATAGAATAACGATTGTATACAACTTCGGTGGAAATAAATTTATTTAAAAAATAAAATAAAATAAAACACGATTACTTAACTCATAAAGAATCATGAAAAGGAAACCTGAAGCGTATCATTTCGTGAAATATTTTTCAGAATTTATGCTAATAGTTATCTGAATTAAAATATTGGGCACCTGAGTATCGTTGTGGAGTTGCACGTAAAACTGTAGATATCAAAAATCGATTTGTAACGACCAAGAAAGCCATCTGTCAGGCTACAAATGGCTTTCTATTCACTGGTCAAAAGAATATTTTAACCCCTGAAAGGAGATTGATATAGATTTAGAAACAAGGTATTTTGGTACTTGTCTATTATAACGGGGACCAAAAGCGACAAGAAAAAAAAAATCGCCAAATTATAAAAATATATTTAAATGTAATTACTCAAATTGCGAAATTTTTTCTTGTTCCTTTTTGATCTCCGTTATAACCGACAAGTATACCCACATTGGCAAAAATTTTTCTTGCCCCTTTTTGCTCGCCGTTATAAGAGACAAGTACCGCTGTCCTCAAATCTTATTTTTTGGAAAAAGTTTTAAAATTTTGTTTTGAAAAAAGTACACCAGAATACTTAATTTTTTTCGAAAAGCTCTTAACGTTTTAGCCAATTATCGCTCGTAAACGTTATTGGGACTCTATAAAGTTAGGGCCAATTATCGCTCACAGGCGACAATGGTGGCACATCTCAAATCCTTTAAAAATGTACTAATTATTGATATTAATTTTGAATTTAATACAGTGTTGCAAAAAACCCACCCACCCAATAAAACCCGGGCGGGTTTTTTCTTTCACCTTTAATGAGAGTATCTTGACTGTGCTGCCAACTTGTGATGGTTGTAGTAAAATACATACCACGGTTATTTTTTTGTATCTATTTATTTATTTCATCCATGTTTAACAAGTGTACGGTAAAAATAATATTCAGATTTATTTTAAAAAATTATATTCTAAAAATATTTTCTTATACAATTTTAAAGACTTGACCGTGTATAGTTATACAAAATTGTTTTGCCTTCTAGTGATGGTTGTAAAGAAGTAAATTTCTTTTATTCCCTTAATTCTATTTTTTTGAACCAGGTTTAATATAAGTATATGGCAAAAAGAATAAATTCTGATTTATAAAAAAATTTAACAAATTATATTCTAAAAATATTTTTCATAAATTTAAAATTATTTAGAGCAAGTAAAATAATATTATCGTACAATTTTAAAGAATTCGTGGAGGATAGTTGTATGAAATTGGGGAAGTGATCATAGGTACTTATTAAAAGTGTAAAATAAAAGCAGGTGTAAAAAATAATTATAAATTAAATTGAAAACAAATTGAATAAAAAAGTTCCTGTAATTTTTTTATCAAAAATAATTGTTTATTTGTGCTACTTATAAATTGAAAGATATAGGCAATGAAAAGGGTTAAATGAATGTTCATTTGTCACTAGCTGCGATCAAACCCGACCCCCAGGCTAAGCCAGTAGCCTCTGAAAATAATCAAATGTCAATTTTCTTTTTATCTTTGTCAGAATATTCATCCTTTTATGCATTAAGTACATGGCAACAAAACATTAGTTAAACGAATATTTATTAAAATGAGAACCTAAAAAAAACCCAATAAAGCCCCCCCAAAAAACCGGTACTTTTTTAAAAACCTCATAAAACCCATGTAGGCTGGGTTTTTTGCAACCCTGATTTAATAACTGCATTAATTGGGCTGTTTAAGCAACTAATAAGCCCTCTAGTGTGAGCCAAAATATGCTCTTTCTTGCCTCAATACTGGTTTAAAAAGGATATTTTTCATACGTGGTGTCTACTGGCCTAAAACTTGATATAGAAGCAATACTGACCCATCTTTAAACTTCCCGATTTGTAGAAAATATTTGCAAACTTTAATCATACACCACAACATAGTCCGTAATAGAGGGGTGTCTACATTAGAGGTTTTTTAGGATCAGTGCTTTGCTGGAGGGAAGCAAACAGACGTGTCCATTAGATGTTTCACTATATTTAAAATAAGAGAGAAACCGGAAAAAATATGCTAAGTGTTTCAGCTTCAAATGCACGAAAAATCCTGCCATTAAATAAACAAACAAATAAATTATAATAATAAAAGCGGTTTTTTGCTTTACAGCTACTTGTAATTATTCCTGTTTTGAAACAGTTTAACTATGCCTCGAGTATTTTAATAACTGCATTAATTGGGTTGGTAAAATAACCCACCCTCTAGTGTGATTCAAAATATGCCTGCTATTGTTTCTACCAGCTTCCTGAAGCCACGTTTTTCTTTGTCGGAGAAACCGTTGAAGCTCTCCCCCCTCCCCAGCGAGAGCCGAGAAAGTGGTTCCCAGCCTTTTGGTAACCTTCGAGAATCTAGGGCATGCTTGGCTGCCTTCTGTATTTGCCAAATGAAGGTTACTATTGGTTCGCATGGCTTGCAAGTTTTGGAAGAAAACATGCGGCAAGTCCACCCACTTCGTTCTCTCTCACGAGAATTAATTAGATACATCTTTTGGAGACAGCCCTCTAAGATGAAAAAGAAGCCCAGGAGGGATTTCGAAAAACTGATGAATTCCAGATTTAAACTAAACCAGTGATCCCCAAAACTGGGTATACTCTGTGTGTTTCAATTAATTGTAAAATTTATAGTGTAAGTAAAGCAATTTAAAACTGACATAATGAAATTGAAATTATAATAAGCTAGCTAGATATTGGCCTTTGGGACTTAGTGGAGAAGTCAGTGTGGCCCTCTTAAAATTGAAGATCCCTTTCGTAAACTAATTAAAAGGTAACTTTTGGATACAGCCCCTCTGAGATACTATACAAACAGGCGGAACTACGAAAAAAGGAAGAAGCATTATGAGATTTGTAGCCAAGTTTTAATAAATGTCATAGTTTTCTTACTACGTTTCTTTTCGTATGGATTGTACAATCAACTAATCTTGTATTTTAGGATGTAGCCGTTTGGGATATAACACAAGCCCTGACGGGGCGACGCAAAAATCACTCTGAAATTGAAACCAGCTTTAAGCTTAATTAGTCCATAATCTATTTATTATTTATTAAAGTTCCATGATAAATAAAAAACGACATCAACAAGGAAAAGTTCATTGTTTGGAATGTAAATGGCATATTCTGGCGGAATAATTTGTATAAGTATACAATTTTTGTTAATTTTTTTTTTTTTTTTGAATCGGTTAACTTCATTTTTTTTTTTCCAAAGAATTAGTCTTGAAAGAAAACCTATTTAGAAGAGTCTTTTGAAATGTACTGTAAGGAATTCTTGTTGACTTTCCGAGGATTATTTTTGTCAATGTATGCTAGTGTGTGTTTTTCTTAAAATTATTAAATGAAAAATTATTGTAAGTACAAAGACAAAACTAGACACACAACTAGAAAGCTGTGTGTTGAGCTCTTCTTTTCTGCACTGATGAAGAGGCTCCATTGTGACTTCGAAATAGCTATTTCTTGCGATACATTTTATTCTGAATTTGTGCCTTTTACGGTGTTTTATCATTGTACTTACATTTTTGCACAAAGCATTTTGATCTTTTGCCATATAGGAAATTATTATTGTTAGAATTTAAAGATTAGTTTACATCGTTTTGTGAACTTATTGAGGAAAAAAAACAATAATTACCTTTTCATTTTCCCCTCCAAAACAATCTGCACTGTTCAAAAATTCATAGAAATTTCTCTTTGTTTAATTAAAAAAGTTCGTACCGGGGGGTGGGGGGGAGGAATAAAAACGTGTATTTTCCATGCCCAAAGGCATCACAATTAAACCGATTCATATAAATCTTTAAATCTTCAGTCGAAAATTCGCTGTGTTTATTTTATTAATCTGAGCTTTGAAGAGACACAGCTGTTAGCTGAAATGAAGGTCGTTTGTGTAACTATAAAATAAGACTCATACATTCCTAACGAAACACCCTACCTCGTAGACCTTGATTAACTGGGCGTATTTTTCTGCGTCTACTGTGACTATTTTACTCGCTCTCGTTTATATGGAAGAAAATAACTGGTAAAAAGGCTCTTAAATGATGAACATTTGGTTGTTTCCTTATTTACCTCAAAATATAAACTAATTGATGCATTGATTTTTGTAATTAATCCTTTTGAAAAATATTTTTGAAGTAGGAATACTTTGGGAAGCAAAAGTTCCATTTGCTCGGCGATAAGGACTATATTTTTCTTACCCACAATGGTATTTATTGGTTTGAAATAACGCTGAGATCGAATGTATTAATCATTGTTGTTATTTAACATTTATATTATTTTTTTAAAAATAAACTTATGCAATGACGTTCGATTTCCGAAGATCTTGTTTGAATTTTATTACATTAGATGAAACTTTTATATATTATGTTACACATATGTATTATTTATAGACAGTACGCCCTATTTGTCAGGTTTTTTGTAGCACAGCATTAAAAATAGGAAGTTAACTTTGATTTCTATAATAGAGTGATAATCCCAACAAAAATATAATTTCTCATCAAATACCGATTGCCAAAAAGTCACATGCAGTTTCCTTCTTCTTTTTCCCTTTTTGCGCTGCATGAACAAAAATCTAAGAATGTTTCCCAAACAGCGTGTTGACGAGTTTTCCACTTAACCTCACTTTTATTTCTGGCGTGTCCTTAGATAGCCAACAAAATTACTATTATTAAGTGGAAAATATTCAACATTCCCTTTTTGTGTGTCATAGAACTAAGAACAAAATGGGTTAGACGGTTGATTTTTTTTCTTAAATTTATTCCAAAATAAATAATTTTTATCTTTTTTTTTCGTTAAGTTGTCTTTTACTTTTTAAAAAAAATTCTTATTTATCTGCATATGAAGCACGAGCTCAAAGTGCTACAAATGTACGAATCCAGCTAAAAGTTTAGAAAAATTAATTTCTTAAACTATTGATTTATTTATTTAGCTGCGTTCCTTCTTAATCATGCATTCCGTTGACGTTGCGACGGATCATTCTTTGTGATGTTGACCAACGCGCGTTCAAGCATCCTAACAAACCTGCTTTTCCTTTCCGCCGATGACGGAAACCCGGAATGTGTGGTGGTTAATGGGTTAATAAAACTAAATTCCTCAGTTGATGGGTGTCTTGTTGTCCTGCCTTCTTCTTTTTCGAAATATCCCCCGCCCTCCCCCTTGTAGACGCACGCGGGTTTCAAATTCACGAAAAGACGTTTGTCATCGGCAATCCCCCACAAGGTGATGACCTAATATTTTTTCAAGTTGACTGACCTTGTCTGCCCGTTGACTGCAGATCAAGCTGGGGTTGCACTCGTGGGTTAGCGGCCTGTCAGCTAATTTGCCTATTGTTTAGTGGATGAAGTTCGTAACTGATTGGTACACGATATTTCTTGAGTTTCTGGATTTAGTTTTTCTTTGTAATATTTTAACTTCTCAAGAGTTTTTAGTTTTAGGAACCCTTTAGAGGAAAACTTATTTGTCTATGGAATGATAAAAAATTAACTATGAATGTGAAAAAAACATGGCAACCCATTGAACTCCAATTCATCAGAAAGCCGGAAGCTTGAAGAGTTGCTGTAATACATAGTTTTTTGTGATTAATTATAGTATAAAGCTTAAAGACGAGGGTAGTTAACCCGGGCGTGAATTTGTGTCTAAAAAATCAGTAATTATTCATTGCCAGTATAGGCGAAAAACATTCCCGAGCCATTTTGGATGTTTTATTTTTCTTTCTTGCCCCCCCCCCCCCCTATTTTTTGGTGGAGACTGTTGATGGGAATCATATTTTATGTTTATGGATTTATACTTTTTCGCATCTACTAAAATCGTTATAGGTAATTTTGGGGTCTTTGCTAGGATTTATGTTTTGTTCTGTGCCTTTTAGTCGTGGGTTTTTACTTTTATTCTTTCTGTCCTTTTATATATTATGCTTATAATGTCTATGTATGCATGAGTTTTATACTTTCTTTAGCGTGGTGAGCTTTTATATTTAAATTATGGTACTGTGTGGAAAAATCTAGAATTTGAAAGCCTGGCTTTTAGCCAGTAAGTATTTGTAATTATCTGAAAGATTAAGTGCAAAATGATTTATCCCTTTAACTGTCAAGTTATTTTGATGATTTGGGTACATAAATTGCAATTTTTTTATTACAAAAATCAAATGTTTAGTATAAAATAAAATATACTCAGTAGTTAAAAAGTTATATTTTGATTTACATGCATAAAAATGCATAAAAAAAAGTTTTGTAGCATATTCGCTTGAGGCGGCTGCCCCTCAGCGTGGCAGTAGTGGTTCGCTTTTAGTGGAGAACTATTTTCTAAAAATTAAAAAAAAAAAAAAACTTATTTTCTAACAAAATTAATTACTTAAAATGAATATCTATTAGTGGTTCAGTAATTCAGTTTTGTGTGGTATAACTGGAAACACTTTTTCAAGCACAAACCTACTCCACAATCAGTACCCCAGAATCGTGTATTCTTCCTTATCATTTCCCCATGTGCATCCTTTTTTGAGCAACAAACTTTGCACTGTCTTGTAGGCTCAATTGAACGCAAATTAATTTCCGAGAGAGATTCGGGTTTGACAAAGAGATGAAGCCGAAATAAACTTCTCCCGATACATATTCGGGTATAACAATACCATGCATTAAAAAAAAAAAAAACACCCTGAGTAATGCTCGAGCATGACATGTTGGAACACCAGTGCTGTGCCCGAGATAATCTCGGGCATGACTCTCGGGGTTAAAAGCTTAAGCAGAAGTTTTCTCTATCTATTAAGTCAGTGTGATCCACCCCGCGGGCCAAATGCTGAGCACGTATTCATTTTTGTTAACCCTTGCCTTTCTTACTTGGAAAACTTTAACATTTGGGGAAAAAATCGTTCTCCCTACTTACTGTTTTAAGTAGCAGCAATATTGAAGCTTCACTAATCGACCGCTGTTTGACAGTACATAAAGAGTGCGAAAGTTCTTTTCTGCTCTCAAAAAATTCAATCAAAAACAAGAAATCGAACTGAAAGCACTTCACTGGAATCGAGCCTGAGCCTTTGCCATGCTGAACTTCCAAAAGACTTTGATAAATTTATATCAGTAAAGCAGTTCCAGCTCCCAACCTAGAACGAGATTTTCCCAACTTCCAAGTCTTTCTTTTTTTATGTGATTGAAGGACCAGTTAATAAATGTTCATAAAGATAGTAACAAAACTCTTTTTTGCAACAGAACTTCAGAGAGAAAACGGAAGTAGTTTTATTTTTTCTAATCGAGACAGTGGATGGTACTAGGAGAATTTTTTTACAGCAATACTGCCCTTGTTTCCGCATTTTAACTCAAACCATTGTCAAAATTCAAAATTTTTTCCTTTTATGGATAATCGTTGTAAAATTTACCTTTTTTATAATATTGAGGGGAAACATTTACAGTTGAAATTGTGGATGCACGTTAGGGACTTTAGGGGATCATTTCCTACAACGATAAGTTAAAATAAATTAGGCTATAATATTATAACTCATCGCTATTTGCGAAAAATATTTAAGAGGGCGAAAAGTTTTTGCAATTTTCAAAATAGCTTCGTGAGTTGAAAAGAGCTTTTGGTATATTTCTTTTAGAAAAAATTAATACTTTAGAAAATTTGACATTTATTTCTAAAACATGTGATGAATAAACAATTAAGATTTGATGTTGATTTCAATCTAAACATAACTGGTATGTATAGATTTTAATGGTTGGTAGCATTCTAAGTGATTTGAACTAGTGCTATTTTTAAGCTTGTACTATTTTAAGAAATTATAGATAATGAGATTTTTAGGTATTCACAGAACATTAATTTCTTATTGACATTATCAATGTTCTTTAAAAAAATGTCTGAAAACGAACATAATTTTTAATATTTATATATTGCTCACTAATTTTAATGCAAGAGAGAATGTGTAAAAAATTAACTATCCTATTTAAGAATAACAACGAAATATTTTCTGATATTTTTTGGTATGCGTTTCGTTTTGGGCTTTGTAGTCAGTACGTAAACAAGCTTTTATGATTTTAAATTAACTTAGAAACAATTACCTCGTACTTTTGTTATATTTTTCCTTGTATATTAAATTACAATTTTTAATACATTCTACTTTAAAGTACTGTATAAATGATCAGTAGATGGCGCCACAGGTTATGTCAACTCTTTATTCAGTCAGCTGTTAGGCATTTCCGGATTTCAGCATATCTGCTCATCATCCGCTGAGGAAAACACGTGGAGGGGATTCCACAGCTCCATCATTGATCAGCTATTTCGAGAATCGGCTCATGTTTTGCGTCATAAATTGGGATTTTTTTGCAGCAATAACTGTCCTTGTTTCCGCATTTGAACCCAAACCAGTGTCAAATTACTCTATTTTTCCCGCTTGTTTGAAATTATATGTTTAATATTTGCGCTGCTGAGTGAATTTCTGAGTTGTTTCCATGATTTGTTTTTAAATGAAGGCCTGTGTATTTTTGGAGTAAATTAAATTTTTTCAGGAAGATAAATAATCTGCAGTGAAGGAAAACATGAAAAATAATGGAAACACATTTATTTTCAGAAACAATTTTCCTGTTCTTTATAAATTTTATTTCATTGTTTGTTCTGAGTGTTATCGTTATAGATAATAACATCCGCTTTTTCAAAACTTTCTGATTTGATGTTGACGATCGTATCAGCGGTCCTAGATAAGGTCATTTTTTTCTTCCCGTAAAATTTAAGAGGCGATCATGCTCTATTTTTCGATAATTTATTGTTCGATTTTACGATGCCATCCCGTTTAGTTTTCACTAGTTTCTTTTTTTTTCAAAGCAAGTCCATTTGAGTACCATTCAAAATTACATGCCACCATTATTACTATTTGAGTAAAATACATTATATAAATGCAAAAAAATTTAAAGTAGTATGTACCTGTTTTAATTGATAGCCAAGATGGCTAACTTTTAAAAAAACGGCATACAACCTAATTTAAAAAACTATGAATATTTTAAAAAGCGCAATAACAGTCATAATAAACTGATAATGTAATCGTAACACATTGAAATATTTTGCGTAATCGTTTATGATTGTGTAAACTTGATATTTCTCTAGAACACCTTTTAAAAAAAAAATTACTACACTTAAAAGCAGCACAAATTGTGTGCCTTTTGGTATTTCATCGTACATAGCTGATAAAACATGCATGTTTTATTTAGTTTTGCTTTCATTTTGATCCTCAGGGTCTCTCATATCTCATTTGGAAGAAGGTGGTAGAACCCTGATGTGGCGTATTATTTGACTCCTTAGCTATCAGATATTAGAAAAACTTCCTGGATTCCAAAGCACTTAATTTATGCAATAAATATTTGCATCAAATGTAGTATCTCAAACATGTTGCTGTTTTCACAAAACTTAAATAGCAAAATGTCTAAATTTTTCTTTAAATATTTTCCTTTATGAGACGTATAGCCGTTGATATAAGTTTAACTGAATATTCTCGCTTATATCGGACACGCTATATTTATTTATTTCAGTACTTAATGAGGAAAATCAAAGTTGCAAAAAAAAAAATAAATAAATAAATAAATAAAAAAAAAAACGTCTCGTGCCGCCATCTACCGAACAGTTTCACTACGAACAATAGTAATCATTGTTCTTTTCCTCAGGTAATATCGGCTTCTTATTCGAAAGCACTTTTCTCAAAGCATTTCTTACTACAACTAACATTCAATAGAAAAAAAGAAGGAAGAAAATGATATCCTTTTTGACATTAAAAATCCTCATTTTATCCAACTGAGCAATTCGATCTGCTGTATTTAATGCTAGTTAGCAATTAACATATAAAATATTTAGTCTGCCTATACGTTCACGTACAGTATTTCCGGAAAAATTTTTATTAGTCAATTTTTGCTTTGTAATTTATTAGTTTCTTTCTAATAACTACTTACATACAGTTTTTCCTCTAACTCCTATGCTACATTACTCAGTTTTCGCTCGAGGATGGAGAGAGAAATTCTGGAGCATTATTATTATCGCACTCCAGTTTATTATTTTTTGTTCACCGTTTTCATGTAACTATAGCATTAGATATAAGTAACTAAATCATGGTGTGAATCTAAAAAGCCAGATAAGAAAATTTATTTGAAGCGGATCTCAGGCGCGAAGCGGATACATGGGACCCCCCCCCCCCCCCCCGTAATCGATTTAAAAAAAAAATTCTAAGTATTGAATATAAATATTTCCCTTGTAGGAAGCATTTTCCGGGAGATGGTAAAATCATAAAGAAGTACTTCTTCCTCTGTAAAATCCTGGCAGATTTCAACAGTAATTTCAGTAATAAGAATTATTAAACCTGCCTCTTCTTCGCTCCATGTATGCATTTTTTTTTACGCAGTTCTTACAAATTATTATAAAACACGTTTTCTGCTACTTGTTTTTATTTCTTATGAATACTTTATAAAAGACGAAAGATTTTTTTTTTGTCAAACTCAACATTGCTTAATTCACCTAATTTCTAAGTAAAATTGCACCAAAAATAAGTTCATTTTCATTTGCATTCACTTTTGGGAGATTTTTATTAATTTATTCATATTATTTACTTATTCTTTTTCAAATCTGACAGACTTAACAAACTGATTCCGAATGGCGCTAATTTTGTTCTACGAAAAAATACCTTTTCTTTAAACGATTTATAAAAATATCGTATAAAGTAGAAGTAGTAAATGTTGATAAATTGTACTATTATTGTTGAATGTTTTGTACAATTATCTATTTTCAATCAATTGTTTTCATAGCAAAGAAATTTGTTGTGCTCCACTGATCTGATTTTTTTTTACTTTTTTAATTTTTGTAACCTAAAAAAAAATCACCTAAAGACAAAAACAAGAGAGGGGGACGATATGATCTATTAAATTATTCGGTGCACGGAGCGGAGACGTAGCAAGTATTTGGAAGTTGGAGCGGAGCAACTGAAAAAAAAAAAAAAAGGTTGCCTGATTTAGAATGCGAACGAAATGCAATTGCAGTGATTTAACGTCATGAAAGACAAATTTGCCGATTAATATCTAAGCATCCAATAATATCGATAACTACAATTTAGTATCATAAATTGTACCTTATATTTTTTCTCTGTGGTAAAAAACAGCTGTCGAAAAATCGTATGAATCAGATGTCTTTACTTGAAACTTGAATAAAAGTTTTACGTACAAAATGTGGTTATTTTTTCTTTTAAAAATATTTAATGATACAAAACTAAAATCCTATAGTTCGCATATGTTATGCGTTATGTAATAGTTTTTTAATGTATAGAATGTAACTCTAATAATAATAATACTTCTATTATTTACCCCCCCCCCCCCCCCAATACCGCCTTGTAGTAGATTAAAGTTAAATTGCGAGAAATAAAGAATAAATTTATTTACAATGAAATTTAACTGAATACACGTGTAACGTCTAAAACAGCTACTCACATAGCTCCAGATGTATGCAATTTTCGTTGCCAATTTGTGTTAAACACAATTTTAATTTTAACTTGAAAACCAATGATACCGAACATTTATGTCTGAAACATTTAGCGTTTTTATTTCATTTTCTAATTTAACGTTTTTATTACATTTTCTAATTTAATACTTTTATTATATTTTCTATTGACTTGCAAACTGATATTTAAGAAAATATTGGAATAGGGGGATCCCTTTAAAAGAAATGCAATTTTGTTCACGCATGGTATTTCGTTACACTGAAGTTCGACTGTATGTTTTAATAAAATAATAATTAATAAATTAATAAAGGGTGATCAGATGCAATGGTCTATTTTTTGAATTATGAAATCTTTTTTTTTTTTAAATTATGGGTTATCTTATCTTAAAAGGACAGCATGTAAGAGCATATTAATTCAATTCATTCTTCATATTCTCGATGTTTCTGCTTTTCATTTTGTTTCGTTAAAAACATAGGAATGCCGGTCCACCCAGTAGTTAAGTGTAATGTGCTAAGACAGCACTCTCAATGAGTTTTTTAAGAGGTCGTCTAACAAAAAAAAGTAATAAAATAACCGGTTGTCAAAGCAATTCTTATCCGATATCCCTAAGCAAATTGGCATGTTTCGAAGATAAATTCCGATCAGATAGTTACTGTCTTGCCCACTTTTCTAACCTGAAAGCAAATTGTGGCTAATAGATATCGCAATTTTCCCTCCTTTCGTTGGCCGAAACCCACGTATATTAGAAGCTGATTTAGTTTTCATGCTGTAGGGAAAGTTTTGGTTAGATTGATTGAAGCAAATGCCATACATAAACATAATTAAGGGGCATAAAATTATCATTTTCTGCATTATCAACAAATCAAAAATGACATCAGTAATTCAGTTTTTTTCCCTAAAAGCCAAGGTATTTGCATTGCGTCCCACGACTTAAAAAGGGTATTGCTTGCTTTTTCGTGGTAATGTAGCATACATTTTCATGAGATGAATGTTGTTCTTCTTGGCGGCTGTCTCGGCGAAATATGATATTTATAAACGGAAGAACAGATTTCGATATTTTTCTTGGTGAAGCATGATGAATGGAAGGGAATTTAAAAAAAAATAAAAAAAAATCGTTTTTTCTAAAAAGTGATCAACTCTAATAATCCTAAGATTTCTTCGATTAATAAAATATGTGCTTTTCTTTCTACCTTCAGACAAGCAAAATATTTAGTACTTACAACAGTGTTTTTGAAAAAAAAAAAGACTTTTGGTATTAATATTACAGAATTTTTATTTTCATTTAATCACTTGATTTTTTGAAAATTAGAGCATATATATAATATACATTTCCTTCTGTAATTCGTGACACATTCTTTTTCCGAACTTTTTTTTTTACTGAGAATCGCGCATGGCGCAGACATTAAAATTGCAGAAACTTGAGTTACATTTATGTTAGAATTGTACCATACAACTATCAGAATTATGATTATTATGAAACTAAGAAACTGTAGAATCTAACAATTCGGAAATGGTGAATTAACACCAAGCACCAAGAAATATCTGGACGATTAAATAAAAGTGTGTCGTTAGCAATGTTAGGGTATGTCATGTTAAATGTTCGTAACCGCAATGAATTAGACGCGCATAAGTATTCACATATTGACTTATGCTTAAATTTCTTCCTACAAGCTCTCTCTCTCTTTAACCGGACTCTGTCCAACATTACTCATATTTTTCCTTCTAAAAACATACAAGTATGCAATTAGTTAGGATTCTTTGCTATAATTTCTTTATTTACATTTATTCACTTCGCTGCCTATTTACATTATTATTTTACATATTTACAGTGGTTCAATTCCACATCATTGAGTTCTTAGATGTTTCAAAGTTACGGGCACAAGCTCTCCCGCGCAATGTTACGTCTAAAGTTCTTTGGTAACTCTTTACGGGTACAAGCTCTCCCGTTACGTCTGGATGGGCGCAACTCCTCCCTGTCCAGCATTCGAAGATCTCCTGCTCATCCGACCGCAACCTCGTAGGCAAGCGAAAGTCGATCTTCTCGCCTCCGCTTTTGAGGGCAGCTTATATAGGGGGTGCCTGACCTTAGGCCGACATTGAGGGCAAGAGGACACACGTGCACCATTTCCTGTCGTGTGGGCCCCTTCGTTCTGTCACGTAGGCCCCGTACGTTTGCCGGCCTAGGCCTAACCTGACACCCCCCGCTCAAAACTGACTACTGGGCTAACAGCTCTGTAGACAGTCCAGCAGATGTACACTGGGAGTCCCCTAAACCATCTCCCTCCGAGAGCATACCTTGGATGTCACCATCCCTCTCTTCATCATTTAAAAATAACCTGGAAAGCGCATCGGCATTCTGATGCGCTGCCCCTCTACGATGGGTAATTTTTAACTTATACTTTTGTATCGGGAGGGCCCATCTCTGTAACTTCGGACGTGGAGATGCATTCAGTGCAATAAAAGTCAGGGGATTATGATTAGTAATTAATTCTACATCAGCCCCAAAGGTCCACATTTCAATTTTCTTTAATGCCCATAGATAGGCTTCCCTTTCCGCCCACGAATTTTGAACCACGCAAGGAAGAAAGTCTTCCTCGCTGCTCTTCCGAATGACCGCAGTTTTCCGTTCATCAGGACTCTCATTTATTTCGCCTTCTTTCGCCCCTGTAGGCCCTTTTACAACCCCGTATCCTAAACACTTCAGCAACTCATTAACAGTTCCCTTTTTGCCCAGCTGTATCCGAGTTACCGCATGAACGCTGCTTCCTATCGCCCTTCCATTGTCCAACAGTTGACTATCATCACAGTGAGCCACCGTCGAAGTGACCCTCCGATTCTTCATCCCCCTTTTTCTCATCTTAATTATTCTTCCCGTGTTTTCTGACTCTGCAATCCCGAGTATTTTTATCATCCTGCGATTCTTCCTTTCCTTTCGGAGGAAATGGACCCCCTTCATTGCCCCTTTTTCGGACAGCTGTGAGCGGATTTTCTTTTTCCAATTCGTTTGGAAAGAAACACACCACTCCCGTTATCTCATTATAACAAAATTTTAACTCCAAATGAAAGTCTTTACTTTCAAAAAATATTTTCCCACTTTCCTTTTCTTCCAGTCTCAAAAATCTAGGATCTACTTGTAAGTTTACCTCAGGATTACTTTAATTTTCCATAGCTCCCAATCATTTATCCGGTCCAATTAATTTTCGCAATTCCTTAAATTCCTTGCTACCCGTTGCCTCCCATCGGATTTTGGCTCTACCTAACACCTTCTGTGATCTTCTTTGAAAACATCTACCTAATACTAAATCAGATTTCAGAACCTTTCCCGAAAATTTTACGGATCCCGTTCGACTTCGAAACTTAAGAGTTTTGCCCCTGTAGTTTTCTATGTCCTGGAACTTTCGTTGGACTATCTTATGAGCTTTTGACGACTCCTTATCCCCGTATTCCTTATCCTTAACCGGACCCACCAGCGGTGCTTTCCCCTGGCAATTTCCTCGGTCTGTCATTTGCATTTTGCCCTGATATTTTGTCTGATTGATAATTCGACCCCCCAGTGACATATTTCCTTCGGCTTTACTCCTACCTTCATGAGTTAAATCTGATCCAAATATCGGCAAGCATGTTTCACTTAAATCTATTTCATCATAATCCAGATTTTCCCTTCTGTAATTATCCTCCATATTTTCCATATGACCCTTTGAACCCATAGTATATTTCTCCTTTCGCACCCTCGAATTTTCCTTTGCCCTCACCCCGCTAATCTCAGGAATGACAGACATATTCGATTTTGTTTCCTTTCTCATTTTTAACCTTTGCTTCCCCCTACAGTCACTGTTCTGAGTTTTTCACCTAACACTCCCGATGACCCTTTTCCTAACGGGACATTATTACAACTGAATTTTAACGTCTCACAACTTCGTTGCTGAAATTTTAATTCCTCTCTTTCCGACTGTGCTCCTAATTCGGTCTCTGCCCTCAGCAGGGGTTCCTCTTTCCCTTTTATTACTGGCCTAGGCCTAACCTGACACAATTGTTTTGCAGTTAGCACTTTATTTATCACGCCAATATTAATACACGTATAATTATGTTCCAAATAGCATAAAATGGATATAAAAAATCTCTGATTTGATGTTGGTAATATTGACTGACTATTTGTTGAAGTTACGCCTAAAATTGAATGACCTTGAAGAAAAAAAAAATTACTGACATTGCTATTTCTGGTGTATAAAGCATTCTCTAAGGAAAAGCGTTAAATTAAATGATTCAATTCAATTTTTTACACGATTTTATTTAACTTGATGTGTCACAGAAGTTTGTTACGTGGTTTTCGACCACTATTACTGCATAAATTATCTTCAACCTTTGCGCACAAGCTAACTTCGATGACAATACAATATTCCATCCATTTTATAATTTATTATAACGTTAATTAAGAAAAAAAATTAATAATTTTGGCTCTGAGGAAATTATCAGAATTAGTATTTATAGAATGGCAACGATGCTATTTAACTTGATTTGTCACAGAAGTTTGTAACGCGGTTTTCGACCACTATACTGCATTTTAGTTTTTTTAAAAATAAAACCGTGTAGCTTAAAACATTTTTTGGAGATTTAATATTTGTTTATTAATGTAATCCAAGCGTAGAATTTTTCTATCACATATTTCTGCATAGTGTTTTATTTATTAATATCCGATTTATTTGCTCATATTTCGTATATTTTAAAGCAGAACTAAAATGAAATCAGTATTTCTTTTTACAATACTTAAATCTTACTTATAGATGCGAGGACGGTTGTTTATTTTCTTTTACACATACGTGATTGATATCACTAAAGAGTTTCCGTGAACCAAGAAATTTTTGGAAAACAGAAGTCTTGCAAGGACATACGTTTCTGTAAATTGTCCCTTTTCTTGGCCTTATGCATTATTCAAGACGCTGAGAGATGTTTCATGTTTGCGTTTTTTAATTACAGGAACAAAATGATTTGCTTTTGAATCGACGTTTTTTGCCTTTTGAAAATATAGAAATTTTGGCTTTTTGAAAATGAATAAGAAATGAAAAGCTTGAGTTTTGCTCTATACATTTGAAACGTGAATAAATGAAGATAATAATAAAAAAGTAAATTTTCGAAAAGTCATCTGTTGTAATGATCCATCCAATGCTATTTGGGACGTTGTATGGAATAGTTTCGCAAATTCAATCATTAGGAAAGATGTAAAATGCCTGGGCAGAGGGGGGGGGGGGGAGCTTTTATCAATTGTGATTGCGTCATGCAGGGTCATTAACTCTAGCACCTTTGTGTTTCTTAGCTGTTGTTTAAATTCTCTGATTTGTTATTCTCAAATATTGTTAATCGCTGAACAATCTTTCTTACAACGAATACAATAATGGTTTTGTAAACAAAACAGCAATTGTAACATGTTATACTTTGTAAAATTATTTCTATTATTTGTGCGTCAACGGTCTTTGGGTGTCATCCATTTAGGAGTTTGAATCAACGATTTTTGCCTTTTGAAAATACAGAATTTTTTTCTTTTTAAAAGTAAACAAGAAATGAAAAAAATATGTTTTAAAATTTTTCTCAATATATTTGAAACATGAATAAATGAATATGATTAAAAACAGGTAAATTTTCGAAAGTTACTAGTAGCCATCTGTTGTAATGATCCATTCAATTCTATTTGGGACGTTATTATGGAATAGCTTCGAAAATTTAATCATTAGGAAACATGTAAATAGCACTGGGGGGGGGGGGGGGGCTTTTATCAGTTGTTGGTGATTGTATCACCCAGGGTCATTAATCCTAGCATCTTTGTGCTGCTTAGCATCTATTGTTTAAATACTCTGATTTGTTACTCTTAAATATAGTCAATCGCAAGTGTAAACAAAACAACAACTGCAACATGTTTACGCTTTGTAAATATTATCATAAAATTAGTCCTTTGCCAAATTCGCATTTGAAAACAGCTAAGGTTTTTCACGTAAACTAGCATTTATCATGAAAAGAAATCCTTTTATGCGCTTTTGGTATTTTTGCCCGATCTGTATTGTCCTCTAAATTCTTCCTGTAACAACTTACCATTAAAGAGAGCTGCTACAATCCCTATTTGGGAATTTTAAAATTTTTGTACTCCACTCGGGGCCAAAATATATTTGGTATGCCTGATCAGGGGTCGATCTAGCATAGGGATGCACAAATTTTTTTGGTTGAAGGGCCAAAAAATTAGAAAGTATTAGGTTGGGGGCCAAAGTAACGTAATGCTTTATTCATAAAAATACAGGGTGTATGTTTATTTAGAGGCAATATGTACAAATTACATGTATTAATAATTACTGTACTCAGGAACAGATTATTAAATAAAAGTTTTTAAAAAATTATTGTAAATGTATTCAAAGAAAATGAGGTATAAGATTTCGAAACAATTGCACAACATTTATATATATCTATGAAGTGATTGGTCAAATGGCAAAAAAGAGGAATACTAAAATGTTTTACAAAAATGTGTGCAAATTATGAAAATGAAACAAATGAAAAATAAAAAGGTAATTTAATCTAAGAAAAACACAGCATTATTCTCTAAATTATAACTTTCTTTATAATTTAGATAATTTTTCTTTTACATTTTATGATGTAAAATTTAAAATATATATTAAGAGTTAAAATGAGAAATTAATTAAAAGTGCAAATATAAATACAGAAGAAATAAACACATATATATATTAAATAGCAAAATCCAAATGCTGTGAGTCTGTCCATCACGTTAAACCCTTGCGATTCAGAATTACTACTAGTCAATTTGGCTGGTAGAATTGTTTTTTAACTAACCATTTACAAAATCTTATTAGTTAAATTGGCATAGTAATATTAAATTTATACATTGCTACATGGACAATCAAAAAAAAGTTCTGCTGATTTTTGATAAAGGAATCATTTTATCATTATTTTGTTCCATGGCATATAATTAAATTTTAATCCTTTAATCACTAGTTTTCCTGCAGATTAGAAATTGATCTTTGTGAATTAATGTAAAAAATCGGTATTTATTCATTCATTTCCTAAATACATATCAACAATAAAATTTTCCTAAATATATATCAACAATATTTTTTTAAAAATTACACTTTATAAAGTAAAATAATTATTTATATTGATATTATTAATTCTGAAAATTAATGTTTAATTAATAAATTTTTATTCATTCATTACTAGTAGTCAATTTGGCAATTGTTTTTTTAACTAACCATTTACAAAATCTTATTAGTTAAATTGGCATAGTAATACAATACAGAACCTCTTATCCAGGAACCAGAAAACCGGAAATTTTTACGTGAATTTCCCGCCATTTTTGAAAAGTTTGCGTTTTTTTGCCCATTTAGTAAAAATACGAATTTTCCCGTTACAAGTAACATATTCAGTGTTTATAAGTCGAACAATTTAGTCTAGAAACGAAGTTTTTTTAGTGGAGGGGAGGGGGGGGGGGCATCAACTTACTTGCAGATGAAAATTAGAAAAAAAAAATTTCCAATGATACTTGAAAAAAATCAGACCTTTTCTCTATTTTATTTCAATAATTAAACATGAAAGAAATAAGTAATTAGATTCTTATACATTTATTTAATTGTCTCGTCAGTATTCGAAGACGAATTGCAACAAAAGTCGGACTAACGAACGTTCGGAAAATTTTTAATACGGGAGATTCGCGAATTTTCCGCAATAGCCGATCGTGTGAGAATTAAACTTTATTTATTTTTGTTTTATATATATTTTTATTTATTTAAGAGCTGAAATAAGGTAAATAAGAATTTAAAATTGATATTAAGGCAACAAAAATTGCAACTGTGAAAATGAATTCTTTATCAAAATCGAGTTCACAAAAGCGAAGTCGTTTTACACAAGTGTGAAATTTGCGCGTTTCTGCATGTAAACATGCATCTTACATTTCGTTTTCCTCCTTTTTGAAATCATCTATTTCTGTAAAAATGATTGATGATCAGATTTTACGAAATTAATAATTTGATAAACAAGATGTCCGATTCGGAAAGCATCCAAATGGTGCTACACCCGAACGATGACAAAGAGCAAGATAGCGATGAAGACAAAAATAATGATACTTTGCCTGCTATGTCTAACGATCGTTGCTTTGAATAACTAAAGAAATCATAGCAGGAATGGGACAAAATTCTTTTATAGATGAAATAACGCACATAATGGCTGTTCGAAAAATCCATCAATCGAATTTTCGACCATTTCCTTCCCGATAAGCTATTGTTCTGAAACTTTTCATATAGTTCAGAACCAGATGACAATGCAATATCCTACCACTTTTATCATGATTTTATTAGTTTCTGAAGTAATTCCAATAAAATAAAATTAAATATGGCGATTAGTTCCGAAAATTGCGACCAAAATTCAGCAGCGGCGTTGGGATCGTGTTTTTTTACTACGATTTTTCGTACGCGCTTTTTTTCATAATTATTTTCTTTCGTATTTTTTTCTTTTTTTTATTTTATTATAATTATTCTTTTTTATCAACTATATTAGCGGGCCAATTGAAAAAGCTCGGCGGGCCAATTTTGGCCCGTGGGCCATAGTTTGTGCATCCCTGACTAGCAGTTTTAACATGGTCCGGTTTAAAAAGATTTTTGTGAAAAGTCAAATAATTTTGTGAAAATTCAAAATTCAGTGATGAAATATTTCATCATTTTTTGCCGCTTATTTAATAAATAATTATGTAAAAAGTACGATTTGGTAGCTCAGGATTTTATGAAGGGTGCGTTTTAATTGATTGGAATTTTGTGAAGGGTCCGTTTTGATTGATTGGAATTTTGTGAATTGTCCGAAAACGGACCTGAATTTTCTCTGGCTCCCTGCTAATAGGTTTCCTTACGACATGCGAACAAATTTGAAATATGCCTGTAAGTTGAGCAGAACCGAACTGTCAAACTTAAGCACCATAATTTTGATTAGGTTTTTATATTATAATGAAATACCATACATAAAGGTGTAATTTAAAGGTTATAGTAACAATCTACTACTCACTCAGTCTTTTGTTGTTTATTGAAATGATTTTATTGATCGTTTTATAACGATAGATATCCATTTGGCCCCCCTGTTCAAAAATATCATATACTTTCAAAACATAATGTGAATATAATTATACTAGTACACAACTTTATGCGCATATATATATATATATATATATATATATATCTTATCCAAACAAAAATTTCCAAACTAAAAAAAGAAGGCAATTTATTGGTTAGAAAGATACACAAATTTGACTTATCTTCGTGTAAGAAAAAAAAATATTCTGGGAATTAACTTTTTTGTTTCATTAACAAAAGAAATGGCAACCGTTACATCTGTAAGCAACTTTCAATTACTAGAAAAGATAACAATTAAATTAAACACTAAATAATCGTCATAAATTTCAGCTTTATTGAAAATGCAAAATAAATTCTGCATTCAATTTATTCGAATAACGGAAACAGCCTGCGGCCGTGGTTTACTGTAGGCGGTGGAATACTTGGCACAACTTCCCAATTTCCAATTAGTCATTGGAGTATTCAGAAAGTTAACGATGAAAACTAAAAATGGGGAACGTTGTTCCGCACGCAAGGAACCAAACTCGAACAATTCTCATTGTGGGTCGGTTGGAACACGATAAATGCTTTCTTCAGGTATTTAACAGGGAATTCAAAGTTCGAGATTTAATTTTGAGGAATTTGGCCGAGTTAATGGGGAAAAGAAAGGAATGAATTTATACCGGTTTAAATTGAAACTTTTTTTTTCATAATTATATTTTTGTTACTTGTTGGGATCGCTGTTTTCCTCGTAACATACACTTAAATATTGTTTCCTAATATGCCTCATATTTTTTATTTTTGTATATAAGCTGATGAATGATTTGTTTAATTAAGCGAAATAAGTTGTAAATTTGGTTTTAGCTAACTTCTGCATAACATTTTTTAAGCATTTTATCATATATTTTATTAAAAAACTGTCCATGCTCTGATTCTGAATGAGCGCGAAAGTGATGAAAGTCAAACTAAGTGATGAAAAGACTAAGAAGATAATTTTTCTTTCCTTTTTCTAGAAGCGGAGGTGCTGTAATAAATATTTTTTTCAGTTATTTGCTGAATTGTAGAATTGACTTTTTTTTACATGAAGTGTTTCACATTCTTCACAATGAGATTGTGAACTAATGTTGCTATATTACTGCTTCCTTGAAAGCTGTAAATTGAATATCCCATTAGATTTTCAATTTCAGAACATTACTGCTTGTTATTTTTTAAGCGGAATTATTTTGGAATGTATGAATTTTTAGTTTAAATAAAGTTTCGAAGGTTAAATTTAAAGGTAAGTGTCCTTGTGCAAGTATTTTCCAATTTTACTAATGCAAATTTGATCGTAGGGAAAAGCTGCATCTGAAACATTAAAACCAAAAAACATTTCCATAAGAATTCAGCAAACAAGTTTAAAACTTATCTAATGTCAGTTAAGTTCTTTTTTTGTTGTTGTTAAAATAGAGATACGCCATTCTGTGATTGCTAATTTATAATAATATAAATGGTTAAAGGTTTTTGCTTTTTTTTTCATCTTCCTTGGCTGTTAAGGTATCGTTTACGAAAATTGCGCTGCATATCATGTTCGATTGCACAACTGCACCCATTCTGTGATTAGCTTTATCAGCTTTGGCCTGAAGCTGGGTTATGGTTCCTACTCCGATTATGCGAAAAATGTAATTGGCTTTAATCGATTACGTCGCAGTGATAACTCAAAAGGCAGCTTTCAATTAAATACTTTGATTTTTGATGCTGAAAAGCTTTATCTGAATTCATCTGCATTGATTGCCTCTATCATCGATTTAATTAAAATCCAGCTGGAAGAATGTGTGGGACAGTCCAATGTTGAATCTCCAGCATCCAACTTATTAAATCTGTCAGTGGAGTCGCCCGAGAATGATTGGCCCTCTGATTGAACAATGACTGCAATATATTATACAGTTAAACTCGCTTAATACGAAATGCCAAAAATTCGCGAATTTGTTCGTATTAGACGTTATTCGTAACAACCGTGAATACGTAAGATTGTGTAAAAATAACTATTGGAAATGCATGTTTATGTTAAAAAAATAATTACTACTATTTATAATAAAAAGCAAAATAAGTAGTAAAAACAAAAAAAAATATTTTTAATAATATACAGTTTTAAATCTTACTAGTACATTGATAAAAGTAAACATACCTTTTAAAATTTAACAATTTTGGAAAAAATCCTTAATGGTTAGTTTTTTTTTAGGTCCATTAAATTTTATAATGTGCGTACTTGGTGGTTTGCATGACTCAAAATAGCCAACAATTTCTAAAAATAATAGTAATTATTATTATATAGCAATCGAGAAAATGTTTCGTGAAAAGGCCAGACATTTTGTTCGTCTTAGCCGAAATTTGTATTTTATCCTTCGTAATATGCGTGATATATTTAGTGTAATTAAATAGTAAACCAAACTGAATGAACAAAATGTTCGTTTTAGCCGTGATTTCGTATTAACAGTGTTCGTATTAAGAAAGTTTAACTGTATATATATAATGTGCTGTCAATCACACAATTTGGAACGTAAGATTCATCATGGAAGACGAGTAGGTAGCAATTGACAGTTCAACTCCCACAGGAGGAATGAGGATCGGCCACGCCCCCTTGATCCCCCTGCCACCTCCGCCTGATCCGCCTGCCGAGTAGGGTTGAGTAGTAGGGTTCCTGATGCTATCCTCGTAGAAGATTACGAGGGTTTCTGAGTGGAGTTGAGTTGTTACACTGAAGTTTTGTTTTTAGGAATGGCAACGGTGATATAGCGGTTGTCATGACAACGGTTACCAACTAAAATTGCTCATGGCGCCACCTAGTGAGAGAAATTATTTTTTTGTACTCTGTGGTTATACACATGGCGCCATCTAGTGAGATAAATATTAATTAATCCATTTAAATATATTTTTCGGACTTGGAATTATTTTATTTAATTTCTCCTTCCTAGATCGAAAATCGAACATGCGACCTCCAGCTCCAAAAATCATTTGGCGCTCTGATGAATTGCGCGCTTTATCCATGAGACCACCAAATGATTTCAGTAAAGTACAGTTTAAATCAATCCTTTCAGATGTTCGAGAAGACTGCCATCTAGCGAGAGAAAACTTTTTTTGAGCATAGAATATTTAATGATTTCCATGACAACGTATTTTTACGAAGAGCCTCCTAGTGACAAAAATAGGAATAATTATTTTTCGGACTTAGTCGTTTTCCGAAGTTATTTTTGATTTCCAACTTAGGTTTTCACAAATGGCAACATTATTTTTGAATTGGTAACATGTTTTTAGTTTTAATTCCAAGGTTTGAAACGCTCATGGCGTCACCTAGTGAGAGAAATTATTTTTTGAACTTAGTCGTTTTCCGGTGTTATTTTTAATTTCTAACTTGGGTTTTTCACGAGTGGTAGCATTAAGTTTTTTTTTATTTCAAGAGTTGAAGCACTCATGCTGCCGTCTAGCGAGAGAAAAATTATTTTTTTGGACATAGAATATTTTACTTCATGAAAGTGAAATTAATTTAATTTTAAGTTGATGGCCCCACCACCATCCCGATGTGACTTTTAATCACACCCCATCAACTATTTTGTACTCGTTCATTTAATTTGGTCGTTTCAAAACAATTGTAAATATTCAAGCAATTACACATAACGGAAAAAATTGACCCTAGAAGTGGAAAAATATAAAAGTATCACGCAGTGAGACTTCACTTCTACAGTCAATTTGTTTTTTAGAATACATAACCACATAATTTAGACTGCATTAGATGAATAATCCATTAAAAAAAAATATTGTATCATTGAATTCAAAACAATCTGCAAAACAAGAGAACGTTTCATAGACCCTAGATGTCGAATAAAATAAGTCTCAAACGGAGACTTAACGGAGAACGAACATTTCAGCTATTCAAACGAGTTTCAAAACTTTGTCTTTAACATTTAACGAATTTTTCATTTATTCAAAGAGTTATTTATTTTCAAAACTCTGTCTTTAACACAGTTTTTATAATTTACACAGAATAAATAATACAACCGAGAAAAAACATTTAAGAAACTATTTGCAGCGCGACTTTCATATATTGGAAATGTTTATTACTAAAGTACGAAGAAACTTTACGTTTTAAATTTCATGTTTTGAAAAAGTCTATTACTACTTACCTACATACAAACTTGGAATCTCTACTTTAAGACTAAGCTCGTATGGATATAGACCCTAACTTAAATACAGAAATGTCTAAATCGTACCAAACATAAGGTACAGAATATGAAAAAGTTAGAAATGTTAAGATCGAAGACTTACATTACTAACTGAAATAAAGAAACTCAACTTTCAACTAGCTCTGCAAAACTAAGATTCTTCTAATAAAAATTGAAAAGTACCATCTATACAAGACGGTGAAACTTGGATTCGTCTAGTAAAACTTGTCATAAAAAGTATAAAAATACTTAAATTTACTAAAACAAAAGTTTTTTATAGCAAAATGTTTAAAATTAACACGCAAAATGTAGAAGTACTTAGCACAAACCGCTAAAACTGAGAAACTTCATAAATGTAGAAGATATAAGAAAAAACGTAGAGAAAATGAAGACAAAAGAAAAATTCACCAATACATATTAAAAATAAAGCTAACTGAGATATACAAACGTATGTGAAAATAAGATCGGAGAAGGTCTAATCGCGATAAAACTTGCTGTAGAAGTGATTAAACTCTGAAGGATATTTCATTTCGAAAAAAAAATTAGAAGAAACTTTGAAAATATTTTGTAAATAAAAGCAGAGAGCTCGAGAGAAAAAAAAATAGCCTCCGTCTTCGTTTAATTAAAGTCTGAATTCGTTAAAAGTGTGACGTAGTTAAAATTAATTAGTTAGAATCAATGAGGGTATTCAAAATGATATCTTGACAATTGTCCAATGAAAATCAGTATACGTGATGGAATAGGATTTTATCAACTTTCCAGAGAAGTTCATATACCGAGTGTGATTTCATTCTCTAATCTTAGTGAGTAATTGATATCACCCTGAATCATAGATAACGTTAAGCTTGGGGAAGCTATGATTTCATCTCTTGGCCACGCGAACGATAAGAGATCCCCTTTTCGTACGGGAGAGAGAGTCGGGGAAAAACTTTTCTCATTTCAACTCCAACTGTTGAGCTGTGAATAAATACATCGGAAGAATGTCGGACATTAATTTAAATGTCAATGTTTTCGATAATTTTTATCCTGCTGAGAAGGCGGAAGAAATTTTTCAATCGCTTTCCCAACTCGCCTTTCAACCACAAACTGTTTGTGTTGGGTGGAAAATTTTACACCCCGAAAAGACTGGTTTACAGCTTTGGAGATGAACATATAAATTATGCTTATTCAGGAATATCAAATCCTGGAAACCCATGGTAGCCTTTGATGCATGCTCTTAAGAAGGGATGTGGAAAAAATTGCTGGAACATCATTCAATCATGCATTGTTAAATTTTTTCCCTGATGGATCTTCTTCATTAGGTCATCATAAAGACAATGAACAGTGTCTTGATGCTGAAAGTCCCATTGCATGCCTCAGTTTCGGCGTGACTCGAAAATTAGAATTTAGACGCAAAAACTTTCTCCACAAGAACTTTTGCTATAAGTTCAGGAACTCTCTACTTAATGTTGCCTCCGACAAATAAGTTATTCACCCATGGAATAAAACCGGACCGAAGTGTGAAGGAGCCCAGGATTAGCGTCACCTTCCGGAAAATTGCTACTGACTCGAAGCCCTGCCCAAGCGCCCAAGAAAGGATATACAGATGGAAGTACTCTCTACTGTTCCGAGGCCCACAGAGATGTCAGCCCCAGCGCCCGCGGAAGTATTTACGCCTTTGGTGATGATAGCAGAGACGAGTGCTACAAGTGAAGAGTCCCTGCCTAAAACGAGCGCCCCAGCGTCACAACAAGAAGAGGACAGCTCCCTCCTATTTTACGAAGTCGAAATCCCTTGGGTGGAAGGAGCGACTCGAAAAATTACACCGCTGCCCCAAGAAAACTTCAAATCTACCGTGACAAATCTTGTTGAACCGCCCACAGAGTTCCAGAGAATCCCCGCTGACTTTCTTCCTATTCAGATGCAAGAACTCCCCTCCGGCGACTGGCTCGAAGATTATCTAACAAATACTTTTCATCGATTTGAAAGAAAAAAATATTTTGTGTAATTTAAGCAGCGGAACATTACTAAACATGATACAGAACACGAATGGAGTGATATGTATTGAAATAGAAGACTGCTTAGGTGAGCACAACATTCATTTATCCCCTCGGGCATTCATAAATTTTATGATAAAGATGATTCCCTTTAACTGTGTTTATCCCAACGCGAGTTTTATTGCATGTAACGAAGTTGCTGTATTAAATTTAAATAGTGAATGTAAAATGTTCACATTAGAAACAACGGATTCAATTCCAAAACTTGCAAGTACTAGTTTTACTCTCCCTGAAGAATCGTTAAAATCTATTAATGAAAATTTTTCAGACATACTTGAAAAAATGAAAGAATTGCTTTTCTCTGATATTTTAAAAAATATAATTCAAACGTATCGTAAAGATTTTAATTCACCTAAAGTGTATGAAAAAAAGAAAATTCAAGAATGTGTTTTAAATGCAATGCAAGATTGTATTAATCAGAACTATGAATGTGATGGTTGCAAGGTGTCTCACCCCTCGCAAAGACGACACGGTTGCATGACATTAAACTATCATGAAAAATATATGAATCTATATGACTACGATTTTTTGACATTAGATGTGAATGCTCTTGCATATACTTCATGCCAAAATGTTGAAATAACAGACGATTTTCTCGACGAACTAGGCTGGGAATATTTTAAAGCCTATGCTCTTTATCTGTAAGTACATATATTTTACTTTTTTTTTTGTTCTTTCAAATGTATTTTGTGTTTAACTTGAATAAATGCATGTTTTTAGTTTTATCCATTTTCTCTGTTTCATTTATATGTTAAGTTAAATTTATAATATTTTAAAAAATAATTTCAAAGTGAATAATGAGACAGATAATTTTTAAATATACATCTTTATTTATACATACTATCCCATTTTACATTGGAATTTCGCTTCCTTCTGCGAAGTTTTGGTGTAAAATCAGGTTTCACATCTTCAACTGACATATGAGTTGGAGATAATTTCAAATCCAACAAATTTTTATTTCTCACAAAATGCTTCGGTACATTCATTTCTTGCAATGAACTTAAAAATTCATTCACCCATGGTACATGAATATTTTTTTTTATGACTGAACATTAAATTTAATAAGTCCGCAATGTTCGTATGTTCCATTTTCTAATTTTTATAAATGACTTGTCCTTTTTCATTCCATGTCAGAATATCAGAGTGTCTTTTCATAATGTCTATCAAATTTCTTGCTTGAAGTAAATATTGCTTATTAATACTGTTTAATACTGTCGACTCGTAATCTTTCGAACTTTCTTCTTTCTTTCTCACATCTTCCTTTTCATTATTTTCTTGGGATGGCCGTATCCATAGAGAATTAAATTCCGTGAGTTGTAATTTCTTTTGTAAAATGTCATTATATCTCATCACCTTTTCATATTCTTCCAAGTTGCTGTTTAATATTTTCATCATTTCTTTATCCTGTAACGTCTTGAGGACTGGTGTATATACCGAGTGGTAAAGCATGACTTCGATGGTAAAACTTAACAAGATTTTATTTACATATTATTTACAGCTTCATCAAAACTTAGGGTTGGTAGACAGTGACCGAGGTCGGACGGAACACGTCCGTTTCTCTCCTCGTCAAAAGATGTTCTCCTCGAACTCAGAATTTTCTTACTTCTCCTTACATGTCCGTTGGCCTGGACTCCGGAAACTGCCCAGCCCCCTTTTCAGATAAAATCGAGAGGGATGCGGCCGCCCCTTTTGTCGGCGGGCACACAACCCTGGGAACGGAAATAGATTTTGGGCTAAACGGATGCCAGAGGTCAGGGGCCAAATTCGGACGGACAAAGTCAGCAAGCATCTGGATTTTTGAAGTATTGTTTTTCTCGACGCCGATAACATGAAAGGGGACCGAGGGGAAAGTGGATACGTCGGAACGAGGCAAAAAGGACCGGATGCCCCTTCTGACCGGATGCGGTCGCCAAGAAGACGCTACAACTCCTCCCCCCTTCAGAACTTCAAAAATCCATGACAAAAATGAACAATTTCACACAATAAAGTAAACTTAATAAAACAAAGTATCCTTTCCTTATGAGTTGGTTGTGATACACAAGTAAACAATTGACTAGTTGGTTGTGATACACAAGTAAACAATTGACTTGATTTAAAAGTTAATAATTTAATATTTTAATTGAAACCAATATTTTCAAAGTAAGTTAGTTATAACTAAATTTTAAAAATAATAATAACTGGTCAGTGCAGTTGCTTCAAAAACTAACACATACTAATGTATATAAAACATTCAACACAACTAATTAAGATGTGTTTTCACAATCATTTGCTCTAACTCTGAGCTTCTCTTAAACAAAGATCTTAAATCAATAAACACAACCAATCAATAATGAAAAGTAGAACTCAAGTATATAATTTATGATTTTAGAATCATAACTAATTCCCTTACTTTACTTTTGGCTAGCGAATAACCATGACTTTCAAAACTCCAGTTTTTTCACTCTTTAAACTAGAAGTTTTTCTTTTAAAACAAAAAATGAGTAGTTGATTAAAAGAAACTTTCCAGCAATAAATACACTTTCCTCATCATCCCTAGTGCAAAGATATGGGAGTACTTAATAATATTAGAATAACTTCCTGACAAGTTGAAAATTTTCAAAGTTAATGATTAATAATAATAATAATAAAAATCAATTAACGAGCTGATTATGAATTTTAACCAGTTCAGAAATTTTCTGCAATGCAAAACTGCTAAAGCATTTAAACTCTATCTGTGCTCACAATATTACATCACAGAGAAATTTTGCAAATCAGCTACATCCTGAGGATCAGAACCATGTACACATAGAGTACAATTACAAATACACAACACAAAATTTTCGTATCCTAACCACATCAATAAACATACAAAACAGTCGTCAACTTAAAATCCGCCCTGGAATTTTTATTCGGAATAGTTGGTGTTAAGTATTTAGCGCCAAATGCGCCACTCTCGCTCCGCTCGGCGCGTCGCCAAGGAGCGACCCCCCTTTGGGTTGCCGATCATTCGCCCCCGGAGTCGGGATTCGCAGCCAGAACTCCGCAGAGTGTAGTTATCAATGTCCATTCGTCTTATGTTAATTCAATAAATGTTGTGAGTTACTAGTATGAGTTATCTAATGTTCACAAGGACCAGCACGCCTCCCTAATACAGTCCACTCGCGCATCACGCAGTTTACATTGGTCCGACTTCGCAGGAGATTAAAAACTACTTCGCAGATTCGCAGCAACCCGCATTATGGCAAAAACAACAGCCTTAAACAGACAAAAAGGCGCGTTGAAAGCGCAAATGACTAAACTTGGACAATTGCTCAACGAAAAGGATGAATCGCAATTCACAAAGATTGAACTGGATATAAAACTTAAATCCTTGAAAAAGATCCAAGAAAGCATCGCAGTGCTTCGATCGCATTATTATGAAACGGTTGAGAAAGACGAAGATTTGCCAGAAATTGAAAAAGATCTAGAGGAAATAGAGTCAAAATCTGAAGAGTTTGAAGTTAGAATTTCAGTTTATCTCTCAGCATATGAAGAAAGAAAATCTAGCGGAGAAATTAAAAATAATATCTCAATAAGACTGCCAGAACTCTCTATTTCAAATTTCACAGGTAAAATAGAAGACTGGAACAATTTCAAAACGCAATTCAACAGCATCATTAATAGCAATGAACAATTGTCACCAGAACAGAAACTTCAATATTTACAGTCATGCCTAGAGTTCCTTTATAAGACGTAGTCTTCAGAGTAACGACAGATCGGGGGAAAACTGCCTCCGGACGAAAAACAAGGTTGCCGCCGAGTGCAAGGTTGGCTTCATACTCGCTCAAGGATTTCCGCTAAACGATAATCGTTAACGGGAAATTTTGTCCACTTGGAAGCAAAATTTCTGTTTGAATTAAAAGCTACTTTTTGCGTAAGCCACAAACGTTTTTAAAAAATATCTTTGGTCTCAACAAGTTCAGGATAGTTTAATCATTCGCAGCTTTAAATTACGTTATGTTAAATATGAGAACATGGAAATTGTTACTCTTTAATTGATTCAAAAGTAAATAATGATATTTATAAATTTATTATTTTCAATATAATTTCTTGGATTTTTAATTCTGAAAGTTTTTTTTTTTTTTTTTTTTGTGTGTGTGTTGATAATATTGCATTAATAAATCATTAAAAGATTACTCGTTTTTTTTTTATTTCTTAGGGAAACTAAAGGAAAATTAAGCAGTAATGCTAGAAATATATGAATGGTAAAATAATGAATTGGTAAAAAAAAAAATTGGAATTATTATTTAATCAGTGATATTTTTATATAAAACTCGTTATGTAAAAGTTATGTTAAAAAATGTTCCAAGAAGAAAGAATGTACTTAGAGACCGTTCATAAATGCACGAGTTTTTTTTTTTTTTTTCATATATTTGACCCCCTCCCCCCCTTGTCCCGCTATGTTGTATAAGCCTGATGTCACACTTCTTGTTACCCACCCCCCTCGAGGCGTGACATCATTTATGAATGATCCCCTTATGTGAAAAAATACATTTCCCCATGAAGGTATTCATTAAATTAAGAGCAAATACGGAAAACTTTCTCCGAGGCCGAATTCAGCTCCGCATATGCGCCTTCCCCCCTCGTAACTCCCTAACTTCAAGTAATTTAGTAGGAAAATGAAGATGACATTATAGAACATTTTTGAAATTGATAATTGGTTTTGAAGGGCAGTAAAACTTGGCCTCCTACACAGCTAACTACCCTGCCTATTTTAAAATTCGGCAGAAAAAGCCGCTTATACATAAGAAAATCCATTCGTAACTGACTGACAAGAATGTGTGGAAGCGGCCGATATGTTTACATTCCACTAGTCGCCAAGCATAAGCAAATCACGCCAAGTCGAAGATACAAAGTATTCGTTAAAATAACTTAATTTTACTAAATTTAAACACTTTCTTAATCTTGAAGCGATGTTTTTTAATTACTTTAGGATACTAGCTATTTATTTATTAGGGAAAATGACAATTAGGGCCAAAAATAGCGGGTCAACATGGAATATTAGCATTAAGAAAGCATGCACTTATTTTAACAAAGAAATTATTAAATAAATAGGAGCATATGGCCCAAAATAAAGCTACATTCCTATATTTTAAACATTTTAGAACAATAATAAAAGAATTTTAAAAATGTATTTGCCTTTAATTTTACGGATTCTCGTGTTTTTTCATGGCATTTAATCGTCTCCACGTTAAAGCTATGGGACGAAAGAAGGCACTGCCTCGGGCGGAGGGTTCAAACCTTCCACCAATAGGAAAATGATACCGCTTTGACGCTACTCTCGCTAAGATACAGGGACTCTAGTCATGCCTAATAGGAGACGCAAGACACTTAATGTCTATGGAGGACACTTTCGATTCGTTATTCAAAGCCTTAGAAGAAAGATACGAAAACAAAAGATTACTTATTGAAACGCATGTGAAATCAATTTTAAATTATTCCAAAATTCATCAAGAATCTTCAAAAGAACTGAGGCATCTAATTGATAATATCAACAAAAATATTCGCGCTCTAAAAGTTCTCAAGTACCAAAGAAACGAATTAAGTGACGTCCTTCTGCTAAACATAATCTTAGAAAAATTAGACAGAGAAACTCGCAAGCAGTTCGAACTAAACGCAAGTTCCAAAGAAGTTCCAAAATTTGAAGATCTAATATCCTTTTTAGAAAAAAGATGTCAAGTCTTAGACAATATATCGAGAAATGTATATCAGAAACCAAATAAAAGTGTGCCGGAAGTGAGATTTCACTCAAAATCCTTGGTTGTAAAGAGTAATAAGAAAATGTGTAATTTATGTTCATCTCCCGATCATGGAATTTTTAAATGCATGAATTTTTTACAATTAGATGTTCAAAGAAGATGGGACTTAGCAAAGAATCATAATCTGTGTACGAATTGTTTAAGCAATCTGCATCAACTTCCCGCATGCAAGTCTACACATTTTTGTTCGTTGTGTGGAAAACGACACAACTCCTTACTACACAGATGCAGCTGGTTCCAATCTCGCGCCGTGGGATTTACGACCTCAAGGACCCCCCGTAGAGAGTGCGACTGATGGCTCTCCTATTGTTCAAGAAGTTCGGACTTTTGCTGGCTACTCTCCCTCTCCTTCAAGAGAGCAGGGTAATGTTTCGGGATTCGCAGCCAGAACTCCGCAGAGTGTAGTTATCAATGTCCATTCGTCTTATGTTAATTCAATAAATGTTGTGAGTTACTAGTATGAGTTATCTAATGTTCACAAGGACCAGCACGCCTCCCTAATACAGTCCACTCGCGCATCACGCATTTTACAGTTGGTTAGTCACAACTATCGGGTGGAATATACGATGTAGTTTAGAGACTCCGACATTTTTACTATTTGATTTTGACACCAACTTGTTATCTGTCACAAAATCATAAACACTTGGATTGAGCATAATCCCATTTAAAAACCTACGGTTTTCTTTTCCCGCAAGCCTTTCAACATACCGAAACCGTTTTTTAATCGGTTTTCCTTTCCTATAGCTCTTTAGCACCCGATTATCTAAACAACAACTCAGGCCTACAGAAAGTTTGTTTTCTTGAGGGGTCAACAAACCCTCTATTCTTTCTTGCGAAATCATTTACGCTCTTACCCCCATTGGGTCTATTAGCTGTTCGAGTTTTCCTCCGTTTTTTCCCCCACAATAAAACTTGTTTCGGAGAGGGGCGACTTTCACGCCCGCTTCTATTTCTGCTAAACTTCTCGGTGACCCCCTCTTCACGGTAAGAATGCTTAGAGCCCGTAAGCTCCCGGCCTACCGAGGGGACTTTTTCTACCCCTTTTTTGTCTCGGTTCTGACTGTCTCGGTTCATTACAGGGGAGATTTTATCTTTCTCCCTCTTCTCTCTACTTTCACTATCAAAGGAAACTTCTTTTCTCCTGCAATCGGAACTTTTTCCAGAGTCTGTGCTCTTTTCCAAAACTGCTGAAATACTATTTCCTAAACAATCGGAATTTTTTCCCTCAGAACCTATGTTTATCTCAGCGATATCTACAATCAACCTCTCTACACAATCGACACTCCTATCCTTAGAACCTGTGTTCTTTTCTGCAACACCTATCATCCCATTTCTGACATAATCTAAACTATTCTCCTTAGAACCGGTGTTCTCTTTCACCACACCTATTGTCAATTCATGAGCAGGGTGCTCTAATTTAGTCTCGGTACGACTTATCTCTGCGATATCTAAAATCAACCTTCCTACACAATCGAGATTTTTGTCCTTAGAACCTGAGTTCTTTTCTGCAACACCTATCATCCCATTTCTGACATAATCTAAATTATTCTCCTTAGAACCTGTGTTCTCTCTCTCCATATCTCTTATCAATTCATGAGCAGGGTGCTCTAATTCAGACTCAGTAGAATTTTTTTCGATTAAGGGAAACTTCTGCGACTCAGTATTTGTTTCTAAAATTTGTACGTTAGAGTGTACAACGCTAACACGGGATTTGTGGGATAATCTATTTAAGCTTTCGATATATGCGATTTCGCGATATATTTCTCGCAGCTTAAACTGTCTTTCTTCATATTCTTTTTCCCATTCTTTCTCTCTTTCGACCCCTTTTTTTCTCTCTTTCGACCCCTTTTTTTTCCATTCGTTCTCTCTTTCGACCCTTTTTTTCTCTCTTTCGACCCTTTTTTTTTCCCATTGGTTCTCTCTTTCGACCCTTTTTTTTCTCTTTTTCCTCTCTTTCCCTCTCGAGTCTAGTTTGAGCAATTTTATCTGCTAAATTTCTAGCTAGATTTTCTTCGTACCTTTCATTTTCGGTGATAAAGTCGATCAAATGTATTTTTTTTAACATGGGTGTAACCTCTATACCAAGCTCTGATGCAAGATTTTGCAAATCTTCCTTTTTTAATTTATTTAAAAATGCCATACTTAAGGAATTAAATCACTACAAAAATTTTTTCACAACTCAAAATGAAATTATAAACAAAACAATATAGTACTCTAATTGTTTACCTTATGGTAATTCCACATGCATTAAATTATTCTACAATTAACACACTGACATGATTTTAAAGCAATTCAAGAGAAAATGACTTTAACAAGCAAATGCACTGTTCAATTTTAGAAAATTTAACTCACAACCAACAATTTAAGAAAAAGATACTCACGTTTGATGGTTGTCCTCTCTGCAGCATTGGTAATCCTATTTGGAACACATTTTTTTTTTTTTCACACACAAACACATACACGCGCACTGATGGATTCAGCGAAAATTTCAAATCCTATTTGACTATTCTTCGGAGAACCGGATATCTCCTACTCTCAGAAAATTGTTGAAAACGGATTTCTTCATATCAGTCAGGGTGACTGCAATATAAAAGAACTTCAACACGTAGCCAGGGTGGCTGTAAAAACAAATTCTTGAAACAGGTTGTTTTGAAACTGCAAAACTTTAGCCAGGGTGGCTGCAACACGAAATGACACGGGGAAACGAAAGTTTCCAAACTGCAAACTGGATGTTCGCAAAGCACAACAAAAAATTTTCTTCTTTTCAGCCAGGGTAGCTGCAACACGAAATGACACGGGGAAACGGATGTTTCCTAACTGCAAACTGGATGTTCGCAAAGCACAACAAAAAATTTTCTTCTTTTCAGCCAGGGTAGCTGCAACACGAAATGACACGGGGAAACGGATGTTTCCTAACTGCAAACTGGATGTTCGCAAAGCACAACAAAAAATTTTCTTCTTTTCAGCCAGGGTAGCTGCAACACGAAATGACACGGGGAAACGGATGTTTCCTAACTGCAAACAGGATGTTCGCAAAGCACAACAAATCTTTTTTTCATCAAAACGAAAAATGAACGGAAGAAACACTTCTCGGAGCTCTCTTCCTTCGATTCCACGGCAAGGCTCACAGCAGGGTGCTGAAAGTCTCATTCACTCGGGGCGAGTATATCTTCTCTGCGGGGTGCAGAAACATCTCCTTTCGAAAGGCAAGCATTCGTTTGTCTTCATGGAGAAGGGAGAAATCTGATACTTTTTTTATCACTGTCTACGCTTCGCACCGCTGAACACCAAAATATAGCTGTAACGTCTTGAGGACTGGTGTATATGCCGAGTGGTAAAGCATGACTTCGATGGTAAAACTTAACAAGATTTTATTTACATATTATTTACAGCTTCATCAAAACTTAGGGTTGGTAGACAGTGACCGAGGTCGGACGGAACACGTCCGTTTCTCTCCTCGTCAAAAGATGTTCTCCTCGAACTCAGAATTTTCTTACTTCTCCTTACATGTCCGTTGGCCTGGACTCCGGAAACTGCCCAGCCCCCTTTTCAGATAAAATCGAGAGGGATGCGGCCGCCCCTTTTGTCGGCGGGCACACAACCCTGGGAACGGAAATAGATTTTGGGCTAAACGGATGCCAGAGGTCAGGGGCCAAATTCGGACGGACAAAGTCAGCAAGCATCTGGATTTTTGAAGTATTGTTTTTCTCGACGCCGATAACATGAAAGGGGACCGAGGGGAAAGTGGATACGTCGGAACGAGGCAAAAAGGACCGGATGCCCCTTCTGACCGGATGCGGTCGCCAAGAAGACGCTAGAATCACTGAGTTGTTTTGATGATACTGTGTGTTTATTCACCAGTTCTTCCGGTACGAGTGCAAATTTCTTAGCGTGTTCCATTGATAAGGGTGGATAATACACTGACTGCCGCAGGAATTAAGAAATTTAAAAATCCGCCTTTTTGAACGACTAACTTGCGTTTCGCAGACAAAGCAATGTTTGGGGCCGCCAACTTGCGTAGTGTCGTCTTGTGTTTAGAGAGCTTCTTTTTTTGATGTTTCGACAATGGTATATTACCTTTCAATGTGTTATGACAACATTCGCAGATAGCTTTAATACAGTTTAAATCAATCTTTCGTAATAAATCCTTTTGAAGGTTTGTAGGACAAATTTGTAAAAGATGAAGTTGCTTGAGCTGTTGCTTCGTCACAGTCATGTTGCTGTATGAGCACCTCTTCATAGGAGTCTTTTCTTTTATATTATTTTCCTTTGATAGATATACTGTGTTTGATTGGGTAAAATATCTGTACGCAGTCTGAGTTCTTCCGATGTATCGTTTTACAAGTCGATGAGTAGATATGAAAATTTCTTTTTCGTGGCATCTTCATAAACTTCTTGAAAAAATTTCAAATGTCTCGGAAAAACTTGCTTTCCTAAGTGTGTAATTTGTGCCATGTCTCTCCTGTTTTTAAAAAGAATAATATAATGTGCATTTAAAGTAATTTCACGCATTTCTTTTCCTTTATGAAAAAAATTGTGTGTGATGAAAATAACTGATATGTTTAGATGGTGACTACCACGCGTAAAAAGTTTGGTGGTGGATTCATTTTTTCCACATTCAGACATTAAATCATCAATAATGAATATTGTATTTGTTCCTAAATAGTCTTTGAAAGTTGAAGGAAATCCTTCCACGAATGTCACATCTGGAATCTCGTCGTACAAGGGCTGGTGTATCCCGTAAAACCACACGACTTTATCGGGTACTGTGGAAAACATTTTGCGTCGAAATTTTAACAATTGAGATATGAAAACACTTTTACCGCTTCCAGTAGGCCCTGAAGCAATCATTGTGAAGGGGACCTGAAGTTGAGGTGACTTGTAGGTTAAGTTCTCGATCGTGAATGACACATAAACACAACTGATTTTCACTTAAATATATTTATTGAAAGAAATTTGGATGTACATGAAAATGTTTAGCAACAAAATTATACGCTCGCTTATCATTACACACATGTGTGTTTACAAAAGCAGTTATCATAGATTTTAATGAAGTACCACGACACTTGGAATATAAATAATAAATACAATATTGTCCGCACACAGCAGTGGAATTACTTTGCAAAGTCATGGGATTATATACCACTTTTGAAAATTGTGATACAAAATCGTGAATAGGTCCTTCAAAATAGAATGGACTATAACCATAGGAGTTAAAAAAATTCCACTTTATCTTTTCCCTCGACAAAAATTGCAATCCAGTGAGATCCCGATTGAGATGAGGGGTCGAGGTTTGCCACAAAACATGCCGGAAATGTATGAAAATCTTTCGGCAGTTGATCGCTCGGAAATACATCTAAGAAATAGTTTTTAGTAAATGGATCGCGAAGTAGAATATTTCGTATTTGTTCGGAATCCATCTTAATTAGCAAAGTCACACAGAACGTGACGTGATTTTATAATTTTGATCACGTTTTGAAATTCTGCATAAATAATTAATGACAGAGTTTCGGCAATTGCTTCGTTAAATTTAATTTCCACTCTTAAATTCCCTTGATGTTGTAAATTCAAATGGGAGCTGGAACATAAATCGGCATTCAAATTGAAGCTGTAGATTGCATGTGAGTTGGCATACTGTTCCCGTGACAAATAAATACCTTTATCACTATTAAATCCATCGAATAAACTGTGATAGGCTCGAATGTAATTATTATTCTTAAAATCTAATTCCATGGGCTTGTTCGGTACGGGCTGCCCATCCACATAACTAGATATAAAATTCACATCATGATGTGAAAACATGAAAGGGTTCTTAGAATATTGACCGTTCATATCAGCGTTTTCGACACATGTGATGATTACTCTTTTAGGCATAACACCTAAAAAAACATTATCTTGCATGAAGGAGAAACTTCCCTTTGAAATGGAATAGGTTTTACACAAGACTCTGTCGATGGGATATTTAGCTGAAAATTTCTCCAGTGCTTTTGCATGTCGAAGTAAAATTCCTGGGTTGACCTTGACTTTCCGAATGAATAATGAAGCATGCTCCAATATCACTTTATAATCGGTGTCCGTTTTTGTAGATAAAAGGCAAAATGGTGCACTGCTTCGAATCATTTTAATTTTAATATCCACCAAATTTAACATGAGTCGATTCTGTTGAAAAATGTCACAATGTAATTGTCCTATCATATCGAATGTTTTGCTGTTTTTGCTGAGTTCATATCGAGATTTCACTCCTTCGTCCGCATCGTCAGCTGTAGGATCGATTTTTTCAGGATTCAACTCCTTGAAGAACATTTCACAGGTAAGTAAACTTTTCTTTGCATCTTGTCCATAATTCAAAAGAGTTTTAATGTATGATCTGAATGGATATGTATTACTTGCAGAGGAAATATTTCGCTCGTTGAGACTGACGTCTACTTGAGAAAAAAGAGAATGTAAGAATAAATTAACTGGAACGGCGGGTTCTTTGTCGGGTAACGGGGACCCATCCGCTTTGACAATTTTTGTTTTGACATAAATGTAGGATGCACTTAGGTCGTTGTATTCTTCACCACTTCCTGAGATGTTGAACTCCACGGGGCCTCCATCGCGAATATTTGCTATGGGGTGATATTCCACAAATTGTCCTTTTTCAATAGCAACTTGAGTAGGCGGGAGAGTGAAAAGGTCTAATTCACTCTTCACACATGCAGGAGAATCTTGATGGATGAGCGAAGACATTTTATTAGGAGAAAATATCGTGTGCTTTCACCTTCTTGGTTTTGCGAAAACTGACGCGTTTCTTGGAGAGCTTGAGCTTTTTATTCCTTCTGCCGGATCCGATCATTGTTTTAATTTTAACTGCAGTTTTATCCGTCAAATTCTTACTCGCTTCTTTCAATCGTCGTCTCGCTGCTACTTTTATGTTTTCTCCACGCGATACATCGTTAAACACATCCACTCCACTACTTAAAATCTGTTTTCCGACTGCTTTGGCACCCGATTTGAAAAGTGGGACGGCTGCCCTGAAAAACGATTTGAAGAGACCCCCGAAGCCATATCCTCTCTGATAGGGAACACCTTGATAAAAATTAAGTCCGCTTCCTGTTTGATTCGTATAATAATCCTCGAAGGATTTTTCACAACAACGGTATGGGACATACATCATGAGAGATACTTTTGACGAAAGTGAAGTTTCACGTACGAGCGTCCGCTTTCAAATGGCACTAAGTCTCCGTTGTTCGTCCTTATAACGATTTCAATCGTGTCAATAATTTTCCGATTGACAGGTAAATAATGAGGTCTCTCGTATTCTACACTAACGACTTCTCCATCGTTTCCACTCACTCTGATTGTTCTCAATAACTTGGCGAAAATGTTTCCGACAATTTGAGGCTCGATAATATCTGTATAAATCATTAATACTCTGAAATGAGCGTTGGGATCGGCTATTTGAGGACTAAACACGGTATGTTCAACATTTTCGTCTGGAGGACCACTGATGATTGCTGGAGGGAACCCCAACATCTGTGATAATCCATTATGAAAAATGACTCTTGCATTATTTTTCACTCTTACTCGAACACGTTTCGTCACATGATTATAATTAAAAGATATTTTATTTTCATGATCTGGAATGGCGATAGCTTTTAAAATGTCTGGTACGTTTTCATAACATCCAGCTGGAATGTTTCTACCTATTTCTTTCTTGTCGCCAAGGTCAAAACCAATTAAACTATTGCTCTTATTCACATTATGCCAACTGCGCGGGTAAATAAACTCGACGAGAGCGCATTCCCACTCTCCAGTCAATTCTATGGGTGTTGGTAATCGCGTAATAAAATGAGAAATCTTCAGGGTTCGTACGGTCCTTAAAGGTCCTTAGAAAGTCCTTAATGTTCATTTTCATTTTTAAGGCCTTAAAAAGTCCTTAAATAGTCCTTATTTTTTATTCCAGGTGCTTAATTTTTTTTGTTAAAATAAGAAGGTACACATGCACTTTATTTGTTTTGCTATCTTTTGTATTTTTCACTAGAATCAAACTTCTATCATTTCAACTACTTAATCGAACCTGAAAATTGGTTTGCTCGGGTCCGGTACAATCGCGGCTTTCGGACAGACACAAAACTGCGGATTGACATTACCAAAAATGTCGGATTTACATAAACATCATCGCATTTTTATTACAAATTGCAGTGATGTTTACTCAACTGGTAGATAAATAATTAATTCTTGTTTTTTTTTCATTTTTTAAAAAAAAAGATATAAGTAAATTGATGTGTTATATATTATTACAAAAAAAAAAATGTTCATGGATTTTGATAAAATGCTTCAAACTACAACACCCAATTCAGTTAAAATGAACTTGTACCCACCCAAATGGCAGCTTCCAATTTGCTATTTCCTGCAATTGTATGAAAAAGAAAATCGAGCTACATCTAAAAGAAAAATTAAAATATTTGTAGAGAAGTCGAATCAAAACACCAAGCATTTGTACAAAATGCAATGGTGCCCAGTAACTGGGCACCATTTAAGACCACAGAAAAAGAAATTACACAAGTTCCCTCATTTTGCTTTTAAAAGAGAAGAAAAAGGAATAAAATTTGAAAAACGGGCTTTTAAGGAATCAAAAGGAAAAAATTTAATAAATAAACAAAAATCGGGAATTTTCGAAAAAGGGCCGAACTTCGGGATTTCAAATTTGAGATTCGATACTATTTATTAAGTTTAGTTACAAAGTAAATAAATATATTTTTTTCTTGCATGAAAATTGTTACTAAATCATCTACATTCTAAACCATTATCAATAAAGCAAGTAGGAGCAGCTTCTAGCAAGTAATCAGTAAATAAATATTGCTTTTAAAACTTTTTTTAATTTAAGGGGGGGGGGGGAATACCTTAAAGAAGCATTATTGTTAAATGTATCTTTTATTGAGCTAGATGTTAACTAATATGTAGGCAAAAAAGAACTTTCACCTTTTTTCGTTCGACCAATCGTATTGTATGATTATCGCTTATGTATACTGTTAAAGGTAAAAGAATGATTTATTTTTATTATCATTTTTCTTACGTCTTACACTATAATAAGCGCCGAGTTGCCAACTCTCCCGATCGCTTTTCAGCTGATCTTTCGCTAAACGGTTTGTTCTCCCATTGTTTTTTTTTTTTTTTTTAGATCAAATAAATTCCCGTATCGAAAATTTGTTTTAAAGCGATGTTTTAATATTTAGTAAATTTTTATCGACCAATTTGGCTTCGCGATCGTTCGCTGTGGGGTTTTGTTGTGTGATAGATGATGGGTATTTGCTGCGTTAATCAAAATTTGTATCTCGTGTAATTTCTTAATTTGCAGTAAATTGAAGGAATCGACCTCTTCTTAAACCTATACACCTTAGTGGCCAAATGCACCGTTTTCCCCTAGTTTTTCTGTTTTTATTTGAGAACTTCGAAAATTCGATTTTTTGCAAATGATCCGATTTTTCAAGCTAGTATTTTTATCTAAAGGGATTGTACTACAAAACAAGAAAATTTTTCAAGAAACTTTTTAAAACGACATGTATTAATTTACATGAATTTTCATAACTTATAACGCAAAAATGTAAAAACCTATTTTTCGGAAACTTGCTAACATCTAGCATGTGCTTCGCCGAAAATCGGACGCAGCTTTTGAGACTTCTATCTTTTTGCATCCTGTAAATATATCAATTATTTAAAAAGTTGACAGTTGTTTTAGTATTTGCAGCTTGTAGTCTGCCTGTTTTATTTTTTATTTAAAAAAATTGTGCAATTTTTCGAAACATTTAGTTAAATTTTGGTATTTACTATTTGAGGGTAATGTACAAAGTTTTAAGCGAATAAGCTCCATTTTGTATTTGTATGTTGTTTCGAAAATGAAATATTTTTCTCAAGTTGAAAAAGTTTTTTCTGAATTCTTGCAAGCTCTTCTAAATAATTAAAAAAAAAAAAATTATGACACAGTTAAAAATTTAAGTAAGCCTAAATTGAGATGCTGGCAAAATAAGTTAAGTAAAATGATAAAAAAAATTGAAATTAAACACAAATTCTCAAGACAAAGTGCCCTGTTTTCTTTAATATTTTTTTTAATTTAAATTGTTTTTCATTTAACTTGTATTATATAGCATTAACCATTTTTGATAATTTTTCATATCATGATAATTTGCTTATATATGATTAATACTTGTGTTTTGTGCTTCTTATCACAAGCTCCAATAATTATTTAACTCCCTGACTGTATTGGACATTAGGAAAGCAACAATTCAAAGAGAGCTCCATAAGAGTGTTTGTGTTGTGTTCCTATTAAAAATACGATGTTTAATCAATTTCCTCTTTCAATAATGCTTCCTTTTGAAATAAACATAACAGTTTGTATATTTCAAAAAAATTGTGAGGTCCTTAAAATTTTTTGAAGGTCCTTAAAAAGTCCTTAGAAAGTCCTTATTTTTGGTTTTGCCAAAAGCGTACGAACCCTGATCTTATTCTCGGGGAAATAATACATGGAGCTATCGCTCGGAAGTGTCACGTAGAAACTCATGATGCTAAATGAGAAAATAAAATGTTACTTCTAACATTTATAGGTTCGATAAATGAGAGGCAGGAATCCATTGATTAAATTTATCGGGATAGCCACGAAACTTTACAAAATATTCAGTCTTATTTTTCATTTTCCTCTTTTTCAGTATTTTTTCTACTGTATAATCTTCCTTCAATTTTACTTTTTGTAGTTCTTGTGAATAAAAAGTACCTTGAATGGGTTCTCGGAGTAAATCTTTCACCCGATATACGGGAATGTCTCTTCTCACGCATTCGATAACAATGAAAAACTCCTCTGTCCAGTTTGTTTCATATCCTTTTTCGAAAGTCAGCTTTTGCTTTGAAATACGAACAACATCTCCAACGGTATAAACACACGGTTTTCTTTCATCATGTCGAAGGTCACCGTACACAGTAAAATACACATCCCTTTCATTGTCTGCATTAACTTCAATTGTTGCTCTCTTGATGGTTGAATGGTAAGTAATATTATAACTTTCCACTAAATCATCTAAAACGTCTATAAAATTATACGTATTTTGACTAGTAAAATATTTCCACATTTTCGTTTTCAATGTGCGATTAAACCTTTCCACCACTGATGCTTTTGTCGTATTAAATGTAGTAAAAAACTTGAATTGATTCTCTGCCAGAAACTTTTGAAATGTTGCATTTTTAAATTCGGTGCCTTGATCAGATTGAAGTAACTTGGGTTTTCGCTCCGAAAAGATGGATTGAAACACATTTACAATCTCTCGTCCTTATTTTGTTTTCAGAGGTTTTGCCCAGGCATATTTTGACAAAATGTCTATGCATGTTAATATGTATCGATAACCTCGATTATGTTTTTGTAAACTTGAAACATCTACCAAATCTGCTTGCCATTGATGATCGATGGAATGAACGATGACGCGGTTTGTCGGAAATTTCTTTCGCACGGGTTTGTATAATGTATATGCGTCGGTTTCCGTCAACCACTTCTTGATGTCTTTCTTGGATACTTTTCCGCGCGCAGCACGAAATAATGCATCGACACCAGTAAAACTTGCCTCTCGAGCCGGATCCAGGTAAGCTTTCTTCATTGCAGCAGGAAAAATGATTATTCGACACGTTGAAAGTAATCATCCTCGAAACGATATGACTGAATTAGAAGTATCATTCGGAGAAAGCAGAAAATCCACTGCGAAATCTGTTTTTCCGGTAGCTAAATATATTATACTCATAATAAGACAAATACTTATATAAAGGATAACCATCCACACAACCTCTTCTCTCGATGACATGATCAACAATAAAATTATTCTCATATAGTAGTATATTCATATAATGGAAAGGAAAAAAAAAATAGCAGAAAACAACAAAGTCCAAAAATATTTTTTCTCTCGCAAGATGGCAGTCTTCTCGAACATCTTAAAGGATTGATTTAAACTGTACTTTACTGAAATCATTTGGTCTCATGGATAAAGCGCGCAATTCATCAGAGCGCCAAATGATTTTTGGAGCTGGAGGTCGCATGTTCGATTCCCGATCTAGGAAGGAGAAATTAAATAAAATAATTCCAAGTCCGAAAAATATATTTAAGTGGATTAATTAATATTTATCTCACTAGATGGCGCCATGTGTATAACCACAGAGTACAAAAAAATAATTTATCTCACTAGGTGGCGCCATGAGCAATTTTAGTTGGTAACCGTTGTCATGACAACCGCTATATCACCGTTGCCATTCCTAAAAACAAAACTTCAGTGTAACAACTCAACTCCACTCAGAAACCCTCGTAATCTTCTACGAGGATAGCATCAGGAACCCTACTACTCAACCCTACTCCACAGGCGGATCAGGCGGAGGTGGCAGGGGGATCAAGGGGGCGTGGCCGATCCTCATTCCTCCTCTGGGGGTTGAACTGTCAATTGCTACCTACTAAGACGTCATTGAATAAAAAAATTAGTTAAATATACAAATCTGACCGAACAATGACTGAAATATATTATATTTTATATACATAATGTGCACTCAATCACACAATTACATAAAATTCATCATGGTACATACAATTCATCATGGAAGACGGTCATTGAATAAAAAAAATTGGTTAAATATGCCAATAAATGATAAATGTTGTTGTGCTTTGCATACTTTCAAGTCTATACTACACTTTGGGGTGGGGGGCTGTTTACTTTTGCCGATGCTGAGACAGATCATTTATTGGAACAACGTCAACTAATTGTCGTTATGTTTCAATTGAGAAAAGGACGTTAATAATTCATTGTTTGTCAGTCTCGTACGGTTCTGTATTTTTCTCCTTTAAATGACATTCCTTGTTGAAAAAATCTTTAGACAAGTTGTTTTGTTTAATTGGCATTTTTTAAAAAAAGGTTACCGTATTCTGAAGTACTTAAAGATTTTTGCCACATTCTACTGAACCAAAATATTAGGAATTGATTTAAGCGAAAAGAATTTATTTCGAGTTGTTGAAGAATATTTTTGCTTCTTTCACGCAATCCGTTAAACGTTTAAATATATCAAGAATAGACCCTTGTAATAATTTTAATGCCGTACTTCATCCATTATTTGTACCACATTTAGAGCTAACTCTGTAGTTGCATTTTACTTGTTTTCTGACACATAATTTTTTTTAATATGTATAGTAAATGTTTATTCAATGTAGAACTAATAGTTTGTGTGCAGTTTTGATGAGACTTTATTATATCATGTATTTTTTGCTTTCTTAAAACATTGTTTAGATATCTTTTAGCACAGTGGCAAACTTTTTTTACTATGCTTGTCTCGAAATTACCATCAACATTGATGCAAAAATTCCCAGGTTTTTATTTGATGACCTTTTCTTGACCTTTAAATTTTCGAGGCATCCGAAATGAAATGTAACAACTTTTTTTTTGCACTACTTATTTCTGTTACTTTTTTGTACCGTGATTGCTTCAATTAATGCGTTCGGATTTGTCAGAGTACAGCCATTTTACATTGTTTTAGCCGTAAAAAAACCTGAACAAGTTTATCAGATTGAAAGTAAAAGTTGTTTTTATTCGTTATTTGAATTTGATATTTTTAGCGTTAGTTTAGAAGGTGAAGTAAAAATTATACGTAACTTTTTCGGATCTTGAACATTGGTTATGTAATATCGAATGTGTTTCTTCCCAATCTCTTAAAGGTATAGAATCTGCTGAATTTGTATTAGTTCATCTTCAGAAGTTCGGCTGTAAATAAATGCACACGTACGCTATGAAAAATACAAAAAGTGTACTCGTTGAACCTACGTCATTAGCATTCTGTTTTTTTTTTTTTTTTTTTTGTCGTATCCTCGCGCGAAGCGAGGAAGAATGGGTGCGCTGCTCCTGAGTCTAACGGGGCCCTTATAGGCAGGAGTCCGACTTCCGCCCCTTTATATGTGGTCTCTTAATTTTTTGAACCAGCTCCCAGATAAGAGACCGTCACCTGGGGTTAGCACCCCAAGAGGTATCGTTTCACTTGGAGGACATTGGAGCCACGACCTATTTAACGTGCACCAGCTCCCTTTAGCAAACACGGCCTCACAGAAACCAGCCGCGAGAGGTCGTCACCCTCCCAAACACTGACCTAAGTCGATATTGCTTCACTTTCGGTGTTCTACGGGAACCGAGCTTCTGCCGACTGGTCCACTGCGGGACATTCTGTTTTTTATTTGAATACTATTTATCTTGTGAGACGAATTTATATTCACTTTGATGTCTTTACACTAAACCAAATTTTCATTAATTGCTTAAGTAGATACTTAAAGCAGTCTGCGTAATTTGTATTCAACCTCAAGAGACGTAACTGTTCATTGTATTTTTTTCTCTTTTCTTTTTTTTTGAAGCACGGACCGGGTATTAAAGAATGAAGAGCATCAGGAACCTTCTCATTGAATATGCTTTATTGGTATTCTGTTTTTAAGATAAAACATACACAACCAGAGATTAATTTCTGGTACAAGCGGATCTTTTCGGTAATGACACCGCTCCGGACCGATATTTGGTGAACAAAGAAAATGAAATGATTGGTGCGAAGTTAACAAAGAAGCGAAAAATGGAAAAAAAAAGGGGGGGGGGGAGGCTGAAGCATTTATCTTGGTTCTCTGGCATCCCTGGAGATTAATTTGAGCCATCTCACGCCGTGAGCGATCGTTAAGCCAACTATTCGTGGAATGCTGGCCGACTGCAAACGAGGCACCAACTAAAGATAAAAATGAATTTTGTTGGTGTTATATTTTGGTCCTGTTTATTGCCGGAAGGTGTTTTCTATTAGCGAGTGTTCGTGGAATTTGTTATTGATTTTTTTTTTACCCTTTGCAAGGGGATGCTTTTGTAAAATGAGAATTTTCTTGAGTGATGAAGAAGCGGCATGTGTGTTTATGCTCCTGAAGTTAAGTTTTGAAGAATAATTTTTGGGATTCATTAAGTACCAGTAAATCCCAAAAGCGCTTTACAAGTCTTTTTCTCCTCCTTTCCAAAAATAGTAAGTTTCATCTGAGCTTGTGAAAACTGAGAAACATCATTAGTTTCATTTCATTTTCCCCCCCTAAGGCATGTCGATTTAAATTTCAAAGCTTGTGAGTCGCTTTCATATAAATTTTCCTTTGAACGATGTGGGTAGAGTCATATTTTCCAGAAAATTTGAAGTTTGCTGCAATTTTTTTAATGGAACTATAACCTTCGAGCTAAATGTATAACGGTTTAAAATGTGGCAAAAATCACGTATAAAAGTTTTACATTGATGTCTTTAGCTATCACTACTGCTTTTAAAAATCAGCATCATATATGCAAATAAATCTCTAAAAACATCTTAACCCTTTGTATCATAGTGTAGATAGATTGTGGGCAACTTACTGTCCGATCGCTATTTTTGTAATTTTCTTTGCAAAAATATTTTTAAATCCTCAAATATGAACATTTTATTTTTTTTTCGTTATTATCTCGAATTCAAATAATCAAGCTTTTTGCTTTACATTTTTCATTTTTCAACGATATAAATTGTTTTTTAGCATTAATAAATTGGCAACAATTCCCTAAATAGTCGTAAACCTTCTTATTATAGATATTGTATGCTATAAGTGTGTTGTTTTAATGTTGAATGTTCGTAATTGGCATAAAAAATTTGTTTTTCCCTTTTATACGTAATTCCTTATTTTAATTCCTATTATAACATTAAACGAAGGTATAATTATTAGTTTTTAACTTACAATTTAAATTATAGGCCAGAATAATATTTTTTTCCCCCATTATTCTAATTAAAGTGGGGGGGGGGGGGAATATTATAAATAATAGTCCTACAATTTTATTTCCTTATAAAATTTACACAATAAGCCTTTTTATTAATATTTTCCTGTAATTTATAAGTTATAGAAAAGTAATTTTAAATTAGTGCGAAAAATGTATGCAATTAGAAAATTCTTATATTGCCACAGAAGTTGATTAAAAAGGAATTCTTCTGAACATCAATTAGATTGAAAAACAATAATATGGAAAGATATAACTAAGCAATAATTAATTAGGATATAATGCCAATTTCCAGCATTGAAAATGATTATCTTTGTTCTGGTTGTAACAGAAAATCGAAGTATTAAAGACTTGCTTGCAACGAAAATTGCATACGTGCTTCGGAGTTATAGCAAAGTTTTGATAAGAAGCTATGTGTTAAAAACAGTTATTTTGATCACAGCTCCATTTGTACGCACAGAAGAAGGGATTCTTTGTAGCTCCGAAGCACGTGTATGTAATTTGTGTCTCGTTACTTCGTTTCACTTCGTAGAATCGAATGATTAATCAGGACGCACGAATTCTATGCCAAATAGAATAGAAAACGAAGGTGATTTCGAAGATAATTCTGTCAGATATTTGTTGATTCAGAGGCTCAGAAGATTAATTAAAATTTTATTTATATTGCTTTTAGATCAAAATTATACTTAAAAAGGTGTTTTGATTAGTATTAACTTTTTACGGAACTTTTAATTAAAATGTTTTGAAAATATAAGGGGATTATAAACTTATTACGTATTTGGAAGCTGTGAGAATATGTATAGAATTTACGTTTCAAACTCAAGAGTCGGATATCCGGTCCTTTACTTCATACAGATGACACCCGATATCCGGTTCTTTAAGCCATACAGATGAAACCGGATATCCGATACTTCCACGTCATACAGGTGACATCGGATATTCGGTACTTATACGTCGCATAGACGACGCCGGATATCCGATATCCGACAGAATCAATATTTGATACATCACGAAAAGTCAAAACTTCAATTGGAAAATCTGTAGACGCCCTTTAGGATTTTTTCGTAATGGAAAGGCAAGTTAGTAATAGGAAGGAACTTTGAGGCTGCGTGTTTCTTTTTGAGAAGATTCCATTACAAGAATATTTCATTTATACCCTTTTGCACGAATCACTGAAATAGTTCGGGAATCAGCAATGTAAGTCTCTGGGATTGTAGACATCTTAAATAAATCGGTAATTAAATTTCGGAGCCAATGAGCGAATTTAAGATGAGTGAAATTGATAAAAGAAGTATAAATTTTTCTTGATTAATCTTTAAAGCATACTGCTCGTGAACAGGAACTACAATGTAATGACGTTAGATTAAGGAACAATTTCACAAAATAATGTTCTAAAGCTCCAGAAATATTCTGAAATTGCTAGTCTTGGAAACATTTTACAAAGTAATGACGCTACCAGACAGAGTACATCAGGTTATAATGTTGTTAAAATCTCGAAAAGGATACGCAACATGGTAATGCTCAAGTTTCCGAGATGTTATGCATAAAGTATTAGAGCCCAAAATAAATCAAGATGAAGAGAGACTGTAAAATCGCTGTCGGAAACCAGCTAAGTAGAAATAGTCGCCGAAATAATTCGCCAAGTAGTAATGTAAGCCAGTAAAATGTATAGAAAACCTAATGCGAGAATTTCTAAATAAATCAAAATGAGTCTTTTCTGAATAAGTGAAACTATTTTGATGCTAGAGAAAGCGGAAAAATTCGCGTTCTACTGAAGAAGTGTAACTTGCTGAGGGATAGTACTAAAAACCAAAGTATTCTTTGAGGAGGGGGGAAGTCCCCAATAAATGCATATTAATAAGCTTTAAAGGACTTTTTACTTTCTTCTGATCAAAGTGAATGCTATAATGTATTTTTCGAGTCTAATCAATTTTGAGCTTTTGGAAATTTTTATTTAATTTGAATCAAAACAATTATTAACACGATTCTCACAAAATAATATTCATTAACAATAATGGTTAATTTCGATTAACAATAATGGTTAATTTTGATTTACGATAATGGTTAATTTCTGTTCCGCTAAAATAAGCTATGTTAGCAAATTTTGAAATGGAATGAAACTTCAAGAAAAATTGTCCTCTTCTCTATCTATCAATCTGAGAATTGAATAGTGTAATGAATAGCTTAATGTTTTTTCCTTTAAAACAACAACATCGACTGATTTCTTATTAATTTCACCATATTTATTAAAAATGTCCTTTATGAAATGTAATCTAAGTCCAGTGTATGAAGAAAATCATTTTCTGTGGAGCACCTTCGCCTACAGATGTGGGCGTAGAATGTGTTTATGATCTTTTTTATGAATAATAAGATTGGCTGTACGATGAATTTACAAAAAAAATAAATAAATAAAGAATACCTCAGCGCTCTACACACAGTATAACATTAACTGAAATGTATTGCTACTTTTGAAGTACATAATTACTTGGTTCTCATAAAGTAAAGAAATTGAACGGATACTTTTTGCATATATACACATATATAGAAACGGTAATAATTGTATATGGGGGGCGGGGGGGGGGTTCAAGTATATTTATTACTAACAATGTGTAATGTTATTTCTGATCTATAGGATAGCTTTCTCTTACATATTTAAAAAGTTCAACTCTTTACTTCACTTCATATCTCGATGTTTCTTTGTATTCAATTTTTTTTTTCTGCAGAAGTTGCTATTGCGACTGTTCTGAAATGTTTTTTGAACGAAACGGAAGGGTCAAAAGAAGATTAATTGTAGTTTAATTTAAGTTATTCAAAAAATAAATTCATAGTCTAAAAATGCAACCAACTGTAGTGATACTTACTGCTAAGAAAATAATTTCAATTAAGATATAAATAAATGAATTATTAAATAATAAGAATAACATGAAAGCTAAAGCATCTTGCAACGCAAACTAGTCGCACAGTATGTTTTGTGTTCTTATAATAAACAATTTTAAAAATCGTAATACATTTTTTTTTACATGAGTAGTTCTTGTAACAAATTTCGTTCTTTTTCTACTGAACTTGTAAACGTACTGGCGTATTTTTCGATAACAAGTAATTTTCCTTTGTTATATTAATTTCCGCTTGAACGCAACGCTTTTATATAAAAATATCTATAAAATTTACTTTTAAATTTCAAATCAGTAAATATTTTCATTGAACATAGGTTAATTTTTCACTAAAAAGCAGCGGCAATTTTATTTTGTTCAAATTAAATATTAGTAGCTCTGCTGAAATAAACTGACCATATACATACCGCACTATTTGTAAAGTACCTAATTAACTATTCCATAAATGAACGTGCTCTTTCCTTGAAATAGATTTTTGTAATTAAATGGGAACTTAGTTTTGATCAATGCAATTTCACTGCTGAAATTGAAAATGAGTTTAAATTGCTTCTCTTAATTTTCCAGTAACTTTTCATTTTCCTCCGTCATTAGAACTCTCTCTTTAAAGCATGGCATCGAACATGTCGTTAAAGATTTCCAGCTTTTTGAGTAATTGTTAAGCTTTGCGCTTTCATGGTTAAATTGCTGCGGATAATTTAACGCAATTATAGTTTTTTCTTTGAATGATGGTAGTTTGTGACTTAAATTATATTCTTATGAAATCAACTTTAAATATTAAGACGCGATGCAAAGATAGTTAAGGTTACAGAGATTCTATTCAGAATTCTTTTAAAAATACTTGATCATTTCTTGTGGAAGATTCCGGGTCTTCGAATTTGTTGACTTTTGGAAACAGTTTAACTTTCAAGGAAGTTAAAAGTAGTTTTCTAAAGGTTACTAATAAAAATATTATTGTAAAGTTATTCATTCTGATAAAGATTTTAAAGCTAGGTGATGTATAATGAATAAATATTAAGTAAATAGAAACATGTAAACACCTCAAACTAAACATGTTTTTAATATTTGGATTAAATTAACGCAAGTCGGGGGAGGGGGGGGGGGGGGGAAAGAAAGAAATTCAAGACAAACTGTAATTAAAACAAATAATAAATAAACAAAACATCAAACTCGTTGAGCTCTACTGTAGTTTTTTATAAAGTATTTATATTTATCCTAGCTAATGCATCAAGTAAAAAATTGAAAAAAAATATTGCAACGAAAGCGATTTGCATAAAATATTACATTAATATCTAGCTATTTTCAGTTGATTAAATCAGGTTGATTTAATTAGAGATAACTGGTCTGTATAATGTCTGATATAAATTGATTTTAGTCCTCAAAGGAAGGGTAGTGCTTTCATAATTAGCATTTTTGGAGCATGTTTCTAAACTGTCAAAAACCCTCGACTGTGTTGATATCTTCATTATTTTAACTAAGTTCAGCTTAGCACTTAAGATAAAATAGATTGGTAATCTTACGCAAACTTAGAAAATGCTTTGTTACGAAACGCCAGTGGCGGTAAGATAATTGCATCAGCGCGACAATGCTTAATCAGTTAGAAAAGCTAAAAATAAAATAAATGACAATATCTAATAAGCTAAAAATAAATGACAACGCAAGTCTTAAAATGTTGCAATCAACTTCTTGTGAAACCAGTTTATAGAAAAGGGATAAAAATCTTCGTTATTATTATTCCCTCCCTCTACATTTCATGAATTTTCTAAGAAAATTATTTCAGATTGTATGGCAAATAAATATTTACTCAAAATTAGTAAATCAACGGCGTAGGCGATGATTTACTAATGCACGTGCGTTTACAGAACCACATGCGCTTTGTACAATGATTAATTTCTTAATATTTATTTGTCTAATTCAGATCTGGGCAACCAACCTTTGGAAAGCTGCGGACTAACTTAAAAAATTTTAATGAATTCGTGGGTCGTAGATAATCGGTAGTTGTGGGGAGGGGAAATATATATATATATATATATATATATATATGTGTGTATGTATTACAGCCAGAATACAGTGCCAGAATAATATCATACCGACTAGTGAATAGATAGTATTTACTTACAATCAGCAGATATTAATGAGAAGCTTGTGAGCTTGAACTTGAGAAACAAGATCGATGTTGAGATCAATTCCACTAATACACAGGAGCCGAATATTTTCAAAATTTTCATCTGTAAGCCTGGTGGCTCGATATTTTGATTCATTAGTTAACATTTATTAGTTTTCTTAATATTAATTATCTTAAGACGAATCCATTAGAAAAAGTTTTTCGCGAACCGGATCAAAACCCAGGGCGGGCCACATCTGGCCCGCGGGCCGAGCGTTGCGTACGTATGGTCTAATTTAGTAAGTTTTTCAAGATGGCCAGCGTATATTTTGCAGGGTAAAAATAAAATTGTTCTTGTGTTTTAGAATTAACTAAGCCTTTTTGAACTAAAGTTGACAAAATTCTCAGATAAACTTGTGTATAATAGCTCAGTCATTATTTTACATGTCGTTATAAAATATAATTTAATATTATTTTTTGTGTTCAAATTCAAAGAAAATATATTTGATATTGTTATAGCCGATCCTTTGCTGTAATAGATTTCATTGCGGACGGTTTTGAGAACAAACAGTATTACTAATTCTTATGTTCTGTTTTTATACATTTAAAAATAACTTTTCTTTAAAAATATTTTACGAATGCGGATTGGATCTGTAACAAATTTTAATGCTGTTTAACTTAACAATCTGACTAAAGTACTTATGCATTTGTATATTTAACTGTAAATATCAAGTTAAGAGATTCCCATAACTCAATTTAAAATGCAGCGCAAAAGTGTAGACACTAAATTTTCGTACAAATATGCAAATAGCATAACAGATATACCAATTTCTCTACACAGCATTTAATTTGACAAAGGAGATTTAATGAATCTCTCTACTCATTGAATGTGTTACCATTTAACGAAGAATTCCCTTATATAAAAGGTGAAAGCGAAGTGCAATTTTTATTTTATTTGTGTTGAAACTTTTATGTATATTTTTCAGAGATGGAAATTATGGTGCATTTAAAAGATAATTTTAAATGCGTATGTTGTTATAAAATTGTTCGTAAGCAATTGCTTTCTTCTGAAGATGCAGTTAAACTGTTTTAGGATGTATGCTATACACTTATTATTTATATAATATTTTGCTCCGGGAGATGGACGGTATAAGGTTACATAAGATTACTCACGTTCTGTAAAGATTATTTTCGTATAATCAATTTGGACAGGACAGTGTTTTCCCTCTATTTAAGTTTTCCTGTGCTTACTGTATAAACATGTCAGGATAGAGAACTACGCGCTAGGATTTGTTTTAATTATTTTTTTAATCCATTTTTTTGTCAGTATTTAACCACTGCATTAGTGGATTTTCGTCTCAACTATTTATCCATGAAAGTTGAAGCAGCTTTCTTTTCTGTACTTAAGTTTGTGTTTTGCTATCCTATTGCTTTCCTATTATTTATCATGAGGTAGATGCCTTTATCCTCTAAAATAATTCATTGTATACGTTTACTTAACAGTGACATATATAGTCCTTGATTTTTAAGTCGGAGATATTCAGATATTTCAATAGCAATGTGCATGCCGTTGATGATGCAAATGCCATTGCAAGGTACCGGTTTAGATATGTACCATCAAAAAAGACTTACAGATTTATGTAATAAATACAAATTGAGCCCTCATAAGAACTATTACTCGCTTGTAAACCGGATACTTTCCAGGAATGAGGATCCAAAGGTACAAGATACTACCGTGTATCTTACAATTGTGACTAAATATCGACTCCAGAATATGTTTTTGACTGCACTGTAATTATAAGCTCGGTTTACCTTGGGGAATACCCTTTTAAAGTTTTCGGGTTGTCTATTATACGAACATCACTGAGATAACTAGCTGCGTTTTGCCTACTTATGTTCCTCTTTTATTCTTCCATTTAATGTGGACGCGACACCAACCAACCAAGGCAGCAATGCAAATTATCTACATTTCTTTATTCTGCCGTGTGTTGTATTGTATAAATAATTTGCTATACGTGAAGAAATTTATATTTTGTTGCAAATATATTCCAAAAAAAATGAGCACTGATTGCTATGCTATGGCTAGCATTTAATTTTTGTACATTTATGTATAAAATGCTCAGTGACCTCCGTCGAATGTGGGGTAACATGATAGGGTCAACGAAAGTCGTTGGTCGGATCAACACCTGAAATGACTTTTATGCGCGTCGCTGGTTGGTGACCTGTAGCCTGTTAGATTGATGGAAAGTTTTTCTGTTTTTAAACGTCAATTTTCTGTAATAGTTGGCTGGAGTAGAAAATCTGCATTTCCTCTTCGTAATTAGTTGCATGACCGATGATTTGTTGGCGAATCTCGAATAGCAAGAATGACTTCGCGGAAAAGTGCAGTTTTTGTACACGAGTTTAGGGCGTTTCTTAAATCGCCTGAAGAGTTGTGAGGCGAAAGGGTCGACTTAGTAATAATAGCGATTAAGTGAAATGAGCTGAAAAGATAGTCTTTAATTTTTGCACATCACACGAATCACTTGATGACTTTAGAATTCCTGGAAGCATTTCATAAAACTGATCTTACTTCCTGTGTCGAAAGGAAGAGTTTCGTGTAAAGATGCTGGTTACTTTAAGTTTGAAGTTCAGTTTTAATGATAATATTGACTCTGAGACAGGGAAAAGAACTTAGAAATGTATAATCACACTTGTTGTAATAAGTTTTTTAAATCACTTAAAGTTCACTGTTACCAATTTCTGACTTTTGATTGAAGTTGAGGTTAACACGGGAAGGGGGAAAAACCCTACACACGCATTTTAAGCCATTCAAATTAGTATTCTTCGTTTCAAAGTCTTATTTTACTGGGAAGTATGCATTTTGTCCTGAAATACTTATGCAAATTTTTGAAGTGCTCTTTCCCTCTACGTACTTATGTTTTTCAATGCACTGTGTGTACGTAGATATTGATAAACGGAGAATTATATTTAAAATGTCATCTTTAAACTTTTATTTTCTTATTAGTTTCTCATGCATCTGATACAAGTTTCTCAACACGTTAAAAATGTTTTTACATTGAAACACTTAATTCAGAAAATATATAATAAGAATGCCCAATAGCCTAAATCTCATCGAGACACTTTTAATTCAGTCTGATAGAGCATGCCACGTCAGCTCAGAGAAGAGCTCTTAGTATTCATGAAAAATTAGATATCAATGAAAGTTTTAAGAAAGATGTCAGCAGAATTTCGTTGGCCAGAAAATGAAAGGCTCATTTGACACATTTCGGTCATGTAATGAGATTTAACAGCATCATGTTTCATAATGTAAAAGATTTGGTTGCCCGAACCACCAATAACCCTTTATTTGCTGAGAAGATTTCTTAGTTCCGTTAAATTATTTTATTTAAGTCCGAAATTATTTATCGTGTTATTATTTAATGACCTTGGAGCTGACTTCTAATGATACTTTTGTTTTTGAATTATTGATTTTGAGTAATTAGGTATTTTAGAACTTAACACAAGGTTTAAAACCTTTTAAAAATCAGTAAATACAGGGTTAGCGAAGCTTGTGTTTTTGTCCATCTTATTTAGCTTTAAAAAATAAATAAACATCTTATTTGCTAACTGGAAACAAATTAAATGAATTGTAAATAGTGTTTTCTTTATCAGTAACTAAACCACCTATCATTTGTTTCATCTCTCATCTCAGTCACCTTACTTTAACTTATGATAGTATCTTATTCTGCAACATACAAGTTCTGATGTTTCGGAAGAATAATTTATTCACTTTTGGAGATTAATAGTCTTCTGTGAAACTACTTTGCGTGAGACTCTTCTTGGCAGTAAAGCACTTTCGAACTTAAGGAATATGAAAATCACCAATTCGTTAACGTTCCATGGACGATAGTGTCATAAATTTTCTGTATAAATCCTAACAACATTGTCTGCGTACATCAGAACTTTTCATCTAGCATAATGAGAATTTTCCACTCATTAATAAACTAATTAAGTTAAAGTACCTTAATATTAGTTTTGTCTCATCTCATCATTTCTGAAATTTTATGTTTTATTAAGAGTTCTCAAAAACATTCTAAAAACTTAATAGTAAAGGTCAAGACTCAGACATTTTGGAAGTGGCCAGTGGCCACTAAACTTGATTAACTTGGTGGCCACCTATGCGAAGTGGGGGGGGGGGGGTACATGGCCCCCCTCCTCCGCAATTCCTTATGTGTCTTACTTTCAGTGAAGAAAACATAATAATTTGTCAAAATTATTAAGTTTACAAAAAAAGAAAAAAATCTTATGACTTTCAAATTGGAAAAAGAAAAAACTAGATTCGTTGGCGATGGTAAATTAAGGAAATAGGAATTTTTGAGATATAGTTTTTTGTGTTGAATGTTATACAGTACAAAAGATTTAAATGTAAAATTTTTGTTAATAATAGAAGCAACATGTAACAAAAATCCCAATTACAGAAACAAACCTTTTATAAAAAACAGCGATCATAAATACGGACCATTTTCGAACACAATTATAAATAAATGTATATTTCCAGTTCTAAATTTGTTCAGTACATTTTATTTTCATTCATTTCAAAACTTTTTTTTCAAACTTTCACACCATTTTCAAAATGGCGCGACACTTATGTTTTATAAGTTTTTGCGAAAATGGCCGATCTGAAATGCAAGTGTTGCGGCTATGAGAAAAAAAAATCAAGATTTTCCTACTGTATTTAAAAGATTTATATGGCCGAGAGAAGGATTTAAAAAAAAAAAAAAAAACAGCGCATTTGGGAAACGTTTTCGCCATTTTTTTCTTGTGAAAGGGTAAATGAAGAATATCGGCCGAAATTCGGTTACTTGAGTGCTGAATTGATGCGTTTTTATTGTGCTTGTGTGCATGAAAGAAGCAAGAGTTGTAAATTCTATAGATGTATTTGAAAAGGAAGGATTTACTTTAAAAATTAAAAAAATTAAAGGTGGCGATCGTTCTTAATTTTTTGAATCGCCACTTTTTCAAACAAGGTCGCCACGTTCAGAGTGGAAACCGTGAATCTTGACCTTTACTTAATAGTAATAAAAAGCAGTTCCTAAGATAACTGAATAAATTTTGAGATTACACATTCAAAATTTGCTGGAGTTACTTACAGGAAATTCAATTATTCATTCATGCGTTTTATGATATAGTATACATGTATTTGAATTTAAAAGGAATTATTATACATTTATCCCTACCCCATTAAACGCTTCTTAATATTATAAAGTACAAATTTAATATAGCCAATAGTTGTAGATGTTTTTTTCCTCCTTTCTTTTTTAACTTTGTGTTGTATTAGTTTTGAGGGAAATGAGCCATGCTTTTATGCTTCTCCTTTGTTTTAAAATCATATTATGGAATCCATTTTCTGCTTAAATTTGGGAACAATTTGAAATGATTTCTAGCGAAATGTATTGCTCGATAGCAAATTGTGCAGGATACTTAAACATGATAATACGTGTTAACCTGATAAACATAACACCTGTGTTACGAAATATTGGTAAGCACAGCATTTGATAGAAAATTGACTCGACATTTCCTAATTCTTCGACAGATGAAGCTTTTTGTAAAAGATTTGTTTTCTTCCTTGTAAGATTTCTTTTGTGTATGATGGATTTCATCAAGGTTAACAACATTAGATCCATCGGAACATTCATAGCTTTTGTTATTTTATCTAAAAAAAATATGACATTAAAAAACTTAACAAGCTTTTCTTAAAATTTGGTTAGTGGTCATAATTATTTTTTAGTTTAATATATTGAATATTTTTTCAATTTCTTTTCACAACTTAAAGCATAATATCTTTATTTAACATAACATTTTACTAAAATTATACAGTAATAACCTTGTTATAGCGAACAACGACACAACAAAATTTGTTACAACGACACTTTTTTCTGTCCCGTTATAAGCCCTGTAGGATAATGTTATAACGAACATTCCATTGCAACGAAGAATTTTCTCTGTTTCTTGGAGCTCGGTGTAACGGGATTTCACTGTATAGGAGAGAGGGGGGCACATGTGAACAAAAATGACATTTCTGTATATTTTTCAGTATTGGTTTGAGACATCAGTGAAAAAAGTGGTATATATGATAGTTTACACATTTGCTGATATTTCTGGATGTTATCTAACATTTATACCAATTCCAACCTAAAAATTCATTACAAAATATGTTAAATTTTGTTTACTTCTGCCCCAGTGGGGGGGGGGGGGGGCAGTTGTGAACATACCTGTGGCACATGTAAACACTAATACATATGTGGTATAAAAGACTACTAAACATGTTTTTAAAGAATCATTTATTTCACATTAATAGTTACAATGAAAATATCTGAAATTTAATTTTTTTCATGATTAATGAATCATAATTATTAAGCTTTAACGAACATTACACTGACTCAGTTTTACAGAAAAGAAATAGAAGATGCAGCTCGATGTGTTCCACCTGAAGTCGTGGGTGGTGGTCATTTCAGTAGAATATTATTAGTGTTCATCATAGATAGATCATCGGTTTATGGGAATGGTTTCATTATTTTGTTTCCTCATGAATTTCACATATGCTCCACTTTTCATTTTTTCAATACGTTCAACATAATGAATTTCTTCTTTTTTTTGTATCAAATTCTACAAAGACAAAATCATTAGCAGCTAAATTTTCTGGTGTAATGCCAACTTCTGTACCAGTACCTTGAGAATTACTACTTTTTTCCAAACTGATGTCGGAATCAGAGTCACTTTGACTTATCTTTATTCAACAACTTTTCAAGTTCTTTCTTTTCTTTGAAGCTTTCTTTCTTTAATAGCAACTTTTAACTATTAAATATAAAAAAATTAACTATTCAATGTAAAAAACTTGAAGTATTCAATATTAAAATAACTAAAAGATCCTTATGGGGCACTTGTGAACTGTTCACATCTTCCCCTATATAATGTGTTCACATGTGCCCCTTATATCAACTTAAGCATAAGTTCATAAAAAAAGATATTTTTTTCATGAAATATTGAAATAACACTTCATAAAAACTTACTGCATGAATGCCACTTTAAGATGAAATGTTGAATTCCCATTAAAAAAAACTGTGTAGAATGTGTTTTTACACCAAGAACTGGAACATATGTTTTTACTTTTGCCTTCCAAATCAGATGATGTTATAACTGAAAAGCAGTGGCTGAGAGCTTTGAAATTTCAGGCAGGAGATAGTATTTCTGATGCAATCTACATGTATTTTTTTTTTCAGATTTTTTCCTTCACATTAACTGGGTGAAATATGGCTTGTTCACATGTGCCCCCCTCTCCCCTATGCATGCCAATTGTGAGAAAATAAGTTATGCTCCTTACCTTTTTTTTCTTTTTCAAATAACAAGATTCAGAAATTGTGTGTGTGTCACAAACGTAACATTGTGAAATCCAATATAGTAAGGTAGAACTTTGAAAGTTGCTCCCCGTGTTTTGGGGTTAAAAGAAAACTCCTTCACTACGAGGAAATCTATGCAATGAAAATATTTGATTTTGATTGGAAATGCGAGCCTTACCACATTGGATTTTTTTCTAATTTCTTTATGACTTTTATTCTGAAGTCATAAAAATACTCTTTTATTTAAGGCATTTTATTTCAAAAATACAAAAACAAAACATAATTTGCATATTTTAAAAATCTATATAATTTCTGTTCATCGATTTTGTAGTTCTTTATTTTCCGAACTCCACGGGAATGACTCAAACCTAACCCTTTGTCTTTCCAAAGGCAATAATGATAGCTCGATGTCAGTCATCATATTCCCGTCAGCTGAATGGTTATGACACATGACAGTCAAGCCAAATAATTCCCCACTTTGACTACTGGCAGGTGTTGAATGCTAACGAATATCATGGGAAAATGGGAAACGCATAGCTATGAATCGATTAAATTCGGTATCTCCCCAAATTCGTCGTTTTCACCGCAAGCCGAAAATCGATTTCGTTTTTCTTTCAGTACGCGATGAAAGATATATTTTTGTTGACGTATTTGTATATTTATCATCGATTTTTGAGAGCGTATCGGAAATAGTAAAAAAAGTAAAAATATTTTATTTCTGTGTGAAATGGTTTCAAAGCGAAGGAAATGCTCAGCCCCGGAAAAGCAATAACCCGAATTTCCCACACTTCGAGGTTCTGGACGTTCCGTCAGGTCTAGAAGGATACTAATTTCTGAAAAAAATATTTTAAGGCTTTAAAAGACTTTAAATTTTATACAAATTACACAACTTTTTTACCCCAAAAAGCCTTATTGTCCTCTCGTCCTCTCTCGAAAAAGAAACTAATCACTTCATGCAAAGTCGAAATGAAATAGTAGCTCTAAATTTTTTAACTACTAGGTGAACGAACTATAGAAACTTCGAAAATACGGCGAAATCTTAAAATTGTATTCATTTTGGGAATTCAACACATTTTAGTGATAAAGCAGTATTTATGTTTTATTACCAAGCCAAAAGTCGCCAAACTGCTGGGAAGATTTCGGTAGATCTTAGTTGCGATCAGGTGGTTAATCTTCACATCACCAACGATTGATATTAGATGTTCAATATTTCTCCAATATTCGCAAAGAATAGAGCGTAGCTCAAAAAAAAAAAAAAAAAAAAACTTTGTGGACATAAATATCAAGTACAGGAAAAGGTGATAATTGTACCAATGTAGTACCCCACTCGTATTTTTTGGCATATCATATAACAACTGAGAGCTAACAAATAACCTAATTATTAACTGTTGATAATAGATTGAGATTCTTATTATTTTTGTTTTGCGTCTTTTTTTCGGTGAGGCCGGGGGGGGGGGGGGGGGAGTGACGCGCATGAGAATTTGAAAACGGCACAGTTAAGCAGCCTTTACACACACGTTCTTAAGGCTGCTCTTCAGTCAGAGTTTCAAATCTTCGAAACCAATGTTAACCTACGGGAAAAGTTGGACTAAGTTTTAGAAAGTTCCTTTGAAGTTTTCGAGTTCGGAATTTTTTTGAGTATTTTTCAAGCCTATATCTCGGTCTTTTAGTTTTTACTTTTTTAAAATATCACTTACCGTATTTTTAAAAAATCGTTAAAAAATGAATTTTGGAAAAAACGTGGTACTGTTAGACGTTTCGCTCTATAAAATATTTTCAAAGCATGTTACCGAAATTTTAAAAACAACAAGACCAGCAAAACATTTCCAGCTTTCTTTTGAACTTTTGTTTGAAATAATGCAAACATTTTTAAAGACAAAAAAATCCGTCCAAAGTTTGAAAATATTTCCAAAAAAAGCTCGAAATTCCTATAAGCCACGCCTCCCACCGCTTCCCATGCAAGGGGGCATGATTTACGAGGTCGATTAGCCTAATGACTCTCACTCCGGGAAGCATTGCTGCTTCGGATTCGGACAATGGGGAAAGTGTAGTCCCCTCTTCAGACCCTCAAACCGGCCAGATACAGAAGACAGACCACATGTTTTTTCGAAAGGGAAGAAAATTGAGAGCTTTTTGGAAGAAATTTGGAGAAGCTATGACTTATATGTAAAGAGAAAAGCGTTGCCTTTACTTCCCCCCCCCCCCCGCCCTCTTAAAGACAACTGTGTATGCCACAGATATAACTAAATTGAGCGAGATAGAGTTTTTTTGTTTTTTACTGAAGGAATAAAGGAATGATAAACTTTAAATGTTTTCGTAAATTAAAAAGATATTTTTGAGAAAATGAATGTAATTTCAAAATTTTATATTGGCCTCTTTCTGAATGCAATGTTTCAATAATTTGTGTTTTAGAAACCGAAAAAAAAAAAAAATTAAATTTTGATTAAATAAACCAACATTTTCTGGTGGAGCTGGAATTTTGAAAAACAAAATTACATATAAAGGTCGACAGCTGGAGGGGGGGGGGGGGGGGAATACTAACAACCTCAATTCTTTATTTTATTTCCTTTTTTTTAAATGATTTTTTTTATGAGATTCGTAACATTTATTAGCCTTTCCTTTCATAAGATTTTTCCATCTTTCGATATCTTTTACTTCTTCTTATCCTACTTTTCCGTAAAAGTAAAAAAAAAAAAAAACAACGAAAGAAGGCTAATGTATCAGATCACAAGAATATCGTTAAAAATAGGAAAAAGTCATAAACAAGTGAAGTAAATAAATACACATTGAAAAATTAAAAAAAAATTGAAAGTAGGGGTTTGAGATGGGGTAATTGTGTCTGTCGGTCTGTCTTCCCCCCCTGCAGGGCCCCATTTGGGCATCTAAAAATCCGATGCGCCAGACAATGGCAGGTGCGGGGGGGGTTCTGGGTGCGCATGTCTCCCCCCCAACCTCCAATAACTTTTGAAGGAATTGTCCGATTCGAGAGATTTTTTTTCCCTGCATTCGAAAGATCTTGGCGAGGACATCTCATTTTCATATTTTACTTTTAGATTTGAACAATTTTTCGTTCAATTTTGAACAGTTCAAAAATTCTGAACATTAGTGACTTTTTCCCGAAGCAAAGTATACAAATTTTGGGCAGAAGATCCAAGTTCCTTTGGACAAGCGTATTGGAAGGAGCTCTCGGCGTGAAATATTTTTTTATCCACTCCGAATTTCATAGTTCAGAAAAAAAAAAAAAAAAAACCGACAGTGCCTACGGGAAAATTTCAGTCGTATACAAATCCTGAGCTAACCAACCGATTAACTTAAAAAAAACTTTATCGGAAAGATGTTATGACGTAGAACATATACAGTGGAAATCCGCCATTCGTACTTGTCCCTCAATTCGTACGGCGCCAGGGGTCAGCTGGGTCGCCAGTTTAGCTGTTTTCAAGAAAAAAATCGAGAAATTATGCTCGTTTTGAACTCGTCTAGAAGTAATTTGTTTCGCGTTTTGGATTTTCTTTAAATTTTAATACTTTTTGAGATTTTACTGACAATTTTAGCTTTCTAAGGGGGCATCTAGAGGAAGTGGTTGAAGAACTTTCTTCTTCAGAGGAGGAAAGTAGTAAGAAAAGCATTTACTTTGCAGAAATTAAAGAGTTGTGTTATTCCTGCAAGAAAACGCAGAGAGTGATGGGAAAACAGCATCCCAACACTGCTGTGGTCAACAGCAATGTTGGGATGCTTTGTTCAACGACAATGTTATTGGCCATTTTAGAAAAATTCTGAACAATCGTCAAAGCCAGACAACATTGGACAAGTTTTTAGGGAAAGAAGCGCAAGATTCTTCTAGTGCAAAAAGAAAGGACAACAGAAAGGGAGAAAACACTTGAAGGGATATTACCTGATGTTTTTATAGAAGGGGCCTCCTCTTCCTCTTCCAGCCCTTTCATTTCCTCATCTCAACATTCCACATATGCCATCAGCTCACCTCAGTACAAGCAAAGTGCAGTTAAATTTTAATTTATCTATAATTTCATGTACAGTACTGTACATTTGTTTTTCATAGGTTTAAATAAGCAGCCATCTGCGTGTCTGGACCGGATTAATCCAATTTACACTGTATTTTATGTGAAAAAATAATTCGCTATTCGTACAAGTTGCCATTCGAGCTGCCTCCTGTAATGAATTGTGTGCGAATAGCGAGGTTCCACTGTACAGTACACTTCCTCGGGGAATGGCGAAAAGCATGGGACATTGTTTAGAAAACAAACCACATGTTTCTTTTCCTGAATTGCAAAAATTATTTTCTTCACAGTTCACATGACTAAACTAAATACAGTGGAACCTCGGTAGCTCTACGCGCAGATAAGTCGACTAACCCTTGGTAAGTCGACATATCCCTCCCCTAATGGTTGGCCTAATGCTAATTTCAATGGGCGAAAAACTCTCTAACTTGACACACAATTTTCAGAAACCAATGTAAGTCGACCTCCATTTTGCATTCTTATTAACTTTTTCCTCCGGAATTTTTCCACGGTGCACAATTCTGGGAATTTTACAGCGGTGTTTTTTCATCAATAAATGAATTCTTTTCTTGAAAGTGTTCCTAGAAAATTTCCTTATTCCCCTTGTACCTTTCTACAAATACGAGAAAAAAGTTAATTGCAAATTAGCAAGCCTAATAGTGTTCGGGAATTTGTTTTCTCTTCAGAGGGAAAAGCAAACAAAAAATATGGATTTTTTTTTTCATTAGGTATTTTGATTTAATGTTTATATATTTATTTATTTGTAATGTATTAACTTTTCAAAATAATAATAGATAAATAATAAACGAGAATAATTTCGTACACTGGAATTCACTCTTGAATGGCAAGTAAATAACAATACAGACCAATATCAGCGATTGAAGTTACGGAATCTCGGTAACTTGACACCTGCTTATCTCTACGGCCCGCGACTTTTTTAACCTTTTGAGTTTAGCCCGCAGCTTTCCAAAGGCTGCCCATTCCTGGTTATGCAATGTTTGCTGTGTGGCACTACGAAATAATATCTTATTAGCTAAAGAATAAAAACGGTTTGGTTGTTTCTCATCCATAAGCTTACTTCTTTGCATTGCAACACGGGCTCCTTGTAACTCTGAAACACGTGTCCGCAATTTTTGATTATGTTGACGTTTTATTCTTTAGTTTCGCAGCTCAAATGAGGAATAATTATTTCTCTACATTAAATTTATGCATGCGAACTCGCGTCATTAAAGAAAAAGAACTATGTCTCTTATGCAAAATTTCTGCATACGATTTAAGTCAGGGGTTCCCAACTTTTTTTTTCCTAGCGAAGCCCTTCTAAAACTCGGAAAGAAATTGGCGAATCCCTTTGGTAGTCCTTAGTAAACGGGTAGGAAAACAATAAAATTTGCTTGCACATTCATTTTTCAAGCTTCACAACAGTTCATAACAAGCAATGAAACACAATTCTTAAAATATCTAAATGGAAATAAAAACTAACATAATAGCTACAATAATAATAATAATATTAGTAATACAAGCATTTTAAAAATTAATTACTTATTTTTATTATTTGTTCTTTTTGTATAATTAATAGTAGCAGTAAACATACGAATTTGCAAAAGCTCTGTTTTTAGTAATTATTTCCTCGATACTGGGAAAAAGTTGTGGAATAGCGGAATGACACCAGAAATATAAGTAAAAAAAATTTAGAATCAATCAATAAATATCTAAGGGTTCCATTCCCACGTTGAAATATACAAAATTCGCAACAGTTATGGAAATTTACAGAAATATTGGGAAATTTACATGTTTTCAAATTTTCATTGAGATAGAGCAGGAAAGTTGGAATAAAGTATTATTAAAATGTGAGTACAAAATTTGAAATTAAAATATCTTCCTTCGCACTAGCGTGGAAAAAGTGAGAAATGGTAGTAGAAACATACCTCTAAAATTAATATAGATCAATTAATACCTTTTGATCAATAAACCACTTCACGATCCAAATTTTCAAATTTACGCAATGCAGAAATAAGTGCATTTCAAATTTTATGCGTATAGTTCCTATGCCACACAGAAAACAATTTTATACAAAAAAAAAATCATTTTTAATCTCCGTTCTAATATGTATGAACATTTTTAATTTTGTTTTTTGTTTTGCGTTAGCAATTAAAAATCCAGCTATTGCAATATTATATTCGCGATTTGAAATTTTTCCCCTGAAAAAAAAAAATATCAACCATTTCCAATGACTGGGTTTGAGCTTAAAAATTCCCTAGTTAGCATGGGAATTAATTAATTTGAAAATTGTTTTGATTTCATCTGTCATTTTTTGCTCTTTTCACCGGAGAAAAAAACTCTCCAAAATAATAATAAAAATTACATTTTCTGATGGGCATGTGAACCCGAATTGTTCATTTTCTCTGTCAGATTACTAATCACTACAATATGGATGCCTTTTCTTTCAAATGGTAAATTTTTTCTTGAATTTTGAAGTTTAATATGACGGGATCTCAATATGCATTAAATTTAACATTGATTTTAGACTTTGAGTCATCATATGACATTTATTTTTTCATTATTATTATTTTTGTTGTTGTTATTTTTTTTTTTTTTACGAAAAGGAGAGAAATCCGTTCGTGATGCATGAAAAATTTCAGAATTTAAAAGTTATTGTCTCATTTTTTAACTGCATGTTACATTCCTGCAAATTTGCATTTTGTAATGAAATTTATCTCAACGAATCTTTTTATTTCGCAAATCCCAGAAAACACAAAACAAACAAACATGACAAGGAAAAGAACTATGTAGAATTCATTTCAGAAGATAATTCCATACATTACAGGTTTTGCATTTGAATAACTGAATTTGTCACTAAATCTTCTTGTCATTTTTTTGTGCATGTACATTATTTTCAGATTATTCACTGTTAATCATGTACTTCCGTCTTCAAGTTTCAAAAGGTATATTGAAACATTTTTTGAAGTATATACTGCGGAAACTGTTTTTAAATGCGCTGTAGATGGACTTCCTTTATTGACTCCTTATTATTTTAACCAGATGTACTTATCTCCTTTTGCGTAAATTATATCCTTCGGGAAAACCGTTGTCATTTTGAGTCGCATCGCATATTGAATCTTTATTGGTTATATTCATTTCTGTTCTATGCTGCTTCAGTTTGAAGTGCGATCTTCCGCGCTCCTCCGTTTTTATTTACTGGATAATAAAAACAGGCAAGCTCGCACATGAAGAATCGGCACAGAAGAAATGATGCAAATGCGCGTCTCAAGCCCCTCCACCCCCCCCCCCCCCTTGTCGATGTGCCCCGTCTGTTCCGTATTTGCAGTTTTAAAATTGGCAGCCCTTACCTCAACCTGCAACCATACAAACTTTATCTCGATTCAACAAGTCTTGGTAAAAAGCTGTCGCCCTGCGAGGTCTTCTAATGGTGTTTTTGTGCATTCAATCATAAGAGAAAACCAGGAAAACTCTCAACTTACTTCTCGATAAGTATTAAATAGAAATTATCACAGCAACCACCTCAGCTCGCTTATCAAAGCAACGTTTGTTGCCAGGATAAGAAATTGGGACTTCTGGTTCCGAGGAATATGCCGCCCCAGTAGTCAGGCTGCCATTTTGAAAGTTTTTAATACCTTTTGCGCAGGGAACTAGAGCAGAGTTATTATTATCATTATTATTATTATTATTTATTTTAATTTATTTTTTGAGTTGCTATGCTACAGCTCCCCTCCGAATCTTATGTTATAGTTTCAAGTCCGCTCCAGCTCCATTCACTGCTCTGAATAGCTTTTAATGGCAAATACAATATTTATCGCTTTCGTTTATTCAGTGTATTACGGAAAAATTTTAAAAGTCGTTTAAACCCTAATATTTCAATAAATATTTAATGTTTCGTACATAATGAAGGAAAAAAGTAATAAATAAATGCACTCGGAAAAAAGACCACTGTTTCAAAACAGTCATTGCCAACCATTTGCTTATTTTCTTTCTTTTTTTTTAAGTTCTTTTTTTCCTTTCTTCCCTGCCTTCTTTTTCTTCTTTTTTTTTTGGTGAATTTGTAATTGCCGCATACTTTTGCAACAGCGAAAGTATGTTATGCACATCCCCAGTTTCAAGTTCGTGATTTAATTTTGCTGAGCAATATATATTTTACAACATACATACGTAGATACTCATAGCTGTGCGTGCGGGGCTTAGAGATACCATTGTACCCCCATTAGCAAATAAAAATGAAAGCTAATTACAAAACTGGCAACTTCTTTCGCGTTTGTATTCAATAGATATGCTTCTTTGCGTTTAATTTGTCACAAGTTTCCCTGGAGATGCATCTGGGACCCAAATCTTATGGGCAGGGCCGGCCTTATCAGTGTGCAAAGTACAAAGGCGCCATCATCTTGGGGGCGCCTCAGCGTAAGAGCAAAAAAAAAAAAAAAAAAAAAACAATAATCCGTGTTTCATAAAATTAGTTCAACAAAATTCTAGTTGTCTTCACGTAAGCAGACCCAATGATAGTGACTCCTATCAGATACTCCATCTTTCAAGTGAAAGAACTTAGCGTCAAAATTCACTTGTAGCGATGGTACTATACCTACTGTGGTGCTTGATAGAGATGATTAGATGGTACCAATCCCTGTGAACCACACTAGGTCATCAATTACGAGAAGCCAACAGCAGCCCATTAGAAATAAAAAAATACATTATTTGTTTCATGTATGTAATTATTAAAATTTTTAAAGTAATTGAAAACGCAATAAAATTATACACAATTTGAATTTATATTATTTTAGTTTGTATGATGAAAGAGGGCTAGGGGCGACTATTTTTATAAAGTCCAAGAGCGCCGAATACCGTCGGGCCGGCCCTGCTTATGGGTGTATTTTGGTACCCCCTTTAGCACAGTAGCGTCCCCCCCCCCTTGCTAAAGCTCTGCGCACGCTTATACAAACACATATTACTTGACTACATATTGAAGTGCCAATGAAGCGGAACTACACAGAAAGTAAAGAACCATTGAAAACGTTCTTTTGTCAGAGAAAAAGAAAACCAGGATGTTTTATTCGAAAAATGATTCGGGATTTTTATTTTAAATGACAGAAATATAAAGGAAAGAAATAAAATGAATGTGATGGTCTCATCATATTGATCAAGTATTCAATATGCAATAATTAGCAAAACATAATTGAAGAAGTGTATATAAATAAAATAAAATGCAAAATAACTAAATAAATTATATAAAATAAAGAAAGAAACGCAAACATTCACATTTAGTTTCAGAAAAAAAAAATAGAATAGTGGAGCTTAACAAATCTTCATTTGCTACTCCTGTTTCGAGCAAAACTCGTTGCTTAGGTTACCTCTTTTCTTATTTATTCATTTAATTTTGATCATACTAACGCAAAAATTTCTGCTCTTAAATTAAGCTTTATACAAGAGACGAATTAGCGCTCTTTATGTAACAATAACTGAGAACAGCATTCAGCAAGTTTTCGCTAAATAATTTTTTTTTTTTAATTTTTTTTTTTTTTTTTTTGAATATCAAGCAATTTATCGCAATTTTTGATTGATCAATTTGTACTAAATTAGGTCTAGAAGCAAGTTCTCAGAAAGACAAACCTTTGTTTTAAAAGTATCGTTTACATTTTCATTTTTACAGCACTAAATATGCAATTTACAAACAATTCGGGAGAATGAAAGAAGGGTAACAATATGTTTTCTTTTCGTTTCAATTCTCAGCCACAGAGAATTAATTTTGGAACCGGAAAAGGAGTAACGTTGTGTAAGTAGTAGAAAACACGTGCATGCAGCTAACTGCAGGGGGTCTCGGCCTGAAGTGACAGGTCAATTATGGGGGGACAGTAGACCCTTCTTCCAAGAGCTATCGTACATTTCATTGGTCGTTGAAATGTCAATCACTTGAGGTTGACACACTCCCCTCATGCCCTTCGAAGGCCATCTTAAGCCTAACCACGAAATTTTTTCTGACTGAAGAGCAGCCTTAACCGCGGTCCGGACGTCGAGCCATTCAGATCCGCGGTCAAGAGCGTGCGTGTAAATGCAATTTTAGGACGCTCAAGAACGCGGTTAAGAATGACACTCAGATGCGCGCTCCAAGAAATGATGCATTTTACATACACGTTCTTAACCGCGCATCAAAGTGGGAGGATTGGACAATTTTGCAGCCTGTGACTTCTGTAATAAAAAATGCCTTTTGCTCGGTTTTGTGTCTGAAAGTTTTCTTTTATGTATTACATTTTATTTTGTGTTAGAATGTTACTACACAAAGAATTAAAATTATCTAACCATTAAAAAGAAAATGTGCATACGTTACTTTTAAAAACTATAAATGAAAAAAAAATGATGAAAGAATTCTTTGTTTCCTAAAATTTTCGTTTCAAATATTTGATTTTTTTCACTATGGAGGATTGAAGTTTAATAAGACAATGTTAAATTTGTTTCTTTGCAGATTCGAAGCAACTTATGTTATATGCATTTCTAGTGCAGCAGACGACAAACTTATGTATGAAATTATCGTTGCAAGACTTTTATTAGATTAAAATTATCTTTTCTTTCCAGAAGCAGACGATAAACTTATATATGAAATTATCATTGCTAGATTTTTTAGACTAAAATTGTTTTGTCCTTTCAAAAGCAGACAATTCAACTAAATAAAAACAATTATTCTTTTTGGTTTACTTTATTTTATAGCATTTCCAGTTAATTTGATCAACGAATAAATTAGGTATGGCGGATTATCGATGATCAGAGAATTTTTATGCGAGTTCCTAGCTCTATATAAGGAATTGTCTTACCTTTGGAAGATAAAAAGCAAGGAATATAGCAACAAATAAAAAATGTGGCTTACTACAAACTAGTACCTTTATGCAAAACGGCTTTCTCGGAAGCGAATCGCGAGTTCGTAGTTAAAAAAAAAAAAATCAAAGTATGCGTAGTGCTTTTAGGAAAGAATTAAGAAAAATATCTGAGAGTAAACGCAGTGTGCTCTTTACAAAAGACCAAGAGACTCCATGTGAAAGCATCAGTAATTTAACAACCGATGATCTGCGGAAGTGGAAGTCGGTATGAATGAAAGTTAAATGCAAAGAAAGTACGAGTACTAACGAATATATTCATTCTTGTACACCGATTGAAGGGGAATATCAAGAACAAGTAAGAATACTTCATTTGATGCATTATTTACAATATTTACGCGTTTATGCAGCAAAGATATGCGATTATATTTTTCTCTACTTTTTTTCACCCAAATACGTCGTTTCGGTTTCTTTTCACCACTTAAAGTAATTGCTGCAATACATAATGCCGCAGCAATAGTACGATTTGAAAAAATGACTTTTCTGGAGAACATTGATCATTTTTTTTTTTCATAAATCATAGCTTGAAACGAGGAACGTTGTTAGTTCCGAAATTCCGCACGCCACTCTGTAGGGAACATCAATGAACGCCCCGCATCTGAACGCGATCTTACGCGCGGTTAAGGATGTGGTGCATTTTTCGACACATTCTTGAACGCCACGGTTTTACTCGCGTTCTTGAGCGTGGTTGGATGCGCCACGATCAGTCGCGCGGTTAAGAGCGTATGTGTAAAGGGCGCTTTACTCATTGTCCTCAAAAGTTTGCCAACCACTGCTCTATGCTTAAGCATCTGTCCTATCTATGTTAATCAAAATTCACCAGTAAGGGTTTTTTCTGTAAAATAAGCGTGAGCGGTGCAAACAAATCCTAAAATTAGTAGAGGAAGAAAATAATGTTAAGTGCGCTTATTCAATATCAGTTTCGACAGGGTATTAATTTTAAAAATTAATGGAGTAACATCAATTAAATAGTTCATTTCATCATCAGCTTAACTCTTCACACTGCCAAAACTCATTCTTTCTTTTCTATTTTGATCCCCCAGAAATCTTGTGCATTTTCTTTGTACCATTTCCCTTGCGCTTTGATTTCATTTGAGAACAGAATGGGAGCGAGCGTGCTACAATATTTGAAGACGTGAAAGTTTTTGAGACTTGCAAAAATGCGGTTAGGAATTCAGATTTTTGAAATCAGATTTCGAAAGAGGTTTTTATTGTGTGCTGTTGGAATACAAATTATGCAGCGGAACTGATTGCCTGAGGAAGTATGATATATAGTTTTTGTGAAAATTCTCTTGATTTTGTCCTGTGCAGCTGGGTGCGTTTAGAGTTGCATATTTGTTATAGTGTATAAAATTTATCTTTTTTTGTGTTTTGATAGAATTTTTACAACTTTTATGCCAACGGACATAATTTTAATGCTTCAGAAAATCCAATTTCAAAATATGGTTAAGGTTACAACATAATTTCTTACGCGTTTTAATTTTGAAAGTCACAGACACAGTGTTGAAGATCCGTTTTTTATACTGAAATAAAATTTTGTCGAACTGGGAAAAGCTGCTTATGTTTCACTATGCTACCAACACACACACACACAGTCACACACACATATATATATATATCCTTTTTTTCGTCTTTTGTGTGTATTGCCTTAATATTTGTTTACGTAAAGCTTTGACTCTGTAGGAGAAATGATTGTGAAGATAAAATCGGGGTTGGCGCAGACTGTCTTGTTTTTCGTCGGGCATTGTTTTCCTGGTTTTCTCTTTTTCGATACTTGAATATAATTCGGTTAGCCTTATAATTTCCAAATCTACAATTGTGATGCAACCTTTAGGATTTCTCAAAAAGGTGTTTCATATGTGATATGATGCGAAGCAAAAAATGATCATCTGTAAGAATTAGAAATACATGGATGTGTGAAATTTATATCATTGCGTACTTTTAGAAATTTCAGCTAAAGTTAAAGTTTCGCTGATATCTATTCAATTGTGGAGCTTCATTTTGGTTTTTAAATTCTGTTATAAAAGCATTGCTTTAACATGTTATGTTTCATGCGTTTTGTAAAAATGGGCTGCTTCTAACTGGCTTTATTTCCTTTGCAGGCTGGAATGGAATGCTCATCATCGACCACTGAGTTTCAGCCATCAAGAAGTAGTTTCCGAACGTGGAAAAAGTCGTCCACTCCGCCATAGTTATAGCCAGAGAGAGGTTTCTCGCCAAGCAAGCATTGAATCTTTGGAACTGTTTTCGGGAGATCTGAAAAAGACTATAAAATTCCGATCTGAATCCGTTTCCAATTGGTCTCGTAGCCGTCCAGCAATTGCTAAGTCAACACCACAACTGGAGCAATTACAGAATCCACGCTACTCCCTCTCTTCAACTGGCAGTCTTGCACAGCCAGAACACGAAGAGATTGTGGTAAGTTTAAATATTTCCAAGTTTTACTTTTACTGTCCAATTTCCTAATGAAATGCTACAGCATACTTCCACTGGATAGACTTAAAACAGAATACATTAAAATGTGTGCAGCACATTGTAGTGACAGCTTCGAAACTGCCTTCGTTTCAACTGATTCCACAAATAAAAAATGGTAGATTGTGTCCATCACGAAACATTCCTCTATATTTTTAATATGAATACTCTTTTTAAAAATGCCAAAACGTGCTGCTCATTTGAGCGATTGGCCCCAAAACATAAGCAGCACCTGTTCCCATTGAGATATAATTTCTGGGGGGGGGGGGGGGGGGGGATACTGTTTACCCTTGTGACACTTGAAATATGAACATTTATCAAGAATAATGTACAGTATTAAATGGAAGAACAATTCAAAATACTATGCTTTGGAGCTTAAAACCAACATTGCATAATTTCGATGTTTATTGTTACAATCAAGTTGTAGATTTTGTAGTCATCAACGTCAAAGCATTATATTACAGTTAAAATGAGTTACCGAGATTGGTAACTAGTCTAATGTACTCGGTCATTCCATCTTCTTGTACTTTGATGAATCTAACTTACAAATTAAATGCATAATGTTTCAGATTTAAATTTATTTCTTTATTTATTATTATTATTTTGGTAACAGAAACTTTAATTTAAATATTTATTATGGTTAAGAATGGCGTTTTGACTATTTGATGTGACATTACATTTGACATTTTTCATTGCTGCAGACTTTATTCTTTTCATGTCCTTGCCTCCTGTTGCTTTGCAATTCTTCGCACTGCTGATAATATTTATTTACGAACGAATTATGGCGCACTATGTATAGGAATTGTGTGTTTCCGGGAATTTTTGGGAAATAACATGCAAGAATGAATAGAATCGTTTATGATTTGTCGGAATCAATAGAAATTCTTCAATATCCATTAGAGATAAGTTCGGGCCCACTTTTGCAGGCCCGAGCCCGTCCGAGCCCGAGTGATACTGTTTTGTGTCAAAGCCCGAGCCCGAAATGATTTTATAAAGTGTTGTTAATAGATATGGTGCTACATCGATTAAATGTGCCATCGCAATTGATTCTAATTATTTTTCTTTTAATTTCAATAAAGAAGACATATATTTTTAAACTATCATGAAATACTCCAGTTGAGAATAAATTCTGGTGAGTTAAAATGCGTGAAAAATGTTGGAAAAGCTTCGGTTTGGCAGCATTTTCGGGAAGTTTTTGAACTCATTATTATTAATTCTCACCTCACCACAGCAGTCGAATTTAAAACTGGAATATGTTCAGTGCAACTCTTACTCTTGCAGTTAGGAGATCTACTAGTAAGATGGGTCTCTAGTTTGAAGCAAACTTAAAATGAAAGTGGACTCAAGACTTGCAAAAAACCCTTAGTCCAGACTGTAGGTTCATGTATGAATATTTTACCATGAGCCCGAGCCCGAGAGTAACTTGAAAATGTAGAGACCGTTTTTTTTTTTTTTTTTTTTTTTTTTTTTTTTTTTTTTTTTTTTTTTTTTTTTTTTTTTTTTTTTTTTTTTTTTTTTTTTTTTTTTTTTTTTTTTTTTTTTTTTTTTTTTTTTTTTTTTTTTTTTTTTTTTTTTTTTTTTTTTTTTTTTTTTTTTTTTTTTTTTTTTTTTTTTTTTTTTTTTTTTTTTTTTTTTTTTTTTTTTTTTTTTTTTTTTTTTTTTTTTTTTTTTTTTTTTTTTTTTTTTTTTTTTTTTTTTTTTTTTTTTTTTTTTTTTTTTTTTTTTTTTTTTTTTTTTTTTTTTTTTTTTTTTTTTTTTTTTTTTTTTTTTTTTTTTTTTTTTTTTTTTTTTTTTTTTTTTTTTTTTTTTTTTTTTTTTTTTTTTTTTTTTTTTTTTTTTTTTTTTTTTTTTTTTTTTTTTTTTTTTTTTTTTTTTTTTTTTTTTTTTTTTTTATGTTTTCTTTTCGTTTCAATTCTCAGCCACAGAGAATTAATTTTGGAACCGGAAAAGGAGTAACGTTGTGTAAGTAGTAGAAAACACGTGCATGCAGCTAACTGCAGGGGGTCTCGGCCTGAAGTGACAGGTCAATTATGGGGGGACAGTAGACCCTTCTTCCAAGAGCTATCGTACATTTCATTGGTCGTTGAAATGTCAATCACTTGAGGTTGACACACTCCCCTCATGCCCTTCGAAGGCCATCTTAAGCCTAACCACGAAATTTTTTCTGACTGAAGAGCAGCCTTAACCGCGGTCCGGACGTCGAGCCATTCAGATCCGCGGTCAAGAGCGTGCGTGTAAATGCAATTTTAGGACGCTCAAGAACGCGGTTAAGAATGACACTCAGATGCGCGCTCCAAGAAATGATGCATTTTACATACACGTTCTTAACCGCGCATCAAAGTGGGAGGATTGGACAATTTTGCAGCCTGTGACTTCTGTAATAAAAAATGCCTTTTGCTCGGTTTTGTGTCTGAAAGTTTTCTTTTATGTATTACATTTTATTTTGTGTTAGAATGTTACTACACAAAGAATTAAAATTATCTAACCATTAAAAAGAAAATGTGCATACGTTACTTTTAAAAACTATAAATGAAAAAAAAATGATGAAAGAATTCTTTGTTTCCTAAAATTTTCGTTTCAAATATTTGATTTTTTTCACTATGGAGGATTGAAGTTTAATAAGACAATGTTAAATTTGTTTCTTTGCAGATTCGAAGCAACTTATGTTATATGCATTTCTAGTGCAGCAGACGACAAACTTATGTATGAAATTATCGTTGCAAGACTTTTATTAGATTAAAATTATCTTTTCTTTCCAGAAGCAGACGATAAACTTATATATGAAATTATCATTGCTAGATTTTTTAGACTAAAATTGTTTTGTCCTTTCAAAAGCAGACAATTCAACTAAATAAAAACAATTATTCTTTTTGGTTTACTTTATTTTATAGCATTTCCAGTTAATTTGATCAACGAATAAATTAGGTATGGCGGATTATCGATGATCAGAGAATTTTTATGCGAGTTCCTAGCTCTATATAAGGAATTGTCTTACCTTTGGAAGATAAAAAGCAAGGAATATAGCAACAAATAAAAAATGTGGCTTACTACAAACTAGTACCTTTATGCAAAACGGCTTTCTCGGAAGCGAATCGCGAGTTCGTAGTTAAAAAAAAAAAAATCAAAGTATGCGTAGTGCTTTTAGGAAAGAATTAAGAAAAATATCTGAGAGTAAACGCAGTGTGCTCTTTACAAAAGACCAAGAGACTCCATGTGAAAGCATCAGTAATTTAACAACCGATGATCTGCGGAAGTGGAAGTCGGTATGAATGAAAGTTAAATGCAAAGAAAGTACGAGTACTAACGAATATATTCATTCTTGTACACCGATTGAAGGGGAATATCAAGAACAAGTAAGAATACTTCATTTGATGCATTATTTACAATATTTACGCGTTTATGCAGCAAAGATATGCGATTATATTTTTCTCTACTTTTTTTCACCCAAATACGTCGTTTCGGTTTCTTTTCACCACTTAAAGTAATTGCTGCAATACATAATGCCGCAGCAATAGTACGATTTGAAAAAATGACTTTTCTGGAGAACATTGATCATTTTTTTTTTTCATAAATCATAGCTTGAAACGAGGAACGTTGTTAGTTCCGAAATTCCGCACGCCACTCTGTAGGGAACATCAATGAACGCCCCGCATCTGAACGCGATCTTACGCGCGGTTAAGGATGTGGTGCATTTTTCGACACATTCTTGAACGCCACGGTTTTACTCGCGTTCTTGAGCGTGGTTGGATGCGCCACGATCAGTCGCGCGGTTAAGAGCGTATGTGTAAAGGGCGCTTTACTCATTGTCCTCAAAAGTTTGCCAACCACTGCTCTATGCTTAAGCATCTGTCCTATCTATGTTAATCAAAATTCACCAGTAAGGGTTTTTTCTGTAAAATAAGCGTGAGCGGTGCAAACAAATCCTAAAATTAGTAGAGGAAGAAAATAATGTTAAGTGCGCTTATTCAATATCAGTTTCGACAGGGTATTAATTTTAAAAATTAATGGAGTAACATCAATTAAATAGTTCATTTCATCATCAGCTTAACTCTTCACACTGCCAAAACTCATTCTTTCTTTTCTATTTTGATCCCCCAGAAATCTTGTGCATTTTCTTTGTACCATTTCCCTTGCGCTTTGATTTCATTTGAGAACAGAATGGGAGCGAGCGTGCTACAATATTTGAAGACGTGAAAGTTTTTGAGACTTGCAAAAATGCGGTTAGGAATTCAGATTTTTGAAATCAGATTTCGAAAGAGGTTTTTATTGTGTGCTGTTGGAATACAAATTATGCAGCGGAACTGATTGCCTGAGGAAGTATGATATATAGTTTTTGTGAAAATTCTCTTGATTTTGTCCTGTGCAGCTGGGTGCGTTTAGAGTTGCATATTTGTTATAGTGTATAAAATTTATCTTTTTTTGTGTTTTGATAGAATTTTTACAACTTTTATGCCAACGGACATAATTTTAATGCTTCAGAAAATCCAATTTCAAAATATGGTTAAGGTTACAACATAATTTCTTACGCGTTTTAATTTTGAAAGTCACAGACACAGTGTTGAAGATCCGTTTTTTATACTGAAATAAAATTTTGTCGAACTGGGAAAAGCTGCTTATGTTTCACTATGCTACCAACACACACACACACAGTCACACACACATATATATATATATCCTTTTTTTCGTCTTTTGTGTGTATTGCCTTAATATTTGTTTACGTAAAGCTTTGACTCTGTAGGAGAAATGATTGTGAAGATAAAATCGGGGTTGGCGCAGACTGTCTTGTTTTTCGTCGGGCATTGTTTTCCTGGTTTTCTCTTTTTCGATACTTGAATATAATTCGGTTAGCCTTATAATTTCCAAATCTACAATTGTGATGCAACCTTTAGGATTTCTCAAAAAGGTGTTTCATATGTGATATGATGCGAAGCAAAAAATGATCATCTGTAAGAATTAGAAATACATGGATGTGTGAAATTTATATCATTGCGTACTTTTAGAAATTTCAGCTAAAGTTAAAGTTTCGCTGATATCTATTCAATTGTGGAGCTTCATTTTGGTTTTTAAATTCTGTTATAAAAGCATTGCTTTAACATGTTATGTTTCATGCGTTTTGTAAAAATGGGCTGCTTCTAACTGGCTTTATTTCCTTTGCAGGCTGGAATGGAATGCTCATCATCGACCACTGAGTTTCAGCCATCAAGAAGTAGTTTCCGAACGTGGAAAAAGTCGTCCACTCCGCCATAGTTATAGCCAGAGAGAGGTTTCTCGCCAAGCAAGCATTGAATCTTTGGAACTGTTTTCGGGAGATCTGAAAAAGACTATAAAATTCCGATCTGAATCCGTTTCCAATTGGTCTCGTAGCCGTCCAGCAATTGCTAAGTCAACACCACAACTGGAGCAATTACAGAATCCACGCTACTCCCTCTCTTCAACTGGCAGTCTTGCACAGCCAGAACACGAAGAGATTGTGGTAAGTTTAAATATTTCCAAGTTTTACTTTTACTGTCCAATTTCCTAATGAAATGCTACAGCATACTTCCACTGGATAGACTTAAAACAGAATACATTAAAATGTGTGCAGCACATTGTAGTGACAGCTTCGAAACTGCCTTCGTTTCAACTGATTCCACAAATAAAAAATGGTAGATTGTGTCCATCACGAAACATTCCTCTATATTTTTAATATGAATACTCTTTTTAAAAATGCCAAAACGTGCTGCTCATTTGAGCGATTGGCCCCAAAACATAAGCAGCACCTGTTCCCATTGAGATATAATTTCTGGGGGGGGGGGGGGCGGGATACTGTTTACCCTTGTGACACTTGAAATATGAACATTTATCAAGAATAATGTACAGTATTAAATGGAAGAACAATTCAAAATACTATGCTTTGGAGCTTAAAACCAACATTGCATAATTTCGATGTTTATTGTTACAATCAAGTTGTAGATTTTGTAGTCATCAACGTCAAAGCATTATATTACAGTTAAAATGAGTTACCGAGATTGGTAACTAGTCTAATGTACTCGGTCATTCCATCTTCTTGTACTTTGATGAATCTAACTTACAAATTAAATGCATAATGTTTCAGATTTAAATTTATTTCTTTATTTATTATTATTATTTTGGTAACAGAAACTTTAATTTAAATATTTATTATGGTTAAGAATGGCGTTTTGACTATTTGATGTGACATTACATTTGACATTTTTCATTGCTGCAGACTTTATTCTTTTCATGTCCTTGCCTCCTGTTGCTTTGCAATTCTTCGCACTGCTGATAATATTTATTTACGAACGAATTATGGCGCACTATGTATAGGAATTGTGTGTTTCCGGGAATTTTTGGGAAATAACATGCAAGAATGAATAGAATCGTTTATGATTTGTCGGAATCAATAGAAATTCTTCAATATCCATTAGAGATAAGTTCGGGCCCACTTTTGCAGGCCCGAGCCCGTCCGAGCCCGAGTGATACTGTTTTGTGTCAAAGCCCGAGCCCGAAATGATTTTATAAAGTGTTGTTAATAGATATGGTGCTACATCGATTAAATGTGCCATCGCAATTGATTCTAATTATTTTTCTTTTAATTTCAATAAAGAAGACATATATTTTTAAACTATCATGAAATACTCCAGTTGAGAATAAATTCTGGTGAGTTAAAATGCGTGAAAAATGTTGGAAAAGCTTCGGTTTGGCAGCATTTTCGGGAAGTTTTTGAACTCATTATTATTAATTCTCACCTCACCACAGCAGTCGAATTTAAAACTGGAATATGTTCAGTGCAACTCTTACTCTTGCAGTTAGGAGATCTACTAGTAAGATGGGTCTCTAGTTTGAAGCAAACTTAAAATGAAAGTGGACTCAAGACTTGCAAAAAACCCTTAGTCCAGACTGTAGGTTCATGTATGAATATTTTACCATGAGCCCGAGCCCGAGAGTAACTTGAAAATGTAGAGACCGTGCCGGGCTCGGGCTCATCTCTAATATCCATCTGTTTCTTTTCTGCACCTTGCATGTTTGCTGCTTGTTTTCATATGGGTGGTAGCAGGACAAAGAAAAAAAAATAGTCTCCCGAAAACAGCAAATGAAGCTTGCTTAAAAAAACTATTACCTGGAAATTACTCTTTGCTCATTTTAAGGCATGAATTATTTTTTTCTAAAGGTTATTTTTGGTTTGAGGGGATGGAAAAATATTTAAAAAAAAATCCAACATGGAATTTTATGCATTATTTTTCTACATATTAATGGATAATTAGTAGAAAATATACTTTCGCAGAAATGGAATGACTTTTAATTGCTGAAAGAAAAAGCTTTTGTAAAATTTATAGCTCTTTGTGTTACCGTTTGATAGCTTTCGTTTCATGCAACATTTTACTATAGTTGTAAATACAAGAAATTTCGCTAAGTGTAGTTTTCAATACTATTAGGATGATGACTTCGATGGTTAAATTCACGAGACACTTTTACTATACTGTGCATGTTTAAACCAGCTAGTTCATTTATTTATTTATTTTTTGTAGGAGGAATTAATTTTTCTTAAAAGCTGTTAATCTTTCCAGAGCCTGATGTTGTTGTATGCTTTAGTTAATTATTTAAAATTTTTAGACGATATCGTAATGACAGTTAAACTAAAATTACTTTTAGTGTGAAGCTACATAACAGAACACAGATGGAAGTTTAAAGTACAGTATTCAAAATTGATTTTTGTTTCCCTTTTTGGCACTTTGGCGGTTGGCCTCTGCTAAGAAATGTAAATACAAGATTGTACTCTCGATGCATCTATTTCTCGACAGCTTGCCGAAGAATCCAGAAACAAGTCCCAAATAAAAAAAAAATGAAAATGCATTAATTGTAAAACCACCCTGGTGTTTTAGAAAAGAAAAGGGAGAAAACGTTTTGTGATTTCTTTAACGCAATCTGATCTACGTTATCCAAAAGATCGGACCTTTAATTTATGGTCATTAATTTTCCTACATCAAAATATTTATCATTTACAGTGCACCTAAGCGAAATAATTTATTGATTCATGGAGGAGCTTTGCTTTTTCTTCCACGGTCATAAATTAAATATCACTTGATCAATAAAATCATCAAATTCGGTATCGTTTAGATGTCGGAAGAAAAAGATAGTAAAAAAGAACGGAGTTTAACCTCTCAACGTTTGGAAGAGAGGGTTCAAGCTTCCCCTTTTCCTGATATTAAAATCCCAGTCACGTTTTTTGATGCTCACTAGCTAGAGATAAAAATGATTTCGTAAGGATGCTTATCAGATATCTCTCAAAATGCTAGCGAACGTATATGATAGTGAGCATCTTTAACTTTTGCTGCTTCATGGGTAATTTTTTATATCCCACGTTTCAGTGCTCAATTTCATTTTCCTACTTTTCTTCTCTTTAGCTGGTTTTAATCGCTTCCAAGGCTTTTGGTATCTTTATAATATCGTCAAAACCATTTTTCTGTATCTGAATGCAATATTTGTACGAACAGCTATTGGAATTAGTTTTAACTGATGTGAATAGAATTTTTACGACCAACTTTTGCCATTAATTTTAAACGATGTAGTGCACTAAAAATAAACGTTTTCTGAAATTTCTATAATTTCTATCTCTATTCTTCATACGTAAATATTGCATAATTTTTTACATTACATAGAGCAAATTCCAATTACTAAAACATTGGGAAATCTATGGTTTAAAATAAGTTATGGAAAACGGCTTTCTCAGCACTTATTTCAATTTTAGATGCTTTACTCAAAAGGCAAAGAAGGAAGATAAAAGCACCTTGTCTATTGCTTGGAAACTCACGCTCATACAGTAAACCGTAGTAAATGAACCGGTAATCACTTTATCTAGGGTGACAGTTGATTGACGCCCCCTGTTCCCTAAAAATCCCTTCCATCCAGAAGGCGCTACAAAGTGAATAAATTCGCCAATTTTTCCGATATATCTGCTACTATATTTTGTTTGGAGTTTTCCACTGAAAAATTGGGCATAAGGAAATTCTGTTCAAGGATTCAGACGGATTCATAATATTTCAAGGAAACTATTTTTTTTTCAGTATTCATCAAATGTACATAGTATAGAACAGTAGTCATTTCTGTTTCATTTTTAAATGTTTCTTTTTTGGTTTTTAGGGAAGCAGCATGGTAACAAGACGATTTAAAAAGGGTTCTGTTTACGATGCTCTAGCTTCCACAAGTGGCCTTGATTTTTCACCCATAGTGCATCTAAAATCTTGCAACACAAGAAAAGATGATGTTAATCTTGCAGTTATTAAACCGTCCAACAAGCTCTGGGAAAACACTTCCAACTTTACTAAAAGTAATGGCAGTTCTCCAGCAGATAACACAGCCGTTCCTCGGGATAAATCACCCAGAAAGTCTGACCCTTCTTTGCCTTTGTCGCAGCATATCAATCCGTCCTATAGTCCTCTAGAACATAAAACTGCAAATCTCCAAGTAGATGAAAATGGTGCAGTCAAATGCATTGGTGCTCATGAAAAGTATCCTTCATGGCCTGTTAGTACATCATCATCATCATCATCCTCTGTTTCCTATCGATCTCATTCATGGACTGGACAGACTGATTATCCTAAAGAAAAAGTAGGATATTCAAGACCTAAAAAAGCTAATCAATTTAAAATTTCTACAAATCAGCTTCAGCCAGTATTGGAACGTGCAGTTGAATACAATAATGCAATCAAAATTGCATCTGAAAGCGTGAGTTCTGAACGCAGAAGCCCTGAAAAGCATCCTGCAAAGTATGACAATTCAACTAACTGTAGTGGGAAACAGTTTGATTTTGAAGCTTTTCATACTCCATGTATTCCTCAGTGTTTCGATGATAAAAATTACCGAATAAATTCGCCAGCAGAACGTGATATTCAGTCTCCTTCTTCTTCCAGCAGCGAAACGCCAACGAACGACTCGAATAGATTTCTAAATCAGTATGAACATGTGCTACGAAATCAAGCTCAGTACGCTGGTTCTGTCACATCTTCTTCGTCTTGGAGTAAATTTCGAAACTCGGAAAGTAAAAGCTCTCCTATGTCTGCAGATACACCTTTCTTAGATAGGCTACGATTAGACAGTGCTTGGCAAGTGCCCCCTCCTCCACCAGTTCCCATGATTCCTGAAGCTGCGCCAGCTCCTCAAGTACAGCAACAACCTCTGTTACATCCACCGGGAAATGATTTTGAGTTATCCAGTGAAAATGGAACCTGGATGGGAAGCATGGAAAGTAGCAGTCATGGTAGAGGTGTCCCTAAGTGGCAAGGCTCGTATAGTGATTTGAGCATACTGAGCACGCAGTTGTCAAATCGTAGTTCGCTTTTCGATAGTGGCCATTCTACTATGCCTGAGAGCGGAAGACTGTCTCCTCAGTCATCCTGTGACAGCACTGCGCCGAGTTTACTTCTGGAAGGGCCTACTCGTGCTCAAGTGGTAGCTAGGCATGGTTGCCATCGTGAAATTGTTGCTCACAGTGCACGAGTTCAGCCGCCAGAAAGGCATGGATCTGAAAGTGTCTTGTACTATGCAGCAGGTTCTTTAGTTAAGCAACCGAGTGATGCATCATCTTCAAAAAAATTAAATGACTCTGCAAATGGTAGTCAGTTGACTTCAGAAGGAGGGTTATATCGTAGTCATGCATCTTTGAACATGAGTACTCAATCAAATTTACTAGTTAGTGATAAATCTGAAATTCTAAGCAAATCTAAAAATTGTCCATCAAGACAAGATTCTCGTAAAAGCTCCAATTCCTTTTCATCCGAAGATTCGAATCCGAGGTCGCGTAACTATGGTGGTGATGACACATCCGGTTCATCTTCAGACGTAAGCAATATAACATGCATTTCAAATTATAAGGGCAAAAAATCTAAGAGTTTAGATGAAACACCATCTTCGGCTGATCGTCAAGTATCGAAGTCTGCTGAAGAGCCTATGATACAAAATAAATACCCAAGTTGGAATGAGCCATCTTCCTCGAAACGTATTGAAGACAGCAAAATTTTCTTTCCTGATTTTGATAAGAGGCAAAGAATCTCTGATCCTGATTTGAAAGCTATTCAAAAGCAAGCTGTTATGTCTTTTTACCAAAGAATGTCCCTTGCTGAATCAATAAAATCGGATAAAAAATCTCAAGGTCCTTCTGTGCCGGATATGGAAGGTCCGCCCCCATATGATGCAGTATCTGCGAGAATAAAAGTGAACTCGAAGTTACCATTATATCCTAATTTAAAGAAGTCATGGGAACTAAAGAAATCAAATAAATGTCCAACTCCTCCTGAGAAACCACCTGATGCAGGACTTCTTAACAGCCATAGTAAATCTGTTCCCAATTTAATGACACTCAAAGCTCCAAGCTTAGATTTGCCCCCTTGTCACCCAATTTTCAAATATTCTTGCAATGGTCCATTAAGAATTACAGAAAAGAGTTCTGGTGAGAAATCTACAACAGGACACGCTTTACCAAACGATGAGATTATATCTTGGGACTTGTTACCTAATGTTTTGGAGAAAACGAGGGGGACATCGGAGAAAGTAAGTACCCATCATCCGTTATTCAAATCAAATTTCGAATTTTTAAAAGCATGTATAGATGAGATGCAATGTTGGAGTTTTATTGTATTTTCTTTACTGAATAATTTAAGTTTAATTTCTTACTGTAAACATGTAGGACCATCTAGAATTTGCGTCCGAGCAGTAAGTACTAGTGTAAGAAAAAGTATTTCCTCAACAGCAACGTATACTTTACTTTCCCGAAGATAAGCCATCCCTTCAATTTCTCAAAGCACTCAAATTTGACTTCAATTTTGTAAAGCATTCATTACAATCTTATATTAGGACAGTATCTTAAACGTAATCGTCTAGTAGTAGTAGTCAAAATGAAGAGCAATTATGCTTCTAATAAGTATCGTCACCGGAGTCATACGGCTACTCATGATAATCCTATGGGAGTATGCTAAAAGGTGAAGTACAAGGGAGACTTAAGCTTTTAGAGCAAGAGCCCGTGAACCCCAGACCTTCGTTATTTTATAAAAGCTGAAAGTTTGTCAGCGCATGCTCCCAACACAGGTAAGAACGATGGACCATTATGAAGTTTGGGTTACCCTGGCTTTGGCAGGTAAACGGTACTAAAGGTGTGTAAAATAACAATCTAAATTCATCAAATTATAAAGTGTGATTTTTTGGTATTACCTTCAGAATATTTTTAAAACTCACGTCATTAATTGCCAGACACTTAACATCGTGGCAACCCCATGCCAGACACCCCTAATATTCATGAAATTATAATTCTACTTACGTTATGGTATAAAAGCTGATTTTTATATATAATACTTGGGTAATAATTAGATGATGTTTCCTCATTAGCCAGACATTTTTGATAGTTCCAACCCCTTGCCAGACAAGCATGTGGGGTAGCTGTAGGAGCGAGCGCGAGACAGTATATATGGGTGGGTGCGAGTGAGATGGCGAGTTCCCCTCTTAGCAAAATATCTTGCAACAACCTTGATAGGCCTTGGTAATAAATAGTTCAAATCAACATTGATTCAATGCTGTTGTCGTCAGGATAAGTAACAGCCAATAGAAAGGTGTTGAGCTGCGCATGCGTTGTGGTGGAAAGAATTTTACCCATCGTTCCAATCGGCGGCGTGTCTTTCCTCACTCACACGTGGTTTCTCGTTTGGTGGTTGTTCAACAATGAAGAGTAGTGTAGGGAAATATTACTTTCAGTAATTATGTATGCATTATCGCATTTATTAATGCAACCCAGGACAGTAGATGTGTGGTTATCTACTGAGAAGACTATGAACAAGTAATGGAATAATCTTATATGCTATCTCCAACTATTATTAATTTAATATTCATTATTAATTAACAACACAAAATATTTCGAACATATACAGACTATAAAGTATATTCAATATTATTACTGTATGATACGTATATTATATATTTACAATTTGCTTACGAGATTTTTTAAATGAAAGTGATTTTTTATTAAAAAACCAGTCATGGGTGATGCATTAATTTGTGTTATTTGTAACAAAAGTAGTGGCAAAATAATATTATTTTCTGACGAGACATTGAAAAAATGTGAATTAATTTTAAAATTGCGAAAAAACATAACCTTAAATATAATAAAATCATTCTTCCACGTGAATACACAGAGAATGTTACAAATCATTCACAGGACTGATGAAAAAATATTTTACCCCAGAACCTAAGAATTCTAAAAAGACTGTTGAAAGAGAGCAAGAAAAAGAAACATTTAAAGACAGACGTAAATACATCAACAGACGATTCAATACCAGGTCCATCGCATTTGTCTGAGTTAACTCCCGCGGAGTTGACGAGGGGAAAGCAGTTAGGGGAGAGTCTCAGAGTGCAATTAGCGCCACTACAGAATAATGGAACACACATGTTTTGGGGGAGGGGGATGAGATATCCCTTTCGGGCTAACCGGTTCAAGACTTCCCTTCAAGTAGGTTCTTTGTGTTGTTGTTAGTTGCAGGGAGGCTGGAATTATCTATACCTGAGAGACGGCTATATCTATACCGATCGATTGGAATTACTGACATTGACATACAGATATTTCATATGCGTAAATACTTGTATATATATATATATATCAGGCTTGGAGTAATCGCGATTACGTAATCGTAATCGGCTGTAATCGATTACATTTTGACAAAATCGTAATCGTAATCGTAATCTGACAATGGCATATTCTCATAATCATAATCGAAATTGTGTAATCCCCTAATCCTTTTTCCCCCGTAATTTTAATCGTAATCTTAAGGAAAAAATCCGTAATCTGCTGGTCCTGCAATCGTGTAATCTTGACCTGCTGAAAGCTGAAATTTTTAGCTCTACCATTGGATAGAAGAGATAAGATTACAAGAAAAAGGATTGAAGCTGTATACTGAAGTCCTATCCTAAGCGGTCTGTAACCTACGGGCGATCATAATATAAAAGGTTCTGTGTGGCGGTCGCAGAGCCTTGATGGCAGGACCATATAATAGTCTGCTAGAGACGCTTGTTGTCCTACTTGTTGCGGTCTCTCAGAATTCTTAATTGCGGCTCCACTCTCCACGGGGAACGGCTGGAGAGCCCGAGAAGAGAGTGGATATGTCACTCGCATCGCCTTGGGGCTCTCACGGGGGGGGAGGGTCTCCGGTCTCCACGCGTCGTCCAGTTTCGATAAAAGAGCGGTAATCTGTCCGCAAGTCAAAGATTTTTGGGTAGATAAGAGAGGGGAAGGTGTCTATAGAAGGACCAAGGCCCTGAAATGCATCGGTCATTTTGCTTCCTTTATTACCCCTTCAAAACATATTCAAACGGTTGGGCAATAGGCGAGAGTCTGGACGGGATCGCCGCGAGTAAAAGAGAGTGTCCCCTTTCTTCTCTCCGCGTGGGTCCCGTTCAATAATCGAAGCAGACTGCCCCCTGAAAATCTAGTGGAAAGAGTATTATCACCTACACACATAAAGAGATACGAAATGCCTTTTGCGTTTTCGCCTTTCTTTAACGGCAGAAGTGAAGAATTTTTCTAAAGAATAGCACATTTACACTTCAGCAATTTAGGAGCTGGCGTTACATGATGCTCTATGCTTAAGATGCATGAAATCTTAACCCTGGTACGTGTGATTATTATTATTTTTTAAAATATGTTCTTCGAATATTTAAAAAAGTACATACATTTAAATCTTAAATTTATTTATATTTTAACACTAATATTCTTTTTAATTAATATGTATGTAAAAGAAAAAGTGATTTATGTTCAGACATTCTCCCAATTGTTTTTTTACATGCATGAGTTAATATTTAGGAATTATTTTTAAAAGTTAATTATTTTTTTCTTCTTAGAATTACCTCAACAGAATTTTGTATCTCAGTTTAATCTTGTACGTTAAATTTGTGTTGTAAAATTACTTGCACTTTATTTTTTTATTAAAACAGTTACTACAGGGAAAAAAATTATATGCTCGTGCATGTTAAAAAAAAAACACCACAAAAATCATATTAAAATATTATAGTCATTCGTATTATAATTATTCTTCATATTACTTTTTAACGATTACTAATTTTGCTAAGAGTTATTTGAATGTTCATGTTCAAATTTTTTGAAATTATTCTAAAATGCAGCATTTATTTTCAAAAGATTATTTATCTCTTGCACTATCTGAATATTTTGTTATCCCGTGCAATTCATACACATCTTATAAGTGATTTCATAAAGAATCATACAAAATTATTATTTTCAGTAAACTAATTGGTGTTATGTAAAATATTTGCACAATTTAAACTAGAAAATAAATACAATGGAGAAATTTACTACATTGTCAGAAATTGCGGCCAACTAAATTTTGATTGCATGCGCACAAAATAACAATGAGCCAGGTAAATCACTTATGCATTATATATACATTTAGTGCATCGTCTTTGCTTATATACAAAATACGATCAGTGTAGTTATCCCTCAAATGAGTTTTAAATATTCGAAAAATGCTGAATGTGCCTTTCCTGATTATATATATATATATTACAAATTTTCATTTTTGCAACGACGTCATAATTCCAGAACTGTGATGTTGAAATTATTTCATTATAATTGCATTCATCATCATTTCAGTTATGATTTTTAATAAAATTTTTGATTTAATAAGAGAACTTTTTGATTTATGACACTATTGTAAAAATGATAGTTGTATGCATAATATCGGATAATTTTATGCTAATCTAATCGTAATCGGATGTCATAATCGTAATCAATTACATTTTTCAATGACTGTAATCGCTTCCGTAATCGTAATTACTTTTTGGCAAAGGATTACAATCGTAATCGTAATCATAATCTCTCAATTTCTCCCTTTGTAATCGTAATCGATTACGTTTCTTTGTAATCGACTCCAAGCCTGATATATATATATATATATATATATATATATACATATATATATATATATATATATATATATATATACATTATATATATATATATATATATATATATATCAGGCTTGGCACTATATATAAAGCACTATTATATATATATATATATATATATACATACATGTTTTTACGCATATATGTACATCGGATATATATAGCAGTTGCATTTCTCATTTTTTACAAAAGTTTTAGTTTTTATGCTGCATTTCAAATCATTGCTATTTTGTTTTGTTATTTAAATCTTTAAAATGAGCAGCCGATATGATATGAAAAACGTGCTACGAAAGACCAAAACCTAAGGGATAATGATGTCACTCTTCGATGGGCGGGGGGGGGGGGGGAGGGTGACGTGAAATTGTGACAAGGGGATGGGGAAACAAGAAGTGTGACATCATGCTTATGCAACACACGTGACAAAGGGGTGAGGGGTATGTTGAAGCAGTGGCGTACGCAGAATTTTTTAAAGGGGGGTTCATAATTTTCTGATACTAAACGAAATTCGAGTATATAATAAAGCACTATTATTTAGGGGTCAAGGGGGGTTTAAATCCCTAACCCCCCTGCGTACGCCACTGTGTTGAATTGTGACATTTTGTGACAAAGATGGAGAAGTCAAATATATGGGAAGAAACGTTACATCATTCATGAACGGTCTAAGATTGCCTGCATTGAGAAAACTAAACAAGAAAAGGGTTCTGATTACCTAACAAAGGACGGCGAAATGCATTGTTTAAAATATTGTTTCAAATATTTCTCTTTAAAGAAAAAGAAAAGTATGCAATACGTTATAGAAACATATGGCAAACCTGAGAATGAAAAAAAAATAGATAAATAAACAATTGATAAATTTCCTAGTCGGGCCACCGACCGTTTTAAATTTATTATCTCTCTAGGGACCGCTCATAAATGATGTCACGCTTTTTTCCCACATATTTGACCCCCCCCCCCTCCCCCTTTTGTCACATGTCACGCTATGTTGCATAAGCAGGGATGTCACACTTCTTGTTACCACCTCCCCTCCCCTGTCGAAGCGTGACATCATTTATGAACGATCCCCTATATATATTTCATTTTTCAAATACAAATATCATAACGAAAATCACAGGCAAGTATATAAAAATGCATTTGTAGCCAAATTACGTTTCAAACGAACGAGGAAAAAAAGAGAGAGAAAAGGAAATATTCAAAATGTTGTAACAAAAAGTCAAAGTCACATCAATAGTTTGTTTGAAGGTAAAAAAGCAAAAATTCAGAAGTAAGGTTTAGGAATCATGATGTTTAAGATAAAACAAATCTAAAAAAATATTTAAAGTATTCGTGTAAAATAATACCACAGTGTGAAATGTATAAGTATTTTGCTGAGGCCGCAAACGTTTGTATTTCAAACAAATAAAAAATTGAGTCGATATTAGAAATTTCACAATAGAAATCAAAGCAATCAAACGTTTTTCGAAAAAGAAAAATCAGGAAAGGAATGCTACAGCATTTTTATGTGAAATAAATTAAAGAAAGCAAGGGTGTGGTGTAGCCACTAGCCAAGGGATGATGAAGTCAGAACTCCCTTCCTCACACACACTGGACACATTTTTTTTTTGTGTGTGTTAGTCATTCAATTTCGAAAATTTTTTGGAGAAGAGCTTTGGAACTCTCTTACCTTTTGACGCCCCGTACGTCACTAAAGGTAGCACAACATGCATTTTTAAGATTTCAAGATTTCAAAAAAATTCCTGGAGAAAGTTCTTTAACCCCCATTATTTTGATGTCAGCAAATTGAATTTCAAAATAATTCAGTACACAAGAAGTTCCGTCTAGAACTATACGAGCCTACTTTCCCGTATACACCAGCTTCAAATTTGTAATCTTCTTATCTCTCTCTCTCTCTCTCTCTCTCTCTCGTTTAGCTTTAATTCTTAATTGCTTCAAATATAGCTTTTTCAACGATTAATACATATTCATTCAATCGTTCATTTATTCAGTCATTCATGTATTTATTCACTCATTTATTCATTCATTCTTTTGCTTATTCATTTAATCATTCATTAATTCAAAAATATTCTTGAAAATCTCGATCAAAATATTTCATAGGAAAATAGGCTCGTCAGTTCTGGATGAACTTTCTATCTGTACATGTTCTACGTCATAAGAGCTTTCCGATAAAGTTTGTTCCAAGCAAATCGGTCCAACAGATCGGGATTTATATAGGATTGAAATTTCCCCGTAGGCGCTATGTTAATTCTTTTTGAACTGTTTAAAAATGAACAAAAATTGTTCAAATCAAAATTTCACGCCAAGAACTTCTTCCAGTGAGCTTTTTTTTTTTTTTTTTTTTTTTTTTTTTTTTTTTTTTTTTTTTTTTTTTTTTTTTTTTTTTTTTTTTTTTTTTTTTTTTTTTTTTTTTTTTTTTTTTTTTTTTTTTTTTTTTTTTTTTTTTTTTTTTTTTTTTTTTTTTTTTTTTTTTTTTTTTTTTTTTTTTTTTTTTTTTTTTTTTTTTTTTTTTTTTTTTTTTTTTTTTTTTTTTTTTTTTTTTTTTTTTTTTTTTTTTTTTTTTTTTTTTTTTTTTTTTTTTTTTTTTTTTTTTTTTTTTTTTTTTTTTTTTTTTTTTTTTTTTTTTTTTTTTTTTTTTTTTTTTTTTTTTTTTTTTTTTTTTTTTTTTTTTTTTTTTTTTTTTTTTTTTTTTTTTTTTTTTTTTTTTTTTTTTTTTTTTTTTTTTTAACAAACCGTAAACGCACAGTAACACTCGCAAAATGAAAAAAAAAACAAAAAAAAAAAAAAACTGACGCCATATCCTCTGCTGACAGAGCACGCAGACATCATTATTTAGTCAGAGGCGCCAATAGATGACTGACGTCAGTCAGTGACAGTGCCATCAGGCCGCTCAAAAACAAAACAAAAAAAAAAAAAAAATATCCCTCGCCAAAGGAGCTTCTTTAAAAGGGCTAATGTACCTCGGTTAACCCGGAACTCGGTTAATCGGGGCTCGGATCTCGGATAACCGGGGCCCTACTGTATTTATATAAAAATGTATTTACACTAAAAAGAATAAAATAAAATAATTTTTGGAAAAAAAATAGGACCGACTTCAAACTATAAATTGCGCTAAAAAGTAAAAATAATATTATTCTTTAAACAACTACGATACGACTTTCAAACACAATTTTTGAAGTCGGTGCAAAATTATGATGGATTTTGATGCGTGATTCCTTTTGTAACTATGAAACAATTACAAATATAAATAGCGTAGAGTTTGCAACAGTTTCAGTGTAAAATAACGCGTGGTGTAATTATAATTAGACTGTCATAATTTTGCACCGACTGTTGTTTAAAGAATAATATTATTTTTACTTTTTAGCGCAATTTATAGTTTGATGTCGGTTCTATTTTTTTTTCCAAAAATTATTTTATTAAGTATAGCATCTCAAAAACTTCATGCATTCACAGTTACTTATTCCCATAATGCAACATTATTTTAATTATTAGTGAATTAAGAGAAATTCTCGAATATTCTCCTCCATGAGAATACTCTCCAAAAGATTACTACCGAGAATTTTGCGTCTCAATATGTAGTTAACGTTTTGTCAATTTCAGGGGATTTTTTTTTTTTTTACTTACACAGTTACTGTCAGAAAGAAAAAAAAAAGTTTGTTTAAATTATTATCTTCTATTTTTAAATTTTAAGGAAAAAGATTGTTAGTCGATCCAATCATTTAATAATATTAGAAAAAAAATAATGAAAAACCATTACAAAACCATTAAATCTATTATATCTTCAAACTCGGAATTTTTCAAATCCCTGCAAAGCAATTTGAGTTCTGGGTCTAGTCTTGAAACGAAGTAGAGGAGAGTTCGGCCAATACTGCCCGAGGGTATTGGGTTGGCGGATGAAAGCAGAAGGCTTGATGATAGTAGGGGAAAAGAACCCCCTTCGAAGTGTCATGACAATTATTTATGTGGGGAAAACAGGAAAGGACCTCGAGATGTCACTCATGTCACTATATTCTCCTCAACTTCTCTGATTGGATGCTCTTCTGTCAATCATGGCAGTTTAAGCACATGCCTACTTGACATGCAGGAAAAATTGCTTCCAGTGAATTTAAACTGACGAACGAAGTCCAGCGGCCCCTTAAGTTGTGGGCTAATGAAAATAATTTCATTTACTTTTGCCTCACTTAAATTTTTGAATTTGTTCCTGAGATGCAAGAAAGATACTACTTCTCGAGTCAGTGCTTTTACAAATGTTTCGATAAACCAAGTTTAATGTGCAATTGTGAGAAAAATGCACATTGTAAATTTACAAGTGGCTCATTTGATGTGTTTCTGCCTCTCGTAATTTTGAAATTCCTTTTATGTTTGCAGAATATGCTACAGGGATGAATAGGAAAAAAATACTTAAAAGGAGAAGCACTGATAAACAGGCGCCACTCTGCTGAATTGTACTCATGTCCTAATGCTTGAAATAGTACATTCATATCACACCAGTATACCATTTTTTCTTTATCCGCAAAATAGTTTACAAAATGCCTTTGTCGTCTTGTGAAAGACTCTAAACTTCGAGAAGTAGATAAAGCTTTTGTTGCCAAAAATGTTGCTAAAGTAACCCAAGTTCAATAAAAAGGTCTCTAGAATGGTAACGATTTCACTGTCAATGAGAAAGATGTAATTTATAATAAATTAAGTCGATAAATTACGAAAATATGCACATTTATCCAGCAAATACGTAAAAAGCTAAAATGCGGAATTTTGGGAAAATGGTACGTGATAGACAAAAAGTAATTGCAGATTCGTAATTTTCAGCCAAAAATACATAAGAAACAGACATTTTCATCCAAAGGACATTTTTCGTGTTGCACAGTGTTATCAAATACCGGCAAATAGAAGCTGCTGCAAGAGCTCGAAGATTAGTTTTAGCAACCTGTATTTCTTTTATTTTTCGTTTTTTATTTGTTATTCTGTTTGGGCTGCTCTTGGCAAATTTGCTCGAGAAACATATATTTTCGTTCTGATAAATGCATCGGTTCACTTTTTCTCTTTAGTGTTCTACTCTTCTTTTTTTTTTCGTCAGAATTGAAGTTCAGATCAGTTTTTAAACTTAGTAATATAGTCGAACACTTCTTCTGTGGTAGTAAAGGGAAAATCGTAAAAAGTATACCAAAAATTAATTTACACATTTTAACAATTGATTAAAAAATGGTTTTGCTCTGAGAATCACTACAACGGCGGGTCCTGTTTCTGAGAACGAATTTCCCTGTCCATTTTTAGAATTTATTATTAAGTTAATACAAGCTCGTACCGAAATTAGGACTGATGTGAAATACGAACATGCATTGGAATCTAGTTGGCGCATTCAATTTGACACAAAACATTACAGAATGAAGAGCAAACAGCAGAATATTGTAATCATTAACTTTAGTTTATTAAAATCATGTCTCAAAATTTTTATTCAGAAAATGCTCTGCAGATTATGAATAGTTGTTTAGATGCCATGTAGCGTTTTGAAAGAAACTACTCTGAATTAATTTAAACCTAAACATTTATTCGGAAATGCTGTGTTAGTTTATGGGATAAAGGCATCCAAGTGTAAGACCATTTTTTTGCTCTTTTGAGTTTATTCATCCTGTGATAAATAAGAAACAGAAATATTGTGCTCGCTTCTGATAAAGCGAACTTTGAGTTCTTAGTTCTGTTTCAGAAAGAATTTGCAAACATTTAAATGCGTTATTTTCTCTGCATTTATTTTCTTATTATTTTATGTATTTCTTATGGTAGCAAGTAAAGTATTTTGCCTTGAAAAAGACCAAAAACAGTTTAATTCTCAGTTCCATTGGCTTTATGTATTTAGCAATGCAGAGCTTGATTTTGCATTTTCTCCATCCCCGACTTTTTTTCTTTTATTATTATTGAAAAAAATATTGCTGAAGAAATCTTGATTCACGTGTAATTTAACAGTTCCAGCATTGTGTGAGATACGTCAATTTTAACAAAACGGTGGTATATATTGTTTGCCTATTGTTTAGACTTGCCTTTGTTAGAAACTTTTGCCTAGTGGGAACAAAAGGAAAAAAAGTGAATTAAGGACTTATTTCATTGTACGTTATGGGTTTCTTTTTTCATATTTTTCTCCTTTTCTTTCACAATATAAAAGATTTATTAAATTCTGTTTATAGCATTAATTCTAAATTTCAATGTTCAATGAAATGTTTTAAATTTTGACTGTAAATGAGTTGAATATTTACATTAATATTAATTGCAGTACCATAACTGAAAAAATTCTACTTTTCGTCAGTTTATTGATCCTCTGAATAATATTTAATGCCTCCTCCCTAAAATACCTCTTGAGACCAATTACTGCAACAAAATAACTCGGCCCCATTTCAGTTACCACCTGTGCTTTTTCTACACCCGAAAGTAAGCCTCCACTAGATGGCGCTCTATCCGACAGCGAGGTAAGTTCGAGCCCGCCGAAAGACTGCGAAAGACGGCTTTGGGGCCAGCTGCTGCGATTAAAGGCCCTGTGTACCAAAAGTCTTTCGATTAGCCGATTGTCATTTAGAAAGTTACAAGTGACACGGAAGCACTAACATGAATTGATTGCTGTTAACTACTTTCGGATTAGTTTTTCCCCTAAGGAAGCAGGAAATGAAATAAATATCTCCCTCATTCGTACTTTGATATAGTATACGAACAACTTTCATTTTCTTATTCTATAAAGTAAATAAATGAAGAGGAACATATGCCCATTTTTGGTCTTTGTAAATTTATGCGTGATAAATCGGTTTAATTCTGACCACCTCAAAGAAAACAATGAAAAAATATTTACATTAATGAAGAAGAAATGTAACATTAAAATGAAATTGTACTTGTCGTAACAACAAAATAAATTTAAAGCTAAGCTTTTTGCTTTGGTTCAAGATTTTGTTAATGATTTGTTTCTATTTTGGTTTAGTATGTAATTGAAACTTGACCAAAATTTTTTGTATCATAATGTGACAAAGGTACCCACCAGAGGGGGCGGAAGGGATTCGGGGGCGGGGGGGGGGGTCAGTTTTTGAATAAAATTATGCCTTTGTCTGGAACTATAAAAAGTTTTAAAAGATCTGACTCAAAAATTAAATTTTACATATGAAACAATATTGACGTTAATGAAGAAGAAATGTAATATCAAAATGAAATTGTTCTTGTCATAACCACAAAATAAATTTAAAACTAAGCTTTTTGCTTTGGTTCAAGATTGTTTTTATTATTTGTTTCTATTTTGGTTTAGTATACAATTGAAACTTGAAAAAATTTTGTGTATCATAATGTGACAAAGGTAACCACCAGAGGAGGCGGGGGGATTCGGGGGGAGGGGAGGTTCAGTTTTTTAATAAAACTCTACATTTGTCTGGAATTATAAAAAGTTTTAAAAGATGTGACTCAAAACGGTAAATTTTACATAAAGAATCAATATTGACGTTAATGAATAAATGTAATATTAAAATGAAATTGTGCTTGTCATAACAACGAAATAAATTTTAAGCTAAGCTTTTTGCTTTGGTTCAAGATTTTGTTTATTATTTGTTTCTAGTTCGGTTTAGTATACAATTGAAACTTGACCAAAAATTTGTGTATCATAATGTGACAAAGGTACCCACGAGAGGGGTCGGGGGGGGGGGGGGGTTCAGTTTTCGAATAAAATTCTGCCTTTGTCTGGAACTATAAAAAGTTTTAAAAGATGCGACTCAAAAATTAAATTTTACATATGAAACAATATTGACGTTAATGAAGAAGAAATGTAATATTAAAATGAAATTGTGCTTGTCATAACAACAAAATAAATTTTAAGCTAAACTTTTTGCTTTGGCTCAAGATTTTGTTTATTATTTGTTTCTAGTTCGGTTTAGTATACAATTGAAACTTGACCAAAAATTTGTGTATCATAATGTGACAAAGGTACCCACCAGAGGGGGCGGGGGGATTCGGGGGGGGGGGAGGGGGTTCAGTTTTTTAATAAAATTCTACATTTGTCTGGAACTCTGAAAAGATTTAAAAGATGTGACTCAAAAATAAAATTTTATATATGAAACAATATTGACGTTAAAGAAGAAGAAATGTAATATTAAAATGAAATTGTGCTTGTCATAACAACAAAATAAATTTTAAGCTAAACTTTTTGCTTTGGCTCAAGATTTTGTTTATTATTTGTTTCTAGTTCGGTTTAGTATACAATTGAAACTTGACCAAAAATTTGTGTATCATAATGTGACAAAGGTACCCACCAGAGGGGGCGGGGGGATTCGGGGGGGGGGGAGGGGGTTCAGTTTTTTAATAAAATTCTACATTTGTCTGGAACTCTGAAAAGATTTAAAAGATGTGAATCAAAAATTAGGTTTTGTATATGAAACAATATTGACGTTAATGAAGAAATGTAATATTAAAATGAAATTGTGCTTGTCATAACAACAAAATAAATTTCAAGCTAAGATTTTTGCTTTGGTTCAAGATTTTGTTAATGATTTGTTTCTATTTTGATTTAGTATGTAATTGAAACTTGACCAAAATATTGTGTATCATAATGTGACAAAGGTACCCACCAGAGGGGGCGGGGAAATTTGGGGTGGGGGGGGGTTTAGTGTTTTTAACAAAATTCTACATTTGTCTGGAACTGCAAAAAGTTTTAAAAAATGCGACTCAAAAATTAAATTTTATATATGAAACAATATTGACGTTAAAGAAGAAGAAATGTAATATCAAAATGAAATTGTGCTTGTCATAACAACTAAATAAATTTAAAGCTAAGCTTTTTGCTTTTGTTCAAGATTTTTTTTATTATTTGTTTCTATTTTGGTTTTGTATGTAATTGAAACTTGACCAAAACTTTGTGCATTATAATGTGTTTTTAAATAAATGTAAATTTAAAAATAAATTAAATCTATATTAAAAAAAAAATCTAACACAAAATTTTAAGCATGCAGTTCATTTAAAAAATGACATTGCAAGTGTTTATTTTTTTAAAAAAATATACATCAGATTGCAATGTGCTTTGTAAAAAACTTATGTGATAGTAATTATTGTTAATTTTTATTTATTTATTTATGTTAAAATATAGTACACAGACAAGCCTTTCTTTTTTTAGGTAATATGAGCATAATAATGCAATTATCTTCAACAACTCATTCACACTATATTGGACTAAAAAACCGTTGTCTTTAAAAAGTATAACAATATTCTCTTAACAAAATACATGGTTTTCATTTAAGACTGCATCCGAAAACTAAATAAAAATATTTTTCATGCTTGTGTTCACCTAAACGACAGCCGTCTATTTATTGCTCCAAATTTTTCTCTAGAACAGATGATTGAATATTTTTAAAAAAATCACATATTTTTTGCACCTCCTTTTTTTAGTACTGAAAAAGTGCGAAAACTAAGGCGAGTAAATGATTCTTTAACGTTCGCTCTGCTAATCAGTTACCTCGCTGTCGATGCTAGCGCCACCTACTGGTGGCTTAGTTTCGTTTTCAACATTTTCGCGCCGAACGGCACACTAGGTATTCTAGCCACTGTAGTTTTAAGTACTGAAATATGTAGAACGACGCAGATTAATCGAAAAAATGTTATTCGAAGTGTAAAAATCCTTTCAAATGTTCCTTGTTTAAGTCTCAAGTCTCTGTTGCACTTTTTCCAGCTCAAAAAACGAGTCTCTAATCTCTTCTCCTTTTGCGACATTTACTTAAAATGTCCACTTTTGTTGCAAAGCGAAATCGTCCTTTGCATTTGAATGAGGCATCGCTGGTACAAGCTTATACAAAACACATACAGAGTGAGCAATTAAATGAGTTAAATTACTCTTGAAAGAAGAGCAAGGTAGCAGCTGCGCAAAATTTTGGAGATTTGGGTCTTTTTTATCGCGCATATTTGGAGTTGGTGGCTAATTTCTCCTTGTTAAGCCTTCATACCCAGGTAATTTGGATATATTTTGTTAAAGGTCTCCAACATTTGTCTTACTTACTTCTTTTATTATAAGTCTTTCTCTCCCTATGGTACTGCCACCTTCAATGTCCTTATACCTGTCCGTTTTATATTTGCACGTCCATTTTATATTTGCACTACTTTTTCACCCAATGGAATTAGACTGAAAGAAATTGAGATCAAATAATCAAAAGCCAAAAATTGGACACATTCATTTCTTATTTAGTCACATACATCATCACATATCAAAAGCATTGATGATGTTAAAATTAAGACTGCAGTTATTGCGCACCAAAAAAAAATGAAAATGCTTTGTTTTTGAACTGGATTTATTGTTCCGCGATAACCTTTTTTGTATTTTTTTCTCCTATATACTACACCTAAATAGTCCTCTCTAGGGGTACGCGTACCTCAGGTGGCGAGCCACAGTTATCAAAAGAATTCCTCAACTCCTTTCAATCTGTGTAAAGCATCTCTCTAATTTTGTCAATGGAAATCAATATACAATCATAATTTTCACATAAATATTTCGAAACAAAGTTTTTAAAATTATGTTTAATCTTTAAAGGCCATCTAAAATCGATAAACAGTGATATCATCATTTTTATAGGGTTTTTTTTTTTAAGTTCCACTCTTTTAAATATTTTTTTAAGATTAGAAATTAGGAATTTTCAGAAATCGTCAGAAGTGTCTTACAATGTTGTTAATGAAAATTTATTTCCATCGAAACATCAAATGTTAATTAACAAGCAGTTAAAGAAAAATACCCATATTCAGAACTTTTCATAAATAGAAACGTGTCTGTAAATAGTTGCTGTACTAAAATCACCATCCCCTTTAGATCCGTTTTACGAAGTAATTTTTCGATAATAGAACTATAAGGTAGGAATTTACATTAATATCATAAAGCTTGCCACTTCCAAATGTCATTGATATAGCCAATGTCTATTGTATACGCTACTAACTATATATACGTAAGTAAATAGTATTTCAAATTCCGGACCTGCTGTAAAAATTACATTAAAAAATGCTTTATATTTAGGAAATTCGTACAAATCGATAAATTTTTATAGACATAAATGCATCTACTGTACCTTTACTACAGGAAATGTCTACAGTGGGGAAAAATTGCTTTGCATATTTCAATCTTCTTCACAACATGATTAATGTTTTCTTACTACATATTTACATCTTCATAAAGCCATCGTTTTTTGTCGATGTCGTGCTAAAGTGGTTGTGAAATTATTTAAATAACTTTATTTCTGGATTATTTAGTTCGGTGGTAGAAAATGTTGAGTGCTATGCCATTTATTTCTTTGTTCACCTAAGAAGTTGCTCTCCCCCATTTGCTTTCTTTTTGTTAAAGGTCTCCGTCTTATCTTCGCAAATTCATCTCTTGTCGGACTTTAATTAAGACAAAACCGTGGATCCTTTGGGATCAGTGAGCCGGGTGATTAAGTAGTGGCGGTCTTGGGCAAACTCGGAGCTTTTGCGGAGGAGAAAAAGCTTTCTTGGATCATAACTCGGGGAGGAAGAGAAAAGAAGGTTTACGTTCAGGGAAAGGGTCACCTTCTGCGAATCTTACCTGCGGATAAAAAGGAGGGGGAGGGGGTTGGTGATTGGGAGATGCGAAAATCTTACGATATGATTTTAATGAATGGAGTAAGATTATTCAGGGACTGAACTGTAAATTAAAACCTCTATAGTAAATTAGCTAGATAAATTTTCAAAAGCTCCCTAGCTACCCATATTTTCAGAAGACTCCTTAGCTAACCCTCTTTTCAGAAGACTCCTTAGCTAACCCTATTTTCAGAAGTCTCTTTAGCTACCCATATTTTCAGAAGACCCCTTACCTATGCATATTTTCAGAAGACCCCTTACCTATCCATATTTTCAGAAGACGCTTACCTATCCATATTTTCAGAAGACCTTTAGCTACCCATATTTTCAGAAGACCCCTTACCTATCCATATTTTCAGAAGACCCTTACCTATTGTAAGGAGTACACCCTTTTCGCCCGGCCTGGATGATTGGCGTTCGGCGCCAGACTGTCTGGCCAGTGAATGGATGTGCAGACACGGAGCGTCTTTGTCGGGTTTTCAGCCTTAGGGCTCCTCCGCACTTACAGACTCGACCAAGACACGACCAGTGTCCACCACCTCATTAGGGCTTTGATTGATGGGCTATTAAGAAAAACTCCAATGTGAAGAGGTATTTTGCAAAGGGACGACTTTTGCGGTAGACATGAAAGGCGAGCAAGTTGGTTGCTGGCCATGGTTTATTTAAATGCCATGAATTTTTCAAATGCATACATTTGTTAGAGTATTTTCTGTTTTTTTTTTTTTTTTGCCTTATTTAACTGTTTACCAACCTATTTCAAAAAAAAAAAAAAAAAAGAGGGTGGAAAAGGGGGGGGGGGTCGAAAAAGTAATTCTTAAAAATAAATAATTGCACATTAAATGTGTACTGTAGTGTAATAAAAGCTCACTTATCAAATCACGGGAAAAACTAATAACTATTTATATTAATAAAATGATTTTTTTAAAAACAATTTTAAGAGAACAAAACATATTGTACTGATTTTACATTGGACGCGCAAATAAAACTACAAAAATTGACATCAAACAGGCGAACATGAAATTTCAGTGTTTATATTATGCAATAAATAAAATAATTAATAAAAGCTTTTTCACATTCTCACGTATTTATTCCAATCGCAGCTTTATAAACAGAGAACAAATATTTCTGCATTTCGATGAACGCAGAAATATCTGTTTTTCTTATTTCACATCTATAATTTTATTCCTACTTATTATTATTACCTTGTTTATTTTTTAATTTATTACATTTTTTCGCTGCACATAATTAACACTTAAGAATTATTTGTTTCCGAAAATTTATTTCGAAATTGACATCCAATGCTTTATAAATTCGGAACGGGGAAATTCTCACTTCGAGGGGGGGGATTTCAGGCAATGGTGACAGTTTGTGGCAAAAAAAGGGGGGGGGGGTAGAGAGAGGGAGCGTGACATCAGACATTACATATTTTGGTTAAGTTACAAACGTTTAGATTCAGCACAGTAGATATTTTTAATTTACTTGTTTTTAATTCTTATTGAAAACTCTAAAAAGTAAAACTAATATCATTGGCGTTCCTAGCATGGGCGTGAGCAATGCGGAAATTTGTGCTATCCTCCCCCCCCCCCCTTCAAAAAAAAAAAAATAACTCAGCTGTGTTGTACAAATTTGTAGTGTTGTAGTTTATATTTACAGCAGTGCAAAAAAAAAAAAAATCTCAAGAAATTTTATATTTTATTTATTTGGTGCAACTCGCATTAAACTACATTTCTAATCAGCAAAGAGACGTTGAAACGGTACCAGTAAAATCGAAAAATGCAAGTGTATGTATTTTTAAAGAACTCTTAAATTTAATTTGGGTGTAATTCCCCCCCCCCCCCCCCGCAGTGACTCTACTGCTAATATCATGGCATTTTTTCTTTTTATTATTTAATCTGTTGCCGCAAACCAGTGAAATTTAATTGGTATTGATAATTTGAGGAATGGGGACTTTCCGAATGAATTCAAAGTGGATGATATACTTAAAAAACAGCCCATTCAGTTAGACATTAATTCAGAAACACATGAAGTATGAATTGCCAATAATTCCCCTGATTGCAGTTGTTAATGGTAAAAGGACTGATAGGAAATTGATTCTAGTTAAACCATGAAAAACTCAAGATGGGGCCAGGATTTTTTTTATTGCGGTCGGAATTATCCGCAGTGGAGAGGTCCCAAAGACAGCTATGCTCTTTCACCGCAAGAACAAATTTTTCGGTATCAAATAATAACATATCTTTATTAGACATTGCTAACTGGTCGGGTCTGGTCGGTTCTAGTGCGGCTACAGTGCCTTGTGCTTGAAGAACGCTCTCTGCACCGACTCACTATACAAATCCGATTTTGCCCCGACCGAAAGTCTGACCACGGTCGTGCAACAGACGAAAAAGCAAGTGCGGAGAGCTCAACACATATTCGCGTATAGCCCGTCGGGGATCATCAATCACAACCCTAATGAGGTGGGGGACATTGGTCTGGTCTTGGTCGGGTCTGTAAGTGCGGAGGAGGCCTTAGAAGACTGATGTTCCGGTATCGGTTAGATGTTTGCCGCAGCACGTGTGTACGAGGGGCGGATATAGACTTCGTGGCGCTATTGACTGACCCAATGATGTTTAGGCGGGAAAATGAACCCGATCGTAGCGCCGTAATAGGAGCGAATCAAGAAAAATTTGGTCGTTTATGTCACGCCCCCCAAAAATATCGGAGGTGCATCTGAAGAGAAGAATCGGGGAGATGAAAAAAGACTCCCGTCCTAGCAGGACGTGAACTGCCTGTTATTAAAATATTTGAGTACCTGCTTGGTACTGTGTGTGAGTCGTTTAGGACTTAGTTCCTAAAATTGAAAGCCATTTCTTATGAAATGTCCGAGAATAGTTTTATCTACTGTATATAGTTGTATATTACTGTAAATAGTCCTTGTATAATCCAGTGGAGTTAAATTAGATACCTCTGTGATCTATTTGAAGCTTGTTTAGTCTGATCTTCAATATTTCAGTACATGAACATACCATTATCCTTTTCAAAACGGCACAGCAAGAAGATATTAAATGGTGGCAGCGACCGGATTTTTACTTCTAAATTAAAAGAAGTATCGAACTCATTAAAATCTAGCATAATAAAGTATTGAAAATCAAGCAGTTCCCGTAAGAGGAAAGCAAGAAATTAGTCTCCTATCATCTTATTTGTGTGACACCGGAGTTTTCAAGAGCAAAGAATCCAAAAAGGAGGGTGTCCAGTGAAGCGTATGATTTAAAAGTATTGTGTCGAATGAAGACCAAGTATTGTGTTGAATGAATACCTGTATGGTGAATTATTTCCAGTGCAGCTGAAAAGGTGAGTCTCTGCATGTTTTCTTTCTGTTTAAAATCGCTCCAAAGTGATTTTGAGGGTAGAAAAAAACAGTATTTCTTTATTGTAATGCTGAATGAAGTGCTAGGAGATTTTAAAAGTAAAATTCTGTTTTCTGGTTATCGTAATTAGAAAAAATTGAGGGTAATTTTTTGTTTAGTTTTAATTTGGTAAAACTCTATGATAGGTTATACCTGGAATTTTTGTTGTCGGGATAGTTTATTGTTTGCTTTGAGGAAAATAATTATCTCAAAAAAGAGTTAAAATTTCTACGCTCAGTCTGACATATTTCTATGTTTAAATATTTTTTTCTCTTAATTAGTTGAGATTTCTAGAAAATTTTGATAGGATTAAAAGTTGATTTTCTTTTGATGTTTGATTTTGGTGTGTTTTGAAAAATATTAGTAAACATGGCTAGTTTTAAGAAAGAATTAGCGAAACAAGGGAAAACGGTAGTAAAATTAATGGCTGATGAATTTGATGTAGAGGTTGAGGAAAGAGATAAAATTAAAGATATTGTAAAAAAGATCACTGAGGCGGAGGACTATGATGAAGAGATGGCAAAAAGTTTTCTTGAAAGAATAATAGAAGAACAAAAGCAAATAAAATTAGATCAGGATAATTTAAAGTTAGAGCAGGTTAGAAGGGAAGAAAGGGAGTTTGAGTTAGAGAAGTTACGGATAGCTAATTCTGTGGAAACGTCTAGTCTCGCATCTTCTTCGTCGGTAATTAGTGAACGCAAAATAAACCTAAAAGATCTAGTCCCGAGGTTTGACCCCACGAAATTAGATATTGCTTTATTCTTCACTATATTTGAGAGACAGGCAGCCAAAGAAAAAGTAGAGAAAGATAGGTGGGTATCCCAATTGATACCTCTTATGCCGACAGACATAGCGGAATTAATTATTCGGGAACCCGAGGACAAAGCAGAAGATTATGCGTATATAAAAGGTGTTCTCATGAAAAGGTTCCGTTTAGGCACGAGTGCTCTGAGAATGAGATTCGAAGAGCACTACAAAAAACCTGAATCGGTATGGGCAGATCTTGTTTATGAATTGCGGGGGTATTTGGAAAATTGGTTGGAATCGGCAGGTGTAAAAGATTTTGAAGGTCTAAAAGAATTGGTTCTCACAGAGCAGTTTAAAAAACGAGTGCCTGTAGAATATAAAGAAAAGTATTTAGATGCATGGGAGGATTGTAAAGTAGCATCTGAACTGGCGGAGAAATTAGATCACTACGATAGTGTGAAAAGAACTTTCAGAAGAGGGGAAAACAAAAATTGGGAGAGAAAACCTTTCGACAAGAATAAAATGGTACTATCTCCAAAAAAGAAATCAGAGGAGAAAAACAATGTAAAACGTCGAGATAAACATAATTCAAATAGGGAGGACAAATATAAAAACTTTGATAAAAAGAGCGAAATAAAATGTTTTCAATGTGGACAATTAGGTCACATTCGCCCTTTGTGTCCAACGCTTAAGAAAAAAGAAGAAGGACTAGTGTGTCATATTATGAATAGTAAAAGTATTTTGGGGGAATGTTTCCAACCTTACATGAGTACGGTTGTAATTAACGATGTCTCAAGGGATTGTCTTAGGGATAGTGGCAGTAGCTTAGACCTAATACCTAGGAGTTGGATAAAAACGGAAGACTTATTAGGTGAAGTAATTTGGGTGAAACAGCCCTTAGATAATGAATATAAATGTCTACCGTTGGCGAAAATTTCGATTATGGGAGATTTTGGTACCGTTGTTACGAAAGCGGCGGTTAAACCAGATACGGGAGATGAGGACTTTTATTTACTCGGAAATAAAACTGCCCAATTGTTGCAAAATACTAAAAATAATGTGAATCCATTAAATTTAGTACTAACTAGGAGTCAAATGCGAAAACTCAAAGAGGATGATAGAGTCGAAAAGGGGGGAGAAAGTGAGAGAGTGAGTGAGGGAGAATCTGAAAAGGTTTCGGAACCCCCTGTAGAGTTGCTTGGTGCAGATAAAGAGTTCCTACCCTCGGGCGATCTGGAAGGTGAAAAAACTGGACTCGAAGACATATCAGCAGAGGAGTTTCAGCGAGAACAAAAAGCGTGCCCAACATTAGTGGAATTGTGGGAGAAAGCTAAAAAGAGTGACTGTAAAGAATTTGAAATTTTAAATGACAAACTCGTTAGGAGAGTGATTTCTAAAAGAGGAGAGGAAAGAATACAATTATGCATACCGGAGATGTTCAGGGGGAAAATAAAAGATTTTTGTCATGAAGGCACGTCGGGTCATCTTGGGGCGACGAAAACGAAAGATAGAGCATTAAGACACTTTTTCTGGCCGAATATAATAATTGAAATTGATAGTCATGTTAGAAGCTGTGATTCTTGTCAAAAAGTGGGGAAAAGTGGGGATAAAAAGAAAGCACCATTAAAGATTGTCCCAATTATATCTGAGGTTTTCAGCCGAATTAACATTGATGCCGTGGGTCCATTACCAGCAAGCCATAATAATAGTCGATATTTATTAACCTCTATTTGTTTGGCATCTCGTTATCCGGATGCAATTCCCTTAGAAAATATAGCATCAATGAGTGTCGTGAATGCGTTGTTGATGATTTTTTCACGTACGGGGTTTCCAAAGGAGATCCAATGCGATCTAGGGAGCTCGTTCACTAGTGTACTAACTACTGAATTTTGTAAAAAATTTGGGATAAAGATGGTTCATAGTTCTGTTTGCCATCCTCAGAGCAACCCTGTTGAAAGATGGCACTCTTCTTTAAAGCGGGCATTAAAGGTGTTATGCCTGGAAAATGGGGAAGATTGGGAGAAGAATTTGCCGTTAGCATTATTTGCATTGCGTACAGTCACGCATGAGAGTTTGGGTTTTAGTCCGGCTGAGCTAATATTTGGAAAAAATTTGAGGACCCCTCAGACCCTTGTATACGAAAAATGGTTGGAAACCAAGGGTAGCGAAGATAATGTGGTAGATTATATTTTGAATATAATTAACCGTTTGAAAAGGTGTCAAGAGCTAGCATCTAATAGAATGTTAGAGTGCAAAGAAAAGAGAAAGCTCTGGTATGATAAAAATATTGTGGATAGAAAGTTCAATGCGGTTGACGAAGTTTTTGTTTTGGCTACTTCAAAGCCCAATGAATTGGTGGTAAATTGGATAGGTCCGGGAATAGTTTCTGCTAAAATATCGGACACTAATTACTTGATTGATTTGCTGGGGAAGAGTAATAAGACGACAATAAATCATATGAATCTTACGATACCTTATTTTAATGGAATCGAAAGAGTTAGTTTAATGATGGAGGAAGAGAGGGTAGAATCCGGTATTGAAACTGAAATTCCATATCTTGTACAAAAAGTAACTCAATTTGATTTGAATGAAATCATTGAAAAAAATAAGGTAAGGGAGAGGGTGACGGAAAATCAGATTGGAAAATTGGGGAATATACTAAAAGGGCATAAAAAAGTATTTTTTACTGACCCTGGGAGTTCGCGCGTAGCTATATTGATATTGATTGTCACCATCTTGCTTGACTGTTGCACGTGTACTCGGTACAACATGGCCACTCAAGACAAATTAACCAGAACTGCTATCGTAAAAATAACAACGAATATAACACAAAGCGGCGTAAACGGGGATGTGAAACATCATGTTTCCGTTGTTTGTATGGAAAAATTATGCCTCGAAGTAACAACCAACGATATAGTCACTGCCATTTCTGAGAAATTTGGTATTGGTTGTGGTATTTGTGTTAAGAAGTGTTCATTTGAAGTAATTTTATTTATTAATCTTCCAAGTAATCTTGAAAAAGGACACAATTCACAGGTACACTCAAAATTCTTTTAAGCTCCATAGAAGGGGCGAGTTTTTAGGTTTGGTTGAAAGGAATGATATTGGGAAATCTACTGCCCTTAAAGTCCTGGCTAGTAAATTAAAACCAAATCTTGGGAGATTCTTTGATCCCCCTGACAGGACAGATATTGTGGCACATTTTCGAGTATCAGAATTGCAAAATTATTTTATGAAAATCTTGGACGATAATTTGAAAGCGATCATCAAAACACAATTTGTTGAGCAAATACCAAAAGCAGTTAAAGGTTCTGTTCCACAACTACTTGATAGAAAGGATGAATTGAAAACCCATAATTTAATTTTGTGAAATGCTTGATTTGGGTGAGCATGATTTAAATTGTTTTTTTTTTATGTTTTTCAAAAGCTTAAGTGTAAATATATATTTTTTCGAGTTAATACTGTAGTTTTAGAAGTCATGTCAAACTGAGTGTGCATTTTGATTGTATTGGCGAATTTTTATTTATTATTTGGAATTGGAGAAATGTTTCATATTTAATGTTGCACTTTTGGAGTGATTTAAATGGAGAGATGCACGTGGGACTGGTACCTGCGACGTGTAGAAAATTTCTATGACATAGAAATTTTCTCTCTTTAGGGGGAAGGTGTTGTAAGGAGTACACCCTTTTCGCCCGGCCTGGATGATTGGCGTTCGGCGCCAGACTGTCTGGCCAGTGAATGGATGTGCAGACACGGAGCGTCTTTGTCGGGTTTTCAGCCTTAGAAGACTGATGTTCCGGTATCGGTTAGATGTTTGCCGCAGCACGTGTGTACGAGGGGCGGATATAGACTTCGTGGCGCCATTGACTGACCCAATGATGTTTAGGCGGGAAAATGAACCCGATCGTAGCGCCGTAATAGGAGCGAATCAAGAAAAATTTGGACTAGCGTCTAGCCCCTGACGAGTCACTGCTTACACTCTTGCTGCGGATTCCGCGCATGCGCTATTACAAGCCTTTTTGCTGCTCCCATAAAGCTTATAAAATGAATAGAGTGCGCTTCGCCGCCGCTGCCCCGTTGTAAACAGGTTGGGAGAATGGTCAAAACTGTTGTCAAAACATAACGCGCTCCCTGATCACGTGACTACATTCACTTCTCGATCCGCTCATCGTCTGCTCTCGTAAACGGCTCTTTTCAGTATTTTTTCACTTAGGAAAAAATTAATGCATACAATTATCAGAAAATAAACTATCCCTCTAAAACGAAAAATTTTCGGCTATATATTACTATATTTAGTTCATTAGTTTTCAACATTCATAAATGATGTCACGCTTCGAGGGGGACGGGGATTTCTTTTTTTTTTTTTTTTTTTTTTTTTTTTTTTTTTTTTTTTTTTTTTTTTTTTTTTTTTTTTTTTTTTTTTTTTTTTTTTTTTTTTTTTTTTTTTTTTTTTTTTTTTTTTTTTTTTTTTTTTTTTTTTTTTTTTTTTTTTTTTTTTTTTTTTTTTTTTTTTTTTTTTTTTTTTTTTTTTTTTTTTTTTTTTTTTTTTTTTTTTTTTTTTTTTTTTTTTTTTTTTTTTTTTTTTTTTTTTTTTTTTTTTTTTTTTTTTTTTTTTTTTTTTTTTTTTTTTTTTTTTTTTTTTTTTTTTTTTTTTTTTTTTTTTTTTTTTTTTTTTTTTTTTTTTTTTTTTTTTTTTTTTTTTTTTTTTTTTTTTTTTTTTTTTTTTTTTTTTTTTTTTTTTTTTTTTTTTTTTTTTTTTTTTGATGGGTCAAAAAAAATGTCGAAGTCTCAAAAGTAAACAGAGGAACTTAAATAGAGCTGGCGCATGCGCTGAAATTGCGCATGCGCGGATTCCTGCAGCAAAAGTGTAAGCAGTAACTCGTCAGGCGTTAGACGCTAGTAAAATTTGGTCGTTTATGTCACGCCCCCCAAAAATATCGGAGGTGCATCTGAAGAGAAGAATCGGGGAGATGAAAAAAGACTCCCGTCCTAGCAGGACGTGAACTGCCTGTTATTAAAATATTTGAGTACCTGCTTGGTACTGTGTGTGAGTCGTTTAGGACTTAGTTCCTAAAATTGAAAGCCATTTCTTATGAAATGTCCGAGAATAGTTTTATCTACTGTATATAGTTGTATATTACTGTAAATAGTCCTTGTATAATCCAGTGGAGTTAAATTAGATACCTCTGTGATCTATTTGAAGCTTGTTTAGTCTGATCTTCAATATTTCAGTACATGAACATACCATTATCCTTTTCAAAACGGCACACTATCCATATTTTCAGAAGACCCTTACCTATCCATATTTTCAGAAGACCCCTTACCTATCCATATTTTCAGAAGACCCCTTACCTATCCATACTTTCAAAAGGCCCCTTACCCATCCACATTTTCAGAAGACCCCTTACCTATCCATATTTTCAGAAGACCCCTTACCTGTCCATATTTTCAGAAGACCAGATACCTATCCATATTTTCAGAGGACCCCTTGGCTACCCATATTTTCAGAAGACTCTTTAGCTACCCATTTTTCCAAAAACTCCTTAGCTACCCATCTTTTCAAAAAACTCCTTAGCTACCCATCTTTTGAGAACTCCATAGCTAACCATATTTTCAAAAACTCCTCCTTGAGCATTTTTTAAAAATTAAACTAAAATTGGTAATATTTCAATTCGAATTGCCATTTATAGTTTAGTTTGAATATATGAAGGGAAGAAACTTTCACTGACGTGTACAGTCATTATATACAGACACTGCAATTTATTTCAAAACTGATAAAACTAATTCTGAACGCGTAGAATGAATCATTAGCGACTGTATACTATACCTAATTATTTTATTTAAAGTAGTTTGTAAATACAGTCATTATGTGATTCAGAATGAATTTCAAACTGTATTAGGTAGACAAAAAAATTTAAACTTTCAGTTATTCATTTGCTAACGGGATTAGATAATTCTGAGAGTTTCCTCATGGTACTGTATTGATTTCAAAGGTAACATTAAACTCCAATACAATGTTTCAAATTATTAGTTTATTAGGATTGCTTACACTACAAGCTCTCTTTGAAATGCAATTCATTTTATTGCTAACTTAAATGCTTTGTTATAGGTTTTTTAATTACTTTTATTAGGTCATAAGTATGAATTGTTTGGATAAATGAATCATCCGAAGAAAGAGAAAAAAGTAAAAATGGAAAATTAACTTTATAGTCTTAAAACCGTATTGAAGTCAGGCACAAAAACTTGTATGTTTGCTAATCATGACTATAAATTATTGTTATATTTTTTTTTTTTTTGGTTTTTTTTTTTTTTTTTTTTTGGTTTTTTCTATTATTTTTTTAAGAGAGAATTTTCACTTATGAATCTCTTAGAAAGTAAGATAAAAGAGAGAGAGAGAGAAAGTGTATAGTTGTAATTCTTTCTCTTTCCCTCTCTTTAGTTTTTTACTGAAAACTTTTTCATCAATGCGTCCAAATTAAGCTACGTAAAACCGGAAAAAATAAGATTTTTTCAATCATTTCGTTTTACATAAATATGTTTAATAAAAAAACATTTATGTAAAACGAAATGATCATGAAACTCAACAATTTTAAGCATTAACAATGCAAAGTACACAATTTTATTCCGTGTTTAAAATAACAAGTCTTTATGTTTCATATTAAGTGTGAAAATATCCTAATCTCATTATCTCTTTCAATTTATCGCGAGGAATTAATCACGAAATATTAATCTAAATCTAATAATTCATCGAAAACGATGTCCGTTCATTTGGTAGCATTCCCCCCGCCCCCGCGGCTCTCTACTCTTAGTCAATATTTGGAATTTCCAAGACTGCTGCAAATACTGTTTGACGCATCGTTTGACGTTGCGGACAGATTTTCTTCCTTCTTTTTTTCTTTCAATACAACGGTGGAATTTATTTTCTGGATTATTTTTAGTTTCTTCGCTGAAAATTCGGAGCTTTTTTGTCAGAGTATGAATAATGTATGCTAAATCTATTCTTTTTTTTTCGCGTTGAGTTTAGGAAATAAACTGAAATTATGAATAGGTACTTCATAAATCATCTCGTTTTACTTCTTTCTAAATGCTTTAAACTTTTATTCTATTAAGTTTTTTCTGTTTTTCTTTCTGCATTGAGTAATCAGTTTCATGTTAGAGTCAATTACCTGCGGAACGTTGGTCAATATGAAAGTATATCATTGTGCTAAAAGGGGAGGTCAATCTGCTGCCGACCAGGTAGGCCTTTTTTTTTCTATTTTTATTTATTTATCAGGGTGTCTACAGGTCACGAAAGTCTCAAAAAAGTCACGAATTTCGAAATTGGCCACGAAAGTAATGAAAAAATCACGAAAATTGCGAATAGGTCACGAAAAGTTTTCATCCAACGAGACCGGTTCCCTCCAGAAGGTATCAAATATCCGGTATCGGACAGATTTTTGAATATTCGGAATCCCATCTATCTACTACACGAAATATCCGGTATGTCAAATTTGATTTTTAAAATTTAATTAACATGTTTTGAAAATATATGTAAATTACAAAATCAATACGTATTTGTAATGTCTGGGATGTTAAAAATTTGTATAGAATTTAAAAGTTTCAATCATGAGAGACGGATATTAGGTGCTTTTACGTCTGACAGGTGGCATCGATATCCGATATATCACTGAACGGTCATGAAATTTCACTTTTGAAAATCTGTAGACCACCCTGATTATTTTAAAAATCGGGTCAGTTTTGGGAAGCATAACGTGTATGATTTCTTAACTTTTTTTTTTTATTTAATTCAGTTAAAATCACAAAATCATAAATAGTGAACGCGTAATTCGAACACAAAGTGAAGTTGAGGAAAATGATGATAGAAAGATCATTGGATGTAGGTTACAAATTAATTTTTGCAGAAATAATCAAATAAAGAAAATATGACCGTGTTAAGTGATATTTTTGAAGAAATGGACACCAGACGAACGTGCTGATACCCCTTTTAAACCCATAAATGTTTCTTTTTTTTCCACGAATTCTTGGGGGGGGGGGGGGAGAGAAAAAAACTATTTTGGATGTTGTTACTAAATTTGAAAACTTGTCGAAGTTGGGCACTACTCACATCAACAACAGAACACATTTAATTAAAAATACGTAAAACATAAAAATCTGTGGTTAGATGCACGAATTTTAACTACATGCACTTACATAACTAACTGCAACATCGTTTGTTTCATGTTTGCCAGTCGTACTTTTCAGGTTTTGAAAGATTTGCTATTTCAAGATATTCGAAAAAACGGAAGTCGTTAGAATCAGAATTCAAGCTTATAGATTTTGTTTGTTTGGGAGGATACCTTAAGTTTGTAAACACATTTAAATCCTTCCGAGTTAAAACTTTCTAGCAAATCGAGTAAGAAGTTCCTGATTACTTTTTCATAGAATCTTAAAAAAGGAAACTATGTAATTATACGGCTTGAAGTATCGATGAATTTTTAATGCATTGGCTACTTATTTTGGGTAGTATTTTCTTTTTTTTCCAAGGTTTAATCGAAGAGTATGGATTTCCGTTTTAACCTGTAAAACATCTGATTTATTTTTTTATCTCAATATGAATTTTTTATGAGTACTACTGAAATGTGCTCAATGTCAGGCAGAAATTTATTTCCATGTACAAGTGATTACCATCTTGAAAACTCGAAAGAAGGAAGCACCACCTGAAAAGGACATGGGGTCTTTGGTATTATCTTCTTTATAAGACTGAAACTGCTCCCAATGCATGAAATATCCAAAAGTATGTGCCGCAAAAATTGAAAAAGAAAGAGAGAAAGAAAACAAAAATATATGAAATATATATACAGTAAAAAGTAGACTGATGCAATATAATCAAGCTATAATAAGATAAAAAGGTGTACTGAATGAAAAAAACAGCAAATTTATGAGAGACATGTTGGCAGAAATTAACAACGTGGAAGATATTTATCGAAGACAATTGAAAAAATCAGATATTAGTAGTAAAATCAATGTTTTAAATTGTTTTAAAATTATTTTTTGTTGTCAAAGAGTTTTTTTATTAAAAGATATTTACTTTATTAATAATACAATGATATTTTGTTTGTATTTATTGAAATTACAATATGCCCTTTAATAAGTATCCTTAAAGTTAAAGTATTTTCGTTTTTAAATAAGTCTTTCGATGTCTACGTCCTAATTTTATATTCAAAAAACGTAATATATTCTTGAATGAATTTCAATGAGTATTTTTAATCACAAAAATTTAATCAGATTTTATCATTCTTATTGATTGTGATTTTAATGTTTGAGAACTATAAATATATCATTATTAATATCTATTATCTACATATAATGCATAAAGAGGATCTCGTTAACTTTGTTTACGGTAATAATGAGCGCTTAGTTTAACTTAACTTCTTTGTTTATGCAACCATACGCAAAATTGTAACACCCGCGCACACGCAAAGAGAATTTTTAATTCCTCCTTGGCTCAAAGTTTCTAACCATTTTCACGTCCCAATTGAACCCCCCCTCCATTCGTCGAAGCTCCCTGGCAACATCTTGGCTAGTTTGTTGTTGCATCATTACAAAATAATCCCCGCGAACTGACACTCCTATTAGCTTACTCTCTCCGCTGAAAGACTTTGCCAGGTAAATAGGGTGCGGCAACTGCATTTCTCCTTGAATCGCGCATTTGGCGCCTGCCAACGGATTTTGCACCAAGAATCGATAAAAGAAGATACACGGAATTATGGGGGGGGGGGGGGGGGGGTTAATAATAAACAATGCAATGGCCCTTTTTCACAAAGTTCAATTTGGTCGCGGTATTAAAAAAACTCATAAATAAAGAGTTTTTTTAAGCCGATATAAGGTTTTGAAAGTTCTTGTTTTGATGCGAATTAAAAATCTTTCACGACGGCTTTCTTTAGAAATAAAAGCAATGGGCTATTATAATTTGCTGTCTACTTTCGTTTCAACGGTGATAAGCACGGTTTGTTTTAAATGATGATCCATTACTGCATAAACAGTTCAAAATCAGTTTTGGGTTTCCGTCAGAAATAACAGTAATGGTTAATTGTATTTAATTTTTATACTTTCATGTCAACGTTGAAAAAACGAGTTCGGTTTCAAATGAAGCTCGACGAAAGCCATGTGTTACTATAATTTGATTTATACTTCATTTCAATGGTGATAAAACATTTATTTTAAATGTTGATCCATGACTGTAAGAACATTACAAAATTTGTTTACGATTTCCTTTAGAAATAAAAGGAAATCAAAATAATAGAATTTGTTTTATACTCACTTTCATTTTAACGGTGAATGAACTAGTTTTGTTAAGCTCAGATGTCTGTTGCATAAGGATTTATTATTCAACTTTTTTTATTAAGAAAGTTGTCATTATGTAAGAATAAATTAAATTTTTTACGTTGACAGTCAATTTGCTTGTACTTTTTGAGTTATTTCTAACGGCATCGGATATAGGGCGCATTCGGATATATCACGCTTTTTTGCTGTCCCCCGAGAAGCGCGCTATATCGAGGGGCTACTGTATTTTGAATAGTGTTCTTCTATTGCGGAAACAAGGCTACCAAACTATTTGGGTTTCCCTTAGAAATGAAAATATATTACTAATTTGTTTTATACTTCCATCTCAATCTTGAGAACTCTTTTTTTTTTTCAATAATAAGTTCTCTATTGCTGCAAAAACAGTGCGAGTTACAATCATGGGTTTCCTTTAAAAATGGAAGCAATAGATTATTATAATTTGTTATGTATGTTTGTTACCGCTGAAGCTGTCAATGCGCACATTGCCTAGCTTATCTGCAGATTTTCTTCGGTAATCCGTTAGTGCTTCGTGAGGGAGAAGCATATATTCTTTTATGTAGCACCCTTACCGGAGGATGCCATTAGCACTTGAGAATCTTGGCGCCAGCTAGCAGGAAGCATCTGTGCTCTGACGATGCGAAATTGCACTAAGAATTTAAATTATCCGAAAGTATTCGAGCCAAATAGATACTCAAGGGATTTTCAACATGCCACGTAGCCATACGCATGGACGCTGTCGATTTTCTGGGCCTCGAAAATCCACTGACTGAGGCCGGTTTTGAGCTTGCGAAGAGTCTCGTCAGAGGCCAGCGGTTAACCACTACGTCACCCTGCCCATTTTACCGAGCTACTGTGCATATTAACGAATTCCGTATGGTTTAAGTTCAAAAGTGTCTTTCCCTCATTTCCATTTAAAAATTGATTGATAAATTGTCAATTATTTTGTTGATTGTTTGATTGTATTAAAGATATCGAAAAATTAATAACACCGTGTTAATTTAAGCGTACAGAACCGTTGCTATTCTTCGTCGATCTGTGAGAAAAAGAGGAAATAACATCAAATTCGAGTACTTATCTTTTTGCTTAGAAGAAAAATTTTTCTTGTCGCATCAAAATGTTGATGAGCAGGGCTGCCACTCCTCCGTCCTGAAGACGGAAATCCGTCTTTTTACGATGATCCAAACGGAACTTTCCGTTTCGCAAATTATTGGTTTAAAAAAAATTGTAACATAAAAATTCTGGCTTGAAAAAATACTGAATATTCGCCTCCGTCAACATGAATTGTTATTGAAATTAGAAAGAAGGAACGAAAGCAAACAATCAACAAAAATCGCTTTTGAAAAAACGAACTCTTTAAAAAAATCTCGATCGAAAAATTGAATGCGAGTACAAACCCCTAACTTGGATTGTTATCCTCAAAATTATAAAACAATGAACCAGAGGCGATTGTATTCCGGTTATACACCAGAACTCCGGTGTTTTTCCGCATTGTAATACCGGAAATTCGGTATTTTCAAAATTTTTAAAATTACCGATATCGGCAATTTTTTAAAAAATGTTTTTAATTTATTCCATATTTTCGACGATGCCGATTACTATTGATAATTGGAACAGAAGCATTTATTAATTCACATAAAAGGAAGAAAACTTTAAAAAAAAAAAAATCGTGTCTTGTTGAAAAAAAAAAAAAAACAAGGAAAGTGGACGTAAGCAGCGATGCCGTGGACGCGCTATAGCGCGTCAAATACACAAAAATCGGATACGGGTATACGAAAAAAATATATATTACGCGTCCCCCGGGACGCGTGATTTTCATCGCGGGAGAAAAAATAATCGAGTAAAAATATAAAAAATCGATACGCAAAATTATTTTTTGCTCGTCTTTGACCCGCATTTTTCTTGCAGCTTTTTTTTATATGAAGAGAAGGTGGGAAAACTGCGCTAGCTTGCGCTGTCACGGCTTAGGTAAGGGAAACAGGTGAACAATTCGGAAATTCAATGCCCAAAGATTTTTTTAAGGATATAATCATCCTGATGTTTAATAAGTTCGGAAATATGCGTTTTTTAAAATCAGCTGGTGTGAAAAGTTTTCGTTTCCAGATTGGAGAATTTTCTTAAAGTGTTCGTTTTCGCAATTACGATTTTTGCTGAGCTTTTATTTTGAATTAAAATAATAAACAAAATTTTCCTATTTAATTTGTCCCTTATTTCATTCACTATTTAGAGAAATAATGCTACACAGTTCATATAATCTACATTGCGGAAAATTCGCAAATCTGGCATTCGTCTAAAAGTCAATGACTTGATTTTTAGCTTTTAAATATGGGATTATTGTTTTAATTCTTGGTCGAATTGTTATTGAATCAATTGCTAATTGCATTGGAAAACAATTTCTTGTCATAAAAGGTTTATTTTTCATTTATATCTCAGGAATGGTAGAGTTTCAAATACCGGAAATTTTTTTACTCAATCTCCCTAAATTGTTTACCCTCATTTTATTTTTTTCCCTTTAAATTGCAACCACGTGTATTTCTTGGTTAATCGGCGCAATACTTTAAAAATTACATAGGCCTAATTTCCATGTGCAAGCAAAGCAACGCATGCGTTCCTTTTTGCGTAATCTTTCTGCATCCTTTACGGGAATCGTATTTTTTTCATTTCACTTATTTTGTAGGTTTAATTAAGAAGTAAACAAATAAAAATGTTCTTATTTTTATCAAAATTTTACTGTTTATACTTGCGTATAAGTAGATTCGCATGTAAGCCGAACCTCCAACTTTCAGACAAATAAACGGAAACTCTCGTGCAAGTCAAGGGCGTAACCAGGGGGGGGGTTTGGGGGTTCAAACCCCCCCCCCCCCCATTGGGTATTTAGTTATTTATTCATTTTTCCCCTCAACTTGGTGGAAATCATGTCAAGTCAATCGGGTTGTGGGCTTGGAAAAACGTTTTTTTTTTTTACTTCGTGTGAACAACATAGGCGACAAGATGTGGAATTCCCCTCATCCCTTTCCTCGGGCAAAATCGTGGAGATGGACGTTGAAGGACAAGACCCTCGGGGCCCGGAGCACGGTACACCGCTAGTTCATATTCGTTGAGAAACTGAAGCTAAAACGGAGAGTCACGTGATAAGGGGGGATGCATCTGTCAATCGTCATTTAGGGCTGTCAATCGTCTGCACTTGTTGTAGCCAAACTTGAACTGGAGTTTCTCGGAATTGGTGGAGGGGTTGCTATTGCTTTCGGCAACTAAGCTTCCGAGAAAACCGAGGGATGTGAGCTTGTTGGGGAGGGGGGGGGGGGTTAAGACGCAACGGGATAGTCTTTTGTATCTATAGCCTTGAAAGAAAATCACAAAATAGTTACAGATGTGGAATGTCTTTCTTTTCTTTTTACCAATGTACTGTGAGAGTCATGTGCTTCAGTTTCTGCAGTTCAAAAATTCAGATTCATGCATCACTCATTTAGTATCAAAATGCGTAGCATTTTCCTTCCCTAACTTACCTTTTCAGTGTAATAACAGTAATATTAAAGGATTATAAACATAATTTTAAGTGACTTCTGCTGACTTATATTATCAATATTCTTACAAAATCCCAATTAACGTACAATATGAAAGTACTTAATATATATATATATTATATATTTCTAATGATATTTTTATATTTATGTGTATATATTGTTTTTTTACTCCTCTTTGCGCTATTGCACTGTAATTAGGTAAGTTTTAATATGTTCCTTCCGATCTTGAGTTAGCAAACGGAAACTTTCTAAATTGGTATTGTTTTTGATATGAAAAGTCATTCAGTGGGAAAAAAATAAAATCAAAACTTTTTAAAAGGGTTATTTTAACATTAGGGAGATGGGAATGAAACTGGTATTGAAAAGGTTTTACTGTATTAAGATTTTAATGTGTACATACTAATAATGAAAATGCATAAAAACTTTTTTTTTACGAAAGTCCTGTTAAAATTTTTGTAAAATGGTATTTTGCTCGCATAGGCGTAACCAGGTGTTTGGGGGTTCATCCCCCATTGGGTATTTAGTTATTTAGGCACATTTATTAGGCATACAAAAAAAATTCTGGCTACTCCTTGCAAAGCACATATCTATTTTTTCCCTAAGAAAAATAAACACATATGCATATGATTTTATTTCCTCTTTCTGAAGGGTTGTGATCATGACCAAAGTACGCAGCTCATATTACAGCGGACTTTTCATCTGGTTATAATCAACCCCCTTATCACCTTTAGGAATTTTACAGCGAAAGTTGGCTTCAATCACCATATCACACACAGACAGGCAACAGATATCCTTTCAATCACTCCAGAGGGTTTTCTTTCCTTCTTGATGTCTTTTTTATTTCTCTTTTCGTAATTTATCTTTTCTTTCTTTTTTTAAAAACTGTGATCCGATTTTTTTCGCCCGGGGGGGGGGGGGGCGGAGTTTACTTGCTCCGAGGGGGACCCCCCCTAGAGATGCCTGAAATAAACACGGAGTATATCTGTAATGACAAGTATTTATGACTAGTAAATTTTGAACTCTTTTGCACTGCTTATTGGTGTTTAGTCTGTACATTTTTAGTGTGACCCCCCCCCCCCTTTCCCCAATCCTAGTTACGCCTATGGTGCAAGTCAACCTCCATACCGTAAAATCCCGAAAGTAACCCCCCTCTTTTTAAAAACCAAACTGGCAAATTTCAGATAGGGGGGTTATAATCGAGATTTTCGAAAAAAAATATTTAATTATTAATTAAGAGCATCTACTGAAGATAAATAATAAGTAGAACCCATTTAAAATTATTCTAAATAATATAAAACAAGATTCAAAAAATAAATAAACAAAAATCTGTCTTATAATTTTCTAATAGAAAATTGATCGCATGGGGATGGCATCTTTGACCGAAGAAAGAATTTAGCACTTCAGTTAGCAGAAATCCTTATAATTTAAATTTAAAACTCATAAAACGCAAATTTGGCATGTTCGGGGCCAGCGCTACATAGGTATTTCGTAATGTGCCGAGTTTCAACACACGACCAAAAATGGCGGACTTACACGATCAAAGATGGCGGCTAATGAACGAATCAACGCGAAGAAAGAATTTAGCACTTAAGTTATCAGAAATCCCTAAAATTTAAATTTAAAACTCATAAAACGCAAATTTGGCATGTTCGAGGCCAGCGCTATATCGGTATTTCGTAATGCGTCGAATTTCAAAACACGACCAAAAATGGCGGACTCACAAAATCAAAGATGGCGGCTAATGAACGAATTAACGCCGAGTACATGAAATTTATTTTTAAGCATATAGCCCTTGAATATTTATGAATAAATAAACAAATAAAATAAAACACAAAATACAAAAAGAAATTGGACATATTTAATGTTTATCTTAAGAAAATAATACAAAATTTGTTTTAAAATCGTCAGCCATTTGGGGAGGGGGGTTATATTAAGGAATATGGAATGATTCCACTTTCGGCGCGAAAGGGGGGGGGGTTACATTCGATGGGGGAGCTACTTTCGGGATTTTACGGTACTTTCAGAGAAATATCGGGAACGTTTTTGCTGCGGATTTTTAGACACAAATTATTTAAAATGAAGGGAAATGAAATGCAATGACAATCGGAAATGTATAGTTTTGATTTGTGATTGCGATTTTTGTAAAGGGTTCGTTTTTGCAGTTATGTCTCTTGTTAATTGTTGCTTTTATTCAAAATTAATAAAAATAAGTTTCTGCACTTTAATTTCTTGCAATATTACATTTATTTTTGATAAAACAAGCTGCACTCGATCAATTACGCAAAATTCGCGAATCCGAATTTTGTCGTTTCTGCACTTTTTGCCTAGAAGATGAAGGACACAAAAGACTGCAAGCAGTATTAAAACAAAAAATTATGCAAGATAATGAAGCAGGAAAAGCCATGAATTATGCAGGAAATAATAAACTAAAGTAGGCAAAATAAATGTATTAAATGTATGTAAATAATTGTAATAACCTTTCTTTAACATTCTGATGATTATTTAGATGTTATTGCATTATTTCGTTTAATAATCCACACATTTTATTAAAATAGTACACGATTTTTTAAAACTATTTTTCTGTTTGTCTTATTGCGACCCCTATTTAAAATAAGTAGTTTTATTCATTTCTGTTTGATCCCAGTATTTTTCATAAAGTACAACCTTAAAAGTACAATCACATTTCGTCTTATATGTCTGACATTACAGTACCTTAGTACCTATTAAAAAGAATCAATGTTCAGGAATTTTTTTTTGAAATTTCAGGAAATGCAAATCTTTACTGCTACCATCCCTGATATCTTTAAAGCCATGATATGCAGTGCCGGATCTAGGGCGGGGCAAGTGGGGACCAGCTCCCCGGGCGGCGCTTTTGGGAGGTGGCAAAATCAGCTGTGATGCACAAAATAAAAAAAACGCAAAGAAGAAGAAAGAAAAGGAAAATAATTAAGAGAATTTAACTTTTGGAAGAAAATTAAAATCTTAGTTTGGCGCTCCGATTTGATGATTGATCAGCTATTTTGCTAACGATTAAAACCAATGAATATAATTATTTATTTGTATTAACTGTTGGAAACTCTAAAATTTTAAGTAGAGGCAGAAAATTTCGCATTGTCAAAATTTTAGAATTTAAATTTTAAAAGTCAAGGCCACTCCCCCCTTGTAATCATGAAATACTGTATGCTATGCTCAAATGGTACCAATAGTTTTTCTTTTACAAATTTTCAAAGCATCCTTTTGGGAAGAGAGGGGCGAGCTTGTAAGTGTTGTTCGAGAAGGCAGACACAGGGCTCTTCGATATGGGCGTTAGAAAAAATGTGGGGTCCTGCCCCTTAGATAAAAGAAAAATTCCAATTTTGTACTGCATTTTTATGAGTAAAAGCGTTTAAATTTTAAAAAATTTCTATTACGCTCCTTTTTTTTCCCTAATACTTCTGCAATCCCAAAGGTGTGTCTCCAAAGGCCTCAAAATGTACTATTTTGCATATAGTTTTCAAAATTTTCTCGGGGGAGAATCCCCCGGACCCATTTCAACAGTCGGAACTTTATAGCTCCAATTTTCGAAATCTAGCGGCATCACTGCCGAAAGATTAAGATACATTGTGCGCTTCTTTTTTATCTCCCTGCGAAACTGTTTGGTTAAATATATTGAATGATATTTTTACTATAGAAAGCAAGAATATTCGGCTTTTTTGAAGAAAATATTGGTACATTCAAATATGTGTATTGTATATCTTAAAAAAATCCGTATATTTGTAAAAACAATTAAGTGATTTGGCTATTATGTGCATGGTGAAAAGTTCAGTCTAAAAATTTTTGAAGAGTGGCGCCCCTGTTGATGAGATATTTTTCTCTCGCCTGTGTAAAATAATCTGTTTAAACAGACGGGTTGCAAAACATATCACATGTCTTTGGTATTGCTACAAAATCGTGCGGTGGAATGAAATGTATTTTCATGCACCTGCTCAGTTTGTATTTAAAAACGTATAATACTTACTCCCTCCTCTTTTTTTATACTCCTCTCTGGGTTTTTAGTTGTATGTATCTATTAAATCACGGCTTAAAATCATTTATTAAGTATTGATATGATATGATACTTTTTATATAAAAAAGAAAATAGTAAAAAGCTTTTAGGACGCGTTTTAAAATGTGTATTTTATAAGAATATAAAAAAAGGAACATGTTTGTGTGTGCTCACTATACAAAGCCACTTGATGGATTGAAATAGAATTTGGCAAAATTCAATCCCCCTGGGAAAGGTAACGCATAAAATCGCATTCAAGAATTGGAATTACGTAGTGTTTTTTTTTTTTTAATTCTATTTTCGTTATTTGTTTCACAAAATAAAAATTAAAAAAAAGGGAAAAAAAGTCAGTTTCTAAAATTTTATATCATTCTAAAACTGATTAAAACTACATGAATATAATTTGTTTGAGAACTGTGGAATTAATAAAACGTGAATTATTGCCCAGAATGTTATTTCTCCTAACGAGGCCAAGCCTTTTTTATCAAGTAAAAATTATGGAGAGAATGAATTCCAATAATTTATTGTTGTAAAAATAAACCCATGAGTTTTAATTTAAACTTAATTGTTAATTTTATGCAACCAAGTTTCCTGTTGATTAACATGTATGAGGCTGTTTCTGCCATAACTGTTTGTTTGTTGCTAAAAGGATACTTAATGCAATGCTAAAAAGAAATACATTAACAATAAACACCCTCTTAAAATTGAATCTAGAAGTAGGGTATAAAGTGTTTTGGGTGTTTTTGTTCATAATAAAGATAAATTTATTATGCTGCGTGGCATACATACACTATAATTCTGCATTTAATTGTGAGATATTTTGAAATTTTAATTTTACTTATCAAGAGTTAGTGTTATCGATCAATTTCCTTTTAAATGAAACCGCCCGAAAATGTTCGCCAAATATAATAATAGTTTTTTTTTTTTTTTTTTTTTGTGAGTATCATTTTCAATTAGTAGCTTTATTCCTACTTTTTAAAGAAATTTTATTTATTTTATTATAGCAGAAAGCAATTTTAAAGCCAGCTTTGCATATTTAAGTAATAAGTAATACATGAAAAGTTTCTCTCCGAAATTTCACAATAAATAAAAAAAATAGTGCTTCAATGTCCTTGAAGCAGAGAATCTTTGTGCAAAATTAGTTTTGAAATATGTAAGCCTACTTAAATTGCAAAAGTGGCTAAATAATTACACCAACTATTAGTGTATAATTCATTGTCGCCTTACATACATTAAAATTATACCTATAACCTTTAAAACCTGACTTTTCTCCAAACAGAAAGGTAGAGGTAAAATCCTTTGTGTAGCAAAAATTAATTATATAATATAAAAGTAAATGAATTATGAAATTATTGTAAAACTAATAAAAAAAATAGAAAAAAAAAAGATATTTCACTTTGCTTAATATATTGCTGCATTTGCACATATTTGTGTTATTGTTCTAATTTGCTTAATAATTTTTTTCCCCTTATCTGTTACCGTATCTGTATCATCGTATCGAAAATTAAGCTAAAAAAAAGAAAAAATTGGCAAAATAGATAACTCGAAATGAAAATTATAATGTAATTTAAATGAAAGCTGTCTAAATGCTCGTTTAACTTGGCTTTAATGAAATACCTTCCCTTCATATAGATATTTTATTTATAGGTGGCTTAAACTGATAAATATCAGCTGAAAAATCTTTGAGAAAATACCCTTGCGAAAAACAAAACAAAATCTCTGAAAAACAGAAATAATGCCCAGAAAAACAAAATATTTTTTCACAGAAACAAAACTAGGATCAGAGTGATCGTATTTTACCATTTCTCTCAAAGGAAACGGAAACCTGATAACCTGTTTCAGTGCTTCTTTAAGTGTTTCGAGCAATTCATTTTTTTGTACAGAAAAAGTAGAAGTAGAAAACGATACTTTAACTTAAGAGGGGGGAAATAGTCAAAAGGCATTAAAATATGAAATTCTTTTAAATTGCTAGCGCCTCTTATGTACCGAAAAATGAAAAGGAGAAACATATTGAAATACGAAATAAAGACAAGTACTTTTTATTTAGAAAGTGAGATCATTGTTTATTTATTTTGACTCGCTTATTTGTGTATTTTATGAATACGACTACGGAGCATAAATTATCAAACTCACTTAAATAAACTCGGAAACGAAAAGTTATTTCACGCAATACTAATTCACTCTTTGTTTAAGAAGGGTACTAAAAATCTTCGATCAAACGGTTGGTTACAAGTTATATATATATATATATATATATATATATATATTTGTATTCAAGAATGCCATTTCTGATCCAATAAATGAGGTGTGTATTTTTGAAAAGAATTTTAGCGATAATGGAATAATGTTATTAATTTTAAGTTTAATGTCTTGCAATCGGGTTCAAGTTATTAAATTTGAACATGATTGGACTTAAGAAACAGTGCTGATTTTAATGTTTCTCATATGGTTCGGAAAAAAGGCATCCGCAATTAATCAAACTCTCAAAATTAAGTTAATTTCCAACTTGATTCTATTTGTTAATATTGTTTTTAATGTTTTTCGTTGTTTTTTTTTTTTTTTTTTTTTTTTTTGTCCTAGATGTTTTCCCTAACTTTTAGTATAGAAATAGTCATAGTGTGGGAGGGGGGCTCTCAGAGACAGTGAAAGAATTTGATTGACATTGAAGATTCTTTTGTGCTCTTAAAAATATTATAAGCTTAGATCTGATATTCAGTAATGCAGTTGATTATTAATTAAATTCCAGTATTCGTTGCCTCATGGTTAAAACTATGAGAAGTAAAATCCGATTGATATGCAATCAATCATTCACAATATTTGCAAATTTCCTGTTTTTATCCATTTATTTATATTTTTTATTAAGAATTACTATTTAGGTGTACAAAACTTATAAAAGACCGTTGATTTAATCAAAGCTCCAGTATCTAAGGATCGATCCCGTAAAAAATTGAATCTCCAATTCCAAAAATTTTTGGGATTTCTACACAGCTCAGTAAATTTTCACATTTTTGTTAAAAATTGCAACATGGTGAAAACTATCGAAATATTAACTCTCAACAAAAATCGGTTTCGTAACTTTTAATAATTGATTGTGTTTATTTTTAACACATGTGTGTATATATATATATATATATATATATATATATATATATATATATATATATATATATATATATTTTATTATATATATATATATATGTATATATATATATATATATATAAAATTTTATGTATATATCTGAAGGTTTTTTATGGTTCTATGATGCGATACATGCAATCGTTAATAGTCAATGCATGCAAACCTTAGTAACATTTTATGAAATAAAATTCATTTGAGGCTTAAAAAAAATATTATACAATTAGATTGTGCGGAAGTGTGTACAGAATTTGAAGCATTTGAATAAATGGCACGTAAGACTTTCTTACTAATGCATATTTTGTCGATCAGTTTTTTTCTCTCCAACTTCGCTTTAAAAAATAACTTCTTACTGGAAAATTATGAAATTTCACACAATAATGCCTTTTACTGCAGCAAGAAGATAAAAGGGAGAAAAAAATAAGTTTCACTCTTTTTCAATCTTTCTCAAGCGAAGACATTAGATTTGCAACAAAATAAAGCATTTATCTATTTCTTAAACTTTTAAAATAGTATTTTATAGATAAGTATAACATGCTTTGTATTTATTGTTAAAAGATCAATATGTTGTCAAGAAGTGTTAACATTTAAGAATCGAATATTTGTAGTTCGTTGTCGAGTGCTGAGAAAAAGAGGTCGTGATAAGGATCAGTAGTGAAAAAACACTCAATTTTCCTCATGTACCCTTTTAATTTGTCAAATGGTAACCAGTATTGAGTAGCGGGGTTTTGTTAGTTTCAATTATTCAATATACCTTGGACAATGCTGTCAGAGACTAGAGTGTTTGATTTTTGCTCCGCATCCTTTTTGGTCCCCTCGTGTGTCTTGGCGACGGGACGGTACCGATCGCCAAGTGGACCCATCTCCCCTCGCCAAGCCGCTCCTCTGTGCGGGCAGAGTCCCCCGCCTCGGCATCTCTTCCTCGGTCCTCGAGCAATTCGGCGCCCTATTCTGTCCTGGGCGGCCCTAGGCCTCTCCTGCAGCTGCTTTGAGCGTCGCTGTGTGGCGCAAACATCGATCAGCACCTAGCTATCTAGGCTCGAGATCCTGTGTGGGACTGCCAAGTTGGGGAGCTGAGAAACTTCTCTTTTGGTAATATTCAGTACCCGCCGTGAGGAACACATCACGCTAAGTTCTGTTGACACTAAGCGGTAAACATTATCCATGCTGAAAACCGTTGTTTCCCATTTCGTGACGGGAAAATTGACTCATTTATATTTCTTTCGAACTTTTTCTCACTTAAGTTCCAGGTACTGTGATGTGTGTACCAACTTTAACTTTTCTTTCACGGCGTGAAATTTTCAAAAGAACTTTTCGCTTGCTTTTTGCTTGCTACAGACTTTCGCGTCAAATACCTTCCCTGGAATGTTTTGAGAGATATTACTTATTCTGACAATTATCGTGGGGGTTCGTTTCCCTCGCTTATGATTTTCTGGAAGAAAAATTCTTTTCAGTCCCAAGATGTTTAATACTTTATTGCTGCCCTTTTTTTCGTGGAATTCTAAAAGCAGCATTTAAGTAGCTTTCAGTGCTTAGGAGCTTTCATATCATAAATATTTAAGAAACTTACCTTTTGATGTCATTTAAGAAATTGTTCCCATTTCTCATAATACATCAAAAATATATCATATTAATTTGGCAAATACTAAAGTATGTTTTTAATGATTATTTTCCAAACTTGTACTTTAAAGGCAGATTTCTATTTTCATGCACTTTTATAACTGGCATCAGTTTTCAAAATCAAATGATGTTATTAAATTTCTTAATTTCAAATAGTTATCGGTTGTTTAAAGAAGAAAATGTTTATTGAATGTACTTTCAACAGTTTGTGCACTGCTTAAAAATTTTCATCTTAAAACTCAGGATAAACAATTACTGACGCTCCAAGCAAAATAAGCTATGAAGTTTCTAGTTTTCTAATGACACTGCGTTCTAGTTGCAATCAAAGTGAAATAACTGTATTTTTGTCTTGGTCATTTCTCTTGAATTAAGAATGAATTATCATTTGAAGGCAAAGTGGAAAATTGTAAGCAGTTTATTTTATCGCAAATAAGTGGAGGCATAAAACTTGAGACAAAGTGGTATATTTATATACTCTAAAAATTTTATAATCGCTTACATAGAACATCATAATATAACTATTGTTGCTTTATAAATTTTTCATGATGTTTGCCCGGTATGACTAATCCTACTAGCTGTTAAATTGAAGTATTTATAACAAAGAAATATAAGGCAATTATTATAGATTGGTAGAGACTGTTAGTAGTTTTTGCTAAGAAGATAGCTTAAAATATATTGACTGTTGTGCTTCCCCGCCTGCATAATCCTGTGGAAAAAAAAATTTCCCCCAAATTGAGCTTAACAGAGATTTATATAGCTTTTGTAATACCTTTCGCAATTTTTATATATCGAGAGAAGCATAGTAAGTTGAAACTTAGAAGAAGCTTGATATAATCCTGAAGCACTTTCGTCAAACGTCAGACTTTACTTTTAGTATCAAGTCCTGAACTCATCAGAACAAGCATGTTTTTTGTTTCATTATACGCCGTTGCCATCACCATTGGACTTTGTTTATATTGGTTTCTTCATAATAGTTCTGCTAAGAAGTCTGCTCTATCACTTCAGGTAAGGTCTTCTCCTCTCCCCCTCCCAACTCTAACTTTTTAAATGTACTTTCTCTAAAATTTACGCAACCATTCCATAGTATCCCTTTTTTCTCCGTGTAAAAACCATTACGTTGATTTTTTTAAATTATTTTTCAATTAATGACGAAAAGTGTGGACACTATTGGGTATGGTCGTACAGTGACCGTTTCGAGAGGTAGTCATGGTTTAGAAAGTTCATAAAAATGTCATAGTTGAAAATCTGGTCCAACAAAGTTCTTATTCCAAAAGTGCTCAGTTTATTAGGATTTGATCCGGAAAAACATCAATTGCACTCCAATACGCGTCTTCTTGGGAAGAACTTGACCAATCAAGTTCTGCGATTTTCTAAGTAACATAATGTTCTTGAAATTTCATTGGTCAGTCTTTGCTTGTCGGCAGAGGGCAGTTGTCGTTTGTCGGATAAGTCTAAACTTAGTTTCAATGAATCTCTAAGAGCCTTTTCATTATGTTTGCGCAACTGACTATCCATCTAGTATTTATTTGTGAATCACTCATAGGATCTAATTGTTAAACAATAAAGAAAATTTGAAGAGTTATAATTTATATTCAAAATTTATACTAATTTATGACAGGTGCAATTTCTAACATGTTAAACCGTCTACAATTTATGTTCGCCTAAGCATTGAAAAATAGATTGAAAAAAGTAAGCTCTAACATTAAAATAATTTAACGCTTCAAAATTTAAAAATGCAGATGCAAATTAATTTTTCCTTTAATTTTATAATGCTTTATAAGAAACATCACCTATATAACGACAATAATTCCTCCGCATTTACATACCGTCGCTTTATATCTTCCGTACTAAACAAAAAAAAAAGTCCTTTTGGATATTTTTCTACCCGATTTAACATATGTTTAAGAAAATGTGCGAGAGCACGAAGAGTTTTTTATGTCAATTAATAGTTTATTTGAACGATTTTTAAAAGCATTTGTGCTTGTTCCATCATTTTCTTATTAGATATCAAAAATCGAAAATAATTACTTTTAATTAATTTATTCATTTTTTATAACATTTAAAATTCCAAGTCCTATACTAGAAATGTTGTTTTCACAATTTAAAAAAATAAATGTTATCCTTTGTCTGTATTCAGAAGTGGACATTGAATTATTTTATGAGATAAACGATTCCTCTCTGCTCTGAAGAAATTTTGTTTCCAGGGGAAATAGAGCCTGGGAAGAGGGGTTTGTATTTGTTTGTGACATTTTTTGCAGTGATTATAAATAAAGGTAGATTGTAACTAGTAAAGTAAAAAATAAGTGTAAGTTCAAGTTTATCAAACTTATTTTTATAAAACTTAACTGTCCAGCTAGATTAAAAGGAAAGAAAAAGATAATATCCGATTTTTGAGAATAATGTTATAATTTAATGTAATTTCTTAATTTTCATGAATTGAAATATGCATTCTTAATAACAAGTACAGTGATGTTTGTTATTTAAAATGTATATTTTATGACCTTCTACGAAATATTAAAATTCCCAAATTAAGTTAATTTCCTGTATTGAACATTAAGCTGTTAAATGTTCTTACTGTTGTTACTCTTGTTACAACCCGCTGAAAACTACAGAGCCCCCAAAAATCGATGACCCTCCCTAAAATCTGCCAACCCCCCAATTTCAATGGCGCAGTCAGCGCCATGACCGCTCCTCCCTTGTAGGCACCCCTGCTGTTGGTAGTTTTAAAGTTTTGATTCATAACTGTTGAATACTTGTTGATATTTCAGATGCAGAAAAAATTAAATTAAACTTTAAGTTTAAGAGAAGAAAATAATAATAATAAAGAATTATTGCATTCGTTAGCTTGTAAATACATTACATGACAGCTGTTTACTTTTCCATCATCGTTTAGTTTAATCTTGGATAAAATTTGACACATCAGCTGTCAATATGAAACCTAACGCTTACGGAAAGTGAAAGCGTGTTTTTCAAGCAGCACCGACAAAGATATATGAAATATATCGGAAAAACGTCTCTGGACATTACGTCTATCATGTTCAACATACATTTCAACGATGAATACCGAAAAGTGTAAATGTTGATATTTTTGCATCAGTTTCGAAAATCAGCGAACGTTTTCATTTCCTTAACTATTTCATACAGGGTTCGTACGGTCCTTAAAGGTCCTTAGAAATACCTTAATGTTCATTTTCATTTTTAAGGCCTTAAAAAGTCCTTATTTTTTATTCCAGGTACTTATTTTTTTTTTTGTTAAACTAAGAAGGTACCCATGCGCTCTATTTGTTTTGCTAGGGATTATTCATAAATGATGTCACGCTTCGAGGAGGGGAGGGAGGTTCGTGAAATTGTGACAAAGTGTGACAAGGGGAGGGGAGGGGGTTCCGCTGAAGTGTGACATATTGTGACAAAGAAGGGGGAAGGGCGGTCAAAAATACAGGAAAAAAGCGTGACATCATTTATGAACGGCCCCCTATTTCGTATTCTTCACAAGAATCAAATTTCTTTCATTTCAACTACTTAATCGAACCTCAAATTTGGTTTGCTCAGGATCGGTACTATCGCGGCCTATTTCGGTACTATTTCGGACAGACCCAAAACGGCGGATTGACAGGACCAAAAATCGCGGACTTACATAAACATCATCGCATTTTTACTACAAATTTCTGTGCTTTCTCAACTGGTAAATAAATAAGTATCTCTTGTTTTTTTAATTTTTTTGAAAAGTTATAAGTAAATTGATGTGTTATATATTTAGACAAAAAGAAAAGGTTCATGGATTTTGATAAAATGCTTCAAACTACAACACCCAATTCAGTTAAAATTAACTTGTACCCACTTACATGGCAGCTTCCAATTTGCTATTTCCTGCAATTGTATGAAAAGGAAAATCGAGCTACATCTAAAAAAAATTTAAATATTAGTAAGAGAAGTCGAATCAAAACAAGCATTTGTGCAAAATGCAATGGTGCCCAGTAACTGGGTACCATTTAAGACCACATAAAAATAAATCACACAAGTTCCCTCATTTTGCTTTTAAAAAAGAAAAGAAAAAGGAATAGAATGTGAAAAAGACTTTTAAGGACTCAGGGCGAAATTTTTTTATGAATAAACAAAAATCCGGAATTTTCGAAAAAGAGCCGAATTTCGGGATTTCAAATTTGGGATTCGATACTATTTATTAAACTTAGTTTCAAAGTAAATAAATATTTTTTTGCATGAAAATTGTTACTAAATCATCTACATTCTAAACAATTATCAATAAAGCAAGTGGGAGCAGCTCTTAACAAGTAATCAGTAAATAAATATTGCTTTTGAAACTTTTTATTTTAATTTAAGGGGTGGGGGGGGGGGGGGGGTTAATACTTCAAAGATGCATATTGTTGACATCTAGCTCAATAAAAGAGATACATTTAACTAATATGTAGGCAAAAAAAAAAAAAAAACTTTCAGCTTTTTTATTGTTTGACCAATCGCATGTATGATTATCGCTTCTTTATACTGTTAAAGGTAAAAGAATGATTTATTTTTATTATCATTTTTCTTACACCTTACACTATAATAAGCGGCGAGTTGACAACTCTCCCGATCGCTTTTTAGCTGATCTTTCGCTAAATAGTTTGTTCTCCCATTGTTTTTTTTAAAACCAAATAAAATATATATATCTAAAAAATTAATTTGTTTTAAAGTAATGTTTTAATATTTAGTAAGTTTTTATCAAAATTTGGCTTCGTGATCGTTCGCTGTGGGGTTTTGTTGTGTGGGAGATGATGGATATTTGCTGTGTTAATCAAAATTTGTATCTCGTGAAATTTCTTAATTTGCAGTAAATTGAATTAATCGACCTCTTCTTCAGGGGTCGGCGCGAGTCACTTTTTTCACTAAAAGTCACTTTTTTTTGCATTGGTCACTTTTAGTCACTTTTTCAAAAATTGGTCACTATTTTCACTTTTTAAAAAAAATTGGTCACTATTTTCACTTTTTTGCCCTTTTTCTGGCAGAGCAACCTAAAAAAGTTATTTTGTCTGTCTATGAGTTAAGAAAACATTGCAATTTTGCATAAAAATACGTATGCCAGGGTTGAAGCTTCCGCGTATCCGCCATTTTTAGTCGTATTTTGAAATTCGGCGCGGCGCCGGCAACGAGTGTGCCGAAGTTAAGGTTTGATATTGCAGTGTGGTGCAACCAGAAGGGGAGGCCTAGAGGGCCCGTGATCTCTCCCCCCATCTAGAATGGTGATTTTAATTGTTTTTAAATTTTTTTTACTAGACAAGAGCAAATCCTAAGAAAATAAAGCGATGTTTAAATTAGAAAAGAAAAAAAAAATCAGACTAAAAATTTTTAGCAGTTGCAGATTATATCACTCAGAAAATTACCTTAATTTATCTTTTCTTTCATTCCACCCCCCCCCCCCCCCCCCCTCGCGAACTAACTGTCACAATCACAAAGAAAATTTTTGTAGGGGATTTCTCAACGAAAAGACAATACGCATCTTGAGAAAATAAAGTTATATTCTTGTCAAGAAATCATTAAATAATGATGCAGGGGAGGGGGGAATCTAAATTCTTAAAAAAAAATTTAGATCTGAAAATTTTTTAGCAGTTGCAGATTATATATATTGCTCAGAAAATTACATTATGACCTCTTTTTTTTTTCCATCCCTCTAATCCCAAAAAAAAAAAGGAATTGCACAAAGTTCAGGTAGGAAAAAAAAAATAGTGCACCTCTCCTCCCCCCCCCCCCCCCTCCCCGTAAAGAATTTTTCTGACTGTGCCACTCATACTGTCATTATGTATGACAGTGATACCGTGTAACTACACAACTAAAATTATAAAATCAGCGAATTTTTTGGAGCTCAATCAGGGAACTTTTCTTAAATTTTGTTACTACCATGAAATTACAAAAACAGTATCGAATAATCAAACGGTTTGTTTCCTACAATGATACAGAAGATTAACACAGTAGTTTCAGTCTGAATAATTTTGATAAAATAACAAATTTAGATTTATTTCAAGTGAAATTTTCTAATCTTTGAACAAGTATAAAAAAATATTTAAAAACTAGCATTTGCAAAATAAATTTTATTCAATGATGAACATAAATTAAAATTTGAAATTTCTGCCGATTTGAACAAATATTTATTCATTTATATTTTGAAATATGTAACAATTTGAGAAAGAAATTAATTAAAAGAAATAACTTTTGTCTCTCTCACTCTTAGCCATTTATGGGTTTTGAAAAAGGTATTTATAAACATAGTTACAGGTATAAAAATTCTTATTTTTGAATAGGCTCTGAATTTTTTTTTTTTAAGTTGGGTAAAAGCTCTATTTATTCAGGTTTAGTTTTCAAAAGATGTCGAAACTGCTCTTTTTTCAAGTTATATTTAGTTTAAGTAAAAAAACACATACACAAGTTTACATTTTAATGGTCACTATTTTGGTCACTTTTTTTTAAAGCTGTGGTCACTTTTTTCACTATTTTGAAGACTCCAAAGTGCGCCGAGCCCTGCTTCTTAAACCTATACTCCGTAGATGCCAAATGCTCCGTTTTCTCCTAGTTTTTTGTGAACTTTAAAAATTCGATTTTTTGAAAAAAGATCCAATTTTTCAAGCTGATGTACAAGTATTTTTATCTAAAGGAATTGTACTACAAAACAAGAAAATTTTTGAAGAAACTTTTTAAAAAGACATGTATTAATTTACATAAATTTTCATAAGTTATAACGCGAAAATGTGAAAGCCTATTTTTCGGAAACTTGCTAACATCTAGCACGTGCTTCACCGAAAATTGCACACAGCTTTTGAGACTTCTATCTTTTTGCATCCTGTAAATATATCAATTATTTAAAAAGTCGACAGTTGTTTTAGTATTTGCAGCCTGTAGTCTGCTTGTTTTATTCTTTATTTAAAATATTGTTGAATTTTTTGAAATTTTATTTTAGTTAAATTTTGGTAGTTACTATTTGAGGGTAATGTGCAAAGTTTTAAGCGAATAAACTCCATTTTTTATTTGTATGTTGTTTCCAAAATGAAATATTTTTCTCAAGTTGAAAAAGTTTTTTCAGAATTTTTCTAAGCTCTTCTAAATAATTAAAAAAATATATTTATGTCAGAGATAAAAAAATTAAGTAAGCCTAAATTGAGATGCTGGCAACATAAGTTAAGTAAAATGAAAAAAATCTAAATTAAACACAAATTCTTAAGATAAAGTGCACCGTTTTCCTCAACAATTTTTTTTATTTAAATTGTTTTTCATTTAACTTGTATTTTATAGCATTAACCATTGTTGATAATTTTTCACTTGCTTATATATGATTAATACTTGTGCTGTGTGCTTCTTATTACTAGCTCCAATAATTATTTAACTCCCTGACTGTATTGGACATTAGAAAAGCAACAAGACAAAGAGAGCTCCATAAACGTGTTTGTGTTGTGTTCCAAATAAAAATGCGATGTTAAATCAATTTCCTCTTTCAATAATGCTTCCTTTTGAAATAAACATAAGTTTGTGTAAATTGCGAAAAATTTGTGAGGTCCTTAAAATTTTTTGTAGGTCCTTAAAAAGTCCTTAGAAAGTCCTTATTTTTGGTTTTGCCAAAAGCGTACGAACCCTGTCATAGATTAAATTTTTAAAATTATTTTACCAATTTAAAGAATTCTTTATGAAAGACGAAATAATATGCAATTATCATACGCCTTAACTAAGTTCACAACATAAAATATGTTGCTGTTTCAAATCTAGAATGTAGTCCGAAAATGAGAATAATGGTACGGAGAAAATGTACACTGGAAGATGAATATCTTACCACATTCTCTTTGAAAATTTTTGCTATGGCAGTCAAGTAATTAGCATTTGAAATAAATCTTTTCCACCTTTAGACTATTTAAAGGGATAATGCTTAAGGAGTACGCTTAGTGAAATATGATCAGGCAATAAAAGTGGTAAACTAATGTTCTTCATCATTCTTATCATAAATTAAGGCTACAAGTTTGTTCCCTGTAATTCGTTCTCAGAATTATCTTAATACGATATTTAAGAAAAAAATCGCAAGTGCTCTAATTATAAAGAAAAGCAAACAATAGGTCGTTGAATATTAAAGACTGACAATATAGGTTTAAATTGAAGTAAATTTAATTCTTATTCTCTTATAGTTAAATATTAAGAGCAGTCACTTAAAATATTATTTTAAGTTTTCTGCAAAAGATTTAGTTTGTGTGAATCCTCAAAATAGGTAATTTAAAAAAAAAATTTTTTTTGAAGTAACATAAATAATCATTATTTTATTCTTTAAAATTAAATAATTTGGAGTAATCGCTTAAAATATGTTAAGCTTCCTACACTAAAATTTAGCTTATGGATCGTTAAATTTAATTAAAAAACAAACAGGGTAATCATTTTAACCCTGTTTGTTAATACAGCGGAAATAGCTTTCCACCAAATTCATCAATTTTAAGTCTCTATTAAACAACTTGGCCATCTCTGGTTAGTGTCTAAGGCTGTGAGAAGTACCCTTAATACCTAATGTATCATTTTTTCATAAAGCATACTCCGCACACAAAAGGGGATGGTGGACTATAAATTAAATTATTTTTAGTAGCTTAGGTGAATTTACTTTCTTAAAACAAATCTTATGGTAAAAATTGTTTTAATGTAGCAGTAGTTGGCAAGCATGACCTTACATAGGCCTAAGCTTTCTGCAATAAAATTTAGTTTTAATGCAGAGTAAAATTTATCTTTTTCGTCGATTATTTGAAATTTACGCGCTATTGGGTCTGCGTCTGTTTGAACTGATGTGAAAAGTTTGAAACTTTATTAACAAATAATACCTGTGTTATTTTGAAAAGTTCCGGTCTAAAGACACGAAAGTGTTAACTGACAATGAAAGTTTGCCTTTATAAAACGCGATGCCACAGTAAAGGTTTAACTATTGCAACTAAAACGAAAAAAAATCCGATTCATGAAACTTGTTAGTAATTAGAAACCTGAGAAGAGGACTTAATCAGGGTGCATATGCTAATTACTCTATGCTATTAGTTCATTATATATGTTGCAAAAGAAAGTTCTAAAGAAGAGACTGTCTTGTTAAAACCTATTAGTAATAAGAATGCTAATTAACCTATATTGAGTAATATTCCTCTTTCAGTATTTGACCATATTAGCTGTAAAAAAGAAAACGTTCATCTTAGATATTTTAAACTTAATCAGTGGTCCATTTTATCATTCTTGCTTTACTGGAAATTCCTTGGGTTTCGAAGTGAGATAAGTCTCGATTATTTTTAAATTTGAAAGGAAATTTCACGTTAGTTTTGGAAAGTTTTCAATGATTTTTCACGTAAAAAAATGCAGCCATTGTAGATATCATTATTTAAAGAAATATTGCATTTGGGTCAAAAAATATTTCAGAAATACTTTTACTTCTTTCCCTATTAGATATTGCAATGTTCCATTTTTCGTTCTTTTTTCAACGGAAGTTTCAAAACTGCCATTTAAATGTCGAGTGTGGAACGGGATTTTTTATTTAAATTTTTGTGTGCTGAAACCTTTTACATTTTTAATGTTTATTTTAAAATATTTATGACTTTCCAAAGGACAATTCTTAAATTGATTATGTAAACACCGTTGTTAAATCAATCGATTATCCAATGAAAACCTTATTAAATGTTCAAGGGAAAAGAATATAATGCACGAAATAAATGTCTGTATTCCGTAATGTTATTATAATGAGAGTTTCTCCGTTGAAATTTGTACTATAGTGTAATGAGAGTTGTAGTCATACAAGAATCTAAATTCATTTATTATTTTTGACCGACTCGTCAGTAGTTATTTGAAATGAGATTCCTAGGCTTCGTATGAAGAAATACATATGAAAAAAATGGAACTCAGAAAAAAATTCAACTCTTAAATTTTCCAAACAAAAGCAATTTTTTATTTTCGTGTTTTGCATATGTTGCGAGTCTTTACAATTATTTTTCCTACATGAATAAGATATTTTTCTTAATTATGTAGGAGAAATTAATTCGTTTTCTTAAAAAGAAAAGTCCCTTTTTCTGAGGCAAAACTGAAAATTTCGGAATTTAAAGATGTGGAATTTTTTAAAAATTAAATATGTATTAAAGATCATTCTTTTAAAGATTACAAAATGGTAATTTGGTGAAATCTTTCGTCGCAATTGAAAGGTTCCGTCTCTCGATTATCCTATTATTTTTTTCTTTTTTGTTACCTTAGGTGTGTTTTTAAAATATACCATTAAGCTCGCTGTGAAGATCTACATTTCCGATTATGTTCATGTCAATAACTGAACAAAATGTGTAGTATGAAGTCTTCAGATATTTGTCAATGTAAGTTTTACGAACAAAATACACCTAATTTAGATTATCGCCCAATTTTTAAGAATAACCTGTGATTTCACTTCTGAAATTGGAAGTAACTTGTTTCAGAGAGTTAATGGCATCATTTCCCATGGAGCTTTGAAGCCCATAAAGCGAGATTAAGGATTGATTGTTGTACTAAAATCAAAATGACTGTACACTCGATAAAACGGAATTCATTTTTAAGACTCTACGTAATATAACAAACCCTTGAATAGTTTTTTAGGGACTGTTCATAAATGATGTCACGCTTTTTCCCCCATATATTTGCCCCCCTCCCCCCTTTGTCACAAAATGTCACACTTCAACATACCCCTCCCCTCTTTGTCTTACATCACGCTATGTTGCATAAGCATGATGTCACACTTCTTTTTACCCCCTCCCCCACGAAGCGTGACATCATTTATGATTGATACCTTCGTGTATAATATTAAACACAACTGTGTGTACAAGGTTTTCCCTTTATAACGCTTAGCTCGTGTTTCTCGTCGTCTTTTCACTGAGGACTATGGAACTTGAATTGATTCATCTCTTCTCTCTCGCTCCCGTCAAAATCACGGGCTGGAGAGTTTCAAAAGTAATGCAATAAAATGTTAAGAACAATTCATTCCTCATTTCCGGGACATAATTTATTTTTTGTCTCACGCACTAGATGACAGTGACAAACCATTTACAGTGTAATGGAGACACTTTAAAACATTTTCTTGGGTTTAAAAAGAATGACGCTTTTAGTGCTGTCCTCTTGAAATTATGCAATCGTTAAGGGGTTAACAAATATTAACTGTCATTAGTTAGTGAAGAGCCAAATTGGATCAATTTACTTATATCGTCTCAAATATGTGTTCCTGTTCAAACTTTGAAATGTGACTGAACTGTGTGTGTGGGGGGGGGAGTGGTTTTTTTATGGGGGGGGGGGGGTTAAAATCGGAAAACTCTTTAACGCTTGTAACTAATACGGAGCTGTCGAGATACAGAAGTATTGTAGTGAATATTTAATTCTTGTGAACAACTATAAATTTATTAAAAGCCACAGTTAATTATCATTAGTCGACCTTTGTTTTACCCGTGGGTGTTATATAGGTATGCATTTTATAGGTACTAAAACAATATATAACACAAGATGTAAGAAGGAATATTTTAAAAAATGTTTTAAGATTGATGTTTTGGGGGGAAAAGGATAAGTCTTAAAAAGAAAATTCTTTTTTATTAAAATAAATTATTGAAGAAGAGAAACTAGATATTAAATGTATAAATCATTTGTGAAATAATACCATATTCGTTTGTAACTGCCTTGCAATTAGTTGTTTAATGCTACTTTATATATTTGTACAATTCATGATGGCGTCTTGAAATTTGTCTTTGAACTAAGATTTTCTATATTTATAAGTCTCGAAGCCGCTGTCAGTTTTTATTTAGATTATCTTCATAGGTGACGTTTTTCTTAAGCTTAGTTTTGCATAAAACTCTTTTATACTCAAAGTTTGAAACTAGTGTTTGTTATTATAAGAACTTATTTATGCGCAACTCCACAGTTTAGTGTTATTGCTGTAATTATTTATATATTTATGTTTGTTTTTGCACAAAGGTGTGTCTACTTCCGAGACTTCGGCTGAACAATTTATTATAAGAAATTATTTAAACGTTGCTGGAGGGATGTTTATATAAAAAGTTTCTGTTTACGCACTAAGTTTTCAACAATTGAAATATAAAAGTACCTTTTATAATAGTGCCTCTTTTTAGTGCCCTCCCCCTCCCGCAAAAAAAAAAAAAATGTTTTTTTCTGAAAGTTAAAAGTAATTGGTTCGGGTGAAAAGTTTCATCTGTCTTTTCACAATTTTCTTTTTCAAATCGAAACAGCAAACAACATCATGTGAATGTCAGTCAATGCATCTTTTTTTCTATTCTATAAATCTGTTTTTAAATTTCACCAAACCTTTGAACCGTAAGCGTCATTTTCCAGAAAGTTAGCCATTCCTCAATCATATAATAAATCGTCTTCATTATTATTTTTCTCTTTCTCTGATTCCCAAAGCGATCAGTTCCTTTTGTTCAATAAAAGAAAAGCGAGAAAATACCTCAGTTTTCAAGGAAAGAGAAACAATTCAAGAAAAATATATTTTATGCATGGTTGCTCACTTCCTCACTTTTTTTCTGCGTGTTTGCTTCCGAAAACTAATTTAATGTGTTCTTTATAATATTTCATGCTAATTTCATAACGTTTTTTTTTTTTAATTTTTATTTTTAAACCCCAGTACACTTGGAGTTTAACCGGATGTTTTAAAAACTAAGGATTGCTTTTTTGCGAGATGCTTTAATTGTAATTATTTATCGAATAAAAATAATTTAAGTGTTTAAATATATTATGCAAGCAAATTTTTTCTTAGCATTCAAATGGTCTAACGTGATTTTAATTTGCTGGAAGAAAGCTTTATTTATTGCATCTTTACTTTTTATTAATGTTTCTTACTTTTCGCTGCATTTGCGAGACAAAGAAATGTTGTTAGCGTTGTTTGTTTTTTATTGCTAAATAGCAAAATACAAATTGTTCTTTCAAAATAATCCACAGCGATATAAATGTAATTTTATTTAAAGAAATTTCATTTGAATGTGAATAGATAATGACTGACGTTTAAATGAATCTCCGCTTATGCCAAAATAAAAAGCTGCAATGTTTTTCTCCTACTGAATTTTTCACTTTGTTAAATAATAAGCTTTGTATTTGTGTTGAAAGCTTAAAACATTTTATAAGAAGATATTATTTTTTCACTTAATGTCATGTATTTAAACAATTGTGTCTTCTTACCTTTTTATTTTTATTATTATATAATATCTGCAAAAATCGAAAAAATCATCTTAATAAAGTTTCGATTTTTTCCCTCGCATTTTAAGCTTTATTTGAGACGAAGTTTTGCTGAAATATATAGTTAAAATACTTGTCAAAAGTCAAGTTGGAGCTGCTTTCTTTTATACGCTTATTTTGTACTTTTTTTGTAGAACTGTGAATGTTGCTGTAGATCCAAATGATCATATTATGTACCTCAAGTAGAAACGCTTCCATTTTTATTCGTTCAAACATTTGATACAAATATTAGTTTATTTAAATTAATATTTATGTTATATATATGCAATACCACATGGCAATTTTAACTTGGGTGTCGGTAAATTGAACTCGCCATTTTCATTATTTTTATGCACAAACAGACTTATTCTCTCAGCTTGATGGTATTGAAACAAAACGTTCCGTATTTTTATTTTCTCATGTTACTGCCAACTTGAATAATTTCCACGAAACAACAAAAGTACAACAAATGTAAACTTGTTATGCACCACCTACATTAGTTTAAGTCGAAATTTTCTTTATTATTTTTTCCGTGGTGTGATTATTAAGGGTCAAGTTAAAAAGCGTCATAAACTTTCTTATTGCAGTGCTTTTAAAAATTTTACAAACCATTGGACCTTTAGAGTACTCAATTTTTTACATTGTCCTTTTCTTGGAATTAAAATTGTTCTTATCGGCTTTTTAAAGACAACATTCCTTTGTTTATGCCTCAGAAAAAGTTCCGAATAATTCTCCTCGCCCCATTTTAGGAGCTAAACTCTGCTGTCATTTTTTCCTACAAAATGTTTATTTGATGCATAGATCAATGATCAACTACTGCTGAAATTATACTTTAACCCTTCTTTTTATTTTTTATGGAACACAAATGCATGATGTACGACACCATTAATGCATGTAACGCTAACTATTAAGTCATCTGTATTAATTTTATAGAAAGCATAGAAAAAATTCCAAACATCAATAAGTGGCGCGAAAATATTGATAGCGTTATGATGTTACTGATGCATAGGAACTTTGCAAATAAACTGAATCAAGTTTGCCCTAACGGATTTTTTCATAAATAGACTCTAAAAAATCACCAAAAATAAAAAAATTCATTATTGTCGAAAATATGCAATATTGTAGTTTTAGTTAGCCTATAAAAGAATGTTAAAATTTATTTTCCGTTTCAAAGATATACTACTCAAACGCTGAAATTTTCAAAAATGCGGCACATCCTAGTATTGAGTTGGGTGAGTAAGCAACTGTTGATGAGACGTCATTTTTGTGTCAACAATGTGTTACCTCCTAAAAATTTATCGTAATGAGATTTTTTAGTAAGATAAAAAATGTTCTTCCTGAAGCGGGCTTTTTATTATATGCTAAAGTTAAAATGAAGATGATAAACTGAAGCGAAGCTTCATTTATTCTTTGCCGCGTTTCGACGACCACTTTAATCTTATTCATGAAATATCGAATATTCTTATTTTCTCCTTCTTTATTATCGAATAAAGTAAATAATGCGTATAGTGACCTTATTTCATACAGTTTGCTAGAAATTCCAGTGAAATAGATGTTCTCTTGACTGTTTGCTGTTTTAGAAGTTGAGCTTATATCGAAACGATCTTTTATATAAAACTTTCACGATTCAAAGTAACCAAATTTTACATTATGATTTTTCATAAATTCTTAAATTTTAATATTATTAGGAATGACTGAAAAAACTGCTTCGTCTTGCACACTATTAGGCACTACTTAATGTAATGCATCAAGTAAATGTAAAAACAGCTAATTGACTCCAACATCAATTTCAATCTTTCCATTTCTGTTGCTATTTTCCTTAGAATCGAAAATGAGACACAATTGCAAAATTGCAAGGCCAATACAAAGTATTCCAGATAACCATAAAGACTTCAGTTGTATGTAATTATTCTAACCTTTAATCAGACTGTAAGAGAAATCTAAAGAGGTCTACTTCATGCAAAGGATCATAACACTCGCACAAGATTAAACTAAGCGTCGAAACTTATGGCCAAAATGTTAATGTTTCAATGTGGAGGAATGGCCGCAACTTCCACAGTCCTTTTAATTCACTAGTAGCTTAACTAGTGCGGTTCCCTTGGAAAAAGATGGCTAGCCCTTTTAACTATGAGATGGGGAATAGTTTCTTCGGGGTGCGGCATTTCGTGTACATCGATTGCGGCGTACAACTTTGAAGATTAGAAGTAAATGGGCGTCGGCTAATTTCTTAATCCGTAGGGTTTCCACTAAGTCTATTTTTAAATCCTGTTTTTTTTTTTTTTTTTTTATGGCTTCATTGTAACTGATATTGATTATTGTAGTACATTTGCATAACACTGCCCCATAAATGTATGTTTTAAATTGTAATTGTTCTTGGATGTCATATGAAATCTTTTTGATGTTGTTATTTTTGCTATAATAAGATTATGTTTTTCAGCGAAGTGTGCCGTAATTTTATTACCGATTCTCTTAGTGCACTCGTATTAAGGTGTATAAAAATGCAGCTCAAGGGCACTATAAATAGTTTATAAGCCTTTGTTTTAGAACAGTGAAAATAGCATTCATTACATTGTATGTTTGTATTTGCAGTTTTCATATTGACTTTTCTCAATATGAAACACCTTTAATTGGCTTTCTTAACTTCAAGAGACTACATTAAAATTTCTAACAATTTTAAATGCTTAATACGTATGTCTTTCTTAAATGTTACAAAAACATTTTTTTTTTTTTTTTTGGTCTTATAGCAACATAACCATTGAAGTCATGCGTTTAACTGGTCAATAAGTAGTTTTTATTGGGCTTTTTATGTATAAATGCAGGAGAAAAGTGGCAATAAATCGCTGTACTGAACTATAAAAGAATGCTGTCCTTATTCAAGTCAGTTCTACTGATTTTAATCTTTTTTGTTTATGAGGAGTCATTTTTAGTACTCAAGTAAACGCTTGTTTTGGTAACTAATGGAGCCATTTTGAGGTCATCATACATCTTATGTTTACTATAAAGAAGACAGAGAGGCGAAGACATATTTGACTGAAATGTGTTAGTATTTCAGTATATTTTAGTATTTGCCAATTTGCAGCTGTTAAACTTGAATCTACTGAAAGTTCGAGCAGCTGTTAATATCTATACAAAGCATGACTTAAAAGTTAGAGGTGGGAAAACGTAAACTGTTGGAACAGGCAATCTAATTAACACTAAATATTGGTATAAAATAAGCAGTCACCTTGAATTTGGACGCGATTGCTTCTGTTTAATTTTAATAAATGAGTTGCAGGAACATTGCGCTCGGCAATTGCTTGACTAGGACAAAAGTAAAATGCGAAAAATCAGAGCTAATAATCGCCAACTGCAAGTCAAATTGTACTCGCGAATTACAGATAAGAGACTGTACCCCCCTCTCCTTATGTAAATATTTATCCGACTAATATGATATCCTTATAGAAATAGTCTATAATCCGTAATGCGTTAAATACATTTCCTATAGTAAATTTATAAAGGGGCACTGACATGTAATGGGGGAGATTTCTTATCCAGTCCATCGGAACTAGGGTATGGCACGTTTGCTTATGGTTACCACTTTACAAGGGGCGCTAAAAGTCTTGATTATTATATTTTAGTACGAGTGGCTCATTTGGAGGTATTACAATGAGTCTTTAATTACATATTACTTATCCTGCTACTTTTATATGAAAATAAGTTAAAATAATTATTGCGTATGCAAGCCTATAAAATCGAACCTAAGTAAGTTTAGTAAATCTCCCGCCCCCCCCCCTTTTTCTGTTAATCAAAAGTTTTACAAAGGGTTCCCGAAATCTTAAGCGAATATATGTTGTGATAATAATTGTGTGTTGTGCTTGGAGCCAGGAAAGGTTTATATGCTGAAGAAAAGATTTGAACGGTAAAATCGTATATCTTGAAATTTGTAATTTAGCCTACTGTATGCCCTTAGTAATCAGTAGTCATAATGTTTCTCAAAATACAAATTTAATGGTATAGACTAGCATATTTATTTTATTCTTTTCTTAGTTTCAAAATCCGTTAAAATGGCTTTTCTATGTGCCCTATAAAAACAGAAAAATAACCCTGCAATTGCGTAACAGCTAACACCGGCTACAAAAGTATTTTAACCCTTTGCCGCCAGTCGAGTCCATAAATGCTCTTTATGGAATCTTTATGTAGAATTTATATGAGTCGATGTAGAATGGCGCTTGATTTTAGTGTCATACGATAATGTTTTAACTACTTTTCAAGATTTGTGTGTGCGGCTTCTCCAGAGAGGTTAAAAAATTTGTCTGGATGTATGTATGATATTGGTAATTTCTGATTTTGCTTTTACATATACAGTTTTCTTTTCATATACATATACAGTACTCTGTTAGAGCGTCACTTAATTTGGCGCTATAGCCAAGTGACGTCATAGACGATCAACATTACCATTCATGGGCGATTGAAGGGATTTGAATTACTTGACGCTATAACAGAATCGTCACTATAACAAAATTCAACTGTATCTAACATTATAATCATGTGTGCATGAAAAATTTGCCTGTACATGTTCGAATGAATTACAAATCTTGACAAACTTTAGCCAGAGAAACTGGTCAAAATATAGCCACATCATATTTAATTAAACTCCCTCTTGGGAGGTTTAAATGCAAAAAAACTGTAGGAAGGAATATCTGCAATGAATAAAATCTTATCAATTTAGATTCTTGGAATGTAGTAAGTATGTTATTTCCCAACCGTGATCAAGTGGGATTATGGGATTTATACTTTCCCCTCATTTTTCTGTTAGAGTGGTTTCGTGTTTACTGGAAAAACTTTCTCCGCGTTTTTCGTTCATTACTTAAAGTGGAGCTATATTATTTCATTGTGTTCTAATTAGCCTTAAGGTGCCTCTCCTTTTGGGACTCTCCCTTCGTCCATTTTTCGCTGTTCTGAAATTCTAATTTCCGTAACGAGCCAGCGCTTTTCTGGGTAGATGTCCATGGTGTAAAATCGCCCGCTTTAATTAAAGTCGGCAAACTCTATCAATGTACGCTAATCTAAGATGGTAATTAAAAAAGGAGAATGTCTTTTGTAGGTTAATTTACAGTTCCATAGGCGAAATCGGTGGTTTTCTTTCATTCCTTATCTCACTGGCCCTTGTCTTAATGCTAGGATTTGGAAGAGATTGTAATTAACCTAGCTATTCGTTTCTGCAAATTGCTATCCATACAACTTCACTGCTGGGGAAAAAAGACTTGGAACTCAAAGTCCTCATTATGCAAATGAGGGGAGTTTAAACCTTTTATAATGGCGACGAAAGAATTTCCCGAAGAAATGGTGCAGTCACTTGTTTTGTTTTAATTATCTGGCAGTGAATTCTGCATTTTTGATTTGTCGGGCATTGGGTGAAGAGATTTGCTGCTGCCTTTGATTTTTGTTGTTCTCTAAGATGTAATGGATTTTACATAAACTCGACAAAAGAGTTCGTCGTTTTGATTATTTTTTCCCCTCCAATCAGAATGAATCGGGATTTTTGAATGCGATATTTTATTTTTTAAATATTTAAAGAAAACTTTTAGCTTTGGATACATTCAGAGGATTGAGAAGTGAACAACCTTATTATGTAAAATGCCTTGAGCGGTGAATGCTGTCTTCGTTGTGAGTTATGAATTGTTTTCTTCGCTATTTAATTGGATGTTCCTTAGATTCCGTTTTGAGAGCTAAAAAGATTTAGTTCGTCGTCTGTTACTTGATATGGTGGTCAGTATGTATGATTATGCTGTTTGCCCTTTCTTACCTTAATTTAAACTGATGTTTTAATGAACATGACTATATTAACAAATTAAATTTCGAGTTTTGATGATGAAGCGCAAGCCCAAATTTGAAATTGTTTAGTAATAAATAACATTGACTTAACATTTTCTGAAAATTAAAGTTGAAGTAATAAAGAAAAATTTTGAGGCCTATTCTGCAGCGGTTTTAATGTTTCAAAAAAGTAACTGTGGAGTGAAATTATTTTGAAGGAATAATGCTCTTAAATATTTAGCAATTGTCATGAAACTCGTTTTACCAAACTGTATGTTGAAAAATTGACCAAATTCTTATAAAATTTGAAAAAAGGTTACTCTTGGCGGCAAAATTTTTAGGCAAGCATTTTTAGCTTACAATTTGATGTTTGATGCAATAGTATTTACTGGTTTCATTAATGAGCTCAAAATTACCATGGCTGATTGATGCGACGAAAATTCCAAACGTTTCAAATAACATCTTCCATTTGGGTTGTTAAAAAGCAAGCTGTCTTTGAACTGAATTTCGTTTTATTAAAAACTTTGATATTATCTTGTACATATAGTTAGATATTTTTTCAGTTTAAAGCACATTTTCGTGTAGAGTCCGTAATTAATGGCATCTGATTGGCTTTCTAACGTTCAATTGCAATATGTGAGTATGATTTTTTAATTTATGATAAACAACTTTGGCGATGAATTTTTCTCTGGAATCTCCTGGATAAGGGCTGTAAAAAAGATGTCATGTATGTTGCTTATTACTTTTGCTATCTAAGTTTTTCCTCTTTCGTCTTAAATATGCTATAAATTTAAAAAAGTTCACATTATAATTTGAAGAAAACGTTATGATTCAATCATATAGCGCCTTTATTACCCTATCCCTTAGAGCTAGTTTTGATGAATGAGAATTTTCCAATGTAAAACAAAACACAATACTGGAGTTTTTGTGTTGTCGTTTAGTTGAAAATAAAATGCACTGGGGGGGGGGGGGGCATATTAAAAAATACATTTTAAATCAAAATTATCTAATGCAAAACCCTGTCGCATTATTTATTTATTATTTTTTTAATTGCTTCTAAATTCGTACGACACTGCCCAGCTTTTTCATCGAATATTATTTTAAGATAGCCTGCCTAAAACTAAACCTTTTAATTTCGAATATCAACATTTTAAACAAATTTCCAAATGTTGTTCAAACTTTTACCTTTGCGGTTCACCACATAAGTGTCTCGAAACGCATAGATTCAAGAGCATCTCTTCAGTACATTTAAGAAAGCTATACTTTATTGGCCTTTTTTAAATTAATGAAAGGCACTTAAAGGTTGCAAAACTGTCAATTCAAGGAAAAACGACTAGATGTAAATGGATATTTTAAATGACTTCAGTTAAGTACCAGAACGATGAAGGAAAGAAAAAGTTTTTTTTTTTTAAAGCATCGACAGTAAATAGGTTCGATTTAGTTACTTTTTTTATTGAGGAAACAATTGAAGAAACTGTTTAAAGTATTAGATTATAAAAGTATTAGTATTTTTCATAAACGTCGAAATAAACTACCTAAACTTCTAGAGTGATAAATATCTTAAAGAGGACTTTTTCTTCAATGGTGTAGTCATGTCGAATGAGAACATTTTAATTTTTAACGCATTCAAATACATAAATCAAAATTTTTTCTTGGTTGTGGTTATAAACTTTTAAGCAGTGTCCTTAGATTTTAACTCCTGCTTCATATCAAGTTTCATACAGCTACGCTTTAGAGCTGTACACTGTGTGAATTTTAAATTATCACATGAATTTATTTTTAAAATTTGTTATTGGTGCAATATATTCAAGTTATTCAACTGAAAACAAAATAACAGTCGTCCATAAAATACTTTCGCCTGTAATTTAGCTTGTGTGCAAGTCATAAAGATACCAAGCGACCCCCGTTTCTTTTGACTACACACAACTCGACTCTGGAAAGGCAAACATTATATCTGCACATCAGGGCCAGACTAACGTAAATCACACTATCACTACTTTACACAAGAGCGTACAAAACTGATAATAATGAGTTAGTTGCCTAGTAACAAAGCTGTTATATGAATTATGCTACAAAACATGATTGTTAATATCTAAAAAACAAGTATGCTTGTTGGTTAATTTTCGTACAATTACCTGAAAATCGCCATTTTGGACTTGCATTAGTCTGGCCCTGAGGTACAGATATTATGTATGCAATAGTCAGTGCAAAAATTTAAGTAAATGGCTTTGAAATGCTTGCAACATTCGACAAGAATCATTATATCGCTTGTTAAATCAATCATCGTTAGAACAGTTAAATAGAGTCCTTAAATCCAAACTAAGTTTACGCAATAATTATCAAATGTGTTGCATTTTGGCCATTTGGTAAAACGTTCTAAGCAGCGTGCTTGAAGATTTAATGAATAAAAACTGAATAAAATTTGTTTCATTAAAAGTATGATTTCCCATGTATATTTTTTGCCTGCAAGTAGTTTTTGCGCTGAATATGCATTAATCTTTTCCTACTGGATTGTCTTTTACATGAACTAGATGAAATATATTTTCCTATTTACCGAAAATACCCCCTCACCAGGAACACCAATGTTGCATTAAAAATAAGGCGCTTAACGTTTTCAGAACTGATTTCGTATGGAAGAACTGACAATATCAGTCGCACGTTGAAAATATGCAGCGCACTTTACCGACTACAAATTCGTGAGTAAATCCCTGACTGTATATATTTTCTCCCAAACAGCATTACCAGCCCTATTTTGTGACTCCCTCTTAGTTTCTCTGCTTCGTTTAGATAAGCTGAAAAAATTTACATTTCTTCTTAAAAAGAGCGTAGTGGATTTTTCTGTTTCCATTCTACTTTGATCTTCGAATTTCCTGCGTCTTCTTTTAGTCGTTTCTGATCATGCATTTTCAAATACGGTTAGTTCATTCTGCATTTAAAATCGATGGACTCACCTCTATCAACGATTCGATTTTTTATTTTAAAAGTCTTCGTCAGCTCCCATTTCCTCGTGCAATGGTAGCTGTAAAATCCTTTTGGAGCCACCCTTTTTACGACATTTTAAATCTTTCTTCATTTTCACCCCACTAGCATCTACTTTTCTCCTCTGACTATCGAAGAACAAAGATTTTTTATTCGCTCGTTTCTTTACCATGTCCGATTTCTTTTTAAGGTTAGAGCCAAGGACGGAATACGTAAAACCCTTCCCATTTCGAAAAAAAAAAAAGCTTTTGAAGAATTCAAGCAAAAAAATATTTAAGCGATAAAAAATGAAATGCCCCAACTCTCTTCGTTGGCCTATTTCTGGAAAATTTCTTTCCGTGCCATTTTCTCAGGGTGGTTTTTGTTTTTATTATGCCATACCATAAAGACATTTGATTTTGTCTGCTGCGTCTATTCGTAAAAATCTTTACAGACTGCAACGCAGAATAAAAGTTCTATCTTGTTTCTTCCTGAGATGTCATTTTGTGTACACGTACTTTCTGTTACCGCTCAGACAAGCAATTTGACTTCTGCTCCATTCACTTCGCAACTGCATCGCGTTCGACTGCTGACCAATTCCAGAAACTGACTCGAGAGAGAATTTTTCTTTGCCTTTCTCTAATCATTGTTTTTTCTTTCCGAGATACTAGATCGCACTCACCATTCAATTTGTGACGTGTATGTTCAGATAGCAATAACCTAGAAAGTTTGACGAATGTATGGAAAAGATTTAGGAGACTTTTTAAAAACCTTTTGCTTGTTTTAATTTTAATAATTCCGTGTAAAGCACAACACTACAGAGGCCGTTAGTACATTTTTTAGACGAGTTTGGTGTAACAAAAATTGCCCAGTTACAGACAGAAATTATTTTTCACAGTTAAAATATTTGAAATTGTAAACTATCGTCTGACAACTTCCACACGTTCCGAAGAAACTTATTCGAAGTCACTGACTATAACATGCTGTAAAATGTATGGTTTTTCTATGTCGAAAGTTAAATAAAAGGTAATATTGCCATTAAGACACGGGGGGGGGGGGGGACCGTCAACAACTCGTTCAGAATATGTACCCAAGGTCAAAAATGAATTCTTCCAGAAGAGAAAGCTTTAGGAAAAGATTCCTGATTATTGTTGATTTTGTATGTGACAATATCAAGATAAGTGTTGTAAAGGTTCAGATGAATTCCACATACTATCAGAAATATATTTTACTCCCAATGTTCAAATCTGAAACAGTCTCTTTATCCCCAGTGCCATCAATCTGTTGACCTGCATCAATACAAAGAAAGCAGCCACGCTTTACAATTCAGTGCCGATTTTCTGCAAATCAGAACTAAAAACGCGTACCGATATCCTTGGTAAATCTGTTAATGTATCGCCTATGGTTTTAGACTTTTTAAAACGCGCGTTATCCAGATGTTACCCTAGAACAATCATGAAATTTAGAAAGCTGTTCCAGAGAAGTGAGGCAAAATATTTCTTTCGATGCAAAGAAAGATATTCCTATCATGGTAATTACGTTAAAGAAAGGTAGTTTAGAATAAGGGTTAAAATATTAGACATTTAAAACCAAAAAAAAAAAAAAGAGAAGTGTAAATGGTTTTTGTAATAGTTCATGGGGGGGGGGAATAGTCTAATACTGTGTGCGAGCGGCCTCTGTATTATATTCAAACTGAATTCCTAACTAAACATATGAGGCTCATTGACACATAAAAATAAGCGGTTGATACTTTTCATCGTATTATATACAGGTTGTATGTTTCTAACTATATTCAAATATCTGCTCAACAAATTCAATTAGTTCCTAGCAAAAAATTTACTACGTAGAATTATTTGAAAACGGAACTGCAGACGCAAACCTCATTGTTATTTGCACAAATCCTGAACACTTTTTGTTCGTTTTCGACGTTTCATTCCTTACTAAAACTACAGTGGCTAGAATAGATAGTGTGCCGTTCGCCATTGTCCTCCAGTGCTTTTTCTGTACCCGAAAGTAAGCCTCCACTAGATGGCGCTCTATCCGACAGCGAGGTAAGTTCGAGCCCGCCGAAAGACGGCTTTGGGGCCAGCTGCTGCGATTAAAGGCCCTGTGAACCAAAAGTCTTTCTGTCATTTAGAAAGTTACAAGTGACACTGAAGCACTAACATGAATTGATTGCTGTTAACTACTTTCGGATTAGTTTTCCCCCTAAGGAAGCAGGAAATGAAATAAATATCTCCCTCATTCGTACTTTGATATATACGAACAACTTTCATTTTTTTATTCTATAAAATAAATAAATGAAGAGGAACATATGCCCATTTTTGGTCTTTGTAAATTTATGCGTGATAAATCGGTTTAATTCTGACCACCTCAAAGAAAACAATGAAAAAATATTTATATTAATGAAGAAGAAATGTAACATTAAAATGAAATTGTACTTGTCGTAACAACAAAATAAACTTAAAGCTAAGCTTTTTGCTTTGGTTCAAGATTTTGTTAATGATTTGTTTCTATTTTGGTTTAGTATGTAATTGAAACTTGACCAAAAATTTGTGTATCATAATGTGACAAAGGTACCCACCAGAGGGGGCGGGGGATTTGGGGGGGGGGGTTCAGTTTTTTAACAAAATTCTACATTTGTCTGGAACTACAAAAAGTTTTAAAAGATGTGACTCAAAAATAAAATTTTATATATGAAACAATATTGACGTTAAAGAAGAAGAAATGTAATATCAAAATGAAATTGTGCTTGTCATAACAACTAAATAAATTTAAAGCTAAGCTTTTTGCTTTGGTTCAAGATTTTTTTTATTATTTGTTTCTATTTTGGTTTTGTATGTAATTGAAACTTGACCAAAACTTTGTGCATTATAATGTGTTTTTAAATAAATGTAAATTTAAAAATAAATTAAATCTATATTTAAAAAAAAAATCTAACACAAAATTTTAAGCATGCAGTTCATTTAAAAAGTGATATTGCAAGTGTTTATTTTTTAAAAAAAATATACATCAGATTGCAATGTGCTTTGTAAAACACTTATGTGATAGTAATTATTGTTAATTTTTATTTATTTATTTATGTTAAAATATAGTACACAGACAAGCCTTTCTTTTTTTAGGTAATATGAGCATAATAATGCAATTATCTTCAACAACTCATTCACACTATATTAGACTAAAAAACCGTTGTCTTTAAAAAGTATAACAATATTCTCTTAACAAAATACATGGTTTTCATTTAAGACTGCATCCGAAAACTAAATAAAAATATTTTTCATGCTTGTGTTCACCTAAACGACAGCCGTCTATTTATTGCTCCAAATTCTTCTCTAGAACAGATGATTGAATATTTTTAAAAAAATCACATATTTTTTGCACCTCCTTTTTTTAGTACTGAAATAAGTGCGAAAACTAAGGCGAGTAAATGATTCTTTAACGTTCACTCTGCTAATCAGCTACCTCGCTGTCGATGCTAGCGCCACCTACTGGTGGCTTAGTTTCGTTTTCAACATTTTCGCGCCGAACGGCACACTAGGTATTCTAGCCACTGTACTAAAACTAAGTGTTGAAACAAATAACGAGAATAATTAGATTTAGCTTTAGTTAAATGAATTCCTGCAAAACATAAAAGCAGAAAGCAATGCTTCCAATATACATATGTTTCAAAGTCAGTGAAATTGTGTTAGTGTATTGTTAAATTACTATGTATAAATACATTTATGCGTTACAGCAGAAATTGAATGCTTTGGTAACCATCACCCGAATTCTGCTACATTGAACGTTTGTTTACGAGATCTTAATTGGCGTGCTACTAATAGCTTTTGAAAATAAAAAATACTTGTAAAATGTTCAATCTTACAAAGAAAACGAATTTGACAGTTTTGTAAGTTGAGAGCATCGAAATGTTTTCTTTCAACTCTGTTCATTATTAACTTTTAACAGACTTATGAGCTAACACAGCAAGCATCCTTACATTTGCAATTAGAGTAGATCTCACAATTTTACATAGTTATTAACGGTTCAATCAATTGAAAATTGCTTTAATGAATAATATTTAAGCTAATAGTTATCTGAGCACAGTACAATTGTCGCAATTAACTCGTAATGACATTTAACAACCATAAATATTTACTGGAAGTGGATTCTATGCTATAGATTAGAAGACCAGATTTTGAATGTTTATAGAGGTGACATTCCATTTTGGAATAACGCCCCGCTCCCCCGAACAGCGCAACTCCCAAGTCCTTAGTGTTTTCATTTATAGTAAGCAATACCTCATGAAACCTGCTGAGAAGGTTGCTCAAGAGCGAAACTACACACTTCAGGGGATCCATGTAATCCCTGTGGAAAATAGAACATAACAGTCTAGCAAGTACCTACAAGGATCGATGAATCTGAAGTGAGATCTTTCTAAGGTGTACAAATGAGCTTGCTGGGGATATTCTTGAGGAATAAGAACATAATTTAGTTTAGTTTCGAGTGCTTAAAGAGAATCGATGTACCTGTAGTGAATGGAGAACATGTTCGAATTTGCTCTGTACGGTACCAAAATTGATATCTCATCCCGGTGCATAAAATGTTAAATTAGTGAAAAAAAGGTATTACTATACATAAATTTAAATTTGTATGCACTACATTCATTTGTATTTCGCACTTTTACATATCTGTCATTAAAAAATTAAATATAATTAGAGGAGGGTGTCTAAAATGTCTATTCTAAATTACTTAACAAAGAGTCATTGAATGCTTAATGTACCACCCTATCACGAAAATTGTGTGAATATTTTCCCCCCTGCGCCGAATGAATTCTAAAAATCTAATTCAATTCAAATAACCGGCAACCGTTGGGGAAGACAAACAGTTAATTATTAAATTGTTATAACTCATGCTCCTTTCCTAAATTGGGTTCGAATATGAATGTTCCACATGGTACGGGATTGGAAAGATTTTCTGCCTAAATAGCATGCATACAAATGGAAGGGAATATATATATATTGCAGTAAACAACAATATAAGTACTGTAAAAAAAAAGTGAATATCAATGAAGAGATGGACAAATAAGTGAATGAATAAAAATGAGCTAACTGATACACTTGTGAAAATTTTCATTTGCTCTTATAGTCGTCTACCAAGATAGGTGGCGTAGAGGTGCATTTGAGTCCTCTTTTTTTAGGAATTTTAGTACAAGGAAATCGTTTTTGTTATAAATACAGGGTGACACAGAAAAACGGGAATTTTTAAAAACTCCAACAAACATAGATGTCCAAAAAAAAACAGAAATTTAGTGACTAAAACTTGCCATTTAAGATACAGTAAAATAAATTATGAATGTCAAAATTACGTTCTGTAGAAGGCAATTTACTGTACGTAGGCATTATTGCAATTTGCTATTGAGTCACTGTTGATGTTCCCCTTTAATCGATATTCTAGGGATTAAGAGTGCTTTTCGGTCGTCCTGTAGCTTTATTTTTTTGCAGAACATTCAGGTCTCTTCGAAGTATTTAATGCACGTATTCATGGCCATGTTTCGACTTAACCCTAAGGATTAACCCCCCCCCCCCCCCCCGGGATGCCCGAGTTAAAAAAATGCCGAAATTCCCTCTGCACACCTTCCAAGCTCTTATTGTTTTAATAAATAAAAAATCAGACGTGGACAATTTAGATTACTGTGTCATAAATGGTAAGTTCTAGTGGCTTAATTTCTGTCAATAGGATTTTTTTTTGCTGGAGTTTTTCTATTTTTGGTGGGTTTTCCCGTTTTTCAGTGTCACCATGTACTAGGATTAATTTTGTTATAATACTAGGACTCTGACTTCGAGGCCTTCGAATTATGTATATATTGCTGTTTTATATGTAATATAGCAATGGTCAACTATAACGTCGTATAAGGGACCGCAATAGTTTTGACACTACAGGTAAATGATGTAGGTCATCAACATTATGTATGAGTGAATGAAGGGGCTAGAAAAGACGAGGAGACCGTCCAATCGTTGTTTCCTCGTTATTAAATTTTAGATGCACGAGCTAATTTCATGTGTGTTTGGAGATGAAAATAACCTTATTAAAAGATAAATTTTATCTTTCTACACATTTGACAACTGTATATCATCTGATCAACCGTAGAAAGGATTTTTCAGGGGACTGCGAAAACGATGCTTAATGAACTAAAAAAAGGTGGAGGAGGGGAAAAAATTGATTCATTCTGACCAGAGTTTTCCTTAGAAAAAAAGGATATTGTTTGACATTTTCCAAAGAATTTCGAAAATAAATCTGTACTCCATCATATTCGATCATGCGCTTGAGTGGACACTGACGTATTTACGAGCTGGCTAAAGAAGTCTGTATCACTCGAGCAAATACTTAGAAATGTGGAGCAATCGAAAAAAGTTTCCGATTTACTATGCGCTGTACTCATTGACCTTTCTCCTATTAGTAGAAAGGCAGTTTAAAGGTCTTTTCTAGAATCCGTTACGGTACGATTTTTCCAGCGAGTGCAAGATTGGCTCCAGTTTTCCGGTCCAGCAGTCATTGCAACAATTTTTTTAGTAATAGATTTGTAGTACTAGTTTTTTTACAGTTAAGTAATAGATTTGTAGTACTAGTTTTTCTACAGTTAAACAATAAGTTAGTAGTACTATTTTTGTACAGTTAAGCAATACGTTTGTAGTACTATTTTTTGTACAGTTAAGTAATAGGTTTGTAGTACTAGTTTTTGTACAGTTAAGTTATAGGTTTGTAGTACTAGTTTTTGTACAGTTAAGTAATAGGTTTGTAATACTAGTTTTTGTAGTTAAGTAATAGGTTTGTAGTACTAGTTTTTCCACAGTTAGGCAATGGGTTTGTAGTACTAGTATTTCTACAATTAAATAATAGGTCTGGGGGATGGTTTTAATAAAAAAGAAAAAAGAAAAAAAAAGTATTAGAATTACTATTTTTTTAGATAAATAAAAGGGTTATAACAACATATAACGAGGGTAGGATGACAGCTTTTTATATGTTTCATACATATCAAGAATGAGGAACGAGGTTTGATTTTAAGACCCTTATGCCCCCCAGGTCTATTTCGCTCTGGCTTCTAAATACTTGCTCTGGCTTCACTCCGTGCTCCGAATGATTTGATTAGATTATTTCATTTATCTCTTTTTTAAAAATGAATTATCTTTTTATTATGATAAATCTAAAAAATAAATCGGAGCAGTTAAGCACAACAAATTTCTTTGCTCTGGCTCTGCTGCTCCACGCTCGCTCCGCTGCTGATCCCTGATATTAGGGAAGCATTTTACAGGTAAAATTATTTTACACAAAGAAACGTATACAAATCATAAAATTTCACCAATTTTAAAATTTAAGTAATAAAATTTTACTGCACCCTTCGAGTGGACGCATCAAACCTCCCGGTTGCCGTAGCTGCGCCGCTCGAGCTCAAAGGGTTAAATTTGCAATTTATTTAAATAGAGATCTACTAATTATATTGAATCTCTACTGTTTCTAGAAATTCACATGTATACATTTTTTGTATGGTATTACAAAGCCTTGCTTAAGTTGTATTTCTCAAAGCGGAGAATAGCAGAGTTTCTTACCACAGAATGGGAAAACATCGCGCTCTATTTCATACATCTCAAGGCTAAAAAATGCATTAAACTTTGTGCGATGGAAATCACTAGGCAAACAATTTATTAGAATAGAGATTCATTACCTGCCTTGAATGTCTATTGATCCTTCAAAGCCTGAAACATGCGTATACAATTTTCATTGAAAATTTGAGTGTTATATTCAAGACAACAGTGCTCGCAACGATAAATATTTACTATTTATTAGTTTTATTGTTTGGAAAGCTAAAACTAGCTCTATATTCTGCTTGGTTATTTTTGCTGTATGGCTGCTTGTCAAAATACTTTGGCTGAGGAAAAAGACCTCACGTAGCCAGCGGAGGGGAAGAAGGATGTCTAACACTCCCATTTTGCTTAAAAATGTGTCGATTTCGAAACACATTTTGTTCATGATACAGCAATTGTATTTTGATCTAATTTTTATATATGTCTAATTACTTAAATCGTGTTCAAAATGAATATTTTTTAAAATTAGAAATTAAATTTCAATTACCTTACTCAGTTGAAAAGTTTTACCAGATCACATGAACTCTTTGTATTGCATGTGTACTCACGTAAGAACAAAAGAGCAGAATCTGATTTTGTTGAAAATTGCATGAGCTGTAAAGGTCTGTTGATCCCTTAACAGTAGTGGGTATAGATTAATATGTTTATTTCACTTTTCGTGGAAATGTTAGGACAACAGAAATGTGCTTTTCAAAGAAAATCATTTTAAACATTTTCAAAATCAATTTCTGTAAAAGAACCGAAATTTTATGCAGCCTATTCATTTAAATTTCATTTTGATCAGTTTCTATTAAGCCATTAAAAGCTTCCTTGAATTGCAATCAGCTAGCTTTTGAAATTAATCCTTTTTGACTGATGCATTAATTAGTAATAAGTAATGTTGTATGTTTAAAGACGGAATTTCAAGAATGTATACTTTATTTCTGATCGTAAAAGTTATTTAATTTACTTAGGTTGGTTTTTCATTAAGCTATAGTCCATCTCAATACATTTGATTATTATTTAGATTATTTAAATTCTCCTGAGATTTCAGTGAAAACATTAGTCTCATTTCCATTAGCTTTTCTGAAAGCAGCGTGACAATTATTCCTGCTAATATTCGAGTACTTTATCTGATATTTATATAGAAATAGTTAAATGAACAAATCGTATAGGGATTAATACTTCAAAGGATGATTTCATACCTTTCATGTCTTGTTATGCTAATTTGTTCTCACCAAAATGTTATTAGTAATTTGATAAATTACATTTATTAATAGACCCTTTGTTAAAAAGGGGAAATGCGTTCGGTGCTATGTTAATTCAAATGATCCAATGCAGTTTTAAACTACATATACTTTTGTTTAGTACTTATATGTGTTATATATATATATAGCATCAATTGGGGGAGGGGAATCTGTCACCCCGGTGGGACACCCTTTTGAGGGGACGCCCAAAATTGATTTAAAAGTTTATGAAAAACTAGCACTACCCGCCCGGCTATGCCCGTGTTAAATAGTGAAGAGACCAGTCGGTTCGCTATTATACATACAGTCGTGGTAACTTTTTTATGTGTAAATTATATTTCATTAAAATGTATAGCATTCTAAATACTTAAAAATTAGCCGCCCATGGCAATCAACCAGCGATATTACACATTTAAGCAACATTTTTTTTTTTTTTTGCAAAACATACACAGTAAAAAAAGAAAGAAACGAAACGAAACAAGAAAGAAAATATTTTAAAAAAAAACGCACTTTGCTTGTTTAGTTCAAGTACTCACACAAAAAGAACGATTTTAATCCATTAGAATAGTTTAAATTAATGAATTTTTGTCTTTGACAGTAAAACAGAAAGACGAATTTTGTAGCTGGCAGAAACAAACAGCAGCAAGCAAAACTTTGAAAGCGGATAAAACCTTTCATCCGAGCTCAAATAGGCAAATAACATATGTGCTAATTCACTGTAGAGAAAAAAATTAAAAAAATAAATGAAGGGTCCACTGGAAAAACGACCTAAGTCACATACTACTTTTTGAACTTTGCTTTATGTTTTATCAATTTGAATTTGGGTGTTACGGAAAAGTAGGCTCGTATAGTTAAAATTAACATTTACGTTATAAAATAATTGAATAAAACATAAAGCAAATTTCAAAAAGTAGTACGTGACTTAGGTCGGTTTTTCCAGTGGACCCTTCAAATAAAAATGTGAGCCACACGAAATAAAGTTTAATCCGTTAAAAAAAAAATAAAAAATAGCTGCTCCTCAAAATGCTAAAAACCGCAATAAATTTTAATTTGTTAAAAAAAATCTATCTTGCCTTTTTTAAAAATATATTTATTATCCGTTTAGGATGATAATACAATTTAATTATTATTATATAATTGTCATATTATTATTACATCATTATCATATGAAAACTATATTATTATTGTTATTAATATTATGATTATTTGTTTATTTATTGATTTATTTTTGTAATTTCTTAAATTGAGAATACTAAAAAATAAATGTTGTATGTAATACAACTTTACTTTTTTTGCTTGAGGAGTGGGAGGAAACACCACAAATCGCCACACCAACGCCACTATATATATGTAATATATATAATTGCTACAACTGCGGTAAAAAAGGAAAAAATATATATTTATCCCCTTCGATGATGGTTTTTAGCAATAATGTCTACGAAATGAATAAAAGTTTTAGTGTTGATGCGTCCTCAGATTTTTACGGTATGATTCTTTTGTCTCGGAAAATAAGTTCGACACTAACAGCTTGGTTGCTCTTTTCTCTGCATTATATCTGACATGTAACTCACATCAAGAGAAATGCTCCAAACAATTCCCTATCTAGCCTGCCATTTTTCCACGGTATTTCCCCCCATTTTCAAGGCGGAAATGCCGCGCCCGGTCTTTTATTTCAATTAGCCCCTAATCAACCTCGCCCGTTTATTTGAACCCCGGCCCGGTCATTGGATTCGCTCCGATCGGAACCTCCTAGAAGCTGCTGCTGCTCCGACTCGAAATGGGGGAAACTTTTACCTGGTCTTTCAATCGCAGGGACAATGAGAATAGATTTTGTTTCTTAAAGCGGCCATTTTTCAGAGTTTTGTAATGAAGCTAATGTGACTGGCTGAAAATGCATTTACTTCCATTTCTGCGATACAGAGTCTCGTTGATATATGATATAACTGAAAAGTCAATATAAAAATTGTGAGGTATTGGGGAATGTTTAAAGCTAAGAGATTTTTCCAGATTATGGAAAAATTCTATAGTATTACATATAGAATTATTTGTGTTCCTTTTAATGCAGCTTCTTTTAGAGATAAACCTATAAGCTTTTCTCCGAAAATATATTTTCGTAAATCCCTCATAAATAAATCTCGAATAAATCTCTGAAATACTGACATTTTGATGTGCAATCATCAAATTAAATTCATATTATTTCTGGATGCATGAAAGTTTTTTATGTGGAGATTTAAATTCTCCCCCCTCCCCCCATCCTTTTTTTAAATATTTTCTTTTTAAAAAGTAGTATAAGCTTTGCATTGCTTAAAATCCCCCGTTTTTTCCTGTCTTCTAATGCAACTCTTGGTTCTTCAAGAACTCGTATTGCCACAAAGTTGTTGTATTACCGGCAAAAAGTTTTTTAAAAGGAGAACATAATTAAAAAGGCAAAATAAATCAGTTTCAACCAGCCAAATTTATCTTTGCTTTCTTTGCGGTTTTAAACATATTAGAGCTAATATTAAAGAAGATACTCGTAAAAATTCACAAATTGATTATCGATCGAAATAAAACAATTAGATGACGACTCTGTGTATTATTAATTTCGTAATCACTTGTTTTTATTGAAAGATTCCTGAATCGTCAAGAAAATTTCGTCATTTACAACGATTCTTTCCTTGCGCGATCAAGTGCCTTAAAAAAGTTACTACACAAATTTCGCCAATTTGACGAAAGGTTTGCTCGGAGCATTTTTCACGAAGCCATTTCGTCCAATACGACAAAAGTTTCGTGAGATTTGAGCATGCGTTTCTGAGAATGCATACTGCGAATAAACTACAAATGTGGCGTCGTTTACAAAATGAGATTTCTCCAAATTAAGCACGATAAACCGAAATTAACAGCTTCAATCTCACAAAATGAAATTAACAATTTCAGTTTCCATTATGACATAATAAAAAAAATGCTCAGGAGTAACTTTGTGCATCTGCTACATGCAAGCAGATGTGTATATTAGGAGGTAGTTGCACTGGCGCAAATAGGATCAAACAAATTTTTTTCTCCATTTTATAAAGCCTTCAGAGTCAAGTTAAAAGCATTTAACTCGCAAGTAGCTCTTCAGGACAGACGCTGATTTTTGATCTACAACACAATTAGCCGAAGATATTGAAATTAGCCGAAGATATTTTGTTTTCAAGTCTCAGGAAACTTTCCATAAATTTTTAGTTACTGAGTTTCAAGAAACTGCCAGAGATTTTTATTTACTAAGCTTCAGGAAAACAGAGATGTTCACTTGCCAGTTCTCAGAAAACTTACCAAGTATTTTAACTGGCAGCACTCCTGAAGTGGATTTTACTCGACTTATTTCTGAACACAACTTAAAAGTATAGTTTTCGGGTAATTTTTCTTAGAAGTTAAACCTTCTTAAGGGGACTTGGCACCTTTCAAATGTAGAAAATGGCTGAAAATAAATAACGATTTTTCAATTTTTTGCTTAAAATGTGGTTTGACTCTCCTGCCCAGACAGCATAACTTCGTCCTTCGGACGTCCAAATGATGTCATTTCAGGACTTTTTCGAAAAAACAGGACGTCTGAAGGACGTGTTTTTTTGATCCTGGGACGTACTGAGTACGTCCCAGGGAAGAACTAATGTCCGCGGATTGTCTGTCCTCAATTGGTCCTAAGGACGTCCGATCGTTCATGTTTAGGCTATATTTTGGACTAGCTCTCAATACGGTCCCCAGGACGTTAAGAGGACAACATATCAAAACGTCCTAAAGACATTCCAGGGAGGTCCCCAGGATATCCAATGATGTCATTTCAGGACATCTTCGTAAAAACAGGTCGTCCGAGGGACGTGTTTTTTTTATCCTACGAAGTACAAAGTATATCCCAGGGTAGTACTAATGTCCGCGAATTGTCTGTTCTCAATTGGTCCTAAGGACGTCCGATCGTTCATATTTAGGCTTTATTTTGGACAATCGCGCTGTAAGGTTCCCAAGACGCTAAAAGGACAATACTTCTAAATGGCCTAAGGACATTTCAGTGAGATCCCTAGGACATATGTGACTGTTCCGGCCCTCTTTTGGACATACAGATCATTGCTCCCCAGGACATTAAAACTACAACATATTTAAATGCCCACAGGACGCTTCCCTCGTTAGAATGATATCCCAAGGATGTCAATGAATTATTTGTTTATCCTCCCATGTCTTTGAGACTATTTTAGAATATTCCCATGACTTTAGATATTACTCGGTGTTTATACCCGCAAGATGCAATTTTAATACATCAATTCAACAGTAATTTGACTTTTTTTTTACATGTATATAATTCCTCTGATTAAATGTTCTAAAACAGTTATCTTGTAAATGTAAATTTGTAGCTTGCAGCAGGAAATACTAAGGTTTTAACCAAATACTACTTTGAAAAAGAAGTATCCACAAAACAGCTACAGGACTGAATAAAACCAGTTGTGAATATTTTTTTTAATGTTAACACTTTGAGCTATATAATCATATACTGAAACTTGCAATTTATCATTTGTTCATTATGAAAATGATAATAAGAGTACTTTAATAAAAATAGTATAATCGTTCTGAAACAATTTTTGCATACAATTAAATAGGGACTACTACATATATCAGCAATTTAAATATATAATTTGTCTTTAAAATCTTTATTTGAAATTTCCCTTAAGCAACCCATATTTATATTTTTAACTTCTGCTCGTTTGAAATACAAGTTATACCAATACTTCAAGTAAATAATTTAATGCACGAGGAAAATATTTTCAGCGAACTTGTGATAACTTTTGTTTCTAATTTCATGTTAACTTGGAATTTAATAACAAATGATATGACAATCACTGCTTAGAGTAAATAATTATTCATACTTTTTTTTAAAACATGTTGTACTATTGGATTCATATTCATTCTCATTTTGAATACGTCACAATACACAAAGTTTAAAATTTCAATGAAGTGCATATATATATATATATATATATATTATTTTGAAAATGCCTCGAGAAATTTTACCAGAAAACAACTCTTAATATATAAATATAATTATATATATTCTATATAAAATATAATTATGATTTTTTTTATTAAATGATAGTACTATAATTAAAATCAGAAATGATATAATAATTAGTTGATAAAGAGTTCTCAGTTTCAGAATCAGAAAAATCATAATAGAATAAAAATTGAAAAAATGAAATAAACACACGGTTCAGAATTTAAAACCTTTTTTTATTATTGAAACAAATTAGTACATAGTTATAAAAATCATGGAGATGGGAAAGTTTTTCATCACTTTCGCTTTCTCCTTCTCTGGACAGGAAAAAATTATGAAAGCAAATAATTATTCACATGTTTTGAAGTAAAAAAAGGATGACAAGTGCAAAGAGGAAAATAAATTATGATTTAACTCTTTGAAATTTCCCTTCACCTAGCTTTGTTTCCTAACAAAAATTACCCCCTCCCCCCTCCAAGTATTTTTCGGTTTTATGAGAATTACTTTTTGTTTTGAAATAGTTTATTTTAATATATTGTTTGTCAAAACCCTAAATACCATTACATGATTTAAAGTACAAGTAATATATTTCTATGACTACTGAAAATGATATCCATGACAATGATAAATAAAGATAGTTTGCTTTTATGTATATTATTTTTAATTAAATTTTCATTACTAATAAGCATCCTAATGATGAGAATAAATTTTCTTACAATTCATAAAATATTGTTCAAAGAAATCCTAGAATTCAACTATTTAAATACAACAAATGACAAACAACTTTTAAAAATATAAATAAAGAAAATAAATGCCAGTACGGACAAACTGATATAAGAATAATTATTAAATACAGTAATTCAGGGAAATTTTGAACCTTGGGGGGGGGGGGGGTAACATTGAACCACGTCATATTTTTTAGTATATTTGACTGAACTTGAAAATTAGGAGTAGAAAACTGAGTTATAACCTATTTGGCTGAGTGTAGCACTGGACCTTCTATTTTATTTAGTCAACTATACTAAAAGAAATAACGTTTTTCAAAGTTACCCTGAATGACTGTAGTACACATACGTATAGTGTTTAAGATTGCCTGATAGTTTTTCTGGGTTTTTCCTGATCGTTAGGCAAATAGCAAAATTGTGATTACAGCACTCTACAAACAGGTAATGATACATAAGTAATTTATATGAAGTTCAAAATAATAACACAGGCATTTAATGTAGAAAAATTATAGTCCAAAAGCAGCCAACTTAATAAAAGTATATAAACAGAAATAAAAAAGAATAGTTTAAAATGTTTTTTTTTTTTTTTTTTAAAGATAGGAAAAAAATTTCTACTCAAATTGACCATTAAAGGGTTTTTCATTTTTGCAATCAGATGGTGTAGACTTAGGGAAAATATGAATATCACTGGGTCTACATTCTATCATATTAAATCTACTTAACAACGTAATTACATAAGATTATTGATCCATTATCAAACTATCAGACGTGAACGTCAATCTAATATACTTAAGAATTCAGAAACACTTTATGATTTTGACATGTTAATCTCTTTAGATAGTAAAGAAATAAGTACTTTAGTTTCATTGATCTTTGGGCCTGCTGCTAACATATCATCTACATAAAGAGCAATTATAATTTTATGATTATCACTGTTACGAATAAAATACAAGGTCTATTATCAACAGATTGAAAATTTATTTTGAAACAAATTCAAGAAACCTCTGAAACCATTGACGAGGTGACTGTTTTAATCCATATAAACTATTTTAAAGTTTACATTTTCGTCCACTGTTATCATCATATCTTAGGGCTGATCCATAAAAACAACTTCATCTAACTTACCATTTTAGAAAGCTGTTTTTACATCTTAAGCAAATGCATGCAATTCTTCATTTCAAATCATCACAAGCATTAAACGCAAAGCTGGCATACTTATCACAGGGGAAAATGTTTCACTGTAATCCACTCCTTTTCGCTTATAGCTACGCGAAACAAGACGTGTTGCTCCGGGATCCACAATAAATTCATTCTTTATAACATTTCCAGAAATGAAACATACTGCTGAAAAAAGCACACTTTTCTTCATTTTAAAGTTTAACAACTTTCAGTTACGTTTAAAATGTACCAGTTTGCCACAATTATTTATTATTTCTTCCAAATTTCACATGCACTGGTTTCATCTTTAAGTGATATTAGAACGCTATCACTTAGTAGTGAGAACATGAAAGCATACGCCGCTTCTAAATAGAAAAATTCGTTTTCTGTCGCCATCAAAAAGCGATACTCCACAAAGTTCCTTTTCAGAACACATCCTGTCCGATAAAAACAAAAATTAAAAGCAAAATTCTCTCGCAAAACCACAACGAAACGAATCGATTAAGGCTATGAAAACATCTGCATATTACTGTATTCGAGAACCACGTTCTGCTGATAATAGACAAAATAACATCTTGAGCAATATATTTAACAGATACAGTACAACTGACGACACAAAGAACATGATAAGTATTTATAAACTTTGGTGGATTAACCGTCTGAGTCAGAACAGAATTGACGCCAGCTCATTGCCTTCAAGGCCAAGTATTGAGAGGTCTCTTGCGGTTTTCGAGAAAATCTTTCTCGTGTTTATAAGAAAATATGCGTAAATATATTATGTGGAGTAAAATTAATCAACTTTATATCAGCAGTAACTTGAGAAAACATAAATTGATATTAATTTTCATTCAGTTTTTGCTATTTTTGCTTGAAATAGCAAAGATTTCAATTTTTTCTAAAAAATAATAAACCTGTTTTTTTCTTCAGTAAGCCCTTAAATAAAGAAGGAAAAAAAATCTTCCAAGTTGACAAAGATATCCTAAAAACGTATCATTTAGTTCAAAGGCGGGATATCTTTTGAATGAAGTCCCTGGGACATCCGAAAAGAAAATCCGTGGTACGATCTGAAAGAATGCGGATCACTTTTGGACATCCGTAAGCGAAACAAAATGTTAGGTACAAGGACGTCATGCTTGACGCGTCTATGGATGTCAAAATGTGGACTTCCTTAGACTTACGATAAAAATTGGATGGTTCGTGTGAAATTTTACAATTTCGGAGAAAATATTTCTTACGTCTTAAATACAGCAGGCGTAAATATATTATGTGCAGGAAAATTAATCAATTTTTTATCAGCAGTTAACTTTAGAAAACATAAATCAGCATTATTTGTCATGTAGTTTTAACTATTTTTGCCTGAAATGGTAAAACGTTCAACTTATTTTTTAAATATTGAACCTGCTTTTCTTCTGGTAAACCGTAAAATAAAGAAACAAAAGAAAAAAATTACAAAATAAAAATTGTCTTCTAAGTTGAGAAAAATATCCTACAAACGTATGATTTAGTTCAAACTCGGGATATCCTTTGAGCGCAGTCCCTAGGACATCCGAAAATCAAGTCCGTGGTACGACCTGAAAGGATGTGGATCACTTTTGGACGTCCGTAGGTAAAACAAAGTGGTAGTTACAGGGACGTCCTGTCTGACCCATCTGAGGATGTCCAAATTTTATCGGTTTTGGCATCGGACCAGATTTGGACGTTCTGGACATAAAATGGACATCCAAAGGACGTTTTGTGCTGTCTGGGTGGTATATCTGAGCGAAGTTTTGAAGCGATACAACCAATATAAATGTAGTTAAGAAGTAAGAGAACTCAAATCTTTCTGATGTTTTAGTAGGATTTTGTATTCTTTAAACTGCGTTTTCTCGGTTTGTGTGTTTTCGCCATATTGTAGTACTTAAAATGCTAAAACTTCTATATATTCATGTAGCAACTTGAAATTTTTTGTGTGTGTTCGATATGATGTGCTTGGATAAAATTAGGGATGGAATTTGCTATATATTTTCAAAAAAAAAAATTTTTTTAATGAAAATGTAACAAAAGTCGCTTTTTTTTTCTGTTTCTACCATCGATGTAACTTTGTTTCTACCATCGATGTAACTTTAAAAACTTTTTTCTCAAAAACTAATTAATTAATAGCAAAACCCATCCCTAAAATTGTAAACCATACTATAATAAGTACTTTTTAAAAATTTGGTAAAAAAAAGTCAAGAAATGAAAACGAAGAAGGAAATTTAAAATTGTTAAATAATTTTAAAAAAATTAAATTTTAGAATTTTCTATTAGTTGAATTTTGATTTTTCATGTGAAAATCATTTTGTTGAACAATAGCACATCATAACATACAAATGAAATAGGTAAAAGTTCTTAAATTAAAAAAAAATGTCAGAAGGTGCGAAGTCCCCTTTTGGAAGAACTACCAAGAAAATAAACGTACGACAAAATAAAATGCTAAGACTTAAAGAGAAATGTCAGTAAATAGATTAAATTCCATTTAAAATCATTAAACGACAGCTATCACCGTTTATTCAAAAAGTACCACTGATTATTTATTATATGAGTAAAATTTAATACTACTGAAACGTTTTTCTAAGCGCGTTGTTGACAAACTACTAAGTTAAATGTGTTTCTTCTCGCATTTTTTTTTTTAATCGATGAACTTAGAACTTCACTCTAATTTAAGACGCAGAAGGAAAAATATCTTTCTTTCAAAATTTGTATTCTAAAATATATTTCAAGAATTTTCTCTTTACTTGTTGAAAACGGTGTTTAATGTTTTCTAAAAGTTTCTAGTGCATAAAAGATTTATGTAAACATTTCTGTTAAAACTAGTTTTTTTTAAGTAAATAAAAATGTTGTAGTTTTCTATGTTTATTTTCACGGGTTCAGTTTGTTAATTTAATAGCATAATTCTGCGGTTCTATGCAAACATAACGGTTTGAATGTGTTGACTTTAATTTCTGAATGCCTTAGTTCTTCAAGAAATGAATTAAGCGTGAGTTCGATGTATATGGAAAATCTAAAGTGATGTATTTATTGTGCCATGATATTATTTACTATTGTAATCATTTGCACTAGTCATAAATTTTAAATAAAAACTAGCCTACTTTTGGTTGTAGCTGATCACATCAAGGCGTAATAAATCCTGAAACAGTTTTGATCAGGTATATATTAGTAAATATATTTTGGTTCACTTAGACATTTAGTGATCTGCAAAATAAAGCTGTAATAAGTAAAGCTTTTAAAATATTTTAACATGCTTTTGTTTTTAAATACTTTTAAAATCATTTTGTTTTTAAATCATTTATAGGTAAAATTCTGTTTCGTTTGGGCCGATTATGTTGATGTAATTGGGAATTTTCTAATATATTTACATTTGTAACATAACAAAATGAGTTGCATAGTTAACAAAAAAAAAAACCTGCTTCTCAAAATGTATAAACGGTAAATTGGAACCGACAGTCCCATTTATATTGCTTTTTACTCATAACTATATCTGTTTGTCTTCCTACAGTGACCGTTAAAAGTGTCTTCAGTAAATTGTCTCCCGAGCATGCGAAGTATACTTTAGTTCTGAACCATCCATAGCTTGGACACTATTTTTAAATAAATTCCAAAATGTTGTAATTTTTGAGGCATATATTCCTACCTGATCTTATTAACTCATGTAAGTGCATTTCGATGAAAATTTTCTACTCTTTCAAAATTTCACTTCTTGTTTGCGTTATCCTTTCCAATGAAGGGATTGCTTAGTCTCTTAAAGTAACTGAATAAACCCAGCTGACAGTTTTCCTTTTGTTAAAAGCACTTTAAAAATTTTTATTCCTCTTTATGGAATATTAAATTAAGAACGCACCCTTCTGTTATATTATCGGCTTCCAGACTGGAGTTCTTTCAACGAAGCTGTGGCATTCTTGGAAGTCCATGTTTTAGCGAAAAATACATCCATCAGAGCCTTTAATAGGATTACATAAGCCTTTCAATCTCTTTCACGTCAAATTTCTTTTCTTTTTTGGCGTTACCCTTCATAAAGCCTCGGTCATTTGACAACAAAAAGTAATGTTTTCGCCATTTTGAGTCACTCCTTGTGTCCTTGTCGTGGAGCACAGCTTTTAATGGCGATTCCTCAGTGATTCTATAGTCCCTTTTTATGGAGATAATGACCGTTGAAGTGTCATATGACCTTATGTTAGATGCATATATTTGAACAAAAATCGTAGCTTCTTTATAGATAGTTTTCTGCATCTTTGTACATACATCTATGTTTCGCAAAAATCACCGTATTATAAAGGTTCCTTTCTTTACAAAGCACTTTATGCTTTTATTTTTAAGTATACTATTTGTAAAAACTTTCAAATTGTTAACCGAATGACACCCTCATCCCTTTCTAAGGTGCTTTGAAAAATTAGTTTCAGCGTGATAAAAATAACTAAATAAAACACAATTAAGATTTAATTATCGCGTGTTTCTTCTGTATCATGTCATTTGAGCTAAATTTGCAACGTTAACTTTTAGTTTCGTTTCTCGCGAAAGGCCTTAGTTCCATTCGGAAATGGAAAAAGTTTTCTTCTACATAACTGGCATAAAAAGTCATTTCAAGCGAGATTTTACTTTTTTATCCCCAATGCCAGCAATATACCAAATTTTGTAAAAACTAAGCAACACTTTTGATTACGTACAGATAAGTTCAACACTGTTTTTTTTTTTTTTTTTGCTCATTATCTCTTTTTTCCCTAACAGTTACGCATTTACTTTTTTTCTTTAAATACTTTTCGTTTATTACCACTACTAAGCTTTAAGATTTGCCTTTATGCAATTTTTTTCTTTACGCGTTATCCTATCTAGTTTTGTTTTGTATCTCAGGTTTAACATTTGTTCGATTTCGGTGTTCCTTCAAGAACAATTATCTTAAATTATCGGATATTTTTTTTTGTTCACATCATTGTACGAGTACAATCAGTATGAGACAATTGATCATTTGTCTTATATAAATCATTGTATATTTTACCTTAAATTTTGAGTTCAATAAATTTTAAACTGAGCATATTTGACTTAAAACAGTTTTCGTTGATTTTATTGTCTGAATATTCCTCCCGCAACTATAATTAATAAAATTCCTTCCTAAATCCCCATATATTTCACACTAATATTGTGCGGTAAGTATTATATGCATTAGAAATGCCCAAAAAATTAGAAAAGGCTGTAATATTTTTATTCGTATAAACACTCTAAATTATTATATTCTTTCTAGAAGCTCTAGATCTATCTCAATGAACGTTTGATTATTTTTGCTTGCATTTATACAGTCAGTAGAAAACTTGCTATATATTCTTTGTTCAAAGCTTTAAAAACTTGTAAAACAAAAAATTAACACCAACTTTTTCATCGAACAAATATCTAATTTTACTGCATTTTATAAAACCTAAATTAGTAAATAGCAGTGGTAAAATATTTATAATTTTCATTAGCTGGCGCTAGAATAAATTATCTTGAGCCTCCAACCAAATGTGTATGGGTCTTACCCCTAAGCTTTTTGTTAATCCGCATAATAAAAACCTTTTAGTTTCTGCGGAAACTCAACAACCGAATATAATATATATATTTTATATTTGACTGCTGTAATACAGAAACATTATTGCTATTATTATTATTGTAAGAAGTAAGTGAAGTAATCTATGTGTAAGTTTGTAGGGATTGTTTACTAAAACTACTTTGAAGAGTGGTTGCCCACATATTTTAAGTACACAACCAATCTTATAATGCTAAGAGCGGCAAATCTTGTGAACGATGGGTTGTAATCCTTGAGCTCCGCTAAAAGTTACTTAGAATTCTTAAGATATAAAGCTTTCGAGAAGCACAAGATTACATTCAAGACAAATGTAGCATTTAAAATTCAGGGTTAGTAATAAATGGAAAATGGAATTACATTGAATTTTGGTAACGGTGGTAGTATTTTCTCCCTTTTGGGTTTTCCTTTGATCTATAAATTACATTTAAATGCGTTTATTTTATCCATTTATGTACTCGTCAAGTATAAATTGGAGATTTTGTGGCTCAGTATTTCCAAGTACTGAGGATTTCGTGGAAAGGGACTACTTTCATGGCTGAAATTCACCATTTTAGGTCCAGCTCGCATTGTCTTTGTTCGAATTTCGAGCTCTTACGTAATGCAACAAAATTAGAAAACATCTTTAATTCTAGTATTTCCAACTGTTTTAGAAGGGAAAAAATAATGCAAATACTATTTTGCGGTTACTCTTTTTTATTTTTTATCTTTGGTTTTCTTTTAAAATAATATAAATTAGTACTTTTTCAAACTTATTGCTCTGAAAATATTGTTAAAAAAATTTATTTAAAAAATTAGAACCCCAAACATACTAATTATTTTCAAGTATAATTGTTTAAAAATGATTGCACGAGGCCTCAAATACAAGTATACATGAGTGAAAATGAGTAATTGTGTTTTTCAAAATAGAGACTTTACTCGGAAAAATACTCGAAAATGAGTACATTTTCCTTATTTGACAGCGCTTGTAGCGATTGATCAAAGGGCTGTTCCATTTATAGACTAGAATAAGTAGCCTATAACCATCGTTTTATGTCTTGAATCAATTATTTCTATACATTTTTTTGCTATTTTTATCTGTTACATGTCAAAATGTCAAACGTGTGCATACAAATTTGATTATGTTATGAATGTTTTTGGCTTTTAAAAACTCTTAGGGAATTGAATGTTAGATTTGTTTTAAAATGAGTTTGTCAGGCTTCCAGTTCCGAAATCCTCAAGACTTTATAAGAAAGGGGGGGGAGTCGAAGAATTGGAAAGCAGTTCCTAAAAGTCAGGGAAATGTTAAGGCTATTCAGAGAGATTGACAAAAGCGAGATAAGGGAGAAAAAAAATCCCCTAACTTCTTAAGCTTTTCTATATTCAGTAGATGATTTAATTTCATCCCAATACGAAATCCGTAAATGTCAGGATGTAACGGAAGCTCATTGAAACCTATTTAAAGGTCTTCAGAAAGGATTTTTTTCCTTTTAAATATATAAGTAAAAATGTCATTGATATCTCATGGTTCTGAAAAATATAGAGAAACTTGGAAAAATCGAAGAATTTTAACTCAAGAAATATAACTAAAGCCTGGTAAGGTTAAGGAAATTATTTCGGAAAGGTTATCGAAGAAAATCTGGGAAAATCATTTGGAAAGATCTGGAGGAATTGTGCGGAAAAGAAATAGAGAAAATTGTTTTGGTAAATTCAGGGAACTTGGTATTGAAAAGTTGGTTTTCTTTAGAAAAAAAAGAGAAACACTAAGAAGTCGAAATTTTTGTATTTACAAAAGTCTTCATCATTCTGAACCATGTATTGAACCCTATTTACACAACTATGTAGATGTAATCAGTTTCGAGTATTACAAACTTCGTATTGTAGAGAACTAGGTGAAAGGAATCGCCATCCTACTCAACATATTTTATGCTACTCTATAAAGTGAGTTATTTTGTTGTAACGATAACAAAGATTTACCATTTTGAATGAAATATAGTTACGTCTCATGGCGATTAAGAAAAAGTTATCATTTTTGCATATACAACGATACTTAAAACTAAACTTTACTAGAAAAATCTGAACCAACGTTATTGTAAGTGATGTATTTTAATCTCAGTTTTTAAAAAACTACCTAAAATAATGTTATAATAGATATTTAATCCGGGTATCTACAGGTCACGAAAGGCCCTAATTTAAGAATTGGTCACAAAAGTAACTATAAAGTCGCGAAAAATAAGAGTAGGTCACAGTTTTCAGCCCAACGAGACCCCCCAAGCAGACACCGTATATCCGGTATCCGACAGTTTTTTAAATATCTGGAATTAGTTTCAAATGTCAGAGCCGGATGTCCGGTAGGTGTACTCCATACAGGGGACACCGGATATCCGATATCCGGCAGAATCAATATCTGATGCATCACCGAACGGTCCCGAAAAAATCCCAAAATTTCACTTTTGAAAATCTGTAGAGAACTGTTAATTCATAATGTAAGATTTACAAGACATTGGATAATTTCTGAATGTAAGCTGAATTTTCACTTTTGTCATGCTTTCTGAAACGTATGTAGGAAAAACTACCTCTTTTCGTGTAGATTTTTTAAGAGGTATTTCTTTAACCCTTTTATTTCTCACCATTATAAATTTTAAAAACTATTTTTCATACCAACGAATGTAAACATCATAACAATATTAAAAGAATCAACTGTTTGAAAGTGAACAAATAATGAAGCGGGAGACACATTAAATGCTCCTGGAAGCAAAATTCCGAAATTAACGACATCCATAATTATTTTAATCCTCATGTAATTAAAATTCTCAGTTTTAATAATCCTTTTCGCTACACTGTCGCACATAAACTGTTTTGACACAGTGATTGGAAAATATTTTAATCTTACGCCTGATGAAAGAAAGGGTTTTTAATGTGTCCTCTTCTGCCAAATAAAAGGTAGTTGTCATTAAAAGACGAAAACAGCTTCAGAAGTTGTTTGAGTTGGAATATTTTAAAACTTTAAACTCGCTTGAATAACTTGAGCTAAATAGTTTGATCTTCATGAATAGACTTAGAAATTAGTCTGGCTTAAGGAAATCCTAAGATTTTAACGATTTTTTAAAAAGCTCATCAAAGAGAGTCAAAAGCCCCAAGTCATTAAATCACGTGCATATTATTAAGGATGAATTTGAAATTTAAAACTGCAGCACTTCCTGAAAACTTTATTTCACTCGGCTTATTATAATACCTCCGTAAAAGAATAAATTTCCCTGATTTAGCATATGGTTTCGTGTTTCTGGTTACTTAAATGTCTCAGCTATCAGACATTTAATACTTTCTAATAATAAACGTGAAAACTTGCAAGGTTTCAGTCATACAAATTTAAATGTACGTTAAATATAACTGTAGGTTGTTTCTGTTTTCTCCTCATCACATCATTTGACTTCTTTTAATATTATTGGTTGCAAACCTGAATTTTATTATAGTGTTCCTATGTAAGGTTGTACGAATAGTATCGTAACTAGCAGAGAACTAATATTTTCCACTTATTGCCAACTTTTGTGATTTTAGTCGAAAAAACATTAATTGATGCTGCTGTTATTTATCATACTAATGTGCTAGGTAGTAAATATTCCAAAAGTGGGTTTTGTATTAACACGAAGCAGTTATTCAATAAACTATAGTAATATTTTATTTTATAATATTCATAGATATTTGTTTTAAGTTGTTTATAAAGTTTAATAATGGAATTGAAAAAACCCTCCAATGGTATGATGGAAACATAACTGTATTGCCCGCAGATTTGCTCGCGCTGCTAAGTCGTCAAAAGATCTTTTGAAACTCCTAAATCTAAGTTGCTCTGAAAAGTTTGAGAGCTTTTTTCTTAGAATTGCCTGGCTATTCCGCTTTCTTATTTTGTCTATTGAAAGCGCATAAAGTGGACCATAATCCTACAAATTTCAATCTCGAAGTCAATTTCCCAACTCGTGTGTTCTCCTCGCCATATCAAGTTGAATGCGGTTTAAACTATGAAGCTGAATATTTGATACAACGAGCATTTCGTATTAAGCGGAGCATACGAAGTCTTTATATTAGGAATATACTATTTATTTGAATTTTTATTTAATTAATTATGGTATCATTCGAAGGATAAAGTAAAAGAGTTGATGCTTTTAAAATCATAAATTTCAAGCTTAAATGTACCGGCATTTAAAACTTTCTTAAAAGTTTGAAATTACAGATAATGTAGCATATCATTAAACTAGTTTTTTTTTTTCCTTTGGTAGCGAAAACGACACTTTGTCGCAGTTGTTTACTTTATATCATAACTAGTATATTTTTCTTTCCAGTCGGCAAGACAAAGGTCGCAAGAAACGTCGTAATCATAAAATGGCTCTTTTCAAATCCTGAACAGTAAATAAATGGAATGTTTTGTTTAAATTTCTTTCCCTTTTCTCTCTCTCGTACATATTCCTTGGAGATTTCTTGACCAAAAAGGTTTCAAAGAGTACGTAAACATCAATCCTAAGAGATAAAGCCATTTTCTGTTCCTTCCGAAAAGAATCTAAAAGTTTTCAGCTCCAAAGTAACTTTCTTAAAAAAAAGCGATAACCACCTGTTTTAAATTTTACTTTTTTTTAATGTAAAAACTTAATTATATCCTGAGAGAAACTTAAATGATATCTGGAAAAAGTTAAAATGTGATACTTTGAAATTATTTTAATGCTTGATGTTTCTCTTTATAATTTGCTCAGAGGAAAGTGAAGAAAATATTTTTGAAGCGAGACATCATTAATTTAAAAAAAAAATCTTTCAACTTTAAAATCAATTGAAGCGTATCAAGAACCGACTCGGTTAATGTCAAGCTCTGTACACATTGACATTAAACAGTTTAATTACATTAAAGTAGCGCTGAACTGCCATGTTAATTAAAAGAGAAAAATAATCCAATCCCCCCCCCCCCCCCCCAAAAAAAAAAAAACCTAATTATTTTACGATACTAAGAAATGTGAAGCAAATGAAACAGTGACACATATAATTTAATGTAACTTTGCTTATACAAAAAATATTTCGATTATCGTTTTTCTCCCTCACTTTTTATTCCCAGTAATTAACCAACTTTTTGTCGGCTTATAAAAGGATACGAAAAATCTTTTTTTTCCTCTGTATGAATATTTCTTCGTGATATTAGATGTTTAAGAAATATCTCTGTGTCACGTGGCATAAGCCACACAAACACATTTTATAATCACTAGAGTCAACGAGAAAGTCTGAATTTCGATAAAGTGTAATGTATTTCGGGCAGGCTTCCAGTTAAGCAAGGGGGAAAAAATCCCTCGAAGAAATTGTAATTCCATGATCAAAGATACGTTTTATATAATATAAAGTAACTGATTTTTTCAGTTTTTTAGTCGGAAATTTCTTCCAATTGAATGTGAAATTTTCAACGAACCAAAGTTGGTTGGCATTTTGCAAGTTAAGTTTTAATGTCATGGGATTTTTTGAAAATGTATAGTAATAGTAGATTTTTCTCTTGTAATGTTCATTTCGAAATAACAATGCAATGCTTACTCTGCTACGTTGATTCTGTTACTGATCCATAATGTTAAAAAAGTTTCGTTTGAAAGGGGTGTAAACTTTGAAACAAAAAAAAAATGCATTCATAACTGGAGAAATATTTTAAATCAATCACATTTTCCATATGAGTCTTCAAACAACTACAGTTATTACATCACATTTATGACCAAAAATCGTTTTCGTAGTTTTACATCGTTGCAAATCGACGAACTCCAGACCCTCAAAACTAATTTCTGATGTACAGCTTATTGAGATGAAGTAAAGAAATGCATCCTGCTTCCAAAAAAGTAATTCCTTACGAGAACTGGCAGACCAGTTTTACATGTGTACACGAATTTTTAACATTTTCAAGTAAACATATCAATTTCTCTGAAAACAATTCATATTACTTTTAATAATTTTAAAGATATGTGTACTTGTGTTAGTCGTTAATCTTTAATGCTCAATAGAAACTTATTGCTCTAAGAAATAATAAGATCTTTGAAAAAGATAACAGAACCCTTGTGCATAATTATACTGCCCTTGCTTCAGACTTTGTTTTCTAACATAACAGAACAATATAACAAAAGCCGTGTATTCATTTTCAAGACAAATTACTCAATTTCGCACAAAATATCATTATTTCGTTTATCATAGCTTTTTAAAATTTGCAGTTGAAAATATCATTTGTTTGCATTTCATTTTTCATAAGTCATACAATATTTGTCTGTTTGAAGAGCAATCAACATTAATTTTGAAAGCAATAATAGAACAATTATGTATTATCTCTTATTATTTTGATTTTATTTGCACATTGCATACTTTACAATCTTTAGCAGTCATTTTTAAGAAAGAAAAAGACACAAATGTGCTACAAAGAAAATTTATCGCAGTTAAAATTATTTTTTAAATAATACCCATTCACTGGCAATTTATTTTAAATTTGTGTATCATATATTCCCATCATCTTTTTACATACTTTTTAAAGTGTCATGCAATCTTTGCATGTCAAATTTTGTTTGCTTCCGATTTTGTTCTTGATCTTTTTACCTTCTGCGTTGTTAAGGTAAAAGAGTTGCAATTAAAAATAAAAATTGCGACTCTATGAAAATAAACACATTTAAAATAAAAATTGTAGTATCTCATAAAAATACTCACTTTACTTCACAAGCTCTTCCAATTATTATTAAAATATTATTTTCTGTCATTTTGTTTTTTATACGCTTCAAATTACAAGATTTGGGGAAAGTAAAAACTACTTATTCATACATACTCTTCAGTTGCTTCTAATGTTTTTTTTTTCTTTTGTGTTTGCAATAGGCATTTTTTACATGATATCGAATAGTGAGAATTTTATTAGCTACAAAACTAGACAAATGAATTAACTAATTATGGAATCCAAATTTTGATGAGACGTATTTTGTCACCTTGCTCAGAACATCACAGTTTAAGTGTTATAATAGATGTATGATAACGGGACTTGACTAAAAGTAGACCTCACTTTTGCATTTAATGTCTAAGACCTGTATACTTAAATTGAAATCTGCGAATGTAGTAGGGAAATCTAAATGTTTTTAAAATATCTACTTTTTGGGATAAAAATTTCGGCAGAGATTCTGGATCTCCAAGAGCATTAGCTAAAAATAACTGCTTTCAGTGGTTAATTGTTGTCACTACAACATTTAATAATTATGCGATAAATTAAATATTGAAAAGGTTGGAAAAATGTAACTTATATTAGGAAATACAATTCTACGAAACTAAAAGCCTGCTCATGTATGACACATCACGTATTATAGGAGTTGCTTTTTTTTAATAAATCTGTTTGAAATTGTTATAAAAATATCACTTGGCTTTCTGACATTTTATGCGTCATTAACTCATGCATGGCATCTTTAACGTTATTTTTCAAAAAAGAAGTACTAGAATTTTTATGAGCGACAGTAATTGCTGCTGATTTTAGTTCTTCAAATAAAAAAAGTGTTTAACTTTAAAATATGTTCTGTGTGTGGTAACCTTGGAAACATTTCACGGGTTTATTTGCCAAATCAATGAATACCGTCTCGCTTTGAACGTGGCTAAATATGGTGACGTGTGTGCTAGGGCCGACTGTTTTTTGAACTATAGTCTTTTAGAGGAAAGCCAATATCTAATGCGATGAGGCAAAATTGGATTATAGTGGCAAAGAAAAAAAAAGATGATAAAAAATGAAAGTAAAAAAACGGAACGAAAAACAAAGCGTAGAGCTAGCGGCTTCTTTTGAATTACGGTGCAAATGGATTTACCCCAGTCTCGTTAAATTTCAATAATCTTGAAGTCTTCGTCGTCGCGTGTAATTTGTTTACTCTTTTTCTTCATTTGAATGGTTTCCCCTCCTACGACGCAAAATCCTTTTGCAAAGCTGTTTTTAAAGGCATTGATTTGGACGGACGCGGCGCTTCATTTTTGCTTTTAATCCGTGCCGTCTCCTTTTCGTTTAAAGCAAATAGATTGTATTTGATTGCGACACATTTCGCTGATGGAGTTTTATGTTCCTACATGTATATGTGCGTTCCTCTTTTTCGTCGAACAAATGAAAATCTCCTTTTAAAAACTTGGCTCATATTTAGTCGCTTGTGAGAAAGGCAGAGGAAGAACAAATTAATTTTTCTCAGTCAACTCTATTCTTCTTTAATTGGAAGAGGAGATCGTTCTTTTATTTACATCAAGTTGCATTTTCCTCGGAATACGATGGATGAAGTGAAATCTTTGTGCATTAATTTATTTTCGTCGAAACCATTGCATCATTTCTTACTTAAGCCTGATGACCATAAAAATTTTATCTTTTGCATCAACCGAAGAGATAATTTATGTGAGAATATTTTTTTAAGGCCAGTGTTTTATTAAATTTTTAAAACATTTCCTAAAATAAATTACTGTCATGTTGCTTCCCCCTCCCCCTTTTCTGTCTTTATTTATTTATTCATAATCTGACAGTTTTCGTTGATTCATAATGCCTTTTTAATTCTACTAAATGAAGTACGTAAAATGTAACTTTTTGTTTCCTTCCGAATTCATACAAAGCGAGAGGAAAGTGAAGCCCAGCGAGAATAATATGAAAGGTTTTGTTTTTCGCCTATAATTATATTTTCTTGTCACTGAAGAAGGATTTTCTTGTACTTTCGGAACACGAGTATGCATTTTTAATTGCGAATTGATGCTCGACTACTTTTGATTTGTTCAAATATACAATACGGGTAGAAGTAATCTCAAGATTAGCATTAAATATTTTAAAATTAGCATTTAGTATTTTTAAATCAAGCAATGGGGGGGGGGGGGGGCTCAATGTCGAATAATACATCGTAATTTCAATGTTTTGAGCAGTACATGTACTCCGTATCACCTATTCCAGCTTTGCACATTAACATGTAGTATTATTATTTACTGCAATCTTCCTTTTATGGCCAATTCCGCACACCTTGAATGTTGGGAATGCCACTTAGCTTGAATTACAGCTACGACTTCCCATCCAAACTCAGTTGTGCAACAAACATGCTCTCCAATTAATGATACTGACAGGTAATTGTTTAACGAGGTAAGCCGTTGAAGGACGGAACGGGGTGGGCCTTGGTGTCGAATCGAAACTATTCGAATGCGGTTAAGTGACGAAATAAGGAATCTTACTCAATGGGTTGATAAGGAACTAATTTGAAATGTTGTACGTCAGTGCCCTCTTATTTTAGAGTTGCAATTTCCTTTCGTCATGAGTAAATAAGTCGAAAGTAGTAATCGATGTTTCATAATTATGTATTCTATAACAAATCCTATTTTAAGTAATAAGTTTATTTAACTCTTAACGCCCGATGTTTCTCAAATTTGATCTGATCAATACCCCGTTTCGATGTTCTAAATGTCGTTTTACTACCTGATAAAATTTGAGTTTCACTATCTTTCGCAGTAGGAAGCTGGGTTTTCGTCATCATCCAAACACCAAAATCTTCATTGGTACCATCTAGGAATTAAATATCGCTATCACCTTTCTTGTCAACTGTCATTTATCATCATTTTCCTGTTATACTTTTAAAAATTCCACTGTTTCCCCATTCATAAATGGTATAACTATTAACAAACTTTTTATGCCATTTGCTATATACTTTAATTATCAAAACAGTACAAAATTGCTCTTTTTTTATTATTGCATCTTAATAGCTTTGTCGCTCTTTATCTTAAGATTTACCTTAAAACGATTAGAAAGTAACAATTCTTTTTTTTTTTCCTGCTACGATACAATACAGGCGATAGGCCCGTACACAGCTATGTTTTCAATTATTTCCAAATCACATTCTTCTTTTCCTCTGATTTTTCCCTCTGACATTCTTCCTTTTGAGAAACCAGTGTTGAACTGTAGGACGGTTAAAATTTTAATTAAAAAAAACATATTCGCATTTAATGTCATTTTTATCCAGTTTAGGTTGCCAATCAATGGTACAAAATTTTCAATTAGTCAAAGGGAAGGGGGAGTAAAATAAAGCTTTCATTTTTTTGATAAATTTAAGTTCCAATTTTCCAATTTTGATGAAATAATGAATGATAGAGAGCGGGAGGGGGGGGGGGGGGGTTCTGAATTTCATCGAATTTTTGTTTATTCAGAAGAAGAAAATTATAAAGTTTTAACAAATTTGAATCAGCTTAGTAATACATAATGATGCATAAAAAAGACCCCAAAGGAATATTTTTATGCATTCCATTTTAAAAAAGGCATTTTGAAATTAATCGAAATGTATCTGTTTGGAGAAAACAAGGTTTTTCTTTGAAATTTATTCATTTCATTTCAATATGCTGAATTTGTTTTTCTTCCAGTTAATTTATTTAAATGTATCTCCGTAATTGCATCGATTTTTTTTTTCGTTTTTAAATCTGCATTTTAATAATGAATATGTTATTTTAAATTTCAAATTAAATGAAGTAGCATCGGTAGAAGAGCTTCAATTAAATTTATATGCATGCATGTTAATCGTAGGACATCTTCATTTGTAAATGAGGATTTTAATGTCCTAAAAATATTTTTAATGATTTTCCGAATCATTAAAGTCATTACATTTTCAAACTATTCTTTCTCGACAAATGATTTTAAGCCCTTGCATTTTTAAAGCTTTGCATTTGTACAGATAGTGGAGTATTTTTAAATTAAATTTCCTTTTCATTTGAGCAATGAAATATTAGGAAATAAAGCTTAGAGAGAAATATTTCATTCATTCTTTTTGAATACATGTGTTTAGAAAATGTTTCCCGGAATTTTCCCTTAAATAACTACAGCCGTTTTCCCATTTTGCTCTGTTAAATCGTATCCGTACATTAGAAGCAACATTATCTTTCAGTTTTCTTTTCTAGGTTTGATCTTCGTTAAATTTGATTTGAAACTCTAGATGTTAACTTTAATGCTTTAAAAATAATACTTTTATCTTTTTTCTTTGTCATAAGATACTATAAAATGTCCGGATTTTTTTTCAACACAATTATATTACTAGAAAAAGCATTACTTTTGATGTCTTTTTCAGGCTTTTGTGCGGATAAATTGAGGGATTTTTTTTTGTATCATCCTCGACTGTTTGAAGCGATGTAAAAAATAATAAAACACCAAAAATAAACCAAGTAATGTCAATTATCAGTTTTGGGATTCAGGTCAAAATATCAAATTATTCCCGTGCTTTCATTCTTTTTTCTTAATTTTGAATAGATGCAAGCCAAAATGTAATGTATAAGGATATCATAATACATTGATACATTATGCATACATATTATAATATGACCAAGTGATTTTCTCTTGAATATTTGTCAGGCTAACCAAGAAATGCCGATTATGGTATTTCAGGCTCTAATTTACAGTGCTCTTGCAACTGACTTTTTAAATTGACAATCGGTTGCTGTCAATTTGACCTTTTTCATCTAGTTTTGAATTTGCTGTCACCTGGCTACCTAAAAATCATATTACATCTGAATACTTTACATCAAGATGATAAAGGTATTTTAAATAATAATACAGGAAAATCTTTTCTTTAACGTTTAGGTGTTGAGAAAATGCTAAATGACTCATTCATTGTTTAACACTAGCGATAAATAAAAGATAAAATTCGAGGGTGATTTTTCAAAAGAGTTTGCTGTTTTGCTGTTTAAAAAAAAATCACAAGTAAACTACTTTAAATTTGACTTTTAATTACAAATTCACAGCACAATGACGAAAAATGCAAACAAATGCTCAATTAATTACAATTTTTGCCGTTACGACCAACAATGTTCATGAATTGGTGAATTGGAGAGAAGAGAATGCGATAAATAAAAGGTAATGAATAAGCGTGATTTTTCAAAAGAGTTTTCTGTTTTTCTCTTCAAAAAATCATAAGCAAACGATTTTAAATTTGCTTTTGAGCTACAAATTCACAGCACAATGATAAAAAATGCAAACAAATACTCCATTTTAGTTGTTCCCTTTTGCCGTCAACAATATCCATGAGTTAGACAGAAGAGAAAAGATAATGGATAAGCGTGATTTTTCAAAAGAGTTTTCAGTTTTGCTCTTCAAAAAAACATAAGCAAACGACTTTAAATTTGATTTTGAACTACAAATTCACAGCACAATGACAAAAATTACAAACAAACTCAATCTATTATAATCGTTTCGACAATTGCCATGAATTGGAGAAGAGAATGGTGTTACTCGCAGAAATTCGGATGCTCGTTTAAATTATGCGTGTATATCAGTCGCTTTTAACGTTAATTTTCCTTCCAGTTATTGAATTAATTCGCTGACACCTCGGCTCGTCTTTTGCCTTTCCGCGTAGCAAAATCAATTGGAATAACACGTTAGTAGCTCATCGCTTATTCCTCATGTGGTTTCTGCTCTGCAACGCACGAGACTGCATCTGTTGAAATAGAGAAGGAGAAGAAGAGAGTACAAGACCCCGATTCTATTATTAATGAAGTGGACGTAGCCAGGTTTTCTCTGCAATTTCACCGAAAAATATTGCTCTCTTTGTAGCCAACTCAATAAAGCGAACCTGGCTACATCCCCAGCAACTAGATTTTATCTAAAAATCCCCATCTCTCGTCGGATAGAAACGAAGCGCGGAAAAGGGCTTCCAGCTTAAAAGCGAATTTTGTTTTTGGAGAAGAACTGCAAAAATCAAATTTTCAGCATCTTTTCAAAAGATTTCTTTTCAATAGGCAGTGACATTGTGCATGTATTGCAAAATGTCTTAAAGCTTCATTTTTGAAAAGCTTTTTACTTATTGGGAGAGTCGTAGGGGTTTACTGGTGAAGCGATTTTTTTTGTCAAAATTTTTGCTAAGAGTAAATTTCAGTGAGATGATTCAATATTTACTGACATCAAAGATACATCTTGAAGAGAATGCGGCAGGTAGTCCAGATTGATCATCTATCAATCTTAAAGTGATTTATAATTCTGGAGACAAGTTTTCATCCTGAAAAAACGTGGGGAGACTTTACTACGGAAATTTCCGAAAATCTCTTCTAAAATCATTATTATATTCTTCCGTTCTGCACTTTTGGTTATCAGTTAACGGGGTAAGGGGAAAAATATTTTATCTTTCAGCGCGGATTTTTTATCAGGAGAACGGCGGTAACGTAATTTTATTACTAGATTATCACACCATGTTTCAGATGGTGTATTGTGTGTTTTAGTATGACAAGTTCCTGGGCTCGAATCCATGCGAAATATCACTTCATTAAATGAGACTATTAAGCGACAATTTCGACTCTATTTCTCGTTTTTTCATTCATACGTTTGCTGGTTTTCACCTATTTGACAAGAAGCTATTGGGATTTAGGGCTGTACTTTGGCGTGTGCGTGTTTACTCCCGTGAGGTAGATTTTGATGCAATTTCATTTCAATTCACCTTTCCAAACTTTAACTTTCTCGTAGTACAGGTGCAACTGGATGAAATTAAAACCAATTTGACTTTTTAGGGGAAATCTAGGAACTGTAAAAGTAATTACTAAAAATTGAATCTATAAGGAATATTTTCTTTAAGTAAGTATTTATATTTACAAAATTAAAATTTCATGCTTCGTCAAAGTCGTCAAATCGCGTCTAACTGCTTAAGATCCCCCCCCCCCCCCAAATGCGAAATGTGTGTTTGTCTTTTAACTTAATGTTTTTGAAAAGCATGTGCACAAGTGGTTAAGCTCAAAGTTCATTTATTTATTTTTATATTAGCAAACAGCTATATTAGCAAATAAAGCTGTTATTTTTATTATTTACTATCCATTTGACTCCGTATTTACACTGTTTTGCCCTGCAGCTCGCTCAGAATAGTTTTTTCCAACTCATTAAAGCTAAAACATTTCTGATAATTTATAAAAATAATGCAGCGTTCTTCGAATTAGCTATAAAAAATCCTTTGCTCTTAAATTTCTTAAGAGTGCCCTTTTTTCAAGAATCTCAGTTTAAGCATAATACAAAGAATTAACTTATCACAATGCCCCAGGTAGAATAAGCACTTTGCATTATGAACTATTCTTAAACTATGGCATAAAAAATATTTGCCTATTTATTTTGAGGTATTGTTTAGTATATAAAATAATTTTTTCACATAAATATATTTAATCAGTCGTAACATTTTTAAATTACAGAAGCAAACAAATGCTTTATTATTTTAATCGGTCTTTAAGTGCAAGTTCAACATAATTAATATGTTAGTAAACTTAATTTTTTAACTGCTCAAAGCTGTTGTGTTACTTGAAAACAGATTCTCTCATTCAAAAACGTATTATGGCTTAAATACTAAAACTTCAACTTGATTACATAGCCCTGAGGAGTTAGTTGAATTTTCATAATTTGTTTCAATGAATTGAATCGCATTTTGTTGGCATATTAAATGGAATATTTTATAAAATGAAAGTCCTTTTTCTTTTCTTACCCCCCAATACCACTGGGAGATTAAAACTGCTTTGAAATTTGCTCTAAATTATTCGCTTTAATTTCGTATAAAGAGAAAATAATCTCATTAGATACTTGAATTAAAAATACTTTTCTGCTTACGAGTTGAAACTGCGTGCATTATGAATTTAGATGTTTGGGAGTTATTATGTTATCCCTTTTCTATTTATTATTCTCTTTTTTTTTTTTTTTTTTGCTTTTTATCTTGTGGAGACAATTTAGCGCCGAAGCATTAATGCGTCGCTAAATACATTTCGCGGCTCATTTCTGTTTGTAAAAATTTTCAATTGTGCCTGGTGAATAAGTTAGAAAATTTATTAGTAAGTTTTTTTTCTAAATGGTTATCCATTTTTCTAACGTCCAATTCTTCAGTTTAGCAATTTATTAAATGATTTTAATGTTTTGTGTTTGCTATGTCATTCATTTAAGTTGTGCTTCCTTTCATATACCAGCTTAAATATTTGAACCAAATAATTGAAGTCAAATATGTTTAAATTTAAACTTACTTATGTAAAATAATTTTTTCCACTAATTCAACATAACATTTCCTATATATTTCTTTGGTACTTATAAACGGAGAGCTGGGAATATATACGGAGTTATTATTTATATCTGTATGGCTAATATATCTGTTTAGTGGTTTATTCTGGCCTAGTGCTGTAAAATGCCCAGGCATTTATAAGTTGGGGCAAATGCCCAAAATCCGTAAATGCCCGGGCATTTATGAGAGTTTTGTAGAAATATTGATTATTGTTCAACAGTCAAACAAATTGTTATTGATAATTGGAAATACTTCAAACCTGATCAATATAATGAAATATTTTGTAATTTTATTTGTTAGAAACTGTTTAATACTGCCACCTGGAGATATAAAAAAGTTCTTTTAATGTTTTGGTTTTAAAATGATTTTAGTTTGAGTAATATTTAAGTTGGTTCTTGATATTCCATTATAAATAGGCTTACAGTTAACCCCCAACGTACATTAGGTTGCATAACCCTGACACCCAATAATAATAAAATTATAACACACACACACAAATGAATTGGTTTTTTTTTTTCTTGGCTTCATCTTATCGTCGCTGCTCTGAGGAAGTGGCTTTGACATTCAGATCTGCCCATGCCCAAGTCATCAAACTCTAGAATTTAATTTTTATTTGGAACATTGTTCTCTTCATGTTTGAGCCATTGTGAAAATTACATTGCAAACATCAAAAGTATCTTTTCTTTTTTAGGGAAGTTTCTAGAGCAAATCCCAGTTTGCTATCTTCTGTACTTTGTGAAATTTTACACCTCTGTAAATCAAAAATGAGTAGAGGATTCGGAAAAAATTTTCATTTTCCTAAATCTTTACCAGTAGTACCCCTCTGCTTATTTTCAAGAAAATATGAGATGGGGAGATTTTGGCGCTGTGTCTACTTACAGATTAAACATTTTAATTTTACCAAAAAGGAAAAACGTAATTAAATGTAAATTAGTATACAGATATGAATCTAGATAACTTAAATTCAACAGCTTGTTAAATATGACTCAAATTGAGAGGGTTTTTTTTTTTGTTTTGTATTAAATAACAGTAAATAATTAACTTATAAAAGATAATAATTCACGGACCAAGAAATATTTTGTAGCTAAATAATTGCAGTTCTTGTGGCCTGATTTTGGAAAAATTAATTTTTGCCGTATTATGAGAGAACGCCAGAAATACGCAATCATTAATAAAATTAAAAGACAATGTTTCTGGCTTTGAAATCGTACATTCACGAGCAAAAAAAGAAACTGTTAATGAGTGTTATCTCGTTATCTCTAATTGGATTTCACTTTTAAATTATGGTATTTTAGTTTATTTCCGCCTCAAGGTCGATACTACATATACATACGTAATGCATGTTTATGTACACAAATAAATATATTGCCTTGCTCTACTAAATTCCGAAAAATAAGGATTGCTATAGAAATGGCAGAAACATGCCATCATTAATAAAAACGATAGTGTTTTTCAACTCGTGAATTAACGAATGGAAAACAACTTACAAATGAGTTTATCTTGTTGTGTCTAATTAACTTATAGTTTAAATGTTGCAAAAGTATGTGCACAATGCACTTAGGAAAAGAAAGTTTCTTGCAAAAGAGCAATACGAATATTGCACTTGTTTATCATTATTTTGTCTTTGTAATGCCTACATTTATTTAGTTTCGACAAAATTCTTACGATTTTAGTTGCTTCTGCCGTTTTATCAATGCAGCATTTGCTATGTATTTGTGCAAAGCAAAAGATCTTTGGGACCTTTAGCTAAAATAGTAGTGATGCTGTTAGTAGTAGCTGCTGAGTAATGTGCTGCAGTGGAGCATCGTTTATACAATAATCGTTTGTACGACGTTTACAGTTATATGACGTTTTAGTTTGGTCACAATTATTGGGTCCAGCCAGAAGGATAAATCGATTATACGAGGTTATCTTTTATAGGACGTTTTCCGGTAGTCCCTTAGGCGTCGTATAAACGATGCTTCACTGAAATAGTAAAATATTATTGCTACTTCATTCGTGCTGTATAAAGTGATAGACAAGGGGTTTTTATACTTTCAAGCGCGAGGGCTTACCCCCTCAAAAGCTACCCCCTCCATGAACGATACCTCACACAAAAAGAAAACCCTAAGACCTTCTAAAACACCCCCTTAAAAATTTTAATGGCGAAGCCTGCGCCATGACCCCTTCTCTTGTGGGCTCCCTGGAATAGCTCAACAAATAGATTATGTTGATATTCGTTCGTTTAAGCAAAACTTAAATCGCATTTTGTTACACAATATCTTAAGCAATATTTTTGACTGAAGTATGAATTTCATGGTAGAAAAGTGTTAATTCATCTGCTTATAGAAGGATGTTTGAGAAGATTTTTTATAAAAAGTACTTATAACTTATGTAAAGATATTTTAAAAAATGAGTTACTTCAACGTTGAAGAAATTTTAAATGTTAAAGTACTCTTAAAAGGACAATAAATATATTCTGATCTAAATTTATTCTACTTTTAAGACCGAATATTTCCAAAAAAAAAAAGTAAAATTGATTTTAAAAGAAACCTTTGATGGGGTATCTCTTTTACGTCTCTTTAAAGGATTTGTTTCTCAGACGGTCCCGTCAGGGGATGCCTAGTATTCCACCGAACATACCTATGAATTAAATACTAGTGCTACTTTAATTCAAGAGTTCAGTTGCGCAGCTCTTTGCATCAAAATAGATTAAGGTCAATTTTGGATCATTTTTAATTTAAAAATGTGAACAATTGTGTGCATGAAGAGGAAAAGATTTTAAATATTCTTTAATGTTAAAGACTATTCAATTAGTATTTCTTTTATCTGAGAGTTTTAACTTGGTTCTTTCCTTTTTCAGGCTTCAGCTTCAATTGAAAGCAAAGATCCTCCTGAAGATAATACTGGATGTGCAAGGTAAAAACTGGAGAAAAGAATCTTTTCCCTCCTTTTTTCATTAAATTGTTTAATGGATTTTTCGCGTTTGATTAAATGCAGCGCTTCTGCGTTTGACGCATTTTTTGAGCTAAGTCTAAAATGGAAAATCTTTTGCATATTCATAAGATGTTATTGATTCATTTTGCCTTGTTTTCTTGCAAATTTTATGGATACGTTTAAATCAGCACTTGGACAACTAATTTACATTTTGTTATGAGACACACCTATTAATGCGAAGTCCTTTAAACAATCTTGTATTAAACACAATTTCGTGAAGCTAAAATTTAGATACACGCTTATAACATTACATTATTTTTTGAATTCTTTTAATTTTGTCATTGAAAGATTGATATAAATAATGAAGATTATCCTCATGCTCCCCATTTTAAAATTTAATTTCATTATTTGGACATTCCCTTGTAAATTTTTATTCCTAACGTATGCTGTAAAATTTCAATGGTTCCCGAGTTATTGAGGTTTCACTGCATATGCTTCATTTCACTTCTTTAACAAAAAAAAACTTCGTGTTTTTTTTTATACAGATACTAAATCTATATACTCACTTTCTTACTCTCTCTCTACAATCTCTTTGTTGAATAAATTTATTTTATTTTATTTCAAGAATTCATAGCACTTCTGTTCTATATCAAATGAACAAATATCCAGAAGGCACTTGATGATGTTGAACAAATTTGCTGTTACTCTTTATAAATAAATCAAGAGCAACTTCCACCCCCCACCCCCCTCCCCTGATACTTCAAAAAATATCCGGATTTCAGTTGTGACACGGTCACTGGCAAACCGAATTAACTTATTCAGAAGGGGTACAAAATAATTTCTGTTTTTGTAATATGATATACAAATCCAAAATTAATCTTTATAAACATCGTGATCGTTAAAAGGAATCTTTTACAAAAGTGATATAAAATCCATTTCTCTTTGCATGCCCAACATTAGTATCATCATTTTTTTCCCATTGTTTCATTTTTGTATGCTTTACCTTTAGCGCTGCTGCTGTGCGTTTAAATTTCACAATAACTTAACTTTAACATAATATAATAACATAAAAATACTTTTCTAAAATAAACTTAAATACCGAAAAGCGAGACTTTGACAGAAAAAAACTTCAACTTATTAGCTGTTTTTGCTTTAATTTTTATTTCAAAGATTTGCTAATTTTTTATATCCTAAATATGAGATCCTTTAACGCTTGATGTTGTTATATCAAATCAGTGTCTAAGTTTCAGCGCCATTAACCATTGCGGCATCATTTTCTTTTTCAGCTCTTTCTAAAATTAAATTAGAAGATATGCCACTTTATCGAATTAACGTGTTCCTCAGTTTGCCGATTAACAAGCACTCACTTTTTTCCACTCTCTAATTTGAAATATGCAGTTGCCCAAATCCTAACCAAACCCCATTAATTGTATAAATATTTGTATAAAAAATCAAATATTATATTCGCTATTCTTTAAGCGTCTCATTTCTGTCGTGTAACTTTCGTAGTCATAGAAAAGTGAGTTCATATATCTAATAAGTATTATAGAAACTATGAGGGAATGTACATAATATTAAGGATGTTCTAATGAATTTTATGCGTTGTTTTCATAATGCATTTAATAATGTATTTTGGTAGTTTTGGTGCACTTTTTCAGAAATATTCATTCACAAGTTTTATCGACTGTTGTATGTACGTTTAAAAGCGTATTGTGGCACTAAGCATCGTCACATCATCCGAAAACTGGAATAACTAGATGTCGTTTACAAACATAACACTTTGCAAAGAACTGCGCTATCTTTATGATACAGAAAGTGAAAGATAAGAATGCATTTAGCTGGATGCGTAAAATATGCACAGAAAAATAAATGGAATGTTTTTGTTTTTTTGGAGTTGAAAACTTCTTATTAGTATCACGGCAAACAAGAAATGAATGTACAATTATATAACATATGTTTTACACAATAACTAGCATCAGTTATTTTAAGAAACTTTAGAAAAGAACTTTTAACCATCCCAATACGATTTTTAAAGGTTTTCAGTGAACAGTTGGATCCTTTTTAAATGTACTTGACATATTATCCTTATAATGAAGCACTAAAGAGAGCCGATATTCTACGCTGGTACGCTTTCCCACCAATACTAAGATGCTAAAAATGACGTCAATTCCTATTAAAAATAATGAGTTTTAAATTTAGTTTAATATGCAAAATACGCAGAACAAGTTAATGGTATGTTTCGTTTGAGTTAAATACTTTTATTCTACAGTAGGATACATTAGGTCGACTCATTGCAAACAGCATAAGAATCGAATGAACTACTATCCGGAATCTACTTAGAAATACATAATTAGCAACGTTTGCAAAAGAATTGCAATTGTAATCCCTTCGCTGAAACAAAAATAATTGACCTTGCTGCAGTTTTCTATTTAAAAGTTTGCATCATTGGGGCTATCTAATTTTAGCTGAAGATAAAATGGTGATGTTGTATCATTAGAAGGAACTTAAATTCTTGTCACTGCCTTTGCTTTTATTGTAGGTGTTTTCTTCAGATTTTAATTTTGTTTTTCCTCAGTTTTCTTCTTTTTTATTATTTATACCTTTGTATTTCTTTTTTCCTTTGCCGTAGATCACATCCGGGTAACTTGGGTTAAGGGAAGAGGTCCTTAAGACTATCAGGGATTTGGTAGACGAACTATATTTTTATCGCTAGTTATTTTCCCTGGTGTATCCTAATGATATTTCCATAAGAAAATTTAGATGACATAATAATAATCTTAAATAGACATGTCTGTCTATTTTATAAGCCCTTCGTAATATTAAGTAATGCGCTGTACCAATTTTATACTTTTATTAGGGTGTCTACAGTTCTCGAAATTCCTGAAAAAGTCACGAACTTGAAAATCGGTCACGAAAGTAACGAAACAGTCACGAAAATTACGAATAGGTCGCGAAAATTTTCCGTGCAACGGGGTGAACGTCCAACGTTTGACCCCCCCCCCCCCCAGAGGGCATCGGATATCCAATATCCGACAGTTTTACTATCAGGAATTAATAATATATGATCCGTTCACTGCATGAAATATCCGGTTATCCGGTATGTCAAATTTGATTTTTAAAATTTAATTAACATATATTGTAACGTATGGAAATTACAAACTTAATTACGTATATTTGGAAGCTGTTGGATGTTTTAAAAATATGTATAGAATTTACAAGTTTCAAACATCAGAGCCGGATATCCGGTACGTATACGTTATGCAAAGGACAGCGGATATCCGATGTCCGACGTACCACCAAACGATTACGAAAACGCGCCGAAAAAGTCGCGAAATTTCACTTTTGAATATGTATTTTTCTTTTTTGCTTAATACAATTTTACTGTTCTGGAAAATGTTTTCTCTCTTAAAATATGTACCAGTCTATACATAAAAGATTTTAGTAAAAAATAGCTAATGATTTTTAACCAAGAAATTACGCAGATATCTATTAATTAACCTTGCATTTATAAGATCTTGGCCATTTTTAAGGGGGTGGAGCAGGAACATTAAGAGCAGAGTTCAGTCGATGTTCTGCCTTATATAGTACCTTTCGCTATTTCTAGGGAGAGGTCATAACCGTTTGTTTTAATACTTAGTTTCGTGTTAGGAGACATTTATGTCTCTAATGGGACTAATAAATTCATTTGCTCCAGATGCATAGTTTCACACTCTCAGTAAACTAAATACTGAATTTAACCCGAGCTATTTATTCCCGTTGACTCATTTCTTCAGAATTCCAGCTGACCGAAAACAACTATTTGTGTGCTTTTGGTAGAGAAAATATCGAAAAGAAAAGTAATCGGACGCCTACAAAATCCTGATTTTAAATCAAAAATGATTAAAATCCAAACTCATAAAATATTTGTAAGATTTATTTTCGTGAATTTTATTGTCTAAACATAATGTAATATTTGGATTCATGATAACTGTATTTACTTTGCTGAATTATGTTTTACACTCTTAACTTCCTTTGAAAAGCTTCTATCTCCGTACCTCGATCTTTTTAAGCCTTTTAATTTAGTGCGTGTTTATCATACATACAGTTTTTTATGACATTGCGTTAAATTACTTAATACTTTTATTTGATTAAAATATAACTTAATTTACTTAGTGAAAAACGGAAAACGTATTGTTGGTTATCAATGTTTTTTATTTTGCTTTCATTATAGACTATAAACAACAAACAAAACAAACGGCGAATATTGCATGAAACAAAAAAAAAAAAAAAAATGCTGTATGATGTTCAGAGATACAATATCAACAATTTTCTCAGTAATTCTCTCTTCTCATTGCCGAGTTTTTATTATTAGTTCACGAAATTATAAATGTTTTACGCATTTAAACTGGAGCTGACTGTGGATTGTGTGAATTTTTTAGCATCTCCATGAAAATTTGCTAAGTCTTGGCACGTTTCCATTCTCATTTATGTGTAACGTTGAATTACTTTTCTTATTCAGATGTTGCTATTTTTTTTTTTTTTTTTTTTTAAGTCACTTATGAGTTTTTCTTTTGAATCGAAAATTAATTCATTTCGTTCAATGCTTTTTTACAATGTGAAAACGAATGCATTGAATTTGCTCATAGCTAGGTTTTTTTTTTTAAATTTCTTTCCCTACATGTATGTATATAATGGTTGTTTTTGTAATCATTAAATCACGTAAATTCTACCGAAAGGTTTTATCTTATTTCTTATTGAAAACATATCAAGCATTTTCTCAAAAAAAAAAAAGAACAGAAAAGAAAGATAATATTCAGTCAATGTTTTCCTTAGGAAATGACAATCCACATCTTTACAATTTTCTGTTGGAATCTCAAAAAACATTTTCGATTTTCATAAATCGATACAAAATATATATAAGAAAAATTTATGCATTTTTAGCGTGAGTTTCCACAAAGGTGTATTAAGGATGGAAATCTTTTAAAGTACAAGGAAAAATCTCTAAATCTTTCTCTGATATACTGTCATCGCCTCCAGGTACATAAATGCAACGTTCTCTGGAAAAATACTCTCTCATTTTTTTTCTATCCACCGCTCTTCTACAGAAAATGGATGAATGAGTGTATATATATATATATATATATATGTATCAAAAATTATCTGGGGAATTCTTTCACCCATTTTTTTTTTTTTTTTTTTTTTCTAGTTCTTAATGGATCTTTCGTTTATTTTCACGGGGCGACTTGTCGCTTTGGCTTACTGAGAGCTTCTGTGTTTTCAGTTGCTTATCGATTTTCCTCCTTGATTTGTTACTTTTCTGATCTTTCTTTTATATACCGATGCTGATCTTCACCTTTTGTTATTCAGTATAAGCAGCATTATCGCCTCTCTTTATTTTTTATTTAAGCTCGCAGCTAATTCCTTTTCAGGGGCTTTTATTGTTCCATGTCTAGTTCTCATCTGGTAGCTGATACTTACTTAAAAAGAAATAAAAAAACATTTATTCCGTTTTCTTTCAACTCGTCAAGAATTTCTCGCATGTGCAAGTGCGCCTGGAGTTTTTTTGGACTATATATTTCTAGTTTATTACTGCGTTGTGTGTGGTGAATAGTTAGTCCATTAAATTTAAGAAATACACTGGGTAGCTTATGGGTCTATAACTTTCAAGAAAACTTTTCACTGAACTTTTTCGACGCACTACTTTGATAGGGGACATTGATAAGCTGAGACAAGGAAATTAAATTTACTTATCACTTGTGTGATATCAAGATCAGGGGCGCAACTAGGGTGGTTGGGGGGTTAAACTTGCTCCTTGGCTTTAAACCAGTTTTAAGGAAATTATTCTATTTGCGTTTTTCGCGAAATTTATATAAAATGTTTTGATGTCACGTATTTTTTGATAATGGGATCACAAGATGTATTGTAATGAAGCCAATGGCCGTTATGATTTGGTGCAAGATAAAATTCGTGCCAATTTTTAGAAAAAAGTATAAATAGCAATTGTGTGAGTTGGAAAACGATGTTCTGAAAGATCATATTTATTCGTTTGATCTCTGATAGAAGATTGCGTAGATGGTGTAGATGCATCAAATTTTAGTCCATCCTAAATTTAAGCGTTTGCTGAAAATAGTACAATCAGCTAGAAATATAATTCGTTAGAAGCATGAAGTAATTAATCAGCCTTAAAAGTACCTTATTAATATTAAAGTAACTCATCGAGTATACATAAGTAATCAAGACATTGCAAACAAATTAGTAGAATTACATTTTTAGATGACGTAATTTAACATCATGATTGATTTCGGTGAACTAAAGAACGTATAAACAGGCTTGTTAATCATATGTTTTTGGGTGTCAGAAGTATAAAAATATTTTTTCCGTGTTTTTTAGACTATTATATTTTTCTCATTTTTCTTATTTATTTATTTATCAAAAGAATTATGAATTGAATGTTTGATTTAATCGTTTGTAATTTAAAACATTTGTTCTGCAAATCTATAAATTTTGGTTTTTTTCGTTTTACCTTTGTTAGTAGATCTATCTCAGATTCCGATAAGAGTATTTATTTTTTGAGAACATGAGAGTTCCACCGCGATTTTAACTGCCTCCGTTTCTGATCTAATAGTAGGGGAGGTAGCGTTAATTTTTTCTTGGAATTTTTTACCGAATGATTTTTAATTTAAGCAGTTGCTAGAGATTTATTAATCAACAAAATATGCGTCAGTCGCCGCAAACGCGGTGGAGCCGAAGGTGATAGCATGTAAAAGTTGTAAACAAAATTACGCTTCGAGTTATTTTATACCGTATCAAAATTTATACGGTGATTCCTGAGGTTATTTTTAACTAAAAAATAACCGTCAGCTGTAGTGGAGAGAGGGGATTATACGTCAGTCACGCATATGAACCATGTTAAAAATGTTGAAATATAAAGTTATTTTATACCTTATGAAATTTATACAGTTGATTTGTCATACTTTATAAATAATAAAAAAAATCGTCAGCTGCATAAATAACGGTGGTAAAACCGTCAGTCAGCGGCATAAACATGCCGCGCACTCGGCGCATCTGAGCGGTGCACAGTCACTTTTTTGACAAGGAAACTGACGGTCTTTACACCCACAAGCATTCAGTTGACGGTCATTTTTAATATTATTAACAATGAAGCTGCTCTATATTTTAATTTCATTAGGTATAATATTAATTTAACATAAGTTATGCCACTTTATTCTATAAACGAGCTTTCATATAAACCCCTTAACGATGTACAGAAAACATTACTTACCTGTTATAGATATGTAGACGAAATAGCTTATCGATTATAATTTTAAAAAATTCCTCGTGGGTTAATAACAAATTTACTAATTATTTATAATATTAATTGTTTAAGTAAATGATAATTAATTAGAGATATTAAATTTTATGAAATATTTGTTTATTTCAGATAAAGGTTATTTCTTTTAATAATTTTATTACATTAAAATAATTTTAATCGATTTATTTTTCTGTATACTCGTATTCATCAATGTCATCGCAACTATCATCTGAGATATTCAATGATAACATTACGATCTTCATCGAATTCCACATCCTCTTCAGCGTCATCCAATCCCTCCATTTGCTCACCTTCAATATTTTCTGTTAAAAAATGACAAATATGTAATTCAATTGTAGTCTGTTATAAGCATGTGTAAGTTGAAAAAGTACATGCAGGGTTTTCATAGATGATAGTTATGCCAGTTATTGTCAATGGGATTTGATCACCATCGAACCAGTTAAAGGTATATTTATTGTTTTCTTCCCTTCATCCATAATTTAAGGGTGATAACTCTGAAGGAATTGTTCTATGAGCATGACTCCAAACATTTGATATGTATGATGTGCGTAAAATATGCTGGTATAGCTCCGACTGGCATGGAGGAAATATCGCCCCGTCAATTGAACTTCTCAGCAAAAATTCGTCAGTTTTTTCAATCATTTTTATATGCTCTCGTAAATGTGGCTACTCATGCTGTATTTACGTTATTAAGTCATTTCAATCATACATCATGCAGACATATTCTTCTATAGTTGTTTACAGTTTATCTATATTATCGAACGGTTTTTTTTACCTCTTCTGTAGAATGCAGGGTTAAAATCACAGCCTGTGAAAGCATGGAAACCTATAATTGACTGACGTTTATGTAACGAATATTGTTTCGAGTTCCGAGTAGCATATGAATTTTCAAATTTTGTTGGATATGACTCATATTTCCTAATAATATCGTTAAAATATCAGTGTCTGAACACCTTATTGTGACGTTAGCATCATCTTGTAGTTGACAAACATGGAATACTATCTTTGTGTCTGCTTCCCTCATGAGCTGCACAATTTAAATTATGCTCTTCCCTTCTCAGAACTACTTCATTTTACATTATATTTGTACATTATACTTTTACATTATATTTGTAACAGACATCATGATTAATGTAAATTATTTTTACTCCTATAAATGCCGCCATGTTATTTTTCTCCCAATCATCACAAAGAAATTGAACTAAGGCTTTCTTGAAGTATATATTTTTTAATGCGTTGATAAAATTAGCCGGTCGTAACTGATCCAGATTATTAATACAATAAATTTGTCCCTCTCTTCTGCCTCTCGCAGAGCGTTCATGGTCTTTTATAGATGGTGTGAAGTCTCTCTCTCATTTGCATAAATTTGTCTCTCTCGTTCAGCTGTCAAAGTGACTATGCACCGCTCAGATGTACCGACTGCGCGGCATGTTTATGCCGCTGACTGACGGTTTTACCACCGTTACTTATGCAGCTAACGATTTTTTTATTCTTTATAAAGTATGACAAATCAACTGTATAAATTTCATAAGGTATAAAATAACTTTATATTTCAACCTTTTTAACATGGTTCATATGCGTATAATCTGCGTAATGACTGACGTGTAATCCCCTCTCTCCACTACAGCTGACGGTTATTTTTTAGTTAAAATAACCTCAGGAATCACCGTATAAATTTTGATACGGTATAAAATAACTCGTAGCTTAATTTTTTTTTTTCACAACTTTTACATGCTATCACCTTCGGCTCCACCGCTACCAGACTGACTGACGGCCAAGTCTCTTATGTATTAGTCAATCACTATTATTGTTATGAATATCAGCCGGTATGAAATTCTTAGTGAAAATTAACGCTACCTCCCCTACTAAAAAGACATTCGTAGGACACGCCTTGAAGTCTTTTAGAAACTCGAGATCAACTATTGGAAGTCGTTTTCTTCTTTGGGGAAAGTCGTCCATTAGCCATGTCATATAACCTTTTCGCTGTCTTTCAGTCCTGAATTCAATTAACGATGCCGGAGCTCGAAATTTCATATTATATGTGAACGGAAATAGGATGTACTTGAAAAAGATAAGGAATCTATCGTTTTGTATGAGGCGAACGCCAAAGGTCGTAGATAAAAATAGAAACTTTTTTAAAAGGTTGAAAGGAAATCGATTGCGATTTTTTAAGCTGTCCTACCTGAATAGGAATGTCCCTTTGTACCCAAATAAATACGTATTTTTTAAAATCTGGATTTGTGTTAACCATTTGAATAAGCTAAATTGAGACGACGTGACTGCGTTTGACTTTCTTTGGCTACAGTATACCTATTTATAGGAACATGTTTGAACATAATAAATAAATTTTACTGCGGCAAAAAGGTCGCCACTCCCGAAGTTGCTCCTTAGGGTGCATTCACACCAACGCAATAGCGACGAAAACTTTCAGGGCGCTTCATTGGTTCAATATAACTTAATAACCACGCCCTCATATTGAATGATTGGCTTTTTTTTTTATTGCTTCACTAAAAGGGACCATTCAAACGGCCGTGATTTGTTGATTGCACTATAGAAGACATACGTCATCGCTGTTAGTTTGATAGCCGATGCAAATCTATTACGACGGAGGCAAAATGTCTCTGTAGCTTTTGCTGTGAATGCACCCTTACCGATAAAATTCAAATAATGTGTACTGATTCGTTGAACAGTCTTAGCTTTGGTCGACGGAGTAACTCGATTCATGGTACTTTATTCAAATTCGTTACCTGAGAGTCTGGAGGTTCCAGTGGAATTCTGCATTATCACCACTTGAACCCCATTGACGGTATAGTGAAAAATAGCATTGCAACAATTTTTATCTTTGAAGCACAACACACATAAAAAAAGAAGAAATCATGCTGAGATTCTCTTCCTTCTCACCGTTTTATTTACCAAATCTCTCTCCCTCCTTTCTTTCTTTCTTTTTTTTGGGGGTGGGCTAATTGACAAACACATTTATTTACCTTATTCCACTACGGAATTGCTCTCCCCCCTACTTCATCCTTTGATATATTAGTCCCTGTTTAGTTAGCTTAAAAAGTAGTTGCGCGGTATAAGCATAGTTTATGGTAATAAGTGCGGTCTTTGTCTTAAAAATTTTGTAATTTGGTCAGAAATGATTCCAATGCAGGTGGCCAACTCACGGTTTCTGCTTTAGTAATGTCAAAAAGAGTTCGAATTCAGACATTATTTAATTTTTGTTCAGAAGAAATAAACGAAAGTACCGTACGCTTTAAATTGAAAATTATCGCGATGTTAATAAATAACTTACCTTGCATGTTTAAATTGAACCTTTTTATGCCAAGATCAACATTTCATCATTTTTCTCAAATAACGATAATGCAAATTCACGGATAAACATTTTTAAATGACTATTTATATTTGCAAAATTGTTTTCAGCAACGGATTTCCTTTTTCTTGCCTGAATAAACTCTACAAATGAAAGAAAAAATTCCCCTGAACTGTGAAAGTTACTGATATTTTGCTTCAATGCTTGACATTTAAAATTTGCTTTACTGGAAATTTCTAGCACTTTTCTCTCTCATTTTTTTCGCTAAGAATCTGTTTTTACTCCTGAGTCAGCAGAACAGGAAATGCCGTCTGCTACGAGAACTGATACCTGATCCATGAAATTTAATTTCCCCCTTTCATTTTTGGTCGTTTGTTTTCGTAGCGAAAGCGCCCAGAGTGAAATGAACTCGCTTTTGGTTTCCATATGGACTACGCAACAAAAGAGCCTTCCGGGTTTCACGCTACTATCAGAAACAAAGAGCTTTGGATGAGTCGTCTCGTTACTTTCACGCTTTATTCAGTAGCGTCAGTCAATGAAAACGTTTGCTTCTCACTCCATTTCATTATAGCTCTCCATATAGCTCCACCAGAGCTCAAATTTGAAATTTCATGTGGCTACCTAGCTTTAAGTTTTGATACTTTCAACGGCTCGTTCTTCACTGCAGTGGTAAGTGGAAAAGGAAATGTTACTCTTCCCTTTCTCTCCCTTAGCTATTCAACTCCTTTTTTTTTCTGATTCTTCTGTCGAAAATTTCCTTTTTCTCAGAAGATATTTTATAAAAACTAAACGACATTTTATTGAAACGTATTTCGGATTGCTTTTACTGTTATTTTATTTTTAACGATCAGGTAGATTTACTTGTTTTCGATAAAAATGTGAGGGAAAAAAAGAGAAAAAATGCTACAATGAAAATTTCAGTTTCACGCTACTATTAGAAACAAAGAGTTTTGAATGAATAGTCTCGTTACTTTCACGCTTTATTCAGAAACGTCAGTCAATGAAAACGTTTTCTTCTCACTACATTTCATTATTCCACCAGATCTCAAATTTGAAATTTCATGTGGCTACCTAGCTTTAATTTTTGATCCTTTCAACGGCTCGTTCTTCACAAGTGAAAAAAGGAAATGTGACTTCTTCTCTTAGGTATTCAACTCTTTTTTTTTTTTTTCTTTCTGACTCTTCTGTCGAAAATTCATTTTTTTAATAAGCTATTTCATACACACTAAACGACATTTTATTGAAATGAATTTCGGATTGTTTTTACTGATACTTTATTTTTAACCTCAGGTATTCTTATTTTCGATAAAAATGAAAAGAGAGAGAGAGCAAGAGAGATAATGCTGCGAGTGAAAATTTAGCAGTTACAGAAGTCGAAGACTTATTTAAAGATATTTTATGCTTTTTATCATTTGAATACGAAGTTTAGGTACCTTCGTAGTAGAGTAAGGAGAGCGTAATTTCAAAGTTGCAACGATGTGTAAAAATAAAGCTTGCAACCATTTTTGCCGTGATATATCTGCTACCTTTTTAAAACTTCTTGTTCCTTTTGCAATAAACAATCTGTTGAATTTTTCATTTTTAAATAAAATCCTTCTGAACAGATATGTATCAAAAATTTTTTAATACTTTGGTAAGGAATAGTTAAAGTAAAGAAGAAACATAGAAAAATGCGATTATTGACCAGAAAGCTTTTAAAGTATTTGTGAGTCAATTACTGAGTTATGGTTGTTTAGCCTGTTCACCAGGAAGAACTAAAATGTTCTGAATGTGAAGATAGGAGGCACAATGCTGAATCCAGAATATATCCTTTATGTTTCTTTTGTAACGTTTATCTGAATAAAAGCACGAAAAGAATTTTGAGAAATCTTCGAAGAAACGAGCTATGTCTCTTCAACTCAAAATGGATATTACTTATAAATCAGGAGCGCGTTTAATGTATTTTATCAAACAAAATTGGATTTTTGCTTTTGAAATTTATTTTGGCTTCCCTCCAAATGTGTTTGTGGCCTTCTAATAGACGAATAACAAGCCAAAAACTTAAGGAATTATACAGTCGACGCTCGATATAACGACCATCTCCGTTCCACAAAAAAAGGTCCTTATAACGGGTGGTCGCTATAAGAGGTAGAATTTAAAAATGTATATGCATGCATCATGCAGTATAGTAATTCCACTAAAATTGCCAATTTTTCAAAGATTCCAACAAAATGCTCAAATTATATTTTATCATTGGAATTTTAAAAAAATTATCAGTGCAATATGTTATAATAAAATGTTAAACAGATTTTAAAGTAGAAAATATAAGGAAAAAATTACATACTTGCAAATCATTCATTTTCGGAAGAAAAAATCAGAAATGGTTGTTTGCCTTTTTAGCACATGTGATTTTTGCAAAACATAATTTTCCATTTCAGTTATTGATGACAAATAGTGTTCTGTATTTTCTTGCCTTTCAAAAAAACATTTTAAAGTCTCGATAGCATTAGACACATTTTTTATGCTAGGAGTTTTTGTTACAATTTCTTCCTCTTCTTCATCTGATGATGATGCATCAATTTCTTCCTGTCCACAATAACGGGAAATTAGTTCATCTTCTGACAGATGCTCGACACATTCCAAGTCATTATCGATTTTAGCGTAATCGTCAAAGTTCAACGTTGCATCCATGTTCATTTTCTGAGAAATTTCTTGCAGCATTTCCTCTTCTTCAACGAAATTTTCATCTTCGATTGCCGGACTAATTATTTCAGCAGTAGATTCCCTTTCCTCTTGCTTTTTAAAACCAGCATGATGGAAGCAATTCTTGATGGTTTTTTCTGAGACGTCATTCCATGCTGCTTTAGAGAGATGCAAAGCTGTTAGGACATCAACTTTGTAATCTTGATCTTCGTCGAGTGCAGAAACAACTCTTCGCAGTGGTAACTTCCTATAATTGCGTTTAAAACTCATAATGACCCCTTGGTCTAGTGGCTGAAGAACAGATGTGACATTAGGTGGAAAATATTCCACGGTGATTGATTTCAACCCATTTAGTTTGGGATGAGCCGTGCAGTTATCAATTACAAGAATAATTTTTCTACCTTGAATTGTCATTTGCTTATCCAAGCAACGTAGCCATTCCTCAAAAATGACAGATGTCATCCACGATTTGGAGTTGTTTTTGTACGTGACAGGTAAGGTTTTGAGTCCTTTAAAACATCTCGGCTTTTTTGATTTTCCGATCACTAAGAGTGGAAGTTTTTCAGTACCAGACATATTTGAGCATAAGAGAACTGTTAGTCTTTGCTTGGCTTCTTTCCCTCCACTCGCAGTTTCGTTTTTTAAAACGAAAGATTTAACAGGTTTCACCATGAAAAACAGTCCAGTCTCGTCTGCGTTAAAAATATCCTCTGGAGTATAATTTTTGATAATTTCTTCCAGCTTTTCTTTTTTCCATGTGTCCACTGCTTCTTCATTCACAGAACCACTTTCGCCACAAAGCTTCCGGAATGAAAGACCATGTCTGGTTTTAAATTTTTGCAACCATCCGTCCGAAGCTTTGAACACAGTTTCGTCAATGTCCATTTTTTGAGCAAAAGTTAGAGCTTTTGACTTCAGCAAATTTCCATCTATTGGGACATTTTTTGATCGCATTATTTTCAACCATTCATATAAACCTTCTTCGATCTTCTGAAATTTCCCTTCACGGGACCGATTTCTAGAAGATTTGACTCCAATTTCTTCTTTTCTTAAAATTGAGTCCCGGTTGTTAATGATGCCAAATAAGGTGCTTTTGGGAATTTTGAAAACTCTAGCAATTTCGCATTTTTTTAAAACTTTTTTATCAACTTCATTTAAGATTTTAATTTTAGTATCTAGACATATCGCATTGCGCTTGTTTGAACCTGCCATCTCGTTCAATAGCGAAAATGCAACTCCTGTTTGCAGTATGCATTTCACTGAAGAACCTTATTCTTTTTTCGCTCCTTCCCCCAGAGGATAACTAATCCAAGGCACGTGACCTGGAACCTGTCAACATTCAGGTTGAAGAGCAGGTTAATTTTTCTCGAACCCTCTCATTCACATTTCTGGAAGCAGAACTTCTGAGCTGACATGACACCACCAGTCACGGACAGCAAGACTCCTCGTATTTCGGAGAATCGACCCTTGGGAAAACACGTGATTCAAATGACAAAAACTACCAATACATCTGTCAACCCCTTTTCCTAAAATCCGTAAAGTCCACGTGCTCTCTCCCCCTCTCTATTCTTTCCATACTATGGTGAGTGGTAATCCCCTCCCCCTGTCAAAGTTGGACTGACTGAACACTGAAGGCTGCATGCAGCTTGTCAGTAAACTATAATCAAGGTCATTTCAAGTTACAAATTTAGAAACATGTTCTTTTTGGAAAAATACCGGAAATAGTGTCCGTTGAATGCGGTCGCTGTATTGGATTGGGCGATACAGAACGGTCGTTATACCGAAAGCAAATTAACATAGAGTTCATAGGAAGAAAGTTGGGGCTTTTATCACTGGTCGTTATAATGGAATGGTCTTTATAATGCGTGGTCGTTATAACGAGCGTCGACTGTACTTTTAAAATTTTGGTTTTTTTTTTCTTTCTTTTTTTTTTTTTTTTTTTTTTTTTTTTTTTTGCATACGCACATGAATTTCTATAATTTGTTTCTCATTTTCTGGCAGCAGTATATAGTTTTATAAAAATCGGTAGGTGTTACAACTCCCCCTCCCCCCCCTCCAAGTAAAAACGTTTGAACGGTTTCGAAACTATAAGAATTAAATATTTTTATTCTTTACCTGTTTGTTTTCCTGGTATTTATTACAAAAAGCTCAAAACTACTGAATATTTTATGTTAGTGCACTGAATATTGTAAATAGTAAAATGCTGTTTGAATAGTCTGCTTGTTAAAATATTGATAAGAAAATTGATTTGAGAAATTTATTAATCTTACAAAAAATTCTATGTCATTCTACATCCTTCTGACAATGATTTTCTGCTATAATTCAATGTAAATTATTTGGTAGCTTTTATGTTTCTACGGTAGGGGATTTGATTAAGTTTCTTCCAATAATCATGTTATTCTCTCTTGATGAAGCCTGCTTAGAAGATGATAATGTTAAACTTTCGTGCTTCAAAAATTGTACATTTGTTTTACAAAGCATATATTTTTTTAGTACTACTATCTGAAGAAATTGGTTCGTATGCCGTAAAAGAGCTTTGTGTCTGAATTTCGGAGAAACGCAATTTAATTTATGCCCTTATTTTCAGTTTGATCCAATTATTTTGCTAATGTGCGTTTCATTTGCGTAAATTTCTGCGACTTTTGCCACAACTTTGCTTTAGTTTTATGCTTGTTTACTTTACCTTCGTTTATCTCTCTCTCTTTTTTAATTTGTTTCATTTCGTGACACAAGAGACAATAATTAATATTTATCAATATACTAAGTTGCAAAATAATATGCAATTAGCTTTGATCATACTTTGTGCGCAATTAAACGAGAAATATTGATAGCGAGAAATATCGAAAAGTTTCAGCAAGTTTTTAGACGTCAAATATTATTGCAAGTCATTATTATTTCCTGCTCCATGAGATTAATATTTTAAATAAGGAGCATGTTGTTTTGACGAGTTTGACAGTTTTAATGTTAACTTTCAATAAAGCAAGCCCCTTGCCGTTATTTAAGTATGAGAAAATAATTTGTTTTGCTACCCGTGTTGGCATTTCTTCAAACCTTCCCTTTTATATATCTGATAAATATATGTAATCTCCTTTGAATGTTTAATTCCTGTCCCGTTTTTAGTTTAGAGCAAATACTTTTCTCGAAATCATTTCAAAATTCTGCAAATTGAAGCGTTGATAAACATGCGTTAAACTTAATGGTCGAAGACCTTAAGACTCTAAATCTCCCTTAATTAAAGTTGCAGGCATTGATTAGTGATGTACTTTAAGATTTAATTAAAAGTACCTCTTTTCTAGCTAATGCATCCCACTTTAATCTTGCGAGCAAGTTGCAAGTAATTTTTGTAGACACGCGATGAAGTCTATTCATAATATTTAAAATATTTTTACATGAAATACGTTGCCTTCCACTTTTTCATCCAAGTTCTTTTGTTAAACTGTTAGCTGAGGCACTTAAATTTAATTGGCAGTCATTATTTTTCCACATACCATTTTTTCCCGGACGATGAACACTTTATTAGCATTTTCCAATCAATAGTTGATCTTGCTTGAAATAAATCGAATAAAATTGATATATTTTATGTTAATAGGGAAATCATGGGAAAAAGTCATTCTACAGTTGACAAAATATTTTAAAGACTGATTTTAGTGGACTTCTTGTTTTATGGCGACCCTTTCGTAGCCTTTTTATTCTTTTTTTTACAAACGATGTTTTATTAGATGGAAAGATGGTTAATAGATTGAAGTTGTATTAAAATTACGGACTTATCCGCGGATTGTAATTAGAATATTTCGAAATTGCTATGATCGGGTGTCTGTTACATGCATTGTGCAGCGATTTTAAACATGTGGTCTACGGACCCTAAGATTCTGCGCATGTTCAAGAAATTATTCTTAAATTCTAATCTTAAACTTTATTTATTCTAATGATTCAAGGAACGATTTTATCTCCATAAAAATATTTTGTAAAATGTAATGTCATGTTATTGTAATATTAGCGTCTTACTGGGATTTTATACGATGTTTGACATTAAAGAAATAAACATTTACAACGTTTTTTTATTATATCAAAATAACCTCAAAAAATTCAAACCTTTTGTTTTTAACGGAAAATTGCCTAGGTCGTAGGTTATGTTTCATAAAACACGTAATCTTCTCCAACGTCTTCCATAACCGAAAAACCGTCTTCCATAACCGGCGCAATTATTTAAAAGGTTCTGTTACTATGATTTTAGTAATAGGGAATCCGCTAAAAATTATGTTGGGAAACACTGCTAGATGATAACTACAGTAAATACTTAAGACCCTGTTGAAACATTTTCAAGCAATAATATTGCTTTCTATATCGACGATCCTTGTTTCGAATGTCTGCTATGCATCCATTACGAACCATTTTTATAATATTGTGAGGAAATAGCACTTATTTATTTTCAGTGCAAATATAAGCTGTTATCAATAATACCCACGGAAGCACTTCAAGATGTCCTTCAGAATAGCTTCTGCAGGAAAACATAAAATAACATCAATAATTCATTCGGCTTTGATTTTTACGCTCTTCTCACTTTCACTCATTTATGTTTTCTGTTAGATGTGCCGTTCTTTTCCAATCCTTCTTATGTATGGCATTTTTATCTTGGTTCCACAAGTCTAGCTATACCATAACGGTCCATTGTACTCTACTCTTAGAACAAGGTATACAATAATGGTGTCACTGACCAGACCATGATTGGTGCTCAGAGTTTTTATTATTTCTTACAAGATGACATTTGGAATTTTTTCCAGGTGTGATTTGGCCAAACGTTGCTTTCAGTTCGTTGTTTCTGTACACAAGCTAATGTCATGTTTTCAAAGTTTAATCAGATTCATTGATAACGGAACCAACAGCAGGAAATGAGTCGTCTTTCATTAACAATTCCATACTTACTTCCCTTCTTATGGTTTGTGGGAAACAATAGTGAGAAGTTCTCTTGAATCTGGCTGCATAGAATTTCCCACAATTCGATTCAAAGGATTTGTTTGGAGAACTCCTGGTAGATTAGGATTCACCGCCGAAATTTAGCTTGCATCAAGTTTCTGCGAATAGCATTAAACCGCATTACTCTATACTATAAGAATTTCTGCTATGAATGCGTCAGATATGTAGTTGTAGAATGTGCTTTTGAAATAATTGTAATAACTAATTAATGTTTTTTAGGTGAAATGTTTTAAACTTTGAAAACACTTTTATTTATTATTCATTTCTCTCTTTTTTCCTGCCATTAAAAGTTTTTTTTTTGAAAATTAAGAATGTCTTTATACATTATCGTCTTAATGCGTGAGTTATTTATATTATTTATTTAATTTGCTTTTTTGTTCGTAAAAGCAAACAAGTCGAACCATAATTTTAAAAGGAATCATTGTAAATAAATTCGACGAATGATTAAAATTTATTCTTAAAAAGTGGGGATGGTGCAATTATCTTTTGAGATAATTAGTTACCACTCCCCTATTGGAAAAAAAATCCCGGTATAAAAAAAATGTACCGGTTTTTGGAACAACCGGTTCTGGTTTGATAGCGGATCCAGTATTATACCGGATCCAGTACTATACCGGATCCACTACCACTCCGGAACCGGTTGTTCCAAAAACCGGTGTCAATTTCCATTATACCGGAACCGGTAATTCATAATCTGGTATAAACTGGTTGCGCGTTCGATAAACGCTGAAGACCCACGATGCACACTTGGGGATACATGCATGTAAAATCGGTGAAAACCCCACTACCTCGCCCTGTGTGCAAGCAATCCTAAGGCCTCGGCTAACAGGTAGGGTCTGGTGGAGAAAAGTGTATTTTACACTTACAAAAGAAACTTCCGGCATGACACCAGATAAATTAGTACATTATGGAACACTGATCTACTGTGATACTATTTCAAATATAGAATATGAAGGTGAAATCAGTATCAAAGCATCAGATATAATTCCACCAAAACCAGCAAGAAACCACAATACAGATTACAAAATTGTATTATTTAGGTACATTTAAAGAACACAGGATTTTCGACGGACTAGAGCCAGATTATATGCAATAAAAAAGGATTAATAAGAAAGAAATTTCTGGCTTGATACCAGATTAGTTAGTACAATATTGGTTCCATTATGGAACACTATAGTCTAGGGAGATACTGGTTCTAATACGAATCTGAAATCAATACCAAACAGTTATTATACTTGAACCAGCATGATACCACAGAAAGCATAGGGGCTTTCGCCTTTTGCTCGCAGCGACTTTAAACATGGAGACTTAATAGAAAGAAAAAAACAGAGATACTTACTGCCCCGATCTGAAAGCAAGAACATTCATAAATAGTCCTAAGGCTGGTCATACACGTAGAGGTGTACCGCAGAGGTTTACTTCTATTGTCCGCTTCGAGAGATAAACCTCGGCGTGTGTGCCCCTTCGTGCGATGAAACTCCAGAGGCAAACAGACCTCTCTCGCGGAATTGAAAAATTATATTTTCTACCGCAGAGGTGACCAGACCTCCGCGTGTGTGAGGTCTACCTCCGGTCACTTGTAGGCTGGCCATACACGTAGAGATGTATCGCAGAGGTAAACCACGGAGGTTTACCACATAGGTACACCTCAAAGGTAAACCGCGGAGGTTTACCATCTTGAGGCTAGAAGCTCACACTCCTCTGCCTCCGCTGTTTAGTTGAAGTCATGGCCTCTATACGAGAAGAAGACGCGATTGCAGTTGTCGGTTCAGTGTTAGCTACTACTGTTAAGAACAGTGGCGCACCCCATGGGGGTTTGAAGGTTCACCCCTCCAAACATGACTTTTGAGAAATAAATAATATTTTTATCTTTAAATCTCGGAAAATATTCTACAAAAACGATAATTCTATTGCATGCTTCCACAGACTTATAAATGGATTATTTTCTCTCTTCCCCACTCCCATTAAATTTCTTATCATAAATTATCTAAATATATAACATAATGCATTCATAAAATATGAAAAGATTCATTTTGGGGTGTGAAAGTGGGGTTAAATGGAGGGTCGTGGAAATGAAAATCGGCACAGAGTGAGCACAATACAAAAATCCTTTATAAACCTAGTTCCACAAACTTATTTTTTAATTTTCTTCATGCTTATCGGCATGATTGTTCGAAGTTTTGGGCGTTTTTCTAATATAATGTAAATGCAAGTTAGGCTCCTTTTAGAGAGTCCCCTCCCCACTTGGCACTCGCCTCATGTCGGATAACACGACAGATTGTGTAGAGTTGCTTGATTTAAAAAAGAAAAAAAAACATATAGATGAAACCCGTCCCCCCCCCCCCCCCCCCCAAAAAAAAAAAAAAAAAAATTTTCTAGGTGCGCCTATGGTTAAGAATAAAAGGAAATGCCGTAAAACATGTGACTGGTTATTAAAAAGAAATCTGTACAGTCATGTCAATTTGTTGACATGTTGATTACATTAAAAACGAAACCGCTAAGCACAAAGAAATTTAAGTGAAATTAAACAAAACCACTTAAACAGAAATAAACTGAATGCAAATATAAACATTTGCGCAAATTAAAACAGAGAAAAAAACACACCCTATTTCTGCGCTTGTCCACACACACGCGGAGGTCTGGTCACCTCTGAGGTAGAAAATATAATTTTTTAATTCCGCAAGGTTTGACTCCAGAGGTCTGTTTGCCTCTGGAGTTTCATCGCACGAAGGGGCACACACGCCGAGGTTTATCTCTCGAAGCGGACAATAGAGGTAAACCTCTGCGGTACACCTCTACGTGTATGACCAGCCGTACTCAGGCAAGAGCAGAAATAGGGTGTCTTTTTGTTTTAATTTGCGCAAATGTTTTTATTTGCATTCAGTTTATTTCTGTTTAAGCGGTTTTGTTTAATTTCACTTAAGTTTCTTTGTGCTTAGCGATTTCATTTTTAATGTATTCAACATGTCAACAAATTGACATGACTGTACAGATTTCTTTTTAATAACCAGTCGCATGTTTTACGGCATTTCCTTTTATTCTTAACCACAGGCGCACCTGGAAATTTTTTTTTTTTTTTTTTTTTTTGGGGGGGGGGGGGGGGCTTCATCTATATGGTATTTTTTTTTCTTTTTTAAATCAAGCAACTCTACACGATCTATCGTGTTATCTGACATGAGGCGAGTGCCAAGTAGGGGGGGGGGGATTATTTTAGGGGTGCCAAATCGACTAAATGTGCGTCTTTACTTAAATGCATATTACTTTTTTTGGGTATATAAGGGGAGAGAGGGCGCTAAATCCTGGTCTTGCCCCAGTTAGAAAATAACCTAGTTACGTCCATGACCAACCAGTAATTTCAAACGCTGCTTCATGTGTACACAGTAGCTCTTTTTTTAAAACATGATTGATACTTGGTAACTCGGTACTCGAATGAGCAGTCCATGACCAAAGGTCAAGTACTCAGTACCTGGTCTAAGTGTGCGGAACTGCTTAAAAGGACAAGACAAGGGTAGAATTTGATATATACAATTGTCATGAAATTACACGAAGGCAAATTGGAAAAATTTGCCTTAGTTATGTATGCATCAAAAGAAACTTTTAAAGATATAAAAACTTTCTTTTGGATAAGTCGATTGATCATTTTTGATATTTAAAAAAAATTATCTATTCAATGTAATTCATTCTCAAATTTGGAATTTATGTTTTTAAAATGCATATTTACCAGTTATTTGCTGCATTAATTTTGTAAAAAAATCATTTGAAGATAATGATCACTTTAAAAAAACAGAGAGCATATTTAAACAGATTAAATAAAAATTCGACTTCGCTGCTTTTTTCTACAAAACTTTAAGTGCAATTTTGCAACTTTCTTGGCAGTTTTTTCTTCATTTTTGATGCAAATTTTGAATATTTTAAAGGGATTTTTCAATTTATGAATTTAGGGCATGCTTATAAGTATAAATGCAAATACGATGACATAAAGGCTATTTTGACAATTTTAATAATTTGAAGCTCAATTAAACAAAAATCGATATTTTTATACATATATATTAATATAGAACTTAATAAATGCGTTTTCACAAGTTGTTGGAAACCAGGTGAAAGAAAGCATTCATTTTATACTCAATCAGTATATTAAATACATGCAGCTCTTCGTTGCGGAAATTAAAAATTAAAAAATTTGAATTCTTAATGTGACAATAATCACAAAAATCAATTTAAAAATTATCAAATTAAGATTAATAAATAATAATACGTATCCCGTAATAACCCCACATGCTGAAAATTTTAACCAAAACAAACCGCGGAAATCACTGTTGCCAACACTATTTTTTAAAACATCCGACCTAAAAAGCTTACAATTTGCGCAACAATGTTTGAAAACGATGAAAATTACTTAAAAAGTTTAAAATTCATATGAACTTAGCGATAAGGAGTCTTAATTAGAAGAATATATACTATCCTAAATTGTGAGCAGTAAAATACTTCATGTACAGTTTTTTATAGCAGCTTCAGCTCTTAACTGTGATTGGTTAATAGCTTTGTTTGTTTACCTTCTTACAAGTTATATGCATAAAGATCAGTGGGGGGCCTCGGTGGCCGAGCGGTCTTAGTACCAGTTTCCGCCCGCTGCTTGCGCGCAGTAACGAGGTCGTGGGTTCGATTCCCACCCTTCCCTGGGTGTATTTCTGTTATTTCCTCTCTTTGTGATGTAATAAAATCTTTCATGTGTTGTCTTGTGCTATCTGTCATATTGGACGACAGTTCATAAGCGAGTCCCGAGACTAAGCACACGAACTGGAAAATAAATGTACTTCAATTCAAGATCAGTGGTTATATGTCTATTAATTTACAAGTCTTACAAGTCTCTTAGTTTATGGGGCATAAAATTGAGTGGTGTTTTTGGGTTTGTGAACTTAAAATTAAAACCCATGGTGGGAATCTGCTTTATTTTAACACAATATCCTTAAAGAAAGTATATGATTTAGGTTTGAATACAGAGAGTTACAGGCTGGGTGGGGGAGACACTATGTAGTATCAAGTGGTTTATCAATCAAATCAAGTGGGTTATCAATCAAAAGTTTTATAAGCCCTTTGTAAAACTTTTTGTAATCGAGTTCTCATTAAAAAAATTACGTTTTTTAATTGTCACTTAAAACTAATTTATCTACTTTACATTACAGAAAAATAAGTAAACATCACCTTAATGAGCTTATTACTTATTTTTTTTTACTCCTTTTGGAGGGGCACGGGCCCCTTGTGCCCTCTCCTAAAATCCGAAACTGGTTACAGGTCCTCAAACAAACTGTAAGTAAATTGTTCGATGATGTTTAGGATATTGATACAGCCACCGCGAAAAAAAACCCTTAAAAGCTCCAATAAGCAAAACAAATACTTCAAATTGGATAATTTTTTTCTGCCAATATCTTTCTATTTTCAACTTAGAAAAGTGTTTCCTTGCCAAAATAAATTCAAAGTGTTTTTTAACTGCTAAACGCACCATCACTGCTAAGAAATACCTTAAATATTATGATGCCGATGATAAGAATGACATTCCCCCTCCCCCTTTTTTTCTGTTTCAAAGTTGTGACGATTTTTTTAAACGTATTGCATCACAGTGCATAATTCACGCTTACATAACTTTTTTTATTTAATCTTTTCTATGGGCTGACACCATCAATAACCGCCCCGGGTGTCACCCTTGCTAGCTACGCCACTGCGGATACCGCATAATCGGTGTCTCTCGTGCGACTTATCCATACCAGATATCCGACTCTGGTGTTTGATACCTGTAAATTCTATACATAAGTAAAATTTTATATGCCGCAGATACCTGGATTTTTCATGCAATGACCGGTTCGAATTCCGGATATTTAAAAAAATATCGGTTGAAAACTAAATCTGACATCTTCTGGAGGGGAGGAACAGTCCTGTTAGTCCCAATCCCCCCCCCCCCCCCTGTTGGTGCATTCCTTGACGCAGTTATTACAAGAGCTTACACTGGTATACAATGTGAGTAGTTCTGGTATATTTTCATCCTGATTTTAAAATTACCAAGATATTTATATATGGTTTTAAAATTATCAGTACATTTGCAAACTGGTATAAAAACTTTCAGCATGTTTGGAAACTGCCATCAAAATTTCCAGCATGGCTTCACACTTTTCTCCACCAGACTCCTACCTGTTAGCCGAGGCCTTAAGATTGCTTGTGCACAGGGTGAGATAGCGGGGTCCACGGATTTTACATACACGTATCCCCAAGTGTACATGGTGCATCTTCAGCAGGTATCGAACATGCGACCTTCCAGGTAGAAGTCCGATGTCCTAACCACTAGGCTGCTGCAGCCTCACTATGGTTTCAAAACTTCCGTATGTCGTACCAGCTTAAAAATTTCGAGAATGGTTACATACCGTTTAAAATTTTCTAATATGGTATGATACCATCTTTAAAATTTCCAGTATGTTTTCATACTAGCTTCCAAATTTCCAGAATGGCCTGATACCGGCTTAACATTTCCCAGAATGACTTCAAACTGGTTTCAAGATTTCTAGTATGGTGATCATACTGGCTACAAAATTTCCAGTATAATTTCCTACCGGCTTCAAAATTTCCAGTATAATTTCCTACCGGCTTCAAAATTTCCAGTATAATTTCATACCGGCTTCAAAATTTCCGGTATGTTGTTACTGGTTCTGGTATTATTTTTACTGGTTCCGGTATGATTTTGATACCGGTATTTTGAGTTTTTTCCAATAGGGTCACAGCATTATATGAAACGTTATTAATGCAAAACCAATGTGACATAAAAAACTTGCATGGAAAAAATACTCCATCATATTTTATGAATATATAAATGCAAGGTAAATAAATATCTGTTTAACTTCAAAACATTTTTTACGTTCTTGTTTCTGTTAGTGAAAAATATCGACGCAGCCTTCGCCCAAATATGAGCAGCGAAGAGAGCGTTTTAATAATTAAAAAACTCCAAAAGCAAGAGCTCTTCCATTTCAGACCAATTTAAGTTATTGAGCTCAAGGTAGTCGTATCACCGGCCTACATTGCCGATTCCCTTCTTTGACTTGGTCAATATCCGCACCACTCGATAATTTCTCCCCATTTACTCTGTGGCAGTCTTATCTGCAAGTGCATTGTTGCTAGTAAAGACTCGCAAGAAATGTTCCCCTCCCCCTACAAAGGTTGGCTCTCGATTCTTTTCTAGAATCGGTCGATAAGAAGGATTTTTTCCCCTTGGCTTTTTTGCTTTTGAACTCTGATATAAAATTGGAGACGGAAGCAAAAAGGAAGTATGAAGGGAATGTATTTTTTTGTCCTTTAATTTTTGGCCTTTTTAGGCATGTTTATGATTGAGAGGCCGTTGGAGGATAGTTGAAAACATAGGAAAGAAGAGATGAATTGCTGTTTCCGTCTCAACTTTCTTTCGCAACGCAGCTGCTTAATAGCTGTCTTCTTTCGGGACTTAAGGAATTATGTTACATGGAGAAGATGACGTTTCTTGACTTCGTGATTTATGTTCTTTTGGATGAGTAAAGAGGTTACATTTTCTTTAAACTAATAAAGAGCGCCTCCAAGTTGTTTTTTGAGTGCCGAGAATATAGTTGTTTAAGTAATCGTGATTGTTACAATTGAAGTAATTTTTGCGGATTAGGGGGTTTATAATCTACGTTACTTACCACTTACAGCCGTGATTTTTTTTCCTTCAAATCATGAAAAATACACAATTTTATTTATATTGTTATTATGCATTAAGGATATACATCGTATGACTAATGTGCTGTGAGAAAATTCTATAAGTCTGCTAAGGGTTGGAGAAGTTTGTGAGCCCCTGGTCTACAGGATTATTTTTATGCTTAAATTCCACATGCCGTAGTGATGAAACCTATTAAAATTTATGAGCAACAGTCGCTTTTGTTTAGCAGCCTTCTCCAGCTTAGAATGTACAACTTCCAAAAAGTAAAACGTGGAAAATCGGAATGCACTTCTTCAAATATTCAGCCCCTGTTATATGCAAATACACAAATATTTCGGTCGTATTTCCTTAGAGGGCAGTTAAATAAATAGTGTTTTAAAATTCCAAATATATGCCGCACAGAAATTTTTCATCTGGTTTAACTTTGCATGAGGATAACGTTAAAGTGTTGTGCTCTAACGTTTGCAGAACCTGGATTTGATACAGAGATACAAGCATTTGAAATTGAGAAATGAAAGAGATTTTCAATGTCTTGTTATCGCCAGCACTTGTCATTATGCAGAAATTTTCTCAGCACAAATTTTGAATAAATTAGAAAAAATAACTATTTGGTAGTGTCGTTTGTTTTACATCAACAACATGATGATCCAGAACACCCTTTAAACATTTCAGCGACTTAAAAACAGCGTTACATCAAAGTACACCATCAAGAGTTCAGAGTATGAAATTTAACCTTTAAATTTAAGGGGTCGTTAAAAGCTTTATATCCATAAAAATATAAATATCTTGTTAAAAATCTACTGAACAACCTTTGAAGCAGACCCACACTAGCCTCCTTAGGGACAAAAATTTGATATCATCACAATATCATAAGAGCCTCACGGCTCCCTTCATCTTTTGCTGTGGCACCCAGTTTTGGAACCACTGCTGTAAACAATTAGTGTAATCTATAAACCTAACTTCTCTAGTTCCTCCAATTTCTAAAATAAACCACTATGATCGTGAAATAAAAAGGAAAACCTTTGTGATACAAAGTAAAAATTAGAAATCAACGTAAACTTATGTATGTTGATATTCAATTTTCACTATGATCATATTTACGTAGTGAAGTGCTTGTACGATTCAAGAAAATGTTTAAATACATTGGTTTAATTGAACCGTGAATGTGTAACGTGATCAAACTCATGTCCTTGGGAGAAGTTGACTTATTTATTAATAGATAATAACTATTCCAAATTTCTTGTGATTTAGCTATTGGCTGTTGTTACTCAGTATTTTGTATCTGCTGTGCTTAAAAATTGTTTTATTAAGTTTTCCTTCAAGTTCGATATTTATTTTGGTTGTACAATATCTTTCTTTTCTTTACTCGATTATGGGGTGGCTGTAAAATTGTGTTATGTTTGAAAACTGTCGGAAGGAATTAACATTTTGAACCATGTCAAGATGAAAAAAAGTTTATTTTCTGAAAGCTTTTATTTTTAAAGTTTTCTCTAATACATTTTTCTCAGTGAAAATAAAAATTTGTTTCACTTTAATTTTATCTGCCTAAAATAGATTAAATCACCTGAAATAGAGGGAGAAAAGCTTGCTTCTTTATTTGATGCCTTAAAAATAAAATAACATTAAGGTAACAATGTTTCATAAACGATGAAACATTTCCAGAAAATTAAAAGCGCCTTCATCCTATTAAAATTATGATTTTACTCGGCGAAGAAAATAATCTAGCGTGCAAAAAATGTAATTCTGTTAGTTTAAATCAATGAAGAAAAAAGTGCAGAAATTTTCTGTAATTTTTTTGAAAGAGACATCAAAAAGATTTCTCTATACGGTTTGCTGTGCATATCTTTTACTTTTTATTCTTGCTAAATTTGGCTGCTTGTTAGCGATGACTTTTGCTACCTGCTGAAGCAGCATTTTTTCGCAAATAGTTGGAGGGGACTTCGTGTAGAAATAAGTTTATTCTGTTTTTGGTACACTAATGGGGCAAATTTTATTTTCATAGGAAAGATAATTTGTGACTTAATCTGAATGTATTTATAAAGCAGAATTTATTTTCCTTTTAAAATATAACGTCTAAGAATATGCTAAAACGTTGTTTTCTCAAAAAATGAAAGATTCTGCGACGTAAATATATCTGAGCTGAACAAAAGACGTTTTGTGCAAGAGGGATATAATATGTCATCTTCCAAATAATAGGCCATTCATTTTTTGAATATTCTATCTCAGTTTTTATTTACAATGAAGGAAATAACATCTGTTGTTATTGAAATACGTTGCAACTAAGGATTATGTTTGAGCAACTCTGTTTTTATCCTATTCTTTTCCGAAATACTGCACTCCTCTGTTCTAAGGTTTCGCAATATATTAAGGCTCGTTTTCAAACAATAAACCATTTCGTTTTGTATATTAAGAGTACAGTATGTGTTTCATATAATGGGTTATAAATAGATTCTAAGTAGAGTGCTTTTTAGCCTACTTTCCGGTAAAAATGAAAAAAAAAAAAGGCTTATTCTATCGTAAAAAACAGAAAAAGTAAAAAATAAGTTATAAATTAAATAAAAACTTTAAAATTTGAATGTAAGGTTTTGAGATGGGGGAAATGTCAGTCGGTCTGTCTTCCCCTCTCCCCTAATAACTTTTGAGGGAATGGTCCGATTCAAAAGATCTCAACGAGGACATCTCATTTCCATATTTTATTTTTTAATTTGACCAATATTTCGTTCAGTTTTGAATAGTTCAAAAATTTTAACATTAGCGCTTGTAGGGAAATATGAAGCAAAGTAGGGTCAGTTGGGGTAATTGTAAACGCTTTTTCAATGTTTTAACTTTTGATCCTTCTCTACCTCTTGAATGAATTCAGAGATAAAATTGTGAGCATTGTAGCCACTACTGTACTTCGTGTGAGTAAATGTGTGCAGAAATTTTGACTTTATGACTATTTGTTAACGAATGAGCTCGTGTTTACAATTACCCCAGTGTGTTTACAATTACCCCAGAGATCTGGGGTAATTGTAAACAGTGATTTATTTTCGAATAAGGTTGATGCAAATGGAAAATTGTTTCATACACAGTGTGCTTGAGGGCTTAAGAAGTTCCGGAGCAAAGGTTCTCAATCTGTGGTCAACAGGCCGTCTGTGGTCCGCTGAGTTATGTTATGAGTCGGCTGAGATCATTTAACGAGAAATATCTTGGGTAAAATAAAGTAATGCGACAAATTTATGTAAAATTTGACCCGCAGTGGATCAGTCGGTTAAGCTTGGATCCCACAGAACACCTAAAGTGAAGCACAACTGGCCGGGGTCAACGCTTGGGAGGGTGACCACCTCCCGCGACTGATTATTCTGAGACCGAGTGCGCTAAAGGGAGCTGTGCACATAAAATACATCGTCGCTTCAAATGTAAACAAAGTTAGAAATAATTTCCGCTGAGGGACCAACCAAGGTGACGATCTCTCATCTGGGAGAGGGCTCAAAATCATTAAGCCCTCTGAGCCAAGTGTACTTCATTCTAGCGGAGCTCAGTAATAATCAGTAGGAGTTTTCTTAATTCATGGTCTCCTTGCAAGGGGGCCCTGGACTTCCAGGTGGTATTAGCAACAACAACAAGTTATGTAAAATAGACACAAAAGCGTAATTTGCATCAAAATATAATACTTATTGTCCCCCCCCCCCAGAATATTGGAAATAGGATAAATTTAAGTGTTTACAATTACCCCAGAGTACGAAATATATGGGGTAATTGTAAACACCTGACTTGCACATGAAAAGTAACAGGGAGGATGAAATTCATGACTAAATACTTTTAGCAGCATTCCATATGACAAATAAAAAGGGTTGAAACCACTTACATTGCTTTTTCACATGAGCTGGAGACGAAAATGTAAGATCATTAAATTTTGTTAAACAACTTTTTTCACTGTGTCATTTTCAAACAATGGTGACGCCTACACAAATATTTCGAAACTTACAAAACTCTTTCAGTGTCTTCCCCATGTTGCCAATTCATCACACACCAGCAGTTAAGTTTTCAAAACCACCACAAGTGTAGTTATGAAGCTTGTTTACAATTGCCCCATGTTTACAATTACCCCAACTGACCCTATATAAGCCATGGACATAAGATACAAGTTCCTTTAGACAGCTTAATGGAAGGAGCTCTCGGCAAGAAATATTTTTTGATTTGAACAGTTTTTAAAAAAATCAGCGTTAGTGCCTCGTAAGAAATTTGAATCATATATAAACATAAACCCTAATTTAACCAATGGATTTGCATGGAACAAGTTCTGTCGGGAAGAGCTTAAAACGTAGAATATATACAGATATGAAGTTCATCCAGAACTGAACGAGCATATTTCCCACGAAACTTTTTTATCTGGATTTTTAAGGATATTTCTGAATAAATAAATGAATGAGTGAAAGAATGAATGAATGAGTGAGTAAATGAATGAATATGTATTAACTGGTACATTTGAAGGAATTAAAAACTAGAGCTGAATGGGAAAGAGGGAGAGATAGCTATATTATCAATTTGATATTGGTGTATACGGGAAAGTAAACTCGTATAGTTCTAAACGCACCTTCTTGTTATTTTTTGTAATAGTTAAATAAATGGTGGCAGGAGTGTGGTCGCTTATGGAGGTAATTCTAGATGTAAAGTGAGTTATTTTGAAACAAGGATTTAGTGTTTTAACCAGGAAAAAAAAATTTCCAATACTTACAGGAGCGGAGATTACTTTCCAACTAATGGGATTTTTGATTTATTGCATTTACTTCTCATATAACCAAAATAAATGCTTGCTGTTATTGAAAATGTCTGAAGGAGGTATAATAGGGTGGTGTTTCGCTCCAGAGGACAGCTAGATTGATATCAGTTGAAGATTAATGTATAAAAGTATATAGGCTAGGTGGATATGATTATTAATATCGCTAAAGGCGAGAAACATTTGCTACTGAAATACACACTTTTCCTTACATCGACCGATTATTAAGTCTATATGAAAGCTACATGTTTTACAGCTTCACTAAGTTGGAAATAAGTCTAATAAGCTGTAAAAATTAAAAATGATTTTGTCATTTAAAGTTTTTGCATGACATTTATTCGCAAAATTGGCTATTGTTTTTTATATTCAACTACATTGCGCACAAAACTTAACGGCTGCTTAGAGTTACAAATAGTTTGCATGCATGCATAAATACATATCAAGTGAACTTTGGATTTCTGAATTTCTATCCATTTTGCTCTTTATTTTCGGTATTTTGTCTTAAAACAGTTTTTACTGGTGGAAAAAAAAAGAAGGGAAAGGGATAACAATTTCTTATTGAACGCAAAGTTAATCCTAGCATAAGTGCGTTTCACTTCATATATAAATTTGGCATTTATCGTAAATTTAGAGTTTATTTCGTCAAAATGGGTTTTCTAATGTTTTATTAATTGTTTAACTATTGACGCAATATATTATATGCCCTGGTGTTGTTATTAATGCATTCTTACCTTTGACTCCCCCCCCCCCCTGAAACCGAACTTATTTTTTGTAATGACTGAATACACAATTTATTAAGATGTTGAACACTTACTATATTCTAAAACAAAGCGATGCAGGATATCAAAGAAACCCGGCTGTTTATCCACCTTTGAACTCTTAGAAATTAGATTAAATGCAAGCTCTAAACTTACATCTCTCTGCAGTTTAATGCTAGCCGCATTCCAATTTAGTTCGACTTATAATTTAGCACTTCTCTTTCACTCAAAGACGGTCCCCTCTCCTGCGAATTGCTCGCGTGAAGAATAGAGGAACGCTGATCTTAATTCCGATAAATGGCGGGTGTTTAAAGAGGTAGACAAGGAGAAAAGAGAATCTAATTGAAGAGATCAAAAAGATTGCAGTAAAGAATAGAAACTAATGTTTCGGTTTGAAATTTTTTTTAATGTTGCTTGATTCTATCTCTATCCCAATTCAGATAGAAGTGTGCAATAAAATGTGCAATTTTAAAGGTAAATGCTTTATTTTTATAAGCCGGATCTAGTTTTTGAAAGAAGTGCATATGAGGCTAATGTTTGGATTACACATTATATATTTACGTGTATTTCTACTCTTTTATTGCTTGCTCTTATTTATCTGCTTTAAAGAATTTTGTATAGAATAATTTATTAAAAAATGACTGCAGAGCGAATTTTGATGCACACTGTTGAAAATAGGTACTTTACGTTGAAAATGTATTCAATTTTTGAGTGTTTTCCCAACTTAGAATAGCTCCAAGTAAAGAAGTGTCGGTTTTGAAAAACACAAGTACTCATTATCCTAGTCCGTAAATAAGGAAACTGTACTCATTTTTGAGTGTTTTCCCAACTTAGAATAGCTCCAAGTAAAGAAGTCTCAGTTTTGAAAAACACAAGTACTCATTATCGTACTCCTTAAAAATAAGGAAAATGTACTCATTTTCCAACTTAGAAATAGCTCAAAGTAAAAAAATCTCAGTTTCGAAAAACACAAGTACCCATTATCATGCATGTATACTTGTATTTGGTGTCTCATGCACTCGTTTCTTAAAACAATTGTATTAGAAAATTTAAGGTGTTCGGGTTCTCATTTCTAATAGTTTTTTTTAAACATAAATAAGCATAATTGATAACTAAGCAAAAATATGTTTCGCACTTTCAGAATGCCCTTTGTAATGCGTTAATATAAATTAGAAAGTTTAGATGTGCTTTTACTTAAAAAAATAATTAAACAGCTACTGTGTATAGTGCGTCCTTAAAATTAACGACAACGTGTGCAAGTCATTAGATTTTATTCAGTAACTGGGTTCCACTCGCAGATTGCAATCATTACACCGTCATTAAAGAACAAATTTCTCAATGAAGGTAAGTTATACTACATTATAACAGTACGTTCTTTGCGTAAGCTGCGACTAGCGCAGTTAGAACTTTTAAGTAAACGATTTAATGATTGTTTTACAATGTCGTCAATTTTAAAGGAATAAAGCTGTTCACCAAGGTATTGAAACGATAATGGCTCGATGCAAATTATCCACGTAAAAGAAAAAGCCTGAGTTTTAAAATAAACAAGAGGAGCATTCATTAAATTTACTAGCACCTTTTATTTCTTTATTTTTCAACTGCTGAGTAGGAAGAGAAAAAAAAGTTTTTACTTTTTCGTTATTTCTAATTGTAAGAACAAAATCAATGACTATGCAAGAAGGATAGACCGCTTAGACCAGAGATGAAGAACCTTTTTCAATTAGTGTGCCAATTAATTTACGGTTTCCTGTTTTCAGGTGTCCAGTGTGCCACTTGATATCTTTATTTTTAAAATAATCTGTGAAGATAATCCATTTTTCCAAAGTAGCCGCTAATCTTGAAAGTTTTTTCCTTTCTTTTTTTTTCTTTTTTCTTTCTTTCTTTTTTCTTTTCTTTTTTTTTGAAACTGCTGGTTTAGTGAATGTGAGTGAATAAAAGTAATTTAATATGTATTTATGGGCGTGCCACTGAAATACCTGTTGCGTGGCACTGACTGGCACGCGCGCCGTAGTTTCGCCATCTTTGGCTTAGACCATTTTGTAACATACCGTTTTGAAAACTAGGAGAGAAAAAATCTTTAGGGAATATCTGTCTCATCTTAAACGTTTCTCCCTTCGCATATTGATAAAACATAGGTCTTATTACTTTTTTCCCCTTAACTTGTACGTCCATTACCAATAAAATTATTTTAAATAACCTTACGTTTAATAATTGCACCTCAGAATGATACTCGGTAAATATATCCTACATAATTCCTCTGAATAATGTATATCTGCACTATAAACAGATTTCCTGATGCATACCTCTTTCGATTGTATTTCTTGACAAATGTAGACTACCGCAATTGAAATGCTATCTTTCGTATCTGATTGATCGATTCTTTATTTCCCTCGCTCCCCATACTTAGGTAAAATACAATCCCAGTGTCCTGATCCATTGAGAGTGTTTTAGAGTTGGGCCAAGTCTTCATTGTTAGCTCTATTGCGACTGCTGCAATTCCCGAAATGTAGTTGTCTTATCCAGCCCCAAAATAATTCGACCGATCGATTCCATTTCTGTTTTCAAGCCAAACGTTTCACTAGATCAATTGGTTCGCTTATACAGATCTAAAGGAAATCATTTTATTGAAAATATGAGTGAAACCAGCAATTTCAATTTGAGGCTTTTGTTACTAGTCATATGATTCAAATCTTCCACGCTTGGGAAATTTTGCGTGGAATTTTAAGCGTTAAACCGCAAATTTAAGCCTTTCCCAAACTTTAAATCGTTGATTTTACTTTTTGCTTTCATGCTTAAATTTTCTGCTCTAGTATAATAAGTTATCTACGTTTTAATTTGAATGAACTAAAATACAAAAGTTTAAAAAAAGTTTACTTTGAATGTACTAGCAATTACTGTATACAAATTTATGAAATGTGTCTAATATATTTTCTTAAAATCAAATACAACTTATTTTTAAAAAAGAAGCTCTGAATACCCGAAGTTAAAAAAAGACGTACGTGAAAATCTGACGTTCTTTTATTTGCTCTAAGTATTGTGTTTTACGGTCTGCCTCCATTTGGTAGCGTATTATTTTGTGTGAACAGATGATTTTGTACAAACTACAACGAAATATTAAAATGAATAACATTTTTGTGGTAAATATTTCTAACTGCATGCGTTGAATATATAGTTACGATAATTATAATAAATAATAAAAGCTTAAACTAGAAAAGAAAATCAGTTTTTTTTTCCCGTCTCCTCTGTCTCCTGAAAAGTAGTCCATTTTTGTACTGTACATCTATTTGAACTTAGGTACCTTACATGCTGCAGGATTAAGTGGGAAATGAGTTTAGCTAATGATTAGGAATAAGTGAAATTCAGAACTATCACCAACGATGGATACATCGAATTTTCTAAAATTAAAAAGACACTGATAGATTTGATAACTGATAAAGAAGACACGATTAAATCTTGGAGTTGACAAACTTAACTACTTGCGTATATATACTAAAAGAGAAATAACAACGATCACTGGGATTACACCCTTCAACCAACTTAGGAGAGATGGTTTTGTTTAATTGAACTGTTAATTGATTTTGTTAACCTTGAAAGCATTTGCCTATGTAATAGTGTATAACCTCCATCCTTCTAAGGTATAATATAATATAACGTCCATTGTTGTGATACCTACAATGTAACGACTGGAAAAGTAGGTCATTAGCTTCTCAAAATGTAACAAAAATTGTTTTTAAAAAAACCCTGTGTTATAAGCTTCAAAAGCTAATTTTAAAAATCTATAAATCTTTCTTTATTAGTTTTTTTTATCATGAGTAATAACGGTTTTGTTCGGCATAAATATTTGTTAGCAAACACTGATTTATATGCATAAGAATTTCATGAAAGTTTAATTTTAAAGATATGGCCTTATGTAAACAAAACGGCTTTTGATACATTGAATTTTGCGAATGCAATGAAAAATCATATCCTCCGACTACCGTTTTCTGTTCCTTAAATATCTTTTGCTATAGTATGATAAATAATGCAGTTTTTAACTTCAAAAAATACATTCCCATTAAAAGGAATATTAGTTTATTTTTCTTGTCTCATTGTAAGATATTATACTTTAATATCTTACAATGAGACAAGTACTTTAATTAGTATAATATCTTACAATATTAGTTTATTTTTCTTGTCTCATTGTAAGATATTATACTTTAATATCTTACAATGAGACAAGTACTTTAATTAGTATAATATCTTACAATGAGACAAGAAAAATAAACTAATATTCCTTTTAATGGGAATGTATTTTTTGAAGTTAAAAACTGCATTATTCATCATACTATAGCAAAAGATATTTAAGGAACAGAAAACGGTAGTCGGAGGATATGATTTTTGCATCATTATAACAAACTAATGAATAAATTGCCCGAACTATTCGCTGCCGCTAATGCTCCAGACTAACTTCCCTTTAGATAATGGGACATTGCATCTCCAGTCAACGGAAACGAAATCAGTTGTGCAAATTCTGTGCAATTTCCGGATGATATACACAAGCTCGGGTGCAACAAGAGCCATCCAGATTTGATATTTATGCTCGGCTCGAAGAAATTTATGGGGAACAGCAGCCTCTTGCATTTATGAGTCGCCAAACACAAGGGGCGACGATAAATTGGTTTCCATAAAATCATATGAATATATCCCGGAATGGTTGGAACAGATTTCATTGTACTAAAAGGAAAACATTTTCCATGAAAATGGCTTGTGGAAATATCCTACACATTAGAGGAAGCTTAGCTTTTACGTCCTTCATTTCAAAATTTTACCATAAACTCAACAAATAATAGATATTGTATATTTTCCCCCTAAAGTTCCGAAAATGATACAGAACGATGAAGATCGAAAAAAAGAAAAAAAGTGTTTATGAGCCTTTTCATACAATAATTTGAACTAAATATTTTAATACTTGAACTAAATATTTTAAGCACCATTTCGGCTATTTTTATTTTATTTATTTTATTTTTATTTGTTTACTTTTATTTTTATTTTTGAGGAGTATAATAAAATTGTATGGAGATATTAATTGAAAGAAGTCAAATTTGTTAGAAAATATAAATAAAATATTTGATTCAATTATGAAAAGCAGACAAAATTATTTTCTTCTGCAAACAAAACTTCGAACTTGTTTGTAATGTTTCAACTGCATTAATCGTGCATTTTGTAAGCATAATTTGTGAAAATCAATTGTCACTCCACAACAATTGCGGGCAATAAGAGTTGAGCAAGCAAAATATTTCTATGCATTTCCCCCCACTTTAGTGCTGAAAAAGTGAAGACAGCTTTTATATAAACTTCCCTTCACAAAAATAAATACGTAAATAAAGGTGCGTATACTTTGAGCAGCCAATTTCATCCATTTAACTTTGAGTTTAGATATTCACTGCGTTTGAGTCAAAATATCAGTACTGTATAGTTTTGCCATCGAATTCTGTGTAGGGCCGTTCAACGGAAACTGTCCTACAGGTGACAAATATTAATTTAAAAAAGTTTTCATTAAAATATAAAGAATAAACATTATTGCTGAAATAATCACACGTGTGATTTCTTACAGCCAAAAAATGTTATCTTGTGTTTAATTAGCCTTTTTTAATTATGCTCCTTTGTCCGTGGAAGGGCTAGGTTTTCAGCTTTACTGATGGTATTTAAAGTACATATTTTAAATAAAGCAGTAAAATCCACTATTAATCACTACCCGTAAATGTGTTTAATTTGCTACCGGAACCTTAGCATGTGGCTAGAAAAACATAATTATTGCCTGTAAATATTTTTCCTTTATTGTTTTTATAAGCGTCATAGGAAAAACAGAATGATTGCCTATAAATTCGCTTTCTGTACTATCCTTGTATTATGGTACGGGAAAACGGATGCTTACCTGTAAATTGGTTTCCGCTACTATGCTAGTATTATGGTAAGGAAAACGGATGCTTGCCTGTAAATTAGTTTCTGCTACTAGGCTAGTATTATGGCAAGGAAGACAATAATTGCCTTTAAACCCATCCCTGTTTTTCCACCTTACGTACGATAAGGGGTGGAAAAAAGCGAGTTCCTGAAACTTTCACTGTTGTTTTTATTTATTTCTATATTTATTATCTTATTACATCATGAAAGAATTTTTTTTAAACAAATTAAGGAAATCTTTGCCGTAAATACAAGATTTATCGATCCTTAATATAGCGACTTCTGGAACGTATTAACAGTTGCAGGGAATTAAAATGAGTTTTAAGTAGCTGATTGTTCGAGTTGTTTTTATTTATTTCTATATTTATTATCTTATTATGTGATGAAAGATTTTTTTTAAAACAAATTAATGAAATCTATGCTGGAAATACTCGATTTAACAATCCTTAATATGGTGATTTCTAGAACGTATTAACAGTTGGAGGGAATTAAAATGAGTTTTAAAGTAGCTGACAGTTCGACAAGTCTCGCAGCATATTAGATTGAATGAACAAATTTAGTATTTTTATCCAATTGAGTAACATGTATATTATTGCCTTTTTATTCAGGTATTAGAGGACACAGCAAAAAAAGTTTTTAGACTGAGATTCAAGGTCGATAATTGAATTAATGTTTGTCGCTTTGAAATTGCTTTTCGTGCATTACATTCAAGTTAATTTTATGCAATTGTGAAATAGGGAGGGAAGTCTCTAAGATGAAGAAGTATGTTTCTTTTGTACTGTAACTTAAACTTTGCGTTTCGAAACAATACTCTAATTATCCATTCCAGATAAAACCTAATTCGTTACGTCAAGAAAAACTAGTCAAAAAATCAGTATGCTTTTACTTACAAGTGTTTTAATTAGCACAAAGAACGTCTCATTTGGATAAACCAATTAAACCGAGAAAAAAATAATTGCAATTTAAAGTAGTTTCAACAGTAACTGCAATTGAAATTCGGTAGAAAGTTGTCTTTAATCAAAAGTACAAACTTCGTTAACTTCGTGTTTCGATTTTACATTACATTAAATCTGTGCTTGCATTTGTTTCAATGTTGAATGAAATTCCAGACGAAATCTTTTTCTTCAACTACATGCAGAAGAAAAGATGCTATTTAAATATTTTTCTGTTCAATGCAAATACTTTTCAAATATCGATTTGTTAAAATCTTTTTATATATTTATTTTTTAAATTATGGACATTTTACCCGTTTCTTTATTTTCTGTTTATGATCATGCTTGTTGATTTTATATAGTTGCCCGTTAGCATTTCGTACCCTCGCTGTTAGTCTAATCGTCATAGAAAACAGTCACTGTCTTAATAAATACGCTTATAAATAGTTAATTTCGCGAGGCAGAATGTGTCCAAAGATTCATGTTTTTCATTGATTTTTGCCTTTAGCTTCCTTGATGACGAATTGATGGGTGTGTTGATTTATTTTAATGTCATAGTTTGACATTTGGATCAACGATATTCTTAATATCACCAAATGCTGACAGAAGCGGTTCACTGAAATCTCATTGAGCCAGAAACACATCAACGAACTCCTGCTTTTGACGAACTGAGCAAATCCTAACCGCTAATAATAACCCTAACCTAACTTTTCAATTTCATTTGAATTGCGTTCTTTTAAATAGCTATTCATTTCGTTTAAATATCGTTATTTTTACTAAAGAGGGTCGTTGTTCTATAAACACTATTGCTTAAACCAAAACATGATCGAAAGTTGAAAAACAATATAGAGTAGACCAATATAACGTACCTTTGCACGTTATGAAAGTATTTTGTTATTTAAAAAGTCTTAACGAGATTTAAAATTTTATTAGTTACTTCAAACTGTATTTCAGCTATCAGCTTTGTAATTTGATAATTACATTTTAGTAGTGCTAATGGTGTTTAGTGGGAGGGTGGTAAATCCCCCCGCCAAACACCATCTGCCCCCTAAAAGTTTTTTTTAATTTTATTTTATTTATTATTATTATTATTGTGCCAACTGCTTTTTCTTCTCTTTTAGGACAAATTTATAAATCCAAGTTAGATTGATGCATAAAATTAATTTTAAAAAAATATTGTTATTAATATCCAATCTCTGTTGTAAAAAGAAATTCACAATTTATGCTGCATTTAGTACAGCAGAACATAAATTAAATCCCTAAATTTAAATTCTCTCAATCTCCAACCCCTGAGAGTGAAAAAGGTGTGCGAAAATTCGGTTTCTCTAGTGCGCATGGGGGAAGGATATTATTTTTATTCTTTGCAATTCAGAGATAATTAGCACTCTTTCGGGAAAAGTGAATTGCGTGTAATTGCAGCAGCGAAAATGAAATTCTCTCTCCTACTCTTTCTCCCAGGGAAACTTTTTGCGGTTATGCAGTGCTAAATTGGGTTAATCAGGGCTAGACTTGCTGTATGGAAAGAGCCCAGACGCCGCTGATTCAAATCAGCGGCGTATGTTTCATTTATTTCTTCAAGACGCTTAATATCGGAAAAATCTTTTTCGTTGTTGTTCTTATTTATACAAAGTATCTCTTTCTTAATATAATATTAATTGCATCCTATTGAAATTAGTGATTACCGGGAAAAAAACCGGTGTTGTAGATAGAGATTTATTCGACGAATTTCATTGAATCTTCTTGGAAGTGATGTTTAAAAAGTTGAAAAGTTTTATCAAAGAATCAAATGAACCCTATTATTTGTTAGTTCAATTTGAACATGCTTAATTTTCAGCCTCAGTAGATAATTTTAAACTTCTATAAACACTTAAGTAGTAAGTACTAGAACAAATTTCGAAACAACTAGTGCGGATTCTATTGCTGCTTTAATAACTGCTTCTGAAAAGCATTCATTGAATTCATGCTTCTTAGAAGCATTTCTTAGTGAATCATTTAAAAGTATTCATTCAATTTATTCAATGAATGCTGCTAAGATGTATTCATTGATGCTTTGTAAATTCATTTTTACGACTTCAATTTTGTGTGTTAGTTGATTATGTTGAATTTATATTAATACGTATCTAACTCAATCTTAAAATATTTTTCCTTCAATAACTTATTTTTCTTTTAGCTGAATTTCCGTAATGTTAGTTAATTTTTCTAAAATGCATTAGATTGGTTTTTCTTTCTTTATTTCACCCTCTTTTTTCTTTTTTGTCAAAGAAACATACATGTTGAACAAATTAAATCGTCTTTCAAAGCGAACCAAATCTTGTCCCTAAGGCGATGTAAGTGAATATTCCTTGTAACGGCGATACTCCGTAAAAGGCTAAAAGTGATTGTACCCCGTCAGAGTCATAAGTACTAGAACTTGATTTGAAATTAAAACTTCATGCGCGCTCTTCTCGTATGCGTGTTTTGCGGTCTTTTAGCATGTTAATTTTAATAAATAAAAGTAGAATTAATATGTTCGTGCTACTCAATGTTCAACTGTTTTATCACCTGCAATAAAACACCAACCCAATAGCTCAAATAATACAAAAAAATTTAAATAAAAACAGCTTTGAATTTTCTTTTGAAAACACTTCCTTTTCCGCCTTGACAACTTTATCTGTTTCTGCAAGTCGATATTTGCGACTTTTTTGTTAACTTTAGCATACCTAAACGATTGTAAAAATCTCTCTGCAAAATCCAATTGAAATGGAATATGGATCAGCGCAGGAACTGTTTTCTTTTTCGTAACTGTGGGCACGTGACTCGCCTGCCAAGAATTGGAATATTTCCCCATTCGTAATCTTTTGAAACTGGTTATCGAGTGGTTGGGGCTGCTCCATCGAATGCCAATTGGCGAAAAGATTTCAACTGCTGATGTGAACACAAAATGTTTTTTTTAATGATAAAAGTATAGAACAAAATAAATAAATTATTGTTGTTCTGAACTTAATGCAAATAAATGCATTTTCGCTGTTAAGTATGCTAGTGTTATCAACAGAGCAAACGTTATTCTCGAACAAACTAATTCTATCGCTAGGTTTAAAGTATGAATAATGCAGCTTTTCGAATTTGAAACATTCCTGCTTTAGTAAAATCATTTGACATTTCTATTAAATAACTTAAATATTGATAAAATCTGTTTCATTGATAGCTATTCCAGATGAGTTAACGAGCTGCAATCATCCTGTATAAAAGCTTTCATGTGTAATATGCATATTTCGTTTTTGTAATCAATGTATTATGTTATATAATTATTAACCCAATGAAAAATTACAGTATTTTTTTTCCTGCGTGCATTTGGCACGATGTGATCAGTAGAGAAATTACCTTTTTATCGTGCCCGTTTTGTATCGTCTGAAAACTATTATTTTTCCGTGAAATTTTAAATAAATAAAGAAAATAAATTAATTTTGCTTTAACGTAGAGTAAAAATGTCTGAGTATAAATTAAATATAGGATGCAGGTATTTGGTCATCAAAACAAATTCTTCATCTATTCTGAAGTAGAAACTGTAAAAGTCTGCTCTGATACCCTCGTATTACAGCCTGGGTGCTTAAATGTGTAACAGGTAGTAGTTAGTATTATTCACATCTTATGATTGTTGATGTAAACGCCTTTTTTTATTAATCGAACGAAATTTGCTTAAAACGCAGGAACATCTTGTGTTGTAGGACATTAAACAATAGACCTAACTCTATAATTTTTTTCGTGCGGGATTATTTAACTCAAAATTTCGAATCCTCATAGTATATTAATGAAATGTGATAAAAATGAAGTTAAAATTATATTTAAAAAAAAAAACAGCTGGTTAAGTTAACGCATTTAAGCGGTTACAATGACAGGAATAAATGGAGCGACTCTTATATCGTTTGTTCATCAATATTTAAGCAGCTGTAGAAACAAATTTTCAATACCACCTTTAAGCCACATGGAAAAATGTCACATGGATTTAGATTCGGATTTGAAATCAACCTCACGGGCGCAGTTTGTTTCTCATAATCAAAGCCTATGTTCACGTTCTTTAAACATACCCTGAATACTGTACCGTTCGTTTGAAGGCTGGGTGCTCTTTGACTTATACACATTTAAGAACAAAACAATTTCCGAAAAAGCAGATTAACAACTTCCGAAAAAGCAGATTGACACAAGTTTTAAAAAGCGGATTCAACTATGCCTTCACTGCTGATTGTAGATCACTTGACTTTTAAATGTGTGATACAGTTGATCTCAATTTTACGAACACTTTAGGACCAAAAAAATGTTCGTAAAATCCATAAGTATTTATTCAGTTAAATAAGAGTTTTGGAGACTGGTAAACTTCATAAATTCGAATATTCGTAAATTAGAGATTCGTAGACTGTATTTAACTATGAAGATAATTTTAACTAGTTTTGTGCCAGACCTGTTCTTTTGCACATTATGCTGCATAACAATTAGTGCTATCTAAAAGTTAAATTCATGAAAATATTGAGTATAAAGCAATAAGCACTATTCTGAATGAATTTTGTTATTATCAATTTCACTCAAAATGGTATAGTTTTGAGTGGATAAAAAAATTACCCTACGTAAAAATTGTTCCCGTTATGACAGTCTCGTAGTAAACGAGTATTTAAGCATTAATATGTGTAAAAATTCATCATTTATCCTTTCATTATTTCTTTTCAAATTGTTCGTAGAAGCTGAGTCAAGAGCTTATTAACTTTTCCAGGTGTAGATTGGAAAATCAGCAGTTTCTAACCATATACAGTCGAACTTCGATAACTCGAAGTCCCAGGGGACCCCCTAAAATATTCGACTTATCCGAAGTTCGAGTTATCGAAGTTTCCTCCCATTCCTCGGCACTTGATGTTCGACATGGTTTAAGTGGTTTGATATGTGCCATAATACTACAGTTGTACGCGTTTCAATTTTTTGATAGCCTATGTAAACAACAAGAGAAGAATGGGGTGAAAAGGCTTATTAAAAGTCACAATATTTGGCCTCTTACATATTAGTATACATACCATGTAAATCTCATTTGAAAAAAAGCAGTTAATTTTTGTTGTTTGCATTTTTTAAAGTTGTTGGCGTTCACAAAGTCATCTAATTTTTGAACACAGTTAAATAGGGTGTTGTCTGTACCTTCGGTGGTCTCCAGGTATTGTTGTAAGATGTGAACAGCGTCCTGTGCTTGCTTACTTGTTGGAGGTGGGGGGATTTCAGCTTCCTCTTCGTCCTCATCTCCTTCGGGCTCTCCGCTAGCATTAATTATTGCTTCGTCAGACAAGGGTTCTGACGTTGCAATGTTGTCATCGATGCAAATGAAATCTTTTTCCCAGTCCATATCACGCATACCTTCAATGTTGTCATCGATGCACATGAAATCTTTTTCCCAGTCCATATCACCCATTCCTTCTAAGGGATCGCAATTGTCGTCTTTCGCTACATTGTCATTTGAACTGAAGAAACCACAGTTCTTGAAACAGTTCTCGATCACTGTTTGAGAAACATCACTCTCCCAGGAGCGCGAAATGAGGCGCATGGCATCTAGCACATTGATTTTGTGCTCTACGCCATTCTCCACTTCCTCGATGGATTGGCGCACTAAGCGTTTTCGATAGGCATGCTTCAGGCACTTGATGATTCCTTGATCTGCAGGCTGAAGTTTTGCCGTTGTGTTGGCCGGCAGGAAGAGCAACTTAATCGCGGACAATATCTTTCAAAATCGTAGATAAAGTGTTTGGAGGTATGCCGTACTTAGAAGCCACATCTTTCTTTTTCAACTGAGGATTTTTTTCAATCTCCAAAATAAGCTTTGCTTTTTGATCTAAAGTAAGCGTGATCAATTTCCGTTTAGACATTCCGGATACAAAATGCTGATTAATTCAACAAGCGCAATTCAAAGAACGCAACTGCAACGTCACGGAGTCAAAGAAAGAAGAGCAGCCAGCTGGGAATCCTTATCAGGAATGTGCAACTCTTTCTACACGCTGCCGGGAAGGACCCAATTTTCACAAAACGGGTGAAAACCTACCCAACCTCACAAAACAGGTGCTCTCCCCCCCCCCCTACAATCTCCAAAGTGAACCCACCCCCAAGACAGTGACCATCTTTGTTCAGTCCACTCCAACCTCCCCTTCCCCCTTCCCTCCGCAGTCTCTTATCTCTGTTTATAATCTCGGACAATGGAGGGGAGGGGGGGGAAGGGTATTCCAAGAATGTGTGACATAAGTGGATGCCATTGCAATTCACAGAAGGAAGACATGAGTGGACTGGCATTCGAACTTTTGAACTGAATCGTTTTTTTTTCCGGCGAAATCTATCGCAAAAACTTCGACTTAGAAGATGTTCGCTTCGAGTTATCGAGACAGTTTTTTAAAGAAAAGTACAGAAATGATTCGGGACTTGATTAAAAGTTCGAGTTAGCGGATTATTCGACTTATAGGAAGTCGAGTTATCGAAGTTCGACTGTATATCTAGAACACCGATAGGTGCTTTCTTTTCTTAGACACGGCACTTGGACGGTCGATAAAAACTACATTTCCAGTGGCACTTCGCACCGGTGAAGTTGGGGTGTGGGTCACGGAAGCTTAGTTTTCCTTCTCCCACACTGGGAGCCCTGTGTGGGGGGGGGGGGGGGGGACGCCCTGGGACCTCAGATCTCGTCAAAAGGGGGTGGATGTACTAAAAATGAAGGATCAGGGCAAAGATTAAGGATTACAAGTATCTTCCCCTGGCACTTGATCTCTAGGGAAGCCTTTCTGTTAATGAGTGCCTCGAGGGGAAGAGGAACCTTTCAAGATATTTTAAGAATGTTTCCAGAATCGACTGTCAGGGGTCCGGTTGAGAATTTAGTGAGAAACGTCTCGATTAAATTTTAGTTTTGGGATTCGGAATTAGTTGATCGATGAAATAGCTTTCATCTTTAGCTGCCTTCTGCCGCCATCTAGTGATCATGAATGAAAATTTTTGTGATTTTTCTATGGCGGTATTCTTTAAATGGATTATTAATTACAGTGCTTTGCGATAGCGAAATTCCAAATCAGGATAATATAGTACTACCAAATAGTTTCGATTTTTTGGCTTCGCTGTTTAATTCGACGGAGTGCTGCCACTTATGTTGAATGAGGTTTATTATTTTCTCTTATGCAAATTAGATAGAATTTCCACTTCTTTAATGATAACTGGTTTCCTCGTTTAGTAGTTCTCATACGGCCTTTTTTTTTTTACGTACACCTTAACTTGAACATGTTGCACAATGTGCTTACGTAAAAAGAAAAGATGCAAGCAAGCAATGAAAAACTGCGAAAGGATGAAACTTGTGAAAACCTTTTTAAAGAGATACTAGAATAGAGATATTAGAAAAACGTTTCAAGAAAGTTTGATTTCAGTGTAAGAGAATTTTCTATGTTACTTTTAACGTTATTAAAGTTTCATTATATGCTCAATAATTGCGTGAATTTCCCAAAATTTACGCAAGCACATAGAAAAATAAATTTTAAATAAATTTTGAAACCATAATAGGGGAGTTTCATTGAAACTGACTAGGAATACTTATCGCTTACACCGAAAGCAGAATGTTGTGTTGATAAAACAGTTTTAGGTGCAATATTTTTTTCTACGATTTGATACATAAAAGTTTATCACGTTATTTAGAGGTAACGTTTACGAAAGAAAGACATGGTGTTATTTTCAGACATATAAATATAAAACTAAACTCTTAAATGGAAAGATTTTTTATTGGTTACTTACGCCAAACACAATAAGTCAAAATGAAAAACAATTCTCTAGTAAACCGAACTTCTGAGCTTGGTTTTTGAGGGGCATGACAGCATTCATGAATAGACCTGGTTTTTTTTTGGAGGGAGAAAAAAAAACTTACGGTTGCTTCGAGCAAATTCGGGGTAATGTTGACTTTAAGAGTACATGACTTTGAGAAATACCGAGTTGTTGGAATAGAAGCTTGAAATACAAACTACTTTATGCGTAGCTTGTGAATACATGCATGCAATTATTATTGGCATTATCAGAAAAAGTGTCTCAGTCATTAAAAAACGCCAAGTTTTATACAGTATGGTCACATATATAAAAGTAACATTTGTCTTTCTTGGCATTGATGCAGCACTGTTGAAACAGTTGAAAATATTTTATATGTACATATCCACATTTTGGTTTGTATTTAATAATTCACCTGGTCGAAATTTTGAAAGCAATGACTAAATAAGAATAATATGTTTAATCTTGTAAAATAAGTTTAAAAACGCAAAAAAACCGTGAAAAGACATCGGACGAAAGACAAGCTTTTGACTGATGCCTTTCCACCCATTGAAAAACCTTGTATCACGTGCCTGCAATTCTTATCGCAGTTTTGTGCGTTTTTCGTTTTTGAATATGTTAATAAATGAAGTAGTTTTATTTGTTGTTGTTTTTTTCTTCACCAAAACATACGAATCGCCGATTATTCAAGGGCCGAAAAAGCCGAATTAAACTGCATTTCCGAAGTTGTTGCCGATTAATCCAGAAAAGAAAAAAATCCTGAACCTTCGCGTTATGCAACCAAATGCATGTTTTTTTTTTTTTCCTGTGAACATCTATGTTTAAAATTTAGCATACTTTTTTTCCCGGTTTCGAAACAATTCAGTTATATACGCTTTTTCTCTTTAGTTTACAAAATCGATTTAACAAAAATAATGAGACGACAAGTTTGAGCGATCTTTTACAATATTCATTAAAACATTTCCTTCTCAAAAGAGTCGAATTTAAAATAAAATCCCTTTATTTTCCAAAACGCTGACGTAACTAAAATTTTGAGTATAAAGGCTTATGTATAAGTCCCAGTCGTAAATATGTTCAACAGATATGACTATAAATTACGACGATAATGATGCTAAGTCAAATGCCAAGTTTAAAAACAAATAGCGGATAAAATCCCCGAAAATATATTTACAAATGCTCAACTTTGTTCACATGCATGTTTCTGAGAAAAGAGCTTTACTTATGTTTAGCGTGCATTAATTGTCCAGTTTCATTACTTGTAATTCATTATTTGCTGTGCTGTGCAGTATTTTTAACACTAATGTTTGTAATAAATAATCACGTGTGCCGCTGTCTCCTTTTTCTTCCCGGCATCAATGAATGCATCAGAAAAGCAGATTTGGAAAACGTCCAACGCTTGTTTGATAGTTGCGTTGTTTGTTTTCAATTTTTCTTTCTCATACTTGGTTGAAATACCTCTGTATAGTGAAAAGGGTTGTTTAATATTTCATCGGCTGAAATTTAACGGATAATTTCGGTTTATTCAAACCTTATGAAACAAAAAATCTGAAACTATTTAATTGATGTATGTAATCAGGCCCTTCGCTTAGGATACCACTCAACTCTGCTGAATTTTAGAGGACAGTCCTGGATTTGTCCCATTTCTCCTGGTCTGTATTAAAAATCGCCTGTTTTTTATTAATTTGGGAATAAGCTACGTTAAAGGAATCTCTGGGGAAGAAGAAGAATCCTTTCAAAGTAATTTCAAAAAACCTTGTTTTCCTACTTAATTTCTTTGACAAATTTATTTATCCAAGAAACTTGAATTTTTAGACATTTAATCACTTTTGACCGTAAACAAGTAATTATTTTGTTTGTTATCCTGAGACGTCACACGAGGAACTTAAACGTGATTTAAGTGATTCCCTATTTTTACAAAAGTAATAATGGAAATATCTGCGATGTGACGGCAAACACCTACTGGATTTTCTGTCTAAGAATGTTAACAGCTATGGTCAAGTGCTTACGGAATTTAGAAGTATCATATATTTTTTATAAATGTACATGTATCACAAAAGTTTTTTTTTGATGTGCGCTGAAATGGAGCCATTGCACTAAGACAGCCAAATTTTTAAGAAATCGTTTACTTCTACTGAAGAAAACGCGAACACGTACATGCTTTTTTTTCGTATCATATTTGAGTGTCTGGTGTTGCTTTCCCTTAAAAATGTTGTGCTTCTTATATTAATGTTTTTTATGTATTCGATTTCTTGTGCAAAATATAAATATCAGTCAGTATTTTTGTTTGCTACTTCATAAGTTTCGGTGTTATATGATTAGACTGATGTAAAATTTTATCCAAGGTAAGATTTTTTAGCACGGGTAAATTTGCATGTTTAAAGTGGAAGTTATTTTAATCATTATTAAATAATGCTACGAAACGTTTAGCCGTTCGAGAGTACTGTTTGTCTAATGGGTTAGTATGCATTCTGTTTAACATTCGCGGTACCCTAGTTATAGCTTCTGTTTTGTGGAGCACATTTTCAATCACAAGAGAAGTATCAATATTACAAGGCTTTCCGAATAAATAAGATATGTTTCGTAACCTTAGTGTACTTTAATAATTTTGAATATTTTCTCAGTTTTTCAAAGTTGACGTTAGCTGTCAATATGGAGGTAGGTTTTACTTTTATTTGTAAAAGCTCTACACAGAATTTGATTTAAGCTTTCGATCTTACCAACGAAATACGATTGCCACAGAGGTAATATAGTTCAAGATTTTTGTCAACGGCAGAGACATCTTCACACGTTTCAGAGGTCTTGCTTGCTCATTAGGTACGTAGTTGAATTATTTTCAAGTTTTTCATTACTTTCAATACTTTTTCTTCTTCAGATCTATTTGTTGAATACTGGAAGCTATCTAATGTATATCCTTTTTTTGCCAGCTTCCTAAAATTGAAGTCCTTATTTCGGTACGGGGTGCCATGTTGTCTGCTTTTTTGGAAATTCGCTATGATTTGGATCATTACTTGGCAGCTAAAAGTGCAATTGTTGAATGTAGAAGGTGTGAGGACTTTGCAAAAAGTATTTGCATTTGTAATAGCTAAGAAAAATCTTTGAGGTAGTGGTTTCCGGATCTGATAGATCATTAAAACGATGCTTTTCCGAAATTTGTTAAAAATATGGGTAATAATCTCGACTAGAAACTTTTTTTATTGTCGCCCCGTAAGAATACAGTTCCAGCATTCCAGGCACACATTTTTTAGAAGAATAAGGTCGTTTAGCTTTTCTCAGAATTAATATTAATCATCACCACCTTTCATGGAATCCAGCTTTATTTTAATAGGTCCTAGAGTCCTTAGACCTTCCAGCATTGTCATAGCTAATATATTATTGCTAATTAGATATCCTCATTAAGCTATCGATGGGAATATCTGCTGATGCTATAGCTTTTTTATCAAGATTAATCGCAGTGCTCATCCTTAAACAAGAGTACTTATGGCTAGTCGATTAATCTTGAAATAAGCTGTAATTCTATGAAGTTATTGATTTAACTAGATCTAAAAGAACTGATTTGGTTTAAAGCAAAGCATTATCTTCTTTATAATATAAATACAACTTTTCAAACGAACATTAAAGAATATCTTTATTTAGAAAAATATTTTTAATGATTTGTATTATTATTAAGCTATTTTTTATAATTTTCCCGTTAATGAACATAAAAACTTGATCTGCATTGCCAGAATTTCTGAATAAAATATTAAATATAATGCTCAGAAAAAGCTAATTATGAACGATATTTTAAAACGAAACGAAAACTTGCGACACAGTTGAAATAATTAACATCCTAAAGCGTAAAGTTTGTTTTTACCTCCCGGCTGAAAATGCTGTATCCAAATTAATAATGTCGCAGAGTATTTCCACGATAATCCTCTCTAATTAATGCGCTGGTTGTTTGGATTAGCGAAGAGGCCTTACTGCTGGAATTTCTTGATCGGTTTCATTTAAAATAAATGAACTCTATGAGCGAAAGCGCATTATCGAATGCTTCAAAGTCATTAGAAAACCATTCTTTCGACAGCTCTTTGTGTACGCAACTTTTGTTTAGCAATGATGCTTAATGAAGATTGTTTACGGCCCACAGCAAAGATTAGGTCGGATAGGCTCTGCAAAAACATTTGCCGAGAAATTTACTTACTAATTGCTGGAAGCTGTAAATTGCTTAGCTATTTAAATAGCGCTATCTTTCAAAATACTTCAGGTGACGATATCCTATTCTTAAATTATTTTTAAATTAAGAGCTTTTCAAAATAATAACTTTGATAAGAGCGCATTATTTTTTTTCTATGCATAAAATATGTAGGTTTTACTATCATAGCATGCAGTCATGTATGATACTGGCTGCTAGGGTGGATACAATTAATAATGAAAATTTAATGACCCAGAGAAACCCATATAAGTTATTATGATTTCGTAGTCCGAAAATATTTATTAGACAAAATCAGGAAATCGATAAATAAAATAAACGTAAAATAAGTAGATACACAGTACCATAAACTGAGCTATCAACGCTGTATATTAAAACAAATGCAAGTTAGAGTTAGAAGAATGGAGAAATTACATTGATTTTTATCTCTAAAAAAGTTCTTTTCCCTACATTTGGTAAATATAACCTCTGTTTTACAAATATAAGTGGAAAATAGAAAAATATCATCAATAGAATATGTCAGGCGACAAATTTGTCGCCCACGTATGTTCTGGCGACATATTTTGATTACTTGGCGACAATTGTCACTTTGTCGCCATGCTGAAATGAAACCGACTGGTTACTAGGATGTTTCGGATCGATTTAGATACATAACATTCATACAGACACATTACATATGTACGTAGAATAGATTAGCGATCAACTGTCAAGAAATAATAGGTAAACTCGATTTACTATTAAACCGTACATAGGAAGGTTGATTATTTGTGATTACTCTGAAATGATACATAGTAAATTCGGCTTCCTAGGTTTGCTGCTATATCCTTGTCCCACCGGCCCATTTTGATACATTGTTTCCATAGTTTCCAGTTTCAATTCAAGCATACAATTCCCGTTTAGGGATAATTATGTGTGTGTTTTTGATTCGCGATAGGCACACATAGTACGCATATAGTAAACAAACCTGAATGGTTCAATATTGATGTTCTTAATAAGAATAATTTGTTTCCTTGAAGTTACGCTTTGAGTTAAAAAGTTTTGCTACTCCTTCCAAAATAAAAAGTTAAAAAAAAACGAAACTACATTCAAAACAAAAAACTTTACCAGCTAATATTAAGTCAAAGACAAACCAACGGAAAATTTAAAGTATGATCCACATTTTAATGCTCCAAAAGTCTTCTAGATTGCAAGTTTTAAATTTCTAAATACTTTTGTAGCTTTTTCCTTTTTATAAAAAGTGCTACACATTTATCTTGCTTTGAAGAACAACTTAGGAAACCCTACGTCAAAGATTTTTAAAGAATTCTACAAAAAGTTATTTTTGCTATATAGATTTTTTTTATAGTTTATGAATTTCATTTTGTTATTCAAATTGTATTTTCGGAAAAATTATATGTATATTTGTCATTTTTGACTTTGTTAAAATTTTATTAATGAATTCTAAATAAAATTACATTCCTGTTTATTGCTTGTTTATTTCTTGAATACACAAAGTAGTTAACTAAAATTTAAATTCATTCTAATGTTTTTTATATTTAAATCGTAATCAAAGAAATAAATTATGGTGGAAACATGGAAAGTTCAGTCCCTTTTACGTTGTGATTTGTAACTTTTTTAAATATATTACTGAAGCTTTCATTGCAATAAGTAGTTTTTATTTTATGTTTACGTTGAATTTCATTTTGGAGGCCCAAAAATAAATAAGAAAGATTTTTTTTTAAAAATATTTAGCCATCCATTATTTAAAATAATTTTTCGATGTAAATATTATATTCATTAACATAAGACGTAGGTATCTTCAAAGCAAGATTAAATTGAACACTTATAATAAACAAATAATAAATGTAACCACATTTATGTGCATTAACTAGCACGAATTTGTCGAATTACGAGCTGTCAAAATAAGTGTATATTTTCAATTGCATTTAAATTACAATTGCATTTAGTTTCTCTAAAGACAATATGCATGAGCCACAAGAAATTATATTGAAAATATTTTTGAAAGTAAAAGAACGACGAAAATGAGATTTATGCAAAAATAAATTAAAATATAAAAATGTTTTCAAAAAAATGTATGGAAGCAAAATTTCAGAAAAAATGAATTGGGAATAAATGTCAAGAAATACTTTATTATACTTTCATGCATTTGAGAGTTGCCTCTTTCCTAGTACAATATAAAAAGAAGGTGGGGATAACCAAAATCCTATGAAATGCACAGCTTTCAATGTCGCCTAAAATGTAAGACACTAGGTGTAAAATTGAAATTATTCAGTCAAGATATCCAAATTCGAAACTAAGTTATAATCTGAATATTTAAAACAAAAATATAAACATTTTATTTTAGATTCTAAAAGCTAATATGATCTAAGGTCGTCTGCTGTCGTCCAGCTAATTTGTTTTCAGTCATTTTCAGAAAAAGTAAAATTACGAAGCAAGATCATTTTTAAAAATGAGAATCCGAGAAAGCATGAACTCAAACAATTTATTCCGCAGAATTGGTCTTGGAAAAGAAGCGCATTCTAGGAATTTGCTCATTTAAATGGAAATGATTTCTAGAAATACGTTTTGGGAGAGAATTGGTGCCGTTTTCCTTTAACCATTCTATTCTTGAGCAATTTTAGATAAGATACCCCATTTCTATATTTATTCAGAAATACATTTTTAATAAAATCGGAAGTATTTTCCATTGACTTGTTAAATGTTTACATTTGATGTTTTAAAATTTAATTTTACTTATTTATTTTTTAATATGCAATTAAACTTTTTTGAAGGAACGCTAACAATCCATTTACTGTTCAATTAGGGTGTCTCCAGGTCACGAAAGTCCCGAGAAATTCACGAATTTGGAAATCCGTCATGAAAGTAACGAAAAAGTCTCGAAAATTACGAATAGGTCACGAAAATTTTCCGTTCAACGGGACCAGTTCCTCCTTGAAGGCATCGGATCCCCGGCCACTGCATGAAATATCCGGTTATCCGGCATACCAAATTTTATTTTTAAATTTAATTAACATGTTTGAAAATATATGTGAATTACAAACTTACTATGTGTTTGAAAGCTGTGGAATGTTTAAAAAATTTTATAGTATTTACAAGTTTCAGACATCAGTACGTATACTTCATACAAGGGACACCGGATGTCCGATGGCCGGCAAAATCAATATCCGATGTATCACCGAACGGTCAAGGAAAAGTTCGCGAAATTTCACTTTTGAAAATCTGTAGACACCCTGGGTTCTCCTTAGATTGCATCTGTACATAAACAGAGCACATTTTTCTCCCTTCATCCAGATAAGTTTTACTATGAAACATTAATGATATTTTGTTAATACCATTAATGTTCATGTCATAATGTATTCGATATACATTAGCATCATCTAAATAATTCAAATGTTGCGTTTACCAACTTTTGAAAGAGCATTTGCTTTTGTTAACACATTAAAATTGATGATGTAGAGAAGTGTTTCCTAACCTTTTACGTACCTCTTTTGGCAATGTCCAAGGTCCAGGGGCTTCTAATATTGTATACGAATATTTCTTCAAAACACTTTAAATTTAGAATCTACGCTTATCCATTTTTTTTATTCATTATCATTTATTTAGTATAGCTTTTATTATTTTTCCCTCCAAGTTGTTTAAAGTAAATATTATGATGATAAAACTCGGAAAATTATCACGGGCTTATTCTTTCTGCAAAATATAATCATCAAGAAGAAGCAATTGGAATGTGCATAATAAATAATGCCGAAATATCTTAACAGTTAATAAAAAATAGTTTATAGAAATAAAAGAGGAAATTTTGACACAGCAACAGGGAAAAGACTTTAAAAAATAATAATAATAACAATAATAAATATCTGAAACAATTTCTTTGACACATTATTATTATTTTTTTTTTTGTTTTCGTATTAAATGAGTAATATGGATGTAGATATCTTTTGAGAGCTAACACTTTAGACACGGAGAACCAGAATGGCTGGTTGTATACTCCTTAATTAAAAAGCAAATGTTTAATTAAAAGGAAATAAAAACTGGGTGCAATACTAGTAAAAGTTATTACGTTAGCGATAATTTACAAAAGTTTTTGCTCGTACTAAAAAGGTTATTGTTTAGTTGATAGGCCTTTTAAAAGAATAAATACTTCAATTGATAATACAGTAAAACCCCGTTATACCGTGCCTCAGTATACCCCGGAATCGAATATTCCGTGGTATCTGTTATGTCCCCCGACGTTTAAATAACCCTTTATCATTGCCATTTGAAGGTGATTCCTTATATACCATTGTAAATAAAGCCAGCCCGAGCACACAAATATTCTCGCCTAAGAGCTCCCATCCCCCCCCCCCCCCCAACCAAAAACACTAACAGATAAAGCCCTATTGTGATAGACCTGATGTAAACCTTTTTTATGCTTTTTCTGCCTTTCAACCTCGAGACACTATATAACTGATGTCAAAATCGGATGCAATTGCCCTGACTTGTTTCTCTTGACAATCTCAATCTGTCAGGAACTGTTCAGTTCAACACTTAACTATTCCATTTTCAGAAGTCTAGTTATGTGTGTGTAACTTCTTTTATAGTGCTATCAACCTTTGTATTCCAGATTCTTTAACATTCCGCAAAAGTAAACATATTCTCCAGTGTATGCAGGCTTGTTTCTTTGAGAAGTGCGTTCCCCCACTTCCAAATCTAATTTTTTCTTTAGACCTCTCCCCTTTTGCAATCCTATGTTGACAACATAAAGAGATTTTTAAGCCCTTTTTTTGTCGGAACCCAGTTGGTTTATAACCTATCGCTCGATAGACTGATTGCACAGTTGAGATGTGTGCTTTTTGCACAGCAATTACAGTGAATAAAATGGCAGCAAAGAGGAAAAGAATAAATTATACCATAGAAGAAAAACTGCGAGTAATTCCTAAAGTTAAAAATGATGCAACAAAAGGGAGTTTTATTTCGTGAATGGTTCCTCAGTATAGTTTCACTATACCGCGGTTATGCTATAACGCGGGAGCCAAACATGTCCCCCGACACCCACGTTTTAACGGGGTTTTACTGTATTGCATCATAGAAGTTTAATACTAGCTGTTTGAAAGTCACAATTTCATCCATACAACATATCCTCAAATTTTTTCAGACGAAGTAGGTATTAAATGAGGTGCTTTCTTTCAGACAATTTGGTAACAAATCCTTTGAAGAAAACTGTATATTTTTAGCATGCGACAAAAGTAATTTTTTTTTTCTTTCCTTTATTCGGCTTACTAATCTAAAGTGAAATTGAAATTGGTATTGGAGAAATTCGCATTTTAATAAAATAGAAGATATTTGTTCCGTAGGCACTTAAGGTTTTCACCTTTGAATAAAAGCTTATTTTAAAGTGGCTGAAACAAATCTATTTCTGTTAGCGTTTTTGCTCTCAGACAAACATATAATTTAAAGAATGTAAGAATTCTCATTGTGCTGGCTTTAAAAGTCTAAGTTTACATTTAAGTGGTTCAGTCGTGTCACCGATTTCTTTCTGATATCTGAAAACAATAGTAAATAGGGCTCAAACTATTGTCGGAGAACTTGTTGTCACTGCGAGGCTTGTTTTCTCCTTTGTATTGCAATTCGTTACTTTCTTTTAACTGTTGGTATTTTGTCTTCTGAACCATCTCTTCTCATTTCATGCAAAATCCAGAGGGCTTGCTTCTATGTTTTGTTGAAAATACTCTGATAAAATAAGCTTATGTTGTGCTTTTGAAATAGTATTGTAGAAAATGTATAAAGAGATGGTTCGTTTCTTTTCCGCTTTTAATGTTTCCATTGTTATTTTCTTCTACGTCCAAATAAGTATAGAAGAAAACCCTGAATTCGTAAAAATGTTCGATTTTTGAGTTTTGACGGATTTACACGTCAAAAGGGATGCTGAACCTACTTTGACCATTTCTGGAAAGTGTCTGCGTGTCTGCATGTGGTCGCTTTTTTTAAAAACGTAATGCATGGAATCGAGCGAAATATGTTGCTCACATGGACCCTGATGGGAAGTGTTGCTGATTAGTTTTTTCCGGAATTCCTTCGAGGAGACTAAAGCAATCGAACTTTTTTCTCGATTAGTGTGACTGCTATATCTCAACAAGTAATGGCAGAACTCAAACGAAATTAGGTGTACAGGTGTTCCCCAGTGGGAAAATGTGGTGATCTGTTTTTGATGCCAATCGCTCTACCGGGTTGAGACAATCGCGTAATCGAACGTTTTTCTCGTCAAGCTTATATTTTAAGAAGTAATCAAGGATTTGAACAAATATTGGTATACAAGTGCCTCAATTGGGAACAGCTGGTGAATATGTTTTGTGTCCAGTCGCTCCAAGCCTTTACTACGCATTTTTCCCTTGATAACTCTCGTATGGAAATATTTTCCATTGGTATAATGTATTTTGTAACATTTTACGAGCAAAAACATAAACAAACAATTTAAAACTTCTCCAGTGTTTTGAAGTGGGTGTTCATTTCTTTTTAACGCTTATAAAAGTTATTGTTTCTGTATAAATTCATATTTCTCGAAAAGAGCAGAAACTATGTCTCCCAACTCAAAAAGTACAGAAAATGCTTTAAAATGTCTATTGGGAAAAAGGTAAACAGAAAATAGTTACTATTTGAAGTAAAGTGGAAGAATATGTGTTGCACTACTTCCTATTTTTTCCTATTTATATTTAAAAGGAACATAAACAGATTATTTCGTGAAATGTTTGCGTAAGGGAAATCAAAGATATGTAACATTAAAAAGATGTTTGAAAGGAAAGGTGCTATGGAATGTAATATTTTCCGCACTATTACAATAAAATGCTTATGTATGAAAAGAAATCCTGCAGAAGTAGTACGTAAGCATTTTAATCAAATAATTGTGAAAAACAGGCCAACAAATGGACGTTAGCTAAGTTTCTCAAAGTGGGCTTGTGACCCTTGCACCAGTGAAGTCGGCCCCTACGCCCATATCATATATTATAAATTTAGTGAATTATATTCAACACTTCATCAAAGTATATTTCGACTTTAGTAAATACAAGTATTTACTTCTCACGCAAGAAATTTAGTGATCATTTGCATTTATTCCTCTATCTTATTTGTATTTAATGTAATTACGAAGTTGACTTATCATATTTTATCACAAGTTTATTTACGAGATAGCTTTGTTCTGCATACTTTTAGTTACTAACGTAGTTCTATATTGTCAGCTGTAGCATTGATTAATCGAGTTAAGATGCCAAAGATGGTGCACAGTATGTGAGGAACGTTCAGAAATATTTTCGGACCAACGCGGACCATTAATTGGCTATTGCGTGGGAAAAGGCAATTAATCGGTCTTTATCGATGAGTAGTTGAATTGATACGTTGATATGTTCGTCTAAGCAATAGATTGCTGGAGTAAAAGCCGGAGGGAATTATTTTGAATTTGTTGCTGAAATTAAGATACTTTGCATACTCTTGTAATGTTTTTAAAGAGCTATTTTGTGGCGCCTTTATACTGTATTCGTACATGTTACACTGCAGTATACCACTTCAGACAGTTTAACAAATTCTTAAAGAAAAAATGCTTTACATTTCGCTCATTGTTTTACCAAATTATCTTTCGAAATGGAATAATTATTTAGAAAATTTAAAACACATGTATATAAATTTTGTAAAAAAACACATTAAAATCATGAAGATGCAACCTAAACTGAGAGCTTATTGTTTGTAGTTGCTCAGTATGAAAAAGATTAGTAATATTCATCATTATAAGAAATTCATTAGATTTGCAAAAGTTTTTTAATACCCGGAAGGAAAAGAGCTTTAAAAGAGGGTTTCATTCGGATTACTCAGGATCTCTCAACTTTATTCAATGATGAGAGTTCCTTGTATGTAGCCTCAAAACAGGTGTATGGTATTTATTTTTCAACTTTGTGCGTTACGACTATGCTTCTCTTAATGTGCATTCACACCAAACGCAGCTAAATTTTTCAGGGCTCTTCATTGATTCTCCACAACTTTATAACCACGCCCTCGTATTTACTAATTGGCGTTTTTAATGCGTCATTAAAAGTGACTCACTCAAACGACCGTGATTTGTTGAAGACGTTATCGAAGACATGTCATTTGATAATTATCGCAATAGTCTATTACGACAGAGGCAAAATGTTTCCGCCGCCTTTGGTATGAATACACCCTCATATTCAATTGGCAGCTGAGTTTTAACAAATGTATTAAAAATAGCAGCTCAAAGTGAGCGACAGAAAGGTGGTGAGGAACTCAAAAGTTTAAGATACAGATTAGATTATTTCATTCAAATGAAATAACTTCTATAAAAATAATCCATTCAAGCAAAGTTGTTTACATGTTCCCTAAACACTTACATCAAGTGGTTACTGCAATATGGAGCATGATTTACCCCGGCGTTCTCTAGACACCTCACAAATGGTCGAAAATAATCCTTCTTTTTGGGATAGTCGGATGACGAGAGGGCGCTCTGTGTTCGCCTTTTCATCTTCTGGTGAAAAGGCTGTCGGCCAAAAACAATTTGATGGGGCACGTTTATGGATGCTTCGCTAGCATGCCGGGCACTTATGCTGAAAAACTCTCAAAAATAAGGTGAGGTTTCTCTTCCTGAAAATATTTAAAATGCTTATTTTGTCTAATTTTTTGCATTTTCTCTGGTTTGTTTGATTCATTAAAAGAAATTGATTACTCAAATATAAACAATATGCTTAAAATATATTGAAAACGCTTTTTTCATCTTTCTTTCATGAGAATTAAGGTATTGTGATTGTAGTTGCTCATAATTCGGCGATTCACGAAGCCAGTAAAATTGCTCAATAAATTTAGATCTTTCCAACCTTGAGGGGTTATTGCCCTTATTCCGTTCATTGATTCTAGTGACAATGACATCCTTAAGTACATTTTGAGTAAATTGGGCCCATGGGTGGAAACAAAAACAGAACTTGTTTACGTTGCTTTTGGTGCAAGGAAAATTGATTTTAGGATTTATTGCTGGTTAAAAAGTAAAAAAAAAAAAAAGAATGTTGAAATAATTTTGAAGAAAATTAATTTGTGGATACTTTATTACGGCTTTTTGTGTGTTACTAAGGAAATAACTTCTTATTTTATTACTGAGTAAAAAAAATTAATTAGCATAATATTTCATATCTTTAAACAAAATTAAAAACTTCGCAATTGAAAATTAAGTAAATGTGTTTCATCGAACTTCATTTATCTTTCTAAGACGCTTCAGGATTAAATATATGTTTGCAATTAAGTGTTCCATTTAATTTGTAACTTGCTTTTCTTTTTCGATTGTCACATTTGGATTTTCGTTTCTTGTTATTAGATTTTCCTGTTTTGTTTAAGAAGTACCGTGTACATCCTAATCTTTTGTAAAGATTGGGAAACGTTGAAAACTCTTACAAGAATACTTAAATTTACAAATTTGCTAGTTGCAGTCACTGTTAGACAAGATATTTATATCTTGACTAATGGTATTTCCGGAAATTACAACGCTAAAATGCGAAATGTTAAATGAAATACGTTGTGCTTACCTGACGATTCTTTTAAATTTCAGCACCATATTAAAACTGAAAAAAATATTAACTTTGATGGTTTTCAATAACAAAATACTGATTATATTAGAAGAAAATAATTGCTTCATATCGTTTCTAACATTTTGAAAATATCTGTTTTTCATTTTAATCTTCATTGACATGTTGTTATGTAGTTTTTATTTGGTTTACAGTGTTGTGGGTAAATAATTTGATCTAGAACCAAGATGAAGACTGTATTTCAATCATAAATGATTCATTTACTCCTGTTGTTGGTAGAGGTGAAACAAATGTTTTGGACCATGAAAAAAAAAATCAAATTGTTAAAAGATATTATTGATACAGTTTTTTTTTAATCGTAAAGTTGTATTGTTATTTTTGTGATATAGTTAGCTACATTTTCGTGTGCAGAAGAATGTATTCTTTGTGAGTCCGAAACACGTGTATGCAATTCTCATTGCGAATTAGTGCCGTGATACATGTTGTTTACTCAACCTACACGCAATTTCATAAATTCCAAAAAATCATTAACCATCTTTAAAGAAAAAAATATTTGAGTAAAGTAAAAATTATTCATGACCGAAATTCATGAATCCCGAATTGCTTTTAATCTAAGTAGAGCTTGAATAAAGGAGTGTAATGAATTTTTTCCAATGCAAAAGCTAAAATGTCATTACTCCTGCTTCCAAGACATTACGCATTATTCATACGCCTAAATACAAAGAACATATTCCAACTTTTACTAACTTAGCGGAATTCTGAAGGAAAATTGTAAATGGTTAGTTGGGATAAGAATCCAATGTTGTGCAAACTGTCGCATTTTTGTCTATCTTTCTTTCTAAAGCTGGAATTTTATTTGTCCCAAACGGCTTCAATTAAGGCAAAAAAAATGCAACATAGCAACTGTCTTCTGCACCCGGGCAAGTAAGGTATAAGCCCCACCAGGGGGATTTTCAAGGGAGGCAGTACCCTCGAGGAAACGTGGATAGCGCTTATTTTTTTTCGTCATATTTCTAGCTTTTCCATCGTTGACATTATTTCACCTAAGATAGAGTATCATTTGTAATGTTGTTATCCCCATTAATCACCATTGTTTTTCAATAAGTCAGTCTACCCCCTTGGGAGTTTGGAAAATCGGCGCCTCCATTCTTCTGCATCAGAGAGAGAAAATGAAGAACAATTGCAACCTGATAGCTTGAGGGTGGTGCCTAAGTTTTCTGAAGATTGTTAAGATTATTCTTCTACACTTCCATTGGGTCCTTGTATACTTTCAGTCGTAGGGTAGTTCTCATTTTTATTTGGCTGCCCTTTACTGTTTCTTAATGCTCTTGTTTGATAGTTAACATTAACAAAATCTTGGCTTTCTTCTAAGTAACTGGATAACTTGAGACAGCTCCCAAGTTTTTTTTTTCCTTTTCAAGCTATTGTTAGATTATTTTTATACTTTTTCATTTGGTTCCTATACACTCTCTTAATCTAGATAGTTGAAAATTCAAATTAGTGTTTTACCGTCTAGACATTAGAAATAATTTTCTAATGTCCTAAAATTACAGTTTTCAAAAATCTATATTTATTGACATTTTCTCATTACTTGCGCTCTCTCTCTCTCACTCTCTCTCTCTCTTTCGTTTTTCTTTCGTTTGGATAACGCCTAGCTTTTGTACACTTTTCAACAGCAGTCTGGATATTATAGACTTTCCAGATGCTATGTCATTTCGCTTTGAAACTTAAATACCCGATTGGAACATTTTGATGTTTAACAAGGCCGATACTTTTATTTTGCTAAAACAACCAAAAAAGGCTAAGCGTAGCTAAGAATGATGCGCGCTTTTAATCACAACTCGCGGCCAAACATAACCATAAAAACATTTTAGCTCATTTCCCATCTGGAAAATAATTGATGCCGAAAACAGAAGTAGTGGACCCAACATCTTTTTCTTTCTGAAAACCTTGGGTTAGAACTCAAATCCTCCGAATCTTGAATCTAGCAATCCTTGCTTTCCTGAGTTCTTGATTATTCAAGAAAAAAAAAGCTTCTTTAATCAAGGATTTTTCTGTTTCGAATTGTTTCTGGTAAATACTTGTATGACGTAGTTTTGAAAACATTTTTTCGCAAGAAAAAATTAAAATGTGTTCTTAACAAAGCTTGACTACTTTCTATACCATTTTCACACTTTTTGTTTTCCTAGTCGGTTTTATCTGCCAGTTCAAAATTGAGTGCTTTAATTATCAAAGCATCTCACGTTATGAACCTTTTCTTCTAAAAATGTAAAATATCTTTAAGCAGGGAAATATGCCTTATTTTATGAGCAAGGACAAACGTTCTGAAAGTCTATGGATTGATGAAAAGAAATGAAGGCTATGGATATTTTACCTTATCTGCCTTTTTAATTTGAACAATATTTCGTTCAGTTTTGAACAGTTCAAAAAATCTTTGACATTAGCGCACATGGGAAAATATGAAGCGAAGTATCTAAGCCCTGGATATAAGATACAAGTTCCTTCAGACAGCTTAATGGATGGAGCTCTTGGCAAGAAATATTTTTTTATTTGAACAGTTAAAAAAAACAGCTCCTACGAGGAAATTTCAATCCTATATAAATCCTGTTGTAACAACAGATTTGCTTCGAACAAACTTTATCGAAAAGATGTTCTGACGTGGAACATGTACAGATACGAAGTTCATCCAGAGCTAAACGAGCCCATTTTCCCACGTAACTTTTTTTATCTGGATTTGTAAGGATCTTTCCGAATGAATGAATGAATAAGTGAATGAATGTGTATAAACCGTTGAAAAAGGTATATTTGAAGAAATTAAGAACAAAAGATAAATGAGAGAGAGAAAGACATAGCTGGATTGTCAATTTGATATTGGTGTATGAGGGAAAGTAGTCTCGTATAGTTCTAGAGGGAACTTCTTGTTTAAAAAATAGATGTATTAAGCTTTTTATCAAAAAGAAGGAATTAAACTTCATGAAAATGATATTATGATAAAATATGTTTCGAATTTGCCTTTTTTTATAAATGTAGAATTTCGTATTATTAGCGCTAAAACGTTAATGTGAAATGAGTGGGCGAGTATGCATTAGTATTTATTTAAATATTACAGACTTAGCATATTAAGTGCTTTTAAATGGATTTTTGCTAATGCTAATAGTGTGTTGCTTTGTTATACATATAGTTAAAAGTGATAAAAATAATAATTTTTATTGTAATTTTCTGAGAATTTCTATAACAAAGAATTTTTATTTGAATTCTCTTGCGTAAGTCAAAATCAGTAAATGTATTTTTATAGAATGGAGCAATCGTCGGTGTTTACCTTAGTTTTCGTAAGAAAACAAGAAAGAAAGAAGGGTTTTGACCAAGACTTGATCGAGCATACTTTTGAAGCACACAACCAAAGAGCTTTGTAAACTTAGGTCTCACATGTAGATCTCTTATTCAGTATCGTTCATTTTTAAAAAATAATCAAATAATTTTCAAAAATGGTTAGCTTTGTAATGCAAAACAAAATTATTTTTATCTAACTTCTTGGATATGAAACATTTGTGAAACAAAACGAAGTTCATTTTATTTTGGAATGACTCAACCTAATCTTCAAAATGACAATAACATAACAAAAACTAAGAATAAATAAAAGGTTTACTTTACAAAACTTATTCTTAGCCAAAATAAAAGCGTCTCCTGTACTTCTTTTTCTTTCTTTCTTTTTTCATTTTTTCTTTTCTTTTTCTTCTTTTTTTTTTTTTTTTGTGAAATTAAGTTTTTAACATTTAGTTTCACTTTGGCATTTTGCCTAGGTTATGTTAAGTCTACGGGAAGTAGTATTCATTTATTTATATTGTTTTTGTTTCATTTTTATATACATTTGGAGTTTTGCCCCGCTATTGACTTTTACGGGGAAAATAGACTAAAAAAATTGAATTAAATTTTGAGTCAAAATATCCTTATGTGACAAAATACGTCAGATTAATAAAACAGATTAAGATTTTAAAATAAGATAATAATAAAAATAACTGAGTTTTTGAAATAGAAGAAAATGACTGCGCTTCTCTTGGCACGTTTATTTTCTTTTCTACTTGCGTGCTCTCGTAGTTTTTAAATGAAAGATTATCGGATACGAATTGGTGTGGAATATAAAGGTTTAGTATCTAATTGCAAAAATTTAAAACGTTTTTACCTGAAGCCGTTTTACGTCAAAATTTCAGAAATGAAAAATATGTTCTTTCCTTTTTTCCCTATTTGTTTCTAAGCAGTATATTTAATCGAGAACTTTTCATCGTTTATATTTGACAGCTAATTAATAATGTTTATGTCTTATTTATACTGATAGCTACTGTCTCTTATTTATAGTGAAATCAGCAGACAAATTCGCAGCACAAAATTCTGCTCACATCTTAATTTTATTTAAAATAAGATCACCTTTTTATAAACACGTAGGAACACACCGCTTCTAATATTAGAACATTTTTGAAGGGGAAATTTTTTCCCCCTTATCACAAAATGAGCAAGTGTTCTTACCTTTTTACACTACTTGTCTTAGTTGTTTTGTTTAAGAATGTAGAAAATGGCATTCAAAACAAGATTTAATATCTTTAAAGCTTACGTCTACTTGGTTACATTTTTATCATGAAGCTATAATGTGAATTCTTCATCCTTTTTGAAATGCTGTCGCGGAAAAAGCCTAAAGGGAAAAAAATCTTTTGTATTTTTTTGTTTTTTATAACCATTTCAGACACTGTTGTATGACTCTTTCAATCTCACAGACCATGCTTTGCCAAAAAACTTCACTCACAAAGGAACCTAAAATTAGATTCATTTTCCAAACCTAATTCTTGTTTAGCTGGCTTGTCTGAAAATAGAAGCACATTGTCTTCATTTATTAAAAAAAAATGTATATTTTATTTTCTTCGTGTTAAAAAAAAAGAGCAGTAGCCGGCTGGAACAAAAGATGAATAGAATGCATCGGTGGGGGAAGGGTGGAATATGTCAAAATATCTTTTTTTCCCTCCGACCCATGGTACCTCGGAGGTGGAATCTTCTGATAGGATGTGCCAAGTGAAGAGTTTGTTTTTAGCCGCGGCGATAGAAATTTTCTTTTCCACTTCTTTTTGCAAATTACAGAGCTCGTTAGTTGGCTGAGCTGTTTTTACTTGAGGAAGAATTTTACAGCGGCGACAGCGGCCCTGTCCTTAAACCCCACACTTAGATTAGGCATGCAGAAGCCAAGGCTTACTTGCAAAGATTAGCCTTCGAATATCTTCTAATCGTAAACACTGTTGAATTAAGGTTATGCGTGAGCTAAGAAAGAGACCGGCTCGATTCCAGACACGAGCTTTTCAATTTCTTCCACTTATCCATCTAAATACTTGATTTGAGCTTGAACCCTGCGCCGCAGATGAACTCCGTTTGGAAAATTAATAAATAGCATTTGAATTTCGGTAAACATTGTTGAATCGAGCAAATATCCCGTGCTATGATTAAATGTTAAAAGAAAGACATTTATTTTAGAAATTATTTTTTTTTAAATTAGTAACTTGCAATAGCGCGCTATGGTTCAATAACATGACTGCCTGAGTTCTATCTCAGAATAGCTATTTATTAAACTCTTAACCCTTAATTTGAGCTTGAACACTGCGCAACTGTTTCTGAAATTAGTTTTAAAGCTTTTGTAAACATTGTTGAGTTGAACTAATATCTCGCGCTATTATTAAACATAAAGAATAACTATTATTAGACAACGTATTTTTTCTTTGGAATAATTATTTTTATAAATTCAGTTCCACATAAATTCCGAACTATGGCTCAATAAAGTGTTTTAGTTACTTCACAATGATTAACTTTTGAATTTCTTTAAATTGTATCAAATTATTTCTTCGACGGGAATTCTTCGTTATCTACCGAGTTGCATTGATGAATAGCTTGGTAAAATTGTAGAAATGCTCAATAAATTAGGTGTGCACAATTTCGTATCGGATTATCTGATGAAGTGATTTATTTACTCGTATATATTTTTACTCCATGCAAATAGTTGTTAATATGTCTCTAAGCTAAAATCAGCGTTGACTAAGTTTCTCATCAATTTGCAATTATGGCGGCATAATCTGAAAGCTTTCTGTTTAAACTGTCATCAATGCATTTTAAGCATTACAGAGGATTGATTCAATCTAATCATAGCGATAATTAACACTCATGATCATTTACTGCATAAAGTTTGTTCCTGCACACAGCATGATTCCGAAACAGCTCAATCCGTATGTTATTTACATCTGTCAAAATAAATTGAATCCGAAAACGCGTTATGATTGAAATAAAAGTTCTGAGGTTGTCTTTTACCAACAATTAAGTATTTTATTATGAAGAGATTCAAAAAGGAATTTAAGTCACAAGTGGAAGAAAATATTTAAATAACAAATATCAGTAGATTGAATGTGGGTAATAAAATGAATTATTAAAAAAAAATTTTATTCCTACCGCCAATAAATAAACAATTGATAATTTTTTATGATTTCATTTACTTATTTTCAAATACTGATTGACTCATCACCAAGTTCATTTTCTAATAAAATGTATTTTTGAATAAAAGATACTAGAAGACACGGTAATACAATGAATCATTAAAACAATTTATATTTACCTCTGCTACCAATGAATAAATAAATCATTTTTATGTCAGTTTTCAAATACTGACTCATCACCCAGCTCATATTGTCATGATTTTTTTTATATACAAATGAGAGATACTAGTAGTGGGGGAGGGGTTATTGGGGAGCTAGTGATGGACAACGTGCTTTTGCAACAATGAAATACACTTCCATGTGACGTTTCATGAAATTTCATTTAATAGTTATTTCGGAATTAATAAAATAAGGTTTTTTGGTGTAAAAGTAAGTTCATGATTTGTTTTTATACTGCTGATTTTTAGTATTTTGGTTAAAAATTTCGTGGATAGTATGTTACCAAATGAATATAATTACTATATGTTTTGATACTTTTGTTTCGTAAGGCTAAAATTTACCAGTGTTACGCGATTATTATAATTGACACCCTGGGTCTAGTGTGGACACGTGGTGGTAGGGCTACTGTGGACATTTTTAAATTAGCCTTTTTCATATTTTCGTGGTAAAAATATTAAATTAATTTGAAGAACTGGAAATAAGTGAGAATTCAGAAATCAAGACAGGAGATTTTGTTATTCAATTTTCTTTATACCCTCCAAGAAGTACAGTCCTAGCATATTTCAGACATTGTTCAAGAAGGCAGAATGCTTAGTATGTTGTTTTCTAAGTATGCAAACACTTATGTTGACACACATTTATTTATTTTACAAACAATGTATTCTTACAAAGGAATCCAGTTTTAGCTGCCATTGAAAGACGTGTCCGCTTCTGAACTTGACAATTATTTACCTTACTGCATATTTGATATATTATCTCAGCTAATCCGTTTCATTGTGGTTGTAAATCTAAGCAGTCAATCTTTCGTAAAGATCACCCGTTATGCATAGCTAAGGTTTTCAAGTTTAAGCTACCGGATCTATTTCGGTGATTCTCAGCACCCTGTGTCTTCCTAGCTTTCTAATTGCAGCAATAATCAACAACATTCTGACTCCCAGACAACGAAAGCAATAACGAACTTTGCATATCCGTTTAATTCAGGGATCCACTGGCTGTTCGACAAAATTGCTAATCCGCTTCGGTCGTGGTCCCGAATGTCCCCATAGCGGATAACAGTTCGCCCGCTGTAATACGTTTTTTGACCATGTTTACATAAAGAAAGTATTTTAATTTATGTCTAAATCGTGACAAAAGCTATGTTGTTCGGTTAAAGAACAAAGGCTTCAGTTTTTAGTAATAACGCTTGTCTAGGTTAGATATTAATTTCAGTTTCTACCTTCTGTGCCTTCTAATTATTCCTTTCTCGTAAAAATGACCATAAATCAGCCAACCAAAGCACATGATGAGGGTATGCATGCCAAAACTGAGATTCTGTCCCGAAAAATATTGAATAGGCGCCAATGAGGTAACGATGCAACACGGAAAAATTCAAGTTGTATAACAGTGCTGATTTTTTCCCCTAGTTAAATTAGAGTTTATACGCTGATTCATCGCACTCAATTTGTTGCGCGTAAGGGTTTTGTTGCTTAATTTTTACGCTACATTAATCCCTAATGCGTCAACTCATCGCAGCGTCAACTCATCGTACTGAAAACGCAACACGATTCAATTCATTGCGATACAAATTCATTGCATTTTTCATAGCTTGTCGTTATTTAAAAATTTTTTGTAATATTGCAAAAGGCGTTTCTATTTCTGTCAAAATATTGACTCTTCGTAATTCCTTTCCTCATAATTGGTAATATACATTTTTTAAAGGTACTAGAATTCGCCCAGCGGTCGAAATTCGACCGTAATTCATTAAACTTCTCAAGTTCAGCCTCGAACGTTTAAACTACCATTAGACATTTTAGTGTTTCTGTCTGACAACAGTTTGTTTTATTTAAATATTTCAATTATTTAAATATTTCAATTAGCGATAATCTCAGTGCGACTGATTGACCACTGAGTTAGTTATTTAATTTAATGCATTTGTAACACGTATTATACATAAATTTTATCTTCCTGTAACGAGAATAGAAAATAAAAATTTACATGCCCTCTTTATTATTGAATAAATTTGAAATACAAAGACTGACTTACAATTTAAGCAAGAGTTCAAAACGCTAAATGCAAATCAACAAATTTACGAAACGTTGAGAAAAATTAAGCGTCACACCACACATTATCCCACTCTACATTACATTAAACATTGTTATCTTCAAATTGTATTTTATTTTGTTTGATATTGTACTGGACAAACAATCTGACTGACTTATCATATTACGCTATACATTGTTATATCATAATAGATTAACTGACACCTTCAGATAAGTATTATTTTGATTTGACATTTCTTATTCTTTGAATTATAAATCGTAAAAAAAAAAATGCATCTAGTATCGAGTATTGTACAAATATTGTAGATTGTAATAATTAACTATTTCCAAATTTTTTTAAATTTATTGATAACACAACAACTTATCAATAGCTACCAAATTAAAAAAAAAAAAAGTTAAGAAAATCGGTTGACAAGCAGAGAAAATGGTATACTGTTTTGTCTCTGCCTGTTTATATATAGATAGGTCTTTTCAATTTTAAAGTTATTTTAGCTGTCAAAACACCGCTTTCTTGACCAGTTGAAATTTTCAGTTCAACTTACTTATGGTAGTTTTACTTATGATTTATTGTTTAGACAAATGCTATAATTAATATTTTAAATTACAGCATTAATATTGATAACTCATAATATATCACTCTGACGATGTTTTAAAAAATCCCGCATTAATTAAAATAGAGTTAATTTATTTTACCTCAATACAGATACTTAAAATTTTATTTTATGCAGCCCCCCCCCCCCCCATACACCGCTAGTGCAATTAAAAATATTCACAAGAAGGTGCATGAGCGAAGTATTACGTTCTGCTCATCGTTTGCATAAAGAAATGAGTTAGATAAGATATAACGTTTGTAAAATCCTTCACTTTTTGCAATTAGTTATACAATCTAAATTATGAATAGGATGTTACTTGTGTTTTTTAAAAAAGTAAAGATTTAATGTTCTAATTATGGTTTTCTTTTCTTATTTTAGTAACATACACTATTTCAAAACTCACAAGTCTCCGCGAAAGGTGCAGTTAAAAGAGGTGCACCACTCAAATGAAACCGCCTCTGTAAAAGTGATGACACCAGATGGCATAACTCTGGTCCAAGCTAGCGAAAAATCCAAGCACAAGAGACGTCCTGCACCACCTCCACCTCCAAAACAGCCTCCCAAGAGACCACCCCCTCCACCACCCCCAGTCACTCCACCACCAGAAGTGGTAGTGGTGTTGAATGGCGAAGAAATTGAAAGTAGTGAATTAGACAAGCAGTTGGGAGAACTTAAGTAAGTTAATCATAAAAATTCCCTCTAAGTTACTTAATCTAAGCATATCTTCACAGCTATTTGAAAAGTGATGGATAAGAAAGGTCATTAAAATGTCATGAATGAGAGATCGGTCATCAAAGTCCTGGAAAAGGCACTAAATTTTGTCTGATCAATCAAGTTCTTACGTTGTGTGTGCCTTTGATTTTTAATATGTTTGTAACATGAATTGTAAATGATTACCTTTGCCCCAAATTTAGATTGAAAAATGCCAATCTTGGTAACACCAATATTTAGACCATTTTAATAATGCAATTAAAATTGCATTATTAAAATACTTGGTACTTTGTTTCAATACCAATCAAAAAATTAAAAAAAAAACTTAAGTATATCATTAATAACTTCTAAATTATGATTTTAATCCCATATTCTTTGACGAAACACAGACGCAAAAAATGGTGTAGACTGCTGCTGATTTATTTATTTATTTATATATATTTATCTGTCTTCTGAAGAGTAGCATGTTTTATTTATTTATGATATTTTTTCCTTTCAGAGTAAACTTCAGATGTCTGCTTAAAAACTAATGTTATAGTTTGCTTTTCTTAATTAATAGATTTAATGAACATAAAATAATTTCAAAAATGAAAGTAACTGCTATTTGGTGACATAATTTCCTTAAAGGCATGAAAGCGACAAAAAAAAAAAAAAAAGTCCTGCCGATAGTCAGCCACCGTCACCTTCAATATTTTAGTATGTGATAAAAAATCAGTTGTATATCAACTGTTCAAATAAATTATTTTAATGACCTTATGAGTCAAAGAAGTGTTTATTTAATTCAATGTTCAATCACGTATCATTTATTTTCTTCACTTTGATACTCTGTGCGTTATTTCAAATCTATTTAACAAGTATTTTAAAATAATTTAAGGGTGTCACAATTAAATAGAATTAAACGCAAGTTTTTGAAGTGAACTTTAAATAAGGTGTAGTATATGTTGATTATTGGAGTAGCAAGACAGAACAGAGCTGTGCTAACCGTCGCGAGTCGCACCACTTGAACACTCGAGCACATCGAATTTTAACCGAACAGGGACCGTCTATAAATGATGTCACGCTTTTTTCCCATGTGCTTGACCCCCTCCCCTTTTGCTATATGTCACGCTATGTTGCATAAACATGATGTCACACTTCTTGTTACCTCCTCCGCCCTCCCCAGGTCACAATTTCACGAACTCCCCTCCTCCCTTCGAAGCGTGACATCATTTATAAATGACCCTTTAAGGCAAAGAACAATCTTTTGTTCTTTATTTATATGTTGTATTGTATTGTGATTGTTATTGTTCTATGTAGTGTGGAGTTTTAAGTGTAAATAAATCATTTTATATTTAAAACAAACTTAATAAGTAATGCCACCAGGGGTCGATCCAGCATTTTTAACAGAGTCCGTTTCTTTGGGAATTTAAAAAAAAAAAAATTCGAAAAATCAAATTTTTTTGTGAAAATTCAAAATTTAAACAAGCAACGATAAATTTGTTTTATTATTTTTTGCCGCTTATTTAAAAAAAAAAATCTGTAAAAAATACGATTTGGCAGCTCGGGATTTTGTGAAGGGTCCGTTTGATTGATTGGAATTTTGTGAAGTGTCCGAAAAGGGAACTGAATTTCCTCTAACGTGACCCCTGGTCATGGTATTTTTAAATGTACAAATAAAGTAAAAAAAAAAAAAATTCACTCACTCTCTTAGTAAATCAATAATTTCAAGCAGCGTTCTTACGATATGAAGCATAATAAAGATAATACAGTAGAAGACCACTATAATTAGGCTTGCCATACGTCCCGGTATTTTGCTCTTGTCCCGGTGTCCTGCCCAGTTTTATCAATGTCCCGGAAACGGCTGTAAGATGTAAAAGGTAATGGATTTATGTTTTTAAGAATCTTTTATGAATACATTAAGAATCTTTAAGATGACAGAGTATTAATGAGGGAGTCCACTGCAAGAGCATTGATTGTATGCAAAATAAACTTTGGGGCGTTTCTTTGCTCTGACGTTTATGAAATAGTCAAGCTTAACAAAGACATCTTTAAAAAAGTACATTCAAGAATAACATTATTAACTTATTAATTGCTTTTTTGCTTTGACAAAAATGTTTTTTCTAATGGTTTTTTGTAGTTAGACAAAAAGTTATTAATTAGACTAAGTAATTAATTCAATTAAACAATTTTGTGATTTCAAACTTTATTTTATTAACACTTCTTTCTAGATGGTAGACCAGAAAAAATTCCCATTAAAAAGGAAAAAAAATCTTTTTAAGTAAATTAAGTAGCGAAAATTCCTTATTTTGAAAAGGTGGGTAGACTAACAATTTAGGGTTCCAGATTCCCCACTCCCGTTACTTGCGAAGCTTAAAAAAAGGCTTAAAACTCACCATTTGCTTTTAGTTTTTTGAAAATTCCCCCCGAACCCCTCCCCCTTTCGTTACTGGAGGTATTACATACCCAGGGTTCACACTGGGGAAAAACACAAGGTGGGATTTCCCACCTTGACAAGTGGGATTTTTAAAATTTAAGCGCAAGCAAATTTTTTTTGAGTGGGATTTCAAAAATTATTGCGGGAATTGCGCAATCGCGATGCCTGGCGCGAACCCTGATACCCCCAGACTCCCCGGTATGCCCATCCTGTATTAATGTGTCCCGGTTTCACTAGCCAAAAATATGGCAAGCCTAACTATAATGCTCACCTTGGGACTAGAGATTTTGTGTTTCACAGATCATTTAACAAATTCATGAAGTAATATTCAAAATACGTCAATATATTTACACAAAATAAGTTTGAAATACAATGAGCAACTGCAGAAAAGTTGTCCATTTTTTTAAAAGAATGGCGTTTCATAGTCCGGCGTTTTAAAGACTACTTCTACTATACTCTAATAAATTAAAACTAAGCCCCCCCCCCCCCCATTAATTCCCCATATTTATGGTTCGAACGCATTTACTTCGCGCCTTTCGATAATTTTAAACATATCTTTTATTTAAAAATATTTATTTACGCTACCTAACTATTAAATTGAGAAGTTTTTTTCCCTTCTTTCTTATAGGGCTACGTATGGGCATTTGGGTGTCTCGATTTCTTCATTTTAGACAAATTTTCGAAAGTAAAAATGCCTGACCCCTCAAAAGTTTTTTTTTGGGACCCTGATTATGGAACATTTTTTTTTTCAATTTAAACAATTTTAAAATATCCCACACTCGCTTCGAAATTTTCATTTTTTTAAATTTTCGACAGGAAAGTACATTCTGGTGTTCAAGTCAATTTTTCAAATGTGAAAATGCCTGACACCCGAAAAGATTCCATTTAGGTCACTGAATATGGAATAAAAAGAATTACTCATTTAAAGAATTTTTAAATATACCACACACGCTTCGAAATTTTTAATTTTTGGATGAAAAACTAGAATTTATCGCTCAAGACAGTTTTTTGAATCTGAAAACGCCTGACCCTTCAAGAGTTAAATTTAGGACCCTAATCATGGAATAAAACAAATTTTCAATTTTGACAAGTTTTTAATGTTTCACACTCGATTTACATTATAAATTTCATGATAACATTATAAATTTCTCGTTTACATTATAAAGTTCATGTTTTCTTTACACGATAATCGGATTTAGTATTAAAGTTTGTTACCTCATTTCTGGATTGAATTTTTACTCTGATATGTCCATCTCTTTTTTCCTTCCCGCACACTTTTGCCGAGGCTTCTGTTACCATTTTCACTACCCTTTCCACCGCCTGTGTGTGACAGGGAAACTTGGGAACGTGAAATACCAAATCTTCATCTTCATCACCCTTGGCAAGTCTTTCCAAGTTAGCGTCAGACAGCATGTGTGCAGTGATCGGTGGCTCTGTTACAACACAGTTACTCCAGTCCACAATGTCAATGTAATTCTCAGCTTTGAAATTCAAAGGAGGGATGGTTTAAGTACGGATATTACTTTCCTTGTTCGTTTCTTTTCTTGCGCGAAGGATTCTCTTGAAGGCTAGTGTTCTGATGTGTTTGCGGTCATCATTCATCATACCCAGCAGTATGTTTTCTGGGTTGCCAAAATATCCATTACGTTGGATGACCGGGTCAACTATGATTCTTAGGTCTTCCGGCAAGTACCTGGAAGATTTCATCAAATGCCACAAATTTTTGGCTCCATCGGTACAATGTGATCTTGTCTTAATCATGAACCACACAAATCCACATTACCGATAATCATATTTCTGCTTGTGCGCTGATCTATTAAAAACTCTTGCTCTATCAACGGCACCTTCTCTTGACATTTACAAATTACGAAATTCCGACATTTACATTTACAAATGTCAAATAAAGTGCATTTTGCTTTTTCCTGGAAGCCACTAATTTTTTGATTTGTAGATTTTCGTGACATTGGGAGTTTCTTAATGTTATGCCATCTTTTGTGATAGTTTTTGAGAAGTTCAATGATGCGCTGTTCCAACAATACACATTCGATTGTTGCATTTTCTTTCCATATCTGTATAACTTTTTTTGTCACAATGACAGCTATTTCGCTGAATGAAGCTAAAAGTCCTGGCCTAGAGTTAAGTTCTTGTTGAACGAGAAGGAAATATCTCATTACATCCTCGTAAGAAGGGAGATTTCGGCGGCTCAGCTCTAGAGGGGAACCGAATATCGGATCCCATGCCTGTTTCCGAGTTTTTACCACTTTAGGCATATTGACAAAATATTTTTCACAACGTTCAACAGCAGTTTAAGAACAAAATTACGACTACTACTATTTCAACGCGGGGATTCCCCGAACACAATTCTCAGTCAATGTGTCTTTCTACTGCAACGAAAGAGACTGGTCACGTGATTTACTGGAAGATCCGATTTTTTCTCGGCCTGGAAATAGGGGAGAAAGGTAGCTGAGAAAGTACGATTCCAATTATTTTTTTTTTTTTGTCGATTTGAAAGAAAAAGAAAAATACACAAATTTTTTTATCAAATGGATGGTATCTGCTAATATGTGTGAAATATAAACGGTCCAGTTCCATGCTGAAAATTTAAAAAATTCAAATTTTCGAAGCGAGTGCGGGATTTTTAAAAGTTGTCTAAATAGGGATTTTTTTTTTGTTCCATCTCCAGTGTCTTAAAACGAAACTTTTGAGGGGTCAGGCGTTTTTAGATTTGAAAAATTGTCTCGAACAACAAAATGTACTTTCTTGTCGAAAATTTAAAAAAATGAAAATTTCGAAGCAAGTGTGGGATATTTCAAAATTGTTCAAATTGAAAAAAAAAATTAGTTCCATAATCAGAGTCATAAAAGGAAACTTTTGAGGGGTCAGGCATTTTCAGATTCGAAAATTTGTCTAAAAACGAAGAAATCGAGACATCCTAATGGGCATTAACCTTTGCAGACCTAGTGTGTACCCCGGTAATCGGCATCCATTTTTTCAAGTAGCACCACTGTCGGTGGATGCCATTGCCACTGAGAATTTGGACGCTCATTTTCCCAGAAGAAGGGCTAGTTCATTCGCTTCTCTCCCGTGGAACCGGGAGGAAACAAGTGATGACGTAGCATGCATGCTGACAATACAGAGATCGCAGGAGAAAAAACGCGTACTGCTAAAAACAAAATTCATAAAAAAAGAGGTTTTTTTTTCTCAAAAGCAAACAGATTTTGGAGTTATGAGGTGGTTGTAATATACTTAAGAGCAACAAAGAGTAGTTGATTCAATTTTGATACAGACAAAAATGAAGTTCTAAGAAGTTGAAAAAAAAAAAAAAAAGAACATTTCTTTTAGTACAATGCAAATTAAAATACAAATTAAAAAAGGGATAATGACTTAGATTCTTTGTTTCTAAAATTTTGTGTACCAATATAATATCATTAAGGACACTAAATTTGGAATTTAAAAAAAAAGGAGCTTACTTGATTCAATTTTTTATCTTTTTCGATTACACCCATTTTTGAACTTTCTGCATTTCTTTTCGCTTGGATGAAACTGAGTTTTTTCTGTTGATTTGCCGGATCCTTATAAATGTTCTCAAACGGCAGAACAGCCGAATTGCGCTTTTTTCAACTGTCGAAAAACGTCCTTAAAGTTCATTAATAAGTTCCTGAATGACTCCTTTACCCTTTCGGAAAGAGGATAGATGAACACGCCGAAATATGCTGTCCATCTCGTAAACGGTGTTCATCCAAGAAGATGATGGAAGAGTAAGTCCGCCCAAAGACAACATTTTAGTCCACTTTAAATGATCATCCTCTTGTTGAGATTTGACCGATATTGTTCCTAAGGAGCTATCGACGCTCCTAACCTTATGGGCAATATATCCAGCGATGTAGGCTAACGCTTCTTTTTCCAAAGTTTCAATATTTTCATTTTCAGCCGGATTCATCATTTCGATTTCCCAAGACATTGGAATGGGATAGTCTGTGAGAAGGAATTTCTCTTCATTTGAATTTTCTGCAACAATGTTCTCCTGAAACTCATTTTCAAAAGCATTTTTGAGCAATTCAGCACTTAAATAGGCACTTTCTTTTTCGCTTTGGAATTCTGTGTTTACTTTGGCTGATAAATTAGGGAGCTTGTTACACATTAATAAATGGTTCAACCGTTTAATTACTTCTGAAGGGCTTGGGTGATCATCAAATCGTCCAAGTCCTCGTATTTGACTGAAAAGGCTTTCTAAGGCATCTTGCGTGAGCCTAGCAGTAAGCAGATATTTTACTCCATCGCACTTTAAATCTTCATGTAAAGCTAATAGAGAATTTATAGAAATTATAATTCCTTTCTGGAATGGTAGGAGCCCTTTCTTCCCTGTAACTCTCATATCGTTTATCTCTTCTTTTACTTTAAGTAAAATATCTTTTTGCTCAGCAAAATGTTTTGGATTTCCAAATGCCGCTCGCAAATTTTTCCCTGGGGGTGGATCGTGATGCTTACTGTTCATTATATCAAAAAAACTGTCGATCAATTTGAAAAAATTACAAGCTTTAAGATTCCCAGTTAATCTTAATATGCCTGTTGCTACAGTAGCTGAAAACAATGTTTTTGCTGGGGTAACTTTTTGGCGATCATTGCCTTTAACATGTAAATAGGCTGGTTTCAGTTTGTGGCATAGCTGAACTTCGCCATTGTCTTTGTTCAGCAGTTCTTCAATAATTGCAGTTGTTATTTTTGTCCCATCTTTTAAAAGCAAACCACTTTCTAAAAAGTGATTTCTGAGTAATTTTATGTAGTGGGGCATATCTGCGAACACATGAATTTTTGAAGAGCTTTTTATAGGATTGAAAAAGAAGCTTTGCTGCAGTGTTATATTTAATTCCTTCCAAAGTGTTCCGCAACCTCCTAAATCGGAGACTATTGCTTTGACGCTTACATTAATGTTTTCTAATTGTGTTATGATTCTAAAAAGTAACTCTTTGTCCATTTTCACTTCGAAATCATAATAAACTGGCTGCTTCCAATTCGAGAACAATCCCCTTAAAAGGACAAATTGCACTTTTCTAAACGGACCGAGAATCTCGTCCATTCCAGTGACGTAACATAAATTTGATGACACATGCATCTCATCAAAACTCAGAACACACATTCTTTCTAAATTAGTTGCATGCTCCGAATTCATCTTCATCAGCAACAAAACATTTTTTTGTAAACCAGGGGCACGAGAAAATTTTGTGCACCAACGTTTCAAAGTGCTTGCGCTAGGCAGTGGAATCTGCATCTTAAATTTCCAAAAATCATAAGCTTTCGCAGACACAGCGCGAATAACTATGCAACGAGAAATGTCTTGCACAGTCCATCTTATTTTTTGCGATTCTCTCTTTAATGCCTGTATTTGCGTTCTAGAGAACATACGACTAAGTTTTGTTTCTAAATTATGTTGCTTTTTTAGTTTTAAACGCATTTTTCGTATTTCACTCTTTTGCTCTTGAATCTTATTTAAGAAAGACTTTCGTGATTTATTCCACCGCTTCATTCGCCGAAGAGATTCTTTTCTAATTCTATTTCTGTCATTTTTTGTAAGTTTTAACTCATGTTCTAGAGCTTCTATTTTATTTTTTAAGATCAAAATTTCAAGATTGTCATGGTCAAGAAAATCTATATTTTCTTCAGCTTTGAACTCTGATGATGATAACTTTTTTGGGCTCACCTTGTTTAATTTCTCTAAAGCTGTGCTTAACGTACTTCGTGTTTTCAGCCTTTGCATTCGAAGGGAGTTAGTTACTCTCAGAGGTAGCAGAAGAAATATCAATCTTCGGCACAGCATCAGGTTTTAGAATTTTCCGCATCGGGAGTCCCAGCAAGCGATTTTTCATATCATCTTCATAATCAGCCTCTGTAAAATGATTGCTGCATATTCTGGCACACTGAATGTTCACAGAATCTTGGCGGCGGCATTTATTGAGCCATTCTTTGCACAGTAAACAATTTTTTTTTTTGGAAATGAATGAAACGTTATACCTTTACCTTTTGTATTTTTATGAGTATTCCGGCATGTTTCTACCGCACCGGATGACATGTTAATGTATAACTGCAATGAGCTTAGAGCATCTGCTTTCTAAAAAAATACGAGAAGGCCAAAAAACTGCTGAAATGTAATCTTTTTTGAGCTGGCGAACTGAGCCTCGTGCTGACGTGATTTAGTGTTTTTTTATAACTCCATCTCTCTTCTTATTTCTTGAAAGATGAAAAAAAAAAACACACATCCGAGGGAAACTCTGATTTTGGGCGTGGTATAAAAATCCCTCCCCACAAAAATTACTGGTTCAAGGGAAATTTTAAAAATATTATTTGCTAACTACATTTTTGGGCGTGAGTAAAAATAATTCCCACGGAATCTAATTCGTTAAATCAGTTGAACATTATACTGAGAACATTCGAGAACATTCAACCCTTTTTATGTAAACAACGTCGAAAAAAACAGGAAGTTCCCACAACAAACAGGAACACCCCTGTTGCGCCTGAGAGTGGTTGCTAATTAAAACCAGCAATACTTCAGGCAAGAGAGCAACCAGATGCCAACAAACTGCATTCTCACGAAACCCAAACCTTTTAAAATTTAACTTCAGAAAATTATTGATATGGACGCAAGGAAAAATATTTCTAATTATACTTTTCTCAGAGTCCAAGCACCCGGGCACCTTCTAGCCACCTCCTAGGTTCTCCAAGGTGGTCAGTCAGCACAGTGACGTCACAGGGAGAAACCGGAGGGACCACATCGGTGAAGCGCTTCATAAAGAAATGAACTAGCCCTTCTCCTTATCTTTATAGCCCTGATTTTCCCCTAGATGGCGGCACAACTCAAGTGACTAGTGAAGCTAAGTTCATCAAAACATAATTTTAGTATCATTATTTTTATTTAAATCTCATCATTAACAAGTCAAAAATTTAAAAATAATTTTTAAAATATAGATTTATATATACAGTCGAACTTCGATAACTCGACTTCCTATAAGTCGAATAATCCGCTAACTCGAACTTTTAATCAAGTCCCGAATCATTTCTGTACTTTTCTTTAAAAAACTGTCTCGATAACTCGAAGCGAACATCTTCTAAGTCGAAGTTTTTGCGATAGATTTCGCCGGAAAAAAAAACGATTCAGTTCAAAAGTTCGAATGCCAGTCCACTCATGTCTTCCTTCTGTGAATTGCAATGGCATCCACTTATGTCACACATTCTTGGAATACCCTTCCCACCCCCTCCCCTCCATTGTCCGAGATTATAAACAGAGATAAGAGACTGCGGAGGGAAGGGGGAAGGGGAGGTTGGAGTGGACTGAACAAAGATGGTCACTGTCTTGGGGGTGGGTCCACTTTGGAGATTGTAGGGGGGGGGGGAGAGCACCTGTTTTGTGAGGTTGGGTAGGTTTTCACCCGTTTTGTGAAAATTGGGTCCTTCCCGGCAGCGTGTAGAAAGAGTTGCACATTCCTGATAAGGATTCCCAGCTGGCTGCTCTTCTTTCTTTGACTCCGTGACGTTGCAGTTGCGTTCTTTGAATTGCGCTTGTTGAATTAATCAGCATTTTGTATCCGGAATGTCTAAACGGAAATTGATCACGCTTACTTTAGATCAAAAAGCAAAGCTTATTTTGGAGATTGAAAAAAATCCTCAGTTGAAAAAGAAAGATGTGGCTTCTAAGTACGGCATACCTCCAAACACTTTATCTACGATTTTGAAAGATATTGTCCGCGATTAAGTTGCTCTTCCTGCCGGCCAACACAACGGCAAAACTTCAGCCTGCAGATCAAGGAATCATCAAGTGCCTGAAGCATGCCTATCGAAAACGCTTAGTGCGCCAATCCATCGAGGAAGTGGAGAATGGCGTAGAGCACAAAATCAATGTGCTAGATGCCATGCGCCTCATTTCGCGCTCCTGGGAGAGTGATGTTTCTCAAACAGTGATCGAGAACTGTTTCAAGAACTGTGGTTTCTTCAGTTCAAATGACAATGTAGCGAAAGACGACAATTGCGATCCCTTAGAAGGAATGGGTGATATGGACTGGGAAAAAGATTTCATGTGCATCGATGACAACATTGAAGGTATGCGTGATATGGACTGGGAAAAAGATTTAATTTGCATCGATGACAACATTGCAACGTCAGAACCCTTGTCTGACGAAGCAATAATTAATGCTAGCGGAGAGCCCGAAGGAGATGAGGACGAAGAGGAAGCTGAAATCCCCCCACCTCCAACAAGTAAGCAAGCACAGGACGCTGTTCACATCTTACAACAATACCTGGAGACCACCGAAGGTACAGACAACACCCTATTTAACTGTGTTCAAAAATTAGATGACTTTGTGAATGCCAACAACTTTAAAAAATGCAAACAACAAAAATTAACTGCTTTTTTTCAAATGAGATTTACATGGTATGTATACTAATATGTAAGAGGCCAAATATTGTGACTTTTAATAAGCCTTTTCACCCCATTCTTCTCTTGTTGTTTACATAGGCTATCAAAAAATTGAAACGCGTACAACTGTAGTATTATGGCACATATCAAACCACTTAAACCATGTCGAACATCAAGTGCCGAGGAATGGGAGGAAACTTCTATAACTCGAACTTCGGATAAGTCGAATATTTTAGGGGGTCCCCTGGGACTTCGAGTTATCGAAGTTCGACTGTACATATTTTTTATTTAAGAATTTGTTTTGCATATTTTTATATTTGCATGGCTGCCTAGGATTCTATAGCGGCTGTCCAAACGGGCGAAAAAGTCCGTAAGCGCAGAACTTACATTTTCTGCTACTTCGGTTATTTAGCGCTGATAGCATGCACGTAAAAGCGAAGAATTAAAGCATCAACCATAGCAATATCATCGCGTATAAAGGCTTGAATTTCAAAATAAATGAATATTAAAGTGTTGGGGACAAAAGTAACTATCAAAATAAGTTGCAGGATTATTTGATAGCGATTTAAACGTTTTTAATACAGAGGAAATAATAAAAAGATCATTTTTTCGTCGTAACATATGCGGACTTTGAAGCTGTTCATTTACATACAACTTTTCTTATATGTGTACTTTCATATATAATGAACAGTGAGAATATTTTCTTCGCCATAAACTTATCATATTGTGCTTTCAGATTCATTTTAATCTTAATCTAAGAATTGTGCATAATTTGCTGAAATACATTTATCCTCTCATATTGCTTAGAGCAGGTTAAAACAGGTAAATTGGATAGCAGGTTTTAAAGGTCGTAACACATTGAATATTCTTAAAATAATTATTATGTAGTTATTTCAAAGCATAGCAGTTTGTTTATACATAGCAATTTTTAATAATGTCAATACATTAATAACTGTATTATTAAATAACTGTAGTTAACACAAAAATAACAAAGGTTATGGATTAATAAAATTATTTAAAGTATATCGGTAATGATTTCAATTTCATTATTGTTAATTTAGTTATTTCAGGAAAGTGGAAGTTAGGTTGTGAAGTGGCTTAACAAATGAAGATTATTTGTACAATTAAGTCATTACTTAATAATGATTAATGCAGTAATATTTTTATGTTATTAATAGATTAATAGCTATTATTGTATAGTATAACTAATAATATTTATAAAACCAGTAACTGATAACACAGGGAGGACTACCCCAAAGCACGATGGTGCACCCCCGAAAAGCTACGGAGCTCCCTCCCCTCCTCCCCCCGCCAAAAAAAAAAAAGTAAATAAAAATCGGCCTTTTGGATGGGAAATTTTTTTATAATCATATTTTTTTAATAAGGAGTTATTCGGCAAAAAAAAAAAAAAATGGCTAAATACATATAGATATATCTATAATATATGTAACGCTTTTTTTTTTTGAGGGGAAATTATTTTTTTCTAAGAAAGTTTACAGCACACAGATATATATATATATATATATATACATAAACATAAATTATTTTTTTGTGTACGAATTTTTCGGATGAAGAAAAAAAGTTCAAGGGAGCACCAACAGGAAGGGGGGGGGGGGAGCACGAAAGAGAATCGGTATTTCCTAAAAGACATCGGATCCCCAGTGAGAAGTGCGTTCTTCCCATTCCAAATCTAATTTTTTCTTAAGATCTCTCCCCCTTCACAATCCCATGTTGATAACATTTAGAGATTTTTAAGCACCTTTTTTCTCGGAACACAGTTGGTTTATATCCTATAGCTCGATAGACTGACTGACTGCGCAGCTGAGATGTGTGCTTCTTGCACAGACAGCAATTACAGTGAATAAAAGGGCAGCAAAGAAGAGCAGAAAAAATTATACTATAGTGGGAAGAAAAGTTACGAGTAATTGATAAAGTTTAAAATGATGCAACAAAAGCGAGTACAATTTGTGAATATGGTTCCGCGGTATAGTTTTACTGTACCGCGGTTATGTTATAACGCGGGTGCCAAACATGTCCCCCGACACCCGCGTTTTAACGGGGTTTTACTGTATTTGAAAAACACTTACTTTTGAAAAATGTTACAAGGCAAAAAATAAATAAATTAATTAATTAATTAAATTCTTTAGCTATAATAATAAAAATATTTAATAAAGTATATAAAAACTGTCTCATAGCATATCCATTATTCAACTATTTTTAGGATTGATGTAAAAACTTCAAGCAAACTTTCCTCATCAAGCAGTAGATCTTCCTGTTGCAGGGAACAAGGTTGTCCATCTCCTGAACTACCCTTGCCCCCTCCCCCCGTTTCTCAAGGGGCTGAAATAGTGTCAGTTAGCGATGAACCTCTACCCCCTCCACCCGATCCAAGAGATGTGGATATTCAGCCTAGGTTTTTGAACACATCCTCTCTGTAAGTTTTTTTAATTTTGATTTTAAAAATTTATAATATTTAAATCTATATGAGTTATTAATAGTTTAATTTTATTAATTGTCCCTTTTCGATTGACTACAGTTATTTATTTATTGGATAATTATATACATGAACTATCTTGAGGTGAAAAAAATAAATAAAACATCATATATATATATATATATATATTAGAAGTGATTACATCTTTCACTTATTGTATATCTTTTCATCCATTGGGCCCCTGTTTGAGGACCTTGCAGTGAGTAGAAAATTTTTAAATAAGCAGAACAGGAAATAATTGGATTTAGAATTTAAATTAATTCTAAAAGTTTAAGTGAATCACATGCTATGCGTTAATACAGCTCTTGTAAAACTGAAAAAGTCCATTTTATTATTCATTTGAGATTTCTTTCTTTTAAGCTTCTACTTACTAAATATTCAGTTCGATGAAAGCCTATTGGGAACCAATTATTCATTGAATTCATACTTCATATGTATCACGTATGATAAGTTTTCCGCGTTTTTTTTGGAAATTCGCTTTTTTACTGGCATGTTTTAGAAATTGATGTAAATCCGTTGGGAAATTTTCACCGAAAAATATGACTGCCAATTTTATACATTATGGCGGTCTCAATGATTCTCAATCTCTAGCAATTTAACTGAATTTTCATAAAATCTAACTCCTTAGAAGAAAAACTTTTCCCGCCATTTCAATTTTTTTTTTTTTTTTTGAAAATGCACCAATGTTAAGCTTAATGATTCTTTCTTGTCATACTTATTACTATTTTATTATTTTTAATTTACTCCAATTTACTATTTCATTATATATTTTTTTATAACCAAGAAAGATGTATCTGGTAACAGTAGTATTTTATACACATACAAACACAAAAGTAACGACCAGCAACAGGCTCAGAGCCCAGCTAGGCTGGTTCTAGTCAATTTAGCAGTCCCCAATGAACATCAAGAGATTTCTTAAACATTTTTACCAAGCGGCAATTAACAGTCGCTTCTGGTAAACTATTCCAATTGCCTATAACCCTATTGAAGTAGTAATTTTTCCTAATTTCAAGATTAGCCTGAGATTTGAAAAGCTTAAAACAATGACCTCTGGTTCTACTATCAGCACATAGCTGCAGTCCATCAACATTTCCCATTTTAATGAATTTAAACCCAACTGAATCATGTCCCCTCTAACTCTCCTTTGCTCAAGACTTTGCTTGTTGAAGTCGATGCGTTCTTTCGTCGTACTGTGTGTACGATCATGTTTGTTTGTGATTATAATTAAATATTAATTATTTTGCATCTCATGTAGCAGTTCATATGTGTGATTAGTTACAAGATAACATCAACACGTTCGTCGCCGAAAATTGCGTACCGTGTTTGACATTTCAATCCTTTTGCATCTAGTAAATAATTTAATAATTGCGGATTGACTTGTTTCCAGATGCAGCCATTAGTCTATAAATTTTCAGATTCTTCTCTTAGTGTCTGTCTGACAACCATTCTACCTGGGAAAAAAGTTTATGTGTTTAGATGTAGTTATCTGTGTCTATGCAACACCAAATTGATTGGTACGGTCCCGTGCATCTAATTTATTATTGTTTTGTTTTGTTTTTTTCAAAAAATTATTCTGTCCCCCGACTGAAAAATATGGAATTTGACATATTTAGAAGTCGAAAATGAATCTTACTTGAGTGAATCCCAGTTTGGAGTTCCATAGGGAGTTCTTCATCTGAATTTCCACTAGATAAATTTCATATCAGTGATAGAGATGCTGTTCATTTATTAACAGTCCTCAATATCTGAAATCCTCTCCAATTCACAGTACTATTTTGGAACTGTCTGCCCCCCCCCCCCCCGGTCGGACCATAAGGATTTATCCAACAGCATTTTCTTCAATCTGTAGTACATAATTTATGAACAGTTGCTTCATTTAAAAAAAATAGTAATCACCCTAAGTTCTCTAGCTGGTTATCCAAATTGTGGCCTGGAAAGATGATGTTGCTTCAAAATTGGAATGAATAAGAGCAATGTTAAAAGCTCTTTGCATTGTAAACATTTGCAAATGTAAAAATATTGAAATGTTCATCATAAAACTAATTGAAAATGGAGATTGTTTATATATAGGTGAAAAATAATTATATTAAGAACACAAATTTATGCCTGAAAAATAAAAATTAAAAATATCGGATCCAGAAGTTTTACAGGATATAAATTGTTTTACATATTTTTTGAAAAATTCTATGTAGTACATTCAATCAAAACAAAAAACATATTTTCTTAGATACCTTAAATAAAATATTTAAACCCTCATGAATAAATATTTTTTATGCTTGCATGTTCCAAAAGTAAATTTTGAAAGTAGAGTAATAAGTTTATTTTATTTTACAGAATATATCCAAAGAATTCTTATATGTCCTATAGATCAGAAAAGAAAGTTGGACGACAGGGATTTAATGGCAAGTATACGAGATCATTTAACACATCTGCATCATCGGTAGATCTCACCACTTTTGATTCGAGCTTTCATGACGCTGATAATGTATCTTCTCCTAGCAGCTGGGAGGAAATACATAACATTAGGCAACATAATGCAACAGTTATATTTCATTCAAATAACATGGGTTCTAACCGCCGTCTACAAAGAAGCAGTTCACAGAATTGTGTTTCAACTGAAGATGTTTCCAATCCTACTCAGAATGACATATCAAAAGAAAATTTAGAAAATACAGAGTGCAATCAGTCATCAAACAGTATTAATGCACGTTCTGAAGGCGAGTGTGTTCAAGTGAAATCAGTGCCATACCTCCCACCTAGTCAAGAGGCAAACGAATTGAAGAACCAGAACTCTATACCAGAAACTCACAATAGCAATTCTGCCAAAGTTCTGTCATCTAACTGTGCTCCTCAGGAAATAACAAATCCTGAACCAACAAATGAAGTTACGCCAATTTTAGATAATAACTTCCAAGTAAATAACAGTTACACAGAACCTCAAAGTGATAAAACAAACTTAAATTTAGATCATAATCAAAATCAATATGATTCTGGAAGAGAATCAAGTTTTAGAATATTGTATGGAAATCATCACATTAATCGAACAAATAGTGCTACACAAACAAATTATACTCCAAAGTTGCAGTGTAAATATGTTAAATCAAGAGAAGAGCTTGAGTGTGAACGATTATCAAAGGAATTTGTTGATCATTATGGAGATGCCACTCTCAAAAATCTTTTAAGTAAGTCGATTTCTTTCTTAGTTATTTATTATTATTTTAAAAACAGTTGTCGGCCAGGGAGTTCAAAGGCACACATACTTACTGCATCATGAAAAGACAAAAGAAAGGTTCCATAATATAGTAAAACCTCATTCAGTCGTTTCTCACAGGGCCATTCATTTCAAACGACACAGATGGAAAAATGATGGATGCGAGTCAGCAAGCATAAAGCAAGAAAATACCATTAATTAATAACAAGATGATCGTGAAATATGATGCATGGTAGATGCAAATTGAGGTTCTTTTGCAATTGCAGTTTGAAAAGTAATTTTGCCAGTATAGTCGTTTAATTTTGTACTTGAAACCCCTTTTCCGTTTCATTCAACAGCAACCTTAAAGAGTAAAAATGATATTGCTGCTAGTTTTTTTTTTAATTTTCATTGATTTTTAAAAAATCTTTGAAGTTGGATAAGCAGTGATATGTTTGTACAGTAGAGGAGAAAACGAAACACTCCTAATTACTCTGTTATCATGCTCTCTAGAGAAAAAAGGAAAATGTCAATTGACATTGATTAGTCTTCCTCCAAATTGTTGAGATGAAATTTCGATAAGGCACCACATACATATTAAATGAATACTGAACTGGTAAAGCTTAAATAGAATCCATAGTTTTGACAACAGAGTTAAATTTAGCATGCCCAAATTAAACTGCATACCAAATTTGAGTAAGATTGCATCATTAAAAAAAAGAGATGTTGGTAATTTACAGGTAAAGCAGGCTTCATAACAGTATGAAAACAAAACATTTATGTATTTTTAGAGATAAGAACTATACTATTGTAGTGAATCCGCCAAATGGTGATAAACTAATAATGATAGTTGTATCCTGCATGTGGCAACCCCAGAGCTGGGAATGGAGAGAAAAAGACCACAGTTATGTAATGATGGGATTAGAATAAAAGTGTCTGATGCTAATAATGTGTGACCTGCACTCCTTTAGATTGTTATTATATAGTATTATTTCGTACTATTTAACCACATTAGAAAAAACTTTTATATCATGTTGCATCCTCATTAAAAAAAATACATAAATAAAATGCATTTATATTATATTTGTCTGAGGAAAATTGTCTTGTACACATTATTCTGTTCAATAACTTCAAGTTCAGAATTATTAGTTAAAAAAACAGTAAAAAAGGAAATTTTTAAATTATTAGAGGCATTAACATCTTTCATATTAATATGTTTCATCTTTATTTAATTTACAGTTCCAACATCTCATCACAAAACGATGTATGACTATTTAGATGGCCTCTTAGAGCTTGAAACATGTGAACAATCCAAATTTCAAAACACAGAATGCCCACAAAGAAATGAAAATAAGCAAAGGTAATTTTCTTTATTTTATTTTATTATATGTATTTGAAGCTTTTTATTATTATTATTATTTAATGTACTTACTTCACACCAAGGGTATCACTTTTCTCTAAAAAAAAAACTTATACATAACTGCGGAGGTGAAGATAGATAACTTAGACAAAATAATTTTTGCCGCAAGTGAATACCATGAATTTTATTATTTGTCCAAAGAGTTGAGTGCCGAGTCTAATTGTTGCATTAGCAAACATGACATGTTGCCCTGGGCACACCAATTCAGGTTGTCACCCAAAAACTAAGATTTAGCCCTACCGCCCTTGAGTGATTATTCAGGCTGGGATGCTGATTGCTTTACACCAAACAGCAATAAGAGCTTTCAGTTTGAAATGATTTAATTTTTTTTCTTTATTTGTCAAATCGGATGCATCACCAAATTATTCGCAAAGCATTTTTCTGCTCAATTAACAAGGAAGGAAAAATCCAACCATACATTTTAACTCCTATAACTTTTTGAAATACAAAAATGACAACAAGCAGTAGGCTCTGGGCCCAGATAGGTTGGTCAAGTTATCAATCTCCAATGAAGATCAATAGCCTTCTTATAACTATTTACCCCATTGCAAGTAACAATTGCTTCTGGTAAACTATTTCAAAAGCCTACAACCTTACTGAAGTAGTAATTTTTCCTGATTTCAAGAATAGTCTAGGATTTGAAAAGCTTAAAACAGTGACCTCTGGTTCTGTCTTCAGTGCAAAAATGTAGCCCATCAGTATCTTCGATTTAAATAAATTTAAATTGAATCATATCCCCTTTAACTCTGCTGTGCTTGAGTCTATACATATGAAACGTTTTAAGTCTGGTAACATAATCTAAACTCAAAAGTCTACTTACTAACCTAGTGTAGTTGTCCTTTGAATTGTTTCTAATAAGGCAATATACAGACATATATGTAAGGAGGTGAAAACTGATCAGTGTACTCCAAACGCGGTCTTACCATACTCGTATATAAAGGCAGAAGAGTTTCTTTAGATTTAATTTCAAATAAATCTATTGATTAATGCAATTATCTATTAAGCTTTGTTACTGCACTACTGATTAAACTTAAAGGCCTTGACTCATTAATACCCCCAGATAAACTTTCTGCTTTGCTAATGATGGATCCCTATAAAAAATAGCTAACATGATTATTTCTATAACCTAAATGAAGCACTTGATTCTGACATTGCTCTTGAACGACATATATTGCAAACTTGGAAACCGGATCTAATATAAAACCTTTCCTCAAGCCGATCGTAGCATGTTTCTTATATTTAATTTTCTTTTTTTTTTCTTTTCAAAACATTTATTTCCAAGAAATGATACAAATTGTTCTCGATTTTCCCTAAAAGTAGAAGGTCAACTTATATGCGGTCTTCAATTTCTTTCTATGAAAATGGTGGGGTCGACATGTATGCAAGTACATAACTAATTTATAATTCCTATTAAATTGTTTCATGTTTACCCACACATGCTTTACAATTGTTGTAAGATAATTATGAAAAGTATTCTTCACATTTAAGTATTCTTCTGTTTTGTTTGAAAGGTTTTTATTATTTTATTACTGGGGGGGGGGGGGGGGTACTTAATATTTTAATGGGGGCAAAAATATTCTATTGAACTATTAAAGTTACAAAGTTCTATAATGTGGTTTTAAATATTTAAGTAGGAGTTAATTAAAAAAAAAGAATATTTAGATATTAATGGTAAAAGAATTAATATTGGAAAGATTCATTGATTATTTCTTGGTTTGCCACATTCAACATGTTTGAAGGAAATGAATACTGATGATGGGAATAATCAACACAAATCTCTTGAAGAAGAATGTAGTTTCATAGGTTTTGTTTTATCATAAATTTGTTTACATTTGGTACAATATAGTTTGTAAATTTGTATGAAGCAGTAAACATGTACCCTTTCATAATTATTTGAGTTTTTCATAGCTTATGATTTTTTGATTACCTTCCTCATTCAAGATGTTAATATTTATTCTCAAATATTTTTAGTGAAACAATTCGGATAAACAATGAAAAATTTGAGCAGAAATTAGTGAATAATCAAAATGCAGAAATAACTGATAATCAGAACGTTGAAGAGGATTTGAAAAGGCGGAAGGTAAGCTAATTTGATTTTTTGCCTGAATTTAAAATCTTACTTTCATGGTGAATTTTAATATAAATATTTTCTAATGTTCAGCATTTATTTAACAAAATCCATAATAGGGGTTAAAATAATTTTCAGTGAGGGGGGGGGGGGAATAATGTAGATTATTGAAATTTATAATATGCTACATCTTGAAGGAGTAATATTCCTCTTTTTTTTTTTGTCTTGTGTACTTGCATAAAATGTGATGAAATTAATTTTTATTCAAGTGCATGGTTATTTTATTATTTAGTTATTACATTATATGTTATATATTTTATTTAAAATAGTTCAATCTTCTTATTATTTTTTATTCAAGAGTATGGTTATTTTATAACCATTTTAAGTTTTATTAAACAAATTTAAAAGAAGCTTGTTTCAGATTATGGCAATAACCCTGTGTAAAATAGATAGAAATAATAAAATAAGTAAATTGTACAAAAAAAATTTAATTTCTTTGGTGGCTACTTTGACCTTCTAACCACTGCTGTGTGCACTTGACTGATTAAATATGATAAAGTGCTAATGACTAATAGCCAAAATGAATAAAAGGAGTATTTAAAGAGAGTGTGAGATAAGAACTAATAACTTACACCAAACATTGTTGTCATTCTCAAAATTTTACTCTTTATACAACTCGGTAATTAAAATCAAACATTTTATTTTGAAAATATCAATGAATTTCTGGTATATACTTAATACCAGAAGTTGAGAAATCTACCAGAGATTTGAAACTCTCAACTTCTGTTATGATACAGTAATTCCCTGAATACTATTTTGAAATTAACTATGAGCAATCTATATTTTATGAAGAGAAAATATTCAATCTTATTCAACATTATCATTTCCCAACCTGTGGGGGTTTGTGAGATATAAAAAGGGGGTTTGTGAAAATATTATAATGGTGGGATTCTTAATAGATAATATAAAGATAAATAAAAATTCAAATACAAAAGTGATGACCAGCAACAGGCTCAGGGCCCGGCTAGGCTGGTCCTAGTCAATTTAGCAGTCTTCAACGAACATCAAGAGCTTTCTTAAAAGTTTTTACCCCACTGCAATTAACAGTTACTTCCGGTAAACTATTCCAACTGCCTACAACCCTATTGAAGTAGTAATTTTTCCTAATTTCAAGATTAGCCTGAGATTTGAAAAGCTTAAAACAGTGACCTCAAGTTATACTTTCAACACATAGCTGTAGCCCATCAACATTTCCCATTTTAATGAATTTAAACAACTGAATCATGTCCCCTCTCTTTGCTCAAGACTATACATACTACATAGTGAGCCTTTTAAGCCTACCCTCATAATCTAAGTCTGAAAGACCACTTACCAACCTAGTAGCCCTCCTTTGAACCCTTTCCAATAAGGTAATATCCTTTTCTAGGTACGGAGACCAAAACTGAACAGCATACTTCAAATGTGGTCTTACCTAACTTCTGTATAATGGTAATACAACTTCCTTAGACCTGTTCGAAATAGCCTTATTGATAAACCCAGTCATCCTGTTAGCTTTGTTACTTACTATGCTACACTGCTGACTGGACTTGAAGTCGTGACTAATCAATACTACTGCTTCTGCTTCCCTAATGACAGAACCTTGTAAATAATAGGTTGTATGTTTATTCCCATGACCAAAATGAAGCATTTCACATTTCCCAATATTAAAAGACATACCCCACTTAATTGCCCACCTAGAAATTTGATTTAAATCCTCTTGAAACTGATTGACTTGTTCCCCCATGTCCACAATTCCTATGATTGTGGAGAAAGAGAGAGAGAGAGACAGTAAAGAAAAAGAAAGTAATAAAGTAGCATAGACATTTGGGCGGAGCAGAAATATCATTTTTTAGAAATTGTTCTCCCGCCAATATGTGTTCAGAAAATTTGTGGACTGTCAAAGGAAACAGATGATAATTAATTTTAAATCAGTATCTTCCGGTTCTATTTTTGGTTTAAAAAGTGCAAAATCAGTTGAAAAATATTGTAAACTTTCACATTTTAGTGAATTTTCAGATCTATTGTTTTCTCTTTGCACTAGTGCGGAACAGTTGAAGAATGGTAATTAAAAAATACCTACCAAATTTCAATTTACCAATACTAGTTGTCCAAAATTTGGAAATTAGGCTGAAGTGAAGATAAAGATTAGAATTCAGTAACAACTACACTTTTGCTACATTTTTTCCTTTTGGAAGCTTTAATTTTACAAAAAGAAACACCGCATGAATAAAATTTTTCATTATGAACATAGAACAATTTGTTGGTTACATGCCCTGATTAACAAAGAACAAAGCAAATGATGAATTCTTAATGGACATTTACGTTTTGTACCCTGCTACTGGAAAAAAACATTTCTACCAAGTCTGGATTCTGTGAATGATAACATTTATTGTGTAATGCTTATGTTGAATAATTATTTTTATAGTATATAACTTTTGCAGCAGAGATGTTTAAATTCTCACTAATTAAAAATTATCTTTTCCCACCCTTTCCCTTGATTTAAAAAAAATTAGATTACTAAATGGTATCAGGAAAGATTTATTGATTCACTTTAACATTTCTACATACATATTCTTGACATTTCTTGATTTTTTCTGTGTTAACGCGAAGAAGTATAAAAAGTTGCCAGAATGTAAAATTTTAATTTTTTGGCTGATTTGTCTAATTTATACCCATAAATTGGAGCAGAAAAATATTTCTTGATTAATTTCCCATTTTGCACTCATACTTATCATAATTACTTCCAGATTCTCTGAGCTAATGCATTGAGAAATTTGAAAACATGTAAATTTTAACATTTCTGTCAATTTGCATAACTTTTGGCAAATTTTGCAGATTTCAACCCAAGGCTGGAACCGTAAGATATTTAAAAATTGATTTTTAACATTTTACATATATTTCTCATACCTATGCTTACTGCACTCTTTCTGTTTAAAAAAAAAAAAAGCATTTATTTTCTTGTAGTCTTCATTAGTTAGATGTTTTGCAATTTGGCTTTTGTTTCTTGTTATGAACTATTGTGCTACATAGAAAATAAATGTGCTACCAATTTTTTGTTTTTCTTTACCTATTACTATCGGCTACTGAAGGGGTTCGCGTGTAGAAAAAGGTTGGGAACCACTGTTCTGCTGCCATAAAATGTTACTGTATTTTATTATTAAGTATGATCATCCTTAGGCTCAAATTAATTCAAATGTTTAAATCTTAAGCATTTGTTACACTGTTCAATAGAATGTGATATATAAGAATGTAATATAGCTACTGAATGTTACTTTAAAAGAATCATGAGAGTAAATTTATTTGTTTTTATTAAATTACACATAATCCATTGTATTTATTGCATTCAACAGTTCTCTTCTTTATCACTTTTCAAAATGATATTCACCAAATTATTTTCTTTCAGGAAGAGCTAATTCTCAGCATAGGCAAAAAAGTTGATTCACTTAAACTACAACAAAATAGCATAAAAGAAGAAATAATCCAAAATGAATTGTTAGGTCAAGAAATATCAAGTCGGTTGGGAACACTGGCAAAGCCAAATGAACTAGAAAAGTTTAATCTTCATGTGGAAGAAATGGAAAAAATTCTCAGTTTGCTTCTTTCACTTTCTGGACGCTTAGCCAAAGCAGAAAATATTTTAGAAAATTTACCAAAAGAAAGTAATCTTGAAGAAAAGGTATTTATTGACCTATCAATGTGTATTTCACATCATATGAAATATATATATGATGATATGAATTTATATATTGATGCTATATTCTTTCTAAAATATATTTTTATCTGCATGTGTGTAATGTGTATTAAAATTATCATATAGATCTAACTTAAAAGCATGTTCCAAAATTTAAAGTGAGTTCTTATTGCTAATTTGATGCTTCTATGAAAACAGGCAGTCATTAGAAAATTCGAGGTAACAACTGCTAAATCATATATCTATTCATGAACTCGATAAAATATTACTTTAAGAGATACTTAGAATTGTTCCGATGGAGGAAAAGATTAGCTACTCTAGTGATTCATAAGGTAACTTGCTAATACTATGACTATTCATCATGTGACTTGCATTTGTTAGAAGTGACAGAAAAACCTGTTAAAATTTTTACTTGCCATTTTCAATAACACTTATTGTTCCTGTTCCAACATACGCTTACTCATAAACAAGAAAATACTTCTAAATTTGAGTGGTTAATTAATGATAGAAAACAATGTCTATCGGGTTAACGCTTTCTTATTGTTTTAATTTGTACACTTCAAAAAATTCTGGGGATTATATAAAAAGTTAAAAGGTATATCTTTTTGATTATTAAAACCAGTATATTTCTCTTGAAATTTATCTGTATGCAGAGTCTTACATTCGTGGGCTCTTTTTATTCACCCCCCCCCCCCCCCCGCCCAAATATGTAGGAACAGTCAGAGCTTCAAGTTAATGAATTATTATAGATTTGAATATTCAAGGTTAAAGTTCTAAATGCCAGTTGTTTTCTAAAATGATTGAGAGGATAATCTTTTTGTTGATGCAGTATGAACATGAACTAAATATAGGTCATAATTAAAATTCAGAACCCATTAACTTATTCAGTTTTTAAATCAGAAATTCTGTGTTTGATACACTTTGGTCGTGCAGCAGTAGTAGGAAATACCAATATCAGGGGTTTGGTTCTCTATGTCTTTTGAACTCAACCCACTTTGCTCTTGCTCTGAAACTTCATACGTCAATAAATCAAATTTTACTTTGAAAATAAAATAATTAGTTGTGTATGACATTATTTGCAATAAAATTTAACAAAAATTTCTGAAAAATATTCCAAAAGAGTTTACGCTCTTTAATTTTTAAATTGCTGGAAGCAACAGCATATGTGTTTTTATTAGTTATATTCTCATATTTGGTAGTGTGTAGGACATATGAGAGTAACTAATAAAAGCAAATTCATCAGCATTTAAAAATAATATTTCATATAACTGTTCTGAAAATCACATGAGTTATAACCTTTTAATTTTGAAAAATGTTTCATTATATGCAACATTTCTTAAAACACTATTTTTTTCTATTTAAAAAAAATAATACACCTTCTTACGGTTTTATAATTTGCTTTTTTAGAAAATCTTAGAATCCAAAAGAGACAAACTAAAAGAACAGCATGAAGATGCCCGCAGATTGAAAGAAAGTATTGACAGAAGAAGCTCTCAAGTTTCTGCATTCCTTCGCCGATATTTCACTGATGATGAATACACTGACTATAATCATTTCATAAAGATGAAAACTAAACTCATCATTGATATTAGAGAATTAGATGAGAAAATTCATTTGGGAGAAGAGCAGTTGGCTGCACTTAGCGTTGTAGCACATCTTTGGAAAAGTGCCAATTCATGTGATTAATTTAAGTAATAGTAGAAGTGATTGTATTGTGTATCTTTTAAATAATGATGTTAGCCAGTTCTGTTGGATAATGCTGAATTCAAATCGGTATTTTTTTCTTTTTTTTTTTTTGACTGTGTCTGCTGGTATCGGGCCAGTTAAGCAATATTGATGATTTAACATTGCATGATGTTGTATGAATATTCTCTTTGAAATTGAATTAGAATTGAAAAGATCAAAATTGCATCCTACTCATTTGATAAATAATACCATTATGTGGCACTGAAGACCTTTTAAACTTCACACATATAATTTTGTACTAAATTTTTCATTGCAAAATTATTGAATATTATTGCAACATCTTGTTAAATCGTTTCATTTATGGTTAGTGCCAATTGAAGATATGAGCTATGCATTATGTGAGGACTGACTGGCTGTGCCATTGTTATTGTCATGGTGAACTGTACATATATGAAGTACTGTTCTATATATCATACATACATATGCATTTATGAATGTATGTATATATATATATGTATACTAGAGATGAATCTCTGTTGATTGTGCATTTATGCTGGAGAAATATATATCTTAATCTGCCCTGTTTTTGTGTGTTTTTTTCCTTCATTTTTTTTAAATTTGGAAATACTATCCGGTGATGAAAGGAGTTGAATTCCATCTATGTGATTCCTAAATCTTTAGTACTATAATTAATACATTTATAGGTTTGTGAATTTGTGTAGTCCGTTTTTTCTGCTTTGAATGTAGTTTGCCTTTTGCATGCATGCATATACATAAATATGTATACATAAAGTCAAAACGTTGTGTAATTTTCAATTCAACTTGATTATTTAAAAATTATCTTAAGTTGAATTAATCGTTTTTAAATGCTTAATATTGCTATAGCTGTGATTTCTCATTCTTAAAATCATTATTAGGCATTTTTAGTTTTTCCTCGTCAACTTAAAATTTTCATATGTATGAGGGCAGTACTATGTAATAAAATATAGCTTGCTAGCTTATCTTTTATAAAAAAGTTCTTTTTTATAATGAAAAATAGTATTCTCATATCAATTCATTTTTATTTTAGTGAAATTGGAAATGAAATCATTTGATTTTTTGTATTGATTGCTTCATTTGGGTTTTCCAAGCAATAAATGTACAGATTCATAATTTCTGTTTGCTTAGTTCTTTATGTTAATACATTCAGTTTTTACAGTGCAAATAAATTCTAAATTGATTTGTATCACAGCACAAAAAATCACTGTCACAGAGAGACTACAACTTTGATGGTTTGGCTAGTCTGGAGTCTCGCTTTTCCCACAGCAATCTGAGACATAAACTAACCTATGTGTTATGTCTTAGGATCCCATACTGGTCATAATAACTCCCACTATTTTAAGGAAATGCAAAATATTCCAAAGTAGATAATGTCATCTCAAAACACGCTACAATTTTAACACCATTTTTTATCTCTAATTAGTGTGATGGGAATGGAGTATAAATAGAAAAAATATAATTTAAACTTAATACTTCATCACCACACATCAGTAAGAAATACTCATTCCCCTACAGTAGACAAATTTCAAACCAAAAAAAAAGTTTAATTTAATCGCTTCAGTTAACAATGCTTTTGGCAACTATGTACTTTCTGCAAGGAATGTTATCTACACGTAGTCAACATTGAGCTATATATGTTGAGCTTAATATTCCAGAAACCTATTTAATTTTATTCTATAATGCTCAGTTTCTAAGGAATTCAATATCATAAACTATTCAAAAGAGTTGTAATTATACATCAGTAAAATGCCATTGTTTATATCTATAGTACGTTTTCTTACTAAGGTGATAATTCACATAATATTTTTTAAAAAGCCTACACATTGAAGCTTAATATACACTCTTTAGCCAAAAGTGATGGGGCTTTTTTTTTTTTTTTGGGTATTTCTGAAAAATTTCTAGGGAAATATTAAGCAAAATGTTTTATAACTTCAACCACATAAATTGCGAGCTACTCTTCACTTTCCATTAAGAATTTCATCATGCATGCATTTAGGGGACCAATAGCAAATTGAAGAAAAAAGAAGATACCTCCGGTTACCCTGTCTTGCAAAATGCTTGGAAAAAGCTGTAAATTTCAAAGAAGAATTTAGTGGCTATGTATAATATTTCTACTCATGTTTATACTTTATACTTCTAGCACACATGCTTACGAAGTTATTCATTTCTTTCCAAAATGACAATTTTTCCAGCATGTTTTTGGTCTATAACACTTAGAATTTTTCACCGAAGCTAACTAAACTCGCTGGAAATCTGAGAACACACAAGAGAAACATCATACTGAAATTGAAAATCAAAAAACTAAATATTAGATAAATTATGAGCATATAAAAGATTCCTTTTTACCGTGCATGAGCGAAGGATAGCAATTTTTTACTCTCATAGTTTCATACCCAAGTAATAGGGCAACTTATAAAAAAAATTTATTCGAATATCTTTAAAGTTCATAAATATATCGGTAATTTAATGACTTGTTTTTCAATGATTGTGAGAATAGGCATAAATTATAAGGGATTGTTCACAAACCAGAAGCATGAGTATTTGTGCAAAATTTCTTACCTTCCTTACAAAGCACACAAGTGGTAAAATACTCAATTTTTATCAAAAATAACAGCATAGATGCACTGAATGACTGCGAACTGTGGCTGATATGTGAACAACCCCTTATTATTTATACCTGTTTTCAATCATATCTTTGAATTTTCAAGAAAATCGAGGAAAATTGCCATTTTGGAAAGAAGAGATTATAACTTTGAATATGTATCACTAGTTTATGAAAATCGGTAGAAATATTGTACATTGCTTATAAATTCTGTGAAGCTTATAAATAGCTTATAAATTCAGCTTTTCCCCAGCATTTTACGAGATAGGATGACAGAAAACATCTTATATTCTTGAATTTGTTTGTTATTGGTCCCCTAAATGCATGTGTGATGAAATTTTTACTGGAAAGTGAAATGAAGAATGCCTTTTATGTGGTTGAAGCTACAAAACATTCTTATATTTCTCTAGAAAGTATTAAAAAATCCAGGAAAAAGAATTCTACCACTTTTGGCCATTTAGCGTATATTGAATGCATAAATCTTAACATTGTTGACAGTCATGACAAAACACATGGTTAGTGCATTCTTGGAGATCATAGAATATACTATATGGCTCTGATAATATGGTACAATGCCCGAATTTGAGAGAGTTCATTTCTTCTTGAGAAAGAAGAGGATTTCTCGCATTGGCACAGAGCTCATAACCATAGAATGTTATTGGTGAAGCGAACCATTTCTCACCCCTACTGTAACAAATAGATTTATTTAATCCATCGTCCAACAAACTAATTGTAGTTCAGGATGCTGCAAGATTACTGATCGGTGAAACCAAAAACTCGCATTCCAAAGAGTATTATTGGCCAATGGACACTTTAGTTAAAACACCAACATTTCCCTAAAACTATTTCACTTTCACATTAAATTCTAAAACAACAGCTGGTGACAGGGGATAAAACTCCGAATAAAAACTGCTGGTCAACAATGTGTTAATAAAGTTAAAAATTTGATTTATAAACTGATATTAGAAAAGCAAATTAATTTTGTACTTAAATTCATTGCTTTTTTACTTATTTCATCTGTCGCACAAAAGGTACACGTTTTTACTTACTATGTACAACTTTTACTTAATACTGTATCAGAACACTTTTAGCATTGCATAATAAAGGAAATGTTAAATATATATATATATGTAGAGAGAGACTTACTAAAAAAAGAATAAGAATATGAAAAAGAATGAACTAGAATAAAGTAAAAATGAAGCACAGCAAGATAATTGCTGATAGACATGCACTCCCTCAGGTTGGAAAGAAATAGGTGGAACTCAAAGAACCATTACAAGAGTTTTTCAATCACTTGTCATTGGGAGTAAAGCCAGACACCAATAGTAAACACTATATTTAAAAACTAAGATTAATTAACTATGATCTACTTTAGGTAATAAAACTAGGAATCAGCTGATTTTTCTTCCAAATATTAAAAACAGCCTTGCAGGAAACCACAATACTAAAACATGACAGCATAACCAATATATAACCTGTGTAACTGGCATAACCGTTAGCCTACATAAAAGGATAAAAACATGTTGGTTCTTAGCTCTATACATGCATTGTTCGTAAGGGAAAATATAAATTACTAGAAATAAAATACAATTCTATCACAACTCAAGGTCAATGTAGATCTGGGGGTCTCCAAACTTTCCAGCCTTAGGGCCATATTAATTACTCAAAGTTCCAAGGTTCAAAACTGTTTTAATTTTCTTGATATCTGGTGCTCAAAAACTAGAAATAGGTAATACCCTCAATATACTAACTGCAAAAAAACATTCTCCAAAATGAAGTACACAAAGAATGTTTACGGATCAAAGTTAATCAATGACATCTGAAATCTCTTCATAATTGGTACAAGCAAAATTGGTTCCCAACTACTATTGTCAGTGGAACTCTAATTAGTATTTTTTTACAAGTGGACACTTGTCATGAAGTTTTACCTAGCATGTAAATAAAACCAAGTTTTTATTATTATGCGGGTTTTTTTTATCCAACCCTTCACTGCAACAATAAGAACAAGCCATTAACTATCATGAGCGGGATTTGGCAGGCGGACCATGGTTTGGAGACACCTGATGTAGATAAAACGGAAAATAAGCATACAATAAAGGTAGGACTACAAGGATGGGCAGTAATTTTTTAAACACTATCTTGTAATTGGCCCCAAGAGAGATTGACTGTAGGGTAGGAGGGGATCAATGCTTGTATGGTATTCAATGAAACAACTAATTATAAAAATAGACAACATAAATTACTTTTGCTATTGGCTGAAGAAGCTCAAGAACGCCAGATGAAGTTGAAACTCGCCTACATCAATAAAAGTGAAGGTCCACTTTAAAACGGAAATGGCCCCTAAGAAGTGACAACTATATCAAGTCACAATATGCAAATAACAAGTCATCTAAAACATGCAGCAGATGACAGTTCATGTGCAGGCAAGTGCACAAACATTCTCGAAACATTTTTCTACATGTATACAGGTTTTAAATCGCCAAAATATATGAATGTCTTGAAAAATGTGTAAACTGAAAATCTGTTCCTCACAACCAAACTAATATAAATCCAAAAATGGCAATTTTCAGATCCAAAAAAAAAAAAAAAAAAAAAACAGAATTCCTTACCTGGAAAAAGTAAATTTAACACTGCTAACTAAATAATTAATAAAATGAGAGAATTCTAATAGCATGTTAATATGCGTTTCGTGTTATTCTACATGATAAAAGGACAGGACAAACCTGGGGGAACTTTTTATGGTAAGGGTTTCTATGCTACCTGGAAAAGTCTGAGAATTTCACATGGTGCTCCCCCCAAGAATGCAACTTTTGTGCTATTGTTTAAAGCACTGACACAATGCTACCAATATTTTTTAACACGGGGAAAGTTCAATATAAAAATATGTCGGCTCTTTTGCTCCGCTCGAAATGTAACACGCGGGGGGCACATGGCGAGTTTAAAAACCTGTGATTCAACCATTGATATGATCATTAAGAAATTTATCAACTCTTTTAAGTTTAACTTTTAAATAGTTAAAAGTGAATCACCTTTTATTATTGTTATTCAAGTTTTTTAAAGAAACAGTAACAATACATTGGGTAATTCATGTTTTTTCTCTCAATAATCTGGATAGAAATCAATTTTCTCACCAAGAAACCTCTAAAAAAACACATTTTGCTAAGCACCTAGTTTTCTTTTACCTATTTGTTTGTTCCCTTTTATCCACTTGGCTGAATAATGTATATCCCATTTAGACCTGATCCAGGAATGTTGACTTCCCAAACAATTTCTCAAATGGAATGCTTCATTCATGTAACTCCAACTACAGGGATGAGTTTGGTAAAAAACAAAGAAAGCTGAAAATAAAAATTCAAACTTTACGCGTAAAACATGTTTTAAAAAATACTTAACATTTTCTTAAAATAAGCTATTAATAAAAGTGTTTAAAAAATCAATTCACAATTTAATTTTAAAAAATTAATGTATCAGGAATGTAGGTTTAAGTATTTATGGTATCAATTGTCAAATATAGAGTTGATTAAAAAGTTAGGTTAAACTAGTGCATTTTTTCTATTTCAAAGAATGCATTTTATATTTAAGAACAATATCAGAGTGTACCGATAAAATTGGAAAAAACAGATTTGTATATTTTTGGATCTATAAATCTGGAGCTAAGAGAGAGAGAGCTAGCACGTAAATAAAGATTGAACTGTTATTTCTTTTGTGTTCTTTAGCGAATGAGACATGAAGGGAACTTCATAACAGGCAAATGTCTTATACATGACTTCATTATAAAATAACAAGTTATTAATACTAAAAAAAGTTTTCGTCAGTAATGAATTACTATCCTAAGCCTTAAAACATACGTGTCATACATTTAAAAATAAATGCCATGAGAAAAAAATATTATGAACATATAATTGCTTATCACAACTCTACAAACTGAATTTATTTGTGAAAATGAATTGTGTAACACTACAAAAGTACACTTCTTATAAATATGGCAAATCCAGTTCTTGAACACTAGTAACATCATAACTATATAAGTGTGTTTTAAATTCTTTTTTTTCAGCTTTTGCTTGACTGGTACACATATTCGATTTCCTCTGTATTCTCAGACAATTTAAATGTATTTTCTTTCTAATTCACCTTTTAATGCTAAGCTGAATTTTTTAGTTCCCCCCCCCCCCCCCAACCTATAACTACTCATCAAAAGTAATTTTTTCTTAAATTTTTGGGCCCCTCACTCACAATGAATTGCATATTTCTGCAGAAGTTCACTGCAGAAAGCCAGTTCTCTAGTGACAGAAAAATTTCTTAATTTCACAATTGCTTTAACGATCTAAATACAGGCATGAGATGATTTATTTTTTCTTCCTGGAAGAATCTCATGCTTTGATGTTTTTTCTTCTGTAGAACAGGAAAAAAAAGAAAAAAAATAATAATCTTCAGAAAATCACGGAACTTTTCACGAAAAAACAAAATTATTGATTTTCTAAAATTTAAAAAAAAGCAGGGTTTCACCAACAAGCAGAAACAACTCATGCCTGCAACTAGAACTCCCACTCATGTAACTTTAACTTTGAAATCCAAGTTCATCAATTCCTATTGTGTAGCCATAGTTTCATCACATCACTTTTGAAACAAATCACTTGAGTGCAAATGAAAGGCCTTAACAATGAAATTCCCATTTATATGATTGCTTACATCATGCTTACTGTCATTTGGACATCAGCACACTACTATCCCATGACTTTTGACACCGCAGTGTATATATACATGGATGCTCAACTGCCAACAATTAACATTTAAACATTGGCCACCTCCTTTTAGTTTTTCAACTAATTAATATAGAAATAAAACAAATTTTTGAACATGGGTAAACTACTGAAAACTGGTACCATATACAGAACCTTTGTAGAAGGAAATCAGCAATTGAGATGAAGTTTTAGGTAATAATAAAGCAGTTTTAAAAATAAACACATAATATATCTAAAGCTATACATAGATATTTGTTAAAATAAAACTTAAAATTTACAGGGCTAATAAAATTGGCTATTCAATATGCAATATTGCAAAGCCTGCCTTGTTTGGCTCATTTGTAAATGTTTGGAAAGGAAAGAGAGGCGAAAGTCAAAATTCCAACATGATTAAAAACTTCCAAAAATTTATAAAGAGTTGCAAGAATTTCATCCCTGTATCCAAATATGTCCTTTGTTTTTGAATATTGCATTTCTGTAATTAGGAATTTTATAGACAACTCTCAAAGTCTCAGTTTCCACAAAAGATTCATGACAATAACTGCATGTAACATATACTTACCAAATATGAGGAAGCTTCACAGACACCTGCCACAACTCTACATTCCCGACACTCAGACTACTAACAACATAAGGGTGCTTTCACACCAAAGGCAACAAAGACAAAAAAACATGTCTTTTCCACATCTGAGCAAGCACACAGCATATTTTTGCCTTCAAAAAATAGGCTCTGCAGTCACGCAGACGAGAAAAGACTTGTTTTTTGTTTTTATCACCTCTGGTTTAAAAGCACCCTAAGAGGTAGGGATTCACCATCATTAAGATAGTAGAACCGAACTTGGTTTCACTGCAGAGAGAAAGTTGTATGTTCCTAAAAGTGAATTTATAATAAAGTTTTGGTTAAGCATATTTCTAACCATGTGACAGTAAAAAGTATAATGCAAGTGCTTCGATTACTTCTAGAGTACACATAATCTTCATCATTTTTTTTTTTAGGTTCTGTCATTGTGGAGTTAATCCATTTGACAATTAAGCTAACCATTTCAGACTATATTGATTCACAAGAAGACTTTCTGATATAACACATGAAGCCTTGAAGAGCATTAAGAATGGCAAAAGATAAATTTCCTGTCTTGAAGTTAAAACCTTCTCTTGACTAGGATCAACCAGGTAAAGATACAGCTGCTGGTTCTTTCCTCGTGTCCTGTAATGAGGAGCCAGACTAGATAACAATTGGAAACTGCTTCCCACAGGAAGAAACAATGCAGCACAACTTCTTTTATCCTGTGTTTACCATGGCTCTATGGTGTAGCGTTTGAGTAAAGTACGAGTTATAGGATTTGAATCCCAATAAAAGTGGATTACATTAAAAATAATAATTATTGTAAAAGAACTTCACTGTTTTTAGAATATTTCGCTGTTTGCTATTATTTAATTCTAGAAATTTTAGTAATAAAATTTTGAACATACATAAAGGAATTGTAACTAATGTTCAGTTTGTAGGTAATCATCTCAAGTTTAGATTGATCTTTCTCATTTTTACACAGCATAAACATATATGGATGTAAGAAATAGTTAATATTACACAATATGATTCAATAAAATTCTGGTATTTCTTAAATCCATGATTAAAAATTATTAATGAATATCATACACAGAAGGATGAAATTTTTTGAAGTTTCATCTGTGGAAAATTGCCTTCCGACTCATTGGACTTGGATAATTACAGTGAATATATCTATTAATATTATTTATTTATTTTGCTTGATATTATATTTCAAACAATTTGTTTTGCACAAATTGTTTGCACTTTGCTGAGAAATGGCCCCTACATATTGTAAGTACCATAAGTTGCGAGACTCCTCCTAATTTGTGCAACGTCCTTTTATCCAACAAAGTGCAGCAACTCCACTGATGTGGCACTAACTCAGCAAGGCTTAAACTAAGGTAAAAGCAATATTTAACTTTCTTACATGAATACAGTAAAATATATTTCAAATGAAATTACAACATTAATTTTTATGGAAAACAAATTTTATTATAATAAAACACAACATTTTTGTCATGATGAATACTACAGATTGGAACATGTTAATAGCAAATGCTCTTGATAAACAATTAAAATTTATATACACTAAATATATAATGATTCAAATAAAATTTAATATTGTGATCAAGTGTTAGAAGTATCATTTAGAATCAATGTATAGGTTAATGTAATAAGTGCAATGCAAATGTATTTCAAACTTTAATATATAAATTATATAACTAGCATTGGAACTAAGATTATTAAATTTTTGATTAATAAAAGATCTTTTATGTAACTTATTTTTTATTGCACAATATATCTGTATATAATTTATATAAGCCAGTTGAATTTTTATGCACTGAAGTGAAAGAAATACATTCAAGACATTTTTTAATTAATGGATTCTCTTACCACTTAAAGAAGTAGTAGTAAGAATATGATAATAAAAAGAACATTTCAGACTTTTAAGAAGAAAGCACAGAACACAGAAAAACATTAATGCTAGATAAATTTAATATTATAATACATTTAAATGTGTGTGTGTATATATATAGTACAACAAGTTAACATTTTAACAAAATACTTAATACACACTTAGTTGGTAATTTTCTCAGACATTAAAATGTGACAGAGGATATAACAATTAACGATCTGACTAGATATTTTGATAGTAGTTTTCAAGGACAAAATATTTGGTCCCCCCCCCCCCTCTTTTCTATCATTATCAAGATGTTTTAAAAGCACATAAAATAGTTGGTCACATATTTCTTTTAATATAGAAAAATATTTCACACAAGATCTAAACAGTGTATCCAGCTGGAAAGTATTCAGAAATTCATGAACATGAGTTATTTTCACTGCACATTATCTCAGCTGCAAATTTCTTTCTACTTATGCACATGATTAGCAATTAAACTTATATTTATTATAAATTAGTTTCACAATTCTAGTGTTTTCAGCTCAACCCGCTCCCCTCGCAAAGATATTTTTCTTAAAGACATGAAATTTTGGGACAATCTGCATAATAACATATAAAGTAGCATTTATGAAAATTAATAAATGATAGAAACAATGATGCATTACTAAAATAGCAGGTATGAAAAGGATTTCAAATATTGACGAAATGACAAATCGGAATTGAACCTCTCCAAGTTAAGGAATATGGCATAGAATAATAAACAGCAGCTGGTCTTCTAGAAAGAGAGAAGTGTTCAGGACAATTTCCCTTTAATCAAAAGCAAGTATGTGTGTTGGTGGGGATCAATTTCATTTGAATTCCTTTATTTTAACGTATATTTAATTTGAACTTTTCATGAAGTGCTTAGAAATTTGTAACGAGATTAAACTGCATATATCAACATGTAATACATTTCCTGAGCGTTTATCGTCTTTCACCAATATAAAATTATGAAAACTATTGATTTCAACATAGAACAATTTATTAAATATTAATCTAAAATATGTGTACTATCCTTTTGCATACAGTTTCCAAAAGCTTAAGAATTTTGATGACTCATATATATATATATTTTTTTTTTTCCATTAAAATATAAAAAATTTTTTTCTATTTTTTTATTATAATTTAAGGAATTATAGGTTGCTGGAAACCATGTAAATATCAAAAATTGAACATATAGCTACCACAGTGAACAAAAAGCTCAAAAATAATACATCAAGTAATTAAAAAAAATACTCTGAAAGAAAATATTTCTAAATTCAAGTTCAAAATTGAGCTTAAATTACATTAAAAATTTGATGAATTTGATCTTTGGCACAATTATCACACATACTGTACCTTAGAAAACAAATTGGGTAATATATCACTCAAATTATTTAATAATGATCACAATTTCAAAAAAATAAGTCAAAAAGTATAGTGATTGATTCAACTTATTACAAAATTCAGATTAGGGCCATACTTGACTTTATGTTCATTAAATAAATCTGTCAATTTGTCAACATAAAGCTGATGAAGTTTATCTACATCTTCCTGAGTTGGCTCTGAAATTTTCTCCACATCAATAGGTTGTCCAACTATAAATGCAAATATATAAATATAGCTATTTGAAAATACAAAAATAAATTTGCCTAAAAATGCCTTTTTTCATAGTTGTATGGTAGAAGATGGCAACGAATTACGAGCACGCATGTACTCTTGGTGCGTTGCGAAAATTGCAAGAAGTAAAAGTCTAATGAATTGATTTTAAGAAACAAAAAATTTGACATATGCATGTAAATAAAACTGCATGGCAAACTTTGTTTTTAATTTCTCTTGTGTCTACAGAGTGGAAATAAAATAGCACATCCCCAAAAAAATATAGAGGTCTGACTGCATATAGTGAGATTTGGATCACAACACTGTAAAACAAGGAACTTACTCGCCAGCTTTAAATATTTAATCACCGATAATGAGTTGGTGAGTGGAAATTTTTTTTCCCAACTTCTTACATGACAACGTAGCAAACTTGCAGCTTTTTTCAATGTCTGAAAGAGGTTCAACTGCCGTTTATCCTTCTGTTGTTAATATTCTTATTGTTTTTCTCACTCAACCACACTAGACCTCATAATGACAAGCAAAAGACTTGTCAGCTGGTGAATGTGAGTGCGCTTCCCCTTTCAACCCCTCCACTTTTCAGCTCTGCAAACTAAATTTTGTATTGCAACAAAATGTAGAGTACATCTGCTATTAAGAACAAAATTGCAATCTGATCTCGAATTTTGAAAATTTTACACTAAATAAACATGAAACTACATAACAATGTTGCTAAAAGAAAACTTACTTATAACATGAATAGGTTTTCTGTATGGTAGAACACCAAAACTGTACTGGAATATTCCCCGTCCACGAATAAGAGGTGTAGAAAAACCAAGAAACATCTTTAATTTTTCTTGAATGTTACGCAGAAAAGAGCCATGTGGATTTTTTACTTGCTCAAATATATCATTTTCCCCAAATGCAAAAACTGGTACAAGTGAGGCTCTGAAAGGAAATAAAAAATTAATGCCCTTCAGCTTTGAAGATGAATGTCAGTCATCAAAGTGATAAAAATAACCATTTAAAGTAAATTAAACTACATGTAAAAAATAAATTGTATAATTATGATCACATTTTATTTGGTATATATGCACCTTAATATTATAAAGGTGCAAAACGAAAAGGATTCTCAAAAATATAATAGATATTAATGCAAATGGTAAAATTGCTAGGTTCCAAATGCATACTTCAACTTTATACAAAATTTACATTGCTTGGCATTCCTAATGTCTTCAACACCAGAATCTGCTAAAATAATATAAATTTGCAATATAAATACCTGAATTTTAAATTGTAATTTCATATCTTAGTCAAATATGTTCGGAAATTATCTCAACTATTTATAATCTCAGTAAATTCTCTAGTCAATGAACACCAAATTCAAACAAATGTTAAAAAATCTTTCACTTTTACTCACATTTTGCTCCTTTTATCAGTCTCATATCTAAATAAAACATTCAAATAAAAATGTATTTAAATAATTTAGTGAGTTGTATATATCTTTACCAATAACATGTAAGTTAAGTGATTGGTCAATTTTATCACAAATAACAGCAAAGATACTGAATGAATGCAAGCACTTGCGACTGATTGATGAACAATTAATTCCTTACGATCCATCTCCTTTTCAAGAATCATTGAAATACAACTCGCTAAATCATCGAAATATTTTAGAACTTTTCACGATATTCAACTAGAATTTCAAAATAATTGCTATGCATACTTAACTATGAGGTTATGAAAGTCAAAAACTGCTGTCGTTCGCACATGTGCAATAAAAAATTAATTCCTTTCACTGCTCATAATTTACCTACCATTCAGTATTTTAATTCCAAATTTCAGCATATTGTATGTTTTCTTGTATGTTGTCAACTTTTCAACACATTTGGTGAAATTTTGTGCAAAACTCTGCACGTTACAGGTTAAAAACGAGGAAAAAAACTGGAATTTCAGAAAGAAAGGCTATTAAGTTTGTGAATATGTGTGTTAGTTTAATAAAAATGTGTAGAATAATTGTGCATAAGCGGTAAAAATTTTAAAGAAAACTTGCAGCTTATTTTTACCTTTTCATGATACCAAAGGGTTAAAAATATATTTACTTTTCCTCAATTTCTTGTTATGTGCACACATGATCCCAAAGTATAACAGGAAAGTGGGTTGAACCTTTAGATCAGTGGTTCCCAAACTTTATTGTCGTATAGACCCCTTGCCATGTTTTCCGGTTTTGGATAGACCCCCTGCTTACCTGATATTGATTTTTTTGTAAATTCATCAACTTCAAATGTATTTTTGGCAGCTGGTATAATGCTACTCTCTGTGAAAGATTTAAATTTCTAACTGTAGCATGAAAAACTTAAGAAAAACACATGTTAATTTTATGCATTTATTAATTAAATTCAAATTAAAAAGGAATTAAATTAAAATTTAGTATCTTTTATATAAAATAACTGAGCAATAAATACTTTTAGTGAGAGGGATGAACCTGACGCTTTACTAATAAATTATCAACATTTGGAATCAATTTAGTTAGGTTTAATTTTAGCTTATAGGAGATCCACTATTGTTGACCCCCATTTTCATTGCATGGACCACCAATTTTTTTTTCACTTGACATGGACTCCCATTTTTTTTTTTCACTTGACATGGACTCCTATTTTTTTTTTTCACTTGACATGGACCCCCAATTTTTCCTCACTTGACATGGACCCCCAATTTTTCTTCACTTGACATGGACCCCCAATTTTTCTTCACTTGACATGGACCCCTTGCAGGTTGTCGTCCACCCCTGGGGGTTGATATAGACCACTTTGGGAATCACTGCTTTAGATGATCATAATAGAACAGAATAATTTGTCATGTATGTATGTCTCCAGAAATTCAAAAAAATGCGCAACATTGAAAATGTCCAATGACTTAGTGTATACACTAATTTGAAGAAGTTACATTTTATGCATACTGTAACTATACATAAAGAACAAGTGAAAAAAAATCTGGCCTAGTTTATAGTAATCAAAATCTGAATTAAAACATCTCACAATAAAAATACAATTATAAAACAGAAAAAATTTTTGTTTGTATTTTCTAAACTTTACAGCCCATGAATAATAATTGCAACTTTAAAAATCATAATACATTCTTATAAATATGCAAATGCACACATTTTATGTATGTTGAGCTCAACAAATGCCAATTAAATTTTTGAAAGCATTAAATTGGATTCAGTACTTCATTTTCTACTTTAAAGTATACAAAACGAACTCAGAATTAAAATTTAGTTTGATTTTGGTATGCGATAATTTTTCCACAAGATACACCTATGATCCATTATCAAAATGCATTAGTATGAAATGAAACAAACATTTACCCATGTTTAAGAGCAAGTTTCACAAATCCTTTTCTCTTTTTTAGAATTAATGTTACTGATCCTGGATGAGCATCTAGTGCCTCAGCAGCTCCACCAACAACAAGGACTAGAGCATTTCCTTTCCCTTCTCTAGTTAAATTCCATTCAATACTTTCCCTTGAAGCAGCACATACCCCTAAAGTAAAAAATGTTTATACAATTATTTTTTAAACTTCAAATAATATTATTCCCACATTTAGACATAGTTAATAACATAAAATATAACAGCATCGCACTTCACATAAGGGGTCATTCATAAATGATGTCAAGCTTCAAGGGGGGAGGAGGGCTCTAGAACTTGTGACAGATTGTGACAAGGGGGGAGGGAGTATCAAGAAGTGTGACATCACCCATTTTAGTTAAAGTAAAAGTATTTTAACATCAAGCAAATTAAATATTTTTGTTTTTTATTTATTTTAAAATTTGTTTTGTATTCTTACTGATTTTATATTGATAACATCGATGCTGATTAACGTTTAAATTATCTATTTAGAAACTAAAACTAAACTCAGTGGCGCGCCAGCCCTTTTTTGGGGGCCATGGCCTACTGTGCCCATCCCAGTTTTCGAGACCAAGGGCCCTGGGGTGCAGAAGCTGAAGTTCCAGTCAAGTGGTCAGTCTGACGCCCCAGTGTTTAGTTCCCAAGCATGCTTGGTCCTCATTTTATTGATCCCACAGCAGGGATGAAAGGCTGAAATTGTCTTCTAGATAGAGGTTAAAAGAAAATCTTGGGTGTTTAGATTTTTAAGACAAAGTAGCGCGGGTCATTTTTACTGACATCGAACAATCTTAAGAGAAAAAATATCAAAATAAAGCAGCTGAACCCAAAATAAGCATCATCTAATCTTTGGTTTCCTTTCATAACTATTTTGATAAAATCCACACGTATGAGCAAAAGTATCAAGACAGTATGATACCAATTAATTCTGTTTTTGCACGAACATTTTTACAGAATTGACTCAATACCAATTTAAAATAAATAGTATTTCATTCATTTTTAAAGCAAGTCGTTTTGATATACACTCCTCAAAACAATTAAAGGATCACTTCTTCATACGCTTGTCATTTTTTTAGCACTTAAAAAAATGATTATATGTTACTATATTATTTTGAAAGGCAATGCAAATGGCTACCAAATTCTTGCTAAATTATCGAATAATCTTTTGTTGTGTATTGGGAATAGGTGAGAGAATTAAAAACTACCAAAACAAAATGAAAACCCTTTAATTATTAAGATCAAAAGTAAACAAAAAGTTGTTTTTGTGTTACAATTAATGACTCAGTATCTTGTGTTTCCTCCTCGGACAGAAATCAAAGCTCAGATTCGCCGGGGCATGGTTCTTATAAGCCTCCTGAGGTTTTCTTGAGGCAAACGCTTCCACTCTTCTTGAAGAGCGACTTCCATCTCATCCAAAGTGGTGGGTTGGTTTTGACGGCTCCGGATACTTCTTCGAAGTTGATCCCAGATATGTTCGATGGGATTCAGGATCGGGCTGCAAGCGGGCCACCCCAAAGTGATGATATTGTGGGCTTGTAGGTACTGACGCACGATCCCTGCAGTGTGGGGACGGGTCCTATTGTGCATAAAAATGAAATTATGCCCTCCTGCTTCTGCTCTGTGACGTATCTGGACATCCAACACCTCGTTAACATACCTCTGGGCGGCCAGGGATGCGTTGCGGACGACTACAAGGTCTGCGCGATCATCGAGTGTTATTCCACCCCACACCATTATTGATTCACCTCCAAATGGGACCCTTGAAGATAAGCAGCAGGGAATAAAATGTTCATTCCTTCTTCTGTATACTCTAGCCCGACCATCCTTACCAAAAAGAGTAAATTTAGACTCATCAGAAAAGAGTACTTTACGCCAATGTCTTAGCTGCCAACGTCTGTGTCTCCAAGCAAACTGCATTCTTTCTCTTTTGTGACGTGCTGTAAGCCGAGGTACTTGGACTGATTGTTTAGATCTTAATCCACATTCCCGAAGTCAATTTCGTGCAGTATGGTCGGAAATTTGGGTCCCCGTTGCTCGGCTTAGCTCATTTTGCAGCTCCAGGGTTCGTACGCTTTTGGCAAAACCAAGAATAAGGACTTTCAAAGGACTTTTTAAGGACCTACAAAAAAATTTAAGGACCTCACAAATTTTTCGAAATATACAAACTGTTATGTTTATTTCAAAAGGAAGCATTATTGAAAGAGGAAATTGATTTAACATCGTATTTTTATTAGGAAAAAACACTTTTATGGAGCTCTCTTTGACTTATTGCTTTTCTAATGTCCAATACAGTCAGGCAGTTAAATAATTATTGGAGCTAGTAATAAGAAGCACACAACACAAGTATTAATCATACATAAGCAAATTATCCTGATACATAGGCGTAACCAGGGGGGTTTGGGGTTCAACCCCCCCCCCCCCCCATTGGGTATTTACTTATTTAGGCACACAAAAAAAATTCTGGCTAAGGCCTTGCAAAGCACATTTTTTCCCCCTAAGAAAATTAAACACATATACATATGATTTTATTTCCTCTTTCTCTGAAGGGTTGTGATCATGACCAAAGAATGCAGCTCATAATAAAGAAGACTTTTCATCTGGTTATAATCAACCCCCTTATCACCTGGGGGGGGGGGGGTTACAGCGAAAGGTGGCTTCAATCACCGTACCACACACAGACAAACAGAAATATTTCAATCACTCCAGAGGGTTTTCTTTCCTTCTTGATGTCTTTTTTACCCAACGGCAGCAATACAAATTTATGAATACAATCGCACAAGTAATAAGTTTCGTGGAAAATATTCTCTACTAAGATGGAGTTTTGTTTTCTGATAAACCGGTGTTGTAGCCTACAACACTGGTTTACAACTTGTAGGCGCTGGGGTCTGAAAATGAAGGACCCCTAGCCAACAATTGTCCTATTGGGTTAAATCCTCAAGCCAGGAAGGGATGCTCATCAAGAAACTTAAAGAGCAGTTTGTATTTATTTACGACTTCCTGTCCAAACACACATTTTGGTAAAATCTTTTCTGTAGATGAACCGATTGGAAAACTGATGAACTGTATTAGCATTGCATGCTCATTTACAGATGTTCTCTCATCTCTTATATTTTAAATGTTTTTTTTTTTCTTATTATGGTCCATCACCGATTGCATTAAGACTCTGGAAATCATCCGTTCAATGTTTCCAATCTCACTGCTACGGTTTAATGCTGCATTTTAATTTACAATCAAGTATTATTTATATTTTAGGTAAATTTTTAATTATTTTCGATACATAATAATGTTTGCACTCCAGCGATAGACACGTTCATCATCCAAAAAGAAAAGAAAATTTGATTCGGACGCTTCCACTTCTGAGGTATGTTTTGCTCCAAATTTAACAAAATTTTTAGAAATTTATTGTGGGGATGAGCATTTTTGTAGGGGAATTTGGATTTTTTTCTCTAAAATTCCACTATTTCCCAGTTGTAATATTATGAATACTTGGACATAGAAGATTGCTTAGCGCTAAATATTAAATTTTCTATTGCGTTTGATTTAATAAATAAACTAATAGATCTAGTAATGAATGTTTAATGTTTTTGTATATCAAGGCCGTATCCACAGGGGAAGAGGGTCCCACGCCCCCCCCCCCCCCAGAAATCTTTTGCAACGTATCATATATTCCTCCCTGAAACTTTGCTTAACATAAGTGTGTCGAAGTCTGCCCCCCCCCCCCCCGAAAAAATATTCTGGATACTGCCTTGGCTTCGGAGCAGGGGGAGCATGTTAATAAGTAGGAAGGGCAGTGTATGCTTCAAAATCATACCCTTTGTATATACCGTAATTATCGGTAATAGCCCGCATCGTTGTATAGTCCGCAGGAAGAAAAATTCATTTTAAAAAAATCATGTTCGGTGTATAGCCCTCATCGTTGTATAACCCGCACCCAAAACTAAAACATAAACAAATCTCTATGTACGGTATAGGGAATTATTTAATGTAAGTAATTAATTTTAAATTACAAAATACTTTTAACATTTACACAATAACAAGATTAAAAAAAAGTTTTCATTTTACCATATTTTGCTTATACATAGCCATCGAAATCATATTCTTCTCTATCAGAATTAAAAAGTTCCATTAGGTCCTCTGGCAAATTTTGAATTGGAATTCGATCATCAATATCTGATTCACTGCTGGCTTCAAGATCTTCATAACTTCTGAGATCGTCAGTTATTTCAGCTTTTTGAAATCCTGCTTTAATATTAGAAATTAAAACCGTGTCCCAAGAGTCCTTAATCCAACTAGCAATTTCGGCATATGTAACGTGTTTCATTTCATAGCTGTGCAGTCCATTAGACATCCAATTCTCCCATTGATGTCGGACATGAGATTTGAAGCTTTTGTTTACTGAAATGTCCAAAAGCTGGAGAATTTTTGTCAGTCCCCCTGGTATCACCGACAGACTTGCTTTTATCATTGGATTTTTGAACCTGAAACCTGACTGCAAAAGGGTGAAATTGGAGCATCGTCTCGAAAGTTACGATTTATTTCTCTACGTTTTGTTTTGCGGGAGAATAGATTTTGATGTTTTGAACCGTAGTTGTCTTTTATTTATTTAGTACTTTTTAAAAAAAAAGTTCCGTGTATAGCCCGCATCGTTGTATTGCCCGCAGGTAGGAAAAAAATGAGTTTTTTCATAGACAGCCCGCGGGCTATACACAGATAATTACAGTACATATATATAGATATATATGACTAGAAATGATGTTAATATGAATTTTTTTACGTATATGGTAGCTTTTTGATGTATAATATATAGTAGATGTATGTTTAGATATTTGGTGAAGTTAGAGGAGTGGGCATTTAGGGCTTCTGCAACTTAAATTTTTGTAACTGGTCTTACATCTATAATGCTTAGGCTAACTCTGGAGGAAAGGGTTCGAGGGCTCTCCCCAGGAAACTTTTTGAAATATTCCTAGCAATGCAATTTCTGGATACTTTGGTGATGTTAGAGGAAACAGAAAGGAGTTTGGTTACTCTCCCCCCGCTATTTTTTTCAAAATAAAGTCTTATATCTTTTAAGTTACTTTTGGTGCCGCTCGTGATAGTGTTCAATGTCCTTTCCCTGAAAGTGTTTGAAAGTAAAGTGTCTTAAAAGCGTAATTTCTCTTTTCTTTCTTTTTTTAAAATTTGTGATCTGAATTTTTTGCCGGGGGGGGGGGGAGTTGACTTGCTCCGAGGGGGTAGCACCCCGCCCCCCCGGGAGACGCCTGAAATAAACACGGGGTATATCTTTAGAGACAAGTATTTATGACTAGTATATTTTCAACTCTTTTACACTTCTTATTGGTGTTTAGTCTGTACATTTTTAGGGTGACCCCTCCCTTTCACCAACCCTAGTTACGCCTATGTACTAATATGAAATATTATAAAAAATGGTTAGTGCTATAAGATACAAGTTAAATGAAAAATAATTTAAATAAAAAAAATTGTTAAAGAAAATGCGGCACTTTGTCTTGAGAATTTGTGTTTAATCTAGAGTTTTTTTTTTTTTTTTTCATTTCACTTAACTTACGTTGCCAGCATCTCAATGTAGGCTTACTTAAATTTTTATCTCTGGCATAAATAATTTTTTAAAATTACTTAGAAGAGCTTGCATAATACACAAAGAAAAAATGGAGCTTATTCGCTTAAAACTTTGTACATTACCCTCAAATATTAACTACCAAAATTTAACTAAAATAAAGTTTAAAAAAATTGAAAACAATTTTGAAATAAAAAATTAAACAAGTAGACTACAGGCTGCAAATACTATTACAACTGTCCACTTTTTAATTAATTGATATATTTACAGGGTGCAAAAAGAAGTCTCAAAAGCTGCATGCAAGTTTCGGCGAAGCACATGCTAGATGTTGGCGAGTTTCCGAAAAATAGGTTTTTACATTTTCGCGTTATAAGTTATGAAAATTCATGTAAACTAATACATGTCTTTTTAAAAAGTTTCTTGAAAAATTTTCTTGTTTTATAAACAATCCCTTTAAATAAAAATACTTGCACATCAGCTTGAAAAATCGGATCTTTTGGCGAAAAATCGAATTAAGTTTACAAATAAAAACAGAAAAACTGGGGGGAAACGGAGCATTTGGCAACTACAGTGTATAGGTTTAAGAAGAGGTCGATTATTTCAATTTACTGCAAATTAAGAAATTTCACGAGATACAAATTTTGATTAACGCAGCAAATATCCATCATCTCCCACACAACAAAAAACCACATTGAACGATCGCGAAGCCAAATAGGCCGATAAAAATTTACTAAGTATTAAAACATTGCTTTAAAACAAATTTTCGATACAGGAATTTATTTGCTCTAAAAAAAGCAATGGGAGAACAAACTGTTTAGCGAAAGATTAGCTGAAAAGCGATCGGGAGAGTTGGCAACTCGGCGCTCATTATAGTGTAAGACGTAAGAAAAATGATAATAAAATTAAATCGCTCTTTTACCTTTAACAGTATAAATAAGCGATAATCATACATGCGAATGGTCAAACGCAAAAAAAGCTGACTTTTTTCTTTTTTTTTTTTTTTTTGCCTACATATTAGTCAATGTATCTGTTTTTATTAAGCTAGATGTCAACAATATGCTTCTTTGAAGCATCCCCCTCCTTAAATTTTAAAAAAAAAAGTTTCAAAAGCAATATTCATTTACTGATTACTTGTTAAAAGCTGCTGCTACTTGCTTTATTGATAATTGTTTAGAATGTAGATGATTTAGTAACAATTTTCATGCAAAAAAAATATATTTATTTACTTTGTAACTCAACTTAATAAATAGTATTGAATCCCAAATTTGAAATCCTGAAATTCGGCCCTTTTTCAAAAATTCCCCATTTTTGTTTATTTATTAAATTTTTTTCCCCCTCGAGTCCTTAAGAGCCAGCATCAGTCAGAAATTTTCCCGCTGTACAAGTTTTTCTAGTAGATCTGAAAAGTTTTTCTTCCCCCTCACGATAGCCTTTCCACGACTGCCGACACAAAATTTATTGGGTGGGGAAGAGGTTGACGAGAACCCTTCGAGGTGTCTCATTACACCCTCCAAAGAGTCCCATTACACCTTGAACCGGTTGCCTTTCGCGCATTGTAACTTCGCTCTCCCAGAAGTACTATTTCACAATCAGTGTTTTATGCCCAATATTTCTTAGATAACTAGTACCGTAATTATCGGTATATAGCCCGCATCGTTGTCTAGTCTGCAGGAAGAAAAATTCATTCTGATAAAATTAAGTTCGGTGTATAACCCGCACCCAGAAAAAAACTTGGGATACACTCCTAGAAAACAATACATTCGCCTGTAGCGCCCAAGCCCCAATCTGCTTTGGACTATTGTTTCGAAAGCTACGATTTATTTCTCTGCATTTTGTTGTGCAGGAAAAGATATTTCGATATTTTTGAACAGTAGTTGTCTTTTTAATAATGCTTTTTTTTTTTAATTTCATTTATTGCCCGCATCGTTATATTGCCCGCAGGTAGTTAAAAAAGGAGTTTTTTTGTAGATAGCCCACGGGCTATACACATAATTACGGTAAATTTTATTAATTATTATGATTTTCGTTTTCTGGATTTTGTTTATAAAATGCGCTTTTATCAGATACTGTTTTAAGAGTGATATACTACTCATGATAAGCATTATGATCATAAAAAAATTATTTTCCTTTGAAGTTCTCCACCAGAAACCTATTCATCAAAAGCAGATATTCGTCAGTTCCTACCAGGGCCGGCTAGAGGGCGGGGAGAGCGGGGCGGCCGCCCCGGGCCCCGCGCAAAGCCTCAAAATCTTAATGAGAAAGAGAGAGGAGGAGAATTTTTATTATTAAAATTTCAGATTTTAAAGTTCTTCTACATGGTTATATAATAGATCAGATCTTATAGATCAATAGATTTTTGGAATGTGTCTAGATTATATTGGTAGTAAGGGAATGTTTTTAAAACAGGAATAGAAATTTCATTTCCAGTCGGTGTGTTATAAGGGGCTATTTCACAGTATTTTCTAAAAATATAGAGTCTGCAACATGATTTTTTTTTATTATAACTACGTAATTTACAGTTTAATTATCACTAAATTTTATTTTCAAATAATGTGCTGTGAAAATAAAATTTGGTGATAATTAAACTGTAAATTACGTAGTTATAACAAAAAAAAGTGTCATGTTGCGGACTCTACGTTTGGACAAAATACTGTGAAATGGCCCTAAGGCCAATCTTAAGCCGAGTGGACCGATTGCTCCCATATTTTTCGGGGTAAAACAATAAAAATAACAAAATTAAGTAAACATAAAAATGAAAATTAAACAGCAAAAAAAAAAAACTATGTAAGTTTAAGAATGTTTGAAGAGACATTTGGCTTTCTATTTAGTTTAAGTAATATTAAGAATTTATCAAAGATAGATCTTAAAAATTGTTGTCATATTGCAGGTCACCCTTTAAAAGATGATATTGAGAGTGAACTTTCTTGACGAACTCATAATTTGCCGTCGAGTTTTTCCAGTCAACTATTCAATATTGGAAACAGCCCAGTTCTTATATAAAAATAATTTGTCACAACTTTATCGATTTTTTTTCTCTGCAATTAGAGTAATTTTAACACAGCCAATGTCCGTAGCAACAGCTGTGAGAACTGTTCAAATTTAAAATTAATAAAAAAATACTTACGATATACTGTGTGCCACAGTAGAAGAAAGGAACAGAAAAAATATTTGATAAAGAAAATTTAACTTTTGGAAGAGAATTAAAATCCTAGTTCGGCACTCCGATTTTATCATTGATCAGCTATTTTGCTAACGACTAAAACCGATTAATAGACTTATTTATTTGTATAAACTGTATTGGAGGGGGGGGCGGGGGAGAGGTTATGGAGCGGCAAATTTTGTAATGTCAAAATTTAAAACTTTAAATTTTAAAAAGGCAAGGTCTCTTCCCCATATTATAGTGAAATACGTATAAATTATGCTATGACCAAATAATACCCGAGAGTTTTCTTTTTACAAACTCTCAAAACATTCTTTTGGGAAGAGGTAAGGAGCTTGTAAAGTGTTGTTTGAGAAGGCAAACACGTGGCTCTTCGATATGGGCGTTAGTAAGAAGAAGAGGGGAGGGATCAAGCCCTGGATTAAAAAACTAAAAAGCCAATCTTTTTCTGCATTTTTATGAGTAAAAGCGTTTAAATAAAAAAAGTTTTCGTTTTTTTTTTCCTACAGTTTTTGAAGTCCCAAAAGCGTATCCTAAGGCCTCAAAATGCACCAGTTTGCATATAGTTTTCAAAATTTTCCTGGGTAAGACCCCTGGACCCCCTTTACCTCTCAGAATTACATAACTCTTGTTAAGGAGAGCTCTTCATATGGTTCGACGCCCCCTTTCCCAAATGTTGAGCTGAAAGAGCCATGCTGTGGGAACATTAACGAAAGTTCTGTCTGTTTATCAGTAGCCGCAAGTGAAAAAATCCTAAAAAATAAATAAAAAAGGCCAGCTTCTAAAAGTTATATGAAAAATTAACAATTGGATGGAGGGGGGGGGGGGTGGCATTTTTAAGTTTTGCCCCGCCTCGGAAAACTCCAAGATCCGGTACGCGAATTTAGAAACACTACCAGCTACGCAGAAAGTTCAGATGGCGCTACGATCGCACGCCACTTGGCAACATTTTACTCCTCGCCGAATGCGCCAAGGAAAGGCATGTTGCTTTTCAGCGATTTGCGCTCACCCCTGAACTAGAAAGCGCTCCTGTCTGAAACTATTCGCCGTAGGCCGATTTTCACTGCACTCGTCAGTCTATAACGTTCGCAATTGGGACATTTTATTAGATTTCGGCAGGAAATCTTTTTCTTAAAAACAAAAGGATGCTATCAGAACTTTCAGAATGAAATTAAAACACATTTATATACTTACTCAGTATGGGAAAAAAAAGATTGCTACAGTAAAATTGCAATATTAAACATTTTAGATGTGTTATTTTTGATACATAGATACGTATCAAGATATATTGAAGGATTATATTTTATTTTCGCTCAAAACTTTAACACTAGCATTTGTTCATTTCCATATAAGCAAAAAAAATCCATTTTCATATAGTTTTTAATAATATTCCTGAAATTTATGAAGCTATGTATGTCACACTTGTCTGATAAATGCAAATCGTGACTCAGATTATTTAGATACTAAGACTTTAAAAATCAAATTAAAATGAAATAATAAATTAAGGCAAAAAATTTAAAAGCAACAAAGCAAAGAATAACGGAAAGCTTTCGGTAGATTTCAAATTGTTAATGTACAAATAATTTTCTTCAAAATAAATCCATGGTAGGCAAATAAAATGATTTTGGTTGTTTTTTAATAAATATAATTTCCTGAATGTAACATTCATTTCAATATTTTTCAGTAAGTGCAATTGCAGATAGTCAATTTTTATTTTTCAATTATTTTGTTGATAAACTTTTTTGCTTGAGTAATATGTTTTTAGAAAGAACCAAAAGAAGTTCCTATACATTTCAGATGGATTAGCATGAAGATGGTCACTTCTGAACAATGCTATACGACCACTCAGAGAAGCGCTTCTTTTCTCTCCGTAAGCCGAAATCTATCGCTTCTGCTGCGCTGGCGATCAACTCACATTATTAATCAGCCTGTTTTTGCAATCAAACCATCAAATAACGTCCACTGAAGAGTTTACTTATAGAGCACACATTGCAGAACAAATAAATCAAGTTATATACTAAAAATTGGTAATAAAAAATTATTGCTTTCCTAAACTTAAAAAAACTTTTATTAGGATAGGAAAATATTTTTGTGTTACTTATGAATATTTTTTTCTCTTTTGTGTTCTCATTGACTTCATTTTGTGGCGAAAGCGTCGATGCTGATTAAAGTTTAAATTAGCTTCTAGGTTCAAATTTGAAAGCAAATCTTAGGCCTTTGCATTTTAAGATAAAATAGCATGTTAATTTCTGCAAAAATTTGGAAGATTATTGATTTTAACAGTATATATTAATTATGTTTTGTTTTTGTAAACCTTAATCGCATTTTATACAAATTAAGCACACACAAAATCATTATTATTGTTATGCTCAGAAATATCATTAAAAATTCAAGATAAAATTGGAGATGAGATCTATAACGTAGTGCTTTGCTTCTGAACTATAAAACTAAATATGCTTATGTAATATAGCGTGACACGTGGCTGGGAGTACATTGAAGTGTGACATTTTGTGACAAGGGGAGTCAAATACAGTTAAAAATCGTGAAATCATTAATTTATAAATGATTCCATTATCATGGCTTTTTCAATGTTTCTGACTTCTTATATTTCGGGGGAAATTTATGAATTCCGCCAACGTAGCACGTACAAAAATAAAAGAAACAAGGCATCAACTTTTCATTCAAAAACTTCCCAGTTGAAAGAGTTTGAAGATTATATCTTTCAAGAAAATAAGACAAAGATCCCCTGACCCTCATAAAAGTAATGAAGAACAAAATAATCCCTCTGTCACACATATTATAAGTGCTACAGCTCAAGAAAAAGTCATTATTAGATGAATTAAAGCGACTTGTATCCTATGACAATATTGACAAAATAAAACTAAACAATTTCACAAATTATCTAAAGAATATTAAAACTGGTACTGCATTTAATCAAAAATTATATTTAATAAATAAAATTGTTGCACCTAAAAGACAGAAAGGCAGAAAAATTAAAGTTCAGCCAACATCCCTTTCTAGAAGAAGAATTGGAATGCCAAGAGGATCAAGCAGAATACCTGCAGGACGACCATTAAAGTGCAATGCACACCAAAAATGCAAACGACAAAGAAATTTGTCCCAAAATATTAACTTAAATCAAGCCAATGCCAAAAGCCACAACATTTTTTAGTGTTGATTCTGGAAATAAAAGCCTACAGATATAAATACTTGTTTCCATTTCTGAGTAAAATTATATTCAAACCACTCAAAAGGTTTTTTTTTTTAATGCATTATAATTTTCCTTCATTTTCTCAACTTGTAGGTAAAAACCCCAAGCCATCAGTGCTTGAGGTTTCTGCTAAAAGTACCTATTTTTATTTTTTAATGTTGCTATATAACTAGACACAGGATTATATAAAATTTAAATTGTGAAATAAGTCGTTAAATGCTAGAAAGTAAGCTTAAATGGACTGAAATCTGTTATATGGATGCAGCCAACCACAGTATGAGTCATGACTTTTATTTAAAACTACGAAAAGGGGGAAGTCAACTTATACAAGTGTTACTGAAGAAAAAAAAGCACTTAATAAAGCGCCAGTAGTACTAATTGTCACTGGAGAAATGTGATTTGAAAATAATTTAAATTTTTTCCACTTTAAATTTAGGGCATCAACTTAGATGCAAGTACAAAGAGAATAGTTTCAATATGACATATGAGGTGTAAGAAATTGGGGCTATTTTTTCAAATCAAACTACGGTGAACTACCATTCAAATAAGGCTTTTACTTAAAATTTCAGACATAGTTTTGAGAAGGCTATGAAAAAATTTTACATGATAGAAATTGTTCATGATGTAAATATCTTCAGTTATTAAAATTTAAAATACAACGAAACTCAAATATAATTGAAGATAAAAGGACTGCAACAATTCTGCATTAAATTTAAGTGCTCGTAATAAAATGGTTTACTATAAATTTAGATCATTAAGATGAATTTAATGACAAAGAGTTACAAAAGACCTACTTTTTACTTTTCACAGACTAATTTATTGTAGAAAGAAAAGAAAACTGGTCAGTGTTGTCCCTCCCTCCTCCCCCTTTTTTTTTTTGGTTAATTGAGGGCATGAAAATATAGGCCATTCTTTCTGAAATTTTAAACAATTTGAGCTGTTGTCCAATTCCTCCAAAACTTCATTCAAGATGGTTTCATGAAATAAATGAACACTAAGTCAGAGATTTTGCTTGTAAAAATTGTGTTATGTAGGGTTGTTAATATTAAATCAACAATTTTTTTTATTCCCCTCATTCTACTGGAGTTCTTGTTGAATTTGGAGTCGCAGTAACAAAGTTAAAGTGTTTATGTTAATAATTGATTTTATAATTATATGTTTTTATATTCAAGAATTGCATTGCTAAAATTGTGTACCTGGCAACAGCCTCTCTTAACTGTTGCCTTAACTGACAACAACTTTGCTTCGCTACGTTGATCTTGTTTGCATGCTGCCGTACATGCAGCATGGATGTATTTTATTGCTTTTAATAGAATATAATAAACTTCCTTCTGGCCTAACCTGATTCCAACAGGTTATGGGCCCAGACCGATCGCTAGTAATAAGTATTTAGGGACCGCAAATGAACGTTAAAGTGAAAACTGCTTCAAACGTTTACTAAGCCTAAAACGTGATCGACATAACCATGCCGAACGCTAATGCTGCTGCTCCCGCTGGAATTATACCAAGCGCTGTTCCTGCAAACTTCAAAAAACTACGTGGAAGGTCAAACTATAGTGAATGGAAGTTTACTTTGAGATATCATCTTGAAGATCGCGAATTATACGAAGCATGCACGGAAAGTGATGCAGATGCTGCCGTTGATCGCCGGGCAAGATCCGCTATCGTCAGCAGCGTGGCAAGTAATATTATTAAAGAAATATTGAACTGTGACACAGCAAAGTCGATGTGGGACAGACTTTCGGCTCTTTACGAGGATAATAATCCGAATCGATTTATTACTTTAAATCAAGAGATGTTCTCCACAAAATTAGAGAACTGCAGAGATATGGCCGACTACATTGAGAAAATGCGCTCAATAGGCATAAAAATGAGGACAATTCTTCCAGCATATCCAGACCAAGCCGTTGCCGCGAACATTTTAACAAATTTACCGGCCTATTTTCGACCGTTGACGATGGCATTAGAGAACAGTGTTCAAGAATTGACCACCGATTTGGTATGCGAAAAACTTTTATCTGAATATGCAAAAATGGGGAACCAAGAACAGAGTGCTTATTCTGCAAGAACAAATAACCATGATATGAAGTTTAGAGGAAAATGCAATAATTGTGGCAAACCTGGTCACAAAGAAAAATTTTGTAAAACCAGAAAGCCACATGCAAATTTTTCGAACAAGAGAGATTTTAAGGAAGGAAAATCTAAGGAAGAATATCATCCTAAAGTGAAAGAAGCTTGGGTATTATGCACAGAATTAGAAACAAAATTTAATAAGGAACCTTGGATTATAGCCTCTGGATCAGATCGTCACATGACATCCCACAGGGAATGGTTTATAAATTTTGAAGAACTGCCTCCGTGTCCTGTAAGAACAGGCGGTACTACCATCCATAGTACAGGGGAAGGAAGTATCTCCTTAAATATTAGAAGACAAAATACAACTGTAGAGGTTACTTTGAATAATGTCTTATATGTCCCGGAATTAACTGCAAACTTAATTTCCGTTAAATATCTTGCCAAGAAGTTAAATATACAAACTGTATTTGACGCTGACACATGTAAATTAGTTGACAAGCAAACTAAGAAGGTGCTAGCCACAGGTACATCCAAAGATGATAACTTGTATTATTTGGACATTGTCAGAAATATTGCTATGGTTAACACAGCAGTTGAATCCATTAATGTGTGGAACAAAAGACTTGCCCATTTAAGTTTTCCAGGTCTTCAAAGACTAAAGTCTATGGCAAATGGCATTTGTTTTGCTGATGATCCTGACAGTTGCATACCCTGCATTCAAGGCAAGATCCATCGGCAACCATTTCCACAGCAGAAAGTGAAAAGAGCCAAAGATGTTCTTGATCTCGTCCATTCAGATCTTTGCGGACCGATGGAATTTCCTTCACATGGTGGTGCTAGATACTTCTTTACATTAATTGATGATAAAAGCCGCATGACTTTCATTAGTTTCCTTAAAACATAGGACGAAGTGTACCATAAATTTGTGGAATTTAAGGCATACATTGAGAAGCAAACCGGAAAGAAATTAAAGGCTGTTCGAACTGACAGGGGAACTGAATACACTAATCATCAAATGAAACAGCTAGTTTTAAAAGAAGGCATCGCTCATCAGACAACAATAGCTCACACTCCAGAACAAAACGGGGTAGCTGAGAGGTGTAATTGTACCCTTGTTGTAAGAGCACGTGCTATGTTAAACGAAGCAAACTTGGATCAGAGATTTTGGGCAGAAGCCATCAGCACTGCAACCTACTGTAAAAATAGAAGTCCAACAGTTGCTGTTAATGGAAAAACCCCATTTGAAGCTTGGACAGGTGAAAAGCCAGATTTGCAACATATGAAAACTTTTGGATGCAAAGCTTTTTGTCATATCCCCAAATCACAACGGAAGAAATGGGACAATAAAGGGAAAGAAACCATTTTTGTAGGATACTGCCAAGAAAGTAAAGGTTACAGGCTCATGGATCCTATCACATTTAAAATCACTGAAGCCAGAGATGTTATTTTCTTAGAGCAAGAAAAATGTGTTACCTTGCTTGACTCCAAAACTGAGGTAACCCTGAAATTCTACGAAGATGAAACGCTTTTCCCCATACAAGTGCAGCCCCGCAAAGATGTTCCAGCAAGCCCTAGTCATGATTGTGATGATACTCCAGAACCTGAAACTGAAGCTCCTGTAAGAAGATCTGGACGTGAATCAAAATTGCCATCCTATCTCCAAGACTATGATGTGTCTTCTAATCAGCATCAATGTCACGTAATGTCTACTGTCATTGAGAATAGCACCGAGTTTGTCACAGATATCCCAATCTCTTACACTGATGCTTTAAATCATGCAGATTCCGTGAAATGGAAAGGGGCAATTTCTGAAGAACTGGAAGCACACAAGCGAAATCAAACATGGGACATTGTAGAGCTCCCCTCTGATTGTAAACCCATTAAGAGCAAGTGGGTCTTTAAGATCAAACATAATGCTGATGGAACTCCTGAACGTTTCAAGGCAAGGTTGGTAGCTAAGGGATGCTCCCAGAAAGCTGGAATCGACTATAATGAGACATTTTCCCCAGTTGTGCGCTATGAAACATTAAGAGTGCTGCTTGCTATGTCTACCCTGTATGACTGGGACATAGATCATCTCGATGCTGTGGTTGCATTCTTACAAGGCAACATTGAAGAAGAGATATATATGGAGCCACCAGAAGGTTTGGAGATCTCCAAAGAAAGGGGAAGTGAAAAGCTTGTTTGTCGACTCCATAAGGGAATGTATGGATTAAAGCAATCAGGTAGAGCCTGGTATACCAAACTGGACGACAATCTTAAAGACTAAGGATTAGTATGTGCTGACTTTGACTGTTGTGTATATTACAAAATTGAAGACACAAATGTTCTAATTATTGCAGTATATGTTGACGATTTACTTATCTTCTCAAACTGTTTAAAATATAAAGAATGGATTAAAATACAGCTATTTGAAAGATTTGAGATGAAAGACCTTGGTGAGTTAAAGCATTGCCTTGGAATTGAAATCAAGAGAGATAAGCAAAAAGGAACAATAACAATGAATCAATCAACATATATTGAGTCAATTCTTAAAAAGTTTTCTATGCACGATTCAAAACCAGTTTCAACTCCAGCAGATATTAATCAAAAATTTGTCAAAATCATCCAATAGTGACACAAATTTAACATCAGTGTATCAATCAGCTGTTGGAAGCCTACTGTATGCGGCTAGAGGAACGCGTCCTGACATAGCTTACATCGCAAGTGTATTGTGCCAGTACTGTTCAAATGCATCCAAGATACACTGGGTAGCAGCAAAACGTGTGATGAGGTACCTACAGGGAACCAGAGAATTGAAGCTGACATATTCTCGTAAAGAAAATTGCGAATTCATTGGATATTGTGATGCAGACTACGCAGGCTGTCTGGATGACAGGAAGTCAACAACTGGCTTCGTGTTTAAATTAGCTGGAGCTGCAGTCACATGGCAAAGCAAGAAACAGTCGACAGTTGCCACTTCTACGGTTGAAGCAGAGTACACTGCTCTGTCGGCTGCTACTAAAGAAGCATTGTGGCTCAAAAAGTTTCTAAACGAACTGAAGCTACCAGCTGGGAAAAACCCCATCACAATATTTTGTGACAATAAAGGAGCCATCGACCTAACCAAAAACAGTCTCTTTCATGCTCGTACCAAGCACATTGATGTTGCCCATCATGTCACCAGGGACTGCATTAAAAAGGGACTGATAAAGGTAGAAAAATTACCAACTGAAACAATGGTTGCCGGTTCCTTAACGAAATGTGTGCCAAGAGCAAAAGATGAATGGTGCAAGAACAATATGGGTCTTTTCTAAAAAAATTAATAATCTTTTGAACTTTAAATATTTTTTTTAGATCATAAAATCAGGGGAAGTGTTAATAATTGATTTTATAATTATATGTTTTTTATATTCAAGAATTGCATTGCTAAAATTGTGTACCTGGCAATAGCCTCTCTTAACTGTTGCCTTAACTGACAACAACTTTGCTTCGCTACGTTGATCTTGTTCGCATGCTGCCGTACATGCAGCATGGATGTATTTTATTGCTTTTAATAGAATATAATAAACTTCCTTCTGGCCTAACCTGATTCCAACAGTTTATGTATAATATATATATGGGGGGGGATGGGATTACCTTTCACAATCTGAAACTAAGATATCAAAATTTAAATGCACAAAATGTATCACTGATATTCTCTAAATTGAATTAAAAAATATTAAGGGGCAAATGAAAAAAAACTTTTGTACGTTGCTTCTTGAGAAAAAAATTGCAAAGTGAAACTACGCACTTTTTTCACAGTAGCTTTGATTTATATAGCATAGTAGCAATGTGTTTTGATTAAAATGATGTTTGTTCACACTTGCACCCAGTTTGCGTACTTCGAATACTAATGAAATACGCCAACAAACTACGGTATCATTTCTGTTGTCTTACAACGTTTTTGGAAATACCCCTGTGGAATTTAAATACCATTTCTTTACAACGACAGGTACACATAAAAAAAAGAAAATTAAATTCACGAATGATTAGTTCAAAAGCACAAACTGCTTGTAACTTTTTTTTAATATAAAACACATTAATTACTTGTTTTAAAAAAGCGTTTTGAACCCTCGCCAACATCGTACCGTATCCAAATCTACTCGTTTACTCTATCTCTAGTGTAGCAACAGTAAACAAACAGAGGTGACGCATGCGCAAATCGCTCAAAAGCAACATGGCTTTGCTTGGCGTATTCGGCGAGGAGTAAAATCCTGCCAAGAGGAGCGCGATCGCAGCGCCATCTGAACTTTCTGCGTAGCTGGTAGTGTTTCTAAATTCTCATCCGGTACTGGTGGGCCAAGGAAAGTTGACATCGTTGGCAATCTTAGTGATTGAATTAGAATTTTTAAAGAAGCTAAATTGTGATAAGGTTGTATATGAATTTGCTTTAAATAATTCAAGAAAGTAAAGTAATTTCAGTAAAGGCATCTTTATGCAGTTTTTTTTTAATAATTCGTCATTAATCTGTAATAATAAATTTTCCTTATGGAACGTGAATGCTTGTAATCAAATATGTTAAGATGTAAAATACTCAACAGAAATCAATATGTTATACAAAACAGAAATCAAAATTTTTACAAAAAATAAATTTTTGGCTGCTAACTACTATTCCATTGGTACGTTTCAACTTAATTTAACGCACGAACATATATATATATATAGGCCCCGCAAATAATTCCGCCCCGGGCCCCGCTTTTGGTTGCGCCGGCCCTGGTTCCTACAAGTTTACAGGAGCGCCCCCCCCCCCCCCTGTCGCTGAGCCGAATAAAAAGTCAAGGTTTTTTTTATTATTAATTAAAAACCAACCTGGATTAAAAACAATATTTTTGTCATTTTTTTAAAGAATAACTATTGATTTATGTGGAGTAAAATTTAAAACAAATTTTTTTATTTAAAAAAAAAAAACTAAATGAACTAAAAATATTTTAGTTAGTTTTTAATGAATTTTAGTATCTATACACATTTTTCTTTGAACATTTTTATTCCAGAAGTTATTATAACTACTTTTCTTAGGGAATACTACACAGGAGTAGAAATATTGGGTTGATGCATAAGTTCCCGCATTTTTTTAAAATAACTTTATTTTTTGACATAAAATAATAACAGTTTAATCAATAAGCTACTCTCCGTTGTTGTTTACGACTTCCCAACGTTCAACTAGTTTTTCGATGCCTCTATGGTAGAAATCGCACGGAAGCGTCTCGTCCAACCAAGCCCGTAATTTGACGTCATTATTGAACAAAAAACGCCGTGTAAAGCATTTGAAAGCGACTATAGCACCATCTCCATACACGGCACAAAAATTAAAGTCAACAAAAAAGTGAAATACACTATTTTATAGAGCGAAACGTTCACTTTCGCATAGCACAAAAGATTACGCCAAAACAGTTCATTTTCAACGCAAATTTGTTAAATTTAAAATAACGCGGGAACTTATGCATCAACCCAACACATCAGACTGTTTCCCTCGATAAGAAATACAATGTTGAATGTTAGAAAAATTCCGCCGGAGCGAGCTTGAAAACAAGGCATAAATATTTCAGGGGCAGTTTCTGGTTTCGACTTTTTGTAAGCCTTCCTTTGATGTGTAACCATAATTTCTTCAGGAAGAGTTGCGCAATAAATTTAAAGAAATGTTTTTGAAGTCAAAAATAGGAAGTGTATGAATACAAGAGAAAGATTTACACGTGGAAGCTTGTTGTAGTGAATGCCGAAACAACGGAATATCCGTTAGATATACTAATGAATACACAGTTCTAAACTTGTTTTATTGATACCAGAATTAATTCCGACTTACTTTATGATGCACTATATAAAATATCCGATATTTTGATATTGGTTCTATATTTTCAATCAACACAAATTAAATTATTTAAATAGTAACTGCATGCTCAAACCATAAGTTTTTTTTTTTTGCGTGTTTTATTATTACTAAACTTAAATTTAACATTATGTTTACTTCACATATATTAGATATATACGTGTGTGTGAGTGTATGGGAGTGCATATATATTAAAAATTTGTGAAATGTGATAAGCGACTCCTTTAAAAATAAAATATTACATTTTAATCAATTTTGCTGTTGGGCATTTTGATTATTATATGGTGATCTGAATAACCGATTATATATTACATATGTAAAAATCATAGACAAATATCACAGTATCATATACGTAAATAAAATATATTATTTTAGTTTAATATAAGAAAGAGTTATTTCGAATTATTTTAGTATAACTGTTTATTGATTATGTTAATATGTAATGCTTATACGTATTTCAAAATTAATTCTTAAGTTTTCATGAAATTTATACATCATGATAAATATAAAATAGCGTTCTCGGAAAAATTGAAGCTCAATAAGTTATTTTTTGTTTTCTCAAATTACATACATGTAAAGCACAGTAGTAATTAAAGAAATAAAAATAAACGACTTAAAATAAGTTACCATCAAAAATCAAAGCAAATTTTTAGACAAAGAAAAAATTTGCCGCAATACGTATTCATTTAAATTTGTTAACCATAGATTAACACATTTTCTTCTCAATGAAATGTAGAATTAAATGATCCACATGGTGTACGTGAACAGTATTCAGATAGCAAGGTAATAGAAAACAGTATTTTGTTTGCAGAACTGCATTAAAAAATATTAAAATATATTCAACGATCCGTCTACAAAGGAGAGTAAGGTTAAATAAAGTGATCACTATTACGCGAGATTAAACTGAGTAAAATTTGAAAGAAATAATAAAATAATAATAATGATAAATAAATAAGATTGAATGGCTCTGAAACTGAATACAAAATAAATAAATAACCACAGCAATTATGCATAATGAGTGCAAGTTCAAACGGAGTCCTTCTACAAAATAAAAAGTACACAGTGAAATAAAATATTATCTACAGATTGTTGAGAGAAATAATTACATTTCTTATGCAGTAAGGAAGGTATACAGAAAAAAATTATTTCCAGGAGTATAGCGGTCAACGCCAAAAGCGCAAAGCTGTAAAAAGAAATATATAGTTTCTGAACTGTTTTTACAAATACAGAAATAAATATAACTTTCAGCCAATATGAGACGCTAAGGTTGAACAAAGTTAATTACAAAACGTTCTGTACATTATAACGATTTAGAATTTGAACATAAAATATATAAAAATCGATCCCTTTTATTTTGATATTATAGCATTTATAAATGTAACTTTGGATGGAGGCAGATTACTTCTACTAAAAGTAACTGCAAAATAAAACAATAAAATATTATGTACTAATTGGTGAAAGAAAATAATTACATTTACTTATAAGGTAAAGAAAGTACTTTCCACTACATGCAGAAAAAGATGAATTATTTTTTTAAGTACATATTAAGTACATAGCCACAATTTTGTGCTATGTATATAATTTAACAGAAAAAGCTAAACAGAAGTATTATTTATTTAAAGTAAATCAAAATGAAAGTATCTACAAGAAGCATAAACATATATCCTAGAAGTCTTTGCAATTCTCAAGCGAAGGCACTCAAGATAAACCAGGCAGCAGGAAGCTGGTGGTAGATTGAGGGGAGATAAGAAATCGGGGGAACTGACCCTTTCCGCGAAAAGAGCGGGGGGTAGCTAGGGGAGGCGAAGTGTCAGGACTTCGCTAAGGGGGGAAAGAAATTTTTAAATTCTGAATTGGAATAGATTCACTTTTGAAATAATTTCTCCTGTTCTAATAAACCTATAAAAAATATTTTAATATCTTTAGATAGCCGAGATAATGCGCTATGATTCGCTTTTTTTTTAAATCCGAAAATTCCACATGGTTCATCAAAAAACCACTTTCTTTCACTTCGAACTTTACATTTCTTTTTAAAAATAATTTTAAGAAAAAACTATAAAGAGCAACGCGTAGATTTGCCGTTATAGATTAAGTCGAAAAAAGAAAAATTCGAAAATCTTAATTTGCCGATAAGATATCGATTGAATGAGAAGACATTTTGACCCATTCGTTAACATAGGGAATGAAAACCGGAAATCTGTCTGATGCGGGCTCTTAAAAGTCCGTTTTTCAAATTTTATTAATTTTTCTTTCCTCTTTTAAAAGCAAAATGAGGCACCTTGGGTGATTTGTTTTTCTGTGGTCTTAAATGGTGCCCAGTTGCTGGGCACCATTGCATTTTGTACAAATGCTTGGTGTTTTGATTCGACTTCTCTACTAATATTTTAATTTTTTTTTAGACGTAGCTTGATTTTCTTTTACATACAATTGCATAGCAAATTGGCAGCTCCCCTGTGGGTGGGTACAAGTTCATTTTAACTGAATTGGGTGCTGTAGTTTGAAGCATTTTATCAAAATCCGTGAACTTTTTTTTTTGGGGGAAAAATATATAACACATCAATTTACTTATACCTTTTCAAAAAAATAAAAAAACAAGTGTTAAATATTTATCTACCAGTTGAGAAAGCCCTGCAATTTGTAGTAAAAATGCGATGATGTTCATGTAAATCCGCCATTTTTGGTCCTGTCAATCCACCGTTTTGGGTCTGCCCGAAAGCCGCGATAGTACCGGACCCGAGCAAACCAAATTTGAGGTTCGATTAAGTAGTTCAAATGAAAGAAGTTTGATTCTTGTGAAGAATACAAAAGATAGCAAAACAAATAGAGCGCATGGGTACCCTCTTATTTTGACAAAAAAAAAAATAAGCACCTGGAATAAAAAATAAGGACTATTTAAGGACTTTTTAAGGCCTTAAAAATGAAAATGGACATTAAGGACTTTCTAAGGACCTTTAAGGACCGTACGAACCCTGAGCTCCCTGGCTGTTGAAAATATGCGTCTGAGGGCACTTAGACGTAAATACCTGTCCTCTTGGGCTGAAGTGGGCCTCCTCCGCCCTTGACCTGGCCTTCTATGGACAGTCTTTAGTTGTTGGTAGCGGTTCCAAAGTCTTGAAACCACTGATTGGCTTACACCTAACCTTTGACCCACCCGACGTTGAGAAACACCACCTTCAATCCATGTGTCAGCCCTAGTCACATCATTGTCAAAAAGAAATCTTCTAACACCTGCCATGGTACGTAAACGGGATGAAGCAAACAGAAAATGAGTGAACTGCACCTTGTAAGCTCGATTGACAACTGGTACTGGTTAGTACTTGAAATCTTGCTCTTTTTCATTCCTGTTTCGGTGTGTTTACAAAAACATCAGAATTATCTATACTAATCCAAAGCCAAGAAACAAAAACAACCTCTGTTGTTTCTCATTAGAGGTGTCCAGTACCAAAGGTCAAATTCTCATATTTATTATACAACTTATTCTTGTACACGATCATTCCAAAGTAGTGATCTTTTAATTGTTTTGAGAAGTGTAACACAAGCGGTCGAATTCAATTTCAAACTTTTCTTTTGCCTAAATTCTAAGAAAAAAATAAACTATTTATGGCAGAGCAGACATCCCTGCTTTTTTCCCTTGTGCATTACAACTACCACACTCGACGAGGTTGCGTAACAGTTAAAGCAGGGCTCGATAACTGAGCCCCGACTAGATAATCAGTGCTGGCGCCAAAAACATGAGGATTATTCTGCGATTCTTTTAAATGAGCTGTCATCACTTGGATGATCTACTTGGTTAGTTGGGGGTATCACGTGGAAGCTGTTTACTGATGCCTGTTTTCTAAATGGGTTCATTTAGATGTCAAAATGTGCGAAGGGGGAGGGTTATATTCCGCTGTCACCCCTGCCCCCTTCTCAATACTCACATGGGAGCTGGCTCCTTACTCTTTTGCCTCTCGCCTAGATTTTTAGAGAATGTACCAACTTTTGAGATCGTGTGGATTTCGAGAAGCTTGCTTTGTTTAGTCTAGAAATAAGTTTTATTGTTGGATTTGATTCCCCAAGATAGTCTAGTGTTTGTCTAATGGCTTTTGAAATATATGAAGGAGCGGGCCTGTATGTGAGGGCGTTTGCACAAGCGGAGACTATGAGAGCTAATTGCTAGTCTTAAATTTCGTACCTTCAATCGTTGCTTAGGGATGGTTCATAAATGTCACACTTTTTTTCAATATATTTGACCCCCTAACACAATTTCAAAATGCCCGTGTACTCTATGAGTGAGCACTTATACTCACCTTGGGAGGAAGAACAAGGATAAGAATAATGATTACAAATAATTTTCTGTTTTATAATTGAGTATAAATTTTAAAAATGTAATAAATTTTACATTTATAAAATCATGTGAAATTTATTAAATTATATACAATACACAAAATTATATATATACATTTATTAAATTATATATATATTACTTATAAATTCATGTGAAGAAAAAAATGAGAAGGCAGTTCAATTATATAAATTCATTTCGAGGAGGGGTTTTGTTATTTTGAAATTTAATCTCTAAAGAGTACTTTGTGTACATAAAATAAGGATAACGTTTTTAGAGCAAATTATATCAAGCTCTAAAATTCCATTGTTTTCAATTGTTCTTTTATATTAATTTTTTTTTTGCTGTTATATCATTTACTAATTGCTTTTATTGTAAACCTTAATTTTATTTTACACAAATTGAATAGACATAATTATTATTGTTATGCTCATAAATGTCATAAAAGTTCAAAAATAAAATTGTAAATGTGATCTGTAACGTAGTGCTTTGTTTCTGAACTGCAAGTATTTATGCTTATGCAATATAGCGTAACATGTGACAAAGGGGGGGAGGGGAGTCAAATATATTGAAAAAAAGTGTGACGTCATTTATGAACGACCCCAAATAGCAATGATAAGGGAGAAAACAATGGCAAACCATACTGGCATTAAGGATTTTTGAAAGCTGCAAAAACATGTTTTATTGTAATCATTTACTTCTTAGAAAAACTAAGCAATTTTAGCTGATAAACACAAAACTATTCAAAGCTGAATAAGTTCAGTGACCAAATTGACAACTTCCATTTTAAAAATAAAGTTGCTGGTTCATATAAAATATAAAAAATATTTTTAATAAACCCAAGAAACTGAATTATACATAACATAAATAGTTCATAAACATCAGCCACATCAAAATCTTCCATTCCAAAACTAACTCAAGCAACTGAACTATATACCCTTTTGAATCATTTCTGTTTTTGACATTTATGTAAATATTTTGCAGGTTTAAAAATAAGCAGTCACTAAGCATATTTTGCAACCAAATATCCCATTCTAACGCCATCGATTTCCAAACATAGTTACCAAACCTGCCACCTAATTTTTTTAATGTGAAAGAATGAAAAGAAATCCTTTTTCAATTTTTACATTTTCAAGTACATGTGTCATAGGCATCACAGGCTCTATAATATTGAGGTTGATGATGGCTGTAAAGCTGGACAGTCACCAATGATGTGAGGGGGTTTAATCGCCTCCCCCAAACCCCTAAGTATTTGGGAAAAGAGCTCACCAAGTTTGTTTCAGTGATGTAAAAGAAAAATTAACTTCAGCCTTATAAGTTAACAAAAAAAAAGAAAAAAGGGCGAATGAATAAAATATTATAAAATATTTTTAACATTTTAAAATAATTAAAAGTTACTTCTTAAATGCTGAAACAAATCTTAAAATTATAACTCAATTTTCGTGTCTAATTCTTGTAAAAATATATTTATAAAATTTCATTTGGGATTTTATCATGTAAAATGAAGGTTTTCGGGGAAAAGCTGATCTCTATTGCTGAAATATACCATAGAAAATTACAGCTTACAATAAAAGAGTTTTTGGGGCCATTTAAGAGGAGCCAGTACCCAAAAATGTTGAAAAACACCAAAATTTTTTTTTGTTGCCTTAAGTATTAAAATAAATCTTTAAAAATTTTCCCTGAAAGTTTCAGAAAAATTGAAGCAATATTTATTGATTTATCATTGATTTCACTATGGTGTGAGGTTCCACCTTTTCATTCCGAAACAGTAACTGTGCTGAATATAAGCCACATATTTATTTTCAAAAATAAAATAAGCAAGAAGAAGCATTTTCATCGTGACTAACTGAAAAAAAAGTTCTGCAAACCGAAAACTTAAAATGCTGCCCACTTCATCTCGATTAAAATGCAAAGGCTTTTTTCAATTTGGATCTATAATGTGGATTTTTCTCCCACATGTTCTTGAAACTCTACATAACAAATTTATGCTCTACTTTTATGATAACTGAAGTACATTTTTAAAAAAATTTCTTTTTGTAGGTTTTTTGAATTTTTCATTGTTTTTCTACGTTACTTCGTTTTTTTTTTTTCAAAAAGTATTTGACTTTTTATGAGTAATGAATCATTAAAAAAGTTTTTGAGACTTAACGCCAATTTTTGAAAAAGAAGATGTATTTTTAAAAATTGCTAAATTTCGTTTTAAAAATTAAAATTTTCAAATTATATTTAAGAAATCCAGTTTTTTTTAATATTAAATTTCTTATGAAGTGATATAACATGACATGAGACAAAAATTATAAATAAAAACACCATAGAGAAAAAAGTGCTCTCATGGTACCCGCTCCCCTTAACATACAAATAGGCTTTTTTTTTTCTTTTTCGTAGCGGGAAGTACCAAATCTGTAAAATTATTTGCGTTAAAAATGAGGTTTTTTGAAATTGCAAAGCATCTTTTTGGAAACTTCTATTTTTGTAATTTTGTTCTTAGAAGCATAAAATTACCCAAAGTTATAAAAGAAAATCTATTAGAAGGGGCTTTTCACTGTCCTCAAAATCACCAAAGCCAAATACACCAAAAAGTGCACTGCCCACCACAAAACAAGCAGACACTGCAGAACAATCTTACATTTTCTACCCATTTGTTATTTTTAAAAAGGATATACAAAAAATTAAAAAAAAATCCTGATTCAAACCACCTATTCAGAAGCAAACACATTTCCTTTGTATTCTGAAGAACAATGGCAAAATTCCTTGGTCTTTTCTGCTATTTTTGTAATGTAAATCTGCTATATTTGGTAGTGTTTCGAAATTATGCAAATTCCAATGTTACGCCGATCCTGAGCAAGCCCCCTTTAATTTTTAAGCCATCCAGTAACGGAACAAATACAGAAAGAATTGTTACATTTTTGAAGCAAATTTTTAATGAATTAAAGAAGTGCATCATGCATTTGCATTGCAAGACTTTTCTTACTAATAGTTTTCTTGTTTTTCATTCCACAAAATTTTGATTTATTTTGAATACTGCTGATGAAATCTTAAAGAATATCTCAAGAAGTTTAATTGGATTTTAGATCATTTCTTATTTGTGTATCATGCATAAACTTATTTCTCATAAACATGGCAATATTGCAGAAGTGCTTTGCGTAAAATTGCTTACAGTGTTAAAACATTTTGATCCTTTTGCGTTCTGCCAACATATATATTTTTTAAATTTTAATAGTTAATTTATTAATTTAAGTTTCTTTTTCTGTTAAATTTATTTTAGTTAATAAATTATTGGCAGTTATGTATTCTTCAGGAAAGTACCAAATTTGAAAGGAATGAACCCTTAATTGTTTAATTTTTTATTAAACAAAATTAAACTTTAAGCCAAGAAAAATATTTATATTACCTTAAAAAATGATTCGCTACTTACTGGTAGAATGAATTAAGAACTTTGAAATTAAAAGTTTTATCATTATTGCAGCAATTTAAATTTAAGCTATATGTATTATGTTTTGCATTTTTTCATTTTTAGCATTTTTTACCTGTGTATGGTGGGGGTTGGAGGTCTAACTTTTTATTACTCTTTAAATGTTTCTATTTTATGTCACTATCATTCTACTTTTATTTTACAAATTTGAAATCAATAACTTATCTTAAAGTATTGACTATATACTAATGTGCTAAAAGCAATAGCAAGTGCATTCAAAATGACATCATTAAATGCTCCAATGATTTAATATACTTAATAACACAAATTTATACCATGCTTAAGAAACATATTTACTGCAAAACATTTTTCACTTGCTAAATGCACGTTGCAGAACATTGCAAAACATTCTGTTTTGGGACCTAAAATATTGAGGAACACATGTGCCACCAGTCCGTCCCACCAACAATGTTCGTGATATGAATGCATTATTTGTTTCATAGAATCTTTTTATACTTTCATTCATGCAAGAGTTATTAAGTTTTAAAAAAAATATCCAGGTATCATCTTGGTGCCTATGTTTGAATTCTTACCTCTAGCAGCTATTTAGCTTCATGCATGAAATTTATGTAAAGATCTCCAATAATCAATAACAAAGCCTTGTAGTAATTTAAAGTATGAATGAATGAAAATCAAAATATTTAAAGAATAAAGATAATGATAATGATTACTTAAGTTTGGTTTTAAAAATAGCCCTTTAATTTACGAAAAGCATCATAAAGGATTTTTGATTTTTTAGAGAAGTAATGACAACTTTCGCTTAATTTACGTTACAAGCATAATATAAAAACTCATTAATTTAAATTACGAAATTTTAGTCTATAAAAAAGATTTTTTCATGTTATGACAATAACCAACTTCTAACTTTAAAAAAAAGATAGGTAATTTAACATTTATTAAAAAAACTAAAATACATTAAAAATAGACATTTTAAGGTTCAAAACAATTTATGACATAGCAATATGAAATTGTGATATACTTGTTTTACTGTTCATAGAATTGCCTTGTAGTAAATAGAAGATTTTACACGTAAGCAAAAGACAAAGTACATTACAATTTAACATTGAAATACCAAAAATAAACATACTGTATAATAAAATTTATAATATAACTAATAAGAATCAGCAATTACCTGAACACATGATATGTTCTCTGTGAAATGGGAACATGAATTGTCCTTCTAATGTCAAAATTCGTGGTGTAATTCCAGGAAATTCCTCACTAAAATTTGTTGCTTCAGTACCAAAACAAGAAAATGCTCCATAGCAAAATATACCATGTGGATGATAGCCAAAAATGTAATTCTTATTTGGATCTAAATCAGCTGATTTTACCATTGTAACAGGAAAATAATCAGCAAAATATTTCCACATGGGCAAACGTCTGAACCAGTCTGAACGACGACCACCCTGAGAACTTTTCTTACGATCGAAAATATACCATGTGAGATACATAAGTGGGATAAAAAAATAATTTGTAAACAAAAGATAAAAATTTAGAAACAGCATAGCAAAACCAAAAAATAAAAAATTAGTACAATAATAAAATACAGCAGCAGTTTGCAGACGCCTTTCAATTGGAATCATGAGGGGAGCAAATTCTATACCCAGGATCTTCATTTTCAAAGCTGAAATTTAAAAAAAATAATATAATAAATTTTCACTTTTAAATATATCAATGGTTTTACAAATGTTCATGTGCATTTAATTACTAAGCAGCACTTTATAGAAAAAATATTCATAAAAATGAACCTGTAATTAAAAGTTTTGCATATTTGCACTCTACTTGCATATTTTGTAGCCAAGTACGATCGTATGAAAAAGATGCCAGCAGTTAGCATGCTTTGTTATTTTAGAGGCTTTGCAGTTGTCTGGCATTTGCCTCACAACCACATCATCAACTGCTAGAGGGTAGGTTATACATGGGCGCTCATATGTGTATTTTTCAAGGGAAGCTTTAAAAAAAAATTATATTGCAGTTTAAATTTTAAAAAAAAAAAGTTTTTGTTTCCTTAAATTCTACTGCTGTATCTTTAGGAGCAATGCAAAGACAAACAAAAGTCAATAAATATGAATTGCCTTTTGGAACTGATGATTTAACTAGCTTTTAGTGCCAATTACAAAAAAAAAGGACAATCTTTGATGTGCATTTTGGAATGGCAACAGGCATTTCTGATAGCTTTAACAAAATGTTATTATACTTCATAAAAAAAAATAATTGGAAATGTTGCATTACTATTTGCTGGAGAGGGGGGGGGGGGGGGAATTGAGCAGAAAATGAGTCAGAACAAAATAACAGTGTAAATGGATTAATCAAATATAATCAGGGCCCGCGCTAAATGCTACAAAACTGTAAATTTGGCGAAAGTATTCCCAAACAAAATTCTCTAAAATTTCCATTGGTAAAAAAATATAAGTAAGCAATTGCATTTTGTTTAAAAAATTATACTTCTCCTTCTGTTTTACCAGTTTTCTCCCATAGAAAAAAAATCATCCATAAAGAGTTTTGAAGTTTGTCTTTGGCTAAAACTTTTGAAATTTGGCCAACTCTTTTAAAATTTAGCTTATTTACTGGCTAAAAGTTTGAAGTTCCTAGCGGGGGCCCTGATAATGATACAAATATTTATGGGAACAACATTCCTATCCATTCTATCCAGGTAAGGCAAAGACTATAATAAAAAGAAAATGTTATTATTGCATCTTAATTCAGAGCATATGACAGAATATCTACAGATTTTCAAAAGTGAAATTTTGTGACATTTTTGGACATTGGACAGCTGGCATCCCTTGTACGAGGTACATGTACCAGATATCCGGCTGTGATGTTTGAAACTTGTAAATTCTATACATATTCTTAAACATTCCCCAGCTTCCAAGTACATAGTAAGTTTGCAATTCAGATACATTTTCAAAACATTTTAATTAAATTTTAAAAATAAAGTTGGACCTGTCGGACAGATTGGATTCTGAATTTAAAAACTTGTTGGATATCAGATATACTATGTCCTCTGTGTGTGTGGGATGGGGGACTGGTCTTGCTAGATGGAAAATTTTCGTGACCCACTCATAATTTATGTCACTTTCATTACTTTTGTGATTTCTTTCCAAATTTGTGACTTTTTCAGGACTTTCGTGACTTGCAGACACCCTGACACATTAAACATGTACCTACATAATTCAACAGTGGATAAAATTTTGTTTGGAAAGAAGCTAGCCAATTGCATGTACTGGATGAACTATGTGAGTGATTTATTATATATTAACAATAGGGGGTGTTTATATGATGCATTGTTTCAAAAAAAGTCAATATTCTACAAATAGTAATCAATGGTTGCCAGATTATATGCAATGTGAAAATGAATACTGTTCCTTCAGTCAGCGACTAAAAAGGATTACCAAAGAGAGGAGGGTCAGTGAGAGACCCTGAATTAGAATATTTGTTTAGGATTGTTTTGAAAGCGGGTTTAAATAAGTCAAAAGGACTGAGATTTTTTTGAAATTGAAATCTAACTATATTTTTCAGAATAGTTATTTCAATTTTCAGGCATAACTAGATGTTTTACGCTCATAATGAGTTGGGCTGTTCACCATGAAAAAGATTCGACTACACAAATGGGCAATTCCATGGTGTTGGATGTAAAAAATGAAGAAATATTTTGCAGATTTGTGGACGGAAACTATGTATTAGATGTAAATAAATGTCCTAATTAAACAATAAATTGACAACTAAGCTTAACTATTGCTCAGATATCACACATATATTAATATTTAGTTAAACTTGAACTACTCTCTATTTTCTGTTTGGATGGAAGAATCTTTTCGTCCAGAGAGCTGAATAATTTGCAGTGCTCTCAGCAGCCCTTCAGTTCCATAGATTTTATTTTCAATTCCTTACCATTTAAAATTGCTTTCAGAATGATACACAACTAAGATTTCAATGTTTACTACCTTGGATACATTTTGGAAGCATACTTAACCACTACACAGGCTTTTATATTTACACCAGCAGCTGTATGTTGATCATTTTAAAACTCATCAGATTCAGACACAGAAAATATCAGTACATTTCTTAACTCATTATTATATAAAATGCCTCCAATCTATTTCCAACAATTATTTTTTAAGTGGGTTGATGTAAGGATCATATTTTATGATATAACTACTTTCTGTGATGGAGTGACTGCGGTCTGTCCCAGATGCGGTTGACTAAATGCTTTGCATAACATGTCAGAAACTGCTTCTTTTTTTTAACTTTTAGGGCAAGCATGCATGCATAGCTTAATTATTTTTTAATGCATAATAATTCAGGCTTTAGCATTAAAAAGTGAAAAATCAAAACCTTTTTTCAAATTTTTCCAGGGAAAGGGTACAAAGACCTATTCTCCCAAGGGCTAAAATTCAAATTCTGAAGTGGAGGGGAGACTCCCCTCCAAGCTTTATACTGGAGATTGCAACTTTTTGGAAGGGATATTTTTAAATATATATATATATAAAAATAATAAGATACGTAACTACATTATACAAGTGAAAAAAATGGATTTTCATTTTCACTGAAATTTCAAATATCTTCCATGGGCGAGAGACTCCGACCAGCCAATTTTCGAGGAGGGGGATCTGAGAAATTTGGGCATGAATCTCGCCCTGAATTTTAGTCCTCCGGTTCTCCTAGCCTATAACATTGAAGAAACAACAAAATACATGTTCTCAAAGCGGGTTGGGAAAATCATCTCCTCCTAACCCCCTAAATGACAGGCCTGTAAAAAATATTAAGCTGCAAACCCTCTGAATTCAGATTACACTGTGCAACAAATTTCGACTTTTTTTTTCTGTCCTTTAGATGAAACTATGTGATTCTGTATAAAAATTTTCTGGATAATTTTCTGTGTGATTCTGTCAAACAAAATGTGTTCGATTCAAATATCAAAACCAAAATAGTCCATCACTTACCGTTTTTATTAGAGAACCACTTCTCATATTTATAGACTTTGGTATAGCAGAATGTACCCAAGGCCTACTTATTGACAACACAAACACTAAAACTATATTTTTTTTTTGGCCATTTCTACTTGTAGGCATCTGTTGGTGTGCCCTGATATCAGACCAGAAATATTGAGTTTGCATACTTCCATTCTATCGACCGCTGAAACGCATTTCAAACACCAAGATGTCCTGATGAAACCTTTCCCCATGCTCATCACTAATTGTGCCAAGGTTCATACAAGAGTTCCAAGCAGTTCATATGGAAGTGCAAAAAGTGTACTTTTAATGAAATATGGCAATATATAATATATAAGCATTCTATCATGTCATCAATAAAATATACTTAGTTTTCAGCTTTCTCATTTCCAAGGAAAATTGAGCACTAATTTGAAGGCCAACCAGGTTAATTTTTCTGCTTCTGATAATTTGTTTTCAAACAACAATTTGAATGATATGTTTTTGGTGCCAGGGGTGAAATGTTTTCTAGGCGATCACTGTTTATGGATGTAGTGATTTTTCCTCTCCCTACTCCATTCGCAGAATTTAGTGTATCCCTGTTAGTCTCCTGTTGTTTTCTAATGACTTTCAAATCTTTAAAAATGTGCCAGTTAAATGTAGTGTACTCAATTAACTTCAGTATAGCACTCATAACTTTGAAAGTTTTCTTTGTGATTGTAAAATATGCTAGAGGAATAAATGGGAAAAAATTCTTATATAGAGGAACACTGATAAACAATCGCCCACTTTGCTACTTATGTTTATGTTCCAATGCCTGAAATAGTCCATTCACACTGCAGCAGTGTACGATTTCTTCTTTCTCCGCAAAATAGTCTACAAGACAGTCGTCTTCTAAATGACTTGAAACTTCAAGAAAGTAGATACCCTAGTAGCACATGATATCGTGGTATCTTCTATAGAACATCGTTGTATATCGTTTCATCTTCTCAATATCGTACATCTTTCAAACAATATAGACCGTCATCGCTGTATATCACCAAAATGATATTTTATATGATAAGTTAAATTAGTCCGTAAAAGGATTAAATAAAACTATTTTATGCAGAAAAGTAACAAAACTTTAAAAATATCACTTAAATTTTTTTTCGAAATTTTCAAAATTTTATCAAGTTTTCTTATTGTATAAACGAGGTTGTCAGAAGCTCTGACAATAACTGACATTTTATATCACAAAAATGATTGCGCTATATAGCATGATGTCATTTTATCACAAAAACAATAATGCACTAAATAGCATGATGTCATAAAAATTATTTTTTTTACACGGTTTTATTTAACTTGATTTGTCACGGAAGTTTGTTACGCGGTTTTCGACCACTATTGCTTCATAAATTATCTTCAAACTTTGCACACAAGCTTATCTTCCAGATGACAATACAATATTCCATCCATTCCATAATTTATTAGAACATTAATTAGGAAAAAATTAACATTTTGTCTCTGAGGAAATTGTCAGAATTATTATTTGTCGAATGGCAACGGTAGCTTTGTTTGGATAATGCAGTGATGTTATTTAACTTGATTTGTAGCAGAGTCTGAAAAAAGGAAATTATACCATGAAAAACGAGTAAAACTCTGTAACTTAAAACATTTTTTATCTCTTATTATTTTACTTTTATCCGAAATTCTTCACTTTTGAGCGGTAACCGGCAGTATCTCCGGTCTCTTGTCATGAGTTGGAACAATAAAAATGTTACTCTCACTTTGACTTTTAAAATGTGACTGTTTTTTTTTTCTTTCTCCATGTTTGTGTAGAATATATATCCTTAGTCTGGAGAATTTTGTACCAAGAGGTTTAAATTAGAATTTCATGAAAACAATAATTTTTATTCAGTACTGTTGCAAGTGAATTATCAAACCAAAAATGTTGATGAGAATTTCAGGCGTTTTTATGACACTTAAATTAAACATAAAATTTGCAAATGTACTCTAAGTGTACTGTTTAATGAAGTAACTTACAAGTATTCTAATGTGAACACTTGATTTTTCAGGTTTGATGATACATGATGAATAAGAAACTCTTTAACACAAACACAATAATTGAATGATTGGATTTAATAATTAAGATTTTAAATTATTTAACAATTTTTGTGACTGGACACTGGAATAAAAACTACAAAATTTGAAATTTCAGATAAAGTTAATTTTTTATTTAATACTGTTGGAAGTTACTGTTTAACTATTAATTTTGATTAGAATTTCAAGTGTAATTTTTTCAATATACTGAAAGGCTTATGCATATAAAAATGGTTTTACTATCGCCTGATATGAGTTTTCAGATTCAGAAGCTTTATATACAGGTATTATTGTGTGTTAAAAGTTGTTTTTGTTCAACATTCAACCATTGAAAGTCAATATTACATTATAGTAAAAAAATTATAAACCATTGAAAAAATGTTGAATAAATTTGTTTTCAGTTAGGAAAACCTAGTACAAAGCTTCTGAACGGAAAGCTTATATCGCACGATGTCGTTCAATAGCATAAAATGACGTAACGGGATAGTTTTCCAACGGGACACCGATGAAGTGATATAGAAGAATATAATGGTTTTCAGTTTTCTTATATAGGGAAATGTCGTTAACAATATCGAGTGATGATGTAAAAGTGATATAGAGAGATATCGGAACTACAGTTTTTCAAATGACGACATATATCGCTAACGATGTCGCCGCAATATCAAAAAACGACATGGGTCGATCGAAATAAATATGTCAGTTTAGACACAGTTTTGATATCGCGATCTGACGTGCGTGCGATATCAGATTTCCCCCTTTTACGATATCGTTGAACGATATGTGCTAGTAGGGTAAAGCTTTCGTTGCCCAAAATGTCACTAAAGTAGCCAAGTTTGTTAAAAAGGTCGCCTGAATGGCAAAGATCTCACTCTCAATGAGAAACATACAATTTATAATAAATTAAGCCAATAAATTTTGAAAGTACAAATTTATTGAGAAAACACGTAAAAATCAAAAATGTGGATTTTTGGGAAAATGGTGCGTGGTAGGGAAAAAATAATTGCAGATTTGTAATTTTCAGCCGAAAATACATAAGAAACAGACATTTTCATCTAAAGGACATTTTTCGTGTCACACAGTGTTATTTGAACAGAACCTGAAAAAATAAAGCAGGATTGCAAAAGCTATTTATTTAAAATCAAAGCACTGCAGTCTAGTGTCGAGCTTTCTAATAATAACACAGGCTATGTTAAATTCTGCAGGAGAACTTTATGATTTCACCAGAGGTGAAACACAGAATCCATTGTGCAGGGTGTCTACAGATTTTCAAAAGTAAAATTTTGTGGCCTTACGTAACCGTTTGGTGATACAACAGACATTGGATATCCGTTGTCACCTATATGTCTAAGTATTGGATATCCGGGTCCGATGTTTGAACCTTGTAAATTTTATACATATTTTTAACTATCCCACAGCTTTCAGACACGTAGTAAGTTTATAATTCACATATTTTCAAAACATAATAAGTTATTTAAAAAATAAAATTTGACGTGCCAGAAAACAGGGAATTTTGAGCAGTGACCTTATCAAATTCCGGGTAGAGTCATGCGAGGTAATTCCGGGGTAATCAATGGTCACGCATTTTTTAATTTCACACACTGGTATAACAAAACAACTGAAATATGCCAAACACTCCCTAACTATTCTATTTTTTATGCAGGATGTAAAAAATACATAGATTTGCAACAAATTTTGAAAAAATATATTTTATTTACTACTACAAAAACATCTTGAAAAAAAGATGGTCTCTAAAAATTATACTTTTTTTAAAGATCCTCAGCAGTGTTTCATTTAAAACAAGAAAAATTCTCGTTGATGCTGTTTCACATTACAAATAGTCTATACTTTTGAATTCAGTGTCCATTATTTTGTCCATTCTTAAATATGTTGGTTACATAGCAGGGTTCGTTGATTTAAATCAGCTTGATTTAAATCATGATTTAAATCGCGATTTAAATCAAGCGATTTTTTAAAAAAAATCTTTGATTTAAATCAAGTGATTTTTTTTCAAAAAAAATCATTGGTTTTACGATGTTAGAAAGTGTAAAAATGAAATATGTTGCAATTACAAGACAACCACTGTTTGAAACAAAACTTCCTAGGTCCATCCATCTGTGTGTATAACATATTTCATAAGTTTAGAACTAATTACTATTTTTTCAATTTTGCAATATTACTTATTCTTCAAGCATATTAACAGCAAAGCATCATTCATCCAATCATTCAAATTAGAATTCATAATAACCATGAACCATTCTGTGTTTGTTATCTTAAAAATAGTATTTTAGATCAATTTAATAAATGGCACATAATAAATAATTCAGAATGATGGTGTTTAAAACAACAATTGATCGAATTTAGAATATGTATCCTTAAAGTTTCATCCATGTCCCCTTTTCACTTGAGGTTTTCCCTTCTAAAATTTTTATCATAGAAGTTTTCAATAAAGAAATTAGATTAAAACAAAAAGTTCTCGTTTTTTGTAATGGTGTGAGCATATGATTTTACTAAATGGGTAAAAATATTTCAGGCTTTTTCATTTATAAAATAGAAAAAGGATTAAAGTACACTCAATGTAAAAATTAGGTACACACAATTTTCACTTTTTTTCAGCTTTCAACAGCAAAATAATTCAGATTAATTTGTTCATTTTCTCTGTACTTCTGAGTACTATTATTCCTGGTAGGGTTAAGTTTCACTTGAGTCATGCATTCGCATTAAAATTTGTTTATCATTATAGTTATAAATTTTTTTTATTGCTGTGAAAATAGTTTAAAGTGTGTTTTTGCATATTGATTAACATGCCATATTGTTTATATGAATGTAACATAATAAATATCTAAAATACTTAAGGTCTTTTTAAAAAAATAAAAAAAATCCGATTTAAATCAAAAAAATCCGATTTTTTTTATTTTTTTAAAAAAATCAAAAAAATCACGAACCCTGTTACATAGGTATAGGGGAGAGTGGGGCATGTTGGAACATTTTTTACGTTTTGGTCCATAAGTTAGTAAATTAAAGATATTTTTTAAACCACTAAGGGTTATATTATAGCTACAAATGTTGGCTACAATTTAAGATGAAATATTTTTTAAAAAAGTTCAGATGGCAGAAAATTATGAATGATAATATAACCATAGACAAACTGTTCCAACGTGCCCCATGGTGGGGCATGTGGGAATATAGTGTGGGGCAAGTTGGAACACAGTTGAACAAAATACAAAATAAATTATAAAACATTTAACTATCCAAATATAAAGTTACAGGTAATAATTAATACACTTGTCTGATGGACCCCATGATTTGCATTTTTACAGGCCTTCATAAATTGACAAATCATATGGAAATACCAATTTTCTAGCACATCTAGAAGTACCACCAACTGAGTTAGGGGGTGGAAGTATAAGACAAATATCTTCATGGGAGTATGATCCACGATCCTCCTTATCAGGGAAAACAAAACCTTTTTCACCATTGCACTTTTTCAGAAAATTAATTTCTACTTCATCATCTTTAACTCTTTCTACAATGCCAACAAAGGGTAAAATTTTCTTTTTAGTGGCAAACTTCACAACAACATAGTCATTAATTTGTGGTTTCTTATCCTCACAAATTGGCAAATCAAATCCAACAGAATCATCATCATCTTCGGTAGTGGAATTGCACTCAATTTCTTCATCCATATCACTTTCGGAGGATACTTCCTTGCTCTTCCATTTTTTACTTTTATTTAAACGAACTGGGTTTAGGAGGTTAAGCTTTCTCTGAGATGCAGCAATGGAGCGAAAGGCTTTTATTTCTTTTTGTTCTCTTCGTTTTAAAGCTTCTTCAATAATTTGATTTTTGACTGGTGTGTCTGTTAAAATTTTTGTTGATCCTTTTCTTTTACCTTTATTGGAACTTCTTCTTGGTCCTGCTTTTGGGAAAGGCCGAATTTCTTCCAATGCGACTGCAGGAGAGCTAATAGTTTTTGTAACTATTGGAGAGCCAGTAGGTGTTATATTTGATGTAGTGCTAGGTATTACAGTTAAAGAAGGACTTGTGGTATTTGTAACTGTATTTGGATTAGGGCGGTTAGTAACATCTGATGGTAGAAAATCAACTTTAGTAAAAATGTGCTGATTAAATGGATATATTCCTGTGACTGAGAAGCCAGACATAATGTTTGCTGGGATAAATGCTGAAATAAAAGCAATTTTTACAATGCCTGCTATATCATAGATTGTCATAGTTAATCCTGGGTGGTTAACCATCCATGCACTACTTGCTGAATTTATAAAGTTCTTGAAAGGACCTAAATACAGTTCTATCAAGAGGTTGCAGTTTATGAGAGCAATGTGGTGGGAAGGATAACATGACAATACCATTTTCTTTCGCATAATTTAGAACTTCAATTGATATATGTGATTCATGATTATCTAACAGAAGTAAAATTTTTCTATCTTTCGAACATCTTGTATGTTTCACAAAATGTTGTACAAATTTTTAAAAGTTTTCTTCAGTCATCCACCCTGATGGATGAGAAACACCAGTGCATCCTGGTGGACCATCACGAACAAAGTGTTCTTTGTAGTTCACACGAGGGAAAATCGTCATTGGTGGTATTGCTGTGCCAGCTGCATTAATTGCAGTACAGATGGTAACTAAACTTCCATGTTCTCCAGATGTCATGCCACCAACTTGTTTACTTCCTTTTAAAGCAACTATTTTGACAGATTTATGGACAGTAGTGACTCCAGTTTCATCAGCATTATATATACTTTCTGGACCAAAGCTACATCTCATCATTACAGTTTGAAGATTATCGAAAAAATCATTAATATTCTTTTCATTGAAATTCGTCGCACGAGCTAATTAAGTACTTTGTGGCATTCGAATAGTTATATTAGGATGTCTTTTCATAAAGTCATTGAACCAATCTTTGCTAGCTACCTTTTTAGTAATCCATGATTCATGAATAACTTTGTTATTTGCAACGGCATAGTTATATGCTAGCTTCCTCACTTCTTGTGGACATAAACCATAAAATATTTCAGAAGCATATATTAAATATTTTACAAGCTGTTCCTCCTCTTCAGGATTTAGCACTTGCCGAGGTTTGGTATACCCTACCTCAAATCTATAGGGGGAGTGGGTATTTCAGTGGCAGTGTCATTAGTAGTTATTACAGAGGAATCGATGATAGCCTGAGTAGCAGAGTCAGTGGCAGTTGAAAGAGCAGAAGTAGGCATGATCGAAGCATCAGAAGTAGATGGGGAATTTACACAAACATAAGTGGTAAATGCAGCATTTAACTCAACGTTACATAATTCATATTTTTTCTTCAATTTCTTTACATATCTGGACAATGTGACATGGGGTATTCCATATTTCTTAGCACTTGCACGGCATGAATATTTATCTTTTAGTACCTCAGTTGCTGCTCTAAGCATAACATCAGCAGGAGTACTAGCCCTTGTAGTTTTTCGAACTCTGTTTCGAACCATCTAAAATTAAAATTATAACAAAATTAGTTATTTTTTAAACTTTACATTGCCATTTATATAATACCAAATACTGGCTATACATTATCTAAGTATCTCATGAAAACATATTTAATTTGCAAATAAATATGAATTAATTAAATCTTAAATAATCCTCATTAAATGTAACCTATATAGTGAGGGGAAGGCTCAGAAAAACTGGAAATTTGCTATTAACCATTGTAAACTTTGCTATTTCATTTATAATATAATATATATATTCAAAATAGGTAATGGAATAATATAAGTACACAAATTTAAATCTATTATTAACATTTGAATGTCATAGAATTGTAATAATTGAATTTTTCTCTTTTAAGCAAGTATAAAATAGAAATATTACTATTGAACTTAAAAAGGAGAAAGTATATTTTGCCGGAAAAGGAATATTTAATAATGGAACATCTAAATATTGATATAATACCAGATTTATAACAATTTATTTATTTCAAGAGGCATTATCACTACTTATATTCACAATAATAGAACTATTTCAATTAAGAGATTAAAAAATCAATAATTATACACTGCCCTAAACAAAAAGAGATAACAAGGGGTATGTTGAAACAATGTTTCAACATGCCCCTTTTAATGTGTTTCAACATGCCCCATACTACACTATAGTTTAATTTGTTATTTTAGGCCTAACATAACTATGGCTACATGTGAATATTTTCAATCAAATACAAGCCTAATGTTCATGGAACATGACAACATAACTTCAGATTAGGTTAATATAATACTTAATAAGTAAATTAATATTTTAAGGAATATGTAAAATTTACTCACCATGCTTCAAAATCCAAATATCTATCTGCCAGAAAAACTTGAAGACCTATAGTCCTGAAACCAATATGGAAGCTAGCTGGGCTTAAGAAACACTAAATAAACGTTCCCAGAATTCTCTGCTTTTTCTAAAATGTCTACCAGCTCAAATGTTTCAACATGCCCCATGTTCCAACATGACCCACTCTCCCCTACTCATTTGTACCCCAGTTTTCTAGTCACTAATCTTTAGAAATTCAGGTTTTCAATATTCATTTCAGCCTGAACATTACTAGACCTTAGCTGTTAGGTCTAGTAATGTTCAGATGTAATAGCTAGTACTGTTCAACTTTTACTAGTTAATATACAATTGATCTACTTATTTTTTAAAGATAATTTATTTTTTTAAAACATATACTTTTTCATGATAATCAAAGGTAATTATGAATTATGTACAAGTGCATATTAAAAAATGTTAAAGTATTTAGCTATTTTCTACTATAACCTTTTAACCAGACTCATGTTTATTTTTACTTTTACCAGAGTATTGTTTATGTTAAATGTGACCAGAACATTAAAGATAAATCTTCTGCAAAAGAAGCAAAAAACTGCAGCTAAAGATGAAAAAAATGCGAATGTCAAAATAAATTCTAATATGGCAAAAAATTAAAGCCATGTCCGATACTATATCGATGCTTTACCATCAGAAAAAAGGCTGTGTTTTAAAGCATTAGATGAGGAGCTAGAAATGTCCGAGGTTGAGAATAATAACAATGTCAATATGTTTGGAATTGAACTACAACAGTAGAAAATGAAAAAAAAAAAAACAGAGGTACTACTGTGATATAGTCCCCCCTTGGCGACATTCGAGCTAGCGCGCCAATTTGCAATGATTTTCGGTTGGCGATAGTTTCAATGGCAACCCAGCGCCATCGATGTTGGCTGACGTAATGTGTGGCAACCCTCAGTGTATGATGCGGAATGGCTTGTGTTGGTGTGATTGTTGAACTTTTAGAAATTTTTTTTTTGTGAATAAGTAGCTTTTTAATAGTTTATTTTATGTTTAAAGTTTGTGGAGATTTTTCCTGTTGCTAAAGGAAGAACGTAAAGTGTTAAGGTGCTTTAATTTGGTTCAATTGTTTTCTATTGTGGCCAGAGGAATGATTCTATATTACAATAGTTTGTTAAGGCGCCATGTTTTGGAATGTGTTAAAATGGACGGAAACATGATTTGGTGCTTTTGCTATCTGAAGTATGAAATTGTTTTGATTGATAAGTGCATAAGTTTGGTTAATTGTGACTAAAAGCAATGAAAAATTAAGTGGTAATTTTCGGATCATTTCGTCATATTGGATAGCAAGTTTGTAGTGATTTGGGATTAATATTGAAAAGCCAACTGGTTTAAAGTGAGTTCTTTATTTTTCTGAATTTATTATTTGCTTATTTTATGTGTTTGTAAGGTTATAAAACAATGAATTTTCAATTGTTCTAAAATATTAGCTGGCGTTGCTGGTTTTGATAAAGTGGGTTTCCGTTAGTTTAATGTAAAATGTACTTGAAGTTTTGCTTGGAATTGCGCGATATTTTTGCTATGTTTTTCGTTGAGTAATGCATATCATTTTATGTTATGATAATTAATTGCAATAGTCATTATTGTGCCTAAAATGCGTGTTTTTTTCAATGAATGGTTTTTATGGTATTTTTAATGGTAGGCTTCCAATAGTTTAATGCAAAATGTACTTGAAGTGATGACCGTTATTAATTTTGTTATCTAGGGTGATATTTTAAAATTCGGATAGCGTTGATTTGCGCGATATTTTAATTATGTTTTTCATTAAATAATGCATATCATTTTATGCAATAATTAATCATTGCGGTAGTAATTATTGGGCATAAATTGCGTGTTCTTTTAACGAAGGGTTTTTATTCAAGTTTAAGTGATTTGGAAAAGTAATTAATTCTATTTTTCGAGTAATTATTAATCTGTTAATGTACTGAATTGTTGTTGAAAAATGCTGTACGTGCTTTACATAGTAGCGTCGATATTGTGTGTAAGATATAATTTGCAATTTTTGGTATTTTACTGTTTTTTAGTGATTTTTCTTGACATGTTTGCTATGTTTATGATGTGACATTGTTGGCGATAAAATCATCGCCAAGAGTGTTGTATTCTATTTAAAGTTGGCGACATAAAAATATTGTTGTTGGCGACGGTTTCTTGGCACCAATGAAAAAATCGCCAAGGGGGGATTATATCACAGTAGTTCCAAATCAGAAACGTCTGTCATGTACTTCAAACAAGAAAATTTTGCTTTTTATTATTACAAAGACCCTTTTTTCATTAGGAAAATTACAAAAATAGTAGATGAGAAAAATGTTAAAATGAAATTTCTTGAAAAAAAAAAAGCAATTAATTTCCAATGGCCAAAAGTAAGCCACCTTAGAAATTGTTAATATTTTATGGGCCAGTAATTTTAAAGGGAAGTCACACTTTTGCTGTGGACATTAATGTTATTTATAATGCTTACAAATGTTATAAAACATTCTGTCAAGAATTGTAGAGTAGAACATAGGCGTAACTAGGGTTGGCGAAAGGGGGGGTCACCCTAAAAATGTAGACTAAACACCAATAAGAAGTGTAAAAGAGTTGAAAATTTACTAGTCATAAATACTTGTCTCTAAAGATATACTCCGTGTTTATTTCAGGCACCTCCCGAGGGTGGGGGGGGGGGGCTACCCCCTCGGAGGGCAAGAAATTCAGATCACAAATTTTAAAAAAAGAAAGAAAAGAGAAATTACACTTTTAAGACACTTTCAGGGAAAGGACATTGAACACTATCACGAGCGACATCAAAAGTAACTTAAAAGATAGAAGACTTTATTTTGAAAAAAATTGCGAGGGGAGAGTAACCAAACTCTTTTCTGTTTCCTCTCACATCACCAAAGTATCCCGAAATTGCATTGCTAGGAAGATTTCAAAAAGTTTCCTGGGGAGAGCCCTCGGACCCTTGCCTCCAGAGTTAGCCTAAGCATTATAGATGTAAGACCAGTTACAAAAATTTAAGTTGCAGAAGCCCCAAATACCCCCTTCTCTAACTTCACCAAAGATCTAAACATACATCTAATACAGGGTTCACGCTGGGGAAAAATACAAGGTGGGATTTTCCTCCTTGACCAAAATTTTAAGTGGGATTTTTAAAGTTTAAGCCCAAAAAAAAATTTTTTTGAGTGGGATTTTAAAAAATATTGCGGGACTAGCGTGAACCCTGTAATATATATATATATCAAAAAGCTATCATATATGTAAAAAAATTCATATTAATATCATTTCTAGTCATATCTATATATATGTATATATAAAGGGTATGATTTTGAAGCATACACTGCCCTTCCTAATTCTTAATATGCTCCCCCTGCTCTGGAGCCAAGGCAGTATTCAGAACATTTTTTTTTTTTTTGGGGGGGGGGAGGGCCCAGACTTCAACACACTTATGTTAAGCAAAGTTTTAGGGAGGAATATATGATACATTGCAAAAGATTTCTGGGGGGAGGGGGGATGGCCTGTGGGTCCCTCTTCCCCTGTGGATACGGCCTTGATTCACAAAAACATTAAACATTCAAAATTAAACATAAAACTGGGAAATAGTGGAATTTTAGAGAAAAAAATCCAAATTCCCCTGCAAAAATGCTCATATCCACAATAAATTTCTAAAAATTTTGTTTAATTTGAAGCAAAACATACCACAGAAGTGGAAGCGTCTGAATCAAATTTTCGTTTCTTTTTGGATGACGAACGTGTCCATCGCTGGAGTGCAAACATTATCATGTATCGAAAATATTTAAAAATTTAGCTAAAATATAAATAATACTTGATTGTAAATTAAAATGCAGCATTAAACTGTAGCAGTGAGATTGGAAACGCTGAACGGATGATTTCCGGTGTCGTAATGCAATCAGTGATGGACCATAATAAGAAAAAAAAACATTTAAAATATAAGAAATGAGAGAACATCTGTAAATGGAGAATGCAATGCAAATACAGTTCATCAGTTTTCCAATCGGCTCATCTACAAAAAAGATTTTACCAAAATGGGTGTTTGGACAGGAAGTCATAAATAAATACAAACTGTAAGTTTCTTGATGAGCATCCCTTCCTGGCTTGAGGGTTTAACCCATTAGGACAATTGTTGGCTAAGGGTCCATCATTTTCAGACCCCAGCGTCCTGGAGCGCCTACAACACCGGTTTATCAGAAAACAAAACTCCATCACAGTAGAGAATATTTTCCACGAAATTTATTACTTGTGCGGTTGTATTCCCAAATTGCTGCCTTTGGGTAAAAAAGACATCAAGAAGGAAGGAAAACCATCTGAAGTGATTGAAAAGATCTCTGTTTGCCTGTGTGTGATAAGGTGATTGAAGCAATGCCCCCTGCATCAGGAAGCCCGTTAACAGGCAAGTCACGTGATCAGCAGAAGGCCAGTCTCTCAGTCTCCGTTGCTAAACACGATGAGTGAGAAAGACCGCTTCGCGCTTACTTCTTTTCAATTGACTGCTACTTAAAATAAATCAATATTTGTAAAGAAAAAAAAAACAGAATAATTAGAAATAATAATTGTGAAATTAATGTAAAAAAAAAACAGACACCAAAAATTCAGTCATTACAAAATATCTTTTACATTATTTGTTTCTTTTAACGCTCATCTTAAATTCATTAGTTGATAACTTTTCATCTTAACCCATTTTTAATTTAACCTTCAGCCTTTTTTTAATCTACGCTATGATGTTTTTCTTTAATAAGAAATATAAAATCTTGTCAATTTTGAAAAGCAATCCAATATTGACATTCTCTCATATATTTTCATGAAGGAATTATCCCCTCAATTATTCTATATTTGCAATTTATTTATATATTTAGTTCATGTTAATACTTAACACACACAAGCTGTATGATTCTTTCTTTTTTTCTTGTGTTTTAAACAACCATTTGATATTTACTGTTAAATTTCAAAGTAATATTAAACTGATTTCGAGCCAAAAGAATACACTTTATACAAATATAATATACCTTGTGTAATAAAACTTGTGAAACGTTGGACTATGTATGAACTTGTGAGGGAGGTTACGTAGAAAATTCCTATCATTAGAATAAATACCTTTCTCAAAAGTCCCTTTAATTTTTTTGCCCTCCCCCCTCGTATTTGAGCTGTGGGTAAGGGATCATTCTTAAAAGATGTCACGCTTCGAGGAGGGGAGGGGGGTTCGTAAACTTGTGACAAAGTGTGACAAGGGGAGGGGTAACAAGAAGTGTGACATTCTGCATTATACAACATAGTGTGACGTGTGACAAAGGGGGGGGGGAGGGGGTCCGCTGAAGTGTGACATATTGTGGCAAAGGGGGGAGGGAGGGAGGTCAAATATATGGGGAAAAAGCGTGACATCATTTATGAACGGCCCCTAAAATCTTTAAAATATTGAAATCCCTTTTAAAATAAAACATAGAAGAGTCATTCCACAGCATTTTTATGTTACCTACTGGAAATGTTAGAACAAAATTTTGGTGTGTTTAATTTTGAAAATATTAATGAAAAGTTTTCAAAAACTTTTATTACAGTCCGTACATTTGGAGCCAACCAGTGGTACAAAATTTCTTTTCAATAGGGTCAATAGTTTATTATTTAAAAAATATTACAATTTTGATAAGTACGGGACATTTGTGATATCCCGTGCGAAACAAAATTTTAATATTCAAAATGTGTCTCCAGCTGTACAAAATGTTCTAAAAAATTTTGAAAACTTGCATTAATATTTTCATAATTAAAAACAATTAAATAAATATAACAGAATTTTGCTCAAAAATGTTCCGCACGTAACACAAAAATAAGGTGGAATCACTCAGAAAGCAATATGGGACCGCTCATAAATGATGTCAGGATTTTTTCCCATGTATTTGACCCCCGCCCCCTTGTCACAAAGTGCCACATTTCAACATACCCCATCCCCCCTTTGTCACATGCCACGCTATGTTGAATAAGCAAGATGTCATACTTCTTGTTACCCCCTCCCCTTGTCGCTACATCAAGACCCCCCTCGAAGCGTGACATCATTTATGAATGATCCCTATGCTGTATTCACACAATATAATACAGTGAGTAACCTACCCCCTAAGTTATAGATAAAACAGAGCACACTTATTATTGGTAACAGTACTCTTAAACAAAATTATGAACACTAAAGAAATGAATAAAGAGTATTACGTTAGAAGTAATTGTACATTAAAGCGTTCAAAAATAATTTTAGTTAATAAATAGTAATATTAAGAATAATAAAACAGCTTAGTAATGAGTTTTAACTTAAATGTCATGTGTATGCAAAACGATCAAGAACCAAAATCAAGTTTTCTAACTTCATAAAATATGATAAGCATAGTATAACCTTGTCACACATAAATGACATACAAACTAATAAATATATCAAGTCGGTATTCTTTCAAATTGTAGGATTAGGAAAGATGAAAGTCGTTCATGAAAATTAAAACTTGTTAACCATAAAACTTTAATTCCACCACATTAATGACGAATGATAATGTAACACATCGCACACTGGCAAGAACAGTGACACAATTCAAAAACGAAACACCTTCCCAAAACATAATTTATATATTTCCAGTTTCTATATTCTTAAAGTGAACTATAAATTAACGAATTTAATTACTTATTCGGGATCTATTCGATGGTTTGAAGTTGTTGCTCCTCGTCTTTGATGTCCACACTTTTAAAAGAACTGAATCTTTCATAACTTTGAAATTGACACCTTCTGTCCGGAAGCATAATTGCCCTTGCAGCCGTAAACGGCACACTTGTAAGGCATTTTAAAACTTTGAAAATTGATTACAAGATAAAGATAATAGAAACGATAACCAACAAACATACAACTGTACCGGTAGCGACACAACACACTGCAATGGCAGATTTGATGGCCTTCTCAAAACCACGTGACATTATTTAGACTGCTCCCGTGCAAAGGCTTCCTAGATATAGGGGGCGCTGATTGAAGCCAACTTTCGTGCTGTAACCCCCCCCCCCCCCAAGGTGATAAAGGGGTTGGTTATAACCAGATGAAAAGTCCTCTTTATTATGAGCTGCATACTTTGGTCATAATCACAACCCTTCAGAGAAAGAGGAAATAAAACATATGCATATGTGTTTCATTTTCTTAGGAAAAAAAATATGTGCTTTGCAAGGCCGTAGCCAGAAATTTTTTTTTGTGCCTCAATAAGTATATACCCAATGGGGGGGGGGGGTTTGAACCCCCAAAACCCCCCCTGATTACGCCTATGGAGTAGAAGCACTATTACTTTAAATAAAAGTGCTCTGAGATGCGGCATTATATAGTGTTCTTTTCTTCATTATTAATTTTTTAGTAATTATTAAGAGGTCAAAAAGTAATTATTGCAATATTTATACTCAAAATGCACTAAATAAGGATAATATATCCCATTAATTTACTTCTGGCATTTATTACTATAAAAACAAGGTGTGACCAATATTTGCCCTGAAGACGAGGTAATTATTGTGGTTACTTAAAGAGTTAAATTAAACAAAAAGTACATTAATTACTGGTTAAATTAATATAACAATAGATCATGTTATGTAAGCTTGTTGCATGCCAAATTAAGTAACATTATCTATTAAATTCTGGAGGTATTCCAATCTTGTTGTTTTTTCACCAAGAAAACTACCCCGTATGACAATATTTAAAAACCTGTTGCATACTGGTTTTTAAATATTGTCCTCTGGGGTAGGGGGGGGGGGGGCGAGTTGTGGCTAGTTGGATGGAAAATTTCGTGACCTATTCGTAATTTTCGTGACTTTTTCTATACTTTTGTGACCCATTTCCAAATTCGTGAGTTTCGTAGACACCTTGATACGTTAGTTATGATTTCAGATGACGTTCCTCTAACAAAACAAAGTTAGATCATTATAAACTTGAAAAATAGTACTGATTTTAGAATAAAATAACTGCTGCATTTGCAAAATGAAGCAACTACTAAAGTTCAAAAATAAATTTAGTTCATTTCAAAAACAATATAAAGCAATACCTCACGCAAAACATTAATGTGCAAGGGATTTTTCAATGTATCGGCGTTCAGAATAATGCTTGGGAGAAGCCATATTGTAAGGGTTTGAGACAATAATGAATTCATTTTAAGCAAAAATTTCTTATATTTCGCTTAAAACAATATTAGAAAAATAAATAGTTGAAAACCCTACAAATTGACTACCAAACAGCTAAACAACAAATTTCATGAAAGTGAATTTAAATATCTGCTTACCCTTTTTTATAGGAGATTTTATGTAAACAATGCTTCCGGCAGGAAATAAGTAGCAACTGATAAATCATTGTACGGCATATCTGATTAAAAATAACATTCTCAGGAAGGCATGTTCAAAAAACTCGTGATACGGTTTACAATCGGTTTGACAATTTGATTGGCTGTCAAAATGAAGTTATATCGTTTAAAATTCTTCATCGATAAAAGCGCTCAATATTATTTCTCTCTAAAAGCAAACTGTATGCAGATCACATATTAAAAATCAAGAATCACAAATTATTTTAATTTTCGGTTATTTTTATGACTGATTTACTTTCCATTTTGAGACCAATACCTTTGTATAAACAAGGCTTTCCTCAATCTACCTGATTCCGACCTGAAAAGAGATACGCACAGATCGTGAAGTTAAACATATACGGCACATTCGGAGCCATTAAGGGCAAATAAAGTTTTATTTTCTATTTTTTTCCATTTGGTTTTAAAGCATCATGGCGATAAAAACGAAACCTTTCTGCTTCCAACGCCTATGAGGCGTTAGAGTTCACAAGGCATTTTCAGATGGTTACCACAAAATGCCTAGTGCGTTGGCGATACGAGACTTTCGACTTCCCTAGGCATTCTGAAATAAACATATCCGATTGGCTAGTTCGTATCACGTGATATGGTTTATTACTTCATTTGTTATTGGAAAGGGATTGCCTAGTTTGAACTGTTATCGCTTCAACTTAAATTTTTATGCGAAGAATAACACAAGGAATTCCCGAGTGCCTGCCTAGTGCTCGAAAGAAAAATGTGTTTTGAAATTGGAACGGTTGACTTCACTAAGCATTGACGGATAATGGTGAAAATCGTGAATGTTATGTATACGGTATTTTTTTGTTGCGCATAATTCGCTAATTGTATTTAAATAATTGTTTAGTGAGATGTTTTTTTATAGAATTTAACTTGGTATTCATTAGATTGTTAACAGTAAGTTTATAAAGTAGTGGATATGCTAAAAAATTTTTTAACTCCAAACTAGTTTTTGTCAAATTTTCACTTCTTAATGAATTAAATTTGTTACATCTCCGTGCTTCATTGTAAAGTTAAGTATGAATGTAAACCTATCTTTTAGAACCATTAATAATAATTTCAAAATATCAACTTTTTTTTTTTTTTTTTTTTTTTTTTTTTTTTTTTTTTTTTTTTTTTTTTTTTTTTTTTTTTTTTTTTTTTTTTTTTTTTTTTTTTTTTTTTTTTTTTTTTTTTTTTTTTTTTTTTTTTTTTTTTTTTTTTTTTTTTTTTTTTTTTTTTTTTTTTTTTTTTTTTTTTTTTTTTTTTTTTTTTTTTTTTTTTTTTTTTTTTTTTTTTTTTTTTTTTTTTTTTTTTTTTTTTTTTTTTTTTTTTTTTTTTTTTTTTTTTTTTTTTTTTTTTTTTTTTTTTTTTTTTTTTTTTTTTTTTTTTTTTTTTTTTTTTTTTTTTTTTTTTTTTTTTTTTTTTTTTTTTTTTTTTTTTTTTTTTTTTTTTTTTTTTTTTTTTTTTTTTTTTTTTTTTTTTTTTTTTTTTTTTTTTTTTTTTTTTTTTTTTTTTTTTTTTTTGTGACGCCACTGATATGTATATATATATATATATGTTTTTAGATTGGGTTTTTATGGGGTCCTTTTCTAGGAGTTTAGGGATCATTTCCAAATGATGTCACGCTTCGGGGGGGGGGGGAGCGGGTCGTGAAATTGGGACAAGGGGACGGGAGGGTTTAAAAATAAGTGGGATATCATGCTTATGCAACATAGCGTAGCAATGGGACAAAGGGGGGAGGGGTATGTTGAAGTGTGACATTTTGTGACAAAGGGGGGGAGGGGGTCAAATACATGGGAGAAAAGCGTGACATCATTTATGGACGGCCCCTTAGCAGAATTTTGAAAAAGGTCATCGCTCATAGGTTCGGGCGCCATTACTCTGGGGAGGGGAGGGGAGGGGGTATCGCCTCAATATATTTATATATAAAAAAGCATGTGTGTGTGTGTGTGGTGTGTTGGAAGCCGCTCAAAAACATTTACATTATTGAAGTTTATGAACTAACTGATTCCAGATTATTAAGAGTATAAATAATGAAGTACAGTAAGCGTTAAATAAAATAAACGACGTGCGGAGTTCAAAAATCGGGGGCCCAACAGACCCGTTGTGTTAGGGTTATCAATTGCACCTCCCCCCTCACTTGGAAAATAATTTAATGTATTTCTACGTATGTACATGTATTTTGTGTTTTAATGCAACGTACAATGTGTTTTTACTTCCCTCCATTTAAGAGGGTCGGGGTGGGGGGAGTGCCCCCTGGCCCCGACATTTTCCTCGCATTCATTATGGCACGAATACCAGCTGACCGTCTGCTACCCCTCTTTTAATCCTAAATTATCTAATCACTAGCTAATTACAGTGATTTTTTACGAAAGCAAAAAATGCATTAAATAAGATACTAAAATAACCTTCTGATTATATGTTTAACTTATAATAAAATGCAATAAAATATTGCAAATAATAATTTCAATTGTTGGAACAACGAGAGACTAATACGTGCCCGAACGCCCGAACCGCCTGGCCGCTGCCGCCAAAACGAGCTGATTTTCCGCTACCTTTCTCCGAATACTCGGGCTCAAACGAAATTTCTCTTTCCCTACTTGATCAAACGGCAAGACATTTTACTCTAGCGCCATCTGACGGCGGTGGAAAAATCGCGCCATGTTTTCGGCCCGTTCCCCGCTTAGTTGAGGCTCCTTCCTTTTAGACTCCCTGAGTTGGACGTGAGATTACAGTGGCTAGAATACCTAGTGTGCCGTTCGGCGCGAAAATGTTGAAAACGAAACTAAGCCACCAGTAGGTGGCGCTAGAATCGACAGAGAGGTAACTGATTAGTAGAGCGAACGTTAAAGAATCATTTACTCGCCTTAGTTTTCGCACTTTTTTCAGTACTAAAAAAAGGAGGTGCAAAAAATATGTGATTTTTTTAAAAATATTCAATCATCAGTTCTAGAGAAGAATTTGGAGCAATAAACAGACGGCTGTCGTTTAGGTGAACACAAACATTAAAAATATTTTTATTTAGTATTCGGATGCAGTCTTAAATGAAAACCATGTATTTTGTTAAGAGAATATTATACTTTTTAAAGACAACGGTTTTTTAGTCCAATATAGTGGGAATGAGCTGTTGAAGATAATTGCATTATTATGCTCATATTACCTAAAAAAAGAAAAGCTATATGTCTATGTACTATATTTTAACATAAATAAATAAATAAAAATTAACAATAATTACTATCACATAAGTTTTTTACAAAGCACATTGCAATCTGATGTATATTTTTTTAAAAAATAAACACTTGCAATGTCATTTTTTAAATGAACTGCATGCTTAAAATTTTGTGTTATATATATATTTTTTTAATATATAGATTTAATTTTTTTTTTAAATTTACATTTATTTAAAAACACATTATAATGCACAAAGTTTTGGTCAAGATTCAATTACATACAAAACCAAAATAGAAACAAATAATAAAAAAAATCTTGAACCAAAGCAAAAAGCTTAGCTTTAAATTTATTTTGTTGTTATGACAAGAACAATTTCATTTTGATATAACATTTCTTCTTCTTTAACGTCAATATTGTTTCATATATAAAATTTAATTTTTGAGTCACATTTTTAAAAACTTTTTGTAGTTCCAGACAAATGTAGAATTTTGTTAAAAAAACTGAACCCCCCCCCCCAAATTTCCCCGACCCCCCTGGTGGGTACCTTTGTCACATTATGATACACAAAAGGTTGGTCAAGTTTCAGTTACATACTAAACCAAAATAGAAAAAAATAATAAAAAAAATCTTGAACCAAAGCAAAAAGCTTAGCTTTAAATTTATTTTGTTGTTATGACAAGAACAATTTCATTTTGATATTACATTTCTTCTTCATTAACGTCAATATTGATTCTTTATGTAAAATTTACCGTTTTGAGTCACATCTTTTAAAACTTTTTATAGTTCCAGACAAAGGCAGAATTTTGTTCAAAAACTAAACCCCCCCCCCGAATCCCCCCCCCCCCGACCCCTCTGGTGGGTAGCTTTGTCACATTATGATACACAAATTTTTGGTCAAGTTTCAATTACATACTAAACCAAAATAGAAACAAATAATAAACAAAATCTTGAACCAAAGCAAAAAGCTTAGCTTAAAATTTATTTCGTTGTTATGACAAGCACAATTTCATTTTAATATTACATTTCTTCATTAACGTCAATATTGATTCTTTATGTAAAATTTGCCGTTTTGAGTCACATCTTTTAAAACTTTTTATAGTTCCAGACAAATGTAAAATTTTATTAAAAAACTGAACCCCCCCCCCCCCGAATCCCCCCGCCTCTTCTGGTGGGTACCTTTGTCACATTATGATACACAAAATTTTTTCAAGTTTCAATTGTATACCAAACCAAAATAGAAACAAATAATAAAAAAAATCTTGAACCAAAGCAAAAAGCTTAGCTTAAAAATTTATTTCGTTGTTATGACAAGCACAATTTCATTTTAATATTACATTTCTTCATTAACGTCAATATTGTTTCATATGTAAAATTTAATTTTTGAGTCAGATCTTTTAAAACTTTTTATAGTTCCAGACAAAGGCAGAATTTTATTCAAAAACTGACCCCCCCCCCGAATCCCTTCCGCCCCCTCTGGTGGGTATCTTTGTCACATTATGATACAAAAAATTTTGGTCAAGTTTCAATTACATACTAAACCAAAATAGAAACAAATCATTAACAAAATCTTGAACCAAAGCAAAAAGCTTAGCTTTAAATTTATTTTGTTGTTACGACAAGTACAATTTCATTTTAATGTTACATTTCTTCTTCATTCATGTAAATATTTTTTCATTGTTTTCTTTGAGGTGGTCAGAATTAAACCGATTTATCACGCATAAATTTACAAAGACCAAAATGGGCATATGTTCCTCTTCATTTATTTATTTTATAGAATAAAAAAATGAAAGTTGTTCGTATACTATATCAAAGTACGAATGAGGGAGATATTTTTTTCATTTCCTGCTTCCTTAGGGGAAAAACTAATCCGAAAGTAGTTAACAGCAATCAATTCATGTTAGTGCTTCAGTGTCACTTGTAACTTTCTAAATGACAATCGGCTAATGGAAAGACTTTTGGTACACAGGGCCTTTAATCGCAGCAGCTGGCCCCAAAGCCGTCTTTCGGCGGTCTCGAATTTACCTCGCTGTCGGATAGAGCGCCATCTAGTGGAGGCTTACTTTCAGGTACAGAAAAAGCACTGGAGGACAATGGCGAACGGCACACTATCTATTCTAGCCACTGTAGTGAGATGGACGTGTTGAATGATTGGCATTAAAACGAAAAAGAATAGAATTTTATGGTTTATCTCATAATAAATGTCATCTGTAGGCATTCTGTACATGCGTAGGTTTTCTACGCATATTAACCAATCCCACTCTGTAGTAGGCTTAAACCACGCCTCTTACTGACGTTTTCAAATCAATAAAAGTTTAAAAATTAAAATAATAAATTAACTTTGTGCAAAGTAAACTGTAATAAAAATTTTCACGTTAAGAAAGCACAAATAAGCATTAAAGTGCAGACATATGTTTCGGGACTGGTTGGAATCCTTTTTTCAATGCAACAGTGGAGCTGCTATATGCAAAAAACATCCAAAGAAGCTCCACTATTGCATTGAAAAAGGATTCCAATCTCGTCCGAAAATATTTTCAAACGTGTTTTGGGGGGGAGCCCCCTTTTTGATGGAAAAATGAATTATGGGCTTGCTGTGGCCTTGAAACACATGTCTGTAAATGTTTTTCATGTTTGAGCAATGAAAAATTGTTCTTTCTTACTGATAATTGTGTTTCACACAATGCATATACGCGCAGGTTATTGAGCGCTCATCAAAGGAGTGACAGTATCTAAAAATATGAAAATATTCTCAATGTAACAATACTCACATTCTCACAATACACTCAAAGAGTCAACAAAGCAAACTAAATTGTTCACTTTGATCTATGCATATATATATATATATATATATATATATATATAAGTATGAATATTTAAAAGAAAAAACTTATTATCAAGGTATAGCATTGTTATGGAATTAAAAAGAATATCGGCCCCCAATAGTTAATTATAAGGGAAAAGATGCACGGCAGTCCCATTTCTTTAATAATTACAATATTAATTTTTAAAAATTAAATCGGTCTTTTATCAACTTTCAAGTCAATATTTATCATGAACAATTTAAGAATAATTATTTTACAAATTTAAAAGGAAAATCATATAAATATGGGAGAATTGCTGATTTTTTGGGGGGAAAGGGGGCTCACCTCCACATTTCCGAAACACACTGCGCAACTTAGTTCCAAATAAAACAAAGGAGACTTACAATAACCGAATTTTAATTCTTTACTTTCTTGTATTGTAAATGTAAACTTTTGTTGCTGTTTCTTATGCCACTTGGATATCCAAGCTCCCCTTCGCACAGCGACTAGGAATTAAGGCAGTAAGGAGCGCCTTCCGTTTCAAGCTGAGCACCAATGGTGGAAGTGCGACTTCGCTCATAACGTACTTGGATGACACCAGATGGCGCCACCACAAATACACCACCTTTCCTTTTTAGACCTATGGGTGAAGGAAGGGAAAATCTCCACCCACCGGTACCCTCGGAACTGCCTCGGGATTTCAGGGTCCACGGATTTTACATGCCCGTATCCCCAAGTGTACATGGTGGGTCTTCAGCGACTCGGGTATCGAACCCGAGATCCTCCGATCCGAAGCTCGACATCCTAACCGCTTAGGCTACCACGGCCCCGTACGCATCCATTTTTCAGCATATTAGTCATGTTCTACTGATGTGGCACGTTTCACGTGTGCATTGCAGTATCAGAAGGGAAGGCGAGTAGTAGTGGTCGTGAAACATGACGTCACCAACGGAGTTGGAGGATCTAAGGTCCCTTTAACTTACCTTAACTCCTATTATAAGGGCTCTAGGAGGAACTAGCTGCATTTAGGTGCCGGGGCTAAGCAGGCGACTTTAAATAATAATTTCAAAATAACTAGTAACCCTATTGAACTAAAAATGGTGTCTATCGTCAAAAAATGGCCTAAATTTTCATTTAAAAGAAAGAAAAAAAATTCATGCAGGTTCCTCATTATCATATAACTGCCAGAAAGTTGGCAATTGGTATTGGACCCAAATAGAGAGTATCAGGCTTACGAACTATATGGCCTGGTGCCACGGCAGCATTCATTCTACTTGGCTTGAGGCCAATGGAGGCTTTGAACCTTTGCACTAAATAAGAAGTGAGAAAATGCGTATCATAACCGTGGGTTTTGGTATAAAAAATTTTGTCTTCTGTTATTGATGGGGCAAAAAAAGGGAGTTCATAAAACTCTAATCTATCCGGCTTTTTTGTTATTCGTCCTGCCCTTTACCATATTACACCAGATGCTTGCGAGTCCACTGTACATTTAATTTATATTTTAGCATCAAAAAAATGTTATCGTCGTTTATCATACACATTTTTCATCATTTCATTTCCAATCTGTTTATTGCTTTAGCTTAGTCAGTACAGAGTTATTTACGTATTTTTATATATTTATTTTTTTCTTCATTTATTTATTTATACTTAACACCTAAACGAGACTCCATATGTTTCGTTTTGTTAATACGATTGTGATAGAATTCCCCCTCCCCCATTAATATATTCAATGTCTTCTTTACATCCCCATATAACTTCAAGATTGATGCTGCTGTATTTCTTACCATGGGCGTAACCAGGGGGCAGGTTGGGGGTTCAACCCCCCGATTGGGTAGTTACTTATTTATTCATTTAGTATTTTTTTCTCAACTTGGCGGAAATTATGTCAAGTTAATCGGGATGTGGGCTTGGAAAAATCATCATGCTTTTGTTGGTTGCTTAAAAATATTTTTTTTTATCACTTCGGGTCAACAACATAGACGACAGGCGAAGGAATTTCCCTGTTCTGTGCTTTCCTCGGGCAAAATCGTTCTTGGGGTCCGGAGCACGTTTCCCCATTCGTGAGAAACTGAAACGGAGAGTGACGTGGTAATGAGGGGCGGGGTGCATCTGTCAATCGTTGTCTTTGTGCTGTAAAGTGTTTCTAAAAATAGAGCTCTGTATTTCAGTTACTTTTTCCCAGCAGTGTATTAGCAAATTGTTAATTTTTTACCAGGTAGCCATTGCGCTCAATTAAAATGAGTGAAGGTAAAGAAACTAAACGTAAAGCTCAAGCCACATTATTTTCATTTTTTAAAAAATGGAAAGAGGACGAATCTCCATCTGAAAATAATGAAGAGTCAAGAAATAACGCACCAGACGCTAAACAACCATACACCAGAGACATCATCCGAAATTTTGCAGCTGATAAGTATGCACAAAAAAAAGATAAATACTAAATTGGTTATGCGAGGAAAAGTATATCCAGTTTCTTTCAGACCTTTGCTCCCTCGCATGTTAAGAATTAGCAGGGGCGGTGTATGCTTCGAAATCTTCCCCTTTTTATATATGTATTTATATGACAAGGAATGATAATATGAATTTTGTTACATATATGATAGATTCTTGATACTACATATATACAGTACGTGCAGTTTTAGATCTTTGGTGAAGTTAGAGAAGCGGGATTTCGGGGCTTCTGCAACTTTAATTTTTGTAGCTGGTCTTACGACTATAATGTTTAGGCTAGCTCCAGAGCGGGGGGGGGGGGGGGATTCTCCGAGGGCCCTCCCCCGGAATTTTTTCTTAATTTAACTCCTGAGAATGCAATTTTTGGCTCTTTGGGGACGTTACAGAGAGGAGTTTCTATAGCTTTCACCCAAAGAAAATTTTCGAAACAGTCTATCTTTGTCAACGTTACTGGAGGCAGGGGTTCCTGGTCTCGCCCCAGTCCTCCAAACAATGCAATTTCGGTCTTCTTTGGTGATGTTAGAGGAAGCAGAAAGGAGTTTGGTTACAATCCCCCTCCCCAATTTTTTTCAAAAGAAAGTCTTATATCTTTTAGGTTACTTTTGGTTTCGCTAGTGATATAGGTGTTTGATGGCTTTTCCCGGAAAATGTTTCCAGGGTCTCTTTCTGATATCTCTCCGAGGGGGCACTGCCCCTCAGAGCATGTCAACAGCCGCCCCGCCCCTCCTGGGAAAAAATTTAGATCACAATTTTTAAAAAAGAAAGAAAGAAAAAGGAGATTACGCTTTGAAGACTTTAGTTTCAAAAACACTTTTGATGAAAAGACATCGAACACTATCACTAGCGTCACCAAAAGTAACCTAAAAGACAAGACTTTTTTTTGAAAAAATTTGCGTTGAAGAGTACCCAAACTCCTTTCTGATTCCTCTAACATCAAAAAAGAATCCCAAAATTGCATTGTTAGGAAGATTTCAAAAAGTTTCCTGGGAAGAGCTCTCGAACCCCTCTGCCTTCAGTAACGTTGACAAAGATAGGCTGAAACTTCCTTTTTAAGACTTCATTTTGAAAATTTTCTTTGGGGAGAACTTCTGAAACTCCTTCCTCTGACGACCCCAAAGAGCCTAAAATTGCATTCTCAGGACTTAAACTGCAAAAAAATTACGGGGGAGGACACATTACAGCTGTAAGACCAGTTTCAAAAAATTAAGACGCATAAGCCCCAGAAACTCACTTCCCTAACTTCACCAAAGATAGTCTAAAACTGCATCTACTGTATATAGTATCAAAAATGTGGCATGTACTATTAAAAACTTCATATTATCATCATTTCTAGTCATATATATATAAAAAAAGATATGATTTTGAAGCATACACTGCCCCTCCTAATCAAAGCCGTAGCCAGAATTTTTTTTCGGGGAGGGGGGGCCCAACTTTGAAACACTAATAGGGGAAAGTTTCATGGAAGAATATATGCTACATTGCGAAAAGTTTTGGGAATTCGGGGGGGGGGGGGGGGGCGGGCCCGTCGGCCCCTCCTCTGGATACGGCCTTGCTTAATTACGGCCTTGCCTAATTCTTAACATGCCCTCCCGGAGCAAACGGTCTGAAAGAAACATTGAGTGTCTCTGAAACTAAAGTTTTAAAAGCGTAATCTCCCTTTTCTTTCTTTTTTTAAAAATTGTGATCTGTATATTTGTCTCCCGAGGGGGGGGGGGGGAGTTAACTTGCTCCGAGGGGTGGTGCCCCCCACCCCGTATAAATGCCTGAAAGAAACTCTACGTATATCTTTAATGTCACGTATTTATGACTGGTAAATTTTGAATTCTTTTCCACTTCTTATCGGTGTTTAGTCTGCACATTTTTAGGGTGACTCCCTTCTTTCAATAACCCTAGTTACGCCTATGTTTCATACAGAGTAGTTGCTGATTTTCTGAAGAAAAGTACAAAACTGGATATTAACCTTAGTTCTCTATTCCATTCCTCTCCCCTAGCACGAGGCTTAGGGTTGCCCTCCCCCGGCGTGGGGAAGTGAAGTGATATTAACCTTAGTTATGGGAATATGCCGCATAAATTTTTCGGAATGCCAGTATATAGAAATTTGTGCATTGAAATAAATTTAAATATCAAGTAGCAATAACTGAACGTAATAAAAATTAGGAAATGAGTTTGAAGGCAGTGATAGAGTATCTTCGTTTGCATAAGCACCGCGTTCATTCTTTTGAATGTGGGAACTCGGAAAAAGTAAATTCTTGAAAGTAAGCATTTTAATATTTTTAATTAAAATGTGCAATAAGGTACACAACAGTTACCTCCTGCATTGTCACAGTTGTAGAGCTTCTCCTTTTTCCTCTGAGGAAGTTTGATGAATCTCCGTTTCACCTTGTTTTGCATTGACATTGTGAGGAATGTGAAAATGAAAAAGAAATTTGTTTAAGCAGAACATTTTGTTAAGCAGTTACAGATGCAACTGTATATTGTAAATTTTTGAAGGAAATTCTAGAATGTTGTGCTTTTTGCTCATAATCATGCAGATTAAATATTGTTCTACTTCTACCTCAGATATGATCGAGATCGAGTCTTTTTCAATAGAAATAATTCCTGCCTATTTAAGAAACAATTCAGAATGATGCTATATGAGCTTCTGCATTCAGTCAAATCCTGTTTTTTTTTTTTTTTTTGATTAAAAAATTACGTTTTGTTAATCACAATATCTTCTCACAAAACTGTAAATTAGCCTTCTAATATTTTCAAACGAAAGTAGAAAAACTAACAGCCTCCAATTTCTAAATATACGCCACTAAAACATTTTAATGGAAGGACACAATTGCAGGTCGACTGAATTTTCCTCTATTGAGTGAATTTTGTATCAATCATTTTTAGAGTACGATATAGAACATATTTCCCCGGAGACCTGCCATATCGTAAGAACACCATACGGAACTTAATTAACATTTTGTGACTATGATTCTTGGAATCAATTAACTCTATTGTTTTTCGGTGGTAAAGCATTTAACTATTAAAATATATTAAAACTATTCGTAATTATGTACTAGACATCAATTTTTTTAAAAAACAATATTTAGTGTGTTTAGAGTAATGTGACAGTCTAAAAGGAGTTGGGTATTTTTCTCCGACCCTATTACGTCAGAACGAATGCATTAACCTCTTGAAGCACCAGCTTTTTTTGAAAAAACTGGTCAAAAATGATCGAGGTTTTTTTTGACACAAAATGAATATATTGGTATACTATAAGTTGTTTTTGGCAATTTTAGTTGTAGGGGTGACTAGAGAGCGGGGGTTGGGGCAAAAGTTATATAAAAAATTATACAACAAACAAAGTGCAAACGGATCTTAGACGGGCATTAGAAATAAAATAATGCGAGATACAAGATCGCCCGTGTGAGGCACGGGCATGTGCAAATTGCCGGTAACTTTCACCAGTGTCAGACACGAGCAAATGCGTTAACGGGTTAAAGGGCGTTCGTTAAAAATGAATGTACATCTACTAAAAATCTTCTACTCAAAAAAGAGTTCTGAAAACATTGTGATGAAATTACACTATGTAATCATTACATTCAAAGCAGTCGACCGACATTTTAATAAAGTTAGCTAGTGAAAGTAACTTGCCTTTACTTAAAAGCATGATATGACGCATAGACCACTCCATTAGCGTAAACACTATTTCTACATAAACTAACAGCTAGCGACTAAACCATGTCGCTACTTAAGCTTTTTTAAATACAGCAAACTGGTATATTATCCAAGCATGCTTAAGAAGTACCCCATGTTGCAATATGTATATTAAACACATCAACAATGTTTTAAATTTATGGAAAGGAATTTCAATCGCCTTAAAAGTTAATTTAGTATTTTACCACCTATAAAAAAACAGCAAAAATATATCTATAGATATTATTTCTCTAGTCTGTTTCTCTGTCGCTCCGCGATATCTTCCTTCTTCCTCCATCAAATTTCATGATTTACCCCTCATTTTAAAGATTATCGTGTCGGCTAATGACGAAAAATAGCCCCACAGCCTAAAAATGAACCGCTTCTCTTAAACTTGAGATTTAAAATCATCTACGAAGAGGTCCTTTAATAGATGCCAATTTGGTGCTGTGTAAGCTGGCGCCATCTGTTATCAAGTAAACAAAGAAGAAACTCGTCTGTTTTTATTGTGTAGAAAATTGGACAGTTTTAGCTGCGTCTCTGTGTAAACTTATTCAATCGTTAGGCTCTACCCATGCATTTATATTACGAATGTGTAGAGTCTAACCAACCAACAGTAATTATATTTTAAGTCATGAAACTGTTTCGATATTGTATTTTAATGCTATGTATACTACTAATAAAAATAATAATTATTATTATTGTGATTATTTTGAAGATATAAATAATAGTGGGGGGGGGGGGGGGATTGTAACAGCTATTTGTATTGATGTGTTCAATTACATGTCTTTTTTTGTACCAACACCCGTTTACTTTTTTCTATCCTTCATAATGTCCTTTCTCCCACATTAGTGCGAAATTCCGCACATGTCGACTAGTAATATATATATATATATAAAATGGAGGTATCTGCCCCTTTCCCCCCTCGCATAGCTTAACATTAATGTACTGGAAAGAAAGTTCCTTCAATGGGCATTGATCTATATATATTATTTCTCCAGCCTGTTTTTTTTTGTAGCTCCGCGAGATCTTCCTTATTCCTTTATCAAATTCCATGATTTACCCCTCATTTCAAAGCTTATCGTGCCGGCTAATGAAGAAAAATAGACTCACGGTCAAAAATGCACCGCTTCTCTTTAATTTGATAGTTAAAATCATCTAAGAAGAGGTCCTTTAATGGATGCCAAATTGGTATTGTGTATGTTGGTGCGATCTGTTATCAAGTAAACAAACAAGAAACTCTTGTGTTTTTATTGTGTATTAAATTTGACAGTTTTAGCTGCGCCTGTGTGTTAAACTTATTCAATCGTTAGGCTCCACACATTCATTTGTACTATGAATGTGTAGAGCCTAACCAACCAACAGTCTCTATATTTTAAGATAATTATCTTTACCATTGTGATTATTTTATTATTTTGAATATCTAAATAATAGTGGAAAAAAATTGTAACAACTATTTGTATTGGTGTGCTCAATTACATGTCTTCTTTTGTACCTACACCCGTTTACTTTTTTCTATTCTTCTTCATAATGTCGTTACCACCAAATTAGTGCGGAATTCCGCACGGGTCGACTAGTTAAAGTAAATTGTTGAAAGTCTCACTGCAAATTTGTAAATTACGCTGTTTTGCAAATGACGTACTGATAACATGGTCATTGTAACGGAGAAATATTGGTGGTAATTAAAATTCAAAAAATAAAATATTTTATTGGGATGCACAGTAAGCAAATTTATTTGTGTGTGTGTGTGAAAACCAAAGGTAATTACGTAAAGTAGTTGTTTCAAAGCTAAGTGGAGCTTCGCCTATTACGTAAAATTACAATCGTTAGGAGTTTTTAGCTATTTTTCAGATATTCCGAGTTTTCGGAAATCTAAGGTAGTATAAACTGAATTTACTTCATATTCTCGAGACTCTACCGTATTTAGGCTATGTTGTGGTTAGACACTTATTAACTCCTCCGGCACTGAATTAGTACTCCAATACAGCGTAAAGTTACAAGAAAGCAGTTTCTCAGAGATGAGCGGATAATTCTAATGCATTGATTTCAGGTGATATAAGATTTACTACTAGTTAGAAATAGCGAGCAAAGTAATGAATTGGAAATAGAGAGCATGAGTGGGGGAAAATCATTGCAATGCAGTGTATACATTGAATAAAAGATATTTAAATTTATCTGCTATTGATTACCTTTTGTTAAAATAAAAATAATAGATATTAATGAGTTAAGTGTGAAAATTGTACAGAGTGAAAAAGACCATTATTAATGAAGTATTTACATGATTTTATTTACATTACTTCATTACATTCTTCTGCAATGTACACATACTTGTATAAAGTTTTTCAAGAAAACAACAAAATATTGTGCTCGGGAATGCTATCTTACAAGTTCAACAAATGCTTTCACAATATTTTTTTCAGTTTATCGAAGAATAGTATATGAATGGATAGACTTCGTCGTTCATTTGATGTCAAAAAACGGGACTGGAAAAAGGAAAAAGAAGCTTGTAAAGAACAACAATGATCTTAGAAAAAACTTACGAAAAAAATTCTGCGTTAAAATTTAGTTCATTTTAATACAACATTCATGTCCTACATAGATTAATATCCTTCGAGTCATTATTAATTAATACAGTTGAAACTCGATTTTATGAACCTCTAATTTACGAACAGTTTTCCAGTCCCGAAAAATTCTATGAAGGAATACTTTTCAATTTTATGAACTGTCGATTTTACGTGGTCCCAAAGTGTTCGTAAAATCCAGCTGTAATATATTATTTTCACAATGAAAACTATGTGCAGGTAAATCCACTGAATGTTCTTCAAAGGACTAATTTCTCAAATGCATATTTACAATGCTTCGTAAAATGTGACACATCTATGTACAATATTGCAAATTTTCATTTCTAGAAAGATGATGATTATAATGAAAATATTAATGAGTAATAGATAGAAATGAAATTTCGAAACGATACTTTCAATGCCATAAGGAACGGTTTCAATTTGGCAAACATTTTGCTCATTTTGGACACTGATTTAAGAAGAAAAAAGTTTACTTTTGAATAATTTGTTTTTTTCTTTAAGCAGCCTTTACACACACTTTCTTAACCGCGGTCCGGACGGCGAGCCATTCAGATCCGCGGTCAAGAGCGTGCGTGTAAATGCAATTTTAGGACGCTCAAGAGCGCGGTTAAGAATGACACTCAGATGCGCGCTCATGATCGCGCTCCAAGAAATGATGCATTTTACATACACGTTCTTAACCGCGCATCAAAGTCGGAGGATTGGACAGGCTGTGGCTTCTGTAGGGGACTTCAATGGAACGCCCCGCATCTGAACGCGTTCTTGCGCGCGGATAAGAATGTGGTGCATTTTGCAACACATTCTTGAACGCCACGGTTTTACTCGCGTTCTTGACCGTGGCTAGATGCGCCACGTTCAGTCGCGCGGTTAAGAACGTATGTGTAAAGGGCGCTTTAGTCAAACTATCTCAAATTTTCCACCATTTTCTAATGAATATAAAAGAACAGCAGAAAACACAAGTGGATCCCAGAAACCATAGCTTTAGCTCCCTCGTTCTTATTTCTTTTTGGGGATTTTAAATATGTACAATCACCACCAATCTTTAAAAGATTTATACCATTTTGAGCCAGTTTGAATTATACTAATGTTTTGATTTCGTCAGATATGAACTAACTATTTGATTTTTTTATGGATTTTTTACTATATCTAGAAAGACATATTTAAAATGAAGATGAGCAACAGAAATAGAAATGAAACTCAAAAATAACTTTGGTTGCTCAGCTCGGAATTCAGTGTCAAGCGAAATATTTTGTTAGCCACTATTACGGTTATTTATACCACGTTGAACACATTTTCTTGATCTATGTCAAGTTTAGCTCTTCGGAGGTGAAATAACTAGAGAACTTTCTTCTAGATTTTTGATTGCTTCTAGAAATATATGTTTAAAGCATTTGTAATGAATGTTGATGCATATAATAATAGATATGAATGAAACTTAGAAAAGATAAATTTAGCTGTTGCGCGCACAGTTTAGTTCTTTGCTAGCCACAGTCACTGGTATACTTGCGCCATTTTGAACAATTTCTTGACTTTTTCCAGAGGCTTTATTTCTATCAGCGGTAAGACTAATAATTTGATTTTCTACAGTTTTTATTTTCTCACTATCTGGTCTATCTTTAAGTGCCATTACATTATTTTGCAGAATCTGTTTCTTGTGAGGCATGGCATACTTCAACTTTTCCCAAAACCATTTTTCTTCCCAAGTCAAATAGGTTTTTGTAGAAAGTAAATACTGCAGATCTTGGTCCATTGAATCCTTTGGGGGAAGCTCACCTTTAACAATGATAATGAGTCGATCAATTTTATCTTCTAGCATTTGATAATAGGCAGTATGAAACTCTACTTGAAACCACATACTTTCTAAAAACTGTCTAGAAATGACTAAAATAGTTTTCCGACTATTATGAACTGAATTAAAAATATTCCAGCTTATTGGATGACCGGCAATCCAATTTCTTTCATGAATGCAAAGCTGGAAATGAGGATGTTTATTTTCAAGCTCTTCTATCAACATAAGAGCTACGTCTCGATCAGAGCTACTATATGAAACAAATGCGTCAAATATTTTGTCTTCGTCGATATCTTCTTCGTTGAAGAAACACATAAATACATTGTGCATATGTATGTATACAAATGCAATTATGGTCTGTTTATTTCGGTAATATAACACTGAAACACCGAACAGCAGGAAAGCTAAGCCTACGCATATCATGGTTACAATTATAAGTGAAGTTTTATAAGGATATGCACTAACTGGACACATTACTTCATCAGGATAAGTCAAAATTGGCAATCGAACATAAGTGTTGTTTCTTTTGATTTTATTGGCACACATTATCTTTTTAGCATCAGACACAATTTGATAATGCTCTGCTAACCATTTTTTGAACAGCTTTGTAGAACAGTTGCAATTCCATGGATTTCCGCTCAGAGTAAGATTAAACTCATGAGCAGATGAAGTGAAATTCATCAAGGATGGAGGCAAATATTTGATACGATTACCACTAAGAGTAAGAGTTCGGAGTTTTGACGGTATGTTCCAATCGGTTAGAGTTGATATCAAATTACTGTCAAGAAATAAATCGGTAAGTTTGTCCCAAATGGGCTGATTAAAATAAATCATGTTATTTAAGTAATTATGCTGAAAATATAGCACACTTGTGTTTTGTGGAATTGAATTAGGCAGGTTCTTTAACTGAAGATTAGAGCAGTTAACGATAGATGCACTATCTTCTGCTCGAAAAAAGCAAGAGCATTTTGAAGAACAATTTTCTTTGATATCACACCGAAATTCATTGGAATGTAATAGGGTAATAGGTTTTCCAACCAAGTTAGAAGGCTGAAAGCATAACATATTTTTCTCAAGTTCAAATCGTACGGAACGTTTACGTGCTTCATTATTGTGAATATATTTGAAAAAATGATACATATTACAGTCGCATAAAAAGGGATTGTCATAAAGAGCGACTGAAGTTTCTACATAACGCTCATAATCTTGAGTTGGCAGCAATTTGATAGTTGCGTCATTTTCTATCGCGTCTTGAACATCTACAATTTGAATATTGTTATTCGCTACGTTCAGTCTTGGTTCACGTTTATTAGTGGAATAAAGAACAGGTATAGAAAAATAACTTATTTTATTGTATTGCAGATTTACGTTTTCAATTTTTAAGTGATGAATCCACTTAAAATCGGGCATTTTACTAAGCTTATTATGTGACAGATCGACGTATCTTATTTCTTTATTAAAATCTAAGCTAAAATATGATAAATTGTTCTTACTTAAATCTAGGTTCTCTAATTGTGGTAAATCGCGAAATACACTTCGATTTGCATTTTGTATATTATTGTACCCTAATACCAACGTTCTGGTATTTTTGGCATGCTCAAAGAGTCCACTCGGAATTTCTGATATGTTATTATGATATAAATGAACTTTCTCCAAATACTTGTGATTTGGAAATAAATTTGCGGGTAAAGTGTTGATATGGTTAAAATTTAGATTTACCTCCCTTAACAGGGAATTATTTCGAAAAATATTACTCGGTAGTATCCTTAAACCGTTATTTTGCAACTGCAAATGAGTTAGATTTGAACAAGGAGAAAAGAAGGTTTCGTGAATAAGTGCCAAATTACAGTCATGAAGGCTGATGTTCTCCAACCGATTCAGTCCGTAAAACAGTTCTTCAGGTAAAGGTTCTTGAAATCCATTAATACTAAGATCAATGTCTCGTAAATTAATAGAGTAACTAAACAAATCTTTTGGTAGAATCCTAAGAAAATTTCCGCGAAGGCGAACATGAATGAGTTGGGAAAGTCCTAGAAAAACTCCGTCTGGTAGTAATTCGATATGATTATCAGCCAAGTCAAGAATCTTCAGATTTACCAAGCTCTTAAACAGGTTATTTGGCAAACTCTTTAGTTGATTTTTGAAAAGGTATAGTTTTTCGAGCTTAAACAAACTTTGAAAAATATTATCTGGTAAACTTTTCAATTCATTGTTTGTTATGAACAGCGTCGTTAGATTTGAGAGATCTATTAATATGTTCTCCGGGAGGGATTTTAGTTTGTTGTCAGACAATGAGAGATACTGCAAAGACGAAAAATCCTCAAAAATTGACTCAGGTAAGGATTCGATGTCATCGTGGTTCATTATTAAACCTTTCAGAGTGGAAGAAATGTTCTGAAACAAGATTGGCGAAAATGAATTATTACCTTGTTTCATTTCAATACTAATAGAGTTTAAGGAATGTGCCCTATTGAGGGGCAAGATATTTACGAGTGAATCATTTGGCAAGAGACAAGATTTGAACCTAAAGGCTGGAATATCATTAAGATCGATGTGCTCAAGCAATAACTTGTAGTCAAGTTCTACTGATCGACAGTCAAATGTTATAGAAATGCTTTCAGCGTATGATAAACAAAAAAGAGTGTCTGTCTCGCCAATGCATGTAAATGTCCAACCGTTGGCATCGTCCAACTCATCACACAAACATGAGTCATTTTTCAGAGTGGCTTTAAGTGAATCACAAGATTTTAATGAACAATTGACAGAAGCTGCAAACATCAATAAAGATGCCATAAACCACCGGATCTTCATTTCTTTAGATTTTCAGGTAGATCAGGACCCTAAAAATAAAGGAGTTCAGCAAAATATCAAATATATTGATACAAAAATATAAAAAAATGCTAATGAAAACGGATAAGTTAAATTATAATATGTTTTACCAAAATAATATCTTAGTACAGTTAATTTTTAAAAAGAATGTATAATATTTTGCTAAGGGGAAAGCTGCGTAATAAGAGATCATTAAAGTTTAAAAAAAACAGTTTTGACTTTGATACAGACGGAGAAAACATTCTCCCGGTTTTTTGCTTTATCACTAATGAATTTAATTTTAAGATTGGCAACATTGAATAAACCTTTTAGAGCCTAATGATTATAAATAAAACAACATTTATAAATTGTAAATTTTTAAAATTTATAATATAATAATAGTTTTGTGTTAAGGTTCATGTTTACATTAAATCAATGAAAAAACATATAACTCATAACTTTATTCGGCAAACCGATGAAAACTTTGGAAATTTTCTACACAAAATATAGCTTTTTTTTTAAAATCAAAAATATACGGGAAATGGAATGAATTTAGTAACAATCCATTGTCCCCATAGCAATGTGCTTCTCCAGCTTTTTCCGGTATACGCTGTAACTGATAGGAGACAAATAACTAAATTCTTTAATTAGATGGGAATACCGACAAAAAATATATTACAGTCGAACTTCGATAACTCGACTTCCTATAAGTCGAATAATCCGCTAACTCGAACTTTTAATCAAGTCCCGAATCATTTCTGTACTTTTCTTTAAAAAACTGTCTCGATAACTCGAAGCGAACATCTTCTAAGTCGAAGTTTTTGCGATAGATTTCGCCGGTAAAAAAAACGATTCAGTTCAAAAGTTCGAATGCCAGTCCACTCATGTCTTCCTTCTGTGAATTGCAATGGCATCCACTTATGTCACACATTCTTGGAATACCCTTCCCCCCCTCCCCTCCATTGTCCGAGATTATAAACAGAGATAAGAGACTGCGGAGGGAAGGGGGAAGGGGAGGTTGGAGTGGACTGAACAAAGATGGTCACTGTTTTGGGGGTGGGTTCACTTTGGAGATTGTAAGGGGGCGGGAGAGCACCTGTTTTGTGAGGTTGGGTAGGTTTTCACCCGTTTTGTGAAAATTGGGTCCTTCCCGGCAGCGTGTAGAAAGAGTTGCACATTCCTGATAAGGATTCCCAGCTGGCTGCTCTTCTTTCTTTGACTCCGTGACGTTGCAGTTGCGTTCTTTGAATTGCGCTTGTTGAATTAATCAGCATTTTGTATCCGGAATGTCTAAACGGAAATTGATCACGCTTACTTTAGATCAAAAAGCAAAGCTTATTTTGGAGATTGAAAAAAATCCTCAGTTGAAAAAGAAAGATGTGGCTTCTAAGTACGGCATACCTCCAAACACTTTATCTACGATTTTGAAAGATATTGTCCGCGATTAAGTTGCTCTTCCTGCCGGCCAACACAACGGCAAAACTTCAGCCTGCAGATCAAGGAATCATCAAGTGCCTGAAGCATGCCTATCGAAAACGCTTAGTGCGCCAATCCATCGAGGAAGTGGAGAATGGCGTAGATCACAAAATCAATGTGCTAGATGCCATGCGCCTCATTTCGCGCTCCTGGGAGAGTGATGTTTCTCAAACAGTGATCGAGAACTGTTTCAAGAACTGTGGTTTCTTCAGTTCAAATGACAATGTAGCGAAAGACGACAATTGCGATCCCTTAGAAGGAATGGGTGATATGGACTGGGAAAAAGATTTCATGTGCATCGATGACAACATTGAAGGTATGCGTGATATGGACTGGGAAAAAGATTTCATTTGCATCGATGACAACATTGCAACGTCAGAACCCTTGTCTGACGAAGCAATAATTAATGCTAGCGGAGAGCCCGAAGGAGATGAGGACGAAGAGGAAGCTGAAATCCCCCCACCTCCAACAAGTAAGCAAGCACAGGACGCTGTTCACATCTTACAACAATACCTGGAGACCACCGAAGGTACAGACAACACCCTATTTAACTGTGTTCAAAAATTAGATGACTTTGTGAATGCCAACAACTTTAAAAAATGCAAACAACAAAAATTAACTGCTTTTTTTCAAATGAGATTTACATGGTATGTATACTAATATGTAAGAGGCCAAATATTGTGACTTTTAATAAGCCTTTTCACCCCATTCTTCTCTTGTTGTTTACATAGGCTATCAAAAAATTGAAACGCGTACAACTGTAGTATTATGGCACATATCAAACCACTTAAACCATGTCGAACATCAAGTGCCGAGGAATGGGAGGAAACTTCGATAACTCGAACTTCGGATAAGTCGAATATTTTAGGGGGTCCCCTGGGACTTCGAGTTATCGACGTTCGACTGTATGTACATGCATTTCTACTTCCCGAAGTTCGGCCTACTTCCCCAAAGTTCGGGTTTAGGGAGAAATCGGGTTTAATTAACATCATAAGCAACTCATTTTACTTCAACAATTGCAATTTTATGTACCCACTTTTGATTTGATTATTATTATGCTTTTTCAAATATGATTTGGTAAAATAAATCAGTTTATTGAGACATACTGGTGAGTTTAAAGGGAATTGCACTAATTCCCGCCCCCCACCATTATCAAGCTCAATAAATTGCACCTATTCATGCCACTTTGATCTCTTATTTTGTAATTACATAAACACAGTAAATATATACATGCAAATAATGATAATGATGTTTATTATATAGCTTTACCGTATAGAAATTCACAGGGAAAAAGCATGGATTCTCTATGCAGCGCAAGGATTTCTTTCTCTAATTTGGGAAAAAATCTCGTCATGCATTCTTTATCCTCCGTAATAAGGATTAGTATATTAAATTAGGCACAAAAATGTTTTAATGGGGATTCTTAAGACACTTCCCCGTCCCGCTCCACGCGATTTTCACCTCAAAAAATATTTTTGTCTAAGTGAAATTTCAGTCTAAGCCGCTCCAAGAAAAAGCTAGTGACAAAAGCTCTTTCGGCGAAGTCTCACCTCCTTCACAAATGAGTTAATTTTTGTATTTCTTATTTTTACAAATCAAGAAAACTTAGATTGGTCAAATCGGTTTTCAGAGTATAGTCTGCAATGAGTTCTAACTGATTACACACACATATATATATATATAATTTATTTTTGATAAAAAAAAGCAATTATTTTAAATGTGACATTTAAGAAAAAATTCGCTGAATTATTTTTTAGGAAATCGTTCGTTTAAAATAACTTTTCTTAGATTGCAGAATGAAGCAAATATACCTACACTATGAAGAAGGAAGAAGAATCGAATTTTATGCTATTCGACAGATATTCCACTCTTATTCTGTCAAATTGAATAGAGAACTGATTTTTGCGAGAAACTAGAGTGTTAGAAGATCGCAAAATTTCATGTTAGAAACGTAAAACGTTTATTGGGATAGATATTGAGTGATTGAATTTTCCCAGGAATCCATTTTCGAAAGAGGAATTTGCGTGAAAGTTTCTCTGTTGTGAATATCATTTAATTTTATGTGTTATGAAATACTTTTGGCACATAATTTACGCGTCCAGACATTCAATTTTAACTCAAAGTTGTCAATTTAAATTAATTGAAATGCAGTGTTAATTAAAATATCTAATAGTATCTAAATCTAATTAAATATCTGATTTTTATCCATTTATGAACAAATATACTGATTTCAATTTAGATTTAAAAAAATCAAATGCTTTTTCAGATCAGATTTGCAGACTTTGTAAAATAACTTTTATTTTAAAATTACAAAAAGGAAAAAAAAAAAAAAAACAATATGAACTTTAAAGGAATGTAAGCATAGTCCATCAAGTCTAATTGAGCTGTGTTCATCGAAGTCTGTTATGAAAATAGGAATCCATGATATTTCAGAAAACACAAAAGACCAAATTTTATGACTTAATATGTATGAGAAAGAGCTCAAATAAAATGTTTTAACATCTTTAAAAATAATAAGAGTGAAACTACTAGTAATTTCATTTAAATTATGCCAACATTGACTTTCCTCTTGTCATATTTTGGTGAATGAAGTGCAGTTTAAAAAAACAATTTTTCAATAGATAAATAGATAATAAAGCCTTTTTTAAGCAAGATTTAAAAGCTACATTCGAAAAGAAGAAAACGCGAAAAATTTATTGACGTCAGTTTTCTAGCAGAGGCAGGTTTAGTTGTCAAATAAAAAATTAATGATCAATGATGATTTCAAATGGCATCAGTAGGAAGGGATTATGTTTAATTCCGTTACATAAAATATCATTTAACACCACTTACTAAAACATTTGGACTCCAAATACATAAAGCTATAGAAGATTTGAATACAGTTCATACCAACACCTGAAATTCAAAAAAAGAAAAAAGTAAGTACTTTAGTTGATTAAACGTTTCAAAATGTTACCACTAAAAACAAAGAGTTGACATGAAATTTTAAACAAAAAACAATGTTTTAACAGGGGATAATAATTTCAGCCAGTCTCTTAAAATATTTGTCATAAAAATACAAGTGTGTATTCATCAAGCATTTTTTTTTTTTTTGTCACTTATCTTCTATTAAAAGTACTTTATCAGAAGTTTCAGCGCTAACTATTTTTTATTAACCCCTTCACTACTGAAGTATAAAATAACGTTGCAAAAAAAAAAAAAAATAAAATAAAATAACGGTTACATATTTCTGTTTTACCTCCATAAGTCATAATAAGATTTTAAAAATATAAATTTGACTGCTAAGGGGCTAATAATTTCTTGCACATATGTGTACCTCCGGTTTTAACTAAGTAAAAATATTTAAATATTTCGAATGCTAAATAGTACTTAAATTAGGTACTAACTTGCATATTTGTCAATTTACGTTTAGTAATAAGTAAGTATTCTTAAAAACTACAACATTTATTTTACAATTTAAAATTACACCATTTGTTATAAAAATATTACAAATACTGCATTAAATCTTATTTTCGTAACTATTTTAATTATGCAAACCATATAAAATAAATACATATTATGAAGAATTAGATAATTTTTTATAATATTTCACTAATCATTAAAAAAATATGTAATTCCTGGGATAAAATTTCAAAATTATGGAATAATACAGAAAGCCAGAGTTATTAAAAATCTTTCTAAATAGATAAAAAACTAACTTCTGATACTAAAATGGAATTTCACTTATTATCAGTTATTATCTCGCCATTAGTACGAAGATACACAATTAACGATTGGTACACATTTTATTGTATTATTGTTAAATATATTAGGTGATTGAAAGATAAGAAGTTCTATATAGATGACAAAACTAAGAAGTCTAAAGAAAAAAAAAATTTTGAATAACTAAATTATAAAATAATTAAAATTACTTATGTTTTCGGCTATGTGCTGAAATGTCTCCATTTCCCAGAAATCGCATCTACCACATGTGGACTTCTGCTCAAACCACTTACAACGCTAACTACTCAACGCTAATAGTCGCCAAAAAGCGTGAGCATTCACAATTGCAACAGTGAAGGTAGAACTACAAATTTTCTGATAACACGTTTTTAGAAGCTAAGAAGCAAAGGTCCACACATGTGGACCGAGGTAGTGAAGAAGTTAACTAAAAGAAGCTTGTAGGAAGACATTAGGTTTAAGTGCTGCTCTAAACATTGTGAAATATTTCACGGCTTTCCCTGCACATCCATTAATCTTGTTGTCAGCAAACTTACGCATAAAACTGACAGTCAGATGCAAGTTAAATTTCGAAATTGACAGTGACTGATATGCAATCGGAGTGTTCAATGCTTTGTGACGCGTCAAAACCTATACGTTTTATGAGAGTACACAATTGATTTTCAAGTAATAAATGTGTTAAAATCAAATGATTAATCCATTGAATACATTTGACCCATCATTTGACCCTGTTATTTTCGACATAAGACAAAACTTGTAAAGAATATATCGATAACACAAATCATGAAAAAATATATCACAACTGAAGTGGGAAAAAATCCTTGAATATGGGCAACCATTTTCTGGACATATATAATGTTCTTAAAAATATACCAATCAATGCCAATTGTTCTTAGACTGACAAAAATTACTGTATTTCAGGGGCAACCTCGTTCTGTTTTGCCATTGACTCGAAGCTAAAAACAAATCACGTTCAATTACAATAAATATTCCACTGTCAAAATAATTATATATTGCGTTCCTGTCAAACCATTTTAGTTGCTAAATTTTAAAAGCCATAATTACACAACTTACAGCATTTTTATTCGAGTATCGATTTTTAATCGTGGAGTACAGTACTGCAGGGGAAATCAATGTGACATTTGTATAAACATTTATATAAACAACGAGGCATTTGTACGTTATACTTATGACATATTCTAATGATTTTAATGCACTCTACATTTAGTTTCGGGTGATATCAAGATGATTTCACGGCCTGAGCAACAGTGATTTCTATTGCGGTGTGAAATAGGTGCTCGTTAGCTGAATTTTCTTGAAATTATATCTTAATTGCACAAACATCAGTCAAATTGATTTCAGCTGTTTCAATAAAAAAAGAAGAAACAACTTAAAAATATTAAAACATAGCTTTCATCATAGCTACCGGGAATTATTTGAAGTTACTTCCGACCTTCATTTTAATCCTCAATGCATAATTCTGATGAAGAAATTTCCGGTAAAACGCATTCAAGAGCAGCGGAAATGGCATTATTACGCTATCAATTAATCCATCCTAAAAAGCAACTAATGCTTAATTCCCTTTGCAGCAATTAAATTCATTTATTCTAGACATTTCTGTAAAATCATTCCTATGCGTTCACAATTGAATTGGTCCCGCGTGAAGAAGCGAAAATTTATTTTACTTTGAAGACGCAAGTCATCGATTTATCTCTGATCACTTCATGAGCTGCTTTGTTTTGGCTATCCCCCCCCCCCCCCCCCCCGCTCTTTCCTCCGAGGAAAATAGCTCCTTGACATCTAATAAAACAGGATATAGAAAGTAATTACCGACTGTTAGGGGGTTGACGCAAGTCCGGAGCAATGGACAGTGTTCTTGTGACCTACTTTAATAGTGCTGGAGCCACCCGAAGATTAAAAGCAAAAGAGAAAGCAGGTAGATTTTTCTTCCTGCTGTCTTTTACAAACAGGATTGCAAATATGGCCCACGCTTGTTATGAAAATTTGTGAACACTGAATCTAGGCTTCTTCAAGAAAAAAATACTATTATGTTATTTGAAGAATACTGCAGCAGTTGCAGTTTGTTTTAATGCATCTTGGTAAGATTTGTGACTATTGAAAAGTGGTTATTATATTATTGTGGAGTTTTATTTCTAGAAGTAAAGTTCCTCTTTCAATTTATGAAATACATCCAACAAAATAATATTTGTAAGTGTCGTATCTTGATATTTCAGGCTAATCTTGAAATTAGGAAAAATTACCACTTCAATAGGGCTGTAGGCGGTTCGAATTGTTTACCGGAAGCGACTGTTACTTGCACTGGGGTAAAAAATTTAAGGAGGGCTTTTGATGCTCGTTGGGGATTAAATTGATTAGGACCAGCCCAGCATGTTGCTAGTTGTCACTTTTTTATTTGTGTTTGTGTGATATGGTACATGGCTCCACTAGGGAAACAACTGAAATATACCACTTTAAAACTAAAAGTGGTTCCAAAAAAAGACATTTTTTAGTTGGTACTTTCTTTTTCAAACGATTCGGTAATTTCCCGCATATCATAAATATCTTAAATATTTACAACCTTTTGGAAAAACAAGATGTTTTAGGTATAACATGCATGCTTAAGTAATACAGTCAACTTGCCAAATGTGGTTTTGGAAGAAATGCTGCAACACCATCACTAATGCAAAGTGTTTGGAAAAACTATATTCACAGGAAATCAAAAACGAGAGGCTGTTACAGAAAATAAGTCCAAATTATCAACGACTCTGTGAACATTGAGGAGTCTTGGAACTAGGATATCACGATTAAAATAACCAGCATTCCGAAACATTGTAACTTCAACGTCAACAGAAAACTATGAAAATATTGACGAGTCATTCCTACCCCAGTCAAAAGCTTTGCAAATAAAAATGAATGTATTTATAAGAGATAAGTGAAATGGAAAATAAAGAAGAAGGGCACGGAAATAAAAAAGAGAACGACTTCATTACTATTAACAATTTTAATGACAATCAAGAATAGGAACCTAACTTTCTTGCAACATGACCAGAGTCCGACAAAAGTGAGAAAATCTTAGGAGCCAGGGAAAATTTTTAGGAGCCAGCTATAATGTTTTCATTTGCGAACTAGTCGCTACCTGAAAAACTAGTCGCCAAGGCATATTTTTTAGTCGCCCGGGCGACCTGGAGCCCGAGATTTGTCGGACCCTGAACATGACCAACGTCAAAATATGTGATGCTTAAAGAAGAGAATATAATATTCCGCATATCACGTAAAAAGAGCAATAGAAAAAGACGCAATGAACATAGAAAACCAAATTATAAAAAAAAAAAAAAAAAAAAAAAAAAAAAAAAAAGAAAAGAAAAGAAAAATAAGTAAATAAATAAAAAGACGAATATAGAAATGACTTTCCATAGAAATGACTTTCTATGGAAAACTTCTGAGAATAACCAAAATTTATTAGTATGCAACGCATTTAGAATGATGTTTTAAAACTTTTTTTATAAAGAAATTTTTAATTTTGCAGTGCTATAAAATAAGATAAATAAAAACATTTTCTAAAAGAATATAAATATAAATAGCGAAAAAAAAAAAAAAAATACTACGCAAGGTTAAAACAACCAACATTCAAATTAATTTTACAGAAATAAATTTGTCAAATATTCTTGTTTGAAATTTCGATCAATACATATTTCAAATGCTTTTCAAAAACCTGATTTGTTTTCTGATCATTTATAAATCCCGTACTGTAGAAATAATGCTGAAAAATATTTTTAGACGAAGCTTTCGCTTATGAGGAGCCATTAAAGAAATGTGTTTACTTTATGAGGCTCCATAAAATCTACAAGAAACAGAAAAAAACATTTCCAGACTGTCAAACAAATATGCTGCTTTTCTTCGCCTCCCATCTGTTGTTCTTCAATATCCTTAAGACAGTCATATTTGCTGTGTTAGGAAAAAAGAGGAACTTCAAAAAATAAATGTGCTGGAGCAGTAAGTTTTCTTGCAATGAACTGAAGCTGAAAATAAAATGCTTGACCTCGAAGTAGGCCATTAGAAAGTGCGACAGGCGAAAAAATAAACTCTTAAAATGACGTCATTCAGATGACATCACGCATCTTCGAGATGGTTTCATTTCCATTCACCTCCTAGCCCAAAGCAATTTTCTTGATTGTTTATAATATTCACGTTCAGAATGAATGATGTTCTTAGAATCAACGTCTGATAAGGTTTACATAGCGCCCAAACTAATATTTATCTTTTTCAGTATTCTTTAAATATGCAATTACACGCAAGAAATAGTTTTTTTTTTATTAAGAACTTATCGGCGACTGACAATTATGGGCAGTTTTGCTCTATTAGAAGTTTCACTAAACTACTAGCGGTTCTTTGAAAGCAGAATAGTCAATTTAAAAAGTGAATTCTAAATTTAATTTATTTCCGATTTCACCGTATAGACCTCGATACAGATGTTGGTGCTCTTTTACCGCAATAGGTTTTACCGTTTTGAAGTACGCCGATTATCAGTAATAAAATCATGACGCTCATTAAATGTTGCTTTAAAACGTAAAAAGAAAACTCTTTTCAATTTTCCTAATCTTTGAATTCTCATGTGAGGTACTTAAAAGGAAAAGGGTGTAACTGGTAAACTGAATATTTAGAGATAACTAATACAAATGATATGAGAAACACCTATCTGTTTTGTGGCAAGAGAAGTTAGTGCCCTAACAGATGCTGTTATACAGCATGATTTAAAAAAAATATACGTTTTGGATCCCATATGATTTTTGGAGCTTTGCATGCGTTTAAAATTTTTTTTTCACCCTTACCCCCCATTTGCACTTCACTGCATTATATGGGAATATCCACTAACGCAGGAGTGCTCACCAGGAAGGGGTGGTCACTCTCATGTTGGGGCACCAAGAGTCACAATATGGCTAATGGTGCAGAATATTGAAATTTGGGGGGGATTCAGTGGATTTTGGTCGAAAAAATGGGGAGTCACTTGGGGGGATTCCGTAGCTTTTTAGAGCATGGGGGGAGGGAAGCCCCCCTGACAAAAGCCCATATTTTACTTTTCCAGAAAGCACTTTGAGCTTCAATAGACACTCTGAATATTGAGACATACATAAATTGTGAGAAACCAACGTTGCAGAGCACAAATCACAGCATATATTGCATACTCTTGATCACAAGGAAGCCCTTTTTTCAAAGAGAAAAGTGTCATGCAATATATTTTGCAGTTTGGCTTTGGTCTCTCACGTTTCCGTTTGAAAGGACCTAGACACTTATTTGTTGTCCTAGGAAATCATAAATGAAGTTATATAAGATTATTAAAAACTGAAAAGTTTAGACAGCAGGACGTCTTAATAGATATTCACACGTTTTGAGCAATTTAGGCTTCCTTTCTCATTCGTTTTATATTAGTGAATTTGCCATGAGGTGGCGAAATGTCCCATGTCAGCTGTCAGGTTAGGCCAAGGCCGGCAAACCTACGGGGCCTACGTGACAGGACGAAGGGGCCCACACGACAGGAAATGGTGCACGTGTGTCCCCTTGCCCTCAATGTCGGCCTAACTTCAGGCACCCCCTATATAAGCTGCCCTCAAAAGCGGGGGCGAGAAGATCGACTTTCGCTTGCCTACGAGGTTGCTGTCGGATGAGAAGGAGATCTTCGAATGCTGGACAGGGAGGAGTTGCGCCCGTCCAGACGTAACATTGCGCGGGAGAGCTTGTGCCCGTGTAAAGAAGTACCTAAAGAACTTTAGAACGTTTATTGTGCGGGAGAGCTTGTGCCCGTAACTTTTAAACAGCTAAGAACTTTAGACCAATGATGTGGAATTTGAACCATTATAAATACCATGTAAGATAGTAATGTAAATAGGCAGCGAATTGAATAAATGTTTAAAAGGAAAATATAGCCAAGAATCGTAACTAGCAATACTTCTTCTTACCCCCCATGTTACAACAAAACAAAATGCTGATAATAACATAAATAAATGCTTTTAATTTTTTTCTATAACTAAACATTTGTTGAAACTATTTATTAAAATGTGTTCCTATAAAATTGCACAAGACTCGATTTTAGATTTAATTTCAAATTTGGAAAATATGACGATGAAAGTAAAAACTAAATACTAAGAAAAATTTTCCAATTTTCCCAGCAATGTATAATTTGCTATAAATTATTAATTTGGCACAGGCCCGTCATTTCAAAATTTTCCAGGGGGTATATTTTCTATGCATATCATAGGTTAAAAACAACAAAATACATAAAAAATGTATAAATTCAATGTATTTCTGAAAGTCAGGGGGTCATTTACCCCCCCTCCCCTGATCGCTAAAATGACGGACTTGATTTGGCAAGCATTATCTTGTTATCAGAGTAGAAACGCTAGTTAGAATTGACACAAATAATTAGATTTTTTTAATGAAACATATTCTTTATGAGTTAATTAGAAAATTAATCTAGATAGGTAATAATGTAAGAAATACTCTGCAATATTCTTGTCAGAAACAAGTCAAATCTATGCAAGTATTTGAAAATTTTACCAAAAGTAAACAACAGAATTTTTTGCGATCAAACTGAAACGAAGCATTTCTAATAGCACATAGTAAAAATGAGTCATAATTTTTCTATTTTACAGATTTAGGAATCCTGATTCTCAACTTAGTAGGACCGTGTAATAATCAGGCCGGACGATCCTCATATGTTGAAATTTTAGTATGCTGGGGAAACTTTGGTCTGGTGCATCTTCGAGATGCCTGCAGTGAGGATTGAGTAAATAGGTCTACCCGGAAGCAGTCGGAACTAAAATAGAATTACCACTTCAGAACTCGGAAGTATCTGACAGATGCATGTTCGACAAGTTTCCTTCAAGTTCGTTTATTGATCCAGTTTCTCCTCCCCCTCCCCCAAAAAACATCCATCCTACCACTGATTCAGTACTATTTGTTTGCTTTAACTTTAAAGAGAAATATTTGTCTTCCGCCTGGTTTCAGGCGGAAGACAAATATACTGCATAGTACACTTAATGTACTGCATAATACACTTAAGTGTAATGCATAGTAATAATAACTGCATAGTACACTGTACTGCATAGTACACTTAAATGTTTAGCTTGTAAATAAATGTAGTATTAAAAGCAAACACAACTCAAAGCCTTATGAACTTCAAGTGTGGACTATGTCTTACCCTTGGGGGTGTCTTAAATTTTCTTTTTCAACAAATACCGCATAAAGTGACCCCCCACTACCCCGTGTAGTGACGCTTCTTCTTATATATGCACCGCTAATATTGGAAATGTGTAGCATAATAACAGAAGAGCTTTACAATGGTAGTGCATTAAAATTTGAAATAATTTTGAGAAACAATAAAAAATACCGATTTCTTCTCCGGTTTGTGACTATATATAATACTTTCCCAAGCGAAACTTTTGAATACTAACAGCAACCTTTAATCTGTCGTGGTAGTAGTAGAAATAAAGTGGCTTTTCCTTTCTCATTTACTGCGCCTACAATATTTGCTTTCTTTTGATGGCAGTCGCCGTTCAAATGCAAAACCATAAAAGTGTGCACTGAAATTTAGAACACAGTCAACAATAGGCAATAAAATATAAAAATGTGACAAAAATATCATGTTTTCTTTCCTTTCTTCCTTCTTTCTAAAATGTTCATAGAAATATATATTTTGGAATTTTTAAGTTATTTTTGCATCCTTTACTAAAGATAAATTACAAAAGTGAGAAAAAATTTAGAAAAACTAATCTTGTTTTTTTTTTGTTTTTTTTTTGCTGGATTAGTATTTTCATTTTCATTTTTAAAAATAACTAATCTTTGAAAAAAATGAAATTTATTTCTAAAATTACAGTTGAATCTGATGTTGTAGAAGATGTCTACGATATTCTTGATTTATTTCATTTTTGCGCCTTTATTTATTTTCAGAAATATGCCTTTTGTCCTGTCTTTCGTCTATTTTTTCCCTCCTCGTCATCATATATTAAAGGCTCAAAGAATTGTTTTGGAAAGACATAATTACATTATAAAATTGACTACGCTCATTGTATACAAAGTTATTAATTTATTCAGTTTTTACTTTCATTAACTATTAATTTACTTTGCTTTGCTTCAACTTAATGTTATTCATTTTTTAAAGTATGGTTTGGTCTGCTATCTTTTTCCGACATATTCTCCCTTTGAATAGGAATTTGGAAAGACCCGTCTCGCAAATGAATTTAAGCTCGTCCCGGTGATATTTGGTATAAAACGAATTCCTTACCCAGCCTTTAGTTTCGCAGATTCTGATTGTAGTTTTGTGTACTTTCAAATGCAAAATTGTTGTAAATGATTTAAGGAAATCTATAGTGGGAGTTCTTTTTAAAAATTCAATTTTGTAAGAATTACGAAATATATATTTTTATACGGTCCCTCGGTCCTGTGGGGTGTAATCATATTTAATTAAAAAAATTACCCAGTTTAACAATAAATTAATTTTAACTCTTGTAGTAAAGTCTTTTGCAGTCACTACCACAGGTAATAGAAAACAGAAAATTGTTTAATGCATAATAAAATGATGTCTGTAAATAACTTGAGAAATGTTCTTGCACTATCCAAATGAGTAAAATTCTATAGTAGGTTCAAAACTTTAGTGCTTATAAAAGCTGCAAGCATTTTTATGATTAAAAATAAGAAGAAAAAGTTACTTTTCTGTTAAAAGAATAATAATAACAATACTCAGAGCATACGTACATTTTCTCTCTATTTTCCTCCCTTTAACAGGCTTTTTTAAGTAAAGTAAAAAAAAAAAAGACAAAAGCTAAAATTTAGCTTAGCTTAAATTTAATACTAGCTAATGTTTAGCTTAGTAGAGCTTAATCGTTTAGATCCACATAGCTGCGGGAATATTTTTCTTTATTATCATTTCGCACGAAAAACCAAAACAGTTAACTGAAAGGTAGAATCCAGTTAACCGTAGATTTGCTCGGGAGCAGGAATAATGTTTTATTTCTGTTTTCATTACGTACACTTGGTAAATTTATGAGCCAGTGACTTTTGAAGTGACAGACGAGATATTTCGGTGCAGCAATCAAGCGATCAATGATCTGTGGTGTTTCGAGAGTTTCGAAAGATTCTTTCCATTTTCGTTGGTTTCCTAAGGTTCAACTGTTCTCAACTTCTCATGCGAATCAAACCCCGGTATCATATGTTGACGAATTGTCATCAATGCTTGCAGAAGTCCATTTGCATCTCTAACGATTGAATTTTTATTTTAAATGAAGTTGCAATTTAATGTTGTTCAGATACCACTTAACTATGCATCGCTTATATTTTTATTTTAATATCTCTTAAATCCATAGTGGAATATTTTAATGATAGTCGCTGCTTTAAGATGAGATGAAGAACTGGGCAATTTTTTTTTTTTTTTGCGTTTGATTGAATTTAATGACACAAAAATATGAAATTGTGATACTGTACCAATGCTTTTGGGTAATCGGGGGGGGGGGGGAGGGAGGGAGGTCTAAGAACATTACCGGGATTATTGTGGATTGTCGCTAAAAATATAATAATTATTATAGGAAGTAATTTAATAGTTGTGTATTTAAAGAAATAACTGTTGCTGAAAGTTTTCTTGTCAATGCCTATGACTGCCTCAGGCCTGGGAGCGATGTTTTTCTACTTTAAAACAAGTTAAAATATTTTAAAGAAGCCTCATAAATCAGGAAAATGTAAATAATGCACTTGTAAATGTTTTCAGCTCAGAAAGCTTACTCGACAATAGTACAGACATTAAATAATACTTGCCGGTAGAAATAAAACAAGAGTGAATTTTATTTAAAAAACTTTTTGTAAGTAAGATAATCCAAATGTAAATTTATGAACAATAAACAATACATTTTGATATTTATTTATTTTATTCTGACCAAAGACACATTTTTGATGTGTTAGTTAGAATTCGAGCACTGCAGCACCCCAGCGATTTCAAGTCACGAGCCGTTTGCCAACAGGCGTAAGCAATTACACACTAGGAAGCCAGAGGCTTGGCCTAAGGTTCACTGAATCTTGATTAAATCAGTGGACTTTTTCTTTTCTTTTTTTCACTGTGGAGACACGTGAAATCATTGCAGCACGAGACACCTGTGTCTTTCGTGGAAAATCTCGTCAAGAGAACAGTTTTTGTGGTAAGCAGGATAAACACAACAGGAGTCTTTTAGAGTGTTGCGTCAATCTTTCACCATGCTAATGATGCAGAAGGACCAATGGAATTTAAACTTTTCCAGGGGAGCTAAGCAAAGGCTATTTCCTTCACTTATATACATTCATTATAAATAAACATATCAACACATACATCTATGTGTATGAGTAGTAGTGCTGCATTTGAAAACGAGAGGGGAGGGGGGTAATTGTCCCTCCTGACTCCCGTAAATATGAAGTGCAAGAGAACAACTACGAACGTCTTCTTTGTCTTTATGTGATATAAATGAATGGGAATGCATATGCCATAAATTACGGTTTTATTGTTCGTTCTATTCTGGGAAGTTTAACTTGGATATCGTAATGCTTTTCTCACAATCATAACGGGATGCGACCGTAAGATCACAGAAAATATTTTCATTCTTGATGTTTACTTACCATCCGTCTTATGCAGTAGAAACAGTTTACGAACACTTTATGTTGGGAGCACATTCGGCTTTATGTTTGTACGTAAAAAATATCTGCATCTAAACATCTCCACAGCAGGCAAGTCACGATAGGCAAGCCCTAGTAGGCAAGCCCTAATATCACGAGCAGGATATCACTAAAAATGTTCAAGCACTAAGCAGGGACTAAGGTCCTCTAAGTACAACTTAACATTGGGTCAGTAGCCCTTTCTAGCCCGGGAGTGAAGAAAATATTCTATCCATGAGCTCGATTTATACTGGTACCTCTATGCCCGGTTAACATAAGTGTGCGTTCATTTGCTGTACTCAGTGTTTGTTTAAGGCTACTTAAAGCAAAAACTACCCCTTTTCTCATTTTATTCTTACTGGTTAAAGAAATCCAAGTTAAGAATAATTCGAAATCTTAACAGTTAAGAACATTTTTCTCCATATGATAAAATATAAAGCATTGTTGAAATTATAACTTTTAGCAGGAAATATTTAGAAGCTAACGTCAAACCACAAAACACTGTATACCTCGATCTGTGATGCAATCCTTTTGAAACGGCGTTTTTTTCTACTTGTACTTATTTCTTTTTACTTTGGTCTTTATTTTATTATTATTTTTTTTTTTTGTCGGGCTGTAAGTATAATAATTCTTTTTTGAGCAATTTAACAAGGAGTATGAGAATTACATCTCAAAATTTTATTTGATGAGTTTAAATGTTCACATATGGTTACACTAAGGTAGAAGAAAAAAAAAACTGAGATTTTTTAGAACGTAAAAGGCATTTCAGTGGCACGCCCACCGGTGCATATTAAATTACTTTTATTCACTCACATTCACTAAAAATTATCTTTCAAAAAAAAATAAAATAAAATAAATAAATTCATTAAGTAAATTAAAAGAAAAAAAATTACTTAGACTAGGCGCCACTTTCCGATGATCTTTAAAGATGACTTTTAAAAAGTAAGATAACAAATGGCACACTGGACACCTGCAAATAACGCCCATGTAATAATATATTACTTCTCTAACCACAGAGGCCCAGTTGCTTGTGGTTAAATTCTGTCAAAAAGATTGCCAATAATTTCATCAAAAATAACACTCACTATATTATTAGCAGTTACCTCCCATAGTTATTTATAAATAACATTTCAAACGTAGATGAGTTTCAAATTCTACGCTTGTTTGAGTTGAGGGCCGAGTTGAAGAACGATTGTTTCATTCTTCCAAGGTTCGTTTAGTATCTTCGTTTTATTAATATTTTTCCGACATGATAACGTCAGCGAAGACTTATCCAGCTGTATATATTGGTAGAAATATTTGAACAACATGGTATACATGGTGCAAATGGGGAATGTTGTACGGAGTGGTTAAGTTACCCTGTTTAGATTACGTAGAGCACGTTCTAATTGATGTATGTCATTGAAATTTAGTGTATACGTTATATGAACCACGGATAAAAGATATCTGCGCTAAAAAAATAATAGTTCAAAATTTTGCCACTAGGTGAAGACTTTTTGGGAAACAATATTGGGTGCAAAACTTGTGCACAGCATAATCATTTCACATTCACGTTCCGTGGGATTGGCATCATTTTAATAGGGTCCCTCTGAGAGCAGAAACTAGGCAAAAGGGCTGCACAATATTAACTAGCTCCGTACATTGGCTATAACCTTTCATCAGTCTACGGAGATATATCTCGAAAGCAAATCTTCGTTACGTATTCTACATGCACAAGTCTTTGAAAAAGCTTCCCCACAGTTTGACAATTATTCCCAAATAACAGGAAACGCATACCAAATTCGCCTCCCCAACCATATACTTAAGTTCCATATATCGTGCTATTATTTGGAGGACTCATCACAGTCCACTTTGCATAAACAGTTATTTTCCTCCTATTTAAACTAAAATTAATTTTGGATTCCATTTTCTTAGGCATTTAACTATTTTTTAGATTCGAGTTTTACTTACAGTTCGACCACGGACTTTTGATAATTGGACGCTTCTGCACATGGCAGAAAAGAACGAATTCATTCGAGTTTTAGGGAAGTTCGTTTTTCCGCGTTTATTTGTTCACGAATCAGAGTGTTAGCTTCACTGTTTGTTGAAAGCAACTGCATTTATAAACTGGCATATAGCATCCGTTTTCAAGAAATCAAGTATTCTAAACGAACTAGAACCCGAGAACAGAAATGACACATTTCATATACCAACAGTTCCTCCCTTGAACACGAATGGATTGTTCTTGGCACTCTGCCATTCAGATTGCGCTGATTGATGGTAGAACTGTATCTCCGCAATTTGGAACAGGCCAAAACCCGTTCACGAGCAAGCAATTTCATTTTTGCTATTTAATTGATTGTACAAAATAAATAGCATACTAAAAATGGAAGGTCGATGTTGTGTTCTCTAATGCCGTATTTATAATCGAATATATCTCAGCTTTATTGCTTGCCAAACGGTTTAAGTATGCGTGGACACTTTTTCGTCCTTTTTTTATCATTTTGTTTTATCAATTTTGAATTGTCGAGTACTTCTAACTAAAGTAGTATTTTTCAAAAATTATTATTTATGTTACTCAAATAAACTTTTTAAAAAATACAATAAGAACAAATGGATTAAACCAAAATTAAGGTACATAAATATGATTCAATTTGTTTAGCAATTCATTTTTATGTACGTAATAAATGTTTTACAATTAATTCATATTCGTTTCTAGTGCTTTTAGTAAAATCATTTAAATGCTACATTTTAATTTTGATGATCCCCCGTAACCTGATTTTAATCAAAACTTTCAGATTAGAAAGCGAGTAGAATTTTGTTGATTCATCTTATTTTCGGTTACAACTGATACGTACCAATTAACAAAGTAATTCCATTGTATTTCTATTTTTACAGACATTAAAAGTCATTTTACCAATAAATGGAAAAACATTTACTATTTTACGTCTCATGCAATCCACCCAAAAAAAAAAAAAAAAAAAACCAGAAAAGAGGTTTATGATAGCTTTCTTTATTATCAGGGCCATTCTATGGAAAACAGACGTTTTGTCCTGCACGCGAAAACTTTATATTGTAAGAAAGTAGTAAGTAAAAAAAGACATTGAAGAAATTTTTTTTGATTAAGATATCGCCTGTGTCTGTGTGATTTCTTAAGCAAGAAATTTCCCCCCATTGCCTTGTTTTAGTTACCAAATAAAATTAGCTGTCACGTGCATTGCATAAGAAATGTAAATGAAAAACGAGAAAAGACAAAATCTGCTGATGAAAAACTTTTTGTACATTTAATATTACTCTCCCGTTTTGCATCCAAAATGCAAAATAATTTGGAATATCTCATGTTTCAAAAGTAACTCCATTGTAGCATGCTTCTATTTTGTCTGAAACATGTTACTGTTACCCAGTGTCCCGAAATTATTTTCAACCAGTAATCATTACCAAACCCTTTTCAAATAAATAAATGTTGCTTGAATATTCAAAACCATCTCTCGGATATGGATTAAATGAATACTTTCTATCATATAATTGAACGGCACGCACAATGGAAGGTAAAATTACTAATCATGGCATACGATCTTTCCAGTTTATGGGTGGATGACAGCCAACTTCCTCGAATGGTGGACTAGATCGACATTTGGTAGAGGGGGTAAGTGGGGAAATGTTGCGCGTTTTTTTATTGTCAATCCTGACCTTGTGTGTTTCTTTGTTCTCAACAAAAGGTTACTGAGTATTTTGAATCTGATGTATATCGCAACTACGCGAACGGATCTTTCCTCTTTCCGCCATCTGATATATCCAAACTAATAGTCTACAACGAAATTTAGTTGGTGATAGCCTACAAAGCGTGAAATCAGATACAAATGCATCACACTCATTTTGAACTTCGTACTGATTTATGTGATGGACATAGCTGTTACTTCTCCTGGACTTTTTGTTTGTTTGTTTGCATGCAAGGAAGCACTTTTGATGTCATAACCATCTAAAACATTACTTCTTAATCATTAATTGCCATTCTCGACAATTTACGGAAAGTCTTGCGACACAAAAAATGTCGTCAATTACGAAAAGTTTTATTTCCGTTGATGTAGAATAAAACTATATAACTTCACAGTGGCTATAAACTAAGTTTTGGATTTCGTCGGTAAGCAAAAGCTTCCGAAATTTTGTCATTTGTACGTAATTACATCATTCTGCTAAAATTTGTCTGAAAAAATGCATTTACAGTAACCCGTCGTTATATCGCGCCTCGTCATATCGCTCATTTGGATATATCGCGCTTTTTCTGTCTTCCAAAATTTTAAGTTTGAGTTCTTGAAAGTAAAAATATTGCATTTCTCAGTAAAGCCCCCTTTCCCCCATTAAACAAAGCCATCGAACATGAATGTTTTCCTTCCTTCTGAATTTGCTTGCAGTTCTTACATGCCTTCAAAATGATTCTACTCAAACCAGTTGCCGTTTTACTTGACATTTCTCTTTGTATTGATCCCAACGCTCATAGAGTGAAAGAGACAGATGCCAAAGGATTTTTATGAAAAGATTAATTTTTATTAAGAAAGTTGTCAATATGTAAGATTAAATTTTTTACGTTGACACTCAATTTACTTGTACTTTTTGAGTCATTTCTAATGGCATCGGTTATATCGCGCATTCGGATATGTCGCATTTTTTTGCTGTCCCCCGACAAGCGCGATATAACGAGAGGCTACTGCATTTTTGAAACTTTTCGAAGCAGACTGTTACCGACTTGAGTCCAAAATAAAGCGCTTTAAAAGTTTTTTTTTACGACATTCAATTTCCTTTTGAACAATTTCAATTTTTTATACGGAATAAATTTTGGAGAACTATTTTCTTTTAAATTTTCCTTTAAATGCAACTTTCTAGTTTGTATTCAAAACTGTGTACCCCCCCCCCCCTGTCCACCACAACAACTGATGCTAAAACAGCCCTTAAAATAACGTACATTGTCTGACTTTGCCTTTGTACATCATGTTTTGCTCTATATGATTGATGCATATTCAAGTCCACTACGCCCCCCCCCCCCCAGGAAACTGCTGGACATTTAGAGGAAACATTCTAAATTTGTTTTTTCACTTCCTGCCCCCCCCCCCCCCCCACCCTGCATCCCGCTTGTCCGCTTTATTTTCCTTTTTTTTTTTTGAAAGAACAGCTTGCAACAATATCCAAACTACGTACAACTTTCTTTTTAAAATTGGCAACCAATGTAAAATAACTACTTAATTTGGACGAAAGTTAAAGTTCCGTTCAACTGACGCGGATTGTAGCTAGCCTTAAAAATAGTAACAGTTAAAACATTGAAATTCATTAAACTTAAATGAAGTCGTTAAGAAAGATGCCTTTTATCAAAACAACACATTACTTTTATTGCTTTTCAGGTATCGTAACCGAAATATAAAGGTTATCTGCATAAAAGAAAGTAATAATGCAATATGGAGACAATTTTTAATAAATTTCAATCGATAACAGTCATTAAATATTCCAAGCTTTCAAAATATAATGTAGAAAATAAATTTCATAAATTATTCAATTAATTGTAACGAAAGAAAGGCAGTTTTTCTTCCGGATACGATAAGTAGAGGTGTTTCAGTAGTTTTTATCAGAAATGTCTCCACAAAGTATCTTTTGTACTGCAGACATGAAACGGGGAGGTGTAGAGGTTCAAGAGAAGAACGTTTCCTAGTTTTTAGCTTCCATTGCATAATTAACATAATAAGCTTCCATTACACGAGTTTTAAAAGAGGCTTTGATTCAAAAACCTTTTTATATAAGTAAAGCTAACTACCTCCCTATTTAAAATTGTATTAATATGTTATTCCACTTTCAATCTTAAAATCGTTTATTTATTATTGTTATTATTTTATACATTGTAACAAGATGCTTTTTACATCTCGCGTATTTAGTTATTTTAACCGAATACTTTGGTTATTGGCTTAGACCTTGGTGCCAAGCCTTTGCATTTTTATTCACGGTTCTTTCGGATTAACCGCTAGGCGTAACCACGACTTGTTACCTATTTTTTAATTGCCTACGCGATCAAAAATTTTATACCATTTTATTCTTTCGAAACACCATTTTAAATTATTTTTTTAATTAGTTTTTCTACCCCATAGTTACCCTTTAACCACTGTTTATTTTCCACTTGGTTCCGTCGCTTTTCGACTTTACAAATTCAAATAATTTTAAATACGCGACGGGAACTATTTACTCTCGCGGATTAATCTTCCCCTTTTCGCGCCTTACAAGTGTGCTATCGCTGACGAATTCTGCTTTTCCCTGGCATAACGACTGGTAGCTGGTGTACGTGTATGACGCGAACCCGGGGTTGGGGGTTTTTCGCCTCTTCTCCGGGTAAGCAACCGTTCTGCCATCAAGTTTTATTTTAAAGTGCTTTTTAAGTTAACCAGCCCAACAATTATTATAGATTTGTGTATCACCATGTCTTCAATGTGCTTTGATCACCTGTTGACAACTTCACTTTGATCGCTTACGGAAACATCAAAAACTGCATAGGAGATGTTTGCCTTTTAACAAGTTTTTTTTTAAAAAAGTCAATGTGAGTTCGGCATTATCCTTCATTTAATCAAGCTATATTCTGGAGCCGACAGGCTACCATCACATCGATCTGCAATAAAAAAAATTGGAAGTATGTGGAGAGAGCAGCTACAGACGAAATCGGTGCCTACAAAAAAAACGTTGTGAAGCACGCCAGCTAACGGTTCTAAAAAAACGTTATTTAAATCGCCATCCCGTTCCAGAACACGTATTCATCAAGTCTTCTTCAACAGAAACTTGCAAAAAATGATTTGATTTAATTTCTCCAAAAGTGACTCTCAGAAATTTTTTCATCTTAATAAGAAATTTTTTAGATACAGTGTGCAAGAACTTAAACCTGAAACTAGATGATGAGCTGTGTTTTTTTTCTACCGATGACTCCGCCCAACAACCAATGTGAATGCGTTTCGTATGTATCCCAGATGCAATATTTTCAGTTATAAATGTTTTGATGATTTACTGAAGTAAAAAATATAAGTAGTTGGTATACCAATTTAATTAATTTTCTACCATGCCTAATATGTAAAATAAAATTATTTATTCAGAGTTACATCATAGCTTTGATATTATTTGATAATTGTCTGATCTTATATTTGAAATAGTTTGATTGAATTATCTGCCACTCTAACTTATGATATATAAGTACCAGTTTGGCATAAATGTTCTAACACATTTTATATCTTAACACAACGCAATATTTTTTAGTAAACTAACCACTATACACACCATATACATTATTATTTTTTTTTACTTATTGATATCTTTTTCATTTCGTACTTTCATTGGGTATTTAATGAATATTAATTTAAATAATAAGTTTCAGTGAAAGATGATTTTTGTTTAATAAATGCCAGTATTATAACCTAAAAAATGTTAGCATCGAAATTTTTATTATGTGAAGAGAAAAATAGAATGGCTGCTTTCCTCATAAATTGTTTAAGCACAAAGTTGCATCAAAATGTGATAACATCCAGGATCTTCAGAAGTTATTGAGAAATAAATTTCAAAAAACAAAATCCTTTAATCAAATTCAGACACAATTCTCAAAAATAAGACATAAACCAGGGCAATCTGTCAAAAATCTTGCTGATGAAATTTCCAAACTTGCTTCCCTATATGTTGGCATCAAAGACTCGAGCAGTGAGGAATTAATAAAATTAGCTGATAATGTTAAGTTATCAAAATTTTTAGAAGTAGTCAGGGAGGACATTGCTCTTGATGTCAAAAAGAATGGTCCTCAAGATTTTGAAACTGCTGTAAAATATGCAACTAACATAGATTTGGCTTTGGGTGATGCGCCATCAACATCCATTTCAAACAGCTCTTTTGAGTCACAGATAAATACTTTGTTACAAGCTCAAATAGAGAGCAATAAAATGATACAAAATTTGTCTTCCAAATTATCTGCGCTCCAAAATGAAAGGAATCAGGTAAATAACTTAGTTGCTCGAAATCAAAATTCTTTTTCACATAATGACCAAAATGTTTCATGCCACATCTGTCACAAAAGGCATTTGACAACTGATTGTTGGCATTTTACTCGTCCAAATAATTTTGTATGGGGTAATAACAGATTTGTAAGAGGGAGAAATTTTCGAAATATTGGTTCAAGGGGTAACCACCCATACAAAAGCAGGGGGAATTTTACAAACAGAAGAAATTTAAACTAAAGGGGGGTGCTTGTAAAACAAAATTTGCCAAAACCAGTTCTCGAACAGGTGCCCAGTGTAAAAGAGAACCAAAAAAAAATCATGACAAAGAAAAAGAACAAGAAAAAAAAGGGACTTCTAACAATTGTCAATCAATTACTAATCCTGTAGAAAAATTTGTTTTGTCATGCAATGATGCAAACAACAACAATCTCCCAATAATCCAACTTAGGTTTGGTAATTTAACTGTTAATGCTCTTTTGGACAGCGGTGCTTCCTTATCACTAATTGAACCTGACATTATATACAAAATAAAACAGGAATGCAAGGTAGAATTTGTTTCCCGCAGTGTGAAAATTGTCACTCTTGACAAATCCACTATTCCTTATATGTCAGCAGTCAGTATCAAATTCAAAATACAAACTTCATTTTTCAACAATATATTTTTTGTAACCAAAAATCTGTGGAATTCTGATTTTAACATCATTTTAGGATATGATTTCATACAGAGAAATAAAATCATCTTGGACTCAGGAAACAGGAAATTAATTGTAGGAAATTGTCACCTACCTTTCAATTTGACTAATGAAATTAACAACCAACCAACTCAGGAAAATATAAATGATGTACAAAAATTCAATACTATTAACACTGTTAGAACATTGTGTAATTACACAATACAGCCAAAATCCTCTGAAATAATAACATTAAAAATTCCTCAAAATTTACAACATCTAGAACAAGTCTTACTCACTCCAAAAAAAGGTAAATTGGATATTTCTGTTACTGAATCCATTCATCAAATATCCTTTAACAATTGCATTCAAACTATTGTAGAAAATAATACTGACAAACCAATTACCCTAAGAAAAAAAACTATTTTCGGGTACATTGAAAAATTTCATGAATCTGACTGTGTCGAACCCTCAAAAACTCAGCATTTTCAAATTAACAATCTCAATTTGGCTGAAGTTAGAAAATTGCGAAAAGAAGAGATCAAAGAATCTGATTTTGATGTCGCTCATTTAAATCCACAACAACAAAAGGAAATTCTCCAAATTTTAGTGAGCAATACTGAAGTTTTTTCAAAATCATATATGACCTTAGGCTCTACAAATGAAGTAGTGCCCGAGTTTAAATTACTCCATGATTTCCCTATCCAGACTAAACCATATCCCATACCCAAAATAGCCAAAGAATTTGCTCAGCAAGAAATAGCCAATTTACTTAAAGTAAAATTAATTGAACCATCTTCATCATCTTATTCTTTTCCTGTAATCTTTGTTAAAAAAAAATCTTTGAAAGGGGATGACCCAAAAAATCTGAAATTTAGAATGGTAATAGACTATAGATTACTAAATAGCATAACTGAATCCGTAAAAATTTGTTTGCCCAGAATTTCTGAAATTTTACATGCCATTGCTGGCAGATCTTATTATTGTGTTCTAGATTTAAAATCTGCCTTTTTCCAAATTCAACTTAAAGAATCTGACAAATAAAAACTTGCCTTTTGCACGGAATTTGGCAATTATCATCCAACTGTCTTACCTTTTGGTACACGAAACTCAACATCCTTTTTCACTATGTGTATCATAAAGGCATTAAACGACCTAAGGGGGCGCAATATGCAATTTTTTCTGGACGACATAATTATTGCTGCTGATTCAATTTCTGAAATCAAACAAACCCTTCAAACTGTTTTCAATAGACTAAAGAAATTTAATCTCACCTTAGACCCTGCAAAAATGCAAATCTGTAAGCAGGAAATTGTTTATTTGGGTTTTAACTTAAGTAAAAAAGGTTTTGCACCATCTGATGAAAATATAAAAAAAGTTACAAAATTTCCTAAAAATGTCAAAGAGGTTCAAGCTTACTTAGGTATGATCAATTATTTTCGACATATGATTTACAATTTTGCTGAAATCACTCAACCTATTGTCAACCTCACAAAAAAAAATGTACCATTCATCTGGAGTGAAAAATGTAAACAAGCTTTCGAAAAGATTCAGAACCTTATGCTTAACAAACCTTCTTTAAAGAACTTCAACTCGGGTGATAATTTATATTTGGTGACTGATGCCTCTAAAATTGCAATATGTGGTATTCTATTAAATAAAGTAGGGGATAATTTTTTTCCAATTGAATTTTTTTCCAGACAATTAAATCCTGCAGAGCAGAAATATCCTTCAATTAGAAGGGAATTGTTAGCTATTTTTGCTTCCATAAAATTTTTTCATGACAAACTGTATGCTAAGACTTTCGAAATTTTGAGTGATGCAAAAGCACTTACTTATCACATTCACTTGGACAAACAACCTGAAATTGTTGCCAGGTGGCTTTTGTATTTACAACAATTTAGCTACAAAATTTCATTTATTGAAGGCTGGAAGAATCCAGCGGATTTTTTATCGAGAGTAATTCAGGAAAATAATTTTGTAAACAACCTCCAAACATTCAATGTTTCGGATCAGCTAAACAATAATAACTTAAAAATCCACCAAAGACAAGATAAACAAATTTTACAAATCATTCAGGAAATTGAGAACAATTCAGAAAAGACAAAATCTAAATATTTTATTGACTCACATACTGATCTTGTCATGATCAAATTGATCAATCAAAACAAAAAATTCAAATCCAAAAGTTTGGAAAACAAAATTTTAGTTCCTAGCTCTATGTTCAAAATTTGTTTAACCGAGGCTCATGCACCTCACTTTGCTACTCAAAAAACTTATGAATTCTTAAAAAAGAGATTTTATTGGAAAGGCATGTTCAAAATGACAAAAAAATTTTGTGAAAATTGCAGCCAATGTCTACAGCACAAACCAAAACAAACTTCAACAATTTACAATCTGATATCCAAAAAGAACCTACACCCTTCTGATTACTGTGCGATTGACATCGTAGGGCTACTTCCACGTTCATTAGATAATAAAAAATTTATTTTGACGATTATTGATCATTATTCTCGATTCCTAGAAGCTATTCCCTTAACTGACATAAAAATCAATTCCATCATTAAAGCTCTAGACAAATATTTTTCACTTTTTGGGATTCCCAAAGTTTTGATTTCTGACAACGGGTCAAATTTTTGTTCACATGAATTTGCAGAATTTTTGAAAAAATTAAATATTGAGCACAGGAAGAGTTCAATTTATTTTCCTCAGTCTAATGGACTCCTTGAAAGAGTTCATAGAACCATGAAGGAAAGCATTGCTGCAATGTGCAACAAAACTTTTGAATGGTCTCAGAAATTGTTAATTTTCAAACTCCATTATAATAACGCAATTCATTCAGCTACAGGTTTTTCACCATCTAAGATATTTTTTGGCAGGGAACTCAACATACCAATTAACATGCATAATGATCCAAAACTGGTTGAGGATCACAAGGAGTACTTAGACAGGATTTCCAATGAAATCAAAGAAACCAGGAACATTTTTAATAAGCACGAGGATCAATATTTTTAATCAAGAAAAAGGGAGAAAGAAACCAGAATTTGAAATTGGATTAAAGTTTTTGTTACCGCCTTTCAACATCCCAACTCATTGCAACAAAAGTATCATGGACCTCATGAAGTCATAAAAAAATTCAGGAATGACAACTACTTAATTAAAGATGAGATCAATAACAAAACAATGAAATTACATGCTAGCAAACTTTTTCAACAACTTGATCTCAATTTAGATTAAAATTTTAAATTTGTCTAAATAATTTTCTGTAATAAAAGTTAAAATAATGCGTGAAACTTTAAGTGATGGGGGGAAGTCTTTAAAAAAAAAAAAACTGTCATCTTTGTTTTTTCTGTATATGTTGTTTTGGCCAAATGACATTCTAGTTTTTTGGCAGGCTGGTTCCGCATTTGACTGGCAGAAATGTAAAATTCAATGATGAAATGATGTTCCAAGCATTTTGGACACAATTTTTTTTGTGATTTCTTCCTCAACTCAGTATTTAATCATCGCATAATCTTTTTGTGTACAAATATGAATAACAATTAAGGTTCTAACAATATCTGAATGAGATAAATTTTTGGTACCATGTTCTGATTGCAATATGTTGAAAGTGTTTCACAAAACAACATTTTTTTTCCTCATCAAATACATCATGTATGGGTATGTAAGGGGCTATCCGTGATGAATACACAGTGTCACAATTTTTTTCATAATGTGTTTGAGCATTCATGTTTTGTTTACATTTTTTCAAATGTGTTTGTTTACTTTTACATGTCATCTACGTGGCAGGATGATGTATGTCGATTGTGATCAGCCATGGGACACTTGCTAAACTTTTACGTAACCTATTTTCTTCAAATTTTTTCTTTCCGGGGGGGGGGGGATAATGTAACAAGATGCTTGTTACATCTCGCGTATTTAGTTATTTTAACCGAATACTTTGGTTATTGGCTTAGTCCTTGGTGACAAGCCTTTGCAATTTTATTCACGGTTCTTTCGGATTAACCGCTAGGCGTAACCACGACTTGTTACTTCTTTTTTAATTGCCTACGCGCTCAAAAATTTTATACCATTTTATTCTTTCGAAACACCATTTTAAATTATTTTTTTAATTAGTTTTTCTACCACATAGTTACCCTTTAACCACTGTTTATTTTCCACTTGGTTCCGTCGCTTTTCGACTTTACAAATTCAAATAATTTTAAATACGCGAAGGGAACTATTTACTCTAGCGGATTAATCTTCCCCTTTTCGCGCCTTGCAAGTGTGCTATCGCTGACGAATTCTGCTTTTCCCTGGCATAACGACTGGTAGCTGGTGTACGTGTATGACGCGAACCCGGGGTTGGGGGTTTTTCGCCTCTTCTCCGGGTAAGCAACCGTTCTGCCATCAAGTTTTATTTTAAAGTGCTTTTTAAGTTAACCAGCCCAACAATTATTATAGATTTGTGTATCACCATGTCTTCAATGTGCTTTGATCACCTGTTGACAACTTCACTTTGATCGCTTACGGAAACATCAAAAACTGCATAGGAGATGTTTGCCTTTTAACAAGTTTTTTTTTAAAAAAGTCAATGTGAGTTCGGCATTATCCTTCATTTAATCAAGCTATATTCTGGAGCCGACAGGCTACCATCACATCGATCTGCAATAAAAAAAATTGGAAGTATGCGGAGAGAGCAGCTACAGAAGAAATCGGTGCCTACAAAAAAAACGTTGTGAAGCACGCCAGCTAACGGTTCTAAAAAAACGTTATTTAAATCGCCATCCCGTTCCAGAACACGTATTCATCAAGTCTTCTTCAACAGAAACTTGCAAAAAATGATTTGATTTAATTTCTCCAAAAGTGACTCTCAGAAATTTTTTCATCTTAATAAGAAATTTTTTAGATACAGTGTGCAAGAACTTAAACCTGAAACTAGATGATGAGCTGTGTTTTTTTTCTACCGATGACTCCGCCCAACAACCATTGTGAATGCGTTTCGTATGTATCCCAGATGCAATATTTTCAGTTATAAATGTTTTGATGATTTACTGAAGTAAAAAAGATAAGTAGTTGGTATACCAATTTAATTAATTTTCTACCATGCCTAATATGTAAAATAAAATTATTTATTCAGAGTTACATCATAGCTTTGATATTATTTGATAATTGTCTGATCTTATTATTTGAAATAGTTTGATTGAATTATCTGCCACTCTAACTTATGATATATAAGTACCAGTTTGGCATAAATGCTCTAACACATTTTATATCTTAACACAACGCAATATTTTTTAGTAAACTAACCACTATACACACCATATACTTTATTATTTTTTTTTACTTATTGATATCTTTTTCATTTCGTACTTTCATTGGGTATTTAATGAATATTAATTTAAATAATAAGTTTCAGTGAAAGATGATTTTTGTTTAATAAATGCCAATATTATAACCTAAAAAATGTCAGCTTCGAAATTTTTATTACGTGAAGAGAAAAATAGAATGGCTGCTTTCCTCATAAATTGTTTAAGCACAAAGGCAAAACGTACGTTTTATACATAGTCTAAATTTCAGAAGTTATAAAGAAGCTCCTGCATTGGTGAACAACTTATGCATATTATATCGAATGTACACACAACTACGCATTGCTTCCTCTAAACTAGAAAACGAAACAGTCTTGGTGCCATAAAGATCATTTCAAATTTGAAAAGTCGGAATATCCTTTCGGCTTTTTGCAGCCAAACTGTACTTTTACGATAATCATTCAGGGCAATACCCAACGCCTAATAGGGAACACTGAATGGCCATGGAATACTCTTAAGTGAATCTTAAAATCCAAAGCTTCGTCGTAAAAGCCACTTTCTAATGATTGTTTCCCCATTTGTGAAGTTAATTTACTCCCATTTAGTTTCTACAAGCGCAAATTCACAAGAAAGGTTTTTTTGCATAATTTGAGACGTAAATCATGTACGAAAAGTACCACAGTTGAATAACTAATATCAATATAAACAATCTATTATTGTCTTATATAATTTTAAAATATAGTTTTGCACCGTAGCTTAAAATAAAATAGACAAAGAAAAATATAAAACAGCGAAAAGATTAAAAAGGTACAATAAAATCTTAAACTAACCCTGAACATGGCATAGATTCTAAGCAGAAAAAGACAGAAATCAGGAGTTGGCCTATATTCTTCCGAACTTTTCCATACATAAACAATCTGAAAACACTCTAATGTGTAAGAATTCATGAAAAAAAAAAAAAAAAGAACAGGAGCTGAGCTCCGTGAAATCCCATAAAAATTACATCCTGATACTGAAATCGAAGGGGAAAATTTAAGAAAAAGAAGAGGAAATAAAAAGATGATTCAAAGATGACTTACAGAAAATGCTCCGTATAGATTGTGACAACCATTGATTCGCTACAATTCATTTCATTTCAGAAAGTGTTGAAATATTTAAGATAAATGAAATTTCATTTCTCCCAATAAGTTTCAAATTCTATAATAAATCATTGTATCTTACCATTCTCACGATTCCCTCTGACAAAAGAAAACTCGAAGATCCAATTTTCTATCTTTTCCAACGTTTTCTTGCAAAATAAGGTAATTCTTATTGTTTCGTAAACGCATGAAAACGATTTATTTGATTGAAACTATTCTTTTAATGTTAAGCAAAACAAAAAGAGCGAGGATGTTTTCTGCTAGAATATTTAAACATAAGCAACTAAATAATTGCAGCCAAAATATTCAATTTTAGTCAGTTTCGAGAGACGGAGTCGAATGCGCAAGCAAGCGATTTCTAACTCCTTGGACTGGGGAAACTGTTTAAATAAGTAACAGAATGTCGTCATTTTTGTTAAGTATCGTAATGCTCATTAGTAGCATGAAATTGTGAAAGTAAAGGATGTCCAATTCTTATTCACTGAAGATTTTATAAATAATTATTTCTTCCAAAATCCGAAGAAAAAATAACGAAAATTTCATAGGAAAGATTAACGTAAAGGAACGTTTACACATTGAAACATTTACACATCTATATTTATTTTTTCTTTGCTCAAATAAGAAGCATATACACTGATGGAAAAAAAATCCCAACACCAAGAAATAATTATTGTAGAGTAATGAAATTTCAGCAATACATTTATATAGGTTAACGTACGTAATTGATTACAGTTTGAAGATCACAGGTTAATTTAAGCCCGAGAAGAGCCATTGCAGAAGTGAATTACAGGTACATTAATAACCGGTGTAACCGCCAGAATTTTGAATGCAACCATACAAACGTGCATGCATTGAATCATACAGGTGCTGGATGTCCGTTTGTGGGATGGAGTTCCATGCCTCTTGCACTTGGTAGATCAATACAGGGACGGTTAATGCTGGTTGTGGATGACGCTGGAGTTGTCGTCCAATGATGTCCCGCACGTTGGGTTACAACAGCAGTATGAGGTCGAGCGTTATATGGTTGGAAAACACCTCCTGAAATGCTACTCATGAAAGACAGAACAACAGGTTGAATCACCAGACTGACGTACACATTTGCTGTCAGGGTGCGTGGGATACCCACGAGAGTGCTTCTGCTGCCATAAGAAATTGCTCCCCAGACCATAACTCCTGGTGTAGGTCCAGTGTGTCTAGGCCGCAGACAGGATGGCTGCAGCCGCTCAGCTGCCCTCCTCCTAACCAACACACGGCCATCACTGGCACCAAGGCAGAACCGGCTTTCATCAGAAAACACAACAGATCTCCACTCCGTCCTTCAATGAGCTCTAGCCTGACACCACTGACGTCGCAAACGGCAGTGGTTTGGCGTTAGTGGAATGCATGCTACAGGACGTCTGGCTCGGAGCTGTCCTTGAAGTAACCGATTGGTAACAGTTCGCTGAGTCACTGTGGTGCTAACTGTTGCAGACGGAGTACGACTCGCTACGGCCATACGCCGAACACGGCGGTCTTCCCTCTCAGTAGTGCCACGTGGCCGCCCGGAACCCGGTCTTCTTGAGGCAGTGCCTTCCCTTGACCACTGCTGCCAACATTCATGCACAGTGGATGCATTCCTGCCAAGCCTTTCTGCAATCTCGGGGAAAGAAAACCCACCTTCTCGTAGACCTATTACACAACGTCGTTCAAACTCAGTGAGCTGTTGATAATGGCTTCGTCGTCTTCTTAAAGGCATTGTGGACTAACATCAACTAACTACATCAAATCTCGACGCTAAACAACGCTCAGGAACGTTACAGCGCGTATTTAAAGCAAACCTGATTTGCATCTTCCGTGAGTCGCTACTAGCGTCACACTGATGCGCCGAGCGCAAAATTTGAATCGACGTCATCTTTCAGATATATAAACACGCCTGCCAAATTTCGTTTCGCTAGCACAACTCCTTCTTGGTGATGGGATTTTTTTTCCATCAGTGTATATATATATAGGCAAAAGTCTTGAGACAATTTCGTTTTAGACATTTTTTTCAAATTTCTAAAGAAATATATGACAAAATATTCTATAACTTCGGTCACATAACAGGCATGCTTCCCCTCACACTTACCAGTAAAAGTTTCATAAGGCCGTGGTAGCCTAGTTGTTAGCATGTCGGAATTCCGCCTGGAAGGTCGAGTGTTCGATACCCGCTGAAGACCCACCATGTACACTTGGGGATACGTGCATGTAAAATCCGTGGACCCCAGTACCTCGCCCCGTGTGCATGCAATCCTAAGGCCTCGGCTAACAGGTAGGGGTCTGGTGGAAAAAAGTAGAAGTTTCATCACGCGTGCCGTTAGGAGACCCACAATAAATTGCAAAAAAGGAAAATGTTTTCGATCATCCTGTCTCGTAAAATGTTTGAAAAAAGCTGTAAATTTCACAGAAGAATTTACGTGCTGTGTACAATATTTATACCGGTTTTCATGAAACTAGCCACACATATTCACGAAGTTATAATCATTTCTTTCCAAAATGCCAATTTCCCCAGTATGTTTTGGCCTATAATGCGTAGAATTTTTCACGGAATCTCACCAGACTTGCTGAGAACAAACACACAAGAAAAACGTCATACTGAATGTAGAAATTAAAAAATATATATTAGATAAATTATGAGCATTTAAAGGAAGTAAATTTTTTACTTCGCGTGCGTGAGAGACAGCAGTTTTTAACTTTCATAATTTCATGCCTAAGTAAGGGCAAGTCATTAAACAATTTCAGTCGAATATCTTGAAAATTCACAGATATCGGCAATTTAGTGAAGTGTTTAATCTCCATGAAATGTTTGCACTCTTTTTTAATGAAATTTTGTTTTATACTATATTTATTTTATGATCCAAAGATTATGGGCTTATGACAAAATAGAAATAGTTATCTACTGACTTGAGGTATTCACATAAAATTTAGTTCATTTTTTAATGTCTTCTACATGTCTTGCTTTTGTCATCTTCGAAAAACAAGACAAACAAATGAAAAAATTTAAGCATGCAAAGAAAAAAATAATAAATATATATAATATATGAAGGATATAAAAATTAGTTTGTAAAGTATAAAATTTCAAATTCAGTTAGTATAGTTAATTTTCGTTTCATGTTCGATAATGTTATCGTTAATAAATAATAATAATAATAATAATAAATTTTTAGAGAGCATCCCCGTTCAAAAATTTCACTTCTCTACTAATAATAAAGCAGCAAGTATGTCTGTCTGTGACCGGCGTAGGGCCAAGACCGTTCGGATGATTTTCATGAAATTTGGCATGAAATTAGTTTGGAGCATGGGAAGGGACACCTCGGAGAGTTTTTTTCTGAAATTCGAATTTGTTCTTTTTTTATTCCAATTTATAGCCGAAAATTACATAGAATAATTCTTTTCTATCGGAAAAAGTTGTCGCATCCTTTCGAGCTTGATACCATTTTAAAGCGCGTAAAAAGCTACTTCAGAAAGAGTTTTCTGCTAAATGCAAAAATCCGAAGCCTCTAAATTAACTAGAAAAGAAGTTATAAGCGTTTTTCTCTGCAATTCGAAATTATTTTTTCACGGTAATTAACTTTAATTTTATTTTCTCCAGACGATTGATAAAGCGCTTGCTTTTTATTTTATTTGAATTGTTACCATACCGACTGGCTTATGATTATTCTTTTTTTATTGAATTAAAATTTATTTCTTGCGGTTTTTAGCATTTTGAGGAGCCAGTCGATTGTTAATTTATTTATTTATTTATTTTATTTCATTTTTTTGTTTTTTTTTTTGGATTTTGATATTTCTTCTTTTTTTAACGAATTAAAATTTTATTTCCTGCTGCTCACAGGCGATGGATAGCCTTATTTTGATTTCCTTATTTTGACATGTATTTTACGGGCCCATTATCCATACTGCACAGGGTTCTTTTAAAGAAATTTTATCCTTTACAGCGATTTTTGTTATTCCAACTTATTATTACTATTTATATTTTTATTTATTTTTTCTTTCCAGCGAATTAACACATATGTCATTTGCTTGAGCTCGGATGAAAGGTTTTTTCCGCTTTCAAAGCTTGGCCTGTTGCTGTTTGTTTCTGCAAGCTATCAATTTTCGTCTTTCTGTTTTGCTGTTAGTGAATAGATAAAAATTAATTATACTAAAAATTTATTAATTAAAACTATTCCAATGGATTATAATCGTCCTTTTTGTGTAGGTACTTGAACTAAACAAACAAAACGCTCTTTCTTTCTTTTTCCCTTTTCTATGGTGTGTGTTTTGTAAAAAAAAATGCTTAGATGGGAAGGATCGCTGGTTGATTGCCATGGGTGGCTAATTTTTAATTATGCGGACTGCATTTTAATAAATAACATAATTTACACATAAAAAAGTTATAGCTATATACACAATGGTGAACCGACTGTTTTTTTTCTTTTTTTAACACGGACATAGCCGTGCGGGTACCGCTAGCTAATAATAAAGCAGCTATTATGTCTGTCTATGGTGTGTGTTTGAGTGTTTGTCTGTCTGTGTCCGGAGTAGGGCTAAGACCATTCGGCGGATTTTCATGAAATTTGGCACGAAATTAGTTTTTAACAGGGGGGAGGGATGCACTTCAGAGCGTTTTTTCTGAAATTCGAATTTGTTCCTTTTCATTGTAATTTATAGCCGAAAATTACATAAAAGGATTCTTTTCTATCGGAAGAAATTATCGCATCGTTTCGAGCTTGATACCATTAAAAAACGCGTAAAAAACTACCCCAGAAAGTGTTTTGCTCTACCTGCTAAAATTTGAAGCCTCTAAATTAACTAGAAAAGAAGTTATAAGCGTTTTTGTCTGTAGTTCGAAATTATTTTTTCACGGTAATTAACTTTGATTTTATTTGAATTGTTACCATGCCGACTGCCTTATGATCCTTTTCTTTTTTAACGAATTAAAATTTATTTCTTGCGGTTTTTATCATTTTGAGGAGCAGCCGATTTTTAATTATTTTTTTTTTTTTTTTTTGGATTTTGATTATTCTTTTTTTTATAACGAATTAAAGTACTGCACAGGGTTTTTTTTAAAGAAATGTCATCCTTTATAGCGATTTTCGTTATTCCTTATTATTACTATTTACATTTTAATTTATTTATTTATTTTTCTCCAGTGAATTAGCAAACATGTTATTTGCCTATTTGGGCTCAGTTGAAAGGTTTTTCTGCTTTCAAAGCTTTTCTTGCTGCTGTTAGTTTCTGCAAGCTACAAAATTTCGTCTTACTGTCAATGAATAATAGATAAGAAATAATTATACTAAAAATGTATTAATTAAAACTATTCAAGTGGATTATAATAGTCCTTTTTGAGTGGGTACTTGGACTAAGCAAACAAAATGCGTTTTCTCCTAAATATTATCTCTTTCGTTTTGTTTATGCAATGCTATACATTTTAATAAAATAACATAATTTACACATAAAAAAAGGTACCACTATGTACACAATGGCGAACCGACTGGTCTTTTCATTTCTTAACACGAGCATAGTCGTGCGGGTACCGCTAGTCTTAAATAAAAAAAGACGCTGCTTCATGAATAACATTTAATGCACTACGTCTTAAAAAGTTTATTACTTTCACGAGTTCTGAAATTATGTCAAACACGTACCGAGTGTGTTACTACCCATTATTAGCCTGCTTTTCCAAAGTTTGAGTAACGCCGGCTGCTATTTGAAGGCTGTTAAGCAGATGTGGTATTTAATAGAGAAATTTTTTATGTTTACGTTTTTCAAGAAGCATCCAAGTATAAAAGGTATGTTGGCGTAAAGCACGTTGTCACTTTTCCTTTTCCACCTTTTCTATAGCTTTTAGTGTACTATGTCAGTTCATCGCAATAGAAATTCATTGCGAATTTTATCATTGAAGTTTAACTTAGTAAGTATTTTATCTATTAAACCATTTCAAAGTCTCTTCAGAACGCTTTCCTACCATTAGAAACAAATAACTTTTCAGTTTTTGAATAATTCTTTGATACAACATTTTACCCGAATCCTCATGTGTTTGTAACTACACTTTCAGGCAGAATACAAATTGTTTAAAAATGGTGTTGACAAGAATAGAGGGGTAATTTTTGGCCAAAATAAACAATATTTATGCTGCAAAATCTAGGGTCGCACATTCACTAACGTGAATTAGGCAACGCCGCTCCTAAGTCGCCAAATATCTACTTTCTCTTTAAGGGTTAACACAACTTACGATTTCCTTATTCTAATGCTTTTTCACTCTTCACTTTAGAGATATTAATATCCGCTACTCACAGTGGAATGCGTTCTTAAATTCCGTAGTAAATATTCTCTGTATGACTCTTGTTTATCTCAGAATCATTTTTTGATCAACCTGTAGCTTTTTCATTAGACGTGTGTCGTGAGAAAATAATCTAAAAGAACTAAATACAGCCACTTTTTTCTCCTTGTTATTTAACTGAGTTTAAAGCATTGACTGAAATTTTTCGATTCAAAGCATTTGGCTGATTTGAATTCATTAATGAGATAATTCGATCAATATTTCATCAAAGTAATCTTTAAGTAGTAATTTATTTAATTGAAAGTATCAGTTTTTGAAAGACAGTGCAAATTGGAAATCAAAAATTAAAGGGAATATTTCCCGTTTCCAGGACTGCTCTATGACCTTTTCAAGGGGATCAATGATTTCATTTTCTTCAAAAATGTGAACAATAAATGCGTTTTTAATTTAGCAATTCACTGTTCATACAATTGTATCCGACAGAGAAAATTTCATATACACGTTAAGTTGCAACTGTATACTTGAACACCTTAGAAACAGTTCATTGAAAGTCGCAGTAGGCATCTTACATTGAACAGCTATAGTCGTCCGCATAGATGCCTCAAACTTAAAATATAATCACCTGTTTTCCTTTTTCTTATCAAACTGATTTTATAACATTAATTAGAACTACTAGTTTTGAGACATTAATTGAAGCTACTAGTTGAAAGCTACTATTTTTGATTTAGCTTACGTTTTGAAACGTAAAGCTCATTTGAAATCATTGATTCAAATGAGCTTCATTTCCTTCCTAATGAGATTTTTCCATGGTCTGTTCAAGAAAAGAAACGATTACATTTCCTGGAAAAATGAGCCCAAACAACAGACCAACAGAACACATAAATTTGATGGATCCATACATTATTTTAGTAATTCAGTACTTATATGCTTGTTTATGGTAGAGAAAATGACATTTTAACATCTACCAAAATACATTCAGCCTAAACCTTTAAAAAGTTGAATAATCTTTAGAAGTTTAAAGAAGTTATGTGTCAGAATCAGGCAACATATTGTATCAAAAGAGAAAAAAAAATCTTATTGTATACCGCTATTTTGGAAGTTAGAATTATCCTTTCATTCAATCAGAAATATGTAAACAGCTGTCAAAACTGTATGCCATACATTGAATTGGTGGTCTAAAAGATGAACTATTGTTCATTCCCAAATATTGGCTTTTTTCGTGCCCCTTTTTAGATTTTAACAATGAAGCACACAATCTGAATCTGAACGCGTGGGACGTTTTTTCGTAACTGATACTTTCCATTGTAGTTCCATGTATCTCTTCAATAAGATTTTCTTCTCCATTTAGAAGTCTTATAACAAATTACAAGAATTGGTATATATGATTAAAATTATTTTTATGATGTTTTTCTTTTTTTTTTTCTAATTTTAGTTTTCTGAATTTCATTGAGCTTGCAAACAATCGTAAACTGATGCCTTATTGTAACAGCAAAAAATTAATGTTACTATATCACTGAGTATCACAAATGATTTAGATACTCGAACTTAAAAGAAACAAAATATAACATTTTCAGTTCTCTCTTATTGGTAAGATTTTAAATATTTATTTATAATTCAAAAAATAAAATGACTCGATCAAAAAATAGTGTGGACTAAATTTGGATTTTTCGCTTCTCCGTCTATCTAAATGATGTTTCCTTAATTTTGTTGCTTTACTATTAAGGCTCGACCGATGCATCGGCCTAGCCGATGCGTTTTCGGCGATTGTTCAACAAAGTTGCCATCGGCATCGGCAGCCGATGTTGACTTAAGAAAAACATCGGCATATCGGCCTTGAAAAACATCTAAAAGCCGATGCAAGGCCGATTTTTTTCGCAGGGACAACTTTCCAGAAAACATTGTGTCTTTAACTTTCTTTTTTCGCCATAACTAGATTTCTACTTCATACAATAACAGACAGCACATCAGTTAAAAAAAAGCTCAAAAATAATGTCATTCTACAAAGTATTTGATAAGAAAATCGGAAAAATAGTTTAAGCGATCGCTGCCGGAAAACCTTCATTATTTAAGTTATTTCTCTTTGAACAGAATATGTTGAAGTAAAAGTAATAGAGGCGTCTTATGAGTGCTATTTGTTTTTCGCACTAGGTTAGTTGCCTCATTTTTGTCCGTTTTTTGTTTAATAATGATAGTGCATTAGATGTCATTGTGCAATAATATTATACCATCTGCTTTTAGTTGTGTTGTCATGTTTCTTATTATTCCGAAATTGTAAACAATACAAAGTCAACTCAATCAAAGTACGATAATAATTTCAATTTTTACCAGCGTAAACTTTTTTTTTCTCTTGGCGTTTTTTTTTTTTTTTTTTGCTTCTTTGATCCCGCGTGTTACAGTTTTTCTGCAATTGTGCAACAATCTCATTGCATATTGCTTTTAGTGTGCGGTTATTCTCATTAATTCATTTTTAGCTTACAACATAGAAAAGATTGGTCCAAACTAAGAAAAAAAATTTCAAGTATAAATGTTTACTGATCGAAATTTTATGTGTCCAAGTTCGACTTGCAAGTTTTAAAAATTGAACTGTCAAAATGCGAGTTCGCGCGACAGGATTTAATGACATCTTAATAAAAATGCAAAAAATTTTTTATTTTCAAAGATTGATCAATGCATATTTTTTTTCAAAATACATCTCAACTTTTTTATACGATAATTATTTTAATTTTTCCCCGTTTATACTTCGTTTTTTTAGGGCTTTTTTTTTTTTTTGGCTTCTTTGATGCCTCGTGTTAGACAGCTGATAGTTTTTCTGCTGTTGTACAACAATCTCGTTGCATCTGCTTTCAGTTTAGAATATTTCTTGTTATTTTATAGCTAGTTTACAACATAGAACATATTGATAAAAATATGAATCAATTTTTCAGTATAAATGTTTATTCATCGAAATTTTATGTGTCCAAGTTGAACCTGCTATTTTCAAGAATTTAATTCTTAAAAAACGAGGTTGCGCGACAGGGTGGAATAATACCTTAATGAAAATGCTACAGTTTCATTAATTTCAAAAATTGACAACGTATATATAAATATATATATATATGTTTTTTCAAAATACATCTTAATTTTTATAAACGATCACGTGTTTTTCAGAAGATTGTTTGTCAACAGAAAACTGCTGGTGCTCAAAATATTGGTTTATTTCGGTGACCTTACATTGTGCTCATGAAAATATAAAGAACATGTCAAGTATTTCAGTGTAATTTTCAACTCACAAGAAAAAAAAAAGCTAATAAGATTAGTTCTTAGGACCCAGCATTCATTTGTAATGACAAAAAAAATCTCACGTCTAGGTTTTTAAAGCCATATTCAGTATTTCTTGGTTATGAACAGCGGAGCGCTCGAAGTTTTTTCATATTTTATTTTTATTTTAGAAAAAGAGCTATTTTTAGTTAAAATAACTTTTATAATGAAAAATAAATATATAATCGTTCCCGCTTTTCTTTTAGAAACGGGGGGAGGGATATTATGAACATATCTGGAGAGGAGGGAGTGAGGCCCGGACTGGCCAGGTCGGCTGGTCGGCGATCGCCGAGGGCCCCCGTACTAGGGGGCCCCCAAACGGGGAGAGGAACAAAATAATTTTCCATCTGAACTTCTTCTTTTTACAGATCTTTAATTTCTTCATAACTATTTGTCTCTGCTTCATTACGCTTTTTCCCAGAATGCTTCACTATCGCAATCTGACAAAGTTTTAAGACTTTTAGACATAACAGTGGTCGATGGCCCAATTGGACTTGCTTTGTATGAGCTTGTAAAATCAAAACTAGCTAGATGGGGCACTTCAAGATAAAATATTATTGCATGCTCATTTGTCGGAGCTGCTAACGTGAACGGATTTGATGACAGCCTATAAGTCAACTTCAAGAAGAGAAACAAAGACCAATGGGCGGACCTGGCGGCCGCCAACCAAGGGGTTGCCGAATTGAAAAGGGGCCTCTTCATTATTTCAGATTTCTTCCTACCCATACTGTAGACCACATGGATATAGGTAGGGCCTCGCAATAAATGCCGTTTCATGCAAATTGTATAGAATAGGAATTAGACGAAAAAATGAGCAATTCAAATACTGGGCACTCACTTTAATGTTTTCAAGAATATTTCAAGAGGGCCCCATATTTATTTCACTGCCAGGGGTCCCCAAACTTCTCATTGCGCTCTTGACAAAGATTTTACTTCTACTCATTAACTCATTGGATGACTTGGTTTTTTCCCCTTGTAATAGTGAAATATAAATCATGCTATGCTCAAACAATGTAATAATTTTTCTTTTACAAATTTTCAAAGCATCCGTGCGGGAAAAGGTGGGAGGGGGTGCCTGCAAGTGTCGTTTGAGAAGGCAGACACGTGTCTCTTCGATATGAGCGTTAACAAGAAGGCGGAGAGGGGCGCGGATTATTGAAAAAAAAGGTCATTTTATTCTGCATTTTTATGAGTAAAAGCGTTTAAACTTTAAAAAGTTTTAATTTGCTTCTTTTTTTCCCTAATATTTTTGCAGTCCCAAATGCGTTTCCTAAGGCCTCAAAATGCACCGGTTTGCATATAGTTTTCAAAATTTTCCCAGGGGAGAATCCCCTTGGACCCCCTTCAACTGTCTGAATTTCATATCTCCAGTTAAGTGGAGACCCTTCATATGGCGCTATCCCCCTAATGTTCATGTAAAAGAACCTGGTAGTTTCTCCGGGCCTGAAAAATTTTATGGGTTTATCAGTGCCCCCGCCCTCACAAGATGAAAACTCCCTAAAAAAATGGCCAGAGCATAAAAATTTACGAAATATGAGCAATAATTAGCTGGAGGGGGAGGGGCGGCATTTTTTAAGCTTTGCCCCATCACGCAAAACTCCAAGATCCGTTACTGGTGCTTGGACTTGAATAAGTTTAGACCCCTTGGGTTAATAAGAAGAGTCGGCGTTTTTCTGAGTGCGTCTTATAAAAGAATGGCAGTATGAGAGAAACAAATCAAGAGATAATATACTGTCCCGTGACAAACTATACAGATTACAAGAAAAACATGAACGACGACGATGGAGCAAAATTTGTAAACAACAAAACTCTTTCAGCAATTGTTGATGAGTTTTTGAGCAGTGAAGGGGGGGGGGGATGAAAATGCAGCAAAATAAGTTAATGTCATAATTGTTTTTAAAGACATATCTGTTAGAAGGTTTGACTGCAAGTCAAAATTGGCAGCAAAGAATTTGATCAGTCAACGATTTAAATTTAAAAATTATTGCTGTTTTGCTTGATTTGTTTCTAGTCCCTAACCAGTTATATAAGTGCTTCCAAACTCGTTCATTTGGAGCTTGGTCGAAAAACTGCTCCAGCCAGAAAAAATCAAAGGAGTGAAAAACAAGCTTGTGATTTAAATGAAATAAATGTTCATTTTATTATTTTTTCGTAGTACAAGCTAATAATACTTTTTAAATTTTAACTTGGAGCAAATCTATGTTTGATTTTTGAGATCATGTATATATTTTCAAAAAAATAATTCTTAACAAACATAATTTTGACTTTTCATTTAGCTAGAAGGGCTCATTCAGAGGGGCAGAGTTTTAGTTTTATAATATAATGAAAATTATATTCAAATGCTTTCATATAGTACTGAAGCATACGGCAACATTGTTCACTTAATAAATAGAGATTTATTATTTAGTAAGTGCTTTGGGCTTACTTAATGACTTTTCCCCTTCTCATTGTATTTTATAGTTTAATACTATAACTTCTCCAGTTTCTACGTAAGTGAGACATAGTAAAAATAGCATAAAATTTCGCTGTACTAAACAGTTAGTATTACTATAACTTTAAAACACTGTTTTTATTGTTTTCTCATTTAATATAAAAATGTCGCTTTAGTTTAACTACTTGTATAAGACCCTAAAAAGGGTAAAAAACAGTTTCCTGACACGCAATTTTCAAAAAATTTCCGGGGAAGAACCCCCCTCTAAGGGGCCCTTTTCCGTACCTGCCCGAGGGCCCCAGAGGGAGCCAATCCGGGTCTGGAGGGAGTTGACAATTTCGTTAAAGATACAAACCCACATTATTTGTTAGTCTGTATTATATCATCTGCATTCCTCTCCATGAAAAAAATAAGAAAATAAAGGCATTTGCAGTGCATGTTTTTAAGAGAAAATGTTGAAGGAAAGGGAATTAGACCCGATCCGATCCAATAGTTGGAGTTTTTTTTTTTTGCACAAAGATAAGACAAAAGAATTAAAAATCCTCTGATGTGCTTTTTTTTTTTTTAAACCTCCAAATAGTTTAACTACTTTACTAGAATCTCGAGTGATTCTTTTAGTTTTAATTATTATGTGAACTTCCCTCAAACAGTTTTACGATGCTTGAATAATGCATTTATGTTTTTATAAACATAAAGATAAATAAGTGATTTAATTTGACATTTTTGACAAGCATTCTACATGTTTTAATGGTTTAAAGCGACTTTTTTTCCCATCGGCCATCGGCATCGGCCATCGGCCAATGGAAGAGGAGAATAATCGGCAATCGGCCGTCGGCCGATCTTGGAACCATCGGCCAACAATCGGCATCGGCCTATCGGCCAAAAAATGCCATCGGTCGAGCTCTATTTACTATACACAAATTAAAAAATAATAAATCTAAACAATGAACATTAAAACTAGTATTCTTCACTTTAAGAATTTTTCCAGGACTTAAGCCACTAAGCCTGAAAAATGACTCATTCATCTATTTTTATTGCTCAAACATTTCTATTGTCCATGAAATCAATGTATGTCAGAAAACAATTTAAATTTGATAAAAATTCATTGCAAAACACACAAAACGCAATTTTAAAATAATAGAAGACATTTCACAAAAGCATTCCATCGCTTGAAGATGGATAGCATTGCATGACACAATATCAATCATGATGATGATTCAAGTCAACATTGTTTCTCAACTGAAGCGTGAAAAAAAAATGTTAGAAATTGTATTGTGAACGTTTGCATGAAGTAGGTCATAAAAATGCATATGACAAATTTTTGATGGAAAAGTAAACTAAGAACTAAAATTGACTCGTCATATTTTAGACGTCTTGTAAGAAATCAATTGTTGCAAAAATATTTTGCAATCGTATTGCTCATGATATTTTTGCGCAATACGATTTCTATTATAATTATTCATCTTTCAACACATATTTGCACACATCATGGAAAGTAAAGGTACTTGGGGAGGGGGGGAGGTAGGAAGAATTAATAAAATCAATTTTTTCTAAATGTTAGTTATTTAAATATTCATTTTGCCAGTGATTTATGCGAAATCAAGTCTAATAGTTGTAAAAAAATATCAACCATGCTAATCCACATCAATTCGTCACATATCAATGCACTGCAGTATTATTTCAGCGAGGCATACAAATTCGCCGCGCATGAATTCATTTTGGCGTCTGCTCATTGTGGTATAAACTAATGGCAATGTTAATAACTAATTAAAATTTTTGAATTTTTTTATTGTACAGAAAGCATTAATAAATAATTTTAATCGAGCTATTTTAACTTTTAAGTTACAATTTGTATACTTTTTTCAATTGAAAAAGAATATTCAAGATAAAATCAAACACGGAGTACCGAGTTTGAGTCCTGTCGATCAAGAACAAGATGTCAATGATGAGTTGATTTGTTTTGAATTTGTATTAGAATGAAAACACGGTGTGATGAGTTAACATGCTATGTAACAATACAATGGCTTCAAGAAAATTGCTGTCTAATTATATTAAAAAAGTTTCAAGATACTTTATTAATTCAACTTACATTTCATCAATATTTTGCGAAATACTAATTGCTATGGAGCATTCCTTTTCACTCCGGTGTGGTTTTATCATTGCCAATAATTAAGAATCTAAACCAATCTAAAAGAAAAACTAGCAGTATTGTTCTCATATTGACTAGCTTCAGTCCTTTGTAAATAATCTTCTCGATCTGATGCTTTTGCAAAAAGATTGAAATACAAAGATATTGTACAAAGAGTATGCGGTGAGCTATGTTAAGTATCTAAAAGCTACATCTTTGTTTTTAGACATAAATATCATACCACACTAAAGAAGAAAGGTAGTACCAGGACACACATCCCAGGACAGTTTCAGACGGGAAGTCACCCACTTTTAAAAATAAAATTTGTTTAAAAGATTTTATCATTATTGGATTTATTATTATTAATATTTTAAATAATCAAATAGCGACTTTCTTCTATTAAACAATAATGAAAAAATGTTACATAATTGTATTAGAATACTTTCCATTAAACCACAATATGCATCACAAGCTTGCATAAAAAATGTTAAAATAATTTGAGTTTTGAGACAAACCGGGAAACTATTAAATATCTTTAAGAGTATTATCGAAGTGGGAGAAGGGGCCAATCACTAGTACACCCCTTCCTCCTGATAGAATTTGAAAATCAGCGCTTATGACCTGTTTTCAAATAGAAATATAAATGTTTTGTTAAAAATTTAAACTACTTAAACTGGCGCATTTCATTCGTGTTGGAATACTATGAATTACTTTCAATTTCAGTCCCGCTACTCATTGGTGTTAAATTGTTCTATGAAAAGTTTCATTTGTCAATGTCATCTTTTATTAGTTTTAAAATGCTGTGTAAACATTTTTGAAACATCGTAATAGATTTTTTATTAGTGTTTGAATAATGCTTGACATCCTGTTCTATTTTTAGTTGAATCTCTCAATAGTGTTAAAATACTGTGTTAAAAAATTCCAAAATGCTAGTTACATCTTTTATTAGTTCTAAAGCACTGTATGAAAAGTATATTCCGTCTTAAACATATTACCTCTTTCGTTTTTGCTAAAATATTGAACGAAAAGCTTCCGTAATTATAATTTCGTCAGACATAATATGCTGTGACAAAATTTTCCAACATTGTAATTGGGTATTCTAAGTTATAACTAAATTTTTAATTAGTGTTAAAAAAGATAATCTTGCGTTTAAAAACAAAAGGATAACTGAACCACCATTATACATACAAAGTCACAAAACCATTTACCCCATAAGTATTGTTATAATGGACATTTTTGTGTGTCTGAAAAGGACAGGAAACTTAGATTTTGGTAAAAAAATAGTTTACGATATTTTACCCCTTTCTTTCTTTCATTGTTTTTTTGTTTCATTTAAATTTATCATAAAATAAACCACAAATTTAAATAAATCCCAATTGAGCAATAACTGTTTCTCTCTAAGCTTCAAAAGGTTAGTTCCAATTTGTCAAAACTTTGGATGATGTTTTATAGAATTGATTAATTATGGTTAATGTTTACTTTTACCGAAACGGCTTTACTTCCAGCAGTTGCTGATACATTACGTTTTTCCTTCTGATTTTTCTATCCATCATTTTACTCTCAGACATGACGTCATAGAGATTGGGGTAGTCAAGTGAAAGTCTTTAATCTCCTGGTGTTTCTCTCCTGTTTTATTTATTTTCTTTTTAAATTTGAAAACGCTTTTAGAATCTAGTTTAGGTGCATAAATTGCCGTTACTAAAATGTATTTAACTATTTGCTGTTGAATAAAGTATCAGTTTTAGTAATTGAAAGGTAGTATACCAAAAAGGTTTTTTTCATTCACTGCTATGGTAGAACTAACATGAACAAAATAAATAATAAATAAATAATAGTAATAATACGAGAATAACATATGAATAGTAATGAATAATTTAGGGCTATTAATGTAATTAATTATATGCGTTTGAGAAAACCGTGAATTATATTTGCTTAGATTAATGCTACTTATGCATCAGTTGCTAGTATGGCAGCATCGTTTATACGACGCCAAAAGGACTACCGGAAAACATCGTATAAACGATAACGTCATATAAAACGTTTACTTTTCTTGCTAAAATCAAGAGTTGGGATCACACTAAAACTTTGTATAAATGTGAACTTCGTTTAAACGATCATCGTATAAACGATATTCCAGTTATTATTTAGGTTAAGAGGAACAAGACCTTACAGCCCTAAAATAACTTAGAGCTTTGTCAAAGAACTAGACTCGTTGCCCAGAGGTAACGCGTGACGTTGGTTAGCCGCCGTGCTCAACTTCTTGCGTGATATTAAAAAAGAACGAAATGAAGTGATCATTGTAACACATGTGTAATGCTGTTTAAACTTGCTTTTTCCTTCAAATCGCGATTCCCTCAGTTGCTTGATAGTCCCTCAGAGAAGTCCCATGAAAACATTAAAGTAATTAAAGATGTATGAAAGGCGGATTCCAATCGTTGATGGAGTCCCAGAAAATTCGAGGAAACCCCAATGGTTTGTACTATTGATGGACATCCCTCGATGAAGAATATGGGCCATGTGCGAATTGAAAACAATAACCTGGAAGAAACAATAAATAGTCTTTTAAAAGAAACACTCACAGAATAAAATTCTACTAGATGGGCACCAAAGAGTCTCTTCTTTAGCACAAGAATACAACAAGCAGCAGGAACTTTGAGTTGCTTGTATTCCCCACAGTTAGATTGAAAAAGTAAATTCAGAATTACGTTTTCACACAAAAGAAAACAAAATCAACTTAAGGGAGTAGATACTTAATCCGTGGAATCTACATGACAATTTACGACATATGCATTTGGAGACGGTTGTATTAAAATTGAAGAAATTACTGCACAATGCAGTCATTTGTCGCATAACGTTCTGTAAACGATTTAACGCTAGTAAGTTCAGTAAAACTCCTTATAACTTTTTTTCACAGTATATTTGCTTTATAGGTACTTAGTCGGCGCCATTGATTCTGGTACACAGTTAAACATTTTTCGTTAGTGGGAATCAGGAAAACAAGCTAAAAAAATATATGGTTCTCATGATAATATATGATCGTTGAGTAATATAAAATTCTATCGAGAGCCCGCTGTTGTGTTTTCAATTTTGTAGCGTTATTAATGAAAGTAAAATTTATTTAGCAAGATTTAATTTCATTTAAGCTTTTGACGTATAAGTGTTAGTGGGTGGGAGAAAATAAAACTAGTTTATTACAAAAGCAGATGATATGCGATTCAGTTTTTAAAAGGGAGAAAAAATAAAATTACATTCTTGAAAGTGGATTAACTAATATAGAAATAAAATACTTTATTTCTGAAGAAGGGATGAGAAAAATCTTCAGCAACGAACAACTATCAGTAAACCTTTCAGTAATCTCCTTCATCGGAATTGTAGCTGTCAGATAGTCAACTATAATATTGTTTAAAACGTATCTTCAGTCTATATTGTGTGTCTCTTATCAGACGCGTCTTTAAGGTTTAAACTCTTGGCAAAACAGAAACTTGAACTATTACTAAAACATATTAATGCTGCTTGTAATCTCATATTAATCATATCAGATCGATGTCTGCTCCAAATTTGCAAGTAAATAACACGCGTTCAGAAACGCAAGATAAGTTATTTCTGTGCGATAACTAGTATAAAACACGTTAGCTCAACAAAAGTGGTAACTCAGAGTCTGCAGCAGGAGTACACGGGATAATAACCATGGGCTATGCAGAAAAAGGGACCGCAAAAAGCTGCACTAACCTATCGATACATATAAGACAATAAGCTGCTTGTTTTTGTCTGTTTCAAGCTCTAAGTTGTCGCCAAGTCACTAAATGGTCGCTAAGAGCATCACCAAACGCTAAGCAGCTGCTAAAGGAGGCTGCCAATCGCACAATCTGCTATCGTTTGGATCTAACTTTTAATTCCTTACACACTGCGATGGTATTGGCTCTTTTCCAAAATAAGAATTCCTCCTCTTTACGGCCTTGTTGTTTTCAAGAAGAAATGAACTCTCTCAAGCTCAGGCGTGATCTTACCAGAGCCATACTGCAGCGTCAAAAAAAAAAAAAAAAGGCAAGAATTTGTGTCTTTATCTTTTCTCTATGCAACACAAATACTTATTTCTTCTTCTGTTTGTCAAATGCATTTTTCTATTGAGAATCAGACACACCAGTGTGTATGTGTGAGAAGTTGGACTGAAAAAATAACATTGTACGATAGTTCTTATATGAAAAATTGAACATTCTAATTTGGCACTTCTGTTTTAGAACTTGTTGAGGAACCTGAAAGAATTACCGCTGATGAATTCCGTAGTTTTGTTGAAATTTCAATTCTCGTCTGAACGAGTTTGAATACGAGAGCAGCTATATTTTCTCTACAAGTTGGTTTTAGAATTAGAGCAGTAATAGGATTATGAAATATTAGTAGGTTCACACAAAACGTTTTGGCGTTTTTCTTAATAAGTACGAAATAATGCTATTCTTAAAATCATAATTTAACTTAAATTAAGTATTAAAGCAATTATATTTAATTTGCAAAATGACCAGAGAATAATGAGTACAATTATGCGTGTATAGTAATTTATTCCAAAAATCAGTTTTCAGAAAAACCAGTGATAGATTTGTTTTAATATTTCCATTTGGCGTTAAAATAAATCTTTATTATCTTGAATCTGTTACTTATTTTCACAAAAGAAAGCGCTAAAGGAATAAAAGGAAGCTCATGTTGTGAATGCTTTGTTGACGTTCCAGGAAGAAGATGTCGCACAACTAGCGTAAATACTATTTGTTGTAGGACTGGGACAGCATTAAATTGGTAGTTCTTTTTTTCAAGAAAATAAGCAAAATGTAGAATTTTACTTGACATTTGCAACATTTGCTCAACTAGATTTTTTTCCTGAGTGTGTATTGGTTTGGTTAGTAAACAATATACTACATATATTTCTATAACTGAGAGCCATAGTATATTAAGTTTATTTTTCGAGTTTTTGCTATGAAGTTGAAAAATAAACATTTTTAGTACTATGAGACTATACTTTTTCATGCGAACGTTAGAATAAAGATGTCCGATGGGAGCTTTAAAAGTTCGGAACCCTCATGTAGCTAGTGGTTTTGTCGAAAAATGAACTAAAGATACTATGGGTCTATGGTACATATATATATATATATATATATATATATATATAAGATTAATGAGTTATTCTTTTAATCATTTAACTACTGTCAATATTCTACAATAAAAGATTCTTATAATTTTGCCTTTTTTAACTTAGACTAAGGAAGTATTGCAAACATTGCTCCTGACTTTGGTTTCGGGGAGGAAGGGGGTACTAAAATTAGTAACCTCTGGTTGCATCCCTGCTTCACGTGGGCAGTTTTATCTCCAACCCTCATTGATTTGCCAACTAAACATTTTCCTAGATTTCTCCCATGTAATAAACAAATGTGGGACAGCTACAGTAAGAAGTTCCACAGGAAGGCAGTAGTCTTTAAGATGCTCTGCAGTAAAATTTAACTCTCGAAACGAACTTATTGAAATTGGGCAGTTTCTAGAGTGCCCATGCATCAACGCTGCTAAAAGCAGTAGTCCAAAAAATAACGTATTCAGTCGAATCTTGATCGATCGTTTTTGACGGGAGCAATCCTTTCAAACAGCATGTAGGTTAAAAGTATGAATGTGGGTTAGTATAAATCAAAACGATGCCGATAATCGTTACAATCAGACCTTACATACGGGAAAACAATAGATGCGGTAACGATAAATCAAGGTTCTACTGTAATATGATTGTATAATTTACAGAAAAGGCCTTTTTGACGTGAATACGTCTTTATATTTGCTACCATACGGGAGCAATCCAAAAAATCTAATGATAACAAAATCGGGGGATACAGTTTGGCGTTGTAGTTTCGAATCTATCCTCTACATCCAAAATTAAATAATACCACTGGATAGCTAAAGGATAAAATAATTCATTACTATAAGCGAGAATAGTGATGCATCGCGGGGGGGGGGGGGTGGTAAAGAGGGATGCGCCGTCATTTTGAGTTTATTTTGCTGCGTATCGAAATTTGCAATTAGTATAGCTTTTGACTCGTAGAAGCTACGATGTTCGTTTAAGTTTTAATCATCAGCTGTCGGAAAAATCCATCCATTGTATATAAAACATTAGTTCAAAGTAGTGACAGTGAATATAATAAGGTGTTAGAATAAAAAACATATCAAAAATATATAGATAATGTCGGCTCATATGCGTCGAAAAGCCAAAACTGTAAAGTTATTAATTAATAAAGTTATATTGTAACACAATATTTATCTGTTTCCTTGCTTTTATTCCAAATACATAAATAAAAATATTTTATTTAAAATATATAACCCGTTTCATAAACGTATTCACGTACAACACACGACCGTGCCCATGTCACAGCCATACCCCACATTTTTTATTATGGAAAAAGAAGGAAAGAGAAGATGATATAAGAAGTTTTTTTCTATTGTAAGTACTTTTATTAGGAAAAGTTGTGCTTCTCCAATAGCGAAACACCAATCATAATTCTTCGCTAAAATGCCAAAAGTGATTATATGTTTTACAACAAACTCAAAGCATTACCGAATTACCGTTTTCAGCAAACAGTTATCCACTAATTTCAGTTATTCCTTACACCAACTTTTCTACGATGACTCTTCTCTTGTTGACGATGACACCAGCTCCCGTTAATGGAAGCATGTTTGAAGGCATTGCGATTGTAGGTTGTGCTTTGTTCCCCCCTTTCCGTTAATCGGGCAGTGGAAAGGGATTGGTTGTGACCCCCTTAACCCTCTGACTGCTTTTTTTTTTTTTTTTAGCGCATTCCATTCGCTAAATATTGGTCTACTTTATGCAACTAAAGCCATCTCTGGAATAAAACCTTAATAAATGTCCAAATACTTTCGAAATTGCATTACTGACGTTTTAACGATGAAACAGCGGGATAATATTTTAAATGCACTTAAAAAGCTCATGCCCGAGGAAATCGCGGGATGAGCAAATTTCCTTACATTTACGCTGCACGTAGAAATCGCGGGATAATCAGTCACAGGGTTAATAGTGGAAAGTCGATATAAAAAGCCTTGCGACCCCTTGATACAACATTTTAATTATATTATATTGAATCTTATAGCACTTTGATGTAATTTAAGGGCTTTTGTTTAATAAAATGATCATTAATTTTGTTGGTCAGAATGGTTTTCAGTTGGTTTTTGTTGGTCCCCTTATTCGTGAAAACGACCCCCTAGGGGCTCCCAGGGGGGGGGGATCGTATATCGACTCCCAGGTCGAGAAACGATGCCTTAAATATACAATTTGTAGCACACCTAATGATCTGTCGAAAAAGCATTATCATTAATGGTCAGAGATCTGAAGCGGAGCAACTCCATTTTGCTTGCAGCTGGAGCGGAGCTGGGGCATGGAAATTTATAGTGCTCCACTGCTACGATTTTTTAAATTAAAATTTCATTAGAAATGTTTAAACTTCCCTTTTTCGCACAAGCTTAATTTGGAATAAACAACGATAAAGAACGAAAATTGATTCCTCATCTGAGAAATAGTCATAAATAGTTTTTTGTTTGTTAGTGGAAACAAAGTTCTTAAATTAAATAAAGATGATAAATATTTTGATTCCCATTTAAACTATTCGGCGCACGGGCGGAGCTGGAGCAGAACTGGAGCAAGTATTTAGAAGTCGGGGCTCCCGTTAATGGAAGCATGTTTGAAGGCATTGCGATTGTAGGTTGTGCTTTGGCCCCCCATTTCCGTTAATCAGGCAGTGGAAAGGGAATAGTTTTCTACAGAAACATCGACTTGAGAAAAATTTATCAACGAGGGAATGACGTAATAAACCGCCCCCCCCCCCCACACACACACTGGAATCATACATCTTCACCCTCGTGTCTCCCTCCCCATTGAACGGTATCATCGATAACGTTACAATTTTTCAAAGCTTTGACTTTATAAATTCGAAATGTATATTGTGCGTATATGTTATAAAATAACGGTAATGATAAATAAATTAAAACGTATAATAACTACCTTAAAATTTCTAAATATGTGTTACACTAGGTCTTATACATATTTATAAATTTATAAGATTGACTGCAACATTATGTAGCTTGTAAAATTCGTATTTTAATGGATTCTTATATTTAAGGCAACGTAAATTGAGCATACGAAAAAAATACATATATCTAGATAAGTCATGACTATTTAAAATATGTCTAAATTTAATGTAAAACGTCAACAAAAACAAAGAGCAGGAAATCTGAAAAACACTAATCCCCCACTATTATCTGAAGAATTCCGTCCAAAAGAAGTGCAATTTTAGAAAAAAAAATAGAACGCATGGAAAACAACTTACGTCTGAGCAACAACAGACACCTATTTCTCCATTCCTTGCTGTAAAAATCCTTGAAAGTCAGAAATCTGATACTTTAATCAGATTCATTTTTCGTTTCACTCAATAAAAGAGCGAATTTCAGCGACAGTATGCAGCACATTGGTTATGTTTACATTCTCGAACACAAACCATCCTGCGTCTTTTCAATACCGAAAACCAAAGCTCCGCATTGCAACAACCTGTTGGAATCGCCTCAACTAAAGTTCTGAGCCTGCTTGGAAAGCTAAAAAGCGCGCCTCAGGGATGATTAAATCCAGAGAAACCACTTTTCACCACCGCTACTCCCTTTCGTGGGACTACGTAATGAGCGTTTGCTTGTTTTCCGTGTGTAGACAGCTTGAGTTCTTTCATTTGAGACCTTGGGCTTTAGCAGAAGGAGGTGGAAACCATGTGTTGGGACGATGAGTAAATTTTTTTCCTACGCTGTTTTGGGGTGGATGATTTTAGAAGATGACTCTCTAATCCACTATCAAATTTCGATTTTTTTTTACTTAACATGATTTGAATCTTGATTCATATAAAGTGTGAGATTTCAATGGACCATCTTCAAAATGTATGTTCTTATAATTCCCAATGCACAAGTTCATAGACATGCCGCATGGGGGGTCACCTGGCAGGGGCAAGGCCGTATCCAGAGGGGGGGGGGGGCGACGGACCCGGCCGCCCCCCCCCCCCCCCGAAATCCCAAAATTTTTCGCAATGTAGCATATATTCTTCCCTGAAACTTTCCCCTACACTAGTGTTTCAAAGTCAGGCCCCCCCCCCCGAAAAAAATTTCTGTCTATGGCCTTGGGCAGGGGTATCATGGTACCCCTCGTTAATTCATAACAGAAATAAATAAAATTATCCAAATTTTTGGGCTTTAGATTCACGAATTAAATACCACAGGTTCTTTCATAATTCTATAAAAATTTCCTTGGGTGAGCACCCGTAACAACCATTTAAATTTAACCCACTAGACCTTAGATACTGTAGTACCCTTTTCTAAAGCACTACGCACGACTATGCGGAAGTCCATTAACTATTTATTCCTTTATTTCTTAATTCTTCAATATTAAGAGTTTTCAATGTTTCGCACGTCTTGGTCTTAGGCCCGTCGTTTCAAAAATTTCCAGGGGAGGGGGGGGGGAGGTAAAAAGTCAATTTTGCATTAAAAAGCAACAAAATAATGAATATATATGTATACATACATTGTTGCGCAAGCCAGGGGAGGGGCAATTGACCCTCCGGACCCCCCTAAATGACGGGCCTGCTTACTCTCTGGTAGCTAGAGTTGCCAAATTTAAAAACTACAAATACGGGACAGCAGGAGCGCACCGACCAGGGGGAGGGTCGCTGTCCGGGTACTGGATATCCGATATCGGATGCCAAATATCCGGTATCCGACTAATTTTTAAATAACCAGAATTCAATATCCGGCCACTGAACGAAAGATGTGGTTTTCCGGAATGTCAATTTTGAATTTTTAAATTTAATTTATTAGCATATTTTGATAACATAGATAAATAAAAAACTTATCACGCATTTGGAAACTGTGGGTAAAAAATGCATAGAAATTACAGGTTAAAAACATTTGGGCAGGATATCCGGTACAGACTCGTCACACAATGCTCACCGGATATCCGATGTCCGGCAAAACCAGTATCCTGGCAAAAATACGGGACATTTGCCCGTATTGAAGCTCCCCGGGACGCGGTACAATTTCTCAAAATGCTGTGCCGAAAAGCTGGGACATTAGGCAACCCTGCTGGTAGCTCTAGATAGGAAATTCAACTGCAATAATTATCCTATTGGTAATTGAAAAATCGCCGCTTGCGCCAACCGCTTGGATAACTCAGGTAAAAGAGCAGTAGAACAGTGACTCCAAGACCCCTTTTGAGGCTCGGCTCCATCATGCGTATTTTCGAGTTCAATTTTTAATTTGAAAAATATTCAATATTCAATGTTAATCTTTATCTTTTTCCTTTTTTCTTTTCTGATAATAAAGCAGAAAATATGTATGTGTGAAAGTATACCAAAGACAGTTGACAAATTTCACATATTTTTCTGGTTTCTTTTTCTAATTTTTTTAAGAACTTAAAATTTCAAAATGCTACTTATATCATTTTTATTTTTAAAATTATCTTTAAACGTTCTCCCCCTCCCCCTTCCCATGGGCTTCTGACCTCTAAATAATCTCATTTCAGTGGCATACAGGAAAATACAATTATACAGTTGCAAGAGTATCAAAGCAAAATTTCTGTAAGAAACTAAGTTAATGCTTTTGTTATAAGTGCTGTGTACCAGTTGAACAACAGGAATCTTATCTTGTTAATCACTGGCATTCAGTCTCTCTTCGGGATTTTACAAGTAAAGGTTTGCATTGGGGGGGGGGAGGGGGGAGGGATTAAGAAAAGAAAGAACCCCATTATTTGCTCTAAAACGGCAATACCTTTCGTCAGATAAGAGGGTTCATCCCCGGTTTCGCCGACACTAAAATTTCCTTCCCCCACTCGTTGACAAATTCCCTCGAAGAGGGAAAAACATTCGTCGGTTAATCACCGGTTTCGCCGACAGAAATTTCCATCCGGGTCATTTCATATTAAGTGGCAATAGTTCGGCGGGAAATTGGAGATACACCGTTTATTCCTGAATGCTGTTGAGTCCAAAAACACTATTTTAAATGTTTGTTGTTGGAAACTCCAAAAAGACATTAAAACAAAGGTAAAATCTTCTTACCTTTGCTTCCTCGTTCCAACCCGTAAAACCCGGGGCTTGCCACTGTTGAATAATATGCGCCCTGTTAGAGTCTCTGTGGTATTCCATACAACATTTCAGGATTTTAAAGGACTTTTAAGACATTTATTTTTCCACATCAACACATACACAAGACAATACAGAAACACAAGAAATTATTTACATGTAGACCTATTGGCATTCCGAGATGCCTCGCACTTCTAATTCCAGCTGGCTCTCATCTTCAAGTATTTTTTGAGGGAGCAAGGGGTTTTTTCCGACTTCAAGCGTGCATGCGCTGAACTTTGAGAGTCGGAGTCGGTATTCCCAACATTTGTCGTTTCCAGAATTCGGTTAGCAGCCATATTTGTTTACCAAAATATGATGCTTTTTGCGTTTGTAAGGGTTTTGAAAAGCGTTATCAAATAGGTAGAAAGCCTAATTTCACAAAAAACTCAATTTTCGTTGTTTCAATTGGGTTCCTAGCACCCCTCAAACAATTATAATATGCAGCAGAATCAATTTCAAAAATATAAACAAATTAAACGCAATAAAATAAAGTTTTTGACTATAAATAGTTCAAACAGATAACTTTGACATAAATTAATTGCCTAATCTCTCTCTTTTTAAATTTTCAAATAATTAAAATACTTTTACCGTGCTAAAACAAATAATTTACTATTCTTACTAAATACCCAGCAATATGCTTATTTCAAGGCTAGGAGTAGGTTGGAAAAAAGAAATGGAAATTAACTAAGAACGCAATTCATACAAAAATTGGGACCGGTTATTGGGACATTAAATGATGCACTTTCAACAAGAATATTTTATTACAGCTAATGTTTGATAACTTTTAAGTTGGACGGAAAGTTCTGTCGTATTTTAAAGAAAATATAACTCATGTGGAACCCAAACACTTCGCTTTAACACAAACCCAAGAGATTTAATGTGATATCCAGCAGTTGTATGATGAATGCCAAACTCTTCTTCAATTTCTCGACTTGTTAAAAGTGGATTATTCGTATTTTAGCGGGGACATTTAAAGATTGTGTAAATTATTCTGAATGCATAGAACAAAAATGGCGTAAAATCGAAAAAAGGATGGAATGGGATAATTAATTGTCTTTATTCTGATGTGAATTTTTTGAATTTCTCTATTATTAATATCGGTCCGTGTCTGTATGTCTGTGTATGGATAGATAATAAGGAATTTCAATGTCGTGTTGTATTTAAGCTCGCGCAGCGCTGGGCGTATAACGGTTTCGTAGCAAAAATCGAACGCAAAAAAAAAAAAAAAAAAAACTACTTTTTGGGAGCATTGTACTTAATTAATCTATGATTTTAGTTACTGTTACTGTTGCTCTTATTTAGGCTCGCGCGAAGGCCATTGCTTAGCATAACATTTTTAGGGATTGTTGCTTAGCATAAAAATGGATTTGCAAAAAAAAAAAAAACCGACTTTTTGGGAGTATTATCCTTAGGATTCAAGGAACTTTTGACCTTATATGTACTTCTTAGAAATTCTACATGGACTATTAGCGTTATTTCTGAATTTTTCTCTTTATTTGTTTTAGCCCGTGCAACGCCGGGCGGCACGCCTAGTTAATTTAAAAATAAGAAGCGTTGAATGTCCAAAATAAAACTATTTATAAATCTGAATGCTTCCTTAAAATCTTTTCATTGCATGGATATTACCCCCATTTCCCAAATGTTTACTAACACCTTCTTCACACATATAATTTAATTAAGGGACTAAACAAAAGATAGTTGTTTTAATTCAAATCTGTACTGCAACTTTATATTTTAAACAAACATAATTAATATTAGTTTTAAAAAACATTAACGTACCGCCGAATTTTTTGTGGATCATAATCCACAGTTAATCATTTTAAAAATTTGAAATTTTTTTGCAGTGTGTATCATGCTGCTCAAAGATAAATCAAATAAGTTCGTCGCAAAACCGAACAAATCAATGCAAAATAAAATCCAAATCACCACGTGCTTCTGCACCAGCGGCGAGTCATACTGATAAGAAGGGGTGGACAAAAGGATTACGGCGGCGCTGGACTCAGCCTCAGAGGTAACGGAGCCAATGCTAAGTCTACGGGGTTGTTGACGGGGAAGTTGATTGATCGTTGCTAATTTGCATTTCAATATTTCAGCAAAATTTTTTCGGCATAAGATTCTTTACAACGTAAAAAATAGCGCGCGTTATTTGAATTTTGTTTTTCTCTTAAAATTTAATTTTAAATAGCAGTTAAATTTATGAACTGAAAAAATACGAGGTGCTTTTTGTTTAAACTCTTCATAAGAACTCAAGATCAAACATTAACGCAAAATGAAAAAAGGCACGCTAGACAGGAATGTTTGGGCTTTTCAGACGTACCTTTTGCTTATTCTCACTAAGGGTAAGAGTAATGGTCAACCAAAAATGGAGAAAATTTGTAAAAATCGAAGCATTTCTCTCTAAACCACGCCTCCGCGGGCAATCGAGTTGACGAGGGGAAAGCAGTTAGGGGAGAGTCTCAGAGTGCAATTAGCGCCACTACAGAATAATGGAACACACATGTTTTGGGGGAGGGGGATGAGATATCCCTTTCGGGCTAACCGGTTCAAGACTTCCCTTCAAGTAGGTTCTTTGTGTTGTTGTTAGTTGAAGGGAGGCTGGAATTATCTATACCTGAGAGACGGCTATATCTATACCGATCGATTGGAATTACTGACATTGACATACAGATATTTCATATGCGTAAATACTTGTATATATATATATATATATATATATATACATACATGTATTTGCGCATATATGTACATCGGATATATATAGCAGTTGCATTTCTCATTTTTTACAAAAGTTTTAGTTTTTATGCTGCATTTCAAATCATTGTTATTTTGTTTCGTTATTTAAATCTTTAAAATGAGCAGCCGATATGATATAAAAAACGTGCTACGAAAGACCAAAACCTAAGGGATAATGATGTCACTCTTCGATGGGCGGGGGGGGGGGGGGGGTGACGTGAAATTGTGACAAGGGGAGGGGGAAACAAGAAGTGTGACATCATGCTTATGCAACACACGTGACAAAGGGGTGAGGGGTATGTTGAAGCCAGTGGCGTACGCAGAATTTTTTAAAGGGGGGTTCATAATTTTCTGAAACTACTAAACGAAATTCGAGTATATAATAAAGCACTATTATTTCGGGGTCAAGGGGGTTTAAATCCCTAACCCCCCCTGCGTACGCCCCTGTGTTGAAGTGTGACATTTTCTGACAAAGGGGGAGAGGTCAAATATATCTGAAGAAACGTTACATCATTCATGAACAGTCTAAGATTGCCTGCATTGAGAAAACTAAACAAGAAAAGGGTTCTGATTACCTAACAAAGGACGGCGAAATGCATTGTTTAAAATAATGTTTCAAATATTACTCTTTAAAGAAAAAGAAAAGTATGCAATATATTATAGAAATGTATGGCAAACCTGAGTATGAACAAAAAAATAGATAAATAAACAATTGATAAATTTCCTAGTCGGGCCACCGACCGTTTTATATTTATTATCTCTCTAGGGACCGCTCATAAATGATGTCACGCTTTTTTCCCACATATTTGACCCCCCTCCCCCTTTTGTCACATGTCACGCTATGTTGCATAAGCAGGGATGTCACACTTTTTGTTACCACCTCCCCTCCCCTGTCGAAGCGTGACATCATTTATGAACGATCCCCTATATATATTTCATTTTTCAAATACAAATATCGTAACGAAAATCACAGGCAAGTATATAAAAATGCATTTGTAGCCAAATTACGTTTCAAACGAACGAGGAAAAAAAAGAGAGAGAGAAGGAAATATTCAAAATGTTGTAATAAAAAGTCAAAGTCACATCAATAGTTTGTTTGAAGGTAAAAAAGCAAAAATTCAGAAGTAAGGTTTAGGAATCATGATGTTTAAGATAAAACAAATCGGAAAAAAATATTTAAAGTATTCGTGTAAATTAATACCACAGTGTGAAATGTATAAGTATTTTGCTGAGGCCGCAAACGTTTGTATTTCAAAGAAATAAAAAAATGAGTCGATATTAGAAATTTCACAATAGAAATTAAAGCAATCAAACGTTTTTCGAAAAAGAAAAATCAGGAAAGGAATGCTACAGCATTTTTATGTGAAATAAATTAAAGAAAGCAAGTGTGTGGTGTAGCCACTAGCCAAGGGATGATGAAGTCAGAACTCCCTTCCTCACACACACTGGACACATTTTTTTTTTTTTGTGTGTTAGTCATTCAATTTCGAAAATTTTTTGAAGAGCTTTGGAACTCTCTTACCTAAGTACGTCACTAAAGGTAGCACAACATGCATTTTTAAGATTTCGAGATTTCAAAAAAATTCCTGGAGAAAGTTCTTTAACCCCCATTATTTTGATGTCAGCAAATTGAATTTCAAAATAATTCAGTAAACAAGAAGTTCCGTCTAGCCTACGAGCCTACTTTCCCGTATACACCAGCTTCAAATTTGTAATCTACTTATCTCTCTCTCTCTCTCTCTTTCTCGTTTAGCTTTAATTCTTAATTGCTTCAAATATAGCTTTTTCAACGATTAATACATATTCATTCAATCGTTCATTTATTCATTCATCCTTTTGCTTATTCATTTAATCATTCATTAATTCCAAAATATTCTTGAAAATCTCGATCAAAATATTTCATAGGAAAATAGGCTCGTCAGTTCTGGATGAACTTTCTATCTGTACATCTTCTACGTCATAAGAGCTTTCCGATAAAGTTTGTTCCAAGCAAATCGGTCCAATCGATCGGGATTTATATAGGATTGAAATTTCCCCGTAGGCGCTATGTTAATTCTTTTTTAACTGTTTAAAAATGAACAAAAATTGTTCAAATCAAAATTTCACGCCAAGAACTTCTTCCAGTGAGCTTGTTCATTGGAACTTGGATCTTGTACCCAGAGTTTACATAATTTGCTTCATTTTCGCCCATAGGCGCTAATGCTAAAATTTTTTGAACTGTTCAAAATTTAACGAAAAATTGTCAAATCCTGTCTTTTGACGTCACCAAAGATAGCCCAATATGAGTTTTTGCTATTTCAGTTTAAAAAAATTTCTGGGGGAGAGTCCCTAAACCCTTGGTCCTCCTCCCCTCACATCCTTGGAAATCATCAAAATTGTATTTTTAGAACTTCATCTTGGAAAATTTTCAGCTGTCTTTTAACGTACCAAAGGATAGCCCAACATGCGTTTTATGACTTGGATTTCAAGCAAATTCAGTTTCGAATAGCCCCTCTTTCTTCGGAAAAGCACTGCATCCACTTGTCTTTGACTTCACCAAAAATATCCTAGTAAATTCCAAAACATTCCGGGGGTGTGTCCCCCTATCGTATAAATTGTGATTTGAGAATTTAATTTTCGAAAATTTCTAAGGAAGAGTCCAAAATCATCCCACTCCCCGGTTTTTGACATTGTGACGGTCCTGACTGGCTACTCACCAGTTTCTAAAAACTTACGAAGTAATTACTTGATCGCTTGAAACTTGTTTGTATAAACGCTGCTCCAGCAAGTAAGAAATAAAAGGAGTGATAAACAGACTTGTGATTTAAATGAAACACATGTTCATTTTATTATTATTTTGTAGGTACAAACAAATATTAATTTTTTATATTTTAAAATGTAGTAAATCCTTTTTTGGGATCATTCATAAATGATGTCACGCTTCGAGGGGGGAGGGGGGTTAATGAAATTGTGACAAGGAGAGGGTTACAGAAAGTGTGACATCATGCTTATGCACCATAGCGTGGCATGTGATAAAGGGGGGAGGGGTATGTTGAAGTGTGACATTTTGTGGCAAAGGAGGGGGGGGGGTAAATATATGGGGGGAAAGCGTGACATCATTTAAGGACTGTCCCTTTTCTATGTCTGATAATATTTTTAAGATAATGTATATATTTTTAAAAATAATTGTTAACAAAGATAATCTTTACTTTAGTTTGCATTTAGCTTGCAAATCATTCAGTATCGCAGTTTTTTAGTTTTATATTAAAATGAAAATTATATTTAAACAATTTCACGCAGTACTGTATTTAATAAATGGATACTTATTATTTAGTAAGGGCTCTTGGTTTACCCAATGACTTTTTCCTTTCTCATTGCATTTTATAGTTTAACATTATAGTTTCTACAAAATTAAGGTATAGTAAAAATAGTATGAAATTTCGTTTTAATAAACATTTAGTCAAGCGAAACCTCAAAACATTGATTTTTTTTAGGTTTAATATTCAAATATTGCTTTAGTTTAACTACTTTATAGGTTCCCAAATAAAGCAAAATACGGTTTCCAGACACATAATTCTCGAAAATTTTCTAAGGCGAGGACCAATAGATCCCCCCTAACTAGGGGGTACTATGTCTTTTGAGTACCTATTCGAGGGCGCCAGTCCAGGTCTGCTAAAATTGATAATGTTAAACTGCCAAAATTAACTGGAAGCCGCGTTTTGCGATTGAGAACTTCAGTGCGATATAATACCGAACCATAAAATACCGAAAATAATTTTTAAAACTCATATGATTCAATTTATATTTGAGAGTAATTTTAATACGGATCCAAGGAGAGAAGGGGGATACGCTATCAAGCTCCCCCCCCCCAGAACACTGAAAAATACACTTTGTCAAATGAGCTCGGAAGGGGACAAAGTTTACACTAGAACACACACCACACACAAGGCACAAACCCCCTACCCAGAAGAAACATAGACCCGTTCCCACACACACACACACACACATATATATATATATAGCATTAGATAACTGAAAAATGTAAAAATAATTTGGTAAAAAAAGAGATTTAAAAAAAAATATTACACAAACCATTGAAATAAAATTAAGCATTGGTTTTAATTTAGCTGCTATTAATTTTTAACCGACTTCACAAAGGAAGGATGTTACACATTCATATTGTATCTATGTCGTAACTTTTTTTTTTTTTTGTTTGTTTGTTTGTCCACTCATAACTTCTTACCGGATGAACCGATTTTCATGATTTTTTTTAAAATCGATCGAGGGTGGTTTCCCACAGGTCCCATACCTTGGTATGACCATATTCGGTAATTAGAAAAAAATTTAGTTATGGGCTGAAATGTGGCATTTTTTTTGCTTTTTCATCCACAACTTTTTACTAAATGAACCGATTTTGATTATTTTTTCTTTGATAGATAGAGGGTTGTCTAACTCAAATGTCGCACATCAGTTTGACTACATCTGTTTTTATAAAAAACGTTATGGGTGAAAAATAAGTATTTTTTCATTTCAATTGGAAAGGCTAGGCTCGATTTTTCTTTGTTGGGAAAGTTGTTAATAAAAATAAAACTCATTGTTAAAAAATATTTTGTTGCCATTAAGATGTAATATTAAAAGCAATTATAACAAGAAATAGACTGAAGGCCTCTCTGAAGAAGAAAATAAATCCAATCAGTTTGCTTGCTCTAGTGACCCTTTAAACTCGATTTTAAAATGAAATTTATCTTACAAACGGTTAGTTTTTAGTGACATTCCCTCAAAGGTTTCCCTTTTGATTTGTATGTTTTAAAAATAGAGTATTTATATAAAAATGTATTTACACTAAAAAGAATAAAATAAAATAATTTTTGGAAAAAAAAATAGGACCGACTTCAAACTATAAATTGCGCTAAAAAGTAAAAATAATATTATTCTTTAAACAACTACGATACGACTCTCAAACACAATTTTTGAAGTCGGTGCAAAATTATGATGGATTTTGATGCTTGATTCCTTTTGTAACTATGAAGCAATTACAAATATAAATAGCGTAGAGTTTGCAACAGTTTCAGTGTAAAATAACGCATGGTGTAATTATAATTAGACTGTCATAATTTTGCACCGACTGTTGTTTAAAGAGTAATATTATTTTTACTTTTTAGCGCAATTTATAGTTTGAAGTCGGTTCTATTTTTTTTTTTTTTCCAAAAATTATTTTATTAAGTATAACATCTCAAAAACTTCATGCATTCACAGTTACTTATTCCCATCATGCAACATTATTTTAATTATTAGTGAATTAAGAGAAATTCTCGAATATTCTCCTCCATGAGAATACTTTCCAAAAGATTACTACCGAGAATTTTGCGTCTCAATATGTAGTTAACATTTTGTCAATTTCAGGGGATTTTTTTTTTTACTTACACAGTTACTTTCAGAAAGAAAAAAAAAAGTTTGTTTAAATTATTATTTTCTATTTTTAAATTTTAAGGAAAAACATTATTAGTCGATCCAATCATTTAATAATATTAGAAAAAAAATAATGAAAAACCCATTACAAAACCATTAAATCTATTATATCTTCAAACTCGGAATTTTTCAAATCCCAGCAAAGCAGTTTGAGTTCTGGGTCTAGTGTTGAAACGAAGTAGAGGAGAGTTCGGCCAATACTGGCACGAGGGTATTGGGTTGGCGGATGAAAGCAGAAGGCTTGATGATAGTAGGGGAAAAGAACCCCCGTCGAAGTGTCATGACAACTATTTATGTGGGGAAAACAGGAAAGGACCTCGAGATGTCACTCATGTCACTATATTCTCCTCAACTTCTCTGATTGGATGCTCTTCTGTCAATCATGGTAGTTTAAGCACATGCCTACTTGACATGCAGGAAAAATTGCTTCCAGTGAATTTAAACTGACGAACGAAGTCCAGAACCAGTCCCCACCGCTTCCGACTTGAAATCCCTAGAAATCCCGAAACATTTCAAAAGGGAAATTTGAACAGGGAAAAAGGGGGGAAGGAAATTTTTTGTCGGCGAAACCGGGAGACACCGATAAGGTTTCCTAAAGAGAATTGCTCGTTTTCTAATGGGAAGACCGTGACGAATCTTCCACAAACTGATTCCGAATCTTCTAATCGCTGAACTTCAAGAACCCTAACTTCATACTTCAGATAGCCTAACAGATTTAGATACATTTGAGAGTTTAAAAAAGCAGATTATGTGGTAGATGAGGAAGTGAATGAATGAGACTTTTTAAAAAAAGTTCTTTTCCAAGAGTAGATGAAATGATTAGATAATTTTTTTTTTTTGCAATATTTTTGTCTACAAATCCATGATATGGAACATTCCTTATTTATAAATTTTTGATTACCAACTTAAACTATGATTTTTAAAGCTAAGAATTTACAGATTCCTTTGAACGCACTGTCGAAATTAGTTCTTGCATGAAATTTTCTCTACTGTCATTTTAAAATTTTATTGTACAGAGTGCGGCAACATAACTTCTTTTTCTCAAAGCGCAATGAAAACTGTTTTATGAATCATAAATTTTTAATTTTTTTAACCCATGTAGATATACATCTAAAGTTTTGTTTTACGCAGTTGTGAAAATCAAATAAGGTAGGTAACACCCCCCATTCCCCATACACTGAGAGCCGATTTCTGGCGATTATCACGATCCTTACCAGCATAGCAGCGGGTATGTTTGCAATTTCAGCTCGGATGTGGACTTTTAAGGTGTTGTGGGGTTCTTGAGCGGTTGGCACAAAGGTGAGATTTTAAAAAACCCTACAAAAAAAACAAAAACAAAAAAAAAAACAAAAGGGATTCAAATCGGGGGAGCGTGCTAGTCACCCAAACTACGGAACATTCGTTCGAAAAGTAGATTTCGACGAAAAGCACACGCTCCTCACAGTTTCTAGGCATGATGGTGACTGATCCAAATTAGGAACAAAACTTTAGTACCATCCCTCTAGATTCTAGAATGAGATCACTCCCGTCCCGCATCAACATTTATGGCCTGACACGCGTGCATTTTAAAAAAGAAAGTTATGCTCCCGCACCCTGTACATAACAGGATTTACTAATACTTTGCATAATGGAATAGAAAAATTACTTAAGTTTAAAGAATAGAACAAAACTTTGAAAGACATGATTATTTTTTTATAAACTCTTCTCATTTTACGTGCAAACAAAAAATTTTCATTTGAAATTTAGACTGATTTTATCATATTTTTCTTCAAAAGGATGCGACAAAACTGCCCTCTAACCGCAAAACTACAGATTGCAAAACACTATTACTTTTTAGTTGGTCAGCTAAAGTTATTGGACAGCTGTCTCATACTACATAGTGACTTTTTAATACTTTTCAGTTTTATACCTAAAAATAATAAAGAATGAACACCTTTTGCAAGACGAATTCTCACACATAAGGTTTTAGAACTTTATTTTTATCGACGCTACCCCATCAATATTATCCTCTAATGGAAAAGTCCTAAACTTCTCATCAATTTAACTATTTGCATGATTTTGTGCTAGTTTTCTTTTATATGTATTAATTATTTATAATGCTAATCATAGCGCTTATTTTTTACACATTTTATTCCTATCCCTCGGTTATCATTAAACGAACAATTTCAAAAGTCGATCACGACACATTAACATACAAAGTCGATCTTAATGACACTCAAGTTGGACTTGTTAATATAGGATTAGTTAATATTAAACAAAGCTTAGATCAAAAAATTCACTGAATGCTATTTCTATCAAGTTGGAGAAATGTATGGTCTATGGTGCTGTTTGCACGAAAGACGATATTATTTTAGCAGCTCAAAAAAAAATTGGATGATGAGATTAAGTAAAATAACTTTTCTATTGATTCTTTTTATATCCTTATTTATTTAGTTCTTTACATTAACGTATGTCCCGCAGTGGACCAGCCGGTAGCGGCTCGGTTCCCACAGAACACCAAAAGTGAAGCCACATTGACTGAGGTCAGTGGTTTGTTATGGTGACAACCTCTCGCGGCTGGTTGCTTTGGGATCGTGTACACTAGAGGGAGCTGCTGATGCACGTTAAATCTGTCGTGGCTTCGATGTCTTCCAAGTGAATCCATACCTCTGAGGGTGCCAATCCCAGGTGACGGTCTCAAATCTGGAATCTGGTTCAAAAATTAAGAGACCTCTCAAAGGGCGGAAGTCGGCTTATAAGGGCCCCGTTAGACTCAGGAGCAGCACACCGTTCCTCGCTTCGCGCGAGGACATAACAACATTAACTTTTCCATTTCAATTATCTAACTATACCACTTTAAAAGCTCTATCGTTTTATTTAAATTACATACCGTATACTTGCATGATTAATTAGTTTGAGTTATAGAAAAATGTGCCAGCTTTGCAACAATCTTTTCAACAGCTAAAGAAAGAGAAAAAAAGAGGAAATATAATAAAACAACAGAAGACAACAATTGATCAGTTGAAAAAAAGGTAAACACGAAAATTAGTAGCATTCAGAAAAATAAACATGTTTTAACTTCAATTCCAAATATATTTTGAAGACTTTTTTTATGTGATGTATTTTCCTCTCAACAAATCCGTCACGGAAGAAAAAGCATTGAAGAATACTTGGAGTGTTCAGGATATCATTTGAACAATTGTGCTGTTATTTTAATTTTATCTCAAAATAATTATTTTTACCCAAAGTAAAAAACTCAGATCAGTTATAATACAATGAATTGATATGTAAAGAACTCCTATAATAAAGTACTACCCTTTAGAAATCATATCATTACTAAGAAATTCAAGTGAACTTTACACCAATAAGTGCAAGTGAAGGTTGATTTTACCGTAACTGGTGCGCTAATTTGAAAGTGCTATTAAAAATGTATTTCAAATGTGTTTTATTTCATAAAGAATTGTAAATTTTTTTGATGGTGCTTTTTAAAAAATGTTATAAATTTCTAGCAATTGTAGCCAGTGGCATAGGCGGTAGAACAGTATAATCCGATGCCTTTGGTTTCGCGTTCAAACCTGTCAATATTCGAAAAAAGTGGGGTGTGGCTGTGTCATGGACACGGCCGTGTGTTGTACGTGAATACGTTTATGTAACGGGTTATATTTTTAAATAAAATAATTCTATTTATGTATTTAGAATAAAAGCAAGGAAACAAATAATTATTGTGTTACAATATAACTTTATTACATAAAAACTTTATAGTTTTGGCTATCGACGCGTATAAGCCGACATTATCTATATATTTTTGATATTTTTTTATTCTAACACCTTATTATATTCAGTCACTACTTTAAACTAATGTTTTATATGCAATCGATAGATTTTGACGACAGCTGATGATTAAAACTTAAACGAACATCGTAGCTTCTCCGAGTCAAAAGCTATACTAATTGCAAATTTCGATACGCAGCAAAATAACCTCAAAATGGCGACGCTTCTCCCTCCACCGCGCGCGATTCGTCACTGCTCTCGCTTATCGTAATGAATTCTTTGATCCTTTAGTTATCCAGTGGTATCATTTAATTTTGTATGTAGAGGATAGATTCGAAACCACAACGCCAAACTGTATCCCCTGATTTTGTTATCATTAGATTTTTTGGATTGCCCCCCGTATGGTAGCAAATTTAAAGACGTATTCACGTCAAAAGTTTGTTAGTATGCTACATCCAAAAAAAGGACTAAAGAAAGTACATGTATTCTAGCTACAAAAAGGATAGGGTTACGTTAGCACTTACATGCATGCGTTGAAGCAAGGAAACAAATAATTATTGTGTTACAATATAACTTTATTAATTAAAAACTTTATAGTTTTGGCTTTCGACGCGTATAAGCCGACATTATCTATATATTTTTGATATTTTTTTATTCTAACACCTTAAACACCAACCTTTAACTTGCACAATTTATTTGGTGCAATATACCATTCAACTTTTACTGTGTACCATGTACTATTCGTATATGATCGTATGCATTGATGAATTAGAAATGCGTCTAATGATATATAAAAGTTTGTTTCAATTTTTAATCCAGAATAGCGCAATAAAGTATACTGTCGAAAATAGATCATTGACATTACGAGGATTTAAAAAATAAAGCAGAGATCGCGGTAGTATTTTTTTTAAATATAGAATGAAGATATATATTCTTTTCTCCTAAAATACTTTTATTTCTGCTCGATAACCCAATCAACAAGATATTCAATCAAATTCACAAACCGTAATGCATGTCGCTACAAAATCGGCAGTTTTTCTAACCAAAAGCAGTTTGGTTAGAAAAACTGCCGAAAAAGGGATAATGTCAAAAGAGGAAGGTGGTTTTATTTATATTATTATATATTGCTTATTTGTGGTGGCGCCATCTGTTGTCGTCCAAATACATAATGAGCCAAGTCGTACTTCCACCGTTGTGGCTCATCTATAAGACGGAAGATGCTCCCTTAATTCCTGGTCGCTCTGCGAAGGGGAGCTTGGATACCCAAGTGGCATTGGAAACAGCAACAGTAAGACACTAAACTTTAGATAGAAGTAATTACTGAATAAAGCAACGTCATTTTTGCACATACTGCAAAAATATTGCGATCGTTTATGCAATTTGTGCTGTAATAACGCAAGTTTGATCACAAATTGATATCTTTATTATTTCAATATTTTTAGTCAATCTGTAATATGTAAAGCAATGCCTTTTAACCTTAGACAAAAACTTAGACTTGTAAAAAAATCCCTTTCTTTTCAGTTTCAATTTTTAAATGATTTGCTCGTTACTTTCTCCTTAAATTCCCTTTCTTCTACTGTATATACCAGATTATATTTTTTGTTGTGAACTGTAATCTCATTTTATGCAAATTAAGTACACACATAATTATCATTATTGTTCTCACAAATGTGATGACAAGCTCAAAAATAAAATTGGAATTTTTATCTCTAACGTAGGTGTTTTGTTTCTGAGCTGTAAGTACGTATCCTTATGTAATATAGAGTGACGGGGGGGGGGGGGGGGAGTATGTTGCAGTGGGACATTTTGTGACGAAGGGGGAAGGGGGTCAAATACATTTAAAAAAGTGTGCGACATGGTAGCTAAGAGCCTGTTTGAGGAAATGTCTTACGAAATGAATAAACAATAAGTAAATTTCATGTAGGGAAGAAAGACATAACGAACACTGCACAGTGGCGCATTATCAGAGTTCGCGACAGAGAAAATTCAGGTCAGTTTTTGGACCCTTCACAAAATTCTGAGCTCACCAAAGCGTGCGTTTCATAAAATTGTTTATTAAATAAGCGGCAAAAATAATAAAAATTTTTATCACCGATTTTCACAAAATTATTTCATTTTTCACAAAAATCTCTTTAAAATTCACGAAAAACGGACCTTGTTAAAAATACTGGATCAACCCCTGATAATGCATGAATATTTTGTTTTCTGTTTTTGAAAAATAAGGTGTGTTCAGATTGAAAAACTATACTTCTCTTTTTCTATCTGTATACATTTTTAATGCTCTTGGGCTTCAGGAAAAAGACCTTCACTATTGGGCGCCAACCTGTCCAACCAGTCATTGGAGCGAAGGCCGAGATTCGTTCGTTGGTCATCTTTTCTCCTACGGCAATTGAGGAAGTGCGAGAGAAAATGAATTTATATACAGGTGAGTAAGGAATTTAAAATTCACTTTCCAAAGTCTCACAAGTGGGTACTCTCATCCCCAACCCCACTCAAGAAAACGGCACGCCTTCAGTAGTTTAATAAATCACGCAAACGGAAAGCTATATGACAGATTAAATTCAGAGGGACGGTGAGGTCTATAGGAGGCCACAAGGAGGGATCAAGAAGGGAATTTTCTCACTCTGCTCTGGAATGCTTTGAGATGAAAAAAATTCAACTGTGCAAACGGTGCTGACAAATGTAATAAAAATAACAAATTGTTAATATTTGAACAGTAATATAGTAACGATCGTTTGGATAAGATAAGTTCGGACGTTTTTCTTAGTTGCTTTTTTTATTGATTGATTTTATCACTATTATTGTTAATTCGTATTAAAAAATATCACACGATGAAATAAGAATAGAAATATCAGTCAAAAAGGATAAACAACAATGGAAATCTTAATCATGCTTTAAGATTAAGGCTAGTAAGCGAAGCGTAGATGAGTTGCTTAAAAATAGTTTTCTAGTAGATATTTTTAATTTCTTTCATTTAGGTACTCTATTTTTTATAAGTTCATCTAATATCTGTACCTGAGCCACAGTATCTTAAGGCTCTTCGCTACCGTCCATCTTGTTTTTCGGCGCTAAAGCTATCTCTACGGGAAAATCTGCAAAAAGTCCTACTCATAACTCGAGAAGTTATTTGAATATTTTCATGCGGTTTCTTTTAAACGATGGAGTGGACCTAGTTAACGGTTTGATACTTTTCATTTTTTCTGTGGTGAACTTCAAAAATTTTTTATAACATTTTTAAATTTCAATTCATTATTTTTAAAACTTTGGGAAAAGATACGGGAAAACGGAAAAGTAGCAAACCAAGCTTGAATATTTCTCTTTAAAACCATATTTTAAGTTTATATCTGAGACAATTTGTGTACCTGTTATTAGCAGGAGTAAAAGTGTTGTTTTTGAAAAAGTTTGAAAAACTACTAAAATTCACGCCCCGTAACAAACCACACCTTGGCCCGCCCATTCGAGGGACCTAGCATGCCTAGAGGTACCTATTCTCCTCTCGCTAAAGTGACAAGCAATCAGACTAATTTGTTCACAAGCTGCCCAGGAGATCCATCCATTCTTTACCGATCGCTTTGTATGTTTTGTGCATGGAGGTTAAAGGTTTTGTGATACCCGTTCGGTTTTCTGTTCTGAGTTCAAGCGGAAAAGAAGTTTTTGCATTACATTCTATTTTCCTTGACGCTTGATGAAGAAAATCGTTCTATGATAAAATCGAATACTACGTCTTTAACATAGCAGAAACCGTGTTAAAGAGTACTATAAAAATGCAGTTCGATCAATAAACATTACACCATTTTTACATTACACTACTATGAATCAAAATTTTATGTTCATTAATATTGTTATTTTCAATTTGAAAATTAAATGCTGAAGAGTATGTTAAAGAAATATCGATATATTGTAAGTGCAGATGAAAAGAATATTTTCATTTATGTATTTATTTGTGTTCCAAAAGTAATTTGCGGTGTTAAAAGTAATATACTTACCTCACAAAAATACAAAAAGGTTACGAAATTCATTATTAGTGCTTATAAAATTGTAATTTAATAGCATAATGATATTAAATATTAAATAAGAGACCAAATATTTTCTGCTATGAATGAATATATTTCCTGAAAAGAACCAGCGAAATATCTATACAACAATATATAATACTAGCGGTACCCGCACTACCCTGCCCTTGTTCAGAAGTGAAAGGGCCAGTTGGTTCGTCATTATATATATACACTAGGGATGTAACGAATAGTGATTCGGCCGAATACCGAATATTCGGCCATTTCTTCCAGGGCGAAGCCAAATATTCGGTCCTTTCCTCTAGGCCGAATACCGAATATTCGGCGGCCGAGTATAAAATTTCTAGAAAATCGTTGTAATAGAAAGTATTTGTCAAATTTAAAATCATTCACAAAGTCAAACACCAATTACACACAATCTATGATGTATGATTTAATTCTGCTTGTTAAGAATTTAGAGCTATTTAAAATTAATCTATTTACACTATTGTTTTGAATGTAATAAAACTAAGAATTTCACCCACAAGCAAAATAGAAATGACAGGTTTTACGGTAGTAAGTATTAGCATTATTTTACTAATTATTTAATTGCAAGAAATACTAGTGCTTAGTGAACTTTTACCTTGCTCAAAACTGTTTTATGAAGACATTTTAAAAGTTATAAAAGTTAATATTTTTATTTTATGGAGTTTTTTACATACCTATTTTTAAAAGATCTATTAAAACTTAATGCACTTAACTGGAATATGGTTTTATTTTCAAAAACCCTAATAAGTTATGCTATCTAAATATTCATGAGGGACCGTTCATAAATGACGTCAGGCTTTTTTCCTATTTATTTGACCCCCTCCTCCCCCTTTGTCACAATATGTCACACTTCAGCGAACCCCCTCCCCCCACTTTGTCATGCATCACGCTATGTTGCATAATGCACGACGTCACATTTCTTGTTACCTCCTCCCCTCCCCTTGTCACACTTTGTCACAATTTCATCAACCCCCTTCCCCCTCGAAGCGTGACATCATTTATGAATGATCCCTGATATATTCTGGGCTTTTCACATTTCTCTCTAACCCAATATTCACAATCAGTCTACCCAAACAAAGTCTGGCTTCCACTTTGTTAATAATAATAAAATGAATTTATCATGTTCTCCATTATAATTAACTATTGGCAGCTTTTGGGGGCAAATGCTAAATATAGAATACAATATTACAACTTTAAAATGTGTTTTTGATCAGTCAAGCCTAAAACAAGATTTTAAAAAAGTAGTTTATTCTAAATTATTTTTATTTATTAAAACTATAGTGGACTGATGTATTCTTTTGGCATAATTATAATACAATTTTAAATGTTTAAAATCTACTAATTTCTTTATTTATTTACTTTTTTGCTGCAGCAGAACTATTCGGCCGAATAATCCATCAATATTCGGTCCGGCGGAATTTGACCTTACCCAGTATTCGCCCATGCCGAATATTCGGCTCGGTGATGAAATGACTATTCGGCCAAAGGGCCGAATAGGCCGAATACCGAATAGTGGCCGAATATTCGTTACATCCCTAATATACACTGGTATTTTTTAAAATGTGTATGTATTACGTTATTCTATTAAGATGTATAGCATTCCACAGAATTAAAAATTAGCCTCCCACGGCAATCAATCGGCGATCCTACATATTTAAGGAACTTTATTTTCTTGTGAGAAAGACGCACCCATAAAAAATGCAAAAAGAAACTATGAAAAAACGCATTATGTTTGTTTAATTCAGGTACCCACACAAAGAGCACGATTATAAGGCATTTTAATCGACACACACACAGACGTACTTGGTGGTTTATTATTAGTAGAGATGTATGGCATAACATGCAAGTGCCCCTTTTAATCCATACTCTATGCATCCTAATCCGAGACCGAGAGAATGATTTACAGATTTTGGTCTTTGTATATTACCAAAGGGATGGATGCCGGATGCCCATCCCTCTCTGAGCAATGTCGAGTGCTGTAGTAACCCGTAAGCAAAATTAGTACTTTCTTAGGGCACCAAGAAAATGAGGGCCACCTCAGAAAAATTTTATTGTCTATTTTAATTGAGAAATTAATTTAATTTGTAAAAATTTTCAAATTTTAGGGTAAAATGAATGAGCTCCTTATATGAGTCGTCTAGTTTCAAAACCAGCTACATACAAAAAATGAAATTTTTCACGGCGGGCAAAAATCTAATAAGAAATTCGAATTTCTAGCTGAGAGCATTGGGATTAACTTTTACCTTGCTGAAATTTTGACACAAAATTAATTTATCCTCGGAAGATATTTGGGGGAAAAAAGAAGAGCTGACAAGCACATGGTCAATGGGTGGGGGTGGGGGGGTGGGGGGTGTTGTAACTAACCGGCACATTTCAGCCCACTTTTTAGCATGATGTAGCTGCTTTAGAAACTTAAAAAATTAACACCATATAAAGATTACTTTAAACTATTAGAAAGTGTAAAAAAGTTGAAATCGAAAAAAAGTGGATGTATCTGGTTTTGAATCTTGACGACTCATATAAAACATTGAGTCTTTCTGTCTTAGGGATCATTCATAAATGGTGTCACGCTTCGAGGGGGGAGGGGGGTTCGTGAAATTGTGACAAATTGTGACAGGGGAGGGGAGGGGGTAACAAGAAGTGTGACATCGTGCATTGTGTAACATAGCGTGACATGTGGCAAAGGGGGGAGGGGGGTCCGCTGAAGAGTGACATATTGTGACAAAGGGGGGGGGGGAGGGGTCAAATATATGGGAAAAAAGCGTGACATCATTTATGAACGGTCCCTTATCTCCATCCTGCAAAAAAAAGTACATGTCTATTTCGTTTTTATTTGGATGTTTGAAACAGCGAAAATGAAAGAAATATTTCTTAAATGACATTACAAGCCTACATAAATTCTTGAATGTCTCCAGCCAGAATTGATTAGGGACATTTAATCACAGACTTTACAGGGAAAATTAATACAAGGGTCGAATTAGTACCTTCGTAAATGTGGTCTTGCTTTTTTCCCATATATTTGACCTCCCTACCCGCTTTGCTACATGTCACGCTATGTTGCATAAGCATGATGTCACACTTCTTGCTACCCCCTCCCCTTGTCATAATTTGTCACAATTTCAAGAATTCCCCTCCCCCCTCGAAGAGTGACATCATTTATGAATGATCCCAAGAGTTATTTAACTAAGCAACAATTAAGCTAAAAAAATAAATGTTTGTTTTGTTCCAACTTCGATCAATTTATTATAAGATTTTTCTACTACAGTAAAACCCCGTTAAAACGCGGGCGTCGGGGGACATGTTTGGCACCCGCGTTATAACATAACCGTGGTATAGTGAAACTATCCCGCAGAGTATTACAAAATAATACTCGTTTTCGTTGCATCATTTTAACTTTATCAATCACCCGTAACTTTTCTTCTCTTCTATACTATATTATTTTCTTTTCTTTTTTGCTGCTATTTTATTTACTGTATTACTTTTATTTAATTGCTGTGCACGAAGCACACATCTCAACTGCGCAATCAGTCTATCGAGCGATAGGTTATAAACCAACTGTGTTCCGAGAAAAAGGGGGTTTAAAAATATCTTCACGTTATTAATATGGGATTGTGAAGAGGTCCTAAGAAAAAAAATAGATTTGGAAGGGGAAGAAAGCACTTCTCAAAGAAACAATGTTTTAAGCCGGCATACACATACACACTCAGACTGGAAAATATATTTACTTTTCAGGAACGCTAAAGGATCTGGAACACAAAGGTAAACTTCTGAAAATAGAAGATAGTTAAGCAATGAACTGAACAGTTCCTGACAAATTGAGCTCCCCCCCCCCCCCCCCCCCCCATGGGAAGAGAAACAAGTCAGATCCAGTCAGGACGATTGTACCCAATTTTGAAATCAAGCTACTATATAGTGCCCTAAGTTGAAAGACAGAAAAAGCATGAAAAAGGTGTGCATCAGGACTATCACCATTGGGCTTTATGTGTTTGTGTGTGTTGTGTAGGGATGGCAGCTCTTTGGCTAGATATTTGTGTGCTCGGGCTGGCTTTATTTACAATGGTAAATAAGGAAAAACCTTTAATTGACAATGTTAAAAGGTGGTTTAAACGTCGGGGGACACCTATTTAATCATAGAAAAAAATGGAGCTGCAATCACTAACCATTTCATGTCCAGAATTTTTAGAAAAGAAAATCTATAGCTGTGGGATAAGGCACGTGGATGATATTTCACTGAAAAAAATTATTTTTAGTGGAGTAAAAATTTAAATTTTGGCGTAGTTAAATATGAGAATTACTGTAATAAGCAAAGTTTAAAATTATGCAATATATATATATTGAACAAAAACATAAATGAAAAAGGGGCCAAATTCGGTAGAACAAGCAATCTTCGGAGTAGTCGGTGTCACCGATAAAAGAGTTGAAATATGAGAGGTGCCAACTTCCATAACAGATATTTTAATCATATCTGTAGGAGACTACAATGTTCTTCAATTCATTTAAAAACAACTTGTTACTTTCGGGATCATTCATAAATGATGTCACGCTTTGAGGGGGGGGGGGGAGGGGGTTCGTGAAATTGTGACAAAGTGTGGCAAGGGGAGGGTAGGGGTAAAAAGAAGTGTGACATCAGGCTTATACAACATAGTGTGACGTGTGACAAAGGGAGGGAGGGGGTCCGTTGAGTGAAATTTTGTGACAAAGGGGGGAGGGGGTCAAATATAACAGAAAAAATCGTGGCATCATTTATGAACGGTCCCTTCTCTGGTATCCGATTTCTTATTTGGTAAGTTTTAAATGTCAGTACATTATATTCAAAAAACTCCCCCAAATAGAAACATTTCGAACAGGCAGTTAGTAAAATCATGTGGCAAGCTATAATAATTAATTGTCTTCTTATCGTTTTCTTGAACGTAACTTATTTTAATGAGCTACTTATTTTTTGTATTATTAGCCAGGGTAGTAAAATTGAAAGTGCTCTTCGTTTGAAGTCAAATTTTTAACTGTTTTGATATAAGAGAAAAACAAAGAGGGACAAAAGAAAACAATTTTATGCCATCTTTGAACGTACCCGATTCCAATTTAGCAGTAGAACACTGTAGTTCCGTTACAAGAAATACAAGATAATGTATTTTTTCCCAAGTTTCGGATTTTTTCTTTTATATAAGCTTAATTGTCAACCTTGATGCCAAGTTTCAAGTTTCTAAGTCACTTATTATTAGTAGTTTTTGTTTTTGATGAGTGAGTCACTCAATAATAAAAATTACACTTTTTAGACCTTAATAATTCTATAACTATAAGAGTTACATCGATGAACTTTAATATTCTAGGGGTTCAAGGGGCCCCTATTTGAAGCATAAAATTTCAAGTATGTAGGCCTAACAGTTTTTGAGTAATGATGTCGAAAGTAGCTTGAAATGGTTCTGGTAAAAATACACATTGGCCGGTGTCACCGTCTTTGAACTTGGCCGTGTGTCTAGATATTCTTTAAGAAATGAAACGTAACTAAAACATCTATATGGAACACACTGTTTACCACTTTTGTGGAATTACCCATATATCCTTGCATTTTCTATTAATTTTAACCAAATTTTAAAAAACAACATTGTTTTTATTTCTGAATGACTTTTTTTTTTGGTTTGCTTAAATATATAAAAAAATCAAGGAAATATACGCGTCATTAAGATTTCGATGTCTTACAAGATAAAATCATATTCTAAAATCGCTAACAGTAACAGTTACTAATTCTAGCAGTAGATTGAAAGAAAAAAAGTACTTCGAAAAATAATAAACATTGTATTTTACGATAACTCATGTGATCATGTGAACTGAATTTAAAAAAAAAAGGAAAAAGAAAGGAAGAAAGAAAGAAGTCGGCTTCAACAGCGTGCTAGCAAAGAATGGTGCTAGTTTCAAGAAACAATTTGTGCGTTCCAAGGAGAGTCAAAGATTTTTCCGAGGTTGAGAAAAGAAACAGAGCCCCGGGGATCAGGAGCAGTGTCTTTTTCTAGGAAAAGGGTAGATGTTTTGGACCCCGCTCGACCGCAACTACCAGGGTTGTCGCGGGGATCCCCTTCAAAAGATTTATAGCTGTCCATTGAGAGACATAGTGATTGAAGAATAGGCCAATTACCAGCGCAAAGAGATTGAATAAGACACTCCCACATTGTTGCCACTATTTCGGAGATTTTGTCAGCGCTGAGTTTCCGATTTGGTAGTGAAGTAAGTTCAATTTTCAAGTTTTTGCGAGCTTACACTAAATGGACAAGGACATACAGAGTGCCGACGGGAAACTCGCTAGCTACAGGAGAGTTCCGAATTTTTAAAGCTCTCATCGGACATCTTTATTCTAAAGTTCGCATGGAAAAGTCCAGTCACATAGTACTAAAAATGTTTATTTTTGTAACTTTATCCGCAAAAACTCGAAAAATGGAAGCTACTATGGATCTCAGGTAGACATATGTAGTAGTGAGTAAAAATTCGACTGTTTCATTTCTTATAATACGTTGAGAACATATGATAAAACAAGAAAGTAGGGTATTAGAAAACTTACAGTATCAGGCTACTTACAGTCATAGAAACACAGCCTGAAGTGCGTAACCTGATGAAAATCACTAATGGTGCCAAAACTTCGTTATCGGACTCATCTACTTTTCTCTCCAACAAACCCGTTTAATTTTAAATTATACTACTTTATAGAGGGGGTTGTTAAATGTGCCCCATCTTCCCCTGTATATATATATATATATATATATATATATTAGATGAAATTTTATTTATGTTTGAAATAATTTATTGCACCCCTCCTGCCCCTCTCTAAAAAAAGAAACATTGGAAATGATGCAAATAAACCTAAGTCGGGACTGTTTGCTGCGATTGATTTGAGATCCCTAAATACGTAAATATTTTATTATGTAAAGAGATTTTTTTTTTTACTTTCTCTCATGTAAGAATTGGATTTTAATTGGGACGTTTAAAAATCCATATTTAAAAATCAAACAGGTAATAATGAAATTATGCAAAATGTATTTAAAGATTGATAAAAACGAAGGCATGATATAAATACATTTATTTTTCTAAAAAATATAAATAATCTTCCAACTTTCACGCTTCCGTGCAGTTTTGTTAATAACATTTGTTAGGAGCGTTGAAAGTGTGAATATTCAAATTAGGAATTTAATAGCCCTTCACACCAAATTAGAAATGTATTTAAAATCTATCAGTAGAGAGCTCTAGTCAGAGAGATAATAGAGCCAGTAGAGATTGAAACAGCTAATCTGTGTTCCCTATTTGGTAGATACTGAAGTTATCGATTTTCGAGTTCTGGTGATTTCCCTGCAATTTAGCAACCGTGTGTGTGAAAGGGTTTTGCGTGCTAATTGCTGTGTGCTTTTTAATGAGGTTACGTACTTAGTAGTTGGGGTAATTTGTTACAATATTTTAGATTGCTTGCGTGATGCTGTTTTTATTGGTAGACGCAGTAATCTTTCTCTCCTAGAAAGTAGACAGTTCCGAGGTTAAGTTTTACGCTCACGAAATACGCTGAAGAGAAAAATTTCGTTCATTTGTACAATTTACACGGCTGTTTTTTGAGTATCAGTATTTTTAATTTTTTCCTTAATCCGAACACTAATTAGCATAGATAATTTGAAGTTCATTGCATCACCCCTTCCCTGCTGACTGTGTCAACATTCGGTAGGAATCGGACTATTTATCAGGGATCTGAAGCAGTCATTTTTTGAGTTGCAACATTTGTTCCGAAGAATTTGAATAGGAATAATATTATTGATCTCTTATTTTAGTTTAATTTATTAATAGGTAAAAAATATATCAAAAATATATATATGTGTGTGTGTGTGTGTTGATAAGAAATTTAAAAAAGTTATTTCTAAACAGTTTATTATGATTTTTTTAATGCACTGTATTGCGAAAAAAAAGAAAGAAAGAAGCCAAAAAAAACCTCATTCACTTATCTTTAAGTTCATGAATTACATTAAAAAATTGGAGCAGTGGAAAACAAGAATTTTTTTTGCTCCGCCTCCGCTCCAGTTTCGAGCAAAATCTAGTTGTTTCACTGCTTTGTGCTTTTACTCCACGCTGTGCTCCATGTCCCTGTCATTCTGTCAATTGATACATACAACGGAATTTACACATACGGTTTAGACCGGTCGTTGTACAATGTGCAGTCCGAGCACGAAGTTGAGACACTTGAAGGTTTCTGTGCACCGCAGAAAAGGCCGAATCCATTCGAATTTTAGGGAAGTCCTAAGCGTTTATTAATAATACACGAATAAGAATGTTAGCTTTTCTGTTATAAGCAACCCGTGACCAGACGCCAATGCAGATGCAAGCTAATGATGATTTAATCGGGATGCACTTGAGAAATAAAACGAAAATTGTAATAATTTACCTACTTCTCAATACAGGTTTTCATAGATTTTTTCCACATCCTCTGGTATTTGATACTATATCTTCGCAGAAGCACGACAAAAATAAATTCACATCATCCATAAACGTAGAACCTTTATTTTATTTTATTTTTTTAGCTTTTATTTAGTAGAAGACGATTGGAAAAATATATAACATTCAATTTTATAAAGATATCGTCTGTTTTAAAAATAAAAGAAAAACTAATTAAAGTAAGAAAGCTAAATAAAAGTATTTATAGAAATGGAATTGTAACACCATGTGTAGTGCAAGAGCGTAAAAACCCGCTCGGAGTAAATAAATTGCAGTACTCTACTAAGGCAGAGGTCTCGACTCGTTGGCTGGACTGTATACACACAAAGCAACCTTTAAAAATTATCATTTATTAATTTTTTATGTAATTATTTATTTGTTTGCTTTTATGTGTTCATTTATATATTTCTTTATTTATTTACTACAAAATGCATCTCATTTGACCATGTAGCATTTTTTTCCCTTATTGATTAACTCAGAACATTCTGTAGGATGCGTTTCTGTAACTATAGAAAAATTTGATGCATTGATTGCTAGCCACAGGAAAGTTGACTTCCTGTAATCGTGATTCACTACTTGTAAAACAATAAATGAATAAATAAATAATTAATAAAAGCCTTTAAAAAATAAAATGGAACTGAAAAATTAGCTATGTCAGTAAAAAGTCTTAACTTTAATAGAAATAGTCGACTTCTTTGATAAAAGTTGCGGGAATATAATGAATAAAGTCATACTTTTACGATGAAAATTTCATAAATGGGCTTAGTGTTTACAAAATCTCTTTCGTGAAAGAGTGAAAATTGAGTTCAGCGCATCCCCGCCCCCCAATATAACGTTCATATAGTTTTACCAAAATTGTTACTCACTAGGTTTTTTTTAACTTATAAGCTCCAACAGCTCAGTTATATCTACAAGGCAAAGCGTCATGACCATAAAATAATCACGATCTAGATTCGAACCATAGGCAAAAACATGTTAAATAAATTGCCTGAATCAAGATTCTGATCAATTTAATATTTTCCAATTGCAACATTTTACATCTGACAGAATATCTATGGATTTAGGCCATATACAGGATATACCTTTGGCTAGTTATGTGTTCCCTTTGTTATATAACTCAATTTCTTCGTCCTAAAGTAGGAGCTCCTTGTAACATTGTAATATGTGTTGCAGTTTTCATGGCAACTTAGTGACTTAAATATGCAATGAAAACTGCATATACGTTTCGTTATCCGTCGCAGTTTTTCCTTAACCACGACACAAAGCTAATCATTTACGATTATTTTTAAGATTCAATAAAGTACTTAGCATTTCATATGATGATCAAAGAAAAACTAAAAATTTTTAGTTATGAAAACGTAATTGTATTTCATTGCATAAAAAAATTAAGATACATTATAAATGAGCTAGCAGTAGGAGAAGTGAAATAAATAAATGAATAAATAAAATCTAAAATTTTTTGATGAGTATGTATTACTTCATATCAGCTCTATTAAAAATCGCTTTAAATGTTGCAAGAAAACAAAAGGAATGATTTCTAGTAAAAAATGAAACAATTTCTGTAAATTCCATACGATCTCAATAAGGTGTTTTCTATGAATTTTATTGCATCAACTCGCTAGATAGGAAACATGAGAATAAGATAGACTGTTCAAAGGAAATTCAAAGCAATATATCTCTAAAAGATTGTTGGCCGATGATGGAATATCAAGATTTAAATGATGAAAGATGATTGATTGCGTAAGGAAGTTTTCTTATTTAGTTATTACACTTTTTTCTTTGAAAAACACAGTTTAATGCTGATATTGATCTTGTGAGATGCACTGAAAAAAAATTCGGGATATAAATAAAGCATAAGTGAATTGTATTTCGATTTAATATCTGTCACTAGCAGGAAAAGCATGACGTTACGAGACGCATCATTTTTGGCGTTAAGTGTCAAAAATTATGAAATTATAAAATGAGCTGTCAAAAGAAGCAATTGTTCCTTCCAAAGTTTACCTAACAATGAATTCTTTAGTTTCAACAATATAAATTAAACTAAATTTAAACGAAAGAAAATTAAAATAAATAAAACAAATAAATAAACACATGAAATAATTTTTTTAAAATAATATAATAAAAAGAACGAAAACATGAAACAATAATACTAGTACTCAGTTTAAGCAAAGTAAGATAAAAGTTTTTTACATTTAAGTCTCTAAAATCATAAATAACGATAAATACTTTAAATAACATAATAATAGATTAAAAATAACAATTAATACTTAAAATAATATAATAATTTAAAAATAACAATAGATACTTAAATTTCGTATAATGAAAGAAAGCGTTATGTGTACTTGTTTGTGGCGCTCGTCCCAGAAACCGGTAAGGTCTAGAAGGATGTAATTTGATATCCACATGTAGTTTTTGCTGTAGTTAGCACTTCGGAGCTCAATTTTTGATGAATTACTTTTTCTTTTTTTTTAGTTATTAAATATTTTATGCGATTTTTAGGGAAAAAAAATCCTGTCATCCATCGGATTATTTGTGATCAACAGACATGTTATTGGTTGTATGCACTCGTATGTTGCAATGATGCTTTAAAATACAACAGTTATTTCAGAAATTGAGTCGGCAATCCACAAGCGTCAGCGAGCCATGTGACAGCCTCCGAAGGCGGTTGCGCTAATCCGCAAGCTAGTAATACAATAAACTTAAAGTGACAATAAATACTCAATATAATAATAAATTTAAAAATAACAATAAATGCTTAAACTAATATAATAAAAAATACATTGCACATTCTGATGCTCACAACTCATTGATAAAGGGATTTCTTTTAATCCTGAAGCACATGTATGCAATTTTTTTCATTTTTTGCAAGTTTGTGCGTCACAGTGTTCTTTCTTCCCCAATTCAATTTCCGCACGAAGGTTTATGTTTAATATTTATGAATGATACCCCTGAATATTTTAACTTGGTTGCTAATAGTTCATGTCACTTCATCGGAAAAGTTGATTACAACAGATATCTTTAAAAAATACTGTTTTGGTGATGATTAAAGCGTACGAATTTAATAGCTTTTGTGACAGGTTATGATGAAAGAATTATAACGGTATCCACTTAAGGCTCTTCGCTACCGTCCATCTTGTTTTTCGGCGCTAATGCTATCTCTACGGGAAAATCTGCAAAAAGTCCTCCTCATAACTCGAGAAGTTATTTGAATATTTTCATGCGGTTTCTTTTAAACGATAGAGTGGACCTAGTTAACGGTTTGCTACTTTTCATTTTTTCTGTGGTGAACTTCAAAAATTTTTTATAACATTTTTAAATTTCAATTCATTATTTTTAAAACTTTGGAAAAAGATACGGGAAAACGGAAAAGTAGCAAACCAAGCTTGAATATATCTCTTTAAAACCATATTTTAAGTTTATATCTGAGACAATTTGTGTACCTGTTATTAGTAGGAGTAAAAGTGTTGTTTTTGAAAAAGTTTGAAAAACTACGAAAATTCACGCCCCGTAACAAACCACACCTTGGCCCGCCCATTCGAGGGACCTAGCGTGCCTAGAGGGACCTATTCCCCTCTCGCTAAAGTGACAAGCAATCAGTCTCCTTTGTTTACAAGCTGCCCAGGAGGTCCGTCCATTCTTTACCGATCGCTTTGTATGTTTTGTGATACCCGTTCAGTTTTCGGTTCTGAGTTCAAGCGGAAAAGAAGTTTTTGCATTACATTCTATTTTCCTTAATGCTTGATGAAGAAAATCGTTCTATGATAAAATCGAATATTGCGTCTTTAACATAGCAGAAACCATCGTAAAGAGTACTATAAAAATGCAGTTCGATCAATAAACATAACACCATTTTTACATTACGCTACTATGAATCAAAATTTTATGTTCATTAATGTTGTTATTTTCAATTTGAAAATTAAATGCTGAAGAGTATGTTAAAGAAATATCGATATATTGTAAGTGCAGATGAAAAAAATATTTTCATTTATTTATTTATGTGTGTTCCAAAAGTAATTTGGGGTGTTAAAAGTAATATAATTATCTCACAAAAATACAAAAAGTTTAAGAAATTCATTATTAGTGCTTATAAAATTGTTTTTAATAGCATAATGATATTAAATATTAAATAATAGACCAAATATTTTCTGCTATGAATGAACATATTTCCAGAAAAGAACCAGCGAAATATCTATACAACATTATATAATACTAGCGCTACCCGCATTGCCCTGCCCGTATTCAGAAGTGAAAGGACCAGTTGGTTCGCCATTTATACACTGGTATTTTTTTAATGTGTATACATTATGTTATTCTTTTAAGATGTATAGCATTCCACAGAATTAAAAATTAGCCTCCCACGGCAATCAATCAGCGATCCTACATATTTAAGCAACTTTATTTTCTTGTGAGAAAGACGCACACACAAAAAATGCAAAAAGAAACTATGATAAAACGCATTATGTTTGTTTAATTCAGGTACCCACACAAAGAGCACGATTATAAGGCCTTGGAATCGACACACACACAGACTGCTGGTTTATTATTAGTAGAGATGTATGGCATTACATGCAAGTGCCCCTTTTAATTCATACTCTATGCATCCTAAACCGAGACCGAGAGAATAATTTAAAGATTTTGGTCTTTGTATATTACCAAAGGGACGGATGCCAGATGCCCATCCCCCTCTAAGCAATGTCGAGTGTTGTAGGAACCCGTAAGCAAAATTAGTACTTTCTTAGGGCACCAAGAAAATGAGGGCCACTTCAGAAAAATTTTTTTGTCTATTTTAATTGATAAATTAATTTAATTTGTAAAAAATTTCAAATTTTAGGGTAAAATGATTGAGTTTTTTATATGAGTCGTCTTGTTTCAAAACCAGCTACATCCAAAAAATGAAATTTTTCACGCGGGCAAAAATCTAATATCTAAGAAATTCGAATTTCTAGTTGAGAGCATTGGGATTAACTTTTAACTTGCTGAAATTTTGACAGAAAAACAGTTTATCCTCGGAAGGTATTTGGAGGGAAAAAAGAAGAGCTGACAAGCATGGTCAATGGGGGGAGGAGGGGGGTTGTAACTAACCGGCACATTTCAAACCCACTTTTTAGCATGATGTAGCTGCTTTAAAAACTTAAAAAATTAACACCATATAAAGATTACTTTAAACTATTAGAAAGTCGAAAAAAGTTGAAATCGAAAAAAAAGTGGATGTATCTGGTTTTGAATCTTGACGACTCATATAAAACATTGAGTCTTTCTGTCTTAGGGATCATTCATAAATGATGTCACGCTTCGAGGGGGGAGGGGGTAACATGATTTCTGACGTCATGCATTGTGCAACATAGCGTGACATGTGATAAAGGGGGGAGGGGGGTCCGCTGAAGAGTGACATATTGTGACAAAGGGGGGGGGGGGGAGAGGGTCAAATATATAGGAAAAAAGCTTGACATCATTTATGATTGACCCCTTATCTCAATCCTGCAATAATAAAGTACATGTCTATTTCGTTTTTATTTGCATGTTTGAAACAGCGCAAATGAAAAAAATATTTCCTAAATGACAACTTCGATCAATTTATTATAAGATTTTTCTACTACAGTAAATCCCCGTTAAAACACGGGCGTCGGGGGGCATGTTTGGCACCCGCGTTATAACATAACCGCGGTATAGTGAAACTATACCGCAGAACCATATAACAAAATAATACTCGTTTTCGTTGCATCATTTTTAACTTTATCAATCACCCGTAACTTTTCTTCTCTTCTATACTATATTATTTTCTTTTCTTCTTTGCTGCTATTTTATTTACTGTAATTGCTGTGCACGAAGCACACATCTCAACTGCGCAATCAGTCTATCGAGAGATAGGTTATAAACCAACTGTGTTCCGAGAAAAAGGGGGTTTAAAAATATCTTTATGTTATTAATATGGGACTGTGATGAGGTCCTAAGAAAAAAATATATTTGGAAGGGGAGGAAAGCACTTCTCAAAGAAACAATGTTTTAAGCCGGCACACACACACACTCAGACTGGAAAATATATTTACTTTTCAAGAACGCTAAAGGATCTGGAATACAAAGGTAAACTTCTGAAAATAGAAGATAGTTAAGCAATAAACTGAACAGTTCCTGACAGATTGAGCTCCCCCCCCCCCCCCCCATGTGAGGAGAAACAAGTCAGATCAAGTCAGGGCGATTGTACCCAATTTTGAAATCAAGCTACTATATAGTGCCCTAGGTTGAAAGACAGAAAAAACACGAAAGAGGTGTGCATCAGGACTATCACCATTGGTCTTTTTGTGTTTGTGTGTGTTGTGGAGGGATGGCAGCTCTTTGGCTAGATATTTGTGTGCTCGGTCTGGCTTTATTTACAATGGTAAATAAGGAAAAAACTTTAAATGACAATGTTAAAGGGTGGTTTAAACGTCGGGGACACCAATTTAATCATAGAAAAAAAATGGAGCTGCAATCACTAACCATTTCATGTCCAGAATTTTTAGAAAAGAAAAACTATAGCTGTGGAATAGGGCACGTGGATGATATTTCACTGAAAAAAAATAATTTTTAGTGGAGTAAAAATTTAAATTTTGGCATAGTTAAATATGAGAATTACTGTAATAAACAAAGTTTAAAATTATGCAATATACCTGTATATATATATTGAACAAAAACATAAATGAAAAAGGGGCCAAGTTCGGTAGAACAAACAATCTTCGGAGTAGTCGGTGTCACCGATAAAAGAGCTGAAATATGAGAGGTGCCAACTTCCATAGCAGATATTTTAATCATAGCTATAGGAATGTACAGTGTTCTTCAATTCATTTAAAAACAACTTGTTACTTTCGGGATCATTCAAAATGATGTCACGCTTCGAGGGGGGGAGGGGGTTTGTGAAATTGTGACAAAGTGTGGCAAGGGGAGGGTAGGGGTAACAAGAAGTGTGACATCAGGCTTATACAACATAGCGTGACGTGTGACAAAGGGAGCGAGGGAGTCCGTTGAGTGTGAAATTTTGTGACAAAGGGGGGAGGGGGGTCAAATATATCAGAAAAAAGCTTGGCATCATTTATGAACGGTCCTTTCTCTGGTATCCGATTCCTAACTTGGCAAGTTTTAAATGTCAATACATTATATTAAAAAAAACTCCCCCAAATAGAAACATTTCTAACATGCAGTTAGTAAAATCATGTGGCAAGCTATAATAGTTAATTGTCTTCTCATCGTGTTCTTGAACGTAACTTATCTTAATGAGCTACTTATTTTTTGTATTATTAGCCAGGGTAGTAAAATTGAAAGTGCTCTTCGTTTGAAGTCAAATTTTGAACTATTTTGTTTTGATATAAGAGAAAAACAAAGAGGGACAAAAGAAAACAATTTTATGCCATCTTTGAACGTACCTGATTCCAATTTAGCAGTAGAACACTGTAGTTCCGTTACAAGAAATACAAGATCATGTATTTTTTCCCAAGTTTCGGATTTTTTCTTTTATATAAGCTTAATTGTCAACCTTGATGCCAAGTTTCAAGTTTCTAAGTCACTTATTATTAGTAGTTTTTGTTTTTGATGAGCGAGTCAGTCAGACAATGATAAAAATTACACTTTTTAGACTTTAATAACTCGATAACTATAACAGTTGCATCGATGAAATTTAATGTTCTAGGGGTTCAAGAGGCCCCTATTTGAAGCACAAAATTTCAAGTATGTAGGCCTAATAGTTTTTGAGTAATGATGTCGAAAGTAGCTTGAAATGGTTCGGGTAAAAATACACATTGGCTGGTGTCTTCCGTCTTCGAACTTGGCGGACACACTGCCGTGTGTCTAGATATTCTTTAAGAAATGAAACGTAACTAAAACATCTATATGGAACACACTCTTTACCACTTTTGTGGAATTACGCATATATCCTTGCATTTTCTATTAATTTTAACCAAATTTAAAAAAACAACATTGTTTTTATTTCTGAATGCCTTTTTTTTTTGGTTTGCTTAAATATATAAAAAAATCAAGGATATATACGCGTCATTAAGATTTCGATGTCTTACAAGATAAAATCATATTTTAAAATCGCTAACAGTAACAGTTACTAATTCTAGCAGTAGATTGAAAGAAAAAAAGTACTTCGAAAAATAATAAACATTGTATTTTACGATAACTCATGTGATCATGTGAACTGAATTTAAAAAAAAAAAAGGAAAAAGAAAGGAAGAAAGAAAGAAGTCGGCTTCAACAGCGTGCTAGTTTCAAGGAACAATTTGTGCGTTCCAAGGAGAGTCAAAAATTTTTCCGAGGTTGAGAAAAGAAACAGCCCCGGGGGTCAGGAACAGTGTCTTTTTCTAGGAAAAGGGTAGATGTTTTGGACCCCGCTCCTGTGCCCACGTCCGACCGTAACTACCAGCAGGGGTGTCGCGGATCCCCTTCGAAAGATTTATAGCTGTCCATTGAGAGACATAGTGATTGACGCTGTCCATCACAAGAATAGGCCAATTACCAGCGCAAAGAGATTGAATAAGACACTCCCACATTGTTGCCACTATTTCGGAGATTTTGTCAGCGCTGAGTTTCCGATTTGGTAGTGAAGAGCCTTAAGGCTACAGTTTACACTAAAAATTTTTTTTTTTTTAATTTCTTTATGTGAAAAATTAAAATTTTCTCTGTTTGTACTTATGTTAAAAAAAAATACCCCACAAAAAATTTGGCGTAAAAAAACGGGTAGTTTTATAAAAATTTAAAATTAAAAAAAAATTCGAACTTTTTAAAAACGTTCCACGTGCCGCAATTTTTTATTTTTTTTTTTGAATAAAATGTTTTCCTAATTCTATATCCTAGGTATCATTTTATAAATGAATGGACAAAATTAAAGCATTTTATATGATAATTTTCAAAATATAGGCAAAAATGTACTTTTATATGAAATTTTCTGAAAATTTAGTGATTTTTTCAATAAATAAGTCAAATATCTTCTTTCAAATAAATATTACTGCTACATTTCATCCATTAAACTATAACTAAGTAATATAAGAATACTTTTGGAAAGTTTGGTAGCAATAGCATAAAAATTGCGGCACGTGGAACGTTTTGATTTTCTGTTATGAGGTAAATTTTTGATTTTGATAAAAAAGGCTTTTTTTTCATTTTAAAAGGGTGTAACTATATAAAAGTACTTATATATTAAAACGTTTAGTATTATAAACATAAATTTGATATCTAATATTCATTAATACAGTGTAGGCATATTTTATACACCAATCCGATATTTTGGCGAATTTTCGACATTTTAAGTGTAAACTGTAGCCTTAATAAAAGGATCGTCAGAAAAACATGTACTATTGTCCATGTTGTCTGTCCGGAAATTCAGCCCCTCTATTGCATTACATCTCACTTTATCCCAATTTTCGTTCAACTATTTTTTTTTGACATCTCGTTAATGCATTCACGCAAGCTAAGTAACACCTTCATGGATTTCGCATCTACGTAAGGCTGCTCTTCAGTCAGATTTTCAAATCTTCGAAACCAATGTTAACCTACGGGAAAAGTTGGACTAAGTTTTAGAAAGTTCCTTTGAAGTTTTCGAGTCCGGAATTTTTTTGAGTATTTTTCAAGCCTATATCTCGGTCTTTTAGTTTTTACTTTTTTAAAATATCACTTACCGTATTTTTAAAAAATCGTTAAAAAATGAATTTTGGAAAAAACGTGGTACTGTTAGACGTTTCGCTCTATAAAATATTTTCAAAGCATGTTACCGAAATTTTAAAAACAACATGACCAGCAAAACATTTCCAGCTTTCTTTTGAACTTTTGTTTGAAATAATGCAAACATTTTTAAAGACAAAAAAATCCGTCCAAAGTTTGAAAATATTTCCAAAAAAAGCTCGAAATTCCTATAAGCCACGCCTCCCACCGCTTCCCATGCAAGGGGGCATGATTTACGAGGTCGATTAGCCTAATGACTCTCACTCCGGGAAGCATTGCTGCTTCGGATTCGGACAATGGGGAAAGTGTAGTCCCCTCTTCAGACCCTCAAACCGGCCAGACACAGAAGACAGACCACATGTTTTTTCGAAAGGGAAGAAAATTGAGAGCTTTTTGGAAGAAATTTGGAGAAGCTATGACTTATATGTAATCCTTTATATGGGCAAATTCCTGTTCCCACGGTACTATAAAAATATTTTTCACGAATTAAATGTTTGTACAATTGGGGAAAAAAAATATTTTTTTAAAAATGTAAGCTTGAAAAAATTACTGCTCTTTAATTAGTAAATCAAATGAGAAATTATTTAATGTAAGTAATTATTCATTTGTAGGTTATTGATTTAATTTTCTTCTACACAATCCATTCTTCTTTTCTTCAAAAACTTTCTGAAGAGAAAAGCGTTGCCTTTACTCCCCCTCCCCCCGCCCTCTTAAAGACAACTGTGTATGACACAGATATAACTAAATTGAGCGAGATAGAGTTTTTTTGTTTTTTACTGAAGGAATAAAGGAATGATAAACTTTAAATGTTTTCGTAAATTAAAAAGATATTTTTGAGAAAATGAATGTAATTTCAAAATTTTATATTGGCCTCTTTCTGAATGCAATGTTTCAATAATTTGTGTTTTAGAAACAGAAAAAAAAAAAAAATTAAATTTTGATTAAATAAACCAACATTTTTCGGTGGAGCTGGAATTTTGAAAAACAAAATTACATATAAAGGTCGACAGCTGGGGGGGGGGGGGGATACTAACAACCTCCTTTCTTTCTTTTATTTCCTTTTTTTTTAATGATTTTTTTTATGCCATTCGTAACATTTCTTAGCCTTTCCTTTCATAAGATTTTTCCATCTTTCGATATCTTTTAATCTAAAAATCCGATGCGCCAGACAATGGCAGGTGCGGGGGGTTCTGAGTGCGCATGTCTCCCCCCCCCCCCCAATAACTTTTGAAGGAATTGTCCGATTCGAAAGATTTTTTTCCCTGCATTCGAAAGATCTTGGCGAGGACATCTCATTTTCATATTTTACTTTTTGATTTGAACAATTTTTCGTTCAATTTTGAACAGTTCAAAAATTCTGAACATTAGCGCCTTCGGGATTTTTTCCCGAAGCAAAGTATGCAAATTCTGGGCAGAAGATCCAAGTTCCATTGAACAAGCGTATTGGAAGGAGCTCTCGGCGTGAAATATTTTTTTATCCACTCCGAATTTCATAGTTCAGAAAAAAAAAAAAAAAAAACCGACAGCGCCTACGGCAAAATTTCACTCGTATACAAATCCTGAGCTAACCAACCGATTAACTTAAAATAAACTTTATCAGAAAGATGTTATGACGTAGAACATATACAGTGGAAATCCGCCATTCCTACTTGTCCCTCAATTCGTACGGCGCCAGGGGTCAGCTGGGTCGCCAGTTTGGCTTTTTTTAAGAAAAAAATCGAGAAATTATGCTCATTTTGAACTCGTCTAGAAGTAGTTTGTTTCGCGTTTTGGATTTTTTTTAAATTTTAATACTTTTTGAGATTTTACTGACAATTTTAGCTTTCTAAGGGGGCATCTAGAGGAAGTGGTTGAAGAACTTTCTTCTTCAGAGGAGGAAAGTAGTAAGAAAAGCATTTACTTTGCAGAAATTAAAGAGCTGTGTTATTCCTGCAAGAAAACGCAGAGAGTGATGGGAAAACAGCATCCTAACACTGCTGTGGTCAACAGCAATGTTGGGATGCTTTGTTCAACGACAATGTTATTGGCCATTTTAGAAAAATTCTGAACAATCGTCAAAGCCAGACAACATTGGACAGGTTTTTAGGGAAAGAAGCCCAAGATTCTTCTAGTGCAAAAAGAAAGGACAACAGAAAGGGAGAAAACACTTGAAGGGATATTACCTGATGTTTTTATAGAAGGGGCCTCCTCTTCCTCTTCCAGCCCTTTAATTTCCTCATCTCAACATTCCACATATGCCATCAGCTCACCTCAGTACAAGCAAAGTGCAGTTAAATTTTAATTTATCTATAATTTCATGTACAGTACTGTACATTTGTTTTTCATAGGTTTAAATAAGCAGCCATCTGTGTGTCTGGACCGGATTAATCCAATTTACACTGTATTTTATGTGAAAAAATAATTCGCTATTCGTACAAGTTGCCATTCGAGCTGCCTCCTGTAATGAATTGTGTGCGAATAGCGAGGTTCCACTGTACAGTACACTTCCTCGGGGAATGGCGAAAAGCATGGGACATTGTTTAGAAAACAAACCACATGTTTCTTTTCCTGAATCGCAAAAATTATTTTCTTCACAGTTCACATGACTAAACTAAATACAGTGGAACCTTGGTAGCTCGACGCGCAGATAAGTCGACTAACCCTTGGTAAGTCGACATATCCCTCCCCTAATGGTTGGCCCAATGCTAATTTCAATGGGCGAAAAACTCTCTAACTTGACACACAATTTTCAGAAACCCCTGTAAGTCGACCTCCATTTTGTATTCTTATTAACTTTTTCCTCCGGTATTTTTCCACGGTGCACAATTCTGGGAATTTTACAGCGGTGTTTTTTCATCAATAAATGAATTCTTTTCTTGAAAGTGTTCCTAGAAAATTTCCTTATTCCCCTTGTACCTTTCTACAAACACGAGAAAAAAGTTAATTGCAAATTAGCAAGCCTAATAGTGTTGGGGAATTTGTTTTCTCTTCAGAGGGAAAAGCAAACAAAAATTATGGATTTTTTTCTCATGAGGTATTTTGATTTAATGTTTATATATTTATTTATTTGTAATGTATTAACTTTTCAAAATAATAATAGATAAATAATAAACGAGAATAATTTCGTACACTGGAATTCACTCTTATAACTTGAATGGCAAGTAAATAACAATACAGACCAATATCAGCGATTGAAGTTACGGAATCTCGGTAACTTGACACCTGCTTATCTCTACGGCCCGCGACTTTTTTAACCTTTTGAGTTTAGCCCGCAGCTTTCCAAAGGCTGCCCATTCCTGGTTATGCAATGTTTGCTGTGTGGCACTACGAAATAATATCTTATTAGCTAAAGAATAAAAACGGTTTGGTTGTTTCTCATCCATAAGCTTACTTCTTTGCATTGCAACACGGGCTCCTTGTAACTCTGAAACACGTGTCCGCAATTTTTGATTATGTTGACGTTTTATTCTTTAGTTTCGCAACTCAAATGAGGACTAATTATTTCTCTACATTAAATTTATGCATGCGAACTCGCGTCATTAAAGAAAAAGAACTATGTCTCTTATGCAAAATTTCTGCATACGATTTAAGTCAGGGGTTCCCAACTTTTTTTTTCCTAGCGAAGCCCTTCTAAAACTCGGAAAGAAATTGGCGAATCCCTTTGGTAGTCCTTAGTAAACGGGTAGGAAAACAATAAAATTTGCTTGCACATTCATTTTTCAAGCTTCACAACAGTTCATAGCAAGCAATGAAACACAATTCTTAAAATATCTAAATGGAAATAAAAACTAACATAACAGCTACAATAATAATAATAATATTAGTAATACAAGCATTTTAAAAATTAATTACTTATTTTTATTATTTGTTCTTTTTGTATAATTAATAGTAGCAGTAAACATACGAATTTGCAAAAGCTCTGTTTTTAGTAATTATTTCCTCGATACTGTGAAAAAGTTGTGGAATAGCGGAATGACACCAGAAATATGAGAAAAAAAAAATTAGAATCAATCAATAAATATCTTAGGGTTCCATTCCCACGTTGAAATATACAAAATTCGCAACAGTTATGGAAATTTACAGAAATATTGGGAAATTTACATGTTTTCAAATTTTCATTGAGATAGAACTGGAAAATTGGAATAAAGTATTATTAAAATGTGAGTACAAAATTTGAAATTAAAATATCTTCCTTCGCACTAGCGTGGAAAAAGTGAGAAATGGTAGTAGAAACATAACTCTAAAATTAATGTAGATACCTTTTGATCAATAAACCACTTCACGATCCAAATTTTCAAATTTACGCAATGCAGAAATAAGTGCATTTCAAATTTTATGCGTATAGTTCCTATGCCACACAGAAGACAATTTTATACAAAAAAAAAAAAAATCATTTTTAATCTCCGTTCTAATATGTATGAACATTTTTAATTTTGTTTTTTGTTTTGCGTTAGCAATTAAAAATCCAGCTATTGCAATATTATATTCGCGATTTGAAATTTTTCCCCTGAAAAAAAAAATATCAACCATTTCCAATGATTGGGTTTGAGCTTAAAAATTCCCTAGTTAGCATGGGAATTAATTAATTTGAAAATTGTTTTGATTTCATCTGTCATTTTTTGCTCTTTTCACCGGAGAAAAAAACTCTCCAAAATAATAATAATAATTACATTTTCTGATAGGCATGTGAACCCGAATTGTTCATTTTCTCTGTCAGATTACTAATCACTACAATATGGATGCCTTTTCTTTCAAATGGTAAATTTTTTCTTGAGTTTTGAAGGTTAATATGACGGGATCTCAATATGCATTAAATTTAACATTGATTTTAGACTTTGAGTCACCATATGACATTTATTTTTTCATTATTATTATTTTTGTTGTTGTTAATATTTTTTTTTACGAAATGAGAGAAATCCGTTCGTGATGCATGAAAAATTTCAGAATTTAAAAGTTATTGTCTCATTTTTTAACTGTATGTTCCTGCAAATTCGTATTTTGTAATGAAATTTATCTCAACGAATCTTTTTATTTCGCACATCCCGGAAAACACAAAACAAAAAAACATGACAAGGAAAAGAACTATGTAGAATTCATTTCAGAAGATAATTCCATATATTACAGGTTTTGCATTTGAAAAACTGAATTTGTCACTAAATCTTTTTGTCATTTTTTTGTGCATGTACATTATTTTCAGATTATTCACTGTTAATCATGTACTTCCGTCTTCAAGTTTCAAAAGGTATATTGAAACATTTTTTGAAGTATATACTCCGGAAACTGTTTTTAAATGCGCTGTAGATGGACTTCCTTTATTTACTACTTATTATTTTAACCAGATGTACTTATCTCCTTTTGCGTAAATTATATCCTTCGGGAAAACCGTTGTCATTTTAAGTCGCATCGCATACTGAATCTTTATTGGCTATATTCATTTCTGTTCTATGCTGCTTCAGTTTGAAGTGCGATCTTCCGCGCTCCTCCGTTTTTATTTACTGGATAATAAATACAGGCAAGTTCGCACATGAAGAATCGGCACAGAAGAAATGATGCAAATGCGCGTCTCAAGCCCCTCCCCCCCCCCCCTTGTCGAAGTGCCCCGTCTGTTCCGTATTTGCAGTTTTAAAATTGGCAGCCCTCACCTCAACCTGCAACCATACAAACTTCATCTCGATTCAACAAGTCTTGGTAAAAAGCTGTCGCCCTGCGAGGTCTTCTAATGGCGTTTTTGTGCATTCAATCATAAGAGAAAGCCAGGAAAACTCTCAACTTACTTCTCGATAAGTATTAAATAGAAATTATCACAGCAACCACCTCAGCTCGCTTATCGAAGCAACGTTTGTTGCCAGGATAAGAAATTGGGACTTCTGGTTCCGAGGAATATCGCCGCCCCAGTAGTCAGGCTGCCATTTTGAAAGTTTTGAATACCTTTTGCGCAGGGAACAGGAGCAGAGTTATTAATATTATTATCATTATTATTATTATTATTTATGTTAATTTCTTTTTTTGAGTTGCTATGCTACAGCTCCCCTCCGAATCTTATGTTATAGTTTCAAGTCCACTCCAGCTCCATTCACTGCTCTGAATAGCTTTTAATGGCAAATACAATATTTATCGCTTTCGTTTATTCAATGTATTACGGAAAAAATTTAAAAGTCCTTTAAACCCTAATATTTCAATAAATATTTAATGTTTCGTACATAATGAAGGAAAAAAGTAATAAATAAATGCACTCGGAAAAAAGGCCACTGTTTCAAAACAGTCATTGCCAACCATTTGCTTATTTTCTTTCTTTTTTTAAGTTCTTTTTTTCCTTTCTTCCCTGCCTTCTTTTTCTTCTTTTTTTTTTGGTGAATTTGTAATTGCCGCATACTTTTGCAACAGCGAAAGTATGTTATGCACATCCCCAATTTCAAGTTCGTGATTTAATTTTACTGAGTAATATATATTTTACAACATACATACGTAGATACTCATAGGTGTGCGTGCGGGGCTTAGAGATACCATTGTACCCCCATTAGCAAATAAAAATGAAAGCTAATTACAAAACTGGCAACCTCTTTCGCGTTTGTATTCAATAGATATGCTTCTTTGCGTTTAATTTGTCATAAGTTTCCCTGGAGATGCATCTGGGACCCAAATCTTATGGGCAGGGCCGGCCTTATCAGTGTGCAAAGTACAAAGGCGCCATCATCTTGGGGGCGCCTCAGCGTAAGAGCAAAAAAAAAAAAAAAAACAATAATCCGTGTTTCATAAAATTAGTTCAACAAAATTCTAGTTGTCTTCACGTAAGCAGACCCAATGATAGTGACTCCTATCAGATACTCCATCTTTCAAGTGAAAGAACTTAGCGTCAAAATTCACTTGTAGCGATGGTACTATACCTACTGTGGTGCTTGAGAGATGATTAGATGGCACCAATCCCTGTGAACCACACTAGGTCTTCAATTACGAGAAGCCAACAGCAGCCCATTAGAAATAAAAAAATACATTATTTGTTTCATGTATGTAATTATTAAAGTTTTTAAAGTAATTGAAAACGCAATAAAATTATACACAATTTGAATTTATATTATTTTAGTTTGTATGATGAAAGAGGGCTAGGGGCGACTATTTTTATAAAGTCCAAGGGCGCCGAATACCGTCGGGCCGGCCCTGCTTATGGGTGTATTTTGGTACCCCCTTTAGCACAGTAGCGTCCCCCCCCCCCCTTGCTAAAGCTCTGCGCACGCTTATATAAACACATATTACTTGACTACATATTGAAGTGCCAATGAAGCGGAACTACACAGAAAGTAAAGAACCATTGAAAACGTTCTTTTGTCAGAGAAAAAGAAAACCAGGATGTTTTATTCGAAAAAAGATTCGGGAATTTTATTTTAAATGACAGAAATATAAAGGAAAGAAATAAAATGAATGTGATGGTCTCATCATATTGATCAAGTATTCAATATGCAATAATTAGCAAAACATAATTGAAGAAGTGAATATAAATAAATAAAATAAAATGCAAAATAACTAAATAAGTTATATACAATAAAGAAAGAAACGCAAACATTCACATTTAGTTTCAGAAAAAAAAAATAGAATAGTGGAGCTTAACAAATCTTCATTTGCTACTCCTGTTTCGAGCAAAACTCGTTGCTTAGGTTACCCCTTTTCTTATTTATTCATTTAATTTTAATCGTACTAACGCAAAAATTTCTGCTATTAAATTAAGCTTTATACAAGAGACGAATTAGCGCTCTTTATGTAACAATAACCGAGAACAGCATTCAGCAAGTTTTCGCTAAATAAATTTTTTTTTTATTTATTTTTTTTTTTTTTTTTGAATATTAAGCAGTTTATAGCAAATTTTGATTGATCAATTTGTACTAAATTAGGTCTAGAAGCAAGTTCTCAGAAAGACAAACCTTCGTTTTAAAAGTATCGTTTACATTTTCATTTTTACAGCACTAAATATGCAATTTACAAACAATTCGGGAGAATGAAAGAAGGGTAACAATATTTTTTCTTTTCGTTTCAACTCTCAGCCACAGAGAATTATTTTTGAACCGGAAAAGGAGCAACGTTGTGTAAGTAGTAGAAAACACTTGCATGCCGCTAGCTAATACACTGACTGCAGGGGGTTTCGGCCTGAAGTGACAGATCAATTATGTAGGGCAGTAGACCCTTCTTCCAAGAGCTATAGTACATTTCATTGGTCGTTGAAATGTCAATCACTTGAGGTTGACACACTCCCCTCATACCCTTCGAAGGCCATCTTAAGCCTAACCACGAAATTTTTTCTGACTGAAAAGCAGCCTTCGTAAGAAACTTATAACTCACCAGAATTCGGATTCAGCTGATTTCTTTCCGACATCACCCTCACTTATTGAAACATTCAAAGCAAAGTTGAGCATTTTTTTTCATCCTTTCATAAAGCACCAGACTGTCAGCTTCAATAACAGCCTTAAGTGTATAAAGCTGATTTTATGCCGACTTCGAATTTTGAGCAGCAGCACACCGAAGTTATTCCAACAAATTCCCAATATAAACTACAGAAAAACATTTTAGAACAGCAAAGAACTTCAGTTAAAAGAACAAGATGTAGCAAAAAATAGTTTTATAGTTGTTTTTTGCTTGTGTTTAAAAAATGATTCATTGCTCTTAAGGCATATGAAGCAATTTACATTGCAAATTTTTGCATTACTATGATGTGTTTTTTTTTTTTTTTTAATTTTATGGAATTGACGTCGTGGAACTATATTTACTTATAATGCATACTGAAAGTTTTGTGGTTTTTATTTCATCATTATTTTTTAAACACGCACGCGGAATTGACCTTTAAACAACATCCGAAAGAAGATTGGTGGATCAACAATCAAGAAGTCGCTAGTTTCGACCACAAGACCGCTTTCAACATCTGCAACTAGATATGGAGTATGCAATATACTGTAGGGAATTAAAAAAATCGTTAGCAATGTATATTTTTTTCGCTTTTGGTGTAAGATAACGTGTCGGAGAAGACATAGCCTGCAGGCTATGTCTTCTCTGCAAGAAAATAAAACTAAAAGCGTCCGTATCTCTGTTCGGACAAGGAACTCTAAGAGTGTCTGCTAATAATTTTTCCTTATGAAAGAAAATGACGTTTTCCCATATGAAGAGAGAATCCAGTTACAGATTTACAGTCTCTTCAAAAGAAGAACATCTAATCTAAAAAAATGGGGATTTCCCAACAAGGACTGAGGCTCCGATTTCGTAATCGTTTCATTAATTGAATAATAATTCATTAAACAAACATACTCAAGCAGACTCGGATAAACCCGCACTGAGTCTGCATTCAATAGAGCTTTGCCCTAGAGCAGTGATTCTCAACCTTTTTTTTTTGTACGGCACACTTTTCCCGATTTCAAAATTTGGCGGCACACAAAGAAAGAAATAGATAAGTTTAAAAGTTGTTTACTTACCTATAATACACTCTATAAAATAGTTTATGATAATAATTTTGCATGTAAAATAAAGTATAATATGTACTACAAAAACAGCAATTTGAGCTTGATGTTTTTTGATAATTTCATTCATATTTGGTCGCAAAAATGACAACGCTACTCTCATATCGTCTTCAACATTTAGAAATTTCTACAGTTAAAAATATGGTATTTTAACTGTAAAAACAACAGTTTTCTTTTACAGTGTACTTTTCTTTAATTTAAATAAATTTTACTCGTAATTTAAAAAAAAAGCATTATAATTTTTACTAATACATTTCTAAAATTGGCGGCATACAAAAGTGCAGTGGCACAGCGGTTGATAATCACTGTCCTAGAGTATAACAACGTTCATAAGAGGTATAAATGCCTCCGGATATTGTTATTGGATGTATTTCTAGCAATACTGAAAAAGAAAGGGAAAGATTCAACAGGAGAGAAGATGTTTTAAATTAAAAATCATTTTAATAGCTTTCTAAACTGTATTTCATTGTATGGAATACATGTACATAATTTTTAGGGATCTTGAGTGAGCTTGGAGCACGAAGCAGTAAAGTAACGAGATTTTGCTTGAAACTGGAGCGGAGCCAGAGAGAAGAAGTTTGTTGGGCTCCACTGCTCCGATTTTTTTTCTTTACTTTTTAATTTTTTTAACATATGAAAAAAAAAGAGATAAGTAATAAAATCTATTTCAATTATTCGGAGCACGGAGCCCAGCCGGAGCAAGTATTTAGAAGTCGGAGTGGAGCTGGAGAGGACCAGCTCAAAAAAGTGGCTGCTACCTGATTATTGTCAGTAATATTAAAATTTTAAAAAAATGATGGTAATACCTTAAGAAACTATACTTGAAACAACCAATAAAAAATTGTTAATTTTATATGAAAATTGGAGGAGAAAGTGTATGAAGAAATATAATGTTACAGAAGATAAGTTTAATTAAAAATATTTCAAGGTGCGTGAAATTTAATAGAATGCAAATATGAAAGAAAGTTATTGGGGTTTGGGAATGAATATTTTGTTGCAGTGATGTATATGGAAGAATAGAATTAATTTTTAGCAATTTAATGCAAGTAATCTAAGGAAAATCACATATTATGTTTCATTTTAGTAAGAAAATGCCTGATAAATTAAACACTTGAAAAGGAAAAAAAAGCTCAATGAATCTAATATTATTACAAACAAAATTGACAGTACGAATGACGAAGTAATATTTATCTTTTAAATAAGCGATATCGTCCACGAAATTTTGAGCAGTTTTTAAGCGGTTGTACGGAACCTACATTCAAGTAAGTACCGTGAAACATTTCAGGACCATGGGACTGTATTTTCTGTTCTGGTGATGACTGCGAAATTAAGTAATAGTTGGGAACCCCAAATACGTATATCGACTGTTTACTCAAAAAAAAAAAAAAAAGTCGCTGTACCTTAGATAGAGGCATTGAGAAGAAGTTTTAGTTACTTTAACTATGAACTCTGAAAAGGAAAAAAAAAGGGGATAATTTCTTTTAAAAAATGGAGTATGGTTACAGAAACTTTTTCTGTTCCTTTCAATTTATTTTCAGTCATTTTTTCTTTTTTTTTTTTTTGGTAATTTTATGAAACTTAAGGCACTTTGACATAACAGAATTTATTGTCTTAACGACATGAAAATGTTAATAGTGAGAATTTTTTAAATTTTTTATTTACCAAAAATGTTCGCTGGTTTTACCAAATTTTCGAAATTTCAACCTTGCTGGAACATAAGATATTGTCCCAAGGTTCTAAAATTTTGCAGAAGAAATTCATGTGAAAAATTTATTTTTAATTAACGCCTATGTAGGTACAAATTTTCCGCACTACCACTCAAGAGTACTCAAAACTTGGTTTTTTCTTTTCTTTTCGGTCTCCCTCGTTGAACATTTGGTGTAAATAATACAATAAATACATAACAATATGTAAAAACAATAAGCAATTCCAGCAGTAGTAAACAATCACGAGTGATAAAAATCAATTAAAAGTACCAAATGGACCGTCTTAGAGTTAAAGAAACACTCCTAATTATTCAGTCATCATACATAGTACAAAAATAAGTAAGTCACCATCATCAATTTGATAGACTTTGATTTAAGTCTTCATTAACATTACTGAAATAAAATTTGGTCAAAGGGTGGCATTGACCATAGAAAATGAGCACTAACTTCATAAATCTTCTAAAAAACTCCCGCTTTTTAAAACATAAATTGTAACAAATTATAGGTGGCGCCAGATAACTTTATAGAGCAGTCGTTCCACAGAGACAGAGAAAGAGAAAGAACCATCGGTCATGTTCTGTGTGTGTGTGTCGATTTATTGCCTGTTTATGTTATTCCTTTTATGTGATGCTCTGGTCTATGTTTTTTTGAAATAATTAAAAATGATTTATTAAAACGAGTTGAAATTCCGTTGGCCAGAAATATAGGCAATACTGTTATATAAATGAATTCACAGTGCTCAAATGTCTAATTAACAAGTTTGATTGCATTCTAACCATTATAGGAGAAGATATTCACAAAAACATTTTAAGGAAATTCATTGCATTTAATATGCTATTTTAACGGACGAGATTTATGAAGTCAAAGTAAACGAGCATCATTTTTTAAAGGAAGTAAACATATCTCATACATTATAACAAGAACGTTTTCAATAACTCCTTACGAAATAGTGTGTGTGTGTGTGTGTTTTTAACTTTCACCAAACACATAGAACTTTAGGAATAACATTCTTGTATTTTGCTTAGTAGATTAAAAAGCTGTAATTTTTCTCTTTTATCTATAACTTCTGGCATGCTTCGTGGAATAGAATTTAGGTTTAAGTTGACACCACAATAGATGTACACTACCCACAATGACTACATTTACAATAGGACTCAAGTATGATCACATACAGAATGCAACCAGTCAATAAAGGACAATGTAGCATAAATTAATTATAAAATAACTAAAAACACAATATATCTAAATGTTCTAGGAAAACAGCGCCTTGTTCCTTGTGAAAGCAAGTAGGGGAAAAGTGCTATTTTTATGTATTTTTTATTTAACTCACAAGTGCGACTTTTCTAGTAATGTAATTTCATTTGCTGTTTTGTTATACGGCTCCTAAAACAACAGCTAAATGTATTTTTAGGCACAGAAAAAAATCCATAAAACAAAATAATTTCTGTTAACATTTTGGATATTTTCATAAATGCTCCTGCATTGAGTTTACATATAAATATAATACAGTTACAGATTTTTAAAAAACAATATTTTCATGATTCATTGCAAAAAGTAAAACTCATATTTTACCCACTTAATGCGTGTTGTTATTGCTGGGCTAGTTCCAGGGCTCGAAAAATCTTTAAAATTTCACATGCCCTACCGGTCAGGTTTGTCTAAAAAATACATGCCCGAACAAAATTTTTACATGACCAGAAGTTGTTTTATTGCACATTAAAAAAACATTTGAGTTTGTCGTATAGCATTAATTAGACAAAAAAAATTAGCTGCTTTATATCTGAGTCAAGAATTATTTTAACGTTAATCTATCATTAAAAGATTACATCACAAACAAAATATTACATAAGAAGATTCATGCCCGATCGGAATTTTCACATGCTTCGGGCATGTCGGGCAATATAATTTTCGAGCCCTGGCTAGTTCACAACTTTATATAAAAAAAGCAATCCGTGCCTCACCCGTGGTAGCTTAAACATTATGCACAAAAATATTTAAAAATAATATTTCGAGATGGATTTTTTAAAATTTAGTTATGGCACAACGGCTAAAACAAATTGAGCGAAAATTAGTATAAAGTCGTTGGCGATGACTGTCAGGACATTTTTAATTAATTTAAAGTACTGAATATTCAAATCACTTAATAAATTTTGATGTGCGTGTGCATCCTTCTGCCTATTTTAAAAATAATGGACTAATTTTAGACTAAGAAATAAATATTTTGAATTATTATATAAAAATATGCCGTGACAGACATGGCAAAAAATTGACACATGCGTCACATCATGTTTTTACTTAATACTTCAGCATTTATTTCTTTACTGAAAATTCTGCTATTAGTAAAGTGGACATGACGATGTGTAAGCACACCAAAATTTATTAAGTTACTTTAATAAGTTATATTGTACCTGAAATAAAAAAAAGAAGGAATGTGTTTTGTCATGCCCGGTCTCTATCGTGGAATTAACCAAAAGTAAATTTTGATGCTGATTACAGTTCAACCACGAAATTCTGACACTTGGACGCTTCTGCGCATGGAGAAAAAGGACGAATCCATTCGAGGTTTAGGGGTAGTTCGTTTTGCAAGTGCGTTTATTAGCAGGCGAATCAGCCTGTTTGCTGAAAGCAACCAAGTTTTTAAACTGGCAGCTAACCTCCGTTAGGAAGAAATCAAGTATGCTAAACGAACAAAAACGTGAACAAAATACGGCACATTCCTTATACCAGCAGTTTTTCCCTTGAACATGAATAGACATTCTAGGCATGCTGCCAGTCAGAGACTCTCTTTTTTTTTTTTTTTTTTTTTTGCGGTAAAACTGTACTAGCTAAGACTAAAATTGGGGGTTCTTATTTGGAAGTTTAAAGTTGATGCGCATGTAACATAAAGAACACCCCTTAACAAAAACTTGTTAGTTTCCTAATATGTAGGGAATTATACCTGGTATATTGGCACATTCCCTGTGTCTTAATAAATAAAAAGTAATGAAATAAGAATTTTTGTTCCTAACTCCCATACTGCAAAAATCGATTGAAAGTATTACTACAACTTTCTCTGCACTTTGTGGACAGCCCTACTACTTTTGATGTCAAGAGAACATTGCTTGAATCGGAAAAGGTGCTACACATTCATTTGACTCGTGCTCCTGTTATTGTTCCAATTAACTTTAATGAGTTCAGTGAAAGGATCATAAATTGTTGGGTTTTCCGAGAATTTCATATTAAAAGATGTATAAAGCGCTATTCTCTTCTAAATTAAATCTGAATGTTTCTCATCCAGAGGCTTCGCCCAATCTTACCTTTTGAACTTTTAAATATAATGGATTTATGTCGTGATTATTTTATTTATACTTTTTCTCAGAAGATTAATTTAGTCGTATTGAATGAAACAATTTTGTTAGAAAGTATATAGTGTTTGTGGCAGGAATAGTCCTACCACAAACACAATATTTTCCATGCATTTTTTTGAGTTAAATACAAATTGTTTTAACCCTTTCACACCCAGTGGTGCAATTGGAATCATTGCATTTATTAAGTTTTTTATCGACACTTGAACCAGCGTCTGATAGGAAATTGACAATATAATGATGTCAAAATAAAATTCAATTCTAACATAATTTAAATGAAATTAAAATTACGCTCATTATTTTCAAAGATGTTAAAATATTTTATTTGAGTTGTTTTTGATACATCAAATTGCTTTTAAAAGTTAGTCTTTTACGTCCTCTCTTTGCATCAACGGAATTAGATGAATTCAGATCTGTTCTTCGAAGTTCGTATTGATTACTTTTCGTTTATTTTGAAATTTTAAAATAAGAGTGATTTTACGTGCAGTAAAGGAAGTCTGTTTTTATCACATTGATTGACATTGGAAACACATTGATTGACATTGAAAGTGAACGTGAAGATTTTGATGAAATTACACAAGTTTTGGATAACTTATAAAAGGAACATGTTTACTACCATCAATAAGTGTAGATTTAGATAATTTAAAAAATGAAATTTTTCACGGCGGGCAAAAAACTCTTATAATCTATATAAATAAAACCGAAAGTTTGTGTGTGTGTCTGTCTGGCTGTCTGTCGATCGCGTCCTGGCGAGATGGAAGGGGGCCAGAAGTACAAAACTTTGGTTACAGGTACCTTGAGTCAGGTCCTCGTGCACCTCGAAGCGTTTTTCCTAAAATTCGAATTTGTTCTTTTTTATTCCAATTTTAAGCAAAACTGTTGATTTTGGGTTTATCTCATCGAAGAAACGTCCCACGTTTTAGATTTTTGCAGCATATGGATTCCCGTAAAAAACTGCACAAGTTGATTTTTTTTTGCAGTTCGTAGGACAAATAGAACATGCGCAATACTCACTTAAAGTAGTTTTCGAATTTTAAAACGATCCTTACCTCTGAATTTATCTTCTCAATTTCCGTGTTGTCGCCAAAATAAATACTACTTTTGTCGCCAACTAGATGATTTTTGTTAACGTGAGATTGAAAAAAATGATGTTTTATCGTCATTCGTGCCGTTTTATGAGTGAAACAAATTCTAAAAATTCATTTCATTTTTTAGCATACCGCAGACGATTTTTAATTACTTCTTGAGGTTGATTCTTCTTTGTTTTTTGGCGATTTAGTATTATGGTACCAGTTCAACAATTTCATGAAACATTATTTCTCATGGTAGAGTGTCCGTTTTATCAACGAAACAAATTCTAAAAATTCATTTCATTTTTATGCATATTTTGTGAATTATAAACTGCAGACGATTTTCAATTGCTTTATCTTGAAGTTGATTTTTCTTTCCATATTTTACTCAAGTGACTTATTTTATAGAACATTTACTTAATTTTTTGTACTGTCTATTTGGGACTATTTTTACAGAATTTAGTTATTTCTTTCTATCAACTTAAATTTCGCACGTCAGGATTAGTTCAGTACTGAATATTTTCTAACTTAAATGTGCATTTGCCTTCGGAAATAATGCTTTCATTTCTTTCGTTTTTATCCGAATTTTATGAAAGTGCTATTTAATTGAATTTTCAGGAAATCCTTTGACGATTTTGGAAGCAGGATTTATAGGAACCGTCCTTATTTTGATGGGGAATTTAAGATGGACTGTTGGTAATTTTAGGAACAGTAGCTCTTGAAGGTCAGTGTTCTAATGGGTATTTTTCGTCACTGCCGTCTTTATTCCAATGGAGATTTTTTGGGACTAAATGTCCTTATTCTATTAGGAATGTTTAGGAATGGTTGTTTCTATTGAAATGGGGGGCTTTAAGGATTTATTTTTTCTTTATTACAGCAGAAATATTCACGTACAGTTGTTCTTCATCTGATGAACATTTTTAAACAGAATACAGCTCTTATTCTGATGGGAATTTTTAGATGTATTGTGGTAGATATTGTAATTACGATTTTTATGGACTCTTGATATCATTTTGGCACAATTATCTCGCTGCATGTCTCGCGCATTTTAATTACTGTTGCAATTACTCTAATGGCAATTTTTATGAACTGTTGTTGGCATTTTAATGTGGATTTTTATGGACTGTAATTTTTGGTCTAAAAGGAATTTTTCTAGGCTTTTCGTTTTAATGCAATCGTGTTTTTTAATGACTTTTACTGTTTAAATAAGGTTTTTAAGGCCTCTGGGAGGGCTTGACACCTTCAAAAAATCGATTTTTGAATTTTTGTGCTACTGCGAAGCCACAACATTTCTACACATTTTAAAGCAAACTGCATTAAAAAATTCAAATTATTAAGGGAGTTATGCCTATTTTTATCAAATACTATTTGTTTCGGTTTCGGTATCGTCTGCTACAGTCTTTTTAGTTACACTTTATTTTTAATATTTTACCTTAATTCCATAATTATTTTAAACTGGAAGGAGTAAGAGAACAACTAAACATTTCGCTGTTGTTGTTTACGCTTCGATCTGCATTAGCACGAGGAAGGTGATCACGTTTTTTGAATTTGAAAGTTTGTTTTTCTTTTGCGATTTTTCAGCGTCATATTTTTTGATAAGCAAATTTGATTCTCATTATACAGTTGAAATATATTATTTCAATGGATACTTCAGCAAAAAAGAAGAGAAAATCAGGTGCGAGACCGAAGAAATATAAATTCAAAGGCAATCGATACACAAATTCTAAAAATGCATCGGATACATCTGCTTGTGCATCAGCAAGAAAAATATCGTCTGCTAATGAATATGAAAAAATTGAAACATCAACATCGTTTGAAGGATATAGAATTGTTGACATTTCTTCATTTATTAAGGAAATCAGTAATTATGTGTGCTGCAAAATATGTGGTGGTGAAATAAGTATCAGTGAAGTTTTGACTATTGGGTTGTCCTCAAAGTTTGAAATTTCTTGCCACAACTGCGACAATCTGTCATCATTTAGAAGTTGTCCTCTGATTGCTGAACACAAGAATGTGGCAGAAATCAACAGAAGAGCAGTGTATGCTATGCGCTGCATTGGTCAGGGATATGCTGGCCTTTGTACATTCTGCGGCATAATGGATTTGCCTCATCCAATGTCTCGCAAAACTTACGACTTGATTTTGCAGCGCATATATAATGCGACAAGTGCTGCTGCTGAGAATTCAATGAAAACCGCTGCCGTCGAAGAATTGGCTGCAACTCGAACGCAGGATTTAGAAAACAATTCGGTTGATTCCAATGCTGGTTGTACAAAGATAACCATAAGCGGAGATGGTACTTGGAAAACTAGGGGGCATCTGTCCAAAATTGGTGTTTGTACTGTTATTGGGGATTTAACAGGAAAAGTAATTGACACTGAAGTGCTGTCGAAATATTGCAAAGGCTGTGACTTTTGGAGAGGAAAAACACACAGCAGTGAATACCAGTTGTGGTACAAGTCGCATGCTCCAAACTGCTCCAAAAATCACAGTGGATCTTCCGGGATGATGGAAGTAGAAGGAATGAAGAGAATATTTTCAAGATCAGTATCAAAACGAAATGTTATGTACTCCAAATATATTGGTGATGGAGACTGCAAAACATTTCTTGCTCTCCAAGAGGCCAAACCCTATGGCGATGGAATTAATATAGAAAAAATTGAATGTGTCGCCCACATAAAGAAAAGAATGGGGACTCAACTCCGGAAATTAAGAAGCTCAATGACATCAAAAAAGCTGTCAGATGGCAAAGGACTTTCTGGGCGCGGTCGATTGACTGACAAAGTAATTGAGGACATTACCACCTTCTATGGAATAGCCATTATGGAAAACAGACTCAACTTAAAAAACATGAGAATGGCTATATGGGCTATTTTTCACCATAAGCGCGCTTCGGATGAAAATCCATCCCACGATTTTTGCCCGAAAGGATCATCTTCTTGGTGCCAATATCAAAAAGCGATTGCACATGGAAGTGTCGCCAGTTTCAAGCATTCCAAGAAAAACTTACCTGAAGCTGTGATGGACTGTGTAAAACCGGTGTTCCTCAACTTGTGAAGTCCAGCATTACTGAGACGCTGCCTAGGAAGCAAGACGCAGAATTCTAATGAATGTTTGAATTCATTGATCTGGAAATTCTGCCCGAAAACTTCCGGTTGTAGCAAAACAACTGTTGCAATTGCTACAAATGAAGCTGTTTTGGCTTTTAATGATGGAAATTTTGGTCATCTGGATGTTATGAGAAGACTAGAATTGTCAGTTGGAAGATTTAGCATAGCCGCTGCAAAAGCTGCCAACGAACGACGCTTGACAGACTGTGAGCGACAAAACACAGCGAGTACATTAGAAGCTCGAAGGGCTAAAAGAAGAAAAATTTTAGCTCAAAATTCCAAAGAAAAAGCTGTAGAGGGACCCACCTATGCTGCAGGAGCATTTTAAACCCATACTGATTATACTGGTATGTAATTTGTTTTATTTTTCTTAAATCTTACTTTGTTTACGTTTTTCTGAAAATGAGATTTTTCAACATTGCGCGCAAGATAAATCAAAAACCGTAGTACCGAATGACACAAAATGTGGCAGGTAGCCCAAGCACACAGTAGTGCTTTTTTTGTACTACTTTCATAGTGATACAGTGATAATTTTTCAAGATAATGATTTTAATGTGCCACAATTTTCTCGAAAAACCTTATCACCAAATGATCTTCTCCCAAAAAATCCATTGCAAAGAGTAAAGTAATGATAATAGTACATTTATATCTTTAATACTTGTAAATTAAAAAAAAAAGTTAAATGGCATTCCTAAGATAATTTGAAATCAATCTACACTGCGCGCAATGTATGCATGTATTTCTCGACGAAAAAAGCCAGTGACCTAAAATAATGCTCCAATAATATTTTATAGGTCATTTTATGACTTGTTAGTTGTATGTAATAAATGTGTATATTGTGTTCTATGAATGAGCCAAAAATCTAGCAGAAATTTACAGTAGCATATTAGATATACACTTTTAAAAAATGCTTCCGAAATGTGCATTTCGATCCATTTAAGCCCTCCCAGAGGCCTTAAGGCCTGTTGCCCATCTCCTACTCGGATTTTTAAGAAAATTTTTCCTTACATATTTACAACAGAATTTTGAACATGCGTTACTTAGCCTGCGAATGATGCAATATTATCCCGAGCAAAGCCGGGCATGTCAGCTGGTATAAAATATAAAATGTATTTAAGAAACTCGAAAGGTTCGAAATCTTAGGGAATCAAGGTTTTTCTAGATTTGAACATTAGGATAGACTTTTAACTTGCTGAAATTTTAAAGCGAAAATATCTTTTACTTGGAAGATATTTGGACGGGAAAAGTGGATGTATCTGGTTTTGAAACTAGACGACTCATTTATAAATATCAATCATTGTGGTAAATCTTAATCACTTATTTCATTGCATCAACTCCCAATGATTCCAAACATACAAATTTCTGTGGTACTAACTCCCATTGATTTTTAATTGGAATCATTCTGAATTTTGATTAATTTTTTTTTTTCTAAAGATGGGTGCATTTCACGAATTACAAAATTTTACAGTAAATAATAAATTGCTATGACTGAAAAGGTTAAATGTATTGTTTAAGGTACTGTTCTTAAGGTGAACTCTGCAAGGAAGATAGGAATTGAGTATATGGAACAAAATTATTTAATTATTTGTAGTTTTCTGGCTTAATTGTTTGGTTAAGCGTAAGGTATTACGAAAGTGAAACTTTCGCAAAAGTTTTCAGATCTCGCATGCAAGTATAAAACATGTCTTACATAAACCTGTATAAAAAAATAAGAAACATTTTGAAATTTTTTAAATTGTTTTTCAGAATTATAGGAATTAATTTATACCGCTGTGGCATCGTTACCCCAGTAGTAATATTTTTTTGTTAACTCGTATATTGTTCAGCTGTTTTCGAGAGAAAGGAAGAAAAGAACGAAAAAAAGAAGAAAAACCTGAAGATTCTAATTGAACTGTAAGGAGTGCATTGTTTACACGTATAATACTGAGTGGTTTTCTTTTCGGGGGAAAAATAGCTAAAGATTGTAACAGAACTGTATGATTCCTCAGAGGGCATTGATTAGAGTCATATTACTCAGAACTTTTCTTAGTAAAAATTAAAAAAATAAATAAAGATCCTTATTATGACTCCTGGGAATGAAGAGGTGGTTTAACGAAGTACTTATAGCATCTATAAATGTACAATGTACTTTTTGTGTGTTGTTTCTAATGCCGTTTGGGTATCCAAGCTTCCCTTCGCGGAGCGACTAGGAATTAAGGCAGTAAGAAGCGCCTTCCGTTTATAGATGAGCACCACAACAGTGCAAGTACGACTTGGCTCATTATGTATTTGGATGACATGAGATGGCGCCACCTTCCTTTTTTGACCTAAGAGTGAAGGGAAGGGGAATTCTCCACCCTCCGTTACCCTCGGAACTGCTTCGGGACTTCAGGGTCCATGGATTTCACATGCACGTATCGTCAAGTGTACATGGTGGGTCTTCAGCGGGCTGGGTATCGAACACCCAATCTTCCAGTTGGAACCCCGACATCCTAACCACAAGGTTTCCTCGGCCCTCATAAATGTATTATTATCAATAACCTACTAAATACAAGCGAGATATTGTATTTATCCTGTTATGCATTTCCACCGCCATGTAATCATGTGTAATTTCAAATAAATTGGAAATTAATTTTCATGTTTTTTTGGGGGTTTTTTCTCTTTTTTATTCCTTTCTTTTCTTTCTTTTTTAAAAAACTTTTTCGAAAGTATATGGAATTCTGTTTTTGTACAAATACATCTTCTTGAAAAATAAAATGAAGGATTTGTAACCTTTTCTAAATAGCACAGAATAAATAATAATTATGCACAATTATTGCACACAATTCATAACAATAAACCATAGCCCCCTTAACTAGATGCCTAGCGATTTGCGGGGAAAGTTGGCTGCGGATTTTAGTTACCTTTTCTCCCACCAGGAACTCTACTTATCTGCTATAACAAACCGCGCTCTTTCCATTAGTTTGAAGGGTAGAAAATATGTTTTCCATTGCTATTTCTTCTTTTTTCCCCTAATAACTTGATTCTTTGGGTTAAAAACGGTCCTGAAAAGGACCAATGTAACTTGAAGAAAGATGGTTTACTGTGTTGTTCCATTTTGCACATCAAATTCAGTAAAAGAAAAAAATAGTTTCAATCGGACATTAGTTTGCGTGAAGAATGGATCTCCGCTATATCAAGACAAGGGAATTATTATTATTATTTATTATTATGTGTGTGTCTTTCATAACGTCTGTTTGGCAAAAAAGTTTTAAAACAATAATTTATTAATAACAATATAGTGCAAAACTATTTTTATATAAATATACATTATTTATTATGTTGTCCAATCTTTACAGTAGCTTGTCCTTGGAATACGGTTGAGAAAAAATTATGATGCATTTTATATTATGTAAATATTAATTAAGCTGAAATTATTAATTTTTTATTACAAACATTTAACTAGTTATACGAAGACATGTATGAATCAATAAGAAATAATGAAAGTTATTAAGGAAAGAAATACAAATTATTATTCATGCATAGAATCGAATTCTAATCATATTTCAAGAACATATTTAGTTCTATGGATGAATTAATGAGAATAATTTGGAAGTAATATTTGTCCTATTCCTTCATGCCTAAAATATCACTTCAGTACAATGCATAATAACTTGTAATTATTCACATATTTAAACATTTTTATTTTATTTATGTATAATTTTTATTTATTTATTTATTTTAATGAAACCAAAAAGACTGATTTTTTTCTTTAGGGGGGGGGGGGGATACAGCAGATTCTATCATAAGATTAAATTTGATTCTATTTTAAGAATAAAAACTTGACTTTTACGCAAAATTTTTATAACTTGCCTAAATGAAGAATTTGGTTCCAAGTTTCTCAATTTAACGTCCTCATCGTTCTGCTCGTTTTTTAAAGCAATGATTTCTTGGAAAATATTAGATTGCGAGAAAATATATCTGCTACTCTAAGTACACTTAAAAGTATTTCAAAACTTTGAACATCTTTTCAGAGCCTTTGCCAAAGTCCTGACTTTTAAAATTCAGGGAAAAAAATTTAATTTTCAAGATCACTATAAGTAAATAATAATAATAACAAGACATGCTTCTTTTCTAAAACAGATGAGTCCATATAACTGTCTACTCAAATATATATCACATGTATAGCTTTGCTGTTAATCGATCATGAAAGTGATACCATTACATCTTCTCAAAAATTTTCAAAATGCTCCAAATAAATCTTTAATTATTTTATCCATAGCATCGTCCTCAAACAAATATTAAAATTAAAAGTTTTAGTCAAGAGCTGGTATTTTATTTGTTTCCTTACATCGGTAAAAATGCCAGTTGAAATTATGTGTATTATATTCTTTAGGTATGAATTGCATAAATAATTATTCTTTTTTTCGCTGCTTTATTATTATTTTTTTTTCTAAACATTTTTTATTGTTTGCAATAGAACCTTCGATTGTAACAAAATTAATATTTCGTAAGTTCGATTTTAATTTAAAATATGAAAGTATTTGAAGTAGTATTTCGTAATCGCAATTTTACGTATTGTCTGTGGTACAGGTTGGTTGAGTACGCGAGTGTTCTGGACTTTTGCAACTGGCCATAAGATAAGTGATGACATGCAATTATAATTTTAAGTGCATTTATAGATTACAGAAACAATGTTTTATTTTTTTGGTAGTTGAATGAAAGTGATACAGATTTTTATTACATAGCTATTAAAGGATGTTGCTGCACAGCACGTTTGCAAATTAAAAAAAAAAACAACAATTGTATCTTAAGCGAAGTTTCACTTTACAAACTAAAAGATTTAAATCATTACTTTAAAGAAAATTCTGTTCATTTTTGTAACAAAATTTTTCTTTTAAAATACCTACAATTAGGAGAAAACTACTTTAATAAAATAAAAGTTTTAAGTTGATGCTCTGTTAAAATGCCCCTACACTAACGAGATATCAAAAATTAATAATATCACTTAATTTCCCACTGTTTTACTGCACCCTAAAGTAAGAGCGAAAAAAATGTAATTATTGAGTCATATGATTAAATATGAAAAAATATATATATTGTTTTGAAAGATCAATTTTTACCGCTTTTTATCGCAATTTACCAAGCGTTTACAAGTAAAACACCGTTTTCCAATAGCAAATAGGTAGTGCCCTCTAGCGGTGTTTTCGTTGTCAGCGGGAGAAAATCGTTGCCGGTAGGGTAACGGGTTTCGCTCCATTTCGGAAGGCATCTAGTTAAGGGGGCTATGCAATAAACAATAATTACACACAATTAGCCGAAAAGCAAAATACTGATTATGTATAAATGTCCTTATTCAAGTGTTTTAAGTAATAAAACTGAAAGCTCTAACTCCTTTTTCTCAATAACACGACTACATTTTATAATGCGCAGCAAACATAATGCATTTTGTGGACAGTCCCTCTTTTTAATTACTTCCCACCCACAAGTTTAATTGGACATGTTTTCGTCAGGAAAGTCTAGATAAATAATTCCCGACACAGGAAAATAACAGCGATATAGCAATTGTCGAAAATGACATTTTCTTCAATAATCTATTTTCATTTATGAGCAGCACAAAGAGCTATTGTCTTTCATGCACCAATACTCCATTTTTTACCACATTCAAACAAGAAGTTTAAGCAGTTATTAATTGAAGCATTATTACCCAGGAAACCATTCAGAACTATCATTTCTAATGTCAAATATATTGTCACAAAAGGCATTGCATTTGGTTATATGTCTAATATGTATTATTCTTCTAAAAGTTTGTTTAAAAACAGTTTTATGAATTGTTCCATAAGCTATTTTACCAGAAATACATATTCTTGATCGCTTTTATAAATAATGCTAATAATAAGCCAGCATTAAACTTATTTGCCTAAATGATGTAAATTTTCAATGTTATAAATTTATTTCACACACACACACACACACACACACACACACACACACACACACACACACATATTGTCTGTATAACAGTATAATAAGCCTAATCTGTTGTACATGAAACTGCAGAAATGTACTTGTCCCAACAATTTGTCTATTATTGCACATTATTAACTTAAAGTAAGCATTTGAGGACTTAAGAATCAAAAAATGTTTTTTTGCTTAAAGTGAGAATTGTTCACAACAAGCAGCGTTTGCAGTCTGTATCTAACTAAATTTAAGTTCCCATCTTTGTCACCAACAACGAAAGAAGCAAATCTCACCCCCCCCCCCCCCCCTCTCTCTCTCAAGTATTTTTCCTGATCTTAAATTAGTGAGATATCTGGATATTGATCAAACAAAATGAGATACATATTTCTAAAATGGTGATGAATTCAAAAAATCAGAATGATTATAGCGTGAATTTTAATTGAATATCATCAAGAACCATGTTCTCCAGAGGAAAGGGGTGCTTAGATCAAGGTCAACTCCCCAGAAGATCTCTTGAGCCTTAGTAGATAATCTTTTTACATGCATATGTAAATATAAGAACTGTTTATGAACTATTATTTTCTTGCCTTCCAGAAAAAAACTGGTTGTACCACGGTTAAGGAAACGCGTGTACTACTATTATTTATCACAATGATAATCTAAAACAACAAAAAATAGGCAACAAAGCTAATTAATGCTCATAAAGATAAAAGAACTATATTTTCAAACGAAAACACACATTTGTATGTGTACAATTAGGTGATTAATTTTAGTACCAATGTATAGGCATAAATAATCAGCTTTATGAGAAGATAAGTTGCATTAATTAAAATACCGAAAAACGTATCGATAAATGACTTATTAAACACAATTTTTAAATTGTATTTTTATTCAATAAGTTGATTATTATTAAAATAAAAACAATTAAAAAAGTGAAAACACAGACTTTTTTAATAGCAGGAATATTCATGCAATATTTACTTTCAATTTTTAATTACTAGATACATAAAACAACCATTCATTATAGCTTTCAGTTTTATAGTTAACATTGATTAACTTCTTCATTATTCAATACAAACGGTGCTTTATTTTCGCCAACACTCAAAACGAAAAGAAAAAAACCCACATGGATTTGTATATTTATGCATTACAAAAACCGGAAAAATAAACTAATTATTTAATAACGTGTAGTAAAATTTAAATAGATTGCCACAAACCAAAATTCCACTTCATAATCTCAGTCAGTTTAATCTAAAACATACCTTATTTTAAATTAATAAAACAAGCAACAAGTGTTTTACACACACAAGAGGAGTATTTCTCGAAAAATAGTTTTATCCTAAAATGGTTTCGGAAATGCTCGAGAAACGTGGGCTTGGGAATTCAATATAACTTCTTTGCTAGAATGATGGGAAAGTTATTTCTTTACATCGATGAGAGAGTGATTAAACCATGGCGATATGGATGACTGCCACGCTTACTTACCGACAGGAATTGGTCACATTGTGTCACCAGTTCATAGATTTCCGTCTACTGACACAAATGACTGCTTGGTTTATCATGCGAAGAAAGCAACATCTGCAGCTTCCAGCAGCTAGGGAACTTCAAATCCTTTGAGTCCATAGTAGAAGAATCAGAGAAATCAGTACCTTCGTTTTCCTTTCCATCTTCAATGCAGATTCACTATTGCTACTACTACTTATACTGCTAACATACACACACACACATATATACACATCCTCCTTTTTTTGTGTTCATAGTTTCTTTTCTTTCTTTCTTTTTTTTCCTTCAAATTTCAAACACTGTTAGGTTTTTATATTTTCACATCTGACGCAATTGATTTTTTTTTGTATTTTCATTCGTAAGGATATTAGTGTACCTTTAATACACAAGCAGGATCGACTACTCAGTAAAATTTTAATAGGAGAATTAGTTACTAACTGGGGGAATATGTATAAAGTATTGTAATTAATTAGAACACACATATATGTTACGGTGGAAGACCGAAATCTGGTGAATGTCAACATTCACCTAGTCGGGTTTGGTTTAGGTCCGAAATATTTTCTAAATATCAATATTTGTGTCAGATGTGAAAATATAAAAGCCTAGCAATGCATGAAATTTCACAAAAAAAAGAAAGAAAAGAAAAAAAACTCTGAACACACACATACACACAAAAGGGAGAGAATTCTACTCAAAAAGGGAGAATTCTCCGTAAGGAAAATTTATAAGAAATGCAAGAAAAGAAAAGTTTCATATTGCTGGTGTCTTTTTTGAACATTAATAAGCATAAAATTTCTTATCGTGCTGTAGAATAAGAGTTGGAAAATTTTTCTTAGTCATAAGCAGCGTAAGATACTAGTCTTCCTTTTCGGCTTCCACTTATTTTCCTTTTATAAATCTTCATTGTAGTAGCTATTGCAGAAGACGTCGCTGTAGTTTATTTTCTTTAAACTGGAAAATTATATTTTGTCCGCTCATTAAAAATAAAGTGACCAGATATGGCGGCGCATTAACGCTTTTTGTTTCGACTTGCATTTACGAAGATCTGCTGAATTGAAGCCTGCAATCGCACCTCCTATTTGTCTGTCAAAATCGATTCGAGGGCATTATTGGAGGAAGTCTTCCATAAATATCTATGAAAACGTAAAAAATCTTTTAACCTAGATGACATATTGAGTGAAAAAGGAGTTCCTTATCGACTATAAAAATACGTTTTCTTTTGAGCCGACAACATGATAACTTGGAGAAGAAATATCATTCATCTATATTTGATCAAAAGTGAAGCACTCTATCTGGAATAAGTATTCATTTTCTCAAAAGATCATACTTCCAAATTCAGCTTCCCTTTACATTTATTGATGTTACTCATAGCATTCTAGGATATTTGACTTCTTATGTTAGATTACATAAAATAAACTTCATCGATGACCTCAAAGTATGAACTTTTATTTATGTTAAGCATTTGTTTTGAGAAATATATATTTTTTAAGTGTCTGGTAAAGGGTTTATTGTTCTGGACTTTTCTTTTCCTTCCGTGTTTTTCAGCACATGAATTTTCTCAAAGTAAGTATGAAAAAGGTTTTACTATATTATTTCACTCATGGTTTATTGCCAGATCCAAAGTTGTAAAATTTATGCTCAAGCTGTTGATGCTTTTTAAATCTCTTGCAACCACTTTGCAGTATAACTGACATAGAATCTTATTTATGAATTCTTCAACCAATTGTTTAGGTCCCTGCTCTTTTAAAATACGTTGTTTAAAAACATCTTAGTTAGCCTATATTTTTAGTCAGGACGAAGCGTCGCTGTGCAATTTGTAAGCATTTGATTGCGACTGATTTCATTTATCGAACTGTTAAGTCACTTCATTTAAAGTTTATATGACTGATTTAATCAGCATTTACAAAATTTCTGAGTTAGCTTTAAATCAATGAAATTATTGCATGAAACATTTTTTAAAAGCTTATTTCGAATTTCTTTGAAACATTGAAGATAGCAGCTGAACAGTTGAACAAATCCAAAGTTATAATTTGCCAATTCTAAAGTTGTACCTTAAAATCTTGAATTTGTTCAAATATACAGTCGCTTTAACTGGATTTGTATCAAACTTTCGGTTATTGTTCGATATTCTTTTAGCTCAGTTATAAGCTTGTAGTCATAATAATCCATGTCTGGATATGTTAAAAAATACTTCATGCAATCATTTATCCATCATGAAGATAAAGTTCATTAATTTAATGTGTTCAACTTCTGATTTTGAAACTATTCACACACGGTAATTGCGATTTGGGCAATCATATTCAAAAACATTTCTCGCGAAATCTATTGTACAACTTCTATATATAAAAAAAAAAAATCACTGCGAGATTGCATTTATGCTTATTTTAGATGTGTTTCATGTACGTAAGTACTTTCAGCTTTTTATGCAATTGTTTACTATATAATTACACTTTGGGTGAAGTTCTCATCTTCAGTAGCGTTTCAGATAATTATTTATTTATACAGTGTAGTCAAAGCAAAAGTGATGCCAAAGCTCTGAAAAGATAAATGACTGTGATCTATCTTTTTAAATACTTATTTTTCTCTCCTCCCCCCTCCAGTATTTTCGCTAAAAAATGCTTAGTTTATATTTTTAGCTAACACAAAATAAAAATTTTCTTGTATGATGAATAAAGCTAAGATTTTTACTCTTAAGGTGTGACGAGGTGGTTAAAATTCTCATCTTTTGTATCCGTAACCTCTGCTATATAATATTCATGACTGAATAACTTTTAAACTATACATGTTTTAATGTACAATATTTAAATTCTAGTACGCAGTGCAAAAAAGCTATTCCTTTCAGCAACATAAAATGGGGAAAAACTAGCATAAATAGAAAATTTTCGATAAATTATTTTTGGCTGTAACTAAAAGGTTAATTATTTCAGGAAAAACATTCGCTTAAAATAATAATAATAATAAAAAACTTTAGGACAAAAATGTGTTCATAAAAAAGAAAACCATCAATATCTTTTCCAAATCCCCCTCCCCCCGCCCCTCCCGTGCTGGGGAATGGAACATAAGCGAGGCCAATCCACAATAAGACCTCGTAAGTCTGCCTTTTAATTTGCACTGTACAATTAACATGCAATCTTAAAGTTATTTCTGCTACTTATTTTTCTTGCATTTTCTATTGTTAAGTCTGATTTATTATCTAATCAATTTTATTCATACTAAGTTTTAATTTCGTCCGCATAATACAAATCATAAATAATAATTAAATATTCTTTTCATTTATACTATTAACAAAACATTTTTTTCATATCCCAAACATACCAACAGATGGCGCTTTAGTTTATCTCTAATTTATTTCGAGCCTAATGAAGAAAAATTACTAGAGCTAGAGAAACATGAAATAGGGAAGCCTTTGTTTGTTTGTAAATGCGCATCTCTGATGTAAAATGACTTATAAATAAAGTTTCGTAGTCAGAAAGTCTCTTTACAAAACTCAGAAAGTGCTTTGAGTTTTTGGGGAAATATGTTACCGAAATTACATTGATTTTTATCTGATTTCTTTTCTAAATTAATCCTGTAATCATACGGGTAATGAAGAAAATTTTCTTTTTACATATATTTTGTTTTTAATGGAATATATATATGTTAAACATGTAAGAATTGCTTCTGTGCGGTACAACTCAAAAAAAAAAAAAAGAAAAATTAACAATTTTATATTATTTTGCTTCGCTTTCCATATTCATTGGGAACATAAGTGTTGGGGTAGGGGCATTTTGGGATGTGGAAATATGCTTTATTCTTGAAAAAAACATTTTATTCCTTAAAAATGCGTGAAGAGCTCAATCCAACAAAAGATTCTTAGATAGCTATGGAATTTTTTCTTCCTAGTTTAGTGTTGAGACGAATCTAATATTGAAGTTCGATTTTTTACTTTCACAGTGTTCAAAGTAGCTATCAATTTATTACAAACGGGAAAAAATTAATCTTATTAGTTTTAAATCAAAGGATCATCATCATTTTAAATCAAAGTATCATCTTATAGGTTTATTTGGAATAATTATGTTCTCCCTCTTAAATAGTTTTTCTAAAGTTTAATCTGCAATACTAAAATCTTGTCTCTAGATTTCCTGATATATGAAAATTTTGCCTCCTTTCAATTGGAATTCCAAGTGAACAAAATTGCTATTATTACTCAAGGATTTGAAGGTAAGGAATTAAAAGAGTACTTGATTCATATTAATACAAAACTTTATTTGATGAGTCTATCTTACTTGCTCGTGAAACAATTCGGTCGTAAAGTTGAAATGGCTGTTCTTATATGGTTGTTTTTTTTTTTTTTTTCATTTGCTGTTTTGCTTCAGCTGATATTTTATGTTTCTTCTCTCAATGAAAAAAAAAAAAAAAAACTTTCCAATGAGGTAATTTCAGTAGTTCGTTTGTGTTACTCAGAATAAAAGGTAACTTCGGACCAGGCCCGTCATTTCCAAAATCTTAAGGGGGAGTGAGAGGGGCAAAAGGTATACATTCAATGCATATTACAGGTAAAAACAACAAAATACATAAACACTTGTTTAGTTCTAACTTTTCTTTGATCTCCCCCGCCGATCGCTCAAATGACGGGCTTGCTTCTGACTGACTTCAAGCTATATATAAAAGGGAGAGAGAGAGAAAAAAAAGACCGGAATAAAATACTAAGCCCGTAAATTTTAGGAAATATTCCCAGAATTCTGCGAATTTTGGGATTAAACAAACTCAATTATTGTAATTTCTGCAGTTTCGATACTGGATTAATAAACATGCTTTTTCATTTTGACAAATCTACTTTTTTTCACTAATAAGATTTGATCTAAATGAAATTTAAAAAAGAGCTAACAATATATTTGTTATGCAGGCAGCTTGTTTGTGTTTAAAGAAAAACATTTTGGTTGATTTGCAATTTGTGTCTCGCAACGTTGCTCTCTCAAATTTAGTTTCCGCCGAATGATAGCGGAAACTAAATACGTTAATGTTACTAGCACAACTTATTGCTACTTATTTGTGGTTAATATTTGAAAATAACCGCTCGACATATCTACCCTTACTTAAAGTCATAAAGATATAATACTTAAAGTCATAAATTTATAAATACTGATTTAGATTTATATAGATTATCAAATAAAAATCAACATCCAATTGACGCTTATTTTAATATAAATGTTTAAAAATAAGGCCGTAAAAACATTGCTACTTATTTACAGTTCGACCACGGAATTTTGATATTTGGGCGTTTCTGCGCATGGCAGAAAAGAACGAATCCATTCGAGTTTTACGGAAGTTCGTTTTACAGGTGCGTTTATTTAGTTCGCGAATCAGAATGTTTGCTTCGCTGCTCGTTGAAAGCAACTAAATTTATTAACTAGCACATAGCATCAGTTTTCAAGAAATCAAGTGTGATAAACGAATTAGAACGAGAGCAAAAACGGCATATTCCTTATACCAACATTTCCTCCCTTGAACATGAATGGATTCTTCTTGGCACTCTGCCAGGCAGCTTGCTTTGTTTGATGGTAGAACTGTACTTGGGAAAAAGTGATTAGGGCTCCTAATATTTGCTGTGAACATAATTTTCTTTCTGATGACGTAAGGATTGTTAAGGCTATTAGTTAAATTACCAAAATTTAAATAAAAAAAAAAAAAACCATTTACAGGGTCATCGAAAAAGAATGACAGGATATTGCAACCTTATTAAAAATTGCATTTTAAACGTGTGAATATAATTCGTATTGCCTTGTGCGACCGGATATCTACCAGATATCCGTCTATGATGCTCGAAATCTTTAATTCTATACATATTTTAAAGCCTCTCACAGCTTCCAAATACGTAGTATGTTTGAAAAAACGGTTGTAGTTAAATAAAAGCTCTTAAGAAAGAGTTCAAAATGGAAATTTCAATGCTATGAATTTTTCCTGTTTTAGATTTTACAACTCAAGAGATTTTGCGGTCATTTTTTCAATTTGGAATTTCTGCAGCTATTCTCAACCTGAAGCATAAAGATGCACATACTGTTGAGGCATATTTGAATATCTGGAAATCAATTGATGTTAAGCACGTACTTTTTCTTCAGAACAACACCAAACCATCATCAGAATGGGTGAGGAATTTTTTTTATACATAAGTGTTAAAAATATAAAGATAAAAGTTATTTGAATTTTTTAACCATGACATTAAATAATTTTCTATGCGAAGTCTTTCCCTTCTTTCTTTCTTACTTTTTTTTCTTTCTTCTTTTTTTATTAAAATTATTTAAATTACTGTTGTATACTTAAAATCGTAGCTTTTGTTGTATGCATCATTGTTTAGATTATATTCATAACCTCTAATGAGTTTCATCAATAATTTCTTAAGTTCAATGTTGAACAATAAATTAACACGCGCTTATGATTTTCGCTCGAAGTATTGTCAAGATAACAAAAGGTAGACTAGTAAGAAAACAGTAAGTTTTTCCTTATTTATTTGTTAAATTAACTTTATTATGATGTACATACTGTGCGATTTACAATATTATCTCTAAGCTGTAAGCACTGTTGACGAAATATGGTTTACTTATGTATAGGAAATGCTTATAGACACCTTTAAAAAGACGAATTTGCAGCATTATACTGAAAAACTTTAAATGTAAGCCGAAATATAATTTTTGTAATAACATACTGAAATTCAAGTTTTTGATAACTAGAGAGATTTAAGATACGTATTTATCTTTTTACTGGTGTATCAGTTTTATTTATGAGTCATTTATAAAACCAAATTTGGTTTTTGAAATTTTTTGTTCAAATATTCATATTATATTCGATACATTTTTTAAGTAACCATATTGCATATAAATTTTTATTTTTGTTGTTATTAAACGCTAGATATGTTTAATTATTTAATACGTTAAACATCAAAATATAAGTTTTAAATTCCATTACATTTTTAAAATGACAATGTGCATTCTTTGCATGCAGAATAAACTGTGAAGGCACGAATAAAAGTAAATGTCTCATTTGTTTCGAAAATAACGTACTAAATTTTTACTCTCCATTTTACTAAAGATTTCATTTTAAGATTTCTTGTTACGAGTGGGTTTTCATGACTTTCAAATTTTGACTGTTTGATACAACATTATGTGCACATGGTGCATGTTGTGCATAGATTTGTTAATAAATTTAATAAAAAAAGATTTACTCTGATAAATTTGATTTATTTTAGCTCATATATCGTCATTAAATGTCTCTGGAATGGAATCTAACGTTAGTATAGGGGTGTAATCTACGAAAAATATATAATACAAGCCCTTTATAATGTATGTACAAGAGTTTATTTTTGACATATTAAAAAGATACGAAGTCCGTAATGGGTAAAATATTTATAATAACAAGAATAATTAGAACTAAAAGTAATTCCGAACATAAAAAATAAGAATTTTACATTCTTCTACTTCGGATGTGCAAGGTTTGAGGTTAGGTTCTTTTACCTTTTGAGCAAGAACTTTATGTTACTAAGCTAATTTATGGGTACAGCCCCCTAATACTAAAATTAATATAATATTCAAAGATTGGATATAACTATTGTCAGGTTAAATTTCATTTCAGAATGAATTTAGAACGTATAATAAGAATTATTTAATGTTGAACATTTACTCTATTTTAAAGATACACTAGAAATCTTTATTGCAATAGAGTTATATATTTACTCTATTGCAATAAAGATTTCTATACTCGGTTAGACAATCTGCATAATACATAACATTTTCGTTTAGCACGACACAGAAAGAATATGTTTTATATTAAATAGTTGTTTAATAAAAAAAATTTCAAATTTCTAGGTTTTAAAATCATTTTGTGAAGTTCCTTGGTGGATTTTTATCATAGAGGAAACAAATATCCAACAACACTTCAAAATACTTCAAGACTACCATTGCTTCATTGAGAACTGGATTATTTTAAATAATCTTAGTCCACAAAGGAATACCAGCCTCGAAAATAGTGCTTCAAATAAAATAGGAAACTCAAGCCGACTTTACTTTAACTCAATACATAAACAAAGCGGAGAAGAAAACCATTCAAGAAAACTGATTAAGTTAGTGGTGAACGAGGTAGGAATGGATGTTTTTAGATTATGGGAAATCTTATTACGATGAACATTCTTTACGTTGTGATTTTATCGTTAAAGTATTCAGTAATCAGTTTATGGTTTTCTTTCCGAGATTTATTTTCTGTTTAATATTATGTTTAGTGCCGTGATTGCTATCTTTATGTTTTATATTTATGTATTTTAGCGTAAATCCAAGGGTGTATACTAAGGGGAAGCCAAAGAGACCCTGACCTGCTCCGAAATAAATTCTGTTTTCTGAGTAATGACTTATAATAAAAACCGAGAATTTTCCTAAAATTTTATTAACGTAAATAATATGAGATAAGTATTTTAATGTTGTTGTCTTTCATAAAGATCAATAATTAATATTAATTTTATGAGACAAAATAATAATTTCATTCATATTTCAGTTTTATTTTTAGAAAATACTCCCAACTTTTAATAGGTCCGTTGAATTCCAAGGCACGTAACTCACAAGAGTAATTTTATGAAAATTCCGATCCTGTATGCTGGAAATCAATTTCATTATGATAGTAAACAGTAAATTACCATATTTCTTAAATTTTATTGTTAAAGATATGAGTCGCGGCGTTTAAACGCTGCAGTATCATAAATTCTTTGCGCGTCTCATCAATTCCGGATAGCAATAAACTTAACAGGGCATTTAATTAGAATATCCTGCGTAGTTCTATTTTTATGCGAAATATCTATGATTTATCTGAAAAGTAACGGTAAAGACCAATAAAGTAGGATAATATGACTAAATGATAAAATAAATTCAAGTGAGTAATGATTTTTGAGGATTGTGAACGTCAATTAAAAGTTTCTATTTTCTTCGATCACATTGAAAAAAATCATTTTGGCTAACCATCTAAAATGGATCTTCTGGTAAAATAATATTTCTTCAATGCGATGAGAATCATTCAAATGTGTTTGCGAAACTGGAAACAGATTAACTAACGTGTGACCAGATATTACACCTTATCACTTGAATTTTTTCTAGAGGCAAATTTAAAATATTATTAAGAATTTATATTCAAAGATGAAATTTTAAGTAACAGGTCTTTTTTCCATAGGAAATGAATTCAGTATTTTGAACATATACCTAATGTATTATTTTAAATGTATGTGTACATAGTATATGTTTAATAAGTAATGGTATGTTTCTTTAACAGTTTGTTTTTTTAAAAAATCATTGTTGGCATGTGAAAGCCCAATTGAATAGTGTGACAACCGAAGATTCTTTCATTCTGAGATGATTTTAAACAATAATACGTTTGATCGTTGTAAAGCAAACAGTGAAAGTTACAGTGAAGTTATTGCCTGTGAATTATTTAAATTAAAGTCGATGAAGTTGGAGGGGTATTTATTATTAGATAAAATTTTAATGAAAACGTATTTATGTTATCTTCTCAGGGTACTTTCACGCCAAAGGCGACAAAGACAATACTCCTGTCTTTTCTCATCTGAGCAAGCTCAGAGTTCATTTTTAAAGCCAAAGTACGTTCTGCGCTTGCGTAGATGAGAAAAGACATAAATATTGTCTTTGGGATCATTCATAAATGATGTCACGCTTCGAGGGGGGAGGGGGGTTTGTGAAATTGTGACAAAGTGTGACAAGGGGAGGGGAGGGGGTAACAAGAAGTGTGACATCTTGCATTATGCAACATAGCGTGACGCGTGACAAAGGGGGGGAGGGGGATCCGCTGAAGTGTGACGTATTGTGACAAAGGGGGGAGGGGGTTCAAATATATGGGAAAAAAGCGTGACGTCATTTATGAACGGCCCCTTTGTAGCCTTTAATGCGAAAGCACCCTAAGTCTTTTTATTGTTGCGTATTTTATAAATCCTAAAGTGTTGGTTAACAACAATGCTTCTGTGAATGGTTTTTGAAATGTTAGAATTCCACTGTGTAAATATTTTTACTTCAAAGTTGATATTTTGTTTTTTATGAAAAATGTTAGTGAAGTTACTGTCGTCTATTAGTCTAATTTGAGAAGAAGACATTCAATAAATTCATTATTGGTGGTGAGTAAGAGCGTAAATTTATTTGGATAGAAATTGATTGATCCTGAGTGGTTGAATTAAAAGTAATGAGCTACAATTACTTGAAATATTTTAAATGTTGTCTTAAAATATCTTTATTTAAACAATTAATATATCAATACGTATATTTTGGTTCTTTTCATTCAGAATTTTTGCAGTCACTCTTTCTCCTTCATTATAATTATTCTTGCTATTCTTCTTATTATATTGTGTTTCTTTTATTTCTTACGCTTTTCTAATTGAATCTAATTGCGAATAATGATAAAACGTTCAAATAAATCACCATAAAAAATTCAAATATATTGTTGAATGAGGTTCATGTCTTATTGCATAAGTCAAATCTTATTGCATAAGTGCGTAACGTAGTGGAGTATTTTTGTCACGTACTCATCATTGATTGATGCATCCGGTGTGATGACAAACAGACTCTCTGACGTGAAACTTCCTTTACATGTTAAAACTTTTACTTTAGGATGATTATTCCTCTCCTCTCCATCTACATCACTCCCTTCTTTTCAAAAGTATCTTTCATTTGTAAGAGTTCATTGCGTATTTTTTTTTTTTGAACACTATGGAGATCGTTGACTGCGTATTTCAGAAATACGTAACCTCACCCCTTTTATTTAATTTTGCCTATAGCCTGTAAGTTTAAGCAGTACCGGATCTTGGAGTTTTCCGAAACGGGGCAAAACTTAAAAATGCAACCCCCCTTCCATCCAATCATTGTTGAAATTTCATATAATTTTAATGCGCTGGCCTTTTTTTTTTTTTTTTTTTTCTAAGGGTTTTCCACTTTTGAGTCACTGGATACACTTTCGTTAATGTTCTCACGACATGTCCCTTTTAGCTCAACATTGGGGGCGGGGGGGGGGGGGGGTAGAGCCACATGAAGGGTCCCCCCTAAACTTCATATATGAAATCCTGACAGCTGAAAGGGGGACCATGGGATTCTCCCCAGGGAAAATTTCGAAGATTATTTCCAAATTGGTGCATTTTGAGGCCTGAAGAGATGCATTTGGGACTGCAAAATTATTAGGAAAAAAATAAACACAATTTTTTTTAATTAAACGCTTTTACTCATAAAAATGCAGAGCAAATTTGGCAATATTTTAAATCCAGGGAGCAGGACCCCCTGGATTAAAGGTGGGGCCTAGATCCGGCACTGAGTTTAAGCGCGGAACACACGTTTAGTTTATATTATACTCGATTTCATTTTGAAAAGCTCAACATTAGGGGTGGCTATTTTGGTACTTAAAACTTTCACAGCGAATTAACTATAATATCATTCGCACATTGTGGAATACGAACTGGCAGTGAAATAGTTTCGCTTTCTGAGGAACTTTTTGCCGCAGTTTTCTGACATTCAGTATGAAATTTCTGATTTTAGTGTTTAGTTGCGTTTGATTTTGTAAAAGTCACACGAATAAAATTTGTGGTTGTTAAAGTTAGAGATAAGATGTTTAGTTAATCTACCTATCTTTTTCTCTAATGGAAATTATATAGCACGAGAAATAATTACAATGACCTCATCCTAGGATTGTTAGGAAATTTATCTTAACTGAAACCGACAATTTTTTAGACTAATGCAATGCTGAACCACTATGATTAACTGCTTGCATACTCCTTTAGCTAAATATCTTGTCTACGAGCTTAAAAATGCACAGATTTGATGTTTTCTAGATTTTAATTTCCTGAGGTTTGAAAGTTTGGAAGATCTATAAAAAAAAAATAATCATGATACACTTACACATTTGTTTCTTTTTTTGAAATGTGCTGTTTTTTTTTTTTTTTTTTTTTTTTGTTTAGTTTGTGGTGTAAATAAGATAAATCTACCAAGTTTTTACTGTGATGGAAATTATTTAGCACGAGAAATAATTACAATGGCCGAGTCTTAAGGCGGCGCTGGACTCAGCCTCAGAGGTAACGGAGCCAATGCTAAGTGTACGAAGAAGTTGATTGATCGTTGCTAATTTGCATTTCAAAATTTCAGCAAAATTTTTTCGGCATAAGATTCTTTACAACGTAACAAATAGCGCGCGTTTTAAAAATTTTGTCCTTCTCTAAAAATTTAATTTTAAATAGCAGTTAAATTTATGAACTGAAAAAATACGAGGTGCTTTTTGTTTAAACTCTTCATAAGAACTCAAGATCAAACATTAACGCAAAATGAAAAAAGGCGCGCTAGACAGGAATGTTTGGGCTTTTCAGATGTACCTTTTGCTTATTCTCACTAAAATTAGGGTAAGAGTAATGGTCAACCAAAAATGGAGAAAATTTGTAAAAATCGAAGCATTTTTCTCTAAACCACGCCTCCGCGGGCAATCGAATTGACGAGGGGAAAGAAGTTAGGGGAGAGGCTGAGAGTGCAATTAGCGCCACTACAGAATAATGGAACACACATGTTTTGGGGGAGGGGGATGAGATATCCCTTTCGGGCTAACCGGTTCAAGACTTCCCTTCAAGTAGGTTCTTTGTGTTGTTGTTAGTTGCAGGGAGGCTGGAAGAGACGGTTAGAGACGGCTATATCTATACCGACCGATTGGAATTACTGACATTGAGATACAGATATTTCATATGCGTAAATACTTGTATATATATATGTATTTGCGTTTATATCTACATCGGATATATACAGCAGTTGCACTTCTCCTTTTTTACAAAAATTTTAGTTTTTATGCTGCATTTCAAACCATTGTTATTTTGTTTTGTTATTTAAATCTTTAAAATGAGCAGCCGATATGATATGAAAAACGTGCTACGAAAGACCAAAACCTAAGGGATAATGATGTCACTCTTCGATGGGCGGGGGGGGGGGGGGGTTTCGTGCAATTGTGACAAGGGGAGGGGGAAACAAGAAGTGTGACATCATGCTTATGCAACATAGCGTGACACGTGACAAAGGGGTGAGGGGTATGTTGAAGCAGTGGCGTACGCAGAATTTTTTAAAGGGGGTTCATAATTTTCTGAAACTACTAAAAGAAATTCGAGTATATAATAAAGCACTATTATTTAGGGGTCCAAGGGGGGTTTTAATCCGTAACCCCCTGCGTACGCCACTGTGTTTAAGTGTGACATTTTGTGACAAAGGGGGAGAGGTCAAATATATGGGAAGAAACGTTACATCATTTATGAACGGTCCCTAAGATTGCCTGCATTGAGAAAACTAAACAAGAAAAGGGTTCTGATTACCTAACATGTGGCAAACATGAGTATGAAAAAAAAATAGATAAATAAACAATTGATAAATTTCCTAGTCGGGCCACCGACCGTTTTAAATTTATTATCTCTCTAGGGACCGCTCATAAATGATGTCACGCTTTTCCCCCACATATTTGACCCTCCCCCCCCCCGTCCCCCCACATGTCACGCTATGTTGCATAAGCAGGGATGTCACATTTCTTGTTACTACCTCCCCTCCCCTGTCGAAGCGTGACATCATTTATGAACGATCCCCTATATATATTTCATTTTTCAAATAAAAACATCATAACGAAAATCACAGGCAAGTATATAAAAATGCATGGGTATCCAAATTACGTTTCAAACGAACGAGAAAAAAAAGAGAGAAGGAAATATTCAAAATGTTGTAATAAAAAGTCAGTCACATCAATAGTTTGTTTGAAGGTAAAAAAGCAAAAATTCAGAAGTAAGGTTTAGGAATCATGATATTTAAGATAAGACAAATCGATGAAAATATGATGCTGTTTCTTTGCTATTGAAAGAGTAGTATTTGATTCTGACGTTCGTACCAAACTTGCAGGTTTTGAGTTTTATTTACTAATTTCATGTCTCATATGACTTAAAAATGCTTTTTTTGCTCCTAATTCTTCAAAAATATTCATGGGGACCGGAAACCTCCATCTTCTAGGAATAATATAAACCTCTTGACTCCCACCGCTATGGTACTCTCAATTTTAAAGTTTGCGCACGCTGGTAAAGCGTGTAGAGTTACACTACGTGATAACTTATTATTTTTATTTCACCCTGCGTGAAGTTAAATAAGTAAAAGTTAATTGAACACGAGAGTATCATTTTTTGTTTCAAGCTCAATGAGTTAATTTCACGTGAAGATCTAATTGCAAACAAAAGCAAGTTAATTCCACTTTAAGTCACTAAATGCAAGCTCAAGGAATTAAATTTTATATGAGGACATTTAATTGCAAACTGCAAACTCACAGGATTTAATTCCACATAAGGACCCCAACTGTAAATTCGTCTTTCCCTAACTGTTCGCATTTGCAATTTAACGGTTCGCATTTGCAGTTATGGTCCTTCCATAACGTTTCGCATTCGCAATTAGGGTCCTCCAATAAGGACCCTCATTTGCTATTAAGATCCCATACATGAGGACCCTAATTGAAAACTTAAATAATTAAATTCCACACAAAGACACTAGTTGCAAGCTTAATGACCTACCTGTAGTGTTTAAATTTAAGAGAAAGATTTAGATGATTTTCTTTCCTTCTTTTTTTTCCAGAATTTAAAATGCTCTGATTCTTGTTTCGCTCTCAGTTTTTAGGTAAAAAGAACTATTTTTTGCTCACCGAGAAAATTACTTTTAATAATCGTGTTAGATTTTTATAAATAGCAAAATCTAACAAAATAATATTTCCAATTAATTAGCGTACAAAATCTGAACTGTCAACCGGCAATGACATTTAAAAAAGAGACAAATTATAAAAAATAAACATCTGACGACACTTAGAAACTCAATACTACTCATCTACTCAAACACACGAAATCACTTAATTTTTTCAATGAGGAAAAAAATGTTCCAATTAGGCAAAAGTAATTACGCATTGAACGTCAGCTAAAAAGTAGAAGTAAGAGCTAAGTGAAAGTCTAGTGAATTACTTTAGCTTATCAAATGAACGTGCGCAGTAATTACCACCCAAAATGAAATGTCATTAATGTCGACAACCAGGAAGAAGCTGATGCTGAGGATATTCGAGGAAACCGTTACATTTACGATTCCCGAAAGAAGATTGAGTAATCTTTCCCCTATCTTCGCGATGATTAAAACTTTGCAAAGTGTTCAAGTTTCGGTTCATATTTCATTGAAAATTTAGGGTTACTTTTGCCTTTTGTCATTTTAAAGAAAAATGAAATTGCGAATATAAAATACTATAAACTGAATTGAACAAATGCTTCTTATTAAGATCAGAAAGTTGTTAGAAATTAATAATAAAGAGTGAAAATTTGTTAAGTTATAGAACAGCATTTCTTATTTTTCCCCCAAGCCAATTACATTTTTTTTGCAATCAAACTGACATTATTGCAATTTTACGAACTATATTTAGTCACCATCCTATCCCAACTGAATTTTTTCTTCATTCTCTATTAGGTGATAAGTATCATCCCAATTTTCGGGCTGTCACTGATTTATTCGGGCTGTCACAGCTTCGTCACTGGTTTATTTTACAGCCAAGCCACCCTTTAACAGTCTAAATATAACTCTCCTATTTACCATCTTTTAGAAATTAAACTTCTTCAGCATTCCGTTTTTGAGACTCTTCTATAATTTAAATATTACCATCCTATTTTTCCTAAACTTCGTCAACGTCTCTTTTAAAGTCCCTTTCGGGAACCAAAGTATCGTTTTCATTCTCTTCAGAAGCTAAACTTCGTCTCATTTTAGGAACTGAATTAAATTTCTCTCTTTCCAAATCATTTTTTTTACATAACTTTGCGTCATTAATGTAACATTTGAATACTTCCGTAACTCCCTTTTTTCGGTGCGAAAAGGTGTTAACGGCTTCTTTTAGCAGCTTTTTTTGATACATTAATTCAACCTATTTTTTATCAATGATATTTATCATCACCTAAATATTGTTATCGCTCCCATACAATAATTTGTCTTTGTTGTTTTTCTTCCTTACATAGCCCTTCCTTACACATCAGAAAAAAAAGAAGGGAGACAAATACGGATAGCAGTTGAGGGAATTAGGTATTAGCGCTCTTCTCCGATGTAATACAACTTTTCTCCATTGGTCTTGAAATTTCACTACTTTTATACAAACATGTTACATAATTTTTCAGATATAAACTTTATGCTACATAACTATATTATTAAAAAATAAGAAAAATATTACTTTTCTCATTTGATTGAAATTTGAAATTTAGGAATAATATGCATAAAACAAATTTCCCATGGGCACAAAACGCCCTTTAAAATTGTTCGAAAAGTAATTATTACTTCAATTTCTGGCAACGATTAAGAAATTTTGTGTAAAGCAAGTTTTATGTCACCAAACCCTACAAAATCGCTTTCATGCAAAGAAAAAAACCATTTATCTTACTTGACCGAAATTAAAAAGTAGAATCCCTCAACCATTTAAATTATCAAATTTCGAATCACTCACATTGTTAAACTGATCTTAAGGCTTCAAATTTCCTTAATGCTAATTTATAAAATTACTTCAGAAATTTCCTTAGATTTAGCAAACTCTTCACTTCAATACGAACGTACAATCGAAAGATTGTTATTAAACAATACATAGTTAGGCGACTGATTTTTTTTAATTTTATTTTTATTTTTGTTTTATTATTATCTTTTAGAAAAATAAGGTTAGAAAAGAGATACTAAAGACACAACTGCATGCCATCCTTGCCTTCTTCGTTTGCGTCTACAGCTGAGCCGTTTTCTTTCGAGTAAGAAAATGTATTCGTGAGAAATAGCTACTTTTCCCGCGTAGCCCCCATTAGTTGACACCAACACGTGTACGTAATTTTCACTGCAAATTTTTCCCTTATTTATAGTAAGATTTATTAAATGCATGATCTGCTTAACAGTAAATATTTACCATTTAATCAAACAAACTATATCACGTACTAGTTTTTGAGCCAATGAACCTATTCAATCGACTAATAAGCCAAAAAATAGTACTTGCGCAACTATTATCTATCTATTCAAAATAAGTTAGGAATTCTTGGAAAAAAGATTAAGCAATTTATTTTTTTGAGTGTACTGTACTTAAATAAAATTTCTAAAATACGATCTTAAAAGCTGTGTAAAGATAGAGATGGTCTATGCATTAATTGTGAATTTCAAAATATAATTAAGTTTTGACTCCTCAAAAATGATTTTGTTCTTAAAAGTTTTCTTAAGAGAGCTTGAATTTGCATGCATATTTATTTACTTTCATATTTTTACATCGTCATAAAAATAAGGACCTTAGTTTATTTATCTTTCTAATCTTTTACAAATCAAAATGTTTTTAATCTTTTAAAGCTGAAAAAGAAGTATGAGATAAAGTTTTCAAAAATGTATGTTTTCATATGTTAGTTATTATTTGCTATTTAACTTTGGAAGTTTTTGTTAATTCTATTGAATTCAGTTTTGCAGAAACATTTGTTGAATCCCCACTCAAACCTTTAAAAGAACATGTTTTATCGATTCATTCTATGTTAGGCAGGGGGAAATAGAGGCGCTTAAATCACTTCGTCAAACAATAAACAGCAATCAAGCACTACTAATTGAATAGAAATCTGTGACTATTTACATGTCTGAAAAAGTTGGTAGAATTCAAAGAAATTTCGTTCGTGCTGAAAATCAGTTGCTATTGATAACTCTATTTTAAAAAATGCCCCAGCATAAACTTCGATGATTACTTTTGATCTTTTGAATTTAGATTGAAGAAAAAAAAAAAAAAAACGAAGAAAGTCTAAAGTTGAAAAGATTCTTCCTTTGATGTTTTGCGAATCATGATTGCTTTCTGCTTTAGGATCGTGAAGTGTTTTTTAGTTGAATTGGAGAGTATTGAAAGTTCTGAATGGAATTTAATTAAATGTTTACCTGCATAGTAAGAAGTATGTTCAATGAAATCGCGTAAATACACTTCCTGATCAAAATAATGTGATCCATGTTTTCTAGCAAAATAGAATTTAGAGAAAAAATCCTTTACTTCTTTCATTATGCATCACCTCCCTTACCGACCGATTTCCGACGGAATAAGAAATGTCCGCTCAAGAGAGGTTTCATAAGAGCCGAATTGAGCCCATGCAGTTTCAAACACCTTAAAACTGCATTTCTCCTCCCCCCTACCAAGGGCGTAATCAGGGGGGGGGTTTGGGAATTCAACCCCTTCCCCCCATTGGGTATTTAGTTATTTATTCATTTTTTCCCTCAACTTGGTGGAAATCATGTCTAGTCAATCGGGTTGTGGGCTTGGAAAAACTTTTTTTTTTTTACTTCGTGTGAACAACATAGGCGACAAGATGTGGAATTCCCCTCATCCCTTTCCTCGGGCAAAATCGTGGAGATGGACGTTGAAGGACAAGACCCTCGGGGCCCGGAGCACGGTACACCGCTAGTTCATATTCGTTGAGAAACTGAAACTAAAACGGAGAGTCACGTGATAAGGGGGGATGCATCTGTCAATCGTCATTTAGGGGTGTCAATCGTCTGCACTTGTTGTAGCCAAACTTGAACTGGAGTTTCTCGGAATTGGTGGAGGGGTTGCTATTGCTTTCGGCAACTAAGCTTCCGAGAAAACCGAGGGATGTGAGCTTGTTGGGGAGGGGGGGGGGGGGGGGTTAAGACGCAACGGGATAGTCTTTTGTATCTATAGCCTTGAAAGAAAATCCCAAAATAGTTACAGATGTGCAATGTCTTTCTTTTCTTTTTTACCAATGTACTGTGAGAGTCATGTGCTTCAGTTTCTGCAGTTCAAAAATTCAGATTCATGCATCACTCATTTAGTATCAAAATGCGTAGCATTTTCCTTCCCTAACTTACCTTTTCAGTTTAATAACAGTAATATTAAAGGATTATAAACATAATTTTAAGTGACTTCTGCTGACTTATATTATCAATATTCTTACAAAATCCCAATTAACGTACAATATGAAAGTACTTAATATATATATATTATATATTTCTAATGATATTTTTATATTTATGTGTATATATTGTTTTTTACTCCTCTTTGCGCTATTGCACTGTAATTAGGTAAGTTTTAATATTTTCCTTCCGATCTTGAGTTAGCAAACGGAAACTTTCTAAATTGGTATTGTTTTTGATATGAAAAGTCATTCAGCGGGAAAAAAATAAAATCAAAACTTTTTAAAAGGGTTATTTTAACATTAGGGAGATGGGAATGAAACTGGTATTGAAATTAAAAACTTCTTGAAAAGGTTTTACTGTATTAAGATTTTAATGTGTACATACTAATAATGAAAATGCATAAAAACTTTTTTTTTACGAAAGTCCTGTTAAAATTTTTGTAAAATGGTATTTTGCTCGCATAGGCGTAACCAAGTGTTTGGGGGTTCATCCCCCATTGGGTATTTAGTTATTTAGGCACATTTATTAGGCATACAAAAAAAATTCTGGCTACTCCTTGCAAAGCACATATCTATTTTTTCCCTAAGAAAAATAAACACATATGCATATGATTTTATTTCCTCTTTCAGAAGGGTTGTGATCATGACCAAAGTACGCAGCTCATATTACAGCGGACTTTTCATCTGGTTATAATCAACCCCCTTATCACCTTTAGGAATTTCACAGCGAAAGGTGGCTTCAATCACCATATCACACACAGACAGACAACAGATATCCTTTCAATCACTCCAGAGGGTTTTCTTTCCTTCTTGATGTCTTTTTTACCCAAAGGCAGCAATTTGGGAACACAATCGCACAAGTTTCCTGGAAAATATTCTCCTGTGATGGAGGTTTGTTTTCTGATAAAATAGTTCTGTAGGCGCTGGGGTCTGAAAATGAAGGACCCCTAGCCAACAATTGTCCTAATGGGTTAAGCCCTCAAGCCAGGAAGGGATGCTTATCAAGGAACTTAAGAAAACAGCAGTTTTTATTTATTCCTGTCCAAACACCCATTTTGGTAAAATCGTTTTTGTAGATGGGCCGATTGGAAAACTGATGAACTGTATTTGCATTGCATTCTCATTTACAGATGTTCTCTCATCTCTTATATTTTAAATGTTTTTTTTTTCTTACGGTCCATCACTAATTGCATTACGACTCTGGAAATCATCCGTTCAACGTTTCCAAGCTCACTGCTACGATTTAATGCTGCATTTTAATTTACAATCAAAGTATTATTTATATTTTAGCTAAATTTTTAATTATTTTCGATATATAATAATGTTTGCACTCCAGCGATGGATACGTTCGTCATCCAAAAAGAAAAGAAAATTTGATTCAGACGCTTTCACTTCTGAGGTATGTTTTGCTATAGATTTAACAAAAATTTTAGAAATTTATTGTGGGAATGTGCATTTTCGTAGGGAAATTTGGATTTTTTTTCTCTAAAATTCCCCAATTTCCCAGTTTTAATATTATGAATACCTGGACTTAGAAGATTGCTTAGCGCTAAATATTGAATTTTCTATTGAATTTTAAATAAAAAATAAATTAATAGTCTGGGCTCCCCCGAAAAAGATTTCTGGATACGGCCTTGGCTCCAGGGGAAGGGGGACATGTTAAGGAAGGGCAGCGTATTCAGCAAGGTATCCGGACAGGAGGTAGGTCCAAAACCATTGGCAAGGATTCAAGGGCTCTCCCCTGGAAACTTTTTGAAATCTTTCTTGTCAATGCAATTTCGGGATTCTTTGGTGATATTAGAGGAAACAGAAAGGAGTTTGGTTACTCTGTCCCCAGCAATTTTTTTCAAAATAATGTCTTAATACCTGTTAGGTTACTTTTGGCGTCGCTCGTGATATTATTCGATGTCCTTTCCCCGAAAGTGTTTCTGAAAGTAAAGTGTCTTAAAAGCGTAATTTCTCTTTTCTTTCTTTTTTTAAAAACTGTGATCCGATTTTTTTCCCCCGGGGGGGGGGGGGGCGGAGTTTACTTGCTCCGAGAAGGTACCCCCCCCCCTAGAGATGCCTGAAATAAACACGGAGTATATCTATAATGACAAGTATTTATGACTAGTAAATTTTGAACTCTTTTGCACTGCTTATTGGTGTTTAGTCTGTACATTTTTAGTGTGACCCCCCCCCCTTTCCCCAATCCTAGTTACGCCTATGCCCCCTACTCCCGTTAAAAGAAGAAGTAATCTTACTTTGGCTTTGAAAGCCAAACTAGTAGGTACAAAACTTAAAAATTCAAGCTTAAGGACAAATAATTATTTCTTAAATAGTAGTTTAATATATTGTGATGCCAGGAACAAATATTAGTTGAAAGCAGGATATTAAGTGATTTACATGAGCCTTTTGAAAATCTCTCTCTCTCTATCATTTTCATGAGATGGAGTAAAGTAAATATTATTTCATAATACGAAAAAGTGGTCATTGTAGAGAATAAACATTTACTGGTATTTTCAAAAATAGTAAATAAAAAGAATGAAAATTAAAATTATTCGCCCTAGGCTGCTGCTTACCCAGCCTTATTAGAAAGTCGATACTTCACTGTAACAGCATTTATCATTAAAAAAATTTCACCTTTAGTAGCAAAAGCAAATTAATCCATCATCATTTCTTTAAGCTTAATTTTTTTAATTAAAAGGTAGTTAAAACTGTTTTGGCGAATTAACATACTGCACTAAAATAAATAAATGTACATACTATATTGTATGTGTTATGTGAAATAAGCGAAAAATTGCTTAATGCATTTTTTAATAAAGCTTTCTATCCGTTAACATAACAGAGGAAATAAATCCTTAGTGATGAAAAATTTCTTCAGTTGGAAATATATTCTTACGGAGCATCTCTTTTAAAAGAAGGCAATGTTAACAATCTCTCTCAATTGCTCTCTAATGAGCTGTTTCGCTTAAATTTTACGGCAGTTGCATTAGTGTAGCTAACATCGTTTTTTTTCTTTTGTTGAATATTTCTTATAATTTTTGAAAAATTTCGTTAAAGCAAGTGTATAACGATATTTTTAATATTATAAACTCTAAAAGATTTTTCTTATTTTGTATTAATTATAAGAGCCCGCCTTATTTGACTTTGAATGAGTCGAAGACGGGGGAACTAATAATGGAGAGTGGTCCAGAAGCGGAATTGCTGAAAGCAGTTCGTGAAAAACTTGGATTCAGGTAAGTAAAAGCTGTTTAATGCACAAAACAAAAATTTATTTCTCAGAAATATTTTACTGTATTTTTTTTTTCTTGTTACTTAGCACATTACTGACGGATTACGGAAATCTCCGAGTTTATATGTCCAGCGATACGTGATGGGCCACGGAGATTTTCGGTTTTACGTAGGGGTTATGCTTGTCACTTCTTCTTTTTTAAATTAAAAGAGAATAAATGACAATGCCAACCCCTACGCAAAACCGCAAATTTCCGTAGCCCGTCACCAAGCGCTAGTAGACATTTAAACACGGCGATTTCCGTAAATAAACGAGAACGAATAGCTAAAAAGCTAAAAACAAAATATGTTTTCACAAAAGTAAATTTATCCATTTCTCAATACATTTTTTGGATTATCACTCAAATCCCGTAAATTCAACGTATTAAAAAAATATATTTCTCATCAATTACAATGCGATGCAAACTAAAGATAAATAAGAAAACTTCATCTATCCTTTTGAGGAAAATTATTTTTTTACAGGTAATCTCTAATATGAAGACGAATTAACAAATACGCGATACGATACAAACGTAGAAACATCCGTGATCATTTATTGATTTTTGAGACGTCACGGAGAGAAAAACACTTCTGATATCTTCGTTTTATAACTCCAATCTACGAGGAAGAGAATGAATGGGCTGCAGTTAACGATCGAATGTCCAAAAATGATTCCGGAAATGCTCTCGTTTAATAAGAAATTCATAATTTAAGAATGTTATTGTTGAGCTTATTTAACCCTGCTGGTCTGTTCGGGTCTATTTGACCCGAAAAGTTTTTTAACAGTTCATAAAAAATGACTGTGTTGAGATAATTGTTTGAAATTTTGTGACTTTGTAAGTCAAGGTATTCCCTCATTCCTCAAAAAAGGATTTTATTTTATTTAATTATTTACTATGTGTTTTTAAATTTTGTATCAATGTACTGTTCGGGTCATAATGACCCGAACCTATTTTTTTTATAATTCTAAGCAAAAGGTGACTTAGTGTCGTACTAATTCAACAGGAAGTGATAATAGCAAATACTGTTAAGTGGTCAAACGAGTTTCACACGAGATCAAAGGTAGTCAAGGTTAAAGAATGTGGTTTTTCAGATTAGTGGACTTGACACATAGCAGCTAGATCACATGACTGAATTTAGGCAACGGTATGAGTCATATGTCAACTTTTACTAATTTGTGTCGTATTAGATGAGAGCATGATTCAATGCTATTATGAAAATACTAAAATTGACGAATAAAAATTTTAACCAAGAAATGAACTTGTGGGGAAATCTGATAGTGACGTAGAAGACACTTCTGAGGATGGAAACCATTACTGGGGAAGAATTTTTTTTTTTCTTTTATAATGACGGTGATAATATGGTTACTCATTCCATTTATAGTTCACAGTATATTCACTCAAAATACCAAAAAAAAAACTGGTCATTTGATTCTCCTGCAACCGTTGGCTGCCAAAATTCTGAAAATGTAATAAAAATACCTCCAGATGTTACTAGGTATTCGACATCATGTGAATAGAGAAATAATGATAAAACAATGCATTTGAATGCATGTTCAATTCCAGCCTGTACTTTAAAGTCATTACAATGACAAATACTGAAAGACAATGACAACTACTAGAGCAATTGTTTATGGAGAAAAAAGAAAAATTCTGGATGTTACAGCGTATCAAGCTATACTCAAACTTATTTTAGATAGTAGCCCGTATAGTCATTGGGGTTGCTTTGGATCAACGTTTCAGTTCATATACTTGTTAAAGAAGCAGAAATTGCTGGAGAAGGGTTACATTTTATAACATGCCGGACTGTTGGGCTTGAAGCGCATTTATTCTTCTGGGAATTTATAGACAACATATGGAAACAACAAAAATTGGCACAAAGGAAAAGTGTTCTTTTTGCTAAAACTTGGCAAGTAATTATTTTCTCTACACTTTCAGACAATGCAAAATCCCCATAGAAATGAAAAATCTGCAATATAGTACAAAAAAATACAACACAAAAAAAAATTAAATTATCACTTCTAATTTACTGTTGAGTAATAAGTGAATCGCATGCAGGTTTAGCCAATCAAGTCAGAAAAAAAAAAAAACAAATATATTGCGCCAAAACTGTAAAAAAACGTCTTCAAAGTACTTATAATTATATTATTGCCCATACTGTAAATAAAAAAGAGGTACAATGTAGAAATTTTCGTTCATTTGATGTTTTACAAAGATATAAAGTCATATAGATACTTACAATAGTACCCAGGGATATTTAATTTTAACTTTAAATCGAGTGAATTCTGTTAAAATATGTTTATTTTATCTAGATATAGTGTATTACTAAACTACAGGGAAAATATACCACCCCTGTAGTGAGTATTCAATCTTCGGGTCATATTGACCCGAACGGTACTTGTGCGTAGTAACTGCGAACAGAACAGCAGGGTTAAAAGGAGTTCTATCTGTGATTCTAAGGGGAAAGCTTTGAAATAAATAAAAACTCTTTGTTTTCTTCAAAATAAGATTTTACTCTGGAATCAAGATAAATTTATAGCTTTACATATTTTATAGCAGTTATACTGAAGTAAATATAATTTAACTTTGTGCAAGAAAACAATAATAATAAAATTACACGTTAATTTAAAGCACAAATGAGCAAAACAATGCAGACATATGTTTCGGGATTGCTTGGAATCCCTTTTTCAATGCGACAGGGAGCTTCTAGATGCAAAACATCCAAATGAAGCAGACAGAACAAGAAAAACAAAGCTTATATACCCTAAGAATTATCTGTAAACCAATGAGAATAAAGGCAGCGTGAAGTGGAAGTAGAAGTAGCAGGAAGACACCAATAAGAGAGCAACAAACGAATCAAGTTGAAAGTACAGGAAGTAAAAAGGAATAACAATAAAAATAAAGCAAAAAAGACGACAGCATGCATAAAAATTGCAAAAATAATAAAATAAAATACAAAGAATAAAATTGAAATAAAAATAAGTACAGAAACTACCAAAACAAAATGCAAAACAAAGTACACATGTAAAGGAGGGGGAGGGGAGGGAGGGGGAAGGAGAAAATTAGACACAAAAAAGGAAAACAACAAGAAAACCTAGAAAGAACAACAAATTAAAGAAATTTATGCCAGACCTGTGAGAAATAAGGAGTTGAGGAAGAATCATTAACCAAATTAGAACTATTCCTGTTAATATGATAAGCTTCCCAAAAGTCAAGCTCTAAAGGGGAAGAACATTTTTGAATAATTTTACCAGAATTGAAGTCAAAAGAGTGGTTGGAATTCCAACAATGTTGAGCAATGCTAGACTTATTCAGCTCTTGCTTTCGTACATAACCTTTATGCTCATTTAACCGAATTTTCAGAGCACGCTTTGTCCGCCCAATGTAAGAAAGGCCGCAACGGCAACTAATTTGGTAAATACCCCAAGTGTTAAGTTGATCGACAGGATCCTTAAGAGAAGAGAAGGAAAGTTTGTTACTAGGAGCAAAAACGACTTGAAATTGAAACCTTTTTAGGATTTTAGCAATACGGAAACTGACAGAATGAAAGAATGGTAACACAACCAAATTCTTTCGAGAAACCACATTATTGGGACCAGAAGTTTTCTTAGAAAGTTTGTTATGAATAGAATCAATTAAAGAGTGAGAAAATCCTCTATCAACAGCTACAGCTTTCAGATAGTTGAGTTCAATCTTGAGAAGCTCAGGAGAAGAGCAAATATTAATAGCACGATGGACCAGAGCATTAAAAGCCGAATATTTTTGGTTGGGAGGATGAGACGACAGTCTGTGAGGAGGTAAAGAAACAGCGAAAGGTTTACGATAGACAGAAGTAGTGAAACCAGACTCACTCTTAGAAATAAAGACATCAAGAAACGCGAGGCTACTATTAAGTTCTTTCTCACAAGAAAACTGGATATTAGGATCAATGGAGTTCATAATAGAAAGAGCATCATCAATACCTAACAAATTACTGTCCGTTAGGACAAAACAATCATCCACATAACGAACATAAAATTGAAATTGCAATTTCTGGAACAGTTTTTCCTCAAAATAATGCATATAGAAATCACTTAAAATAGGACTAAGAGGACTTCCCATAGCCAGGCCATCTACCATAGCATAGAATTTACCATTAAATACAAAAGTGCTCTGTTGCAAGCACACACGAGTAAGGAAAACTAATTCCTCAATTTCCACAGAAGTAAAATGGAATTCAGAAAGCCTTTTCCTGAGGCAAGTCAAAGCGCCATCAACAGGAACATTAGTAAACAAAGAATTAACATCAAAAGAGGCCATAACTGAATTATTCGGAACGAAGTTATGAAGTTTCTTAACAAAATCGGTGGAATTTTTAACAGTGAAAACATTCTGACTCCTAAGTGGAGAAAACACAGAAACTAAATACTTGGAAAGTTTATATGAAGCAGTGCCAATATTGGAAACAATTGGTCTGAAAGGAATACCTGCCTTGTGTACCTTTGGTAAAGCATAAAAACGTGCACAATTAGCAACAGAAGGAATCACAGACCGTTTAGCAATCAAAGGAATAGAATGAACAGATTTAACAGCAGAAGAAATAGCTTTTAACTCTTTGTCACTAGGATCTTTATAAATTTCAGAGTAAGGACCAGAAGCAATTAAGTCATCAGTTTTTTCAACATAAGATGATTTATTAAGAACAACAATCTGACCACCCTTGTCTGCTTTGGTAATGACCAAATCAGAATTGGAAACTAAATTATTGACACATCGTTTCACAGAATGGGTAAAACCAGTATTAGGAACTTTTGAATTGAAATCAACATTGGAAGCAATAAGATGCCGAACCGACTCTTTTTGAGTGGAAGTTAAGGCACTAAATTTGAAAGCTTTTTCAACCGGAGCAATAAGTTCAGAAAAAGAAGGCTTTTTAGCCAAAGCAAAATTGTTATTACATTTCAGAGCATTGATTTCATTACAATTCAAAGGAAACTTCGAAAGATTTACAACCGTGTTCCTATTAACAAGAGGCAAATCAGCCGGAACAGGAACATTTGAATCGTTACACAACTTAGTAAATTTCTTATTTAAAGTAATTTTGTGACTGTGGGATGAACGACTTGATTCGTTTGTTGCTCTCTTATTGGTGTCTTCCTGCTACTTCTACTTCCACTTCACGCTGCCTTTATTCTCATTGGTTTACAGATAATTCTTAGGGTATATAAGCTTTGTTTTTCTTGTTCTGTCTGCTTCATTTGGATGTTTTGCATCTAGAAGCTCCCTGTCGCATTGAAAAAGGGATTCCAAGCAATCCCGAAACATATGTCTGCATTGTTTTGCTCATTTGTGCTTTAAATTAACGTGTAATTTTATTATTATTATACTGAAGTAGTTTTACATAGTCTTATTAATAAGGAATTTTATCTATTGTAGAGCTCATTAATAACGAATTTTATCTGTGATTCTAAGGGGAAAGCTTTAAAATAATCAAAAAAATCTCTGTTTTCTTCCAAATAAGGTATTACTCCGAAAGCAGGAGAAATTTATAGCTTTACATATTTTATTGCAGTTATACTGAAGTAGTGCTGCATAGTCTTATTAATAAGGAATTTTACCTGTTGTTAAGCTTATTAATAGGGTGTTTTATTTGTTGTTGAGCTTATTAATAAGGAGTTTTATCTGTGATTCTAAATGGAAAACTTCAAAATAATTAAAAATCTTTATTGTCTTCAAAATAAGATATTACTCTAGAAGCAAGATACATTTATAGCTTTACATATTTTATTGCAGATAGACTAAAGTAGTTTTGCATAGTCATACTGTTGTGTTATAGTATAGCAGAGTTTTAACTCCATTTTATGTTTTTGGTATCTATTTCAATTTATTTCTTGTATAATACAAGAAGAAGCATGCATTTTACTTCGTTGTATTAGCGGTTTTTTCCCCTCAGAATTCACACTTCTGGTACAAATTCTCTATTCATAGAAGGTAAAGCGCATGTCTGGCATGAGTCACATAAAAGTAAAATTGGAATTAAAAAAGGGGTTCGTCACAAATTGAGTGAAAGCTATTTGTAATATTAAACTTAAAATAAATTCGTTATTTAATTAATAAGAATTAATTAACTTAGAAATATCTTCTTGTAGTTTGGTGAGCTCTACTGAAAATAAGATGAACCACTTCATTTTTCCTCAAGAGATTTTTTAAAAAAATGAAAAGTTTCAATGAATAGCTATTTTGGCTTCTTTAGCCCTCCCAATTTGTTTTCCACTATTTTCTTCGTATCTTCTCTATTATGAGTGCAATAAGCATAGAGCAGTGGTTGCCAAACTTATGAATCCACTGAGCAACCGTGTCGTTTCCAAATTCTAGTGCGAGCTACCGCTCCCCTCCCCTCCAAAACAGAAAAATCGAGCAAAAAAGTAAGAAATTTTTCAATTCTGTTATTTTTATATGACGAAAAACACAAGCGGACTATTATATTAACACTGTTATTGCCATTTCACTGTATGCCAATAAAATATCATTTAGTTTCTTTCTGCGACGCGCTATTCAATGCGAATATTAGCGAAACTGGAAAACAAACTAGCAATCGTTGGTGTAATGATGTGCAGACTAACCACCAAACGCGGCCAGTAGCTCGCGATTGACAGTTGGGAGTTTACTGTCATAAAGGAATTCCACCCAGTCAAAAAATCCCTTCATTTGCTCTCATATGATTAAAAGAACAGAAAACATTCCATGAGTAGCTATATTCGCTTCGCTAGAAGCCCCAATTTGCAATTGCACTATTTTCTTTCTATCTTTCTTCCCTGTGAATTTTCTGAACTGCTCTATGTGTGCTGAACGCATAGAGCAGTTCCAAAGTGCTTATTAAGTATTGAAACACATTAAATTATTTTTCAAACAGTACAACTTTGTTTATTGAGCCTATTATAAACACGTTTCCTTAAATTTCGCATCAGCAAATGTTTATCAGATCTATAACTGTGATACAGTCATGATATTTGTCCAGAAGTATAGTGAAACTAAAGAACTCTTATACACTCAAGGTGACAAAAGTCATAGGATAGCAACATGCAGATACTGATTGATGGCAGTAGTATCGCGTACAAAAGAAATAAGTGGGCAGAGTATTGGCAAGGCTTTCAATTGTATTCAAGATATTCATGTGAAAAGATTTCTTACATGTTTATGGCTACACGCGGTAATTAACAGACTTTGAGTGCGGAGTCAAAGTTGGAGCGAGATGGAACATTCCATTTGAGAAATTATTAGGGAATTCAACACTCTGAGATGCACAGCGCCAACAGGTAGGCCGAGAATGCCTATTTTCATGCATGACCTCCCCACCACGGACAATGCCAGTGGTCGACTGACTGCCTGTAATTAATTGCCAAGAAGTGGCATGAGCGCAGAGCTGTCTGTTAACATTAACTTAACAGACCAACAGAGTAGGTGAAATAACGGCAGGAATAAATGTGGGACGTTCGACAGACGTGTTCGTTAGGACAGTGCAGCGAAATATGTCTTTAATGGGCTATGCATGACAAAAAACAGACTAGAGTGTCTTTAACAGGCAGGGATCCCATGACTTTTGCAACCTCAGTGTTATAACATCATTAATTAACTTTGTTTCACACATTCCCTAACAATAAATAAATAAATTATATTAGCTAAATATATATTTTTACACGAAGAGTGTTGTATGTTGTGGAACGATTCAAAATAATTGGAAACATGTGTCTCTAGATATCAAATTTCGAAGTCCCCAGATGGTGAATGGGGTAGACAACGGAATGGAAATTGGACAGGACTTGTTGGTATGCTAAATAGAAAAGTAAGTTTTGAAATGATTTTTAGTTATGGACTTACTTTTAATTTAATCGTCTTAGCTTTAGTTTTACTTTCTTGAATTGTAATTGTGTTCAGTTTTGCGAACATTTATGTAACTCTAACTATTATTTCTGCAACAGATTCATTATATTGACATAAATAAATAAGTCAAATTCACCAATGCAAAACTGCTTTAGTTGTATTTTATAGAACAATTTGAGTTCCTTTTCCTCGATAGAATAGGAAATACTACGGCAAAAATACGTCAAATACATCAAAAATGCGTATAAGATAAAGCTAAGTTCAAAGCCAGCACATAAATTCAAAAACCTCACACGAGTTCTTCCTTGGTTTTCGAGCTCTTGTGTACAATTTATTTTTCCCAAAACTAGATGGCTCATGGTCAGTTCTTTCCAGTTTCATATAGGCTGTGAAATGCAAGAACAAACTCTGTATACGAGTGGATTTGGTGAGTTCATATACTGTTTTCATTATGTGTTCCTGTGTGTAAGCCATTCAACAGTCTTGATTCAATTTACGAGAAAATTCTGGGTATTTAAAGCTGTTTAAGAAGTAGGGGAAAGTCGGACAAAACCGGGTCCCAAAGTGTTTTTTTTTTATTCCCTAAGCGAATAAGTGAATAAAATTGCTTAAATTTCTATTTGAATGATAAATTAGTTCTTTAGTTACAGAAATAAATATTTTTCAGTGTGGAAGAACAATATTTTGGAGGGTAAATAAATTTTTTTGGAAGTATAAAAGTACCCGGTTTTATCCAACCAGGTCGGATAAAACCGGGTATGTTTAGGAACACTTGAAAAATGCTGTTGTCTTACTATTGAAATATTTATTTATAACAATAAATTGGTACAATGGCCGTCCTATACTGAGAAACGTAGGTGAGTTAAAAATATCTCTTCGGGAAATTGTATTTTTGAGTTCTTTTTTCTGTGTAGACTTCTTAAAAGATGTCTTCTTTTTGATTAATTTCCCGAGCACATATTTTAAAAAATACGAAAGCATCACACGCCCAAACTTAACATTAGTGAGCTGAATTCGGAAATTGACTGACGAGCAGCCTTAATTTTTATGGGTGCAATTTTTATTCTAACAACATTATAAATTTGTAAAAGCATTATTTTTTTCATTCTACCCTACTTAAAAAAAGAAGAAAAAACATTTTTTTTGAATAAACTGACAAACACGATTTCACTTTTAAAAAATAATTTTTATTTTAAATGTTAATAATTTTAATTTTATATTTGTACTAAGTGGGAAACTATAATATAGTAGCCTATATTCATACAAAGTCTCTCCTAAAAAGTAATAAAGATTTAATTTCATACCGTTTATGAGATGATTATTTAAGATTTATATTTTACAAATTAAACTATTTATATTTCACACAGTAAAAAAAAAGGTCGCCCAAAACCGGGTACTACCCGGTCTTGTCCGGCTGCCAAGGTCCCGGTTTTATCCGACAACGCCATCAATCAGAAAAGACGGCTTAGCACATTTCAAACATGATGCAAAACCTGGTTTAACAATTTAAAATAACTGCTGAAAAAGGTGTTATCAAATGTTGTACTTACCTAAAATAAATCTCTAAGCAATTAGAAACTACAAAGTGAAATCGGTGGTGTAAAAATCAAAACTTTCCACTCGAATTTTTCAAAACATCGACGTTGACAAACAAATAAACAACACTGCCTTTCATTTAACTTCAAATAACATGGCGCTTGTTTGCAACAAGTTTCAAGCGTTTTCCGACAAATAGCAATACTAATCAAGCTAAAACTGCTGGGTCCCGGTTTTATCCACCTACCCGGTTTTATCCAACTTTCCCCTAAAACGTTTACTTTGGGCGGAAACATTAAGGCGTAACAACAAATTTATAGTATAAATCGTAAAAAAATATTACATAAACGTGTTCCAGGATTAAAAAGAACCCCTTCATCAATGCTAAATGAATGTAAACTCCGTTATGTACTCGTTTAAATAAACTAACTGAAGTAATCCTCGTCACTCTGATCATTTATTTATTCATTATTTGCTGGAAATAATAAGTTACAAAATTTAAGGAATTAACTATTTAAAAATCTAACGTCAAGAAAATACTTTTAGGAAGCAGACATTGCAGCTGGCTGCATAACCATCACTTACCAAAGACATAAAGCTTGCGGATTTTCCATACCTTATGACATACAAAAAAGTGTTATCATAAGTAGAGTTCCAGGTCTTAAATCCAAAACCTATGCAGTATTAACTCCCTTTACAGCAGAGGTAAGCAAAATGAGTCAATATTCTTTTGAATATATTCAAAATGGATTGCCATAAAATATCTCGCAAAATTTCTTTGTTGGAAAACGTGCTAATTGATTTTATTATGCAAAACTAGTTTCCTGAATTATGATTTCCTTTCAATAGCACTTGAAACAATAATTTAAGATACTTAAGTACTCTTTATATGTAAAGGGAATATGTCTAATGTATTCGCCTTATAATCTTCTTCGAGTAGTAAATACTCCACTGGATATAAATCTGATTCCAAAATTAAGTTTAATGTACTTATTGGCATAAAGATTAATTTAAAATGATCAACATAAAATACTTTCTATTCCAGTGATAATTAGAAGTTGGAAAATATATTGATGCAAATACAAAGTCAAAATGTATTTAAATGAATAACTAAATCATGGGTTCAGAACATAAATAATAAAAAATTAATAATGATGTAAAATAATAGGCAATAAAATTATGTAAAATATATTGATTATTATAAAATAATCTGAAAGAAAAAATGTCAAGTTACAAAATGAAACGAAAATTAACGAGTAACCTCTACAAACTGGGCGAGTTATGAAATAGCATTTACTGTATTTTACTTTTGTATTTGGGGTTTTATATTCTTTCTTATTTAGTTATTTGTATTTAAAGAAATTTTTTCCACTAAAAGTAGTGGTAAATAATTGGTATTTTTACTCCTTTGATTTATTTTATTTTATTTATTTATTTACTTATTTATTGAAATTTAGGCCTGAATTATTGAATGTTCAACCGTTTAAAAGTTTTCTTAAAATAAGTAAATATCATTTTAAACATTCATATAGTTTCATAAAATATAGCAATTTGCATGAGCACTAAAATAAAATAAAGTTAAACGTAATACAAGTTGCACAAAAACACTTTGTATTGCCTTTTATATTCTGTCGTTGATGTACTAACAACAATGTATCGTCAAATATACGTTATATAATAAATACTTAAAGGAAAGTGAACACTGTAGCATAGAGATGACTTCACTTGTGTTGAAAAAAGGTTAATTTTGCAGGTTTGGGTCATATTCATAATTATTCTGACACTTTTTCTTTGTCTTCTGTATGTCACTCAAAAAGCGTACCATCGGTTTTATCAAAGAAAGCCATATCAGTTTGGGAAATTGTTTTGGTACCTCCTTGGAGCTATTTGCTCAGAAGGTAAGCATTTTACAATACTTCTAGTTAGGATAGTAGCTCTACTGGCAAAATTTCTTACTCTTGTTTCCAATTATCTTACTGTTTCAATATCTACTTTCCTAAGTTTCTCAAATTGCCTTGGCAATGATTGTATTTTATCCTCTTCCAGATTGTATTTTACTCTCCTCCAATTTAAATGCTGTAATTGCTATGCAAACATAACGCAACGCAAATAAGCAATTTGTTAAATTGCTTAAATGCGTTCTCTCATAATGGATCTTAGAATAGTATCGAAATAATATATATATATATAATCGTCCTGTACCCTTAAAAATTCCGACGTTTTAAAGCTGAACAGAGTCATGCGGAAAATTAATGCCGATGGTCACCCCATACTTATATATTTTATGAATATATAAGTACGGGGTTTAATTTCAGCTTATATATTAATTTCATCAGAATATATGTTATATAATGCTTTATTATATAATATATATTCTGATGAAGAGGTTAAAAATATTAGAATTTTTTTTTTCTTTTTCGTGTTATGTAGATAAAAATCATTTTGTAAAAGCATTCTTCAAAAAAAAAAAAAGAAGGAATGGAAGCTTTATTTCCCCTCCTTAGATGTTGAATTTATTATTATTATTATTATTATTATTATTTTAATTTTAAGCTTAGTGTAGGCAATTTCTGGCCAGATAAAATGCAGTTATTTCGAGTAAGCTTTTCTTATTTGGTTGAAATGGAAATTCTGAAAATTATTTTTATTTCTTTTTACTCAGTTCCTTTTCAGCTGGAATATTTTTTTCGTTCTTTCTATATATATATTTTTTCTTTTTCCCTCTGTTGATAAAATGTGTTTAAAATATTACTATTCAAGGCAATCAACACATAATTTATTAAGACACACAAGACAATGTATTAAGGCATGGCATCGTACCGTGCACACTTATTTTTATAGCTCTAGATTTAATGTACACATTTTTAATTTTATTATTTTTTATTAGGAGGATGGCTAACACCCGTGGTACAAGGTCCCACTTCCGTGTTGCTAGTCTGTTTATGGTTACTGTTCGTTTTAGTAATGCAAGCTGGTTATTGCGGCACATTGATGTCTGTTCTCAGTTTCCCTGCCAATGAGCCGCCTGTTGACACCTTGAACGACTTGGCTAAGTTCGTGACAGAGAAAGGATATAAATGTGGATGTCGGAGAGGAACAATAAATTGCGATTCCATGCTGGTATGAAATGATTTATTGCAGAAATGTTCCTAAAACTGATTTGTTTTTTTTGTGCTTTAAAAGAACTGGACTAACTAAGCGAAAAAAAAAATTGGGAAGAATGTAATTAGGTTATCACGGAATTAACAATTCATGGCTGAATTCGAGCTAGATCCCAAAAATACATCAAAACAAAAGGCATTATTATTCGACAGCACAGCCCCCAGATCTATTTTTTCTCTATATATATCGACGAAAAAACTCGATTGCAAAGTAAAAACTTAATCTTTTGTGTTTAAAACACTTTGCAAAGAGCCTGTATGTTAACATGGATTTTTAAAAATATGACACCTATGATGATGATCTTTTCTACTTTTCATTGACCGTTCATTAACCATATTTGACCTCATTGACCATACATTGACCGTTCTTGATTAACGGGATTTTTTTAAATTTAAAGTATTTAATTTAACGAAAAAATTTCAATTATCTGACGATCAAAGAAACAAAATTGGTTCTCAGCATTATAACTAACGCACATGGCTTTTGTGCAAGATAACGAGGAAGCATACAATCTGACACTTTCTGGAACCAAAAAAAACGTCATGCCAGTTGTTAAAAAATATTGGTTATTTATTGTCGCCTATATTTCCTGTTAATCACAGCATCCAACTGTGTACTTGTGCTATAACTGTTTGATTTGAAACAAAAAGCGAGCATTGAAGGATATCGACAAACTGTAATAATACGTAATAATAAAGTGTAAATAAGAGTTACCGTTTCCACTGAAAACGCAGCTTTGTACAGTTCTTTCTTGTGGAATATCAGATCATATTTCAACTACGCTTTTCAAACGGATATGAAATTCGATATTAAATACATATTTGGATTATACACATTTAAAATAATGTGTATAAATCGAATTTAGCCAAAAATCAGTCAACTGTTTTCTTTTAATAAAAGTTCTGATCGAAATGCTTCTGTGATTCAAAACATTCTGTAAAATAAAACTTAAAAAGTATAACAGAAAATGCAGAAATGAATTTTTGTTTGATCTTGTCTTTAAAATACACAAGACTGGAAAAGAAAAGTGAGACTACTCGAAGCCAATTAGAGGCAAAAGTAGGATACAGCAGGTATGGAAAATGCCCCGGAAGCTAATTAAAAGAGGTGTCAAAAAAAAAAAAAAAACCTTTTCAACGTGCATCTAGTATTTTTTTGCCCCTCCAGTATATCCTCCCTCTTTAAAATTTTGTTTGTAAAAATATCGAACAAGCTTTTTATGTATACAGTGTAAACGTTTTTAAAAACTGTCCTAAATTCTCTAACGAAAATCGCGAAAACTTTCAGGCCCACCCTTGGAAGGGCTTTAAATACACTAACTACACCCCTCTAACCATTGCTTATAAAATGAATGGAACAACTACGCATCCACAACAGTAAAACATTTTTTTTTCCTTAGTTGCATTCAGTTGTTAAGCAAAAACTAATATTAGACTGTATAAAACGCAGTATTGTGAGCAGTGACTTAAGCTTGAAGATTAAATATTTGATTACTTTCTTGATATTTTCCCAGCTATTGCACGTGCTTTCTATAAGTACTGGCATATTTTAGTTATTTATTTATTCATTTTTCTTACGCAAAAAGCATTACTTTTAATTCATTCATGTTCGTTTTCCAGGAACTTCAAAATGAGCTTCATGTTATCGCTGAATCGCTGATTAGTGACAAAGCAAACTTTGTTTCATCTCTTCGAGAAGGGCTCAATAAAGTCTGGAAAGAAGATTTTGCTTTCCTTGCTCAGAAAATAGGCTCTATTTATGAAGCTCAGTTAATGGAAGAACAAAATTTCCATTTCAGTGGTGACGTCTTGGACGTAGAACTGTTTTCATTGGCTGTCAGATTAGGCTTTTCATACGAAAAAGACATCAATATTGTGTAAGTCAGATTTCATTGCTCCCGAAGACTGCTTCTTGGGGGGGGGGGGGGGGGGAAGTGCAGTGAAAGCTTGGAACTAATGCTTTCATTCTACTTTCAACTCTTTTTCTTTCTCTACCCCTCTGTTTTTCATGACCGCTCTCCATGCATTTTTCAATTTTAATTTTAATACCTAAATACTTAATTCGATGGCGCAATCATCTTAGCATTGCCTCAGATTGTTCATTCTCACAGTCTGACAACAATTGCTAAATCATTATTTTTATGAATAGGTCCATTCCATGTCAAACCAACAAGGCACTCAACTTGATCATTTTAGGTTTGGGGTATTAGTAAATTGCCTAGGACCAGCGTAGCTGACCCAGATCCTGTTTCTGGTTGTAACTTTTGTATTTGTATTTGTATTTTCATGCAACCCTCAAAAGTCCCTCTTCGGCATTTTAAAAATTTTTAAGTATATATTTTTTTAAAAATCTATCTTTTACGGTTGATGCGTTCTTAATTTTTGAAATTTGCAAAATTAAAATTTAAAAATTCAAATGTTTGAGGTAGTGTTTTTTAAAATTTTGTAATATACATATCGATAATTTTTAATGTGTTTAAATGAATACAACCAAAAATTTTCAGAATGGGATCATGATGGGATCATCAGTTCTAACAAATAATGTATGACGCAAATAATGCATATAATTTGTATTATACATGTATCAAACAACTATAAAAGATAAGTTTTTACACATGTATATGTATAAAATTTGGGATGTCGAAAGGTGATTTCTGTGAGTTCCCAAAAATCTGAAATGGTGAGTACTAGGCGTCACATGTCATTTTAGAGATTTTTTTTTGGTTGATTTGACATGGAGATGACCCTTATGTCTTCAGACAAATTTGACTGCTACTGCAACGGCACGAATGTGTCGCAGGTAATGTAAATCACATCTGTAAATCTCCTTTTGACTTGTTTCTACAAAAACTTGTTGCGTTTTTTTCTTTTCTTTTATGTACGACCATAGGCGTAACCAGGGGGGGGGGATTGGGGGTTCATACCCCTCCCCATTGGGTATTTACTTATTCAGGCACATTTAGGCACGCAAAAAAAATTCTGGCTACGGCCTTGCAAAGCACATTTTTTTTCCTAAGAAAATTAAAACACATACGCATATGATTTTATTTCCTCTTTCTCTGAAAGGTTGTGATCATGACCAAACTATGCAGCTCATAATAAAGAGGAATTTTCATCTGGTTATAACCAACCCCTTTATCACCTTGGGGGGGGGGGGGGGGGTTGCCGCGAAAGGTGGCTTCAATCACCGTACCACACACAGACAAACAGAGATCCTTTTAATCACTCCAGAGGGTTTCCTTTCCTTCTTGATGTCTTTTTTACCCAAAGGCAGCAATTTGGGAATACAATCGCACAAGTAATAAGTTTCATGGAAAATATTCTCTACTGTGATGGAGTTTTGTTTTCTGATAAACCGGTGTTGTATAGTAGGCGCTGGGATCTGAAAATGAAATACCCCTAGCCAACAATTGTCCTAATGGGTTAAACCTTAAAGCCAGGAAGGGATGCTCATCAAGAAACTTAAAGAGCAGTTTATATTTATTTATGACTTCCTGTCCAAACACCCATTTTGGTAAAATCTTTTTTGTAGATGGGCCTGTTGGAAAACTGATGAACTGTATTTGAATTGCATTCTCATTTACAGATGTTCTCTCATCTTTTATATTTTAAATGTTTTTTTCTTTCTTATTATGATCAATCACTGATTGCATTACGACTCTGGAAATCATCCGTTCAACGTTTCCAATCTCACTGCTACGGTTTAATACTGCATTTTAATTTACAATCAAGTATTATTTATATTTTAGCTAAATTTTTAATTATTTTTGAAACATAATAAATAATATTTGCACTTCAACGATGGACACGTTCGTCATCCAAAAAGAAAAGAAAATTTGATTCAGACGCTTCCACTTCTGAGGTATGTTTTGCTACAAGTTTAACAAAATTTTTAGAAATTTATTGTGGGGATGAGCATTTTTGTAGGGGAATTTGGATTTTTTTCTCTAAAATTCCACTATTTCCCAGTTTTAATATTATGAATCTTTGGACATAGAAGATTGCTTAGCGCTAAATAGAATTTTCTATTGCGTTTGGTTTAAAATAAACTAATAGATCTAGTAATGAATGTTTAATGTTTTTGTGAATCAAGGCCGTATCCACAGGGGAAGAGGGACCCACGGCCCCTTCCCCCCAGAAATCTTTTGCAATGTATCACATATTTCTCCCTGAAACTTTGCTTAACATAAGTGCGTCGAAGTCTGCCCCCCCCCCCCCCGAAAAAATATTCTGCACACTGCCTTGGCTCCGGAGCAGGGGGAGCATGTTAAGAATTAGAAAGGGCAGTGTATGCTTCAAAATCAGACCCTTTATATATACATATATATAGATATATATGACTGGAAATGACGTTAGTATGATTTTTTTTACATATATGATAGCTTTTTGATGTATATCTATTAGATATATGTTTAGATCTTTGGTGAAGTTAGAGGAGTGTGTATTTGGGGCTTCTGCAACTTAAATTTTTGTAACTGGTCTTACATCTATAATGCTTAGGCTAGCTCTGGAGGCAAGGGTTCGAGGGCTCTCCCCAGGAAAGTTTTTGAAATCTTCCTAGCAATGCAATTTCGGTATACTTTGGTGATGTTAGAGGAAACAGAAAGGAGTTTGGTTACTCTCCCCCCACAATTTTTTTCAAAATAAAGTCTTATATCTTTTAAGTTACTTTTGGTGTCACTCTTGATAGTGTTCAATGTCCTTTCCCTGTAAGTGTTTCTGAAAGAAAAGTGTCTTAAAAGCATAATTTCTCTTTCTTTTTTTAAAACTTTTGATCTGAATTTTTTGCCAAGGGGGGGGGGGGGGGAGGAGTTGACTTTCTCCGAGGGGGTAGCTCCCCCCCCCCCGGGAGATGTCTGAAATAAACACGGAGTATATCTTTAGAGACAAATATTTATGACTAGTAAATTTTCAACTCTTTTACACTTCTTATGGTGTTTACTCTGTACATTTTTAGGGTGACCCCCGCCTTTCACCAACCCTAGTTACGCCTATGTGTACGACAGTTTATATTGTTCACCTAAAGTCAGGAGTTTCGTGAAAAAAGTCCCCTCAGGATATTCCTAGGTTTTTCAATCGGATATGGATACTGTCGTAGCTATATTCCAAAGAATTTGAGTGAAATAGCTAAACCAGAGTACTAGATAAGAGAATTTATCGAAATAAAAATTCAATGATTACAAATATTTTATATTCTCAATCACACGAACCAGAATTTTGTAGAATAATATCGAAAACATTGTAATTACAAAATTACATTATCCTATGTGTTAAATAATTATTTTAATTAAAATTACCGGTGCAAAATTCAGCATTTTTTAAACGTCACAATATAAAAAAAAGGGAAAGAAAGAAAAAATAATTATTATTGAGAAACAACAAAATTCTAAAAGCTTGAACTGTATAACCAAGAAGTTGTTTGTAGACAAAGCGATTCTAATATGCTATTCATGAAGGTAATTTTCACGTGGAGTAAAGACCACCTTACTTATATCATAAATTTCAACGAAGTTCATTAAAAACCGTTAATTCAATGAAAACAAATAAAGATATTTTATCTTAAATTTTTAAAATCCTTCATAAGCATTAATATACAAAGAAAAACAAAGTCATACTTTGGGGGTAACGCATCTTGGTTGAAACGGTCACACCATAAGGTTCTGGGCACGAATGCCGGCGTTGCATTGTCCATCTCTAACTTCATTTGCATATTTTAAAGTATATGGAACGTCGTTTCTGTTTTATTCCTCAAAAATATATTAAACTGATTAAAAAAACTACTCCTTTTGATATTATACCGAGAGAAAATATTCTGCCGGTTAATGTCATTATTTATTTTTCTCAATGTATCTGAGTTAATAAACTCTTAGACTTTGTAATCACTATCAACAATCTACGAAATCGTTTGTTTTATTAAGGGTTTTAACACTTTAGCTTGACATGTGAAAGACTTATTTTCGATATCATAGACAGTATTGCAGATTTTGATTTTAGACCTTTTGTTCCTTCTATGCTTTCGCCACTGCGGCTTACACGTTCTCCTTTGCCATAGCAATAGCAGCACTAACTGGGGAAGGCGGGGGGGGGGGGGGGTAGCATTGTAATATGTTTTCTACAGCTGCTGGATTCCTTAAGAATTTGTCACCTTTTGCATTTGTCCTTTTCATATTAAAGGGGGTTAAAAATTTTAAATTTTCCCTTAATGATTTTGATGTTTTATTATTATTATTATTATTATTATTATTATTATTATTATTATTATTATTATTATTATTATTATTATTATTATTATTATTATTATTATTTATTCATTTTTTATCTATTTATTTTTAATTATTTATTTATTTATTTGTTTTAACTGTTCCCTTTTGTTTCTTGCAGAATTCGTCGTCTTTCTGAGGCAGGACTCATTACAAAATGGAGGAACGATTTGACTACGATTAACAACATGAGGTTTGACATGCGGAAAGGAGAGGTGTCTGTAGTCACCCCTCTTTCGTTGAAAGAATTAAAAGGAATTGTGTATTTGCTTATGTATGGCTTAAGCTTAGCCTCTGTTGCTCTTATCTGCGAAAACCTAAGAAACATTTTTCAGAAATAGTACAGTAGCCCTTAAGAAAAAATAAGTCACCATCCAGTTAATTGCTTCCATTGAACATCGATACTAGTAGTATCGGCATTAAAGACGAAATTTTATCATCAGCATCAGCATTATTATTATTTATTATTATTATTGTTGTTGTTGTTGTTATTATTATTATTGCACTGTTTCGTTCAGCATTCAGTTATATAAATACCGTGGAGTGTTATCTACCCTAGATTAACATTGAAAACACTAGTCCGTGCGGAATAGGAATATAATTTCAATTAAATTAGAATTCAAAATGGCAAAAGACCGTGTTCGTCCATGGAGCGTAATGGTGAAAAGAAGTAAGTTTCTGCTCAGTATAATTATTTATCGGAAGTAATAACTATGTGAAAATCCTCTACATCTTACAGATATATTAATTGGCGTTTTTTATAGCATGGAAACTCTAGCCACTATTTCATAAAAAAATATTTTTTTTAATTTGTCGATATATTTATAAAAATAATTTTTGCAATCAGCTCTTTATGAGCAAGTTAATTTAAACTTATTTGACTTTATCTGATTTTATTAAATGCCGATGGTATATTTTAAACTGTTTCAAACTATTATCTTGAAAATTTAGAGCGGGAGATGGATGATAGCTTTGCTTTTTCCCTTAAAATATTAAATGGACTTTTCTTCTTTCGCAAAAATGTAAAGCAATTATAGAATTTTCTAAGCAAATAAAATTGAAAAAAGAAAGAAGGAGAGAAAATCTGTCACTTCAAAAACATTCATTTTCTTGTTTCATAAACTTCAACTTCATTTTCTTGCAATTTTTGAAATATATCGTCCGCGTTCAGGTAATAATTACTAGACTAGAACTCTAGTTTTGAGATATTGCCAATTTAAACTTTCGAATCAAAGCAAAAAATGATAAAATCATTTTAAAGATCGCCAACTTCTTTAATACGTTAACTGATGAAATGTTTAAAATTCTATGCTTGATTTTTATCATGAATGTATAATTCCAATCCACTAATTGTAAATTCCAATTCACTGTAGTAGTCCATCAAATTATTTGTGGGCAGAGAGACTTTTACCAAAATACGGAAATTCTATTTATTTACCCTAAAATGTTTTTGCTTGTATTATCCAATTTAAATAAAAAATATGAGTAGTTAGTTTATCTTAAATATATCCTTGAAGTTTTGTTCCTTTGTCAGTTCAAGTAAACAAAGCCGCTCTGTGGACACCTCACGTTATTTTGTAGGTAAATCATTTACACGTAGAGACGTAGAATTGCCACTTTAAAACTTTGACTTTCAAAATAAGATTAATACTTTGTGCATTTTTCATTTTATTTATTAAATAAAGAACCTTTTCGTTGGCTGTATGTTTCATACAAAAATGGTACGTTGTAACCAGATGCATCTGGTTACATCATAGGCTTAACTAGGGTTGGTTAAAGGGGGGGGGTCACCCTAAAAATGTACAGACTAATCACCAATAAGAAGTGTAAAAGAGTTGAAAATTTACTAGTCATAAATACTTGTCTCTAAAGATATACTCCGTGTTTATTTCGGGCATCTCCCGGGGGGGGGGGGAGAGCTACCCCCTCAGAGCAAGTCAACTCCTCCTCCCCCCCCCCCCCCGCCAGGGGCAAAAAAATTCAGATCACACGTTTTAAAAAAAGTAAAGAGAAATTACGCTTTTAAGACACTTTACTTTCAGAAACACTTTCAGTGAAAGGACATTGAACACTATCACGAGCGACACCAAAAGTAACTTAAAAGATATAAGACATTATTTTTAAAAAAATTGCGGGGGGAGAGTAACCAAACTCCTTTCTGTTTCCTCTAACATCCCCAAAGTATCCCGAAATTGCATTGCTAGGAAGATTTCAAAAAGTTTCCTGGGGAGAGCCTTCAAACCCTTGCCTCCAGAGTTAGCCTAAGTATTATAGATGTAAGACCAGTTACAAAAATTTAAGTTGCCAGAAGCCCCAAATACCCACTTCTCTAACTTCACCAGAGATCTAAACATACATCTTCTATATATACATCAAAAAGTTATCATATATGTAAAAAAATTCATATTAACATCATTTCTAGTCATATATATCTATATTATCTGTATATATAAAGGGTATGATTTTGAAGCATACACTGCCCTTCCTAATTCTTAACATGCTCCCCCTGCTCCGGAGCGAAGTCAGTATCCGGAATTTTTTTTCGGGGGGCCCAGACTTCGACATTTATGTTAAGCAAAGTTTCAGGAAGGAATATATGATACATTGCAAAAGATTTCTGGGAGGGGGGGCGGCCCGTGGGTCCCCCTTCCCCTCTGGATACGGCCTTGATTCACAAAAACATTAAACATTCATTACTAGATCTATTAGTTTATTGTTTAATTCAAATGCAATAGAAAATTCAATACTTAGCGCTAAGCAATCTTCTATTTCCGGGCATTCATACTATTAAAACTGGGAAATAGTGGAATTTTCGAGAAAAAAATCCAAATTCCCCTACAAAAATGCTCATCCCCACAATAAATTTCTAAAAATTTTGTTACACATACGTCAGAAGCAGAAGCGTCGGAATCAAATTTTCTTTTCCTTTTGGATGACGAACGTGTCCATTGCTGGAGTGCAAACATTATTACGTATCGAAAAAATTAAAAATTTAGCTAAAATATAAATAATACTTGATTGTAAATTAAAATGCAGCATTAAACCGTAGCAGTGAGATTGGAAACGTTGAACGGATGATTTCCAGAGTCATAATGCAATCAGTGATTGATCATAATAAGAAAGAAAAAAACATTTAAAATATAAGAGATGAGAGAACATCTGTAAATGAGAATGCAATTCAAATACAGTTCATCAGTTTTCCAACAGGCCCATCTACAAAAAAGATTTTACCAAAATGGGTGTTTGGACAGGAAGTCATAAATAAATATAAACTGCTCTTTAAGTTTCTTGATGAGCATCCCTTCCTGGCTTGAGGGTTTAACCCATTAGGATAATTGTTGGCTATGGGTCCTTTATTTTCAGACCCCAGCGCCTACAAAACCGGTTTATCAGAAAACAAAACTCCATCACAGTAGAGAATATTTTCCACGAAACTTATTACTTGTGCGATTGTATTCCCAAATTGCTGCCTTTGGGTAAAAAAAAACATCAAGAAGGAAAGAAAACCCTCTGGAGTGATTGAAAGGATCTCTGTGTGTCTGTGTGTGGTACGGTGATTGAAGCCACCTTTCGCGGTAACCCCCCCTCCCCCCAAGGTGATAAGTTGGTTGATTATAACCAGATGAAAAGTCCTCTTTATTATGAGCTGCATACTTTGGTCATGATCACAACTCTTCAGAGAAAGAGGAAATAAAATGATATGCATATGTGTTTAATTTTCTTAGGGAAAAAAATATATGTGCTTTGCAAGGACGTAGCCAGAAATTTTTTTGTGTGCTTAAATGTGCCTAAATAGGTAAATACTCAATGGGGGGGGGGGGATTTGAACCACCAACCCCCCCCCCCCCTGGTTACGCCTATGGGTTACATTACGATATAACCACATGCTTCTGGCAGAGCAGATGTGGGCCTTTTCTAAGTTGAATTAACAATTACTCAATTTTCGAGTACTTTAAAAGACACCGTAGGCGAAAAATCAAGAAGGATAGTCAATTTATTTCTAGCCTGATGCATTCAGGTAAGAAAAAAATCGTTTTGAGGTACTCTGTTAAAAGTGAAAACGTATCACCAAATAGGAGTTGCTTTAGAGCAAGGAAATTCAAGCAGCGCATTTGTGATTTTTTAAATTCATCCAAGTTTCAATATCCCATGTAACACTATTCGCGCACAAAAACATTTCTACTATGATGTTTTGTGCATAAATAACCAGTGTAGCGCCGTGACGTTGAAAGCAAGCAAGCAAATTTGTATGCATTCAATCGTAAGGCTTGTTTTTTAAGTGAACGTCACTCAACGTCTCACCTGCTCGTACCACCCTGAAGTTACACTTCCCTAGTGTGCGTGCTCCAGTCATTGTAAAGATGTCGAGAGCATGAGCATGCGAAAGGCAGGACGGCGTATGTCGTTCAGATCGAGCGTGATGTTCGCTTAAAAACCAAGCTTGTAGAGGCGTCACATGTCATTTTATGACATCATGTTCCATGCCTGTCGCACGTAGAGTGGAATGAGCAACGAATATATGCTGATAATAAATGACGCTAAATTTGACATCCAATTATTTCTACACGTGCTCTATGAAAGAAAGATTTGATGATCCCACAAATCAAACCAACATGTTAACAATGTGTATAACACGTTTGAATACGAAAACAGTACGAGAAAAAAACTATCCTGCTGCAAAAAACTTCCTTGGATACTGCTGACAAATGGTAGCCCAACTGGTTGAGTGATCATTCTAATGTATATTCGAACTATTCCCTACTTTTTAGCGGAAAACCATATAGGATTGCATTGCGTTACCGTATAACGGGGGAGAAGTACTATAGATTCTTCCCACACATGCTGGTCCTAACCACTAGTAGCTAGAAATAGAGATAACAGTGACAGTGGTCCTGTTATCCTACAAAATGTATATGAATTTTTCTCCAACTACTACTACTCCCTACCCTACCTCTTAGAATGAAGCCTTAGGACTACTAAGCGTTGCCACATTGCGTGGGAGAATTAGCAGATTATTTTCTACATGCTTCTTCCCACGCATGCATACGTCACTTATCATTAGATAAATCATAATTCTTTGGCGTTATATAAAGCCAATCATTGACACTGAATACCGAACGTAAATACCCTTAACGGAAAAATAAAATAGACCGTTGCCTCACTGTGGATAAGGTGCAATTGATATGCATAAATACAATGTTCTATAAATTGTGATTTCAGTACAATGTTCTTCTTCTTAAGTATTTTTTTAAAAAAGAAACGAAAGCACAAATTACAAAATTTAACTCCAAATTATATCATGCAGCAACTACATTCAGGGACGTAACTAGGGGAGGAGGGAGCAGACAGGGCCTGTGCCCCGGATGCCAGATTTTAGAGGCGATAAATTGACTGTTTGTATATGTAAGCGTGTGTACGTTTTTTTATTGTGTATGTCAGGGGGGGGGGGGATGAACCGAGTCTTGTCCCTGTTGGAAAATGACCTAGTTACGTCCTTGACTACATTTACTATTATATAATGACCTTTTTTTTTTTGTTATACACATTTTCTAGTTGATTTGCTATTTCAAGAAGCATAAAATCTGCTCCAATAGTGCAGGACAATGTGAGATAAAATATTATAATACAAAAAAAGAAACTACAAGGGTGCAACCCAGGGCTAGGGATATCGTGCCTGTTAGCCCTATCGCTGAGCGCAGGCGGGGGGCAGAGCCATAGTGACTGGCCATAGCAGCGGAGACCCAACCACTGAAGCCCCCATGCCAAACAACTGAAAAGTCTTTTAAATAAATGGAAATTACTTTTTTGTTATCAACATGGCTGCGGAATACAATCCTTTATAATGTTAAAAATATAAAATTTTGTTAAATTTACCCGATTTCGTGACAATGTCATTGTAATGGTATCAATTAAATGTTAGCTTTTTAATTTTAGTTTATATGTGGGCCCGCGCCATGTACAATGTCGTGCGGCGTACGATGGCTCCGTGTCAAGAGGCGGCTTAAAGAACAACCTTCACTAATAAGCAGAAAAAACCCCAATAAAACCCGAAAAACCCCATAAAAACATTAGTTTTTTTTAACCGTGCTTTTTACAACGTTGAAAAAACGTTCAGTAGGAATTCGCACGACGGTTTATATTTCAGAGGCAAAATAACTTTATTGAAAGGGTGTAAGACCGAATTATACAAGCTTTTTTTTTTCTGTCATCCATATACAGAAGTCAACGTCACCATATTTCGTTTTCATTTTGCAGAAAAGTCATGCATTTTGAGGACACATTGTTGCACGTGACTACGGGAAAAATGTTTCAATGTTTGATTCAAATTGAAAACCTCGAAGTTATACCTTATCCACAGAGTTTCAGGGTTTTTCGTCAGAGTTTTAGGATTATTATATTATCAGTCTAAAAAGCCAGATACACAAAAAATAACAAAGTAGCTTCATTTCTGTGATTTAATGAAAGGTTCTCCGAATGCTCAGAGTTTGTGCCTGCAGATTTACATTTACATTAAATACCTTACGCAGAGCAATTGATTAGAAGCAAAAAGTCTCAAAAAAACTTTATAAATTAGAAAGAAACATAGTACTTTCAATTTTAATTTTCAAGACCACGAAACCGTAAATAATTGTGGAAATCATTCAGAAGAAATAATTTTGCATTACACTGATTTATCGGGTTATTAGTGACAAAAAACGCTTCAAATTTAGTTCTAGAGTCCAGGAGCTTTTTTACTTTTCTCTATTTTACATTTTCCTCCTTTTTTACTTATATATTTATTTACTCCTGATTTACTCATCTCACACTGTTGTTTTATTACCGAAGGGCAACACGAGTGATGGCAAGGGAATTGTTGCCTCTCTTGCAAATCGTTCTTCTTTTAATGTGTTTTATATGCCGTGACGTTTCTGCTTCATTTGCATGTTCGCGGATATTCGATTAACTGTGGTCTGCTTTGCTAATTTGAATTAACTCTACGTATAATTAGTGGGGGAAACCGTTCTATTGGTAAAAACCAAGCACGTCAGTATCATTACTCATAAACAAACACAAGGTTTTATGAAAATTCGAAATAACATTCGCGTTTTTGATAGCTTTACTCTTTTGTTTTTAAAGATATTCTGCTTCTATTTTCTAAGAGAAGCGAGTCAAAAGCTAGAAGTTGAATATTTTTCACATGTGTTTGAATTTATATGGGTGATATATGCGATACAGAAGCGTCATAAGTGCATCTATTGTAACTGTTTTCAGTATTAAATACTCAGGAGATGAGATTTTCTGGCAAGTACTAGGAAAAGTAAGTATTTTGACGTATGTTTAAACACAATATTTATAAATTGTTTGTTACAGAGAAAATGCTATCTACTTTCTCGGTATTTTTGTGTAGGTGGGAATAAACTTGTTCCTTGTTCTCTATGTCTCATTATTCGCAGTTTTATTTTTGAACGTTGTTTCATTTTGAAAATCTTATATTTTTCTCGATTTTCAAGACGTTTTTTTTATATGTAAGAAAAACATCGGTGTATTTTTTTTTTTTCTCATTAGTTGCGAAATAAGTTCGAAATTTTCTTTGCTCTCATATATAACACGACTATAGCTTTTATATCTTGCAGGGATAGGATGTGTTTCTGCAATGTTTGTAGATTATTTGTTTTGGATGCATCCTGTCGATTCAATAACAGCAGCTCTTGATACTTTCAGAAAGTATCTTGGGGGAAACAAGGGACCATAAATTTCAGTTAATATCATTTTAAGTTGTTCAGTTAATGAGATATGATTGAAACATACAATAATATTACTAAACTCGCAAGCTGTGTATGAGAGGATGTTGCAGTAAAAAGTAGTTGCCCATTGTAAAATATTGCATAATAAAAAAACTCATAAGCTTGTTTCACGTTTTTTAAGATCACTTAACACCAGCTAATATTTTTAAAAGTACGAAAAACATACTTAATTATACATTAAATGAAAAAGTACAATACATTTTTACATATTAAGACTAACACCAATCCCTTCAGATAATTTTGAAAAATGCCATTATAATTAATACGTTCTAATAAAAAAATTGTTTTGAAGATTATAATAATGCCAGAGAATGAGTAGTTGGTCCAGCAGCTTTTTAAACTGACTGTTCTTCTCAAAATTCAATCTTTTAAATAAGACACTGTCAATGCAGTGATTTCAATAGTTTTCTACAGCTCTTAAATTACCAATTTTTGGCTTCAGACTCTTCTTCAAATCACCATGGTTACCCTTCTCTCATTTATTTTAAAAAAAAAGGCAGTTACGATCCCTTCCTTTTTTTTTTTCTTTTCTTCAAAAAATGTTATTGCTTTAGTCTTCTAATTTTTAATTCCCAATTAAATTTTTATTTATTTGAAATACAAACGTCTTCGGCCCCTGCAAAAACTTTTAACATTTCAAACTGCAGTATTATTTTTCAGTGATACTGTAAGTAATTTTCCCCTCTTTAAATTTTAAATATCATGCCTCCTGAATGAATCTTTTGAAGTTTAATTTTTGGTGTGAATTTTCTTTATAATGTTTTGAATATCTCTCTCTTTGTTTATCCATCAGTTTGTAACATATTTCGGCGGCCCATGCATTTTTCTAATGTTTCCTGTGATTTTCGTAAGCGTATTTTGATTAAAAAATTCATATATATTTATATTGAAATATAAAACTTTCGATTGCCCGACTATAAAATTATTATGTTTATTTATCTATTTAATTTTTTTTCATACTCATAATTGCATTGTGTTTCTATAATGTTTTGAATAGTTTTTTTTCTTTCCGCTAAGAAAGGTTTGAAACGAAACGCACATTTGGACAACCCTTAATTAAGTAATAATATTAGTAGTTTTGTCAATTTTCGAAAATAATGTTTTAAGATTGCATTTTCAAAATTTTACAGAAGGAGAAAAAATTGTAATTTTTGATCATCCATCCCTTCCTCTTTTTTTCAAATTTTTACTGCAAAATTTTTAGCACCCCCCCCCCCCCCCCTGGTGACGGCCCTGACTGCCTTTTATTTAAGTTTAGTTGCTGATAAGAAAGCGACTTTCATCTGTTTGCTGAAGTTTATGTATGTATATCTATAGCGCACAGCCGGGTTATTCCGAAGGCGAGAAAAGATTTATTTTTCAGGGTTTTTCATCAGCTGAGGGAGCTTTGAAAAATTATATTATGATGGGAAGCACTGCCAGGAGGTACTTGATGGCACAGTGACTTTGATTGCTGAACAAAATTTATTTTATTTTTATAATTTTGTTTGCTTCAGTAAGAAAATTTAAAAATTTTACAGGGAAAAAACCCTTTTAGAGGGGCACGTGCCCCTTAGGCCCCCCATAAATCTGCTACTGTAACTCGCCAAATTTAAAAGGAATAAACTACTAGCTGTAAAGTTTTAAAAAGCAAGTTGAATTTTTTTTTAACTACACTTAGTTTACTGAAAGATGCATTTCCTTAAATAACACAAAATCTCAAGAAAACATTTTATTTTTTAAATTTTGTGTACATTATTTTTTTGAATTTACACTTTTTTTTAAAGATCGGCTACTTTTTTGTGGGCACGAGAGTCTATATCATGAACAGTGAACTACAAAATGGCACCTTTTTTCAGGGATCATTAAAAAAAAATAGATTCGGCTATTGGGCCGGTTAACAGAAACCTCGTTTAAACAAAATTCTACCTTAAAAAGAAGTCACTATTATTAAATCTGATGAATGGTCTCTATCAATTCTAGTCAAATAATCTTATAATATGGTTTTTGAGTTGGTTTTGGGCCATTTCACATTATTTTGTCGTCCAAACTTGTAGCGTCTGCAACATGACTTTTTTTGTTATAACTACGTAATTTACTATTTAATTGTCACCAAATTTTATTTACAAATAATGTGTTGAGCACATTATTTGAAAATAAAATTTAGTGACAATTAAATAGTAAATTACGTAGTTATAACAAAAAAAATCATGTTGCGGACTCTACACGTTTAGACAAAATACTGTAAAATGGCCCTTTTCCCATATCCTTGTAACCATGCTATTTCATTTAAAACTTATTAAATGTAAACAAATTGTTTTGCTTGTATTCAAGAATTTGCGAGAAGGGGAGAGATAAGATTTACTAACGTTTACATCTTATAATTACTTAATTTTCTTTTTATTTTTTAGCATGTCACTCTATTGAACTGTTTGTAACTATGTTATGTTTGTTCTCATTGAAAGCAAAGTTATTCCTAAAGTATATATTATGCATAGTTAAATATTTTAATCTGCTGACATTGTAAGATAACATTTTAAAAATTTTTATTAAAAAGTTGCAATTTGTTAATGAATTTACATGGATAGAATTATGTTCAGATGCAAATATTTGTCATATGGTGTATTTTAATGTTTTTATGTAGTTCAATCAATATATATATATAATGGCTCATTCCAGTATTTGGATTCACAACTGGAGAAAAAAATTCATAAAAAGTTATGTATATGTCACATTTTAAAGCTCAATATGTTGTTTCTAAATTTAGCAATAAAATATTTTTACTTTCAACGTACAAAAACATTACAACCCCTTGTTAATTACTTGTAATGTTGCAATTACTCAAATATTAAGTTTGGATTTAAAATTTTTATATTTTACTAAACTTCTTCAGTAGTAATATGATAGTAAAATTTGAAAAGGAAACTGAAAAAATATTTAGTAATTAATTTTTATTAATCACTTCTTTTGTGTCCTGTATGTAATATTTTAAAGTATTTTATGCTAGTAACAATATTCAAAACTAAACATTTTTTTGTTTTCTCTTCATCCAGTGCACAAGCTTCTTGAAACAGTGAGTGATTATTTATTACAAATTTAATTTATTAGCTATATAAAATAAATGAAAGTGTTACATACAGGACATAATTTTGTCCTGTACATAACATTTTTTTTACTTCGAAATTTTGCTAAAATTGATTTTTAAATTTTGTTTGTCATTTTCCTTTTTTGTGAAAGATATTACTGTTTTACATAATTTTAGTTAACCAGCATGAATTCATTCATAGCAAACTTAACATTTTGAGGTTTTCTCAAGTAAGGTTTGATCTTCAGTAGCAACACTATTGTTTTTATCAACTTATTGCCGATTACCATTTTAAATACTTAATTTTGGATGGCTTTTACAGTTGGAACTAGTGCTATATTCTAAAATTAGATTAGAAAAATGGTTTATGTTTATTAAATTTAAGAGAGGTTATACGTTCAAACAGAAATTCACAATCTAGATAACATAGTCTGAAAACAAAAAAATGGCTGGTAAATTAAGAGATTTAAAACACTCTGAAAGAAGAAGGAAATTAAGCACAAATAAAGAGGATTAGCTAGAGCTAGTGTTCAGCAGTAGTTAACTCAGAGATGCCGAACGCTACGGATTCTCCGTAGTATCTACGGAAAATAAAATATCTTAGCCGAGTTCAATTTTTCGCGCTCGGCGCGCATATAAAAAAAAGATTCACCAACAATCGCCAAAACGAGAGCTTACTGACGATTCGTGGTAGTTTAGAGCTGCGAACAATAGGAGATTGGCGACGGTTTCTCCCAGCGTGGAGCAATATTTACAGCAACCCTGTTCTTCGGCGAGAGAGTTCGGGCAAATTTCTGATTTTTTCGCTTGTTATTGCACCGCACGACACGACAGACGACCCGTGCTTTTAGCATTAGCAGTTGCTTATTGCATTCTTGGTTGCGTACATCGTTTGGTTAACTATTTGGTTCTAAATTAATTAACGAATTCAGTTAGAAATTAAATTTGTATTTTATATTGAAAAATAATCTTATTGAGTGGAAACATAACCGAGAAATCATTGGATTCTCAGGGAAGTTTTATGTTTAGAAAAATATCAGGGGATATTTAAATTTTCTCCAAATATCATTGAAAATTATTCAAACCGGCAAGCGTCCGGAGTTTCGTTGGCGCAATTTCCTTTCGTGGCTCGTGGTCCGCCCGATTGCCGATTTCCCATTGGTTGAAAGCGCTCTTTCTCTGATTAAGCAATAAAAAAGGTTACTGTTTTGTTTTTGTGTTTGAGAAGAAGGCATTGCAATCTCACGTAAAATAACGCGTGTCAGCGTTTGTTTCCAAGAATCCGACATTTTTGGTCGAGTCCAAAATTCGGCCTAACACCGTTCTCCAGCGTGCCGAATTTGGGGTTTGGTTCTGTGCATTATTCTGTCGGGGCGCAGAGAGCCATGCTCCCCCCCCCCCCCCCGCGTGATGATTTGGAATTTTTAAAATTTTTCTTTACTCAATACAGGAACAATATGCATCTTGAGAAAATAAAGTAATATAAGTATAAAATAATGATGCGGGGGGGGGGGGGGATGATCTTCATTCTTAAAAAAACAAAACTTTAGATTTAAAACTTTCAGCAGTTGCAGATTACTTAAAAAATTAAGTTATTTTCTCCTCCAGGGGTGGTAGAGTTCTGGAAAACCGGAAATTTCAGGAATTTTTTTTTGCCGAAGTTCCGCAAATTTTATTTTGCTTCTTGACCCTAAATTTTCCGCCCTCATTTTGGTTTTTTTGCTTTTAATTGAAGCAATGCATATTTCTTAATTGATTTGTGCAATTCTTTAAAATATCGTGGGGCCTTTCCACGTGCACGCAAGAAAACTTAATGCGTTCTTTTCTTTACGCGATCTTTCTGCATCCTGTACATGAATCGTATTTTTTCCATTTTAACCCTTTTTAAAATTTAATTATAAAGTAAGTAAATAAAATTCCTTTTTATTTTTATCAATATCTTACCGTATATACTTGCGTGTAAGTCGATTCGCATATAAGCAGAACCCCCAACTTCCAGACAAATAAACAGAAACCCGCTTGTAAGTCGACTTTTCAGAGATAAATCGGGAACATTTTTGTCCCCGTAAATGTTTTTAAAAGGGGGATGAATTGTAATTCCAATTGGAAATTTGTAGCTCTGATGTGGAGTTTCATTTTTGCGATCGCAATTTTCGTAAAGAGTTCGTGTTTGCTGTTAGATTGTTAATTGCTGCTTTTATTCTGAATCAATAAAAAAAGAGCTTTTGGGGTTTTAATTTCTTGCAGTCTTATTAAAAGCAATAAATAATTTTCGTAATGTTTTCTTCATCATTTTGATGATTTTTTAGAGGAAATTGTATTTCTTTTAATAATCCACATATTTATTAAAATAGTTTCCCCTCTTTGCACCATTTTCCTGTTGTCCTATATTTTATAGATTCTCCATTGCAACCCCTGTTAAAATAAGTACTTTTTTCCACTTCTGTCTGAATCAAGTAGTTTTCATAAATTTTAACTAGCTAAATTACATTTCGTCTTATGCCACAAAATACAGTACCTATGAAAAAAATTCGAGGTTCAGGAAATTGTTTTGAAAGTTCAGGAAATGCAAATCCTTACTACTACCACCTCTGAGCCTTCACTGAAAAAAAGAGAATTGCACAAAGTTTAGTCGGAAAAGTAGTGTCGCCCTCCCTAAATATTTTTTCTGGTTTCACCACTGAAACTGTCATTACACATGGCAATGACGCTGTGTAACTCACAATTTAATTATAATGTCAGGGAAATTTTTGGAGCCCAATCAGGGAGTTATCAGGTTTTTTTTTTTTTTCTTGGATTCTGTTGCCACCATGGTTCAGCTGAGGCAAATATTTTGCTTTTAGGTTGAATAATGAGTAGTTTTTGCATCCACGTTTCTGCGGCATTATAAACTACTGATAAGCGCTGAAAACTACAGAAAATCATTCAGGTTACTACTGAAAACCTGAAGATTAGAGTGGCATCTATGTTAACTAGAAGTAGTTAAATACTGGTGGCGACTACTAGTTGTAACTACTTTTGTTTTGAACTAGTTAACTACTAGTTGAACTACTTTTTTTCCCAACTACTAGTTACAACTACTTTCAAAATTCCAACTACTTCCGAAAAAAAAAATATTCCCTTTTTTTTTTGAAAAAAATAACTATTTTTTAAACATTAAATTATCTAAGTTTTTAGCTTATGAATATTACTCACACAAATGTATTTTTTAATATTTTGTTTATATACTGTAAAAGTACTCATAGAAAAACATATATTTATAGCAGTATTTACGCAAATTAGGAAAAGCTTTCTAATATAGTCGATAAATGGCGCCTGCACCAGCACATGCACGATGAAGTTTCGTTAAAGACCAAATCTTCATTGTGAGGAAGCTTTATCTCTACTCTAATTAAACGTATACGTTTACTCAACGTATACTGCACTTATTGCTGGTGATAAATATTTTCAGATTTCTTTAATACAACTTACACACCAATACATTTTACACATTATTTAAAAGATTATTCTAATATAAAATTGTACTTAATTTTACACATATAATTATTAGAATAAAAATATTATTACATTTTCTTTTTTTAAGCACTTATAACAAGATTTAAGTAATGATTTTTCTCTTTTAAAACAGAAATTATAAAATCATCTCAGAATGTTTTATTTCTTTAAAACCTTAAACACAAAATGAAATTTATTTATTTTTGTTCAAAAATTTTAATTAAAAATGTAGGTTTGTCCGCTTTCTCAGTTTCTAGCCAGTTGCACAATTTAGATTGCACCATACCAATGCTAGAGAAAATTCTTTCTAACGGTGCTGTAGTTGGTGAAGCAGTAAACAGTTGATTAACTAAGTAAATCAATTTTGCTTTTGGATGCTTTTACAGTAAATCAATTTTGCTTTTAGTGGCTGTTCAACTTTAATGCAGGTGCACTCTAAAATTAGAATTAAGTACATGGGAGCTATCCCAAGAGTTGGTCCAAAACCAAAGGTCTTATAATGAGATTACAGGAGCACTTTAATAAAATCATTTTCAGTTGTGTTTTTGTTAACTCCTTTTTGCATTTTATTTAGAAACTATAGTTTAATTTTCAATAACAATTGAAAATTTAAAGTTCTAATTTTTAGACAAAAAATATGCATAATGCTATTTTCAGATTGCTTCATATAAATGAAAATATCAAAAATACCGATATTTTAAAAATAAATATTGGATATATATCAATTGATATATATATATATATATATTGGCAAACGCTGGAGTCAAGTAATAAGGGAAACTTTAAAGCACACGAAAAAACACCTTACTTCCATATCCCTCGAAAAATCCCCACTTAAATTAATGCTGTTAAAAATTGGCCATCCAATAAAATTAAAAAAAAAAAATCCAAAGAGATTAGTTTGTACCTATGTGAATAGTTGGTTTGGAACTCTATTTGAAACTTAACACATAATGCAGAGCTATTGAGAACTGCCCGGAGCAAAAGTGAAGTTAATGGCTTTTATGCAATATACTTATAAATAAATATTTACCTTGAAAACATTACACAAGCAATATGTTATAAATTTACATGAAGTTTACTAAAATTGCCAAAAAAAAAAGAAAACATAAATAAATAGAATTAAGTGTGTTAATTCTGGTAGTAATTCAAGGTAGTAAATTCAAACCCATATATTCGGAATTTTTTTAAGGGGCAGGCCCTGGATTGACAGATTTATGGGCAATGACCTATTAAAGTTATGCATAGTGTACACGTTGCAAAACCATTAGATAATGGTAACCTAGGCTCTCTGAAGCATTAAAAAAAAAATCACATTCCAGTGAAAAAGTGGGTCTTTAGATTCTGACTTTGAATGAAAAACTTGTATTCAAATAAATCAGACAAAAATCTATGATGACCAATAATAGCCAGATATTGTGGACAATGTTAATACTCAATATCTTTATATATCCATTTGTGGGATCTCCTAGCTAAAAATAGGATCATTTTTCTTCCAACCCCTCCTCCCCCCAATAAGAGAGAAAAAAAACTAAGTTTCAGAACTAACTAATGAAATCCAATCAATGGAAGAGGATAAGTTTTCTTATCACCCAGAGAAGTAAAGAACAGTATTCTTGATTTGATACACTAGGTTAGATAAATATTGGTTTGATTATAGACCTTGTGTAGGCTATTATGCTCCCTTTCTAAATTTTTCAATTTCTGCAAGGAAAATAATCGTTAAAAAGTTGAAAGCATTCAACAAATTCATTATTTAATAAACATTTATTTATTCACTATGCACTAGTTAGTAATTTAAAACAAAAAAAATCATTTATATATTTATTAATTAATTATTCTTTATGTAAGCTTTCAACTACTTTTATTTTGAGCTAAAACTAGCAAAAATATAAATTTTTATTTATCATTTTGTAACATTTTTTTTGGTTTTTAATCAGACGTCCCATACGTAAGAAATGTTATGCCCCATACATAACATCAGTAATTAGCTCATCATTAATAAATGAGAAAAGTTTAAAAAATAGTTTTTACAAACATTTAAAGAATGAGTATTTCTGCATCAAATTACAGAACTTCATTTCAAAAAGTTTCATAAATTCAGAGAAAAGCTCAAATGCAATTAGGTATAAAAAAAAATTATTTTTTGTGTTGTCCCGCACGTAATGAAATTTTAATATTTTTCAAATTAAAAAAATATTGGCCCCACTGGAAAATAAAAATGTAGCTCTAGATCAGGGTTTCTCAACCTTTTTCGACTCGTGGCCCCCTTAGAAAACCCAAATTCTGCACCTGGTGTTTTTCTTTGGGAAAGGGGGGGGGGGGGTCAGAATGAGGGATACATCGTATATCCAACATTACATACATATTGAATGCAAAAAATGATGATATAAATTTTAATGATGGTGATCAAACATTATTGAGTGATCCACTTTTGAGGTCAAAAATAACAATTTAGATACATCTGAGTATTTTTTAATCAATAAAATCCTAAGGTTATATTTAAATTAGAAGCAGTAAATATGCAGCATAATATAGGATAATATTTGATTTATAAAAATGTAACCAAAATGATAATATTTGATTAAAAATGGGGGGGGGGGGGGTAGGAGGAGTAGAAAATATTTTTTTTTTTGGACAGTGGGGAAGGAACCTTTATATTTAGGAAATTATATATCTTTTCTAAAAAATTTTCTAATATTTGCATAGAAATCAGAAGATTCTGTCTCACTTAAAAGGATTGAAATTTTGAAACTATGTAAAAGAAAGATATATTTTGTCACTAAACATATGTTTAGTCGCAAAATATGACTGGCAATCATTGATCTATTTTATGTTATTAGATAAATTCAGGTAATTTGATAAAATAGACAGTAAAAAAAGTAAAAAATATCAAAGCATTTGGTTTAAAATATGTTGAAAATTCATTTTGTTTATGGTCATTTTAAAAAAATGGTGAAATTGCTTTTGCAGCTTGTAGTTTTGGCAACTTCAATCTTTGTTGCACAACACACATATAAGAAGGGAAAAAAATAATCAGCTAGACTATCTATATATGTGATACAATGTAATTTATGTATGATACACAAGCAGTGGCATGTAGTCCTGGAAAAAAAGGAGGGGGGACGCTTATTGATGCAGGGTCTAAAATTCAAATTTTCAAATGGAGGGAAGAGTCCCCTCCACGCTTTATACATGGAAGGAACTGTAATTTTTTGGAAGGGGAAAAAATCTGATAATAATATTGGTAACTATAATAGACAAGTGAAAGAAATCGAATTTTCGCTATCTCACCGAAAATTTTCGAATGTTCTGCGGGCGTCACACTTCCCACTTACGCCTGATCTCTTTTCAAGGAAGGGATCTAAGAAATTTGGGTCTGAATGCTACCATTGTTAGAATATTTAATTCAATATTTAATTTTCATGTTTATCTATTTTAAGTCACTACTTATTATTCTATCTTACAGCAACTGTACAACTCAACTCTGGTCGATTTTTTTTTTTTTTTTTTTTTTGTTCTTAAGCTTGTAAGAATGTAAACAGTACAGAATGTCTTAATCTAATACTGCAATTCCATCTTATTTAATCTTCTAAATAAAGTACTTTTTCAACATCAAGGATTCCAGATTTATTCCAAGTCTTATAGATCGTGAGACTGATTGCAATTTTTAAAATGTTTTAAAGAAATTTGCGATTTTTTTTTTTTTTTGAAAACGAAAGTTGTTTGTTCTGTTCTGCTGAAGTCACAATGGCTGAAGGTGCTCGCATTTCAATAGCAAAGTTAAATAATTCAAATTACCAAATTTGGAAGTACAAAGTAGAACTTCTCTTGATTAAAGAAGGACTCTGGAATATTGTTGAAAAAGAGAAACCTGCCGATGCAAATGAGGACTGGATTACGAAGGATGGAAAGGCTCGTGCTACCATTGGACTTCTGGTTGAAGATAACCAACTGTGCCATGTAAAGAAGCTCAATACAGCGAATGGTATGTGGAAATCTCTTCTTGGATATCATCAAAAGTCAACATTGTCCAACAAAGTCAACTTGCTAAAACGCCTGTGTAGTTTGAAACTGGATGAACACAGTGATATGGAAGAACACATCAACACTATGACTGATCTCATTGATCAACTGACTGCATTGGGGGAAAATTTGGCAGAACCTCTAACTGTGGCATTATTATTGAGCAGCCTTCCTGACAGCTATGCAACGTTGATTACAGCGTTGGAAACCAGACCAGAAGCAGATTTAACACAAGAACTGGTTAAAAATAAGTTGATAGAAGAAAATAGAACCATGGAAGCCAGCCGAGTCAAGAAAAGGTATTAAAGGTCAATTCTACAGTTCAGAAGCATACACAAAGAAACTTTTTTTCTGTAAGAAGCCAGGACATGACAAGGTGGATTGTCGAAAGTATAAAGCATGGCTACTACGGAAAGGAACAAATCAGCAAGAAAATCAACATACAGCTAAGAAAGTTACTCTAGCAGATAATAACAGTTCAGAAATAAGAATCAGCAATGAAGAACATATTTGTTTTATCTTGGGTGAAACAGAAACTCTTTCGTGGTACATTGACTCTGGCGCAACTTCGCATATGACCAGCAATTTTGATTTCTTCACAGCACTTGATGAAACCATTCAAGATAAAGTTTACCTTGCAGATGGTCAAACCATAGTGACCAGTGGAAAGGGTGAAGGCTGGATATTTTATGAAGATGACCAGAACCATGTAAGTAAAATAAAAGTTCAAGATGTTCTTTACGTGCTTCAATTGCATGGAAGTTTATTGTCTGTCAAAAAATTAGTTGATAAAGGATTTAATGTTGACTTTAGTAATGAACAGTGCACTATAAAGTTAAAAGAAAACATTGTTGCTATAGCAAGTACTAAAAACAGTTTGTATGTACTAAACTCACAAAAGGCATTAAGTGCAAATGATTGCAAGTCTCTCTGCATACATGAATGGCACAAAAGATTAGGCCATAGAGATATTCAGGCCATAAAGAAAGTAGAAAATAAATATTTAGCTACAGGAATAAAGATAAAGCCTTGCAAACACACTGATGTATGCGAGATCTGCATTAAAGGGAAAATGACGAAAACATCTTTTCCAAAGAAATCATCAACAAAAACCACAGAACTGTTTCAGATGGTTCATTCAGATGTGTGCAGACCGATTCATGTAGCTACACCAAGTGGAAACAAGTATATACTTACACTAATCGATGATTTTAGCAGATATACAAAAGTTTATCTGATGAAGAATAAGTCGGAAGTTTCAAGAAACATAGTTCATTACGTGAAACAGGTTCAGACTATGTTTGGGAAAACACCAAAGTGCATAAGATCAGACAGAGGTGGAGAATACATGAATGCTGAAGTAGATAAAATCTTCATTGATGAGGGAATACAGAGACAAACCTCGGCACCCTATACACCTCAACAGAATGGGATAGCGGAACGCAAAAACAGATATCTTATTGAAATGACGATGTTTACTCCTAGAATCAGGTCTTGAAAATAAGTATTGGGGAGAAGCTATTCAGACTGCCAACTTCCTACAGAACAGACTGCCAACAAAACATCATGAAGTTACACCCTACGAGTTATGGCATGGAGAAAAACCAAATCTGGAAGTAATCAAGACATTCGGCATCAAAGCTTACACCTTAATCCCAGAGGGACAAATATTAAAGTTAGACGACAAAGCAAAATTGATGACATTTGTGGGTTATCAAGAAGGATCTAAAGCCTACAGATTATTGGACAGAAAGACCAACAAGATTACTATCAATAAACATGTAAAGTTTGTAGACGATTTCAAGTCTGAAAGTCAACAGGAAACCATACCCGAAAACTTTGTTGTAGAAGAAACATGTAAATTTGAACTTGAAGAGGAGACCAATTCTTCAGCATATTTTGATTTTGAGGAAACTGAAGAAGCAAATGCAACAGATGAAGAAAGTAATGAAGATAACAATATGCTCAGAAGATCAAATAGAGCTAGAAAAGCACCAGAAAGATTAATTGAAACAATCCAAATAGCTAAGGAAGGTGAAACTCGAGAAGCAGAACCAAAAACATATGAAGCAGCAATCAAGTCTAAAGATGCTGAATCTTGGAGTAATGCAATGAAAGAGGAAATATATTCATTAAAGGCAAGCAAAACTTGGGAATTAGCAGAACTTCCACCAAATAAAGTAGCAATAGGCAGCAAATGGGTCTTCAAGAGAAAAATTGATCAAAATGGAGATGTAGACAGATTCAAGGCCAGATTGGTTGCACAGGAATTTTTTCAAAAATTTGGCGAAGAATACGATGAAGTGTTCGCACCTGTTGTACGCCAGACTACATTTCGAACTTTGTTAGCTATTGCAGGAAAATGGAAGATGCAAGTTAATCATTATGACATTCAGACAGCATACTTAAATGGTGATCTTTATCATGACGTATATCTGAAACAGCCAAAAGGATATGAAAAACCAGGAAAGCAACATCTTGTTTGTAAACTTCAGAAGAATTTATATGGTTTGAAACAGGGTGCGAATGAATGGAATAAGAAACTTCATGACAGTTTCATGAAAATGAACTTCAAGCAGAGTAATACGGACCCATGTCTATATTCTAAACATTCCAATGGAGCCTGGACCTACATTCTTGTCTATGTTGATGATGTTATTACAGCCAGCAAAGAAAGTTTAAACCTAAGGGAATTTGAAGTGGAACTAATGAACCAATTCAAAGTGAAGAACCTGGGACATTTAAATTTTTATTTGGGTTTGCAAATTTATCGAGATGCTGAAGGACTTTTCTATGTGCATCAAACAAACTACATCAATCGGAAAATAAAGGAGTTTGGGCTTGAGGATTCGAAACCATCAAGAATACCTTTGGAGCCAGGATACCAAAAGAGAAATGAAGTTGAAGATCTATTAGAAACAAATAGTCTATCGAGCAGCTATAGGATCACTTTTTTAAATTTCTACTAATACAAGACCAGACATATTAGTTAGTACATCAATATTAGCTAGTAAAGTTAGCAGACCAACTCAAAGTGACTGGACAGAAGTGAAAAGAGTATTTCATTTATTTCTATTTGTTCTGTATCCAAAACATCTGTACACTTGTTGAAATCAAAATTCTAATGTTACAAATTAATGTAGTTGGCTAGTGGAATTTTTTTCTTTTTAGAATTTATGTAAAAATGAATGGGGACGAGTGGGTTTGCTCTATGCATTTCTAGATTTTGAAGGAAAAAGAAAAGAGAAAGAAATTAAAATAGCTTAGTAGTGAACAATAAAACAAAATGAAAATGCGGTGGCTCATAAATGTCGCATGTTTTCAATATATTCAACTCCCTCCCCCTTTGTCCCAAAATGTCACAATGCAACATACTCTCCTGCCCCCCATTGTCCTATGTTGCACTGTATTCTATAGAAATATATGTACTTGCAGTCCAGAAACAAAGTGCTATGTTATATCATATCTTCAATTTTATTTTTGGACTCTTAAATGACATTTGTGAGCATAACAATAAGAGTGCTTATATGTATCTAATTTGTATAAAATTGAGATAAAGATTTATTTCAAAAAACGTAATTAGTATACAATAGTACAAAATATTTTGTTGGAATTTCGTGAAAATTAGCAGCTCTATTTTATCTTAAAAGTGTAAATACCCAATAAGATTTCTTTTTAAATTTAAACTTTTAACTAAAAGTTCATTTAAACTATAATCAGCATTGATATTTTTGATACAAAATGAAATCAATGAGAATAGAAAATAGAAGAAATTAAAAAATTAATATAAAAATATTTAATCTGCTGGATTTAATGGTTTATTTTCAGCAAAATGTGAGGGGTCACACTTCTTCCTCTACTTCTTCCCCTCGCCTTGTCACAAACTATCACAATTTCTCGTACCCCCCTCCTCGAAGCGCTTTACCATTTGTGAATGATCTGGACGATTATTTCCCCCAAAAGCAAACTCCGCCCCATTTTGGGTCATATAAATTTGATTTTACGTTAAAATTTTTAAAAATGAAGGTCAATTTTTAAGAAATTAATTTGTTTTTTTCTAGTTTTAAGTAGTAGTATTTTCAAAACGAATTTATATTTGGCCATTACCTGACACATGCATGTTTCTCATTACTGCATAAATAAAAACGTGCGTGAAACTAGACATTACAAAAATAATGACTTGACTGTATTTCTTTTGATTTAGAATCAAGGATGCATATTAAATGTATTGGTAAATATCTACATCCTTCAACTTTGTATCTAGTTTTGATGTACGTTGAGATTAATATTAAATTCCACAATTAATTACAAAAAAAAAAAAGTGCAATAGAAAGGACTTAACCTTCGCAAGAAATATGCATCTAAAAATTACTCTAATACCTCAAATTAATTTATTCTGGATTTTGACTCATTTAATTGAATCATTGTCATTATTCTTAAACTATTTTTCATCCTACATTACAATTAATATTTTTATTCCACAACCTTCTATCAATATGTTTTGTGTGCCTGTGAACATAAAAGTAGTTCAAAATGAAAATTATTATAACTTTTTAAGCTAAATCACTTTTTTTTTTTTTTTGCTTCTTCAGGGTAAAGAAAATTTGTTTATTCATCTTTATGTGGTTAATTTTATTTGTATTATTAAGTTGAATAATTTTTAAGTTTAAATTTTCAATTGATGTTACACAACCATTTATTTTTTAGATAAAAATGTGTTGAGTTGTGGACTGTTGCTCTAATTATCTCTATTTGGAAAAAATAAACTCTGTCACTTTTGGTTTATACATCTAGTTTATGGACAATATGGATATCGATGAAGCTAGTAGAAGACCAGGGACTAGGTACGTTTCTTTTACACAAACTTATTTAAATGTTTGTCTATTTTGTAATTTTTGTTCGTTGCTTCAGCTAGTAAGTAAGTTTTAATTTCTAATACATTAACAACATGAAATAATTCATTCATTTGCCAAAATGATTCTACAAAGCCGGGAATGCAGAAAACTCGATGCAATAGTGGGTTATTTCCATTATTACTATTTGAGCTGACAACTAACTTACTGTATATTGATGGAAAGGTGAGTTCATTCTTACAAAGAATGTTAATTGGCACGCAGCGGTCGCCGAGCTTCACCACACTGGGAATGGAAAAACAATAGTTAAAATTTCAACTGACCTGTCATTTCCACCCGGTACAGTCGTAGCTGTGAATCAGTTACACAAAAAATCCATTCAGAGAAGATATTGCACTGAACTAATAATCATATTTAATTAGGATACTAGCAACATATTTCTACCACATACACAGACACATATCTAAGGAGAGAAGAAAGGGAAATTAACACTTCAGATACAAAAGAATGTTGCGTGCATATAAAACAAAGTTTCAGTTCGTCAGTTCATAGCCTCTACAGTAGGTAAGAGTCAGACAGGAGGGGGAAAGCAATAATCTGGCGTCTGGCTCAAGGTTGAATCGGATCCTATTCCAACAGTCCCCCTTGATCCGATGAAATTCCATAAGGCATTACCAGTAGACTTGACCGGTGGTTCAGAAAGTCCGGTTTGGGCAGAGGTTTTGTTAACATGTCTGCCTTCATTAACTTTGTTGGTAGGTAAGTCGGTCATCTGGATGATACCTGATTCGTTCAAGTTCCTTATCGCATGAAATTTTATGTCAATATGCTTCGTTTTCGAGACGTATTTTGGACATTGTATCATTTTGATACACGACTGATTGTCGTCATAGAGTGTGATTGGTAGTTCTTGAGGCATATCTAGGTCTTTTAACAGTTTGATGAGCCACTGTATTTCTTGTGTGGCGTTTGCTACAGCAACATACTCGGCTTCAGCCGACGAAAGTGCGACACATGATTGCTTCTTACTTAACCAATGTACTGGTGATTTTCCAACTAAGAAAAGGTTGCCGGTTGTGGATTTGCGGTCGGTCTTATCTCGGGCCCAATCTGCATCGGCATAAGCAATTAGATCTGGTTTTTTATTTGCTTTTATGATAAGATTTAGATTTTTAGAATGATTAAGGTAACTTATTAACCGTTTCACGGCATTCCAATCCGACTGGCGTGGTTTCTCGTTTCTGCGACTTAATACAGTCAAACCTTGTTAACGCGAAGTCGAGGGGGCTGCCAAATTTTTTCGTGTTAACCGAATTTCACGTTAACCGATGGCTGCAGGATTTAAAATTTAGTAAAAGTGCTTTTTCTCATGATACACAAAATATAGGAACCAAAAGTATATTTATGCAAAAATGCTCATATATACACATAGACATACGATTTGATATTTATACTTCGACTTGGAAATTTACTAAACTACTATTAAAAACAGCAATTATCAAAATGGAAGAGTAAGTTTTATTTACCTGAGAAATGATTACTTTTTTAAAAAATCTGTTATGGATTTTTGCTTCAATTTTTTGCGATAGCATCCCTTTACAAAGCTATCAACCTCTTCTAAATTACTTAAGGCATGTGAAGCATTTTCCTGCTGCATTAAAAATCGTTGCATAGTTTGTAATGCTGCCGTAGCTTCGTTCACCGTGATTAGATTTTGGGCTTTCGGATCAGCATCTTCTTCTTCTTCGTCTGTTTCAGTTTCCTTTGCACTTTCCTTTTGGGATTCTCTAATTATGTCTTCATCTGTCATTACATCTGAAGTTAAGGCCTCGTCATCAATTTGCACATATTCTTCAAACAAGTATGCCGAGACTATGTCCCTTTTAGCAGCTTCTTCGAGAACTGAAGTTGTTTCTTCATCCTGCTCTTCTTCGACAGCTTCATCCGATCCTTCTACAAACCCTCCATGGCGAAAGCAATTTCGTATTGTCGAACGTTTTATTCTCCTCCATGCGCGTCTTAAATAAGACATGGCATCTAATAAATCGATACAAAATTCCCTTTTATTGTCAAAACGCTCGATAGCTTTGCGGACCATTTCTCTACGATAGTGCATTTTTAAACATTTGATAATCCCTTGGTCGCAAGGCTGGATTTTCGCTGTAGTGTTGGGCGGTAGAAACACACACTTTATAGCTTTGAGTCCTTTAACTTCTACATGTGCAGCACAGTTGTCTAAAATGATGCAAATTTTCCTCTTTTCACGATGAAATTTCAAATCTAAATTTGTCAGCCACTTAGTAAAAATGCCACTGTTCATCCAAGCTTTTTTGCTGAATGCATAGTCTACAGGTAAAGTTCGTACTTTCTTGAAGCAACGGGGCTTAGCCGATTTCCCTATGACAAGGAGTGGAATTTTTTCACTGCCGTCCATGTTGCAGGCTACCATAACAGTTATTCTTTCTTTACTGCATTTTCCACCGGAGTACTTTTCCCCCTTCATGGTCAAAGTACGCGAAGGATGTGCCTTGAAAAAAAGGCCCGTTTCATCTGCATTAAAAATGTCTCGAGGGGAAAACTCTTCTTTTAGGGCTGGCCATTTTTCAGCGAAAAACGAATTTACTGCTTTTGGATCAACAGCTGCTTCTTCTCCGCAGATTTTTTTGCAAACAATCCCATGATGTTCTTTAAATCTAGAGAGCCAACCATTTGAAAAAAAAGAATCGCTGACACCAAGAGCCTCTCCAAAGAACTTGACTTTTTCTTGCAAAATCACCCCTGTTAAAATGATGTTTTGATTCCTGGCCTCTTTGATCCAGCGTAAAAGGGCCACTTCCACGTCTTTATTTTTCCCGGTTCTCATTCTCTTCCTTGCTGGCTCAAACTGATTCACAGCATAAGCTGCTTCAATCTTATTTTTATTTTTAATGATCGTGGATAAAGTGCTGTTGGCAATTCCATATTTTGCAGCAATCTCTGTCTTCTTCAATAATTTATCTTCAACTTCATTTAAGATCTTTTGCTTCGTTTCTAACGTCAAAGATTGCTGTTTACGATTCATTATTATGAATGCAAAAAAATCAACTGCACCCCGCACAGGACTAACTCAAAACTAAAATTTCCTTCAGCATTTACTCTGCATGTAATCAAAGTTGTTCTCTTTATAACTCATTTCCAAGAAATAGATTGAGAGTTTAGCGCCATGTTAAACGAGTAAAATGAACGGAAACGAAGAATAGAATGCTTGATTGACTCTCCCCCTCTTGAAAACCAGGTGGCTGGGAAGTCTTCCTGACCCACACACTTTTGAAACTCTACCCCATTGTCCCCTAATGGAAGTGTCCATTGCTTATCTATGCCCATTAATAGAGGTGTCCCTTGTCAATTCATTCCCGTCACTGAGCCGCACTAACACGCTTGTACAGTGTCTGTCAGAAAAAGGATTAGCATGTGTGTTGCAGGCATTTTACCTGTTTCGCTATTTTCTTAGAATTCCTAGAAGTTAATAAGTGCAACAGAATTTTCAAGCTTCCTAAGCTCCAAGAAAATTTCATGTCAAAGAATGTTTTTTCACCTTTCTTTTCTTTTATTTTTTTGTCAACTGAAAAATTTTGTTTTTAGTCTTAAGATGAATTTTGTTCAAATCAATTTCGTCTTAAACGATTAATTTAGCACTAGTCCTTAGATTATCTGACGGGGAATGGTGTTCATTTCGCGTTAACGGGGTTTGACTGTATATTAGTGGCTACAGTAATATCAGGTCTCTTTACGGTGGCAATGTATAGTAAAGCACCTATTGCTTGACGGTACTTTGTATTGTTCGGAAGTAAATTTACTTCATTATCTTCTCTTAGATATCCCATTTCCATAGGTGTGGTATATGGTTTAGCTTCTTGCAGGTTAAATTTTTCTACTGCTTCTTCGATCTTGTTTTTTTGATTTAACAAATAATTCCCATCTTTGTCTTTATTTATGTTAATTCCAAGATAATATTTAATTTCACCTAAATCTTTAAGTTCATACTCTTTGCTTAGTTCATCTACTATGCTGTTAATGTTATTTTCTGTCCCCGATATGAGTATGTCATCGACATATACTATAATGTAAACAGTTTCATTGTCGATACATTTCGTAAATAAACAAGGATCAGCAGTGCTTTGTACACATTTTAATTTTTTCAATGATTCAGCAATTTTCAAATGCCAAGCCCTGGCGGCTTGCTTTAAACCATCAATAGCCTTTTGTAATCGGCAAACTTTATTTTCTTTTCCAGGGACAATAAAGCCCTCTGGTTGCGACATGTATACATTTTCGTTTAGGTCCCCATGCAGGAAAGCAGTTTTTACGTCAATATGGTGGACGTCTAATTTTTTGTGTATCGCAGTTGCTAATAATGTCCTTATCGTTGTATGGGATACCACTGGAGCAAAGGTCTCGTCATAATTTTCCCCAAACTTTTGAGAGTACCCCTTTGCTACCAGTCGTGCTTTATACCTTTCAATTTTACCTTCGCTATCATATTTCGTTTTAAAAGTCCATCTTGATCCTATTACGTTTTCGCCACGCGGGGATCTACCAAAACCCATGTTTTATTTTGTTCGAGAGAATTCATCTCTTCTATCGCAGCATTGATCCAATTTTGTTTCTTGCATGGATTTTGCATGTTTTGAATTTCACTCCAATTTTTTGGTTCGCGTACTAAGTCATATTTTGTTAAATAAGCTAGACGATCCGGCGGAACCCCCTTGTTTTGTCGTTCTGACCTCCTAGGCTGGTCATTTACTGCATTGTGAATGTCGGGAGTTTCATTTGTTTCCTGTATATCTATTTCTACTTTAGGCGAAATTTCCCCTGCTATCGGGTGTTGCAGTTGTTCACGCTGAACCCGGTTTTTATTTATTTCGTCGAAATTATGTTGTGAATATTCTTTGTCAAGTATATTTGAATTTGTTTCTTTGACAAATTTTACAGTGCGGGCTAGTATTACGTTTTTTCCTTCTGTGTATATTCGATATACTTTCGACCTATTGTCGTATCCCACAAGAATTCCTTGTATTGCCTTGTCATCTAACTTTCCCTTTTTATTCTTGTGAACGTATACATAGGATTTACATCCAAAAAATTTTGATGTGGGATAAATCAGGCTTATAGCCTGTCCACATCTCGTACGGGGTAACGTCGTTTGACTTAGTGGGAAGACGATTTTGAAGGTAGGTAGCCGTATTTACGGCTTCTCCCCAGAACTTCTTTGGTAAATCTGCTTCAGATAACATACAACGGGTCATTTCTATTCAACTGCGATTTTTACGCTCCGAAACACCATTCTGCGCTGGGCATCCCGGTACTGTTAACTGATGCTGAATTCCCATTTCCGGTAGAAAATCTTCCGTTTCCCGGCTTGTATATTCTCCTCCATTATCGGATCGGAGAGTTAGCATTATTTGCCCAAATTTATTTTTGGTCATTGCAACGTATTATTTCAACTTCGTGAGTACCTCACTCTTTTTTGTTAAGAGATAAATAATTGTAAACCTGCTAAAATCATCTATAAACATAAGAAAATACGTTTTGCCTCTGATTGTCGGAGTTTGTATTGGGCCCGCTATGTCCGTATGTACTAATTCAAGGACTTATTTTGCCCTATGCTGTGCCTGTTTCGGGTATGGTGCGTCGGTTAGTTTAGATTTAATGCAGTTTTCACATAATGTATCGTGATTACAATTTTCTAATTTAATACCTGTCGCAAGGTTCTTTTGTGTTATTTCCTTTATTGCATTAAAGTTTTTATGTTCTAATCTTCTATGCCACAGTTCAATGCAATTATTATTATTGCAATGATGCGCTAACTTTGCATAATGTTCATTTTTAGTATCTAAGATAACCTCGTATAAATTGTTATTTATTTTACCTTCTAGGTAAATATTTCCATTGTGTTTTAACTCGCAACTATCATTTTTAAATGTTAATTTACATCCGTTTTGTGTTGCTTTCTTTACTGACATTAAATTAGTTTCAATTTCAGGAACATATAAAACTTCCTTTAAAGTTATTTCATTTATTTTTTGATCCGAAGTTTTTGTTTTTATTTTGACGCTTCCTGAACCGTGCGCTTTTAATACATTGCCATTGGCAACGGTTACACAGCTTTGATAATTGTCTGTTATTTCAGTAAACAATGATTTATCATTGCAAATGTGTGCCGACGATCCCGAATCTATAAACCAACCACTATTATTAGGTTTATTTGTGATGAACGCTAAATGATCTGTTTTATCAGTGTACACTTTTTTCTCATTCGAGTGTGTGTTGTTTGCTCGTTCATTTCTGTGTGAATTATTTTGCGCGTAGTGTTTATTTTGATTTCTTTGATAATTTGACTGTTTATTTTTGAGGTGCCAACATTGTAATTTTTCATGGCCTTTCTTGTAACAAAATGTGCAATACTTGTTGTTTTCCCGTCTAGGATATGATTTTTTATTATTAGCTTTAAATGCTTTTGTTGCATTTTCATTTACTGACGCTGAGTTTTCAACTCTTTTCTGAAATTCACCAGTAAGTTTGCACTTTATAAATTCCGATGTTAATTCCTCTTCATTTCTAGCCTCTAAGGCGGTTATTAACGTATCATACGAAGATGGCAATGAGCACAGTAGTAATGCAGATAGATGCTGGTCTTTGATATCTTCTCCAATAGCTTTGAGCTTATCGGTAATTTCAAGTATTTTTACAATGTGGTTATTCATATTTCCGCCTTCTTCTAGTTTTGCGCTATAGAGCTTTCTAAGCAAATACAACTTACTTGATAAATTAGCTCTTTCGTGAATGTTTTTTTAAGGCGTTCCAGGTGCCTTTTGTAGTCGCTTCCTTCTTCACGTGTACAATTTGTGTGTCATCAATTAATAAATTAATCAGTGCCCTGGTCTTTTGATCTTTCTTTGACCATTCTGTAGTCATAGGGTTTGGTGGATCATCAGTTATATAATTAAATAAGTCCTCAATTAGGAGCATTTCTGCCTTAAATTTCCAGACAGAGTAATTATTATTATTTAATTTTTCAAATGAAAAGCTTTCTTTAAAAGAAGCCATGTTTCCACTTGTATTTTTAACCCTTAATATACATGAATGGTAGATAATGTTTTTAAATAGTCTTTAATGTTCATATATAGTTTATATCTTTCATTTAAATATTAATGTTATTGTCATTTGTTGAGAGCAGAGCGCTAGATTCAGCTTCAGTCTCATAATCTGATGGAAAGGGGAGTTCATTCTTACAAAGAATGTTAATTGGCATGCAGCGGTCGCCGAGCTTCACCACACTGGGAATGGAAAAACAATAGTTAAAATTTCAACTGGCCTGTCATTTTCATCTGGTACAGTCGTAGCTGTGAATCAGTTACACAAAAAATCCATTCCGAGAAGATATTGCACTGAATTAATAATCACATATTTAATTAGGATACTAGCAACATATTTCTACCACATACACAGACACATATCTAAGGAGAGAAGAAAGGGAAATTAACACTTCAGATACAAAAGAATATTGTGTGCATATAAAACCGAAAGTTTCACTTCGTCAGTTCATAGCCTCTACAGTAGGTAAGAGTCGGACAGGAGGGGGAAAGCAATAATCTGGCGTCTGGCTCAAGGTTGAATCGGATCATATTCCAACATATATTGTCATTGATGACTAACTGTATGGAGAAGCCCCTTATTGTCTTTTTTCTTCTAACATCTTTTTTGAAAACAACTGAAATTTAATTCATTTCATTGCCAATATCTGTACAAATCTTCATGGTAATTCTTGAGGGTTTTTATCTGAGCAGCTCTATATATTTGGTATATAAATTATCGAAAAAATTCTTTCTAGCTCTGGCGCATGTGCAGTTATACATTTTGTATAAACGCTCATATTTGATTAAATAATTAATATTCTTATATTCTGATTACAGGTTATTATTTATAGTATTGTATTTTCCCAAGTTTGCCAAACATTGCATTGCACTGGGTTGAAAACTGCATGCTATAAACAAAAAACATACGAGACATTTGTGAATTTTTCAAAGACATCTTCATATCTCTATAAATATACATAATATTCTCATAAAAATGATTACAGATAATTTGAAGAAGTATCATAATCATATGTTATTGTTAAAACACATTCTAATTTTTACTAATTTCTAAACAATTGTGTATGACTGGCATATTTCTAATATAAAAAAGAACTAATACATTGATAAATTATCTTTATTTTCCCCTTGATTATTTATACTTTTTAAAAAAATACTGTTTCAAAATAATTCTAATTTTGCAAAATTTTTGACTTTAAGAAATATATTTTAGGGGTTCATGATTAGGACCAGCCTAGCTGAGCCCAAGTCTGTTGCTGGTTATCACTTTTGTAATTTGCATTTGAACTTTTATTTAGTGTATAGTTAAATTCATATTGAAATTAATCAAAAAATGATTACATTCTCAAGATCCATATTGCTATTTCAATAACTACAAAATTATTCATATGTGCCAGTTTTTTTAACATGATCGCTATTCGGTAACTCGGTACTCAGCTCTATGCCAAACTGCTACTCGGTACGGCACTAGCAATCAAAATATTGCATTGAGATATGTGTATGCTTTTATTTTTATACCTTAAGAAATATTGTAGCTAGTAAAATGTTTTTTCTCCCTTACTGTATCTATTCTAAAATTTCAAAATAAGTAAAAGCAATGTTAAAGGGTGCAAATAAAAGGTTAAAAATGGCAGGGCAATCAGCCCTCTTTGTCAGTACCAAGAGTAAAAAGAAAGTTAAAGGTCTGCTCTACTCTCATTTCTTTCTTGGTACTTGGTCATTTCTGATCTTTGTGCTGACGAAGAGGCTCATTGCCCTTGGAACTGGTCTGCTGTTTTTAATCTTTTATTTGCACCCTTTAACATTGCTTTTACTCATTTTGAATATATTCGCAAAGTGAATGTCTCTTTTAAAATTTTAAAATTTCTTTACAAGCTTAAATAAAGCTCATACATGCACTTACATGCCCATTTGTTAAATGATATCTGTTAAACATTGAGCTCATTTTTATACTGTTACTTTTTGTATTATTTTTAGGAAATAGACTTTTAAATGTTTTGGTTATATTTTTGCATTAAAATGTTCTTATAAAGTTAACTAATAGCCCACTCTGTTTAAATGTCATGTACTGAATTATGAAACGTGGCTAATACAATATTTCATTTAGTCCTTTTGATGTCATATTTTATCCCTATAAATTTCTTAAATTTTATTTTCAAAAGTGAATACTGTTTAAAGTGTCTGTGTTATGTTTATTTTGTGTTGTTTTCTGTCCACTAATTTTCATTGATTTTATTCATTCATTTTAATCATTTTGGAAAATTTTATTCATTTATTTTTTTGCAGTTAAATGCATATTCGTAAGTAGGAATAATATCACTTCAACATTGAAAATTTCTGACATTTTCTTTTGCGAATCAAATGGAATCATTGTCTAAAAAGCTAGTTAAAATGATGCTGCAATTGGATCCTTTAAAAACTTGTTTCTTTTGTTTTTTACTATTAGATAAGATGGGCCTTTAGGTGTTAAAATAAAATCTGAAATTTTTCGAATAAACATTTTGTTAAATGTATTTAAAAATGTACAAACAGATTAAAATATTTTATTCAGTTATGAGCATTGTTAATCTTATCATTTTATTGATATGCCAATATCTTGTAGGGTTTTCAAGAAGAGTTCCCCAAATGGAAAGGTGTGTATTTTTCAATTTTATTTGCATTCAAGCAAAGTTTATAAAACGAATTTAGTATACAATTATAGTGAATTACAATCTCCAGTTATTCCATGGCATAAACCAGTTAACAATTTAAATCAGTAATCCTACTGTAGGTGTTAGGGGAATCTGTGTAAAATAACTTACAATGGTTTGATTAAATAACTTATAATGGCAGGTGTGATGTCCAATTACGCCGAAGCGAGGGCCTGCGCCATAACGAGCTTTTTATCCTTTTCTGCACCTAAACTGTGCAAATTAGAGGTTTTCTCACAAGCACTATTTTGAAGAGCCAAATCCTGGCATCCCTGTCTTTTTTTCTTTTCTTTCCGACTACGATCGACTTCCCGATTCGTAGCTTGATCCTTCAAGTCATCTGCGGAAGTTGTTTTTCGTCTTTGTGACGTCATGCTACTCTATGTGCTCTACATTAAATTGCAAGAGACTAAACACGTGACGTCTTGTTCCGACCCGATTTCCCCGCTCATTCACTAGCTGCCCTTTTACAGGAATACCAATTTTCCGCCGTTTGGCGGATATCTACTTTTTAAATTTTACTCAAGATCCGATTTTTCATGGGAAAACATCGTTTTTCTCTTAAAGTGAGTTTTTCGAAAATTCAGATTTTTATCCTTTTTTTTTTTTTTAAAGATAGCAAACATATTACAATAGGCCGACTTAACGAAACTCGAACTGCCGATGAGTATACTCCCGATACAAGCAGTAATTAACCAAGTGTTTCATAATTACTACTTGATCACTGCAGTAGTTTAACATTACTTAAGCCTAATTTCCACGTGCACGCGAAAGAACGCATACGTTCTTTTCTTTGCGCAATCTTTTAGCATCCTTTGCTAGAATTCGATTATTTTGTCTTCAGCTGTTTATTAAATTTTGTGATAAGTTAAATTAACAAAATTTATACTTATTTTTAATTAAAATTTTAGTTTAAAAATAGGACTCGATTTTAAAATCGTTAAAAATGGACTGTGAAACCCTATAAAATTAGATTTTCAACCGCAATTTCTGTATGGGTCGCTTTTATTCAGTTTTATAATCTATAACACAGTTGTTGCAATCGGTCAAAAAAAAGCATTAAACATAAAAGTAAAGAAAAACTTGGTTAAAATATTGGTTAATTTCGAAAAGGTCAAAAAATAGATTTTAGCCTTGCACGATTTTTTTCCTATTGCTTCATTACAGCAATAATCATTTGAATTTAAAAAAAACTATATCCAAAGATTTTACTTTTTCTTTACACATTTGATTTATTTTCTTTCAGTAGCTGATTTCTTGAATCCTGCCACCTCTAAAACTTAGCACCATGATATTTTCAAGATAAAATTCAGATTTCAAAATTGGAATTTGTTTCGCAATTGAATATTATATCTAGTGTAGAGTTGCTGAGAGATGTAACTATTATCTGTTGAAGAAGACAGATATTTAAACTATTAAATTATTAGGGCACAATCAAAAGTATTAACATTTTGTAATGAAGACATTTTGTCTTTTACAGAAATGACAACATTATTAAAAATGAAACCAATATTTATGCATATTACACGTTGAGAGGGAGGGACAATGTTAATCTAAGTTTATAAACTGCTTGTATTTTGTATACCATTGTAATCATGTAATAATGGATAGTCAATGTGCGTAGAATTTTATCCTGTACAGAGCAATAAAAATACTTTACGTCCTCATACTGTGTATAATCAATTATACAATTAACAGACCATCAGACACAGGACTTTTTGGCCACTAACATCCCTCACCTTATTACGTCTTTTGTGCAGAAATTTACTGAGCACTCTACCTAGACTTCCTTCTGTGCCTTAAATTTTGGTCTGTTGGCTATTTGGGCCACTTTGTGTGATGCACATGGTACGGGGTTTGAATTGAATGGATCTAATAGATCCAAAATATTTTTGCAATTCTATATTTTCAGGCAATTCTATAAATTTTGGTTGAATTAAACATTTATTATTTATGGTGCAATCAATAATAAATTTTCATTAATGCATCAAATTAGTTTTATTTGGCAGTGGCAATGGCATATTTTTTTCTGCTCCAAAATAGCAATTTCTCTGTTCCAAAGATGCTCCCAAATGCTTTATTGCTATTTCTACCCTGTAATGGTCTGTTTCAATTGCTTCTTTATTGCCTGGATGGTATTGTTGCTGTAAAAGAGCTTTAAATATTTATTCAAACTATGGTTGTACCTTGTATATGATGGCATGGCAGGAATAATTAAACAGGTAGTTACTATGAACAAAATATGCAATGTGATTAATTATAAACAAAAAGGTCACATTACAGATGTTTAACTTAACATGATTTTGACATACCTTTACATTTAAACTTTTTATATGTAAAATAACCAACAATTCTTCATGAAAACAATATATGTGATCGAAAAAAGGTTTACAAATGATTTTCTCAAATAGTAAATGTAAAGAAAAAGAAATATGCTTTCATAACAAACACATAATCTGTAACAAACTTGATTAACCCTTTCGGGACGGGCGCCGCAGTCAGCGAACCGCCGCCACCAGACAGGGTTCTAGCAGAATGGATTGTCACTTGAGGACGGGCGATTTGCGCTGCTAAGCCTAACTTTGGAAAAAAATTCATAAAAAATTAATTTTTTATTCAATTGCTTCAAAATTTGGTACATTATAAGAAAAACTTATTGTCAGCTATAAGGATAAATTTTAAAACTTCATCATAATATTTTCCGTAAAAATTCTATAACATTAATTTTAGAATGATGAAATTCTTGACTCATCTCAAAAAGTTATGTATGAAAAATATTAAAAAAAAAAAAAATCACAATTTAGTTTCACGCAGCATATAGATACAAATAAAATAATACAAATTATTTTATTGATAAAAATTATCTCTGCTGTCGCGTGATGTAGAAGGCATGTATGCTGCAAATTATGTGTCTGATAGTATGTCAGTATCAGAGTCACTATCACTTTCCAGCTACTTTGAAATATCAAAACTATCATCACTATTTGAGTAAGAAGCATTCACTAATTGGGTGTATTCCTCTTTTTTAAAATTTAGTTTTCTCTTAGCCGTTTTAATTATAAAGCGTTTGTCAAATGATACAAGAAAATCTCCTCTGAGCGCTAGCCAAATCCGAATAGAAATGAAGACAAGGAAGCAAACGACTGAATATCTATGCATCGACAAAAAAAGAAATAAAAGTATTTGGAATGATCAGAACCATTTGCATGTGTTTATATCAGCTTATCCATTTAAAGCTCCAGCTTGTTTATTTTCATTACTCATTGCCACCGCTACTCTGTCATAAATCCTTCCCTCCTACCGAACCAAGAAAAAAAGTATAAAAAAATGCTGTGGAAATGAAGGTCAATATTCTCCAGTCTCGACATATTACACCATAACAGTCATAGGGCCCCATCTAGTATCAAAGAGAAATACTAATATCTCATTCCATCTGAAATCCCGTATACGGTACACCCGTCCTCAAGGCTCTATTAGAAACAGCGAGACATATTCGTCACACCCGGCTGTGAGGTAGCTCTCGCTGAAGGTTCGTATAAGTCACACCCGTCCCAAAAGGGTTAAAGATGAAGCAACTTTGCCAGTTATGGTATATATTTTTTAAATTTCAAGTCCTCATAGTGAAATAAAACAGCAACGTACTAAAAGCAGCGGTACTCACCTGTGGCCCATCAAGTTTCCCGAGTGGGTTACAAAAAGGTAAAATTCGCTTGAACTGTCCAGCTGTGATTAAAAGCCCATTAAGTAAATGCATATATATTTTTGCAGCCATTCCTTTTATTTTATTAGCTGTAATAAATTTAGCACTAGAACAATAATTCTGGTAATTTAAAACACAATGTAAGCACTTTCTAAAAATCTTTTGTACATTGATGCAAGGGCTGCTGCGCCCGAGAGCGCCAATAACGAAATCCTGAGCCATCCTGCTCCGAAACTCCTTATTTGCCCAGTAAGTTTAAAGTAGCAAAAGAGCTTGCACAAGGTAAAGTGACGTCACAAAGACAAAAAATAGCCATTGAGCGAAAGCAAAACGACATGGTCTATTCTTTCTGCAATCTTAGGGTTCTCTTGTTCAAATTTACTAAATGATTCTATTTCCATACTTGCAAAGTCTACTGTTTTTAACGGGAGACTCCCTTTTTTTGCGTCTATCTCCTGATTTTCCGTTTAATCGTAATTTTCTCCTGTTTTTAGTTATTTTCGCTTTTAAAATAAATAAATAAAGCTTCATTTTTTGCTCATTAGATGGCACGTGATCGTAGTTACTCACCAATATCTGCAATAGATATGTTATTTTTCCCGTATTTTGACAAAATTCCTCATTTTTGAAAAGTCGAAATTTTGGTTACGCAAAAATTCGTAATTTTGGAAGACTTTTTAAGGAAAAAGTTTTGAAGCAGCTTGCGTACATACTTGCTTTACAAAGCTTTTACAAATTAGCAGTAAAATTTCCGCATTTTGTTTTTTATATGCTTTTAAGGGTTAGTCCCGATTTTTTTTTTTTTTTTTTTAAATTAAATCTGATTGCATCCGCTTCAGTGGAGCTGCCTAGTTCTCATTTGCTATCTGATTCTATCTCTTGGACATTTAATATCTTTTTACGATTCAGCCTCTGTAGCAGAGGATTTGCATTGTCGTCATTTTGCCACACCCACTCAAAATTTCAATGTAAAATTTTAGCCCTTTTTTAAAATTTTGGTGATCATGTTAGTTAATTATAACTATTAATATTCTTTATTTATAACCTTTGCTTAAAAAATATTTTTTCCATTTATATGAAGATGGAAAAAATATTTTTTAAACATTCCTGGAAGAATATAAATTGTAGATTCTTCCAGAAATGTTCTCATGAGTAATTTCCAATGATTGTTTATCATTGTTGAAAAAATTCTGTTATTGTTCTATCTACTGTGTGTCTCAAAAAAAATCTGTTGAAAAAATTTCTTTAAAAAAAAATATATATAACAAAATTTTTTACATAAATAGATAGTACAACTCGTTTTAGTGTCAGATTTTGGTCATAGTGATCCATGACAATCTTGTACACTGTGCAAAAACATAGTCTGTTGGACATTCAGTAATATTGTTTAATTCTGTGACAAATATTTTCGCCCACGAGAAAACAACTGAAATGTATGAAAATATTTTCAATGGTTCCAATAATAAAATATCTAGATTAAAAAATGGTCCATAATTAAAAAAACTGCAATACAGAATCGATCTACATAACACGGTGCAAGAAATATTATGCTGAATTTCAGTACCAGGTGCCAATCAAAAACAGTGAAAATGTAAAAAAACCCCAAGCAGTGTATATTTTGTATGCCATAGTTCACGTTTCAACTCTGAATTTGAATAGATCTGAGCAAATCGGGTTTGTCATTACAAAGCAACGCTTTGTCAAAACGTAATTTAACATGTTTTTAAATTAGAAAAAGTCTTTTTAATACTTAAGCATAACAACTTTTCACAATTGTTTATTTACATTGTAGTAATTACATTGGTGTAAGCATTACTGCCAGTTTGCTCAAAGCACTTTTTAATTCAAAAGCTATTACACGTTAAAATATAGTAATTAGGAATGCTATTACATTTTAAAAGAACGAAGATATTGTTACATTTTCAGATGTTAATATTTAGTTTTAAAATGTATTTTATTTCCGAGAGTTATTTTTTAAAAACTGTACTGTAGGAAAAGCGATGTAAGTTAATTCAACAGATTCACAACCAGGGTTCATTGATTTAAATCATGATTTAAATCAAGTTTTAAAAAATCAATTTTCTAAAAAAAATCATGGACTTAAATCATTAAAAAAAAAAATTCTAAAAATTGATTTAAATGTTTGAATATTGTTTTAAACATAAAATGTATTGCATTTACAACCTTTATTTCAAGCAAAACTTCATAGATTCCTCTGTCTCCGTGTGTATTATATATTTCATAACTTTAGAACTGATTATTATTTTTAAAATTTTACAATATTATTCTTGTATTCTTCAGATGTCTTAACATCAAGCATACTTCATTGAACAATCATATTGCAATTCATAGTAATCATGATCCACTTAATGTTTTTAATTGTAATAATAGTTTTTTAGTTCTACTTAATAAATACCACACAATAAATAATTCAGGATGATAGTGTTTAAAACAAAGTTGTTTAGAATTTATGATATGTATTCTTAAAGATGTTTCATCCATGTTCCAAACTAGCTTAAGGTTTTTTTACCTTGTGAAATATTTTTTCATCTTAGAAATCTGATTAAAATGAAAAGTTTCAGTTTTTAGTAATGGATGGAGAGAACATATGATTTTACTAAATGGGTAAAATAAAAAGTATTTCCATTTATTAGTTAATTTATAAAATAGAAAAAGGAATAAAGGGCCCTCAAATGTGAAATTAAGTGCACACAATTGTGAAATGTTTTGATTTTTTTTTTCAGCTTTCAACAGCAAAAGAATTCAGATTAAATTTGCTCATTTTTCCTTGACTTAGAGTGTACTATTATTCCTAGTAGGATTAAATTTCATTTGAATTATGCATTCGTATTAAAAATTTGTTAATTTTTTATTATTAAAAATATCTACTTCAGTGAAAATAGCTTAAATTATGTTTTTGAATAATATTTAACATGTCATATTATTTTCATAAGTGTAACATAATAAATATCCATAGTAAAGTCTTTAAGGTCTGTTTAAAAAAAAAAAAAAAATCTGATTTAAATTTTAAAAAAATCCGATTTTTTTTTTTTTTTTTTTAAATAAAAAGTATGAACCCTGTTCACAACACATAGAAAATCATTTTTTAAAGTATGGTCATTTTTTAAAAATTATTATAAATATTTCAAAAAACATTATCATAGAGACTTTAAAAGATAAACATAACAGCATTTTAAATTGTAATTATAAAATTCTCTGTACCACATTGATTAAAGAACATTAATAACTACTTAATATTCAATTTAGCTTTGGTTGTATCATGGACTTCATCTCCCATGCCGGCGAAATGATATGTACTTTTGAAACAATTGTTGCCATTTCAAAATTTTCCAGGGGGAGGGGAGGGTTGCAAAGGGTATATTTTCAATGAATATTATAGTTAATGTATTTCTTAAAAGTAATTTGGACGATAAGGGGGGGGGGGGATCGTCCAAATAACGGGCCTGGTAGCATTTCATTTATTATTTGGTTCACTTCTTAATTGGTTATGTAGAAAAATGCAGTTCAATAACTCTGCAACTATCATAAATAATATAGCACATTTCATGCTTCTTTACACAGTGGCTAACAAAATAGTTTGCACTTATCAATATGCATCATACATCAAAATCAAAACTTTATTGGAAACAAACCAAGCAAGTTGTTCTGCAGTGCAGATGCCATGCTATACTTTTTTTTTAAATTATCTCTCCGGTCTTCTTTTGGTGCAAATTCATCTAAAAAGTGGGGCATTCTGAAATAAAAATTATCGTCTCATATGCTAGTTAGTGTATAATTTATTATGGATATTGCAATTCAACAGAAAATCAAGTAAACAAAAGTATTCTTTATTTCCTCTATTTCTATTGGTCCAAGAACTCGCAAAAACATGTCTCCTTCAACAGAAACATAATTTGTTCTTTAACCTTTAGCTTACGGCAATTGAGCTCCAGAAATTCATCCATAGAATGAATTTTTTCCCCCACAGTGTAACCATGGGGTCCTTCACTCCCATTATACCTCTTTTGAGTGTGATCAACTTCATTAGGAGGGTTTCCGCAAAATAAACTTTCGTTGGTCAGTTGCTGTTTTTTTTTGGCTTCCAATCGTCAATCCGAAGCAACTATGCGATTTCCAAAGTTAATTTCTGAAAAGAAGGTAAAAAAGAAAACAAAATAATGACAATAATTTGGAAATAGGCAGGATTTTTTTCTTTTCTTTCTTTCTTTTACTTCCTTATTTGAGCTATAGCTTTTCATTGAAGTCTAATATGAGTTTCCTTATGTTTGTCTAAAAACTTTTGCTAAGCAAAGAATGCAATCAAAATTGCGATCGCAATTAGACTTAAAATTAACAATAAAAAGTGCTGTTCCACATAGTTGAATAGTAGCGACTACTTGTTATTTTAGAGCATCAACAAAGGTTTTTTTTGCGATTTTTCTGATCTGTGAAATTTCATTTGCTTTCTTTCGTTACCTGTACATGATTTGTTTACTTTTCAAAAACATTCCTTTATCTTTCTAAGTGTGAATAATTATGGTGACAGCATTTTATATTAAATATCTACAAAAATACAGCAACAATCTTGATAAACAAGTACATCATTTTAAGTATTTTTAGTACACAAATTCTGTAATTTGCAGAGAATTATTTCCCCCTCCCTAATAGATTATTATTTTTCTACTAAGTTAACTTTTTGCTTATGCGGGATATTTCACAATCCAAAGTGATCACGAACTGAGCAAGTAAGTAAAGTACTATATATGTAATCATAACAGATTTACTTTACCCTAATTCACTTAAAAATGGCAGGGATGAATCAACAATTTTCCTTTGCTATTTCCATCACAATGACCTAATGACCTTCTAGTAATGGGAAAGTATAATGCACAGAAGATAATATGAATGCACTTTGAACTATCTGTTGTACTTCTGAAAAAGCCCCCTGTATGCTCTGATGGCTTCGGGGTGAGGTCCTTTGTTAACAGAACAAGACCAAATATCTAGCTATTGTAGGGTCAGTTGGGGTAATTGTAAACGCTTTTTCAATGTTTTAACTTTTGATACTTCCCTACCTCTTGAATAAATTCAGAGATAAAATTGTGAGCATTGTAGCCACTACTGTACTTCTTGTGAGTAAATGTGTACCAAAATTGACTTAATGACTATTTGTTAGCGAATGAGCTCGTGTTTACAATTACCCCAGAGATCTGGAATAATTGTAAACAGTGATTTATTTTTAAATAAGGTTAATGCAAATGGTAAATTGTTTCATGTACAGTCTCCTTGAAGGCTTAAGAAGTTCTGGAGTAATGGTTCTCAATCTGCGGCCAATAGGCCGCATGTGGTCCGCTGAGTTATGTTATGAGTCGGCTCAGATCATTTAACGAGAAATATCTTGCAAAAAATCAAGTTATATGACAAATTTATGTAAAATTTGTCCCGCAGTGGATCAGTCGGTCAAGCTTGGATCCCACAGAACACCGAAAGTGAAGCACAACTAGCCGTGGTCAACGCTTGGGAAGGTGACCACCTCCCGTGACTGATTACCCTGAGACTGCTTGCGCTAAAGGGAGCTGTGCACGTAAAATACATTGTCGCTTAAAATGTCCACCAAGTTAGAAATAATTTCCGCTGAGGGACCAACCTAGGTGACGATCTCTCATCTGGAAGTTGGTTCAAAATCATTAGGCCCCTCTGAGCCAAGTGTACTATATTGTAGCGGAGCTCATTGATAATCAGTAGGAGTTTCTTTAATTCATGGTCGCCCTGCAAGGGGGCCTTGGATTTCCAAGTAGAATTAGCAACAACAAAAACAGCTTTGTAAAATAGACACAAAACTGTAATTTACATCAAAATATGATACTTATTGTAACCCCCAAAATATTGGAAATAGGATAAATTTAAGTGTTTACAATTACCCCAGAGTACACTATATATGGGGTAATTGTAAACACCTAACTTGCAGATGAAAAATAACAGGGAAATTTAAATTCATAACTAAGTGTTTTTAGCAGCATTCCATATGACAAATAAAAATGGTTGAAACCGCTTACATCACTTTCGTAGATGAGCTGGAGTGGAAAATGTAAGATCACTAAATTTTGTTAAACAACTTTTTTCACTGTGCCATTTTCAAACTATAGTGACACCTTCACAGTTGTTTCGAAACTTATGAAACTGTTTCAATGTCTTCCCATATGCTGCCAGTTTATCACTCACAAGCAGTTGAGTTTTCAAAACCACCGCAAGTGTAGTTATGAAGCTTGTTTACAACTACCCCATGTTTACAATTACCCCAACTGACCCTACTTATCTTCCCCTCACCATCATTTCAATTCTTACTCTGTTGGTTTATTTTATCGTCTGCTTTATTGATGTACTTTTAGTTGAATGCACTTAACAGAATGTATGACAGGGTGGACTCTGTTTCTACTTTGACATGCCTAGTGTACATGTGCTTTTTATTAGAAAACCAAGAAAGAAAGAATTAGAAACATAGTATACGCATCAGGCTGCTAATTAGGTTATAACCCAGGGCAGCAGGGCTCTGAGCGTGGCTGAATAACTTTTTTCAAAATTAATACCAAAAGATAAAAAATATTAAAAGTTTTAGTCAGGCCATCATTTTAAAATTGTCCACAGGGGAGGGGGGAAGGGTATATATTAAATTTTTGGTAAAAAGAAACAATGCGTTAACTCGCATATATATACATAATATATCGAAAAGTCGGGTGTGCATGACTTCCCTCGATTGTCCAAGTGGCGGGCTAGGTTTCAGTGAGTATTTATATCACTTTATGTTATCTGACCGATTATATATGTTTGTCTAAACCAGAAGCATTCCAGATACTCTCTAGGCAGTAAATCAACTCCACGTATTTCACAAAGACTAGTCGTGAAAAGAGGAAATGCTAATGACTCGATAATTTTCCCACCTTCTGGTGATTTCCTTCCTCTCAGGAAGGGGATGAAAGGTCTGGTATATATCCTGTGCCAAAGCTGTAAGGAAGGCCAAATTTTTCTGCGGTACATTTGGTGTACCACCAAAATCTAAAGGTTAATTTCAAGTTTCACATAATAGCCTTGGAATTTGCCCAAGATATTTTTTATCTTGTTATTATATTACATTATTTTACTGAAAGAATGCATTTTTATGTAGGCAGAAATTTTTGTCACAGAACTCTTTCTAGCCATCTTTTCCAAGCTTACAGACTAACAGAGATTTCTGCAGCCCGTGACTAAAGTTATATTAGTTTGATTTATGCGTCTCTAAAATTAGCTGTGAAAGGTTGCGCTGACAGCAAATGGCTCTCAAGGAAGAAAAGAAATTCTTTCACAATGTTTCAGGAGGTTGCAACTAAACAATGTAATAGCAAATATTGAATGTTTATGATGCTCCTTGCCCAAGTTTAGTAGTAATAATGTTTTTGATGAATATTATTTATCATAATAAATAGAATACTTAATTTAGGGTTAAAAAAATTAGTAAAATCTGCATAATTTTTCAAACTAAGCGCAAAAATTTCAAACTAAATGAATGCATGTGTTTTAGGGTACAAGGAATTTAGTTTTCAATGTAGAATACATTTTAAGCTTGTGCTAAACCACAGCCTGCAAAGAATTTTCTTTAAAATAGGTTAAAAGAGGAGTTCCATATAACTCTGAAACATTTTACAATTATTTTTGCTAATTTTATTAACCAGTAATGTTGATTTTATAATTTTTAATAACTACTTATTGGTAATATTGGGGGCAAATGGGATTGGTGAAGTATAGCAATGCTTATAATAAGTAATCATTAGTGTCGTCATTTTTTTCACCTAAGGTAGTCGAGTTTCCTCTTACTCTTATAAATGCCTTATCTTGGTTTCTCTTGAGGCTGTATGTATCCTGATATATATGAAAAAGACAAACTAAAAAGTTGAAAATATCTTGATTAATCTTTATTTATAGTATATTATATACTTTAATGCAAAGTGGGGAGGGTGGACTAGAATTCCTTTTAATGTAACATAGTTTTTGTAAAACTTGTTGATTTATATTTATTCCTTACAGATCACAGTTTATCTTGGAAAGAGGGATTTTGTTGATCATATCACACATGTGGATCCAATAGGTAACAGTATTTAAAAAGTATTATGTAACAATGAGAATTTCATAGCCAAATAAATAATCTTAGGCTGTATTGTATACAAATTTAACTTGTTTATTTGTGCACATTTATGTGCTCACATATACATAGCTGTTATTTAACTGCCTCATTTTTAGTTAAAAATTAAAATCTTCAAAATACATTCTTTCAGATTTTGGTATATTTTATAAAAACAGAACCAGCTTTAAATTTTAAGTTCATGCTAAGTTTCATTAACAGCTGACCATCCTTTATATCTACTTGAGAGTCATTTAGTAAAACTATTTGGTCATGTTATTCATTACCAGGAGTTCTTGATCATGTTAGAAACTCCCTTTGTTTACTCAACATCAATATTTAAGATATGTTTTCAAAATATTAGCTCTGCATTCTGGGCACCTTCAAAATGTAATGTTATGTTAAATTTATTATAGCTAATAAACCTCTATAGTCTGTCCTTGTAAAGTAATATGATAACATTAATATAAATTTCATTTATTAACCTATTACACTCGTATGGAACCTGCTTTAGAAGTTCACGCTTAAGAAGTTTTCCCCTTTAAAAGGTTTTCTTTTTGGTTCAAATTTCATACTTATATTTTCAATGTAAAATTAACCCTTTTAAGAAGTTTTAAATTCTAACATTTTCCTGTTTAAGATGTTTTTGTATCACACCTTAAACCTTTTTTAAAAATGTATCTTTATTTTTTTTTTCACAAGCTCTCATTGTTTCAATACTGGATATACAGCTGTTTTCCTTTTCTCTATGTGTTTTCTTTTCTGTTGCTTTGTATTGTTCCTTTCTGAGCATTACTCCCTTGAGCATTGGATGTCAGTTGTCTAGTGGTTCTGTTTAGACAGACAAAAGATCCCCGAAGACTAATTAATGTGGGGATTGGGGGAAGTAAAGAAATTTATCTTCTCAGTATGGGGTATAAATCCTTGTTTTATCCTTACAGCGGGGATTAGTACTGGAGGGGCAAGTCCAATGCTTAGGATAAGAAAAAATCAAGCAAAGATCCCAAATGACATGACTATATATGCCAATGCTTCCAAACTTATTTAACGAAATATTTTCTTCCAATGCTCTTTGCTGGTCAAAAGTCATGTGACTTGAGACTCTCTATTCAAAAACGTAGGACTACCCTTCTTCTACCTTTTATCCCTCCTATATGGTTTTATCCAGTGTTGGTGTCAGCATTATCTAGACAACGTGATTAAAAAATTTCCAGTTTCATGCTTTTTTCTCACCAGCAACACATGGTTTACAGAAAGTGCAAATCAAAAAGTTGCATTCAGATTCCAGCTACCTCTTACAAATTTCAGTCATTAAGTTTTGTGGATGCATTGGCCATGTCTACTAAAGAAATAAAGAGAAGCGTTATCTATTGGTCAAAAAATGAACATTTTGAATGAAGTGGAGAAATATTCGCATCTAACTCGCATTGAAATCTCAAAGAAGTTCAACTTACCTATATAACTACTCTCAATGGAATTGTTGCTAAAATATCAGTTGTATCTCAGTTCCTCGAAGATAAAGAATTAAATTTTGTCTTTGGCTCTTGGCTGCTATTCTGCCTGACTTAAACAAAAAAAATAATAGCATACAGCCCAGCCATTAGCCTATAAATAAACATAAATAAATAATAAAAGAAAGAAAGAAGAAACTTAATTCATACAGCCTATATTATAATGTAAAAGAAATATTTGAGTATGTAATTTAAGTTGTGTAAGTTCTCTTACCATAATATGTAGGGAGAAAAATAAATTTTACCTACTGTGCTTAATTTTCTTAACTTATTAATTTACTACATTTTAATCAAAACTGAATCCATTTTCCTTGAAAAGGTTATTCCTGTTTTTTCAGATGGTGTTGTTCTGATTGATCCAGAATTTGTTAAAGACCATAAAGTTTATGGACATGTATTAGCAGCATTTAGATATGGAAGAGAAGATTTAGATGTCCTTGGACTAACATTTAGGAAAGATCTTTACTTAGCCTCTGAACAAATATACCCACAAGAAGGTGAACTGAAACATCCTCTTACAAGATTACAGGAACGTTTAATAAAAAAGTTGGGTCCAGATGCATATCCATTTTTCTTTGAAGTATGTATTTAAGTTCTTATATTTTCCAAATTACTTGATACACTCCAATACTTTCAAGAGATTTGAAATCTAACCTTTCCATATTGAAAGTTTTCATTTAATTCCTTGTTTTAATGTGCTTTTTCCCTTTCAATTTACATTTGTATTGACCCCATCCCCTCCCTAAGAAAGGAGAAAAGTTTGTTTTGAAAGTCTTGTTAATAATAAACTGCTGTAATTTATCCGAGGTTCGCTAGCCAACATTAAAATTATATTTTAACTATTTGAATTGATTTTTTATTTCCACTGAAAGGTTATGGAAGCAGAATTAATTTTTTGTACTCAGAATTGTATCATAATCTTCATTTTTAGAACATTTTTCATGAAAACGAAGTGGATGAGGGAAGGGAGGGGGAAACAGTGAAATAGTACACGCAATATACACACATAAATGCATGCATACATGTGCAATTGGGTAACATTGATCTTTATATGTCTTTAATTTTCTAGTTAATTGTACAATTCTTATTGATTTGTTTTCTCTTTCAATCATTATGTGTGTATCTTATCCTTATTTTGTTTATTTTTAGCAATTCTAAATTTGTTTTAAAACAACTGAAAATATTTCTGCAATTATCCTTATAGCATCCACTTATAACCATTCAAGTGGAATAACTAAATATTCATTATTTATGATAAGGAACTAACTACAGTGAGAAATATATAGACATTTTTTTTCATCTAAACATGTTTAAAACAATTTGAATCAATTTAGGGGGGGGAAGGGGGAAAAAGAAACATTTATAGGGAAATTTTAATTTTTCTCTGTGTACAAATATGCTTCTTTCTACAATTAACAAGCTGTCTGTAGTTCGGAAGAGTTTAAAATGCTTATGAACTTATTAACTAGATAGAAAGTAATAATTTCAATTATCTTACTGATTTCATATGTGGCAATGTTTAATCTCTACCAATTTTCAAGAAATTAGGTAGACTAATTTGGTGCTTCAAAACATGATGAAATGAACCTTGAAAACTATTTTACTAAAAATAAGTCGTTTCTTATTTTATGTTGGTTGGTTTTAAGCATAATTTTTAATTTTCATTTTGAAAACCAACCTTTCTTTGCTAGTAAAAAGTTTTATGTTTAGATTTTAATGTCCCGTTTAGTAACATTTAATTTTAAGTTTTGATGTTTGCTTGATGCAAAAGACAGGTAAAATGTTGAAAATAAGCATTATTATTTACAGTTATTGGCAAACTAGTAAGTTTCCAAAGGTGGTTGTTGTAAAATATATTTCAAAAGTAAATCATTTTGTTGAAGTGCAGTGGAAGAAAGGGATTTTTATAATTCATTTTAGCTTTTTTTTTTGGCTAAGAATCAAAAGTGAATAAATATTGTTCGAAAATGCAGTTGTTCAAGTAGAATTATGTTTTAAAATATTTAAGTTGAGTTTTTGTTTTATCAATGAATAATTGAAAAATATTCCAGAAAAGGCATGGGTAATATTTGCATAGTTAGTGCCGAGTCCCAGATGAAAGGGCCGCCAGGGGGGGACTCCGAAAAGGGCACCATGTTTTCTTCAAAAGGGGCACCTTTGAGTAGTGCTTTAAATTTATTTACTCCCCCCCTGCATTAAAGCGCCTTTGCTTAAATTTTTACAGGTAAAAAAAATTTAAGCGTTTAAAAAAAAAGCTTGCAAGGTTATCAAGGTTGCAAACTTTGCATGTGTACCTCAAAATATAGATTTTAATTTTGAAAAATATTTTCGTATATATGTATCACTTATGCACATTTTCATATGTATTCTGCTGCAAAATTATGAACTAGTCAACAAGAAAAATTTTAGGTCTTGGTGACATTTCTCCATGACCAATTTTGAGAGGGGTTTACCAAAGTTGCAACAAATCCGGAAAAGATCTCCCACAAAAGTACTCCCAATGTGGCCGTACAAGTCTTAAGGCTGGCTTTAATTATTATTGGCAAGTATTTTAGGTGACGGTAACCTAGGATTTCAAACTTGGTGCCATTTTAAACATCAATCATAGAGCTTTCAAATTTGTCCTTAATCATTTTGTTTCTAATTGAAACATTTTTTTTTCTTTTTAGAGGAGAGGAGGGGTGGGGGGGGGGGGGGAACTTTGGAGAAAATAGCTTTTTATTTTTACTCAATATATTTTGTCCTTTTTACCATTGAAAAAGAAATTATATCAGGTGATAAAAAAAATGCTGCACAATTAATTATATGCGAGAAAACTAAAATTACATGAGAATTTTTCACAGGCAAATAGGAGCCACATGCTAGTACAATCTTGACTTCTTTTATTCTTATTTAGAGCAAATTTTATGAGAGGAAAATAGTGTGCAATATGCTTGTATTCAACACCTTATTTAATTTTTTAATGTTTTTTCTAATAAAGCCATAAATTTCGGGAGGTGGGGTCCAAAGTCTTGGAAAGAAATAACTGTATTTAGGCCCAATAAGCGTTTTGCTGTTCACTGTTTAGAAAATAATAAGAAATATTGTAAAATTAAAGCAGATGCTAAAAGATTGCTGCCGGATTAAACGCAGTTTGCTAATTAGCATATAAACATTTCCTGCGTGCAAACAATTAAAAGCATATACATGAGATACAAATACTATTTTTAGCACATATAAACTGATTAGTATGTAGAAATTAAAATGTTTAAATTAAAAAGATAAGAAATGCTTATTTGGCTTTGAAAATAGTATTTAACTGTTTTGTGTTATGTATAAATTTTGCGAAATGATGCCGACGCCGTTTACTGTTTTATTTTATTATTTTTTTTCAGTAGTGGGGCTAAATGCTAAACACAGAACAATTACACATCATGGAACCCCAAATTCGTAATCTCAAAATTAAAAAGAAAACGGCTCTTGATTTCAATGAAAAATCGGGAAGCATTTTTTAGTTTTTTTGGAAATAAACATTTTAAAAATATGAACAAATGAATTTTAATGAACGTGTTTAAGATAAAAATGTAGTTTTCATAATCATGTCCGAAAAAGTTTTTATATTTGGGATCGCAATTTCTGAAAAGGGTTCGTTTTCGCGATTCAGAGTTCTTATTAATTATTGCTTTAATTCTAAGTTAATATCATAACATTTTGCTTTTTTCTATTTGTTGTACTTTTATTATATTTATTATTGTTTTTTAGACTGAGCTCTAAATTTTGCGCAATACAGAAAATTTGTAAAATTGAAGTGCGGGTTTTCTTTTATTTTTCCAATAATCTGATCTTTTGTAATTAAAAGACTTTAATAAGCGGCTAGAGCATATAAAATCATGTCGGAATTTGAGCAAATTCTTCTCTTTTTAATGTTTAATTAACCGTTTACCTGCCAATGTTCCAAAAATGGAACATGATATTTGAGTAAACAGTTTCCCTAAAAATAATGTTTCGATTACGTACTTTTTTATAAGCTTGTAAATCATTTTTGAACTACTTTTTGAATTTTAATTTGAATCTTTATCTATTTAAGTTTTTTTAATGATTTTTTTGAAACTTACGAATTTTTTAGAGTTTTGTCGCTTTTTACGCGCAAATTTACCAAAAATCGGCTTTTTCACAAAATTATATAATATTCATTTTTACATCTAAAGAATACTTCAATGTATAATGCTAAAATATTAGCTAATAACTTGGATGATATTTCAAAACGTTACGCAGGTTCAAAAAAGATTGTTCCAATTTTGGAACAATGGCGGTTCTAAGGAGTCGGACTTCCCGGAAATGTGTCACTCGGTTCTACGGGGAGAATTCCGCATTATTGCATTTTCTTATCTTTCTCTTTAAAGGTGGGGGGGATCCTGGGCCCATGTGCTCGTATCGTCGAGTCGACGAGACTAGTAGACCGATAGGCGGCGCTATCATCGAAAGGGAGCAATTTTTCGCCTTTTCCCCTATCGACTCGATTTCCGGTGTGCTGGTCTAGTCGCAGTAGACCCGCACGTGCGCGCCATCCCGTTTTCGTAGACCATTTCATCAACTGCTATGACCAGTCGAAAGCAAGATGGCTTACTCCATTCTAGGGGAATATTTGCGATTCATTTTGCAAATGCGATCGCTTGAAAGGCAAAGGGTCTTCTTCAATGCGCAAGTAGACCCCTTTGGATCTTAATTACCGGATTAAGGATTTGGTAGCCCATAGGCGACAGAAGTGATGGAACTCCCTCTACCATTTGGATTTTATAATAATTCTAATAATTAAAATATGATGTGCAATTATTTAATGACTATAATAACTGATCATACTGGCATTCACTAACTTTTAGTACATGTTACATAAAATAATGTTAGACTTAATCTGCTTAGGGAGCCTTTTTAAATATGGTTTCACCGATAATTTAAGTATAATTTTAATTCATAGAAATTCGCTATCATTAACACAGATATTTTAAAATTAAACCCATAATACTAAAATATGATAAAATATTTAATCAAACTTCAAATTTTGAAACATTTTACAAAAATGAACATAAAAATTTCTGTTCAAAAGAATATAAGGTTATACTTAATAAAATGCCGTAAGAACATTTATAGCTAATTTTTGAAACAATTTAAACATTGACTTGCCTCAAAAATGTTTAAAACATCTTCAAAGTTTAACGGTTTAAAAATGTCATTCACTGTAAAAATTGTTCGCCCGAAAATACATAATAATCTTCTGAAAATCATTTATCCTGAGTCTGACGTAAAATTATAGAGAACTAAAAACACGAAACTGCAAAGAACATTCTGAAATTGATAATGTGCCTCGGTCACCATTCGTGAGTACGCTGAATTACTATTTCTGGTACACAACGTTGAAGGTCAGTTCAGTTCAGCTCACGCTGTTGTGATTCCTGTGTCTTACCCCCCCCCCCCACCCATCCATTTACTGTTGATCATAAACTTTTATGCGCTGAGATTTTTTTTTTTTTTGAGGATTTTTCACGTGGGGGTCACTATTAAATTCATAAAACTTTTATTAATGTACCCTCGGTATGTCCATTTTAGCTCAAAATTGGGAAGGGGTAGAGCCATATGAAGGATCATCCTTAACTGGGAATATGAAATTCTAACAGTAAAGGGGGTTCGGGGAATGTCCTCAACCCCCCGAAAATTTTGAAAACTATATGCAAACAGGAGTATTTTGAGGCCTTTATAGACGCATTTGGACTGCAAAAATATTAAGAAACAAAAAAAAAAAGTCAAACAAAAATTTTAAAAACGTTTTTACTCATAAAAATGCAGAATTATATTTTTTAAATCCAGGGAGCAGGACCCCCCCCCCCCCCCCTTCCAACTAACGCCCATATCGAAGAGACACTTGTCGTCCTTCTCAAATGATGCTTACAAGCTCCTCCCCGCCCCCTGCATCTTCCGAAAAGGATCCTTTGAAAATTTAGAAGAAAAACTATTGTATTGTTTGAACATGGCACGAATTATGTTTCACTGTCGCAAGCTCCTTCCCCCCCCCCCTTCCCAAAAGGATGCGTTGAAAATTTGTAAAAGAAAAACTATTTTATTGTTTGAACATAGCTTAATATTTCACTTTTACAGGGTGAAAAAATTTCACGTTTTTTTAATTTCAACTTTTAAATTTTGCAAAATTTGCTGCCCCCTAAACTGCCTTCCTAGAAGTCCTTGCCTTCCACAGGAGCCGGCTACTGGTCAACGGCGCAACATATTCAGTATACCTCAATTTTATTGTTTCCAACAGTTTATACAAATAATTAATTCTATTAATCGGTTAGCAAAATAGCCGATCAATTATTAAATTGGAGCGCCAAACTAAGATTTTAATTCTCTTTCCAAAAGTTAACTTTTCTAAATTAAACTTTTTTTCCGCCCAGGGCATGAGCCGCCTCCCCCCTCCCCCCCCCCACTTTTTTTTCATTACTTTTACGCAAGCATTTTTATTTTTAAAGAAATGAACAAAATTGTTCTTTTGGACGTAAGCTGAACGAAAAAGCTTCATTGACTTAAAAAAAAATAGTTTCATGCATTACGAAAGAAGTGGATGTATGGATAAAGAAAGAAAGAAAAAAAAAACTCACGAATTCATAACCTCCATAATTTTTAAGTTTGTAAAAAGTATATAATCACATTTACAACTTCTTTCCGTTTGAAATTGTGGGGTTTTTTTTCTTCGACTCTTATTAGATCAATGTTAACATCTGCCACGAGTTGCAAGTAGAGATACGGAAAAAAATATACAATATGATAATATGAATCAATAGCCTTTCAGTGTCATTTTTAAAAGTAATCGGGCAAGCATCAAACATACAAAAATTTAAAAAGTAAGTGACAGTTTTTAAAAACGCACTGTCACTCACCTCAAGTAAGCGCATAGTTAGTTTTATAAAATGGAAGACTAAAATGAAATGTATATTAAACGCTTAAAAATTATATTATATATACGTACTATATAATTTAAAAGAAAATAGCAAACTCACAAATTAATATTAACAGATTTATATAAACAAATAGTAACCAAATTTGCACCAAGTAAAAAATATTCAAATAAATAAATATTAAAATAAAAAAAGGAGTGTTACGAGAATGAAATAAAAAGGTCACACATTGTACTTTGCTTTTATTATCAAAATTCCTGCAAAACTATAGGTCTTAGAAAAAAAAATCACTAATGAGACTATGTATGCAAATTAATTTTAAAATAATGATTTTTTTTACTGTTGATTCTTTAACTGAGCTTAGTTATTGAATAATGTGTATATTAGTATTTTTCTAACCATTATAGCTAACATATTGAATTTTTTATAGTTATATTTATAGCTAATAAAAATTTAAAACAACACAGTGGAGTAAAAAGGAGTTGTTCCTCATAAAATTATTCATGATAAAGTTGTCAGAAGGGAGTTTTTGTTTTTTTTAGAGTTCTTTAAAATCGAATTATTCAGCTACGCTAAGTATAGAAAAAATATGTACTACTAATTTACTTAGAATAAAAACGTAGCTATTTATATTTTGAAGATATCAAAGGCGCAAAATATAATCCAAAGAAATCAAATCGAAAAATGTATCCAAAGAAACAAAAACCACGATTTTTTGCGCGAGCCGCCGCCGATTGCTGATGGCAACGCGTAGAGCGTATGTCATTGGTCGGAATCAGTCATTCCCATACCCCCTCCGATGTCAGAAAATGAACTCGGCTGAAACTTGCGCGACTACTCTACGTGGACACCAGCACACCTATAGTAGACAAGCGACCGGTTCGTCGAGGGCTTGCTGAGGGGGAGAAAAGGGGAGCGACTTCGACACCAGCACAGCCATCCTGGATTGAAGTTTTCCTTCTGAACTTCCTGCTTTGAAGTTCGTTCGGCCGATGTGTCATGGTCTGAATAGACCGCTGGGCGTATAGAAAAGTGAAGAGAGAGGCCGCCGGGCGCAGCCCCTGCCAAAATGGCTTAGAGTCAGCACTACATAGGAAAATTTATTAAACTCTGTGTTCCAAGCGCATGCAAAAAAAAATAAAGATCTCCCATAGCTTTTTGTTGATGTATGCTGTGCTTACTATTAATTTTTTAGCAAAGCGTTTAAATTATAACTCATAGAATGTTTTTCTCCTATAATCATATTTATACCATCGACTTGTACAAGTTGATCAGGATGAAAGTTTTATCTATCTAATGTGAATAAAGGTTACAACTATATTGCTGTTTGGTCTCCACATGACATTTAGCCTCTTCTTCTGGCATTGGTGTAAGTTGGAGACTCATAAATTCTTGGGTAAAGTGAGTTTTCAAACTGCGACTTGTATTTTCAAAGAAAAAGTAACCGTAAGATGCTAGCTAAACAAGCCTTATATATTGTATATTCTAAAATTTTGTTTTACTCATTATTTTAATTACTCAAAGTAAGAGGAACTCAGTATGCAAAGTTTTACTTTTTGAGAATAACAATTGGCTTCAAACACAACTTCTAAAAAGTAATTGGGTAATTCAGTTTTTTCTCTTCTGAATTTTCAAATTTGATAATTTTGATTAAGTATTGGTTATTGGTAAGTCTTCTTAATTAGTGCCATCATTACCAGTTAATTAAACTTTTAAATACAATTATTCGTATTTAAAAATTTTCACAGTATGCACAAATTTCTAAAAATATAGCTCCCACCTCATTGTCCAGCATCTGTGACACTTCAGCCATCTCCTGGTGATACTGGAAAGCCATGTGGTGTAGATTATGAACTCAAAGCTTATGTAGCAGATAATGCTGATGAAAAAGCTCATAAAAGGTTTGTGTTTCAAGATCTTAATTACTATTTAATGTACTGCATTATAGCTAAAATTTGATTGCAAATGAATTGTGTTTGAATGCTTACACCCTGGGGTGCAAAATATGTCTGAATGCCTAAACGAGCTTCAGGGGTAATTTTTGTCTTAAAATATATATATGTAACATGAGAACGCAAGCTAAAGAATTAAGAAAACAAAAAGATGAGTTTAAAGAGAGAACTGTTACTTCAAGTAGATTTTGCAGAGAATTTCTCTATCAAACATCAAAATGAAGTAATGGCAGCTCATTAGAAGACATCTGAAGATGCTGCAGTAAATATATATACTGCTGTTGCATACTACAGGAAACCTGATGACATTCAGTTTGTAAAGCCTACATTTTTCTTGACAGGTCCAATAGAATTAAAGGGAAACCTTCCATTTTCAATTTCTTATAATGATAAAAAAAGATTAATCATGCAACATAAGAAGTTAAAAAATGTTAAAGAAATGGACATGTTACAGAAATTAGTCAGAATAAATAATTTGGATCTCTATTTTGCACGTCTTTTGATGGTTACTTTAGTCACACACCATTCTAAGTAAAAGTAGCACTTAAGACCAAAATAATTTTAACTTTAATAAATGGGCAATATATTTTGGACAGTGAATTGTTCACATTTTTCAAATATGCCAGCCAATTTTAAATTCTTATTCAACTTTCAGAAAAATTTGCCACATAACATCAGTATCATTTTTCAGGGTAGCAAAATTGTTACGTTAGTCAGTTTTATTTTTGTTAAAAAATATCTCTCAGCAGCAATTTTATTTTAAATTCTTGGTAGAATTGATATTTATCTACCATATACATGTTAAATCCACAAATAAAACTTTAAATTATTTTTTATTCTTTTTCTTTCAAGTAAAAACAGCAGTAAAATCAGCTCTGGAAGTTACGTTAGTCACTATGGAATGACCCACACATATCTAAAGGGAGAGCAGGAAAAAGAGATTTCTTTTACAATATCTTTATAGGTGGTAGAAGATATCCTATACCCCTTCAAAGGTAGCTGATATCCCAAACCCCTTCAAAGCTGGATGACATACCATATTTAGGAAAATTGTATTAATTACATTTTCATAAAAATTTGACTTACACCAATATGTTTCTCCCCAGCTCATATATACAGTAAAACCCCTCTATAACAGATATTAGCAAGATTAAAATATTTGTCTAATAGAAGGAGTGTCCACAAAATGGATTCTTGTTTTTGATTTTTTTACTATCTCTCAGTGTAATAATATTCATTTCACGTACTTTTGCATCTACTTAACTTTTTAATTAAGTTTTTAAAAATATTTATAAAAGTATTTATCTTAAGCTTCTTATCCAAAATCATAAGCCAAACATAAACATGATGATGCCAACCACGCTTTTTTGTTCAGATATTAGTAGATTAATCGTTTTTTTTCAATTCTGAAATTCAAAGCATCGAGGACTGATTGCTTTCCCCCCTTCTTTATGACTGAATTGATGAATAATGCAGCCAATCAAGCATGATACCAGTACATTTTTTTTTTCAATTGTAAAATTTAAAGCATAGAGGACTGATTGCTTTCCCCCCTTCTTTATGACTGAATTGACGAACAATGCAGCCATAAGTTGATCAGTTTTCTTTTTATTTTCTTTTCTTAGTGTCCATTTGCCAACCGTTCTGAAAGAAAAATGTTTTTCTTTTAAGTTGCAATTGATCTGTTTATCCAACACCAAATTTATCTGTAACGTCCCATACATCTATTTAATTTATATTATTATTGTTATGTTTTTTTTTTTTTTTTTGAAAAATTATTCCTTCAATTTTTTTTTTCACTGAAAAACACAACAAGGCCGCTTAGTATCAAGTCATTCATAGAACACTTGAATTACTAAGTAATTTTGCCGTTTATTTCTAACTTTATATTAACCTTTTACATGCCAACGTTCCAATATTGGAACATCAAATCTAAAAATCTGTGAAAAATATAGTTTTATCGGTATTGCGCTGCAAAAATTTCTGTGTGTATTTCAACTATTGATTGATTTTTTGACATAATTATTATATTACTGAAAATAGTGGTATCAACAATAAAAAAATTGTAATTTATTCATTTTTTGTACTTTTCATCAAGCAAGACTAAAAAATTCATACAAAATTTGAAATTTAATTAAAAATTTCACAACTAAGTGAGAACAATTAAACATAGTCGTATTGTTAATTGAACATGTTTTATTTTAAAAAAATTATGTTAATATAACTTTTATTGGCAATGAAATTTGCATGTTCCAAAAATGGAACATTGGCTTGTAAAGGTCTACATTTTAACACATTACAGTTCTTTTGGTTACATTGCATCAAACAAAGAAAGACAATTCTTTAAATGTTGGAACTCATAGTAAATGTTAGGCAGATTTGTTTAATGACTGGTTGTTTACATTCTGTTCCCGTCTGCCCCCCCCCCCCCCATTTCCCCATCCGCAGCAACCCTTCCTGTAACCTGAGGGGAAGCACTTGACCTGAAGAGGATTACTTTTCTCTAAAAACCCCATGTTTTTTGATAGCTAGACTTCGTTTATGACTTAAGGCGTACAAATTAGGATAAAGTAGTTCATCATAGTGATGCTAGTGAAGACAACACAGAGAAACACATGTTTAGGGAATCGTGAGAAAGACTTTTAGCTATTTTTCTTCTCTGTGCTTTTACACAGTTTGTGAGTATTCCTTACACTGATTTGATGTTTCATTCAAAACCTTTTCGAAATATAGACGAGGCACTGGATTATTTTTGTACAGTATCTGCTGATTCTGAAAAATATATTGCTATTTGTCAATTGCCTCCAGAAAAAGTGGATGCTCAACAGATGAAGAAGACATTGATGAGCACATTTTTGAGCCCATTCTGCCAGCCGATGTTTGTCTAATATATATGGCTGATGCTGCTGGCTGGATTTTTCATTTACATTCGCACAAAGGTGCAACAGCAGAATTGCCCTATCTCTATTTTGGGAGGGAGGTGACCTTGCATTTACTTCGCATGAAACCGAAAATCCATTGTGTCCCTGGACCTCGAATACATCCTTCTGAAGCTTTAAGCAAATCTGATGCATATTATTTTGTGCCTACATCACAAGTTTTGCTGTATGCAAGAAGAATACCACAAAAAAAATGTTTTGAGTGCGACAAAAGACTGCGCGAAGCACGCTTTCCTAGCTACCATGGACAGTGGAAAAAAAGTCAGGACATTGAATCCACGAGCATTTATAATAACTATTATATTTTGTTTCAAAGAATTTTAGTAAGATTTGTTATTCATACATTATTTAACTTTTCATTCACATTCTACTTTGTGTTTTCCAAATATGGCACAGTGATACTTATTGCTTTTCTAATGCAAATTAATTTCCGTTTGTTTATTTTTGATGTCTTCAAAAGATAATAAATAATTTTATTTCTCTAAATATAACTCCTGGTTATCAGCAACAAATCATTTTTAGAATTCAGCTTGTTAGACTTTATTATTTGAAGCTTTGTTGCATATGCAGAATATCTATAGCTGAAGAACTTCATGAAAACTATCCCTGGAATTACGGTACAGCTTGGCTATTTTCTCCTGGAAGTAGTGCTAATCACAAAAACCTTGTGTAATTTGCCTACAATTTCTTTAACATTTCTCAAAAAAACATTAGTTTGGACTTAAAAAGTGCAAATTAACTTTTTTTTAAAACATGTAAAAAAACTAAGTGCTACCCGCCAATGTTCCATTTTTGGAACATGCCAAAAATCATGTACAAAATTTTTTTTTTAATAAAAAACTTACCCATAGTTCTCATATTTGCTTTATAAAGTGATTTTTAGCAATAAATAGTTAGTGGCATGTTCCAAACATAGTGTGGCATTTAAAAGGTTAACTGTTAAGAGTATTTTTTAAACTGCTCTTCAGAAATGCATAATTTGTCAGTAGTTCAGAATTTGAATAAGTCGGTAATAGGAGTTCTAGTTGAAAGAGAGAAAAAGAACAAAAATTGATTTTGTTGTGAAGCCTAAAATTTTTTATTCTGAAAAAAAAAATAAATAAATAAATGAGTAATATTGAAATTAGTTTACTTTCTTCACTGTTTGTATACTTTCTTCACTGTTTGTATAGTTTGTTTCAAACTTGGACTTCCCAATATTTAATTGGCAAATTTAAAATTTTTGCTTCAAAATACAATGTTTGCAGTCGGAGATCTATCAACATAATTTGCTCCTAAAATAATGTTTGCATCTGTAGTTCAAGGTGTTAATTTGGAGGGGTTTTACTATGTATGCATATCATAAAAGTTCTAGGGAAATTTTATGCTCATGAAATTCTTAATACTTTACATAGAACCTTCTCCCTCCTTACATAGAAATGAATCATTAAGAAAAAAAACCTTGAAAGTCTAATTCAGATTTTTTTGTTGCCATTAAAAAATATCTTTGCTATAAATTAATTCATCGCATTATTATGAACACAGATAAAACGCATATAATCTCTTTTCAAGTCTGTGTAATGCTTGATGTTTTATATGCTTATGGGTAAGAATAAGAGTAATGGATATGCTTAGAACGAAGTATCTTAGCAGTTCTTTCATAAAACTTAATATTTAAAAAGGTCGAGTTTTCGGAAACTTCTGACAAGCTTAAATATTTTCATAATGACAGTCAATCTCTGATATAACATCACTATTGAGTCTGAGTGTAATTTGGTACTGTATCAAGTTTGGCAGAGCATCGATTTATGAAGGAAATATTCAAATACAGAATGGTGATGTTAGAAATACGATTGAAATGAAACATGTTACTTACGTTTGTAGAACTCGGAACATATTAAAAATATGCTTCTGATGTTAAAAAACACATTTCAGAATTTAAACATTTTATTTTGCTCTATCTTTTCTTCTTTGGAAAAAAAAAGGCTACTTTGACTTTTTAAAAATAACTAATCTTTTCACATAGTATATTAGTCAAATTTATTTTATTACTCATCTTTTTAAAGGAATCTTTAGTTTGTGAATGCAGCCTTTTAACACTGAAAACTTGATGGAGGTACGTGATGCGCTGGGGCTAAAAACATAGGATAAATGTATCTTTTTGAAATTGTTTGAACTTGTCATTACAATGCAAAGGAAATTTCCTTCTTTCATATTGGAGATCAAGTGAGCGCTACCAAGGCAAAATATAAATTTGTGGCAAAAGTTACTTAGCAATGGAGATATTGACTTATTTCACTCCCTTCTCAGTTTATAACAAGCTTAGCTCATAAAATTGATGCAGATAATCAGAAATAGCACTCGGAATTTACAAGTGGGACAAAAAAAAAAAATTGTATTTTAACAAAAATATTGGTTTGCTAATGTTAATTTTTACATTAATTCAACATCCATGCAAAGTAATCATATGTAGGTGGAAGAAAAGTTGAAATTAGTTTCAGACGGATCCTTGAAAAATAAGCATAAGAAGTGTAACTTTAACATCATTCTGACTGTAAATTGAACATATCCAGTTTTAACAAAGAAAGTTCGGAAGAATTATAATGATAATATGATCAATTTCCTCCTCTTCACCGGTTGTAATGAATCATGTTATACATGATATAAATTTTATTTATTTTATTTATATAGTACTATTATTGATGAATTATTGTTTTGTTTATTATTACTTTTTCTATGCATTAAAAAAGGAAAAATACATTTTGATTGTTATTAAACTATACATACACTCACGGACATTGAAAATAACGCACCAAGAAGGAATCATCGGATTCAAATGAAATTTATTTCGGTGAACGATAAAGATGAAAGATCAAAAAAACTAAACAACTAAACAATTAGATGATGATGAGACCCCTCTAAAACTCACTTAATTGTGAAAAATGTCTTCTTCGAGGTCTACCTGGCATTCTATACAATTTGGTACACCTTATAGCGTCGATTCGTGGTCGTCACGTTTATGAATCTTCCACAATACACCGGTTTATATAGGCCGCTTTTCTTGATTGCAACGGCAGTGCAGTGTGCGCGGTCGCGCGCATGCCCACTAAACTTACATCATTTGCATACCGGACGTCACTCTACTAATTTGCATAGTTTCGAGGCTGTAGCTCGCTTCCTTCTTTGTGCGCTATTTTCAATGTCCGTGAGTGTATATATATTTTTTCTTCCAAGGGGTACTTAGCCTTACGAAACTTAGAGTAAGGGGTACACAAGTGTCGAAAGTTTGGGAAACACTGCTTTATATGGTGGGCTCTATCTGGGTTTTTCTGTATACAGGATAGAGAATCGACATTAACTCTTAGGCAACAGAAAATAGTTACAATGGTGTCACATTTATAAAGTTGGGAAGCAATAATTAAAATATCCATTAATAGTTTTGTTAAGTTTTACTAATATTTTAATAGCTACCTACCATTAAATATTTATTTCTAGGAATTCTGTGCGCTTGGCAATACGAAAAATTATGTATGCTCCTAGTCGACAAGGTGAACAGCCAAGTGTGGAAGTGAGCAAAGATTTCATGATGTCGCCAAACAAATTGCATTTGGAGGCTTCCTTGGATAAAGAGGTCAACAACTATAAACAATATATATATAATAGCAAATTTAATGTTCTTAAGGATTATACTTGTAAATGAATGTTGATTTCGGCCCTTTGGCAGAATATTCAGCCTGGCTGAATATTGACCTTATAACATAGCGGAAATTAGAGGAGATCAAATTCTGCTGAATATTGATTAACTGTTTGTTTGAATACTTGTACTGTAGTGGCAATAACAGAAAGCAAGAAATTTGTAAATTTTAATCATTTTAATTTCTATTACGGTTCTGGAAAAATGACATACTAGTCTATAATTTTCATAAATAAGAATAATTTGAGTATAAGGTACTATTTTTAAACATTGCTTTTAGTTTGAGCTCTTATACAGTCAAAACGGTTTTCGAGCGATCTTTTTTGTGCGAGTTTCTTTTTATGCAATTTTCTTTGTTAATGAAATTTTTTTATTTATATGAAGAATATAAATATCTTTCTTGGCTTAATTTTTCAATGTAGACTTAAAATTCATAATACCACACACTGGTTTCCAAACAATCATTACTTAAATTATTTATAGCAATTGAGTATTGCTATATTTTAGCAAAAAATGTATGTAAGATACACCTAATTACATATATTTTTTATTATAAAATTGTATTTTATTAAATAATTGTATTTTGTAGAATATTGGTTCTTCTGGGTGACTTATACAATAGAGTGTTGTTTATCCTGACGCCTCTTAACCGGATGTCCAATCAACCGGATTGGTCAGGAGACCATGCGGTTTTTTTCCTGTGGTTTGTAAAAAAAAATTACACGAAAACCCCGACTTTCAGGTTCTCTAAAGGAGGTCGAAAACCTGTTTCCTTTGCCTTTTGGCATTCCAAGAAAGGGGGATCAGCCAAGGCCATATTCAGAGGGGAGCCTTGAAATCCCAAAATTTTTCTCAATGTAGCATATATTTCTCCCCAAAATTTTCCTTGACATCAGTGTATTCGAAGTTGGCCCCCCCCTTCCCGAAAATAATTCTGGCTACGGCCTTGGGATCAACTCTTCCCCCTTCCACTCGGGTATGTTCAATTCATTTACAATTAGTATGGGGAGTTGAAGGAACTGAATAAAAGGATTAAGATTCTTTTTAGTGGAAGAATTGGAGCAGAAATAAAGTATTGAGACTAATAGAAGAAAATAGTTGAAGTACTGCATTCACAGTCAAGAGGTCAAGTTAAATTATCTGTGCTTAACTCATCAATTTTCAGGAACACTGTTGAAAATTTCACTTGGCTAAAAGCTAAACTGTGCACCTCGCGAAATGATCACGTGGTTTCATATTGTCCACACACGTGTTACACAAAGCTAAAGAAACACACAGTTTTCCAATTACGATCTGTAAGTGTAGAAGGTGTTTTTAAGACATCTCTGTGAAGGGCAAAATAGTAGTGTTATCTTTAGATCAAAACATAGAAATTGTTACAAGATTGAAAAAGGAGAAAATTGAAATAACATAGCCCTTGAATATGGCATCGGCACATCAACTGTCTCGGATATTAAAAAAACAGCGATGCAATTTTAAGCTTTGTATCAGAATTTTACAAACTGAAAGGGAAACGATTAAAAGAGCCTCTCTATGCAGCAGAAGGCTATCATTAATTACTTTACATCACAATGATTTTTTAAATACAGTACAGTATATGAATCATTTTTATGTATAGTGCTACTTCTGTATCATTTCTGTAAATATTAAAAAATAATTTTTTAAATGAAGAAAAAACTTCCAAACACGCCCTTTGAAATGTGATAAAATATTCACTACTGCAAATGTCAGTCCTAAGCCTGGAAAATGTGTGAAGGGAAGCCTCCTGAAAAACCTATCCTTATTTGTACTTTAAAGTTGTCAATCCGGTTATCCAGATTTTTCCTTGACTGGATCTACCTCGGTCCCGACCAGTCTGGATAATTGGCGCTCTACTGTAGTTGGGTTGATTTGGACATCTTTTATATGAGTATTATGCATATTAAAAGATGTTTTTACCCTTTTCTGTCAAAGTTCTATTAATAAGCTTTTAATAAATATTTTCTAAGAACAAACATTTGCTACGAAACAATGAATATAGTAACACAATTTATTAGGGTTTTTGAAAATTAAAACTATACTTTTGGTTAAAAACATTAAAATTTACTATTGAAAGGGAAATTTCTCATGTTTTAAACTTGAAAGAAAATCTATAAAAGTGTAAAAAAAAAAGTTTTATAACTTTTTAAAAATAATTTATTAAAATTGTTTCAAGCAAGGTAAAAGTTCCTTAAATATGGTAAATTTTTACTCTGGAATGAATATTTTTTTAAATAATGCAAATGCTGGCATAAATCACTTGTATTCATCTTATTGGTGAAACTATAAATTTTGTTGCTTTCAAAACAATATAGAAAGTACATTAATTTTAAAAGTTAATTTTTACACATAAACTAATTAAAACATTAATGGCTTTTGCTGTTTGACAATTTAAAAAATATTTCAATTCCAAAGAAATTGTGAACCTTTTTTGATACATAGCCAAAGATATTACCAAATATTTCTTATTCAGCAGAAGACATTGAATATTTGTTTTTAGCTATTCGGCCTACACTATTCATTGCGTCCCTAGTCTAAACTGAAGAAATAATTGCATTTGTTTGTTATGTTAGTTGTGTAAACATCGATCCATTCCATTGATCAATCGCAATTGATTCGTAAAAGTGAAGTTGGTAATAAAAGTTCAATTTTGTTCACTTAACGTAAGTAAATATTTTTGAAAGATTTTACTATAATTTTTTTTTAGTATATAGATAAATATATAATTAATCTTAAAAAAGTGTTTTAGTTTCAACATTACCTACCACATTATGATGTACACTTTATGATACCAAATATTTTCAAGGGTCTGTTTAATAACCAGATTTTTTAAATTTTAAGTTATTGAAAGTTTTTGAGATCGCAACTTTTTTTTAAGTCCTCAAATAGGACTTATCATCATAGGTACGGTTTGTTTTCTTTCTAGTAATTTAATATGTGTATCTTTTCAGCTGTATCACCATGGGGAAGATATTGCTGTCAATGTTCATATAGCTAACAATTCCAATCGAACAGTCAAGAAAATTAAAGTTTCAGGTAATGCATTAAATGTATTTTTATAGAAATGATTTTTAGATGTTGTTGAAATTTTTAGATAGTTATAAATCAAACTTAGCATAAGCTTGCAGCATGTAGTTGATGCTGGAGTATCTTATTAATTATGTCTTCAATCAAGTGTTTTTATCAGTTATACTATGAATAGTTCTTTGTGTTAAACATTGTTTAGTTTTTAGCATGTTAGTAAGCCTTTTTTTTTTTCTGCAGTTCGACAATTTGCTGACATATGTTTATTTTCTACGGCTCAGTATAAATGTACAGTTGCAGAAATTGAAAGCGAGTAAGTTATTCTATGAATAAATGAGTTTTTGTTTGATGCTATTTTTTTGATATGAAATAGAAAACTTTGATATTCATGCAAAAATTATAAATGAAGTCTATAAACAGACTTGGACAAATATCAAAAACTTGAAAATATTAAGATCGGGTAATTAATAAACTATTGGGTAAATACTTGAAAAATTACCTTAAAATGTCAATAATTAGTGCCTTTACTTTAAAAATCAATTCTCATTTAATTTATTCAGACAGAAATCTAGAGTACAGTCCTGCTAACAATACAAAAAGGTGAGAAATCTTTGAAAAGCAAACAGATGTTGAACAGTTTTCATTCATTTATTAAAATATTTTTCTTTACGAAAAAAAACTTTTCATTGCATTATCGAGCATTTTTGGTTTTCATGCTGCATGTACTTTTGATCTTTTGCTTTAAAACTTTCAATTGCTACAATTTAAAGTTAGCAAATCAATTTGACTACTAAATACAGTTAAACTTGGTTATAATGACATGGTTTATAGCGATAACTCTGTTATAACGTCAAGAAATTCCAGTCCCTTCATTCGCTAATCAATAGTAATGGTGATCGCTTATAGCGTCACTTGGCTATTGCGTCATAAATGAATGACGCTATAACAGAGTTGCACTGTATATTATTAAAAAGGTGATCCTTAAATATGTATAAAACGCAAAATTAAAATAAATTTCGTCATTCTGCTATCCTTTTTGAATAATAATGTAACTTGATAGACAATTCAAATATGCACTTTGAATTTTGAGAAATAGTTAGAAAATAACATGTGGAACCAATTAATGTCAGTTGCTTCTAAAAATGTCTGCGAAAAGATAGGATGCGTACAGTTCATCTTAAGGTTTATCTTGTGTGCATCTAATGTCAGGAAATCAACCATCGAATATGAAGTAAGTGCTGTCTTGTGCAATTACTCTAATTCTACAAAATATTGTAAGTTATAAAGTTGTTCATTAATACATTATAAATTTTTCCATCTATTCTTATTGTCTGTCTATCTATCTGTTATTTGTCTATTTATCTATCTACATATATATCTATAATAATGTTAAAATTTTTATAAAATATATATTTTTTCAGAGATGGTTGTCCGGTTGGTCCAGGTTTTACTCTCTCCAAAGTGTACTATCTCAGACCTCTATTAGCTAATAATAAAGATAAGAGGGGTCTAGCACTTGACGGACAACTGAAGCACGAAGACACTAATTTGGCTTCTTCAACTATGTAAATAAGTATTTGATTACCTGTTTATATTTAGTAGAAATGAAGAAAAGATGATCTTCTAAAGAACTAATTATTTATCCTTTTATCCATCTCACTTACTTGCATTGTTGAATGACCTGCTTGTATATACTTTTGCTATTTTATAGCTAGATTTTTGCCATATTCAATTGTAAAATAAAATCTTGCCAATATAGCTGAAAAATCTCCCTTGGATGTGTAACTTGTGCAATCCGTGTAACAGCAAAAAATAATTTTTTCTTGTGCAGTGATTGTTCTACTTTTGTACTTTTGAAAAAGTGCTATTAACATTACATTATTTTCTTTAAGAATTGCTGATCCTGCACAGAAAGAGAACCTTGGCATAATTGTCCAATACAAAGTCAAAGTGAAATTATGTCTTGGGCCTCTTGGTGGGTACGTATAATTTTGAATTCATCTAATTTCAATTTCTTTTAATGTAAAAAAGAACTGTCTTGCTTTACTACTCAGTGTTGGTCTGTATGAATTTTGTTGGTAGATTTCCTGCAAGTTTTTCTGATTTGAAACAAGCTCTTTTTTAAATTTTTAAAAAAAAGTTTTTAATTTTTGGTTTTAAAATCAAAATAATTGTCACTCTTTCTTAAATCCACTGCTGAACACAAGTCTCGTCAAAAATAACATATGCATTCGGTTAATTACACCTGATATAAATTGAACGCGTCCTCATCAATAATAAGCACTGTATTATAATTTTCACAATCTAATCCGAAATTCTTATTCAGTGCTTGTTCATTCTATTCAGTGCTGGTGATGCTATTTACTTGGTATAAAAATTTGAAATTAAAATGCTTTTTATACAAAAGAAATCAAGTGTATTTCTCCTTGGACCTACTAGGTGAATAAGAATAAAAGAAGTCTGTTAGAATTCATAAGATGTGTCTGGTTGTCTTAACAACCCTACAAACCTAGCCAGGTTCATCCAGATCTGTTTTTCATGTATCAAGTAATCCCTATAAGTTTGCTTTTCTTCAAGTTTAACACATCTCTTAACACAAAGGAAAGTTATTTGTTATAATCTAGCTGGAATATACAGTAGTGTGCAAAAGTTTTGGGCCATCCTATTTTTCATACACATTGCACAGAATTATGATGATTAAAGAAATATAAACAATCAATTATAATAGATATTCACTTATATTTGAAAAGAATGAGTTACATACATTGATCAGTGATGCCGCTAGACTTAAGAAACTATGGGGCCCTTGGACCCAGGGCTTCCAAATTTATGGGTCCCTTTCTCCAAAAAGCGGGTCAATATCCCTAAAATAGTATATCATGATTTTAAATATATCAGGGGTGGTTACAGTAAGGATTTGCATTTCCTGAACTTTAAAAAAAAATTCCAGAACCTTGATTTTTTTTAATAGGTACTAAGGTACTGTATTGTCAGACATAAGACGAAATGTGATTTAATAAATTGTACTTTATGAAAAATACTTGGATCAGACAGAAGTGGATAAAAGTTCTTATTTTAACAGGGGTCGCACAGTGGAAAATGTAGAAAATATAAGACAAACAGAAAAATTGTTAAAAAAATTGTGTACTATTTTAATAAAATGTGGATTATTAAAAGAAGTAATACTATAACATCTAAATAATCATCAGGAAACGTTAGTAAAATTATTTACATGTATTTAACACATCTCTTTGGAATCTTCAGTTTATTATTTCCTGCATCAATCATGGCTTTCGCTGCTTCATTATCTTGCATAATTTTTAATTTTAATGCTGCTTGCAGTCTTTTGCTTCCTTCATCTCCTATGCAATAAGTGCAGAAAACACCAAAATTCGTATTCGCGAATTTTGCGTAATTGATAGGGTGGAAATTAAGAGCTTGTTGTTTAAAGAATAAATCAACTGCTGGAAGCGCTGAAACTTATTTTTATTTATTCAGAATAAAAGCAACGATTAACAAAAAACATAATTGCAAAAACTAACCTTTTACAAAAATCGTAATCGCGAAAATGAAACTACACATTTCTGATTGTAATTACATTTCATATCCCTTCTTTTTAAATCATTTGTATCTAAAAGTCTGTGGCAAAAAAATTCCAGATTTTTCTCTTCTGAAAGTAGATAGATCGAATTGCATGAGGGTTTCTGTTTATTTGTTTGAAAGTTGAGGGTTCAGCTTACATGCAAATTGACTTATTATGCAACTATATTCGGTAAGATTTTGATAAAAATAAGAAAATATTTTATTTGTTAACTTCTTAATTAAACCTAAAAATAATTGAAATGAAAAAAATATGATTACTGTAAAGCAGCGTTTCCCAACCAGGGGTTCGCGTAGTGCTTGAAGGGGGTTCGCAAAAATAATATTGCAATGGCGGGATTTTTTAACAGAATAATAACATAGCATATTACGACAAAACGTAAAAAGGATTTTTTTTTATAAATTGTTTTCCTGATAATGTGAAAAAGTTGTGGAGTGGCATAACAAAACACTTATTTCTATTTTTGCCTGCTTCGAAGATGTGAATCACGTAGTGGTACCAGAGGATATTCATTAATTTATTTTAAATTTTGAACTAATGTTTTCCCTACCATTTCCAATTTTTTCCACGCTAGCACGAAGAAAGTCGGAAATTAAAAACAAACCAAAATATAAAATTTTTGCATTATTTTTGGCTCAATCCTTACTTTTAGAACCAGAAAATAGTTATTAATTTCAAATTTTGTACTCTCATTTATCAAACTTTATTCCAACTTTTCTGCAGTATCGCAATGAGAAATGTGAAAATATGCAAATTTAATGTTTCTAAAAATGTCTAGTATTACTTTTGTGAATTTTGTTCATTTAACTACGAAAGTGAATTTGGAAGATATTTATTGATAGATTTAAAATCCTGTAAGTATATTTTTCATGCCATTCCAGAACTGTTTCACATTATGGGTAAAATTATTATTTTTTAAAATATTTTTTTGCAAATATATGTTTACTACCTTATTAATAATTCAAAAAGAACAAATAACAAAGAAGTAATACCTAATGAAAAATATATATATTCATTTTCCTGTAGTTATTATTTTAGTTTTTATTTGAACTTTGACGTTTTAAAATTGTGTTTTCATTTCTTGTAATGAATGAGTTGTGTGCAACATGGAAAATAAATGTGCTAACAAAGTTTAACAGTTTTGTTACCCATTACTAATGATTACTAAAAGGGGTTCGCCATTTTCTTTTAGATTTTGGGAGGGGTTCGCAAGGGAAAAAAGGTTGGGAACCACTGCTGTAAAGGATGCAGAAAGTTTATTAAAGTTTAACTTGAGGGAAAGCTTGTACGAAGATAAAAACAACAACGTAAAAAAGCAAATTCAGAATAAAAAGAAACGCTCAACACGCAACTAGAAAGCTGTTCACTCACAGCTTTCTAGTTGTGTGTTGAGCATTTCTTTTCTGCACTGATGAAGAGGCTCCATTGTAGCTTCGAAATAGCTATTTGCGATACTTTTCTGAATTTGCTTTTTTACGTTGTTTCTATCTTTGTACTTGCATTTTAGCACAAAGCATTTTGATCATTTGTCTTATAATTTCTGTATTCTTTGGGATTATTAAAAACTGGAAAGCCTTTGGAAATGCAAGCTTATTTTTAATCATTTTATTATTCAGAGTTTCCGTTCCATTCCCGTTTCTGAAATTCAGTTTTGTTTGAAAACATCAGTGAATTGACATTAGTTCCGAAAAAACAGAGACTATAATAAACCAATTATGGGTGGAGGGAGGGGGTGGAAAAATCACATATCAAAGAATTTTTGTCATTTTAGAGGGTCTTTTCCGTGTTTATATATTTATAAAGGACCCATCTTTGCGATCGTGAATTTTGTGAAAGATTCCTTTTTTTCTGAACCTGCTTAATTTTTATTTTTTCCTTGCTGAATATAGATTATCTAATCATCTTTTATTATATAGTTACTAGTATTAGATCATGTTCAGACAATTTAGTACAGTAGCCCCTCGTTATATCGCGCTTGTCGAGGGACAGCAAAAACGCGCGATATATCCAAATATGCGATATAACCGATGCCATTAGAAATAACTCAAAAAATACAAGTAAATTGAGTGTCAACGTAAAAAATTAATTTAATCTTACATAATGACAACTTTCTTAATAAAAAAAATCTTAATAAAAATCCTTGGGCAATAGACATCCGTCTCTTTCACTCTATGAGTGTTAGGATCAATACAAAAATAAATGTCAAGTAAAATGTCAACTGGTTTGAGTAGAATCATTCTGTAGGCATGTAAGTTGGGGAGTAAGAGGAGAATTGTTTCAGCTTTTAACTGCAGCAAATTCAGAAGAAAGGAAAACGTTCCTGTTCAATGGCTTTGTTTAATGGGGGAAAAGGGGCTTTACTGAGAAATGCAAATTTTTATGTTCAAAAACTCAAACTTTCAAGAACTCAAAATTTGGGAGACATAGACAAAGCGCGATATATTCGAATGAGCGAAATAACGAGGCGTAATCTAACGAGGGGTTACTGTAATATTTTTAATTAAAAAAAAAAAAAATCCCACTTAAACATTTCAGCCAAGTTGGGAAATCTCACCTCGTATTTTTCCCTTAGTGTGAACCCTGCTAGTGTATGTTACAGTATGGTGATTTAACTATCAAATTTCTTTAATGCCTTTAAAGAACAAATATTTGTACATGGTTTATGTGCATGTAAAATGAATTCTTTATCAAATTTATTTATTTGTTGTTTTCTTGAATAAACAATTTAATTATGAATTTAGGGAGAAAGAAAAACTACCTTCTAAAAATGCAGACAAGATACATTTCAGGCAATATGTTACTCAACATAAATTTTTTACAAAATGATTGTACTTAGTATAAATTTGTAGTTTTAAATTGCTTGTTTACATTTGCTTTAGAATTTTCATTTTCTTGTAATTTCTGGATCCAAAAAAAAAAAAAAAGTCCTTGGAAATAAAATCAGTGGTTTTGTTCTCATATGAAATTAAAGTACAACAGTTTGGTTACTGTGTAAATTTTTTATTGAGAATTGTTTTTACAATTATTTTAAGAGAAAATATGCAATGCAAAATCACCTATTTGCCTAATCTTTGTGTGTGTATATATATATGTACATATTTATAGTTACAAACTGTTGTATAGTAATATATTTGCAGTTATTAAAGCTCTCCTCTTAAGCAAATTGTAAATTATTTGTATTGCTCTATTGCAGCATTTCTTAATTTTTCTGATGCACAGAACCCTTTTTAAGGTTAAATTCTACCATAGGCATTAGCATGATATTGATAAAATATTAGGAAAACAAATCATTTGCAATAAAAATGACAATTGACAGCCTGAAAGTGTCATGGAACCCTTGAGTTATCTCTGTTGAATCCCAAGGTTCTACAGAATTCAATTTAACGAACTCTGCTGTAGTGAATGTGTTATATTTATTTATATCATTAAGTTATCGCATCGAGAAATTAAAAAGCAATATAGCTACTATTCTTTTTTCTTTAGATTACAAGTTTTTTCATTACTACCTAAAATCTATTATATTGTTTTTGTCATGTTCTCTTTAAAGTAAGTTACAGTGGTAATTGACATAGCATTATATTTGTATGCTTGATTCTAAATATATATGTATTTTTTATGCCTTAGTGACTTAGTTGCAGAACTACCATTTATTTTAATGCATCCTAAGCCTTTGGATGATCCTCCTCCACATGCTGCTAGAAGTATAAGTTCAATTCCAACTGTTCAAAGTGATGAAAATGTTGGAATTGAAACAGATCTTATCCGTCTTGATGCGTAAGTAGATCAAATTTGAATGTGTGTGTACATACATGTAATTTAATCAAGAGCTTATATTTTCATTTCTTAATGTTTTGTTTTCATGTAGAGCTTAATGAATGAATAGCTTTCATTTTTCTTAAAATCCAATTCTTATGGCCAATCAATATAATTTGAATGAATTTTTATCCTATAAGAAGAATGATCAAAAGAGTTTTGTGCTAAAATATGAATACAAGGAAAAAACATATATACAGCACAAATTGTATCCACCATCAGTAAAGGACATAGGTATTTCAAGGCTACAATAGAACCTCTTCATTAGTGCATGAAAGAAGAGAAAAGTGCTCAACACACAAGAAAGTTGCGAGTGAACCACTTGCTTTATTGATTTGACTGTTTATCCTGCTAGAAATTACTTTTATTTGTTACATGAAAATGTGCATAAGCTAAGAAAAAACTAATTTTGTTTTTCACAATATGAAAACAAAAGCCTAAATGAAACATACACATGTGAAGGATTTATTGTTAGTTTTCTGTACATTATTTAGTGGTGCACACACAGAGAGAGATAATAAGGTGAACCCTTTATTTAGTAATACAATTTATAACTCCTATAATATTTTTCTCATTTTTTAAAAATGATCCGTCTCATTATGGTCTCGCCAATGAAGCTAAAGGTTTTTCATTGCAACATTAATTTGTAGCTTAAGATATTTTATGTAAATAATTCATTAAATTTAAGTGCAAAAAATTCAGTGTGTTAATGTAAATAATTTATTACATAAAATACGTTATTTACTAACTCCCATTTTCCCTTTATAGTTAATTTTATGTTGAATCTCACAAATGGACAACCAAGCTTTGTACTTTTTTTCAATAATATAAATACAAATGTGATGACCAGCAACAGGCACAGGGCCCAGCTAGGCTGGTCCTAGTCAATTTAAGTCCACAATGAACATAAAGAGTTTTCTTAAAAGTTTTTACTCCACTGCAAGTAACAGTCATTTCCGGTAAACTATTTCAACTGCCTACAACCCTATTGAAGTAGTAATTTTTCCTAATTTCAAGATTAGCCCAAGATTCGAAAAGCTTAAAAGAATGACCTCTGCTTTCAGCACATAACTGTAGCCCATCAACATTTCCCATTTTAATGAATTTAAACAACTGAATCATGTCCCCTCTAACTCTACTTTGCTCAAGACTATACATATTGATCCCTTTAAGTCTAACCGCACAATCTAAGTCTGAAGGACCACTTACCAATCTAGTAGCCCTGTTTTGAATCCTTTCCAATAAGGCAATATCCTTCTTAAGATAAGGAGACCAAAACAGCATACTCCAAATGAGGTCTTACCAAACTTTTGTATAATAGCAATACAGCTTCCTTAGACATGTTTGAAATAGCCTTATTTGATAAACCCAAGCATCCTGTTAGCTTTGTTACTTACTATGCTACTCTGCCGACTAAAATTGAAATCGTGACTAATCAATACTTCTAAATCAACAACTGCTCCTGCTTCACTAATGATGTAACCTTGTAAGTAATAGCTTGCATGTTAATTCCCATGACCAAAATGAAGCACTTGACATTTCCCTATATTAAAAGACATGCCCCACTTAATTGCCCAACTAGAAATTTGATTTAAGTCCTCTTGAAACTGATTGACTTGTTCCTCCGTGTCCACAATTCCCATGATTTTGACATCATCAGCAAAAATATTGGTGTTCCCAGAAATACTCCGAGTAATAACATTATAACATTAATAAAAATAATAAATAATATTGGCCCTAAAACTGAACCTTGTGGAACACCACTCAAAACATCAATCCACTTAGAATAATTACCCTTCACTACTACTTTGTTTCCTCCCAGTCAGCCAATTTTTAACCCAAATTAAAGTTTTTCCACCAATACCAATATAAGCAAGTTTGCTAAGAAGAGCTTCATGTGGTACTTTATCTAACACTTTCTGAAAGTCGATGTAAACAACATCTATGCACTTTTTATTATCTAATGCCTTGGTAACCTTGTCATAAAAAATGTAACAAATTAGTTGTACAGGACCTACCCTTCCTAAAACCATACTGAATACCAGTTAACACTCCATTTGCCTCCAGGAAATTCACTATTTTGAATTTGATCAGAGTTTCAAAAATTTTACAAATAACTGATGTAGACCCTTTCTTGAAGAGCGGCGTTATGTTTGCCAGCTTCCAATCCACTGGCACAGTCCCGGAGTTATATGAAGATATGAAAATAGTTAAGACAACATCCACTAATTCCTCTATGCATTCTACTAAAATTCTTGGATAAACAGTATCAGGTCCTGGAGCCTTACTTGCTTTAATCTTTTTCAAATGAAACAACACATCATCTCTCAAAAATACAAAATCCTCAAGCTGTGTATTAGCTTGCGCCTCGCTTGTGTTAACTGTTAAAATACAGTTTCTGTTAAATACACTGGAAAAAAAATATTTTGAATATCAGCAATATCTCCATCATTTTGAATTAAGTTCCCGTTCTCATCCACTAGTGGAACTACCTGAGTATTACGAGCTTTCCCTGAATTAGCATAAGCAAAAAATTTCTTAGGATTCCTTTTGATATCTGCAAGCTTTTGCTCCATTTCCCTTTTCTTACTCTTTACCAAATAATTGAAAGTACGTCTAGCCTCCCAATACAAAATCCTGTCAGCATGGCACCCAGTTTCTTTAGGTTGCCGCGAAGTGGCCTACTTATAATTGAGAGCTTCTTTCACCTCTCTAGAAAAATAACCAAATCTTCCAAATTTTCGTAAAATCTCCTTATTTTCTAAAACGAACATAATTCCTCGCGGTTTTCTCCAATTTCAACTTAAACTCTTCCCACTGAAGATCAGCTTCACTATTCTCCAACCCAGAAGAAAAATCTCTTTCAAACCCTCCCTAAGTGCAACATAATCAACATTCCTGAAGTTAGGTACAAATCTGTTTCACCTTTGTAAGCATCAAATCTGGTTCGAAACCTAATAGTATTGTGATCACTATCTCCAATATGTTCCCATATACTCAAACCCCTGAACAAAACTCGACATCACAAAAACTAGATCCAAAATAGCATCATGCCTAGTCCCCTGTGTAACAACTTGATCCAAAAAACAGTCGCCAATCACTTTCAAAAAATCTTCTTTTCTACCATTGCTAGTATGAAAATTATTCCAGTCTATGCCCGGGAAATTGAAATCCCCCATCATGATGACAGAGCCCTTACCAGACATGTCCCTAATAACACTATACATTTCCAAGTCTTGATCCTGGTTAACGTTAGGTGGCCTGTAAACATTCCCCAAATGTAACGTCTTACCCTTATTGCTCAGCAACTCCACCCAAACCATTTCAATATACTTAGGCTTATTATTAATGACCAATTCATTACAAATAAAAGTCCTTAATATAGAATAAAACCCCTCCACCTTTCTTACCCAGCCTGTCTTGCCTAAAAAAAATCGTATCCAACAATGCTCACTAAATCCTTATCATCAGTAACCCATGTTTCTGTAATTCCAATAACATCCAACTCCTCACCTGCAATAACAATTTTTAACTCATCCATCTTATTCCTGATACTTTGAGCATTAGTATATAGAATCTTAAGCATGCCCATTTTGCTTGTCTTGAACATTTCATGATGTCTAAAATCACTATTAATAGTGTTACTATTGGCTTGATATTTTACCCTCATTTTTAAAACCTCCAGAACAGATATCTACAGAGTGACATTTTGTAATCCCAGTAAAATAGCCCTCATCCAAAATTAGTTTTTTGAATCTATAGCCTCCAAAATCATGTCACTAACCTTAACAACCCCCCTAGAACTAAAATGCAGACCATCCCTAGCAACCCAATAACATCAACAAACCTGATAGAATGCTTTTCACAAAGTTTCTTGAGAACCAGGTTCATTCTCCTAGCCTGCTGATTTAACCAGCCCCTATGAGCCCCATACCCGGGAAGCAAACCAACTACATGGACATCGGTCGAAAAGTTGGTTGCTTTATCCAACAGGCTCTCCCAATCCTCGGTGAACTCCTTGTTTGTGCTGTTACCGACGTCGCTAGTCCCCACCCATAGAGTAGTTGAATCTCCCTTTTTAAACATCCCCTTTTTCTACAACCTTATTAATATCCTTAACCCTTTGACGCGCGGTGGTTGCGCCCCGAAACCACAATTTTTTAAATTTTTTTCCAGTCTTCTTTGTGAAAACTTCTGGTTAAAATCAATCGATAACGATACTTTTACCTGTAAATAACGCCTACAGATGGCAGCAGCATATTTATTTAAGCTGTTACTTCTTCCAATTAGGCTTTTTTTATAAGTCGTTTTCAAGGACGCAAAATAAGTACTTCTTATTAAAATACAATCCCCTAAATTTCAGAAGTTATCCACTGTTTATCATCATTTCGATCATAAACAATAAAAATCTAGCATTAATCAAACTTTATACATGAACTATCTTTGTTTTTTTTTATAGAATTTCCCATGTGGTGTCACTGCGAAACTACCGCGCAATGTTTTTTTTACAGAATTTCCCATGTGGTGTCACCGCGAAACTACCGCGCAACTACAGCATTCAACTAGAGCATTCGGCATCCTACCGAGCGGAGCAGACATAAACACTCTTATAATGAGTGGACATAAATCCTCTTCGAATGAACACGAGCGGCTTTCGCTGCTGTGAAAGATAATGTTTATATATTCTAGAGATGTAAATAAAGCGGGATAGACATCTTCAGAAACATTTCCAGTAAACAAAAAATGATCTGCACATGGCCAATTCTTATAAAAGAACTTTCATTTCTAGAGATTTTGCTCTATGCTAAATGCGCTTATTTCTTACGCTGCTTTTTAGATTTTCTAAATTATTTTCTGTGATTTATACATAATGTAAATATATTTTATTTTTGAAAAGAGTAATCGTGTTTCAGTTTTATTTAAATTTATAATTATTGATAGCTATTATTTTTTAACATTTTGTAAATATTTTGTGCAACTGCTGAAATTTAAAATGCCTCGCAAAGGGCTAGGAATACCTGAGCGTAATTTCTGATTCTGAAGACTGATAAACAGTCAGAAACTGATGATCCTAAGTTACAGGTCCTTCCAGAATCACACAGGTGACTTGGGATAAAAAGAAGACTGTAACTAAATCCATTCCAGAATTTTCAGAGGAATATGGCCCTACCAATGAACCCACTTATATGGACGATCCAAAACCGGTGGACATTTTCTTGTCTTTTTTCACTGTTGCATTTATAGAGAAAATAGTATTTCAAACAAATCTATATCGCAATTTAATCTCACAAACCATATGTGCCAGAGGAAAAGAGACTGAAAAATGCGGAACACATGCCAGTGAAATGCAAACCCCGCCGGTGCGCGTTTTGCAGCACAGGGGAAAACCCCCATAGAACAAGGTACATGTGTGAAACATGCAATGTTGGTCTGTGCATGTACCAAAAAAACAAAACATGCTTTAAACAATTTCATAAAAAATAACTTTGATATTAAACACTTGAAAAAAAAAAAAGCTGGAGTGTTTATATCCTTATGCACATCTGTATGCTTTTGTTATTATAATAGAGAAATTACATAAATATTTATTTATTTTGTCACATACTGAAGGTTTATTTTTAAAAATATTGTGAAAGAGATACATATTGCGTTTTGAAGTAGAATTTATCATTGAAATCCCCAAATTACGCCTTTTATTGGAAATGCGAACGGAACAAGGTAAGTTGTTTTCTCCCTACTCTCAGTAAGTTTCAATGTGCTAGACGCGCGCTGGTTGCAAAGTGCAACCACCACCCACAGATGAATGGGCTAATGCAGATTTTTTAAAATTCATTTTTTATTTGTCTTTAGGGTCATAGCAATCGGTTTATAATGTTTTTTAAATTAAGCATCACAAAAATAATGTATGCTTCAAAGGGTTAACCCTATTCCCTGGTAAAGAGCACCTAGCCACATTACGCCTCGTTCTCCCTACCACATTACCTATCCCGCGTACCATAGAATCCCCCAAAATGACACCCGCCATTTTAGATCTACAGTTCTACCTTTCCCCATACCAGATCCTTCTCCTAAAACTTTACTCTCTCCAACAAGCCCACCATAAAAAGCTCCCACCTCATTTTGAAGTTTCACCCAAGTTATTTATAACCAATTGGGCTTCCAATGCTATCACCTTGTCATGCAAATCTACCAATTCAGTACATTTCATACAAAGATAATCCTGCTCTGTAGCTGTATCGGCAACTCCCTCAAATCTATTGAACATCTCACACCTATCACAGCAAACCCACCAACTCCCATTACCATTTTTAATTTCCTTCATTTAACGTACAACTCCCATAGCTAACCAAATGTAATGCAACAAGAAAGAAAAAGCAATACAATAGGCGGTGTGATTGGAAAGTTTTAAGAATGGGCTTGTAATTTCACAATGGCAGTACTTACCTGCTATTGTGATGCATCTCTTTCAAAAAAGTCCCCTTCTGACTGAGCACACAGACTCCAACGGTGTTTCCACATTTGGAAACATTCCTGGAAAAAAATTTTCTCGTGTGTGAAGGACGCTTGCCGGATTCGCCTGAATGTCTTCAATCGAGTCGAATTGCTTCCCTTTTGGTGAAAATTTCAGTTTAGGAGCAGGTCGAAGAATTTTTGACCAAATTTAGCATTCCTATGCTTCCACAATTGCCCCTATTCCCCTGATACAGCCCCTGTGGACCAGGCCCGTAGCCAGAGGGGGACCAGGTCGGGCAATGCCCGACCTGGAGAATGTTTTGCCCGTCCAAGCGTGATTAATTGGACCTTAATAATCTATGGTATTTCTGTTTTTAACTTTTTGATTTGTTTAAACGCAAAGTCATATCGAAAAATCCTGTTCCCGTTCACCTTTATCCCTTAATTCAAATTTTAGAAAAAATAAAAAACATGAATGTTTTCCTTTATTCAGCTCATTTTTTTTCCTGTTTTCAATCTAAACCAGGCACTAATAAAAGGATCATGGGCAGTCCAGTTTTTTACTGTGACATACCGATACATGTTTTATGCTTCAATATTTTACTTTGAATGATCATTCACATTAAAATTATCTTTAAAAAATTATCAATTTTTTATGTCATTTCATACATTTTATTAATTTACAAAAGACATTCTTAGAATAAGCTTTAAAAATTCAATTATGTCTTTTGTAAGTTTTAATCAAGTATTTCTTTTAAGATCAAATAATTTCAGTATTGAATTAAATTAGTATTAGTTTCATTAATAATTGCTTAATTAATCAATTAATGAATTAAATAATTGCATTAATTATTAAATAAATTATTAATTTAAATTTTAAGAAAATGCCCAAAATGGAGCATAAATTCTAACATGTTAGAAAAAAATTGAAAAACTAGTCTGCCCCTCCTGTCCAAAAGTTTGCCCCTCCTGGAGTCAGAGTGTGGCTACAGGCCTGCTGTGGACTCCTACCTGTTTCCTAAACTGAAATTTTTACTGTCGAGTCAATTTGCTTCCCTTTCAGTTTAGGAAACTGGTAGGAGTCCGCAGAGGCTATATCAGGGGAATACAGCGGTTGTAGAAGCATAGGAATGCTAAATTTGGTCAAAAATTCTTCTACCTGTTTCCTAAACTGAAATTTTCACTGAAAGGGACTCTATTGAAGACATCCAGGCAAATCCAGCGAGCGTCCTTAACACACTGGAGAAAATAAAACTCCAGGAATGTTTCCAAAAGTGGAAATGCTGTTGGAGTCGGCGTGTTCAGTCAGAAGGGGACTATTTTGAAGGAGATGCATCACAGTAGCATGTAAGTACTGCCATTGTGAAATTACAAGCCCATTCTTAAAACTTTCCAATCACACCTCGTATACCACTCGGCAAATCTATGATGTAAATTACATAGAAAAATACAAATTACAGTGGAGCTCCGCTTATCTGGACGCCGCTTAACCAGATGTCCAATCAACCGGATTGGTCAGGGACCATGTGTTTTTTCCTGCGCTCTAGAAAAAAATATACGAAAATCCTGACCTTAAGATTCCCTGAAAGAGGTTGAAAACCTGCTTACTTTGCCTTCGGTGCTCCAAGAAACAGGGATCCTCCCTCCGCTCAGATGTGTGTGGTTCAGTTACAATTAGCATAGGGGTAGAAAGAGCTGAATAAAAGGATTAAGCTTTCTTTTTGAGGAATAGGAGCAGAAATAAAGTACTGAAACTAACAGAAGAAAAATAGCTGAAGTACTGCATTCGCAGTCGAGGGGTCGAATTAAATTATCTCTGCTTAACTTAATTTCCAGGAACACTGTTGAAAAACTCACTTGCCTAAAAGGTAGACTGTGCGCCTCGCGAAATGATCACGTGGTTTCACATTGTCCGCACACGTTACACAAAGCTAAATGAACCCACATTTATCTAATTATGATCTGTAAGTGTCGAAAGTGTTTTTGAAACATGTCAGGGGAGTGCAAAATCTTTAAATAAAAAAATAGAAAGTGTTACAAGATTGAAAAGAGGAGAAAATTTCGGCAACATAGCCCTTAAATATGGCGTCTACACATGACTGTGTCGGATATTAAAAAAAAAAAACATTGATGCAATTGTAAGTTTTGTATCGGTTTTTTACTAACAAGAAGGCAGCGCTGAAAGAAAAACGGTAAAAAGAGACTATCTCCTATGTAGCAGAAGACTATCAATAATAACTTCACATCACAATGATTTTTTTATAAATCAGTGCAGCGTATGAATCGTTTTTATGTATGGTACTACTTCTTTATCATTTTTTGTAAATATTTAAAAAAATGAGAAAAAAATAACTAATCGCGCCAATCGTGATGCGATAAAATATGCGTTACTGCAAATGCCAGTCCTAAGCCTGGAAAATTTGTGAAGGGAAGTTGCCTAAAAAGCCTAGCCCTATTTGTGCTTTAAAAATGTCAATTCAATTATACAGATTTTTCTTTAACCGGATCTACCTCAGTCCTGACCAATCCGGATAATCGCCGCTCTACTGTAATTGATTTCTATTCACAACAATAAACAAAACTAGGCAGTTTCCCAACACTTACACAATGTAAACAATCACCACATGGTTAGGCTTAACTGAAAAACTAAAGAACACCCTAAAAAAGCAAATAAAACTCAGTTCAGCCTCTCAAAATTATAACATACTTAATCAAATGAAAAATTTCATCAAATATACAAGTAATTAAACAGAAAATATCAATAACATATAAAAGATACTCCATTTGATCAGGAGCAAAAACTTCAGCATGCAACACTTGGCCCCCTGGTATTCAAAAGATCAATAATTCACTATTGCCTTTCGTAATAATTCAATATTGCCATTCATATTTAGCTTAACTTATTTATAAACTTAATATTGACCCCACAGATCAATGTGCCAAGGCTACCCTACAATTCCTCCAAAATTTGCCAGAAGTTTTGCACAATATTTTGTGTAAAAATATAATTTAACAAATTTCTTTGTAAAATTTTATTTCTATACTTTTTGGTTTCTTAAATAGTATTTTTTATGGAGAAAGTCAACTTATTATATCTTCAAATTTTATTAACATAACTAAAGTACAAATGAGAGAAAGATTCCATTCCCCTGCTATACATGTCATTAAAATGTCTTAGGAAACATTTGCAGACTAGGGCTTTTCATGTAGTGGCAATCATGTTTCTATGCAACTGAAAATTGCAATAGGGAAGTTTCCACCTACAGAATCTTCCTATTTTGGTGCTTAGATATTGTTAAGACAGTTATAAAAATCAAGAATTCCCCCATGCCGAACAAAGAAAATTGAACGTTGATTTTTAATTAATTTTTAAAAATCCCATCCACGAAAAACGAGGCGGAGCTTAATACGTCACTGTCTGACGTCAGCGGGCACCTCGCGCCTCGAACGGCTTCGAACTCCTCGTATTTTGCAGCGTTCATTCAACGATTTATTTAATTAAACGTGCGTACATTTAATTAAACTACTGTCTATTTTTTATATTTTTCTTATTCATCATGGACTGTAGGATCCCTTTTAGACAACAAGTTTTTGATTACCCATTTCCGAGTTAAAATTCGTTTTATTTATTTAGTTACGTGTATTTTTGTTGCTTGGCGACTTTTTGGTAACCCCAGTGAAGTTCAGCATGCTATTTAGTGTAGTGCATATTACTTAGCTTATCGCTTTCTTGGCAATGAATCTTATATTTTTGAAATGAAGAATATTATTATGCTACAAAGGATTTCCGATGTTTAATTTTTTTTTACTCAAAGAAAATTCCGTTTTTTTACTTGCGGTGCAAGTGTGGAACTCAAAAAAAACATTGGTGAGGTTTTTGAATTGATCATGTGTTTCCTTTTCATGTGAAAAAACACCTGCAAACAATGGCGTAGCTGGACCTGTATTTCGGGGGGGGGGGGGGAGGGGGGTTCTTTGGGAGAAGTCTGCTAATTTCATTGTTTTCCAAGAAAAATTGGTCCAATTCTAGACAATCTTTACAATTTCATTGGGGTTGGTTTATTCCCAAAACCACCCCCTTATCTACGCCAGTGCCTGCAAATTAGCATAGAAAAAGCATTAAGCCAAACGATGTTGCAACTTTTATTGACTTTAAAATGCAGGTAGTGCAGTTAAATGCCATACAGAATCTTTTAAATTTCATTTCCCAATCGTGGTATATCCTGTTTAACTTTATATTTTTCTTTTTAAGTCTGGAATCCCTTAAAATGCTTTCAGAAAATTCTTTTAAAAAGGGTTATAAATATTATATTTAAATTCATTCTATTATTTTGAAAAATACTTTAGTCCTTGTTTAATCTTTCAAAAATTATACAGAGAAATGGCTGTTCATAAATGATGTCACGCTTTTTCCCATATATTTGACCCCCTTCCCCCCTCCTTTGTCACAATGTCACACTTCAGCGGTCCCCCTCTCCCCCTTTATCACATGTCACGCTATGTTGCATAACGCATGCCATACTTCTTGTTACCCCCTCCCCTCCCTTGTCACACTGTTTTCACGATTTCAAGAACCCCGCTCCCCCCTCGAAGCGTGACATCATTTATGAATGATCCCGAAGGTAATTATGATATTTTTAATAAATAGCTCTTGCAGAGAAGAATATATATGGTGATTCAGCTGTTGGGTATGTACAACTAAAAAGGACAGCAGGAATTAGCACAGTCAGAAGTCGTGTATGTCCTGGGCACAAATTAAAGAGCCCTAACCAAGTTGTTATCGTAGTCAAAGAAGCAAAAAAATAAAATTGAATCAGCTGAGAGTTGCACTGCTGCCAAAGAATAATGTGTATTTCCTACTTGCAATAATACAAATTTCAATTTACCTAAATTTTTCGATGTCTTGAATCAAGTTATTTATGTATACTTTCATTAGTTTTTAATGTAATTTTATCCCTTGAACAGGAAAATTTTCTTTCTCGTTTTCGATAACTGAAAATATTTTCTACACTCCAAGGCCGTATCCAGAAGCGTTAAAGGGGGTTTCCCGAAAATGTTCGCAATGAAGCATATATTCCTCCCTGAAACTTTTCTTAACACAAGTGTGTCCGAGTTAACCCCCCCCCCCCCCCCGAAAAAAATTCTGGATATGGCTTTGCTGCACTCAAATTATTTCTTTCCGGTTCTGTGTTATTTCCATTGTATTGTAATTAATCAGCTCGTGTTGTTCTTACACTAATATCATTTAAACTTTAAGATAAAGATAATCCTAAGGGCCTTAATTACGCCATTTTTCTGTTATATGTATTATATATATGTATAGATATTTATTTATTTGTGTTTTGAAAACTATTAGGCACGAACGAAATGTAAACCGGTACTGTAATTTTTAAGTAGATATGTTGTTATGTCTTAGTTGTACTTACAGAAATGATCTTCATAGCAATGAAAATTCGACTTCATAGAAACATCGCTTCTGCATTTAAATTGCCACGCTTTTCGAACTTTAGTTAGGGTCCCTTGGAACATTAATGAAGTGTTTGCCTGTAGCTTTTTTAGTCGTTGATGTGCATCCAGGTACAAAACAATACTTGTAATTAGTATTTGACATATTGATCGAACGCAAATGTAAGAAAGAGCGCAACGACAAAAGTATAACGCAAAGAAACAAGAAATCCCTCCGTATATATATATATATATATCAGAAAGAATATCTTGTATCCACATAAAATGCTTCAATTTAGCAACTAATAAATTAATAATAATAGAGTCTATTCGACGAATTCATTCTAAAAAAATATTTTACGCAATGAATATTTAATTTAATATATAATATTAATAAATTATCTTTTAATTACCCCCCCCCCCCCTGCACGAGAAAAAAAACGCCAAATAAAGCGCCCTTTTTATATTTAGTTTATCAAAAATCAACGGTGCAGCAAAACATTTGCTGGAGAAAACGCAAATTAAATCCCCGGGACTCGAACCACGGTTGAACGGTGTACAAGCTTTCTTCCCTAACCGTTCGGCCATCTTCACTGCGTTAAGCGGGGTCTATGTATCAATAAATGTTTCTTTCCAACAGGTAAACTTCATTATAGTTCAGATTTGAGTTTTTAATTACATCCAAACTCATTTTTGGCTATTGGCGAAATTCATTTTATTTTCTGCAAAAATTAAAACATAAACAAGCTTCAGAAGCTCAAATTATGCGTTCGCTCATTCGCAAACAGTTCGGCAATCCGATGTATCAAATTTTTGATTTACGTGTGTATGTGTTTTATTTAGTAACCACTGCTTAGGCCACTGTTTTTTAATTCTTTTTTTATATACATGCAGATTTGAACTTGTAAATCTTTATCCAAATGGATGAGCTCCAAACGGCTTCGCTCTTCGCTCCACATGGCTCGCTCGTGAATGGCTGGCTTTACGCTCGCCAAGCTATATACGTCATCCAACCTGTGACGCAAATCATGCCCGATGCGCAGAAAGTTTTTTTCGCGATCCCTGACTGCGCATGAATTTAAAAAATTATTTAAAAAATAAACACTAATCGTATAACAAAATTTTTTGCACAGATGGTGTTAAAATATGTTATTCTGTAGATTAAAAATAAAATTAGAAAATCGAAAACTTCCCTATTCCCCCCAAAAATCATTTAGTTTTATTTTTTTATGAAGGTTCCAATTGATTGCTTCCATGTAATTTTCATGGTGAAACAAAATTTACTAACACATTATTGGTGTTTGAGAATGATTTTGTATTCAAACTTCAATGATAATGCTCAGATTGTGTTGAGGAATTTTTGGCTTGATGTAATGAGAGCAATTTTTTTCCAGATTTTATGCATAAAAGTTATTTTCTGTGTTATAGGGATGCTGCCATGGATGACGGAGATGATGACCTAATATTTGAAGATTTTGCACGTTTGCGTTTAAGAGGAGAGACTGAAGCATAAATATGCTCTGGCACAATATATTTATTTTCTGTGACATTTCTACATTCTTCTTGTTTGTGTGTGCGTGAGTATGCTTAATATAGCATATGTGTTGCATAATTTATGCAAATAGTAGCGCATTAATTTCCTGGCTTATTGTCCAATTGTGTTCTGCTTTGTCTTTAATATGAAAGCATCAATTTATCATTCTCAAATGTATGTGTGAAGATTTATGTATTCATGCATGCATTCAAAGCATAACATGCGCACGCACACACCTGCACACGCACAGGACTCGAAATAAATTTTTCTTCACTTTGAGCAAGTACATAATTAATAGTATTTTAAATTATTTTTAGACTCGTCCGGAAAAACCCTGAAAGATTTTTAAAAATATTCAAATATACTGTGAGAGGTACCTTATTTTTAAGAATATTTTAGAAGTATATGAACTTGCCTATTTTTCTTATTATTTGTAGAATTTCATAAATAGATGCAATCATCACTTTAATCTTTATTTAACAATTTTTTTTTGAAATAATAAACATGATTCTCATCATAATATATCAGTTGTACTGAATGTTTTAAAAGTTTCTTAAATTAACATTTTCTTATCTATTATCCTTTATTGCTGAAATTTTTATCAGATCTACAGTCTGGAGATAATTAAATTTGCTTTTGTCTTAAGCCCAACAACTTGAATTAATTTTACTCTGTCAATGCTACATTAAAATAGAAGTAAAAAAAATTTTTTTCTAATATTTTATGAGTGGTATTTAAAAACTATTCAGGAAGTGATATATTAAGCTTGAATTCTTTTTCAATTTTTAACTCTCATATCAATCTTCCAGATTATCAATTGAGAAAAAAATCATTTTTATATTGATAATCTTGTAACAGAATGGCTTTTTAGAAAATAGCAAATGCTGTTTTTCAAACTTAAACATAATTATAAAACTATTGCAAGATGTTAAATTTTTAGGTAATATCGAGTCCTGTATGTATTATTTATATATATGTATGTGTAATATTTATATAATATATGCTGCACATGTATGTGTGGTAAATATTTGTGGTTAGCTTGTATTGTTATAGTGATGTGCTTATTTAATATTTAAATGAAATCCTTTGTTTTACTAGTCCAAAAAAAAAAAAAAAAAAACAATAGCAACAAACCCTTAGTTCTAAAAAAAGAAAGGGAAAAAAAGGAGGAAGAGTTGCATAAATGATAGATTTGAATTTTAATTTGACGTTATTTTTAGTACAATATGGATTTTTCTTATGTATAGTAAAGCTTTGATAATGCTGCTGTGTAAGGGCCGTCCAAAAAATGCATATAAATAATATATTGCTATAAATACTCAAACTTCATAATTTTATGGTGTGGAAATTTATATAAAACCATAATCATTCTTACTTTATAAGTACATATAAAAAGCTTAATAGCTTAATATGTGCATAAATAGCTTTGTTTTTTCCTTTTTTTTTCATATTTGTGTGTTAAAAAATTGTTCTGAAAGATCAAAGCTTTTACTTAAGAATTTTATTGATGGTAAATATTTTAATTTCATGTGCAAGAGAGATCTGCATTTTAACTGTGTTTTAGTTTGACTGATATTGCCATTCAGTATTGTGATAGTTTCCATTTTTTAACATACAGTTATGAAAGAAGTTTTGAATATTTTATTAGAAATGTGGTGAAATATCCAGAACAGGTGAATTTGTTTATTTATTTTTAAAATCTTTTATATATGAATTTCAGATAAAAATATATTAAACTTCTTATTAATATAATCTGAAAAACATATTTAGTATCTCTAATTTATGTTTAAAAATGATTGTATAAAAGTAATTTTTTGTATTACCTTGTAAACTATTTTGTTGTGGAAAATTTTAGGAATAAATCGGGTTATAAAGAAATATATGTATATATCTTTTAAAAGCATCCTCCCCCCTCCCAACTCAAAGAAAAAAGATATTTATAAATGATGCTTTACTGTACATAAGAAATATTGATGAATATGTCTTGCAATGATGATGATATATCAATTAATTTATTGTATTATGCCACTTTCTGAGGGGTTGAAACAAATAAAAAAAATTGACTACTACATTTTGTGCAAGAAGTGCTGGTCTGTGTACCAGCTAGTTCTAAATCTTACATGCTGTGCATGTTACTTGTGTAATATCTCAATACATTATATGACTATTCATCATATTTGTTCATGAGCTTTTTTCATGTCATAAAGTCATCAGGTAATTTTAGAATAAAATAAATTTATGCATAATTACAATTTTGAATGACCAAATTTGCATAACTCTTGTGCTTTCTTTACTTGCTCTGTCATTCTTATTGCTTCAATACATTTCTTGTTTTTGAAGGAATTTAGTTTTTCTAGTCAAAACAGTTGGCATGTACGGAAGATTCCTTGATATGTAAGAATTTAATTTTATTTGATCTTTAGTACTATTAGTTCAAATTAACAATACTTTCAAGTAAATCTTGCTTCTGGTTGTTTATACTGTATATCATGGTATTTGTATTTTTGTAATATATGTTTCGGGTATATTTACATTATAGCACAGCATTCTATTTTTTTTATTGTTCAATTTTATGAATTTAATTTTCATTTTATTTATTGACATTTAGAGCTTGACCCAATTTGATATTACTCTATTTGACGATTAAAGCATTTATATATAATTTAAAGTGATAGAATATTAAAATTATCTGTTGCTAATTTTAAGTTTTGTTTCTAATACATTCCTGCTCTTTTAATAGTTGTGTATACAAATATATATATATATTTATACACACACATATATATATACCAAGTTTGTAAAAATTGAAGTTTCAAAACTTATTAGTTTTATATGTAGTCTGCAAAACATTGTTTGAATCAATGTTTATATTTCAATTATTTAATTTTTTATTTAGATCAATAATATTGTTTTTGATTGTGAGGATTTATATCAAACATTTATTTTGAAGTAAAAATCTGGTCATTTTTACTCTGGATTTCTTGATTTACTTGTGAAAGTATATTATTCTTGTGACTTGTATCTGGTGTTAAGATTTTCTTTCACACAATTCATATAAAAATGTTATATACATATTGTCTTTGGCTTATAAGGCTTAACGTAATGTTTTCAAGAGTATTTTTTACACGTAGTGTTTATGTTTAAGTTTAAAAATAATTTTGATGAAGATGTAAGAATAATATTTTTAATAAGTTCTGTACATTTGAACGTAATTGTAGTACTTAAATGTTTTTAAAATATTTTATTTCTTCCTAATTACAGAGGTGATTGTATTCTGGCTGTACCCTGGGTTTTTCATACCCTCCTTCCTCCGTGTTTTAAAAATCGGTGTTTTTAGTCTTCAAAAGTGAAAATTTGGCGGATGGGAACAAAAAATATGCCAAAAAGCGATAAACATTCCCTTCCTAGCAACCCTTTATGCAGCAAGGGTTTTAACGGTGAACCATCTTTGTTCCGAACACGAACGATGTCTGTACAACGTGCGTTCGTTGTTACGGATAATTCGTTGCTACGCTGTTAGCGCCATTTTGGAATTTTTTTCGTCCCCAAACCCCGGTGGAGCCGATGTTTATATTCCCGATGTAAACATCGCCAAAAGTGGTAATTTTTTCCCGGGCTTTATTTTTATTTTTAAAAGGACAATAAAAAAAACTTGGAAGTTTTTTTGAATTTAGTTATTTTTCCGATAAACATCGCAAAAAGTTGAACTCTTTTTCCGAACTTCATTTTTTTGCATGATAACGCATTTTTACGTCCTTTTCCTGAAATTGACGCTGGACTTTATTAGTTATTTTCTCAACTTTTATTTTTAAAGTTGCAGATATTTGACAAATAAATGAAAAAATAACTCTAAATAGAAAAAGTATTTCACTGCAAAAATTTGGCAAAAAATATATAGTCATGGGAAATTCCTATTCATTGTTTTGCTATAAATTACAATTTATTTGCAAAAAGTAAATTAATTAAATTTTTCTTATTAGTTAGAAGTAGGTAAGTAAAATATAAATTTTAATTTCAAAAGTTATTTTAGACATGCCATTGTAACTCTATGTGTATAAAAGCTGTCGTATAATTTATGGTGCATAAAAAGTGATACCGACTTTTTGCATAAAAATTGTCATGGTTTTTTACTTTGTGTCGCAATCACCCCTGCTAATTAGTTTTATGCTTCTATAATATTAATTCTTGAGAACAAAAAAGTATGGACATTTTGTGGTACACAATTGTATTTTTAATACTCTTGTATGTTTGTAGTTTTTAAAATGCAATACTACTTGTTAAAAAATTTGAAATCCTTTTTAATTGTTTGGAAAGGAGTTGTTATGTGTTTATTTGTGCTAAACATCTACATGACTTATTTGCAAAAATTTAGGTTTGATAGGTAAGTGATATTTTCTTTTAGAAATACTCGTTACACATGCTAATCAAAAGTAATGCTATGGTTTTTAAAGAAATTTTGTTTATACTTCTTAAATTATATATATTTTTATTGTATGAATACATATATGTTTAGGAAAAGCTTATTAACTTATTCCTTTTATTTTTCAAAAATTAATTGTAAAAACAAATTACAATACTAATTTCTTGTTATTTTTGTTATAGTGTTTGAAATGTGATAGTTATTAATCTTTTAATGTAATTAATTTATTCATCTATTTTGTTCATACGCTTGTTTTTAGTTCATATTCTAATGCTTAAATCAGAAATGATTTGAAAATGTAGATTAAAATTGATCAAATGTTAAATTTAGTGATTGAAAATAATATTTGAATATATCCATTCTAATCATGGTGAAATTCTTTTAGTAATGGAAATATATTATTTACACTCCAAATCCTTAATGAAAGGAAATTGGATTAAAAATTATTTGAAAATGGTTATTAAAATTCATTAAGTGTTAAACTTTTAGACATGTAATATACGGAAATAATATGGAAGAGCTGGAGATTTTCATTAATTACGGTAAAATTCTTTAATGAGTTATATTTGTATACTCCGACTTTTTTTGTTTTCAAGTTGTATTGCAATACAATTCACTTTTGGTATTCTTTGAATAATGAAATGAATTCATTAGCTTAGAGGCTTGTTACAATTGTTTCTATAATAGCATAGGTATTGAGATTAAATTGTATAGTATTTCCTAATTATTAATTCTGAAATCATTAATCAAAGAATACTTTTAAAAAAATTACAAATGCCTATAATTATATTTTATTTTTGTTCACAATGAGTTCAGCATATTTACATTAAATAATAATAAGAATTATAATTGCAATCTAAATCTGCAAAACTTATTTTCATGCACAAAATTGCTAGTTTATTGGAGAGTTAATGAATGAAACAAATTAGTCATCAAAATGTTTCTTTGTTCTAATAGTATGTATTACATTGACATGAATAGGAAGTACTTTTTACTTGATCAGTAAGAAATTAGCTTGATTTTTAAAAAAAAGTTCATATTGATAAGTTAGTAATATTTATTTAGTATTCATCCAAACAAAATGAGGAGCATCATCATGCATGAAATCCGAGCTGGCTAAGTTTTATAAGCCAGTTTTGAAAATTAGAACTTGAATTTACTAAAACTTAAACCTATATATCATTACTTAATTATTTTGAAGATATCTTTTAAGTTTTACAAAGTGATTACAGTAGGGTCTTGAAAATGAGACTCAGAAATTCAAGGTGTCAAAAGTTTTTAAAAAGTTTAGGGAATAGTCAAAAGTGATACATTTCTTGTTCTAATAAATAAATAATGAACTAGAAATCATGAAAAAGCTACAGGGGATAAATATTTTAACTATACAGTGCTTTTCTGTGCTGTGTAAAACTAGAATCTTTAACACATTGCCTGCCCACCCTGCGCCACAGCGGTATGTCAATCTTCTACCATAGTGCCAATCACTTGGGAGAGTTTACAGTGTTTTGTGAAGTGATGTCTCAGCCAGCCATGAGCTCACATGGGAAAAGCTGCTCTTCAACTGCTTTCCTCTTCACTGGGCGTTTCAGGTGTGTTTGATGCATAAAGATTTATCCCTAAGTGGCCGGAACAAGCACTAGCGGATGGAGCATGGTGTGAAATGATGTCTCAGTAACCAACCATGCATTCGCTGAGGGAAAGTCTGTGCCTCTGTTTCAATCAGCTTTAATCGCATAGTATGTTGGGTGTTATTCCTGGTGTTGCTTAATGTAAAGGTTCCTCCTTAAAGTGACCGGCAGCGAATGTGTGAATAAACTTCTATTTTTGGGATGATCCGAGTTTTCATAAATCTGTGGTGGTGTCAGCCCCAACTGGGCACCAGGCTTTCAAAAGTCTACTGTAATTTGATTTAAGGCAAAGTTTTTATGTTAAGGTACTTCTTTTGCAAACCTGTTTGAATATATGCATCTTCTATGCTTGATTTTTCATTTTGGCTTTTTATTTGCTATATTTTAGGTATTAAATATATCCTTTTGTTTCCTGAAATGACTTCTAAATTACAGTTTTATTTGCTCATTATTTGTTTGTTTACAATATTGAGAACAATTAAAAGAAGTTAAAATCCATGTGTATTCATGTTAGCTTCTTTTAAATGAATGTTCAAAATTATTTTATAATGCACAGTATTCTTTTTTTACTTTTTTAAAAATGAGTTGCTTCTCCAATCATGTTTGAAATATTTGTTTACTTTTATACATTTTCTTTTTAGTTAAGTACTTTTTATATGCTTGAAATCAAATCCTCAACTTACATTTAAATATTTTTAATCATAAAATGAAAATGGATTGATGAAAGAACAAATCATGTTCCTATAGAATGATTTTAGCTTAGATTGTAAGACATGTTAAGATTTGAAAACTATATTTCTTAGAATGGGTTCAAAATCTGACTGATTTTCTATCTGAATTTTGATTCATGGAACTGATTTCCCTAAAGTTTTTTTAATGGACACGAATCTCTACTGCATTTTATTCCTCATTTTATCATTTTTTAAGCTTTTTGTTGGTGAACTTTTAAGAGTTCTCTGATGTGTGTATTTCGTATTTTTCCCAAATTTTAATTTGTTATAAAGCAAGATGTATGGGATTCTCAACTGTCACTACAAAATGGATATGGTTTGAGGCATTGTTTTTCTGCCAAATGCAGTGAGCAAATGGTTAATGAACTTTAAAACTTGCTTCAAAGTTTAAAACATATTTGCAATGTTTTTTTTTGGGGGGGGAGGGAGGGGGAGGGCTTTTCCTTCAGCTGCATTGAGTTTAAAGTATGATAAGAAGTGTAAATAATATTATTGAAAGTATTAATGTTTTTTCCTTTTTTCAAAATTATTTTTCAAGTGCACCATTAAACAGTATTTCTATTATACACGTTTTTTATTAAATTTTTATTTGTTTATTTATTTATTTTTCAAAATTTTTAATTTTCCTATGATTTTTTTTCATAAAACATTTTTTAAAAGTTTGCTAAATGAGCTTTGTAAATATGTCGCAGATTCCTATCTATTTGTTTGAGTTGCATATTTTCAATTATTGTCATTTGATGTGTAACCTAAAGTTTCTATGAGCCTTGTATATCCTATTTATTTTCTTTATTGGTGTGATTTTATCTAAAATGTGTCGCATTTTCCATATTTCTGGAAATTTGTAAATATTTATACTGAACTACCGGTTTCGTGCATATTTGAAAAATTTATATGGAACCTATTAACAATGTTTGTTTGTAGGTTGCATATTTTTTTATGACATGTGTACTCCTTTTGAACAAAAAGAAATAAAAATTCAAAATCTGTATTCTTTGACTGAAGCACTTTGTTATTATTTTTATTTTTATAATTTGGTTTTGCATATGACATAAACTTTAAATCTAGCAGTTAATTGTATCCCCTTGCATATCCTTTCAGGGGCTAAAATTCAAACAGATGGTAGGAAGATTATTTTTCATTTGTGGAGGGAACACAATTTTTGGGGAGGACCAAAGATGGCAAAATAATTGCTAAAATTTGTAAAAGGTTGTGTTTGGTGTTTTGTGTTTCACTCACAGGTTCATCTAAATTCTTAAAAATCGCCTTTTTGTTTCTCTACATTTATAAAATTTTCTAAACAACTTTACAAAAAGCCTAATGATGTATAGATTCCATTTTTAACACAATAGTATAAAAGAAAGGATGTAGACATTTGTAATGTTTTTGGTGATTTGTTTCCACACACCCAAGTGATAGAAAAAATTGTAATGCAGTATTCAAAAAATTAAAATAATTATCAAAATTATTCCCTGCACTTAGAAAATCATTATATTGAACTTTAAATAGAAAATTTTAATTCCTGATATGGATGCTAAAGATTGCTCATTTTAATTCATAAGTGCTGTAAACAAGGCAAAAATAAATTGTAAAGGAAAACTCTGCATAAAGTAAGTTTTTCCAGTTTAGAGATACGTATAATCAATCATTGCTAACAATATCTACATACACCTCATACCTGAAAAGAATTTTTTTAATATTATATGAACTTGATTTTTAAAAAATCAATAAATCAATAAAAATTGGTCACTACCACTGTCTGGATTATTTTCATGGCAAAGGTTTGAGAAAGTTTAACTGCAACCCCGCCATCCTCTCCTGAACTTTAGCCCCAGTAATTTGTTAAAAAAATTAAAAAGCTCTTGAAAGCAGCATTATTGTATTCTGTTCAATTTCTTTTTCTTGCACGAAAAAATTCCCTTCTCCTCTCTTTTTTTTTGCAAATTCAAAACTCAGCAATGCAAACATTCTGGCCGGCCTAATGTGTTATATTATTTATTCATATAGCACAGTAAAAAAATATTTTTATTTCTACTCTTTTATCCTTCAGAAATAAATGAATTGTTCAAAGTGTTTGTCCAGAGCATTTTTCGGAGATTTTAAGTCCTTAAAATTTTGTTTATTGGTATTATGTTCTTTATTTCTTCTTATAACTTTAAGTGTTACAGATGTGTGAAATAACAAAGTAATGAGGGAAGCATTAACTTTTTCTTTCTTTTACATGTTAAATAGACGCACTTTCTGTTCTGTGATTAATCATAATTCTGTTACTGATACTGTTCTTAGTTTAATATTACATTAATCCTGTTTTGATATTTTCCGCATGAATGCATTAATGTTCTTTTCGGAACTGATTCCTCTTGCAAATAATATACAAATAATTTTTATGTAAACCGACTATAGTTTTCAAGATTCTTCCAGGAACCTAATAATTTTGACATTAGAATTAGAAATTTTTAATTTCCATCATAATTTTTTGTACAGTAAAATTTCAAATCTGTGTAATAATTTATAAGAAACAGTGTCTTTTAAAGCATCTCATAAATATACCAATATATTTCAGCATATTTTTTATTTAAACAAGTAACCTAAAAGCAACATTGAGTTTTAAAAACTTCTGTACTAAAAACACCCTGCACAATAAATAAACCAAATATTTTTCCAATGATTTCAAATTATGTGGTTTGAACACAAATTAACTAGTTTTCCTTTTAATATTAATCTTTCTAATCAAAATCTTTAATGCAATAATGTAAGATATTTTTCTTTTCCAATACTTTTTAAAAATATTTCTGTAGTTTAAAAATCTCATATTTAACCAATGAACAAAACTTGCATTTGTTCAGAATGTTGGCAGGTAAGATTGTCTAGCAATGAATATTTAAAAGTATTGAACACTAATGAAACAACTAAAAATGACTTTCTGCTGTCGTAGTTCTTCTATTGGTAAAATGAAAAAAAAGGAAAAAGATAAGAGTTGCATAATTAGGAAGCTTAGGTGATCATAAAAAATGTTATTTTTAATGTGCTGTCAGAAAGGTAAATATATTCATAGCATTTATTTATTGCACACACACACACACACATATATATAATTGTTTATAAATGTAAGATATTTTAAATAAATGATATGAGGAATTAAAGTTTTCTCCGATTCTTAAGGTAACTGTTTATATGCTTTCACTTGAAGGAATCTCTTACAATCATTGCAAGTAATACCTTCTGGTTTGTGTTACAAATTGTTAAAATTCTCAAAGGAAAGCTTTTTTTCGTTTCACTCTGTGAGATCTTCGTAAATAACTTTACCTTTATTTTAAAAAATTAACATGACTCATGTTCATGTGCCTTATTTTGCGCACTAAGATTAAAAGATGCACATTGATTTTTAAGAACTTCTTTATGGGAAATACATTTTATAATATTTTATTACTGCCAAGCTTGGCCCAAAAAAGTATTCTTTTCTTAGTTTATAAAACCAAGACTGGCCTTTAAAATTTCAGAAAATCGTCTGAACATATTTTTTTCTCGCCCTGACATTTTAAAAACTGGCAGAAATTTGAAATCAAGCACTGAATATTTTAATAAGTTTTAAGTATAACCTAGGCACCTGAATTTTGTAAACTTTTTTTTTTTGAAGAAAAAATCTTATATTCCTTAAAATGTGATATTTTGTTTCATACCAACTTTTTTAAAAGTTAACAAGTTATTTAAAAGGCTTGAAAAACTTCTTTATGTTAAATCATTGAATCTTTTAGATAAATTAAGATTTTACAGAATATCATAAGGAAAACATGTTTTAATGGAGTAGAATTTCAATATCTCTTCACTCATGATTGACTTTTTTTCAGGCTCAAAATGCAAAAAATATTTTGTTAAAATGTACAGTTTTTTTTAAATGTATTAATGAACCAAGTAATTTATTTTAAAGTTGTACATTTTTTTTTCAACTGAATGAGATTATCAAAATGATGCATTGGCCTTCATATAAAGGGTGTTATGGGTACAACGGCAATGGGTCCCCGAGATAATAAAATAAAACCTATTTTCATACCTATTTTTAAACTTGACAAAAATGGAAGGGATGTGAGTATATTTCCATACAGGGTTTAATACAATCTAAAAATTTTGCATTAAAGAAGTTTTTTTAACCGATTTTACACGTTCTAAAGGAGTCCATACGTACAAATTATCTCATGAAACCATTAAAAATACTTTAATAGTTAATCCCTTGGAATCATATTGCTCTTACTTGATAAAAGAATAATAACTAGTAAAATCTCAGACAATAAAAGCTGCCCCATATTTTTGTAATAGCTTCTTTGTTTGGTTTGGGACCTTCCAAAGCATGTATACCATTTTCATTTTGTTAGATTGACAATTAATTGTGCTCTTTATGTTCTTCAATCATTTTAATATAATTTTTAAAAAAATGCGACAACAGATTCTTTGCTCACATGTAGCTGCGACTTAAATGGAATGTTGTGAACTGGCTTTGCAGTGTTTTAAACCATTGTGAATACAGGTTCTCCCTTAGCCCAGATTATCCATGAGTGTAGGCAGCTAAGCCAATCCTATTCACTAGAAATTTGTTGCATTCTTTTGCTTACTGATATGACCATTGAAGAGTAATTGCATATGAATCTCAAGCTTCATTATTCATCCTAAACTCTCAACATCTTGTGGTCTGATGTAGAATGCATCCTGCATGGTCTGCTGTTGGCTGTTTAATTTGATGGTGCTTATTTTCCAACTCTGTTATGTACATGCTGTGATGGTCGCAATCCTCGCATGACTGATGGCCTTGACAACTTGATTACTCTTTGAGTGAATATGCTTGAGATAATCTGCTGCACACATGCTATACCTGGGTATGTAATTTCACCAAAATTGGCATGATATTCCTATTTTGGACATCATTAGATGTTGGTGTGAGCCGATGACAGCTTAAACTTAAAGTTTAAAGTTATTAAGTTGGAAGTGAACTCCTTGCTTCAATAATTGATCTCCAGTTCACGCCATGTTCCCAAGTGTATGGATTTTCTTTGATACTAATCTTTGTGCAATGAATGATTAACAGCTTTTCCAATTGTTTGTCTTTTTCATTAGTAAGTTTTCTTAAAACTCATGTGCAGGAGTATGATAAAACCTCGTTTCGTGTATACTGTTCAGTTTTTGTTTCCTAACCTAAATATTTATTATTACTCACCGATAGTATCCTATTGGAAAGGGTTGGAATCGTGGGTAACTAGGTTAAGTGGTCTCTCCGATTTAAATTATGTCAGAGTTAAAAGGCTTTATATGTATAGACTCGAGCAAAGGAGAGTTAGAGGTAGCATGATTCAGTTCAAAATGAAAAATGTTGATGGGTTACGTCTTTGCTCAGAAGGTAGAACCAGAGGTCATTGTTTTAAGCCTTTCAAATCTCAGGCTAATATTTAGGGAATAATCTTACTTCAACAGGTTGAGTATTTGGAATAGTTTACTTTACTATAAGCAACTGTTACTTACACATGGTATAAAAAGTGTTAACAGGACTATTGATTTTCATTGGGGATTCATTGACTAGGACCAGCTTAGCTGGGTCCGGAGCCTTTTGCTGGTCATCACTTTTGTATTTATATTATCTGCCCATCCTTCTTGTCTGGTGACTTATTTTTCAAGGCACGGGATTTTCATTGCTGCAAAGCAATAACTGTATGATAGATGTCATTACATCGAAAAAAGTTAAACATGTACACTCCGAAAACAGTTAAGGCCCATTTTTTATTTATTTATTTTACTTTTTGAATTTCTAAATCATTATTTAAACATTCAGTTTATAAAATAATTTCGTTTAAAAATTACTTTGGCAAAATTTAGTGCTTCATGGTTTGAAGGAATAGTTAAATCGGTAAAAAATATAAATGGATAAATAAATATTTAGCACAAATAATGATTTGTTGGTATAACGCTGTGCTACTGAGATTGGCACTTGAGACTTGTTCAAGGTATCAAAATTTCTGGAATTGATTTCAATGACACAGTAGTCAATAAAATAATGTTGCTTAGGGTCATTTAAAAGTAATAATTGAGTAAGGATAAATCTTGCATGAAACATCAAAGAGCTAGGAAACATTTAAGGAAAGAAAATCAATCTTGAATCCAATACCTAATATAAATTTAAATCTAAGCGACGTAAACTATGTATGCTGTTTAGGAAAATTAGTTAAATTTTGCTGGCCAGATTTTTTTCCTTTGCATAATAACTTTTTTGAATTTGCAGTTTTTTTCTCAATCTCGATTATAAAGTGCATGTATGAAGTTTTAGTAAACAAGTAAATCTTCCTGAATGCTCTCCGTAAAAGGACAATAAGAAAGAAAATGTTTATCCTTGTAACTAGAGGGGAGGATTTAAGTTAAGGATTATTCTTTACTCGGTTGCAAATTCTTATTAACTTAAAAGGTCTTGGCTTTGACAGCATATTAAATGCTTCAAAATAATAAAATAATTTGCGTTTCTTCCATGTTTAGTACTATATGACGTAGTTTTATTTGCATTTCTTCCTTGTGTAGTATTATGACTAAGTTACATCTAATTGTTTTTCGTGAATTTATACCTCTATACTGGGTCGGATTAAGTTGTTTCAAAGAGAAACTTGCATTGTAAAATATTTTCGTTATCCCTCTCTCCTCCCTTAAAATGCAAGTTAATGTTAAATAATAAAATTTGATGTTTGGGACTGTAAATAATTGAGAAGTGGATGGATTCTGTCATGGTAAATGAAATATTTTTGTTTGCAGCATGTGTATATACTGTTGTTGTTGCTGTCGAACTATGTAGTTTTTATACTTATTTTTTTCATTAGCTCTGATATTTAAAAGACTGATATTCAAATAAGTTTTAGGACTTTCCCTCAAATAGGTATTGAGTTTTGTGAATGTGTTTAAATTAAGGATATTATTTAAGCAAACCTTCTAAATGAAATTATATTATTTATGTTTGTGAAAATATTTTCCTAGATCGCATGCCTTTTGTCCCCCCCCCCCCCCCATATCTAGCCAAATACTTGTTTGGAGATTCAGTTGAACTTTCCTTTGTAATGTAGGGATTTTGTAAGGTATCAAGAGAAAAAGAAAATAATAACTTACTCTTTTGCATAACTTTAAAATAGTTTTTTCTCCATGTATGCTTTATGTAAGAAAAAAGAATGACTTGAAATTACGTTTTCTCCTCTCTATTGGAGTAATAATTGTAAAAAAAAAAGTTCTCATTTTAAAATATTTTCAACATTTCTTAATTCCCATAAAGGTTAATAAAGACAGTCCTAAAGTATTTAATACTCTGTCAGATTAGAATTTTAGTTGATCGTTAGACGACATTTTGGTTACTGACAATAAATCTTTGTATGAGAAAACTTTATGCGTGCGGTTTGAATTCGGTTTTCTTATTCTATACCCATGAAGTTCGTTCTCGAAGTTGAAGCTTTAATAATTGTGATAGTAATATGACTCAACAAAATGATCAATTTAAATCAATAGAACATTTTGAAAACTCTAAATTTCCAGTAATAATTTGCATCATTTTCATCGTTAAGGGGTAATGTAAGACTACCTCTTATTTCCCATGACCATTGTCGATAGTCATTCCCTTGGGAGTTGTAAAAATAAAATTCATGGACATAAGCCGACTAGTAAAACTATTTCTAAAAGAACAAGTCAACAATATTCATTCGTATATATTGTAAATAAATGTGATTTACTGGCAAATAAAAAAAAAAGTTGTAGCACATTTTTGAGCTTAATTATAATTCTTCAATTAATGTTTGCCAATCCAAAAATTAAGAATAAATCTGGAGTCAGCAGAGCGTTACTTCCATCTATAGCATAGCTCAAAACAGTTTGCATATTTTAAAAATATTTGTTACCTGTTATTACCCTGATCTCTCGAGTGGTTTTTTCGATAAAGTATTATTCTCTTATATCTTTACCTTGCAAAAGCCACTGTATTAATTAAAATAAGGATTCTGGTAGAAAAGAGCAAACAAATATAAATTCTATAATTCTTAGTAGTTGTTTTGAATTTTTGTAGCATTTAACTTGATTGGATTGCTATTCATAATTCAAGAAGCATTTATATATAAACTTAATGAATTCCAAATATTCTGAGAATTTGGCATTTAACTTCATGTTTCTTGTAATTTCAGTCCTTTATGCCTGATCGCGGAATTTCAAGTTGTGAAAATATAATGTTATAACTTTTTTTAGTTATAGACTTCAGTGGATACAGGTTTTACATGATTGATTAATTTCTGTTGATAACTAATATAAGTATTTATTTAATGGGTGAAGAGTTTTTAAAGGTAATTCTGCTCTTGCAGATTTTTCATGTAATTTTTAACTCGCTAATGTAGAGTTTTGAAGACTCCTCCTCCCCTCCCATACATCTACAATATGCCAAAACATCATTCGATCTTGAAATGTTAATTTCTATTTTCCCACTGCGCAATGCCAAGATCTGCTTTAGAATATGGTTCAGTGGACAAAATATTTGGTTTTCCTCTAAAAGACAAAATTCATTTGGCAGGATGCAAGACGCAATTTTCTATTTGATTATTTTCTGGTAATGGTTATTATTTTGAAAAATCCCCCCCTCCAATAACACTAGAGTGTTAAGCATAATAGAAATGACATATTTTTATACATCATTGAGTATTTGTACTGTAACTAAATCTGAAATAACCAACTTGTGGTACATTTGTAATACAATTTGATGATGAGTGTCTTTAACTTAAAAAATTTAAAAATATCTTCATTACGCAGAATAGGAGCTATACACGAAATAGCAAAACCCTCAACTTCAAAAATCGGTAAAAAACATTTTACCCCAAAAGTGTATGATCAAAATACAAAAGTTAAATCGAGTTTCTTTTTTTTTTTTTCCCAGAAAGTTTATTCAATACTGGAAGAGAATCATGATAATGATACATTTGGCCATGAGGAACAAAAGTTGAAAAATAAGTCATTCGAGATGTTGAGAATGAATGTTTTCTAAACGATAAATTTGTTTTTAAAATTTTACTCTTTTAAAAGGCAGTAATCATAATAGAAGTATTTTTATTGTTGATGCCTTACAAGTAGCACATTGAAGGTTTAGTAGCCTGATGAACAAAATTATACATTCAGTGCGTTTTTTTTTGTTAGTAATTCAGAACTGATGATTGTTTTTATGCAGTATTGCCTTCAATTTAATACGAAAGGCAAATAAATAAAACTAAGGTCACATCTATGTAATTCAGGTGTGAAATTTTTTGGAGAATCGAGTTAGTGAAGAAATGTCTTATCCCGAAAAATAAAACAATCGATTAAAACGAATTTTGCGCTTATTTGTAGAAAAACGATACTCTTTTTTTTTTTTTTTCCAAAAATGTCTCGCAAGGATGCTCAAAAATTTTCATTTTGCATAATGAAGTTCCCCTCCTTGTTTGTAGAAATGCATATTTTTTTACGATTTATTAATTAATGAAATTTATTTAATAATTAAAAATAGCTCTTATTTAAATAATTCAAGTGATGATGCTGCATATTGCAAAAAAAGGTGGTCATAGAGAGCTTTAATGTGTTTCCGTGTGAAATTGAAAGTATAACGCGTTGAAAGTTTATAAAAGTTCTTCAGAAGCGATGTAGAAATGTAATTTAAAAAGCAATTGAGAACATTTTTTAAAACCGAAATGCTATTTTGCTTGTCTTATGAATAAGTGGCTTTTACATCGTTTCTTATCTTCTGCAAGTTTTGGTGAGAATTTTTTGCAGTCAAACCTAGATGTTCGCACATTATGTGCTAATATTACCCTTTTAGATGCAGTGTTGATGATAATTTAAAATGCTCCCGGAAGTTAATCAAAAAAGAAAAAAAAAGGTTTTATATGTTAATTTGACTTATGAATTCTCTTTCAGTTTTTGCTGCAGCTACAAATGTATGTATGCATGTGCAGAATAATCTCGTTTTCCAAGGCGGAAAACGAAAGTGTTTGTGTGTGGATGTGTGCTATGTCGCTTATAGACATATTACCTCGTTTTGCGTTTAAAAATCCTTGTACTTTGCATTGAACTTAGATATTTATATCTATGCATGTATATTTATGTGCATATTTTCTACAATGTCTCTACATCTAGCACTATTATTTTTTGTTCTGTAATGAATTTAGTTTTTTGACAATTTCATCTTTTAATTTTACCATTAGTAGAAGACGCTTTTACCTCCGTCCGCAGAATTCTCATGTGCGTTGAACAAGAAAGATGATCAGTGCCCCCCATCTGTTTTTTTCAGAAAATCTCCCGAACTTGCACTTTAGCATAAATTTCTAGTTCTAGTTCTTAGTTTGCTGTGACAAGTAATGTTGGGTTTAGTTTTTTCGACCCACAATATTGTCATCATAACTGCATTTTTAACGGAACTTGTATCATAATATAGATGGTTATTAAACCGTACTAAAGTGTTTGTTTTAGCTCTTGCTTTATTTGTAAAACTTATAAAAGCGTTTTATAATAAAGTCAGTTCAGTACGCATTGGAAAATTCATTTGTAAGCTTTAATGCGAAAATATATACACGCATCGAAATTTAATGGGTAATGTTTTGTAATTATTATACATGAAATCGTAAATAAGAATAAATATATATGTTTAAAAAACATATATATACATATTTTCGAAAGAACGTTTTCTTGAGTTCTATAGGTGGTCATAGAAATGACCCTCTTCCTCTCTTGTTGATTATATAATCGGATAAGTATTCATGAGAGAAAAGCTGGTCCAATAATAACTTATTTTATACCACGGTTTGATAAATTTTATAGCGTTTTATTACTTTGTTTCTTAATCTGAAGTATTTTATTCTATCTATTAAGGAAGAGTGCTTTGAATTATTTGTAAAGAATATCTTTGAGTTTTTAAAAAATTTCTTAATCATAATTTCTATTTAATATTTTGTTTTTAAATACATTTGTTTTTTAATTGATACTGTTAAATTTCAGTTTTTGTTCAAGCAATTATTTACTTGTGTGAAATAAATGCAATTATTTTTGTCTTTCAATCAAACTAACTAATAACCCTTTCAGTCATTATTTATTTATTAACTTTTTCATTAACCGTGTATATTCTGTCAAGAATACTTCCAAACTGATATAAAATTATATTTTAAGCAATTCGTTTCAGTTATGTTGTAGCAGGAATTTACAACTTGAGGTAACTGAGGGCCGTAAACATATCGTGCAGCTAGTGGCGAGTTGCATTATGTTTTCTCAAATGCATGATAGTGCGTGTGCTACGAGACACAGACGTAAATGTATAATCAAATACATATATTTTCCTAATTTCACATGCAACAAAGTTGCTCTGATGAGAGCTATTTTATCAAAAGATGAAGTAAAATATTTCGGATTTTTTGGTGATTATTATAATAAGCTATTCTTATATATTCTGAAATGAGTCGAAATTCGACCATTGGAGAAGTGAGATCATTTTATTATCAACAACTTACTATTTGGAAAATGTGTACTACATGGGATCACTTATTAACTTCAAATTAACTTTAATTGCGTGGTTAGGAACAAAGCTTTTTGTATAACACAATGCTTCTTTTGATTTCTGAATAAAATATACGTATTAAATGATATTCTTTACAAATCGTAGTAGAAGTAAATCACGCAGTTGTTGGAAATTCCTGCTACACAGAATCTGCGAATTAATTTTTAAATACAGCAGTAGCTGTATTCACAGCTATTTTAGCATATCATTGTTATTCACATGGATAGGTGACTAAATAATGTTGGTGTTTTCAAACGGTAAGAATGAATTTGAATTGCAACCTATGTTTCATTAACTTCCCTTTGTTTTGTTGTATCAAAGAAATATTCTAATTTACATGAAACGATTGTGCACAGACATTGAAAACTGCCATGCACTTTTGAATCATGTTTTATTGTTAACTTAATCTCATCTTTCATATAACTATCTCTCATCATGTGCAATTTAGATTACATGTTGAAATGATACAAATTGTGACATTGGACTGCATTTTGCTTTGTGTTTTGCTTATGAACACGCTCAAATGTGAAAAAGAAGTTATGCTGCTCGCCACTCGACGTATGATTACGGCCCTCAGTTACGTTGCTTATTGAAGCGAAAGACTTGAGTGAATGAGTATTTTTACTAACGTCACAAAAATAGAGACGTCGCAAGTATGTGTTCTTTTGGACGAAGAATTATCTCGGCTGTTACATTTGATGTGACAATCTCCTGTTGTGTCTTTCATGAGTTTGTATTTTAACAGTTGATAGGAAATAAACTTCTTAAAAATAAAAAATAAAATAGGTAATGCTATTCACTATCAAAGTTCACTTCTAACTGAAACTAAAGTCAAATTTCCAAGATATAAAAATCATAATTCAAAAAATGTTAAAATCCCTTTTTTTTTTTTTTTTTTGGATTTGTTTGTCTACGTCCCAGAAATATTTCTTCTAAGTAAAATAGACCAGTTTCCAATGAATATGCAGTAAATAATTCTCGCTGTAATCAAAATAGCTTGTTAAGGTGATGAACTTTTGTGATCAAAGTGGTGATTGTGTAGCGTTCTTAAAATAGGGCCTCCTCTCGAGATGAAAGCAAACATCCCCCCTCAATAATTTGCGGGGTGAATTTGCTACGTGCAATAATTAAATACTTTCGTATTTTCAGATTCGTATAACTCGATAAAATAAAATGTTAAACTATGCATGACATAAATAGACAAAAACCGAAGCTGAAATTGTGCCGTACAGTTTTTGTTGAAAATGTTCACTGATTTATTAAAGAAATTCACTATCCCTTGATGAAAGTCAATCTTTACTAGTACCTTAATCTATGTCATGTTATCAAGTTGTGATTTACATCAACACTGTGTCAGGCCCACGCCGTCCATATGTTCAAGGTCGTGCGGCACATGACGGCGTCGTGTCAAAGAGGCGCCCTTAAAAAAACACACAATAAACACCGAAAGAACCTCCCCAATAAAACCCCGAAAACCATAATGTTGGGCTTTTAGGGAAAAAACCCCGTTTTTTTTTTTAACCCCCCCCCCCCTTAACAAAATCTGCATACGCATCATCTGTGATTTCTTTTTCAGTGAGTGAACTGTAGAATGTAGATCAATTCCCAAGCAGTATTGGCGCTTGCCTGAACCATGATTACGCATTCGAGTGAGGCGATTTGTACTCACATGGCCCTGTCTTAAGATGAACAAATGTCTGTTAATATCAGAAAATGACTTATACTTACGTAAGCAGTAAATTTATTACTATTGTTTTTACATTTTTTATTGAAGCGATTTGTGTTTTCGAGAGTATATACAAGTAAAAATATTTTTTACAGAAAGGATGAGGATACTGTTAATAAATTGATGGAAATGGAAACTATTCATTGTATGTTATCATTCCATAAAATATTTACTAAGTGTTTAGATACGTATTTTAGATAATTTCAAATATTCAATTTTAGTATTGTATGTAAATTGTGTATTATTTTTTCATATTTACTTACTCTTAAAATCAAAAATGAATTACTGTCTTTATGTAAACTCTTTTCATCATTTATTGCATTTTTATTTCTAACTTGCTTTTGATAACGTGTGTAGATCATTTTCATCAAGTCATTGTGAAATGTTTTCTGTGTAAAGTTTTAGTTAAAATGTTACCAGCTCGTAATTTACATTACTTCTCCTCGACTAATTTTTCTTCATAATTTTATAACTCATTCTTCAATTTTACTAATTGCTATGCTATTGCTTGATTTTGAACTGTGAACTCATTATACTGAACAAGTTAAATGTTTGGATCAAAGCTTTTTGATAAAACTGGGAGATTTTTCCTTCTGTAACAGCTGTGGAATAATATTTCATCAGGTGTTTTTTTCATTAGTATTCTGCTTGTGTGTTGTTTTTATCTCTTGATTACATAATTGCATTGAACCTCAGTAATCATGTTTTTGTGATCCTTAAACTTGTTTATACAATGCTTTTAAGATTGTAAAGTACGTAACATTGAATATTTCTGTACATTAAACAGGTGCTATAATAAATTTTAATTAGTGCCAAATGCTTAAATACTGGATTTAAATTTTGTAAAAAAAGTGATGACTTTATTTTACTTTAAGTACTTTCACATCATCTGCATTCATTACAGAAACAAGTTTTTCACATTTCGTTTTTACCATTTATTTAAATTTTTTGCAAAATTTAAATCAATAGGAAACATTCTTACAATCAACCTACTTTAAAAAGCACCAATAAACTATTTTTTCTTAACCCATTTTTGGCCTAAACGGTGCGCAAACGCATAATTCCAGTAAATGTATTTTTATTGACAGTGACATATTTTAAACTAATTATATTTTTTTGTTATTTTTAAAGGTTTTGAAAACATCTATAAAATATTTGCCGCGTTTACACCAAAGTTGACAAAACATTGTTTGTAGAAAACTAAGTTGTCAACTAAAGATGTCAATTAAAAGTTGCTCTTAAGTTATAGAGCAACAAGTGGAAGATTTTTTGTAGAAAACAAAAAGTTGCTCTTCGCAAATTTAGAGCAACAAGTGGAAAACTTGTTGCCAAAGAATTGGCGCCCTGTCGCGTCCGGGGCGCGTGGAGGGGGAACATTTCTCCACTAGTTTCCTACAAGTTGCTAGCGCAAAGCGCGCAGCAACAAATCTTCCACTTTTAGTTGTCAACTTTCTTTGATCTTTACCGACCCTCTGCGGGAAACCAAAATTTAGTGGAAGACAGACAAAGTTTCCGTATTTTGTAGAAGAAGCAACAAATTGCAGCAACTTGTAGAAAACTTAGTGGAAGACTTTGGTTTAAACACTGCATTTTTGGAGTAAACACTTTCTGTTGAGAAATTTTCAAAATAGCTCTCGGTAGAATTCGAAAACGGGGTGTTTGCTCAGTGGTTTTTTAAGTTTGGCGACCACTGCCGTAGGTGATGTAAAGTGCTGAAAAACCACGCGATTTATTTGTGCCTCAAATAGCAACTCCCATTTGCATCCAAAATGTTTCGAAAATTTTCATAAAAAAAAAGTATACATAAATTCTTCTATAATACAGTTATTCAATTTAAAGATTTGTTTATTAATTTGGCCATAAAATTTTTTTCATTCACCAAACTCCTTCGAGTCTTAATGAACGTAATTTAAGCCTATTTCAATTAAAATAATACCACATTTTAAAAATTTCTATGCTTGGTGTAAAATGGGTGATTAAAACTATTAGAAAAACGGAAACCGTAGCTGAACTAACTATAATTTTATGTACATGAACCTGGTTGTTAATGAACATTGACCTGGTTGTTAATTAGAGACAAAGTCTACATAAGACGTCTCACAGATATGCATCATTTTTGCACTCAGTTGGTAAATAATGGCTTCAGAGATAACGTTATTGTTATACAAAAGAAGAGCGTCAAACCATTAAAAAGTGCACCCGGTAAAAGCTTCACTAATTCGGAAATGAAGTTATTTTTATGAGACTTCTAAGCGAATGGATGAAATATGAGGGAAATCAAGGGTGTTTCCAGGAAGTAAGAAATCAGGATAAACCCCCCCCCCCCCCGAAATACCAATTTATAAAAAGACATTTAAAAGACAGACATTAATAAACGACCCTCAAGCAATATCCTCCCCCCCCTCAAAATAATAATAAATAAACTATATAAAATTCCTGAATGCGCACCTGTGTTTTGCTCAACGATATTATTAGTACACATTTATTTTAAAAGAGGAATTTGAACATGGAAAACTTCTATGTACTAAGTATAAAGTAACATCAGCACACATTTTAGAGTTATTTAAATTCAAGTAACACAGAGCATATAGTTTATTTTCTTTAAATACTAATACGAAATATATTCCTAATTTTTATAATGTGATCATTTTTGAATTGCTTCATTTGATTCTGGTTATTGCAAATTCCATAAAGAAAGTCAGAGACACACTGAACGTTTTGGTATGAATATGTGGTTTGTTTAAGTTCATTGTGATAGCTATGCAGAGATGAAAGATTTTATACCAGCAATGGTACGATTTGTTCTATAAGAAGTTGAGTGTTTTAGCAATTTTTAAGAACCTTTTATCATGGAACATCATCATAACATCAGTATTGAAGGATTTAAGAGATGAATCTACAAATTTAGTGTCTGTTCATAAGTAATGAAAATGCTCAGTCTATAAATAAACTATCTGAAGTGTTGGGAGAATATCTAATTGCTATTAAGCAAACTGCTGTATATCAGAGCGATGAGCTCACCTCCACCCAAAAAAACGATGAACCCCCCAAATCGGCCAAACAGTCGACCTAGCCCCCCCTAAAGCCTCTGAAACAACCCCCCTAAACATTTCAATGACACTGTCTGCGCTATAACACCCCTGGTGGGTACCCCGCGTAGGGTCAAGTGGGGTGAAGTGGTCATACGGCAAATAAAAAGCTATAGCTTTAAAATAAATAGAGGAATTTGGTGTATTTTTTTAAATTTTAACTTTTAACAATTAGGAATTAAATTCTGCATTCAAAATTATTTTAATAGCAACTTTTCAGGTGAAGAAAACAGTTAATTTGTTAGTTTATACTGCCCTTTTTTTGAAATTTGAACAGCTCTTTTAACTTCTCTCTGACATTTTGTTTTAAAGAATTTGCAGCAAGTGGACGATGCAGGAAACTTTACACAAATCCGAAAAACACTTTTTCACTAACTGGTGAAGCTAGATTTCTCTCTGACATTTTGCTTTAAAGAATTTGCCGCAAATGGACGATGCAGGAAACTTTACACAAATCCCAAAAATACTTTTTCACTAACCGGTGGAGCTAGATTTAGTTTAGATATTATTTCACATTAGTAAGATAGGGTAAAGGTGGTCATGGTACTAGGCTTAACATGTACCGATGTTCTAAAATTACTTTTGGTTAATTTATGAGGTAGAACAGGACTTAACTTGCATAGACACTCACGGGATCTCAGCTTCCATATTTATTTTCAATTGTATGCGAATTTTTAACTATTAGCGGGAATTTAGCCTGTTTACGTATGAAAATAAACTTTGAAGACTACAGGGCTCCGCACTTCTTTTATTAGAAACTAAGCCACCAGGCAGATGTTTCAAACATTAATTTTGCTAATACTGGATCATTTTTTAAAAAAATAACTAATTAAATTTACTTTTTAGTTAACAGTATTACATACAACTGAGCTCAAACGCAATAGAGGGTCTTCTTATAATGGTGTGTTAAGTACTGAAAAAACTTTTAGAAGCACTTTTAATAAAAGAATACTTTTTAAGTTATCAATAATTCATTTCAAAAGACTTATAATAACTTATACTATTAAGCTATAAATGTTTCGCATTGGCAGTACTTCGAAAAAGAACAATACATAAAAGAGAGAGAGAATTAAAAATAGCTAGATTAAAATACGTGTTTTCCTCCCATTTTGATTCCATAAGCTATAATTATCTTGGAACTCTCTTACTAGCAATGTATGAAATTCTGACAGTTAAAGGGGGTCCGGGGAATTCTCACCCGGGGAAAATTTTGAAAATTATATGCAAACTGGTGCCATTTGAGGCCTTTGGAGACGCATTTGGAATTGCAAAAATTTCAAAGATATTAGGAAAAAAAAAGCAAACACAAACTTAAAATATAAACGCTTTCATTCATAAAAATACTCATAGAAATGCAGAACAAAATAAGCATTTTTTTTAATGCTGGGGGTATTGCCCCCTCTCCCCTTTTTACTAAAGCCCATATCGAAGAGCCATGTTTCTGCCTTCTCAAACGACAGTAGATGAGAAAGGAGAGTTCACCATCAGGAGGCGGAGTGCGGAGGATCCCTCCGCCTCCCCTCCTCCGCCTGCCGAGTAGGGTTGAGTAGTAGGGTTCCTGATACTATCCTCGTAGAAGATTACGGGGGTTTCTGAGTGGAGTTGAGTTGTTACTCTGCGTCTGAAGTTTTGTTTTTACGAATGGCAACACCGATTTAGTTTTGGTTTTGATTAAATTTATATTTTAGGGAATGGCAATGGTTCTACCGTGTGTTGTGGTTTCCATGACAACGTATTTTTACGAAGAGCCTCCTAGTGGCGAAAAACAGGAATAATTATTTTTTGGACTTAGTCGTTTTCCGATGTTATTTTTAATTTCCAACTTGGGTTTTTCACGAGTGGTAACATTAATTTATTTTTTTTTAATTTCAAGAGTTGAAACGCACATGCTATCATCCAGCGAGAGAAATTATTTTTAGACATAGAATATTTTATTTAATTACATTTTCTTTCAGATATTCGAATTCATATACCACAAACCTTAATGTTGTAAAATTCATTCGATCAAATCATGATTACTATGTTTTTTTTTTCCCTTGCGTTAGTATCAGACTTAACCGAAGTGTTCTAGTGATAATTAATTAATTATTTCCATCAGAACTAAATTTCACAATTTTTAATCAACTCATAGCACTATTTTAATCTTAATAATGTATAAGTAGTAACTATCTCCTAATTTTGAAAATATTTTATTTTTACACTTGTAATTTTTTCCCCCAAAATATTAAACCCAGGATTAATTGCGATCCAATCAAATAGCTTCTTGAGAAAGTTTATATTTAATGTGAACCAAACAAATCAATCCTCGAAATTTACAAAATTTAAGTCAAAGTTAATTATAGAAATGTTTAAGACTTAGAAAATTTTTTAAAATCTTTTTTCCTAAAGTATGAAAGACAGAATTAAATGAGAACTTATCAAACAGTTTCTTGAAAAAGTGCGGACTTAATATGCACCAATCAAATCAATCCACACAATTTACTAAATTTTAGTCAATTAAAAGTTTTGTTGAAATATTTGGAACTTAGAAAATGACCATCAATAGATTTATACATACTAATTTAACAATACTTTTACAAAAAGTGGCGATTTCTTCTATACTTAAACAGGTTTACATCCATTTTACTGTTTTCTATCAAAACAAATCAACGAATTTATATCAACTTAGACTATATTTACATTAGATAATCATCCTCTAATCAATATTATACCACTAGATTTTTTTTCAAAGTTTAAGAGTTTGTATGAAATAGTGGAAGTTAGAGTAGGTTCAGCAACTTTATTTCGCATAGAATGATAATCATGATTAAAGGAACTTTAAAAATAGTCAAGAGCATATTGCTAAATTTGTAACTGCGAAGCAATTCAATAACCTGATTGACGTACAATGCAATACATTTAACGAAAATTTCAGCTATGCAAAAGAGTTTTAAAACTTTGTCTTTAACAAGAATTTTTCATTTTTTCAAAGTGTTATTTATTTTCAAAACTCTGTCTTTCACATATTTTTACGATTTACACAGAATAATACAACCGAGAAAAATATTTAACATAACTATTTACAACACGATTTTCACACACTGAAAAAGTTTATTACTTAAGCACGAAAAAAACTTTAAAACTGTTCACACCGCAAATTTCATGCATTGAAAAAGTCTATTACTTACATACAAACTTAGAATCTTTGAAACTAAGATCATATGAATACAACTTAATTTAAATACGATAATGCTTAAAATCATTGCTACATAAACTACAGAAAAAAAAAAGAAAGTTAGAAATATTATACTCAAAGACATAAAAAACACACACAAGATGTAACATCTGTTGAAACTTCTACCATTAAAAATAATTAATAACATCCATTATCAGAACTTGGAAGGATGAATGCTAAAAAAGCCTCTTAGAAATAAATAAAGGACAATTTTAGCACTTCCTCCACCGAGTTCCTACTAAGCAAAGCAATCGTTGCGAATTTTCAGTTATACGATACACAAACATGAATCAACTATGCAAAATCTAGCAGTACAGTTAGTGAATGAACACAGAGAGAAGCACTTAAAATAATATCATTCACACGTTGAAAATCGAAGAATTTTTTCATGCAATATAGCTATAGTTCAATTATTCAAACTTACATGAAACTAATTTTAACAGAATGCAATCTAAGAAATACTTTAAACTCGAAATACAAATTATATAAAACATCATGTACTTACAGAGAAGAGAGAGCGTACATGTTTCCCTTCCAAACCACAACGTAGAAATGACTCTTCAGGCTAATCAGCTGACGAAGATAAGGTAGCAATACCTCGTTGGCCGCCCCAATCGAAGAATGACACATGCAAACATGATGCTACCAGCTGAGTAACACTATCGATAAACCAATTTGACTTCAATTGAAGTTTAATATGAATGTAACAGTAAGTTTTAATTAAAAAATATTTCATACATGCAAACATATACATACATATAAATTTAATAATTTTACGAAGACCTGTGTATTTAACTCACCAAACTCAGACAGTTTTCCTTAAACACACATTTTTTCCTAGATATAACCCTTTAATTCACTACTTCCGAGTGAAGAATTTCTTACCTTCAGTATTATAATCAAGCCATACAATACATTTAACAAACGTTTCATTTATTCAAAGACTTTCAAAACTTACTCTTAAACATTTAACGAACGTTTCATCTATTCAAAGAGTTAATTATTTTCAAAACTCAATCTTTAACATATTTTTTTACGACTCACACAGAACTTATAATTTACAAAGATTTTATGATATACAACCGAGAAAAATATTTAACAAAACTATTTCCAACACGAGTTTCATACATTGTAAAGGTTTATTACCAAAGTTCGAAGAAAACTTAAATGCTATTTACGCTGCAAATTTCATGCTTTGAAAAAGTCTATTACTAACATACAAATTTGGAATCTTTACTTTATTCACACCTTTAATATTATAATCAAGCATATAACACATTAAGCGGACATTTCATTTATTCAATGACTTTCAAAACTTACTCTTAAATATTTAACGAACGTTTCATCTATTTAATGAGTTATTTATTTTCAAAACTCAGTGTTTAACACAATTTTAAAGATTTTCACAGAGTAATACAACCGATAAAAATATTTAACAAAACTATTTCCAATACGAGTTTCATACATTGAAAAGGTTTATTAGCAAAGTTCAAAGAAAACTTTCAAGCTATTTTCGCTGCAAATTTCATGTTTTGAAAAAGTCTATTACTAACATACAAACTTGAAATCTTTACTTTGTTCACACCTTTAATATTATAATCAAGCACATAACACATTAAACGAATATTTCATCTATTCAAAGACTTTCAAAACTTACTCTTTAACATTTAACGATCATTTCATTTATTCAAGAAGTTATTTATTTTCAAAACTCAATCTTTAACATAATTTTTATAATTTACATAGGGTTTATGATATACAACCGAGAAAAATATTTATCAAAACTATTTGCAACGCGTCTTTCCCACATTGAAAAAGTTTATTACTAAAGTACAAAGAAAACTTTCAAGCTATTTACGTTACAAATTCCGTGTTTTGAAAAAGTCTATTACTTACATACAAAAAAATCTTTACTTTGAAACTAAGATTGCAAACAATTTTATACAGAGTTCAAGTTAAATATAGAATTGGTTAAAATCGTAATTCTTTGTTCGCGAGAAGAATATCTCCAATTGTAACTTTAAGATTAAAGCAGTTTTAATTTTGAACTTTTTCTTTTACATGCTTTGTTGTGCTGCACTACATATATTTAGTTTTTCAGTTTTAGCATTTTTGTTCGCAGAACTTTAACATTTTTAATCAAGATTTCAGTTGATGAATCTATGGTTTTGATACTTTATACTTGTTATTTATTCATTTTTATGGTGTTTTACCATTTCGTGCTCAATAATTTTATGAGTTCAGTCTAAGTTTTAGTCGGTTCAGTCTAAGTTAATCTAAATTTTTTTACGTTTTGTATTTAATATTTTGATATTTTTGTGTTGCTTTAATATATTATACTTAGTATTTTTACATCTTCATTGCAGGTTTTAGTAGATAAAGTTAAGTTGTAACATTTTGAAAAGTGCATAACACTTTTACTTTGCAAATTTCCGTACTATTATTTTTTTGTTCTAAGTTTCTCTGAATGCATTTAAGTTTTGTCATTGAAGTCAATTTGTCATTTAAGTTTGAAGTTAGCACTCTTTCATGCATTATTGCTTTGTATTGTGTATTTTTTAATATTTCACAGTATTAGCATTTTGTTCTTCGAACTTTTACATTTTTCTGATTAAGATTGCTCTAAACACATCTACGTTTTGATGGTGAATCTATGTTTTCAAGTTTTATTTGATAACTCCAAATTTTTTATGTTTAGTAATTTGTACTTTTACAATTTGTGTTGCTTCAGTATATTATACTTAGTATTTTTATATCTCCATAGTACTTTAACATTTTCGTTATGTTTTTACTAAATTAATGTATATTTGACGTTCTGTGCTTAGTACTTTTACATTTTCTATACTAACTTTTACTAGATGAATCTAAGTTTTGATGTTTTGTATGTAGTACTTTTACATTTTAGTGTTGCTTTTATATATTATACTTAATATTTTTACATCTTCATTCCATGTTTTAGTTAAAGTTTTAACATTCGTACACAGTACTTTTTACATTTCGCAAGTGCATTTCAATGTACAAATCTATGTTTTGATACTTTATACTTGTTATTTAGACATTTTTATGATGTTTTTACATTTCGTACTTAGTAATTTCACTCGACTTCAGTCTAAGTTTTAGAAGATAACTGTAACTTTTTTTTACGTTTTGTATTTAGCACTCTTAAATTTTTTACATTTATAGAATGTTTGAACATTTTGTACTCATACTTTTTACGATTTTAGTTTGAATTTTTGTAGATCCATCTAAATTTTTTAAGTTTCGTACTTGAACTTTTACATTTTCGTACAAAGTTTCACTTGATGAATACGTTATATACTTAGAATTTTTACAGTTTGTACCTATTAATTTTTACATTTTTGCATTAAGTTTTCACATTTTGCAAGTGTATAACACTTTTCTTTTGAAAAGTTCCTTACTTTTACATCTTTGTTTTGAGTTTTTCTGAGTGAATTTGAGTTTTGCAGCTTTATACTTAACATTTTTACATATTTTGTTGTTTTGTACTGCGTGTTTTTTAATTTTTCAGAGTTTTAGGATTTTGTTGTTAGAATTTTTACATTTTTGATTAATATTTCAGGAGCCAAATCTATGTTTTGTTGCTTTATACTTGTCATTTTGACATTTTTATGATGTTTTAACAGTTTGCACTTAGTAATTTTACGACTTCATTCCAAGTTTTTGTAGAGAAATCATTTTTTACGTTTTGAAGTTTTAATAACTTGTGAATGCTTAACACTTTTGTTTTGTAAACTTCAATAATTTTACATTTCCGCTCTAAGTTTTTCTAGACGAATTTGAAATTATATGGCTTATCAAAAATTTTAGTTCTAAGTTTTGACCGTTTGTATGTAGTATTTTTTCTTTTTCTTTTTTTTTTTTTTTTTAATTTTTATGATACATTGTTTTAACATCTTAATCTATGTTTGACGTTTTGTCTTTTGCACTTTAACATTTTCATTTTGCTTTTATCAAATTAATGTATATTTGAGGTTCTGTCCTTATTACTTTTACATTTTTATACTAAGTTTTACTAGATGAATCTAAGTTTTGATGTTTTGTACGTTATACTTTTACATTTTAGTGTTGCTTTAAGATATTGTATTTAATATTTTTACATCTTCGTTTCATGTTTTAGTTAAAGTTTTAACAATCGTACACAGTACTTTTTACATTTTGCAAGTGCATAACACTTTTATTTTTGAAAATTTTCGTAGTTTTACGTTATTCGTTCTAAGTTTTACTAGATGATTCTAAGTTTTGATGTTTTTGCGCAGTACTTTGACTTTTCTTATGGAGTTTTTAGCAGGTTAATATAAGTTTTGCATTGGTAGTAGTAGTTGAAAGCTATGTTTCTTTATTTCAGTTAGTAATGCAAGTCTTTGAGTATAACGTTTCTAACTTTTTTTATATTCTATACTTTATGTTGCTACGATTTTATTCAATTCTATATTTAACTTTAACTCTGTATAAAATTGTTTGCAATCTTAGTTTCAAAGTAAAGATTTCAATTTTGTATGTAAGTAATAGACTTTTTCAAAACACGGAATTTGTAACGTAGATAGCTTGAAAGTTTTCTTTGTACTTTAGTAATAAACCTTTTCAATGTGGGAAAGACGCGTTGCAAATAGTTTTGATAAATATTTTTCTCGGTTGTATATCATAAACCCTATGTAAATTATAAAAATTATGTTAAAGATTGAGTTTTGAAAATAAATAACTTCTTGAATAAATGAAATGATCATTAAATGTTAAAGAGTAAGTTTTGAAAGTCTTTGAATAGATGAAATATTCGTTTAATGTGTTATGTGCTTGATTATAATATTAAAGGTGTGAACAAAGTAAAGATTTCAAGTTTGTATGTTAGTAATAGACTTTTTCAAAACATGAAATTTGCAGCGAAAATAGCTTGAAAGTTTTCTTTGAACTTTGCTAATAAACCTTTTCAATGTATGAAACTCGTATTGGAAATAGTTTTGTTAAATATTTTTATCGGTTGTATTACTCTGTGAAAATCTTAAAAATTGTGTTAAACACTGAGTTTTGAAAATAAATAACTCATTAAATAGATGAAACGTTCGTTAAATATTTAAGAGTAAGTTTTGAAAGTCATTGAATAGATGAAATGTCCGCTTAATGTGTTATATGCTTCATTATAATATTAAAGGTGTGAAAAAAGTAAAGATTCCAAGTTTGTATGTTAGTAATAGACTTTTTCAAAGCATGAAATTTGCAGCGTAAATAGCATTTAAGTTTTCTTCGAACTTTGGTAATAAACCTTTACAATGTATGAAACTCGTGTTGGAAATAGTTTTGTTAAATATTTTTCTCGGTTGTATATCATAAAATCTTTGTAAATTATAAGTTCTGTGTGAGTCGTAAAAAAATATGTTAAAGATTGAGTTTTGAAAATAATTAATTCTTTGAATAGATGAAACGTTCGTTAAATGTTTAAGAGTAAGTTTTGAAAGTCTTTGAATAAATGAAACGTTTGTTAAATGTATTGTATGGCTTGATTATAATACTGAAGGTAAGAAATTCTTCACTCGGAAGTAGTGAATTAAAGGGTTATATCTAGGAAAAAATGTGTGTTTAAGGAAAACTGTCTGAGTTTGGTGAGTTAAATACATAGGTCTTCGTAAAATTATTAAATTTATATGTATGTATATGTTTGCATGTATGAAATTGTTTTTAATTAAAACTTACTGTTAAATTCATATTAAACTTCAATTGAAGTCAAATTGGTTTATCGATAGTGTTACTCAGCTGGTAGCATCATGTTTGCATGTGTCATTCTTCGATTGGGGCGGCCAACGAGGTATTGCTACCTTATCTTCGTCAGCTGATTAGCCTGAAGAGTCATTTCTACGTTGTGGTTTGGAAGGGAAACATGTACGCTCTCTCTTCTCTGTAAGTACATGATGTTTTATATAATTTGTATTTCGAGTTTAAAGTATTTCTTAGATTGCATTCTGTTAAAATTAGTTTCATGTAAGTTTGAATAATTGAACTATAGCTATATTGCATGAAAAAATTCTTCGATTTTCAACGTGTGAATGATATTATTTTAAGTGCTTCTCTCTGTGTTCATTCACTAACTGTACTGCTAGATTTTGCATAGTTGATTCATGTTTGTGTATCGTATAACTGAAAATTCGCAACGATTGCTTTGCTTAGTAGGAACTCGGTGGAGGAAGTGCTAAAATTGTCCTTTATTTCTAAGAGGCTTTTTTAGCATTCATTCTTCCAAGTTCTGATAATGGACGTTATTAATTATTTTTAATGGTAGAAGTTTCAACAGATGTTACATCTTGTGTGTGTTTTTTATGTCTTTGAGTATAATATTTCTAACTTTCTTTTTTTTTCTGTAGTTTATGTAGCAATGATTTTAAGCATTATCGTATTTAAATTAAGTTGTATTCATATGATCTTTTTCAGTGTGTGAAAATCGTGTTGTAAATAGTTATGTTAAATATTTTTCTCGGTTGTATTATTCTGTGTAAATCGTAAAAATATGTTAAAGACAGAGTTTTGAAAATAAATAACTCTTTGAAAAAATGAAAAATTCGTTAAATGTTAAAGACAAAGTTTTAAAACTCTTTTGCATAGCTGAAATGTTCGTTAAATGTATTGCATTGTACGTCAATCAGGTTATTGAATTGCTTCGCAGTTACAAATTTAGCAATATGCTCTTGACTATTTTTAAAGTTTCTTTAATCATGATTATCATTCTATGTGAAATAAAGTTGCTGAACACTATTTCATACAAACTCTTAAACTTTGAAAAAAAATCTAGTGGTATAATATTGATTAGAGGATGATTATCTAATGTAAATATAGTCTTAGTTGATATAAATTCGTTGATTTGTCTTGATAGAAAACAGTAAAATGGATGTAAACCTGTTTAAGTATAGAAGAAATCGCCACTTTTTGTAAAAGTATTGTTAAATTAGTATGTATAAATCTATTGATGGTCATTTTCTAAGTTCCAAATATTTCAACAAAACTTTTAATTGACTAAAATTTAGTAAATTGTGTGGATTGATTTGATTGGTGTATATTAAGTCCGCACTTTTTCAAGAAACTGTTTGATAAGTTCTCATTTAATTCTGTCTTTCATACTTTAGGAAAAAAGATTTAAAAAATTTTTCTAAGTCTTAAACATTTCTATAATTAATTCTGACTTAAATTTTGTAAATTTCGAGGATTGATTTGTTTGGTTCACATTAAATATAAACTTTCTCAAGAAGCTATTTGATTGGATCGCAATTAATCCTGGGTTTAATATTTTGGGGGAAAAAATTACAAGTGTAAAAATAAAATATGTTCAAAATTAGGATATAGTTACTACTTATACATTATTAAGATTAAAATAGTGCTATGAGTTGATTAAAAATTGTGAAATTTAATTCTGATGGAAATAATTAATTAATTATCATTAGAACACTTCGGTTAAGTCCTATACTAACGCAAGGTAAAAAAAAAACATAGTAAGCATGATTTGATCGAATGAATTTTACAACATTAAGGTTTTTGGTATATGAATTCGAATATCTGAAAGAAAATGTAATTAAATAAAATATTCTATGTCTAAAAATAATTTCTCTCGCTGGATGATAGCATGTGCGTTTTAACTCTTGAAATTAAAAAAAATAAATTAATGTTACCACTCGTGAAAAACCCAAGTTGGAAATTAAAAATAACATCGGAAAACGACTAAGTCCAAAAAAATATTATTCCTGTTTTTCGCCACTAGGAGGCTCTTCGTAAAAATACGTTGTCATGGAAACCACAAAACACGGTAGAACCATTGCCATTCCCTAAAATATAAATTTAATCAAAACCAAAACTAAATCGGTGTTGCCATTCCTAAAAACAAAACTTCAGACGCAGAGTAACAACTCAACTCCACTCAGAAACCCCCGTAATCTTCTACGAGGATAGTATCAGGAACCCTGCTACTCAACCCTACTCGGCAGGCGGAGGAGGCGGAGGTACCTCCGCACTCCGCTTCCTGATGGTGAACTCTCCTTTTTCATCTACTAACGGCACTTACAAGATCCCGCCTCTTCCCAAAAGTATGCTTTGAAAATTTGCAAAAGAAAAACTATGTACTATTTGAGCATGGCAAGAATTAGATTTCGCTATCACCTGCTCCCCCCCCCGCGTGGTATTTTAAAAAGAAAAAAGTATCACTTTACTGGAGGAATTCTCTCCTCAGTTTTAATGGGATACTTAGGCATTGTTTTATATATGTATTTATATGGGCGTGGTTTATTAATTAATTTTTTAACAACCAAATTTTAAGTATATAAATTAATAACATAATTTTTCGGGCGAGGGTATGAGGGGTAAGGGTCATAAAATTGATTGGGCGGTTTTGGGACTGGTTTTGTTGCAGGCTGTGCGATTTTCATTCTTGAAACCTGGCAACACTGGTTGGAGAAATAAACTTCCATTTCTTTATTTCCCTCTCTTCACATTTTTGACCAAGACAGTCGTTTTGAAGTTTCGAGGTCGGTGGAGAGGAGGGGGGGGGGGGCGCGTATAAATGGTATATTCTCCTTATAAATTGCATTAAACTTTTCTGAACGGCTGATTAATTTCCTACAATGTCTCAAAGGTTTCTATAGGGGAGGAGGTGGAGGGGATATATGGTGGTATCCAATCCCCGAAGAACCAACAAAATACATTCGCGGCACTGAATTAATGTGATATTCTCAAACCCCCACAGACCTTCCTAAATGACGAGACAGGTTTTAAACAAGAAATATATTTAAGTTTTTCTCTCTATACTATTCTCCCCCTAGCACATGTGTGAAGTCTTTTTTTTTTAACCGTGTTACATCAATCGACCGTTTTCTTTTCCTTTCGGTTATGTATTATTTTATTTATTTATTTATTTATTTTTTTAACATTTTCGTTTTTAACTTATTGCAAAGGCTTGGCAATCCACTAAATATCTTAGGCGGGCTACTGGTGGCCCGCGGGCCACGGGGTGAAGACCCCTATTCTAGACGGAACAGATATGTAGTGCATCCAGAACTAAACAAGCATATTTCAACAAGAAGCTTTTTGATCTGGATTTTTAAGGATATTTCTGAATTTAAAAATTATTTTCTGTTTAAAATATATGAAACTTGACACATTAAAATTACTTTCGAGTCAATCTACTTAATATAAAGATAATAATTAGCATGTGAACAATATTTTTTACTATGCCCTTTGTTTGACATTTTTCGTACTGTCATTTTTTTCACACATAAGTTTGTGTTAATACTATTATTATAGGCAAGAAAAAAAATGATGGTTAAAAATTATGAAGAAAAGAGTCAAAAATTAGTAGAATAGCAGAATATGGAAAAGCTGTGATTAAGAAATAAATATTTTATTGCAGCTGCTTTAAACATAATTTAGCGTAAAGCACCATTTTATCAACTGAAAAATGCCATCTAATCCACAATACATCTAATAAATATTCTATGAAATAACACGTTTCATTATTTATGCACGAACGTTTATTTTTATTTATTATCTTTATTTTAATGCTAGCTGCCTACAGCGATCAACTGGTGCTAAGTATACACTTATTTCCGTTAATTTCTCTCCACAGCCTTGTCCGTTGTTAAAATTTAAAAGTCGACATTCCAGCGAAATTAAAATTCGTGAAAAAAGTATTTCCATTACAAAGTTGCCCGTGGTAACAATTTAAAAGAACTGACATGCGTGACTTTGTAGCGGAATTTAAAATCATCAAAAAAGAAAAGGAAGAAACCACGCACACGTTTTATTTATTAAATTAAAACACGCAAAAAAAGTATTCCCGTCACAGGATTGAACGTTTTGCAAATTAAAAAGAAGTCGCTTGCTGGAAGGGGCCAGGGGCAGAAAAAAAATTGAAACATTTTATTTATTTTATTGAAATAAGTACAAAGTATACAAAGGTTCCCCGTTGCCCCAATAAAAAATTTAAAAGAATCAGAAAATTTCTACATGAATATTTTTTTCCTGGAATATTTTTTTGCATGATACGTTTATAGAGGACCCTAAATAAAGAAACAAAGGTGTTTTGAAAATGTGCTTCCGCAAACATAAGGCGAAACATTGAAATGTAATTTTGTAGAAAGTTCTGATAGTAGATGGCAGCACCATTCTTTAGTTTTTGTCTTCGTATTCGAATTAAAAGTTTTAATGTGTGAACAAACAAAACCGAAAGTAAAGATTTTGACTTTTGCCAATTTTTTCGAAAATTTCAGCAACAAAAATCCAAATTACTGATTAATGCAACGGCAGTCGCTTTATGGTATGACTAGTAGATGAATTCGGCGTTTGTCATAAAAAATGTAAAAGTAGACTGATGATCCATATATCATTGAAATTTCTGGACTAATGGAATCAAAATAATAGTTTTTTTCTTATTTTATACTTAATTATTTTTTATCAAAATTTCATTTCACAAATTTTGGTTTTCATTCAAGCGTTTTATTTATTTTATGTTTCTGTTGAAGGAATCTTCACGAAGAGTCGTTCTACCAGACATGGGTTCAGTTATAATTTTTTCCCTCATGCATCGTCTTGTGTTACGTTATCGTCTTGTTTTATGTTAATCTGCTTTCGTAGTTTTCCCATATCTTTCGTTCGAAGTGATTGGTTCCATGAGAAACGAACGATCAAGGTTCTACTTTATTTTGAAGTTCGAGATAACAAGCTTCATAAAAATTTCTTTTTAAAAGTCAGTAGTAAGACTAGTTTTTTCCCCTCAGATAAACAGGATTTTTCCGGAAAAAAAAAACTCTGAAAATTAATTATTTAGTTTAAAAACGTCCTTTTAAAGTTCAATAGAATAAATTTCATAAATATATTTTTTAAAGCTTTAGCACAATTAGTTTCCTAGTTATCCTTTCAAAGGGACATTGAAAAACAAAAAACTTTACAGTATTCAAAAGGAAACGAGAATGGGTGTAAAGCTAAGGCTTCTCTGAAAAAGGCGATCCTCGTCCATAATGTGAGAGGTCACAACGGCACCGAGTCAAAAAGGCGCAGGGCTCTTGCCTAAAAATAAATAACTAACTAAATGCAAAAATTTAAAAAAAAAATCATAAAAATAATTGCCTAAAAATAAATAACTAAATAAATGTATAATTAAAAAATATATTTTTTTTCAACTCTAAAAAAAAAAAACGTGCAAGAGGCAATGAAAACCCAATTAAAAGCAAAAATTAAAAAAAGAGAGAACCATTAAGTTATGTTTTTTGGAAAAATCCCGGTTTTTTTTTTCAAGCCCGACGGTGCCGGGCAGGCTTGGCGCGAGCCTGCCCTCTCAAATTCCATCGGTACCTTGACATGATATAATTCAGGGTAAATGGTCAAGGTAAATATTTTAAACATTGTTTTTACACGTATAAAAATATATAGTATTCTAAGATCAGATTTATTTGACTTTTAGCTTGTTAAGTGTAGAATCTTAGTTTTGCGATATATTTTTAGAAAATCACAAAAATGGCTCCGAATATGGGGCAGGCTCTTATTATAGGGTACCACCTTTTCTTACAATTTTCAGTTAGAAATATAACAATAAAATCAGTATTACTAGAGGCAATTTAACATAGCTTTCATAAATGGATAACGTACTGTTTAAGTTCGTCAGTAACAAAAAAGAAAACACTTTTAATCAATTAAATGAAAGTAATTTTCTCGCTTTGAATCGATTAAGATAAACGATAAGAAAACAACTAAAATAGTCACACGTGTGAGTGCTTTTCAGTTCTTTGCACTTCAAGCACATGAACTACTTTTTCGGATTACCTGCACAGATAATGTGAGCACATTTCAGGTATGTTTGGCAAAGGATCCCCCTTTCACTTGCCTAATCATCTGAAAACAACCCTACATAGTTGACACTTTCAGCAGCAGCTTCATCTTTTCTTTCATTTCCCCAATCATCAAATCTATGACAGAGAAGAAAATTATTCTGAATCTTCTAAAGAATATGAAGTTGAATTTGGAGGAGATAGAGAATCCCCACCTCAGATTCAAAATATTAGAATAATAATTTTTTTTTACAAATTGAAAAAATGGTTTGGTAATTTAATGTCTTTTACTGCAAAGATGCAAACGATATTTTTATTAAGAACTTATTGTTGATTAAATTTATTTATTATCATAAAATGAATAACCTTTTTGAAAAGAATAATTGAAAAAAAATATTTCGAAAAGTCAAAATATTAGAATTTAATTATGTTTATTCAAGTAGTTCAACATATTAGAATATTTCACAATAATTCTCCTTCAATTATCCCCAATTCATAACTGGTGGCATTATTGACTAAATTCAGACGATTTTATTTAAAATCAGTATTCTTTTTGCAGTTTGTGTGCTTTTTCGTCTTAAAGTGGGTCGTGTGAGTGATATTCCTGAATCGATTAAACTTCGTATGGTTGATTTGTATCGTTACGGTAAAAATCAATGTTATATAGTGAATTATTTACATTGCTCGCATTCAAGCGTTAGTAAAATTCTGACACAATATTCAAAAAATGGAAAATTTCAAAATAATCGCCGAAATCCAAAAAAACATCTGCTAGAAATGACAGGAAACTGAATCGTATAGTTAAGAAAAACCGTTTTAAAAGTGCGATTCTTGAACCAAAATGGAAACAAGAAGTTCCGTCTAGAACTATACGAGCCTACTTTCCCATATACACCCACTTCAAATTTATAATCTAGCTATCTCTCTCTCTCTCTTTCTTTCTCGTTTACCGTTAGTTCTTAATTGCTTCAAATTTACCTTTTTCAACGGTTACATATTCATTCACTCATTCATTCATTCATTTATTCAGTCATTCATTCACTCATTCATGTATTTATTCACTCATTAACTTATTTTTTTATTCATTCGCTCATTTATTCACTCATTTGCTCATTCATTCTTTTACTTATTCATTTAATCATTCATTAATTCAAAAATATTCTTAGAAATCCCGATCAAAAAATTTCATCGGAAAGTAGGCTCGTTAGTTCTGGATGAACTTTCTATTTGTACATGTTCTAAGTTATAAGAGCTTTCCAATAAAGTTTGTTCCAAGAAAATCGGTCTGTTAGATCAGGATTTATATAGCATTGAAATTTCCCCGTAGGCGCTATGTTAATTTTTTTGAACTGTTCAAAAATGAACAAAAATTGTTCAAATCAATATTTCACGTCGAGGATTCTTCTGTTAAGCTTGCTCATAAGAACTTGCATCGTGTGCCCCAGAGTTTACATAATTTGCTTCATTTTTGCCCATAGGCGCTAATGTTAATTTTTTTGAACTGTTCAAAACTGAACAAAAATTGTTCAAATCAATATTTCACGTCGAGGATTCTTCTGTTAAGCTTGCTCATAAGAACTTGCATCGTGTGCCCCAGAGTTTACATAATTTGCTTCATTTTTGCCCATAGGCGCTAATGTTAATTTTTTTGAACTGTTCAAAACTGAACGAAAAATTGTTCAAATTAAAAAGTAAAATATAGAAATGAGATGTCCTCACCGAGATCTTTCGAATGCAAAAAAAAAATTTTGAATCGGACAATTCGTTCAAAAGTTATTAGGAGGGGGGGGGGGGCGACAGACCGACAGACACACTTTTTTCCCATCTCAAAACCTCAATCTTCATTTAATTCCTTCACTTATTTTTGTCTTTTCTTGATTTCTAACGATATTTTCACGATACATTAAGCCTTCTTTCATGCTTTATTATTATTATTATTATTATTTTTATGGGAAAGTAGGCTAAAAAGAAGGAGTTGAAGTTTCTAAATCGACAACCATTTAGACGGCTCCACAAATTTAAGTTTGAATTCCGTGTACCGAAAACGAAACCTCTCATGACTGCGAAACAAAAGCGTCTAAGATTGAATCGGTGTAAATCAAGACGTTTATGGAGCGAAGAAGTTTGGAAAAAATATTATTTAGTGATGAAAGGATTTTTTGTGTTTCATATGGTAATCAAAATATTCGAGTTAGGAGAATGAAGCAAGAAGCACTGGAGGGTTTGGGGTTGCGGGAGCGCAGAAGGACCTTGAAATTTATGCATTGTTACATGATTCCATCATCAAAAGATTTATTTGAAGATGATTTCATCTTTCAACAAGATTTAGCGTCACCGCATACCTCGGCGTCAACTAAGAATTGGTTCTGCCAACACAAAATTGAGGTACTTCCTTGGCCACTAAACTCACCAGACATTAATCCCATCGAAAACTTATGGGGTATAATGAAAAAAAAAAAAAAATCCAAAAAAATTCTCCTTCAAGTAAAACTGGGTTAGTGGCACGTATAAAGTCTATTTGGGCTAATATTCATAAAAATGTTTGTAAACACCTTGTATATAATATGCAAGATCGATTGTACGCTGTTATTAAAGGTAAAAGGGATGCTACAAAATATTAACTGCCATTTACTTCATATTCATAAGGTAATATTTTTGAGTAAAATAAAATATGCTAATATTTTGAACCTATCTGAATTTTATTCTAATATTTTGATGTGTTTCAGAAAGTTATTTTATACCTAATTTATTGCATTTTATAATTTATAAATGTTAAAAACTTATCTAAACATTCTAGATTTAATTTATAAGAAATTTAATTGCATTTACTTAGTATCAAAAATAAATCAATGGAAAATAATTTCTTTCTTATTACTTTTTCTCAATTATTCAAACGAAATAAATAAAAATAAAACACTTATGAAGTCAAAATCTCAACTTCCAACAACGATGTAGCCTAATTTCTGTAGCACTAGAAATTTTTTTCAGGTAGCAGGTACAAACAAACAGATGCAGCCACTGCAAACTACTGCTCATCAACTACTTCAGTTCATAAAACAGCATAGTTGCACATGCAGAATAATTTCCGATACTTACCAGTACATGTCAAGGTGCCTATATAAGGAAAATATGCAGGTACCCATATTAGGAGGTACTGTCATATTAGGCGACTTTATCCTATATATATATACCGCAAAACTCCTCCTAAAAAGACCCCTCTTTTGCGAACACCCTTCTATTACGGAAAAATATTTTTTTCCCGCTGGTGTCCGCAATAGAGGGATTTTAATGAGATAGATAGATAAAAGTAAGGTATGAATAATAATATCTCAATTTAGTCATAGTAAACTCACTAAATTTATACGAAATACTTACTATTAACTATAACAGATTAGAAGCTGCATGATATAGAATTCGAAACTAATTTGCAAGTTAGAAATGTCCATGAATGCATCCTTTTTTATATCTGCTATTTCTTACTACGAACGTAAAATATAGATATTGTACTTCAGATTTATGTTTTCTGAAAAACCTATGCAACAATTTATCTCATCATCAGGCAGAGAGTGAAGTAATTTATCATTAGAATTCAAGCAGCGCCGAGTTTCTGAAAATCGATTAACTTGCTGACTAAGCTGTTAATTTTACAGATAAATTATGAAGTCGCTTTGATTGATAAGTCTATTCCTGGCCCGTCAATGATTAATTGAGTTGTTATCTAAAACTTGAAAGGTAATGAATCCAAATTTCAGCGGTATACAGACTAATATTGAAGCTGTATAATACAATTTGTCTGGTTGTTAAAAGTATCTACATTTTTTGTGCAAAGATATAAAATTCATACCATAATAATGCATATGAAAGAACTTGTATTCTTCATTACTCATAATCACTTGCCTATAACTTAATAAATCGTGGCATTAAATTGTCATTAGCAAACTTTCTCTTTATGCTTTAATGGTGTCCTATTATAGTATTTTGTTTTCCTATTCTTGATTAGTGAATGGTTATTTCAACTATGACATAAAAGTATCGAACCAAATAAATAGTCAAAGACAAAACAGTTAAGAACCATTTTCTCCTCTGTTTTTCAACCGATCTTCTTACTTTTTTTATTTAGTAGCTATTGATGAGTTTTAGCGTTATCAATAAAAATTTTTTGGAAATACGTAGCTCTTTTTTCTCTCTCCTACTTTCGACGTAGATTCGAAACTCGTTTTAGAAGTCTTTATTTATCATACTTTCATACTATTCCTTACATCTGCAATATTTGTACTATACTCAATAAATTTTTTACGACTTATAATTCAAAGAAGAAATGTCAAGAACAAAATAAAAGAGAAAATGTAATCTATTAAATGACTCAAAGCAAAATAATACTAATCTTAAGGTGTCAGTTAATCCATTTCCAAATTTTATTTATCTGACAAGTCAGTCAGGCTACCAGCTTAGGATTGCAGTGCGAAAGCAATCCTAAGGCTTCGGCTAACAAGTAGGGGTCTGGTGAGACAAGAAAAATGTCAAACAAAATAAAATACGATTTGACGCTAACAATGTCTAATATAATATAAAGTGAGATAATAAGTGCTGTGACACGTTATTTTGCTCCGAATCAACGTAAGTTTGTTGATTTCCATTAGCGTTTTGAGCTCTTGATTAAATTGAAAGTGAGTGTTTGTATTTTTAATTTATTCAATAATAGTAGAGTAGCATGAAAATATTTATTTATATTTTCTCTACTGGGGGAGGAGTACAGAAAGATAATTGCCACAGTATGGTGTGACGAAAGTCATGTTGTATCGTGTAAGTTATTTTTGTTCACTTTTGTTTAATTTTATTATTTTTTTTAAATATTTTTTCCCAGTATTGGCACATTGATACATTTCGATACCTTGAGTTCAGTATATAATCATAAAATTTTACCAAAGAAAAAAAAAACCCACAATTGTCGGAAAATACAAAAAAAGCAGTTTTTCATGTATTGACAATGTTAATTTGTTAAATTTTGTGCACATTCGCTTTCGGAAAAAAGGTAAAGAAATAAAATTAGAATAAAAAAGAATAAAAGAAGCAAGGAGAAGTAGAAATAAAATGATTAAGTGACACTACGTTTTATTGATTTGTTCATCCCTTTGGCGGATTTAGTGATTCCTGTTAGGATTTTTTGTGTTCGTGCAATCTTCACCTGTTCTGATTCCCACCAAGAGACCAGATCACGATAAGTTGCAACTTTTCTATTCCTTTTTCATTTGTATTATTTTTTCTTGAGTGGTTTCTGGAAGAATTTAAAGTAAAAATGCCATCTTTTGGCACAAAACGTCTGCGAGGAACAAGCTTACTACTTGTCTTTAAAAATGGTGCGTGTTGTGCGTGAAATTATATTTTTCAATAGGTTACATACCAACGGATTTTTTTCTATCCTTTAACCAATTATTTTTGGTGTTTAACATCTACTTTTTAGGCTCAACGTATTATTTTGGATATGAAATACGTTCATAATTCGCATGGTCTTTAACATTTTTCTATTTACTTTGACGGACAAAACGCATACACAAAAAATTTATTATTCAATCAAATATAAGAATTCTTGTAAAAAAATCATTTTTAAAGGCGTGCTTATCGATCACAATGTGTTGACAATTTAGGCACGTACTACTCGTTAAAAAAACAATAATAATAATAATAATAATAATGTCTACATGGATGTCTGGTCGAGGAAACCACTAACCGCCATATTCACCGTCAACCTAACTCCACGCGTGAAACCACGAGATCCGTTAACTCGGAGTTGGGGCTCAGCGCTGCGAAGTTAAAAATCGGTATTCACGGAGGAAAATCAACCTGGGGTTTTCCAACCACGAAGTTAGTCAACTCGACGCCATGTGGGAACGTACGGAGGCCCGTTATTGGTCAAAACTATCACATGATTTTCTTCATGCTTTTTCGCCGCGCAGTGTACATTTCGTTTCCCGTTTTTTAAAATTCCCGTTCTCTGCGATATAGCGATAAATAAAACACGAGTGGTTTTTAGCCCGTTTGAGAAGGTATTACTCCTAGCACTCGTGGAAAAAATTTTAAAATATTGAAAAGTAAAGAATCCAATAAAATTTTTCTCGGAAAATGAAAATATAGATATAGTTAACGAATAGGAAATTATAACTAATTTTAGCATTGTAATATATCTCTTTCTGACATTAGAAATGTACCATTCACAAACGATATATATATAATATAGAAATGTATCATTATGAACCAAGCAGTAGTGTATTATTGTATCTTTTAAATTTTTATTTGAATATTCTTTCATTAAATCAAGGCTGTAACCAGGGATGCCCACGAACCCCCCCCCCCCCCCGAAAATTTTCGCAATGTAGCATATATTCCTCCCTGAAACTTTCTTCAACATTACTGTTTCAAAGCCTCCCCCCCCCCCCCCAAAAAAAAAAAAAAAAAATCTGGCTATGGCCTTGCATTAAATTCATGAGAGTATTTAAAAAATGCGTTTGATTTCAATTATAACTATTGTAAATACTTTATTCTTACAATCACTTCGCATTGACAAAGTACAGTAAAAATTTGGTTTAAGTCTTACAACTGCATGAAACGGCAATTCAAAATTATGTGATTTGGGATTAACAAGAACCCTTTTTCTAATGCAAATATGAATTCATTAATACAGATACATATGGCGAATATTTTGACTTTTTCAAAAATCTTGCAGTTTACCTTTAAACACAAAACTGCCATTAGCATTATGGATTCATTTCATATGTCTTTTTTTTTTTTTAAAGAAGCTTTTCACATATTCAAAACCTTTGTTAAATTAAAAAAGAAAAAGAAAAGAATATACAAGCAAATGTAAATTGGTCAATGACATAAAACACATGGTAAAGGTCAACAAGTTTATTTTATTCGACATACATAAATCAAAATATTCCACATGAACTTCGCAGGCCCAGAAGTAACCTTGGCAAAAAAAAATCAGGACGCATGTTAAATGTTCAGTATATACATGTACACTTTAAATTAGAATAAAATTATATCAAAAAGCAACAAAGAGAGAGAAAAATAAATAATTAAATAAAAATACTAAAGATATATTACCCCCCATTGTTTGGTATTTCTGTTCAATTAGGAATCATGATAAAGTTTCAAAATCTTTAATGAAGTAATAGCTCCCGAGAGAAAAACATTATTGGAAACACACAAAAGTGACAAAGAAATCATTGAACAATACTAGTTAATAAAATTAAAACAACTCTAAAGTTGTATTTTTTGTAAAGCCTCTTCAGAAATTCAAGATCGTGTAAAGCGAAGAAAGCTCTAAAATCTCAACATATTCCAATTTTCGCAACATCCAGTCCGCCATTGCTAATGTTTATATGTACTGCGCATGCGCTCAAACCTTAACTTTGCTCTGGAGCTTGGTTGAGTTACTCGACCTGGCATGGTTTCGGGAACCTGTTTGCGCGTAGTCAAAGTTGATGGTGAATAGGAAATCCGCGGTAACTTCAGGTTGGAGACCGGTTTCGCGTCAAACCATGAGGTTAGAGTTGACGGTGAATACGGCGGTAACATGTCATAAGCCATACAGTAGCACTCATTGATGACAAAAACACCAACAGTTCAATTTATGCCTCTTGTTTGGGGTGAGCAGAATAAATGTTTTTTCCTTTCATTCATTTCGTCCCCTCCATAAGGAAGTTACATTTTTAAACCGGCCTTTGGACTAAATAAGGTGAGAAACATAGTGGTGTAATTTAAGCGATTTATATTTTGAAAGCAATGGCATTTTGCATTAAGGTTTTGTATTGAATAAGAAAAAACTAACTGTGCCATCTGTTGATACATTTTTGAAGTACATTTTAGTTTACTGGAAATGAAGGTAGATGACATTCCATATTATGGAAAATTGAATTAACTACATTTTCAAAAAAAAAAAAAAAAAGTCTTACACCAGTATATTTTGAACCACTTTAAATGTCACTTTAACTTGTTATTAAAAAATAAAGAAGAAAACTTTATTTTTGAATTAACCCTATATTTGATAAACAGTGATAAAGTTGCAGTAGGTGATGGCTTAGAGAGCCATTTAGAGTGGAGTGAAAATATTTTTTTTTTCTGAAAGAGCATTCAACAGTAAAAGTCTTGAAATACACTGTGCAACAAATTTGAACTTTTTTTTTTTGTCCTTTAGATGAAACTATGTGATTCTATATAAACAAAAGGTGCTTAATTCAAATATCCAAACCAAAATGTTCCATCACGTACCGTTTTTGCTGGAGACCCACTTCTCATATTTATACACTTTGGTTATCGAAGAATGTAACTGCGGATTACTTATTGAAAACACAAACACAAAAAAGATTTTTTTTGGCAGTTTCACCTTGTGGGCATCTGTTGGTGTGCCCTGATAACAGATTAGCAATATTCAATTCGTATACTTCCATTCTATCGACCGCTGAAACGCTTTAAAAACACAGATATCCTGATGAGACCTTTCCCCATTCTCATCATTAATTATGCCAAGGTTTTGAGGAAATAAGTCCATAGGGGAGTCCAAAAGTGTAGTTTTAATGAAATATAGCAACCTAATAGTACAAAAGCATTTTGTCATGTCACAAACAAGATTTTCAGCTAATAATTTTCAGTTTTCTCGTTTCCAAAGAAACGTGAGCACACTGATTTAAAGGACATCCAGGCAAATTTTTCGGCTTCTCACTCTTTGTTTTCATACTCTTCATCATGAAAAGACTTCTTTAAGTTGTGGGCCAATAAAAATCCTTTCTTTTAGTTTTGCCTCACTTAATTTTTTAAATTTGTTCCTGAAATGCAAGAAAGTTACTCCTTCTCTGTCCAGAGCTTTTACAAATATTTCGATAAACCAAGTTTAATATGCAATTGTGGGAAAAAGGCAAATTGTAGATTTACAAGTGGCTAATTTAATATGCTTTTGCCACTCAAAACTTTGAAATTTCCTTTGTGTTTGCAGAATATGCTACAGGAATGAATAGGAAAACAATACTTAGATGGAAGAGCACCTATAAACAAGCACCACTCTGCTGAATTGTGTTCATGTCCTAATGCTCGAAACACTAGATTCACATCACAGCAGCATACTATTTTTTCTTTCTCCGCAAAATAGTCTACAAAATGTTTTTGTCGTCTTGTAAAAAACTCGAAACTTCGAGAAGTAGATAAGGCTTTTGTTGCCAAAAAATGTCGCTAAAGTAACTCAAGTTCATTAAAAAGGTCTCTAGAGTGGCAACGATTTCACTAACTATGAGAAAGATATAATTTATAATGAATTAAGTCGATAAATTACGAAAGTATGCACTTTTATCCAGAAAATACGTAAAAAGCTAAAATGTGGAATTTTGGGAAAATGATACGTGATAGGCAAAAAATAATTGAAGATTCGTAATTCTCAGCCAAAAGTACATAAGAAGCAGACATTTTCATCCAAAGGACATTTTTCGTGTTGTACAGTGATATCTTTATTAAAAAAAAAAAATCATGATTCCCCCCCCCCCCCCCGTTTTGTGAAAGGTGTGTATTATATAGCTTCTAAATTAGGTTACTTATTTTTTTATTACAGGGTGTCGACAGGTCACGAAATCCCCGAAAAAGTCATGTATTTGGAAACCGGTCATGAAAGAAACGAAAATATTCCGTCCAAGGTTTTTAACCGACAGGTTTTTAACAATCCGGAAATCGATCCCACGACTGCACAGTTATCCGTAATGTAAAATTTAATTATTAAAATGTAATTAATTAAAATGTTTTGAAAATATTTGTGCATTGCAAACTTACTACATATTTGGAAGCTGTGGAATGTTCAAAAATATGTATAGAATTTACATATTTTTGAATGGTGAATATCCGGTGCGTGTTCGTCATACAGGGGACACTGGATATCCGTCGGGCAGAATGAATATCCAACGCATCACCAAATGGGTCCGAAAATGTCACAAAAAAATCACGAGATTTCACTTTTGAAAATCTGTAGACTGTATTAAGTTATTTAATTGTTTAGTTAAAAGAAGCCGTGCTAAAGTGACAGCTATTTATTGTGACGACTGAACTAAAACTGTGCGCGAATTTTGATGATGGACTACATGACCGTCAGTTATGGGTTTCCCATGTTTTAGACGAATTTACCATGTGTTTCCTATCTTTGAATGTTTTCAATATTCTAGAATAGGTTTAGATCTTAAATTTTACAAATATACAAGTTTGAAAAAAGATTGTACTTTTTTTTCATTTCGTTGATTATTCCATGGTTTTCAGTGATGGCTGACCAAAAGCGCACCAATAAATGAAATATTACAGTATTTTTAATCTTGTAATCGAAGGCATGAACTATTGCATTTTATAGGAAATAGTTTGATATGCCGATATGCTTATTTTTTTGCGAAATTGTGTAGAAATATTGAATTTTATTATTTTTTATTACTTTCTTGTTATTTGTAAAAAAAAGATTGAATACAATACTTTTATGTAAAGATATTTTCTACTACCAATCAAAACATAAATGCATTGCATATTACATTAATTTGACATTTCAAAAACAGCATATAAAAAAAAGTTAAAATTGAATGATATAATAAGGCGTTCAGCCCCCACAGAGTGGCCTGATCAACAAAATTTTATATCCTCAGTACTTTGGAGGAAAAAAAATGAAGAAAAACTTAAAAATAGTTATTAAATTTTTTTTCTCTGAAGTTACAAGAGTATAACAGATAGATACAATGCATTTGATACAACATTTTCTTATAGTTTTGGTAAATTTTCAATTAACATTTTTCACTAGATTTGATTGAACTCAGGCCACTTTGGCGCTAAACGCGTCATATATACAATTCTCCAACTAAATACTTAATTCAAAATACTGGTTTGAATCAATTACAATTTAGTTTAAATAATTGAACTGTACCAATGTTTCTGTCATTACAGAAATATATGCTTGAAATTCCAATTTATCGCTATTTTGCTTTCCAGTTGCTTAATTATGACGTTTTTTCATTCATGCTACATGATAAAAATTTTCAGTAGAAACTTATTTTACTCTTTTCTTTTTAATCGACAATAAAGACTTCCCTTCCGTAGCGATTGCTGACTTGTTTCATTAAGTTTCACCATGGAGCGCAAATTTGTTCTTTAAAAAATAATTGAGCAAAATTAAAACACAAAAAAAAAAAAAAGATCTTTTCGCTATTTCTGATTTTTAGCTTTACTTACTTCATTGATTTTAGCAAGTAACCATGAGTTTCTTTATTTTTATGAAGCTTACTTTCATTAATCCTTAAAATTTCACGCTATGATCTTTTGCGCGTCGTAATTAAGAGCTTTCGTAAGTATCTGAAGTGACACTGGTAATTGCGTTATCTGTCTTCCCCGGTAAAAAGTGCAGAAATAATAACGTTTATCTATTTGAAAGGTTTCTTTTGTTTTCTAAGGAACAAAAAACTTTTGATTTTTTAACTGTTCGCAAATATATTGTCTGAAGGTATTCATTAAAAATGGTTATCTGTACGTATGATTAAAAATAAAAATATTTAAATAAAAATATTCCATTTCATATTCGCTAGAAAATCTAGTTTTTTTTTTTTTTTTTGACAACGAAGTTAGAAATATTTTATTTTTAAGAAGATTAGAAATAGTATTCTCAGAAAATATCTGCTTTTAAATGCGAATTAGTAATTACAAGTTTTTCATTGAAACTTGATTCTACTTTTAGACTTAAATTTTATTCTCTTAATTTGGCAACCAAATTTCTTTACCGTTAATTCTTATAATTACATACGTTAACTGATCTCCCCATGTTATGGATAAATTCTGCTGCATTTATTTTTCAAAACTATGGAACTTTCAAATTAAAGTAGTTACTTTTCTCGTATAAATTCAACCCATTTTAAAATATAAGATTGGTTGGTTGTTTCTGATAGCTAACTTTTGGTATCAGTCCTGTTTAATACTTAAACATTAATACTGACTCTCTTTCGTACGTACTCTTTAATTCTCGAAATAATATTTTTTTACTTTCTAAAGTTTAAAATAACGTGAGCAATAAAGCTTGAAATAATGGAAAATATCTGTTTCTTTCAAAATAATGTGCATTAAACGGCATTTATTTGTCTTAACAAACCATTGTTAGAAATATTTTTCATTTTCCTTTGAACTAAAAAATCTCTGCTGCTAAAAGCCTCTAAAGACTTTTCTTGACTTTTTGTGCATCCTGAAAAAGTCTTTCTTTCTTTCTTTTTTTTTTTTTTTTTTTTGGTTTACGGAATAAGAAGTTCGAAGGTGCTAGGTCGGGTGTGAAAAGGGGTAAAAAATCGTGATCATGCATTGCATTTTCAATTGTTTTGACATTTTAAAGATCACGAGTGAAGAAGTAAAAATGAGTAGAAGTTTTCGTTAAGTAAAAATAAGTGAAAGGTTTTGTTAAGAATTGGATGATTGTAAATATGACTAAAGGCTTGCTTCTGGCTTCCTCGAGAAATCGTAGATGAGCGTATTTATCGATCCTGGCATTATATCGTTAAATTTGGGCTCATGCTATTTTTCATAGTGTCAAAACATGACGTCAATATTTACATAGATTCTCTATCGACGAAACCAGAAACAAGGCCGGAGATAGACTATATCAGCATTGGCAGCTACATTTACGCATTTGGCTGATTTTTCGGATAATAAACTAAAAACAAAATCAACTGGAAAACGCATAATCAAATGTGAAAACTGCTAGATGAAAACCTTGTTATTCAAAGGAGTAAATAATGAACTCCTTTCAATACGAATCAATCACTTTTAAGAATTTGAATACGTTTCAAAACATTGCGTCGCTAATATTCCGTTTTTCACTAACCTTATAAATTCAAGTGAAATTTTATCACTCCATTATCTGACCCTGGCCGCATTCCTTTCAAAGAGACAAGTAGGCCATGCAGATGTTCCCCCTAACTTCCTGAAAAGGATTCTAATCAAAGGGGTGCAACTTCCGGGCTCGAAATCGGGGTCGGAGAAGGAACCATACTAGATTCGCACCCTTCCAAACCCTCTTACCATTATGTTTCAAATCGTTTTTTTTCCTCTTACGAATAAAAGCAGGTTTAAAGTGGCTGTGTGCACTGACATATTATGTCAGCAATACAGATTGTGGGGAAAGGGTTTAATAAGATTCTAGCTGGAACTATGCTCGTTTAACAGTAAAAAGAGATATTCAAAACAAATATTATTTTGATATTTATTGATTTTTTCTTTCTAAAACTACATTGATTTTTTTTCTACAATCATAACAAGCTATACCTTATGAAAATACGTGCAAAAATATACAAAAGGGTATTAAGAGTAATAAATAAGATAAATAACCCTAAGTAAAATACATTTTGGAACAAGTTTTAAAATTCAACATCCGAGGTGCATTAAGCTAACTTTAGATTTCATAGGCTGTAAGTGTAATAGCATAGTCTGAAACACTGCACGTACACACACAGAGACACTGCGATTTATAATGAGTAGGTGTACGTACTTATATAAATGTATATACATCATTGTTACCACATCTTTACACAGTAACTATTTTTTGTGAGTCTGATAGAAAAATATGAATGTCAGTATAAAAAAAATATTTTTTTAATAGGTTACACTACAAGTTTTTTTTTAAACAATATCAACATTTTTTTAATACTTTTTTTTCGCACCTTGAAAAGTAAGCTCATTGTTTATTGCATCGCATACCATCTGATTTGCAGGAATTTTAAAACGTCCACTGTTTGTCATTTCTAAGAAACCGAATGCATGTGAAGTTCAGTTTGGAAAAAAATGCAGAATATCGGAAATCACTCACTCGTTTCAAAAAAAAAAAAAAAAAAACTTTATTTACCAAAGCACACGCACACTGAATTATCTTACGAATTTTTTATAACAAGGTGCGGCACTTATTGGATGATAAAATACACAAAACGACATTTTTCGTGCCTGAGCAATAATTATTATGGCTAAAAAATTTTAAAAGAAGTGATCCATTCATAATTAAAATAATATTCCGAACACATTAAATTAAGTCTGATATTCCTCTATGCAATATTTGTGAATGCGTGCTCATGCATTTTTGTATTAAATTGTAGATCAATTTTGCATTTTAAAAGACAAAAGGGTAGACCATGTTTTACGTCAGCAATGTCGTGTATCACCTCATCCAATAAATTAAAGAGCGTAGTGAAGGAAACTGCTATGTGGCATATTTGAAAAATGAGCATTTTTTTTATCATGTTATTATCCTCTTTAAGCACGTGATTTTTTGGTTTGGTTTTTTGGTTATCTCTTCAACTAAAGTTATTGAAAGGTACATTGGCACCTGAATGTAATTATTGCTAAAAAATTAAAAACTTACAATAGCAACTTACTTATACTAGAGTTCTCCATGTGGTCGAAATTCAACCGTAATTCATTATTTTTTTCAGCATAGAACTTTTGAATAACTTTTAGACGTTTAGTTTTGTTTGACAACAGTTTGTTTTGTTTAAATATTTTAATTAGCGATAATATCTCCTCAGTGCGACTGATTGATCAGTGAGTAGTTTAATTTAATGCATTTGTAACACATATAATGCATAAATTTTATCTTTCTACACTCCTTTTTTGTACAGAAAATAGAAATAAATTTTTTCCTTCTACCTTATTGTTATTGAATAAATACAAACAATCTCTTTCAATTTAATGAAGAGCTCAAAACGCTATTGCAATCAACGAACTTACGAAACGTTGATTCGAAGCAAAATAGCACGTCACCGCACTTATTATCTCACTTTATATAATGTTACACATTGTTAGCTTCACATTGAAATTTATTTTGTTTGACATTGTACTGGACAAACAATGTGTGATTTATCACATATATATATATATATGTACATATATATTGGAAATGGATTAACTGACACATTTAGATTAGTATTATTTTTCTTTGTCATTCATTAACAGATTACATTTTCGCTTTATTTTGCTCTCGACATTGCTCCTTTAAATTAGAAATAGTAAAAAATTTATTGAGTATTGTATACAGATATCGTGGATGTAAGGAATAGTATAAAATATAATAAATAAAGACTTAAAAAAAAGGCTTCGAATCTTTGTCAAAAGTAGGAGAAAAAAAAAGGAACAATTTCCAATTTTTTTTATTGATAACACTAAAACTCATCAACAGCTACTAAATAAAAAAAGTAAGAAAATTGGTTGACAAACGGAGGAGAAAATGGTACTTAATTGTTTGTCTTTGCCTTATTTATAAATAAATTACTACAACATAGTTAGAAAAAGACGAATTTTCTTAATCTCACTTATTTGTCACGCAGCATACCCTGTCCTTCTAAAACTTTTTAACTGTAAGCCAGTTTCATTTTTAGTGGAATATTTCTCTCGAATCCTCGTTAAAATATAGGTACTCTTATTCCGCAGCTTATCTACCGTCTATGAAGTTTCTTTGTCATAAGCTCTAAAAATCCAATGTTACTCATTTTCCTTTCATTTTTGCCTTATAAACTTCCAAATTAACAAAATAAATGCATCGCACGTAGAAATTAGTCTTCATATACATATTTTAAAATTACAAATGAAAAATGCGTTAAAATTACACAAAACAATTTTACAATATTATATAACTAACATTAAAAACTAAACTTAAACTAAAAACAATTTAACATCAATAACTTACTAGAAACAATTTTACTACGTCTAAAATCATCTTACAATAATTACATCTTAGAGCATTAACAAATTAAAGTAAGCAAAACTTAAACTAACTAAACAATCTAAAACTAAAAACAACTTAAAATAATAAAGTCATCAACCATTTGTCTCAAAAAAATGTTTTACAAATTTCTTTGTCAGAAAACTCATTCCTTCTTCTTGCGCAATCTATTGCGCTCCTCCAAATCCAAATGCTGGAATAATAAACATAAAATCTTCCTTCTTCAACGCACGTGCTGCTTTTCTATTTAAGAAAAATTAGATTTCATCCAATACTGATAACTGAAACTTTCCGTCTCCAGTCTGGTAGGATTTCATTCTTCTCCCAATTACAACATTTATAATGTTTTATTTCTTTTTACTGAATTGCCAAGCTTAAATATCTTGCTTTTTCGCAGTGTTCTAGTCTTTTACCATATCCACCTTTACCCATTCTTAGAGAGCTCATTCAAACCGTAAGTTAATGTAATCCCCATTTAACAAGCTTTCTAATTTATGCAGTTTTTCGTCACACTTTGTTAAAGAGAAATTCAACTATTCATCCGTCTTTCTCTGATAATTCAAACAAATACGCTATTTAACAGCAAATAAACACGAACCTAACAGTGTATTGCTATTGAATTGCAGCTGCAAGTTGAAAGTAAATCGTTCTCGAAATTAAACGACCCTACTTCCATACCAACATAGATTTTATATTAGTTATCACTAGATTCTCTTTCTAAATTATTTCAAACAATACTTTGAAACAGGTATTCTTTATGTAAATAGAAAACTTACGGTTATTGTGAAAATTATACAATTTTTTTTCTCTCAAATTGTTAGGCACTAAATTTCATGTAATTTGAACTGGTCATGGTTTTAATAGGAAAGTTTTTAATATTCAAGCAATATTTCAATACGAAAGGGCGTTACGTAGAAAAATAAGATAGAATGCTGAATTACTGCAAAACTATCCTCAATGCAAATTAAAATTTGAATTAGTAAAAAACAGTAAAGAAAAAAAGTAAGATCAATTTTTGATTTTTGTACAATGCCTTTTACAGGCATTTGATTTAAAAGTAGTTCATAATGAAATTTCATTCATTTCGGGTATCATAAGAAACACTGTTTTTCTAGGTTTCCAAACAAAATAGAAAAATTTATTGTATTAAAGACTACGAATAGAGTAAATCATTTACATTTAAATAATTATTTGCATTGAAAGTAAATTCGCCTGCGGCTTTTTTCCCTGAGCAAAACATTTAATATTCTCAGATTTAATTATTTATTCTTTCATTGTAGTCTGCTAAACTGACCATTCAATTTATGCAGAACATTTTTTTGACAAAATTTTTGCCCTTTTCTTTGGCTCATATATTTTTCTTGTTTTCATGGAACAAAAAACTAAGAATAGATTTAGAGTATGATTTGTTTTCGAAATTTTGGTGCAAAAATTTTTATTTCTAGCGTAATTGATTGATTAGATAAAAAATGAGTTTGTCAGTACGCGCTAATCGCTAACCTTTAAAATATTTCAACTGTTAAAAAGTGACTTAAAATGATCAATTTAAAAAAATCCCTTCAAGTGTGCATTCTACTTCAAAAGCCCTCTCTGATAAAGTTTGTTCGATGCAAAGCCGCCTGTTTCTGAACCGTTCAAAAATGAACGAAAAATTGTTCTAATAAAAAAAATATGGAAATGAGATGTCTTCGCCGAGATCTTTTGAATGCAAAAGAAAAAAAAAAATCTTCGAATCGGACAATTCCCTCAAAAGTTATTACTGGGGAACAGACCGACAGACACATTTTCCCCATCTCAAACCCCTACTTTCAATTTTTTTTAATTTTTCAATCTTTATTTAATGACTTCACTTATTTTTGACTTTTCCTAATTTTTAACAATATTTTCACGATACATTAAATCTTCTCTCATACTTTTTTCTTTTACTTTTAGTAAAAGAGTTTTTTTAACATTTAAAATGAGCGATTCTTGTTGAATTTGGTTAAAAAGTCAGCAATATATGTCATTAGCACACGTGTAGCAAATATTTCTCACTTATTTCATCAACTAACAATATACAGCAATTATTTGTAGTTCTTTGCCGCTTATTTGATAACACTACATTTTTCTTATATATCTAGGGCCTCTCACTTTTTCTTTTTTTCTTTGTCTTAAGCCAGACAACTCTTTCGAAGTTTCAAGATATTTTACTCTCAACCTCTATGGTTCTGTTTCACATTTTCGGCCGGTTTAGCCGTTCATCCTCTCCTTTTCTATGTTATCTTTCTCCTATAATGCTCTTTCTTCCTTCTCTACATCTACGAGGCTTTGGTACGAGCTAGGACTGTTTTTATTCATGCTAAGCTTTCATACTGGGAAAAAGTCTCTCACCTTCCCAAGTAACCATGCGATCTGAATCTAGTATTTGGATTTGTCTGCACTTAATGTGCAAGCAGCAATTTTTCAGTCACATTGATTTCTCATTGTTTTCGAAAAAACTTTTTCTAAAGAAAGGAGAAGTGTTCCGTAAATTTTCAACAGCATTCAAAAGCAGCAAAAAGCCATTTTGGAGTGCAATTATTTATTCAGCATTTACCATAATAGAATTAACGCTATGTATGTTTTTATGTCTCAACTTTGCGTAGAACTAAGGTCATACGACTGGCCTTCATGAAATTTGATACAATAATACTGTATTTCAAAAACTCGATTTCGCTTTTTTTTGTTTTCATTTTAAACAAAACTTTCACATAAATTCGATCATATGCAAGAAATCTTTTGCACCATTTCCTTTTTTATACCATTTTGAAGTCCACTAAAAACACACAAAATAAAAAGAACGAATGCCTTTAAAAAGTCAAATCGCATGAAAAATTCTTCTTACGTTCGATGAAATATCGTCTCTTTTTGTGGTCAGTCAAATTGAATATGCACGTTTAAGTAATAAAAAAATAGTTTACCAATCTAATAACGTTAAAATATGTGGTTGAAAATAAAAATACCTTTTTAAATAACAATTTTCACAAATCATAAAAATATTCAAATGTGATTTTACAGCAAACGTTAACTGCTTATCACGAGGTAGTAAGGAACTATAAAAATAGCTTTTAAAGAATTTCAGAAACATGTTGTGTTTAAGTCAAGCGTGAAATATAATTGTTTTTAAATGTATGTGCAGTAGCAATTTCACATTTTTTAGGAGTAAGATTACATTTATTTCTTACACTTTTTTAATTTTTCGAATGAGTATCCCTTTTCGAATACCGAAGTCTCTGTTCTTTAGTGGAAAAATGTCTTATAATTTTATGCGCACGGAAAGCAAATGACATTTTTCTGCATTCAAAATTCCAGCCTTTAGTTCTAAGTTACAGAGGGAGATAAGCTGACGGAAAAGGGAATTAATAATTAAGCACATAAAAAATTGCGAACCAGCTGGTCGCCGAAGGCTTAATGTTTAATTAAGAAATTTTGTAAAAATTATTCGCTTGGATGATTTTTTTTTAAATTTCATAATGGTAAACTCTCTCGAAAAGGTTGCTCGTTAATGTTTAGGCCAAAGATGCGAACCTATAGCACGCGTGCCACTAGATGGCACAAGACAGGCATTTCAGTATCACGCCTCCAGGTGTTGAAAGGTAAAAAGTATATTAAGTGAAGCTAAAATAGGACACCATTCTTTTTAAATTAAAAAAATGAAGGCAATCAGTCAGTTTTTATGAATTGGTTTGATGCATCTAAAGTGCACACTACAAAAGTTAAAAATATTTAACATTAATTACAGTTCTACCATAAAAAAAAGACATCTGGCTGGAAGAGTGCCAAAAAGAAGCCATTCATGTTCAAAGAAGGAACTGGTGGTATAAGGAATGCGTCATTTCTGTTATCGTTTTAGTTTGTTTAGCATACTTAATTTCTTCCGAACTGATGCTATATGCCAGTTTATAAATTTAGGGGCTTTCAACAAACAGAGAAGCAAACATTCTGATTCGCATCTCAACTAACACACCTGCAAAACGAACTTCCCTAAGACTCAAATGGATTCTTCCTTTTCTGTCATGCGTAGAAGCGTACAAGTGTCCGAACTTCGTGGTCGAACGGTACCTTTATTTTACTTTTTCACTTACAATAAAATTTATGTTAAAATGACATATTTTTAAAATACTGTTCAGAGAATTTACATTCCATTCAAGTTAATAACCAAACATCAAATATACTTACAAAATTAATTCGATAGTTTGAAATCAAAGCTGGATTCAAACATGATTTTTGAAAAGGAATATAACAAGCGACACACTAGACACTTGAAAATAATAAACCGCAATTTAACTGGCACACTAATCGAAAAAGGTTTCGCCATCCCCGACTTAGGCAATTCTTGGAAATTACACTGCCCACATCAAAGACATTTTTCGATGTTGCTAGGAGAAAAAAACCCTGTTATTTAAGCCTTATGTTTTTTGCTAGGAAATTACATAAAAAAAATACATTTTCACTTTAATTAGCTCAACAGAATGATACACGAGAGAACTCGTCACATAAATAAAACACTAATACAATGTTAAAAAACATATAAACTAAACAAACTCAATGATAAAGGATTTGCTACTTCCACGAATAAATCACTGATGCATAATAAAGTCCTCAGACATTTAATTTAAAAGTACCGAAAATTGAGACATGCTTTTCATGTCTGATAAATACACAAAAAAGCCTAATAGTTAACGTTCCCCCATCTTTATCCATTTTGAAACTTAACTAAAGATCTGTTTTTAAATCAAATGTTATATTTTGTTAGAATAAAATTATATTATTAATTTTAGGTGTTATAAACAATTAGCAAAATTTAATTTAAATAGGGACACTGATGACGATACATAATTTTTATCTGAAATATTATAATAAATCAATTTTCCATCATCCTATGGTACTGCGAAAAAAAAAAAAAAAGATTGAAAGGTTCAAATTTAAAAATTTCCTCTAAAAAATTTGTGGAATTCCTCCCAAAATGTAGTTTAGTTATTATTAAAAATTATGAATCGTTCATGAAGGTGCTGTTTACGAACTGATAAAAAGACCCAATAATATGACCTATCTTATTTCATTTTTTAAACAATAATGCGGTCCCATTAAATGTTAAAACAAAATTAACGTGAAAACTAACTATAGTTAACTTAACATTGCCTTTTTTTTCGGGGGAAACTTAAGAGAATTCATGAATGAGGAGAGGGGGACGCTAGCGTTTTTCCTAACTATAAAATTTTTTTAACCGCAAAACGCGGTAAATATTACTTTCTGTGTAAACCATGAAAGTGATGATGATTTAGCTATGAGAAAATTTCATCACTTAAAGCAAAAAAAAAAAAAAAAAATCTTCTTCTTCCTCTTTTTTTTAGTTTTAAACATGTTCGCGCACTTTTATTCGCGTTTTAAGCAATATAATCTTTTAGGAATATTATTTCACTTTTTCAATAAATGAAAATCTGTGTTTGTTAAAACTTATAATTTTTTCCAAAGGATAAATGAATTATACGCAAAAAATGAAAAGTTTCTAAGTTTAGGATAATGAATAAATTTCATGCACATTGTGTTAATACTTTTAAGTAAATTTACCAGAATTTTTCAAAATCACCATTAGCAATTGGATGATTTTTATGGCAATTATGAAAATGTTTCTTACTCGATTTTTTTTGACATTGAAAAAAAAAGCCTCAAATGAAGAAAAAGGCGTGGGAGTAAAAGAATTGACAAGTCATGCTAAACGTTGAATGAAATAAGCAAAGAATTTGGGTATTTTCTTTTAAACTTTTTATCTATATATCTTATTACTATTGAATAATCTGAAGTGAAAGCTGAAAGAATAGTTAAAGAGAACTTATGGTTCAAGAAGTGTGCCAGAACAAATACCACTTCTAAATCTCGCCAAAAATCGATTTCAAGTCAATGCCAAGCTTTCTCTTTCCGCCCTAAGCATGAAATGTTAGGACATTTCTTCTGCACTAAATCATTGTGCGCAAAATGTTATTGAGGTAAATTGCTTTTCATAAGAGATTAACATACTATCCTTATTTTATGTTTTATTTATTTGTTTCACACAACACTAGTTGTTTAAATTCTTTGTTACACTAAAATTTTGTTAACGGATGAAATTTTTTAAATTGTGATGCAGTTTCTCTCAATCTACAATTTCTTCAGCTATACATAAAGCAAGATGACGAGAACTTTCTTGAGAATGTTCATCTGTTTCGTATAATCAGGATCCCTGCATATAAAATTGCGAAATCGAATCGTATGGCGCAGGCGCCACCGAGTTGAAAAACGTAAAAAAGAAGCTAGTTCACCCAGAACTAAATGAGCCTACTTTCTTAGGTACTAGTAACAATACATATTTTGTCACACGTGCTGTCAAAGTACTTATACTCCCTATTGCTTCATATTCATTTTATATTGGTAAGAATAGTTACTTTAGTACAAAGCATTTCTGTCGTAGTTTTCAAAATCAAATTATGAGTTACACTCAATGTTGTCAAGTTCGTTCCCCCAATTACACTGCAACTGCAGCCAATTTTGATTGCCAACATTTCTTAAAGCAAAATTAGATACTTCTAAAACAATAGTTCGGTCCACTATTACAGTATAGATATTTTTGAATATTTTTGGAATTAAGTAATTTAGAATTATGACAGAAACTTGTAGGAGAGAGTAGGGAGGGATAGGACACCTGCAGTTTTGCTTAAATTAAAAGATGTTTTTGGTTTATGACTCTGCCAGATGGAGTGACTGTAGCCTTATCCTTTTTCCCGTAAGTCATTTTGATGCAAATTTATCCCAGTGCATGCCTTTGTGTACAGAAAGCTCACATCTTTCTGCGTTAAAAAAAGAGCTGCTTGTAATTCAGAAACGCGTCTGCAATTTTTACTGCAATTTTGTGCTTTGCGCGCTGTAGTTTTGAATCACACAAAATGTCATAACAATAAAGACAACAATGATTGGAAGTAAATTAATAAAAATACAGTGAGACCTCGATATAAGATCCCCGCATATAAGGTCACTTTTCTGAAGTCCCGGTTCATTGACTATCAAATATCTATGAATCGGTAAAAAGGTCACCCCCCGCTTATAAGGTCCTTTTCGTGAAGTCCCCGGGGGGGGGGGGTGACCTTATATCGAGGTCTAACTGTATTTACACGCCAAACATCGCTTTTGTTGAAAACTATACTGGTTTTCTTTACCATTTGAATAGTTTTTAATTTTATTAGTTCACTGTGGCATTTTCTCGATAGGATGCCTCTAATTTTAAAGCTCTCTAATGTGAAGATTAACATGCTTTTCAAATGTGTAGTAAGATTCTTAATTGGCTCTCAAAAACGTTGCGTAAAAATGTTCCGGGATAAGTGTTATGAAGGTTTAAGGAGAAATATTTCATTTACCTTCAACGTGCCATTCTTTATCTTCAAGCAGAACCAGGTTTGAACGGTTGAATAATACTTTTATTGTTTTGCTTCCTAAGAATGATACCTGTGGTGATGTCATTAGTGCTGATGAATATTTTTATATTATTTTATTTTATACGGTATGCGTCTGATGAGGGTTTGAAAAATTAACGATGAAGATTATATTTTGTTATTTTGTCTTCTACGGACGATAGGTCTGATGAGGGTTTGAATAATTAGTGCTGAAAAATATTTTTGTCGTTTTATCTTATAGTGATGATACGTTTGATGAAGGTTTGAATAATTAGTGTTGTAAAATATTTTTATCATTTCGTAATATAGTGATGATACGTCTGATGAGGATTTGAATAACTACTGTTGAAAAATATTTTTCAATCCTTTTATAAATAGTACCTTTGATGACCTCGAATAGTATAGCGATAAGATTACCATTATGTGTCAAATAAACGACAATTGTTTAAATTTGAATACGGGAGGCCTTTTTGAATAGCATTCTAATTAAATTGTTAATGATGCCGACAAATGACATATTTAAATTATAATTTGTTCTTTCTTAATCAAAGGGCTTCTTTCATTTTCCCCCTTCATTTTCTCTTATATGATAGTCAGTTATAAGAAATATAATGTTAATTATTTAATACATTTATACAGAATACACGTAATGAGTTTTTTCAATATGAATTTGGAAAGTTTTATGATGCTGCATGTGAAACAAACAAAGAATATTTTATGAGCAATTTTAAAAAAATGGCTGCTTTCATAGGCTAAAAATCTGCATAATTTTGAATTATTCTGTTCACGATTGTCTTATAGTCTAACAATTTAAGTAAAATTAATGGTTTCCTTAAAAATATTAAAAATCGTGTATTGATTGTTGCTCAGTGTTGTAAATATTTCAACTAACTGGAGGAAATGAGAAAAGAATTTAGCACTTCGATGTCGATTTTAATGATTAAAAAAAAAAAAAAACTAATGCTAAATGTAATATTCAGTTTACATTAGAACTTCAAGTGGAAACAACAAGGCCTAAAACAGTTTGAAAAGTCATAAAAATCTCATGATAAAATGAATCAATTTGTTTCTAAGCCTCGATTTTAATTTTCAAATATTTTATGCGTAAAGTGGGCGCCTGCGAGAAAGAAGACTTTCAAAACACTTTCCCTTTGTTTGAATAATTTCAAGGTTTTGTAAAATATAATTAATTTATGGCATTATTATTTTGAAAAAGAACTATTATTTTGAAAAAGAACAATTAGAGCTCTACAAAAGAACAGTGCTGTATGGTTAAGGATTCTATTTTTTCGAAACTGAAAGGAACTGAGGCTATAAAATGGTCCTTTCGATTCAACTGCATTTACTGTTATTCCCTTATTTTCCCCTTTAAATTTAATTAATACACGTGTGTGTGTGTATATATATATATATATATACATAAGCCAACTGACCAAAATTTATTTATTATTTCATTAGATTGAATAAACTTGCTCTTTTGTTTAATGATCAGGTAAATTGATTCAATCAGTCGTATTTTCTACGATTAAAGAGATGTGATCTTTCCTGAGCTAACGTATTTTCTTTTATTAGTATTAAGTCTTAAGTAACACGTTTATGAGCACGTTTATTTCGTTACTTTCCCGAGAAAAACATTTTTTCACCTGCCTTTACCATTTTTTTAATGAGCCCTAAATTATATTTTTTAAAGAAAACGGTTTCTGTATCGTTCTCTCTCATCCCCCCCCCCCCCGAAATAATAAATAAATAAAAAAAGATCACTTTTATACGCTATTTAACCTATAACCTTAAATCTCTATTGTGGAAATCTGTTTTCTGGGAATATTACTGAAATTTTGCTGGTTCAAACTTTTTGTTTTTATTATTTCAGTACCTATTTTTTTTTACTTGCGGGTGATTCCATCGTAACAGTCGAACAATTATAGGAAAGGGCGGAGGATGGCCTTGATGCTTTAATTATTTATTCAAAATATAGTTATTCGTTACGTATAATGACAAGAAGGAGGTAAAGGTAAGTTACTTTGAGCAAAATATTTAATATTAATAATTATTTTAAAAAAAAATCAGCGTGACAAACTAGCACAAATTACCATGGTTTTGACATTCCTTTATAATTATGCCAACACTACATAAAAATCCCGTAAGATTTACGATTTTAAAATGGCAGTTGGTTTGGTTGTGCAAAATCGTAAAAGGTACGAAGTAAATTCGTAGTCGCGACAGATTTTTACCGTACGGAAAAACATTTACAAAACGTTGTTTCTCGTACGGTAAAAAACCGTTGCGACTCGGATTTACTTTTACGGTTTTGTACAACCAACTCGGCTGCCAGTTTAAAACAGTAAATTTTATTTACTGTTCAGCATTTGTTTTACAGTGTATTAACGTATAAAATAAACGACTTTTTATGCACACAATATATTTAATTTCAAGTTATGGTAAAACAAAACAGCAATAGCTTACGCTTCATAAGATAAGAATGCTCAACCTGCATGCGCCCTGTCGAGTTCGTGTGGATCAAAATAAGCTTGATATCAATCGGTGTAGGTAGTTGGTAGAACAATTTTATTTAGGTTATCCAGCCCGAAATAAAATTACTCTACCCAAAATTAGTTACGAACGTGCAATAGTATTTTTTTTTGTGAAAAGCTTTCATGCTCGTATTGTAATTTTTTCTCCTGGTATCTAGCTTTTCTCCTGGTATCCTGGTTCTTACTGCGCTAAATTATCCGTAAAATACATATCTTGAAGCAAGTTTTGGTCAATTTATTTAAAATGTCTTGTTTAGAATTAAAAACTATAAAATATAAAACAAAATTCCTATGTTTTTTTACTAATAGTAATCTAGAAACCATAAAGTAGTGCTTACCAGATTTTTTTCCTTCTTTGCTGTTTCATTTTTTGAAAATGGGGAAAGAGAGAGAAAAAGAAGAAAAAAAAATTAACATTTTATATTTCAATTAATAGCTTAGGAATGTTTTATCGTACCTTTGATTTTTATCCAAAAGTACTGTCTAGATTAAGTTTCTGACTATTGATTTCTAAGCGGAGTATTGATTTTCAAGTTCAAACACCTTATTCTACTTCAAATGATCCGCCATAAAAGCAGTGGTAAGATCAATTGATGTGTTGGACGTAAACTATCTGTCAGATGTTTCACTTGAAAATCAACGAGAGATAAATCGGTAAAGAAATGATCGCCAACGGAGAGTGATAACTCAGGCGTGAGTTTTGTAATGACTTTTTATAGTTTTATGCGCTATAAATGAGCAGTTGAAATCATGATAGAAGAAATTTTGAAAATTTCTTGCACGCAATAGGTGGAAGGGAAAATTATGTTACAAATTGGGCGTAGGCAAATAGTAAAAGAAAATGTAATGCTTTATTTAATTTCCATGCTGGCTCTTCGGATTTTACTTGATTAATTCTAACTTCTGACTGGAAGCAAAAAAGAAAAAAAAATGTGGTATTATAATAATAATAATAATAACAATAACTATAAAAAAGGGGGAACAAAACCGCTCAGGTTCTGCGCCTGCGTGCAGTGTACAAAAATAAGGCAAGCCCAGAATATGAGATGAGGATTTTTTCTCCGGTTGGGGGCTCACTGTATGAATCACCATAATTCAGTAATAACACACGTATTGTTTAAGAACTATCTCTTGTTTCAGTGAAAAATCTTGTGTGTAGCTTTTGTAATATCTTTTGAAAAGACTGGGGAAGATGATGTATGTACCTTGCCGCATTTGTACCTTCCGCCACCTTACTTGGTGCCCTCTCCTCATACAATTCAACCACGCTAAGATTGAACTATGGTTTTGCTTTTGGCATCAAGTGATATCACATCTACTTTGCATTCACAAAAAAGGCTATAGCGAACTGTTTTTGGAACTTCAAGATGCATTATATATACAGTCGACGCTCGATATAACGACCATCTCCGTTCCACAAAAAAAGGTCCTTATAACGGGTGGTCGCTATAAGAGGTAGAATTTAAAAATGTATATGCATGCATCATGCAGTATAGTAATTCCATTAAAATTGCCAATTTTTCAAAGATTCCAACAAAATGCTCAAATTATATTTTATCATTGGAATTTAAAAAAAATTATCAGTGCAATATGTTATAATAAGATGTTAAACAGATTTTAAAGTAGAAAATATAAGGAAAAAATTACATACTTGCAAATCATTCATTTTCGGAAGAAAAAATCAGAAATGGTTGTTTGCCTTTTTAGCACATGTGATTTTTGCAAAACATAATTTTCCATTTCAGTTATTGATGACAAATAGTGTTCTGTATTTTCTTGCCTTTCAAAAAAACATTTTAAAGTCTCGATAGCATTAGACACATTTTTTATGCTAGGAGTTTTTGTTACAATTTCTTCTTCTTCTTCATCTGATGATGATGCATCAATTTCTTCCTGTCCACAATAACGGGAAATTAGTTCATCTTCTGACAGATGCTCGACACATTCCAAGTCATTATCGATTTTAGCGTAATCGTCAAAGTTCAACGTTGCATCCATGTTCATTTTCTGAGAAATTTCTTGCAGCATTTCCTCTTCTTCAACGAAATTTTCATCTTCGATTGCCGGACTAATTATTTCAGCAGTAGATTCCCTTTCCTCTTGCTTTTTAAAACCAGCATGATGGAAGCAATTCTTGATGGTTTTTTCTGAGACGTCATTCCATGCTGCTTTAGAGAGATGCAAAGCTGTTAGGACATCAACTTTGTAATCTTGATCTTCGTCGAGTGCAGAAACAACTCTTCGCAGTAGTAACTTCCTATAATTGCGTTTAAAACTCATAATGACCCCTTGGTCTAGTGGCTGAAGAACAGATGTGACATTAGGTGGAAAATATTCCACGGTGATTGATTTCAACCCATTTAGTTTGGGATGAGCCGTGCAGTTATCAATTACAAGAATAATTTTTCTACCTTGAATTGTCATTTGCTTATCCAAGCAACGTAGCCATTCCTCAAAAATGACAGATGTCATCCACGATTTGGAGTTGTTTTTGTACGTGACAGGTAAGGTTTTGAGTCCTTTGAAACATCTCGGCTTTTTTGATTTTCCGATCACTAAGAGTGGAAGTTTTTCAGTACCAGACATATTTGAGCATAAGAGAACTGTTAGTCTTTGCTTGGCTTCTTTCCCTCCACTCGCAGTTTCGTTTTTTAAAACGAAAGATTTATCAGGTTTCATCATGAAAAACAGTCCAGTCTCGTCTGCGTTAAAAATATCCTCTGGAGTATAATTTTTGATAATTTCTTCCAGCTTTTCTTTTTTCCATGTGTCCACTGCTTCTTCATTCACAGAACCACTTTCGCCACAAAGCTTCCGGAATGAAAGACCATGTCTGGTTTTAAATTTTTGCAACCATCCGTCCGAAGCTTTGAACACAGTTTCGTCAATGTCCATTTTTTGAGCAAAAGTTAGAGCTTTTGACTTCAGCAAATTTCCATCTATTGGGACATTTTTTGATCGCATTATTTTCAACCATTCATATAAAAATTCTTCGATCTTCTGAAATTTCCCTTCACGGGACCGATTTCTAGAAGATTTGACTCCAATTTCTTCTTTTCTTAAAATTGAGTCCCGGTTGTTAATGATGCCAAATAAGGTGCTTATGGGAATTTTGAAAACTCTAGCAATTTCGCATTTTTTTAAAACTTTTTTATCAACTTCATTTAAGATTTTAATTTTAGTATCTAGACATATCGCATTGCGCTTGTTTGAACCTGCCTTCTCGTTCAATAGCGAAAATGCAACTCCTGTTTGCAGTATGCATTTCACTGAAGAACCTTATTCTTTTTTCGCTCCTTCCCCCAGAGGATAACTAATCCAAGGCACGTGACCTGGAACCTGTCAACATTCAGGTTGAAGAGCAGGTTAATTTTTCTCGAACCCTCTCATTCACATTTCTGGAAGCAGAACTTCTGAGCTGACATGACACCACCAGTCACGGACAGCAAGACTCCTCGTATTTCGGAGAATCGACCCTTGGGAAAACACGTGATTCAAATGACAAAAACTACCAATACATCTGTCAACCCCTTTTCCTAAAATCCGTAAAGTCCACGTGCTCTCTCCCCCTCTCTATTCTTTCCATACTATGGTGAGTGGTAATCCCCTCCCCCTGTCAAAGTTGGACTGACTGAACACTGAAGGCTGCATGCAGCTTGTCAGTAAACTATAATCAAGGTCATTTCAAGTTACAAATTTAGAAACATGTTCTTTTTGGAAAAATACCGGAAATAGTGTCCGTTGAATGCGGTCGCTGTATTGGATTGGGCGATACAGAACGGTCGTTATACCGAAAGCAAATTAACATAGAGTTCATAGGAAGAAAGTTGGGGCTTTTATCACTGGTCGTTATAATGGAATGGCCTTTATAATGCGTGGTCGTTATAACGAGCGTCGACTGTATATATACGTATAAATATATATATATGTATCCATCTATATATATATATATGTATCTATATATATATATATATATATATATATATATATATACACACTGATGGAAAAAAATCCCAACACCAAGAAATAATTATTGTAGAGTAATGAAATTTCATCAATACATTTATATAGGTAACGTACGTAATTGATTACAATTTCAAGATCACAGGTTAATTTAAGCCCGAGAAGAGCCATTGCAGAAGTGAAATACAGGTACATTAATAACCGGTGTAACCGGCAGAATTTTGAATGCAAGCATACAAACGTGCATGCATTGAATCATACAGGTGATGGATGTGCGTTTGTGGGATGGAGTTCCATGCCTGTTGCACTTGGTCGATCAATACAGGGACGGTTAATGCTGGTTGTGGATGACGCTGGAGTTGCCGTCCAATGATGTCCCATACGTGCTCAACTGGAGACAGATCTGGTGATCTGGCAGGCCAAGGCAACATGTCGACACCCTGTAGAGCACGTTGGGTTACAACAGTAGTATGAGATCGAGCGTTATCCTGTTGGAAAACACCTCCTGGAATGCTACTCATGAAAGGCAGAACAACAGGATGAATCACCAGACTGACGTACACATTTGCTGTCAGGGTGCGTGGGATAACCACGAGAGTGCTTCTGCTACCATAAGAAATTGCTCCCCAGACCATAACTCCAGGTGTAGGTCCAGTGTGTCTAGGCCGCAGACAGGATGGCTGCAGCCGCTCACCTGGCCTCCTCCTAACCAACACACGGCCATCACTGGCATCAAGGTAGAACCGGCTTTCATCAGAAAACACAACAGATCTCCACTCCGTCCTCCAATGAGCTCTAGCCTGACACCACTGACGTCGCAAACGGCAGTGGTTTGGCGTTAGTGGAATGCACGCTACAGGACGTTTGGCTCGGAGCTGTCCTTGAAGTAACCGATTGGTAACAGTTCGTTGTGTCACTGTGGTGACAACTGCTGCTCGAATTTCTGCTGCAGACGCAGTACGACTCGCTACGGCCATACGCCGAACACGGCGGTCTTCCCTCTCAGTAGTGCCACATGGCCGCCCGGAACCCGGTCTTCTTGAGGCAGTACCTTCCCTTGACCACTGCTGCCAACATTCATGCACAGTGGATGCATTCCTGCCAAGCCTTTCTGCAATCTCGCGGAAAGAAAACCCACCTTCTCGTAGGCCTATTACACGACCTCGTTCAAACTCAGTGAGCTGTTGATAATGGCTTCGTTGTCTTCTTAAAGGCATTGTGGACTAACATCAACTCACTACATCAAATCTCGACGCTAAACAACGCTCAGGAACGTTACAGCGCGTATTTAAAGCAAACCTGATTTGCATCTTCCGTGAGTCGCTACTAGCGTCACACTGATGCGCCGAGCGCAAAATTTGTATCGACGTCATCTTTCAGATGTATAAACACGCCTGCCAAATTTCGTTTCGCTAGCACAACTCCTTCCAGGTGTTGGGATTTTTTTTCCATCAGTGTATATATATATATATATATATGGGGTTTAAATTGGCGTGTAGGGTTGTTTTCCAAATAATACACAGTGAAAGAATCAAGATGAATTTATTTACAGCTAATATACACTATTTATAGGTAATTAATACCACTTCGACCGGAATTATCATAAAAGCTATGACACATACAGTGCACAAATGTCCACACATGACCAGATCTCACGCTCATCTCTGACTTGTCCCTTTTTCCGCCCGATGGCGGTACCACCGAACTGGCATTTCCCATTGGATCCTAAAAAAACACACACACGCACACACACACACACACACACACATATATATATATATATATATAGGTTTTCTAAGTAAATTCTTTTCAATGTACATTTGATTTACTTTAATGGTTGCAGTAAGGAGTTTGAGATTTGAGTGATTATTAGTATAATAAAAGCGTCTTTACCAAGGTATTGTAGATAATATAGTTGCCTATGTTGCGTAATTAAGTCATAAATGAAGGACAATAATTACGAACAACTAAGTATTCTATGGCCACTTTGACCATGTTGAAAAGCTTTTGTCTTTCTCTCTCTCTCTCTCTCTTTTGTATAAAACTGGATTCAGATCAAAAGAAAAGCAACAAAAAGTCAAATCCTACTGGTTCTGCAGTTGGGCACTGCTTGCAATATTTCATCTTTCTACGCAGTGCACAGGAGCAAATTCTGACAAAAGAATTTCGTTGTTTTTGCTTCCGTTCTGAAGTCATCATCAATCTCTCTGAACCTCAATCCTATAAGTCATTTTTAGGCTTGTTTAATTGTAACTTTCTTGCCCCACAAATGATGCTAATTAATAATGATCCATTATTTTGTTCTTTGTGTTATAGCATTTAAGTAAATAATGCAATTATCGTTCAACTTTTGGGAAGTTCTAAATATTCCCATCAGTGATATTACAAAGGATGGTGCTTGCTATTTTTTAGTGTAACATACCCAAACAAGCAGTACAATATAGTAAAATTAAGCCCCATCCTTCGCAGCCAGCAAATCTGCATCCTTTTGGTCCAACATACCACTAAATATTTAGTGTAAACCTCACTTTTTCTTAACCTGAACCTGAGTCAGAATAAGAAAAAGTTTAAGTTTAAAACTTAAACTTTATTTTACTGCAACAGTGTTAGTTGGAAAAATCATTGTAAAAATATCAGTTAAAGCATGATTTGCAAAATCAGAAGCATTTTTGGATATTTTCTTTCCTGGGTATTTTCCTTTGGATATTTTCTTCCCTTTCATTTTCAGTTCCAAGGAAAAAAAAAATAAAAAGAAGCATCATAGCTAAACGTCTGCTTTCAATCTCTTTCATCGTTTAGAAGGAATAAAAAAACGAAGATTTGACATGAAGTTGATAGTTTTTTTCGTAGCTGAGCGATAAAATCTCTTTACACTAACTCTGTTTCCCGTGAACTAAACAGTGAAAAGAAATAGCTAAATAACGAGAGAAATTTATTTCAAAGGAAGATGCAAAAAATTGTACTCCCTGTTGAAGCTAAAGTTTTTTAACATTTCCAGGATACATAATTGGAAATTTTAAAACGATAAAAGGAAAACATTCTTTTACTCGTTAACAATATGGAACACTCTGCAATTCTTGATTTCGATTTAATATCTTGTCAAGTACATTGTTGTGCTTATTGTATTTTGCTCTTAACTAAAATTAATATTTCCCAAAATAATCATTAATGAATAAAGTTTATCAAGTTGAGAAATAATAAAAAAAAAAAAAAAAAAAGTGAAGTTTGAATGAATGCAGATCACACATATTTCTTAACATAGTATTAGCATTGGGGAGGGGGAAGAGGACCAAAGGAGTCCTGAAATTTTTACCTGCAAAAAAATGAAATTTAATCATTTAATCCACCTTAAAACAATAACAATGTCTTAAAAGAGAAAAATAAAATAAATGTAAAAAATAATTTTGTAAAAGAGGGGCGAAAGTGTGAATACGTCCTAAAGCGTTTATGAAACTTTAATCAGTGTTTTGATTTGATTCCTTTTTAATTAAGGCAATCTAAACAATTCGAGTGTGATAATTAAAATTTTTGTTAAAAATTTTAATGTAAAGATTATGTGAATTAAAATTAATAACACCTTGTGACTTCGCAAATGATTTTTGAAATGCACTGTCTATAATCTTCCGGATAAATAGTTCTATGTGAAAAATTTATTCATGTACAAAATGCTAAGTGTACTGTGGATTTTCTATTGAAGCTAAAGTTCTTTAGATTTTATTGATAACGATGATTAAGTGCTAAAGTTTACAACCAGTAATTGCTAAGCATATTGAATATTTTAGAAAAAAAGGTGAAAAACGTTTTTTCCCCAACGACCTAAGCTGTTTATTTTTTTAATAATATCTAATCTCTCATCTACGTTTTTTGACGCTTCTAAACAGAAAATAATCACCAAATGCCCAAATGCTTGCATCAAGACTTACAATTTTTTAAGAACTGTAATTGAAGTTTTGAGGAATATATTGTTGTTTTATTTCAAAAGTAAAACGAATTCTGCTAAAACCTATTTGCGAAACAATCAGAAGACGAGTCCATTGATATAGTATTCGCTTCTTTTGCAACTTAAACTCCTTAGCCGAATTGAAAGCATCCATTTACAACAAGAATTTAGCCTGATCTCTTTTTCTCTTGCTAGCATATGGACAAAGTGAGTGAGTATTAACTGAAAGACTTTTCACTCTAAAAATTTAATAGGTAGTTCGAATCGATGCCTTTAGGAAAGTGATATTTTGTTTTTCTTTCCAAAAACGTTACGGAAATAAAAGTAGCGTCCTAACTTTAAAGACCTCTCTCTGACAAAGCAAACACAAAAGTTTAGTAATGTGTAGCAAAATTGAAATATAACTAAACTGTATTTCTTAAAAAAAGCAAATTAAATTAAAAATATATTTTGAAATTAATATTTGTATCATAAAAAATAATTCATTTGTAAAGAAAGACGCATTTGAAATAAAGATACTTAAAAATGTTTATTATACATGAAGAAGTGAGAAACATAGTGGTGTACATCAAGCGACTAACGTAAGTATTTTGAGAAAAACGGCATTTTGCATTAGACTGTTAGAAATTTCATCATGAAATTACGGTTAAATGACCGGCAGCAGTCTGTCCATCTAATTCACCGTTAAATTTACGGTTTGGAACATTTTTCTATCTTTACGGGACCTAACCATTTCAAATTAACTTGGTAAAATAGCCGTAAATACAAAAGTTTTACGATTTTATAACCATTTAAAAACGGTTTCAAAACAACATTTTCACCGCTTTGAGGCGAAGAAACCAACGAAAGTCTGCAGGACTCGAACCCCCAATGCGTGGTGTACTAGTCTAGCTCTCTATCCACTCGGTCACCGTCATCACGTAAAGCGGACGTTTATTTATCAATAAATCTTCTTTTCCAACAGGCAAACAGCCTTAAAATTGAGATTTCAGTTTTTGATTGGATCCAAATTTATTTTTGGTTTAAATTTACTGTATATTGACGAAAACCATTTTATTTGCTACAAAAATTAAAATACAAACAAGCTTCAAACAAGCTTCAGCAGCTCAAATTATGGGTTCGCTCATTCGCAAACAGTTAGGGAATCCGATGTCTCCAATTTTTGATTTACGTGTGTATGTGTTTCTATTTAGTATCCACTGCTTAAGCCACTTTTTTTTCCTTCTCTTTTTATATACACATGCAGATTTTAACTGATAAATCTTTATTTATATTTTACCAACAACGTACGACGGTAAGATTCCACAACCAAGATGAACGCCCGATTACGGTTAGTTAAACCTTTAGTATAAACAGAGAATAAACGATTTTTTTCACAATCAGCGGTTTGAGTACCATCTTTTTAATGGTTATTCAACTGTTGTAATTAAATATGGTAAAATAACAATCAAATAAATGGTTATTTTACTATTTTCCTACGGAAATTTTTAACAGTGTACGTTTATAATGTTACGGTATTGAATAAGAAAAAAATAATGATGCCATGTGTAGATACATTTTTGAAGTATTCTTTAGTTTACTGTAAATAAAAGTAGATGACATTCTATATTACAGAAAATTGAATTAACTACATTTTGAAGAAAAAAAATGCACCAGTATGTTTCTTATCCTCTCATTATATCGTCGGCGTTCTGGTACACTGTTAAAAATTTCCGTGGAAAATAGTAATATAACAATTTATTTGATTGCTATTTTACCATATTTAATTACAACAGTCGAATAACCATTAAAAGGATGTTACTCAAACCGCTGATTGTAAAAAAAATCGTTTATTCTCTGTTTCTCCTAAACAACGTTTAACTAACCGTAATTTACGAGCGCCAACTAGGTCTCGTAGTCAATAAGAATCGGGCGTCCATCTTGGTTGTGAAACGAAGAAAGAAGTGTGAATATTAGAATTCCATCGCATAATAGTGTATAGTTCCTTTTTTATCTGAAGGGGGGATATGAAGAGAAGATGAAGTTAGTAGTAGTGATAAAAACTGGTTGTGGAAACGTAACCCATTTAATTACCTTTTGATATTGCATTTTTAGATTTCTCATAATAAAATAAACTTTTCAAAATCTTGGACATCAACTATAACCCTGGTTCAATGTTTCAATCTAATAAATTCAAAAGTTTTTTTTTTTTTTTTTTACATATTGTAGCGGTACGATTCGACGCCTTTATAAGCCCACTTCTGTTCTGCCTTAGGTACCTTTTAGCAAAGCATGGAAGTACTGGCTTTCCACTGTGGAGGTCCCGGGTTCTATCCCCGTCTCCGGCAGACCTCCTGCTCAACTGGCCCCACCGTGTCCTCGTGAAAACTTACGTTTAGTTTTGAAACCATACTAGTTATAAATGGTTATGAAACAGTAAACTTTTGTATTTACGGCTTTTTAACCAAGCTGACTGGAAATGGTTTAGAACTCGTAAAGATAGAAAAATGTTCCAAATCGTAAATTTAACTGTTAATTGGATCGACAGACTGCTGCTGGCTATTTAACCGTAATTTCATGATGAAATTCCTAACAGTGTAGAAGTCACTAAGCATATAACTCCAATTTCGAGACGTTATCTCTTTAAACTTACGAATCGTTATAAGAAATAGTAAAATTAATTTTACAGAATCCTAACTCCTACAGCAAGTTTTAAAATGTGTAATAGGTTTATAACATGAAATAACTAATTGAAAATTTTAATTGACTACAGTCGTCCTTCAAAATGTTTTTGTGGATAAGGGTGCTTTCACACCAAAAGCGACAAAGACAATATTCCTGTCTTTTCTCAGCTGCGCAAGCGCATAGCATATTTTCACCTTCGATAATATGCTCATATGCTCTGCGGTTGCGCAGTGGAGAAAAGACAGAAATATTGTCTTTGTCGCCTTTGGTGTAAAAGCACCCAAAGTGGCTTTTACCAGAGCGACGACGAAGTACATTAGGGCAGGGCATAAAAAACTTTTCAAGGAAGAAGAGAGAGTGAAAAAGTTGCGGCATGGCATGGGAAACATACATTAAAAATTTTAAATTGACCAATAAATATCTTTCTGTTAAATTTTGAGGTCTAAATATGAAAGTTTTTATTAAACTGCCTATATTTTAACGTTTTCCGGAGCAATGAAGAGCAACCAATTCTTTTTGTTCCGGCTCCGCTAAAGTTAGGAACAAAATTTCATCGATCCATTGCTCCGTGCTCCTGGTTTCACTTTTCTACCAGATCCCTGGTTAAAAGCACTAGACACTTTAGTAAAGCACCTAACAAAGGAATTTTTTTCCCTTATCCTTGCAAATATTATCGAACTTATCACATGAAGCAACTTTCTTGTTTTTTTCAACATAATTACTAGTCGTTTAAAATCAAGTGTTCTGAGAGAGGCATATTGACTCCTATCATTTATAATAGTCAACATCGATGCAAACATTTCAGCATTGTTTTACGGGACTTTTTATGCATCCTCACACTGTTAGAAATTTCATCATGAAATTACGGTTAAATAACCGGCAGCAGTCTGTCCTTCTAATTCACCGTTAAATTTACGGTTTGGAACATTTTTCTATTTTTACGGGACCTAAACCATTTCCAATCAGCTTGGATAAAACGCCGTAAATACAAAAGTTTACGGTTTTATAACCATTTAAAAATGGTTTCGAAACAAAATTTTTACCGTTATTGAACCATTTCGAGGCGTAGAAACCGTAAACGAAGAGTGCGGGATTCAAACCCGGGTGTATGGTATGCCAAGCTTGCGCTCTAGTCATTCGGCCATTTACACCACGCAAAGCGGCCGTTTATTTATCAATAAATCTTCTTTTACAACAGGCAAACTGCATTAAAATTGAGATTTCAGTTTTTGATTGGATCTAAAGTCATTTTTGGTATAAATTTACTGTATATTGACGAAAATAATTTTATTTGCTGCAAAAATTAAAATACAAACAAGCTTCAGCAGCTCAAATTATGGGTTTGCTCATTCGCAAACAGTTCGGGAATCCGATGTCTCCAATTTTTGATTTACGTGTGTATGTGTTTCTATTTAGTATCCACTGCTTAAGCCACTTTTTTTCCCTTCTCTTTTTATATACACATGCAGATTTTAACTGATAAATCTTTATTTATATTTTACCAACAACGTACGACGGTAAGATTCCACAACCAAGATGGACGCCCGATTACGGTTAGTTAAACGTTCTTTAGGATAAACAGAGAATAAACGAATTTTTTCACAATCAGCGGTTTGAGTACCATCTTTTTAATCGTTATTCAACTGTTGTATTTAAATATGGTAAAATAGCAATCAAATTAATCGTTATTTTACTATTTTCTTACAGAAATTTTTAACAGTGCACTTGGAAGAGTAGAGAGTGTTTCATTTCTCTGCTGTAAAAAAATCCCGTAAAATTTCCGGTTTTAAACTGGAAGCCGAGTTGTTTGTGAAAAACCGTAAAAGTTATGAAGTAAATCCGTAGTCGCAAGGGTTTTTTACCGTACGAGAAAAACTTGACGATAAAAGACTACGGATTTATTTCGTAACTGTTACGGTTTTGCACAACTGAGCCAGCTGCCAGTTAAAAAAAAAGTTTGATTGAATATTTTGAAATTTTAAGTCCTTTTTACCAAAATTTAAGTAATTATTTTGCATTAATAAAGTAATTTGTTAATGACACGCACACACACACATATATACAGTTAATGTCTGTACGTATATCTCTGCAGTCGTTTTTATTGGAAAAGAATGGACTTCATCCTACAATTGATTGGATTTGGTTGATAATGATATCACATGCAGAAAGTGGCTAAGTAAAACTAATTAAAAAAATTAATTAAACAATAGCCATGCATACGTGTGAAATGCCGGTGAAACACGTGGTGTAAGCAGAAATTAAAATATACTAAATAAATGGCAGCAAGAAAGTAAAATTAAACAAAATAAAATAAATGAGAAAAAGGAAGTACAATTTCGAAATAAAAACTAGAGTGCTGTACACGCTCAGTAGACGAAAATAAAAACTGGAATTTTTATCTTTTACATGTTACAAAAAAAAAAGATTTTCAGCTTTAGTATGCTCCTTTTTTATTTATATAACATCTTTTTTTTCATTTCATTTTTTCGTGATAACTTGATTAAATTTGAGAAACTCGTGTGCCTCCGCAGAGCTTTGTCCTCAAGATAAAATATACTTTTAGAAATCAATCATTTTTCATATTGTTGTCACCCAATGGAAAATATCTTTATTGAAAATTTTTACACGCTGGTTTTATGTATTTTTTGAATGTTTTTTATAGTTCTCATTTTGAACTTACTTCATTGATTTTGTTTCTGACCTTGTATATATGTCTAGGTGTTGTAGATAGAATTCTCAGATAAGAAATGCGTAATCATCAAGAGGAATGCTCAAAATTAAAAAATCATTTATCTAAAGTCTTGTAATAATCAAAAAATTAAGAATAAAGATGAAACTTACACTGTAAAAAGTTTTGGTGTTACTGAACACCATGTTTGGTGTTCTGTCCGTGTAAAGCTGAAAATTATTCAGTTTTTTGATGTATTTTAAATTCTTTTAAGTGTCTGTCTAAAAAAATGCAGACAGCAGAATTGTTCGTTAACTCATCTACGCATCAAAAATTCATTACGATTGCTCATTTATCCTATTTTCATAGAAATGAGCAATCGCAATGAAATTTCAATACGCATATCGTTCATAGTACAGTTAAAGTATAATTGACTTTCAATTTTTTTTTTTTTTTTTGCAGAAAGTATTTTTTTGGTGAAATGATGGGCTGCATAGTTGTTTAAACTCTTGATCACAGGACAGCGAGTTGCAATATCTTCTTTAAAATGAGCCAATAAAGGATATTTGTTGTTCTGTTATACTGATTCCAAGCTAACTACTTGAACTATGAACAAATTCGTTGCAAAATTTATATGGAAAACTTTCTCGTCTTCGTAATGATATAATTTAATCATACAAAAGCGTTTCTGTATTTGAACAGAAATGCCAATTATGATAAAAGTTTCGGATTCTTTTTTCGAACCGCTCCGGTCGCACTCCAGTTAGTAATCAAGCTCAATTTGACGGGAATTGAGTCACACGGATGGATACTATTAAAACAAAATACATTAAAGCAATGCCGGAAAGAACATGAAATATTTGTAAAAAATAAACAAATAAAATAAACTTATACATTATTTCTAAATAAATTTTTAAGAAAAAATTACGTTACTTTTTGTTCTAATAATTTGTGAAATAATGTCCCTAAAAACGTTTCACTGGGACAAGAATACCCATTTCGTACTCAAAACAGATAAACTAACCTCTGGACATTTTTAATACATTGTAGTGACCTGTAAAAGCGTTTCCAGTGCGAATTTTTAAAACTCAAGAAATTAACCTTTGAATTGTAGGTACATGTTCTTGTCATTGAGAAGACGTTTTTGATAAATAGTGTGATGGATTTGAGCGTACTTAATTAAAATCTACCACCAATGCATCTAATTTGAAAACTAATCCACAACCCAGATCCAAAATTATTTTCTCTTTGCTACTAAACTTTTGCTTCAATAAATTTCTCATTGCTTATTTTTTTGAATCCCAGGTTTATTAAACATTTGAATGTATAGTAAATTTAGGATGATTTATAGCCATGCACTTCAAAAAAAGAAGAAAAAATATGCACTGAATTTTTCAAGGAAGTTGAACTCTGCATTAGTTAAAGTTGCAGTTTCAGACGCAAAATTTGAATATTCGAAAAATATAAACATTAGACTACATGACTAATTGTTCTTCGTCAAATCATTTAGTAAGTTTAGCTATAAAAGAATACTAGTTAAGACATGATATACTTATGTGTTGGCTCACTACAGCAAAAAAAACATGGGCTTTGAAATTTAACATCGATCGTTGATTTTTTTTGCTTATGTGCCGTTGTAAGCAAACTTATAAATCTTGGAAGACTTTATAAATCTTTCGAAGCATTGAGTAAAAAAAATAAGGCAGTATAATGACATTTAGATATGAAAAGAAGGCGGAAAGGCATGTGATTTTTTGCCCGACTTCCAGGTGCCGTATTTCTGAAAACACATCGCTATCACTTATAAAAACTTTTCTGCGTATTTATATCTATAAGAAGATTATTCCCCTAAAATTTCATTCAGTCCCTTTTTGATATTGACACCGAGAGGCCAGGTTTGTCTAATTATACAAAATAAAGGAAAGCCTCCAACTGTTGCATACTGCTTCTGATGAAACTACCGAAAGGTATCTATTCAGGGGAAAAAATGTACAGGTTAGTCTTAACTTTCTTCCATTAAAAATTTTAATGTGAAAAACGCAAGTTTTCCTTTTGAAAATGATATTTTCAAACTCCATTTCCGTATTTTTAAGAAATACATCAAAAAAGAAACCGAAAACAAAATTTTTCTAATTTCTTAGGGAATATAATGGTTTTTAAATCATTTTGAAATATTCAGAAATAAAAAAGTTATAATGATTTATGTAAAGCAGTATTTCCATGAAAAATCACTAAAGATGTGATTTGAAAACGGATGTAAAAATTTCAAGAATTAAAAAACTTTTAAATACTTGTTTTGGGGTCTCAAGATAACAATAAAATGACTAGCACAATTTTAAAAAATCAAAAACATCGAGCAACGTTTTTCCTTTTTTCTGGATGATTTCACATGGATTGAAAAAATACACATGGATTCTTAAATACACATGGATTCAAAAATACACATGGGAAAAAATACACATGGATTCAAATTTCACATGGATTCTTAAAAAAATATGATCTAAATTTTTCAGAAAACCTATTTGTTACTGCTGACACTTTATAATTTTTTAAAGTAATTTATTGCATTTTAAGTATTTTAATATTCTGTTTCCATATCCCAATTTAAGAAATCCAATATTTATAACGCATTTTAATCTATAATAAATTTAGGATGTCATAAAATCAAAACAATGCTTCTAACTTTATTTTCTTCTTTTTTTAAGACTATGCTCACTAAGATTTCACCATATTTCTAAGTATATGTTTTGATACCGCGGCAATTTTGTTTTTCATTAGTTGAAGCGAAAATGCGTACAATAAAACGGCGCGAGTTTATGTATTCATAAAGCACTTAAACATCAATACTTAATTTACAGTACCTCCTTCCGAAATATGATGATGGCCCGAGAATAAGCTCAAAAAATGAACAAGTTAAAAATTCATTGATATGTGAGGTTCTTCTACACTGGGAAGCATACCGCTCCTAAATCGCAAACCGGAAACCATCATTAAATATTTCATCACTTCCAGTGTAAACGTGGGGTACGCTTACCGGAGGCCGTGGGTTGTTTTCTATGAAGTCCGCGCTCACAGTGAATAAATAGCTGTTACGTTACTAACTTTTGCTCAAAACCAAATATGGCATCTGTATGTATCCATTTACTCGGAAGTCTACAGATTTGGTGAGCATTCTTTTCGGATGTTGGAGCGGGAAAATACTTGAAACATTTTTTCTTCTCTGAGTAAGAAAATATGAAAATTAAAGTAGGATAATATGCATCTTAAAAGAGAAAAAATCCCGAGCCCATCTGTCCTCCTTTCCGCTAACATCTGTTTCGATAAATCGAGAAAACAACCAAATGGGAAAAGGAGAAAGCAGTGGATATATCAATATTTGATTTGTTTTCTTGGACTGCTTCCAGCAAAACTGCTTTCGAATTAAACATCCAAGACTTTCCAAGATTCAACACGCAATCGAGTGATATGACTTTCAGTTTCCGCCGACGCATATAAGTATAAGCATTATTGTTCTTAAGGAAGGGGGAGGGGGGAGAAAGCGAAAAAAAAAAAAAACCGGTCCATTAAAGAACGATAAATGTCTCCGCGAAATAGGATGAATTCATTTGGGACAGAAGCACGTTAGACTATTGGTAAAGGTACTTTTATGTTTCTTCGATGCTGTTAAAAAAATGAACAACGTAGTATTTTTCTTATTTAGAGTTCCGCGGTTGAGAAGCACACAATTTTATGTGTATCTATCTGTTTCTTTAGTAAAATGCCTGTAGGAACAGTAAACTGAAGTGAGGTGAACACTGTTAAAAATTTCCGTAAGAAAATAGTAAATAACCATTTATTTGATTGTTATTTTACCATATTTAATTACAACAGTTGAATAACCATTAAAAAGATGATACTCAAACCGCTGATTGCGAAAAAAATCGTTTATTCTCTGTTTATCCTAAAGAACGTTTAACTAACCGTAATTTTCAAGCGCGCAATAAGAATCGGGCGTCCATCTTGGTTGCGAAACCTTACCGGTCGCACGTTGTTTTGAAATAGGAATACGGATTTATCAGTTAAAATCTGCATGTGTATATAAAAAAAGAAGAAATAAAAATGGCTTAAGCAGTGGTTACTAAATAGAATACGGATTTATCAGTTAAAATCTGCATGTGTATATAAAAAAAGAAGAAATAAAAATGGCTTAAGCAGTGGTTACTAAATAGAAACACATACACACGTAAATCAAAAATTGGAGACATCGGATTCCCGAACTGTTTGCGAATGAGCGAACCCATAATTTGAGCTGCTGAAGCTTGTTTGTATTTTAATTTTTGCAGCAAATAAAATGATTTTCGTCAATATACAGTAAATTTAGACTAAAAACGACTTTGGATCCAATCAAAATCTGAAATCTCAATTTTTTAAGGCAGTTTCCTTGTTGGAAAAGAAGATTTATTGATAAATAAACTGCCGCTTCACGTGGTGTAGATGGCCGAATGGCTACAGAGCAAGGTTGGTATGCCGTACACCCGGGTTCGATTCCTGCAAGCTTCGTTTACGATTTCAACGCCTCGAAGATTCTATGCCTCGAAATGGTTCAAAAACGGTGAAAATTTTGTTTTGAAATCATTTTCATATGGTTATAAAACCGTAAACTTTTGTATTTACGGCTTTTTAACCAAGTTGATTGGAAATGGTTAGGTCTCGTAAAGGATAGAAAAATGTTCCAAACCGTAAATTTAACGGTGAGTTAGAAGGACAGACTGCTGCCGGTCATTTAACCGTAATTTCATGATGAAATTTCTAACAGTGAATGTAAGGACATTTAAAGGACATCTAAATATTTTCATTTTAATTAATCTTATTCTATAATTTTAATATCAAAGTTAATTAAGCTATTTTATAAGGTTGTTTAACCCATTTGCATCACACGAAAAAGTTGAAAATTCGTTCTTATCACCAAAATGCGCTTTGGTGATAAGAGCCTATATAAAATGCGCGCATATATGCGATCTGGCGATAATGATCAGGCTAAATGCGCACATAAATGCGTTTATGATGCAAATGGGTTAACAATCTCTTATAACACTGGTCAAAAATAAATTTTAAAAATGTCTTTGTAATGTGCTTTTTTCTGCTACTACGTGATTTAGAAGCACACAATTGTATGTATCTGTTTATTTACTAAAATACCTGTATAAAGTGCAAAATGAAGTGAAATAAATTCAAGGAAATTTAGAGACCATTTGATTTTAATTAATCCTAATCCAAAGCTTTAATATTAAAGTTAATTCAGCTATTGTAAATGGTTGTGTAACAATTTCTTAATAGCACTGGTCAAAAATAAACTTTTAAAATGCCTTTGTAATATGATTTTTTCTGCAACTACGCTATTGAGAAGCACACAATTTTATGTATATTTATCTGTTTATTTACTAAAATGTCTGTATAAGGTGCAAAATGAAGTGAAATAAATGTAAGGACATTTAGAGACTATTTGATTTCATTTAATCCTATTCTATAATTTTAGTATTAAAGTTAATTAAGCTATTTTATATGGTTGTTTAACAATCTCTTAATATCACTGGTCAAAAATAAATTTAAAGAAAATAGTCCTTGTAATATGTTTTTTGCTGCAACTACAGTGCTGTGATACAGTGCTACAGGTATGTGCAACTATGTTTTGGCATTTTAACCTTTCGAGTACCTTTACTACTATACGTACTTAAGTTATTACATACGTATTTTTGTATAATATGTTTGTCGAATGGGCTATTATAAGCACATGTACAAATCTGAACCTAAAGAAAAGTTTTTTGAATTACACGTTTATTATTAAAATTCAAGTGAAGTAAATGTAACTAAATGTAACTTCATTTTGCCATAACAGCTTTGATCCTTTCTTTGAACCTATATATTTGTACTATCAAAGATAATCAAGATATGCATAATATAGCATTTTAGTAAATAATTTTATAAAAAAATAAACAAATAAATTATAATAGGGATTAGATTAAAAGCGCTCTTTAACTTTATCTTTAAAATGAACATTGCATTAGAGGCAAAAATACAATGTAGTTGTTATTTTCTTTCAGTGGCTTTTAAATTATTTTAAACAAGCAAGAAGTCCATATAATACACATGAAAAACAATTAAGCAGCTGAAAACAAAAGATTTTTTTTGCTAAAAAACTTCATTAAGTTGAAGTCTTTTAATTATTCACGTTTTATTCGTCTCTACTAAAAAAACAAAAACAAATAGGAACACAAATAAAAATAAATATTGATTCTTTTCGCATTATTTTAAATTTATGCGAATAAAAAGTTGTGTTATAAGCAGTGAATAACGAATATGATTAAGTTTTTTTTACAGTAATTTTGGTTACACTTGGTCCTGAATGCAATATTGGAGGGTAACCTGTACCATCGCCGTAGAAAAAAATAAATACAAAAGTAATATTAATAAAAAATAAATAAAACATTAATAATAAAAAAAGACAAAAATATAAAAAAGGCAACACATTCCAAAAATTTACTAACTATTTAAAGATACCTTGATAAATATTAAAAAATAAATTATAATAAAAAATACAAAAAGGTAAAAAAGTCAACACATTTCTGCAATTCGCTAACTATTTAAGCCTACCTCGATAAGTAATAAAAATAACTAAAATTTAAATATACAAAAGATACATAAAATTCAACACATTTCACTTACAATTTAAGCCCACCTCGATGATTCAGACTCGTAGTGCTAGAGAGTAACAGAATGCTGAAATCCGAAAATTCACCTTTCTCTCCCTTTTTTGACGTGAAATAAGAGACAGAAGCCCTGATCGTCATTATCAGTGAAATTCAAAAGCTCCCCCAGATACTGAAATAGTACCATTATCTAACTTATTCTCAGTAACCAATTTGAGTAAATAAATGAAAGATAAAAACACATTGTTTTTTCCCCCACATTAGCATAAGTTTAGTAAATAAAAAGTGCCCTCTCTCTCTCTACATAAAAACGAAATAAAATAAAAAAATAAGTAAATGAAAACAAAATTAGAAAAAAAGACATTTCTAAAATTTAATATTTAAATTTAGCTAAGAGCGTAAAAACCGATGGTGGTAGATATATTTCTTTTCTTTCTTTAAAAGTTAAACAGGAGTAGGCAGTAATCACTTCAAATACATTTGTCTAAAAGAAGAACACAATCTCCGGTCTAAGCATTTCCTTACAGTAACTTTACTTTATTTTGTCCTTATAGTTAGCTGAAATTTCTGATTCAGTTTCTTTCAAAGTCAACTTTGAGTTTGAAAATGTTGCAATTAGATTGTAATGGATTTTAATTTATTTGATTAATTTAATGGTTACTTGATAACGACATCTAGACACTCATTAACTTATCAAGTGGGTTTCCTAATTCAAGGTTTTTTGAAGCAATTTCATTATAACGGCTAACTCAGTACATAAATTTCTTTTGTTCTTTTCTTGACAATTGAGAAAGTCACAATCATTGAATTGAAATCTGAGACAGCGACATCATTGACCATCATCATTAGCAAAATTGAAAAACTCAACCCTTAAAATTGTGCATGTAATTAGCTATCCCTAGAAGTCAATTTGGATAAATAGCTGACAGTGAGTACTTTTCTTCTCCAACCTCCTTCCCTGTTAGCACTAGGCCTTAGGGATGCCGTGCATCCGGAAGCAAGGTAGTGGGGTTCACAAAGTTTTACATGCACGTATTCCCAAGTGAACATGGCGGGTCTTCAGCGGGTTTCGACCCTCCAGGTGGAAGTCCGACATCCTAACCACTATGCTACCACGCCCTTAATAATAATGAGCACTGGTTTTGATGTCGAAATTTAAAGGTAGAAATAATCCAATTATTAAAATTTGGTGTAATTCTTGGAAATACAGTGGAACCCCGCCATTCGTCCCCCTCGCTATTCGTACAACTTGTTCAAGTAAAATTCAACTCGCCATACGTACTTGTCCCGCGATTCGTACGGCTCCATTGCCAGCTGGGTTGCCAGGTTGGCTTTTTTAAGAAAAAAATCGAGAAATTATGCTCATTTTGAACTCGTCTTTAAATAATTTGTTTGGCGTTTTGGATTTTTAAAATTTTTTTAATACTTTTTGAGATTTTACTGACAATTTTACCTTTTTAGGGGGGCAGCAAGAGGACGTGGTTGAAGAACTTTCTTCTTCAGAGGAGGAAAGTAGTGAAGAAAGCATTTCCTTTGCATAAATTAAAGAGCTGTGTTACCCCTGAGAGAAAACACAGAGAGTGATGGAAAAATGGCATCCCAACACTGCTGCGGTCAACAGCATTAACTTGTTCAACAACTATGTTATTGACCATTTTAGAAAAATTCTGAAAATTCTTCAAAGACAGACAACATTGGACAGGTTTTTAGAGAAATAAACCCAAAATTCTTCTAGTGCAAAAAGACAGAAAAGAGAAAGAGCATCAGAAAGGGATAAAACACCTGAAGGGATCTTACCTAATGTCCTAATGTTTTTATGCAAAGGGGACTCTTCTTCCCACCATTTCTCTGCCTCCTTTCAACATTCAACTTATGCCATCAGCTCACCTCAGTACAAGCAAAGTGCAGTTAAATTTTAATTTTTATATAATTTCATGTACAGTACTGTACATTTGTTTTTCATAGGTTTAAATAAGCAACCATCTATGGGTCTGGAACGAATTAATCCAATTTACATTGTATCTTATGTGAAAAAATAATTCGCCATTCGTACAAATTCCCATCCGAACTGCCTCCTGGAACGAATTGTGTATGAATAGCGAGGTTCCACCGTAGTGAGATAAACAAGTTGAAAATTAATAGGGTCTGGTGGGGCAAAGTGGTCATACATCAAATAAAAAACTATAACTTTAAAATAAATGTTAGAATATGCGTATTTTTTAAATTTTAACTTTCAAAAATTAAGAATTAATTTTTAAATATTAACTTGTATTAATGGCAGCTCTTAAGCTAAAGAAAACAGTCAATTGTTTTCCTTACACAACATTTTAAGATTGAAGGACTACATTAGATTTTACTCTGTTAGACTATATTTGCAACAGTTTAAAACTCAAAACGGATTTTACATAAAACTGAATATGGAATAAACTAGAATTAAAAATAATTACTTATGCATTGGTTATAGAATGTGGTGAAACAACACTCCTATTAGAGGTACTATGAAACATTATTAAGTCATTAGTCTAGAGTGAAAAACGAAGTAAAAATTTCCATAATGTCATTCACTCCGTATTAACTTCTTTCGATCATTTTTGTTATAATCTTGTTTATTTAGGTATTATGAAATTTTTTTAAATTTCTGACAATGGCAGTGACGCTGATGTCATAATATATATCTTTTTGCGTACACTAAAATGTATGTCATTTTTCAGCAAAAAAATATTTATTTATTTCCAGCAAACATGCATCCAAATTGTCTTAAACTGATTAAAAAAAACCCCAAAAAATAAAGTCTTTCAAACTAAAATCACTTTTTAAAGAAAATCGTTTACACACACAACTAGTACCTGAATATTATCTTCGTTATTGTATTCGCAAATAGACTTCCGCTCTGTAAACTGACAAATGTTTCAATTTGTGTCGGATGTGTTTACTAATTTAATCATAAACTGTCACTTGTGATTAAATTCAATGATATCGATTTTCAGTTGGGACCTATAATTCAGGGATAAAATAAGAACTGTTTTATAATAAAGTAACTTCTAAAAGTAACATTGTTTATATAGTATAAGGTAAAACCCGGTGAGATGGCGTAGTCGGAGAGATGGCGCACTTGAGGTTTTGGAGGGAATGGGCGGTGCAATTTATTCTTTTAGTATTTACATAATTTTTCGCTTTAAAAATATTACAGTATAACTATACTCTAATTTCTTAAAATTGAAAGTTTAGAGATAACTGGTGCAAATGATAGTGAAAGCATCATCCTATATTGTGACAAGAAATGTTAGTGAGAGCTGTAAGGCTGTGCACATACAGAGAGCAACTGGTGACGGCAACGCAACGGAAGCTGGAGCTGCTCTAAGTCGCTGGTGACTGGTTTACTAGATCATTTATACTAAGTTAAGTAGTTGCCAGTATGTCCTCATCGGGAGGTGGATGCTGTTCTCACGTATGTTTTCCGGAAGATGCTGAAAAAACGTTTATTAATAAGGAGACAATTCAGTGTACACCCATATAATGTTGTTCATGCTAAACATAGTCGGTATTACGCTGCCCAAAATTTACGAAACTATCCAGAAATTGTTTTTTCGTTTTTTTGTGTATTTTTTCTTGTAAAAGTTATCAACACAATAAAAACAAAAACGGTACTAAATACGTACACTCCACTATGAAATACTACATATGAAATGCATTAATTATACTGAAAAACGCAAAATAAATACTGCATGAAATACTGGTAACAACTGGGAAACTGAGCGACGAGTTTAATGCATGGTGTGACTGGAGCAACTGTAGTTGCTTCTCACATACTAGTCGCGTTGCCATCACTCACGTATGAAGAATTACATTCATCTCTGAATGCTATGAAAGAAGCAACTCCAGTTTCCGTTGCGTTGCCGTTACCAGTTGCTCTCGGTACGTGCGCAGCCTAACAGTTGCTCCGCTTCAACGTGATTTAGAAAAAAAATTAACATTAAAGGTCCTATACGATGCAAATTTTGAACGCGTTTTTCTCAGGATCGTTTTTTGGTCATTTACATCCCTTTGCTTCTTACTGCCTCCATATGCAAATGCATATATTTTTACTCCTCTTGTACATGAAAATGCACAAAAACGGCAAAATTTTAAAATAAATGCATATTACTTTGGGTTCTCGCGTTTAGATTTTGTTTATTTTAAGGGGGGAAATACGTGTAAAGGTCTCAAAAAATTGAAAAAAAAAATTTCTTCATAAATCGATTCTACAACTTTTCAATAATATACTCTGAAAAATTCAAAGCAAAATTCCTATTCGTTTAAAAGTTATAAGCATTTGAGCGAGCGCCCCTTTTGGAGCAGTTGAGCAGGTAGTCCCTTATGAATGATCTGAAGGGTATTAGAGTACATTAGCAGATATCATTTCTTTTCTTCAAACAATTGAGACCTCGGATAGATATTTCTATAAGTATTAGTTGCTATAAGTATAAAAAAAAGATTTCTTACAACCATAAATTTACTTTCAATACCACTCTTTTTTTTTTTTCAAACGTGTTTTTCTCGAAACTACTTTTTTCGAATTTGCGTACACCCTAGCTCGCAGAGTTTTTGATCAATCCTTATCAAATTTAGCACACATTTTCTTTATATATACACGCTTTAGTTGGACTAGAATCATAAACATATCTCTATATTTACTTTTTTATTGTAAAAAAAGAACAAAAAAAAAAAAAAAAAAACCCATTAAAAATCGTATTTGATTTTCCCATTCTAAAAAAAATAGAAATTTTAAATTTTTTGTGATGATTTTAGTTCAACTAGAAGAGACACTTATAAAAAAGTAGATTTAAAAAGAATTGATTTCAGATAAAAATTGTGACCTCCAGGATGTACGCAAACTGCCGACCCGGGTGGCGACTTACAGTGAGGAGCAGCCGATATCTCCGGGATTTTTCAAGAAAACTGCTTGAAAATTTCAGTAAATGTTCTTCAATATATCTTTCAAATAACTTCAAAATCTCAATAAAATATATTTATTCTTTATACGTTAAAAAACTCATGAAAATTGCTCTTAATACGCCGTTTTACACGTATTTCCCTCCTTAAAGGAAGAGTAGAAACATATAATTTTGTTCTTTACCAAGAACGAAACATAGGGGGTGGTGACGCATAGAAAGCCATTTCATGAATATGAATAAAACCCCCTCCTGCACCCAATAAGGAAAGAAAAAGAATTTCCATGGGTGTATCAGCAACCGATCCTCAATTAGAGTATTTGTCTATGACAGGTATAAGAACTGGGTTTGAGTGACTGAGATTTTTAAATTGATAAACAATAACTCCATTTTTTAAGAATAGTTACTGGAATTCTCACGTAAAATATGCCTAAAGTAAAAATAACAAAGACGTAATATAAGTATATCCATGACGAAGTTTGGCTTCAGGTCATGGAATGGGTTTGGCAATAGATGTAAATGTAATTAATTGTATTAGTATTTGGCAAAAATGGAATGCAAGTCAAAGAAATGTTTGACTATATTTTAGCAAATAACAATGGATATCTTAAACTGAAAGGTATCGATAAATTTGCGAACCGTGAAGGCATTAAAGAATTAAGTGTATGGATTTAGATATAGGATTAAATAAATTATTTTTTAATAAATTATATGTATCAATGTATTTAGATATAAATATTTGCATGATTTTTAATGAATTAACGATTTATAAAATATACTTATAATGAACAGTAATATCAAATTTCATGTTTTTTAAATTAGCTACACTAACAAATTCTAGTCCAACCTTTCACCTAAAAATGAAAAAAATGGTGAGATTTAGCTGCAACGAGCATTTAGTACTAAGTTGAACCGTTATAACGGTGTAGCTTCGCTTAGTTTCACCATGAACGTGAAACTAGGAACCATTATAATGGTTCAACTTTAGTACTAAATGTTGGTGGCAGCTAAATTTCACACATTTTTTTGGTGAAAGATTGAACTAGAAATTCTTACAGTAAAAAAGGTTTCTGACATTCAATGTGCTAGTAAATGCCTCAAAAATTACGTGTCATTGTGTTTAAAAGAGTTCTAAAAAGTAGTTATTTCGATTTTAGGTTTCAAAAATCAGTTTTGTACATTTTCAACAAGGTATTATATTTTGAAAGATAAGATATAAGTGCTGTTCTTTGTGTTCATGATAGCTCTATTCTTGAAAACGATAATGTTTCTGGAACGAAAACTGCAGCCAACGGCAAAAATCATTTCAACGAAATGTCACCAGAAAGGAGGGTATTCAAAAACTGTCAAAATTTTCACTCGAAATAATACTACGTTTTGCTTCTAAAGTATTTTTTACGGAATTTCTAAAGGTTCAAGTTACCCACTATTACTGAAATTTCTTCAAGTAAACGTGTAAGAAAGATTAATGCATCTTTAATTTCCCAGTTTCACATTTTGACCATACAGTTAACGTTTATTTTTAAGTGTAGTAATGCAGGAATTAATTTCTAGTGAAAGGTATCCTTTATAACGTTGAGCAAAACACCATTGAATATCTTGTATTAAAACTCTCCACGAAAATTTTTGAAATAAAGGGGAAAACTTTTAAAAACAAATATTAAAAAAATATATTTTATAAATAATTAAACAAGTACGTGCTAATTTATATAATAGGAATTAATAAGTCATTTGTTCCTGTTTCTGATAAATACGTATATTCAAGATAAAAACATATATTGATTTAAAAAAAAAAACAATTCATGTTTAACATGCACACTACTCATGTCAAACACATACACTGCTCATATTAAACAACGTGAAAATCTTTGCAATAAAGAGGAAAACTTTTAAAAACTAACATTAAAAAAAATATTTTTTAAATAATGAAACAAATACGTAATAATTTGTATAGTTGGGAACAATAACAGTCATTTGTTCCTGCTTCTTATAAATACGCATATTCAAGATAAAGACATATATTGATAAAAAAATCATGTTTAACATGCACACTACTCATGTCAATCAATCACATACACTGCTCATATTAAACACATACACTTCCTGGTAAACACATATTGGACACCGTGAAAATCTTTGAAATAAAGAGGAAAACTTTTAAAAACAAATATTCAAAAGTATTTTTTAAATAATTAAACAAATACGTACTAATTTGTATAATTGGAAACAATAACAGTCATTTTTTCCTGCTTCTGATAAATACGCATATGGGCGCATATTGATAAAAAAATAATTCAAGTTTAACATGCACACTACTCATGTCAAACACATACACTGCTCATATTAAACACACACACTGCTCTATTAAACACACACAATGCTCATATTAAACACACCCTGCTCATATTAAACATATATACTGCTCATGTTAAACACATATACTGCTCATGTTAAACACATACACTGCTCATGTTAAACACATGCATTGATTTTTTCCCAAATTAACCGAGTTGAGACGAATATAAAATGCTGTTATAAACGCTGAGTAATAGGAATTGGTAAATTTCCAGCCTTTAATGATTACATTTGGCTCACATGGAATATTGGAGGTTAAGCGCAATGAAAAGGGAAATTGGAAAACCTAAAGGAAAAAATGCTCCTCAGATGCATTGCTAAAAAAAAAAAAAAAAAAAAAAAAAAAAAAAAAAAAAAAAAAAAAAGTGAAGCATTGCTAAATTCATCAAGTAGTATAAATAAAAATTGCCGGAGACAAACAGCTTTTGAGAGCAACATAAAGCAAAAATTAACTGTGATTAAGGGCTTAAAAATGTTTTACAAATCATGAAAAGGATTGAATCAAGGTATGCTTTCATAGAAACCAACGCAGAAATAAACTCTGAAAATAAAAAAATAAATAAATAAACAAAAATAACAATAAAACTGTGATATTTACTTGTATTAAACTGGATATTTCGTTAAATCAAAGTTAGCGGCACATCTTTGAAAATTCTTATGGTAAGCTTGCTATACAGCAACGAATGAACACTGTAAGTATATATTTATTAGTATGTCCTCCGATAATTATAATCGATGCCCAATTAAACCATGAAAAACTTTCTCTATATTATTATCCTTGGATTAGTATTGTACAATTTTCAGTAATAACTACTATAAATAATCTTAATAGTAAAATAAGCGCAAAATTTAGACCCAATGCTTTTTTTCATTTTTCTTCCTTTTGTTGAGTAAATCTTCAGAAATAGTTTCATTTTATTAATTTAGATCTTTATATGTATTTATTTATTTATTTATTTAGATTAATCGATCTAGAGATAAACACTGTTAGAAGCTATTAATTTCACTTGGTGTAAATTTCAATCCATTTTATATATTGATTTCCCATTTTTTTCGGAACGAGCTTGGTAAGTTGCTCGTTAAGGACTACATTCAAAAAGTGAAATTGTTAATATACTTTATTCAATACAACGCGTTCGTTTCATATTTTTTTACAAAAGAAAGTTCAATAGAAACAGAAAAAAAACCGAAGTTATACGAAAGGGCCTTGTTTTTACATTTTAAGAATATACAAGTCATGGCCTGAAACCTTTTTGTAACAAACTCAGCTTTAAATTATTTTGAGACCTTAAAAAGGACGTGGTAATTAATGTGTTCAGATTCCATGCGCGAAAGCTTTCTGATTGATTTTCGCTGCAATAAATAGGAAGGAATTAGCTTTACACAATTGACTGCTTGTTAGGTTACGTAGATAGATGCTCGATATTAATTTCGCACAAATCTTTAGACCGCGCTCAAAATTGTTAATAATGAACGTCCGGCATGTAACTGGATATTTAGAAAACACCATGTTTTAATTCAAAGTTAATTTCACGGGATTATTTTTTGTTGATTATTGATTGAAGATGTAACTTTTCCCCTTCTTCTTTTTGAAGAAGTTACAATGAAATTTAAACAATAGAGCGAATAAGAAAGATTTCCAATTCAGACTGTTAAAATTAAGCAATTTTATTGAAAACATTTCAAATGAACACTAGGTCGAAATGAAGATATGTTAGTTTTAATAATAAAAAATAATATATTAGTTGAAGTAATGAAAACTGTCTGTGATTTGTTCGGGAAAAATTTAAAACTATAGTACTTCAGAATGGTTAGTAAAGAACACTATCTACTCATTCTCGTGATAGATATCTATAGAACCTCGAAAATGTCAAGGTTTGACCATTTTCTTCATGGTATAGTATTTTTGGAGAATTTAAAGGCAGTGACGGACTTGATAACAAAAAAAAGTGAAAATATTCTCTTTTTTTGCACCCTTGGTTATCATCCAAAATGGGAGATGAAATGCTTAGCGCGTCAGTTTTTTAACAGACGAATCATATTTAGTTTGTGATATTTAATCTGTTACTGAAGAAGAAACATGCATGTTTGCAAGAAGCATTTTTAGTTTACGTACCAATATCAGACTAATTTTTAATTCTTCATTTTTTAGTGTATGAAACCAAAAGTCAACTTAGAGGTGAGGGGAAACACATTTTCTTATTTCCTTTTTCTTTCAAATATTCTTCAGCCGTACATTTTTCATATTAATTTCAAACAAATTATTAACCGTAGTTTTATACCTGACAACTTGCAAACTTGGAAAGAACAACATTTTTCTCTAGCAAAATTAATACTCTTTCTTTTAATGTTTCCAGAACTGGCAAATATGGGAGTGATATGAGAAAGATATATAGATACTGAAACTGAAAGCAGAACAGGTTCTCTGGCTATGGCCGTCGCGGTGGTCCTTTTCTTTCTTTAACCAGAAATAAAGTTCATAATAGCGGCCTTCAAATTAAATTAAATATGCCGATGAAGATATACCTTGAAGATAGTGTCCTATCTTATGTACTCTGCAAAAACTTCTAGTTCAACCTTTTACCAAAAAAAAAAAAAAAAAATGGTGAAATTTAGCTACAACCAACATTTGGTACTAAGTTGTTAGCACACCATTATGGTGTAATTTCACCGAGTGTCACCACGAATGTGAATCTAGGAGCCCTATATAATGGTTCGACCTTTGTACAAAATGTTGGTTGCAGCTAAATTTCCCCATTTGTTGTTCCTTTTCTTCGTGAAAAGTTGAACTAGAATTTTTTACCGAATAATATTTGTCGATCTGTTGCTATAGGAATTGCATTTTATAGATGTAAGCGTTTGCGATCTTTTATTAATTGGAACACAAATCAGCCTGGCAATTTTTCTCTTTGTTTTCAAATAAAAGTTTGTATGCAGTAATAATATTTTATAGAGCCCGAATATGTCGGTAGCATATTACATTTGAAAGTGCATCAAAGATTGGCACAAGTCGTGAGACCGCATTCGAGGCATTTCTGTATGCCCTATTTAACACAAAGTGATAATTAAATGTAATATACTGAACCAAAATAGCACAGAATAAAATGCGTACACCAAGTAATGGAAATTAAATCATATACCGATATATACTTATTACAGAAAAATAACCTGTTCGAAAGCAAAACGCAGTAGCACTGGCGGATCGTCCACATACGGTAAGAGAGAGGGTTGTTCTGTGGAAGAGCATGCACACATCAGAGGTTTGTACCCCGATTCTCAGTGTCATAAGTGTCAAATTTTTGATGAAAATGATAGTTTAATTTGCAACACTTAAAGTTTCCAATCAGGGCTGTCGTGCTTTTCATCATTTATATAATCAGATTTCGTTAGGGTACTTTCACACCTAAGTCGACCACGACAAAAAAAAAAACATATTTTTTTTTCTCATTTGCGCAACCGTGGAGCATATTTTTGAAGGCAAAAATATGCCTTGCGCTTGCGGAGATGAGAAGAGACAGGGATACTGTATTTGTCGCTTTTGGTGTGAAATCATCCTTGCTGTAACAAATGAAGCGAAAAAACTTGATATTGAAAGTGATATGGGACACCAAAGATATAGTTTCATTTAGCTGAGATTTTTTGTTATTAATTGACTTTGGAGTCGACAACTTTTCCACGTGCAGAAGTTTTTTATATTTTCTTTTCTCTGCACCCTAATAAATAGACCAAATGAATAAATACAATGGTAAAATAAAATATGTATAACATTTTGAAACTGTTCGATAGGGAAAAATGAACTCAACATTTTTCAGTACAAATCACGCTAAAGAATTATGAGGTGAACGCTATTTTCTTTGTGTTTTTCCCTTTTAATGATCTCTACGTATTTGAAAAACTAAATCAGTGCCCCAGTTTATGCACTACATATTTTCTTTTAGATTGCATTAACTACTTTCTCCAAACTCGCTTCTATATTCTTATTCATCAGCATAATTGAATTAAAACTCTAAGAATCAAGTTTTTCTCGCTTGCCATTTATTAAATTTTTAAGCCAATTAATTTGACAATCTTTCTCCTCTTTCATTTTAGCTTGAATACATTTACTGTCTCTGGCGAAATGCTGTTTTGTTTTGCCTTTCAGAATGTAGACCATTTTCTCCTGCATAATTAAATTTTTCATATAAAGTTAAAACAGAAAAGTTTTGCTTACTTAAAATTTAGGTTTTATTAATATTTCTTTTTAGTGTTCTTCAGTGTAATGTGTATTTTCTTTACATTTGTTATTTGTTTTTGTTACTTTTTCATATATGTGCAATGGTGTAATAATTTAGCCTACTTTGCCGTAAAAGTTTTTTTACAAAAAAGTATGAAAGAAGGCTCAACGTAGCGTAAAAATACTAATGTTAAAAAAAAAATCGAAATAAATTAAATAATTAAAGACTGGGAAAAAAATAAAAATACATAAATAAACTGAGAGAGATAGGTTTTTGGAGAGGGGAAAAATGTGTCAACGGTCGGTCTATCAGTCTGTCTATCTCTACCTCCCCCCCCCCCCGATAACTTTTGAGGGAATTGTCCGCCTCGAATATCTGTTTTTCGGGTTTGAAAGATCTCAGCCAAGACTACTTCATCCCTCCCCCCTTTTTTTAAATTTTTGATTTGAACAATTCTTTGTTCAATTACGAACAGTTAAAAAAAAAGAAAAAGAAAAAACATTTCTTCAGAGAAGTTTGAATCCTACATAAATCCTATTCTAACAGACGGATTGGATTGGAACAAACTTTCATCGGAGAAAACTTCCGACGTAGAACATATACAAAAAAGGATTTTTTTATTTGGATCCAGAAATTGTTAACATTAGCGCCTACTAAGAGAAATTCAAACCGCTTTTTCTAAATACCCAACAATGCAAAACATATTTTGTGGGATCGAAAAAATTAGGAAAATTAAGATAGTACGAATATATTTTTAGTTTTTTGTTGCAAAGAATAGAAAAAAAATGATGTTTTTCACTGGAAATTTTCACACGGCTAATACTTGACACTAATGTTTTGGAGTTATGTTGCAGGGCAAAAAAGACCTCAGAAGAGATAATTGATGTCTGTTGGATGTTTTTCTAATTTTTGATTTTCTGGCATTCTCAATGGATCGTAGCTTCATTGGACATAGTCTTGATAGGTACTATCACTTTTCGATTATTTTCTAAACAAAGTACCAACACCCTGTCCAAATTCATGTAAAAAATCTTCGACAGTTGCATTAATATGAATATGAATAAACATAGTAAGCGCTCACAATGAAAATGGTGTTTATTTGTGGAAAGTGTTTTTGACACATTTTGTCATCAGTAATATTTAATTAAAAACCAGCACACTCTTGTAGAATTCAAGTAAATCTTATTTTCAGATACCAAAAACCGATTTATTTTTTGAATAAGAATAGATTCATAGAATGTCTGACGTAGATAATTGAAGCTTTTTCTTAAGTAGGCTGCACTGTTATAAACTTCATCATGAAATTACGGTTAAATAGCCGGCAGCAGTCTGTCCATCTAAGTCACCGTTAAATTTAAGGTTTGGAACATTTTCAAATATATGGGGAAAAAGCGTGACATATTTTATGAACGGTCCTTAAGGCATTTCCTTAGTTAAGAACTTTATACAATATGATGATTTCGAATTGCAGTGTATTTAAACTATTCGGGACATAGTTGATATCCTAAAATGTCTGGAAATTGAAGGTCTAATCAGATTAGTTAAAGAGGGATGTTGGTAAACCGCTGTAGTTAAACCGAGTAATTAAAGTGGGAGGTTTAAACGAAAAGGTTGTACTTATGGGTTCTATTAGTTTAGATGTAGAGCCCAAAATGTTGAGTTGCGGTTTCGCTATCAGCAGTTGAGACACTTTAATGTCTTCACGTTAATGTGATGAGTGTAAGGGGAATTCAGTAATGAAGTAACAATAATAAAAGTGACAATGTTTAGTGCTTTAATATTTACACCATCGCAGGACAAAAATTTCGATATTTCAAGGGAATTCCTGTATTCAAAGTGTCAAAGGACGAATACGGTACTTGAATGTATGCCCGTAACAGAGAGTCGAAATATCTCTTTCTATAAAAATAAATAAATCAAAAGATGCGAAAACATACGTCGATATCCAAACTCACCGATTCCACGTGCGAAAGCTAACGCTGTTGCCAAACGCGGAAAGTTTGGGGACATAAACAAGTTGGAATTGCGTTGATCATGGAGACGGGTAAGGTGCGACGTATATGAGAGGAGAAATGGATTGATACTGAAGAAACGAGGAAAGGGTTGTGTGAGCAACACAACAGGAACTTTTCGTAGAATGTAAAAATTGAGACGGATTAACTATTTGATATGCATTTGAAAATCCTGAGACTATAAATGTAAAAATTCCCCTTAACAAACCCGACAATTTCTTTAGTCTGAGAAACTCAAATGCAGGAGAGTATCGTTGTTTTGGATCCCGCTAGTTCCGGCATTCATTATAACGTCCCTGTGTTACGTAAGTTGACTGTGTCATAGCAAACTTTTCAGAAAATTTTTAAAAAATTCCCCAATTATTTTCATGGAATCTTATCATAAGTGTGTGACAAGGCTCGTGGTTGACGATGAAAAAAAAAATCACTGTAAGTTTATTTTAAATCGTTGTTGCCGACTTTTGCACCATAATGTTGCAAAGAACATTTTGATGTTACTTAGAAGGTGGCTGCACCCTTTCAGATTTACAAAAAATAGAATAGAAATTTTGCAAGAATGCTTTTATGTTTACGATTTATCTGTAGAAAATAAGTTTTTATGCAAAAATGTCTCGATTTGAATTGGTAGTTGAAAAACACAAGTAATATTTTTAATTGACAATGATATGATACGCAGGGAAACTTCTGTAAATGAAGAACAAATACTCATTATATGGAATGTATATTATAAATAGAAATTTTAGAAGGACTTCAAAAGAGAACTTTTGCGATATAGTCTTGCAAATAAATATATATATTTTTTAACGTAAAGAATGGCTTTACAGTTATTGTATATAAAAACATAAGTAATAAAATTAACACCCATAAAACATTTATAATTTATTTTTCAAAACTTATTTACTCTATACGCTGATTATTAATTTACATACTGTAAAAAAAATAACTAATCGAGCAAATGATTTAATACAAAAGGTTTTAACAATTAATTGTTTGTTGTTGAAATGTTTTGCGATAAATACATAAATGAAGTATAGTATAGGTTTTTTTTAAAAATTATTATCAAATAAAATTTTTAGTTGCATAACTTCGATTAGAAGTAAAACTTGTAGCTAATTAGATACTTAATAAACAAGTAACAATCTTTCATGCATTGAGAAACTTTTCGGAAGTAATAAAAATTACAGGAGAAAACTTTACCGTAATCATTTTTCGGAACATTTCAAAAAAGCTTCACAAACTGAAAACGGAAATTAAATAAATGAAACAAGCATCGTTATAAATTCGAAATACATTTCAGATTATAAAAAAAATGTCTCATTACAATTTATAATCGATAAAATGTTTACTCAATACGAAATCAATGATTTTACTGAAATAGTTTTATACTAACATGTTTTGAAAGCGCTATCTTTAGAATATAAAAATCTAACATCTTAAGAATTTGGAAAGAATACATTAACACCTAAATCAACAAAAGCTTCGGCTCCCTGAAAAGTACTCATACTCCAAAAATTCCACTTTCATTACCATTTAGGAGGTACCGCGGCATTCCCTCTTTTTTTTGCCAAATGCTATTGTTCGAGTCGTGTCTTAAGTTACTCGTAATTTCTTTCGTTCCTCCTTTTTTCTGAAATGCAAATAATAGTGAGCTCTTATTTCTGCGTCCAACTTTCTTTGTCGTTTTTAAGAGCAGCTTTGTATGCAAATGAAACGAATGACGGTTTTTTTTCCTACCCCTCTTCTTGATGATTTAATTATTTCCTCCGGTTGAACGATTTCTCGGCCCGAACTCTTTTGTACTCCGGAGGATTAATTGAAAATGTCTCCGCACAGCCGGAAGCACTTTCTTTCGCCGAATTCCAGTTTCTCCGAGATAAAACTAAATAAATTTTCCGAGTGCCAGAGATCGCTTGCCTACTTTCTTCCATTTATTGCTAAATGGTTCTTTCCTAGATAAATACATTACATACATTCATATATCCATTATATATATAATCTAATCTTTTCGCTTGAAACTAATTTCAGAACAAATCATATATTTTTAATGCGAGAAAAAAATTATATAATATAAAATAAAATAAATAAATAAGAAATCTACTTATTATTGCCTAAACTGTATCAGATTCATTCAAACAAATTGTTACGTGTTATATTTAAGCAAATTCAAACTATGAAGGATTTCTCACAGAAATATTTTAAATTTACAAGCGTAGTCGGTGTTTCAGGATATAAACCCATAAACGTATTAAAAATAAAGCATCTAACTAAATTGCCACAGAAAAATAAATAAATAAATAAAATAAAGTTACCAATATAAAATTTCTGAATTTGAGTTGTAAAGTGAAGAATAAGTACACAATTAAATCAAGAAATAAAATAAGAATATATTTTTTTGCAGACCATTTATTCTGTGACGTCAAAGCGATAGGGGAGACCGGGCCAGAATGGGGTACTTAAGGTTTGAAGCAAGGATTTTGGTCTAAGATACTAAAAATACCTTATCCTACATTAAGAAACAGTTTCTTTGTACATTTCAAAATAAACATTAGCATACAAAGTTGTAAAAAAAGTCAAGGTATAAATTTTTAAAGATTAAAAATAAAAGGAACTCAATCAACCCCATTCCTCCCCATGCAAGGGGAAGAATGGGGTACACTGGCTTTTAGAATATTGTAGATTATTTTTTGTATGTATTTAAAGTGTTTACAAGTTCACATATCAGTACTGAATGTAGTAAAAAAAAATTTTTTTTGTGGATTTTGTGGCCAATAACATGAATTAATTCAGAGTGATATGAGACAGAAGGGGAGTTTTTTTTTTATTTTTAGACCAGTTTGGTTGAAAAAAAAAAAAAAAAAAAAGAAAACTCCTCATTCTAAAGAATAAAGCTGTGTGTATTCTCCACAAATTTACAAAGTATTAAGTTATACTCTGTTTATGGCTTGCAAAATTCACACACAGCTGTTTTCCTTTACGCGAGAAACGTATTAAATTCTGGGAATTTGACGTTTCAGTCAGTAAATTAATTCTCAATTTGACCACTCAATATTAAATATGTATACATTTTTGTTTTCTGTTTCTGTCTGATAACTTCCCCCCTATTTTATGGAATAAAAAAAATGAAAATATATGCAGACTCCTTTCCAATTATTCGTTAAGAAATTTTATTTCTAGCGTTTTAGATAAAACATGTTGGATCTTTCCTATTATCGTTCATGTTAAAATTATATTGTAGGCTCAAAAGAATATCTTTTAAACAAGCAAATCAGAAATCTAACTATCAAATACAGGGGGTACGAGGATTTAATGAACCATTGTTTTTTGTGTAGCGAACCAAAGATAATATTATTCTTACGATACTAAAAAGTTCATAGAAACAGAAAGACTAAATATAAAAATAAAAGTAAAAATTTGTCTGCAAAAATGCATACGAAAAGTTAGTTAAATTTAGATAGAGTTAAGATTTTGAATTTCTTAGACACTCTGCTACAAAGATTATTTCTGAATCATGCAATTAAAGTTAAAACAAATGTTTCATAATTTCAGCTTAGCAATTTGGGTGATTTATAATAGAAAATTGGCAGATTTATGATCATCTTGGTATTTTTAAAAAAAATAAGGTATATAGAAATATAAAAGGCAAGATCTATAGAGAGGTTACATAAAAATGGGTTTTTTTTTCTTTGTTTTGTAAAATTTTTTGTTGAATCTGTTGACTGAGTTTGTAGAAAAGTTAACAATCACAACACGAGTAATATGGTACGTAATCGGTCATGAATGTTCAGTTTCATTACAATTTTTCATTTCATTTACGTATCTCAGTCAAAGCAAGGAATAGAAAAGGAAAATAAATTTGAGTTTTTAATTCACATTTAAGTCCCTCTATTGAAATAAATCGTTACAACACACTGACAGATATAGTAGCTAAGACATGTTTTAGAGCAGGGGATCCAACCTACGGCCCGCGTGCCACTTTCGGGCAGTGAACAGATTTCCTCCAGCCCACAAGAAGCTTACAAAACTTTAAAAAAAAATCTCCATTTGATAATATATTTCCTTTTATGCATCTTCACTGTTAACTACACCCGTATTTCTTTTTGCCACCACTGAGTGCTTAATTTAAAAATAATCGTGGGTGTATAGGGGGAGGGAGGACTAGCGCTAACTAGACAATCTAAGCTGAAATTTTGTTGGATTGTTGTCTTGCCTCGGGTCCCAAAATTTACAATATGGCCTTTGAGTAAAAAAGGTTGAACACTCCTGTCTTAGAGAGTTATCCTATCAGGCATGCGAAATCTATGAAATACCAATTAATTTAGTCACAACAGGGTGGGCCTTCAGATTGTCTAATTGAGTTGATTTGTAATCCTCATTTACTCCAAAACTCCATATTTCTCTTATAATTTGAATTGTGACTTGAAAACTAAAGAGCCTCCCAGCTACTAATTTGCGTTTTAATCTTTGTCAGAGCGTGCATACGTGAATCCGTGCACATATGCAATCACGCAATGGTTTCAGATGAGTCATTTAACGTGTTTGAATACAAGCAACAAAATAACAATCTACATTCACATTCCCCCCAATGGGGCACTCAAAAGACCATTAAGTGGCTGCATTTATTCTACTTCGTCACATGCTCTTGAAGTAATCCTATGCGCTGTACTGGTTTCAGTGCAAGTGCTAATGCTCTTCAGAAATTCAACGTCGCTGATTATTCCCACTTCGACTGAAATTAACCGCTCTTTCCTTTCATTATCAACGTCATCTACATATTTAGCAGTCATATCCATTTACTTCGCAGTCTTTAAACTTGGTGACTCAGACTGAAACGTTGTGATACTCGGATTAAATTCGCTCTCTCTTTTTTCCCGTTCCTCTTCTTTCTTTCTTCCGGAAGCTTTTGGAGGGAGTTTTTACAACGTCGTCATCATTTTTGCTTGGAAATTTTTTGTTTTGAAGTGAAACCGGACCTTTTTTCGAATATTTTAGAGACATTTTGAAGGATATTCTAGGTTCTTTTGTCCTCGATCGAATGAAATTGTCGTAAAAGCATTTCAAATTTTCGTCCGAAACAGCGAAAGTAGTTCTGTGGCAAATAGCAGTAAAGTTTAAATATTTATTAATTTTTATTTATTTAATATTATTTGTTAACTTAATAATAATAATAATAATATTAATAATAATATTATTATTTTGCATTTGACGTGATCATTGGTGGGAAATCGTAGCATTAAGAATAAATTTAAGTGTTTTAAAAATTACAAAATTATCAGTAATTATAGTAATGAAATTCAAAATGTTTCGGGATCAACTTTTAATAAATCAGATCAATTTTTAATGATTTTTTTTCTTCATTTGTTGGATTATTTATCAGTAAATGTGTATCCCAGTTTCACTCTCTCATTAATTTCTCTCATTAGCTACCAAATTTTTCAGGATCGTGATTTAATTTATTTTTTATCACGATTTTACTTTCTCCTGCCTAAAACTAAGAAGCTATTCAGTATAAAAGGCTGTTCATAAACGACTTCACATTTTTTTGATCTCCTCCTCCTTTGGTCACAAAGTATCACATTTCACCGCGTCCCCCTCTCCTTGTTATACGTCACACTATATGACAACAATATTCTAATAAAACATCGGTTCCCAAACTGGGGGGGGGGGGGGGGGCACGCCCCTCTAGAAGGAGTGAAGACAAGTAAGAGACCAGTTGAAATTTAAAAAAATCTCTCTTAAAATTTTAATACACAATTTATTAAAACTAAATTACTTTGTAGAATTAATCACGATGTTTAAAATATTAAAACAATCCACTTAAATGAAACCGTCTCCATTTATTAAGCAAATATTTATTCATATATTCCCTGCCAGAAGCGCTGCAAGAAGAAGGTTTTGAAATAAAAAATGAGTCCTCTGGATATGGGATTTTGGACAAAATGGACAAAATATCATTTTGGATAAAATCCAGGGCTTGCTTCGGAGTCGGAGTCTTGCTGATTTTGGGGTAAAGCAGGCAGAGTCGCTTAAAAACGCGTCAACTCCGACTTCGACTCTGGGTGCTTTTTTTTTTTTTTGCTGACACTTTTTTTTGCTTACAAAATGTGTTTGCGTTCTGCATTATACTTGTCTCACTTTTGGATCATTTTAAAGACTCATTCTTCATCATCATCATCATATTATTATTATTTACGTTTTATTTCTTCATAATTGGGTGTTCTTCTTGGTTTGATTGAATTATTATTTAGATAACCAGTTTTTCAACTTGTTGCACTTACCTATTTTTTTACGTAGAAAAAAATAAACTTGGTAAGACTGTTTATGCTTTCGTTTTTGTCTGTCATATCTATTTCGTATTTATATTATTATTACTACTTTATTTTATGTAAATTATAGTTTAAAAAAACTAGAAAGAAGTACAATTTTGTAGCTTAATGAACTAGAATGTTAAAAATAATCTTTGAATGTAAAGATATTGTTCAGATTTCTGTATCGTAATTATAGAGCGCCGCGACAGATGGCGCTGTTATTTGCTCCCTTGTTCTGTGTTTATAAATTTTAATAAACTCACAGTCCATTTTGCTCGTGTTTTTTTTTTTTTTTTTTTTGTGTCTGCAGTGGTTTCTTACCGTTGTGGTATGTGTAGCAACATTTTTTGGTCCTAGTGAGCCGGAGTGCTTAACTAGTGACCGACCTGTGGAACTGTAAAATTATGTGAAATTGTGCTTTTCTGTGGAATATTTACTGTTGAGAAAGATATTGAGAAAACGCAAGTGCTTCAAGAGTTATACGCATTCAATGAGTGTTGGGAAACGTTCGCCCGTGAGTTGTCAAATGCGTAGCGCACATCTGGGGAGTGTCATCTTGTTAATAGTAGTCTTTGGTGATAAATTTGGGGTTGCTGGGTTTCATTGTGAGTTGCCTTGGTCTTATTGTGACATCTAAATTGTGATCTATCTTTCGTTTTTAGTCATTTTATTGTGTAAATTCTGTAATAGTGATGTTAATTTAATTGAGAGTATGTTGAAATTTTATTGGGTATTGTAAATAGGTTCTTGTATTAACTGTGGAATAGCATAAATTTAATTATGGCTGTTAAGTTGAATCTTAAAAAGGATGAGCTAATTCTGGTAGCGGAAGAAATGGGGTTATCAGTCCCAAGTTCTGTCAAGGTAGTAGAATTGAAGGTATTAATCGAGTCTAGTGATGTGTATAAAAACGATATCGAATTTGTGGGTAGTCTTGTTGAGAATATTTTACAAGAAAAGAAAGACAGGGCAGCGGAAGAGAAACGAAAGGCGGAGAGAGATAAACAAGAAAATGAAATGAAATTAGAACTTGAGAGAATAAAATTAGCCCAGTTAGAAAAACAGCTAGAAATTGAGAGCATGAGAGGAGAGTCAGCAAACACGTCTCGCACTACTGAAAATAGGGAACAAACCTCCCCAGCTGAAAATTTAGAAAATTTAATCAAAAGTATTAGAACTCTAACTATTCCTGTACCTGTTAAATCAGAATCATTTAATTTGTTTTTTAATTCTTTAGAGAAAGCATTCAATACCAAATCTGTATCTGATGAGCTAAAAGCCGAGATTCTATTAAATATGTTAGGAGAAAAAGTGAATAATTTACTAGTGTATGTTAGCCAGGAATATTTGGCCGATTATCAAAAAATAAAGAAATTAGTGTTAAAGGAATTTGAGCCTACTCCCCAACAGTGTCTAAGTAACGTTAAACAAGCTCAAAAATTACCATCGGAAACTTACGTACAATTTGCTTCTAGATTGAGTGCATCCTTTGACTATTATTGTCAATTATGAAAGGTAAACGACTTTAAATCTCTGTGTGATCTCATGGTTTCAGATAAAATTTTTGGAACTTTGGATCGAGAATTAATGACACATATTGGTGTAAGACAGGGTGAATCCTTTTTTAAACCCCAAGAGCTAGGTCGAGAATGTGATATCTACTTATCATCAAGAGGTAAATGTGTAAACGAGTTAAGCAACAGGAATTCAACAATGGAAATCAGACGATATGGGGTGAATAAATTTCAAAAAAGCTCTAATTGGCGTGCGGATAAAAATATACCTAAAGTTTTGGTTTCTGAAATTAAAAGTTCGAATTGTGTTCTTTGTAAAAATGTGAATCACTCTCTTGCTACGTGCTCTCAATTTAAACGAATGTCAGTTTGGGACAGAGTGAAAGTGATAAAAAGGTATAATTTGTGTTTTCGCTGTTTTTCTCCTCATAAATTGAGCAAATGCCGTTCAGTGAAGAACTGCTTTTGTCTTAAACCCCATCATAAGATGATTCATTTCCCACGTGAAAATCCTAATAATTCTTCGTCTCTTTTGAAACCGAATGCACCTGCTTTTGTGCCAAAACAGAGCGAAGAAATTCTGGAAATAAATTCTCCATCCCAAATTGTGGCAGCAAGTGTGGAGAAAAACAAACAAAGAAATGTTCTTTTGAGTACTATTCGTGCACTTGTTAAAAATAGATATTCAGAATGGGTCGAGGTTAGATGCTTGCTGGACGTTGGGTCCCAGACTTGTTTATGTACAAAGAGATGTGCGGAAAGGTTGCAGTTAAAAATGGAGAAAATAAATACATTGGTCTCGTGTGTTAAAGATGCGACAATGGTAGTGAACAATTGTGTTAGGACATCAGTAGCAAATAAGGATAAGAGTTATGTGAGAGAACTATCGATGTTAGTGGTCAATAAAATTACTGATATCGTTCCAAATAAATTTATTAATGTGGATGTTGATATTTCAGAATTCGTGTCATTAGCTGATCATAGTGTCAATGTTCCGGGAACAATTAGCATATTATTAGGTGCGGAAATCTTCTATGAGTTATTGAAGCCGGGTCAAATCTATGCTCAGAATTCACAGTTGTTGCTTCAGAATACTGTGTTCGGTTATGTGGCAAGTGGTAGTGTTGAGCAGGTTTCAGAGAGTCATGTTTATTGTGGGTTAATTATTGACGAGAACTTAAATAAGACATTAAAACAATTTTGGAAAATAGAGAATATTCAGGTGGAGTGTACAAAGGATTTGGAGTCGTCTTTTTGCGAGGATCATTTCGCGCGTACCCATAGGAGAAATGAGGAGGGTAGATATGTAGTAGCTATGGCCTTGAGTGAGGATCCGTCATGTTTAGGAAATTCCAAGAATGTGGCTGTTAGGCAGCTTAACTCTTTGTGGAAACGTTTGGCTAAGGATTCAGAATATTTGTCGTTGTATACGGATTTTTTTGAGAGAGTATGAGGAGTTAGGTCATTTGGAAAGGGTTGTTGAGTCACATGACCCACCTGTGCACTACTACATTCCCCATCATGGTGTTTTACGTCCTGATAAATTGACAACTAAGCTGAGAGTTGTTTTCAACGCCTCATCTCCTACCGCTACAAGTATAAGCCTGAATGATATTTTAATGAAGGGAAACGTGACAGAGGATGTCTTCGAAACAGTTTATCGTTTTAGAAGGCACAAATTTGCCTTTACTACCGACATTCAAAAAATGTACAGGCAGATACTCATTGATCCAAGTCAACAAGATCTTCAGCGAATTGTGTGGAAAACTAGACCTGATAAAGAAATAGTAACTTATCGCTTAAAAACGGTCACTTATGGAATGTCTAACGCGCCATTCCTTGCCATAAGGACTCTACAGTAACTAGCAAAAGATGAGAAATCGCGATTTCCTCAGGCATCGGAAGTCCTGCTGTACGACACCTACATGGATGACATCGTGAGTGGAGCACCTGATCTGGAAGCTGCCCGCCAGCTACAGTCGCAATTGCAAGAAGCCCTACAATCGTGGGGCATTTCGTTGCACAAGTGGTCTTCAAATTCTCCTGAATTGTTGAATAGTTCCTTGTCTTCAGACGTTGAACATTCATTTTCTGTTGACACCGACTTGTCTGTGAAGATATTAGGTATTAGCTGGAAGCCGCTTCAGGATCATTTTGTGTTCAAAGTGTCGATTACGAGTAAACCATCGTACTCTAAGCGTGAAGTGCTGAGTGTAATTGCCAGACTGTATGACCCTCTAGGTTTTTTAGGACCAGTTTTAACGAAAGCAAAGATTCTTCTTCAGCGGTTATGGCAACAGAAATTAGACTGGGATGATGTGCTGCCGAATCCAATTGCGGATGAGTGGACAGAATTTGTGACTACCTTAAAGTGTATAGAGGAAGTTAAAATACCGAGATTTATTCTGACCGACTTCAGGATAAAAATTGTCCTTCAAGGCTTTGCCGATGCATCGGAAACAGCATTTGGAGCTGTTGTCTATATGCAGTGTTTCTATGAGTTACATCGTGCGAAAGTGACTATTCTTGCAAGCAAGTCGCGTGTAGCGCCAATACGAGTGATTTCGATACCTCGACTGGAACTTTGTGCCTGTGTCCTTTTATCCCAGCTTGTAGAAAAAATACGTTCATCTTTAAGATTACAGTTCAGTGATGTTCTGTTTCACACCGATTCGACAATCGCCCTGGCGTGGTTGAACACTCCTGCAAACCGCCTCAAGACTTTCATAGCTAACCGTGTCTCCAAAGTGCAGAAATTGACAGAGAACTGTCTGTGGAATCATGTGCCATCAGCCCTCAACCCTGCTGATTTCATTTCGCGTGGATTACGGCCTCGCGAGCTTCCAGAATTGGAGCTTTGGTGGAATGGTCCGCCATTTCTTGAGCGAGGTGAATTATTCCATGTGCAACCAAACTCACCCATGATGAATAAATCCGAGTATTGTGAGCTCAAGACTAGCGTGGATGCTCTTTACACGTCTATTAATAGTGAATTGTATCAAAAGGAGTTAAGGAATAAGCAAGAGGATGCAATGTGCCTTCTAGTGCAAAATAGTGAGATACTCCCTATCATTAATAAGTGTTCTTCGTTTATGAAACTGCAAAGGATCATTGCATGGTGTGTGCGTTTCAAGGAAAATGCCAGAAATCCATTGCACTCAAACACTGGCAGTTTAACTACTCCTGAATTATCGGCATCTTTAATTTACTTAGTTAGAACTGTGCAATCTGTGTATTATGCCAAGGACATCCAGTGTATTGAAAGGGGTCAGCAATTAGGGGTCTACCTAATTCTAGTAACTTATTAACTTTGTCACCATTTTTGGACGAGAATCTTGTACTTCGTGTTGGCGGAAGACTGAGACATTCTAACCTTCCTGCAGGACAGAAACACCCTATGCTAATCCCTAACAACAATCCCATTTGTGATTTCATTATCAATCATTTTCATGTCCTTTATCTCCATACAGGAACTGAGTCTACCTTAGCCAACATCCGTACCCAGTTTTGGATCATAAGAGGAAAATCAACAGTCAAAAGAGTAATTAAAAAGTGTTTAACATGCATTAAGGTAAGTACTAAGGGAAAAAATCAAATGATGGCAGATCTCCCTAAAGCCAGAGTCAACATTTCCCGAGTTTTTAGTAAAGTGGGACTGGATTTTTGTGGTCCATTTAGTTTTAAATTAATTTTAGGTAGAGTGAAAAAAGTGTATAAATGTTATATTTGTATTTTTATATGTTTTGTTGTAAGAGCTATACATTTAGAAATTTTAACCAATTTAAGTACTGAAGCTTTTATTGGTGCATTGAAAAGGTTTATTTCTCGTAGGGGTAGACCTAGTGACATCTTTAGTGACAATGGAACTAACTTTGTTGGAGCCAACAATGAGATACGTAAATTTTTAAGCAGCCAATTTAAAGGGAAGAACTCTGAACAAATCGAAGATTTCTTGACTTCTGAGAGCATTAAGTGGCATTTTAACCCCCCTGCCACACCTCACTTCGGAGGTTTGTGGGAGGCAGGAGTTAAATATTTGAAGGGTCATCTTAAAAGGGTTGTGGGAACTACAGTTCTTACTTATGAAGAATTTTTTACACTAGTTACACAAGTAGAGGCAGTCCTAAACTCACGACCTCTTTGCCCTCTCTCTGAGGACCCGAATGATGATTTGGCTCTTACTCCAGCACATTTTTTAACTGGTTCATCATTAACATCCTTGCCTGAACCAGATTATAAGGAAGTTCCAATGAATAGGCTTCGCAGGTGGGAATTAGTACAAAGGTTGGCGCAAACATTTTGGAGCAAATGGTCAACTGACTATTTAAATCGCCTTCAAACACGCCCGAAATGGCATAAAGGAGAAACCAAATTTAAGGAGAATGAAATAGTCTTGGTTAGAGGTGAGGATTGTTCCAAGTTACTTAATTGGAATCTTGCCAGAATAATTAAGATTCATCCCGGAAAGGATGAAGTAACCCGAGTAGTTACCTTAAAAACCAGTAAGGGTATCTATAAACGACCTGTAAATAAACTTAATAAATTACCATTTGAATCTGATTGAATAAGGATTGTTATATTAATGTTCGTGTAATAATTTTTGTATTTCTTGTCAATTGAGTGTATTTAATTTGAAAACATTTACCTACTTGAGTATTTTTTTGAAAGTGAAAATCCTACGTGGCGAATACGAAGTAGCCATCCTTCTATGTGTGCTTTGCCTAAGCCATCTCGAGATTTATTTTATTGTATAATTTGTGGTTTTTTAAATAATGTTTGTATTCATGTCAACGGGGGGAGAATGTTCAGATTTCTGTATCGTAATTATAGAGCGCCGCGACAGATGGCGCTGTTATTTGCTCCCTTGTTCTGTGTTTATAAATTTTAATAAACTCACAGCCCATTTTGCTCGTGAAGCGTGTGTACGTGTTTTTTTTGTGTCCGCAGTGGTTTCTTACCGTTGTGGTATGTGTAGCAACAGATATGTTCAGTAATGGGATGTCCCAGAACGAAGAATAATTTAATTTTTCGAATGCGCTTAAAATAATCACAATAAAACCATCGACAAAACTATTAATTTTAATGTGAAAAAAAAAGGTTGGGTTGCTTGATACCAATTGTTTTAGTTTTTTACTGCTAGCTATTCGTTATTGTAGAATCATTATTCAAATGTAAACAGAGAAGCACTCAAAGCTTTTTTTTTTTAAATACAGTAAAGCACCGTTTATACGTTTTTCAAGGGACCGAGCGAAAAAAACGTATAAATGAAAAAACGTATAAACGAAAATCACAAAATAAAACGAACATTTTCGTAATAGAAAACAAAACAGTAACTTAAAATATTATGAAAAGTAAATAATGAGTACTTTTAATAATACATTGAATTACAATCACTACGTTTCATATTCATGCAGTATGTACATCCACATTAAAAACGTTCTTTGGTTCATATTCTTTTAGCAGTTCTGGCAATTGGTTTTGAATCCAATCATCCACTGTTTCACAATCAACATGTCCTGACTCTCCACTTACAGTTTTGCCTGTTATGCCGTGTTTTAACTTAAATTTATGAAGCCATCCCGAGGAAAATGATGCATCGCGTTCTACATTTAACTTCTTCGAAATTTCTTTTGCATTCTCCATAAGCAAAGGACCACTGATGGGAAATTTTGCACTACGACACTGATTAAACCACTGTAAAAGCACTTTCTCTACATCCGAAAATTTTCCGCTTTGAACTCGAAGTTTTTTTGAAGCACTAGCACCACTTTGATTATAAGTTTCCTCGATGATCTTACGCTTATAAATTATGGTGCTTAAAGTTGAAACTGGTAAACCTAATTTTTTGGCTAGGTCAACTCTTTTTAAATGTTGGTTTTCATTCGCTTGTTTTAAATGCACATTTTTTCTTTCAGAGACAGAGGTTTTCTACTACGCGAGCTCGAAGCCATCGTGAATGCTAGTGAACGATAGATCCCAGAATTTTATAAAGGTAGGAGCAGTGTTGCTGGGTTGCCATAAAGTCCCCAGGCTACTTACTGAAATTTAAGGGCGCCTGCCGTGGCAACACTGGTAGGAGAGGAAAAGCGCTTGTCACCTGCTATTTCTAGGTAGCACCACAATCAGAATGCTTTTATCTGTGAATTTAGGATATTCGCATTCTTCCGGGGTATGTCTTTTGCTCATTTAGGCAGGTGAGTGACCACCGTAAGTGGTCACAGCAGGTGTGGGTCAAGGTCAAATGGGATTTCTAAACTGGACAATCGCTAGCGTATAATCACGTTAAAATGTGCGTTTTTTCTTTGACTTGGGGAGAAAAAAAAACGTATAAATGAAATGTGCAATTTCAGGAAAACGTATAAACGAAATTATTTAACATTAATTTGTATGAGGTTTCGCCGGGGCCGTTCAAAAAAACGCATAAATGATAAAAACGTATAAACGAGAAACGTATAAACGGTGCTCCACTGTATTAAAATTAACAGTTTAGTCAATTGGCTCTAATCTGGATATTTTAAGTTCATTCAAAAAATCAAATTTCCACTTCGTTCTGGGACATCCCATTACTGAACATATCTTTGCATTCAAAGGTTATTTTTTAAACTTTTTTAGTTCATTTAGTTGCAAAAGCGCATTTTTTCTAGTTTTTTTAAACTGTAATTTTATTTTTTAATTCTTGGAACAAAATTGAACAAATAAGTAATGCGAAAAATCAAGCCTTCACGAGTGACAATGAACTTAAATGTTTTATAAATGTTGACGTAACTTTGCCACTTCAGCTAACGACCGCAAATCAAATTGTCGCTTGGCAAAAAAAGAAAATTAAAACAAAAACAAGCAAAACAGTACAATGCATCCTTTACTTCGTACAACAAAGTAGAAAGCGCAGATTATAGGGCATTGGACTAAGCAAAGCCTTAAAAATTAAAAACACTTCACGAGCAAATCATCACTTATATTTGTTGATGGGCCGTTAGGCCTCGGAAGGGGCCTTTTACCCAGATCTCCTTTGTGAGCGTACGTCGTTAGGAGATAGATCAATGCGCCCGAAGGCTTACATCACGTCCCCGAAGGGCAGAGGGGGGGGGGGGGGGGTTCCGCGTCTCGGACGAGTTAGAATAGTAAGCTACATAAAAATACAAGACGACAAAAATATATTTTTTTTTTGTTAAAAGCATTTTAAAAAAAATTATACTTTTTGATTTTGGATTTTCTCTTTTTTAATTTTTTTCTCCACATATATAAGATAAGTAAATGAATAGCAAAATAACGACTATCTCAAGGAGAGCATGTCTAACTGAGGATTTGGAAGAGGATTATGCTTAGTACTGAGAGAATCATAGTTGAGCAGACAGGTGCTGGCCGGGTAGGGGTACTTCTGGTTCCTATTTATGTATCGGGATTGGGTACAAATTGCTTCGTTTGGATGATTTTGGAAGCTGTTGAACAGTTTTAGGGCATTTTTTATAATGTGCCTTGAGATTGAGTCGACAGATAATTCGCTGTGGAGGGCTTTGTTTTTTTCGTACCAATCAGCGTTACCAATTTGTCTGAGGGTTTTATTTTGTAGAATTTGGATTTCGTTAATGGTAGTGCGAGCAGCGTGCCCCCATACCGTAAATCCATAAAAAATGGTTGGTCTTAGGATTTGATTATATATCAACATCTTATTCTTTAATGAAAGTTTACTGTAGCGCCCTAGTAAGGGGCGGAGGAGGTGTAATTTATGTTTAGCGTTTACTAGTTTTTTTCGACGTGCTTTTTGAAATAAAAGCCGGAGTCGAGAGTGATGCCTAGATAGCTAGCTTGGAGTTTGTAATTTAGGGTATTATTCATAAGTTCAAGAGTTTCGGGGCCTTTTTTTAAATTATTCTTTTTAAAGTGGACTGCAATGGTCTTAGTGGGGTTTAGAGCGAGCCGCCAGTTGTTACACCAATGTTCTATTTTTATTAGGTGCTCTTGGACGTATTTCTTAACACAATTTCGTCTTTTGTGTTTTGCAATGATCGCGGCGTCGTCGGCAAAGAGGGCGATCATGGTTTTTTCATGAGTCGGGAAATCGGCCATGAAAATGTTGAACAGTTGGGGCGATAATACTGCACCTTGTGGGACGCCACTTTCAATGAGTTTCGTGGTGGAGGTTTCATTTTCAATTTGTACTTTAAAGGTACGGTTTCTAAGATAATTATTGATTAAATCAACAAGGTATTTTGGGAAGTTATGGATTATCATTTTGTATATGAGCCTATCATACCAGACTTTGTCAAAGGCTTTTCGGATATCGAGAAAAATGCCTAGGGTTTGCTTGCCATAGTTAAAACCTTCAGTTAAAGCGTTAAGGACTCTGATTAGTTGGTGGATTAATAACTAAAGTGCTGTGCTTGTCTCGAAAACCAAATTGTTCTGGGGGGATGATGTTCATGTCATTTATATGCTTTTGCAATCTTTTCTTTATAACTTTCTCATATATTTTGGAAACATGTGAGGTAAGACTTATAGGTCTATAGTTATGGGGGTCCCTGGAGTCGGTGAAGCATTTTGGTATTGGGGTGATTTTTGAGTTTTTCCAGATAGTGGGGAAGTAAGAAAGCTTGAGTGAGCAATTAATATTTTTTGTTAAGCAAGTCAGTGCTTTAAGGGGCATATTTTTGAGCATTTTGTTTGAGATATTATCTGGTCCGGCGGCCTTTTTATTTTTAGTTCTTTTAATAATTTCAGCAATTTCGCCTGGGTTAGTTGGCATAAACTGGATCTGGTTTTGGGGGGAGTAGTTAAAATCCTGAATTTTCCTACGAACTAACGACGTGACATGATTGTTTGGGGAGGGGGGATTCGGTCGAAAATTTTCTTCAAAAGCTTCAGCTAAGGCTTCGGCCCTATCATCAAAATTTATCCTTCCCGTAGTGTGGAGTGGGGGAATACATTTGAAAGGTTTTTTGAAGACTTTGGTAAGTTTGTAAAGGGAGCCGTTTTCGGGCGAGAGGCTGGTTATGAAATCAGTCCACCTTTACTCTTTATACTGCCTAGTTATGCTTTTTATCATTTTCTGTAACCTATTTATCTCCGTTTTCAGACTGGGATCTCTAGTGTTTTGCCAATGTTTTTTTAATCTGTTTTTCTGGGGAAGTCTAATGGGGGTGTGGTTAACAACCTGCGATTTCGTGGAGGCTTCGTAGGAGCCAAACAGCGACTCAGAGAAACTTTTTACGCTGTTCTCGATATCGTCAATGATTTGTAGGGTGGTGTTACCCCTTACTTTTTCATGCAACAGGTTCGTGTAATTTGTCCAGTTTGTAGTCTACAAAATTCTTTCTTTCTTAGGGATTTGGTAGTTTAAGTTTAATGTGATCATAACCGGGTTATGATCAGAGGATAGATCCCTATATGTACTTACGGCGTACGGCCAGTTAGGGGTTCTAGCTAAAGCTATATCAAGCGTGGATGCTTCACCAATGCCAAAGTGGGTGGGGGTATTTGGGGCGTAGATTTGGAAATTATGATCGATGCTTAACTTACGTATTTCATTACCCCTCCTATTTCTTCTGCCAAAACTCCAGTCTGGGTGCTTTGCGTTGAAATCGCCGAAGAGAATGGTATTCTGGTTAATTTGGCTGATTTGAAATATTTCAGAGATATCAAGATTCTGTGAGCTGGGGGGAATATAAATAGAGCTGATCGTAAGGTGCTCGTTGCTTGAAATTTTGATTGCAATGGTGGTGTTCTCAAAGGTAGCGGTTTGGTGCTTTATTTCGTTAGTGATAATATTTCGCCTAACGTAGATGGCAGTGCCGCCGCCGCGGCCAATACCCCTATCGTTGCGGAAGCTGCAGAAATTTGGGATGCTTCTAAGATTAAGACATGGTTTTAGTTTAGTCTCCTGAAGAAGAATGACATCAGGAGAGAGGGAGGAGATACAGCTTTCGAGCTCGTCCATTTTTTCGGGCGAGAGAGCAAAGATAATTTTATTACTTTTATTCATAAAGCTGTCGATTCAAAAGGAATCGAGAGGAAGTGTTGAATAATGATTTGGGTTAAGGCTTTAAAAATCTAACTAAGAAGTGTTCTAATTAATTTACAAACTTGAAACTAATTCCGTTTTACGAAGAAAAACAGAGCTTTCAATTGATATATCATGTTAATATGTGAAAGAGGTGTTTTCCCCAACATATTCGAAAATTTATGTTAAAACATGGCTCAAATTTAGAATAAAAAACGAACAATATTGACTTATAAAACACAAGCCGCCAGGTTGTATTGTTATCGGAGCTTGATATGTGCGCAAAATTTCAATGAGTTTGGACCTCAGGAAGTGGGTGAAAATTGCACTGCAAGATTTCATTACATACAAGTGAAACTGATAAAAAATTATCAAAAAAACACTTTAATGGGAGTAGATGATTCTCAGAAAATATATTTTTAATTAAGAAAATACAGATAAAGTTATAAAAATGAAAATGTATCCAATTTTCAATTTAATTTCAAACTCACAAGATCTTTTGTGCAGACGGCAGATCGTGTTCTGGATATTTAAAAAACAAAAAAACATCGGTCGGATATGGGATCGGATATCCAATGCCTTCAGGGGGAGAGCGTCCCCCTTCCCACTCCCAGTCGGTACGCCCCTGCATGGTTTAATTTCTTATTGATTGATAGGAGCCAGGAAAATGACAGCATAAGAACTATTTAAATTTTCTTCAGATAGATGTTTCCTAGAACTATTTTCTGCTCCTGCTGAAAGACATATGCAATAACAAGATTGCATTCCAGTCATACTTTTAAGGCTTAATTTGAAATATTAAACTCTATTGTCTTCCACTTATATGATAGAGACAAAAATAGGTATCTACAAAAATTATATTTTCGAGTGCCATAATAACTGTCTTATTTACATAATAACGTATCTTTTAAAAATATTTTAGTAATCATGTTTTGTGCATATATTTTAGAAGTGCTTTAATCGTTTATGATAAGGGAAATGAATGCGTTTTTGATAAAAAGAATTAATGAGAGAAAAATGTAAAACTGTACAGTTGCTTTTGAAACTAGCAAAAGTTTGGTGAACCACTATAATGAAAATTAATATAAAATCAACTAGAAAAGGTTGTATTTTGGAATTCTATATACACTGCAGAACATTTCATCCGGTATTCAAAAGACCGGGAAACGTAAAATCGTCAAATTCTTTGCTTGATTTTTTCGAGATTTTGCGGAAGACGGGCAGTAAAATTCTTCCGCTATTTTTGATAAACTGCCGAATTTTATCGAAATATCTATAAAATAAGTACTTTCCCATTATAAGTAAATAAAAAATATATATATCGTAATACTATATAAAGAAACTACATCACATTGTTTCACTATATAAATACAGTAAAACTCCTCCTGCCGGAAACCCCTCTAATGAGGACACCCGTCCTCTTTTAGGAGGACACTCCCAGCAAATTATTGAGCCTTAAAAAACACCTCTCTATTGCGGACAAATATTTTTATCCCGCTGGTGTCAGCTATAGAGGGGTTGCACAGCACTATAAAGCATGCAATTTTCAGGCTTTTATATGTTTCTTTCTATAAATCTTTTTAAATTTTTAAGCATTTCTTTACTGTTTTCTTCATATTTTGCAATGGAAGTACAGTTTTGTAATTTTGGTTTGTTAATGTACCGAAAAATGTCGTTTTTACCAATCCAGAAAACCGGGAAATTCATATATCTGGGATAGTGACTGTCCCGGATAATTGGTTCTTTACTGTATTTTGCTTTAAAGATTAATTTTAAACTTTTAACTGGGACTTAAATTAAACTTTATTCAGCATCTATGTTCTTTGATACAAAATGAAATCGACGATTACAAGGAGGAAAAAAAAAACAGCATTTTGATGGTTGTATTTAGCAGAGATAGGCAGTTTTCTCAAATAAAATTTATTCTGACTTAGAATTGAACGTGGCAAAATAAAAGTAACAAAATTAACTAACGTAAATTTAAGGCACAAACACATAAATGGAAAAACGTTTAAACCACACATCTGGCGATAGATTAGCACGACATGTTGTAGGGAAACCAGAGCACATGAACATTTTTAACAAAAACTGTTGCCAAAACTGAAAATCAAAATGGTATAACACTGTAAGTTATTTGCATACTGCTGGTTGCCAAACAAAAAAAATATCAAACCTAACACCCCACCTCAACCAGCTATGTCAAACATAATTTTCTTACAAAATTTTTCAAATTTAATTTTACTTAATGGCTTAGTCAATATATCGGCAATCATGTTGTTAGATTCACAATAGTTAATGTCTATAACTTGTTCTTTATAAAGTTCTCGAATGAAACAATACCGAACATCAATATGCTTTGATCTTTGACTCACCTTTTCGTTCTTTATCATTGCAATGCAACTTTGATTGTCCTCATGTATTGTAAATATCCTATTATCACCTTCTATTTCACTAATTAATTGCGATATCCACTTGCCTTCCTTACAAGCTTCCGATACCGCAATGAATTCCGCTTCAGTCGAAGACAAGGACACTGAATTTTGTTTTCTGCTAGACCAGACGATTGGTGCATTTCCGAGCATGATGATGTAACCTGAAGTTGATTTTCGATCTTTAAGACTTCCTGCCCAATCTGCATCAACGTATACTTCTAAGCTAGATGTATATTTTCCAAACTTCAGTTTAAAATGTGAGGTCTTCTTCAAATATCTCAGAACTTGTTTCACTGCCTTCCAATCCCTTTCAGTCGGCTTGCTTACTTGCCGTGACAAAATTCCTACGGCTGTGGATATATCAGGTCGCGATGTTGTTGAAATATACAAAAGCGATCCAATTACTTCTCTGTACGCGATATTATTTTCTAATTCATTTGATTTTTCTTCACTTTTTACGAATTCAGGATTCATTGGAATGTTTGCTTCTTTCGCTTCATTTAAGCCGTATTTCGTGACAAGTTGCTTAATTTTAGTTTCTTGATTAATTGCAAAGCTTCCATCTTCAAATCGTTCTACTTGAACTCCCAAGTAATACGTTATCTTCCCTAAATCTGTAATTTCAAAATGATCTTGAAACATGTTTATCATTTTCAATTCTGTTTCTTCATCTAAAGTATATATCAGAATGTCATCAACGTAAAGTAAAATATAGTTCCAACCATTTGATTCTTTTCTTCTAAAGAAACATGGATCTATTTTACTACAAAAATAACCATTTGAAGCTAAAACTTTGTTGATCTTTTCGTTCCAAACTCTTGCAGACTGCTTTAAACCATAAAGACCTTTCTTTAATTTGTATACTTTGTCTTTTTCAGTTTCTTTTGTATAGCCTTCTGGTTGTTTTACGTATAATTCTTCTGTAATTTCAGCATTCAGAAAAACATTTTTGACATCTAGATGTTTAATTTTCATACTTCTTGCTGCTGCAACTGTGAGCAATATTCTAAATGTTGCATTATTTGCAACTGGGGCAAATGTTTCCTTAAAATCCTCACCTTTGAGTAAATCCTCTCGCACAAAGTCTTGTTTTATAACGGTTTATTTGTCCTGTTTCGTCTTGTTCGAGTTTAAATACCCACTTCGTATCAATTGCTGCTCTTCCTTTTGGTAAATCTGTTAATTCCCACACATCTCTCTTTTTCATGGAATTCATTTCTTCATTTGCAGCTTCTATCCATTTTTCTTGTTCTTCTTGTGGTAACGTTTTCATTTCTTTCCAAGAAGAAGGTTCTTGAACTAATTGAACCGTTTTATAAGCGCATACGTATCTATGTGGAGGTACACCCTTATTCGATCGCTCCGAACGTCTATACTTTTCCTTTGGCTCTTCAACTTCATGTTCAACTTCCTTTTCTTCATATAGATCACAAGCTACTTCATTATTTTGTCTTCTATCTTCCTCAACGCTTGTTACGATTTCATTTCTTCCGCTGTCAATACAAATTACATTTCTCGTTACAATTACTTTGTTAGTTTCTTTATCCATTACGAGATATCCTTTTGATTTATCTGCATATCCAAGAAATATACCTTCTTTTCCTCTATTTTTCAATTTTGTTCTCTGTACAGATGGTATATAATATACAACATCGCTACCAAAAATCTTTAAATGTTGAACTGTTGGTTTTCTTCTATTCCAAATTTCATATGGAGTCAATATACAAGCTTTCGTCGGTAAATGATTTTGCAAATAACATGCTGTGATTACTGCAGCTCCCCAAAACTTTTGATCTAACTTGGAATCTTCCAACATACACAACCATTTCAACTAAGTATCTATTTCTTCTTTCTGCAACACCATTTTGTGGAGGAGAATATGGTACTGTTAACTGGTGTTCTATACCATTCTTATTCAAATAATTCTTTAGCTTCTCATTTACGAATTCCCCACCTCGATCAGTACGTAGTACTTTTGGTGTTCTTTCAAACTTAGTTTTCACAAAATTTAAAAATTCTTCAATCTTATTTGCTGCTTCATCTTTCCTTTTCATCAGATAAACAGTAAAGAATCTTGACTTATCATCTATTAAAGTTAATATGTAACGCATTCCAGAAAATGTCTGTTGAGTAAATGGCCCGCAAATATCTGCATGAAACAGGTCCCCAACTTTCGCTGCTCTATTTTCACTTTTCACGGGATAAGGATTCTGAACAATCTTCGTTTTTACGCAACATACACACTTCATTTTACATTTACAGTCTCATTCTAAGACCAGTAACCAAATTTTCATCTTGTAGTTGCTGAATCGCACGAGGCTCACGATGGCCAAATATTCTATGCCACATGTGTATGCAGTTTATGTGCGACTCTTCTGTAACTTTACTTGAAACTTCATTCGTATTCAATTTATATAAATCATTTACTAAACTCCCTTCAATTATAATTTCATTATCTTTCTTAATTTCACACATACCGGATCCAAAAGTTATAAAATAGTTCTTCTGATCGAGACACTTCACGGACAACAAATTACTATCTAAGTCAGGAATATACAATACATCGCAAATTTTTATGTATTTTGTTTCATTATCTTTTCCTTTATATTCAATGAAACCATCACCAATTCCTTTAATGTCTAGTAATTGTCCACTAGCAACCTTTACTTTTCCTTCTTTTGGTCTCATATTTCCGGAATAAAATTTTTTATCATTCGTCATGTGTGCTGACGCAGCTGAATCAATATACCAATTTGTATAAGAAATTTTAGAATTTATTTTAAAACATTGAAAATCTTTATCTTTGTGTTTGTCTTCTATACTAAGATTTTCTTCTAAAATTTTATTTACTTAATGATTTTGTAATTTACGCTGCTTAGCTTTCCACAAATAGCAAAATTTCTTAATATGATTAGGTTTCTTACAATAGTGACAAACTCTTTTAAATTTATTCTCAGTGATTATTTTAGAATGTTCATTTTTAACTTTATTTTTAACAGCTATTTTTAAAGCATTTTGCTCAATGTTTAATTTTATAGTTTCTTCCCTGCGTTCATATATAGCAATTAATTTTCCTTTTACATATTCTAACGATAATTCTTCAGAAGGTCGTGCTTCTAAACTTGTAATTAAGGCATCATAACTTTCGGGCATTCCGCATAACAATAGTGCTACAACATCATCTTCAGGAATAATTTTTCCTATGCCTCTAAGTTGATCAACAATTTCCAAAATATTATGAATATAATCTTTCATACTAACAGATTCTTCATATTTTAAACTGTACAATTTTCTTTGCAAAAATAACTTTGTATTCAAATGCTTCTGCTCATAAACTTTACGCAAAGAATTCCACATACCTTTCGCAGTTTCTTCATGCTTGATGTGAATTAACTGGTTATCTTCTACACACAACGCAATTTTAGCTCGTGCAGATTTATTAGCTTTAGTCCAAGCATTCTGTTCATCACCAGCTTTTTCACGTTTATCATGTAAAATTGCATCCCACAAATCTTTATCTGTCAAGTACATTTCCATTTTAAACTTCCAAACCTCATAATTTGTGTCGTTAAGTTTTACAAAAGTTACTTTTTCTTCTGCCATTTTATTCTTACTAACAATTCAGCCAAAATTTACTAGTAAACTGTCGAGAAATAACTCCTGGGCACGAAACCTGTTGGTTGTATTTAGCAGAGATAGGCAGTTTTCTCAAATAAAATTTATTCTGACTTAGAATTGAACGTGGCAAAATAAAAGTAACAAAATTAACTAACGTAAATTTAAGGCACAAACACATAAATGGAAAAACGTTTAAACCACACATCTGGCGATAGATTAGCACGACATGTTGTAGGGAAACCAGAGCACATGAACATTTTTAACAAAAACTGTTGCCAAAACTGAAAATCAAAATGGTATAACACTGTAAATTATTTGCATACTGCTGGTTGCCAAACAAAAAAAATATCAAACCTAACACATTTTTATCTCTTTAAAAATAATAGTAAGGTGAAAAAAATTTTTAAATATTTAATCTATTGATTTGCAATTCTCTTATTTTAACCAAAATATGTGATGTCATACTTCTTGTGATCCCCTCCCTCCTCCATTTCACAATTTCACGAAACTCTTCCCTCCCTTGACGTGCCACTTCATTTGTGGACGGCCCCGAAGAAATATGTATAAGCTGTGAGTACGGTTTTGTAGTTTTAAATTGACAAAACAAATATTATGTTATTTTTTACATTTTTTTTTGCCTCAGTCAAAAACTACAAAGCTCGCTATACGTAAGCATTATGTTAACTTTTTTAGTTTTAGACTTGCAAAAATGTTTCAAACAAATTAGTATTTGAATAGAAGTTCTGAAAAATTTAGTTTTCTATTTATGACGTTTCACCACTAATGTCAAGAAATATACATTACAAAAACTATAATATAATAAATGATGTAGTAGGCTATACGAGTGAAATGTTAGCTGTAAAACATAGTAAATATAGTAATAAAAATAACATTAAAGCAAAAGTAGGCTACTGAAGGGAAAACACTTCCCTATCAATGCGTCTGCCTGTCTCCTAATGCTTTTAATGAAATGATTTATTTTTGCTCAAAAAGTTGCAAAGACCAACACAAACATGTTTCATTTTTTGATTCGGCAGGATCTGTGCAATTTATGTCAACAAATAGCGTGGCACGTTGCCTCCAGCTATAAACACTCGGATTTTAACGTTCTTGAACTCGTACAGAATTCCGGCAAAAAATTTTCATCGAGAAAAATGCAACTGAATGATAAAAATGTGTTTACCAGGAATTAAAAGTCAGATGGGTTTATTTATGATGGAAATGATTTTGCAGTTAATTTATTTTTTAACATTATATTCTCATTTTTATTATTCTTATTTTGAAGCATCATTCGGCAACGATTCGAAATGAAACGATTTTCGTTATTGAAAAAAATAGAATAAATAAATAAATAAAAAACATAAGCATTTAAATTCCAGGAAAAAAATATTAAAAAAATCGTAATAACATTAACTTTATGCTTTATGCATTTTGCTTTTTTATAATTAAAAACAAGAGTTTTTTTCTTCACACATTAAAACAATGCAGTGTTAAGCATTTTTACTTACCTTTTTCAAAAAGCTTAAAAGATTTTGCAATGTTTTGGTTAGAGATAATCCGTTGGTTAGTTTGTAGTTTTTATATATTGGTGTTTCTCTTGTAGAATAATGTCATGCGAAAAATTAATTTATTAATTGTAAGCTTTGTAATTAATAATCCTCGCGAAAAGTAATATTTTAGAAGAGTGAATAATAATTGCTATTAAATTAAAATAAACCTTTTCGTTAAAAGCTTTAATAAAATTGCTATTCTTATACGAAAGGTCTTATTCATACATTAAAAAAAAATTTCCTTTGTTACAAATTTCAAGACTGGTTCACAATTTTTGGAAAATATTCCATTTTCTTTTTCGTTTTTGATACATTATGGTTGCTATTATGTTTGTTATACAAGTATTATCATAAAAAAATAAAATAAAATAAGAATTGATAAAGCTGAAGAAATTCTTTCTACATTCGAAAAATAGCGTAAAAATGATTAGTACTCATTATATCCTTCACAAGACATAATAAATAAATTAATTAATTTAAGAAAAACTTTCAATTCATTTTTTGACTGATTAAATGTTTTGCAATCCAAGATAACTTTGGGGGGGGGGGGATATATTAATTTCGTAAGTTGCGAAAAGTATTTTTTTCCAATTTGTACATTACGGAATATAGGTAATGAACAAGTAATTTCGTTCGAAGGATTTCTTTAAAGTCTAAATAATTTTGTTGAAGAGATAACAGAAATGTACACCTCGTATTCATTATTTCAAAGCTAAACTTCAACACTAATGTCTGAGAAAAGTACTAGTGCTAACTGTTTTCGGGAGACAAAAAAAAAAAAAAAAAAAACTTTAATTTCATTTCATTGCTTTTCATTTTAATTGAAAAAACTGATCGGTATATTTTGCACCCAAAATTGAAGCACCCCATACTTTACATTCTATATTCGAACAATACAAATTCCATCTACGGCTCATGTAAAGTTCTTTTTGTGAGTGAATAAAGGCAACAGTTAAGGCACACGCTGCCCGATGACAGCAAACGGTATTATTCATAAATATGAAGGAATTTACAAAAGCATTACAGGAATTTCTTAAATGAAGCACTGCAATGTTTTTGTAAAATTGTTGTGCGTATATAGATGACTCTTTCAGTAGGCACCTCATTCGGGCGTTCAGGGAGGGGGGGGGATCAATTTCCCCCTGATTTTTAGAAATACAATATATTTTCACATGTTTTTATGTATTTTGTTCTTTCTTACCTATAATATGCATCGGCCCCCTCTGCCCACCGGAAAATTTTGGAATGACGGGGCCTGTCTTTCAGGAATTGCAATTTTCGGCTTTCGTTCAAAGGCATATATAATACCTAGAATCTAAGCAACTAGACTTACACAATCTCAATAATATTAAAATCAAAACTATTGGAGGAATATTAAGCAGTATTGTGCTTATGCGAACCGGTCACATAGTTATCACACACACACTGTTTACACATTTAAACTGTGTAAATTTTTTGGGATTCTTTGCCTCTTAAATAATCTGCAGCGACACTCAGTTAGAGTCCTACAAAATATATTCGAAGCCAAAATACACCTACACAATCATGACGTGTGCATGTGTCCACCACACGCCGTTCACGTGAACACTGAGAACTGACCAATAACAGTGGACCAACAACAACATCAGAGAGGGTGCAAACCCCTTAGAAACAGCAGTCTACACACAACCTTAGCAGCAGAAGGCTGTACGTCTTTACGCTCATGATTTTCTTGTAAATATTCCTTCAATTTCTATGTGTATTTGTCTAGTGTAATAAATGTTGTGTATTAAAAATGAGTATAAGCAGTAACTTTACCGAGGGGTCGCGACAAATCCTTAAGTTTTATTGACACAATGCTACATTAATTTCCTTATGTGGCTAACTATTCCCTTAAATCGTTTATCTATTTCTAATGAATTTCTTAAATGTAAAACTTCCTAGATGTTACTAAAGTTCATTAATGTTTTTGAGACGAAACCCTAACTTTCGAGATCCAAAAAAAAAAAAAAAAAGAGCTATTGTAAAAAAAATTTTACTTTTTACTTTGTAAAATACTGCTTTGTTGTTCATTTCATGGGATTGCTTTCGTGCTTGAATTGCTTAGCTCATTTGAAGAGAAAAAAACGGAAAGTAATTAACGTAAAGTAATTAATTGTGGTAAGTTAATGTATTACTCATAAAACAATTGGAATCAGTTTCAATTCATATGTATGTTAAATGTTTCTTCAGGCTAATTTCACTTATACATGTTTAAGAAATACGATAAACAATTACAGTATCACAAGAAGAATAAATTTTTGTTACACTTGAAATGTTGCACAGATTCAATTTTCCTCATTTGTATACGCAAATGTAATTTCCGGCATTTCGTTTCTCATTGACACAGTTCTAAACACGGCAACAAAATATATTTTAAAGAGAAGGGGAAAAATTGACCACTATTAGATTACTTTAGATGTCTTCATAAAATATCGATTAATTGTTCAGAAAGCTGTACTAGGTTCCATTTTATGATGTTTTGAAAACATTATTATTATATTTAATAACGCATATTAAAAATATTTTATACAGTGAAATATTTTCTTTGTTGTTGAGTTCCTCACTTTCGAATAAAACTGTCACAATAATTATATTAATACATTCAGAAATATCAAAAACCGTTAAACATTACAGTATTTTTTTCTTGATTGAATTGTTAGAAAGCAATTGAACTTAATCATGTGATACATTTTTTAGAGTTACTGACCTCAGACAGATAGTATGACAATTTTGGAAAAGAGTGGTCAGTCAAGTGCCATAAAAAATAAGGATTTGCTTGATATACTCGCATGCTTGTGTCACAATTTTCCCAAGTGCATACTTCAAATATTTCTATTTTAGCACTACTACTGGCTAAAAAATAAACTATAGTAACAAGAATTGACAGTATTAATTATAGTAACAGGAACACATTTGAATTCGCTAGCTGGGGAAGTAGGCTCTTATTGCATTATTCATAATTGCAGATAAGCCTCGTTTTCTAGCTGGATGATTGTCCTTTACATTCGAAAGTTATTTTATCATCATTTGCAGGGAATATTTAAAAAAATATTGCAAACATTTTTAGTAAGACTTCGCTAAATTAGTTTAAAAGCATTGATGAATCAGTTATAAAAAGCTTCGCAAAAGCGTAGTTAAGCAGTTTGATGTAAATCGATATTGTGTTTTACTATTAGTCCAAGAGCCCGTGAACCCCAGACCTTCGTTATTTTATAAAAACTGAAAGTTTGTCAGCGCATGCTCCCAACACAGGTATGAACGATGGACCATTATGAAGTTTGGGTTACCCTGGCTTTGGCAGGTAAACGGTACTAAAGTTGTGTAAAATAACAATCTAAATTCGTCAAATAATAAAGTGTGATTTTTTGGTATTACCTTCAGAATATTATTAAAAATCACGTTATTAACTGCCAGACACTTAACATCGTGGCAACCCCATGCCAGACACCCCTAATGTTCATGAAATTATAATTCTACTTACGTTATGGTATAAAAGCTGATTTTTATATATAATACTTGGGTAATAATTAGATGACGTTTCCTCACTAGCCAGACGTTTTTGATAGTTCCGACCCCTTGCCAGACAAGCGTGTAAATCTTAAGAAGAGATCCATGATTAGAATGACTTATGCAAATAAACTTTTGGCACAGATTTATATAACTAATAATCTGTGTAAATTTCAAAAACATCTCAAGAAAAGACATTCGATGCTACAACTATAAATTTATTCTGTGAATAACAGGTTATAAAAAAACCAAATAAAATAATGCTAAAAAATTTAATTAAAAATAGATGAATGACATTACAATATAATTGGGTGCTACATGTCTTCATATAATTGGGTGCTACAATTTTTTTATTCCGGATTGTAAAGAATTTAATATTTTTGGAAAACTTCTTATCAATTTTTTCTCCTAGGTGGTGTGCAGTAAAAGTAGTATCCATTTCTATGAAATTCTCTGCATAAATTATCTCCAATGAATCAGTATATAATTCATGTAAATGAATCAATAAATGACAGCGGCCGTTATTGATAATATCTTCTCCTATGATGCTACAAATTTCATTGAAAGCTTCTTGGTGGTACTCTAGATGATGATGATAATCACTTTTAAGATATTTTCGCATATAAAGATATTTTATTATTGAACTGAATCCTACATTCAGTGGATAATATATTTTCGGACTTGCAATACTGTTCAATCTAGTTAACAACTCATTATACTTTTTTTGATTTTCAATACCAGACATTATACGAGACTGAAATTGGTTTTTATCACCTTCATGGAGTGGAAGCATTTTTGATCTCACTTGTCTCTTTTTTTTATTGCAAAATAAACAAACTTCTTTACTTATGTCAACACTGGTATCACTTTGAATCGAACTATTTACTTCTGTGGTTGCATTAGCATTTTCACTCACTTCTTCAAGTCCACGAATGTCCACAGCTGCCTGGGAAGGTTGAGGTTCTGTTGATTGAGAAGATGAAGGTGGGTGTGATACAGTAAATTCAGACAAATGCGATGGACCTGGTATTGAATCGTCTGTTGATGTATTTACGTCTTTAGATGTTTATTTTTCTTGCTCTATTTCAACAGACTTTTTAGAATTCTTAGGTTCTGGGGTAAAATATTTTTCCATCAGTCCTGTGAATGATTTGTAACATTCTCTGTGATAACCACTCTCTGTGTATTCACGTGGAAGAATGATTTTATTATATTTAAGGTTATGTTTTTTTTTTCGCAATTTTAAAATTAATTCACATTTTTTCAATGTCTCGTCAGAAAATAATATTATTTTGCCACTACTTTTGTTACAAATAACACAAATTAATGCATCATCCATGACTGTTTTTTTTTTAATAAAAAATCACTTTCATTTAAAAAATCACATAAACAAATTGTAAATATATAATGTACGTATCATACAGTAATAATATTGAATATACTTTATAGTCTGTATATGTTCGAAATATTTTATGTTGTTAATTAATAATGAATATTAAATTAATAATACTTGAAGATAGCATATAAGATTATTCCATTACTTGTTCATAGTCTTCTCAGTAGATAACCACACATCTACTGTCCTGGGTTACATTAATAAATGCGATAATACATACATAATTACTGAAAGCAATATTTCCCTACACTACTCTTCATTGTTGAACAACCAACAAACGAGAAACCACGTGTGAGTGTGAGGAGAGACACGCCGCCGATTGGAACGATGGGTAAAACTTTCCACGACAACGCATGCGCAGCTCAACAGCTTTCTATTAACTGTTACTTATCCTGACGACAATAGCATTGAATCAATGTTGATTTGAACTATTTATTACCAAGGTCTATCAAGGTTGTTGCAAGATGTTTTGCTAATAGGGAACTCGCCATCTCACTCGCACCCACCCATATATACTGTCTCGCGCTCGCTCCTACAGCTTCATTACATGCTTGTCTGGCAAGGGGTTGGAACTATCAAAAATGTCTGGCTAATGAGGAAACATCATCTAATTATTACCCAAGTATTATATATAAAAATCAGCTTTTATACCATAACGTAAGTAGAATTATAATTTCATGAACATTAGGGGTGTCTGGCATGGGGTTGCCACGATGTTAAGTGTCTGGCAATTAATGACGTGGTTTTTAATAATATTCTGAAGGTAATACCAAAAAATCACACTTTATTATTTGACGAATTTAGATTGTTATTTTACACACCTTTAGTACCGTTTACCTGCCAAAGCCAGGGTAACCCAAACTTCATAATGGTCCATCGTTCTTACCTGTGTTGGGAGCATGCGCTGACAAACTTTCAGCTTTTATAAAATAACGAAGGTCTGGGGTTCACGGGCTCTTGCTCTATATAGTGTTGAAACGCAGTACTTACGAAAATTAATACTATGCATTTTTCTTACATGGCTTTTATGTGGCATAACCAACAATACTTGGAATGGCGATGAAGCTGGGTACTTGATGATGACGCTAACGACGATCATTTAAGAGATACATATAAATGCATGAAATACATTTTAAATTTTTTTATTAAAATCAGTTTATTTAAAAAGTCATTGTAGTCAGCTAGATTTTCTCCTTATTATCAAATAAAAAAAAAAAACCGTCGAACACACAAATCAAAGATTATTAATCTACTTTGTTAAAATTTTGGAAAATGATGAACTAATTTTTCTGGTTTGTGTTTCTCTAGTATTTCGTGAATAGATATTATATCCAGTTTTCGAATTCTGCATAGTTTGTTACAAAGAGTATTGTGCTTCCCTTAAACATCGAATATTCACCTACTTTTAGAGCAGCAAATTACTCCAAAAATGCAGCTCAATATTGTCGGAAATTTGTAGCTTTATCATATTTTTGTACTTTATAGCTTCCTCATATTGATCAATATTTGCTGTGGAAATAGTTTCTTCCCAGTGATTTATGAGGAATGTTGAACATCTAAAATTGCTGACTTAATTTAAAGCTGATTTACGAAATTTGGCACGTAGCTCATTTCTCCAAAGTCGTTAAAATAAAATAAAATAAATTTGAAGTTTAAGGTAATGTATATTTCTAATTCGTTGTAATTCAAACCTATTGCCCTCTAGGCATTCAAAACTGTTGCAAGCAATTTTTAAAAATTTTTAACTTAAAAACATAATTCTTTTGCGCAGTTATAACGTTTACTAAGAAAATACTTTGTAACATTTTGTCACTTAGTATTCTCGTTTTTCTACTTGAATGTTACATTTTTGTAGGATTGAACTGTTTTAATGTACACTGTAAAAAATTACAGTTCAACCTTTCACCAAAAAACTGAAAAAAAAAAAAAATGATGAAATTTAGCTACAACCAACATTTAGTACTAAGTTGAACCATTATAATGGTGTAGTTTCACCATGAATGTCAAACTAGGAACCATTGTAATGGTTCAACTTTAGTACCAAATTTTGGTGCAGCAAAATTTCACCATTCTTTTCGGTGAAAGGTTGAACTAGTATTTTTTAGAGTGTTGAAGTTCTAAAGTGTCAATATTCTGTATAACACACTTACCCTTTATAAATGACGACGAAAAAATACAAAATATACATTTCTTAGTATCAGCTAGTTATAACAAAGGAAAATCTATGTAACCACATTATATATAGTCAGTTATCAAAGGAAAAATATTTGACTTGCTACATGAAAAACCGTTACAGAGTTAGTGTAAGAATCCATTGTTTCTCTTGTTCATAAGCTTGGCTATGATTTTAGTTTGTAATTTTCTTTAGTATTTCGAAACAGTTTCTATCATTCACATTGTCCTTAATTTTTAAAAAAAGCATTTCCGATTAATATGCTTTGACAGATTACTTACTTCTGGAATTGTACTCCAATCTATTCTGCTTTGCTATCAATCTCAATAGATTTCGTATTGTCTTTTTCTAATTCAATTTTGAAATGAAGATTAAATGCTTTTCACGTCGCAAACTGTGTCACGAAGCTCCAATTGCTGAAAGGGCAACAAGTCTCTGCTCTCCACTCTTTCATCCTAAGCGAAATTTCCAGGTCTCAATCACATACGATGTGAATGTCTGTTTCTATCTTTCACAATGAAATGTCACATTTCTTCAAGATTTATTTCAATGTCTTTTGCTGTATCATCAAGTTTATTTTCTAAAACAACTTCACTATCTGAAAAAATATGTGGCGTCAAACCAGGCTTATTTGTAATACAATCAGTACTCAAGTATGATGGCGAATACTTCTGAAAATTTTCCTTACTTAATAAAATTAGTATAATTTTTTACTTTTTTCCTCTCATGATGGAAGGGGACATCTCATCCGTATCACCCCTTTGCCAAATAGAATCTTCCGCGAATATGGCAGATTTCATGACACAAAAGTATGACGTGCTGTTTTTATCATAAAACATTAAACTTCTATGGCCGTGCCCCTGTGCAGTAGGAAAATTATGGCATCACAAATATACATGTATATATATATATATTCATTGGAAAAAAGTGTAAACTGTAAACAATTATTCACAACCAGAGTTCAATCATTCAAATCCAGTGCTGTAGTGTTCAGATTTACAATACACGTTATTCGTTTTAATAACAATGGGAATCTAAAATTTGATAGTAACTAATTAATTTCAAATGATTTGTAACTAACTAGTAGTTAATTGTTATAAACAAATTAACTTGATCTCGATATATATTTTTAAAGATCTATAAATAACTAAAAATATTTTTTTCAAAAATTTAAACTGGTTGAAATATTAAATTTATTTATTTAAATAAAAACGAGTTGGCGAATTAAATATACTATTGATATCATACGTTTTTAAGAAAAACAAAATTTTTAAATCAAATAAAAATAAAACAATTTTCGTTCAATAATGCCAAATACATAATATGACAGTTCAGAAAACGCAACTTATCATTAGTTATTTTATGTGTAGTTAAAATATGTTCCTATGATAAATGCTGTAATGTATTGGGCCAATATTTAAATTCCAATATTTTTCTTCTTAACTTACTTTTAATCCATTTTTTGCACAATTGACACAAATTTTTAAACATAATTATTTCGCAAGATTGAAGACATCAGCTCAAGCTATATTCGTATTTTTTGAAAGATAATGAATACATAAAGGCAATGTCGAGATATTCTGAAAGCTACATTTTGCAATAGAGAGTACAACAAAAAGAAAACATCAATGGAGCGAGAGAAAAATGCTCTGACGTTGTTTTCTTTTAAAAAGTGAAATGTCAAAGAAAAGAATTGCGTCAAAGACAACGATTTTCAACCTTTTCTTTTCAAAGAATTCGATTTCAATAAAATCTCTTACTTGTATATCCTTAAGAATTCAACAAGCATGTGAGTGTAAGCTCTTTGCATAGACGTTACTTTCAATACTTTACAATTTGTTTTTGACATAGCCGATGTGTTTTCGCCGATGCTTTGGTTTTTGTATTTAGTACTGCTGTTAACTTTTATGAAACCTCTTTTTCCCCCTTTTTGGCTACTGTTTTAGAATAAACTTTAAGTACAACTTCTAGAAAGTAATCACATATGTATAAGAGTATTCAAAAATATATAGAAGTACAGTTTTGCAACAACTGAAGTCGCATGTAACTTACTTTATTTACAAATATTATTAAAGGCTTTTGTAGCGGCTTAAGTCAGATGCAACTTACTTTATTTAACAGTTTTAAAGTATGCTCTTTTAGTGACGTCAGTCCTGTGCAACTTATTTTGTTTAGCAATATTATTGCACTTTATCTCAGGGCTGTAGAGTGGGTTGGGAAAAGGACAGACTCCGACTTCTGGAGTTTCAAAACTCCGACTCCGACTCCTTTACAAATATGCATTAGGGATGTAACGAATATTTAGTACATTTTAAAGCGAGTCGGAGTCTCTTAACGACTCCCACTCGTTAAGCAAGTAGGAGTCGTTAACTCGCTCCAGCCCTGCTTTATCTGTAGTAGCAACGTATTGTACTTTATTTGCATGTGCATCTACAAGCAAAAAATTTAAGCATCATTTTTGAATCTCAAGTAGGATTCGATTATCGCGGTTCCTCTGCAATACGTCTGAGAAAACTTAAAAAATTCTGGTTCTACCTTTCACCAAAAAAAAGATGACATTTTGCTGCAACCAATATTTGGCACTAAGTTGAACCATTATAATGGTGTAGTTTCACGTACTTTCATCATGAATGAAAATAGGAACCATTATAATGGTTCAATTTTAGTACCAAATATTGGTTGCAGCTAAATTTTACCGTTTTTTCATATTTCTAGTGAAAGGTTGAGCTAGAATTTTTTACACTGTTTGAAATTTCATCATGAAATTACGGTTAAATAGCCGGCAGCAGTCTGTCCATCTAATTCACCGTTAAATTTAAGGTTTGGAACATTTTTCTATCTTTACGGGACCTAAACCATTTCCAATCAGCTTGGTTAAAAAGCCGTAAATTCAAAAGTTTACGGTTTTATAACCATTTATAAATGTTTTCAAAACTGTAAATGTAAGTTTTTACGGTTTTTGAACCATTTAGAGACGTAGAATCTTCGAGGCGTAGAAACCGTAAATGAAGCGTGCGGGAATCGAACCCCGGGTGTGTGAACCTTGCGCTCCAACCATTCGGCCATCTACATTTTTTATATAAACTTTTTCTTCTTCTTTTTTATATAAACATGCAGATTTGAACTGATAAATCTTTATTCATATTTTAACAACAACGTACGACGGTAAGGTTCCACAACCAAGATGGACGCCGTTTCTTATTGACTACGAGACCTAGTGGCGCTTGTAAATTAGGGTTAGTTAAACGTTCTTTAGGAAAAGCAGAGAATAAACGATTTTTTTCACAATCAGCGGTTTGAGTACCATCTTTTTAATGGTTATTTAACTGTTGTAAATAAATACGGTAAAATAACAATCAAATAAATGGTTATATTACTATTTTCTTACGGAAATTTCTACCAGTGTACAGTGCACCTATCTCTTATTGTAAACACGTCGAAATTTTCTACACCAATGTCAAGAAATATCGAAATAATATTCAACATTTTCGATTTTTTTTTTACTTTTCTGTTTCTACCTAACAGATCGAGCTTAACAAGCACATGTGATAATCACGATCTCATTTTAGCATGAAAGCTTCAAACGCTTAGCGAGTCTACAGAAACAGAAATTCTTCGAACGTATAATTTCCGCGTTATTCGATTAACTTATATTTAATTTGCGACTTTTATGAACGTTTAACCTTATATAAGTACGTTAGAATGCCAGAAAAACATTATTTCTGTCTACAAATGAAATAAATAAATAAATAATAATAATAATAAAAACAGCTTATGCAATGTTAAGACGTTTCTTCAAGTTAAATGCTTAAAGTAAATGGTACAAATAAAACAATGACTTTGGCACATACAAGCATTGTATATTGTAAAATATTCATTATTTCATTTGAAATAAAACTATATTCTGATATTTGATAATTGATGGGGCAATGTAAGAATACTTATTTTCTACTTCTAACTGGCGATAGATTGAGCTTTAGCTTTTGCAATTCAAAGCAATTTATTGTTGATCGCATTGATTATTATATGTCTGAAAATTAAACGCAGATTGTAGTTCTATTTTTATAAGTAGAGCTTAGAAGTCCGTTTATGTTTTCTAACATTTGATGTGAAAAAATAAATAAGTCAAAACAGATATTATATCCTCGTAAAGAAACACATTTACTTAGTTTTATACGAGCAATTATGCTTGCTTACATAAAAATGAATGGCTTAGGACTATATAAATACAAAATGTCTATTTATAATATGCTACATCATGATAAATTATTGAGTATTGCTTTTTCACATCAAAACACTTCAATTTTAATGGGATTGATTGTTACATACTTAGAGATTATATAGCGATTCGAGATGCTTGTGGCTTTGAAGAACAATTTTCAAACATATTTCTAATTTGATGTTAAAAGAGAGAAAGATAAAACTGGATTATATTTGTAAAGAAATCAGTTACTTAAAATTTAAAAGTAAAGAACTACAAATTAGTATAAAGAAGGAATCCTTTAGACCCAGATAAGCGCAAGATATACATTAATAATATTCGTTTCAATGCGATAAATTATTTGAATCGTGTAGTGTTTTGTTTCTTATTCACCATTCTTTTTCCAACGATTTTTAAAATACCTATCTCTTTTGCAGAAAAGGAATTGAATAGCATAAACTTGAAGAGTATAATCTCTATATATATAGATAAACTAGAATGAAAAAAAGAAAGAAAGAAAGATAAAAAAGAGACTATATTGTACGAAAACAGCGGAAGTCTTCGAATCAATCTAAAAACATGATTTGGGAATAGTATAGGTTATTGAGGAAAGGAAAGAAAAATCCTTCTTTTAGCGGCACTGAAAGAAAATCCGCAGACGATGGTTTTTTCCGACAAATTAAATTCAAAAGTTAATTGAATCGATGCTCTGCTATCTAGAACATTTCGAAATATAGAATTTTTCAGTATTTTCCTTGCTTTGAAATATATTGGAAATGAAATGATTTCTCCATAGCACCTATCACATTGAACTGATGTGAAATGAAAAATTTAGAACGAAGTAAATTCATGAATGTGTAATGTACTTATTTGTATTAGTGAGAAATATTCTTTGTGGATAATAAAATATAAATAAACGCGTATCAAAATGAATGGTTAGCACACATTTCTAATAAAGTAGTTACAGATCTTTCTTATAATTCTTATACAGGCAAAAAATATAGCAACATGTAAAATGTTATTTTTTACGACTTCTATACAATACTTGTTTTTCAGTTACAAACGGCTTTTTCCCATATTACAATGGACGAAATTATCAAAGCTTCGAACTACCAAACAGTTTGAAATTGCGACTGTGTTTGTCATCCAGCATTGTAATTATTATTATTGTTTGCAAAAAAAAAACATATGGTCATTTTTTCGGAATTCTTCTAGTTCGCATTGCTGAATTTTCCTTATAAAGGCGTTGAATAGTGAGAGAACCGAAAGCGAAGATTTTTTAAAATTGAATAGAAATACTTGTGTAAACCCTTATTTGATAGCATTTTTAGGAAGGAAGATAAATGGCATGAAGAAAAAAAGAATTATGATCAATATAAGCATTTTATGGGTGAATATTAGGAAAAGTGACAATTTGAGTCCCAGCGAAATTTCTGAAACATTCTCTATTAATTTCCAAAGAAATATTTTTTTAATAGTGTTGACTTCGTTTTACATTCAATCCATGGCAAAATTTCCTAGTTGTTACTTTAATTTATGGCAAAAGAAGCTTTTTTTTCTTCTTCAAAATCAGATCGGTAACGTGTCCCAGTTACGAATCGCAAAAAAAAAAACAAAAACTATTCTTGTCTCAAGTTTTCGTATCAGATCGGTAACACCGACTTGCGACATATTATTTCCGGTCAAAAAATCTTTTTAGCGCCAACTAACTACGTATGCTAGGATCCCTTTTTGTGAAGTGCAAATACCAATTGGAAGTTTGAACTTAAGTTCAACAGAATTACAGGTAAGATTTTTTTTAATCTTTATTTTACTGTGTCTACCAAATGAAAGATCAGTTCGGTAACGTAAGTTTAACCCAAATTAATTATATTTTAATTTAAAAATTTTAATTAAAAAAAAGAATTGAATGTTGTGAACAGAATAGTACACGTTTTGGTTTCAATTCATCAATTAGCGATGTTTAGTGAATATAATAAGGGAAATTCGTCAGATCTGTAACAATAAAGAAGCTCTTTGCCGATCTGATGCGTGTGTTTCCGATTTTTTTCCATAATTATTTTCTGGTTATGTGTTTCAGAGTTGCTTTTTGCAGAATAAGATGAGCTTAAACGCATCACTATCGTAGCCAAAGATTCGATTACTTTTTAAATTAGGATAATTTTCCAAAATTGATTTTTCCAGACACTATTTTCGATCCCAAAATATAAGATTCTTAAGAAATAAAACCTTTTTTTCTGTAAATTTTCGTATCTTCCATCGTCAAGACATCTGAAAACACAACATTGCTTTCATAAACATGTAATTTGTTCAACAATTTTGTGCTCCTCCCACCTAAAAAAAAGGACTACCGTATTTCCGGTAGTAAGCGCCGCACCCACAATTTGTATTTAAAAAACATAAACAATATTACTAAAAGGTATGAGTGTTTTATCCATTTAGTGTTTCCATTCAAGAATTATCCCCTCACCCACCCACACACTTGATCTGTTATAAATAGGAATAATTTCACTTTACAAAACTCTTTTTGAATCGAAATTTTCAAAGTGACATTTTTATAAAATATCTTGTTTTTTGCTTAAATTTTAACAATATTACCATTTATAAATAATTACTACACATGTTTATTTGTTTTACATTATATTATTTTATATAAATAATATGGGCAGTACACTTTGTACAAGTTAAGGGCAGAAGCTGTAACAATTGTCAGATCTGTAACAGTCCTGAAATTAAACCTTTCAAAAGTAGGAGTAATTCTTTCTCTTGATCTTGCCCCTAATTTTTTAAAAAAGCTGTTAATTTGTAATTAAAATACACTATAAATATCATTTTTAAAAAATCTTTAAAATTTGAAATTTTTTACACTCAATTTGGCACTTTTCCTAATTTTCACCCATATGCTTTATTAATGGTAAAATCTTTCATTTGAAAAATTTTAGAAATAAATGAAGCATTCAGAAATGAATAATGCTTACACTAAACAGTAGTTCGATTTCTTGTTTATTTCAAAACTATTTCCATGAAGATAAAAAAAATATCCATATATAAATCGATATTAAGGGATTAGCAAATTTTAAAAGAATGTGGAAACATTATTTTATATATTTCATATTTGATTACAACGGGAAAAAAAAGATTTGCATACATATTTTTTAAAGAACTATCTAATTTAAAATCTGAAAAATAAAAAGAAAAAAAATGGGGAAAACTAATTAGTATGTCTATAAACAAGTTATAAAGTACATGACATGAGCTCTTGAATGCAAGACAAAATTATAGTTCTTCAATAAAAGTTCTACAAATCAAGAGTTGCTGAAAAAATTATTAGTTTTCCTCGCGCTCAAACGTAACTTTATATAATACTTAACTGAGTAACATATTATTTAAAGCATTTAGCGCAAAGATTTGAATATGCGATGTGAATTAGGGTTGTACCTTCTACACCACTTTTTTTACTCAACGGCGCATGCGCAAATAACTTCCCAATAGAAAAACGAGACTAACGGATTCCGTCTGAAAATTTGGCATATAACTGAGGAAATTGAATATCCAGCACTGACTATAGAGAACTAAAAATCAGATTAATGAAGTCATGTTATTTTAATCAAACATCGAGAAACTCAAAAATTATCTTTAATTGATGTTAAAAAATAGATTGTTGCGTCAACACTGCTCAAAAATTAGTACTTACTCAATAAAGAACTGTATTACTCAATAAAGAACTGTATAGATATCTAATAAGTATTCAACATGGAGCAAAATTTCGTAGTTTTAAATTCTGTACCCGCTTAACAATTCCCATGAACAAAAAAAAAATAGCGTTAGAGAATGGTTCTATGCAGCGGGATGAATGTTTGTTTGTTTGTAAACTGCCATTTCAAGTCACGTTAATATTCGAGTTTATTTGCTATTCTCAAGGATATGCCTCAAACTCTCGTCTAATATGACAGATAAAACAAGACAGTACAACAGAATAACAATACAAAGGAAACACACCCAGGGGAAAGTGGGAATCGAACCCACGCCTCTTCACTGCGCGCGGGCAGGCACCGGAACCAGTCGTTTAGACCGCTCAGCCACTGAGGCCCCCGGATAAATGTTTTCCCAGTTTTTCTAAGAAAAGAGACATAGTGAAGAGACACGAGTTTTTTTTTTTTTTTTTTTTTGTGCATTGCAGAATGGGCAAAACTGTTGCTAGAAACGAAAGTTAAAATGACTGTAGGGTGCTTCAAAATCGCAACAGGGCATATCAAAAGGGCACCAGAACGATGCGCCCTACAAAATGAGGCTAGAGTCATCAGTAAATGTACATGATCCATTGCTGACGCAAGTTTGTTATCCACTTACTGAATGCTCAGCTTCTTATGTAACGTCTATCCCAGTTTTCCACACTCGCATTTCGAACGTGGCATTAGATATCATATAAATTGCAGCATGTATAAATATATTTATTTTCTATCTGTGAGAAACCCTAAAACATGGTTGTCTTGACATCAATAGAAGATAAAAGCAAAATTTTAAAACCATTTGCTTAATATTTCACCGTTTCATACTTTATCGTGTACGTAGTAATTTATGAAAAGAGCACTAGAAAAAATCATGAAGTGCCACAAAGGGGAGATATAGTAAGGTAGCTCAAACAATGATGATTGGATTCATTCCGAAAGGAAAATTTTATATTTTATATTCTTGGCTTCGCACATTTTGATCACATATATCGGGAACTGCTTTCTATGTGCGAATAAATAAATTCATTTCAACATAGAACTATAAAATGTATTACGTGTTGCCTATGAATGATCTTTGAATCTCACCATATACTTATGAGTAAAATGTGAGGTATGTCCATGCACTCTTATCCAAAGCCTGTTTTTCAAACAGCAAATTGATTGAAAGTTTTTATTCCAAACATGTTTAGAGGGTTTTCTTTTCATTTGTTGCTCCATTTTTAAACATATAATTTGGTAACTAGTTTCATGTCAGAAGAAAACATTCGTTATTTTGAGTAGAATGTAGATTCACACAAGAAAAAGAACTTTTAGTTCTTCGCTGTCGGATGCCTTGGTTTCGTTTCCGGTTCAGCTTTCAAACTAGTATGTAACAACTATCATTAAGATTACGAAAAAGAAGCAATTTTGCGAAGGATTAGATTAGATGAAATTTCTTTCCTCTTCTCCCACGAGGTTAAAAAGAGATTGGACTTGTGTATTATTCACGCACAGAAAATAGTGAAGGAAAATACTGTTTTGTTTAGATGGTTAAGCCGGATAAATTAGGTACTTCTTCAGCATGTAACACAAATGATATTGGACAACTCTCGCTAACAATAAAATCCACATTAATATTCGCATTTGCACGTTCTAGTCCGAATGGTGCACTCAAACCAATATCAATTCGAAAAAAACAGTTCTATTACCAATTGATTGCTGTTGAAAGGCACTCAGCTCTGCTGTCGACATGCGCTTGTCTTAAAAGGACAGGTGGGAGAGGAATATCGGTAAAGAGCAGCTCAGCTATTCTTTTCTGACTGCGAATGAACTATTTTTATGACAACCAATGCTGTATAACAAATAAGTGCTTTATTTTTTCCGTTTTATTAATTAAGGGTCTTATTCCAGTGTTTTATCATAATTCTATGCTTAAAAATCGCTTTTACATATGGTAATGTCTCATTTTTTGTTTTGCCTAGTTTCGTTGTCATTTAACCTGGGTAACTAACTATGTGTAACTATGTAAAACAAAGAGCCACCCAAGATTTAACAATATTTTATAATATTTTGCTAGCATTTGCTGTCTGTTGGCTAAATAAATTATGTTATTCAAAGTGTTTGATTTTTGTTTACATACCTTAAACTCATTCGAGTTAATTTCTGTTTTTTTGCTTGTTTATAAGAATATTAATCTATTGTCTCACACGTTATTACGTTTACTTTTAGCTAACAGATTAGAACGTTTATTTATAGGTTCTCGGAAATTAGTTATTGTTGGTATTATTAGCTTTAAATTAGTAGTGTAATAATACCAACAATTCATTTGTAGTAAATTTAGGAAAGTAGCTAAAGTGCCCTTCTAAAATGTAAATAAATACAAAATATCGCTAATAAATAATAATAATAATAATAAAATTATAAAAATCAAATTAAAAAAATAGGAAAAGAACACTGAAAAAAAGTTTAAAGTTAACTATTGAAACGGGAAAAATGTATCGATCATTCTGTTTTTGTCTGTCTGCCGAAATAACTTTTGAGAGAACTATCCGACTCCAGCAGAACTTTTTTGCTTGAAAGATATTTTCCAGAACATTTTTATCATATTAATTCCATCATTTATTTTGTGAAAATACTTTCGGTAAGTTTTGAACAGTTTACATAACATTAAAGCGAGGTTCTGAAAAGAAAAATTAACTATTTAGAGCTCTTGATTAAATATTAATTCATTTGAAAAATTTTATGACTGAATGTACGCGAAAAAAGGTAATAAAATATGTTTCTATTTCATCGAAATAAAGCTATTTTTTAAAAGACACAGAAATATATTAGCGTTTGTGTCTACTGGAGAAATTGTAAAAAAAAAATCAATAACGATAAATTACCACGAATAAAAAATAAGGGTTTAAAATATTATCGCTCCCTCTTTTTTTTGTTCCATCAAGTAAAGACACAGTTTTAAGCACTTAATTAGAAAAAGACCCACATATTTAATGCGTACAAATAGGGTGAGTGACTCTATTCAATTTTTTCAATTCTCAGAATTTCTCTTCAATTCAATTCTCAGAATTTCTCTTCAATTCAATTCTCAGAATTTTTCAGTGGGCTGAAGTAAAAGCGATTTTACCTTTGATAAAAATGAATTTTTCCATTAATATTTCTTTATTATTATTATTATTATTATTTTTTAAATATTGCTGTTATTATTATTATTGTTACAAATGCAATCCCAGAATAAATTTATGGGAATGTTGACGCCATAAGAAGTGTTCCAGACGGGCTTTTGACCTTCGATTGGCGCCTGGGAGCAGATGGTTTTTTTTTTTTGTTTTTGTTAAGTGTTCAACTTGTGATGTGTGCTTCAGAATAAATATTATATTCGAACGGAACGGATGTCTTGTCTGTTTTTCCCCATACACCACGCATCGGGTAGATGCAGCCTGCATTTTTTGATCTAAGAAATTTTACTTAGAATATGTGTTGTGTTCTCAACATAATGGTACCCTCGGCGGGACTTGGTGTATTGGATTTGATTTAATAAGTTGCTTAGAGCTTTGAAGTAATTATTTTTAGAACTGATTGTAAATTGTGAACATTTGGAAAATTCAATATGGAGCTGAATTCTTTGAAATTGAAACGTAAAGGATTGAGAACCGCTTTCACACTCTGTGCTAAGAAGATTGAAGCGGTGTTGTTGAAGGAGGCCAGCGAGCCTACTTCGTGTTTGGTCCAGAAGGCGCAAATAATGGATAAATTTCAACGCCTGGACGAGTGTCAAACTGAAATCTTTGAACTGTTGTTAGCACACGAAGATGGCGAAAGCCAATTTGAGAAAGATTTGGAAGAAGCGGAGGAGTATAGAGACACATACTTAGAACTTTGTACTCAAATTGATGCCCGAGTGCAACCGGCTATTGAACCAGGATGTGCACCTTTACGAAAGTTTAAATTGCCAACAATTGAACTAAAGAAATTTAATGGTGAACCAAAAGATTTTTTGGCATTTTGGAGTCAATTTAAGAAAATTCACGAAGATGTCTCCATTGCTGATGAAGACAAATTTCAGTATCTTTTGCAATCAGTGGAAGCGAAATCGAAAGCGGAACGTTTGGTTCTAAGTTTTCCAGCTACTGCGGCGAACTACCCGAAAGTTATAGAACAATTGAAAGATCGCTTTGGTAGGGATGATTTGCTAGTGCAAATATACGTGCGAGATATGCTAAATCTCGTAATGAAAAATGACACGAAAGGACGAGTCAAGACTGACCTAACGTCACTTTATGATGAATTGGAGGGGAAGCTGCGAGCGTTAGAGAGCCTGGGACGAACTCAAGAAAAGTATGGTGATTTCCTCATTCCATTAGTAGAAAGTTGTCTTCCCGAGGATGTGTTACTCGCGCGGGAACGGAGTAGAAATCAAGAATGTTCGGACACCAAGAACTCTCGTTCCTTGGAACATTTAATGAATTTTATTCGCAAAGAAGTGCAAGGTGAAGAGATGATGTTGCTTGCACGAAGTGGATTTACGCCAAAAGAATCCCACTTTAATTTTAAAAGGGATAGTCCTCTTGTTAATAAGGTAAATCGGGATTTTGCTACTGCTTCTGCCCTCATTAGCCTTGAACCAGGTAAGCGATTTCAGAACTGTGTATTTTGTGACAGAAACCATCCTAGTGAAAAGTGGTTTGCTGCTAGGAAAATGTCATTAGATGATAAACGTAAGGTTTTAATTAAGAAAGGTGCATGTTTTTCTTGCCTGAAAAAGGCTAGTCATTTAAGTAAAGTCTGTAATTTTAAACATAAGTTAAATTGTTCACTGTAATAATAATTCTCATTTTGAAATAATGTGTCCGAAACAGGAAAAAGAGATTATTTGTAGAGCAGAGAATTCCCTCTCTAATTGCTGCAGAAGCGAATGTGTGTTTTTACAAACACTTTGTGTGGTCTTTCGGTGTCAAGGTCACGAGAAAAGGATCCGAGCGCTGTACGATTCCGCTAGCCAGAACAGTTACATCAGCGAAAGGCTAATAAATCTATTCAACTTATCTCCTCTCAGAAATGAGACAGTGATTCATGCGCTGTTCGGGGGGGAGGAAACGAAACCGAAGGAACATAGAGTGTTTGCAATTGAAGTGAGCGATTTAAATAGGACTTATTCTTGTTGTTTTGAAGTTCTTTCAGAAAGAAAAATATGCGGATTTATTCCTAAAATAGATGATAAGAAAGTTTTGATTGATTTAAAGAAAAGAAAAATAACTTTGTCAGATTCTTTTTGTGATTCAACGGAAATCGATCTTTTAATTGGGGCTGATGTAATTGGAAAATTATTAACAGAAAATGTAGTAGAATTGGATTCCGGCCTAACAGCCGTCGAAAGTAAGCTGGGTTGGACGGTAATAGGAAAGCAAAATTTTCGCGGAAAGGATAACTTTATGACAACTGTGTCTATGCATGTGGGGAAAATTCCTTTACATGAATTATGGGAACTTGAGGTTTTAGGGATATCTGACCCAGTTGGGACAGATAAAAATAAGGATTATTTAAATGATTATGAAGAAAAAATGAAAATTCTTCCTAGTGGGAGATACGAAGTTGAGCTTCCATGGAGATATAATTCCATGAATTTGCATGATAATATGGAATTGACTTGGAAGAGACATGAAAAAATGATTAATAAGTTAAAGTGTGGCAATTATTTTGATGATTATGAGAAGGTATTCACAGAATGGGAAGAAATGGGTGTAGTTGAAAAAGTACCAAAAAACGAATTGAGTAATAAATGCCATTATTTACCACATAGACCGGTATTGAAATTAAATAGCGAAACAACGAAAATTCGACCAGTATTTGACGCTTCTGCCTCTCAGAGAGGGAAACTCTCTTTAAATGAATGTTTGTATAAAGGAATTAATTTTCTAGAGATGATTCCCGATATTCTTGATCGTTTTAGAGCTTTTCCAATCGGTATAAGTGCTGATATTGAAAAGGCATTTTTGATGCTGTCTGTTGCTCCTAAAGACAGAGATTTTCTAAGATTCTTTTTACCAAGATCAGGAGGGCAAGAAATTTATAGACATTGTCGTGTGGTGTTTGGAGTTTGTTCAAGTCCTTACCTTCTGAACGCAACTTTATTGCATCTTTTAGAGAATTGCCCTGCGGAATGTAATGAAATTGCTCAAAAATTAAAAGGTTCTTTCTATGTTGATAATCTGGTATCTGGAGTTTTTAATGTTAATGAGTTTTCGCAATTTATTTCACAAGCAAAAAATATTATGTCCAAAGGTTGTTTTAATTGGCGTGATTTTGAGAGCAATGTTGTTTGTGAAAATGTTGACAAACATTGCGGTAGTACTTCCGTCTTAGGGATAATATGGGATTTGGATAATGATATTTTGAGTTGTTGTATAGATTTAGAACCGGTAATATGTGAATTGAAAATAACAAAAAGATTAATTCTGTCTATTGTACAACGAATTTTTGATCCTATTGGATTATTAGCTCCAACAACATTGCTCCCGAAGCTACTATTACAAAATTTGTGGAAAATGAAAATGTCTTGGGATTCTGAGTTACCCCCTAATATAACAAGTGAATTTTTGAAATGGTATAGCGAAATTTTTGTATTGAAAGATGTTACTTTGCCTCGTTACATGTATATAAATTCATCTTCTGAACTGCATATTTTTGTGGATGCTGGCAAAGGGGCATACGCTGCGTGTGTCTTTGTCAGATCAATAATTGATGACGAAGTAAAGGTCGTTCTCGTTAGAGCAAAAGCTAGGGTAACTCCACTCAAAACTCTCAGTATTCCACGTTTGGAGTTGATGGCCTGTAACATTGGTGCTAGACTTCTGAATTCTATCATGAAAGCTCTTGATTTCTCGGAACATAAGGTCACTTTTTGGTCTGTCTCTACTACAGCCCTTTGGTGGATAAAGGAGTCGGGAAATTGGTCAGTTTTTGTGACCAACAGGGTTAAGGAAATACGAAATTTGACCAAAACTGAATCATGGAAACATATTCCTGGGAATATGAATATTGCAGATCTATTGTCACGTGGATGTTCCCCCCAAAAAATGCTTAATTCTAGATGGTGGGAGGGGCCTTCTTGGCTCAGAGAAAATCCTGAGAATTGGCCGACTGGCGAAATTTGTGGTCAGCCTGCCGATTTAGACTTAGAGAGGAAAAGGTCTAAAGTTGTGAATGTTGATCTGGCAAAGGACAAACCCGTTTGGATTTTAAACAATTTTTCTAGTTATGATAAAATGATAAAAGTGTTTGCATGGGTTTTAAGATTTGTAAATAATAGTAGAAAATCTTGTGTTATATGTACAAATGTGGAACTTTCTTTGTCTGAAATTGTAAATGCAGAAAAATATCTGACTAGAGTAGCTCAAATGTGTTTTTTGACTGAGCCAAAGCTTTTAAAATTTGTTACTTTCAAAGATGATGATGATATTTTAAGAGTGCAAACTAAGATAACTAATCGAGCTGATGAGAACTCATTTTTGTATCCCGTACTATTGCCAGATAAATGTCAATTTACTAAATTATTGATCCGTTCTGTACATGTAAAAAATAATCATGCTGGAACTCAAATGATGCAAACCCTAATCCGAGAAGACTTTTGGATAATTAAGGCCAGAAAAAATATTAAAAACGTCGTGTATAATTGTATAACATGCAAGAGATTTAAAGCTAGAGCCATGAATAGTGAACCAATACCTTTACCACCAGACCGAGTATCAGATTGCGTAGCTTTTGAAATTTTGGGATTGGATTTGGCGGGGCCTTTAATTCTTAAAACAGGGGAGAAGGTGTGGATTGCACTATTTACTTGTGCAGTCTTCCGCGCCATACATCTTGAACTGGTTAATTCTTTAACTACAGATGCCTTTTTGTTGGCTCTTCGGCGTTTTATTGCCAGGCGTGGAAGACCCTCCACCATTTACTGTGATAACGGAACAAATTTCAGGGGAGCTTTTAATGATTTTTCAAGTCTAGATTGGGATAGTATTACAAAAGAAACTCCAATGCGCAAAATACGTTGGAAATTTATCCCACCCACCGCAGCCTGGTGGGGAGGCTGGTGGGAAAGGTTGGTTCGCATAATCAAGGAATTGTTAAGACGTACTCTTGGTAAGTCTGTATTAACTCAAGAAGAATTAAGTACTATAATTTGTGATTGTGAGAATGTAATTAATAGCAGACCGGTAACCTATGTTTCAGAGAATCCACAGGAATTGGTTCCTCTTACACCCACTATGTTTCTAAGAGAAAATCACTGTTCCGGGGTAATAGATATTGATGAAATAGATTCTCAGAAGTTATCAAAAAGAATAAAGTATCGAAACAAACTTTTTAATGAGCTGAGGAAACGGTTTAGAAAAGAATACCTAGGTGAACTTGTTCAGAGGTATAATGAAAGACCTTAGCGTGAGCCGAAAATTAATCAAATAGTGATAATTGGGGATAATAGTAAAAAACGGTTGTTTTGGCCGATAGCAAGAATAATTGAGCTAATCCCAGGAAGGGATGGGAAAATTCGAACTGTAAAACTCAAAATGCAGAATGGAACAGTGCTTCGACCGGTACAACGAATTTACCCCTTAGAAATTCAACCAAGTGAGACTTGTGTTATTGAAGACAAAGCGGTGGAAGAGGAATCTGATCCTGAGGGAGCTTCTGATGTTAAGACTTCAGATGATGTAATATTAAAAAGATTTACCTCTTCTGGAAGGTGCGTTAAGGCACCGAAAAGATTAGGTTTATTTAATTATGAGTAATGTGAATTTGAGACTCTCCCCAAGTCTCAAAGGGGGGAGGATGTTACAAATGCAATCCCAGAATAAATTTATGGGAAAGTTGACGCCATAAGAAGTGTTCCAGACGGGCTTTTGACCTTCGATTGGCGCCTGGGAGCAGATGGTTTTTTTTTTGTTTTTGTTAAGTGTTCAACTTGTGATGTGTGCTTCAGAATAAATATTATATTCGAACGGAACGGATGTCTTGTCTGTTTTTTCCCATACACCACGCATCGGGTAGATGCAGCCTGCATTTTTTGATCCAAGAAATTTTACTTAGAATATGTGTTGTGTTCTCAACAATTATTATTAGCAGTAGTAGTAGTAGTAGTAGTAGTAGTAGTAGTTGCAGCAGTAATAGCAGCAGTAGCAGCTTTAGTATTATTTTTGTTTTTATTTATTATAACAGATATAATTCACTGAACTCTGGTTGGTAATAAATTGCGGGAATATCACGGCAAACTTGATAAAGGCTCTTTGACTTAAATTTATTTTATTCATTTATTTTTTTTTTTTTTTAATTTCACTAAAAAAGAACATGAATTAAGAAGTAGACGAAGACTGTAAGAAGTTATAAACTCTAAATAGAGTTTATATCCGGGATATAGGTTCGTTTAGTCAAACATCTTGTTGTGTTTGGTTTACTAAAAATTATGTTATTTGAAAATACATAAGTTCATTAATGTTTGCGCTGAGAATCAGCGATGTTGCTAACCGCAATTCTTTCAGAGATAGTCTAAATTAAAAACTTAAAATGAAAAGTTATAATTGAAGATGTACAAAATTATTTACGATAAATCTTGCGTTTAATTGAATCAGAATCGTTTGCCTTTTAATGCGTAAAAAATTTCTGGTGATTTCTAACGCAGTTTTACAGTTAGTCCAGTCAACAGGTACAGAAAAAAGGGCTTACCTTGTAAAAGGTGGGGTAGAATTTTTTTTAAAAAATTAGTATATATTGGTGTCAACGTGAAAAAACTGATTTATCCAACATGAAAGATCCTGGAAAAATTTTTGGCGGCCGAAAAACCACCAAAATTTGGCACTTTTTGTTGTTTTTTCGATTTACCTCAGAAATGGCTGAATTAAGTGAAAATTTTCCAATGTAAAATTTATAGAGGATAAAATTTCCTACAACTTTCATCATGACTACCTTTTTGTACCATCAATAGAAAATGCGTTACAGCTTCTTAATGTTCGGCATTTTTTTCTAACTTATAAAAACAATGAAAAGAGACAGGTGCCTGAAAGCTTATTGAAGAATGGAGAAAAAGAAGAGGCAAGTAGCCACGTGTCTGACCTTGAGAAACGATTCCTGTTTCGTAGCAGATAGAGAGGAATGAAATTGACCCCCCATCCAGTGGTGTAGTCGAGGGGGACGCTGGGAGACGGTGTCCCACTAACTTTTTATTTTCACACAAGTGTCCCACCCCTTGTTTTGGATTTTAAAACCGTAAGCATACCCCCACTTTCAATGTTCGTATATATAAGCATCCCCCCACCTTTTTCTCCAGGACTTCACGTCTGCCCCCCCCCCCCTCCTTTCAAAACAAATATCTCCCCGTTAATCTCCCCTTTTACTGTCACCAAATACGTTGTGTTGACGCTATTCAACAACTGTCCGTTAGTCAGCCCAATTTGAGAGAGACGTTCTGCTTCAAATAGTGTGTATCGCATTACAATTTCGTATTTAAAGATGAGTGTGCTTTACCAAAGCGTTTGTTTTATTTGTGAACTCAGTTTGAAGGAGGGTGAAGTAAAAATTGTGAAGGAGAAAGAGGTATAGAAAATCTTAAATAATGTAGTGCGAAAAGTCAAAATGAAAAACATCAACGTTTTTTGAAGGACTTAAAACAAGTGACTATTCACAATGTTTGTTACAAATGATATTTTTTAGTGAGCGAATGATTGATGCTTATGTGCGTCGTTGTACAGCTGATGATGACGGTTCAAGCAGTGTAGCTCCATCTCCTCGATCGAGAACTGAAGGTTTCTGTTTTAAAGACCAATGTTTTTTGTGTGGCGAGGGGATACCTGAAGATTTTTTTTTAAAGCGAGAACGACTTCCAGAACATGAAAGAAATTTGATACATCAAGTTATGAAATTGGGTGTGAGCGATACAATTGTAAATACTGCTGAAAGCCGTGAAGATGAGAGGGGAAAAAAGATTCTTGATTGAATTGGAAATGTAAAAGACTTAGTTCATGGTGGAAACAGAATCCAAGAAAAAAACCCCTGATATTCCCTGATTGAGCTCCAAAAATTTCCCTGATTTTGTAATTTTAATTGTGAGTTAAACAGCTTCATTGTCATATTTGACAGTATCACAGTGGTGAAACCAGATTTATAAGGGGGGTGCACAATACTTTCCATCTGAACTTTGCACTTCCTTTTTTTTCTTGAGGGGGTGAAAGAAAAGAGAAAATAACGTAATTTTTCAAGCCATATAATCTGCAACTGGTGAGAATTTTAAATCAAAAGTTTTTTAAGGATGAAGATCAGTCCCCCCCCCCCCCCCCGAAATTTTTTTTTTTATGCTTTAATAATCTTATTTTATCAAGATGCATATTGTTATTTTATTGAGTAAAGAAAATATTTTTGTAAAAATTCCAAATTATCAGTGTGTGATGGGGGGGGGGGGGGTGGCATAGGCTATCTGTTCCCCCTTGTTGTGCCACTGCAGTATCATGCACAGTACCGAACCCCAAATTTGGCACGCTGAAAAGCGCTGTTAAGGCCGAATTTTGGGACAAGACCAAAGATGGCGGATTCTCGGAAATATCAACGCTGACACGCTTCTTTATACGAAAAATTGCAATGTCTTCTCAACTTATAGACAAAAAAAGTGACTTTTTTTGTTGCTTAATCGGAGAAAGGGCGCTTTCAACCGATGGGAAAACGGCAATCGAGCTGACCATGCTCAACGAAATGAAATACCGCAAACGAAACTCCGGACGCTTGCCGGTTTGGATATTGAAAACGATTTTATAAGTTAGAAAAAAATGCCGAACTTTAAGAAGCTGTAACGCATTTGCTATTCATGCTACAAAAAAGTTGTAATGATGAAAGTTGTAGGAAATTTTATCCTCTATAAATTTTACATTGGAAAATTTTCACTTAATTCAGCCATTTCTGAGGTAAATCGAAAAAACAACAAAAAGTGCTAAATTTTGGTGGTTTTTCGGCCACCAAAATTTTTCCCGGGATCTTTCATGTTGGATAAATCAGTTTTTTCATGTTGGCACCAATATGTACTAGTTAAAAAAACAAAATCTTCTACCCCACCTTTTGCAAGGTAAAATGTATTTATTGACTGGACTAAGTGCGATAAAACACACTGTACAACTGTGTTGCGCGCAGTTGCACAGCTGTGCTTAGGGCACACAGAAGAACTATTCCGATTAATTCCATGTCTTTTGTCATGTATGTCACAACATTTTTGTTTCATTTTAGGCACTAAATATTAAAATAAATTTTAGTGCGATTACAAAACTTTGTGCTTACTTAAAAAATAGTGGAAGAATTTCAGTATAAGAATTAAATATTTCGATTTATTGTGTAAAAGCATCTAGTGACAAACGTGATGAAAAGGGCCTTGGTTCTCAGGCATGTTTTTACATAGTATTTAAAAATTTCCTTTCTTACACTCAAATTCCTCCTTTATCTTTGAAGTAGTTATGAAGAGTGTGTAAGCATACGAAAATATATTAAGTTATTTTAATATTTAGTACATGATATGTAATAGAAAAGTTGTTCTTTGAACATGACTATCATACATAGAATTAACTTTTTGAGAAGAGATTTCATTTGTTAAGCAGGTTTCATACCGACTGGAACAAGAACGAAAATATTATCTCGCAAGTTCCGTGCTTTGGTACGACGCTTTTTTCTTTCTGCATAAGGTCAAACCTGGTGAGATAGCGCGCTTGAATTTTTGGAAGGAAGGGGAGCGTGCGGGCACCGGGATTTCAGGTAGTTGTACAGGTACAACAGCAGTGTTTGCTTGAACTCATAGGTTTTTTCTCTGAAACTGTAAGATGCAGAGTCGTTTTATTGCTTGCTTTCTAAATGTAAGAGCTGGAATTTTCATTACTGTTCCTCTGATTTTCATTGTGATGAGAGTACTGCGCGATATTTTTTAAGTAAACGTTTTTTCAGCTATTTTGACAATGTGCTTGCAGTTATTATTAGTGTAACCTACTTATTATTGAAAGCCATCTCCCATGTGTGTGAACCACCTATGTGCAGAGTTCGACAAGAATTCGGAAATCTTAGGATCCAGGGAAAAATTTTAGGAGCCAGCTATAATATTTTCATTTGCGAACTAGTCGCCAAAGCAATTTTTTTTAGTCGCTCAGGCGACCTGGCGCAAGGGATTTGTCGAACCCTGCCTATGTGGGCATTCTCACCCGCCTTATAAGGAGAGAAGCGAAAAATAGCTGTCTTGGCTTTATGCCCGTTGTTGTTTTAAATTACAGCATAACAAGGAAATAGTTATGAAAATGGATACAGAAAGAATGCAGGCTATGATATTCACCAAAAGGCCGTAGGGCCAAGACCGTTCGGCGAATTTTTATGAAATTCGGCTCGAAATTAGTTTGGAACATGGGAATTTGCGCCTCGAAGAGTTTTTTCGAAATTCGAATTTGTTTTTTTTTTATTCCAGTTTATAGACGGAAGTTGCATAAAATAGTCCTTTTCTATAGGAAGAAATTATCACATCGTTTTTGTGCTCGATACCACAGAAAAGCCCGTAAAAAACTGCCACAGAATTTTTTCTCTTTGTGCTAAAATTCGAAGCCTCTAAATTAACTGGAAAAGAAGTTATAAGCGTTTTACTCTGTAGTTCGACATTTTTTCTCGGTAATTTAATTTTATTTTCCCCAGACGATTGGTAAAGCACTTGCTTTTTATTTTATTTGAATTGTTGCCATTCTGTCTACATATATATTTGCTAAATAAAATTCTATTCACAATGTTTTTATCATTTTGAGGAGCAGCTGATTTATAATTTATCTTTTTCTTTTTTGTCTTTTCATTCTTCTTTTTTTAAACGAATTAAAATTTATTTCCTGAGGACCATAGGCAATCGATAGCTTTATTTTTATTTCCTTATTTTGACATGTATTTTACATTGTAAAGTTGCACTTGGAAATCGCGGGATAATCAGTCAGAGGGGTAAGAGACATTTCAGATCACAACATACATTTATATTTTTATTCATTTACATGTTCAGTCGCTCTTATTTGTAGTTCATTTATTAACCGATTGCGTGTTGAAAAACTTCTACAACTTACATGTTTAACTTCTGTACCGCAAGTTTTTTCCCGCTTTCACATTAGATAAACTTTAACCCTGATTCTTTGCCCTGCTACCAACAACAGAGATATGTGAAAGAAATGGATCACAGTTTATTACGATAGATAATAATCGAATATACATGCTTTACCAGTAGATGTTTACTTCTCTTACTGCAGGGAGATATATCAGATAGCGATTGTACGTAAATACATAACAGTTATTGATATTGGAAGTCAAGATCTGTTTCATCAAGACCCAATCATTCAATGACTCATGAGCGCTAAGAAATTTTGCATCCGTGTCTCAGATAGAAGCTCCGTTCAGATTCAAGATAACGTGCTCTTCAGTTTTTATTTCATGTTTCCGGTAGAGTACTGATTATTTAGTTTAATTGCTTACTCAAGAAATCCTTTCTGCACATCTGGATCGTATTTTTTTTTTTTTTTTTTGGTAATTGATGAAATATGCGTATGTGTATTTTCCAATGATAACTTCACAGTACAAGGAACAGGGTCAAACGATATGTTTATCTTGATTTTTCCTTATTTTGAAAGGCATTTTTACATGACCTTTGTCCATGTTCCCTCTGAAAAAAAGCAACCGTTATTCTTATTAATCTAACGGGGATTTTCCTGGACTATTGTCCTTTTTCCTTTCTAAACGGGATATTTCTGGTGGCAATTTTCAGAAAGACTGTGGTCGATGTTATGTAATAACTTATGTTCGTATTCTAAAAAGGATTTTAAAGGACTGTGGTCGGTATCTTATGACTTTTAAGAGATTATTGACGTTGCCTTAGAACTAATACCCTTTTAATATTAGGGGCTATTGTCTTTTTTCTGATAAGGATTTTTAGGGGTGGGGGTGGGGGCACTAACGTTATTTAAGAACTGTTGTCTTTACTCTAATGAGAATTTTTTGTCACTAATGTCGTTTATGTAAAGGAAATTTTTAGGGACTGCTGTTCGTACTTAAACGGCAATTTCTAAAGGATGTTGTCCTTATATTAATGAGAGCTTTCAGTAACATTCTCCTTATTTATATAGAACAAACGTGTGTCAACATGACATCAGTCTTCCTCCAATAGGAAACGGGGCAATTTTTGAGATATCCCGTTCAAAGCCAGGCAACGCAGTTAGAGATTAAATAAAGTTTTTTTTCTTTCTTTCTAATGGGGCTGCAGTATTGGTCCTCAACCATTGCATACTTAGTGCATCCTCAGAGATTAGTACCAGCTCTTTCAGCGGCACCACAATGATTGTGGTACCATTGCCGCAATTTTTTTGACGCTGAGTTTCCCCCTAGGTGGCGGTACCTGAGCTCTCGTTGATGCAAACGGCACTAGGAATTTAATTTAGCCGAGAATATCCATGCCAAACAGAAACTCAAGGAATCTTTAACATGTCGCGTAATCATACGACATGGGCGCAGACATATTTCTGCATCTTGAAAATCCACAGACTTGGGCCTGGTTTGAACCTGCGATCTTGGGCGTACGAGACCTGCGCCTTACCACTACGCCACCCTGTCGACAGATTAAATAAATTTAAAGCACGCATTTACATTTACTCAAATTTAACTTAGGTGGTATTTACACACACAATTGTGTGTATAAACTTTTTCATTTCTCAATACCTCGCAAAACGGACGTTATGCTGCATTTTGATTTTCAAGATTTTAAAAACATATCAAAAATAAGTTAACCGCTAAGTAAATTCTTATTGAACATCGAAAATTCTCTGTCACATTATAGAACCAAAAAAGTCTGAAAAATTTATGGCGGAACAAAATACATAGCAGGAAATAAATTCAACAGGGAAGGTATATTTAAGAAATCGATAACTTAGAAATAAAACTTTTTGATTTTATCGGAGGCCATTCTTAAAGCAGTAGTTACAAGCTGCAAGAACAGTAATTCATCTCTTTTTCTCGGGAAACTATTATTTTGTACTTAAGAGTTGTTATATCAAAATGGAGTTTGCTTTCAGTAACTCAGTAGGGAAAAATATAAATTTGCTGAAGTTTCCGGCTTTAATAGCCGTTCTGATCGATTTTTTCTGCTTTGTTATTGCATGTGCTGGAAGTATTTGTTCATGGTAAAATATGAATAACATTACTTTTATGTGTCATGCATAAAGTTATTTAAAGATACATGGTGAATTATTAATTGAAAAGAGCAGTTTAATCATGCGTAAAAATGTACAAGACAAATATTTTTAAACAACAGAATGAACTTGAAATATTCTGTTTGCTGTTGTGAAGGCCACTCTTCGCAAAAAATGCAAAAGTAAGAAATTCACATGAACAGTTTGTTAAAAACATTATTTCTACCATTCGAATTCGTTTCAATTATGGTTTAACTCATTTAGGAAAAAAATCTGTTATAAATAATAGACTATGTTACACTTTGTTTTCTACCAATTCACTATCATGAGTACTTTATTCACACACTACTAGCGATGACCGCACGGTCACGCCCGTGTTAAAAGTGAAAAGTCCAGTTGGTTCGCCAATATATGTACACTAGCCTTTTTTTTATACGCATATTATGTTATTTTATATAGATGTATAGCATTCCATAGAGTTAAAAAAAAATAGCCGCAAACCGCAATCAACCGTCAACTTATTTCAGTGACTTTATTTTTTATGGCAAAAACATTCACGTTAAAAAAAATAGAAAAGAAAACATTAAAAAAAAAAAAAAAAGAGCTGGCACGTTTTGTTTGTTTAGTTCAAGTACCCACACAAAAAGCATGATTATAAGGCATTAGAATACTTTCAATGCATCCATTTTAATTTTAATTAATATATTTTTTTGCATTTTATCTCTTATTCATTGCGACAGGAAGCCAGAAAGGTGATATTTTGTTGCTTGCAGAAATTAACAACAGCATGCAAAACTTAAAAAGAGAAAAAAAAACTTTCATTCGAGCTCAAATAGTCGAATGAAACATGTGCTGGAAAAAGGAAAATAAATAAAAAAATATATAACTTGGTAATAATAATTTAGAATAACACAAATCGCCATAAAAGGTTACATTTCTTTAAAAAGCTCTGTAGAGTATGAAGAACGGTCCCGTAAAAATGTCTGTCAAAATATGGAGATCAAAATAAAGTTATCGATCGCCTGTGAGCAGCAGGAAATAAGTTTTAAATCGCTGAAAAGAAACAAAAATCAAAAGCCAAAAACGGAAAAATATAACTTAGGAATCGGCTGCGCTTCAAAATGCTAAAAGCATTGTGAATAGAGTTTTACGTAGGAAATATGCATGTAAACAACATGGCAGCGATTCAACTAAAATAGCAATTAAGCACTATCAATCATCTGGGGAAAATAAAATTAAAGTTAACTATTGAGAAAAAATAATTTAGAACTACAGCGGAAAAACGTTATAACTTCTTTTGTAGTTAGTTAATTTAGAGGCTTCGAATTTTAGCACAAAGAGCAAAACTCCGTCTGGGATAGCGTTTTACGGGCTTTCCAAAGTTAACAAGCTCAAAACGATGACACCATTTCTTTCTACAGAAAAGAATGATTTAATGCAATTTTCGGTTATATGTTGGACTAAAAAGAGAACAATTTTGAATTTCAGAAAAATTCTTCGAGGTACACACCCCCATGTTCCAAACTAATTTCTCGACAAATTTTAGGAGAATCGGCCGAACGGTCTTGGCCTACGCGAGACACAGACACGCACAGACATACTTGCTGCATTATTATTAGTAGAGATAAAGATTATGACTATAAAATAAATTATCCGAAAGATTTTAGATCAAATCTTTTTAATTAACTCAATTAAAATTTTTTTTTTGTGCTTAGTATTTACAGTATTTCAATATTTGTAAAGATTTCTACTTTGTATAATTTTTAAAATCCTTTCACGATTATCGATTGCATATATTTTTTTAATCTTTTTTTATTTATTATAATTCTAGTTTTAAAAACATATATTTTATTTCATGTAAAAACTATCATTGAAGTATTTAAGTAGAATGTAAATGGTAATATGCTTTTAAGCATTCAGATAAAAAGAAAAAAAAAGATCACATGCAATACAGTTTTATTTGCAGTACAGTTATATTTGTAAATTTTTCATTTGAGGAAACATCGAAAGACATTAATAAATCGAAAGATATTAATAGCATTTTTAAGCAAACGTTGCGAAATATTTGGCCCTTTTTTTTTTTTTTTTTTAGCCAGAAATGAAGTTGAAATAATATTTCGATTAGAGAATAGTTTTAGCCCTATTAATCAATTTCATTGAGGGAAGTTTGATGGAACCATGAGAACTATTTCCTAGTATGAAAAGAAATAAAAAATCATCATTTCCTTTATTCTCCTGACATAGACCAAAATAAATGCAGTAATAGCTATTAGAGCTGCAGCATGCGAATTTAATCACAGCAGTTAATCAAGCCAAAATGATTCATCCTATTACATAATATTTATTAAAATAATGATTACATGATTTTGCCAAATAATCGAATATATTTCATGATAAAAACCCTCCGATATGCTAATAAGAAATCATATAAAAAACAATAAGAAAATAAATGACGAGTTTAGTTTATTTATACCACAATAATATGACACTTTCTATGCTTCATTTTAATTTGGTTACTTTTAACAATGGGGAATACCAAATGTATACCTTTTTATATCATGATCGTAAACTATTAAAATTATATGAAAAAAAAAAAATACATTTTAGAATTGCATAAAAAGTTATAATAATTTCTCTACGAAAAGCATTTTTTTATTCCTGAATCCTCAACCACATTTTACTACGTAATAAATATTTGTTTTCAAAATATGAAATGCGTAAACGAAAACAAATGAAAAGAAATGAGGCGTTGTACTTTGATCGAAACATTTTCCTCTTCTTGGTTCCAGGAGCTTGGAAATGATGGATGCTACAAGCTTTAAAAATGTTTCTTTCATATTCGTTCATGCATAAAAAAACTGGCGGAAAAAAGTCTTCGGAGCACACATACTTATTTACTATTTAGTTAATTCCATTTCCACATTTGTAGCAAATACATTATTTTATGAAATTTAAACTACCGTGTTTTTATTTAAAATAATAACAGACCAATTTAGAATAGAGACTAGTAAACGATGAAATTAATTTCTGAGAAATATTCACTGATTTTAAAACCTGAGGCAACGATATCTTGGTAAAGAAAAATTAAGAAAATTTTATTGAATCTAACGAAGGATTGATTTACGACAAACGACTTTAGGTGGAACGGAATGACGGTGTCCTTTAATACATTGTACGAGCATCATGTAATACATGAGGCCGAGAGGTATTGTTGCTTTCGCTTACCACCGAACCACCATTGCAATCGTAAGAGTCTCTAGGGTCGATTCCAGCTCTTCCCGGTGCTAGTTTCCGACAACTTTTGCGTCATAAATCCATCGTGTGTTTTTTGTTTATTACTGGTATTATGTGTGGAATATTAGCAAACAAGTATCTATAATGTGGCTCTGACCAGAAGACGCCTAACCTTAGGAGAATTCATTTCTTCTAGGAGAGAAAGATGAAGAAATATTACATTGTCACTGAGCCAATGGCCACCGGAAACGTTGTTGGAGCAGAAAACTTATTTTCTTTGCTCCTTTTAAGCAAATTGAATCATTTACTCCTTCTATCAACGGGAGTCTTCCTGCCAGAGCCAAACCGTAAAGGAGGCGAGGCAACATGTATCTATGTAGTATTCATCGCTGACCAAGTTTCTGAATAAGAATAATGTAAAGCAGACCTCTGCAATCTATAATCCGCGGGTCATAAGGTGATTCATTTCAAATTATCAAGTGACCCATTTTAGTTCCAAAAATAAGTTTACTACATCAAAAAAAAAAAACTGTAAAACATAAATATGAAAGGACACTTGAAGAATACATAAAAAATAAATTAAAATTAGTAACAGCAGTAAAAAAAATACGATTTGAAGGGGAAATTGATGTCTGGATAGATGAAAACGCCAACTTATAAGAAAATGCCGATAATGAAAATACTACTGGCCCGAAACGTCTTCTTAATATGCACATTTTGGTTGATTTTGATTCAGCGCCAAAAAAATGTTGCTGACTCCTGATGCAATGTAACACATTTGCTTATTTTTTACTTGTGATTCTATTCAATATTCATATTCACAATATAACATTGAGTTTTTCATAATGTGTTCAAAATTTGAACTACAAACTTGCTACTTTCAACAAACATTTTCATCTTGCTCTTCATATTGACTTACTTGATTGCGTAAAAAATAGTTCTCATCAAATAAGGTGTATACAGTTCAGAGAGAAAAGAAAGAAAGAAAAAAAAACATATTCTTATATGAATACTATTTACAATAGAGATGTGTGAAATAGGTTATTTTATCATGTGTTTGGATTGAAAAAGTGGTTCGTTGTAGCTCTGAAACACGTTTTTGCAATTCTTACTGCTATTTGTATTTTTAGGCTGCTTTTGGTTTTTAAATGTTTCACGTAAAAATAAACTTTCTGTTTTCAAGGAAACAGACTTATTTACCCTTTCATTGTATCGAAGTATCAAAAACGATATGTATAGTATCCATATTAGCAATACTGATATTTCTGTTTGTTATTGTGTATGGTTTATTAGAGCATTTTAAAAAAGGAAAATTACACTCTTTCTGTCGTAACTCACTTTGGCAGTTGCTCAATAGGCATGGAAATACTCTGTACTTGTACTTAATTTTGGTGATAAAGTTTAATTAACTCAAAACATTTCGAGTAGCAATAAAAGAAAAATGAGCATTTCGTTTTACTACTAAAAGCAAGTTGAAATTCAGTCAGTTAGTTAATAACCGTCTTTAAAACAACAACAGGAACGGTTATAAATAAACAGAAAGCAAAATGCATATTTTGCTTTCTGTTTATTTATGCTTTGCTTTCTGTTTACATATGTAAGCGTTATATGCATATTTCTTTGCAGGCACTTAATTATCCACGAGAACTAAATGGTGCGTAAAAATACATAACCCTTGCAATATATTTATATCTTCATTACAGCAAAAAATTCTTAACCTCTTGAGACCCCAGAATTAAGCACAAACAATTTTGACGCAATTTTTTGGTTCTCTGATTTAAAAATGCTTACAAAATAAAATAGATATTTTTTTAAAAATTTTCATTAATAATTAGTTTAAATAATAATTAATCCCCAATTTCCATGTTTAAAACCAAGTAAACTATCTGTTGATTAATTTAAAAAACAATTGGGTACTTTAGCTTACAAATTGCACAAACACTAGTTAATAAACCGTATTTTAAAAAGTATCCAATTCGGTACCGAGAGTCGCAAGATGTTATACAATAAAGCTCTTACGATACGAATTAAAAAAATTAATCGCACAATGCAATTACGAGCCGTTTTAATTTTTTATTTAGCCAAGCGTGATAAATGCAAATACAACTTTATATAATAACTCAACCTACTTACAATTTGTTTCTTCTGACTACACCGAACTTGTGATAATATCACAAGGTAAATAAAGATTCACTTATTATGTCTCCTGAATTCTTAAAGCAGGAAAAAATTGACAACTTAACGTTACTTTTATTAGGTATAAGTGCCAAGAACAATAAATGAATCTTGCTAACTTAAACTACTTTTTTGCTGTGCTGATTTCTCAATTCTTAAAAAAGAATGATTTATTGTGCTTTACTCAAAATGAAAGAAAATCGTTAAGGACATTTATGTACATACGCTCATTTCCCGTTGTTCTACTAAAAAACCTGCGACAATATGCAAAATAAAGTTTGATTTCAAAACAGTACTATTATTTATTGCCGGGCTTTCCAGCTTCGATATATTTCAGTTGGCTGCATCGAAACATGATGCATCGATGTCGTAAACGTTTGAAAATGTCCTTAAGTGATTGGCAGAAAACGATTACCGGGCTTTTCCGAAGATTAATCGGCGGATCTCTCCTTTTCGTGCCGAATAGTGAAGAATTGTCAGCTTCATCGACCCGGTATAGATCATCAGAGGTTGAGTGTTGTTCTTCCTCCTAAACCGTTCAATGGAGCAATTTATACTCAAGTGAACACAGGGCTAGAAGTTTACGCATGTGTACCAACATCGGAAAAGATCACATGCTCGTGAGACTGCAAGCTTAATCTTTCAGAAACAAATCTTAATTATTAGCGCAGTCCACACGCCCTAGGCAGCTTATTTAACGAACATGTGCGATAAAGTGAGTTAATATGTTATGAATCTTTGTAATAAAAATCACCTCGTAAAAGTCCCCTAAAAGCTATTGTTTAAAATAATGATTATAACGTATCAGCAAAGTTTACAATTATTTTTTAAAGAATGGTTGTCTCTGGCATCACACTGTTTTCATATGCTGCTATGACGAATTACTTTTCCAGTTAGTAAGGTTTTACAAAAATTCTTTCTTCAAATTCAAAGTTGATTTTGTCAAAATTGTACTGTGACAAAATAAATCACGTTAGATAACTTTTATAAAGCATTGGTTGATAACATGGAATACTTTGCAAGCAATAGTTCAAAGTTACAAAAAAAAAATCCGTGTAGGTGTATACTGAGGTTCTGATTATGGCACAGGACTACTAAGCCCAGACCTGAGGGCCCTTAGGTTGGGGTCAGGCTGGGGGGCAAGTTTTTACTCACTTAAAAACTGATTTATTTGAATTGTTGAATTTGTTTTCAGTCATAAAATCTAATTCCCTATGTAAATAGATGCACTAGTCAAATTTGTGCAGGAAGTTAATGTAATGCAAATGCGAGCCAGCTATTGCCAGAACGTTTTAATTACAACGCAATACAACTCAGCTGAGAGCCATAGACGCTTTGGCAATTGTCACTAATATTTCTAACTTATGATTTTTTTATAGACAATTTTCGAATTTGAATAACATCTGTTATATACGAAACAGCTAGATTATTTTGCAATTAGTTATCACTGCTTTCGTTTGATATACGATCATGCGTAATAAATGTAATGAAATTTAGAATTATTGATTGTAGCCATAATTGTTCAAAATAGGTAAGTATTATTTTTGGATATCATACGTATAATGATCGTGACTTGCATCTTACATGCAATACTTATGATGATCAAAAACTGGTGAGACTGCACACGCACAATAAGAATATATATACATACAGGAAAATGGATAGATACAACTCGCTTTTCTTCCGCACAAACTGTTGAAGTTTCAACCCACAGCTGGCTGAAATGTGTTTATTTTAGATATTTTACTTATAGTTTAGTATCTTTCATTCACGCGTGAAACGTATTTTCTATGAACCTAAAGTTGCAGACTTGAAATTTTAGACAAATTTTAATTATGAAGAATTGCGTTGCAAAAACATTGCATTGCACCAATGAAGACAATTTCAATGCAAAGAAAACACACTTGTGGCAGGCTCTAACTATTCTTATAATTTAAGTCTATCTAGGGTTTTCTATAGATAGCGTTTGCGTGTTTATTATTCTTTATTTACGACTATTTCAGGTCACATACATTTTTCGAGTTTATTTGTTTTTCTTTATGGATAAGCCTCAAACTCTCGTCCAATATGACAGATAGAACAAGACAATACGAAATAATATTATAATACAAAGATGGGAATTACAAGAATGTACCCAGGGCACAGGACGGGAATCGAACACATCACCTCTTCACTGCGCGCAGGCAAGCATCGGAAACAGTTTCTTAGACCGCTCAGCCACTGAGGGTGTTATACGCAGTACAGGGGCCTCAGTGGCCCAGCTGTCTTAGAACCAATTTCCGCTGGCAGCCTGCGCGCAGTGAAAGAGGCGTGGGTTCGATTCCCACTTTCCCACGCCTCTTTCACTGTGAGCAGGCAGGCAGCGGAAACCGATTCTAAGACCGCTCGGCCACTGAAGCCGCGGTCCTTTATCAAAAAAAAAAAAAAAAAAAAGCGCAGTGTACCAAAAAAAAAAAAAATAAAGGATACCGATGCCATTTGTCAAAAATGTCTTTGATTCAGATTTTGGTGCCAGTTTAACGTTCGCTTACGGTCATTGAATGATAGCGAATTAACGCCTGGGTTAAAAAGCATGTGAACTTGGCGATGAAATGACGGAATTGCCTCAAATGCGTTTGAATTACTGCATCATACCGTCACAATTGAACTAAATTGTATTTTCTTGTGAAAATGTGTAGAATGTTTATAAAACTCGGTTCTAGATTATTTCAAAATTTTAACTGTATGGTTTTTATAGAAGAAACTGTCTAAAGATGATTCGGGGGCCTCAGTGACTGAGCGGTCAAATCGACTGGCTCCGGTGCCTCCCTGCGCGGAGAGAAAGAGGCGTGGGTTCGATTCCCACCTTTGCCCTGGGTGTATTTCCTTCTTTGTATATTAAAATCTGTTGTGCTGTCTTGTTCTATCTGTCATATTGGACGAGAGTTTGAGGCATATCCTTGAGAATAGCAAATAAACTCGAATATTTATGTGACCTGAAATGGTCGTAAAACAAACAAACAAACAAAGATGATTCGCTGGAGATTTCAATGCCTGTACTTTCAGGTAGTAAGGAATTTTATTTGGCCTTTAGCAAAGATGCTTGGAAATCAAGAAATTCACCGCTGCAATGTAAGTAACGATTTTCTATTTTTTAAGGGTAAATTTACTAAGTGTGAATAAATATGTGTTTTCAAACCTCAGCTAATATAGGCTACTATTATACGGATTTTAAATACAACTGAATTAAAATTAACGAAACACTTTCAGGCACAACTTCTGCAAAGTTAAATTTTTTTTCAGTGAATAATATTGATTTATATACTTGACATTTATTTAATGGTGTCGTTGCAATATAACTTCATTTTGCATGCGTAATTTGATAATATGAAACTTTTGAAGTTTATAATATTTATAATAATTTTATTCAATGTTCTCCGTTGTCTTATAAAGTTAACATAACTTAAACATAAATAAACTACTGCCAGTTCATTCGGTTAGAATTATCTGCGAGTAATTAAAAATGTAAATAGCTCAACAAATAATCTGCACACGATTTTTGTTCCGAAAAATTAAAATTTTTACATAATTTGAAACTTTGAGGTAGTATAATTAGTTTAAAGTTGAAAAACTTTTTAAACGTCATTGCGAAAATCAATACTGAAAATTCTTAAACTCACTTATGTCTATCATGTTTCTGCTCCAAATGTTTAAACGAATAGAATAATTGTTAAAAAAGGGTAATAGAAGTACAGTCCTCTCTGCTGAATTATATCCAATGTATCATAAGGTCCTCAAAACATTACACTGAAGAATTCCCTAATAATGCTAACTCAAAGAATTCACTAAATAGAGTAAAAGCACCAGTAGTCAACCTTTTAAGAGCTTTATTATTGAATGTTGTTGCATTGTAATTTTCATCAACCAATACAGCAATAAAAATATAGTAAAATTTTATGCTATACATTTATGATTACATTTCACTTAATTGTTCAAGAAATAAAAATATGTTTATTAAAAAGTTAAATTAACATGAGAAAATGGCCTAGAATCTGCCATATTGAAATCCAGTGCGCAGCCATGTGTGAACCCAGTGGTCAGCCGTTTCGCTTTCATTGGTTTTACGAGATAAATGAAAGCATTTTAATAAGAAAATTTTATAGGAAATTTGCAACACTTTGTTGTAATTGCAAAATTAATTAATAGAATATTTCCAAAATTCTCTACTCTTGATAGTTTTGTAAATTTTACTTTTATATCCTATACTTTTAAAATGAAACGACTTTGTATAAGTATCACATCCAATACATTTTTTATTCTAATCTTCTACATCCCTATTTAATATGATGTCATCAATCGCGTATCTTTTTCTTTCATTTATGTATGTGTTCATAAAATGTCGAAATTTTATATATACTTTCTTTCCTTTTCTTTCTGTCAGATGTCTTACCTTTACGTACGATTATATAGACAGTGAATCCTGTGTAAGTTGACCACTTGCGGTGCAGCACTTTAGGTGTCAACTTAGACAGGTGGTCAACTTATAGAGGATGAGGTAGAAGGGGACGGTCTTATTCCGTTCCTGGCTAAAAGTGGTCAACTTTACAGGTTTTACTGTATATATATATGTTTCTCCCTATGCTTCTCTCGTTTAAAAGCTTCATTTATTTACGTATTTTGTGCCATTTTTCATTATCAATTGTTGCCATTCGCCTAAAAAATTACACTTGATGCTTTTTCTTGCATTTTTCTTTCTTCCTTCTGCTAAAGAATGCGTTCGAATAAAAAAAAGTTAATGGAAAGTGCGGGACATTCTGTCCTGTAACAAGTTTAACTCTTTAAAAACAAACCGTAAGTCCGAAACAATTAAACAAGGTGAGAATTGTTTTACAGAAGTATTTCCAGACCTTACAAGTAAAAATTTACGTGGAAATAAAAACAGTATAAACACCTTTACCATGAATCAATATGTAGTCCTTCAAAGGCACATAAGTAACATTTTGTATTTTAATACTAATGAAAACTTTTATAATTCCTTTTTCACTCTAAAAAATCAATTTCAGCACTTTCTTCTGTGGCAAACGATTTCCTAACGTTAAATCATTTTGGAAACTTTTTAGCTTCCAGCTTGAATGCTCGATTGAAAAAGACCAAGCTTTTATGTCTTCACTGTGCGTGTAATCATAATTATTCCTCAATTGATGTCTTACATTTCTAGGTACTTCTTATTGTTAATCGCTGTCATAAATATACTATGAGAACTTCTGCGAAAGAAAGAAAAGCAAAAAAAAAAAAACCCCTCTCGTTTCTTTCCGATTGATTTTTGCAGTTTCTGCTCAGTAAAAGTCATTGATTACCTACTAATGAGGAAAACAAGTTTGCTCATTTGTAAGATCGTATTTCTCACCCCAATAAACCGATGGGATACTTGGTGTTAAACAGCACATTAGAATCCAGCTATAATTTGCTGATTAAGGTTGACTTGGTGACTCATCAGTCGATAATGGTTCTATTAAGCATTTCCAGCCCTGCGCAAATAAAGAAAAATAAAAATTTGTCACTGAGTAGATATACGAAATATCGATCTCCTTATTACGCGTTGATTAGGGTAAATATTCAAAGAAAAAATCGTAAATGAAAAGTTAAAAGTAAATATTTTTGCTAGTATAGGCATAACCCAGGGGTGGGGAAGGCAAGAGGGGAAGGGTCACACGAGCAGAATCTCAAGGGTATTGCTCTGAATTTATTATGCTTTTTAAGAAAATATATACGTACTAAAGACGAACGGTAAAACAAACGCCCCCCCCCCCTAATTTTTCACCTTTTATTTTCATTTTAATTTTAGACGCACAATTAATAAAAGAAGGAAAAAATACTTATTTAAATTAATGCATTTCGTTGATACCAACTTTTGTAATTTTGATACTACTTTTTATTAAAGTTATGTTATAGTATCATATTTTATCATTTTAGGTTAACTGTTTCTTTCGCAGTGTTTTGGTTTGTTTTTACTAATTTATATCATGTTATTAAAGTGATAATAATGTTTTTACTTAGAACCAATTTTGGCTATGTTTTCTTTTGAATTTAATAATTTTTTTCTTGCTGAAGCATCAAGTAAAATGCCTTGGGCATTATAATAGATATTATGCGAATCAGTAGCTTAAGGGTTTTACTGGAAGTTTTCACTAAAGCATCGTGTTGATTAGTTAAATTAAAATTCTTCAACAATCGACAGTATTTATATAAGTTTCATTCCATTTAGTGGGCGGGGGTCGATATAACCACCCCCGCCCACTAAATGTTTTAATGATCGTTTTCTAAAAAGAAAATAAATTATTATTTTGATATTAAAAAGAGCGATTATCATAGATCAAACTTCATTATTCTGATGAATTAACTTTAAATGTCATGCACTTATTCAGGTAGTGTAATGTTTAACTAGCAGATCAGTTAGATTACAATTTTATTTTAATTATATGCACCCAAGAATATCATGATGTAGATACTGCGCGTTTTGCTCTTCGCAGTGCAGCGGTGAATATTGTGCGCTTTGAAAATTATTCGATGTTTAAAATGAAAATTATTTTTTAAAAATGTTTTCATGCGTAATTTAATTATTTAGTTTGTTTAGAAATCACTTTCTCTTGCTATTTTGTAAACTTTTGACATATTTTCTAAACGGGACTTTTATGCGAGACTAAAAACCCTCTTAATCTGTAGTAAAAAATTATTTTTTATAGCAGTTTATGAAGTTTCTGAACAATTTTTTTTTTTGGTGCGAGTCAGAAACGTGACATCCGCAACGCGAGAAATGGAAACCAGGTCCTTACAATCTAATGCGATCTGCGTTACCACTACACCACACGATTCAGTAAGATCACCCCCCCCCCCTGTAAGCACTTACTACAAAAATACTTCAGGAAGAACTGTAAATTCGAAGATCATCTCACTAACAACAACACAAATGAATAAGAAAAATAAATTCCCAAAGTGAAAGAAAATTATTTTCTAATTTCAAAAGTACAAATCTTAAAAAACATCCTCGAGACAACATATGTAAATCTGTTCAAAAAGAGAGGGGGGAAAATCCATGAATATAATGAAGATTTCGTCGAAATATACTATTTCATGGAAAAAAAAAACTATGAAAGGGAAACGAAAAACCAACCCGTCTTTTTAAAATCCCGTTCCTACAAAAAAAAAAAAAAACCCTGTAAAATATAACTTGTTTTTAAAATTTTTGCGTAAAAAATTTTCTGTTACTTTTACCAGTTCTCCTTAGGGTCACAAAGTTACAGTAATATTAAGTTTTAATAAGTCTAACTTGTGACAAAATTTTACGAGAATTAATTAAAAATTTATTTCATTCCCTCGATGAGTAATTTAGAACATCGAATACAAAAATTGTTTTAAGTTTTATTTTCTTAGTATTTCATGCAACGAAGTTCAGCAACTAGCGTTCAAATTTGAGCAAAGAGGCAGGAGTTTGGGAAACATATATGGGGGTAAAATAAATTGGAGAATTTCGAAGATTATCATATTAGATTCTTAATCTAAATAAATTTTGTTTTGTAAAAAATGCGAATCGATTGAAAAACTTGCTTATATCTCTTGTACGTATTTCACTGTTTTAATCGAATTTTCCGTATATTTCCCTTATGCGCAGTAATCTTATGTAGTTCTTACTTATTGAACACTTTATATGCATACGCAGAAATCCTCTTTCAGATGTAGAAAGAATATACTCAGGTTGTCGACAAAAAAACATGTCTGATTTGATTATGTGATGAATCAACTGGGAAGAGACATTTTAAGAAAAGAAATAATTTCATGAATTCCAATCCCCCCCCCCCCCCAGTTCATATATTTCTTTTGAAATGGAAAACTATGTAGCATTCTATACAAAAAAAAGCATGAATTCGTTTGTAAACAATTGATATCATTATTTAGAACTACTCAACAGACGTTTGACATTTCATCTCGAATATTTACATTTTTCAATCGTTAACTAATACCGCGACTGAGAAACATCTCTTTGTAAAGTTAATGCATTGTGTTTCATTTTTATTAAACCGTACACGAAGTAAAAAGAAAAAATAATAAAAAAGGCAGAAAAATATTGCAATAACAATGATCCACTTCGTGTTTTTTCTTTGCTTGTGTATTCCATTCGGAAATAATAAAGATGAACAAACGGAACTTAAACTATTTGAATAAAATTTAAACGCTTTTTCAGATACTAACAAAGAGGAAAAAAAATAAAAGGAAGAAACTTAGAAATGTCATTTAAATAAGCAATCAATTTTATTAACTCTTAATGGCAAAATCAATTATTCTTCAGTCAGTTAAAAAATGTTTAATTACAGCGAGTGTCATAATATGAATTTAAAAAATAAATAAAAATAAAACAGCTTTAGAATCAAAATTCCGAAAACTGCAGAAGTAATCACTCATATGTGTAGTTTCTAAAGCCATTTTTTTAAATTATTTTTTTATGATGAAATATCACTGTCACGTGTGAGACATGAGCTTGCTTCTTTTTCTCATTTAGCTTCTTTTTTTTTTTCAGGAAATGGATCAAAACAGTCTTAAAACTTCTGTATTAAAATAGTTCTGATACCCTTCTTATTTTAATTTTAGCTTTCAAAAAATTAGCGAGCTTCAATTTATATTGTAAAAATCGCAATCCAAATATCTATTTTTTTAGTTCATTTCACATTGATATTTCAAAATGTATGGGATTTATTCATTCTACAGTGAAGATCTATACGTTGTTATTTCTGATTGCTCTTTATAAATTTGTAATTGCTCTAAGTTTACGAAGGATACGGAAACAATCCGGATAGCTCTAGTTTCATTGGCGCTATCAAAGGTTACCTCTTTCTTATCCTCATTTGGGAGGTGCTCTTTCTTCTACAGGTCTTCCGTTGGTTGGGGGGGGGGGGGCATCCCCGCATATACATCTTTATGAGAAGAGACCTACGATACGTGCAATCAAGCGGATAGATGAATGGTAAGGCATTTGCCATTGCATCATCTTATTATTTTCTTTTTTCCAAATTAATGTCTGCAACGTTGCGGTAATAAAGTAAATGTAAAAATAAGTAAATAATAATTAATCGTCAAAACAAGAAAATCTTTTACAGACGAGATTTGTCTTCTAACTTTTACCGAATATAAATGGAAAAAGATGTGCTTTCTTCCCTTTTTACTTTGTTTTTAAGCATAATAAGGTCGCGCTTATGTGAATTTGATGAGATACCGTGAGTTGAAATGTGTCCAAAGATGGCTGCAGATAGTTTTGACCGTCGGGAAACTTGTTTCAGTCGTTAAGGGAAACACCCTGCAGAGAAAATAATGGCCTTTCCAGCGTCCTCTTCTATAACAGTGATTTAAGAAACGGCAATCAGGGAAATACGCCTATCGAGGCGGCTTGATACGAAACTCGTTAAGAGAGCTAAATTATGTGAGAAAATATTTTAGATTATTTTAGACGAGGAAAAATATTTAAAAATCAGCACAACAGTTCAAAACGATATAGGGGGCATATCATGTTTATTATTTCGTTTGACCTGATGTTTGACCGGGTGTGATGTTTATTATAGCTGGAAATTATAATGAACTCACCTATGAACTATTAAATGGCTTTATTATAAATTACTGTTTACCCTTTTTATTTTTACCGATTCTTTAGTCTTTAGGTTTCTATTTAATTCATCGTTGAAGCAAAGAACTGAGCTAAATCAATTGAGATAGTTTTTAGTAGTAAGCGGAAAATGCCAGAGTCCTTTTTTTTTAATCTGATACATGCTGCGCAGTTTTGATTTTGAAATTTGGTTGTCATCAAGCTTTCAATAAATATGATGGAAAAGCATCTATTATGCTTCTTTCAGGCTTCAGGATGAATCTTTTATTTTATAAGTAATTTTAATAGTAAAAAAACACCATTTAATTATTGTTTGCGTTTGTTCATTCCATCCCAAATATTTTAAAGTTGTGTTTCAGAAAGCATATTTTTTAGAATTTAGTATACGCTGAGAAATCCATCACTGGTTTCTATATGTACGCGCAGCCATCACCGGGGCAACTGGGAAACATGCCCTCTTGGTAATTTTCAAAGAGAGCAATGCCCCATTGAGAAACTTAGTTAACCCTCACTTGTTGGCATGTTTCTGGGTATTTCGGAATTATTTCTTCAAAAGATTACTTGTGGTGCTGACTTTTGTAAGATATCGTTTCATCCATAAGCTTATTTCTTTTGCACTGAAAAAAGGTCCCCTGTGATCTCGAAACATGTGAATCGATTCTTAATACTACAGTATAATCTCGCTATTTGTACACAATTCGTTCCAGGAGGCAGTTCAAATGGCGAATTATTTTTTCACATAAGATACATTGTACGTTGGATTATTCCGTTCCAGACCCACGGATCGTTGCTTATTTAAACCAATGAAAAACAAATGTCTAGTACTGTACATTAGGGTGGAATGAAAAAAAAAATTTGGAATTTTTATTCGGCAGGGTGGCGGAAAAGGTGCCCTATAGGTCCATATGAATGTGTGTAAAATTTTATTTAGTTTGGACAAAATTAAGATGCGCCCCAACCCGACCAAAGTTTGACGGTACAAATACATTAAGTGGATTTTCGTTCTTGTCAAGAGCTATAATAAGAAAACTATATTATATTTTTTGCTTTATGTTCTAAATAACAAAATATTTCAATGTTTAGATTGTCTAAATATTTCCTTAGTTTTTCGTGCAAAAATTCGAAAAACAAATCAATTTTCCGCGTCAGAAGCAGTCAGACGAAACTGGGCCGTGGTAGCCTAGTGGTTAGAACGTCGGACTTTCACCTGGAAGTTCGCACGTTCGATACCCGTTGAAGACCACCCATGTACACTGGGGGATACGTGCATGTAAAATCAGTGGACCCCACTACCTCGCTCCGTGCGCAAGCAATCCTAAGGCCTCGGCTAACAGGTAGGGGCGCTGGTGGAGAAAAGTCAAACGAAACTTCTCATGATAGTACGTCAGACATGTAAAAGACGATAGTTAATGTAACGGAGACCGTCAACAACATGCTTTCCCTTTAAGCAAAATAAGAATTCAAGGTCAAAGTAGCATATCTTTAGTTATGAATAGATGCACTTCATAAACTCTTAGTGATTGTTAAGCTGTTAATTTTAAATTGTGATAATTGCACGTAAAAAAAAATTCTGTATATTTTATTAATAAGTTTCCTCGCAGTTTATGCGAGTAGTTCAAATTGTGTTTAAAGTAGTTCTTGGATCAGAATTTTGTTTTGGAGACAACTTGTTATCGTTATTTTAAGTAATTATTGTTAGCTATAAGATGTGATGGAACAAACATTAATACTGGCACAAAGGGTAGGGTTATTCGTTTGTTGGAGATAGAACTTGGTCGGCCATTACAGTGGTAACTTTGCTTGTTGCATATCAATGAACTGCCACTATGACATATTCTGCAGAAAATTGACGGTAAAACGTCCAGTCGAAAAGCACTAACAGGCGAAATAGAAAAAGCACTTCATAAATGTGAAGAATTTCCCGTGGTACCATTTTATAAAATTGATGTCGAGTATTTTCCGCACTTAAGTGCTGATATGGAGCTCAGTACAGACCAAATGTACCTCAGTGATATTTGTTACGTTGTTTCAGGAGACTGTTCTGATAACTAGGTAAATTGCAAACCTGGACCAATAGTACATTCCAGATGGCTAGCAACTGCAAGTAGAATCCTTCGATTGTATGTTGCAACGGAAAATCCTTCCAAAAACCTCAAGACACTAGCAACATATAGGGAGCGGCAGAAATAACTCCCGAATTTGTCACCGTCGTAGCTCAGCGCTAGTGGTAGTTGGCGAGTCCGGACTCGTTCCATAGTGCAGGTTAGTTGTTGCAATTTTCGTCGCTAAGATGGCGTGGAACGGTGAACATCGTGCGTTCGAACAAACCGAGGACAAAAACAAACCGAGAACAACCGACGAACTGAAAGCTGCTATCCAACACGAAATCGCCGAAATTCCACAAACGATGACGACGAGAGTAATGCGCAATTTCGGAGTGAGGCTTCAGTCGTGTATAGACAATGACGGTCGCCATTTAAGTGATGCTATTTTTAAGTGATGTTTACAATAAATGGCAATGATAATTCTCATTAATGTATAATAAAAGTTTGACTAAAATCTATTACGTATTTTTTTTTATCAGCCATTCAAATTGGGGAGTTATTTCTGCCGCTCCCTGTATATAATGAAGAGCATATGATACAGTCTGGTTCCTAATTAAAGAAAACCCACATTGTGATGAAGGGGCCGTAATTTTTGGAAACTTATATTCTATTCCAGATACTTGGATCCCAATTTAAAAGAAATAATTGACCCTGTTCTAAGAAGAAATAGTTTTTATGCTCATCTCGAAAATCTTCTGCTTTCTATGCTCAAGGATTACAGGATACATATTTAAAAACAGGTAATGAAACTAATGCTGTTAGCAAGAGAGCAGAACATTTCAACTCTTGGAAGTTTGCAGCTTCCTCCTCTAAACCTAGACTCAGTAACACAGACATGATAAGTTGGCATGATGAAGTAATATGTGAACCACCTGTGATTAAAAACCTCTCCACAGAAGATATTCAGAATTGGATTAATTCACCTACAGATGAAGTCCAAGTTGAACTTCCAAAGTTCCCCTGCCGCTCCCAAGGAACAAAACGATGCGTTCGTCTTGTAACTGAGGCTTCAGGAGATGTTTGTGATGAAAAGCAGAGGCATGGATTCATTATTGCTAAGCTTTCCTCTAGAAATATTATGATTCAGAGTGCAGTAAAACTTGTGTTTATTTGGTCTGCGTCTGAATTTTCATGTTCACGACGTGCTTTGAAAAATTTTCAGAAAATATTTTTTACAAGTCATAGTATTCGTTAATTAATTGCGATTAAGAGAGTTTCTTCTATACTTTGAGTGAAATAATAAGTAATGGCAATAAATTTTGACAGCGTTTAGCACAAAAAACATTTTGCTTTATTTGAAGCAGCACATTGCCATCATTCAACGCAATGATAAACATTTCAAGTGGCTTGGGGTGCATCTTAATATTAAAATTCCGCACTGAAATTTTGCATGCGTTCATTTGAACCACAAAGGCAGCTTTTCTGCCCCCTGCCGATTTAAAAATTACAATTTTTTTCCCCAATAGCGTTCACTCCACCCTACTGTACATGCAAACTGCACTTGGCTTGTACTGATTAGAGCTGATGGCATAAGTGGAATGTTCAGAGGAGGAAGAGAAACGGTTGGAAGAGGAGTCCCCTTCTATAAAAACATCAGGTAACATCCCCTTCAGGTGTTTTCTCCCTTTCTGTTGTTCTTTCTTTTTTCTGTCTTTTTGCACAAGAAGAATCTTAGGTTTCTTTCTCTAAAAACCTGTCCAATGTTGTCTGCCTTTGACGATTGTTCAGAATTTTTCGAACATGGTCAATAACATTGTTGTGAACAAGTTAATGATGTTGGCCACAGCAGTGTTGGGATGCCCTTTTTCCATCACTCTCTGTGTTTTCTCACAGGGGTAACACAGCTCTTTAATTCATGCAAAGGAAATTCTTTCCTTACTACTTTCCTCCTCTGACGAAGAAAGTTCTTTAACCACTTGCTCTTGCTGCCCCCTTAGAAAGTTAAAATTGTCAGTAAAATCTCAAAAAGTATTAAAATTTTTAAAAAAATCCAAAACGCGAAACAAATTATTTCCAGACGAGTTCAAAATGAGCATAATTTCTCGCTTTTTCTTTAAAAAAAAAAAGCCAAACTGGCAACCCAGCTGGCCCCTGGGGCCGTACGAATCGCGAGACGAGTACGAATAGCGAGTTGAATTTTACTTGAACAAGTTGGACGAATAGCGAGTTGTACGAATAGCGAGGCGGACGAATGGCATCGTTTCACTGTACTTGTTCTTTTTACGCTGTTTTTGAGGTTTAAACACACTGCGCCAATGGCAAACATTCAATCTTTATGCTAACGTAGTTCATACTATGAGTTGTATCTGATATCTCCTTCTTGAGAATTTGAGAGTCGGTCCCACTATTTCTATATAGTTCATATACGAAGACGAAATAAAGGTATAATAACCATGTGCAAAATCAAATACAAAGAGACAATTTACGTTGGTAATGCACAAATGACATGATTTTACATAAAAACAAATCGTTGCTCAAAGCTTTAGAAGCTCCGCCCCTTCTGTGATAGACTCGATGAAATGAGCTCTTATACCTGTCTGGTCTTGAAACATTTCTTGGGGGGCGGGAGAGGGCTTCATGCAATAGTTTTAATTTGTGCATTACCCAGGTTGATTTTTGCTTTGTATCTAAACACACTATTATTGGATAAGTTTGTTTAAAAGTCAACAATTTACATTGATGTCTTTATACTTAAGTATATGGTTGGCCTTTTTTTTTGCATTAACCTTACTTAACCCTTTGCACTCCAATGGCTCCGCTCGGGGGACATTCAACATATGGCTTTTAAATCCATTGGCTCCTAAGCGGAACCGCATAAATAGGCACTGACATCATCTTTATTTCTTTGCTTGTTTAATTATGTATATCGTGATGGTGTTTAAGTGAAATTGCTTATCAGTTTTCTATAAACTAAAATTGTCTTTTTGTGCTCAGCATACCTCTGGAGTTGCAGATACCCAAAGTTGAAAATGGCCTGGTGTGCAAAGAGTTAACCCATACAGTAAACTATATAAAATTTGGTATGAAAAAAAATAGCAGTATTTTTTAAACTCTTGAATTATATAACTATAAAACTCGTCATAAGTCGAAAATCGACTTATTGAACATTCTTTTTTGTTTTGATTTACTCATCGAAATAATTACTTTCGATAAGAATGAAAAGGCTGCTGTTCAATACAATTATTTTGTTAAATCTCAGAGCATTCAGCCTTCTCACTGAAATATTTTTACATGAATTCGCAGTACTTTCAAGAAAAAGTTATTACGCTTTCACGCATTTATATACGGTAAAAAAAATTTAAACTTTAACGCTTAAAAGGGTACTTGTGTTGGGATTGATCTGCGATACGATTTGAGTTTCAGCGTTATTGGTATGATTTGCGCTTTGGATTTTTATAACTATTTGCCTTTCAGTTTTTTTGCTGTGTGTATTCATACGAGATAAAACAGTTAGGAAAGTTATTATGAACAATTTTAGTTGAGAATTTTCTTTGGGGTTATGAGGTAAATAAATTGTTAAAAAATTAACAAATAAAATTTTTAAAAAATGAATGAATAAAAGTTTCAGTAGTTTCAACGCTTTAAGAATGCATCTTCAGAGCAAATATAATTTTTGTAATTACATACGAGGGCTGTAAATTAAATAGTGGCAACTTCATGTAGAAACACGCAGAAGAGTGGGCTAGGGTGCGGGAGTGGTGAGGTGGCGCTGTTGCCGATGTGTAGAGTGCAAAAATCAGTCGATCTAGTTAGAAGGGTTGTGTCGACAGGGTGGCGTAGTGGTAAGGCGCAGGTCTCGTACTCCCAAGATCGCAGGTTCAAACCTGGCCAAAGTCTGAATTTTCAAGATGCAGAAAATCGTCTGCGCCCATGTCGCATGATTGTGCGGTATGTTAAAGATCCATTTAGTATCCGTTTGGCTTGGATACTCTCGGCTAAATTAAATACCTAGTGCAATTCTCATCAAATGAGAGCTCAGGTGCCGCCATCTAGGGGAAACTGAGCGTCCAAATTATCAGTGGCAATGGCATCCACCGACAGTGGTGTGCTACTTGAAAAAATGGATGCCAATTACCGGGGTACGCACTAGGTCTGCAAAGGTTTGTGGATATACGCAGCCCCATTAGAAATAAAAAAAATGTTAGAAGGGTTGTTGTTACGAGGCATTAAAATAAAGAGTTTCGTTTCTATCGTAATATAGCATCTTTTCAAAAGGTGATCAGCGGTCATGGCTTAAAATCGAGGTTGCCCCTGACAAAAATGTAAGAGGAGCTCCCTCCTCCATAATAAGAATGTTATGGAGGATTACGTGAAGCCTGTGGCGAAAATGCACTCCCCTCCGAAGTCGTCGAATTCATGACGTTTCAGCTGTACTCCGTACAGTAGGGCGCTTCGTCACCCACTTCAACGATCAACACCTTGTCATTGGTGTCCAAAGGCTTCCCGACATTTGGCAAAAGGTGATACACTTTGCTGGTGATTACGTAGAAGGAATGTAAGGCAATTGTACCTGTCAAGTCATTAAAATTTGATTTATACCCATGTTGCTATTACTTAATTTACAGCCCTCGTAGAACAAAAAACACACATACATATATAAATATATAATATAATCAAAGCCTGGAGAAGTAAACAAACCAACTATAAAAATAAAAAAAAGAATATTTACCAAAGACTACGCGAAACTAAAGAATGAAAAACCGTAAAAATGCTCAAATTGAGGTAAATGGATGCTTAAAAGAAATTATCCTTTCCAGATGTGCGCGTCCCCAAGCTGATCCAATGCTTGCGTTCAATTTTGTTTATAAAAAGAAATCAATAATTTACTCTCTTCAAGTGAATGTAATATCTATGAACGTGCTAACAACATTAGTTTGATTAGTTTTCCTATTTCGCTTTTTTTTCCTTTTAGTTTTGGCAGCCTGAACTCAAGAACTTAGTTTCCCACAGTTTGAATTTTTATTTTCTTCAAATTATTTTCTCTTTCTTTTATAATTTTACCCGTTTCACTGCATGAATTCATAAGCACTGTTTTCATACTATTTTTTTAACTATGTCGGAAAAAGATTCGAATATAGTAGATTTTTATTCCTTTTTTTAACGTGCAGTTAATTTTATTTAATATCTTGAACTTACCAATTATATTTTCAGTTAAAAATAATTTAACATAAAATTTACTGTTATGCAATAGAAATTACTTCAGTTACAAATTTATATTAATGAACAACTTCAAGAACTAAATTCGTGACTATAAATGTTAATTGAAAAATTTTGTGCATAATGAAGTAAAATTTTTATTTAGCTATTATTTTTGTTTCATTTTGTGTTCTTGCTTATAATCAACAGTACAGATGATAGAAAAATGAATTGAGGCAGAGTGCAAAGATGTCTCTTTTAAAGTTGTCAGGATTTTGAACTGTTAATACTATGGGAAGCGGAAAAGAAAAATGAAAAAAATAAATAAATAAATAAATAAATAAACAAATGTATAGAGTTATTTATAGTTTGGCGCCATCACTACAAAGAGATACATTTTTGGGACACGCTGTTTTGGTAAAATAAAAAATAACTTAAAAGGTACCATTTGACTGGAATTTATGGCTGAAATATTGTAAATCTGAATGAATGGAGCATCTATGGAGCAAAATGCCAGGGAAAAAATATTACCCTAAAAGAAAGATGCAGCATTAAAAAGAGCTTGTGTTTGTATTACAATGTTAAGCTCTCGCTTCTTTAAGTCAGTAGGTACTATCCTTAGAAATTTCCAGCAGCAGTTTTCAAAGAATGCTCGAAGACAAAGAGTTTGGACCTTTGACCATAATCTGCAAGTTTCGCAGTTTAGATCCGATATTTCGACTCTTTTCAAGAACGTTCAAGACTGACAAAACATTATTTTTTCTTCCCTTATTCCTTTTCCTTCCTTTCTTTTTTTAATAAGAAGACTGACACCACCCCGGTGCTCTGATCTTTTTCGGTGGTTCTGAAAATTTAGAAAGGACAGGACTAGTGTTCGGCACCTACTCGTCAAAAAGTAGTAAACTACCAACTACTCTAAACAAAACTAGTTGTAACTAGCAGTTAACTACTTTTTTCTGAGACTAGTTGTAACTAGTAGTTAACTGTTCTCCAAAAGTAGTTAACTACTTTCAAGTATACTTCATTTAAATTTCCATTTTTAAGCTTGTTCTTAAATATTTAATCCTAATAATTCAACTCAATATTATTTTTAATCATTAAAACAATTTTAGAGAAATTCCTGTAAAACATTCAAAGATTGAATATTTCCAAATAACACTGAACAATTAATATATAAAGAGAATATGAATAAAGGCAAAACCTTTTTCTCTAAATTTAAACTTTTATTTTAATATTTATTTGTTTAATAAAGTTAATAATTTATGTTTTTAAGAAATAGCAATTTTTCGGCAGTTGTACAATAAAGGGGTTTTCCCTTAATATCAATTTAAAATTATCCCTCTGCCCAACCCCCATTCATTAACAAAATATCTTTGTAACGCGAATGATTTAGAATTTAGATTATATTGTTTCAAAATGTGTTGAAGGCAGGGTTGGTAATTTAAAAAAAAAAAAAATATTTAAAAAATAGGATTTTTTAAAATTTAAATCAGATTTTTAAAATTTTTTAAAGCAAAATATGTATGCGCACACAAATACAGTAACAAATTCAGTTAATTATTTATGTCTTCAAAGAATTTTAAGATATTTCAAAAATAATTATTTTGACTAGTTCAACATTAATTATTAATTAATTATATCATATAAAAAATGTATGCTTAATAAACAGAGAACAACAAGAAACAGAAGAGAAAGGGATGGCAAATATCACATAAAATGCTTAATCATTTTTACTATTTAGATGCTTCATCAAGAATACCAGTTTTGATGCCTTATCAAATCCCAATCTGTTTCTTAATTTTGAGTGCACTACTCCAAATGTAGAAAACATCCTTTCCAAAGGTGCTGTTGATGCTTTTGCTGTAGTCAGCATGTCCAAAAACTTAATGTTCTCTGATAAAATGTCATTCTTTGACACCTTAACGAAGCTATTCCACTTTTCCCTAGAGGACCAGATGCATTAAGGCTACCATATAGTGAGTTAAAACTCGAATTAATTACTTGAACCCTGAATATATTAAAATTTATAATAAAAAAATATTTTGAATAATTTGAAAGAAGCTGGTATAAAGTTTTTTTTTTAAATCATAAAAATCAATATTTTGTCTAAAAAAGAATCATAAATCTTTTTCTTTCTTTTTGTGTTTTATGGTATCCCAAACGCGTGCATGGTACTGAAGTAGAAGTAAAGCTAACCCATAATGAAGATTTGGCCCTTTAAATGGGGGGGGGGGGGACTTAATTGTGCATATGCTGGTGCGGGCACTATTTATTGACTATATTAGAAAGCTTTTTCTAATTTGCGTAAATACTGCAATAAATATTATGATTTTTTATGAGTACTTTTCCATTCTATAACATAATCTAAAAAAATTAATTTGTGTGAGTAATACTCATAAGCTAAAAATTTAAATAATTTAATATTTAAAAAATAGTTATTTTTTTCAAAAAATAGATTAAAAAATTTTTTTTCGAAAGTAGTTGGAATTTTGAAAGTAGTTGTAACTAGTAGTTAGGAAAAAATAGTTTAACTAGTAGTTAACTAGTTCAAAACAAAAGTAGTTACAACTTGTAAACTACTAGTTAACTTGTAGTTGCCACTAGTAGTTAACTACTGCCGAACACTAGACAGGACACAAAGCTGTTTTGCTCTAGGCATTCTATACCATCGATCTTCAACAATCTGAAAATATTTAAAATTAAATACATTTAAAAAAAAAGTTTAATATGATACAACAAGTTATTTTAGTTCAACAAGTCATCTAGTTTTTATGCTAAGGTACAGTATAAATAGTTAACAAGTATGTAGATCTATCGACCATTATTTTGTTCTTACTAGTATTTGATAACATTGTCTTTCTGATGCTGAATTGTACTTACATTATTTTATATATTCATTCTTTAAATTTAAAGTTATGGGTATTAACTTCACTTTCAATACATCAAGTAATATGTTAAATATGTATGGCACAAGTTTCTCGAAAAAGTATGCAGAAGATAATTTTTCATTGACTTGCTTTACAGAGACACCAACCGAATTTAAAATGATTTCATACGTTTTCTTAATCCATGAGCTCGACTGACAGTAACATAGTAAGAAATGTAACTTTTTTTAATTTAATCGACTTGTTGTTTTTTTATTAGGATAAATCTTGAAAAGAAAGTTAAGTGTCCGAATGTGATGCCATTGTCGTATCATATTAAAAGCTCTTTAGAAGAAAGCTTACTCTGTTTTCTGTTTATAGGGAGAAGCCATTTCAAAACCCCCCCCCCCCCCCCCCTCTTCTTTCATCTGATCTAACCAATGAAAATGAAGCGCATTACTCCTAAAACTTCTCAAACAAGCTTTATAGTTTAAAGCTGAGAAACTACTTTTAAAACTTTTAAACCTTATCGTGCCATTTACAGTATAGTTCCATCATTGCTTCGAGTACTTTTTTTCCTGTTTTATTTAAATTACACAATTCATTAATTGACCAATTTAACAGTCGTGAATGCTAGTAGAAAACCTTTTAGTTGCTTGAGTTACATTTTTGTACTTTGGGGAAATGCGAAGTGTTAAAATTTATTGCGTTTTACATACTCCGTTCTACCTTTAAAGCAGTTATTCTCAACCTTTTGTATGCGCGGCGCTCTACTTTTATAATTTAAGAACTTTACGACAGCCTAACAATGAGAAAATTTTAAAAGAATGCAAACTTGCTTAATTGGTTAATGATTGAGGGGGGGGGAGCATATGATAATAATTTTAAGCGAAATCATTTTAAATTAAGATGCACGACACACTATTGTGACATTACACGTGCAAAAGTTAATACTATATACAAGTTGCAACCTAATCCTAGTCACGCATCAAGCGGGAGATTTTAAAATTACAGCACTAATAAAGAAGCTGATAACAAGAGTCGGGGGCGCACCGAAGCGGGATATGGGAACCAAAGGGACCATCGGATATACGATATCCGACCGATTTTTTTTAATATCCGGAACATGATCTGGTCACTGCACAAAAATCCGGTTATCCGGCATGTGAAATTTGATTTTTATGTATGCAATTTAGAGGTACAAACATCAGAGCCGGATATCGGGTACGGATAAGTCACACGAGAAAAACCGGGTTTCCTGTATCCGGGAAATCAGTATCAGGTTTCTCGCTAATGTTTTCCTTGGTATTCTCCCCCTCCCCAAAGCAAAATCCTAGGTTCGCCACTGACTAAAGCTATTAAAGGAAAATTATTTGTACATAGATTTGTCATAGATTTTTACATTGATTTTTATGGATTAAATAATTAAATATAGAGTCAATAAGGAATTATTAGTTGTGGCTATTGGTTCCAAATTAAGAAGGCTGAATCGACTGAACTAATAACTTGTCTGATGTTTCTTAAGAGTATGTATGGCTATTCGCAGTGGCGACAAACTTAAAAGAAATCTGACAACACAGTGGTAGAATATCCCTGCTTTAAAAGCAAAACTTAATTTCAAATTTAGAAATAATTTGGAGAGAAATAACAGCCATTTTTAAATTTCGGGACTTCTGCACCCCCAAGTAATTAAAGATTTTTTGGGGACAAAGCATTCAAAATACAGAAATATGGTGACCCTCCACGAAATTCCAGGACCAATGGAATTTCGTAAATTCCTATGGCCCAATACTTAGTTCAGGTAGAAAGAGAGCCTCTAGGAACAACTTCACCGTTAAAAATGACCGCTAGCAATGTTATATGCAACAATATACTGCTCGTTAATTCTCCCATTGATAAATTTCATGTATTTCAGTGATTCTAGAAGATATGCAAATGTGAAACATTTACCTTCTTTAGATCTTTCGGTATTCTTTGTTTCTTGTCTCAACAGTTTACTTTTTCTATCCCCCTTGTCAAAACTTTCCTCGCAGTTTCGATTCAATTTTCGTACATTAATTGAATCAGAATCAATACATTGGAGGAAACTTAGACAACGATTATATTATTCAGTTTCTGATAAATATGGATTGAATAAACCAACCATGCAAAATGCTCACTGCAAAGTGTTTAAATGCGAGCTATCGAAAATATTAAATAACTACTAAGATTATATTTTTGAAAGGGCTTTTAAAAGCAAACGAGCGTATATTTAACGCAGACATATTTGATTTTATGCAATGCAATGCCTTTTTTTTTTCACGTTTTGTATCGTCCTATTTTCAATTTTTTCATCTACCTTTTTTGATGCAAAAGGAAGGATATTTAAAAGCTATTTTATTGAAGGCGAGTAAAGGGGATAGGGAAACTCGATGCTCAGGAATTTTTATCCATTGCTGTAAAATTGTGCTTACAGCTAATATTTCGGGTAAGCAAATGTATTGTTCCTATATCTTCACCTCCTTCGTTAGGATTCAAGAATTAAGTTCTTTTATTAAAAGTTAAATTTCGTCCATTGTATTTTATTTTGTAAGTCATTATCCATTATCTAAGCAATTTCATCTACAGGCTACGTAACTCTTTTTGTTTAACTTCAGAGCTTCCTAGTTTGACCTCAGAACCCATACCCTTTGAGGAATTTTCATTTTACATTTTTCTGTAGTCGGGTCATTCGGTATTTGTGTTTTAAAGTGCTTGTGAGGAAAGCATTGTTTGGAGGCAGAGGTGCAGTTGATAAGTTTTAAAATGAACTTTAAAAATGCTGTCAGCATTCTGCGAGAAATATAGATAACTTGGTAAGACTAATTGTATTTTATAGATGTGTAAACCCGTTATATAACGGGCTGTGTCCACTAGATAGAGCTCTGTGTCCCCTAGACGATTTCTCATCAAATTAGTCGACATCCACTAATCAGTAGGCCAAATTTGGCGACATCGTACCAAATAGCCAGAAATAATTCCATCTTGCCGATAACTTGCCAACTAGTGTCAACGTGGTGACATTTCGGAGAGTCAGACAAATGTTTACAAATTGTACATAAATTACATAATTGCAATGCTAAATGAGAAAATTAAGACTAATGATGCAATGTGCAGATGGTCCATTTTCGTTTCCCCACCGCGTATTAATATTTTCTTTTGAAACAAAATAAGTGTCGAAACAAGAAAATCTTTTGCAGGTGAGATGTATTTGCTAAATTCCGTCGAATAAAAATATCAACTGAGAAAGACATACCTCTTTCAATATTTATTTTTTGGCAGACAAAATTTTAGTAACGCTCTAATTTTTAAGCATTTAGTCATAAAAAGGAAAAAAAAAGACCGATAAAAATTGTAAACCTTTATGCACACAACAAAAAGTAAGTTAAAATACAACTTAAAAACTTAAATAACGCACAATTTGTTTACAAAAAACCTGCAGACACGTGTTTCGAGGTTACAAGGAACCATTTTTTCAATGCAAAAGAAACTAGCTTCTAGATAAAAACATCCAACTGAAAGTGGAGTTATAAGCTTCAGTTGAATGTGATTTTAATTTCCACTTATTTAATTTCAACATTTAAGTGTTTTGATTTTAACTTAGAATAAAATTTACAAAAAAAAATACAGTGTATATTTTATATTTTATAACTCACCTTTTCATATTTACATTTATCTAGCTGCTTTCTTTGCATACACTTAAATAAAGTTAAGTCTCACAAACTTTTGTTTTTATTAAACATTACCATCTGACAATATTTAGCATAGCGCGACACAAAATAATACAATCTCAGTTAGATGCGCAATTTACTAAGTCAGAAAAACGACGCTGAGACTTGAGCACTGTTACGTCCCGCATCTGTTTAGACTTAATTAAACGCCCTGATATCTTTAAAGGAGTAAAATTAGTTCGACCCTTGCAACAAATTGGTAAATTACTAAGGATACATTTTTGAAAATGTATTGCATATCGCTGAATCAGGACTTCAGTGAATCTTCTCCACTTAGATATAAACGCAAGGAATAGAAAATATTTCCACGTAGATATAAATGCAAGGAATATAAATTTTTTTTTCAGGATTAAATTCTTTTATTTTACTTAATAATAAATATATTTTCATCCGGCAAGGTGTAACTAGGATTCGAACAAGATAAAAAAATAAGTAATATATTACCGTTCAAGCGCAGTTTAAACAATAAAATTCTATTTATGACTTGAAATAAATTATTCTCATAAATTATAAAAACGAATGATCTGCAACAATTTATTCTGCTAATTTTCCCATCGCTTCTATTTCCTCTCGTCTTTTTTTCTCAACTCTTTTGAAGGGCAAGTATTCTTCTTCGCTCTTTTTTCTTTCATCAATTAAAGTTTTTGCCATAAAAACATTATGGATTGTAATACAATGAGTCCAAAAGAAAAATGTCGAAGGAAAAAGAAATATTGCTGATGAATGGTGCTGAATACGTGTGACAATTGTGATAGAGATAATTATATCAATAAGGCATTAATTTGTGCGGATGATTAATGTCGGAAATAAAGCATGCTTTTATACCGGTACTATCTGACAAAATTTCTTCATTTGCCTTTATTTCATTTCTGATGTGTATGCAATATTTAAGAAGGTATTTGAAAATTTCAGAACAATTATTTTTAAAATATTTAAAATAACTTTTTGCAAAAATGTATTTCATTACGTTTAGAAAAAGGAGTTTGATGTGTAGGAGTACACATATATTTTCTTCTTATCATAGATTACTTGTAGAAGATGCACTTCATAAAATTGTTAATCTATGTTTATTTTGAGCAGTTTCATTGAAAAAAAAAAACTTCGTAACAATTCATTCGCAATATTGAATGACATAAAATGGCAAATCATTACAGCACATGTATTATAGTTAAATTATGGAAATAAACAATTAGCAGTCTTGATATTGGGTGTGGATGCGAGAGCTTATTCTGTGGGTAAGGGATAAAGATTGTACTGCGATTATGGCAGCTGAAGAGAGGATACGTACTGTATATGAAGTGAAACAAGGTGTCATCGCGATTATGCAGCTGTGAAGCTGATAGCAGTGTCGATGAGGTAACAAAAAATGCAGCTGTGAGGGTGGATAGCACTGTGGATGAGGTAAAGTTACAATGTCAGGTATGCAGCTGTGGGATCATGTTACTGTGGATAAGGGAAAGAAGTTTGCTCCATAGAGTATGAAAGAAAGAAGGTTATACCATAGATTATGCTGCTGTGAGACCGATATTACTGTGGATAAGAAAAAGCAAGGTTAGGCGAGTTAAATGTATGTCATTAATTATATATCTGTGGGCCAGTGCTAGTGCGGATAAGGGAAAGAAGGGTATGCTATCGATTGATTCACAGGACCAAAGAAACCAGCTGGAGGTTTGATCGGTATTCTTCAGATATGAATTAGATCTTCATACGTGAGACAAGAATACTTCAGACGCTTGATAGCTTACATTAAAATGCCATACAGTGAACGTTGAGGACTAACCCTACGATATTTTTTCTACTTCTCTGACCATTCCATATAATGTCCTATAGGAATAATCCAGAGCTTTCAATGCAGACAATCCTCCTGTAGAATTTTTTTTTAACGAAACGGAAAAAAAGAAAGAACTTGCTGAAGAGAAAGGAAAAGAAAATGAACAAGAAGTTCCGTCTAGAACTATACGAGCCTACTTTCCCGTATACACCGAATTCAAATTTATAATCTAGCTATCTCTCTCTCTCTGTCTTTCTCGTTAAGCTTTAGATCTTAATTGCTTCAAATATACCTTTTTCAGCGGTTAATACATATTCATTCAATCATTCATTTACTAAGTTATTCATGCATTTAATTACTCATTTGTTAATTCATTATTTTGCTTATTCATTTAATCATTCATTAATTCAAAAATATTCAAAAATATTCTTGAAAATCCCGATAAAAAAATTTCATAGGAAAATAAGGCTCGTTAGTTCTGGATGAACTTTCTATTTGTAAATGTTCTACGTCATAAGAGCTTTCTGATACACTTTGTTTCAAGCAAATCGGTCCGTTAGATCAGGAATTATACAAGATTGAAATTTCCCCGTAGGCGGTATGTAAATTTTTTTTGAACTGTTCAAAAACGAACAAAAATTGTTCAAATCAATATTTCACGCCAAGAACTTCTTCCAGTGAGCTTTTTCATGGGAACTTGGATCTTGTACCCAGAGTTTACATAATTTGCTTCATTTTCACCCACAGGCGCTAATGTTAAAAATTTTTGCACTGTTCAAAATTAAACAAAAAAATGTTCAAATCAATAATATGGAAATGATATGTTCTCGCCGAGATCTTTCGAATGCAAAAAGAATTTTTCGAATCGGACAATTCGTTCGAAAGTTATTAGGAGGCGGCAGACCGACAGACACACTTTTTCCCCCCATCTCAAAACCCTACTTTCAATTTTTTTATTTTTCAATCTTTATTTAATTTCTTAACTTATTTTTGACTTTTCTTGATTTTTAGCGATATTTTCACGATACATGAAGCCTTCTTTCATGCTTTATTATTATTATTTTTTACTTTTACGGGAAAGTAGGCTAAAAAGGATGAAGGATAAATGCTTTATTTCAATTATAGCATATCCTGATGAGCTAAAGGAATTGTATTAAATATCTATTATCTGAAGCTCTAGTGGAAAAATCCTTCAGATATCATGTTCTCCGACTAAACAGCTCATTTTAAAACTTGACGGGAAATTAGCAGCCTGCCGCCTTATATAAAATGCTGCTTGATTTATCGCTGTAAAAACATTAACTAACAATTTTTAATAGTTTTATGCAAACTTTATTAAAGCTGATGTTTTTTCGATATTATCAAATAATTTTTTACGTTGCATGTACAATTATTTGCTAAATTATGTATGTATAGCGATTTTATCACATACTTAAGTTTTGACTTTTGCTTTAAAATTTCAAAGGTCGCATAGAAATGATTGAAACGGTTGATTATTTTTTCCACACACGCGCAAAGTGGAAATAAAAGTGCTTAGTAATTTTACTTCAGTACTCTGAATGTAAAACATTCGTTCTGTTTCCCCCCTAATTGCGGGTCGCTCCGTCATAACATTTCATATTAGTCTCAAAGTTAAATCGAAGAATCTGAAACGTTAGAAATAAGAAAAATTAGAAACGCACATAGACTGGAAATAATTTATGAGGACAAAAAATTCACATCCATTTTTAGAAATGAAATTACACGTACTATTTGACGCACGAAAAAGCCGACAAATTTGACAGCTTAACCATTAATAGGAACTAAGAATTGAAAAGTCTGAAAATTCGTTTAAAGACTGAATTGCCCAAAAGATTTTATGCCGTCGAGAATTTGCAATCAATTAAATCTATATTTCAAAGCTGGCTACATGAATGAGAATTGCTGAAATATTAGGTAATGCAACCAAAAGGATGGAAAATTCAGCTAAAGTTGGACGTAAGGACATTAAATATGGACAATGTCTAGAGGAATAATTCTGCACTCTCTTGGATGTGATCAATGATTGAAAATTTTCAAATTACTGTCCAAAATGGTCTAAGCAAGTGCAACTAGGAAAAATTAAAAAGACCAAAAAAGTTGGCGATAAGCGCATTAATCATAATGTCTCGAGTGAATTTGCTTTTAATGCAGTTGAGGTTACCAACTACATATTTACGATTACATCAATAAATGAATTCGATTATCATGACCAAAAGAATAAATGATTGAATAAATGTGTTCATATTTAGAAATATTTCATCTCGCTTCTTTAGAATATAAGAACTAGTAAAAGTCGGTTTTACAAATACTATTTAACAATCGTTTTCTTTTTTTTAGTTTCAAACCTCTACTCGACATCAGTACTGTGGTCTTTGGAGGTTTCTTGTATAACGTCTCCCTCCACAATCACCTGTTAATTCAAAAGGTAAAATAGTTCTTCCTTAGTAATGAACAATCTTTGTTGATCATTTGAGTCGATAATAATTTCAAATAACCTAAACTTTGGACACGCGAAATTACCATTAAACATTTTCTGCAGTATTCTTAGAGATTTATTTAATCATAGGCTTTATTATAAATACTTTAAGTTGTCCCTAACTCTCTCTTTTTTCCCGACCGATGGACATTTTTGGCATATCATTAGAAGAATCCTCATACTTTGAATTGCAAGAGCATGTTCAGAAATAATATAGAAGAGCACCGTTTTTATGGTTGCCAAAGGGCAATTTACAAATGAAGTAAAAACTAAAAGGAGATATATACGTAAAGATTTGACGACGTGAACTATTTTCAATGTGAATCGTTTCATTTTATTCTTAAGTACTGTTCTACAACTGATTTAACACATATTTGATTTTACCCTCTTACTTTCAATTAAAATTATTTTATCTATGTATTCAAAATTTCACGTTTAAAACACATAAGAATGCAATCTCTCATGCAGGTAAGCAAAAACGCCGTCTGATGCGACTTTTAACTGTAAGTTTTAAGCAAACACTGTTGTATTAAATTTCATTCTTGAAATGCTTTTACTAGAGCATTATTTGCGGGAGTCTCCCATTAACCAGATTGTAACGTCTCGTGTTTTTGTTTTTTTTTTTGTATCCTGTTCCAAGAAAAATGTTTGAACTGTGAGATTGTAAGTTAATACAGTAAGTCAATCATAAAGCGGATATCACACGACAGGAATTTTTAAGCAAACGTTACTTCCACCTCGTTCTATCGGCAACCTCGGGAGGAAATTTTCGATCCGGAGTTTCCTACAGGTTTGCAACCGGTTTCTCGGACGGTTGCTCATAACGGGCTACCATTTTCTAATCAGTATCCTCGTGTTGGACATTTGTTTACAGTTTTTTTACTTGATATTTCGTTCAAACAAGTAGGTTTCTGCATTCAGGGGCACCGCATGCAAGGTTACGGAAAGTCACTGTGACCTCCCAAAAATTGTTCTTATTCCGCTCATTCTGACAGATCATGGTAAATTTGACCATTTGCTATAACAATAGTTTTTCATTTTTGACTGACAACTATATAGTTGTCAATAGCAGTTGCAATTGCAAGGCATCAAATTTTATTTTATGTATATAATGATCACTTATTATCAATAGGATCATGTTTAATTAAGTTTGATCTTCGCGATTCGGTGAAATACGAAGTTTCAGTCGGGAAATTAAAAATCACCCTCCCGTCCCAAAAATATAAGTTCGAGGCGGCTCTGCCTGCTTAAATATTTCAGAAAATTGTGATCACAAATTGTTGTTATATTATAATGCAATACATTCACATGAAATCTGAAAAGTTTTGTTAAAACGTTGTACATATTTTGCGAGTTTTAGTATCAAATTATATGCTATGAGTTTATTTATCACAAGATCTTTAATGGAATTTTATTAAAGCAATTGCGTTCCTAGCAAAAGTGTCACCCGGGGGCGATAATTTTTGGTGATCCGCCCCCCCCCCAAAAAAAAAGAAGAAAAAGAAAGAAACGTTGTTGTGTTGTATAAACTTGTAGTTTATATTATTTTCAGAGGTGCATGAAAAACACTTTAGGAATTTCATTTTATTTATTTGGGATAACTTTCACTAAACAACATTTATTTTCAGTTATGATACCTTAAAATAGCACCCTTAAAATTGTATAGTTCAAGTTCATGTATTTTTCGAAAACTCTATATCTCATTTTGGGTGTCACCCGGGGTGGCCCGGCCCCTCCATCGTCCCCCGTAGTGACCCTATTGATTATGGAATATAATTTGTTAAAATATTATTATTTGGTATTCTGTGTCTCCTCTAATATCAATCTAATTAATAGTTTTTTTTTCTTATTGTGACTCTAACTGTTCATTTAAAGTTGTATAAAACTGTTGTGTACATAAGCAGGAGCGCCACGGACGGAAATTTTTGGGAGGTGTGCACAACTTACTAAATATGAAACTTCGAATTCTAACGAATCATAAAATAGGACTGCAGTTTAAATTTAATTAAAATAAAATAAGAGGAATTAGTTAAAAAATCATCAAAAATGGAAAATAACATATGATGCCTAGACTATTATTGCTGAACGCTCTATTCAATGGTTGTCCATGATATATAAATGAAGAAAAAACAAAAAAGAAAAAAAACGGTAGTCATACTGTCTCTAAATTTATGACCTGAAACGCACTTGCATTTTGGTAGCGATTTCATCATAAGACAGTCTTTGCAATGTCCTGCACTAGTAAGGTAGCGACTTTACATCCTACAAATGTTTTTTCGCATGATTTCGCAAATTTAAACCAAAAAAAAAAATCTAATTTCGATATCTCACTCTCGTTTTAACATTTATCCTTCGATCGCCACTCTTCAAATCCTTCACCGCCATGTTAACTGGAAAGTTGAAATTCCAGCTCTATAATTGGTCCGTTCTTGATTTGCCTTAAATTAAACGTTCTAGAAGCAAATTTTTTCTTGCACAGATAACGAATTGCTTCTAATTCGAGCAACCGTGAGTTGATATAGCACACGAGCATTTTGAGGAAACTATGGGGGAAATTGGTAGAAAAACCAGTTTCCGATACAGTTGACGATTTCTATTACGGTAGCATTTGCCTGTAATTCCTGTCGTGTGATAACCGCTTTAGAGACATAAATAAGGTGATGCTACTAATAAAGAAGTATATTAGTTAAATAATTAGCACTGAATCGGGACTAAGATGGCGTAGAACTATAAACTATATACCTAAAGAATTTCAAAAGTAAAATTTCGTGACTTTTTCCTGTTCTTTCAAAATATCGGTGGCCATAAGAGTTTTGCGTGGCATTGATTTTTCCGGATAGCGGATATCCGGAAAAATATGACTAATATTTACCGGATATCCGGCTATAATGTTAGAAACCTGTAAATTCTATGCACATTATTAAACATCCCACAGCTTCCAAATGCGTGATAATTGCGTAATTCACATATATTTTCAAAACATGTTAATTAAATTTAACAAATCAAATTTGACGTGCTGGATAATCGGATAATTTGTGAAGTGACCGGATTGGATTCCGTTTGTTTAAAAATCTGTCGGATGCCGGATATCCGATGCTTTCTGGGCTGGACTAATCCCGTGTTATGTAACAATTTCGTGACCTATTCGTAATTTTCGTGACTTTTTCGTTACTTTCGGGACCTGGAAACGTATAAATAGTAGTCTATTAATTGGAAAATTTCCTTGATTTTGGATACCAATGAAGCATCTGGTTTAAATAAATAAAGTATAATACGTTTATTTATTTAATATTGCCTTCTATTGTGTCGTTTGTTCTCTTAGTACACATTTTTCATTTCTCTTTCTGCATTTAGAGCTTTAAAACTTCTCCCATGCTGAGTGCATTTGAGTGTTTTATCAGTCAGACATTGTAGCACGGGGAGACATTTTTTATGATTTGTTTAGTTTTCTTTTCTTAGAATGTTGTAATTCTGCTCGTTTTGAAAGAAGAAATAAATCTATTTATGTTATACTGAAGCTTCTCCTCCTGAGAAAGGACTCATTTAATAGAGCTGTCATTTTAACTCGTCCTAAACCTCCTTTGAATAGCATCTTTAGTTACCAAGTAAACAACTGATAAGCAACTTCCGACTGCAATTTTTTTTTTTTCTGAAATGTTCATAGATATCTGAGACTCCTCCTACAGTGGGTTTCTCACTGTGCGTATAGTCTGGGATCGTGAAAACAGATTTTGTGCCAAAGAAAAGTAGATATATTTTAAGAATGCAAGCGTTTTCTTTTATTATGACAAGCAAGTGCACCGATTCGCCGCCATTTTAGAAACATTTGGAGCTTGAAATTTTCTGATAAAGACAAGTTGTAAGTTTTGTTTTTTCTTATGCATTTTGGATCTCAGATACCTCCAATGCATATCTATTCCTGAATTCATTTATAGACATCTTTTACTTTCTCTTACACTTAGTCGTGCAATCTTTGCAACTTTGCTCTTAGTTGTAGATTATTTTCAGAATCGTAGTATACTGAAATTTCAGTATAAATTATCGATGTGGTAAGGATATTGAGTTTCAATGCAAAATCAAATGCTTGGCGCTTTTATAGATAAAAAAATTCAATTAGTTCAATGTTTTCTTAAACATTAGTATATTTTAAGCATTTTCATAGTTCTGGAAGAAAGTGAGTGAAAATTTGTGAAACGACACAAAAGCATAGATACAGTAAACATCCAGTGAAAACATAAAGCAAAAAAAAAATAATAATAATTTTTATTGTAAGTAAGTCGTTAATACGTAGATTTCATAAAAACTGATAATACATGTTCAGAGGAGATTGGATATCCGATTTTTTATTGGAAATCATGACAGGACCTTTACCTTTTTGGATCGTTGTGAGGATCGGGCCCTAATTTGCATGGAAGTTCGCGGGAGCTCAGCTCTTACCCTTTTTAAAGCTGAATTTTCATATTAACCCTTTTCGCTCGTATGTCCCCGTATGGGGTATATCCCTCGTTTTACCATCGCGCTCGTATGTCCCCGTACAGGGGACATAGCATATGAACCGTTGCGTTCGTATGTCGCCATAGAAATAGGAAAAACACAGAAGGAGGAATGATTATGTGGCCACATTCCCATCCTAGGTCAAGAGGTGTATTCAGGGGTTATATTTTTAAATTTTTGATTTAAGGGTGGTAAACCTTCTAGTTAAATTATAACACATTTCCATCAAAAAAAAAAAATCATCTTGATCGAACATGAAAAAAAATTCCGAGTTATTTGCTAACTTTCTAAAGCATAGTTACGAGGGCAAAGGGTTAAGCAGAGTTTCAGATCATTTTCGTGTGAATAAAAATTCTGGAGAATGCAGGACTCTTGTAATTTTCTTTTGTTAGAAATTAAGCTTTGATGAAGATATTATCGTGCTGTATGGGGGGTTTTAAGGTTTTTCAGGCTTAAGAGCTACATTTTCGGACTTTTTCATATGTAATTTCGCACTCTTACTTCTCTGTCAGGAACTTTTACGTTTATCAGTTACATATTGCTTCAGCGCAATTGTAAACAATGTTATTCTTCACGGTTACATAATTTTTCTAATGCATTGGTTACACAATTTATCGTCACGGTTGCGCATAGGCGAGCGCACAGGGCACCAGAGGTACGGTGGTATCCTCATTTGCAGCGGCTCCTAAAAAAGATACCTAATATGAAACTAGAAATATTTTTTCGTTTTAGATTTAGAATTCTAATGCCTCATATCTATGGCTTAAATAGGGGTGCCCACCAGAAGGGTGGAGGGGTGTTGGGGAAATCATGGCGCAGACTGCACCATTGAAAATTTTAGGTGGGTTTAACCGATTTGTGGGGGGGGGGGCATCGTTTTTAGAGGGCTCTGTTGGATTTTAAGGGGTGCTCCATCGCGCTGAGGGGAGGGAGCCTCTGGCTAAAAACATAAAACGAGGCCCGTCATTAGAGCGATCAGGGGGGGTCAATTGACCCCCCCCCCTGAGTTTTTGAAATACATTGAATTTATACATGTTTTAATGTATTTTGTTGTTTTTACATATAATAGGTATTGAAAATGTACCTGTTGCCCTACCACCCCCGAAAAATTTTGAAATGACGGACCTGTTTAATACTGCTTCTATAGCGATTAAAACTCTAAATTTTTCCATGGAGAGCAACTGAAATTCCCAATTGCTGGCGACTTTTCTGAAATTCCCGCTACAGTGGTACATCCATTGCGTAAGTTCTGCGCACTCTTATGCGGTTATGTAATTCATCGAAGAAATACAGTTAAAAAAAAAGTCTAATGTAAGATATTCTTATAGGACCATGTTTTATAAGGAAACTTTGTTAAGAATGGATTTCTTTGCTTGTTTTTTTTTTTTAATAAATATTCATTTTCGAGAGAAAAAAAAAATATGTCTTCGCTTTCAAGTCATAGTAATTCTCTCCGGATTTAATAATATTGATTCCTTTTTTTTTCGGGTTCGTAAATTTTTTGTTCGTTGCAATCACCCGTCGCACCTGCCTAAACCCTCAGTCGAGGTCCCGTTTCCAATTCTTTCGCAAATTTAATCTCTGCAGTTAAAAGTGAAGGCGGTGATCGAGGTCTTGTTTCTCATTCCTTCGCTTTTTGCTTCTCGAGAGCAACACCCCAAGAAAGAGGTTCCCCGACGCGCCCTTCTTTCCCTCTCCGGCAGGCGGCGCTGCCTTCCCCCCATCCGACGTCCATTTCGCCTAAACATTCGCTCTGCCCCTTTTGGAACATTCCCCGTTCGAATCGTCAGCAGAAGCGAAACCGAGTGCCGCGCTCCTCAAGTGCGCTCGCTCCCCTTTTCTCTTCCCTTCAGCGCTTCCTTACCGAGTGCTAAGTGAGTTTTCCCTTTTCCTGCTCTAAGTCCACACACACGACCGAGCGGAACAGGCTCCTGGTAGGTTGACACATAGGCTTTTTCTGCCGATAATTCGGGGAAAAAAAGAAAAAATAAATTAATTCGGAAAATTATTGTCCGGGTGTGTGAGTCCGAGTGAAGACAGTGGCGTGCACTTGTGGTAACATGGCCTGTGGAGGCATCGTGACCAGTATCAAAGATTCCCGGTGGCTGCAGCTGGAAGTGTGCCGCGAGTACCAGCGGAACAAGTGCGTCAGGCCCGACACCGAATGCAAGTTTGCCCACCCCCCAGCTCCGGTCGAAGTCCAGAATGGGAGGGTCATCGCTTGCTATGATTCCATAAAGGTAAGGTCACTCCTTATTCTTTAAACCAGTGTTTTTATAACTTTCCAAGCAGTTACATCTTTCTAAGAGCTGACCCGCGTTAAGATCCCCCTCTCACAAACTCGGCATAATCTCTCGGGACTAAATTTCTTCATAACTCATTTATGACCTTTTCGAACTAATAACGAAACTAACTAAACTGCGAAAACTCTTTTAGAAACAAGACCTTATCATTCTTCGATCTCATGATTTCAACTTATGTGTTGTCTTTCGCAGAAACGGAAGTTTCCGAATAATTGCAACTTTTAAACAACTGATTCTCGTCGAAGTAGCCTCTAACACACTAAACTTACTTTCTAAAGACTAAATGTCTTTATAAAGTTATATATAAGCAGTTTCGCAAGGAATTGAACTTCACCATGACAAGTTTTTTAGAAACAAAACCTTTTTACTCTCCGAAGTTATGTAACTTCAATTTCTGCGTTGTTTTTTTCGGAAACTGAAGTTTACTTTTCCATATCTCAAACTTTTCCAAGCGAGTCCATATTTTAAGAAGAGCTAAACTTTAGGGGCCTCTTTTTTAATGAACATTCTCCAACTTTGGGATTTAATTTTTGTTGAAAAATTTTAGTTTGTATGTGATATTATCTCAAATTCGAACTTCCCAGTCTCATTCCTTGATTGTTTTTTTTAGTAGCTAGTTTTAATGCCCGCACCCGAATGTTATTGTGCAGAGAAAGACTAAACTTCGTTACCGTCCTTTTCAAGAAACTAAATATTCTGATCATTCTTTTACAGTCAATATACTCATAGGGATCATTCATAAATGATGTCACGCTTCGAGAGGGGGAGGGGGGTTCGTTAAATTGTGACAAAGGGAGGGTGTTACAATAAGTGTGACATCATGCATTATGCAACATAGCGTGACCCGTGACAAAGGGGGGAGGGGGGGGGTCTGCTGAAGTGTGACATATTGTGACAAAGGGGGGAGGGGGGTCAAATATATGGGAAAAAAGCGTGACATCATTTTGTTCGGCCCCATAGACAGGGTTGATTATCTGAAAGACAAAGGAAGCACGTGCTTTCCCCTCAGAAAATTTCTTTTACCCCTAAATGCAAAACTTAACATACACTTCTTAAAATAAAAGTTCCTCTTTATTAAAGATAATATGAAAAAATTTAAGTTATAATATCCCAATTCATTCTTTTATCTTAAAATATTTTGTGTCAAATCGTTGAAAGGGGGGGGGGGGGAGGGTAATTTCCATATTTCTTATCAATCGTGGTGAGTTTTAAAAAATTTAATAAATAAGTTTTTATAAATAAATAAAAGTGAAATGAATAAGTAAAACGGTCACAAACGTTAAAACAATAACAATATATGTATATATATATATATATATATATCTTATGTTCCTCTGCTTTAGCCAAAACAATGACTCGACGAAATTTCACCTAATAGGGTTCAAAATTTTGAATCTCAAAAATAGATTCCAAATTATGCTTATAGGTCAGTGGTGCAGAATCACCGAAATGCGCTTTCCCTGATTGGATGATTTATACGAGACATGGTCAGCGGCATCTTTAACGAACTCCATGCATACCCTTTGTAGAAACAGAAGTTCATTTTTTTGGATTATAATTAATAAATTAATAAATAGTATATACATTCCCAATTTTGTATGCAGCGGCTAACGTTTTAGAAACGCATCAAGCTTTCTGTAAAATTAAACTGATATATCAAGACTAAGGTAGACGTAGTTCACGAAGTAAACTTTTACGAAACAAAGTTCTTGCACAATATTTATATTATACAAAGAAAAAAAAGAAAAAACACAATTCTTTGGACAAAATTTGAGTTTGCGGACAATTTAAACGTAGCTTTTTCATTAATTGACTCGCACGTATAAAATTGTCAGCAAAATTACAGTCTCCTAACTAGAAAAGTGATTCCTCTGACTTATAATTGACAAAAAAAAAAATTGCAAGTGACTGCCATTCGGATCTCCCAGTCGCTCTTCGCTTTCAAACCTCCACTTTGATTTTCCTATCGCTCACTAGGGGGCGATATTGCTGTCTTTAAGAATCATCCATCTATTCTAATGTCTGTCAAACTTTTCAGAGTATCGCTTTCCTTTAGAAATTAAATCCAATCCGTGAAATATTTATAGAAATTTAATTTCGATGTTATGCTTCGCTATAATCTTGCATTTAACCCTTTAAGAGCAAAAGCCAGCATCATATTGTATAAGATTTTTTTTTCAGAAATAGTTTTTAAAACAAAACGAAGCTTAGTGAAAAAGAATTAAAAAGAAAAAAAATATGTTCTGCCAATATTCAATCTGCCATTTGTGGTATGAAAAAAGTGCACAAACACAAATATATATAAATATAAGTAAATAATTTAATAGGATTAGAATCATTGATTGTACTAATAACAAATTGCAACAAAAAATTTGTTATATTTGTGCTCTTTTGATAGACATATCATAGATATACACGAGATTTTGTCGTTTTCAATATAAGAAATGTTCATGAAACGGTAGGAAATGATAGTCCAATTAAAAGTTGAAAATTTTGTATTTTAATGCTATATGTGCGAATTTTGGTTTTAATTACTAAACTTCGGAAAACTTGGTCTCTATCTGAATATAAAAGTCTTCGTGATTTTTAAATGTTTTAAATTCTTAAGTGAAATTTACTGTAAGTTAGAATAAGGGTGCTTTCACACCAAAGACGACAAAGACAAAAAATTTATATTTTTGAAGGCAAAAATATGCCTAGCGCTTGCGAAGATGAGAAAAGACAAGTCTTTTGTCTTTGCGCCTTTGGTGTGAAAGCACCCAAAAAAGTCATTATTTTTCTTTGTTTCTATGTCTTTCCGCCGAAATAGAATAAAATGAAAAATCGGATTCTTTTATATAAAACTTACTTTACATTTCCTAAATACTCAGTCATCTGTACTTACATCCCGAACAGAAATTTTGACTACTTACCTGGCTTTTTGATTTTCTATCCTATCCATTCCTTTTTCTCATAAACACTATTTTGAGAATTTGGCAGGGGTCCGCGCACTTTTCCCATTTGATTCTGAGTAGATTTTAAAATGTTCGTGATTCACTAGTTTCCGAGTTTTTCGTTTCTCTTCACTCGGAACATGATTTTGAGAATGTAGCCTTCCAAAACTCGTGCTTCTACTTCCGTATCAGATAAATTGTATGGAAAATGAGAAAGAATCTCATCCCGCATTTTATGCCGGTTCAACAAAGTATGCGCTTTCCTCGGTACGAATTTCTAAAAAACTAATAATTTAAAGCTTTTTTTGTTTTTTTTGAAAGATAAAAATTAAGGTTTTGAAAAATAAAAATTTAAAAATAACAAAATTTAGAAATTAAAAAGAAAAAACCAATTAAAATTATTTTGAAATAGCTTTAATACATAAATTATAAATGAAGCTTTCATTGAATAATTTAGCCCAATATATATCGAATACTATAAGACAAAATGATCAAAATACTTTTTGCAAAAATGTAAGTACAAAGAAAAAAAAACGTGAAAAAGCACAAATTTAGATTAAAATTAACGCAAATAGCTATTTCGAAGCTACAAATGGAGCCTCTTCATCAGTGCATAAAAGAAGAAGAAACGCTCAACACACAAGCATGGAAGCTGTGAGTGAACTAGTCAAAAACCAGAGAGACGCCGGTATTTATACAAAATGTGTCGGATTAGCGATTGACCAATCAGAGGCCAGGAACAAGGCGGGAACAGATCCCGAAGGAAAAGGCGGGAAACGAATATGTAAACCAAAAAGGGAGAGAAAAATTATAAAAATTATAAAAATTGTTTCCAAATGTCAGGAAAATATGGAGTGCTGGAAAAATCATTTACTACAGAATGAGAATTTTTCCAAATGTGATAAGCTTCCCAAAAATCAAGTTCATAGACAGAAGAGCATTTGCTGATAATTCTAGCAGAAGAAAATTCAAAACAATGATCTAAAGTCCAACAATGCTGGGCAATGGAAGAACGTGCAAGTTCTTTACGCTTAACATAATTTTCATGTTCTTTCAGACGGTGCTTTAAGGCACGTTTAGTCTGACCTATGTAAAACAGACCACATTTGCAAGAAATACTATAAATACCCCAGTTGCTGTGCAAATCAATGGGATACTTCAAATTTGTAAATTTTATTTTATTCACAGGGGAAAATGCAGTATCAAACCCAAACTTCTTCAATATTTTAGCAATTTGCTGACTGAGTTTTGGATAAAAAGGTAAAATAATAGTATAAGCAGGCTTGCACTTAGAAACATTGCCAGAAGGTGAAGGCTTAATTAACCTGTTATAAATAGAATCGACGACCTTAGGAGAATAACCACGATCCAAAGCCACAGCCTTAATGTACGAAAGCTCAGCATCCAAAGAGTTAGAAGAGGAACATATCCTCAAAGCACGGAAAACAAGAGCCTTGAAAGAGGCCAACTTATGGTTTGGGGGGTGAGAAGAACATTTATGAGGAGGTAGTGTAACAGCAAAGGGCTTACGAAACACTGAAGTCATAAAATCATCATTACTTTTAGTAATTAAAACGTCCAAGAATGAAAGAGAACTATCAACTTCCATTTCAATAGTGAATTGAATGCAAGGATCAATGGAATTAAGCTTATCAAGTAAATGATCAATATCCACTTGCTTCTGATCAAGCAATACAAAACAATCATCAACATAACGGACATAAAAAGGAAACTTTATGGTTTCGAAAAGTTTAGTCTCAAAATAGTGCATATAAATGTCACTTAAAATAGGGCTTAAAGGATTACCCATAGCTAAACCTTCAGTCATACGAAAGTACACACCATCAAATACAAACGTATTTTGCTCAAGACAAACACGAGTGAGAGAAATAAGTTCTTCAATCTCAAAACTAGAGAAATGATATTCCTGAAGTCTCAATTTAAGACAATCCAATGCGCCATTAACCGGTACATTGGTGAAAAGCGAGTTTACATCAAAATAAGCCATAGTTAATCCAAAAGGTTTGAAATCACGAAGCTTATGAACGAAGTCAACGGAATTTTTAACAGTGAAAGAATTGCCATTCAAAAGAGGAGAAAAGATGGAGACCAAGTGTTTAGCAAGTTTATAAGAAGCAGTATTAATATTGGAGACAATAGGACGGAGAGGTATACCAGGTTTGTGGACCTTAGGAAGAGCGTAAAATCTGGCACAGTGTGCGACTGAAGGAATCAAAGACCTTTTTGAAGAATCGCAAATGACAGGAGAAGACTTTACAGCCTTACTAATCAAATTTATCTCACTAGTGCTGGGGTCTTTGCGAAGTGTAACATAAGGACCAACCTTAAGTAAATCATTACATTTATCTAAGTAAGAGCTTTTATCTATAACAACAATTTGACCACCCTTATCAGCCTTAGTGATAACCAAATCAGGATCAGAGCACAAGTTTTTGACGTAACTATTAGCATGCTTGCTGAAAGTATTTGAAGATAACTTAGAGTTAAAATCCACAGTATTCGCAATGAGATGCCTAATCGAATCCTTTTGAGAAGCAGTGAGAGCACTAAATCTAAAGGCTTTCTCAATTAGAGCAACCAACTTAGGAAAAGAAGGTTTTGAAGAACAAGCAAAGTTGTTATTCAGTTTGAGAGCATTGAGCTGATCAGAATTTAGAGGTTTTGAAGAAAGATTAACAACAGCGTTCAAATTCACCTTTGGCAAACCATCAAGGGTATCAGCAACATTATTAATGCAACCCTTGATGGTTTGCCAAAGGTGAATTTGAACGCTGTTGTTAATCTTTCTTCAAAACCTCTAAATTCTGATCAGCTCAATGCTCTCAAACTGAATAACAACTTTGCTTGTTCTTCAAAACCTTCTTTTCCTAAGTTGGTTGCTCCAATTGAGAAAGCCTTTAGATTTAGTGCTCTCACTGCTTCTCAAAAGGATTCGATTAGGCATCTCATTGCGAATACTGTGGATTTTAACTCTAAGTTATCTTCAAATACTTTCAGCAAGCATGCTAATAGTTACGTCAAAAACTTGTGCTCTGATCCTGATTTGGTTATCACTAAGGCTGATAAGGGTGGTCAAATTGTTGTTATAGATAAAAGCTCTTACTTAGATAAATGTAATGATTTACTTAAGGTTGGTCCTTATGTTACACTTCGCAAAGACCCCAGCACTAGTGAGATAAATTTGATTAGTAAGGCTGTAAAGTCTTCTCCTGTCATTTGCGATTCTTCAAAAAGGTCTTTGATTCCTTCAGTCGCACACTGTGCCAGATTTTACGCTCTTCCTAAGGTCCACAAACCTGGTATACCTCTCCGTCCTATTGTCTCCAATATTAATACTGCTTCTTATAAACTTGCTAAACACTTGGTCTCCATCTTTTCTCCTCTTTTGAATGGCAATTCTTTCACTGTTAAAAATTCCGTTGACTTCGTTCATAAGCTTCGTGATTTCAAACTTTTTGGATTAACTATGGCTTCTTTTGATGTAAACTCGCTTTTCACCAATGTACCGGTTAATGGCGCATTGGATTGTCTTAAATTGAGACTTCAGGAATATCATTTCTCTAGTTTTGAGATTGAAGAACTTATTTCTCTCACTCGTGTTTGTCTTGAGCAAAATACGTTTGTATTTGATGGTGTGTACTTTCGTATGACTGAAGGTTTAGCTATGGGTAATCCTTTAAGCCCTATTTTAAGTGACATTTATATGCACTATTTTGAGACTAAACTTTTCGAAACCATAAAGTTTCCTTTTTATATCCGTTATGTTGATGATTGTTTTGTATTGCTTGATCAGAAGCAAGTGGATATTGATCATTTACTTGATAAGCTTAATTCCATTGATCCTTGCATTCAATTCACTATTGAAATGGAAGTTGATAGTTCTCTTTCATTCTTGGACGTTTTAATTACTAAAAGTAATGATGATTTTATGACTTCAGTGTTTCGTAAGCCCTTTGCTGTTACACTACCTCCTCATAAATATTCTTCTCACCCCCCAAACCATAAGTTGGCCTCTTTCAAGGCTCTTGTTTTCCGTGCTTTGAGGATATGTTCCTCTTCTAACTCTTTGGATGCTGAGCTTTCGTACATTAAGGCTGTGGCTTTGGATCGTGGTTATTCTCCTAAGGTCGTCGATTCTATTTATAACAGGTTAATTAAGCCTTCACCTTCTGGCAATGTTTCTAAGTGCAAGCCTGCTTATACTATTATTTTACCTTTTTATCCAAAAATCAGTCAGCAAATTGCTAAAATATTGAAGAAGTTTGGGTTTAATACTGCATTTTCCCCTGTGAATAAAATAAAATTTACAAATTTGAAGTATCCCATTGATTTGCACAGCAACTGGGGTATTTATAGTATTTCTTGCAAATGTGGTCTGTTTTACATAGGTCAGACTAAACGTGCCTTAAAGCACCGTCTGAAAGAACATGAAAATTATGTTAAGCGTAAAGAACTTGCACGTTCTTCCATTGCCCAGCATTGTTGGACTTTAGATCATTGTTTTGAATTTTCTTCTGCTAGAATTATCAGCAAATGCTCTTCTGTCTATGAACTTGATTTTTGGGAAGCTTATCACATTTGGAAAAATTCTCATTCTGTAGTAAATGATTTTTCCAGCACTCCATATTTTCCTGACATTTGGAAACAATTTTTATAATTTTTATAATTTTTCACTTCCTTTTTGGTTTACATATTCGTTTCCCGCCTTTTCCTTCGGGATCTGTTCCCGCCTTGTTCCTGGCTTCTGATTGGTCAATCGCTAATCCGACACATTTGGTATAAATACCGGTGTCTCTCTGGTTTTTGACTTGCTCACTCACAGCTTCCATGCTTGTGTTTTGAGCGTTTCTTCTTCTTTTATGCACTGATGAAGAAGCTCCATTTGTAGCTTCGAAATAGCTATTTGCGTTAATTTAAATCTAAATTTGTGCTTTTTCACGTTGTTTTTTCTTTGTACTTATATCGAATACTATTTGTAAAATGCAGGTCGTGGAGATGACTCAAATCTATAACAAATGTATGTGCACAAAATAAAAATACATAAAAAATGAAACAAATAAAAATAGTGATTATTTTTGCGAATATAAAAATATCGCTTTAACTCTTTATGTACAGGAAGGGTGGAAATTTTTACTACAGATAAATCCTAAGCTTTTCTACTAGGCGATTCCTCAAGTGGACTCGTCCATTCTTGAGCACCCAGCAGCTCCCCATGGAGTCCATCTGTTTCCTAATTGCAATAGGCGGGGTGATCTGTCATCCTACTTTCATTGTAACGCGTCGAAACTGTGTTCTCTTATTTGTTTACTTCAAGTGGGCGCCTCGTTTTGTTTAAATTAGTTCCCAAAGTATTTTTTTTTTCTGGAGGATGCGAGGCAAAAAAAAAAAAAAAAATTAATAATAATAATAATTAATTATAATGTGCCAAACTACGTGCATGCTTAAAAGTAATCAAACAGTATTTAATAAAGGAAATTTATGATAAATTTTTGGCTATTGCCATATTTTTTTCTATCCGATCAGTTTCCTATTTAGTCTGATTGGGAATATTATATGAATAGGTAATCATATAGAATTATATATATAGATAAATTGTTAGTAATTATTACAGAAACTCTTCATGGTTGAAACCTACACCGCTCCCGTCGGAGTGAGCCTACCCCCCCTCCCCCCTCGGAGCGACGGCAAACCACCTAAAACTAAACCCCCAAAATAATGCCACCTAAACGGCTAAGCCGCCTCTAAACTCCTTGAAAATTCCCACCTAAAAATTTCAGAGGCGCAGCTTAAAACATTAACCCCCCCCCCCCCGGTGGGAGCTCCTGGAATCTGGTTAAACAAAATAAGAAGTATTTGCATGCAGCTCTTTTGGTCAACCATATTCTTCCCTGGAAAGCTCACCACTTTCCGTTCCTGATGCAATAATATTTCATACCTTTCTTGTTGCGTCAGCTGCCTGTGACGTTTACACATATCAAAAGCTAATATTTATGAAGAAAACGTTGAACCCAAGTTTGTATTCATAAGGGAGCTTACTTACGTGCCCCCCCCCCCTGAAAATATATCTTAATGTGCCATAAATTCATTTCCCAAACCTTTCATAACGTAATGCGTTGAAGACACCCCCCCCCCCCCCCACCCACCCCTGGACAAAAATTTCTGGATACCACCTTGGCTGAACCCCAGACAAATATTTCAAACCTCTCATACAAACTGCATGAATGAAAAAACTAAAATGAATAACACATTATGCTCATTTTCTTCCGGAAATACCACGTTTTCAAGTTGATAATAGCTATCAATCCAAGTAATTACACTGCCATTAGGGCAACTGCCAAATGCAAATCACTGTCACTCGTTGAAAGAGTTTCGGTCAGAAGAAAGATGTCTAATAGCCGCGTTCACATGGCACTCTTATAACCCGCTTGTACCCTGCTTATCACCGCATTCCGGTTTTTTACCGGGTAAATGGTGGGTCTAGTTGCCTCCTGCCCAAGAGCAGGATTTTTGCGGGGTTTCTACCCAGCATGCCATTCGCGCAGCACTCTCGATTCCCCATGAGTTAACTTTTGATTGACAGTTCGCGCGTTTCGTATGGTGTGCGCGCAACTTGAGGATTTTAAATGAAATAGGCTAAAAGTACAGCAATAAAAATTATTTCTTACTTGTAATTTTTTTTATGTTTATTTTTCAATTTTGTGTATATCTTTTGTCATCTCTAGATGTAATAAATTTAAGAAAAATTAAGATGAAAAATCCTATGATCTTGTACGTTTCCATACATGTTAGTACTAAGGTAGAAGAGTACTGTTACTTTTATTTTTTCATTCATTATTGAAAAAGTAATTTCTTATCTTGAAACGCAGAAATAATTTGTCGTACTCATCATAGTGACATCGGTTTGTTCATTTTTATTAGTTCATGTCCTTAAATGTCTTTAAAACTAAGGAATAAGAAATACATAAAGGTTTAAACTTTTAAAAACGTATCTTTTATTTTGAAACGACACATGCATGCGATTAATATGTAGGCATAATTTTGTTGGCTGTGCCATATCAGGTTTTTCTTACACAACCCTGTGGTGTTTATAAATAAAACTAACCGGGTTAGAAATTACTGTTCAGAATTTTTTTTAAAAATAATTGAGATTTTCAAAATTACTTATACATAAATAATGTACATCAAAATAAAATAATTTTTGGAAAAAATAGAACCGACTTTAAATTATAAATTGCACTAAAAAGTGAAAAATAAATTAATTCTTTAACAACATCGATACGATTTTTAAATATAACTTTTGAAGCCTGCGCACAATTACCTAATCATCATTACGTCATGTGTTACTTTACATTGAAACTGTTACAAACTCGGGGCCATTTATATTTGTAATTTATTCATGATTACAAAAGTAATCATGAATCAAAACCTATCATGATTTTGCACCGACTTCAAAAGTTATGTTTAAAAATCGTATCGATGTTGTTTAAAGAATTAAATTAGTTTTCACTTTTTAACGCAATTTATAATTTGCAGTCGGTTCTATTTTTTTCCGAAAGGGACTTTATTTTATTATTTTTGGTGTAAATCCATTTTTTACATAAATACTCTATTTTTAAAAAATCCATATCAAAAGGCAAACCTTCTTTGAGTGAATGGCACTAAAAACTAGTCATTTGAATGATAAATTCCGTTTGAGCAACCACCCTCGATGGATTAAAAAAAAATCAAAATCTTGAAAATCGGCTCATCCTGTGAGATGTTATGGGTGGACAAACAAAAAACCGATATCCATACGGTATGAATATATAACCTCCTCCTTTGTGAAGTCGGCTAAAAAAATAGAATATAATAATTATCTGAATATTCGGCAATTTCTCCTAGGCCGAAGCCGAATATTAAAATTTCTAGAAAATCGTGGTAATAGAAAGTATTTTCTAAATTTTAAAAGTACTCACCACGTAAAACACCAATTTCACACAATAATCTATGATGTATGATTTAATTCTGTTTAAGAATCCAGAACTAACTAAAATTAATGTATTTTCTGTATTGTTTTGAATGCAATAAAATTGGTAAGCATTAGCATTATTTTATTAATTTCAAAATTCAAATTAAAGGAATACTATTGTTTAGAATGTTTACCTTGCTCCAAATAATTTCATGAAGATATTTTAAAAGCTATAAAAGTATATTTTTATTTTATGGCTTTTTACATACCTATTTTTACAAGATCTATTAAAATTTCATGCATCTAACTGGAATATATTTTTTTAATTTAAAAAGCCCAATAACTTATGCTATCTTAATATTCATGATATGTTCTAGGCTTTTCCCATTGCTATCTTACCCAATATTCACAATAAATCAGTTTACTCACACAAAGTCTGCCTTCCACTGTGCTACTAAACAAAATAAAAGTCTCACATTCTTCATCATAATTAACTATTGCCAGCATTTGTGAGCAAATGCTAAGTATAAAATACAATATTGTAACTGTATCAAACCTAAAAGCAATGTTTAAAAAAAGTAGTTTTTTATAAATTAATTTTTATTTATTAAAATTATATACTAATGTGTTCTTTTACAATAACTATAATGCAATTTTAAATGCTTAAAATCTACCAATTTCTTTATTTTTGTACATTTCTACCGTAGCAGAACTATTCGGCCGAATAATGATCAGTATTCGGAAAGACCGAATATTCGGCTAAATCAAGAAACGTCTATTTGAGCAGGCCGAATACCGAATAGTGGCCGAATATTCGTTGCATCTTTAACACACACACACACACACACACACACACACATATATATATATATATGAAAATGCAGAGCTTTGAACGGTCTTTCCCCCTTTATTTAAGATAACAATTCTCCATTTAATTCAGTTACACTCCCTGCAATAAAAAAAACAAATACATAACGTTGCATTTTTGGTTTTAATAAGAACACACGTAGCTTGAATCTTGATCATTTCTATTTTTCAAATACATCATGAACTTTATTTGTTGTCTGATTATGTTTGTTGATAAGTCATTTGGGTGTCATAATTAATTCTATATTTGGAATTAATATTCAATTGTCTCATAAACGATGCATAACCACCACCTGTACATAAAATAAAATGTCTTGATATTGATTGCTAGATGCAGCATATGTATGCAATTGGCAATATTCTGGTTAATCAGTTTGCCCTTAGCAACCTTGTTTGCTTTTAAGATATTATGAGCAAAATGTTTGTAAATATTCCTGAATCGTAAGAAAAAAGCAACGGTCTTTCATGCTCTTAATTTACTTAGAACACCTCTTTCCTTTTTCTTTAAGAAAGATGCATTTTTTATAATGCAAAATCTTAATTTTCAAAAGATACATCATTTCGTTTACTAGATTCCAGCTCTTACAAAAAAGCATTAGCAAAACAATGTAAACATGTTAAACAAAAGCAATTATATGTAATTTTTAAATCGTGAATGCAATTATTTTTTTCAAAAAATCAGGTCTAAAACATCCTCAGCCGAGTCTTTCCCTAGAATTTGTTTTAAACTGTAACATTCAGAAAAGCGAAAGCAAGAAAACGGCAATAGCATGCGTAAAAATTGTAAACAGTGCGCAAAGGATGATGGGTAAAACCGCTTTCCGAGACAAAACCTCTTTTCTCATGTGAACGGGGTTTTTTCCAAACGGGTTTTTTCGGAACTGGAGAGGGGATTTGCGGGTTACAAAAGTGCCATGTGAGGTGGTCTCACGGCACCATGTGTCGTGAGACCTCCTCAAAGAGCTCTTTACATGCGATGTCCCTCAAAATATTAGTATTGATGTCTTCTTCAGCAAGTGAAAGAGGCACATAAATAGTGTAACATTTTGGTTTTCTTTATTTTTTTAAAAAACATTTTCCATGAATTTGTGTATAGCCTAGAAATATAATCCTTTAATAGATTGAGAGAAATCACATATTGTAATTATGAAACAGAAAAATTTCAGAGGAAAAATTAAGCTTAATATTTGAATAAACTGGAAATATTTATTGAAAAATATGGGTGAAAAAATATTCGTTTATAAATCAATTTTTGAGACATTACCTCTACCCCAAGTTAATTTTATCAAAATAGTTTTCAGAAAAACGAATTACATAAAAATCGTAGATATTTCAAATTTCTTGCATAGACTGCATCTGGAATATCAAAAAAAAAAAAAAAAGAAAAAAAAAATTCAGAAATGTTCATAAATCTAAGCCACAACTTTTTGAAGGTACCCATTTCCATAGTAACAGCATTTAAAAGTCAGCATCAGTAACTAACTAGGAGCATATTTTCATTTTCTTAACTTACTGAGAGGATTTAATAAATGACTGAAATCTTTCCTACTCCTCATAATGTGGTAGCATAGTTTTGCTGTGGCCATCACATAATTTACTTCTATATCTTTCATATAAATGCTTTTTTAGAAAAAAATTATAAATAATTTTCAAGAGTTAACCCTTTTGAGCAATATATAGTTCTTAATTGGTAGTTTTAATAAGTGATGGGTAGTGGCGTAGCTAGAACCTCATTTAGTGTGTGTGGGGGGGGGGGGGGTCGTCGGGGAAATATTAATGCTAATTGTTTTACACCCCTCCCTCAAAGCCCTCTCATAGATACGTCACCATTTGGAGGGGAGCTTCCCCCCTATCTACGCTAGTGGCTATCAAAAATTTTTACATGTACTTATATTTTCCACATTTGTCCAAAAGTGCTCAGCCTATCTTAAAATGTGCAAATCCACCTTTTTCAGAAATCGAAAATTTTGGCAAATCAAATTAATATGTAACTTTTGTAAGAAGAAAAAAGTAAAAATTCCAGTTTGTCATGTGGCCGAATAGAAAAACGAAAAGTTAACAGTTTAACAGATTTTATGTAAAAAAGCAATGTGAAGGTGCTTCTTCAAACAATAATAATTAAATAAAAATTATTAAAATATTAATTGAATAACAATAATACAATAATGATAGTAATATAATTTCATAAACTTTTGGCAATGAATCTTTAGATTGGAGAAACAAAACTTGCGGTATAAGGTAGGTGGGACGCAAAAAGTACTACATATCAATAAAAATACTTTTTAAGTTGAAACATTTTGTTGATTATTGGTTACTTTAGATGTATTTCACGATTACAACCACATAGAATTTTAAAATACTTTGTGCATTTTCCCTTCACATAATAAATGAACTTTGACGGCAAACCCAAAAAATAACAAAATTGCTGTGAAATAAAATTTACTTTCACAAAGTTCGATGAGGTTTGTTATTACTATGAACAGATATATTCAAATAGCGAATTCGTCCGAAGAGACATTTAGTCCACCGATATGATGGCCGAAAAATAAAAGCGATACTTTAGAAAACAAATTATTATGTTCGGATGCAGGTTTTAAAAAAGTAGTCATTTATTATAGCACTGCACTAGATGTCTTGGCCCTTAGAAATTCATAAAAGTTCTTTGAGATGGTCAGAATTAACAATTAAACGGATATATCACACATAAATTTAAAAAACCAAAACTGGACATCTGTTACAGAATCATTTTCATTCATTTTTTTTACAGGATAAAAAAATGAAAGTTGTTCGTATTTCAAAGTTGGAATGAGAGAGAGATGTATTTCATTTCCTGCTTCTTGCGGAAAGAGCTAATCCTCAAGTAGTTAAAAGCCATCAATCCATGTTTGCACATCAGTCACTTTCTAATGACTATCGGCAAGACGAAAGACCTCTGATACACTGGGGTCCCCCTTCCTCGCAACAGGAGTTCTCTTCTCTACCTTTCTCCCCTATCTTCCCGTCTGCCGGCCCATACCGGCCCAGCTCGGTCTTAACTAACAAAGCCGTTTTCGGCCGGCCTCGGACTTAGAGAGAGTTAATTTAAAAGAGAAATACATTAAATTTAAATAAAAAATCCTTTAATTTTTAATACACGCGTAATAATTGTATTAACTCTAAACAATGTATTAAAAAAATTAGTTAACACTGCCTGCCGAATAACATTCTAAGAATATGGAAAATGTACCATAATCATAAATTGGGTACTTTCACATTCTGAAAGCTATTAGAGCTTATATTTGACATCCATATTGTAAAATCTGACTTAACAAATTACATATTTTTTTTCTTGAAAAAAATGAGAAAAAACCCTCTTGTTTCCATTACCACTATTTTTAAATTAACAAATATTAATAATATCTAATTTTATCAGACTTTATTTTCGCTTTTACTCATGAGACATGCACGATAAATAATAAATTTTAAAGGTATTTGTCCGATTCTAAAGATTTTTTTTTACATTCGAAAGATATCTGCGAGGACATCTCATTTCCATATTTTACCTTTTGACTTGAGCAATTAAACAGTTCGAAGAACCTTAACATTAACGCCTATGGGCAAAAATAAAGCAAATTATATAAGCTCTGGGCATAAGGTCCAAGTTTGTATGAACAGCGTAGAGGAATGAACTTTCGGCAGGAAATATTTTTTGATTTGAACAATTTTTGTTCATTCTTGAACAGTTAAAAAAAAAAATAACATTAGCACCTACGGGAAAATTTCAATCCTACATAAATCCCGATCTAACAGACGGATTTGCTTGGAACAAACTTTATCGCAAAGATGTTATGATGTAGCACATGTACAAATACCAAGTTTATCCAGAACTAAACTATCCTATTTTCCCACGAAACTTTTTGATAAAGATTTTAAAGGATTTTTCTGAATTAATAAATGAGTGAGGAAATGAATGAATGAATAAATGAATGACTGAATGAATATGAATATACCGTTGAAAATGGGTATTTTTGGAAGTAATTAAGAACTAAAGCTAAATGAGAAAGAGAGAGAGAAAGATAGCTCTAATATCAATTTGATTATTGGTGTACATGGGAAACTTGGCTCGTGCAGCTCTGGACGGAACTTCTTGTTAAATAATAATTCAAACCTTTATTTCTTACATTAAAATACTAGAACTATTTTCTAAGCAGGCATGAAGTTATACAAGCGCACAAATATTTATTTAATTATTTTTATATTTGGTACCTGAAACAAAATAAAAAGGGTTTTGTCATGTATAGAATTAACCAGAAGACTACTTATGCGTAGGCTTAAACTAAGAGAGCAATTGGATGGGCAGTACCTCCCTCACTTTTTTACACAAACACACTTTTATAGTTAAATTTTCATCGTTCCTCCATACTCATCTGCAAATTAAACCTATCATCAAATTTACTCTTTATTTTAGTAAGTACGTATTTCAAAATATTTGTTATTGTGCAAATGCCACTTGGATATCCAAGCTCCCCTCGCAAAGCGACCAGGAATTAAGACAGTAAGGTAGCGCCCTTCGTTTTTAATGAGCACCGCAAGGGTAACAGTACGATTTGGCTCAAGCACAGATTATGTATTCGGAGGACACCAGATGGCGCTACCACAAATACGCCACCTTTTTTTTTTTTTTTTTTTAAGAGTGAAGGGAAGGGAAAATCTCCACCCTCCGGTACCCTCGGAGCTGCCTCGGAACTTCAGGGTCCATGAATTTTGCATGAATGTATCCGCATGTGTAAATGGTGGGTCTTCAGCGCATCGGGTATCGAACACCTAACCCTCCGGTTAGAAATCCGACATCCTAACCATTTGGTTACCACGATCTCGCAAAATATTTTGTGACAATTACTCGTTGAATGTCAATGTCGCTCTTTCTTCACAATCGAATAAAGATATTTTTCTATACATAAAATTGAATTATACAAAATTAAAAATAACGAAAAAAAAAAAAAAAAAACATGCGAAAAACAATTAGAGCTGTCAGAATTATAAATACTTTATCTATACTTTTTTATTACTCATTTAGTTTATTGGAATGTTTTTTGGTTAAAAAAAGTTTTCAATGCTTAATTTACAGTTCAAAATTGTCTAAATTTTTTGAATATCTTGGACAAGCAATCGGTGAAGAGCTTTACCACCTTCCTTCCATAAAATGTGTCAGACAAAGTGGTATTATTGTTGCGTCAGTGATTAAAGTGACTTAAAATGGAGGAGTAGCATATTTTTAGTTCAGGTCTGAGGCATTTTCTTCAGACATTGATGGATAAGGAAAGTTTCTTCCAAATGTCATGTGTGTAGCGCTTCATCATGGGGAGGTAGCGATGTTGGTATCTCAGTTATTCATTTTCCTTTTACGCTCGCTATGATCATTATAGATTATACCACAAAAATGTTTAAGAAATAATTTATTTTCGAGTCCTCGATCCATTTCTTTCGCAATCTTTTCTTGCGTTTTTGATAAGTCCATTTTTTTTTAAAAATGTGAGTTACATTTTATTGAAAGAATACGCTTCCCATCATTTTGTTTTCAAAGTTTTGTGAAGCCAATAACAAATTATGATTCAAAAAAAAGAAGGAAAAAAAATACATTTTCGTATTTACATTACATTTGTTCAAGGCTAATCGACGGAGGCTCTTAGACCGGCAGAGTGGTTATTGGAAAACAGTAATCACATTGTCTCAGTTACTGGAGTATATAATTGCACAACACTCAAATATAAAGTATAATTGTATTAATTTATTTGAAAATCATGTATGAAGAGAAGCAAAGAAGCTTTAAGAACAAATATATATAGAAACTAAGAGTAGAAATTAGAACATGGTGAACTTGCGAAAATTATCTGTAATAATTATAACCGCATAAATTTAAAAAATATTATCAGTGAGCATGGAAATGGTTTTTTGAAATGTTATGTGCCTGGTGATCATATCGTAAGAATTATTTAAGAGTTTAAATGACTAAAACGTAGTAAACACTCTTATCTGGCAAACAGCAACCTCAATCTGAAAACCGTCATCGAGAAAAGCCATTCATCAAAGTTTCGAATTCATTACAAAAGCTGTTCTTTTATTGGGGGGAGTATGCTCTTGCCGGTTAACCTTTTGCCGATTGCAGTTGCTGTTTACCGAATGAGTGATTTAAAAACTGTTTTAAAAATAAATGACTAAAATCATACAAATTTATGTTGTGATGCTACATTGAAATTTCATTAAAAAGAGAATGTAATAAAAATATACTTTTACAAATTAAGACATTAATTTTAAGCGCAATAGGTTTTAATGATGTATTGTTTTTTTCTATTTAAATGGCATGGGGGGGGGGAGTTCTTCCCCTCCCTGGAGTAGATCAATATAAACGTGGGCTTACAAGAAGGTGCATTAACAAGATATACCTTCTTGTAAGCACACGTTTATGCTCATCAAAAGTGTATTTGTCCCCCCCCCCCATTTTTTGAGCACGAACTTGTTCAATGCGCTAAAACACTAGTCTTTTTCTCATTACTCATGGTGAAGGCTACATTTTCACAAATCGTCTATTTTTATTAAATTTACGTATTACTTAGTGTTTCCGTGGTGATTTTTCAATTTAACCCTTTGCACTGGAGCGGCGCTGCTGCGGCCCACAGGCGAGCAGTTCGAAAACGAAGTCGACACGAGTTTACTCATTTCGCTCAGAGCCATTTAAATGCAATGCTAGATTTCGGTGCCAAATTCAATGAAAAAAGCAAATTCTTAAATACTTGCGTTAAATAATTATTAGGTATAATTTCGCTGGACGAAACCAAAATATCAACTGGGTGTTTGGCGTCGGCAAGTAAACTTCATTGTGGCAGACGGCAGGCTCCGCGGGGAACCTCGGACGTTTTAAAATCTCAATGGGCAAGAAAAATGGCTGCTTAAAATTGATGAAAGATGCGAATCCAAAAATGATTCTTGTGCATTGTGTCATTCATAGGGAAAACTTGGTAGCTAAAAACATCTCGCCTGTTCTAAATGAAGTGTAGTACATTCAGTAATAAAGTGTGTTAATGCTTTTATAGTTAATGCCAAATGTCAGCGTCTCTTCAAGCTATTTTTTGAAGAGCAAAATGAAGACTATGTGAGACTTTTAATTCATACTGAAGTAAGGTAGCTATCTAAAGGGAACTGTTTGAAAAGATTTATGAAACTGTTTGATACTTTTAGTAATTTTTTAAGCGGCAAACCTGAAATGAAGTATCTGTTAACAATCGATGATAAAGTACTTGTGAGCTATTTAGCCGATATCTTTGAAAAACTAAATATATTAAATAAGCAACTTCAAGGAACAAATAAGACTCTTGTTGATGCAAAAGCGAAGATATTTGGTTTCATTACCCATATTGAGTTATATCAGAAACATATTAACAAAAACTTTGAACAGTTTCATTCTTTCCAAAAATGTGAAGTAACTGATATCGCTTTACTTGTTATTGTCAATCATCTGAATATTCTATCGGCTGATTTACAAGAAAAGTTTTCTGATTTAAAACAAATTGATTTTCCAACATGGATGATGCACCCAATGTTAGTGGATTTGTCTGGTATATCAAATATGCAGTATCAAGAAGAACTCGCAGAATTGCAAAATGATGAGGCAGTTGAAGCTTTATATAATATAAAAGGAGCGATGGCATGGCTCTGTGAGGAAACCGAAATCAAATACCCAAGTTCAACTAAATATGCAAGCAAACTATTGCTACCGTTTAAATCTTCATATTTAGCTGAATGTGGATTTAGTGCTGTAAATGATTTACTGGTAAAAAAACAAAAATCGGCTGGATATAACACAATGTGGAGACTCGAGACTGAAGCTAACCAAATTGGAACCCGATATAAAATCTCTGTGCATCAAGAGCAAGGATCTCATTAATTTAAAATTATAAATTAATATAAAAAAATCATTTAAAAAAATTATTTGAAATTTGAATTTCAGTTTTTCATCATATGTTTTGAAAATTTACTTACTTATTTTTGTTAGCAATTGCCAAATGACTTCTTCCTAAAACCTATCATTAAAGTTTCTTAAGTACACAATTCAATTTTTTAATATATTAAAAATTATGCATGTTACATAGCGGGGGGGGGGGGCATAAGAATTTTATTCAGGCTAAGGTGGGGCATGACACAAAAAAGGTTGGGAACCACTGGGTTAAACGATAGGGAAGTTCGACATTTCTATTTGACCAACATACAATCATAAAAATATTTAAAACTGAAGTATTCATGCTAAATTAATGCTTAAAATAATGTCTCTGAATAGTGTATACGAGAAATTATTTATAGATACTATTTATAAATTATTTACTTAATTCAAGACCTTGAAATGTTGGTCATTTGGAAATTGGATGTTTTATAACTGTCGTCGAAAAACACTTTAGTCATTACAAACTTCTCAGTGAGGCATTTGCGTCGAAAATATTTCTATGTCCGTGTTGATAAAGTTTAATTGACCTCTTTTCTTCTTCTTTCTTTACATATAGCATGAGCAAATGTACCAAAAAAAAAAAAAAAGCTTTAGAATGACTCGACTAGACATATCTTTAGAGACTTGATTGGAGATTTGTGTAGGAAATGCAATTTTTTCACAAAATCTAGTTTTCAATTTAGTCCTATACTGGGTGAAAATAAGTATGGTTGATTCATGTTAGCTTTAAAAAGGTACAATTAACTAATAGAAAGTAAACTACGTAATTCATTGCACTAAAATCAATTTAAACGAATCCACTGTACAAATATTGGAGGTTGAATAAGTTCTCACTGTTTTTTTTTGTGAAAATTGATGCTTTATTTTTAAAAAAAATATTTAAAAACATGATACTGAAAGTATTGTTCATCGCTAGCCACTACTTTTCCCCATCTTTCTGGCAGCATTTGAATTCCATGTCGGAAAAACGACACGTTTTTTGAAGCTATCCAAAAGTCGACCCAATTTTTGGCATTTTCACAAGAACGGAAGTACTGCTCAGCCTGGCCATGCGTCATCGACCGAAACAAGTGGAAGTCGGGAGGGGCAATGTCCAGTGAATACAGCGAGTAGGGTAAGACTTCCCACTTAAGCGTTTCCAAGTAAATTTTTACTGATTTTTCCACATGTGGCCGACTGCTCTCACGCTTTAAAATGACCTGGTCGTGTTTCTGCTCGCATAGCGGCCGTTTTGATGACTAACTCCTAATGGTTCTGAACTCCTAACGAGTCTGCAAGTTCAGCTAGTGTTTGATATGAGTCTTTACAAAGTAATGCTTCCACTTATTCGTCTTCAAGCTTTTTCGGACTTCCAAAGCGTTCTTTATCTTCAAGAACAAAATCTTTATTTTTAAAGCGCCTAAACCAATCTCTACAAGTCGTTTCAGACAGAGCATGATCGCCGTATGTCTCAACAAGAATTCTGTGAACTTCAACTGCAAATTTTTAAAAAATAAAATAGTGCAGTGAAATTCCCCTCAAATACTCTTTTTTCTGGCACAACATTTGACATATTTAACGCAATGAAAAATAAAGTTGTTTGCACTTAATAACAGATACTGAACTTCAAGCTTGAATGTAGTACTTGTAAATTGATGTTTCACTATCATAAACTGACGCAACGAGTTCCGGTAACGCCACTTGTTGGAAAACAGCGAGAACTTATTCAAGTACCCAATAAAATCGTATTGATATATCTGCACAGTTTGATAGCGACAATTAAATCTGCAGAAAGCTGCATTTATTTTAATATCGCAACAAATATTGAAAGTTTTGATAGAACCACAAAAGCGTAACAAAAGCGTATGGGAGCAAATCCTTTTGTTGCAAAACACTCATCGTAACTTCGTTATCTTTACATCAAATAGTTACGCAAATCCAAACAACGAAATATATTTTATTCAAAAAATGTGAAATGGTATATAAAGATTGCATAAAAATTGTGATATACATACTTTTAATTTTTAGTATATAATCAATGAAATTTACCCTCTCCCCTACCTTTTTTCAAAGAGAATCTAATCAAATTGAATACATTTTACATAAAAGATTATTAATCGCATCATACTTCTAAATTGGTGGTTCAGGGTCGAAAAATCTTCAGTGACGGAAATGCGATTTATTCCCCAATGATATCCAATTTATATCTATCAATGTGTCGCATTCAGTCTCAAATTATACCATAAGTACGACATGTTTAATTATATAGAGAAGTCAATAGTTTAGCGTGTCTTATTATGTGAAAATATCATACATTAATTGGATTCACTTATATATCAAGTGGCTTCTAGAGGAAGATTGGTTGAATCTAGACTTGAACGACGGAAGTTTTACAGCATGTAGAAATCAGGATTCGCAATCAAAATGAATAGAAAAGTAAATTATTCTTATTTTTTCACTCATTCAGTAATGCGCACTTGGGGCTCTACCACGAAGGGTTCGGAAAGTCATTCACTCTCGGAATTGAAGCGCTCACGTGACTCATGACGTCATCTTTCCGAAACCTGGCTTACCAAGAGGCCATCGGAATCGGTCTGCCTCCGGTAACTTGCTCCCGGAATCGACTGACCACTCTCGGAATAAAGGGCTCACGTGACTCATGACGCGTTGCCTTCGGTAATTGTTCCCGGAATCGACTGAAAGTTACCGCTTCGGAAAGAGGTCCCTGTATTTCAGTTCCGAGGCCGAAATGTACTTTTAGCTATCTGCGATCAAGGAGAGAGCCAAATTTTGGGAAGAATTACCAGTTTTTATGAATTAAAATGACCTATTCGAAAGTCCTGTGATTAATACATAAATGAAAAGCTGATTGAAGAATTAAAAGCCCGTACATTGGAGCCTCTAGCATAGATAAGAAATACATTTGAAAAAAAAAAAAGTTGAAAAATCTTTGCTGTAAAAATTACATTTTTCAAACATCGGTTTTATTATCGATTTATTCAACATATTCTCACATAGTTTTCCATTGATTATGCTATTCATCTAATTTTTTATGCATAACTTTAATAAATTGGCCGTTTTTAAAATTTTTTTTATTGTTTAACGTATATTTAAACTATTTCTGTTCTTTTACTTTATATCTTCAATTTGGAAAAAAAATCTAGTCGTTGATATAAAAAATAAAGAATAATATACGAGTATATATCGGATTTCATTCATTTCTTCTTATTAATTTACATATTTTTTGTTTTGATCTAAATTTGTTTGTTTTTTGTTCCATTTGTTATATAGTGTTTTATTTTAATTTTGCAGCTATTTTTAAATACTTTACCTTTTAAATTTGCTAATATATATATACTAAAGTATTATTTTTTATTTATGTACCAACGTCCCGAAACTTCTAGTAGTTCTTTTAACATCTTCTAATAAATTTTCTAGTTGTGGATCGGTTCCCAATTTCGATACTTCAAGATGCTTTTATAGTATATATATCCTGGTATAGTGATTGTGATTATGTATGCACTATAGGTCTTCTTACATTACATAGAGATATTCTCACTGTCATGTCTCAGCCAAAAAAAAAAAAAAAAAGGAAAAAAAAGACAGAAGAGCAAACACTTTGTACTACTTAAAATTCATTCGCTATAAGTGCATAAATCTATTGAGTAGTTCAAAAACAAAAAAGAAAAAAATGAATTGAGAGCCCTTCCTCCCATTTTTCTTTCCTAAATATCAAGTCACTAGTTTATTATCATCATAAAAAAAACTTAATAAATTAAAAAGCCAAACTTTGAATCCAGGGTTGGGGTTTTGGACGCAAAACCAGTTTCGGACGGGACATGTGGTTTTTACCGTCCAAAACTATCCGAAAGTGTCTTAAACTATCCTAAAGCTAAAGGGGTCTAATCTAATCGATTTATATTTAATGCAATATTAGCAATGAATAAATATAAATATTAATTAGTTGTAATTAATAAATAATTGATAATATTTATCTTTGAAATGTTAATTTGAAAAACAAAAAAAACTATTTGGCTTGAAAAAGTAAAAATTTGCTATTATCTCTGTTACATAAAAGCTTCCTTATACAAGAGTTGGTAGTGATGTGAAAAGAAAGTACCAATGCAACTAATTTCATTTCCATTTATGACTCATAATTTCTATTCAATGCTATTAAATTTTTAGAATGGGCTGTGGTAGCCTAGTGGTTTGGATGTCGGACTTCTAACTGGAAGATTTGGGATTCGATACCCGACCCATTGAAAACCCACTATGTACATTTGGGGATACGTGCATGTAAAATCCGTGGACCCTGAAGTCCCGAGGCGGTTCCGAGAGTACCGGAAGGTGGAGAATTTCCCTTCCCTTCACTCTTAGGTCAAAAAGGGAAGGTGGCGTATTTGTGGTGGCGCCATCTGGTGTCATTCAAATACACATACTGAGCTAAGTCGTACTTCCAGCCTTGTGGTGCTTATCTAAACGGAAGGCCATAAGTAGGCAGTAAGTCGATAAGAAGGGGATCATTAAATTATAAGCAGCCACTGACACATTAGAAAGATACCCCAAAGCTAAGAAATTTGTGCTGTTCATGTTCTTCATTTGCATTTACCAAACACAGCAAAATAAAATAATAATAACACATTTGTTTACAATAGGGCGTTCTTTATATTTATTTGCATGGTACAAAAAAAAACAAACTGAATTTTTTTGAAGAATAAAATTTTTTTGTGTTTAAGGAGTTTTTCCTTGATGAAAATTTCAGATAAAAATGAAATTTTTATTAAAATGCTCTATAGGGAAGTTAAATTATTTTACAAGACAAATAAGTTTATGCATTACAATTCTTACGTTTTTTCAGATAATGTATTTTAGCAAAAAATTATTTTTGATCCACAAAGTTTGCATTGTCCTTTTATTAGAGTATTTCAAAAACCCAAATTTTAATTCATATGAGACCTGATTACAATTTGAATAAGTAGCAAAGTCATCGAATATTTATATACATAAAATATATATATAAAAATATATATAGTATATGTGTGTGTGAGCACTTCTATTATATGCTTGCTGTCATTATTTAAAACTTTACCAGCATGGTTGCATTTAGTAAACAATTATACAGTTTAACTACATTATTTTACACTGAGATCAACATTTGTTTTCGCCATATGAGAAATGTAACAACACGAGTACAATTAATGCAAAGCGATCACGCAAGTGATTTTTCCAGGGGGGATTGCACGTAAAGGGTAAATATTAGATTCATATTACAGGCAAAAAACAGCAAAATACATAAACACATAGTAAACGAAAGTAAATCATGCATCTAGTTCAGTGCTTTGTAATTCCAAATAATGGAGATTTGTTTTGTTCTTTACATGAATTTTTCAATTCGAAAAAAATACATAAATAATAATTATTTGATCTCATGATTCGAGTGTTAAATTTTTTTCACTGGGGTATACATATTGTAAATATATCTGAAAGTCATAGTTTTAAAAGTTCTATATAAATTTTACATAAAAAAAAGTTATCAAAATCCACAATATTTAACTGCAAAATAAAAACATTTGCAGCATTCGGCTAAACTTTACTTTACGGTAACCCATGATTTATCGCCAAATCTGGAAACAATTTTTTAAAGAAAATTTTGTAAAGGATCCGTTTTGCAGCATTCAAACAGAAGGACGTTTTATATGTTTATTCATCAAAAAAGGAACGTTTACCATTCATTAAAGTTCAAATACATATATAATGATTTTTAACTAATAGAATATTTATTCGATAACATATTAAAAAGTTAAAACACGGTTCGCGAACGTTTAGAGGATTTTGATGACATTCAACCAAAGTCGTTCTGCTGTTAGCAGAACGATTGTTAGCTGTTCTGTTAGTAACATAACGCAAAGTAATGATAATTTATTTAAAAATATTCATTAAAATACCAACAAAGAACCAATTCTTTGTTAGTTGCACCTTCATACCACTTCTTATGGCGTTTAATCCTTCCAGCTTTCTTTAAACATATTGCAAAACGCATCGAAATCTGCTGTAAACAACAATGGCGGACGAAAGCAAGGGTTGCCGTAATATATAAGCAAACTTGAAATCGTTCTGTGATTGGCTGAAAAGATATCACTCCCGGAAACTCGAAGCCAGCTGTCAATCACATTTCCGAGACTGAATTAACGGTTTTTCGGTACCGGAATAGCAAAGTTCCGAGGCCGAAAAGTTACCGATTCGGAACTTTTCCGAACCCTTCGTGGTAGAGCCCTTGGTGCGAGATTTTCACGTGTATTGGTATACTGCCTAATTCTTTATTTTTAAAGAATATTTTTCTTTGCACACTATAACATCAGTTTTATAGATTATTTTAAACAGAGAGGGTGAAAACATGTAAAACCAACAAGATAAAAAGGTAAGAAAATAAATTTTGGGACTGAAAAAGTAGGACATTTAAGCTTATTTCGCTAAATTTCTTATTTTTTTTTCTTTTTTCCACTCGAAAAGGTTTCTTCCTTTACTTTTTGGTTTTTGCGCACTATTTTTTTCTTCTCTTCTTTAAATAACCCTTTAAATATGTGTTCTGGCCCCACAAAGAAAACGGACTTCTTTTAAAATAGTACAAAGACATGTAGGTAGTAATATCTAGAAAACTAGCTACTTTTGCTCTGATCACAAAATTCGTGAAGGGTGAAATGTTTAAATACAAATATGAATAAACGTGTTTCATTCTTCAATGAGTACTTATTTCAATATACATAAATTAGATACTGTAATAGACTTTTTTTAAGAAGGAAATACCTATTGATGTTTGCTAAAGCAGTCTTCCATTGTTCTACCGGATAATGAATACTGTTAATAATATAATTTAAAAAAAATAAACAGTTTTGATCACATGAAGCGTACAAATTGTTTGAATTAATTAGTTAACAGAATCTGCTATGTTTGCTTTATTAAAGCACTTCTCTAAAATGACGTTTGCAGAACCTGATTACTAAAGCTAAACTCAGTGACGAGACAACACATATGGACCAAGGCCACTTTGTGCTCCCCTCAGCTTGATTACTACAAGGCTAAATTTATCGATTGCTCTAGGCCCAACACTTTAACGGCGTTCCCAAAACAGCTCTGTAGAACATTTTTTAAACAAAAATTTGAAAAAACATTGCTTGAAATAAGAATGGGAATATTCCTGTCTACAAGACACGAAAGTCCCTAAAAAGTCTCGAAATTGGAAAGCGGTTCGGAAAGACGAGAACGTTACGAAAATTACGAATAGGTCAGGAAAATTTTCCATCCAATGGGACCATAGTTCCCCTCAAAACGCATCAGGTATCCGGTATCTGACGAATTTTTAAATATCCGGTTATCCGGCATATACTTACCAAATATATATTTACAAGTTATTTTGGAAGCTGTGGGATGTTTAAAATGTGTATGCAATTTACAGGTTTCAAACATCAAAGCCTGATATTCGGTACGCATTCGTCATACACGATACACCGGATATCCGCTATCTGCCAAAATCAATATCCGATATTTTTGAAAGGTCACGAAAACGTCCCGAAAAGATCACGAAATTTTACTTTTGAAATTCTGTACACACCCTTTAAAACAGAGCTTAAACCAAGGGACAGGTTTTACGTAAGAAACACGAATGGAAATCTTCTGGTTTTAACAATTGTTTTCTAAATGGTAACGCTGTGCGTTAACAAATGACTTTATCGTTATTAACTGAAATATTTCAATCACAGGTGTAATATTCACTATGTTGTTAAGCAAAAGTGTTTTGCTAGAATATAGTAGAATAGTCAAAGTAACGCAAGAAATAATCAAATAACTTTATTGATTACTATTAAATATTTTAATCCGATTTCATATTGTAAAGTAACAGTAAATCTGAATAAATACAGTAGCCTGCTTAGTAAAAATCGATAATTTCAATAAGTTTTAATGACAGTGATGTGAAAACTGTTCCCATGAGCGGGACAAGAGGAGAGGCATGTGTGTATATAAAATGAATGCCAAAATAAATATTTTGCTCGAAATTATGTGCTCAAAATCTCTGGAAATGGGTAAGAGAATATTATAAAATATCCTTGCAACTCGGAAAGCATATTTTTTCTTTTAGTTCAGAAAATTTTATCGCTCCCAGCTATTATTTATGGTTCTCCGCATTTGCACACTGTCAATAAAAAACCTTTTTTTTTTTTTGCTATATGATAACATAAATCATTCCCTATGTGATAACATATAAAAATGTTCAATTATTTATTCGTTTTGTGTTGTTTTGTAAAGCTTGCAATATTTAACTGAATTACGTGTCTCACAATTAGTAACCTCTGTTGTTTGCAGCAAAATAATTTGTTTCCATCTGATAATATATTCAAATGCTACGTTTCAAAATTATATTTATATAATAGTAATGTTGTGATATGTAACATACCAGTATGTTGTAATAATGCTGGAAACACTTGGCATTTTCGGTTGAGTTCGAGTTACACGAATTTAAAAATTAAGGATAGTGATAACTTCAGCTAAGAAGTTTTATTAAGAATGTGCTTAGTTTTAAAAATATTGATCAGGTCTCTAGCATTGATTTCGGCGAAATTTTACTGAAAAAACATAATTATAAAATTTCTTAACCTCATAAAATGAGTAAAATTGTAATTCTGTGCTTCCTCTCATCGTAAATGTTGTTTCAGACGAAGTTTTAAAACTCGTGCATGTTTCAAAATGAATACAAAAACGAGTAAGAACATATTTAAACATATATGTTAGGATTTTGTAAACATGCTCTAAATTACATTAATAAATATTTTTAATATCAGTTTACTAATAACAGCTTGAAAAATTTCAGTCTTGCAAAAGCATACCGATTCATTATGCTTGCGTAACAATCTAATCAATCTTAGCGCACCCGAACATATTTAAAATACTTTTTCAACTTTGCCTGATATTCGCTCGCATTTATTACATTTTATTTGACATTAATGAATTATTCTCAATACTTTGTTCGTGCTCCGTTTACTTATTTCATAGGATGTGATTTGCATTATCAGACCCAGAGAGGGCTCCTCTCATAAACTATATCTAAGCATTGTTACTCACGCAATGAATTCTTCTGTAGTAGCAGCAGCGTAGAGCGCGCATGTACGTAGGCCCCATTCCCCCTTGCTGTACATTTTCTGTAGCTAAAGTCATAAATTATCTCCCGAAATATAAAACCATCAAATATTGCTTTAATTCGAGTATTTTTACAAAATCAGCGGAGTTTTTAAACATACTAAAGTTGTGATTGAGACTTAGAAAATGCATTATATAGACCTTATGCAAAATAAAGCTGTGATAAAGAAATGTTAGCTCTGATATTTACCACCAGGAAAGAAAGGAAAAATATGGGATAATAAAACAACTAGAAACAACAAACATTTTTTTCTCGGATCATATCACTCCATAACTGAGTTGGAGAAAAAAATATGCCTTTAACTATGACTATTATCAATACTTTATTAATCCCGCGATACATTTTTTACAGTACAAATGCAGATGGGCAATTACATGAAAACAGGGACATCAACACAAAAAACATTTCTTCTTGCAGCTATGCAGTTTTTTTTCCTCTAAGGTAAAAAAATGAATTTTTATAAAATTATGTTTAAAAAGTTCGCAGTACCTTTTTGTAAGTTTTAAAGGCAATGTTACTTTTGTCACATGTATTGTTGTCTTTAGAGAGGTTCGGAAAGTTCATCTTGTTTTCGTAAAGAAATTAACAGGTATGTATAAAATCTTATTTTTTTATTGAAATTTAGTCTATATGTGAGGTTAGGTCAGTAAAAAATCTTTAAACTGTGATTATTGTATTAAAAATTATTTTTTATAAATTAGGCCTCATAGTAATGTAACATCAGTCACAAAAATTTATAAAAGTTTTTATTCCTTAAAGAAAAATATTGTTAAGAATATAAAAAGCCATATTCTCTTCATTGATGATAATATCTTAAATATCAATTACTTAAATAGTTAATAACAGTTCAATTTATGAGTTAAAAACTTCCTTAAAATATGTAACATCAGCCACATTGTAACATCAGTCACTTTTCTCTTTCAAAGTCTCTTTTCAATTGGCTGCTGCAGAAAGCCAAAAAAGTAGGTAAGATAAATTAAAGAAGGAAGGAAAATATGAAGATTACAAAAAGTTAAACATAGCAGAAGCTAAAAGGAGTAGAGATAAAAAAGAAATAACCTAGCTAAGTTACCTAAGTCAGTTCAAAAAGAGAAATCAAAGAAAATGTTAGAAAAATAGTAGAAAAATGTAGCACATTAAAGTGCAAAATTTCAATTAGCAGTGACATAACCCCTTTTCCAAAATAATAAAACCTTAGGAAAAGCTGTAACTCGTGCAAAGTGCGCCCTGCCTACATCTCCACGAAAGCAGAAGGCTGTCATAAAAAAAAAAAAATGGTTTGACAATGAAATTGGGGAAACAAGTGCTCCTAATTAAGCCCAAGTAAGCATATTTACAGCAGCACTGTACCACTCGGGTAGAGTGCATCCATATGCGATAGCCTCAGATGAATTCTCTCATTCTAAAGAGATTGTGATTCCTCTCATAACAAGAATGCTGGAAAAGATTCTTCAAGGAATTGAAGTCTTACATATTTGGTCAGATGGCCCAATTCAAAAACAAGTTCATTGCAGCTACAAAACCCATATTACAGAAAAATATAAAATTTTCATTAAATCGAAGCCAATGCCGTCACAGTGGACGGCATTGGCGGCTCTGTAAAGAGGCAGATATGAGAAGCTGTAAAAAAAAGAAAGGATTTCGTATACAGTGTAAAAGATTTTGTAAATGCCGCAGCTTCAACCAGTGTGAAAATCTTTGAGATCTCATCATACGATTTACAGTTGCGTTATAAAGAGTTAAATTTGAATAAAATATTTTCTGATTCAGAAGCTATAGCTGGTATCACGCAGCAACACTTTTTGGAGGTGGTAGACAAAATCACCAAAAGCTCAAACTTATCTAAAACATCATTTGCCTGTTCAAAACCAAGGGAACAAGTTCCATAATTGGTGGCCACAATTGGAGAGTGGGTTCTTGTGGAATATGATGGACAGCTCTATCCAGGTGAAGTTAGAGCCATCGAAAACTATGAATACTTGGTCAGTGTTATGATTAAAACAGGGAAGCATTGGAAATGGTCTGACAATGTGGATGAAATTTATTATTCACAAGAAAAAAATAATAAGAAAACTTAGTACACCAGATGTAGTAAATGCACGAGGACACTTTACATTTGCTTGAATTGCCCTAAAAACATCACTTGTATAATTATACTCATTTACTATTGTTTATTTTTTATCATTTAAGTAGATTTGTGTAATTTTGAAAGAAAAAATTGCTAATTTGACTTTTAAGGAAAAATAAATTATAATTTAAACCAATTAATGTTGGTGTAACATCAGTAACAAAATGTTTGTAACATCAGTCACGGTAATTAAAAATTTCCTCCACTGTAAATTTTAAAGTTTTCAAAATGGAACGAAGTGTATTCGTAAAGTTTGAAATGTCTTCTTGACTGGAAAAAAAGAATTTTAATCTTCATGTTCTTAATTTGAGGAGAAATTCAATTAATATAAAAGTTGTTTTTCCTAATGTTTCTTCTATGTAACATCAGTCACAATTTTTGATTTACCTTAATTCCACACAAAAAAGCTTTTTAGATCTAAAAACAGGTATGGGTAGTATTATTGTACTCTATCATGGTATTTTAGATCAATTTCAGAAACATAAAATTAAATTTCAAGACAGTGTGGATTTTAAAAGTTAAAAAACTTAGTCAAATTGTAACGTCAGTCACCGTGGAATGACCCAGATGTAGTTTTTTTTTTTTTTTTACTATTTATTCTGTATATTTTTCATCGGTAACTCCATAATTACACTACAAACACTACAATCTGAACACCAAATACCGCGAATTCTGCTGAGGCATCAGCGTAGACGTAGTTAATGTTGACATTAATTCTCTTTGCCTTGAATTGTCTGTTTTTGACTATTTAAATTATCTTGGGAAGTATAAAATTATAATTTATGAATGTAACATGTAAATAATCATTTAAGTTGGATTTGTTTCCCAAGTTTTGGCTGATATTCGTTTACGTTTTTAATACTTGATACATTTTTTACTACTGCAATTATAGATGTGTTAAAAATATTTTTAAAGTTTGCTATCGATTAAAAACTGTTGGCCTTTCGAACAAACTGGCGAAAGAATAATTACCTGCTTTTAATTATTTCTTAATATATTTATACTTATATTTATTACAATGACTAATTTTTAACACAATGATTCCTTTATGAAAATTACAGCAGTTAATATTTTCGTTTGAAGATTTTTCAATGCTGAATGATAAATTATTTTGGTGTTAACAAATCTTCGATTCTTTACACTTAAACAAAGCAATGAAGATTTTTTAAATTCACTTATTCTGCCATTAGGATAACAACAGTAAAGCAGACATGAAGGTGACTTTTCTCTCACAGTAAATGAACATATAGCTATAGATTAAGTGGTTTTTTTTATTCTTTTAAATTATTTTTCAACTTTTCGCTCCTTAACCAACAAAGCAACGTCTGTTTAATAAACCTGTATCAATTTTATAAGACAAGGTAAGCATACTTTCTGATTACAGTGTGTTCTGAAATAACACCGTTCAATTGTGCCTCCTCGTGGTGCGGACTGGGTCACGCTAAATCTTCACCAATCTACTTCCTTTACGTTTGCTCTGAGCCAAATTAAATTTATTTTGTTTTGCTGACTTATACATCGGACATTTCTGAATATATTTCAACTGAAAATGAGCTAATTATTTATTGCAAAATAATAACCTTTTATTATTCCAATTGTTAACTTAAAGATCAGCAGAAAATGTTGTTGTCATGCGTGCACGTGAAATCAATTTCTACTTTTTCGGTCTTCCAACACGATACTTAGTTATTTCCATTGTATGGAAGGATGACACAATATCCGCTTATTTCTCCAAATTCTCTTCCTGGGTGCTTCCAAGAATATACGCAATAAAAAAACTGACAATATAGACCAAAATACTATTTTTCAGTTACAATTTAAAATCGTTATCTCGCTTGCACTATCTCATATATTTACATTTTGGCAGTTGATTTTTTAAAAATTTTTATTACCGACGATATTGATTCCATTAGTCGGTGTTTCAACGTTTTTGTATTGATTTAATTTTGATCCTAGGGATTTTATCAAAATAAGAGCTTGATTTTATTTTGCGGAACCCGCTTTATATAAAAGGTTCGACCTATTCTCTGCATCTCGTATGCGTTATAATAACATCCCTCAAAATATTGAGCCAGAAATGTTTTGAACACAAGACTTGTTACTCATGGGAAAGAGGGGGAATTTCCCTTTTAATTAATTTAGTTATTATAAAGCGTATACCTTTCTCTCAGTGAAGAACTCTAAACAGGTTCAACATATGAATTAATGGACAAAAACAAAATTATGTGACCCAACTAATCGAGTATTCAAAGCGTAGGGTCAAGGTATCTGATGACGTCACATATATTCCTCGTGTTAGTTGATCTCCAGTGCATTACGTCTTTCATAAAATTACTGTTAATGCTTTCCTTGTCCCTAGTTGTCATCGCTGCAGATGTTTCAGCTCTGAGAGTTCATCGCCCATGCTATTTCTATCCCCTAATACTGATTGAATTTGAGATCCGTATACTGTACAAATTTGATTTTAGGCTCGTGGTAATGGTGTTCTTACTTGCTGTAATATAGTAGACATACAAAGTGCAGCAAAACGTTGAAAATACGTTTTGAGATCACGTTAATGATTAGGGAAAGACCGCCTGTACTGTCCTGGATAGTTAAACGGCAGTTTCTGCAAAATTTTGTTTTCCTGTTTTCTGCCTTCGTTGACGTAATAACCCAAGACTCAAAAAACAGAAAAAAAATTTGTAGATGACAATACCAGAAATAAAATCATTGTCCGGGGTTTCCCGAAGCGTTATGGCTTCAACGCCACACGCGCAGGATGTTTGTATGAAGTGTGTTGGGGGCACACGATTATGCTACTTTTTTGGATTCCTGAGCTAACGACAAAATGCCATGTATCGACTCCTGCCTATGTATCACTATCACATACTTTATTTCTTCAATACATTTTGTTTAAGATAACATTCTGTAGGGAAAAAATGATTGCACACAGGTGTTTTGGATTGTGATCCGGAGCTTTCTATTAAAGAAACTTTTCCTCAGAATCTTCTATAAAAAAACAAGACTTTTTCACTTACAATTTGTGGGTCAATTCACATATTATATACGTGATTTTAGGTTTATTTGATCGTGTCAAGGCACTTTTCGAATAGTTCTAAAATATTTAGGATTAGCGTCTGCGTGAGATATACAAAAAATATATTTTAAAAACCCCACTAACGCTAGAAATGCACCTCTTTTTACTAAAATTTTTACTAAATTTTAATATTTCTGAATATATTCTAGATTTTTTGCTTTTTTGAAGTAAAAAAAAGGCCTTCACCAGCAGAAATAAATGCCCATTACTTAACGTTTGGGCAAAATGCCAACGTGAACGCATTAAATTCCGAAGTTTTTTACTCGCAAAAGAGAACTGTTGTAGTCGATTTCATTTTATGTTTTTATTCGTTTATTTATTGACAGAAATTATTTTATGAAGCAAATATTTTATTTTTATTACTAGTTTTTGTTGTTATATTCTTAGTTTTATTAATGATTTCAGTGGCGTTCGGAGAATGGGCGTCACCCGGTGTGGTAATTCGTGGTATCATTCCTCCCCTTCCCCCAGAAAAAAGGTTGTTGTGTCGTATAAACTTGCAGTTTCTATCAGGGATCTGGAGCAGCCACGTTTTTGAGTTGCTCCACTCCGACTTCTAAATACTTGCTCCGGATCCGCTGCTGCTCCACTTCGTCTTTCCTATAATTTTAATAGATAACTTAATTATCTCCAATTTCTTTGCTCCAGCTCAGCTCCAGTTTTGAGCAAATTATCGTTTTTCCACGCTCCACTCCAGATCCCTGTCTTACATTATTTTCAGTAATGCAGAAAAAAACAGATATTTCATTTCATGTACATTGAAATATCATCAGTAAAATTATATAAATCAAGTACTATATGTATTTTTCAAAAACTCTTTATCTCATTTTTGGTGTCACCCTAAACACCCCCCAAAGTGTGTCACTCGGGGCGGACCGCCCCCCTCCCCCCAGTGACACTACTGATGAATGCAACGAAATTTTATAAATATTCGTTTAAATCTGCTTATATTTGATGACTGATGAATTGAGAGAATGATAAGTTTTTTTTATTATTATTTTAACCATTAAAAATGAATGTAAGGGAAAAAAGGATGTTGATATGCCAAAAAATTGCTTTCATTAGCTCTGATCGAACTTTTTGTCTTTAGTATCAAAAATGAATATTCATATGCTTACAATGTAAGCAATAGTCGTTTAAAATAATTTAGACCACCTCTACTAAAATCGATGAGTTAGAAAAATGTTAGAATGTTTAAATACCACTTTAAAATTTTACCCTTTTCGAAACTTCTCCTTCAAGAAAATAACTGTTAGTCATTTAATATCTGTAAACTCCCAAGTGATTATGAGTGCTAGAAATTTTAACTGCAAGTGAGTGCACAACATAAACTTAAATTATTCATTATCTCGTTTATCTCCGCTGAAATATGGCATTAACAATGATGTGAGCCGCGGGTTAAGGTCGCATTAGAAACTCCAATTGAAGATAATGTGAAGATGAAAATGCTTTTTAAAGTTTTTCGTTCTTATATATAGCTGAATTCTGAACAAAATAATGAAATTAGTTACTTGTTATAGATGAAAATTTGAAAAGTGCCCTTCAGTTTTTTGCGTATGAAATGAAAACGTACTACCTGTTGCGGATGTTCAATCGTATTGCATTCACAATTTCAGCATTAGCATTAGGTAGAATTGCGCTTAATTATATTAGTTATCAAAAACAGCACTTACTATGCGATAAATAGCTTTACAGGAATTGTATTTGCATATAATAATAATTGAATCAGAGTTATTTAAAATTTAAAAGCACGGTAAAGTTTTCTCTTTCGGTTAAATTTGGGGTTTTTATTACCATAGGGACATTTTGATTCGAGTATCTGATTTGATAACTTTCTTAGTAGCTTTGGATTATTAATTACTTTCCGGAAACGTCAGTTATCAAAAGAAAGTGTTGCATCATACTTTATCAGGTATTATAATGAAATTTCTCATTTACGTTTCATGATCCAGGGCTGAAACTGTTCCGAGGCTACCCTGGAATTCCGGGTTTTTTTCATCGGGCGTAACCCGGAATTTCGGTGCTTGGACGTGATGAGTTACATATGTAAAACTCAATTAACGCAATAGCTCTTTTCGTGTTCAATGGAAATAAGCAGAGTTTTCAACTGTAGGGAGAAGGTGTTTTCAAATTATAGCAAATGAAGATGTACGCAACGAACTACGAACATCGAGCAAGCACGCACGTGTTTGTGCTCAAAAGCAAGAGCGATCGCTAACGGAGCTTCCCCTGTCTTTTCCTCCTAGGAGGTGCCGATGAACCAAAAAAAAGTAAAAGTAAAAGCGCTAAATACGCTACACGGATTGGCCCTCAATCAAATAAACAATCTCAAATCGTCTTTTTTGCAACGAAAGCAATCTTGTAAACCACGTGTAATAAAAAAAGTATGTTCCGTTCCGATGATTCATCTTTCGCCTACTTGGACTTCGTTCTCTTTGTTGATGTCAGGTAAATAATTAATCCCTTTATTTTGATGCAAAGAGACCATTACACCTTAATTTTTTAAATTCATTTATTTCAGATCAAACATTTTGTACTTGTAAAATAAAAATATCCTAATCACCTATCCTGCGCTATTTTGAAAACGAGTTGTTTTTTAAAATATGCGCACGAAGTAGAAATAAACATTTTTAAAAGAATGAAAATATAATCTTCAAAACGTATTTGGGATCGCAATTGCTCATTTTGAATTATTGTCCGCTTTTTCTATCGCGATTTTTATTAAGAGTTCGTTTTTGCCTTTGCTAATTGTGTTGCTCCTGTTTCTTGTTTATAATTTTAATAGCAATCTAGATAAGGGGGGGGGGGATATTCGTTAATTTCCGCTAAAACAAATTCAAGGAAAAGAGGAGAGGCGCTTGTTCGGTATTTTACTCTCCTAGTTTCATGGTAAAATAACGTTCAAAAGCGAAGGTTGTTTTTTCTTTTTTTTTAATTAAAAGAATCTTCGTTTCTAGACATTTCGCCGTAAAAATGTTTTGATAACAACACTACACATTGAAAGCTTAAATTCTGTACAAAATGTAAAGCATTATTTTTTATCTAAAAATGCTTTGTAGTAATAAACCTTTGGATGAATACATTGAAAACTAATTTGCTGGAAATTTAATGAAACCTCAGTTTTTTTACCAATGGTAATTAGATAGTAAAAGCAATGATCCAGTGTCTTTTCCACATGGACTGGAAGGCCTATTGAAATATGATTCTTATTGCTTTAATAGTTTTTGTGTTATGAAAATTTTTGGTTTTGACAAAAAAAAAAAAATCTTTATTAATTTCCATAATTTGGTAAACTTTCAAAATGACCGTTTCTCAAAATATAATTTAGTATCTTTAATGAATGTAAGCTGCATGCTGCATTATTAGAGATTGCTCTCCTCCAGTGACATATTTAATGTGCTTCTTTTTTAGGAAGAATGCTCAGCAATTTTGTTTCTATTCTAGTACATATGTTACCGTTAAAGTATGAAATCCGTTATTTTATAGAATACCTAGTTATTCCATGAAATAACTGATCGTGTCCGTTAAAGTGTAAAACTCTCTTGTATTTCATGGTTTAACTAGTCATTTCATAGAATAACGATCTGCAGCCCGTTAAAGTGTAAAATAATCTATATCATATATCTCGCACGACAAAAACATTTACCTTCCACCCCTACTGCATTTATGAACTATTCCAGGCCATAGGGAGAGAACTTGTTTTGTATATTCCCGATCCCAGTTCAGTATCTGCCAACAAAAATTAATTAAAATCGAAGAAGTACCGGATGTAGAAATATCGCTCCGGTCGGTTGCTACAGCTCAAAGTTTAGGCACTGGTCAGGGATTTAAAAAATGTTCGTGTAAAACCCAGTGTGTCAACAAAAAATGTTTTTGTTTTAGAAATAATGTTCTTTGTAATTCCAAGTGTCATTTTAGTAATCCTTGTTGTAACAAATGATTTTATGGTACGTTTCCATAAATACCATTTATACGTTGCATAAATTAGATGAATTGCTTCTTTTCCATTTTAATTGTCTCTCATTAGTTAATTTATAGAATACCTAGTTATTTCATAGAATAACTAGTTAAAGTGTCAAATAAATAACATATTACACACTTTAACGGACACGATCAGTTATTTCATGGAATAACTAGGTATTCTATGAAATAACTGCATTATATACTTTAACGGTAACATATGTAATATAAACAATGAATAAAAGCTTCAAGTTTGGAAAATGGGGGAGGGGGGGGGGGGGGGTAAGTCAACGATTTTTGTTATGCCTCTTTTAGCTTATCAACCTTCATGCTCATAACACTTTTCAGGGTTTTGGGGTCTGAGTGAGTTTTACATCGCGTAACTCTCTGGTTGATTATATATTTCAAACTTAACAGGTAGGATATTAATAAAAGAAGAAGTGTCTGACTATATTTTCTTAAATTTCAAAGAAACATTAAACTTTTGAGTATATTATTACTCTCGAGTCTTAAGATTTGCGTGACTGATTTGATAATTAATTATGCACAGCTACTAAAAAAATTACTTTCCGGAAACGTCAGTTGTTACAGGGAAGTGTTACATCATACTTTACCAGGTATTATCATTATGCAATTTCTCATTTACGTTTTATGAATGCAGAATTCTCTGGTTAATAATATAATGCAAATTTACCAGGTAGGATATTAAAAACATAAAACGTATCTGACTATATTTATCGTAAATTTCAATAAAACATTACATTTTTGAGTCTATTATTAAGATAAAACTTTCGCTAATGTTTAATGTTTATTTTTAATTGAAACTTTTTTCTCTTTTGTTAATGTTGAACATTCCTTTCTTATTGAAAATATACTTTATTGTAATAAATTCAACTATGAAAAACATCTGCCATAGTCATAAAGTGTTTAAATTAAATGTTCTATAAACTAGGAAAATGTCTGGTTAAAAATATAGAAACATTAAATAGTTTAGAAAACTAAACATTTTGGGTTCTGTCTCTATATGTTAGAGTATAATAATTAAGGAATAAAGTTTAAAATGCTGGAGGGGTGTTATTTTTCGAATAGTACTTTATTTACTGATAAATTTGCTAAACACCCAAGACTTTATTAATGTTTAAAATATTTTTCATGCAAATGCGGAAAGCAAATAATGATTAAAGAAAACATATATTCAAAGTTTTATGAAATTTTTTTATGCAGTTAACTTTGTTATACTTCGTAAGAAGAATGTCATAAATTCGTTATATTTATCCTTATGGCCTAATAATATTGAGCGAAATTTGTTTTCGTCATCACAGAATAGCACTTGTCAAGCGTATTTTCTCATTTAATTAATCATCATCTTACAGTCTTATTATCCCCAAGAGAAGAAAATTTAACAATAAAATCCAATAATGCTATTAATAATAGTTTCATAACACAGAATGCGTCAAATGTAAACTATGCAAAACCTATGGTTAAAACTCGTATTATGATAAAAAAGGATTTTATTTTTAAGTTACAAATGAAATTTCTAAACATTTAAATCATCATGATGAACCATGCTTCAAATAGTGAAGTTTTATGAATAACTAGTTTTTTTAAGCGCAGAAAGATATAAAATAGCAATCGAGGCAGGGGATTTTCATAGCTCACCGGACATTGACGTAACCGCAAAGTTCGAGTTTTTGGAATGTGCTTTTTATAGCTTTTTATTAGATTTCTTATTTTACTCTAATGAAACTTTTCAAGTATGTGATCACTTTTGCAAAATTTCATAAAATATTTATAAAAAAGTTTTATTTAATTTTTCGCTATAATATACTAATAAATTCTATAATAATGAAAATAGAAACGATGTATAGCATATGATACAGCAACCAACTCTCTAATAAACCTGTATAGTTAAGACTGCTGACTCTCTATTAATTAAAACCGGACCTTATTCCGCAATTCATTTCGCTCGATAATCAAAACAGTTATATTCTTTAAAAAAAACATGATTCTGATGGAGTTATCATAAGTAAAACTTAGATGCTTCGGTACAGTTTGATCGTCATCACAAACATTTTTTTCCATTGATTGCAAATGAATTAATACAATTATTAAAAATATTAATGTGGCATCAGAGGAGCTTTAAAGTATGTTTTTCTAAAGCAAGAAAACAATATTGCATTGAAATCAAACTTAAATGAATATTGTTTTATTTATTATTTTCACTTCCGTACAAATGTGTCTAGTTATTGTTTTGATAGTGTAAAAGTGATTAAAGTTGTACAATTTTGCGGCATTGGAACTAAAAACGTCACACATAAATTCAGCTTTCTACTCTTATACCAAAATATAGTCTTTCGCAGATAGAACTTGAAATAAGGGTTTTCATCTTCTTTTTGTTTGTTGATTTTATAAAGTTTCTATCTATAATTTTAGTATTTTTTTAAAATCTCCACATACATATTAGTTTTAATGAATTGCCGTGATTAAAATGGGAATAAAGACCAAAAAATAGCTAAATTAAATAAAATAATCTCGAAAAAAAACCCCTTCGCTTAGGTTAATTGCTTTATATATTACATTTCTATACACAGTGCGCAGACGCAAATTCTGAGCAAAATAATTTTTGTGCAACGGCTTCCGGTCAAAGCCAAAAAACAAAAACATAGTCATTGTAGAAAAATTAAATTCAGAGTTACTGAACAAAACTCCGCGGCTGAAAAAAAATATCTTTTGATTTTTCAAATACTTGATTTGATGAAATTTTTCGATTTTGAACTTGACACAATTCACTTAATTGTGTTTTATTAAAAGAAATAAAACGACGGTGCACTGTTATATGCGTCTAAAGTTACAATGAATAATTTTGTTTTGTTGTTACAAATCGTGTATAAAATTTTGATAGTAGAACATGAAGTAGACAGGTGCAGAAAAGAAATTATGTAACACGTGTTTCGACGAATGGACTAAAGCCAAGAATAACTTTTTGATTAGTTTCTAATACTCAGATACTTGATTCATGACTTATTTCGGTTTTAAGTGTGACGATTCAATTGATCGTTGTTATTATACTATAAATTAAAAAGATGCATTAATTATGCATCCCATATTATAATAAATGCTTTCGTTTTGATATTCATTCACAAATAAGGTCACGCTTCGAGGAAGGAGGGAAGTTCAAGAAATTGTGACAGTTTGTGGCAAGGGGAAAGGAGGGGGTAGCAAGAAGTATGACATCACAACATTTAGGTTAAAATAAAACTATTTAAAATTAGCAGATTAAATATGTTTCTTCTTTATTTCTATTTTTTTTTGTACGTATTCTCATTGATTTCATTTTTTATCGAAAATACCGATGTTGCTTAAGGTTTGAATTAACTTTGAGTTTAAATTTAAAAGGAAATATTCCTGGGCATTTATACTTTTAAGGCAAACTAGCTCGGATAACTTTTTCAGAATTGAACAATTAATATTTTTTACTTTTATATACCATTTTTTTGTAAACCTTAATCACATTTTGTATAAATTACGTATACATATAATCATTAATGCAGCACTATGTTTCTGAATGGCAAGTACATATGCCTGCGTAATATAACGTGATATGTGACAAGGGTCAGGGGCATGTTGAAGGGTGACATTATGTGACAAAGGGGGAGGGGGTTATATATAATGATAAAAATGTGACATTTATGAGCCAAAGTAGATACATGCAAACAAAGTTCAAATATGTTATGTTTTGCAGATTAGACTAAAGTCAAACATAACTAATTGCTCAGCCAATTTTGTTTTCGTAAAATTTGAGTTTCGATTTCCATCACTCTTTTATAATTTAATTAAATTGATCTGTTCTTTAAAATTGGTTTCTTTTGTATGCTGACTTCGGCAGCATAGAAAACTTTCGTAAGCTTACTGTAATCTGATAACGATGGGAATTTTGCTTAATCCTTTCACTGGCAATTAACAGAATGCTTACTTATGCTGAGAAATATATAAATGCCTTAGCGAACGAAATTGAAATTCTAGTTTAACCGAAACTGGTAATTATGATGAATTAGTAAGTGATTTTAGACCTGCACAAAGTGGATATAACAAATAAGTTGGGCTTTTATTTTCGAGAATGTTTGCAATTTAGAAATAAAAGGGCAATTTCAGAAATCAAAATTTATAGTCAATTATTAGCATGGCTTTAAAATAGCTGTATTATGGAAATGTTTTAAAGCGAAATATCTAAATTGCAATTAATTCATAGATTTAATCAGTCGGCATCGTCAATGTTCTTGCTTCTCGCATGTTTCATTACTACAGATATTCATATTAGACTTCAGTTATAAGTGCAATTTAAACAAATTAATCATGGGATGATGCGTTCAGTAAAGAAGCATGAGTTATTAAAAATACTATGCTGTTCAATTCGCGGAAAACCAAAATACTTTCTTTTGCCGAAAGTGGCAGTCATTATTGCTGTAGTTAGTTATGATCATCATTCATACAATCATAATTGCTATTTTCATTATCATATATCATTATAATTTTCATTAATACATTTTTATTTCAATTGGAATTTTTTTCCTCCTGTATAGAGGTTTTATACATAGTTTAAATATTTTTTACCTACTGGATAATATGCATCAAAATTATTGCTTTCTATTTGCATTAAGCTCCTTTGCATGTCAGCTCAAAAGTTTTTAAAATTTACTTACTCAGTAGCAACATATATTGAAAAAAATTATATTTTGTACATACCAATGTAGTATTTAAAGCTTTAAAGCATAAAATTGTTACTTTAAACTTCTTACATGTGTTACGTTTAACTATTAAAATTTTCCTTTTCGAGTTCCTTGTAACAGACCAATTAAACGGGGGAAAAAAGAAGCTATTTTTATAATTGTTAGCAGGGATATGGAGTAGTCACTCGGCGCGTTTTGAGTTGCTCCACTCCAGCTCCACTCCGACTTCTAAATACTTGCTGAAGCTTCGCTCTGTGCTCTGAACAATTTTAACAAATTGTATTATGTATCTCTTTTTTTTTAGTTAATTATTTTTTTACATGATAGAAAATTTAAGAAGTAAAAAAAATAATAAAAGAACAAAGCAGTGGAGCACAAGATTTTTTTTTCTTGCTCCGCTCCGGTTTCAAATAAAACCTCGTACCTCCACTGCTCCGTGCTCCTGCACTAGGCTCCTCTCCAGATACCTACTTGTTAGCTCATTTAATAAGTTTACGGACCATGGTCACCTAGTGGTTAGGATGTCGGATTTCCAACCGGAGAGTTTTGTGCTCTATGCCCGACTCGCTGAAAACCACCATGTACGCTTGGGATTAACTGAATGTAAAACCCGTGGACCCTGAAGTCCAGAGGAAGTTCCGAAGTTACCGGAGGGTGGGGAATTTCCCTTCCCTTCACTCTTAGGTCAAAAAAGGAAAATGACGTATTTGTGGTGGCGCCATCTAGTGTCATCCGAATACATAAGCTGCGCTTGAGAGAAATCGTACTTCCTCCCTTGTGGTGTTCATTAACGGGAACGGAAAGGAAAAACAGAAACAGCTCCTTGTCTACCGTAATTCCTGGTTCTTCTGCTAGGGCTTGGATATCCAAGCAGTATTAACAACAAAAACAAAAACAACAAATTAAATTTATTAAATTATGTTTGCTGGTGTTCCGGAGCGATTTATTATTTCATGCATTGTAGAAAAGATATTTCGAAACGGTTTATTATGCTGTTGGCACATTTACAGCGTTATTTTCGCTGTGCTCACCCAAACAAATGAGTAATGTCTGTATAAGGGGCATTGTTGCATGTGTTGAAATACAGCTACCCAGAAACTATTGTACTATCTGTTGGTGCATTTGCTTGCTAGTTTTGCTTTTTTCTTTTTAATTGTTAATTTTTTGTTACGTTCCCTACTTTAAACTCAATTAAATGTAGAAGGCTCTTCGTAAGGAATTCATCACGTATTGGGGAATTAACGGAGCTTTTCCAAGGAAAAAAAAAACAATATACTTGATGACAAATTTACTAAAAATATACTTTGTACCCATCAAAATATGAGAATTCCATTGGCAATTTTTTTATTGGGTGCTTTTTAATGAAACTGATAAAAAATAAATAATGAAAAACATTATACTTGACACATTCATTGTATTATTTGCGCTACTTTTTCTCCACAAATTTATGAAAATGATGTCTCAGACCTTTCATCTCCTGAATCAATTTATTTGGGTTATTTTCAGACATTTCTTGTAACGAGGTTCATTGTCTGCACGAAGATTGCGTGCACTCCTAATTACACGTATAATACTTTTTCAAAAATAGTAATATTGTTGGAGAAACAAATATTTTACGCTATATTTTTACGTATTTATTTTACAATCTGCTTTAGCCATGAAAAAGTGGACTGTGTTTGAAGAGAATCGTATTTAAGGTTAATCAAGGAATGTTTTTATTTCCGTTTTCGAGAAACGTGCAAAGAATGCTATAGATCAGGGGTCTCCAAACTTTCCAGCCTTAGGGCCATATTGATTACTCCAGTAAATTCCAAGGGCCAAAACCATATTATCATTAATTGTTGCCGGTGGTAAAAAGTTGAATCAGTCCACTAGTGGTGTAAAATATGATTACTTTTTTGCCAGATGCCATTAGCGACGGGGAAGCTGATGTATTTTCTGTATCGTATGGGTATCCGTTATAATGGGGTACCCGCATCGTATCGCCATAGTAATCATTGATTACAAAAGTAATGAAATACACAAGTAATCATTGATTACTTTTTTCTTCAGTAATCGTTACTTCGGTTCCTAACGAGTACTCAAGTAACGAATGAGTATTTTTTTACATGAAAAAAAAAGTCCGAAAAAGTACGCCACGTTTAAAAAAGGCTGCAAATCGAACTAAAGTCCGCAAAACGGCAACACTGCATATTATTAATTTTCCTGTCATTATCTGTAATTTCTAGATTAGTCGTAGAGTACGAGCGAGCCATGAGGAGTAACGTGACAGGACATCTGGTGGACACAAGCAGAAATAGGTAGTACCTTCTATCCCTAACAGATGGCGCTAATAGCACTTACAGAATAATCTCGTTGGTTCGATAAAGTTCTGGTGTCTTCCACTCACTTCTAGATGGCAGTAAGTGAAATATATAAGAAGGCTAGTGGCGCAACCACAAGTCAGTTCCTATGACACTGCTGTGAAATAAAATAGTGCGTACCTCCTTAAAACGTGTTTGTGCGTGTTTAAGTTTAAGACATCTTTGTAACAATATTTTTATTTGAATTGTTGCTTTTGTGTGTGATTTAGTAGAATGGAAAAGAAGCGAAAAATTGATAGTGAATGCAGAAAATTCAAAGATCAGTGGAACATTCAGTATTTCGTAATTGAGTCCAGTAACAAGGCGCTATGTTTGATTTGCAATGAAAGCATAGCCGTTCTCAAAGAATATAACATTAAACGTCATTATGAAGCAAAACATTTTCAAAATTACTCAAAATATACAGGAAGTTTGCGGACAGAAAAATTCGAAGCTATGAAGCGCGGATTGAAATCGCAGAAATCTTTATTTACAAAACTCAAAACTGAACAAGAGGCTGCAACTCGTGCCAGCTTTCGTGTGGCTCTTGAAATTGCAAAACGTGGAAAACCATTCACCGATGGAGAAATGGTCAAAGAATGCATAATCGCAGTAGCCGAAGAAATGTGCCCTGAAAAGGTAAATTTATTAAAAACTGTCAGTATGTCAGCAAACACTGTGGCTCGAAGGGTAGAAGACATCGCTGAAAATATATCCTCTCAACTGTTCAACAAAAATTTACATGTTGAGTGGTTTTCTTTGGCCTTGGATGAGTCAACGGATGTGTCAGATACTGCTCAGGTGTTGATTTATATTCGAGGAGTAGATAAAAGCTATGAAGTGCATGAAGAACTTCTTGATATGTATAGTATTCATGGCACAACTACTGGTTCAGATATTTTTAAAGGAGTTGAAATGGCCATTAAGCAAAAGAACCTTCGATGGAAAAACTTGAAATGTATTACAACTGATGGAGGCAAAAATATGAGTGGGAAAGATAAAGGAGTGGTCGCTCTTGTGTCAAAGGCTGTAGAAAATGACGGTGGTTCAAAACCAATAGTCTTACATTGTAATCATTCATCAACAGTCTTTGTGCGGAAAATGTTTGGATATGTCTGAAGTTCTGAAACCAGTCATATCAACTGTTAATTTTATCAGATCTTTTGGGCTGAATCACCGACAATTCGTACAATTTATTAAAGAGATTGGAGAAAATGACTTACCTTATCATACTGCCGTACGTTGGCTTAGTTGTGGGAAAGTCCTTCAGCGCTTTTTTGAACTTCGAGCAGTGATCGAATTTTTTTTGAATGAAAAGCATCGCCCTCTTACTGAATTGCAAAACAACGCATGGCTGTGGAAGTTAGCATTCTATGTTGATTTGATAAAACATGTGAACGAACTGAATTTGAGATTGCAAGGAGAAAACCAGCATCTTCCTGATTTATACAATAATATCAAATCATTCCGGAAGAAATTGATACTGTTTCAATCACAACTACGAAGTAAATGTTTTTCACATTTTAAAACGTGAAATATTTAGCCACACCACTGAGACCGAGTTTCCTATCGATTTTGCAATCGAAACTTTGAGTGCTTTGAAAATAAATTTTGATACTCGTTTCTCGGACTTTGATGCCATTGCGAATCAAATTAAGATTTTTCAGAATCCTTTTGATACTGACATTGAAACCCTAGCCCCGGAACTTCAAATGGAAATGATTGATCTACAGTGCAGTGATATAATTAAGAACAAATATCAAAACTTATCTTTGTTGGAATTTTATAAGTGTCTTCCACTGACACAATTTGATAATTTGCATAAATTTGCTCGTGGGCTGTTTTCTGTTTTTGGTACTACTTATTTGTGTGAGAAGACCTTTTCCAAAATGAAGTACACAAAAAATGTTTACAGATCTAAATTAACTGATGAGCATTTTAAATCTCTTTTAATAATTGGTACAAGTAAAATTAGTCCACAACTACAAACTATTGTTAGTGGAAAATCTCAATTACATAAATCTCATTAGTATTTCATATGTCGTTATGCTTGTTATAAGTTATCTTTTCATTTAAAATGTATAAAATGTTAGTTGGATTCATTTCAATAATTTGTTAGTTAGTAAATAATAACCTACAACAATGTTATGAGTAGTTAGCCCATGACCATATCAATGTAGATGTCATATTAATAATTATTCAACATAAAAATAGATTACTTCAGTAAACTTAATTTAATTTGCTATAAAAAATAAATATGTTCTCTAGAAGGAGTTTTCTTTCAAGTATGCTAGCTCTCCGCGGGCCGGACAAAATCTGTCCGCGGGCCGGATGTGGCCCTCGGGCCGTAGTTTGGAGACCCCTGCTATAGATAATCTAGGTGTAGGAGTTTTCTATACGTAATCCACAAAAGATACATTTAGTAAAATACGAATTGATGTATACAACCTTTTTATTTCTTCGCCTTCCAGATTTTACATAAGAAAGATAGGTATAAATTTTTAATATTTTGTAGTGGTTAACGATAATAAACATACGAAACATAATTCAAATACATTACGAGAGTTAGGCTGCCAAAGGTTTTTTCTTCATGAAATTGAATATACACAAGTTTTTATATTCGTTCAATAAATACAGGGAAACAATTGCGTATAAATGCTGCATCAAAGTATCCTAAAAAGCTTGTATAATTAAATTAGAAGTAGAAATTTTTATTATGCATTTATTGAAGTTATGAAAGTTATCTTAGTTTAATCGAACTGAAAAATAAATAACGTATGCTCCCTTTTCAAAAGTCTAATTTTATTGATACTACTTTAAGAGTGACCCGGATTCGTTCTTTAATTCAGTGGAATAAATGAGCTAAATATTGTTGATATCTCTTGAGATGACCCAAAAATCACGTTAGGGGAAACTGTCATCGCTAGGAAATTTTAGTCGCTTTAAAAGCACTTCACATTGTGTTCATACGGGAGATTATTAAGTTGGAGAGCAATTTATAACTGAGTGTTATGGTCACGTCGATAATAAAATAAAAATAGTTTTATGGACGTATCGAAACAAGACGTCAAACTTGTATCTGTTGCTAAGGTCATTTAGTTTAATTGAAGGTTATATTTGTTTGGTAGAATATTTTTCTGGTTATGTGGTTAGTTTGTGACTTTTTGCGTGTTTGGATATTAGCGCTCATTTTATTTTCAAGAGTTATTTTACCGTCTAGTTAATGCTTTATTTAAGCAAAAGGATTTATATAAAAATATATGTTCGAAAAATATTAATACTTCGTATGCTGATCCTTGCTTAGCTTCTGCTAGGAGCTAAGCAACTGACTTTACTTTAAGCGACCTTCATAAATTTCTTCCATGATTTGGGGGAGTTGTGATACTAAAATCATCAGAGTTCATGATGGTGGAGAAGGTGTGATGTGTGAGGAAGTGAGCTTGGAATGGTAGTCCGTTTAATGTGCCCATTCTTCATTCCTGAAAGTATTTAATGGTATTTTATGCTCAGTGCCTTATACTCAATGTCTATAAACTTCTCATGTACAAATAAATCTTTTTATGCTGAGTTAAACTCTTTAGTTTATTTAGTTATCTACATTAGCTTTGAAAAGAAAAAAAATGATAAATCTTATTGCAATAGAGGACGTGTATTGAACTATTTGCAATTGTTTTCTAATTCTTGAGACGGTTTTGTCATCATTATATTTCTTAATGCTGCTGGACTAAACGTTTTTAGAGATTACCTTTTTGTCGGTACTTTTACTATGCGAACGACTCAAGTTGACCACCTGTCTAGGTAATCATTTAATCAAGCAAATGTCATCAACATCAACCCGGAAAGCAGTTGTGTTTTTGCTGTAAAAGTTTAGAAGCTTCTTTATTTTCATCAAATAAGTTGCTCAATTTGTAAGTAATAAGCTGCCACAAGGAACTACTTCTTCCGTCTCAAGTCCTAGAAAAGAAACTTTTATTGACGTATAAATGTTTCGGGAAAATCTCGGTCTCCATTCTCAAGTCAAGAATGCTAGTGTTTGATAACACTTTTTATTGCTTCTTTTTACTATAACATACTCGATACACATGTTAATTTTGTTCTGGGCAAATCTCGGGCCCAATTCCAAAGACATAGAATATCGGGATTGTTCTGATGACTAAGTTGCTAATGTTTTAAATCTTAATGTTCTGATTTATGGAATAGTCGCAAAAATTTTTGAAATAAATGTTTTAAAACAACGTACTAGTATAATAATCTCTTGTGCCGCTAAAAAAATCAGTGCTGTTTGGAGAACAGTCCCATCCTGAAGCCAGAAACGTTCATACTTGATGTCGCGGTTTTATGATATGTATGTATATATATTGACCTACGTAGAGCTTCTTGTAATTCACGAATGTCATTGAAACATTGCATATACGTTATATCGGCCATGAGGAAAATAAATATGCAAGAACTGAATAATAGTTCAAATTTTTACCATCAGGTGAGAAGAGCGCGAATGAAGAACAAAAACCAGATTTAAAATAAAAAAACTTGATTTTATTCCAGAATTTGTTGTGATGATGCAACTAGAATGCACATTCATGTTCAAAGCATGTTTAGTGTGTTTAACAGTAGCGCGAAGAAAAAAAATCAATTGTGTCAACTTGGAGATGAACATTTCAATTGATGAAGTTGAAAGAAAAACTCACATGGGCGACAATTGTTAAAACTGTAATTTTTTACTGCAGATTTCTTTCCCGCATGCTTATATAACGTTTATACCAAGTTTCAATGGCATCCGTCTCTTTGAACAAGCTATACGTAGGTCGAAACGTGGCAACTTTAGTTATAACCACCGTGTAAGGTGAAGCCGCAGAGTTGACGCACAATTAGAAAACATGATAAAAAAGAATAAAAATGTTAATTTTTTGCCAAACTTTCGGCGAATATTATAGATTATATTCCTTCTGTATGCATTACGCTATAAATTAAAGCCACAGCTTGAATAAAACTAAGACGCCAATTTTTCGCTTATCTCCTTATAGGGCATGTCAGATTGCGCACATTTGTGGTGTACACACGATAAATGGTTTTAGATTATAAGAAGATTATATTAATGATAACTGCAAGTGAATTGTCAAAATTGTTGAAAAAGCGTTTGCTTAAAAAGTATCTTGCAATGCTCACATCACAATGAAAATCAGAGGAACAGTAAGGAAAATTCAAGCCCTTATATTTGAAAAGCAAACAATAAAAACGACGTTGTGTCATACATCTTCAGAGAAAAAAACTTATAAATTCAAGTAGACACTGTGCTGTAGGGGCTGTACAAATATGTGAAATCGCGGTGCACTCACACCTCTCTTTCCCTCCAAAAATTAAAGTGCGCCATGTCCCCAGGACTCCCTGGCGCCTGCGTAATCTCCCCAGGACTTTATATATTATTATAATAATATGTTGATTTAATAAAATGTTTTTCCATTACTTAAAATCAGTTTGTTATTTTTTATATAACCAATTAAAAAAACGTCTTACACTGGTTCCTCTCATCGATTCCAATACCATAAAATGCTTTCTGCAAATGAGTGAAAAGTTCTGAAGTGAAAAAAAAAATATTTGTTTGTTTTATTATTATTTTCTTTTTTTCTTTTCTGGTTATTTAGTAACTTTTCTTATAAAAGGTGAGCTCAAAATAATGCCACAACGTAACTATCTGAAAACTTTCTACACCTTTTCATAAGTTTTTGATTTACGTTTTGAGGTTTTCAAAAAAAGTTGCGATCTAAACGTTTATGGACAGCTGCACTGGATGAAACGAAAACTCATTTTTTTTTTGTTTCTGGATAAAATATTTTCCGACTACTTGTTTATTATTTTGTGTTAATAATGATAATACCACAAGCTGCTGGTCACTGAGTGTGCAATATGTTTTAAATATAATTCCTGCAGTTATACATATAGCGTTAATATTATCTGTATATATCTCTTTCGTTTCTCTTTATCCTTGACCCCTGTATTTTATAGGAATTGATGGGGTTCAAATGCGATATGTTAAAACTATACGCAATGTTATGTAAAAGTTAGTTACTATACTTCAAATAAGACCTGCGGGCTTTTATAAAGTAAGCACGACAATAATGTAACGAAATTTATGCAGTATCCTAATTTACTATGAGTTTGTATGAGACTTTAATCATTTTTTCTCAATGACCAAAAAACGTGCACAGAAGAGACAAAATAAAAATAAAAATTTCAATAGTGTTTTGTATCTACATTTTTGTTATCCGAAATCATTAGGAAATGCTTTTCACACATTAAAAGTTTAATTCTTATCTTGTATATTTGAGCATTATTGAGTTTTGTTTGATGTAATTATATTCATATATATTTTTAAAAATTACTTATCCATCTTTTATTTCAAAGGCATTAAAAGCAGGGATCGGAAGGAAAAGGAGGAAAACGGAGAAACGAAATTTTGCTCGAAAATGGAGCGGAGCCGGAGCGAAAATACGGATCAGAGCTAGAGCGGAGCCGGAGCAAGTATTTAAAAGTCGGAGCGGAGATCCTAAAAATAAAAAAAACTGGTTCCTACAGATAGATCCCTGATAAAAATTAAGATAAAAATAGACAATTCAAAAAAGTTTCGGGTAACAAAAGTTAGAAGTTAAAAAAATGAAGATAATATAAATGAATTCATAGAAATACAAAATAAATAAGACTTCTCCGGTTGGAAAAATAAAATGCACACATACGCAAAGCGTACCAATAACAAGTTATAAACATAAAAACGTACCGATAAAAAAGTAACAAGAACACAAAAAGCATCAATAAATGAAGCAATCAGTGTAGAAATCGCAAGGGTAAGAATTGAATCTTGTAGTAAACATTCTTGAAGAGCAAGAAACGTACAGCATTAAATAACTTGATTTAACAGTGAAAACAGAGTATTGCACTAGCTTCCATTATCACAAATGCCAACATGCTTTTATTTATAATGCTATAACCCAAAAAGAATAAGTAATAGATAAACTCAATGTTCAAAATTTTATTGCATTATTTGCTTAAAGTGCGTATGAGAAAAAAAAAAATATATGCAAAATTTACATTTTAATGAGCTTCAATCTTTTCAAAAATGTCCCGTGGGTAAAATTCGAGATGTGAACTAATATCAACCAATAGCAGGTTGATATAATAAAATATATCAACCTGCACCGCATTTCCTGCATTTCAGAAATTATATCATATCCTTGGAGAAAATATGCCTTGAGTAACATTTCTGAAAGCGTTAGGCGTTGGAGAAAGATAAATTTATGATTCTCATTAATTTTTTAATGAAAAAGAACTTTTCACAGAAGAATATAAAACGATTTTTGATATAAGAATAAATTTACGATGATAATAATTTGTACTAATAATCGATTATTTGCTGCAATCTGCTTTCGGCTAAATGTGAATATTTCATGTCAAGTTATCTTTATTATATACAAATGACATTAATGGTCTATATAATTCCAGACGGGCTTTCCTACTCAATAAGCAATATAAGCACACATGGGTAAGAAATATTTATAAAAGTTTAAAATACGTAACATGAATTGTTTTTCTATTTAATATCACGTTTTAGCAAAAATTTAAAATGAGTCTTACCAGAGCAATTTTATAGGTTACTTCATAAGTGTGGTATTGAAATAACTAAGTGTTCTTTTAAATACTGATATTTATCAAATGCAATGTAATATATAAATCTTCATCGTTTAAAATGTTCTGTTTCGTAGTAACCTGTTTAGCCTAATTTTCCGTAAAAGTAAAAGAAAAAAAAGAATGAAAGAAGGCCTTATGTATCGTAAAAATATCGTTAAAAATAGGGACACTCAAAAATGAGTTAAGTAATAAAATAAATATTGAAAAACAAAAAATAGTAGGTAGGGTTTTGCGATGGGGAAAATGTGTCTCTTCTCCCCCTCCCACTAACTTCTGAAGGAGTTGAGGATTGGAAAGATTTTTTTTTTTTTTTTGGGGGGGGGGGGGGGGTAATTCCAAAGATCTTAGCCCAGGAAATCTCATTTCCATACTTTCTTTTTTTGTTCAGTTTTGAACAGCTCAAAAAAACTTAATATTTTCCCCTATGGGTGGAAACTAAGCAAATTATCTAAACTCTGGGCATAAGATCCCATGTTCCTTTGAAAAAACTTATTGAAAGGAGCTCTCAATGGGAAGCATTTTTTTATTTGAACAATTCTTGTTCAATTTTGAACAGTTCAAAAAAATAACATTAGCGCCTTCGGAGAAATTTCAACCGTATATAAATCCTGTTCTAACCGACGGATTTTTTGGAACAAACTTTATCGAAAAGATGTTATCACATAGAACATGCACAGATATCATTGCGGTTGATGTAAAAGTCATAACCTTCCTTTTTTTTCGAAACAGAAAATGTGTTTTGTACCTATTAGTCTAAATATACCTTCATTAGTATTAAAATACTTCCAATAAACGAACAACAACAAGAGAAAACCTTACCATATGGTAGCTTTCATATGAGCTATTTTTTGATAAAGATTTGCCAAGACTGCTCAAAAAAAAAAAAAAAAAAAAGAAGAAGAAAGAAAAAAATCAAGGGGATTTTTAGATTGAACTTTTTTAATTTACATTTTGAAAAATGCTGAGAGCAATCGAGAAAAAAAAAAAAGATCATGATTGCTTGTTTGTAGAGATATTCAGATCTACGTCTGGAGGTCTATACTACTTGTAAAACATTCTCATTTCTCCAAAATTAGGAAATTGATGGTAGTGAAACTAAAGCAAAATAAAATATATCTTTTTAAAACGTCAATGTATTTTTAAACCTTTAGATAGATACAAAGCCTTATAATTTTTGTAGTCCTAAATGAAGATATCACATGCCGTACCTAGCTGCATATAATACGTACTCCGTATGGAAGAACACATTTCACGTGCAAGATGCAAACACTTGCTGTATTATAATGCCATTTAAAATGTATATTGAAATCAAATTGAATATCAAAACTTAACAGAATTCGAGATTTCTGTTCAAACTGTTTTGATTAATTTTATTATTTAGAAAATTTTAAAAAATTGAAGAGAACATTCTTTAGTATTCATTTTACATAGAATTTAGCATTAAAGGGACATTTCTACTAATAATGGTGAGTTTTGAAAAGCATTTTCAATTTTACAAGCAATTTGTCGTAAGTTTTAATCCTTGAAAACCGAAACGTTTTCTTCAGTTAAAACGTACTTTCCGAAAAGGTACATTTGAAAATAGTTACATTTGGAAGCATGCTTCAATTTCAGCTAAATAAACTCATATTTTTGCTAGTAATTTAAATCCATTCGTATAAATTTCATATTAATTACTTCGTCTTTTAAGATCAAAAAGATAGGATGCTTGATAGTTTTACAAATAATTCATGAGGGTATTTTAATCCGTTTTCTCAAAAGCAAGGAATTGAGATTAATTAGCTTAATTAAGATTATTCATCGTACATTGCAGTCACTAAGAAATAAATTTTCACATAGTCTCGAATATCTTTCTCTAATCTTTACTTATTTCTAAGCACATTCAGTTGAAGAGCTCTTTATTTTCTAGAAAATAAATAGATTTTGTTTCACAAGAATGAAGTTATTTAAAACTGACAAGATAGCTTTTGTCATTTCTTATGACGCAAAATGCAATTAGATTGTTTTATCATTGGGCATCGTCGGCGTTAGGGTAAAAGTCACTTAGTCAAAAAAAAAAAAAAATAAGAATAATAATAAAAAAATCCAGAATGCTGTGCATTGAATTAAAATTTGCAATACCTTATTTCATGACAAAAGCCAATTACAGTACTTATAAGTTACATAATTAAAAGTACGGGTCTCGGAAATGATGCTTATTGTTCTCCATAAAGATTTGAAACTTTAAATTGATAATATCTCAAAACTGGAGTGACCTTTACCAGAACTCCTACGATATATTTTCGTCAAAAACAAATGTATGTCAACGTTTTCAAAAAGTTTATACAAAATAATAAGTGTTAAGTACCGTGTATTAATTTCAGTCAGTATGCGCAGACTCGAGCTGAGCATGCGCAGCTGCAGGTATATATATTGTGTGCTCCTTGGTTAGGAGGGTTTTTTTGGATATGGTTACTATGTTGTTTGAATTTGATGGTGTTTCTGCAAAATAAACCTGTTATTGAATTTATACTATGGATTAATTTGAAGTTAAATTGAATATACAGTCCACTCAAAACATTTGGTCCGTGCGACCGGAATCTAAAATTGTTGGAAAGAACTGAATTGCGCTTCAATTAGTGAATTGTTTTTTTTGAAAATTGAAGGAAAGTTGTTTTTCCAAAGTTACAATGACGGCAGAAGAAGGTTTATCTTCCAAAGTCCCGATGACGGAAATTGGTGAATTAATAGTGTTAAATAGGAAAAGAGGAGGCATTCAAGGTCAAATAACAAGAATTGAGAAATTTGTGAATTCTGAAGCCCCGCCGGATATAAAAATGCTAGAATTGAAATTATGTTCTTTGAGAAACCTTAAGGAAAAATTAGATAATTTCAGAAATGAAAGTTTTAGTATTATTGTGAATGACAAGGAATTGGAAGAATTTGAAAAGACCGTGGTAGAAGTCGAGGATTATGCAGAAAAGATTGAAGTGAGTATTCTAAATTTGTTAAAGGTACAGAATGTTTCATTGAACATTTATGAAAATTTAGTTCATGAATCCTCCACAAATGCAAAAATTAAGTTACCGTCTATCTCATTACCACAGTTTTCTGGAAAATATAATGAGTGGTTAACTTTTAAATCGTAATTTATCAGTTTAATTGATAGTAATAATGAACTGTCAGATTCACAAAAGTTGTATTATTTGCAGTCTGCATTAATAGGAGCTGCAAAACAGTTACAAAATATTGATGATTCGTATTCTTCCTTATTTGAAGCATTGAAGAATAGGTACGAAAATAAGCGAATAATTGTTCAAAGTCATGTTTCGGAAATATTGAATGTAAATAAAGTAAAGTGTGAAAATCCTAAAGATTTACGTTATTTAACGGATAATTTGCTAAATAACTTAAGAGCGTTAAAACAGTTAGACTTGAACATGAATGCTTTATCAGAAGCAATTTTAATGAATGTTATGCTTCAACGGCTGGATGAAGAATCTAGAAAAGTATTTGAAATGTCTTTGAGCTGCAATGAACTTCCAAGTTGGAAAACCTTTATTGAATTTTTGTTAAAACGTATTCAAGCGCTTGAGAATGTTCAGCGTAGTGTTCCCGTTGGGAAAAATAAACTAGAATGTATAACCAAACAAAAAAGTTTTGTGGTACAAAATAATGATTAGTCTTGCCCTGTATGCAATGATAAACATTTAACTTACAAATGTAGGAAATTTTTAGGATTACCTGTTCAGGATAGATTAAACTTAGCACGCAAATTGCAACTATGTTTTAATTGTTTAAATAAGCACAAACGGTATCAATGCCCGAGATTAGATTTTAAATGTAAAACTTGTTTAAAACCTCATCATTCGTTGCTTCATGGAGCTAATTTCGCAAAGGTAGAATTTGAGAAAAATTCGAATCCGAAAATGTTAGTCAATAATTCGCAGCATAATGTAAGTTCGCACCCTGATCAGCTTAATACAGTAAAGAGTTTACGTTTCGAGGAACAGGTTATAAATTCGGGAGAAAAATTGAGTGAGTTCGCTAGTAGTAATCGGGCATCTCAGAATTGTTTCACTAGTTTGGGAAATTGTTCAAGTGTTTTGCTGTCGACAGCCATTATTTATGTTAAGAGTGTTAATGAATCTTTTTTGCCTTTTCTTACAATTTTAGACACAGGTTCTGAAATTTGTGCCTGCACCCAAGAAGCTGCTGACTTGTTAAAATTAAAGGGTCGGTGTGTTAACTTTAATTACGGGATTGAATGGAGCAGGTTTAAAAGTAAAGAAAGAAATAAACGTAATAATTTCTAATAAGAGTAGAAGTTTTCAAAAGGCGATTAAAATGCTAGTAATACCTAGAATTACTGAATTGACCCCTTCTAAACTGCTTGATATTTCAAATCTTAAACTTCCGCAGCATTTAATGTATGCTAATTCTAACTTTTTTAAACCACAACGTGCTAAAGTTTTGCTAGGTGGGGATGTATTTTACGAAATATTACGACCGGGACAAATAAAAGTAAAGAATAGCTCGGTAATTTTACAAAATTCAGTGTTGGGTTGGATTGCAACGGGAACACTTAAGAATAAGGAACTTTATAACAATTTCAAATGTTATGTTATGAAGGATGAAACTGAAGAAGCGTTAAAGAAATTTTGGACTCTTGAATCTTTCGGAATTAAAGATGATCCAAAACGCTCTGATGAAGATGCCGCTTTAGATGTATTTAATAAAACAGTACGCTATATCCATAAGCGATATGAAGTTTGTTTTCCTTGGAAGAAAAATTGGAAGGAATTAAACGACAATTTTGGGGTTGCAAAAAGGCGGTTCCAAGGCCTTATCAAAAGAATGAAGCTTGATAAAGCTCTGTATTTTAAGTATAGTGAAAATTTGAATGAATATTTAGCAGAGAGAATTATCGAAGAAGTTCCCCCCCAATACCCTGAAAGGAGCATTGATAGACATGTTTTCTATCTTCCACATCACGCAGTTTTTAAGCAAGAAAGTGTTTACACTAAGTGTAGGATTGTTTTTGATGCTAGCTCTAATGATGTAGGACAATTATCACTGAATGACTGTCTTTGGTGTGGAGTGAACTTGAACCCACATTTTTAAATTGTTGATATTCTTTCGAATTAACAAAGTTGCTATTTTATCAGATATAGAACGTGCGTTTTTGCAAATAGTACTAAATGAGAACGACAGAGATGTTGCTAGATTCCTTTTTGTAAAACAAGATCCTACAAAATATGACAATGCAGAAGTAGTAGTTTATCGTTTCAGACGTCTTACATTTGGAATAAATGCCAGTCCTTTCTTGTTGGCGGCTACGATTAAAGAACATATTAAGAAGTACAAAAGGGAATATCCAGTTACTGCTGAAATATTAAATACGTGCTTTTATGTTGATGATCTTGTTACAGGTGCAGATAATGTTAATGACGCCTTAAATATCTCCATAGAAGCAGATGCAATAATGAAGGAAGCTAGTATGAATCTACGAAAGTGGATCTCAAATGATGAAATGTTAATGAAAATGTGGGAAGAACGAGAGTTCAATACTTTACCGTCTAAACTATCGGATAATTGTAATAAATCATGTAAGGTTCTTGGATTGTCATGGGACACTAAGCAAGGTACTTTCATGATAGACGTTGATGGATTGCTTGAGTTTTTAAAAACCGCAAAGAATACAAAACGCTCTGTGTTGCAAGTCGCTGGTAGAATATTTGATCCTCTAGGGTTTGTGACACCATATACTATTAGACTTAAGTGTCTATTTCAAGAACTATGGATTAGAAAAAAATCTTGGGAAGCGGAGCTACCAGATGATATCCTTACATTATGGACTCGATGGTGTTCTGAAATTCCTAACCTGTTAAATCTGCAAATTCCCAGAAATGTCTTAGACTGTTCCGAAGCTTTAAGTTATGAAACCGAACTACATACGTTTTCTGACGCTAGTACTAAAGCTTATGGAGCTGTCGTTTATCTATTGATGAGGTCCAAGGATAAAGTAATTGTAAATTTTCTCACTTCTAAAAGTCGTGTAGCCCCCTTGAAGCAGATAACTCTTCCAAGGCTGGAGCTGCTGGGAGCTTTACTTGCTGCAAGACTAACAACTGAAGTCAAGGGAGTATTGAATCGGAAAATATCTCCATCTATGTATTTTTGGACAGATTCTCAAATCGCTCTATATTGGATTAAAGGTTTCTCAAGCAAATGGAAATCATTCGTCGCCAACCGAGTAAACGAGATTAAGGAGCTGACCGACTCTGATTGTTGGTTCCATTGTTCAGGTCATGACAACCCAGCTGATTCTTTGACGAGAGGCATCAGTGTCGATAGACTGTTAGAGAATACAACTTGGTGGCATGGTCCTGTGTTTTTGAAATCGGTGAGCATCACTTGTATTGAACAAACTTTAGTGGTTCCAGAAGTAGGAACAGTTCATACGGAATTAAAAAAGGAATCGAGGTGTAAATCAAATGGGGAAAATTTAGTGAATTTGGTTGTGACTAACGAAAGTTCTCTTTTTGATCGTATACTTACTGTATCAAATGTATATATGAAACTTATTCGTGTTATCAGTTTTCTTTATAGGTTTATTTACAATTGTAAAAATCCAAATTCCAAAACATTAGGACCTTTAACTATTGATGAATGTAATAACGCTGAAAAATGGTTAATACGTTCCCTCCAAGAAGGTGAGTTTCCTGATGAATTTAAGAGATTGTCAAAGGGTGAACAAGTTCATACTAAAAGTAAGGTTTCTTCTTTAAATGTGTTTTTGGATGAAAGTAAAATAATGAGAGTGGGGGAAGATTATCTCACTCAGATTTATCCTACTCAGCCAAGTATCCAATGATTTTACCTGCAAACCATTGTTTAACAAGTATAATTTTGAGGAGTTTTCATAAAAAGTACTTACATGTAGGTCCCCAAACTCTTTTATGTCAAGTTAGACAAAAATGTTGGCCGTTAAATGGTAGAAATAATTGTAGAAAAATTGTACGTAATTGCGTGATTTGTTTTAAAAATAGACCTGTAACTGTTAGTCAAATAATGGCTGAATTGCCAAGAGATCGGGTGAATTCTAGTTATCCCTTTACTGTCATGGGAATTGATTTTTGTGGTCCGTTTTTTATAAAATTTAAGAGTCAACGAAAGGGTGTACTAAATAAAGTATATGTTGTTGTTTACGTTTGTCTCAGTACGAAAGCCATCCATTTGGACTTTGTGACTGATATGACTACACAGGCTTTTATTGCAAGTTTAAAAGGTTTCTTTTGCAGGCGGGGAAAATGTACAAAAATCATGACTGATAATTCTAAAACATTCGTTGGTGCCAATAGTGAAATAAAACGGCTGCAAAAAATGATTCGAGTTCCAGACGAAGTTTTGTCAAATTATTTAACAGAAGGAGGTATTCAGTGGGATTTTATTCCTCCAAAATCTCCAAATTTTGGGGGTATTTGGGAGGCGGGGGTGAAATCGTTTAAATTCCATTTAAAAAGAGTGATTGGCAATCAGAATTTAACTTTAGAAGAATTCGTCACAATTTTGTCAGAAATTGAAGGAGTTCTAAATTCCCGCCCTCTCACGCCAATGTCATCAGAACTTGACAATTTTGAAACTTTAACACCGGGTCATTTTCTTATTGGCAGACCCCTCACTACCCTTAGTGAACCACAATTAATTGAAGTTAATGAAAACATGCTTTCTAAGTGGCAAAAGGTTACCAAGTTTGGTCAACGAATATGGAAGTTGTGGAAAAGGGATTATTTGAATAATTTGCAGGAAAGAAATAAGTGGAGATTTAGCAAAAATAATGTTGAGGTAGGCACTCTTGTTGTTATTCGAGAAGAAAATTTGCCGTCTACAAAGTGGAGTGTCGGAAGAATAATTGAAACGATTGTTAGTCGAGATAATAGAGTAAGGGTAGTAAAATTATGTTTGCCAACTGGAAGGGTATTGACAAGAAATGTTAGAGATGTTTGTATTCTTCCAGTGGAAGAAGCTGTTTAGTTAATGTCTATAGTTTACAGTTGACAATTGTGTAATTGTATTTTTGTTAATATTGTTAAATTTTGAACTTTATAATTATATTGGTCTTTTAAATTAATGTATTGAAAATTGTAACTTTCAATCGGCGGGAGTGTTAAGTACCGTGTATTAATTTCAGTCAGTATGCGCAGACTCGAGCTGAGCATGCGCAGCTGCAGGTATATATATTGTGTGCTCCTAGGTTAGGAGGGTTTTTTTGGATATGGTTACTATGTTGTTTGAATTTAATGGTGTTTCTGCAAAATAAACCTGTTATTGAATTTATACTATGGATTAATTTGAAGTTAAATTGAATATACAGTCCACTCAAAACAATAAGTTTGTTGAATATCATATAATTGATGAAAAATGTTATGACTTGAAGATTATCTATTGTAAGTTATGTTATGTAGAATTAAGTATCTTACACATCTTGCCTTGAAATCTTACCTATGAGAGGGTGCAATTTTAATTACATTACTTTCGGTTACTTATGACATAAGTGTTTTTATTTCTGTTACTGAAACAAAATCTGTCACATTTCCATCTAAATTATCTAATATATGATTGAGAAACTTTCCTTAAGGATGATAGGTTTAAAGCAATGCATTTAAAACAATTTTTTGTTTAGTGTATGATTCAGTGTATAGTGATCATTGACCATATGAAACATGCTTTCATTTGAAAAAGCATTTTTCTTGAAATCATACATTTAAATAACCATTCCCAAAGTGCGGTTATAAATACAAAATAAAGCTCTTACTAATAAAACAAAATGACATTCCTTTTCATTTGTATACCAGCTATTCGGTCTTTCAAAACAGAAAGTTCCTTTATGCCTTGTCACACTGTTAGCATCCATTAGCGGAATTAGTGTTTCAAATTGCCTCATTTAAATGACATTTATACGTGGTGAAGCGAGGTCAGTCGAACTAGATTATTTTGTCTATCGCCTGCAAAGCAGGCTCATATGGTTAGTTTCTTTCAGCAGTTACTCCCCCAAATGATTTTTTTTTCTAAAGAGGTGCATTGCAGCCAACTGTTTCTGGCAGGCAGTGTACGTGTAAAAGAATTCAACGTGCGAAACGCAATCCGTCCACTTGTTCTCTCACTTCATGTTCTGTCTGACGTGGGTGGAGAGCCAACTTGGCTGACTTCACCGGTTGTTTTTCTTGGCTTCTGAGAAAAAAACTTCCCGCCTTGTTTCGGATTTCTCGGATTAATAGGTCTCCAGGTTCTTTACCTTAATCTATTCTAAGATATTTTAATTTCAGTAATCTATAAAAATAAAGCAGAACGTGTGTGGAGGAGAGGAGGGTATGATGGAATACCATTTTTATTTATGAATTTTGCTCAATATATATTGGATTTAAAACTTCAAACTCAAAGATGATACCCACTTTAACTAGTTGTGACTGATTCGGTTTGATAAAAAGTAATGTTTTGGAATTCTGTTGCCACTCGAAAATGTTTTTTAAAAAACCGTCATTTCAAATGTCAAAAAAAAAAAAAAAATCTTAGGATCACCTAGATTAGCGCAGACAATCAAAGAATACCTTAAAAAAATAACGTAATATATGAATAAAATTGAAATATTTCACATTTAATGAAAATAGTCTAATTTTCTTATTTTAATTTAAATGAAATTGTTCGTACATTTAATAGTAAAACAGTAGCGAAACTTATTGAAAGTTTTTTTTAATGTAAAAAAAAAAAAAAAAATTCGTGAAACTATGTAAGTCTAAAGACTGATATTACCTGCAAAAAGATTCTTTCAACCAGCTTTTGAGGAAAAAGGTTTTTTTTTCGAATTATATCCCACTAATATAAATTTTAGTTTTCTTACTTCATCTTACTTTATAGAGCAATTTTAATTTCGGATTATTAAGAATAATTATATGTAAACTTATTTATAGCACTTTAAAATACGAAACTTTAAGCGAAGCTATTTATTTATGCAAAAAATTAACATCTATTGATTTCTGAGGAAAATTATTCCCGCTTTATTCAGTTTTTTTTCCTCACTGGTTTTCTAATTTTGCTCTTTTTTAAAAATAAATTTTTCTTTCGGGTTGTTGAAAGTGATTCTGTTTAAAACTATGTATTTGTGGTGCATAAAAATGCGTGAATTTAATTACTGCTATTTATTTGCTCAAAAAAATGCATCGTTCTATTGGCTTTTAGGGAAATAATTCTCGCTAATTTTGGGTTATATCTTACATTAACCTTTCCTTAGACAAAGTTTTAATTTTGGGGTTTCAAAATATTTATGTTGGAATTTTATTAACGTTACATAAAAATAAGTTGCAAATGAGTTATTTATCCATACATTTTTAACCCTTTGACTGTGACTCGCGGTCCATGCGGACCCAAGACACTTTTACCTAATTGTCAAAAAATATGTCACTCCCTGAGCGGTGACAGACAGTGACGCCTAATACTTAAATGTTTGTAACACAGGGCAAAAATTAGACTGAATCAATATTAGGGGTCTTTCTAAACTAGGTTAACTAGGCCTTTTTTCTTAATTTGAAAATTATATAGCATACTTCATGGGTTCGCGTAGACCCTTGGATCGAGAATTGTTAAATGCTCTACAAAAGGATGAAGAATATATACATACATATATATATTTTAAACAAAAGCATGTACTTCGACACATTTATCTTCACAGCATTGTTATTTTTAAAATACGATAGGAAGCGCAAATGTTTAATGCTAGTTTCGTTTATATAATCAGCTGCTTTTGTTGAAGAAATATTATTCAAATTACTTAAATCACATTAAATATGCTAATTATAGCATAGTATGGTCCGCGTGAATCCCAGATTATAGCTGGGTATCTTCTATTAAGACATAGTAATAGGGTTAAAATATCTTAACTGGCTTATGATTAAAATGATTCACGATCTTTCTTCTAAATTATTTTTTACTGATAGGATTTTTAATTTTCTGACTGAATGCTATTTTACGGCGACATTTAATTTTCGGGTACTTAAAAATTCAACTTAAATTTTCAGGGCACTTAAAAATGCGCAATTTTAAACAAGGCAATTTATGTATGTAAAAATTAGGATTTTTTATTGATTTCTGAGTAAAAGGATTCCTATTCCGGTTATTTCTCCAAGTAAATAGTATCTAGATTTTCTATTTTAACCTATTCTGTGAACAAATTAAAATTTTTGCAACTACATTATTCTTGAATTTTGTTATTGCTACATAAAAATACAAAAGTTTAAATGTTTATCTATAAGAAATTGAAATTTTTTTACTGGCTTTTGAAAAGGGATTTCCACTTTTTTTAGAACTATTTTTCATCGATTCATTTTTGAATTACTAATATAGTTTTAATTTGTCTACTTTTTTCTGAGGTGAAATTTAAATTAAATTACAATTGAAGATCTATTCCGTTTAAGTTAATCTCTGTATAGTACAGTAAAAATACGTAAATTTAAAAAAAAACTTATTCATTTACTTAAGTCACATATATTCATTGACTTTGATGAAAATAATATCGACTTTCTTTTGAGTTATTTGGTGCACTACCTTTTTCTAAGACGTACTTAATATAATTTGGTAATTAGATCTCCTACACTCAACTTGTATTAGTGTTGTTTAAAATTGTGCGAGATTAAACAAAACTATTTATCTAGTTCATAAATACCGTTTTTTTTTCTATTTTTTTTTAGCTTGTGACGAAATACATTGAGATTTCTCTATAAACTGTTTCCTTATTTTAATTACACTAAATGTTTTGAAATTTTAGTTTGTAAAATTAAAAATAATTCTATTCGAGTTTATTTGTACAGCTCAAAAATAAGGAAATTTAAATGAGACTAATTGCTTTTGTGAATAATGAGATCTTTTGGGAAAGTAAACCTCCTTTATGGTTTCTTTAGTAATTGTATAATCTTTAATTTTCTTACCATAGCCTTATTTTAAGGTAAAGTTTTTAACTTTACTAATAAAAAACAATTGCGTTTAAATTTATTTACAGCATAGAAAAATACACAAGTTAAAAAAAAGTTTTTGTGTATGTAAAATATAATGTTTTCCTATTAATTTGTGAGCGAAAGCATTCTCGATTATTTGAGTTATTTGTCATTTCCAGTATCTTGTAACTTTTATATTTTAATGTATTATCACCTCATTTATTCTGGTTCTCTTTTTATGTATATAATCCATGGTTGTTTTTTTTTTTTTTAATTTTTAGCTCGACCTGTTCTTGTTTGTAAATATTGTTTCAGTTTCGATCTTCAAATTAAATTACACTAGATTAATTTGTGTAAATTACTTGGTTAAAAAATTAATTTATAAGCTTTTTAAGCTTCCAATTTTGAATTATTCTGTGTTATTTTTATTGATTGTAAATCCTTTTTTTTCTTTCAATTTTACTTTGGTACATTAGAAAGACTAGAATATTTTGCAAATAAAGGCCTAGGAAAAAAAATGTTCAATTTGGCGCAATTATTTAGTTAGTTTTCTTATGTGCGGAATATTTGTTATTATTTTTTAACTTATGGTCAATGACCAAGTCTGCCCTTTTAGAAAATTAATTAGTAGTTTCATTGGCATTGTCTAAGAGAAAAACTTTAATCTGGCTCATTCTCATTCGGATGAATGGGATAGTAAGTTTACTGACCGTACTTGGTTTTTAAATCAGATTTCAGTTTCACTAATTAGATATATTTTCCTTTACATTATTTATAGTAAACATGACATATTAGAGTATCCATTAAGTGTATAATAAATGGATACGGAAGGAATTCAAACTGATACCCCACCCCGAACCATCATTCAGTGATTTTCGCCCTGGAAGAGTATACTGAATTTTCTTTTGCTTTCGAGTCAAGTAGTGTTTCATCTAGTGGAAAATTTAAATTTGAATTTGTCGAATGGAACGCTTTCTGTTAATCGGCATTCCAACAATAGATTCTATACTGAATACAAAATTTTAAAGGAAACTACTCAACTGTAAATAATAGTATTGTTCTACTACTAAAGAATGCTAAGTTACCACTTTGTTTAGTATTGATGGACCAAAACTATAACTTTATCTTGATGTATCATAGCTACTATTACCCTAAAAAGATCATTGCCATGATGTGTCATAAAGGATATATGAGTGAATAAAATGTGGCTTTTTAAAGCAAAATCATATACCGTTGTATTCGTTAACTTTATTTTTCTTGGATTTGAGAGATAAACTCTTCACGTTTTTGCAGTGTCTTGGGAGGAGATAGGGACTAAATGAATAATAAAGCCGCGGAATGTATCCATCCTTATAAAGTCATTCTGCCTTGCATGATTTTTAAAAAATAAAGTGATGAATTTCAAAAAAAGGTAAAGATATTTGAATTTCTTTTGTTTCCTCTTTGATTTTGTCGAAGAGGAAGTCGAGTTTTGTTCCTTCGAAGACTCAGGATCATGACTTTTTGGTAGCTTTCTCCTACTTTTTTAGACCTCGTGGTTTAGTTGGTGCTGAATTGAAAAATGAATTGTTGCTTTCAGACACAAAAAGGGGTAGGGCATATTTTTCCTTCTTTCTCTAATTTTAAACCAGAGTATTATTACCACTCATGCTTTACTTTTAACTGTTGGGAAAATGGTTCTTGGTTTCTTGTGCATTGGAAAATATAGCACTGATTTTTTTTTCTCTCTGTTACCCATTTCTCTAAATATGTCAGGTTCCTGTGTGTGTTTAACGCTAGTTTCAGATCGGAAAAGGCAGAGCATCAAAAAGCAGATTCTTCAATGTGCTTTAAACGAATTCGCATACACTCTGCGTACAAAGATAAACTGTTGAAAGTATTGCGCAACCGCAGAACTTCAACAGCGACGGAATATTTGTGGTTGTAGTTTCCGGTCTGAAGTCAGCTTTAAAATAATCTAATTGCGTTAAAATATATGGTGATAATTGAACGTGTTAATCTTAAGTAAGGATAAAAGTATGTGATAATAAAAAAAAATTGGTGAAACTATTTCTTAAAAATTTGAAACTTTCAATTTATTGTCTGCTATAATGCGTTACGTAAAAGAAGAAAAGTTGGAACGAAAAGCAAATTATTCTTCTTCTAAAAAGAATAAATAAATGAAACAATAAATAAATAAAAAGATAAATAAATAAATTTAAAAAATAAACAAATAAATAAAAACGATATTATCGCTCTTCGTGTGTTTGTAAGTTTTAACTTTATAAAGAATTATTTATGAATCACATTGATTTTTTTTAAATTAAAAAGACTTAAAAGTTGAATACAGTCAATGCTGTTTCTCATTCACTAAATATTTTGACCTTACTAAGGTGGTAGTCGTTGTTTTTCTTGTTAAAAACTTTACTTATTGAAAACAATTAACATCGAAACACGTTTAAACAAAAGAAATAGTAAAACCATCTTAGACATACTTGTGAAGAATAGAAAACCGTAATCTATTGTTTCTTCAATGTCAAATCTCGCCTGGGGGAAATTTTTTGTACCCATTTCAAGTTCAGTAAGGAGTTTGTCTCAAACTAAACGAGCTTATTTTCTTTTGTTAGTGAAACAACCGGAGCTCTATTTTAAAATGCGACTGCATTGGTAGGAAAACGTTATTACACTCTGAACTTTGAAACAAGTTTCCTTCTCTTTCTCTCTATTAATTTAAAATGCAATGTTTAATATTTTTTTGGATAAACTGAAACATTCAAGATCTGAACTATTATAAACTAATTTAAAATATTATTGAATTAACTAAATTATTTCTAAAAAACTTAAATGAACTGAGCCTTTTGCTTACATCTTTTATCTCGATATAAAACCATAATTTCATCATCCTTGCCAAAAAAAAACCTTCCCCTGTAAAACCATCATAGGTCCGAAATGACATTTAAAAGTGCTTCATGAATCATATTTAAATGATGAAACCTTGAATTGCATGAAGCAAGTGCTATTTGATTTCAATCATGGAAAGAGGGAATTGAACGCATTAAAAATTACGCGAACAACGTAATAAAGCACAAATTTCAAAAATTGCATTCATGCGTTTTAGAATTATAAGAAAATTGCACAATAAGTACAAGGTGAAGTTAAAAGTGAAAAACGGGAATTGAGCACAGTAAAAATTTCGCGAAACTCATTCGTTATAAGGCACAAAATGCAATAAACTGTTTTGCAAATAGTTCAGAATTAAAAGGAAAGAAAATCCCACAATAAATACTAGGATAATATTATAAATACTGAAATAAATGAATTATGAAATTACAAGTAACAGGGAAATTTCTACAGTTTGAGCTTCATTGTTGTCTATTATTCGTCTGCATAAGAGGTACGGGTTAAGTGCAGCGTCAATCTTTGGTAGTAGTGCGTGTGAGGTGTACTTGAATGCAAAGTGTAGAGTTGATAATAAATCTATATGTAAATAGGCAGAAACAAAACGGTCAAGTAACATTTTTATCATCTGTTTGTCAACCGATTTTTTTACTTTTTTTTTTGTAGTAATGGATGAGTTTAAGTGTTATTAGTAAAAAAAAAAAATGTTTTTTTTCCCTCCTACTTCTGACGTAGGTTCGAAGCCTTTTTTATTTTAGAAGTCCAATTTTTTTCTATTCATCATACTTTCATACTATTCCTTACATCTACAATCTACAATACTCAAGACATTTTTTACTATTTATAATTAAGAATAAACGTCAAGAATAAAACAAAAGAACAAATGAAAAAAAAAAAAAATAAATGCCAAAGCAAAACAATACCAATCTTAAGGTGTCCAGTAAGTTATTTTTGATGCGTCGGACCATTTTTATGATTGATTTAGTTTCACCGTTGCTTAACTGCCTTAAAAGATACTGTAAATTTGAAATTAATATTTGTGAAACTTGGCAAAATTTTGAATAAAATTTACACCTTTAGTTTTTTACAAAATTAAACCATTTTTGAAAAATCAGAACGCTTCTAAATTTTTGCTTTTTTAACTTTATTTTTTCGCATTGCACCAATCCTACAGTCTGCAGTGAAATCGTATTTACATGTTTGCGGAATAAACAGAGAACCTTACAGCAGGAATGAGTAGGAGTAGGTGAGATGTAGTGGGTTGTTAAAAGGTTGGATTGGAAAGCGTTGTTTTATTTTTGTAAATTTTTGAGAACTCCAGTACACGTCTCTGTGAGTGGTCACTGGGTCCTGGAGCCTAGTGGTTAGGATGTCGGGCTTCCAACCGGATGATTGGGTGCTCGATATCCGACCCGCTGAAGACGTACGAGGTACACTTGGGGATTCGTGCATGTAAAATACGTGGACCCTGAAGTCCAGATGCAGTTCCGAGGGTACCGGAGGGTGGAGAATTTCCTTTCCCTTCACTCTTAGGTCAAAAAAGGAATTTGTGGTGGCGCTATCTGGTGGCATCCATATATATAATGAGCCAAGTCTTACTTCTGCCGTTGTGGTGCTCATCTATAAACGGAAGGCGCACCTTACTGCCTTAATTCCTGTTCGCTCTGCGAAGGGGAGCTTGGATTTCAAAGCATTAGAAACAACATGAGCTGTCGTGAATTTGTTCTTAGCAATGCATGTTCTGAAACGTTTTTTAATTCTGAACTGCCCCCATCAGAACTCCAAAATGCGATATCCTAATATAGTTTTCAAAAATAATGATTTGTCCTCTTTTAATTACATTAAAAATAAAAGACACTAGATGACTAAACAGACGATTTTTATAAGAAAAACAATTACATTGACATCGTTGATAGGATTTTGTTGATACCTTGTAGAAGTTTGTCAATTTTTACAGAAATAAAACAACTGTACTTAAATGATGACTGCGAGTTATTTTAAATAAATTGTGGCATATTTTAAATCACGCTATGCGTCATTCAAATCTCGTTTAATCAAAATAATGTCCAGGTAACAAAAATTTAAAAACTAAAAAGTGTAGAGAACTTTGCCTTATGCCCGATCATATATATATATATATATATATATATACACACGTTATTTTTTATGAAAAGCGGTACAAATCTTACAGCAGAAAGGCGGAAAAATTTTACTCATTAGAAATAAGAATCGCAGTTCTAAATTTAGAACAATTCAGTAAAGGAAATACATTTATTTTCTTTAAATATATTGAGAAGCTTTAGGTGTATTACTGCTTTGAAATTTCAAAAGCTTCTTGATGAATTAAAGTGGGTAATACTAGAAGGGAAAGAAAAATGCTTTCTTTATTCTCAAGACACTATTTTTATTGTGAGGCAAAAAAGTATTGCGAGTTCTTTTACTTTACAATAGAAATAAACAAGAGAAAAAGCTTCAATTTAAAAATAGACATAACAAATGCAGATAATATATTGCAATATATTTGAGAAAATTGCTTTTCTTCTTTCAAATTTTGGAGTTGTGGATATATATATATATTACATATGGAGAGAGCGAGAGAGATACTTTTTACGTAAAGTACACAAGTATAAACAAGAAGATTAAGTAAATAAATAAATATTGTTTTACTGAAGTTAGTGAATTATTATAGATGTATCTAATACTGAAACACATCACAGAGGGGGAAAATGTCTTCCCCCGTAAGGAAAATTATAGAGAAAAACTACTAGGCAGTTTGATGAAAGCTACACATAAATAAAAACTGCCGATCTCAAAGTTGTGTCTGTAGCTCTTAGATTCGAACCTGGGCCTTTCCAGTTTTGTTATTGATAGCAACGAGTCGAGCGTGGTACATCAATTGTTCGCAGCTACTCTGTTAATTCTGTCTACCAAAAATTGCTTTAAATAATTAAATAAATAAAAATAAGTAATTTTTGGCTTAACAGCATGCCAATTTATAATACCTGTGCACGTTTGATATCTTTAGTTTCAGGTTTTTTCGGAATACATCAACTAATTTGCACCCTATCTTTGAAACATCATAGTTTATTTTTTTCTTTTAATTACTTTTCCAAACTTCCCCCCAAAATATTTATTGCTTTCATTCTATTGCTATTTACTGGTTAATTTAGTCAATACATCATTTTCAGTTGTACGGACTTATTTATTTGTTCTGCGTTTCATATATCGCTTAAACATGACTACGGGAGGAAACAAATAACCGCGTTTTTTTTGTATATTTATACATATAACACATCTTAATTTACGTTAGGTATCAAGAAGCGTTGTCCAATACTAAAGTGCTGAATTATAAGGTATCATCCCTACAATGTTCTAGAACAGAAAATTCAAAATAGTGCTAGAACCAGTCGGGAAAAGTTATAAACTTTAAATACTCTGCAAATTATGAATCAAATAAGATTGCAAAACGTACTAAATTCGGGAACTGTCTCTACATTGATCCTGAGTCTAATGCTTTTGTTAAAGCATCAATTTATTGTTATGAAGTAGGCTCTAAAGAGGAAGACTTCGCATAACATTTTACTATAATAGAAACGTAACTCACAGCTTAATTTAAGGCTCTATTAAATGTACGGTACACTTGCACGCTCTGAAAAGAACATGAAGTCTAAAAGAATTAACACAATATTTTACAATAACGAAGAAACATAGTGTTATTTATTTAAAATAAAACGTCTAAAAGTTCTTACTGTTTTTTTAATGTATTTGAAAGGTAAATCTATATTTGCAGGTTAAAAAAAACATGTAGAATAATATGCTTTTATGCAGGCATGAAGCCTTAGATAAAAATTGTCGCAACATTTTATATTTATGAATCCAACCTCTATGGCTTACTACACTAAAAATTTTGCCTTTAGTTGCCACCATTTTTGGTGTTACTGAACACGATTTTTGGTGTTCAGTTGGTGTAAAGTTGAAAATTATTCATTTTTTGATGCATTTTAAATTCTTTTAAGTGTCTGTCTAAAAATACAGACAGCAGATGTCTTTTTTAGCATGTGATGTTCGTTCACTCATCTACGTATCGAAAGTTCCTTACGATTGTTCATTTATCCTAGTTTCATAGAAATGGGCAATCGCAATGAAATTTCGTTACGTAACGAAGATAACAACTTTCCTGTGCTAAGAAACATTATGCAGTCCATAATTTTTTAGACAGACACATAATTTTTTTTAAAATACATCAAAAATGAATAATTTTCAACTTTACACCAACTGAACACCAAAGATCGTGTTCAGTAACACCAAAAATGGTGGCAACTAACCGCAAAATTTTTACCGTGTATAAATTGGTCTAGGCAATTTTTTATTTGTTGTTTAGGTATAACCAAAACAGTCATGCTACAAATGTACGGTCGTGTTAAACTTCCTAGACTCATGTAACAAATAACTATTCTACTATACACTTCTCTGAATTTAGGTTAGAAAAAGGAAGAAAAGGGAAAGCGAAGTTCGTGCCTAGTGTCATTCTGTTCAGAAATATGACTTCAGCTGCCTTGAGTTTTCGAAAATAACGATTGCTTTTAGTACTATATCGTTAGTGTAAATATTAAATGTTGCTATGTACATTATTGCTTTAGCGAAATTTGCATTAAAAAGACCTTATTTCAAAAGATAAACTGTATTTCCCTATAACTGTAACTGAAAAGAAAAAACAACCTTGCTTTTGTTTGTTGCAGTCTATTCTTAGAAAGTATAGTTAAGTTTGCTTAGCATACTTAAATTATGGAATACGTATTGCTAAAGGAAATTGATATTCCAAATTCTCGTCGTCTCATAAGTAAATGAACTAAATTGTTACTCTCATTTTATAATTCCTATTCATTTATAAAGCAGTAAAATCTAGTTTCCCAGGTTGCTTGAAATTTCAGCTGTCACAATACAAATATACTGTTTCCTCGTTTCTTACCCCTTTCCAAAATGTATCAATATAGCTAACCTTTACCCATAATTAAACTTTCTGTCTAATTTTCCATATTTTTTACTTAAGACTTTTAACAAATTAGCAGAATGTTGGAAGCACATTTTCGAAAAATGATTCGGGCTTTATCACTATTTCTTGAAATGACAAATCATACTGCTTACGTAATTTATTCATCTTACTACGAAGAATTTTTTTTTCAAAATTTAGTTTACTTTTGGTGAATAACTTTAGGACATTTAATCGTGTAAGTTATTCTTAAAGTTACGTGCAACGTAATTTAAATTCCTAATAGATCTTCCGATGCCGATAAACAGTAGTCGAAAAACAATCTGAAGTATTAATAACTAAAATTCTTTTAACCGTTTACAAAGCATGAGGGAAGCATACTCACTTCAAAAAAAAAAAAAAAAGAAAATAAATGGCTAAAAATTATTTTTTAAATAGCCTAAATGATTTTTTAAGCCAATCATAATCCAAATAGCTTTAATATAGTTGTAATGGGTGAAACTAGCGATATAAAGAGTCAATATATTGTTCAGAAGCTTTTATTCAATCCATTTGTAATGACACACGCATTTTGTAATTGTCGACGATTAAATAGAGATTGAAACAATGTAAAGTACGGAGTGATAAATTACTATTTCGGTTGATTCGTTTTTTTTTAATCTCCAAAACCTTTTCGTCTATCTCCTAACTAGTCACTATTTTAATTTTTTCATTTTTTCTGCTAACATTTTTTCTGCTAATTTTCGAAAAGCTTCAGTACGAAATTCTCGTTAAAATTGATCGTAAAGCCTGCATAAATGAGATTAGTCCAAAAAATCTACTTCGGAGAGAATAAATAGATCTGATAAGCAATTCTTTGCATCCGGCTCAGCAGGTGGGTTTGCTAGCTCTATTTAGTGGGGTCTTTTCTAAAGCCTGTTGAAGGGATCGATCCAATAGGGGGAGGAAGAAGGATGAGACACCAGGACTTCAGACCACAACTTCGGAACGATTTCGTGAGCTGGTAATCGATGAAGTAGGGGTGGTGGCTTCATATTTTTTTCATAGCTAGAATTGCAATTAAAACCATGCTTAGATGGGGGAGGGGGGGGGGGGCTTAAAATATCAAATTTTTATCATATTTTTTAAGTGATCGAAATTTTAGAACTTACGTTTCATAATATTGTTTACTATCTTCAAATAATAGTTTTAGAAGTAGTAATAAATGTAATGTCACAAGGATGGGTACAATACATTTATTGTTTACAGCAGGCAGGGAGGGAGATTAGATAACGAGTTCTCTGGCAAAGACACAAAATTTCAAAACTTTTTTTTCTTAATTGCAATATGCACTTATGAAAAGTTTTAAAGGTCAGATCAATCCAAATCATCGTTGTAGGTATACACATATGTTGTAGAAATAAAATTTCACGATAAATTAAAGCACAAATGAGCATTAAAACGCAGACATATGTTTCGGGATCGCTTGGAATCCCTTTTTCAATGCGACAGGGAGCTTCTAGATGCAAAACATCCAAATGAAGCAGACAGAACAACAAAAACAAAGCTTATATAGCCTAAGAATTAACTGTAAACCAATGAGAATAAAGGCAGTGTGAAGTGGAAGTAGAAGTAGTATTAAAGGCACCAATAAGAGAGCAACAAACGAATGTAGTTGGAAGTACAGAAAGTAAAAAGGAATATCAATAAAAACAAAGAAAAAGACAACAGCGTGCATAAAAATGTGATCCTGTTGATCAACTTAATACTTGGGGTATTTACCAAATTAGTTGCCGTTGCGGCCTTTCTTACATTGGACAGACAAAACGTGCTCTGAAAATTCGGTTAAATGAGCATAAAGGTTATGTACGTAAGCAAGAGCTGAATAAGTCTAGCATTGCTCAACATTGTTGGAATTCCAACCACTCTTTTGATTTCAATTCTGGGAAAATTATTCAAAAATGTTCTTCCCCTTTAGAACTTGACTTTTGGGAAGCTTATCATATTAACAGGAATAGTTCTAATTTGGTTAATGATTCTTCCTCAACTCCTTATTTTTCACAGGTCTGGCATAAGTTCCTTTAATTTGTTGTTCTTTCTTGGTTTTCTTGTTAGTTTTCCATTTTTTGTGTCAATTTTTTTTTTTTTTTCCCTCTCCCCCCCCTCCCCCTCTTTTGCATGTGTACTTTGTTTTGCTTTTTGTTTTGGTATTTTCTGTACTTATTTTATTTCCATTTTATTCTTTGTATTTTATTTTATTTTTTTGCAATTTTCATGTATTTTCACATTTTTATGCACGCTGTTGTCTTTTTCTTTGTTTTTATTGATATTCCTTTTTACTTTCTGTACTTCCAACTACATTCGTTTGTTGCTCTCTTATTGGTGCCTTTAATACTACTTCTACTTCCACTTCACACTGCCTTTATTCTCATTGGTTTACAGTTAATTCTTAGGCTATATAAGCTTTGTTTTTGTTGTTCTGTCTGCTTCATTTGGATGTTTTGCATCTAGAAGCTCCCTGTCGCATTGAAAAAGGGATTCCAAGCGATCCCGAAACATATGTCTGCGTTTTAATGCTCATTTGTGCTTTAATTTATCGTGAAATTTTATTTCTATTACTTTGCACAAAGTTTAATCATTACTATACACATATGTTCTTTATTAACCCTTCATTTAATGAGTTAAAAAATATTTCATGAAAATTCAGAACCTGAACTTTTAATATGGGATACAAAATAACAATGCTTGCCAATGCAAATTGCCATATGTTTATAAAGTATATAGTATGTTTCAAATGTGCAACATGACGTGAGCATGATTTACTGACTAGAATTTATTTCGCATAAAAAGTATAAAACGAGCTCGTTTTCTTAGTAAAGCAAAAAGGCAACCCACGTTTATCATATGAAAAATGTGGGTAGTCCATGTGCGATTCGGCATTTCGCACATTTACCTTTACTCGTGGTATTTTATAGAGGGGAAAGTAAAATTACAAGTAAATAGTGTGTTACAAATCTGCAACAACATGAAACGAAAGGTTAAAGCAAAAAATGCGGCTTCAGGGTTACAGGGAGTCAATATGTACTTAATAATATTTTATAGCAGTTGTTCCGAAACTGGGTACCGCGGCACCACACAGCGAGAAAGGAGGAGTTCCGATAGGTGCTCATGATATCAAATCTATATTTCTACTCAAAATTATGTGATGGTTTAATAATCGCAATCTTTCGTGTATTTTCAATATGGTTTATATTCTTTATTTTTTATCTTCCGTGATAAAATATTGGTACAGAAAGGTAGTGAAGTCAAACTGCTGTGTTGATTTGACATAATATGAGCCTCAAAGCTTTGTGACTTTCTAACTGACGTGATTACAACTTCTACGCAGATGTATCGTAATCCAGCCAACGGACGAAATCTTAAAATGTACTCGAATAAACTGTGACAAAAATAGCCACTAATATATTAAGAGCAAAATATCAATCTTACGTAACCACTGCTGTGGCGGATACTTCACATGAAACACCCATACTTATAGCATTAAAAAATTCTTTAAAAGAAGTCGGTTTTAATCCATCATGTGAATCGTTTATGCAAGACCACAGAAAAGACAATAAACCTCCTTAAAATTCCGTTTAAAATAAAAATTAGAAAACGTTTAAAGAAAACATATATATTCCACAGAATGGCTAAAAAAAGGTGCTTTAAACATTAGACGTTCACTGCATTTACGAACTTCATTTGCATCTGTTCATCATTTTAAAATGTCATTTAACATTCTATCAATTGAAAGAAAAAATATTCATGATATTTTTAATATTTCTGATCAATAACATCGTTATTTCAGTTGCACAAAATTATTTCAAAAGACAGCTATCTTTCAAGGCCGAAATGTAATTGGCAAAAAAAAAAAATCATTAAAAAAAAAGAAAGAATGAGTGAAGGATAATGTCTGAAAATAACAACACTTTTTTCCAGTGTGAAAACGTCTGAAAAAAGTTAAGTAGTATTGATTATTTGTAATGCACTGTCCCCTTTTTTAATCCCAAAATCCCATCTTGAGTGTTTCATGAAGTATCTGAAGCAGACATGCATACGTTTTCTTTAAAAGTATTTTGAAGCATTGCGGCTTAATCTGATGATTGTGAATAATTTCTACTCCAATTAGCACAAATATCTTACTAATTATCACACAGCCGATTTTTTTTAATTTTCACTCGGAAAACATGAAAGTGCGGGAAAGCTATGTTAGATAGCTTTTTGTATAAGTATTTCATTAATAGTTACTGGTTGGATTGGGATAACATTGATTCGACTATGGGGCGCATCAGAATGCGCTTTTTTGATAACCGAAAATATCTATTTCAGATTTTCGAACATATATCTATAGAAAAAATATATTTGTATGCGCAAAAATTTTTAAATTCTTTGTTAAAAAGTAGTAGAAGAGGTATAAAAATAAATTTGTTAAATGCTTAGAACACTGAAAAAAAAGAAGAAAGTAAAAAGAATTATTTGTGACTTCTATTGTCATTAAATAAAAGATTATGAGACACAAAAGTTGTTACGCCACAAAAAATAGCTATCTAAACATCTCTTATGCTTTAGGTTTATCCCAATATGTCTTCAAAGATTAGTGTCAAAATGTGCCATATCAGTTAACTTTTAAAAGAATTCATTAGACCTAATAGTCTAAAACACATGAACTATTATTTATTGTGGAAATAAAAGCTAAGTTGTATGAAAGAATGTAGAATATTGGTCAATTTTATATATATATATATATATATATACAGTGAAACTTCTCTTAAAGGCCACCCCCATTCAAGGTCCACCCCTATTAAGGGCCAATATTTTTAGGAATGAAAATGTTTCCCATAGACAATAATAATTTTACCCATATCAGAAGGCCGGATATTCACTGACAACCCCTCATAAAGGCCATTTTTTTTAAAATGTGCCAGGTGTTTTGATTACCTGAACCAAAAGATAAGAGTTCAGGAATTCCAAAAAATTGCAATTGCAAGAAAGAAGGCAGGGGGAGAGGGGGGAGAGGAAAAAAGGTGTTCCTCACACTTTGTTTGACCTTTCAACCTGCAGGGGGTTGGGTTGAAGGGGAAACTTGAAAATATTTGTTTTAAAATTTAAAAATATATTTATTTTTTAATTCATTTACTCAAAAAAAAATATATATATTTCAGAAGTTCAATCTAATTCAGATAATGATCATGAGTCTGACGAGACTGTAGCAGCAAATATATCCTGTAAAGAAACGCTAATAGAAACAAACTAATATCTCATTCTGAAGCATTAAAAATGAGGCAAATTTAAGTAATTTGTTCCATGAAGTAAAAGAATCATTAGAAACCAAAATTATCTGCAAAAAGAATTATTAATTGTGAGCAATCAATAGAAATGATTTCCAAACATGTTTAGAGTTTGAAAATGTTAATAAACAATTTTGTGTCACCAATATATAGGTTTTGATTTCCTTATTTTAGTTTTCTTTTGACACCCCCACTCAAGGACCACCCCTGATAAGGGCCAATTTTCAATGGAACGGCATTTGGCCCTTACAGAGAGCTTTCATTATATATACATACTAGCGGTACCCGCAACGGCGTTGCCCGTGCAAAGTTAAAATAGCGGCGCCGATAAAAAACTTATTTCAGCCAGTCTTTTTCCACAAATGTATATCTACTTTGACTTAGATATAAAATTATTTCAATCTACCACTAATAACCTATATTTGTTGATATATATTTGTATCATGTGACACATTTATCTTTATTACATCATCAAACCTTTTACATAGGTTTTTTTACTCTGAGTCTGATAAATAGCAACAGTACATTCTTTCTGAGTCTGAATTCAAAAATATAATTTCATAAATGTGTATTTCAACCAATAAAAAGAATAAATTGTGATACAAAAATTAAAAAATAAGTATATTAGTGGTTTGGGTGGCAAAAGAATACATAAACATACATTTTGAAATCAAATGAGAAAAATGAATTGATATAATTTTAAATATGAAATTTTAACTGCTACAAATTAAAGTAGGCTAAATGGAGAATTGATAAATTAATCAGACAATGCCATTTAGTAAAGATCATCTGAAAAATCTAACAGTTTCCGATCACCCTTAGCCTATTCAAGAAAAGCAAAAGATTTTGTCTAAGATACCTTGAAACTACTATTTGAAGATGAACAAATTTCTCAACATGTGTACTTTAGCAGCGGCATCAAGTTATTTCTTGTTTTACGCTGGCAACCTACTTTCTTCCATTATTTTTCAAGCAAGTGGACGTTAACGCGTTAAAAATTCTCATTAGATCTCAAAAAATGAAGAAAAGTTAACCAATATACTAAAGTATTAAATTTCCCTTCACAATCAAATACAACACTTAACTGCATAATACTGATTGTAACCATTGGTATTTGTATGATGGCAAAGCAGATTTACAGTCCAGTCAAGGGGGCGGTAGTTGAAAATCGTGCCTCTTGCCCCCTCCAAATGAAATGGTTTTCAATATTGAAGTAGCAAAAAAACAATTTTGGGTTATCTTTAGTTATGTAATAGGAAGAAAGACGGCAACAGCTCTTCCATAGAAGTTTTTTGAAATTGAGATTTGAAAAACTCAATTTTACACTATGTTTGGTAAGATTAGGGGAAGGGAAAGGGGACTCTTCCTCGAAAATAAGTTGAACTCGAAGTTCTAAACTTACTTGCATAGGCTGTCATTCGAGGCGTTTAGCGGAAGGTGGACGGTCCTAGCTCTCTTCCTGTATTTATTACAAATTGAAATACTAAAAGCATATACTTATTTAAGCTAGATATATTATCGACATAAGAGGAAGGTTCAAACTGCCAGAAAATTTTTGCCATTGAAATTTGAAGATCAATTTTTTAGTCAACTTCTAGGAGACAGGAGAATGACCAAAGAGTCTCCACCCAAATTTTTTTGGAATTGAGGTTCTTAAGAACAAATTTTACTCTAACTTTGGTGACAGAAGAGAGGACAGTTTGGTCATTTCCAAAAGAAATTTTTAAATTTGAAATCTTCAAAACACAACTTTAGGCCATCTTAAGAACATTAGGAGATTCAGCTGCTCTCTGCGCAACATTTTAAGAAATTTGCAAAAAGAAGAGGTGTTCGGGTTCCATTCTAAAATCGTTTTCGTAACTAAAGTTGGATTTACACTGCCTTTGGTGACATTCAGGAAAAGAAAAGGGCTTTGGAAGCTTTTATTCAAGTCCTACAACACACTTTTGAGCAATGTTTGGGGGCATTAAGAGAAGAGGGAGGAGTTGTGAGCTTTCCAGAAAGCTTTTTGACGTGAAAGTTCCAGAAATATAATTTAAGGCAACCTTTGGTCACATTAAGAGGGGTCATGATCCCCGTTTTGATTCATGCTTAGTTTTCACACTTAAGCTTGCCCCTCTATATTTGGCATTGTTCAAGTATCGAAGGAGGCTTCCCGGTTTCTTTAAACTCTCCAGTTTCTAATCAAGTGGAAATATTTAGAACTAATAATGAATATGTAACTAATCATAAAATATTAAGCAAATATTTGAAGTTTACATAATTAAAATGCCTAAATACCTCAACTATTTTTTAAATGATTTATTTAAAAACAACATACTTATATTATATTTGAATAAAAGTCTTTCCTGTGAATATTTAATATTTAAATACAGAAATAAATATTAATGGCAATATTTTTAATCGCTATTCTCAACAAAATACATAAAATAGGGGCACAGAATATTTTGCTGCTTCATAACAACGCTTATAATCGCTCCGGACCTGTTTACATGTGACTGACAGTGCTTTTAAAAAGATAAATAAATCCTTGACCCCTGCAGTTAACATGAAATTGTGGTAATAATGCACTTTTTAGGAATCAAAGCAAAATTGATAAATAATTGCTAAAAATAAGGACTAAACTGCAAATTTCAACACTGCACCATCTGTGTAAACACACAATGTTGTTACGCTACAAATATACAGCTTTTCATTGTTTGGAAAATTGAGGATCTCTCCTTCAAATAAGTTGTAAGCTGATTTTATGCACTTTCCCAATAGAAAGCAAATTAACAGAAAAAACGCCAAAAGGGAAAAAAGAATATTATTATTCCAAGGAATAAAGCATTGATTCCTAGAAGTCTTTCTAGAAAAACAAAAGCGTACAACAAAAACAACATAAAATGAATATAAAACTTAAATTATTATTCTGTATAAAAAAGGTAAATTTAAAAAAAATGCTGAGAGAAAAAAGTATCGAACATTTCAATAAATGATCCAAATCCAGCAGCATTTGAAAAAAAAAAACAATTATTCCAATACATGGAACATCAAATTTTAACAGGATTATTCGTAATAAGGCAAACATCTAGAATGAAAAAAATAAATCGGCAGACATTGAATCGTTACAAAACAACCAGAGACCCCAATGCTGTTTACATTCATCTGTGGGATTTCTAAAATTATCTTCATTATTTTGTAAATCATTTATTTAAAATGTACTTATATTATTTTAAATGTGAGCATCATATGAGGGAAAACCCCCCCCCCCCCCCTATAACGTCACCGAAGCAGTGCCCTGTCAACAGAAGAAATAACTTCTTCACCACTCGAGTGAAAGTTGTTTGCTACTTGTTTTTTGTAATGAATGATTATCATTTTTATGAACAGCTCAGATGAATTAAACTGGTTGGTCGCATTTCAATAAATGATCCAAATCCAGCAGCATTTAAAAAAAAAAAAAAAAAACAATTATTCCAATAAATGGAGCATCAAATTTTAACCGGATTATTCGTAACAAGGCAAACATCTAGAATGAAAAAATTAAATCGGCAGACATTGAATCGTTATGAAACAACCATAGACCCCAATGCTGTTTTCATTCATCTGTGGGATTTCTAAAATTATCTTCATTATTTTGTAAATCATAAACAACGTACTTATATGATGCACACATTTAAAATAATATGAGGGACACCCCCCCCCCCATAACATCACTGAAGCGCAGTGCCCTGTCAAAAGAAAAAATAAATTCTTCACCACTCGAGTGAAAGTTGTTTGCCACTTGTTTTTTGTAATGAATGGTTATTATTTTTATGAACAGCTCAGATGAATTAAACTGGTTGGTCGAGTCACTTAATTGAGTAATAATGGTTGAATTCGATATAAATTGCTTAAGCAGGCCCAAGAACATTCTAGGTTCAACACAATAAAGAGCGGAAGCGATTGACACTTCTGTATAATAAAAGGAAAATTTAAAAAATAATACTGAAAGAAAAGAATATCGAACATATCAATCAATGACCAAAATTCATTAAAATGCATAAATACCAACTATATTTTAAATTCAACACAACTATATTTTAAATTCTTTATTTAAAAACAACGTACTAATTTTATTTTGAATGTGTGTATCCACGGGAGGTTGCAAATGAAAAAAAAATATGCTGAACGAAAAAAATATCGAACATTTCAAAAAATGATCAAAATCTAGCAGCAACATTCTTAAAAAGGAAATCAAATTTTTCACCTTTCCAGTAAACCATGGATATACTCACATAAATAAATAAATTTAACAAAACAAATGTATACAATTAATGAAAAGAAAAACAACACGGTAAAGCTGAGCTGAAATGAAAAAACTGCACGATTAGCGATCAACGAAGAGCGATAAAATTAAACCTAAGTAAACATCATCATAAACTACACGATTAGCGATAAAGAACAATCATGAATTGAAAAAAAAAAAAAAAAAAAAACTTAAGTAAACATTATCATAAACTACACGATTAGCGATAAAGAACAATCATAAATTTAAAGAACAGCTGAAACAAAAAGAGAAATCAGTTGAGAGGAAGGGAACGTAACAGAATATCTCGAAATTAATTAATCGTCAGGCATAGAAATACACAACAAAATAAATCAAATTAATGGAAATACATAGAAATAAATATAAAGCAATTATATACTGAAATCAATCTCATCGATATCCCGGTATCTGACGAAAGCAAAAACGATTGCTATAGCTCCCTTCACTTCAATTCGCTATGAAGAACTCGCGTGAAGTAAAGAAAATGGCTGGAGGATGCTGAAGGTTTAAAATTTTAATTGTTAAATTTAAAGAATATAGAACGAATTTTTAAAAAAATAGCTTTGAGGTGCAAACAACCAAGATATAATAGAATTTTGTGCCAGTTTTCGTAATCGTACGTTGCGTAGATTTTGCTGTAGAGCGTATAGCCACAAGGGCGTTGCCAACTCGAACGTTCATCAAACTTTCCTTTTATATATATATAGATAGATATCATTTTTACTTCTACTAAAGAAATTATTAAGAATTAGTCTCCTAAGAAATATTACTTACCATAACAGAAAACTCACTTGATAGCTCGTAAGAAATAGGCTTCACCTTGAAATTATAACTACAAACCAATAATATGTGTACCAACTAGAGCGTTTATCACTTTTATTTTATAGTAGTTGTGAAATTATAACCTTTCTTCCTATGTGCCATATATCCCAATGTGCGCCTTCTCATGTACGTTTTTTTTTTGCATTTAAAGTTGCTAATTATTATCTTTAAAGGAAAAACAAAAGGCAGAAAAGTTACTTGTTTGCAATATTTCTGAAACCAATATCTTGCTCTACCTTTTCTTCAATGTTTACAAAAACATCGCTCTGAAAAAGCAAAAAATGATTCTTTCTCTGTCAAAAGCTTTTTGAAAACTCAAAACTGCAAAAGTTTTTATGTGAATTGCTTCTTCAAGAAGACTACCTCGGAGCAAAATGGCGTTCAAGTATGTATTAGCGGCAAAGGCGTTTACATTTCACATTGAGATAAAATATTTGCTAGTGCAACATAGGTCAGAGATGGTGATCCTGTGGCACGCGTGCCAGTCGGTGGCACGTAAAAGGCATTCCAGTGGCACGCTCGCTGTGCATATTTAGTTATTTTTATTCACTTACACTCACTGAACACAACCTTTTAAATAAAAATAAAAAATACAAATAAAAGAAAAAAACGAAATGAAGAAAGAAATAACACCCTTCCAAGACTAGCTGCCACTTTGCGAAAAAGGACCGTCTTTAAAACTGATTTTTAAAAAGTAAAAGATCAAAAGTAGGACACGGGACACCTGAAAATAATAAAGCGTAATTTAACACTTACACACCACTCGAAAAAGGTTTGTCATCCCTGCCATAAGAAGGAAAAAAAACCATGGTGTGTGTAACACATTTTAAAATGTTGTTGAAATTATTTAAATCAAACTATAAAAATATATTTCACAAATAACTCATCTTAGAATTACGTTACATTTTAAACTTGAAGAATAGGACTGATTTTAATTATTTATTTAACATTCATGCTTTTAATTAAATGTATTTAAATTAAGTGTACGATTCACAATACATTATTCCTTAAAAGCGTTTTTGTTACATTACTCATCTCAACAACGTCATAACTAATGTGATAGACGGGTGATTTCCATGAGGCGACAGATGATAACAGTTGTCGTGAGCTACAACTGTCGTTTTGTCAGTATACTGGCGTGAACACTATATGTAGCGATTAGGACTGGGCGATATATCGATATTTCATAAAATACCGGTATTACACATTCATCGCGAAGTTCGATTTCACATTGCTGTATCGTTCGACATATCGTGATTGGCGATATATCACGGTTTTCGACATATCGTGGTTAGCGATATATCACGGTTTTCGATATATCGTGACTGGTGAAAGATCAAAGTTTTTGATATATCGTGATTGGCTATATATCACGGTTTTCTATATATCGTGATTGGCGATACATCACGGTTTTCAATATATTGTGATTGGCGATGATATCACGGTTTCCGATATATCGTGACTGATGATGATACCCGATTCTTCGTAAGCGCTTGTTCTTTGCTCTTCCTGACATGGGGGAAAACATGTGATATCAGCGTTTGCCGATGAAATCGTTGTCGGCGCTCCTTCGTGTGTTGGTTCTTTTTTTTCGAAACGTTAGCGTGGCGTGTGCATTCCTAACTTCTGACTTGGGTCTGCTAGCGGCAATAATGGAAGTGAATAAATGATGGGGTTCTTCGTGATTGAAAAAATACTTCGTTTCCTTTGCTTTTCATTAATTGACAAGCGGTAAAAGCTCGCTAAAATGAAATGTTTTTTTTTTCTTTTTACTAAAATAGACTAAAATCTGCAATATGCCTTAAGTGATTTATTATTTATTATTATCTTTTTAAGTTTGTAAATGGTATTTAAAACTTTCTTAATGCATGAAAAATATATTTAATAAGTTTGAAAAAACCAGATGTATGTTTTTGAATTAATCTTAAAATAATTCATTCATTCCCTTTTACAATAAAAACGTTGTTCAGTTATGAAAAAGTTCAACCGAAAACAAGTTTATTTCCTCCTACAAAATAGAAAACACTTGTATAGTACATTTTCACAAACAGTTTACTAATTGTAAAATTATAAATTTGTGTTCGGTAAATCTGTGTAACGGCACTTGTTCCAATTCGTCTGTATTTTTTAATACTATATTGTATATATATTTTTAAATACTAATATTGTCTTACGTCGTTGGGGTGCTATACGCACCCCAACGACGTAAGACGAAATATTTCCCGATTTTTTTTAAAAACCAAAGCTGGATTTTTTTTTTCTTCAGCTACCTTCCGGATTTTGGGTCTTCCGGATTTCGGGATTCTGAATTTGGGGTCCCATACTGTACTGAAACATTGCGATGTATCGAAATATCGCGATATTATTTTGACGATGTATCACGGGTATCAAAATTAGACATCGCCCAGTACTAGTAGCGATGCACGAAATTTCGAAATAGCTGTCTATTTTAATAAGACTTTTCACCAATCCATTAAATATGGTATGGTTCGGCAACATATTTGCTTATTGCATGATGTTTATTTTCCTTTATTTTACTTCGCTTTTTTATTTAGCATACACTTACTTTTTAAAATATATATATATGCTACATAAAGTAATAAAAGTATATAAAAGTATATTCCCACTTCCCACAGCTAAAAAGGCCCAGAACAAAACGTAAATCCAAGAAAATAAGAAACCCAAAAATTACTCAAAATAGTATTTTAAAATGCATAAAAGTAAAAACCTACAAATTTTTCAGAAACAAACCAGAAATTTAGTCTGTATGGTTAATTACGAGAAACGGTGTATTTTCACAATTATCCAAACTCCCTGTTCTGTTAAGTTGGAGTCTGATTGATTGTCATTCTTGTTTTCTTCATTTTGGTTAACTTCCATTTATTCTCGAATTTGAAAAAAAAGACGTAAAAATGCGAAAAAAATATTAAAGCTACAAAAATTAATTAATTAAAAAAAAACCACGCATAACAGAAAAATAAGTATTTTTGTACAAGGTGATCTATTTAACGATTGCAAAAATAATAAATCATGCTCTTTCCTGCTTGCATAAAAATAAATTTATTTAAAATTTTACTTTTACTTTATACATATTTTACTTTTGAGAGCATTTCTATCCGCAACAAATACAATTCAAAACTGAAAATCGAAACAATGTATAAAACGAGAGCAAAAAAAGAAAAAGCCCTTCTGTAATGTATTCTTCATTTAACGATATAAGAAACAAACAAGAAAATCCGAGTCCTTGAATGGTGAAACAAAATGAACTGAAAAGCCAAACCGCCAGATCACCGTATCCATTTGCATGCATAAAAAACAAGATTGAAAAGCAAGACTTGAGTTCAGAACTTATAAATGTGTAGATTCTTCGCTGCTCCTTCTTTTTTTCTGAACCGGAAGGTTTCTCAGAGAAGCGTCTAAGTCTTGTTTTCGACACGCATCCTAAATTCCATTTGTTGAGGCTTTGAACACGATACTCTGTCGAGAAGGTAAATTATTGTTTGCCTTTTTAAATCTAAACACTCACGACTATTTTAATCAAGGCAACTCACACACCTTCGACTCGTACCTTATTCTTCCTGAAGACTCCCACTTCCCATTTACTTTAAAGCAATTATCGCTCACTTCCATTGTTGTTTTTTTTTAGCGGGAAGAAAGTTAAGTCACAATTTTCGTGGAAAGGACGAAAACTTCATCTTGGTTGTGGAAAAGTAGCAGACTTTTAATTCTCATGCAAAAATTCAATTCTGCAACAGCATTTGAACTCTTAATTGAAATGCATTTGTTATTGTCCTTAAAATATCATTCAAGTAAAATCTCCGGGTTTGAGTTTTAAACAGGTAACGAATCTTTGTGGTAGAATTGGTGGAAGATTTTTATTCTTAGGTAAAAATTAAACTCCGTTGGATTTGAATTTTTATGTAAAATGAATTTGTTATTGTCTTTATCATCATCTTCTTCAAGGACTAGGCTAATAGCCTGTGCTATTGTATTTAAAAACTATACATATGAAAATTATATTAAGGAAAGCGCATAGTTTTAGTTCTTTAATCATTTCTCTTGCTTAAAACTTCATTAAAATGATACATTAAATTGTTTAAATGTTTTAAATTTCTCACAATATAACAAATAATTATGAATGAAATATGAATATAAAAAATGGCAACTCAACGTTTCTCCAAGTTTAATTGCATTATTTTTCAAAATAAAATTTGTCGAAGATAAAAAGTCATACGTAAAAGAAATAAATACAAAATTAGGATTAATGAGGACAGGTCGAAGTTTTCAACTAACAAATCTACAAACTATAATTCAATACTTTCCTCAAATATTTTAAGTTTAAACGTAAGCACACATATTTTGAGTATATAAAAGGAGTAAGAAGTATGCAGCTGATTTTTAGCCTATTTCCCCGTAAAAATTATAAAAAAATAGAGTATGAAATAAGTCTCAATGTATCGTGAAAATATCGTTAAAAATAAAGAAAATTCAAAAATAAGCGATATAATCAAACGAAGATTGAAAAATTAAGAAAAAAAAAATTAAATAGGGTTTTGAGATGGGGAAAATGTGTGTCAGTCGGTCTGTCTGTCCCTCCTGATAACTTCTGAGGGAATTGTCCGATTCGAACGATATATATATGTATATATTTTTTTGCATTTAAAAGATCTCGGCGAGGACATCTCATTTCCATATTTTGCTTTTTGATTTGAACATGTTTTCTTTCAATTTTGAACAGTTCAAAAAATATTAACATTAGCGCCTATGAGGAAATAAGAAAAAAATAATATAAACCCTGGACATAAGATTCAGGTTTTGTTGAGAAGGCTTAAAGGAGCTCACGATATGAAATATTTTTTGATTTGAACAATTTTTGCTGAATTTTGAACAGTTCAAAAAAATTTAACATTAGCGCCTACGGGAAAAGTTGAATACTATATAAATCCTGATATAAAAGACTTATTTGCTTGGAACACACTTTCTCGGAAGGATCTTATGACGTAGAACAAGTACAGATACGAAGTTCATCCATAATTAAACGAGCCTATTTTCCCATGAAATTTTATGATCTGGATTTTTAAGGATATTTCTGAATGAACAAATCATGAGTGAGAGAATGGATGCATGAGTACATGAATGAATGAGTGAATGAACTTGAATTAACCTATTAAAAAGGAATGTTTGAGGTAATTAAACTATAGGAGAAAGAGAGCTACATTATAAATTTAATGATGGTGTATACGGGAAAGTAGGCTCGTCTAGTTCTAGACGAAACTTCCTTTTTTTTCTGAATTAAGCTTTCCAGCTACAAGAAATATTGCTTATTACTGCTTACAAAATAAATTAACACTTTAAGATATTAGTGGTTTCAAATAGATATCACAATTTAATTTGTATTTTCAAAGGATGTTATTTTACTATGAAGCGTTATTATTCTTTTTAAATGCTATACAAAAATGTAAGAAGAAAATATTATCGCTGATAAATAAAAATGAAATGCTGAGCTTAATTTCTTTGAAGCTGCATTTTTCAATTCCTAATTGAAAAAAGTTTCCTATGAAAAGGGAATATTAATAGTATTAAGATTTTCAAGCAAGTATAATATTCTCTATGAAATATTTGAAGAATCATACTTTACTACATTAAATTAAGAGCTCTTCAGTCTGTTTTGAGTTAAAGTGTATCCCGTATTTATAGTTGAAAACTCATGTAAATAATTCATACTCCATAGAAGCTTTTAGCAACGATACCTATGTTGGAACAAAAGGGAAAGACATTATAATATGACATTTCGAAAGAAAAAGTATGGAATATATAGTAAATACAAACTTGATTTTATTTACTTATATCTTGAGAATTCCTCTTATGACGTACATGTGCTATTTTAATCAAAACACGTACCATTTTAATCAAAACAATTTAAGTAGTATTTTATTTTGCGATATTATTTGTAACTAATGAGTGTTAAAAATATCTCAGCTTCATTGCTTTATTATAATAATGATAACAAGGAAACACTGATTGAAATTTACTGATATACGATTAGAGCAAAATGCATTGAAAGTATTTTAATTAAAAGCTTTAACAATTTTCTCTTTTAACACTCAAAGTCTCGATCAATTTCCTCATAAATTTAATTTTAAACTGATGAATTTTTTTCTTCTCCATGATCAGCTACTTTCACTTTATATTCAAAGGAGTGAGTTGAACAAAGGAGAATAAACTTTCCGTCGGAGAATGAATGAATTCTGTGACGTGAATCATTGGGAAAATCTCACATTAGATGAATCATCCGTTTCACGAGAGGACTGTTTGATTTATGAGAACGTTATACTAAGGACTGCAGACATTTTGACTATTGAAGACGCATTTGAATTTCAATTTAATTTGTACCCGACATTTATGGATTTCCTTTCAAGATGTTGCTTTATCAAGTATTAGTGTCATTTTGTCGGAAACAGAGACTTAATAATTCAGCCTTTTCCGATATTACGACAATTTGAGATGGCAAGTGCTTGTGGCACTTAAATGATTGAATCTTTCATTTTAAATGTCATCATATTTTAAAAAGAACTATTATGGTAGCCTTCCGTGCTACCGTGCCACAGGTCCGGGGTTCGATTCCCGGCCTGGGCAGGGTCGACTCAGCCTTTCATCCCTGCAATGGGGTCGTTAAAATGACGACCAAGCATGCTTGGGAACTAAACACTGGGGGATCCGCGTCAGGCCAACCACTTGATCGGAACTTCTGCTTCGGCACCCCAGGGCCCTCGGTCTCGAAAACTGGTATGGGCACAGTAGGTCATGGCCCCCAAAAGGGCAGGCGCGCCACCGAGTTTAGTTTATTACGGGAAATATATATTTTTTTTAAAGTGCCACATTTAAGACATAACAATTATGTTATAATATTATTTAACAATTATATCAAACCAGACATATGGTTTAAGCAGTGGAGAAACGAGTTTCAAGCAGGAGTGGAATCTGAAAATAGAAATTTGTCCCGCTTCACTGCTCCCGTGTTTTTTATTAGAAGTTCTCTAAAAGTTTCAAAATTGCATTTTCCGCATTAAAATTAATTTTACACGAACATGACAAGAATTGTAAGACAATTTTTCATCTGTTATTTTATTTAAAAGAATCAAAGACGAAGATGATTAAACATAAAACACATTTTTACTTCTTAATAAAAATAACAGAAATAAAATTAACAAATAAATAAGTATGGGAAATAATACGATTCCAATTAAAATATTTGGAGCGCGAAGTTAGAGTAAATATTTGGAAGACAAAGCGGTGCAATAGAAATAAAATTACACGTTAAATTAAAGCACAAATGAGCAATAAAACGCAGACATATGTTTCGGGATTGCTTGGAATCCCTTTTTCAATGCGACAGGGAGCTTCTAGATGCAAAACATCCAAATGAAGCAGACAGAGCAACAAAAACAAAGCTTATATAGCCTAAGAATTAACTGTAAACCAATGAGAATAAAGGCAGTGTGAAGTGGAAGTAGAAGTAGTAGGAAAGGCACCAATAAGAGAGCAACAAACGAATGCAGTTGGAAGTACAGAAAGTAAAAAGGAATATCAATAAAAAGAAAGCAAAAAAGACAACAGCGTGCATAAAAATGTGAAAATACATGAAAATTGCAAAAAAAAAAAAAAATAAGTACAGAAAATACCAAAACAAAAAGCAAAACAAAGTACACATGCAAAAGAGGGGGAGGGGGGGGAGAGAGAAAAAAATTGACACAAAAAAGGAAAACTAACAAGAAAACCAAGAAAGAACAACAAATTAAAGGAACTTATGCCAGACCTGTGAAAAATAAGGAGTTGAGGAAGAATCATTAACCAAATTAGAACTATTCCTGCTAATATGATAAGCTTCCCCAAAGTCAAGTTCTAAATGGGAAGAACATTTTTGAATAATTTTCCCAGAATTGAAATCAAAAGAGTGGTTGGAATTCCAACAATGTTGAGCAATGCTAGACTTATTCAGCTCTTGCTTTCGTACATAACCTTTATGCTCATTTAACCGAATTTTCAGAGCACGTTTTGTCTGTCCAATGTAAGAAAGGCCGCAACGGCAACTAATTTGGTAAATACCCCAAGTATTAAGTTGATCAACAGGATCTTTAAGAGAAGAGAAGGAAAGTTTGTTGCTAGGAGCAAAAACAACTTGAAATTGAAACCTTTTTAGGATTTTAGCAATACGAAAACTTACAGAATGAAAGAATGGTAACACAACCAAATTCTTTCTAGAAACCACATGATTGGGACCAGAAGTTTTTTTAGAAAATTTGTTATGAATAGAATCAATTAAAGAGTGAGAAAATCCTCTATCAACAGCTATAGCTTTCAGATAGTTGAGTTCAATCTTGAGAAGCTCAGGAGAAGAGCAAATATTAATAGCACGATGGACAAGAGCATTAAAAGCCGAATATTTTTGGTTGGGAGGATGAGACGATAGTCTGTGAGGAGGTAAAGAAACAGCAAAAGGTTTACGATAGACAGAAGTTGTGAAACCAGACTCACTCCTAGAAATCAAAACATCAAGAAACGCGAGGCTACTATTAAGTTCTTTCTCACAAGAAAACTGGATATTAGAATCAATGGAGTTCATAATCGAAAGAGCATCATCAATACCTAACAAGTTACTGTCCGTTAGGACAAAACAATCATCCACATAACGAACATAAAATTGAAATTGCAATTTTTGGAATAGTTTTTCCTCAAAATAATGCATATAGAAATCACTTAAAATAGGACTAAGAGGACTTCCCATGGCCAGGCCATCTACCATAGCATAGAATTCACCATTAAATACAAAAGTGCTCTGTTGCAAGCACACACGAGTAAGAAAAACTAATTCCTCAATTTCCACAGAAGTAAAATGGAAGTCAGAAAGCCTTTTCCTGAGGCAAGTCAAAGCGCCATCAACAGGAACATTAGTAAACAAAGAATTAACATCAAAAGAGGCCATAACCGAATTATTCGGAACGAAGTTATGAAGTTTCTTAACAAATTCGGTGGAATTTTTAACAGTGAAAACATTCCGACTCCTAAGTGGAGAAAACACAGAAACTAAATACTTGGTAAGTTTATATGAAGCAGTGCCAATATTGGAAACAATTGGTCTGAAAGGAATACCTGCCTTGTGTACCTTCGGTAAAGCATAGAAACGCGCACAATTAGCAACAGAAGGAATCACAGACCGTTTAGCAATCAAAGGAATAGAATGAACAGACTTAACAGCAGAAGAAATAGTTTTAACTCCTTGTCGCTAGGATCTTTATAAATTTCAGAATAAGGACCAGAAGCAATTTATGCCAGACCTATTTTTCACAGGTCTGGCATAAGTTCCTTTAATTTGTTGTTCTTTCTTGGTTTTCTTGTTAGTTTTCCTTTTTTGTGTCAATTTTTTTCTCTCTCCCCCCCTCCCCCTCTTTTGCATGTGTACTTTGTTTTGCTTTTTGTTTTGGTATTTTCTGTACTTATTTTTTTTTTTTTGCAATTTTCATGTATTTTCACATTTTTATGCACGCTGTTGTCTTTTTTGCTTTCTTTTTATTGATATTCCTTTTTACTTTCTGTACTTCCAACTGCATTCGTTTGTTGCTCTCTTATTGGTGCCTTTCCTACTACTTCTACTTCCACTTCACACTGCCTTTATTCTCATTGGTTTACAGTTAATTCTTAGGCTATATAAGCTTTGTTTTTGTTGTTCTGTCTGCTTCATTTGGATGTTTTGCATCTAGAAGCTCCCTGTCGCATTGAAAAAGGGATTCCAAGCAATCCCGAAACATATGTCTGCGTTTTATTGCTCATTTGTGCTTTAATTTAACGTGTAATTTTATTTCTATTACTTTGCACAAAGTTTAATCATTACAAAGCGGTGCAACTCAAAAATATTGTTGCTCCATCTCCCTATGCATAATAATTTTTAAGCTTTATATCACGTTTCATATATAACGATCTTATGCTTATAACGGTACTTAAATGTGTTGCGCAAAAGTCTCCAGCTTTAACCATTAAGATACGCCTAATACGCGTGCCATATCTATCTGAAGTATTGGATTTATCAAGTATTTGTTAGTTTACCCGCAGCAACGACAGATCATCCTTTTCTAAGAATAATGCAATTTATTCAGATAACCTGCCAATAACTGTTAAATATTTCAATCTTCCTTATGCATGCTTTCATACTTAATAATAGGGCTCGACCGATGGCATTTTTTGGCCGATGGACCGATGCTGATTGTTGGCCGATGTTTTGAGATCGGCCGATGGCCGATGGCTGATTATTTTGCTCTTCCATCTGCCGATGCCGATGGCCGATGGAAAAAATTCGCTTTAAACCAGTAAAACGTGTAGAAGTCTTATAAAAACATAAATGCGGTATTCAAGCACCCCATAAGACTGTTTAGGGGAAGTTTGCATAATAATTAAAACTGAAATAATCACTCGTGATTCTAGTAAAGTAATTAAACTATTTGGCGATAAAAAAAGCAAAATCAATTTTAATCCTTTTTTCTTATTTTTGCAAAAAAACTCAACAACTGTTGGATCGCATCAGGTCTCCTTCCCTTTCCTTCAACATTTTCTCTTTATAACTCCTGCACTGCAAATGCCATGTGCAGCTGCCTTTATTTTCTTATTTTTTTCATGGCGAGGAATGCAGATTTTATAATACAGACTAACGAATAATGTGGGCTTGCATCTTTAGCAAAATTGTCAACCCCCTCCTCGGATTTTTAATAGAAAAGCGGGAGAGGTTCTATGTTTTTTTTCTATATAAAAGTTGTTTTGGCTAAAAATAGATCTTTTTATAAAATATTAACAAAATGTTAAAAAGTTTCGCTCCCAGTAACGCATTCTCCCTCCCTCTTCATAACCAAGAAGTACCGAATATTGCTTCACAAACATAGACGTGAGATTTTTTTGTTATTACAAATGAATCATCGGGGGTCTTAAGAACTATCTTTTTGCTTTTTTTTCTTGTGAATTGAAAATTTATACTGAAATACTTGACATATTCTTTTTAGTTTTATGAGCACAATGTAAGGTCACTGAAATAAACCAATATTTTATAAACGTGAAAAAGATTTTGAGCACCAGTCGTTTTCTGTTGACAAATAATCTGAAAAACCAGTCATGGATTATAAAAATTAAGATGTATTTTAAAAAAAAAACAGTATGGGACCGCAAGTCCGGAACGCTCGGGGCCGCGATCTTTCCGGATTTCGGAACTTTCAGGATTTTGGGTCATCATTCAAAAAATGTTGTAAGTATCATCAGAGCCCATATAATTTGCTCTGGAAGATTTTATCAGCATTTTGCTCATTTATAGCATTTTTATTATCGTATATTCTCCCCTATAAATCACGAAATTTAGCACAAAAAACGAAGTTGGAGTAGGCTTGCATTCGTGGTGAAACATCTACACTCTTCAATATATTGTTTTAGCCTCTTTAATTAAATATTAAAAGAAAAGAATTCCGTGAAATTCTGATGTGATTTTATATTCTCTAACCACTAAATTGCAGTTAAAGATAAGACTATCGGGAAAATACGAGAAACGCTGATTTTCAATTTCGCAAATGTTCTGTTTCGCGCGAAAATTAGAGCTCACCTTTTAAAAATAATATAACAAAACCACATGAAATTATTAAAAAGCGAAATTTAATGATTTTAACTAAAAGCTAAAGCTACAATTAATGAAAACTATAATTGCAAAAACGAACCCTTTTCAAAAATCGCGAAATAAATTTTTCAAAAACAGCCCATTTCCGACCTCATCTTCATCACATTTTATTTTCCTTCTTTTTAAAACGCCTATTTCCAAACAAACGGTGCAAACATTTCCCGATTTTTTTTTTCAAAAAACAATAGCTGTTTTTTTTCAACTGCCGATTTTTTTCGAAAAAGTTCTGGATTTCGGAATTCCGAATTTGAGGTCAAATACTGTATACATTGTCAATTTTTTAAAATAAAGGAATTGTTACATTTTTATTAAGATATTATATTCCACCCAGTCGCGCGGACTCGTTTTGAAAATTTTTGAAAATTGCAAGTCGAACTTAACACACATAAAATTTCGTTCAATAAACATTTAAACTGAGAAATTGATTCATATTTTTATCAATATGTTCTATGTTGTAAACTAATAATGAAATAACCAGAAATATTCTAAACTGAAAGCAGATGCAACGAGATTGCTGCACAATTGCAGAAAAACTAACACGTGAATAATAAGAAACATGACAAACTAAAATCAGGTGGTAAAAGATTATTGCACAATGACATCTAATGCACTAAGTCATTATTACACAAAAACAGACAAAAATGAGTCAACTACCCTAGTGCGAAAAACAAATAGCACTCATAAGACGCCTCTATTACTTTTATTTTAAAATATTCTACATCGCGAGCATTCTGTTCAAAGAGAAATAATTTTAAGAATGAAAGGTTTTCGGGCAACTATCGATTAAACTAATTTTCCGAATTTTTTATTAAATACTTTGTAGAATGACTTTTTTTCTGTGCTCTTTAACTGCTGGGCTGCCTGTTATTGTAATGGAAATAGAAATCTAGCTATGGAGGAAAAAGAAAGTTAAAGACAGAATGTTTTCTGGAAACTGGTCCCTGCGAAAAATATCGGCCTTGCATCGGCTTTTAGATGTTTTTTAAGGCCGATGGGCAGATGTTTTTCCAAAGTTAACATCGGCCGCCGATGCCGATGGCCGATTGCAACTTTGTTGAACAATCGGCGCCGATGCATCGGTCGAGCCTTACTTAATAAAGATGTGACAATCAATGGCAATAACAAAGATGAGACGTAGCGACTGAAGATGCATTTTAATTTAAACTCATGTTTCAAGTTTAACAATGAATCAGCACGCTTTTGAGTTTGAAGTTAGTTTGTAATAAACAATAAGGAATTTTTTTCAGTTATGAAGTCGCTTTATTGAAAACAAGCATTTCATTAACCGACTGTTTCAGATACTGTCTTTTTTTATTTTTCAATTTAGGTGGCAATATTTTTTTTTTCTTTGATGATTGAATATTTCAGCTTTTCTTTTTCAATCTAATTTAAAATGACAAATGTGAAATAAATTGCTAAGACTTTCGCTTAAACTTTTCTGTAGTGTAGTAATGTTTTTTGGAAAAGTAACTTTTTTAAAAGAAAGCTTCCAAAAGTTTGTAATATTTTTTTTATTTGTTATTATTATAATTTTTAAGACTTAAGGTAAAACCGGTAGAGTTAGTACACAATAGGAAAACATGATAAAAAAGAAGGAAAACGTTAATTTTTTGCCAAACTGTTGATAAATATTATAGACCACATTGCTTATGAATGTGTTTTCAAATCATATTGCCGTTATGCTAAATATTAAAGCGTCAGCTAAAATAAAACTAGGAAACCTATTTTTTCACTTCTCTCCTTATAGGATGGGTGAGATTGCGCCCATGGGTGGTTTACACGCATGGAAAATATCTTTCGATGATAAGTGGATTACATTAATAATAACTGCAAGTAATTTGTCAAAATAGTTGAAAAAGCATTTGCTTAAAAAGTAGCTTGCAGTACTCGCATCAGAATGAAAATCAGAGGGAGGGTAATGAAAATTCAAGCCCTTACATTTGGAAAGCATGCAATAAAAACGATAAACGATACAATGCGAAAGTAATTCTAATCTAATATCAGGTATAGACCTACAATGATGCTACAGTTACGTAATTATGATTCTAATTTTAGTTAAATTTTGCTATCTTGAAATATTACAATGTGCTTCTACAGTCTTCTACTTGGCAAAGTATCATTTTAGAATAAAGTGGTAATATTTCTGTTCATAGTGGTCTTCATGCAGTAAAAAATACTTGGAACATTTGATTTGCATCTGTTTTTTGTGTAAAATGTATACTTAATTTTCCCCCATTATGTAATTTGTTTTGCTGAAATATTAGAAATTTCAGGTGTTATATGACTGTTTTATTTAGTTTGAAGAATATTGTATTAAAATGTTCCCGGAATTAACCTGATTACATAACTGTTCTACTTACGATTATGACTCTTACATTTTGTTAATTTAAATTATAATGAAATTTGCATTGAATTTCAAACACCCATTATAGAACTAAAAATAATGTTTCAAACAGTCAAAACTGCGCTGAAAATAGGCAAACATGTGACAAATCTAGCACAAAAGCGTCTAAAATAGAAAACGGAGCATACGTGTTTACGAAATTAAAACATATTAAACATTGCTAAATATCGCAGAATTACCCCAAATGTAAAAACCACCATATATTTTCAGCTACAAAGAAAATATCATTTTACGTTATTAAGTTTTACATAAATGCTAAGGGTACCGATTTCTTTTAGCTGTTAAAATATTGTATGATTAAAAACAAATACATAATGGAATGTGTAAACTAATTAAAATGCTGCTGTAATCCTGTAAAAAAGTAAAAATGTATAAATAACATTCTTTCCCAAGCAGCTATAAATATTTCAACAGCGAACCTCTATTATCTGATTTCTTTTATACTAGCATTATAAAACCACATGCCAGAGTCAATATTTATATATTACTGGTATATAACCTTTACTGAAACCAATTTTAAAAGAAATACAAATATATTATTTTTGAATGAAAAGACGAGGTCACCATAATGCTTTAACATTTAAATTTGCTGTTAAATTAGGGCCGTCTACTAATAATGCTCAATTTTTAACAAACTAAAATAAAATATATAGAAAAACAGTTAAATATACAGCAATGCACGTTTAAGGAACAAAATTTGCAGATAGTATCCGTTTACAGAGCACAGCATAATTGGTTTTTTGTTTAACTTATTTCAACTATAAGACTTTTAACAACACGAAAAATATATCCCACATTGCGCTATAGTCGTAGGTTCTACCTTATTTGATTTAAAATACAAACGAATTTGGGTCTGTTCAAGGAACTTAGTTTATCGTATTAAACGTACTATTATTTACAATTATGGTCGTGCTGAGCCTTTTAAGTTTAGGTTAATGGATACCAAAGAGAATGTTATCTGTTTTATAGGTAAAAGAAATTTCAAAGAAGTTGAACGGATAGAAGCAATAAGAAGAATTGGTGACCAAGTACATGATATTTTGGTTGTTAATATATAACAACTTGGTAAAGCAATTATAAATAGCTTTGGGGATTTTTGGAAATTGTTCAGTTTTAAAAAATTGTCAAGATATGAAAGATTTATTTATTGTCATGCCACTAAAATTTACTGAGTTTCTGTGGGTAAAAAAAATATATGATAAAACAAAACAAAGATAGGAAAAAGGGTCAATGAAGAAAATTTATTTTTTGATAGGATCAATATCAGAATGATTCTTGTTATAATATTCCCATGGTTTTTCAGAATTCAGTTGAATTGAAAATATGGACAGTGCGAGTTTTGATTTTGTCAGCAAAACAGTAGCAGCAAAAAATTATGGAACTCATTTTTTTAACAGCTGAAATAAAATTACATTTGCATATTTTGTCGAAATTTCAAACCATATTTTTAATTATGCTTTAATTTTTAACTGCGTGAAATATTTCGATTTTGTTTACAAACAAGTATCTCAAAGCTTAGCACCACATTTCAAGATTGTTTTTTCTATGCTCGAAAATTAAAAACGGAGTGTTCTATATTTCAACGATAGGTGTATGAAACAAATGAAAATTTTCATTTGTTATTGTATAGGTAGATAGCTTCATGAGGAGCATTGCAATAAGATTGAAATATATATACTACGTGATAACTTGAACTAAGATCTATTTACTTTGGGGCAACTTATACAAGGTAAAGCCGGAAGAGTTGGCGAACAATTAGAAAAAAAGATAAAAAATAATAAAAACGTTAATATTTTGCCAAACTTTGAGTGAATATCATAGCCTGCATTCCTTCACTATTTCCTAGTCACGCTGTAATTTAAAATGATAGCAGGCATAAAGCCAAGACAGCTGTTTTCGCTTCTCTTTTTATAGGGCGGGTGAGATTGCGCACATGTGTGGTTCACGCACATAGGGTCATACATTTTCAGAGAAGAAACTTATGAATCCAAGTAGATACTGTGCTGTTGTGGCTGTACACCTACCTGAAATCGCGGTGCGCTCACACATCCCGTTCCCTTCAAAAACTTAAGTGCGCCATTTCTCCGACCGCGCAATCTCTCCAGGTTTTACCTTATCTTTTACATCAGGGAGAAGAGGGTTAAGTTCGAAATTCAACTTTTCACAATCACTAGTTCAGTGTTTCTGACAAATGTCCATAAGGGGGAAGAAAGAAAGAAAACACGAAATAAACATATAATTTCAAACCGCAATTATTTTTACCATTGAGTATTTATATTTCTTCATGAATTGTTGCGAGAGAATTTAACATTGAACTCATTATTGTGAAAATTTGAATTTAAGACTGAATGCCTTTTTCCCTGACAAAGAAAATAGGTATTTATCAGTTTGAATTTTAAAAATAATTTTAGCACCATTTTGAAGAACTTTACTTTGGATACTGTACTTTACGATACGCGTACAGATCGCAAGAAGACCTTGTATTTAAAAATATATTACAATTTATTGTACTTACATATTTAAATATACATAATCCATCTTATTTGCTTAAAGATATGGTATGCATAAAAATTTTCATAATAGATATTCCAACGTAATGTTTTCGGCTATAATTAAATATGTATAAATATTTGCATATAGATATTCCATCGTATGTTTCACTTAGAAGTTGTCTGACGAAGTTTATTTTTTCTATTATTTACGTCTCGAAACTAATTTTTGATTTCATTGGAAAAGCCGTGGTACATGTACATTAGGGTGGTCCAAAATTTCGAAGGTGAAAATTTTTTCGGTGCTACCTTTTCATTTGGTTCCAATACCTTAGAAAATAAATCAGACAAAATTTGAAAACATTTGAATGATATTAAGAGGTAGCTCAATGCAGATGAAGTTTGCATCATTGCGGAATAGTGAATGTATTGACAAAGGAATAAATTAATCGCATCTAAGCTTGCTATTTTTATTAACAGAAAGTAATTGCATTATAAAAATGCTATTTTATATGCACTATTAACTGTAGCCATAAATATATTCTGTAAATATAAGCATAAAAATATTTCCTGTAAGTGTAGTGCAAAGCCGGGGCTAGTTGAGCATAGGGGTAAACTGGGCAATTGAAATATCTCGAAAATTTTACATTGCACGTTCACTTACCAACTGAAGGAAAGAAGCGGGCACGAAGGAGGAATTCACGGCAAGACCCCTAATGACGATTTGTCAATCGAGTGACGTATACGCAGGCGTCATTTGTTTTGCTGTAAAATTAGTTTCAATTAATATTTCTTCCGTATACGTCAATAAATCATCCGTTCTTGATCATGTAAGTTTTAAATCTTCATAAAACTATTAGATTTGATATCTAGAAAGGATTCGTATATTGAAATGGTCCTTTCATAACCTTACTTTGGTCTCAAATACTAGTTGATGTTAGTTGGGCAATAGCTTTTTCTCCTGAAGTTGTTTGAACGTACTCAACACAAGGTCCAAGAAAGATAGACAGTTGTCAGCACAAAGATGAAAAATGCTGCTCTGGCAGAAACTCCAGGAAAAAAAATGCATTAAAAGAGGAAAATTAAAAAAAAAACTATTAAAGTTAAAAAGCAAAAGAAAAGAAAAGAGTTCCTAAAAAGTTATTTCTTCAGTCAAGTAAGAAAGGCATTGAAGATGAGTATGACTGCCTGGATAGACTCCTTTTAAAACAAGAACCAATAAAGCAACTGTGCCACAAGTAGCCGATGTAAAAACAATTGAATTAAATTTGCTGTTAAATTACTTCATGGCTCCCACTCAAGAGATGATTATCGAGTATTTCTTGAACTGATTTTAATACATTTCGGCAAAACCCCTGCTTGTGGAATCCAATATGTAGCACTTGGAGTTTTATGCATCTTGCTCAATGGATGTAAAAATCTTGTACCGACTTAAAATATGGCTGTTTTCTGCTAGTTCACCATCACTTCAGTAGAAGAAAAGGGATTGCAAGAGATATGTATATTCACTATATGTGCATATTTGAAAGCTAGGATTGCAGCTTCTTTACCTCAAAATGCCCCATATAATGGTTATAATTCAATGAAATCTTTATCGCTGTAAAAAATATTAATGACAAATTTTGAAAAATTGCATCGGACAAATTAACCAGTCACTTTTGGTACTTATCAGAGGATCTTGCAACCTTGGCTCTTTTTGACAATTGAGTAGTAGCTATGAAAGAAGTAAATGAAAAAAGTAATGCTGAAAATCATCCCCAGATTATGCTGCAGAATTTTATGGATATGAAATTAATGGACTTTGTAACAAAGTAGTCAGCGTCATTATTTAACAGAATGAGTTGACTTGATAGATAAATCCAGAAATCTGGGAGCTTCAGGAGGATTTTCACAAAGCACTAAAATTTTTTGAAGGAATCCCAGTTGTTATAATGCACATGCTGAAAGGGTATATCTCTTGCAGAAGAGCTTAATGGGAAAATAATACACACTGAAGATCAATTACAATTCTTGTTGCAGGTTGTCGAACATCGTCTTGCTTATCCAGATTGCAAAAAAAAGTAGAGTTTGGAAAGCACGGGTACAATCACATTTATAGTTGTTTAAATATCATTGTTGCATTATTATTATAGTTTCTACTGGAGATTTCAAAGAAATAAACTTGAATCCTTTTCCTAGCTTGCGTTTTGTTTCTTTCCTTGTTTAGGGTATAAATCGAAAAACGCAAAACTTTGAGGTTGTTGAGCTACCTCTAAATATTAAAATTATGAGCTGAAACTTTACAGTAATTATTTTTTACATAAATGGAACCACTTAAGAGGGTAGCACCAGCAAAAATCAAAACTTTTTTTAAAAAGTCCTTTTTTGTACCACCCTAATGTACATATCTTCAAGTTACATACATATTTTACCTGTCCGCTAGAAAGAATAGTTACTGACGTTTAAAATCTATCTTTACGGTAAAAAGGAACAAGCGTCTGTATGCATTAATATCACAACGACTTTAGCCTACAACAAATAATACCTACCAAAATAACTCATTGTCACTGTAACCGTTACATTCGGGCTACAGCATATTCCTTTCCTAAACCTCCTTCTATTCTCGAAACTAATTTTCCCTTTCTGATAACCGTAGGGAAAAGATTCATGGTTGAAAAAGAAGGAAACGAATGTCGCTGTTGCATAGAATTTCTCAAGCTTAGTACATTATTTTTTTCCCCTCCAGTACAAGAGACATCGGAGGGAGAGTAAACCTTAAGGAAAGTTTGTTATCTTCTTTGGAATTCTGGTGGCAAAATTCATGCTGTTGGTTGTGTTAAGTATAATTACGACATTTGCTGTTGAGATCAAATTACTTAGCTGTTAATAAATATTTTGTTTGACCTTAGAAAGGTATTTTGTAATTTTCTTGTGTACATTTCTGCTGGGATTTGCAAAGTTTTGCTGCAGTTATGGGAACTTTTTCAGCAATGCTGTGGTGCTGCTGGGGCAGACAGGAATTATTGAAAAAATAAATATTCTTAAATTTACAACACTATTTACATACATAAGATTAATCATTTAAAATCAATGAAAACTTGATTTCTAACATACCTAATCATAGCATCCCGTATTTAATCTTTCGGTGCAAAAGAAAAGCTTCACAAACAGTTTGGTTCGGCTAGAAATGATTCCTCAGACGTAAACGATATTATTTATTTCTTAATTAGCGCTTATTTAATTATTATTTAAATATTTACTCTTTTAAAGGACTGAAAAGCATTATAATAATATAAACCTTTAATTTATTTATGTTTTCTCCCTATTGAATATTGAGGTTTTACGTGGCAATATTTTTCCTGAAATTCCGTTTTGTGTTTAATTTTTTCTACGTTTATATTATTCTATACTGAAACATTGTGCTTGCACATTACATTTTTTCGTATTTTGATGTTTCAAATTTACTACATCATAATTTTTAACGACTTGAGGAAACTATTTCCTCTTATCACTTTAGTGTAAAACGAAAACTATTTATTGTTAAAGATATCTACTTTGTTTTGAGGTGATTGTTATATTCAGTAATTTGGAGTCGAAACTACTAATAACTAACGTAACGAAATCGAGGTCGAATACGGAAATTGGTCTCGTTCAGTTCTGGATGAACTCTCCCCCCCCCCCCGGAGATATTCAGATTAACTTTTGCGTAGTAGCCGGCAGAATGGCGTAGTGGTAAGGCGCAGGCCTCGTACGCCCAAGTTCGCAGGATCAAACGTGGCCAAGTCGGCGGATTTTCAAGATGAAGAAAATCGGTAGCGCCCTTGTCGTGTGATTATGCGGCGTATTAAAGATTCCTTGAATATCCGTTTGGCATGGATACTCTCGGCTAAATTAAATTCCTACTGCAGTCTGTATCAATTAGAGCTCAGGTGCCGCCATCTAGGGGGAAACTGAGCTTCAAAAATTGCTGCAATGGTACCACACTCATTGTGTTACCGCTGAAAGAGTTGGGACCAATCTTTGTGAATGCACTGGGTCTGCAATGGATTAAGAACCAATACCAAACAGCCCATTAAAAATAAAGAAATAAAATAAAAAAAATAACTTTTGCATAGCGTAAGCTAAATCTTTTATGTATCGAAAAACTTTCTTTCATAACATATTTTTTTTCTCTTAAACAAAATGTTTGGTCTACAGCTCTACCCTGCAAATGTTTCATATTTTATGAATACTTTTGGTTTCATAAAATATATACGGTATGCGACTTTTTCAGAGAATGTTTCTAGTCAGAAACATTGTTTTTAGATATACTTTAAATAGGTCAATGCTACCTTTTTTTTTCTACGGCGAAACTAAAACGCAAAAAAATCATATTTCTCTCAAGTTTTCGTCATAAATAGCTGATATATTACTTAACGAGAATTTTTCAGCTTGACTAACCAACCAAATAGTGAATGTTTCACGAGTTAAATTTAGTTATACTACGCGAACTATTGTTAATCGACCCAAAAGGGGAAAAAAACCTGCGGAAGCCTCTAGATTTGGAATTCATACATCAAAGAAAGGGATGTTTAGAGAAAATTTAGGTCAACAATATTTGACGAAACATCAAATGAAAAGAAATGAGGAATAATTTAAAAATTATAATTATATTTATAGAAATTGTTTTAAAAAAATCTACAAAAAGCTGACTAAAATCGAGATAATAGCAGTGATTTATTATATCAAGGAATAAAAAATGTATAATATCTGGAAAGGGGTGAGTGTGCTTTGGAATTCGTTAAACTTCAGCATTTTTAAAAATAGACTTAATCCCTATTGGCCTGACAAAAGAACGAATGATTTGTGATTAGTTTGCTAATTGATGGTCCTTGAAGTTGTATGTTGCGAAGTTGAAAATTGGCTGTTGCGATAAAGATAGTTTTCTATTGCTTATAAACAGTGTGAACACAAACCCGTCATGGGCGTATAAACTTGTTGCAACGATGATGTACAGAGACAAATGGTGATTATTACTTGTAATGTGAAGTACCAATTTGACGGTGAGTTACACTGTTAGAAATTTCATCAGGAAATTACGGTAAAATGACCGGCAGCAGTCTGTCCATCTAATTCACCGTTAAATTAACGGTTTGGAACATTTTTCTATCTTTACGGGACCTAACCATTTCTAATTAACTTGGTTAAAAAGCCGTAAATACGAAAGTTTACGGTTTTTTAACCATTTATAAATGGTTTCAAAACAAAATTTTCCACGTTTTTGAACCATTTCGAGGCGTAGAAACCATAAACGAAGCTTGCAGGACTCGAAATCCGAATGCGTGGTGTACTAGTCTTCCTCTCTATCCACTCGGCCACCGTCATCACGTAAAGCGGCCGTTTATTTATTAATAAATCTTCTTTTCCAACAGGCAAACAGCCTTAAAATTGAGATTTCAGTTTTTGATTGGATCCAAATTTATTTTTGGTCTAAATTTACTGTATATTGACGAAAATCCTTTTATTTGCTGCAAAAATTAAAATACAAACAAGCTTCAAACAAGTTTCAGCAGCTCAAATTATGGGTTCGCTCACTCGGAAACAGTTTGGGAATCCGATGTCTCCAATTTTTGATTTACGTGTGTATGTGTTTCTATTTAGTATCCACTGCTTAAGCCACTTTTTTTTCTTCTTTTTTTATATACATATGCAGATTTTAACTGATAAATCTGTATTCCTATTTTAAAACAACGTACGACCGGTAAGGTTTTGCAACCAAGATGGACGTCCGATTCTTATTGAGCTCTTGAAAATTACGGTTAGTTAAACGTTCTTTAGGATAAACAGAGAATAAACGATTTTTTTCGCAATGAGCGGTTTGAGTACTATCTTTTTAATGGTTAGTTAACTGTTGTAATTAAATATGGTAAAATAACAATCAAATAAATGGTTATTTTACTATTTTCCTACGGAATTTTTTAAGAGTGTATGAAAGGAGACCTCATGCTTGAGTTATCAAAGGAAATTTCGTCGCCGTTCTCAAAGCCACTATGTCCCCAAAAATATTTAAGAAACTACGGCAGTGAATTAGTAATTTCATTATATAAACCAGTTACACAGTTTTAAAGTTAGCTACATTAGTAATCCAACCGTAGAAGAGGGGCGATTATTACTTGCAATGGTGAAGTACAAATTTGACAGTGAATGTGTTATGAAAGGAGATTTCGTCGGCTTTCTCAAAGTCATTATGTCCCCAAAAACATTTGAGGGACTAACTACTGCAGTGAATTAGTAATTTCTTTATATAAACCAGTTACACAATTTTAAAGTTACATAAGTTTTCCTACTGTACATGTCCGGTCCCTTGGAGTTCGTTGTAACGAGATTTCTCTGTATAATTAGTGGTTGTTAAAAAAAATCTAAAGGAAACTGAAAACAGGTTCTTAGTTAAATGTGCTAGCATTAATCCCATTTAAATGATTCACCGAAAAGAAAAAATACTGTGTTACGACACGAGAATATTTTGAACTGACACAGTACTGTTCGTAATAAGAAAGCTGTTAGAAAAAGGAAGAATATCGAATGTGATTACACAGGTCAGTATGACTGATGGATGATTTGAACCTGAAGAACCAGGTTTTGCTCAATTATGCAAAGAAGCTTTAGCGGCTTTATTCACCAAACACGGTCAAACAGCCGGTCCAGTCAATATTCGAAAGAACCTATGTCAAGACCGCTGTCGAATTCCGTATTCACCAGACATTAGCATCGTTGATCTTTTCACTGCCTCTCTTGAGACAGCTGTCTTGACATTGGTTGGTATTACAGCCCGTATTCAACAACCTTTCGACTGGCAGTCACACATCGTTTTCACGGTCCGTCCAAAACGGTATTCTTCACGCCGAGGAGACAGCTATTTCCCATCGCGGTTGGTCGAGAGACTTCGACCGTAGAAATCGAAGGGTCCAAGCAGTCTAAATTTACAGCGCGTGCGCAGTAAACAAGCGACCATCTTGTAGTTTCTTGATTTCGAAGTAAAGTGCGAGGTGAAAAATAAATAATCTGGGCAAGACATGGGAAATTCATTTGGGGTCGCGACTTCGTGACATAGTAGTACTCCTTTAGGGTGTTCAATTCCGAATGCTTGTTAAATAGGAGAAAAGAAGATTAAAAATTTTAAACGCAGTTTAAATACTAATAAATTTGTTCATGAGACATCGCCGAAGTAGCCTAGTCAGTAACGTTCCGGCGTTTAATGTGAATGTTAAGGGTTCGAATCACGCCGTTGGTTATATTTTTTATTTATTTATTTAAGTTATTATATTTACATAAAAATAAATTTTATTCAGAAAAAATGCTGATTGGGTATAAAATTATAAAATTATGGTAATCATTTTACTTTTTAAACTGCAAAATAACTAATAGCTCTAATATCGCAACAATTCCTATCAATCAGAAAATGTAACTGTTTTAAATTGTTTCATGTACGTAAATGGGCGTAAAAGTTCATTTTATAGCTTCAATCCTAGCTTTTTCTGACGAAGCAGTACTCATGTGAATGTTAGAGTTGCTGTTTTTCTACTGAATGCAAAAACTGGTAAAATGAAATAAGGGACTAATAAGAAAGCAGGCTATTTCGAGGCTTCTTGTTGGTAGTTAAAAATTTATGTTAAGTAAATTTAAATCATAACACAATTTAAACTTTTTATTTTCTGTAGTAATTGTTTATAAGTAGTATTTCTATAATAATTATTTATTCTGTTTTTAATAAAGTAAAATTGTTACTGTAAATAAATATATCATTTAATATTTAATTTGCCTTTTTTCCTGAATAAATTTATTTTTATGTAAATATAATAAGTTAAATGAGTAAAAACTAAAGCTCAAGTGCGGGATTCGAGCCCTGCACGTTCGCATTGAACATCGGCATGTTACCAAATAGGCTCTTTCGTCGCTGTCTCCTGAGCAAACTTTATTAGTATCTGAACTGTGTTTGAAATTTCAATTGCTTCTTTCTCCTAATTAACTGGTCATTCGGCACTTTTACATTAACTATTGAACATCCTAAAGGAGCACACTACTATTACACTAAGTTTCGTCCCCAAATGAATTTTCCATATTGTGCCTCCCCCTTGTAAAAGTTTTTTTTTTTTTACAATTACGATTGCTTGAGAAATTTGTGAATCGCTGACAGCGTTTGTTCTTGTTTTATGAACGACTTTGAAACTTAGGACGAAAAAGATTTTCATGCGCGATATCGTCTACAAAAATCCACATTGCTGCAGTTTGACTCTATGAGGTCACATGGTAGAATTCAGCCAATCATGATACCACTGTCAAGACAGCTGTCTCAAGAGGCAGTCGAAAGATCAACGATGTTAATATCTGGTGAATACGGAATTCGACAGCGATCTTGACATCGGTTCTTTCGAATATTGACCGGACCGGCTGTTTGACCGTGTTTGGTGAATAAGGCCGTTATGATTGGCTGAATTCTACCATGTGACTTCATAGAGTCAAATCATAGCAATGTGGATTTTTGTAGACGATATCGCGAATGAAAATCTTTTTCATCCTAAGTTTCAAAGTTGTTCATAAGACAAGAAAAACGCTGTCAGCGATATTCAAATTTCTCAAGCATCGTAATTGTAAAAAAAAAGTGCCGAATGACCAGTTAATCAGGAGAAAGAAGTACTTAAAATTTCAAACTCAGTTCAGATACTAATAAGTTTGTTCAGGAGACAGCGACGAACTAGTCTATCTGGTAACGTGCCAGCGTTCAATGCGAACGTGTAGGGTTCCAATCCCCCCTTTGACTATTAATTTTTACTCATTTAACTTATTATATTTACTTGAAAAGAAATGCTAATTAAATATTAAATGATATATTTAAGTATAGTAACAATTTTACTTCATAAAAAAACAGAATAAATAAATATTATTTAAATACTACTCATGAAAAGCTACTATAGAAAATAAAAAGTTTAAATTGTGTTCTGATTTAACTTTATTCAACATAAATTTTTAACTCTACAAACAAGGATCCTCGAAATAGCCTGCATTCTTATTAGTCCCTTATTTCATTTTACCACTTTTTGCATTCAGTAGAAAAACAGCAACTCTAACATTCACATGAGTACTGCTTCGTCAGAAAAGGCTAGGATTGAAGCTATAAAATGAACTTTTACGCCCATTTACGTACATGAAACAATTTAAAAGTTACATTTTATGATTGATAGGAATTGTTGTGATATTAGAGCTATTAGTTATTTTGCAGTTTAAAAAGTAAAATGATTAATATAATTAAAATATAATTTTATACTGAATGAGCCTTTTTTCTGAATAAATTTATTTTTATGTAAATATAATAACTTAAATAAATAAATAAGAAAGATAACCAACGGCGGGATTCGAACCCTTAACGCCCTCATTGAACGCCGACACGTTACTGACTAGGCCACTTTGGCGATGTCTCATGAACAAATTTATTAGTATTTAAACTGCGTTTAAAATTTTTAATCTTCTTTTCTCCTATTTAACAAGCATTCGGTTCTATTACGTTGAGAGTTGAATACCATAAAGGAGTACTACTATGTCACGAAGTCTCGACCCCAAATGAATTTCCCATGTTTTGCCCAGAGTATTTATTTTTGACCTCGCACTTCTCTTCGAAATCAAGAAACTACAGATATCCGTTTGTTTACTGCGCACGCGCTGTAAGTTTGGACTGCTTGGACCCTTCGATTTCTACGGTCGAAGTTCTTCGACCGACCGCGGTGAGAAGTAGCTGTCTATTCGGGGTGGGGAATACCGTTTTGGACTTGAGTCCAAAACGGACCGTGAAAACGCTGTCTGACTGCCAGTCGAAAGGTTGGTGGATACGGCTGTTGGTGCCCTTTCTAGAAAAAGAGCGTGACCACAAAATGTGTTAATGATTTATTAATGGTAGAAAAACTTCTGTCTGAAAACAAATTTAAATGGAATTTCAAATACAGGTTTCAGTGAGGATATATTACTGGTTTTATTTGTTAAATACAGGATGCATTCAATTCTTAGCTCTTGGGCTTCTTTCTGATTTACTAGTTACACAAAAAAATCTACATTCCCTACCGCTTTTAAACCTAATTTCATAGCCGTTCTAATTTTACAACAACGAGTTTAGCCCTCAGTGGCGTCTTTAAACGCTTCTTTGGGATCTACTATGATTACTGAAAAATCTTTGCTTTAATAATTGAATGACAGAAAAATTCCCACACATCCGTTCAATACTCTTCCCCAGATACCCCACTCAACTGCCGATTATATTTACTTGGTATGACATCATGCTTTCTCAATAAAAAAAAAGGTCATTGTTTAAAACTTTTCAAATCTCAGGCTAATCTTGAATTTAGGAAAAATTACTACTGCAACAGGGAGTTCGAACAGTTTACCGGAAGCGATTGTTACTTGTTGTGCAGTAAAAACTTTTAAGAAGGCTATTGATGTTCATTGGGGATTGTTACATTGACTAGGAGCAGCCTTGCTGGGCTCTGTACACAGTAAAAAATTCTGGTTCAACCTTTCAATAAAAGTTGGTGAAATGCAGCTGCAACCAACAGTTGGTACTAATTTGAACCATTATATTGGTTTACTAGTTTTACCATGAATGTGGTTCAGCACTGAACCATGATTGCGGATTTTTTTCTAACCAGTATTACTGTTCAACTTTGAACCATGATTATGGAGTTTTTTCTAACCAGTACTGCGGTTCAACTTTGAACCATGATTACGGATTGTTTTCTAACTAGTATTACGGTTCAACTTTGAACCATGATATACATTTTTTTTCTAACCAGTATTACGGTTCAACCTTGAACCTTAACCATAGATTTTATTTTAACTGGTATCTTGGTTCAACTCTGAAACATAACGATGGACTTCCTACTAGCCACTGTCATAGCTCAGAGTTGTAGCATGAAAGTAAAGTTTGAACTGCACCATTTTACGTTGCAATGGTGACTTTTAACATAAATAATAAAAATTTTTTTGTTTAAGCGTAAGACAGGAAACAAGCTTATTACCAAGTTTAATTTGCAAAGCGAATTTTCTGTGTTTTAATACGTAAATTTAACTTAAGTTTTTGCTAATTATTTGATTTAATTCTAAGAACAGATTCATTGCTAGTAGGAAGTCCATGGTTTCAATAATTGATTCACTATTCCATGTATATAAATGTATTTATTCATATATTTATATATATGAACATCCCAATGCACTGTATCAGAAACTAATTGTATTTTTTAAGTAACTATGTTACTTAGTTATATTCTTCAAAATTGCAATATAATTCACTGTTAAAATTTTTAAGCCCATAAGGAAGGTCTTTGCAAATATATGTACACTTTTTTATGTTCCTCAACAGACAGTTTTAACAAAAATGGCGTTTGAAATTTTGCTTATAAGTTAATAATTAATTGATAGCGAACATTTTAAATTTCTGAATTATGTAGCTTTTTTTCAAAAATATTTTTCAACACTCTTTAGCATGAAAAATATTAAATTTATTTATATGCATACAAAGATGACTGAAAACATAATTGAAAAACCATAAAATGCACAAATAACAATAATTAAAAATTATTGGGGGGCTCTGGCACAGATGTTACTCCAAGGCTAAAACGTGCAGTAGTTCGTGGCACTTCCGGCTAAGACCGTCCAGATGAGTCTAAGACATACACCCTGTAAAGATATAAAAGAACTGACAGTAAAGCGTATCTGATTTCTATGCCGTCTATTCAATGTTCTGTTGACATCAACCGTGTAGTGCAGTGCACCGTTTTCGTTGATAAAACATCTATTTTGCATTTGGAAATCTGAAATCTCCGATTGCAACTTTTTCCCAAATTTCTAAAACTCTATTATTGAAATAGGTTCATTTGTTTAATTTCGTTAGAATGATTGGGACGAAATTTTAGTAGGAATTATGGGTGAAAATTCTGTAAAATGGCAGTCGTGGTCGAAAAATGGAAATATAATTATTTTGAAAATACAACAGTAGTCAGGGTCGGATCCAGGAATAATTTCTTGAGAGAACACCAGGAAGTAAAAAGTAGTCTAAAATCCACCACTGGTAGTAGTTAAATAAAAAATATAGATGTAAAGAGCAGAAAAGAGAAAGGCAACAGCTCGGAAAAGTGGTTTGGTAGTAACGAGAGAAAAAATAATGTTGCAATAAATGTAATAAGAAAACATGCAATTTTCAGTACGTAAACAAATCATTGTTACAACTGTAAGTGTAGAGCCGGAGCAAAATGTAAAATACATGGGGGGGAGGGGTATTAAATCACGTAAGCAACAAGCATATATTGAAGCAAAATTAAGTAAACATGCACAGGCTGAAATTTTTGGAAAAAAAGTTAATTTAACGTTAAAGGCAACGAAACTGGTATTTCTAAAATCACGCAAAATTGACCCAATTTCTCAAAAAATTCCTATAGTAGACATGTTTTGAATTCAAAACTGGTTTTACCTGCTCTTGGTGGAATAGTTAGTTCGAATGATTAGGAAGTAAGAATCATTACAAATCAAAGCCACAACCTGGATCGGTTTTCGAGGGGGGGGGGCGAAGGTCAAGTTGATAAAGTGTTTTTTTTTTATCAGAATATTTTTGATTTTCAAATTATCCTTCAGAGCATGTAAAAATTTCAGGGCGGGAGGGATTCTCCCCCCCCCCCCCCAACTTCCTGGCTGTGGCCTTGGAATCAAAATTCAACTAACTACATTTATAAAAATGAGTGTTATCTTATCAGACTATCTTTAACTCACTAATTTTCAAATTTTCATTTATAGCATGCAAAATTTTAGAAATTTTCACCCCTTCAGTAGCTGAAGGGGATCGGAAGTAAACAGAAGAACTGAATTTTATACAAATGAGGTTTTCTTATCACAATATTCAAATTGTCATTTATAGCATGTGAAACTTCAAAAAATTTCGGGAGTGGAGATGGGTTCGAGCCTTCGCCCCCCCCCCCTTCACCGGCTACGCCTTTGATAAAAACTACGAATAAAAATTGCAAAATGGGTCAAACAACAAATAAGTTCAATAAATTTTAAAAAGACAGCAACAGGCAACTAAATAAAAATTATGAGGTGCAGCTAGAAAGATAGCGCCGTAGAAAAGTATTCTTGGAAATAAAAATGAAAAAAATAAATGATTTAGAGTAAAAATCCCGATAATAGATGCAATTTTTTAAATGTAAACAAGTCAAAGTTACAACTTTAAATGTAGATCAAGGGAACCAAAAGTAAAATGTATGGGGGTGAATGATAAATCAGGTAAAAAAAGTTTAATATTGAAGCAAAATTAAATAAATATGCACGTTATCATATGTATATTTCCTAAAACGGCAGTTTAATTGTTTATTTCTATTTATTTCGTGAATCTTAACAAAATATGCCATCTGCAAAATCACATTTGAGCGATTATAAATTCCATTAAAACGTGTTCAAGCTCGGATGAGTTCGCAAAAGAAAAGCAGTAGTAAGCACATGATACGTTAGAAGATTGGTGAAACTCACTGAAATTCGAATTAAATTCGTAAGTGCAGCAAATTTTCTATTGATTTATAAGTAGAATTTAATTTGCAACAGTAATTATTGATAATAGTAACCGCATTGTCTGGTTTGAGAGTGCTATTTAATCTTCATGTTTAAGCCGAATTTCGAGAAAACGGGTAAGCGGATAAAATCGGGGAGCGGCTGTTTTGACTAATAAGTAACTTATTGCCGTCGTTATAATAACTATTGCCGTCGTTTGGAAAACAAATGACAATAGTTGCTGATTTATTTAGATCTGATTGAAAGGTCGTTAGGGTTTTCTTGTGAACAAGGGGAATTAAAGTATAAGTATTAAAGGTTTCAAGTTTTACTCGAGCGATTTCATTCTGTAGTTTCTAATTGCATGAAGATATATTTTCGGTAAGTCCAGGGTGTCTACAGCTCACAAAAAACCCGAAAAAGTTACGAATGGCCAAACGGGATCGTCACTCCCAGAAGGCACCATATGTCTGGTATCCAACAGGTTTTTAAATATCAGGAATCCGATCCGACCACTGCACGAAATATCCGGTTATCCGGTATCTCAAAGTTGATTTTAAAAATTTCATTGATTAATATGTTTTGAAAATATACGTGAATTGCAAACATACTACGTGCTTAAAAGCTGTTCGATGTTTGAAAATATGTATGTAATTTGCAAGTTTCACACATCAGAGCCGGATATCTGGTAAATGTACACCATACAAGGGACAACGGATATCCGATACCCGGAAGTTGAAAATATATGGCATTCGTATTATTTATTTTCCCGTATTTTTAAAGTAGTGTTCCGAGGGTCATTGTACTAATTCGTTATCAATAAATATTTCAGTAGTAAAGCTATATTTTTTTTTTCATTATTTCTATGTATACCCGTGTATCTGTTTTGGTTGGATAAAACCAGGTTCTTTCTTACTCTAAAAAATACACATTTAGTTACCTTATAAAATATATTCCCTTTGGATTAAAACATTTGTTTTTGTAACTAAAGGACTAATTTATCAGTCAAAATTGAAGCAATGTTATTCACGTGGCTGCTTAAGGAAATATAATAGTTTTGGTTTCCGGTTTTATTCAATAAGTAACTTTACGTTACTTTACCCTTACTAGTGTTAAAATTATTATTCCAAAGTGCTATGGCTAACCACCGCTTTCAATAAACAAATCCAAATTGAGAGTTTAAGATTCTTCGTGCCTGTGTATTATCAATAATAACGCCTCGGAAGAGCCTAATTTATTTGAAAGCAATTTGAATGAGACACACATCCCAGGCTTTACATGCGATTACCGAGCACTTTACCTCACTTGCAAATTGCAGCAAACTTTGCGGCTTTCTTCCGCCTGTAGTTATGTAAAAGTGATCATGTTTGTGCTATGCTTAATCATGTAAAAGCATGTAATGTTAATTAGTGTATATCGGTCAACTGCCGCTTTTATTTTAATAAATGTTAGAAAAAAAGTTAATGGGTTTCTAATGTGTATAACAATATATACATATATATAGTTATATATATATATATATATATATATATATACTCATAACAATGTGATTCCATTACTTGTCCTCTTCTGCAGCACTGCATACTTTCTGGTGATGTTATTGCGCAAGTGATGTCACATTGCGAAAGAAGGAAAAAATGAAAAGAGCTAATAAAGTAACATAACGTTTTTTCGGAAATCTACAAGCAAGCGTAACGGGTTCCATTACGTCTTAGAACTTTACTGAAAACCACTGATGCGGAAAATATTGTGTAGTGCACACCCGTGTTACGCGTGGAAGAATGGATTTTTGGTTTGTTAATTTGCGTGCGTGTCTATATGGTTTTTCTTTCATCACAGCGAGATTTGGTTATACCTATAAGCTGACCATTAATTTTTTTCATCAGATCAGAACCTCTAAGTTTTAGTGTCTCTGTGTGTGTGTGCGTCTGAAGAGAAATAAAAAATGAAATTTGGCATTTATTAAGGAAAGGAATAAGAACGTGAAAATTTAAGTATTATTATTATTTACTTACGTATTTATTTAATTTTTTATACATTTACGTAGAAATGTTCTGTCAAATTGTGTCAAAATTTCGTAAGTATATCGTGTTGATTTGAAGAAATAATTGGAGAACATTTTTGGCAATCTTTCTCGCATTTGTTTTAATAACAACGCGTTTTTTTTAAGAGTTACGATTCGCACAAGTGCGTCTTTCCACCAGTCCACAAGACATTAATATGAACATAGACTATTTCTATTAGTGGATTATCAAAGTATACAACACTCTTAGAAAGCTGCCCCCGAGCAGATAAATAATACATATTCAATAGTTTTAATAATTCGAAGGTTCACACTACACAAATTAAATTAATAATAAAGTCATTAACTTCATTATTATTTTTTTAAAATTTGGTATTATGAGGTGTTTTTTCTTAAGGTTACTCCCTTTCAGAAAACGGGACATTTCCACGATCTGAAGCTGTGTTCGTGTACAACGGGACAGGCTATTTAAAAACTGGATTGTCCCGACCAAAACAGTACATAGGGTTACTTTAATTATACCGTACCAAGATTGATAAAGTAACAGTTTTGTTAGATGAAAAATGCTTGTGTTAGAAACATGATCTGTTTCAGCTGTTCAAACAAAATCAGAAAACTAATATCATAGTGAAGAAGTCTTAAAACGTGTAATTTTGTAATGCAAAAAGTTTTTAATTGGTTTCTTAGTCTCAGCTGCACGTTGTGATTTTCAATGCATCTTTTTAGCCTAATAAATAACTGAACAAAAAAGGTATTCTATAGAGAATTAAGTTATTGTATAAAAGCAATTATTTAGCGGCAGTAGCCGTTCAGAGGGTGTATTGAAAATACATCCACACACAGAGCTACAACAAACATTGCAGTAGATTACAAAGACACATTACAGAGAAATAAATGCAAAAAAAAAGCATGTAAATTGTTCAAAAATGGGAAATAGGATCCTGTGCGAAAGTTCAACTGCAAACCAAATATGAATGCGTAGTTTTTGGAATATAAGAAAAAACGGAAAACTATTTTATACTAGAAGTTGAAGAAATGGTACTACATAATTTTACTTAATTTAAAAAATAACTGCAAATACGACTGCCGAACTCAGCTGAGAGAAAACTGTAAAGAAGTTTAGCCATTAACTAAATGAGGCAGCGTTTTGAAACTAGAAACTTTGCCAAAAATCTATTTCAAAAGGAAAAAAAGTAGTATTTCTAAATAATGCTACTTAAAATAAGATTCATGGAATAAAAGCTATTCTTCTGCGTAAAATGTTTAAACTTCTATGTCCTTTTGCGGTTTAAATGGATCTCTCTCTCTCCAAGTGTCTAACTCTGTCTCTATTGCAAGTTATTGATGTTACAGTATCTGTTACGCGTTGATTAGTCTCTTTTTCAAATAACTTTACTACACTGTTAAAAATTTCCGTAAGAAAATAGTAAAATAACCATTTATTTGATTGTTATTTTACCATATTTAATTACAACAGTTGAATAACCATTAAAAAGATGGTACTCAAACCTCTGATTGCGAAAAAAATCGTTTATTCTCTGTTTATCCTAAAGGACGTTTAACTAACCGTAACTTTCAAGCACTCAATAAGGATCGGGCGTCCATCTTGGTTGCGAAACCTTACCGGTCGTACGTTGTTTTAAAATAGGAATACGGATTTATCAGTTAAAATCTGCATGTGTATGCAAGAAAAGAAGAAAAAAAAAGTGGCTTAAGCAGTGGATACTAAATAGAAACACATACACACGTAAATCAGAAATTGGAGACATCGGATTCCCAAACTGTTTGCGAATGAGCGAACCCGTAATTTGAGCTTTTGAAGCTTGCTTGTATTTTAATTTTTGCAGCAAATAAAATGATTTTCGTCAATATACAGTAAATTTAGATCAAAAATAAAGTTAGATCCAATCAAAACTGAAGTCTCAATTTTAAGGCTGTTTGTCTGTTGGAAAAGAAGATTTATTGATAAATAAACGTCCGCGTTACGTGATGACGGTGGCCGAGTGGATAGAGAGTAAGACTTGTACACCACGCATTCGGGGTTCCTTCCGGGAGTCCTGCAAGCTTCGTTTACGGTTTCTACGCCTCGAAATGGTTCCAAAACGGTGAAAATTTTGTTTTGAAACCATTTTTAAATAGTTATAAAACTGTAAACTTTTGTATTTATGGCTTTTTAACCAAGTTAATTGGAAATAGTTAGGTCCCGTGAAGATAGAAAAATGTTCCAAACCGTAAATTTAACGGTGAATTAGATGGACAGACTGCTGCCGGTCATTTAGCCGTAATTTCAAGATGAAATTTCTAACAGTGTACCAAGGGGATAACGGATAGTTTAATAATCAGTATTTGGTTAAGAAAATTTGCAGTAAGAAAAGTAATAGTTCAAATTGTACTACCGGGTGAGTGATTAGTGCTTCGTTATCAATTGCAATTCTAATTGCCAATTTGCTGCAATTGGTAGAGAAACTCCTCTCTCCAATGTTGAACAAGCTACAATACGCTGTGGATGTGTAATTAACGCAAATAAACTGCAAACTGAACACATTGTGATAAAATACGCTTCAAATTTGTTTTTATGTTCTGCATACGCCGCCTTCTCACCTGGAGGTAAAGTATTTGAAAAAATTTTTCTTATTGACAATTTCTTTTCCCATCGTGTCCATATAGTGTATGTACAAAGTCTCAATGTTGTCCATCTGTTAGAACGAGATCTACATAGGGATGTAATAAAAACAAAGCAACAAAATTGTCCTTCTCTGTCTACATATATATGTATGCGAATTTTTTGTGATTGTAAAGTAATTTTTTTAACTTTCTGGAATCCTTCTAAGTCAATATTTAAATTAGTTTTTACGCTTTACATATATTGTTTGAAAATGGCTTAACTTTTTCTTTAACTCTTAACGTTCTGGCTACTTAAAACGTTTTTTCTACTCGTGGCTGTGGCTTTTGCTGTGTCTTTATCAAGGTAACCTTTATTCTTGCTTTATTTATTACTTTTTACCCCTTAAACTATATTTTAGGGGGAACTCTGTGAGTGCTTTTCCGAATTCGATTTTATTTATTACATATTTTTTGGCCTTTTCCTGTTTAAATTAGGCACTGTACAAGAAACGACCCTTGAATGGTTCGCGGTGGTGCGTTCTCCTGAAGACTTGGCTATCGCATCCCATTCATTTCTTCTTGCTGATAATAATAAAAAAAATGTTATGTTTTTTTCTTCTTTATGATTATACTCCTATTTTATTTCGTTATATTTTAAAGTTTACCTTTTAAATTTCCATATACATATAAACATATATTTTACATAATATATGCTCCTTTGGAGTCGTTTCGAGAGCCACGTGGATAAGATGCTGATCTTCCGTCACATCTCATTTATCATCCGACTAAGTGAAACCGGTATTCCTCCTTTTCTTTGAGGATTGTCTCTCGGAGAAAGTGAACGAGGTGATAAAAACGTGTCCGATATAATTAGTCGGCAAAAGAAAAGTAATTCCATGTTTCGCTGGAGAAGACTATCACTTTGTAAGGAAAGTGTTTTATGAAATAAAAAGATCTGACCCTGACTGCAGTCCACCTTCCTCCCCAATGAAAAGCATCTCTCCTGGGAGTTCCGTTAAGTTTGAGGCCAGCATTTCAATGACAAAGCGGGTCCTTTGAATGAAGAGATGCCTGTCACGCTCAAAGGAGATCGCTGCTCTCCGAAAGCCGCAAAAAACCGACTTACTATTCCATATCACGCTTTTGAGGCGAGCACGGCCGACCAAGCGTAGCGTTCGGTGTCTGCGGACTTCGCAGAATCCCGTCTACCCTTTCCATCGCACACAAGTAGAGGAGGGTTTTTAGTTATTTATTTATTTACGCGCATACGGGGATACGCAAATGAAGAAAAAAGTGGAGCGTTCGCCTTCGAAATAAATTTGCTTATCGAATTACCATTTTGATTCGGGGAGGTCAGAGCACTTCGCACGCCACGGGAAAACACCGGGCTTTATTAAAAGAGACTTTTTCCGCTCGGTAGATTTGGTATCAAATTGAATTACTTCTGCTGGCTCTGCTGGGAAATGCAAGAGTTTCTCCTGTACGAGCTAAATCAGACGAAATAAAAGTTACATTCTTCGTAAATGTACCTTTATTGAGTAAATTGAAAATTCCCCAACACAATGTAGAGAGGATCTGCGCTAATTCGCTACGGACAAGAAAATTTAGACCACTTTTAAAATGCTGTTATGGGGTGATAAGATTATTTTAAGCTAATAATGTTTTCTTTTTTTATTATTATTTGCATTCTTATGCTTCTTAATGTTATAATATTGAGCAAAGTACTGGCAAGGGATCTTTTAGGCAATGCATTAAAATTTCATATTTGAAACTTTGCTACTCGATCTCGGTATCAAAACTGTTATGCTAAAAGTAATGAAATATCGGAATAATGGTAGGCACTTCTCTAATTGCACCAGAACTCACTTTTATCATTTTTTCTTTTTTTTACTAAAAATAAATAAAAAAGAAATATAGTAAAAGCCCGGTGCAGAATAGTGCATAAAATTTTTACGTATAGACAGGTCTTTTCTAGTTCACCTTTTTCCTCCGCACTACCATACTTTTGCGTTTTTCTTCAAATAACATGCATTCTCAAAACCACTAAAATCTCTAAGCGTTCGACGAATAAGAATTGTTTTCTCGCACGCACCATCTAATCCCCAATGATGAGTATATCAGTGCTGAAGATGCACGTTTTTCGTGTTGCGCTTTTTAGATTTTTAATAATTTTGGGATTCTACATGGCATTGATGCATAAAGATACTGACTGTAATTATTCGAAATGCATAATACTAGTAAGTAAAACTATAAGGTAAAACCTGGTGAAATTGCGCGGTCGGAGAGATGGCACACTTGCATTTTTGAGTGCACCGCGAATTCAGGTAGATGTACAGCCACAAGAGCACATTGTCTACTTGAATTCATAAGTTTGTTCTCTGAAAATGTATGATATAACGTCGTTTTTATTGTTTGCTTGTCCACTGATTTTCATTGTGATGAGAGCACTGCAAGACATTCTTTACGCAAACGTTTTTTCAGCTATTTTGACAATTTACTTGCAGGTATTATTAATATAATCTACTTATCATCGAAAGCCATCTCCCATGTGCGTATTCTTACCCTATAAGGAGAGAAACAAAAAAGAGGTGTCTTGGCTTTATGTCTGCTGTCGTTTTAAGTTACAGCAAAACTAGGAAATAAGGATGGAAATGCGTACAGAAGGAATGCTGGCTATAATATTTACCAAAAGTTTGGCAAACAATTAACGTTTTCATTTTTCTTTACTATGTTTTCCTATTGTGCGCCAACTCTACCGGCTTTACCTTATGTATCTGTAATGCAGTTAAGCAGATTTATGTAGCTGAAAAACATGTAAAATATGAATTAATTTTGAAACCTTTATGCTATAGAATAAAAAGTAAAACGCAACGTACATTGTAACTTGTAAATTGAGGTTGCAAGGAACACCTTTTTCAATGCAGGCGAAGTGAACTTCTAGTTGTAAAATATCCGGCTGAAGCTGAAACTTGGATTGGACCTAGGGCCTTCTACTTAAGTGCTAGACGAGGTGATTTCTTACAATATGGCTTCTACTGAAAACCCCACATGTAGAAGAGACTTATCTTATTATTACCTAACGTATCAAACAAAATTGTGCATTATAATTCAAAGAAAAGTTATTGGCCTTGCTTTGTGCAAAACTAAAAGCGTAGAGCTAGAAAAATTTACTTGTTATCATGTAGTTAACGTTTATTAATTAGAAATTGCCACCAATTTCTTCTCCAAGATCTCAAAATGACTGCAAAAAAAGCAATAGGTGTACTAACTCATCCAGCTGAACAATGAAACTTACAACTTACAATAAAACCCTTTCTATGGGACACCCTCAATGACGGATACAGACACTATTTTGGAACTACATTACATTGCTAGAACTCTGATTAGGGACACTATTTTAGAAGCAAATAAATAAAATTCGAGAATCAAATCTTTAAACTTCGGGACATCAAAAGTTTGATGCAAATGGTAATTGTAGTTTTAAGAAAGTAAACTAGTTTAAGCATTACTTCACAGTTTTATTTTTGAGCATATATTTAAAAAGTTTTAGGCTTCATGACACAAATTTTTTTAAATCAGTTTTCTTTTTTTACTTGCGATTGCATTATTCAGTTCCAAACAAGTGACAAGTTTTGTACCTTTGTAGCACAGTTTGAAAATATATTTTATTAGGGTAGCGCTTGCGAAAATCACGATTTAAGAGCAAAGGCTCTTATTATTTCAAATATTTTTAGAATGCTTGCCAATGCTAAAGCGTCTGCATCATACTCTTCAGTTGGAAAATAATTGAAGTAACAATTTTTCTAATAATAATGATACTAAAATAGGTGTACTGATATTTTTACTGATTACTATTACATTATTGACAAATTTGGTGTTGGGTTAAAGCAGATTAATTGCATCCTGAAACAAAAACACATTGTTTGAATGGTTGGTAAATGTATTCTAATTAAAAAAAATAATTTCCTGACAATAAATACACTTTCGGCTGTTTTCTGGAGAGCAGGCCTCGATTTTTTACAGCTCAGAATTTAAAATATTTACCCATTGACTGGTATCGGAACAAGACAAAAAAAAAAAAAAAAAGCATGGAAGACGACCATCATAATGTTCTATTGGCTTTTTTAAAGAATAGTTAGCTAAAATGTTATCTAGATGCAAACGTACATAATATAAATATTGTTGTACTGAGAGATAATTTAAAAAATCAAAAATTAAGAACCAAAACAAATATTTTTTTTCCGCTGATGTTCGCTATAGAGGAGTTTCTGTATTATTAAAATAAACTGAGTTGGCCCTAGGTACAATATGGCCTTAGTAACAGAACTTTTCCCTACATTAATTTACTAAAATTTAAAACTACCATTCAGCAATTAATATAAGACAACTCAAAGAGCTTTCATTACAATGTGCTAAAAGAATTGCTGGGCTTTTGTGAAAAATTTTGATGAATGTTGCAATTATAATTTACTGCTAATTTTGTATTCATTTATTTATGCAGTGAAGGTACTTAAATTTGTTTTCTTTGGTCTTGTGCTTCATTTGACTTTGCTTATGGCTCTTTGTTTTAAAAACAAATGCCTAGACATAGAAAGACTTTTGCGAAAACTATTGTTCTGGTTCATAAAGAGAAGCTCTATTTGTTTTATGAAAACAAAAATGTATTTAGCAAAAATTTAATGAAAAACTTAATGTTTTTTCCAAAGAAACACTCATCTTAATGTTAACAAAAAAGAAGTGTCATATTGCTTTAGTTTTTTCTCAGTATGAATCGCTTATCCTTAGTTTTAATCCTTTATGGGTGACTGTTTGTGAATCACAAAGAAATGCAAATTTCAGTTTTTCGTGTCTATTCTGCGTGATTATTTTAATTAAGGATTCACCGACAAGCAGATTGGCCAATTATCGATTACCGAATAATCGGTAGAAGATATTTGGCTGACACCGATTAATCAGCAGCAGATTAATTATTATTATAATGTTTTAATATTACATTTCTCCATCACTATGATGACGTTTGTTGTTTGTGTTTGACGATGCATCGCGATGTAGAAATTCCTATATCGCCCAAGCCTAGTAAGGAGCAGTATGAAAGTATGACGAATAAAGGATTTTAAAAAAGGCTTCGAATCTACGTCGAAAGTGGGGAAAAAAATCCAAAATGTTTTTATTGATAACACTAAAACTCGTCAATAGCTACTAAGTAAAAAACTTTAAAAAGTAAGAAAATCGGTTAAGAAACAATGGAGAAAATAGTACTTAACTGTTTTGTCTTTGCCTATTTATCTATAGATTATTTACCACTGCAGCGTTTTAAAATTAGTTTCCATTAGAAAACACCTCCGAGCTAATTATGTCTTTTTTACACATTTAACAAATGACTATGAACATTTTTGCAATAAACCCTTTCTTTTGTAATCAGCAGCATCTGATAAAAACTTATCTGTCTCGGCAAGTTTTGAACTAAGATGAGACAGGATTGTTTTACCGAGCGTTTGAAATTTAAGCGTATTCTATTTCATTTTCACTTTTATTTATAGAACTAAGTCTAATAGTGTAAAAAATTATCGCTCATTTTAAAGTGTATCGCTTGTTTTAAAGTGGTACGCAGGTTTTTACAAAATTACAAAAAGCCGCCTAATCAAGTCAAATCTACAGTACGAATGTGATTTTGTAAAGCGGCAGAAACTGAATATATATATATATATATATATATTTAAACTGTTCCATCAAATATTCAATATGCATTTTTTTTCTGCTCCCACGGTAAACTAAAAATCAAATTTGGGGAAAAAATGTTTCGAATAAAATATTTCTTTTATTATTATTATTTCGAAATGAAACTAAAAAAAAAAATGTTTTGCATGAAATTGAAAAAAAAAAAAATGTGTCGGAGCAGTAGAGCACAAGAAATTTCTTTGCTCTGGCTTATACATTACTGAAACCACATAGACACACACATACATCTATACTCAGAATTCAAGTTTAACAAAACATAAGGTGAATAAAATAGCCCGTCTTAGCAGTTTGAAATAGTACAGTTTGGAGTTTCCTTCAATCAAAACGAATACAAATAATTCTATTTCTTCGTCTAGATCGAATAACATTGCAATCGACTTTGGGTAACTTTGTATAATGCCAACCTCATACCACCCTTTTTCGTCTTTAGCGAAATTCTTTCTTATCGCCTTCTTTATTCTCTGGGCCAAGCACATGTTCATCGGGTTTCCTTTGGTTATGCCTCCTTGATGAAGAAGATTGCGTAGCTTTGGAAATCGATCGCTTTTTTCGTTCTTTTTTTTTCTTTGAGGACTACCTTTTATTCTTATATGTTTTTCAACTCACGGGACTCGAAAAGCCAAAAGGATATTTTGTAAGTTAAAGTTTTGGGGATACACTTGGAGAATCTAAGGTTTTGTTTACTTTAGAAAGGAAAAAAATGTAAAATTATTGGGTAGGGAAGAGAATAAATAAACTTGTTCCGAAAAAAAAAAAACTCCAACCTTGCTCATTGAAATTTTGGACTGTCTGAGCTGATTTTCTTAGCTGGCAGACCGAAAAAACATTTTTGATTCTTAAGTGACTGTCAAGTTATGAAGTTTAAAAAAAGTATATTGATTGTATAAATAAAGTACGAAAGAAACATCAAACTTAACGGTGGCTGAACGAAACGTCAATTGAATTTCGATTTGATTATGCGGCAAAAATAAAATGGTTAATAAATGCATAAATTAATTCGGTAGTAGTTGGAATTCATAAATGAAGATTTTTCACAATCGAATATTTCAGACGACAGAAGTAGTATTCTGAGAATCATCCAGTATCATTTCTTGGAAATGATAACTATGCAAATGTGTATGTTGTTTTTATTAATCACTAATTAACACTATAAGACATCCAAACGCATGAAATGGTTGACTCAAGGTTATCTTTAAATAATAAGTAAATAAAATAAAGAGTCGCTTCTTCAGTGCAAGGAAACAGAACGCATGAGGCAAAAATAACCTAGTTAGGTTGCACATCTCTATTTCTCTGTACTAAAATAAGTCCTTGTATCTTTGGAACGTGATGGGTTATGCAAAATTAGTACTGTACCGCATCGGATTCTATTAGTTGTAAAGAAGAGTTATAAATAGTTTCCTATGGTAACAAGGTATTTTATGACCATTATAAATATATTTTTATATCATAATATAGATATATAATACATGTATATGGTTGTATCTTACCACATTGGATTTGTACAGTTTTGTGCATATATATATATATATATATATATATATATATATATATATCATAAAATTGTGTTCTTGTTATTGGTCTGCAAGAAGTTATAGAAATTCTAAGTTGCATGAAGAGGTGCAGCTAAAAATTCGAAGCTTATAGTTTTTCCTTCGTTTTCTGAAATGTTTCTTTTTTTTAAATCGTATTTCTTAATTAAAATGAATTAAACAAAATACTTTAAAAGTCTTCCTTACAGTATTGTGGAAGCAAAACCAAAATTTAAACTTTTTCAGCAGGGGGGTCGGGAGTACCCATGCTCAATATATAATATATTTAAAATCATTAAAATACACACACGCACAGCTAAATTCCTCAAAGCCCCTTCTTCCCCTCCTAAAAGACGGAAATGTGTTGAAAACCTTTAAAGAAACGTGTTTAACAGATTCCGTAACAAAACATAATTACTAGTTATTTTATGAAAGTGTTACGACGCTTGGGTCACGTGCGCTCTATCTGTAAAAATCTGTAGAGTACCGGTCCATTTGGGGGACATTGAGGAGAGTGTATTTTTATTTAAGATTTCAAACATTTATCAATCAATGAAGTTTATGCCTAGAACAAACTTAAATCACTTTGCGTACATGCATAAAATAATCTTATTGTATGAAACTTTACTGAAATTAATAAGTTTGACAGCAATTTGTTCTTTCCATACATTATGCTTTTTTCCAATGGAAAAAATAACTTTTACGAAGCATTTAAATCGACAGTTTTCGCATTCAACGTTTGGTGGCCGCTCGATAATGAACCCGGATCTGGAACAGAAGAACTTGGGCTCGAATCCCTGCGGGATAGAATTTGCTTTAAAAATGAGAAGCTGGAAGTGAATTTTGGAGTTTATATCTAGATAATTCATTGCGCTGCCTGAATAAAGCTGTCCTGCTTTTAGTCTAACCAAACTCAGTTACGAGACAGTCTTCTTTAAAAGTCCTCCAAGTAGGCATAGTTACCTTAAAGCAAACTTGAACACCAAACATTAAGAACATCCAATGAAAATTGACCCGTTTCTGGTACTTTCTTAGACTTGATGCAATTTCAGATTGTGCGAATAAAATTGAACATTAATTTTAGTTTGATTTTTTAATATGCAAATTTATTTTATATTTAGTTCAAGAAGAAAAACGATGCATAAGTAGAACGTCAGATGTTATACATATGTGATTTCATCCAAAAACTTGAAATCATTTGATCCTACAACTCTATTTCGCAAGTTCTTTACATCAATTTGAAAGACGAATATTGTTTCAAATAACAATGATAGCCAGTATCGTCGCATATTATTGAAATATGCTGTCTCGACTTTCGAGGAACATGCATTTACCTGTCCAAATCCCTATTCAAATTGACTGAAACTAGAATGTATTACCATGTAAGAAGCTTGTTAAACTCGCAGGTCGATTGTCAGTTTGACATAACTTTACATGTGGAACAGCAATTTCGGTGCTAGTTTCGCTAGGACTTGTAATATCAGCAGAAATTGATATAATAATTTGTTGTTAACCTTATTATTCTGATTAAGAGTGTTTAAAACTAAGAATCCTTTAGTTGTATTTACTTTAAGAGTTTATAACGATGCTAGAAGGTGTTAGAAGGAACCATTTCTGCAAAACTAAAATAAGTGTATCTTTTTAAGTTTTAAAATGGAATTTTTAATGTTATAATCGCGATTGTTGAAGTCGATGAAATTTTATGGGTCTTGACCACGTGGAATAAGTAAAGCCACGGCCGTATTTACGAATGTACCATTCTGTGCTTGAGCACAGGCAGGGCCGTCTTCGAAGTCAGCAATTTCTCCCTTTCTCCCGGGCCTGCTTCAAGATTTGATTGCGCAATCCAAGTGATCCCACTTTCTGCAGCGCTTCATCGTTTCACATCGCATTTTTTTGTTTCATACCGACCAAAAGTTCTCAAACTTTCGCTGCCTGTACTTCATTATGGTACATTTGCAACAGAAAATTAAACTCATATAACTATTTTGTTTTTTAAAAGCAGAAAAATATACTGAAATGTTTTAATCTTATTAGATTGCTGATAGGACTTCAGTTAAAACTTACAGTACTTGGTAGCTTTTATTTTGGAAGTCATTTTTAACAGTAACTATTCAGTAAAGCAGCAATAATTTAAAAGTTAAAATGCAATACTTTTAAGTGAAGTCATCTTGTTAAAAATTATTCTTAGGAAAACAATAAATAAATAGCTATGGAAATAATTATCAACTTTCATTTCAATTTTCAGCATATGTAATTGATGTTTTCATTGTAAGTATTCTTTTAAACAATAAATAAATATGTTAAAAGATCTAAATTTATATTAAATAAATATAAATCTATTTTCAAAATATAAAATTCATTTCATTCTTAAATTTTGTAGTAGTAATTTTAAAAATAATTCTTTAGAGATTTAAAGTGTTCTGCATTACAAAATTTAGAATTTTTCAGAACTTTTATATTTTTTTAGCATTTTGAAACAAAAATATGATTTTAAAATTTACAATGTAATGTAGTAATTCAAACAATCCGAAAAATTCAAACATAACTTTAATGAGAGCAAATTGATCTATAAAATACTGTTTCTAGTTTCAACTAAATTGTAAAATGTCAGGTATTAATTTAATTTACTCAAATTAAAAATTTGTTCTCAATTTTTAAATTGATGTTTCATTTTCAAAAAATATACATAACACATATAGCATTTCAGTTTCTTTATTTACAAACATATCAAGTTAGAGAGTAAAATTCATGAATCTAATAATAATCATACTAACTGCCACATATAAAAACTTCCATATTTCACTTTCCACAAAAATTGATTTACATCTAATCACTCTTTTTATAATTTTTCTAATGTCAAGAGTTAGGTATTTGAGTTTCACAGTTTCAACCAACACTATTTTGTAGCATAAAAATTAAAAATAAAACAATTAAAAAAAACATTGTCACAAAAAATTGAGCCACATCAAAAATATACACTTGAATATTATATTTTCAAACATGTAAGATTTAAAATTTTCAGTCTTTATCGGTAAATTTTGCTCCTACAAGTAAAAATTGGTGTTATAATTCAATTAGTTGGTAAAAATAGATAGTTTCCTTTTATTGCTCCTAGAATTATAATCATTTTTTGCTTTTGTATAATGATTCAGAAATATATTAGATATTCCTGATAAGCAAAACTCAATAGGACTTAAAACATAAGTTCCGCAATTACATTTAATTAAAAAATCCATCCCCATAATTTCCATTTTTTCTATTGCAAGCCGAACGATAAAATTCCTCCGCTCAGGAAATTTTAAAAATAACTTGTCGTACTCTTTACTTATTAGTTTCCGAAAAATTTGGGGCACAGGGCCCATCTGACCCTGTGCCCCATCTGACCCCCCCCCCCCCCCCCCCTTGGCCACACACCACGCCAGCTAGCTCGTATGCCATCCTCGCGCCGTTCGAAATTGGAAGGAACATGGGATCACTTGAATGACTCATTCTAGAGATTCGCTTGCTTGAAGCAGGCCCGGAAGAAAGGAACAAACTAATGACTTCGGAGACGGCCCTGGCGCAGGGCGGAAAAGGGGGACTTTTCTCTTTGTTGAAGTTGTTTTATCGACACTGAATGCAAAGATCGAAAACCATAGTACCGAAATTCAAACATGTTTAACTTTGAAATTTTTGTTGATAAAACTCATTTGTTCATGACAGAACTACTCGATATTTTTATGTACGTTGTACTTTTTCAGCTTGCTTGATATTAAAAAAATATAGTTTGTATCAAAATAGTGCATGATCTATGTTTATTTTATCATTTGCTTTAATGGTATGAGCTTGTACTGATTTTTCTTTTCATTTCATTCCAGGTAAGTCCTATCCAAGAGACAAAACTGTGGCTTGGGTAAGATATTTTAATCTGTACCAACATCAAACATACACGAAAAAATAATTTAAATTACGCATTATTGCTAATTTAATAAAGTGGTTTTTTTAATTATTTTTTTATTTCTCGTAATGAAGCTTGATCAGATTTAATAATACGTCTGGTTAATAGAGCTGTAAAAATCAGAGTAAACTTTGCAAATGGGGAAAATTTGAAGTTGCACTAAGCTGAAATAACTGAAAGTTCAAATTTCTGCTCCTTTCACCAAAATTTTTGCACAAATTCGAAAATGTCATAAAAATGTATTCTATTATAAATATATATTGTATGAAAAGTTATAGCAGTCTTTAACAATGATATTTGGAGTGTGATACCGCTAATTTGTTTAAATGATATCTTTGCCTGTATCCGTCTATTAATAAACTGCATAAAGCAGGTTGATCACGTGCCTCTAGTGCCACGTTCGAACTCAGCAACACTGTAAAAGTACAAAGTTGCTGGCTACAATTCATAGTGTTAACTTTTAGCCTTTATTTGCCTTGCTGCAGCAAAATATAGTAAAACTAGGAACGATCCTTAGTAGCCAGTAAATCTGCACCATTTTTAGTGCAGCATACCATGAAATTAATTTCCATGAATAATATTTCACCTTCTTTGTATGGAACACATTTTCCATGTACGTTGTTAAGTGGTGTTTTAAAAGTATGACGCAAAGTTTTTTTTAATTTTTTTTCTTTTTTTTGAGGGCAAAAAAAAGTTATTGATTGAGCCGGTACAGTTTGAAATTATAGCTTGAAATATATTTTTAAAACATTCAAGCTTTACTTACTAGGCTCAAAGTTCTTATTGGATTAAGTTGGCTCTCATGTAACATTGCCTTAATATAGCAGTTTCTTATTATGATGCGCAAAAATATTTCTATGCGCTAAATTTTAAAACTTCTGGAATGTAAAATTATTTTTTACATTGTAAGCATATTTTATCTTAAAAATCATTTTCAGACAGTGTTTAAAGTTTTGCAACATCTACAACGACGTTTAAAAAAGTAAAATTTACGAGCTTAAATTAAAAAAAATAACAATAATGAAAGAAAAATCAGCAACTTCAAGCCTTTTTTTTAATCTTTAAGGGGAAAAGTATATTTAATGCAATATCTAATATTTATATAACCCTTCAAAATTTAATAATTCATTTCAAAAGATTTCCATAAAGACGAAATATAAATGTTTTGTAAGCTTAAAATTTGTTTTAATTTGAGGTATTTTTCATAATTTAACAAATTGGATTTAAATAATATTATTGAAAACAATTCTCACTAAAACAGAATATACATCGATGTTAACTGTCAAAACACCGTGTCCACAAAAAAAAATCTACTGTTAAGGATATCAGATTGAAAATGTAGATTGTAGAGACTATCATAAAGTACAGATGTGTCAAAATGAGTAGGAGTTAATGCTTTATATTAATAGCACTTTTCAAAAAGGAAAAAAAAAAGGGGGCGGGGTTCTTACGAGAAAGCTGGTTCTCTTCTATTGGTTTCTGGGAAATTAATTTTTTGTACATAAAGGTGGTTTAATCATTAAACCTAATATGTTTCAAAAATTAAAGTGTAATTAATCCCAAATTCATTAGCTTTAAACAAATTCATCCCGATTTCGTTAAACGAATTTAATACTTTCCCTTTATTAGTTATCCCTTTAATAGCTCCCAAAAAATTCGAATGATTTTATCCCGCTTTTGTGCCACCTTTTGCTTATTTATGCCAATTTAATCTCCTAAAACAATCTGTTTAGTTTCTGCTAATTAGAATACGTATTTAGTTTTGAATTAAGAATTATTTTAGGTTTGTTGAATTTAAATTTTGCTAACTTAAATAAATTTATTGTTATTATTTTTAATTTCCTGCTATTGAGCTGCTTTTAAAAGGTTAAGCTGAATGTTACTGTTAATTAACGATACTGCTATTTTACCTAAAACTGATTATTTAGCTGTAATTTTATTTTAAACTTTACCATAATATTTAATAAGAAAAGAATATAATTTAATAAAGTAATAATAGTAAAATTAAACACATTTTAATTAAAATAAGTATTCCTAAAAAATATTTTAAAATTTAGCATTAGACGCATTGCAATACAATTAGTTAAAAGCCTAGGCAATCGTGTTGACCTACCTCTAGGATAGAAACTGAAAACTGCAATACGTCCGTAGATTTTGGATGAAACTTTTTCTTAAAAAATATTATGATTATTTTCCACTTGTAAGAAGTCAACCTTCATATGCAAATTTCATAGAAAACTTACGGCTGCAGAGAGAAGGTAGTAAAATGCTCCACCCATGCAATTGCTATTTGAACATTTTCATTTAACTTTATACTAAATTGTTTAAAAACTCATGTATGAACTTAGGAAAACTTATGTTGTACTGTAAGATTCCAAAAATGTTTCTTTGCTTGTATAATAAAAATTATTAACCCTTCCGTTTTACTAAAACTTTTAAGAAGTAAATTATTAAGTAATTCTTGAAGAGGGGTTTTCGCGTTCCCGAAGTCGCCGTTCCCAAAAAACATGATAAATATTCATAATCAAAGGATAGTCTTTTAATTTCACGATATCTTTTATGCATTTTATAAAAATAAGGTGATTTGATAAATGTTAAAGATCAGCAGTTGTTACTTCACTATAACATTAACTTTGACATAAGGATTTGATAAGAGAAAATTATTTGAGTGTTACTCACTAAAAGTTGTCTTTTATAAATCATTTCTCCTTATCATAAACATATCACAGAAAAATGAATCTTTAATAAATATGTTTCACAAGGCATTTAATGGGAGAAAACAACATTTGATAGGAGAAAAGTTTTTGATGAATCTTATTGATTAAAAGTTCTTTAGTGCGTCATTTTTCTTTACCACAAGCGTTTAATAGAAAAATAATTATTACTTTAAAAATATGTAGCTCAAATATTGCACTTTTAAGCAAAATTATTTTTGACATAAGCATTTGGTAAGAGAACAACTTTTTGATGAGTATTATTGATTAAACGTTTTTCAGTGCATCATTTATCTTTGTCATAAGCAGTATATTGAAAAATAATTACCAGTATAAATATGCGGCTCAAAGGTTGCAAATTTCAGTTAAATTTCTTTGAGATAAACATCTGCTAGGGTTTTTGAACAATACTATGAATTAAAAGTTATGCAATGTGTAATTTGCTTCTATACCATAAGTATTTCGTAGGAAAAGCCTTATAAATATGTCGCTTAAAGTTTGTGCATTTACGTAAAATTATCTTTAACATAAGCATTGATAGGATAAGATCATTGTTGCTCAAAAATTTTCTCTTTTGCTATAATTTTATTATACTTTGACACAAGCATTTCACACAGGAAAAAAAAAAAACCTATGTGACTCAAAAATCGCTTGCTCGAGTAGTTTTGACATAAACAAAACATGTGATAGGAGATAACAATTTATAATGAGTGTTATTAATGAAAAATAAGTATTTATTTTTACTGTAGTGTAATTTATTTTTTTCAGGCAAGTATTTTACGAAGAAAAAATATCTGATTTAAAATCACACGTACAGGTGATACTTATTTTGATATAGGCTTTTGATGGGATTATCATGCAAGCCATAGATAACTTAATACATTTTAGAATAATAAGAAACTTCCCACCCCCTCTTTATCTCTCGATTTTTAAAATTTGTATATTAAATTCACTTACATAATATCTAAAGCAAACTCAATTACCGAATACTTGTTCCAATGAAAGAGCTTGAACGGGATAAGAAAGATTTTTCGGGAAATTTTAGAGGAGCTCCGAGAATACTCAGTTTCTTAATGGAAAATTTATAAATGAATGACATTCACAAATAAAAATATTATGGAGTATTAATGAGAAATAAAAATGAGTAATAAGGAAATTCAAATTATTTTAAATCGTGTATGCCGCATTTATAGTTCAATACTGAGACATCCAAAAAAATAATCTAAGTAAGTTACCTCAGGTTGTAACTAAGTTCTAATTACATAACTTAAGGTGTGCCCCAGCACCCAAAAATGTCGAAAAAAAAAAAAATTTATTGCCTTAAGTAGTAAAATAAATTTTTTAAAATGTTCCCTGAAAGTTTCAGAAAAATTTAAGCAATATTTATTGATTTATCATTGATTTTATTACGGTGTGATTTGACACCTTTTCATTTTGAAACCGAAATTGTGCTGAATATAAGCCACATATTTATTTCTTAAAACAAAATAAGCGAGAAGAAGCAATTTCATCGTGACTGTAAGTGAAAAAAAGTTCCTTACTTAAAATTTTGATAAAGAAAGGATTTAAGTTTTTGTAAGCCGAAAACTTAAAATGCTGTTTTCTCTCGCTTTGTTTTTTGCGCATTTCATCTCAATTAAAATGCAAAGGCTTTTTTAAATTTGCACCTATAAGCTGGATTTTTTCCCACATGTTCCTGAAACTACACATAACAAATTTATGCTCTATTTTTATAATAACTTAAGTACTTTTTTAAAATTATTTTTGTAGGTCTTTTGAATTTTTCGTTGTTTTTTCTGCGTTACTTCAGTTTATATTTTTTTTTCTCAAAAAGTATTTGACTTATAAAAAATTCAAAGCATAAAAATTTTGCTTTATGAGCAATGCATCAATAAAAAAAATTTGAGACTTTAGGATAATTTTCGAAAAAGAAGATGCATTTTTAAAAATTGCTAAATTTGGTTTTAAAAATTTAAATTTTCAAATTATATTTCACAAATCCAGTTTTTTTTAATATTAAATTTCTTAGGAAGTGATGTAACATATGAGACAAAAATTGTAAATCAAAACACCATAGAGAAAAAAAATGGTCTCATGGTGCCGGCTCCTCTTAAAACAACAGTGTGAGTATGATGCCCAAGTTTCATTTTCCATGAAACATTTGAAATGCGCACCTTGGTACCTTGAATTACAGCAGAAAATAAACAATGTTTAAATGAGTTTGTCTATGCAGCTGTTTTAACCTGTCTTAGTATTGAATTAAGACAGCAATGTGTTGAATAATTTATATATCTTTTTTAAATTTTATTCATCCAACTGCTTGATAAATCGAGTGATCTCTTCCAATTTGTAGATCCATTACATAATTTTTAATGAGTGTAGCTCATCTTTGGAAATGATTCCAGCATTTGGAAAGATGCGATTTTCATGACATGCGTCAGTTTTCAATTAAAACTGCTCTACAAAAATTTAAAAGCTTTCTGCTTCTCTTTATTTACTTCCATTTAATGCCTTTACTCCTATTAAATGCCTTGAAACAGGTATACTGTAATCATAATAAACTGTGAAGTGCAGTTTTAACAGATCATTTCGTTTCAGCTAGAAAAGCATTTAGATGAACGATCAACACATTGCACGTGCATGTGGAAAAATCAAAATAATTTTAAATGCAGATGTACTGCGCATATTTGGAGCGTTTTTATGATATTGAGGTTTTGTAGTTTTTTAAACGTAAAAGGCCAATGTTACACAAGTTATCTTAATTTTGGGTTTTGTTATTTAATAACTTAAGTTTTGAATCCGATTCGCATGTGCTTATAACAATGTTGCACTAATTCGTTATTGAACACATAAATTAGTATTACATTGAACTATAGTCTGTGTAATTAGAATCGGCCTCTCAAGGTCACACAACTCTACCTTTTCCCCTTCTGGTCGCCATGGTTTCCGTGCTAGAAATTTTTTCCCCACTTGTTTTGGGGAACATGATAAGGCAGTTTGTTGTTCTAGTTATAATAATAATAGACGGACTAAAATCAGATTTATTTCTCAATGACAAAAATAGATTGCGTCAGATAAAGTATTCTAATATTTTGAAGTAATCTAAATCTAATTCTAATATTTTGATGTGTTTCAGAAAGCTATTGTGTAGCTAATTTATTGTACTTTATTTTTTGTAAATGTTAAAACCTTATCTAAACATTCCAGATTTAATTTATGAGAAATTTAATTGCATTTACTTAATATCAAAAATAAATAAACGGAAAATAAAATCTTTCTTATTACTTTTTCTCAACTATTATAATATTTTGAATTGGAGGTGTAGTAATGTAATTGCCTTAACTGCAGTGCAAAAAAAAGTAGGGCTCTGTTATTTTTCTCGCAGTTTCCATGGGGACAAAACAGGAAACGCGAACTTGATGCGCCTATTCCAATTACACAGACTATAAGAAGAAGCACTGTAGATTTTTCGTATGAATTGAAGTTGAAAACATTAGATCCATACTAAAAGTTACTATACATGAACGCTGCTACCATTCGCAAGTTCAATACAACAAGAAAATACATGTAGTTAAAGACGAACATATTCTTACAACAGGGCCTTATTCTGTTGTAATATGACGTTCATCTTACTCATGGCCTTATCCTGTTGTAATAAGATAAACATATAATTACAACATCTTACTCATGTCTTATCCTGCAGTAATTAGATGTTCATCTTATTACAACATCTTACTCATGGCCTTATCCTGTTGTAGTAGACATTTGCATTTTCTCTAGTATGATTAAGTTTAATTGCGTAATAGTACAGTTAGACTTAAATTTCACATAACGCCATTAAACTGAAAATTCGCTCTGTAATGCAGTCCATTCTTTAGAGTGGAACACACTTTGCAGAATTTTGAAAGAGTTAATTTATTCCAAGAAAGTGTTTTCAATTTCAAAGCATGTTAAAAATTCATTTTCGAACATATTTCACCTCGTGGATGTTGGAAAAATTGAAACACTAGAAATTAAATTGTTGCCTCCTAAATGACTACTTCAAAGAACAAACGTACGATAAGCAAAAGCAAGTCTGCATTTCAAAGAGAGAGTGTTCGTTATGTAAAGATTACTTTACATAACGAATTGCTTTACAATACCATTTGTCTTCCTACCAGCAGGAAGCTCAAATGCTCTTGCTAATAATGAAGCTTCTAAAGCATCAATTTAACATTTATTTAAGACTTTTACTTATATTGAACAAGCATGCGTTACATTAAGGTATTTACGTTTAAGTTCTCTTTGCTTAAAATAATAAGAATCATTGCATTTTCTATAGTTTTTTAATTGCAATAAGACCCTTAGTTACTATTTTGTTTTTTCCCTCGTAAATCTCTAATTGTAACATTTTAGAAATAATTTAGTATAGATACATATGTACGTTTATTAGTCGATTCAGCATAACACTTACCAGCAAGAAGCTCAAATGCTCTTGTTAATAATGAAGCTTTTAAAGCATCAATTTAACATTTATTTAAGACTTTTACTTATCTTGAACAAGCATGCGTTACATTAAGGTATTTACGTTTAAGTTTTATGTGCTTAAAATAATAGGGATCATTGCATTTTCTAGTTTTTTAATTGCAATAGGACCCTTAGTAACTACTTTATTCTTCCCTCGTAAAGCATTAATTGTAACACTGAAGATATGGTTTACTAGATACATGTGTACGTTTATTAGTCGATTCAGCATAGTAATGCCATACCTTATTATATATATACATATATATTTGGATTAATTTCAAAGGTATGTAAAAAAATCTAAACTAAAATTGTAAATAAGAAAAGGGCAACCGATCAGACTCCACTCAACAGACACCTGGGAGCTTAAAGAGTTGAGAGAATAGAGTTTCGTGTTTAACCATGTAGCTTAAAGACCAGAGTAGTTGATCTAGACGTTTTTTTTTTTACTGTCCTTTATATATACTATATATACTCCTTTCAAAAAATATCTATCAAATGGTTAAACTGCTCTTTTTAAAACGTGACTTAAGTTTATTCTATTATGGATTAGGTATCAGAATGTTGTTACCGATAATGAAAATGAGAGTAATAGCTTGTGACGTAAAAATGTTAAATCATCAATCACATACTCTTTCCTCATGAAATATGAAACATTGATTAAATTCCCTGGAATGAGACCGCTTAAGAAATATTGAGTCTGAAGAGCAAGTTACTTTAAATTTGATGTAGGGTAGGACTAAGCTCTGGAAAGTGCATTGGGGTATATTCTGTTCTTTGGGCCTTAGTGATGACCCTTTTTAATTTTCGTTTAGAGTACCTGTAATATTTTAACTAATCTGCTTTGGGCGTCTCTGAAATAAGCCTGGGGAAGCTGCTTCATCCTCCATTGCAGTAACCAGGCACTAGTTTGATTGCGTTTAAAGTGACGATTTAATTTGGGAAATTTAATAGTTCTTGCGAAATAATAAGTAAACGTGTCAACTGATTTACAGTGTTTTTTGAGTTCTTAAAATACAGAGCTTTTCTAAGAAAAAAATTTAACTAAAACCTATTTTTGACTTTTGATAGCTGGAACTTTAACTAGTAAGTAGCTTATTTAATAAGAAGATAATATATAAAACCATACAGCTATCTGTATGCTAAATCCTCAACTGCATATACTTTATGGCGTTGAGGTTTTTTTTTTTTTTTTTCGAAATGTGCAGAAATAAGTTAACTATAAACCTTTAAATGTTTTACTAGTTGAGATAATATATTTTTCCGGATTACCTCTTAGGTTCGTATTTTACCGTTAAACGTGTACCTCGTTTCTTTTTTTTGAAAATCATCTTATGGAGTAAATTTTGTTTACATGTTCTTATCGAAATCGACTTCAAGTGGGTGCATCAGCGTTTTAAAAAATGATGACTCAGCTTTTTCTTAAGACCATAATCATTAATTTTTCAGAGACATAAAATATATTCAACTCGATTTCCAGCTTAAAATTTCTACCGCTTTAAGTTCTGCTCGTAAACTTGCTGCAGCTTTCCGACCCCCTTAACAGCTAGAAAAACCACGTTGATTCTTTTATCATCCGAATTGCGCTTTGGGAAAAGTGGCTCGCATTATTTCTAAAACTTATCTACTCTTATTTGCAATACGGCCGGATATTTTTTTCGTTCATTTTAAATCGCTCTGAATCGATTTTCACCTCTTCGTGCTTTAAAATTTATGTTCCAGACGTAAATTTCTCATTTTATAAGGTGACAAAATATTGGAAAAAACCAAAAATAAATTTAAATGCTTTCTTGTTTTGCAGCTTTCACGTCACTCAAACTTTAGCAACACCAACACGGTGTTACGCATGATATGATTCGTGACAGATAGTGCGTCAAAGTGAGAAAAACTACAGCAATAAAAAAAGTATTTAAAAAAGAAAGTGAAAATGAAAACGAAAAAACACGGAAGCGATCTTAGGTAAAAGTATTCTTAACTTTTATAACTTTTTAATAAAATAATTTGAGCATAAACTATGAAAATGAAATAAGTGAATTAAATCATAAATATGTTCGCTTCACTTTCTGAATTGTCTGCTTGAAACTAAAGTTGAGGCCCCCAAAAGCAAAGTGATTTAAGTAACAAAATCGAAAATTTGGAGATAACCACTACAAATGATAGCGAAAGCACCGTTCTATATTGTGACAAGAGATGTTAGTAATATTAATCAATTTGCTTTCCACTGCCTCAGTTAGATTTTAGTTCCAAAATTTTTAAGAAAATTGTGCAGATAACACGCTTAAACAACGAGCAAGTAAATGTATTTTTTTACTTTTTAACAGCATTAATTATAATAAAATGTTTACCAATCATTTTCAATAAAAAAGTGAGGAAGTTGGCCTTGATTCTATCAAAGAACCTAAACACATCGCTGCCAGTAATACGAAAAACCAAAATATCGTAATTTTAAGTAATGAAGTCAATTTTAACGAAATAAAGTGTTCAAATTTAAATGTTTTTTAAATTAAATGCTAAAACTAATGTGAGTAAAAAATAACAAAAATCTTATAATAAGTTGTGAAAAAGAACTGTGGGAAAAGATTTCAAGAAAACTCATTTTAACTTTGTAATAGCATAGAGTGAAACGTTAATGAAACTTTAGCTACAGAAGCAGAAGGAACAACCTACAATATAACAATTGTAATAAATCAATGTCAGTGAAATCAAAATTGCCTTAGTTCAGCAAACTGAATTAACAAACTAAATGCGAAACAATAATAGTGTTACTTCATTTCAGTAATTAAGGGAAAGAAGAACTTTTGAAAGTCAAAAAGACAAATTTGAGCTGAAATATTTACGTCTTGTTTCGTGGAATATGTAAATTTTAAGTTATCGCAATTTAGAAACATAATGTTTTTTTTTAATTTGAGCGATGCAAAGAAAGAAGGAAAGAATATAAAATGATTCTAACATTTCCATAAACGTAATTTAGCAGGGAAAAGATAGCATAATATATTTTGTTTAAAATAATAAAAGCATTTGAATTCCCTTAGATTAGTTTGTTTAATGTTATTGTAATTAAAAATAAATTATGGTTTATGTAAGTGCTGTTGAGCAATTCAGTTGTGTATAGTCAATCATTATAAGCTATGAACTTAATAATATAAATTGCTAAAAAAATTAAATATACCGTGTTTGTAAATTTTTACCCTATTAAACATTTTAATTCGTTTAACGAAATTAAAATGTTTAATGCGGTAACTTTTGTTTTAAATTATAAAATATTAGCTTTCTTGTATAAAAATAAATCCCCTTACCATAAAATCTGGATTTCCAGGCATCGAGGAAAAAATGGCTACTCATATATATATCATTTATTTATATTTAAATACAAGGAATCCCTTTAATAGAAACTAATTAATGAATAAAAATAAAACCCCTCCCAGGTCAAGTTTTGAAGCTTTAAACACGCTGTTTTTTCCCTGAAATTGAAAAAAAAAAGAATTGTTATTTGTAGAATGCAAATAATTTTACGAATTTTATGAAGTTTATTTTGCCTTTGCTAAGCTTTGACGTCTTGACATTTGTGTCAGTTTTTCTACATTATGTGATTATTATTTACGACGTGCATTTATTGATTAGTAATTGTCTGAAAATTGTTAATATTTAAGTGATGTTCTTTTCATCCTATTTTGCTGTAAAAAAGCAAAAATAATAAAATAAGAAATGAACTAAAAATAAAAATGATCAATAGGAGAATAAGTAAGTAAAAACACGCTAATAGGATATTAAATACCCTTTTATTTGTCATCTTGTTTTTCTTTGTATCTCTTTCTAATAGCGAATTCATGAGTGCGTTTTTTGTTTGAAAGGATAACACGCGAACAATTCACTCGCATATTTCCTTTCTCCATTTGAATAATTTGATGTTGACATTTGAACGGGCCAAATTGATTAACTTCAAGCCTAACATGGCAAATTAAATCTTTTATGTAAGGAATACAGATTCCAGCTGAACGCTTTATTTCAAAGTAAAATTTCAAGGAGTTTTGTAGTAGAAACGGTTAGTATTGTATAGATATGTTTTTTCTTTTCGGTTTGTTTGTTGATAATAATCAACAGTTGAGGAAAAGACAAAAAAGAAAGAAATAAACCTAAACAAATGATAACTGTATGCATTAATTTAAAAAAAAAACTGCGCCATGAAATAAAATATTGATTTAAAAAATCTGAAGTCATTTAAAATCCTTTTTCGTTTATCAAATAGAAATGAAAATTAATGACAAAAAATAATTTTGTCGAACGTTTGACTAACTTTTTCTTATAATAACATTTAAATTTCGGGAAAAAGTACTCTTTTATTATTTCGAATGGTGCTTCTAATCGTTAGCTTAAATATTGTGCATCAAGAATAATTCTTATATACACTCTTAAAGAGATAGCCAGCATCCAAAAATGTCGAAAAAAAAAAAAAAACGAGGAAGTTTTTATTGGCTTAAGTAGTAAAATAAATCTTTAAAAATGTTCCCTGAAAGTTTTATAAAATTGAAGCAATATTTATTGATTTATCATTGATTTTATTACGATGGGACTTGCCACCTTTTCATTCCGAAACCGTAACTGTGCTGAATAAGCCACATATTTATTTTTAAAATAAAATAAGCGAGAAGAAGCAATTTCATTGTGACTGTAACTGAGAAAAAAAGGTTCCTTACTTGAAATTTTGATAAAGAAAGGATTAAAGTTTTTGCTAGCCGAAAACTTAAAATGCCGTGTTCTCTTGCTTTTTTTTTTTTTTTTTTTGCGCATTTCATCTCAATTAAAATACAAAGGCTTTTTTAAATTTGTATCTATGCTGTGGGTTTTTTTTCCCACATGTTGGTGAAACTATACATAACAAATGTGTGCTTTACTTTTATGTTAACTTAAGTACATTAAAAAAAATCTTTTTGTAGGTTTTTTGAATTTTTCGTTGTTTTTTCTACATTCCTTCAGTTTTTTTTCTTAAAAAGTATTTGACTTATAAAAAAATTCAAAGCATAAAAGTTGTGCTGTATGAGTAATGAATCAATAAAAAAATTGAAAAAGAAGATGCATTTTTAAAAATTGCTAAATTTCGTTTTCAAATTATGTTTAAGAAATCCAGTTCTTTTACATTACATTTCTTATTAAGTGGTATAACATGACATGAGACAAAAATTGTAAATAAAAACACCATAGAGAAAAAAAATTGTCTCATGGTGCCGACTCCCCGTAAAGGAGGAAAAAAGAATAAAAAGAAGTAAAATATCAATTATTGATTTTTTAAGTGTATTCAGCAACATTAATTTTATTGTTATTAATTTTATTTAGTTTCAAGAATGAAAATAAAGTAAGATTTTAAAAAGTAAAGCTTTTTTTTTTACGTGGATAGATGTTTAATGTATTATTAAAAATAATTTTCTATTTAAGTAAAAATGCTAAATTATTCAGTTCTGATTATATGCTATCGCACCTTCAAAGCAGCAGGGCCGCAACTCAAAAACCGTGAAAATGGCAGTAAATTCAGAATTAAGCATATTTTACTGAAATCTTCAGGTACTAATGGTATGTGTTTATATGCATTACTTTTTAAGTTATTCGAGGTAATTCAAATAATAAGTGGAACTGAATTATGACATAATTCCATTATTATTGTGCAAAACTTTAACTTTATATTAAATAATGCCCACAAAAGGTTATAAAATCCAAAATAATATTTAGCCTCATATAAATGTGATAAAAAAGAAAACTAGATTTTAAAAATATGGTTAAAATTTTCTAATGCCTCTCCTGAGAAACAAGTCAGTTTTCGGATATAGCCTTCTTACACTGGAAGTGCGATTTGTAGCGTGTATATCTGATTTTTTTTAGATTTATTTCTCCCATTAAGGTACCACATAATTCCGACGTAACTAAAATATATGTCCAAGTTAAATCACAACATAAAATATTGAATTTTATAGTCATAATATTTAATTGTTTATTTATTAAAGGATTGTAGTAAAATTTGTTTTTTATATATATAGAAATAGGCAATGACAAAATAGTTAAGTACCTTTTTCTCCTCCTTTTGCCAAACGATTTTCTTACTTTATTTTTTTAATTAATATTATTATTATTATTTAGTAGCTGTTGCTGGGTTATAGTGTTATCAATAAAAAATTGTGAAATAGTTATTTTTTCCCTCCACTATTTAAGAGTCTTTATTCGTCATAACGCTCATACTACGCTTTACCATTTAGTCTAACAATATTTGTGTAATACTCAATACATTCGTTACTATTTATAATTCAAAGAGGAAACAATGTTAAGAACAAAGCAAAAGAGAAAATGTAGTCTAAATGAATGTCAAAGCAAAATGACAATAATCTTAAGACATCTGCTCAGTTAATCCATTTCCAAAAATACATCATAAGCCAGCCATATTATTTGTCCAGTACAATGTCAAACAGAAGAAAATACATTTTGAAGCTTACAATATCCAATACAATAAAAAGTGAGACAATAAGTGCAGTGTGACGCATAATGTTGCTTCAAATCCACGTTTCTTAAGTTTGTTGATTTGCTTTAGCGTTCTGAGTTCTTGATTAAATTGAAAGTGAGTGTTTGTATTTCTAATTTATTCAAGAAGAGTGGGATATAATGAAAGTTCTGATTTCTACTTTCTTTATAGTATAATCCCTGAGTAAAGATACAATTTATGTATAGTATGCGTTATACAAACTCAGTGATCAATAAGTCGCACTGAGGCTCAATTATCGCTAATTGAAATATTTAAACAAATCAAACTGTTGTAAGACAAAAAAAACTAAAAAGTCTAAAAGTTGTTTAAACTTTCGAGGCTGAAGTTAAAATATTTGTCGAATTACGGTCGAATTTCGACCATTGGGCGAACTCTAGTATTTTTAAACATACGTCAGTACTTCATTAAAGAATAATTTTTAGCATTTTTAGAAGTCCTCTCTGACATTTTGTCTAAAAACGCTCCATAGGCACATGATTTGGTTCATAAATTTTACACTAAAAGTTTTCTTTTTTAAATTCTTTTTTTAAATTTTATTTTTAAAAAAGTGAATTTCTGCACTAAATTCACTTTTTTAAATGGTCAAACATTAGGATTTAGTACTAGAATTCAAAGCTTTCTATCTAAAAAGCTCATAAAATTTCAAAGGGTTTTGAATATATTTTTCATTATTTACTGCATCAAACTGGTATATATGACTTATCATTAACCAAAGTGCAATACTCAAAAAAATACCTTTACTGAAATTCAAAAGTTTGAATGCCTTATCTTAGCGAGCTCTAGAAACTAATCAAATCTATAATACAAGAAAACCTATAAGCTCTTTTTTGCTTTTCCTTAGAAAAACGAAGCCTTCCATTTTACTTGAGATTAAAAAGATTTTTGTATTACTTGTATTTTATTTATAGTGTTTACTATTATTGTTATTTGAATTTCCAGTCTGGTTTTGTACTGATTCTAAATTCTGTCTTCATCTAAAACTGCTTTAATTTAGTTTTGCAATCATTTAAAATCAACGTAACGTTAATTTCTTGATAAAGAGAACTTCCGAGTGCATTAAGAACGAATGCTTTATTTATGTTTATTTGTGTGTTTATGTAATCTATTTAGTTATTGATTTTTAAAAAAATATTCATGCATTAGTCATTTTCATTTGTTAATTTTATATACTTACATTTTTTTATATTGATGTTATAATTGTTCTAATTCGAAATTATAGGCATCATTTTTAATGTTAATGCTTATTTACACTTCGTTATTGTCTCACACAGGCACACACGCTCTTACACAACGAAGGAAACGAAGGCACAAAAGGAAACGAAATAGATAGGATCTGCTTAATTGTTTTAAACCAACCCCGGATGCTTTGGACGAATTGCTGATAAATCACAACTGAAATAATTGTAATTTTGAAAAATCTAGAAAATTGCCTAGAAGCAGCAAGATAAAAGTATCTACATCTTTTTGAAAATAATATGAACAGACACTATTGTTAGCTAATTTTCTTATTCCTATCTCTTATAACGAAAACTTAAAGCAAGAAATTTAACAACCGATTAGGTTTGTTGAAGAAACTTTCAATCATACTCAACCATTGTGTTGAAATTTATTATTCCAGCACAGGCCCGTCATTTCACAGTTTTCCGGGGGGAAAGGGGGGGGGGGGCGAATAACGTACATTTAGTGCATATTACAGGAAAAAGCAACGTACAAGCATGCCTGTGTGTAAGTACATAACTATCTAAGAGCCAGGCATGAAGGAATATGAACTAATATTTATGTCAAACGAACAAAAATAACTAAAGCTCGAATCTTGAACATTATTGTAACGAATGGTAACTTTTAAGCGCAAATTATGTTTTGGAACGTGTTGAATATGGTTCAGTAATCTTGTTCAGTTATAAGAAAACTGTGAAATAGAATAATCATTGAAAGTGGAATTTTGCATTTATAAATGTAGTCATCAACCAAAAAACGTTAACATCCAAAGTAACGATGTTGAGAGTTTATACAACTTTCCATTTACCAAGTTTTCTTTGAAAGCAATAACAAACTCAATGTGGAAAAGTCAATTCATTCACATGAAAATAAAGAAAAATAAATTGATAAACACTTCAAAAATTGAAAGCGGGCTACTGGGATATAGGAAAAAAGATGTGTGTAGTGCTGTATGTGGTAAATTTTTATAAATCCGTCTATTAATTTAAGATTTCAGTTATTTTTTGTGTAATATTCAGTTCAAGGATTTACTAGTAAACTCTAAGAAAAAATGAAACGTTAAGAATGACCTATTAAAAATGCCTGATAAAATGCGCGTATCTTATTCTGCAGAGAAATTGTGCCAAAAAATATTTAATGATAAATATATGGAGAAAAGCATCTTTTGAGGTGAACTTATTTTTGATTTAATGTTATTTTTAAACCACGAAAAGCAATTTAACATTAACGCTTGAAAAACGAAATGTTAAAGATTTTGAGCATTCGAAAATATTATCTATTTTTAGTATAAAGAATTTTACGGTTAATTAACGGTTAAGAAACTAAATATTATAATATTCAAAAAGTTTTATGACGGAAAATTACTTGTGTTTACTCCATTTGTATAAATTCATTTTATTATGCCACCAAATGCGGGATTAAATAACTGTTAAATATGAATTTTAATCTCTTTCGACTTCCACTTTTTCCTAAATCGATAAAGTTATCAGATTTGAAAGTCTTTACTCCAATTTCCTGTTCCTTGAATTTTTTCCGTAGTATTTCAGCTTTTAGAAAAGTCTTTGTGTGGAGCTTGTTATCGAATAATTTCCTTTAAAAGTTTTTCTGAATTTAGTTGTACAGTTGGGATTTATAAGCACAAAGTGGGAAGAGACTAATTATCTTTTAATACTGAAGTGAGTTATTAATTTCAATGCGTTAAGAATTAAATAAATCGAGAACTGGGAATTTGGTTACAAAATGTATCTATTTAAGTGAGTTCATAGCGGTTTTCTTAATTTATGTGAGCTATCAGGTAAAACTTTGTTACACTCTCAGAAACAGAATCGTCACTTTTGAGGACTTTGGTATCGTCAAGAAAATTTCGTCATTTATAACGAAACTTTCCTCGCGAGATCACATGACTTTAAAAAATTACTATAGAAATTTCGGCAATTTGACGAAAGGTTTACTCGGAGCATTTTTCGCGAAGCCATTTCGTCAAATACGACGAAAGTTTCGTTAGATTTGAGCATGTGTTTCTGAGAGTGTAGATTGCACGGTCGGAGAGATAGCGTTCTTAATTTTTTTTTTGGGGGGGGGGGGAGGGGTGAGTGCACGGCCATTTCAGGTAGTTGTACAGCAGCACCACACTCTCAGAAATAGAACTCTCACTTTCGAGGATTCTTCAATCGTCAAACAAATTTCGTCATTTACAACGATTCTTTTCTAACGCGATCACGCGACTTAAAAAAGTTACTACAGAAATGTCGTCATTTTGACGAAAGGTTTACTCAAAGATTTACTCAAAATTTTTCACGAAGCCATTTCGTCAAATACGACGAAAGTTTCGTAAGATTTGAGCATGCATTTCTGAGAGTGCAGCACATTGTCTATTTGAATTCATAAGTTTTTAATAAAAAATATTTAAAAATCCCTGGCACAGCGTCATCTTTATTGTTTGCTTTCCATTATTATTGCTTTGATTTTTATTGTGTTATGAGCACTGCAGCATAATTTTCAAGCAAATGCTTTTTCAAGGCTTTTGGCGGAGGTGGGGTTCGTTTTAGGGTTTTTGTAGAGGGTAAGGCTTGGACGACTGTTTTGGCCGTTTAGGGGGTTCGTCGTTTAGGGGGAGCCTGTAGTTTGTAGAGGGGGGCGCCATCGCTCTGAGAGAGGGGGCATCCCTGGCTTAAGTAAGCTGTATATCTAACGTGGTAGGACATTTGAGCAGTCCGTCCATTTGCTAAAACAGACAAAAGGTAAGAAACTTCACTTTCATCAAAGAATTCCAATTGATCTCTTAATTGCTTTCTTCACTCAGTGGGCCGTCCGCGATGTGTTGCCCACCAGAGTTACAAACCACTTGTCTAGTCGCAAAATGTATCTCTTCGCTCGGAATTGCAACATTAATCCAACGACTAACGGTTCTCCACAGTTACACACTAGAAACTTTTGCCTGCTAAGTTTGGGTTATTCTACTCTAAAAACGAGAGTAGTTCATACCGGCCGCTTTTCTATCTGCAGCGCTTTTTACTCCGAGATGCAATTCTCAATTTAACAACTTTTCATTTTTTCATGAATTCATTTGCCTGAGCATACACAAAACATCTAAGTTTTCTTATTTAACAATGGCATTTAAAAAAAATAATAATAGCAAATCTGATTAATTATTGTTCAGTATTACGTATCTACATTATATTTTTCTGAATTACTTTTTAGCTACTTATCAAATTAAACTTCTTATTTTGTTTTAAAAAAAATCTTTCCTATTCAAGAATTTTAGCTTTTTTTAATACTGTTGCTGTGAGATTGCTGAAACAAAGCAACATTAGACGCGGATATCGATTAGAGAATGCCACCTCAAGGCAACTTGTTGCTAAGGGATTTAATAGTGTATAAATACGTTTCCTTCCCCTTTAATGGCGTGATCTTATACAACAGATGAGAGATAATTAAGAGAGACGATAATTAAAATAAAAAAAAATGTATTGACCCCATCTTTTAAACCTAAGTTTCTTAAGCTTTTATTAAGTTGTGTATCCATGGATATTTTATGTCGGTTCCTTTTTAAAAATTCATTATCAATATTTAAAAAATTGAAACTTTTTTGACGTTTTAAGTTGGAGTTTATTTTTTGTTACTTTTTCCTATTAATATGTTATGTTATATGTAGGTTTTAAAATGCTTTGCTAAATTTTAAAATTTAAATTACATTTTCAGTTCCTTTTTGAAACTTCAACTTAATTTCCTCATTTCGTTTACTGTTAAAAACTTGATTATTTAACTTAATTTTTTTACTGTTATCCCTTTACATAAACTAAACTTCTTTCTTTTCCGGAACAGAGTTTTATTAGTGCCCCCTCTATGAAACTAAATTTCATTAGTTGGCCCCTTTCAAGAACTAAACTTTATTTTTATCCCCAATCTGAACCTAAATGAAAATTACATGTATGAGTAGCATTTGTGCTGCAAAAAAAGCATAATTAAGAAAGCATCATTCACAAAACGTTGCTAAGTGTTGTAGTTGGACAAGTAGTTTGCATCAGTATGCATATCCCAGTAAACTTAGTTCGGCTTTATGTATTACTTATAAAATGTTCATAAATTTCATTAACAGAAATCAGTTTATAGTTGACCCTCAAAGTTGAATTTTTGAAAGGTTCGTATGCTCCTTCATCATTTTATTTTCCCCTTAGGGTGTGTTTTCCCTTCTAATGGGGCTGCGTATGGTCCTTAACCTTTGCAGACCTAGTGCATTCCCGGGAAACCGGCACCCATTCTTTCAAGTAGCACGACTATTCCCGGATGCCATTACAACTTGAGAATTTGTATGCTCAGTTTCCCCCTAGATGGGGGCACCTGAGCTCTAAATGATGCGAAACTGCACTAGGAAATTTAATTTAGCCGAGAGTATTCAAGTCAAACATATACTCAAGGGATCTTTAATATGCCTCATAATCATGCGGCACGGGCGCTGACGATTTTCTGCATTTATAAAATCCAGACTTAGGCCAGATTTGATCCGGCGACCTTGGGCGTACGAGGCCAGTGCCTTACCGCTACGCTACCCTGCCTGCCCACTTAGGTTATTCACTCATTAGAAAAATTGTAGAATAAAAATACACGTGTAAATAATGCTTCAAACCTGATGTACTTCTATTGACAAAGAGAGCAACGATACTTTTTACCGCAATTTCTTCTTTTCCAAATATTAAATGTATATCTGACGCATACTAGTAACTAAAATTTTCCAAGTAAAGGAAGAGAAGAAACATTTTTCACATTTATACAAGCATATTAAACATTAAAATAAATCCTTGAATAAAAGACGGTAGCTTTCTGCTACATTAAAACCATTTGTTTAAAAAGTACTGCTTAAAGAATTTTAAAAAGGGCATTTGTAAGGCATGTTTAGTTTTTATCTAAAACTACATCATTACATTTTGTGAAATCTTCAATGGCCAACAGTTAAATATAAATCATAACAGCATCTCATTTTTCTGCAGCTCTGAATTTAAAAAAAAATAACTTTTTCTATTGTTTTTAAATAAATGTTGACCCCTCGCCAAACTGCTTTTAATGAGTCGTCGTTTCAAGCGCAGCTTTTGTTTTATGATAATGAATTTCTAGCTGGGTGCGCGAAGCAAGTAAAATAAAATCGAGTTTTCAAAGCGTCGAGGCTGGAGCAAAAGGGAGCCACTTCAGTGGAAGAGTGCTTTGTATTCATGGGCATAATGTGCCACTGTTAACTGTTTTCACTAGTATCAGTTGGCTATCTGGGGAATTTCCGACAAAAATACCATGAAGTAGAATTTTAATGGGAAACCGGAAATGCGCCGGTTCTGAGGAGAGGAAAGGTATTTGCAATTCAATAAGTTAGGCACCGCAGCATTGTTTTATTGTTTTAAAAATTGTTTAATTTCATTCTTTAACGGTTTGCTTGTTTTCAGATTGGATAATTTTGATTTGGGCTGAATTATATACAATATAGGAAGTTTTATTTATTTGTTTTCAGTACTTATTTTTTGTGAGACTAACATTTTACAAAAGTGAGATTTGAAACCCGGGTAGGATGAAAGAAATTAAGATTTCAGTTTTTTCAAAAAAGATCTTGTTTTGGTGAGAAATTATCCTCTACAGTTTGTAATCACATTTTTTTTTCACTTAAATATGTTCGGCGTGAATAATGCTAAATTATTATTAAAAGTAATTAATGATAAACTCACTGATGAATTCTGAATGATTAATTCTTGATTAACTTTTTGAATTATTGCAACTGTAATGATACTTTTGGACACTTTAGCATATTTTGCAAACTTTATGACTAAAAATATTTGCTTAATAAGTAAAAATTATAATAAAAAAGGGAAAAAAGGAATAGTGTTTTATTTTTTTCTGATGTAAAAAGCTTTCAAGTTTTCTCTTGAAAAGTGAAAAATAAACTCACATTATCCAGTCTGTAGGATCGAGCGTCTTAGTAATGATGCCAGCTGTCCAATTTTACTTTCGCAATTATTGTGAAGTGTACCGTAATGAACATGAGAACAACCTGGGGGAGGGGGTTTAGCTCCCCAGAATCCTTGGTTTTAAGCAATATTGCGAATTCTAGTATATGCATACAGATAATCCTCAAACAAACCCTTTCCACAGGACAAAGTTGTTCTTGACACTTTTCTTATTCAGCTTGCAGCTCCTATTTCCATCTAGTTCTTGATCTGGCCTGTAATTGCGGTTGCTCAATAGTCCTTTAGAGTTTTCATGATAATTATAAGGTTTCCAAATATTTTTTCAAAACAATGCTTCTCCAAACCTGCTCGAAAAGTAAACTCTCTATTTTTGATTTCGTTCAGAGTTTTCGAAATCATCTGGGTTACAAAGTTTCATTGGCTTCGTTCCAAGAGCTGTCTTATGAAAAATAGGCATCTTCTTTGTTCCCTAATAAAACTCGTTTTCGAAGACTCTCTTAAAAGATCAATGGACTTTAATAGGCTAAATTACTCATTAAATCTTCCAGAGTTTATCTTTTTAACTGATTTGAAGTAATTTTATGAATCTCTAGATGTACAAAACTACTATGTATGGCATTCACTTTTTATAAAATGTTTACGCATATTTTTTAATGCTTTGATGCTGGTGAATACGACAAAATATTCTTAAAAGGCATTTTAAAGCGAACAAGAACATGCAATACCAATAAGTTGAATAAAAGTTGAAAGATAGTCAGTCTCTTGCATAAAAAATGTTACCAGAATATCCTTTTCGTGACCGTTGATTCTTGACGCCGTGATAACACGTGCATGAACATAAATGTCTTTCCACTTTCTACCCTGACCAAAGCCACATCCATGAAGAAATAATTGATTTTAAAATACATGTTGTACTTAGGAATGTATTTCCTTGCGAATTAAAGCAAGTAGCTATGTGTGGAATTATCATACTTGCGTTAAAAATTTTAATGTTAAGAAATGCAATAAAAAAGACAAGGGGAAATTAAGTCAAACGTAATTTTTTTAGCTTTAGAAATTTTCCCGATTTTCGAATTTTAGACAATTTATTTGTCAAAGAGATGAAAATGTCTTCATATTGCATGGGATTTGTTATTTTATTTTTTTTCACTATTTTTTTATTTATTCATTTATTTTTAATTATTTAATTAATACCGTCAACTGGGGTGACTTTGCCCAATTTAAAACTTCAAGTTGATAATTTTCCCAAAACCCATTTTCTGATATCTTAGATAACATTTGTACCTTTGGAAGGTGGTTCGTAGATGTGATTTATATTGTTATTTTGTTTTTATATCATTCCCCCTCGTTAAAAAAAAAAAAAAAAGAAATATGGGTGGGCAAAGTCACCTCGTGACGTGGGGTCACTTTGCCCACCAGATTTTTCTACGTATATCGAAGCTGTAAATAAAAGATAGGCGAAGCCACCTCTTCAGGTTGTTAAAAGAGCCACAGTAAACGCAAAAATTGTTCGAAAAAAGTTTTTTTCTCCCCAAAATACAAAAATTAATGCAAGTCTTGGACAAATAATGTTAAAAAGTTTTAAAAACGTGAGCAAAAAAGATGAATTCTGAAAATAAAGAACAGTTCACCAAGAAATAAGTGACAAAAAGAATCTATCAAGAAATGCGTGCAAAAAATTTTTTCCAAGCCGTCTGTCTGTAAAGTGAAAAACTTGTCTCCTTTCGGTGGGCGGAGTAGGCTTGAGAACACTTTCGTCTCGTGAAACGCTGGCTTCATCTGCCACCTGAGGAAATGTGAACGATTTTCCCTTATCCTTGGTTCTCATGTACGAGACCTCACAATCTCCATCACTACATTCATTAGTAATTTTCGCCATAAAATGCTTTACAGCTTTTTCCCCCGGATTTTCACCACAATGAATTCATCTTTTATGAAAGTAATCGGTTTTTTGTAATTGGTGGAATCAGTCTCTTCTCCCTCCTCCTCCATTTCAGGAAAAAATCCTTTTGGCTTTTATTATTGACCTAAGCATCTTGATAAATTACCAAAAAAACTCTTATTCCGATGTAACACTTTAAATAACAGGTGGGCAAAGTGACCCCAATTTTCCTGCAAATCGTGGGGCGACATTGCCCAGTCAAATGACAATTAACAGATTGGGTGCAGGAACGAAGTTCCAAGTGGATTATATTCTTCATTACATTTACTATTAATTATAATAACTGATGAAACTCACATTGTTTTCGTAGAAGCTGTGTGTATCTAATTTTGAAGAGCTGTAAATTTCATGGAAAACACACTTCACAAATGACACATAAGATTGGTGATAACACTTATCAGGAACCACTTGCATTGCAAGTCATAGAATAGCTCGTAGACATTGAGGAGGAATGTATCAGTGACTGCAACACCTCAAACAACCTATCAGATATTTACTATGCTGGAGCGAAACTTTTTTTCAAAATTGAGCAAAGTCACCCCAGAGAACAAAGTCACCCCATTTGACGGTATTTAATGACAGATCACATCAGAGCGTATTTTAAAAGTTTTCTAACATACCCTTTTCTGAAAGGAAATAGATGAAGCCAAATTTTTGTATTTTTGAGCACTACACACACTTTGTTTAGTGTTTATACGACCTGAGCTGGTTTGCGGACCGAGAGCCAACAGCGACGAAATTTCCGTTCCTTAGGTTCCGTTAAGCAGGTTACGACCTGCTTTAAATCGTAACAGTTTTAGTAAAAGTATTTTTTGTAAATAAGCGTTTTCAAAGCACAAACTGCAGAGAACGGTTAAAACTTCTTTAGGTACAGTTCTTACTGCTTTTTTTAACGGTTGTGGCACTCAATACAGCTGCATTTATTTTTATATTTGCTGGAATTTTATTACAGTGTAGATTATTTTACAAATAGCTACGTAAACGTATTTCCACAAATTCTGAGTTTTATTCTTTCGAAATTTTATCTATAAGTATATGAGATTTTTGAAATACTATTTTTTAAATAGTTCAAATCAAATACTTTACAACCCGAAAATGACTCAGTTTGACGCTGTAGTCATCGAAGGACCTATAGATTCCGTTGTAAATAATATTCTTTTTTTTCTTGTTATTATTTGAATCGAAATATTAAATTTATCACTGATGCAAGTTATCAACTCTAATATGAATCAAGAGCGCTCCATTTAAACTAATTCGTCATTTCAGAATATCCTGTCAATTTCAGCACGAAATTTAGGATTATTTGCAAGCTCCAAAATACGTAAATGCTATAAAAACCGTATCTATTTCGTATATGTATTCTACCCATGCCAAGATTATAGGACGGATAACCCAACCTTTGGCAAGGCTTAGAGCTTCTGATACAATGATTTTTATTTATTTACTTTTATGGCACGAGATCAAAAGTTCAATGGAGATAAAGAAATTTTCTTTTTTTTTTGTTGAATATATATTGTCGGAAACTTCTCTCTTTGAAAATGAGAGTACTGAATGGAATGTTAACGTGATACCCATGCCTCAAAAAAGGGAGAAAAGAGAAACTAAACATAAGCTTGAATTTGAGCAATACCATTTAATACATAAATATTAACTGTGATTACACAACAAATTAATGTGTTAAAACTATATTAACTGTTTAGAAAAAGGTTAGATTGCTTTTTGAGTAAGTAACGCTGTGAGGAGTCAAACGATGTTTTTCAAAAAGGCTACGAGACGTTTTCAAACTGTAAATTCAATTGGTGTTTTTCTTTGTGCCAAAATACATTTTTTTACAAGATTTAAATTTGAAATTGTCGTTTTAGCGTTATTGACAACCATTACTGTATTGCTGTATTCAGGTTTTTAATTTTTCAATACCGTAGAGTACGCTGCTTTTCATTTTCGGTTGAATAGCGAAATTCCTTAAGATCATCATCATTCATAAGACGTTCGAGGTCACGAGAATACCAGGCTAAGATCGTAGATCTGTTGTCGCTTCTTCGAGCTAAATGGCCCAACGCTTTCCATTTCATCAAAAACCTTAGTTCACTTTCTTATCGATGCTAGCCTAGGTCGTTTTTTTTTTCATGCGATGTCGATTTTTCGATGGTCATGATATTGATGGATGAAATTATCAGAATTTAGGAAAAATTGTTAATAGTACAATAATCAATTTAATGTGCATAAATAATGTGTTAGATCACACATAGTGACATAGTTGTGTAAAGCTGTGCCTGAATGTGATCGTGGCTGAAGCTCAGCCACTGAAAAAGGCGCACACGCAGAGTTGATCGGTTGCCCAGGACAAGCGTAAAGGCTAAACTTTCATTTCGTCATATAATGCTCAACATGTTCATGTTGAGTTCGGGACGGCTTTATATCCCCTTAAGACCTGAAAAATTTTATGCTAAACAGACAACATGTAGACAAAGCTTTCAATGATGCCTGAAAACTTAAAATGGGACTTGTACTACCATGTCTTGAGGAAAATGGGTAATACATCGTTTCCATGAAACAGCACGATCGTTCATTTCCGGCATTTATTACAGACGTCAATCCAGGAAAATTAAATTTTACTTAACTTTTAATCGTGAAAGCTAGGGCTTAAAGGGATAGCACAACCTACTGCCTTTAAAATACGGTTAAAATGTTTTCTTGGACTACATTAAAGTCTGAACCCAGCTGAATTCCTTTAAAAAAATTTTTTTTCTTCTACACAACCGAAATAGTAAACGTGAAAAGTAAAATCGTAGCCAAATGGACATTTAGCAAGTAGTTCGAAGTATATTCATTTGAATCCAGCGACATTGCGATAGGTTCCTACTAACCAAATCAAGCAGCAACTGACTGATAACACTGTGCAACACGAAAAATGTCCTTTGGATGAAAATGTCTGTTTCTTATGTATTTTTGGCTGAGAATTACGAATCTGCAATTATTTTTTGCATATCACGTACCATTTTTCCAAAATTCCACATTTTAGCTTTTTACGTATTTTCTGGATAAATGTGCATACATTCGTAATTTATCGACTTAATTTATTATAAATTATATCTTTCTCATTGACAGTGAAATCTTTGCCATTCTAGAGACCTTTTTAATGAACTTGGGTTACTTTAGCGACATTTTTTGGCAACAAAAGCTTTATCTACTTCTCGAAATTTCGAGTTTTTTACAAGACGACAAAAATATTTTTTAAACTATTTTGCGGAGAAAAAAAAAGTAGTATGCTGCTGTGATGTGAATGTAGTGCTTCAAGCATTAGGACATGAGCACAATTCAGCAGAGTGGCGCTTGTTTACAGGTGCTCTTCCATCTAAATATTGTTTTCCTATTCATTCCTATAACATATTCTGCAAACACAAAGGAAATCTCAAAATTTTGAGTGGCAAAAGCATATTAAATTAGCCACTTGTAAATCTACAATGTGCCTTTTCCCCACAATTGTATATTAAACTTTGTTTATCGAAATATTTGTAAAAACTCTGGACAGAGAAGAAGTGACTTTCTTGCATTTTAGGAAAAAATTTTAAAAAATAAGTGAGGCAAAACTAAAAGAAAGGATTTTTATTTGCCCGCAACTTAAGGAAGTCCTTTCATGATGAAGAGTATGAAAACAAACAGTGAGAAGCCGAAAAATCTGCCTGGATGGTCTTTGAATCAGTGTGCTCGCGTTTCCTTGGAAATGAGAAAGTTGAAAATTACGAAAATCTTGATGGTGACATGATAAAATGCTTTTGTATTATTAGGTTGCTGTATTTCATTAAAACCACACTTTTTGGGCTCCCATATGGACTTCTTTCCTCAAAACCTTGGCATAATTAATCATGAGAATGGGGAAAGTTCTCATCAGGATATCTGTGTTTTAAAAGCTTTTCAGCGGTCGATAGAATGGAAGTATACGAATTGAATATTGCTAATCTGTTACCAGGGCACACCAACAGATACCCACAAGATGAAACGGCCAAAAAAAATCTTTTTTGTGTTTGTGTTTTCAATAAGTAAGCCGCAGTTACATTCTTCTATAACCAAATTGTATAAATATGAGAAGTAGGTCTCCAGCAAAAACGGTACGTGATGGATCATTTTGGTTTGGATATTTGAATTAAGCACCTTTTGTTTATATAGAATCACATAGTTTCACCTAAAGGAAAAAAAAAAAGTTCAAATTTGTTGCACAGTGTAATCGAAGAGATACCATTCTAGTTAGATTGTTTTAGAAGATTTACACTATTTGGTGATACTACAACTGTGGATGAGGAACCATAGCCTATCTCAGTTAAATCAGAGAATGTAGTTATGGTTTGGTGGCTAATTCATGATATTGTGTAGGCATTGATACGTTTTCGGGATAACAATAGTTGATTTATTAAGATTCAAATGCATTAATACTTAAATCAAAATACTATGCTTGTTGATTAAATCTCGTTTTCGCAAACGCCTGGATACTATTTGCATTTCAGAAGCCTTAAGTGTTTGCATTGAAATGTTTTTAACTTAAACATTAAATGTGTTTTAGTACGTTATTTAATCGTATAAATTACTTTAATGATTTATTTTATTGAATGATTTTTCAAATGTCTTACTACTTTGCATTTTTATAATGTTTAAAAAAACATATTAATCCTTTTATATTACACTTATTCAAACAATAAAAAAGTACTATTACGTCATAAAAGTTGTTTTAGTCAATTATATAATTGCTAACTGAAACTATGTAGTTGACATTTTATTTTTCCGAGCTGCATTTGGGTAGTAGGGGAATGTGGAAAAGTCGAATAGTTAAGATAAATTACATATTTCGAAATCTCGCAGTGGAACCAGTCGGTAGAAGCTCGGTTCCCGCAGGACACCGAAAGTGAAGCAATATCGACTAAGGTCAGTGTTTGGGAGGGTGACAACCTCTCGCGGCTGGTTCCTGTGGGGCCGTATACGCTAAAGGGAGCTGGTCCACGTTAAGTAGGTCGTGGCTACAATGTCATCCAAGTGAAACGATACCTCTGGGGGTGCCAATCCCAGGTGACGGTCTCATGAGAACTGGATCAAAAATTAAGAGAACTTTCAAAGGGGCAGAAATCGGACTCCTTCCTATAACAGCCTCGTTATACTCAGGAGCACCGTACCCATTCTTCCTCGCTAGGCGAGATTACACGACAACAACAACAACATATTTCGAAGTCAGGGAATTGAAAAATTATTTTGAAAACAACAGTCCATAAAGAGATAACTATCAAATTTATAACCGAACTTGCATTGAAATGTTATTTTTCGTTTTAGACAGTTAATTTGTACGTTAAAGTAAAAGTTGAAAATTATAAAATTTTCTTAATTAAATAGTTTTCTGTGGGATAATTAACCCTTTGCATTCGTATGTCACCTTATGATAGTCCAAATAACATGTAATGATCTATATTTACGAGTATGACGGTTAGAAATACTTGTTATTAGACATGAACAACTAAATATACGAATTATTGATAAAAGGAACGAATGAATAAAAGAATTAATGAGTGTAAAAAAAATAAAAAATCTACTTAATAAATGCACAAATAAAAGTATTAATAATTGAATGAATGAATAAATGAACGAGAAATTTAGTTATCTCAAGACTGATGTAGAGATTAAAGTGAAATTAAATATGTATTTCACCTTGTTTCGTATGCACATGACAAATTGTACCAAACATTTGAAATCAAAACCAGACTAGCGTAAAATAAATTAACATTGCACTGGACATTATTAGGTCTTAATTAATATTTAAACTATTATTAATAGGAATTTTATAATTATATAATAGCAAAAAAAAATATATTTTGACTTATCACACAATATTGCAATATAAGCATCAAATTTTGAAAATGGCTTGTATTATAATATACATTGATCTTTCGAAGTAATTATTTTTTGCCCGGAATCAACCACATGTTATGTAGCATATGCAAAATGTTATTAAATATCACTGCAGCGACAGAGCAAATATTTTACCATTTCACTTGCCCCACATTCCCTTACATAAAAGTGAGATACAATCTTCGAGAAAACACAGAATTCTTATTATTTAGTTATTAAGTTAGTTATTGGTTAGTTAATAAAAATTCAAAAAAAGAAAAAAAAATTGTTGCTTAACTGCAGTTTTGTACCATGATTAAAATGTCCCATTGTTCCCTTAATACGGCTGTAAAAGAACCTATAACTGAGCTTGTACTAGTGTTTTATTGAAATATAAATTAAATTTATTATCTAGAAACATACGCTGCAATAAAACTTCATTATCAATATTTACTCATCATTTAACTTCGAAAAGATACCGGTAAAAGTAGTCCGTGGGCCGAAGTCTCGAAAAGAGCTTAAAATTAATTTTCGTTCCGACTCTTGAGGGGCAATTTTATTCTGCCAAAATAAAGCATAATATTGGCTGGTAAATGTAAATTCATAAAGTTCTCCAAAATATGATTGTCCATTAATTCACAGTAACCAAAGTTATGAGGAACTATTTCATTTTCACTTTAGCGCATGGATATCCGAAAAAGATAGCACTGTGACGTCACTAAAAAAGAAATTGACCAATCAGAGCAACAGGAGCGGCCCGCTGTTTATGTTTTAGTAGCGCGTTCACTGTCTGATTCTTTGGAGTTATACAATTCTTTTTGCTTTCACGCTGTTTTTTTTTTTTTTTTTTTATGTTAACGCTTTTAAAAAATTGTCACTTGCAGTTTTAAGGTAAGGGGGTATGTTAGTTCATTGACAGTAATTTTTGAGTTGTTCATGCAACTTCAATGATTTATTTAAATAATTTTTATTTAAACTTTTAATTCTGTAGGGGAAAAATAATAAAATACCCTTCATAAAAAATGTCAATCGATTTTTTTAACAATTACTACGTCACTGAAAATATTCTTCCTTTTAAAAAAATCTGGGGATATTCTATATCATTCCAGACAAATATGCATCAAGGACGTAGCCAGATTTTTTTTTTTTTTTTGGGGGGGGGTGGGGGCTGACTTTGAAACACTTATGTTGAGGAAAGTTTTAGGGAGGAATATATGCTACATTGCGAAAATTTTCCGGATTTCGGGGGGAGGCCCGAAATCAGGACAACACATTCCCGGCCCGTACCCCCCCCCCTCCCCTCTGGATACGGCCTTGATATGCATTAAAGGGGGGCAACACAATCTCAGGGCACAAATCGGCTTTTTCACTTTTTATCTCTTCAGAAACCGCTATGAACCGTTTATAAAAATTTTGGGTTTTTAGAGTTAATATAAGCAGTAGTCATACGGGGTAATTCCTGGTCACGCCTTTTTTAGTTTTATAAACTGGTATAACAAAGTAACTGCTAACTGAAATATGACAAACGCTCCTTAACCCTACACCGTGCAATTTTTCGTTTCTTTGTAAAGAAAAAAGAAAGAAAAATTGTGTTTGTATGTGCTAGTTATAAGTAGAAAAAATAGTAAAAATTTTTTAATTAAATTCGGAAGAATAGAATCCGAGGAAATTTGACATGTTTTTTAAAAACAACACCGAGCATTTAGGGGTAACATTAATAATTTTGTATATAATCATTTCAATAAATGAAACTAAATTAATAATAAATAGGTATGCATTATAATCATAAAATAGCAATAAAATAGTAAAATTTATTAAAATAATTTATTTTATTATTATTTATAAATTGAAAAAATATATCAAAGTAAAAATTTGCCCATGTAACTATTATTTATTAGTTACATGTGCAAATTTTTTACTTTAATTACCAATAAAGTTTAATAATTTCACTAAAAGGTTTTAAACTAGAAACCTAACATCTGTAGGGGGTTTGATGCAATAATGTTTGTTTCTTCTTTGGTTGAGAGTCAATTGATTTTAAAATAAAATTCCTAAAAAATAATTTAGTCGACCACTTTACACTAATTTGTTACATAATTACAAGAATAATCTTCCAAAAGATACCAAATAAAGTGAAATAGAACAACCAGAGACACCTGTTCTTGTTTACACTGCAAATAATGCAGGAGCATAAAAAGTACCCCCGAATGCGCGGTGTTGTTTTAAAATAACAAGTAAAAAAGGCGCCTTAACATGTATTTTTCACGAAAATTTTCGAACAACTTATATTTATTTTATTTTAACACTATGTAAGCAATTAAAGACTATTTTTCAAAAAAATGTTGCTTAAAATTTGTAAAAAAAATTAAGAATTAGTTGTTTTTTGTACAAAATCAACATGTGTTACGATTTGTGAAAAAAGATGAAGCTTGAGCCCAGTTTGCAAGATCTAGGGGAACTATTAACTAATACGATCTTACATACAAAACGAAAGAATACACCACTTGTTAGAAATAATACAAAACAAGAGCTTAATGAACGAAAATTAGAGATGTTGTTTTAAAAAAAACACAGTGCTGTGTAGGGGTAACTATTCTATTTCATGTTGGAAGAAAAGATTTCTTCCTCGCCTCGATAAGTGAATTAGTGGTATCAGAAATAAAGTTCAAGGACATGAACAATAATAAACTTTGCTTTGATACCACATGTGTCAAACGTAAAGCTGTAAATAGTGCCTTAAATAAGATGGGAAAACCCCTACCCATTTCAATGCCAAATGCGTGTATATTTATGTGTCTAAAAAAAAACTCTGTCTTTGCTAACATATTTCCGTTTAACAATGTAGTGTAAAATTTAACTCGCAATGTAAAAGATGCAATATTTTATTCAATAACGGAATGGATACTTAAATGGAAGACAACAAGGACTGAGGCAACTGTGAGGTAAGTCCTATGATGCGTACCCACTATTTAAATTACTGCTGAATTAGAAATGCACAATACAAATATAACACAGAAAGCAAGCGCGCCATACGCACGTAGAATACCAATATAACACATGTGCTAATAATATATAATATATCTTTCTATTATTTTATTGTGCACGATGTAAAAAAATATAGATTTTCAGAAATTTTGTAGAAAAAAATATGTTACTTACTACTACAAAAACATTTTGAAAACAGATCGTCTCCAAAAATTATACCTTTTTTAAAGATCCATACCAGTGCTATATTTAAAACAAAATAATTCTCGTTGATGCTGTTTTATATTACAAATAGCCTATGCTTTTGAATCCAGTGCATATATTTTGTCTATATTTAAATACATTGGTCGCAAGAATTGATTACAAGAGCCTTTTTTAAAATGAAGTTTAAAATAGAATGATAGCAAGGGTCGAAACCTTGTTTACAAACAATGATGTCAGCGACTGATGTTACAGTCGGCGTGATTGGTTGACTTCGCGGAGCAAAAAATAATTCGATGATTTTATTGGAGCAGAGTACGAATACATCGAAAAAAGAGTGCAAAAGGAAATCTCTTGTTATTAAGTTATGGCCAAGTATTTTTTGGAGAACTTAATAAAATTAGAATTACTAGAACATTTTAAATAGTTTCCGTCAAAGAAAAAATTGCCCCCAGAGCATCGGAACGAACTTGAACGATAAATGCATTGGGCCTACGGACTAAAGGCACTTTTGTTGAGTTTTGTAACGTTAAAGATAAAAAAAATTAAGAATTTGAGAAACTTGTTCAAATTATACATATCTCATAAACATTAAATAATGTACTGACATAAAACTTCAATATCAATTTATCATCATCTAACATTAAAAAGTCATAATGCATTTTATTGAACTTTATTACGTTGCAGTTAAAGAAGTAAAGAATTGACAGAAGTTGTTTTAAGTGATACATATCTTGTAGACATACACACCCTTTTAAAAAAAATTCCTCTTCATTATTGATCTCATTTCTACTAAAACATCGCATGAGCGCTTATTGTAACATATGCCTCAGCAAAAGATAGTAAGCTGAAATATAAATGGTTAATGGTGGCTGATTATAAATGGTGTGAGCTGTGTAAACACTTTTAAATAATGGAAGTAATATCTGAAGGATAATATTATTATGCAGATGCGGTTTACTGCCGCGATACGGTGGAGTACATCCTTTAGGAATTTTAACGATAAAAGTTCAGCGTTTTTATGTATTGATAAATGAGTACATAAAGCAGGTGTGAATCTATGTCGAAACTACGATGCAACAAGAATTATCTAATGTATATTTACAAGATTAATTATGTAAATTATATTTTTCTTTATTCAAATTTATCTTTGAAAATTCGATTTGTTTGTCATAAAGCAGGAACGACGTCAATATCATGAGTTTATGACACTATTTGTTACATGTGTAATTTTTATCTCTTAATGTAATTATACATAATACTATATTTATGTAACTAGCCGCCACCAACGATAAGCTACTTCATTGGTTTGTGTTTTCAGTTATTAACCTTTTGCCATTTTATTAATGTGTGTCATACAATCATCCAATTTTAAGAAATTGGAAGTTAATAAATGAATGCATTCAGTGGTTGAAATTCAACTAATAACTTTTTTTTCCTTAAAGCAGAAGAATTCCATTTTTATCTTCTTGAAAAAAAAAAATGAAGAAAACTTTAAGAGAAACTCTGCTTCTCCAAGAATGTAAATGATCTGAAAAATCAAAGTACAAAAGTAATATTGTAAATACACATTACTCTACCCCATCCGATTTCTAAATATTTGCTCCAACTTCACTTATGTTCCGCACCGAATAGTTTTAATAGGAATCATATTATTTTCATATTTTGTTTATGTTAATTTTAAGCAGTACAAATGTGTGCATTGAAAATGTGTTTTTTATTTTTCATCCTTGTTTTGATTCTTTCGAATTACATTACAGATGAAAAATTATATTTCATTTTCTGTCGCTGTACACTCAAAACTAATTTGATCTGGAAAAAGTTATTTTAAAAATTTTAATGAAATTGTAATAATGAATTTAGGAGTAGATGAGCACGATGAATTTTCGAGCTCCAGCTCCATCCACTCATGCCCCAAGAAAAACTTTACTCCACTCTTCCGCTCTCTTGTTCCACGCTTCACTGCAGATTTCTGCTTTACATTGATATTGAACACACACACATGTATGTATTCTCTCTTGATTATGAATAAAATGTGTTAAATAAAATATAAATAATAATATTTAGGCCCTTCATTATCCTTAAGCCCTGCAATATATCGTAAAAGTTTGTTTCAAAACAGTGGTGGTGTAAAACTAATGCTACAAATATTTAAAACAATCCTAGAAATATGATCTCAACTATCATAGTTTTTTTCTTCTTGATAATTTTGGCATCATTTGAATAAAGATATCCGCAATAAAACAGTTTTTTAAGTTTTATTTATATATTTACCAAAACGCCACGCACTTTTCGTCTATAGTTCTTAAGATAAAAGCGGAAGAATACAGCATAAATTTTCTATGAAAATTACAATTTTCATTGCACATTTCTGACTACTGCGTAGTTTTGTCAGCAACAAACAGTCGACGCACAATTTGTAGCATCTATCTTGACACCTAAATATTTATAAAAACAATTTTTGAAAGAATGAAAGGGTTAATTTCAATCAAACTAATTGACATTTTATCATATCACACTTTATTTAGTTAAAGTTTAAAAAAAAGGAAATTCAGACTATCGAAAATTTGTAGATACGAGGTATTGCCTGAGCGCCCACGATATACTGCTTAGTAAAAGATATATGAATATATCTTTAATAATGTGTACATTGGATTTTTGTCAAGACTCTTGCTATTCCAATATTCTTAAATCTTGTCCGGGACATTAAAATGTTTAGCAACCGCTATAATGGTCATTGGTGAATTTCAAATAACTTATTGACTGCTTGAGAATCAATATTGGCCAAGTCAGCGGCAAGAACAGAATCGACTTCGAAAAAGGAAGCAAATCGGCCACCTTTGGATTAAAGGACTGAGCGGAAACACGCGGAACGCATCGACAGCTAGAATCGATTCGATCTGTTGGACCCCAAGTGGCGAAAATCTATTCGGAATGTTGGACGCGGAGGTTAGGAATTCTTTGCCCAGCGCACGTGACGTTGGATTATGTCATCGGAGATAAGAAAAATTCCCCGAAGTAGTTGATTTCCCCGGTTTAAATTATTTGAAGGAAATACATAACAGCAGAAATGATTTCCACCCCAATGCTATAGAAAAGGTACTAGTTTTTTTTAGTTGGAGTTTTGGCCGAAATGGCTGTTTGTTGATTTAAAAATTCTGGTAAAAGTTTATTAATCCATCCTAATTGGAATTTTGATTTTTTACAAAGGGAAGAAACTATACGTCCGAATCAGTAATTATTAGTTGTTATTAGAGTCCGGATTTTGATGACCCAAAAAATGTTTAAATAATATTTAAAACCCTTAAGAAAGCAAAAAAATGTTCTTAAAATTAAAAAAATATATATGCTCAGTTAATTAATCCTTTAATGCATTTGCCCGTGTCTGCCATGGGCGAACGTTAATGGCATATTTGCACATGCCGGTGTCTAACACGGTCGATCTTGTATCTCGCATTATTTCATTTCTAATGCGGTATGATTATCCGTTCTAATAAAAATAGATAGGCTAGATTATATTTTTTAAATAACTTTTTTACCGAACCCCTCTCCCCAGTCATCCTTCCCAACTGAAATTGCAAAAAATATCTTGCACTATACCTATGTGTACATTTTCTGTCAAAAATCATTTTTACCAGTTTTTCCAAAAAAAAAAATCATGCTTTAAAGAGTTAAGAATGTATCCTTCGATTTTAAAACTAATTACACCATTAGAAACTAGATTAAAAATGCTTCAAAGTGATATATTAAAATTGATGGGGTTTGGACTTTTCACTTTTCATTGAGTTAGAGCTGAACAAAGTTATGCCTTTGAAAAGTACCAAAATCTACTGTTTCTAATAGCTTCAATTTTCAAAAAAATAATATTGGCTGATCTTATAATGTTGTTATATAGTGTATTTAATTTACATTCATATATATACATTGTACAAAGGGTTTCCACCAAAACCGAGTGAAATCATAAAATATTCAGAAATATGGAGCAATTTCAACACAGCATTGTGATTGATTTTAACATCCGTTAATACCAGTATAATTTTTATTGTTTCATCATGTTACCTACTCGTAAAAAGATTAAATATGCTGCGAAATATCCTATACGAAATTAAAGACTTAAAGTTCCAATTCTTAAATTGTAAAACTTTTCCTTTAAGCCAAGTAAAGAATTATGAAGCTCGCCAAAAAAATTTATAAATTTTTACTTTTATCGGCAGAAAAACTTATGCCTAGAAATAAAGCTAATAAGTGAGTTTATGAAAAGTAATTAGCGACACAGTTGTATTAAATAAGGCTTTCGCACTCTTTGTTTTCTTTCTCTAAACAAATGTTTATAGATATAATATCCTATGACTACATGTTAGTACAGTTTTGAGGTTTTCGTTTTTGAAGTAAATGGTCGGAAAAAAGATTGTATTCAGTGCCTACCAAAGTCAAAAGGCGCCTAAAAATGGTCTGTTCTTTAAAACGTACGTCAGACGAAATTGAGTGCAATATTATTTGTGCTATTATGGTGTACAGCTTTGCTTCTATCGTGTTTTTTACGAAATCCTAGGCTTTATGGTAAAAAAACTGTTTATAAATGCATGGTCATCGTTGGTCACTACATTCTCCCATCTTTCTGGTTGAGAACGAATTCCGCGTCCAAAAAAATAGTTGCCTTTTGAAGTAATCAAAAAGTCAAACAAATAATTTACTTCTTCAAAACACCGAAAGAACGTTTCAGCCGGGTTGTATCCCATTGATCAAAACAAGTGATAGTCAAAGAGAGTTAATTCTGGAGAACACGGCGGATGGGGTAAGACTTCCCATTTCAATGTTTCCAAGTCGGCGTTGACCACTTTCGCAATCAGGGTCGAGCATTGATAGAAAAACCGCGGAAGCAAAGTTGAACACCAACTATATCACAGTTGCAGTTGCTTATAGATGTATCTGATGAATCTGTCATGTAAATGACAATCAGACTTATGTTGGTTAATTGGGTTTTTTATTCGTATCTCTGGAAATAAGCAGATTTTTTAACTTCTTTTGAAGAATAACGTTGTTATGTTCACTATAAAAGATTAACTTTTGCGCAGACTACGTAAATTGCAGAAAACAAAAGCAGGAAGTCATAAATTTACAACGGAAAATTGATACATTTGTTTCAGAGCTACCAAAATTACCAAACCTCAGTGCTGAGCATTGAGATACGCACCAATTTTTTCACATAGTCGCATTTGCATACGTGTAGGAAGAAATTCTAGTAACTCCGAAACACGTATAGGATATTTTCATTGAAAATATTTTTCCTTCTTTCATTTCCTCCAATCTGCATTCATTACTTAACTATTATGAATACAGTTCGATTAATTTTGCTTTCACATTTTTCAATCATACTTAAACTAAAACGGACTTGGAAACAGAGCAGGTATTGATCAGCAGAACAATAAATATATTTATTGTTCTGCTGCTTAACAAGAAGCTCCGTCTAGAACTATACGAGCCTACTTTCCCGTTTACAGCAAATTCAAATTTATAATCTAGCTATATCTTTCGCTCTCTTTCTCATTTAGCTTTAGTTCTTAAACACTTAAAATATACCTTTTTCTACAGATAATACATATTCACTCACTCACTCATTCATTCTTTCATTTATTCAGTCCTTCATTTATTCATTCATTCATTTATTCATTCATTCATTCACTCATTCATGTATTTATTTATCCATTTACTCATTCATGCATTTATTCATTCATTTATTATTTTTTTTATTCATTCACTCATTTATTTATTTTATCATTTATTCACTCACTCATTCATTCATTTTTTCAATCATTCATTTTATTCATTGAGAAATATCCCTAAAAATCCCGATCAACAAATTTCGTAGGAAAATAGGCTCGTACAGTTCTTGGTGAATTTCGTATCTGTACATGTTCTACATCATAACATCTTTCCGATAAAGTTTGTTGCAAGCAAGTCCACCGGTTAGATCAAGATTTGTATGGGATTGAAATTTTCCCGTAGGTGCTAATGTTACTTTTTTTTAAACTGTTCAAAAATGAACAAAAGTTCTTCAAATCAACATTTCACCCCGAGAGCTTCTTAAAATAAGCTTGCTCATAGGAACTTGGATCTTGTGCACAGAGTTTACGTAATTTGCTTCATTTTTGCCCATAGGCGATAATGTTAAAATTTTTTGAACTGTTCAAAATTGAACAAAAAATTGCTCAAATCAAATATGGAAATGAGATGTTCTCGTCGAGATCTTTCGAATGCAAAAAGAATTTCTTGAATCGGACTACTCGTTCAAAAGTTATTAGGGGAGACAGACTGACAGACAGACAGACCGACAGACAAACATTTTCTCCATCTCAGAACCCTACTTTTAAATCTTTTATTTTTCAATTTTTATTTAATTACTTCACTTTTTTTTTTTTTTGACTGTTCTTTATTTTTAACGGTATTTTTATGATACATTAAGCCTTCTTTCATGCTTTATTATTATTATTATTTTACTTTTACGGGAAAGTAGGCTAAAAATAGATGAAATGGGGATAGTTTTAATAAATTAGTTCAGTGAAAGAAAAAAATATTCGGGGTATGAGGAAAACCTAAATTAATGTCATTTATCCTGGCTCTAATTATAGAGAAGAGAACTGTTTAATTTGTATCTTAACTGTTTTTACCACTTCATCGCAATTTGAGCTCTAGCACTTACTAGCAGGTAATCCCGCCTCAGTTCGCCGGATACGTGAGGGAGCCGCCCTGTCTGCAATGAAAGGGCGGGGTCAGGACTCGGCCGATCCGGCAGCCAGACAGTCGGGAGCCCGGACCGGCCGCTGCATGGATAGGCTGCGGGAAATTAAAAGAACAGAAGTGGGATGCGTAGGGAAAGGTACTGGAGATCGTTTGAATAGAGATTAGATTTTAGATGGAGCTAGAAAGGTTTATTTGCATCATGTGGGATGCTTTGTTGGCTTTGATTAATTTCCATTATAACCCAGTGCACTTTGGTCAATTGGATTCGCACAGTTGGGTGAAATTCAAGACAATGTAATATTTTACAGCAAACTTAAGAGCATTGGTTTGCTTGTGGATGATCTGAATTGCAGCAAATGTGTTTTTAAGGATTCTTCTAAAGTATAAAAGCAGTTTGGCTAGTAAAATGAATAGTTTACAGAACTAGCAAAAACAGCACCATAAAAGAAACCATTTCATCTATGTAATTGTACGAATTGCTTAAACCAGCGGTTCCCAATCTTTTTTTTTTTTCGCGTACCACCATTTTTCTTGCAAACCATTTTGCGTACCACTGCCAATATAACTTCATTATATAGAACAGAACACTAATCAATTTCATGATCATCCCTTTCATAAATAAAAATCCTTTTATCGAACGAAATATCACCATAACTCATTTCCTCTGCAATTTTTATGATCTCTCTTTGAAATCTTAATATTTTAGAAACTTCATCGCGCTGCATTTAAAGAATTACATTTTTTCATCCTCATTTTTTTTTAATGATAAAAACAAAAATGAATGCAGACTTTAATTATACTCCGAAGCTTTCTGTATTCATAAATATACTGTTTAATATATATATATATATATATATAGATAAATTTTTGTCAATAAATAAAGAGCTTTAATACATAGTTCTATATTTCTCAGTGTAATTATTTCTAAATAAGTCTTATTCTTCAGTCCCTCCCTTGTAATCACGTCTTACCTTTCCTAGACAGTTTTGTTGGTCTATCCCCTAAAAATGGATAGGTACACTATACGCATTACATTATTTGTTAAAAGCAATCAAATATATGAATTTATGAAAAACGAAATAACTGTTGTTAACTAATTTGAAATAAAGTATGAGCTAAAGTTTAATTTATGCAGAATTATATTCCAAGCAACATAACGTATGTACGTTACTTTAGATTTGACTTCTTTTGGTGCCTCAAAATTTCCATAAATCCCTAGAAATATAAATAGAAACGCATAGTTAGTGTAAAGTATAAATTATTTTCAGCACAAATTAAACATTTTAATAAGATTTTTCATTCAAACGAGATAATCTTGTATTTTTCAATGACTATTTCAAATTAAAAGTTCCATTTAGAATGGAACATTTAATTGAAACGAGCTGCTATCTCATGTTTTTTCAATTGTACTGTTTTTTAAGTTTTTGCTGTTGTTTCTAATGCCACTTGGATATCTAAGCTCTCCTTCGCTGAGCGACTTGGAATTAAGGCAGTAAGGAGCGCCTTCCGTTTATAGATGAGTCCCACAACTATGGAACTACGACTTGGCTCATTATGTACTTGGATGACACCAGATGGCTCCACCACAAATACGCTACCTTCCTTTTTTGAAATAAGAGTAAAGGGAAGGGAAATTCTCTACCCTCCGATACCCACCGAACTGCCTCGGGACTTTAGGGTCCACGGATTTTACATGCACTGTTTTTTAAGTACACGTCTTATTCTGACTAAATGAAAGTCATCTATTAGCAGCAACTCTCTATGTATGCATGAGTTTCCAAACTTCGTTGAACTCAAATTTCTTAATCCTTTGTCGAAATCCAATGATTATTTAACAAATTCTAGCCGTCCTGTAGTAGCTTTAAAGCTAATCCAAAGAAGTAATGGATGAAACCTTTAAAAAGTGCTCAAAATTGTATTCTCCCAAATATCGATCACATTTAATTGATTGTTGTACGGAAACCATAATTCATGCTAAAAAATAAATTGAAAATAAAATATTCACTAAGTGGTAATCTTATTATAGTTCATGTTACATATTGATTCCGTTTAATAAATAAATATTTTTCATTCTTGTTACATTCCAACACGCATTGAAACACATATATTTAAGAAATAGAGCTTACATAAAGAAAAATGCCAAACAAATTGACAGAAAAGTTTTAAAAATATGTTTAGGTGCTCAAACATCTTTAAATATTACTCATTTAAACGTCTCTCCCAATTTATATGTTTCATTCATGGCGAGTGTTTATTAAGTTTTCAAAATACATACGATCTACTAAATTGACTTATGAAAATTCATCATAGTAGAAGAAGTACGAACGCAAAAGTTCAATTCATTTCAATTAGTTTTCAAGTACCACGTAATTGGATGTTTGTTGGAGAAGTGTAGTATTTGAAAAGTCATGTTTGGAGAATACATAATTGAAGAGTTATTTCAGCTGCCTAAGGCATCAAACATTAATATTTAACTACCGCGAATCTTTGAGGACTAAAGTAAATAACCAAATTTTTTTCCGTGGAGTAAAACAATTTTCGACTTTTTTAAATACAAATTATATATTCTTAATTACCTATATAATTAAATTGTGTTATTATATAGATACTAGAGAAAATAATGTATAACTGTGATCTTTTCATCACAAATTTGTGAATAAAAGTATCATAAACGTGTTTTCAAAGTTAGAATTGATAAGCACTTCGATATGTGTGTAATGGATTTTCCCGTCATTTTTATGTTTTTTTTTTTTTTTGTTATATTATATAATCTTTTGGAGGTATTTTAAGTTTAAATCTTTGTACAATGTATTATTTTTATTTGACTGCAATATTTTAGACTGAAAAACAGCAAACCAACCAACACACACACGCGTGCACAACGTTTCTGATGTATAAATTAAAGCTAAGTCACATTATCCAAAAATAACATTTTTAGAAAAAGAGGATGGATGACAATATTAATCTCAAAAGAAATCGAATTTACATATTTTGATGAAAAAGGGGAAGAACGTAAATAAATAACTTAAATGAAATAATTTAGATCCTAAGCATTTTCTTTTTTCCCGAATCGTAGTAAAGGGGAAAATCTTACCAAAAGTTCATAATACTTTAATGGAAAATAAGCCCAATCCATCAGCAAGCATATTTCGATCTTTTTCATTATAATCATTCTAAAATAAGATTTCTTAAGAAGTGAACAATACATTTCTGTAATTAAGCTTTTAATTGAAAGTTTTCAGTAGAACTAGCCTTATTGATTTCGTGAGATAAATTTTATTCCTTAAATTATTTTTATTACATGGTACTTTTTGTCGGGCAGAGAAAAATTAAATGGCATTTTGTTTTGTTATCCATAAAATGCAATTCAAAGAAATGTAATTTAAAGTCGAACGATAAGACAGTTATGCTGAAATCGAGATGAAAACATATTTTAAGCTGCGCATTTTATTTTAAGTGCTTCGAGAATTTTATTTTTAACTTAGAAACATAATACTTAAAAGTCTTCCCTTCTTAGAGAATTCCAGTTAATTTTAGAAGTAACTGACTATAAATTTTATGCTAAGAGATTTTATATAAGCTTTTATTTTAAAAGTGAATATACTTAAACGAATATATTTTTATGAATTTTTCAATTCTATAATGTTATTACTGTTACAAGGAATGATTATGAGCACTAATAGCTGAAAACCAAGCTGTGAAGAATACAAATAAAACTTTTTTCTAGTTAGAGAATCAATTCCCATTAAGGGATTGATTATTCAAAACATCCTTTGGTGCAATTTTTCTCACTGTGCATACTGTGAAGAACTAACATTTTTAAAACTGTTTGGATAAACTCCTGAAGAGGTCGGCATTAATCAAGATTAGTAAGGTTTGACCAAAAAGTTACAAATATGTTTTATTGGTTACGAAGCTTGTTGCCAAGGTACTAATCAAATTGGCTAAAAAAATCTACACATACATAAAATTAAAACATCAAATGCTGATTACCTTATTCTTACGCTACAAAAACCGGACTCAGTCCCTTTAATATCAGAAGGCCCTCCCCTAGTACTTCATCACAATCTCAACAAAAAAAAATTTCTTTGTTCCTAGTCTGTTGTAACTCTTCTGCTATAAATCATAAAATTTAAAAAATCAAGGTTGATATTAATCACTAAGATACTCCTACGATATCCAGGTAATATACATTGGGATTATTTTTTGTTGTTCTTACCCGTATGTATCCGAGTACCAACTGAAAAAAAGTTAGAGTATGATTCAAGGTTGTTGAGAATAATATATCACCTTTTACACAAGCAAAAGAAACTATCTTAATGTTTCCCCTTCCTCTTGATGCTGTACCGCTAAACATCGATATTCTTGTTTTCATATTGCAAGCTAAATAGTCGAGTACGAAATGCCCTCACCCGAAGAATAAATATTTCGAATAAACTAATCAAATTGAATAAGCATTTGCTAGTCGATGATGTTGAACAGTTTACTGAGAAAATTGCCAAATCTTGTTCATTGTTTGAACTTGACTCTTCATTTGTATAGATGTTAATTCTTCAACGTTCAAAACTGATGTAAGTCAGCTTCAATCGTATTAGAATTGATTTCTTCAGTCCTTTTTACTACGTTCAGCTAACAAAAGATACCAAATAAGCAAGCGCCGTTCCTATTTGAACTACAAATTACATTCGATATCTGGCTATTTAAACAAGTAAGGGAAACGGATTTTCTCTCAGCGCTATTTTTGTTGCTGTATCCACAAACATTTGTATTCTTACCTTCCTGATTATCTGAATAAGCTAATTGCTTAAGTACCTCTCGCCCATAATCGAGAACGAAACGTCTCGAACAGCACAATCGCAGGAAATATTCTTTTCCTGGTCTTCAATCGGGAAAGAAAGAAAAATCCTCACAATTACAGGCATTTCCATCCAACTTGGGGTAAAATTTCCCCATCTCTTTCCCCTCACCTCATGCTGGGTATTGATTCCCTCTCCCCTTACTTCCCAATTCGCATCAGTGCAGCTCCATCCCTGATCAGACAGTCAAGAAGAAATTAGTTTTGCTGAAGATATCGCGATGGCTCAATAGCTATTGGGCTGCTATATCAGCATCGGTAATGAATTCTAACTCTTGATGCAAAAAATAAAAAGAAACGCAACCACAACATGGTTTGTATTAAAATTTGTCCTTGAAATTCCATTTTAAGGAGTTTTTCAGTGTCAGAGATTGCAATTGCATAAAGGTAATGTGGTTCAGATCTCCTCTTTTGGAAATTGAATGTCGTACCTAAGTATTGCATTTTTCGGTTCGCTGGATTAGTGCTGTGGCAGTGTTTATCTTCAAATTGATTTCCTTTCAAATTGAATACGATAAACAGTCAATATTTCGGTCAGCTTAAACGATAAAAAAATTGAACGTAAATATTTTCCTTGTATTCCATTACTTATTTTCTAAAATTGAATTGTTAAACTAATGAGATTCTTATTTATACGGCCACACAGTTGATATATCTATGCAGCTATACATTTTTTGAAACGTTTCCTGAAAAAATAGATCATACAGAAGGTAGTATATTTCGCTTATCACATAGCTATTTCTACAGTGAAATTTGCAATGAAGATAGCGATATGTGTATAGCAATTAAACTATTGCACATGAAAGTATACTTTGTGTTTTTATACAGCCAACGTAACTGTTCGATTTATAGATTTCTGATTTTGAGAATTAGTTCAGAATACACTTCATTTTCCTAAATCACGATGCAAAATTCGATTTTTTTTTCCCTTGTTGCATTATTTTCAAAATCATCCTTTGAAAGCATAGCCTGCAAGCTCAACAGACAAACGTAACCACACTAACCATTATTTGAATGTTAAGGTAAAGTAATTTATTTCTGATTTTTTTTTATCATGGGTTTACAGCCTTATTTTAGAACAATTGATTAATAAATACATTTCCCACCTTTTTTTCGTTAACAAGATTTAAGTTCTGGCAAATTTCAATAAAATAAAATGCTGTTGCCATAAAAGTGACAAATTTTTAAAATTAAACGATTCATCTACTGTACATTGAATGAAACTTTCAATTAGATCTGTCTGATTTTATTAGGAATCAAACTTTTTCAAGGACATTATAATTAAATTTACTTATGGAACAATTGAATAACGTCATAAATTATATTTTTTTCACCAGAGATAATAATACAAATAAAAATGCAAAAGAGAGGACCAGCATCTGGCTGTGGGTCCAACTGGAATAGTTTTAGCCAATTTATCAATTTCCAATCAAGATCTAGTGCAAGTAAGAAAACCTTCCACCAACCTATTGAAATTACCTACAAACCCTACTAAAGTAGTAATTTATGATGGTACTTAAATAGTTTAAAACGATGTGATACTGATTCCATCGTCTACACAAACATTTAACCCATAAACATTCAAAACTAAAATTTCAAATAATCCTCCAGATGATAAGACTTATTTTACAAAATGAGGGCTTAAAATTTCCGTTTTCAGGGTTTATCTTTAATCAGTCGATGACTTTTACCAGTAATCATCATGTGCTGTGCAAATCGAAAAATATTCCTTTACCATAGATCAAAATCACTTCCGTTATTTGATCAAACTGGCTAGCTGGTTTGAGGAGTGCATGAAATTAACACATTTTCCATAAAACTTTGATTTTTGTGTAAGACTATCATCTCACAGATATTATTCAAAGAAAGAAAGTGATGAAAGTTACTTGTTTAACAGAAAAGCACATTGCATTTGAATGTGTAAATTTCTGGAACGTTCTACTGGAAAATGTTAAATTGATTGCTCAAGAAAAGAACTTTTGATAACAAACGATATGATGCTACGATTTTTAAGAATGAATTTAAGTAGGTGGAAGATTAATTTTGTCAAAATTATTTTAAAATCCAACATATTTATGTATGATAGTTTTTCTTCTCTGATACTGGCCGCATAATCGCATATAATACATCAAATAAGCAAATAAGAACTTTTTGAACCATTTTACCCCTCTTTTGTCAAGTAATTTTCAAAGCAACTTAAATTAGCTAGAATCGACGTTATGTGGTGGACAAACTTTGGCAAAACTACGTGCATTGGCTATGTGTCGAGGTTGAACATATCAGTGGCATTTTATGGTAGTAACTTTCAGTCTAGGATATTGCTCCCTTGAGAATTGCAGAAGATTAAAAGAAGCCTAAAATATTAAATGAGTTAAAAAGGACAGATGGTAAAGGGAGTAAAAATGAAAATACTATTAGAAGTAATAAATCGTTTAATATTTAAATGTTAAAGGTCATTTTTCGCGGCAGAATATTTAAGATGCCTTATAAGATACGTTTTCATAAATAACATTTTTTAAAAGCTAACGACAATATATTTTAAAATATATGAATAAATTAAATATTTTTAAAATGGTATGAAAATTGTCTCCTAAAATAAAATTAATTTTAAATTAACTTAAAACAAAAAATAAATATATAAAATAAAATTAAAAGACGAAAAATAGGTATGACAAATTATAATTCCAAACCACTGTCCGTGGGCTGAAAAAAAAATCAAGAAACAACAAACTAGCCAGAGAAAAAATGACACATACATCCTTTATCGTATTAATGCTTTCCCAGCTGCAACATTAAATTCTACTTTCAAAGAGCTTAGAAGCAGTTTGAAAAACCAACATTTAACAAAAGAAAAGATGGTTTCTTGAAGAGGAATTTATATTTAAAAAAAAATGATTCGTAACACAAAGATTTATCATGTAATTTCTTAAAAGAAAGGATGCAACATATTTTAGTATTGAACTGAAAAATATTGAGAAACCTGAAGCACGTTTGTCCCATACCTTTAGCTTTTTTTTTTCACTGTACCCATTTTCAACTAGCACAATAAAACTCATTATGTTAATAGACCAATGCATCAATCAAATTGAGCAAAAGTACATCGAAATGAAGACGTTGTTAAGAGAATCTGTTCTCTCTTTACCGTTAGGGTGCTTTCACACCAAAGGCGACTAAGACACTGTTCCTGTCTCTTCTCATCTACGCAAACGCAGAGCATATTTGTCCTTCAAAAACATGCTCTGCGGTTGCGCAGATGAGAAAAAACAGGAATATTCTTTGTCACCTTTGGTGTGAAAGCACCCTTACTATAATTTCTAAAATTATGCAACAGGGATACATAGTATACGTGTATGGGTCATTCTAATTTCACTTTTCAATTTCAATTTCCTTAGTGTCTCTTTCGTTGTTATAATGACAAAAACTACCAAATAATCTAGATAAAGTAAAATTAGTTAGAACGATAAATAAGTAGATGCTATCAGAGGTCCATATTTTTCAAACTATATATATATATATATATGTATATAAGTCGCTTAAGTGTCTGTTTGTCACCGATAGCTTATTCCGAATTTCTTACTCCGAGAAAACTGCATCGTGCTGCCATCTACACAATTGTTTCTATAATGAAAACGACTAATAATCAAAACACTTCTCTAGCATTTTGAGTGAGGCATCGCTAGATTTGCTATCTCCGTTAAGATTAATGTAAACGCGAACTTAATTTAATCCTTCTTTCTTTGTTTTAATTTATTTATCGTCTGCGACTTTTATATATATATTAAAGTGGCAGCGCTCTTTTTTCCAGTTTCGTTAAAACTATTGTTTTGATGATGATTATGATGGATATAAATAAATGTTTTTCACAAACAATTTGATTATATAGTAAATAATATTTTTATTTTACAGATTATTATAACTTAGAAGGGTTTTTTTTTCGGTTAGAATATTTTTGTCCCGAAATTATTGTATGTTTATTATTTATTCATTAAACTTTACTGTTCTACCTGATAAATATCTCTTTGATTTGATGTGCATTTCCGGTTACTGGGAGAATTGTATATTTATAATATCTAGAACAGCGGTCATTTCGTACGACCGCCGGGTTTACTATATATATATATATATATATATATCCCTTGTTAAAGACACGTTCAGAACAGACATTTCATTTACTAGAAGTGCTGTTAAAGAAACCTCGTATTCAAAACTTAAACTCTTAAACATCGTACTGAGGACACAAATAGTTCTGACATGCCTCAAGCAGAACACATACGTATTGGGCCACCAACCTACTGTTTACCCCTATGTGAAAATATTTTGAGATTTTTTTCAGACAGGGAATTCTACCTTAAATATCCTTGGTAGCTTATATATTATATTGCTCTAAATAGTTCCCAAAATGCCGAAGAATTTGAGAGCAAGAGTGCCCCGCTACTGATTTTAGTTCGAACTGGCAAAATGAAATGTTAGGATGGCGACAGACAAATTAATAATTTAACTTATATCCCAACCACTTTCAATTTACGGTAAAATCTGTGAAGAAAATTGTTTGCTTTTGGTATTTAAAAATCTAGACGCCGAATATCATTATGTGTCAGTCCGAAAAAATCCTTCTCTCATTTTCTTAAACTTTCTTCTTGGTTTAATGTAAATAATCGAGAAATTTTACCCAAGAAAGAAGTAGAGAAAGTTAACGTTTCCAGTTCTAAACAATGTTTTCAGTATTAAAGTTGAAAGTTAACCTTGTCACTTTAATGAATATTGACATCATGTCTTTCGGAGATCACATTTTAAACACTCGGAACGTGTTACACACATAACATCACGCTTACGGTCGTTTGAACTACACAGTAAAAATTTGAGATGACATTCATGAGCACGTTCGAGAAGTTTAAAAATAATAGTCACATTAAAGTTGTACTTGAATCATAAACTTAAGGGGACTTGGCACCTTTCAAATGTAGAAAATGGCTGAAAATAACGATTTTTCAATTGTTTGCTTAAAATGTGGTTTGACTCTCTTAGTATATCTGAGAGAAGTTTTGAAGCGATACAACCAATATAAATGTAGTTAAGAAGTAAGAGAACTCAAATATTTCTGATTTAGTAGGATTTTGTATTCTTTAAACTGCGTTTTCTCGGTTTGTGTGTTTTCGCCATATTGTAGTACTTAAAATGCTAAAACTTCTACATATATTCATATAGCAACTTGAAATTTTTTGTGTGTGTTCGATATGATGTGCTTGATAAAATTAGGGATGGAATTTGCTATATATGGGCAAAAAAAAAAAATAAATAAATGCAAATGCAACAAAAGTCGCTTTTTTTTCTGTGCTCTACCATCGATGTAACTTTAAAAACTTTTTTCACAAAAACTAATTCATTAATAGCAAAATCCATCCCTAAAATAGTAAGTCAAACTATAATAAGTACTTTAAAAAAATTTTGGTAAAAAAAAAGTCAAGAAATAAAAAAGAAGGAAATTTAAAATTGTTAAATAATTTAAAAAAAATTAAATTTTAAACTTTTCTGTTAGTTGAATTTTGATTTTTCATGTAAAAATCATTTTGTTGAACAATAGCACATCATAACATACAAATGAAATAGGTAAAAGTTCTTAAATTAAAAAAAATTGTCAAAAGGTGCCAAGTCCCCTTAAAGTTAGTTTTATGTAGGTAGTTAAAGTTAAAGGAGACTTGCAAAAACTTGGCTATATAAATGTTAGTAGCACTAATTCTTCTTTCTTGTCTTTTTTTCTTTTCTTTTTAGAATAATTTTTCAATGAAAAAACAACCACATGAAAAATTAAGCCATTTAAAATGCATAATTTCATTTAAGAACTCTCAGATAATTGATTTGTTGAAACTCCATGGCGTTGGGCTTATACTCGTTTATTACAAGTTTTTATCGTTCTTTTACTTTTCGAGAAGATTTTTCTGCATGTTTACTGTTATTTTTTTATGTAATGCTATAAATTGAATGACCAAAAATCATACATTGAAAACTAATAAATTAATTTAAACGTGGACTTCAAAATGATACAGCAATCGTGATAAAAATCCACAGCAGAACTCTCCCTTTGCCCCTTCCGAACCCCCAGGCAAAATGTTATCTTATCATAATACTATGGTATTCATTCATTTTTCTAAAATATCCATTCCAGTCATTTTTAGGGCTCTCTCAGGGCCAGTAAGGGAGCTCATTGGCTGAGCTTCCTGTCAAGCATCTGACAATGTGTAGAGGATTATAGGATTATCTCAAGGAAGTTGGATTAACTTACGGTGTTGGATTTAGAATATGTGAAATTTGTTGACAATATCCTGAAAGAATGAATGAATCTGAGAGAAAATCAAAACTGTTTAGTTATTGGAGAAAAAAAGAGACAATAGCGCATGATGAAAACAAAAATCGCAATACATATCTATATGAAGAACTAAATAATATTTTCAGAATACCAACTTTCATCTTTTTATGCATTTAAATAAAAAGTTACTTTTCTTATGGTAGAAAGCACTTGAGAATGCTTCCTTTATAAATGAAAATAGTTTACAGTTGAAATTTTTTCTTCCAACGTGAATCTTCGATAAAATCAGTTATTGCCTCAGGAACCCTTTAAGGTGTTAAGCCATTAAAACGATATTGACAAAAGCACTTCTTACATGAAAGTTTTCCAAACAAGGTATTTTAAAAGAGTACTCAGACTTTGTAAGCGTTAATAAAAGGTTCCCTTAAAAGATAAAAGCAACTGAAATTAATGTTTAGTATTCTTTAATCTTTGTATAAAATATATCGAAGTATTTCACTAAGAGAGAGAGAGAGAGACAAAAGCCTGATACCACGATTGTTGGGGGAAAATATCTCCTCAGAGCAATGCCTTTAATAACTTCGGAGAACGTCTTTTTCTACCCTGAAGCGACAAAATTGAATGGCGTTGGTGAATATTGGAGGAGGGTGGATAGATTCAACATTTTTTCCAATGACAGTTTTATCGCTTTCGTCTTTTTGGTGACCAAAATATCAACCATTTATTTGAAGTATGGAGGGAGAGTTTAATCCCGTATTACGTATTTCCATTTACTTCTAATACCGAACCACACTTCAGGGGGTCGAAAGGAAACTATGCAAGAGTCAATGACGCTCTTTATTAATAAATGATTTATGTGACACCGCTTATTTGTAATGAACTTCTGAGGAAAGCATAAAAGACCATGATTTGATTTTCATCACTTGAACTTGTTCGTTAGAAAGGTATGGTTACTTACTTAAAAATATATTGAGGATTAAAAGAGCAAAAATTCTGTGGCTTTAAAAGAAAAAAATTTCATATTTTGATTCCATTTTTGGCGAGCGAAATTAATGAATCAAGAAAAAAATGTACAGAATTTAGTTCAAAATAATTCGAACATATTTTTAATTTCTGCACAAATTAATGCCTTTCGGGGTTGATAAACTTATATTATTGAAAGCTAAAGTACTTCTTAAATTTTCGTAATTTTTTTAAAAAATCTTGTTGTATATAATTAACACTTTTGTTGTGAGTTTCAGTATATTTTTCACTAGTAATTTATCGAAGACGATTTTATGAATGACAGATGAATGCACTTTATGTATACATTCTCAAAAGGAATTATTTGATTGTATAATTTGATGAATATATCAAATTATTCATGAAAAGAAAATCCGCTTAGTACGAGCACACCCTCGACAAAAATAGACTTTTGTAAGAAATGTTTATGATATCAATGATAAACGAAATGATCTAGGACTTAACTGGGATTTATCTTACGAAATTAGGAAGCTTTACAAATTAAAGTCTTGTTGAAGCATTTATTTATTACGTACGTCTTTTTGAAAGATTCAACAAAATTTTTTTTAAAGTTTGCTTTTACTAAAATTATCAGATACATTCCTAAAAGTTATTTTCTAAATCAAATTTATTTCGAAGAATTCAAAGCAGCCAAATGGAAGGTTAAAGAAACGAACGAGACCAATAAAAATGTTTCTTTAACCTCGAATTCTTTTTCAATACCGGGAAATGAAAGGAATAATGTCTAATTCCCGAGACGACACTTTCTTTCACATGTTTAAATCTTTCCCACGACGATCTTTCAGTGTATTGTGTTTTTGTGATCGCTCTCCTTGCGTCCGAAAATGTCAAAGGCAAAGAGAATTTTCAACTTAAAGTACCTTTCAAATATTTCATGCTCAAGTTTATATGCGTTCTGTATTAGAATTTCATTTTTTTTTTCATACTTTTACACAAGTATACAAGATTCGTTCTCAATTCAGACGGTGAAAAAATTATTAGAAAATCATATAAATGATTTTGCATACAGTCAAAGCAACAAGAGGAAAAAGGAAACGCGAGGCTGTGGGAGTTAAATAAAAGGTTTACTCTTTCATCTTTAGACATTGAGCTTTATCTGTAATTTTTCCAAAATGGGGGGATTTGGAACTCAATGCAGCATCGAATGTATATTTTCAGTCATTTTCTTTAAAATGCATTTTATGGAACTAACTGAAGGTGAAATACAACAAAATACAAGTTCCCGCTTACGCTCATATTTTCACTTTCACTGAATATTTGAGTTAGAAGTGAATGAGTTTCCATATGTAAGGCCATATATTACGTTCTATATTATACGTGAATGTATGTTATGGGTACAGTCGATAAGATACTGTAATTTTAAGTGAATTGAGTAATGCTACCATAGGATAGAGAATTTTTAGAAAGGAAAATTTTTATAAGTTTTAAAGAAACTTTAGAGAAACGTTTAGCTGCACCATGCTTGCAGAATAAGGAGGCTCCAGCAAATCAAAATAAAGAGAAAAGTACAATCAAGTGAAAGGAGGGAGAAAGCAGAGGGCGTAGTGGTGAGGCACTGGCATCGTACGCCTAAGTTCGTAGGATCAAACCTGGCCCAAGTCGGTGGATTTTCAAGATGCAGAAACTCGTCCAGCGTCAAAATTCTCAAGTGGTAATGGCATCCACCGATAGTGGTGCTGCTTGAAGGAATGGATGCCGGTTTCTGTGGAATGCACTAGATCTACATAGGTTAGTGACCATATGCAGCCCGATTAGGAAGAAAAAAATGTACCAGGAGGGATTCGGGAGCTCTTTCTGCGTTCTAAAGTGGGCCCTTATTAACATTCGTGAACACAATAATGATAATTCACAAAACAACTATCGCTAAGATGAACATTTCAAGCAAATTGCGACCTGTAAAACTTACTCTTCATTAAGTAATCAGCATTGATTAGCAACATTATTTTTAAACGTAGTTAATAATCCATCCCTAGGAAAAAATCCATTTTTTCTGTATTTAAACATCTTATTATACTTTTCAACAGAAAAAAAAGCATCAAAACTACCTTTTTTTGCCAAAAACTAAGAATCAACAAAAAGAGCATGGTATTTTAAAATATATTTAATCAATTAAAGGGGAACAAAAGGATAAACAGTTACAAATACTTTTTGCGCACTCAACAAAGGTGAAAATGTAATAAACAATTTAAATAAAGTTTTCAAAATGTATTTTTCAATGCAATGGAAATAAGAAACGTATAATGGAAAATAGTTTCTTCGGTAAACGCATGAAAAAAATCCATAAACGCAAAAAAGTAAGATCAAGTTATACATAAACAACGCTGTCTTGTCTGACATCGGTACAATGCTTAGCTGCGACAAATGTTGTCTTTGGAACAGCATTAATTTCTATGACTTGTGGGTCATATTTTCCATTTTTGAGTTTCAACATAGGTAAAAAAGGCCATGTCGTCTTGAAACTAAATTCTCTTATTTAATTTTCTCTCTTTATTGAAACATTAGTAAAATGAAATTCTGCTATTAGTTTTCATTCTTTTAACCTCTCGAGTTCCTTTTTGTGTCATAAAGTCAAAGTTTATGGAACATCGTAGAACTAAATTTTCTTTATATGGGGTATTTTTCATTGTGATGGAGGAGTAGTAGTCCAATAAAATTTGAGTAAATGCTTTGAGGCAATGATTCTTAACTTTTCCAACATCGATGCCAACTTGCTGAAATAAAATTGTGTCTCTGCCTTCCTTCATATTGTTGCTCGAGAGAGTAAAAGATTCTAATCAAGATATTGGGTTTAATCATAAATTTTACCCAAAGGTTAAATCGTTTGTAGAATTCCGAGCACACAAATTAAATGAAACTTTTTACTTCAGTTTAACTTCAAGACTCCATTCAGATTTTAGAAACTTTTAATACGAAAAAAATAAAGAAGAAAAAAAGAAGTAATTATTTTTGAAAAATAAATATAAATAATAAAATTAAATGGCAAAAAAAGAAGGATCTTTGCTATAAAAATTAATAGAGAATTTTTTCAGCTATTGTTTAGGGCAGTGGTTTTCAAATGGTGATCCGAAGATTTGTAGTAGTCAGTGGTTGTTCTGTTGAATGATTTTCCAGTTTTATTTTCAAAATAAAACGTGAATTGACTTTTTGATACAAGGAAGGGTTTTATTTGCGTACCATAGATTAGTTAAGCTAGTGTTTGTATTTGTACGTTTTCTGGCGATTGAACTGTATAATGTTAGTCACAATAAGAGAAGGGAAAAATAAAATTAGAAATGAATGCTACCGGAGAAGTGCAATCCATTTTTAGTTAGTTGAAAAATTGATAAGATTTTAGGTTTAGTTAATTATTTAAAACCCATAAAAACATAAATTAAAAACAAACACTGATTAAAACCTTCCAAAACAGGGGATAATTATTCTATTTGATTAAGTTTGAGAAAGATGCATTGTACAAAATTTAGAAAATAGTAAAGAAACTATTCACCGGGCGATCTGGATTCTACATGCATTTAGTAAACGTATTTAGTAAACGAATATTTTGAAAATTTGAGCAAGTACTTTGATTTTAGCAGTGTTCACTAAGACTGCGCTTTTAGTAAATAATTAGAGAATGCTGATCAAATATATCGTGAAAGGCTTTTCATTTGGTAGAATTTACTAAAGCTATGCTGAACAAACTTACTTAATTTGCAGTTTGCTATGGTCGTATAGCAGCATTCTATTTCGTGAAAATCAGGTTCAACCTTTCCGAAATGTAGTGGCGGCAAGAGATCGTGCAAAGTGCGGCTCGTGCAAATAGAAAGAAACATGTTAGAAAATTTATAGGATTTTGATAACTCATTAAAATTTGATATTATAGCTACTAATAGGTCATAAAATAAATGCAGTGGGAAGAAGTGTGTGAAAGAAGAAGAAAAGAAACACAGTATTTGGCTTAACATTTTCCAAATATTTTGACAAAATGCGTAAAAAACCCGAAGTAGTCAATCGAAGGAAAAAAGAGAGAGCAAGTAGAAAATGAAGAATAGTCTGCTGTAATAGTGCTTCAAACTCTTTTTTTTTTTTTTTCTTATATTTCTTTTTTTTCTCCTTCTTCTTAGTTACGGAAAATGGACGAGATAATGTCGTTCTCCAAGTACGATATTTTCCTTTAAGTTTTTGAAATAAATCCCCTAAAATCCCCCAGCTCAGTCTAAATGTTTTAGAACCGTTCCTAATCCTCGAATTAAACGTAACAAAACAAAAACCCTCTTCTTTACTTTTTCTTTTTTGAAAAATAGGTCCTTAAAAATTCAAATTCAATCGAAAGTAGCAGATTTCTTAATCCTTGTATTTATAGTGACACTTTCACTTCTTGATTTTCTTAACCATTTATTTATTTTTTATTTTGAAAAACAGATTTTGCGAAACGGTAGAAGGCATCACTAGAGGAGGGAAAGACTGAACAAATTATTTAAAAATATAAATGACTTCACTAATCCCACGTTCAACTGTTATGTCTTTTAAAATTATATGTAAGTTTTCTTCTAAAAACGCAGGTAATAGAAAAGCGTTTTTCACATGGGTCACAAACCGTTATTGCATTTGCTAAAAGATGTGCTATGGATCCGTGAGAAATGGCTATTTTGGTCGTCGTTATTCTAAATACTTTCTTTGGAAGTGTAAAAATTATTTCAAAAAATCTATATATGTGACATAATTTATGACAGTCTGGTTGACCAAATGTTCTCAAGGAATGAGCGATATATTGTGGGGTCATGTTTGGGTAAGGTCCGTGCATTAATCTGTGAGTTTTATTTTGAAAACATATAAATAAGTAAGTACAATTTTTTAAAGAAAATATAAAAATGTATTTTTTTTCTCTTCTTGTTAAAAACGTTCTTACAGCACCTGGAAAATTATTGAACGCATTATAATTTTTATGTATAGGCTTTAATAGCAGCTTAAAAATATGGTGTTAGAATATTTAATTATTATTTTTCTTCTAATGAAGGCTGTTGGCTTCTGCCAGTGGCAGACTTAGTGCGTTTCCCAAAGATTGGCACCATATCTTTCAGTGGCACCACAATTAGTGTGGTACCATACAGTTTTTTCACCTGAAAGGGGGAGCACCCGGACTCTGTTGCAGCGAAATTGCAGTAGGAATTTTATTTAACCGAGAGTATCCTAGACAAATGTCTACTCAAGTGATCTGCTACATGCTGCATAATCAAACGACATGTGCGTTGGAAATCCACTGACACTGCCAGGCTCGAATCTATGACGTGGGACGTTCCAGTCCCTTGCCTTACCAAGACGCCACCGTGCAGGCGAATATTTGACTATTATGTATATTATAGGCATATGGCAATTTACTTCAGTGATATCACACATAAAACATTGGATTAATTGAAAAAGTGTGTTAATAATTATTGATTGTGTGAAAACAAACAATTGCTATGAAAGGAAAAAAACTTATGCCTTCAATTTTAAGTTTAATTTAGAGCTTATTTGCTGTATCTAAAATTTTAGTGAATAAATTAATCAAATTTCCAAGAAATTTAATCCGCGCCATAATTTTCAAGCTGTGCAGATTGCATAAACCTGACTGTGCGTCGTTTCAAGAATCGCTAGTTATGTGATAAGCAATGCAGGGAAAACATTTGAAACATTTTCATCAATTTTTATCAGTCAACATTTGACTAATAATAATTTCACGTGATAATTTCGTGAAATATTGTTGAAATGATGAGCAATGTAGCAGAATCAACAATTTAAAAAATGTTTTAACAGTATACGGTATATCTTGTATAGTTTCACAAAATTCTGGTCAATTGATAAGAAATGCAAAAAAGAGAATAGTTCAATATTTTAAAAATTGTATAACAGTGTAGTCGATTATGAATAGTTTTAGGAATTATTAGTGAAAAGACAACGCAAAAACTACTAGTTCAGTATTTTCTTTAAATTTGAACAATTTATTTATAGTATTATATATTTAATCATGCACATGGTTTAACAAAATACTGATGAATACCAAAATTCATAAGGGGTCGTTCATAAATGATGTCACACTTTTTTTCAATATATTTGATCCCCCTTCTCCCCTTTGTCACATGTCACGCTTGCAGTTCAGAAACAAAGCACTACGTTACAGATAATATTTACAATTTTATTTTTGAACTTTTATGACATTTATGAGCATAACAAAAAATAATTATATGTCTATTCAATTTGTGTAAAATAAAATTAAGGTTTACAATAAAAACAATTAGCAAATGATATAATAGTAAAAAATATTAATATAAAAGAACAATTGAAAACAATAGAATTTTACAGCTTGATATAGTTCGCTCTAAAAACGTTATCCTTATTTTATGTACACAAAGTACTCTTAAGAGATTAAATTTCAAAATAACAAAACCCCGCATCGAAATGAATTTACATAATTGAACTGCCTTCTCATTTTATTCTTCACATGAAAGTAATATATATATAATTTAAAAAATGTATATATATAATTTTGTGTATTGTATATAATTTAATAAATTTTACATGATTTTATAAATGTAAAATTTATTACATTTATATAATTTATACGCAATTATAAAACAGAAAATTATTTATAATCATTATTCTTATCTTTGTTTTTCCTCCCAAGGTGAATATAAGTGCTCGTTCATAGAGTACAGGGGCATTTTGAAATTGTGTTGGGGGGTCAAATATATTGAAAAAAAGTGACATCATTTATGAACAGCCCCTAAGCAACGATTGAAGGTACGAAATTTTAGACTAGCAATTAGCTCTCGAAAGAATAGTTTCTGCTTGTGCAAACGCCAACTAACATACAGGCCCGCCCCTTCATATATTTCAAAAGTCATTAGACAAACACCAGACTATCTTGGGGAATCAAATCCAACAATAAAACCTATTTCTAGACTAAACAAAAAGCAAGCTTCTCAAAATCCACACGATCTCAAAAGTTGACACATTCTCTAAAAATCTAGGCGAGAGGCAAAAGAGTTAGGAGCCAGCTCCCATGTGAGTATTGAGAAGGGGGGGGGGTGACAGTGGAATATACCCCTGCCCCTTCGCACATTTTGATATCTAAATGAACCCATTTAGAAAACAGGCATCAGTAAACAGCTTCCACGTGATACCCCCAACTAACCAAGTAGATCATCCAAGTGATGACAGCTCATTCAAAAGAATTGCAGAATAATCCTCGTGTCTTTTAGCGCCAGCACTGATTATCTAGTCGGGGCTAAGTATTTATCGAGCCCTGCTTAACTGTTACACAATCTCGTCGAATGTGGTAGTTGTAATGCACAAGGAATAAAAAGCAAGGATGTCTACTACGCCATAAATATTTTATTTTTATCTTAGAATTTAGGAAAAAGAAAAGTTTGAAATTGAATTCGATCGCTTGTGTTATATAAGAACGACTTGCTTTAAAAATGAATGAAATAATACTATTTATTTTAAATTGGTATCGAGTCAATTCTGTAAAAATGTTCGTGAAAAAACAGAATTAGGTGGTATCGTACTGTCTCGATGCTTTTTCTCATACGTGTGGATTTTATCAAAATAGTTATGAAAGGAAACCAATGAGATGATGCTTATTTTCGGTTCAGCTGCTTTATTTTGATATTTTTTCTCTTAAGATTGTTCGAAGTCAGTAAAAATGACCCGCGCTACTTTGTCTTAAAAATCTAAACACCCAAGATTTCCTTTTAATCTCTATCTAGAAGATAATTTCAACCTTTCATCCCTGCAGTGGGGTCGATAAAATGAGGACCAAGTACGCTTGGTCGGTTCCTGGGGGTTCCGTAAGAATACAAAACAAATTTTCAAATAAAAACAAAACAAAAATATTTAATTTGCTTGATGTTAAATACTTTTACTTTAACCACAATGGGTGATGTCACACTTCTTGATACCCCCTCCCCCCTTGTCACAATCTGTCACAAGTTCTAGATTCCCCTCCCACCCTCGAAGCGTGACATCATTTATGAATGACCCCTAATGATGAATTGGCTCAACATTATCCAGTGCGATTATCATTCTCAAAACTGTCGTTTTTACAGGGAAGGGAAGTATTAGAAAGGTTTTACTTTAAAAAATTGCTGTTCATTAACAATGTGGTCAATGGAAAATCAACGAAGAGAAGTTGGATTATATACAAACGAAAAAGGTGAACTAAAGTAATTATTTCATAAGGAAAATTAATTGGATTTTCTTCAGAATTTATATGCCAGATTATGCGTATGAGCGATTTATGTATGACTGACTGGAAAACGGGCTCATATTTCAGCATTAACAATAACTGCTTTTTAAACCTGATTGCAATTAAACTAATTACGGGCAATGCGGTATTCTTTACTTTTTATCTCAAATCCTTACATGCATCAGGAATTAGGATCATTATCTCCGATTCTACGGAATTATCCGATTCACAGAATTTTTGAAGACCATCTTTAACGAGTCATTTTCTGAACACATTTACTTTCTTATTAACGACGGAGTTATATTTCAACAACAAAAATAACTGTATGCTCGTGTTTCAAAATTTCCAGTCAGAAAATTTTGCTATGTAATATGTAAAAGTTTATTTCGTTCGTAATCCATTAGGATAATAATTTCAGATTTAATGATTATAATATGAATCAGAAAACATTGAGTTCGCAGAGGTACTAGGATATTGGATAAGTGACATCTTGGGACACATGTAACAAATATCTTCTTGAAAGGGTCGTTTTGGAAAGTATCCCTGTATCGGGGATAACACACAATTTCGCTACTTAGTAACAGTTGGTGAGCTTTATCAAATTGCTTGTTTTTCTTCACCAAACAAAGCTATCATTCTAAAAAATTTTCAAAATATATTCTTGTGATTTTATCTTTTATTAGTAAATAGGGGAAAGATCCACTATATATCGTTTCAATTGGTTTTTTTTTCTTTACTCCCTTTTGTTTAGTGTAATACAAGCACAAAGATCCATCTTTATTATTAGGGTATGGCCGGAAATTTAAAAGTGCATTGAAATATAGTGATAATTTATTATTCTTTAAAGTAAAAAAAAAAAGACTCCATGCGTCGTTAGTTACTTAACAATACTAGTGAGTTTAGTTAGAATAAAAACAAATTTTTGGCGTAGTGTTTGTTTTTATTGCGTTTTAATGGCACAAAATCCTCTAACGGCTTTATCGCGCCAGGTTTAGTTTTTTCCATATGATGTTTTTGTAGCGTGAATACGAAAACCCAAAAAACGCACAGCAAGAAACTTGGTGAGGGTTAAATACTGTGTCATACTAGCCCCTTCACTTCCGCGTTTTTCAATGCTACACTGAGATTCGAACCCGAAGCCTAGTTTCTGAACCAAATGTATTATCACTAGGCCACCAGTCTGTCTTTTCTCGTAATGTGTGATGCATCACCTCAGCAACTTGTTGTCACTTACATAATTTCCCCTATGAATCATTTATTTTCACATCAAATACTCACATGACCTTATTAAAAGCGTAACAAGTTTCACTTTTATGTATTGAACTTCGAATCTTACCCACCAATTTCGTAGTTACATTCATAAAATCAATACCAACACATAAATCAAAAATGATTTTCAGCATTTTGAATACATCTATTTTAAAAAATAAATATCAGTATTAAATTACATTAAAAGTGTAATCAATACACAAAAGAATTACATACGTGTTAAATATTTTTTCGCTCACAAAACTAGTAATTTTATTAAACTCCTAAACGCTAAATTACAATTCTTTGTGCAAAAGTAAATATAGATATTCTTTTGAAACATAGAACTTTGCTTAAATATATCTTCAGTTAGATAGTTAGAATAATAACATCCCCATGCAATACTCGATATTAAGATTTCTTCATAACTTTGGATGAAGATGGCTGTCATTCTAAGTTTAATCGATATACTAAAGCACTTATTACTGAAACTGAAGACAGCTTTTCCAGAAATTCTTCGACCAATCAGTGCACTTCTAATGTTAAATCATGCTTCAAAAGAATTTTGTGTTATTAATTTGCTGTAATTATGGTCGTGCACATAAATATACTTTCCAGTACCATAGAATTAAAAAGAGTTTGTCTAAATAGACATTTTGTTTTATGGCACAACAAAATCAGGCCCTGAATTCGCACTTATATGCAGCATAGATTGCTACTGCTATATATATATATATATATATATATATATATAGAATAAGCTGAAAGAAAATATTTTTAAAGGTTAAATGACAATGAATTAAATTCCAACTTTTCAGTTGAAAAAGAACACAGAGCCAGGTCCACACAGCAAGAGGAAGGGAGGCTGGGCCGGCGGGGTTGTACCCATAAAGCCCAGCAAATCTATCTCGGACCCATACGAGCATTCGCTGGACTTCACTTACCCGTGCCCGGGGGAGGGCAGCCCTAAGGCCTCGAGCTAACAGGGTAGTGCATGTGAAGTAGAGAAGTAGAGAAGAAGTACTTCGTGATTTAAAATTATCAAAAAATGATTTGTGCTAAAAGATAATTTAAGGGGAAAACAACGTGATCTAAGCACAAATTGTCTTTATTCACGTTGTTTTTTCCTTTTACTCTCCAAGAAAGTTAATTCTGTCTGGTTTATTTCAGTTTATTTTGGTTGTGTTTACAGTTCCAAATTCATTTTTTGGGATTATACATTTTACACTTCATTGCGATGCATTTTATATGCTCATTTTTACTATGTTTAGGGATTATTTTTTTTTCATTCAGGTTTATCCCTTTCACATATATTCAATATACATTTATATAAATACTATTTGAGAAATTATTATTCTTTCAACATATAAGATTTTATCAGCTTTTCTTGCGGACCGTTCCTATAATTACGTCCTCTTTTTGTCTTTTTTCGCGTCAACTCTGTATCTCAGTTTTTTTCGAGATTTTCTTCGCGATTTGTTTTCTTTTTTTCAATCATGAATTTTTGATTTAAAGTATTAAATTCACTAACATCTCAAAATATCGCCTAGCTCAGTGGGAGAATTCCTGAAATTCCCTGAATGATTACTGATAAACCCTATCAATTTGACACCGACGGAATGGCGAAATTTATTATCCTCGTCACTGGCTTCGCCAATAGGAAAATGAGATCAGAGCAACTTATAGATCCATGCTACATACCATCATAAAATCGCCTACGCTCCACCGATCAAATTGGAATTTGCGACGAAGACGCTACTTTGTGCCGAACTTGTGGCAGTAAATCTTCCATTTTCTCTACTTGTTATTCGCGCTTGCTTGTTATGAGCCTTTAAGTTGTTTAAACTCGCTAGCGCCGCGTTAAAGTTTCCAAATAACAAACCAAATAAATATATTGGCAAAGAAATATACAAATTGCTTGGAAATGACATCAGTGACAAGAGGTTATGTAATATATATAAATATTTATAATACAAATATTGAATCATGAGTTTCGCATTGAAACTATCAATAAATACATCCCGTAACTCAAAGAAATGGAAACATCACAAAAAGTGAACTAAATATGCTTTGCCAACTTTCGTTCATTTCCCAATAAATATTTCTGATTTTGAGAATATATTTAATTCAGCCATTAAGACTCAGACATGGGGAATAAGAGAGTAGAAAGAAAATATTTAGTTGGGTAATCAATTAAACAAGTAACCAAGTCTTTTTCACACATCAAGCAAAAAAAGAGAAATATATATATATATAATGCATTTCTTTTTTTTTACAATTAAATATTCCCATTTTTTTTCACATTTAAACATTTTTACATCTTACTGTGGTAGTCCACTTTCTCATGTATCAATATTTCCTTCTAGAGCGCTACTTTTGTCTTTACACTACAACTCTTCAACGTTGGTATGGTTTTTCCGTTCAATATCTTTCAGAGTACTTATTGTCTTTCAATTCAATCTTTAATTGTACTATTATATTTCAGTATACGGTTATTTTACGTTAATCTTTTATAAACAGCTTTACAAAGCTTGAAAAAATGTGTAATTAAATAACAAGCCTTAAGAGCTATAGAAATAGTTTCAACAGGAATTGGTTGGAAACTGAAGTTGCTGAATAAAATTCAGAAACTACGGATGTATTATTCCCTTAATCTTTTATAAACCTTGAAAGTTTCTAATTCAGGGACTGTCACTTTTTTGAGTTGCTCTGCTACTACGCCTAAATACTTGCTCCAGCTCCGCTCCGTGCTTGGAATGATTTTATTCGATTATATTATTTAGCTCTTTTTTTAAACTTATTTCGATAAAAATTAAAAAGGTTAAAAATTCGGAGCAGTGGAGCACAATGAATTTCTTTGCTCCGACTCAGCTCCAGTTTCAAGCAAAATCTCTCTCACGCTCCACTCTAGACCCTTGATCTAATTAAAGAAGTAGCAAATGCTTCAGATTTTAAGTAGTGTCAATTGGAAGCTGGTGGGAAACTACGAAGTTGCGCAATAAATTTTAGAACATGGGTTTCACCTAAATCTTTTATAAAGAGCTTTATATCCCTTGAAATGCGCCTAATTAAATAATAAGTGTCGATAGCTACATAAGTTGTGTGGAAATTATTAAAAGAGAGGCATTCACTTAGCAGATATATTCAAAATGAGTAAAAGCAACGTTAAAGGGCACAAATAAAAGGTTTAAATGGCAACGAAGTGACATTTCTACTCTCGGTACTGACGAAGGAGGCTGATTGCCCTTGAAACTGGTCTACCATTTTTAACCTTTTATTTGCGCCCTTTTATGTAGCTTTTCCTCATTTTGTGTTTGGCAATTGATCGGGAACTAGGAAGTTTTGGTTGTTTATAATATTTCACTACATATTTCATAATTTACTTTTAAATTTTAAACACTTTCATTTGATACGGCTTTTTATATTTAATGTTGTGTGATTGCCTAATTTATGTTATATTACATTTACATGCTTTATTAGAAAAAAAAAAGCTCGAATAGATGGATGATTCAATATTAACTTTTAATTTCACTTTTTCCACCTCTTTCGATACATATGTTCGGTGCAGTGTTCCTAGAGGTCTCACATGCTAATTTTTGTTGATTTTATAACAGTTAAAAGTGCACAAAAGTTTGGCTAGTATTATAAAAACATTGGATACAAAATTATTAATGCCTACTGACCACTGACTATTTGAGTAAAAATTTGAATTTTCAAGTCAGGCCTGTAACTTAAACTTCAAGATAGAAAAGTATACAAATACAGAGACGAGACAAGGCGCGATTTTTCCTGGGGGGGGGGGGGGGTAGTTATTTAGAGATCAATTTTTAAATAAAATTTATTTTTTAGTTAGCATACCACCGAAAATCTCGCTAAAGAAATTTGTAAAGATTGTTATCTACAACCTGACTGCCATATTTCATTTTTCAGAAACATATATAATCAATGCATTCATTATTCAACGTCTTTAAAAATTGAATTTTTGAGGTTTGTTTCAATATCAATTCTTTATCTCTCTCTCTCGTTTGGTAAGTGGGAAATGAATCTGAGAAAGCGACTGATTTGATTACTTGCGATGTAATTAAGCGGAGTTAACTTCCTAAGCAGAACCGGACTGGCTCCCTCTGGGGCCCTCGGGCAGGTACCGAAAAGGGGCCCCCTAGAGGAGGGTTCTTCCCCGGAAATTTTTTGAAAATTATGTGCCAGGAAACTAAAGCGACATTTTCACATTAAAGGAGAAAAGAAATCAAAACAGTGTTTTATGCTTGACTAACTGTTTAGTTCGACGAAATTTCATGCTATTTTTATTATGTCTCAATTACGTAGAAACTGTAGAAATTATAGTATTAAACTATAAAATACAATGAAAAAGGAAAAAGTCATTAAGAGTCATTCCATTTCAAATCAGGCAGGCAGGTCTAAAACTTGTCACATGACCCTCACAGATTTTTTTGAAAAAAATACAGTAGTTACAAATAAGGGACATATAAAATATCCCAAAAGGATATTGTAAGAAAAAATTAATTTCTCTAGTTACAGACTTTTAAAATTTGGGACAAAGTTGGCCGTTTTTAGAAAATCAGCAAAACACTGACTTTTAAAATGGCCACTGTTTCAAAAGTTTTTAACCGATTCGATTAATTTTTTTCTATAAATAATGAAGGGATGGTATTTTATTTAGACACTAATTTTTAAAATCTAGTTGGCTTCATTGATAAAGAAAAAAAAAGTGTTTTTGAAGTGAAAAAATCGTATTTTTTACCGAATTTATGATTTTTTTTTATTATGAAAGAAATTTATTTTTGACAAAACACAGGAAGCAATCTAAAGTGCTGTTACGGAAGTTTTGTATCAAATTTTATTGTAAGCCTCAGATGCATATCCCTTCAGAATTTAAAGTTTGAAATTTGAAAATGTTCGAAAATTACGATTTTTGAAGTGTGATTACTCAAAAAAGCCATTTTTTTTAAATCTGAAAATCTGTTCATTTGTTGCCCTTAAATTGCTTAATGAGCTGCTATCAATTATATTGTGTATTTTTGCCCCAGATATTTTATATGATTTTTCAAAAATGGACTTTTGTGCGTTTCTCAAAAAAGTCAGAAATTCAAACTTGTTCTTATTTAATCACTTTATTATAAGATTTAAGCAATATTTATTAAGAAATATACTATATTGTTACACAATTACTACAGATAATACTTAACATTCTTAGAACTTAAATAGCTCCTTGCACAAAGCGTAGCTACTGTGATTTAATGCATGTTATTCTGTTCAATCCAATTACTAGTTTCAAACTAACACGCTTTACATCAAATACCATGCAACAGCAAATGTAAAATTTATTGTAGGAATACAATCGAAACATTATTGGCTATATTAAAATACTGTTAAATAGTAAAAATCCATAAAATAGTGATGCTTACATGGGACGCACGAGCAAACAAGAAGTGGGAAGCAGTTAGAAAACTAACAGCCTCTTAAACAAATATAACTCAATGTATGATTTCTAAATAGGAAAATTTATTGAACGTGTAAATGAGAACTATTGAATGGGGCAAATTACGAATGTATCACCGATGGTTTAGGGACTCTATCGAATAATTTGTGCACAGATAATCTAGAACAAATATTTCAATAGCCAGAAGAATTCGGGGAAGGGGGGGGGACTAGACCAATATAAAGTAGTGCTGAAAATAAGAAATATGACACCGTCTGAACGCTCCTAGTCTTTGCATTTTTTGGGTAATAACGAGTAGAAGATGATTCAAGAACTTGATTCTACTTATTTTGCTTTAAGTACGTAACTTCATATGTATTTAAAACTATGTATATCAGTGCTGTAAGATATTTGATGTAAAGTGTGTGTTTAAAACTAGTAGTTGGATTGAACAGAATAACATGCATTAAATCACAGTAGCTACACTTTGTGCAAGTAGCTATTTATGTTCTAAGAAGGTTAAGTATTATCTGTAGTAATTGTGTAACAATATAGTATATTTCTTAATAAATATTGATTAAATCTTATATTAAAAATAAGAACAAGTTTTAATTTCTGGCATTTTTGAGAAACGCACAAAAGGCCATATCTGAAAAATCATATAAAATATCTGGGGCAAAAATACACAATATAATTGATAGCAGCTCATTAAGCACTTTAAGGGCAACAAATGAGCAGATTTTCAGATTTTTAAAAAAATGGCTTTTTTGAGTAATCTCACTTCAAAAATCGTAATTTTTGAACATTTTCAAATTTCAAACTTTAAACTCTGAGGAGATATGTATCTCAGGCTTACGATAAAATTTTATACAAAACTTTCATAACAGCACTTTAGATTGCCTCCTCTGTTTTGTCAAAAATAAATTTCTTTCATAAGAAAAAACATCATAAATTCGGTAAAAATACGATTTTTTCACTTCAAAAACACTTTTTTTTCTTTATCAATGAAGCCAACTAGATTTTTAAAATTAGTGTCTAAATAAAATACCATCCCGTCATTATTCATAGAAAAAAAATTAATCGAATCGGTTAAAAACTTTTGAAACAGTGGCCATTTTAAAAGTCAGTGCTTTGCTGATTTTCTGAAAACGGCCAACTTTGTCCCAAATTTTAAAAGTCTGTAACTAGAAAAATAATTTTTTTCTTGCAAAATCCTTTTGGGATATTTTATATGTCCCTTAGTTGTAACTACTGTAATTTTTTCAAAAAAAATCTGTGAGGGTCATGTGACACCCTCTGCCTGATCTGAAATGGAATGGCTCTAAGTAAGCCAAGAGCACTTACTAAATAATAGATCTCAATTAAGGGATCATTCATAAATGATGTCACGCTTCGAGGGGGGAGGGGGGGTTCGCGAAATTGTGACAAAGTGTGACAAGGGAAGGGGATTGGGTAACAAGAAGTGTGACATCATGCATTATACAATATAGCGTGACACGTGACAAAGGGGAGGGTTCTGCTGAAGTGTGACATATTTTGACAAAGGGGGGAGGGGGGTCAAATATATGGTAAAAAAGCGTGACATCATTTATGAACGGCCCCTTATTAAATGAACAATGTTGCCGTATGCTTCAGTACTATATGAAATCATTTGAATATAATTTTCATTATATTATAAAACTAAAAATCTGCCCTTCTGAAGGATTTTCTAGCTAAATGAAAAGTCAAAATTATGTTTGTTAGGAATTACTTTTTTGAAAATATATACATTATCTTAAAAATCAAACATAGATTTGCTCCAAGTTAAAATTTAAAAAATATTATTAGCTTATATACTAAGAAAATAATAATAAAATGAACATTTATTTCTTTCAAATCACAAGCTTGTTTATCACTCCTTTGATTTTTTCTGGCTGGAGCAGTGTTTCTACCAAGTTCCAAATGAACGAGTAGTTACTTAGTAAGCACTTTACTGGTTATTGACTAGAAACAAAATCAAGCAAAACAGCAATAGTTTTTAAATTTATAGCGTTGACTGATCAAATTCTTTGCTGCCAATTTTGACTTTCAGTCAAAACTTCTAACAGATGTGTCTTTAAAAATAGTTATGGCATTAATTTATTTTGCTGCATTTTCATCTCCTTCACGGATCAAAAACTCATCAACAATTGCTGAGAGAGTTTTCTTGTTGTTTGCAAAGTTTGCTCCACCATCGTGGTTCATGTTTTTCTTGTAATCTGTATAGTTTGTCACGAAACAGTATATTATCTCTTGATTTGTTTCTTCCATACTGCTATTCTTTTATAAGACGCACTCAGAAAAAACGCCGACTCTTCTTATTAACCCAAAGGGTCCTAAACTTATTAAAGTTCAAGCACCAGTACCGGATCTTGGAGTTTTGCGTGATGGGGCAAAACTTAAAAATGCCACCCCTCCCCCTCCAGTTAATTATTGCTCATATTTCGTAAATTTTTATGTTCTGGCCATTTTTTAGGGAGTTTTCACCTTGTCGGGGCGGGGGCACTGATAAACCCATAAACTTTTTCAGGCTCAGAGAAACTACCAGGTTCTTTTACGCGAACATTAGGGGGATAGCGCCATATGAAGGGTCTCCCCTTAACTGGAGACATGAAATTCAGACAGTTGAAGGGGTCCAGGGGGATTCTCCTCCTGGAAAATTTTGGAAAGTATATGCAAACTGGTGCATAATTTGAGGTCTTAGGAAACGCATTTGGGACTGCAAAAATATTAGGGAAAAAAAGAAGCAAATTAAAACTTTTTAAACTTTATACGCTTTTACTCATAAAAATGCAGAATAAAATGAGCATTTTTTTAATAATCCGCCCCCTCTCCGCCTTCTTGCTAACGCTCATATCGAAGAGACACGTGTCTGCCTTCTCAAATGACACTTGCAAGCACCCCCCCCCCCCCTCCCGCCTTTTCTCGAATGGATGCTTTGAAAATTTGTAAAAGAAAAATTATTACATTGTTTGAGCATAGCATGATTTATTTTTCGCTATTACAAGGGGAAAAAACCTTGACTTATTAAAATATAAATTTTTAAATTTTGGCATTGCGAAATTTGCCGCCCCCTAAAATTGCCTTCCCAGGAGCATTTGCCTGCCACAGGAGCCGGCCGACCCATCAACGACGCAACATGTTCAATATAACTCAATTTTGGAGCTTCCAACGGTTTATTCAAATAAATAACTCTATATTAATCGGTTTTAATCATTAGCAAAATAGCCGATCAATGATCAAATCGGAGCTCTGAACTAGGATTTTAATTCTCTTTGCAAAAGTAATTTTCAAAAATAAATATATTTTTCTTTTTTTATTGTATTATCTTTCTTCTTCTTCTTTTTCTTGTGCATCACAGTTCAATATGCCCTCCTCCCTCCAGATCCGGCACTGCCTGGCATCCTTGAAAAATTACTTTCTCATTGTACCTTAGTCAACTTATTCACCTTTTATTTTTAAGCAATTTTAAAGAAAAATGTAATTTTTAACACTTATTAATATAGTATATTGCAAAAGGCAAAAACTAAAAAAAGAATTTTTTACTACTTTATAAAACCAAATTGGCCTTTAAAATAGAAGTCATGCAGCAATGAGTTAATCGGTAGAAGTAAAATCTTCGTCAAGAGCGCAATGAGAAGTTTGGGGACCCGTGGCGGTAAAATAAATATGGGACAACCTTAAAATATCTTTGAAATCATTAATGTGAGTGCCCAGTATTTGAATTGCTCATTTTTTCATCCAATTCCTATTCTGTACAATTTGCATGAAACATCATTTATTGCGAAGCCCTACCTGTATCCATGGGGTCTACAGTATGGGGGGAAGGAAATTTGAAATAATGACGGGTCCCCGTTTCAATTCGGGGCCCCCTTGGTTGGCGTCCGCCAGGTTCCCCCACTGGTCTTTGTTTCTCTTCTTGAAGTTGACTTATAGGTTGTGGTCAAATCCGTTCACGTTAGCAGCTCCGACAAATGAGCAAGTAATAATGTTTCATGTTGAAGTGCCCTATCTAGCTAGTTTTGATTTTACAAGCTCATACAAAGCAAGTCCAATTGGGCCATCGACCACTGTTATGTCTAAAAGTCTTAAAACTTTGTCAGATTGCGATAGTGAAGCATCCTGGGAAAAAGCGTAATGAAGCAGAGGCAAATAGTTATGGAGTAATAAAAGATCTGTAAAAAGAAGTTCGGATAAAAAAATATTTTGTTCCCCTCCCCGTTTGGGGGCCCCCTAGTACGGGGGCCCTCGGCGATCGCCGACCAGCCGACCTGGCCAGTCCGGGCCTGTTCCTAAGGTTACACCTAACGAGAGACTGAAAAGGCCTTGAATAGTGCAGAGACCGCCTGCCCTAATCCTCTATTTTTTAAACCAGCTGGCTGATTATAGAGGGGTGGAGGTGGAAGAGGACGCAATGCTCGTTTGCGTCTGGGGAACCGGTTTCCACTGACCGCACATTCCGAGACGCTCTCGTCACAAAACCGTCTGCTGTCCCTGTGACGTCACTTTGGGGAAAACCCCCTCTCATAAAGAAAAAAACAACAGAGGAAGAAAAAGCTGCTTTCCATTCCAGAGCCCACATGTCTGATCAACAGTCGGCCTTCATCTTCTGAATGAATTTCTAGTTACGAAGTGAGTTTCTCTTAGCTTTACGAAGTGAGTTTCTCTTCGCTGTCTTCAGACTGCAAATTGTTAAGAGTTTTCCTGTAAACTGATGCTGCAGTTTCTGGAAAGACAGATTTATTAAATGTTTTAGTGTTCAAGAAAGATATGAGCAGAAATTTGAATCACCCGCCCTTATAATTCCATCGGGGGTAGTGTAGTCCTCAGAAGTTTCAGTGGAAAAGGGGAATAGTTCCAATTAAGGGGGGAAATACGTGTAAAAGTCTCAAAAAATTATTTAAAAAATTTCTTCATAAATCGATTCTATAACTATTCAATAATATACCCTAAAAATTTCAAAGCAAAATTCCAAGTCGTTTAAAAGTTATAAGCGTTTGAGCGGGCGCCCCTTTTGGAGCAGTTAAGCAGGTAGTCCCTCATGAATGACCTGAAGGGTATTAGAGAACGTTAGCAGATGTCCTTTTATTTCTTTTAACAATTGAGACCTCGGATAGAAATTTCTATAAGTATTAGTATCTATAAGTATTAAACAAAATTGATTCATTACTGCTTTAAATTTACCTTCAATACCACTCTTTTTTTCAAACGCGTTTTTTCGAAACTACTTTTTTCGAATTTGCGTACACTCTAGCTCGCAGAGTTTTTGATCAATCCTAATCAAATTTAGCACACATTTTCTTTATATATACACGCTTTAGTTGAACTAGAATCATAAACATATCTTTATTTTTACTTTTTTATTTTAAAAAAAGAACAGGGCCCTAATTCCAAGTGAGCGCACATCGATTCGATCGTACGTCCCAAACTCTCACTAGATGGGGTAAACGCAAAATTCACAGGACCGCAGAGAAACCAACGAATGTTTAGATTCCAATATCCTTCGCATCGTTGTTTTGCGGCTTTTTCATCGAAGCGCGCTTCGACAGCTCTTGTGCCATCGAAGTCGTTCGGATTTTGGGGTATTGGTTCGTTGAGTCGCCGAAATATGAAAAGGAATTTTACAGGAATAGAGACATTGTATTTGCCCTTCTCTGATAGTGTTTTTGATACATATTGAAAATTATTTTTGATCAATAAATTAATTTTGGTTTGCCCAAAAATATAAATATAAATTAAATAAATACAGTTGAAGCTGTCTATCTCAAATTTCAAGGGAAGGAAAAAATATTCGAGATGAAGAGGTTTTGAGATACAGAGGTTTTGATAAAACTATTAAAATTTGCAATTGAAACAAAGACTATATGTTGTAGGTTAAAAATCTTCTGCCTTAGTTTTATTAAGCATTTTACTGTAATATTATACTAATTTTTTTTAACGAATTTTATACTCGTATAAATAGCATCGACAATAAAGAAATAGTATTCAGCATACCCTTTTGCAAGTCTCTCAAAAACAAGACAATTACTACTACTTTTTTTAGCAAGTACCAGCAAAAATAGACTTTTAGGGGTTTTTGTTGTCTGGTTGTTTTCGACTCGATTATGCTTTTGAGGGTAGCGAACGCTGTAAATCCACCTTGACCAAAATTTTCCTGAAATTCGAGGAAAGTTAATGTTTCAATAGCTTTCTCTGCTTCTTTTTACAGCGACTTTCGCGACATCTTTGTTTTTCTCAACCTCCTCTTCTACTTCCGAATCACCTTTTACGTTCTCTACGATTTCCGCATCAATTTTGTTAGCTGCCGAAAGGTCACTCGGCTTCGAATTCCAAAATGGCAGCAAAACCAGAATTCGAGACATGGAGGTTTTGGGGAAAAACATTTCGAGATAAACATGAAAAAATACATTGAATTTAGGGTATAAATGCTGGGAAAATATAAATTTTCGAAATAGGGAGGTTTTCGAGAAAGACAGGTTCGAGATAAACAGGTTCGACTGTAATTTTAAACATTGTTTTCTTTTTGTTTTTTTCATAAATTAAAGTTACATATCAATGTGTATCAATCAAAAGCTATTTAAGAAACTAAGTATTTTATGAATATGTTATTAGTAATTATTGTTTCAATTTATGCAAATTTTTGTTGTTTTTAATTTAGAAATATCTTTAAAGCCCTAAATTACTAAATTTCTATGTGTCTGATTCGGGGATCGGTCCCGTTGGATGGAAAATTTTCCTGATCTATTCTTAGTTTTCATGACCAATTTCCGAATTTGTGTCTTGTTCGGGGCTTTTTAAGCGTTCTGTAGACATCCTGCCCTGTCAATGTATATTAAACAAATTTGCGCCCTCTCAATGTATATCACTCAAATGTGCGCCCTGTCAATGCATATCACGCAAATGTGCGCCCTGTCAAGGTATATCATACAAATGTGCGCTCTGTCAATCTGTCAATGCATATCATGCGGAAGCGAAAAATTGTCTTCCCCCTATTTGCGTTAATCCTGAATTAGGGCTTGTACGAAAGAATATTGCTTAGTTTTAAATAATAATAAAAAAAAACTTCCATTATATTTGTGGGAATGACAGATACAAATGGAATTTTTTTTAATCTTTCATGAAACAAAATTGAAGTGGTATTTCAATAAGTATATGAGATTAGTATATAAGAAGGGGGGGAGTAATACATCAATTTTTGACGTAAATGAGGTGTGACTTAGACGTGGGCATATTAACGGAGGAAACAGGATGACCCTCCCCCCGAAGTTGATGCGAGTTTTCGCAAAAAAAAAAAAAACCCTCGCCTTTTATTCCTAGTTTCTCTCCTCTCTTCCTCTTACTGGAAAATTGATATATTTCCCCCCAAAAATATTAGGAATTTTTGTTTTACTTTTCATTTTTACATAAAAATTATTAGGGCTCGACCGATGGCATTTTTTGGCCGATGGACCGATGCCGATTGTTGGCCGATGTTTTGAGATCGGCCGATGGCCGATGGAAAAAATTCGCTTTAAACCAGTAAAACGTATAGAAGTCTTATAAAAACATAAATGCGGTATTCAAGCACCCCATAAGACTGTTTAGGGGAAGTTTGCATAATAATTAAAACTGAAATAATCACTCGTGATTCTAGTAAAGTAATTAAACTATTTGGCGATAAAAAAAGCAAAATCACAGGAATTTTAATCCTTTTTTCTTATTTTTGCAAAAAAACTCAACAACTGTTGGATCGCATCAGGTCTCCTTCCCTTTCCTTCAACATTTTCTCTTTATAACTCCTGCACTGCAAATGCCATGTGCAGCTGCCTTTATTTTCTTATTTTTTTCATGGCGAGGAATGCAGATTTTATAATACAGACTAACGAATAATGTGAGCTTGCATCTTTAGCAAAATTGTCAACCCCCTCCTCGGATTTTTAATAGAAAAGCGGGAGAGGTTCTATGTTTTTTTTCTATATAAAAGTTATTTTGGCTAAAAATAGATCTTTTTATAAAATATTAACAAAATGTTAAAAAGTTTCGCTCCCAGTAACGCATCCTCCCTCCCTCTTCATAACCAAGAAGTACCGAATATTGCTTCACAAACATAGACGTGAGATTTTTTTGTTATTACAAATGAATCATCGGGGGTCTTAAGAACTAATCTTATTAGCTTTTTTTTCTTGTGAATTGAAAATTTATACTGAAATACTTGACATATTATTTTTAGTTTTATGAGCACAATGTAAGGTCACTGAAATAAACCAATATTTTATAAACGTGAAAAAGATTTTGAGCACCAGTCGTTTTCTGTTGACAAATAATCTGAAAAACAAGTCATGGATTATAAAAATTAAGACGTATTTAAAAAAAAAAAACAGTATGGGACCGCAAGTCCGGAACGCTCGGGGCCGCGATCTTTCCGGATTTCGGAACTTTCAGGATTTTGGGTCATCATTCAAAAAATGTTGTAAGTATCATCAGAGCCCATATAATTTGCTCTGGAAGATTTTATCAGCATTTTGCTCATTTATAGCATTTTTATTATCGTATATTCTCCCCTATAAATCACGAAATTTAGCACAAAAAACGAAGTTGGAGTAGGCTTGCATTCGTGGTGAAACATCTACACTCTTCAATATATTGTTTTAGCCTCTTTAATTAAATAATAAAAGAAAAGAATTCCATGAAATTCTGATGTGATTTTATATTCTCTAACCACTAAATTGCAGTTAAAGATAAGACTATCGGGAAAATACGAGAAACGCTGATTTTCAATTTCGCAAATGTTATGTTTCGCGCGAAAATTAGAGCTCATCTTTTAAAAATAATATAACAAAACCACATGAAATTATTAAAAAGCAAAATGTAATGATTTTAACTAAAAGCTAAAGCTACAATTAATGAAAACTATAATTGCAAAAACGAACCCTTTTCAAAAATCGCGAAATAAATTTTTCAAAAACAGCCCATTTCCGACCTCATCTTCATCACATTTTATTTTCCTTCTTTTTAAAACGCCTATTTCCAAACAAACGGTGCAAACATTTCCCGATTTTTTTTTTTTTTTTCAAAAAACAATAGCTGTTTCTTTTCAACTGCCGATTTTTTTCGAAAAAGTTCTGGCTTTCGGAATTCCGAATTTGGGGTCAAATACTGTATACATTGTCAATTTTTTAAAATAAAGGAATTGTTACATTTTCATTAAGATATTATATTCCACCCAGTCGCGCGGACTCGTTTTGAAAATTTTTGAAAATTGCAAGTCGAACTTAACACACATAAAATTTCGTTCAATAAACATTTAAACTGAGAATTTGATTCATATTTTTATCAATATGTTCTATGTTGTAAACTAATAATGAAATAACAAGAAATATTCTAAACTGAAAGCAGATGCAACGAGATTGCTGCACAATTGCAGAAAAACTAACACGTGAATAATAAGAAACATGACAAACTAAAATCAGGTGGTAAAAGATTATTGCACAATGACATCTAATGCACTAAGTCATTATTACACGAAAAACAGACAAAAATGAGTCAACTAACCTAGTGCGAAAAACAAATAGCACTCATAAGACGCCTCTATTACTTTTATTTTAAAATATTCTACATCGCGAGCATTCTGTTCAAAGAGAAATAATTTTAAGTATGAAAGGTTTTCGGGCAACGATCGATTAAACTAATTTTCCGAATTTTTTATTAAATACTTTGTAGAATGACTTTATTTCTGTGCTCTTTAACTGATGGGCTGCCTGTTATTGTAATGGAAATAGAAATCTAGCTATGGAGGAAAAAGAAAGTTAAAGACAGAATGTTTTCTGGAAACTGGTCCCTGCGAAAAACATCGGCCTTGCATCGGCTTTTAGATGTTTTTTAAGGCCGATGGGCAGATGTTTTTCCAAAGTTAACATCGGCCGCCGATGCCGATGGCCGATTGCAACTTTGTTGAACAATCGGCGCCGATGCATCGGTCGAGCCTTAAAAATTATTATTTCTAATAAACTTTTTACTTTTTACTATTATTTTTTAATTTACTTATTCTTTATCTTTGTGAAGAATGCAAAAGTTTTTATGTGTCTGTTTTGCATCAGTAAACTGAAATTGGCGACCCCTATTTCCTAAAATTATGAGGTGTAAATCCCTCAAGAACGCGTAAAAATAAACTAAAGAACAATACCGCGCTGAGAACTTCGAAGAAACGCTTTGATTGGCTGCTACACCAGTTTGATACGAAATCCGTTTTCACCCTACGCTTCTGAACGAAGGAGGATTTGGAATCTACGCTTTCGAAGAGATAACGTCTAGGCCGGTTCTGTAGCGGCAGTCTGTTCGAATCGATGCTTCGAATTTTGGAATGAGCACCCAGAAAAAACTGTTAAAAATCGTACTTAATTTTCCCATTCTAAAAAAATAGGAATTTTCAATTTTTTGTGATGATTTCAGTTCAACTAGAAGAAACACTTATAAAAAAAGTAGATTTTAAAAAAAATTGATTTCAGATAAAAATTGTGACCTCCTTGTAGGACCTTGTAGGATGTATGCAAACTGCCGACCCGGGTGGCGACTTACAGTGTGCAGCAGCCGATATCTCCGGGATTTTTCAAGAAAAATGTTTGAAAATTTTAGTAGGTGTTCTTCAATATATCTATAAAATAATCTCAAAATCTCAATAAAAGATATTTATTCTTTATACGTTAAAAAAATCATGACAATTGCTCTTAATACGCCGTTTTACACGTATTTCCCCCCTTAACATGGGCAACATCAAGACAGGAAGAAACGACTCAAGATATTCTCCTGAAGTCAGAGCTTTTGAGGTTTTCAGACTTCTGGAGAATATATTGCTGCAAACTTAGCGTATTCAAAATTTCTGTTTCAAAAAATCAAGACATAATTTTAAGAGAAAATTAGACCTTCAAAACATCTGAAGAATTTCTCTAGAAACTGACCTTTACCAATTTTTTTCACCCCCATTTTTTAAATTTTTTTTCACCATTTTTAGTGGGGTAGCTTCGGTGAAAAAAGAAATAGTTCCAATTAACATGGGCAGCATTGAGACCGGAAGCAATTTTACGTTGTCCTAAGTAATAAATGCCTTCCTGGAGGACTACGATTTAGTTTCCGGTATCATGTTTTGAGAAAATCATAAACAATCCTAACAGGCAACTCGATGATGACTAGTCATGTATCTCAACAAAGCGTCATCCCTTCATTGCGCAAAGTAGCTTATGCAAAAATTTGGACCCGGAACTTTCTAGTTTCTCACCAGTGTGCATATATATAAATATTCATAGTTAGGTTTAAATGGGAAAATTCTTTTCATATAACTATAATTATTCTTAGAGAACAAATTTCAACTGATTTTTTATCCACTCAATGTTCCGCAAAGTACCTCAGTACATTAACTATTAATTCTAGTTCAGAGAGGAACAGAAATAAAATTTTGGTAACAAAATCTTCTTTGTAAAGTAAAAAATCAAGGCCAAATCAATCTCAAATTATGGAACATAAATAAACAATTTTTGAGTGGAACACTTAAATTTCTGTAAGTGTGGTTTATCGAACTTAATGTAATAAAAACAAATTCGTTTACGATAGTTTTTCTTGGAAAAGGAATTATCTTATTAATCGTCTAGACATTGACTTCCGATATTACAGGAAATCTATGAACGCAGCTTTTCTAAGAGAATTTAAATGCATAAATGCTGAGGAGATTTTACTAATATATAAAATCCTTCTTCTCTTCATGTTCTGTTTAGAGCAAGACCACTTGAGAGCAGCTTTTAAAGTAATTTCTTTCCTTCGTTTTGCTTTCAGACTCTTTTAAAATTCCACGACTTAAATGTATGTGTACGCCCTTGTGAATTAAGTAGGTCGCAAGCAAAAACCCTTCCAGTCATACCACTTGCACTTTTAAGTTTAGGATTAATAAAATGTATATGTCTGAATTCTTTAGATGGCATAATGGAATTGATTTGTCTGCAACCTTTTTAAAAACAGTTGACTATAACTGAACTTATTTTTGTTTGTGACTTTTATTATCGAATAGTTCTCTCTTGAGAAATTCGTACGAAAATGCATACTTGGAAATTGAAAGTTTTTTTTTTTAATTCATCAAAACTATATTATGTGTTCATGGTTGATTCTGGTAACACATACTTGAACATACAGGAAAATCGTAGACATTAATCTTGAGTCTCTCTAGAAAATAATTTTGAACTGTAAATATCCTTTTTCTCAAAAACGTTAAAAGATTTTAAATTTTCTTATAAGCTAATTAGATTTTTTATATTTTTCTCCTCAGATAATTTACCATGAAATGGAACCATAAGCATAGACTACATGGTGACTTCAGACACGCCCCGATCCTTCACTACAAATATTTTAGAAAATAATTAATCTAAATAATTCTTTTAAAACAATATAGAAATGGTTTCTAATGAGATAAAAGGGAGCTAAGAAAAAAAATAGCTAGGTAGGCAGCTAAAAGCTGCAAAACAAGCGACTTAGACCCTTTTCTACGAAAAATCTTTCGCAACAGAAAAAAACGCAGAAATAAAAAAGAGAAAAAAAGTCAAATGTACAAATGATAAAAAGTGTATGGTTGAAATCTTAAAAGAAGAGAAGAAAGTTGGGCCTATCTTCAAAGTTTTCCAGATACTGGGGGGGGGGGGGGGTAGGTGTATGCATGTAATACGAGTAATAACGTGATAACAGTTACGAGCAGCCATTCAGTTACATCAACATTTTAACGAGCTATAAAGTCAATGCAAGTCATAGGCCGAGTCAATCGGGCTTTCTCCCGGGCCAGTCTTCCGGGTCCAAGGGAACGTATATAAAGTTTTTTTGTTTTAAAATCGAAACTGAATTTAAAAAGGTGTTTGAAATAGTTATTTGTTTCTTAATGTTATATACATCTACTCGATACATATTATAAAGCATGGCTCATTTCTGACGAAAAAAGTGCGGGAGCCCTATAGTCTTCGGAACTTATTTTAATGCTTAAATAGCCTGAATTCCATCTAATCTAAAAATGTACATACAATTGAAAATAAATGTGGGAGCAGAGCTCACGTGAGGGCTTCGATACAAGTTATGCCCTGATTATTTCAGTACAATCACACTTCTGATGACAGTGCTTGGTCTGTTGGTCCCTTTCATTCATTTCTGCGATGATATGTTGTAATAAATTTTCTTAAACAGTTTTATAATTGTAAGTAATTTTGAAATGTCATTACTAAGGATAATTTAAAATAAAGAGTTAACTTATGTTTCAAAGAATATTTAATACACTAATTGCTACATTAGTTGCAGTATTTTAATTAAAAATAAAGATTAATTACAGGTTTACATTAATAACATTATGCACATGGGCGAACTTCGACATAATACTCCAACAGTGGCTCTCAGCGAGAGTTACTTCTTTTATTCTAGTAACCTTCTGTTGCATTTTTTGAGCAAGTAGGCAACGTGTTACAATTGGGTCACTCCATGTCAAATCGAAAATTATATTAAAAAAAAGAAGGAAAGGAAAATAAAATTTAAGCTTTCCTTTTTTTGGTAGGGGGGAAGCATCATCAGGTTTTCATGCTAAAAGAACGAAGGGATTGATCATTGGTGCCAAGATTATGAAATAATTAAAAACTGACTAACTATCAAATTATAAAGTACGTTAAACCGAAAATAAAAATCGCATAATGAGGGTTAGAACAGTTGTTATTTGTTGAAGCGTGGTCAACAGTGTATATAAATGAAATCAACTACTATCCCATATTTCATTCCAAAAAAATTTTTAGTGAAATTCTCGTCGTTGGTGGGTTTTAATGAAGAAGTTATTCAAGTCTGTGTATTTGACTTTCATAATCCGTCTTCATTTGTGCATGCAGGAAAGGGCGTTCGCTCAGCTATTCCTAGAAGTTACCCGGATGTGCTCCACGCATCCGTAGGCGAAGTTCGAAACCACATGCAGAAGGGAATTTGGGATGATTTCCGACAAAATGAGCTATTTCTCTTGCAAAGAAATTATCATCGCGCTCTCTCATGTGAAAATTAACTTATCTCAAATGTGCTGATCATTTGAGAGGTTAAGGGTCAAACAAGCAAAATATTTTTTTCACAGATTTTATCCCAAATGCGGTTTTTATGGGAATATGCTGTATTATTTTTTCAAAAATAACACTTCTGTTCAGAATACATGCAAACAAGAACATTAAAATACTAGCAAACAGCTTGCATATCATTTTAGCTTTAACATCGTTTCAAATTTCCCCAGAAAAATATATAAAGGTTGTAGTATTGAAACGCTGCTAAGTTATAATACTGTGTAATAATGTTTTTTGATACAAACTTAATATTGTAAAAAGGTCAAAATTCTTTGTACTAAAATCATATATATTATTTCTCAAGGCCATTTTTTGTCGGTACGCCATAACTTCCTTAATACTTCATCAAATTTTATGAATGAGGCATCATTTTAAAGCTTTCCTTAACCACTACAACAGAAAAATAGACCCGCGGTCTAAAAATGTACCGCTTTTTTAAAAATTTGAAGTTTAAAATCATTTAAAAAGAGGTCCTTTAATGGATGCCAAGTTGGTGTTGTGTTTGCTGGTTAGTGGCCGTGTGGTTAGGAGCGCAAGGCTGGTATTCCCAACACCCATGGTTCGAGTCCCGCATTTCGTTTACGTTTTCTTTAATTAACTCTTTTGCATTGGATAAACAAATGCAGTACCAAAATGAGTATGTGTGCAGCTTATTAAATTTGAAGTAATCTTCACTTAATTAAAAGAAACAGAAAGAAAGTAAACTAAGAAAATTGTTCATGTAAATAAGTAAAATAATTATATATATATATATATCTGTATATGTATAGAAACAATATATGCTCTCTCTCTCTTTTATACACACACATTTATTTATTTATTTATTTAAATATATATATACAACAAGCTGAGACTTTGGTAAATCCAAGTTTGCTTCTGAAGCTAATGAATTAGATAAACAATTGTTTTATATATGTGTGCAATTTCGTAGTTTTGAAACAATCCGTTGTGCTATTAAGAGATACAGAAAAAAATAAACCTTCCTTGACATAGGTGGTGACACCATCCATAACATAAATGGCGAACCCTTATTTTTATACTAAGAGTTGTAAATCCTATTTTTCTGCTGAAGCTAATACATTAGGTATACATATTTGTGAACTACTATTTGTACATGAATAATTTCGAAATAATCATTTAACTAAATGTCTTCGTTTGAGGAAGTCCACTATTAAGATGAGTACTGACAACGTGTAATTTTGTTAGTATGATTCACTTTTTAATGCATGAGTAGTCTTTGTGAAATCCAGTTCGTTACACATGACACGAAACGTCGAAAAATAATATGATGACATGACATCAATTGATCTTGTTTAACAACTTGCAAGGTAAAAACCTTTAAGTGAATACACAGAAGAAATAGGAATAAATTAGGAACTTTACTACAGTGCTTAATTCAACTTAAACTTAATAAAACAATGTATTTTTTATCAAATATTAAATAAGTTAATTAAGATGTGTTCAACATTTACGTTATTGTATCTATTGTTACACTTAATTACAAAGCAAACGTAGATCCTTCCATCACTTCCTTTTCACCACTGTGCCAAGATTATCACCAAGTTGGCAGCTATTGAAATGACAGACTCGGGTTTTTTTTAAAAGTGTTTCTACCTGGAGTAGTTTCTTTTCTTTCCCCCAAAAAAGGCAGTGTGGAGCATACTTTGATGATTTTCTTTGCGCATATTTCCTAATGGTCTATCTGTTTCAATTTGGAACGTGGAAATTATGTTTGTCGGATTTAATGGATAATATTGTAATTGCAATGAACGTGCTTTTTGAAGTTAAGTCAATTTATTATTTCATAAGAGTCAAAAAGTTAAATCTCTTTGAGAGAGTTCGAGAAAAAAGAAAAATAAAGCTACTCTTTTATTATTAAGTGACTATAAAAAGAAGCTATTGTTCTCATTTTTCTGTTGGTAGACACCAAAACATAATTTTTCAATGTAAAATTTATTCATTTTATTAAGCATTTTTCTTTGAAATTACTATTTCTTCAATATCGATAAAATTCGTAATGCTTGACTTTCGGCAATACTCATAAGGCAGTGCCTAGGATATTTTTTAATTATATTTCTGGATTTCGGATTCGTCACTTCAATTTCGAAAGGTTTAATGACATTAATAACTTACAATTTTTCATTAAAGCTGTTAATGAAATATTGAAACAAGATTATTTGAGCAAAATAATCTACCGAAAAAAGTATTCTTATTGAATTAATTTTTGATATTTTTTAAGTATTAGTCAGTAACAAAACACATTAATTGCTTGCGAAAGTAGTGGTTGTTGATGCAAAGTCAAGCAATAACAAAAAAGAGGGGGGTGGGTAAGCACTCATGTATATATAATTTTAAATGCTATAATTCTAATAAAAATGTGAATGTGAAATTATAAAATAGAACAGAATTATTAAATAACTATGTCATATTTATGTAATTAAGCAACGTAGCCAGAAACTCTTAGATGTCTTAAGATTTAACCACGTGCGTCGTAGCTTATTGTCTTATAGTGACTTATTATGCATGAAAAATTAATATTAATAGAGTGTCATTTCGTACTTTCAAGTTGGGCAATCTGAAAAGCGATTTGGTTAATTTTGCTTTGTGGATGAGGCGCATAATTAACGTTCTTTAATAAACACGTTTTATTTACCAATATTCGTAAATGAATTTGCAGAGGTCGTTAGTAGTATTGTGTATTAGTATAAATATATTTTTAATATTAACTCCATCGTCTCTATTATTTTTTTAGTGTGATTCAAATTTTCTATGCCTTAGAAGCAGTAATGTGTTTACAGAATCTAAATGTGGCGATTTGACGTTGGATAATGAAAAGCTGGAGAGTAAAAAAAAAAAAAAAAGGAAACGAGTACTTTTAAGTACATGGAGCTGTAAAAAAAAGTTTGACTTATGCAAATAAAATGCAGCGCTTCGCTAGAACTGCGCTTTAAATTTATTCCTGGAAAAAAAATGAGTCACTAACGAGTTGCTAGTCTAATAAGTAAGCGAAAAAAAAATCCATTTAAAGCAAAAAAGACGCAGAAGAAATCTCCCCCAAGTAAATGATTCGAAGGCTGAAAAAAAAAAAAAAAAAAGTGTTCTTCAGTTGAAAGTTTCGTATCATCTTATGTCACGGGTAGTGTAGTTGGAGGTTCATTTGCGTTAGAAATGAAGAGTTCGCTGAGATATCAGTCTTGAAAGTTGTTTTCTGGTCGGCTGTATCTTAAGTCATGCTTTTGTAAGAATTGCAACGTTTTAGAATGGTTCGATATTTTTTTTAAGCTTTATAACTGGAGTATTCATTTATTTATTTTTATTTTTTAAGAGCTTGATTGCTAAAAGAGCGATTTAAGTTTGCATTTAAATCATGTTTTTCTCATTTTAAAATTCAGCATAGTACTAGTTTTTATTAAGCAAGGTTAAATTTACAAATAGCATCATTTAGTAATTTAATAAAGTTTCTTTGGTTTTTGAAAGTATGGCAGTGAACCAGAACATTAGGTTGACAATTCCAGTACTTGACCCTCTGCAATAAATTTGTCTAATAAGCTCCCAAAATCTTGTAGATCAATTCTGAGTAGAGACAGTACTTTCCTCCTCCAACCCATACCTTTTAGCTTAACGCTTCCAGAGTACCTTCGGGTGCGAACGTGGAAGCCGGCAGAGGCAATAAATACTATTGCTGGCTTCAGACTGAGGATAGCAGCAACAAGACTGGTTCATGTTAATTTGGGTTTTAAGCCAGCTTAACAGAGACTACTGTATCCCTACTTTTCTTCACTACTACCAATCACCCTACGTTTTAACTTGTCGTTTTAGGATTATCATCAGTAGCACGAATGGGGCGGACGTGAAGTCTTAACTGAGGTATCTTTCTTTCCAAATACAGTAGAGAATCGATTATCCGAGCTAATGTGGACCGAGGGTACCTCGGATAATCGAAAACTCGGATAACACGGACTATGCCTAAATTGAGGGGGAAACATTGGTTGAAATGAATGAAAATGTCGTCAAAGATGTAAAAAAAAAGACATTTACCGTACATATTAGGAAATGAAAAAATGACGTTACATACATACAAATATCTAATTTTATATGTATGTACACATTAGTAGAGTACATGTTCTAGTTAAAGTTGTTTCTTGAAGAAGTTAATGCATATATATTGTTTTCTGTTTAACAAAACTCGTTCGCTTCTTTGCCGCTTCTTTACGCAATTGTTGTAGCTGGTAACGCCGCCATCGACAGCCAAAAATTTTTTTTTTTTCAAAGGAAAATGTACCTCGGTTAACCCGGAACTCGGTTAATCGGGGCTCGGATAACCGAGGTTCTACTGTACATGTCTTTTAGCACTTTGCTTGACAAATACCAGGCTCTTAGATTTTCAGCTCTGTCAAAAGATGCATAAGTTGAGAAATGTATAGCTTGAGAAATGTATAAATTTACATTTCAAAATTGAATTATTGAAATGTATAATTTCAGAAACATGATGATGAAAATGCAAAAGGATTTTCTCTTTAAACTCAATGTAAACAAAACGGATGACTTCATTGTAATTATTTTTAACATTCCCTGACCATCCCAATTTACTTGTTTTTTATTTATAGAAGAGAGACAACTGTTCAACAGGTATCAGTTCCATACCACATGTTGTTTTATTATTGTTTGTTTCGCAAATGTTACTTTCTGAACATTTTTAGTTATCAGTTTAAATTTTTATTTTGAAGTCAAACTTGCTAATCATTGATTAATAATTAATGATTTGTTAATTTATTCAATCTCTGTTATTTTATGAGTGTTTTTATTTACGCAAAATGTCAAGTGAAGCAGTTTATGCCATACACTTTATGTGCTATGTATGTTAACTTTTAGACGAAATAATGAAAGTTCTGTCTTCAAACGTGACTACCAAAGAGAATACACCTGATAAGGAGCAATTTTAAGAGGTCTAGTGAAAACATTTAATAATTAGTAACCTAAATTTAACATTCAAATTTATCAGAATCATACAATCACAGTACTTTTTGGGAAATGTCAATTTTTTCTTCAGTGAACCCATTGCCAGTGGAGAATAGTTACTTTCAAACAAGTTACTGGTAACTTTTGATAAAAGTTTTATGCATAATGAAAGTAGTATATCTGAACACAAATCCTAAAATATATCCAGTCTCAGTGGCGGCTCCTCTATATGTGCGCCTGAGCACGTGAACTCCCTAAGAAAAATGAAGAAATAACTTTATAAACTAATTAAATTAAGTATAATAAAACTAAATGCACTTCAATGTTTTTGTTAATCCCATTCTTTTTCAATGAGCCAATACGCGGGTAACGGACTGTATTGTGGGTTATAATTCCAGCATAGAGCACTCAATCTTCCTTGATCGCACGTGTGAAGGAAAAATGTCCCTTTGAGATTCAGCTGCGGAGTAAGAAGCCGTTAAAGAGTGAGAGGGTAGCGGCAGTACTTATGGGCCTACCGTTCGCACATCTTCAAGTGTGCGAACGGCAGGCCATCAGCTCTAAAAGGGAAAAAAGGTGCTATATCTAGCTAACTATCAACTTTTTTTCGTAATTTGCCCTCGACTAAATTTTGCCGCTGATCCATGAAGCATTTTCTAAGATTTATTGCCTCACTTTTTTACTGTTTCCGTTTTTCAACAACTTTCATACATACTCCTTAATCCTTTATCCACTGACGGTACTTATAAGTATCATTTTCTATAAATTTTATCCAGAAACCATTTCTACCAATATTCTGATGGTACTTTGCAGGAACACTGTTTGAATTCCACTTTTTTAGAATACATATCAGCAATCTATAAAGAGTTTTTAGCGAGGAAAGGAATATAGTTTTGAAGCCGATGATGGTGTTCTGAACTACTATTTTGTTCAGATTTATTTCCTTTATAGAGTTTCGCTCTTAAAAAGTGGTAAAATTCACGAATTAAATCACCGATTCTTTTTTAATGTGTTAGTTAAGAACTTAGATAACTATTTGACGAAATATTTTGATTAAAAAGTGTGTAATTAATTTCACAGTTAAAATACTTTTTGGCACTTAATAGCTGTAAAGAAATGAATTCTTATAAACTGAGCATTTTATTTATGTAAATCCCTTAATTTTCAGGGAAAATATCCAGACAAACTATCTATGTAAAAAAAATACTGCAGATCATAATGCAGTAGATAAAGGGTTAAGATTTCACTCAAATAATAGTTAAGTGCCCCTTTAATGTTGTTACGCTTTTTAAAAAAATATTTGTGATCCCGAAAAATTTTAAGTCCACCAAAATATGAAATGTGACTTGTAATTGATCAATGACGGATTTTTAATAAACACGGGTAGGTAAACTGCGGCTCTTCGGAACATTTAATATTATTTACATCAACGTAAAAACGCGTATTAATTATGTTTTCAGCAATTATATTTAAAAAATTACTTAAACTGTATATATGCCTCTTACAAAAAATAATTCCCTACGCCTTGTAATTGTGACACTGGCTTTTTAGCTTCTAGAGTTTGCCTATCTCTGAGCTAGGCTATCACCTGCAGTTGCAAATTTTCGTAGGCAACAAATTTTCGAATAAATACTAATACTGAGTAAAATCAGACCAAAAATCTAATAGAGAAAAAGGGAAAAGTGTATTTTTTTTTAAATTGAATATCTATAATACGTAAATATGGTATAGTATATCAGTTTTATGTTCTGTTGAAATGTAGTTTTTGTTTCACGATTTGAGACATTAAAATGCATTATGAGTAACGACAGATTACGTGCTACAGACTTACTGTAAATGGAAAAAAACATGATTCCGAAATACCTAAATTTCATGAAAAAGTGGTTTATTTGTTTGCCTCAAAGAAAAGGATAGACGAGTGGATTTAATTTTCAAAAATTGCACTTGATTTTTTTGTAATAAAAACTTAAAGGTATAGAATTTTCAGCAATAATATGGTTTTATTACATTACATTGTAGGATATAAAATGCAACATTTTTTTACCTTAGTCAAAGTTGATGGTGAATAGGAAATCCGCGGTAACTTCAGGTTGGAGACCGGTTTCGCGTCAAACCATGAGGTTAGAGTTGACGGTGAATACGGCGGTAAATGCTTCCTGCCACGCCAGAATAAAGTTATCCTAGAGGCATTTACCGCCGTATTCACCGTCAACTCTAACCTCATGGTTTGACGCGAAACCGGTCTCCAACCTGAAGTTACCGCGGATTTCCTATTCACCATCAACTTTGACTACGCGCAAACAGGTTCCCGAAACCATGCCAGGTCGAGTAACTCAACCAAGCTCCAGAGCAAAGTTAAGGTTTGAGCGCATGCGCAGTACATATAAACATTAGCAATGGCGGACTGGATGTTGCGAAAATTGGAATATGTTGAGATTTTAGAGCTTTCTTCGCTTTACACGATCTTGAATTTCTGAAGAGGCCTTACAAAAAATACAACTTTAGAGTTGTTTTAATTTTATTAACTAGTATTGTTCAATGATTTCTTTGTCACTTTTGTGTGTTTCCGATAATGTTTTTCTCTCGGGAGCTATTACTTCATTAAAGATTTTGAAACTTTATCATGATTCCTAATTGAACAGAAATACCAAACAATGGGGGGTAATATATCTTTAGTATTTTTATTTAATTATTTATTTTTCTCTCTCTTTGTTGCTTTTTGATATAATTTTATTCTAATTTAAAGTGTACATGTATATACTGAACATTTAACATGCGTCCTGATTTTTTTTGCCAAGGTTACTTCTGGGCCTGCGAAGTTCATGTGGAATATTTTGATTTATGTATGTCGAATAAAATAAACTTGTTGACCTTTACCATGTGTTTTATGTCATTGGCCAATTTACATTTGCTTGTATATTCTTTTTTTTTTCTTTTTTAATTTAACAAAGGTTTTGAATATGTGAAAAGCTTCTTTAAAAAAAAAAAAAGACATATGAAATGAATCCATAATGCTAATGGCAGTTTTGTGTTTAAAGGTAAACTGCAAGGTTTTTGAAAAAGTCAAAATATTCGCCATATGTATTTGTATTAATGAATTCATATTTGCATTAGAAAAAGGGTTCTTGTTAATCCCAAATCACATAATTTTGAATTGCCGTTTCATGCAGTTGTAAGACTTAAACCAAATTTTTACTGTACTTTGCCAATGCGAAGTGATTGTAAGAATAAAGTATTTACAATAGTTATAATTGAAATCAAACGCATTTTTTAAATACTCTCATGAATTTAATGCAAGGCCATAGCCAGATTTTTTTTTTTTTTTTGGGGGGGCGAGGCTTTGAAACAGTAATGTTGAAGAAAGTTTCAGGGAGGAATATATGCTACATTGCGAAAATTTTCGGGGGGGGGGGGGGGTTCGTGGGCATCCCTGGTTACAGCCTTGATTTAATGAAAGAATATTCAAATAAAAATTTAAAAGATACAATAATACACTACTGCTTGGTTCATAATGATACATTTCTATATTATATATATATCGTTTGTGAATGGTACATTTCTAATGTCAGAAAGAGATATATTACAATGCTAAAATTAGTTATAATTTCCTATTCGTTAAATATATCTATATTTTCATTTTCCGAGAAAAATTTTATTGGATTCTTTACTTTTCAATATTTTAAAATTTTTTCCACGAGTGCTAGAAGTAATACCTTCTCAAACGGGCTAAAAACCACTCGTGTTTTATTTATCGCTATATCGCAGAGAACGGGAATTTTAAAAAACGGGAAACGAAATGTACACTGCGCGGCGAAAAAGCATGAAGAAAATCATGTGATAGTTTTGACCAATAACGGGCCTCCGTACGTTCCCACATGGCGTCGAGTTGACTAACTTCGTGGTTGGAAAACCCCAGGTTGATTTTCCTCCGTGAATACCGATTTTTAACTTCGCAGCGCTGAGCCCCAACTCCGAGTTAACGGATCTCGTGGTTTCACGCGTGGAGTTAGGTTGACGGTGAATATGGCGGTTAGTGCCATCGAAGAAAGAATCTGATTCTCCGGTTAGAAATTAAAGACTTGTGTTAGAAAATAGTGTCAGGAACATAGTATTTTATGAAAATAAGGACATTTTTTTCTTTTGCTAATAAAGTGTGCTTGTTTTTAAGATTAAATTGTGATGTGTTTTTGTGTGAGAGTATTGCGGCTTTAAGTATACAAGATTGTAGGAAAATATCTTGCAAAAAATTAAAGCCGGAAAAGATTTTACAAAAATGGCTTATAAATGTCGTACATGTGCACAATTAACCCACTTGCGCTGAAGGTACTAAAAATTAGTAGATTTATATGATGTGTACGCAATTGTTGTGGATAATTTGTGTCTTATAACTGGCGCATTTCATAAATAGTGCAGTTACAATATTCTTTAAATGTTTTATATTCCACGAATGGAAATTATTGTGCCAGTCCGGTCTTAAGCCAAATGAGATATGTGCTACTATATTAAAATTTCTATTTTACTCTCATCTTCTGGCTCAGTCACTAGCCACTAGTTATCAAATATGTATTGTCTAAGTGTACGGATGAGCTACGATTTGCAAACAAAATACTAAGATTGAATTCAAACTGGCATTGTGCTTTTTATCATGCAGAGAAAAGGCTTAAAAACTGAAAACTATGTTTAGTCTTTTGAAGGGTAAAAGCTGTTTTATTGCGACACACTGGTACTCTTTATTATGGAAAGCGTATGGAAATGGAAAGCGTAGCAAAAAAGCGTGTCTTTATTGATTATAACATAAAGCTTCAGAAAACTTGCAGATAAATTCGGATCTTTTTTCGAATGCATTGTGTTTACAAGGGAAGAATAACATTTTAAGCAAGATCAACTTGTTGCTACATTATTATAATTAATAAAACCTTTCAGCCGAAAGTAAAAGGATTTCAAGGTACGTCATAAACATTTTTAGGCATAAAAATCCTCCTCCAGAATATCGTACTTTTTTATTGGGGAATTTATGCCATCGGGGTTCCATGCCCCCCCCCCCCCGTCGGATCAAGATTCACTTAGCCAGTAGAAGCATGTTCTGTTTTGCGCATATCCCCGAGCTGAATCCACGCTACCTTTAGAACCGCGCCCACGCAATATTTTCCCTTTTAGTCGTCAAAGGCCCTCCAACAGCGCATGCAGAAAAGAACGACAGACAAAGGCGCCGTCGTACGCTCCGCCGCCTTCCAAAGGATGCCCATTGACTCGAATGGAGAGATTCGAGTAATTTCTTCTAATCTGCCGAAGCTTTTGGACGCTTCCAAATAGGGGATTGAGTACAGACAAATAGTTCGAGTGCGTCACGACATTTCGCCCGTGCCCATTATCTTGCCTATTTATTACGCTTAAGCTCGAACCTAATGAAATTTTCCACTTGTTGATTGAATGTCACTTGCATTTGAATTCGGAACTCATGCAGTTCAATTTGTGTTCGTTGCAACATTGCATGTGCTGATTTCTGTTGAATTATAATTAATGACTCTTTCATTTGATGAAAAGAGGTGACGAAGAATTTCAAAAAATCAGACTAGTTTTTCATGGTGGTCTAGAGTTTCCTCTGTCGGTTTTGTAACTTTTTCGGAGTTAACGAAATCAGAGAGTGACACATATGCTTAATTCACCGTTTCCTTTACTATTAAAATGTAATAAAAAGCAGAAGCATAAAAGCCTAAAATTTTGGAAAATAAAGACAAAGTGTTAGGGGGTTTGTTAAAATAGTTGATAGAAAGAGAAAAGAGTTTGTTTAATCATTTAAATAAAATGCTATTGCTGTTTGGTTAAAACAGATACATTTTTCAATTTGAGAATCTAGGAATCGATGGAACTTAGTAATCATTTGATTCAAGGAATTGTTAACATGATTAAAATATCATGTAACTAGTATGCTAAAGTTTCATACTGTTTTCTGTAATTATTGCGAAAAATGCCGAGTTAGTCGACAAAGCAGGGTAGACATATTATATCTCCAACCGCGTACGACATTGGACAGACGAATTCAGGAACAAGGTTTGGTTCGCGAATGAATCATTGATTGGGTAATTTTCAGACTTTTCAACACATTATGAAACGTTCAGTGTTCTAAGACATTCGAAGAAAAAAAGGGTCATTCATACGATGTTTCACAAGTTTATCTTCACTGTAACAACAAACAAAATTCCCAACTTATGATAAAATAAGTGATTTTCATATATTTTCCCACTTTATTATAAGTCTAGAAATTCCAATATACACTTTCGTAAACAGCACATTCCATTCCTTGTAAATTTACCTTGAATAAATAGGAGCATATCGGATAGACATGATGACAAAATGGATAAGATTCGATTATTTCCAAATAAGAACTCATACCAGTGACTCTTGCTCGTAAATACTAAGAACAGAATATCTCTTTTTCAGTTACGTTTCTTCTTGGAAGAAAATTCCTGTTTTCTTAGTACTACCCAAATGAGTTTTGCTAGCATTAGGAATGAATTATTTCAGATTCAATCAACAATATCGGATGCAGGTTTAAATCTAAGCTGTATTTTACCCCTTTTTTCTAGCAAAAACTTAGAAGTATTCCTTTTTTAAGCAGGCGATGTTTATTTCTAAAAGTTAATTTTTGTCTATAAGCATTTTATTAATAAATTTATTCGGCATCCCTTTAATAACTGAATTTTTTTAATCATTGGCACTGACATTTCCATGATTCAATCTTATTATGCTTAACATAATATGTGTGTAACTGCATTGTAAAAAAAATGTTTCTTAATCTTTTTTATGTCGCGATCCCCTTAAAAGTCCAAGAAATATATAAAAAGCTTTGCGACCCTTTTGCTACAACATTTTATTAGTGCAATATTGAATTTTGTAACACGTGATAAACATTTAAAGCACCTTATTTGATAAATAGCGTTTTCGTATTCGAGTCCTGTTTTTGGTTTTCTTTTTTTTTTTTTTTTTTTGGACATACTGCGATTCCCTTTATACTCCAAATTGAGAAGCCATGTTGCAAGTAATTCTCACACGAAAAGAAGATGTTTCATGAAAAAAAAATGAAATGCTTTTTTCTTGATTACGAGGGCAATTTATTGTCGAAACTAAATTAGTATCAGTTCATGAGGAAAAACGTGTGTTGGAACGATTTAGGTGCTGTCTCTGATTTTTCTAGAACAATAGAACAAGAGCACTTCTTTTTGGATTTTAATATCTTCTCTTTCTCTAATCTTCACATATTCATACTTATATGCATTGATTATGTAAATTATCTGGGACAATGTCATTTATAAATAATATAGTAAGTTCAACATTAAAAGAATTCCTGATATTTGTTAATTTGTTTGTTAAAATTGAATAAATTGGGGCTTATACATGATTTTCACTGAAAAAATATTGTAACTAAGAAGAACCTCGATTACTGAGGTTTGTATTAAGCGAGCCGATAACAAAGTCTATTTTTTTGTAAATGATCCCTGAAAAAGGTTACATTTATTAGTTCACTGTCCGTGCTATACGCTCTAATGCCCTCAAAAAGCAGTTGATTTTTAAAATATAATATAAATTTAACAAATTAATGCACACTAAATTTAAAAAATAGAATACTTTCTTGAGATTTGTGTCATTTGGGAAAATGCATCTTTTAGTATCTTTATATATTATTTCTCTAGCCTGTTTTTTGTCCGCTACGCGATATATTCCTTATTCCTTTATCAAATTCCATGATTTACCCCTCATTTTACAGCTTATCGTGCCGGCTAATGACGAAAAATAGACCCACGGTCTAAAAATGACCCCGCTTCTCTGAAATTTGACACTTATAATCATCTACGAAGACGTCCTTTAATGGATGCCAAATTGGTGGTGTGTATGCTGGTTCCCTCAGGTATCAAGTAAACAAACAAGAAACTCTTTTGTTTTTATTGTGTAGCCAATTGGACAGTTTTAGCAATTGTTAAGCTCTACACATTAATTTATATTATGAATGTGTAGAGCCTAACCAACCAGCAGCAACTATATTTTAAGTAATGGAACTTCTTCGTTAGTGTATTTTAATACAATGAATACTACCAATAAAAATAATTATTATTGTGATTATTTTATTATTTTGAATTCCTTAAATAATAGTGGGGGAAAATTGTAACAGCTATGTGTTCAATTACGTGTTCAATTATTTCACACACAATACACAACTAGAAAGTTGTGTGTTGAGCACTTCTTTCTTGCACTGATGAAGAGGCTGCGTTGCAGCCTCGAAATAGCTATTTGCATTATTAATTTGACAATTTGTGATTTATTTACGTTGTTTTTTCCTTGTACTCATCACTTTGTATATGTTTATTTGTATCATTTAAAACACGTTTGATTGTTTTTATTTCAAAAGATGCTAAATTAGCGAGCACGGTGAGTTTTTATACATATTCTATTAACGGAGTATTCCGATATCCGTGGTACTAACAATCCCAATTAGCAGCACAATCGAGGTGTTACCAAGAGTCAAAAAACCTGATATCACAGAAATCAACTATCTAGTTGATTTCTGTGACACATTATTTTGTTCACACATTACTAACTATAAATATATTAAATGTACAACATAAATGACTTTGTTTTCTTAAGAAAAAATTTCCGTCCATATACATTTTATCTTGTCTTGTAAAATTTCAAGAAATACTATCGGCGTGAGACATGTCATTTTTCTTCAAAGTTACATGATGCGAATCATTTTTTGCCGGTCTGTACTTCTATTTACATTGTTCCTTTTCTCCTTCGATTTTGCAGCATGCTTTTGTTTCGCCGCAGCCAGTAAACCATGAAAAATGAGCTTTTGTGTTTTGTCATAGAGATCTTTAGACATGTTTTTAACCTCTTCTTTGAAACTTACCGCGTTAAAAAGAACGACGGTTGTCTCTTGAATAGTATCTGTACCTGAAAGCCATAATATCTTAAGTCAATTTTTCGACTTTTGCGATGAAGTTAAAAAATAAACATTTTTAGTGCTATAAGACTACACTTTACCGTGCGGAAATTAGAATAAAGATGTCAGATGCGAGCTGTAAAAGTTCGGAACCCTTATGTAGCTAGTGGCTTTATCGTCGGTTCTCAGTATGTCCGTTAAGTGTAAACTAGCAAAAACTCGAAAAATGGACTTAACATACTGTGGCTCTCAGGTACAGATATATAGTATATGTTGGCTCTCAGGTACAGATATATAGTATATGTTCACATCAATACATTGCTTTTTAAAAAATCTAACTATTTTCGTAAAAAAATTACTTTATTTCCTTGATTTATGTAATAACAAACGGGAGTTTATCAAAATTAAAATAATAATAAATAAAATATAATAAGAATAAAGTTTAAGAAGCTGTTCAATTAGAAGACATTACGCTTTAAAAATTTCTACTGGAGCACAATGAAATTAGCATAAAAATGCTCAGAAAGGAAATATCTAATAGGTTTTCCCCTTCATGAAACATATTTTCCTTCATTTGCATTAATATTTGTGACCTTCCATTTAAAAAAATGATGCTCGTCACATACGAAAAAAAAAAAAAAAGAGCAGTGGGGTCAGAACATGTTTCCGTGTCTTGCCATCATTGATAGATAAAGAAATATATAAAGAAGATAAATCACGAAGATTTGAATCTCACTTTTAAACCGCTTAGCCATTCTGCCTCGACTGACGAACATTACCTTCACTTTAATTTGTAAACAAAATTCTTGTTCTTTGAGAATATAGTGCACGATAAATAGCCACAGGAGAGAAAAATCACAATCTGAGCCCGAACTCAACAAATTCATAAATTAAACAATTCAGATTTCAAATTTTAAGTTAAATGGTACTATTTTATTTGAATGTCACTATGGTAATTGAAAAATAAATAAAGCAATCTCTAAAACGAAGAAAATATAGAACTTACTTATAAATCACAAATAAATAAATAAAAAAACCACCGAAAAAATTTTTCCAATTTGCATCATTGTAATAGATGGAAATAGAAGGTTAAAATATATCATAGAAATTTTTTATCCCATTTTCTATTTCAGCGTTTAGCGAATGAAGCTTTTTTTTTTTTAACCTTTGTTTCTAGACTCATACTCATGCGCAACAGAATACTAAACCATTTCAATGAAATAGTTTAGATACTTTATAACGAAAAATAATTCTGCTTGAAAAAAAAGACACAGGGTTAAACACAAACCAAAATCATTGAAGATGAAAAATATAGGTCCTTATTTCAAAAATCTGTTTGGCATCAATTTCAGGTAAAGCAGTTTTATTAAACTCGTAACCTTCAGTTGGGTATGTTTAAAATAGAAAAAGGAAAGATATTTTGTAGAATGAAACTTGATATTTTGGATCTTCGAACATTTGTTTTGTGCGTGATTATCTTGCATGAAATATTTGCTATTTTACATCACCGTTAAAATTCAGTTTTAGCCATTCTGAATGTTACTCGCATTAGCTAAAAACATTTATGATTAATATATATATATATATATATATATAATACTAATTGCCGTATTTTCTGTGATGAAAGTTTTAGTAACAGACACCTGTGTTTAATGATGTTGGACGCCAAGTTTAGTTTAATATTTCCGTCTTAAAAACTATGCGCACTTTCAGTGTTATCCAGGATGCACGTTAGCTATATCATTTAGAAAAAACACTGTAATGATTAAATACCGTATTAATACTGATAATTATAATGGCAGTACATCATTATTATTATAATTTTTATTCTCCCCCCTCCCCCAATTTAATTTCATATTTGCGTAAACTAATATTGCTATTCATTCGATGTTCATAGTATTTGTCTACTAATAGCTGGCAGCAAAAAAAAAAAAAAAAAGGGAAGAAAAAATATAATTATATTAATCTAAATATTTTATTACGCTTCGGGGTTCATTGTCTGAGCTTGTAGTAAAGGTTTTTCCCCTCTGCTTCCACATTAATGATACAATTTTCTTTAGAAATTAATTAAACGTGTGGCAAAAACCTCTTTATTTCAAAATGCACTTCTTTCTCTGTATCTAATTTAAGAGATGAATGTACGGAAACATTTGTGTTTACACAATTGAATATCTCTTTCGCTAGGTTAACCCCGCCTAGTCTCACAAGGGCGACTTCTCTTTACTTTGGGTCATTACGACAATTGAAAGTCTCCAAATGGTTTACAGGCACTTAAATGCCTCAAACTCTTCTATAAACAAGTACAAATGTGTACAGTAAAAGAAGAAAATTAGCAGTTTTTGTGTGTTGGTCTTTCCTTTTATTTAACATGTTTGTTTGGTGAAAGAAAGTTGGAGAATAATTATTACGATGTTTATCGTTGTCAAAGTTAGTTTCAGTTTTAGAACAACTTTAGAAACATACACATTTTAACAAACGTTTTTCAAGGAAAACCGGTCTTGTTTCAAGGAAAATAATTCCACAAAAAGCTTGGAATTAAATAACGTTAAAAATGGAATGAAAATTTGAAAGACATACCATATTGAGTTATTAATGTCACATTATCTTTTTTTTTTATTAACATAGAAAAAGTTTGATAAAGTGGAAAGAAATGCTTACTTTACACATGATAAATCATCTAAATGCGAAAATTATTAGCTCCTTGAAATAAATTGTCAGAATAATGTATTTCTTTTTTAAATGCTATCTTAACGAAACATAACTATATTGGCTCAATTTACAAGTATGCCAAAAGGATCGTAAAATTTTGGAAAGTAGTTCGGTTATCATTAAATATGTCAGACATCCTCGCCAAAATAAGACTAATTCCTTGTAAATGTTGGCAGACAGTCCAGTGGTAGAAAGACCCGATTAAATCAATTAGCTTCAATTTGATTCAGACATTTGGCAGAGAGTCAACGACATCTGCCTGACGTTTCCATCATGATTAATTTTTCAAAATTACCTAAATTAAGTATTTCTGAAAATTTAACTCTCAATAAATTCAGGAATTTCCTGATATTATTTTTTGTCCTTTACATCTTTGACAGAAGTGCACTTGTGGTAGCTTTACAATGTACAAGTTTAACTATAAATTAAAGTAATAAGTATGAAAAGATTTTTCCATTTACGAAACATTTTGAATGCTATATGCTCCAAATAAATCTCAAATGCTATGTGTGTATTGTGGCTTCGTTCAAGGACGCAATAGCCATCTTTTGATATTGCACAATTGTACTTCAAATTAACGCGTTTTTCTAAAGACGTGAAAAGCTGTGATTTAATAAGGTTTGACTGTTAATCCTGTTAAAGAAAAGACCACGCCTACTAGACAATAAACTCTATAGACCAGCTCGAGTGTACATGGATTTTTCGATGGGAGAGTTTGCACAAGCATAGAAGTAAAACATAGTAAATAGAATGCACATACTAATTTTGTTGGTGATTTTGTTCTTATTTTTTTAAATTGAGTAAGCGAAACTTTTTGATATTTACCTGAGCTTCTAGATATTTTTACTTTCAATGGTGAAGTATAGGCTAAGGTTGTAGCAGTTTAAGTTTATTAAACAATGATAATGAGTATTTTACTGATTTTTTTTTTTTTTTGCATTGAGTTACTGCGAATATCACTTTTTGTTTTAGAAACATGAAAATGTCCTTACTTTGATGTTTTTCACTTGAGGAAGATTTCTTCATCAAGTTAAAAACACTTGATGAAGAAACAGATCAAATTAAAATTGAAGGAAATTCGACAAATGCTTCCTAGACTATGTTGCCTAAAGCATCACTTTAAACAGAAAAACGTCTGATTTTACTATATAATATTCTTAAGGGACAATTGATAGTTTTAAGGAAAATAGAAAATCCAGAAAACGAATGTTTTTTTCGTTTGTATTTGTTTCTACCAATATAAACCAAAACACTATGCTTGAAAAACTTATTCATTTAGAAAATGTTCGAATACTATCTGTATGAATGCTCCAAAAAGTTATCAGCCAATCACCTTTATAATGAGCTCAACTTTATTATGTCTCTCACCACTTCAAAATATGCTATTTTTCCATAACATAATTTTACAAGAAGTTGTATTACTTCGCCACCCCACCTCTTTAGGGGTTTAACATCGCTATCATGTTTTTTTTTTTTAATAGCACATTCATAGACGCCTCTTTGAAAATATATTGCTTCCAATCTTTTTAAATAACTAAATTGCGCTACAGCACCCTTAAAAACTAAACTTTCTTCGTATACAAACAACTAAACTTTCTGAGGTGTCCGGCAGGAACTAAATTTTGTCATCATTCTTCTTTTCATCAATGTGCTTTAGTATTTCAATGAGCTTGTTTCTATTTGAACTTATTTATGCTCTCTTTCTTTCTCAAAATTATCATCATCTAGAATCTTTCTTTAAATAAAATCTTTTCATTACCATTTTTAAGCTTCTTAATCAATCAAAAATGACACAAATTTACCTTTTCTTAAGGAAGATTATGCCAATGGTTAAATCTACTCAGATGAATTATGTTAACTCTAAAATTAATGGGGTTAAATCTTTTCCATATGATCTATATTTTTAAAAATGCCATAGAGATATCCTTAGATATGGGTATATTACCTAAATAACATCTTTTATGGAAAAAAAGATCCATTTTTACTCTTTTCGTAAGTTTCTTCCTTCCAGAGACCAATAACTCTCCAAATGAAGCTGTTTTCGCTTCGAACTCGATGAAGCCAGTTACAAGAAACTCGAAGGGGAAACACAAGAAACAAACAGCCCAGACGCACACAGCAAATAAGTGCATTTATTAATGTGGCGACTCATCATGATGAGGGCAGTTTGCCAGCTACTCTGGCCAGCACACAATGGTACTGTCTAGGCTCGCACACAAGAAAATAAATGCTTCCTGTCCTGTCACTCGGCTAAAAGGTTTCTGCTGTCGTTTCAACCGCATCGGCCCTGTTTTGTGTTGGGGTCTTAATGGTTTATACAGTTTTATGACTCTTTCGATGTCTGAAAATATAGACTTTATATCATAAACGTTTATTTTATATTCGGCTATTAAAAAAAAAAAAAAAATATATCGAATTTTCTAGGCCTAAGCTCGACTTTTCTTTCCGTTACTCTCTTCACGTAAAACTAGGGGAACTGAAATGGTTGCTATTTATACAAATAAAGTGATTTGAATGCGCATAATTATCTGCAAAGTAAAGCTATTAAGTGCTTAAAATATGTTTACAATGTTCGCCTTTTGTTACTATGTCAATAAAAAAACATACTCATGATTAAATATGCAAAATGAAAATATTTTATGTGATATCATACCTTCAAAGTGTCTATCTGGACATTATCATGTATGACTTTAATTTTTAGTTTGCTTTACATACACACAAACGTAAGTACTGCTGTATGAAACTTATATAATGCAAATATGACGTAAATAATATGCAGTGTAAATCCCTTGTACCCTTAAAAGAAGAAATTGTATCAAGCCCTTGAAAGTAATGACATTTACAGCCAGATTTAATAAATGCACAAAAGACAGATAAAGTGCCATAAAATAAGAGTTAAGCTGCATCCAGTTAGTATAGTTATTTATTTGTTTTTTTTAATTTATTTATTTATTTTTTTTTTTTTTTGCACACAAATATTGTCTGAATTATGGTCAACTAATGACATCAATAGCGAGAAGCAGAATAATTACACTTAAGAAAAAGTTGGAAAATTACCGATAACAAAGGGGTCCAGCTAATGCACCAAGTGAAAGAATTACAAATGGTTAGAATAGTTAAATAATTTCTTTTCATAATTATATTCCAAATGATAGTTAACTAGTGACATCTAGTCGGGAGCGGAGCAGTTGCGGTTTCGTGGGAATTGGTAGAGCACCAAGTGTTAAGCGAGAACATAGGATCATGTGGGGTAAAATGGGTCAATTTTAGCTATTTTTATATTTAAAGTTTCATAGCAACAAAACCACAAACATTTCGCATTTCTTTTCAATTGCATCTTAACATTGAACTCCTTTAGATCAATTTTATGCCATTTTAATATTTATTTTTTAATTATGAAATAGTTTAATTGAGCTTATAAAGTTGTGACCTGATTTACTCCATCGTGGGGTAAAATGGGTCATAATGCAAAATAATGCTGAAAACAGTTATTTATTACTTTGAAATTGAAAAAAAAAAGTAAGTAATATATTTAGCAACATTTTGAATTATAATTACATTGAAATTTAAAAATAATATTGTTCTAGATTGGTTCACATAACACTTCAACAACATCACTTCTCTCTACCACATCAACATGATCTTTTTTAGGGAAAACATTCAAATTTTTTTTTTTAAATTTCATTTCAATAAAATAAACAATGTACACTGTTTAAATTTAGGAATTGTCTGCAGTGAGGTGCAGCAGAGTAAATTTTAAAACAATAATAGAATAGAACTAGCTAAGCCTAACCATGACCCATTTTACCCCATCCAAGAAAAACTGGTGTAAAAATTCAATATTTATTATTTTTTTTTTTACATCCTCGGCTGTAAGTGTTCGCCAAAGTTTCTTTGTGCGGAAATCCTTTAAATTTGGGTTGTTATTTGATAAAATATAGAGATTTTCAGAAGTTGGTAAACCATGTGTTTAGCACACTATCATCCAAAAATTACAAAAATATTTTTTTTTTTTGCCATATTTAAGAACCTAACTTTTTTTAGAATGAAAAATGTTGCCAACACATTGAAATATAACATAAAAAATATTGGTTTAAAAATTTCAATTTCAAGTTCTATTATTTTGAGCTTTTTCTCAAGTGACCCATTTTACCCCATGACCCATTTTACCCCATCCTACCCTATATATTTATATTCCAATTAATAATTAACTAAAAAGATCTAAAGCTAACACGGTGCAGTTGCACTTCTAAGAGTGTTGGTATAAGGTATAGTACGAGAAAACGAAAAAATTAGGCGATTGAAGTCTATAGTTAGTTACTCTTTTGACTAAGTGAACACAATTCAAACAAGAGGCTAGTTCAGTAACTTTCGTTTTGTAATTACAATTAACATTTACATTCGGAAGTAGAGGCGTTTTGATTGATTGCTTTTTAAGTGCATCTAGTAGAAACCAGTAACACAAAGGTTAAGCAAGAGTAAGTAAGACTTGCTTTTTTGAACAAGCGGAAGCGGTACTGATTTATTATAAAGGCGGTCAAAAAGCGCCAAGAAATGTTTTTCCAAATTATAAAAATAACAAGTGTAATATAATCAAATTGGCGAATTTTTCCTTGGTGCTTTTTGATCGCTGTTATAACTGACAAGTATACTCCGAGTGGCGATTTTTTTTTTCTTGGCGCTTTTTTTCGCCATTATAATTTACAAGTACCGTGGAAAGGATAAAACTGGAAGAATATTTAAATAATTTATCTTTAAATTATATTCCAAATGATAGGTTTTAAGTAAAAATATTTTTGTCAATATGTATTTATTAACGATAATTTATTTGCCATTTTTAATCTGTATTTCAATTTGTTCACAAATGTTATAGTTGCGATGATAACGCTATACTTAATGGTAAAAATGTTTTATTTCTTTGTTGCTTTAAATGCGACTAAAAACAAATTTATTGAAATAAGCTCTGCTCAAAAATAAACCGTAATAAAATTATCTTCAACATTACACACTGAATAAAAAGTTATTGTTGAACAGTTATAAGTAAGTTATTGCTATTCTAATGAGTGAGCATTACGTTTCATATGTCGAGTAACGTAACACTCCGATTGTAGGATTTGAAATAGCAATATCGTAACTGATACTAGAACCTTTCTTCTTTGCGAAATCAAGAAAAATACACCATCATCTTCTAACACCAAGTTCCTTTGCAATAAGGGGTCGTGGGGATTTTTTTTACGCCTTAGCGAAGGAGAAAAAAAGAAGTAACTGAAACAGCTACTTTTTCATGTGGGCATGAGAAAAAAAGGGTATCTTGTTTTTCTCGCATTCTTTATATCTACGTTCAGAAGCCACTTTTACAGGAAGAGAGAGTACCCTTCAGCGATTACTGTTTATGAACCACTTGCTTGCTAGATTGTTAGGCTACGAAATTAAAAGAAATAACGGTGGATGAGTTTTAAGATTTTTCATATCCATCACGGCGTAAGCGGAATTAGTTTCTTAAGGGCATTATGTCATGGCTAATTTTAATATTTTAACAAAATGGGGAGATAAAACTTGTCATTTTTAAATCTGTTTTGATTGCAGATGTGGAGCTTAAGGAAGTTATAATAATTACAGTTTTATGTTGTTTTATAGTGAGACATTGTCTTTTTTTTTAAACTTTTTTCTTGAGTTACTCGTTGTTACTCTCATTGTTGAGAATTTTGAGCGATAAATCTCTTGCTTCGTCCATTTTATATTTTTCTTTTACATATCATTTTTCTTTTAATTTCATGGTTAGACGCTACTACGTTTTCTTTCTGCATATTTATGCCGCAATGGTTAATTGTATACTTGAAAATTTTAAAAAGTTTATGTAGCACAAATTTAACGATTGTAAATAAATGTCTAATTTACAATCTAATTTGTAATTTTTTTTCTAATTTATTTATTTATATTCTTGCGCTAAAGATTATTTTCATAATTTCAAATATAGATACTTAATTTTCTGTCGCAGTTGATACGATATTTTTTAGTGAAAAGATAATGTTAATAAACAAAAGAAATCACATTTGTGTAATGATATACCATACATTATAATCATTATTCAGTATTTCTTCCATTATAATTCACCGTTCAAATGAGTGGTGCTTTTATTACAGCCAATTACAATGTTGTAAATGTTTTGTTGCTTATTTTTTATTTATCTCATAACTTTTCTGAAAAAATTAATTATAATCTTCATTACTACCTCCTTTATAGTCAGCCGACAAATACTTTTAAGCCTTCATGTTTTAAAAACCTTTTAAGCACTAGAAGAAAGAAATATAACAAATAAATAAATAAATATCACAAGTATATGTACATAGCAAAATATAATTAAATCATATTTTCCAGGTTAGTTTAAACCTTTTATGTACTGCATTATGATCTGCAGCAATTTTTTTCGTTTAATGAATTTCAACCGACAATATAGTATTTTTTAATTACATAATCGAGTTTTTTTAGGTGACAAACTTTAGGGATCAAAATAGAAAATTTTACTCGTTACAGCTATATGTACAACATAGTAATTCAACTTTAAAATCAATTACACACTGTTCAATTAAAATGTCTGGTCAAATCGTTTTCTAAGTTTTTAACTAACATATTTTAAAAAATCAGTGACTCAATTCTTGAATTTTACCACTTTTCCGGAGCAAAGATCAGAATAGGTGAGCAATCTGAACAAAGTGGTAGTTTAACCCTTTAAATACGGGTAACGTCAATAGACGATTTGTCGAAACTTTCTTGTGGTACGGGTAACGTCAATAAGTGATTTGATGAATTATGCTGAAAATGTAGGTTTCTGAATAAAAAGTTGAACAAATGGAAATGAATTCGTTCTTTACATTATAAGTAATAATTTATTCATTTGAAAATGGCAAAATTAAAGGTGCAGAAGGGGGTATTGACCTCCCTCTTTTGATATAGTCTGCCGCCGATCCTGAAGCAAAAACATTCGTAAATAGTCCTAGTTTTCAGACATTTTTATTGGTTAGCCAATAACAAAATTTGCTATGGTGAAAGCGTTTCTTTTTTCTCAAGAAATCGCCATAGGTCGAAAATGGGGCGTCTGCGACTAATGTTGATTGGAACCCTTTTTCATGTAAGAAACTGGTGACATACACATAAAAAATAGATGTATCGCCATTTATGCAAGTTTTGGATATTTTTCTTTTGGCGTTCAGACAAACAGATTTGTGAATATATTCCGGTAGTTAAAGGGTTGTTGTTGCTGTGTCCTCGCGAGGGGCGATGAAGAATGGGTACGCTGCTCCTTAGTCTAACGGGGCCCTTATAGGCAGGAGTCCGATTTCCGCCCCTTTGAAAAGTCTCTTAATTTTTTGAACCAACTCCCAGATGAGAGACCATCACCTGGGATTTGCACCCCCAGAGGTATCGTTTCACTTGGAGCCACGACCTATTTAACGTGCAGCAGCTCCCTTTAGCGTACACGGCCCTACAGGAAACTGCCGATGTTGCTTCACTTCCGGTGTTCTGCGGGAACCGAGCTTCTACAGACTGGTCCACTGCGGGACAGTTAAAGGGTTAAAATACAATATTGCATAGGTTTCAGACCTATCCTCTTTCCTCTCTAAAATACTCTTTATAGAACCTTCCTGAAAAAGTGGAATTAAAAGAGTGTTCGTATAAATTATTGCTAGATGGAATTTTAAAGGCAGTGTTACTTACAAATACTGTAAGTAAATAAAGGGTTAGTTAAAGCAATCATCATTATTTATAAAGTAAATAAAACCGGAAAATCATATTTCATTTAAATTGAGCTATCCCAATTATCTTCTGTTAAAATATAGGCTGCTTCAGAACTATGATCTAGCTATGTATATGTTTAAGATATTTATGTCCCTATTGTAAATTACGTATTGGGTTTAATGCAAAAATATAATCATATCTAGCATCCTATAACCACTTGGATATCGTGACATCTGTATTTTTTTACGGTACAAGTTTCTCAGCATGTATTTACATAAGAATATAAAGTACTTTATCTTAGATCTCTTAAATACTTTCAAGATATTCCTTTAGCCCTCAAAAAGTGGATGTATGGCATTAATTCACAAAATTCTGCTATCAGTCCGTATTTTTCTTTTCTTTAATTCTTAAAATAAGATTAGCAAATCTTCACATTTTTTTCAGTGCTTGAAATTTATTTTAGAAAATTAATTTATGCAGTTATTAAATCTAAGCATCAAGTAACGTTCAGCAAACTTTCTAATTCAAAAAGTATCGGGTTTTGAATAAACTTTCGTTGGATAATTAAAAATTATACTTGGTATCAAATGCAGCAGGTATGCAATAATAATATGCAAATTTTCAAATAACTTTACTTATAGATTTTATGTAACGGAAATAACGGCGTTGATAAATTTGAGAAGAACTACTTTTATTTATACTGCGACAAGAAAACGTAATATGCACCATAAAATATGCATACTCATTTTCTTTGGCTCATAGCGTTTTGGTTCCTAAATCTATGCAAATTTATGTTTGAAACTTTGAAACGAAACACTTCACAGCCACAATAAATCTTTTAACTTTCAAGTAAGAAACACGATTTGAAACGGGAAAAATGTTTTGCTCCTAGTAATATTTTAAATGTGACCGAATATCATTCTACGTATTTGTGTTGTAACATAATACTTGGATACGATGCTCAGAACTGGATTTTTCATTAATATTATATTGACTAAAATTTATGTAAAATATTTAAGGGGGTGTCCTGAATTAGAGTGTTCGAAAATAGCGTTTTTTTGGTGATAATTTTTTTAGCAGGGAAAGAAAGAAATGAAGTTATTGAGTTTTGAGGAATGGTTTTATATATATTTAACGAATACAAAACAAATTATTTTAAGTAAAAAAAGCAATTATAAAACACTTATAAGCTTATTTCATGGGCGTCTTGTCCCCTGATTGGCGGACGTGATGGCTAAAAACCAAGCCACTTATTTAGTTACCGGAACCAAAATTTTTTTTATTTCCCATTATTAAAATTTCTTCTAAATGAACTGAAAAAAAATGGTTCAATTTTGGCGGTTTTTTTAAAATGCATTTTTCAAAAAAATAAGCATTTAGGTGCTATAATAGTTAGTTAAATAAACTTTTAGACTAACTTTTTTAGTTTATTTGGAAGAAAATTTAATGCTAAAGAAAAAAAATCTTTAGTTCAGTTAAATAAATCGTTTAGTTTTTTAGCTATCAAGCCGGCCAATCAGAGACAAGACTTTGTATTCGTTAAATATATGCAAAACCATACCCCGAAATTCAATACCTTCATTCCTTCTTTTCCCTTCTGAAAAAAAAAAAAAAGAACGTTGTTTCAGAACATTCTAAATCAAGACACCCCCTTAAAATAAAACTGATTTTATAGGGAATGTGAACCCGTTTTATCCTTATTTATTTATATTGTTAAAAATTAAGAGTAGTAACATATTTTGAACCACATTAAAAATAAATGAATTAAATGTAACAAAATTTGAAAAAAAAAATGATGTAGGAAATTTGGTTAAGACTTTTTAAATACCAGAAAAATAATTCGTTTGCGTTTGATTTTAGTTTAAAACTGATACTAAACTTTTTTGAAGGGTTCAAGGCGAGCCTGAGCATTTCATTTCCGAAGCATGTTTTGGAATTTTCAGACCTTTCTTTGACAACGGCACCGTTTTCCCACCATCTTAGATTTTTTTTTTGTTTTTGCACTTGGAGTTATAGAAGATATCACGGGACCTCAAAGACATAAATCATGCCGATCTACATGCTTCAATTGCAATGTTTTCCACATGCTATTTTATAGCTGTCCTTTAAACGAGAGAGTGAGATAAAATGGGCTAATAAAAAAGGTGTAACGAAATTAAAAGTATTTTGCACCGAGGTAGAGTTCTTTATAAACACTTTGTTTTGAAAAAATAAATATACAGATCACTGAAACCGAAAATCTCTAATTGTATTTTATATTTCCAATGTATTGTTTATGAATCTTTTTCAAATGTGAAAACAACATTGATGAGGTGAACCAAATGATGTCTGCTAAAAAGGACAGTAATAAAAATCTTCTAGTGATAAATAATACAAAACTTTCTCAAAAGGAAAAAGTTTCACAAGTACAGTAATAAAGTTCGCATGGTAAAGGGTACAATATTTAATTCGACGGTAAAACATACTTAGGAAGGAATTTTAATTAACTTACTTGATTTGTTGCATTTAATAAATATTTCTTACAGCAAATTTCTAGTGAGGAAAACAACTGTAATGTACAGCTTAAATTGCAATACAAAATGAAGCGTTGTCACATTCTGAATTAGTAATTTACGAAGTTGCAGCACCGCCCGTTGTGGGTTAACAATTTGAGAAATCAATGGAAAGCGAGTCTCAATGTGACCAAGGGGCGTTAAGAAAGTGACACGATAAAAGGATTAAAGATACGCAAATATATATATATACATGTATTTCAGTTAAACCTTATTTTAATTTCTTATAATAGGCGCGTTATATGCATTTAAGATTTGAATAATAACGTATAAAATGTAGAAATTGTAAGCAATAATGGGTTTTTGAAAAGTCATCATCACTTACAGAAAAATTTATTCAGGCTTTTTTATAAAAAATAATAGCATTAGAAAGAGGATACGTAACTCAGCAACAATAAGGATAAAAAAATCATTTTTCTGAAGTAGCATTTATTATAAATTACTTGAAGAAGGTTCTATAATTCAATGTTTCAATCCTTCTATTTACTCTTTCCCTCCCTAAAAGAGATAGTTATTCATTGCGGATATAATGGTTATGGGCATTTTCACTAACATATTTATGAAATGTAAAACTATGCTACAGTTATTGTCACAAAAGCTATATAGTATACTGTGTTTAGAGTTATAAAAAAGGAAAAATTAGATACGTGTTTTGAGGCTTCATGGTGCCTCCTTTCAGCAGATGTAAATCGATGAAAATTGAAAATTGTTTACGTAAGATCCATCCTTCTTTCTTACATTTCAAAACTTAACATTGAAAGTTGGATTAAAGTTGTATAAAATTGTTAGTTAAATAAGCATTTATACTCTGCATTCGTTGACTTTGTTATGAATAACCTAAGTAACTGAAAACGTAATAAAAAAGATGTACACGGAAAAAAAAAACACGGCAAAACATACACAATTCTAAATTTACTGCAAGTTTCGCTTTTTTTTTTTTAGTATTGGTTTTCTTTCATTGCGCGGATGCGATATGTCAAAAATAAATGGAAAAATGTTATAAACTGTTTGCTTGAAGTAATTTCTTTACTGAACTAACCATAACAAACATTTCCAATCTTTATATTGACATATGACATTTAGGATAACGACTGCATCCTAGTCCGTCAGAAAATATCACCCTAAAGAGACCGAAATCAATGTGATATTTCCTTTTCCGTTCTTGTCTTATTTCTTCGTATCGCCCAGCTACAAGCTATTTTCTTTTCAAGAGCCCCATATTCCCACCGGAGACTACCATTGAATCTGGTCTAGAAAAACAGTTCGGTCTGATTTATAAGGCACAAATGGGAATCCAAGAATGCAGTTCGATTGAATAAGCAATTTGAAGAAGCAACAGAATGCAATCTGTTACGGAAAAATAGATGCAATAATTAAGCATTGCGAGACTAAGCTGTTTTAGACCTTTGCTTTGTATTTATAACCGTTTTGGTGAATTTGGTCATGTACAACGCTAAGTATTCTTATTTATCTTTGGTTTTTATTTTACTGTGATGATAACTGTGAAAAAAAGTCCTTAATATAAAGTTAAACAACTCAAATACATGTGTTTAATATTAGATTCAAAAAAGAAATGATTGAAACATCTTTATCTTAACATCTTATTTGAATATCCTCACATTATATTTAAACAAAATGCTGGTTAAGTTGAATATTTTAGCATATAAATGGCTAAGATAAATCATCTTATATGTATGAGTTATGTTACAAAATTAAGAATTTTCAAGGCCCAAGTTTAATTTCAAAAATATACACTTACAAAAATTATGTGAGATAATGTATATGTAAACGGCACCTGCCTACTTTGATGACACATCTGAAGTAAGCATCTGATAAATTTAAATTTTTAAAACTTATTCGCTTTCATTTTTACAATTGTATACTAAAAGCAAAATTGGGTACATTACCAGTTAACTACTTAGCAAAGTAGTCGTGTTATATCTTCTGGTAATCAATTGATCACCAATGATATCTATTGTCTGTGCACTTGCGTTTTGACCGAGAATGTCGGTGGTATTGAAACCTTAATTTGCATCTGTGACAGTAAAATTGGCTGTTAATGCGTCTCAATGACAGTTGATTAAATTTCACTTCCATTTAGCAGCATTGACTGACTGTTTGATGACATTCAGTGGTTAGGTTTCTGTAGAATTGGAGGATAAAATCGTCCAATTTTTGGAAATACTATGCGGTAAAATGATTATCAAAGTGTCCTTCTCAACTGAGACTTGTTTTCACAACTACCACTTCAAAGCCGTCCTTAGAGCTTCGATTTCAGAAGTCAATAATAAATATGAAGAGGGTGAAATGAGTCTGTCGATGTTTTTGTGTAATTTATATACCGTTAAAAATTCGTGTATAAGCCCACTTTGTTTGGGAGAAAATTCGTCTTGAAAGTGGGGCTTATACACGGGTTAAAAAATTTCAAAATTTGATACGCGGTATAAAGTTCTGAAATATGGTAACAAAATAACTTTTTAACACATGAGGTTCTTGTATTTAAAGGGCAAAATATTCCAAATGGGTACAAACATTATTCCTGTATTATTAGTCATTGGAGCATCTGAATATATCTTCAAATTCAATTATTAATACTTTGTCATTACAGACATCAGCAAAATCCCCTTGGTCATCTTCTTCACCGGAATCAAATTCTTCAGAAGGCTCAATTTCTCAACATGCCATTTTTCAAAGTAAGCGGATGGGCTTCATGCACATATGGACAAGCGTATATACGGTATACAAATATGTGTGTGCACTCAGTATTACGTAATTTAAGTACTGAAAGAGCTATGAGCTTATTTAAAAATATCACTAAATAACGTTATTGATGTAACGAATAGTAAAACTGATTAAGCTATCTGTGCAATTTTTAATTGGTGCAAGTCAACGGTGATAATGAAACAACCAAAGAGGAACAACCAAATTCAACAGCACAGGAAATACATTATCACCTCACCTTTAAGCAATTAAAATTTAAATTATTTTTTTTTTTTTGAGCCATTTAGAACAAAATATTAGAAAATTTTCTTATCTCCATTATTGAGAATAATAGAGGTAAGAAAAAACAAATATTAATAGTTCACTTTTTTCTGTACTTAAAATATTTTTGAGAAAATGGTATATTTTGGATTAATATGACGAAATAGTATGAACTATAAGAAAAAAAAGAAATGCTTTTGGGTGTGCGTGAAATTAAAATTATATTTTAACGTTTATTACGCTACGGGATTTTTAATTTCTATCTAAATGCTAATTAGTTTTATAAATTTAGGCATTAAAAATGCGTGAAAGCTAAATTTAATGCATATTAAACATATTTTGCTTTTGTAATGCTATTGCCGCTCTTTGTATTCATTATTACCTATTACATTGTTTCTTTTTCGTGTGATTATGCTTAAATCAAAATCTTAAAAACTACGGACACAATATGTCGCTCGCGTTAAATGTCAATAATTACTTAAAGTTTAAATTTGATAAAATTAATTAGCCAAAAATAGTAAACTGAACTTGAAGATAAAGCAAGTGCAATATTCAAAGTACAAATACAGATGAACATAAATTTAATCTTAATATAAAAGCACGTGACAAGATATTGATTTGTGTAGAGCATGAGTTTCCTACACATCATCCAGGGGCCCTTGGGGGTCTACGGGCGTTCAAAGGGGTTCTCGAGTTGCATTCTCAGAATTAATGTTCCATTAATGCGTGACACCCGAGAGATTACTTCATGTACATATATTACAATAATGCTAATATCCTAATGAGAAAGCCTGTTATGGTTTTGCAGTACGATTTTAGTTGCATAATAAAAAGAATAAATTCATATTTGCGTAAAATATACCTACAGTATCACTTCGATTTAACGGTACTCCATATGACGTCCCCATTTAGGATTCAACTATAGCATTGAACAGTGCCTAGACCATCGTTAATATTTCTCCTTAACAGCCTTTTTAGTTAGTTCAAATTTTGATGAGTTCTTTTCTTTAGAATTTAGTACATAGGTTTCGTATTCCTTTTTCACGCCTTCTCTTTCCGAAGAAAAACGTGCAATGCGTTGCGAGTCCCTTCAATTATGACACTAAAATTCGCAACACGTCATTTTATCACTGCGCGGGTTCATCGCACTACATATTTGTTGCAAATTAAATGATCGACGTCTTAATTATCTCGTTGATCATCTAACAGGCGAAAATGCAACGTTTTATTATATCTTGAATACATTTTTAGTTAAAACACGAATTGTGATCAAACTGTTAAAACGTATAGTATGACGCAAATACGCTTAATTAACGTTTTTAAGTACAATGTGATGAATTTGTACTGCACTGAACTGGAGCTGCAATGAATTAGTGTCAAAAATGCGATGAATTGACATGCAACTCTTTAAAATTAAAAGGTTAGACAAACTTTAAAGAGAAATCGCTACCTATTGGCAATGTTTGCAATGAATTTGTTGCACCGTGAATGAAGCCACGACGAAATGAGGAGCGACGAATTTGTGTCAAAATTGCGATAAAATAACGAGCGATGAGTTCATGTGCAACCTTTTAAAATTAGAGAGTTAGACAAACATTTTGGGAGAAACAACTTTTATAAATTATTGATTCGTAAACGAAATCAAAATAAGAAACTGGACATTTATGTTGTTCATTAATTAAAGAAACTGTTTTAGTTACTAGTAGCGAATTTTTTTTTTTTTTTTGCAAATGGATCGAAAGCTTCAAAACGAATTTCCTATACATTTCTAGTTTGTTCTCAATCAACATTTTTGTTCTAAACTATCTTATTTTAGGCCAAGCATAGCAATCTTACAAAATGTGGCAGTATTTACATTTAAATAAGCTTAAATTACATTCATTAAGACACAAAATTTTCGTGCGTGAAAAAACTGTTTATGGACAAATTAATGAACAAATCATTTCATTGAACAATTGTATTATAATCGAATTTGTATCTTTTTCATGGATATTTTTGAAACGTTTTGGATAAAAAATGAACTTGCCATTTGAGGCACACGGTTAAGACTATGTGTTACACTGACTAAACTATTCGACGTTTTAAATGAAAAACTATTTTTTAAATATGTTTTATGGTAATTTAATTATTTAGTTTGTTGGGAAATTATTTCATCGCTATTTTGTCAATCTTGGATATATATTGCAAGAGAGACTTTTTTATGTGGTTCTTATTCACCGCATTTTTTTTTTTTGACACGTTGTAAAAAAAATATTTTTCATAGCTAATTATGAAGTTTCAGAATATTCTTTTTGGTGCGAATTTTTTATGCGGATCCTATCTACAGCACAAAAACAGGTTTGGCTGTTTTATATAAAAATTATACATTTAAGCACTTTTTGTTATAGAAACTGCCTTTAAATTTTTCCACTAGGTATTTTAAGAGTTGACGGAACCCAAACGTTCGTCATTCTTTACATGTGAGAAATTCACTTTTTTTCTAACTGAATTGCACGCATTGTCAAATAAAATTGTGCGAGATAAACTTAGCATAATATGAATTTTAATTTATTTTCTTTAAATGCCTAATGATTGATACAGCAAATCAATAATTTTCAAACAGCTAAATTTCTCTTATTCAGTTCCCTGATTGTGAATTTTCTAATCCATCTTTCACTAAACGAATTTTGAATATAGCTATTAAATTTTCGTCATGAAACGGAATGCGTTTTTAAATAAATAATTTTCAATGCTTCCCCTGGGAAATTACTGAGAAAAACTTTTTGTTCTTTATGTACGAAATTTAATTTCGAAATTACATTTACTAATACACCACTAATAAGCAAACTTGTTCAAGAGAAGACACCCTCATTTTATCTCCCGCTTAGGTCAATCAGTCTTTGAATTAAAAATGTATAACTTCCTAGGCTATTCTGATATAGATCTACTTTTAACTAATCATCTAAGACTAAACTCGCGCCTTACCAGACTGAGCAAAAGAGACCAACTCCTGGCCGTTTTAGAGGTTAGTTCTAAAATTTTTATTTTTTAAGACGTGAAATCAACAATTAAGTGGATTCTAAATTGACTCAAGGTCAGTAAAAACTTTAAATAATAATGTATATAATCAAAGTTAAAATTCTTCAGGGGCAGTGATTCCTTCAAGTAAGTAGATAACTTACGTTCGTGTACTTTATAAATTAATACTCATAGCCAACACTCATATATTAATGTTATGCACTAAATATGTTCTTCTATTCGGTTTTAAACAATAGTTGATTATCGGTATTAAATATTTTGAAACAACGCAAAAAATCGTATTCGCGAAAGAAAAGGTTTCGCAAAAAATATGCACAGGGAAATTAAATGGCAATGTTTTCTGTGTAACTAGATAATAAACATAATTTGTTTCGATATTTTTCAACGAATTTCTGTATAAGAGGAAAGGATCATTTCAAGTGAATACACTTAGCTTCTTTTCTGATAATAGTTTTCAACATCCTCAACATCTTTCAATTTCGTTAAAAGTTATTTTGAATTTCAGTTAAAACATCATATAAAGATTTCTACATTCCTTTTGCTGTTACGTTATTATTATTGTTATTGCTGTTGTTCCTGTTACTATTGGAAGATTTAAACCTTCGGGCAATGTGTCAACATTATTTTTAATATTTGCAGAATAACATCCCTTTTGTATTTTTGAAACACAAATTCCTCTTACTTTCATCTTTCAGTAAAAATTACAGATACATACTTTCTGAAAAATACCTTAATCTATACTACCCACTTCTGAATTGTGTTAAAATAATTAACCCAAGTTCATTTAAGGTTTTTAACACAAATATTTATGCCAGGCTTCTCCACGATGACCTCCTTCAGAAAACAATGTAAAACACGAGATTTATTAAAAGCATTTTTCAAGATGTTGCCTTGCATAAAAAAAATATTTTTCGAAATTATTGACGAGCTAATTAGTTGCTGAAGAAAATTGATGTTATAGTTTCAATTATGCACTTGACTAGCTTTAAATCCCATAATAACTAAATGTACAAGAGATCACAAGAAGGATTTAAAACATGCATTTTCTTATTATTTGTCATGTCACCATCAAATAAATCTTCATTAGCATGATGGGCTTTAATCGAAAATTAATTAACAGGATCTTAATTTTGGCGAGGAGACATTTAGATTTTTAAAAGCGTCTAGAGGATAATTATAAAAGTATTGATCAAGATTTACATTTGTAGACGTGGAATTTAGAGCATTGTTCAAGGGTAGTTTGAAAGATTCATACAAGTATCTTTTTTAGTTTGCGGCTGCATATCATGACATTCTTTTTTCCAATAAAACTGATTTATTTTGCGTTTAGAAAAGCTAATTCACCGGAAATTTATTTTTCGTTTGATTTTAATAAAACAGTAGGTTATCCAGATACAAATTCTCCTGAAATAAAAATTTATCGTGAGAACCTATAACAGCATTAAACTTTTTCTATTTATGTGTGCGAATACTTATTAACAAACTAACATAGTAAGAGTTTGCAGTAAAAGGGTATTTTAATCATAATATAAATCTTTTTAAAATCCTAACATATATACTAAACTGAAATTAGGTTATGTCATTAATAAAAAGTGCGTTTCTATTGAGTGCGTAAGTATAAGATACTAAAAAAATACTCTGAAATTTACGGCTTTAAATTGGCAGCTGGGTTGGTTGCGCAAAACCGTAAAAGTTACTAAGTAAATCCGTGGTCGCAACGGTTTTTTACCGTACGTAAATTTTACGGGATTTTTCTTATAGTGTAGGTATACAGGTATATAGGTTTCATAGGTATACGGGTTTTATAGTAGGTATACAGGCTTTATAGTAGGTATGCAGGTGTATAGGTTTTATAGGTATACGGGTTTTATAGTTGGTGCATAGGTTTTATAGGAATACCTATAAAACCTATACCTACCTTCTTTCTTCGTGTATTTTAAGTTCTGCCCATTGGAACGAAAATAAAAGCGAATAGAAACAAAACTAATGTGTTCAGTAACTTGTAAATAATAGCATGGGCAACATACTAAAAGAAAATGAATAGAAGGGAGCTGGAAAATTTTCCATCAATTTCATCTGAAGTGCAAGAATAGCCAAATGAATATTCCATAATAATAAACTGAGCAGCTAAATTCGCAGTCCATTTTAAAACAAAATACTGAATATTTTCGGACGCAAGCCGATAGATTTCTAACAGATTAGTTTTAATACACCTCAACTTAATTCAATGTGTTGAATTACCTATGTACCTCTTCGGTAAACAATTTTTTTGAATGATTTCCACACGGATGTTACACATTTGAAATACGGATGGCACATCGCTAGGAATGTTTTCAAAACATCGGTGCATTTAACACCGTTTTATAATTGCATTCAAGGTTTGTTTAACATTGATGTTTCCTGTTCAATGTTTTTACGTTGTCCGTTAAAAAAAATGTAAAACGTGCCATTATAGTAGGTGTATAGGTTTTATAGGTATACGGGTTTTATAGTTGGTGTATAGGTTTTATAGGTATACAGGTTTTATAATAGGTATACAGGTGCATAGGTTTTTTATAGTGTAGGTAGGCCTTAGAGCTGGTCTTTAGTCTAAAATGCTTTTAATTACATTTTTTAAAATCTGGAACAATTTATTAAATTAATTTTTCCGGCGGTATTATTTCGATCATAAGCTGGACTTTTATTTCAGTGCAAGTAGCGTTTGATCAAAAACATTTTGTGAACTGGAGACTCAATGCAAAAGTCAGTTGTAACATAAGCTCTAATATTTAGTTATTTTTTAAATATTTATTAAATAGGAAAAGAGTTGGTTTGCTACATTTCAATTTATCATTAGTTGTGTCATCTACGAATTTTACTTTTTGGGAAGTAGATTGAACCATATAGAACCGTGTTTAAATATAGTTCTGGAGCGCAGAAATGAAAAACTAAATTCATATCTTAAGTTTTTTTCCATGTCTTTTACTACTATTCATTTAATCTATTACAAATCTATTGCAGTACTTTCATCCATTCGGTTATTATTCGGAACCGAAAGTAGTTCTTATATTTAGTTTTTTTTTTTAATTTTTATGTTTATTAGTTAGGTAAATAGTTCGTTCGCTGTATTTCAATTTATCATTCGTTTTTCTATGAATTTTCCTTTTAAAAAGTGAAGTGAACACTATTAAGTCCTCCTTAAATATAGTTCTTGCGCAAAAAATCAAAAACTGAATCTGTATCTGCTTTTTCTTACGTTTTACTTTACTACAATCAATTTTATCTGTTCCTGAAATATTGCTTATCTGCCCCTACTTCACTTTTTATTCACATTAAAGAACCGAAAGCAGAAAAAATTCAATAAATCATTATTTCGATTTAAATCGCTTGTGAATTATAAACTTGCTCAAGTAGTAAATCTCTTTTCACATGTAATTAAATCACGTGCCCAATAAAATTTATAATTCACGCTTTCATATTTTCTATGAAATAACTCATTTTAGAATTCCTTACTAGATTCCGTTCTAAATAAATGTCTATATAATTGCAGCAATTGGTGCTCAAGTGGTTTTTAAGCAAAAGCTTCACAGTTTAAAGCAGCAATTCAATAAAAGAAGCTGAAAATAACTTATTACCGGTACGATCTTTTTTAGTAATTTCTCGCTAGCGCTTGCTGGTTCAATTCTACTGTTTCGAATCAACTGCAGCTGTCACTAGTTGGCTAAGAGTTTCACATTTGTTTTAAACCGGATACCGTTTTGTTGCATTTATTTTCTTTCCGCAGAACACACAAAAACTTTCTCCCCCAACTGTGCAAATAACCGTCTTAATCTGTTTTGCTGTGTTTTTTTCCCTTCTGTTAGCAAATGGTGATTTTTTGAAGATCTCTTTGTTTATGTTGTGTTGCTTTTCTTTTTTCCTTCTTTTTCTCGCTTATTTCTGTTTAATTCTTTTATCATCGATTACAGAAAATTTATTAATAAGTATGTTTTTACCTATGCACATGTCATTATACGATGTGTTTAAAGATTGTAACGATGTGTTTTTGGCAATGATAATTTTAAAAAACAAACAAATTTGTTTAGGTAAAAATTTTAAAACATTTTAATGATTCAGTATTTTCTTTCCTCAAAGCTCATGAGCAGTCTCCCTCTTGTTCCATTAGAAAAAAAAAGAACGTCCCATTTTAAAAAATCTCCAATCAAAATTTTTTAAACCATTGTAATTTTTTTTCTGTAATTGTTTTCGTTTGGCATTATAGAATGCTTTTAAATTAAACATATATCAAGGTAACGATGTATAATTAGTAAATATTTTCTTATCAAAAATATTACTACACTATTCTTTTCCTTGATCTAAATTTTATCGGACATTTTTTTCTCTTTTTTTTTTTTTTTTTTTTTTTGTATACTTCTTCGCGTATTTTAAGTTCTGCCCACGTTGTCCATTAAAACAATACAAAACGTGCCATTTAAATTAAAAGCAAATATTTGGATTCAAAATATAGTTCCGCCCCAAACACATGTATAAAATTTATAAGAAATTAATATTTAAATTATTATTATTATTCTCTTAAACTTTTCAAACTTATTATTAGTGGTATTTCAAATCACTGTAAATATGAGTTATTCTTTCATAGTATTCAATGAGGAAAAAAAAGTTTTTCATCTAACTGTTCTTAATTAATTATTAATCGTATGTTCCCAGACAGCATAACTTCGTCCTTCGGACGTCCAAATGATGTCATTTCAGGACTTTTTCGAAAAAACAGGACGTCCGAGGGACGTGTTTTTTTGATCCTGCGACGTACTGAGTACGTCCCAGGGAAGAACTAATGTCCGCGGATTGTCTATCCTCAATTCGTCCTAAGGACGTCCGATCGTTCATGTTTAGGCTATATTTTGGACTAGCTCTCAATACGGTCCCAGGACGTTAAGAGGACAACATATCGAAACGTCCTAGACATTCCAGGGAGGTTCCTAGGATATCCAAAGGATGTCATTTCAGGACTTCTTCGTAAAAACAGGACATCCGAGGGACGTGTCTTCTTCGTAAAAACAGGACATCCGAGGGACGTGTCTTCTTCGTAAAAGCAGGACTTCCGAGGGACGTGTCTTTTTTTATCCTGCGAAGTACAAAGTACATCCCAGGGAAGAACTAATGTCCGCGGATTGTCTGTCCTCAATTAGTCCTAAGGACGTCCGATCGTTCATGTTTAGGCTATATTTTGGACAAGCCCTCAATACGGTCCCCAGGACGTTAAGAGGACAACATATCAAAACGTCCTAAAGACATTCCTGTGAGGTCCCTAGGATATCCAATGATGTCATTTCAGGACATCTTCGTAAAAACAGGTCGTCCGAGGGACGTGTTTTTTTTTATCCTGCGAAGTGCAAAGTATATCCCAGGGTAGAACTAATGTCCGCGAATTGTCTGTTCTCAATTGGTCCTAAGGACGTCCGATCATTCATATTTAGGCTTTATTTTGGACAATCGCGCTGTAAGGTTCCCAAGACGCTAAAAGGACAATACTTCTAAACGGCCTAAAGACATTCCAGTGAGATCCCTAGGACATATGTGACTGTTCCGGCCCTCTTTTGGACATACAGATCATTGCTCCCCAGGACATTAAAACTACAACATATTTAAATGCCCACAGGACGCTTCCCTCATTAGAATGATATCCCAAGGATGTCAATGAATTATTTGTTTATCCTCCCATGTCTTTGAGACTATTTTAGAATATTCCCATGACTTCTTTTAGATATTATTCGGTGTTTATACCCGCAAGATGCAATTTTAATACATCAATTCAACAGTAATTTGACTTTTTTTTTACATGTATATAATTCCTCTGATTATATGTTCTAAAACAGTTATCTTGTAAATGTAAATTTGTAGCTTGCAGCAAAAAATACTAAGATTTTAACCAAATACTACTTTGAAAAAGAAGTATCCACAAAACAGCTACAGGATTGAATAAAACCAGTTGTGAATATTTTTTTTAATGCTAACATTTTGAGCTATATAATCATATACTGAAACTTGCAATTTATCATTTGTTCATTATGAAAATGATAATAAGAGTACTTTAATGAAAATAGTATAATCGTTCTGAAACAATTTTTGCATACAATTAAATAGGGACTACTACATATATCAGCAATTTAAATATATAATTTGTCTTTAAAATCTTTATTTGAAATTTCCCTTAAGCAACCCATATTTATATTTTTAACTTCTGCTCGTTTGAAACACAAGTTATACCAACATTTCAAGTAAATAATTTAATGCACGAGGAAAATATTTTCAGCGAACTTGTGATAACTTTTGTTTCTAATTTCATGTTACCCTGGAATTTAATAACAACTGATATGACAATCACTGCTTAGAGTAAATAATTATTCATACTTTTTTTTAAAACATGTTGTACTATTGGATTCATATTCATTTTCATTTTGAATACGTCACAATACACAAGGTTTAAAATTTCAATTTCAATGAAGTGCATATATGTATATATATATATATATATTATTTTGAAAATGCCTCGAGAAATTTTACTAGAAAACAACTCTTAATATATAAATATAATTATATATATTCTATATAAAATATAATTATGATTTTTTTATTAAATGATAGTACTATAATTAAAATCGGAAATGATATAATAATTGGTTGATAAAGAGTTCTCAGTTTCAGAATCAGAAAAATCATAATAGAATAAAAATTGAAAAAATAAAATAAACACGGTTCAGAAGTTAAAACCTTTTTTTATTATTGAAACAAATTCGTACATAGTTATAAAAATCATGGAGATGGGAAAGTTTTTCATCACTTTCGCTTTCTCCTTCTCTGGACAGGAAAAAATTATGAAAGCAAATAATTATTCACATGTTTTGAAGTAAAAACAGGATGAAAAGTGCAAAGAGAAAATAAATAATGATTTAACTCTTTGAAACTTCCCTTCACCTAGCTTTGTTTCCTAACAAAAATTACCCCCTCCCCCCTCCAAGTATTTTTCGGTTTTATGAGAATTACTTTTTGTTTTGCAATAGTTTATTTTAATATATTGTTTGTCAAAACCCTAAATACCATTACATGATTTAAAGTACAAGTAATATATTTCTATGACTACTGAAAATGATATCCATGACAATGATAAATAAAGTGGTTTGCTTTTATGTATATTATTTTTAATTAAATTTTTATTACTATTAAGCATCCTAATGATGAGAATAAATTTTCTTACAATTCATAAAATATTGTTCAAAGAAATCCTAGAATTCAACTATTTAAATACAACAAATGACAAACAACTTTTAAAAATATAAATAAAGAAAATACCAGTACGGACAAACTGATATAAGAATAATTATTAAATACAGTAATTCAGGGAAATTTTGAACCTTGGGGGGTAACATTGAACCACGTCATATTTTTTAGTATATTTGACTGAACTTAAAAATTAAGAGTAGAAAACTGAGTTATAACCTATTTGGCTGAGTGTAGCACTGGACCTTCTATTTTATTTAGTCAACTATACTAAAAGAAATAACGTTTCTCAAAGTTACCCTGAATGACTGTAGTACACATACGTATAGTGTTTAAGATTGCCTGATAGTTTTTCTGGGTTTTTCCTGATCGTTAGGCAAATAGCAAAATTGTGATTACAGCACTCTACAAACAGGTAATGATACATAAGAAATTTATATGAAGTTCAAAATAATAACACAGACATTTAATGTAGAAAAATTATAGTCCAAAAGCAGCCAACTTAATAAAAGTATATAAACAGAAATAAAAAAGAATAGTTTAAAATGTTTTTTTTTTAAGATAGAAAAAAATTTCTACTCAAATTGAATGTTAAAGGGTTTTTCATTTTTGCAATCAGATGGTGTAGACTTAGGGAAAACATGAATATCACTGGGTCTACGTTCTATCATATTAAATCTACTTAACAACTTAATTACATAAGATTCTTGATCCATTATCAAACTATCAGACGTGAATGTCAATCTAATATACTTAAGAATTCAGAAACACTTTATGATTTTGACATGTTAATCTCTTTAGATAGTAAAGAAATAAGTACTTTAATTTCATTGACCTTTGGGCCTGCTGCTAAATATCATCTACATAAAGAGCAATTATAATTTTATGATTATCACTGTTACGAATAAAATACAAGGTCTATTATCAAGAGATTGAAAATTAAATTTTGAAACAAATTCAAGAAATCTCTGAAACCATTGACGAGGTGACTGTTTTAATCCATATAAACTATTTTAAAGTTTACATTTTCGTCCACTGTTATCATCATATCTTGGGGCTGATCCATAAAAACAACTTCATTTAACTTACCATTTTAGAAAGCTGTTTTTACATCTTAAGCAAATGCATGCAAATTTTCATTTAAAATCATCACAAGCATTAAACGCAAAGCTTCCATACTTATCACAGGGGAAAATGTTTCACTGTAATCCACTCCTTTTCGCTTAAAGCTACGCGAAACAAGACGTGCTGCTCAGGAATCCACAATAAACTCATTCTTTATAACATTTCAAGAAATGAAACATACTGCTGAAAAAAGCACTATTTTCTTCATTTGAAAGTTTAACAACTTTCAGTTACGTTTAAAATGTACCCAATTTGCCACAATTATTTATTATTTCTTCCAAATTTCACATGCACTGGTTTCATCTTTAAGTGATATTAGAATGCTATCACTTAGTAGTGAGAACATGAAAGCATACGCCGCTTCCAAACAGAAAAATTCGTTTTCTGTCGCCATCAAAAAGCGATACTCCACAAAGTTCCTTTTCAGAACACATCCTGTCCGATAAAAACAAAAATTAAAAGCAAATTTCTCTAACAAAACCACAACGAAACGAATGGATTAAGGTTATGAAAACATCTGCATATTACTGTATTCGAGAACCACGTTCTGCTGATAATAGACAAAATAACATCTTGAGCTATACATTTAACAGATACAGTACAACTGACGACACAAAGAACATGATAAGTATTTATAAACTTTGGTGGATTAACCGTCTGAGTCAGAACAGAATTGACGCCAGCTCATTGCCTTCAAGGCCAAGTATTGAGAGATCTCTTGCGGTTTTCGAGAAAATATTTCTCGTACTTATAAGAAAATATGCGTAAATATATTATGCGGAGTAAAATTAATCAACTTTATATCAGCAGTAACTTGAGAAAACATAAATTGATATTAATTTTCATTCAGTTTTTCCTATTTTTGCTTGAAATAGCAAAGATTTCAATTTTTTTTTTAAAATAACAAACCTGTTTTTTTCTTTAATAAGCCGTTAAATAAAGAAGGAAAAAAAATCTTCCAAGTTGACAAAGATATCCTAAAAACGTATCATTTAGTTCAAAGGCGGGATATCTTTTGAATGAAATCCCTGGGACATCCGAAAAGAAAATCCTTAGTACGATCTGAAAGAATGCGGATCACTTTTGGACATCCAAGCTAAACAAAATGTTAGGTACAAGGACGTCATGCTTGACGCGTCTATGGATGTCAAAATGTGGACTTCCTTAGACTTACGATAAAAATTGGATGGTTTATGTGAAATTTTACAATTTCGGAGAAAATATTTCTTATGTCTTAAATACAGCAGGCGTAAATATATTATGTGCAGGAAAATTAATCAATTTTTTATCAGCAGTTAACTTTAGAAAACATAAATCAACATTATTTTTCATGTAGTTTTAACTATTTTTGCCTGAAATGGTAAAACGTTCAACTTATTTTTTAAATATTAAACCTGCTTTTCTTCTGGTAAACCGTAAAATAAAGAAACAAAAGAAAAAAATTACAAAATAAAAATTGTCTTCTAAGTTGAGAAAAATATCCTACAAACGTATGATTTAGTTCAAACTCGGGATATCCTTTGAGCGCAGTCCTTAGGACATCCGAAAAGAAAGTTCGTGGTACGACCTGAAAGGATGCGGATCACTTTTGGACGTCCGTAGGTAAAACACAAAGTGGTCGTTACAGGGACGTCCGGTCTGACCACTACGCGGGATATCCTTTGAGTGCAGTCCCTAGGACATCCGAAAATCAAGTCCGTGGTACGACCTGAAAGGATGTGGTTCACTTTTGGACGTCCGTAGGTAAAACAAAGTGGTAGTTACAGGGACGTCCTGTCTGACCCATCTGAGGATGTCTAAATTTTATCGGTTTTGGCATCGGACCAGATTTGGACGTTCTGGACATAAAATGGACATCCAAAGGACGTTTTGTGCTGTCTGGGTTAAGCATTTTTTTACTTCTTTTCCATTCCGTAACATCCATCTATCTATATTGAAGATACGATTTTGCAAACAAATTGTTCTTAGTTTCTTTTATTTCTTGTATCATTCAATTTGAAACTAAGAATTTTTATTCATCTGTAATTATGAATTCGTATTTTAAATATTTTCCGTATTATTTTCTATATAACTCAGCTTAAAACTTGAATATTTGTCACAAAATTCTACTTATTAATTAGTATTTGAATAGATGTAATTTAAGCATATACATTGTTCAATGAGAAAATACAGGATATTACGTAATTCCACTAATTATTTTGTGTCTACAATTAAATATTTTGTATCATAAATATGCATCAGACACTTTTACGTAATCAGCTAAATCAGATCCTCAATAAGGACAACAGATGTTTCAATCATTTTAATAAATGGAATCAATTTTTCCTATGTCAATGAAGTATCAAATAGTAGTACGTATTTGAAAAAAATAAAACGATTTTTTTGATGCAATATATATATATATATATTAATTGAAGAATACAAGCATGAGTTCAGCGCATTGTAATCATCTGCATCATTTTGTGTATCAGAAATGATAGTAACCGAAAAAAAAATTTACCGCGCGCGTACTAAAGATACAAGAAAGGAAAAACGGTTCTCCGCTTAACGCCGTTTGACACACGAAAACGATTACACTAAAAGCTGTCTTTCCACAACTGCATGTGTGTGTGGTCCTTCCTGTTTTTCCCATTATGCTACCCCACTCTGAAAGAAAGCAGCCTTTCCAGAACATTAGAGATGCTACCCACGTGCCCTTGGCAATTGTTTTCCTTTGGTACGCTGGGGAGATAGTATCTGTTACTCTCATTCAGAGATACATATTGAGTAAAAGGTCAATATTGACAGCCAATGTTGAACGCTGTGGGGGTCGATGAGGGCTTACTCTAAATATGAGCATCATATTTAGTCAAATATGAACTCAATTCCGAAAGAAGCCGAATGCTTCCTGTTTCGGAGAGGAACCTTGGGACTTCCAAGTTGATATTCAAAACAGAGATGGTGGGTTAAAATTTAAACATTTTGATTAGAAGTCTAAGAATCTATCTAATAAAAACAGTATTTGATAACAGAATTTTATATTACTATTAATTTGTATTACTATATTATACTGAAATTTATATTACTATATTACTCGTTATTGTAATTATTACTATTTTCAAAATGCGAAACACTGAGCATTGCACTGTTACGTAGTGATCTAATACTGTAACGTATTAAGAATCATCTTACGCAGTAAATTCAATGACTTTTGTTACTTTTTATTCCTCATTTCGTTGATTATTATTGAAATGGGATTTAATTAAACACTTCCCAGGAATGAATTAAAAATTGTTCATTGCATTTGTGTTTTATGTCGGACTGCAATAACTTCTTTGTACTAGGCTCAAACTATTTCTATTGATATGTATGTTATGTCCGTTTATTTCCAGGCAAGTTGATCTTCTCGTAGATAATGATAATTCGATACAAAAATTTTAGAAAAAAAATATATATACTTTGGCAGAAAATGTAACGTATAATCGTGCTAGTTTTCTCAGTATAGCAAACGACATTCGTCTACCGGGAATAATATGCACTAAAAACGAGATCATCTGAAATAGAACATAATACAAACAAAACTTTTAAAGGCAACAGCACCCGAGCCCTAGTATTAATAAATTAGGCCCGTTCTGCAAATATAACAGCCGATTTCATCCCTGTCTGGAGCGTTAGCTTTAAATAAGAACTTATACTCAAATTTTTATTTTCAACTAAGTACTTATTTACCTTTAAACATCCTCGGCTACTATTTTCATTTCTAGAATGCGGAAGTTAATATTTCCAATGCTCAACCATGTTTTTAAAGAAGTTCACATGCTTCCGAAGAAAAAAATCTAAGAGAATTTCCACGACGGTGAATATTTCAACTCAACAATTGCAACCTCTGCTATATTTCACTTTTTCGCGTCATAAGATCACACTTTACCGTATACAAACTATATTCCACATTAGAATATTCACCGATGTAGTGAGTGCGATTTAAATTTGATGACATATAAGCATATGAACTTAAATTGAAACGAATAGAATCAACATAAAAATATATCGAGAAATATGTAGTAGTGTTAGTTTACGTTCTTGTTGCATGGTACTGCATTTTCATTTTAAAAATATTAAATTTTGTTTTTTATTCCTGTTTCATATTTTTTAGTTTCCAAAATGTTTTGAATGTAAAATTAATTTTTACTCATATTACAAAAAGAAGGAAAAGAAAGCATATTTTAGTTTCCGAAATATAATATTAATATATGAGGTGGTGAGAAACATAGTGGTGTAAGTCAAGCGACTAATATTTTAAGAAAAATGGTATTTTGCATCACGGTTTTAACGTTACATTATTTAATAAGCAAAACAATGGTGCCATATGTTGATGAATTTTGAAGTATTCTTGAAATAAAGTTAAATGACATCCGATATTCTGGTAAATTGAATTAACTACATTTTCAAAAAGAAAATTCCTTACCACTATGATTCTCACCACCTCATATATGACATTCCTGTCACATTTTTAGGTAATTCTTTCCTATAAAATATTTTCTGAATTGCCTCTTCCCAATTGCGTAATGTAATCGAGACCAATTTAAGAATTGTATTTTAAGTGTAAGGGTGGGTGTGTCCCAGACATTTTTATCAAATTTTAACTATATGACTATGTACCTTTTGTGCGTATTTTACAAATCTTATTTTCAAAATTTACTTAAAAGCTTCTTTTGATTTAAATGCAGAGTTGGAGAGGAAGGTGTTTAAGAATCTAATTTCACTGATTCATTATAGCTAATTTTCTTGTTCTATTTATTTATGATACGTTTCTGTGAATACATTCCTATAGTCAATTTATTCGAGAGTTATGTGAACCTTGATTTCTCTTCTTGGGGGAGGGGGGAGCAGGGCGGTTGGGGACATTAACTGAAGACTCCACACGTTAAAGAAACGGCAACAAAGATCTTATATTTACTGTGAAACATCATTTTAACACTTGACACGGTCTAGACTAATAAAAAAATTATGTCTGCATTAAAGTACATGGGATTTCATGTTTCTAACAGTTGCATTCTTTTTCAAGAACATGGAATTTTATTATCGCTTATGTCAAAACAAAATCATGGAAGGCAGAATTAATTAACAGGAACTCTTTCTGAAGTGTACAGAACATTAAACAAACAAAAGTTAAGGAAACTCCTGGGAACTCAGAGTAGTATCTTATCTTAAAAATTGGATAAGTTTCATTAATCAAAATTCTGAAACTGATACGGAGGAAAATAATTTTATTTTACTTAAAAAGTTAATTAAACCACCTTATAGACATTTTAATTATAAACTTGAATCTTCCTTGAAAAGATAATGTTAACATTTAGTTCCTTGAGATAAAATTTGAGCAAATTATGCAGATTTTATTGAAATGCGTAAAACGTGAGATTCATTTGTCACTATAAATTATATCAAAAGTCCGTTGTCATTTTGGGAATTTTGGCGTTACAGGCGTCATATGAGGTGAAACTTAAGTTAATTTCTGTCATGAATGATATTGTATGTTTCATGAAATAATTCTGTCAAAAAAGAAATAGTCTTAATTAAGTTCTTGCCTAATTACATTTAGAAGGAAATTAAACCTAAGTTTCGTTTCCGGTAAATGTGATCCTTTTTTTTTTTTGATAAATTGGTGAAGAAGAATGAGAATTATACATTAGTAGCATCCGTGCTGTAGTAATATGCAATCAATGGCTGGAACCCCCCCCCCCCGCCCCTTTATATGGATAAAATATATTTATTTTAAAATTTGTGGCCGAAGTATGGTTGCTGGTGTAGTTGTCTTTTAGCTATTTTTTTCTCTCTTTTTTAACTTGTTTGAAATACATTAACTACTCATGTATTTAGATAAATTTTGAAGTAGAAAAATCAAATTTTAATAATAAGATAATTAATAAAAAACTATTATTGAGAATTAACTGGGAAAACTATTTGGGGCTTTTCATCGTTTAAATCAGTGTGTAGTTTTCGGAACTTATAAACAACAATGATGACAATCAAAATATGCAAGCCTGTTTCCTTAACGCAAAACACATTGAACCCTACGTGCTTATAACTGTGAACACTTAAAAACTGAGTAACTCTTGCAAAGTGCAGATGGGGAGAAAAAAAAGACAAGAAAAGAAAGTATTTTAAATAATGCATTTGCTTTTGTCTATCACATACAATTATATGCGACTGCGCAGTTTAGAGAAGACATCAGTGTAAGTAAATTAATCGAGGTTCATTTTCTGTTTTACACACCATCTGCTCTTATATGACCATAGTTATAAAGAAAGAAAGAAAACAAAAAGGAGATTTCGCGGAAAATACTATGTGTTAACCTGAACTCTGCAGAAGAAGAACTGTCTGCAGCAGAAACTGAACTCTAAAGAACGAAATGCAAACTAAATTGAGATTAGTTTCCTTTTCGGAAACCAGCTGCTCGATTGTCCCAGAGTTGTACATAAAAGACAGTAAGAAAAACTTGTTTTTACTGCATATAATCTATTTGTAAACTTAAAGAAAACGTTGATGTAAGCTCAAAGTAGAGGTTTCTATCGCTAACAAAATAAATAAGCTGGCTACTTCTATGTCTACCTAGCCCCATGCAACTGCAATATGAAATTATACTGAAAAGAAGGTTCTTATAAATGGACACATGTGCCGATCATCCTCCGTGCCTGTAATTGGGAAAAAATGGAAGATTTAATAACTCCAACTGAATCTAAAGATAGAGGTAAATAAATATGAAATTTAACCTATTGCAAACAAAACGTTTCGCATTATGAGCCATATGCCAAAATAGTAGTAGCAAGTGTGGTTGCGCAGGTTCTTGCCAGATCAGCGGTGTATTCCTGCGTCACCAATTCTTTGCAACGTACAGTATAATGATACTCAAGCATTTTACTGTACGTAGCAAGGAAATTAGTGACACAGCATGAGCAAGGAATTAGGGACACAGCTTGAACAGGGAATGAGCAAGGAATTAGTGACACAACATGAGCAGGAATGATCAAGGAGTTAGTGAAACACCTTGAACAGGGAATGAGCAAAGAATTAGTAACACAGCATGAACAGAGAATGAGCAAGGAATTAGTGACACAGCATGAGCAGGGAATGAGCAAAAAATTAGTGACACAGCATGAGCAGGAAATGAGCAAGGAATTAGTGACACAGCATGCTCAGGAATAATTCTGAATAGCTAAGTACAAGCATTGTATTAAGCCATTTAGGGTTTTTGAAAAACTGCTTGAAAGCTTAATACAAGATCTGACTACAAATGAGTGCATTATAAGTTAGGATGAAAATTTATGATCAATTCTTTTCTGCTTTAGTTGCGGAGCTGCTTGACCGGAATAACTCGCCAAGTCGCTACACATTCGAAAATTATCGCTTGACATTACGGTGCGATTTCTTTTTTTTTTTTTCGTTTGAATGTTAACCAATGATAGATGTTAAAAAAAGAATTTCAAAAACATTTTTGTGCTTTAGCACAGGAAGGGAGTGGCACTTGTCTTACTTTGCAATTTAAATACAGCTATTTTTAAACGGCGAAACAGTTCTGGGAAGGAAACAGTTGCTTAGAGCGGAACATTTGCTGTTTGCCGTGAATGGATGGATATGAATTAATTTCAGCTGGTTTTATTCACAGCTATTTCTCGTGGAAAGAAATGGAGCTATTATGGCGGAGCCTAATACATCATAAATTTGCGATGAAAGTTTGTTGGCTTTGTTTCGTTGATTCTAAAGGCAGTGTACATTTTTTTTTTTTTTAGTCATCCTTTGAAATTGCTACAATGCAAATAAAAACTTTGGATGAAACTGTTAGACAATGATTAATTAAGCTACTTTATCTAAAATTGAGTTATTTGCTGAGGGAAAGTTGTTAAAATATAAAATATTTTAGTTTCTTTTTGGTTTTATTGACTAATACCAATTTACCGTTTTAATGATCGTTTCATTTCGTTCGATTATCACGTTTGTTGAGCAGTTGAGAAGTAGAGGTTTCAAATTGAAAACGCTTATGAGTTACTTTTTAGTCTTTAGAAGGAAATAAACTTAATAAGATAACATTGTTCCCTAAATTGCAAATTATATGGTTCATACAGTATCTAAAAATATATTGCAAAATCCGGCAGGGGGGGGGGGGGAGTCGATGCCTCCCCAGCTTAAATTATATTTTATGTTAAACGACTTATCAGTGGTAAATTCTTGAAGACTATTTTGAATTATATTTTAAGTACATTACTTTAAGAAGAAATTTTTTACCCTACCCCTCGTACTAAGTTCTTGCAATTCAAGTTTTATGTACGTTATTCAGAGATGATTGCTTTGCTACAATCAACCAAATCCAATCAAACATAGACCTTATCTTATCCGTTATAAAGTTGATACATCCTTGCTTTCAGTTCGTAAAAACAAAAACAGAAAATCTGTCCTTTTTTGCTTGGTGTTCATGTGATTCGTAAAAATTCAGAACTAAAAAACTGTATGCGAACCCTAAGTTTAGCAATTTCATTAAAATAGGTCACCCTAGATCTTGACGTTGTACATACACAGATTGTTGATTTAACCGTTATACTGAATATAGCTAGATGTAACACTCATGTGTAACTTAGCTATCGTTGAATTAACACTCCCATGAATATTTATATATATTGCCTGAATATGTGAAATAGCAATCCTATATTTAACAATTGCATTCAATATAGCAAATCTATATTTAACGAATATATACGATAAGCAACTCTTGCTGCATCGATTGTATAAACGTAATGATCCTTATACGAACGTTCATACGTGACAGAATAATACCGAGTTTAACAATTTCATGCATTAAAGAGATCCTGAGTCTATATATAGTACTCTTATACAATATACATGTACCAATGTTGTGTTTAACAGTTACAATGAATAGGACTCCTGCCTTTAACAAGTTTATGTTGCTTAGAAATTTTAAGCATATACATATATTCATTGATTCTGGACTTAGATGCGCATATGAATAGATTTGAGCTTTAACAAACATATTCTACTCTTCATTATTGTTGTTACCATCGGTTCATACTACCAACATTCTTTTATTTTGTCTCAATTGTGTACTAACAAAAAAACTCAATATTTACCTGAAACAAATTTTAATAATGAACATGAAATGAAAAATAAAGAAAAAAAATCTTCGAAACAATATCTGGATATATGTAGCATTTCCAACTAAAAATGAACTAGAAATAAATTTAACTTTAACAAAAATTGGTTAATACTTACAAGTAAAAGTATTTTAAAAGCTAAATGCAATGAAAAGAATGCCCTAAGTTTTAATAAGTTTAATTATGAAAGGTGATTAAGAAACTATTAAATTACTTGATTAGACATTAATTGAAACTAACTCAATTAAAAATAGAAAATTCAATTACATTTTCCCGGTATTATGTGTAAAGTTTGTCCGTAAGCGTCATTAACAGGCCCCGAAAGTTGATGATAATATATTTTTGCCGCATTTTTTTGCATTTTTCGAGCTTTTTCTTGTTTTGGAGCATTTGTTAAAGAATTTTACAACATTTTTTCTATTAGATTTTTTTTCTCCATTTTTTAGAACATTTTTCTCTTTTACCTTTTTTTTTAATTTTCGGACTAAAATTTTGCTCTATTTATTCATCAAGTTTTACAAAAACAAAAAAACAAAAAAAAAAGTTTGGTCAGCGGTAGAATCGCGAATCTATTACTACAAAACCACAACACTGGATGAAAGCAACTTGAAGAAAACTAAGAATTTTTAACGCTGAAAAAAAGTTGCTGGTGTTTTAAAAGGAAGTGATTCAGTGTGAATTTAAAGAAAATATTTCTCCGTGAATGCTTCTATTTATTTATTTTAAATTTGTCAAGACATTGAATGATATTTTTCAAGATCTAAAAACTCACTTTCGGATGTGTTCTTTGATAATGTAAAAAATATTCTTAATTATTCAAAGTAATTTAGATTCTCTCATTTGAAGTATTAAAATTGTCAAAGCATACGTTTCCCAATTATTGGTTGGTATGCTTTTATTTTTTATTTATTTATTTTTTCAGAAAGTCATTTGACGATAGTGGTGTTACAATTTTTCAAAAACAAAAAAAAAAAAAAAGTTTAAACCCCTTCAATCGAGATTTTAAGTGCATTTTTTGAGTTTTAGTGCCTTTTTTGTGTCAGTTCTGGTAAATTTTCGAGCATTTTTAGGATTTTTTTAGAGCATCAACTTTCGAGGACTGGTTATCATATCATTTTAAAGTTTATTAGAATTAGTGAAATTAATCGTGAAATTAATTTATTGATAATATGTATACTGAATATTATTTTCTATTTCAGGTACGTTACTACTCTTTTGAAATACATCTCATTTGGTGAGTTTTATTATGCATTTATGATGAAAGATAATGGTATGCAATTATTATATGTGTGTTAAGAAACGCTAAACTAAATCTTCTAGTAACCGATATGTCCCTGGAAAGTAAGGGCGGTTTAATTGTTTGATATTACATTGCAAAATTATACGTCATCATCCTTTTTTACGAGTATCATGAATCTGTGGAATTTACAGCAGAAAAGCGTACTCTTCCGTAACTGAAAGTAGACCCTCAAGGTTTTGCTGGGGAGGCAAAATATTTATTAAATGTAAATAAAACGGTACTTATAAAGCACGTAGAGATGTTGCAGTGACTAAAACAAGCTACGCAATGAAAAATAATGCATTCTATCCTATCATCTATGTTCACATTAAAAAAGAAAATAACTGATTCAGGATAACTTTTAATCATATTTTCAACAATTGATCATTTATGAATGTTGCGTGACGAGTGTTTTTCCCCCGTCAGCAAACATTTGAAGCTTCTTTATTTCACCCATTTAAAAAAAAATAATTCAACAAGCATACTAATTTGATAAATCCTTTCCTTTACATGAAATTTCGGAAATGATTGATTAACAAATCAACTTACGTAAAATTTAACAACTTAAATGCGAGTGTTGGTAGTATACATCAGAATGCGTAATCGCAAGAAAAATTATTTACACTTGCATGCGTAATAATTTATACCACTGGGATGATTCTTCGACGAAATCTATATATAAATAGGCAAAGTACCGTAATAAATTAACTTTGTGCTAAGTAAACTGTAATAAAACATTTTCACGTTAAGAAAGCACTGTGCATGAAATGAACCTTGTATACATATATGTATGCAATGCTATGTAATTTATGTATCCAAATGCTCGTGATAACTCGAACTTCAATGACTCGAAATTTTCGATTACTCAACAGAAAGTATTTTCCCCTTCACTTTTATCACTTTTTAATGTGATTTAATCTCTTTAATTCGAAATTTATCTTTCCTATTCTCTATGATATATATATAGTTATATATATATATATATATATATATATATATATAACATCACAACCCATTTTTTCAAAAGAAAAACAAATGATCATCAAATTGCTGAAACTAAATATGAAGTATTGTAAGTGTAAATTTGTGATCAGTTTTGTGTGATGTAATATGCTTCCTTTTGTTGAAATAATTTTCCTTTGATTTTCAATAACTCGAATTTTTGTTATCTCGAATTACTGCTTTACCCTTCGACAACGAGAGCTGACTCTATACAAAAAAATATAAGTATTGTTTATGAAGAAAAAAATTTATATAAATTTTTAATGTTGAAATATTATCTTAAACAGCTTAAAAGGACTTCATAAATAACATTTTAATGCCATAGTTTAATTTTTCTTACAGCTAAATTTATCGCAAATTACTTGGTGTTAGGCGTTCATACGGCAAATCCATTTAACGTTAAATTTCCGAGCATAAATATTTGTTTGCATCTATTGATAGCAAAAACGAAAATAATTTTACACAGTTTACTCACCAAATGAAATGATTGTTATCGCTCAAGGCAAAAAAGTGAAGAAAATGAAATAGCTATATATTTGATCTTTTTTCAACCACGCCTCTCTTCTCTAGAATAGTGGACATCGAATTTCGCACCATTCTTAAAGTATCCTTTTCTTGGGAAATTAACAATTTTTGCCCACATGTTTCTTTTGTTGAAGCTTTTGCGCTCCAAAAGCGTTTTATTTAAAATGCAAGGTGCCACTCGACGCCATTTTAAGCCACGTATTTTAGCTATTCAAAGTAAATATATCATATTTGGCTTTGGCAATAAATTGGGACATGATGCCACTGAAAACATTTTACCCGTATTTTATGTGTTTTGCACAATCAGTGTTTTTATATATTTTTTCTTCATTTTAGAAAATTTAATACAAGACTTAAATTATATTATTTGCGGTATTATTGTAAACTGTATTCTCAGAAACAGATTTTTTTAAAACTTTTATTTCAAATACCCTATTGATTGGCCCATAATCTCAAGCTACAACCTTGATTCTTTAAAATATTCCTTTGCATGTAGTCGATTGAGCAAAAATGCTCAAACGACTTTTTAAAATCAATGAAATATGCTTGGCAAGCAAACTGTAGGGAAAATGGAATAACTAAATCTGGAAGGACTGTAAAATGTACTATTTGACCTAGGGGTGCTACATGTAATTAAATCACTCATTGTTGAACTCTATACAATGCATGGCTACTAGGAAGTCATAGTTGCACTACCTTTTTCGTCTGATTTTTACTAAAAAAAATAAAATTACCCGCTGTTACCCCAATAGTACTCTAAAAACTCAGTCTCACTCTAGGGCCAGGTGGAATAAAGTGGTCATAGAATCCCCGTTTTTACTTTCTGTGGTCAATAAATATAACAAATTGTTCAAAACCTTCAGGTTGTTTTTGTGATATTTTACGTTACATTATTAAAGTACACATCGCATTAAATTTTGGGAAAAACAATTTAACACTTAATTGTTTTACCCAATTTTTACACTTGACCCCATGGGGTAGGGTAAAGTGAGTAGTGCATAGGGTAGAGTGGGCACAATTGAAAAAAAGACACAAAATAGTCAAAACAATTGAAAAAGGACACAAATTACTATTACTTATTAGTAATAACTATAATGCTTAAAAATACTCAAAAAGCTTCATCTTCAAAAGGAAACAACATTATTTAATAAAATTAAATTTATTAATGTCTAGTATGGAATGTAGCCCCATCTTCGTAACGTCTCGTAAGGTATTCTGGTCTATTCCGCTGGTGTATACATGGTCTTAAAACAAAGATATGTACCAAAACATTTTAGGATTGTGGAGACCGGGGTTAGTTAGCACAGTATGGCACTTTAAAATTTTTCTAATTTTTTGGTTTGAAGATATTTGAAATGTAAAAAGTGGGTAATGTATGTACACCTTTTGGCTCCAAATCGCACATACAATTGATTCAATATATTGTTGCCACTTTCTGTGAAAAATGTTTTTCCTTGTCCAACCAACCTACCCCGGTATCGGGGTTAGTTGGCATAGGTAGTGAGGTAAGTTGGCATAAGATGTGATGCAAGCGTTTTTACTCGTCTTTATGTAAGGTGCAATTAGAAAGAATGTTAATGTGCTTGAAATTGAACACTGCATGTGTCAAAAAAGAAAAAAAAACAACGCATTTTTATGCACACAAAAATTATATTTACAAAAATGTACAAAGCATAAGAAGTCAAAATCAAATCATCCAGTTAAGTTACATGGCAACTGAATAAAGTGCTGGGTCACTGCTTATCGTAATGGGTGGTTCAATTTTTTTGATGATTTTATTAGATTTGTATCAGATTACGTCCATGTTTTCAGGCCACCACCAGTTTCCCTTATATTTCTCCATTGTAGATACTTTGAATTTGCCATTCCCAATTTCCGTAATTTTCCCACGGTATACCCTGCAAAGGTATTTCACAGCTACATAGTCCCTGCAATGAGACCCCCAACATCAGTCTTATGACTCTGAGTCCCTTTGACCTTTTTCTCGTTTGTGTTTTTGACACCAACCTCACTCTGCAAAGGCAAAATTCCTTCTTCCTCATTATTATCACTGCTCGACCTCAATCCAAATCCACCCAAACTATTATCACTCTCTGAATATTCAATCTCAAAATCCTCCTCCTCATCAGTTGAGCTAAGTGCACATTTCATATTTTTCTTTGCCTTCTTTGCCGATTAAGTATTTTTTAATCCTGGTCTAAACTTTTTTTTTTTTTTGTGTTCACTTTGGATTTTCTTCCTTCTTCTGTTCATCTTCCAGCAGCTCTTTTTCAGGTGTACTTGTCAGGATGGCAGAGTATCTTTTTTGTGGCCACGCCGTTGGGTATTACTACTCGTGGCTCTACTTTGAGGAACGGCCTAATATCTTCAGGAGATAAGCTCTAAGGTATCCCTTTAAGTGACTGGCTTATGAGAAGAAGGTCAGAGAGTAGAAAACATCTTCCGTATTTATATATAGATAAAAATAATAATAATTTAGTATGAAGTAGCCTATATCTAACTATAATTAGGTCGGTATGAATGTTGGCATAGCTATGTCAACTTACCCGTTGTTGCGGGGTTAGTTGGCATACCCAGCCAGCTTATGTCAACTAGCCCCTATGCCAACTAACCCCAACACGGCAAGTAAAATAAACATAGCGACCAAAACAAGTGTTCATCAACTACAGCAGAAATGGACTTATAACCTCTTAGCTAAATGCCCAAAGATACTAAAAACTTGTGAATGTTATCTCTGTATGGCTACCCTACTGTACAAAACGACAAATACTGAATAATCAAAATTTTACTTACTGATATGAAAATCACGTTTTCAATCCTTCCTCTCAAGGCAATGGCTGGATCCAACTGCCGTTCTCCTGCAAGATGGACGTTTCAATGACGATCAGGTGACAGGCTCAGTGACAGGCTCTGAATCAACCGTGGATTTTTTTTTAAATCACAACGCCAACTAACACCGGTCTCCCATACATATTGGCATTCTTTACTTTAATACATAAATATCAGTCTGCAAATTTGTCTCTTAACCTCATATAATAAGACAAAACTATGAAGTCAAAAGTTTTCCTTGACAAAATTTAAAGAGATAAGCCACTAATCTCAGGCCTGCGATTGATTGAGATTGCCTGAGGTTTGTGGCTTATCCAATGAGGTTTAAGCACATGTGATGCTTGATATATAAGGACCAGACTTCTGCCTTGACTTCATTCTTACTCTGAAGAAGCCTGAAACATGTCAGGCGAAACGTCAGCCAGAAATATCTTGGTTGGACCACGGCCTATTAGCCCGCAAAATAGTATGTTTGGTATGGACACCGGCCGTGAAAGTTCCTATATTCATAAATATTTCATTTACTTACAAATCACGTGACACACATACCTTAAGAACACATACATATGACTCACAACACAATCCTACCAATAACGGTATTTAAAAATGAGCGAAATTAATCCGTAATTAATTTTAAAAAAACTTAACACGAAAGATTTATTATTAAAACTTAAATAACGTAATTAAGAAACAATTTTTAAACATTCAGTGAATATGTAAATTAACTGAACACAGCTATTAAAATAATTATATTTTCTAAATATATTCATAATTGGCACAAAAGTGAAGTAAAAGACTAAAATTATAACGTTACTAAGAACTATGTATGTATCATGAAAAGTCAACAATACATCACGAATGTGATTTTCTTACTATTTTGTGTTAAATTTATCCTCTATAGATTTTGTAATTGAATTTACTTAAAACATTTAAGTGTAAGCTCTGATCTGCAATCATAAATATTCCAATTCTTTCGTTTTTAATCTAGTTTCCACATTTTGTTCCAACATTTTCTGTTCTCATTTGTTTGAATTTATATCAATTTGAGGAAATCCGTCTCATCTTAATATGATATTTTTTGATTATATCTAAATATTTTCGATTTCTCCTAAACTGAGAAATTTTTGTTTCCTGTCTAGACATGAAGTTTTGTGAAATTGAGTTTGAAGTGAAAATTATGATTAATTTTGAGCTTTGGAGATTGTTTACTTATTGAAATAAAATATATTTTTCATGTTAAAATCTTCATACATTTTTTTTTCGAAAAAACAAAAGATTGACGAGATGTTAGTGTCTACTACTTCTATACATTTTTTTTACTTCTATTGTATCAGTTTTGTTGCATCATATGTGACTACAGTTGATGAAATATTTATTTAAAAAATAAACAAATAAAAACATTACATTTTAACTTTTAAAAGATTAGAACAACATGAATCCTTTTAATAAAACGTTGTGAGTAGTTTGATTTACCTAATTTATTTCGTAGATTCTTACAAATAAGGGAAGTCTATAATATTAAATGTCTCTGTACCTTACGTAAAGTCAAAGAAAACTAGCTACCCGGGGGAAGCATATTTTAATCAACCCCGGAATCAAAAATGGCATACGTTTTCTTCTTCAATCATTTTGATATCATACATTGCAATATCAGTAGATGGCACACAGAAATTCTGCGAAGAAGTACGTCTATATTTGTTGTCCAATATTTTTTTTTCTAATGTTACTTTTCATCTTGAAATACATCAGTCTATAAAAGGACTAGGGCTTGTCATTTAAAGTTTTTCCAAAGGGTCAACAGTCATATAAAGTGCGTCACAAAAATATCCGTACAATAAACAAAAAGTAACTTCTTGTATACAGTAGCACACTGATGATTTTGTTTTGGGGAAGGGGACCAAAGTCATGATCACATACATACCGGATTTGCTGGATATCGGGTATCCGGTATCCTTTCTCTGACGGATTCGTACCGGATGTCCGGCTGTGATGCTTGACGTTTTTTTCTCGTGAAGCGCTATCTATGACAAAAATCCGCCAGTAAAAAAAAAGAGAGAGAAAAAAAAATTTTGAGTTCTATCCATATCCGCAAAAATTTTTTGTTGCACAATTACTCCTTTCAAATAAAGTTTTGAAATTGTATAGAACTTTGTGTGATACTTTGTACTTGTACGTACATATGTGTATAGACATATATAATGTGTGTGCGTTTATAATATTATGGGTTTATAGGTTTTATATTGCTCCCACTCACTGAAGAAAATAACAGTACTCTCGTGTTGCATTGTTATTTACCTATTCTCGTTATTACTTGTTCAATTTGTTTCTGTTTGTTACATGCCCTCAGTGTTTTCTCTTTCTAATTCCTTTTTCATATCTATCTGTCCAATATATAAATATATTCATACATAATTCGTTAAAACGAAGAAGCAACTGCATCCTTCCGATTCTACTAAGTGAAGGGCCTAAAAGACAGCAGAATTATTGGAAAATCAGTATAGGACGAAAACATTCCAATAGTGTAAGTGCATTCTCGGTAAAATTATAGGCTATATATGACTGGACAAAGATAGTAGTGAATTTATTCGATGAAACTAGGATGACATCCGAAAAACAATCCTGGGAAATGTAAATGGAATGCAATATTATGACTATTTAATTGCAGTTTCGACAGAACCGAAATGAATAATGTAGTAACAATGAAACACATTAAAGCAATTGTGTCCGGGAATAGCTAAAGTGAAATAAAGGTATAATAGATTTCTCCTTAGGATCTGTACCTTACTTATATGCCTTTCGCAATGTCTCACGATTGTGTTTTAAGTATTTCCTCCAACACTGTCTTACACTGTAGATAGAATAAGATATTTTTGTAACGTATTTTTTATGAATTAACAGAAATTCTTTCCAAATTTAACTGCGTTTTAAGCTGTAGCATTAACAACTTTTAAAGACTTCGCAGCTTCTCTTTCTTAGAAGTAGCTTATTTCATTTGTCCGAGAAGCAGGCTCATGCTGAAATAAATATTTTGGTATTTGTAATTTCTCAAATAATTTTGTTGACTTGCAATTTATTCTATGAAGATGAAAATTTTCACTGGAAAAGTATTCTAAATCATCCGCTTTTACTTGGAAGTTTTTCTATAAATTCATCAGATCTATTTTTAATGGAATATTACCTAATGAAACTCTTTTTATTGTAAAAATAGCATTACGTGAGGACAGAATAATTTGTTTTTACGTTTTAAAAATAATTCAACCGATTAAAACTGTATTCATAATTCAATTTCAACACTATTGCACTATTTCGAGTTTTAAATTTATCATTATTATTATTTGTATTGTTGAAGAAAAAAGCCCGCAGTTATAAATGTTTGAAAAGTTTTTAAAATATCAAAGTAGCATTAGAAACATATACAATTTTTTATTTATGATTAAAATCTAAATATTGACGACATTATTGTGTAAACTAAGAAAAAAAACACAGTATGCAGTATACCAGCTTGTACAGTAAATTACAATTTTTTTAAGAATTTAAACAAATTATACTACCACTTATAATGTGTGTGGTGCTGTTGTACTTTTCTTTCGTACGAGGTAGGGCATAAGGCAAAGAGATAAATTGGAATATTCATGACGAAATATTGCGTTTTTATCCTGTACTTAAGCACTTAAATATTTAATATGATTAAGTTATTAACAATTATATAGTTCTTTACAGAGTTGTTATGAATTTATCCTAAAATGCGAATTCCACTGCAAAAGAATTTAGCGGTATGTTGCAACAAAATATGGTGCAAATTTTCTGGCTGCAAAGGATGATGTATAATTTTACTATATGTTGGTGTTTAATTGGATTTGTTTCATAAAAATATAGGGTAAAACCTGGCGAGATTGCACGGTCGAAGAGATGGCGCAGTTGAATTTTTAGAGGGAAGGCTAGGTTTGAGTGCTTTACGATTTCAGGTAGTTTTACAGCCACAACAGCGTAGTGTCTGCTTGAATTCATAAGTTTCTTCTCTGAAAATGTATGAAACGTCATTTTCATTACTTCCTTTCCAAATGTTAGGTCTTGTATGTTCATTACTGTTCCTCGTATTTTCATTGTGATATAAAAGCTGCAAGATGCTTTTTAAACAGACGTTTTTTCAGTTATTTTGACAATTTGCTCTAGTTATTATTAATATAATCTTATTATCGAAAGCCATCCCCAATGTTCGTAAACCACTCATATGCCCAATATCAGTATAAGGAGAGAATCTAAAAATAGCTGTCTTGACTTTATGCCTGCTGTATTTTAAATTGCAGCATAACTAGGAAATAATGAGAGAAATGCGTACAGAATGAATGCAGGCTATAATATTCACCAAAAGGTTGGCAAAAAGTTAACGTTTCCATCCTTTTTTTATCATATTTTCCAATTGTGCGCCAACTGTTCCAGCTTTACCTTAGTAAAATTAATCAACACCCTATGTAGTAGCCATTACCCTTTTTCAGTGTAAGAGAGAAAACATTTTTTTCACAGCTTACATACATATGACATAACATCATATAAAACGTAAAGACGGTTGGTGTAATAGTATCTTAGCATATATCGTTGTTTTCGAAGGTAACATCAATCGATACCAAAACCTTAATAGCCGATCTAGATGCTCGAAAACTTTCTTTCTATTTTCTTCTTTCGTTATCTACCTGAGGCCGTTTCCACAACAGTCGTTTTATCACACTAAGCCAATATCAATCACATACTAGTCCATCGATCAATTTGTTTGATATTGCTTAGATTTTTCCAATGCATCTTGTAGGAAGAAATAAAACTAAGCTAAAATCAAGAAGTCGCCTAAATAATCAATAATGAAGAAAGCTTTTAACTTGTAGACATTCCTTCCACCCGAAGCACATTTTTTATTTCGTTTTCTCTATTTGTCACTCAAATTTCTGAGTATACTGCACAATCTTTAAAAGCACTTCCGAGACATCTGGTCCTTTTAATAAGATTTTTCTACTCAGAGCAGAAAACTTGTAACACAATTAATTAAATCAGTGAAACAGAGATCCGCGATTTCGGGAGTTACCTGCAAAGATGTAGACAAAACATAAATGCATTGTTCTTTTCTTGTTAATTAGATTTCATCCATACAAAAGGGAAAACATGTGAGGGAGTGGAAGTTCCAACGTTAACTCCTCTCATAGTACCTTATTATAATCCTGGCGCAACTGATTACTTATTTGAATGTTCACTGCACAAAAACTTTGAACAGGGTGAAAGTCCAAGTTCTTTACGCCTTGTGTAATTCTGAAAAAAAAAAACCAAGCATTCTCGTTAATTCAAAACGTTTGTGTCTGTTTTTGGAATTAGCTGTAAATAAATAAGAGAGAATGTTTAGAAATCTATGAAGAACTACTGAAGCATTACGTTAAAGGTGTGTATTTTCCAACTCCTTTACCAAGGATAGTTAGATTTTTAATGGAAAAGGTGTATTGAGAAGAAAAGATGTTTCTTTTTTAAACATTTCCTTGTTTCAATGAAATAGCTTCTTTACTTTATATTTTCCCTTATTTTTTTTAATAGTCTACGCTTTAAAAACGGTAAAAATGTCTGCACATTCCATTTTCTGAGCATTATCTCTTTTTCCGTCGTCTTTAAAGTTCATTTGGATACAAAAACATTGATTGGTTCAAAGGACTTTCCTGTCTTAAATAAATATTTTCCTTTATGATGGGTTTGCTGATTCGTGAACAAAAATTTTGTAATAAACACGGAAAAGTTTTTTTCTGTATGAGCAGTAGGGTCACTTGGGGTAATTGTAAACATGGGGCAATTGTAAACAAGCTTCATAACTACACTTGTGGTGGTTTTGAAAACTTAACTGCTGGTGTGTGATGAATTGGCAACATGGGGAAGACACTGAAAGAGTTTTGTAAGGTTCGAAATATTTGTGTAGGCGTCACCATTGTTTGAAAATGACACAGTGAAAAAAGTTGTTTAACAAAATTTAATGATCTTACATTTTCGTCTCCAGCTCATGTGAAAAAGCGATGTAAGTGCTTTCAACACATTTTATTTGTCATATGGAATGCTGCTAAAAGTATTTAGTCATGAATTTCATCCTCCCTGTTACTTTTCATGTGCAAGTCAGGTGTTTACAATTACCCCATGTATTTCGTACTCTGGGGTAATTGTAAACACTTAAATTTATCCTATTTCCAATATTCTGGGGGGGACAATAAGTATTATATTTTGATGCAAATTACGCTTTTGTGTCTATTTTACATAACTTGTTGTTGTTGCTAATACCACCTGGAAATCCAGGGCCCCCTTGCAAGGAGACCATGAATTAAGAAAACTCCTACTGATTATTACTGAGCTCCGCTAGAATGAAGTACACTTGGCTCAGAGGGCTTAATGATTTTGAGCCCTCTCCCAGATGAGAGATCGTCACCTTGGTTGGTCCCTCAGCGGAAATTATTTCTAACTTTGTTTACATTTGAAGCGACGATGTATTTTATGTGCACAGCTCCCTTTAGCGCACTCGGTCTCAGAATAATTAGTCGCGGGAGGTGGTCACCCTCCCAAGCGTTGACCCCGGCCAGTTGTGCTTCACTTTAGGTGTTCTGTGGGATCCAAGCTTAACCGACTGATCCACTGCGGGTCAAATTTTACATAAATTTGTCGCATTACTTTATTTTTCCCAAGATATTTCTCGTTAAATGATCTCAGCCGACTCATAACATAACTCAGTGGACCACAGACGGCCTGTTGGCCACAGATTGAGAACCTTTGCTCCGGAACTTCTTAAGCCCTCAAGCACACTGTGTATGAAACAATTTTCCATTTGCATCAACCTTATTCGAAAATAAATCACTGTTTACAATTACCCCAGATCTCTGGGGTAATTGTAAACACGAGCTCATTCGCTAACAAATAGTCATAAAGTCAAAATTTCTGCACACATTTACTCACACGAAGTACAGTAGTGGCTACAATGCTCACAATTTTATCTCTGAATTCATTCAAGAGGTAGATAAGGATCAAAAGTTAAAACATTGAAAAAGCGTTTACAATTACCCCAACTGACCCTACTTTCCCTTTCTATTGGATGGTTCGCTTATTAAAGTTAAGGAAATATCTATATCGTTGAAATATTTCCTATATTATATGTGTAGTCCTTATTTTTAAATTTTATTTCAATTATATATTTTTTTTAAAATATGGTTTTTGCATAACACAATGATTTTTTTTTCACAAGCAGAAACCATTTGCTGTTTTTATTAATATATACATTTATTCAGAGAGTAAAGGCTTTAGAACGTCTCATTTGTTTAATTTCAATACTGACAAACAAAATGTTCAGATCAAGCGTTAATTATCAATCAAAATTATTCCCTCGTTATCTCGGACTTAGCGTCTTTAAAAACATCGAAAGAGAAAAGCAAAAAGAATCCCTTTTTATTTCCAAATTAGACAGTGTTGATAATTTGATAATAATAGACCAAAGTTATTCAGCCATTAATATTGAAATTAATTTTCTTTTTGTTAAAAAAAAAAACTTCACGTAAGAAAATTAATAACTTTCGCATACAACATGTTTTTTCCCCGCTTTGTCGAACTACTGGGGCGTAATTACAAATTATTTACATTTTAAAACACCCAATTTATTTATGACTTCGAATTATTTTTAAAACATATATTATTAATTAATAGCAACTTATTTTGCAGATTCAGTGCGCCTACATTAAAGAATGTACTTAGCAAAGCTATTAATAAAAATTACGTATATTCAATTTTGGAAGTTATTTTCTTTTAAAATTATTGAGCATTGAATAAACTTGAAGCAATGTGTTGAAAAAATTTTGCGTTGCACCAAAGTTTGGATAAGTAAGAGTCCAAGTTGATGCTGCTTTCAATTGTTTTCACTTGTGTATGTTGCACCAAAATTTATTTAAAATATTAAGCACCATGCCTTGTAGCCAGAAAACTTGTACCATTTTTTTGTCCAACGTACCACTAAATTTATTACAGAGTAATTCTTACCAGTCTTGCATTATAATTTATGATTCATGTTTGTTTCATAATTATTAAATTTCTATTTTTGAACATCAAGCTCTGTGTGATGCTGTCGCTTCTTGGGAACTAGTCATATTGAACCATGCTGTTTAAAATTCAAAAGTTTTAAAGGTAGTACTTATGAGAGGAATCTTTGTGCTTATCAGTGAGTTTTCTGATAATTTCCAAAAAAGTCTGCTCTCTGAAATGCGAATAGGGACATATGTAAATCCCGAGAAACTCGATTGTGTACTTTAATTTCAAGACTTTACAATGCGCTGTTAAGTGACAAAATGATGTTTTATACAATGGATAGCAGTAGAAAGAATATTTTTACTATGTCTAATGTAGAAATCAAGCACAATGTTTTCTTAAATTTATTACTCAGTTTGAACAAGTGGCCAGAACCCTTTATCTTCACTTTTTCTGCCCAAATCTTATGCCCTTTCAATTTGATTTTTCTTTGTGAGAATAAATTCAATGCTAGTCAAAGAAAATTAAAAACAAAGGAGATAAAGTTTTGATTAAAGCGTTGTGACGAATTCAATTCCCCCTTTTAATATAATTCCAAGCATTATTTCTGACCTCCCTAATGTGTTAGTTTATTAAATTACGGGAAAAAGAGTACTTTTAAGATAATTTTTTTAATGTTCTCCAAAATATAAACCAACTGAATATTTTATGTATATATATATTTTTTTTTTTAAATAAAAATAAGAACATGATAATGAGTATATTACTGTTGGTCGTGTTCTATTTTTGACTTGTTAATAGTAAGTTTTCGTTCATTTCAGTTAATTTTAAGTTTGAAATATTAAAAACTAGCTGACATGCCCGGCTTTGCGCGGGATAATATTGCATCATTCGCAGGCTAAGTGACGCATGTTCATAATTCTGTTGTAAATATGTAAGGAAAAAATTTCTTAAAAAATCTAAGAGTAGGAGATGGGCAAAAGGCCTTAAAAACGTTATTTAAACAGTCAAACAGTCAAAATCGTCAAAAAACACGATTGCAGTGAAACGAACAGCCTAGAAAAACTCTTTTTAGACCAAGAATAATAGTCCATAAAAATCCACATTAAAATGCCAACAACATTTCATAAAATTGCCATTAGAATAATTGCAACAGTAACTAAAATGCGCACATGCAGCGAGATAATTGTGCCAAAATGATATCAAAAGTCCATAAAAATCGTAGTTACAATATCTACCACCATACATCTAAAAACTCCTATCAGAATAAGAGCTGTATTCTGTTTTAAAATATCCATCAGATGAAGAACAACTGTTCCTGAATATTTCTGCTACAATAAAGAAAAAATTCGTAAAGCCAAAACCCTTTTCAATAAAGACAACTATTTCTAAACATCCCTAATAGAATAAGGACATTAGTCTCAAAAAATCTCCATTAGAATAAAGACGTCAGTGACTAAAAATACCCATTAGACTACTGGCCTTCAAGATGTATTGTTCCTAAAATTACCAACAGTCCATCTTAAATTCCCCATCAAAATAAGCACAGTGCCTATAAATCCCGCCTGCATAATCGTCAAAGGATTTCCTGAAAATTCAATTAAATAGCACTTTCATAAAATTCGGATAAAAACGAAAGAAAGGAAAGCATTATTTGCAAAAGCAAATGTACATTTAAGTTAGAAAATGTTTAGTACTGAACCAATCCTGACGTGTGAAATTTAAATTGATAGAAATAAATAACTAAATTATGTCCAAATAGTGCCAAATAGACAGTAAAAATAAATAAATAAATGTTTTATAAAATAAATCACTTGAGTAAAAATATGGAAAGAAAAATCAACCTCAAGATAAAGTAATTAAAAATCGTCTGCAGTTTATAACCCACAAAATATGCATCAAAATGAAATGAATTTTTAGAATTTGTTTCGTTGATAAAGCGGACACCCTACCATAGGAAATGTTTCATGAAATTGTTGAACTGCTACTATGCTATTAAATTGCCAAAAAAGGAAGGAAAATCAACCTCAAGGTAAAGTAATTAAAAATTGTCTGCAGTTCCACAAAATATGTATGAAAATGAAATGAATTTTCAGAATTTGTCTTGCTCAGAAAGCGGCATGAATAAAGATAAAATAGCATTTTTTCAATCTTACGTTAGCAGAAATCATCTAGTTGGCGACAAAAGTACTATTTATTTTGGCGAAAACACGCAATTTGAGCAGATAAATTCAGAGGTAAGCCTTGCTTTAAAGTTCGAAAACTTCTTTAAATGAATATTGCGCGTGTTCTATTCGTTCTACGAACTTCTGAAAGAGATCATCTTGTGCCGTTTTTTACGGGCATAAGTATGCTGCAAAAATCGAAAAGGTGTGACGTTTCTTCGATGAGGTATTCCTAAAATTAACAGTTTTGCTTAAATTGGAATAAAAAAAGAACAAATTCGAATTTTAGGAAAAACACTTCGAGGTGCACGAGGACCTGACCCATGGTACCTATAACAAAAATTTCGTACTTCTGGCACTTTCCGTCTCGCCAGGACGCGATCGACAGACAGACACACACACACAAACTTTCGGTTTTATTTATATAGATATGTTGTATTGAAACACAACTTCTTTTAATTTGTACGCAAGTTATAGAAATAAGTTTTGTATTAAATGCAAATAATCTAGCTGAAAATTTTAATCATCCTTAATTTAAAAAGGATAGAGGAGTAAAATTTCTTTTTAGTTCACAAGGATATGGAAACAAACTTTTTTCGACATTTTCTTGTAATATTTGTTTTAAAACTGTTAGTTACTGAAGAGAGAATATTTTCTCTTGAACTCTTTATAATCTATAAAGCAATTCATGTGTATTATTGCATCGCAGTTACTATTTTCTCTTTGTTTCTTCTGTTAGTTCAGTTTGAAAACATTGCTACGATATTAAGCTGAAAAAGTACTAGTTCAGGGCAATTACACGACGTCACGATTGCTAAACTTGCTACGTCAGATATTTTATGGAATACTTTTTCAATAGAATTGTGAATTGCGAGGATCATAGCATATTTTTGAAGGCAGAAATATGCCTTCGCTTGCGTAGATGAGAAAAGAGAAGGTTTTTTTTTTTTGTCTTTGTCGCCTTTGGTGTGAAAGCACCCTAAAAGATTTTATATTGCAGATTATCCTTTTAGATTTTACATTATTTAATTTATATGTAAAGGGTAGTTCTATTGCATAAATCCGTACTGTAAACTCATAATTGCAATATATCTGCGCGTCTTTTACATCAACTTGATGTCGAAACATATATAATCATTAAAAAAAATTTTTTTTTTCTTAAACTGCAAATAATTATCTATTTAAAGTCATCAAACGTTGTGAATCCCCGCACTTCAGCAATGGACATATTTTTTTTACTCTCGAAATTATTAAATGTCATCTTTGAGTACTTTTTGCTCCATACACCAGAACAAACGAAAAGTTTCTCCCCACTGAAATAATTTGAAGTGAAGAGAAAGAGCAGACGAAATCTTCTCGCCCATTATTTTCAAGTTATTTTCTTTTATTTCTCTGCTTGGGCCGTCACCCTCTGCCTAACGGGTTCTAACTGTCGTGGTCACGCAGATATCGCGTTTCTGGTAGGGCTGTAAGGTGACGCCCTAGTCCCCTCTTTCCTATGATAGAAAAATGTTCTAGGACGGAGATCTCCGTTGCCATAGGAACCGTTGCTAAGCACGCTGAAAAGTCGATGACTGCCACCTTAGGACCTGAGTGGAATACAAGCGCTTGATTAGTGATTCTATTAAAAGTATAATTGAAGATGTGCAATAGATCTTTCAGCAGCTGAAATGGTATTTTTATTTAAGAACTAAATTAGGCTTTTGTTAATTCCTTAATATTGAAAACTTCTTTTCGTGTAGAACAAAAAACATGCTTAGATTATACATTTTAATTAAGGAAACTCAAGTTTACGTGAGCTAGTTTCGTTCCATGCTTGGCAGCCTTAGAAGTTCATTAATATTCTATTCACTTTTCTCCGTTGTTTCGAGTAAAGAAGTTTTCCTTTTCACTCGAAAACTAGAAACAAGCTGATGTTTAAATGTTGCTAAAGCTAGTCTCGCAAAATCAAGCTGTAGAGGATTTTCCTTTCACAATCGCATCCAATCGGGGTATTTTTAATAAACACATGGACTTCTTTCGCAGGTTCCAATGCAGTGCAGGCACTGAGTTACGTTACTAACTGTAGTGCTATATGAGTGTTTCTCGTCTGCTCAAACCGCTAAAAGCGAGTTAAGAAATGTCACTCTTAGCAAAGAATCCCAAGTTTCTAACGTCATTGACAGTCTGAAATATAAATTGTATTTGTAGTCACCTTTTGCACAACCGATTTTAAAAGTTATCAACTAATTCTTTAAAGATTTGTTTGTTCTTTTTTATGTTGATTGTTCATTTTATACATGCTTTTAACCTCTTCACTCCAAGTGTGCCCAATTGGGTACATTTTAAAATACTGTTTAACTACTGTTTGTGCAATTTGAAAGCTAACACACCCAATTGTTTTTGAAATTAATCAACAGATAGTTTACTTCGTTTTAAACATGGAAAACATGGAAATTGGGCCTTAATTATTATTTAAATTAATTATTAATTAAAATGAAAAAAAAATTTAAGTTATTTTGTTTTGTAATCATTTTTTAAATCAGAGAACCAAAACATTGCGTCAAAATTATTTGTACTTAGTTCTGGGGTCTGAAGAGGTTAAGACAGTTGGGGCAAATAATACTTATGATGAAACAATTGTGCTCATTTGAACTGTACAAACATTCATGTCAACGTAATGAAACAAACTCCAATAACTTCTGATACACTCGTAGCTTTAGAAGGGGACTGCTCAGCATACAAATTTCTATTTATATCTTTACTTTTCGGGAAAAAATTCCGATACTTCATGTATCTACTGATGTATTTTTGATAATTCATTCTGAGCATAAATATATTTTTCCCGAAGCTCTGAAATTGAAATTATAATTACTGCCAACGTTTGGAGGGGAGGGGGCACAACCGAATGAAAAAGTCATCAAATAATTCTTTAACGATTTGTTTGTTCTTTTTTATGTTGAGTGTTCATTTTATACATGCTTTAAGACAGTTGGGACAAATAATAATTATGATAAAACAATTGTTTTCATTTGATCTCTACTAACATTCATGTAAACATAATAAAGCAAAAGCCAATAACTTTTGATACACTCCCCGAGCTTTAGGAGGGCACTACACAGCATAAACATTTCGATTTATAACTTTACTGTTCGAAACAAAATTCCGATACTTCATGTATCTACAGATGTAATTTCATTTTATTATGATCAGAAGTTATCTTTTTAAAACACGTTCTAAAATCGAAATAATAATTATGCACCTTTTGCAACAACCGATTGCACTAATCGTCAAATAATTCTTTAACTATTTTGCTTTATTTAAAAAAATTTTTCATTTTGATGATATTTTAACATATTAAACAATAACCAAATAATATGTTTAATTAATAATAATATTATTTGACTAGCTATCTTTTAAAGAAAAATTGAAGTAATAACCAAATAATTTGCTTTATTTATGATATTATTATTAGACTAGCAATATTTTAAAGAGAAATAGAAATAATAACCATATACTATGTTTTATTAATAATAATATTATTTGACTAGCTATCTTTAAAGAGAAATTGGAATAATAAAGCAAATTACACTGTGCAACAATATTGAACATTTTTTTTTATCCTTTAGATGAAACTATGTGATTCTATATAAGCGAAAGGTGCTTGATTCAAATATCCAAACCAAAATGGTCCATCACGTAGCGTTTTTGCTGGAGACCCACTTCTCGTATTTATACAATTTGGTTATAGAAGAATGTAACTCAGGCTCACTTATTGAAAACACAAACGCTAAAATGATTTTTTTGGCCAATTCTTCTTGTGGGCATCTATTGGTCTGCCCTGACAACAGTTTAGCAGTATTCAATTCGTATACTTCCATTCTATCGAGCACTGAAATGCTTTTCAAACAGAGATGTCCTGATGAAACCTTTCCCCATGCTCATCATTAATTGCACCAAGGTTTTGAGAAATAAAGTCCATATGGGAGCCCAAAAAGTGTAGTTTTAATGAAATATAGCAACCTAATAATACGAAAGCATTTTATCATGTCACCAGCAAGATTTTTGTAGTTTTCAGCTTTCTCCATTTCCAAGGAAACGTGGGCACACTAATTTAAAGACCAGCCAGGATGATTTTTCGGCTTCTGACTGTTTCTTTTCATACTCTCCATCATGAAAGGACTTCCTTAAAATGTGGGCCAATAAAAATCGTTTCTTTTACATTTGCCTCACTTAAATTTTTGAATTTGTTCCTGAAATGCAAGAAAGCCACTCCTTCTCTGTCCAGAGCTTTTACAAATATTTCGATAAACCAAGTTTAATGTGCAATTGTGGAAAGAAGGTATATTGTAGATCATCATAGGCTCATTTGATATGCTTTTGCCACTTGTTATTTTGTAATTTTGAAATTTCCTTTGTGTTTACAGAATATGCTACAGAAATGAATAGTGAAAAAAATTACTTAGATGGAGGAGCACTGATAAACAAGCGCCTCTCTGCTGAATTGTGCTCATGTCCTAATGTTTGAAATAGTACTTTAACATCACGGCAGCATACCATTTTTTCTTGCTCCGTAAAATAGTCTACAAAATGCCTTTGTAGTCTTGTAAAAGACTCAAAAGTTTGAGAAGTAGATATATCTTTTGTTGTAAAAAATGTCGCTAAAGTAACCCAACTTTATTAAAAAGGTCTATAGAATGGCAACGATCTCACTATCAATGAGAAAGATATAATTTATAATAAATTAAGTCGATACATTACAAAAATATGCACATTTATCCAGAAAATACGTAAAAAGCTAAAATGTGGAATTTTGCGAAAATGGTACTTGATAGGCGAAATATAATCGCAGATTCGTAATTTTCAGCTAAAAATACATAAGAAACATACATTTTCATCCAAAGGACATTTTTCGTGTTGCACAGTGTTATTTGGCTATTATTTAATGTAAAAAGTTTTTCTTGAGCTAAGACATAAGCTTTTCCCAAATGCCATTACATTTAGGACATGTTATGGGGGTGATATACAATATGGGTTATATGATATAAGCTCGCGAGGGACACATCGAAAATCCTCGATACTATTATGGCTTACGAAATCTGTTCTACTTCCTTTTTTTCCTCGTCCACTATGAAATATTCTCTTCTTTCCTTCTTTTATTGTTACCAAAGGATGCGATAATTTTCTCGAAGTAACTTAGTACGTAAGAATATCGAAGAATTCAAAAAAATATTATGAATGTAGCTTGATGAAGGAGTTTTTAGTTTTCATTTTCCTTGAAAATTTTGAAGTAAAGAATAAAAATTAGAAAATAATTTAGAATTCATTTCGAAAATGATAACACCATTTCAATTTTTTTTTTTTTCAAGGAGCACTTTTTTAACGTTTCAGTTTCTTCTCAAGTTAACTTGTGAGATCAAATTTTGCTATTGTAAGTTTCGAATTGATTTTCATCACTTTTTCAATTAAAGTTTACAAAAGTTAGACTTTTATAGATTTCTGGGCAAAGCTATGAGCTTAATTATTTATGACAGTAATTGAAAGTTTTTCTTGCAAATGTAAAAGGTTTTCACATCTTCACTTTATGGTAAAACCTCCCTTTTCTTATCAAACGTAAAATACTAAAATACACTGCTGGCCACCCAAATTGCAACACCAAGAAAGACAAGAGATATCACAACAAAATTTATTTTGTACATAACATGTTGCCCGAGTATCAAATGATTAAATTTATAGACTTCTGTGAAGTGTGGTTCCTGCCTAAATCAGTAGCCAGAGTAGCCGCCATTGTTGGAGATCACCGCTGCTACAAGCCTCGGCATTGATTCAAAGAGACTTCGAATGTGTTCTTGGGGTACAGTAGACCAAGCAGCTTCTACACGTTGCCAAAGTTCATCTGGTGTGGCAGCTGGGGATGTACTGTGGGTCAATCGTTGAGCAACCATGGACCACATGTTTTCTATCGGCGAAAGATCCGGAGAGCGAGCCGGCCAGGGAAGCAATTCAATCTGGCGGTTGACGAAGAACCCTTGGAAAATGCATGCCGTGTGTGGTCGCGCATTATCCTGCTGAAATATGGCTATGGGCAAGCCCTGAAGGTAAGGAAGGACAACTGGTTCCAACACCACGGAGATGTAGCGGTGGCTGTTTAAAGTATTAGCAATGCGTACTAGAGGAGTGCGAGAGTGATATCCAATACCGCCCCATACCATTATACCCGGTTCAGGACCAGTGTGGCGGTGCATAACGCAGCTGTTCAGCATCCTCTCTCCACGGTGTCTCCAGACTCGAATCCGACCATCGTGGTGTTGCGGACAGAAGCGTGACTCGTCAGTAAAGGCAATTTCATTCCATTCTGCCGTGCACATCCTTCTTTCATTGCACCATTGGCGGCGGAGACGTCTGTGGTTCTGCGTCAAAGGTAGACAGGGTTCGTACGGTCCTTAAAGGTCCTTAGAAAGTCCTTAATGTTCATTTTCATTTTTAAGGCCTTAAAAAGTCCTTAAATAGTGCTTATTTTTTAATTCCAGGTGCTTATTATTTTTTTTTTTTTGTTAAACTAAGAATGTACCCATGCGCTTTATTTGTTTTGCTATGTTTTGTATTCTTCACAAGAATCAAACTTCTTTCATTTCAACTACTTAATCAAACCTCAAATTTGGTTTGCTCGGGTCCGATACTATCGCGGCTTTCGGACAGACCCAAAACGGCGGATTGACAGGACCAAAAATAGCGGACTTACATAAACATCATCGCATTTTTACTACAAATTTCAGTGCTTTCTCAACTGGTAAATAAATAATTAACTCTTGCTTTTTTAATTTTTTTGAAACGTTATAAGTAACTTGATGTGTTATATATTTTGACAAAAAGAAAAGGTTCATTTATTTTGATAAAATGCTTCAAACTACAACACCCAATTCAGTTAAAATTAACTTGTACCCACCCACATGGCAGCTCCCAATTTGCTATTTCCTGCAATTGTATGAAAAAGAAAATCGAGCTACATCTAAAAAAAAATTTAAATATTAGTAAGAGAAGTTGAATCAAAACAAGCATTTGTACAAAATGCTATGGTGCCCAGTAACTGGGCACCATTAAAGACCACAGAAAAATAAATCACACAAGTTCCCTCATTTTGCTTTTAAAAGAGAAAAGAAAAAGGAATAAAATTTGAAAAACGGACTTTTAAGGACTCAGGGGGAAAATTCTTTATGAATAGACAAAAATCGGGAATTTTCGAAAAAGAGCCAAATTTCGGGATTTCAAATTTGGGATTCGATACTATTTATTAAATTTAGTTTCGAAGTAAATAAATATTTTTTGCATGAAAACTGTTACTAAATCATCTACATTCTAAACAATTATCAACAAAGCAAGTGGGAGCAGCTCTTAACAAGTAATCAGTAAATAAATATTGCTTTTGAAACTTTTTTTTTTAATTTAAGGGGCGGAGGTTAATACTTCAAAGATGCATATTGTTGACATCTAGCTCAATAAGAGATACATTTAACTAATATGTGGGCCAAAAAAAAACTTTCAGCTTTTTTTGCGTTTGACCAATCGCATGTATGATTATCGCTTCTTTATATTGTTAAAGGTAAAAGAATGATTTATTTTTATTATCATTTTTCTTACATCTTGCACTATAATAAGCGGCGAGTTGCCAACTCTCCCGATCGCTTTTTAACTGATATTTCGCTAAACAGTTTGTTCTCCCATTGATTTTTTTAAATCAAATAAAAAATATATATCTAAAAAACTAATTTGTTTTAAAGAAATGTTTTAATATTTAGTAAATTTTTATCAAGCAATTTGGCTTCGCGATCGTTTGCTGTGGGATTTTGTTATGTGGGAGATGATGGATATTTGCTGTGTTAATCAAAATTTGTATCTCGTGAAATTTCTTAATTTGCAGTAAATTGAAGGAATCGACCTCTTCTTAAACCTATATACCGTAGTTGCCAAATGCTTCGTTTTCCCCTAGTTTTTCTGTTTTTTTTTTTTTTTTTTGTGAACTTCGAAAATTCGATTTTTTGCAAAAAGTTCCGATTTTTCAAGCTGATGTGCAAGTATTTTTAGCTAAAGGGATTCTATTACAAAACAAGAAAATTTTTGAACAAACTTTTTAAAAAGACATGTATTAATTTACATGAATTTTCATAACTTATAACGCGAAAAGGTAAAAAGCCTATTTTTCGGAAACTTGCTAACATCTAGCACGTGCTTCGCCGAAAATTGCACGCAGCTTTTGAGACTTCTATCTTTTTGCATCCTGTAAATATATCAATTATTTAAAAAGTTGACAGTTGTTTTAGTATTTGAAGCCTGTCTGCTTGTTTTATTTTTTATTTAAAAATATTGTTCAATTTTTTGAAACTTTATTTTAGTTAAATTTTGGTAGTTACTATTTGAGGGTAATGTACAAAGTTTTAAGCGAATAAGCTCCATTTTTTTTATTTGTATGTTGTTTCCAAAATGAAATATTTTTCTCAAGTTGAAAAAGTTTTTTCAGAATTTTTGTAAGCTCTTCTAAATAATTTTTAAAAATTATTTATGTCGGAGATAAAAATTTAAGTAAGCCTAAATTGAGATGCTGGCAACATAAGTTATGTAAAATGAAAAAAAATCTAAATTAAACACAAATTCTCAAGACAAAGGGCAGCGTTTTCTTTAACATATTTTTTTATTTAAATTGTTTTTCATTTAACTTGTATTTTATAGCATAAACCATTTTTGATAATTTTTCACATGCTTATATATAATTAATACTTGTGCTGTGTGCTTCTTATTACCAGTTCCAATAATTATTTAACTCCCTGACTGTATTGGACATTAGAAAAGCAACAAGATAAAGAGAGCTCCATAAAAGTGTTTGTGTTGTGTTCCTAATAAAAATGCAATGTTAAATCAATTTCCTCTTTCAATAATGCTTCCTTTTGAAATAAACATAACAGTTTGTATATTGCAAAAAATTTGTGAGGTCCTTAAAACTTTTTGTAGGTCCTTAAAAAGTCCTTAGAAAGTCCTTATTTTTGATTTTGCCAAAAGCGTACGAACCCTGGTAGACGAAGCAATGGACATCTTACGGACAGAACACTATGCTGCAAACGGCGTCGTTTGGTACGCGCAGACACTGGATCATTACAGACTGAATCTGCTGTGCTATGGTTCGTGATGTGACTGAGCGATCCGTCACTGCCATGCGCACAATATGTCTGTCATCACGTGAAGTGGTGCACTGAGGGGGATGCGATCGATCACGTAGGTCCGTCGTACCCTCCTGCATCCAACGATGACATATCCACATTACAGTTGTTTGGTTTCGTCCAACACAACTACCAATTTCCCTGAAAGATAATCCACAATCTTGGTAGGCCACTATCCTTCCTCTGTCGAACTCGCATATTTTATCAAAAGACGATCGCTGTTTTCTACGAGGTATAATAGATCGTTTTCTGGAAAAAACCACAAGAAAAACACAATTTCCGTACTTGAAATCGTCGAAATCACCAAGCCTTAAAAAGCGCTTTCAAGTAGCGCCACAGACGCGCGTGATGTGCGTCTGCGCTGAAATTCTAATCATTTGCATATCTCACCTCCACTAATGCATGCTGTAAATTTCATATTATTTGCACGCTTCCTTCAGGGTGTTGCATTTACGGTGGCCAGCAGTGTATATTTGTAAGAAATAATTCCACATTTAACCTAAAATGTGATAGATAATGCGTTATCCCATTTTGAAATGTGCAAATGTTTTCAAAAACGTGATTTAGATGCTGTATCTGAATTTATACATGAACATAGGTGAAACGTATCACGATGGTAGTATCCTTCAAATATGAAAACTACAAAATAAATAAATAAATAAATGATAGTAATAATAGCAAATATAAAGGGAAAATGAAAACACGCCTCACATTTGATCAAAAAAAAAAAGTGGTATTGCTTAAAAAATGAATCTATTCCCTAAATTTGAATATAGGTGCAAGTATTAGTCACTGATGAAAAATGTGTCGCTGGCATAAATTTTACGTACATTGCGTTACATGAAACAGTTTTGATTTATAAAAAATATTGAAATACATTTTTGAAAAGATATTTTCGTTTCTTTTAAAATGTATGTTTTTCCAGTTGAACTTTTCCCCAGTCAGAGTCGGTTTACACTCATCCATGTCAACCACAATATATCGACCAGAAAATCCTTAACCAATCGAGTTTCCAGCTCATCACACTTCTCCAACAGCCACTGCAGCTTGATTGGCTATTAACTTTGCTGTTGACTGATTGCGATTGTCGGATGAGTGTACAGTGTACACTCTACGTATAATTCTCGCCAACTTTTGAATTAAGGCGTTAAAATAATGTACTATCATGAATGTAATCTTGCTTCATTTTTAAGTAAATATACCATGTGAATTTTGTTTCCTGTTTAATCATACACATTATGTAAATATGCATTCTATAAATAAAACAGAAGATGCGAAACATCATAACCCATGTAAACAATTTTCTGCTATCCTCCACGCTCAAATCAAGAGACATTTTGAGCGCTTTAGTTATGCACTAGTGCCTATTGCTTCTACCCAGTTCAAGCTAGAAATTAGCTTAAACAAGTTGAGGCTCAATTGTCAGCACGATACTTCCAGCACATATTTTATCCAAAAGTAAGGTTTTCATTCATTTTAGAATGTTATCTTAAGTGATAAAATTGACAAAAAGAACGCTTCTTTTCTTTTTTTTTTTTTTTTGGTGAAAGTTTCAAATAATACACAAAATTCAATTTTTACTTACTATTTCTAAAAGAGAACTTTTTGACTTCAGAAAGCATGCAATCTTTTTGCAGAAAAGACATAAATAAGTGAATTCAGGAATTCTGTGTGACGAAACCTTACTGCTGGTACCCCTGAGAATAGAGAACTCCGGACGCTGCTAATAGAATCCCCGCTCAAGATGTAAGTCGAATCCCAATAGGAAACAAATACATTCTCATACTCAAGGCAGAACACCTTTGTCCACCATAATTCAGTTTGTCTTATTCCAAAAGAAAACCAAAGAAGAATGATTCCGGTAGAAATCCTAATCTAACAAACACAAATCGAAAAATCGGATATAGAAATTCAAAAATAAATAATTTCCTATCGAATTTAATACTAACTAGTTGTTTTCGGCAACTACACGTCAAAAAGTAGTTAACTACCAACTGCTAACTACTCTGAAGAAATCTAGTTGCAACTAGTAGTTAACTACTTTTTTCTGAGACTAGTTGTAACTAGTAGTTAATTGTTCACCAAAAGTAGTTAACTACTTTTAAGTATACTTCATTTGAATTTCCATTTTCAAGCTTGTTCTTACGTATTTAATCCTAATAATTCAACTCAATATTATTTTTAATCATTAAAACTATTTTAAAGAAATTCCTGTAAAACATTCAAAGATTGAATATTTCCGAATAACACTGAGCAATTAATATATAAAGAGAATATGAATAAAGACAAAACCTTTTTATCTAAATTTAAACTTTTATTTTAATAGGCATTTGTTTAATAAAGTTAATACTTTATATTTTTAAGAAATAACTATTTTTCCAGCAGTTGTTGTAAAATGAAGGGGTTTACCCTTAATATCAATTTAAAATTCTCCCTCTGCCCAACCCCCATTCATTAACAAAATATCTTTATATGTCGCATGATTTAGAACTTAGATTATATTCTTTCAAATTGTGTTAAAGGCAGGGTTTTGATTTTTTGATTTTTTTTTTTTAATTAAGTCGTTTTAAAAATTTAAATCAAATTTTTTGGATTTTTAAAGCAAAATATGTATGAGCACGCAAATACAGTAACAAATTCAGTTAATTATTTATGTCTTCACAGAATTTTAAGATATTTCAGTTGAAATAACTACTTATTACTAGAAATAAAATTTCACGTTAAATTAAAGCACAAATGAGCATTTTTTAATTTTGAGTGCACTATTCCAAATGAAGAAAAAATCCTTTACATAGTTGCTGTTGATGTTTTTGCTGTAGTCAGCAGCTCCAAAAACTTAATGTTTTCTGATAAAATGCCATTCTCTAACACCTTAACGAAGCTATTCCACCTTTCCCTAGAGGACCAGATGTATTAAGGCTACCATATAGTGAGTTGAAATTCTAAAAAATTACTTGTACCCAGAAAATATTAAGTGGTAGCCTTCCGTGCTACCATGCCACAGGTCCGGGGTTCGATTCCCGAGCTGGGCAGGGTCGACTCAGCCTTTCATCCCTGTAGTGGGGTCGATAAAATGAGGACCAAGCATGCTTGGGAACTAAACACTGGGTGTTCCGCGTCAGGCCGACCACTTGACCAGAACTTCTGCTTCTGCACCCCAGGGCTCTCGGTCCCGAAAACTGGGCCCTGGCAGTCAAGCACAGTAGGCCATGGCAGACAAAAGAGCTGGCGCGCCACTGAGTTTAGTTTAGAATATATTAAAATTTATAATAAAAAAATCTATATTTTAATAATTTGCAAGAAGCTGGTATAGTTTTTTTTTAATCAGAAAAATCAATATTTTGTCTAAAAAAGAATCATAAAAATCAGTTTTTTCTTTAAAAAAAAAAACCCACAAAAATCAGTATTTTATTCTAAAAAAATCCTAAAAATCAGTATTTTTTCTTTTTTTTGTGTGTGTTTTATGGTATCCCAAACGCATGCATGGTACTGGAGTAGAGGTAAAGCTTCTCCATAATGAAGATTTGGTCTTTAAATGAAACTTCATTGTGCATGTGCTGGTGCGGGCACTATTTATTGACTATATAAGAAAGCTTTTTTTTTTCTAATTTGCATAAATACTGCAATAAATATTATGATTTTTTTTACGAGTAATTTTTCATTATATAACAGAATATAAAAAATACGTTGTGCGAGTAATATTTAGAAGCTAAAAATTTAAATAATTTAATATTTAAGAAATAGTTTTTTTTTTTTTTTCAAAAACTAGATTGAAAAATTTTTTTTCGAAAGTAGTTGGAATTTTGAAAGTAGTTGTAACTAGTAGTTGGGGAAAAAGTAGTTTAACTAGTAGTTAACTAGTTAAAAGGAAAAGTAGTTACAACTAGTAGTTAACTACTAGTTAACTAGTAGTTGCCACTAGTAGTTAACTACTGCCGAACACTACTAACCAGTATTAAATTTTTATTCTTTGCATTTTCTAAAAAAATATCTAATACTCTTTTTATCACCTCTATGCGTAAGATACTTAATATATTTAATGTTAAAAATTCTTGAAATACTCATAGGAAATATACAAAAATTAAATGTATTTACTTTCTAAAAATATCTTACTTTTTTCCCCTTGATAAGTAAGATGCTAGACATATTTTATGCTCAAAAACTATAACAGTACTGAAGGGGACTTGGAAAAGAGTATTAGAAACGCGGTTAAAAAACTTAACACGTCCTTCGAAACATGTCATAATATTAATTTGTGATTTTAATGAAACAACCAAATTAACACGTAAGAGCACTCCCGAAATTTTATTTGCTTAGAGTACATAATGAACATTTTGTCTCAAACGCCAAAAATTTTAGAAGGGAAATGAACTATTAGGTTGTAACATGTGAAATGTCCGATTTTCATGGTCTACTTAAAAAAAGAATATATTTTTACGTAACAAACTTTATTAATCAAAATAGGAACCACTAGCTTCAATACACTTTTGCCAACGAGAAACAAGTTTTTTTATGCCGGTATCATAAAATGTAGTCGTCCTGGAGGCAACAAATTCATTGAATGCCGTTTCTCCATCCTTTGGATTTCTGAAGCATTTGTTCTGCAGGAAGTTATCGAGATGTTTGAAAAAGTGAAACTATAGGTGAGAGGTCAGGTGAATATGGTGGAATGGCTAAAACTTCGTAGTTTAACGTGTGCAGCTTCTGACGAGTGATCTTTGAAACATGCGGTCTTGCGTTATCGTGGAGAAGAATAGGGCCCTTCCTATTGACCAATGCCGACTGTTCCCGTGTAAGTTTCAGGTGCATTTCATCGATTTCTCTGCAATATTTCACAGCTGTGACGCTTTCCCCTGATTTTAGAAAGCTATAGGAAATTAAACCAGCTGAGGACCACCAAATAGTCACCATAACCTTCTTTTGATGGAGTTCCGGATTTGGGAAGTGTTGTGGAGCCTTGTCAGCATCCAGCCACTGCGTTGAACATTTACGATTGTCGTACAGAATCCACTTTTCATCACAAGTTACAATTCGATTGAGAAAAGGATCATTTTGGTCGCGAAGAAGAAGTGCAGACGAGATTTCAAAACGTTTGCGTTTATGATTCTCATTCAATTCATGACGAACCCATTTATCCATTTTTTTAACTTTGTCAATCAATTTTAGATGATGATAAATGGTGGTAGGAGATACACCTAGTTCTTCTGCATAATCTCGAACTGTATTGCCTGGGTTTTTTTTCTGCTATTGCTCACAAAACTTCATTGTCCACAACAGTTCTGGTCTGCCGCGATCATCGTTTGTGAGACTCTCATCCCCAGTTTCGAACTTTGCATACCAACGTCGAATCGTACGTTCATTTACAGAACCGTTTTCAAATGCAGCATTAATGTTTCGGGCAGCTGCTGCAGCATTATGCTTACTTTTCCACTCATACAAAAATGTCCCTCTAAAATCTCTAGAATTCATCCTACGATTAAAGCTATAAACTTACCACCAAATCACAATATTTTTATTTGAAACACTTCAGATGAAAAAGACAAGGTTTTTCCTTTAAATTGATGCATAATTTATGACTGTACCAACAATTTTATAAGGAACCAAATCTCAAAACTTTTACTATTGAGAATCGGGCATTTTCTATGTTACAACCTAATTTTATGTTTTTTACAAGTACAGAGAAATCTGTGTAAGTTGACCACTTGGCGGTGCAGCACTTTAGTGGTCAACTTACAAAGGTGGTCAACTTTACAGGTTTTACTGTACTTGCTAAATAGATAGGATTGAATCTGAAATAAATGTACGGGGTGGAAAGGGGAAAACTGAGTTTAAAACAAATGATCGAGACAGAATTTGGATCATATATCATTAAGATAACATGAGTTCAAATCCATATTTTTAAGCCAGCTCTCTACTTCAATAGGATGCTCTTCACTAAATCTGCTTTTCGTCATCACGTCTGCTATTTTCGTTGCATACTTTAATCGCAGCATTGTCCGTTTTCACCAAATTGGTACTTCTATAGTACAAATATGTCTGCAATTTTTGTTGTAGATAAGGACTTTAATGGGATGTCTGTCACTAAAATCTCTTTCAAAAAAAAAAAAAAAAAAAAAGATAGGAAAATAAAACTTAAGCTGTTTTTCAGAAAGGAAAAACTTGTTTCTCTAATTCATTTTTCGATCGTGCATCTTCTACGAAAATACGAAAACCGCTTGAAAGTAATAAATATAATTATTGAAATTGTTGAGGTGATTTAAATTGACTGCTTTGGCATCAAATTGCTGTTGAGCCGCCCATCATCACCATTGCATGTCTTCAGCTTTGCCCTCAGCCGTTGGGTTCGTATTTTTGCCATCACATTTTTAGTGAATAGATGGGATGACCCTGGGGTGTCGTAACTATTGCCATGGCAACTCTCCTATCCTCCCTTTTCGTTGCTGGAAGAAACGGCGAACTTTCACCCAAATAACCGCTGATCAACCTTTTCGTGCAGATTAAAAAAAGAAGATAATACTATCCACAGAATGAAAAAGAAAGGATGAAGGAATTTCTACTTTCTCTTTCAACTGAATGTACAAGTGAAGAGGAATCCCGAATTCCCATTTGAATAGTAAAGGGTTTCTAAGGACAGTCGTCATTGCAATTAAATGATATTTTAATCAGATTTAATGGATGGTTAAATACGAGGCTGGGGGACGGGGGACATGCTTGTGAATGTGGCCTTTTGAATTAATTCAAATCAGTTCTGGAAAAGATTTATCGTCATTAATAAATGATTAAAGGACTCTGGATCATAAAACTTTATTTGCTTGCAACAGGTAATTCTCATTCTCTAATTGCGCAAAAATCTGTGCTTAATTGGAGACGTTTACAGGAACTAAGTTCACAAATCATCTCTATTTAATTTAAGAATTTTCATTTCACTTTTCTGTTATTGTTATAATAAGATTTGTTGTTTTCAATAAACCGTTGTGTGTATTATACACACGCAAATGTATTTATATATTTGCATGAAAGTAGTAAGAAAACTGTAAATTCGTAGTAGAAAAAATTGCTGTATGGTATGCGATGAGGAGTTGCTGTTTATGAGCAACAAAATACTCGACATGAAATGTAAGAAAGCATAGTTAATATAGTTGTGTAGAAATAGGCTGAAATAAAGTTTAATGTTTTTTTTTAATCCTGAAGAAATATAGAAAAGGTGAAATACTTACACATGCATGTTAAGCAAAGCTAAAATACTTCATAGTAAAATTATGGCAATTTCGTAAGGATACTTTTGATTTCGCAATAACATGGAGCACTGGCAAATATGTAATAATAAAAAATCCATAGAAATGCAAAAGCAAATTAAATAAAAGGACAGTTACGTCTTCTTGATTTCTTCAGGGACCAGTCGGAAATATGGGGCTTCAAACTGGTGAAGTATATTAATTGGGTCTTTGGTTTTCAAGAAGCAGGATATTTCTTCTTCGTGGAAACCAGTTAAGTTACCTACTTATAGTAATAGAAATATAATTTCACGTTAATTTAAAGCACAAATGAGCATTAAAACGCAGACATATGTTTCGGGATTGCTTGGAATCCCTTTTTCAATGCGACAGGGAGCTTCTAGATGCATCCAAATGAAGCCATTTGGACATTTGGACATTTGGATGTTTTGCATCTGGAAGCTCCCTGTCGCATTGAAACAGGGATTCCAAGCAATCCCGAAACATATGTCTGCGTTTTAATGCTCATTTGTGCTTTAAATTAACGTGAAATTATATTTCTATTACTGTTTACTTACACAAAGTTAAATTATTATTACCTATTTATAGTTTGCCTCCTGAAGAGAGCTAAAAGTTGAATTATTTTTATTTGTTTTGCTTTTGAGTTCTTCATGATTTTATTGTTTTCATGTGTGCCATTACTCAATGTTGTTATTAAATCCAAAGTATATTTTTGTGACAGCAACAGTTTCGTTTTAATTTAGTTTACACTTAACCTATGTATGCAATTCCCATTTCTCAATAAGATTATTAATGTATTAGGTGTTTTTTTAAAGACATAAAATGTGTATTAAATTTGCTTTGTGTTTCGGTACTTGTACCAAATACTTTTTGTCAAATAAGAAATCTATAGCGAAAAATGATATTCGTCGTAGAGTTCATTTTATTGAAGCTCCCAGGAGCAAAACTTTCATCTTCAACACCTATTTTACCGTATTTATAATTCCTAGCATATTCAGACACATTGGCGCCGAAACTTCCATCGTGTCGCTTATGCTAACATTTTCGAACAGATTCAAATGATCCGAAAAATAAATTGACACCCATTAAGTTCATCAAAGTGTTTAAACTTTAAACTTGTCGCTAAAGCACGAAAATAACACCTCGCCACAGAAATTTTCCGTAATTGCATAAAAATTGCATTTTCTATTAAGAATGTAGTTCTGAAAACAAAATATATTCACCCAGTAGAGAATTTCTGAAATAAAATAGCCCAAAAGTAAGTGGTATTTGGAAATTTTGAATCTAGCTGGGTTTTTGAATGGGACCTCATTATTATATAATGACATTTCACAGATGACATTTTAGTCGCTAGTCTAAATATTTTAGTCGTCGAGCAAAACGTTTAAGCCCTAATAGTTTTCCCTTAAATCCGAATTTTCAATAAATCTGTGATCCTATAACATCAGGTGTTAACGCTTCTAATTTAAACTCATAAACGAAATACAAAATGGGCGAAATACCGTAATGTTTCTACCAAATTTATTTTTTCTTTAGATACTAAATTTTTCGGCCTTAAGAGGAGCTGTTCACTGTAAAGATTACTATTTAGGCCACTAAAGATATGTTAATTCGTCTTATGTTGTAGAATTAAAAGAGGTTGAGTTAATACACACAATTAATTTTCGCAGCTATGTTTCTAACTTTCAAATTATCAGTTTTATGGTTCCTCTGCCGTTAAATATCAGTTTTTAGTATTCCTTTTAAACTACGCATCATTTTATCCTTATTGCACCGTACAAAAAGAAGTCTGCTTAAAATATGATAACTTTGTACCAAAAGTCCACAATTTTATTTTGAACCTTTTTTTATGGCTTTATTCTTTCTTAACCATTTGTTACACTTTAATCATTAGTTGTAGCAGCATTGATGTTGCATTTCTATACTGAAGCTAATTGTTTTGTATTTAAAGACTCCAAAGCCGCAAGGCACTCTAAAGCACCAGACAAAATCTGGGGTTCTTTCCGGTGAAGAGAGTCTTTTGGGCCTTCCGGAAACACTTGTTCGTACTACCCCTATTTCTAGTACTGAATAAAAGGAAATCAAGAAATCTCGTACCAGTAAACTCGATGAGGCTGGTAATGGGTCAGAACAACAACGTTACCTTCTTATTTTACAGAGTAATGACTGAAATGCTTTGATGAAAGCCCGACATCCTCTGACTCCAATTGAAATATTTTAACCACTATATTCATTGTCAGGATCAATGTGTTGCCCCTGGACTACATTCTATCACACCAGGATTACTGACAGATTACTGAGCACTAAAATTGACGGTGTGTGATTCGTGTATTTAAATACCCAATATAATGATTTTCATTATTGAAAAATAACTGAAATAAACTTTATCTATGTTTACGTTTAATTGACTGTGTGCAAAATGTATGATTCATAGTATAGCACAATCCTGGGAAAACAAATCGATCACACTCTTTAATACTCTAGTATCATAATTTGCATCTCCTTTCTACCCCATTCAAATTTTCAACAGAGTTTAAATATAACATATAGTTAAACCTAGAGCTCTAAATCTAATAATTGTTCGAAAAAATAAAAGCAAGCGCATATAACTGTCACGGCTTTTTTTTAATGCATATCTGTAAATGTCTGGTTATTTAAAGAAAGAAAATAATTTCATCTCCTTTATTACAGGAATTCAGCGCGTTTATCTATGATGATTTCATATATTAATGGTTTGTTAACATATTATTTCTGAAATGTTAAACTGGGGACGCCATTATTTTTGAGCAAATAAATACTCATGAAATCACCAAACAAAAATAAAATCAAATGGAAAGCATGCACTTTGCTGTTGCTCGTGGCTTTTGTTCTATACAATCCTGTAAATGATAAGCTATTTCATTTCCAGAACGTTACATGATTAATTGACCTTCTCTCGAGTACATTAAAATAAAACTAAATTTTAAACTCTTATTTAAAGACCACTAGATCACTTACAAATGTAAACATTTCCTTTTAAAATAAAACCATATTTACACAGCTTCATTCGTTGCTTTCACGTGCTACTTCCTCGAAATGTATTCATTTCTTATTTCATTTCATGCTGCTTTAAACTCAAATTTTCACGCCTGCTTAAAAGGACACTAAAATATATCGTAGCTTTCAATGTTTCTTTCTTTCTTGAAGACGTGATGTGAAGAGAAGTTCCGTGTGGTCTTTTTTCTTTTCGTAATTCGAAAAACGCTGCTCCCCCACACTGCCAGCGTCTTTAAGAAGTCCCATCAACTCAAAACTGTCATTTCTAACGCTAAAAAAGACGCTAATTTTTCTTTCTGGTTTGACACTTTTTTACCTCTTCTTTCTTCTAGTGAAGAAAGAGACTGGAAAATATTTCGAACTGAGAGATGATACAGTACTTTTAAAAGACCTTTTGAAAGCCTGAAAACACCCTACAGTTGAAGTTTTTTCCTGTCAGCAATCCTTTACGTAGTGCATAAACTTCCTCTCCAACTTTCTTGGGATTCTTTCTTTTTCTGTGTATTTATCCAGATGACTCAGATTTGTCACTAGCTTTTATCACTGCGATAAAAAGTTTATTTCCGATAAGCTTGATTTCAATCTAAGATAGAAGAGAAGCACTTACGAACTTTTTTGCATAATACACATTTACATTTTAAGAAACTTTTTCATTAAGCATTTTAAGAAATAACTTATTTCTATAGATAAATCCTGTTAATCTGTAACAAAAATAATTTCTGGGGAAAAAAACGGGTTTTGCAAGAATGTATGCGGACACATAGAATCCCAGTCAAAAGGCGGACTATGATAATAAGCGCATAAATGCAAACGTATGGTGACCCTGCTCCAGAGAAAACGGAAATGTATTAAAATCTTTATTTTAGACTAGTTCATTAGTCTCTGTTACCGGAGTAACGTTATATTACATCTACAAAATATTACTAAGAGAGAGGAAGAGTAAGATAACTTCAAAAAAAATGAACTCTTTGAAATCTTCATTCTGGTTTGAGATTCAATTCACCTCCACCTAATTTATGTCAAAGTTAACAGCACGCCATTACATTTTTGAGGGAGCACCAAAAAAAAAAAAATCCTCAGAGAACAAAATACTTTTGAATCATTTTTCTATGCTAAATTTCATATCAATGTTGCGTCAGAAACGTCATGCTTGTATCAACAACATTCCTCTAAAATCCTGAGGGAAGAATAAGGTAACTCTTGAGAGAAAGATATGTTTGAAATCCTTAGCCTGGATTGATGTGCAAGTTGCAAGTCACCTCTACCAGGGTAATGTTATGTCTTGTGTCAACAGCGTCCATCTACATGGTTGAAAGAGAACAAATAAAACGCTCCGAACAAAATGTTTTGCTATTATTGAAATGCCCGGCGTTGCGCGGGTAATATTGCATCATTCGCAGGCCAAGTGACGCATGTCCAAAATGCTGTTAAAAATATATAAGGTAAAATTTTCGCAAAAAATCCAAGTAGCAGATTTGCAACAGTCCTTAAGAATCCTATTTAAATAGTGAAAGTAGTTAAAAACCATTATTGCATTGAAAAGAACATCATAGAAAAGTTACTTTGAGACCGAAAAAACACAGTTCATAAAAATCCACATTAAAACGCCAGTTCATAAAAATTGCTATTAGAGTAAGGGCAACAGTAACTAAAATGCATATATGCAGCGGGATAATTGTACAAAAATGATATCAAGAGTCCGTGAAAATCGCGGTTGCAATATAGACAGCATCACATCTAAAAATTTCCATCAGAAAGTGAGCAGTATTATCTTTAAAAAAAAGTCCATCAGATCAAAGACAACGATCCCTGAATATTTCTGCTACGATAAAGAAAACATTCCTTAAAGCCTCCAAATTGAATAAAGACAACAATTCCTAAACATCGCTAATAGAATAAGGACATTAGTCTCCAAACATCCCCATTAGAATAAAGACGTTTAGTGACTAAAAGAACCCATTAAACTACAGACCTTTAAGAGCTGCTGTTCCTAAAACTACCAACCGACCCCTTTAAATTCCCCATCAAAATAAGGACAACAGTTCCTAAAAATCCCACTTGCAAAATCGTCAAAACATTTCCTGAAAATTCAATTAAATATAGCAGTTTTATAAAACTTGGATAAAAACGGAAGAAAGAAAAGCCTTATTTTCAAAGGCAAATGTACATTTAAATTAGAAAATATTTTGTACTGAACCAATGCTGACGTGTTAAAGTAAGGTTGATGGAAAGAAATAACTAAATTCTGTCCAAATTACACCAAATAGAGAGTAAAAAAATTAAATAAATGTTATAAAATAAATAACGTGAGTAAAATATGAAATCAATAAAAACCGCTACGTAAAAAATTAAAATGAAGCAGAAGATCGCCAAATTGATTGCACTGCTGTAATGGAAGCTTAACGCAAATGCGCCATGATCCTATCGTGTAAATCACGTATTGAATTAAATGAGAACAATATTACTAATAAGGATTATTGGAGCGGTTTGGAAATAACAAAATAGTATACTGAGAACAATTTACTGGATGGTGGTGGGCGAAAAAAAAGAATCAACACTTGGCGAAATTTTAAATTTCATCCAAAAATAAATCCCGATACAGAAAACATTCCATCCTATTTTTTATCCAAGAAATAAATATAAATCGCCAAAAAGAAAGAAAATCATCCTGAAGATAAAGTAATTAAAAATCGTCTGCAAAAAAATGAAATGTATTTTTAGAATTTGTTTCGCTCATAAAATGGCATGAATAAGGATAAAACAGCATTTTTTCATTCTCACGTTAACAGAAATCATCTAGTTGGCGACAAAAGTACTATTAATTTTGGCGAAAACACGCAAATTGAGCAGATAAATTCAGAGGTAAGCCTTGCTTTAAAGTTCGAAAACTACTTCAAATGACTATTGCGCGTGTTCTATTTGTTCTACGAACGTCAGAGAGAGATCATCTTGTGCAGTTTTTTACGGGCATCCATATGCTGCGAAAATCGAAATGATGTGACGTCTCTTCGATGAGATATTAATAAAATTAACAGTATTGCTTAAAATGGAATAAAAGAATAACAAATTCGAATTTTCGGAAAAACTCTTCGAGGTGCACAAGGACCTGAACCAAGGTACCTGTAACCAAAATTTCGTACTTCTAGACCGTTCCATCTCGGCAGGAAGCGAGCGATACACACACACACACACACACACATACACAAACTCTCTGTTTTATTTATATAGATAAACTGCAAATCGCGGTTACCACAGTAACTTTATGTTTGCGTCAACAAACAATGTAAATACGCATTTAAAAGCAAAGTAATTTATTTGCATTATTATGAAAAAATTGCTATAAAGTAATCGAATATGATACTTCATACACATGTGTGATTGCATTTACTAGGTTAGCGAAATCTTTTAAATACTAATTAAAACCTATGTGGAAAGTGCATTTAGGTAAAAAATATTAGTAAATGAACTAAAGCAGAAGAAACAGGTATGTAATGTAAACTTTTAAATAAAACCACTCATGTAATGAGTAGTTTAAATTAAATATACATTAACTTGAAAAGTAAAAGCATGACATTGCTACTTAGTTTCATTAGAAAATTTTAAAAAATATCACAAGAGTTTTTTTTTATGCATACTAAGCAGCGGTAGTGGTTACACAATCTATGAATATATCCACCTGCTTCGACACAAATGTCAAATGCCATCAACGAGAGGGAAAAGGACCTTCTACAAGAGATGATTATTGTAATAGGTACTGTTCCTGCGAATCATTAAATTCCCAGACACAAACAAACCGTTGCCAGGAAAGGACATTAAGCCGCAAACAGATATTTTAGCCGATATACGTGCTAATCACCTTCATTAACGTCCGTTAGCTTCCGGGTTTTTCTAGAACCAGTCGATGAAAGTGTCTGTTACTCGCCCTACTCATTACAGAAGTCTTGTGCTCACGATTTAGATCGTTGAGCGAATGGATTTGGCAGGAGGTGAATTCAATTTAAGGTTTTATAGATTAAACAATGTTTCTGATCGAATGATGAAGTCAGAAGAATTGAATTGTCATTCGTTTAAGTGAGGCATGACATTGCAATGAGTTTATGTTTGTTGTCCAATATAACAGTTCTATAAAAAAAGAAAATATCTTTATTGCAGCATTTTTCAACGGAACTTCAGAAAAAAATGCCTGCAATAGTTTGTCCTGATTTTCTTGTATAATGGCATGCTTATTGAGTTTCTTCATTCTTCAAGGATGAGTTACATTCCTTTACACATATACCACTCACCAAAGCGATTTCTTTGCATATTCGAATCAATACGGTTCCATTAGGGATGCGATCCCTAACATCCCCTTTATATGCCTCCCTCTAATTGAAAAAGCATACATTTTGTATATGTTACTTCAATTATTCAAGACGCTGTTTAATATTATGCATTTCAGCTCTCCCCTAAAGGGTTACGTTTGAATATTATTCTAAATTCTTGGATACTTTTATTCAAATCTCTCGTGAATTTCTTCACATTAATAAATATTTAATTTGAATTAATTATATCAGTGTGAGTCAATTATTAAGTTTGCTTATATCTCTATAGAACTCTCTTTTCATCAATAAGTGTTTTAATGTTCAATATGGTAAGGGTTTATAGACTATGTATTTAGGAACGGTCCATTGCTATTGAAATAGAAAAACTCTAAAAAAATCTCAAAGTATTTCTGAAAGTTTCAAAGTTACATCAACCGTTTCTCATAATTTTACAATCGTTTTGAATTTAACGGTGCCCAAGTGAACATAGTACCATCTATCATATATTTAGAACAACGTTTTATATATAATTCGCGAAACTGCGTTGGTGTCTGCTAATATATATTTAAATTAACTTCTAACATTATAATGTGCAGATTCTTTTGAAGCCAAAGTTCAATGATTACTGTCATTAACCTTTATCACTCGTTGATGCTAAATATTACAAACAAGCCTTTTTTAGTTTAAAAAAAACTAGTTACGAGCATTTAAAGTTGCATTTTCTAATTGTTGACTGTAATTGAAAATATCTACAAATTTCATTATTCTTCTCGAAGTAAAAATCCAAATTAATCTCGTGTTTCGGAGTTTCACCTCTTTTTCTACGCACTGATAAAATGGTTCCTTCTTACTCTGAAACAAATGGAAGAAAATTTTGTTGCTATTTTGTGCTTCATTAATGGGTTTGTTTTACCGTTCCTAAGTATTCCGTTGTATAAACAAAATTTCTTGGCTCCTTCACACCTTTCCCTCCAATCAGGAAAACTGATAAATAAACATTTGTTGGCTTTAAAGCTGATTTATCTGCAATAAAATTTCTCATTAAATAGTAAGTATCTACATATTCCTTGAATTCAACGGTAGAATAACAGTCAATGTCACGCAGACATAGATTTAAATTTTATATTAATTATCTAATTTTAAAGAAAACTTGAGATATAGGCATTGTCCTAGGTATAATTTGTCTCAGATCCCTCCCCATTTGGTTGCGCCTGTGATAATTAGTTTAAAAGGACCACTTCCAAAATTTCAGTACAACTGTAGGGTTTAAAGCTGATTTATGTGCAAGAAAATGTTCTATTAAATAAGTATATATCCTTATAATACTTGAATTAAAGTATAAAATACAGTCAATAAAATTGTAAAGAAAAGCAGACATAGATTTAAATTTAGGATAGCTTATTTGATTTTAGAGAAATCTATAGAAATAGGTGATGTCCTGATGCCTAGGCATAATTTGTGTCAGATCCCTGCCATGTGGTTGCGCTTAGGATGAATAAGAGTTTAAAAGGGCCACATCCAAAATTTCAGTACACCTTTAGGGTTTATAGCTTATTTATGTGCAAGGAAATTTTACATTATATAGTAAATAGCCTTATAATCTTTGAATTGAACTGTAAAATACAAACATACAAATATTTAAATTTATGATTGATTTTTTGCTTTTAGAGAAAAATATAGAAATAGGTGACATCCTAGGCATAATTTGTCTCATATCCCTCCCATCTGGTTGCGCCCATGATGAATAGGAGTTCAAAAGGGACACTTCCAAAGTTTCAGTACGCCTGTAGGGTTTGAAGTTGATTTATTAGCAAGAAAATTCCACATTAAATAGTAACTATCCTTATAATCCTTAAATTAAACTGTAAAATACAGTCAATTAAACTGTGAAATACAACATAGATTTAAATTTAGAATTAATTTTTTGCTTTTAGAAAAAACTAGAAATAGGGGATGTCCTAGGTATAATTTGTCTCAGATCCCTCCCACCTGGTTGCGCCCATGATGAATAGGAGTTTCAAAGCGACACTGCCAAAATTTCAGCACACCTGTAGGGTTTAAGGCTCATTTATGATACAAGAAAATTTCACATTAAATAGTAAGTATCCTCATCGTTGAAATAAACTGTAAAATGGCAGAGAATGACAAGCAGACATAGATTTAAATTTAGGATTGGTTATTTGACTTTAGAGAAATCTATAGAAATAGGTGATGTTCTAAGCATAATTTGACTCGGATCCCTCTCATCTGGTTGGGCCCATGATAAATAGGAGTTTAAAGGGCCACTTCCAAAATTTCAGTACAACTTCAGGATTTAAAGTTTATTTTTTGCAAGAAAATTCTACATTATATAGTAAATATCCTTATAATCCTTGAATGAAACGTAAAATACAGTCAATTAAACTGTAAAATACAACAGACATAGATTAAAATTTAGGACTATTTTTTTTGCTTTTAGTACAAACTATAGAAATAGGGGATTTCCTAGGCATTATTTGTCTCAGATCCCTCCCATCTGGTTGCGCCCATGATGAATAGGAGTTTAAAAGCGCCACTTCCAAAATTTCAGTCCACAGCTACGACGCAATCTCAGTAATGGTCCTTAAGGTTACAGTCACGTCCCTTCAGCTCCCAGCGTTAACGTCCCTTCCTCTGCAAAGCAAGAACTCCAGGTCCGCTGGCAAAGCTGCGATTACTTATTGACGTGTTGTTCACTTAAGATGTTTCGCACGTGTCTTAAAGTGCCACGTACGCTAATTTTAGAATTTTACTTTTTTCCCCCGTTGCTCGAAATTTCCGTGCTACTTGTTTCAGTCCTGCTAGTAGAGGCCTAAAGAACTGGAACGGCTCCGCATCATTTTTCTGTTTTGTTATTTTAAACTTAAGATTCTGTGTGTTATTCAATATAAAGTTGGAAGATACACACTGGAGTCTTCTTTTAATGCTAAAAACTATCCAAATGATGTTGAAAGAAAAACACATTACTGGAGTATTACTTTCTTTTGAAGGTAGCTCTCGCTTTTTTTGGGATTATATTGATTTTGTTATGCTCTTCTCTTATGAAGTCCGTGAAAGTGTAGACGAAATGTTTGGTTAAAGTATTAATCCTCGGTTTCTATCAGTGAAAGCTTTTAATCGAATAGTTTTCGTTGACATCTATTTGAATCTAGATTTGCTTCTGGAAAAAAATGCAATACAACCATTTATATATATATATATATATATATATATATATAATGGTTTAACCCTTCATAAGCAAAACGGTTCTTGCAACTTTACTTTGAAGTGTATAAAACATCCATGCTGCTTTTCGTTGGTCTTTCATATACTTACAGGGGTTGCGCCATAGAAAACCCGGATCCGATTTCAGATCCTTCACAAAATTCCAAATAATCAAAACTGACCCCTCATAAAATTCAAATCAATCAAAATGGACTCTTTAAAATTCACAAAAACAGACCCTGTGAAAAAAGGCTGGATCGACCCTTGACTTCGGTACTACTTATATAGATATGATTAATTTTCTAATGTAGGGTTGTATCGTTTTATTCTTTTTTTTTTATTATTATTTATCCTTGAATAGATATTCTGGTAGTCTTATTTTCATTTCTCAAGTAAGAACTAAATCGATCGTAGCAACTCTAAATTCTCGCACTAATAATATACAAAGTGTACTCAAGATTAAATTATAAAACGTATTATAAGTTTTAAAGTAAAATGTGCTTAGAAGAACGATTAGTAAATAAAGGATTAAATCGTTAAAGTAGGATATTAGAATGTCACAAATTATATTGGTGGATGGAGGAATGAATTTTAAATATATAATGTAAGTGTGTGTGTATAGTAAACATACTGTCGCTAGCTGAAGCGTCAAACCGATTATTAGGATGTAAACGATATTGCAGATACCGTTGGTAGATAAAAGGTTAATATTAGATACAATTGATATAGCAAAAGTAAATGCGCCTCACAAGAAAAAAGGGCATTTATAAAGTGTTACGTTGGTTAATTCGTTAACGGTGTTCTTGAAACGAAACTAATGTATTATGTTGCACACAAAATGGTAAATTAAAATCTTCTGTGTTAACTCGCATGTACAAAGTAAAAAACAACTTACAGTATAAGTTTTAGTTATTTTTCATTAATATTCGCATTACGTTTAGCACCGTATTAGCTGGAATTATAAAATTCCTGTAAAAATGAATAATTATTATGAAAAGCTACCGCAAGGCTTAAAAGACTGGCCAATGAATAATTTGTTATTGTTATTATGTTTAATATAATAAGTAAATGAAAACACACTAAACTATAACCGAAACTCATCGTTCCGCAGATCCTTCAAATAAAGTAGTTTATTTGTCGTTTTAACGATAGGAAATATTTAAGACTTTATTTTTGAGCTTGGACGTACGAAAGAATGCAAGTCATTAAAAAATAAGCTCAAAATGGCGAAAGATATGTCTGCTTGCTGACATAATCGTTCAAAATTGTGCTTTTAGTTTTTTAATTTTTCACTCACAAAAAAATCTTTATTTAACCTCCCCCCTTCCCTCAGTTTCCCCGGAGAGGAAAGGAAGTCCCTTTCTCTTTTCCAGAATATTGATAAATTAACTGTTAATTTCATTTATATTTCAATTTTACTCATCAACTGGTTTGATGTTTCAGAAGCGGTATAAGTTTTACTTCGAATGCTTCAACGTAGGTAGTCGAAGAAACTTAAGATTTGAAAACGAATTTCTACTATTCCATTCTTTCTGGATATTAACTGCACAATATCGCGAAGCTTCAGGAACTGGGAAACTGTTAGTTATTTTTCCGTACACGGATATTTTAATTAAGAATGAAACTTACATTTCGTCCTACATTTAGTAAGATATTGTTTGGCTGAGATGTCGCTCATTATCGTCAAGCAATAAAAAGCAAAATGAAATGTAACGAAATAGAATCTTAAGACTGTAAATGTAATGTGCTGCATTTACTGAGAGAGGAACTCTTTAGAAAAGTTGTCTTCATTGTCAGCGTGACATTTTTGATAACATCTTGAGTATTCACTGTTTTTGACAAAACAAAAATTTCCATTTCCTTTTTAAAAAATTGCATGACCTTTTAAATCATTGTTTCCATACATTTTCATTTTCGTCTTATGGAATATTTCTAATAATGTTCAAAATCTTCCAAAACCTTATTTCCATGTACTAGCCTTTTTATAATTATTATTAGTTTTCTTTAAAGAAAAAACAAATTAAATTACAATAAAAACATAAAATGATTTTGATTTCTAATTATAAAAGAAATGCAATTACATTGGCTAATTACAATATTTAATTTCCTAAATAATTTTAATTGTATATTTTCTACTATTTTTTAATTTAAGGCATGAAAATAAAAACACCAAATAAAATATAAAAGAGCCCTTTTTACATTTAGTTTATCAAAAATCAACGGTCCATCAAAACAATTAATTGGAGAAAACGTAGACGAAATGCGGGACTCGAGCCACGGGTGTTGGGTATACCAGCCTTGGGCTCTAACCACTTGGCCTCTAACCAGCATACACAACACCAATTTGGCATCCATTAAAGGACCTCTTCTTAGATGATTTTAAATTTCAAAGTTAAGAGAAGCGGTACATTTTTAGACCGCTTAGGTTCGTCATTAGGCCTTCCCGGTAAGCTTTAAAATAAGGGGTAAATCATGGAATTTGATAAAGGAATAAGGAAGATATCGCGTAGCGACAAAAAACAGGCTAGAGAAATCTTATATATAAGCGGCTTATTCCGTCTGTCGATCTGTCTGTCTGTTCGCTATAAAATCCTAGGCCGTTTTACCGATCGAGACCACATTCGGCATGTCTTAATGTTTACGACCTGAGAAACTCATCGCTGCAAAAATGAAATGAGACTCAATTAGTTTTTTTTAATTATTTTTTAAATTTTTCAATGATTTTTTCTACGCTTAGATCTTTAAAACTATGTAGGCTTAGATCTTTTAAACTACGCAACGGATTTTACTGCGGTTTTCATCAGTAGACAGAGTGGTTCAAAAGGAAGGCTTGTAGATAGGCTTGCCATACTTTTGGTTAGTGAAACCGGGACACATTAATATGGGATGGGCATAAACGGGGCACTCCTGGGGAAAACCCCTCTGGGGTCTGGGGAAAATTTTAAAAAATGTAAAGCAAAATGGTGAGTTTAAGCTTTTTTTTAAGCCTCGCAAGTAACGGGAGTGGGGAATCTGGAACCCTAAATTGTTAGTCTACCCACCTTTTAAAAATTAAAAAGGAATGCTTGCTATCTAATTTTCTTAAAAAGATTTTTTTCCTTTTTAATGAGAATTTTTACTGCTCTACCATCTAGAAAGAAGTTATAATAAAATAAAGTTTAAAATACTTTATAAAATTGTTTAATGGAACAATTAATTACTAAGTCTTACTTTTTTAAACTACAACTTTTTGTCTAACTATAAAAACCATTTCAAAAAAAAAAAAAACATTTGTATCAAACTAAAAAAGCAATTAATAAATTAACAATGTTATTCTTTGTTTTCAACCCACTCATATTTCTGACTTGAATGTACTTTTTTCAAGATGTCTTTATTAAGATTGACTTTTTCATAAAAGTCAGAGCAAAGAAAACGACAAAGTTTATTTTACATACAATCAATGCTTTGCAGTGGACTCGATCATTAATGCTATGTCATCTTAAAGATTCTTAATGTCTTCATAAAAGATTCTTAAAAACATAAATTCATTACTTTTTACATCTTACAGCCGTTTTCGGGACATTGATAAAACTGGGCGAGACTTCGGGACAAGAGCAAAATACCGGGACTGTCCCGGTCAAACTGGGACGTATGGCAAGACTACTTATAGGTGGTACAAGGGCCTAATTAAAGCTTATGTTAATCAAATAATATAAACATGTTACAAGGGGAAAAGTCTAAATAAAAAAATAATAAAAATATTAATCGGAGACAAGTACTTTTTAATGAATTGGACAGTGTTACCCCCATTTAGCTACAGGAACGAACAATACTTAGTCCCTGTACTACTTCTTAATAACTTACGAACTGTATTTTTTTAGTGCAATACTGTCATAACTGCATTTTTTACAGTTATTTCTAACTTTTTGACATATTTTAACATCCATCATGTGAGAGAAACAAGCAATAATTATTTTCCGAACAAAATTGATTGTAATAATCATTAAAACTAATAAGATAATTAAATAAAATAAATTGTAAAAAGTTTAAACTCCTCTCCTGAAAAATGTGCATTTTTCAGCTATGACACTGTTCATTTCTATAGGCGATATATGCCTTAGATGGAGCCCTGCCAAATTACAGCTCGATAAGTTGTTTTTTTTTTTTTTTTAGTTGGGCCACTAGCCATGGTTTTGCAAAGACGCCTTTCTTCATGTCTCAACCGAAATGACTGAATCGTCTACTTTGTGTTCTTATATTGATCATGACCTAAGCGGAGTAACACAGTGAAACTTGGTGATCCTGCTAAACATTTGGGGCATAACAGCCTACTAGTACAACGAAAGCTTAATGTATTTTAGATTTTTCACATTTTGCTGCCAAATTAGCTCATTTGTGTCGATGTGGGGGATTTTGATCACACTTTGCCAGCTCGTATCTGTTGATAGGAATATTTTCTGAACTGAATCCTTTACTTATTCGCACCCTGCTGGCTTGTCATAAAGGTGTGCAAGTGGCACTTTGATTGCTCAATTAACTCCCGAGTTAAGCCGGTTTAAAATTCATTCAAAAACTTCATGCCTAAATAAACCAAAATTGAGGCATGAAATTTTTGAATGAATTTTGAACCGGCATAACTCGGGAGTTAATTGAGCATTCAAGGTGCCACTTGCACAACTTTATGACATGCTGGCAGGGTGCAAATGAGGAAAGAATCAAGTTCAGAAAATATTTCTATCAAAAGATAGAAGCTGGCAAAGTGTAGTCAAAATCTCCCGCATCGGCACAAATGAGCTACTTTGGAAGCAAAACGTAAAAAAACCTGAAATACATTAAGCTTTCGTTGTACTAGTAGGCTGTTTTTTCTCAAAAGTTAAGCAGGATCACCAACATTCATCCCGGTAGCCCTCTTAGGTCATGTATAAATAAATGAAATAATCTCTATTTTAACATGTATCCTATTTTAACATGTATACGTTACAAGAAAGAAGGAAACGGGGAGATTTGATTCATTTGTTCAAATTTATAAAGTTAAATGAAACAGAAGGTTTACAATTTTCTCATAGTAATAGGACTCGGGGAAATGGATTGAAATTATTTAAATCACAATTTAAGAGGGAGTGTAGGAAACATTGCTTTTTCAGTAGAGTTGTCGACGATTGGAACACTTTGCCATCGCACATTGTTAATTCTAAGGATGTTAAATCGTTTAAGGAAGGTTTGGATCGTCACTGGGGGATTGTGAAGAGAGCAGCCAGTTGAAATCTGATAATGTTTCTCTCTTAGCTTTTGTTCAAATAGTTTTTTATGTAAATTGATACTGCTTTTTCTTTTTCTTTCATGCAAATGGGCGTTCAAGATAAAAGTAGGGACAAGAAGAAGAGGAAGAGGAGCATGAAGAAGTCAAGCAGGAATTGCTCATCTATTCACCAACCTTGTTGGGCCTAGCGCCTGTTGTTGGGATCAGATCATGATCCAATACAAACTATGTAATAAAAGATGATTATCTAAGCCAGAGCTTTCCAAACTTTCCCTGATGGCGACACCCTTCCAGTACATACAATTTAACGAGACACCCTTTCACTGATACTTATAAAACAGATTATATTTTACCATAACAAATGGTATTTTAAAGCATTAATTATTTCATATGTGAATCGGAAGTACAGTATAATTAATTGGAATTACAGTTTGGAAGAATTTTAAGTACAGTTTCTCTCCACAAATCACACACTCTGGAGTTGGACATTCTTCAACTCCACACCACGTAAATCCCATTTTTATGTAGTCTTCCTTATACATTCTCAATTTCGTGTTCTTGCTACTACATATTGGCGAGGAATAAACAGAGGTTTGAGACACACTATTTGATTGTTGTTCAGTAACTACTGAAGTTTCAGACACACCACTTGACTGTTGCTCTGCATCTGATACTTCATAAACTGCCAAAGGTGTCTTTCTAACAATAAATTTATCCATAGCGGATGAGTTCCGTAAAATTTATATCATTTTGAAGCAGGTAAAATAATGGCGTGTGTCACGAATGAAAGAAAGAAGCAGACTGAAGGAAATGTTCAATGGCCCAATGTCGCCTCTCGAAGAACTAGTTAAAACAAGAAACCTATAGAGAACGACAATGAACATCAGCACAGTACAGAGACATATAGCGCCATAACTGGAAGTTACATGGACAAATTGTAGAAATCCACGTATCGATCAAGGGGTTACTATGTGATCTATGATTACACTGAACCAAGAAAAGGATGTTTGATACTATTTTAATTATTATTTGACATTATTTCATAAGCTCTTCATTCGTTTTGCAATCTCGCGACACCCAGTTTGGAAAGCACTGATCTAAGCTATACTCAGCAAAGAAAGAATAAACGTCACCAAGGTTCACACAAAACGGATCCTTCGCAAAATTCGCGATCGCAAAAATGGGTGTTTTATAAAATGTTAAGCATGAAAAAGATCCTCTGGTATTTTGGTTATTTAACCAAAATTCTTTGATGTGTGATTTTTTACAAAAAAAAAAAATCCTAAAAGTAGTTTAATATTTCTTCTATTTTTTCTGATCATATGTCATTTTATCTATTGATGTTTTTCAATGAAAACAGTATATTTTAGAAATCAGCATTCTCTTGTAGCCTTGTGACCAAGGAAGATTCCCTTTTTCCACTCCTTTTTTTTATTTTGTCTTCTATGAATAGAATGAATGAAGATAAGTCTGCATTCACAAAGGACTTAAATTGTTCAATAATCCCAAAAAATGAAGAATTGTCCAATCTTTCCCCCATGTTATTATATATGATGAAAAGGGTTCCTAGATTCTTCTTTTCGTTAATGAGGATAAGATGGCAGTTGAAAATTAACATACTGCATTCAGTTTGTATTGAATTATCAGTTTAGAATAGTAGTTTCGTTTCGCGATGTTTTGAACGCGTGTCCGCTAGTTGCGGGAACAGCGAGCAAACGAACTTTTTTTGAGTGGGATTTCAAAAAATACTGCGGGAATTGCGCAATCGCGTGGCCTAGCGCGAACCCTGCTTAATGTCTTCATAAAAGATTCTTAAAAACATAAATTCATTACTCTTTACATCTTGCAGCCGTTTCCGGGACATTGATAAAACTGAGCGGGACACCGGGACAAGAGCAAAATACCGGGACTGTCCCGATCAAACCTGGACGTATGGCAAGCCTCCTTATAGACCCGTTAGAAAACAAATCCTGCAGGTAGTTCTTTTATTCCAATTTTCCACATAAATTCCCCAATATGGCGGTGAAAGAAACCTTGCCCATATTAATGTAATATATCAATCGAAAGCGCTGATTTTTTGCATAAGATGATATTTGTTCTAAGTTTCTAAGTGAATAAGAACACCATTCTACTTACTAGTAATATATAAAGATTGACAGAGAATCGGTCATTTATTTTTGTTAAATTCCTCTATGTAAAGTATAAGATTTGAACCTTGTTGCTAAATTAATATTCAAAATGTAGTGTTTTTAAGTATGCATTAGGGGCTTTTTTTTTCTTTCTTTTTTCAAAGTATTGATAACGTTAATAAAAAGTAATTTGTAGAATCCCAATTCGATCCCTTAATTTTTTTTACGAGTGAGATAATATGTATTAATTCCCTTATGTATTATATAAGGGAATTAGTACATATTATCTCATAATATTATCTTATAATTGTTGTCTGATAACACAGGTGGGACAGCCGCGCACACATACTTTGTCGCGCGTTAATTTAAATTTCTTTCATAAAAATTGTAGGTCACATTTTTTTTTTTTTTTTTTTTTGTAGATTAATGCTTCTTTCGGATCCCTTAGCAATGCTTCACGGAGTCCTGATTCGACTGCTGTTTAACTGATAGTTTTTAAACCAGGAAAATGCTATGGAATAATGCATTAATCATGATTTCATTACCATTAAGTGAAATTATCTATACTGAGCAGAACGTTTATCGTAGATGGAAACGGGGGAAATGTGTTTTTTGCGTGACTTTCCCCAAAGAGAAGTATTTTAAATAAATAATAATAACGAACTACTCTGATAGAGTGATATTTCCATTTGAAAAATGTGATACATGAGTACTTAAGAACAACGTTGGCTAACAAATGAAGTGTAGTTTTATAGGTTTACAACTGTGAAAAAACCTTAAATTAATGGTCTTTAACTGTTAGAAGTGAAATTACATAAAGACTTACAAAATAAATTCCAATATTTTTGATGCTTTGGTGTCAAAAAAAGGTAAATTACTGTCACGTTTCTTAAGAACATGTACCTATAATTGAATCGTTTATTTCAGAAACTCGTCGAACGTAGAACTTTCGAATTTCGAGAAAGCATTCCTAGTATCATATTAAATTGTAAAGTAGGGACTAGAAAATTTTTTACTGAAAGAAATATGTTTAAATATATATTACTTTTAGTAAAAAAAATTGTGAATGCTATTGGCAAAATATTACATGATGCTGAATGTGCGTTTTCGGAATTTTGAAATTGACGTTTAACTGCTTTCTGAAGTAAAAGATTCAATTGTAGTTTATAGAAACAGAATACAAACCAAATGTGCGAATGACATTATTTTCCTTCTCGTTACACATAAAATTTTAGTCATCAACTGATTTTAAAAATGTAATAGCATTTCTTTAGCTAATGGATGTGACAAAATGTATAAATAAAAATTTTTGTATATTTCTGAAAACTATTATTTTTGATGCTTTGATGTCAAATGAAGGTAGTTTACTGTTACGTTTCTAAATAATAAGTTTTTAACGTTTTTACTGTTACGTTTCTAAATATTAAGTTTTTAACATTTTTATTGTTACGTTTCTAAGGAACAAGTACATATAAGTGTTCGTTATAGAAACAGAATAAAAAGCAAATGTGCGAATACCATTTTTCTTCTCGTTACTTGAAATTTTAGTCTTTAACTGATAAAAAAATATCAAAGTATTTTCTTTACCTAATAGATAAACCATAGAGAAGTACTCAAAATAGTTGAACTTTTCTCTCTAAATTTTTAGAAGGTCCCTTTGGCAAACATCTAAGAGTCGGAAAAGCACCGCTTTTAAGCGATGTCCACTTATCTCTCGGACACATTAGAACCCAAACTTTAGTCTAACGAGTTCTCTCCAACAACTCTCAACTCTCTTAGCGTTTTAGGAGTTTTTACGGGGCATTAGCTTTTGATATTGCCTCCACAACATTCGTGGGTGAGCAATTATAAATATGTTGTACCATTTATCATTTTACTTAATAAATAGTTCACAGTACAGTAGTTTTAATGTACTGAAAGAATGATTTCACTTTTTGGGTGATTTCCTTTGCTAATGGTATTTTATTCCAGGAGAACATTTATCTTTTCAATAAAATAGTTACTTTTTATTCTTTGAAAAATGTTCCTTATTTTGTACAACATGATGCATTCCTCTTTCACAGAATACTAATGTAGTTCGAAAGTCCCCATAAAAAACGAAAGTGTCAGAAGGGAATGTTTACCCTTGTGCGGAACGTAAGCTAAACTTAGGTATATATATATATGTATATATATATAGTTTTCGTTCCGCACAAAAGTACGCTGTCTGTATATATGTACACTGTAAAAATATTTTGATCGAAAATACATGAGAATCTCCTGCAAATCCTGTACCCGGAGCCTGACGTAAAATTACAGAGAACTAAAAACAGGAAACTGAAATTTAAAAAAAAGAAAAGAAATGACAGAGAATGAAAAACAGAGAACATTCTGTAAATTGATCGCAAGAGATAATGTGCCTCAGTAGTGGCGCCATCTGTGAGTATGCTGAATTCCTATCGCTGTTGTGATTCCTGTGACTCAGGTAGCTTGGAAACCTCCGGAGTAGGATGCCTCCAGAGTAGAGAGGGGTGGCCGCCCAAGGGCTAGGTTGCTCATTAGAGCTGGAAGTGAACCGTACGCCAATGATATATAACACTGGGGAACAGTCATTCTGTGGAATTCTAGCTTAAAGTCAATTCTGTATAAGACTAGTGTGCTGAATACTAGAAAATTATTAGATTTGTCAAATTGGCTCTAATTTTTGAGATAAAGACTATTAGCTATTTCACTGAAAAACCTAAATAAAAATACCAATCTGTATTGAAAAAATATTTTTGTTAAGATCCTTTATAAGAACGATATAAAAACAAAAAATATATATGCTGTTCATCATATAATTTAAACAAAAATTACAAAAAACTTTTTCTGTAAGCTTTTCTGTGTTGGTTTTGCTCAGGACAATCTCTTATTAAAGTCCAACAGTAGTCTGCCAACATGTGGCAATCCCATCGACCTTGGTATCTTTCTTCCAATATCCTGATGTCCTGGAGGAACCGTTCTCCTTGTTCCTCACTGTAATCGCCCAGATTATCCGGGAATCTGTCCAAATGGCTATGCAAAAAATGCAATTTAATGCTCATAATAGCTCCTAACGTGTGAAAATTTTGAAGCATTTTAGCAACCAATTCTGAATAGTTTGGTGCTTTATGATTCCCCAAAAATGTTTGACTACTAAAAAAGAGCTTAGCCATGCTTCAGATTCAATTTGTGTCATATGGTTTACAAATACAGTGTCTTTTATAAGAGTACGGATTTGCGGGAAGATGCCTGCTTTTAATTTTTCCATACTCAGGGCTGAAAATTTTTGAAACACATATTTAAAATAGTCACCAGTCATATCAAGGGCTTTGATGAACTGTTTCATTAGCCCAAGCTTGATGTCAAGTGGTGGAAAAAGGATATTCTCTCGTCTTCTCAGTCAGTGATTTATGAATCAAGTTTACTTTTCCTATCTTCACATTTTCCCTCAAAGGGCAGACCTTTCTAATCCAATGTTCTGTTTTTGCGCGACTATCTCATAGACATATGAAATAGGGATATTTAGTATACCCACCTTGCTGGCCTAATAAAAAATTCACCATTTTCAAGTCGACGCATACTGACCACTGATGTATTGCGTACGAATACCTAAATATTAAAAATGTTTTTTCTAAGACATCTTTAATATTTAGGTATTCCTCTTTTAGTTTGGTAGTATGACCGATTAGAACTGAAGCGAAGTTACTTCCATTGGGCAGCAATGCACATTTCAGACTTCTTTTTGAGCTATCTATAAAAAGCCTCCAATGTTCAGGCTTATATTTTATTATACAATTTAAGAGTCCGGAAACATTGTTACAAAATACAAGCTTATCTTCTTCGGTAAAGTAAGAAAGGTCTTGCTCTTTGTTCCTAAAGGATGTAATGGTAATACCAGGTTGAAGACTGTTTTTCTTTTAATCTTGAGGCAAGAATTTCGGCCGATTTTTTTGATAAATTCAAATCACGAACCAAGTTCTTGAGATCCTCTTGAGACAATCCTTGTTTTGTGGAACTACTTTCTTCGAACTCACTTTCACTGCTTCTCGTCTGATTGTCTGATCCCTCTAACATTTCAACATCATCACTGTTTGCAGTAGAGGGTCCTGAAAACACTGGAATTGGCAAATCATCACTGTGCAATACTGGGGGTTTAGCCGATTCCACATTAGGATAATCCCAAGTACGTTTTTTATACCGGTTGATACCTTGTACATTCACTGCAGAGAAGTAACAGTCATTTAAGTGATTAGTAAGCTCAGTCCATATCATCGGCACTCCAAATTGAAGCCCTTTACGGCTTCCTTGACTCCAGTATCGCAAAGATTCTACACAAGGCTTACAGACGATATTGGGCACCCAATATTTATTCTTTTGTACAAGCTTTCTCCCAAAGTACACTTCGTAAGTTTTTATCACAAACTCCGTGATCTTTTTTCTTTGCTTTTGTGTACAAAATCTGCCACATATATAACAAAAACTGTTGGGTTTGTCAACACAACGTTTTCGTAACGAACTCATATTTTTCAAGACAAAAAGTACTTTTAAAGTTACAATAAGACACGAACTGATACTTTCAAGGTCTAATAGCTAATACGTAAAATTGTTGTACCCATATGCGTGAATAGATAATAAAATTTAGTGGTGGTAATAGAATTAATAGATATTTAGGAGAGCAGTTTAAATTTTTTCATTGATTTCTTGTGTTTCGTTTATCTCAAGAACCAGAGTCTTCATTGATTTCTTGTGTTTCGTTTATCTCAAGAACCAGAGTCAATCCAAAAAAAAGTAAATGCATACTGTGTATGTCTAATGCAAATGTTTACAAAAACCATTAACAAAATAAATGCTGCAGATTTTATATTTTTTTTTATGTTCCGCAATGTAATACATTACTTGACAATTTTAAACTGGTAGTCAGGTCTCAAGTGTTTAATTATGCATTTGTTTACAATTTTTTGAGCTGGTAGTCACAGATCCCAAGTGTTCAGTTTTACGTAATTGAACAGGTCTTTCTTTCTCTGTAGTTGGGTAGTTTTCGGAAAACAAGAATTTTATTGGGAAACTGTTATCAAAAAACTGGATTACTTGATTTTGAAACAAGTTTCACTTAAATTTACTCAAGCACTCAGTTTCCTTTCTGTTCTTTTTACAGAAATTTTTTAGTGTACCGAGCGAGCGTGAGAAGATTGTGTGTACGTACAGATATCGCGAAGGTAAAGGGCAGCATATCTTGAAAATGTTCGCTGCTAAGCGTTCAAAGGCGAAAATATTTTTCGCATAGAAAAAAAGAGTTGTAATCCCAGAAACACGTCTATGCAACATATACTTAGCTGTTCGTGCTGTGCAACGATAGTTTTCTTATAAATTGTCTTGAAACGAAGTAGTTATTTGCCAAGTTTAGAGAAAAGGCTCGCAGTTATAAGAATATTATCTATATGTTTTAACCTGTAATTTGAGCTAAAATCTATAGTAAAATTGCTCCCCACCCCCAATTATCTTTTTAGTTTTTAAATGATTTTAGTTTGCAACAATAACCAACACGAAAGAGAAGCGAAAAGTTGTCTCCTTTTAACATGCAATCAGAAAGCATTTTTACGTTACAATGATATTTTGTTCCCAAATCACAGCGGTTAATTAAAGCTTTTACCTCCCCTATTTAAGGTGCTTTTTATTTGCCGTGATATTTTATTTCAGGCCAAAAATTGAACTGAAGTCTCTTACTTTTATTTTGTAATGATATTTTAGTTCAAACCAGGAAGGTTAACTAAATCCTTTTTACCTGCCACTTGTAAGATGCTTTTGGCTTGTAACGATGCTTGATTCGTAGCCAGACAAAGATTAATTAAAGCCTTTTACATCCCACTTATTGGGTGTTTTTGCTTTGAAGTCATACTTTAATTGAAGTCGGAAAGGTTAACTAAACTCTTTTATTTCCCTCTTGCATGGTGCATTTGCTTTGTAATGTTACTTACTTTATAACCAAGGCAAGAAGTTGACTGAAACCTTTAAACTCTCACTTTTGTGATAGTTCTCTTTTGCAGTTACTATTTTTTGTAGCATATATATAATTTTTATCTGTTAAAATTTAAAATATTATATTCAGGGCACTTTCGTTGTCATTCAGTTTTATATTTTATTTTTTGACATTTAAACGCTGACGTACTTTAACGGTATGTGCTTAAATGTTAATGTTATTTATTTAATTGTTAGAAATATTGGTACATTTAAGAATTTGCTGACATGTAAGTCCCCAAAAACACTGAGATAATTACTTTGATCTTATTTTCACATACATTAGTTTTTTTTAAGCACAAAATCTTGAAGTAATTGTTATAACTGATGATGAAAAGGACATCTAAAATATTTTGGAACAAATTCCATTCATAACTAATGTTGCAAAATAAATTTCGTTATACGAGAAAACAAACTCATTTCGTGCTGAACAAATCTCTTATTAAATATTGATTTTCAGTATGTTTTCACATTTTCACATTCTAAAATATGCGTTAAGTCGATAGCACAGAAGCAAATGAGTTTTCTGTTACTGCTTGGTAAATAACTATTTTCCTACGAACAAATTTTTCTGCTCACATTTATATATCCTTGCTTGCTTATTTTTACAATTTCCTGGTCTTTCTTTCTTTTCATACAAAGATTGTCTTTTCTCTGATGCTGTACTTCCATACTACCTGTTGATAGTCACTTTTGGTGCCAATGAGGAGGTTATTTGTAGCCTTAGATGGCATGCCTGTCTTTATTAAAATTCATTCACGCTTAACATTGTTTTTTTAAACATTTGCATTCTGGTTTAGTATTAAATAGCATAAGTCTCAAGTTTCTTTAACCCTTTAACTGCCGCGGGCGTAAATATACGCCTCGCTATGGCGATGCGTTAACTGCCCCGGGCGAATTTCCCGAAGTGCGATTCTTTGCCTTGTGTTGCTATCAGTAAAATTACAGCCGAGGCTTTGGAAATCACCCTTCGGAAAGGCGTATGTGTATAAACGCCGGCGGCAGTTAAGGGGTTAGAGAAACACAAAAGAGCTTATAAATAATTTTTAAAACGCTGATTTTATGCAAGTATTTGACGTCATTTAATCATTAATACACGCCTCCCACTCTTACTAAGTTGTATAAACTAATATTTATTTAATGATATCATTTTTTTATTAAAATTGCTGGGTTATTGATCCATAAATTCACAAAATAATATTGCATATATCTCGCTCGAAAAACTTACAGCGAGAAAATTTTGATTATTTAATCTAAAATCAATGCTCCGAATGCAAGCTGAAAATTTCATTTATGCTGAAAAATCTTGAATTTGCAATATTTCGAGAAATACTCCTCTTCTTTTGTAAAAGAATGAAAAGCATTTTAAGTCTGAAATTTTTGTAAAGTATTCGTTTTCTAGTATTTTTTTTAGAAATATCTTTATCTAACATATACACAACGTCATTTCATTTTTTTTTCGTTAAAAATACCAAGAACGTTTCTATTTTAGCTTTAGAAAGGAGAAACTGCAAAGGTTTTGAGGAGATAAATATGTTTCTTTAGTATCTGGTATGAAGCATTGTTTTATATTGTTTTGAAACCTTCAAAATAATTTTTAATGTTTCACTATAATTTTATTCTTTATGAAATAGTAATTTAAATGTTAAAAACTGCACCAGATTGATTTTATAAATGAGTTCTCGGAATTATTATTATTATTTTTTAACTTAAGTTGAGTTTGAATGTTATTATTGTTATACATTCATTGATGCTTGTCCTTTCAAATCACTAGCCTTCCTTAAATTTTGCTAACCGTCGTGTTTTTTAAAGTTAATTTGGTTTGAATGTTATTTATTATTGTTATATATTCATTGATGTGGGTCATTTCAAATAGTCGTCGTTAGCCTTCGTTAAATTTCGCAAACCCTCGTTCATTTTATTTTAACTTTCTTAACTTTCATTTCGATTTAAAATTTGTGGTTCTGTTTTGAATATAATAAAAATTAAATAAAAATAAGAATTCTATATGTAAAATTGATACTTATATAGGTACGCTTTAGTTTATTTAAGTCTGGAGAATAATTAAAAATTGTAAATAAAAATTTCGAAACCAGTATGCGTTATATATATAGTTCATCATAGTGGTGTTCATGTGTAGAATTAGCAAAAACATTTTTTCTTTTTAAGGAGCTCTGAAAAATATCTCTAATCAAAAATTTTATTTTTAATTTATTTTAAACTTGCATTTAATTAAAAATTAAATTTTTATCTTAAATTTACTTATAATCATGTTTTTGATAACATATTTAATTTTAGTTTTACCGTCCTTCTTTCATAGAAATTTTTTTATTGCTCCTCTTTTAGCACTAAAACTTGATTATTCATTTATAAAAAAAATATATGGGGAAAAACTTTTTATTTATTTTGTTGCACACTTTAATTACGTTAGTTGCAGAAAACATCTTAATTAGTATTTTAAATCACTATGATCTAATTAGTTTTTAATGCAATATCCTTTCATTAACAAAATTAGAACTCTGTCGGTCTTTAGTGGGGTACTGAGACACTGTTTGGCTTTTTATCTTGAATTGATTTGAGATTCAGTTTTAAACTCACTTGAATCTGTATTTTCATTGACCTGTTAAATTTTGCTTTTCTCATTGCCCTTTCTTTATGTTCGCATTATTTTTAATACTGAAATTTGAAGATTTACATTACGAAGAAAATGTGTGATTATAAAAATAATCCCTATAGGGTAAAGTAGATAGAGTTGGCGCACAATTGAAAAACATGACAAAAAAGAATGAAAACGTTAATTTTTTTCCAAACTTTTGGTCAATATTCTAGACTAGATTCCTTCTGTATGCATTTCCATATTATTTTATTGATGGCACAAAAACAATTATTAATTTAAAAAAAGAGGAAAAGAAAGAAGAGCGCTATTCATATAGTATAGAAAGCTCGGAGGTCGAGCTTGGGTATCGGAATTTAGTTTTGCAGTTTTAATTTTTTGAGAGGTTTCACGGCAGCGGAGTAGTCCAAACTGCTTAACCCTTTTCAATTATTACTCTTATTCAATACTTGTGTGCGCATTCAACATCCTTTTATTTATGTGAAACACCCACCTTTAAACTCATGTTTATTATTTTAAATAAATATTTGTGCAAATAACTATAAATTAATAAGGCAGTAGTTTTCAGTCATACGTAAATTTGGTGGAAAAGATATTTCCTATTATTAATAGTTTAAGCTGGTTTTTAACCGAACTTTTACTACCTAACAAACGAAGTACAAAATATTTTTCTTTTATATTTATCTGTACTTTGTTTTAATGGGCAAGTAAACTATCGATGTTGTGAATATTCTGAAATTAATGCGTAAATAAAAACAAATAACATTAACAATAACTGTTTTCCTATTGCTATTCATTCTCATCACATTATATATATATAGATTTATAATATATAAATTTTTTTCATGTATTTAATTTATATACGTGATAATATTATATATATATATATATATATATATATATATATATATATATATATATACAAAATTAAAATTTTTCTCTCTGCTTGCTCTTAGAAAATGATACGGGGTTAGATTCATTTTGAATGTTCGCCCATCAACAACAAACAACTCGATAGTCCCCGACTTAGAGTGCATTTGTTGAAGTTAATAACTTCTGATTTCTCCTCGAATATTGAAGACGCTCCTTTGTTTGGTCGGTGTGATTTGAAACTTTGAAATTCGTTTCATATATCTCTGAGTTTTATTTGGTTAACGTAATCTGCGAGTCCTTTCTGAGCTTTGTTTATGTAACAACTTTAGTTTCGAAACTTCAAATTCTTTTAAAAAAACTACGGTTGAAAGCTATGCTCGAAGGCAAGAAAGTTTGTGGGCCGTTCAAGAAAACAATATTAATATTAAGTAATTACCTATACCTACGTAAAGCTACGTGCAGATTTTTATTTATTATATATATATATATATAAGGGGATTCGAAGCCATCTCTCCTCCCCTGAAAAAAATCTGTGTAGGGCCTTGAGTACAAAATGGTGATTTTCATTTAAGTATGATAATATAATAATAATAATAATAAAAGGCGAAGTTAAAAAGTGAAATTGCATTCAAGAAAATGTAATCAAGCAAAGGAAATCTTTTATTTCCGTTTAAAAGAATCCTTCTGTGTAGGTATGATTAATTAAATAAATCGTTGTCAACATGTTTTCTTTCGCTGATGAACTCAGTTTTTAAAACTATGAACTTTTTTTAACATTACGACACTTCCTGGAGTCAACGAACTCCTACGATATGTTTTCCAGATGTGAGACCCAGAGACGGATTCATCACTTTAAAAAATATATATAATAAAATTGAGTAAAATATAAAAAAATAAACTCCGTGTAATTGTGCATCAAAATTAATTTTGCACACACATGTGTTTCACAGGGAACTCAACTTGAGGAAATCAAAATCAAAAATAATTTTTTAAGCTGAACTTGCGTGAAAGCTCACGTGAATTGTACACTGTACGTATTAAAATAAGTTCCGACGAAAAGGTAATAAGTAGCCTTTAAAAGGTAATTGTTTGCTATGAAAGCCAATTTGGGGGGGGGGGAACAGGGATCTGGAGCATAAGGTGCAGCAATGAGATTTTACTTAAAACTGAAGCGGAGCCGGAGCAAAGAAAAGAAATAATATAATCTATTAAAATTGTTCGGAGCAAAAACCGGAGCTGGAATGAAGCACCTCAAAAAAAAAAGGGCTGTTCCAGACCCCTGGAAAAATTGGAGATTATAAAACGGTATTTTGTGTGTGTGTGTGTTTCATACTAAAGCTAAAAGAAATCAAATAGAGATAGTTTTCAATATTTTTCCTCACATAATTTAATACTAATAAATAGTAAATAAATATGGACATGTGTATGTGTCAGTTTATCACTTTTTCAGCATTTATGCTTTTAAACTCAATTATGTAAAAAATCAATTTTACTGCTCTCATAAATTAATTATTTGATCTTTTCAGAATCTTAAACTGGAATTTGGTGCATATTTTTTATACGCGTATGTTCCATATGACTCTTTTTTCTAACACAATTAATTCTATAACGTTGAGTTATTAAAATTTATCTGATTAAAAATTGCTGTATTATAACATCAGCAGTATATTTTTCCTTATCAATGATACTTTCCTTGACAACTTCCTACCTTTTAGCATGAAATCTCAAGTATCCATGCATTGCGTATTGGGCGGTTAAACTAGTTTAGTAGGCCGGCACGGTGGTGTCGTGGTAAGGCGCAGGACTCGTACGCCCCAGGTTAGAGGATCGAGCCTGGCAGAGTGGGTGGATTTTTAAGATGCAGAAAATCGTCTGCACCCATGTCGTATGGTTATGAGGCATGTAAAAGATCTCTTGAGTAGACATTTGGCTTGGATGCCCTCTCGGCTAAATTAAATTCCTAGTGCAATTTTGCATCAACAGAGTCCGGGCTCGATCTTTCAGGTGGAGGAGAAACTGGACGTCAAAATGCTCGTGGCAACGGTACCACACTCGTGGTGGGGCTGCTGAAAAAATGGTACCATTCTCTGGGGACCGCACTAGTTCTTCAATTGGCAGAAGCTAGCATCAGCCCATTAGAAAAGAAAAAAAATGTTTAGTAGTTTCCATCACGAACGATGGTTGCCTGAATGAAAGACAAGAATCGTAACAACTAGACCATATTTTAACAGATTCAAAATTCGCTTATAAAATTGTTCACTTGAAACCAATATATATTTCTGAAAATAGTTGAAACAAATTAGTACATCTCATGCCATGAATTTTATGGATAAATATTTAAAAAGCTTTGCTGGCACTTGAAAAAATATCCAGCTGGTAGATGTAAAAAGATCTTTACAAGCACTAATGATGAACTAATGGAAAATTTTTTGGAAGAACAGCATATTTTTATCAATTAATGCTAGTAGATCTCTTGAAGAGCAAATTAATATCATCAAGAAAAACCAAAATAATTTTTATTAACAGCTTACTACTTTATTTTCAAAAAATACTGGAAACTTTCTTGAAAAAGAACAATGAAACACAAATTCACAATGAAAATTAAAGAAAAAATATCAATATGAAATACAGTCGTGATGGTGCAGGTTATTCGAATTATTCCTAAAACTAGCTAAGTGAATGATGAGAGGCTTCACGCTTGTGAAAAATAATTACTAAATTGTCTACTTGTTCTAGCATAAATTTATTCTTTTTTTGAAAATAGTGCTCGCTTAAAAACTTTTTTACTTCAAAAACCAGTCAAACCACATTTTACAGTTCCTAGAAAACTTTAATGCGATATTAAATTAATTAATAGTGATAACAATATATATATTACTCAAACAAATATATTTCCATCTATATTACTTTCAGTAAAAACAAACTGTAAGCGACTAATTTTTAAATTGAAATCATTTTAATCCTTTTGATGCTAATGAAGAGGCGTCTAATTAGACTATGATGTCACCTAGGTGTTTAAATCTGTGATAATTCGTCCTAACTCTAATACTCTCATTAAGTAAAAGACGAGATCCATTTGCTCGAAGATTGACAAAATGAGAACATTGGATCTTACGTGATTATATCGGGTTTAACCATATGAAAAGCATCTTTGGTGGATCTGATATCTTATTAGCCTTAGAATATCTTAAGGTTAATGGGAAGGTATCTAATTAATTCCATGGATTATCTGATTTTATCAAATTAATGATAGGAATTCCTAGTTTTGCGTGACAAGGAAACCATGAAATGGTTAATCCCATGTTTGACAGGCATGGCAAAACACATGTTTTTCATTTCATTTTAGGTACAAAATACTAAAATATCTTAATAAATGTTGGTGTTCTTACACAATTTCAAGGGGGATACAAATGTCACGCTTCGAGGGGAGGAAGGTTCGAGTAATTGTGACAGTTTGTGACAAGGGGAGGGGAGGGGGTGTGATATTACCACATTTTGGTAAAATAAAAACATTTAAAATCAGCAGATTAAATATTTTTTATTTTATTTTATTTTATTTTTTTTTGGTTTTCCATTTTATTTTTTATCGAAAACATCGATGCTGATTAAGGTTCAAATTTACTGCTAAGTAAAGGTTTAAACTTAAAAGAAATTCTTCTTGGGCACACTTTTAATACAAAATAGCTCTGAAATATTTATAGAATTCGAACGATAAATACTTTTTACGCATATAACTAATTATGTTTTATGTTGTAAACCTTAATTTTATTGTACACAAATTAAGTACACATATCATATTTTACGCAAATTAAGTAATAATTATTATTGTTTTGCTCACAAAAGGTTCATTAAAGGTTCAAAAATAAAATTGGAAGTGTGATAGCGTAAGGTGCTTGGTTTCTATACTGCAAGTACGTATGCTTATGTAATAGAGTGTGACATGTGACAAGGGGGCGGGGGTAGGTTGAAGTGGAGCTTTTTATGGCGAGGGGGGGGGAGTAGGTTGAAGTTGGATATTTTGTGACAAGAAGGGGATAGGTTGAAATGGCACATTTTGTGACAGGGGGGGGGGAGTAGGTTGAAGGGGATATCTTCTGACAAGGAGTAAGTTGAAGTGGGACATTTTGTGACAAGAGGGAGGGGTAAAATCTATTGAAAGAAGTGTGATATTTACGAACTGCCGCATTCTTGCTTATGAAACTGTGGAAGAACATTTGTCTAAGAAATAATATTTTGAATTTTTATGTAAAAATATGCCGTGTCTGAAGTGTCGAATTTTTGCCATATCTGCCCCGGCATGTTTTTGAATCATAATTCAAAATGTTTATTTCATGGACTTTAAAAATAGTTGAAGGATTTTAATCCTTCAACTATTTTTAAAGTAGGCATGAAGATGTGTAAGAACACAAAAATTTATTAAATTATTTTAATATTTAGTACCTGAAATGAAACAAAAGAAGGTGTGACAGACAAGAAAAACGATACAACGGAAGTTCAAGAAAATAGACTTAACAAATAACAGACTTAAGACAAATAATAGACTTGGGACAAAAACTTATATGTTAACGTTTTAAAAAATTTATATTTCTTAGTTAACTTGTCGAATATTGCTCCTTTGTATTGTATAACATGGTTAAATTTAAATATGGAGGAAGTATTGGGAAAAAGTTGAGGAAAACCTTTAGTAACGAGCAATATCTAATACCGGAGTTGTTTTTCTTATAAAAGTAATCAATCAGAAACGTTCTTTTTTACAAAAATATCAAATTTGATAATTATTTTCATATTCCATCCCATTCATCTCTTAATGTCATCTTTTGTGTTTAATAAGAAATTCAATATATTCCATTTTTGAATTACTTCATTCATTTTTTTTTTGACACTTTCGCATCCATATTCAAAATAACAAACTTTGAATAAGTAAGTGCACAGCAAAAAAACACTCGGAGTTAATCTTTTTCGTCCCTTTATTTTTTTTTTTAAATATATTTTTAATTTACAAGCATTTATTGAATTTCTGTGTAGAAAGAGACACACAAACGAACTCAAATTAATGTATACCACAGGGGTGCTCATGACGGGATCATGGCGCAGATTGTGCCACTGAAATTTTTAGGGTGGTTTTTTCAATGGAGTTTAGCCTTTTTTTTAAATATCCGGAACCCGATCCGGCCACTGCGAAAAAATACCCGGCTTCTCGAAATACCCGGTTATCCCCCATGTCAAATTTAATCTTTAAAATTTAATTAAAAATACGCATAGAATTTACAAGTTTCAACATCAGAGTCGGATATCCGGTACGTAATTGTAAAACAGGGGACACCGGATATCTGATGTCCGCAGAGTCAATACCCGATGTATTACCGAAGGGTCATTAAAACGTCACGAAAAAGTCGCGAAATTTCATTTTTGAAAATCAACAGACACTTTGGATAATATTTAAAGCCTTCATAACGGACAGTTCATAAATGATGTCACGCTTTTTTCCCATATATTTGACCCCCTCTCCCCCTTTGTCACAAAATGTCACAACTCAACGGACCCCCCTAACCCCCTTTGTCACAATTTCAAGGAAACCCCCTCCCCCCTCGAAGTGTGACATCATTTATGAATGATCCCTAAGTTGGTACCAAAAACTAGGGTGAAACTCTTATTCAAATATTTTCCAAGACATTTCTAAATATTCCACAGCTTTGACAAGTAAAAGGAACAACTTAATGCATTTTATTAATCTAGTAATTAAATATACCTTTATCTGAATTATTTGAATTTAGAACTGATGAAATTATTGTTACATTCTTTTGTAAAAAGACGAGTTACTGCACACTTTCATAATAAGTGCCATCTGTGTGTGAAAACATAAAATGTAAACCGATAGCTCACGGAATTTGCTATTAAAATATGATTAAAAACTTTATAATATCTGAAACGCAGTTTCGTTAAATTTAAGATGATACTTTCATTTATTACTGCGACGTTACAAAGGCCTTGAGCCATTTTTAACCTGCCAGTTTTATTGGTGATTTAACTAACATGAGACTTTTTTTTCTTAGAGCTTTGAAACGGATGACGCATAACTGGTTATTTGAGCATTTCCTTTGAGATTATTCTAGAAAGTTTTTCTCGCCATTTCTTTCGCTCTTCGAGATAAAAAATATGCGGAAAAGAAAAAAAAGCATCTCCAATGAAGACGCAAAACTATCAAAGTGTTTGTTCCCAAGTGAGCAGTGGAGGAGTCAAAGTTGACGGTCGAATGCAAAGTTTGTCTTTGAGATGAAAAGCAATGTAAAGTATTAGATTCCAGTGCGAGGAGACATAGCGATATATAGATATGGTTTATGATTTCTGTCTACATTAGGTTGCTTAAAAATAGTTTTCACTAGCCGCCTTCGGTGACAATGTGTGTGCAACACGTTTTATTAATAACTTAATGACAATGCACCAAAACATTCAAACACTAGTCTTTTTATGTGAATGCTATGTAAAAGTGGAAATCTTTGGGAAACATTAAATTGAAAATTTTTAACAAGTATTACTTTCTTATGTTTTTTGGGATACAGAAGTTATTTGCAAGCGCTCTTCCTACCCCCTTGTGAGAAAAAACTTCTTCACAATAAACAATTTGGCTGTCACTAGATGAATATTAGAAGCCCGTTTTTTTGTGTTGCGTCAGTTTCCATGGCAACGGGACCCGTAAGTCAAAGGGGCCTGCCTGCCCGTGAGGCAGTATTAAAAGAAAAGAAAAAGAAAAAAAGTTTTTTCATCTTTTTTTAAAAAAATATTATCAACGAAGTAGCATTATTAAATATGATACATTCTTTAGAAGTACAAGAACATTAATGATAGTTATATTTCTTACCACTTGTTTACTGGAAAAACAAAATACGTGCTGCTTTAAAGGAAAAAAAAACGAAACTAAAATGAGAACATTATCAAAATAAATTAAGTATTTTCAAATAATCTTTTATTTTCTTTTTATGATTCTTATAGCGAACTCACTTATGTCTATTCCAAAATATTTTTAAAAATTTTGTTTTTTTTTTTTTTCTCTTTAAGTAAACGACAATTATATTTCTTTCTTTGTTGGCAATGGAAATAAATTAATATTTTTCTTTTAAACATAACATTTTTTTTTCTTAGTCATATAAAACACTTTTTTATGCAGGCACAGAGAGTTAAAGTTAAACTAAGAGAGAGGAAAAAAAGAAAAAAAAAATCGAACGGTATGGGGAAGGGGCCCGATATAATATATGGCAACTGGGCCTACAGAATGATGTGGTAGCCCTGCTATCGATACCACTATCAAGTTTGAAATGATGATGATTGAAAACTTACGGTTTTTTATTTTTTAAATTCATTTTTCCATTGTCTATATTTTTTATCATTTTTGTTCTCCATAAATTGAATATTCTATTTTTTTATTTTTCTCCCTTATAGAAATAGTGTATATACCACACTCATGAAATACACCACGATTTAATAGTACCAGAATGGCTTAAATGTTGCAAAAAAACAAAAATTCGTGACATTAAAATTCTGAAAAGGAATTGATTCTTACAATTAAAATGTTTGAAAAAGCATTTTGTTTTATAAAAAAGTCACTTAAAGTTTAAAGTCACGAAGCACTTAAAACACTTAATGCTTTCAAATCATTAATGAAGTCCTCAAATTCGGAATTAAAATTTTACTTATTTGGGATAAATATTTGCATACGTGAATAAAACAATGAATCGAACATTTAACTAAACATTTCAAAGTATTTTAAGTGGAATTAATTTTGAAACCTTTATATTCCTGTTTTGAAAAATGAAACTAATTGTTTTTGGTCATAAATATGCATTGGAGAGCATTTTTTCTGCCAGATGTTTCATCTTCATTTTTTTTTTTTTTTTTGATTTGAGCAAACTAAATAGGTTTTTTTTTAACTTTTGAAGAAAATTCCTTCAATTAGATTTTAAAACTGTAGCGAACAAATACTTGAGTATATGGCTCGTTATTTTAATATATTGTCATTTTTAAGAGACCCTTGTGTGTGAAATTTCCAAATATATCTAGTAGTATGTCAGTTAGTTTTATAACTTTATAAGCATTATATTTGAAATGAAGGCAGATATTATTCTGGTAGTCCCGTGAAAGGATATAAAGGTGCATAGCTCTCGCGATAAGCCTTTTATAAAAATTCCTTATTTCACAGTTATTTTATTTAATTTTAAAGCTTTTCTTAGAGCGTGTTTTTTCTTTTCTCTTAGAGCTTCTTGGGGCTTGGTAGGGGAGAAGGGGGCTAGTATGGACACGGGGTGTAGTGTGGACAACGTGAAAAATTATGTTATTTTTCAGTTTAAGTTTCTCAGTAAAATTTTGTAGCTTAAACTGCAACACTGAAATACACTTCCGTGTGAAGTTTCGTGAAATTTCATTTAACAGTTTATTCTGAATTAATAAAATAAGGTTTTTCTCGTGCAAAAGTAAGTTAAGAATTTCTTTCTAAAATAATCTCCAATTAAAGAAGTGCATTTCTCTAACTAAGAAACTTTTTTCTTGTAATCAGGACTATGAGTTCAAAATGCGTCTTTTTATAGTATGAAGTGTTCCAAAATCTGAATCTCTTTTTAACGAATTTTCCATTTAATGAACTCTTTTACTGGAGACAAGCTGTCCGACGAATGATCGCGTGTTCTTTATAAATAAAATCTATTATTCTGAATGCCATTTTAAAATAATCACATTTACCATTAATTTTCAATTGCGTTAAAAATAATGTCCGACCTAGATAGCAAGTTCTGTGAGGAACTACATAAACTTAAATATTTTAAATTATATCTCTCCACTTTCAATGAAGAAAAATATAAGGCAGACTATTTCCACAAACTGGAACTAATTGATATCAAATGTATTATAATTAATTTATTAATATTTTTATTTCTTGTTTTTTTTCAGACATTCTAACTAATGATTGAATCCGTGAGCAATATGCTCTAAATATTTTCTATAGGTCTAAATCAAAAAAGAAAGCTCTCTCCATTGTAAATTCAGAACTTGGCACAGCTGGAATATGTTTTTCAGCAGCTGTATGTCCCAAATGACTCAACGCTTTGGAATTAAGAGTAATGGGTGTGTGCCGAAGGAATGACTCAAAAACAGTGTCCTATTGATCTGCCGTCATCAAGCGGTCCTTGCTTCGCTGAATGATCCCCATATTGCCCCAATTCTTCTTTCCGTTCTCCGATACAATGTCTTAAAAAAATGGTGCGGGATCTTCCCAACAAGTGGTTGCTGTCAAAGTGCCACAGCAAAACAGGGAGGAAAACTTTTGGGAAGGTGACGAATTGTCTGCCAGTTTGTCTGACCGGGCCCTCCCGGATCTCGATTGTTGCTATGGGAACGCGCTGGTCGCCTACTCTATTATTGGTGCAAGGCGAAATTGGCGCCGGAGCGAAGTTGGAAAGAGAGAATACAAAGTTCGGAAAATTAATGCCTTCAAATTAGATGGTCTCACGTACTGAAACTCAGTTTAAAAGTTCGTTGGCTCTAATGCGTTTTGTCGCTTAACTCATTTTGCGCTAGAAAGAATGGAAAGATATTTTGAAGTTAATTTATACGTAACAGATGTTTCAAGATAGAACTAATTTTTGAAAATACTTTAAATACTTTTCATTGGAAGTAGTACGATTTTGAAATTTGTTTTACGGCTGATGGTAAAATATATTGTATTTCTTACAGATACAAATAAGGAGATACAAGGAGCACGTTTATACGTTTCTTGTTTACACTTATATGTCTTGTCATCTTAGTGCTCATTCAGTCCCACTAATTTGAATTGAAAAATATTACTTTTATGGGTCGGATGTACAGCGCTTTCGTTTGATTTACTGCATTCGTATTACAAGTTCTCGATATTCTCAAATATTTTTCTCAGAAAGAAGCTGCGAATGTGCAACAAAAATATGAGAGAGATAATAATCTTCCTTCAAAGTTAACTACGAATAAAGATAGAAACGTTTAGGTATATTTCAGACTATGAGTAAGATTTCCCTTATTTTGTTTCAAGTGAAAGCCACAAACAACTAAAAGTTGCTTTATTAAAGTCGAGTCTTCGAGCCCAGAGTCAAGTAATATTTGCTGAGAGCCAAAATAATGGCCAAATTGTGACTATGAACCAAGAAGATTGGAAACTACTAGGGTATTATGTTTCACAACAGAGGAACATTTAAAGTGTAATGCCAATGTTATGTCGCCATCCACACGCAGAGCTGATTAAATTGATTGAAAACACTATATTAGATGAGCATTTAAGTAGTACAGATAAGGAAGAAAATTAAGAAATATCAAACACAACATTTAAATTTATATGACTTTAAAATTAGTGAATATCCTCTTCAGACATGAAGCTTTAAAAACAATATAAGTACCATTTAATGGCTTTTGCGCACACATTCAGTGACATCATAGACCACTGTAAAAGATACTTTTATAGGGAATTCCTATTTTAGGGCGTTGATAATTTAAAGCCCAAATGTGTAGACCTCAACTTCTTATAAATGACTAAAATGTTCCTAGGTATCAAATAAATGTAGGGCAAGGCAGGGCAAGATGAGGAAGCTAACTTTAAGCCCTTTCAAAATAAGTGAAAGTAAAAAAAAACCTGTTCAAAACATTTTGTTTATTCAACCACTAAGCTATAATAATACACAGAGAAATTTGAAAATTGCTACATTTAATCATGTATAAAACAAATTGAAAGTGGGCCGTGGTAGCCTAGTGGTTAGGATGTCGAGCTTCGGGTCGGAGGATCTCGGGTTCGATACACGAGCCGCTGAAGACCCGCCAGGTACACTTGGGGATACGTGCATGTAAAATCCCTGGACCCTGAAGTCCCGAGGGTACATGAGGGTGGAGATTTTCCCTTCCCTTCCCTCTTAGGTCAAAAAAGGAAGGTGGTGTACTTGTGGTGGCACCATCTGGTGTCATCCAAACACATAATGAGCCAAGTCGTACTTCCGCCGTTGCGGTGCTCATATAAACGGACTGTGCTCCTTACTGCCTGAATTCTTGGTCTGCGAAGGGGAGCTTGGATATCCAAGTGGCATTAGAAACAACAACAACAACACAAATTGAAAAGAAAGTACATTTTCTCCCCCTTGTGCAATATGCGGGGTAAGACGGGCAACGTCATTAATACAACTTAAAAGCCACTTATTTATGGCTTTCGCATAGCACAAAGATGTGAACTTCCTCGTAGTCTTCACTATCTGGCTAAAAAATGCACGGAAATAGAGCACAGGATTTGTGGGCCCAACACCCACATTAATGCACCGTACCCAACTTTTTTGGAGAAGTCGTAGCAGTGCAAACATTGTATCTTCTTCTCTGTCACTGAACCTTATTTATGGTATTTTGAGCATGAGGGATGTTTGAAAAAATCAGAAATCTCTACTTTTATCGCGGCAAAAAGTTTTTCTTTTATTTATTTATTTTTTTCGGTTTCTTTGTTTTATTAGAACTTTTTGCGAACATTTTTTGTTTTTATTTAGAAGTTTTGGGAGATCTTTTCTTTTAATTTCTTCAACCAATTCATTTTTATAAGGTGATTCTGGTAAAACAACCGTTTTTCCACATCTATTGCAGGGTTTTCTTCTGCTTTCTTTTTCCGCTATTGGAATAGATAAAATTAATTCAGGGCTAATAATTTGAAAGTAGAAGAGGCGGACACTTGTTCTTCATCTGGTGGCTTTTCTGGTGTGTTACACCTTGACATACTTCTTCTGATGTTTTACGCCTTGACGAGAAGCAACTTTTGCCCTCCCCCCCTCCGTCATGTCCCTAAGTATGCTTTATGTACTATAGGCCTAAGATGAACACGGTTCAGTGAGAATCGCAACTATATGCTTTATATTGTTCCTTAAGAGACATACTATTCCATGGTACACTGTTAGAAATTTCATCATGAAATTACGGTTAAATGACCGGCAGCAGTCTGTCCATCTAATTCACCGTTAAATTTACGGTTTGGAGCATGTTTCTATCTTTACGGGACCTAACCACTTCCAATCAGCTTGGTTAAAAAGCCGTAAGTACAAAAGTTTACGGTTTTATAACCATTTAAAAATGGTTTCAAAATAATATTTTTACCGTTATTGAACCATTTCGAGGCGTAGAATCTTCCAGGCTTAGAAACCGTCAACAAAGCTTGCAGGAATCGAACCCGGGTGTACGGCATACTAACCTTGCTCTCTAACCATTCGGCCATCTGCACTACACAAAGCGGTCATTTATCTATCAATAAATCCTTCTTTGCAACAGGAGAAGAAAGATTTATTGATAAATAAACGACATTAAAATTGAGATTTCAGTTTTTGATTGGATCCAAATTTGGTCTAAATTTACTGTATATTGACGAAAATCATTTTATTTACTGCAAAAATTAAAATACAAACAAGCTTCAGTAGCTCAAATTATGGGGTCGCTCATTCGCAAACAGTTTGGGAACCCGATGTCTCCAATTTTTTATTTACGTGTGTATGTCTTTCTATTTAGTAACCACTGCTTAAGCCACTTTTTTCTTCTTCTTTTTTTATGTACACATGCAGATTTGAACTGATAAATCTTTATTCATATTTTAACAACAACGTACGACCAGTAAGGTTTCGCAACCAAGATGGACGCCCGATTCTTACTGAGCGCTTGAAAATTACGGTTAGTTAAACGTTCTTTAGTAGAAACAGAGAATAAACGATTTTTTTCGCAATCGGCGGTGTGAGTACCGTCTTTTTAATGGTTATTCAACTGTTGTAATTAAATATGGTAAAATAACAATCAAATAAATGGTTATTTTACTATTTTCTTACGAAAATTTTTAACAGTATATGCATACACTGTTAGAAATGCTGCCTCAACCTTTCACCAAATAATGGTGAAATTTATCTGCAACCAATATTTGGTTATAAGCTGAACCACATTCATGATGAAACTAGGTGAACGTGCACCATTATAATGGTTCAACTTAGTCCCAAATATTGGTTGCAACTACATTTCACCATTTCTTTTTGGTGAAAGGAACTAGAATTTGTAACAGTGTACCATTTGAGCAACTGTCAGTGTACATCACGTAATAAATCCTTAAGAGTAACTTAATATTGCAAATTAACACAGAATTCGGAATCGGAATGAAATCTGGAGAAGTAAATACTGTGGTTGGCTACCTGCTGGGAATTTGACCTACTTTCCACCTAAAAGCATAACTTTAACTATATTATTATAGTTAATTGTTAAGTATACTTTAAATAAGGTACAGTACTTTAAATAAGGTAACAAACAATTATACAAATTTTATTGTTAAAACTTGCTAAATTAAGTTTTATGATAAATGAAATCTGCTTCCATTTCCACTGAGTCTTACTTGAAGCCATTTTGAGAAATCAGATAAAACAAATTATCATGTAATAAATAAAATACAGTTGGATTGAGTTAAATATTTTTTAAAAAATCCTCTATTTTTTAAGTACTGAAAATTATTTTTTAACGCGAAAAATACCCAACTCAATAGTTTTTGCTCAACAGAATCAAAAGGCAAAAAGATATTTGAGTTTGTTCGTGTAGGTTCAGATGCATAGAAGTATTGAAGAATTTAATCAATCACAATGAAAAAGTATCTTTAAGCTTTATAAAGCTTCTAAATTTATATCGAAAGTGTAAAGTATTTTTTTTCCTTCTTAAAAGATAACGCAATATGATTCCCAAATAATTAAAATGTAATTTGACTTCTGGTGTTAATTAATGAAACAATATATCGAGATAATTTTCTCCACCTATTAACAGTTATTTCAAAATTGCTTTCCAACGTCTTTTCTCATTTCTTTAATCTTTTGCCTCCAATAAAAAAATATACCAATGAAAATTTCGACAATCAGAGTGTAATCATATGTTACAATATTTTAGTGTAAAGTCAATGAATAGTATTATGAAACCTTCCTCTTAACATGTAAATGGCTCTATTAAGCATTTTTCCAGACTCTTTCCTGATCTTTTTCACCTTTTCTTACTCTTTTTTTTTTTTTAAAGTACTTAACAAAGCTAATATATAACACTTTAAATGTAATCAAAAGGTATTTAACTTTAACCACGCGGTTTAGTCTTACATTTCGCAACTATGTAAGTAAAAATTTTTCTCTGTTTTTTTTTTTTTTTCTAATTTGCAATTACTCACATGGGTTTCTAAAAACGAGTAACAATCTGATTCGAAATTTTTATTGATAAAAATATTCGAACACCATTTTACTCAAAAATATTCTTTGCTTAAAAGTTTCTTTGAATTTACCATTACAGTTGAATACCGCAATCTCGGCATGGTTGTGTAGTAGACCCTAGGAGATTCGTGAGTTTATAAAATGACGAGTAATTGACATAATTGCTTTAAACTAGGTGTCTTTCAACCCGGGGCCCGCCGAAGATATTTTAGTGGCCCGCCAAGCCTTTGCAATAAGTTAAAAACGAAAATGTTAAAAAAAGAATAAATTAAAAGGAAAAGAAAACGGCCTATTACTACAACACAGTTAAAAACAATAATAATAAAAAGATACTTCACAACATGTGCTAGTGAAAAAACAGTATAGGGAGAAAAACGTACATTTATTTCTTGTTTAATAACTGACTCGGCCTTTAAGGAAGGCCTGTTGGGAGGGAGGGCTTTGATAACATCACATTAATTCATAGCTGTGCAGGTATTTTGTTGGTTCTTCGGTGGGATACCACCATATATCCCCTCCTCCCCAATAGAAACCTTTGAGACATTGTAGGAATTCATCTGCCGTTCGGAAAAGGTTAATGCAATTTATAAGGAGAATATACCCTTTACCCCCGAAATCAGTTTTTCTACAATTTTGCAATTTATTAATCTTAAGATTTTTCTAACAAGTAAAAAATATCTTCTTTTTCTTTCAACCTTCAGGCAAGTAACATATTGTGTACTTTGAAAAACTTACAATAGTGTTTCTGTTTAGAATTGACTTCTGGTCTAATATTAGGGAACTTTCATTTAATTTTTAATCCCTTGAAGGATATTTTGAGCTTATATACGTGTATATTGTAAAAAGAGGGGGGAGCAGTGCCAGATCTTGGGGGGCAAGCCGGGGTCAGTGCCCCGGGAGACACTTCTGGGGAGGGAGGCGGCAAAATCAACTGTAAGGCAAATTCAAATGTGTGTGATGCACAAAAAAAAAGAAGACAATAAAGAAAGCAAATAAAATATAAAAAAAATTAATAAGGAAAATTTAAGTTGTGGAAAAGAATTAAAATTCTAGTTCAGCGCCCCGATTTAATCATTGTTCGGCTACTTTATTTTACAAACGATTAAAATCGATTAATGGAATTATTTATTTGTATTAACTGTTGGAAACTCTAAAATTGAGGCATACTAAATATGTTGCGCCGTTGATCAGGCGGCGGGCACCTGTGGAAGGCACAAGGCTCTCAGGAATTCAGTTTTAGGGGGCGACCAAGTTTTCAATGTCAAAATTTAAAAATTAAAATTTAAAAAGTCAAAGTATTTTCCCCTTGTATAAATGAAATATAAATGAAGGCAGACGCGTGGCTCTTCGATATGGGCGTTAGTAAGAAGGGGAGGGGGGGCTTCCCCCAGGATTAAAAAAATGCTAATTTTGTTCTGCATTTCTACGAGTATTTTTATGAGTAAAAGCGTTTAAATTTTAAAAAGTTTTTGTTTGCTTTTTTTCTCTAATATTTTTGCAATCCCAAATGCGTCTCCAAAGGCCTCAAAATGAACCAGTTTGCATATAGTTTTCAAAATTTTCTCGGACCCCCTTCGACTGTCAGAATTTCATATCTCCACAATAGGAGGAACTCTTCATATGGCTCCAGCCCCCCCCCCCCCCCCCCCCGATGTAGACCTGAAACGGCCAAGCCGTGGAAACATTAACGATAGTTTTATGGGTTTATCAATAGTCCACAAGTGAAAAAAAAACTCAAAAATAGCCAGCGCATAATAAATTATGAAATATGGACAATAATTGGATGGGGGAGGGGGAGGCATTTTAAAGTTATGCCCCGCCACGGAAAAACCCAAGAGAGAGACGCCTAATAGTTGTTGGTTTTTTTTTTTTTTTTTAATTAGTGGTATATAATTTTTCGGAAAATTTTGTGTGAATTTCAGAATTCTTTTTACTGAGAATCGCGTATAGCGTAGCTCGCCGATCTTCTAGAGCTAATGGATGTGGCCCTCGAACGCAAAAGGTTCTTTACTTTAAGGTACTACTTACTTTAAATTAAAAACTATTTTTGAACAGTTTTAACAAAAAGTTAAACAAAAAATACTTGTTCTATGTTTGCAGGATATTTTGTAATTAAACTTGTGTGGTCTCCTCGAATGTAGGAGGAAAATAGAACATAAAAAGAATGAATCAATGAACGGAAACTTCACAGGAAAATGGTAGCAGAGGTGAAGGATCTGAATATAATAATTGATGATATTTTAATTGTACATAATTCATAGAAATGGAATACTAGAGGAACTCCATGCATGATATTAGAACAGGCATTCAAGGTTTTCGGCATAAGACGCAATGAGATCAGTCATTAGTAAACTGATGAAAAGCGTCATTTATGTTAGTTTCTGGTGACGTTTCCGGCTGTGAATTCTATACAATAGAAAACTTTTCTATGTTTTGGTATCACTTGATAGAGTGATGCATTAAGCTCAGTTGTTGAATTTGCAGTGTCACATGAGAAGTATTTATATTTAAAAATATTTTTGAAGAACATGCGTAATAGGAAAAGCAGCTACGATTTTTTGCCCACTGCGTCAAAAGGCAAAAAGCCTGGCAACAGCAAGCATCACCAAATACCAGTGCCAATACTTAAAAATTAATTTTATAGTCACTATTGCTGATTTTCTTCCAACTGGGAGTAAGTTCTTTGAACGCGTCAAATGCATTGTGATGATAGCTAATCCCTTTGTTTTTTACGGACTGGATTTCTAAAACTAATTAATATTTAATTTTCTCATGTTAGCATGGGAGAATTTTAGAGTCTAAAATTAATGTCTAGAGTTCCAAATAGCTTGTGTAATTGGTTAAAGCTTTCCTATTAAATGTAAAATACCGTCTCCTAATGCCTACACCTCAATTTGTGAGGTATTCTACATCAAACTACAAAACCAGAGCAGAAACTAGTTGATTTCATTGAAATATTCAACAGAGTAGTATTTAAAATCTTCGGGTTTTTCCCCCCTTGGGAACCGAGTGATCTGAAGTACTATATCCGTTGTACCTATCCGGCCTACAGTTTTTTTCGTAATTAAAAATACTCCTTTTATTTCTTTCTCTGCCTCAAAACAAACTTCCACCAAAAGAAAAATATGTTAATTAAAACGGGATTTGATGTTTTAATTCTCTAGCCTAGTATAACTTATTCTTAAAATATTTCTTCAGATTGATTGTAACCATGTTTTGGAACATTTCATCTTGTTTTTCTTTTTTGTTTGTTGTAAATAGTCAACAGAAAAAAATTCTAATTTTCAAAACGTATTACACTTAGCTTATAACACTTTCTAGGAAAAAAAAAATTATATACATTTATTGAGGCTAGCGAGGGAATACTCTATTGTATCGTAAGGGGAATAGGCAACGTGATTCTCCATTCTCGTATATTTACTTGTTTAAAAACACAATTATAAACTAGGAGTCAGGCCATTTTTGATTGAAATAAATGTTTCTTTTGCAATTTGCTTAGCAAAATGCTTTAAGTATGACATTGACAAATAACGTTCTTTAGGAGCATTCGCTGCTGGGAGAGTTAAAACTTTTATTTATTTTGCAAGTAAATTTCTGTGATTAAAATGAAACATTTATTTTCTTGGTTTTAAAAGCTATGCTTCCTCAGACGCAATTGCTTTTTAAATTGTTAATTTGATTTTTACTTGATTACGCAATCTTACTCTGTTAGTGTTCTATTTAAACAATAAAATTAAGTAAGGGACTTTGATTTTTATGTTTTGCCTGCTCTTTCCCCTTTTCTTTTCTATATGAATATAAGCCCGACTGCATATTTGTATTACATTAAAATTCAGTTCCTATAAAGGAGGGTAACAACCTCTATAATACAATTCAATAAATAATTTTCAATTATACATTTTTTTCTTTAAAAAAATCCATCTTTTTAGACAGGAAATTTCTAATTTTAAAATTAGGTACTATTTTAACATTTTTTATCATTAGCATCGTAGCTGGTAGTTAAAATAAAAAAAAAGAATGCATATTTTTATCTTCATTTTCACTTCGTTGGTTTGAAATGTCGTTATCAAAAATTTTAGCTTAACTGCTTTTTGTTACACAGCTTCTTTCCTTTTAATTGGAAAATCGGTTCTTGTCAACTTTGCTATATGTGTATGCAGTTTTTGCCTTGGATTTCTTCGATTGTATACTTAGCGCCGAGGTATTCATTTGTGTATTCACTGAACGCGTACTAACTATACTTCAGATAAAACGAAAAGCAGCCTTTGCTGATGTTTATCATACATAAACTATGCCGTGATTGAAAATACATTGTTTCTAACTGAAGCGATAGAAAAGCGGCATAAGATTTATAACTTTGACACGAACCCTCTCTTCTTCCATTAATTGATAACACTTAAAAGATAAATAGGGAAATACGTCGCAGAAACTTGTCAGTCACCTTCATATTTGTTAAAACCAAAATGAGAACGTAGAACACTCGTTATACATGAAGTAGCTTAGATCTAACAAAATTTACTAATGCTTGCCATTTGTCTACACTTACTAATTACTGGTTCTCTGCAGACCACACCCAAAAAGTTCAGATCCCTTAGCTACTTTATTATTTTTTTTAATAACTAACAATATAAAACGTATATCGGTTATCATTTATATAAAGAATTACAAAAGTAGTTAACCTTCTTTTTTTTATTTTAACGAAAATTATGCTCTTCAATATATTATATATATTGAGTAACGTTGCGCTGGTTGCGACGCAGTTGGCTGTATAACTTTTAGGAATTGGTCGATTGCGTAAGTCAGACACTAGAACACCTGCTATGCTACTTTAGAAAAACCTCCATTCAAGGATCACATTTTTCAGCAAAAAAAGATTTAAATTTGAATCGTGTCGGATACACTATGCCCTTTGTTGTTTGGGTGGAGTTCTTCTGAGGGCAGACTTTACGCAATTAAGTTTTCTTATTGTATTTTTAAAGACTAGACACAATGCACGTACTTATATTCTCCTCCTGATTTAGTTTGTAACATATTTATTATCATGTTAGTAATGTACATCGTACCTAAGGAACTGAAGAAAAAAAAGAATGTAGCTGCTCTTAATAAAATTAAGTTCTACAAATGTATCATTATATTTCCCCTGTAAAAAAACTTGAGCACTATACGTTATTCATTTACCTATGGAACTAATTCTTTCATACCAATTCTGTTCATTCCTTATAATGTCATGACAATGATGTAACCTGCATTTTTTCCTCTGGTGGTATTCGGTCTTCAGAACTTCAAATCAGTCATTATCAGCGTGAGTGCTTTATAAAGTCTGGCTTTTTGTCTTTTTTTTTGGGGGGGGGGGGGTGAGGGGTAATAAACATCCATCCCTTGCATTCGCCAGTGTCACATTATTTTCGTTAGTAGAATTAAATAACATTACCTGTTTTGTATAAATAGCTTTCTCAGTATCAATAATCATAAAATATTAATATCGATATTTATAAAATTTCATTACATATGCTCTTTTTTATTATTATTATAACCCTATTCATATTTGATAAATCCCCTTTCTTTTCAGTTGATATTTTTAACAAATTTTATTAGGTTTACTAACTTTGTTTCCGATTATTTTATTGCTGCTATTTCTCGTGTATTAAGCAATTATAATAGCAAATATAGAAGCTATAATTTATAATATTTAAAAATATTTATTGCTTTGACAGCATGCTTAACGCGCTACTTTTTAACTCTCAGCTGCAATCTATCTATCTAACTTGGTAAAAACTGATTTCTGACTAAAATGTGGTCGATTGGTTTTAAACCAGTTTATAACCCTGCTTACGAATATTTACTCTTTAATTCTTTTCTTTTTTTATACAACTTACTTTTATTTATTAATTTTCTCCCTTTTTTTCTCATTTGTCTATTTTTTGAGGGGGAAGAGGTGCCTCGAAATAAGTGTGTTGCTCATTATTGCAATGCTTTTCATTATGCTCTCCCCCTCCCCACTTCAAAAAATACTTAGTTAACTTTCCAAAAAAAAAAAAAAAAATCATAAAATTATTTTTAAAATTCTTTTTTTTTCTAATGGGCTGCTGTTCGCTTCTGCCAATTGCAGACCTAATGCGTTCCCCAGAGATAAGTACCATCTCTTTCAGCGACACCACAATGAGTGTGGTACCATCGCCGCATTAGAATGTTAACGTCCAGTTTTCTTCGCCTGAAACGGTAAACAACCGAACTCTGTTGATGCGAAATTGCACTAGGAACTTAATTTAGCCGTGAATATCCAAGCCAAATGTCTACTCAAGGGATCTGTTAAATGCCGCATAATCATACGACATAGTCGCAAACGATTTCTGCATCTTGAAAATCCACCGATATTGCCAAGCTCAACCCTTTGACCTAGGGCGTATGAGTCCCACGCCTTACTACGCTGCCACCTTGCTGGCTTTAAAAAAATATTGAATAAAAATAAAATTCATAATAAAAGTGATAAATTGCCATCCAAGTCTGCTTTGTTCCATAAGTTTCTCATGTGTCACTCAGACAAGATTTTTCATTCTTAATTTATCGTTAAAAATTTATTCTTAGTCTTGAAATAAATAAAGATTTGTCTGGGGGGGGGGGGCTTATCAGTTATTATATAAATGATGACTCATTATTTTACTGTCTCTCCAAATAAAAATCAAATTATTAATGCTATATTTCATTAACAAGATATATTCTCAATCAAAGAGGTCATTTATTTAACTAACGCTGTGGGTAATTCATTCAAAATATAATGCCCCCATTTTATGAAAAGCACGACTGTTTGGAGCTAATGATTTAAATCAAACGTAAATATTTAATTCAGGATGAATGAGCTTAGCGTAAACTATGTGAATACTATTCCGCCGACATGTCATAAAATCGATTGGTTGTAGACAAATGTATTCGTTGTAGAGAAAATTCGCTGATTCATTAATACCTAGGAAATTACATAAAATTTCGTTACACTGAAAATCGGATGCATAAAAAGTTCGTTTTATAGAAAAGGGGGCTTAGTTGGCTTTTTAAATTGAGTTTTTGGTTTAATTTTTAAGTCTTGTTAAGTACGAAACGATAACATGTTTACTTAAAAAAATTTAAGCAATTTTGATAGATTATATAAACTATTTCTATTTTGTATTATTTTTAATTATTTTCATTCAATGAAATTATGATTATTTCTGAAATGTCATAACTACATTTGAATTATTTATTCTCTCTCGACATCAGGACGAACATCAATATTGTTCCATTATAATATTTTGCAAGTATTGTGTGTGCTTTTTTTTCTTCTTTTTTTCTGGGAAGATTCACGCAATAATTTTTACCGGTCTGCAGAGCTGTGAAAAATTAATAATTTCATATACACTAAGCATCAATCACCCGAATTTCGATCAACCTTAACATCATCTGTTATTCCAGTCGGCAAGTTCAAATTTGCACTTCACGTAGAAAAACCATAATTTGTCTGTTTTGAATTTGTCAAACTGTGCTAGTGTTAATCTCTATGCTATTTATAAGACAGATTTAAAATAAAGGCAGTTTCAGTTTTTGTTTGATATCGGTTTCTTTGTTCAACATTGCTCCTATGACATAGGTAAAATTTTACCTAAAAATGATCAGTTATACAAGGAACCAGCTTTTTCAAATGATCGATTGTTCGAAAAATCAGCCATTCCTAATCCCCTAACTGTTTAGGTAATCGGTGCTCTACTGCGGCGTTTTCAACCAGGGTTCCGTGAACATTGGCGATCCTAGTCCTTGCGGGGCCATGGGCGAAATACTTTTGAGGGGTCTTCATACTCATCACCGTGAACTATATTTATTTACCAGTCAGTAATAATTAGCCGTTGAGGGGCGGTCGCCTGGCTTGCCCATCCCTGGAGCCGCCCCTGTGAGCTGTTAAGAGTTCCGCAAGATGTCATGTCTTGATTTTACTAGTTCTTTCTTACTTTCAATAACATATGCCATACTTATTATACTGACTGATAGATATTTTGGCAGTTATTATGCACATTATTTTAGCAGTTCCCTTTTAAGTGCGCCGAAATAATCTTGCAGAAAACAATTAAATTCCTTTATTTTTCTGTACTTTGTCATCATAATGCTGCCTTCAAATTACTTCATTAAAAAATATCTTTTTTAAATTCATTATCATTTAATACAAGAATTAACTATAAGAATTTAAAAAATGAAATAAATTCCTGGGAAAAAACCGGAAGATAACAAGGAACGTACGTTAAATTCCCTGTGTGATTGTTAAAAGGGTTCTGTAAGAGTTGAAAGGTTGACAAATGATGCTCTACTGTATTTGGGTTCTTTTAAATTAAAAGTTAGCTTTTTATACCACATTTCGTTCTCCAGTTTCTACTTTCTCACAATTAACGTTTTCTAATTTTGTGAATCTGATGGTTTAAAATAATTTCAATATTTCATTACTATACTCACTACCCTACTTACTAAAATACGTCACATGTTTCCATCTATTTTTCGTCAGATTTGACTACTTTTTTAATAAAAAGTTAAATTTTTTTCACGTATAAAATTTACTTGCACTACAAACTAAATCTAATAATTTTAGTCCTCATCAATGTATCTTATATATATATATATATATATATATAATGTGTGTGTAAGAAATCTGACTTAGGAAATATACTTCTGACTGCAAAAATTTTTCTTATTCTCCGAATGAAGTGTGTTTATTTTCTTGAGACTTTGTTCAAAATTTTCCTACAAATCATAAAAATTGTATAATGGTGTCAAATGATAATTTTCTTTTTAAAAAATTGATGAAAAGCGTTTCAATTGTTTAATGCTTAAAATATTCTTAAAATAATTCGCACCAATAGCAATGTTAGTGACATTCTAAAAGTTATCTCTTACTTATATGTTTTTCAAGCGTATTATAAATTGGAAATTTAAGCAAATAATTATTCTCTCTCTCGTACTACGATATGATTCATCACGAATTTTTCAATCTTATTTTTAAACAAAAACTTATTTGCTGAAATACAACGTAGTCTAAATTCTGAGTTCGCGCACATAAGTGAAAAGAACAAAACATTAGCGCTTAAAAATGAAACTGAAAGTTATTCATCTCACGTGGCTTTATTATTACTTGCCGAAGAATCAATTTTATGTGGCGCCATCTGTTTGAAAAAGATGAAACAGTACTTGATTTTCTGTATTTATATTTTTATGAAAATATTTTGATACAAATATTTTTAAAGGAATATATACTTACTAAAAACAAAATTCAATGTTAATAAAAACATAAAATAAAAACATAAGACTAAGACAATTAGCTCCTCCCCTCCACCTGCCTCTTTCTCGCTTAAATTCAAAGATAATTCACAATGTATGAAATCGTAAAATATAAGATTTGCGCTAATAGTTAATTTTTAGAAGGAAGAAAATATTATCAATATTTAGTATTTTATGGGGAAAAAATGTTGTAGGGTGAAATGTTTTTATGTTTGGCCATAAAATCTCTCCAACTAATTTGAAATGACATCTGTACAAATTGCTTGTAATAAAATGTATTGCAAGAACCCAGACCATCACTAATTTAAATTGTTTTGGTACAATAAATTTGTATTCCTTACATTCTGCAAGTTCTTCAAAATAAAAGTCTTGTATTTTTTTAGTGTAATGCTTTCAGTGCTCACTCAGTAAATCGGTAGGATGACGGATTTTTAAGATGTACGCACAATTATTGCAAGCAGATACTCAGATGTGGACCATGTGAGAAATAATTTAAGAAATCTATTTAGCTTACTCACCAGACAAGACATCTAGTGGCATGGGTTATGTCTGTCACTGGTAGAGCACAGCTGAGAGCATGAAAACATGACAGCTGCCAGTAGGAGAACAGAAAGGATTAAGATGGATGAAAACTGTTTTTTTGGTATCGCCTTTTAATAATATTGCTGGCATTAGTCAAGTCCATAATTTTACGCCCCTGCAAAATAATTGTAAACATGTGTTGAGATGTTGGTACGGTCAAAATAATAGTAAAGATAACGATAACGCATCTAATGCCGATTAGCGAAGTTTTACTGTAACTAATTATAAAAGTACTTATACTCTAAATATTAAGGTGGCAAGTTGCCCACCATCATAAGCGTGCGCAGAGTTTCAGCACTGTGGGTACCACTACATCCGATGATTAGGGGTTTGAATTATCTCCAGAAAACGGGGGTTTCAATTACTCCTACAAGAAAATTTTGAAAATTTAAACGCAAAAGAAGCAGTTTTAAGCAATCTGAGGTTTGAAACAGGCGATGTATTGATAGTTCTATTATTGGCGTTCTTTTTTGGGGAGGGGTAATGAGGCTATCAAGGTTCTCCTGGTGAAAGGCTGGTGACCATATGCCTTTGGCCACCAGCAGAATCGTTGGACGTAATCTCCGATAGGAGCTAACTTTGATATTCTACTTAATTAGCTTGATCCATGAAATTACTTCTAATTACAAATGATGCATTCAGATACAAAGCGATACAAGAGACAAAAGAATTATATTGAGTGAAACGCGTGCTAAGTTTGATCGCGTCTTAAGTTTGAATCGAACCTTAACACGTTGAGGACGGCGTGTACCACCGGTGGCTCACATGCGAATAGTGAATAGTTTATCTTCCGGCGTGTACCACTGGTGGCTTATATCAGCTATAGTCTTACAACACAGTTTTGTTAGATAAAAAAAACTTCATGTGAGGTTAAAAATAACTTTTTTACTGAAAAATTGAAACAGAGGACTACTAAAAATAACTCATGCCAGAATACAGATGGGTGTTTCTCACATCATTTGCACTAGTTATCTTCAAACATTTAGTTTTGTCAGTTACATCCCTTTGATTATAAGTGACTCTAATGTTAATTTTTTTGTTCCACATTTTAACTTTTCATTTTTTCAGGGTCGTTGCAATCGAGATAAGCCTCCTTGCAAGTACTTCCATCCTCCTCAACACTTAAAGGACCAACTGCTGATTACTGGCCGCAACCACTTGGCTCTAAAGAATGCTCTGTTCCAGCAAATGCCGTTGCCGCCCCTCATGTCTGCACAGCCCCAGACCTTAACTCCGGCTGTAGTGAGTATTATGAATGTACGGAATCCCTTTTGTAATTCCCTGTTTTATTCTTACTTTCCTTAGTCATTACTCAGTTCCTTAAAAACTGTTGCTCTCATTTTGATTAGTTAGTCGTTTTAAAGTAGTTCCTATAATTTAGTTGAAAAATTTCATTAATGTATTAAAGTGTACATAGGCAGGATAATAAAGGGGCATGTGCAAAACCAGTTTGCACATGCAAAACTAATGGAAGCTAGTGTGAGTAATGTATAAATACAATTAAAAAGCTTATGTGCACACCCGCAAACAAAACACGACGGTTTTTAAAGAAAAACAAAATAGTGCCGTGTACAGAAAACCATTGTACAAGATAAATTTAATATTTTAACGGGCGGAAGACTGTATTTTCCAAAGTTCTAAGGTTCACTTCTAAGAGCAGCTCCTTTTAAACAAAATATCAAAACATGGGTTCAGATTTAAAACCACAGAGAACTGCTGCAGTCTTTTTGATTTGAATAGAACAAAACTGAAAACCTAGTACGTACTTTTCAAATAACACGAGGGTAAATTGCCGCTAAATCGGTAGAAATGTCATTAGTCTGATTTTTTCAAAGTGCATCCTGTCCAGTGTTATCAGAAAAGTAAAAGTTTAACTTCATTCGAGACAGCATTTGTTTAGCTTCTGCGCATGATTGCTTCGACGCAGCTTTAATTGAAAGACATAGAAGGCTTCACCTTAACCCATTAATGCCTACCGTCCCTTTTTAGGGACAGTCTGAAAAGTACGTCTGAAGCGCCCAAAAATAAACACTTCAACAAAAAATTGTTTTGATGCTTTCCTAACCTTAAAATAACTGGTTAGGAATACATTAAAACAATTTTTTGTTGAAATGTTTACTTTTGGGTGCTTCACATGTACTTTTCAGACTGTCCCTGAAAAGGGACGGTAGGTATTAATGGATTAAAATGATAATAGCTGATGATTTAGTATTTAGACAGAAATGATTTTTTCTATGAATTGGATTTTATTAAGACCATTTTCACGGCGGCAAGTAGTTGAGGAATTTAATGCTTTAAAAGTATATATTTATACTACAAAACTATTATAAACAGATAGACAGGTCTCTCGACATATTCTTTAATAAAACATAATCTAAGGCGGTAAAGCTACTGTAGAACCACAAGATTAAAAATATCTGCTTTAGATAAGCTACGTATTTATACAGTAATTTTCCTAGTATAACAGTTATAAAAGCGTCGTAAAGAAATAATTATTAATTGCGACGATTTAAAATAAAATGATCAAGGCTTCTTTAAAACTTTTAGTTTACAGATGAATATATTTTTACGTTAAAAACTTTTTAAATTTAACGTAGAATTTTATAGATTATATAAATTTATTTTGTTGGTAATTTATTTTTACTGTATTTTTAGCATGCAAAAAGCATTGACATTTTTTATTTCATTTATTTGTGATTTTCTAGATTTTTTTTTTTTTTTGTTTTTTTGTTTTTCAAACGTTTAGATATTATTTTGTTTAAACACTTCTGCGTGTTTCACATTGCATTTTTTCTTTTTGTGTAAAAGTGCACTTTACTGCGTATCTCTCATTGTACGTCGTGCAACTGAAATATTTACCTTTTTTAAAGTTTTTCTGACCTATAATTTCCCTGAAAGTGAGTGTTTTATGTTCAAGTTTACACGGAATTCAAAAAAAAAAAAAAAAATGTGACGTAAATTTGTTTAAAGAAAATTGCACAAGTAATGTTGTTTTTAGAAAAAATGAATAATCATGTAATCATACTGCTCATAGATTGTTATACACAGTGCATAGAAGTACACACAGTGAAGTAAAATGCAATCACAAAAGTTAGGTGGATATTCACCAGCACTTAAACTTCACTCTATTATTAAGATAATCTTTAAAACAAATTTGAAATTTTTACATAGTATTTATTTGTGCAATGGTTGTTTTGCTAGTTCAAAATGATTTTATTTTCACTTCAAGTGTTTATTTTAATGAAACATTCTTTTTTTTTTTAATATGTGTTTTTTCAATTTGCAACTATATTTTCACAACCCACTGGCGGTTTGGGCTGTGACGTCACGCCATGATAAATCTTTCTCAAAACGGTTGAAGCCGTGATATTACGATGGGCTTTTTCCACGTCAAGATGGTCTGGAGCGTATATTTGCGATATTCCTTCCCCTTTTCCACAAACAGGTTCCCCGGTGCATCGGAGGCGTTGCTTTTCCGCACATTTCTCAGGCCGTGATATCACGGCCAAAGCCGCCAGTGGGTTGGTCGGGCACAGATCGAGGGGAAGGCAGTAGGTGCAATTGCCTCCTCGTGAGGGTCATGCATTGTATGAATATAACGGAATAAAAAGCGTCATGACTTTTTTCATTTAGGTGGACCTTTACCTAGAGATGGGTAAAATCTCAAAAAAAAAAAAGATATCCTCTCCTGAGCAAAGTCCTGCATCCGTGCCTGCTTTAGGTGTTTTGCATTTCAAACTGAAAATTTTCATCACCTTTTCATATATATACATATTAATACTATAGATGCTGCAATGCTTTTTGAACAATAATGAGACTGATGTACTTTTCAGAGTGCTAAAAGATAACTCGAAGACGAAATTAACATTGACACGCATTTTAAAAGACCGGCAGTGTTATTTCTTTGAATTTCTGAATAGATAAATATTTAAAAGCCGTTTTTACAAATAAATGATTTCTTGTTACATTACATGTGTACATGTGATGCAGAGATGTAAATTTAAGTAAAATAAATAATTTATTAAATCTAATTTGTACTTTTAGACACTGGGATGGGAGTCCACTCCACTGTGCCCCATGTAAAGGTGGGTCACCGTGCCCAATGTCGAAATGAAACAAATAATGACGCTAAAATTATATATGAACTATAAATATGCAAGTATGGAATTTTAAAATAGCATGATTTTTTCCTTTCTAGATAAACTATTTAGTACTTGTAAACATACAGTCCTAATAAAATTTTTAAAAACTTGAAAATGAAAAAATTATTTTTAGCTACTCAAAACATAAAATCTGCACAAAACGGGGTCTTTCCCGCGAGATATTTTTGGCTGTAAACAACCATAACCATGGTTGAGTCCAACCATAACCATGGTTGATGATGCTACCATCTATGAGACTTCATACGAACGAAAGGAATTTGATAGCAAGAGAGTTAAAGGGAGTTGTCCACTGTACCCAAGTCTCACCTACCATATAATCAGATATCGTTCGGTGTGAATAAAGTGGTTAATACTATAAATGATTCGAAGGAAACGAGAACATATTTTCAGCTGTGATAACTAAATATTTTTCAAAAATGATTATGGAATTCGTTTAGGAATGACTTCTTACATTAAGAAAACATTAAAACATTCTGGATGAAAATTGATATGATTATTGTTTGTAGGAGCTACAAATTTCCTAATAAATGACGACGAGAAAATCAAGTTAGTTACCTTCGGAAATAATAAAATATAATGATTTTTTCCAGTTACAAAGTAATTGTTTTAGTTACAAATAATTAATTTCCTTAGTTAAAAGTGAAAGCATGAAAGCGTAAAAGTAGAGGTACACAAAGTGAAGTAAAATAAAATCCCAAAGTTAGGTGGATATTCACCAGCACTTAAACTTCACTCTATTATCTCTAAAAAAATTATTGGTGTGTGCATGGATACCAAATAGATAGATAATACACGATGGTAAATGTACGAGTATGCCAATGGTTCTCGGTTGTTACATGATTAATTCATTCCATGACTTAATGAAATTAAAGAAATGATATTGCACTTCGTCAGAGTTATTGAATAGTTCGAAAGGTTTATGACTTCCTAGGTCCCTATTTGCTGTTACAAGTACTGCACTAAGAATTGTTATTTTTCAGAGGTGATTAAGGCTTAATATTTTATTTTTTCTTTCATTCTTAGGAACACGCATTTCAAACGGCAAGTCCGCAGTACATCCCGGCCGTCCCAGCCACAACCTACAATCCGTACTTGTCAGCGAATCCCATGATAGCTGCCGGATTAGTTCCCGCTGAAGCTTTGGCTACGCCTCCGCAACTAACACCTGTCATGCCCACGCCTATGATGACCCCGAAGACTTTACGTACTGACAGATTGGAGGTGAGTAATATGACGTCTTTCTCGAAAACAATAGATGATATAGAAGGGAACTATTTCTGAATAAAAATCGCTCTCTGCCTATAAGCATGATCTATAACATCAATGATTTTTTTTTTTTTAATCTTCATAGTGTTTTTTTTTTTTTTTTTCAATTAATTTCTTTATTTTTAGCTTTACTTTGTTTTATTTGTTGATTTATATATTTTTTTTACCTTTGTTTTGTTTTACCATCACGAAATCAGAAATTTCGCAATTGTTTTCTGTAATATTTTACAGGATGTCTAAAAAGTACCTTTACGCTTTTAGAAAATAAATGAACAAACAAGAAAGTAAATTTACGTGTTTGGTATTTAATTTAACACCATTTAATGTTTATTCATTATTTTTTTTACTTTTTATAGCTGTTGCTTACAATATATGTAATCATGTACCAATTAAGGCTATATTAGGTCTTAGACAAGAACTATTATTGAACTAGTCGCACCATGTTTTTTGGAGCAGTATACAATTGCGAAGTCCACGCATTTTCAAATAGTTTACATGTAAACGCTTCAAAAGATAACGAAAATATATTTTGTTTAGTAACATAAAAAAATTTATCATGCATATTAATATGAACCTATTCAGTAATTATTGTTGCCAATACTTTTGAATATATGTGCATACTTAAAAGAGCAGCAAAGTTTTTGATAAGGACATGCAACTAGAAATCAAATTCTTTAAACTGATGTTTTGCTTTCATATAAGATTCACAACTCATAAATCCCCTAAGTCGATATTGATTTACAAAAGCAGTCTTCATAAGATAAAATGTAGTATCAGAATGACGTTTATATCTGCTTTGCTGAAAAAAGCAAATACCTAAGTGTAAATAATTCCCTGTAGGTATGTCGAGAGTTCCAGCGTGGTCATTGCAAGCGACCAGAGAGCGAATGTCGTTTCGCTCATCCCGTGAAGCCTGTGGACAGTTCTGAAGGCATGGTGACTGTGTGCATGGATTTCGTGAAAGGACGTTGTTCGAGAGAATGCTGCAAATACTATCACCCTACTCCACAACTTCAAGTGCAGCTCAAGGCCCAACAAGCCGCTTCCATGGTAAGCACTCGTACAGTTCTTATAATTATTACGGACATTGATAAAACAGAAAGAGCGAATGAGTGGGCGATTAGCTAGTTACGTTAGAAGAATTTTCCCATTTTTGAAGAATTTTGCCAAAGAACATCTTTGGCAATTCAATGAGTCAAAATGACTTTTTTATATTTAAAAAAAATGTTTCTTGTTTAAATTAAAAAATAATGTAATTTATAAGGGAGGAAAGCATTGGATTTTGGAAAATATAAATTCTACTTCCACCTTTGAACATATGGCATCAATGTTTCAGGCATAGGTTATTGTAGCTTCCTTGATTTACTTATATATTGACTTTGATTGAACGGCAATGCTAATCATACACATCATAAAAATAAACTGAATAGTTTTAAAGATATGTCATGATGTTCTAATATGTTAACATCTAAGAAATAGGGCTTTGCGTTTCGCATAATTTTCAAAGGGAATCGTCGCTTTATGGAAGACGAAATCTCCATTTTATCTACTCATGCACTGTAGTATCAAAAAGCAGATTTTCTTCTGTAGAACTGAAATGTAATTGTTTAAGATAATTCCTCTCACTTTTTAAATTACGAAGTTTATTTAAATTCATTAATGTTTTACTGCATCATAATTCATAAAATGAAACTCTTTCGACTCAAAATATAGGTATGCAGCTTTCAATTTTTCATAGGTATGAAAGTATACGTTATCTATATTTTCATGCAGTTAGTTGCCTAACAGAAAAAGAAAATTTCGACCTTTTTCAAGAAAAGCAATATATTTTGTAGTATTGGGTAAATATAATAAATTATATTAAGGAGAACATTAAATTCATCTTTATTAGCTTCAATAATACCTTTCTCATGAGATGAATCAGTAGTAAGAACTTGGTATATAATGTGTTCACGAATGCATTTCCTTTAGTCTAGCTTTAAGTTCATGTATTTAACAAATCCTTTTATTGGAAAACACTGAAACAAAAATGTCAGGCAATGTTTGAGTCATAGTCTTAATTTTCCTCTTAAATGATATTTGTTAAAATAACTGATTACGAAAAGCCTTAAATTTGAGCGAAGGAATCCGAAGTTTCGTCGGAATGTGCCATAATCTGGTCCTGAGAATGTAGATCGTAAGAGGAAATACCATTCATTGCCTAGGCAACCGTCTGCTTCCGAACTCAATTAGTTGATGAAATCTAAATCTACTATGCCATCATAACACTATGTGGCAGCATAGCTTTTAAATCCTTAGAAGTTAATACTGTTTTCTCACTCTTTTTCAGGCTTACAACTGCATCCCGTACAGCAAACGGGCAGCTTTAGAGAAATGTGGAGTACCTGTTTACCAACCAGAGGCTACAATGTACCAACACCCTCTGGCAATGCAAGTCCAACAGCCACAACTGATGCCAGCGTCTTGTGAGTGGTCTTGTGAGTGATTAGCAATTTGATTGTTGCCCTATTTTATACTTGAAATTTAAATAATGTTTTACAATTTGTTTTTGACTGAAAGTCGAAAAATTCTTTCAAAGCAAATGCTGAATAATTGAGTTATGTGAAATAGTCCATAAAAACAAGGGTATACACCATATATATGTATGTTATTGTTGGAGAACCCGGGGCAAAGAATGGTGGGGCAAAGTGAGATGGTAAAATATTTACTCTGTTTGTCCACCTGTTTGATAATATTTTAACTATGTTATATAACATGTAGGTGATTTCAGTCAACCCTGTTACCTCTAATGATCAAGGCATACATTAACGCAATCCATTGTTAGTATCCAAAGATAATATAATCCGTTTTCAAAACTGGATGCACATATTGTAATGTTTTGTGTTAAGTCAAAAATAGGTTTTATATTATAGAATGATAAAGTTTCTATTTTTTATATTTAAAATATTACTGGAGACCTACTCCGGTGCACTGCTAACTTGTTTAATTCTAGGCTTTGATTTTTTGAATGTTTTGTGCAATTTTTCATAAGCATGCTCAGTAGTAGGGGCAAGGGCCGTGGTAGCCTAGTGGTTAGCACGTCGGACTTCCACCTGGAAGGTCGCGCGTTCGATACCCACTGAAGACCACCATGTATACTTGGGGATATGTGCATGTAAAATCCGTAGACCCCACTACCTCTCCCCGTGCGTAAGCAATCCTAAGGCCTCGGCTAACAGGTAGGGGTCTGGTGGAGAAAAGTAGTAGGGGCAAAGTGAAATACGTTATTCCACTTTGCCCCTACTATAGAGTTTGTCATCGGATAACTTAAGTTTCAATTGACTAATTAGTTTATTGAATTAATCTCACTAAATTTAGTTCATATAAATTTAATCTGATTAACTTGAATTACTTGCACGGAGAGCCGACAAGAAATGAGTTTTTTCCCCGAGCTCAAAAAATCTAATTGATTTTAATCGACTGACTTTAATCAAAATTTAATGATTAAATCTAAATTGATTTCAAACTGCTTTCACCAATACCCACCGGGGGTAGCCGCCCAGAAGCAAAGCCGAATATTTTCTAGAGCCGAAGGATTGCGCGCGAAGGGCCTCGGTTCGAATACCAGTAGGGCATGAATCCTATTGACAGGAACAGCCTTTTCTTCTATTATGCTTTAGTGGTTAGGATTCCACTTAAAGTTGTAGATCCCCTAATTTTCAATAGTTCATTTGCTTTTGTTCCTTTATTTATTTATTCAATCCTTCATTCGTTCATTTACTCATTCATTCAATTATTTCATTTATTTGCTCATTTATTAATCGTTTATTTCTTACATTCATTAATTAATACGCTCGTTTTATGAATTATTCATTGATCTAGTTATTCAAGTTGAATAAAAAATAATTTAACCCATTGCACTCGTAACTGTGAATAACTACATGTTATTTGGGCTATTATAAGACGACATACGAATTCAAAGTGATAATTATCACATATAAAACTTATACATTAGGAATATATTTCAGTTATTACTTTCATTTTAACGTACAAGTTTACTGCCTAAAAGGAAAAATAACACTTCAATGCAAGCTCTATTATAAAATTTATCATAGTTCTGTGTTTATTGCTATTTTCAAAACAAATTTTCAATGTGTTCATTTTGAAAAATAAAATCTACCTAAACACTTTGCCCCACAATCCCCTGTATATAAGATGCCCATAGTGGACAAGTGGTTTATTTTTAAAAAAATAACAGACTGTCAAATATTTCCAATTAGTAACATACTTACTAAGAATATAGGCTCTGACACTCTACAACCAGTTTTTTTTTCTTTGCATACATAGCATTCACACCGAACTTCATTTCCTGACCTACACTAAAGGTTCATATTGAAAGAACTTAATTAGAATTATCTTGTTCTGTGTATCAATTGCTGAAACTTATTTAATGAGATGTTTTATTTTTATAAGTTGTCGCTACTCATATTGTATTTTTTCCATAAAATAAATTAATTATTTAAACTTAATAAATTCCTTTCTTTTAGTTACATGCCTGCCATCAGCAGTCCCTGGACAAGTAACTATGCCAAGATATTAGACACTGGGCATTGTGAAAGGCGGAATCAAAGTAAGGGTTTATTTGAGGTGAAAAAAATCATTATCTTCATTTATACATTCTATGTTAAAAAAACATATTTTCTAATTTTTCTAATTAATCTATGGTAGAGACCTGAGCCGAGAATCTAGTCGGGGAAAATTTAATTATAATATTCTCATGAGAGCAAGTATATTTGGGATGTTCTTCTGAAGTTAAAATTTGGAGAATAACCGAGAATATTCATTTTTTTTTCAATTAAAGGGGCACAGTACGTCCTTCCAAAATTTTTTTTCGTGTAACAATCAGACAAAAAATAAGTCGGGCATGTGTTTCCAATTATGATTAGAAATGAAATTTGACAGTAGAGTCTTATTGTGATCAACCATCAATTTAATTAAAAACAAAAATTTTTAAAATATATCTTTTTTTAAAAATTTTATAACTTTCAATTAGATGTTTTTTCAAAAGTTTTTTTTCCGAGTAATACATCTCAAACATTCTAGAATAGAAGTTAGCTAGAAATTAACTACATAAAACTTAGTTGTTTTTTTTTTTTTTTTTTTTTTTTTTTTTTGCGTAAAAAACTCAGAAAAAAATACCAAAAAATCAAATTAAACAATAAAATAAAAATGAACTATAAACTTCAGAGTCAAACACATCCTAATTTTTGTTAAATATACTACGAAATGAACATACAAAGTTTCAAAGCTATATCTTTACCTGAAAAAAGGCCTTGGGGATTTTATTGCACGTAATTGGTCAGAAATACAGAGCAGAGAAAAATGCGTTTAAAGATTTTAAAAGCAGAATGAAGACAGCTTAAGTCCATTACAACAACCGAAGTATATTTTTAAAGTATTACTCACAGAAACTTTAACTATCGAAATACGTAATTTAAAAAAAATCGATATTTTAACAATTTGAGGTACCGGGCCCCCTTAAAAGTAAGCAAGATTTTATAAATACCATTAATATTACGAAGTAATTAAACATTGTGAAACTGTGTTAATAACATTATATTTGTAAATATTTACATTACAATGATAATTTAATTCAAGACAATTTTCTCTGAACAATGTAAGTTTTTGGTCAGTTGTTAAAATTCTTTGTACTAAAATAGTTTAGTGAATGCTCATTAACCATAGGTACATTAAAATGATTTTAAAAAATATGATACAGAGAAAATAACTTAAGTTTCAAAATGTTACTGAAAGTAAAATAAAAATTCAGCAGACCAGTTCGTCGCCGAAGGTGACTATGATTACAGAATGATATTTAAGTAATCAAGCAAGCTAGTCGATGAAAACAATTTTCTTTCTTTACAGAGTTATACAAGTAGACGACCTAACTGGTCGTGAAAAGCGTCTCGTTTTATAGTTATGAGTTATGTCACTAAATTAAATAATATCTTAACTGTTAGTGATAGACTATATTACAACTAAAGATTAGGCATCAAAATATTAGAATTTCAATCAATAATATTATAAAATTGTCATTTTACATGCCGATAAGATAACTTTCTGAAAATCACAAAACTTCTAAGTAAAAGCAGACGATTTGATGAATAGCAACTACTTAAGCTTTAAAAGAGTTTCGAATCAACCAATTTTCAGATTTTTTTAAAAGAAAATTTGAAAGTGTCCCGTTGGGAGTCATCTTTTTAAAAACATTGTAGTTTTTGAAAATTTTTAGAACCCACAATTTAATTTTTAAGACTATGTGCACCTTAGGCTTACAATAAAGTATGGTACGAGACTTTTGTGTAAGGACTAAGATTGCCATTTATCTCTGATTAGCATTTTTTTTTTTTTTTTTTGAAAAAAAATCAAAATTGTTGGAAATGTTATGTTCTTTATCAATAAAGTCAACTAAATTTTTAAAAATGATGTGTAAACGAAATGCTATTCTTTAGATATTTACAGAAAAAAAATGATAAAAAATGTATGTATTTAAAAATATTCTTTTACTTTGGTTTCGTACGTTTTCAGTTAGTATATCAATATTAAGTATTAGTTTAAGCGAAAAACCTCAGCTATTATTAGTTGTGACATGAGTCTTAATGTGAGAATTTTCCATTTTCTTTGTTGGAAATTATGTGTAGCCATGAAATATTTTCTCTGCACCGACACTACTCTGGCAGAAAAGCAACTTTTACAGAATTCTTCTTGCAGAGATTTTGTTGAGAATATACATACACAATTGACTTAGTGACAAGATTAAAGTAACTAAAAAATAAACTAGACAAAAACAAATGCAAACTAAAAGAAAAATAATTATTTCTTATCCTTTTAAGCATTATAAATTAAATAACTTTCTTCTACAAGTTGTTACACGAAATGATATATCGCAAACATATAGCTCTAAACCCATATTCATTAAGTCTAAAATAGGGGTTCTCAACCTTTTTTGACTTGTGGCCCCTTTTCAGCACCAAATTTGTCGTGGACCCCCTATACATACATATATATATATATATATATATATATATATATATATATATATATATATATATATCGTATGGGTTACACATAAAATATGATAAAATCTTCTGTTAGTTTCAGAATTTAAAAAAATGAATAAAAAATACCCCCCCCCCCCCATTTGACTAATTTACAATCAACAAAATTTAGAAGAGTAAAAACAATTGTAATATTGTAATGAAAATAGCATCAGAGATACAAAAAAGCTCTTTATTCGCTACAATTAAATGAAGCTATGCGATAAAACAAGGAAAATTAAATTCTGGGAGCACATTCTAACTTTATGCTCAAATTGAAATAATACCTTAAGAAATGCTGACGAGAAAGATTGAAGTCACATTTGAGTGGTGAACTTCTTCCCGATGTTCATGGCTTCCTAGTTCCGTATTTTTCCTCGTGGCCCCCGTTGAGAAACCATGGTCTAAAACTCAAAAGTTCTGTAGTATCGCTATAGATTCCGTTCTGTATATTGTTATTGGAGGATTTGCCCTATTGCATTTCTCATAGATACTTTTAATTTTTTTCTCACTCGCTTTTGTAAGTTTGTAGTCATTAATATCTTATTTTTCAGATGGGACTCATATGTTAAGTAATGTAATGAGGACTATATTGTCAAGATTGTGAGCATTTCTAACTCCAGGGCCTTCTGAGGTGAGACCATTTCTTCTAAAAGAAGATTGTGCCGTCTCACCTTCAGACAGTCTGTGATATGGAGGCAGCATGTGGAGATGACACATAATCCCTCTGTCTGATGGGCGTCTAGTCATGATGGAACTGGAGAACGCCTTTCAGGTTTCAAACTTCAGGCTGAAATAATTTTCGGGCGGACTGGAAAAAAATTACGGCCTTTAAGAAGTTGTGGTGCGTTTCATGTCACACATAAAATTAAGCTGGAATACCCGTAAAAGGAGACATTTCTTCAGGACCAAGTTACTGAAAGGCAACTCTGTACTGAAATGTATTCAATGTACTTCATGATGTGATAAACTTCTGAGAATTTCACTTGTTTTGTTCCAAATGTTAGAAAATGTTAATGCACAAAAAATTAGAGTTTTTAGTACAATTGAACAAAAAACAAGTTACAAAACTTAACCAAATTTATACGACTACTTAATACATGGTACTTAATAATGAATTTATTACTATTATATTGTAAAATAATTTAAATTAATTTTGAAGAGTTTAATTCAAAATAGAAATGAAGAAATCGTGATTTAGTAATTGCCTTAGGCCAGTGTTTCCCAACCTTTTTCTCCTCGCGAACCCCTTTTAAAATCCGAAAGAAATTGGCGAACCCCTGGTATAGTGATAAGTAACAGGAAAGAAGTAGAATGCTTGTTTTTCATTTTGCACAAAAGTTGATAACAAAAAATGAAAACATAATTGGGAAACATCTTAATTAGAATAAACATTAATAAAAACTGAAATGATACTTACAAAAAAAAATGAAAAAAACTTCAACAAACCAACTATTCTTAAATAAGCATACGTTAAATATGTAAAAAAATCCTAATGAGATATTTGTGGTTGTCTGCTGGAGCAAAGAAATTCAAAGTTTGGTTCAATATTTGACAGTTTCAGCCTTAGGTCAGGCTATGCATCTAATCTGTTTTTATATTTATCTTTCAAGTAGGTGTAGGTTGGAAAACCTTTCTCACATAGATATGTTGTACAAAAGGGTAACAAAACTTGAATGTCTTTTTTTGAAAAAACATTATATTCATTAGTAATGCTGAGCCAAAAATCTACTAAAGAGTGATCTTTAAAAGTAGCTTTTAGAGAACTATCACAGGATAACTCAATAATTATTTATTTTTCTCTTGAAGTTAAAGATTTATTTAAACTTAGATCCACTTCAAAAGGATTACGTATCCAATTGTTTGATTCGGACACCGTGCGTCTCTCAGGAAAATAGTCATCCAAAGTTGATTCAATATGTTTCAGATGTTCACATACAGTATTTCTAATGCTTTCATCAAGGGTAATTGAATTTTCTGACAGAAAGCTACTGAGAGGACTAAAACATTCGTACTGATTCATTTGCAGACATTGGATCCAAAAGTTTAACTTCTTTAGCAGCATGTCTTCAATTCTATCATATACATTGAAAGTGGTGACACCTACGCCTTGTAAAGATAAATTTAGTTTATTCAATTTTGAAAAAAATGTCAGCTAAATATGCAAGCTTTTGTATTCAAAGAACATCAAACATACATGAAGACAAGGGAAATGGATGAGCAATAAAAAATGCCTGAACTTCAGACTTCAATTCAAAAAGGCGTGTCAAAACTTTGCCACGGGAAATGCGTCTAACTTCTGTGTGAAATAGCAAAGAAACATGAAGACTTCCTAATTCCTCACAAAGTGCGTGGAGTAGACGGCAGTTCGTAGTACGGGATTTTATAAAATTTACAATTTTTGCAGCATCATTTAAAGTAGCAAATAGTTCAACAGGGATACGCTTACATACCAAAGCTTGCCTGTGAATGCAGCAATGAATCCATATAATATTCTCGTTGATCTGCTTTATACGCGTCACAAGACCTGAAAATTTTTCTGTCAGTCATTTTGCACCATCTATGAATACACCCGCACAAACAGAGCAGTCTATTCCATTTTTTTTTCAAAAGAAGAATTGACCATATCAAAAATTGCTTCTCCAGTAGTAGTAGTTTTCAAAGGTTTTTCAAATAGTATATCTTCTTGAACTGAATCATTAAAAATGTACCTCACATACACAAGCAGTATTGCAGCGTTTGCTACATCAGTTGATTCATCAAGCTGGATCGAAAAGTAATTTAATTTTATTCTTTTTTTTAGTAGTGCAGTCTCCCCATCATTTCCCAAATCATTAATTCTACGCGACACTGTATTGTTTGATAAAGGAATCAAGTCAATTTTCTTTGCTGCCTTTTCTCCAAGCATGCACTTAACGATATCTTTTGCGCACGGTACAATTAAACTTTCTGCCATTATGTGTGTCCGTCCAGCTCTTGAAATTCTGTAACTTACTCGAAATGATGTCTCAAGGGCCATTTTACTATCTTCGAAGGAGGATGACAGGAAAGAAGAGACACAACACTTTTTATATTCTTCTAATTTTTTTCAAAAATACTCCACGGGCTTATCTTTGTGTGTCGGGTGCTTTGTCTCAAGGTGTCTACGAAGAAGTAATGGTTTTAAACTGCTATTAGCAACAACTTCGTTGCAGATTACGCAAAGAGGTTTAGGTTCTTTCTCTTGTCCAGTAACATAAAAACCCATTTGTAAATAGTCGCTGTCATATTTTCGTCTTTTCCCTTTTTTTCTCGCTACATTAATTAAATTTTTTCTTGGTTTCCAGTCAGGTGAGATGGGAGCCCGCTAACAGCTTTCTTCATTCGGTGTTGATTCACATTCAGGTGCTGACTCGACTAAACAACGCGTTTTTAACCATCGATCCATGAATAAAACTACGGTATTACAAATATTAAAAGTTACTAACAAGATAAGGACTTCAGTTAGCATAAAATCACACAAGGTTTTCAAGCATCTGTACGCGTATCTATTAATGCGACTCTACTTTTCCAACTGAGAATTTCGAATAAGAGATATTCCGTCAAAAAATATTCTTGTGGTGACAAAAAGCCGTCAAAATATACCGACAGAGACATAACTTAAGGTCGAATATATGATGCTTACTAGTTTAATATACGTACAGCATATCTTAGCTTTTGTTACATTTTCAAAAATAGATAAATAAATAAAACCCTGGAAGTAATTCGAAATAAAAGACGACACTAAGAAATAGTCATTGTTTCTGAACGGCGCCACATAAAGGTGCGCCAGAGGGCTTTTCGTTTTGTTGCATATCGAAGATATTAAAACCGCTGATGAGTTTTTCGTGTCTACTTTCTTTCTTTCTTTTTTTTCTGGAAGAAGTTTTTTTTCTTTTGGTTTTTATTACTTTATTTTCGATTTTTAACAGTAATAAATATATTCATGGAAATTTTTAATTTCATTATTTTTTTACGTTCTCGGGCTAAAGTTCCGCCATTACAATAATTTTTTCGCGAACCCCCTTGGACGGCCTCGCGAACCCCTGGGGGTTCGCGAACCACCGGTTGGGAAACGCTGCCTTAGGCTGATGGGTCATTACTTCTTCTAGCTTCTTTATTTTACGTATAGAGAACTTATTTCATACATGAATCTGCTTTTCCGCTAAAAACAGCTTACGAAATCTTCTGTTTGCTCAAAAATATTCTACTTTCGTGTCCAAATGAATATTTAAATTGTAAATTAAACATTCATCTTATATATATATATATATATATATATATATATATGTATATTTATTTTATCAGTTATTTTAAAAGTAAATAAGCACGTAAGTAAAATAAGAAAATATAGATATGAAGCAAAGAATATTTGGTAATCCTGATCGTTAAAAACTTACAGCAATTTTTTTTAACTGCTAAGAAATATTTTCTATGATTACTAACTTCTATCGGTTAAGATATGAACTGCCAAATGCTGTTGAGTGACTAATTCATTTTTGTACCATTAAATTCCAATCCTCTTGCTGGTTGTAACATTTGAGGAAAGACGGAAAATAATAGCGTCACACTCTGTCTAAAAATTGGGGAAGGAAAAAAATTTATTTTTCTTCATAATTATGGAAAAGACGGGCTTATTTTTCAGAATTCCTTTTTTTTTTCCTTGAGAGGGGAGGAAGTATTGTCAGCCGTCATTACAATTACCTTTTATATTACAAATTTTAACCGTCGTAATATTTATTCATTAATTAGTACATTTAATTGATTCCAGTTAAAACAACGCAATCTTGAGGCAATTGTGCAGCTTTTCCGTCATTTTAAGCTATGAAAAACTGGCTTCCCGAAATGTTGAAACACCTATTTGTTTTTTGTGCAAAATTTATCATTTCTGCACTTCCGACGTTGGTATTCGCTTTACATTTAATCCTGAATTATTAAAATAAATTTTATATTTTACCTAATAGCACTTTCAAATCATGCTTTAATAATAATAATAACAAAAGACAAAGTATTTTTAAATGAACCCAATTAAGGCGTCTATCCGTTTTTCGTAAAAAAAAATATCATTTTAAGATCTGAAATTATCTTATGTATGTTAAACATTGAGTTCTTTTCTGTAAATTTTAAAACGCGAGCAATGTTTTATGTAATGTCTAAATGTTTGTAAAAGTATGCATTTCAATCCGAATTAAACCAATGGCACTTATTTAATTATTAACACTTCTAATCTCAGGTATATCACATCTATCTCCGGCTGTAAAGCAACTAATATTCGAAAGAAGTATTGTTATGTCTTCTAAATAAAAAAAAATCAGAAACCTAAAAGAGGGAATTCGAAAGGCCAAAGTATCCGGGGCCAAAGTTTCTGGAGTTGACTCAGTAGTGTACTTTTGTGTCTGTATTATCAGTTCTTTGTAAGGTTGTACCGACGATTTAGTTTTGTTATAGGCGAAACCAGAATTATGGAATTGAAGGAAAAGTTATTGATGTGTTATTTAGTAGTATACTGTTTGTTGACTTTACTGAATTCTAGTAAGAGGGAGTATTGTCTCTTGTAAGGAAAAGAGCGTTATGGTTTCCTGAAAGATAATATTTTTAATAACAATTGTTTGTATAACACATTGTTTTATTACTGGAATATCTTTGTATGCGTTGCTAATGTAATGTGAAAATGTGTTCTTGTGGATTCTAGATTAATGAAACTCGTAAAGAATTTTATACATACTAAACTATTTGACATAGCCACATTTTTTTCGGTGATACACTCGCAAAAAATGAAGTTTATTTAAATTTGTAATTATCTAGCTCCAAAGAGCTTTTCAACTTGACACTCAGGCTATACATAAAAGCAAAGTACTTTGTGAATACAGAAGTGTTAACTTTTTTATTAGTAGTATTCACTTGAGGAAAAACTAGAATTTATATTGTTAGACAGTTGCATGATTTCTTTTTGAATGAGTATTTTAGTACACTTTAAACAAATACTACATAAGTTAGAACATGGAAATTTTCGACTTGTATTCCTCTTATGATTCACTTATAGATTTGTGTAACAAACTTTATTAATGGTATTTACTTGAATATACTTTGTTAAGCATATTCTCACGTGCTTACAAGAATTATGTCTTGCACATTTTATGAACTCGCAACTTATATAAATTTTAAAATGTCTGTTAATGCTATTTATGTCTGGCGTAATGTTAGCAATGCGAAGTTACTGATCATTATATTTCATTAAGTATAATCTCAAAACGAGTTACTATTTCTGCTTATATCTGAAATAACTTTTCTTGTATATATCTACTTTTAATATTTTAGCTTAATTTGAACATTATTTTTTAATTATAAAATGTTTTAATTAAATGAGAATTTTAACAGATTGTCATAATATTAATGTAAAAGTAAATTGCACTCGTTGTGAATGTGCTCTGGAAAACAATTTAAAATTATAAATGAAAATTTTATAAAATAATAACTACGACCAAATTAACAAAACAAGAATTCACGAAAGTTTTTTGTTACTATTAAAGGAAGACAGTAAATTTAAAGTTCGTGGAAAGCAAAAGTAAAAATGTAGTGAAATTGTGATTAAATCATTTAATCATTGTGAATTATTATCAGTAAAATACTTTACCATTTGAAAACAAATTTGTGTACTTCAAAATTGTTGTTTTGCAAAAAGTGCTTAAAAGAAATTTTTAAAAGTGTACAATAAAACCCCAAGTATTGTTACGTTAAACGTCAAAAACACTTATCAGTTATTTTCATTACATATTAGTTACTTGTATCAATGTAATTTTCAATGTGGAACTTGATAAGGATATGATTGATACTAAAAATACGTTATGCATGTTTTTCTTAACTACAGTACTGAAAAAAAGTATTCAACTGGAGTAAATTTCTACTTAATTGCGGCATTAAAATTATTAAATCTTACTTTTATGATTTGAAAAAATAGTCATTAATTTCATGAAGTTTATTGAAAATCATTTTTTTCCTTTTCTGCACTTGCTAAAGCAGTTGCTAATTACTGGACAAGGCATAATTTTCTTTCATCAAAATGTACGCAGTCTAGTAATGCTAATAGCGATTTACAGCCATCTCTTCAATCATTAACAAAATTGAATTCCCTTCACTTAAAAAAAATCACTTGCCGAACCATTTTACAGAACAAGTTACTACTAAGGCCTTTCCTTATAAAATATCCAATAGTTAAGAATTGAGCTAAATGTTCTGTGAGGGTTGTGCAATTTTTTGATTACATCAGAAAAGGGACCATTCATAAATGTCCCACTTATTTTCAATATATTCGACCCTTTCCCCTTTTTGTCCAAAAATGGCGCACCTCAACCCCTATTCCCCTTGTCACATGTCACACTACATTACATGTCCATAAGTACTTGCTGTTCAGAAACAAAGCACTACGTTATAGATCACTTTTTAAATTTTAACTGTGTTTTAATAACATTTTTGAGCATAACATTGGTAATGATTATATATGCACTTAATTTGTATAAAATGAGATCAAGGTTTGCAACAAAACACATTATTAGTACATAATAAAAAATATTTACGTAAGAGAGCAATTAAAAACAATAGTATTTCAGAATTTTGACAAAGTTTGCTTTATAAACCTTACCTTTATTTCATAAATATAAAATTCTCTTAAAGCGGTTGAATTTAAAAATTAAAAAACCCCGTCTCAAAATTAGTTTACATAACTGAATTTGCCATATGATTTCATTATTTACATTAAAAATTATAACATTTAATATCCTGCTTTTAAATGTTTATATTTTAACTGAAATTTGTGATGTCACACTTCTTGCTATCCCCCCCTCCCTTGTCACAAACTGTCACCATTTCTAGAACCCCTCCCCTTGACACACAAAACGTGTTTCTTTGACACGATCCGTCGAGAATCGTACGCGGAACGAATCAAACTACGTTGAGTGAAAAAAAAGTTATCATCAGCGCCAACTTTTTATTCTTCCCTGGTATTGAGTGGACCTCGACATTTTCTGATAAAATTCAAATTTCAAATAGCCTTCAAATGAGATTTAACTCGACTTTCGTTCGCTATTGGATATTGGGAGAGATATGTAATATGCATTATAATTAATGTTAAAAGCATTTGTTTTTCGAATATTATGACATTTTTGGTGCAAATGCTGAGCCTCAAGATATTTTCTAAAAATTCTGAAATTAGGTAGGGTAAACCGGACAGTTATTGACACTCGGTACAGTTATTGACACCTCAAAATTTAACTGAAAGAAATAAGTAAACAAGTCCTAATTTTATTTTAAGATATACAAGAAACGAATGTTTGAGTGTCTTCTAAGTCATTTATGACGTAAGTGTTTAAGAAACTAACCACAGGGAACCCATCCACAGGGTGTCAATAACTAGTTTTTGCACTTTTTACCATAAATATTGCCATATGGTAAAAGGAATTGAACTTTTGATCCAAAAAACTTCTGGAGTCTATATAGGGGTAGATGAAGAGAAGCTATAGGAAGTTTCAATATGATCCCTTCATAAAAACTTTATTTTTTTAATTTCACCACAGAAATGCAGTCTTAAGGGTGTCAATAACTGTCCGGTTTACCCTATTTCTCTTATCCAATATAAAATACAGCTTTTAATCGATATCATATTTTGATATCAAAAAAAAAATTTTTTTTTAATTTTCACTGCACCCTAATAAATTGCCCATGAAAAAAAACAGCAAAACACACACCACACATGTATAAATGCATTATATTCTAAAAGGCTTAGGGGGAGGTCAATTGCCCCGTCCTAACCCCTACACCCTAAGTGACGGGGCGAATAAAAAAAAAGACGGTGAGCAACAAAATATTGACGATTCTTAGTCATTTTTCTAGATCAGGAGTATGGATCCTTGAGCAGAGTTGTTCTTCCCCTGATTTAGTGGCTTAAGAAGTTTACTTTTTTTTTAAATTCATCTTCAAGATAACATCAGAAATGTTCTTGCATTACTTTTCTACTGGCCAAGAGGATATATATACTGCCAACACAACAAAGAGTACTTAAAACTAACATTGAATTGTGAAAAACTGAGGGGTTTTTTGTACACTTAATTTCTTCATAGCTTATTTATTCCAATTCTAATTTTTCTTTCACATTTTTGTACATAAGGATATCTGTGATAATTCTGGTAAAGTAGAATGTTTTATAAAGTCTTGATTTAAATACTCTTAATGACAAAAACATTTTAAGCTAGATTTCCAGTGTATTTCAGTTAATATAAAATATATATTATTAAATGTTTGTGATAAATATATATGTACATATTTATATATATATCCTTCTAATGAAAGTATTCAATTGTATTATATATGTTTTCAATATTGCTTAACAACAGCATCCTACACAAGGCTGGACTTATTTTATAAACGACATATTTTAACGTCAAAGCAGTTAAACCTATAATTTTTAGTCTCTCTTTTATGTGTGAGTTTGTTTTAATACTGATTTTCATTCAAAACCCGAAACATATTTTCTATGTAAATATTGCCATATGTAATAGTGAAGTTTTTTTAATAATTTTCTTGCATATTTTGAAATTTCAAAACTATTCAAAACATATTTTCCCTGCACAATTACATCACAAGTATTATTTGAAGTTTGTAATTGTAGTGAAATTCTCCGACTAGTTTGAACATTTTATCATAACGGAATCAAATTCTGCTGCACCGTATGCTTGCACACTAAAATTTCGATACGCCGCGTAAGTTTGCATTAGAGACTTCATTCTGAATTATGTACTCACACATAAAATAACCACTTTGTACGTTGAAGATTTTCCCGGCTGTAACCTTTTTTCTGATCCTATCCAAAGTTGAATAAAGAAAGTTAAGAAACTTCTTCATGTAAAACCTTTCTGTTCTATGTAACTTGCATGTTTCGTAAACTTCTGTGTATGATAAACTAATTCATAAGAATTTTTATTTTCGAATTCATACAGCCTGTGATGAATATGAAGTTCCTTTTAAACTTGTCTTTGACATGTATTTGATTCGTTATTGGAATGACTTTATTAAAAGAACAAAAACATATGAATTTGTTGTTTTGTCGCACAATTTCAATATCACACTTCAAGTCGCACCCAAGAACAAGAAATTTGTTCAGTGTTAAAGAAGTCTGTTTTCTTGCACACCAGCATCAATTTTGTAACACAAGTTATCACTCCAAATTGTTTCACACTTACACACACACAAGTGTTAAACAATTACTTCAAAAAAAGTAGAACTTTTAGATAAAATACACACACACACGCGCGCACACACACACACACACACACACACAATATATATATATATATATATATAAACTTTAGAAACTAAATTTTCATTTTCGCATTTCCGTGTATTTTTATAAAACATCAAAGATTTAAGAAATTGAAAGTTACAAAAATATAAATTTAGAAATTATTACTGAACTCGCCCCTTTCTAACAATGAGGGGTTGGATTATTTGCTCAGAGAAATTTTGTTTCCTTTTGTATAAAATGAACATGCATAATAATTTTAACTGATGAAAAAGGACTTTGGTTCCTTGCCGAATAAAAGTGAATTTTAAAAAATATAAAACAACGCGGGTGATCAAACAACATTCAGAAATATTTGCTGCTGCACATGAATTTAAATTCTTGTTTTAAGAAGACTCTATTTAAATTGAAAGATCTTAGAAGCAGTTGGAGATTAAGTGGACTCCAGCTACTTCTTGTAGGGATACAATAAATATTAACTAGACATTGACTTTCTGAAGATGGAATTTGGCCTCGTGTCAAGAGACAAGCACTACATAACTGAACTCATTAATTGTAACTCCATCTCATGAATTGTTCCTCATGAATTGAATGAGAATCATAAACGTAAACGTTTTGAAATCTCGTCTGCACTTCTTCGTAACCAAAATGATCCTTTTCTCAATCGAATTGTAACTTGTGATGAAAAGTGGATTCAGTACGACAATCGTAAACGTTCAGCACAATGGCTGGATGCTGACAAGGCTCCACAACACTTCCCAAATCCGGAACTCCATCAAAAGAAGGTTATGGTGGTCCTCAGCTGGTTTAATTAACCATAGCTTTCTACAATCAGGGGAAACCGTCACAGCTGTGAAATATTGCAGAGAAATCGATGAAATCTACCAGAAACTTACACCGAAACAGCCGGCATTGGTCAATAGGAAGGGTCCTATTCTTCTCCACGATAATGCAAAGCCGCATGTTTCAATGATCACTCGTCAGAAGCTGCACACATTAAAGTATGAAGTTTTAGTCCATCCACCATATTCACTTGACCTCTCACCTACAAATTTTCACTTTTCAAGTATATCGATAGCTTCCTGCAGAAGAAATGCTTCAGAAATCCAAAGGATGTTGAAACGGCATTCAATGAATTTGTTGCCTCCAGGACGACTACATTTTATGATACCGGCATAAAAAAACTTGTTTGTTGTTGGCAAAAGTGTATTAAAGCTAGTGGTTCCTATTTCGATTAATAAAATTTGTTCTGTAAAAATATATTCTTTCTTTAAGTAGACCATGAAAATCGGACATTTCATGTGTTACAATCTAATAAGTATCTTTATGAAATAAACTTTTGTGTATCACCTCTCCTCTTAACTATGCAATAATTCTTCATGAAAGAAACTTTAAAGTGAGTTTTAAAGCAAATAATAATTTTTGTAAACATTGTTTTCCCAAGCCATGAAAAATTACATCTTGAAATTTTGAAAAAAGTTAATACCGTTAGTTCAAAAGTAATTTTAATAATAAATGTTATTACTAAACTTATTTACTTTTTTTTTTCATTTTAAAGTATAGCATTAGATTTTTTGTGCATCGTCGTGTTTTGTGAGAATATATACACATACCACGGTCGCATTCTGACAAAAAAAAACTGTTATATATACAGTATATTTTATCAAGAGTTGCAAAAGTCAACATTTTATAAATAAAATATTCGCAACACAAATTTGCAAGGGGTTCACAACATTGAAAAGGTTCAGGAACAACGTCTAAAATTATTTATATGCCTGAGAGACGTAGTTCTTAAATCCATTTTTCGAGTTTTTCCGAGTTTGCATTTAATAGGCATACGCAGTACCGATGCCAAAGCCACCAGCTACATGAGGGTTCCAAACTTTACAAGCTCCCATCGCGCATCTTCATTCTAAGGTTCGCACGGAAAAATCTAGTTTTATAGTACTAAAAACGTTTAAGTTTTAACTTCATTGCAAAAACTCGAAACATGAATTTAAGATACTATGGCTCTCCGCTCTCCGGGTAGAGATTTATTGTTCTCATCATTATTTATTTACTTTTAATTTTTTTAGGGGGAGGGATGGATAGTAATAATACAAAAGTATTTTTAAGCATTGATTGTTTTCTTTTTTTTTTCTTTTGCGCGGTTAGTCGGTAATAAAATATTTTTTTATAACCGACTAACATTTTTACTACTTACTTTTACTTAAAATTTTATCTCAACATGTTAGTTTTTTGTTTTAGTTTTTATTTATACGTTTTTGTAAAAACGTATAATTCTACATGATGCATTCAGTTGCAAATGAGCTCTCTGGAATAGCTTACTTAATAAGTATTTAACGAAATAAAATAAGTATTTCGATGTTTATTGGATTGAAATTTTAAGGGATTATTATTAGGAATGAAATGAAACAAAAACTGCATTGCTTCTATATATATATATATATATATATATATATATATATTTGTGTCAGAATACATGCTTCATTTGAATTACCTTCTTTTTAAAATACTGTTCATTCTTAAATTACAGAAAGTAATCTAAATGTTTAAAACTTTTGAACTTTTTGTTAAGAATTGGTTTATTGGTTAACCTTGTTTATTAGTTTATTCATAAGCACTAAAACGAGCAGTAAAATCATTTAGACTTTCAATTCTATACTTAAAAAAAAAAGGTGGAGCATAACAAAATAAATCCAAAGGGGAGTATTAATCTTGCATGATGTGATAATGGCGAATCGTATTTGTCCGCCCCTTGAGGTGGAAAGCATTGATTTTTCAGGGACAGGCAATCCATGGGTCTCTTCAGCATACGGTGGGCCGTATCTCGGTCGCCTTAGTTACGATTTTTCTTGGATCGCTTCGGGCTCGGGTCGCCTCGGGGCACGTAAGCTTTTAGCTGACCACTATTTTTAAAGTTTTCAAAAAGAGGTAGGTGGATTTCTAACCTACTTCACAAAGGAGGAGGTTATACATTCATACTGGTCGTTTTTGTTTGTTTGTCAGTCCACCCATAACTTCTCACCTTATGAAGCGATTTTCATGATTCTTTTTTTAATTGAGAAGGATGGTTTCCCATAGGGCCCGTACCTTCGTTTGACCATATTCGATAATTAAAAAAAATGTAGTCATTTTTTTGTTTTTTTCATCCATAACTAACCTAAATTAACCGATTTTGATGATTTTTTCTTTAGTCCATAGAGGGTCATCTAACTCAAATATTGCACATCAATTTGACTACATTTGTTCCTCAGAAAAACCGATAGGTGAAAAATCATTATTTTTCTTTTAACCCTCTCATGCATGAAAGCCTCATATGAGGTGACATAGATTTTTGCTACAAATCTTTATGCAGATTCGTTTTTGTGCTGCGATTTGCATGTCGTCCTCATCTAGACACTCCAAACAGTTCTTGGAAACCACAAAATGTTTCAGAGGGTATTCAAGATTGTTAAAAGAATAAGATATCTTTGGGAGTCCATGGAGCATTCAAGAAAGAAGAGAAAATCTCAGTTTCGAATCAAGTTCTGTTTAGTAATTTTGAAGCGTGTTTTATATTGCTGGGAAGTTTGTTGTTATTTTACAGCTTATTATTCCTTATAAATAAAGTTTGAACATTCAATTTTGCCATGTTTATTATTATGTTGAATAAATATGGAAAGAAAGAATAAAACATCTTCATACAAGAACACGAATTTTTGACTATACAGGACAAAATTTCTAAAAACAAATTATTACACAACAATCCTGAGACGCTAAATTAGTTTGCAACATATGAAGTTTTTGTTTATAACACAAATAAATAAATGCGTGCGTGAGAGGGTTAATTGGAAAGGCTTGGCTTGATTTTTTTTTGTTGGGAAAATTATTTACAAATGTGGGTATCCTACGATTCCAACACCCCATCGTATCCTATCCAACTATCCCATATTCTTACAATCCCATTAATGACGTCATGACGCGATGCTTCAGAATGGACGAGAGACGAGAGGTAGACAGACGTACGCGGAAGATGTCCGCTTGAATATTTGTGTGTACGTCCAGTCCTTTGTGTTGTAATGTGCTATGTGCTTCTGATTAATAAATATTGTTAAGTGTTCTCGAAGAGATATCATTCATACTCCTATATATTTTTGGAGGCTCAGCCGTGCCTCTCCGCAACCATCCTCCGCGTGCCTCCTGCAACCAACCCTAGACAAACAAAGACGATATTGAAACAAGCTACGACGATGCTTTTTTCTCAACTCAAGTTCTCTGAGTTCCTTCGATGCACCTACAGACGGTAGTGCAAATTTTTAAAAACGAATTAGTTTCCGGACGATAGACGACGCATTTTTTTGCAAGCTTTGTTTCAATATTAGACGTTTAGCTGTATTTTGGACGTTTAGAAATCCACGATAATCTCTATAGTTTCAAGAACTTGACGATCTATTTGTGATAACTACCAAGAAATTTTAAAATTAGCAAGGACGTGCCGTGTGATAATTGTGTGTCAACTGTGTGCGATTATTGTGTGTAATACAGCCGTTTCGTGGTGAAAAATCATTCAAGTGCAAGTATTTTGTGATTACGTTTTGCGGTGAAGTCAAAAGTTTGTCAATTTTGCGAATTGTGTTTTAAGTATAAAGTGAAAAAAAAAATCGCAGCAAGCTTAATCTGGAGTACAATTCGATTATTTTTTACACGACTACTCCCATTTGCCAGGTAGGAAATTCCCCCCTCCCGTTGTTCCTATTTAGTATTGGCAAAGTGATGTTTTAAGTATCAAAAGTTTTAAGTTAGTGCTATTTTCGTTTAAAATTTTGTTTCATTTACAATTGATATTTATTCTTGTTTATTTTGTTATTTTATTTTGTGATAATGGCTCTTAAATTAGGTGATATACCATTAATTGCAAACTCTTTAAAATATGGCACAACTAAAAATGGGAAATTATTTAATACTGTTCTTAGATATAGTGATTTCGATCGCACCTCACGGACACGTATCCGTAACTTTTCTGCTCCCCCCCCCCCCCCCGGGTTTGATTTCACCTCACATAAAGAAACATTATTGACAAATTTTTTGCTCTGTGATTTTATCTCGGTAGCAAATCTAATTCATTTAGAATGTGCTTTAACCGACAAAACTGAATTATGTGATAATATTTTTAAGGCTCTCAATGATTTGTCATCGTTTCTATCTACAATAGACACAACGTTTTTGTCAGACGCCGAAACAGATAATCCTGGATCAACAAGCGAAACCCGCACTTCAGATGAAGGTCAACGTCCTTCCTTCGCCCTGCGTCTGGTTTTCATAATGTAGCGGCTTCTCCGAAACACATGGCACCACACACTAATCCCTTCTCCCTTCCTTTGAGAAGTGTTATTTCCGACGAGGAGTCAGCACTCAATCGAATAAATACTACATATCAGACAGAAATACCTACTCGAAACCAGATGTTTTTCAGTGGCGCTAATACAAATCCCAGCTTTTTGAATAATAATATGCTCATGGATTCTTTAAGTAATCAATTTTGGTTTCTTTTGAGAGATCTTCAGAATATATGTCGTAAATTTTCTGCCGATAACTTGTACACAGTAAGATGTTTCTTTAACGATGTTGAAGACAATTTTTTATCCTTTCCAAACATTAATGACCAGCAAAAGATAATTTTTACGAAGGGTCTAATTACGGGTTCTGCAAAAACTTTCTAATCTTCGCAACGAAATCTTAATTCATACGACGCAGTCAAAAATGCTTTATTTACCAAATTTTCAGATAAAATTACGTCCATTGAAATTCATCGACAACTTGAGAAAAGGAAAATACGCTGTAATGAGAGTTTTTTACAATATTTTTCAGGCATTTCGTGAGATAACTTCGCGCTCATAATTTGTTATGGACGAATGTTCCGTAATTCAATACGCTATAAATGGAATACAAGGTGACGCAACACAAAAAATTATCCTTTATGGAGCAAAAACTTATGCCGAATTTAAAGATAAACTTCGCACATATGAAACTGTTGTCAATAACTCAAACACAGCTATTCCAAATTCATCAAATTTTCGGCTTGTAAACAAAATTCAAAAACGCGATACAGATTTAAAAATTCCGTACCATCAACGACAAAATTCAAACACCAGTGTCCCCAACTTAACCACAAATTATCAACGTTGTTTTAATTACAATGACGTCGGTCATATTTCTAAACTTTGTCCTAATCGCTCTCGTGGTCCTAAATGTCTTTCATGCGGCACCTTTGGCCATAAATCTACAGAATGCCGCCGCGATACAAAAAAAGAGAGCAAACTCGAGTAAATACAGTACAAAAAAATCCTCTCCCGTAAATATGTGTAAAGAAGTTTCGATTTATAATGGTATTTTTTTTTTTGGATTAATTGATACAGGTAGCAATTTGACACTGCTCTGCCGTTCCGCATGGCTTTAATTAGACGCGCCACCCTTAACGACCACTTCCCAGTTGATCACCGGTTTCGGATTTGCTCGAACGAAGATTATCGGTTCTTTCGATTGCGCGATTACTACAGATGATAAAATTTTTTCGGTGACCATTTTAGTTGTTCCCGATCATAGTACCAATTATGACCTCATACTTGGTTGTGATGTCATTACACAAGGCAATTTGAATATTACACCCAACGGGGTCACATTTTCGAAAATTTCTCCGCCATCTGAACCTGTCGCACCTGATAATTTCGTGATGAATATTTCTACTGACGATTCTCCCACCTTTTATATTGATCCTAAAATTTCCAGACAAACTCGGCAAGCCATTGAACAATTATTGTTAGCCTATAAACCAACCAAAACAGAAACTGCGAACGTCGAACTTGCTATAACTCTCTGACGACAAACCCATTTGCCATACCCCCGACGTTTATCTTTTGTAGAGCGTGATATAGTGGACTCACAGCTAGACGAATGGCAAAAAAATGGAATTGTGGAACCATGTTCTTCCCCGTATGCTAGTCAAGTCGTCGTGGTTCGAAAAAAGAATGGAGAACCAAGAGTTTGTATAGATTATATTCAATTGAATCGTAAATTAGTTAAAAACCACTACCCTTTGCCGTTGATGGACGATATTTTGGATCGCCTCCAAAGTGCCACCATATTCAGTACTCTTGATTTACGTAATGAATTTTTCCACGTCCCAGTCAATGAAAGAAGCCGTAGATATACTAGTTTTGTTACGCATAATGGTCAATTTCAGTTCCGCTATATGCCTTTTGGATTAAGCTCCTGTCCTTCTGTGTTTATGAGGTATATAAATGCCGTTTTTCGTACTCTTATCGAACAGGGTATTGTGCTCCCATACATGGATGACCTCATTATCCCCGCCAATAACGAGTCTGTGGCTCTCGAACGCCTAAAAAGTTTTAACAGTTGCTCAGGAATATGGACTAGAAATAAATTTTAACAAATGCCAATTTTTGTATAGTAAAATTAAATTTTTAGGTCACGTAATAGAACATGGAAAACTGTACCCTTCCCCCGCAAAACTAAAGCCATCTTAAATTATCTATATTTGAAAAACACAAAAAAGGTGTCGTTGTTTTCTCGGTCTTACCTGATATTTTCGTAAATTAATTCCTTCATATTCTACTATAGCAAAGCCTCTTAGTGATCTACTTCGTAAAGATACCCATTTTCAATTCCTAGCTGATCAAAGAACCGCGTTTCACTAAAATACTTACTTTCCCAAAAATCTGTTCTAAGTATTTTTAACCAAAACTGTCCTACAGAAATTTATACTGACGCGTCAAAAGACGGTATAGGTGCAGTCCTACTCCAAAAATCAATTCACGACAACTGCTTCCATCCAGTATTTTATACATCAAAGAAAACTTCAGATGATGAAGAACGTAAATATTCAAGTTTCGAACTAGACGGTACACTGCATCCTATTGAAAAAGATGATACACCTCTACATACATACCATGTCGGCCACTTTAGTTCCCTTGCTACGACGTCTAAACGCTATAAACATATTTTTGCTGTAATCGAAGCCTTTACCAAGTTTGTGTGGCTATATCTCACTAAGTCTACAGACGCCGCTAAAGTGATCAATCGACTAGAAAATCAAAAATCAATCTTCGGTAATCCTGCTCGTATAATCTCGGATAGAGGTCCAGCATTCACCTCCACAGCATTCAAAAATACTGTGACAAAAATAAAATCCTTCATGTTGCAATCACAGCAGGCCTTCCACGATCGAATGGTCAAGTTGAACGTTTAAATTCCACTATCTTAGCTGTCCTCTCTGAACTGTCTTCTGATAACCCTGACAAATGGTACAGCCACGTTGCTGCAGTACAACAAATAATTAATTCCACTTTTCAACGCAGCCAACAACACCGTGACGATCTTCGTAAAGATGCAAAACAACAAATTGGAAAAGTGCAAAATGAAAATCGCCGCTCTGATAACCTCCGCCGTAAACCAGCACAGAAATTCGAATTAAATGATTTAGTAGTAATTAAGCGCACTCAGCTTGGTGCTGGACTGAAACGCAAACCTAAATTTCTCGGACCTTAGTGACGAAAGTGAAAAGTAACGATACCTACGATGTAGAAAAATATGGATTTTTTGATGGACCTTCGAAAATGTCCACCTGTGCCGAGTTTATGAAATTCTGGGCAAATAATTTTGAACATACTACCTGATTTATTTTATCGTACTGATTTTTTTTTTTTTTTTCAGAACTTGTGCAGCACTGCCTAAACTTTCAAAAATTATTTTGATTGAAATTTTTCATGCATATATTGTATTATGATATTATTTTCAGTTTATTCTATTTTTTTACTTAAGAAGTTCATTTGTTTTTCAAGTATTTTATGATATATTTTATGTATACTTTTATGTATAGAATACTATGTTTTTCTTCCACATGCGAGGCCGCATGCCCTCCAGGATAGCCGATTGTGGGAATCCTACGATCCCAACACCCCCATCGCATCCTATCCAACTGTCCCATAATCCTATAATCCCATTATAAAATGACGTCACGACGCGATGCATCTTCAGAATGGACTAGAGATGAGAGGTAGACAGACGTACGCGGAAGACGTCCGCTTGAATATTTGTGTGTCCGTCCAGTCCTTTGTGTTGTAATGTGGTATGTGCTTGTGATTAATAAATATTGTTAAGTGTTCTCGAAGAGATATCATTTATGCTCCTATACAAATATAAAACTCATTGTTAAAAAAGAGTTTGTTGCCATTAAGCAGTAATATTAAAAGCTATTACAATAAGAGTTTGCCTGAAGGCTTCTCTGAACATTAAATCCAATCAGTTTGTTTGGTCTAGTGACCTTTTAAAATCGACTTCAAAACGGAATTTATTATACAAATGATTACTTTTTAGTGCTATTCACTCAACGAAGGTTTGTCATTTGATGCAGATTTTTTTTTAAATATAGTATTTACACTAAAAAGAATAAAATATTTTTTTGAAAAAAAAACCGACTTCAAATCATAAATTACGCTAAAAAGTGAAAAATAAATGAATTCTTTAAACAGCATCGAAACGACTTTTAAACATAATTTTTGAAGTCGGTGCAAAATTATGATAGCTTTTTCGAGGAGTTATGGCAAAGAAAAAAGCACCTGTTGCTTAAGTTTCGCACACAAGTGTAGAATTGAAATTTCCCCGTAGGCGCTATGTTACCTTTTTTTTTGAACTGTTGAAAAATGAACAAAAATTGTTCAAATCAAAAAATACTTCACGCCAAGAGCTTCTTCCAATAAGCTTGTTCATAGGAACTTGGATCTTATGCCCAGAGTTTACGTAATGTGCTTCATTTTTGCTCATAGGAACTAATAAGATTTTTTGAACTGTTCAAAATTGAACGAAAAATTGTTCAAAGCAAGAAGTAAAATATGGAAATAAGATATCCTCGCATGGATCTTTCGAATGCAAACAAAAAATCTTTCTAATCGGACAATTTCCTCAAAAGTTATTAGGGGGGGGGGCAGACAGACCCCCCCCCCCCCCCCGCAGACCAACCGAAACACAAATTCCCCATCTCAAAACATTACTTTAAAATTTTTTATTTTTCAATCTCTATTTAATTACTTCACTTAGTTTTGACTTTTCTTCATTTTTAACGATATTTTTACAATACATTAAGCCTTCTTTCATACTTTATTCTTTTTAACCTTTTTTTTTTTACTTTTACGGGAAAGTAGGGTACAAATGAATTTTCAAAAAAAAAAAAAAATCTAGTTTTTCGTTTTAGTACTCATTTTCAAACTCTTATTAATATCAATAATAAAAGGAAAATACCTGCGTGGTAGCATTAAAAAAACTATCATCATAATTAATCGGCCGCCGATTAATTGCTATCGTCTGATTATCTTCAGCCGATTTTTCGCTAATCGGCCAATTGGTTTATCGGTGCATCCTTAATTGATTCATTTTGACTTTTATCTTACATTATAGCAGCTTGATACAAGAATACCGTAGAACCTCTCTTAACCGGCTCCGGATAAACCGGCTTTCGCTTTATTTAGCCCATATTTTCAAAATACAAAAAACAAAGATAGCGTTTAGAGCGCTAGGTTATGTGGAAGAAACAGGTGCTGATGCTGTACTCGAGTGAATTTTTTCGTGGAATTCTTATCTCCCCGGACTATGTGGGACTAATGGCGGGACTATGCGGGGAAGTGCCGGGGGCTTCTCGTCTGCAGCAAAAACGGGCCACAGACTTCTTTACTAGCGCTTGATAACCTGGTATGTAACTCTCAAAGTAATTGCACTAAAACGCAATAAATCATTACACCTCCACTCTCTTTTAAATTGCATAATATATCTTCCATTTTTGCTATCCCCCGCTTTAACTGTATTTTTACTTAACCGGCTTACCATCGGTCCCGATTAAAACAGAAGTCCTACTGTATTTAGAAACAACAACAAAATGAACAAATAAAATAAATAAATGAATACAAAAATAGAAATAAAAAATAAATACAATTGCAAAATTATTACAACTTAAAAAATTCAACAAACATTTATTAACAGTAACGAAATATAGATCGAAACCAAAAATTTTTTTTTAGCTTTTTGTGATTTTTAGATGTTTGTAATTTTTAACTTTTTGTAAAAAAGCTAAAAATCAAAAACTGATTTCTGTCTTTTTGTCAGTTTGCTTCAGGAAGGTGACAGGCAAGGTGACTTCCAGTCGCCACTTTATAAATGTTTTTCCCTTCCTTTGCTTCTACTTTTAGGCCTTATGTATGATTTTATCGATAAATAGTCACTTCTGAGAAAATGTTTTCACGAGAAATGTTACATTTTTATGTAACAATAAGCTTGCGCATGCCCAGTTCGTGGTAGAAATAATCCTCTTCGTGATAAAAGCCTGATGCAGGAAAAACTGATTTTTTTCTTCTTTCTAAAAACCAAAGTTGTGTAAAGCTGGTGAATTTTTGCCTCGATCTAATGCAAATTCTTGAATTTTATGAAATTTGACTGTACATTTCAGTCCCGAATATTTTTCTTTGCCAGTGATTATGTGAGACCTAAAATCATTTCAGTAAATAATTTATGCGAAGCTTTCTTTTCTTTTTTGAAAGTTTTTCAGAAATATATCATCCTGAAAGGTTTTCTGAAGAAGCGAAACTATTTCAAAATGCATTAACGAATAAATTAATTCAATAAAAGGCTTAGGAAGCAAATCTACCCCCGGGTATCATTTGTAGAAAAAATGTAATGTTCGGTTAGAATGCATAGATGAAACTCTGATAAAATAAATTTCCTCTACTGATTGCGCTGTTAAGTTTTAGGGAAAGGTACATGTAATATGATGTACTACTTTCTCATTTTATTTCGAATAGTCATGTCTTTTTTCTCAACAAGAAAAATGTCTTAATGTATTCATTTTATAACTATAGGGCAGTGTTTCCCAAAGTGTGGTATGCGTACCCCTGGGGATACGGGAAGAGCTAGATGGGGGTACGACGCGCTGATGTCCCATTTCAGTCGTTCCCGATTTAGTCGGTAGAGGAATTTTGTCTCGATTCAGTCGGTGGGGGAGTCAGAGATCGCTTTATATTCCCGTTTGAGTCGGTGGTTCTGACTTCGCGTAGTTTGTATATTTTGCGCCAGAACAGTGATTGCGGCATTATAGCCATCGCAGAAATAATTATCCTCGTTGCGTTCTATCCTGTTCTACTGCACTTGTTGGGTGTCAAACTAAGTGAGATAGTAAGATCTCCATCAGGGCTTTACAAACGCGTTTTATACAGCTATTTTTAAGTTACTAAGATATACCAGTCTACAATGCCATGAATAAAGAACCCCAACTCCTCCTGCGGATATACAGCACCAAACGAAGGTGGATTTACCCCATACTGCACCGATTAATCTCTTTTAATCAATTTTTTTACTAACTTCATTTCCCTCACTTTATAGAGTTTATTTCTCCTGCACAGCTTGAATTTACTCTTATTTAGCTTTCTTTCCTGACAGGATCAATGTTGACTTGCGGGACCTTAAAACCAATTTTGTAATTCCAAATAATTCGCGCATCTTGCACAAATTTATATGTAGTGAAACTTGCACACAAATAATTAATCTAATTTTTTAATAAAATTAATATTTCATTCACACACACATACAAAAAAAGATATTAAATTTAAAAACATAATTCCATACATTTATCAAGTACAATTGGGTGTGAGACTCGCTAGTTTAAAGCTAGTATAGGATTACTTCATTTTCTTGCATTTGAAAATTCATTATTAGTTTCATCATAACTAAATTCGTTTGACTAATTCGAGTATTTATAGATAAAAAGAGATTAATAATAGGAAATTATTCTCGACTATATAATGCTGCATCTCAAGTAATTTTTAAATCAATCTTGAGAAATATCTTTCTGTAAACGGTGATCGTAGTTAGTAAGGTTAAAGCATTCAGAAAACTAACAAAATTTAGATACAAGTCAAATGAATCTGTATATAAATAGGCAAAGACAAAACAATTAAGTACCATTTTATTCTCTATTTGTCAACGGAGTTTCTTACTAATAAAAATCCCATCAAAGTTTTTATGTACTTTAATGTATATTGGGGGGCTTATTCAACTGTTTAGCCGGTTTGGTTGGTTCCGTAGTTCATACGGGGGGTGAGCCTTCTCTCTAAGGGGGTAGGCACCAGTGGTTAATTGATTTTAAAAGATACTGAGGTGCCGAAAAATAGGTAAAAAATATTTAATAAGGATAATTACAATTCATTTTATTCCTTTTGGACGGGGCACGTACAACCCCCTCCCCCCCCCCCCCCCGAAAATCCGAAACAGACCAGACGTCTCGCTTTTGGCGGGGCAGTCACTCTTTGTGTCTTATTGGCACACTGGCTGAAAATGACCCAGTTTTCCATTAACACTCCGTCGGGCGCGCTCCAAATTTTGCACAATCGGGCGCGCTGTATCTCACTGATACATTTCGTAATAGCATTGCGTAAATTTAATTATGAAAGTTTTTTTTTAATGTTTTTTTGTTTTCGGTACCAGGCTCCACCTCCCCTACACTTGGACCCTTATCTCTCCTTTATTTCCTTTATTTCAATACAAAATACAATGAAAATATTAAATTACAACGTAAATACTTGCAAGCAAAAAGAAATGTAAAGTAATAAAAGTATGTGCGTACAATAGGTGTTTATATATAATTATATTAAGTGAAAATATTATTCATTGAAATATTAACTATTCAAATAATTTTAGGAAATGAAAAAAATAATCCGACTCGGATACATTTGGTTCATCAATTGCACTTTAAAAAAAAAAAAAAAAACATCACGGTATGTTTTAAGCAAAAACCTTCGCTGAATTTTAGGCACTTATATTGCGTTTACCTAGTCTTTTTGTTGAATGATATTCCATAACCAGAATGACATTACATGAAATCTGCTTCATCCTTATCACTTTCATCGAAAATTTCTGCATCTAAATCTTAATTTTCATCAAAAAATAAAATGTTATGAATGTTTCAAGATCTTTCTGATCATTTAAATCTATAAAGCGCTTTTTACTCATTTTCAAAAGCAAAATAAACTCAAAAATTAATAAAATTAGTATAACAAACGGCAAACGTCATCGGTCGCGCTGTATCCCACAGATACAAACCGCAAATGAGCCCCCAAAAGCGGGGGAAAATTCCCCGACACCTACTCCCACAACATTATAGGAGACCTAGTGACCGGAAGGGCAGATATTGCTCTGGTCAAGGTAGTGATATTCTTCCTTCAATTTAAAAGAAAGTAATTTCAAAGCTTTGTATCTGTGAGATACAGCGCGACCCACGGAGTGTTAAAAATTCCGTAAGACGAAAAAAAAATTAAAAATTAATTTTTTAAACTTTTCTTGGTACACAGAATTTATTAGCAAAAAAAAAAACACACACACACAATGACGTAACGAAAAAATATATATTTGTCGTTTAATAAACTACAGTAGTTATTTTTCAAAGGTATACATCTGAATTATATTCCTCATTTGTTAGTTTTACTGTTACTTCGAAATTTAAAACCAATTTTAATTTTATATAAAAATGCATGTATATTGCAAAAGAAGGGAGAGGGGGGTTGGGTTCTCTTGTCAATTTTTTTCTCGTGCATTCTGAATAATTCGGTTGTCAACAGATTTGATAGAAAATATCATAAAAAGAAATCGTTAACTCCCTTTTTTTAAACCGAAATCAACAATTACAATTATGTTATAAAAAGTAAAAAAAGTGGTGGACTTTCGGGTCAGGATGACTGCATGCGTCACGATTGTAAATTGCAAGCTTCAAATCCTAACTTTAGATCTTCGGTCAGATTATGTTTTTCTTACCCTTTGTGTTTTTCAGCATATCGTTGATAGGGGCTTCAATCTGAGCAGCATTCATGACATTTCTACGACAATAATTTAATAAGCCAACGCAAAGCGAAAATTGTTTCACGGTTTTGGGTTCACATTGTAAAATTGGCTCGACGCGTTCTAGCCGAGTTCTAATTCCTTTTTCACAGTTCTCGCCACAAATTTTTCTTCTTTAAGCAGCCTAACAAGATTACACGAAGGCAACTAAGATATCTTTGGTTAAATTTATGCGAATACCTTTGAGTCGCTATAAAGCAGATTTGAAAAATGGTTCGTTCTCCGATTAGGATGTGATCGAAGTAAGCAAGGTCTAAACCTTATGAAACTTAGAAAGTTTGGAAGTAACTGCATAAGACAAATCAAAAGGCGTAAATAAAAATTCGAACCAACCAACGACACTGCATCATATCACAACCAAACATGGCTCAGAGAAAGAATGATACGTATATTCTCACGTAGGAAAAGCTGATATTTGTGCAACAAAGTTTCTATAATAAATTACTAAAAACTTAATTGAGTTTTTGAATTTTGAAAAACGTTTCTAGCAAAATTCAATTATGGAACTCTAAAAGAAGAATCAAATGTTTTTTGATTGAGCCTGTTCATATAAACCATCATATCGCTCATGGGCTGCAATAGCTGCAAAACTCAAAAAATCATGTTTTGAGATAAGTGGTTTTAAAGTTTTCATTGCTAGGGAAAATGCATAAGAAACGCTTTAGTTTGCTGCCATCTTACGGTCTTACATTGAAGTATGGGTTGTGCTAGTATTGCTGATGAAAATAATGAGTATTTTCATATTTAAATCTGTTTTTAGTCCAAAAAGCGTGTTTTTTGAGTTGTGCCACTATTGCAGCCCATGAGCGATATACTGGGAATGTCAATTCATCTAATTTTTTTCCAGCTCATATTAAGATCACAAAGGGTAAGTGTAGAAAGTAATATTGGGAATTATAAACGAGGAACGGGACAGGTCCCGATCAAGACAAAGTGATGTCCAGGTTCTGGTAAAAATTTATGCCCCCTCACAAAAAAATCCGATTGAAAATATTCATTTTCAGGGCCTAAAACTGAAATGCTGTTTAAGAAAAATTCAAAAGACTTTAAAATAAAGAAAATGAAAATATAATGATTTCAATAACAATTTGCATGTTCAATTGAATGATTTTTTTTTCCTAGCTAGTAACAAATTATCTATTGTGAATGCAAGCCAGAGCTTTTGCCGTAAAATCAGGCCCGTCATTTAGGGGATCAGGAGAGGACAATTTATCCCCCCTGGCTTGCTGAAATATGTGCTTATAAACTCATGTTTGTGAAAATTGCAACACCATGAAGGACTTACGCGAGTGAGCTGAAATTTTCAGGAAATGCAAAGTAGCGCCATGATATGCAAATTATTAGAATTTCAAATCCGTAGCGTATGCGTATGCTGAGCAGCGCCCTCTGAACGGCGGATGGATCCGAATAAATAGACGGCTGTAGCGAGGCGTGTATGGCTATCGGTTATTATCTGCTAGTGGTAAACGTTAGCTCAATCTTTACTTATGCCTCTTCGACGAAAGAGAGCGAGATTTGAACAACTTACGGAATTTGAACGGGGGAGAATCATCAGCTTTCGTGAAGCTGGATTGTCGTATCAGGCAGTAGCCGCTAGTGTGCAGCGTAACAGCAGCACAGTGATGCGTGCTTGGAAGCAGTGGACGGACGAGGGTCAGACAACTCGGAAATCCGGAAGTGGACCCCGAAATGTGACGTCAACTCGCGATGATAGACACCTGGTCCGCATGGCGTGGACGGACCGCACAGCTTCCTCTAGACAATTGGCAGCACAGTGGTCAATAGCTACAGGTGTTTCATTGTGTGCTTCATCAATTCGTAGACGTCTGCTGCAGCGTGGACTGCGCGCAAGGACTCCTTTATACAGGATCCCCCTCACGCTAAACCATCGCCGCCTGCGGCTACAATGGGTCAATCAGCATAGAGACTGGCGTGCTGATTGGCAGCATGTCGTGTTTTCTGACAAATCCCGCTTTAATTTGTGGCGACATGATGGCCGCATTCGTGTCAGACGCTATGCCGGTGAACGCCACGTTCCGGAGTGCATTATCGAACGCCACAGTGGACGAACACCCGGAGTTATGGTCTGGGCGGCGCCATAGCCTATCATGGACGATCTCAATTGGTACGAATTGTGGGCAATCTGAACAGCAACCGGTACATCAGTGAAGTTCTACGACAGCCCCAAGCTGTTCCCTCCCTTCAAAGCTTGCCAGGCGCTGTATTTCAACAGGACAATGCCCGCCCTCATATTGCTAGGAGTGTTCAATCCTTCTTTGCAACGCAGCAAGTACAGCTTCTTCCTTGGCCTGTGTATTCCCCGGATATGTCGCCAATTGAACATGTGTGGGATTTCGTTGGTCGGCGTCTCGCTCGTGATCCTCGTCCTGTTGCTTCTGTAGACGAACTTTGGGTACGCATACAAACAATATGGAATGCTCTTCCTCAGGCAGACATTCAAAATTTGTTTGACTCCATGCCACGTCGTGCAGCAACACTTATTGCGGCGCGTGGTGGCTACACAAAATACTGATTCCGATCTCTTGTTATTGTTTGTTTGCTTTGGAAATTTAATCATTTATTTGTACCACTACCACTGAACTGTGTATTAAATTTCATTCAATTATGACGATTCCTTCATGGTGTTGCAATTTTCACAAACATGAGTTTACATGTATGAATGCATTTTGTTGTTTTTACGCATAATATGCATTGAATATATACCTTTTGCCCCCTCCCCCCTCGAAAATTTTGAAATGGCGGGTCTGTCTCAACATATAACTTGGTGAAACTAAAAAGAAAAATCTAACCATTGAATTTTCAATTAAATTCAAAACACCCAGACTCTTATGAAATATAACCCTAAATTAAAATCCCAGTTATTTTAAGTCTATAACTTTGATAATGGTAGCTGCTACTTAAGGCTTCTCACAGTTCATTAAATTATAGTTTATAAATAACTGACAGAGGAATATATTTATTTTTTGATACAAAGTAACAGTTAGTCATCATATTCATAGATTAAAATGAATTTCAGATTTAGAATAATGCATTGAAACATATGAAATGTGTTGAACATCGCTTCGCCATATACCAAAAACTATGTAAAATCTCCAGTGTATGCTCGTATAATTATATTAAGCATGAATCACTGCAGGTAACTACTAAAACACAAATAAACTGGCAGAGTCTCAATATATCTCGTCATAAAATGTACTCATAATTTCTCGAAGCCAGCCGTAACGATTTATAAGTTCTCGCATACAAGAAAGTTAAAACATACACTTCAGTACATCTTATTAAAATGAAATAAAGCTAATAATTTACCTGTAATCTTTATTCAAACACGTGTACGTAACGAAGCGATCTGTTTTGACGTCCATTGCGTTTGCTTATTGCGTTTTTGGTGGCGGTTAAAAGATACAGTGAAAAGTCACGAAGCAGAGGATACCGGGATAAAGATAACGTTCTAAAAATGTTTTATTTCTTTCTAATGGGGCTGCGTATGGTCATTAACCTTTGCAGACCTAATGCGTACCCCGGTAATTGGCATATGTTTTTTCAAGCAGCACCACTGTCGGTGGATGCCACAGCCACTGAGAATTTGGACGCTCAGTTTCCCCTAGATGGCGGCACCTGAGCTCTCATTTGATGCGAATTGCACTAGGTATTTAATTTAGCCGAGAGTATCCAAGACAAACGGATACTCAAGGGATCTTTAACATGCCGCACAATCATGCGACATGGTCACAGACGATTTTCCGCATCTTGAAAATTCACTGACTTGGGCCAGGTTCGAACCTGCGATTTTTGGCGTACGTTCTAAAAATGTTAACAACAGGGTATTTTCACCTTCAGTACTGGGTAAATGTTTGTTTGTAAACGACCATTTCAGGTCACATTAATATTCAAGTTTATTTGCTATTCTCAAGTATATACCTCAAACTCTCGTCTACTATGACAGATAGAACAAGACAGTACATCAGAATTACAATACAAAGAAAGAAATACACCCAGGGGAAAGTGGGAATCGAACCCACGCCTCTTCATTGCGCAGGCAGGCACCGGAATCAGTCGTTTAGACCGCTCAGCCACTGAGGCTCCTGGGTAAATGTTTAAAAACAGTCATATATATAATTTGCAAGCTTTTCTTCTTCGATGGCCTCAAAATAAAAAGAAAAAAAATGATATATACATACACGCAGTGTGTCAAACAATTTTTAAAACTATGTTTGTAAAATAAAATTAAAACTAGTAATTATATTTTTTAAAGTATATTTATTAAAAATAAGCTCTTTCGGCTTCTATACATTTGTTACAGCGGTTTAACAACGATTCGAATGCCTGTTCCAGCTCACATTGGGGGATAGCCCCCAAAACTCGCGTCGAAGCTGTTTGTACACAGTGTGTCAAAGAATTTTTAAGACTACAGCTGGAACTAAGATTACAGTGGCGCTATCTGTGTTATTGAAAATTCATGAAACTCTTTAACTATCAGCTGATCCACTGCCAAAACCTCAGTTCACTTGTTTGCTATTTTTTTTTTACTTTGATGATATTGACTCTTTACAAATAGCTTCGACGCGAGCTTTGGAGGCAGTCCCACAATATGAGGTGGCACAGGCATTCGAATCGTTGTTAACCCGCTGTAACAAATGTATTGAGGCCGAAGGAGCTTATTTTGAATAAAAATACTTTGAAAAATATAATTACTTGTTTTTATTTTATTTTATGAACCTAGTTTTAAAAATGCTTTGATACACTGTGTATGTATATATATATATGGGTTATTCTCATGAAATATGAAAAACTATTGTCCTTCTAATACTATTCCATAAAATTAAAAATTAAAAAAAAATGATTTTATTAATCGCACTATTATTATTATTAATATTTGTAAATAATTTTACATAGATGTTGACACATTATATTTAAAAAATGAGGTTAATTTTCAAAATCACTTTCCTTCCTGGCACGTCACCAACAATCTTTGGAATAATTTTGCTAAATGTATGAGCGCCACGCAGATCTAACTAAGAAGAGAATAAGGTGCCCCCTCTGTGGTGCAAGTCATAATTTCTCTTCCCATTCTGTGATCATTTCAACATTTTCATTAAGGAGTGGTATACCATATGTACCTTTCTCTGTTACAATTTGTTTCAAGAATAGTTTTATGCGGAACGAGATACATCCATAAATACATATAAAGTAATGTCTTTGCAATAGAAATGTTTGGGCAGGCACAAAAAATTTTAGAATCAATAAATCTGTACTAGTATTAGGTTTTATTTTAAATTAAATCCAAAAGCTTATGCTAAATGCTAGAAATACAGAATAATCACAGCTTCGCTTTGTTTCCAAAATGATTTTTGTTCATTACTATTTTTTAGCGAACGTAGATGGATAAATTATGCGTCCCAAAATCGGAAATCAATCGAATTTAAGATCAATTATTTAGTTATCCCAGTCCTTTTAAATTCAAATTTCTATTTCAGAGTGCCGTATTTACACATGGGCTTATAGCCCAGAATGGCATGATTGTGGGAATGGCAGGATATTTTTTTACCATTTCAAAAAATGAAAACGTTCACCTGAAAGAAAAAAAGGTTCCCTTTCTTTTTAGTAATTTAAACATTTTTTATGAATTATCAATGCAATTGATAAGGCAGGGTGTTTACGTTGTACCTAAAATTTAACGAAATTTGAAAACGTCTCGGAAAATAAAAAAATCTGACCGCACCGAAGTTTCTTTACGGGGGATCTACTAGTCCCGTTGTATCCGAGTAGGTAATCTCAAGTCACTCTCATTTCGGCCGCTCCCCTTTTGTTTAATCGCAGTTTTTCAGTCATTTTTAGCATCCTTAAAATATCTGGCTTAATTGCATGCCAACATTCCTAGAAAAAAATCCAGTAGATGATTGCCCTGGCAATATAGCATATATTTTTCATTGCTATTTATGGAAAAATAGAGATTCATTTTTTATCTCTTAAATTACAATCACAAGCAAGTTGCTTATATGAAATATCTCCAGATAACAAACAAAATAATCATGCTCTGATAACAAACAAAATAATCATCAAAGCTAGTTCCTTTTATATCTGAAAGCCTAGGGTTTCTTGAGTAAATAATCCCTTTGTCAAAGAAAATAATGTTTATTAAATTAGGTTTATAAAGATTTTTTTAAATTTGCCCACTAAATTCCGTTAATACAGCAAGAGTCCCGAAAATTCGGCACTCGATAACTCGGAAACCCGGATAACTCGGTCACATCCTGACGGGGCTAATACAGTGCGGAAGACAAAAAATAAAAATCACATTTCTTAAGATAAAAAATAAGTTATCGCAAATTCGGCAACTTATTTTTATTACAGACAGCTTTATGCCTTCAGAAAGTATTTTTCGGGGTTCTGTTCTGTCTTACTAGATACTTCTGGAGACCGGAGGAAATGGGTTTTTAATTTAATTTTATACAAATTAAGTGCACACATAATCATTATTATTGCTATGCTTAACAAATATCATTAACAGTTCAAAAATAAAATTGGAAGTGATATCAGTACAGTTCATTCCATGTCAAGTGATCGAAAATCCGAGAAAAATTTACCTCACCGACTTTGATTTTTTTCAAATTTAGCTTATCAACTGTACCCTTCTTTGTAATTAAAAATCCAAATTTTTAGATTTTTATCTTGTTTATTTTTTTAGTTACCAGACTTTGATTTTGTAAAAAAACTCACATTTTTACATGTATGCTATAACACAAAACAGACCATAACTGATCAACAAATAGAGATACAAAATTCTAGTAAAAAACATTTTAAAGTATATTGAATGCCCTTTCTTATGATATACATCATGACAAATTTTATTAAAATTTTAAATTTTAAAAAATGACCTTAAAGTTTAAGTTTTAAATTTCTCAAAAAACGTTACATTATTTTTTTTTTTTAAATTCTCAAATATTTCTGTGCATTTTATCTTTGTCTCTGCAAAATTTCAGCCTGGGGACTCAATGGGATCATATTTTCCCGAATTTTCAAAAATATTTGATTTACCAAAAAATGAACATTTTTGTGATTTAAGCTATTTATGGTTTCTTAAAGGAGATGATTTAATTAGCCTTCTAAACACATCTATGCATGAGTGAACAAGCATGGACATGTCTATGCATGAAATGAACGAGTTCAAGTTCAAAATTTATTTGGGGGAAGGGGGGAGCAACAAATACATACACATTTTTGTTTTATCATAGTTGTTTTAAAGTATTGTTTTCAAATTATTCAATAGTTATTTTTAAATGAACAAATTGGCTTATTTTATGCATTAATAATAATTTTTCCTGATTAATTCTTGGATTTCAGATATATTTTAATGAGATATTAATCATATGAGTCGAAAAAAAGTACATCTGCTTAAATTACTTCAGCCAGTCAACACCTTTCATCACATTCACATGTAAATGAACCCTTTCAGGTTTCTCATACATTTGAACTTTCTTCAAGGAATTTCTGTTTCTGAAAGTTATTACTATGTGAACACACTTTTGTAGTAATTTCATGTTCACTGAATGGAACAAAGCTGGGAAACTTCTGTGTTCCTGCGACTGATATGCTCTTAAAAATATATCTTTTAATAACTCCCTTTCTTCTGAATGTTACTAAACAGTTACATAAAAAAACTGAATTAAAGGAATGTTCATAACACTTCAATTGAAAAGTTGAACTGGTGTCAGAATTTGATCTGAATGCAGTTTTTGAAGGCTAGCTTTGGCAGTAAGACGTTTCACTGTCCCGACCAAGTCAACACATACTCCTTTCCCATGATCTGTAGCATAGAAATGCCATTCCACAGCAGCTGCAATATCTGTGTTGCAGCTCCTTTAAATTTCCTTTCCTTCTTATATTATTTTTCATTCATGTTTTGGACGTGAGGTATGGAAATGCTAGGATATACAGGTAGATAAAAAAGTAGCTTTGTTTTTTCTTATAATGCTTCCTTTTTTTCAACTTTATTTGTAACCCACAACCTATTCAGGGGGGAGGGGGAAGCTACAAAGTTTTTTCTTTTCTTGCTTTGTCAAATACTAGCTTATAAGCGCAAATCAAGACTAACAACCAAAAGCTGCAAACTCTAGCAGTTGTGCCCCTTCTATCACAATTTCAGATGAGTTTTAGTTAAATACTTTTTTCCTCTCATATCATTAATGTCTCATTAAAATATATCTGAAATGAAACAATAGATCAGGAAAAATTATTATTAATGCATAAAATAAGCCAATTTGTTCATTTAAAAATAACTATTGAATAATTTGAAAACAATACTTTAAAACAACTATGATAAAACAAAAATGTGTATGTATTTGTTGCTCCCCCCTTCCCCCAAATAAATTTTGAACTTGAACTCGTTCATTTCATGCACAGACATGTCCATGCTTGTTCACTCATGCATAGATGTGTTTAGAAGGCTAATTAAATCATCTCCTTTAAGAAACCATAAATAGCTTAAATCACAAAAATGTTCATTTTTTGGTAAATCAAATATTTTTGAAAATTCGGGAAAATATGATCCCATTGAGTCCCCAGGCTGAAATTTTGCAGAGACAAAGATAAAATGCACAGAAATATTTGAGAATTTAAAAAAAAAAAATAATAATGTAACGTTTTTCGAGAAATTTAAAACTTAAACTTTAAGGTCATTTTTTAAAATTTAAAATTTTAATAAAATTTGTCATGATGTATATCATAAGAAAGGGCATTCAATATACTTTAAAATGTTTTTTACTAGAATTTTTTATCTCTATTTGTTGATGAGTTATGGTCTGTTTTGTGTTGAAGCATGCATGTAAAAATGCGAGTTTTTTACAAAATCAAAGCCTGATAACTAAAAAACTAAACAAGATAAAAATCTAAAAATTTGGATTTTTAATTACCTTGAGGTTTAAAGTTGATGAGCCGAATTTGAAAGAAATCAAAAAGGATGAGGTAAAATTCCTTGGATCACTTAATATGGAATGACCCCGTAATCAAAACGCCGCGCGCAAGAACTAAATCAACAAAATCCCTTATTCTCTAACACGCATCGGCGTAAACGCCCGCGCACGAGAAGAACGGCTTGAAAAGGATAAAAATGCGTAGATACGCCGCTAACTTCTAGGAATATTTTAAGCACTTTCTTTGCAACCTCCAAACGACGCAAACTTATCGTGTTACATACACGTGATGACACGCCTTCTCAGATAACATAAGCGCATGCGCGATCCTCAGCTTCGCTCGGCAAAGAAACCTCTTTGTTATAACCATAGATCTTATAAACTCATAGATACCGCTTGAGGGCGTTCCAGTGGTACAAGGGCGGGAATCTGTCTCCCTCACGTGTTCAAGAGGAAAAGCCAATCTCTGCTTAGGAGGAATTGCTAGAGCTGCTAAACGAGCCTTTCGAAATCCACTCGAATTGGGGTTCTCACAAATTTACGGTAACGATCGAGCGCAACCGCACTGGGGCTTATTGAGTTATTTTATTAAAAGGGTTTTTCTGGTTTAGTGACGTGATTGTTTTAGCAGCACGTAAATAGGATTGGAATAGTTGATCACTGATTGTGTAAATATTATAAATTTCTTTTAAAATGAAATGTTCATTAAAGCGGCGGGATTGCAAGTTGAATTCAAAGGTTAACAGTTCGCTCAATAAAACTAAATTATTATTAAAGAAACAGCTTAAAAACATGTATATATAATGTTAATTTTCCGTTGCTCCCGATGTTTTAATGTCTTCATTCCAGGCATTCCAGTTAGAGCGGGCAGTTGTAACCCCCGGCTTTGAGGATATAATGTATATTTATGAATGTGCACGTGTTTTGTTTCCTCAGCATAGTAAATAAAGATAATATACACTTCAGGGTTCGCGCTAGGCCGCGCGATTCCCGCAATATTTTTTGAAATCCCACTCAAAAAAAGATTTGTTTTCGCTTAAATTTTAAAAATCCTAATTAAAATTTTGGTCAAAGAAGGAAATCCCACCTTGTATTTTTCCCCAGTGTGAACCCTGCACTTTGTCCTCCCCCCACCCCGGTATAATTCGAAATGACGGGTCTGGTTTGGTCTTACCGATAGAGGATTTGTTTGTAATTCACTGCAATTCATAAAATATATTTCCAAAAGAAAAATATAAAACAAAATGAAGCCGCAAATAACTGAAGATTATTGAAGATATTTGTTTTGGTTATAAAATAACAGTCGGGAAACCTTAAGAAGCATTTAAATTTTAATTTATATTCTTTAGACTTTTTTTTAAATTACCCAACGTAATATATATATATATATATATATATATATATATATATATATATATATATGCGCATATATATGTATGTATATATACGCGCATATATATGTATGTATGTAAGGCTCGACCGATGCATCGGCGCCGATTGTTCAACAAAATTGCCATCGGCATCGGCGGCCGATGTAAACTTTAGGAAAACATCGGCCCATCGGCCTTGAAAAACATCTAAAAACCGAGGCAAGGTCGATGTTTTTCGCAGGGACAACGTTCCAGAAAACATTCTGTCTTTAACTTTCTTTTTTCTTCATAGCTAGACTTCTATTTCCATACCATAACAGGCAGCACATTAGTTTAAAAAAGCACAAAAATAATGTCATTCTACAAAGTATTTGATAAAAAATTCGGAAAAATAATTTAAGCGATCGCTGCCCGAAAACCTTCATTATTTAAATTATTTCCCTTGGAACAGAGTGCTCGCGAAATAGAATATGTTAACGTAAAAATAATAGAGGCGTCTTATGAGTGCTATTTGTTTTTCGCACTAGGTTAGTTGTCTCATTTTTGTCCGTTTTTCGTTTAATAATGATAGTGCACTAGATGTCATTGTGCAATAATATTATACCATCTGCTTTTAGTTTGTCATGTTTCTTAATATTCCGAAATTGTAATCAATACAAAGTCAACTCAATCAATGTACGATAATAATTTTAATTTTTACCAGTATAAACTTTTTTCTCTTTTCGTTTTTTTTTTTTTTTTTTTTTTTTTTTTTTTTGCTTCTTCGATCCCACATGTTACAGTTTTTCTGAAATTGTGAAGAAAATTTCGTTGCATATTGCTTTTTGTCTGCGGTCATTCTCATTATTTCATTTTTAGTTTGCAACATAGAAAAGATTGGTCAAAATTAAGAAAAAAATTTTCCAGTATAAATGTTTATTGATCGAAATTTTTTGTGTCCAAGTTTGACTTGCAATTTTTAAAAATTGAACTGTCAAAATGCGAGTTCACACGACTAGATTTAATAACATCTTAATTTAAATGCTAAAATTTCTTTATTTTTCAAAGATTGATCAATGCATATTTTTTTTTCAAAATACATCTTAACTTTTTTTATACGATAATTATTTTAATTTTTCCTCGTTTATACTTCCTTTTTTAGGGCATTACTTTTTTTTTTTGTCTTCTTTGATGCCACGTGTTAGAAAGTTGACAGTTTTTCTGCTATTGTACAATAATCTCGTTGCATCTGCTTTCAGTTTAGAATATTTCTTGTTATTTTATTGCTAGTTTACAACATAGAACATATTGATAAAAAAATGAATCAATTTTTCAGTATAAATGTTTATTGATCGACATTTTATGTGTCCAAGTTCGATCTGCTATTTCAAAAATTTAATTCTTAAAACACGAGTTCGCGCGACAGGCTGGAATAATACCTTAATAAAAATGCTACAATTTCATTAATTTCAAAAATTGACAACGTATATATAATTTTTTTTTTGAAAATTTTTATAAACGATCACGTGTTTTTCAGAAGATTATTTGTCAACAGAAAACTGCTGGTGCTCAAAATATTGCTTTATTTCGGTGACCTTACATTGCACTCATGAAAATATAAAGAACATGTGAACATATTTCAGTGTAATTTTCAACTCACAAGAAAAAAAAAACCTAATAAGATTAGTTCTTAAGACCCATCATTCATTTGTAATGACAAAAAATCCTCACGTCTATGCTTTTAAAGCGATATTCAGTATTGGTTATGAACAGGGGTGTTACTGCGAGCGAAAATTTTAAATATTTTATTTTTATTTTAGAAAAAGCTATTTTTAGTGAAAATAACCTTTATAATGAAAAATAAACATATAATCATTCCCGCTTTTCTTTTAGGGGGGGGGGGGTTATGAAAAAAATCTGAGAGGAGGCGGTTGAAAATTTCGTTAAAAAAACAAACCCGCATTATTTTTTAGTCTGTATTATAACATCTGCATTCCTCTCCATGAAAAAAATAAGAAAATAAAGGCAGCTGCACTTGGCATTTGCAGTGCACGTGTTTTAAGAGAAAATGTTGAAGGAAAGGGAATTAGACACGATCCGATTCAATAGTTGTTGAGTTTTTTTTTCTTTTTGCAAAGATAAGAAAAAAGAATTAAAAATACTCTGATATAGTATTTTTTTTAAACCTCCAAATAGTTTAATTACTTAACTAGAATCGTAAGTGATTCTTTTAGTTTTAATTATTATGTAAACTTCCCCCAAACAGCTTTACGGTGCTTGAATAATGCATTTATGTTTTTATAAACATAAAAATAAACAAATGATTTAAATGACATTTCTTATAAGCATTCTGCACCTTTTTTATGATTTAAAGTGACTTTTTTCCCATCGGCCATCGGCCGATGGAAGAGGAGAATAATCGGCAATCGGCCGATCTCGGAACAATCGGCATCGGCCAAAAAATGCCATCGGCCGAGCCCTATATGTATGCATATATTTTCTTTAGATTGAACTTTTAAATTCATACATTTGTTCTTAATTTAAGCGTTGCTTTAGGTAAAATATAAAAAAAAAATTTACCTAATTATTAATGTTTATTTGTGCCAGGCACTTTAAGCTCATTAATGTATTAGAAGTATTTACATGTAATATCAACTATGCACAATGAATTAAACATAATCTTATTGGTTTTTAAACAGAATTAATTTTTCGTGAATTTATGTCTAACTTGCGTCTTTATATTAGGGCTCTAATAAGCAATAATCTTTATTTTGATAAGTTCCAGTGATAATTTTCAATTTTAATAAAAAAAAAGAAAGAAAGTTGTTAAACCTTGTGAACTTGTACATGATTATTTGCCTTTAAATTTCATTTAAGATTCGGAACACCGAAGATTTTGTAAGTAGTATTCGCCTTCCCCCCCCCCCCCCCCAACCTGCGTATTGGTTCAGTTTTTTCGCTTCCAAGTTTTGTCAAAAATACTTCGACTCTGGGTATGCGCACATATATATGTATCCGTATGTTTTATTTAGATTGCCTTTTTAAATTCATACATTTGTTCTTAAATCAAGCGCAAGTTTAGGTGAAGTTAAAAAAAATAACTAAGAATGAAGTTTTTAAGACTTTTTGAACTTGAAGATCATTATTTTCCTTGAAATTTCATTAAAGATTCTGAACATCGAAGATTTTGTAAGTAGTACCCCCCCCCCCCTAACCTGTGTATAAGTTCACCCTTTTTTCGCTTCCAAATTTTGTAAAAAATACTTCGACTCGTACATGGGTACGGTATTTAAAAAACCTCAGATTATATTCTAAATTTTCCTCTCAGAAAACCCAGTTTATTCTACGAATAAACCTGCCTTTTCCCTTCCTTTGCTACTTTTGTCTAAAAATTTCTTTACAATAAAAAACCATTTTTGAAGATTACATCGTTACACAGAGTTAGAAGTAAAGAAATATTAGACTGTGTGAGATAGAGTTCATGACATTTTATTGAGAAGTTAGTTTAATACTTATGAAGGGAAGGTCTTCCAAGCCTTCCTCGTTCGGTGCAATGTAATGCACAGCAATAGGCCCATCTTAAAATCTTAGCCCTGCACGGGAAAAAATTAAGGTAAAAGCAGATAATGCAAAGTGAGATAAGACAAGAGACGCTAATTGGTGGTCTCCGTCACGTGACGTACTCGCCCTTTAGTCACTCGCAAAACGAAAGAAAAACCAGATGACTCCATCTATGCTAATATGTCTATGGTTATAACAGTGAAAGGTGTTTTTTTTCCAAGCGTGTGGCGTTTGGTTTGCGTATCTGGTTGTGCAATATGTGCATTCTACAGCGTCATGGTCATATCAGTGTATTTTTTATCATGTCAGTGAACTAATGCAGTAAACTGAAATGTTATCAAAGTCATCCCTGAAATGGAAACATAACACTTTAAGCAAGGAAAAGAAAATAGATATCATAGAACGACTTAAGAAAGCTAAAAGTAGTGCGTTGTTAGCCAGGAAAAATGTTATAGGTAAGTCAACAATTACCGACATTAATGTTGATATTTTAATATATTGACCTTTTATTTTGAAAGTGGTATAATTCTTTTTTCCAAAAATTTTCAACTCTAAGGCAATTTTTCTAGTCTAGTCCCCCCCCCCGATCAAACATGATCTACTGGTGGTATACACCCGCATAAACATGTTAAACTTGCATATAGCACACAAAACCTCTTGTTTTTTAGCGAAACATAGTGCTTGAAGCCGTCTTGCTTCATTTACATACATCTTATCAATCCAATGTGCAATAGAATATATAGAAATCAACTTTCTCCAGAAAAATTTGTATAATATATCAGTTATTAACCAATAAATTGTTTGTTAAATAATTATGCTCTATTTACTAAATTTCATTGCAAAAAAAAAAAAAAAAAAAATAGATTTGATTCTTTTACTTTCCTATACATTTCAGGAGCCAAATAGATACAAAAGTCCAGATCTGGAGACATAACACAACTTCAATTAGTGAAGGCATATTGCATGTGCATGAGGGAAAAAAGAGAGAGACCACATGTGTAACTTGTCATTTGTTGAAAAACTTAAACTATTTTAATTTCTGTGGTTCAGTTATTTACGATTACAATCAAATCACAGAGTACTACATCTAGTAGATTTTCAAATCATTTAACTTTATTTTAAAATGTTAAGATAACAATTAAAATAAAATACACATAGCATGGTATAATTTATTACACACAAAATCTAATCAACAACAGCTGCTTTGTTCAGAAAAGTTGAAGGCATATAAAGAAAGCAGCATAGTAATGAAAAATACAATTTTAAATCCAAATTCTTAACAGTTAATGTATAAGCACCATGTTTGTATAAATGCAAACAACTCTTTAGGACAAACAAGAGAACACTATAAGATTTTCTCACAATAATAAGAATGGCATATTGTTGAGAAAATGGAGAATCTTGTATAATGAGATTATTGAAGCAATTATTCTGATAAAATGAAATTCACAATCATAATGATCAATAAAAGGTCACAGAAACTTAAGGTCCCACACTAAGATAATCAAGTGTAATATTGCAAATTACGGACATTTTCATTTGTCAAATAATACAATTCATGCAACACATAACTTTAAAAAAAAAGAAGGATAATATACCTTTAGTTGTTTGCATATTGAACATTGAAATCTGCTATATAAACTTTGTATAAACTCTCTAATTTGTTACCATACATGCAATTTATTTTGTAAGTCAGAGAACAGTACTGCATTTGATCATTACACTTGATATAATCAATTTCTAAAAGGAGTTTCAAAGGAAGAGAACATTTTATATAGTCCTTTTTTGTTTTGTAAGGCTTATATTCTTGCAATTGCTGACACAGGATATTGCTAATGATTTTACATCAATGAGTATACAAATAAAATTATGGAGAAAAAGTTCACACAACAAACAAAATAATGCTGCTTGCAACTTGTCAATATAATTTCATATAAACTCTCTAATTTGTTACCATACATACAATTTATTTTGTAAGTCTGAGAACAGTGCTGCATTTGATCATTACACTTGATATAATCAATTCTAAAAAAGAGTTACAAAGGAAGAACATTTTATATAGTTCTTTTTTGTTGTAAGGCTTATATTCTTGCAATTGCTGACACAGGATATTGCTTATAATTTTACATTGATGAGTATACAAATAAAATTATGGAGAAAAAGTTCACAAAACAAATAAAATAATGCTGCTTGCAATTTGTCAATATAATTTCTTATAAAAATCTAAAACTTTCAAGGTCTAAATAACATAACAGCTCAAATCATTAAAAGTGATTAAATATTTATTGAAATGGAATACAAAAGTCGGAAGAATTCTTTTACAGATAAAAGTGTGCAATATGGTTTACTATAAATGTCATGCAACATAACTTTATTTCTAAAATTCTGATATGTATGAGACAACATACAGATGAAGCTGGGCATTCATAGGTACATAATATAAAAATGAGATTCATATCAAACAAAAAAAAAAAAGAAACAACATTTTGTCAAACAGTAAAACATTTTGTCAACAAGTAATATCTAGAATATCAAACTCCTAAATAATATATATATATATATATACTTCATTTAGCATTCATTTGAATTTGCATCATTTACTTACAAAAATTGTCATACGCCAAAACTGAAAACATGTTGCTAATAGAAAAATATTTTCTTGTATAACTTCAGAAGCACAAGAACACAAATATCATTTGAATATACATAGTTTTTATACATTAATTTTTCTACCACTTTGAACAATGAACACAATTATAGCAGACACCCTGTCGGTCATAATGCATAAACTATTTTATTTAAAGCAATAACGAAAATATAATACTTTTATAAAATTTGAAAATACAAGGAGAATTTAAAAAAGTACCTGGTGAATCATGAAAATCTGCATGATTGAAATTGCTAAATTACCTTATATGGAAACGAACAACAGGTGGCTCATCATCATGAATTAGAAGAAACAGATGGAATAAGCAATATTTTGGTCATGAATACTGATTATTGTCCATATAATTTAGTATCAGATTTAAAACCATAAAAATTTTAACCTGAAAATATTTAAGGGAAAAACATTTTGCTAGGTAAAACTTCATAGAAATACATTCAATTTGTTTCAGATTTGGTAGTGGAGTCATTCCATTTCAAGTCAGGCAGGCAGATCTGAAATTTGTCACATGACCCTCACAGATTTTTTTGAAACAATTACAGTAGTTACAACTAAGAGACATATAAAATATCCCAAAAGGATTTAGCAAAAAAAAAATTTATTTCTCTAGTTACAGACGTTTAAAATTTGGGACAAAGTTGGCCGTTTTCAGAAAATCAGCAAAACACTCACTTTTAAAATGGCCACTGTTTCAAAAGTTTTTAACCGATTCGAATGATTTTTTTTCTATAAATAATGAAGGGATGGTATTTTATTTAGACACTAATTTTAAAAATTTAGTTGGATTCATTGATAAAGAAAAAAGTGTTTCTGAAGTGAAAAAATAGTGTTTGTTCCGACTTCATGATTTTTTTTTCTTATGAAAGAAATTTATTTTTGACAAAACAGAGGTGGCGATCTAAAGTGCTGTTATGGAAGTTTTGTATCAAATTTTATTGTAAGCCTGAAATGCATATCCTCTCAGAATTTAAATTTTGAAATTTGAAAATGTTCAAAAATTACGATTTTTGAAGTGTGATTACTCAAAAAAGCCATTTTTTAAAAATCTGAAAATCTGCTCATTTGTTGCCCTTAAGGTGCTTAATGAGCTGCTATCAATTATATTGTGTATTTTTGCCCCAGATATTTTATATGATTTTTCAAAAATGGCCTTTTGTGCATTTCTCAAAAAAGCCAGAAATTCAAACTCGTTCTTATTTAATCACTTTAATATAATATTTAATCAATATTTATTAAGAAATATACTGTGTTGTTACGCAATTACTACACATAAATTGTACTTTACCTTCTTAGAACTTAAATAGCTCCTAGCACAAAGCATAGCTACTGTGATTTAATGCATGTTATTGTGTTCAATCCAATTACTAGTTTTAAACTCGCACAGTTTACATCAAATACCAAACAACAGCAAATGTAAAATTTATTGTAGGAATACAATCAAAACATTATTGGCTATCCTACAATACTGCTAAATAGTAAAAATCCCTAAAATAGTAATGCTTACATGGGACACACGAGCAAACAAGAAGTGGAAAACAGTTAGAAAACTAACAGCCTCTTAAACAAATATAACTCAATGCATGATTTCTAAATAGGAAAATTTATTGAAAGTGTGAATGAGAATTATTGAATGGGGCAAATTAAGAATGTATTACTGATGGTTAAGGGACACTATCGAATAATTTGTACACAGATAATCTAGAACAAATATTTCAATAGCCAGAATATAATACCACAAGAAATATAACACCATCTGAACCCTCCTAGTCCTTGCATTTTGGTAATAACGAGTAGAAGATGATTCAAGAACTTGATACTACTTGTTTGGCTTTAAGTACATAATTTCACATGCATTTAAAACTATGTATATCAGTGCTGTAACATATTTGATGTAAACTGTGCGAGTTTAAAACTAGTAATTGGATTGAACACAATAACATGCATTAAATCACAGTAGCTACGCTTTGTGCTAGGAGCTATTTAAGTTCTAAGAAGGTAAAGTACAATTTATCTGTAGTAATTGTGTAACAATACAGTATATTTCTTAATAAATATTGATTAAATATTACATTAAAGTGATTGAATAAGAACGAGTTTGAATTTCTGGCTTTTTTGAGAAATGCACAAAAGGCCATTTTTGAAAAATCATATAAAATATCTGGGGCAAAAATACACAATATAATTGATAGCAGCTCATTAAGCACCTTAAGGGCAATAAATGAGCAGATTTTCAGATTTAAAAAAAATGGCTTTTTTGAGTAATCACACTTCAAAAATCGTAATTTTTGAACATTTTCAAATTTCAAAATTTAAATTCTGAGAGGATATGCATTTCAGGCTTACAATAAAATTTGATACAAAACTTCCATAACAGCACTTTAGATCGCCACCTCTGTTTTGTCAAAAATAAATTTCTTTCATAAGAAAAAAAAAAATCATGAAGTCGGAACAAACACTATTTTTTCACTTCAGAAACACTTTTTTTCTTTATCAATGAATCCAACTAAATTTTTAAAATTAGTGTCTAAATAAAATACCATCCCTTCATTATTTATAGAAAAAAAATCATTCGAATCGGTTAAAAACTTTTGAAACAGTGGCCATTTTAAAAGTGAGTGTTTTGCTGATTTTCTGAAAACGGCCAACTTTGTCCCAAATTTTAAACGTCTGTAACTAGAGAAATAAATTTTTTTTTGCAAAATTCTTTTGGGATATGTTATATGTCCTTTAGTTGTAACTACTGTAATTTTTTCAAAAAAAATCGGTGAGGGTCATGTGACACCCTCTGCCTGATCTGAAATGGGATGGCTCAGTGATCAATTTGGTTTAATTACATTTGTTCACATTCATATTTTACCTGTGCGACTAAAGCAAACTTTAAACAATTTAAGCTGCTGACATAATTAGTGATTTTTACTGAGAAAAACTGTTTTTAAAAATTTCACAATAAAAAGGGTTAGTGTGTAATAATCTAATTTAGAATATTTAAAAAAATAATAAATAAATAAAAAGAAACTGATAATAAGTACATAAAAATAAATATAAAAACTTCATTTATACAAAAATTGGCAAAAAAACAATAATAATGATATTAAGTGCAGAATTGAAAAATATTAACTGATATATAACACAAGAAAAATAATAAAAACTTACCAAAAAATTCCATTCATACAAAAACTGGCAAAAAAAGAAAGTAATAAAAAAGTGCACAAATGTTATTAAAAAGTATTTATACTTGTAGTTTAGACCAACTACTTCCTGTTGTTTCAATTTTTAAATCTGCATTCTTTTGTATGCAACTAATATTAATGATAATAATAATTTAAAAACAGTAAATGTTCTCTAATTTACTTCATGAAATATGTTTTAACGAACTTCTGCTAAGGCTTTTTTATGCAGAAATGAAGACAAATAGTAAACAATCTGAATCAAAACTCCTTGTATTCAAAACTGCTGTAAAAAACTTTTAATCTAACCCTACTACTAGCTCTTTAAGTATAATGTACAAACAGGTACTTAGATTTCTCACGCATGCCTAATGGAGGTAAGGTTTTTCTTAATCTTCCTGAAGAAAAATACATTTTTTAAAAACATTTTATGTAAGTATGCTGATAACTTTGAAAGAGTTCTTCAGTCAGTTTTCATGAAAGACTAAATATGATTTTTTGAGCATAGTCTCTCAAACTTCTTTTTTGATTATGTCATACTTGCCTAGCAATTCTAATTTGTATCTACTAACAACTAACTGCAGACAAATTTGGCTGACAACCAGATGGGTAATTGGCAGTTAATGGCTTCATGCTCATAGTAACTCTTTATACAGTGGATGACGTTTTTAAAAATTAACAAGCATGTGAAAATGTCAAAACTGAGATCTTGCACTGAAAAATTGCTTAAAAATATGAACTTTAAGTAGACATTAAAAATGTTATTTTGCCTCCTCCAACGTTTATATTTCACTGGTAGGTTTTCATGCAATAAATCATACATATATACATGTTCTGTTAGCTTAAAAATAACTAAGCAAATTATGCATATAAATTTACAAACACCTTGCTCGGTTCCAACAAATTTGAACTTAAAAAAGATCCCTGAAGTCTTTATAAAAAGTGAGGCAAGGATATTGCTGACCATTTTCTGAATTAAATAAACCTTAATATATTAACCAAAAATAGTATGGAAAGCTTTGAATTTTAAATAAGAAACAAAAATGTAAAAGAAATCATATATAAGTTCAAAAGCACTATTGCTTTGAGTATTTAAAATTTTCTAAATGTTTGCATAAATTTATTCTAAAGAAGTAAGAATTTTTTTTAACTTTTTATTTCAATAAAAGTAGGAAAATAAATAAATAAAATTGAAAACTGTTTGATAGCATTAGGTACCAGAAAGTTCTTCAATATAAAAGGCAATCTCTTAATATTAACAAACAAAAAACAACAGCTTGTGCTTCCCATAATATTTTTATGGGTCAACATTTATGGTCAAAGGGATCGCTTAAGTGCATATATGTTTTTTAGAATAACCTTACAAAATAAAATTGAAAAAAAAAAAACAATATATGTATGCATATATATATATATATATATATATATATATATATCTTTGCATGATAAAAATAGATTCATATAGAAACACAAGGAACAAGAAAATATTTTAAAAAGAAATTTTAAAAATTATTCCAAAAATTATGATTTATAAACCATCAAAATAATAATGATTATTTTGGAAGAGCATTAAGGAAAGGGAAAAAAAACTATTAGTGAAAAATTATGACATATTAATAACATAAAATTTTTACAAAAAAATATAAAACTGCATTTAATGGAAAAGGTTTTGCCTTGGAATATTTTTTTTTCTTTTTGAACCAACCACTCATGAGACGGAATTATTTTGTTCATTCTCTCTCTTTCAAACATGACGTTTGTATAACTTAACATTTGAGGGTTGCACTCTTTATCACATCTACCCACCTATAGAAAGTAAAATAAATACTTATTAATGTTATTAAAACATTTTTTATATATAAAACTTTTTGAAACTTGATAACGGAAAATATATATATATATATTGTAGAGGTAAATAATTATCCCAAAAATTAGTTAATACTTAATATTAAATAAAATAATGTCTTAAATGAAGTCAAGTTAAAAATATTTTACTTTGTCTAAATTACAAAAAATAATAAGAAGAATACAATGGTCAAACAAAATATTTGGAAAAACTACCATGTAAAAGTTGTTAGAAAGACAGATTTCTTCATAAATTTTTCCAATTCAATAGATTTTTTTTCTTTTTAATTGTTGACATGACTGGAGAATTAGGAAAACTACAGTTTGCCCAGCAGTTGAAATTCAACCGTAACTCATTAATTTTTTTGAGTACAGACTTGCACGTTAAAACAACTTTTAGACATGTTAGTTTTGGTGTTTAACAGCAATTTATTTCGTTTAAATATTCCAATGAGCGATAATATCTCCTCAGTGCAACTGATTGACCACCGAGTTAAATCTTCGAATTAATGCATTTTTAAAACATATTATACATAAATTTCATCCTTGCCCTGTAAAGAATATAGAAATAAAAATTGCAATGTGACCCTATTATTATTAATTAGAAATACAAACACTCACTTTCAATTTAATCAAGAGCTCCAAACGCTAATGGAAATGAAAAAACTTACGAAACGTTCATTTGAAGCAAAATAATGCATCATCCCCTTATTTCCTCAGTTTATATTATACTGGACAAACAATCTGACTGACATCATATAGCATATATATTTTGGAAATAAATTAACTGATACCTTAACATTGGTATTATTTTACTTTGACATTCATTTAATAGATTACATTTCCTGTTGCATTTTGTTCTTGACATTTCTCCTTCGAATTATAAATAGTAAAAAATGTATTGAATATTGTACAAGTACTGTAGACTGTAGATGCAAGGACTAGTATGAAAGTATGAAGAATCAAGACTTCTAAAAAAAAAACTTTTTTACCTCAAAAGTTGAAACAAACCCTATTTCCAAAATTTTTATATTGATAACACTAAAACTCATCAATAGCTACTAAATGAAAAAAAGTAAGAAAATCAAATGACCAACAGAGGAGAAAATGGTACTTAACTCTTTTGTTTTTGCCTATTATATATAGATTACTGCCAATAATTGAAAACCTGTTATGCAGGGTATATTAATATCTTTATGCATTTCAAATTATTCACACAGCATATTGCTCTGTAATATATATCTGAAAGTTTTTGTTCTTCTTAATTTGTTACGTTTCTATGACAAGGTTATTAAGGCCTTAAATAACAAAAGGAGATTAGATGTTGTTCATATTGACTTTTAAAAGGCCTTAGATAAAGTACCAGATGGTGCTCTTAGCAAAATTGGCTTATATCGGAATTAGAGGAAAAACTTCAACTTCGGTTAGAAATCGACTGATTGGGAGGAACCAAAGAGTAGTAGATACTGTAACTATTTTCACTGGATGGATGTTTTAAACGGTGCTCCACAAGGTTAAGTTTTAGGGCCATTTTTATTTATTACTTTCATTAATGATGTTACTGAAAGGATTTCTGGAAACATCAACATGTCTGCTGATGTCAAAGTTATGGGGATTGTTGACAATGAAGAAGGCAATAAGCAGCTTCAGGATTACTTAGATCAGGTTCTAGGTGGGCAGTTAAGTTGGGTATGTCATTCAAGGTAGATAAATGTCAAGTGCTTCATTTTGTTCATGGAAATAAACATGCAAGTTATTATATACAGGGATCTGTCTTCAGTGAAGCTGACACATTTATTGATCTAGGGGTATGAATTAGTCAAGACTTTAAGTTTAGTCAGAAAAGCAACATAGTAAGTAACAAAGCTAACATAATGCTTGGGTTTATCAATAGGTCTATTTCAAATAAAACTAAAGAAATTTATTCTGCCATTATACAGGAGTTTGGTAAGGCCTCATTCGGAGTAGGCTGTACAGTTTTGGTTTCCTTACCTAAAAAAAGATATTACCTTATTGGGAAGGGTTCAAAGGGGGCTACTAAGTTAGTAAATGGAGTCATATTTGGATTCTGAAGCTTCAAAAGCTCAATACATATAGAGTTAGAGGAAGCATGATTCAGTTGTTTAAATTTATTAAAATGAAGGATGTGGATGGGCTATATTTTTGCACAGAAGGCAGAACCAGAGGTCACTGTTTTAAGTTATTCAAATCTCAGGCTGCTCTTGAAATTAGAAAAAAATAAGATTTCAATAGGGATGTCAGTACTTGGAATAGTTAACTGGAAGCAACAATTATTTGCAATGGGGTAACAAGTTTTAAGATGGCTATTGATCTTAACTGGGAATTGATAAATTGACTAGGACCAGCCTAGCGGGGTCCATAGCCTGCTGCTGGTCGTCATATTAGTATTTAAGTTAGTTGTTTTTCTGACAGGTGCAAATGATAAGATCAAGAGGCAATTGATTTTATCCTCCTTGCTCCAGTACAGGCCTCAAGGGAAAATCTGGTTAAACACTAAGTTTCCATTAAGGTTTTTTCCGAAAAATAATTTATGAAAATCTTTTTGTTCCCTAAGTTTATGTTTTCATGTCTATGGAAGGTGTACATATCATTAGTTGCATGCACAGAAAAGGGAAAGCAAAGTATGATTACTCATCATTAAGCAAGCCATTACTGTAAAATCTATGCTGTTTTGAATAGGTAAAAAATCCCATTTAGCACTTGAACTGCTTTGGAATTAAAAAAATTGTCTCACAACTAAGGTATAAAAATGTGTTCAATGTGTGTGATTCAGTTTCCATTCTGTAAATTTCATAACTTAGACACATGTTATTCTTTAAGTTGTTATTGCTTGTTGTTTTAATTGTTTTCAGATTTTCGCTTGACTTTAAGTTTTTTTTTAATTTAAGTTATTTCTCAAGTTATCATTGTTGATCCTTAGGTTTTGTTCAACATTTGTAATGATTATGTATTATTACTTTTAATCTTCTTTAATTTTTTGTTCTTTGTGTCTGTTCCTCTTTCAGTTTTATCAATTTGACTATTCTTCCATGCTTATTGTACTGAATTGACTTATGACAAGGATTTTTTTCCACACTTTTGATTGATCAATCTGTTCCACTAAATCTTCTATCATTATTATACATATTTTCTGGGCTTGATGGATGTGGTCCAAGTACAGAAGGTTTTTCAGGTCAAGAGGCATGAACCTGGAAAATACAGGGTGAGTCACAGAGGCAGACATTTTTGGAACGTACCATATTCGGCTTGTAGAGGTAGTAGGTAGGTGCAGGAGGTGGCCTTCAATGCTCCTTGAGTCTCCTTTTAGTACCGATCATGTCGTTGTAGACTTGAGAACACTGCATATTTGCATATGTCATGTATGTGACAAACCATGGGTCAGTGATGAATATCCAAAGTCTCTGTGTGGCATCTACTGAACAAAATCAAAAATTCTGTGTTGGTCGTCATGTTCACAACTGCAATACCATTCTTATGTGGATTGATGCATGACAAACTACTGGTTCTTTACTGAAAATGAAACCACCCGGCCCTGCCAAAAATTCCAGAATACCAGAGAATGTGCACTGACTCACCGTTTTTCACGCCCATTAGCAAGTATGCCATGTTCTCGAGTTCACAATGGCATGATGGATACTAAATGGCAACTCAAATGGAATTGAATGCCACCTATTGCACCTCTCACTCCCTCCATAAGCTGAGAATGGTACATTTCATAAGTGTCTCACCCATGACGCACCCCTGAAACCTTACTAATTCCGTCCGTGAAAGCCTTATCTTTTATCTTCTATCACGGACTGACGTTCTAAGCCACTGGATTTGGTTTGAATAGCCTTTGGCTTCCACTTTGTTCAGCTTAGAGATGCAAGTTGAAAATATTTTGATGAAAATATTCTCTGAGAACAAGCATAATCTAAGAATATTTTCCAGCAACTAAAATTTTGAGAGAAAATCTGTACGTGAGAGCCATATGGGTTCACTTCACTCTTCACGCTATGGGTTCACTTCACTCTTCCCGTTGGCTATTCGAGTTGAGCAGCCTACCGCTGCATACTCCCCCTCCAGTGACAACAATATCGAACGGGGAAGTGAACTTTTCTGCCATATTGTGTTACTGGCACTGAAGGCTGCGATGGTGGTGGCAGTCTCAGGTTGTACTGTTGCTGATGGCTGTACAGCCACATCCTCAGGTAAGGACAACACAAATGCTGGCTTGACACGATCAATGGAAACTGTGATATTTTTGCCATTTGCACCCAACGGGAACACCTTATCTGTCCTGCTGGTGACCCTAAATGGGCCATCATAGGGTTGCTGAAGGGGACGTCTAACCATGTCCCTGCGAAGAAAGACATGTGAGGAAGTGGCTAAATTTGGGTGGATGAATATGGGGCGCTTTCCATGCTGTTTAGGTGCCAGCAGCCGAAGTGCCTGCATATGCGCTTTTAATTTACCGACAAAGTCGATTGTGTCAGCTACTGGCTTTGTCGAGTTAAAGAACTCTCCTGGTAGCCTGGGAGAAGTTCCAAACACCATTTCGGCAGGGGTACACTTTATATCCTCTTTCAGTGCAGCTCGCAGACCCAGTAAAAGTAAAGGGAGCACTTCCGTTCAACGCTCTGTAGCATAGCACTTGAGGGCACTTTTCAGGGGGCGGTGAAACTCCTCAATTAACCCATTGCATTGAGGATGGTAGGCTGTTGGGTCTTGTGCACACCTAACGCCTGGCAAGCTCTTTGAATAGGGATGCCTCAAACTGACTACCCTGATCGGTTGTTACAATGGAGGGAACTCTGTAATGGGATACCCAACATGTAAAAAAACCTTCAGCAACTGCAGTAGCGGTTATCTCCTTCAGGGGTTGAGCCTCTCTCCACCAGGAAAATCTGTCTATCATTGTCAGACAATGCGTGAAACCAAATGATGGTGGAAGTGGGCCAATGATGTCTAGATGTACATGATTGAAGTGGTTGAAAGGTTCTTGGAAGGATGCTAAGGTTGCTCGTGTGTGGTGATGAACCTTTGATTTCTGGCATGCAACGCAATGCTTCGCCCAGTGAGCAACATCAGTTGAAATTGAAGGCCAAACAAAACGCTTCTTTAACAAGTGCACTGTGCGACGTATATCCGGATGTGCCAAGTTATGTAAGGCAGAAAATACTTGTTGTCGCTGCTCCTTGGGGATGTAAGGGCGTGCTGTTCCTGTTGACAGATTAACCACTATCTCAACATCAGACTCAGGAAGGGTGATTCTTCTGAGTTGTAGAGGGAAATCCGATGCCAACAACTTAGCAAGCTCAGGATCAGTTTTCTGTGATGTTGCAATACTGTTGTAATCAATAGTGCTAGGTATATGTATTGCAGAGATGCAAGACATTACATCAGCAGCAATGTTGTTAATGACACGGATGTGCTGAATATTAGTGGTGAATTGGGACATAAAATCCAACTGACGAATCTGTTGTGGAGAGCACTTATCAACTTTTTGCCTGAAAACAAATGTTAAAGGCTTGTGGTCAGTGTACAGGGTAAATTCTCTAGCCTCCAACATGTGTCGGAAGTGGCGAATTGCTGAGTAAGCAGCCAATGCCTCACGGTCGTAAGCACTGTAGCCAACCGCTGCAGAATCTTAACTTCATTTTATGAGTTTTGCCATGAAGTTAAAAAATAAACATTTTTCGTACTATAAAACTAGAATTTTCTGTGCAAACCTTGGAATAAATATGTCTAATGGGAGCTTTAAGAGTTTGGAACCCTCATGCAGCTAGTGGCTTTGTTGTTGGTACTCTGTATGTTCATTGGGTGCAAACTTGCAAAAATCGAAAAATGGACTTCAGATACTATGGCTCTTAGGTGCAGAAATTATTTTTGGCTTTACAAGCCATATAATGGCAATTTTCATTTAAAACATTTCAAGCTGAGTGGATGCTTTCCAATTAGTTGTCTAATTGATCTTAAGAAACTGCCTAAAAATATTCCAAAAGATTAAAAAAGAAACTACCTTTTATTTATTTTTACATTAGATTTAACAAAAGACATTGGTTCAGAATGATCTTCACTATTTTTAATACTTTCACCTTCTTCAGGGGACATAAAACCTGATTTTGCATGTGCATTACACCGATTGCTTTACAACAGTCTCATTTTTCCAACTTTATGTACTAAAAATACCAATTTTCAACTTTATTCTGTTGACAATATTCTATTTTGATTTGAAACATTGTTCTCATAGATTTAAAACAAGTATTTTCATTTCCATTACATGTTAGTTCAATATTGTGCCTTAAAAAGTACTTTCAAGTGCCGAGTTTGTTGAGAACAAATTTGGACATTAAGACTTGTTTTTTTATAAGATTTAAAATGACTTTACTACCAGTTAACAAACAATGGAATGTTTTAGTTTAAATCGTTTGAATATATCTACTACTTTTTCTTCCAGAAAAATCTCAACATCACCCATTTTACTAATGTAATACATTTGCTCATTCTAAATAATTAAAGTTTATACTTAAATATTAATTAGTGCCGATTCTTTAAACATAATATTTCTTAAGTATTTCATCTATTACTGAATTATTCATTCACATCTAAAATGTGTAGTGCAATGTAATTACAGTAACTAATCTTTAGGAGAATGTTTTTGAATATTCTTAAAAATATTCTCTGAAGATTATCAAAAATTTTACATCTCTAGTTCAGTTTCATTATAACTGCTGCTTGTGCCCCTAAGCTAAAAACTTTTTCGCATTGGAAAAAAAAAAGTTTTTTTGTAATCCCAAAATAGCTGACTGCAATGTATTTAGCAATTTTATTCCCTCTTAGAATCTTTTTACATAAATAAACATAATTTCTGCTAACTAATGGATGTATTAGCACATGAGAACCAACATTTTGGAACTCGGTTGTTGCCCCCTACCGCTTGTGAATTAATTGATTGGTTTCAAACTTATTATAACTATACCGTTTTTTTTGGTCAAGATCAATAACCAATTGGTTTAAATTTACAAAAAACACAAACCAGTGTAAGGAAATAATAAAAATAGCAAAGAAAGAAAAAATAAAGGTAAACTAATAATCAATTTCAAGGTATACTAATATTAGTATAACTAGAATACAGTTTAAATTATTGATCCAAAACACTATTTAATCTCACCTTTCAAATGTATATTCACTTTCAGCTCTAAAGAAATATATATGATTTTTGAACTGTAGTTTGAAAACATAGTCTTTGTTTATGTTATCTTGAGGGCTTGGCAAGGTTACAGAATAACCAAGCAATGGAAGGCTAGCAAGTGGAAAGTCATCCTGAAATAATAATTTATTATTCTTACATTTAACTCTGCATATAAAATCTATTCACTGAAGTGTCAAAATATAGTAAACAGCAAAATATATATAAATTTTGATTGTTATTGTAGCTTTACACAATGAAACACATATGCAAATATCACTTGATTGAGGATGAATTGAATCCTATTCATAGTTCCTGTGTGTACTGCAATTGGTTCCAATAAGGAGCAGAAACATTGAGCAAAAAAGTACAAGCAATGATTGGATAATAAAACTAAGCATAGAGTTGTAGTGATATATATATATATATATATATCATGAAAAATGTTACAAATTTCATCACATGGAAGGCAAATTATAACAAAGACAAAACAAAGTTTTTCAGAATGATTATAGAATTAAGGTAAAAAGTTCTTTCTAGATAGAAGGACGGGAGATAACCATCTCTCAGTAATGAATATGCCCTGCTTGGACGCTCGTGTACATTTTACATTCATGATTAATGCTGCCAAAATATTGAATTCTTGGGACATATTTTCCCACTCTTTCTCTAGGTATTTCTCAGTCCCTTGAAAAGTTAAGGGAGGGTGTGTCCTTTGGGTAACACCCCTACAAAGAGCATCACAAGCTAGGCATGTTCTATAAGATTTATATCCAGGTAGCAAGCAAGCCATTAAAGAGTTCAATATTTCCACTTTTGAACCTTTTCCCTACAGCAAGCACTGGAGGAGCAAAAGGAACTGTTAGCATATGTTTATCCTATTACACAATAGTTACTGTGAGGACTTAAACTATGTAATTTTATAAAACAAAATCAATATCATTATAGCTATCATACTAAAGAGATAAATTTTCCTTGGATGCCCTACTGATGCAATTAGCCTGGTGCAAAAAGACAAGTTTTACTAGTAAAACAGTTTTATCAGTGCCCTAGGGAAAAGGTTAATGGGCTTAACTTCAGCACTCTGCCAAATTGCTGTCCATGAAAGTCTGAACCTCTAGCACCCTTAAAAAGATAGACATGACAGAGGATAATCTCTCAACAATGCTGTTGTGATTTATTAATATCTTGATTGATAATGGGGAGCGGTGTTTTGCAATTGCCTGCTTACCACCATGACTTCTCACTACCAATTAGGTTCATGGACATTCTGTGTTGAGTATAATATAATTTCCAATAGCTGTTGGCCAGAAACATTTGTCACAGTGAAGCAGGATTTAATGGGCCATCAACATCAGCCAACATTGGTGCTCCTTGCAGTCATCTTTACGAAGTTGAAGTGGGATGCATTTAGCTAAGTGTTAGACCTCATTTTTATTCATGCAATGTAATTTTAATGAAACATATTGATTTTGCTTATCATGAGTATATAATTTTGAGTGTAGAAACATACAATATCTTTGCCTAATAAAATAATACATTCAGAGTTAGGGTTACACGTTTTAAAAGCCATATCAATAAGATATTAAATTAAGGAACTAACTTACCTGATAGGATTTGTAGAAAAAAAGGCAAAAGTTTGTAAAGACTACCCATAATTTCTGCCAACCACTGCTATTTTTAAACTTTCTAAGTAGATAACCACTGAGGCAATTCTAAAAAAGGAAAATATTTAGTTCAAATTTTCAGCTTGAATAGCAAACTATTGGACTGGCAACTAAATTCCTATCACTTAAATTTTTTTTAAAAAGTTACATTTTATTAATTAGTTAATTGTAATTGAAATACAAACATATTCTCCGCTGTTTATTACTTCTTCCCAACGTTCAACAAGGTTTTCAAGACTTTGTTGGTTCAAATTACCTGGTTTTGACAGCAATAATTAATCCAAACCAAGCTCTCAATTTTGCATCAGTATTGAATGAAATTCCACGCATAGAAACCCATGCCCCCTGCACTTCTGAACCTTTCCCATCAAGTGAAGATGTTCCTCTGTAGCAGTGTAGGAGCATTATATTTTCTCTACTAGTTCCCTTGTGGCTTGACGTAAATTTCATGGAAATGCTGGTTTAATCACTTTTCATCAAACTCAACTAGATGGCCAGAATGAGGTATGTTTTTGAGGTCAAAATTTCCATTTTTAAACTTGGCATAACAATCATGAGCAGTTCTTTAAGCTATGGCACCATCTCTATACACAGCACAAATGTTACAAGCAGCTTCAGCAATCTTGGAACCTTCATTGAAACCAAAAAGAAAAGTGTCAAATTTGTTATTTTTCTCAACTTAACGTTCCATTTTAATGATCTGAAAATTAACATAAATCACAACTTGAACAAAAAAGAAATCAGGTAGAACAAAACAATATCTCTTGAATGATCTAAAGCATTATGACAACACTTTCATGACACACCAAATGTTAGTTTTAAAAAATGGTGGGAATTTAGTTGCCAATCCAATATATTTTGCAAAGAAAAAAAAAATGTTCTGTGTTTAGTTGCAAAGCAAAATAAATATTTATTATTCATACCAGAAGACCTTTATTATAGTCTTCTTTACCAACACTTGTATTACGATGCCAGCAAATATGAACTGTTGTGTTGGAACGATGTTGATAAGGCTTTGTTGTTCCACTGTTTAATCCTACAACTTCAGAATTTTTCACACTATCAGGCTGTTCGAGCACTTCATCAGACGAGCCTGAAAACAAATAAAATTTCTAGAAATAAAACATTTTTTTTTCCACAAAGACCAGATAAATAAATTTTAGTACTCAGAAGAGCAAAATTAACTCTCAGTTAAGGAAACAACAACAAAAAACATTAAAATAGAAATAAATTATATTTCCCAATTTTGGAAGGAATTACTCCCAGCTATGCATAGTCAAAAATTAATTTTATGAAAATAAACACGCTTTTTAATAAACAGGTGCTTCAAAAGACATATCAATGTACTCCTCAATGCTGAAGGGAATATGAATCTTTAATTACATCCTTCTGCAAAACTCAAGTAACACAGGCTCTTGTAAATTGCAAAGTTAAAGTAGGCTGTGGTTTATAAGTGTCAAACAATCACGAAGAAGAAAATTAACTATTAAACTCCTCTCAAATCTTAATTTGTTAAATCAACCAAGCAGATGTTTTTGATATGCAAACTAAAATTTATGAGTAACTCACATAAGAGCAAAAGTTTGCTCAGGTCCAAATTTATGTTTTTTTACAGAATACAAGATTTTTAAACAACAAAATTAATTCAAGAATAAAATAAGGAAGAAAAAATATAAGAATAACTCTATTCTAAAGAAAGAGAAGGTTTTTAAAATGCAGCATAATTTTAAATACATCTTACTAAATTCACTATTGTTCAAATAAAGTATTGTTTCAAAATACTAATTGCTTAATAAATTCCTGGCGAAATTCATAGGAATTTATAGGGAAAATTCTATATAAAAATAGGCAAAGACGAAATATATAAAGAACTACTTCCTCCTTGGTTTGTCAACTGATTTTCTTGCTTTTTTTCATTTAGTAGCTATTGATGAGTCTTCATGTCATCAGTGAAAACAATTTTGGAAATAGTTAATATTTTCTCCACCTACTTCCAATGTAATTCGATGCCTTTTTTAAGAAGTCCTTATTCATCATACTTTCCCACTACTCCTTACATCTACAATACTTCCATATACATTTTTTTACTACTTATAATTCAAAGAAGAAATCAAGAACAAAATAAAAGATAAAATGTGATTTATTAAACGAATGTCAAAGCAAAATAATTCTAATCTTAAGGTGACTTATATATATGAAAAGTCACGCAAATTGTTTGTCCAGAACAATGTCAAACAAAATAAAATACAATTGGAAGCTAACATTGTCTAATATAATATAAAGTGAGACAAAAGTACGGTAACTCATTATCTTACTCAAAATCAACATTTCATAAATTTGTTGATCTGCATTAGCATTTTGAACTCTTGATTAAATTGAAAGTGAGTGTTTGTATCTCCACTTATTCAATAATAATAGGATGGAAAGAAAATTGTTATTTATGTTTTTCTTACAGGAAAAGGAGTGCAAAAAGATAAAATTTATGTATAATATGGGTTACAAATGCATTAAATTAAATAACTAACTCAGCAGTCAATCAGTCGCATTGAAGAGACATTATTGCTGATGGAAATATTTAAAGGAAACAAACTGTTGTCAAGCAGAAAAAATAAAATGTCTAAAAGTTGTTTAAATGTTAGAGGCTGGACTTGAAAAAATTAAGGAATTACGGTCGAATTTCGACTACTGGGCAAATTCTAGTTATTATAAATAGCTGAAAAAATAAGTACTTACTGCACGATCGAAGACTAGAATAAAATAAATTATCATCTTTAGGAGACCTGACACTTTGAATAGTTTCAGTCAAATCTTTCAGCCATTTCTGCCTTTCTTCTGCAGAACTATAAGATATGTTTAAAAATGTACACACTAATTTCATTTCACATTTGGACAAATATGAATACTCGGCTTGTATAGATTTTGAAAAGACGAGTTAAACTATATAAAATTTAAGCATATATACTAAGGTTAGGTGATGGAGAAATTTCTATATTGTGATGAATAGCCAAACTTATATTATGATGTTGTGATCCATCACAACGTAAAGAAGTGAATTCATGTAGCTTAAATTGAAAACATTATATTTATCTATATAAATAAAACAGAGAGTTTGTGTATCAGTTTGTGTGTATTGGTCGCCTCCTGGCGAGATGGAAGGGTCCAGAAGTACGAAATTTTGGTTACAGGTACCTTGGGTCAGGTCCTCATGCACCTCGAAGCATATTTCCTAAAATTAGAATTTGTTCTTTATTTATTCCAATTTTAAGCAAAACTGTTAATTTTGGGATTATCTCATCGAAGAAATGTCCCACGTTTTAGTTTTTGCAGCATATGAATGCACGTAAAAAACTGCACAAGATGATATTTTTTTTGCAGTTCGCAGGACAAATAGAACATGCGCAGTATTCATTTAAAGTAGTTTTCGAATTTTAAAACGAGGCTTACCTTTGAATTTATCTGCTCAATTTGCGTATTTTCGCCAAAATTAATAGTACTTTTGTCGCCAACTAGATGATTTCTGTTAATGTGAGAATGAAAAAATGCTGTTTTATCCTTATTCATGCCATTTTATGAGCGAAACAAATTCTAAAAATACATTTCATTTTTTTGCAGATTTTGTGGATTATTACCAGCAGACGATTTTTAATTACTTTATCTTCAGGATGATTTTCTTTTTTTCATGCCAATTGGAAAGAAGTTAATCACCTTTTTATGAACTAATATAAAGGCATGTTATTTGTCTTTGCTTTTCTTCGGTTTTTTGTCGACTTTATTAAGAGTGCTATTTTATTTAAATTTTCTGGAAATGTTTTGCCGATTTTGCAAGAGGGACTTTTAGGAACGGGTGTCCTTATTCAGATAAGGATATTAAGATGGACTGTTGGTAATTTTAGGAACAGCAGCTCTTAAAGGTCTGTAGTCTAATGGGTATTTTTCGTCACTGACGTCTTTATTCTAATAGAGATTTTTTGGAACTCATATCGTTATTCTATTAGGGATGTTTAGGAATAGTTGTTTTTACTCAAATGGAGGGCTTTGAGGAATGCTTTCTTTATTCTAGCTGAGATATTCAGGGACTGTTGCTCTTCGCCTAATGAGCATTTTTAAAGAGAATACAGCTCTTATTCTGATGGAAATTTTTAGATGTAGTGTTGTCTGTATTGTAATTAGGATTTTTGCGAACTCTTGATGTTATTTTGGAGCTATTGTCCTGGTGCACATTAGGGTGTCCCCCCCCCCCCCAAAAAAAAACAACTTTCAAAACTTTGAACTCTTACCCTCTAAAAAGTTTCCTTTTGGGAATATAAGATCCCTGGTAAAATTTTAAAACTATAAGAAAATATTTAGAGGTCCCCAAGAAGGTCAAAGTTTTCAAAATTGACCGAAATTTAACAATATTTTACATTAAACAAATATCAAGTAAAACCATTTAGGAGCATTTGAAATGGTTCAACATGTATTAATTTTTTCAATATGTTATAGAGATAATATAAACATTTCAACAATATATTAAACAATATTAAATTTAATTGAAAACATAAGACCAATAAGAGCACAAAATATAACATATTTACATCTACTTTGAACCATGCAAAAGAAGTTACTAAATATTAAAAAGATTTTGATGATTGTACTGTGGGAAGCTTTTTCTGTGCATTTCTACTATTTGCAACAAAAATTGTTTTTGCTCTTCATTTCTTGTTGTTTGGTTAAAACCCTGAATTAATGAAATACCACGTTCAGTGCAGTCATTAACGCATTGGTAAGTTTCTCGCAATTTCTGCAGCATCTTTATATGATTGCATTTCCGACCAATTTTTGACTGACATATCCAGAAAGCTACCAGTAATTTGGATTGTCTGAAAGAAATTACGCATGGCTAAATTACGCATGGGTCAACCTCTAGTTTTTGGGGAATATTGATCATCTTTTATTTCTTGTTAACTTCTGCGCAAACTCACTTACATTTTCTATTGCTTCCACATTCAACTCGGTATTGTTATCAATGAGACAGATTGCTGTTGTGAAAGAAGAAGTTGGCTCATGAAATGCAGTGAGCATGGCAACTTCCTTTCGCTTAGCAAACTTTTCTAGTCTTTCCGCTGATCTTTTTTCACGTAAAGTTAATTGTCTGTCTACTGGACCAATACAGCCCTCTCTTGATTTTTGTTGTAATTTCAGAAACTCTTTTCTGAGTTGGCATGGCTTACATCAAATAATTTATCAAGGCATTCACAATATAGCTTTTGATTTACCTGGTCTGTTGCGTTACTTCTGCTTTTATGTTTCATTTGGTTTGTGTGTTTTTCACACAAATTCTTGATTTTTTTTTTGCATAGCATGATGTTTTTACCTTACTCGGAGCCTAGACTTCTCCCAGAATGGTAAAATTTGATCATACAGAATAGCAGCACTATCTTTGATTGTGTGCTTTTGAGAACAATGAAAGTAAATAAAGTTTCTCATTACATCTCTTCCTGTTGGAAGTCATGCACCTTTGATGGTTTCAGTAAGATATCCAATAAGCCATACATAATCATTTTTTCTAGTACTAATTGATATAATTCACAAAATAATGTTAACTGAATATTCCTCATTTGAAATAAGCAATCAATATTCAATCTGCATATGTGGGAAACAAAGGCTCTATCTGATTAGAGTAATACGGTTACAATTAAAATTTATTGCTTCCATATTGTCTAAATGAATACACCTAAAGCATATTTTTGCATGTATAAATGGTTATATATAAGATTTTGGAACATTTTAGATATTTGTAGGTGGAGCTAGTGGCCACTGGTTTTTTGTGAAATAGAAATACTGTTAAATTTCGGTCGATTTTGAAAATTTTGACCTTCTCGGGGGACCCCTAAATATTTTCTTAGAGTTCTAAAATTTTACCTGGGATCTTATGTTCCAAAGAGGAAACTCTTTAGGGGGTGAGAGTTCAAAGTTTCGAAAGTTGTTTCTTTTTTGGGACACCCTAGTGCACTTGTGTAATTTTGTTTCTGTTGCCTTTACTCCAATGGGGATTATTATGAACTGTTGTGTTTATTTCAATTTTCATTTTTATGTTCTGTTATTTTTAGTCTAATAAAAGGAATTGCTAGAGACTACTGTTTTTGATGTAATTGTGCTTTTTAAGGAGTTTTAATGTTTAAATGGGATTTTTAAGGATTGCTGCCCATCTTCTACTGGAATTTCTCAGCTAAATATTTCCTTATATATATTTACAACAGAATTTTGGACATGTGTCACTTGGCCTCGGAATGATGCAATGTTATCCCGTGCAATGCCAGGCATGTCAGCTAGCATATAATATGGGTTACAAATGCATTAAATTAAATAACTAGCTCAATGGTCAATCAGTCGCATTGAAGAGACATTATTGATAATGGAAACTATTCGTGCATTGGGCAGTAACTAATACTACTACGTCTATTTTTTTAAAGAAAATTAAGGCTTTAACAGTGACCTATGCTTTGTTTTCATTTTACAGGTTTTCCTGAAAAATGAAACATTTGTGACCATACTGCCTTTTGCCTTCAATACACAGACATAATCACTTATTGATAAAATAGATGCACATATAAGTTACACTTTAACTATAAAAATTACTTTTAAAAATATTTTTCACATTATATTTATTTTTTAAAACAAGTATTGTTTCCATGGGAAACACTCTAATTGGATTTTATAAGCTTTAGCTTGTTACGTAAAAAGCAAATATAAAGTAGATTCAAAGTAATAAGTACTAAAAAAAAAATTATTTTTAAAACTGAGTTATGTTAAATTTTGTAAAAACCCTTAAACTATTTTTTTAAACCAGTAATACCTTGGAATAGTTGCCAAATGAGTTAAAGCTTAGCATTCAAGAAAAATGGAATGAAAAAAAATGGAACGGGAATAAAAAATCATACTTTCACTCTTAAACAAGAAAATCACGATTTATTTATTGTTATCTTTAAAAATATAATGCATGTGGAAAAGAAAGAAATTTAAAAAGAAAAAAAGTAAATTAAAAACTATATAAAGCTTAATGGCAAATTGTTTCAAATCTGTTATTTTATGCATTTAAAGTATTCTAATTTCCAAGCTAAAATAAAAGTACAGTATTTAACTATATTTTATCCTCCAAATAACAGCCAATAGCCACTAGCCCTGTAGGTGGCCATTCAGAGATTTCATTGTGTACTTTTAAGAAAAAAATCCTGCTGATTTAAAAAATGGTATTCAATGTCCACATAGTTATGATAATCTTAAAGATTTTTGAGATGAATCTTTAATAAAACTAATTGATGGCCTTTGTGGTAGATAATTTATATATACAATACATTCAAAATTCTATTAACTAAAATTCTTTTTTCAAGCAATATTTATTTTTTTACAATTTTACTCAAAAAGTATACGTTAACCAAAATTAATTTTTGGAATATCTAGTTTTTAAGCCTGAATCCGATACAAGCATAACTTATCCCCTACCCCCAAGTATGCATGTTCCAAAGTTACTCCTTGTTAAAATGTTTGGTATAGCTAGAACAACAAGTCAACTGTAACACTGTTGAACTAATGCCCCCTGTTAAACAAACTAAATAAAGACGATTGAAACTGAGTGAAACCAAACTTATCTAGTTACATGCAAAAGACATTTCAAAACAAAATTTCACAGAATTATGTACACAACTAGTGTGTTAATTTCTGTTCCTCTTTTGAAATGGCTTTACTTTTTTTAGCACTTTTGATCATACAGAGTAAGAATCAGCATATATAATTATACCTAATTTCAAAATTGAAGGATTCACGATTACCAGAAAAATCGATTTTCAGAAAGAAGTCAATTTACTTCAGATAAAGGTTTTACTGTACATACACACAATACATATATACCGTACAATTCCGAAAAAGCCCCCCATCTCCAATTATCCCCCTTGGGGCAAAAAAGTAAATTTTCAGTGAGAACCTAAATTCAGTTTTTTCCCCCATCCCATAATAACAAAGAAATCCGATTTCAGTTGCCCTCTCTCTTTAGAAACTACGTAGAAGTTAATCAGGGTTGCCAAATTTTTCCGCCAGCGAGCAGTCAAAAGCAGCTGGAAAAATAGCCAAATACGTGAGCTTTTAATCAATAGCCGTGGAAAAAAATAGCCCGATCGGCGAACTTTTGCCCAATATGACAACCATGGAGCCAAGGTAGAAGGAGGAAAGTGGCTGCGCTCTAAAGACTCAACCAATCAGCGAGCAGTTGCATCGATGCACGTGTGTTTGAGTTTGAGTTCGAGTTTGAGTGAGCCATTTTAGGTTAGCATTCAGCTGTGAATTCTAAGAGCAACTTTTCTTCTGTCAAAATGCTGCGCTTGTTGAACTATACTGTGTCAAAAAAGTGAATTTAATTATTAGTAGGGTCAGTTGGGGTAATTGTAAACGCTTTTTCAATGTTTTAACTTTTGATCCTTCCCTTCCTCTTGAATGAATTCAGAGATAAAATTGTGGGCATTGTAGCCACTACTGTACTTCTTGTGAGTAAATGTGTACAAAAATTTTGACTTTATGACTATTTGTTAGCGAATGAGCTCATGTTTACAATTACCCCAGAGATCTGGGGTAATTGTAAACAGTGATTTATTTTCGAATAAGGTTGATGCAAATGAAAAAATGTTTCATACACAGTCTGCTTGAAGGCTTAAGAAGTTACGGAGCAGTGGTTCTCAATCTGCGGCCAATAGGCCGCAGGTGGTCCGCTGAGTTATGTCATGAGCCGGCTGAGATCCCTTAACGAGAAATATCTTGCAAAAAATCAAGTAGTGCGAAAAATTTATGTAAAATTTGTCCCGCAGTGGATCGATCGGTTAAGCTTGGATCCCACATAACACTGAAAGTGAAGCACAACTGGCCGTAGTCAACGCTTTGGAGGGTGACCACCTCCCGCGACTGATTACTCTGAGACCGAGTGCATTAAAGGTAGCTGTGCACGTAAAATACATCGTTGTTTTAAATGTCCACCAAGTTAGAAATAATTTTCGCTGAGGGACCATCCTAGGTGACGATCTCTGATCTGGAAACTGGTTCAAAATCATCAAGCCCCTCTGAGCCATGTGTACTTTATTCTAGGGGAGCTCATTAATAATCAGTAGGAGCTTCTTTAATTCATGGTTGCCCTGCAAGGGGGGCTTGGATTTCTAAATGGCATTATTAACAACAACAGAAGTTATGTAAAATAGACATAAAAGTGTAATTTACATCAAAATATAATACTCATTGTCCCCCAAAATGCTGGAAATAGGATAAATTTAAGTGTTTACAATTACCCCAGAGTACGAAATATACGGGGTAATTGTAAACACCTAACTTGCACATGAAAAATAACAGGGAGGACTAAAATCATAACAAAATGTTTTTCGCAGCATTCCATATGACAAATAAAATTGGTTGAAACCGCTTATATCGCTTTTGTAGATGAGCTGGAAAGAAAAATGTAAGATCTCTAAATTTTGTTAAACAACTTTTTTCACTGTGCCATTTTCAAACAATAGTGACGCCTCCACAGTTGTTTCGAAACTTACGAAACTGTTTCAATGTCTTCCCTATGCTGCCAGTTTATAACTCACAAGCAGTTAAGTTTCCAAAACCACCACAAGTGTAGTTATGAAGCTTGTTTACAATTATCCCGTGTTTACAATTACCCCAACTGACCCTATTACCTGCATTAAATGTATTCTCAGTTACTATATATATTTTTTAGAAAAAATAAAATAAAAGAGTGTTAATCCTACTACAAAATCTGGTATAGAACTTCCAATTATCCCCCATACTATAATGCTAAATTTCAAGTTTTGCCAAAATTCCGTTTTTCCCCCCATGGGGTAAAAGGTAAGACTTTCAGAGGGAAAAAGGGTAGGGGGATTTTCGGAATTATACGGTATATTTATAATCATATAGGCATGCATATACATGTGCATATATACATATTAGGGTGTTAACTAGTTGCATATATACATATTAGGGTGTTAACAGAAATTATTCTGTTCCTCTTTTGAAATGGCTTTACTTTTTTTTAGCACTTTTGATCATACATAGTAAAAAACAGCATAATATATAATTGTATCTAACTTCAAAATTGAAGGAATCATGATTATCAGAAAAATTGAGTTTCAGAAAGAAGTCAAATTACTTCAGATAAAGAAGGTTTTACTGTACATACACACAATACATATATATTTATAATCATATAGGCATGCATATACATGTACATATATACATATTAGGGTGTTAACTAGTGTGTTAATTTCTGTTCCTCTTTTGAAATGGCTTTACTTTTTTTTAGCACTTTTGATCATACATAGTAAGAAACAGCATATATAATTGTACCTAATTCTAAAATTGAAGGATTCACGATTATAAAACAAAAATTGATTTTCAGAAAGAAGTCAAATTACTTTGGATAAAGAAGGTTTTACTGTACATACACACAACACGTATATATTTATAATCATTATAGGCACGCATATACATGTACATATATACATATTAGGGCATTTTCTTTTTCCAAAGGTGTGATTTTAATATGACCATGCCAAGTTTCAGTGATCTAAAAGTTATGCATGCAAAATTTCAACAAAATTGGATAATATTTACCAGTTGCCCTTTCCGACTACTTTTTATCTCTTCTGAAAAAAAGTTCTGATTTTTAAGTACTTTTATACTAATGGGCTTCATGTTTTTTCTTCCATCTTTTGCATGTAGCCAAACTTTAAAACGGCTAAAAATATTAAAAACTTAAAAAATTTTCTAAAAGCCCTAAACAATTGAGTATTCAGCAATTATAATTGAAAGGAATGCTATGGGTTGCATATTTTGTCAGCAGCATATGCTGACTTTCTGGCACAAAGCATTATTAAGTCGATGGTCTTTAAAGGATGATTTGGATATGCTACAGCTTCCGAGAATTTAAAACAGATAGCAAATTCTTGGAAATTCTTCGAAAGGGTTGAAGATTGACGGGAGACCAACCCCCGTCCGGATTATGTAAAATGAAAAGAATGGCAATCCTATTCACTTTCTGGGAAAAACTAGTTTTATTCCAATAAGCTTCAGAAAAGATGTTTAAAAAAAGAAATAATTGAAAAATAGGGTGGAATTTTTTTTTATATTACCAAAAAAAATGCGTTAAATAGGGAATGCATTTCATTATTTGGAGGTTTTTTTTACATGGAAAACCTTAAATGTTCTTACAACCAGGGAAAAAAATTTGTAAAATGGGGAAATTTGCAAAATAGAGGTTTGACAGTATATATATATATATATATATAATACAGAACTTTTTGCTGTTACAATATATTTAATTAATAAAATATATTAGCTGTAATATACTATTCAGAAGTATATTTTTTATCAGCACATTACAGAAATTCTTCAATAGGTCTATAAGTAATATTTACCTAGCTGCAACCATTAAAGCTCTGTTTCCACCATAAATAGTGAAGCAATTAGTTACACCCATTTTTGGCTCAGTTTCTTCTACCATAACACCATCCAATGGAAGCTGCCCATGTACTTTAAACTGAAGTTGAGCACTAGGTGCCCTACTTGTATATAGAAGAACATCTGAAAACTATTATTTAAACAATAAGGTTGAAAGTGGTAAAAAAGAACATGAAGTATTTTACTATTGCCAATGGAACACATAAGAAATAAATTTTTGACAAGGAAAAAACCAGCACCTCATAATAGTATAATTCAAAAATAGAAGACTTGTATTGCAAATAAAAATACTATTCGCTTAGAGTATTACAGTGCAACCCAAAAGTTTTTAGAAAACAGGATTTTCTAATTTTACAATTGAAAAAGAGAAGTAACAATTTCAAAACAATTTATATTTACAAATAATACCAAGATAATAATAAAATGCTACACAAAAATAATATTACATAATCACAGAATTAGTGAAAAAAAAATAAAACAAATTTTACTGTCCCAAAAGTTTATGGACAAATTTTTTTTAAAGCTCAAAATTTTGAGCCATTTTTTCATAATTACTTCAAAAATTCGAACTCAATGAGACATATCAGGCATATTCAAAACAAGAGTTAGGAGAAATAATGGCTTTGAAGGCAACCAACATTTCAATTTGCAACTCAAGAACATGACTTCAAATCTGAAAATTTTGGATATCAGTACATAAATTAGCTTTTAACACTGGTTGTATATATATTTTTAGGACAATATTACTATTGTTATTTTTTAATATTACACCCATGACAGTTAAAAGTTGTCTGAGTATTTATTATTTTTTCTTCCTCAGTATATTATTTGCATATTTTATTTAGTCTCTTTTATTCATTTAGCTAGCTTGCAAATCCAAACAAATGGTTCTCGATAAACTTTTTTAGCAGTATAGTTAAAATGAAAGTTGAAATACATTAGTAAATTTTGATATTTTCACTTATATGTTTATTTTTCTTTGAAACAAATATTTAAAAGTAAGAACAAATTATAATAAAACACAGAAGGACTTAACAATTGAAAACAAGTTTTAACCAAGTTTAATTACAAAATAAAGTAATTAATATATCGGTAAAATCTTCTATGAAGAATATGAATTTAAGTCTTTTACAGCTTGGAGTAAATGCTATTTTTACTCTTCATTGGATGGTTTAACATTATAATACTTCTTAGTAAGTCTCACAGTGCATAATCTGAAAGCATAAAGTATTTATTTGCAAGAAAAATATATTTATGAACTTACTAGAAAGAACATTCGATTCTGATAACCTTTTCTTGAAAGCTTTTGCAGGCATCCTTCTCTTAAAAATTCCTATTATGCATAAAAAAACTTCGTATGAAATATGTAACTAAGTAAATGATACAAGTTAATTTGATACATTATACTAACTTTGTACAAAAATAACATATTTTGCAACTCCCAGTTGTATTTATTTGCTTTCATGTATTTGCTGTATAGCTTGTGTTTATGAAGAAAAATGAAGATGGTGGAGAGCTTAATATAGGGTAGATAGACATATGTAATATAAGATACCCCATAGTTGGAGGAGCCGATTTAGAACTTTATTTTTACAATCAATGTTCTTAAAAACATTTTCATAATGAAGAAGATACATTTTATCATATTATAATACCCATCTTCTATCATATTATATTATCTATTATAAAAGAGGCAGGGACATCCTAAAATTAGAGGACTACACCCACCAACTTTTACTTCATCTTCTTCAGATGAGGGACCATCCTAGGTGACAATCTCTGATCTGGGAGCTGGTTCAAAATCATCAAGCCCCTCTGAGCCAAGTGTACTTTATTCTAGCAGAGCTCATTAATAATCAGTAGGAGCTTCCTTAATTCATGGTTGCCCTGCAAGGGGGACTTGGATTAGTTCATTATTTAGTTTATTTCCCCAATCATCTTCTCTGTTAGAGGAAGATGATTGGGGAAATAAAAGTGAAGATGAAGCTGATACTGAATGTGTCTACTTTTCTCCACCAGACCCCTACCTGTTAGCCGGGGCCTTAGGATTGCTTATGCACGGGGAGAGGTAGTGGGATCTACGGATTTTACATGCACATATCCCCAAGTATACATGGTGGTCTTCAGTGGGTATGAATGTGTCTACTGTGTAGGGTTGCTTTCAGATGATCCGGCAGGTGAACAGTGGATTAGTTGCCTAAAATTGCAATGGTCTCACATAAACTGTGCAGGTGACTCAAAAAAGAAGTTTATGTGCTTGAAGTGCAAATAACCGAATATTGTGTCGATTTTAGTTGATTTCTTTTTATTTACTTTATTTGATTCAAAGCATGAAAAGAATGTTCATTTAATTGATTTAAAGCATAAAAATAATTTTTCTGCTTTTACATTTATTTAAGTGTTTTCTTTTTCCCACTGAAGAACTTAAACATAACTTTATCTATTTATGGAAGCAGTGTTAAACTGTCTCTAGTAATACTAATTTTATTGTTAAATTTCTAACTGAAAATTATAAGATAAGGTGCTGCCCCATAATAGGAGGCCAGCCCATATACATATTCGCAGCCATTTTTGGGATTTTCTAAAAATACACCATAAAACTATGATTCTACATTTAACACTAGAAGAATCATAGCAGTCCTTTTGACCGTAACACTACTTTGAACAGTTTTTGCTCTTAAAATGCTTATATCAGATGGATGAGCTTTCATAACTTTTATTATTTTTTGAGCTTTTTAAATGCATATCTATTTTTAAATCCAAAATCAAAAAATTAGTGCTCTAAGTAAAGTTTTGCTTACAACAAGCAAGGCAGTCAAAAAGACAGCTATGGAGATTTACGTCATCTGCATTTTAATTAAAATTCTTTTTCTCACCTTGCATATATTATGTCTTCCAGTAACACATGCACATGGCTTTATATTCTAGTTTAAAAAATAAAATTATTAAGCAGATGCTTGTTGGCGGAATGTGTGTCAATAGCATTGACGTGCCTCCAGCATTAAGATTACACTTATTAGTAAAAAAAAGGACTGTTTTCATCTTCCAGGTTTACAGACCCTTTTTTGAAACCATTTGCTGTTATAATATGCAGCTAAATCAAAAAGAACTTCTACCAGTTTGCAAAAATGCAATTACAGCACACCCTTCTCATCAGAAGCTCTAAACAAAGGCAATAATTTTCTCATCTCGTAAACTTCATCAACGTAAACATCAACGCTCTTCATCAACGTAAACCAAAAATAAATATCTCTGTCATGGGCAACATGCTTAGTCTTGTTAAAATATCTTATAAAACATCATTATGTGATTATATATGAAGATTAACTTTATAAGAAAAAAATACTTTTATATGAAATATGCGTTATGAGTTTTTTTTGCTAATATCAGTGAATCCATTAAACAAACGATCATTCTCAGGCTAAATCCAAGTGTAATTGCTTGAGAAAATGAGAAAAAATGCTTTTGGGGGTGTACTTGTGCAAAAATAAGTTATATCACGATTTGTGTAGATATTTGACTGCCAGGACTGAGCTATTCTGAACAGATTTATGGATCACATGCAACCCGTGGGCCACTTTGAATATTGCTGCCACTTAAGGAAAATATTAAGCACTGCACATTGAAAATTTTAGCTCTAAATTATATGTTATTTGTTTTAAATGAGAGACAAGGGTTCAATGACAGCACTCTTTGTTCTAAAAATTGATGTTTCACTTCATGTAATAAAATAAAAATTTGTTTTTAAAATGTTGCAAGCATCTAAAAATAATATAAAATAACCTGTTGCATTTAAAATAATCACAATGGTCATTCTAGATAGTTTAAAATGTTGGTTGTGTTAACAAGCTAAAAGGTAAATAAAGCTAATCTTAGAATCATATACTTATTTAAGAGTAAAAGCTTTGCTTAAATCTTAATGATGCTAGCGCTATGAGGCAAAATTAAAAGCTACCCCACATTAGGTGACTCTCCTCTACTTTAAGCTTATAAAAACTTGACTTTTTACCCCCTAATCTATGTTCAGACAAGGAATGAAATGGAAATAAGACAGAAATTTTAGAATTTAAAAAAGAAAAAAGAGGAAATCTGTTCAAATGGCAGAAAATTTTAACTCCTAGATATAAGAATGATTTTGATAATTTTTAGATTAGTCAAATTTTCAATTTTATGTCTTCTGTTTGATATAAGAAAGCAATGAATGTATATCATAGTTAAGAGTAGATATTGTCAACTTCAACTTTCTAAACACTTATAAGGCAATAGGCAATTATGAAGCTCTTTTTGCAGTGAAATGGGAGAAAAAATTGTATATATAAATACAAAAGCCGCTGTGAACTCAACCAGACTGTTATTAATCATTTTATTAATCTCCAACGAAAATAAAATACTCTCTTCAAACTATTCCCCCTGTTTAAGTAACAATTGCTTCTGGCAAATTACTCTAAATGCCTACAATCCTATTGAAGATGCATTTTTTTCTTTATTCCAAGCTTAGCCCGAGGCTTAATTAGCTTAAACCAGGGTTTCTCAATGGGGGCCACAGAAAAAAATCTAGGGGGGCAACTGGAGAAAATATGGAAATAGGAGAGCCATGAGCCCTGTGAAGGGGGCCATGGTTGACTTATGTCAAATTTCTAAAATCTTTCATCATAAAAGTAAAATATTCCATATAAACTTATACCAAATCTTTCAAAGATGTATAAACGACACAAAATTGCATATCTTAACTTAAAAAATAAACCCTCAACGCATGAAACAGCGCAAAGCATGAAATTTCTTACTTGACTTGTTTTTCATGGGGGGAAAGAGCAAACTAAGTTTGAATTAGTTGCATAATTTTCCTAATAATGTACCTTTAATTTTGCTGCAATACACTTTTTGAATTTCAAAATCGTTTGGTGTGTTTCACCATTGGCGTTCCCTACTATAAAAATTGTTTTTCAAGGAAAAAACTATAAATAAATAAGAATATGAAAGGAAGCATAATATTCTGTAAAATGTTTAACAAATAAATTAAGTCAATAATTATTTAAAAAGCATGTGAGCAAGCTAATTAGTTGGAGGAAGTGTGTATCGGTCACCCCCTCCCATCCTGATGACTTTGGAAGGCATACTACGAAACAAAGATCCTCAAGGAAAGATCAACATATCATTCTCATGCTTCACGTTTTGCATCGAAGAATTAAACAGCATTGGGCTTTATGAGAAAATTTGAAATCCTTATTAATCCTTATTTAATAGTGGGATTGGCTTTGGACTTATCTCATTAAAATGAACTTCTGATGTAGAGCGTTGTATATAAAATGATATTTTGATTTAGTAATTATTTTAAGGCTACTTTTGAACACATGAAAATTTTTTAAAATCAATTACCTGCGAGAAATTACTTTTACTTTAAAACCGATAATGCTAAAACTAGAATATTCGAGCCAAAAAATTGAAACAATTGCAAACATTCTAAATGAATTAAATTTTTTTCATTCTTTTTTTTTTTTTTTTTGTGGAAAAAATTATAGGTAAAAATGAAAAAAAATTCTTTTTAGGCTTAACATTGGTGACTGGACTGTGATTCAATTGACAAATTCAAGAAATTTAAATAACAGTATTTGCTTTGGAGAAAACAAAGCTGTTAATGATTCTGTAATTGATACAGCAAATGATTACAGAAACATAAATCTTTAATTTTCATTTTCAACTTACTTTACACTCCATATTTTAACTTTTCAATTTTGGAAATTTATGCTGTGAATACATTTTCTAATTCAGCTATATACTTTTCCCCAAAGGTTGTATGTTTACATATCAAAAATATATGCTTAATTTTAAATTTTTCTTCGCACTCTTCTATCTTCTACTGATGTTACTTGTTCTCAAAGTAACATTTATTTTGTTTGCCCCCCCCCCCCTTCTTTTTCTTTCACTTTTATTCTTGTTTGTACCCTATTTTATGTATGATCACACATAAATAAAACTGACAATGTATGTAGAGGGGCACACCAAAGAGGAGGATATTGAATGTCCAGTGTCTGACCACTTTTCAAATATCTGGGATCTGATCCCACAACTGTACGATTCTGTTATGTGGCACGCAAAATTTGATTTTTAAAAATTAATTAATTAGCATGTCTTGAAAAAATATATATAAACAGGAAAATGACAAAGTAATTGGAAAGTTTGGATTTTGAAACACGTGAATGGAATTTATGGTTCGCTGAAATCAAAATCAGATATCCGATGTGGATCCGTCAGGACATTCAACATTGGATATCTGATACATCCCTCATCTTGACCTCCCCCCCCCCCAAAGAAAAACCCCAGGTGCACAACTAAAAGGGAGCCATGGAAGGATTTGTCGCTTCTAAGGAGGCCACAAGTCAAAATAGGTTGAAAAGCCCTGGCTTAAACAATGACTGCTGATTCTACTTTCTGTGCAACAAGTTAGCCCATCAACATCTTTCATTCCAACAAATTTAAACAACTGTAACATATTCTTTTTGACTGTCTTTTAATTGAGACACCCTAAATGGTGAAGCTTTAATCTCCTTAAAAATACTGAGCATTTAGGTAAATTCCGATTACCCCAGTCTTTTGTTTATTCAAAGTGTGTGCGAGTGAGTTTGATCTATATTAACTCAGATAATCGGGACTCTACTGTAATTTATTTATATTATTATACCTAGTTTCATTCACAATCATGAAACATAGAGAAATATACAGAGAAGGCAAAAGACATGATACATACTCTTCTATTGGTTGTTAAATTATCTATCCCATACAAATCTCGTTGTAGTTCCATTAATTTTACAAAGTTAGCCTGCAAGGAAAAGCAATTTAATGAAAATTATTCATTTTAAATGAAAGAAAAAAATAATAACAACCAACATAACACACAAGTTTATTGAAGCTCTAATTTTTATCACAAATGCAAATGTATTGAAAGAAAAAAATGCAACAAACATGAGATAAATGAACATGAGAAGCAAATGATAAATAAACATGTGAGACAAATAAAAATGATGGAATAAAGCTAGAATAAAAATAAACTATATGCTTTATGTGATAGAAAAGCTTTTGAATGTAAAAGATGAAAAAGGTAGAAGATACATTAAATTAAAATTTTTTAAACAGTAACAAGTAATAAAGTAAAACTTACAGAACAGTTTACATTCTTCATGAAACCATTTGTGACTTGCTTAAGCTTAAACATAACAGCTAAAATGAATTAAAAGAACAATTAAATTTTAGTAACAATCAAGATTAATCTAAGCATTTATAATTTAGTTATCAAGCAATACGATTATGAAGTTTACTTACAAAAACTATAATTTAAACTCGCTAATCGTAAACTGAAGATTGCTTATGTTTATTTATTCTGTACCTGAGAGCCATAGTATCTTAAGTACATTTTTCGAATTTTTGTGAGTATACACTTAATGGACAAACACAGTACCGACCACATGACTACTAGCTACATGAGGGTTCTGAACTTTTAAAGCTCCCATCGGACATCTTTATTCTAAGGTTTTCACAGAAAAGTCTACTCTAATAGTAATAAACATTCCATTATTTTTCTGAATTTTTTCATAATGCTACCTTCAAATTACTTCATTAAAAACTATCCCATTTTTTTTAAAAATCATTTTCATTTAATATAAGAATTAACTCTAAGAAATAAAAAAATGAAATAAATAGGAAAAAGATAAGAAAAAACTAAGAAATGAACATTGGACATTAGGGTTCCTTGCCATAGTGTTAAAAGTGTTCTGTAAGTGTTAAAAGGTTGTTAAAGGGCTGTTCCACAAAATTTGGGTGTTGTAAACTTAAAGTTAGCTTTTTATACGTCAATTCATTCCACAATTTCTACTTTTGCACAATTAACGTTTTCTAATTTTGTGAATGTAATGATTGAAAGTAGTCGTGAAATTTCATTACTATATTCACAACATTACTTACTAAAATACATCATGTGTTTCAGTAGCTTTGTCTTGTTATTTTGCATCTGATTTGATGACTTTTTTAATAAGTTAAAAAACCCTTTTTCACATAGAAATTTCACTTATACTATAAACTGAATCTTAGCCCTCATCACTGTATCACTATTTTTTTCTCGCAAGTTTACACTTAATGGCCATACAGAGTACCAACGACAAAGCCACTAACTACATGAGGGTTCTGAGCTTTTAAAACATCCATAGGACATCTTTATTCCAAGGTTTGTACAGAAAAGTTTAGTCTTATACAGTGAAACCTCGATAACTCGACACCCCAAGGGGACACGAAAACATGTCGAGATTAGCGGGTGTCAAGTTACCGAGGTTAAGAAATTTCAATTGTTAATATTGGTCTGTATTATTATTTACTTACCATTCAAGTTATAAAAGCCAATTGAAGTGAATGAAATTATCCCCATTTATTATTTATTTATTATTATTATTTTTTAAGTTATACTTCACAAATAAAAATATATAAACATAGTACATCAAACCAGAGTACCTCAGGAGAAAAAATCCATAATATTTGTTTCTTCCCTCTGAACAGAAAACATAAATTCATCAACGCTATTAAGCTTGCTAATTTGCAATTCACTTTTTACTTGTTTTTCCGCAGAAAGCATCTACAGCTTTCAATACCTTGCGCCTAGAGCAGGGGTCGGCAACCTTTTGAGTCGGAAGAGCCAAAAACAATTTACAAAATTTCAAGTTTTTAAAGAGCCACAAAATTTTTTCTTGACAACAATAAATAGTACTTAAGTAAAAAATTAAAACAATTAAACATTTACTTACAACACTAACTTGTACTTCAATAACAAACAAATTCAATGGGAGCGATTTCTTTGCATGGTTACTCAAGTAGAAAATTTAAACTTTACTAAACAATGTTACTTGTAATTAATAATGAAAAAAAAACAATAACATACATTTGAGCAAACAAATTCAATGAGAGCATTGGCTTTGCATGGTTTTAGAAAGATTGGATAAATTTGGCTCATAGCTTGTGGTTTTAAGTTTCAAACACGACTCTAAATTTTCATTTGTTAGTTGGCTTCTTACTTTACTTTTAATTATATTCATGCAAAAAAATGCTTGCTCGCACGAATATATCGAGCCAAAGATAGTCAGAACTCCAAATGCCAACTTCTTCACCTCACTGTAGCAATCTGGAAGACTATTCCATGCGTCGAATATAAGTTCCTCAACTCGCAGCATTTCTTTTAAAGCTGTCCACTTTTGTTGCTTTACGTATATACATTTCTGGACCTCTAACTCTTCCAACTTGCTTTTTAACTCTGTAAATTTTCCACTCCACAAAGCTTTACTTTTTAATTCGGTCAATTGCATTTCTATACATCCAATATCAACTCCAAATGGCTCAATGTGGATTTCGTTACTATTTGTGTTGAGAGGGTTTACTATGAATGCTAGAGTGGTTTTGTTGGTTTTGAATTGCTCAAATCTGTCAGCAAATTCATCTTGAAGTATTTTTATAGCTGTCCTGAAGTAATTCTTGTCAACAGTTGCACTGGTTTTATCGCGATATTGCTGTAGAAATTGAAAATGAAGTAATTTACCGCTCTGAATATCTTCTGCAAAAATAATTAATTTTTCTTCGAAACAAACCAATTCTTCTACCAAAACATAGGCTGGGTTTCCCTTTCCTTGCAGTTTTAGATTCAGCTCATTTAATTTCTCTGTGATATCCACCATAAAGTAAAATTTTTGCAACCATTTGTCGTTCTCTAATTCAGGGTGATTAATGCCTTTTTCATTGAGAAATATATTTATTTCATTCAAGCACAAAGCAAAACGTTTCAACATCTTACCTTTGGAAAGCCATCGTACTTTATTGTGAAGAAGGAGGTCGGAATACTGTGTCTCCATTCCGTTTAAGAATTCTTTAAACTGACGATGGTAGAGCGCTTTTGACAAGATGCTGTTAACAATCTTGATTACCAAATTCATGACCTCAACTATTTTGGCCGGAAATGTTTGGGCACAAAGCGCTTCTTGGTGTATTATGCAGTGAAGCGTAAGAATTTCGTGGTTTATTTTGCTCTGAAGAATTGTTGTTGCCCCTTTATTTTTTCCTGTCATACTTCTGGCTCCATCAGTTGCTATTGAAACAATTTTATTTAAGTCGATGTTATTGTCTTCAAGGCATTTTTGCACGGCATTCGCTATATCTTCTCCTCTAGTTTGTCCCGAGAGCGGTAGCAATCCTAGAAGCTCTTCTTTTGGACCTTGGGAAGACACATACCTGACAAAAAGGGCAACTTGTGCCGTGTCTTTTATGTCGCACGACTCATCTATAGCAAGGGATAAGGCAGAAGAAAGTTGAATATCTTCCACCTGCAAATATGTTACATTTGAAGACATTTTAGCTATTCTATCTTGTACTGTTTTAGCGGATAGTGGCAAATCTTTGATTTTTTCAAGATTTCTGGTTTGTTTTTTAAATCACGAAACAGTTCTTCAGATGCACGTATGAAGCAATCCTTGACATACTCACCATCTGTGAATGGTTTGCCTCTTTTTGCAATTTCTAGTGATACCGCGAAGCTTGCCAGATTAACATTGCTTGTAGATTGCGTCCAGTTACTTAACATGGAACTTGATTGCAGTTTTTGCTTTTGGAGCTCGTAGACAGCTTTTTTCGTTCTTTGCCGATTCGATATTTACTAGCAAACCGAGTATGTTTTTTAGTGAAATGTCTCTCTAAATTCGATTTCTTATTGTGTGCGAGTTTTTCGGGGCAAATGAGGCAAGTCGGAAGGCTATCTGAGTTGTATATGAAAGCGAACGACTCCGTCCAATCCTGATTGAATTCTCGATGCTCTTCTTCAGTTCTTCTCTTTTTTTTTGTAGATGCCATACCTGCGGTGAAGCTGTAATAAAGAATTTTTAAAATTATTATTTAGGTATCCAAAACAGCAGATGACAAGTCTTGCAATAATTTACTATGTCAACGTATACCTACGTAAATACATACGAGAAGCTGGGCATAATGAAATATAATTTATCAAAAAACATTTTACAACACTATTTCCAAATTAAAAATACTTAACTAAATAAAATAAATAATTCTCTAATAATTTAAATATTCAAATAAATAATTTAGACACGAAACTCTGTTTGTCTCACTCTCTCGCGTACTGATTGACTATAAGTACATAGTTTCGTCGAATCTGTGGTCGCCTCCAGTGTGCGGTGATCACCGACTGGCACAAACGGACTTGTCAGAATGTGTTTATTACGGTGCAGTCTGCACATTTTAGTTTGTTTTTTCTTTGGAAAATATTAGATAATTAATTCACGAGTAAAGGTGTTATGCCCAGCTATGTCGAAATCCATGAAAATTTCCAAACATATAAACAATCTAAAACTGCAAATACTTACTGTTCCTTCTCCAAAAGCAGACCTATCAAGGTCGCGCGGTCCCACTTCAAAAAGGGGCGATAGGTTCGTGAATGGACACAAGCGTGCACTTTTTATCTCATAGTTTTTTTTTCTTCCCTGATGTTGCTTTTAATTTCCAATTTGCAGTCTGTTTCGTTTGATGTGAGACAAAACGTCTCTATTTATTTCTCACATTATTCAAGTAAAAAATAAAGCTTTTAGGAACGTTTTCATACAATGTTATAAAATTTCGTGTTTAAAAAAACGGAAAATTAACTCTCAGTGGCACAACCAAAAAGGTTTTAGCAGGGATTTTGAGTTTATCTGCTTCATGCTCCGAGTGATTTTAATAGAGAATATTTTTTATCCTTTTTTTAAATGTGAGAAAAAAGTAAAAAGTTTTTTTTAAAAAATAGAGCAGTAGAGCGCAAGACATTTTTTACACCGGCTATGCTCCAGTTTTCAAGCAAAATCTTGTTAATCCACTGTTCTATGCTCAGCTCATGACCCCTCTTTTTTTTTGGGGGGGGGGCGGATTATTGTATATATTTTTTCTCATGCGGAAATTTTTTTTGTAATTGGGGGAAAGGCGAAAAAGAAGGGAAAATAACGTAATTTCCGGAGTAATTAAACTTCTCATATTTTAAAGGAATGAAAACCCCTCCGCCCCTCCCCTTGCCTACAATATTGAATGCTTTCGTGGATAAAATAACGTTGTTTTTACCAAGACACTTACATAACTTCGCTTGACCAGGGACAGTAGTGCCCGCGGGAAGGGGGGGGGGGGTGCAAGTTGCGCCATCAGAACTTTTGAAAAAAAAAAAGTTTTTTCGGAAGATTGTTTATTTGTTGTATGAACCGGATTACTGATATCCAACAAATTTTTAAATAACTGGAATCTGATTCTGCCATTGCATGAAATATCCAGCAATCCGGTATGCTAAATTTGACTATTAAAATTTAGAGTATGATCATGATTTTAAAATGTATCTAAATTATGAACTTACTATGCATTTGCAAGCTGTGGGCTGTGCGGTTTTGGTTTTAAAAATATGTACAGAAATATTTGATCCGGCACTACTCTAACTCCGCGCTGCGCCGTGCTCCAAAGATGAAATAGATTGTATTATTTATCTGCGTTTTGAAATTCATTTTATTGTCTACTAAAAAATTTAAAATATTTCTTAAAAAAATCGATCAGTGGAGCACAATAAACTTCTTTGCTCCTGCTCCATTTCAGTTTATAAGCAAAATCTCGTTGAACCACTAATCCGCTCTAGATCTATGCTCTTGAGTAAAAAAGAAGTTTTGAAAATATTTCACATTATCACTGTGAGAGCGAGGGGCACGGGTCCCCAAAGGTTCTCCTTCTGGTTGCGCCACTGATGCTCCGGTAACTCATCCAAAACGTGCCAGTAAAATTTCCGGGGTTTCAGTCGGCACCATTAAAAAGATTATACATATTTGAAGTTCAAGTTGAAATTATTTATTAAGAAAATGCATCGCGGCAGCATTGCTGAAAAGTTTTATATAATTTTCCAAGATCCGCTTTGAAAGGGAAAGAAAATATAAACCAATAAAATAAAACTTCCGCACAAACCCACGCCCATTAGGCTGAATTAATACAGGGGGAAAAGAAAAGTAAAATAAAAAAAAAAACACTCATCGTAATGTCTCATATCAACCGAACACCCCTATTCCGATAAATTCGAAGCAGACCTGACACATGCGCAAATTCTTTCATGGCTCTACTTTAGCAATATGGACAGTACCTGCTTTGATCCTCAGAGTTCGAAAATAGGTTTATTATATAACAATTTATAGGTACTTACACTTATAATTATTATTTTAATGCAATTTTTAAATAATAAAAGCTATAAAACAGATAAATAATAAAATAGGTAATTTATTAAATATATATTTTAATAAAAACACTTTCGCAGTAATATCCAACAGTAGTACTTAGTTTGACACTGACTTCAAAAAGTAGTTAGGTATCTTATTTGGAAAAAAATATGTATAATATGTATTTTAAAAATATAATACCTATTATGTTACCTAAATTTACTTCGGTTTTATCATAATTATTATATATGTACATACATACCTTTGAGAAGATAATTCGCTTCTGACTCTTCTACTCAAAACAACAAATTATACGTCACAGCCAAAGCACTGGTAAAGACGCCAAATTGTCTTGCGTCGAAAGCAAATTAAAACCTACATAGAAAGATCGGAAGACGGTGTGATATCTTCAAGGAATCTTGGTGAGTTGCACAGCCGCCGTTCACCTGTTCATCACGACACCAGTTACCTCGGCTTTCCAATGAACAACTGAATTATTTTAAAGTTCAAAACTTTAATGTTCCTGAACTCGGAAAACAGAATCAGGGGGCGCTGTCATTTACGCTCATCGTTGATTCGCAGACCATCACGGCGTCACAAGTCAATGTCCACTATGATTAGCGCAGAGCTTGGCGTTCGGTTGTCTCGAGGCACACGCCTTCGTACGTCACTACGCGGTAGATGAAACGAGCCCCTACGGAAATCACAGGAGCTCTCAAAGAACCTATAGTGTCAAAAAGCCAGGCGAGCTGGCGCGTGTGACAATCATTCCGCAGCGACACAAACCAATCCGTTCGGAAGAGAGGGGGGGGGCTTAATTCAGGATAGTCACAACGGCGTCATTCGAGAGCTTCCGATAGAAAGGGTGCCTAATCCTCTTTAATCGATTCAGAATTATTTTTTTTAAATAAACAATATTTGCGTATGGAACTAAAGAGCCGCAGCTTCATGTCCAAAGAGCCGCAAGTGGCTAGCGAGCCGCAGGTTGCCGACCCCTGGCCTAGAAGTGTTAGCCTTAATGATAAAAACATTTTCTCTACATCTACAATTAATTTACTAAAGAAAAGTTTAATATTTAGTACTCTTTTGAACACTTACTTTGAGAGTAAAAGCGGGTGTTTTGAAACATCGTCGACCAGATACGTTCAGTATGTAGGAAATCATGTATCAACATGGCTGTGCATGTTGGGAGTGACGTAACTAGTCAGCCGTGATTGGCCGAGGAGGTAGGCGGATATGCCACATGCCAACCTCTCATTGGTTGCTTTAGAAGTCGGTCGACATTACGTTATGCTAATGAAGGTGTGTATTTAACAGGAAGCTCTGGTTGACGGAAGCACTTCTTCTGTTTTTCTCAACCATGTTGTAACTGCATCGATTGAGCATTAAGTTATCGGCTCCTTGCTTGAAAGAGCCTTTGCTAATGTAGCGTGTGCTATAAAAGCCCGATTTTTGCGATGCTAGTCATATTTTAAAGTTACCAGTTTTTTTGGCTTCAGGTTATTTTAACAATGTTGTAGTTTTTTGAAGTTTAAATAAATGTTATAGTTTTTACAAAGTCTTTTGAATCATTTATCTTCAAGATCGGGCAAGGCATACTTGACTCTTCCGCTAACTCTGCAACTATATTAGATTCATAGGATGCTACAAGTTGCAACTTTGTTATCCAATTTGAATGAACATGATATACTGTTATCATATGGGTTATGAGCCCAGAGAAGTTGAGTATTTCGCCCTGCTTGCTTTTGAAGAGTGATTTTTCAAGATGTGTTCCAGAATACTTCTTTAGGAGGGGCTTATAAGGATCGTCTTCAAGTAAAAGTATGGCTTGTTCCAACATTGTAATAGAAAAATTAAGAGATGATAATTATTCATCTTGGAGCAGTGATATAAAATTCGTGCTAATAGAAAGGAACCTATGGGATATCATCACAGGCAGAGAAGAGCGACCTGTAATCAATGTGGGGGCAGGAGTCACAGCAAAAGACGTTGCTCTATTTAATGCCAGAGAGAGAGGTCGGCTATTGCAGCACTTTACTTGCATGTCGTTGATGACTACTGAAAAATTATAGAGCACTGCGAGGATCCCCAGGAAGCCTGGAAACTTCTAAAAGAAAATTATTTCCCAGACAACAGAACGGTTAAAATGAAGCTATTTTCAGACTTGACGTCCGCAAGAATGGACGAGAATGAGAAAATTAATATCTATGCAGCGAGGTTGAGAAGAATTTATGATCGTCTCAAAGAACTTGAGGCTACATTTTCAGAAGAATTCCTGTTGTACCAACTGTTACGATATCTCCCCTCTTCTTTTGATGGTATTGTACAGAACATTTTAAGAAGAAAGAATGAAGATTTTGTCTTTTCAAAGATCGTGGCTGACCTGGTAGCTGAGGAAGGCAGACTTTCTTTAAGAAGTGAAGATTTGGAATCTTACGCCAAAGCTTCAGTTGCCGTTAAGAAAACCAAAAGAAAAGTCCAGTGCTATTGCTGTAAGAAGTTTGGCAACATCAAAAGAAACTGTCCTGAATTTAAAAGATCTGAAATCCCGAGAAGAAGTCGCAAGGACGGGAATCGCCAGAATTTTCGACAAGTTCAAATGAAAATCGGCGATCACCATCGGCTGAATATTGTGAGTATTCTGACTTTTTTCTTTGTGAAGCTAATTGTTTTATGGACAAAACTTCACAGTGGCTGTTCGATTCAGCGGCCAGCCATCATTTTCCAAGAGACAGAAATTGTTTTCAAAATTTCGTAACATTAAATAACAAAGAAATGGCCGTCGCCATAGAGGGGCAAACCTTCCCAATTGAAGGAAAGGGGGAGATATGTATTTAAGATTTGGTAGCAGAAAAATTGTTTTGAAAGAATTCATGTATTCTCCTAAATTAAGACGAAATTTAATTTCCGGTCCTAAACTGGATCAAGGAGGTGCTAGATTTCACGGGGAAGGGGGAGTCTTGACTGTATCAGATCGAAAAGGCATAATTTTTAAAGCTTTTTTAAATAATGGTGTTTACCATGTTAAACCTAAATATGTGGTTAAAAATTTTCAAATTCTAGTCAATATAATGTAAATTCGCGGGAAAGTCAAAATTCTAGTCAATATAACGTAAATTCGCGGGAAAATCAAAATTCTAGTCATTTTCCTAGTAAAAATGTTAAATTTGAATCTTCGAATGTTGAATCCTTGGACGTTTGGCATAAAAGATTAGCGCACGTTAATGCTGATAGTATTAGAAAAACTAGTAATGCAGAATGCGTTAGGGGCTTGCCAAAATTTAAGATTGAGAAAATTCATTGTGAAGATTGCAAACTAGGAAAATTTAAGAGGGTATCTTTCAAAGCAATTAAGAGAGTAAGGTCTAAGCAACCCCTTGAACTCCTTCACGCAGATGTAAGGAAAAAACGGCAAGTAACTAGAATTTTTATTCAGCATATTAAGAGGGCTGAAAGATTTACTGGATTTAAAGTTAAAGCCATTAGAACGGATAATGGTGGAGAACTCGTCAACAATGAATTTAAAGAGTTTTGTAATAACTTGGAAATTTCCCACGAATTAACGAATCCTTATACTCCCGAACAAAATGGGGTGGCTGAAGTATTTAATAGAACCGTAGCTAATGGGGCCACTGTATTGCTTGAAGAAAGCGGATTAGGCAAAAAGTTCTGGCCAGACGCGATGTTACATTTTGCATACACGTGGAATAGGGTCTGTCATACAGATCAAAGTAAAACTCCATTTGAGCTGTACGGAAAATTTAAGCCCTCCGTTAAGCATCTTAAACCTTTCAGAATTGTAGCATATGTAGGGATACCCAAACAAAAACGTAATAAATTAGATTTGAGAGCTAGAAAAGGGATTCTCATCGGATATGCGTTCAATACAAAGGGTTATCGTATTTACTTCCCGGATAGTGATAACATTGTGGAAAGCATTAATGTTGCATTTAGAGAGAATACATTTTTAAAAGATTCGTTTAAGAGTAATAGCAGTGGAGCGGTGATGGGCCACATCCATTGGAATCATACTAACTTATCTTCAGACGAAGAGGGTTTGATCTACGAAGATGCGAGTCAATTTCAAAATTTAGAAATTCCCGCTACTTCAGAGGATTCGTTAAATTCTACTTTGGAAGATGAAAGTTCATTGAGTGAAAATGATTCAAAACCCCCGAGGGAAGCTACGTGGATCAGAAAAATTGTACCGAGAAGGGATGGATCGCGAGCGGACGTGTATTATTTTGAAAAGGATAAGTCCATGCGGTTAAGATCTTTTCACGATATTAGAAAGTACTGTAATAAAAATTCAATTTGTTTTAAACCACATATTTTTAATTTTCAGGGGAAAAATACTTATCAAGGGGAAGTTGATGGCCAGTCCACGAGTGCTAATTTTTCTTCATGACTAGACGGAAATCTAGTAGTTCCAAACACTTTTAAACAATGTATGAAATCGAAGGAACGCGAAAATTATCTAGAATCTATGGGGGAAGAAATTAAAGTGATGCATGAAAGAGAAGTATGGGAATTAACAGAATTACCAGAAAAGGCTAATTTAATCGGCTGCAGATGGGTTTTCAATATAAAAGAGATGAAGCGGGTGAAATCGTAAGGCTGAAAAGCAGACTAGTGGCACAAGGTCATAAGCAGGTACAAGGTCAGTCTTAAGACGAGACTTTTAGCCCGGTTGTCAATTTCGGCATAATACGTTTTTTTTTCTCCTTCCTAGTCGTGTTTCAAAATTGGGAAAATGTGCAGTGCGATGTCAAGAGCGCGTACCTCTATGCTCCTTTAAAGGAAAATATTTTTATGAGTCAGCCTCCAGGTTTTATTGAAAAGGGAAAGGAAAATTTAGTATGTAAACTTAAGAAAGCTATTTATGGGTTACACCAAAGTGGACGAAATTGGTTTTATGAAATTAACAGCACTTTAACAAATATGGGTTTTAACAAATTTCAAAGATGTAATTGTGTTTATAGTTTTAAATCTAGGGTTATTTTATTACTATATGTTGATGACATAGTTTTTTTTGGGTAAAATAGGAAAGATATTGACTTTATTTTAAACTTATTGAATAAACACTGCGATCTTAAAATTTTGGGAAAAACGAAAAAATCACTAGGGGTAGAGTTTGAAGAATGTGAAAATAAATGAAAAATGCACCAAACAAATTATATAATTGAAATTTGTGAACGTTTTGAGAATTTTAATTTTCCTATTTCTTTGCTACCGATAAGTAAGGGTGTTGTTTATTCGAGTTTAAATTGTCCCCAAACAGAAAATGAGAAACATGAAATGTCTAAGATACCATTTAGAAATTTGTTAGGCTGTCTTTCATTTCTCGCAAATCGAACCTTACCAGATATTTGTTACGCTGCAAACATATTTAGCCAATTTCAAGCAAATCCAGGAATGATGCACTGGATGGGATTACTTAAACTTTTGGGGTATGTTAGTCATACTAAGGATCTCAAACTTAGCTTAAAGTGTAATAAATTACGAATCGTGGGTTACTCAGATGCGGACTTTGCTTCTAATAGGGATGACCGTACTTCATTGGGAGGGCAGTTAATATTGCTTGATAATGCTCCAATTTTATGGCATACATTTAAAGAAAGGAGCATATGTCTATCAACTATGGAATCAGAATTTGTTGCGCTAACAGAAGCCGCTAAAGAATTGCTGTGGTTTGATAAGGTTCTTGGTCAATGCGTTGATTTTGGCATTAATGTTCAAGAAAAGGTAAAATCATTGTTATTGGTAGATAATGAGGCAACTATTAACTTCTGTAAATCTCCTATTGAGAATTACCATTCTAAGCACATAGATGTTAAATTATTTTTCATAAGAGACCTATTATATCAAGACATTTTTAGTATTAAATTCGTCAGTAGCGAAGATAATCGATCTGATATATTCACGAAACCTCTTCCCAAGGCAAAACTTGCAAAATTTTGTGACAGCATTTTTCATTAATTTTTTTTTGAATTTGTAATTGTAGGGGGGTAATATATTTATATGTAAATTTAAATTTTCGATATTACAATGAATTTTTGAGGAATTTTAAATTTTATGAGATTGAATTACTGTGTCGAGAATTAAAAGCTTATCTGCTAAGGGTTCTTGATATGATTTAATTCTCTAATGGTTTTCGGAAAGTTATTTTTGTTAGTTATAGTTGATAGTTGAATCGCGAGTTAACAATTTTTCTTAGTTGAATAATGTTAATGCAAATACTAGTCAAAGATATACATAACTTTTTTAATGCCATGCTTTTAGAGAAAAGAAATATATGTTATAATTAGACAGCTTATTTACTTTTTTTTATTATAATTGTCGGATCTATTTTTAATGCAACTGAACCTGTTAGTGTTACTTTATTTGTAAATATGTATTTTAGATTAAGCTATTTATCTGAAGATGAACTGTAATACATGAAGCTGTATGGAAAGCAAGAAGAATTGTTAATTGTGATCAACTAGTGATGTTTTTATTTCATTTCTAAAGTGATAGAATGGAACTGTAAGGCATGAAGCCAAATTTTTTTTGCATTTAACTTGTCAGATGTAGAGAGGAGAGGCATTGTTAGCGTTAACGCTAAAAACATTTTCTCTACATCTACAATTAATTTACTAAAGAAAAGTTTAATCTTTAGTACTCCTTTGAAAACTTACTTTGAGAGTAAAAGCGGCTGTTTTGAAACATCGTCGACCAGAAACGTTCAGTATGTAGGAAATCACGTATCAACATGGCTGTGCATGTTGGGAGTGACGTAACTAGTCAGCCGTGATTGGCCGAGGAGGTAGGCGGATATGCCACATGCCAACCTCTCATTGGTTGCTTTAGAACTCGGTCGACATTATGTTATGCTAATGAAGGTGTGTATTTAACAGGAAGCTCTGGTCGACGGAAGCACTTCTTCTGTTTTTCTCAACCATGTTGTAACTGCATCGATTGAGCATTAAGTTATCGGCTCGTTGCTCGAAAGAGCCTTTGCTAATTTAGCGTTTGCTATAAAAGCCTGATTTTTGCAATGCTAGTCATATTTTAAAGTTACCATTTTTTTTTGTTTTCAGGTTATTTTAACAATGTTGTAGTTTTTTGAAGTTTAAATAAATGTTATAGTTTTTACAAAGTCTTTTGAATCATTTATCTTCAAGATCGGGCAAGGCATACTTGACTCTTCTGCTAACTCTGCAACTATATTAGATTCATAGGATGCTACAAGTTGCAACGTTGTTATCCAATTTGAATGAACATGATATACTGTTATCAAGAAGGAGGTGCAATTTGGTCATCGTTTTCCGCACTGTTTATAGCTTCCAAGATATCTCTATCTTCTAGAGGTCCTGAAGTGATCAGTTCAGACTCAATATTCACGTATTCCTCACAATTGGTGAGGCTCCCCCAGGTACAAGGGGAATAGGGGAATCTTCCAGGAATACTTTCCAGAAAGGACTTGATTTATCCATGAAGAAACATCACTGTAAAATTCTCAGAATTGTGCACCGTGAAAAAATACCGGAAGAAAAAGTTAAAAAGAATACAAAATGGAGGTCAAGTTACAGGGGCTCCTGGAAATTGTGTGTGAAGTTAGAGAGTTTTTCACCCATTGAAATTAGCATTGGGCCAACCATTGGGGGAAAAAATGTCGACTTACCGAGGTAGTCGACTTATCTACGTGTCGAACTACCGAGGTTCAACTGTAGTACTAAAACTGTTTATTTTTAAACTTCCTTGTAAAACTGCAAAAATGGACTTAAGATACTGTGGCTTTCAGGTAGAGAAATGTGTGGGAAAGCCTGTACAAAACTATATACAGTAGAGTGCTGAACACTCAGCACTTGATAACCCTGCAGTGTGGATAACTCATCCTGCAGTGCGGATTTTTCATCCAATGGCGGGATGAAAAATTTCCCATGCAGACATTACACATTTCTTTAAAATAGAGTTGTCAGTTTTTGCAATGTTAGCTAGTCAATTACACTATGCAACAAATTTGAACTTTTTTTTGTCCTTTAGATGAAACTATGTGATTCTATATAAACAAAAGGTGCTTGAGTCAAATATCTAAAATAAAATGGTTCATCACGTACCATTTTTGCTGGAGACCCACTTCTCATATTTATACAATTTGGTTATAGAAGAATGTAACTCTGGCTTTACTTATTGAAAACATAAACGGTAAAATGATTTTTTTTGGCTGATTCTTCTTGTGGGCATCTATTGGTGTGCCCTGATAACAGATTAGCAATATTCAATTCGTATACTTCCATTCTATTGACCGCTGAAATGCTTTTCAAACAGAGCTGTCCTGATGAAACCTTTCCCCATGCTCATAATTAATTGCACCAAGGTTTTGAGAAAATAAGTCCATATGGGAGTCCAAAAAGTGTAGTTTTTATGGAATATAGCAACCTAATAATACACAAGCATTTTATCATGTCACCAGCAAGATTTTCGTAGTTTTCAGCTTTCTCATTTCCAAGGAAACGTGAGCGCACTGATTTAAAGGACAGCCAGGCAGATTTTTCGGCTTCTGACTGTTTCTTTTCATAATCTCCATCATGAAAGGACTTCCTTAAGTTATGGGCCAATAAAAATCCTCTATTTTACTATTGCCTCAGATAAATTTTTGAATTTGTTTCTGAGATGCAAGAAAGCCACTCCTTCTCTGTCCAGAGCTTTTACAAATATTTCGATAAACCAAGTTTAATGTGCAATTGTGATAAAAAGACACATTGTAGATTTACAAGTGGCACATTTGATATGTATTTGACACTTGTTTTTTTGTAATTTTGAAATTTCCTTTGTGTTTGCAGAATATGCTACAGGAATGAATAGGGAAAAAAATACTTAGCTGGAGGAGCACTGATAAACAAGCGCCACTCTGCTGAATTGTGCTCATGTCCTAATGCTTGAAATAGTACATTCACATCACAGCAACATTGTATTTTTTTCTTTTTCCTGAAAATATTCTACAAAATGCCTTTGTCGTCTGATAAGACTCGACACTTCATGAAGTAGATAAAGCTTTTGTTGCCAAAAATGTCGCTAAAGTAGCCCAACTTCATTAAAGTGGTCTCTAGAATGACAGCGATCTCACTATCAATGAGAAAGTTATTATTTATAATAAATTAAGTCGATAAATTACAAAAATATGCACATTTATCCAGAAAATACGTAACAAGCTAAAATGAGGAATTTTGTGAAAATGGTACATTATAGGCAAAATATAATTACAGATTCGTAATTTTTAGCCAAAAATGCATAAGACACAGACATTTTAATCCAAAAGACATTTTTCGTGTTGTACAGTGTTATCAATATGGGCAGCTGTATGCCTTTATAAAGTTTTTTTTTTTTGTTTTATCAGGTAATGTTATTGAAGGTCTGTCTTATCAGGTAAATTACTGTACACTGTGTATTAATTAATTTTCATTTCTATGTTATTAAGTCTTATGCTTTCATAAAGTACATAATTTTCCTTTGTTAAAGGGTATTTCGGCAGCTTGTTCTCTGTTTCATTCTCAAGCAAACAATACAAAACAAGTACAGTACCATATTTTCTGAGGAAATACTTATATTTATTTGTTTTTAACCGCATTATCACTAACTTGGCATTTCCACAAACACAGCTACCTTTACTCCACAGTTGGGAGAGCTTTTGGGACTCTTACTATACCAGGATTAAATCATATAAATGCTTTTACTTCTGTAAGTAATTTGAATTCAAGTCTTGTTGGTCATTAGGGGGAAGCTGAGGGCAGGAAGCTGGAAGGCAAGCTCATGAATAGAAAATGGTTGTAGCATGCGTACCCACCAGAAAATTTCGTACGAACACTTTTTTATATTGTTTTGATCTTATTTTAAGTATTCTACACCTTGTTTTATGGAGAGTACATAATTTACTAGTAATGACATAATTAGTAATTTAGAACTTGTGTATATGCCCAAGTAATTAGTGAAAAAATTTAAAAGTTATTTTTATTTGTAGCAATGATTGTTGAATGTTTTGCATTCTTTGCCTTAGAGCAAAAGTTAGACTATGCAACAAACTTTGTTTCTAATTGAAATTTGTGATTAAGATTAGCTGTGTTGTACTGATTTAAGCTTTTTCTTCATAATTAATAATGTAATAATTAAATTGTTTAAATAATAATCAATAATCTGAAATGAAAAATAATGATCTAAAAATTTTAATTTTTGTGACATCCCAAAAAACTTCATGATGGTGAAGCTACAGGCACAATTTCAGTTTGCCCATCCAGGTTGTTGTTGTTGTCGTGTCCTCATGCATGGTGAGGAAGAATGGGTACGCTGCTCCCGAGTCTAATGGGGCCCTAATAGGCAGGAATCCGATTTCCGCCCCTTTGAAAAGTCTTAATTTTTTGAACTAACTTCCAGATGAGAGACCGTCACCTGTGATTGGCACCCCCAGAGGTAACATTTCACTTCGTAGGACATTGGAGCCACGACCCATTTAATGTGCACCAGCTCCCTTTAGCATACATGGCCCAACAGGAACCAGCCGCGAGAGGTTGTCACTCTCCCAAACACTGACCTAAGTCGATGTTGCTTCACTTTCAGTGTTCTGCGGGAACCGAGCTTCTACCGACTGGTCCACTGCAGGACTGCCCATCCAGGTAATGACATACAATGATTTTTACTTAAACACCAAATAACTTCATACCATAAGGGAAATCAATAACAATCTTGTTTTACCATTAGCTGATGGATATGGGAAACACAAAAAAAAAAAAAAAAAAAGACTTACAATAAAGTACTTAAAACCCCTTAATTACACTTACTGAGTTAAATGGGGGCATTAAATTGACTTTCCTGCTTGTTTGACTGAAAAACCCAATGATATCTGAGGGCTACAGATGCGAGTCTATGGGGTCGGTGAATGCATGGCGCATGTACATCTGAGGGCTGTGGCCTTCAGACGTAAGTTTTATAGAAGCTTTAACTTAATTTTGCACTAAAGAGGTGCAAAAACTTTGATTTAGAAATTATCCAGTAGAAGCAGTAACACAGTGTCAGACTGTCAAGACTGTTTCATGGTAGATTATAGCAAAGCAGTGCTGTGCCAGTCAAGACAGTTAAGAGAAGCTTTAAAATAAACTTTTTCTCTCCAAACATTAAATAGCTATAAAATTATTAAAACAAATTCTTCTTATAAATAACTAAGAAAATTATATTTTAAATTATTTAAAATTTGAGAACAATTGGCAGCTTATGCGGAAAGTCTCTGCTTTTGTCCTTAATGCACTGATATAATCTTAAAAGATGAGCTATCTTCTCTGTTGCACTGAAAGTGTTAAGAGGGCACTTGATCGTCATTGGGGATGGATAACCACCAATATACACCAATATACTTACTTTTACAATTCTTAGCATCAGGATGGCCTTCTCCATAATGCTTCACCAACTCTAAAGGGAAAATAATGAAAACTTACTAATCTGACAGAGGCATCTAACAAATAAGTTTAACTTATTGCTGAAATAAAATTAGATAGGATGCTTGAAATTAATCAAGTGCAATTTTAGAAGATATTTTAAGCGATAATTAAAATGATGTTTAAAAATAATTTTGTTTTTTGCTTAATTAATCAATTAATGTTTTTTTTGCAGCAAACAGATTAAATGACTTAATCTAAATAAATGATAATAACTAATACATAAATACAATGATTACTGTTTGTAGGAGGGGAATTAGCAGTCTTTACTTTTATTAAATTGCAGTACATGAAAATAATATATATATATATATACACATATATATATATATATGCAAACTAGCGGTACCCGCATGGCGTTGCCCATGCTGAGAGTATAAAAAACGTTGCCAGCCGCCATGTCCTTGATATGAATGTAAAAAAGTCGCCTGACGTGCTGTTCTAGCTAAGAATATAAAAAAGTTGCATGCGGCGCTCTCCGCGCTAAGAATATAAAAAATATCGACTGCGGCATAAAGCCTGTAGTGTTTGAAAAACATCGTCTGTCTATTTGTCAAAAAAAAATAGACATTGTCAACGCATGAAAAAGTGCTATAACATATAAAAGGATCAGTTAAGAAAACTTAGGAACAATCCCGTCAGTAGGGTCAGATTTGTCACCAAAGGGTAATTAAAACCGTCAAATTGTAGCACCGCATACAAAACGATGACGTATCCCCATTCTCCAAAGTTACAATCCACCAAATTAGCATAAATTGTATGAGGCTTGGTGGATATTCCAGGAGAGCGGGGTATACAAGTGCGTCTCAGGACTCGACTTCGTTCGTACCTGCTCACTTACCGCGTCGCTTTTTTCAGGAGCTTGTTTTTGAGACCATCAGTATTGGCAGATGGCTGCCATGCTCGGCAATTGTTTTTCGGTTTGATGTTTTAAGTGTCTATAAGAAAGTGTTAGCTGTTTTTCCCGGTTGCCTCAGTCAAAATCTTTGTTAGTCAATTATGATGATTTTTGGTTAATATACGTTATTTTATTTTAAATTAAATGTAATTGTGCCGTACCAATAAAAATATTGGTTGATTTTAATTTTCGTCATTTCTCATGATTATACACACTTTGCTAGTACTTCGGATTTTTTCAGAAGAATAGTATAAGATTTGATTTTTATTATCAAATGGGCATCTTGCTACGGTGAAAATTGCTTTTATTAAAATGATACAAAAATTGAAATTGCTATGGCCGTGGGCGGAAATGTGTGAGAACAAGATTTCGATGTTTGGTTAAAAGAACTGATATTCATTTTTTTTAACTTGCTGCTATCTTATGTCTGGAATGGCTAATCCTACAATCACTATTGAAAAGCATAACGGCACGAATTATACATCGTGGGCCGCTGATATGCAATTTGTTCTCATGTAGAGAAATGCATGGGACATCGTTACGGAAAATGAGAAATTACCTGTCATAAGCATAGAATTGGGGGTAAACGAGAAGGATGTCAAGAGGTTCTTAGCGAGACAACGAGCCGCACTGTCTCTGTGTCAAATTTTAAATGCTTTTCTTGGATTTAGGAAAATTCGTAGTCTTGCAAAGTCACAAATATTCATTGTGACGTATTTCCCGATGTTAAACACGTGCTTGCATAACGTCATAAGATGACGATGCTTGATTGTGATTGGTCGGCTTTCTAACATCGAGAAATGCGAGGATGGAGTGTCATGCAAATGCGCCTGACTATTTAAATGCATGTTTGGCCAGGTAACCCTGTTCTTTCCATTCTATTCATTCTGACTTTTCTGGCAATTCACGATGTTTGTGGAACAGGTTGTTCCGTCATCTCCAGTTGGCTGCTATGATTTTTTACCGCTATAAGAACAACTTTATTGCTATTTAATTTAAAACTCATCATCTGTAAATATATTCACCAAGGCCATCCTATAAATTTTCACCAAGGAGGAATAAAATTAATTTAAAATGAAAAAATGTATCTCTCTTCCATATGTCTGCACAAACTTCAATTTTTAAGTCTACTCTGCAAATGATAAAAATGGATTATTTTTCGATTCTTCAAGACATATATATGAATATATGAACTATATATGTATGAGCGGTGCAGAGCATCTCACTCATTGGCGATATGCTCTGCATCACTTACTCTTTGAGACAAACCAACACTGACAAGTCCTTGTCTCATTCTCAAACTTAATGAAAAATTTTTTGATTTGTAAACCTTTCAAAAATATTTTACTACATTTCTGTTATATATTGCTTTACTTAAATTATTGCTGCTTTGCACATATTTAGGTGATATGTGTTTATTTTTCCATTTGAATTTTCTTCAAATCTGTCTTTATATGTACAAGGTGGGACCCAATAATAATCAGAATAGCATTGCCGTGGGCGGAGCTTTTGTAGTATGCATTTCTTCCACGAGACGTTAGATAGCGCAATTCATTACCAGTTCAGTGCCATCTGGGATATTGACGTGGCTTGTGCTGTTGGTCTGCAGTGATTTTTTTTGCTGGCGCTACTTTGTTCTTGTTTCATTTTTTAGGATTGCAAGTTTAAGTTAACAATGTGCAGCCATGAAATTTTGTTTTCTACTCAGTAAAAAGGCTTCTGAAACTGTTTTAATGTTGAAAACAGCTTACAAAGTTGACACTATGGAAAAAACTCAAGTGTATGAGTGGTTTGCACGGTTTAGAAATGGCGACATGTCGATTGATGACAAACCTCGTTGTGAATGCCCATCAACTGTTCGAATGGACGAAAATGTTGGAAAAATTCGAAATCTTGTGCTCACAGACCGTCGATTGACAATTGATCAACTGTCAGTAAGTAGTGGGTCAATAAAAAAAACGAGGAAGGAGCTGTAAGCCATTTCTACAGATGAGTACAAAATATGTTTCGAACAGTGGAAGCACTGGTGGGACAAATGTATTAGTTGTAATGGAGAGTATTTTGAACGGAATGACGTTGTTTTGTAAAAAAATTGAAATTAAATATATTTTTAAAAATAATTCTGGTTATTTTTGGGTCCCCCTTGTATATATATAATCACCCTTTCAGGTGGAGAAACTGAAATCAAAATTCTCATGTGGCTATGGTACCACACTCATTGTGGTGCCGCTGAAAGAGATGGTACCAATCTTTCTGGGAAGTACTAGGTTTGAATTGGCAGAAACTAACAGCAGCCCATTAGAAATTAAAAAAAAAAAAAAAAATGAAAATATATGTATATATATATACACTGATGGAAAAAAAATCCCAACACCAAGAAATAATTACTGTAGAGTAATGAAATTTCAGCAATACATTTATATAGGTAACATACGTAATTGATTACAATTTCAAGATCACAGGTTAATTTAAGCCCGAGAAGAGCCATTGCAGAAGTGAAATACAGGTACATTAATAACCGGTGTAACCGCCAGAATTTTGAATGCAAGCATACAAACGTGCATGCATTGAATCATACAAGTGCTGGATGTCCATTTGTGGGATGGAATTCCATGCCTGCTGCACTTGGTCGATCAATACAGGGATGGTTAATGCTGGTTGTGGATGACGCTGGAGTTGTCATTCAATGATGTCCTATACGTTCTCAATTGGAGACAGATCTGGTGATCTGGCAGGCCAAGGCAACATGTCGACACCCTGTAGAGAACGTTGGGTTACAACAGCAGACTGACGTACACATTTGCTGTCAGGGTGCGTGGGATAACCACGAGAGTGCTTCTGCTGCCATAAGAAATTGCTCAACAGACCACAACTCCAGGTGTAGGTCCAGTGTGTCTAGGCCGCAGACAGGATGGCTGCAGCTGCTCACCTGGCCTCCTCCCAACCAACACACGGCCATCACTGGCACCAGGGCAGAACCGGCTTTCATCAGAAAACACAACAGATCTCCACTCCGTCCTCCAATTAGCTCTAGCCTGACACCACTGACGTCGCAAACGGCAGTGGTTTGGCGTTAGTGGAATGCACACTACAGGACGTCTGGCTCGGAGCTGTCCTTGAAGTAACCGATTGGTAACAGTTCGTTGTGTCACTGTGGTGCCAACTGCTGCTCGAATTTCTGCTGCAGACACAGTACGACTCGCTACGGCCATACGCCGAACACGGCGGTCTTCCCTCTCAGTAGTGCCACGTGGCAGCCCGGAATCCGGTCTTCTTGAGGCAGTGCTTTCCCTTGACCACTGCTGCCAACATTCATGCACAGTGGATGCATTCCTGCCAAGCCTTTCTGCAATCTCGCGGAAAGAAAACCCACCTTCTCGTAGGCCTATTACACGACCTCGTGCAAACTCAGTGAGCTGTTGATAATGGCTTCGTCGTCTTCTTAAAGGCATTGTGGACTAACATCAACTCTCTACATCAAATCTCGACGCTAAAGAACACTCAGGAACGTTACAGCGCGTATTTAAAGCAAACCGGATTTGCATCTTCCGTGTGTCGCTACTAGCGTCACACTGATGCGCCGAGCGCAAAATTTGAATCGACGTCATCTTTCAGATGTATAAACACGCCTACCAAATTTCGTTTCGCTAGCACTACTCCTTCTTGGTGTTGGGATTTTTTTTTCCATCAGTGTATATATATATATATAAACAGTATGTAGAATTTGAAAATGGTAACCAATGAAATAGTATAGAAATTAACACTAAGCTTTCGTTTTTGTTTGGAAATATCATGGATTTAATTTAGATCATTAATAAAATATGTGGTTGAAATATGTTTCACTGATCATGCTCTGACAGACTTTTCATTTCTGAACTTTAACAGCAGCTTAAATTTCGGTTTGGATGTATTTTTGCATATTACAAGCTAACACACATTCACATGAAAACACAGTATATTTTAAACTCTGTATCTATTTTTCATACTTGAGTACCTTTTATAACTTCAATAATGCTTGTAAATAACGTTTTCAGGGTTCCCACCAAGAATATGATACAAAAAAAGTGAAAAAAGTGACCAGTTAAGAAAAAAAAAGTGACTAAAAAAGTGATCAATTAAAAAAAAAAAGTGACCAAATGAGAAAAAGCTTTGAGCTACCACTAAAACACATGTAGAAAAAAAGTTTATAGGTTTTTAAGCATAAAAAAAATATACCATTACATTTATTTTCTTCACATGCAAAAATTCCATCTAGAACTATGTGAGCTTACTTTCGTACATTCCAACTTCCGATTTATACTCTTGCTATCTCTCTCTCTAAATTCTCATATAGCTCTAGTTCTTGATTACTTCAAATGTACTGTTTTCAATGGTTAATACATATTCATTCACTCATTAATTAATTTACCCGTTCATGAATTTGTACACTTATTTATTTTTTCACTCATTCATTTATTTATTCCTTTATTCTTTCACTCATTCAGTTATTCATTGATTTATTCTTTCACTTATTCATTCATTCCTTGAGAAATATCCCTAAAAATCCCGGTCAACAAATTTCATAAAAAAATAGGCTTACTTATAGTTCAAGTTGAACTTCATATCTGTACATGTTCTTTGGCCTAACATCTTTCCGATAAAGTTTGTTCCAAGCGAATCCGTCGGCTAGATCAGGATTTATATAGGATTGAAATTTCCCCGTAGGTGCTAATGTTAATTTTTTTGAACTGTTCAAAAAGGAACAAAAATTGTTCAACTCTAAAAAAATATTTCACACCGAGAGCTTCTTCCAATAAGCTTGTCCATACGAACTTGGATCAGCCTAGAGTTTACATAATGTGCTTTATTTTTGCCCATAGGAGCTAATATTAAGATTTTTTTAACTGTTCAAAATTAAACGAAAAATTGTTCGAACGAAAAAGTAAAATATGGAAATGAGATGTCCTGGCCAAGATCTTTTGAATGGGTCAATTTTCTCAAAAGTTATGGGGGGGGGGGGGGTGACCGACAGACGTACATTTTGCCCATCTCAAAACCGTACTTTCAAATTTTTCATTCCTTATTTAATTACTTCTTTGACTTTTCTTTATTTTTAATGATATTTTTATGATACATTAAGCCTGTTTTCACACTTTATTTATTTTTTGGGAAAGTAGGCTAAAAACAGCAGAAAGTTCAATCCTTAACTAATCTTCCATAATAACATCACTATCATCTTTAAAAAAAAATCATTTTAAGAACCCAATGGTTTTTCATCAGACACAGAAAGAAAACAGTCATACATATATATGCCAGGGGTGACGATAATGCTAGCAATCTACAGAATCAACTTTATTTTTTAATGTGTGAAACAAGAAAAGTTATTTTAAATGTTTTATCACAAAAATAAAATTAATTACAGGTAATAAAAACATTTAGAATATCAGAGGAGCATGTGCAAAATATTTAAAACAATTAGATAAATTAAAGGTATGTGTATACAAGGAATATTTTAATCCTTTATTAAAAAATTTAATTCAGAACATTCTTTGATACCAAAATTAAAACACCAAAGCTAAGTACAGTGAAACCTGTGTAAGTTGAGCACTTGCGGTGCAGCACTTTAATGTTCAACTTACAGAGGGTGAGGTAGAGGGTGAAGGGCTGATTCCGTTCCTGAAAAAAGGGGTCAGCTTAAACAGGTGGTCAACTAACAAAGATGGGCAACTTTACAGATTTTACTGTACTTCAAATGCATGCTAGTGCAAGGCTCAAAAGAGAAAAAAAGTTTAATATTTCAAAATTTGCTTTCATTGGGATTACTACAGAAATAAATTTATCTATATATATAAAATGAACTTTTGACGTTGTGGCTGCGCGCTCTACAGCAAAATCTACGCAACGTACGATTACAAAATTTTGCACAAAATTCTATTATAGCCTGATGCTTTGCAAGACGAAGCCGTTTTTTTGAAATTCGACCTACTATTTTTTAAAATTTAACAATTAACTATTAATTTTCCAGTATTTTCTTTACTCCTTACGAGCTGTTTCAAGAAATGAAGTGAAGTGGATTAGAAATTCCGCGGTTGAATGTAAACAAAACATCGTTTGAGCCATGAGGCGAGGCCAAGTGCCTTGCATGTAACGAAAATCAGTGTTTTAACTGACCCATTTTGAAAAGTATTTTGTGATTTGATCGATTATTTTAACGAATTTATTTTTTAATGATGCCTAACACAATCCATTAAAAATTGCAGTTACCAAAAGTTTACATCAGTAGCATATAATGATTACTGCATGGGTGATTCTGATCCGAAATTCTCCGACGTTTCCGAAAATTGTCGAGCACCTTTTCCGAAAGTTTTAATAAAAATAACGGTTTTCCGAGAAAATTTTAATGTATTTAATCATAAGATTTCTTTTACAATTAATATCTGCTTCTCTTGCTACCTACAAACAAGCAAAATAGTTAGTACTACTTTTAAAAAAATTCAATACAATTTTTTTCAGAAAAAAAAAAAACGTCTGGAACATAGTAGACCTTTCATTTAATTACTTAAAGAATTATTTTTGAGCTTATATATATATTAGGGTGGCCCTTATTTTTCAACTTTCGAAAAGCTTAGCTCCCAACCCCCTATCTTGTTCCAATCAACAAAAAAATGATATGTGCAAAATTTTAGCTTAATCGGACTTCATTCTGGCGGCCCTCATCGACCATGAGTTTTTGAAATTGTCATCTGTAAAGTTATTTTTCAAGATATTACTGTTATTTAATATTTACTGTATAAATTTGTGTGAAGTTTTTGATAGGTGCAAAATTACTGATAGAAATGCAGTTTTCATATTAATGGCTGCTGCAGAAGCTCTCGGGCATAATACTGAACAGCTAGTAATAAATCGTACCTCTTTTCAAAATCTCAGAAAAAAAGTTAGGGAAGAAGAAAGCCAGAACAGATTTAAATTAGGCAACTGCCAAGAATTAGTGTTACACTGGGATGGAAAGCTGCTCCCAGCACTAATAGGTGTAGAAAAGGTTGATAGACTGGCAATAACAGTCACCTTTCAAGGCAAAGAGCAACTGCTGGGAGTGCCTGAAATCCCAACATCTTCAGGAGAAGAGTAGGCGTTCTCTGTTTACCGTGCAGTCGAGAAATGGAGTATAACTAACAGAATTCAGGCACTTTGCTGTGATACTACAGCAAGCAATCCAGGCCGAATAAATGGTGCCTGCATAAATCTAGAAAAGGTGTTCAATCGTGACCTGTTGTACCTCCCTTGTCGTCATCACATTTTTGAATTAGTTTTGAGAAGCTGTTTCGACTTGCTGATGGATGCAATTACTGGTCCAGACATGCCACTTTTCAAAACATTTAGAGAAACTTAGGTTAAAATTGACAAAAATGTTTACATAACTGATAAAAATGAAGTGCCTTATGATGTCTGCTCTACCATTATTCATTTTATTGAAGATCAGCTTGCTACTCATAAACAACTGCGGAATGATTATTGAGAATTGTTGGAGTTAACAATGATCTCTCTTGGAGGCATTCCAAAGAATGGCATATCTTTTCATATACCAGGAGCTGTAAGGAGCTGTCATGCTAGATGGATGTCAAAAGCAATCTATGCATTTAAAATATTCTTAATTCAATATCAATTTAAATTATCTTATAGGGAGAATAATTCCTTAAGAAGAATATGTATTTTTCTTGCTCAAGTGTATGTTCGAGCATGGTTCTTGTCACCAGATGCAATTAAAGCACCCTATCATTGTTTTCTTTTCATGTATCAATTGCTAAATTATCAGGCTATTGATCCAGATATCAGGAAGGCTACTGCAAAAAAATTTTCACAGCATCTCTGGTACTTTGTTCCCGAAACTGTGGCTCTTTCCTTTTTTGATGACAATGTTCCAATAGATGTTAAGACAATTATGGCTCAAGATATGCTGGAGGTTGAATTAAGTGAAGAACAGGAAGAAGATACAAATCAATTTAAGCGATACATTCTTCACCCAAACTGTTTTTCATCATTTTCAAAAATCAAGTTTCCGTCTTTTGTAACTTCTAGTACAAAAAATTTCTTCACGAGATTTTCTATCAGCTCCAATTTTCTGTACAAAGACCCTTCAACATGGAAAGATGATGTTGGTAGAATTGAAAAACTTCAGACCATCATTGTTGTGAATGACGTTGCAGAAAGAGGTATCAAACTCATTCAAGATTATAATAACATTCTTAAAAAAGATGAAGGCTGAGAAACAATTTATATTACAAATTGTTGCCGGAGAGCGTAAAAAAACCCCAACTGCTACTAAATCCTCACTTATGAACAGGGTTCGTGATTTTTTGATTTTTAAAAAAAAATTAAAAAATTAGGATTTTTTAAATTTAAATCAGATTTTTTTAATTTTTTTAAAGGACCCAAAATATTTTGGATATTTATTATGTTACATTCATAGAAACAATATGGCATCTTAATCAATATGCAAAAACACACTTTAAGCTATTTTCACAGCAATAAATATTTTTTAATAGTAATAATGATAAAAAAATTTTAATACAAATGCATGACTGAAATGAAACTTAACCCTACCAGGAATAATAGTACACTCCTAAGTACAGAGAAAATGAGCAAATTTAATCTGAATCATTTTGCTGTTGAAAGCTGAAAAAAAAGTACCAATTGTTCCAAAAGTACCACTTAAGTTTTACATTGAATGTACTTTAATCATTTTTCAGTTTTATAAATAAAAAAGCCTGAAATATTTTTACCCATTTTGAAAATCATATGCTCCCACCATTACTAAAAACTGAAACTTTTTGTTTTAATCAAGTATCTTTATTGAAAACTTCTATGATAAAAAATATTTTAGAAGGAAGAAAACCTTAAGCTATTAGGGGACGTGGATGAAACTTTAAGGATATATATTCTAAATTCTAACAATTGTTGTTTTAAACACTATCATTCTGAATTATTTACTGTGTGGCATTGATTAAATTGATCTAAAATATTATGAATTGTAATTTGAATGATTGAATGAATTATGCTTTGCTGTTAGGAAGCTTGAAGAATATTGTAAAATTTGAAAAAATATATTGTCAAATTAAAATAATAGTAATTAATTTTAACCTTATGAAATATGTTATGCGCACAGACAGATGGACCTAGCAAGTTTTGTTTGAAACAGTAGCTGTAATTGCAACATATTTCATTTTTACAACACTTCCTAACATAGTAAAATCAATGATTTTTTTAAAAAAATCACTTAATTTAAATCAATGATTTTAAAAAAAATCACTTGATTTAAATCACGATTTAAATCAAGCCGATTTAAATCAACGAACCCTGCTTAAGAAAAAATAGTATTTATTGTTATTTCGCTTTCATTATGTTGTAATTCTATGAAAAGTATTATAGAAATAAAAACACTTTGCTCTTATCGAAGTTATGTGATTTGTTTTTAAAAATCAAATGTCTCAATTTTTCATGCTGTTTTGAATTTTTTTTAAAATTTACTTTGGGGAAATTTGATTTGAAATGTTTTTAAACAATTGCTGGGAAGACCAGGCAATTCCACATACATTTCTCAAAGAAGTAACGGACAAGCTAGGAGCTAGGGAAGAATATACATATTTGTAATGGAATTAAACAATATGCATTACTTCGAGCTCTTTGAGGGTCGCCTAAATGTTAAATGATTAAGCTGAAATTTTGCATAGCCCTTTTTTTTCATCATTTGAACAGGATCAGGGGTTGGGAGCAGCAAAATTTTAACCTTCAAAAAATTACATATGGTTAAGGGCCACCCTAATATAGATATATATATATTTGCAATGTATTGTTGTGTTGAGAGGGGAGGGGATTAATTATCTACATACTTTGTTTTAAATTGATGGTGCATACTTTTTCCCAAAATTTTGTCTGAAGTTCCGATTTTTGTTTTTGCTTGAAATCACCCATGGTTTACTGGAGAGGTGAAAAATTTCTTTTTGAGAGGTGATTTTCTTTCTTAAAATGTTGTTGTGCCTACTTAAACAATATATATCGATTTCAACTGTTATTATTCAATTAAGTGGCTCGCCCAACCAGTTTAATTCAACTGGGCTAAAAAATTTAATATGTTAACAGATTATTGAACTTATTAGTATCATAGTATCTATTCATAAAAATAATATTCATTAAATGCAAAAAACAAGTAGCAAACAACTTTCACTCAATCGATGAATAATTTAATTTTCCTTTTGAACATGTTGACGGGGGCATTGCTTTAGTGGTGAATTTATAGGGGCGGACGGTTGCAACCTCCCATGATACACACATTCAAAATAAAATAAGTATGTTATTTTTAAATACAGAATTTTTAAAATAATTGAGGCATTATGTAAATTTGTAATGTTTGCTTAATGTTTTGTGATTATTTAAATATTCATTATTATTTCTAAATATACTCACTCGAGTAAATGTGCATCGTTCACATAATTTTTCAGACTTCGCCTTTCATCATTTGTAGTAAAAAAGTATAACATTTACAACAATTTCAAGAATTCATCATTTATCGTTATTCTATCATATTATATGTGAAAAGTTTTCATATCTAAGTAAAACCCCGATTTAACATTCCACCAATCTACGTTTTACCCGCACTGGGCCAAAAAATTTAAGATGTTAACAGATTATGAAACTTATTAGTAACAAAGTATCTATTCTTAAAAATAATATTCATTAACTGCAAAAAAAAAGTACTAAACAACTTTCACTCAATCAATGAAGAATTTTATTTTCCTTTTGATCATGTTGACGGGGCATTGCTTCAGTGTTCACATAATTTTCAAGAATTCGCCATTCATCATTTGTATTAAAAAAGGATAGCATTTACAACAATTTCAAGAATTCATCATTTATCATTATTTTGTCATATTATAAGTGAAAAGTTTTCATATCGACAGTGAAACCCCAATTTAACATCCTGCCAATCTAAGTTTTCCAGCATTTTACGTTTTTTTTCATCAGGTCCCTGTTTTTCCATATCCTAATTGATGTTAAAATATCCCAGATTCTAAGTTTGTTACTTAATTAACTTTCACTCGATCAATAGAGAATTTAATTTTACTTTTCAACATGTTGGCGGGAGCACTGCTTCACTGAAGAATTTGTAGGGGCGGGGGGTTACAATCTCCAGAGGCGTAGCTAGGGTTTTCAGCGCCTGGGGACAACTGAAGAATTTGCGCCTCCCTGTGCCCCTGGGGGCCTAGGGGCTCCCTAACAGGAATTTAAAAAAACTTTTATGCTTCCTAAATGATAAAACTCTAAAAAACAGCCCTTTTAACTTTCATTTTTAGTAGAGACCATTCACTTCTAAGGGAAAAATGGGACACTTTGGCTTCGCAAAATTATTTGTCTGATTTCCTACGCACTCCTGTGCTACATTGGTCATTCTCGATATGATTTATGGTGCTCCCACTTTTTTGTTGAACATATTCACACCTATTCAGTTCAAATTATTTTCTTCTTGCATTTAAAAATAAAATTAAATAAATTAACACTAATTTGGCGCCCCTTGACGCTGCGCCCGGGGACAGCTGTCCCTCCTTGCCCTCACCTAGCTACGCCTCAGACAATCTCCCATGATATGCACATTCAACATAAAATAATTAAGTTGTTTTTAAATGAAGAGTTTTAAAAATAGTTGAGGCATTTATGTATTTTACTTATGTAAATTTGTAATGTTTGCTAATTATTTTGTGATTAATTTAATATCCATCATTATTTCTAAATATACTCACACACTTGAATAAATGTGTACTGTTCACATAATTTTCAAGAATTCGCCATTCATCATTTGTTAAAAAAGGACAACAATTTCAAGAATTCATCATATTTATCATTATTCTATCATATTATAAGTGAAAAGTTTTCATATCTACAGTGAAACCCCCGATTTAACGTCTCGCCAATCTAAGTTTTCCCGCATTTTACGTTTTTTTCATCAGGTCCCAGTTTTTCTGTATCCTAATTGATGTTAAAATATCCCAGATTCTAAGTTTGTTACTTATCGAATTATCCATATTTTATGTTTTCCCTGGAAAGTGAAAAAAGAAAAATTTTCTAAAATTAGAAATATTTTTCCTTTTGTGCCTTTTTTAAAGCTTTAAGCACGTCGTTAAAAGTTAATTATTACTCTCTCACAAAATAAATCACAATCGAGGATTGTTTTTGTTTTCAAGAAATTTCAAAAAGGGGCTATTCGAGTTGATCAAGGTGTGAGAAAGTTCGTTCATTTCCAGTATGGAACTGGAGAAGTTCAATCTTTTTGCCATTTTATAAACCAACAAAGCTCCAACACTTCGAGTTTAAAGACGATTTCGTTAGCATGTCACTATTACACAGAGGCGTAGCTAGGTGGGGGCAATGAGGGACAGCTGTCCCCGGGCGCAGCGTCAAGGGGCGCCAAATTAATGTTAATTTTTTTTTTTTTAATTCGAAAAGAAAATTATTTGAACTGAAGAGGTGTGAATATGCTCGACAAAAAAGCGGGAACACCGCAAGCCATATAGGGAATGCCCAATGTAGCACAGGAGTGCGTGGGAAATCAGACAAATAATTTTGCGAAGCCAAAGTGTCCCATTTTTAACTTAGAAGTGAATGGTCGCTAATAAAAATGAAAGTTAAAAGCAGGGTGCGTACACTATTCTCCGAGTAAAAATCAAGCACTTTCCAGGACTCTTCATAGCAAAAATCAAATGTTTCAAATAAAATAAATCTAACCACTTCGAATACAAGTTACATTACAAACCAGAAAGATTTCTTTAATACTATTTAATTTAGAGCACTCTAACTGTAATAAAATAACTTCCTATTCAATACTATAAAAATTTATCAGATCGCACATTAATTAGATTTATGTGTTGTATCGGTTGTGTATGTAACGAGCCATAACTTTATTGCTTGTCAGGTCAGACATGTGCCTCACTGAGAAAAAAAATACTGAAAAATCACGACATAACGCTTTGTAAAAGCTTATTAAAAAGTATATTACAATCATAAATTACTATGCAATAGAATTATTAAATACTAAGCAAGTCAACTCATTACTTTAATATAAAAAAATGATTGTGGCATTATGTCTAACCAAAATAAGGCGTGGAAGTGGCATGGCGTTTTTTAAAGAAATAAACATGTTTCTGAGCAATAACTTCTTAAACTGCAATAACTATGTCATACTTGATAACTATCAAAATTTTAATGAAATGAAATAACTTCAAAATTAGGTGTGAAGAATTTTTTACATGTTTTTATATATTGAATTAAAATAGAAAGAAATATTATTTATTTATTTTGTAACAATGTAAAATGAGTACTTGAAAGGGGGGAGGGACCCTAATGGCTAAAGACGAACTAAAATTTAAACACATTTTTTAATTACATGGAAAAAAAAACGAAGCATCTTGGCAAAAAAAGAATTTAAAAACAGATTTTTAATAAGGTTCTAATATTTAATAATTATAATCAACAGATGTATCACTAAAACTTAAAAGCTAAAAATTCCTTGATTATTGGCGACATTTAGAGTGGGCGTGGCAAAATGACGTTTCTGCAAGTCCTTTACAGAAGCCAAAACTTAGGAAAGATTAAAAATAATAAGCTCAAATTTATTGATGTCTAAGGGGAAGAATCCGATATTAAGCGAGAACTAGGAAGTTTTGCCGAAGCCGATGCAAGCAGATTTGGAAGTGCTGAAAAAAAATCGGGATTGACACTTAAAAGCGCCAAAAACGAATCTAATGTGTAAATTTTACTCGTAATTTGTGAAAATTCGCAGTAATGTACGCAGGCTACTTTCAAAAATGTTCATAGGGTAAAAAAAAATAGAGAAAAAGAAATCCAAATTACGAATTTTTGCGGAAGCTAAATTTTTAATTTCCAAAATTATCAAAACTACGGAATTCCGTCAAAATACGGAAAAATCACATGTCTGCACTTAGGAATTTGAAGAAAGGTGAATTTTCCTGTTGATAAGTTGCAAAAAAATAGTAGAAATGAGAAAATCAAGGACTTTCCAGACATTTTTGTACATTATTCCAAATTTCCAGGACTTTCAAGGCCTTGAAAAAAAATTATGTAATTCAAGGACTTTCAAGGTCTTCCAGGCCGCGTACGCACCCTGTAAAAGGGTTGTTTTTTACAGCTATTTATCATTTAGGAAGCATACAAGTTTTTTTAGGCCTGGGAGCTGTTTTCCTTTAGGGGCGCCCCTAGGCCCCCAAGGGCAAAGGGGGGGGGGGGCGCAAAATCTTCAGTTGTCCCCGGGCGCTGAAAACCCTAGCTACGCCTCTGCTGTTAGATGCTATGTACTGTATTCTTATTGGACGGAACAGTTTACATATAGTGGACATTTTACAAATAGTGGAAAATATTTTCTTTCCCAGTAGGACTAGGGAAAAAACTTGCAAAGCATTTCAATACTGGAAGATTCAGCATTCACTTTCAACTCCATGACTAAAAAACAATCCACTACTACAGATTATTTTCAACCTAAATTCCAGAATTCGTAATTAAATGCGTTAAAATGGTATGTATTCGAAAATATAGATATTATACTTTTTGAAAGAGTTGAAATCTGCCATTCATCATTTGTAGCATAAAAGGATAACGTTCCCAACAATTTTAAGAATTCATCATTCGTAACAAAATTCAAATCGTTAGTCTATCAGTTTCATTGAAAATGCCTCGCCTACCTATAAGAAAGTGTTGTTTACAGAGTTGAAATCAGAGCCAGAGAGAAAACTTTCACCACTGAATTAGCCAAGAGACACCACTAGATAAAAAAATACGACTTGAGCGATTTAAAATATGTATGTTCGTGTCAGAACATCACCCCGATTGCCATTTTTGTGGCATTGAATGCTGTAAAAAAAGCAATATTCCATGTTCTGCTCATAACTAAGCAAGTGTTCATTGCACTAACATTAAGAACTGCAGGTAGGATTCCGCGATAAGAATAAAATTTTCCTTGCATTCTTAGTGTACTAATTTAGTAACAGATTCTTTTTCACCTTTGAACCATAAAATTTCCCTTTTCAACATTAACATTCACTTTCAAATTTACTTTTGTCAAGATATGTCTCTTAAGCGATGCGTATCAGAAATTGACGTGATACTCCAAAAGCAAATTTATAGGCAGAATATTCCATTATCCGCTACTAAAGAAATGTCTTTGTATATTGGCGTAGCCAAGTGGGGGCGGACCGCCCCAGGTGTCACCCATTCAGGGGTGACAACCAGCCCCGATGGAGAGAAAAAATGAACCTTTAAAAGCTCCCTAGAATAAAACAAATACTTAAAATGGGAGAAAAAAATATCCAATTCAATTTTCTATTTTTGAGCAAAGTGTTTCCTTTAAAAAATATTCACAATGTTTTTAACCGCTAGTCATAACCAGTGCCCTCAACAACTACTTTAAATATTATGAGGCTCATGATGCAAATGGTGTTCTTCGTTTCCAAAACTGCAATTTTTTTAACAAAAAATTATTATATTTCATAATTCATACTTCACGGTTTACATGATTTTCTTTTTTGGATGGGGAAGGCGTAATCTTTTCCACTGGGTCACTGGGTGACACCCATGCTAGCTACGCCACTGCATTCCATACAATGTTCACTATCAACATACTTCCCATATAGCTGCCACTGATTTTTTTTTTATTTCATCAAATTGCTTACATATACATAGTCCAGCATCTCTTCGCCACGGCTTTTGCTTTTCTTGAATAGACTAAGGATGATCAGTAACTGTTAGATTTTTCAGATGATCTTTATTAAATGGCTTTGTCTGATCAATTTATCAATTCCCCATTTAGACTAATTTGTGGCAATTAAAATTTCATATTTACAATTATATAAATTCATTTCTCTGATTTAATTTCAAAATTTATCTTTATGTATAAAGCTACTAATACACTTATTTTTTAATTTTTGCATCACAATTTACTCTTTTTATTGGTTTAAATAAACATTTATGAAATAACAGTTATATTTTTGAATTCAGACTCAGAAAGAATGTACTGTTACCTATCAGGGTCAGAGTAAAAAAAAAAAAGCTATGTAAAAGTTTTGATGATGTAATAAAGATAAATATGCCACATGGTACAAATATAGGTTATTAGTGATAGATTGAAAAAAAATTACACCTAAGTCAAGGTAGATATACATTTGTAGAAAAATACAGGCTGAAATAAGTTTTTATCGGCTCAGAAGTGACTTAAGAGGTCGCCTTCGGTGACTTGCTTGGGACAATAAACAAGTTGCGCCGTAGGCGGCGCTATTTTAATTTTGAATATTATTTATATTTATGTCAAATTACATATTTTAGAGCAAGAAACAAATAAAAATCTTTTGGTTGACCACTAAAGAAACAAATAAAATCAATTATAAGCATGAAAAACAGGAAAAGGATCAATGCCTAGTTAAATCAAGCAAGGAAATCACTAAATTAAATGCATTCTGTTCAAATCATTCTGCAAGAAATGATTTTGATTATAATCCTTTGTCCAAAGCTAATTTAGAAAGTACAGATACGAAAAGTACAATACTTGAAAAGTATACTTATACTAAGTGCTTACTTATCCTGTAGCAAAACGTTTTTTACTTAAAAATCATTTAAAGGCTGAAACTGAAAATGATATGATAGAATAGACCCTGAAAAGCAAAAAAAAAAAAAAAAAAAAAATCAGAAAAGAAATTCAATACAGTAGGAATGCTCAAAAATTTTAAATGTTAATATAAAAATCTCAGAAAAGAATGCTTCAAAAATTTAGAGAACTGTTTCCCCTGGTATATAAATGGCCGCATTCTGTAAAAATTCCAATTTAATCAGTCTTAGATTTCTTTTGAAAAAATGTTGTGATTACGGAAGATTTTTTCTTCTGTAATTTTTTTTTTCAATTTTATGTGCCCCTTTGCTCTGTGCTCATCTTCATCAGCTTTTATAGATTTAGCACCCTCTATCATTGCCTGAGCAAGCTGCATTTCTGTAAAATCTTGATTTCTAATGCCCTCCTTTAACTTTTCATTTGCTTCGGCAAGTAGCTTTGTGGAAACTATTTTATTAGCATTTTTCCTGGCATTTGTACTTTTCCTGGTGTTTATAAGAAAAGGTTGGTGGTTATTTATCACTTTATGAGATACCCCATAAAAAAGGTGATTTTAGGTGACAATTTGCTACAAAAAGTGACTTTAAGTGACCAATGAAAAAAAAAGTGATTTTAGGTGAAAAAAGTGACTTGGTGGGAACCCTGCGTTTTTCTTATCCTTTTCATGAAGAATCTTGCTGTGCTGATGACCATAATCTTTTTGAAAATTTTATCTAAATTATTATTCATAGATATTTATCCACGATCCACAATCAAAGACGTTTATGATTATTAATAGACCAAGTGTTTCAAAATAATAAAAAAAATGCCGATTTTATAGTGCTCAGATGTATCATATGTACACATTGCAACCACTACACCAACACATAGTCTTAATTGTTTATGCTGAAGTTTAACTACTGAAAAAAAAAAAAAAAAAACAATGAAATCACTGCTCCCTTCCTCAGGAGACATTCTGCTCTGTGTCTTTTGCAAGAAACCTCTCCAAGTAATTATGATTAGATTCTTTGTATGGACTGTGGGAACTTGCTTTTTAATGACCTTCCTATCCACAAACACATGCAGATATATGTAATATACAATTTTTTAAACCAAAATTTGCAGCTTGTGTTCTGCTCATATTTACATTTATAACTGCCTGCAGAACTAGCTCACTTTAGATAAAAAGTTGATCAAATATTATTAGCTTTAGCCATCATCTTCCAATAATATAGGTAGGACATATGTGACATGGCATAGAAAATATAATGCATGAAATATATAATCAGTATATAAATACAGTCAACTCTCTCAAATCCACGGACTCAAAATCCGTGAACATCTAAAATATGCATAAGATTTCCGATGTTTACAGTGAAACTTAGTTTAAAAACTAGTTGCAAAACTTAGTTAAAACAACTCGACATTCCTTAAATTTTCAAAGCTATAAGCAATTTGTCAACTTGAAATGTTTACAATAACCCACATCTGCATTTTATCCGTTGAAAACAATGTATTTTTAGCTAATTTTTGTGTTTTTTTTTAATAGCCCCGTTGCATGCGCAATATTAGCGTTTTGCCGTAATTAGACATCAATCTTTTTGTATCTGCTTTCGGTTTGCAATATTTCTTATTATTTTTTCATTAAGTACACAATTTAAATCGTATTTTGCAAAAAAAATTAAGCTATTTTCAGTATAAAATTTGTATTTGCATCGATTTTATTGAGCAAATGTTCTTCCTCCTTGATCTAATTAATGGAGACAATTTTGGTCGCCGTGGCGATCGCCAATGAAATTTTTGGTAGCCACTTGGCGAGTAGCAACCACCAATCTGCACCTTTACAAAGTAGTTGAATAAAAAAATTTATTTATTAAAGTTCACACACACACACACACACATATATATATATATATATATATATATATATATATACACATATATATATATAAAATATATATATTGTATCTCATTTTTATAAATTTTCACTTTTCTATCAATTTCTTTTATATATTCATGCCTGTATAATTAGTGGTTTATCAAAGCATTTTTTGCATAATATGTAAAAAGGTGAATGGCAACATTATAACCTCGCAAAATGCTTACACAGATCAATGACCCGAAATCCGTAAAATTCTAAAATCCACACAACCCTTGGTCCCAAGCAGTGCAGATTTCGGACAGTTGACTGTACTGAGTTTTAAGGTTTTGATAACTTTCATGGCAAAAAACACAAGTAAAATTATTGTTGCTAAAACATATTAGAAATTGAGATCTTCAATTATTGAAAAGTTTAATTAAATGATTTTAAATTTTATAAATTAAAAAAGCAAAGTTGATGGCAATGACAATGTTTTCATTGAAAATAGATTGACAATTAAATTAACACTTACTTTCAAGTAGATTGTTATAATGCATGAGACGATGCGCAGGACGCAAAAGAAATGATGTTAGAGGAAGATAGCAAACCCTCTGCATTTCAAAATCACAAAACATTCTTTCAAAATGAGCATTAGCACAGTATGCACTATTCAGCCTTTCAAGAATAAAAGGTAACTTTTCCACATAACCAGTGTAAAACTAAAAAATAAAGGTACCTACAATAAAAACACATGCAAACAAGTTATTTGCAATTAGGGTGCTGTCACACCAAAGGCAAACAAGGACCTTTGGTGTGAAAGGTCTTTGAAAGGCAGGAAAAAAGACATAGTCCTGTCTTTTTGCATCTATGGAAGCGCAGAGCACATTTTTGCCTTCAAACATATGCTCTGCACAGATAGGAAAAAACCGGAATATTGTCTTTGTCGCCTTTGGTGTGAAAGCACACTTAGATGAAAAATTCCGAACACAAAACTAATTACACTGGAGAAAAAATATATAGATTTGATATTTTGATAAACAAGTTATTACTGCTTATACTAACAAAGAAGGTAAAGTAACATATATTTTTTACACTTTAAGTTTACAGCTATATCTCATGACTTTGGCAATTCATTATGTGATCACTGATCAACTGGAATGTTTTATCTTTTTTTTTCTCTCCTGTACTTCTGAATGGTTTTTAATTCACTCTTCTTCATTCATTTTCTATGTACATAATTTTTACTGTCTAGAGTGTACACCAAGACTATAATGATTGATAATTTCATTTCTTAATGCTGTATCATCTTTGTTTACCCCTGAAAACATTTCAAAACTTATCTCAGAAATGATTCAATAAAATATCAAATGGCATAAGTTTGGCAATTTGGGCTTGATCTTATTTACCTTTTGCACGACAAATGAAGTAAGAAAAAAGCAACAACATTAAGTACAAAATTACAGTATTAAAAGCAGACCCCTGCTTCAGAATTATCTAGAATTCCTTTTTCAATGCAAAAAAGAATAGAGTTAAGGAAGCAAGGGTGCAACAAAAGTCCTGCAAAGCAGAGAAATCCTTGGAGTACTTAGCAGGGATTTCTCTATTTTGTGGGACTTTAGTTGTGTCTTTGCTTCCTTGACTTTATAATAAAAATTTAGTATAATTTTAATGTGATTAAAATCATTCTAAATAAATTGGATCAAATATTCTTTTGTAGTCAACTAACCAAGCTAGTTGAACTAACTTTATAAATTGTCGGTAATTGAATTTAATTACACTGAAATTAACTGAACAAAATTTGAGTTGTTACATTAGTTCACTGAAAATATCAAGGGCCCCAACACTGGCCCTTGGTATTGAAAGCATGTTAACTTCATAAACAATTCTACAGATAAAATGACAAGATAAAGTTTAACTTTTTTTAAGATTTCACTTGGATCTGGCAGGAGTGAACAAAGCAGAGCGCAGCACATTGCCCGGAGTGCGAGGTTAGTTATCGCCAAAATATACCCATATTGAATGTTTTCTAAATGATCAATTTTCTCTTTTTATTATTTTCTTCTATATCCAGTTTATAGAAGAAAGTACTGAATTTGTAAACAGTTTTTGCATTTTGACGTTACTTTAAACAAAAAAAAAAATTAGAACATTTTCTTTCCAATAAATATTTAGAACATTATCTTGCCATTTCTCTTCTTCTAAAGATAGTTAAACTATATCCAAATCGAAATAATAATTCCTTTTCTGCCCTGAACCTAAAAGTTTGTGTGGTCATTTCCTTATTGCCTTTTTACCTTGATTAATCTCTATAGAATTATAAAATTTTATTATACTAAGGCAAATAAATAGCCATTCAAAGACTTTCTTCATCTTTTACATTAATGAATTGCAAAATTTAAAAAATAATAAATAAAACTTACATTTTTAAAACCACTTGATGTTTTTTACTGTTTAAATACTGTATTTTAGGCATATATATGACAAATTAAAATAGAAGTTGGCGACAAAGATGAAATTAAAAAAAAATTACTAGTAGTTAACATTCATGTTCCTTTGAGAACTGCTAATAATATAAAAGACCATGCTCATTGAAAGTATTACAACTTCCAATTGTCATAACATTTTGTTTCTATAATACTCTAGGGCGAACCAATGACTTCTTTGTAACCTCGAATGTGTTGTTATTTATACTCAATATACTTCCTAAATCAACATTAAGAGTTAACATAGAAGTTATAATTTTTGGGCTGAAAAAGTGCAATTCATAGCATAAAAAGTTATTTCCTACACAAAAATTTAAAGAAATGGAAAATAGTTTTTCATATGAAAATCGGAAAATTTTATGCATTGAAGCATTAAAATCGCATGCATACTTCAGCAGCAAGAGAGCTCAAGAAATAAAATATGATGGTGTTCTTTTTAATTCTGAAACCTTTTACAAAATTGGGCTAAGGGTATTGCTGTCAGTACCACTTGAATTGCAAAACCATTATTTGCTGACACTCTACTCACAACAGCTTTGTATGGTCTGGTTTGAAGAATAGCAGAATTTTATATTTTACGAAACACATGCTTCAAAAAGAAATAATTAAATAAATAAACATTCTACTTCTCCAATTTGTATTCTTGTATTTTGTATTCTTTAAACTGCGTTTTCTCGGTTTGTGTGTTTTCGCCATATTGTTGTACTTAAAATGCTAAAACTTCTACATATATTCATGTAGCAACTTGAAATTTTTTGTGTGTGTTCGATATGTTGTGCTTGATAAAATTAGGGATGTAATTTGCTATATATTTTCAAAAAAAAATTTTAAAAATGAAAATGTAACAAAAGTTGCTTTTTTTTCTGTGTTCTACCATTGATGTAACTTTAAAAACTTTTTTCTCAAAAACTAATTAATTAATAGCAAAACCAATCCCTAAAATTGTAAACCATACTATAATAAGTACTTTAAAAAAAATTTGGTAAAAAAAAGTCAAGAAATGAAAAAGAAGGAAATTTAAAATTGCTAAATAATTTTTAAAAAAATTAAATTTTAAAATTTTCTGTTAGTTGAATTTTGATTTTTCATGTGAAAATCATTTTAATGAACAATAGCACATCATAACATACAAATGAAATAGGTAAAAGTTCTTAAATTAAAAGAAAATATCAAAAGGTGCCAAGTCCCCTTAATTAGTAATTACTAAGCGAACAAAAGCTCAGTGGTGAAAGTGGTGGCAATTCTCTGGGGAAATAAATGATGGCACTAGACTTTGATGATGATTATAATAACTGACAGAATGAAACTTTTGAAAGTACATTAATTTTCAGCTTTTGAAAGTGTAGTGTTTTAAAAATTTGGGAGAAAATATAATTTTAGCTCACTTGAAAAGAAATAACATGAAAGACATGATATTTACCTCAGTCATTTGAACTTTCCGCAACAAAATGTCTCCAATTCCTTGAATATGAGTTTGTAAAGGCATACCAGTTCTACCTTCCCTAACAAACGATAAGAAAAATATAAATATATGACTATATAAGTGTAATTCAGAGTAATGGCAATAACTTGAATGCCAAAAGTATTCATTTCATTTCAAATTAATTAAGGGTGCACTGCTACCTTTCAAACTCCAATATTGGTTTAATATCTGTACCCAATGACAATATGAAAAAGTCAATTATTAAGATGGCAAAAAAAAGCCAAATTTTGTGCTGTTGCTACTCAAAATCATTCATAAATATGCTACAATAATGCTGTAGAACTCATATATTTCTCATTTTAAAACTTTTCTATAAGTTCTAACAAAATAAATACACTAATAATTTTAAATATAATATTTCTTGAATGTATTTTTAAAACTAATTTCTCCAAATAGAACAAAAACCATTATTTTTTTCAAACAATGTATGTTAATTCCACATTTACTGTTTACACGTATCAGGGTATATCCAGCATTTTTAACAGGGTCCTTTTTGTGAGTTTTAAAAAAAGATTTTTCTGAAAAATCAGATAATTTTGTGATTATTCAATATTAAAAAATGTTATTACAGTAAAACCTCTCTAACCAACCACCTCTCTATACGACCAAAAAGTGCTGGAACAGAATTTCCCTGCATCAATATAATACTAACTTGACCTCCATTAAATGACCACACTTAAACAGTTACCCTCTCGAAACCACCCCATTTTCTTCCAGAAAAAAAATCCACCACTTTTATTTCTGAATCATTCAATTGCTGCAATCAGTAAAAAATGGTGCTGCAATGTTTGTCAGGGGTGAAATTCACCCAGACCCAAAAATGCTGAAAAGCGTTATGAGCATAAAGGTTTATAAGCTAAACAGGGCCTTACAAAAAAAAAAAAAAAAAAAATCGATGACTTACCCCCTCCCCCCCATTTTCTAAAATTGAAGCTTTTATTGGTTTACATTATGTAAACTAGAATCGAAAAAAAAAAAAATGCTGAACATTCTTCCTAAAAAAGAATATGTTACCAGAGGAAAGTAATCTCCAATAATGCAGCATGCAGCTTACATTCATTAAAGACACTAAATTATATCTTGAACAATGGTCATTTTGAATGTTTACCAAATTAAGGAAATTATTCAAGTTTTTTTACCAACACCAAAAATTATTAAAGCAATAGCAATCATATTTCAATACATCTTCCAGTCCATTTGGAAAAAACACTGCCATTATTGCTTTACTATCTAATGACCAGTGGTAATGAAACTGACTTTTCATTAAATTTTCTGCAATTATTTTTCAATGGATTCATCCATAGGTTTATTACTATCGAGTAGAAGCCTTTTTAGATAAAAAACACTTCATATTTAGTACAGAATCTATTTTTTCGGCCAAATGTCTTGAAAAGGAGAAAAATTTTAAATTGAAAGAAAACAGAAATTTTTGCCTTGAACGTTATTTCACCATGAAACTAGGAGAGTAAAATACCAAACAAGCGCCCCTCCTCTGTTTCCTTAAATTAAGTTTAGGTGGAATTACCGAATATCCACCCGCATCCCCCCTATCTAGATTTCTATTGAAATTATAAACAAGGGACAGAAGCAACACAATTAACAAAATTTGCAAAGGCAAAAACGAATTCTTAACAAAAATTGTGATAGAAAAATCCGATAATAGTTCGAAACTAAGCAATTGCGATCCCAAATAAGCTTTTAAGATTCTAAGATTCTATTTTCATTCTTTCAAAACTGTTTATGTCTAATTTGCACGCAATTTTAAAAACAACTCCTTTTCAAAATAGTGCAAGGCAGGCGATTAAGATATTTTTATTTTACAAGTACAAAATGTTTGATCCGAAATAAATGAACTACAAAAAAAAAAAAATAAATAAATAAATAAAAAAATAAAGCAAGATGTAAAGGTTTCTTTGCATAAAAATCAAAGGATTAATTATTCATATAATATTCAGCAAACAGAACAAAGTCTAAGTTGGTCAAAGTTGAATCACCGGAAGTGAACCTACTTTTTTCTTTTATTTTTACACGTGGTTTACCAGATAACTTCATTGCAGAAAAGACGATTTGTGATTGTTTATATGACAGCGAATCCGCATTCCATATTTAGCGCTTTTACTTTTACTTTTTTTTTATTCATCGGAGGGGACAGGGAAGCTTCGCTAGCGGTAGTAGCTCTCGCTTTTGAACTTAGTGCGTGCTTGCTCAATGTTAGTAGTTCGTTGCGTACATCTTTGTTTGCTGGAATTTGAAACCACCTTCTCCCTATAGTTGGAAACCTTGCTTATTTCCAATGAACACAAAAAATTCTATTGTGTTAATTGAGTTTTACATATGCAACTCATCATGTCCGAACACCAGAATTCCGGGTTACGTCCGATAAAAAACAGAATTCCAGGGTAGACCCGGAAACGTTTCACCCCTGGTTTGTGTAGTTGTCTACACTCTGGGGGGACATGTACCCCTCCAATTCAGATGTCAATTCGCCATTTTTCCAGGAATTCCTCGAGGAAGTTAGCTTTCGGTGTCCTTTGAATAACTCCTGGGTAAAAACAGATTAGCTCAAACAAGCAGCCCTGCCACATTGTCCTCTTGATGAGATAAGGAGAGAGTGATATTCCTGCATTTTTACTGACACCCCCTGGCCCCTGGGGTGTGTCGTTCTTACCCCATTTCCGAGAACATCTCCCTCCCTCTCAGAGCCTTTAAGTGTTTCACTTTTGTAAACAATTAAGAAACTGATTAACTGATGTTGACAGAGGGGGGGGGGGGGACACGGGCCTTTTCTTTCAATAGAAAATTCATTTTGATTACCAATAACAGATATTGAAAGGACATTTTTTCAACGCTTTTATAAATGGCATCTAACAAAAGAGCGATTCTTTACTTACAAAGATAGGAGTACGAAAATAGTAAATCGGTAAGCAAATCGACAAAAAAATTTAAATGTGGGAAAACTCAAATCCATGATAATTTAAAAAATAAGGAAATGCTTACCAAAGAGTGGGAAGAACACGGTCAAAAAAAGCAGAATTCAGAAAATTTTTCTTATGTGAATGAAGTTTCAATGGATTGGATTGGTGCTGCGATGTCAAAGAAAAATTCCAATTAGTGGAACGCTAATAAAAGAAAGAGGAACTAAAATTTCTGAAGCCATTGGAATTAACAGATTTTGCAGCAAGCAATGGCTGGCTTGAAACAATAGTTTTTAAAACACTTTGTGGAAAAAGTGATGACATGGATGAAAGCTTATGCCAGGACCATAATATGCGCATGCGGTGGGTATCTTTTTGCAGGTTATGATGAAAAAGACATTTAAAATCTTCATGAATATGGAATATATTCCCGTGCTTTAACCAACAAAAAGTTTAAGAGAAACATCTGAGGATGCAAAAAGGGGGCAGGGGATCGAAAGAACGCTTAACTTTATTTTTTTGCGCGTTAGGAGAAAAAGAAAATGCTATTGTAATCGCAAAATCTTTAAAACTGCGTTTATGTTTATTTGTTTAATTAACTATTATTTATTTTGTACACTTCTGCACATGTTTAACATTATTATTGAATATTTTCAAACAACCTCTCCATTAAGCGACCACCTCCCTGAATGACCACTTTTCGCCGGAACGCTTTAGAGAGGTTCACTGTATTAGCCGATTACTTAATAAATAATCCTGCTAAAAGTAAGATTTGATAGGTCGGAATTTTGTGAAGGATCCGTTTTGATTGATTGGAGTTTTGTGAAGGATCCAAAAACGGACCCGAATTTTCTCTGGCGGGACCTGCGGGTATAGTTTCAAAATGGAGAAATGTTCTACATAAATTAACTTTTGAATAAGAATGGTTGATTTAACTTCTTAAAAATTTATTGTATTGGTTTAGTTCAAATACATAAATAATAAAATAAATAAATATTGAAGATGTAATAATAATGGTAATAAATGAATAAATTAAAAGTTGTAAGAACACAGAAATTGAAAAAAGAAGATACTTTCATGTGTTTTCCAATAGTTACTGGGTATTTTAAATATAGTTTTAACATCATACTAAATTTCATCTCCAACATTAATTCGTCTGCAGTAAATATATTTAACTGTTGTGTTGCAAAATCATGAATGGCATAAACTAAAAATATTACCATATAAAGGAAAACATTTTCATAGTGCTAAAACATTTTACTAGTAATATGTATCATTTTGCTTCAATTGCAAGCAACATTGTCTTTTTAATGTAATCTTGGAAGAACTGATACAGTAAAACCTTGGTAAATTGACACCATAAGTAGAACAGAACTCATGTTGACTTAAGTGGATGTGGACGTCAACTTACAGGGGTTGCATAGTTCAAGACAAAGTTTCATTAATCTAATAGATATAATTGAGCTTAAAACAAAACTGGGCCTACCTATTCATATTAAAATCTTGGATACAGATAGGGGGAACATAATTGTGAATATAAAATCATTAATTAAGACTAGAGTGTTTATCTTCATACATCTAAATATTAAACTTCTAAGTTTGTTTTGCAGTATTCCCACTTTTCCTCGTTAAATGAAATTTTCCTAACTATTCTCAGTTTCCAGTTTTGGTGCTCAACCTGAACAAAATATTGTATGAAAACGCTTTAGAAAGGCTTAATTTTTTCTTGAAAACTAATATATATAAAATAAAAATTAATAATACTTGCATTAAAAATCTGAAACCCCACTTTGGTCCCACTACACCACAGCTAATAAGCAAAAAATGCCCAAACGTCCTTTTTGATGCAGAAATACTAAAATTGAATATTTTGACACAGCAATACATAAAAAGGCATCGTACAAAACAAAAAATTTCCACATGAATGTTTATTTAAGAACATATATATATAGGATAAATAATATTTAAGGACATTTCAGGACACTTGATATTTTTTGCTGGAAATGCAGGACAAGTACCAGACCTATATGAAGAGTATAATGAATATTTATTCTTAACTTTATATACTTTTGTATACCGTAAAATCCCAAAAGTAGACCTCCCCCCAGTAGCCCCCCCCCCATCAAATGTACCCCCCCTTTCGCGCCGAAAGTGGAATCATTCCATATTCCTTAATATAACCCCCCTCCCCAAATGGCTGACGATTTTAAAACAAAATTTGTATTATTTTCTTCTGATAAAGATTAAATATGTCCAAATTCTTTTTTTATTTTATTTGTTTATTTATTCATAAATATTCAAGGTCTATATGCTTAAAAATAAATTTCATGTACTCGGCGTTAATTCGTTCATTAGCCGCCATCTCTGATCTTGTGAGTCCGCCATTTTTGGTCGTGTTTTGAAATTCGACGCATTATGAAATACCGATATAGCGCTGGACTCGAACATGCAAAATTTGAGTTTTATGAGTTTTAAATTTAAATTATAGGGATTTCTGCTAACTTAAGTGCTAAATTCTTTCTTCGCGCTGATTCGTTAATTAGCCGCCATCTTTGATCGTGTAAGTCCGCCCTTTTTGGTCGTGTTTTGAAACTCGGCACATTACGAAATACCGATGTAGCGCTGGCCCCGAACATGCCAAATTTGCGTTTTATGAGTTTTAAATTTAAATTATAGGGATTTCTGCTAACTTAAATGCTAAATTCTTTCTTCAGTCAAAGATGCCATCCCCATGCGATCAATTTTCTATTAGAAAATTATAAGACAGATTTTTGTTTATTTATTTTTTGAATCTTGTTTTATATTATTTAAAATAATTTTAAATGGGTTATGCTTATTATTTATCTTCAGTAGATGCTCTTAATTAATACTAAAAACATTTTTTTTAAATAATTTTTTTCGAAAATCTCGATTATAATCCCCCTATCTGAAATTTGCCAGTTTGGTTTTTAAAAAGAGGGGGGTTACTTTCGGGATTTTACGCTAGGTATTGAAACGGTTTTGGTTATCTATAAACAAGTGTATATTTTTATGTTACAGCAATACAATTTTTATTTTTGTTCTTTGACTGCTTATTTTAACAACTTTTGTCTTACAGGAGGAAAAAGAACAAAAGAAACAACAAAAGAAATGGATAAATTTATACCATGTAGCTATCCTATGTTCAAGTTCACGTAGTAAAGAACAATGAAACTCATATAAGGGATCAATGACAGAGAATAATACAGCTAAAGCATCTGTTGGCATGTTTTCTTCTTTACTGACTTCATCACGAAACCACTAAACAAATTTTAAAAAGCACATTTTAATTTCATCTGAATAGTAAACCAATTATAAATATACAAAATGATGAAAATGAAACACTTATGATAACCTTGTAGTATCAAATTAACTTGTTCATAATTTTTTTACAGAAAAATTAACTTGATACTTTTTACATTATGTTTCTAATTACACATTTTAAATAAATTTTTAAAAAATTACAACTATAAGTTATCAAAATAATATCTTTTAAAATCTTACTGATTGAAAATTTTCTAACACAAATAAATAATAAAATAAGTTACCACACACACATGCAAATCTGAGCTCAAAACTAATGTATGCATTTAGAAAAATGTATTAATATATTCCCTGCTATGCCTCAAAATTTAATTATTTTCTGCAAACCTTTTTTTTAGTAGATAATTTTATAATCTAAGATTTTTTTCTTGGATGCAATTCTAATTCACTTTTTAACAATGAATAAAATGAATAGAAGTAAAAAACTTCTTGTCTCCCTACATTATACAAAACAGATATCATGCTTTTCATGAAATGCTTGCTTTTCATTTTGTGAGGTGGTATAATAAACCTATATTTTGGAAACACTGCCAATTCAAAATGTCATAAACAATATAAAAATGGGTTTTTAAATCTGAATCACATCAAGCAAAGTCATATGTGAAATATCCTAGAAACAAAGAAATGTGTATTGTATAGCACAACTGAGTTGCAAACTTCAGTTCAAAACATATATTAAAATTATTTTATATAATCATTAAAAGCAACCTATTACTCAAAGTAAGGACTAAGATACGTATTACATCAAAGGCCAAAAACACAGAACACAATTTTATTGTAATTACTTGGGGATGAAATAGCTTATATTTACCACCTCAAAAGGCAATCAATTGTAATTGACACAATTCTTACTTGTAATCTGTGGGACAGCCAGCAATATCGTTTCATTCAGTGACAAAAATTTATACCCACAAAAAATAACTGAAATACACGAGAAAATGGTCGAAAAAGGTAGTTACAATTCTAAAATATCTTGATTTAAAATCGGGGCAGAAATGAAAAAAAGTGCAGTAAAATATCGACCTCTATACAAAAGGGGCAAGGAATATTAGGTCAAATTTTATTGCAACGAGCCAAAAGGAAGCAGCAAAAAATGTAAACAAATCTAGGCAATGTATATGACGTACGGCTTATTTCAAGTATTTGAATCAGAACCGATCTGAACTATATTAGTTTTGTCACTATTACAAAACAATGTTATTGCAAAACATAATAAAAACAATATTTCTGCATTGCAAAACATCTAAACAACATTTCTTAATTACAAAATCACTCTCTAACACTTGTGCGGCATTAAACTTTTAGCATTAATTGTTTATTTACATTGTAGCAATTCTGTTGGCGAAAGCCTTATTGCTGCCAGACAGCTTGCTCATAGCACTTTTTAATTTGAAAGCTATTACACATGAAAATATATTTCTTAGGAATGCTATTACATTTTAAAAGAATGATACACTGTTACCTCAGATGTCAATATTTAGCTTTGAACTATTTTATATCAAAAAGAATTTTTTAAAACTATTCTGTACGTAAAGTGAGTTAAGTAGATGCAACAGGTTCACAATACATAGTAGGGTTAGTTGGGGTAATTGTAAACGCTTTTTCAATGTTTTAACTTTTGATCCTTCCCTACCTCTTGAATGAATTCAGAGATAAAATTGTGAGCATTGTAGCCACTACTGTACTTCTTGTGAGTAAATGTGTACAAAAATTTTGACTCTATGACTATTTGTTAGCGAATGAGCTCGGGTTTACAATTACCCCAGAGATCTGGGGTAATTGTAAACAGTGATTTATTTTCGAATGAGGATGATGCAAATGGAAAATTCTCTCATACAGTCTGCTTGAAGGCTTAAGAAGTTCCAGAGCAATGGTTCTCAATCTGCGGCCAACAGGCCGCATGTGGTCCGCTGAGTTATGTTATGAGTCGGATAAGATCATTTAACGAGAAATACCTTGCAAAAAATCAAGTAATGTGAGAAATTTATGTAAAATTCGTCCCGCAGTAGATCAGTCGGTTAAGCTTGGATCCCACAAAACACCGAAAGTGAAGCACAACTGGCCGTGGTCAACGCTTGGGAGGGTGACCACCTCCCGCGACTGATTACTCTGAGAGCGAGTGCGCTAAAGGGAGCTGTGCATGTAAATTACATCGTCGCTTTAAATGTCCACCAAGTTAGAAATAATTTCCGCTGAGGGACCATCCTAGGTGACGATCTCTCCATCTGGAAGCTGTTTCAAAATCATTAAGCCCCTCTGAGCCAAGTGAACTTCATTCTAGCGGAGCTCATTAATAATCAGTAGGAGCTTCCTTAATTCATGGTCGCCCTAGGATTTCCAAGTGGAATTAGCAACAACAGCAACAGTCATGTAAAATAGACACAAAAGTGTAATTTACATCAAAATAAAATACTTATTGTCCCCCCTAAATATTGGAAATAGGATAAATTTAAACACAATTACCCCAGAGTACGAAATATATGTGGTAATTGTAAACACCTAACTTGCACATGAAAAATAACAGGGAGGATTAAATTCATAGCTGAATGTTTTTAGCAGCATTTCATATGACAAATAAAAATGGTTGAAACCGCTTAAATCACTTTTGTAGATGAGCTGGAGAGGAAAATGTAAGATCACTAAATTTTGTTAAACAACTTTTTTCACTGTGCCATTTTCAAACAATAGTGACGCCTCTATAGTTGCTTCGAAACTTACAAAACTGTTTCAATGTCTTCCCTATGCTGCCAGTTTATCACTCACAAGCAATTAAGTTTTCAAAACCACCACAAGTGTAGTTATGAAGCTTGTTTACAATTACCCCAACTGACCCTATAGCATCAGCTCAGATTTTAAAAATTATTATAAATATTTCAAAACCCAATATCACAGAGACTTTAAAAGATAAACATAACGACATTTTAAACTATGATAAGAAAATTAGTCACCACTTTTGTAAAGCAATGTTAATAGTTACCTAATACTTCTTTAACAAACCAAGATATAACCCCGTGTGGTGACCAGGGTGACCATGTGGTAACCAAGGGGTAAGAATAGTCCCAATGTATCCCGATGCATGTCATAAGAGGAGACTAAAATTGGGTTGGACGTAGGGTTGACCGCCCTATCCCATAATACAAACTCCTGTTACGAAACTTCAACAGAATGCTAAAACCGGCTCTAACATACCCAGACGATTCGGCATGAAAAAGGACTCGAGTATTGGAACATGGAATATTCGCACCCTGTATAAGGGCGGTGCTTTGAAAAACTTAATTGATGTTTTTCTGAACTATAACATTGACATCTTGGCAATTCAGGAAATCAGATGGCTGGGAGCAGGAATTCTGGAAAAAAAAAAAAAGACTGCAACCTGTACTACAGCTGCCAAGAAAAAGCTCACCACTTTGGCGTGGGTTTCATCGTGAGTAAAAGACTCAGAACTGCAGTCATTGACTTTAAGACTATTAGTATGAGATTTTCTAAAATCTGACTTAGAGGAAAGTATTACAACACCACCTAGATCTGTGCTCACGCACCAACTGAGGAAAAAGACGAGGCAGAAATGATCTGTTCTACGATTTACTCATGAAGAGTTACAACTCCTGTCCCGCACAGGAATGCTTGTGATCGGAGACTTCAATGCTAAAATCGGGAAAGAACGCTTTATTACCTCTCATGCTGGTTATAATACTCTATACAACGACACAAATGGAAACTGAGAAAGACTTTTTGAGTTTGCTTTTTCGGAATATATGTTAATAGCCAGTACCGTATTCCCACATAAGGAAATCCACAAGTACACCTGGATTTTCCCCGATGGCTTAACTTTCAACCAGATTGATCACGTACTTGTAGGTAGGTGACATCGGAACAAAGTAATAGACGTAAGAAGCTATAGAGGGGCAAATGTTGACAACGACCACATACTTATCAGAACTGAAGTCAGATTTAGGCTGTGCAAGAATTTCTTCCAAAAGAAAGAGAGCAACAACTATAAACCTGATATATCTAAGTTAAAGGACCAAAACATCCTCAAAGAATATAAACTCAAACTATCAAACGACATCGGCTTAGAAATGGGAACACCAAACTATGATCCCCAATGGAAATTGGTAAGGGAATTCATCTAGAAAGCCGCAAATGAAACTATACCAAGTCTAGCACGTCGTATTAGAAACGAGTGGTTTGATGACGAATGTAGAAAAGCAACAGAAGAAAAAAATAAGGCATACTTGCTGATGCTACAAAAGCATTGTACAAGAACCTATGAAGAAAAACATAAAGAGCTGAGGAAAGTGGAGAAAAAATTACACAGTAGAAAGAAGGTTCTTGAAGACTCATTTAAAAATTTAGAGTACCTGAACAATCAAAACGAGTGTCGAAAGTTCTACAAATCAATCAATAAAATGAGAAGACAATTCAAGCTAAGAACTATCACTTGCAGAAATAAGCAGGGAGAATTTGTTACTGAACCCCATGTTGTACCCGAAGTGTGGAAAGACCACTTTCAAGATCTGCTTGAAGGAAGAGACAAAACTAATGCTCCCCAAGATGACCCTATTGAACAGGACGTCATTGAAGACGAGGACAATCCCCCGCCTTCCCTCGGCAAAGTGATCCTTGCTATAAAAAAGCTCCAAATTAACAGTTCTTTGAACGTTTTTTTATTTTCTTGGTAATCCGACATCGCGAGGAGCATAGGTTCCCTTCACGAGGGGAAGAAAATCCCCGACTTTTCCAGGTTTTATCAAAAATTTACGTTTTTCAATGACTTTTCCATGACTTTTGCAAAGGATATCAATTTCCATGACTTTTCCAGGTGGAGTATGAACAGTGTTGTAATTACATAACATTATTTTACTGAAAGAATTCATTTTTAAGTGGGTGGAAATTTTTTTCACAGAACTCTATTTCTAGCAATATTTTTCGAGCTGTGCCACAGACGATTGGAGTACTTTTTTTGAAATCATTATCTCCAAGGCATTCACGGAACTTTGAACCATAAAAATGGAAGACTACAAATCTTAATTTCTACGTTGAGGTATCTCAGCTAAGCACCAAGCTGGTGGTTCAGGGATCACAGATTAAATACTGGCCAAATGAAGTTCTCCGTGTACGTTAATCGGGACTGGTGTGCCCGTTAAATATCATGGCCACAAGGTCCTCAGAGTTACCATTAAAGCCTATACCTGTGCGGGCGGGGGTTGTTTGGTGTTGTTGATCTAAAATAGCGAGTGTTGATAGTTGGTACTTCCATCTATTATGTGTTGTCTGAGCTAAGTAAGGCCCTTGTGGTCTAATGTTAAAAGAGAAGGTTCAATTTATCTTACATCTTTGGTATATTCCAAGCAGGTTCAGTGATTTAAGTGACATAAGTACAATATTAGTTTCTGCATTGAACTATATGGGGTTCAATGCAGAAACTAACACTGTTACAACTAACTATTAGTGTAAAACATAAACTAACCATTATTGTAAAACAGAATAAATTAGAACAAAACTTCCTGCGATCATATAACGAAATTCCCCATAAATATACATGAGCGTATTTTTAGTTGGAAATTATTATTATTACAGTAGAGCGCCGCTTAATCGGATGTCCAATCAACCGGATCGGTTAGGGACCATGCGGTTTTTTTTCTCCCTGCGCTCTGAAAAATATATATATATATAAACATTTAAGTCCTGACCTTCAGATTGGAGGTCGAAAACCAATTTCCTTTGCCTTTTGGCGATCCAAGAAAGAGGGATTACCCTCCCCCCCTCCGCTCCTTAGTTCCAATCAGGAATGTTCAATTCAGTTACAATTAGCATAGGGAGTAGAAATAACTGAATAAAAGGATTAAGATTCTTTTTAGAGGCATTAGACCAGAAGAGAAGTATTAAAGCTAACAGAAGAAAAATTTTGGAAGTACTGCATTCACGGTCAAGGGGTCGAGTTAAATTATTTATGCTTAACTAAATTTCCAGGAAAACTATTGTTCAGAAACTCACTTGACTAAAATATAGACCATGCACCTCGCGAAATGATCACGTGGTTGTGCGTTTTCATACTGGACATAGGCTACACAAAGCTAAAAGAACCCACATTTTTCTGATTGCGATCTTGTAAGTGCAGAAGGTGTTTTTTAAACATGTTTGGGAAGCGCAAAAGAGTAGTGTTATCTTTAGACAAAAAAAATAGAAATTGTTAAAAGATTGAAAAAGGAGAAAATGGAAACGACATAGCCCTTGAATATGGCAATGGCACATCAACAGTGTCAGATATTAAAAATAAACAATGATGCAATTTTAAGCTTTGCATCGGTTTTTTACGAACAAGAAGGCAGCACTGAAAGAAAAATGATGAAAAGACAACATCCTCTTTGTAGAGAAGACTATCAATAATTACTTCACAATGATTTTTTTACTATGTCAGTGTATAATTCCTTTTCATGTATAGTGCTACTTCTGTATCACTTTTTGTAAATACTAGAAAAATAATAAATGAAGAAAAAAGAAGAGAAAAAAAAATCTGAAGGCGCCATTTGGAATGAAAGAAAATATGCACTACTAAAAATGCCAGCCCTAAGCCTGGAAAACGTGTGAAGGGAATCTCCCTAAAAAACCTAGCCCTATTTGTGCTTTAAAGTTGTCAATCCAATTATCCGGATTTTTCTTCAACCGGATCTACCTTGGTCCCGACTAGTCCGGATAATCGGCGCTCTACTGTATTATTATTTCTGTTGGAAGGTAATATCAAAAGTAGGGAAAATAAGTTTTTTCATGGTGCCACCTCTACCACTTTATCAGCAAGAGGCCAATGGAGCACCAAAAAATCTTGCTTTTTACATTAACTGCAAAACTTCTCTTGTGAGTACAAACGTTTACATATTTTTACGGCTAAGGAGTAGTGTTTTTTTATTAGGCGAAGGCATGCAAGATATGCCTCATTTGGATTTAAGCAAATTCTAAAATTACTTCATGAAAAATGGAAAATTTCTAGTGAGGTTATAAGTTTAAGATTGACAGGAAACTATTCACAAGATCATCGTCAGTGCCGGATCTGGGGTAGAGCAAGTGGAGTGGCCGCTCTAGGCGCCAGTGTTAGCCTTAACGCTAAAAACATTTTCTCTACATCTACAATTAATTTACTAAAGAAAAGTTTAATCTTTAGTACTCTTTTGAAAACTTACTTTGAGAGTAAAAGCGGGAGTTTTGAAACATCGTCGACCAGAAACGTTCATTGTGTAGGAAATCACGTATCAACATGGCTGTGCATGTTGGGAGTGACGTCACTAGTCAGCCGTGATTGGCCGAGGAGGTAGGCGGACATGCCACATGCCAACCTTTCATTGGTTGCTTTAGAACTCGGTTGACATTACATTATGCTAATGAAGGTGTGTATTTAAGAGGAAGCTCTGGTCGACGGAAGCATTTCTTCTGTTTTTCTCAACCATGTTATAACTGCATCGATTGAGCATTAACTTATTGGCTCGTTGCTCGAAAGAGCCTTTGCTAATGTAGCGTGTGCTATAAAAGCCCGATTTTTGCAATGCTAGTCATATTTTAAAGTTACCAGTTTTTTTGGCTTCAGGTTATTTTTAACAATGTTGTAGTTTTGTGTAAGTTAAATAAATGTTATAGTTTTTACAAAGTCTTTTGAATCATTTATCTTCAAGATCGGGCAAGGCATACTTGACTCTTCCGCTAACTCTGCAATTATATTAGATTCATAGGATGCTACAAGTTGCAACTTTGTTATCCAAATTGAATGAACATGACATACTACTATCATATGGGTTATGGGCGACCCAGAGAAGTTGAATATTTCGCCCTGCTTGCTTTTGAAGAGTGATTTTTCAAGATGTGTTCCAGAATACTTCATTAGGAGGGGCTTATAAGGATCGTCTTCAAGTAAAAGTATGGCTTGTTCCAACATTGTAATAGAAAAATTAAGAGATATGAATTATTCATCTTGGAGCAGCGATATAAAATTCATGCTAATAGAAAGGAACCTATGGGATATCATCACAGGCAAAGAGCGACCTGTAATCAATGTGGGGGCAGGAGTCACAGCAAAAGACGTTGCCCTATTTAATGCCAGAGAGAGGTCGGCTATTGCAGCACTTTACTTGCATGTCGGTGATGACTACCGAAAAATTATAGAGCACTGCGAGGATCCCCAGGAAGCCTGGAACCTTCTAAAAGAAAATTATTTCCCAGACAACAGAACAGTTAAAATGAAGCTATTTTCAGACTTGACGTCCGCAAGAATGGACGAGAATGAGAAAATTAATATCTATGCAGCGAGGTTGAGAAGAATTTATGATCGTCTCAAAGAACTTGAGGCTACATTTTCAGAAGAATTCCTGTTGTACCAACTGTTACGATATCTCCCCTCTTCTTTTGATGGTATTGTACAGAACATTTTAAGAAGAAAGAATGAAGATTTTGTCTTTTCAAAGATCGTGGCTGACCTGGTAGCTGAGGAAGGCAGACTTTCTTTAAGAAGTGAAGATTTGGAATCTTACGCCAAAGCTTCAGTTGCCGTTAAGAAAACCAAAAGAAAAGTCCAGTGCTATTGCTGTAAGAAGTTTGGCAACATCAAAAGAAACTGTCCTGAATTTAAAAGATCTGAAATCCCGAGAAGAAGTCGCAAGGACGGGAAGCGGAAGAATTTTCGACAGGAAAGTTCAGATGAAAATCGGCGATCACCATCGGCTGAATATTGTGAGTATTCTGACTTTTTTTATGCAAGGCTAATTGTTTTATGGAGAAAACTTCACAGTGGCTGTTCAATTCAGCGGCCAGCCATCATTTTTCAAGAGACAGAAATTGTTTTCAAAATTTCGTAACATTAAATAAGAAAGAAATGGCCGTCGCCATAGAGGGGCAAACCTTCCCAATTGAAGGAAAGGGGGAGATATGTATTTAAGATTTGGTAGCAGAAAAATAATTTTGAAAGAAGTCATGTATTCTCCTAAATTAAGACGAAATTTAATTTCCGGTCCTAAACTGGATCAAGGAGGTGCTAGATTTTACGGGGAAGGGGGAGTCTTGACTGTATCAGATCGAAAAGGCATAATTTTTAAAGCTTTTCTAAATAATGGTGTTTAAAATGTTAAACCTAAATATGTGGATCAAAATTTTTCAAATTCTAGTCAATATAACGTAAAATAGTCAATATAACGCGGGAAAGTCAAAATTCTAGTCATTTTCCTAGTAAAAATGTTAAAGTTGAATCTTCGAATGTTGAATCCTTGGAAGTTTGGCATAAAAGATTAGCGCACGTTAATGTTGATAGTATTAGAAAAACCAGTAATGCAGAATGTGTTAGGGGCTTGCCAAAATTTAAGAATGAGAAAATTCATTGTGAAGATTGCAAACTAGGAAAATTTAAGAGAGTATCTTTCAAAGCAATTAAGAGAGTAAGGTCTAAGCAAACCCTTGAAATCCTTCACGCAGATGTTTGGGGAGCATGTTCTATAATGGGAAGAAACGGGGAAAGGTACTATCTTTCTATTATCGACGATTTTTCTAAACTTGTTTCTCTGTACCCCATAAGGGAAAAACGGCAAGTAACTAGAATTTTTATTCAGCATATTGGCTGAAAGATTTACTAGATTTAAAGTTAAAGCCATTAGAACGGATAATGGTGGAGAATTCGTCAATAATGAATTTAAAGAGTTTTGTAATAACTTGGGAAGTTCCCACGAATTAACGAATCCTTATACTCCCGAACAAAATGAGGCGACTGAAGTATTTAATAGAACCGTAGCTAATGGGACCACTGTATTGCTTGAAGAGAGCGGATTAGGCAAAAAGTTCTGGCCAGACGCGATGTTACATTCTGCATACACGTGGAATAGGGTCTGTCATACAGATCAAAGTAAAACTCCATTTGAGCTGTACGGAAAATTTAAGTCCTCTGTTAACCCTTTCGGGATGGGCGCCGCAGTCAGCGAACCGCCGCCGCCAGACGGGGTTCTAGCAAAATGGATTGTCACTTGAGGACGGGCGATTTGCGCTGCTAAGCCTAACTTTGGAAAAAAATTCATAAAAAATTAATTTTTTATTCAATTGTTTCAACATCTGGCACATTATAAGAAAACCATGTCGTCAGCTATAAGGATAAATTTTAAAACTTCATCATAATATTTTCCGTAAAAATTATATAAAATTAATTTTAGAATGATGAAATTCTTGACTCACCTCAAAAAGTTATGTATGAAAAATATTTTTAAAAAAAATCCCAATTTAGTTCACGGAGCATATAGATACAAATGAAATAATACAAATTATTTTATTGATAAAAATTATCTCTGCTGTCGCAGGATGTAGGAGGCATGCATGCTGCAAATTATGTGTCTGATAGTATGTTAGCATCAGAGTCACTATCACTTTCCAGTTCCTTTTGAAATATCAAAACCATCATCACTATTTGAGTATGAAGCATTCACTAATTGGGTGTATTCCTCTTTTTTAAAATTTAGTTTTTCTCTTAGCCGTTTTAATAATAAAGCATTTGTCAAATGATACAAGAAAATCTCATCTGAGCGCTAGCTAAATCCGAATAGAAATGAAGACGAGGAAGCCAACCACTGAATATCTTCTATACATCGACAAAAAAAGAAATAAAAGTATTTGGCATCATCAGAACCATGTGCATGTGTTTATATCAGCTGATCCAGTTAAAGCTCCAGCTTGTTTATTTTCATTACTCATTGCCACTGCTACTCTGTCATAAATCCTTCCCTCCTACCGAACCAAGAAAAAAAAAATTAAAAAATGCTATGGAAATGAAGGTCAACATTCTCCAGTCTCGACATATTACACCATAACAGTCATAGGGCCCCATCTAGTATCAAAGAGAAATACTAATATTTTATTCCATCTGAAATCCCGTATATGGTACACCCGTCCTCAAGGCTCTACTAGAACAGCGAGACGTATTCGTCACACCCGGCTGTGCGGTAGCTCTCGCTGGCGGTTCGTATACGTCACACCCGTCCCGAAAGGGTTAAGCATCTTAAACCTTTCAGAATTGTAGCATATGTAGGGATACCCGAAAAAAAACATAATAAATTAGATTTGAGAGCTAGAAAAGGGATTCTCATCGAATATGCGTTCAATACAAAGGGTTATCGTATTTATTTCCCGGGTAGGGATAACATTGTGGAAAGCATTAATGTTGCATTTAGACAGAATACATTTTTAAAAGATTTGTTTAAGAGTAATAGCAGTGGAGCAGTGATGGGCCACATCCATTGGAATCATACTAACTTATCTTCAGACGAAGAGCGTTCGATCTACGAAGATGCGAGTCAATTTCAAAATTTAGAAATTCCCACTACTTCGGAGGATTCGTTAAATTCTACTTCGGAAGATGAGAGTTCATTGAGTGAAAATGATTCAAAACCCCTGAGGGAAGCTACGTGGATCAGAAAAAGTGTATCGAGAAGGGATGGATCGCGAGCGGACGTGTATTATTTTGAAAAGGATAAGTCCATGCGGTTAAGATCTTTTCACGATATTAGAAAGTACTGTAATAAAAATTCAATTTGTTTTAAACCACATATTTTTAATTTTCAGGGGAAAAATACTTATCAAGGGGAAGTTGATGGCCAGTCCACGAGTGCTAATTTTTCTTCATGACTAGACGGAAATCTAGTAGTTCCAAACACTTTTAAACAATGTATGAAATCGAAGGAACGCGAAAATTGGCTAGAATCTATGGGGGAAGAAATTAAAGTGATGCATGAAAGAGAAGTATGGGAATTAACAGAATTACCAGAAAAGGCTAATTTAATCGGCTGCAGATGGGTTTTCAATATAAAAAGAGATGAAGCGGGTGAAATCGTAAGGCTGAAAAGCAGACTAGTGGCACAAGGTCATAAGCAGGTACAAGGTCAGTCTTATGACGAGACTTTTAGCCCGGTTGTCAATTTCGGCATAATACGTTTCTTTTTCTCCTTCCTAGTCGTGTTTCAAAATTGGGAAAATGTGCAGTGCGATGTCAAGAGCGCGTACCTCTATGCTCCTTTAAAGGAAAATATTTTTATGAGTCAGCCTCCGGGTTTTATTGAAAAGGGAAAGGAAAATTTAGTATGTAAACTTAAGAAAGCTATTTATGGGTTACACCAAAGTGGACGAAATTGGTTTTATGAAATTAACAGCACTTTAACAAATATGGGTTTTAACAAATTTCAAAGATGTAATTGTGATTATAGTTTTAAATGTAAGGTTATTTTATTACTATATGTTGATGACATAGTTTTGTTTGGGAAAAATAGGAAAGATATTGTCTTTATTTTAAACTTATTGAATAAACACTTCGATCTTAAAATTTTGGGAAAAACGAAAAAATTACTAGGGGCAGAGTTTGAAGAATGTGAAAATGAATGAAAAATGCACCAAACAAATTATATAATTGAAATTTGTGAACGTTTTGAGAATTTTAATTTTCCTATATCTTCGCTACAGATAAGTAAGGGTGTTGTATATTCAGGTTTAAATTGTCCCCAAACAGAAAATGAGAAACATGAAATGTCTAAGATACCATTTAGAAATTTGTTAGGCTGTCTTTCATTTCTCGCAAATCAAACCAGACCAGAAATTTGTTACGCTGTTAAACATATTTAGCCAATTTCAGGCAAATCCAGGAGTGATGCACAGAATGAGATTACTTAAACTTTTGGGGTATGTTAGTCATACTAAGGATCTCAAACTTAGCTTAAAGTGTAATAAATTACGAATCGTGGGTTACTCAGATGCGGACTTTGCTTCTAATAGGGATGACCGTACTTCATTGGGAGGACAGTTAATATTGCTTGATAATGCTCCAATTTCATGGAGTACATTTAAAGAAAGGAGCATATGTCTATCAACTATGGAATCAGAATTTGTTGCGCTAACAGAAGCCGCTAAAGAATTGCTGTGGTTTGATAAGTTTCTTGATGAATGCGTTGATTTTGGCATTAATTTTCAAGAAAAGGTAAAATCATTGTTATTGGTAGGTAATGAGGCAACTATTAACTTCTGTAAATCTCCTATTGAGAATTACCGTTCTAAGCACATAGATGTTAAATTGTTTTTCGTAAGAGACCTATTATATCAAGACATTTTTAGTATTAAATTCGTCAGTAGCGAAGATAATCGATCTGATATATTCACGAAACCTCTTCCCAAGGCAAAACTTGCAAAATTTTGTGACAGCATTTTTCATTAATTTTTTTTTTTTGAATTTGTAATTGTAGGGGGGTAATATATTTATATGTAAATTTAAATTTTTGATATTACAATGAATTTTTGAGGAATTATAGAATTTTATGAGATTGAATTACTGTGTGGAGAATTAAAAGCTAATCTGCTAAGGGTTCTTGATATGATTTAATTCTCTAATGGTTTTCGGAAAGTTATTTTTGTTAGTTATAGCTGATAGTTCAGAGATGCCACTCTAACCTTAAGGTTTTCAGTAGTAACCTGAATGATTTTCAGTAGTTTTCAGCGCTCATCAGTAGTTTATAATACCGGGGAAACGTGGATGCAAAAACTACTCAATATTCAACATAAAAGCAAAATATTTGCCACAGCTGAACCATGGTGGCAACAGAATCCAAGGGGGGAAAACCCTGATAACTCCCTGATTGGGCTAAAAAAATTTCCCTGACGTTATAATCAAATTGTGAGTTACACAGCGTCATTGCCATGTGTAATGAGTTTCACAATGGTGAAACCAGCAAAAATATTTAGGGAGGGTGACACTACTTTTCCAACTGAATTTTGTGCAATTCCCTTTTTTTCAGTGAAGGCTCAGGGGTGATAGTAGTAAGGATTTGCATTTCCTGAACTTTCAAAACAATTTCCTGAACTTCGAACTTTTTTCATAGGTACTGTATTTTCTGGCATATAAGACGAAATGCAATTTATCTAGTTAAAATTTATGAAAACTACTTGATTCAGACAGAAATGGAAAAAGTACTTTTTTTAACAGGGGTCGCAATGGAAAATCTATAAAATATAGGACAACAGGAAAATGGTGCAAAGAGCGGAACTATTTTAATAAATGTGTGGATTATTAAAAGAAATACAATTTCCACTAAAAAATCATCAAAATGATGAAGAAGACATTACGAAAATTATTTATTGCATTTAATAAGAATGCAAGAAATTAAAACCCAAAAGCTCTTTTTTTATTGATTCAGACAGCTCTTTTTTTATTGATTCAGAATAAAAGCAACAATTAACAATCTAACAGCAAACACGAACCCTTTACGAAAATCGCGATCGCAAAAATGAAACTCCACATCATAGCTACAAATTTCCAATTGGAATTACAATTCATCCCCCTTTTAAAAACATTTATGTCTGAAAATTCGCGGCAAAAACGTTCCCGATTTATCCTGAGAGGTCGACTTACACGCGGGTTTCTGTTTATTTGTCTGAAAGTTGGGGCTTCTGCTTACATGCGAATCGACTCACACGCAAGTATATACGGTAAGATATTGTTAAAAATAAAAAGGAATTTTATTTACTTACTTTATAATTAAATTTTAAAAAGGGTTTAAATGGAAAAAATACAATTCATGTACAGGATGCAGAAAGATCGCGTAAAGAAAAGAACGCATACGTTTTCTTGCGTGCACGTGAAAAGGCCCACGATATTTTATAGAACTGGACAAATCAATTAATAAATATGCATTGCTTCAATTAAAAGCAAAAAAACCAAAATGAGGGAGGACAATTTAGGATCAAGAAACAAAATCAAATTTCCGGAACTTCGGCAAAAAAATTCCTGAAATTTCCGGTTTTCCAGAACTCTACCACCCCTGGAGGAGAAAATAACTTTCCTTTCTAAGTAATATAATCTGCAACTGCTGAAAGTTTTAAATCTGAAGTTTTTTTTTTAAGAATGAAGATCATCTCTCCCCCCTCCCCCCATCACTATTTTATACTTATATTACTTTATTTTCTCAAGATGCATATTGTTCCTGTATTGATTTCCCGACAGAATAATGCACAGAACCAAACCCCAAATTCGGCAAGCTGGAGATTGGTGTTAGACTGCATTTTGGACATGTGGCGGTCGACGTGGCAGGCCATGGAGGTGATGGTGGAGGATGTCTGCCGGAGGCAGGGTTAGAACCTCGGACCTTCTTGATGGAAAGCCAGTGCTTCCGTGCTTTGCCAAAAGGTACCTAATGGCCAGGACAGAAGATAGCTTTTGAAGGTGTCAAATCGTACCGCCAAAGACACGACCAAAAATGGCGGATTCTCGGAAACAAACGCTGACACGCGTTCTTTTACGTAAGATTGCAATGCCTTCTTCTCAAACACAAAAACAGTGACCTTTTTTATTGCTTCATCAGAGAAAGAGCGCTTTCAACCAATGGGAAATCGGCAATCGAGCTGACCACGCGCAACGAAAGGAAATTTCGCCGACGAAACTCCGGACGCTTGCCGGTTTGAATAATTTTACCTCATATTTGGAGAAAATTTAAATATCCCTTGATATTTTTCAAAACATAAAACTTCCTTGAGAATTCCCGGTTATGTTTCCACCCAATAAGATTATTTTTCAATATAAAATACAAATTTAATTTCTAACTGAATTCGTTAATTAATGTAGGACCAAATAGTTAATGAGCAAAGGATGTACACAACGAAGAATGCAATAAGCAACTGCTAATGCTAAAAGGCTTAAAAGGCGTGTCGTGCAAGTAAGCGAAAAAATCCGAACTTGTGCCCGAACACTTAGACCATAAACTAGATAGACAAGGTCTGGGGGCGTGGTCGGTAAGCAGGAGTCTTTCCCCGGAAAACAGGTGACGGAGTCCTTCGGTGAGAGAGGGCTTCGTCGTGCCATGTTAATTCTCGTAGAGATTTGAAGAATGATTTATTTTAATTTCTTATTGTATGACAGACACATTTTAGCACAATTATTTTCTATCACACGCAAGGAAACAGTTCATAGATTAATGTACAAGTGTTTTTTTATTGGTATTACCAATAATTAATTAGTAATAGTGATTTGAAAATGATCTTGAGAGTAGGAGTTAGTTTCTTGCCCCCTTTTGTGAAACTTAATGTCATACAGTAAAGCTCTTTGCAATGAATACAATTCGTATTGCTTTTACAAGGTTTTTAACTGACTTCAACCTCATTATGTCTTGCCCTTGAGATATCAAGGCAAAAAGTAAAAACATTTGTAATATTACGTTAATAAGCCAAACATCAAATATACCTATTCTTTTCTTTTTCAGTTCATTGAAAAATAAGGAAGGAAAAACAAAAGCGTTTAAGCTGTTTTTCTTTTCAAAATCTGAAATAAATTTAAAGAAAGCAACAGCATGAAGAAAAAATTTTAGTTTTGAAAATAGTTTTTTAAATTTTTTAAGTTCAGAAAATTGTTTACTTTAGAAAATTGTCAGTTAAAACTTTAATGTTTCTCCGATACAGTTCGTAAATCTAAAATTAATAGTCATGTGACATTAGCCTGTAGGACTGAAAACATCGGATTGGGATCATTCATAAATGATGTCACGCTTCGAGGGGGAGGGGGGTTCGTGAAATTGTGACAAGAGGTGGGGAGGGGGTATGTTGAAGTGTGACACTTTGTGACAAGGGGGGGAGGGAGTCAAATAACTGGGAAAAAAGCGTGACATCATTTATGGATGGTCCCATTGTACCCTTTAATTAAAATGCGATTGTTTTTTTAATGAATTACAGAAGATGAAGTTTGTTCTAAGATTGCAAACAAACGGAATCAATTAATTTATTATCTAAGTGTTGAGCAATACAGTCAGAAATACAATATATATGTAATATATAGGTAAGGGGAAGCATGAAATGCATTTTAAACATAATTCTGAAAATTTAACAATTTTACTTACATTATTAAAAGTAGAGAATAAAAAATAAACTGGAGCGAACACAGACATATGTATACTTGGTGATGCAACGAACGTTCGGCCTTTCTGCGAGTATATTTCAAGCATCGTTCATGTCTTTTAAGATTTAATATTATTGAAATGTTAATTTCAACGTTGCATTTATTATTTAGGGGGCGGGCATTATTAATAAAGCAGAATGGAATTTAACTACTGGAAAAAATAGTTTAATTTCTATTGAAAATTGCTCTTGATTTTTAAATAAAATTAATTTTGTGTATTTGTTACGCATTTTTGGTATTCTTTGATATTATTTTAGAAATGGTGTAGTCAGATTTTAAAGTATTTCTCAACAATTGCTTTAGTTAATTTATATATATGACTTTCTTGTTCTTCATAATCAAGAATATGATACTCCAAAAATTTAAAAATAAAATTAAAATTTACGCTTTTCACTGTTAATATTGCTATTATGTTTAATAAATCAGGTTAGTGCTTTTGTGCACAGAATGGGTCTTGATCGTTTGCCTGAAAGCAATCTCAGCTCTTTTACAGATCAGAAGCAAGTTCAGAAATTGAGAAGACTCACCCACGTGGTATAGGACGGCGAGAAGCTTTGATCTCCGACCCCTGTCAGTCAAACTGGTCCCCACTATTCCTGCTTAGGAACTAACAATGGCGAGTGAATAGAAGGGCTCGTCTAGATACTATATGGTCTAAGCCCGAACACCCGAACTCTTTCGCCAAAGAACAGGGTTGCTGTAAATATTGCTCCACGCTGGGAGAAATTCCGGTTAGAACTGGAATTCTGAGCTTTCTACCGTTGCCAATCTCCTATTGTTTGCAGCTCTAAACTACCATGAATCGTCACTACACGCTCGTTTTGGCGACTGTTGGTGAATCTTTTTTTTTATATGCGTGCCAAGCGCGAAAAGTTGAACTCGGCTAAAATATATTATTTTCCGTAGAAAAAAAAGCGCTTTCCGTAATCCGTAGTCAACTTCAAATTTTTGTATTTTTTCCGTAGATACTACGGAGAGTCCGTAGCGTTCGGCATCTCTGATAGTTGAATCATGAGTTAACAATTTTTCTTAGTTGAATAACGTTAATGCAAATACTAGTCAAAGATATACATATTTTTTTTTATGTGATGCTTTTAGAGAAAAGAAATATATGTTATAATTAGAGAGCTTATTTACTATTTTAATTATAATTGTCGGATCTATTTTTTTTATGCAACTGAACCTGTTTGTGTTACTGTATTTGTAAATGTATATTTTAGATTTAAGCTATTTATCTGAAGATGAACTGTAATACATGAAACTGTATGGAAAGCAAGAGGAATTGTTAATTGTGATCAACTAGTGATGTTTTTATTTCATTTCTAAAGTAATAGAATGGAATTGTAAGACATGAAGCCAAATTTTTTTGTTGCATTTAGTCTTGTCAGATGTAGAGAGGAGGGGCATTGTTAGCCTTAATGCTAAAAACATTTTCTCTACATCTACAATTAATTTACTAAAGAAAAGTTTAATCTTTAGTACTCTTTTGAAAACTTACTTTGAGAGTAAAAGCGGGTGTTTTGAAACATCGTCGACCAGAAACGTTCAGTGTGTAGGAAATCACGTATCAACATGGCTGTGTATGTTGGAAGTGACGTAACTAGTCAGCCGTGATTGGCCGAGGAGGTAGGCGGACATGCCACATGCCAACCTTTCATTGGTTGCTTTAGAACTCGGTCGACATTACGTTATGCTAATGAAGGTGTGTATTTAAGAGGAAGCTCTGGTCGACGGAAGCCCTTCTTCTGTTTTTCTCAACCATGTTGTAACTGCATCGATTGAGCATTAAGTTATCGGCTCGTTGCTCGAAAGAGCCTTTGCTAATGTAGTGTGTGCTATAAAAGCCCGATTTTTGCGATGCTAGTCATATTTTTAAGTTACCAGTTTTTTTTGGCTTCAGGTTATTTTTAGCAATGTTGTAGTTTTTTTAAAGTTAAATAAATGTTATAGTTTTTACAAAGTCTTTTAAATCATTTATCTTCAAGATCGGGCAAGGCATACTTGACTTTTCCGCTTACTCTGCAACTATAGGGTAGACTGGGGCATTGCTGCCACTCCCGTTATTCTAGTCAAGAACAGCGGTTAGCTGGCCTGACAGCTCCTGACCTATAGCGAACGATGCTACAACTAATGCCCCGAGTGGATGGCAGCCATTGCGTGAGTTGTTTTGTTTTTACAGTGACGAACGTTGTTTTGAAGAAGTTTGATCTTATTTTTCCACTTTGAATAAGCTGAGATATGTACCTTTAGATGCTACAATGCCTGCATTTGAGATGAACAACCTTTAACTAGGTATTTTAGCCTACATTTTAATCAACAATATTGATCACTTCCGTTTGTTTTGATGTCTTTAAATCTACGTTTCTTTCATCTTGTCGAAACGGGGTTATGACGCCACCTCTCCAGGGGTGATGCCGCCATGGTGGCGGCATTACCCCCGGACGCGTTTTTACACTATATAAATCAACAATTTTTTTTAAAATAGTGAAACCTCTGAAAAGAGCATTCAATAAGGAGTGTGGCAAGTTTATGAGAGCAAGCACCTAGAAATAAATCACTCCTTATGACATAGCATCAATCTTTTATGGCGCTTATATGTCAGTTGCAACAATAAAGAAGGGAGTATCACTATTTTGCAGCGCTGGGATCTTTCCAGTAAGCTCAAACACCTTCAAGGAAGAAGATTTCTTCCCTGTTCAAAATCTGGAGCCAATATGCATCAATGATGCAGATGACACAGAATCTGAAAATCAAGAACAGGCAGAAAAGATGATCTTAGAAGAAACTGGTGAAGAAAATAATCTTGTAAATGCGAGCAACACCTCTGCAGTTGGGTTACTAGATGTAGAACCTTGTTCATCAAAGATCGTTCAGGAAGGGCTTCAAAAAACGTTTCTTCAATCGTTAGAAAAGTTTTCACCAATTCCAAAATTGGCAGCAGAAAGTTCTAAAAGAAAAGGTCACTCGTCAATTCTAACGGGAACCCCAATGAAGCAGTTTTGGAAGAAACAGTAGCTAAAAGAAAGGAAAAGACATTGAAAAGGAACAACCCGAAAGAAAATCTGCAGCTAAGGTTTTGGGAATGTCCATCAAAACTGAATCCAAGGCAAGAAAAGAAAAAGCAGTGAAAACACTGCAAAAGAAAATGAATAAATCTGTTAAGAAAAGGGGCAAGTGACTTTTAAGTCTTGAAAACTCTTCAGATGAGGAGGACATCGACGTCAAAAAGTTGTGTGAAGACAACGATAATGCTGACCTTTTTGATCCAAGCAATCCAAACGTTCAACTTTGTGCCATATACAATGAATATGGAACCAACGAACTGTGGTACAGATGCACTTGTTGTGGCGAGTGAGTGCATTCAGAGTGTAGCGATCTGTAGTTCAGCTGAAAACTACATTTGTGATTTTTGTAAATTTTAAGAAATCGGCTAAATTTAAAATACAGTTTTTTTACTCGTATAAACTAAAAATGTCACTTCTTTTGCTTTTCAATTCCTATATTGCAATGCTAATTGCATATAAGATTTTCAATAAATTTTCCTTCTTAGTATTTTAGTCATATTGGCTAGTGGTGTCATTACCTCAGGTTCGTGGCGGGATTACCCCAGCTCCCTGGGTAATACCGCCACAGAGCAGAGGTTAATAAGTTAATTTTTTTTTTGAATATTTCCTTTAAAGATTTATTGATAAAAAAAATTTGTATACATTCTTAAGATTACGTACTATGTTCCAAAAATTGATCTAGCTCATAAATACGATTTTTGATGTTGATAAATATTGAAGTTCCTTAAGGTGGCGGCATTCCTCCTGTTTACCCTATTAGATTCATAGGATGCTACAAGTTGCAACTTTGTTATCCAATTTGAATGAACATGATATACTATTATCAGCCCGATGGCAAGGGGCGCCAAAAAACCAAATGCAAAAAACAATTTCCAGCGCAGAGATGCCACTCTAATCTAAAAGTTTTCAGTAGTAACCTGAACGATTTTCAGCACTTATCAGTAGTTTATAGTATCGGAGAAACGTGGATGCAAAAACTACTCAATATTCAACCTAAAGCCAAATTTGCCTCAGCTGAACCATGGTGGAAACATAATCAAGAAAAAAAACCCCTGATAACTCCTTGATTGGGCTCCAAAAATTTCCCTGATGTTATAATTAAATTGTGAGTCACACAGCATCATTGCCATGTGTAATGACAGTATCACAGTGGTGAAACCAGAAAAAATATTTAGGGGGTGGGGTGACTTTTCAAACTGAACTGTGCGCAATTCCTTTTCTTTTTCAGTGAAGGAGGAAATAACGTAATTTTCTAAGTAATGTAATCTGCAACTGCTGAGAGTTTGAAATCTAAAGTTCTTTTTTAAAGAATAAAGATCACCCCCTCCTCCCCATCATTACTTTATGCTTATATTGCTTTATTTTATCAAGATGCATATTGTTTTTGTATCGAGTAAAGAAAAGTTTTGAATAAATTCCAAATCATCACTCACGGGGGGGGGGGGGGCAGGGTTCGTTGATTGAAATCAAGTGATTTTTTTTTTCAAAAAAAATCATTGATTTTACTCTGTTAGGAAGCGTTGCAAAACTGAAATATGTTGCAATTACAACTACTGTTTCAAACAAAACTTCCTAGGTCCATCTGTCTGTGTGCAAAACATATTTCATAAGGTTAGAACTAATTACTATTCTTTTAATTTGACAATATTTTTTTTAATTTTACAATGTTCTTCAAGTATCTTAACAGCAAAGCATCATTAATTCAATCATTCAAACTACAATTCATAATCATAAACCATTCTGTGCTTTTTATCTCAACAGCTTTCAACAGCAAAATAATTCAGATTAAATTTGTTCATTTTCTCTGTACTTATGAGTGTACTATTATTCCTGGTAGGGTTAAGTTTCATTTGAGTGACGCATTTGTATTAAAACTTGTTTATCTTTATTACTATTAAAAAATATTTATTGCAGTGAAAATAGCTTAAAGTGTGTTTTTGCATATTGATTAGGATGCCATATTGTTTCTATGAATGTAACATAATAATTATCCAAAATATTTAGGGTTTTAAAAAAAAATCCGATGTAAATTTAAAAAAATCACTAACCTTGGGGGGGGGGGGGGGGGTTGGGGGGCATGGGCTCTCTGTGCCCCTCCCCCTTGTTGCGGTGCTGCAGTATAATGCACAGTACCAAACCACAAATTCGACACGGCGGAGAACGGTCTTAGGCCGAATTTTGGAACACGACCAAAAATGGCGGATTTTCACAAACAAACGCTAACACTCGTTTTTTTTTAACGTAAGATTGTAATGTCTTCTTAACTCAAACACACAAAAAAAAGACCTATTTTTGTTGCTTAATCGGAGAAAGAACGATTTCAACCAATGGGAAATCGGCAATCGAGCTGACCAAGCGCAACGAAAGGAAATTTCGCAGACGAAACTCCAGAGAATTCCCTGATTTCCCGGTTGTGTTTCCACCCAATACGATTATTTTTTAATATAAAATACAAATTTAATTGCTAACTGAATTCGGTAATTAATTTAGGACCAAATAATTAATAACAAAACGAGCACGCGACGTACGCAACGAAGAATGCAATAAGCAACTGCTAATAAAAGCACGTCGTGTCCGTGCGCAAGCGTAAGCGAAAAACCCAGAAACTCTCTCGCTGAGTAGAACAGGGTTGCTGTAAATATTGTTCCGCGTGGGGAGAAATTCCAGTTAGAACCGGAATATTGAGCATTTTACCGTCGCCAATCTCCTATTGTTCGCAGCTCCAAACTACCACAAATCGTCAGTAAGCGCTCGTTTTGACGACTGTTTGAATCTTTTTTTTTTTTAATGCGCGCCAAGCGCGAAAAGGTGAACTCGGCAAAAATATTGTATTTTCCGTAGAAAAAAAAGCGCTTTCCGTAATTTGTAGCCAACTTCAAATTTTTGTTTTTCCGAAGATACTACGGTGAATCCGTAGCATTCGGCATCTCTGACAGTGCAAAAAAAATTTTGACCGCGCCTTTTGAGAGGTGCTTTAACAGTGTTGCCAGATCAGATAAACCCCTGCGTTTTTTAAAGCTAAATCTGACTATTTGGAGCGGCTAATCCTAACCTAGTCCGTAATTAAATTACTTCCGTTTTTACACTCTGTATTCGAGTTCTTCCATTCTCTGAGAGCAAACGACGTCATCTTCGCAAGCCAGAATCCCGTCCTCCCCTTTGTTGTATTCCAGTTTTCTCATTGGATGTAAACTTTTACACAAATGTTGCCAATTTGTTAAGCAGTATATGGATACTGGTTACGCATCAGCTGCAATCATAACAAAAGAAATTGCCAAAAAAGCTGAAATCCCACCTGTATTTCAAAAAACAAGAAACCGAAAAAGAAAAAGAATGTTTGACTATGAATCTCAAGATGAAACGCCAATAAGACTCAGAACAACATTTTAAGACCAGTGTGTTCTATCCTTTGATAGATACAATTGAAAATTTGCTGGAAATACATTTCGAACAGCTGTCAAATTCTAATGCAAGTTGGAGTTTCTTATATGATATAAGGGGACCGGTCGATAAGCCTAAATTGGAGCAATCCTGTTTAAATTTGCAAAATACTTTGACACATGATTCACACAGCGATATTTCTGGAGCAGATCTGGCTCAAGAAATACTAAGTCTCAAGAAATACTAAGCCTGAAGCAATTCTTAGACACAGACCAAGGACAATCGAAAGATGTTCTTAATGTCTTGAACAAAAATAATTGGTGCAATTTGTTTCCAAACACTTGGACTGCCTTTCGGATACTACAAACTATTCCAGTAAGTGTCGCAAAAAGTGAGCAAAGTTTTAGTAAACTTAAACTGATAAAAACCTACCTAAGATTGACCCTAGCTCAGGAAAAATTGTCAAACCTGGCAATTTTATCAATTGAAAATGATATTGCTCAATCCATACCTACAGATAATTTAATTGAAAAATTTGCCAGTGCAAAAGCAAGGAAGGTAAACCTTGTATAGATTAATGTAAATCTAGATCGACATAAGGAATCTTTTCTTTTAATTAGTTATTACAATACTTACATAGGTAACAGATTTATTTAGTGACTGATTGAAATTCACACCAAATACTAATTTAATTATATAGCAGTAAAAGCTTTCTTAATATTAAACTGTCAATAAGTGTTGATATTTGCAATAAAAGTTGATTTTTGAAAATTTGTGAATTATTATTTATTTAACATAAAACCAAAGTAGAATTTACGTGAAGTGAAAGCGTCAACCAAAGGGTGCTGAACGGCAATCTCGCTTTACCCTGAGCAAGGGCTAGGGCGGGCGCTGATCATCGTCAGAATATTCCAACTCCCATTATTTTATTCAAGACAGTGACAAAGAGTTCACATTGTCTACAACTTCTAGAGAGGATCCAGATTTTGGAATCTCAGAAGCCTTCAACTTCCTAAAACATTTGCTCCAGGTGACTTCCTTGTCATTAAAGTGTTTGAGAAAAAGTCATATAGAATCTATGTGGCCAAAGTCCTACACATTGAAGATGCTGATATGTGGAAATATTTCACAAAAGAGTCCTCCATACCTGAAAATTTCTACTTAAAGAAGATGCCACAAAGGAAGTTCAAACAAATGAAAATATCCAAACATTGGCTTGTTTTAATGACATGATAACTTTTGAGAAACAGCATCAAAGAATTGGAGTAAATTTCTGTCTACAAATGAATTTTTTAAAAAAATTAATTTTTAATCTTTCCGTAGTTTGCTTGTGTTTTTTAGTTTTTAAAAATTCATACCCCTGAAAGAAAAGGGAGCTCAAAAGAACAAAGCACTGCAACTAGTGGTCTATTGTACTCGATTCATACCATTACTGGTATGGAAAATATTGTGTTTTGATAGTAATTACTTGTTCCTATTTGTCCCTCCTCCTTTTCTGCTTCTTAATAACTTCTATTACTTAATAAAGTTGGAATCGAAACAAATAAAAATTTTAACTTTTGTTCCGATTCACCCTTTTGCACGATGAAACGGAACACCATAAAAAATTAATAATATATATATATAAACGATTTAAAATGTCTAGTTTTTGCTCAAAACTACATACAAAAACAAAACAAGACCGAAGTTTCTAGTCAAAAAAATATAAATGAAAGAGTCATTAGTTATCTTCTTTTTTTTTACTTTCAAAGTTAAAAAGTGCTCAGATTCACTGCATTTTATGGTACCTGTTGTACTTCAAACTAAATCGTGCTAAATTACTATGAACATGTATGCAGTTTGTCACCACATTAGTCGTAAATAAGGCCATTTTTTTTCTAGTAGTGGTAGTTTTTTCAAAATGTACATTAGTTTCAAAATAAATTTATATAGGTAAAATTAATATTTATAAATCAACATGATTTTTAACCCCTTTTCCTTGGGGGAGGAGGGGGGGTGGTTATGCCTCTAACATTTAAAAATTGATGCACCTGTGTGTGGTGTAAAATATACTTTCCACTCTTTAGAAACTTCAGCCAATGAGAGTGGTTAAAAAAGCTTACTATATTTTTTATAAAGTTAATGAATCTGGCACGAACTACATTACTGCCTTATAAAGGATTAAGCCATGTCCAGATTTGTAAACATGCAGAACGAACTTATATTTTGCCACCCCATGCATTCATGATTGTTCCATGGACTATGTAATAGTTTAAAATATTTGTGACGTTTGCAGAGAATTGAACAGACTAGTACAAGCATGCTTTGAGCCAGTTTTTCAACGCATGCTCATTCTAATCTGGATGTAACTTTACGTGAAAGACATCATAAGACTGTAAAATTTGGATTTAATTTTATTCTCTAACTTTCGATAGTTGATTTATGTACCCTTTAGCACTGAATCCAAAAATGACTTTTATTTTTCCATTCATTGGTCACATCTGAAATTAAAATTTTTAAAATTTGCAGAAAACTGAAAAATTGCCATTTCAATTTAGCCGAAATGTTCTGTCCCAATAATTTCTTCTTATCTTTTTGACTCCTACTAAGCACTGTTATGTCAAGGTGAAGAGCTGAAAAAAGTATCAGAATGCTCAACGACATCTTTAAATTTAAATTGCCATTGGATTAGTGTAATTTTCTTTTTTTACAATATTTTAATATGAATTTATTCTTAAAAAAACAGGTATGCCATTAGACATTCATATTCAGTTTATACGGATTTACATTTCAAACTTCAATTCTTCTGGCATTATAGTTAATGCAACTGCATCTTATTTGGTGTGGAAGGGGTTAATTACTTGATCCACTAATGATTAGTGTCGAAAAATATTTCCTCGCCAAAAACTCCTCCACAATCAACATACAGGGGTTGATCCAGGTTTCTTTTATAGAGTCCCACTTTTATAAGAAATAAAAACATTTTTGTGAAAAAAATAATGTGACCATGGAAATTTTTAAAAAAATTATTCCATACAATAAAAAGTATACTTTCCTATGCAATAAAATTTTGTAAAAAGGCCCTTTTTTAATTTGAATTTTGTGCAGAGACCTTTTCGGTGAACTTGAAATTTGTGAAGGGGCAGCAAATTTTCACTTGAATCGACCACTGACATAGAAGAAAACCATTTTTAAACACATCACAATTGTTAGCATGTAAAATATGCTTGGGTGTTTTTGCAAGGCACATAAATGTTTCCAGCTGCTGTTTTTATCATTGTTACCTAATTCAAATTATATCATGAGGTTTTTGATTATCAAGGAAAATAATAGTATAGGAAAAAATAATTATACAAAAGGAAAATAATAAAATAAACAAAATTAACACAACTTAAACTCCATACCTACCACATTAATTAGCTCCAAATCTTTTTTATAAGTTCTTTCAGTCATCAGAAATTCTTTGGCAATGAAATAAGATTTGTCGGATGGCACATTCTAAAAGACAAATTGTCATAATAAAAAAAAAATTAAAACTACATTTACCAATTATGGATTATAAATTAAATGTCCTAAAATTCAATGCACTAAAATACTCCTATAAGCAATACTTAGTTTCAAGCTCTTCGAAAAAGTGAAAAAACACAACATTTGTCCCACAAGCCAGGGTTGGTTCGATTTTGCCTAACCCGAAAAACCGCAGGTGGGTTTTTTCAAAATTGTCACTTAAAATTATATTTTACCGAAGTAAACTAATTAAAATACTGATTTATACCAAATATAATATATACTTTCATAATACCTACAATATAGGTCATGAATATAAAATTTTGAGGTTTAGCGTAAAAAAAAAAAACGCACTTGAAAAAACTCACAGGTGGGTTTTTTCAAAATTCTTGCACAAAATTGAATTTTACTTATGTAAGCAAATAAAAATACTGATTTCAACCAAACGTAACACAGACTTTCATAATACATACATTATATGTAATGGCTAAAAAATTTTGAGAATTGGCTAAGAGATAGAAACCCACTTGAAAAAATCCAAAGCAGGGTTCGTACGCTTTTGGCAAAACCAAAAATAAGGACTTTCTAAGGACCTACAAAAATTTTAAGGACCTCACAAATTTTTCGCAATATACCAACTGTTATGTTTATTTCAAAAGGAAGCATTATTGAAAGAGGAAATTGGTTTAACATCGCATTTTTATTAGGAACACAACACACTTTTATGGAGCTCTCTTTGTCTTGTTGCTCTTCTAATGTCCAATATAGCCAGGGAATTAAATAATTATTGAAGCTACTAATAAGAAGCACACAGCACAAGTATTAATCATATATAAGCATGTGAAAAATTATCAAAAATGGTTTATGCTATAAAATACAAGTTAAATGAAAAACAATTTAAATTAAAAAAATTGTTGAAGAAAACGCTGCCCTTTGTCTTGAGAATTTGTGTTTAATTTAGATTTTTTTTCATTTTACATAACTTATGTTGCCAGCATCTCAATTTAGGATTACTTAAATTTTTATCTCTGACATAAATATTTTTTTTAAAATTATTTAGAAGAGCTTAGAAAAATTCTGAAAAAACTTTTTCAACTTGAGAAAAATATTTCATTTTGTAAACAACATACAAATAAAAAATGGAGCTTATTCGCTTAAAACTTTGTACATTACCCTGAAATAGTAACTACCAAAATTTAACTAAAATAAAGTTTTAAAAAATTGAACAATATTTTTAAATAAAAAATAAAACAAGCAGACTACAGGCTGCAAATACTAAAACAACTGTCAACTTTTTAAATAATTCATATATTCACAGGATGCCAAAAGATAATAGTCTCAAAAGCTGCGTGTTATTTTCGGCGAGCACGTGCTAGATGTTAGCAAGTTTCCGAAAAATAGGCTTTTACATTTTCGCATTATAAGTTATGAAAAGTCATGTAAATTAATACATGTCTTTTTAAAAAGTTTCTTCAAAAAATTTCTTGTTTTGTAGTACAATGCCTTTAGTTAAACATACTTGTTCATCAGCTTGAAAAATCGGATCTTTTTGCAAAAAAAAGAATTTTCGAAGTTCACAAAAAAAAAAAAAACAACAGAAAAACTAGGGGAAAACGGAGCATTTGACAACTACGGTGTATAGGTTTTAAGAAGGGGTCGATTCCTTCAATTTACTGCAAATTAAGAAATTTCACGAGATACAAATTTTGATTAACACAGCAAATATCCATCATCTCCCACACAACAAAACCCCACAGCGAAATTGCTTGATAAAAATTTACTAAATATTAAAACATTACTTTAAAACAAATTAATTTTTTAGATATATATATATTATTTGATTTAAAACAAAATGGGAGAACAAACTGTTTAGCGAAAGATCAGCTAAAAAGCGATCGGGAGAGTTGGCAACTCGCCGCTTATTATAGTGTAAGTCTAAGACTTGGAATAAATCTGGAATCCTTGATGTTGAAAAAGTACTTTATTTAGAAGATTAAATAAGATGGAATTGCAGTATTAGATTAAGACATTCTGTACTGTTTACATTCTTACAAGCTTAAGACCAAAAAATCGAACAGAGTTGAGTTGTACAGTTGCTGTAAGATAGAATAATAAGTAGTGGCTTAAAATAGATAAACATAAAAATTAAATATTGAATTAAATATTCTAACACTCCCCCTCAATATTTTTATCCTACCAACCCCATTCCTTGAGAAAATTTTGCAGTCTTAACCGCCTCAAGAGGCTTTGTTAATAAGTCAGCTTTTATAACGTCAGTTGGGCAATATAATACTGACAGAAAATTATTAGTTACAAGTTCACAAACAAAGTGGTACTTAATGTCTATATGTTTTGTGCGCTGACTAAACCTTCCACACGTAAGCATCTTGATGCAGCTTTGATTGTCCTCGAATATGGTTATAGGTAATGTAGTTACTTCATGAAAGTCACTTAATAGTCTGTTTAACCATATAGCTTCTTGTGCTGATTCTGCAAGAGCTACATATTCAGCTTCTGCACTCGATAAAGAAACTGATGGCTGTATCTTGCTTGACCAACATATTGTCCCTCCATATAGTTTGAACAAATATCCACTCTGTGATCTTCTTCCTTCAGATCCTGCCCAATTGGCATCCACGTAGCCTTCCAAAATGCTAGTTTCACTTTGTAGATCTGAGCCTAACTTGAGTCTTTTGTGCACTGTAGTTTTCAAGTATTGAAATACTCTTTTCACTTCTGTCCAGTCACTTTGAGTTGGTCTGCTAACTTTACTAGCTAATATTGATGTACTAACTGACAGGTCTGGTCTTGTATTAGTAGAAATGTAAAGAAGTGATCCTATAGCTGCTCGATAGACTGTATTTGTTTCTAATGGATCTTCAACTTCATTTCTCTTTTGGTATCCTGGCTCCAAAGGTATTCTTGATGGTTTCGAATCCTCTAGCCCAAACTCCTGTATTTTTCGATTGATGTAGTTTGTTTGATGCACATAGAAAAGTCCTTCAGCATCTCGATCAATTTGCAAACCCAAATAAAAATTTAAATGTCCCAGGTTCTTCACTTTGAATTGGTTCATTAGTTCCACTTCAAATTCCCTTAGGTTTAAACTTTCTTTGCCGGCTGCAATAACATCATCAACATAGACAAGAATGTAGGTCCAGGCTCCATTGGAATGTTTAGAATATAGACATGGGTCTGTATTACTCTGCTTGAAGTTTATTTTCATGAAACTGTCATGAAGTTTCTTATGCCATTCATTCGCACCCTGTTTCAAACCATATAAATTCTTCTGAAGTTTACAAACAAGATGTTGCTTTCCTGGTTCCTCATATCCTTTTGGCTGTTTCATATATACGTTATGATGTAGATCACCATTTAAGTATGCTGTCTGAATGTCATAATGATTAACTTGCATTTTCCTTTTTCCTGCAATAACTAACAAAGTTCGAAATGTAGTCTGGCGTACAACAGGTGCGAACACTTCATCGTATTCTTCCCCAAATTTTTGAAAAAAAAAAACCCTGTGCAACCAATCTGGCCTTGAATCTGTCTACATCTCCATTTTGATCAATTTTTCTCTTGAAGACCCACTTGCTGCCTATTGCTACTTTATTTGGTGGAAGTTCTGCTAATTCCCAAGTTTTGCTTGCCTTTAATGAATTTATTTCCTCTTTCATTGCATTACTCCAAGATTCAGCATCTTTAGACTTGATTGCTGCTTCATATGTTTTTGGTTCTGCTTCTTGAGTTTCACCTTCCTTAGCTATTTGGATTGTTTCAATTAATCTTTCTGGTGCTTTTCTAGCTCTATTTGATCTTCTGAGCATATTGTTATCTTCATTACTTTCTTCATCTGTTGCATTTGCTTCTTCAGTTTCCTCAAAATCAAAATATGCTGAAGAATTGGTCTCCTCTTCAAGTTCAAATTGACATGTTTCTTCTGCAACAAAGTTTTCGGGTATGGTTTCCTGTTGACTTTCAGACTCGAAATCGTCTACAAACTTTACATGTTTACTGATAGTAATCTTGTTGGTCTTTCTGTCCAATAATCTGTAGGCTTTAGATCCTTCTTGATAACCCACAAATGTCATCAATTTTGCTTTGTCATCTAACTTTAATCTTTGTCCTTCTGGGATTAAGGTGTAAGCTTTGATGCCAAATGTCTTGATTACTTCCAGACTTGGTTTTTCTCCATGCCATAACTCGTAAGGTGTAACTTCATGATGTTTTGCTGGCAGTCTGTTCTGTAGGAAGTTGGCAGTCTGAATAGCTTCTCCCCAATACTTATTTTCAAGACCTGATCATAGCCCCCTTAACTACATGCCTAGCGATTTGCGGGGAAAGTTGGCCGCGGATTTTAGTTACCTTTTCTCCCACCAGGAACGCTACTTATCTGCTATAACAAACCTCGCTCTTTCCATTAGTTTGAAGGGTAGAAAATCGGTTTTCCATTGGTATTTCTTCTTTTTTTCCCTAATAATTTGATTCTTTGGGTTAAAAACGGTCGTTTTCAGGACCAATGTAACTTAAAGAAAGATGGTTTACTGTGTTGTTCCATTTTGACATTTTGCACATCAAATTCAGTAAAAGAAAAAAATAGTCTCAATCGGACGGTTGCGTGAAAAATGGATCTCCTCTATATCAAGACAAGGGAATTATTATTATTATTGTTACAACTACTATGTGTGTGTCTTTCAAAACGTCCATTTGGCAAAAAATTTTAAAAAATTAATTAATTAATAACAATATAGTGCAAAACTATTTTTATTATAAATATACATTATATTATGTTGTCCAATCTTTACTGTAGCTTGTCCTTGGAATACGGTTGATCATATATTATGATGCATTTTATATTATGCAAATATTAATTAAATTGAACTTATTGATTTTTTATTAAAAAAATTTAACTAGTTATACGAAGACATGTATAAATCAAAAAGAAATAATGAAAGTTAGCAAGGAAAGAAATACAAATTATTATTCATGCATAGAATCAAATTCTAATCACATTTCAAGAACATATTTAATTCTATGGATGAATTAATGAGAATAATTTGGAAGTAATATTTGTCCTATTTTTCACGCCTAAAATATCACTTCAGTATAATACATAATAAATTGTAATTATTCATATTTAAACAGTTTTATTTATTTATGTATAATTTTTATTTATTTATATATAATTTTATTTATTGAAACCAAAAGGACTGGTTTTTTCTTTCGGGGGGGGGGGGGGGAATAGAGCAGATTCTATGATAAGATTAAATTTTATTCTATTATAAGTAGTGGCTTAAAATAGATAAACATGAAAATTAAATATTGAATGAAATATTCTAACAGTAAGCTGGTGTAATAAAAATGATAATAAAAATAAATCAGTCTTTTACCTTCAACAGTATAAAGAAGCGATAATATCATTCATGCAATTGGCCAAACGAAAAAAAAAGCTGAATTTTTTTTTTTTGCCTACATATTAGTTAAATGTATCTCTTTTATTGAGCTAGATGTCAACAATATGCATCTTTGAAGTATTAACCCCCCCCCCCCCCCGCCCCTTAAATTAAAAAAAAAGTTTCAAAAGCAATATTTATTTACTGATTACTTGTTAAGAGCTGCTCCCACTTGCTTTATTGATAATTGTTTAGAATGTAGATGATTTAGTAACAATTTTCATGCAAAAAAATATTTATTTACTTTGAAACTAAATTTAATAAATAGTATCGATTCCCAAATTTGAAATCCCGAAATTCGGCTCTCTTTCGAAAATTCCCGATTTTTGTTTATTTATAAAAAAATATCCCCTCGAGTCCCTAAAAGTCCGTTTTTCAAATTTTATTCCTTTTTCTTTTCTTTTTTAAAAGCAAAATGAGGGAACTTGTTTGATTTATTTTTCTGTGGTCTTAAATGGTACCCAGATTCTTGTGAAGAATACAAAACATAGCAAAACAAATAGAGCGCATGGGTACCTTCTTAGTTTAACAAAAAAAAAAAAAAAAATAAGCACCAGGAATAAAAAATAAGGACTATTTAAGGACTTTTTAAGGCCTTAAAAATGAAAATGAACATTAAGGACTTTCTAAGGACCTTTAAGGACCGTACGAACCCTGCAAGGACGGGGTTTTTTCAAAATTCTTGTTTAAAATTGAACTTTACTTATGTAAACAAATAAAAAAATACCGATTTAGACCAAACATAATAACATGCTTTCATAATATATACCTTATATGTCATGGGTATAAAATTTTGAGGGTTGGCTCAAAAATAAAAACCCACTTAAAAAACCTACAGGTGGGTTTTTTTCAAACTTCATGTTTAAAATTGAACTCCACCTATGTAAACAGAAAAAAAACCAGACTTAAACCAAATATATTTTTATCCTCTATGAAAAATGTTGGATGGGTTTTAATTGTTCTACATAGTCAAAATAAAATTTTTTTCTCACAAAATAATTCTCTATTTAAAAAAGTATAGAAACAAATGCGTCCCTACACCCTTTGCCCCCAAAAGAAAGAAAAAAATCAGAATTTCCCTCAAAATGATAGATATGTTTTAAGAGAATCTTATGCACCTTGGGCTGAATAAGAGAAGAAAAACCCATGTCTCTATGTCTAAGTATTATTAACAACTACAGTAGAGCCTCGATTATCAGAGGTAATGTGGACCGAAGGTACCTCGGATAATACGGGCTCGGTCCGTTAGACGGTCCGTTTCCCTCAAGAGGGAAACCAGAGTAAACAGGTGAAATGAATGAAAATATTTACTTTTTTCTTTTTATATAGATAGATAGAAAAACTTGCTCCATATTTTAAAAAAGCTGAAAGAAAAATGCTGATCAAGGACACGCAAAAATCATTTTGCCTATCGATTTTTTAAAAATTTGACTTGGATTTTTTTTCCGCGATGAAAATTGATAAAAATTATGTGTCTTGGGGGATGTGCAATATTATGACTTTTTTTTTTTTTTGAGTTTCCACCTCCGATTTTTACACATTTGACGCTCTACAGCACGTCTGTGGCATCGCTGTATGTTAGAGATTGCAGTAATTTTGAAAGTAATCAGCTTAAACTCTTTTAAACATAGAATAATTGCAATTAAGTCGACTTAAAAATTTTATTGAACACTAAAAATAGAATAGACTAGGGGCTAGGTAATTGACTTTTAAAAAGTTAATTCATAGTTGTAAAGGACAGAGAAAAATTAATATTTAAAAGACAATTATTTTATTTTTCAAATTTTTTAAAATTAAAACGTAAAACATTATTATTAAAAGAAATACATAATATTTATTGTTTGTCCATCTAATTAATACCATTCTGTGTAGGCAACCTCTTTCAAATAATAATAAAGAAAACCTCAAATTTTTGAAAACATCCAGCAAAAGATTGAAAAAAATCAATAAAACCCAAAAACCCACTGGGTTGGGTTTTTCTGAAAAAACCCAGGTTTTTTCCAACCCTGCCACAAGCATTTCGCTGGCTCTCAGGACCTGTGATTACACAGTCTGGAAAATCTTTTACTTCTATGGCCAAAAGAACAAGTCCCAAAATTTCAAACCATTTCCAAAGAACTGAACAACTTAGGCTCAAGAAATTCATATCTCTTTTAATTAGCATGCTTCCCTAAAATTAGAGATGATTAAAAAATGAACACTGGCAAGATTTTTTCAGAGTAATCCCGATTTTCTAGCGTGATTTTCATAAGATCAGGTTTAAAGTCACTATTTCTTAAGTTGGACAACATCTATGAATGGGTTGCTGCCAAAAGGATTTTGACTATTTGCAGAACTGCTATTGGAAGAATCTATCTGCAAAATAACATCTCATTAGACACACCATAAAAGAAAACAAAGCATTACAATACCATATAAACAACTTCTTTCCTTTGTGTTCACCTAAATTGCGTCTCCAAATTAAAGGTGCATCCGCATTAAAGCCACCAGCTTATGTGACATAGACTTTCTAATTACAAACTCTCCCTGATAATTACTTTTCATTATTGTGTTTATGGATCAAATACTGCAAAGAGGAAATGACGAAGCTGGCTCACTATTTTCTTTACTGGTTACAAAAATGTACATGTTAATTATATTTCAATATTTTTTTTAGATTGAAACAAAAGAACTATCTATAATTAACATTCATTCCCAAATACCGGTGTGGGCCTTAATCAAGGTTTTGTGACAAAAGCACAAGGTTCTTCAGGATTATTCTGAGATGTTTAATGTATCAGTAACATAGAAATTGAAGGATATTTTAAAAAATTAACAGTATCTTTTCCCAAAATTGTACTCACAATAATAGGGGTGAAGGTCCTAAATAGCGGCGAATAGTATTCAGGATTCTATGGCATATCTAAGTGCAAGAATGATAAGACAGGCGACAATTTCGAATTTTAAATTATAACGCAGTAAGAAACAGAACTTCACAAGTAGATAAATGGATATGGCCAAAGAAGTTATGATAGTTATGTGATAATATGATAGACATTAAAGAACTAGACACTGCAACTGGAAAGAGTCAATAGCACCTTGATAAGGATCAGGTCAAGCTCACCTGCCTGACCTTAAAAAAATATATATCTGTAGGAAGAGTTAGTGGGTCCTGTTTTCCCACAGAAGTACAGCTGATCTGCGAGCATTTCCTGCTGTCTTAGCAGGTAAGGCAAAAGAAGTTGAATGAAGCCCATTGGACAAAGGAGGAATGTCAACTTCATGTGATCTCTTATCCCTCGGTTGCTTGCAAAGCAAAGATAAAAGCATGGAGGATCAATCTAGATTTTTAAAGTCTATGGGCAGTATTTAATAATGCACAACCTTCATTTCTCATTCAACCATTATGTTATTTATGTGCAATCCAGTAACGCAAAAACATACCTAAATGATGTTTTCAGGGGGGTCTACATTGCAACTTTGTTTAATCTGTATTTTTTAAATTTAATACCTATATTGTTCTCTATTACAGCCTTCCTTAGTTTACAATGTGTCTTCATTAAATTAATTTTTAAATTGATTAATTGTTAGTATTAACTTTGTTTTTTACTTATTATTATTCTAATTTTTGTTCTTCATATGTTTTGGGATGCAGTGTTCCCCCTGAAACAGTGGGGTAGGTAACTATGGGGTGATACCACTAAATAATTGTGATAAAATCCCCATACAGGTGTGTACACCCATCATAGTTGTGCCCCTTATGTGAAATCAGCAAAACCCTTCAAACTCAAGATCTAGATATGCCACCGACTTCAACAGGTCCAAAAAATTTCAATTTATTCCTAAATAAGTTTCCTTCTGAAACTCTATGAAATACAAAGTTAATGAAATTGTAAGGATTTTACTGTTAAATTATTAATTTTTATTGCCTTTTCGAAAGTTTAAAATTTGATCATTAAGGTTTCAGCTGGCGGAAAATTCCTGTGTTTGTCTTAGAGTTCATTTTCAGCATTGTGACTTAATTCCTGATCTTAGACATGTGTGTGCTTTGCATCAAAAAATTACAATGTTTCCTTACGTTTGATTTGCTGGTTTACTGACAATGTGAAGTGTGAGGGTATATTTCTATGCAAACACATCTGCCTTTATACTGCTGTGTTGCTCAAGAAAGCTCTCTTGATAGGGTAAGGTTAGGTAAAGTGGTTGTAAAATGAAAAAAAAAAAAATTGTTCAAAAACTTTATTTTTTTGTTTATACTTTACACTATATTATTAAGGAGCACAGTGCATTAAATTTTGAGCAGAAAAAAATGAGTAAAAATGTTAAGATGCCTTTTTTGGGGATGTCATTATGACCGCTTTATCCCAGGGGTGGGGTAAAGTTGTCATAGTTGGAAAACAGATATACAAAGATAGTATAAATAACCATAGTGTTTAAAAATTCTCAACTAGGGTGCATCTTTGAAAGAAACCAACTTCAATGAATATCATTGAATTTATTAATGTTCTCTACAGCCATAAGTTGACCCCATCTTTGTAACCTCTTGTAAGGTATCTCAATCCCTTCAACTGCTACATACAGTAGAACTTGGATAATTCGAAGCTGAAGGGACCACAGCTAAACTTCGAATTATCCAAAACTTCGAATTACAGAAATCTAATTTTTGTAGCTTAATTTAAGGCCCTCGAATGCCCGATAATATTCATTCTGCCAAAAACTACGTCAATAATATTTTCTGGAAAATGTCAAGGCACTAATGTATATAAAATAATTAAACATTGTATTTGTCAACAAAATAAAATTTATTTTGTACATAATATAAAAGATAAAATTATAGCATATACATACGAAATTAGGAATATATAAGAAGAGTATTTATTACTTTTATGAAATATTCTTTGGTTAAGTACTAAAATTATATAACAAATTGCCTTCTAATGTTTAAAAAAAAATTAGAAATTTCGCATTGGCTCGCTGAATTGAGTCTTTTGATTTTAACAAAGACAAAAAATATTTTATACGTATGATTTGAAAATTTGCGAAACCAATAATCAGTCTCGTGTCGAAACATTGTGAAGAGAGAGGGATTAGACGGTGATTCACTGTTAATTAGAGTTCCCTTCATAAATGAACTCGACTGTTAACCAGTGAAGTGTAAAAGAGTACCTGAAGGATGTTCGGTCTTGGGGGCAATGCAGGAGGTCAGTTGTCACATTCCAAACAGGTGGATGAAAAGGATAGTATCTGTCACAATAGAAAGCAAGGCAAAAATCTCGTGAATCTACGCTTTACTACAAACAAACAAGTAGGGTAAGATTTTTGCAGACAAAAAAGTACTTCAACGTACTTTTGTCGAGTTCGGATGAGAAAAACCTTCGAATTAAAGAAGTTGAACTTCGAATTATCCAAAAATGTTAACATTGATTTGAACACAAAGTTCAAGGGACCAAAGAAAATCTTTGAATTAAAGAAAAATTCGAATTAAAGACTTCCGAATTATCCAAGTTCTACTGTATATGGTCTTCAAACAAAGATATGTACTAAAAACATTGCACAATACAAAATAGGTATTCTGAAGTTTTAATCCCTAAATATCAGATCATAAACCTGTCTTTTAATTTAATACACTACGAAAGCATAACAATGAAATTTGAAATTTTCCATGAAAAAAATTTAAAAGTAGCTTTTAATGAATAGGTTTAATTGCTTAATTTACATATGAAGAAAATATTATTAATAGGAGAGTTCTGAGATAACTATACTTTATTAAAAATGAAAATGGGGGGAAAATACCTATTTTAACCAAGTTATTGCTGATTTTCTCTCTTTCATGTATTGCTGTTGTTCGAAGTTCTGCTAGCTTCAAACATTTCCGTTTTAGAATACTTATAAGTCTGTAATGAATATATTATAAGTCTGTAATGAATGAATTTTTCTACAGGTACAACTTGAACGTTATGTTGTAGAAAAAGTGTCTTTAAGAATTTGTCAATACTTAACATAACACTGTAAGGATAGTCTGTATTGCATTTGAGCTCGGTTGTGTTTAATGGTGTCCACTTCTTAAAGTAATGCAGCATTAGTGAAATTAATATTTAACTAACATCTGCCTTGGGGCTTAGTTTCTAACAAAAGATGTGTGGAGCCCTATAGTCTTTAAAAAAAAAAATCCCCATCGGTAAATAGTTTGAATTCCCTCCAAGGGCAAATTCACATAAAATTGGAAAGTAGTACAGGAGCCAAGTTCCTACATGCAAATAAAGTCTTGGTCTACCTCATAAATTAATGTTAAGTAAGAACAGAGATGTATGTTAAGCCTAACACTATGACCACTTTACCCCATCTTACTTAAACTACTGTAAAATAATATAATACAATAAATCCAGGGGTGCCACTCTTCAAAAATTTTTAGACTGAAATTTTCACCATGCACATAATAGCCAAATCACTTAATTGTTTTTACAAATATGCGGATTTTTTTAAGATATACAATACACATATTTGAGTGTACCAATATTGTCTTCAAAAAAGCCGAATATTCTTGCTTTCTATAGTAAAAATATCATTCAATATATTTAACCAAACAGTTTCGCAGGGAGATAAAAAAGAAGCGCACAATGTATCTTAATCTTTTGGCAGTGATGCCGCTAGATTTCGAAAATTGGAGCTATAAAGTTCCGACTTTTAAAAATTGGGTCCGGGGGATTCTCCCCCGAGAAAATTTTGAAAACTATATGCAAAATAGTGCATTTTGAGGCCTTTGGGATTGCAGAAGTATTAGGGAAAAAAAAGAAGCGTAATAGAAAATTTTTTTAAATTTAAACGCTTTTACTCATAAAAATGCAGTACAAAATTGGCATTTTTCTTTTATTTAAGGGGCAGGACCCCAAATTTTTTCTAACGCCCATATTGAAGAGCCCTGTGTCTGCCTTCTCGAACAACACTTACAAGCTCGCCCCTCTCTTCCCAAAAGGATGCTTTGAAAATTTGTAAAAGAAAAACTATTGGTACCATTTGAGCATAGCATACAGTATTTCATGATTACAAGGGGGGAGTGGCCTTGACTTTTTAAAATTTAAATTCTAAAATTTTGACAATGCGAAATTTTCTGCCCCTACTTAAAATTTTAGAGTTTCCAACAGTTAATACAAATAAATAATTATATTCATTGGTTTTAATTGTTAGCAAAATAGCTGATCAATCATCAAATCGGAGCGCCAAACTAAGATTTGAATTTTCTTCCAAAAGTTAAATTCTCTTAATTATTTTTCTTTTCTTTCTTCTTTGCCTTTTTTTTATTTTGTGCATCACAGTTGATTTTGCCACCTCCCAAAAGTGCCGCCCGGGGAGCTGGTCCCCACTTGCCCTGCCCTAGATCCGGCACTGCATATCATGGCTTTAAAGATATCAGGGGTGGTAGCAGTAAAAATTTGCATTTCCTGAAATTTCAAAAAAAAATTCCTGAACATTGATTCTTTTTAATAGGTACTAAGGTACTGTAATGTCAGACATATAAGACGAAATGTGATTGTACTTTTAAGGTTGTACTTTATGAAAAATACTGTGATCAAACAGAAATGAATAAAACTACTTATTTTAAATAGGGGTCGCAATAAGACAAACAGAAAAATAGTTTTAAAAAATTGTGTACTATTTTAATAAAATGTGTGGATTATTAAACGAAATAATGCAATAACATCTAAATAATCATCAGAATGTTAAAGAAACGTTATTAAAATTATTTACATACATTTATTTTGCCTACTTTAGTTTATTATTTCCTGCATCATTCACGGCTTTTGCTGCTTCATTGTCTTGCATAATTTTTTGTTTTAACACTGCTTGCAGTCTTTTGTGTCCTTCATCATCTAGGCAAAAAGTGCAGAAACGACAAAATTCGGTTTCGCGAATTTTGCGTAATTGATCGAGTGGAGCTTGTTTTATCAAAAATAAATGTAATATTGCAAGAAATTAAAGTGCAGAAACTTATTTTTATTAATTCAGAATAAAAGCAACAATTAACAAGAGACATAACTGCAAAAACGAACCCTTTACAAAAATCGCAATCACAAATCAAAACTATACATTTCCGATTGTCATTGCATTTCATTTCCCTTCATTTTAAATAATTTGTGTCTAAAAATCCGCAGCAAAAACGTTCCCGATATTTCTCTGAAAGTATATGGAGGTCGACTTGCACGAGGGTTTCCGTTTATTTGTCTGAAAGTTGGAGGTTCGGCTTACATGCGAATCTACTTATACGCAAGTATAAACAGTAAAATTTTGATAAAAATAAGAACATTTTTTATTTGTTTACTTCTTAATTAAACCTACAAAATAAGTGAAATGAAAAAAATACGATTCCCGTAAAGGATGCAGAAAGATTACGCAAAAAGGAACGCATGCGTTGCTTTGCTTGCACATGGAAATTAGGCCTATGTAATTTTTAAAGTATTGCTCCGATTAACCAAGAAATACACGTGGTTGCAATTTAAAGGGAAAAAAATAAAATGAGGGCAAACAATTTAGGGAGATTGAGCAAAAAATTTCCGGTATTTGTGAAACTCTACCATTCCTGAGACATAAATGAAAAATAAACCTTTTATGATAAGAAATTGTTTTCCAATGCAATTAGCAATTGATTCAATAACAATTCGACCAAGAATTAAAACAATAATCCCATATTTAAAAGCTAAAAATCAAGTCATTGACTTTTAGACGAATGCCAGATTTGCGAATTTTCCGCAATGTAGATTAAATGAACGGTGTATCATTATTTCTCTAAATAGTGAATGAAATAAGGGACAAATTAAATAGGAAAATTTTGTTTATTATTTTAATTCAAAATAAAAGCTCAGCAAAAATCGTAATTGCGAAAACGAACACTTTACGAAAATTCTCCAATCTGGAAACGAAAACTTTTCACACCAGCTGATTTTAAAAAACGCATATTTCCGAACTGATTATATCCTTAAAGAAATCTTTGGGCATTGAATTTCCGAATTGTTCACCTGTTTCCCTTACCTAAGCCGTGACAGCGCAAGCTAGCGCAGTTTTCCCACCTTCTCTTCATATAAAAAAAAGCTGCAAGAAAAATGCGGGTCAAAGACGAGCAAAAAATAATTTTGCGTATCGATTTTTTATATTTTTACTCGATTATTTTTTCTCCCGCGATGAAAATCACGCGTCCCGGGGGACGCGCGGGACGCGTAATATATATTTTTTTCGTATTCCCGTATCCGATTCTTGTGTATTTGACGCGCTATAGCGCGTCCACGGCATCGCTGCTTACGTCCACTTTCCTTGTTTTTTTTTTCCACAAGACACGATTTTTTTTTTTTTTTTTAAGTTTTCTTTCATGTGAATTAATAAATGCTTCTGTTCCAATTATCAATAGTAATCGGCATCGTCGAAAATATGGAATAAATTAAAAACATTTTTTAAAAAAGTGCCGATATCGGTAATTTTAAAATTTTTGAAAATACCGAATTTCCGGTATTACAATGCGGAAAAACACCGGAGTTCTGGTGTATAACCGGAATACAATCGCCTCTGGTTCATTGTTTTATAATTTCGATAACAATCCAAGTTAGGGGTTTGTACTCGCATTCAATTTTTCGATCGAGATTTTTTTAAAGGGTTCGTTTTTTCAAAAGCGATTTTTGTTGATTGTTTGCTTTCGTTCCTTCTTTCTAATTTCAATAACAATTCAAGTTGACGGAGGCGAATATTCAGTATTTTTTCCAAGCCAGAATTTTTATTTTACAATTTTTTTTAAACCAATAATTTGCGAAACAGAAATTTCCGTTTGGATCATCGTAAAAAGACGGATTTCCGTCTTCAGGACGGAAGAGTGGCAGCCCTGTCTAGCCTAACCTTTAGTGAGGAAGTGTTTTTGAGATCTATGTAAAGCTTTCTGTACTGCTAATTTGCTGAAAATTGTGATTAAACAAAATCTCAGAGATAAGTTAAAAAGGTCTTCCAATTGCAAAATGTTGTATATGCAAAGATATAGACTTTTTTCCAGCTAAAGAGCTGCCATTAATATAATTTTGTACGTAAAATTTGAACTATTGAAAGTTATACTTAAATAATTACCCCCCCCCCCCAGTTTCAATATTTAATTCAAATCTATAGAATTTTATATGATGTGTGACCACTTTACCGCCCCTCCCCCTGACCCTACTAATTTAGTCTTCCAGTCAGCTGAGCAGACTGTTGGCTCCTAGGAGCCAAGGCCGTAGCCAGAAATTTTTTTCGGGGGGGGGGGGGGGCTGACTTTGAAACACTAGTGTAGGGGAAAGTTTCAGGGAAGAATATATGCTACATTGCGAAAATTTTTGGGATTTCGGGGGGGGGGGCGTCGCCCCCCCCCCCCCCTCTGGATACGGTTTTGCTAGGAGCTTTGCTCTCTTATAGCCGGTTATGGTAACTTAGAGTTGTTGATTCAGCAATAAGTTATTAAGTTTGAATACCTTGCTTTGAACTTTGATAAAAAGGTTATAATTGTCTAGTCACATTGTAGCCAGATTATAATGCTGTTTTTCATTAAAAGTTTATATTTTCATCTCACTTACACTTAAAAGAAACTTTGCCACCTTAAGAGCATATTATTATTATATTTAATAATATATTTTATATTTATTCAGCATCATCTATAAATTATTGCCAAGGTCATCTTGTAAATTATCACCTAGGAGGAAAATAGAGAAGCAAATTTGAAATAAGTTGTGCTTTCAGGTGCCACTTCAGGTGGTTCACTTCGGAATCACATGTCAATGTGGGTCTGTGAAGCTTATAAGTTTTCTCTGCCAAATTCATGAGAGAAATTGTTTGCATTAATCAACAAGGATATGATAAACCTTAGTGTTTGAATGGAAAAATAACCTTTTCATACCTTTCTCCTAATTTCTGTATCTGTTTCAGATCTTGGAGAATGAGCAGTGCTGCACTGTTCCCGAAGGCTTTGTAGAGGGGAAGTCGGAGATCGACTCATTTCTTCATCACTAGAGATACACCTAGTGGATATTGAAGTTGTTTCACTATGAACATTACTACTACTTCTAGGTTGGCTAACAGGGCTAGATAGATCTTTTGCTGGAGATTGGTACGGAGGTGAAGAGTCGAAGGCTGCAAGATATTAAATATCATTATGGTTGGAGAAAAGCAAAAATCTGATCCGTAACTAGGGTGATTAGCCAACATTTTAATAAAAATTAAGCATTTTGTGAACATTTTAAGTAAAAAAATTATCACATATATGCAGTTTAATTGGTTGCCACTTTTACCTTCCATTTTTTTATTTCTTATATACATACATGTGTATGAGGATATTTATATGAATACATCAGAAATAATAATAATAATAAGCATTATTAGAACACCTAAGCTCTAAAAAGAACTCTTAGATTATTTATTGGATTTCCTTATTAATACTCTTAGCCTAAGCTCACATTGAATGAACAAATACTTTATTCAATATCGAAAAGCAACTTAAAAAAGCCAATTCACACTATATTGCTATAAATGACAGGCCACTTTAGGTTTTGAGCATTTGGTCAAATATCTCAAAAAATGCTTTAGAAACTAGTTTTAGAAGTATAAAGAACATGAGTATAAAGACTTCGTATATTTCAAACCCGGTGTTGTCCCAAAAGAAAAGAAGTTACCCGAGTTCATTTGTATGAGAAAAGTATGACAAGGTTTTCAACCGAATGCAATGCCATTTTCAGGAAACCACGAACTACAATAGAAACAATATCCTGCAATGAGTGGGAAAATATTTCATTTTTGATAAAATATCAGATTTTTTTAAATGATGTTTAACTGAGGATCTGTTTCAGCAATGCTTACCCCATGTTGTTCTGCTTCTTTTTTAAAAACAACTCAAATGCAACTCATTTGATCAATGATATTCCTTCAAATTTTCATGGTAATTCCTTGGGTTTTATTGATATAAAACTTAAAAATGCTTCAGTACACTATTACAAAGTTAACTTTTATGCATTTTTTGCTTTACATGAAAAAAGGGAAAAATAAATTTAAAAAATAGATAAATTAAATGCAGCAAATTAATTACACAAGGTGAACTCAGTTCTCAATTTACGTAAAACATAAGATGAAAATCCTGCATTTTTATTTATTGATAAATAACTGAATTGATAAAATACAAACACTCCTAACTCTGGAACACACAAGAGCATGTAATTACTTATTTATTTATTTTAACCTCTTTTCTTCTTCCAGTTTATTTATTTATTATTTTTTTAAACTGTTTCTATTTATATTGGAGTTGATGAAGTAATTTATCTTTCAAATAGTTTAACGGTTAAAGTACTGCATTTACATTATGAGTCTATGGAATATTAAAATTGAATTTCAGTGCAATAATCTTTAGGCGTAATTTTCTTTTTAGTATTTGGATAACCAAGTGGGGATACAAAATGATCTCAACAAAAGTAAAAAGAATTGCAGTACTTTCAATACTTCTATACTTCACTTTTGCACTATTTTATTGTAAGTTCTGAAGTTATTGCTTCCTCAATGAAAGAAATTAATTTATAAATATTTACATTTCAATATGACCATTAATGTATGAAACTTTATTGAATGCATTCTTCAGCCACACATACTTCAATGCAGCAATTTTTTTTTTTTTTTTTGCATCTGCCTCTTCAGTAAAGTTTAAAGAAAGGCCATAAAAAGTTTAATCACCAAAGGTGGCCATGCAATATTCTTGAATCTTTCTCTTCCCGGGATGTATTTGTAATTTGTAATCGGTGATTGTTGTGAAACCGTCATAAATTTCTGAGTCAATCTCAGGTAGTAAAACTACTGAAGAATTTGGTGATATTTCTGATTAACTTGAAGCCCCAAACAAGGTGATGAATTTTTCAATAATGATCCCACTATCAGCATTGGGAGGGGATTTTCTTAATTATACTGTGGTAAATGTAATCTACTTGTTTTGCAAAAAATTACATTAATAACATAACTAGCCATGAGTGCAATAATCAAAATTATTATTTAAAATTAATCATATAACTTAAATATAATTTTAAAAAATTATAAATGATAATTTAAATATAATGTGAATTAGTTATATTTAGATTATGAATAGTTCACATTAGGATTAAGAATTCAAATACAAAATGTACAAAAGATTAAATTTAGTTATACATTTTGTGTTTGAATTCTTAATCCAAATGTGAATTAACCATTAATTTTATTTTTGAGAATTCCGTTGTGAATATATTGAATCTCCCCCCCCCCCTTTCCAATAGTTGAAACTCTAATAAACATATTATTAAAATATTTGGGGCTTTGGGTTTTATTTGAAATTGAGAGGGTTGTATTTGGGTTAAATTAATCAATTTTTTTAACTATGGAATCACTAAATGATCCAACATGGCCTTTTGTGTTTCAAACTTCCACCAATTTGATTGGTTGATTTCATTTAAAGATAAATTTTGAGGTCTATATCATGGAGATATGAGAAATACTATTGGAAAAATAAGTAAAAAAATAAAATGCTTCTTTTAAAAAAAAAAAAAAATGATAACTGCAAGGTCACGTGCACTAACAATTATGAAAACCAATTTTGTTCTTTCCAAAGAAGTAAAAACCTAAGTGCAGTATGAAAATGGTTTAGGTCATAGACAAATTAAACTTCAGATTACTTTGAAACTGATCAGACTGACAAATTTTGAATTGTTGTGCCCAATGCAAAGGGAAGAAAATGCTCAGTGAAGATCAAATAGGAGAAAATCAAATTGGTGTGGTCAGATGTCTAACTAAATATTGAATATAAATTGTGCTTCTGGACCTCCATTTGAAGAGAATTAATGATGTAACAGCATTCCCCATTTTTGGCATTTAAAATTATAGTACAAGAACAGGCATTTAAAATTTCGAGAAGATAAAAGTTAGAGAAGACATATATAAGTACAAAGATAAAACAACGTAAAAAAGCAAATTCAAAATAAAAAGTATAGCAAATAGGTATTTTGAAGCTACAATGGAGCCTCTTCAACACACAACTAGAAAGCTGTGAGTGAACAGGCTAGAACCAGAAAGACAGCCGGTATTTATACCAAATGTGTCCGATTAGAGATTCAAGTCTGATTTGGTATAAATACCGGTTGTCTTTCTGGTTCTTGCCTGTTCAATCACAGCTTTCTAGTTGTGTGTAGAGCACTTATTTTCTGCACTGATGAAGAGGCTCCATTGTAGCTTCAAAATAGCTATTTGCAATACTTTTTATTCTAAATTTGTGCTTTTTTATGTTGCTTTATCCTTGTACTTATATTTTAGCACAAAGCATTTTGATTATTTGTCTTATAGAGAAGACATACATGATGTTACTAGTCGATAGTATTTTTCTTGGACTGTATCTAGCTGGATTGATTGGAGAGAATGAATTCATAATTGTTAAGTGAATTCCAACTCACATATTCTCACTCTCTGCACATGAACCAAACACTTTTAAAGCTGGATAACAATGTTTTTAAGAAAAGTGGAGTTAATCGATTTGTGCATCGAACAACTTATATATACTACCTTCTTTAATACAGTAAGTTGTTTAACCAGAGATAAAATATTGACTCTACACAAAAAGTACAGATCAAATGTACAATAGTTAAGACTAAATCTTATAATCCCTTAAAATTTCGGAAAATAGCAAATATAATTTCAAACTTTTGTTTGTTTTTTTTTAATTTTGTAGTTAGTTTTTTTTTCATACTATTTGCTCAAACAATTTGTATTTGTGTACCTAAAATGTAAAAACATTTTTTAAACCTAGTTTGTTGTCTGATGTTTAACTCCTTTCTACATTTGTTAATTCAGAAATTTTATACATAATCTTTACTTTTTGTTTGAGCAAAATAATAAATTTACTTTTCAATACATTCAAGAGGAAAAGCACCATTTGATACTGAATTCCATAAAAATAAATTGTTAAAATACCTTCAGCAAAAAATGATTACTTATTAAAAGCAAAAAATACAAATAGAAATACCAAATGAAACATGCAGAAAATAAGAAACACAAATTCATTCATTATAGCAAAAAATAAATATGTACCTTTACAAGAAAACTTAAAATAGAAAACACAAAAATTAGAAGTATATAGAATTAACTTTTCATTTTTTTCTAAAAATTAAAAAAAAAAAAAACAGAGGGAGGAGGCATTCATAAATAGTGATGGATGGGGAAAAGAGCACCTTTTGCACATTTCTAAATACATTTGATTAAGGAAAAAATCAATTTGACAAAAATGATTGCAATTTCAACACAATTATAAACAAAAAATAACACTATTTTGAAATAATAGCAATAAGCTAGTACAACATATATGCATTCAAATTTTGAGAAAATAATACAACTATGCATTTAAAGCATGTATATAGGTTTTATGAAGGAAATCTAACTTAGGTATACATGTAGCTGCGTGTGTTGTTAATGTCAAGGATTGATTTTCATGATTATCTAGGAATTGCCATACATGTCATTAACAACTCTGCTGTTGTAATATCAATTATTTGACATCTAAAACACAAATAATTTATTCTCCATTAATTTAACCCAATTACTTAAGTATAGAAATTATGATTTTTTAAATTAAAAACTGAAAAAGGCAATTCCGAAAAACTGTATACTATAATTCTATTATCTGCTGAGAAGAAATACCTTATATTAGAGCCAGAGTATCACATGGTTATTCACTCTTTTTAACAGTAAAAAAATAAAACAAATAAGTAATAAAATAAATAAAATGACTATTTAAGCTTGAAAGCAGTTGTCATGTTTAGATACACAAAATATTTATTAATGAGGTACTGATCGGTGACTACTACTTGTATGCCAAGTATTGCAGACATGTTTGACACTGATAAAAACCAATGAAATCAATGCCATGGTAAACTATTTAATACAGCATAAATCAACATGAAACTAATTTACTCTAGTGACATATTTTTTCCATTTTTCCCAACAAATAATGAATATTTCCATCGTTGCACATTAAAATTTCCGTTAGGTGTAAAATGAACAAACAAAAAAAAAATGATGATATAAGGCGTTAATTAGGTATCAATCTAATGCAAAAATGAAATGCATTGCAGACTTCAGCAAAACACATTGTAAAAAAAAGAACAACAATAATAGGAAAAAAAGAACATTTATTTTTCTTTAAATACACTTATAAGACATAATAAAACAGAGACAGCTCATAAATTTGAAGTTGATTTCATATGATTCCATCAGAAAAGTTGGAAGAAAATGTACACATTGGATACTTAAAATAATTACAGAATGAAGAGAATTTACAAGATGATCAAATCACATAAAAAAATTTATCTTTCCATGCATCATTTCCTATTTTTTACTATGCTGATAAAAGAGTAAATTATTTCTAAAGTGAAACAAAATAGCTAGAATTTAGAGCATTGAGATTTCAGGTGAATGATTAAAAAATCATTATTTTTTTTTTTTTAAATCTACAATATATGAAGTACATAAATGTCTAAAAAGAGATACCAGGTTTGGACCTAGATGATGCTGACCTATTTAACTTAGTAAATTGCTTTGTTCAGCAACACAGAGTATAAATCAATAGCCAGAGAGAAAAAAAAATTATAAAAAATTACAAAAAGAAAAGCTAAATAAAACTTTTCAATGAAGTAATTTTATGTCTACACTAAAATATATTTTACCTTAATGGATGAAGTACTTTAAAGTAATAAAATTATCCTTCCTCTTTGAACTTCTTAATGTTGAACACATTGGCAGAAAAATTGCATATATTTTTTTAAAAAGGTACACCAAACAAAAAAGATATTATTTTGCACATTGAAAGTTCTACAGGTATTTGTAACCAATGTTACAAGAAAAAATATTTTTACCATGAAGTCATGTAGGAATACAGTATTATTTGCACTTATGGCAGGAAAAAAAGTAACTACTAAGAGATTCCAAATTTAGGAAAGTTCCCTCATTATATATTAAGATTTAAAGAAGGCATTTTGGCACCAGGTAAAACTCCCCTAAAATTTGTTTCAGAAGCATATATGTCCTTTACATAAGATGTAAATATTTAATATGTTCATGCTAAATAACACACTCAAAATGCAGTGCTGCATTAGAATAATTATCAAGGTTAAAGCATAGAATTAAAGCATGCATATGGTATAACAGGTAACACGATTGTTCTTACATAATTCATGCCAAAGGAGAAAATTGGTTTTACACTGTAACATACAACTCATATTTAAAGTAACTGTTATGAAAATGAAATGCATTGTTTACTTAGATTTCTAAACAACACTGCAAATTTTGATCACTAAGTCAAAACTAATTTAGTAATTATGATTGATGCACAATGCTGCAAATATATTTAAAAATCCTTTGATCTGTTTAAAGTACTAACACTTAATGTTTCATAAATATTGAACTTAACTTTAGATTAATTTCATTTCCTCAATATTAAAAATGCATAAAAATAAAATCACAGAACTTTTATTATATTTAAGAATATAAAGTTGTAGTTATTTATCTTAACTAGAACAATAATTTAAGTCCAGAATATATCCAGTATGGTAATTACTTTAACACTTGATTGGCGTTTTTTTGTGAATCGCGCAGAAGTTTTGTTATTCAGAAGGATTGCAGTAAATGGAAAATTACTTCGTTTTTATGAACAAACCTTTTTTTTATTTTACAACTAGAAGTAGAAACGATAACAAATAAATAGTTTTTTACAGTATGGTACCGTTGGAAGCATTTTCCTCTGTGAAGAGAAACACAAGCAACGCAAACAACATGCATATGTCACAGATACATGTAATTGTACGTATTTCGTAGATTTGTGGTGGTTAGTGGGTATCCACCACAAATCTACTAAATACGTATTTTTACGTGACCTGCGCTCTAGTGGCAGACTGCAAAAGACGTAAAAATACGTTGCGAGCATGCCAAGTGTTAACATTACCATATGTACCAATAAAGGTTCATACTTAAAAATTACTTGTTCTTAGTTTAGATCTTATACTATGAAACCCTTCATAATATCTCATTCAAATTTGGAATTAAAAATTAATTTCCATAACCCATGTTTGAAGTGAATAACTAAGCATTCCCGTGAAATCCTACTTGGAAATTAAAAACATTATGTTTTTCACTAAATCCTTTTGCGTAGAAAAAGTTGTGCAGAATCTATGATCTTTTGATAAGAAAAAAATTTTTCAATAATTTATTTTGTGGCATATGATACTTATTTAAGAGGCAATGTTTCACTGCATGAAAGCTAATTATACAAATGTTGTCATTTGCATAGAAAAAGTTGTGCAGAATCTATGATCTTTTAATAAGAAAAAAAATTTTCAATAATTTATTTTGTGGCATATGATACTTATTTAAGAGGCAATGTTTCACTGCATGAAAGCTAATTATACAAATGTTGTCATAAAGAAACTTAAAAAAGAAATAATATTTAAAATGCATTTTATAACACGCTATATTTTCGGGGGTGGTCGCATAGCACAGCTTTTTGTGGCTCTGGCACTCACTAAACCCAATAATAATAAATAAGTAGGAGGAAGTACTTTAAAAAAACCCAGAAGGAAGTATTTTAACTTTTAGATGGATACAGCATTGCATCAACAACTTCTTTTGCACTGTTAATAATGAGCATCTTGAAAATAAATCATGACGAAAATGCTGTTTTAACAATACAATGAAATCAATGTTCTTATAATTTTTCATCACTAAATAGTTCTTACATATTAGAAAAAAAAAGTTAGCAGATCACATACTTCTGATAACATTCTTTAGATAACACTCAAGCATTTTAATACTTTTCCTACAAAACAATGACACTAATTTTGTATTTCTGCTTCTCACCTTTCTCCAAATGCAAAACAGAAAAAAAAAAATTAAGACACACTAACTCATTCAACCCAGATTCTCCCTGAATTTTTGGAACCCCAATTTTTAGTGCATTCGAGTAGGTAGATATGTATTAACTTTAACTTTGTTGTATGATTTAGCATTTAGAGTGGTGACTCTTTTTGCTGGTCTGAATTAATTAAAAGAAGTTAAATAAAAACAAGGAAAATCAATGGTAATTTAGTGTCAAGGTCAAAGGTTGCCTTTGCCAAAGAAAAAACAATTAAATGAAATTATTGAAATATTTACAAAACATACAAAAAAAGAAAAGAAAAATGATTAATTGCAACAATCAAGTCACAAACTTCAATACCTTTCAGGCTGACGTCAAAAAGTAGAGAAATCCAATAGGATTGGAAGTGAGCAGAGGAAAAGAAGTCATTGGTTCAGGCAGCATGAAAGGAAAAGCCTGCCCGATTCTTCTTAAGTAGATGTAGTTTAATGAGAAGGAACAGATTTAATATTTGAAGGATTTTTTCATATGATTTCTGAATGACTTTTTATGAAGTCTATTTGATTTGATATTAAAAGTTTGCATTAGCTTTGGAAGGGCTCTCACTCTGACGTGTCATCAAATCCTACCACTTGTAATCATCAAAAGGTTCTTACCTGGGGGTTCATATAGAAGAAATCAAGTCTTTTTATGGACTTTCATGCAACTCTGACCCCTAAAAATGAACACTTCACAAAATTCCAAACAGTTTGAATGAACCTTTTACAAAATCCTGAATTACTAAAGTGAATGCTTCAGAAAACTTTTTTAACCGTCTTCTCTTTATTCCTTTAATTCATCACCCATTGTAAAACAACAAGACAAACATGTCAAAGGAAGAAGAAAAAAACATTGTTTTAATTAGTTTAATAACAAAATGCTTGAAAATAAGGGAAAGCATATTGTATCATGTTTTCTTTAACCTTAAAACTTAAATTTCATCAGAATCTCTCTCTTGGAAATTTAACTGAAGATTCCATTTGTTTATTCATGGTTCAAATTCATTTCAGATTTTAGTGCTGTGGATTTTTGCGAGTCTAATGCATCCTTCCTGAATTTGTTTATTAAGATTATTAAAAATTTATCTTTGCTTTCATGTTTTTAAGACTGTTTTATTAAATATATTTGTGATTTTAAAAAGTTCCTGCTTAAAATTAACTCTTTACAGTTTTTATAAATGTATAGTTGTAAGATTGTTTGTTTTGGGATAATAGGACCATAAGTTCATTTTCAAAATATTCAATAGCATTTTTAGCAGAATTGCAAATTCCCAAGACAGAATCCTGGCATGAAAACCTGAATGGGCTTCCTTCAGATAGGAGAAATTGTGAAGACATAATGCATGTTCTTTTCAAACAAGTTCTCTAAATATGTTTCTCCTCTCAAGATTCAACTAGCATTTTTTCGCTGTATATATTCATTTCATTTCAACAACACAACACTTAACAAGGTCTACAAAAAATAAGAGTATTTTTATTTGTTAAAGTGCAAAGCAATTTTTCAGCATTTAATGTTTGCCTCATAAAAAAAATTTAAAGATTTCATCTAAAAATCAAATTCTATTTATTTGAACTTATAAAAGTGAATTGAAGTAGAATAAGTGAATACTCTTATAAAAGTGCAAAACTCAAATAACCAAAGCCAATAAAAAATATAGAACTATAAATGTAAATGATTATCATCGTACTATACACGCGCAATAGCTAATGCTACACCTAACAATAAAGCATTAGCTCTAATGAGCACAAGAGCAACCGATAAACAGCTTCAGTCAATCTCTTAACATTATGAAACTGAAAAGAGAAGTGGTGCCAGTCCCAACTGTAGCTTTCCCTCCTAAATTAATTAATATCTGTAATTAGTAATTAGCATAATGCAATGTCGGCTAATGCCCAAAACATCCAATGGGAGAAGTTGGCAAGTGTCACATCTGCCCACCCCTTACGCCAAGCTAGACTCATGACTTTACACCATGCCCAACATAACTTTTACCATGTTGATGATCTGCAATTCGAACTAAAGACGTATGGTTGAATGTAGCTAATTGATGAAGTCTAATCAAAGTTTCAAGTAAGTTAATTAAACAATTGACAAGTAAGTTTGATGATACTTTTAAACTTATACTTTTAAACTTATTACTAGAAATGATGATTAAATTTTATGTGTAAGTTTTGAGAAATTGTTGATAATACTAAAGTTAATAATAGTTTTACTAACAGCGCTCATCGAGAGCTGGAGTGCACTCAAAATGTTCTATAATGAAAGGCCAATGCGATACACATAACCCTAATTTATTACAACTTTTTAATTTCTTTTATCATAAAAGTAAGTCGATTTTTTAGGAAAACCCATTTCCATGGAGGGGCCTTATCTATCAATGCCTCCTGAAGTGACCAGCAGCAAACATATTTAACTCACCCTACAAAACACTTCCAAGAAAAATACAGTTCAGTAACAAGCCTATACTGGAAAGCTTTTATAAAACTCACCTATCATTGAAAATTCAATTCTAAATAAGTAGCATACAGTTAAACTTTAAGTAATGATATTTGTAATGCTGATGCTGATATTTTTTAATCTGGCTTACAAGAATAGTCGAGCCAGGATTTTGCAGTCTTAATGCTTCTCATTAGGCAAAACATTAGCCTGTAAAATCTTGGTATAGCTTTATTATAAATGCATCTTATGTCAATAAAATATTTAATTCATATCCCCCCTATCAACCTCTTACCACTTGAGTTATCACCATGCATTGTATAATGGAGTTAGCTTGAATAGAGGCTCCATCTTCTCTTGCAATTTTGATCTTGAATAATCCAGAGTGTGTATCTGTGTGTGGTTAAAGTCATAACTAAAAAAAGGCTTGTTTTAATGGTTTGTCTCAAATGACCTTTTTTACCTACTTCAAAAGAACATTTTTAAAACTAAAATATGGTCAATTCTTCAATTCATCATCCCTAAAACATTATGCATTGCTAAAACGGATCTATTGCAGCCTTAAAACTGCCTATTGCTGTTTTGAACAATTTGAGCTTTGTCTATGTTGATAATATATTATAGTTACGTTTTGTCACGAAAGGTATTTTAAGGCCTTATTTTAACATAATATGGTAGCATCTATATATATATTTCACTTAACGTGGACCAATTACGATTAAATTTTGTGGTACGATACGATGCTGATATCATGTAAAAATCAAACTGAACTTGATCCAGTTTACTGTTACTGATCGGTAACGGTTACGATCAAGTTCAGTCTTGGCATAGAAAAGTAACATTATATTTGTACTTATTATCGTAACTTACGGACTTTAACAAATTTATTTATGTTTCTTAAAAAGTATTTCCTTTCATAACTCAATTTTTAATTTCTGATTCTTTGGAGTGGCAACACCTTAGTTTGTTTATGTTGAGCGGATCCTCATATTTAGTTTGATTTTTGAACTTAAAGCCCGCAGAAGTTCTGCGAGGGATCAGCTAGTTTTACTTTAAACTAAATATGTTTATCACACAAAATGATAAAAGTGAAATGCAAGTTATACAAAACCAAATTATGTTTGCCCTAAAGAATATTTTTGAATAAAAATGCACATTGCCTTTATGTACACGGTTAATTGTTAAGTAAGAATTTCATTTACCTTCACCGCAGAAGCATTTTGATGCATTTCATTTCCATTTTAATTAATAACTAGTTCACTTACGTGAATTACAGATAATAGCAATTGCACTTATGAATGCATTTCTTGATCATTTTTAACAAACATATTTTCATTTGCGTTTAATAAAATTCGTCAAAATTAGATAGAATATTGCTTTGAAATAAGCTTAAAGCTATGAATTACTTACATTGGATCAATTATATGCATAAAGATGATAATCATTTTCAGCTATTACTGTAAAAAATGGATGCATTTCATAACTGCAATGCAACAAAAATTATTCATTATTTACAATTTGTTGGAAACATTTTATTACACAGTCAAATAGCTAGTCTTGAACATAAGGTATTCAGTACTTTTTTGTATGTCATTGAAAACTATATGAACAGGATCATAAACCTTTAATTTAAATTATATGAACATTATAGGAATATGCCAGACCAAATGATCAGTCAAATAATTGAAAAAATTACGTTTGTAAGGCCCCCATCCATTATCACTTTGAAGCCAGGGAACACATGTTAGTATTTTATAAAGATCTCTGTTATATATAACTATGGTCTACAAAACTCTTAAAATTTCATCACTTGTATAATGTAAAATGTATAAAGTAACAAGCACAAATGGCATAAGCTTCAATTTTAAACTAGAATATCTATAATCTGGAAATATATAATACACATTTTTAGTATCATAATTTTCAAATTTGGCATTGCAAACATTCATGCAAAACATGCCTCATATATGAAAGGAAAACAGGGTAACAACTACCATGAGCAAAAAGCGAAGCTGATATGTTAAGCTCATGTTAATTTGATTTCCCTTTAAAACATGTTAAAATGTCCCTGCTATGACCATAACTTTACATAGTCTATATGAATCTGTCATTATAAGAAAAATTCAGTTATGTAGTGTTTGGAGTTTTCCATAATTGAAAATGCAAAGTTAAAAACTAAAGCAAACACACATCTTTTCGAATTTGCGCACTTCCATCAGAAAAAAATGCGTTCATAAAAATTTGGCACTAAACACAGCAACATCTATTGTACACACAATGTACACTTACATTTCATAATCTAACAACTTCAAATTTTAAAATCAAAATTAGTTACAATGTTGCATTATTGAAAAATGAAAATGATAGTTTAAATTTTCAGTATATAATTGCAAAGTCCCATAGTAACCGCTTAGCTCACTTTTAATAATATCATATTTTACTTATTTTTTTGTTTTTTGAAACATATTAAATAAGAGTTTTGTCATTTTTCTGTAAGTTAATCCTAAAAAAAAAAGTCATCATTAACTCTTTTGAACACACTGATAAAATGTCATTTACCTACTTGAATGATGTACTCATACATTTATTTCTAATTCCCATTAATATTGAAGATAAAAATCACAAAGATGCTTTATCAATGTCATTTTTTCATTATTTTTAAAATGTCTTGAATTTTCAATGCATTTTTTAAAAATTCATAGTTTACGCATATCACTCATTCATATTGCATAAAACTTACATTAAAGCACTCTCTCCATACAACATTTCAATGCGACAATTCACAATGCCTAGAAGTAACAATTGTAGTTAGCATACACATTCATTCTTATTATAAAAATTGCTTTCTAAATAAATATATTTAGGCACCTATGCTTTACACCTTTGTACATTGTCATGTTGGCCTGACAGGCACTGTGATTCAAAAAGTCATTCTGACAATTGTTTCCCATATCTATATTTCTATGGGAATACTAATAAATACATATAAATTGGTGCAATGCTCCAGAGACCAAATAAATTTATTCTGATTATAGACTCAATATTAAAATACAAAAAACATTAACTAGTACCACAAACAATACTACTGACTAGATATTTCTCAAGAAATTGATTATATAACATTATATAATATTACTGTAGATTAAACTTTTTCTTCAAGAAAAAAGTTTCAGAATTTCTTTTCAGAAAGAATATATATATATATATATATATATATATATATAATGTAGCAAAACATTAGTTAAAATTGAACAACCAAAGAGAGTTAGCTAGAACCTGATTTCGAAAAGATATGGATATTTTGCTTTTACTATGATAATATCTTAACTACATAAATTAATAAAATTACTAAGATATTTTTAAAAACCCTATAATACAATGCAGAAGTATGATTTTTTTCCATATTTCATCTACAAAAAATATTATTGGTCATAGAATGTATTACAAAGTTAAAAATGCCTACTTCTATTTTACAGGTACATAGCATTTTAATTCTATTTCACGTGCCTATGCTATGTATAAAGTTCAAGAAAACTTAGCTCATAAACCTAATACAGATTATAAAATTGGAAAAGTCAATAATAAAAACACTACAGGGTTCGTACGCTTTTGGCAAGACCAAAAATAAGGACTTTCTAAGGACTTTTTAAGGACTTACAAACAATTTTTAAGGACCTCACAAATTTTTCGAAATATAAAAACTGTTATGTTTATTTCAAAAGGAAGCATTATTGAAAGAGGAAATTGATTTAACATCATATTTTTATTAGGAACACAACACAAACACTTTTATGAAGCTCTCTTTGACTTGTTGCTTTTCTAATGTCCAATACAGTCAGGGAGTTAAATAATTATTGGAGCTAGTAATAAGAAGTACACAACACAAGCATTAATCATATATAAGCAAATTATCATATGAAAAATTATCAAAAGTGATTAGTGCTATAAAATACAAGTTAAATGAAAAACAATTTAAATAAAAAAAATTGTTAAAGAAAACGCTGCAAGTTGTCTTGAGAATTTGTGTTGATTTCCGATTTTTTTTTTTTTTCATTTTACTTAACTTATTTTACCAGCATCTCAATTTAGGCTTACTTAAATTTTTATCTCTGCCATAAATATATTTTTAAAATTATTTAGCAGAGCTTGCAAAAATTCAGAAAAAACAACTTGAGGAAAATATTTCATTTTGGAAACAACATACAAATAAAAAATGGAGCTTATTTGCTTAAAACTTTGTACATTACCCTCAAATAGTAACAACAAAATTTAACTAAAGTAAAATTTCGAAAAATTGAACATTTTTTTAAAACAAAAAATAAAACAGGCAGACTACAAGCTGCAAATACTAAAACAACTGTCAACTTTTTAAATAATTGATAGTATATTTACAGGATGCAAAAAGAAGTCTCAAAAGCTGCACGGCGATTTTCAGCGAAGCACATGCTAGATGTTAGCAAGTTTCCGAAAAACAGGTTTTTACATTTTCGCGTTCTAAGCTATGAAAATTCATGTAAATTAATACATCTCTTTAAAAAGTTTCTTGAAAAATGTTCTTGTTTTGTAGTACAATCCCTTTAGATAAAAATACTCGGAAAAATCGGATCTTTTTGCAAAAAACCATATTTTCGAAGTTCACAACTGTACAACTAAAAACAGAAAAACTAAGGGAAAACGGAGCATTTGGCAACTACGGTGTATAGGTTTAAGAAGGGGTCGATTCCTTCAATTTACTGCAAATTAAGAAATTTCACGAGATACAAATTTTGATTAACGCAGCAAATATCCATCATCTCTCACACAACAAAACCCCACAGCGAACGATCGCGAAGCCAAATTGGTCGATAAAAATTTACTAAATATTAAAACATTGCTTTAGAACAAATTTTCGATACGGGAATTTATTTGATCTAAAAAAAAAAACAATGGGAGAACAATCTGTTTAGCGAAAGATCAGCTGAAAAGCGATCGGGAGAGTTGGCAACTCGGCGCTTATTATAGTGTAAGACGTAAGAAAAATGATAATAAAAATAAATCATTCTTTTACCTTTAACAGTATAAATAAGCGATAATCATACAATGCGATTGGTCAAACGCAAAAAAAGGTGAAAGTTCTTTTTTCTTTTTGCCTACATATTGGTTAAATGTATCTCTTTTATTGAGCTAGATATCAACAATATGCTTCTTTGAAGTACCCCCCCCCCCCTCTTAAATTAAAAAAAAGTTTCAAAAGCAATATTTATTTACTGATTACTTGTTAAAATCTGCTCCTACTTGCTTTATTGATAATTGTTTAGAATGTAGATGATTTAGAAACAATTTTCATGCAAAAAAATATTTATTTACTTTGTAACTAAACTTAATAAATAGTATGGAATCCCAAATTTGAAATCCCAAAATTCGGTCCTTTTCCAAAAATTCCCGATTTTTGTTTATTTATTAAATTTTTTCCCCTCGAGTCCTTAAAAGTCCGTTTTTCAAATTTTATTCCTTTTTCTTTTCTCTTTTAAAAGCAAAATGAGGGAACTTGTGTAATTTCTTTTTTTGTGGTCCTAAATAGTGCCCAGTTACTGGCCAACATTGCATTTTGTACAAATGCTTGGTGATTGATTGATTCGACTTCTCTACAAATTTTTTTTTTTTTTTTTTAGATGTAGCTCGATTTTCTTTTTCATACAATTGCAGGAAATAGCAAATTGGGAGCTGCCATGTGGGTGGGTACAAGTTCATTTTAACTGAATTTGGTGTTGTAGTTTGAAGCATTTTATCAAAATATTGTAATTTTTTTTTTTTTTCGTAAAAATGTATAACACATCAATTTACTTATATCTTTTCAAAAAAAAAAATAATAATAAAAAAAGAGTTATTTATATACCAGTTGAGAAAGCACTGCAATTTGTAGTTAAAATGCGATGATGTTTATGTAAATCCGCCATTTTTGGTCCTGTCAATCCACCGTTTTGGGTCTATCTGAAAGCCGCGATTGTACCGGACCCGAGCAAAACAAATTTGAGGTTCGATTAAGTAGTTGAAATGAAAGAAGTTTGATTCTTGTGAAGAATACAAAAAATAGCAAAACAAATAGAGCGAATGGGTACCTTCTTATTTTAACAAAAAAAATTAAGCACCTGGAATAAAAAATAAGGACTATTTAAGGACTTTTTAAGGCCTTAAAAATGAAAATGAACATTAAGGACTTTTTAAGGACCTTTAAGGACTGTACGAACCCTGCACTACATGTTTCATAAGGCTAAAAAGGTCACACTAATCAAAAGAATATTCAAATTTTAATTCAGAAGAGATTAGGAGAAGAGACAGCGAAGAGATGACCAAAACCTGCAAAGAAAAGAAATGGCCTCATTTTTTTTCTAAATTGTTTAGATGTGAAAAATTTAAAACTAGCTACTCTTATTCTCAGAAATGTTCTTGATAAAATCTTGGAAAGAAAAACTGAAAAAAAAAAAGAAACTAAAAATAAAAGTAAAAGTGGAAATTTATATGCAGAGGAAAGCAAGCATAAAATTAATCAATCACAACTAGACAGCAGAGATTAGCAGCATGACCAAACAATAAAAAAATTTAAAAATTACATACTATATGAAAACTGACACAACAATCTATATGATGGAAATAAATATCTTCAACCTCAACCATAATTCCACAGTTTAATCATGCTTGGTTGGTTGGTTGACATTTAACTACATTTAAGAAAAACTTAAAACTAGTTAAAACTATTTAATTTTCATTTAAAAAGTGCATGTTATATTTATGGAATTTAAAAAAAAACCCTTATAACTGCAAAGTTGAAATTTGACATATTTTAATGTGTTAGAAATAAAAGCTATCAAAAACACAGCAGTACCATGAAATCTAAGCATCAATCAAAAAAAAAACAAAAAAAACTCACGTAATTAAAAGAAGTTTTAAATGCAGATATGTTTTGGGTTTACAGAAAATTTGAAATATAAACTCCAACAAAAATTCCAATTCCCAAGACATGCAATGCATGACAAATATCAATAGTGAAGGGACAAATCAGAAATATAACTTAACTACCACATTACACTCAATTATTTACACATAACTCTATATTGTAGTGCTATAGAAGATGTTACTTTCAAACATTTAAGAAATTTAAATTGTTGGTGTATTTTGTAATTGAGTTTAATTAAAAGTTTTGAAATCCCATTTTATGTTAGTGATAGCAAAAAATTCCAAACAAACACTAAGCCACTGAATTGAATCCATCTTAAAAACTCTATCAAAATAATTAGATTATTTCATAAAAATATGAATTAAGAAAAGGGCAAGCACAAAATTCTGATTCAGAATAATTACAAATATATAGGTAGATGTTATATATTTTGACTACATTATTCTCCCTTTTGAATGCAATAAATATCAAGACTCAAATTTTAAACCCCAATCAGGTGCAGAAAATCTTGAGAACATTACAAAAGTATTGATGAAAATTATGGCAAAATATCTTCAGTATTTTATGGGCATTGAAATTACTCTTGGCAAAGTTGGGTATACCAGCTTTCATACATCAGTTGATAAGAAACTACTAGTCGACCCGTGCGGAATTCCACATTTTATACAATCAGGGCTCCCACTGCCTTAACACAATTTGTAGCAGCTTTCGGAGCAGGTAAAATGTCCTTTTTGTATCAGTTTGGAGCAGAAGAAATCTACTTTTGTATCAGTTTAGGAGCCGAAAATATCAACTTTGTACCATTTTTGGAGGATTTTTTTCTTTATTTTTTAAATATTAAATGGCTGTTTTAAAGCAATGTCACTTTCATATATCAAGGGTAAGAGCAGTTTCAAGTCTTCAAAATGATAGGAAATGTAAACGTCAGTCATCCTTCAAAAACTGGATTACTTTTATATTTCTTAAGAAATTATTCATAACCTATTCAAAAAGTAAGACTAATTAAACCTATAACCCTTATAAGGGTGTTTTCAATATTTTTCTCAAGAAACAGATTATGTTTAAAAAATGTTTTGTTGTTTTTTTTTTTCTTCTAATAGTTAAGAATAGGTGGAAGAAAGCTTAAAATTTTCTTCTTTTCAGAAATCATTGCCACTCTTTTTTGTTTAATAGCTAAAACACTATTCTTTCAAGAAAATAAGCAAAAACTAACTAATATGAAAGGTTCAACTATTTTAAACTATTTATCATTAATTAAAATTTGTTTTTTAAATGATACTTATTTAGGTATAATCATTGTGACTTTAGTAACAGTAAAATTTTGAATGAATTAAATATAATTTCATACTTTATGAAAAAATATATTTGAAGTCGATCCTATTTTCTACCTGCAGTAATATTTATTATTTTTCTGATTAAAACATATTCCTTTAAATTTTAATCCGAAATGCTCACTTAGATGCTTTGGAAGTAATTAATGGCACTAAAAGTAAATTGCTGAGTTTTATAATTTTGCAGCAAGAAAATTCAAGAACCAAATTATATTTTTCAGTTCTATATTAGAAAGGCAAAATGTATTTCTTATTACATGTTGATAATTTAATGTCTAATGATTTATTTATTTTTTCCAACAATTTGTCTTTACATCTTTCAAAAATTGTGCAATAGTTACAATTATATTTCAAGAGTCCTAGGGTTACAGCAATTGGATGCTGCAAGAAACTAAATTGAATTAAAAGAAAGAGGAAATGCGTGATAATTTCACAACTTTCAAATCTAGTTAAAAAATTGAAACTTTAAGCAAGTTTAATTTTATGAGGTCGTTCATCCACAACAAAATTTCTATTTCTTCTAGTAATATTGCTTAGCATATTTACTAAAGATCATCAATTCATTAAGATATACATGGTTTTTTTAATGATTTTCTAACTTAACTAATTTTTTTACTTATTTTGTTCTTTATATTTATGTTTTTGAATTGCTTGTGGTTATATGATATAGATTACAGAGCTTAAAGAGTAATGAGAAAAGAAAAAAAAGCTGAAATGCAATGTTTAATTTGACAGCGTTTGAAAGACTACCTCTAAACACTTTCGGGAACAAATATATATTTTCAAACAATGTTTTTATTTAAAATAAATATACATTTTATTTATTTACTTTGAGAAGAAACATTATAAATAGCTGAAATGGAAGAAATCCGATTTTTGTGGTGGATGCAAAAAGATTGTAGAACGTATGCGCTCCTTTGCTTGCACGTGGAAAGTAGGCTTAAGGAATTTGAAAAAATATTTATAATAGAGCAGCAATCTTTTAAACATCTGTTTTGTTATTGATTTTTCACATTGATTAGTATTTCCTAAACATTAGGCGCTAAGTTTATTTTTTTTTCACGTTCCATGAAATTAAACTTTTTTATCTATTTCAAGAAAAACTTACTAAATAAAATGTTCAACATAAATAGTGATAAGAGGAATGATTTTTCTCTCTATAATACTACAAAATATTAGAAATCGTATCACTGTTTCTTCTACAAGCGTGGGATACATCACTCATTTTGCTCAAGTTTCTCATCCATATTTGATGTTCTTAAGAGAGAGTAGAGGGTAGAGCTAATATTCATTAATAAACTGCTTCAAAAGTAAAAAATTAGTCGACTAAAGGAAAAATGTATCGAATGATGTCGATTTTAAGGTTAAAAAAATATAATATCTAAAATTTTTTCGATTTTTTTTCCGAAAATCGCTATTTGGCGCAAATTTTGCGAAAAAACGCATTTTGTAGCAGCATGTAGCAGAAAAATCGTTTTAGCGCACTTTTGCGCAATTGGCGCAGCCGTGGGAGCCCTGTACAATGAATATTTAATTTAATAAATAATTTTAATAGTATATTTTCTACTATTTTTTAATTTTATATTTACTGTTTTTTAATTTACTATTTTTTGAAAATAAAAACACCAAATAAAATATGAAAGAGCCCCTTTTTAAATTTAGTTTATCAAAAATCAACGATCCAGCAAAACAATTAATTGGAGAAAACGTAAACGAAATGCGGGACTCAAACCATGGGGGTTGGGTATACCAGCTTTGCGCTCCTAATCACTCGGCCTCTAACCAGCAAACACAACACCAACTTGGCATCCATTAAAGGACATCTTCTTAAATGATTTTAAACTTCAAATTTAAGAAAATCAGCACATTTTTAGAACGCGTGTCTATTTTTTCGGTGTAGCGGTTAAGGAAAGCATTAAAGTGGTGCCTCATTCATGAAATTTGATGAAGTATTAAGGAATTTATGGCATACCAACCAAAAAAAAAACGCTTTGAGAAATGATAAATATGATAACAAAAATCGCTGTAAAGGCTAACATCTCTTTAAAAAAACTCTGTGCAGTATTTTATTTCGTTTAATAAAAAGGAATAATCAAAATAATAAAAAAAAAAGAAAGAAATAAATTAAAAATTGGCTACTCCTCAAAATGATAAAAACCGCAAGAAATAAATTTTAATTCGTTTAAAAAGAGGAGGATCATAAGCCACTCGGCCTTGGAACAATTCAAATAAAATTAAAGTTAATTACCGTGAAAAAATAATTTCGAACTACAGAGAAAAACATTCATAACTTCTTTTCTAGTTAATTTTGAGACTTCGAATTTTAGCACGTAGCAGGAAACTCTTTCTGAAGTAGTTTTTTACACACTTTCCAATGGTATCAAGCTCGAAAGGATTTATTCCCCTAGAAAAGGATTACTTTATGTAATTTTCGGCATTCTGTATATTTTTTTTGTATATTTCCGTATAATTCTATAATGTATATTTTCCCGGTGTAGCGGTTAAGGAAAGCTTTAAAATGATGCCTCATTCCAGAAATTTGATGAAGTATTAAGGAAGTTATGGCGTACCAACCAAAAAAAGGCTTTGAGAAATAATATATGTGATAATGGAAAAGTATGACAATTTAAAGAGCAATGTTTTAAATATTTATTTTTTCCTTTATCATGGTATTGAAAATGTTCCACAAAAATAACTTTTACAGGCTACTTACTTTATTTATATTATCATTTTTTTCTTTTATTTGGAAATCATAAATATGCTTAAATAATGCATAAAAACTCAAGTAAATTAGTTTTTGGTTTCGGTAATAACTTGATTTTTACCATTCCTTTTCTTTTTACAATAATAATAATAAAAAAATCTTAGGAGTCAGGGCAAGTGCATATGTGCTCCTTACAACCCCCTAAAAGAATAACAATGCAATGCTGCCAGCTCAAGATTAAAACCTGAACTTTGAAATAACAGCTAATAAAGAGGTGCACAAGCAAAATATAGCATTTAGGAAGTTTCTAACTTGCAACCTATTGATTTTAATAGGCATACATTATTCTTTTGTTTAAAGTTTATTGTGTGAATTTTATTTTATCATTCTCATATCATTTATCAGGGCTTTTTCTCTGTTTGTGTGTGACCAACATTGTGTGTGTGTGTCACCAATTTACACACCTAACAGTTGGATTTTTTTTTTAAACCTTAAAAGTAAGTTTATGTCACTCTCTATTATAATCTGCTCTTAATGAAAGAATTGCTTGAAAAGTTACTATACTTTTAATCATAAAAAGCCTCTAATAAAGGAAAATATAGTTACAAAATGGGTCAGAGGTAATCTTCTGTGAAAAGCGACAGTGAATAAAAATTTAGTAACTTGGGGAATTTTCCAAACATTTTACTGAAATTAATGCAATGAAAAATCTTCACTTAAAAAATGTTATTTATTCTTAATGTTTGCACCAACTTACAATTAGTAAACTCATTCTCTTGCCTTATTTCCACTCATAATTTGTGGGAAAAAGAATCACATAAACTGTGTTAAATTACTTCAAGCAAAAGAATAGGGATTCAGTGAATATATAATAAATTCAATATATTGTCAGCAAGAATCAATACAAAACCTAGATACAAAAGTCACATTTTAAAACTCTGGTATGCACTTGCTTGGTATGTTGAAATAAACAAATAAAACTTAAGAAAAAACCATGCAGCAAAACTAATTTCAGTAATCTATACCTTCAAATTCTTGAGCATTATTGAATAATAAAAATTATTAAAACAAAATGCTCCCATTTCAAAATTAATAAATTAATTAATAAATAAAAATTGTAATTTTGCAAGAATTTAATTATTTTTTCAAATAACCTTGATCTTAAAGTGACACAATTGCACAATGAAATTAACAGTGAGCAGCTGATGATTGAAATTGTTGATGAGTGTTAAATTATACCTTTCTCAAACCCCCCCCCCCCCTCTCTAAATTGAGTACAAAATTGAATTAAGGGATAATCTTAAGATAAGTACATGTTGTAAAAAAATCTCCAATGAGATTTTACATATTTTACAATACTAAGATGATGAGACTTTTGAAATAATGCATGAAAGTACACATTTTCTCAAAATGCAAGAAAGCTACTGACCAGAAGCATGCAAAAATAAATGCATTGCTAAAAGACAATTCTTATACTGATGAAATCTTTTTCAATATTTATCTTGATTAATCTAGAAAATGTTTATGTTTATTTATAACTCAAAATTAATATGAAAAAGAAACTGTTTGTCCTAAAAAGCAAAATATATTATGCTGCAACTGGCAGCTATGGATTTGCAGAAGATATTTCTGTAGCAGTCAATATAACCTTCTACAATGAATTTTTTAAAAAAGTAAAAAATCAAATGAACTGAATAGGTTATAGAATATTAGGCAATGATGAAGTGTTTTAGAAACATTTTCTCATTAGAAAAATAGCCGTGTGTTTACGTAATTTGGAAGTAATTATCCAAAGCTTGTAAACACAAAATTTTAACATGAAAATCTATTAGCCTAAACAATTCCGTAATTCATTACGGAGGAAAAAAATGGTATCTTTAAATATTATTTTGCTATACCTAAATTTGTATCTTTACTAGAAACAATTGCAATACTTCAATGCTTTTTGGAATTCAATATTTTCAATGATAATCAAGACCTATTTTTTATGATAGAGTCAGTTTTGAAATAAATTAGTATGGGGGGGGGGGTGCAAACTACTACAATCAACGTTGATTGAAGAAATGTAAACAAAGAATTCTATCTGCAGATGGATTTGAAGAAGTCACTGAAGAGAAATGTCCTACAATCCGACAGTCCTACAAAACAGGAAAACACAAGCTACACTTGGAACAAAACCTCAATGAAATTCAAACCAGTATGAACTACTTTAAGAAAGGATTAAAAACTAACGTAAATTGTCCATGAAAATTTTTTAAATGGAACAGAAAAAAGTATGGTATTACATTTGCTTAAATAATAAATTGCCAAATTGATATGTGAGAAACATGATGTAAAATGTCTTAGTATTGTGATCTTGAAAAAAAAAACTATTTATAAATTATTGAACTAAATTTTGGTTAAGATTACCAAATTTGGCACCCTCTTATATTCCACTTTAATGGTATTTGAATGTGTATTGCCTGTTTTAATGATAATGGCACATGTATGCATACATATACATACATGCACACACCAAGTTACTGCAATATGTGCAAACATGTGAAGTAAGTACATACATTCAAAAAAGTAAAAGTTTTAGAAGTGCAGTTTTTTCAAAAAGATACATCGTTTTCCAATTTTAAAAAAAGATATGGAAAATGCTTTTCAAAACTGAGAGGCAGGTCATTTTTTAACAATGAAGTTGTGGTCACTTGGCTCCACAGTGGCCTATTTAGGCCCCCAGTGGAAGAAACTTAGCTCAGCCAAAATCCATAGGATCTCAACAAATAAGTAAAAGTAAAAACTGCATAACTAGTGGTTAATCATTTATTGAAATTATTTTTCAAAAACTCCAAATTCGGTCATATCTGAAATATATATGTCATAGGCTTCCTAAACAAGTGGTTAATAATCTTAATAATCCCAAGGTTCGTAGCAAATTCCAATATGTCGTTTTCTCTACCAAAAATGGTTTCAATAAATACTTGAACATTATCCATCTTTTTTTTTTTTGGCGAGCTAGCATTAAATGATAAAAATGAAGAAAATTGGTTTTAGCATTGCTGTTATTGATGCTCGATTTTTCATTAAGAAAGTTTATGAATGACATTACAACTTTTTTAACAACTGCTGGTTAGGATCTCCCTGACAGAAAGGGACAAACAGGACTGGTCCCTTTTCCATTCCGAAAAGGCATCAGATATTCGGCACCCAACCCATTTTTAAATATCAAGCATTCAATGTGATCACTAGGCTAAGGATCTGATTACTAGGCATTTTTAAAAAGATGGACATTCAGAGAGGTTAGTGCAAGTACTAAATCAAGTAGTTTCGGTTCAAGTAGTTCGAAGTCAAAGCTACTTGAATTCGGTTCAATTCAAGTAGCTTTTGGTTCTTGCAAGAACCAAAAGCAATTTTTATTTTGAATGATTATAATTTGCAAAAGAGTGCATAAAAACATTTAAATTTAAAAAGTTTTTGTTTGTTTATTTTTTTCTAAAATATGTTTACAGTCCTAACTGCACCTCCTAAGGTCTCAAAATTCACCTAATTGCCCCCTCCCCATCTACATTTACAAAAAACTTCCCAGGGGGGGGGGAACCCCTTGAGTATTTTTTACCTCCAGGGGAAAGGCTCTCTTCATTATGGCCCTCCTTCCCTAAAATTGATCTCAAAATTTAAGACTGAAACAGCCGTGCCGTTGGAAGCCTCAACAAATTTATCATGGGATTATCAGAGTCCCCCCCCCCCCCGGGGAAAAACCCTTAAAACATGGAGGAAAACAAAATTTAACTTAATGCTCAGAATATTTTGCTAGTAAAGTTCATAATTGTTTTACAAGCTCATAATAATTTGTTTTACAAAAATATACTTTTAAGTATGTTAAGTTATTGAATTTATATAAATTAAATGTTATGAAATATGTGCCATCATGCAAGAATGAATTTTTTTCATTGTTAAACTTACACAAACAAATGCAATAACACATTCACATGAACAAATATCTTGTATGCATGCATTGCAAAAAAAAATGCCTTTGTAAAAAAAAAAAAAGGCAAATATCTAATTTTACTTCCAGATAATGATAAAAATAATAACAAAATGAAAGAGTGAAACTTGCAAAATCTTGCAAGTATTGTAAACTTATGCTATTACCAAAGAAAAGTTCAAATGCATTAATCAAGATTACAAAGGTATGCATTGAGATATATTTTATTTAGTGTTTTCTTTAAATACAATCCTAACATCTTACATTAAAAAAGGAATTATTTAAGAAAAGGAATATTATTTTGATTTAGTGTGACCTTAAATGTTTAATTGGAACCTGTACAAAAATCTTTTTTAAAAAAATCATATGAAAAGGACAAAATAAGAAAAAGGAAGGATAAAATAACACGTCAGTAAGGAATTTTAAAAATCAATGATATACTTCGATGAAAACAACAGAAAAATTTATAAGAAATAAGACATACCTGAAATAAACTATAATTTAAATTTAATTAATAGTATTGAAATAAAAGCATTCAAACTCAACCCATTACTGCCTACCGTCCCTTTTTAGGGACGGTTTGAAAAGTACGTCTGAAGCACCCAAAAATAAACCTTTTAACAAAAAATTATTTTAATGTATTCCTAACCTTAAAATAACTGGTTAGGAATTACATTAAAACAATTTTTTGTTGAAATGTTTACTTTTGGTTGCTTCAGATGTTCTTTTCAGACTGTCCTTAAAAAGAAACGTCAGGTATTAATGGGTTAATAATGAAAACATAAAAAACTTGGCAGTGCTATATCTCATTAATTAAGATGTTGCAATTGGTTTTAAAAATTTCTTATCTGCACATAAATAAAAGTGAAACCTTAACTTATTTGCACTGCAAAAAGGCAAGAACGTAGAATTCACTAAACACATTTTTTATTCATAAATAGTATAATTAAGCATAGTATTAGTTTACATAAAATGCATAGTGGCGGAAGTTAATTTTTCAACAAGAAACTTAATCGTACAGAGTAAGGACAAGAGGAAAAGCACCATTTGGTGTTAGTCAAACAGAAAAAGACTGGCAGTGAGAGTAAGTAGCAAATGAAGCCAATATATAATATAAAGTGATAAGTGAAGTAACCGAATGTCTTCAGAAAGCTTTCATTGTGCAACATTTTACCCAAAAAGTGAACTTAATGTTAAAACAGAGTATGGCAATAGGCAGAAATACTTGGTAAGAAGCACCAACTATTACTGAAAGTACATACATATAAACACGCTTAAACTACAAGATTTTTTATGCTGCAATATCGGTTATGATTTCATACAAAATAATGCTTTTAATAGCTCTAAAAAGATTACTTCCCAACTATCAAATTCCAATCATAATCAATAATTCATTCATGTAATATTTAGCAGAGATAATCCTTACAATATATTAGACTGGATACTCAATATTTACACTTTGCATTACTCCATTTTAGAATAATACACACTTTAGCATCTTACAATGTCAAATAGTATACATTTTTCTTAATACACAATAGTTTTGAACTTGTGATTCTTATACTGACATAGGTGCAACTAAATATGATTTACCATCGAAAAATGCGTAATACAAATTTTGATAAAATTTTCAAAGCTATGAAGTCTTTATGTTTACTAAACTCAATTGAAAATTAAGTGCTTAACTCTCCAGAACTCATACTGTAAGCAAAATGCTCATACCAAGAAGAAAAAAAAAGTATATTTGGTATTCTACTTTGTAGGAGAAGGTGCTGTTTTCTCTAGCTTCTCCTTGTAACCTTCCTTTGCTGCCCTAAGGTGTTTTGCAAAAGTTTAAAATCTTCGACTGTTGCAGGGGCATTTGCTTGTTGGAGTAGTCAAGTGTGAGAGATTTTCTCATAGCATGAGTTCTGGTGATTTTTTTTTTTTTTTTAATGCAATAGCTTTTTTCATCAAGCGATGCTCGGGTGATTTAACGAAAACTATATTTTTTGTTTTGTTTCATCAAATATTAAACCAGGTAGGTACTTAAATGGAATAAAATTAATGAACAAATCAATTGCCATACATTTCCATGTATAAGCCAAGAATTTTTGGAACTTTTTTTAAAGCTTAATCAGGGGGAGGGGGGTCGGTTTATATAAGGGTCCAATGATCTAAAAAAAGTCGGTTTATGAATCGCAAAATATCTACTACTACAGAACTTTTATTTTGTAATTTATGTCTCGTACATTAAGGGAATAATTAACTTAAAATAAGAAGAGTTTTACTTAAAAGAATATACATATATTTTACAGCTGGATTTTGTGACATTGTTACTGAAACATAATGGCGAAATTCACTCCGGACTATAATAATTTGCTCGCGACTAGCTGTGTATGCCTTTCTATTCCTGCTCATCCTTCTAATATAAATGCAGAAAATAACTAAAAAACAATCGACAAAGTAAAACAAACTAGCAAATGCAGGGGAAAAAAGCACAATGAACGATTTGGGGGAAATGTGCTCGCTTGCTCGGTGTTCTCCTCAGACTGGGTTAACAGAGATCCAATTATCGCCTTGGCGCCTAGCTTCTTACTTTCACAACGCCTTGATTGGAAAATACTTGATCTGTTTTACCTGCTTGGGGAAATTTTCGTTACTTTGGCAATTTTCTTTGAATCTAAATTTTTTTTCTTCTAATTTTTATCTTGGCTTATATACGAGTTTTGAATTTTTGGTACATTTTTGAAGAAATAATACACTCTTGGCTTATACACGGATCAGCTTATATTCAGAAATATTCGGTACATATTACAGTTATTGAATTATTTAAATTTCTTCATGCTGAAAATTTTTCTTAATTTTTGAAAATGACTGCTTCACAAGGAAGGGTGTTGGCTCAAATGGTTCTGGCTAAAAATGCTTCTTATAAAAGTAATAGTATTGACATACATAGCTGCAAAAACGATTTTTTCTTAGTTTTCATAAGGAACATTTTGTACCCCACAAATAAAAAGTACCTAAGTTGCTTGACATAATATTTCATGAAAACAGTTCACCTTTACGCTATATTTTGAATAATTATTTTGGGTAACATTTCGTGTTTAGAATAAATAAAAATGTTTTTGAAAATATTTCATTTTTACTATCATTTTTTTTTTTGAGGGAAATAGGTGGTGTGAGAAAAATTCCCCAAGCGAGTTCTCAGGTTACCCATTTTGACACAAGTTTTGTCAATTTCCTTCTTCATACATTTTACACATGAATATTAAAAAGCTTCAATTGCAAAAATTAGTTTACTGTTTCTTATACTGCTATTTATCCTAAATTGGAAAAAGAAAAGATTAAAATATTCAAACTATTAGAAAAATGTGGAGAATTCTCCTGTTATAGTACAAAGCAGCATGGCTTTTCCAAATTGATTAGAGTATTACGAGTGCTTTAGTCGGAGAAAATTTAACAACTAAGGAAATTGCAAAGAAGTATAACTTGGTAATTCAACCTTATTTTGCCATTTTAAAAAGCTTGGCTGCATTTTTATGTGAAATACATGGGTATTGTTTCCCCTCATCAAATAGAATAAAGAATAAGCTGAATCATGTGCAGCCATTTCTTGAACTAGAAAATTCTTCAACAACCACCATATTCCTCCAATCTTGTAACTAATTATTACCACCTGCTTTAATTTTTGCACAATAGGTAAAGTGGCAAAAATTTCAAAAACAAGGAAGACATGCAAAAGCACCTAAGAACCCTTTTTCAAAGAAAGTCAAGATCATTCGTTAAAAATGGAATTGGGGAAAATCTGTACACTTAGAGAAATTCATCCTACAGAAAAAGAGATAATGTTCCTTAAAGATATACTGATTAAACTTTTTTTTAAGGTTATATGAATATCAGGTAAGAGTTTATGCAACAATCAAAGGGCATTATTTTTATCCTAACTATGTTGTTATAAATAAAAAGTGATTAGTAATCAAGCTAATTCTTAAAAAAGAAAAAATGGAAAATCTTTAATTTTTCCTGCATTACAATTTCTTGATTCTTTTCAAGTAGCATAGCAGTACTACATAAATCAACACATCATCAATAAAAACCTCAAAAACATGTACTGCACATGACTGATATAAAATCATGCAAATGGATGCATGCAGATTGTATTTAATCAACTTTCAAACCAAACATTTTTGTTTCAGCCCATTGATTTTTTTCATTGAACTGAATGACTTTTTTATGACTCATGCTTGGACAACTAATTGTTTGACTTATGGAAATATTATAAGAAAGGATGTCAGACTTGCAAAAAAAAAGGAGGAAAAAGAGGCAGAAGGTTTTGAACTGGAATTGTTAACAATACTTTTGGAAATTAGCTAAATAAATTTCAAAACAGTGCTTTTAAAGCATTGAGCAATAAAGGACTTCTTTAAATTCTAGCTTAACATAACTCTCATGTTTCTCCAAATGTACTTTAATCAATCATGTTGTCTGATCTAAGTAAGAGAAATCAAATGGGCAATTAATTGATCCTTTACACTTCCCAATGACATATTCTACAAAGAGAAATGTATTTTGTTTACTCGTAATAAGTAACTTACATGTAAGTCAAACCTTATTCAAATTTTGGCAATATGTTGGCAAACATCAGGGAAGTGGGAAATAGATTATTGTATTAGATCACAGGAATTGCAAGTAATAATGCACTTGAAAAATTTACAAAAATGTGTAACCAATACTGTAATTTTCTATGCATTACTTGTGAAAAATATATAAACTGAAGTGTGGATGACATGAAAATAGTGATTGCAATACCGGCATACTAAATACTGGTAATTTCGTGTTATTTTTCAATTTCACGAAACCAGTATTTGATAAGGTAAAGTACCAGTAGTTTGGGTATTAGTTATAAATAATAAATAATTTTGCAATTAAAGAGATTTTAAGTTAATTTATTAGATACCAATCGATATTTTAAAATCAATCATTTGAAGCCATAATATTGCACCAAACACATGAATTCAGCCACACACGAGCATCAACCACTAGATGGTGTGATTCACTGGATATCACCAGATGGTGTGATTCACTGGAAATCACCAGATGGTGTGATTATTAGGTTATTCCTCTAGCAGCTTTGTAAAAGTTCATTTCAAGTATCTGTCACAAATTATGAATAGTTTCTTCTAACGGTCAATTGCCAGCACTGCTTTATATTAATTCTTCTTTAATTTTTAACCCAACTATACATTTTCTGTTACTATAACAAATGGTAATTCATTGCCTGCATTGACTTGTTGGCCTATCTCACTATTTAGTCCTTAATTGGTAAATGAATATCTTGTTTCTTTCCGAACTTTTCTGTTGTATTGACCCCCCCCCCCCTTTTGGTTATTACAACTGTTATTTGCCTTGAAGTCTCCTGCCCAGTGGGTTGCCCCTAAACAGTAGCAACCATTTCCAGAATTATCAGTTGAAAATATTTTGGTATAGATTCATGGTTTTGTGGTGAGTATTCATGCGTTCAGTTACACGCTTGTCTCTCAGAATGAAAACTGTCTTAGAGAAATCGCGCCTTAGGGTGTTTTCACACCAAAGGCAACAAAGAGAAAATTTCCGTCTTTCATCATCTGCGTAAGCGCAGAGCCAATTTTTAAGTAAAAAATAAGCTCTGTGCTTATGCAGATCAGAAAAGACAAGTTTTTTGTCTTTGTCACCTTTGGTGTGAAAGCACCAATGGTTTTTAGTTTCATCTAACCATAATGAATGGTAATGACTCGACCCAGAAAGTTCATGATAATGTATTTTTTCTGTATTTCTCAACATTTTTCTCATTTTGGAGCATTTTTAAAAGATTTTTATAGCATTTTTATGTATTTTTGTTATTTTTAAGAATATTTTTCTAGGTTTTAGCTTTTTTTTTCTTCAATTTTCTGATTAAAATTTAGTTTGTTTTATTCATTAAGTTTAAAACGAAATAATTAAAAAGGTTGGTGAATGGTAGGATTGTGAATCTATTATAATAATACTGAATGAAAACAATTTGAAGAAAACAAAGAATTTTTGAGACAGAAAAAAGTTGCTGCTTTTAAAAAAAAATAAAAGTGATTTAATGCAAATCTGAAGAAAATATTTCTCCATGAATGCTTTTATTTATTTATTTTAAATTTGTGACAACATTGAAAGACATTTTATAAGGCATAAAAACTTAATTTTGGATGTGGGCTATGATATTGTAAAAAATTATTCTACATTTAGAGCAGCGGTTCCTAATCGTTTTTTACACGTACCACCATTTTTCTTGCAAACCATTTTGCGTACCACTGCTAATATAACTTTATTACATAGAATAGAACACTAATAGATTATAGATAGCTTTTTTTGGCCTGCACGCGTACCATCTGGAGAGGCTTCGCTTATCACTAGTAGTACGTGTACCACAGTTTGTGAACCGCTGATTTAGAGTAATTAAGATTCTCTCATTTAAGATAGTAAAATTGTCAAAACGCATATTTCCCAATTATTGTTTGTATTGTTTTTTATTTTTTATTCATTTATTTTTTAGGAAGTCATTTAATGATGGTGTTATTATAATTTTTCAAAAAAAAAAAAAAAAAAAAAACATTTAAACTGCTTTAATCAAATTTTGCACTGGGATCTTAACCCTTATTCTCATAAAGTAGCATATATGCTACTTTATGAGAATAAGGGCTAGCAAATAACAATGCAACATATGTGCTGACATCACTTAACAAATAGAAAGTAGGGGAAAACCCCAGGTAGCATATATGCTACTTAATGAGAATAAGGGTTAAGTGCATTTTTCAAAAAGTTAAGCACATTTTTTGAGTTTTGATGGCATTTTTTGTGTCATTTTTGGTAAATTTTTAGAACATTTTTAGGGATTTTTTAGGTTATCAACTTCCAGGACTTGGTAATGGCAATTGATCCTTTATTTGTATTTTTTCATAACAAAAGTGTTTACATTATTTTAGTTTGTAATTTTTTTGTATGAAACTATGAAATATGTAATGACACAAGTATGCTTTTGTTCCTTTTATGAAAAATATCAAAAATTCCAGTTTCATGCTTAAAAAAAAATTACTGGTATTGTATTTTTGACCCGGTATTGCAAACACTACATGGCAAAGTTCAAAATTAGCAGCGGTTAGTTGTATTTTTCAGCTAAAATTTTCAGTTAGACAACCTTAATTTTACTATCCAGTTTTCACCTTTCAGGCCTAATTCTTATAAAAATTTTAGATTGACTTTTACACCCAGTCTTCCTTTTGCATTTAACTGTATGTGATATATTTTTAGTAAGATTCAAATTTGTTTTTCAACAAAACCCTCTCTTTTCTTTGTCGAGTTTCAAACAACAACATGCCTCAGAGTTGGCCTTAGGTTTCTTTCTTTTTTTTTCTCTATTAGTCAAAATTTTTAACTTTCAATTCTTTGTTCACTATTTTTGATTTTTCAGTTTTTCTTTCTCCTTTCTTGTGTACGCAACTTATGTGCAATCTTTTTGCATCCTTAACAAGGAATGCAATTTGACGTGTTTAAAATTATCTCAAAAAGAGCACACAAATAATTCTTAATATTGCCACAAATTAAAATTTTTCAATAGCGTAAAAGAAAACCACAAAAACAAGTAGAGAAACTAATGTTCCTTATGGGAATATTGAATGGAGCAAATGTCCAAGGTTTGATGCTTATGAGTATAGAAAGTGACATACTTTTGTCTTGCAAAAGTTATCATGGGGAGGTACACAATGTTTCCCATATAGTATTATGTATCATAATCATTTTCAAGCCCATCATTTAGGGAGGTCAGGAAGAATCAATTGTCTCCGCTGACTTTATTATGTTTTTATGAAAGTGTATGTATATTGTAGTTTTTTAATATAATAGCAAAGGAATGTATATCCTTTCTCCCTAGAAAATTCGGAAATGAAATACTTGTTTTTATGAACAACTAATTAAGAAAAGGAAGTCCATGATTACCTTGATGATCAAGAGGAAAGTATATTGGACCAATTGATTTCTGGATGGATACAATATGGTCTCCGTGTAACTGATCTTGATAGATTAAAGCATTAATAAATAAACTGATGCCAGCATAATTTAATTTACAAGTTTTTAGCAATTTAATATTAAAATAGTGCCTGTAATAATAATAAAAGTCTAATAATTTATTTTCATAACTTACTGTATGTAATTTTCAAAACAAGTGAATTTTCAAAACTAACACAAAATGTTTTCAAGTTAATAATTCAAAAGAAAACATACTAGCAACTTTATAATTCTGTTACACAAATATTACATGATCAAACAGCACAAATATAGTTAATGTAAAAAAAATTAGAAGAAAATTTTGTTTTTCTTTTTTTTTAATTAAAAATAGCCCACCTTGGATATAAAAATTCCATTCATTAACAGCAACAATACTTTATTTTCTTGAAACATAACGTTAATCCAAAAAATATAATGTGAAATATCATTTAATTATAGATTTATATTCGAGCACAGATAGATTTATTGCTAATCCCTTGTGCTCTGCTGTTGTCGCTAAGCTGTGGGGACACGTATTTGGATAGCAGTAGGATCAATTGTTGTAGTATCGTCAAAATTGGTACTGATGCTATCCAAACTATTGTTAGTGTAGAATGCATGAAGGGAATGCTTCTGGCTCAGACTTGTTGGCAAATCGCACTGAGTGCAAAGGTGGAAAAATTTCTCCCATGAAAAATGAATTCTGGCTTAAAATTTTTCTTCGATATAGTCAAAGACTAATATTAATAACAGAACTTATAAATTAATTTAAAGATCTAACTAGATTTGGGAAAATATTCATAGAAATTTTAAGTATAAATAAAAAAAAATGGGAGCATGTAAAAGAAATAAAAACGGAGTAAGAGACAAAGTGAAACTTTAAAGCATAACAGGACAGAACCAATTGTAAAAGAATAATAACTTTTTATACTAATTTTTTAACAAATATATTAGTAAGATTTTCCTATTTGATAATTAAAGTGTACAAATCAATGACATACAAGCTAATGAAAATATTTAGAAATCAAATCAAAATAAATGATTAAAATATAACCAACATTGTGTGAATAATGAAGAGAGAGTCTGCTAAGAGAGTAAATAGCTAACAGTGTCCAAATGATATTTTTACAAAATACTTAATTATCCAAACTAATGAATGAAAAATAAGATAATTTCAGAGACCTCATAGCCCTTATACAAGACGAATTAAATATATTTAGGCTGGTCTGTGGACACTGAAAAGCTGTGGTTTGTGCAGGGTTAAATACATTTGTTTCAGTATTACTTGATTTTTAAAAAAATCTTGAGATCTTTTCGTTAAATAAAAATTCCAATTGCATTGCATTTATCAAAGATGGGCTTTTGGCAGCTTTATGGTTGGGAGGGGAAAAATTGAAATATTTAGAGACCCAGGAGCAGAAAATGGTTAAAACTGTGCCATACATCACAGAAAAATCAACACCCTTGCAGAATAGTTTTGATGAACTTAGGAAAGCAGGAAAATGGATAAGAAAATAAAAGGGATTTTTCAAACTAAGAAATACACACTATATATATATATATATATAAATGTCAACATTATTTGGTACATATCTGGAAATTAGAGCACAATATCTACAGAAAATTTCTCCCTTTTGAAGTCTTGTTGCAGAATTTTGAATATAATTCTGCTCTTGGATTTTGAAGATATACATATTATCTTAACATAACCCTGTAATCAACTACTTTGTCTAAGTTGATAGAGTAACTTTTGTTACGCGTATTGTACATAGAATAAACAAATGCTAAATTAAAAAAAAAAAAAAAAAAAAAACAGCTGAGAAAGATAATTAAAAAAGTGTTTTTCCTTTAATACATTCTTAAGGAAAGATGCATTACCATCTTCAAAATGACTTGGGGATATTTTTCAGCTATCTAGAGTTAGAAAATAAGCTTATACAAATGAATAACATTTTGTAGCTGCTGAAGTCATTTTAAAAACATAAAAGAAAAACGGATATACAGACATTTTTGCAATATTAAAAGTGAGTTATCATTTACGGCTACTAACTTACCCTTTCATAATAACTCATGAGCTATTACGGAAGGGTACTGATACGATCTGTTCACTCTCCTATGACAAAAACAATTATCTTCAGGAATGGAATTTCTGATAATTTCTTTAGCAGAGCTGATGCAAGTGTTTTGCTTATTCACCCCTCTGGGACTAGAACTAACTTAAAATCCCCACAAGCCAGATTTCACCAGCAAATTACTTGCAATGAAAGGACTTTTCTCTCACATTTTTCTCACGATTCAACAGATGGCTTAAGTATCTTATCGGGCTCATAATCAGCACTTGATGACATTTGAAAGGTAAAACTGTTAAAACTCTAGACATCAATACCCTATTTAAGCAATTAAAAAAACCATGTATACTCCAGTGGATCCCAGCCCTTGTGGGCATCGAAAGAAATGAATGCTTTGACGTTTTCGCCTAGAAGGCTCAGGATTTGGACCAGCCTCTTACTGCGACTTTTAAAGATGCAGTGGCCAAAAGTAAGTTCTATGATCAGCATTTTTGTAAAGCATATTGTCCCAGAGCTCGGCTGCCCTAGGACATTGTCATCTGTAATAGCAAGACTACGATCTGGAGCATGAAGATTTCGTCGGACAATTTTTTGAGATCCTATCTCATCTGCAGGAATTGCACAAAACCCAACTAACACCGTAACACATTTTTCATTGCTAGGCCATTCTGGCTTCAATTTTTCATCTAGGTGCACGTCTCATGACGTCTTTTATAGCCCTCATGCCCCTTACTTCGAGGCTCTCATTATAATTGCTTTTGTCCCCATTTATTAATTTACAGTAACATGGAAACGACAAAAAGAAGGTTACATTTCGAGTTTAAAAATTACAAGGCTATTAAAAATTAATGATCTGAATATCATTTCTTAAAAATCAAAATTTGTTGTAAGAACAAAAGTTTCAAATGCCAAAACCATTTAATACTCTCTTTTTGAAGACTTAAAAAGCTCACCTGATTTTCCAAAATTGACATTTCTAAAATAAATGCAATACTTTTAAAAAATTAACCGATTGCATTTTCTCCACCAATTAAACACTTATAGATGACTGAACAAATAGCCAAAGCAATTGGACTACATTAAAAAAACATTGAAAAATAAAACACCATTATTGTAGACCACTTTTCATAAATTGAAAATTTTAAGGTAACTGAGGATGTACCAAAATGGAGGTATTTCATGTCCATTCAGCAAATAAGAAATCAGAAAGGCAAATGAACAGAAATAATTTTTTTCATAACAGTTGCATCTCATATAATGAATAAGATATGCAAATAAAAGCTGAATAAAATTAAATACTGCATAACATTTATAAACAATTTTTTTTTTTTTTTTTTGTAAGACAAAATAAAAAACCTAACATTTAATGTGTAAAAGGCTTTAAGACAAACACCTTATTAAGTATTCATATGAGTTGTTTTTGATCATAATTATGCATAATAATTTCACTGCTGCAAATAATCACTGTATCTCGAAACATAAAATGCCCACATGTCATGAATTTCCTTATTTGAACACTGGTGTGTTTATGCATTTTTAATGTAGACGAATACAAGTTAATGATCTTTCGCTGATTTAATTAATGGCTTTTATGCAGGTGAGGATTTGATGTTAATACCACTCTTATATTTTTCCCTCTTTAATTTCCTACTTATTACTACTAATCATCAGCCTGATTTCCTTTGACTGTTGGGTGAATTTTTCATGCAGAGATAAATTATAATATTAATACTGAAAAAAGTAGAAATATGTTCATGTTTGAATGAACTTAAATTGGACAGGCTTTTTTTTATATTTGCAAATTTGTCTAAATCTAAAAATTTAATTTCTGAACTCAAATATTATTGTACCCCTGAATTTGCAGTCCCAGGCAAGTGCATATTCTACCTATGCGTAAATCTGCTCGATTCTGAATGTATTTCATGGATTTTCATAAACTCAATTTGTAAGTTTCATCTAATCAGTTACAAATTTAAGTGTTAGGAGAAGACACAAACTAACAAGAAAATTTAGTTCATTTATGACAAAGCATATTAAATAATTGAAATAAAAAATAAGTGCTATGAAGATTGTTCTGTGAACAATCACAGAACAATTTCAATCTGTATTTGAAATTTAAGGAACATTTATAATAGACAGCTGCTATGCAATCAATTAAAATTGATAAATGTCACCAGGAAAAATTTCTTTTTTGCTGGTTCTTGAAAGCCATACAGTTTCTTTAGTGATTAATGTCAACAGAGATGATTAGGTTGAAAAAATCACAACCTACATCTTTGAAATAATGTGGCTTTTAAAATAGAATAAATAAACTTAATTTTCTTTAAGATGTATACTTTACATTCAGTTATACTTAACATTCCCATGAAAAAAGAAAACCTTTGGGGAGATTGACTTTAGTACTCAGGTTAAATAAAATTTAGGATTAATAAAGGAAGCAAAAGAAACTATACAGATTTCAAAAGGATAGAAGCAGGTGAAATACACAAAGTATATTTCTTGAAATTCCTTGACCAATTTGGGGTTCAGCAGTCCCACAGTTACATGTTAAAAGGATGAGATAGCTCAGTAACAGGGTGTCTACCAAGTTTCACAAAGTCAATTTGGTGACTTTTTAGTGACTTTCCGGGGACTTTGTAAACTTATTTAGTGACCTAGTATATTTTCATAAAACCTGTTTTTAAAAACTTTATTTTTGATAATGATTAAATAAAATGACAAATTAATGCGGAATTTCTTAACATAAATTGTTTAATTTTAATTTTTTACATTTTTTTATTACTGGAGCTCAATGTCTAACAAAACAAAAGTGTGGTAAGTCCTACATTCTTCGGAAATTATATTAATGCGTAAAGTCTGAATTAAATCTGTAAAAACTCATCACATTTTTTAAAGAAATAAACACATTTTCGAGCTTCAAGTTTTAATACTTGTGCACACCATAGTAGATGTTTTATTAATATATATGTGTATTAATTTGAGCTACTTGACTAATGAATTTCTAAGATTAAAAAGAGGCAGACTTAAAAACATTAGGATTAGTATTTTGCCGAATTTAATGTTCACGTTATAGTATATGAAAAACAATTGCTAAATTTTTTACATGTTTTTAAAACATATATTAAAATAAAATGGAAATAAATGTTATTTATTTATTTTGTAACAATATATAATGAGCACTTGAAAGGGTAAAAACCTAATCTTAAAGACAATCTAACATTGAAAAGCATTTTTAATTGCATGCAAAAAAATTAGAGAAGCTTCTTTTTTCTAGCAAAAATATTTTTTTTATTATATTCTTAATAAGGCTGCAATATTTAACAATTATAATCAACTGATATGATCAGTAAAACCTTAAGGCTAAAAATAAATTTTAAAAACTCCTTAATTTGATTAAATTTCGAGGGGGTGCAGCAAAGTGACGTCCGTGCAAGCCCTTTACTACAGAAGTTGAAACTTAAGAAAGTTTAAAAATAATGGTAAACTCGAAGTTATTGATGTCCCAGAGGAAGAATCCGATAGCAAACGAGAATTAGGAAGTTTTATTGAAGCCAATGCAACTGGATTTTGAAATGCGCAAAAAATCGGTAATAACCATTGAAAGCGCAAAAAACGGACTACTAGTGCAAATTTTACTCGTAATTTGTAACATTTTTCAGGCATGTACAAAAAATTCATAGAAAGAAAAAATTAAAACTTTCAAAATTACGATTTTTAGCGAAAACGAAATTTTTAATTTCCATTTTCACGGAAAATACATAAAAATCACACGTCTGATAATACGAAAGTGTGAAATGATTTAAAATCAATGTTATATCTACATCTACCGCATTAATCAACCCCACTTTCAGTTCTAAAAATAGCTGCACCGCAAATTGTGGCGATCATGGCCAAAAAAAAAAAAACATTCAGTGCCGTCGAATTTTTTCGTGACCGGTTATCCAGTTTCGTTACTTTTTGGGGACTTCCGTGACCCCTTTTCCAATTTGGGGACTTCCGTGACTTCGGTGACCGGTAGACACCCAGAGTAAGAACCTCAATAGGGTTGATAAAAGATTTCAAAAAAGCACATGTTCCAAATGTTCACTGATTTAATAATTAGCAGTTGGAGAGGTTCAAGCCCATTAAAAATTTTCATGGTTAAATTATTATTTTATCTGTGTGTAAGCTGTAATACCTAAAAAAGTATGTATGTTTTTGATATTAATAAAATATGAGAATGACAAAACAGAAACATTCACTTAGGAAATTGCAATAAAAAAAACACTTAGTAAACAACCTATTTTCACTTTAATGAAATACAAATACAGTTACTTTATTGGATTGTCAGTTTCCGTACCAAAAGAATGCTAGTGTAGAAAAATTAATATTTATAATGTCACAATTAATACTAAAAATAATCATATTTTAGTGTTGAGTACCAAAAAGATCAATTCCTAGCCAGATTTTAGTTATGTAGGAAAGGTTTAATTTGCCGGATTATTTTGTCAGATTCCCACTTTGAGCAGAATAAAATGTGAGCTATGAGTGAATAAAGTAAACAAAAGGTAATTTAAGCAGACTTATCAACAAATCACACCGTTTAGTCGGACAAAATACTGTAATCCATGCTCTTACAAAAGAAGAAAATATGAAGAAATAGCACTCAATACCATGCATGGGAAATTCAGAACCAAGGTCAGAAATTAAGTGTGATGGTCACAAACATATAGTATCATACAAAAGCAGCAATATGGCACTTAATGTTGTGAGATTCGCTTAGTTGCAATAGAGTAATTCTATGGTTATCTCAATTAGACCTTACATATTGCTGCAGAAAATGTTCTTGAAAATACAGCAGGAACTCTTGGTAAAGGATGTGCCATTTTTGTTACTCTTGAATAATGTGTGCGGGTTGAAACATCTGTATGTAAGTTGCCTTTAAAAGAAAAGAATAAGTTCATGTAAACTCCCTGTTGTCTAAAAAGTTATCATTGTTGTCATGTGTCTAACAAATTCATGTCTCTGCGGGCATACAAAGTCCTATACATGAGGCCTGGCATTCCTATGCAACTCTTGTTTGATAGTATGTTCCTGACCTCTATGTTACGCATCTGATACATATACTTTTGCATCACCCTGCATAAAGCCATAAATTTTTGAAGTTCATTTCAAAATATAGTAAATATATCGAATAAAATTAGAATCGATGTTATGCTGTATAAAGTACAATATACCGAAGAAAAAATAACAAATAATATAAATAAAAAAAGCATTTTCAAACCTACATCCTGAAAAATACAAAACTAAACACATCTGAGATTTTATTCAAATAAATCAGAGCAAACAGAAAAAATCATCAAATCAAAAGTATTCTGGAAGGCTGACATACTGTATTTAATCCAAAAGTGTACACTGATAGCATTTTAAATTTTCATTAGGGGGAAATCCTCTGGTTATTTCAACAGTATTATTTCAACAGTATCTAATTACACATCAAATAGATTCTTGATGTCAAAACATGCAAATAGAGCATTTCAAAACTTTAGAAAAACATACATGAATGATGTTGGTTAAAAGAAACCCTTCAATGCTGAGTAATATGTGTCTGAAACTATTTTAAACTTGATGTTTGTTTAAAAAAAAAATTGTAAACGTTTTTTCTTTTAAGGCAGTTTTGAAACTTATTTATGTAAAATAAATAGAATTACAAACACAAAATTTATTGGCACATGCAGGAGTATAGTACAGCATAAAAATTACTTAATAGCCATGAATTTTTAAAGTATATACCAACATGAGGTTTGTATTATTTCTATCAATCACACCAAGAAATACACCAAGAGTTTCCTGGTACACAAGAAATAACACAATTAATAGAGTAACAGTACTTCCAGTTTCAGTTTATATTAATTCTGGGACAATACCCTCCCCCCTTTTTTGAAATTAGGAAAATCTTACGAAAAGAGAGTAACAGCTTAAAGGTTCTTTCTAAAGCCCTTATTATCACTAAAAATACATAAAACTGTATTATTTGTTTTATTTAACTTCATTTACAATTCAGGTTTTTAAATCCAGTACTTCCTTTTACCATTACTGAATTATTACACGTAATATATTTAAATTTATGAAATTCTATAATGCAAAAAAAAAGAAATGATTTAAAAAATTTAATAGCTGCGTGATAAATATCCAGCCAATGAAAATTTTAAAGCTTAGATTTAAACTTGCCTTCACAAATATTTGTTATTTATATATATATATATTTAAGTAGGCAATGTTTAGTTCTGATATCCCATTAAGAAAATAGTTTAGTTGTAGATTGACATTATCATCAATGAACATTTTTCTGTCTTTTTTTATTAGTGTTTTGACACTACAAACATAAAAAACAAAAACACAACAATGTCAATGAAATGAAAATACAGTGAAACTCCTCTATAGCTGATACCAGCGGGACAAAAATATTTGTCCATAGTAAAGAAATGTCTGCAAAAGAGGGATTTCTTAGGCTCAATGCTTTGCTGGCGAGGAGTTAAAAGTTGTGCGCCTAAAAGGGGTGTCCACATTTGATGGGTGTCTGTTAGGAGTTTCACTCAATTAATAGTAAGAGAGAAAACACAGCACTATGCTTATATGTTTACATACATATATTTCATAGCAAAATTGATCATCCATGCTAAAATTACATGAAGTAATAATTATAAAAAAAAGCTTGTTTAAATGAATATTAAAATTAATAAATAAAAATAATATTCTTAAATCAGAAAGGATCTTGGCAATCTGAAACATACATCAGTATTTTTTAAGCAAATGCAAATTTCAATATAACTTTTATGTTGCAATTTTCTGCAGACTAGGTTTTTAAAAAGTGTATAAAATACATAAAGGCATTTGAAGCACATACTTTGAAGTAGTTTTTTTAAAACTCACCTTCTTAAAGAAGTAACACAAAACAAAAACAAAAAAAAAAACTTTCCATCAAAAAACAAGTAAATGTATCATGTTATGTAAAAATAAGAGTTAAAAATGACATGTTTTAGTAAAATATGTATGTGTATAACAATTGTAGAAACAAATTATAACTAAGAAAAATAGTAACAATTAAATTTTTCTAACATGAAAAAAAGTAACATAAAGCAGAACACAAATTTTAATACTGACTAGAATTTTTGAATATTTTTGTAAAAATACTCCAATCAAACAGTAAATCAATTTAAACAAGGGTTATAAAATCACTTTAAATAGCCCGTGGGAATCAGAATCAATTACAACAATACAATATACATTTTTAAAAAAGGCAAAGGATTATGCTTTCATAAACGGGAAGTAGAAAAATAAATGCTTTGATTTGTCAACATAAAATGTTAAAATTAATGTTTTCTTTTTTTGCATTTAAAAGTAATGCTATAAAAGAAAATGAGAAAGTAAAATCAAAAACGTTCATCTGAATTTAAAGACACATTATCTTCTCCTATGCATGTAGATCCTACTTTACTGGGAGTACTTGGTATTGATTCAATTGAGCGAATACTTCCACAAGATAAATTATCATCAATTATCTGTGCAGTTTCTCCATCTGAAAATGTTTCTGTGTGCTCAGTAATATCTTCCAACACATCAGCAATCTCATTTAAACTATTTTCACCACAAAAGTCATTTTCACAATCAGTTTCAGTAGGGCTTTTTAAAGTTAGTAATAAATCCGACTGAGCAGGTTTGTTGGTATTGTCTTCATGAAACTCTACAATATGACTATGATCAAATTCATCTTCATCAGCTACTGTAGGGTCTTCTTCAGAAGATGATAAATGAGTATCATATAGTCTGAGATCACTTAGTTGAAGCATATCATCAGCGCTACTTGTACTGATGTCGGAACACAGAATGCCGCTTCCAGATGATGAATCTGAAAAATATGCTTCTGTACTGTGACATAACCATATATTTTGAGAATCAGCCGTAAGGGGTGATGCATCATTCTGAATTTCATGTTCATCTTTAATATGGTCAGATGAAATATTGGTAGAAGTATGTCCATTGACATAGTTTGCCTTAATATGATATTCAGTGGGACTTTTATTTTCTAGAGGATCTGTAACCTCAAAAGAAGCATTAGAAGTACTCTGTTTAAACCATGCAAGCTTCCCCCTTCCTTGCTTCTTAGATATAATTTCAATACTATCAGTCAAGTCTTCAGTTGCAAAACGATAATAGCTACCATCCTTATTTGACATAACATAATCCAAATCTTGAGACTCTGTAGAACTTTGTTTACTAGAACAACTTCTAAAATCTGTGCTTCTTGATAAATCAGTATCAGTTCTTTTCTTGCATTCTTTGAGCACTTTACCAACAGAATCTTCTAACGAATCATCTTGAGATGAAAAACTATCAGTTGCTGGCAGCTGATTGACAGAAACAAAATCAACAGTTTTGCTACGCATCAAATTTTTTACACAGTGGTTAAATTTATTTTTCTTTGAGGCTGAGAAACAGCCAGCTCTTGCAAAAAGAGTTGGACTGCCATGTGACTTTAAAACATGCTCAACTTCAACTCTGAGCACAGGTTTAGGAGATTTAGGTTTAATTAAAGATGGTAAAGACTTTTGAGATTTATTAAGCTTGTGCAACACATATGTAATCTCTCCATTCACAGAACTTATTTCATCCTCTCCCCCCTCACCCTCAATGCTACTTTGATTACAAATTTCTGATAAATCTTTTACTAAATTACTCAATAGTTCGCCTTTTACTACTTCTCCCTCACTACCTAATGAATTCTGTTTTGTATCAAATGGTGCTTTTGAATCAATGGTTACATTACACACATGATCCGATTTATTATCAGAAAGTGTCAAAGTATCACGGCAATTTTGATATACAACACTATCAGAAAGGGAATGCTTATGGTCTAATGAATACGAGTTGTGGGATGTATTATCAGACAAACAATAATCACTGAAATTATCACTATAATTATCCTCACTGTAATTACTTATTAAATCAGGACTTTGCTGATTATGACGAATTACTTCTTTACTTAATTTAGAGGATAGCAAACCTGGTGGATGATCTCTTCGGTCCAAATAGGAACTCCTCGGGTCAATGCATATGCTCCCATTTGCAATCATCCTGGATGACTCCTGATTAACTCTAGGAGATGATGGTTGAGATGCAGAAGTTGACCTGGTCACCAAAGCAGAAGGTACTTCCACATCATGAGATAAAATAACAGATCCACAGGATTGACTACTGCTCACTGGTAACAACGGTTGAGCTGAGAGAGATGTGCCAACCATTCCTAAGCCTCTACGAGTGGTTGAGACACGTAAGCTTGTAGATCTAATGGATGAGAATGTAACTATTTAAGCAACAACAAAAAAAAATAGTCGTAAAAAGTTATAAAAAGCAATAAAGCAACACAATACAAGTTTTACTTCTACAGGAAAAAATATGTATAGTCATTCTTACACCCAAAAGTAAAGAAATAGCTTAAAACTTGTACCAGTAAATGTAAGTTAAAGGCTTATGCTTGCAAAAACATTCATCTTTTAAAAAAATGAAATTTTGAAATCTACGATGTTGTAACAAGACATTATAATATTGCACAGATGATTGTATGCATGTATGCATAGAAAGACAAAATATAACGAATGAAAGATTATAAGCATATATTTCACTACAAGAATTGTTTTCCCAACAGCCACTGAATATATTCAAAAATGCCCCATATTTATTATGTAAAATGTTTCTGTTATAATTACAATACTAAGTCTCAAATTTGGGCGTATGAATCTTGGAATACTCCAAAGTTCAGATGTTTTGCTAACCAGCATTTGAATTTCTACTGCTTACATTAGCTACAAAAACATATAGTTATTTATTTTCTACTTTGCTATATACTATTTCCTGACCCTGCATACCTTCTACTTCTGCTTCATTAAGCTAAATCTTAATCCTATGTGTTACCACAGATCTTCCTAATGAACGATCCCCTTTTTTTAATGAAAAAATGCTATTAGAAAACCTCTTTAGCTCATCAGAAGGCTCCTCATCAATATGATAAATCCATTTAAAGACTAAAATTGATTTATTTTCAATCTTTAATTAATTAAAGCTTGAAAGTAAATCAGTTTGGTCAATACAACAGTAATTTTAAAATCAACAGTAATTTTCAATGCATTAAGTAATTTTTTAGAACAAGTTGCACATATGTACAGTAGTTTTAACATTATTTTAAAAATACATTATGAAGTCTAATATCACTCTTGATTTTCAGAATTTTGATAAGTTTTACTATGGTGAATGTTTTGGTGGTATTCTGTTTTAAAATGTCCCAATTATTTTATACAAAACTCTCAGATCTTATACAAAAATAAAAATTTTGAACAAATTTTGAAAGATCAAACACTTTTTAATTTTTTGAAATGAATAATTTTAGGAAATAAAATGATTTTCTAAAGATAGAAACTTAAACTTTTGAAGCATGCAAAAGAAATAAAAATGCTAGTATGCTTTTTGCAATAAACTCAAGGATGTAATGTTAAACATGCTATTTTAAGGGGGGAAATACGTGCAAAATGGCGTATTAAGAGCAATTTTCATGATTTTTTTTTAACCTATAAAGAATAAATATATTTTATTGAGATTTTGAGTTTATTTAAAAGATATATCGAAGAACATTTACTGAAATTTTCAAACATTTTTCTTGAAAAATCTCGGAGATATCGGCTGCTGCACACTGTAAGTCGCCTCTCGGGTGGGCAGATTGCGTACATCCTGGAGTACACAATTTTTATCTGAAATCAATTTTTATTTAAATCTACATTTTTTATAAGTGTTTCTTCTAGTTGAACTAAAATCATGCAAAAAATTTAAAATTTTAATTATTTTACTTTTTTTTGGAATGGGAAAGTTAAGTACGATTTTTAACCGTTCCTTTTTTTGCTCTTTTTTTACAATTAAAAAAGTTAAAAAAAAGAAATGTTTATGATTCTAGTTCAACTAAAGCACGTATATATCAAGAAAATGTGTGCTAAATTTTATTAGGATTGATCAAAAACTCTGCGTGTTAGAGTGTACGCAAATTCGAAAAAAGTAGTTTCGAGAAAAAGGCGTTTGAAAAAAAAAGAGTGGTATTGAAGGTAAATTTAAGGCAGTAATGAATCATTTTTTTTAATACTTATGGATACTAATACTTATAGAAATTTCTATCCGAGGTCTCAATTGTTAAAAAAAATAAAAGGACATCTGCTAACATTCTCTAATACCCTTCAGGTCAATCATGAGGGACTACCTGCTCAACTGCTCCAAAAGGGGCATTCACTCAAATGCTTATAACTTTTAAACGACTTAGAATTTTGCTTTGAAATTTTCAGGGTATACTCTTGAATTGTTGTAGAATCGATTTATGAAGAAATTTTTTTAATTTTTTGAGACCTTTATACGTATTTCCCCTCTTAAATTAAGTTGACCTGCCGACATCATATACAGTACACCAGACAATTTTTGAGTTTTGACTTTACGTTACATATTAGGAGTAGAGGGGTACGCATCAAGCTGGTGTTTGGAATTGAGGGTCTTGCAAACCATTGTTGAGAAAAACACTACTGATAATTAAAATTATATGGGCTAAATGTAATTGGCATTTAAGCCAAGCAAATTTTTTTCTTCTTATCTGCAAAAATGTTATTTAATTTACATATGTCTTGAGCAATCCTCATTCAATTTATATGATGTGATTGTTCATTCTCCGTTCTACTTCTTACAAGTAAAGCTATGGTTTCCAGGGTTCCCACAAAGAATATGATACAAAAAAGTGAAAAAAGTGACCAGTTTAAAAAAAAAAGTGACCAAAAAAGTGATCAATTTTTTAAAAAAGTGACCAAATGAGTATAAGCCTTACATTACCGCTAAAACACATGTAAAAAAAAGGTTTATAGGTTTTGAAGCATAGAAAAATATAACATTACATTTAATTTATTCCCATGCAAAAAATCCGTCTAGAACTATACCGAAGAACCTACTTAATCGTACATTCCAACTTCAGAGTTATACTCTTGCTATCTCTCTCTCTAAATTCTCATTTAGCTTTAGTTCTTGATTACTTCAAATATACCGTTTTCAACCGTTAATCATTCACTCAATAATTAATTTATTCGTTCATGAATTTATACACTTATTTATTTTTTCATTCATTCATTTATTTACTCATTCATTCTTTCTCTCATTCAGTTATTCATTCTTTCACTTATTTTTTCATTCCTTGAGAAATATCCTTAAAAATCCCGGTCAAAAAATTTCATTAAAAAATGGCTCGTTTAGTTCAGGTTGAACTTCGTATCTGTACACGTTCTTCGGCTTAACATCTTTCCGATAAAGTTTGTTCTAAGTGAATCCGTCAGCTAGATCAGGATTTATATAGGATTGAAATTTCCCCCTAGATGTTAATGTGAATTTTTTGTGACCTGTTCAAAAATGAACAACAATTGTTCAAATCTAAAAAATATTTTACACTGAGAGCTTCTTCCAATAAGCATGTCCATACGAACTTGGATGATATGCCCAGTATTTACGTAATGTGCTTTATTTTTCCCCATAGGCGCTAATGTTAAGATATTTTGAACTGTTCAAAATTAAACAAAAAATTTCTCAAATGAAAAAGTAAAATATGGAAATGAGATGTCCTCGGCAAGATATTTTGAATCGGCGAATTTCCTCAAAAGTTATTGAGGTGGGGGGGGGGGACCGACAGACACACTTTTTCCCCCATCTTAAAACCCTACTTTCAAATGTTTCATTTTTAATTCCTTATTTAATTACTTCTTTGACTTTTCTTTATTTTTAATGATATTTTTACGAGACATAAAGCCTTCTTTCACACTTTATTTATTTTTTGGGAAAGTAGGCTAAAAACAGCAGAAAGTTCAATCCTTAACTAAACATCCATAAATAAATATCCAATCAGCTCAAATAAAAAATCATTTTTAAAAAACCAATGTTTTTTCATCAGACGCAGAAAGAAAGCAGCCATACATATATATGCCAGGGGTGACCAATTATGCTAACAATTTACAGAATCAACTTTATTTTTAATGATGTTTGATCACAAAAATAAAATTAATTATTGCTAATGAAAATATTTAGAATATCAGGAGCATGTGCTAAAGATTTGAAACATTATATATAAATTAAAGGTATGTATATACAAGGAATATTATAATCCTTTATTGAAAAATTTAATTCAGAATATTTTTTGATGCCAAAATTTAAACACCAGAATTAAATACTTCAAATGCATGCTAGCGCAAGGCTTAAAAGAGAAAAAAAAAATAGTTTAATATTTCAGAATTCGCTTTCATTGGGATTACTACCGAAATAAAGTTAAATTAAATATTATTTATATATTAATGTCAAATTACATATGTTAGAGCAAGTAAAAATAAAATTCTCTAGATTGACAACTAAAGAAGCAAATAAAATCAATTATAAGCATGAAAAACAGGAAAAGGGTCAATGCCCAGTTAAATCAAGCAAGGAAATCGCTAAGTTAAACGCATTCTCTACAAGAAATGATTTTGATTATAATCCTTTGTCCAAAGCTAATTTAGAAAGTACAGATACCAAAAGTAAAATACTTGAAAAGTATACTTTAAGTGCTTACTTATCCTGTAGCAAAAAGTTTTTAACTTGCAAATCGTTCAAAGGTGAAACTGAAAATAATAAGATAGAATAGACCGTGAAAAGCAAAAAGAAAATCAGAAAAGAAAATCAATACAGTAGGAATGCTCAAAAATTTTAAATGTTAATATAAATATTTCAGAAAAGAATGCTTCAAAAATTTAGAGAACTGTCACCCCTGGTATATAAATGGCAGCAAACTGTAACAGTTTCAATATAATCAGTCTTAGATTTCATTTGAAAAAATGTTGTGATTACGGAAGATTTTCTCTTCTGTAATTTTTTTTCAATTTCATGTGCCCCTTTGCTCTGTGCTCGTCTTAATCAGCTTTTACAGATTTAGCTCCCTCTATCATTGCCCGAGCAAGCTGTATTTCTGTAAAATCTTGATTTCTAATGCCCTGTTTTAACTTTTTTTTTTTTGCTTCAGCAAGTAGCTTTGTAGATTGAAATTATTTTATTTGCATTTTTCCTGGTGTTTATAGGAAAAGTTTGGTGGTTATTTATCACTTTATGAGATACCCCCCCCCCCCCAAAAAAAAGGTGATTTTAGGTGACTATTTGCTACAAAAAGTGACTTTAAGTGACCAATGAAAAAAAAAGTGATTTTAGGTGAAAAAAGTGACTTGGTGGGAACCCTGGGTTTCCAAGAGAGCGTTTTCGTCGCTCTGCTGTGCGTCAGCGGGGAGGAGAACGTCTTGCAGGAAAGGGTGGTTTCCTAGACGACGCTTCATCATGCGCAAAAAACTGACCAAACCGTTTCCTTCGGAGCAGAAGCGCGGCAGATAGTAGGCATTTTTAAAGTGATTGATTAAAAAAGCGAACATGGATTTTAAAGCTCTTGTATTAACAGCAATGCTGCTTGAAGAGGAAGAAAACGATGAAATGCTTCAATTTTGTGAGTTTCTTCCACGGGAAGAAACCAACCCCATTATAAAAAGTAGAAAGGAAGAAGGGGCATTTAATTTGCTCATAAACAGACATCTATCCAAAGACAGTCGGAAATTTAGGGAGTATTTTCGACTGACTCCAGAATTATATAAATTTGCCTTGGACCAAATTTCCAATGAAATTTCAAGTGCTTCCTCCAATCAACATAAAAGACTGATTTCTCCACACGAGAAGCTGTCCTTAACTCCAGTAGCGTAGCTAGACCCAGATTTCAGGGGGGGGGGGGGTTTCTTCGGGAAAAGTGAGCTAATTTCATGGTTTTACAAGAAAAATTGGCAAAATTCCAGACAATCTTCACCATTTCTGGGGGCGTTTTATCCCCAAAACTACCCCCTTATCTACGCCACTGCTTAACCCTCACGTAAGCATTTCTCTTTTTATCATAAATTCAAGTAATCATGGGTGATTTCCAATTAAAAAAATCTGAACTTCTCACACAATTTCCAGAAAACATATAAACTACGAATTTTAAATAAATAATAAATAATTAGATACCCGCCCCCATTCCAGCCATACTTAAGTATGAATATAAGCTAAAAAAAATAAATAAAAATTAAGTGCTTAAAAGAAAATAATGTAATATTGATATTGGATTTTTTTTCCTGCAACAGCAGTCTTTTAAACTATTAAATATTTTATTCATCACAAAGTAGAAAGTAAAGCAGATCTTCATTCATCAAAGAAATCTCAAGACTAATAAATTAAAATATTTTTTTAAAGCCGACTTTTTTTCTTTATTTTCTTTTCCTGTTTTTTTTTCATAAAAGTTTATGAATCAGAATAAAGTAATATACATTTTGCCACTGTCTTCTCAAAAACAGCAATTCTTGTATGTACATTATAACAGAGCAAAAATGGAGACACGTTGCAGAAAACGACGACGCACGGCGCAGGAATCAAACTAGCCTGGATCGGCACCGCAGCGGACGGAAGGACTTGAAGCCACTCATGCGCAGTTCCCTCCTCTCCAGCGAAAAACGGTTACGCATGCGTTGCCGTTCTCTTGGAAACCACTACTTTATGTTTAGCTTTTGTAAGGTCAGGCAAGCATGTTTTAAAACATATAATGAGAATGGATTCTTATCTTCAGCTGGATGATTTTTAAAATTATGCTTACTAAGTTTTTGCAGTCATTTAAGAAATTTTACTGTCAGAAATAGTCACTGCAAAAGGCTTTATTATGCCTTTCTTTATAGAAATCATTGCCCTGCAAATCTGACAATGACAAATACCTTGCTGCATTAATTAATCCTCTGACTGCTTATCCCCCGATTTCAACGTGCAGCGTAAATGTAGCGAACATTGCTCATCCCGCAATTTCCATGTGCATGAGTTTTTTACGTGTACTTAAATATTAACCAGCTGTTTCATTGTTTAAACTTCAGTAATGCAATTTTTTAAGCATTTAGACTTTAAACAAAGTTTTATTCCAGAGATGGCTTTAGCTGCACAAAGTTTATGCTAAAGCTGATGCTTTAGAGCTTCTATCTGCTCTTATAATCAAGAATAATAAAAAAAATCTTTGTTGCAAAAAATTATTACTCCAAAATATATGTAGATTTTGAATATGTAAATAAAAACCATGCATATTTTGAAGTGAATTCACTTTAAAAATTGAGCACGCAGAGGGTTAATGAATATCAGCTTTTTTCTTTTAACTTATTAATTGGAATATGCTAAAATGCTCTTTGAATTTTTTTATACCTTAATTAAATTATGTTTTAATCAAACTGCCAAGACTCGAAAAGCTTAACTGAAGACCTTTACTGATATAACTTTAAACATTAAAACATTTGTTATATATATATATATATATATATATATATATATATATATATATATACAGTCGACGCTCGTTATAACGACCACGCATTATAAAGACCATTCCATTATAACGACCAGTGATAAAAGCCCCAACTTTCTTCCTATGAACTCTATGTTAATTTGCTTTCGGTATAATGACCGTTCTGTATCGCCCAATCCAATACAGCGACCGCATTCAACGGACACTATTTCCGGTATTTTTCCAAAAAGAACATGTTTCTAAATTTGTAACTTGAAATGACCTTGATTATAGTTTACTGACAAGCTGCATGCAGCCTTCAGTGTTCAGTCAGTCCAACTTTGACAGGGGGAGGGGATTACCACTCACCATAGTATGGAAAGAATAGAGAGGGGGAGAGAACACGTGGACTTTACGGATTTTAGGAAAAGGGGTTGACAGATGTATTGGTAGTTTTTGTCATTTGAATCACGTGTTTTCCCAAGGGTCGATTCTCCGAAATACGAGGAGTCTTGCTGTCCGTGACTGGTGGTGTCATGTCAGCTCAGAAGTTCTGCTTCCAGAAATGTGAATGAGAGGGTTCGAGAAAAATTAACCTGCTCTTCAACCTGAATGTTGACAGGTTCCAGGTCACGTGCCTTGGATTAGTTATCCTCTGGGGGAAGGAGCGAAAAAAGAATAAGGTTCTTCAGTGAAATGCATACTGCAAACAGGAGTTGCATTTTCGCTATTGAACGAGATGGCAGGTTCAAACAAGCGCAATGCGATATGTCTAGATACTAAAATTAAAATCTTAAATGAAGTTGATAAAAAAGTTTTAAAAAAATGCGAAATTGCTAGAGTTTTCAAAATTCCCAAAAGCACCTTATTTGGCATCATTAACAACCGGGACTCAATTTTAAGAAAAGAAGAAATTGGAGTCAAATCTTCTAGAAATCGGTTCCGTGAAGGGAAATTTCAGAAGATCGAAGAAGGTTTATATGAATGGTTGAAAATAATGCGATCAAAAAATGTCCCAATAGATGGAAATTTGCTGAAGTCAAAAGCTCTAACTTTTGCTCAAAAAATGGACATTGACGAAACTGTGTTCAAAGCTTCGGACGGATGGTTGCAAAAATTTAAAACCAGACATGGTCTTTCATTCCGGAAGCTTTGTGGCGAAAGTGGTTCTGTGAATGAAGAAGCAGTGGACACATGGAAAAAAGAAAAGCTGGAAGAAATTATCAAAAATTATACTCCAGAGGATATTTTTAACGCAGACGAGACTGGACTGTTTTTCATGATGAAACCTGATAAATCTTTCGTTTTAAAAAACGAAACTGCGAGTGGAGGGAAAGAAGCCAAGCAAAGACTAACAGTTCTCTTATGCTCAAATATGTCTGGTACTGAAAAACTTCCACTCTTAGTGATCGGAAAATCAAAAAAGCCGAGATGTTTTAAAGGACTCAAAACCTTACCTGTCACGTACAAAAACAACTCCAAATCGTGGATGACATCTGTCATTTTTGAGGAATGGCTACGTTGCTTGGATAAGCAAATGACAATTCAAGGTAGAAAAATTATTCTTGTAATTGATAACTGCACGGCTCATCCCAAACTAAATGGGTTGAAATCAATCACCGTGGAATATTTTCCACCTAATGTCACATCTGTTCTTCAGCCACTAGACCAAGGGGTCATTATGAGTTTTAAACGCAATTATAGGAAGTTACTACTGCGAAGAGTTGTTTCTGCACTCGACGAAGATCAAGATTACAAAGTTGATGTCCTAACAGCTTTGCATCTCTCTAAAGCAGCATGGAATGACGTCTCAGAAAAAAACATCAAGAATTGCTTCCATCATGCTGGTTTTAAAAAGCAAGAGGAAAGGGAATCTACTGCTGAAATAATTAGTCCGGCAATTGAAGATGAAAATTTCGTTGAAGAAGAGGAAATGCTGCAAGAAATTTCTCAGAAAATGAACATGGATGCAACGTTGAACTTTGACGATTACGCTAAAATCGATAATGACTTGGAATGTGTCGAGCATCTGTCAGAAGATGAACTAATTTCCCGTTATTGTGGACAGGGAGAAATTGATGCATCATCATCAGATGAAGAAGAGGAAGAAATTGTAACAAAAACTCCTAGCATAAAAAATGTGTCTAATGCTATCGAGACTTTAAAATGTTTTTTTGAAAGGCAAGAAAATACAGAACACTATTTGTCATCAATAACTGAAATGGAAAATTATGTTTTGCAAAAATCACATGTGCTAAAAAGGCAAACAACCATTTCTGATTTTTTCTTCCGAAAATGAATGATTTGCAAGTATGTAATTTTTTCCTTATATTTTCTACTTTAAAATCTGTTTAACATTTTATTATAACATATTGCACTGATAATTTTTTTTAAATTCCAATGATAAAATATAATTTGAGCATTTTGTTGGAATCTTTGAAAAATTGGCAATTTTAATAGAATTACTATACTGCATGATGCATGCATATACATTTTTAAATTCTACCTCTTATAGCGACCACCCGTTATAAGGACCTTTTTTTGTGGAACGGAGATGGTCGTTATATCGAGCGTCGACTGTATATATATTCGGGTCTTTCATTTTGTATGGTAAAAATAAAATGCAAAATTTTTGCAGACTTTGATTATGTCCCGAGTCCAAGTAAAGTGAAAGGTCTATATACCAAATCTCAAGATTAGATGATATTTAGAGATTGCACACTTCGATCTGTTTTGTAAAAGTAGGCAAAAAATGTACAGTAAAACCTGCATAAGTTGACCACCTAAGGGACTGCAACTAAGTGATCAACATACAGAGGTGGTCAACTTAGGGAGCTCTTAGAAAAATTTAGTACAATATTAGAGAAAATTCATTAAACGTTTTTAGTATTTTTTAAGAAAAAAATTAGCACTTATTCATTTTTATGTTTACTGAAGGTAAAGCACTTTAAAACTTTCTTAAATAATGATTCAATTTTTGTTCGAGTTCTCTTTTTGTTCATTAGGTAACTGTAAAAAGCACTTTCACAATTTGCAAGTCCAGTAAACATGCTTGGGCATTTCTTTGAAGAAAAATCTTTAAGTTGCTCAAAAGAAAGAAAAAAGCCACAAAAAAGAACGGAATGTGCACAGCGATACACGTTTTCCAATTCTATGTAGTTCAATTCTACGCACGCCCCCCACCAATACCCCCTGCAGGGGTATTGCCCTCACTCCCGACCTTTTTCCAGATCCCAGCAATTACAGACAATGTATTCAGTCCAAGAAATGAAAACATTCAAAGGGCTAGAATATCAATTCTCCTTAATTAAAGGCTGGGCACAATCTCTATCATTTCCCTCTCATTGTATGATACTGGAAATGAACAGTGAATGGATAGGCACACCAAAGGGGGCGAATGTTACTCAGATAAGCCGAATAAAGAAATTCCTGAAAACCTGATGGAGAACAAACCGAGGGGAGGGGGAAGCAAATTCAAGAAAACATCAGTGGTCAAGTTACAGAGAGTAAATTAGATATTTAGTTCAAGTAACCTACTAAAAAGTGGTCATCATACAACTTATGGAAGTGGTCAACATAGAGAGGAAAATCTCAATTGAAAATGCCTTGTGACCATTCAAACTATAAAATTCCGGTCGACGTAGGGAGGTGGTCAACTTTGGAGGTTTCACTGTATTTCAATGTAAATTACTTTAACTGGAAAACTTGAAATTTCAAAGTTAAAATAATATTAAAATAACACACTAAGATTATGTAGCATGACAGGCAAAACTTGTTATATTAATCAACTTTTTGTAGAATGCCATCCCATTTTTTGTACGCTTTGGAACAACTTATCTGCGATGCTTAACTCTCCTCCACAAAGATTGTTTCTGTTGTTTGTCCTGAAGTGGAATTTTAACACAGCAATTCGTCTTTTGGCTGTATCATCGTTCAAACAGAAGAATATTGTGAGTACTTGATTTCAATACAAAATTATTACATAATACATGTAATAGTGAATATAAGAATTCTTTGAAATATTTTGAAATGTGACAAATAAATGACAAAAAGTAACTTAATAAAATGCTCTTTCCTATATTATGTCGAATTATATCAAGCTAGAGTTTTATAATTGCTGGGTTAACTCCTCATATTTAAATTATGAATACAATTTTAGTCTAATATATGTAAATTTTTTTGCACATTTTGAAATATTCAGAAAAAGACATAGAGAAGAGAAACAATTAAAGGGGAGAAGAAAATAATCAATTTTTAACAAGGCTAATTTTATTATCTGTAACTGAAATGGAACTCTTGTTTTGATATATGTTTCAATATTTTTAGAAATGTAATGCATAGTGAAGTCTTTTTAATTTCTCTTCTTTTTTTCCTTGTTCTATTTTAATGAAGTGCCTTATATTATGCTCAAAGATTATGTTTTTTATTTGAATGAAGGTAATATAGGAACTGATTCCATGCTATTTTTTCAGCTCCAAATGTTGGGATATGACATTAGTTGGGCAGCATTTAATGTAATAGAAGTAACGAGTTCAACTAAATTCACATTTAAAGTAAGTTTATTTTAATAAGAGTTCACATGGTTTCTTAGAGAAACACTAGCGTTCTATCAGGTCATAGATCTTAAAATTTCAAAGAACATCTATTTTACTAGTGACAAAAAAATGCCTCAAGTCTTTGCCTTCAAAAACTAAGCTTTTCCTCTCTATTCACTTCAATTTCTGTTCCTTTAACATGCTTGGTTTCTACATTTTTAGTCTTACTTTCCTTATAAGCCCAAAAAGTATGTTTGTCCGAAAGAAACTAATCCTATGTTTGTTTCCGACAGATACCAAAGGTATCTCTTAGCAACTGTAACAGTAATTTTTTGATATCTGCATCAGGGTAAATGCTCAGAAGCTGTAGCATACCAAAGTCAATGTTTAGAGTTGATTGGCTTACTAATGCTTCGTGGAAGAAGGCAGGCCCGCTTCTAGCCATCTGAGCACCAGCGTGCAAAGCCTATCGTGCCACACCTTCGATACGAAGGCGGGAGCCTCCATCATCACCAATATTTTATACAGATAAGTGTATTTTGTTGAAGACAAAAAAAAAAAAGAAAACACACACAGAATTTAAATGTTATTTAAATGCTCTGCATTCATACCTTTCCAGCATCTTTTTTTTCCTAACGGTGGCACTTGCCTACTCTGCCGTAAATCAGGCATTGAACGTATCGCACCTCCAATGCACACAAGAAAGACACAGCTCAAAACTGACTATTTTGACGCTCTCAGAAGATAATTAAAAAATTTTGACCTCAGGTTTAAATATGGGCGAAATCGAGAGGAGCGAATTGACCCCCCCCCCCCCTCATAACGCTTTGCCTGCAGTTATGTTATGAAAAAAGGTGGTAAGGGGATTCAAAATATTATTGAAAAACGTGTTTTATTTATGAGCAGCCCCCAAAGCGAAAGATTTGAAAAAGGGCCGGTAAAAATTTGACTTTAATTGCAATCAGAAAACGTTATTTTGATACAGGTAACGGTAATTTTGATATTTTCTATGCTTCAGTAAACTTATAAAACGTCATATTTCAGAAAATTCTACCTACAAATCTGCATCAATATTGATGCATGAGCTAATTTGGAAGCTTCTTTCAAAGTGTGATATTCTAAAAACTAATTAACCAAATGATTTATCTCATTTATGCATACTTGAATAGTATACATTGAAAGGTTTTGCATCATAACGAATTAAATATTCGTTATGCTGCAGACCCTGCATGTTAAAACTATCTAACCAAATAATAACGGAGTAAATAAATTTATAATTTTGAAGTTACAAACCAGCTGCAATCTCAATAAAAAAGAAATTTCCGATACTTCCAGCTTCAGCAAAGCATTCAATATTAATTTGTCAGTGCGTTAAGTCTATGATCTGATTGTATCAATTCCGCTGGGTCATCATGTTGCGCCTATTTTTAAATCAAGAATGTTCAGATAATCGACTATTTTTGAAGACTATGAAAAAATACGGATATTTCTTGTCTTGCGTCAGTCGCGGAAAATGAGTTTCGTGTGAGATATTTGCTGAACCATGAACCTCCCCCCTCCCCTGCTGGGCACCCCTGGATTTCCAAATTTAAATTATAAGCTGATATTGAAAAGGAAAATGCACATCTATTCATTGCTATTTTCTTTTTTAAATTTATTGTCAGTATTTTTTAAATCTGTTATGTTTTCCAAGCATATTAAAACCATTTTCATACTTTTTACATTACATACTTTATACCCCTCCCCCGCCTCTTACATTATAAACTGCTTCATTAATATATTTGTATCATATTATATCCTTTTTTTTCTTATGTGTGAAACAAAATAAAAGTTTTGATGGTGAGTAAACAATGTCTCGAAATCATATGGATTCCTTACAGGAGCCTTTTCCTGCCTTTGCCAAGAAAGCAGATTTAAAAAGTTTCTTTATGTTTCTTATTTTAAATTAAATAATAAAACGTTTTATTTACTATTTAAACAATATAACAAGAACAAAGAACATTCTTTTAAAGCATAATTTTTCAGTAAGTTCGCTGTAAGTTTAAAATAATTAATTTATAGAACTACATTTTTTTTTTTACATTAGTAAATGTTATGGGTAAGTCCATATCAAATCAACCAATAAAAAATTATTTTTCAGGTCAGTGTTTCAGATTGTAATGATTTTTTGTCTATTTATTATACTTACTTTGAAGATGAAAAAAACTGAAGTTTTGAAGTTTTTCAAAAATTTCTTCCAATTTTATAAATTTTTAAAGTTTTGACAAAATCATAAATTTTGCTTTGTTTGATCATCTTCAGACAGCTGTAATTAAAAAACTAATTGACCTAAACAGATGAGATTTGTACTCTTTTGTTTAGTATTTTATGGGGTTTTATAAAATATATAACATGACACAGCTACTTAAAAAAAAATTTCTGTTTTGCAAACAAAAAATTTAGAAAATTTAAAATAATTCAAAATTGAAATTTTTAATATTTTTGAAAAAAAATTATTGTACTTGGCTTCTTTTTAGAAACATGCATGGAAAATTTCAGGATTGTATTCCTGTGGTATCATGATGAAAAAAAAATTTCGCTTTGAACATTCACATTCATATAGGTAATCTAGCTTAATAACTTTTTTTGTTTAAGTTTTTTTTTTTTGTGGTGTAGTTTGTAAGTTTCTACTGTTTTTTTAGCAGCTAACGGTAAAAACTGATTAACATCAACCATATTAGTGTACTGATAACAAATATTCCAAAGTAAAAATTTCAAAACATTTCAATGAAGAATGAAAGATTTCAATATTTTATATATCTGGGTCATGTCATATATTTTATAAAATATATGACATGACCCAGTTATGCAAAAAAAAAAATGTTGTTGTTCGGCAAGGAAAAAATTTATAACATTTTGAAAAATTCAAAACCAAAATTTAATTTTTTTTAAACAAAATATATTTTATTTAGCTTCCTTTTAGCAACATTTATGAAAAATTTCAGAATGCGGCATCATGAAAAAAAAAATCCTCCTTTGGTTGCTTTAATAGTCCTCATAAGAAACATTTGTTTTGTTGAAGAGTGATTCTAGTATGAAGCATGGCTTATGCAAAACCAATTATTTAAAGCAATTTCACCTCTCACTATAATAATAACAACAAAAATAAGAAAATAAAATGTTTTAAGAAGAGCAGTAAATAGAGTGTGCACTTCACAAGAATGTAAAGAACACCGAGTTTCCAATACCTCTGTTGTGGGAGAAACAGAGATTTTCAGGTTACACTAGGAGAAAGCAAAAGGGATCAAGTTACAACAGGAAGCTGCAGCTAGGGAGTGTCTGCCTAGGGGTGGACAACAGTGATGTTGGTAAGTGGTGTGACTCATTATGACACTTCAGACTCCTCTGTCCTGTTTATTTAAAATCTTTCATTCTTCATTGAAATGTTTTGAAATTTTTACACTGGAATATTTGTTATCAGTACACTAATATGGTTGATATTAATCAATTTTTACTGTTAACCGCTAAAAAAACAGCAGAAACTTACAAACTAGACCAAAAAAAAAATTAATAAAAAAATATTGAAAAAGTTATTAAGCCAGAATACCTATATGAATGTAAATGCTCAAAGAGAATTTTTTTTTTTGATCATGATATCACAGGAATACCATCCTGAAATGTTGCATACATGTTGCTAAAAGGAAGCTAAGTACAATAATTTTTTTTCAAAAAATTAAAAATTTCAATTTTGAATTATTTTAAATTTTATATATTTTTTGTTTGCAAAACATTTTTTTTTTAAGTAGCTGTGTCATATTATATAGGGGGGGGATGGGGTAAAATAATTGAACTTGAAATTGAAATTTTTAAACCAATTTTTTTATGTTATATTTCAATGTGTTGGCAACATTTTTCATTCTAAAAAAAGTTAGGTTCTTAAAAATGGCAACACAAAAAAATATTTTTGTAATTTTTGGATGATAGTGTGCTAAACATATGGTTTAGTGTGCAACCAACTTCTAAAAATGTCTATATTTTTTCAAATAATAGCCCAAATTTAAAGGATTTCCTCACTAAGAAAGTTTAGAGAACAAGTCCAGCCGAGCATATTAAAAAAATATTAAATATTGAATTTTTTACACCAGTTTTTCTCAGATGGGGTAAAATGGGTCAGGTTTAGGCTTAGCTAGTTCTATTCGATTATTATTTTTAAATTACTCTGTTGCACCTCACTACAGAAAGTTCCTAAATTTAAACAGTGTATGTTTATTTTATTGGAAATTAAACTAAAAATTTTTTTTTCATGTTTTCCTTGAAAAAAGATCATGTTGATGTAGTAGAGAGAAGTGATGTTGTTGAAGTGATATGTGAACCAATATGTAACAATCTAGAACAGTATTATTTCAACATTTCAATGTAATCGTAATTCAAAATTCTTGCTAAATATGTTTTTTTTTTTTTTTTTTCAATTTCAAAGTAATAAATAACTGTTTTCAGCATTATTTTCCACTCTGACCATTTTACCCCACGATGGAGTAAATCAGGTCACAACATTATAAGCTCAGTTAAACTATTTCATAATTAAAAAATAAATATTAAAATTACATAAAATTGACCTAAAGGAGTTCAATGTTAAGATGCAATTGAAACGAAATGGGAAATGTTTTTGGTTTTGTTGCTATGAAACTTTCAATATGAAAATAGCTAAAAAGTGACCCATTTTACCCCACCTGACCCTATTTTATAAAACCTCATAAAATACTGAAAAACAGTACAAGTTATTTTTTTTAGGTCAAATAGTTTTTTAATAACAGTTTCATAAATATGCAAAATTTATGATTTCATCAAAATTTTTAAAAATTATATCTCAAAAACGAATGAAAAAAACTGAAACTTGGTATTTTTCATCTATCTCTTATGAATACTCCATTTGAACCAAAAATAAATGAAATCCAAAGACGAGAGGTTTTGACCATTGGTTGATTTGACATGGAATTACCCTTATATCTAAATAAATACGTACGATAAATCATGTTTTATTTCACATACATGATGGAAAATGAAATAAAAAACTGAATGAACAAAATAGAAATTTTTTTAAAAATTGGATCACGGTTATTATTTCAAATTAAAAGTGTTTTAAGCACATCCAAGTAAAATGTAGATTAATAGAATTTTCTCTCTGGTTTCTAACAAAGAGGATAGATAACTAAGGCTGCCAAATTTTTTAATTCCAAAATGGGGACATGTCCAAATTTTCAAAATGAAAAATACATACTATACACACTGCACACACCAATGAAAAATATGAAAAAATTTTTTATTAATTGAGAAGCTCAACATTACTAAAGCACAAAACATACGTACACGTGTTTCCGAATTACAAGGAATCTCTTCCTCTTTACTAAAAACGGGATTCTTTGTTATCCTGAAGCACATAATATGCACCATCATTTATCATTTACTCTCTTTTACACAAAAATATTTAGTTTATTTCTCATTTCAAAGGGTATATAAAATATTTTTGATGATTTTTTTTTTAAATTGGGGAGAAATAAGCACAAACTTCGCAAAAGGTGGCCCCACAAGCTACTTTTGAATGTGGTAGAAGTTTTAATTGTGGACTGTTCCCACAAAGGGGAGATGTTTGATCACCATGGGGGTAAATGAAATTTATTAGTTTGTATAACTTTTAACAGTTCTATAACTCTTTTAATCTTGATCCCTATTCCTTTCAAAGAGAGATTTGATGTAGCATTAAACTAATAGTATTATCTATATGGCTTCTATAAGCTTTGGAACATAACTAAACTACATCGAAACGCTAGTGAATGGTATGTTCATTTGAATTGCAAGTTTCCAACTTTACATTTAAAAAATTCTTAATCTAAGATTTGTTTTATATTTTGTTCTTTCCATTTCTTGATCTTTCTTTTAGTAAACACTACGCAGCCCTTTCAATAAAAAAGAGGAGTAAAATAATGATTATGTTTTTTAAATGAATGCAATATTTTAAATTGAATCTTTAGTTACACTAGTGGTGAAATTGCACTCTGCAGTACATTTTTAAAATGTACGCTTTATTCATTTATTTATATTTATAGAAAAAGAAATGCTTAAAAATGCATTTTCCTGATTTTGGTATAAACTTACTGTCATACAAGAAGACATCAGTTTTTCTGCAGGCACCTGTTCGTACATTACTACCTTTGCCTGAATTCCCAAGAGAATGGGCGGGAATTCAACAGACCGCACTGGCGAAGTTACTCCGAGGGTGAACATTAGAATGACCATGGAGACCAAAAGAATCTCTATCAGAGGTCAGTGACGGATAATCTCCGAGTGTGTTCCTTTCTTTGAACACGAGGCGTGTCGCCTTAATGTTCAGATTTCGCCAACAGTCCGATAAGTTAAAAGAGTTCTTTTTCTTGTAGGCGTTGTTTTGAGAGAACAATAGAAGCTTATCAAGTGTCACAGCTGAAGAGAATAATCAAGAGGAAGATCCCATGTGAGGCAAAAAAGTTTTTTAATATTTGGAAAAAATCTAATGAAATTTAGGAATCTGAGGCTGGAAGAAGGTCAGCATGCATGTTGCTGACAAAATGTGCAACCCGTAGCATTCCTTTTAATTCTCATTGTGGAATATTCAATGGTTCAGTGCTTTTTTTAATAACCATTTTAAAGATTAGTTACATGCAAAAGATGGAAGAAGTACATGATAATCCTATTAGTGTAAAGTATTTAAAAATCAGAAGTTTTACAATTTGAGATAAGAAGACTGGTCAAAGTGTGCAGCCCCTAAATATTATCCAATTTTTGTTGAAATTTCAGATACATAACTTTTACAACACTGGGACTCGGGACATAAGCAAGATCACATGAAACTCTCACCTTTGGAAAAACAAAACAGTAATATATATATATATATGTATAGGTATGTGTATATATTTCTCCAGCATTTCAATTTTAGTTTAGTTAATCAATGTGAAGCATTATACCTTTGAAATGGTTGTCGTTTGACATAGTTTTCTCGTACATATTCGACCATTTGCTTTTGGGTACGACCACTATACCTGTTTGAAAAAAAAATCTATTACAACAATATATGACCTTACAGAAGCATTTATGATAATTTCAACAATGAAAAAGTGACCTTTTTTTAACAAACAATAAACATACAAAAAATACAGTTAAGAACTTGCTACAATGTATTGCAGTTTAATAAGATCAATTCCAGCATACATTTCATTAAACAAGAAAGCAAAGAAGAAATGCATCACATGTACACCCTTTTGATTTTTTTATAGAATATTTATACTCTTTTGATGAAATAGTTTAGATAATTTAAGTATGAAATGTCTGTTTTTGTAAATGCTACTTATGAAAATTGGAAAAATTCTAACCAACGCTTTGAGTTTCTTATTGTTTAGTGCCAGGGCAAGAATATTTTATGATTTTTTTTAGTCAAAAAAATTCAATTTTTTAGATTTTTTAAAATTTAAATCATATTTTTTAAAATTTAAATTAGCATATTTTTTTAACAATTAATAAAATTTTACACTAAGAAAAGTACAAAGTAGTTTTGTATTAAAATGTATATTTATATAAAAAATTTAGAAATAAATAAATATGACAGGTACTTTAACACAGTAAAACAGGATAGCTATTGCAAAAGGTAATACATAAGTAAGGCTGTGAGCCAACAATGTTAATACTTGTCAATGGTAATACAGTATGGGATCCCAATTTCGGAATCCCGAAATCCGGAAAACCCAAAATCCGGAACTTTTTCAAAAATAATCGGCAGCTGAAAAAAAGCAGCGTTTGTTTGTTTTTTGGTTTTTTTTTTTTTTTGAAAAAAAATCAGGAAATGTTTTGCACCATTTTTTTTTTTTCTTTTTTAAATAGGCGTTTTATAGAGAAGGAAAATAAAAAGTAATGAACATGCTTAAAATCGAAAATGTGCGGTTTTCAAAAAAAATATTTCGTGATTTTCTGAAAAAGGTTCGTTTTTGCGATTAGGAGTTTCTATTAATTGCTGCTTTGAAAAAAATCGCGAAATGTTTCGCACCGTTTTTTTTTTTTTTTTTTGGAAATGGGTGTTTTAAAGGGAAGGAAAATAAAAAATAATGAACATGTTTAAGATCGGAAATGTGAAATTTTCAAAAAAACTATTTCGCGATTTTTTGAAAGGAGATCGTTTTTGCGATTAGAATTTCTATTGTTGCTTCGAAAAAAAATCGGGAAATATTTTGCATCGGTTTTTGGAAATAGGCGTTTTAAAGAGAAGGAAAATAAAATGTAATGAACATGTTTAAGATTAGAAATTTGCTGCTTAAAAAAAAATATTTCGTGATTTTCTGAAAAGGGTTCGTTTTTGCGATTAGTTTTTCTTAATTGTTGCTTTAATTCTGAGTTAATATCATTAAATTTTGCTCTTTTTAAAATTTCTTGTAGTTTTCTTATATATTCATTTTTAAAAATGAGCTCTAATTTTCGCGCGATGCAGAACATTCGCGAAATTGAAAATCCGCATTTCTCGCATTTTCCCGATAGTCTAATCTTTTACTTCAATTTAGTTCCTGGAGGATATTAAATCAAAATCGAAATTTGACAGAATTCTTTTCTTTCATTGCTTAATTAAAGAGGTTAAAATAACAGCGGGGGAAAAGCTAGATGTTTCGATACTTTGATTCGAATGTAAGCCTACTCTAACTTCGTTTTTTATGCTAAATTTCGCGACTTATAGGCGAGTAGATACGATAATAAAAATGCTATAAATGAGCAAAATGTTAATAAAATGTTCCAGAGCAATTTGTATGGGGCTCTGGTGCAACTTTCAAAATTTTAGGAATGAGGATCCAAAATCCGGAAAATTCCGAAATCCGGAAAGATCGTGGTCCCGAGCGTTCCGCATTTGAGGTCCTATACTGTATTGCCTATTAAAAGATTTCAAAATACAATATGGAAAATATTTAAAAAATATTTAATCAGTTTTCTCTCTTCTAGAGCCACCAAATAAGTGAGAGATTACTTTAACTTATTGAACATACAGCATAACAAAGTTAATAGAAGTGAAGGAAATTTCTTACATTTAAATGGAAAACTTACCTAAAAGAAGAGCCTCTACTAAATATGCGAGTTTTATGACGTGGCAACCTTTTAACTTCACTACAGCGAAAAAAGGCATGATTTTCTATGCATTTCTTCCAAAAATTCTTGCATTCATTTCGACTTTCGAATACAAACTCTACTGTGTCTTTATAGTAACCCTAACAAAGATAAAACTAAGTATTAAGAAACATACATTCAAGCTTTAAAAGAAAATTCCTTACATAATTTTTTTAAACTAAAAACATGCAGCATAAATGCAGCACACAAAAGGTATTGCTTTGAACCATAGCCCCCTTAACTAGATGCCTAGCGATTTGCGGGGAGAGTTGGCAGCGGATTTTAGTTGCCTTTTCCCCCACCGGGAACGCTACTTATCTGCTATAACAGAACACGCCCTTTCCATTAGTTTGAAGGGTAGAAGATTGATTTTCATTGCTATTTCTTCTTTTTTCCCCTAATAATTTGATTCTTTTGAATAAAAACGGTGCTTTTCAGGGCCAGTATAACTAAATGAAAAATGGTTTACTGTGTTGTTCCATTTTTCACAACAAATTCAGTAAAAGAAAAAAGTTTCAATCGGACATTAGTTTGCGTGAAAAATGGATCTCCGCTATATCAAGACAAGAGAATTATTATTAGTAGTAGTATTATTATTATTGCTATGTGTGTGTCTTTCATAACGTTTATTTGGGAAAAAAATAAATAATTAATTAATTAATAATAATATAGTGCAAAACTATTTTTGTATAAATGTACGTTGTTTATTATGTTGTCCAATCTTTATTGTAGCTTGTCCTTGTTATACGAATGATTATATATTATGATGCTTTTTATTTTATGCAAATATTAATTAAATTGAACTTATCGATTTTTTTATTAAAAAATTTTAACTAGTTATACAAAGGCATATATGGATCAATAAAATATAATTAAAATTAGTAAGGAAAGAAATTCAAATTATTATTTATGCATAGAATCGAATTCTAACCATATTTCAAGAACATATTTACTTCTATGGATGATGTAATGAGAATAATTTGGAAGTCATATTTGTCCTATTCTTCATGCTTAAAATATGACTTCAGTACAATGCATTATAAATTGTAATTATTCACCATATTTCAACATTTTTATTGAATGTATGTATATTTTTTATTTATTCATTCATAATTTTATTTGTTGAAACCAAAAGGACAAGTTTTTCTTTCGGGGGGGGGGAATAGATCAGATTCTATGATAAGATTTAATTTTATTCTAGTATTATAAGAATAAAAACTTGATTATTATGCAAATTTTTTATAACTCGGCCTCTCAATATCCTTAATCCTTTTTATAACAACTGTATTTGATTTGAAATGAATGAGTTGCATAAATGTTCCTTGCATCAAAATCAAGGGATTCATGTCTTTTAAACCATTAACTGGAAAACAAAGTTGAAACAATGAATCTCCGGAACCAGTAGTGCTTCGTGCATGTGCCTTACAAGGTCTCTTTAGCAGATGTTTTCTCTTCTTGTGATTGCTTATTCTTTATTTATTCAGTTTTGTATTAACTATTATTACTATTAATATCTGAAAAGAAACAGATGAGGAGAAAATCTGATTGAAAAATAATAGCCTGATTGGGAAATTGTCTAAAAGATATTTTTCCACACGAGAAACATAGGCATTGCATCGCATTTAGATGTTTTTCGAGATTGATGGGCCGATGTTTTTCCGAAGCCAACATGGGCGGCCGATGGCGATGGCTATTTTTTTGAACTATCGTGCTGATGCACTGGTCCCTAATATTTATTTATTTAGTGCTCAATTAAAAAAGATTAACTGCATTTCACAAGACATGTTAACATTTTAAGCAAGTTTCTTTAAAAAAATTAATAAAAATGAAATTGGAAAAATGTCCGGTTTTTAGAGGTTTACGGATTTTAGATATCCAGATTTTTGAGGTTCTACCTGTAAATATTAACTTATTATTTGGTATTCTTGACTTCATTATCAGGAAGCCAGAAAGTTAGGATTTCAAAAATAGTCACATTATAGCTCCAGCTGTGAAAAACTCAAAACTTTCAAACACAGAAAATAGTTGTTAAAATAGCTTGAATAGAATTATATCTTAATAATATAGGAATACTTCAACAAATCAACATAACTTGGGTCAGATGATATCAAGTTATCATAAGTGGTTTTGCACTAAATGTATTTTAACATTAAATCAATTGTTAATTACATAACATTAAATTAAGCAAACAGCTAATCAATGTAATCAGCCAATGAACAGAATCATTTTGTACTTACTGAACTATTTTGACCATTTCTTAGCTAAGTTTTCACTCAAATTAATGCTTACTAATGTAGAAAGAAAATTAGGATGGAAGTATTTGGATTTTATTCTTCTAATTAGTGAGACTTAAATGCTTTGCAGTGTTAACACAATTTTGGCCTTGAAAACCACAATGACTTTTAGCAAGTGACACTTTGAAACAGCTTTTTATTAAAGTAGAAAAGGATATGTACTAGCATTCAAACTAAATTGAATTGATACTGCATACAAGGATATGATAGACGAGAACACAAAAAACAGGAAATCCAAATATGTGACCCAAATTCACTAGTGAAGGAAAAACATATAAGAAGTACGCATTAAATATTCAATGTACAGGGATATTATCAAAACTATAACCCAATTGGCTTGTATATTCATTTCCAAAAACTTCCAAAATGTAAGAAATTAAATCATATGATTTTCTCAAAGACACTTCACAAAGTATGTTGTCAAGTGCAAATTCAAATGTATATGGGACAACAAATTTGAGGAGGAAGCCAATACTTTATTGTAAATATGCCAGCTTTTTATTTGAAATGTCCTTAACCATTTAGAACATTTTCATTTTCTGAAGATTTCATAAACGTGAGATACAGAATAGTAAAAAAAAATAATGCTGGTTTTCCCTGGTAGCATTGGTATGAATCAACTTGGATGCAACTGAAATGAAATTTTTGAGTGGGTGTGGCAAAATGATATACATGCAAGTTCTCTACTAGTGAAGAGCATAAAAACAAGAAAGGCAGAAAATAGCAGTAAACCTCAAAATATTGATGTCTAAGAGATAAATCACATAATAAACAAAAACAAGCCAGTTTAATAGAAGTGGATGCAATTGAATTTCGAAATCTAGAAAAAATAGAGATCTATGAGAAAAAACAGAAAAATAACAGCTAAAATTCATACATTTTATTCTTAATCCATAAAAGGTGGCAAGTATGACATGTGATGAATAATAAAAAACTATTTTGTTAAAAAAGCAGAAAAAGAATAAATTTAAAAAAGTGGAAAACCAAATCCCTGTGAACAAAATTTATTCATTTATTTTCTATTATGATTTTAAGATGTCCTAAGGTTTACACTTTTTAAACCTTAATATTTAACTTTCCACATATTTTTAAGTTATCACCAACTATACTTAACACTTGTGATTCTACTTAAGGTTAATGCACGTTATTACTGGTACATTGGTTATCAGCACACCAGAAAGAAAGAGAAATTCACACAGTTGTTTCCTTTTGATACATTTCTATTTTTTGCCTTTAATTCATTATTCACCTGATTCAAAATACAAAAATAAAGTCTTAAAAGTAAAGAAACGAAAACCTTTTTCATAAAACTACTGATAAATTATTGTCAAAATAATAACACACAAAAACACTTACATAACCTTCAGGATGTAGCTTGATAAAAAATTTCCGCCTTTTAAAACTGATTTTTCTAACTTTTGCCCAAGAAAATGTATTTATTTTAGTATAATTTTGGAAGACCAAAACGCCCATATGAGCCACAGCAAGGTTTAATGGTACACCTTCATTGTCCTAAAAAATTGCATGAAATATTTTGTTACACTATAATACAATTTAGAATAAAACATACAAATGTTAATCATTCCAACTTTCATTCCTAATTCTAAAAAGTAAAATATTAAGGAAATAATGAAAGAAATTAAATATTCACTATATGCACATTTTCTCCGACTAGAGTATGGCGCATAATTATATGAACAATAGGTTCTTACATGCAACTGCTCTTATATGAAAAAATGTATTATATTTTTAAAATCAGTAAATAAATTGTAAATGTTACATATGCATTGTAAAAAACCAGGAAGTAATTGCCGAAAAGATGTACAACCATTTATTTTTTTTCCTTTTAAATCACTAGTCAATATTGAAAGACACAAGGAAAAAGGAGAAATGATGAAAAAAGGAAATGATGAAGAGCTATAACTAATAAGAAACAGCAATAGCCTAGAATGTGTAGGACATTTGGATCTGAGGTGGGAAAAAGGTAAAAATAATGGAGTCTTTGAAGAAAAATGCCACAGTTAAATCAAGGCCATAGAATGTATTAACAAAAGATATTTGTGATTCTACTTGAAAAAGGATTTATGATATGAAAAGTAATGTGATATAAGTAAATACCTGCATCCTTTATATTCCTATCATGTTGTGAATTTCACAACAGTAAAAGCAATGATGTTCTTTTTTTCCTTTCTTTTTTCAGATTCTACTTTCTCATAAAAGTAAAAAAAGAAGCTAGAAAGAAGGCTAAAATACTGTAAAACTACTACTACTACAAAATAAAAGGGTCTAAGAAAGAATTAGAAAAGTAAGTAATATTGAAAGATATAAAATTTGAAAGCAGGGGTTATGAGATGATGAAATGTGTGTCTCTCTGAGCCACCACACATGGACATGGGACATGTAGTAGTTCCAAAGTTATCGGGGGAGGAGGGATAATGACCTTGAAGAAAATAATCTGATTCAAACAAAAAAATTTCTGTTCAAAAGATCTTGGCCAAGACATCTCATTTCATTTGAAGAATGTACTGTTAAATTCTCAACAGCTCAAAGATACTTACTAAAAATTAGTGGCTGTGGGGGAATTGGAAATATATAAATTCTGAACTGAATAGGCAGAATTCCTAGACAAACTTCACTGGTAAAAGCTCTTGACAGAAAAATACACAAGAATAATTTTTGTTTTGGTTATTTTAAGAGTAATTTTTGAGCAATTAAATTTTTTTTAACATTTGCAACAATGAGAGGATTTTAAACATTGCCATGTAAAAAACATCAATGCTGAAAATTATTTTTTTTATCATCAGAAAATCTATAAAAAAGATTCTGAACATAATTTCAGCAGTTTGATTCATTAAATAAAAAAATATTATTAATAAAAACTAAGACTAAACTTTTCTCTGCTAACTTAACATTGGCAAAATTTGCTGATTGAAGAAACACAATGAAGATTTTAAAATTGATGTTTCAGCTTATGTTTTCCATGTAACATAATTATTTCAACACAACTATTATTTAACTTGAAATATATGAGCTTAAAAGAAACGGGTGGGGGAAGTAAATTATGAGTGTAGTGTCTTTCTATAAAGAACTCAATTCCAATGAATAATCGAAACTATTAGTTTTATTACTACGAATAGAACAACATGGGGATTTACCCGCTATACAACTTGAACAACGAAATACAAGCAACGAAAACTAGTCTTACAGACATAATCTACCAAGATAAAGTTCATGTTCAAGTTCCTCGAAACTTTCGAGTTAAGCATTTTTATACTAGAGTCCTTTGGGAGTGCTGGCCCCTATGGCGAGCATATATTCGCCAATGTAAAGCTCTGGCGCCAACATCCCGCCGGACCTTGAAATATCATTTCAACACTATGACTAATTTGAAATTAAATATATCAACATAACATAAGACAAAGAACAACAGAAATTATATTCAATAATTAAATGAAATGAAAAAAAATTAATTTTCCAATGATACATTAGGTAAAACAGCAATTTTAGAAACAGGTCTTTTGACGAAATTACCATTTGCTAATTTTAATTCTACTACACGTATTTTACCATCAATACCTGGGTATGTACGCACAATTTTTGCAATAATCCAATGCACAATAGGGAGATTCTCTTCTTTCACTAATACTACAGCATTAGGTTTTACATTTGCTTTGTCAAATTGCCATTTTTTACGCTCTTGTAAGTTATTTAAACTGTCATTTTTCCATGATTTCCAAATATTTTGCACAATTTTAGTTATTTTTCGAAATTTAGCAAGTCTATTATCTTCAATAGAATTTAAGTCTGTCACTACTTCTAGGTGTATAGCACGAGTTGCTAAACGTACAAAAACAGCTATGTAAACTTTGTTTAGAATACCTTTACGCTGGTCTTTAAACTTAACGAAAAAGGGTCCACAATAATCTATGCCAGTATGATAAAAAGGAAATGTTTCTGTTACTCGTTCTTTGGGTAAGTTATCCATAATTTGATTAGCTAAAATTGGCTTGTTCTTGAAACAAGTAACACAATCACGCACAATTTGTCTGCACTGATTTCTACCGCTGAGCGGCCAAAATTGCTGTCTTACAAGGTGAAGTAATGAATTGGGTCCTATGTGCAAGTATTTTTTATGAAAGTAATCTAGTATCGAAGTGGTGAGCTTATGACCTTTTAGTAGAATTATACGATGCTTAGCACTAAGGCACAATTCAGAATGAGTTAACTGACCTCCAACTCGTAAGATTTCCTTTTTGTCCAAAAAGGGATTGAGAAATTTTAACTTACTTTGATTTGATATGATTTTACCCTGTTTTAAAGAAGTTATTTCTGCACCAAATTGTTGTGTTTGAACATATTTTACCAAAATATCACGAGCATGATTCAGTTCCACATTACTAATAAATTTATCAACTACAGGTTTATTCTGTAACTTCCAGACGAACCTGAAAACAAAACTTAATACTCTAATTAGTTTCATATAATTATTAGAAATTTTAAAGAGATTATCAAAAAAGTCATTGCACACAGTAGATTGAACAAAACTGTTCACAAGTGGCTTAAGTTCTCTTGTATATGCAGGGTCAGTAATAGAACAGTCAGAGGGTTTTTGAAAATTGGTGTCCGTATGTAGAAACTCGGGACCGAACCACCAAAGCTTGTGTAGGAAAAGTTCATTCACAGAAAGTCCTCTTGACAAGGAATCGGCTGGATTTTCTTTAGAGGTAACGTGATGCCATTCGGAGTTGCTAGTTAAATCAACTATTTGGACAACTCGGTTGGCTACAAAACATTTCAAACGATGAGGCAGAGTTTTTATCCATGATAACACAATAGTCGAATCTGTGTATAAATGCACTGCATTGATATCCAGTTGCATTGCTTCTAGAACTTTACTTGTTAGTTTTGATAGTAACAAAGCTCCTTAAAGTTCTAAACGTGGAAGGGAAACCAGTTTTACTGGGGCCACTCTTGATTTACTACACAACAAATGCACACTGTAATTGTTGAACTGATCTTTAGTGTGGATGAAAATGCACGCTCCATATGCACATTCCGAAGAGTCGGAAAACCCATGGATTTCTAACAGTATACTTTTACTTGGAACGACACAACGTGGAATGTTCAAATGGTCGATATTTCGTAAATCGCGAATAAAATCTTGAAATTCAATTCTTTCCATTTCGGGTACTTCTGCGTCCCAATATAGACCTAGTAACCACAATTTTTGTATGATGACTTTAGTTTTTACCATAAGAGGTCCAACCAAACCTAATGGGTCATATAATTTCGCGATAACCGATAACATTGTTCTTTTAGTCACTGTCGTAGGATATCTTCGATACTAGACCTAAATTTGAAATTGTCGTTTTTGGGATTCCATGACAATCCTAATGTCTTTACTGAAATATTTTCTTCATTGCTAAAAACATTCTTAATCATCAGTTGGTACTTATGAAAGTAATTCCCGAATGTTAGAGCTCCATTTGTACAAATGCATTCCACCAGCTTTCAACATACCTATAAGCTGCTGCTGTATTTGTAAAGCTGTTTCTAAATCTGGAGCACCGCTAAGCACATCATCAACATAAAAATCCTTTTTCACTATTGGTGATGCTAACGGGAACTTATGTTTTTCATCTTCTGCTAATTGAAGAAGAGTTCGGGTTGTCAGGAACGGAGCACAACTTGTTCCATAAGTTACAGTAGTCAAACGATAAGTTTTAATAGGAACATCATGACAATCTTTCCAAACAATTCTGAGCAAATCATGCTGTGAAGAGTGTACTTTTATTTGCCTGTACATCTTCTGCACATCGGCTGTAAAAGCAATGATGTGTTTGCGAAATCTAAGAAGAATAGACCAAAGCTCATCTTGTACTATTCCACCTTTCACTAGTACATCATTCAATGATATACCGTTCGAAGTTTTTGCAGATGCATTAAATACTAATCTTAATTTACTTGTACTTTTATCGGGTCTTAATACTTCTTGATGAGGAATATAATAGTGATGTTTTGGAAGAGCACTTTCTTTAACTACCTCCATATGCGAGAGATTTTCATATTCGACTAGAAACTCTTCATATAGTTCTTTTACAGCTGGGTTCTTCTCAAGTCGCACTATAGCTCTATTGAGCCTTCTAATTTGTATAGGTTTCAAAATTTCAAAAAAAGTTTTAGCTCCTAACAAAATATCCACTCTCGATGGCTTGAAAAAATGCCGGTCCGCTAATGCAATACCTGGGGGCAGTTCAATGTTGTTAACATTGAACTGCTGAGCAGGTGTTAAATCAGTAATTTTTGGTACTACTAAAAATTCGATTTCTGTCATAAATTCATGATCTTCACTAGAAATTACTGTATTAACTAAGTTACCCACAGTTACTACCGAACCATTTAATCCTCCAACTGGAACGTTTACTTTAATTTTCTTTAATCCAAGATATGAAGCACAATCATTCGTTATAAATGAAGCTTGCGAAGCACTATCCAATACAGCTCTACAACATTTAAATTGTCCATTAACATCTTTGACATAAATAAAAGCCGTACAGAGAAGAACAAACTTTTTTCTTGTATGAGAAACAAAGTTTTGAATAACTTCCTCTGGTCCCGTATTTACGACAGTAGTACGTTCAGTTACTAACGACTGTCGGGGAGGGTACGACGTGAGGAATTCATTTGAATTATCATGAGTATTTTCTTCCGACGACTGACGAAACTGTTTCGAGATGGGTTGTGTTTCCGATTTATGCAAAAGGAAATGATGTTTTTGCCGACATTCATTGCAACTAACTTTCGAAGCACATTCAACTACTTCATGCGATGAATTTAAACAATTTAAGCAAGAATTTTTTAATTTACAAAAGTCGAAACTTTCATTTTCAAAAAGGATTCCCACTTAAACAACGAATGATTTGAGTTGCAAAGTATACAATACGTTGAAGCATTTTTCACAAAAAAGGTTTTAGATTTGCAGTAAGGTAAAGAATTTTTCCCGTAATTACTAGCAATATTCGATAATTTAGGTTTTGTATCAACGCAAGCAGCTTTTAAATTTTCTAATGTTTGATATCTTTTTTCTAAAAAGTTTAGAAAAATATCCCAAGTAAGCACTTCATGTGAATCAACAGTTAGCTGAAATTGCATCCGAGTTTCTTTATCTAGTTTGGCACAAATCAAATTTATCAGCAAAATCTCAACGAAGTTGTTGCGTTAAAATTTTAACGCTTTCAGCGAACAAATATTTTTCTGCAAAGTATCTATAAGCATACGAATTTCTGTAGGATTTTCTTTTAATATTGGCTTATAATTAATTATACTTTGTATATGATTATCAACAATAAGTTTCGTGTTTTCATACCGAAGCGTTAGAGCTTTAAACAACGATTCATAATTATCATCCGGTGACTGTACTTGTTTTGCAGAACCCTTCAACGAAGCATTCAAATAGTAAAACTTTTGAGAGTCCGATAATTTTGTGTTATTTTCAATTATATTTTGAAACTATTGCTTAAATGAACTCCAGTTGTTAAATTGTCCATCAAAATAAGGTAATGGTATTTCAGCCAAGCGAACATTAGTTCCACCCAACTCATTAGCCTTTTCAATTTGAATCAATTTGTACAGAAAATGTCTTGCACTAACCTCAAATTCTTGTATTTCTCCATCCATTTTGTCTAAAGTTCCTTCAACTTCTTTGAATTCGGTCTCATTTACTATTTCAAAATACTCTTGCTTGACACTTTCAAATTTGCTTTTTATGCCTTCCAGTGAATCCAAAACTGGACGAATTTCAAATTCACTAAAGCGTGCTAAAGCTTTCGATGAGAGTTTAGTCAACTGGGCTTAAATATTGCCGCGTTTCCGATTCAAGGATGATAAAGTTGCCATAATTCCAAATGATTCCAAATTGACTCTGAATGATTCCAAATGATTCCAAATGAATCCAAATGATTCCAAATTATTCCAAATGATTCCAAGTTATTCCGGCTCGAACAGTCAAAAATTGTAGTGTCTTTCCATAAAGAACTCAATTCCAACAAATAATCGAAACTATTAGTTTTATTATTATGAATAGAACAACATGCGGATTTACCCGCTATACAACTTGAACAACGAAATACTAAGCAACGACATACAAGCAACAAAAACTAGTCTTACAGACGTAATCTACCAAGATAAAGTTCATGTTCAAGTTCCTCGAAACTTTCGAGTTAAGCGTTTTTATACTAGAGTCCTTTGGGAGTGTTGGCGCCTATGGCGAGCATATATTCGCCAATCTAAAGCTCTGACGCCAACAATGAGTCAATATAACTTATTTAAAGAAGATAAAACAAGTGATTTTCAGTATTTTTACTAACTTTCAAATAATGACAATTGCTGTAGCACATGGTGTTTTCTCTTATGCCTTTATTTCATCATCCAATTAATCAAAAAATACCAAAAATAAGTTAGAAAATCTTAACCACCCTGTGGTTCATGATGAGATATCTCGTCCATTTAACATGCAACTCTGGGACTGCTCAACCGCAGGGTGGTTAACATGCAGAAATCTTAAATCTCTTACAGGAAGGTGAGACATGAAATTCACAATTGAAAAATGAATTTCAGCAAAAAGAACAGAAAGAACAGGCCAGAAAAACAGAAGAAACAAAGAAAAATCAGCCTTTTCAAAGATCAAGCATCAACAGATCAGTAAAAAAAATTTTAATTGCACCAAATGCACCACAATGATCTCAAATGCAGAAACAACCCAAATTCGCAAAATTATATTAGTTTTATGTAAAGGGCCTACTTTGATAGGTCTTTTCTGATGATCTAAATAATAATTTTTTAGCTTAAAAACTATCTCCTTAATTGTAAACTTTTGTTTCTTAACTGATCATTTTTCAACCCTTTTTCGATTTTCATGTCATTATTTTCACATTGACCTAATAATTGATTTATTAAATAAACTAAAATATATTTTTTAAATAATTGAAAATTAGAAAATAGGGAATCTGTACACTCATAGTTAAGATGCAATGCCATTCTCACTTATACACCCTGAGAAATTGTCTGAATAATAAAATCAGCAATTTTAAAGTTCAATGCATTTACAGCAACTTTATGGAAAGCGTAAAGTTTATTTCTCAGAATTTAATTTTTTTAAGCAAAAAAAAAAAATAATTTTTGGCTTTCTATAGGAAGTTGTATTTTGCATGGGAAAATGTAGAAATTAGTGTGGATCTGCGGAAGATTTTTATACCTGATTGTTGTACCAAGGTCTTACTGTATTTACATACTTTTGCGGGAGTCATCTTAATTCCATAAAGCTCACAACGCCTTGAAGTCTCTAAAAGATTAAGATCTGCTTCAGCTGGAGATTGCCCTCTGAAAAAGAAGAAAATATAAAAATATTTCATAAAGACTTGTATCTAAAATATAGTGTATATTAAAGAGTTTTTAAAGAACTAATTCCACAATTTTCCAATTTATTGAATTTAGTCATCTAATTCTGGCTAGATCAACAAATTATAAAAAATATGAAAATTAGAACCAAAATTTAATGAAAGTTCCAGAAAAAAAAGTTTACCTATGCTTTGTGTTCAAATCTTTTATTATTGTAGATGTTATGTATTTAAAGGAGAGAACCAATCTCATAATGTTTTGGGAAATGTGATAATTGAAACATTGTGGAGTGTGAAGTTGTGAATTGTGAGTGTGAATGTGCAGTAATTAAAGTGCGAGTGGGGTCCTCACAGGAAATGTGATAATTGAACATTGTGAAGTGTGAGTGTGAAGTTGTGAAGAGTGAGTGTGAAGTAACTGAAGTGTGAGTGTGACATAAATGAAGTGTGAGTGTGTAGTAAGTTGTTAAAAGCTATATATGAATTAATTACTCTTTATTATGCACATTTTTATATCTACAAATTCAAAAGTCATTGTTGCTGTTAGAAAAGATATATAGATCTATTGATGCTTTATGGTTAAAACATAGAAACTTGCTCAATCTTTCTCATGATTTTTTTTTTCAAGTCAAGATCAAATTGGCTACAAATGGAAATAGATTTTGGAATTGCCTTTATGAAAGAATCCAAATTATTGTGGCATCTTTTGCCTTAGGGATTTTATTAGTATTAATAAATAATTTGACTAAATACCTTGAAGACTATGGGCGGAAAATTCAAATGCACAATTAACCACTTTTTAAGAAGAGTTTTAAGATGTTTTATATCTTTATCAGCAATAGCTTAGAGTAAAAAAAGTAATAAGAACAAAATATTTTTAAAAAATTCTTCACATTTATACAAAGTACTTACGTGTGTTTTTTATGATTTTCCATGATTTTGTGCTGAAAATCAGCATCTTGATGAGGAACAAATTTGAAAGAAGAAACATAATTGTGATCTGGATAATCTTCAGAAACAAAATCACCACATTCGGCTAAAAATATAAATACCATTTGTCATACAGTTTTTAAATGGATAGCAAATATAAAATATGACAAAATATTCCTATAAAACATTACAAAATTTTAAATATACAAAATGGTGGAAATAGAATGTGTAATCAACTCACTCAGTTATGTAACGAGTTGATTACATGAAATTGTATCACATTGCACATTTCTAAATTGAAGACTTCATTTATGAAATAATTGTGGTCAGGGTTGGCAAGTTTCTTCTGAAGTGATAAAAGCTTCCTAAAGAACGGATTGGAAAGAGGAGGTTTTTTAATTTAGTGAAAGGAATGAAAAAAGAAGTTTTCATTACAAAGTAGAGAACTTATATTTTTCAAAATTATCTAATTATATCACTTATGCTCCTTCAGGATAATAATAATGTGTGATAGTAACAATGCCAAATGGTTTACTCCCTGCAGTTGAGCAGTCCCAGAGTTACATGTTAAGTGGACGAGATATATCGTCAAGAACCGCAAGGCAGTTAAAATCTTAGACCATTAACACCAATACTAATGCATGCTAAGATAAACTTTTTTTATGTACTGCATTCATAGACTTTAAAATAATGTGTAAACTTTGAAATAGTACAGTCGAACCTCGTTTTCACGACACCTGGATGACATGTCACTTTTTCAAAGCCCCGATCTTGCGACCTATAATTTTAACGTTAAATAACTCTGCAATTCACTACACTACTTTATTGTGCCACTTTGTTTATGACAACACTTCAAATTGTTAAAACGTGCTTGATTTTATTTTTTTAATTGAAACCTTTCAGTAAAATAATGCAGATTTCATGAAACGTTTATTCTAAAATTCCTGAAAATGGATTAGTCACAAGTGTTATCAACCTATAGTCGAGAAAATCCCCAGCCCCCTCGAGCCTAACAATCGCGAGCCAGCAAAGCATGAACAGAAGGTTTGAAAGCGACAGGTAGAAAGATAAAGTTGCACTGCAGGTTTACTTGAACTACTTCGAATTAGGGATTTGAAGTACAGAAAGATTTTTACAATTGTCAACATTGACAGTCACAAGAAAAGAGTGACAAGTTTCATTCGCATTGCTCGTAAGATTAAATCTGTACTCAGCAGTACTTCAGAAAAGGATAAAAGGGGCAAGGAGAAAGAAAGCATCCCTTTTGAAACTCTACTTTTGTTCCGGAAATTCCAGGGACGTACACAGATTTAAATTTCCAGTCAGAAAGAGTTTAGGAAGACAGGGCAGGGGAGAATCACTATGGCTATTCAACGGCAGTTGAAGTTGAATGGTCATTGTAAATGAGCTTTTAAAAATGTGTGCCATAATCCCTCTTTTAGACTGACAATTTGTTAGAAAGGATCTTTCTTTGTTCGAAAAGAAGGAATTTGATTTCATGGTCCAGTCAGATAGTGGTCTAAAGCAGTGGTTCCCAAAGTTGACTGGGCTCCGACCCATCTAACAAAAATTTCCAATCTTGGGACCCACCTCTTAGTTGTCTTAGAGAAAAGAAGGCATAAATATTGGTAATGCTCAGATTCCCTAATGGTGAGTTGTGGAACTACTTAATGCTGTCTTATTTGTTCTTATTAAAATTAAAAAAAAAAAAAACGTGTTACCAATATGAATGAAATACTTGAAATAAGAAACACAACTAAAATAGTTTTTTTACTTAAATACCTACACCTGCAAGGTTTTTTTTCAAAGTTATTTAAATGGGAAGGATGTATTTGTTTTTTATTTCTCTTCATTCAAGTTTTAGCATCCACTTCAACTTTAGTTACTTTTATTCGCAAACTTCCTATTTTTGAAATTCATGTGTACAGCACTCAATATTTGCTCGCAACCCATAGTTTGGAAATTCTGGTCTAAAGTAAAGGGGTTTTATAATTGGTTCCTCGCTAATATGGTGAAATCACTTAATGCACTGCAGTATAGAACATTGTTTCAACTTGTTCCACATTAAAAGTGAAAATACGATTGCAGTACGTCAAATGCAAGCGTAGTTGTGGGCATTTTCAGTTTACATTAAAAGTAACCCTAATTCTTTCTTGTTACTCAGAGAGTAAAGTTTCAGATCTTTGATGTGGTTTCTGGCTTAAGTTAGACCCAAGAAGAAGTTCATTTGTTTTTACCATACTAATGGCTACGCTCAAAACTTTGGTCAAACATTTTTGTTGGAGCATAAGAACAATTTAATAGAAGAATATGAACATTCCAACATGTCTAAGGCAGCTTTCGCAAAAAGTAAAGGCATTCCACGCGAACGACTTTTATCACAATTCTTGCTGCAAAAGAAAAAATTTGAAATTCTGTATCAGAACAAGATGGGAATAAAAGAAAAACTTCGAAAGTCTAATTTTCAAGACTAATTTTCAAGAAAGAAGCACTTTTAAAATGATTTCGTTTTGCAAGGACAAATAACGTTCCGATATCAGGGTTTATTTTGAAAGAAAAAGCTTTGGAAATAGTAAAAGAATTTGGAATTGAAAATTTTGCGGCCAGTAATGGATGGATAGAGCGTTTCAAAGGTTGCTACAATTTATCATCTAAAAAATTTGCGGAGCAGCCTCAGTAAACCAACAGAAACTGAGTGCTGGAAAAATTCATCTTTGCGGAAATTGTTAGAGCGATATGCTCCATGTGATGTCTTTAATTTAGACGAAACTGGACTTTTTTCGAATGCTTCCAGAAAGAACTTTGCGTTTTCAAACGGATCCTTGTTCTGGAAGGGGGAAAAAAGCAAAGAAAGGCTTACTGTTTTGCTTGGGGTGAACATGATGGGAGCCGAAAAACTAACCCCTGTTGTAATTGACAAAAGCAACACACCCTGTTGTTTTAAAAGTGTAGAGTTTGCCCGTTACATATAGGGCAAATTCAAAATCATGGATGACATCTGGAATTTGGGAAGAGACTTTAAAATCTTTAGATGCCAAATTTCGTTCGGCAAACAGGAGAGTCGTATTTATTATAGACAATTGCACCTCTCATACTAATGTGATTGGACTAAAAGCCATTGAACTGATGTTCTTACCAGCAAATGCCATCTCAGTTTTGTTGAATCAAGGCGTGATTTTAACCTTTAAGACAAATTACCAAAGGCGCCTAGTCCAAAATTGGATTTTAGCAATAGACGAAGGTCGTGATTTTCGTCCAACTCTTTTAGATGCCATCAAATACATTCAAAAAAGCTTGAATGATGTAAAACATACAACGATTACAAATTCTTTTAAAAAAGCAGGGATTTTTAAAAACATCTCCGAGCCTTTTGATGATTCATCAGATGAATTAGAAAATATTCCTCTTAGTTATCTTTTTAAGGAACTTTCAAACCACAAAGAATGTATCCTGGAAGATTCCCATGCATATGTCCTTGTGGGCAATATTGTTTCCACTTCAGCCGAAGCATAAAATTGCCGAAATTGTTTCAGAGGTGTGGGAACGTGATCAAGCCATTGTTTTGTTATCAGAAAGCAAAACAGAAACTGAAATGGAGGAGAAACTTTGAAATAAAACAGAGGCGTTGCATTGCATTGATGTCGTAAAAAAAATACCTTTCTTCGATGGAAGAAGCTAAACAGGAAGATTTTGACTTTTTGTACAAATTACACAGAAAAATTTTAAATTGGAAATCAAAAAGTAAGCAAACCCTTATTGGAGAATATTTTTGTGCAAAATAAAAAGTAAGCTATATTTTCTTAATTTTTTTGCCTTGATTTATGAAATAATATAAAAAGACGGAAATTGAATCTAATTTAAAATGTAAAATAAAAAATCTATAAGCACTTAAATGCATTATTACATTATATGTTCTTTAAATTGTGTTTTGAAGTAATTCCGGTAAAGACGTCGCTCTGCTTATGACGACACTTTGAAAAAGTCTGCAGGATGTTCGACTGCAGTAAAACACGAAAAAGTAGTTGGTAGTTGTTTTTGTAGCAAAGGTAAGAAAAGTAAAAAGCATCCCTTCCACAAAGTTGTAACAAAATTCAAGTTTGTTATTTAAACAACTTATTTTGCAAAAAATAGCATTTCTAAGATATATACATTAACTGCTTTATTTTTAATGTAATTATACTAAGGGCCCAATTTTGCCATTTAGTTAACATATTTAAATTTTTAACATTACTAATATAATGCTGTTCTTTGAGGTGTCTAAAGCAAAGGCAGGTAATTCAGGAACTCAAATAAGTGAGACATTCGCTCATAAATGTTAACTCTTATTGCATTTTCATGCTTTTCAATAGTTAAAACTCACCAATGTTTAAGGGTTATTCTCTTATCCTGCAGTAGAAAGCAGCATTGATATCAATAGGGACAAAGTTGAAATTCATTTGCAATAAAAACAGTGAAGCATAAAAGGCAGTCATCAAACGAGCAATGATGCTTATAATGCATCTGGAGGTAGAAGAATAAGGAATTTTTTCCTGTGAGCACTGTAAAATATCTACAGCTTTTTTAGCCAGAAGATCAGCCATCTTGGCAGTGCCTGATTACCGCATAGGCCAACTAGGCCGCGGCCTTGGGCCCCCAAAGTCTAGGGGGGCCCCAAATATTAAAAGAATAATCTCCAACCTTATTTAACTTTATACATTATACCCAGTATTTTTATTTTTCGTACCATAGGGGGCCCCAAAATATTGTTGTGCCTTGGGCCCCCGACTGTCTTAATCGGCCCCTGCATCTTGTTTCCATAAATATAATATATTACAGTGTGAGGCTATGTATTGCAATACAACATTTGTTTTTTAAGGACAAAAGCAACCCTAGGTTTTCTTTACAGCTTTTAATACTATGAGAGTCTAAAACATCTGAAGAGGTCATGGCTTGGATTGCTGAGTTGGAATCAGAAAGTATTATGACACTCTAAAATTCCTTAACTCTTGACACTGGTTGTTGGGTAGTTATTCTTACAGCTTCTACTTCACCATCAAATACAGAGTTGTGTTTAGTTTTAAGTTTAAATAAAATGAAAACAGTTCTGAAAAATTCCAGTGCTCGTATTTTCTCCATGTTCCAGTTTTGAGCCATCTATATAGACATGATGCCATTTTTGCTGTTGACATTTAGTCTTTTATAGTTTCCAAACAAATGGCTTAAAAGCCATCAGGAAAATCTTTCTTTTGTACTGCTTGAGTAAGATGTTATAAGTGTCAGGCAGGCTTCAGATTACTTTCTTTAAAGTTTAACAAGTACACTTCTGGAATATTTAAGTACTTAATTCTCATGTTTTATAGAAGAATAGCTCTGAAAATGATCTTAGTTACATTCAAAACTCATTAAACAGATTTATATCAAAACAGGTAATGAATACATACAGAATATTGGGCTTATGAAGGCTCTCATAATGTTCTTAACTTAAGAAATGTCTGATTAAACATGAGTTTGTGCACTGCTGTTTTCTAGACATGAAAAAGTATCCCAATTGGTTGGCACAATGGTTTGATTGAACAAAGCAGAGCCTCAGAAATGCCATCAAAAACTAGACATATTCCTAAAAGTCTGTAGATGGAATAAACCATACGTGGGCAAATTTTCATTGACATTTTTTTGCCAGAATTACGACAAATGCACTGGAAAGTGACAGAGAAACAACTGCTATTGATTAACAGATACAGTATTTTATTCTTGCTAAACTATGCATTTCCTCACAATGCACAACAAATGTCGTTTACACTATGTGTGTTGGGCTGTGAAGCAATGCTTCATCTCCCAAGTCCTCTTGATTTAACGGTATGAGAATATTATTTGAATAGTCACATAGATCCTTTTCCTTCTTATACCGTAAAAGCACTTATTTTCAAGAGCTGTAATTTTCACAAAAATGAAGATATGTTATTTTGCAAGCTGAAATTTTCAAATTTTATATACATAGAACCGAAAGCTTCAATTTCTAGAGGAAAAAGAAACTGGGCCTGAGAATGTCACGACTAAAATATATTGACGCTTCTCGGCTTGTGTGCATATTTAACGGTGTTGAAGCCAAACATGAGATAATCTTGAATGGCTTCAAAGAAGCTGCTATAAATATTGTAAGTAACCAAGCTTTATTCTATTAGTTGTATTTTTTTATTTTCAAGAAATAGTTTTAAGAAAGAAAGTCAAGTTGTCAAGAAAGAGTTTGTAACTGTGCAATAAATGATTAAATTTTGGTAAGGGAAAATTTCTGATACTTCGTTATTTTTTGGGGCCCAAAAAAACGTATTTTACAAGGCTTAAATTTTCGGAATTACAACTGGCTCGTGAAATTTGCGAAAATAAGTGCGTTTACAGTAACTGGTTTGCTTAAAACTCGGTGGTCAATTGAGCAGTTGATGACTTTTTCTCATTGTAGGGAACACGACTCTGGCAGACAAGTGAAAACAGTTTACTAAGAATGCTTATTTTGAGTCGGTAAGGTACTATATTTTTATGTTAATACCATCCAATATGACAGCATGTTACAGAAATTTCATTCATGGGGAACCAATAAATGTTAAAATATTTACACAACATTACAGTAGACTGATTACTTTCTGATGCACACTAAAATTCAGCTATTTACCGAGCTAATATTCTCTATGAACAGCTGAATTTTAATATAAATCAGAAAAAAAAACATTTCTCAAATAGATGAGTCTGTTAGAAATCTTGTGAAGCTTAAGTGAATTCTATGAAAATTCTTAAATTTATTTACCTTGCACAATATATGATGCCATCAGTGCTGCTGTGTTATCATTGCATATTAAAACCCCCTGAGACAAGTCTTTTTTAATTTGTAAACTAAATAAATACCTGGAAAATAAAATAAGACATGATTAAATAGAAAAGCATTTAAAAAGGAATAAATTTAAAACATAAAATACAAAATTTAATTTAAAAGAGTTAATAAAATAATACAGAACTGAAAATTTAGTAATTACATATTGATTCTACATAAACTGTTATTTCAAAGGTTTCTAGGTCCAGGATGGCACTCGGTATATATTATATAAAAACAACAAAACACATACACACACAGGCATAAACACATTATTCTAAAAGTAAGGGAAGTAATTGTCTCCCCCCTCCTTCCCCTAAATTATAGGCCTGATAAAAGCATAGATATATCGGACATAAGATGACATTAGAAATAGTAAGGTTTTCAAGAGCTGGTTTTGACTCAAAAGTGAGACTCAAAGTTGACATTTTTGATTGGGCTGAAATTTCCACAATATGTTCTTCATGCAAAATCATTAGACAAGCGTTTTTTTTTTTTTTTTTTTCATTTTTCAAAGAAAAAATTGTCCTTGAAATTTTGGGAGGTAAAAGTGAAGTTTGTTCATTTTTCTGAGAAAAGCATACCAATTTATAAAAGCCAACACTTTTTGCGTCAAGAGTAAACCATGGCACTAATAATTCTTTTGTGTTCTACTTCATCTGCAAAAACTCTTAGGATATAAATACCCATCGGGGTCATTCCATATCAAATCATCCAGCCACAAATGAAAATGAAACCCGTAGTTTCAGATTCTTATAATTTTTTTTTATTTGTTCATTTTACTATCACGATTACCCCTGTATTCTTTTTGTTTCTATCTTTAATACTTTTATCAATTTCATCAGATATATCAATTTACTAAAATGCATTTAAAGTGTTCGCTTTACGGACAAATTTTGTGCTAGCGACATAGTTCAAATAAAGGGAGCTGGTATGAAGCTAACGTTCAAAGTTACAGGTCACAAGCTGAAATTAGCAAACAAAAATTTCTGTTTGGCAAATTATCTTTATTATTACAGTGAAACCCCGATTTTACGTCCCTCGAATCTACGTTTTTCTCGCATTTTACGTTTTTTTCATCAGGTCCCAGTTTTTCCGTATACTAATAATGTTAATTTAACCCGGATTGTAAGTTTGTTATATATGAAATTTCCCGCATTTTACGTTTTCCCTGGAAAGCGAAAAAAAGAAAAAATGTTCTAAAATAAGCAATATTTTTCCATTTGCTTTTTTAAAGCTAATCCACATTGTTGACAATTAATCTATGCAAACAGAAATGCATTCCACAGATTCCTGTCTTCTGAAACCGGTTTCTTCTCATTGATCATGGTTTGGTTTCCACCCCCCCCCCCCTCCTTTATTGAACACCTACTGTCGCGACTGACTGTCTACTTCCCTGAATACACCACAGCTGGCTGGGGAACGAAGTACAGAAACAACGTCTCATTCCTACACCAAACTTTATTGGTGTAGGAATGAGATGGACAAGGAAAGAGAAAGACAAGTCACCAATCAGATGGGGCGGCTCCTTTTCTTTCATAGGGGAGGGGGTCCTTACCCTTCTACATGTTTTCAGATAAGCCTGAAATCCACTGTATAACACTGAACAACATTCAGTTGCTGTTTAGCACGCGGTGGTTACATTTTTAACCTTTTTGTGCCAAAATGAGTAAAAAACGCAAAAACTTTTTTGTCGCTGAGAAAGCCGAAATTGTTAAACAATTTGACGAATTTCAAGGAACCAAAGTAGGAACCAAAGTGTTCGCTCAATGGCAAGGAATTCCCGTGCCAACCCTGCAATACATACGACAGAAAAAAGAATACATTGAAAAAACATCGAGAAAGTGGGTGAAAAAAATTCCAAGAAACTGAAAACATTGAAAAAAATTGCCATACGACAAGCTGGAAGGTATCTTAGTAAAGTGGTTTAAAGAAGCTCGTGCCGCAAATGTAACTATAGGTGGCACGATACTAAGAGAAACAGCTTTAGAAAGCCGATAGGCTTGGTGGTTTGAAAGACTTCACAGCTTCAAATGGATGGATTGACAGAATGAAAAAAAGACATAATCTTGTATATAGATCGCTTTCGGGAGAATCATCAAGTGTAGATGAAGCTACAATAGAAGAATGGAAGAAAAATCTACCAAATTTGATCAAAGGATACAAGCCAAAGGACATATTCAATGCGAACGAGACCAGACTTTTCTTTAACCTCCTACCGGATAAAAGTTATGTTGCTAAAGGAGACTCCTGCCATGGACGGAAGATGTCTAAATTGCGTCTTACGGTTTTACTGTGCTGTAATTCTGATGGAAGTGAGAAGCTGACGTTTGTTGTTGGAAAGTCAAGCAACTCCCGGTGCTTCAAAAACGTGAGAAGTTTTCTGACAAAGTATGGAGCAAACAAAAAAGCGTGGATAACCCAAGCCCTTTTCGAAGACTTTTTGCACAAACTAAAGAAACAAATGAAGTTGAAGAATGGTAAAATAATTTTTTTCATTGATCAATTGGATAGCACTGCACATCTAGATTTGCAACTGACTAAGGTGAGTGTCGTATTTTTGCCTGCAAATTGCAGCCTTGTGATCTCGGCATTATTCGATCTTTCAAGGTTTATTATAGAAAGCAACTTGTCCGGAAAGCTGTAGCTGAACTAGAAAATGGAAACCTAAATGATGGGTGAAAACTAAAGTTAAGTGTTCTGGAGGCTATGCATTTTATTTCTGCGTCGTGGAGAAAGGTTACACAACAGTGCATTTCTCATTGTTTTGAACAAAGCGGAATCGTAGCGTCTAATGAACCGGGAACATATGAAGAATCAGCTGCGGTGGACTCGGAGGAAGACAACAAAACAATTATCTATGACTTCGACGATTACATCCCGGAAAACATAGCAACATGCGAAGCTGAAAGAGTTACTGCTCCATCCGTAGACGACCTCATGGACTTTTTGTCCGCCGATGAAGATCAACAAGAAGAACCGGAAGCACAGCCCGTCCCTTCTTTCACTATTGCAATGAAGAGCTTACAAATAGTGAAAGAATATTTTCTTTCTTATAAAGACCAGGAAAAAGCCTTGCAACGTATTTCAATCCTAGAAGATGCTGCATTCACTTTGAACTTGATGACTAAAAAACACTCCACTATTACGGAATATTTTCAACCTAAACGCCAGGAATTGCATCTAAATGTGTTAAAATTATCTTAAAATGGTATGTATAATAATGTTCTTTTCGTAAAGTATAGATATTATACCTTTTGAAAGAGTCATCTTTACTACCTTTAGTTTTTTTCTATTTGATTTTTGCATTCTAGGTTTTTCCCGTATTTTACGTTCTTTTTACCCAGTCCCTTGAGAAACATAAAATCAGGGTTTCACTGTATTAATCTTCTTGAAAATAAACAATTAATAAATGATTCATGTCATTTTTGTTGGGAAAAATTAACGGGGTACTGAAACCCAAAAGATTGTTGAATTTCCTGCCACTGGAACCCCTGGGTAAACAAATGTTAGGTTTCTGTCTAGAAAAGATGTGCTTGCAAAGCTGCTGTTGTAAAATGCACTACTTTTGTCAAATGTACCAACAAGGAATGCAAAATTTTATTTTGCATTTACTTCATCGATATACTAACATTTTACGCATGTACAACTATGTATTTAATGTAAGCATTCAATACATTGTCCCAAAACCTTTTTTAAAACATCTGTTAAAGTTGTTTAGGTATCATTCCAAAAAATTTCAGTTCAGTGGCAGATCAAACCATTTGGGCGCCCTAAGTGGAAGAATATTTTGGGGCCCTCACACACAAGTCAAAAATTAAAGTAAAAAAAATCAAACAAATTTTAAAAAAACAAATAGAAAAATATTTACTTTTATTTACACATTAATATAAAATTTTATTTATACATAGTTACAAAAATTTTCTTCTAACTTTTATTTTTGCAAAATCATCAATTTGTTTGCCGGAATCTACATTGCTTAAAATGTCTTGTTCTGTGTACAGTATGGAAAATGTTCATTGGGGATTGTTAAATTGACTAGGACCAGCGTAGCTGGGCCCCGTGCCTGTTGCTGGTCGTCACTTTTGTATTTGTATTTATAGTTCAAGCAAAAAATTCATAAATTTGCAAATTATCATGATATCACAAAATTTTTTCACTAAAATGTTCAGAATAACTTGCAGAATTAGAAAAAAATGCATTTAAACAAATATTTATTAAATGGTGCAGTTAGTATTAGCTCAAACTTTGATTTCATAAATATTTTGAAGAAAAAACATGAAATTTTAAAACAGCAATAAAACTAAAAGGAACTGCAGTAACCAAAATATTTATTTTTTACAAATATTCCTTTAGGTATAAACTAAAAGGTTCTAAAATAAAATTGATATCTTTTTTACTGCCAATATATTTAATTTCCCTTTAAACAATTAAAAAGTGTACAAAATAGCTTTCACAACATTGCAAGTTTTGGCTTCTTATTATAAAATACTAATTGCTTTAAAATCATAAAATACAGACTATATAAGAGTATTTTTACAAAATTAAAATATGAATTAATTTCTTGTAAAAATAATCTTATGTTTATAAAGTTTTAAAAAAACATAATATTGAGAAAGAAAAAGAAGTCACCAAATCATGATTTTTTACAAAGTATCTAAACATAATGCAGGCTAATTTCCTATTTACACCTGTGATATACTAAATGACAAAAAGTAACTTTTATTTTTAAAATAAAACTATTTTAAATAAAAATTTCTGTGTGACAATACCTTTTTTATTGTCCTTGAGTCTGTTTTAAAATGTTTTTGCACTGGAGATTGATTGAAGTAATCTCCTTCTACGGAAAATAATATTCTATCTGATGCTTTTGTAATTGGAGGACTGACACAAGAAATCACATTGCTTATGGGAATACAGAAAATATCTTCTTTTGTGGGCCAGTGAAAAAATGGAGCTGGTCCATGGGGATGCATGAATAAAACTTAAACCTAACTTTCATCTTCTCATTAGTTGTCATTAATACAGGCAATGTAGTTGTGTACACCAATATCAAACATTTTCATTTTCACCCATAAATTTTTCTGTGTAACCAAAGTATTATTATTTGTTTAGTAATTCTTAAAGTATAAATTAAGAGGCACTAAAATAAAATTTGTACTTTTTTGACTCATTTTATGTTTTAAACGTAACAAAATTGGAAGAAAAACTACTAGTAAAGATTCCCTGCTGCTGCAGCAGAAAAGAAGTGGATATAAGTACAAAGGAAAGAAGTGGATGTCCATAACCCATGTAAAATCAACAAAAAATCATCATCTTTGCTTTTTTTTATATTTTGAATCTTAAATAAAAGCACCCATGAAGATGTGGAGGAAGGGGAGAGACAGCCTGCAAATGAATGAACAAGAAAACAGAGCCATAAGGAAACAGAAACACCTGCTTTTCAAGAGTTGTTTACATTAGTGTAGACAAAAACATCATCTGGCATAATATTATAGTTTTGAAAGGTTTCAAACCAATCAAAAAAGAATTCTAAAAAGTTCCAGGACAATCTGGAAGAATATGATTAACAACATACAAAATTGTGTAAAATCGGTACCTAGGCAGAAAATATGCAATGTCTGTACAAATAAAGTAAACAAACATAGTACTTTATTGCAAGAGGAAGAAATGATTAGCGACAGTGAAGAAACAAACAGCTTAGAAGCATGTACTTCCAAACAACAAACGTTAGAACTAAATTCAACTCTGGAAAATTTAGGAGAATCACCATTGAAACTTCATGGGATAGCACCACACAGGAAAACAAGTTATGCAAAGAGAAAAGTTGAATCTATTACTAATGCACTAAAATTTAAAGTAAGCAAAGTTTTAGAAAAGGAAATTCCGACAGATGATGAGCTTCCACTTGCAGTGACAAAAGAAATTGAACAAAAAGCAAATGATCTGGACAGATTAATAGAACTATTGAAAGAAAAGCTTGATGTTACAGTTTCACAGAGAGAAAAAGTACAAATTTTAACCTTAGCTCCTGCTTCATGGAGCAGAAAAAAAATAAGCAAAGTATTCAATGTCAGTGAGCACACTGCCCGAAAAGCAAAAGACCTCCTAAAAGATAAAGGCATAATTGCACTGCCTGATCCTTGAAAAAGCCATCCACTTTCTAAAAACATAATTATGCTTGTGAAAAAGTTTTACCAAAATGAAGAATACTCTAGAGTCATGCCAGGTACTAAAGATAAAGTAAGTGTTTCAAAAAAATGTACACATGCAAAAAGTGTTGCTGCTTGGAAATCTAAATGAGCTGTATTCTGCTTTCAAGTCAGATCACCCAGATATTAAAATTGGGTTGCCCAAGTTCTGCATGCTTAGACCTAAAATGGTGTGTAATAGCAGGTACAGCTGGGACACATTTTGTTTGTGTTTGTATGATTCATGGAAAGGTTTCGCTGCTGTTGCATGCTTGTTCAATTGAGGAAAACTACATGAACTCATGGAGAAGTTAGTTTGCTCAAAAGAAAGAAGAGATTGTATGTTATGGCAATGTTCAATCTGCCCTTCATGTGAGAATCTTAAATCTTTTTATCATGAAGAAATTTGAACAGTGGGATCCTGATGATGAAGTAACTTATTCTGCTTGGATTTCCAGACAGAACTCAACCAAATGCAGTTCACTGTTACCTTTGCAGAATATTTGGAAATTCTAATTGAAAGTCTAGAAAAACTAATGCCTCTCTCCATTATAGCTAAATCTCAAGTTAGATATTTTTAAAAAATCAAAGGTAATATCAAACTGGATGAAGCCATTGTGCTAATGAATTTTAGTGAAAATTACTCTTTTGTCTTGTAAAATGAAGCCCCAGAATACCATTGGACAAATGATAGCTGCTCTCTTCATCCAGTAATAATATATACACATAAAGAAAACAATGATGTTATAGTTTCTTGTTTGTGTAAAGTGTCTGATGACTTGGAACATGATGTAGCATTTGTTCATGAAACACAAAAAATTGTCGTGGAACACTTAACAAATATTTTTCCAGCTGTAAGAAATGTGACGTACTATAGCGATGGGTGTGCGGCACAATACAATAATTGCAAAAATTTTCTCAATTTGTGTCTTCATGAAAGTGATTTTAAATGAAAGCTCAATGGTGTTGTTTTGCCACCAGCCATGGGAAGTCCCCTTGTGATGGTATGGATGGCACTATCAAACGTACTGTAACAAAAGCTAGTCTCCAAATGCCTCCTGCTAATGTTATTAACAATGCACAAAAATTCTTTGATTTTTGTTCGACAAAAATTAAAAACAAATTTCACACTGGTAAAAAAATATTTATGAAATCCAAGCTTGAGCTAATACTAACTGCACAATTTTATAAATATAATGCAATTTTGTCAAATTCTGTAAGTTATTCTGAACATTTTAGTGAAAAAAATTTTGTGATATCATGAAAATTGGCAAAGTTATGAATTTTTTGCTTGAACATGTCGCTAGCACAAAATTTGTCCGTAAAGCGAAGACATCTCTTTGAACACATTTTAGAAAATTGATATCTCAAAAAGCAATAAAGATAGCAACTAAAACATTTACAGTGGTAATCGTGATAGTTAAATGAACAAATTAAAAAAATCGTAAAAATCTGAGACCATGGGTTTCATACCCTGGATGAAGTGGTATGGATTGACCCATGGTTGACTGTTGGCTCGAAGTTGAAGGGCATTCAAAATTGTTCAAAATAAGCCTTTTTTCTGCAACTTTGCCCGCCGAAATCTTCTTGCACTAACAGTGAACCACAAAAGCATATGTTTCAATAAACACATACCAAAGAATAATATCTAAGAAAAGAGTAAGATATATATGGTTGATGTTTGATTCACAGAAATATTCGACTCTGAAATTGAGCAAAAACACAAAATTGCATGACTTTGAAGGCCATTAACTGCTTGTGCCAAATATTATCATTCATGAAACTGGAGAAAACGCCTTTGATATAGAAGAAACGCATTCAATACACTGGTCTACACGAATTTATTCAGCTTTTACATAATATAGCTCTAAACTTTGCTGAACAAGTGTTTTGTGGTGCTTTTTAAAAAATAGGGAATTTATTTCAATATTCATCATTGTTAAATATGTAAATATTACATTAAACTTTCTTTAATTAACTAAATTGCTACATTAATATAATTCATACTTCAAAATAACTGAAATTTGAATACTACACTTAGGCTTAAAGGCATGAACGTTATTGCTTGGTACAGCACTTCCATCTTTTGAAAAAATAAAAATAAAATGTTGGTAATAACTTTACATAAGAAAAACATATTCTGAAAATTTCAGCCAAATCAAGAGTGTCAACTTCTGAGCCTACCTGATTCTTAAAAAAAACCTGTTCCTAAACTATAATTACTCTGGTGTGCAAAACTGAAGCAACATATGTTTTTTTTTTTTTTTTTTTTGCCATAACTCCTCGAAAAATCATCTGAGAGACATGAAATTTAGAAATGAGAGAGAGCAGTTTTGTACTTAAAGGATGATGAAAGCGTAACTACGTAAAAATGGATAAAATTCATACAGTGGAATCAAACAAAAATAAGCTTTATTGAACTCATTATATCGTTACACACGATTGCCTATCCAAGAGAAAGAATAGCACGCAGATGTTCCTTAGTATGGGATGTGTCTTCCCCGTTCTGCAATGATTGCTTCGCATCGTCTGCCCATACTCAGCACCAGATTGTCCACCAGTTCTTGGGGTAAGAGTGCCCATGCCTCAATCAGTATCCGTTTCAGTTCTTGGGTGTTGCCAGGAGGATGTAATCGCGCCTCAATGCGTCTCCCTAAAGCATCCCATACATGTTCAATAGGATTTAAATCAGGGGAGTACGCTGGCCAATCCATTCGAGGGATATCTTCACTTTCCAATAGCTGCTGAACAGATTGTGCCCGATGTGGGCGTGCATTAGCATCCATAAAAATGAAGTCTGGTCCAATGGCACCTCTGAACAGACGCACATGGGGAAGGAGTACATCCTGACAATAGTGATCTCCTGTTAGAGAACCTCTGTGGAAAATGTGGGGCTCAGTCCGCCCGTTCAACATAATGCCTCTCCAGACCGAGAACTCCAGCACGACTGTAACAGTCTCTTTCCACGATGTTACCGAGATGAAACCGTGTCCCGACCTCTCTCCAAATCAACTGGAGTCCAGAATTGCTTGTGGCATTGAAACGATTCTCATCTGTAAAGAGGGCATAACTACACTGACCAGGTCCAGTTTTTGTGCTCCTTGCACCACTCTAAACGGCAGCGCCGATGCCCTGCTGTCAAACGGATGCAGCATTCAGGATGACGAGCCAATAGACCACCTTTGTGAAGGCATCTGGCCACAGTTGCTGTGCAATAGCGCTTGCTGACTGGTTTCAGGTTCTTTTTGCCTGCAGGACGATATATTGGTCATTCACTGCAGTTGTTTTCCTGGGGCGGCCACTGCCAACCTTTCTCACAGCTGTACCTGTGGTTCGGAAGGCTTTCCAAGTGCGCAAAAAGACACTTTTGTTGATTCCAAACTCTTCAGCTACACTGTCACACTGTGACCTCCTCCAACTTTCCGATCAATCTTTCACGGGTGAAGTCGTCCAGATGATTTCTTCCAGTCATAGTTGACGAAAAAACTCACTTGCACCTACAGCGAATACTTTTAATTGCATTTCCATCCTTCCTTTTATTGTACTCTTAAGGTGCCCACGCCAACAGCATGTGTTTCGCATACGCTCACATTGCCTCTGACGCTTTGTTCCTGATATTTGCATCTGCATGACCTTTCTACTAAATTACATGTTCAATGTACTAATCCCAAGAACTCTTTTTCTGCAACTTCATAGCTATCTGCTTAAAATTTACATTGTTGCTTAAGTGTTGCACACCAGTGTACAAATGTATGTAGCTACAGATTTATATGTGCATAACAATAATGAGCAAGAAATTCTGTCCAGAACTATACGAGTCTACTTTCCCATATACACCAATATCAAATTGATAATCTAGCTATCTCTTTCTCTTTATGATTTAGCTTTAGCTCTTAATAACTTCAAATATACCTTCTTCAACAGCTTATACATATCCATTCACTCATTCATTCATTCCCTCATTAATTCGTTCGGAAATATCCTTAAAAATACAGATCAAAAAGCTTTGCGGGAAAATAAGCTTGTTTAGTTCTGGGTGAATGTATCTGTTCATATTCTGCGTGATAACATCTTTTCAATAAAGTTTGTTCCAAGAAAATCCGTCTGTATAAACGGGATTTATATAGGACTGAAATTCCCCTGTAGGCGATACTGATAAATTTTTTTGAACTCTTTAAAATTGAAAAAAAAAACCGGTTCAAAGCAAAAAATTTTTCCCATTGAGAGCTTTTTCCAATAAACTTGTTAAAAAGAACTTGGATCTTATGCCCCGAGTTAAAATAATTAGATTCATTTTTGCTTATAGGCACTAATGTTAAAATTTTCTGAACTATTCAAAATTGAACAAGAAATTGTTCAAATCAAAAAGTAAAATATGGAAGTGAGATGTCCTCGCCAAGACTTTCAAATTGAACAATTCCTTCAGAAGTTATTGGTACACACATTTTCCCCACCTCAAAACCCTACTTTCAAATTTTTTATTTTTCAATATTTATTTAATTACTTAACTTACTTTTGACTTTTTCTTAATTTTTAACAATATTTTATGTTAAGCCTTCTTTTATTCTTTTTTTTTTTACTTTTACAGGAAAGAAGGCTTAAAAAGTAAATAGAAATGATTTCATTAAACATACTGTACTTAAAAATTATGTTGCTACCAAAAAAAAAAAACATTCCTGCCATTAAAAACTTAATCACTCGGTTCGAAAGGAAGAGTCCAAATTGATTTTTAAAAATTGCATTTAGTAACTTTTAGTTTTTCATTTTTGTACGATTTAGAACTAAAAAGGGGCATAAGAGCACAACCCCGCTAGTTAACAATACAGCTAATAATACATAAAACTACAAATAGCATGATCAAAATAAAGTTCTAAAAATAAAACGTTTCATAAAATTTACCTAGTGTATTCCTCTTCTAGTTGGGCAGGGTCAGGTGTATAAAACTTTACAGAAAAATACATAATTGGATTAATCATTGATAGTCCCATTTGTCGACACATAGGTTTTTCATAATCAAGCCAAAACTGAAAAGATTATTTACTGAATTAAATCAAAATTGGGAAAATATTATGAAGTTTAAAAGAAATTTTCCAGCATTTAGGTAACAAATTACATGCAATGTAATTTACTTTTGTGTATGCCTGCTTGATAATGTGAAGCTATAAATTAAGGTAAAACTACAAACACTTTAAAATCTATTTTGTGTAATACAAATATTAAAATTGAGCTGTCTTGTGAATCTAAATATTTTAGTGAACTGTGTAGTAGTGTATTTTCTGTACATAACATCAAAAACTATTTATTTATTATGAATTAAGAGGAAAACACTCAAGTGTCAGAAAAACTAGTACACTTGCATACTGTTGGGTAGAGCTTCCATGTACATGAAGAAATACCTCAACATGAACTAGCCTAATGCCTGAAAGTATACTGGAGGCATTTCTCACTGCAGAGGAGTCCACAAATCAACAGGAGTGTGAAGTAGTGAAAGTTTCTTCTGAACAGCATGTTTCAATGCAACCCAGGTATGCAGAATAAAGTTTATGTCTGAGGATTTAGGTAACTGATGGAAGTGTCTGAAGTCAGGGGAGTGTCCCTGGAGCCACTCAACAGGAACTCTTATTGGGTGTGAAAGTTTCCAGCTGGAATCGTCTAACTCCGCTAGAATGCACTATGCACGTGAATGTGTGAAGGTGATCAAATGAGATTTTTATGTACTCTTCAGCTTTCAGAGTAATATTTAGATGCAGCGGGGCTCACATATCGCAGGATTGCTTTGCGGCACCACAACAGAACCATACCACTTGAGTGTATCGAGTCTTTAAAAAAACTTGTATAAACAAGAGCAAATCGATGATCATAGAATTCTGATGATTTTTTATCTGAAAGTAGAGAGCTTATTAAGGGCACTCTTTTTGGTAATTATTCATCCCTTGAATTTTTAGTTTAAATTCTTTTGAAAAAAAAGTGTTTACTAAATTTAATTTGGGACTTTTTAAGTGGGTAAAAATGCAAATTTTTGGGGAAAAGAAAATTTCATAGCTGAAAACATTGTTTTTGGCATATTTTTCACTACAGAGATTTTAATGTTATACATTGTTTCATTACAGCCATATTACTATGATGTACTTTTATCTGTTGCAAATTACTGCTTGTGACTTTTGTCTGTTCAGTTACTATATGCAGATTGTGCTTCCATGTGTCCACTCTACTACTAAGTACAGTTGATGTTCGATTTTGCGAATATCTAATTTAGAAATACTGATGATTTTACGAGCAGTTTACCAATCCCAAAAACTCTTCTACTGAAAGAATGTTTTAATTTTATGAGCAGTTGATTTTACGAAAACTTTTGTGGACCCAAAGTGTTTGTAAAATCGAGTATCAACTGTATATTATTCAAATAAACACTATTTTTTTAATACAAATTACATTCAAGAAATATTTAAAGTGTAATTTTTCAAGTGTGGTAACAATGAGTACAATGAACTAATATTTGATAAGAATTATTTCACAATATTTTCTAGCAAGGACGTTTTACCGTGTCCTCAATAGGCCGAACGGAATGAGTAACAGAATGGACACATTTTAATAAATAGTTTAGTTAATGTTATTCATTTAAAGATTATTGAACAGTAACACTTACCAACTGCTATATAATGTGTATACATAAGGATAAAAAAAATATTTAAAAAATGATAAAAATGATAAGTGGTAATAGCTACAGAATGAATATTTTTTTGCTTTTTATTAACCACCCTGCTGTTCATGACGAGATATGTCATCCATTTAACATGTAACTCTAGGGCTGCCCAGCCACAACAAATAAATTTAGGTAACTGCCATGTAAAAAGTGTGTGAATCTTATTAAACTTGATCAATAAACAATTAACTAAAAATAATTAGAAAATGTAGGAAACATATCTATATATATATATATATATATATATATATATATATATATATGTATAATTTTGAAGTGATTAATGTTGGAACAGAAATATTTTTTGAGAATGACTCAAATGCTTAAGTTTTCACTTCATTTAGTCAGTCTGCATTAAGAAGAGAACAGAAGAAATTACATTATGCGTATAGATAAGGTACATTCAGAAAGGAATGTATTTTTTTAAATCAACATATTTATTGAAGATATCCCCATTGCAAGCTTTTAATATCCTTTAAAGTATTCCTTCGTGTTTCCCGATACATGCACCAAAATGGGGTGATTGGAGATGGCAATTCTGATGTCCCAACTGCTTGGAGCAGACTGGTGAAGACATTGCTTTGAAGTTAAGAGTCATACCCACCTATCCCAATTGCTTGGAATGCTTTATGTCTCTTTTAAGTAACAGCACAAAAAAAAAGAGATTACTTTCCAAACACAGCATGTTTTCAAACTTTTTTAAAGAAAACTCACTTTTGTTCCTGTGCAGTCAATATATTCTAATCCAAAATAATCAGTCTCTAACAAATTTAAAAGCTTGCAAACTTGATCAAATAAAACTTTTCCCAAAGCTTTGAACTACAAAAAATATAAGACTAATTAGTACACATCAAAATATTTTAAAACCAGCATTAAAAAATTAACATTTACGACAATTTCAACTATATCTAAAAGCATGAGATTTGAACAAGTTAAAGATAACCTGAATTCCATTAGACCCTCAGATTTAGTGACATACATTCAAACAGCTATATGTTACAGGCCTTGACTAACATACGGGCACCCAGGGTCCGTGCCCTGTGCATAAAATTTCTAAGGGGAAGGATTTTCTTAATTTAAATTGTAACATTAAATAACCAGTTATTATTAATAATAACAGGTGGTAATTTTTCAACATAACAGGTTTTTCATAATAATAATTAATTTTACACACGTACAAAGAAAATCGACCATTCAAAGGGGCAGGAAAAATGGAAAGTGTCCTGGCATGAAAATGTGCAAATTGGGCCCTGATATTTGATACTTTTGAGCATCTAAAACTCTATGCAAGCAGGGATGCCATAAAACTGATTTTACAATTTACTTTCAAAAGGGTTACTTTCATTCAATACAAAAATTACTACTATTAAATATTTTTAATTGACGCATCTCTCTTTTTTTTAGTTTATACATCCACAATAATTATTTTAATTTATTTTACAAGAATTGATGTGTGATGTAATTTAATTTTAAATTATCTTTTAATTATTTTATGTAAAAATAAATACTAATTGCAACATTTCTCATGTATTAATATATTGCCCTGCAGTGTAGCTTTAATATAGTGCTTTAAGATTACTTTACAATTATAAAAATATAAATTCTTGATAAAGTGACTAATAATAATAGTCCTTCTAAAGTAAAAGTGTCTACTGGCCGCTGGCTACTATCTAGGTCCGCTATTGTGTATATGCACACACATCTGAAGGGTCACAGGCGAAAAGAACATAGTCAATCTCTAAATTCTCAGAATTACACTTTTAAAATTCTGGACTTTGATCATTTTTCTTGTCAGAAGCAGCATCAAGAATGGGTGGGTCATCTGCACATTTATTGCCTAAATGATATTAGACTTGCATTCCGTATACCTGTTAATTTTCAATTAAATTTCATAAATACCTGGGTATTTTATATCTATAATCGTAATCAAAAATTTTTTCCTTTTTTTGAGGGATTGGAAAAAAGGCTACCAGGAGAAATTTGGCTTAGGGACTGTTCATAAATGATGCCAGGCTTTTCCCCGCATATATTTGACCCATCTCCCCTCCCCTTTGTCACAAAATGTCACACTTCAACATAACACCTCCCACTTTGTCACATGCCTGGATATGTTGCATAAGCATAATGTCACACTTCCTTGTTACTCCCTCCCCTCCCCTTGTCAATTTCATGAACCCCCTCGAAGCGTGACATCATTTATGAATGACCCCTTACATAAATGAGAGATGAGCTTGCACTGTACTAATGACTTCAATTAATGATGAAGAGGTTGTTTAATTGGAACTTTTTTTCATTTATACTGTTTAAGCATTCCCTCCAATACATTTGAGAATTTCGGAAAATTTTACTGGAACTTATTTGGGGTTTTAGAGTCCTCTGTTTTGTAACATTAGAGGAAGATTACTCGCAATGCAAAAAGAAAAAAAGAAAAACGCAACAGGGTTGGAAAAAACCCTCAAACACCCTACTTTTTACACAAAAACCCAGCCCAGTTTTTGTCCGAATTATGTGTATGACAACATCTGTCATAATTCAGCTTGCATCTAAATAGCATACATGATAAAAAAATAATGAAAAGCCATCAAGTGAAAAGGAAAAAATATTGATTAATATTATTAGGCATATCATTGACTGATTAGGCCCCATGTGAATAAAACTCTTCCCTCAAATGTTATTAAGGAGGGACTAACATATAGATATGCATTCCCCTATCTCAAAACACTACTCTTTTTTTTTTTTTTTGCTATTTTCTTCTTTCTTTTCAATACTTTAGATTTTACTCGCATTTTTCTTTTTCAGTGACATTTTTAAGAATACAATTGGGTCTTCTTTCTTTTTTGTTCTTTTGCTTTTTTTTTTGTTTTGTTTTGTTTCTTTTTCTTATCATTCTTACAGGAAAGTGGGCTAAAAATATTTTTTTTTTTTTAAATCACAACACGATACAAAATTTCATGACTTTCATAACCAATTTCTGAATTCATGCTTCTTTAAACATCCTTCATCGCATCATGTTTCTTCTTTAAGATGCCCCAAAATTACTAATGAAGTACTGAAACTTATCCTACTTCTAGTTGAATATAAAAGGTTTTATTAAGAGCACACTTATGTTACTTTCTAACAGTGTTCATAATTGCAATTTGAAAAAAAAAAAATGGCCGACATTCAATATGTGTTTAAGATATCGGATACTAAAGTGCAAAACATGCTACCAACAAAATGACAACTCACTTGAATATTAAAAGAAGCAATGGATTCATCAAGAAAATGCACTTGTACTGGAAGTCTTTTGCCTAAACTTCGACCCTCTGGGGATGATGGTGCAGGATACATTCCACTAGGACTGCTGTGAGAATGAGGAAGGGATGCCCCACCTCCACCATGAGATGCCATTTTTAAAGGTTCACACCTCCATCCCGTTTCGGTGTAAGAGACCTGTTTGAGAAAACAATATTCACCTTATATTCTGGCAAATAATCTATGCAATTAGAATCCAAAAAATAGGACTGAAATTTACAGGTGCATGTTACAGGTTTAAAAAGGAAGAAAGAAATGCCTATCATTGGATTCTCTTTCACCTTCACTATCACTGTTACACTAATTCAGTGTGTAACAAAGTGTGTTCAAAACTTTTGAAGCCATTGAGCAACTGTAAGGTCAGGTGGGGTAAAGTGGTCATAAAATCAATGTTTTTCAATTTTGGTCAACAATATAAGAATTCGTTCAAAGCCTTCAGATTTTTTTAATTGATATTTTACATTACATTATTAAAGAACAGATTGCATAAAAATTAGGGTATAAAAGAATCAAGTAAAATAGTTTTATAACGCCTTTTTTTAGAGATGTATTTATGACTACTTTGCCCCATGGGGTGGGGTAAACTGACTAGTGCATGGGGTAAAGTGGTCATAAATGAAAAAAAGATCATATAAAAGCATGAATAACCAAACTATCTCAAAATAATCAACAAAGGTTCATTTTAGAAAGATAACAACTTCACTTCACCCAGCTAAATTATTATTGCCCTCTATTATGGTCAAAAGTCTCCCTGATCTTCCTAACGTATTGTAGGGTACTTCAGTCTCTTCAGCTGCTGCACAGATAGTCTTACAACAAAGTTATGTATAAAAATACATTAGGATACATAATTAGCAGGTATTCTTAGGTTTTAATCCCAAAATATTGGATTGTGGGTCTGTCCTTCAATTTAAAATTCATATAATAAAACAAATACGAAATTTAAATTTTAAATGAAAAAATTTAAAATAGTTTTTAATAAATGACTAAATTACATATTATGAAAACATTGTTAATAAGAGAGTTCTGAGACAATTATAGCTTATTAAAATCAAAATGGGAGAAAAATACATATTTTAAAATAGCTATTTTTAATTCTCTCTCTCGTTCATGCATTTTTCTTGTTCGAAATACACGTAGTTCTAAACATTTACAGCTTAATAATTTATAATAAGTCTGTTTAGAGATAAATTATTCCATCAGGATAACTTGAAAATTGTTTTATTAAAGGTGCTTCTAAAAAATTTTCAATACTAAACACGCCATTGTAAGAAGACGGTCTTATAGTAATTTTAATCTCTATCGCATTTCAGCTCAGTTGTATTTAATTCTGTTTATTAAAAAGTAAATTTAGAAGTTTTTTTTTTTTTTAATAATAGTATTAAGGAAATCAATATTTAAGTAACATCAGCCACGTGGCTTAATTTCTAACAAAAGAAGTGCGGAGCCCTGTAGTTTTTAAAACTTATTTCTGTGCGTAAATAGATTGAATTCCTTCTAACAGTTAACAATTCGAATAAATTTGAAAACAAATATAGAAGCAGAGCTCCTATGAGTTTTTATGCAAATTAAGACCTAGTCTACCTCATAAATTAACCTTAAGTAATTTTTGAACACTGGTGCAAGTTAAGCATAATATTATGAACACTTCATCTCATCTTTATTAAAGTACTGTAAAACTATATAGACTAAATCTAGCTTCACGATTATTGAGGAAATATTTTTTAGATATGTGTAAAGCTTCTTGCACCTAGAATTAAATGCAAATTCTTTAAAACAAAATGTCAGACAGAGATTACAAGAGCTCTTCAATTTCAAAGTGGTGTATACACAAATAAATTGCCTATTTTCTTCAAGAAAAAAAAGCTACCATTAAAATAATTTTGAATGCAAAATTTAATTCTTAATTACTAAAAGCTAAAATTAAAATATTACCACCCATTCCTTTATTTATTTCAAGGTTTTTTTATTTTTCATATGACCACTTTATCCCACCTGACCCTATCATTTTCACATTCTACTGTACCCCTGCCTCTCACCCCTATTTTAAAAAAAAAAGAGAAAAAAGACTAAAGACAAAAAAGTAAGAAAGCGTTCAATTCTCAATCATTTAAAATATGATATGCTAAAAAAAACATGGCTGGGCTATTATATTGTCACATTTGTCACCTATTCAAATACCTCCAGATTTTGCCAAGAAAAGTGTCTTAGTTTCTTTCTGAGTCGCACATATTTAATGCAAATATTGATGAAATATGGAAAATCAACTATGAATTGTTGGCAGAGGCACACCAAAGAAGGGAGGTTTCTTACCGAGGAGACCCAAGATTACAATGATGCCCGTGTCCTTGGAACCACAAGCTGAATAACATTCAGCAACACATAACCCTGCTTTTCATATCCACAAACAGGGGCGGACTAGCTAACTTTGGCCCAGTTGACAAAACTATATGCTGGCCCACCTTTGTACATATGAAAAATATGTACAAACTTGTATAATACACACAAAATATGGATTATAATACTGCACAAGCAGGGTTCACACTGGGGAAAAATACAAGGTGGGATTTCCCACCTTGACCAAAATTTTAAGTGGGATTTTTAAAATTTAAATGCAAACAAATTCTTTTTTGAGGGAGATTTCAAAAAATATTGCGGGAATGGCACAATCGTGCCACACTGCAGGATAAATCTAAAATATTTATGATTAATAAGAAACACGTGTATGAAATATGTAATAATTCATACTTTTTATTTCAAACTTATGTTATGCTCATAAAGGATTAAAAAAATTTAAATTCATGTTTTAATTTTAATTATGGAGATGTTGTAATTAATTAGAATTATGAATCTGTCACTAAGACATTGAAATAAGGGGGATTAAGTTTACTTTCAAGCTTCCTGCTGCTGAGCTTGTTCTACTGAACTGGAAACTATGCTACCTATTACACACACTTAAGTTCTAATTAAATTTACGTCACACATAAATCATCGTGAAATGCTTTAAGAAAATATTGCTCAATGATAAAACTAAATGACTTTTTTTTTCACTGAAAAATATCATTTGCATGATACATGAGTGAAAAAGAGAATAAGACGTGCCAACGGGCCAGAACTGAAATGCAGGAAACTTCTCATCAAGAATTTAGAATTCAGGACGGCAATAAAAAAAAGTAGGACTTTACACTTTCATTAATTAATGTAAAATTTAACGCATTCAAATTATAGATTAAAGGCAGCATAATACAGTTCAAAATATATTAATCAGGGCTCAGAGTTGTCTTTGAATTCCTGATTATTTTTTAATGTCCTGAAATGTCCTTATATTCAACCCAATATCCTTAAATTCCTGAGATTTCAAGATGTTTTTTTTTTCTATTTTAAAGAATAAAGAATCATTTTCTCAATAAAAAAGAAAAAAGCTTGTAGTTTGCTTTGCTCCGATAGAATTTGTGCAGCCTATCTGCGGTCGCTCATTTTTTTACCGCTCATTTATTTAGTTAACTTTATTTTATTGTTGCAGGATTCTACCTGGGAACTTTTCGGTACAGTACAGAACCTCTTATCCGGGAACCAGAAAACCGGGAATTCTTTCGTGAATTTCCTGCCATTTTTGAAAAGTTTACGTTTTTTTTGCCCATTTAGTAAAAATACGAATTTTTTGAAAATACCTTTAAAAATATGTATTTTTCCGTTACAAGTAACATATTCAGTGTTTATAAGTACAGTACAGAACCTCTTATCCAGGAACCAAAAAACCGGGAAACCAGAAAACCAGGAATTTTTTCGTGAATTTCCCGCCATTTTTGAAAAGTTCGCGTTTTTTTGCCCATTTAATAATAATTGCGATTTTTTTAAAAAATACCTTTTAAAATACGCATTTTTTTGTTACAAGTAATATATTCAGTGTTTATAAGTCGAATAATTTAGTATAAAAACGATGTTTTTTTAGGGGAGGGAACGTAAACTTACTTGCAGAAGAAAATTAGAAAAAAAATTATCCAACGAAACTTGAGAAAAACCGATGTTTTCTCTATTTTATTTCAATAATTAAACACGGAAGAAATATGCATTTAGATTCTTATACATTTACTTAATTATCTGGTGAGTATTTGAAGAAGAATTGCAACAAAAGTCGGACATCGGACTATATGAAAGTTCGGAAAATTTCTAATACCGCAGTTTCGCGAATTTTCCGTAATAGCTGATTGTGTGAAAATTAGAGCTCGTTTATTTTCGCTCTATAAATGTTTTGATTTATTTAAGAGCTGCAATGAGGTAATAAGAATTTAAAATTGATATTAATTCAACAAAAATTGCGACTGTGAAAAGGAATTCTTTATTAAAATCGAGTTCTCAAAACCGAAGTCGTTGCACACAAGTATGAAATTCGCGTGTTTGTGCATGTAAACATGCTTTTTAAAAGAAAAGCATTTCCAAATTGAACTTCGGGAGCATTCTAGAATGTGGCTGGAACGGGATCTTTTAATAGAAACCAACATCGACGATGCAGATAAAGATGTCCGATTCGAAAATCATTCAAATGGCACTTCACCCGAACGATGACAAAGAGCAAGATAGCGATGAAAACGAAAATAACGAAATTTTGCCTGCTATATCTAACAAACGTTGCGTTGAATAACTAAAGAACTTATAGCAGGAAGGGAACAAAAATCAGGGCCCATAGGGGCCTTGTACCCGGTGTGAACGAACAGCACCAGGCTGTCTCGGATGAGTAAAGCACGATAGTTACTGTATGTTAAAAGGAAAAGCATTTCTCCCTTATGTCAGCAGTGAAACTACAGTGGACCAGAACATGAAATGTTTAAAAAATAAATACTATTTATATATTTAAATCATTTTTTCAACCCCCCCCCCCCCCCCGCCCTCTCGTTTTGACTTGTGAATGTTATTGATTTTTATCTTTTAAAGTTCTTTCCTTTTGATATTTCTTAATTTAAAAGTTTTTTTTATTTCAAATGGCACATTAAAAGACAATTAGAAATCAAAGGATAACAATAAATCTATAAATGATAGCGAGCAGTCCAGTAGCGCTCCCAGATTGATGTCCGAGGAAGGGCGGGGCAACGAAACAGGTGAGACATGTCCATCTCTTCGAGAAGGTCACACAAGGTGCAAAAAGGCTCAGTGACCACCTTGATGCGATATAGATGCTTGTTTAGGCAGTCATGGCCAGATAAAAGACGAAACATGGCAACAGATTTCATTCTAGGCCATTGAGGGACATCTAGAATTTAGTTTAGCCACGGTTTATTGGAATTGCGATGTCTAAGTTCCTCGAGGAAAGAGTCCTTAAAGATGTTCTTTACTAGACATTTAATAATTTTAAAAGGAAGTCTGGGATTTGATGTCTGTAAAACAGAGGCCCCTTTTTTTGCCAAGAAATCAGCCGCCTCGTTTCCCTGAATTCCACAGTTGGCCGGAATCCATTGAAGAACTACTCTTTTATTTTTACTGACAAGGCAGTTGAGCAGATTTAGGCAGTTATCGATAGTGACTGGGTGCATTCATTGCCTGTATTGCTGCCCTTGAGTCAGTCAGCAACACAACTTTTGAAAAATAGTCTAGCCGTGGCTGTAGCTGTAGCAGGGCCTGGTGAATGGCCGCAATCTCACCATCAAAAGCTGATCCGTAGCTACCGCTGTACCGATACCGTAGCTTAATTTAAAAGTACAGTATGGGATCTCAAATCCGGAACGATCGGGGGCGCGGTGTTTCCGGATTTCAGATTTTGAATCCTCATTCAAAAAATTTCGCAAGTAGCATCAGAGTCCATATAATTTGCTATGGAAGTTTTTATTAGCATTTTCTTCATTTATAGCATTTTTCATTATCGTAGTACTCTCCTAAAAGTTGTGAAATTTAGCACAAAAAACGAAGTTGGAGTCGGCTTATATTCGAGGCAAAACATTGAAAAATCTAGGCACTTTTCCTGATCTTTTTTTAACCTCTTCAATTAAACAATAAAAGAAAAGAATTCCGTCAAGTTCTGATATGATTTAATGTGCTCTAGCCACTTATTAAAGACTTTTGATTGCAGTAAAAGATCAGACTATCGGGAAAATGCGACCATGGCCAAATTTCAATTTCCAAATTGAATGTTCTGTATCGCGCGAAAATTTGAGCTCATTTTAAAAAAAAATAAATATGAAAACTACAAAAAAGAAAAAAGAGAGATTTAATGATATTAACTTACAGGGTTCCCACCAAGAATATGATACAAAAAAAGTGACCATCTAAGAAAAAAAAGTGACCGAAAAAGTGATCAATTGAAAAAAAAAAAGTGACCAAATGAGAATAAGCTTTGCATTACCACTAAAACACATGTAGAAAAGAGGTTTATAGGTTTTTAAGCATAGAAAAATATACCATTACATTTATTTTCTTCACATGCAAAAGTTCCATCTAGAACTATATGAGCCTACTTTCGTACATTCCAACTTCAGATTTATACTTCTGCTATCTCTTTCTCTAAATTCTCATTTAGCTTTAGTTCTTGATTACTTCAAATGTACCGTTTTAAACGGTTAACACATATTCATTCACTCATTAATTAATTTACTCGTTCATGAATTTGTACACTTATTTATTTTTTCACTCATTCAGTTATTCATTGATTCATTCTTTCACTTATTCATTCATTCCTTGAGAAATATCCTTAAAATCCCGATCGAAAAATTTCATAGGAAAATAGACTCCTTAGTTCTGGATGAACTTTCTATTTGTACATGTTCTACGTCATAAGAGCTTTCCGATAAAGTTTGTTCCAAGCGAATCCGTCAGCTAGATCAGGATTTATATAGGATTGAAATTTCCCCGTTACTAATGTTATTTTTTTTGAACTGTTCAAAAATGAACAAAAATTATTCAAATCTAAAAAAATATTTCACACCGAGAGCTTCTTCTAATAAGCTTGTCCATACGAACTTGGATCATATGCCTAGTGTTTACGTAATGTGGTTTATTTTTGCCCATAGGCGCTAATGTTAAAGTTTTTGTTTAACTGTTCAAAATTAAACAAAAAATTGTTCGAATGAAAAAGTGAAATATGGAAATAAGATGTCCTGGCCAAGATCTTTTGAATCAGCCAACTTACTCAAAAGCTATTGGGGGCGTGGCGAACTGAAAGACGCACATTTTGCGCATCTCAAAACCTTACTTTCAAATTTTTCATTTCTTATTTAATTACTTCTTCGACTTTTCTTTATTTTGTAATGATATTTTTATGATACATTAAGAGTTCTTTCACACTTTATTTTTTTGGGAAAGTAGGCTAAAAACAGCAGAAAGTTCAATCCTTAACTAATCTTCCATAACATCACTATCATCAAATAAAAAATCATTTTTAAAAAACCAATGGTTTTGCATCAGACACAGAAAGAAAGCAACCATACATATATATGCCAGGGGTGACCGATTATGCTAGCAATTTACAGAATCAACTTTATTTTTTAATGTGTGAAACAAGAAAAATTAGTTTAAATGTTTATCACAAAAATACTTAATTATAGGTAATAAAAACATTTAGAATATCAGAGGAGCAGGTGCAAAATGTTTGAAACAATTAGATAAAAAAGGTATGTATATACAAGGAATATTATGATCCTTTCTTAAAAAATTTAATTCAGAATATTCTTTGATGCTAAAATTAAAACACCAAAATTAAGTGCAGTGAAACCTGTGTAAGTTGACCACTTGCGGAGCAGCACTTTGGTGGTCAACTTAGACAGGTGGTCAACTTACAGAGAGTGAAGGGCTGATTCAGTTCCTGAAAAGAGTGGTCAACTTTACAGATTTTACTGTACTTCAAATGCATGCTAGTGCAAGGCTCAAAAGAAGAAAAAGCAGTTTAATATTTCAAAACTTGCTTTTATTGGGATTACTACAGAAATAAAGTTAATTTGAATATTATTTATATTTATGTCAAATCACATATTTTAGAGCAAGTAAAGAACAAAAATCTTTTGATTGACAACTAAAGAAGCAAATAAAATCAATTATAAGCATGAAAAACAGGAAAAGGGTCAATGCCCAGTTAAATCAAGCAAGGAAATCACTAAATTAAATGCATTCTGTTCTAGAAATGATTTTGATTATAATCCTTTGTCTAAATCTAATTTAGAAAGTACAGATACCAAAAGTAAAATACTTGAAAAGTACACTTTAAGTGCTTACTTATCCTGTAGAAAAACGTTTTTAACTTGCAAATCGTTCAAAGGCTAAAAATGAAAATGATATGATAGAATAGACCTTGAAAAGCCAAAAAAAAGAGAGAAAATCAATACAGTAGGAATGCTTAAAAATTTTAAATGTTAATATAAAAATCTCAGAAAAGAATGCTCAAAAATTTACAGAACCGTCGCCCCTGGTATATAAATGGCAGTATTCTGTAAAAGTTCCAATTTAATCAGTCTTAGATTTCTTTTGAAAAAATGTTGTGATTACAGAAGATTTTCTCTTCTGTAATTTCTTTTAAATTTCATGTGCCCCTTTGCTCTGTGCTCATCTTCATCAGCTTTTATAGATTTAGCACCCTCTATCATTGCTCGAGCAAGCTGCATTTCTGTAAAATTTTGATTTCTAATGCCCTCTTTTAACTTTTCATTTGCTTCGTCAAGTAGCTTTGTGGAAACTATTTTATTTGCATTTTTCCTGGTGTTTATAGGAAAAGTTTGGTGGTTATATATCACTTTATGAGAAAGTGAAGAAATTAAAAAAAGTGATTTTAGGTGACAATTTGCTACAAAAAGTGACTTTAAGTGACCAATGAAAAAAAAAGTGATTTTAGGTGAAAAAAGTGACTTGGTGGGAACCCTGAACTTATAATTAAAGCAACAATTACTAAAAATTCCTAACCGCAAAAACGAACCGTTTTCAGAAAATCATGAAATAACTTTTTTTGAAAACTGCACATTTTTAATCTTAAACAATAAACATGTTCATTACATTTTATTTTCTTTCTTCTTAAAATGCCTATTTCCAAAAGAAAAAACGGTGCATGACATTTCCCGATTTTTCTTCAAAAAACAAAAGCTTTTTTTTTTTTCAAAAGGCTGCGGATTTTGGAATTCCGAATTTGGGGTCCCACTGTATTTCTTTAATATTTTCTACTTATTTTGAAGTATTATTACCATTTGTTATTGTAATTTGGGTTCGATAAACCTCCGAATATCGGCATTTTTTAGTGATCCAAAAAAGCAGAAAATTCAGTTATCCAGGATAGTGATGGTCCCGAGCATGCCGGATAAGAGGTTCTGTATTGTAATAATAATAAAGATAAAACTAGGGGTGAAACAGATATCCAGCAACTATATGGTACACGGCTAATTTTTAACTATTTGACCCGGCCACTGACTAAATTATCCGGTATCTGATCCAGTACTGAAGAAGGACATACGGTAGTAGTTTGGGGAGGATATTTTTACATTTATATCTTTCTAGAAAATTTTCAGTGCCAAATAAAAAGAAAAAATATATACCAAAATTTTGCGTGAAATAAAATTTTTGATATTTCCTCTCATTGATCAATTTTAACTTTCCAAGTAAAAATAACAGGTTATAACGTCAACTGAACAACCTTGTACTGAACATATATAGAATAAATTTAACTTAATTTTTGCACATTGCATCCCTTTTAAATAATAACAAGGCATTTCCCAATTTAAATAATAAAAGAGCACTCATAGAAAATGAATAGGCTCTTTCTCCAACTAGGTGGGGGAAAATAGTAATGAAATGTATCAGATACTAATAGCATTACTAGTAGCTTCAACTATTAAGATATTTTTCCTCGTGAACAGTAAATTGAGATAAAGAAAATTTTCTACACTACTCTCCTTTAACATTAACCACTTGTTTTTGAATTCCACTTTATTTTTACGTTAATTCTGCTTCTTCACGATACATAAGCTGCCTAGTGTCCTAAGCTGTAGAGTACAAGACTCCTGTGCCATAGAAAAGGGTTTAACTCCCAAGCAGGACATGGATGTTATTGATCAGTATAGTACTTGGACTCCACTTTAAACTGTAGGCACTCCAGCAATCTATAGGGACACTTTTCAAGCTCAGCCTGCGTTTAGTCAAATATAAGTTAAGTGCACTCAGTGGCATTGTGAGAAACTTTTGCAAGGAGGGGGATTCACTTGTTAACCTATGTATACATTCATACATATACACATTTGTATATATATTGTTTGTCTTCATGAGCAGCGGTGGACTGGCTATGTGGGCATTCGGGCAAATGCCTGGTGGTCCGGTCCTCCCTGGGCTGGTCACAAAATAATCTATCTATCTTTTTTTATAAAGTATACAGCTTTCACAATGTTAATAAAAAAAAGCGGGAACCAAAACCTTGCCGTAATCTGGGCTACAGAGAGTGCAATGCAGAAATGGGACAAAATCTCCAGGGTCTGGTCGTTGGGCTACATGTGGGAGGGGGGGGGGGGGATTTTTCAGGGCCAGATGGTCTGTATAGACAACTTAAATGGCTGCCTGAATTGCAAAATTTTGGGGACTGCAAAATTGCTTATATTTTATTTTTTTAATTTTGAAAATAAATAAAATACATCAGTTTTGTGCTTTTGGCTGCCACCTAAGTTGTATATATGGACGAGCTCTCGGGGGGGCTGGCTTGAGAAATTCTCAGAGCCAGTTTGTTTATACAGAAAATCTAGGTGGCCGTCTGGTGCGCAAACTTTTGAAATCCGCAAAATTGATTTTTTTTTTTTTTTTTTAGCTTTTGGAGCAGTGCCGGCAGGGAAGGCTAAGGCGGCGAAGCGATTGCCTCACGGCGCAACGCCCTAAAGGATGGCAGCTATTAACATATTATGTATTGCCCTTCTATGATAAATAAGAAAAATAAATCTGGCTTGTAGACAATATTATTCAAATATATATCTACAGATTTACTGACAATATTTTTAATCAATACAATCTACAAAATACCGATCTGAGAATTTCTCGCGGCCAGTTTTCTCGTGCGATTGCCGAGTTTATCTATTTTAAAGTATATTAAGAACAGATTAAGAAGCAATTTAACTAGGAACAAATTGAAATCATTTATGTTAATGGCATGTGAAAAAGACATATTAGTAAAGCTTGACATGGAAAGTCTAATAGATGATATAGCAAATAAGAGTACCCTTTTAAAATACTAAATGGCCTTCAAAACGAAAATAATTTTTAAGCAAATATTGCAATGTATATTTGATTGTGGGTGTTTTTTTTTTTTTTGCAACCTGTTACTATTTGTATGTTATAGTTACAGTACTGGAAACCAGAACAATAAACATTTCTTTTAACTATTTCGTAACTAGAGCTAATTTTTACTCGATTTTAATATGCTGATTGCAGCACACTCAATACAGAAAGAATACGATGGCTACATAATTTTTCTTGTTGTTCTTCAACTCTTTTCATATAAATTACTGCAATTTTGAAAGCCAAAATTCTTTTTAAAATGCTATTAAAACTCGTTGTTGTCATTGAGTAAATTTTAAAAATTTCGGGGGAGGGATGCATAGTATCTGATTAGCATTCATTTTCTGTTCCCTGGAGTGTTCCACCCCCCCCCCCCCCCCCAAAGGCTGGTCTGTTTGAAATATGCCCTGGCCAAATTTTCTTCCCAGTCCGCCCCTGCCATTGTTCATGAGGATTATGATCATAGACAAAAGATAAAATTAGACAGTGTGTTTGAGTAGTCTTAAATTTGGTTAAACAGAGCTAATTTTGCTTCAGATGGTGACAGAAGCACCAAATTAAGGTCTTCCCATCCCTAACTCTTTTTTTTTTTTTTCCTACTTCAAAATTTGCTGATTGCTGCTTTCTACCTTGCTTAAAAAGAGCATGCCATTTGGCTTTATAAATATAGTATGTAATTATGATCACTTTTATCCCTTCTTTCTACATCATCCAGAGCGCAAGATGATCAGTCATTGGGTTGCAACCAAACAACCAGCATGAAATGTAGAAACACAATTATTATTCCTGCCTCTACTTTTTTTTTCTAATTTTTGGTAGAGATCTGCAGTTATATTAGATCATAATTTGCCAGATAGGTTTAATTCATATTTTTGTCAAATAAGTCATTGGGTTACAACCAAACAACCAGCATGAAATGTAGCAACACAATTTTTATTCCTGTCTCTACTTTTTTTTCTAATTTTTGGTAGAGATCTGCAGTTACATTAGGTCATAATTTGCCAGATACGTTTAATTCATATTTTTGTCAAATAATTTAAATTCTTCACTCAGTTTGTTCTCACTGTAAAACAAATAAACACACATATACATGCACAAACATGTACGTATCAGTGTGTTGTAGCGTAATAAACAATTTAGTGTAACCTTATTTTTAATATTTACATTTATGCAGCTATTTTCTTAAAAACTTTAAGTAATCTGAATTTAAGTGTATTTAAAAGTAAATAACCTACCTGTCATAATTAAAATATATGTGCTTAGTGCTTGGCTAGTTAGAATAAGTAGGGTCAGTTGGGGTAATTGTAAACGCTTTTTCAATGTTTTAACTTTTGACCCTTCCCTACCTCTTGAATGAATTCAGAGATAAAATTGTGAGCATTGTAGACACTACTGTACTTCTTGTGAGTAAATGTGTGCAAAAATTTTGACTTTATGACTATTTGTTAGCAAATGAGCTCGTGTTTACAATTACCCCAGAGATCTGGGGTAATTGTAAACAGTGATTTATTTTCGAATAAGGTTGATGCAAATGGAAAATTGTTTCATACACAGTCTTCTTGAAGACTTAAGAAGTTCCGGAGCAATGCTTCTCAATCTGCGGCCAACAGGCCGCATGTGGTCCGCTGAATTATGTTATGAGTTGGCTCAGATCATTTAAAGAAAAATATCTTGCAAAAAATGACCACAAAACACCGAAAGTGAAGCACAACTAGCCGTGGTCAACGCTTGGGAAGGTGACCACCTCCCGCGACTGATTCCTCTGAGACCAAGTGCGCTTAAGGGAGCTGTGTAGTGTGCACGTAAAATACGTCGTCGCTACAAATGTCCACCAAGTTAGAAATAATTTCCGCTGAAGGACCAACCTAGGTGATGATCTCTCATCTGGGAGTTGGTTCAAAATCTTTAAGCCCCTCTGAGCCAAGTGTACTTCATTCTACCGGAGCTGCTCATTAATAATCAGTAGTTTCCTTAATTCATGGTTGCCCTACAAGGGGGGCTTGGATTTCCAAGTGGCATAAGCAAAAAAAACAAGTTATGTAAAATAGACACAAAAGTGTAATTTACATCAAAACATAATACTTATTGAACCCCCAAATTTTTGGAAATATGATAAATTTAAGTGTTTACAATTACCCCATAGTGCGAAATATATGGGGTAATTGTAAACACCTAACTTGCACATGAAAAATAACAGGGAAGATTAAATTCATAACTAAATGTTTTTAGCAGCATTCCATATGACAAATAAAAATGTTTGAAACCGCTTACATCGCATTTGTAGATGAGCTGGAGAGGAAAATGTAAGATCACTAAATTTTGTTAAACAACTTTTTTCACCGTGCTATTTTCAAACAATAGTGACGCCTGCACAGTTGTTTCGAAACTTATGAAACTGTTTCAATGTCTTCCCTATGTTGCCAGGTTACCACTCACAGGCAGATAAGTTTTCAAAGCCACCACAAGTGTAGTTATGAAGCTTGTTTACAATTACCCTAACTGACCCTACACGTTGAAAATTTTGAAAGTAATGGATATAATGATTCGAAAGAAAAAAACTCTTGGAATTTTACCAAAAAAAAAAGAAAGAAAGAGCCCTGGTTTCATTTAATTTCCTTAGTCCTTTATTGTGCCCCTCCTTTAGTACAATTAAGGACTGCCATATCAGCACTAGTCTCTTTTTATCAAGATCATTATTTTTAATTTTATTAATATTGTTTAACTTTCATTGATGAATCGTATTAATAGAAAGGAAAGAAGTGTGAAACTTTGTATTTTTAAATGTCTTATTATATTTTTATTTCATCCATATTAAGATATTTTTAAGCTATAACATGAAGGAAAATATGTAATCTTTTTTCCTATTATTTAACTCCCATTTATTCATTTAATATTTGCTTTTGAGTAATTCAAAAAATAACTGTTGATGGTAAAAATTAAAATCTTTAAAAAAAAAAAAAACATCACAAAATAAAAATAGTTTTTTTATCACCAGAAATGTCAAAAAGATTTTATTTTATTTTTAGTTTTCTTCGTCCATGAAATATAAAAAGAGTTATGACTACAAATCAAAATTAAGTTTTCCATAGCCTTATAACATTGACTATTTTTGAACATAAGAGATTGATTGTTTGAGTGGTATTATTCAGTAAATTTCAAGTATTTTGTTTTTCACCTGCAAGAAAGAGCTTCAATCACTTTAATTTGCAAACTATTGATTATGATGTAAATTTTTTATTTAATTTAAAAATTTTATAATTGCTTTTGTTTGGCAACAACTAAAAAGTAAAATACTTTTCTTATGGTATAAAATACTGTAATATCAAATTACAACATTAATACTTAAAAATTAGATGCAAGTGTGAGATATTGCAAAAAATATCTTTCTTTGTTTATTTTTATCTTAATTCAGATTCAAAATTTCATTTTAGGGAACATTTTTGTTATGATTCACTTAAGAACGTGTTTCTCCTGTGTTTTTACACTTTCATGTTAAAAAAAATCTTGAATTACAAAGCATATTAAATCATTTTTTGAAAGTATTTAAACCTTATTATTGTTTTGTACCCGACTTTTGTCAGTTCTGCTTTTTGATTCAATTGCATGAGTACAAGTCTTATTTAATTTAACATACTTAAAAAAATTTCAAATGTTCCCTGCATAACAGGAGAATGTCCCTAAATAGTAATACCTTATAATGATATATTGAAGATCTTAATTTACATCTTCTAAAAATTTATACCTTTATTTTCTGGAATTAAAATTTAAGTTGATTGTTAAAGTATGAGTTAAACCATTTTTTTTTTATAAGAGTAAACAATATTAAATCCTGTTTTCAGATTTTCTTTTTTGAGCTTCTGTGCTAGAAGTATTTTATGTGCATAATTTTTAGTTTGAAGGCTTTCAATGCATGATACACAATTTTGGCAACATTACAAAACCAAACGATGAAACAAATTAGTTAGCAACAGAAGTTTTTACTTAATTTTATTGCAATAATAATTATTTTCCTACATCACGTGTATGTATAAAATAATTTGCCTTTAAATAAAACTATATGTGATTTATAAAGCGGTTAAATAATAATAATTTTAAAATACTGAATTACACTTTTTTGTTTTGTGAAACTTGCTATAAAATATTTTATACAAATAACTACACATATAAGAATTTAAAAGTTCCTTAAACCTATACTTTTAGGAAAATACTTTTAAGTTAACCATAGGTTAACCACAAGACCTTTTATTTTTAAAGTTTGGTGGGGTTTTTTTTTTTTTCAAATTCTGTACAAATAAAAACAAATGTTCGATGTTGTATTTTATGTGTTGCATTATTAAAATGCGGATTTAAGCATACAGATGTTTTTTAAAAATGTTTTTTGATACATAAGTAAAACATGTTTGTGATTTATTGTTTTGAGGTTGTACTGTATAAAAAAAATAAATAAATACGTAACATAACTGAAAGCAAATTGCCATTGTTTTTTGTAATGTAAATATCAATAACAAAAAATAATTTTTTACACCCAGGGTCAATGTCTAAGATTGTATTCATGAGATTTCTCTTTAATTAATTACTTTCCACTTCCAATGTTTCTTAACTTCTTTCAATGAATAAATATACACACTCACAGGTAATTAGTAAACATTTTTTCATGATATAAGATACTTTGTTACTGTAAAACTTAGAACAGTAACGAACTAAATACATGTTCAAATCAAAATGTACAACTTACTTTACTTTCACATGTCTAACACCAGGGAGTTATTTGATTTTTCTTTGTATTTATGTTTTAACATTAATTTACTCACGTTTTTTCCTATAAATAAAGGCATAGTAGTTTTCACTAAAGTTCCTGATCTTAATTAACTCAATCGAAAGAATTATCACCATAGGCATAGTTTTTCTCTTTTTTTTTTTCCCCTGAATGAAAGGAAGCAACTTTATCAACAGATATTCAAAAACGATTCGGTATCTAAAAAAATATTGTTAGAAAATAAGGTATTTCACATCAAAATAGAAAACAAGGTACTATTGTTCACAAAAATTCTATAAAGCTACCAATTTTAAGAGAATATAAAAATTCACGAAGAATTTACAATTTCTTTAGATTTTTTATTAATAATCAACCTTGGAACTGTATTAATTTCATGCGAAAATCAAACGTTTAACTTTAAAATACTAAATTTGCAACTAAAGATAACATATACATGAATAACTTACCGGGATATATTGGCTCACTTCATTATAAGAATCAAATTATTCATCACTAAAACTACATTGGGACTCATGCATAAGAAAAGTTCAAATTGAAGCTTGTCACAAATAAATGACATTTATAAATAATTAAGAACAACATTCGATGCGAATTGTATACAGAACAGAAACATTTGAGAATTGGAAGAGAAATCGATGAATGATATCAAAACAAAGATGAAGAGCGATAGAGATGAATATTTCGTAGAAAAACAAATAGTAAGCTGAAAAAAAATTTTTACGTTTACTTAAGGTACAGCGAAAAAAACATTCATTCCGAATTCAAAACATTAAATATCAAGAAGCTCATTCTTTCAAAATCAACAGCTATAATTTACAAATTATTTCATCGGATCTCGTCCCATTCGGGTGGACGTTAGTTCACATCCACTGCAAATGGGCAAATTGGTGACGTTACGCCAGGGGGCGTGCAGCTCTGACGTCACTCTGTTTGCGTTGAGTGTGTGAGAGAGTATAGTTTTTGATTCTAACAGATCTAAGGAAATTAACGTTCCAGATAAGAGGAGTTTGCTCTCGTTTATTATTGTTATTAAAGCAATATAATTTTTTTTTCAATAAAAACTTCGTATTTTTTTTTTACTTTTTTTACTACTGTTAATTTTTTTTTAAAAACTTTGTGTATTTTTTTTCAATAAAAATAAGGAATATTGGGAAATGCACGATTTTTTTTTCAGTTCATTTTTCTGAGATAATTTAAATCACCTCCAACTAGTTTAAAAAAATTATTGTGTGTAGCATATTTTAAAGGAATTGATGACAGAAATAATTTGAAAATACTTTTGATTTAGAATATGAGATTGTTCATTAAAACTTTGTCAAAATGCAACCAAACATTAAGTTGAAGTATGAATATGATTTTTAAAAAAAATCATATACATTTGTTCATAATTCTTTATTTCTTTTTAATTGCATAAATCCCAAACAAATTAAAATTTGAAATCACATTTGACAAATTTGAAAAAAAAAAAAAAAAAACAAATTGGATTACTTAAACGCAAAAAAAAAAAAAAAAAAAAAAACTAGGTGCGAAATTCTCATAAATAAGAAACAAATTAAAATTGCAATCACATTCGACAAATTTTAAAACAAAACAGCAAAAACAAATTGCATTAGCATCAAACAAGTTTGAATCTACAGCAAAATCTTTGTAGGAAAAGAATTTGTGCTACATAAAAGTACCACATCATGCATCATGTAATCATGCAACAGATACTTGCATACCAAGCTGACATTCAATCCTTGGAGACTTTCAAAAAAATTCAAGATTACTGAAAAAAATATGAAGGATACAATTTTTGAAGGATTAGAAATTTTAAGGATCAAATGAACTGAAGAATTAAAATTGCAACGCACATACCATTTGAAAAATAAATCAATGGATCTCTAACAAACAAATCCAAATTTTTTTTAAATTGATAGTAAAAAAACCAAATACAATGTACAAAGTATATAAAGCAAATTTGTGTGCACATTTTTTTTTCTTTTGAACACTAGGCAAGACCATATTTACAAAAGCAATAAACAATATAAAAACATTCTTGTAGAAAGAAAAAAATATATATATCGACTGAATACAATCGAGCAGAATACTCAAAGATGAAAAATATGAAGCAATAAAAATATAATTAATTAAACGTCTAACAGCGAGCATTAATGAAAATAAGTCTCTATATATGAATAAACTTAGAGAGACGGGGGAGGGGGGAGGGGAATAAAAAAGGGGGCGCAACTTTATTTCAATTAACAATTAAGCAGAACATCTTAGCACCAAACCAAAAAAGCTTGGTACAAATGGTGCCCCCCTTTATTAACTGATTTACTTTAATATTTACGAAATCAACTATCAATGCTGGTTTTTTTTTTTAAAAAGGTAAAAAATCCAACTTCTTTCCAAATGTTTTCATTAAATTTAGACACTATTTAAAAATGCGAAATTCATTTAGTCCAGAAAGTACAATCAAAGCTTGAGTTTAAAAAAAAATGTTGTAAAGTAATGCCACTTCTAAAAAATCAGTGCATCTTTTCGTGTAAATATTTGTTATGTGTATTTCCTTATACATTAATCTACAATGCATTCAGAGTATATTGTTGTAAAAAAGATTGCACAAAACGTTATAAAATTGAAAAAGTCAACTGCTACACTGATAGCATAATCTTTACCACTTGAAGAAGTAAGTAAACGTAAATCAATAATTTCAAGAACACAGGGCCAGCGAGAACCAGAGGCAGCAAGGTGCTTGCCTCACAGCGCAGCTTCCTTAAGGGGGCGGCAATTACTATCTAATCAATTTATTAGGTAGTATTACGCTTCTAATGAATAAGAAAATAAGTATGTCCTATGGGGATCTTGATATATATATGTGTATTCAAATGAAAGCAAAATTACAAAAAAAAAAAAGAAGGATTGAATACCACATAAAACTTAAACTTTGAGTGCAATTTTTTTTCACACAAAAACAGCACAATATCAAGAATAACTCCTGAACTATTTTTTTCATCTTCAAAATTAAAACCAGCCAGTAAAATTAAAACCTTGATGCAGTTTTCTATAATAACTGCATCAGGGCTAGAATTTAACTAGCACTTCAGATAATTATCTGAATTATCCAATTATCTGTAAGAAGAAATATAAAATATAAAGCACTTTAAGATAAAAAGAATTTTTAAAAAATTCACTGCTTAAACAGTAACAATGTCAAAAATATAGCAGTAATTTTGGGAAGGTAACTTATAAAATATAAAATTATATATGAAGGCATTATAATTTTATACTTTGCACTTAGTGCATCAAACTTTTCAATTAAGGTCTCGCACAAGTAAAGTTTATGAACATGTTTATTATAATAATGCCCCGATACATTATTATATTATAAGGAAACACAACATAAACCTCAAATTGTCCTACAATGGTAACAAACTGACATCTAATATCTAGGGAAAATATGCAATTAGATCACAGTAAAACCTCACAAACTCACTCCTTTCAAAATAAATGAATAGACAATTACATAGTACATAAAAAAATTTCATTTTTTAACATCATTCTGAAAAAATACACAAAGCTTTAGCTACTCTTCCAAAGATGTTAATGAATCTAAAAGGCTCTTACTGCTTAGGGAGCTCTGAAGGAAAGCTCTTGTTAGATAGCAAAAAGCAATGTTTAATTTTAACAATTTATTAACCCAATATTCCTTATTTTCATTCAAAACAAAAATGTGTGTTTTATTGAAAAACACACATTTTTATTGAAAAAAACGCACAAAGTTAAAAAAAAAAAAATAACAGTAGTAAAAAAAAGTAAAAAAAAAAATTACAAAGTTTTTATTAAAAAAAATATTATATTGCTTTAATAACAATAATAAATGAGAGCAAACTCCTCTGATCTGGAACATTAATTTCCTTAGATCTGTTAGAATCAAAAACTATACTCTCACACACTCAATACAGAAAACGAAAACGGGAAGTCCACGCGCAGGCGGCTTTAACAGAGTGACGTCAGAGCTCCACGCCCCCTGGCGTGACGTCACCAATTTGCCCATTTGCAGTGGATGTGAACTAGCGTCCACCTCCGATTCGAAGGCAAGTCCTGAGCATTGAGTCTCATCTATAAGCGGGGAACGGGCCGAAAACATGGCGCGATTTTTCCACCGCTGTCAGATGGCGCTAGAGTAAAATGTCTTGCCGTTTGATCAAGTAGGGAAAGAGAAATTTCGTTTGACCCCGAGTATTCGGAGAAAGGTAGCGGAATATCAGCTCGTTTTGGCGGCAGCGGCCAGGCGGTTCGGGCGTTCGGGCACGCATTAGTCTCTCGTTGTTCCAACAATTGAAATTATTATTTGCAATATTTTATTGCATTTTATTATAAGTTAAACATATAATCAGAAGGTTATTTCAGTATCTTATTTTATGTATTTTTTGCTTCCGTAAAAAAATCACTGTAATTAGCTAGTGACTAGATAATTTAAGATTAAAAGAGGGGTAGCAGACGGTCAGCTGGTATTCGTGCCATAATGAATGCGAGGAAAATTTCGGGGCCAGGGGGCACTCCCCCCCCCCCCCACCCCGACCCTCTTAAATGGAGGGAAGTAAAAACTCATTGTACGTTGCATTAAAAAAACAAAATACATGTACATACGTAGAAATACATTAAATTATTTTCCAAGTAAGGGGGGAGGTGCAACTGATCCCCCTAATACAACGGGTCTGTTGGGAACCCGATTTTTGAACTCCGCACGTCGTGTCTTTTGTCTAACGCTTACTGTACTTCATTATTTATACTCTTAATAATCTGGAATCAGTTAGTTCATAAACTTCAGGAATGTAAATGTTTTTGAGCGGCTTCCAATACACCACACACACACACATGCTTTTTTATATATAAATATATTGAGGCGATGCCCCCTCCCCTAACCAGAGCAATGGCGCCCGCACCTATGAGCGATGACCTTTTTCAAAATTCTGCTAAGGGGCCGTCCATAATTGATGTCACGCTTTTTTCCCATGTATTTGACCCCCTCCCCCCTTTGTCACAAAATGTCACACTTCAACATACCCCTCCTCCTTTGTCCCATATGCTACGCTATGTTGCATAAGCATGATGTCCCACTTATTTTTACTCCCTCCCGTCCCCTTGTCCCAATTTCACGACCCCCTCCCACCCGAAGCGTGACATCATTTATGAATGATCCCTAAACTCCTAGAAATGGACCCCATAAAAACCCAATCTAAAATAATATATATATATACATATCAGTGGCGTCACTACTCGGGGGACCCTTTTGTTGAATGTTGAAGGTGGCACCTAATGCTATTTCAACGCATTATAACTGCAAATAAATGTAGTGAACTAAAATTTGCACAAATAAATAAAATTGAATTTCTTAAGATTCTTTTTTGCACGATTGAAAATATATAAACCACAAGTTTATACAACACAACAAATGTGGAGTTTTTTTTTTTTTTTTTTTGCGTGTAAAGGGGGTGTGTCCCACAAATTACAAATTACCGCCCCGGCAGGTGGCATTCATGATAGGAACGCCAATGTATATATATATATAACACACACGTATATATATACATATATACATCGCTCATCGAGGGAATGATCACCCTATATATATACATATAGGGGATGGGATCATTCATAAATGATGTCACGCTTCTTCGAGGGGGTAGGGGGGTTCGTGAAACTGTGACAAAGTGTGACAAGGGCAGGGGAGGGGGTGACAAAAAGAGTGATAGCATGCTTATGCAACACAGCGGTATTTGTGACAAAGGGGGGTAGGGAGGGTCCTTTGAGGTGCGACACTTTGTGCCAAAGGGAGGAGGGGGCCAAATATATGGGAAAAAGCGTGACATCATTTATGAACGATCCCTAGGGTGATCGTTCAACATTCCACCTATGAGCGATGGTGCGTACCCAGAAATTTTTTTCGGGGTTAGGGGCACCTGACTTCGACACACATATATGTCAAAGCAAGTTTCCGAGAAGTTAAGAATATATGCTAAATTGAAAAAAATTCGGGATTTCGTAGGCGGGCGGGCCCGAGGGCCCCTGTCTGGATACGGCTTTCGCGGTGCACTCCCCCCAAGCGATGACCCCTCTCGAAATTCGGCTCACCTTCACCCTTCGTAAACAACCCCTTAAAATTTTCTATGCAGCAATCGGCAACATGTCCCCCCTCAATAATAATAAAATTACACGTTAATTTAAAGCACAAATGAGCAAAATTTTGCTCATTTGTGCTTTAAATTAACGTGTAATTTTATTATTATTGTTTTCTTGCACAAAGTTAAATTATTTTTATGTCCCCCCTCCTTCCTTACGTGTGCGGAATGTACTATATTTATGTATATACCATTTCCGCTCCAAGAGGATGGTGCATCCCCCAAAACGATGTTCCCTTCAAAATTCAACAAAGCCCCTCCCCCCAAAACGACCTCTATAAAAATTTTAATGGAGCAATCTGTGCCATGACCCCAAAGGGCACCCCTAATAAATATATACTTACCCCCCAATTGTTCACCCCTGAAAAAAAGAAGCCTCCCCCACCCCTTAAAAGAAGCAAAGACACCTAAAACAATCCCCTTAAAAACTTCAATGGCGTGCGGTTTGCACAATACCCACCACCACTGGAGCTCGTATCCTTTTTTTGTGGGGGAGGAGGACCTGACTTTGACATACTTATGTTAGGGAAAGTCTCAGGGAGGAATACATGTTACATCACGGAAAATTTCTGAATTTCGCGGGGCGTGGGGGGGGGGGGTTGCGTGGGTCCCCCTCTGGATACGGCCTTGGAGAGGGAGGGTCCGCAGCTTTTGGGGAGGGGTGCGTTATCACATTTAATGGACATGTTTTTTATTTAACTTTACATTAAAGTTGAAACCGTTTTTAGTTAAATTAAAGTTACAATTAGCTTTGCAAGGATGTCTAAACGCCTAGTTTATTTCCGGAAAAACCGGTCAGCCCCTCTCCCCCCGGGAATTTAAAGCAATATCGGGAAGTTTCAAATTTCTAAAAACTGGGATCGGTTTTTTTTTTTTTTTGAAATAGTAATTTTAACACATCAAAAATAAATACATTTTCATAAAATTTTTCTTATAATAGAATTATTTTCCCGAACATTACTGTTAAAGCATTTTAAAACAGACAACATATTTATTTCGTAATGTTGGTACCTGTAAAAAATGTTTCTGTTGAGAATGAAAAAAAAGGAAGTTGTTAATATTTTTTATTTACTTAGGGATCATTCATAAATGATGTCACGCTTCGAGGGGGGAGGGGGTTTCGCGAAATTGTGACAAAGTGTGACAAGGGGAGGGGAGGAGGTAACAAGAATTGTGACATCATGCATTATGCAACATAGCGTGACGCGTGACAAAGGGGGGAGGGGATCCGCTGAAGTGTGACATATTGTGAGAAAGGGGGGTAGGGGTCAAATATATGGGAAAAAAGCGTGACGTCATTTATGAACGTCCCCATTGTGAAACTTGATAGTTGTTAAAGTCATCAATAAAAAACAAAATAATACATAAAAATATTTAAAACCTGCCTTTAAAAAAAAATTTGAAACGTATAATAGTGCTTTAAACAGTGTTTCTTGTCAAAAAATTACCCCTCCAAATGTGTCGTTAAAGTTGTAATAAAATGCTATGAATAAAACAGATATATTATTGCTTATAATAATTTAAATCAACGAGTAAAGAAAAAAAAATATTTTGAAGGTTAATCTTATTTTCTGGAAAGCAACCAAATCAAATAAATTTTTAGAATCAATAATACTGCAATAAAAAAGCCTATTGAATTTACTAGTTAATTTTCTCAATTATAGATTTGATATAAAATGTTATGTTTGACACTTGGTCATGTATGTAAAATAGAAATAATAAAGCGTTACAATGTTATATGTTCTGTAACAATATTTTAAGTCTGAAAACATCTCAAAATTCCCAATGTTCCCAAATTTTCCAGTTTCTTCCCGAAAATTTACGGGCTTTTTGCATCTCTAGTTACAATCATAGCAAACCGAAACCATCCGTAGCAAACCGAAACCATCAGTAGCAAACCGAAACCATCAAACTAAAATGAACCAAATATAATAAAAAGAAATCACAAACACATTCTGAATCTAAAAGTAGTCCATGATCCTATAACCAGCTTCTCAAAAATTGACTATATCGATTTAAATACTCTTAAAAAAACCCTTTTAAATAATTTTATTTGTAACACCAAATTATGTTGCGAATCACCCTCATGGCAAGACATTTTACATGCGCGCCATCTAGCGCCAGTGAAATCGTCCGGACAAACTTTTACTATGGAGATTCGTCTCCTTCTTTTTACTCCGTGGTCGTGAGCTTTGACGCTGTTTCTGCCACTCACGATCGCGGGAGATAGGCGTGGTTTGTAGATCCCGACGTCATCCTGTGACGTTTTCGTCTACCCGTCGATCAAAAGTGTTTCTGGCGCTCTTTGAACGACAGTAGATCGCCATCGTACTCGCGTTCGCTGATCGTGTGGTCTGGAGCTGACGATCACAGAGCGATCGCGGCGACCAGACATGAAATAGGCGTTAATTTGACTGAAGTGAAGCTTATGAAGATAATTCGTGTTTTCAAACACAGCATTCTAACATCCCTCTGCCCCCTCCCACTCCCCTCTTCCTCTTATTACTTAAAATATTGAGATGAATATTAGAAATTGCGTCGCTAGTAATAGTTAATCAATTTGTTAAATGCAATTATGCTACACATATAAATTTTAAAAATATCTACTTAAAAGCAAAGTAAAGTTATTTAACTGAAATTATGTATTTTAATTAAAATGCTACACCCCCCCCCCCTATTAAAAATGTTATTATTCATAAATCAGATCAATGAATCATATTTATTTTTATTAAAATAAATTTGATACATTTGCTTTTTTTTTTATTTCGGCCATTCCTTCCTGAAAGAAGCCGAATATCCGGTAATTTATTCTAGGCCGAAGCCGAATATTAAAATTTCTAGAAAATCGTTATAATAGAAAGTACTTGTCAAATTAGCTGTATTCATCAAGTAAAACACCAATTACACACATTAATCTAAGATATATGATTTAATTCTGTTTGTTAAGAGTCTAAAACTATCTAAAATTGATATATTTTCTGTATTGTTTTGAATGCAATAAAACAGAGAATTTCAGCTACAAGTGGAATAGAAATGATAGGTTTTAATGTTAGAATTAGCATTATTTTACTAATTATTTAATTCAAATTAAAGAAATACAATTGCTCAGTAAACTTTTAGCTCAAAATAATTTTATGAACATATTTTAAACGTTATAACAGTCAATATTTTGATTTTATGGGTGTTTTTACATACCTATTTTTAAAAGATCTATTGAGATTTAGTGCATTTGCCTGGAACATATTTTTATTTTCAAAAACCCCAATAACTTATGCTATAAGATTCAGGATATATTCTAAGCTTTTTACATTTCTTTCTTACCCAATGTTTACTATAAATCAATCTACCCAAACAAAGTCCACTTTGTTAATGATAACAAAATAAAAGTCATATTCTTCATCAAGATTCAGCTTTTGGGAGCAAATATTAAGTATAAAATACAATTTTATAGCTTTAAATTGTTTAGTCAAACCTAAAAACAATGTTTTAAAAAAGTAGTTTTTTTTTTTCAAATTCTTTGTATTTATTAAAACTATATGCTAATGTATTCTTTTGCAATTACTATAATAATATTTTAACTGTTCAAAATCTACTAATTTTTAATAAAACCGCCATTGACTTCAGTATTATATTTTATGTATCTTACCATAAAGTACAGTAAAATCTCGTTACAGCAAACTGAAACTACTTTGTTGAATGGAATGTTCCTTGCAACGGAATATACATTATCCTGTTTTAGAGTTTAAAACGGGTCTAAAAATTTGCTTCGTTGCAATAGAAATTTCGTTGTATCGACATTATACTGTATATTTATTATCAAACTTAAATGAAATAGTTCATTTGTTTTGAAATCCCTTTGCGAGAAAAGAACATATATTGTAAAATCAATCAGGAGGAAATAGGGAGACGGGTAAAATGGTCCATGGGGTAAAATGGACCACCCCCCTATTATCTATATTATTACTTTCTTCTAATGTTTCATATTTGGTACATATATGGTAGCATTAAAATAGTGATAATTACTTTGCGACTGTATATCTAGGTGACAATTTAGCCGCATTGTTCTAGAAAGTTAATTTGTGGTTAGCAAAAGTAAATATTTTCATCAAAACATATATTATTTTCCTCATTTAAGAGTTATAATTTGAAATATATTATGCAGCACAATAAAAAGATAACATCATGTATTATTATATTCAATGTAACTTTTTTTGGACAATTTTTGTTAGACTTCCACATAGGGTAAAATGGACCGTGGTCCATTTTACCCCATTTCTGTATTCCATGTACTTTTACTAGTTGATATCATGTGTGTAATTGAAAATTGATAAGCTATTTATTTTTAATGAGTGAATTAATCAATGATTCATGTAATGTGCATTTGAAAATGTTTTAAGTGTATTATACTTTCAAATTTCAAAATTAATCCTAATTAGACCTAAAAGAAATGTAAACATTCATTTAGTTTTAATCCTTGTTTCTTCTGATTTAGAATTCATTCAGTTAATTTTGAATATTTGCAATTTTACAAATATTGAATTACAACATGCTATAATTAAATATTTCTATAAAATATTATATATCTTTCAGTTTATAGCTAAGCTACAGATTATATATAAATTGAGATAAAATGTTAAAAGGTACAACTGGCAATACAATAATTTCACAGATCATGTACTTAAAGTAAACAAAAATATTCAAATGATATAACTTATATCATAATTAGGTCATTACAAAGAATATATTTTCATTCCATCATCATTTAAGTTATTACAAAGAATATATTTTTTATTTTTCATTATTTCATCATATATATCTGTGCCACATGAAGTTATGGAGAGGGCAGTATAAAATGCTCAGGATGATAAAAACTCTATTCATCCAGCCAGCAACATTTAGTCAAACATTCCACACACAACCCTTCTACGTTATATACAAAAGTATAAAATTTCTAAATGAATGGAACTAGAAAGTGGTAATAAATCAGCCATTAGATTTGCTTGAAACTAAACGCATAAACATATATCTTCTAAGGAAGAAGAAATTAATCTTCCAAACCCCACGGTGCCACAAAAAAACAGCAGACTTTCAGTGACACAAAACGTTTTTGGCATATCATTTGTAAATTTCAATGTGCGTTAATTTTATGTTTTATACGCATAGACCAATATAATATTCCTTTATGTTTTGCACTGATAAAGAATGTACTACATTAATTAATTTTAAAAAAAATATTACCTGTGGTCCATAATACCTCATACCATGGACCATTTTACCCCAGGTTCGGGGAGACATTGTCCACTTTCTCACTTTCTATTTAAAAAATATGCACTCTAATTAATTTTGATTGAGTACATTATAAAATCTAATATATAGGTAATGTGCTTGGATATTTTCAGGGTTAAAAAAACATTACTTTGAGTGTAAGCACTCAAAATTGTCAAAAGTGGTCCATTTTACCCCTGTCTCCCCTACATTATTATTGAAAGTATGAAAATATACATTAAAAAAAAATATTTTCTAAATTTATTGCATGAAGAAAATTTGAATAACAAAGGCCACGTAAGGCATCTTTATCTTTTTAAAAACCATTGACAATTTATCATAAAAAAGCACAAGTGAAAAAACTAATATATATATATATATATATATATAAAGTTCCATTGATAAAGTTTTTTAAGTTCCATTGATTCAGCTCCATCAATGAGGTTATTATTAAAATTCAAGAATTTTTAATCAGAACAAGTATTATTCACAATCTTCTGAAACTTTGTCTTAGACATTGAAATAATTTATTCACTCTAACTAACAGATGTATTCATTCTGCATACAAATGAAATTTTCAAAGTACTTTGTCATGAAAGAACATTCATTTTACATGAAAAATATAATTTTATTTACAATATTTATACAATTTACCCTATAACGTGTAGTTTTACATTTGAATACTTATTTGTGTACTCAGATGTAGAACTATACATCATTTTTTAAGCTGTCACATGTAAAATTCTTGTGCTAAAATGTGTGTTCGTACAGCAGTACAGTGTTAATTCCGCAAAGGTAAACAGAAACACGTTGAAAGTAAGATTCCGATCAGTTTTCCATTGGTCGAATTACTAATGAGAGGGAAGAACCGGCTCCCCGGATCGACTGTCGTTCCTTCGATCGCTTGTATCGTTCCGCTGCACCGAGAAACACTTTCAACGCGAGAATCGATCAGCAGGGGAAAATCGCTCCGTTCGTCGATCGACCTATCGCTCTCTGATCGCGAGTGCCAGAAACAGCGTCTTGGTTTTCTACGGTGAGATCTGGACTGGAGCATAAATGTTTAAACCGGGAAGAGAAGAAGAGGTGTTCTTAGGCAGGAGTGTAAAGACTAGCAGGGGAAAAACAAGAACGACCATTATTTGATTTTTTGCTTTCATTCATAATTTAACATTTATCCAATGCAAATAGAAAGCTTTAAAAAAACAGTTAATGGAATTAAAAACTGAAGCATCCTGAATCATTTTCATGATTTCTCAAACAATGTTGTTTTTCGGCTTGAATACTATACGATATCTGGAGTGACATCTTCCCTAGCATTAACAGAGGGAGCGGGAGGCATCTTATTATGAAACCGCAATGCGCGGTAAACCCTGTGAGGTGCGATCATGGGTGCGATCTAGATTCCAGCAACCTTTTTTCTCTGGTGTCTACCCACTTGTTTACAAACAAGTGGGTAGAATTAGAGCCTTATAGGAGCCTTAGGTAGAATTAAAGCCCCCCTGCTGGATCGTACTAAGAAGAGACACCCTTTTCCCCCATTGTCTGCGTGCTACTTTCTTCGACTTCATTAAAAATTGAGTGCTGTCAATCAGGGGGGTAACAGCCGTCATATTGGGGCTTAGTTTAACAAATCTGCAAAGCTCTTTTAACACTATGCATTCGTATTTTTTCGTTTTTTATTTTCAATATTTATTGAAATTATCATTTTAACCAATGAGAATTGATTTAAATATTAATAGTTGTTATTATTGTTAACATTGTTATTTACTTCTTTTTGATTTTAGTGATATTTTTTGCGTTAAATTGTCTTATTTTATTGCCCCCCCCCCCTTCTTTTTGTTTAGTTTTACAGGAAAGTTAAGTTTTTAAAAAAGTACTTACAATTCCCTGGACCTAAAGCTTTTAATATATTTATAATAAATGATGCTATTAACATAATTTTACGCATTTCAGGATGTTTCAAAATTTGTTTGATTAATAAAAGATCTTAGTTTCAATCCGTAAATTTCACTCTATTTTTGAATCATTAAATTTGCATTTAGATAGAAATTTCTCTTTTCAGATTAATACTGAACAGAACTAAGGGGCAATTCATGTGAAATCATCCAGGCCATGTTGCTCAACGTTTTTGATTTTTTTTAAATTTTGCTAGTCAATTTATTGTTATCTTGAGACCCCAAAACAAGAGTTTAAAAGTTTTTTAATTCTTGAAAATTTTTATTACAGCCCTTTTCAAGTCACATCTTTAGTGGTTTTTCATGAAAATACTGCTTTACATAAATCTTTATAACTTTTTTATTTCTGAATATTTCAAAATGATTTAAAAACCATTATATTCCGTAAGAAATGAGAAAAATTGTTTTCGGTTTCTTGTTTGATATATTTTTTTAAAAATTCGGAAATGTTGTTTGAAAATACCATTTTCAAAACGAAAACTTGCGTTTTTCACGTTAAAAATTTTAATAGAAGAAAGTAAGACTCACCTGTGCATTTTTCCACCTGAATAGATACCTTTCGGTAGTTTCATCAGAAGCAGTATGTAACAGTTGGAGGCTTTCCTTTATTTTGTATAATTAGCCAAACTTGGCATCTCGGTGTAGAAATGCTAACTTTGAGACTCGATATCTAAAAAGGCACTGAATGAAATTTTATGAAATTTTAAGGGAATAATCTTCTTACAGATATAAATATGTAGAAAGGTTTTTTTATGTGATGTCGATGTGGTTTTAAAAATACGGCACCTCGAATTCAAAAAAAAAAAAAAAAAAAAATCACATGCCTTTCCGCCTTTTTTTTCATATCTAAATGTCCTCATTCTGCCTTATTTACTTTACTCAATGCCTCAAAACGCTTATTAAGTTTTAAAATCCATGTTTGTTTTGTTGTAGTGAGCCAACACATAAGCATATTATGTCTTAACTAGTATTATTTTATTGCTAAACTTACTAAATGATTTGACGAAGAACAATCAGTCATGTATCGTGTTCTAATTTAACCACTACAACAACTAATTTAGCTTTTTATTAAAAGCGTTAAGTCACTCTTTGTCAAACGAAGAAAAAAAATCGAGTATTTTAAAGAGAATCCAATGCTAATTTATGTATTATTATTGTTTCCTTTTTAAATTGTTTACTTGTGTTGTTAAATAAATATTTCACACTAGTTATAATCAACTTGATTTTTATCGTCCCATGAATACGTTCTGCAACGCAAGTGTGACTCATACTGCATTGAAAAGGAAGTTGGTTTTACACTACATTTAGATATGTGAATTTCTTCTTTTTGTACATGTTTGAAAATGTAATTCGTTTTTTTAATAATGAAATCTCGGATCAAGCTTAATCATGTGTATATATATATTATATATATATATATATATATAGCGGAAAGTTGGATAAAATGGGATAGTCGGACAAAACGGGATACGTCGTCTGGGGACCAGGCTAGTGCTGGTATTTCGCGAACGACAACAGAAACTTGTCCTCCAGTAGTCATTACATCAGTCTCAGTTCGTCCTGCCTCGAGAATACTAGTTGATGGAAAGTTGAAGCTCTTAGAATTTTTTTATTCTGTTTTCTTGCTACTTTCTAGATTTACGTGCGTTGTTTTCTACACTATACTGAATACATATATGGGAAAACAATTCCGGTGAGTATTACATTTGATTAAGCATGTATTAAGGAATTTTCTCATGTGGAGTCTATCTAATTTTACTTTCACGTTTAGGCAGCAGCCATATTTGTTTTGAAAAGTGTCGGAGTTTGACAAAACGGGACACTTATGAGTTGGATAAAACGGGATAGTTTTTTTATGTCCCGTTTTATCCACCAATGTATTTGTTGGCTTATTATTTTTTTAAATAGACATATATATTAATGTAGACCTAAGCCTTATGAACAGCTTAATTATATTAGCTATATATCTTTCTGAAAAATTTAGTTCCTTTATTTAGTAATGTAAAATTTGTTCTTTAACGTTTGTTATTGAGCAATTAAATTATTTTCGATTCTAAGATTTCACATCTTTCTTTAGAACTAATTGCAATGTATACTCTGCTGAAGATTTGAACATTTTTTTAATAAAACTTAGCAATTTTCTTGACAGAAAACAAAATGTCACCTAAGTATCAAAGAACTTCAACCAGAAACAGCTGAAGTGTGACAAACATGGCTGAGACTGTTCGCGCTGTACTAGATGGAGCTATGGGTTTCATTCAAAAAAGCAGCCGACTTATATGGAGTTAGAAAAGCTACGCTTGAAAAAAAAGTTAAGAAAAGCTCGTACAAATACATTGACCTCTGAAATGGAAGCAGTGAAAAAAGTTGGGCAGATATAAGACAGTATTCAATGCTGAACACGAAAGAGCATTCGTTGAGTATGTTTTGGCTATAGAAGAGAGGTTATTTCGTATAACTCTAACGGGCATTCGAATGCTAGCATTTGAGTTAGCCGAGAGAAACAAATATTAAGCATAATTTTAACACAGAAAAAAAATGGCTGGAAAGTGTTGGTTGTATTCAGTTCTTGGCAGACATAAGGAACTCAGCCTCCGAAATCCAGAACCCACGAGTATGGCCCGAACAAAAGGGTTTAATTGCACTGCAGTTAAACAGTTGCCGAAGAAGAGGACGACACATTTTTATGCGACTTTTGTTCAGCTATAGACCTAAATGAAAGTTCTTCTTTCCCATTTTGTAAATAATAATATAAAAAACTCTTATTTTAAATTTCTGATTACTAAAGACATTGTTCTTTCTAGCGGAAATTTTGCTTTACAGTTCTTTGTCAGTTAATTATGCTTTCCAGTTAGTTTTAAGCAAAATATTAAACATTATAATCACTATCCCGTTTTGTCCAACCCAGGTATGCTAAAACGGGATTTGTAAGAGTTTGGTAAATATTTTTTTTTACTATTTCACAGTCATTAAAATTAGTTTAAAATATGTTTTTGGGTGCTTCAATAAATGTTATAGTTACAAAAAAAAATATTGTGTGGCTTTCTTCAACAGATTTCCCGCAGTACCTAGAAACAAGAATGGTATCCCGTTTTGCCCAACTTTCCCCTATATATTAATATATATGTCGACGCTCAGTAAATATAGACACTTAATAAGTTCAGTGGACTGTAAATACTTAAGATTCTTTATTTATTTGAATTTGGAAAAGAGCTTTGCTTTTTACACTCATCACGGCTTTCTTCGTTCACACACACTGAATACCTACACTTCACTCCACAAGATGGCGCTACAGCAGTGCGGATACATACCGCCGGGCGTTGCATTGTTTTTAACAATCAACAATTGATATTAATACACAAATTATCATTATAATAAAAACTTAATAATCATTGCAAAAACAGTAATACATGTAATAACACAATGTAACAAACACTTTGATAGTTAACACTAAGCTTGATAAAAAAAGACAGATACTTGAGTATGAGTAATATGCACTCCAAGGGAATAAAATATTTTTAATTAATTGGCAGCAAACAAATTTTTGAAATCGGCCGCTTGAAGATTCCTTTATTTGTTTTAACATTGCAAACACGAACTCTGCCATCCTTTCCCGGAAAGACCGTCATGATTCGGCCTATTGGCCAATTACACATAGCTAAATTATCTTCCTTTAGTATAACCATGTCCCCAGTTTTAATATTTTGTTTATTGAAACACCACTTTGACCGTTGGTTTAAAGTAGACAAATAGTCCTTGTGCCACTTTCTCCAGATCAATTGAACAAATTTAGTGGTTTTCTGCCACATACTCAATCTATTATCAGAAACATTGGCTACATCAGGTTCAACAATTGAAGTGAACGGTCTTCCGATCAAGAAATGGCCTGGAGTGAGAACGCTCAAATCATTGGCATCTGAAGACATCGGGGTTAGAGGTCTTGAATTTAGAACAGACTCGATTTGATTGATCACGGTTAAAAAATCTTCATATGTCAATTTATGATTACCAACTACTCTCTTCAGATGATATTTGAAGGATCTCACCCCAGCTTCCCAGAGCCCTCCCATATTCGGACTGCTCGGGGGCAAAAATTTCCATTTGACACCTTCTTGACTCATATAATTACACAAATTCATATCAGGCCTTTTAATTAAGTTAAACAATCGTTGTAACCCATTATTACTTCCAACGAAATTGGTCGCATTATCAGAATATAAAATGCTGCACTTTCCTCTTCGCGAAAAAAATCTCTTTAAGGTGGCAATAAATGCTTGAGTACTCAATTCTGTCACAAGCTCCAAATGAATCGCTTTTGTGACAAAACATACAAAAATTGAATCATAATTTTTTTGAAAGGTGCCTTTCCGTTGGTTCTTGTATTTAATTGGAGATGAACCACAAAAGTCCACTCCAGAAATGGCAAATGGAAAGTTTTGACTTACACGAGTTTTGGGTAGATCACCCATAAGCTGATCACAAGTTATTGGCTTAGCTTTAAAACATGTCAAACATTTACGTACTATTTTTCTACAAGTAGATAGACCATTTATGGGCCAGAATCTTTGCCTTTGAGGCCCTACATGTAAATGCTTAATATGATAACTTATAATTATCAAATGTGTTAGTTTATGGTTACCTGGTAACAAAAATGGGAATTTTTTATCAAAGCTTAAATCACTATTTAATAATCGTCCTCCACATCTCATCAACCTTCTTTATCAATAAAAGAACATAAACTTCTTACCTTACTTTGCTTTGAAATTTCACCTGAATTCTCTAAATCTCTTATTTCTTTGCTGAACTCTTTTCTTTGCACCAAACTTACCAGTTTCATCTCTGCCCTTTTGAGTTCATCAGACGACAAAGACCCAGTTGATTTATCATCTTTCCTACGACAGTTTCTGATGAACCTAAATACAAAACTTAATACACGGATAAGTTTACTATAGTTATTACTAACCTCAAGAAAATTATCAAGGAAATTACTATTATCCTTAATAAAACAATTAAAGTCACTAGATGGTTTAAATTCATTAGAAAAGTCCTCCTCAATTACTCTAGATGGAATTTCTCTATTAGGATATTCACTGTTAAACAAAAATGTCGGTCCTTCAAACCACAGTCCTAAATGTAGAAGTCTATCTGGATCGAGACCTTGAAATAAGGTCAGCAGGATTTTCAGTTGATGGTACATATCTCCACGTGTCAATACTAGTCAAGTTTTGAATCTGCGATACACGGTTTGCAACGAAAGTCTTAAGAAGAAATGGCTCCTTGCGTATCCAAGAAAGTGCAATCATGCTATCACTCCACAAGTAGACGTTGGAAATTGGCAAATCTAGGGCATGAATGACTTTTTTCGCTAACTTGGCTAGAAGCAGTGAGGCACAGAGTTCTAGCCTAGGGATGGTTACTCTTTTCAATGGTGAAACTCGGCTCTTGCTAGCAATTAACCCTATTGAAACTGCTTGGTCATTTTTAACACACTTACAGTACACAACAGCACCATAAGCAGCTTCTGATGCATCAGCGAATCCATGTATTTCAATCACATTAACTCCTTCAGATAGTAAACATCATATATGTTATTGACACTCTGCAAGGATTCCACAAATTTTATCCACTCGTGTTTTTTTTTCTCAGGTAGCTCTTCGTGCCAGTCCAACTTTAAACACCATAGTTGCTGCAGAAATATTTTTGCTTTCGACACTACAGGTCCAAGCAATCCTAGGGGGTCATAGAGTCGTGCTATTGTGGATAAGACACAGCGTTTCGTGATCTTAAAATCCTTTCTATGAGATGCTTTACAGGAAACGACTATCTGTCTTGGGACTCCAAGAAACTCCCAATACTTGTGTTTCCTCAGAATTGGCAGAATTATATGTTTCTTCACTATCTGAAACTAACCCTGCACAGTTACTATGCCATTTATGATGTTGCATCCCAGCCTTTCCCAAAATTTCAATTAACTGATTCTTAAGTTCTATGGTAGTTGCTAAATTATCAGAACCAGTTAGCACATCATCAATGTAAAAATCATTTTCAACGACTGGCGCAGCAAGAGGATAATTTTCTCCTTCATCAACAGCTATTTGTTTTAGTGTACGAGTTGCTAGGAATGGTGCGCATACAGTGCCATAAGTTACGGTGTTCAACTCATAGGTCTTGACGAGTCCATTCTTTTCTTCTTTCCAAAGAACGCGCTGCAATCTTTTTTGGCTAGGGTGGATCAAAATACACCTAAACATTTTCTGAACATCCGCCGTGAAGGCATAGACATACTTACGGAATCTTGTCATAATAGAAAACAAATCGCTTTGCCCCATTCCTCCATTAAGTTGAAGGGAATTTAAAGATTTACCTGTTGAGGTGGGATAACTTGCATTAAAAACAACTCTTAGCACAGTTGATGGATTATCAGGGCGGTAGACTCCCAAATGGGGAACGTAGTAAGTGCCTTCACTCTCCTCATCATCCGAAATTTCGGACATATGTCCCATCTCTGAATATTCACGAAGGAAATCTTTATACAGAGATAAATAATTTGGATCTTTAATTAGACGTTTCCATAGTAAATTTAATTTCTCCAATGCTAATTCCTTAGATTTCCATAAATTTTTAGGATCTTCCTTTAAAGGCATTTTTACTATATATCGTCCCTCAGAATTTCTAGTAAAGTTATTTTTAAATTGTTCTTCACAAATTATACTTTCTTTACTCTCAGTTATTTCAGTTTCGATATTCTCTATCTCCCAAAAACTTTTAACAGTCTGTTCTAGATCAACATTTTCTTTAACTAACCCACAATGGATTTTATTTTCCTCCATATTTGAAATGCTTCCACTCACTAGATAACCAAACACTGAATTTTGTAAAATTAAATTCGTGTTAGGGGGGCAAACTTGTCCAGGTTTTATAAGCTCAAAAAATAATTCTGCACCAATTAATAAATCAACTCTTTGCGGAATGTTAAAATACTGATCAGCTAACTTAATGTTTTCCAACCCTTCCATGCACTTGTTTATTTTTTTCGAGGGCATGAGATCAGTTATTCTAGGAACAACTAATAAATTCAAATCAGTCTTAAAGCTTCGATCTTTATTTATTATTGTAGCAGATACTTTAGACCTAATGGAAATAGCTGAATCATTCAACCCAGACACCTCTATGTTTATTCTATTTTTTCTCAATTGAAGTCGATCTGCACATTCTCTGCTTATAAAATTAGACATAGATCCAGAATCTAATAAAACACGAACTTCACTTTCATTACCAAAAGAATCACGTAAATAACAAGTTGCTGTACTCAAAAGAACTGTTTTGTTTTTATTGAAGACACAACTACTGGTAGCTGAAAATATATTGGCGCCACTGGTTTCCTTTTCGCAGACTGCAGGTGCGAATTCATTAGCTAGTGGAGACAGGGGAGATTGATTTCCTCTTTCGACTATATTTTTATTCGAATTAGAATTTATAATGATATCATCTTTTGTTTTCGATTGCGTACCATAATTAGGATCTCGATTAAAATGTAATGAAATATGATGCCTTTTACCACATTTCGCACAAGAGTAATTTGACTTACAAAAATTAAGTCTATGTTTCCCAAGACAATTAAAGCATAATGAATTATCCTTCACGCATTGCATTCTATCTGTGACAGAAATTTTTTTATAAGTATGACACAAATAAAGGGGATGATTTTCACTACATAAATAGCACTTCGAACTCTTGACATTAGACAAAAAAGTTTTAGATGCATTTCTTTCAATATGATTTTTATTATAAGAACCGGAATTCTTAGTTATTGTTTTTCCACGAGATGTCATAAATAAATCTATTTCTTTTCCCAGTTTAATAGGTTCAAACCATGTGTCTGATTGTTTCACGCTTATATAAGTAGCAGTTTCTTTATCCAAAGTTTGGAAAAGTTTATCAGAAATTATAAGCTGATTTAGTGTTTTGAAATCCTTCACGTCCCTTAATTGTAAATAGTACTCCCAGCTAGTGGTTAAACGTGAAGCAAGCTGAACGTATGTTTCATTTAACTGCCGTGTTGTTGTTCTGAAATTGTCCAGACAAGATTGAGCCGTTGGCTGAAATTCTCTGAGAACTATTTCTTTCACTTTATCATAATTACTAAAATCATCGTCACTTATATATGTGATTATATTTGATGATTTTTCACCAAGCAAATTGAGAAGAATTTCAGATTTATATTTATCAGGAACACATTTAACAACAAATGCTCGTTCTAAAGATGAAAAAAAGAAACCCCAGTTTTCGGGTTTGTTAGGCACTTTAATAGTTAATGTTCTAATACTCTTAACCAAAGAATCTAAAGAATTATTAGATTTAGGTAATTCTATATTATTTTCTTTTGGCTCGCACGAATACGTGCAATTTCAAGTTCCGTTTTTGCTCTTTCGAGCTTCAAATTCTCTAAGTCTAATTGTTTTTTCTCTTCACTTTTACGCTCTTCAACTATTAAATTTACAAGATCACTGACAGTTTCACAGTCATTTTTATATTTTTCACAATTTTTAATTGTGTCAATAAAGTTTATCACAGTCATTTTTTCATTAATGTCTAGACCAAGTTCACTGGCAATAAGCCTTAAATCATCCTTTTTACAGTTTTTAAACATTGTAAATATTTAAATCAAAGTACCATATAAAACCAAAACAATCCTATGAAAAAGAAAGCATGTATCCAAATCACACAGTCAGCTCGTAACACAGTCACATTAATCGTAGAAATTCACTTCACAAATATATTTTTTGAAACATGCTGATTATTTCTCCCGGAGAGCGGACCACTTATGTCGACGCTCAGTAAATATAGACACTTAATAAGTTCAGTGGACTGTAAACACTTAAGATTCTTTATTTATTTGAATTTGGAAGAGAGCTTTGCTTTTTACACTCATCACGGTTCTCTTCGTTCACACAGACTGAATACCTACACTTCACTCCACAAGATGGCGCTACAGCAGTGCGGATACAATATATATTATCAATTGGAATTTATCTGAACTTATTTTTTTTTGTTCAATTTTGAACAGTTTAAAAACTTAACATTAGCGCCTACTGGGAAATTTGAACCCCATATAAGCTTCATTCTACCAAAATAGGCAATATTTTAGTGTCAGAATATATTTTTGAAGGTGTTATAAATGTCAGATATATATATATTTTATATATATATATATATATATATATATATATATATATAATATGTGTGTGTGTGTGTAATTTTTGGAGTCTATACAACAAGGAAAAAAACTGTAGTGTAAATGTGCAGCTGTTGAGAGGGAAAAAATGTTTCCCAAATGTATGTACGAGGAAAATGATGCTCATACTGGAAAATTACAAATATGAAGTAATTTATTTGCCTATGTATTTTGCAGAGACCAAACTTTATAGCAGAATTATTTTAAAGCTGTTTTAAACTTTTTTAAAATGCATGTAAAATGTTATTAATAATTAAGTCACAAAACTACAAACTACAAGTAAAAGGAAAAATAAGTATTTATTGCAATAATTATAAAATTTCCAAACTTTCAAGTTCATTTCTAATATAATTTTGTATTAAATAAACAACATGGAGCATCATTGTCCTTCCTTATTGTCACCATCTTGCTTTTTATATGATAGGACAATGACGGCCTGGATAATGACGAAATGGATGTTTGTAAGGGTTGTTACCAATTCCTCAAATTTCTTCGGTTTAAAATTTATGCGTTATTAAGATAACCCTATTAAGTTTCCTATATTTATAAAGATATATATATATATATATATTTTTCTTTTTTTTGCGTTCATCTGAGGTTTTCTAGAGGTGCCAAGAAAATGACGCTCAATAAACATAAACTCACTCTTAATAAACTTCTTTTTTTACTAAATGTAATAATGGCACAAACTGTAGGTTAACAACCGCATGTCTAACTACATAGTTAAAAGTTCTTGTTGAGGATGTATGAAGTAAAGCTATTGTTGCTATCTATATGAGAAATATCAAGCGAAATAGCATCTGCCAGGGCAATGACGATTTTTCTAGCGCAGCAGGTTTTGCAATATGAGAAGTAATGCTAGTCTTTCAAATAATTGTTCATTGTATGAAATACCTTTTTCTTAGTGTATATCTGATAAAGTTTCATTAGAAAAAAAAACTTATTTATTTACACCAGATCTTGAAAAAGCAGTTAGCTCTGGTGAAAAGCCACATTGTAAAAAATTTTCCCCGAAAATGTATGAGAATCTCCTGGAAATCATTTATCCGGAGTCTAACGTAAAGTTGCAGCGAGTTTAAAAAAAAGAAGCTGCAATGTCTTAAAAAAAGGAAATTACAGAAAATAAAAACAGAGAACATTCTGTAAATTGATTGTAATAGATAATGTGCTGCAGTAGTTCCGCCAACTGTGAGTTCGAAGAATTACTATAAAGTTGAAGGTGAGCCCACGCAGCTCGGCCAATTTTGCCTGCCGAGTAAGAAATGCCGGTCGCTGAGGGCTAGCAGTTTGCTCAGTATTGAGCTGAAATTAAATTAAAGTTAAATTATAAATAATGCATATAAACGGTGCAGGATTATGACTTTAGAACAATTAACATTTTTTAAAAATTTAATCCTTCAGAATTTTTTCATTTTGTACTGCATTTATAGGTTAGTCTCAAGTACATCAAAATAAGAAAAATGTTTTAACAGTTATTACTTTCAATTTTTAACTGATACATAGCAGACATGTGTTTGGCCTGTTTTGTGAGAATGACCTATAAATCCTGATCTAACAAACGGATTTTCTTTGAAAAAACATTATCGGAAAGAGTTTAGGACATAGAACGTGTACAAAAACGTATTTTTTGAACAATTGAAAAGTTTTTAACATTAGCGCCTACGGAAGAAATTCATTTTTATCTTAAGTATCAGAACGATAATACATTTTTTTAAATGCTAAAAAATTACATTAAAAAAACGGAAATTCTGAATTTACTTTTTTGTTTCAAGGAAAAAAAAAGGTTAATTATAAAACCCTATAGATTTATCCGCACGTGAGAGGAAAATTGATTGATTGAATTAAAGTGAATTAAAATCGAAGCAAATTTAATCTTCAGACAAAATTAAAAGTTTCAGATGATTTTAAATTAAAATTGCTATTCCGAAGATTTTTTAAAAATTTTTCATGCTAATTTTATATTTTTATACTTAAATCAGTCTTTTTTTTTTAAAGGCCTTAGATTGTTTAAAAATCTTTATGTACTTTTTGCAAGTTAAAACTGCCTTTTGTTCAAGAAGTGATCTAAACAGCGACTATCTGGTAGGATAAATAAAATCTCCTTTACCGATACTCTGCGAAAGTACTAACAACGTTTGCAGAAACGACTAATTAATTTTTAGCGCACATTTCATTTATTTGCATGGACATTGAAAATCAATATCGTAGTTTCTGTGTTTGATAACTAATCTCTGAGTACTATATAATCACAATGTAAGCACCATTTATTAGTTAATAATTTTAGAGCTTTAGTGAGCGTATCTACTATCTTGAATATTTCCAGAAATAAATCATGCATAAAACACATGCGTTGGCTATTTTTGCTATAGAGCTCCTATATTATGTATAAGTTAAAAGCTGAATCACTTACCGTAACAATTCTGCTAAATATTTAAATGATATGTTTGCTGTATAGTTTCAACCTACTGCGCTAGTTAAGTGGACTAGCATCAGGCACTAGAAATGTTTTGAATAATAACCGAATCTATTTTGAGTATCAGTTGTAATTAATGCACGAAGATGAAACTGTTAGGATTTTCCTGTAATTTTTGTCTTGCAAAGTCACAAATATTCAATCATCATTGTGACGCATTTCCCGATGTTAAACTCATGTTTGCATGTCATAAGATGACGAGCTTGACTGTGATTGGTCGGCTTTCTAACATCGGGAAATGCGAGGATGGAATGTCATGCAAATGCGCCTGAGTATTTAAACGCATGCTTAGGCAGGTAATCTGTTCCATTCTTCCATTCTGTCTTATCGCATTCTTCGTGGAACAGGTTGTTCCTTCATCTCTCGTTGCCGCCATGTTTTACCGCCACGAGAAGAATTTTATTTTTATTGAATTTAATACTAATCATCTGTAAAATATTCACCAAGGCCATTCTGTATATTTTTTCATCAAGGAGGAATAAAAATTAATTTAAAATGATAAAAAATGGACTCTTTACGCTTCTTCAAGACATAAGTATTAGTGTAAATAAAACTTCAAGAAAATGAATGCAGCTAAGAAAGATAAATTTCATTTTATTGAATTTCGTTGAATGAAATTCATATTTAACAGTTTTAGCTGCAAATTTGAGAACATACTGATAACTCTTCAGATGGATCCGATCGGAACTGAAGTTCTTTCCTCGAATATTTTTATTATTTTAGAGGCCCTGTATTTTTCAAAGCGAGATTTTTCTAATTGTATTTGTGTATAAAAGTTTTCAATTTTAAAGTTTCATGAAGGAAAACATTTGGTTTGATTAAGTCTCTTGTTTGAATCAATATACATTTGTCGATCCTTACTTAAGTTTACTTTTGAATAGTGAAATCTAAATTGAGAGCTAAAATCTATTCAAGATACCAAAGGCACATAATAAAATGATAACATGAGCAAAATATAATAATTTAGATTATTGAAAAAATGCTCAGCTCATAATGTGTACAGAGATGTTTATGAGAAATTCTGGTATTTAAGGTACATCAACTCGCGTACTCGCTAAACATTTACAGTGGTTTATCTTCACTATCCACTTAGACTGTGAGAAATGAAAAACTAATATGAACAATATTTCAAAGTTATTTTAAAAGTTTTTTAAACCGAAAAGAAATGCAATTGACAAACATTTGTGCAAAATATGAATTTTTAAGATTTTATGAATAGTAAATTTTGCTTCGAAATATTGGCAGCAAATGAAAGAGATCAACTTGTGAAAATTGAGCCTTAAACATAAGAAAAACTGATAGGTAAATTATTCATGTTAAATTGGAATAAATAAATCAATTGATGCACACAAAACTGCTAAAGAATCGGCCATCGCAGTAACGAAATAACATATATTTTAGGCTTTTTTGTCTGCAAGGGACACCCCAGTGTTTCTACGATTCCCCGGAGTTAAAAATAGTAGTAGCTACTCTCGGGGCCTCTGATGGGTATGGTCCTTAAATACCACCTCACGAAACTGCTGAAGTTTGTGTTGGGATTATATCGATCAAAAAAAAAAAAAAAAATCTGTGAAATGCATTGAAGAAATCATATTTTAATTATAAATATTCGGTTTCTGTTCTTTTTTGCATTGAAGTAGGAATAATATCTTCTATATTCCACTGAAGTAATTTATTTAGGAAAACGTTTTTAAAATAAGATTCGTAGGAGAAAGATACAGTCATCTTTCACTTACGTCACCTCTTCTATTCGCCTCCCTCTGTTGTATGTCGATTTTCAGAAGAGTACAAGAATATATAAATGTATAACTTTCATATATGCGTCACTGATTTTTTCCGACATTAATTCTTATATAAAATAATGCTGTAGCTCCTTTAACGCAAACATGTAAATGAAATTGAAAATATTATTTTAAGAATGTTTGTGTATGTGTGTTGTGGTGGTGGTGGGGGGGGGGGGGAGGGAGGGGGAATCTTCACTTTTGAAATGATTCGAAAAAAGTTTAAGCATGTTTTTTCACGGGAAATTCAATTTTATTTCCAATAAATTTGATCATGATTATACACGTCTCTCTCATGCCCTTCATGAGGGGGGGGGGGGGTCAGGAGGGGTTAATTGCCCCCCACCCCAGCTCGAGAAATATAAGGTATTCATATGTTTGCACACGTATTTTTTTATATTTCTTTAAATGTAATACACACTGAGTTTATACCCTTTGCAGCCCCCCCTCCCCGGGAAATTTTGAAATGACGGGCCTGTCTCTCTCTTTTATGCGATTTTTTTTGATCGGCCCCCGCGCTTAGAGAGACTATTGCACATTTCGTGATATTTCGTAGCGTGAGCATGCATGTAACATAATTGTTTTTGTTTTTTTGTGGACTTGTCGAACTTTTTTTTCTTTTTTTGCCTTTCGCGTTGAAACGTTTGTTTGAAAATATCCAGAAATCCAGATGAATTAATATTTTTAAAATGCAAGCTTCATGCCATTACGCGCCATCTATTGAGGCATTTTGAAAGAAATAGAAAGATAAGTGCAAGAGTATAATGCTTATCTGTGGCTCAAAGGTTTAAAAAATTCATTTGTTATGAAAGTTGAGTAAATAAGTGAACAAAAATGAAGAATTTCGTTTTCGAAGATTTGACTCTGAAACATTCGTCATTGAAAATATTTTTTCATTTTGAAATTTATTCCAAAAATTTATAATGTTTCCCACTGAGCTCAATTTCTAAAAAAAGCGTTATGGTCCTAAAAACTGAATTTCATACGTAAATGATCTGAATTCCGAAAGATATGTAAAAATTCACATGGATTTGAAAATAAGAGCAGGAGCAGAAGTCCCTTGTAAATTAAGAACTGATTTCATACATAAATACATACATATGTTTTTGTTTTCAATATACGGAAGTATAAAAATTAAATAAACATCATTGGAGTAGTTTTTATGTTAAAAACGTGATTTAAAATAGTCGAGCACTGCTCCTCATTGTTAAAATTTAAATCATTCATTTTACACTTTTTGCAAAATTATGTAAAAAGGTTCATCTTCTTAAGGCTCTGATTTTTGGGAAGTCTATATAGAATCTACTTGAGTTAATTAAGGATGAAACATTTATTCCTTTTTCCTGTAACGTTTGGCATTTAATTTTGCCGTTTTACTCTATCTAGACTTTTTATTGTGTCACTTCTTATAACTTTCTCAGAAGTTTTCGTTCACCAGTTTTTCGAGTCGACACTATTAAAAATAGAACCCTCATTTTCGACTATTCTTCAATCGTCAAGAAAATTTCGTCATTTACAACGCTTCTTTCCTCGCGCGATCACGTGACTTAAAAACGTTACTACACAAATTTCGGCAATTTGACGAAAGGTTTATTTGGAGCATTTTTCACGAAGCCATTTCGTCAAATACGACGGAAGTTTCATGAGATTTGAGCATGCATGCCAATGCAAATACAATTTTTTAAAAATGCACTTGCAAATTTTTAAAAATACTTTTAGCCTCCTTTATTTTTTCAAATTTATCTTATAGTTATATTTTGTTTAATCCTTTATTTCTGTTTCTTTGCTTCTTTTTTCTTTCTTTCTCCCTTTTATAGCAATATCAATAAAGTAGTTAATAAAAAAAGAAGATTAATCTAATTTATATAATAGCATATTCGAATCTTCACGGTAGCAATCAGAATGACAAAAAAAAAAAAAAAAGCATCAATTTTTTTTGTTCTTTTCATTTTTTCTTTCTTTTATTTATTTATTTATTTTTCTTTTCCTTTTTTTTGGCATTAAGCTTGCGTGCAACAGAACGAATTCTGAAATTTTTAACACTTTTTGTATATTTACGTTTGTATCTATGCCACAGATCTTCAATGATGCCGAAACAACAAAGGAGCCATTCCATTTCAGATCAGGCAGAGGGTGTCACATGACCCTCACCGATTTGTTTGAAAAAATTACAGTAGTTACAACTAAAGAACATATAAAATATCCCAAAAGGATTTTGCAAAAAAAAAAAATTATTTCTCTAGTTACAGACGTTTAAAATTTGGGACAAAGTTGGCTATTTTCAAAAAATCAGCAAAACACTCACTATTAAAATGCCCACTGTTTCAAAAGTTTTTAACCGATTCGAATGATTTTTTTTCTATAAATAATGAAGGGATGGTATTTTATTTAGACACTAATTTTTAAAATTTAGTTGGCTTCATTGATAAAGAAAAAAAGTGTTTCTGAAGTGAAAAAATAGTGTTTGTTCCGACTTCATGATTTTTTTTTCTTATGAAAGAAATTTATTTTTGACAAAACAGAGGTGGTGATCTAAAGTGCTGTTATGGAAGTTTTGTATCAAATTTTATTGTAGCCTCATATCCTCTCAGAATTTAAATTTTGAAATTTGAAAATGTTCAAAAATTACGATTTTTGAAGTGTGATTACTCAAAAAAGCCATTTTTTAAAAATCTGAAAATCTGCTCATTTGTTGCCCTTAAAGTGCTTAATGAGCTACAGTTCATTATATTGCGTGTTTTTGCCCCAGATATTTTATATGATTTTTCAAAAATGGCCTTTTGTACGTTTCTCCAAAAAGGCAGAAATTCAAACTCGTTCTTATTTAATCACTTTAATATAACAATATAGTATAAATAACAATATAGTATAACAATATAGTAACAATATGGTATATTTCTTAATAATATTTAATCAATATTTATTAAGAAATATACTATATTGTTACACTATATTGTTACAGACGTTTAAAATTTGGGAATTATTGATTTATTAAGAAATATACAATATAGTATATTTCTTAATAAATCAATATTTATTAAGAAATATACTATATTGTTACATAATTACTACAGATAAATTGTACTTAACCTTCTTAGAACTTAAATAGCTCCTAGCACAAAGCGTAGCTACTGTGATTTAATGCATGTTATTGTGTTAAATCCAATTACTAGTTTTAAACTCGCATACTTTGCATCAAATATATTACAGCACTGATATACTTAGTTTTAAACGCATATGAAATTATGTACTTAGAGCAAAATAAGTAGAATCAAGTTCTTGAATCATCTTCTACTCATTATTACCAAAAAAATGCAAAGACTAGGAGGGTTCAGATAGTGCTATATTTCTTGTGGTATTATATTCTGGCTATTGAAATATTTGTTCTAGATTATCTGTGTACAAATTATTCGATAGTGTCCCTAAACCATCGGTGATACATTCTTAATTTGCCCCATTCAATAATTCTCATTCACACTTTCAATAAATTTTCCTATTTAAAAATCATGCATTGAGTTATATTTGTTTAAGGGGCTGTTAGTTTTCCAACTGTTTTCCACTTCTTGTTTGCTCGTGCGTCTCATGTAAGCATTACTATTTTAGGGATTTTTACTATTTAGCAGCACTGTAGGATAGCCAATAATGTTTTAACTGTATTCCTACAATAAATTTTACACTTGCTGTTGCTTGGTATTTGATATAAAGCGTGTGAGTTTGAAACTAGTAATTGGATTGAACAGAATAACATGCATTAATCACAGTAACTACGCTTTGTGCTAGGAGCTATTTAAGTTCTAAGAAGGTTAAGTACAATTTATCTGTAGTAATTGTGTAACAATACAGTATATTTCTTAATAAATATTGATTAAATATTATATTAAAGTTGTCAGGTTAGGCCTAGGCCGGCAAACCTACGGGGCCTACGTGACAGGACGAAGGAGCCCACACGACAGGAAATGGTGCACGTGTGTCCCCTTGCCCTCAATGTCGGCCTAAGGTCAGGCACCCCCTATATAAGCTGCCCTCAAAAGCGGGGGCGAGAAGATCGACTTTCGCTTGCCTACGAGGTTGCGGTCGGATGAGCAGGAGATCTTCGAATGCTGGACAGGGAGGAGTTGCGCCCATCCAGACGTAACGGGAGAGCTTGTGCCCGTAACTTTGAAACATCTAAGAACTCAATGAGGTGGAGTCTGAGCCACTGTAAATAATATGTAGATAATAATGTAAATAGGCAGCGAATTGAATAAATGTTTAAAAAGAAAATATAGCAAAGAATCGTAACTGGCGCAGTCGACAGGATCCGACCCAACCTGAGAAAGAAACTACAAGTAATAAAAAGATATGAACTATTGCTTATTGAAGTGATAATTGTCCTCATCGGAGAAATTGAAGAATAGCAAGAGTGACGGCTGGTGAGCTGATTATTCTCGGAGAAAGTGCCGGAGATTACCCGAGGGAAAGTTACTACGACGCTGAGAGACCCTGCAGAGAAGGCCACTGACGGACACCGGAAGTAACGCCTGGAGCAGAGGAACGAGTAGTGAAAGTGAAACCCAGCACCGTGGTCAACGTGCGGGCGGAGAGCGTAGGAGATCCAGAGATTGCTGTTAGGGTAAGTCCCCACATGTAAACTGTTTCCGTTTTGGGGGTTTGCTTTGCATGTCCCCTGTACTGAGAAGTCAAAGTAAGAATAGCAAAATGGATGGGGCTAGTGCTAGTGAATTAGAATTAAAATTAAAAGAGCTAGAAATTAGGGAAAAAGAAATTGTTTTAAGGGAGAAAGAGTTAGAAATTAGAAAACTAGAATTAGAGCAAGAAACTAAAGGTCATTTTAGACAAAGGGAAAATCCAATTATGGATAATGTGGAAAGATTCCATAAGGTTTCGAAATCTTTAATCCCACCTGTACCTTCGGACGTTGGAGATCTACCCTTGTTTTTTGAAACAGTAAAAGGGGTTTTTGCTTCGCAAAAGGTTCCAGAGGAAGTACAGGGGAGATTGATTGTGCCATTGCTAGGGCACTTAGTGAGGCCGTTATTTGTGAACTTGAAAGCAGAGGAATTAAATCAGTGCGAAAATTAAGGAGGAAATTCTAAAGCACAATAGGTTAACTCCTGACGAGTATAAAAAGAGATTTGATCAAGCTAAAAAGAGAACGAATGAGTCATGGACGCAATTCGCGGATAGAATTAATTCCTTATGGGCATTTTACATTAAAAGTAAAAATGCGGAAACTGCAGAAGAAATTAATAAGGTAATAGTGGTAGATAGGCTAAAAGCAGAGATGCCACTAGAAACTAAACGCTATGTAGGACTTCAGGAGAAGGAGCAGGTTTTTAAAGTTAGCGAAGCGGCCTACTTAGCAGAAATACATGAAAATACTATGGAAAGTTCCTATTCAATTAAAACTAAATACAATCCGGAATCAAAGGAGAGGAATAAGTTCAAAATGGAAAGATATGATGCGATAGGGAAAGTAACTTGTTATAAATGTAAAATGGAAGGTCATATTGTGAAAAACTGTAAAGAAAATAGGGATAGGATAAGGACACGAAAAGTAAAAATAATTAATGAAAAACCTGAAGTAGAGAAGCAAAGGCAGAACCAAAATAAGGTTATAGCCAAAATAAATAAAGAATTGTTGGGGAATAGTTTAAAGGGAAAAGAAAATATTGTGACATATCTTATTAAGGTAAAGATTAATTACAGAAACAAAGGAATAGAAGGGATAATTGACAGTGGAGCCCAAATTTCCGTAATAAATGAGAATTTGTTGCAAGAAAGGGATATAAAACGAAGTGGTAAAATATTATTAGAGCCGGCATTTGGCAAGCATATAGAAGCTGATATTATAAATATTCCGTTGAGTTTAGAAAATGAATATTTCAAACAATTAAAACCAGAAATTTATGTAACGGTAGCAAGCACACCAAAATTAAATGCAACTTTGTTGCTGACCCCTGGGGAGTCTTTGTCCGGTAAATGAAGAAAGCACAGAGGGGGAGAGTGAAAAAGGGGTGTTCGCGGTTGACTGTGATGAAGTGCCACCAGGGAAAGGGAAAGAGGAACAACTGCGGAGTGCAGAGGCCGAATTAGGAGCACAGTCGGAAAGAGAAAAATTAAAATTTCAGCAGCGAAATTGTGAGACGTTAAAATTCATTTGGGATGAAATTAAGAAAGGAAAGGGAAATTGCATGTTAATAGATGGAATTCTATACAGTAAGGGGGCGGTAGGTGGAAGCAAAGTAGAGCAATTAGTATTGCCGTTAGAAAAAAGAAATACAGTTTTAAAACTAGCTCATGAGTCAGTGTTTGGAGGACATTTAGGGTTTCGTAAAACTGCAGAAAGGATAAAATATTCTTTTGCGTGGCCAACCATGAATAAGGATATTAGAGAATTTGTTGACGGGCGTGTCGATTGTCAGTTTAGAGGGAAATTAAGGACAGCGGATAGAATACCTATCACGCCTGTTGTAAGACCGGAGATTCCGTTTTCGGTCGTTAATTGTGATATTCTGGGGCCACTGGACATTAAATCAGGAACGGGTCATAGATATGCATTGACGATGATAGATCAGCATACAAGATGGCCTGAGTGTGTACCATTGAAGGGGTTAACTACTAAGGAAACATGTGTAGCGTTGTTAACGATATTTTCGAGAACTGGGATTCCACAAATGATATGCACTGATAGAGGGACCAATTTTACTTCAGAATTGACGAAGGAATTCCTAAAAATTTTGGGAACGACTCCAAGGTTCTCAACGCCGGGGCATAAGGAATCGAATGGTTTAGTAGAGAGGTGGAACGGTGTACTGAGGAATATGCTATACCACGTCATGAAAAATGACCCTAAAAACTAGGATAAACAAGTTCCGTTTTTATTGTGGGCGTACAGGGAAGTCCCGAATGCTACAACGGGAGTAGCACCGTTTAAGTTATTGTACGGGAGGGATCCGACGGGGCCTTTGTCAATTCTAAAACAAAGTTTCACAGTCGAAGAATGGGTGCCAAATTTAGAGAGTAAAAGTGCGGCAGAATATCTGTTAGAACTGAGGAAAAATCTAGAGGAAGTGGCAGACGCAGCTCGATTAACCGCTGATGAAAATCAAAATAATATGGCAAGGTACTATAACAAAAGGTCAAAACTTAGAGACTATCAGGTAGGAGACAAGGTAATTATTTTAATCCCAGATAGCTCTAGTAAAATGTTAGCAAAATGGACCGGACCTGGGAAAATAATCAGAAGAATACCACCGCATAGCTGATGGATGCAAGAAGCACGTCTACGCAAACAAACTAAGATCATTCAAACAAAGAGTAGATGCTGTGGGGGTAATTTTTGATGAAGATAGAGAAATGGGAGACATAAGTTGCGTGCCAACAAAAGCGGATTGCAAAGAGATTGGGGAAATACGGGAGAATCTAGAAAACAATTGCGTGAAATTAAGTCAGGTAGAAAAAACTAAATTGGGCAAAATGCTTGAAAAACACAAGGAGTTATTTATTAATAAGCTACAAACAGCACGAGTGGGGAAGCACGAAATAAAATTAAAAGAGGGAGCGGTACTGGGAAAAATTAATAAGTACCGAGTGCCTGAGGCGTTAAAAGATGCCGTGGATAAACAAATACAAGATTTATTAAAGGAAGGGCTAATACGACCGAGTAAAAGTTCAGTGGCGTACCCTATAGTGTGCGTTGCCAAACGTAATGGGGAAATTAGACTATGCGTTGATTACAGGGCGCTGAATGCTATCACAGACGCACCTGCGTTTCCAATGGAGAATGCAAAGGAATTGATTTATAAAGTTGCACAAGCGAATTATATAACCACCTTAGATCTATTGAAAGGGTATTGGATGATACCGTTAGATGAACAGGCCGCACCACTGACAGCTTTCGTAACCCATCGTGGTGTATACGATTGGTCAGTCATGCCGTTTGGGTTAATTGGGAGTTCAGGGACCTTTCAGAAAGTGTTAAATGAAACGTTAGAACCCCATAAAGCATATGCCAGGGCATACATAGATGACATTGCAATATTCACTAAGGGTTCACTTGAAGAACACTTTAAACATCTGGATGCAGTGTTGGGCACTTTGAGGGAAAAACGTTTAACCGTAAATTTAAAAAAGTGTCACTTTGCTCTTAATTCAGTAAAGTATTTAGGGCATGAAATAGGATCAGGGAGGCATGAACCAGATGGAGACAAAATCAAAACAATTCAAAACTTAAAGTCCCCAACTACGAAAAAAGAATTGAAAAGTGCGTTAGGTTTATTCAACTATTACAGGGACTATGTTCCTAAATTTGCTGAAGTGGCGTTGCCACTGACTGAGTTGACCAAGCGCAGAGTACCGAATATAATTCCGTGGACAGAGATAGAGGAGAAAGCGTTCCTACAGTTGAAGGAACTGCTGTGTAAGGCAGTAGCGTTGTATACGCCGGAGGTGGGTCGCCCGTTCATCGTGTACGCGGACGCTAGTGATTTCGGGGCCGGTGCATGTTTAGCTCAGAAAGGGGAGGATGGAAAAACACATCCGATTGCTTTCGCCAGTGTCAAATTTAGTCAGGCGCAGCGGCGCTGGGCAGTGGCGGAAAGGGAAGCCTATGCAGCGGTATGGGCATTAAAGAAATTTCAGATCTGGACCTTTGGGGTTGAGGTTGAGTTAATTACAGATCATAATCCCCTAACTTTTATATCACAGAATGCATCTCCAAGTCCGAAGTTACAGAGATGGGCCCTCGCGTTACAAAAGTGTAAGTTAAAAATTACCCATCGTAAAGGGGCAGCGCATCAGAATGCCGATGCGCTTTCCAGGTTATTTTTAAATGATGAAGAGAGGGATGGTGACATCCAAGGTATGCTCTCGGAGGGAGATGATTTAGGGGACTCCCAGTGTACATCTGCTGGACTGCCTACAGAGCGGTTAGCCCAGTAGTCAGTTTTGGGCGGGGGGTGTCAGGTTAGGCCTAGGCCGGCAAACCCACGGGGTCTACGTGACAGGACGAAGGGGCCCACACGACGGGAAATGGTGCACGTGTGTCCCCTTGCCCTCAATGTCGGCCTAAGGTCAGGCACCCCCTATATAAGCTGCCCTCAAAAGCGGGGGCGAGAAGATCGACTTTCGCTTGCCTACGAGGTTGCGGTCGGATGAGCAGGAGATCTTCGAATGCTGGACAGGGAGGAGTTGCGCCCATCCAGACGTAACGGGAGAGCTTGTGCCCGTAACTTTGAAACATCTAAGAACTCAATGAGGTGGAGTCTGAGCCACTGTAAATAATATGTAGATAATAATGTAAATAGGCAGCGAATTGAATAAATGTTTAAAAAGAAAATATAGCAAAGAATCGTAACTAAAGTGATTAAATAAGAACGAGTTTGAATTTCTGGCTTTTTTGAGAAACGCACAAAAGGTCATTTTTGAAAAATCATATAAAATATATGGGGCAAAAATACACAATATAATTGATAGCAGCTCATTAAGCACTTTAAGGTCAACAAATGAGCAGATTTTCAGATTTTTAAAAAATGGCTTTTTTGAGTAACCACACTTCAGAAATCGTAATTTTTGAAGTGACTTCAAATTTCAAAATTTAAATTCTGAGAGGATATGCATTTCAGGCTTACAATAAAATTTGATACAAAACTTCCATAACAGCACTTTAGATCGCCACCTCCGTTTTGTCAAAAATAAATTTCTTTCATAAGAAAAAAAAATCATGAAGTCGGAACAAACACTATTTTTTCACTTCAGAAACACTTTTTTTCTTTATCAATGAAGCCAACTAAATTTTTAAAATTAGTGTTTAAATAAAATACCCTCCCTTCATTATTTATAGAAAAAAAAATCATTCGAATCGGTTAAAAACTTTTGAAACAGTGGGCATTTTAAAAGTGAGTGTTTTGCTGATTTTCTGAAAACGGCCAACTTTGTCCCAAATTTTAAACGTCTGTAACTAGAGAAATAAATTTTTTTTTGCAAAATCCTTTTGGGATATTTTATATGTCCCTTAGTTGTAACTACTGTAATTTTTTCAAAAAAATCTGTGAGGGTCATGTGACAAGTTTCAGACCTGCCTGCCGATTTGAAATGGAATGACTCAAAGTGGTTTTTATACGTTCAGATAGAAACATTAATATATATATATATATATATATATATATATATATATATACAGGGGCGGATTTATAGTCCAGTCAAGGGGGTGGCGATTGAAAATCGTAGCAGTTTCTTTTTCACTGCAATCTTTTCGACACTGACTTCCAAAAGATAGCCTAAAAACGCAATTTTAGGCTACCTTTATGAATGATAACGCCAAGGAAGAGGCGGGGGAGGTGTCATGTTCCATTCTAAAACCTTTTTGAAACTCAAGTCGGTTTTATTTATCAACCTTTAACCTTAAATGACCTCAGGGGAAGAGAAGTGGGATTTGGGAGCTCTTCCCCAGAAACTTTTTGAAATTAAGGTCATAAAAACGCATTTTTGGGGTGTTTGGGGAGATTAGGAGTAGAGGGAAAAGTAGGTTCCTTCTGGAAAATTTTCGACGCTGAAGTTTCAAAAACGTAATTTCAGGCTATACTTGGTCACGTTACGAGGTATCATGATCAACTTTTGGATTTGCCAACTTGAATTTGGTCGCCTAACCTGAATTTGCCGCCCAAGGCAGGGGACCCACCTTTCCCCTCTACATTTGGCAATTTTCATGATACCGGAGGAGGCTGTCCCCTTCGCATTTCCCGATTCTGTTCAAATGGCAAGAATATTTAGAACAATATTGAATATTCCAGTAATCACAAAATATCAAGCAAGCATTTCAAACTTACATTACTAATGCGTAAGTATCTCAAGTAATTTTTAAAATTCTTTATTTAAAAAAATGTAGTTATTATTTCTCAATAAGTGTATTACGGGAGGTGCAACCTCCCCCCCCCCTCCCCTCTACATTGGCCACCTGCCTATTAATGTTACAAAACATTCACTGAAAATGACAAACTAAGTAAAAATACTACTTTTAGAAACTAAAACTAAATTATTTAACAAACTGAAAAATTGAACTGAATTTTACAAGCTGTAATTTTTACAAGTTTCTTTTCTTTTTTTTCTGTTGCTGCTCTTATTTTGAATAAGGCAATTAAAGTTTACCCTTGTACACTTTTATTACTTTGAAGTATTATTTTTCTTAATTTTAGTATTGAAATACAGTAAAACGCGGGTGTAGGGGGGCATATTTGGCACCCGCGTTATAACATAACCGCGGTCTGGTGAAACTATACCGCGGAACCATATTCACGAAATAATACTCGCTTTTGTTGCATCATTTTTAACTTAATCAATTACTCGTAACTTTTCTTCCCTCTAGAGTATATTTTTTCTTTTCTTCTTTGCTGATATTTTATTCACTGTAATTGCTGTGCAAGAAGCATGCATCTCAGCTGCGCAATCAGTCTATCGAGAGATAATTTATAAACCAACTGTGTTCCGAGATAAAAGGTGCTAAAAAATCTCTTTATGTTATCAATATGGGATTGTGAAGAGGGAGAAGCGCTATAAAAGAAGTTACACACGCATAACTAGATTTCTGAAAATGGAATAGTTAAAGAATTGAACTGAATAGTCCCTGACAGATTGAGCTCCTCTCATGTCAAGAGAAACAAGTCAAGGCGAATGCACCCGATTTTGAAATCAATCTATATGTTCTAGGTTGAAAGACAGAAAAAGCATAAAAAAGTGTACATCACGCCTATCACAGTAGGGCCTTATCTGTTAGTGCATCTGGTGGGGGGATGGGTGCCCTTTGGCTAGAATATTTGTGTGCTCGGGCTGGCTTTATTTACAATGGTAAATAAGGAATCACCTTTAAATGGCAATGATAAAGGGCGGTTTACACGTCAGGGGCAGGGCCGTACCAAGAAATATTTCTAGGGGGGGGGGGCAAGTCTGATATTTGCGCCCCCTGATATTTCTTATGTCCGCCTTTAACCAAAAACGCAAGAAAATATAGTGGTTTTTAACGGGGCAATTACCCTCATGTATCGAAAGGATCTGGTTTTATAATATTAATTACTTTTTGCGCTCCTTATGCTTTTTATAACTTTGTGCATTTTATTGTCACTAACTACAAACTAGATGATTTTCACTAAGAACGTACTTGTCGGAAAGTACTTTAATAAAAATTTTAAAACTCGTAATTCACGTTGTCTTATAAACGTAAACGTGTTTTGGGTCATTCCACGGCAACGGACGTTACATTTATTCAGCATTTTTCAACTTCAACGAGCTTTCTAACAAACTTGTTGGGTATTTTTTAGGGTTTTAATTTTGGCTAGTAAAAGTACATGTGTTCTAAGTATACAAAAAGTTTTTTGAAGATATATATGTATTTGCTGTCTGATAAAAAAAATGCTGAAATTTCGTTACGTGTGTTACTCTAACGAAATTTCAAAAAAAATTTTATCATACAGCAAATACATATATATCTTCAATTTTTTTTTTTGCATACTTAGAACACATGTACTTTTACTAGCCAAAATTAAAAAACCTAAAAATTACCCAACAAGTTTGTTAGAAAGCTCGTTGAAGTTGAAAAATGCTGTATAAATGTAACGTCCGTTGCCGTGGAATGACCCTTTTCCTTATTTAAATAACTACTAAAAAATGTAAATTGACCATATAATGTACTCTATTAAAATAATTAATTTAAATCTAAAATAAAAAAATGAGAATATTCCATATTCTAGACAACGTTTATAGAATACGCTTTCTTTTCTATATCATAGTGTAAGTATCTAATAACAATTAATAACTGTTATGCGTAAAGCTGTATGCGTAATATCAGTAGTTGTATCGGCTAATATTGAAAAAAATTTGGCTTTATTTATCTCGTTCTTAAGGGAATTCAAAACCTTTTCTGAACAAAATTGTATGAGTTCATTTTATACAAATGGACTCGAGTAACTTTTTTTTATGGCATGGTTTTTTTTATGGTTTTTAAACATTAAGAACTGTGAAATATTTTGCTAGTAAATCAATTTTTTAGTTGCTTAAATATTGCCGTTTTCGCATTTTAGGGTCTTGTCATATGAGCCCCGAAAAGCTAAATTTTGTTCAGCTAAGTAAAGAACTACATCAATAAGCCTATGAAAAATTCTCCGTAAAATATTTTTTTTCTCTGGCAATTTCAGCAAAAAGTTGGTCATCAATTTTATTTCCTGACTGCCACATCTTCCAGGCTGCCAGAGCATCTAAATGCATTACAAACCAATTCATGTTTTTTATTTTTTGCCCCAACTTTTTCCAATCATTCACTCCCACATCACTAAAATTGTTTTCGAAATTTGGATCATTTCTTTTCGCAAAAAGCGTGCAAGCAAAACAAAAAACTTTATCTAGCTTAGATGAGTAATTTGACCATTTTCGTCCAATCCTCTCTCCTGTTTCTAAAGTTTTAGTATAATATTTGGTCGGAAAATGCCTTCCGTTAGTTTTAGGAAACAAATATTAGGAAGAATTCGTTTAGCATGGTCCAAATTTCACTATGTGTTCTCTTAAGGTTTATTGAAAAAAGTCTTGAATTGCTTATGTAACATGCTGGATCTGGCATTTCTGTGGTCAAATTAAAAATAGATAAGTTTTCTTAATTCCATTTGGGAGATTCATTTTCATGAGAAGAAGACGCTAATGCATTTATATCATTATCTTCAGAAAAAGAACTGCTTTTTATCTGAGTTTCGGTTTCTGTGAATAAATGTTCGTTTTCCTCTTCAACGGTTTCTTTTTCCGATAGCTGTTATTGTATTTTGTCAATATTGCTATTTGCGTCAAACTGTTCTGCCTCTTCTTTGTTTTTGTTTTCTGGTAATTTTACAATAAGTAGCTTTCTTAAAGAATCCCCCATCTTTTTGTTTTCTTCCATTTCACGATTATGCTTGCGCTTATAAGCCGCACCAGACAACTTTGACGCGGAACTCCTTTTTAAATAATAGTATAGAGTTAGAAAATATATTTAAAAGAAAACTTCAGCAAATGACTTAACTCCAAGCAGAAACGTTATATATATAAAAAAAGAGCATCTTATTTCAAATGCTGCCGATCTTTATTTCAACGTGGTTGCAATGGCGCCATGCCGTGTCCCTGCAATACGTTTCATTTCACGTGATCAGAGGATGAGTGGCTTTAATTGGTTGGCGAAAAAAAGTAAAAATGGGGGGAGGGGGGGTTATGATCCTTTCTTTGTTTTGGTTTTGGGTGAAACACTAGATTTTTGCCACATATGTTGTTCAGATATTTGTACTAAGTCAATAAATAAAAAATATATATTTATAAATAGGCAAAATTTTTTTTTGTTATATTCAAATTTGGGTTTTTTGGTTGATTTTGGCGCCCCTTCAGAGTTGATTTGTCGCACCTGGGGGGGGGGGCAATTGCTCCCCCTGCCCTCCCGGTAGGTACGGCCCTGGTCAGGGGACATGTTAGTCACCACGGTATATCCGATTCCGCGGTATACTGAGGCGCAGTATAACGGGGTTTAAAATTAATTTTTATACTGTTTTCTCGTTCAAAAATTGCCCATATAACTAGCTTATACATTACTACATTTATTCTAATGGTAAATTGAATTTGTTTTTCACGATTTAGGATGTCAACACATATTCGTTCTCAGTGTACTGTTTTGCATCCTTTTTTATCACTATCGCGCTTGTATGCCTATATTTGGCTGCTACATTAAAGCTTGTTCAAAATCCTTGCCTAGTTATGTCTTAGTAGTTAGCCAGACAATGTCTGAACCTCATTTGGGTAATTTTTGAATTATTATTATCTTTTATTTATCCAGTTCGGGATCTAATGACAGAGTTTCGTTTCGAACAGTCTTTGTAATTTGCTATTTCCATGCTTTCACTATCATTTTATGAAAATTTTTTTTTAGCAAACATTTTTAACCCATTATTTAAATTTTTAAGCTGTTAAGAGTTCTTTTCACTTACACATGCACATATTTTGAAAAACTCCGAATAACTTTTCATGGCATTTGCATCTCAATATAAAGATGTAGAACCACTAAAGTTGTTTTTCAGTCATTGATTTTTTTTTACCTTTTTGCAGTTAAAAATGGGATTACCGCATCATGTTCGACGTTCATGATACTAGTGAAGCTTCCGTTTTGCAACATAGCGCAAAAAGCCAAGCTGCTACTAAACAGCTGTTCTAAACGTTTTTTTTCTTCCTCAGAATGTGTGATACGTTCAAGAACTTCATATACAGTAAAACCTGTAAAGTTGACCACCTTTGTATGCTGAAAGCTGACCACCTGTCTAAGTTGACCACTTTTGTCAGGAACGGAATTTAGCCCTATATTATATAATGTAGGGAAACCTTTGTAACTTGTCCACCTAAGTTGACCACCTGTCTATATTGACCACTTCTGTACTCCAAATTTGGGTGGTATTATTATATAAAGCTCTTTGTAAGTTGACCACTAATTATTACTATATTTATTTGTTTATCTATTTTTGCAAATATAAAAAAAACTAAAATGACTTCTGCAGAATATTTTTTATGCTATAACGTTAGAGCAGTATTTGTCTGCATGGATGAAACATCAATATAAAGTTTGCCTAAATTTCTTTGTAAGTTAATCAGTTGGGAAAACTACCATGTTCACTCTTTTATTCTTTAAATAAGTTTCTTCTTCTTTCATCTATATTAGCTGTATCTATTTTGAAAAATTATGTATTTTTAGGAAATCTTTACTATCATTTAAGTAACTTACATAATTAATAAGATATTTATCTTTATTTTAAATAAGTACTTTACTTTTAAAGTTGTATAGGATACATTGTAGTCATTCAGGTCAAATTTCTGTAATGGTATTTTCGATAACTGTCAAAAAAAAAAAAAAAAAAGGTAATTATTATTTAAAAGTAGCGTTAATTCATGAAGCTATATTTTAATTTGTTACAAATGAAGAAATGCATAGTGTGAGAAATGACAAAAAAAAAAAAACTCCACAAGCTGTATAAGTTGAACACTAAAGTGTTGCACCACAAGTGGTCAACTTACACATGTTTCACTGTATATATATAAATTCATATAAGCCACCGTTCTTTGGGATAATATTCTAAATTTCAGTTGCTAGAGTAATAAATATTGAGTGAATCTTTTGCAGATCCTTTTCTCATTGCTTCAGTAGATCATCTCCCCTGCTCGTTAAAAAGAAAACTTTCATTCTATCTTTGCAAACTGATTATTTATTCATGCATAGAAAATGCATTAATGGAGAACGAAATAATTAATGATCTGTGTTGAATTCCAAATCAATGCATAAAGATTTTGTAGGACGTATATCATTGTCTACTATTGCAAGGTATTTCTTTTTTTTAAGTATGAGTAGCACATTTATGAATTTCAAGTTTCACTTATTTCACTTAAGTTTTGTAAATGAAATCCTATTTTGTGCAGAATAACATAATGACTTTTTATATTTGCACATTTTAAGATAAATTAAAATTAGATTAAAGTTACATTTGTAAGGAATAAAAAGGATTAAGCTATGGCAGAACTATGCCGTACATTACTGAATTGAACTAATTGAAGCCTTCTTGTAGCCTTAACAAACCAGTAGCACAACGCCGGAGAAAGCAGGAAAAAATACAGGGAAATACAACTGAAAAAAAAGATTTATTAGGTTCACGATATAATTTCAAACGTGCATTTTTCGGGCTTCGTTGCAGAAATATACATTGCTGGGGGGGAAATATTTTAAATTCTGTCTTAAAAAGTCATTCTAATGGAAAATTTTTAGAAAAATTAAAATGCAAATTTTTAAAATAGAAAATGAGAAAATATTTTTCCTTTTGGTACGTTGGAAATAACGTGTGAGAGATTTTTAGTGAAGACAACGGCGTGCTGAATGGAAAAGGATCGGGGAGGGGGGATGCCCTTGGTGATTCCCCTTCCCTTGAGTACATTTCGTATTAATCGTATTGTAAGAGCGATGTTTTATAATCGAAATCACTTACCCGGATCAGAAATCTAATGAATTATTAGTCACTTTGAAGAGGGCCAACACAAGTCATGGTTGTGACATCCGATCCGTGGGTGAATGACAGAGTAATTTCCAGGATCTAGAATTGTGCTTGGAGACCTATGCGCACCGAAGACCAGATCACAATCACAGAAAAGCAACAACTAAAAATGAGGACCAAAATAGATAGAAACCAAATGATGAATGCTACTTTTTTCCAACAGTATTTTCGTTCACCTACTATTACCAGTTTCCAGTCAAATTGTTCGAAATAGGAGCTACACGCTTTTTAAGCCTAGGTGTCGTACATCGATAGTATGTGTTTCTAACAGCATGTCAACAACTTCAAATAAGGACCAAAACCGAAAGAAACCAAATGATGACTGCTACTTCTTTTCAACAATATTTTCGTTCACCTACTAGCACCAGTTTCGAGTAAAACTGTTCGAAATAGATTGCACGCTTTTTAAGCCTGTGTGCTCGTACGTCGATAGTATATGATTCTAGCAACAGGTCATCGATCGAGAGTGAGATGGACAGCTTGTTATTTGGGGAAGAAATGAATGGAGCATTGTCATCTTCAGAGACGAGTCTCGCTTTCAATCTCTCTTGTAGTGATGTGCTCATTTTCCTCTGGAGGGAATGCTGGGTTCTGTGATTACAAACAATCCTGAATTCATGAAAGAAAATGTGATAATTAGGTAAGGTGGGGTGTTGTTGGTTTCGGGTGGTATTTCCATTAGCGGTTGTACTTGCACCGCTCTCCACATCATTACAAATGGATCTCTAACAGTTCAGCGGTACAGAAGATTTAAGGTTCTTACACCTTTTGCAGTCTCTTGAACTAGAGTTAATGGAAAGCATTTCATTTCAACTACCGATAACATATTGTGCCCTGGTGTGAGGTGAAGATACAATGCGAATGGTTTTTCTGATATGTTCTCTTGGTCCCTGAACCCAATAGAACTTGTTTTGGATATGCTAGGCATACAAGTTGCTCCCCCTTGTCTCCCCTAACAATGGTTTCTCATTGTTAATCTGATAGACTGTGTTTAACAGTTATTCAACGTTCCTTATTTAATATTCTTTAATTTAATTGAGTATTTATTTCATTTATTTATTTTTTAGGCAGTGTAATGTGAGTCCTTACATTAGCAGGATGTGAAAAAGGATAACCATTCATTATTTCTGAATTACCGAAGTCTCTTAACGTTCATTCGCTTATTAGTTTCTGAAAGTTAGTTTAAGATTAAATATGTAGTTGAATTTATATGAAAAAAGTAAATAGCATGAGAGTACTGAAAATATGCTTTAGCGAAATGTATCCACGTTAGTGAAATAAGTTATAATCTGATTACAATGTTGCGTGTTCGGGACGTACTGTGTTTTACTCATTGCTGCATTTTAGTTACATCAGCCTCCTTTTCCTCTTTATTTTCTTTTCGAATAATCTATCATTCTTTCAATTGAGATTGACAAATGAAGTGACAACATAACCTTGATGAACAGGTCGCTGAAAGGTTGAGTGGTCGTAGATGATCGATGGAGGAAAGAAGACATAGCTCTAATGATCTCGATAGAAGTTCTAGTTCAACGAATATAATTTAGTTTAGGCAAAATTCATTTAAGATGAATAAACCTAAATTTGAAATAATGTAAATAAGCAGGAAATAAATAGAAATGATATATTTATGTTTACTTTAGAGTTCACCTAGTGGTCAAAATTCAACCGTAATTCATTAAATTTTTCAAGCTTAGTCTCGAACGTTTAAACAATAACATTTAAACACTTTAGTTTTTAATAATAATAATTTAACTTTGTGCAAGTAAACTGTAATAAAAAATAATTTCACGTTAAGAAAGCATTTTAATGCTTATTTGTGCTTTCTTAACGTAAAATTATTTTTTATCACACGCTAGTTTTTGTTTGACAACAGTTTGCTTTGTTTAAATATTTCAATTAGCGATAATCTTCCCTCAATAAGACTGATTGACACTGAGTTAGTTATTTAATTTAATGCATTTGGAACACATATCATACATAAGTTTCGTCTTTCTACACTTCTTGGCCTGTAAACTGAGAGCTGAGTATTGTTCCTCCCAGTGTTTACTGTATTTTGTTCATCGTTGTACTCCAATGCAACATTGAAGTTCTTTTACTGGCGCTGAGGGCACTCCATATAATGCCTACTTTACTATTTTTTCATGCACTATAAAAAAACGTTGCCCGAAAATACACGAGGATGTCCTGGAAATCATTTATCCAGAGTATGACGCAAAATTGCAAGACTTGAAAATAGGAAACTGCACAATCTAAAAGAAAATTGCAGGGGATAAAAACAGAGAACATTCTGCAAATTGGTAGCAAGAGATAATGTGTTATTGTAGTGGCACCATCTGTGAGCACGCTGAATGGCTATTTCTACTACACAAAGTTGAAGTTAAACCTTAGGTCGTTCGACCAAAGATGTCTCCTGAGTTGGGAAGACATCGTTTTACGTAAGACAGTTTTACGTAATTTAACAAATCTTCCTCAGTAGTAGTACAGACTTCGGAAAAACAAGAATTTGATTGTGAAACTAATATCAAGCAACTTAATTGTTTGATTTCAAACAAGCTCATCGTAAATTTAGAGAAACACTCTGTTTCCCTTCTGTGTTTTTACAGAAATCTTTTACTGTGTGGTTTCGTTTCATTACAAAATCGTTAAAACTTAATGATACAGTTAAAACCGCAATCTTAATTATCTTTTGTTCAATTTAGAGTACTTACACCAAGTCTCAACCGTATTTTGATCATTGTTTTTTTAATTACAAAATAAAAAAATAAGCGACATTTTTTATCATAAACTAAATCTGAAAGTTTCGGGTTAAACAGAGGGTCATACACTATGCTCATACTTTTGTGTCATTGCTAAATAAAAACTGGAGGATTCCGATTTTTTGAGTAAATTTAGTTTAATATCTTAAGTCCGTCTACCATCATCTAATGTATCTTGCTTAAGGTTTTCTTTCATTGCAAATCCTGAAAAATGAAAATACATTTTTTAAAAGTAATTACTTAAAAATACACGTGAAATAAAGAAATCACTGCAGTTATCGTAAAATTTTATTTACACAAAAAGAAAAAAAAACTATTTAACGAATAAAAGAAACTAGGAATACATTGAAATCTCATTACTTAATCACAGATGTTCTATAAAATATGAAGTGAAATTATTAGAACCTTTCGTAGATGTTTCATCTATGTAAATAACTTTGGTATTGTACAACTGTTATATAAAACATCACAGAAAAAAAAATAATTTAAAGTACAACTGAAATTACTCTTATGAACTAATCAAAATTTCTTTCTAAATTTGTTTTTTAAAGTTGTAAAAATGCAGAGTATTTCAACTAAATCTTTGGAAAAGGGTGAAAAACTTTTTGACAACGTATTGCAAAAATTGATGATACATAGATTCTGAAAAAGAATGAAGACATTTGGAATTCATCACATTGTTCGAGAAATGGAATAATGTATTAATTGGGGTAGTATTTCTATGAATAAGAGGAATTTCTCATTGTTCTAAAGATTTTGTGGAAGAGAGTTTTTGATTTACAGTAACAAAACTTACGCATTCTTGCGCTGGTAATGCACTCAGATTGATTACCGTACATATTTAATCTGCTGATGTCGTCTAAAACTCTGTAAGTGTCATCCTCAGCATCGTATCGTACTGTTCCTTCAAAAATACCACCACTTGGATTGGCACTGATTACTAATAAATAATCTCCTGGTGCATTAACTTTTTGGCCTAAAACAACATGTCGATTTATGACATCATTTTGATGTTTCACGAAGCGGAGGACCATGTCATTGGCTTGACCGAACCGAGCATCTAAAACCTTGCCCATTTTCAAGGGAATGCAGACGTTTAAGAAAGGTTTTAATAGTCCATTCATTGTATCAATTAAAGCAAGAGCGCTATTGATAACAACAGGTTCATTAACGGGGAGTGGTTTGTGAATCTGACATGGACACCAATGAGGCAAAATGTTAGCTTGTTTACAAGTCCGATCCTTCGGTATAGGATCCAACAAACTCAAACCATTTGGAGTCAGCCTTGATAATGTTTCATTAAGCTCTGGAGAAGGCTGACGCGAGATGTTAAGCAGATGAACAAGCATTGCATGGATATCAAAAGGCGTTGTTAAACGCTCCTGATTTTGCCTCAAATTTTCTGCACATTCAGGATGTCTTTCGAGAAACCAGTTTGGAAAAAATAAGAATATGAACGGCATTCGTTCCTCAAACTTGCCGATATATGTCTGTCTAATTGGTCCAAATCTTATGCCATGGTCACTGAATAAAATAAGGATACTTTTATTCAATGCACCAATGTCGTGTAAATCTCTCAACAAATGAAAAGTGGGTTCATCTGCGATTCCAGCTGCATTTAAGCTGTCATGTGTAAGTCTGGCAACAAAAGTAAAACCAAACAGAGGCCGATTTTTCATAGTTTTCACAAAGTCTTTAAAATAGCTGTACAAAACCTCCATTTCTAGTTTCGACTGCAAGCAGTTTCCTTTGCTTTCCCGTCGAACAAATGATTTTTCTACTGCAATAGCAAAAGGACGGAAATAATAATCAGCTGGTGGATCACGAAAACCTCGTTTCAGGTAATTAAATGTTGCTATGTGTGGAGCATCTTCTGCAAAAAGCGTTCTATAGCCCCTTTCAGAATAGTTCTTCCATATAAAATCTACATGGTCAAAAAACATATCTCTCATAGATTCATTCCAATAATATTCTATGAACTGCCCCGTAAGTAATGGCACTAGGTTAGGAAAAGTATTATCTGCTACTTTCGTATATCCTTTCAGTTCAAATGGTGAGAGATTTTCTTTTATGAAACGGTGAGTTTTGCGGAAATGACGAATGAAGTTAAGTTTCGAAACGGAATCTATACCAACGAATATAATGTTCAGACGCTCATCCTCCGGCAGAGATTGGGCTCTGCCCGTCTTCTCCTTTTCTACGTCAGGTTTTAGAGGCACGAGAGGAATGAATTGTGTGAAATTTCGTAAATCTCCCAATGAGCATTTCACCATGATAAATTCTTCCTTTAAAGGAACGTTAAATTGCAGTAATTTAGGGTTCCCGAAAGTATATTTATTATCTGTTCTATCCTTTTTTGGTCCTGGATCTCTGATAATTTCTCTGTAAGTGCATGATAAATTCTCACGATGCATACCATAGTAAAAATTCAGCAAATGTTTGTCAAGAGCCACCACGCCATTAGGCTTAGCATTCATAAATTGCGGAGGACCTGGACATTTGTATGGAGTTTTAGTCTTGACAATGAATGGCAGCACAGAAGGATCATACGGATCCCAGTCTGGTATCTGACAACCTGGAGTGTTTAAGATAAATCCATGATTATCCACTAGCCATTTGATTTGCATTGGTTTTGACGAGTCAGAAATAATTTCATCACCAGAATAAGAGAGAAAGAGGACTAAAGCAACCAATGAGAACGAGACGATAACAAATAAACGTCGCATCAACGATCCCATAAGTGTCAAGTATGGGATTTTTCTTCCAATAAGGAACGTGAACCTGAAATAAAGAAAACAAAATTATTGCTGATGCATAGACACGTAAAATAACTTGTTAAAATTGTATGCATTTCATCCTACTTTTTATGCTAATGAAACACGACAGTAAATTTTTCACATATCGTGTTTCAACGGAAAATTTTTCCAAAAGGGAACGGGGCAGTTGAAATGAGGGACTATAGTAACAGCCATTCTTACGATTCAAGTAATCATGTTCTTAAGAATTTTGTGATTATAATGGCATTATAATCGTAAAACTCAATAAGTCGCTCCCATATGCTGTTGAAGTCATATTTATGTGGTGTCGGACTATATCAACTACCTTTTATACATTGAGGACGATACTTCAAGTACAATTTATGGCTTATGATACAATACTGTATACACTACTGATAAGAAGACTATGTAAAACCATAACAAACATTGTGAAATAAAGAAAAATTTAAATTTATTCTATAAAATGCGTTTAATTTTAAGAATTTGTTTGCTTGGTTAAATTTTAGGCTTAGAACAGTCTCATATTATGAACACACTTTTTCTTCGTCTTATTCAAGAAATATTTTATCGCTTCATTTTTTCATGTTTCAATAGCCTTACTTTATCGCTTTCATTTTTTCCCAATAACATTGCTAAATCGATATCATTAAGGTGGTGCCAGTTAACGACCCAACACGAAAACTATCTTCTCCTAAAACCGATTTTCCTTACATGTAACCTTTTGAGTTTGGCTCTCAACGACATTTACTGGAATAAGAAAGATGACTGACGGCAGCTGGTCGTAATAGTTCGTCGACTTCAAGGAAAGCGATGTTTCTTTTTAAGAAAATGGGCTTCCGAAATTGCTTTCCTGTGGACGCAAAAACATTTTTGAAATTTCCCTTTTCAATTTCCAAATGACACAGCTGACTTATGTGCGTAAACAGCACTCCGAACAGCACTTGCCTATTCAGCACTTGCCTTGTGTCCGGCAGTTTCCGAGGAGGAATCGCAAATCGTATCCTTAATGGCAGCGCTGGGACTAAAGACAAATTGTCAACTCCTTCAAGAAGGAAAATTAATGTAGCGATGAAAAAATATCAAAACTTCAAAAAAGAAAATATTTGCATGGAATGTAAGCAATAGGACTGCCACCCAAATTATTAAATTTTCTTCTTAGACTAAAAGTCCTTTAATTATGAGCTTAGTTTAGCGATAAGCATTAACTTTTGATAAGAACGAAACATGACATAAAAGAGAATCAAGAAACTTTTGTAATAAATAATTTTTGAAATTCGTGAATACTAGGGCTCGACCGATGGCATTTTTTGGCCGATGGGCCGATGCCGATTGTTGGCCGATTGTTCCGAGGTCGGCCGATGGCCGATTGCCGATTATTTTCCTCTTCCATCGGCCGATGGCCGATGGAAAAAATTCGCTTTTAACCATTATGCTTATCAACAATGTCATATAAATCATTTATTTATTTTAATGTTTATGAAAACATAAATGCATTATTCAAGCACCCTAAAACAGTTACTGTTTGGAGGAAGTTTACATAATAATTAAAACTAAAAGAATCACTCGCGATTCTAGTAAAGAAATTAAACTATTTGGTGGTAAAAAAATAGCTATATCAGAGGATTTTTAATTATTTTTTCTTATTCTTTCAAAAGAAGTCAACTACTATTGGATCGGATCGGGTCTCCTTCCCTTTCCTCCAACATTTTTTTCTTTGTAGCACCTGCGCTGCAAATGACAAGTGCAGCTGCCTTTATTTTCTTATTTTTGTTTTTCTGAAAAAACACGTGATCAATTATAAAAATTAAGATATATTTTGAAAAAAAAAAAAATATATATATATACGTTGTTAATTTTTGAAAATCAAGAAATTGTAGCATTTTTATTAAGATATTATTCCACCCTGTCTCGCGAACTCGTTTTTTAAGAATTACGTTTTTGAAAATTGCAAGTCGAACTTGAACCACATAAAATTTTGATCAATAAACATTTATACTGAAGAATTGATTCATATTTTTTATCAATATGTTCTATGTTGTAAACTAATAATAAAAGAACAAGAAATATTCGAAACTGAAAGCAGATGCAGCGAAATTGTTGTACAATAGCAGAAAAACTGTCAACTGTTGTAACACGTGGCATCAAAGCAAATATATATATATATATATGTGTGTGTGTGTATTTAAAAAACGAAGTTTACGCGGGGAAAAATTAAAATAACTATCGTATAAAAAATTAAGATTTATTTTGAAAAAAATATGCATTCATCAACCTTTGAAAATAAAGAAATGCTAGCATTTTTTTAAAGATATTATTAAATCCTGTCGCGCGAACTCGCATTTTGAGAATTCAATTTTCGAAAATTGCAAGTCGAACCTTGACACATAAAATTTCGATCAATAAACATTCATACTGGAAAATCGTTTCTTATTTTTGATCATTTTTTTTTCTATGTTGTAAACTAAAAATAAAATAATGAGAATAACCGCACACTAAAAGCAGATGCAACGAGGTTGCTGCACAATTGCAAAAAAACTGTAACACGTGGCATGGAAGAGGGAGAAAAAAAAAACGGCTAAGAGAAAAACGTTTAAGTGGGTAAAATTATTATCGTACTTTCATTGAGTTGACTTTGTACTGTTTACAATTTCGGAATAATAAGAAACAGGACAAACTAAAAGCAGATGGTATAAGGTTATTGCACAATGAAATCTAATGCACTAAGTCATTATTGAGCGAAAAACGGACAAAATGAGGCAACTAACCTAGTGCGAATAACAAATAGCGAAATAGCACTCATAAGACGCCTCTATTACTTTTACTTTAAGGGGGGAAATACGTGTAAAAGTCTCAAAAAATTAATTTTTTTTTCTTCATAAATCGATTCTACAACTATTCAATAATATACCCTGAAAATTTCAAAGCAAAATTCCAAGTCGTTTAAAAGTTATAAGCATTTGAGCGAGCGCTCCTTTTGGAGCAGTTGAGCAGGTAGTCCCTCATGAATGACCTGAAGGGTATTAGAGAACGTAAGCAGATTTCCTTTTATTTTTTTTAACAACTGAGACCTTGGATAGAAATTTCTATAAGTACTATTAGTATCTATAAGTATAAAAAAATTGATTCATTACTGCCTTAAATTTACCTTCAACCACTCTTCTCTTCAAACGCGTTTTTCTCGAAACTACTTTTTCGAATTTGCGTACACTCTAGCTCGCAAAATTTTTGATCAATCCATATCAAATTTAGCACACATTTTCTTTATATATATACGCTTTAGTTGAACTAGAATTATAAACATCTCTTTATTTTTATTTATTTTATGTTGTAAGAAAAGAACAAAAAAAAAAAAAAAAAACGGTTAAAAATCGTATTTAATTTTCCCATTCTAAAAAAAATAGAAATTTTCGGGGGTTTTTTTGTGATGATTTTAGTTCAACTAGAAGAGACACTAATAAAAAAAAGTTGATTTAAAAAAAATTGATTTCAGATAAAAATTGTGCCCTCCAGGATGTACGCAAACTGCCGACCCGTGTAGTGACTTACAGTGTGCAGCCGCCGATATCTCCCGGATTTTTCAAGAAAAATGTTTAAAAATTTCAGTAAATGTTCCTCAATCTATCTATAAAATAACCTCAAAATCTCTATAAAATATATTTATTCTTTATACGTTAAAAAAATCATAAAAATTGCTCTTAATACGCCGTTTTACACGTATTTCCCCTTTAACATATTCTATTTCGCTAGCATTCTGTTCAAAGAGAAATAATTTCAATAATGAAGGTTTTCGGGCAGCGATCAATTAAATTATTTTTCCGAATATTTTATCAAATACACTTTGTAGAATGACATTATTTTTGTGCTTTTTGTTTAAACTGATGTGCTGCCTGTTATTGTCTGGAAATAGAAATTTAGCTATGGAGGAAAAAGTAAGTTACAGACAGAGAATGTTTTCTAGAAAGTTGTTCCTGCGAAAAACATCGGCCTTGCATCGGCTTTTAGATGTTTTTTAAGGCCGATGGGCCGATGTTTTTATAAAGTTGACAACGGCTGCCGATGCCGATGGCCGATGGCAATTTTGTTGAACAATCGGCGCCGATGCAGCGGCGAGGCCGATGCATCTGTCGAGCCTTAGTGAATACTTTTCTATTCTAAGTTAAGTCATACAGATGTAAGCGAGAAACAGCCGGCTCTAACTAAGCTATAGGGTCATTCCATATCAAGTGATCCAAGGTATTTTACCTCACCTTTTTTCATTTTTCTCAGATTTCAAATGTACCCCTGAAGGTACAGCTGAAATCCAAATTTTTAGACTTTTATCTTGTTTAGTTTTTAGTTATCGGGCTTTGATTTAAAAAAAAAAACTCATATTTTTACATGTATGCTTCAACACAAAACAGGCCATAACTTATCAACAAATAGAAATAAAAAGCTCTAGTAAAAAGCATTTTAAAGTATATTGAATGCTGTTCCATACGCTACGCATCATGACTAGTTTCATAAAAATTTTAAATTTTTAAAAATGGCCTTAAAATTTAAATTTTAAATTTCTCTTAAAACGTATAATGAAAACTTCAAAAACTTCTCAAATATTTCTGTCTATTTTATCTTCAGCAAAATTTCAACTTGGGATCTCAATGGGATCATATTTCCTCGAATTTTCAAACATTTGATTTAAGAAAAAAAACCCGGATATTTTCCAGATTTAAGAAGTTTTAAGATGTTTTTTACAGCAACCAATAGGTCTTCAGTTAAAATGTATTCAGTAAGCCATAACACAATTTTAGGCCGCCTTTATGACGTTAAGGGTTAAAAAGGATGTACTCCCGAATTTTTTTAGATATTGAAGTCATAAAACCAATTTTATGCTATTTTCGGTTATGTTGGTAAAGTAGGCAGAGGCGTAGCTAGGTGGGGGCAAGGAGGGACAGCTGTCCCCGGGCGCAGCGTCAAGGGGCGCCAAATTAATGTTAGTTTATTTTATTTTTAAATGCGAAAAGAAAATTATTTGAACTGAAGAGGTGTGCGTATGTGTTCGACAAAAAGTGGGAGCACCGCGAATCATATCGGGAATGACCAATGTAGAATAAGAGTGCGTGGGAATTCAGACAAATAATTTTGGGAAGCCAAAGTGTCCCATTTTTCCCTTAGAGGCGAATGGTCACTAATAAAAAATAAAGCTAAAAGGGCTGCTTTTCAGAGCTATTTATCATTTAGGAAGTATAAAAGTTTTTCAAATTCCCTTTAGGGGCGCCCTTAGGCTCCCAGGGGCACAGGGGGTGGCGCAAAATCTTTAGTTGTCCCCGGGCGCTGAAAACCCTAGCTACGCCTCTGAAAGTAGGAGCGGGGAGCTCTCACCCAAAAAATTTAAGTCTCGTATAGTGCTGTTTTAGATGGCCTTTGCCGACATTAGGGAAAGGAGAAAAGTAACCCCCCCCCCCCCGTCAGAAAATGTTCAAAACTGATGTCATAAAACCGCAATTTCAGGCTTTCTTTGGTGATGGTAGGTCATCCCATCATTTGTCCTACTCAAAAATTGGCAAATTTTCTTTGGCAATACGCAGGAACAATTTTCATCTGGTTTTTCATAATAGGTGATAAATTAGAGAAATTGAAATTTCAATGTGGATTATTTGTTTCTTCATCATTTTTTTTTTTGTTACCATGCTGTTTTCTACAAGTGTCACAGATTTTTAACTTTGGTTTAATGCAGTTTTACTTCACACATTCAAAGGTGTATTCGCCTTAAATATTTACAGCATTTATGACCTGCACTTACTATAGCGGTCAAAGGAGGTACAGCAATATCTATTTTTGAAAGTAATGAATACACTGTTACAAATTTCTGAAAAGGAAATAGTAAAACAACCATTTATTTGATTGGTATTTTACCATATTTAATTAAAATATTTGAATAACCATTAAAAAGATGGTACTCAAACCGCTGATTGCGAACAAAATCGTTTGTTCTCTGTTTATCCTAAAGAACGTTTAACTAACCGTAATTTTCAAGCGCTCAATAAGAATCGGGCGTCCATCTTGGTTGCGAAACCTTACCGGTCATACGTTGTTTTAAAATAGGAATACGGATTTATCAGTTAAAATCTGCATGTGTATATAAAAAAAGAAGAAAAAAAAGTGGCTTAAGCAGTGGATACTAAATAGAAACACATACACACGTAAACCAAAAATTGGAGACATCGGATTCCCAAACTGTTTGCGAATGAGCGAACCCATAATTTGAGCTGCTGAAGCTTGTTTGTATTTTAATTTTTGCAGCAAATAAAATGATTTTCGTCAATGTACAGTAAATTTAGCCCAAAAATAAATTTAGATCCAATCAAAAACTGAAATCTCAATTTTCAGGCTGTTTGCCTGTTGGAAAAGAACATTTATTGATAAATAACCGTCCGCTTTACGTGATGACGGTGGCTGAGTGGATAGAGAGCAAGACTAGTACACCGCGCATTTGGGGTTCGAATCCTGCAAGCTTCGTTTGTGGTTTCTACGCCTCAAAGATTCTGCGCCTCGAAATGGTTCAAAAACGGTGAAAATTTTGTTTTGAAACCATTTTTAAATGGTTATAACACCGTAAACTTTAGTATTTACGGCTTTTTAACCAAGTTAAATGGAAATGGTTAGGTCCCGTAAAGATAGAAAAGTGTTCCAAACCGTAAATTTAACGGTGAATTAGATGGACAGACTGCTGCCGGTCATTTAACCGTAATTTTATGATGAAATTTCTAACAGTGTTAAGCTCTTTGCCAACATTCTTAGAGGATATAAAATGCGGATAGGAAAAAATAAGTCTAATGTTCCTAAAAGTAAACTAATAATAGAATGGATTCCAAAAGTGTAGTTAACGTTGATGAATCTATAAAGACAACTGAAAACTTAGAAATTAAATAAATGTGAAAATTCAAGCTACTGCAATAACAGACAATAAAAATTCAGCCTATGAATAAAGATACTTACAGTAAGATACAAGTTAAAATATTTCCAAAGGAAATAAAACCCAATATTGGACTGAAGAGGCGAAGAAGGAAACTCTTTACAAGAAAGCTTTTAATCACGATATGAGAAAAATAATGTAATAATAGTAAGTAGCAAAGCGTAGAGTTTGAAAAGATTCATAAGTGAATTTAATGTTTCGGCGCTACTTTATTTGCATTTTTATTTTAGAAAATTTTACATTTCTACTACGGTACCACATTTGCGTATTAATATTTATTTGTTGCTCGAATTTGATATTTTGCTAATTGCACTGGACATTTATTTATTCATTTCTTTTGTAAAAATATAAAACTCTTATCGCCGATATCATAAACATAACTAGTTAGCTGTCAGTTGGATTCAATGACATAACTTCGTCAACAAGTCAGATCCATTGTATGAAAGATCACTTTCAGTTCATAATTTACAGGTTAAAAGATCACTCTGTCAACAGATTTGTTTTGTTTACAAATCATTTTTATTAACATTGTTATTTGTCGAGGTGATTTCATGTCAGACTGTGAAGAAAATTTGCATTTTAATTTAGTTTGCTACTTAAATGTTTAAAAAGTTTTAATTTATATTCGTTTCTTTATTGGTATATTAAAACGTAGTTCCTACAATAAACAGGCTGATGGTGTACATCCATATATTTACTTTAAAACACCCTTTTCTCTCACTTGTTTTTTTAAATTTTAACACAAGCATCCCCTCAGAGCTTTTGTGGCGATAATTTATGCTTGTATCTATAAGCATTCCCCAAGCTTTTTCCAGCACTATGCACTACTGCCTATATAACTGATAAATACCAGAATACTCGTAAATTAATTGCTGTGTGTGGTGCTTCACTTACGATAATCAACATGCTTTCTTAACATTTGCCTTTTTTTTTGCAGCTTCTTTTACCTGGGAAATAACTTTTTTGGACACTGGCATTGCTGTGGGTTGCCGTTTTTTGATTAAAGATGCACAACTGACCATTTGGTACATCTACTCAGTATTTTTATACATGTAAGTATATTTTTAGACTTGTAGTTGGGGAAAATTGATTTTGGTTCAGTTTTTGCAGAAATTGTGATGAAATAAAATAATATTCTTTGTTCTATATTTTGCTTGCACATTTTTTAATGAGTATTGACCCTTAACTTCACATCCAAACCAATTTTATCCCTTGACTAGGAGGAGTGAGTTTTAATATAGTTACATTAAATCATAATTATTTAATGCTTGCGTTATTTATTATGTTCTTGCATTGTTACTTATTTTTTAATCTTATACGTATCACATGATCAATATTGTCGGTTTGAAACATATACATATCTTCAGTTTTGCATTTTGCATGCTTCATGGACAAAAATTCACTTGTAGTATTTCATATAGTTGTGGACTGATAATACACATTTATTACATAACAGAAGAAAGTGCAAAACTATACCAAAAGCAAAAGCGAGAATAAAAAATTGACACTATTGTTTCATACATTCCATATGTAGGTGTCAATAATACATGTGTATTGGTAACATAAATTGTCAAAACTAGGTGTGGATCTTTGGCTGGGCAATCCGGGTGACCACACAGCACCGGCTCATTATTATCGACTTGTAATTATCAAATTGTTCATTGGAATGATAATGGAAGCTGAGTGGTAAGCTTTTGCGCTACCATGCCAAAGGTCCAGAATTCAATTCCCGGGCTGGGCAGGATCGACTTAGCCTTTCATCGCTCCAATGGATTCGATAAAATGGGGACCAAGCACACTTGGGAACTAACACTGGGAATTCTGTGTCGGGTCGTCACTTGATCGGAACATCTGCTTCTCCCTCCTAGGGCCCTTGGTCTCGAAAGCTGGGATGGGCTCAGTAGGTCATGGCCCCCATTGGGCTGTTGTGCCATTGAGTCAGTTAGTTAGTTAGAATTGTAAAAGTGATTGTATCTTAAAACAATACATTTTTCAAAGTTTTCTTTGGTAAAATTCAAATCATATTCAATCATTGTAAATTGTGGCCAAATTAATAATTCATGTGCAACCAAATTTAAATTATATTTCCAATACTGTTTTTTAATTCCTGGAAAACAACTTGTTGGAAAATGTTTTCTGAATATGTTATATTTGTAAAGACTATGTCACAGCCCAGCTAGCAGTGGCGGATTTACAAATTTTCAAGGTATAGGCTGTACAGTTTTTGCCGCCCTTGCCTCTACAAGTGTCATGTCCTATATTGTTTTTACAATCCAAAAATTTCGTTGAAATTGCACGTAAAATAATTTTTGGGTATATTTTTGAGCTAATCAAAGCTCAATCCAGTACGAGCGGGGTAATGTATGCTACTTACACATAATGTACGTTTGGTAAACGTGAATAAATAATCTTTATCTCACTTAAAAACAGTCAAAAATAATCAATTCAGTCAAGTTATAAAAGTTCGTTACAATACCTTTTTGCGCGATTTTTTGTTGGCAAAATCATCAATGATTTCGTCGTAAGTAATCTTGTTCATTAATTCCGACTCTATGCACAAAAGAGCTAAAGTGTTTAATTTTTCTTGGCTCAAGGTCGATCTCAGATAATTTTTTACTCTTTTTAGACAAGAAAAGCTTCTCTCACCTGAACAATTCGTCGCTGGTGTACATAAGGCCATACGAAGAGCTATGTGTCCAAGTTCGGATAATCGCTCGCCAAACTCTGTTTTCGCAGAAACGAAGACAGACTCTCTAGTGATGTAGAATCTGGTTTTACCAAAATGCTTTGCGAAGATATGTGGCTTCGAAGATGTATGCATTGTTGAACTAACTCGGTCTCTAAATCATTAGAATACACTTCTACTAAGGGCAGAGCCTTTTTTGTAAGGGTTGATAATGACAATTCGCTCATTTTGGTCAGAAATGAAAAATTTTCATTGAAATTGTCGTACGCCTTCTTCTTTTTTTATAATTCGGATACGAGTCTGTCAATGATGACGAGAAATGTATTAACCCTGAAAATATCTCTCGTGGTCATACTCATTTCTTCATCGGGTGTTTCATCAGCATTTTTTTTTCTTTTCGGTTTTTTCCCAGGTCTTTTGTGTACTCTTTCGACGCATTTAATTCCATTGCCATTTCTTCGAAATACTTGAAGTTTTCTCGTTGATCTACGAAAAACTTGCGAAGAGATTCACAACTATCTGCTACAGTAATCAAATCTACGGTAGAGGCCTGGATTTGAACATTTACTTTGTTTATTCTTTCCAAAAAAACATTCCACACACCAACCATAATTGCCATTTCAAGTTTTTTTAATTTTGAATTAATTCCCTTTGCTTCGTTTCGTGTGACAGGCTTTTCGGTGCAATCATTCCTGATTGTTTCCAAAGCTTTCAGAACTTCGTGCCACGAATCTCTCAAACTTCTGCATGCATCCTCTCTAGCTGACCAACTTGTGAGGTTCACTCTCTTGACTGTTTTGCCTTCTCCGACTTCAGTCATCAATATCTTCCAGTGTTGTGTCGAACTTGAAAAAAAAACGTATATTTCTTGGAGCAACATGAAGAATCGACAAGCTTCTGTGCAAGATGCAGCAGTCGCAGTTGCCACTAAATTTAAAGAGTGGGCAGAGCAAGGAACGAAAAAAGCAAACGGTGCTTGACTTTGAATTTTAGCCTGTAAGCCATTATATATGCCAGACATATTTGCGGCATTGTCATACGATTGTCCACGGCAGTCTTCAATATTCAAACCCAAGGTTTTTAGTTCCGAAGTAATGGCAGCAAACATTTCTTCAGCTTTATGTTTCACTGAGGGCAAAAACTTAAGGAATCTTTCACAGGGTTCTCCTGTTTCTAAAACATATCGAATTACGAAGGTGATCTACATGTGCTATATCCGGTGTCGAATCGATGATTAAGGAAAAGTATTTCGCCCTTCTTATCTCGTCTCCAATTTGCTTCAAGACTTTATGGCCCATCAAGAGTATAAACTCATCACAAACGGTCTTCGATAAGTAACTGGTGCTTCCGGATCCTTGATTCCCAAACCGTTCAATATGACTGGCTAAGAAAGGATCGAACTCAGCTAACAGTTCCAGAATCATAAAATAATTTCCGTTGTGGGGATCACCGAACTTTTCACTTTTCCCTCTAAAAGCGAGACCCCTTGAACACAGCCGCTTCACTACAGCAACAACCCTTTTAAGAACGTTCGTCCAATAATTAATTTCTTCATCAATTTGCAAATGCAGTAAATTGTCGATTCGACCATCAATCGCACTTCTAGCTTTCAGTCTAAGGATACTGGATTTATGACGCGCAGACTTTTCATGCTGAGCTACTCGGTGTTCTGCATTTTTCCAGTCATTAAATCCTTCGTTCTCGAACTGAGTTTTATTCTCCAATGGACCGAATACCAAACACGGTCCGCAATATACGGAACTCTTACTTTCAGAGTAAACCAGCCAATTTCTGTCCTTCACTTCATTGTTTTTCATTTTTCTTTGGAAGATATCTTTGGAAGATACTCACTGGCAAGAAACGACGTTGATCCGCACATAGTTTTTCACTATTAGAGAAGTCAGAGGACTTGTTTTGATCGAATCCGTATCTCGCGATAATTTCTCTTAAAGTGTCGTTAATTTCCCATAAAGCTGGATCTTTGTTTTGATCTACAGTTATTATAAAAAAATTTCGCTTACCGGTGCTATGAAAATATTTATACAATCCACGAAACACTTCGTAAAATAACAGCACACACCCACGTAGAAATATCAATTCGTTATGCAATTATAGCAGGACGCTACTGGACGCTACCAACCGAGGCCTTGACCATCTCGCCAAATAGCTGAGGCAAGTATGCGCAGTGCTGAAGGTATTAGCATTGCGCATGCCTAAGTTTCCAAATACCGCCATGGTTGGCTCCTTGAATTCGGTTTGGATTTTTCCGAAAACTGGTTACCCTGCATAGTTTCTTCATGGGCCTAACTTCCCTATGTCATCTAAGCTCATGGCAAACCGTTGGTGAGCTTGTTCCTGTTCCTAGTCTCGGTGTTAACGGATTACTAGTTCGGGGGCGGCGAACTATCTGTTTTACACTTTCACTTTAGAACAGTGATTCCCCATGTTTTTTTCCTTGCGAACGCCTTCTAAGATCCGAAAGAAAATGGCGAACCCCCTGAGTAGTCGTTAATAACGGAAAAAATTTGCTAACACATTTATTTTCCGTTGCACAATAATTTATAACAAGAAATGAAAGTAAAGCATCTAAGTTCAAATAAAAACAAAAATACAGCTACAAGAAAATTAATACACATTTATATAATTATTACTTTTTTTAAATATGTTTTATTTGAATTTATAATAAGGCACAAGAAACGTATGTAGTCACAAAAATTATCTTTAAAGTTTATTTCCCTATAGTGTGAAAATGTTGAGGAATGGCATGAGAAATATAAGTACAAAGTTTTGAATCAATAAATATCTTTCGGTTCCACTTCATGATTGAAATATACCAAATTTGCAAAAGTTACGAAAGTTTACAAAAATATTAAAATTTATATGTTTTGAATTTTTTTATTGAGATAGTCTAGAAAAGCTGAAGTGAGTAAAATGAATGTGAGTACAAAGTATGGGAAATGAGCATGAGTTCAAAATTTAAAATAAATCAATGAATATCTTTCGGTACCCCTTTGTGATCCAAATTTTTGAAATCAAGCAAAATTAGAAGTAAGTGATTTTCAGAATTTTTACGTGTGCTTTTGTCACAGAGCGCAATGCTTCTGCATTATTGGGAAAAAATCAGTTTTACACTTTGTCCTAATACGTATGTAAATTTATTATTTCGTTTTTTATTTTCCAGTAGCAACTAAAAATTCCGCCATTGCAATATTTTTTTCGCGAACCTCCGTTCTGTACCACACGAACCCCTGAGGATTCGCGAACCACCGGTTGGGAAACGCTGCTTTAGAATATGGAAGTTTGCTAGTCTCGGAATGTGCCATGACAAGTGAGAGAGGAAAGTCATCGGTAAAATTTGTTGCAGACTTCTATCTGTAAGACATCAGAAAACCGTCATGCAAAAATCTTTTTAATTTCTATAAGGCAGCAAAAAAAAAAAAAAAAAAGAAAAAAAAAATTGGTCCTTAAATTTGCCGCCCCTAAAATCTGCCGCTCTAGGCTCAAGCCTACTCAGCCTACTGGTAAATCCGCCACTGCCAGCTAGCAAAATAAATTGAAGCAAGATTGCATAAAGATTTTCACGTCAATACAGAAGTATTGCGTAAAGATTGCCAAAATCTTTACATGTTACTCCCGGTCGATTGTCAGCGGATTGCCACAATATTTACGTCAATGTGTATGCAAAAGAAAATCAATGTCCTGGCAAGATAGGTTGAAATGAAAACATTGTATAAATCTTGTCCTGACAAAGTACATTGACACGTCAACCAGCCTGTAATATCCTTGCAAGGTAGTTTATGCTTGAAATATTGCATACACCTTGACATGACAAAATTTATTGACAAGGCAACCCTTTATAAATATTTAGGCAATGTATATATTTTTTTTGCAATATTGCTGTTAAGACAATGTACATTGTCGCAACAATCCCTTATAAATTTTTAGGCAATGTATGTGTTTTTTGCAGTATTGCATTCAACGTGTTATATTTGTCATGACAATGTACATTGTCGAAACAATCCCTAAATATTTAGGCAATGTATATTTAAGAGCTCCTTTTAAAATATAAATTAAATTATCATCTGAATTTGAATGAAATGTAACTGGATATACATAATGAAGTAAGAATGAAAAAAAAATTAATTCAAAAGGTTTATTCACACATCAATTATACTCTCTCTGCAACACATAGAAAGATTCTTAAATTGGTTAACTGAATTATATTGCATTTTTTCTTTCTTCGTGAAACAATACAACAATAATATTCCATAAAACAATAGGTTGATCACTATATAGTGTTCTAAGTGTGAGGGTATATAATTCAATAAATTACGTATAGAATGTGCATATAACAAAGGAAAATGCAATTAATGCGTGAATTAACCTTTTAAATTTAAATTTGTTTTCATTCTCACGACTTTATGAACCTATTCAAATTCAGATGATGCTTTGATTTATATTTCAAAAGGAACTCTAGAAGTAACATACCTTGCTTGAGTATTTATAAAAAGCACTGGAAATTTTTCAAAATGGAACCACGCAGTTTTTTTCATTATTATATTCTGAAATAATCACGGCACTTTACAATTGTGGAAATACATTGTGATGCTTTCCTTACGTTTAACCCTAACGTTAAACACGAGGCACTTCGATCTCTCTTCTCTGCCGATACACTGCGAGCTGCGGCAGGGTTGCCAGATCTTCCGGACATGTAATCGCCCAAAATCTTTCAAAAAGTAGCCACAGACAACAGAAAGTCGCCCAAAATATTTTCACTTCAGTTTGCAAATGTACATTACCCGTGTGACGTCACAAAGGTACACACATTTTTACCGATTTTCGGCTGGATAAGCAATAATCTGGAAAATGCGATTAAAAAGGAAAAAAATACAGGAATGTAGCCGCAGAAAAAGACATTTTTTTAAAAAAAAAGTCCCTTTAATGGTCATCTTATAACGGAACATCAAATTAGAAAAGGTGTTTTAATGTTTCATCTTTTCACGCATTAACGTTATAAAGCTTAAATAAAATATGCTATTAATCGTTCAAAATTTTGGGTGGTTTTTTTTTTTTTTATAGGTAGAAGTGCATGCTTCATATAAAGTTTTTTGGTTTGTATCTTTACTAAATTTCCTTTTCCTGCTTAAAGAGGGCAAGGGATCCGGGGTAATTCTGGAAAAGTCTTCAAAGTGAAAGTCTGGAAACGTAAATTGAAACTATATAATTTTCCTAGATGAGGGAGGGATTTTGCATATTCGGGGGGAGAGGGGGAGGAGCTCGCAATTTTTTGGAAATACAAATAGTTTTTTGAGCTTGAATGCTTAAAACACAATATTACGCTTTCTTTCCCGACGTTAAAGGAGATAAAATTTGCAAAGCAAAAATTTTATCTGGGCTTCCTCAATTTTACAAATATTCAAGATAAAATAAATATAAAATCTCTTTTTGTTTGGTGATTTGCAATGTTAAAAATGCACTGGAGGAACGTTTTTTGCACAGAAAAAGAAGAGCTCAAAGAAGAAATACATGCGTTGATGTGCATGTGCGGGGGAAAATCCGAACTTTTTTGTCTGCTGCGAACCTCTCATAACCCTCGAGACGTCACGCGGGTATAAGGTCTATTTGCAAAGGGATTTGATATGTCATAAATGTTCAACGCTAAAGACTTTTATTATAAAATCGCAAAAACATCACCTTTGATCAAAGTCAGTGAAAAAGGAAATAAAATCTCAAAATTTTTCAAATTTCATCGAAAAAATCTTGAACGTCGCCCAAAAAGTAGCCAGGCGACTTGATAAAATTTTCGGTTGCCAACGAGCTCAAAAAGTCGCCCAATCGGCGATTTATCGCCCAATCTGGCAACACTGCGCTGCGGCTAAAAGGAAGTGCACCGTATTCCAACGCATGCGCAGTTACGACGAACGTCCCCTTAATCATCTCTAATTGGTTCTCAGATGTCTTGTCGGTTACAATATTGTATCAATATTATATCAACTGTGCTTTTTTAACATTGATTGGGACAACATTCAGGAAGGATGAATGAGGCAAGATTGCATCAATATTTACATTTTAAAGAAAATAAAATTTTGTCTGTGTTTTGTCACGTAAATATTGCCGTGAAAATATATATGCAATCTTTTAACAATATTGCAATTATCAATATTGATGCCGTCAATGCATTTGCAAGGCTGACAAGGCGATAACAAGATTGAGGCAATAAATTTTGCTAGCTGGGAGTATTAAATTTTTTTTTACAGAGGTTATGGAAAATACTGGTTTGACTTGTACAGGCTGAAATATTGAAATTGTACTTCTTCTGCCCATTATTGTCTTCAAATTATTGGTATATGTAATTATGTATGATCAAAATCTTGTAATGTTCTTTGATTTCAGTATTATGATTAAGTACTTCAATAAATTCTTCCTTCAAAATTTTGTTTTGTGAATTTAATGTGCGAGTACAGAATTAATGTGCACACTGTTGAGTTATTTGAAAGAGGAAAATAAAAAGACAATGTTTTTCTTATGAGATTTGTATTTATTAGCATAAGCATATTACTTTTATAAAAGCATTTTGCATTTTTTATTAATATTTAGTGTCAAAGGCACAATTTTTTTACGCATTGGATAAAGTATATCGTCTGTATGTTATACTCTTTGTAGTTAGTTTTAAAATGCAAGATACAATATTCTTATTTTAGAAATGCTTTTTACAGTTAGCAGGGTCACAATTTAGTAAACTGCCTTTTTTAGGATTTCTAAAAGTTGTCTCATGCTTGCATATTTATTAGGAAAAAAAATAGGAAAGCTAACAGATATTTAAGTGTTATAACAATGCCACACTTGATTATATAAAGTGATTTACAGCTCATTTTGAAGAAATATTTCATTCTAGCGCAAATAAAACAATTCAATTTTATCTTGTAGTTTCTAGATCTGATCTTTTTAAAAAAATTAATTGTTAGATATATAATTTTTTTTCCTAAACAGAGAATTTACATTTCATCTAAGCATTGATTTTAAATCAAGAACGAAAGGGATTTGCGTATCATTTTTGCCTGACAAAATCAGTAGCATTTCTGTGCATCTATTTATTACAATTAATTGCACCAACGCTCGCATATGAATCAAACGTTTTTTACTATTTGCTTAATCCTTATCCTGGAATTCATATTATGTGTGTTACCTTCAGTAAAACGCTTAATATTTCTGCGAACATGTAAACTTATTGCTGTGTGCAAAACTTAAAATTACTGTATTTTCTGTCATTTATTAAGCTCATTGATAAGACCGATGAAGTAATGAGATTATTTATGTTTGTTGAAAATAAACAGAATCTTCTTTTTATGCAATATGAATATCAATATTAAACAAACATTTATCTCTGCCCGACACTTTTATGAAATGAAATCGCTGCTGAAACCGAATGAAAATTCCACTTTATTAAATGCATCGTCTGCTTCTGAAATCGATGTCTAAATACAGAGCAGTCAAATGACGAAGGCATTCCATTATTGGCTCATGTATAGAGCTTACGCCTTGCAACCATTGGCTGAAACCCACTGCCCGTCGCAGAACCTTTGTAGTGTGAATTGAACTCACGTTTCTCCGTCACGGACGAATTTGGTCTGTCTGTCCGTCGGTTATATGTGTGAATCCAGCTTGATGCTTTGCAAGACGAAGCCGTTTTTTTTTAATTCGGCCTAAAATTTTTTTAATTTAACAATTAAAATATTAATCCCCCAGTATTTTCTTTACTTCGTTCGAATAATTTTAGAATTGAAGTGAAGATAGCTAGGATTTCCGCGCTCCGCGGTTGAATGTAATGTAAACGTAAACATGTATAAGACAAATGATCAAAATACTTTGTGCAAAAATGTAAGTACAAAGATAAAACAACGTGAAAAAGCACAAATTCAGATTAAAATTAACGCAAATAGCTATTTCGAAGCTACAAATGGAGCCTCTTCATCAGTGCATAAAAAGAAGAAGAAACGCTCAACACACAAGCAAGAAAGCTGTGAGTGAACAAGGCAATAACCAGAGAGACACCGGTATTTATACCAAATGTGTCGGATTAGCGATTGACCAATCAGAGGCCAGGAACAAGGCGGGAACAGAGCCCGAAGGAAAAGGCGGGAAACGAATATGTAAATTGCAGGAGAAAACCAAAAATGGAGAGAAAAATTATAAAAATTGTTTCCAAATGTCAGGAAAATATGGAGTGCTGGAAAAATCATTTACTACAGAATGAGAATTTTTCCAAATGTGATAAGCTTCCCAAAAATCAAGTTCATGGACAGAAGAGCATTTGCTGATAATTCTAGCAGAAGAAAATTCAAAACAATGATCTAAAGTCCAACAATGCTGGGCAATGGAAGAACGTGCAAGTTCTTTACGCTTAACATAATTTTCATGTTCTTTCAGACGGTGCTTTAAGGCACGTTTAGTCTGACCTATGTAAAACAGACCACATTTGCAAGAAATACTATAAATACCCCAGTTGTTGTGCAAACCAATGGGATACTTCAAATTTGTAAATTTTATTTTATTCACAGGGGAAAATGCAGTATCAAACCCAAACTTCTTCAATATTTTAGCAATTTGCTGACTGATTTTTGGATAAAAAGGTAAAATAATAGTATAAGCAGGCTTGCACTTAGAAACATTGCCAGAAATTGAAGGCTTAATTAACCTGTTATAAATAGAATCAACGACCTTAGGAGAATAACCACGATCCAAAGCCACAGCCTTAATGTACGAAAGCTCAGCATCCAAAGAGTTAGAAGAGGAACATATATTCAAAGCACGGAAAACAAGAGCCTTGAAAGAGGCCAACTTTTGGTTTGGGGGGTGAGAAGAACATTTGTGAGGAGGTAGTGTAACAGCAAAGGGCTTGCGAAACACTGAAGTCATAAAATCGTCATTACTTTTAGTAATTAAAACGTCCAAGAATGAAAGAGAACTATCCACTTCCATTTCAATAGTGAATTGAATGCAAGGATCAATGGAATTAAGCTTATCAAGTAAATGATCAATATCCACTTGCTTCTGATCAAGCAATACAAAACAATCATCAACATAACGGACATAAAAAGGAAACTTTATGGTTTCGAAAAGTTTAGTCTCAAAATAGTGCATATAAATGTCACTTAAGTGACATTTATATGCACTATTTTGAGACTAAACTTTTCGAAACCATAAAGTTTCCTTTTTATGTCCGTTATGTTGATGATTGTTTTGTATTGCTTGATCAGAAGCAAGTGGATATTGATCATTTACTTGATAAGCTTAATTCCATTGATCCTTGCATTCAATTCACTATTGAAATGGAAGTGGATAGTTCTCTTTCATTCTTGGACGTTTTAATTACTAAAAGTAATGACGATTTTATGACTTCAGTGTTTCGCAAGCCCTTTGCTGTTACACTACCTCCTCACAAATGTTCTTCTCACCCCCCAAACCAAAAGTTGGCCTCTTTCAAGGCTCTTGTTTTCCGTGCTTTGAATATATGTTCCTCTTCTAACTCTTTGGATGCTGAGCTTTCGTACATTAAGGCTGTGGCTTTGGATCGTGGTTATTCTCCTAAGGTCGTTGATTCTATTTATAACAGGTTAATTAAGCCTTCAATTTCTGGCAATGTTTCTAAGTGCAAGCCTGCTTATACTATTATTTTACCTTTTTATCCAAAAATCAGTCAGCAAATTGCTAAAATATTGAAGAAGTTTGGGTTTGATACTGCATTTTCCCCTGTGAATAAAATAAAATTTACAAATTTGAAGTATCCCATTGGTTTGCACAACAACTGGGGTATTTATAGTATTTCTTGCAAATGTGGTCTGTTTTACATAGGTCAGACTAAACGTGCCTTAAAGCACCGTCTGAAAGAACATGAAAATTATGTTAAGCGTAAAGAACTTGCACGTTCTTCCATTGCCCAGCATTGTTGGACTTTAGATCATTGTTTTGAATTTTCTTCTGCTAGAATTATCAGCAAATGCTCTTCTGTCCATGAACTTGATTTTTGGGAAGCTTATCACATTTGGAAAAATTCTCATTCTGTAGTAAATGATTTTTCCAGCACTCCATATTTTCCTGACATTTGGAAACAATTTTTATAATTTTTCTCTCCATTTTTGGTTTTCTCCTGCAATTTACATATTCGTTTCCCGCCTTTTCCTTCGGGCTCTGTTCCCGCCTTGTTCCTGGCCTCTGATTGGTCAATCGCTAATCCGACACATTTGGTATAAATACCGGTGTCTCTCTGGTTATTGCCTTGTTCACTCACAGCTTTCTTGCTTGTGTGTTGAGCGTTTCTTCTTCTTTTTATGCACTGATGAAGAGGCTCCATTTGTAGCTTCGAAATAGCTATTTGCGTTAATTTTAATCTGAATTTGTGCTTTTTCACGTTGTTTTATCTTTGTACTTAAACGTAAACATGATTTGAGCCATGCATGAGGCGAGTGTGTTTCGCCGGCTGAAGATAGTTTTATTGTTATAAGCAGGGTTATATGGTTTCTGCTGCAATCTATTAAAAGTTGCAATTACCAAAAGTTTACATCAGTAGCAAATAGGTGGCTGATTATGATTCGACATTTCCGAAACTTTTCGAGCACCTATTCCGAAAGTTAAAAAAAAAAAAAAAAAACGGTTTTCCGAAAAAATTTTAATGTATTAATTTCAATTTTCTTTTGCAATTAGTATCTGCTTTTCTTTCTACCTTCAGATAAGCAAAATATTTTGTACTACTTTCCAGAAAAGTGACGACTTTGTAGGGGCGGGGGGGGGGGGATGGTTGCAATCTCCCATGATACACACATTCAAAATAAAATAAGTAAGTTGTTTTTAAATAAAGAATTTTAAAAATAGTTGAGGCATTTATGCATTTTACTTATGTAAATTTGTACTGTTTGCTTAATGTTTTGTGATTACTTAAATATCCATTATTATTTCTAAATATACTCACACTTGAATAAATGTGCAGTGTTCACATAATTTTCAAGAATTCGCCATTCATCATTTGTATTAAAAAAGGATAGCATTTACAACAATTTCAAGAATTCATTACTTATCAATATTTTGTCATATTATAAGTGAAAAGTTTTCATATCGATAGTGAAACCCTGATTTAACGTTCCGCCAATCTAAGTTTTCCAGCATTTTACGTTTGTTTCATCAGGTCCCTGTTTTTCCGTATCCTAATTGATGTTAAAATATCCCAGATTCTAAGTTTGTTACTTAAATGACTTTCACTCGATCGATAGAGAATTTAATTTTGCTTTTGAACATGTTAACGGGAGCACTGCTTCAGTGACGAATTTGTAGGGGTTTCAATCTCCAGAGGCGTAGCTAGGGTTTTCAGCGCCTGAGGACAACTGAAGACTTTGCGCCTCCCTGTGCCCCTGGGGGCCTAGGGGCTCCCTAATGGGAATTTAAAGAAACTTTTATGCTTCCTAAATGATAAAATTCTAAAAAGCAGCCCTTTTAACTTTCATTTATAGTAGCGGCCATTCACTTCTAAGGGAAAAATGGGACACTTTGGCTTCGCAAAATTATTTGTCTGATTTCCTACGCACTCCTGTGCTACATCGGTCATTCCCGATATGATTTGTGGTGCTTCCACTTTTTTTGTCGAACATATTCACACCTATTCAGTTCAAATATTTTTCTTCTTGCATTTAAAAATAAAATTAAATAAATTAACCCTAATTTGGCTCCCCTTGCCGCTGTGCCCGGGGAAAGCTGTCCCTCCTTGCCCCCACCTAGCTACGCCTCTGACAATCTCCCATGATACGCACATTCAAAATAAAATAATTAAGTTATTTTTAAATAAAGAGTTTTAAAAATAGTTGAGGCATTTATGCATTTTACGTATGTAAATTTGTAATGTTTGCTTAATATTTTGTGATTACTTTAATATCCATTATTATTTCTAAATATACTCACACACTTGAATAAATGTGTAGTGTTCACATAATTTTCAAGAATTCGCCATTCATCATTTGTATTAAAAAAAGGACAACAATTTCAAGAATTCATCATATTTATCATTATTCTATCATATTATAAGTGAAAAGTTTTCATTTCTACAGTGAAAGCCCGATTTAACGTCTTGCCAATCTAAGTTTCACTCATTTTATGTTTTTTTCATCAGGTCCCAGTTTTTCCATATCCTAATTGATGTTAAAATATCCCAGATTCTAAGTTTATTACTTATCGAATTATCCATATTTTATGTTTTCCCTCGAAAGTGGAAAAAGAAAAATTTTCTAAAATTAGAAATATTTTTCCTTTTGTGATTTTTTTAAAAGTTTTAAGCACATTGTTAAAAGTTAATTATTACTCTCTCACAAAATAAATCACAATCGAGAATTGTTTTTGTTTTCAAGAAATTTCAAAAAGGGGCTATTCGAATTTATCCAGGTGTGAGAAAGTTCGTTCGTTTCCAGTATGGAACTGGAGAAGTTCGTTCTTTTTGCCATTTTATAAACCAACAAAGCTCCAACACTTCGAGTCTAAAGACGATTTCGTTAGCATGTCACTATTACATGCTATGTACTGTACTCTTATTGAACAGAACAGCTTACATATAGTGGACATTTTACAAAAAGTGTAAAATATTTCCTTTCCCATAAGGACTAGGGAAAAAACTTGCAAAGCATTTCAATACTGGAAGATTCAGCATTCAATTTCAACTCCATGTCTAAAAAACAATCCACTATTACATATTATTTTCAACCTAAATTCCAGAATTCGTAATTAAATGCGTTAAAATGGTATGTATTCAAAAATATAGATATTATACTTTTTGAAAGAGTTGAAATCTGCCATTCATCATTTGTAGCATAAAAGGATAAAGTTCCCAACCATTTCAAGAATTCATCATTCGTAACAAAATTCAAATCGTTAGTCTATCAGTTTCATTGAAAATGCCTCGCTTACCTATAAAAAAAGTTGTTTACAGAGTTGAAATCAGAGCCAGAGAGAACTTTCACCACTGAATTAGCCGAGAAACAATACTAGATAAAAAAATACGACTTGAGCGTATTAAAAATATGTATATTCGTGTCAGAACATCACCCCGATTGCTATTTTTGTGGCATTGAATGCTGTAAAAAAAAAGCAATATTCCATGTTCTGCTCATAACTAAGCAAGTGTCCATTGCACTAACATTAGGAACTGTAGGTAGGATTCCATGATAAGAATAAAATTTTCCATGCATCTTTAGTGTACTAATTTAGTAACAGATTCTTTTTCAGCTTTGAACCATAAAATTTCCCTTTTCTGCATTCACATTCACTTTCGAATTTACTTTTGTCAAGATATGTCTCTTAAGCGATGCATATCAGAAATTGACGTGATACTCCAAAAGCAACTTTATAGGCAGGATATTCCATTATTCGCTACTAAATAAATGTCTTTGTATATTGGCTTAGCTAAGTGGGGGCGGACTGCCCCAGGTGTCACCCATTCAGGGGTGACAACCAGCCCCGATGGAGAAAAAAATGAACCTTTAAAAGCTCCCTAGAATAAAACAAATACTTAAAACGGGAGAAAAAAAATCTATTTTTGAGCAAAGTGTTTCCTTTAAAAAATATTCACAATGTTTTTAACCGCTAATCATAACCAGTGCCCTCAACAAATACTTTAAATATTATGAGGCTCATGATGCAAATGGTGTTCTTCTTTTCCAAAACTGCAATTTTTTTAACAAAAAATTATATTTCATTAAAACGCATACTTCACGGTTTACATGATTTTTTTTTTTTTGGATGGGGAAGGCGTAATCTTTTCCACTCTGTCACACCCATGTTAGCTGCGCCACTGCATTCCATACAATTTTCACTATCAACATACTTCCCATATAGCTGCCACTGATTTTTTTTTCATTTCATCAAATTGCTTACATATACATAGTCCAGCATCTCTTCGCCACGGCTTTTGCTTTTCTTGAATAGGCTAAGGATGATCAGTAACTGTTAGATTTTTCAGATAATCTTTATTAAATGGCTTTGTCTGATCAATTTATCATTTCCCCATTTAGACTAATTTGTGGCAATTAAAATTTCATATTTACAATTATATAAATTCATTTCTCTGATTTGATTTCAAAATGCATGTTTATGTATAAAACTACTAATACACTTATTTTTTAATTTTTGTATCACAATTTACTCTTTTTATTGGTTTAAATAAACAGTTATGAAACAACAGTTATATTTTTTGAATTCAGGCTCAGAAAGAATGTACTGCTATCTATCAGAGTCAGAGTAAAAAAAAAAAGCTATGTAAAAGTTTTGATGATGTAATAAAGATAAATATGCCACACGATACAAATATAGATCAATAAATATAGGTTATTAGTGATAGAGTGAAAAAAAATTACACCTAAGTCAAGGTAGATATATATTTGTAGAAAAATACAGGCTGAAATAAGTTTTTATTGGCTCAGAAGTGACTTAAGAGGTCGCCTTCGGTGACTTGCTTGGGACAAAAAACAAGTTGCGCCGTAAGCGCCGCTATTTTAACATTGAACGGGCAACGCCGTTGCGGGTACCGCTAGTCTTGTTATAAAAATTTGTACAGCTCAGGTGTTTTAGCTTTTCCTCACGGAGATTTTTGTGAAAATTTTCTTCCGTTTTAAGTTTTGATGGAAGCAAACAAACTGGCAAATTTTAAAAATTTAAAAGAAACTAATTCGAAACTTAAAAAATAAAAAAAAAACGATAAAATAAGCTCCAGAAATACACATGGGATACATATGACACGGGAGAAATTTCCCATCGCTTAGCATTCGTCAAGATGGCGTTTAACAGGTTTGGACCACGCCCACAACGAAAAATTTCCTCCTTTCTTCTCTCCACGAGGGTCCCGGCACTAGACTCTCATAGCGCGGTGCGTACCACCGGTGGTACGCATTCGATTGTGCTATTAGACGGTACGTAACACCAAATATTGTAGGCTTATGTTTTTTGTTAAGTGTGAAAGTTCGAGAAACGGCGGCATCTCAAATGATTCCTTTGAGACCAACTGTTGACGCGGTTTTCCTTTGCATATAAGGCGGCATCGAGTCGAAAAGCGCGGCTTCGAACTTATCAAGAATCAAAGAAATAATCAGCTGTTATTAAGTAAGCAATTCATAATTATTTTCTTAGTAACACATTAAGTAAAAAATTGAATTTAATAATAATAAAAAAAAAGACCGAATGCAATTTGAAAGAGCAAGCGTCAATATCCCCCCACCCTCTCAAAAGTTAATAGTGAGAATGTCATGTTAAGGAATTGCTAACATTATATTTTCAGAACACTGACAATCATGTATGTTATAACATAAGTAACAGAGCAGCGAAATTGACCCATCTAAATTCTGGCTTTTATTCAAATATCAAAGCAATACTTTTCCCAAGAAAACAGGTGGCCTAAAATGTTTTGGAACTTTGAGGTCTTTCTTTTCAAGCGATTCGCTTTTTATATTTCAACATAAATATCTCATTTCTAATATCCGGCATGGCACTTAACTGAAGTGAAAAGTTTCATTTTTCGAAGTTCAGGCACATATTTTAAAATTAAGTAGCTTAATTTAATTGCTACCTGTGACCTTTCTCAGACAAATTCCTAGCAGCGAAGAAGTTCAAAATAAATAATGAGAATATAAACATCGTTTATCATATTGAAAACTATGCCACATTATATTTCAAGGAAGAATTTTCGATAACGCAAAGTATAAAAGTTTTCGTTCTTTGCTTTTATCAATGTTTTTTGCTAACTTCGTTTTCCCCCCACTCAAACTGATATATTGACCTCCCTTCGTTCAGCAGTGGTTACAGCAAGACAAAATTCTTATTTTAGTTACGTGAAAAAAAAAAAAAAAAAAGCTCTGTTGCGCCAACGTGATTTATATTTATAAAACAAAGCGTGTTCTCAAACTATATTGATTGGATCGTGTCGAAACATGAAAGTTTACTTGCATTCCTTTCTCTTGAAGTTCACAATCGGTGTATTAATTTATAACCATATTATAATTATATTATAATTTATATAATATGACTAAACAATATTAATAAATTAAATAATAAATTATAATATAATAATTTATACAATAATATAATAATTTATTAACCTCTAGATGCTAACTAATATGGATGATATTTCGGTTGGCTAACGTAAACATAATGTAATTTAGAGTGTTCAAAATAAAGATGTTATTCATATCGTTAAAATTAAAATTGATTCTTCCAATGTCAGACAAAAAAACGTCTGGGTAGCTTTTAGTAAACTGGACCTCATTATATATATATATATATATATATATATATATATGTACACAGTGTGTGAAAGAATTTTTAAGACCAGTTTTATGAAATAAAATAAAAGCTAGTAGTTATATTTTTAAAAGTATTTTTATTCAAAATAAGCTCCTTCGGCTTCAATACATTTGTTACAGCGGTTTAACAACGATTCGAATGCATGTTCCAGCTCACATTGTGGGAATGCCTCCAAAGCTCGCGTCAAAGCTATTTGTATAGTGTCAATGTCATCAAAGTAAAAAAAGAGTAAACAAATGAACTGAGGTTTTGTCAGTGGATCAGCTGATAGTTAAGGAGGTTTACGAATGCTCGATAACACAGATAGCGCTACTGTAAGCTTAGTTCCAGCTGTAGTCTTAAAAATTCTTTGACACACTGTGTACAAATAGCTTGGACGCGAGCTTTAGAGGCAGTTTCCCACAATGTGAGATGGAAGATGCATTCGAATCGTTGTTAAACCGCTGTAACAAATGTATTGAAGCCGAAGGAACTTATCTTGAATAAGAACACTTAAAAAATATAATTACTAGTTTTAATTTTATTTTGTAAACCTAGTCTTAAAAATTCTTTGACACAAGGGGTATATAAATAAACGTAAAAAAAAAAAAAAAAAAAAAAAAAAAAAAAAAAAAAAAACTAAAAACGTTATTTCGGTTTTAATCACATGAATGGTATCTTAAGTGTAATGAGATGAGCGATGAGCATTGGCTATAAAATGATTTTCAATATTTACAACTATGGAGTCATTATTTAGTGACTTAATATTAAATTTTAAATAAACAGATTCTTACTGGTATTTTTGAAGCTTTGTTTTTTTTTTTTCAAAATTTTTGTTATCATAAATTAAGATAAAGCTTTAAAAGAAGGATGACGAATGCATACTTGGTAAATAAGACATGGCGATGTAATCCATTTCCTGGAAACTGGTGATTTGAGGTCATTTAGTCCCTTTCTACTTCCGCTGCCCACATTAGAAGCAAATTTCTGTTAAAGAAAGATTGTTTTAAGGCATCTTAAGGTAAGCCATTGAATTACATCTTAAGTGCACTTCAAAATTTGGCTTCAACTGTAATAGCATATCTAAAATAATTAATACTTAAAATTTTAATCTATTTTAGAGTGGTAAAGGAGTTCAAAGCACCGAAGGAATAGGCTCAATGAGGTCTTTTAGTTGTTCTCCTCTTCTTTTAGTTGTGTTTGATCGATGATTTAAATTAAATGAAGAAAAACAAAAGCCAGGATTATTGCTTTTGATCTAAGGGAGCTTAGTATAGCCAAATTTTTCATATGTATTTATATGTATCCAGCAGACGGGAGACGGGAATTTTGAGTTCGATGTTAGAAGATAATGGTTCTTCAGTTAGGGAGTAAAGTTTGTATTTTACAAAAAAAAAAAAAAAGTTTTAGCAACTGGATTTTTTGTTGAATAAGCTCAATTTCCTTGTACTTTTCTCCACCAGACCCCTACCTGTTAGCCGAGGCCTTAGGATTGCTTACGCACGGGGAGAGGTAGTGGGGTCTACGGATTTTGCATGGGTTCGATTAGTGGGTATCGAACGCGCGACCTTCCAGGTGGAAGTCCGACATGCTAACCACTAGGCTACCACGGCCCCAATTTCCTTGTACTGAATGAGCTAATGTAATTAAGTCTGAAACATGTGTCTTCACTTTCATTGCGAATTCAAAATGAATTTCTTCAATTGTATAGTAGGCGCGAAGGTAATTATTTACGTTTACACAAATGTAAGTTTAGAAAAAAAAAAAGAAAAAACCTTCATAGCTACATAACTTGGGCTGGCCCAAACCCGGATTTTTGTATATAAGCCCAGCCCACTCGGGTATTTGCGGAGGGCTTTTGTAGGAAGGGGGGTATTTGTGGGGTTTTGCATAAATTATGTGCGTGGAATTAGCTGTCATAATTTATTTTGTTTCTAAATAGCATGCACAATAGGAAATAATGGAAAGCCATTAAAGGGAAATTATAAGTTTTTAAACTAACACTATTGGGCAGATAATTTACCTAAACTAACTAATAAATGCATTTTATCATTTAATAGCTTTTAGATCAAGCATAACAATTAAAAAAAAGCGATTTATAAAAAAGAGTACTTTAAGTTTATATAAAAGTTTTAAAAGAAAAAATAAGCACTTTTTATAAAGTAAAAAGAGTTTTAACTCCAAATTTTGGAAATTTAAATTGCTTTACATATACAAACACAACTACAAATACATATAAAACTATTTTTACACCTTCAACGCAAAGAAATATCAGTTTTATTCTAATAAAGAAAGAATATATTTCCATGAAATTTGGGAAGAATTAAAATATTCCAGTGTTAAGTAATTTTTAAAAAAAATTGTATTTTTCACCATATGCCACTTTTTTAACTTAAAGTTCTATTTATTGTGCACGTAGTTGTTTAATTTGTGTAAATTGGTTATTTATTGCTTCAAATATTAAAAAAAGATAACAAAAGAATATAAATCCCATTTAAAAAAAAATAAATACACAAATATATTATATTTTATACACAAACCCATTTTTTCAAAAAAACCTGATTTTCCTGATTTTTTCAGGTAGACTCTCCCAGAAAAACTAGGGCGGATTTTTCCGGGTTGTGCCCAGTTTTCTTACCCTGTATAGTCTGAGGAAGGACCAAAGTGTTTGAATCAGATAGCAGCGTCAGATGAAGAAGAAAAATAAAGAAATGTATCCATGGAATACAACTCCTTCAGTGAAAAAAAAGTCAGCCCCGTTCTAGTTCGAAATAAGCTCTTGGAAATGATAAACTGAGTGTTACACATGAAATGAAGAATTAGTTTATATTAGCATGAATTGCAAAAATTCGACTTCTAAGTCCGCAAAAGATAGGTCTAAAAACAGCAACCAAACCAATACAGTTTGTAGTCGATAAGGTTCTTAATTATCGCGCGTTTTCTTATTGCAATTATTTTTCACATTTAAACCCGAAGCACAGTTAAGGTTCAAAGTTTTAAAGTAATTGTAGGCTTACGAGCTCTCCTTTGGGATAGACATCTTTCTAAAGTACTTGTCATTAGCATATTGAAATTATTTAGAATTAACCAATTCACATTAACTTATTGCTAACTATATTTGCTTCTGTTAAAACAATTTCCAAATCAGAGAAAGAGTTAAACTACACCATTATACCGGATCCAAAACAGCTCCTCGTACTTGAACTCTGCTACTGATGGGTAATTATGCAATTAACTTTTAATTCAATTTTTGTAAATACTCAGCAACATCAATTAAATGTAGTCCAAGTGTTTCCAGAAACAATACCAAGATCAGTAAAGGAGAAGTATTAGGATATTCATTTGGAAAAATACTTTTGGATTCGTTTAACGAGATCAGCGAGACCAATATCGATAGAGAAGGGAAAACTATAACCATTAGGGACTGCGTTAAGGAAGATTCGTCTGGTCAAGTATCGGAAGAATGTGATGGCTTTGCACCACATTTGTCGTGTTAGAGTCAAGAATTAGGAATTTAAAAAGTATCACACAATTATTCAATTTCTCTATCACTTAGCCGAAACATCTTGCGTTTAAGTATTGTTTGTTTCTATTTTTACAGCGTTTTGGCTATTTCATGATGATTGTCTTAATCATTGAGACAGAGTATCTCTTATAAGTCAAAATTTGCTTTGTACGCAAATGATGTTTAACGGCTACATCGACTACATCACTACTCTAGGACATGGTGTAAAATCCTAGTTCTGTATAGTTCATTTATGCGAGCAACACATTTGTTTCGTTTTCAATGCCTAATCTTAATCCAATTGCACTGTGTAGGTATAAACGACCCTTTTCTAATATAGAAAGTCGACACGTTTTGAAAACAGTAAAGCTAAATTGCTTCTTACTTTCCCTTTAAATTCAACTGTTTGAAAAGCTAAATTTAAAATTCAAAATTGTACGGTGCAACTTTAACGTCGTCATTTTTAGTTATTTAGAAGTTCAAACGTTCTCCGAGATTACAACATCAAGACTAACTAGATTACGTATAAATCAAGGCTTTTAATTGTATAATTATAAAGGTATGACAAAAATGAATTTTCAAAACCAACAACGAATTTTAACTGAAAAAATATTGTGTTAGATGAGAAGCAAAAAATTGCACGCCGTGTATAATGTCATTTAATGTATGACTGAGATAGTTGCGCAGTTGTGCCATTAGTGGGACGGCGCACAGACTTTTCTCCTCCAATCTCCTTCTCTATTAGTACTAAGGATGCCCTGCCCCGAAGGAGAAGTAGTGGGGTCCACGGATTTTACATGCGCGTATCGCCAAGTGTACATGGTGGGTCTTCAGCGGGTATTGAACACGCGACCTTCCGATTGGAAGTCCGACATTCTAACCACTAGGCTACCACAGCCTAACCGGAGCACAGACTTTTCTAATCCAACCTCCTTCCCTATTAGCAATAGGCCTTTTGAGTCATAAAAGAATCACCAGTCTGATTCGCACCCGTTCCGATTTAAATTCTTAGCACAAAAGTAAAGGAGGAGGAAACACAGCTGTTTTATTATTCTTCATATAAGAAGTAGACAATTAATTCTTTATTTTACCTTTCATCCCCCTTTTGATGGTGTCGAAGTAGACCTGACGCATGCGCAAAACCAAGGTATGTCTTATTTAAGAAAAAACCAGACAGTGTATATATATTGAATTTGCAATATATTTCTGTGTTATGCTTAATTAGTGATTGGGAAATGAAAACGTTACTCTAATTTAGCAAATTCGATTACATGTGCTATATATCATTAGGGAAAATTTATTTTATTTAGGAGAAATGATGTGATAAAAGGTTTTATAATTTTAATGTTTTCTTTCGTTTTGGTATAGTGACATTCTCAAAAGGCAACGTTGTTATGACTTTTTTAAAGACTCTAATACAACCTTACACGCTGCGTAACACAGTCAATGTGTTGGAAGGATGATTAAATTGAACAAAAGACAACAGGAAGCTGTATGAGCAATTTTTACTCTGTTTGTTCTTAAAATAGCTCCCGCAGTAATACGCCCCACAGAGATTTAGACGGAACCTTCCAAATACATGAATACATGAAGAAATAATGGATAGCTAGACGAAGAATGAAATGTTTATGATGTACGAGGTCAAGTGTTCGATGATGAAGCACTTTTTTTGTTTTTCTCAATAAGCTCCTTCCTTCCCATTTTCAGGATGTAATCTAATCAGACTTATGTTACACATATATTTTCTTAAATAATAATTAAAAAAAACGGAAATTGTTGAACGACTACCGATTTGTAAACAGAAACAGTAAAATTTAGTTCCTCTCTCAGGAATGTATTTTGACGAATGATTAAATAATTTAGGCCTTTTTGTATGAGTGGCCAACTGGCAAAATGCAGTTAATCCGCACTTTTTAGTAAACAAGATAAAAACTGATGTTGAATCTCTGTTTGACGAGGCATTGTTTCGAAATGGTATTATGATGCAAAATCTATTACAATTGTGAGAAAACCTATAGTAAAAAAATGTCCATTTTCAAAACTTTTTAAATCCCTCATAGTTTAAAACGCAAAACCAGTTGATTCCATTTATGCAGTCTTTACAACTCCAACAGCTGTTAAATTATAAACCTACTTGATCGAAGCAGTATGAAAACTAGTTAAATCCAAATTTCGGACGATTTCCTAGCATTGATGCTATTTTTAACTTTATTAATCAGTCTCGTTTCCTTTTAAAGGCCCTGGTAACCGAGTGGTCGTTCTTTGAACCGCAAGGTTTGGAGCTCGGAACCCGACCCGCCGAAGATCCACCATGTGGAGGGGGATACGTGCATGTAAAATCCGTGGACCGTGAAGTCCCGAGGCAGTTCCAAGGGTACCGGTGGCTGGATAAAAATTTCCCTCCCCTTCAGTTTCAGGTCCAAAATGTAGGTGGCGTAGTTGTGGCGACGTCATCAGGTGTCATCCGACGACAGCGTGTTAGGTTTTATGCTGGACACCTAACAGGTGACCTTTTACAAATGGCCAGCAATTCCCGTGGCTTTGAAATGGCAAATGCCGACAAGGCAAGTACCTTCACGTTGAGGACGTTACGTCTTTTAAATGTAATGACAAATGTGTGCTTTCTTTTGTTTGGAATTACAAGGGTAAACAGAAATGAGCTCTCGTACAGATATAAAATCGGTTACTTGAATTTACACAAAAAAAGGCCTTTAAGTTCAAACTTAAATAACCTAATTCATAAAATGCTGTAGTTGGTGAATATCTTATTCTTTAAAAGTAATCTTCTATTCTTCTTTAACATCCACTGCCTTGAACTCAGTTTTACATTATGAATTTTAATTACCAGTTATTTTCTCTTTTTAATTAAGTCAAGAACCCTTTTTTAAGCCTCATTTCACTACGTAAATGTTTCTAGTTCATATTCTGGCCATGCACTAGTTTTACATTATGCAAATATTTTCCGTAATTACATGTCATAACATTTTATAAGTATTCGAAAACAATGAATTTCTAGACACATGACGAACTCTTTTCCGTAGAGTTTGAAAAAAATAAATAAGGAAATAAAAGTCGGAACCTAATCATTCAAAAACAATGTTAAATTATCTACAGAAAGTTTAGATTTAATGGAGGAAATCTAATTGAAAAAAAAGTCAGTTCATTACCTTGCATTTGTTTATGTTAATGAAAGTTTCCCTTTGGTATTTTCAGCAAGAAACCTCGAACAAAATATCTTCTAAAGATTTGATAGTTTATACTTAATTGCCTCTAATTTTTGAACTACTTACCATCGGTTAATGGTTCTAAACATGCCAGAATAATTTGTCATTGTTGTGTGAATAATTATTTAATTCAAAAATGATTTTTATGTTAAACATGCTAATCGCGCTGATCTAAATCGTTTCACGGAAAAGCTATTGACACTTCACTTAATTACTTTTGTTTGTTTCATTTTAAGAAGCCAAACTTTCTCTACAAATGGTCATTTAAGTCATAAAATCCTAATTGCGATTTTCCTGTGGGATACTAACTACACTTCATGGTGTGAAAAATATTAACATTTTCTGCCTCTAAATTAAACGTTATTATATTTAAAAAGAGGAAAAGTTTGGAGACATAAACTTACTTTTCGGATGTAAATTATTCTCATTTCAGACTCGTTGGATGCAAATTTCATGTTTGGAAAAGCAAAGAAGAGTTTTACAAAAGTTGATATACCACAAATTGGTTCCCAAAATGTTTGTGCCTTTATATTTAGAAATGAAAGAAATAATAAAATATGCATTTTACGCAAAACAATTGATTTTTTATTATTTATCAGCTGCTACCTTACAAAGTAAGGTTAATAAATAAATAAATAGATAAATGAAACACAATTTAATTTATTGAGATGCATTAACAAAAAGAAATCTTAAATTTAAGAGGATTTTGGGTGTTGCTTTTACGTTTGACCATTTTAAAAGAAATCAGATCATGTAAGTTGCATTCACTGGATTTATTTCTATGTACAAAAGTTTCTTTATTCTATATGCCATGTGCATTGTTCATAACATTGGTTGAAAGAAAGTATTTCACGAACAATCTTTTAAATATTTGGAACTTTTAATAAAAAATAGAATTAAAAAACATATTTGAAGAAGAACGATTGAAATAAAGCTGGTAACACCAGTAAGGTTGAAAACCAATTATAAAAAATAATAAATTGTTCAAAATATGATCCACAATAATCAATTATGCTTACTTGCAAACTGGAGAAGACAAATTGTGAACCAAAGTATGCTCATGAGTCTTATATGCTTCGAAGAATTAAATCCTCTTTCGTTTAAATCCATCATTCCTGACTATAATCAAATTTGCAGTAAATTCCGACTTACTTTAAACTGCTATATCCTACTTTGCTGCTTAATTTACATTGTTCATTTGCATATATGTAAATGAGCAATGAATTCTACTTATGCATTCTTTTTTTACGCCCTGATTTAACATATCCCTCTTTTAACATATTCTTGACAATAGATTTCTATTTATTCCTTAAACTATAAATCTTATATTTAAAATCATTCAGTACGAAACACAAAACATTAAATGTCAAGTTCATTATGACGTTCATGCCGTTTCTCTTTCTTACCGTTTCTATTACGATTTCAAAGACAGTATATGCGTTGTTAGTGCATATCTTTTTAGATTTACAAATGCTCCGAGCTTAGAATACTGAACTTAAGAAAGATGGGTAAGAGATCATTCCTTTGAACATACATATTGTATTCCTATGTGCATTTTATCTAATTTTCATCTCTTAATTTTAGATTTTGCTAGAGAAGAACGCATTTGAAATTGTTTCATAGAAAATAATAAACTGGATCAGTACGAATATAAGTAACTGTAATTCAGTGGATTTGCTAAAAGAAAGATACTGTCTGATTTTCGTAGCCAAGACTTCCCTCGAATTTGCGCATGCGTCAGGTCGGCTTCTATTTCATCGAAATAAGAATGAAAAGATGAATAAAACTTAGGAAATGTTTAGTTCTTATGAAGAATAATAAACTCTCTGCGTTTTTTTTTCTTTTCTCTTGTGTGTTGAAGATTCAACTTGGAAATAGAATATATCATCATCATGGGAAAACAAAAACTGGGAGCATAAAATATAATTTCGAAATTGCCCATCTCAGCGTATCATCCCGTTTGCCGAACAGAATCTCCCCGATGGATAGTCTCGGCTTTCGTAAACGAACAGTACCGTCAATGCGCCAGCTCTTTGCAAGCAACTCAATTTTGTGCCACAACTCAACTTTGTGCCACATCTTTCTAGACTCTAGGGCTACCTAGCGGCTGTCGAGAAGTAAATAAATTTTTGAAGAAAAGTTTTTAAGAGCTGTAAAAATTGAGTTGCTTGCACATAGTTGACGCAATTATTTTGAATTCATCAGGCACTAGTGATTTTGTTGTTTATTATACATCTAAGTTTTGTATAAATAGTATGCTTCAATATACGAGGCCTTTTTTGAAGTTGAAATTTACCAAGTGAGTTACTTAGAAAATTATACTTAGATTTTTACAAATAAAAACCGATACTATCATTATCAGTAGAAGAGAGGTTATGTTTAAGTTACATTTTGAATGCTCTAGTATAAGCAATTTTTTCAACCTCTTTCATTTTTGATACTCTTTCTTTGTCTTTCTTTTAGCCAGCTTATATCATATCTTCGATACGCCTCTAACCGATGTAATGGGTCTAGACGTAACCAGCCGGCTGTCTTTCGCAACTAAATTAATCAGCTTCTTCTTCATTAAGCAATAATCCAATGTAGAAATTCCGCATACCAAATGACAATAAATGTTGACGGCACTCAGTGTTAAAAATTAATTTACTTTAAATTTTACCTGCAATCCTTCCAGTTAAAATTCGAGTTTCTTCCCTCGCAGGCTTTAACAAATTCCTCATCTTCCATACTTCCTCTCCTTCCTTTACACATCCCCCTCTTAATGTGCTTAATACACACATATGTATTTTAAAATCTCCCTACTGTCTACTGTCAACCGCAATAGGAGAAAGTACTCTTATTATGCTTGCAGGCGGTAATAAAATTCTGAAGAATAATGTTTTTCAAAGTAAAGAAAATTTTGTATGTCAAATACTAAATTCATAATAATTCATTCTATTTAAATTTACCTCGACTTTTTTGTTTTATTTAAACCATTTTAGAAACTTTTCGGCAGTTTGCCAATTTGTTTTCTATTATGTAATGACTACAAATGCAGGCAAATACAGATATTATATGCTTACCTGCCAGCACAACTGATTGTTGTTATAAAGGAAAATAATTAATCTGGGTACATAATATGGAAAATTCATAATTCATAATTTTAAATTATGAATAAGTACGGAAGACTACGATGCAAATGTAGCTGATGCCAAAAAAGGCTATTTTTTTTGTAATTATTTCACTAAGTAGCATTAAATACAATAATGTCATTAATTAGAAAGCACTATTAAGCTCCTTATTTTTGTTCCATTTCACAATTTTTGTTGATAGAAGTTTTACTAAAATTACTTAAAATATACAATGAGCCGTTCATTCAGTTCATTCAAAACTTCCACTGTCATTTTTCAGAAAAAAATGAAGCAATTCATTTATGCTTATAAAAGTGCTACGAGCAATATTTGTCCTTACGAAAAGATTCTCATGTATTTTAAAGCGAGAAGAAGGCTGGTGTAACGCATAAATACATACCAAATGGTCTTAGTTATAGCATGGCAAGAAGACAAACAAAGCAGATAGTTATGTATGTAACGGACAGGTCAAAAATATACTACCTGACAGTTACCATTGTGGATGGTTGTCCTAAGAAACGTTATACATTTCATCAATTGGTATAATAAATTTCGTATTCAACACGATAAAGGTAAAATATCTATCGTCTCGTTTGTGCAGAAGTGATAAATCTATCTTGAGTATTTTAATGCTTTTCACTCTAAACCTTTTTAACAATAGGCAACGATTTCGGAATGGTAGTCATTAAGGAACGGAAGTCACAAAGGAAATATTTGACTTTCGCTATAGAAGCAGATGCTAAGTTGTCTCATAGATGTTGAATGTTTAACAATGAAACTGTCAAACAAATTAACATTGAAATAGTTGAAAGAAAAAGTGAATTTTCTCCATTGTGTTTTTAAATGTATTCATGTTTATATCGAAAAAGCAGATTATAATGGTGGTCTTATTATGTGGAAATAAAACTACTAAGGTGAAAATACACCGTAAGTAAAGTATGAATTGTCAATTTTTCACAATTTATTCTTTATTGTCCTCATAAGAAGGGGAAGGAACATTAGGAAGGGAATATCATCAAGAAGAATTTTACAGTATTTTCTCCTCAGTCAGTCAAGTAAGGGAAGAACTATGCTAGAGGGGCACGATGAGCCCTTTAGAAATTTTCAAGTAACAGGAGGACGGGAGTCCTCCCTAGCGCTTGTTTTGAGAGGTATATTTCCTTAAATGACTTCTTTTGATGTAATAGGTAACATTTGAATCATTATTTTAGTTAATCTAACGAAATAAGTGTTATTAATGTGTTATTTCATTACAATATTTAGCAGAATTGAGACGAAAAATTCAAAAATTATTTGATTTACATTATAAACGAGACATATGTTAAGAAATTATACGGGGAGGGGGGAGGGGTAAATCATTTGAGGACTTACTCTCCCCAAATGTCCACAACTTTATGCTTCATTGGACTTTAAAAAGTAGCTTTTGTTCGAGAGGCTTTTTCATTATTCTTTATTCGAAGATAATTTAGTCTCTAACTATTTAGAAACTATTTCAAAGAAACAAGAATATATTCATTAGAAAACTAGTACTATAATAGCGAGCAATATATAAAATTAAACCTATAGCTACTAAAGCATCAAACATCTAAACTATCAAACAAAATTGCTGGAATCATTTGCAAGGATTGGAACTTCCTAGTAAAATTGTTTCTTACGGGTTTTTCCTTAGAAGTAAACGAACATTAGCATGGTTTTATTTCTTAACTGAATGTCATTTTCCCAGCAGTAGGACTTGCCGCTAGGGCAACTGATCCGAGAAAACTTAAAAATGGATCAACTCTAGGGTTATAGCTTTTGATTGCTGAAAGTGCAATAAAGAAAATTGCAACGAAAAGTTCGTTTGATTTTCTGAAACATTGTACGCTGATGTTAGAAGTTCAGAGTTAAGATTTCATTTATTAAGTTTAAATTATCAAAAGGGTCATGAATTTATATAGTATATCTAATGAAATATGAAGCTAATAAACAACGTCACGGCGAAATCAATTTGAAGTAACTTGGTGGCAATAGGATCAAAACATTTTTTCTGTATTATTATTATTTATTAGCGAATTATCATCATTTACACGTAAAAGCATTTAACTTTGGGCAGGAACAATATAAAAAATAAATGATAAAAGAAACGTTATTAGAGCACTGATTATCAAAAATATGGCATACAAATGTTTCGAAGTTTCAAGGAACCCCTTCATCGAAACATCAATAAACGAGTTTCTGAATAAAAGTCATTTGGGTAAAGATTTGTAAAATTTGTGCTTTAATAGTTTTGTTTTCATCACTTATTTTTAATAGGAGTATCATTGCTCGAAAAAATATATAATTATTTCTGTGCAATAGAATAAATATACTCTTGAAACATATACTTACATAACGCTTAAATGGCGAAAAGATTCAGTCTAATTATTACGTTTAAGAAGTTTTTTATTTAATTCCAAATAAACATTATCACTCAAGCAAAGTTTTCTTTCTTTTTCTATTTTCTTTTTTTGCATTCATCAAATTATACTAAGTTTTTTTTTTTTTTTTGGGGGGGGGGGGGTAAGCAGAATTAAAATAATTGGACGAAAATACATATAAATGAGGGCACATTACAGTACAAGACTTTGAATGCATTTTATGCTAGATGGAGTACAACCGATTGAAAACAAGTTAACAAAAATCTCTAAGTGACGAAAAAAGATCATTTTTAGTTTACATGCTAAATAAACAAAAAATTTAATATATTATTTCGCATACACGTCATGAATAACATTGCTTAAATTCATAATGGTTTTAAATTCTTTACTTAAAAATACTTACTTTTGGATTCTGTTATATACAAATCAGACGAATTTAGTTTGTTTAGATATGTGTACGCATATTTTTGAAATATATATTTTTATTTAACTTAAAAATCCTCGTAAGCTCATTAATCAGATTTACAGTTCTATCTTAAAGCAAAAGCAAATTAAATCTAAAAACTAACAATTTTATGGGTATGCCACCATACCTTGTCTCTAACATAGTAGGGTCAGTTGGGGTAATTGTAAACATGGGGTAATTGTAAACAAGCTTCATAACTACATTTGTGGTGGTTTTGAAAACTTATCTGCTTGTGAATGATAAGCTGGCAGCATAGGGAAGACATTGAAACAGTTTCATAAGTTTCGAAACAACTGTGCAGGCGTGACTATTGTTTGAAAATGGCATAGTGAAAAAAGTTGTTTGACAAAATTTAGTGATCTAACATTTTCCTCTCTAGCTCATCTACAAAAGCAATGTAAGCGGTTTCAACCATTTTTATTTGTCATATAGAATGCTGTTAAAAACATTTAGTTATGAATTTAATCTTCCCTGTTATTTTTCATGTGCAAGTTAGGTGTTTACAATTACCCCATATATTTCGTACTCTGGGGGTAATTGTAAACGCTTAAATTTATCCTATTTCCAATATTTTGGGGGGACAATAAGTATTATATTTTGATGTAAAATACACTTTTGTGTCTATTTTACATAATTTGTGGTTTTTGCTAATGCCACTTGGAAATCCAAGCCCCCTTGCAGGGCGACCATGAATTAAAGATACTCCTACTGATTATTAATGAGCTGCTCCGCTAGAATGAAGTACACATGGCTCAGAGGGGCTTAATGGTTTTGAACCAACTCCCAGATGAGCGATCGTCACCTAGGTTGGTCCCTCAGAGGAAATTATTTCTAACTTGGTTGAAGCGACGACGTATTTTACGTGCACAGCTCCCTTAAGCGCACTCGGTCTCAGAGGAATCAGTCGCGGGAGGTGGTCACCCTCCCAAGCGTTGACCACGGGCAGTTGTGCTTCACTTTCGGTGTTCTGTAGGATCCAAGCTTAACCGACTGATACACTGCGGGACAAATTTTACATAAATTTGTCGCATTACTTGATTTTTTGCAAGATATTTTTCGTTAAATGATATGATCCGACTCATAACATAACTCAGCGGACCACATGCGGCCTGTTGGCCGCAGATTGAGAACCTTTGCTCCGGAACTTCTTAAGCCTTCAAGCAGACTGTGTATGAAACAATTTTCCATTTGCATCAACCTTACTTGAAAATAAATCACTGTTTACAATTACCCCAGATCTCTGGGGTAATTGTAAACACACTGGGGTAATTGTAAACACGAGCTCATTCGCTAACAAATAGTCATAAACTCAAAATTTTTGCACACATTTACTCACAAGAAGTACAGTAGTGGCTACAATGCTCACAATTTTATCTCTAAATTTGTTCAAGAGGAAGGGAAGGGTCAAAATTTAAAACATTGAAAAAGCGTTTACAATTACCCCAACTGACCCTATACTATTTTATAGAGATTCGTTAACTTTAATGCCTATTCAATTTTTAAGACACAGTATTTTGAAAAGTAAAGAAAACTAACCGCGAACTCGTTTTGATTTAAATACGTAATGTATCAAAATATCGTTTTAGTCAATTATGAGTGACATGCTTCAAAGACGCAACTATAGATACATACTTCTAAAGCTATACAAAGTAAGTGAAAGTTCATACTTGAGTAATTAGCGTTCGATTTCGGAAGCTATTACTTGAACGGTATATATAGCGTTTCATTATTATTCGGGGCATCTAGTCCATGACTAATGGACAATTCATTATCTACTGACAGACAGAAAGAAATTATTCACTACGTGCATTGCAGTATTTAGGAAGGAATGAAGTATGTAAGAGTAACAAAAATAATGCTGAAAGGCTTGAAGAGGAAAAATTTAAATTTTAATTTTGAAGAAAATATCGACTTATACTGGGGCTAGGGGATATTGATATTAAGGAATTGTGGTACGTAATTCATACAAAACATTCAATTACATTTTTTGATACATCGAAAACTTCCGCTACCAATTTAATTCTCTCAGCATCATTTGTACTGCTTATTGGGAATAAATGGTGAAGAGAGGTTGAAATTATGCCGTTTTTCTTGAAAACGTTTGAAGTTAAAATATTATGTCAGCTGTGGAATAGTCAAATCATTTAAGCAAATATTTTACTTTAAATGTTTCAGCTAGTAATTAAAAATAAAGATAATATAGAATTTCTTCTAGTGCCTGTTATTTAGAGTATCACCCTGAGCATTTCCTGGACAAAATAAAAACACATCCAAGTATTGCAAAGCCAATGAACTCTACAGTTATCAAATTTAGGATGAAGCAAGCCCAATAAGTTGTCCTTCTAACAAAAATTACACTTTATGACTAATTCTCCTGTAATTTAAGCAATTATTGTTAATTAGTGTCCAAGAATTGATCCGTAGATGGTGCTTTACTACCATATTACCCCATAATTACCAAAAAATTACTCCAGAAGTGTCTACGAATAACCAATTCATGGACATTTCTGGAGAAATTCTTGGACACAAACAAAATCTGATGCAACTGGGAAGTATTTTGTGCATATTATCCACATCATCTGAACAACTAATGCAATCCTTTTCTTTCATCATCCAAACAAACCAAATTTTAAAAAATAAGCTTTGAAAAATTTTTCAAACTTCGTTAAGGAGCACAATGTTTGTAAAATATGTCATCAAGGCGGATGTAATTTTACAGAAAATAAAAAGACAATTTAAAAAGGAATTTTTCTTTAAAGGAAAAATATAAATTGTAGTAAACCCATAATTATGTAATAAATTACAAAAAAGTTCAGAGTATCTCTAATATTTTTTAAATTTTGTTGAAGAGTTTTTTAATGAAAAAAAACGCCTGAGTTCAGAGATTGCCCCGGAAAGTTGTTTTCAGGAAATGTTCCAGGCTATTTCAATGTTCGAAACACGTCATTTAGAAAATGTTGCAATAATACTACTGTGCTTCACATGCGAAATTATATCCTTCGATTATATTAATAAACAATATTTTAGTTCAGAGCGAAACAGTTAGGGCAGACTTAAAAATTTTAGATTGCTTACCTTTTTAAAGTTTAAACAGGTGAAGGTGAAGTCTTATCTTAATATTTATCGAGTACCTGAAAAATTCAAAGCTTTTCTGTTATAGGTTTACTTTTGGTGTACAAAAATAAGGGGGCATTCTCTTTAACTCAAACACCTCTGGAAATACATTAAATAGCTATTCTTAAATTTATTTAAAAACGTTAAAATATTACTCTACCTTGCATTTTTAAAGATTTTTACTTCGGTATTTTTTTATTGCTGAATTCATACGATCTTAAAAGTTTTCAACTTAAAAGCATCTTCTCAAAATCAATGCCAACAGCAATATGTATCCGAAGAAAAAATACGTTGCAGCAGACAGTTCCAGACCCAGATACAACTTCTCTTTTTAATCTCTCATTCACTCATCACTTCTGTTTACTTTTCAATCCTGAATTGTCTATTGATACATTTATAAGTGACTGCAAGCAATAAATCATTACTAATCTTATCACAGGGTTGAATTCCCTCACGTACTGTTTTACGCATTCTAAATACCAAAATACCAACTCTATTCTTGCCACGTCCGGAAATTCCTCTTAATGTTTGCCCAGTAAATTCGAATTGTGCCTTCGTGCAAATCTGACTGCTGCTTCAAGATCACCAGGCAGTGAGTGAATGTGTGTGAAAGAGATAGAGAGAGAAAGAGACAGAGGCGGGCAAATCGCGTTTCCTTAATACGATGCTAGTTGATAATAACAAACCAATAGAATTTGAGGATTTATTGATAGTAGCTTAATGCATGTAATACATAATTCAGTTCCTACTAGGTCGTGTTTTAAATCATTTGTTTAATTTACGGAGTTCCGCTATGCTTATCTTCCATATTCTCAATAATTATAGCTAGTGAGGATTATTTCGAGAGTTAAATTTTTTTTTCTTAACTTCTTCTGCCAATTGCAGAGCTAGTGCGTTCCCCAGAGATTGGTTCCAACGCTTTCAGTGGCAACACAATGAGCGTGGTGGTACCATCGCCGCATTAGAATGTTAACGTACAGTTTCTTCACCTGAAAGGGTAAGCAACCGGACTCAGTTGATGCGAAATTGTACTATGAATTTAATTTAGCTGTGAGTATACAAGTCAAATATTTACTGAAGGAGTCTTTAATATGGGCGCAGACGATTTTCTACATCTTGAAAATCCACCGACACTGCCAGGCTTGATCCTATGACCTGGGGCGTACGAATCCCGCGCCTGATCACGACGCCACCGTGCGGCAGTTAAAATATTTTGTGAATGCTTTTTTTAAACCTCATATTAATTGTGTGAAATAGACTTAATGTAAGTAAGTTTGACAAAACAAAACAAAATTAACAAGAAGTTCCGTCTAGAACTATACGAGCCTACTTTCCCGTATACAATAAATTCAAATTTATAATCTAGCTATCTCTTTCTCTCTCTTTCTTATTTATCTTTAGTTCTAATTATTGAAAATATACTTTTTTCAACGGATAATACATATTCATTCACTCACTCATTCATTCTTTCATTTATTCAGCCATGCATTTATTCATTCATTCGTTACCTCATTCAAGTGTTTATTCATTAATTTACGCATTCATGTATTTATTCACTCATTTATTTATATTTTCATTTATTCAATAATTTATTCATTCATTCTTTTCCTCATTCATTTATTCATTGATTTATTCTTTCACTCTTTCATTTATTCATTCATTCATTATTTCACTCATTGAGTCACTGAGAATTATCCTTGAAAATCCCGATCAAAAAATTTCATAGCAAAATAGGCTCGTAAGTTCTGGATAAACTTTCTATTTCTACATGTTCAACGTTATAAGAGCTTTCCGATAACGTTTGTTCCAAGCAAATCGGTCCGTTAGATCAGGATTTATATAGGGTTGAAATTTCCCCGTAAGCTCTGTGTTAATTTTTTGAACTGTTCAAAAATGAACAAAAACTGTTCAAATCAATATTTCACTCCGAGAACTCCTTTCAATAAGCTTGCAATAGGAACTTGGCTCTTGTGCCCAGAGTTTACAGAATTTGCTTCAATTTTGTCCATAAGCGCTAATGTTAAAATTTTTTGAACTGTTCAAAATTGAACAAAAAATTGTTCAAATCAAAAGTAAAATATAGAAATGAGATGTCCTCGCCGAGATCTTTCGAATGCAAAAAGAATTTTTCCAATCGGACAATTCGTTCAAAAGTTATTAGGGGGGGGGGGGACAAACCGACAGACCGAAAGACAGACAGACCGACAGACAGACAGACCGACAGACAGACAGACCGACAGACAGACAGACAGACCGACAGACCGACAGACAGACAGACCGACAGCCCGAGAGACAGACAGACCGACAGACCGACAGACAGACAGACCGACAGACCAACATACACACTTTTTCCCCATCTCAATACCCTACTTTCAAATTTTTTATTTTTCAATCTTTATTTAATTACTTCACTTATTTTTCACTTTTCTTGATTTTTAACGATATTTTCAAGATACATTAATCCTTCTTCCATGCTTTATTATTATTTTTTTTTACTTTTACGGGAAAGTAGACTAAAAACGAAAGAAAAAAAACGAAAAGGAGGAAAAGAGCGCGGGGGGGGGGGGGGGGACTAGAAAACGAAAGCCGAAGACGAAGCCATTGAAATGCTTTTTCACAAAAGCAAAACGTTTAATCCGCTTAGAGAATCTATATAATTAAATTCCTTCAATTCAGGATATGCGGTTCAATGACATTGTTGCGATTCGATTTTGGAAATACTGTAGATTTTGTTTTGTGTCATGTTTCTGATAATTTATTCATGTTTGTGTTTGTTAACTTTTATTATTTTGTTGTTGGCAACACCGAATAAGTTGTATAAATACTAACCTTGCAGTGTCAGCAGGGCAGTGCTATGTAGTTCAGATTGAAATGTTTCAATAAACTGTTTTTATGTTATTTTTAAAGTACTTTGGACTCTTTATTGCTCTACTAAAGGAATGAATGTTCCATGAAGCAACGGAACGCCCATCGGGTAGATGAGCTCACCTGCAGATGAGATACAGTTTGCAACAGACATTATAGCCTTTTCTCTTTGTGCAAAGCTATAAAGCGCGAGAACAGAACAGTTCAATCCTTCCCCTCCCCCCACCCAATTCCAGCGCGGTTTCCGAATTTCAGCTGAAATAAGTTGCAAATTAGAATCCAAATGTAAAGGATGTTGATTAAGATTTTGAACTACCTGGGTTCTCTTCGCAATAAGAAAAATATTCGAGATTAAAAAAAAAAAGGTTTCAAAATACACAGAGCAGGAGTTCAGAATGCTCGTTTTAATAATCGATTAGATGTCACTATAAAATAATTGTTTTAGACATGCTTCATCAAAAATTTGTCTGCAAAATATTTCTGAGGCTACATTTATTGATTGGATCTTCTGAAAATTAACAATAGTTGCAATTATGCTTTATGAAACCTTTTCAGACGGAATCTGGAAGAGAGAAGGGGAGTAAATCTTCTCTTTATATTGAAACATCTATTGGAAGTTGTTGCTTTTGATACCCAATAATTTTACCCAATTTGAACATTAGAGATCATCTTTGCAAGATTATTCTTTTTGTTGTTTCATATTTAAATAAAACTTAGACAGTTTGCTTTAATCAGGGCCTACTGCCTGGCATGGAATGTATCAATATCTGAACTTTAAAAACAAATTGCTTTTTTTATTATAAATAAAATCTGTATTTTTGATATTTTTAGCTTCGAAGGCATCAAAAATCGACAAGAAATAACGTTTATGGAAAATATTACAAAGAGTAAAATACATGAAACATTTTATTGCATGACAAATTGATGCTATTGCAACTGCATGCTGTTTGAAGAATGAACTTTTCCCCCCCCCTCCCGTTTTCATAAAAAAATCAAAGCAATCTTCTTAGAACATATAAATTTGCATTTCACTATGTGTTTCTCTACGCTCTATTAAGACAAGTGTCTAGAAACATGCACTTTTAAGCAACATTTAAGAAAATGTGCGAAGAATATTTCGCGTGAAATTTCTGATTTTTCATTTTGTGGTTTTGATGAATGAGACTCTTCAAGTGTTGTTTGTGTCGCAATCTTTTTGAGCTTGTTAAGATTTAATATTTCTTTTTTGAGGTTGACCTTGGTGGAAACCAGTTTGTGTATTAACAATTTCGTTTGAAGGTACTCATTATGAGGCAACTTCTAAATAGTCTACCTTTCACATCAATTAGTTTGTGTATCAACAATCTTTTGAAGGTACTCATTATGAGGCAACTTCTAAATAGTCTGTCTTTCACATCAATTTGTTCGCCAGCAAAATTAGCTAATTGAAGACAATATCTTTGCACTAGCTGTAGGTCGGAAAAATCAACGTTATAAAGATAAATATACCCAAAATATCGTACTTGTACATGTTCTACTAGTTATGCATGTTCACGTTCTCAATGTAACCCGCCTTGCCATTTTAAATTAAAAAAAAAAAAAAAAACTTCCGTCTATAGTTCAACCCTTTTTCGCAATGAACCATTCAAATCTTAAGCCTGTGTATGTAATATGTTTTGTAAACATTAAGTGCCAAATTGAACATTAAGTGCCAAATAATTTTTAAAATAGTAACAACATAACTCTTAGCAAAGCTTAATGATGGCTACATGGCAGAATGATATACGCTGTAAATAGTGCCTTTGAATAAGGCGATCTGTATGTGGAACTGTTCATTGCTTTTAGGCTGATCGTGATCTTTAAAAAATTTTTAGATTTTTAACACATAGCCCTATATTATGTTATATGTTCACATCATAAATTGTCTAGAATAGTTTCATGTACAGCTGAAACTCGAAATGTTAACACGAAAAGCAGAATTCCCAGCATTTATTTACTTTATAAAGCCATGTATAAAACCACTGTACACGTTAGAAAATCAACGCCATAATGTTTATTTGAGTGGAGAGATTATCTTCGTCTGTATTCGTCGCAAAAAGTTGATTTAGAAGTGCTGATGCCATGCTGCCTGAATGCAATTTTCAAACAGATTCCTCTATTCTGAAATTTGCTGAAGTACAGCATGATGTAAACATAAAGTAGTTGAATGGAATTTATTTTAAAACTCATGAATTTAACATTTGTATTTTCAAAGCTTCTCAGTGGGACAAAAAAGTACAATTAAAGTAGAGACAGCATTTCGAAGCTGATTTCCTGTCTCTAATTATCCTGAAACTGTTGAAGTAGATTTAGTGAATAGATTGAGTTATTGGCCCTTGTAGGAAATTGTGCACAAATGTAAGTTTGATCACGCGTGATGTCACGAAATGCCAATCCAATGTACTGTGTAATGGTCAAAAGCATTTTATCTCAACCAGGCGGAGAAATTCTTTACTTGAACTAAATGTCTGTTTATGTTAAATATGTGTAACAACTTATTCACAGTAGCGACGATTTCAACCGTTCATCAAAGTATAGATGAGAGAGCATATATCTATGATATATGCTCTCCTGCATTCTTATTTTTACATAATTATTTTATTACTACGTACGCAATATATGAAAATATTTTCAATAAAAAAAATAATAGTAAAAAGGATATATCATATTTAATTTTTACACGTTGTGGCTATTTCACATTTACATTTATATTTGCAAACAACCGTGCAATACGAAACTTAAAATGTTAGTATAATTGACGTATCATTTGCTTTGAACAAAACTTATATGACTCGAAATAGGGTCATTAGAAATTGGTTTCAAATGCAATAATGCAGAAGTAAGTTTTCAATACAATTTAACTATAAACCAACAGTAAAAATAATAGTTTTACTAATCAGTAAAAAATAGTTTTTTTTCTCGAATTTGTCTAGAATATTTAGATTTTCTTTGATGATGTTACTCTTACAGACTATTTTTCTTTACTAACTTTTTTGAAAGTCTTCATAACGTTTTTATTTACTATGCCTGTACATCTCAAGATGATAAAACATCAAATTTTAATTATGCGTACAATCTAGGCTGAAAAAATATCGAAATGCACAAATGAGCTCAATATTTACTAGTAAGATTTCACCCTATAATTTACTCATTCTAATTCTTCTACTCATTTGAAAACGTCATTCAATTCAGAAACTCAACGGGATAGCAAACTCAACGCTAGCCATAGCTTAATCCTTCATATAAATTTTTAATTGTTGTAGCTGCGTGGCTCAATATGCTTTTTTAAGAATTAATTATATGCATAAACATGCTAGTAAAACTCCTAGATTGCCTAAATTAACTCTATAACTGCCATCGAGATTTAACCCTCAAATTTGTTCAATCAAACTCTTTGAAAATTCCTTTCAGAATATCAACTTGATAGCAAATACAACACCCAGCCATTGCTCTTCATTATTTAAATTCAAAATAAATGTCTTCTCCATATCTACAGAATTCAATTTAGTCTAGCGGAGTTCCATTACATAAAATATATTAAGCGATGAATAGTCTGTGTAACGTGAAAACAACCCGGGAGATTTTCGCTTTGAGTAATACAATTAATCACCTATCGAAGATTGCGAGAGATATTCCAAATAAAACGATAGAAGACTCGAATTGCTCAGTTAAGGAGCTCATTACTCATTTCAGCACCTCTTCTCGTCTCCTTGCTGTCAAGAAATCAACAGCAAAGAATGTGAATGGAGAGAATGCGAGATATTTCAGATCAAATTACTTCATTCGCCTAAGTTCATAACTTGAGTCATTCAAATGATTCCCAAAAGCTAATATCACTGCTCTTCTACGATTTCAAACTTTCGAATGGGCTGCAAAAGTTTGATAAACGACAAAAATAAATTATTACTGACGTTATTATTATATTTGAAACACACCTTTGTAGCATTGGAAAAGTGTTAAACTTCTGCGGCGATTCATATATTTCTAAAAATATTTCCAAATAATACAGAAAATTATAAAGATTTATTTGGAAACTTATATGGTATTTATTTTAAACTTTCAAAGTACTAATTTTTTCTCGCGTCTTAAAGAATAAAAATTCCTTTGGCGTCATACTCAAGAACTGAAGCTGAAAAGATAGGCATAATATACTATCAAGCAGTTTACATATTATTTTTGTTCTTTTCGCAGTTTAACATGATTGTTCTATCTGCAACAATGTATTTGTGTTATAATTAACGACTGTGTTATATTATTTCTATGTATTTTTTCATAGTTTACGTACCATATTTGACATTTTTTGTGTGATTTCGTTTGCCATTTGTCAGATAAGGCTTTTCTTTAAACTATGCAATGCATTGCTTTCGCATAGTTTTTGTAGTTTTAAGGTGGTGCCTAACAAGTGAGCAGTAAAGGGTACAATGTCAATTTTGAAAAACAAAAACGACATAGTGCCCTTTTATAAGTAATTTGTAAAACTGCTATCATAAAATATTAAAAATCAAAACTCCAAAGATTATAATGAACTACTTTTCATTAAAAAAAAAAAACACAAATGACAATCCAGTGCATGAATAACCACGAAAAAAAAAAAAAAAAACTTTAAACATACCTCTTGGAAAGCTTTGTTCTTGTGACATAGTGCTATTTACCTCCTAGATAGATATTAACCGGAATTGAAATTTAACACTGAGCGCAATTTTACAGACAGTAATGATGGGATGTTAATTGCTAAAAATATATCCATTGTTAAGTAAAATATTTTATTGATGTTATTCCTTCTGTTTTTGTTCTTATATTTTTAAACATTCAAACAATAGTAAATTAACACTTAGTTTATAACCGAGCGAGTCTCGCCTGACGATCTTTTATGGATTTTAATATGAAAGACAAAGAGGCTAACTCCTTTATCTCATCTTTTAAAAAAAGTATAGTTTATATAGTTTATGACTGAAGTGAGAACAACAGCACGTCTCTCCATCTTTTTAAGAGTGCTCGAAACCGAAAACAACAGCCATTAAAGTTTGCTAATTTCGAAATATTTGTGAATGTCATTTGAACAATGTACTTCTGTCATGCCTTTTATTTTTTCTGAAATAATTCTAAAATCACGGAGGTTTTAATGAAACTGCAGTAAAATTGGCATAGCACCTTCGCGATTTTTCGGAATACACGAAATGTTAAAAAATGCAATAGCTAAAAATAGTTACTTTATGTAGTCTTAAATGATTAAAAAAATATAGTTAGTAGAATATTTACCTAAATTCAAAAACCTTACTTATTAAAATCATCTTCTTTCAGGGTAAAATCCCTCTCCATTCAGTTAGAAAAGTTTTTTTTTCTTTTTTTGCCTCTATTTTTTTTTTTTTTTTTTTCAGAACTGTATATTGCAATTGCTTGTGGTTACTTGAACTGCGGCAAACTAAAACCCACGCTACAATAATAGCAGTATTGTTAAAGGTGGTATCGAAACAGAAAAAATAGAAAGGTGCTAAAAGAGCAGGGGTAAAATTAAAATTTGCAAGTGGAAGGTAGACTCCCCTCCAAGCTTTATGTGTGGAAAGAGTCATAAAATTTTGGTAGACAGAAAAATACACAGCATGTACAATTTCATCATTTTGTGTATTTTCAGATTTTGCATTCATTGTCTAGGTTCGCCCCCCCCCCCTCAAATTTTGTTAAATTCTCAGCAATTAGGGATGTTTGACAAGTATGCTTGCACAAGCGTGTTTGTGCAAGCAATTTTGCATTAGCGCGATGTTTGCTCAAGCAGCGTTAATGCTTGAGCAAACATCTCGTTCATGCAAAATTCTTTTGCATATGTTCAAGCTAGCTTGCACAAACATGCTTGCGTAAGCATGCTTGTCAAACATACTGGAGCGTGTGTTTACGCACCCTTACTTTTATGACAATAAAAGTAAAAATATTCGAAATTTTAATAAATTTGGCAACATAAAATACAGCAGCATTAGCATCCCTATGCAAGTGACGTCAGGTTCACAGTCAGTATGGAAGTTCGTGAATCATTTACGGGTCACAAATCTACCACCCGTAAATGATTCCCGTGAGGATTTGGTTAACCCTCACGACGAGTTAACTAAAACTGTGGAAAACCTTTTCTTGTATACATAGTAAAAATCCACAGTGCACTAAAGGTAATTATTGTAAAACTGGATACAGAAATCGGGAAGTGGGAACATACCAGAGGGTGTATAGATGGTTTATACACCTTAACGTATTGTAACCACATATAAAAATTAATGATACACTGTAACGGTAATATCAAATCTAAAGTTGCAAAAATGTGGCTAACTATGACAAAACATATTATGAACACAAATAGTAAATGAACTATCGGTGTACTAGCGGTACTGGTGATAAATAATTCATCAATATATAGAGATAGTATTACTGGACATTAATGCAAAATAGAAGAACCACAACCGGTAGACTAAATTATCTGCAATAACTTGAAATAAAACCACCCCCGTGCACAGAGCTCCAGCCTCTCCAACTACTCTACCATTTTCCGATCGATGAAACAGGCTGAAAATTTTCTTTACGGTATTTGATGAACGCTCATAAGTGAGAAGGCATCTGAGGAAAGCTTATAAGAGTGCTGGGATCAGGAAAAGTGATGACCTTATTATGAAACTTTCATTTTCCCTTCACATCGAGCCGCGTTCCGTTATTGAAGGGCTGTCTCAAACGTCAGTCGATAAAAGAAAGGGATTTTTCAGCACTATTTTTAAGTACATTCCTTTCTATCTAAGTTTGATGCCCATTTATTTTTCATAAGAAAAAAGCATGGCTAGATATTACAAAAATTTATTTTGTAGTTTTATACTTAAGAAATTTTTTTCTTTCTCCCGAAATGTAGGAGGTCCGCCCCCCCCCCCCCCCACCCATATAATGATATAGAGATAGATTTAACAAAGTACTTTTGACATAGCTATTTATTATATTTATAATTTTAAGTGTGTTCTTTTTTAAGAAGATTTTATGAGATTTATTTTTATTATGAGGAAAAATGGTTATGAAGCATGGTTTTGATAGACATTGCTTTGTTTTTTTTTTTAAATATTGCGTGATTTTTATAAAACTTTACTAGTGATTTGTTTTTTAAAAGAAAAGCTGTTTCGATGCGAAAAAGTTCGAATTTCGCAAGAGTTTTATTTTTGTAAAATATTATATTTCTTCCAGAGCACAAAAGCGCTGCGTTCTTCACTCGAACAAAAAAAAAGTGCTAGGTTTTATGAACTTCGCGCTGAATTAATACTATTTGAGTTGAAATTGATAAATGCATTGATTTTTATTAGTTTTGTGGTATTTATAATGCAACTGAGAAAAAATAGTGAGATATTTTAAATTTTGCTTTTAATTAAAATAGTTCTTTTCCTTAAATGTTTTAAGTATTAAATGATTTGCAAAAATGTTTCCGGTTTATTTGTTTCATATATATATATATATATATATATATATATATATATATATATATATATATATATATATATATATAAATTTAAAAACAAAGTTGATTTACAAGGGATTTACAGCTTTATAAATAATAATAATAATAATAAACGGTTGTAGACATGGCCCGATTTTAGGAAATTTGGTTTTGATGAAATATTTATTATTATATTGGTTTAAAAGTATTTTGTGTTTTAAAGAAGTTACGGTAAGAGAAATCTGTTTATGACGCGAATTATTTAGCTGAACGTTTTAAGTATTTTATGATTTATAACAGTTTCAGACACACTTAAGTTTTCTTCTGTTAGAGAAAACGGTTAGATATTATAAAATCGTATTTTGGCAAGAAATATTATAATTTAGAATACATAACTGATTTTTATCAGCTATATTAAGAAGCAATTTATGCTTATGAAGAAAAATGATTTTCCTTTATTTTATCTATTTAATAAAACGTTAGATTTATGTTTTTTACCGACTTTTTAACACACTTTTATTTCTCCTGAAAAAGTAATTGTAGAATATTGGATAATTTTAATGACAATGTTCAGTTTTAAAAATAAGTGGTGCCCTTTGAAATTTTACACATGTACTCTTTGAAACGACGACATTTTTTAATTAATAGTTTTGACATGATTAGTTTAATTCGATTCAAAAATCAGTTTTAATAACAAGTTAAGCAGGCTGTCGCACTCAACAGTAGTTTATTTATTTGTCTGTCTTTCAGTTGTAAATGCACTAAATGTGCTTTCACACCAAAGGCGACAAAGCCAGGAATACTGTCTTTGTCGCCTTTGGTGTGAAAGTACCCTTAGACAGGGTATGAAATAAATTTCCACCGAATGTTCACAAACGGTTTTATCCTAAAAGGTTACCTAACCAAAAATGACATGGAAAGGGAAAAAAAGCGTAATACATGTGCCTACATCCAATGTCTTGGGCATTGTCGGTAATCTACCGCTTCAAGAGGGGGGACCTGCTTGTGTTGACAAAACCACAGGGAATTGTCTCAGAAATATTCCTCTTTAAGTAAAAATAACTCTACTCGAAGCTGTTGTTTACCTTTGTCGTCTAAAATAATGTAGATGTCATTTCAAGCTACTTTGAAACGGTAAGCTTCCCAAGACTATCATGAGAAAATTTCAAAATAGAATAAGTTACTCTCGAATAATACTTCTATTAATTAATCTGCATTTTTTTTTTCATACTGCAGATGCGCAATGTCTTATAGGAATACTTTTCTTTCTTTCTTTTTTTTCGGTCGAGACAAGATTTAAAAATTAAAAAAATAAATATTGTTCTTTATCCATTATGAGATAAAAATGCTAAGATACGATCGGGGTCTTAGGTGATGTGTAAAGATTAAAAGACATCTGATTGAAATGAAGATACTAAAAGATTAACATCTTGGGATATGATTTCACAAAATTATAACATATCGAGACTTAAACGTTTGAGGCGTATCCCATAAGTTAAAAATTTTGCTTAAGATAATGCTTAAACTTTGATTTAAATATTTAGCTCAGTTTTGGAAATTACGAACTCGAAACGTGAAAAAAAAATACATAACACATTTTTACTATTTTTTTCCCAGCAAAATGACTTGCAAGAAAAAATAATGAAACAAATCTGAAGTTATAAAAGTTTTTCGAATAAAACAAACGGCGCTACATACAAAATAATTTTTAAATTTTCGCATTAGGATTTATAACCTGCCAGAGCCATTAACTGTGGTTAATGTCTGAAGCAATGTAAATTCTCAGTTTTCACCGTGAAAGCTGAGAATTCAAAACTTAAAAATTGATCAGAGCATAGTTATATGAAGGCTCCCACAATAGTAATATCAAGCAAACTTTATGGATACTTTTTGATTACATTGGTTGTAGGCAGTCACGTAGAATATCGTGACAACATGTAATCACATTTCCTGAAGCCTCAGCTGCAGTTGGGTGTGTTTCCTTAAAGCTGTCACGTCAAACTCAAGAAAATGTAGAAATAATGTCGGCTAAGAAAACACAATTTGAGGGTTATAAATCAATTACGCAAAAACTAGTAAGGCGGAGTTAAAAGACAATTGTATATCGTTGTGACAATTCACATAACAGTAAAATTAGTAATGTCATATGCAGATACTAGGACATTTACCTGCGAAAATTTGAGAAATTTTGAACCTAATTCAGGGAAATAATTCTTTGATTTTGAATTTTTTATAAGAGAAGTTTGAACTAGTTACCAGTTCACATTAAAGAAGTAACGTAATGACAGATGTAAAATGATCTGTAACAAACTAAGTAACTAAAGACATTACTTTAGCCTTAAATAAATGATATATGTATGCATACTATCGTATATATACAGTACACTCTCGATTATCAGTGCTCATTCCGGAGACTCAAAAAAAATTTAAAGAGGAACATTGTCAAGATTATCATGCATGTAAATCGATGTTGATGTGAATTATAATCTTGTCCGGTTTAGCTGATAGTGTAGGCATTTAATTTATCTTAATGTATCTACATTGATTAGTACTGATTCATTTTTAATTCAACAACATTATTAATTTCTAGAACGAAGAGATCAATCTTGCTGGTACATCATAAACAAGAAGAAAACAATAGTTAGCTGCCCATAAAAACAGTCCTGCTGCTCACATAAAAATAGTACTGCAGTTAAATATGATATTAAATGAATAGTGAGGATTTTTACAGAATAATAAAAATAATAATTAACATCTTACAATCACAATGATAATAACATTTCAATAAGGAAATAATGATACATTACTGGGCCATTCCACCGTCACGTGCGGGACAAACGAATTCAATAGTTTTACCAAAATTTTATCATAGAGCAGAAGATTTTAAACAAGTGGAAGCAATTGCATTTTTTAACTTTTACTTATGGTGCAAAGATGCTTTTGACTCGTACTTATCTTTCAAAAATCTTTTTTATAGTTTAAAATAAAATTAATCTTCATGTGTCACGTGCGGGACACTTAAAGTCAACCTCTCTTAATTTTCTTTATGAATCAGCTAGAATTTCTGCTCTAGTAATCATGCAGTGACAAAACAAAATATAGGAATTGAAAGCCAAGGCTCCAATGTAAATAAAACATATCTAAAGTTTTGAGAAATAATAATTTTAATAGTTGAAAAAAATTATAATGTATCGTGTAACGTGTGGGACAGTTGTCACGTGCGGGACATTTTGCAAATGCTCATGTAATATATGTTTTCAGAATGTTGGAAATTAAATGAAAACACCAAACAATGTAAGGTAAAGCGAGGAGAGATTGCGCGGTAGGAGAGATTGCGCACCTGCGAGTTAGGGGGGAAGAAGTAGGGTGGGTGAGCCCTAACGCCAAGCATTTGTACAACGGCAATAGTGTAATGTGTATTTGAAAGTGCAAGTTGATTGATTTGAATGTCTGCGATTAAGCATCGATATTCTATATTGTTTCACAAGGTAAATGCTTGAATTTTCATAATGCGTTCTTTGAATTTCTATAGAGTAGCAGTAGTACAAAATATTTTAAACTTTTGCGATTTTTCGTAAGCTACTAAGCTAGACTAATAGTGGGAAGGCCAGCATTTCGTTCTCGAAGTCGCCATATTTAAGTAAAAGTCCGCGCAATCTGTCCTACCGAAATAGGATAGTTTGAGCGTCTTCTACTTAGGAGGAGATCACGCGCTTCTCCCGTTAGTTTTCATGCTAGGAGAGATTGCGCATTATATTATTACCCATAGCTTGTTGGTAATGTAGCAAAAATTGCAAATTACATGTGAAATATATGAATCGATTAAATTCGCTGCATTCACGGACGAAAAGGGGCGTTCTGAATTTTTACTAAAACATGAAAATACATTTGCCCTCTCAACACATTTTTAAGACTTGAATGTTTTAAAACTTTAAATTGATTTTTGAAGTTATTTCTTTATATAAATAAATTCACTAGCGTCTTTTTAACAGGCATTAATCAAACATTTTGACTATACTTCTACATCGAGAGGATAAAGTTGTCGCGACTTTATAATTTGCGTTTTCAAGCGACTATTTTTTTTATGCAATAGAAATCGTTAAAAACAAGTTCGTGCGATTTTATTTCTTTTGAAGATTTAACCTTATGAAATATACGTTTCGGAAATAAATGTGCTAATAAAGAAATTTGTGAATAAATTAATTTTCTTAGTCGAAAATTTTGATAATAAATTAATAATGTGCTAGTTTTATACAAATATTCTTATTAATAAACTATTTTTCCAAACAGTTTAATGCCGTCAAAATTAAAAAGAAACTAAAGTGCAACGAATGTTACTAACCCACACTTATATTCGAGAAGCAGCTACAAAGAAGAAGCGAACGTCTGAAAATAAGATGCTTCCAGAAAAAGTGGGAACCAAAAAACTTGCTGGAAAGAAAACAAAAAATGTTTGAATTTTCAAACAACTTGGTCATCAGCCATCTCAGAAGAAAATAATGTCAAAATACTGAATCTTTGGGACTATGTCAGACGAGACAACGAGGATGAGGGCAGTGGATGTCTGGAACTGTACCAGGAGACAACTTCGACCAGTGACATTTATGCCTACCGTCCCGTTTTAGGGACGGTCTGAAAAGTACGTCTAAATCATCCAAAAGCAAGCATTTCAACAAAAAAATGTTTTAATGTATTCCTTACCTTATAATAACCTATTAGAAATAGATTAAAACAATTTTTTGTTGAAATGTTTATTTTCGAGTGCTTCAGACGTACTTTTCAGACTGTCCCTAAAAAGGGACGGTAGGCATTAATGGATTAAGTGTGCTATTTGTGGCAGATGGTTGCACTACTTACAATAATAAGTATACTGATTGTGGACGACGACAACTTCGGTTAACAAACAAAAAAAAAAATTGAAACTGTAAATGAATAAGATTAATTATAGTTTAAACCTTCTTTTCTTCTTTATTTTTCTTCTTTAATTAAAACACTATTTTTCCTATTCTGTAATCAGAGTTTAAATATTTATTCCTATTACAATTGTATGTCTGTATAAAAATCCTTACAACAACGTAGTTTTAGTGTAAATATTATTGCTAACAATTTAATTGCAGTTATTATGAATAACCATCTCTCCTACCCATGTGCGCAATCACACCTACCCTGTAAGGACAGATTGCGCAAATTAGTCTTCTTAGTTTTTCTACAGCTGTGTCATTAAATTAAAGCAAAACAACGAAATATCAATGGAAATGCATAAAAAACAAGTTAAGTCACAGTTATTCATCAATAGTTTAACAAAAAAGTCATACTTCGATTTTTTAAAATTATTTTTCCAACTGTGCGCAGACTCTCCTAGCTTTACCTTATTGGTTATACACTATAAAACACAAAGCATTAATTTTAATAGAATATCTGCGCAAATTGATCATTCCGAGAAATACATAAAATTTTAATTAGAATTAGACTAAATGAAAAAAAAGTTTTAATATTTTTTCAAAATTTTAAACAATTTCTGTTGTTAGATAAAGCGGGAGCTGATATCTTTCTTAAAACATCTTTAATGAGATAGTGAATTCTATAAGGATGCTCTGGCTACTTGTAGTGTTAGAGCTTTTGTTTTTCTTTTCGGCTTTAGTCATATAGCCTTTCCTCCTTTATTCAGTCCATTTGTCCTTTTATTTTCTTCCTTCTGGAAATGTGGACCTTTTTTTTCTCTCATCTTTTTTCATTCTTTCAGCACTTGATTTAGATCCTTCCATCATCCATTTCTGTTCAATAAAAAACAAATTTTATGATTGTTAAAAAGTTAAAATATTATGAAAATTTGTTGTGCAAAAAGTCATAAAAGGGAAATATAATTCAGCTCTAATTTTAAATAGACTTTCTAAAATAAATATCATAATGTTTAAGCTATGTTGTTACAATATTATATCAAATATTAAAAAAATCAAAAATAATGCTCTTCCAAACAACTCATCGATAGAAAAAGTAGTTGCTTTATTATTAATATTTTAAACTAGCTTATTCTTATGTGTCTTTGTATATGATTTGAGTAATCTGTTCTGAACATAAATGATCACTGAAATGATAGTGTGACACTGTAATGAAAATGTAAAATTTTAGAAATGTATGCTCTATTAAATACATAATTTAGCAAAAGCTATCATAAATATGAGAAAATGTATAATTTATTTCTTTAGAGTGACACAATTTTAAAACAAAAAACCATTAAAAAATTCAAGCTATGTTGAAATAAAATTCTTATCAACATTTAGAAATTGGAGTTGTGTTTCCTACATGTAATGCGTCACGTGCGGGACAGTTTTGATTTTGGATTTTTTTACAAGTAAAAGTAACTTTAAAAGCTAGAACTAGCATAGGATATGTGTACTACATTAATCTGCTTTATAAATGTCATTTACACAAAATAAATGCGTTCCATTTTTAACTCAAATGAAAATATTCATCTTTTACGTCACGTGCGAGACACGAAAAATAAGCTCTTTGTGGGTTCTAGTTTTGCTATTGAGATATCTCCTAGATCTTAAAGCTTAATAAAATAAAATAATTAACTTTTAGACTTACCTATAAAGTTGACATCAGGAGTTTCAGTTGATTTCTTTTATCCAAAACAATCATGCAAAATTCGTTCGAGAACTCAATGAACTTGCTTGCACAAATCAACCATCTTTAGAATACTGCGTTGCCAATCCAGAAATGATAAACTTTGATTTCTTACTCAAAACATAAAATTTGACATTTTATCTTTTAATACATACCAAAATTATCCACATAAATATGATTTTAAAGTTGACCACCCATGTACCTGTTTTCATGGAATGGCCCTACTGCGGTTCGTAAAATATGTATCAATATACGGCAAGAGAGGAGTTAACTATGAGTAATTTTTACTTTAAATTCAGTTCTTGCATTAAAATGATAATATGGCAAGCTAAACGGGTCAACGAAATTGAACAGATCGCGGAAATACCTAAACAGTTGTGTAATGCAAAGATTCGACAAAAATGTTTTACATATATTGAAAAAATGTTTTGTCCGAAATTACATGAGAATCTGCTGGAAATCATTTATCCGGAGTCTAACGTATTGTTACAATGACCCTAAGACGAGAAACTACAAAGTCTTTAAAAAAGGAAATTACATAGGAAAAAACATAAGACATTCTGTAAATTGATTGCAACAGATAAGGTGCCGCAGCATTGGCACCGGCTGTAACGCTGAATTTCCATTTCTGGTACACAAAGTCGAAGATGAGTTCAGTTGATTCCACGCTGCTCTGATGCCTCCGGAATCGGTAGGCTGACCGTCGAGGCTAGCACGCTGCTCATTAGAGTTGTGGTTAAGTTATACGCCAACAATATATAATGCATTTTTTACAATTTTTAAAATGGTAGTCCCAGATCTCAAGCGTTTATTTATGCAGTTGTTTACAACTTTCAAACTGTTAGTCATAGATCTCAAGTGTTCAGTTTTACGTAACTACACAAATCTTCCTCTGTAGTTTTAGAGTGCGGAAAAACAAGAATTTTATTAAGAAATTGTTATCAAGAAACTTGATTATTTCTTTATTCAAAACAAGTTCTTCGTAAATCTAAAAAAGCACTCTGTTTCCCTTCTGTACTTTTACAGAAATTTTTTATAGTTTAGCAGGTGAAAGGGAAGAAGAAAAAATTCAGCGACCACGACCATACTATATGGTAATGTTTGTTTTGTTATGAAAAATGTACGAAAATTGTTTTGTATTTTATCAAATGCAATTTTATTAACTGCCTAGTTTTATTTACAAAATACTTTGAAAATTCCACTGTATTGGAATATTTTCGACAACTGTGAAATAAGATTTTTTAATAGCGTATGAAGCATTTTAGACTCAGTTGAATCAACTGTATAAATAGAATAATATCAGCACTACGGACTATATACACAAACGGAAAGACGGTTGCACTCTGTAAGGAATATTGATTTTCCAAATCGGATAAAAATCTTTGTATGAAACTTTGAACTCTGTAAGGAAATCACTTGATTATTCAAATTTGATAAAACTCTTTGGGTGAAACTTGGAGCAAAATGATCTAACTTAGTTCTTGCTCTTATTTATTAATCATTCGTAACTTACTACACTGTTAGAAATTTCATCATGAAATTACGGTTAAATGACCGGCAGCAGTCTGTCCATCTAATTCACCGTTAAATTTACGGATTCGAACATTTTTCTATCTTTACGGGACCTAACCATTTACAATCAGCTTGGTTAAAAAACCGTAAATACAAAAGTTTACAGTTTTATAACCATTTACAAGTGGTTTCAAAACAAAATTTTTACCGTTTTTGAACCATTTCTTGTAGAATCTTCCAGGCGTAGAAACCGTAAAGGAAGCCTGCGGGAGTCGATCCCGGGTCTTCGTCACACCAACCTTACTCTCTAACCATTCGGCCATCTGCACCACACAAAGCAGTCGTTTATTTATCAATAAATCTTTCTTTCCAACGGCATTAAAATTGAAATTTCAGTTTTTGATTGGATCCAAAGCCATCTTTGGTCTAAATTTACTGTATATTGACGAAAATCATTTTATTTGCTGCAAAAATTAAAATACAATCAAGCTTCAGCAGCTCAAATTATGGGTTCGCTCATTCGCAAACAGTTCGGGAATCCGATGTCTCCAATTTTTGATTTGCGTGTGTATGTCTTTCTATTTAAGTAACCACTGCGTAAGCCACTTTTTTCTTCTTTTTTTATATACACATGCAGATTTGAAGTGGTCAATCTTTATTCATATTTTAACAACAACGTACGACCGGTAAGGTTTCGCAATCAAGATGGATGCCTGATTCTTACTGAGCGCTTGTTAATTACTGTTATTTAAAAGTTCTTTAGTAGAAACAGAGAATAAACGATTTTTTTCGCAATCAGCGGTTTGAGTACCATCTTTTTAATGGTTATTCAACTGTTGTAATTAAATATGGTAAAATAACAATCAAATAAATGGTTATTTTACTATTTTCTTAGGGAAATTTTTAACAGTGTACATAAATTTAAACTAAATTTTCATCGGAGAACAATGCGATGTTCCATGAATGACAAAATAGGTATTCACTTAGTCTGTTTTAAAATAATCGAATCCATGTATTTACTCTATTTTGCAACATCCATCCACTTACATCGAAAAAGGAACATTTGAAACTATAATTAATAGTTTCTAGTTTAAAAAGGCAACAGAAATAACTTAAGACCTCAGAAAGCTGTCAAGTGCTTTACAAATTACACCCGTCGACAGATTTGTTGTAACAATTCTTTCGAAAAGCTCTTCGTTTCTTTGGAGGGGTAGACAGGAAGAGAAATTTGCCTTTCTGCATTTACTTATAACCAAAGGAAAAGTAAGCAAACATTAGAGTAATATGGTTAGTATTTTTCTTTGAAGCCGTAGAGAAAACATTTCTGGGAAAAACACATCCTTTGTTTTAACGAGAACGCTGGCAGAAAGGTATTATAAATGCATCTCATTTGATGCTTATCCACTTTCTTTTTTGTTATTGTATTTATTTATTTATCTATTTATTACATTAACTTCTATTTTATATTCAAGCCTTTAAAAACCTACTATCGCTATAAAATATTCTTTAGCACCAAAAAAAAGGGGCCACGTATATTTTGGAGTTTTTATGCTTGAAGAAATAGAAAAGAAAAAAAAAAAATTGTAAAATAATTTCCCGTAGACAAAACATTGACGCAGGCAAGGGATTGATTGATTGTATTCATTGACCATATATATGTATGTATATATATATATATATATATATATATATATATATAGTTGTGTGTGTGTTTATAAAATATTACGTGATCAAACATAATATTTTACAAGTGGTACAAAACGCTTTCGCCATGATATAAATAAAATTAACCCATTTAAGGTTAGAATAAGATTGACTTCATCCCACTGAAAATTACAGGATAAAAGAACGCTCGTTCAAGACAATTCACCAAGTTGTTACATCGGTTATAAGTATGACTATTTTTGACTGTTGATTTCCTGCTTCGTTTTGCAAGAAAAGGATATCAAATTTCCAAATTTAATGTGTGATACATTTACGAGCTTTTACGTTAAAGCTAAGAATTTATGGCAGAGTATAATACGCTAGGAACATGAGGAAAAAAGCTTCAGTACAATAATTGTAAATATTGCACGTTATTCATTATAAAACAAATAAGAATAAAAAATAAATTCGAAAGCTTTGTTATTTATTTTGTATTTGTAAGATCAAACTATTACAAACTATATTTTTTTGTACATTTCCTAAATATTTCAAGTACGTTGTGGTCAGGATACTTTTCAGTTATTTGTAAGCTCACGTATTATATAGTAAGTTGGTCAGCGAATGGTTAATCTCAGTATCGGATCTTGGAGTTTTCCGAGGCGGGGTAAAACTTTAAAAAATCCGCCCAACCCCCTTTTCATCCAATCATTGTTGATATTTCATATAGTTTTTATGCGTTGGCGCCTTTTTTTTTTTTTTTTTTTTGAGGATTTTTCACTTGGGGGTCACCCATAAAACTTTCGTTAATGTTCTCACTGCACGTCCGTTTTAGCTCAACATTAGGGGGTTAGAGCCATATGAAGGGTAGCCTCTTAACTGTAGATATGAAATTCTGACAGTTCAAGGGGGTCCGGTGTGTTCTCCCCCGGTAAAATTTTGAAGACTATATACAAACTGGTGCATTTTGAGGCCTTAAGTGATGCATTTGGGACTGAAAAAATATTAGGAAAAAAAAGCAAACAAAATCTTTTTAAAATTTAAACGCTTTTACTCATAAAAATATTCATAAAAATGCAGAACAAAATTGGCTTTTCTTTTAATCCAGGGGGCAGAGCCCCCCCCCCCCTCCTTCTTACTAACGCCCATATCGAAGAGCCACGTATCTGCCTTCGCAAACGGCAGTTACATGCTCCCACCTCTTAATAAACGGATGCTTTGCAATTTGAAATTTGTATAAGAAAAACTATTGTTTGAGCATAGCATGATTTATACGTCTTTCACTGCTGATATGGGGGAATGATAGACACAGGGGGAAAACCTTGACTTTTTAAAATTTAAATTTTTTAATTTTGACATTGCGAAATTTGCCATCCCCTAACTTCAATTTTTGAGTTTCGGACAGTTTATACAAATAAATAATTCTTTTCATCGGTTTTAATCGTTAGCGAAATACACTGTTAGAAACGGTTGAATAACCGGCAGCAGTCTGTTCATCTGATTCACCGTTAAATTTACGGTTTGGAACATTTTTCTATCTTTACGGGACCTAAACCATTTCCAATCAGCTTGGTTAAAAATCCGTAAATACAAAAGTTTTCGGTTTTATAACCATTTAAAAATGGTTTCAAAACAAAATTTTTAACGTTTTTGAAACATTTTGAGGCGTAGAACCTTCGAGGCGTAGAAACCGTAAACGCAGCATGCGGGAATCGAACCCGGGTGTACGGTATACCAACCTAGCGCTTTACTCATTCGGCCATCTACACCACGTAAAGCGGCCGTTTATTTATCAATAAATCTTCTTTTCCAACAGGCAAACTGCCTTAAAATTGAGATTTCAGTTTTTGATTGGATCTAAAGTCATTTTTGGTCTAAATTTACTGCATATTGACAAAAATCATTTTATTTGCTGCAAAAATTAAAACACAATCAAGCTTCAGCAGCTCAAATTATTGGTTTGCTCATTCGCAAACAGTAGTATATTCTGTCTGAGATTGAACTTAAGAAAATTTAAGCGTTTTGTGCAACTTTGTGTATTTATTATTAAGCGAAACGTGTTAGAAACTTAAGTAATAGTACAATTCAGCAGAATTTTAAGAAAGCAAATGTAGCAAACTTTGTTTATAAAAGAAAAAAAGTGAGATTTTCATCTTTTCTGTCTATGAACATCAGATATCAGATTGCCATACGTTCTTAAACCGTTCGACTCTGAGCAAGGTTTTTATCTTCTTAAATGCCCCACTATCGACTTAAAAGCATTAAAATTTACAGGTTGTACAGTAAATTTCGATTCCCTTGCACAGGACCAATTACATATGGTCTCGAAATTTGCTTCAAAGTACCTCCTTCAACGTCTTCTCAATTTGCTTATCTCCTTCAACGTCTCATACATCATTTCCGCAGCTTTCAAATTTATAAGAATTATTGTCAGGATGAACAAAAAGCACCAACTCTAAATTCTTCTTTTATAACATTAAAATAACGCTGAAGAACGAGATTTGAAAAATTTGTCTTTGTTAGAGTACTAAGCACACATTTAGTTTTAACTCAGTCAAACTATACAGAAACACTCATACTTTCAAAGCCTGATTTTTAAATAAAATGCTTTCCAAATTTTAAAGAATCCGGTAAAATTAGTAAATATTTGAGACTATATTCGTTTTTTCTTAATTTTGATCCTAGATTGAGAAAAAGTTAGTCATTTTCTTAAACGTAGTTGATAAAGAGTCTGCAGAAAAATATAAATATCAGCGCATCTTTAACTTTGGCAAATTTCAATAGATCGACATCACATTGACGTAAAATGACTGAAAACTTCTGCTCTAAACCCAGAATACGACTATTAAGCGGAGATAGACACCTTAGCGTTGCGATTTATAAACGTAGGCTTTAGCTGAAAAATAAATAGAAGTACCTTAAGCAAACTTTTAGCTTTGCTATCAAAGGGAAATGAGGAACAACCTAACCAAATATTAAAGACGTAAAGGAGGGCGAGAATTGGATATTAAATGCATATAAGAATAAAAAGTCACGTGAGTAAGGTAAACCGGAAGAGGAAACGGAAGAGGAAACGCCCTGAGATATTTCAAAGAGAATGGGAATAGGCACTAAATGTTTACAAAATAGTGACAATAATATTAATATTTTTTCTTCTACTGCTTACACAAAGAAAATCTTCAAGATTTAATAATTCATAGGTATTTACAATTTTTTTCATTAAAAATTTGTTTTAATGTTCCCAACACTAAGCCCATGTGATCGCATGATTCCAGGTTTTGCTTATGTTGTCTTGTATTAAGAGTTGCCTACCGATATAACATATAAAAAACACAATGATGAATATAACTTTTCTAATTAAAAAAAAAAAAAAATCAAATATTTTTAAAATTGAGAAATGTTATTAATGAATTGCAATGAAATATTTATAAACATTTCATATCTCAATGCGTATTTGACATGAATACTACTTAAAAATTACTGATAATTCTTTTTTTTACTATACAGCGCCAATTATTTAGAACAAGCTAAATATTCCTCTGAATTGTAATGAGATTGCTAGTAGGCATTCTGTAAAAAATTCTAAATCAACCTTTCATCAAAAAAAAAAAAAAAAAAGGTGCAATGAAGCTGCAACCAATATTTAGTAGTAAAGTTGAACTATTATAACGGTTCCTAGTTCCACATTTATGGTGAAACTACACACTTATAATGGTTCAACTTAGTACCTATTGTTGGTTGCCGCTAAATTTCACCACTTTTTAAATTTTTTTTGGTGAAAGGTTGAACTAGATTTTTTTACAGTGCGTCTTACGCCGGGCTTACACTGAAATCTTCCTCCTTTAATAAGTATGACCATTATGAATCGAGAATAAGAATATGGCTTTATCGGTTTGAAAAGGCAGAGAAATATATTTTTTCATAAGTTGCAAGCTATTATTTATAGCAGGTGAATGTTCGTTTTTGCTCTGCATTAGATCTAAATTTCCTTTCGTATATTTTATGCATTCCGCTAAGGAAATGTAGAAAAATAATTGACCTTAAAAATATCACACTTTATGACTTATCTTCTCTAATTAAAGAGAACTTATGGGATATTTGGAGAAGCTTTGTTTGTAAAATATACCGTATAACCGAAAAACGATGGACAAATAATGGATAAGTAGTTCTAAAGTGCAATCAATGCCAAAACAAATGTAATGAATATTTTGTTCTGAAATAGGGCATTCTTTATAATATTAAATAACCCATAATGTAAAATAGCAAAGAATGATATACTTGCATAATTAAAGAAAAAGGAAGAAGATTTTTTACTTTGTACTAATTAATTTTCACAGTATAGTAACATTATTTATTAAAAAAATACTCATTTTATACTAGATTTTAAAAAATGACTTGCACGAACGTACGAGTATTTTCAGTTCTGTGAAACTGAAATTTTTACTCAAGAATGTTACGTTAAAGTATACGGGGATATGAACATGGTAAAGCACTCTATTCCAGTTGTAATTCTTAGCTTTTTCTCATGTCTAAAATGTGTTTAAACGTTCGCGGCTGAATTTGAAGCATTTAATGAATTACGATCAAATTTCGACCTCTGGGCGAACACTAACTCATTTTATTAGATATGTAACACAAAATGCTATTAAAACGATAAGACTTTTGTAATGTTTTTCTATAGTTTTCAGATTTAAAACAACTTAACACATAACAATTAAATGGTCTAGAAAAATTTAAATGCACCCTTAAAGCTCATCGGTAAGCATGAATAGAAATTCATTTAATTTTAATTAATTGTATATTTCAAATAAAAAACAAACAAAACGTACTTTTGTACTGAGTTTTTACATTTCTTGGCTAATTTTATTTTTATCAAAAATGGTAATAACTATTGGAAGTTTTGATATTTGTATTTTACCGAAAGTAATTTAATTTAAAAATAAGCATTCAATGTGATCATCAGAAAACCGTGATACAGAAGTCATCCTCATAGCCTTACGTAAACGAAACATGATAATATAGCGAGATTTCACTGAACATATGAATGAGTTGGAGATATCAATCATGCGTATGTCTGTAATAAGCCAAATCTCCATTAATAGTGAAAGGGAGTTCATGTAAAATCACAGATGCCAAAATCCTAGTCTCGCTTGCGTTACCGAAATTATTACTATGGTTCGGATGTTAAGCATTAATCACGTGTCTACATCACGACTTTGCAAATGACGTGTAATCCATCAAATTATAAGGTGATTTAATCAAATCTTCATACATTTCATATAATTTTTTAATGAGTCAATCAATAAAAGTATGTGGCTATGGATTTTTCTTTTTCTTTTTTTTTTTAATATTTGGTGAGCAGTTTTAAGTTATGAAAACTTATCGTACAAATTAAATCTCATAAATACTATAGGACCGATATTAGTTTACAAAGATAACTTACCAATATGTGTTGTACAAAAAAGCAGCGAAAGTTTGTTGTTTACTACGATATTACACGAATGATATTGTTGCACGATTTCCAGACGAAATATCGAAATATTCACCAAAAAATTAAGTTTTTTTACTCACCCCTGTTTCAAAGGCTGAATATTATGCATATTACATTTGATCACTTACCAAACAAATGCATGAGCAGGAATTATGTAAATTTTTGTTTTAAATATCAATTAAAAATATGGATTGTTATAAATAGAAATTACTCGGCATTTCTCTTTAACATGTTGCTTTAACTAAGTGGCGTAACTCGCAGACCTAGTTACTGTAGGGGGGGGGGGAGAATTGGAGGGTTAAGCGGTGCTCGTTCAAGTTTCAAGTATGCTGGAAGCTGAGAGCATGAATACAATTTGCAGCTGAGTTAGTAGTTTCATGCTGCGCGGGGGTGGGGGGAGGACGGGCAAGTATAGTTACGCTGCTGCACTAACTACAGATTTATCTGAAATTTTGTTGAGTAAGAAAAAGCTCTTATTTGACTGTCAATCTTTCTGATACTGAACATAGGCAATTTGCTGCCTAATAACGTATGATTTTTTGCATTTATTACACCTTTTATTTCATGCTAGTGCATAATTAAACTTTTCAAGTCAGGGAAAAAGGGATTTCAGTCCGAAATTCGACTTTTCAGAACGTTGAGTTCGATGTTAAATTTGTGTCACAAACATTCCTGTAGAAAACGAACTATGCAATTAACACATTAAGTCAAACTACAATAATCTTTTCCATTGCATATTTAAGAGAAAAAATTAAAATTGAACTCAAAGTTATGAAAATTCATATTTCAAATTTCATATTCCTCTTTTTCACTGACAATAAATATAGAAAAAACATTTTAAAAAAATTGAAATTCTAAATATGGTAGCGGTTTTCAAGTTTACTAAATGGTTATTTAATTTCTCATAGCAATACAAAGTTGATTCCCTTTAACTAAATACATCGACTTGTTTATGTATCTTTGATTTCAATGTGTCATATGTTATTGTACATTCTGATAACGTAGCATTATTCATGTATCAGGGCTAAAAACAAATCTATATGCCTGACTACAGAAAAGATTAAAAAGCTAAAAAATGACCTTTCTTGCTGCTGAAAAATTTTTCCCGGTTACTAAGTTTAGCACAGCATTACTTTGCTTTTGCTGTATGATGATGACAACGTGTTTTCCACAAGCGAAAAAAGTGATGTAACTTCGTCACTCAGCAGGTGGTAATTATTACGTCTTTAATTTTTTTTCGTTTTTTTTTAAACAGTTACTTGAAAAAAAAAATTAATGCTGCCGTAATTCGTGTTGACACATAACTCTACCTAAAAGTATTTTGACCTTTTTCTTTTGTTACTTTTAATCTTTTGAAAACTTGCATATTAAAATCATTTGAGTTAGGAAGTTAAATATAAATTTTACAAATTATAGATTTTTTTTTGGAAGTATTAAAAGCAAAAGTATATTTACTTCTTTTAGTCCTAACTGCTTATTGAAAGTTTAAGCCAAGTAGATTTCGGCAACTTTCCAAGAGCGACACATATGCGACGCTAGTTTAAAATCGCTCTTTGAAACTTGTTTAATGCTTTATCCTTAAAACAAACTGTCGTGATTTTCTTTAAATTTGCCGAAAGTGTAAAATGCATTAAAAGGGTAAATATTGTTTTTAGAATTAGCTAAGAGATTCCAGCTCAACAAACTCGCAACAAATCAGTTTCTTTTTGACAAAATGTTTAAAATATCGAATGGATTTTCAACATTTTCTTACTTTAGAACAGTATTTCCCTACCTTTTACACCTGCGACCTCCAACAATAGAAAATATTTTGCGCAGACCGGGGTCAGCCACAAATAAAAGGCAATAGATGAGTAAGTATTTTATTTAATAAATATAATGTTATATAAATGTAATTGTTTGTTATCTCGGAATTTATTGCAACTATTACACACACACGTATATATATAGGTTTTTTCACATAAATAGAAATAGCTTTATAACAGAGACGTTGATATTGTTGATCAAGAAATTACCGAATTTGTTTAGAACACAGTGGCGTGATTAACTGAATGAATCGCAACCATGTAAATTATGTAATTATTTCAAATGAAGATGCATATTTAATGTGATTTTTTTTATAGATATTATTTATGCATTTAGGTTTGTTTACTTTTGTGGAGAATAAGTGAGAAGTTTGAATGCCCTTAGCCCTTAGGTTTACGAGGTTTAAATACCCTTAATAGCCCTTACTACGAACCCTGTTATAAAGATAACTGAATTTCAGTTGAGCGCTAAGTTTCATTGAAGGGGGGGGGGGGATACAGTGGGTGACAATGGAGTGGGAAGAAAATTTTCAAAAGCCATGTGAGGAAAGGCATTTAAATTATTAGAGGGAAATTTTCAAGGTCATGTAAGAAACGGTTGTTTAAGTTTTGGAGCAATTAATCAATGATTGGTCATATCAGTGCTTCTAAATGAAAAAGAGTCAAAATGAAATGAAGGATATTCAGAAAGATCAGCTGTTTCATCTCTCTTTCGACATATTTGTTGTTTATCGTAGGGAAAATTCGCGTGTTTCTGCATAAACTTTGGAAGTTGTTCATTTTCTGTTTGCTTTTCACGATTTTAAATTCAACCGTAATTCATTGCATTTTTCATGCCTCGAACGTTTAAACAACTTTTAGACATTTTAGTTTTTCTGTTTGACAGCAGACAGTTAAAAGCCCATAACATGTTCCTTGTAGTGTCCGAATTTTAATTAAATTAAATGAATTTACTTACGTACCTTCAATAGGGTTTTATGTCTTATTTGAATAAAATAATAAAAATACTAATAATTAATTTATCAAATTTTTCTTGCTGATCATTGAGAGAAAAAAGGTACTATAATTCATTCCTTTTTAACTGACCACCCACTAACCGTAAGTCCTCCTTAACCATTATATATATATATATATATATATATATATATAAAAAAATTCTACACTTTTCCCTTTCAGAAATGTATGGGTATCTCGAGAAAATGTAGCCTTCCAAGGAAAAATAAGCAATTTTCTTCAAAGTTTGTTTCTCTTAGTAGTACGAATATAATTTTTAATTCATGCAAAAACTTCTTAAATAGATATTAGCATACTTATTTAGCATACTTTAGTTGTGAATCACACCCTCACAATTACAAATAAAAGAAAGAGAAAGAAGAACAAGCAAACCAAGAAAAATTAAACCTGTCACATAACTGCTTTCTGTGCTCTTCCTACTCACATTTAGCCAATTTTTTCTTAACTATTTTAGTCAACGTATCAGTTATTTAAATAAAACTTAACAAGCTCGGATATCCATACAGAACCTTGAGAAACCTCTCACCAGAGACTTTTGAATTAAATTAGCTGATTTTTATATCTTATTTATTTTTTTCTTTGAAAGGGCATTAAATATCAAATAAAAAAAATAAAGAAGATGTACAAAATGTACAAGATCACATGTGCAAAATCACACAAAAATGCTTATTGCATGTTATTCTATGAGTTGCTTATAAAATAACAAATAAATTGTACATCCCTTTCCGAATACCACGTGAATCAGTGTCTCTTAGTGTAACGTAAGATTTTTTTTTAATGACACTAGAAAATGCGAATGTCAAGCCTCTGAATTAAAATACTCTTATTGCATATTATTCTATGTATTGTTTATAAAATTACAAAGAAATAGTACTTTTGACCCATTAGTATATCCCTTATGAAGTATTTCGTTTCCGTAGATAAGAATATTATTAATAAAATATGTATGAACATTTTTCTTAAATCTTTATAAAAGAACATGTAAAGCTAAGGATTAGAGTACATTGGGGGGTGGAGGGTAGTGAATCGTTCATGTTAGATACAGTAATTGGAATTGATTGTATTTGTCAATCATAAACATCGGACAATAAAAGTGAAATATGATGTAAGCAGTAGTATTTTCAATGCAAAAATAATTGCCATTTTCTAATGCAGCCTTTGATACTCGTTTTAATCACTGTTAGTAATCGTGCATACACTAGTTCATTAAGAATCTACGCACCCCAACCCCCACTCCCCTAAAAAAACACAAGTTCCGGGAAATGTAATTTAGGTTCTGTATTAAGAAATAATAGTATATTAATAGTTTTGTTCTTTGCATTTTAAAACCATTAACAAGATATCATTGGATTAGAAAGTATCATACATATATAAAGTACAAAATTAATTTCTAGCAAGAGGAAGATTTTGACATTGGCATATAGAAAACTAATGTATTGCAAAAAAGTTTTATGAATGAAAAGAAATGAAGTGGTTTGCAAACGAGTTTTTCAAAAGAATGACTTCTCTTCGACATTAACTTTCAATAAATAAGCAAATAAAAATAAAGAACAAAAAGATAGCATGACGCGTTTCAACTACTTTATTCAAATGCTACCTATGATTCATAAGTAATGCATTTAAAAAATGCAGAGCCTTATAGTTCAAATGTTAAAAAATAGTATAATTTATCTTAATGCTTGAACACATACTTGTTTTTCGCTTTTCCTGAGCTGATACTTTCCTTGTGGGTGTGAATATTTTTACAAAAAAAAAGAAAATACTACTTTCCCATAAAAGTGAAAGACTGCAAACTGAGAATAATTTACTAATTAAAATATTATTTTGCTAATTACGCTCCTTAATCAATGTAAGGGCATTTGCATTGAAAACTTCAATTTTTCGGATGCATAACATTCCTTTACAATTTCAAGTAAGAGCGGGAGGAGAAATCAATAAAAAAGAAACGTTCAAGAAAAGGGGGAAAAATTGCTTACTTTCAATTTGGTTCTGAATAGCATCACCTTGTAACATGGCAAACCTCTCTAGAATTCTCATCTCCATTAATCATTCATTCTTTTGAATTATGTGGAGAAATCTTTTCTATTAAGCGTGAGAAAAAAAATGGAATACTATTTCCCATAGCGGACTGGTCGATCAGAGTTCAATTCCACTATGTGTAAAAACTGTTTCGTTTTCTCTGAGGTCCTCTTTTTTTTTTTCCTCCGAGGAAGAGAGTAATACGGAAGAGCGAGAGAAAGAAAAAGTTCGAGAGAGGGATTTTCCCGATCGGTAGATAAAGCTTTGCAATGGCGTTTGCAGTGCGGCCTCCAATGCCTCATAAGTTGGCCGCTTTTATTGTTTTTAATGCAATGCTTGGTTTTCCGCGCATGGCAATGGCAGACAAACGCCTGCATCGCCCTCTACCGACTGCAACTAATGTGGAGGAATGTCGGAGTGCGGAGCTGGTAAAACAAGGCTCAGAAAAGCTTTTCTTTGTGCTGCGACTGCTGATCATTTCGATCTAAACAACATTCCCTCTCTCTTCTCCTCTCTCTTTGTGAAATGTTACAGCATTCAGTGCGCGGCACAAATAATTATTTTTCTGCTCCTCAATGAAAATAGTTGTTTCCCATGAAAAGCGTGAAAAACTAATATCACAATAGTCGTGGAATTCGGTAATTCAAGACATATATTTGCAATGATGAGCTGTAGAGAAAAAACACGTGGTACTATATATATTTATATTATATGCATATACAAAATCGCAGAGCATAATAGGAACAAATTAAAACTTTATGCGAAATGAATAATTAGTTACTCATATTTTTAAATTTATTAATTCGTGGCTTAAAATACAAATTTATGAGCTTTTTCCACATCATATTACTGCTTTGTCATTAAGAAAAAGTTTCGGCTTTTCCTTTTATTTAATTGACTCTTTCAGTTTTGGTTGACAAAGGAACACAAGAAGTTTTTGACAATTTGTTTTCTCTCTTCATGAGAGTTCGTACACACACGTCTATACATATTACTAAAGTAAACTACTCTTTCATGTGAAGATTTATACATCATTCAATCTAAAATACCTTCAAACGTATGAAAATCCTAATTACATATATTATCATGCAATGATTTTTTCTATCATTCTTTTTCCTTTAGTGTTTTTCGCCAAGTACAATAAAATTCCTTGTAATTCTGAAAAATGGTGTGTTTTTTTTTAAATTTTACTTTTAAAAATAATTTGTAATCATTAATAATGTTTAAAATGCTATTTGTTTTTAAGGAGCATTTGTAATTTTGTTTGTAATATGCAGAATATTTTTTTAACCTGCGAGCGTTTCATTAGTACTAAGGAAAATATGTAGCTGACATTAAAGCTTTTTAATTAAAATAGAAATTTTTATTAACAGACGCTCTCATTTTAAGAGTAAGTACTAACATTATATTAATTATCATTTTTGGCACTTTCTCTCGAAACCTAAAGCAAAAAAAGGAACAATTTATCATTTTCGATTCATTTCCTTTCACCAAACGTGTTTATTTTTTTAGAATAAAGAAAATTTATGAAAAACTGGTTTTCATTTAACATTATATTTATCACTAAAAACAGAACGAATTCTCATGTTTTGGTTTCTATTTACAAACGTTTTTTTAACTATTATTATTATTTCTTTTTTTTTTTTTTTTTTGCGTTTTTCACATATTTGTTGTTTTATATGTGGATAGATTTTTTTTTGTTGAAGAGTTTAGTTCACTATACATTCACATTTCTTAATTTTGTATTGTTTTTTCTGCATACGCTAGCGTCATCTCGTCTACTCAGTACAGTTATTTCACCTTTCCGTTGAATAATATCCAAACTGTTGTTTACTTAAAGCGGAGTTCTGCAGACGACAGACCTTTTTAGAGCTGATTCTTTCTCTATCTCTTTTTTTTTTTCGGCAATCATTCCTGAAAGCTTTTAACCAAAATTCCTAGAACAATGAGATCTCGTTATATGTTTTCAAATTTCCATGCTCACACAAGCTGATTTATTGTTTTAAATCGCTTACGAATTAAGGCAGTGAGAAGCAAAGGGATGTAAGTCACCAAAAAACGATTCCAAGAAAAACGCGTTCAAAGTTTGAATCTCATGGGACCTTTAATGCTAATTTATTTCTAAATCATGTTGGGGACAGCACCTGTTAGGGCTACCCTTAACATCTCTTGCCAGAATATGGAGCAGTGCTTTCCTTATCATTTGCAAAATTTATCTTCAAATTTTCAATTTTGTCACTTACATCCCTTTGCTTCTAAGTGCCCCGATTAACTAATTTTTTTCCCTTGGTTAAAGAAACTGAAGATATATCTTCCCACATCAGTGTTTGGTCTTGGATTTGTGTTGTGTTCTAGAGCAGTAATGTAGAAGCATTCGTTCGACATAAATAAACTGAAATGTATTAAACAGTTCCACGTCGTTACCTCCAGCACAATTCAGTTTTATAGCAACTTTGACATCACTTTTCTTTACAAGTTGTTATAGGTTCGAACAACATGCAAACTTTTCTGAATGTGCATACAAAACGAGTTTCGGGGAGAGTTTACATTACACTAAGCTGAATTTCAGTTGCCGTAATCTTCACAAGGCTTTTAAGTTAAATATATATATATATATATTACATGTGAGAAAAAAAAAAAAAGAAAAAAGAAAGTGATTCTTAAAATAAAAAACTTAAAATCAATTAAAAGCGAGGATTTAATACATTTAACTATATATTTTTTAAAAACCAGCTAAATTACTATTTACTTGTAATTTCTCTCTTATAATGTTTATAATAGAGTAGTTATACACTTTGTAAGAGAGAGAGAGAGAGAGAGAGAGAGGAGTTAAACTACATAAAAAATTACTAACTTGAAAGTCAAAATATTTAGTTAGTACTAATCGGGAACATTTTCTAAAACGCTTAACTTACTTGAAAGTACAAGTTACTCCCTTTTTTTTCAAGTTAGTATTTTTGTACCAATTGCTTTCTTCGTCTTTACCTTAGCTCGTCCTGTCCTTGACATGATTTTCAAAAATATAAAAACAGCTGTTTGAACACAATTGAACACTATAAGTAGAGAAAAGTATTGACATAATGCTGGAATCATCCTTTCCAAAGAGTAAATGATAGCAACAGTAGTAAAGCAATCTCTTTCATGTACTAATTAGTTCCAAACAAGAAGCAGGTGTGCAACAAAACTAAAACTTCTTTTAAATAAGTTTCGGTTTTCACTAATGAGTTCCATGTCTCTAATATTTATTAAAACTAGATAAATTCCTTAATAAGACAAGTAATCAAAGATCAACATCTGTTATGTTTAAAAAGAAAGAAAAAAAAAAGCAGGAGCTATCTTGGTACACTGCTCTATAAGGCATAGGTTTCCAAACTTTTTCCTCCCGTATCCCCTTTACCATTTTTTAACTGAGTTTCGCAAGGTCATTATAAAAGAAGTCTATTAGTGCGATATTTATACTTGAACATTTGAAAATAGAGTGTTACTGAGGGTAAAATTACACACAAGCCGTTCTAAACAGGTCGGGTGGGAGCGAAATGTATGGAAATGTATCGTGAAAACTAACTGTCAAACTTATGTAACCTAAAAATTATTATTATTATTATTATTATTATTTATTATGTAAACTTTAATTCAATAACTCAGCACAATGTATGGAGGCCTTTTGCTACCAATACAAAAAAATTTTTTTTACTTGTTAAGCTCAAAGAAAATGCGTACATATTTACGTAACTTATGAAACATGTTTAATTGATATATAATTAGCTCATTTGTATGCTTATATCTATATAAATGAAATTCACTTTTGTGTTCGCGTATGATTGAAATAAGTAAACGCGTGAAATTTAGAACGTACAGAAAAACGAAAAATACTGTTAGATTCAAAGTTTCACCTGAAGTAACTTTAGCTATTTTTATTTATATTTTAATCTTACAAAAAAGTTAATCTTTAGTTAATTTTGCCATTTACTCACGTTCCGTGTTGAGTACAACTCAATTTCTCTCTAATGTTTGTAAACAGCGGTCATGGATAGAAAGAAAATGCCATAGGTAAAACTACCAGAAATTCTAAACGATGTGCCACTTTCAGAGAAAATGAGACTGTGAGACCTGTGTAAGTTGACTACTTGCGGTGCAGCACTTTAGTGGTCAACTTAGACAGGTGGTCAACTTATAGAGGGTGGAGATTATTTTTTTGTCATTTCTTGCACTATGAGTTTATTTATTTGTAACTAATTAAAATATAGCTTTGTGTATTAACATGAACTTAAAGTAGTAATTAGCTTTTTTTTTTACCATTATCTAAAATATCATTAGAGAAATTTAACCTGAATGACTTACAGTGTATTCTATACAACTTTAAAAGTAAAGTACTTAGTTAAAATAAAGAAAAATATATTATTAATTATGTAAGTTACTTATATGATAGTAAAGATTTCCTCAAAGTACATAGTTTTTCAAAATGGCTACATCAGATAGATGAAAAAAGAAGAAACTTATTTAAAGAATAAAATAGTGCGCATAGCAGTTTTTACATGTGGTTAATTTACGAAGAAGTTTAGGCAGAGTTTGTATTGATGTTTCATCGACCCAGACAAATACTAGTCTAACATTATAGCATAAAAACTATCCTGGAGGAGTTTTTTTTTAATCTTTGCAAATATAGACAATCAAATAAATATAGTAATAATTAGGCGGTCAACTTACAAAGGGTTTTTCATAATACTCCAACCCAAATCTGGCGTACATAAGTGGTCAATACAGACAGGTGGTCAAGTTACAAAGGTTTCCCTACATTATATAATATAGGGCTAGTTCCGTTTCTGACAAAAGTGGTCAACTTAGGTGGTCAGCTTGCAAAGGTGGTCAACTTTACGGGTTTTACTGTATTAGCTTGGCTGAACAATCATTTAGAAGTTCGACTGGGAAAATCAGCAATATTTGAAGTATCCCGTGCAACGCAGTTGTCATTAATAAATAACATTAGTAAAAATTGTGCGACGCGTAATATGGCTGAAATTATGTGATAACTCGCTTATAAATGAGATTCAATTATGCAGACCCCTAGTTTCACCTTATGAGCTAACATTTTTTTTCTTTTGTTGACATGGCCCCTTGTCAGTTGGATAGACCGCTGGTGATCCATATGGACCACTTAGGGAAACCACTGTTTTAAGGGAACCAATTATCCGGAATGCTGGGAGTCATCGCTATTCCGAATATCTGAATTTCCAGGTTTATGTGTCATGATCACCTCATTTATTACGGATCCTCTTGTTAGTACGTGCTAGGGCGCCCTCCCATTCTTGTCAGTAGGCAAATAAAAATAAGTATTAATCTCATTTGATTTTATCCCGGGTCCCTTCTCAGCGCTCTCCTCCCCCGCCCCAATACAAGAATCTTATTCCGAACCGCTAAAAGTGTCATTTATAGATAGTTTATCAAACTCAAACTACAATAATACATAGTAATGCAATAAGAAGAAAATGTAAAGAAATGCTAATAAATTTAGAAAGATTTTTAAAAAAGAACATTTAAAAGTGGAAGAATAACTTGATTGTCCTTATACAGCGAAGCATAGCGAATGTTGGAAATTGAATTCTCTCATTTCATTGTCTTTGCGGCAGCAGATCACGAGACCTTATTACATCATCCACCGCCAGATCCACCCGTGACGTCATCCCTTTCTTTTGGCGGGAGTGAATCGAAACTATGAGGACATCGGAGGATATCGGCACTGGAGTTCAGACTAGAGCCACTACAAATAGGTATAGGAGCCTTATAGTTAGTTATAGGAGCCTTAGTTCAGACAGAACACACTGGGTCGGGAGAAATTTATTGTACGGTAACCCTTGTAGCTTTTTCCAAAAAGGTCGCCAAATCCAAGAGTCAAGGAAAAAACACATTAGGGTTGCCGCAAAATGGATTTTTTTGCTGGAAAAAATTACTTCCAGATTTGCGATAAATTATTGGCTTACCGTAAAGTAAGGATTAGCCGATTGGGTCTTTAGAAGAGCGGCTTTTTGCCGTAATCGCCCAGCATGAGAAACGAGACCATAGAACTTTTAACTCTATAATTGTGTAAATATTTAGGTTTAGTCGTGCTTGTCCCTTTTTATTAATGTGTGTGTAATCTTTAAGGAAGAATATACGTGTTTATCATACATCTCAGCCTCGTGGACTTTTTGTGTCTCTCCGTTTATTTGCAATATTGTGTTCGTGTGTACGTTAAATAATTATGGATACCAAGAAATAGAAGACTGGCTGAATCGCTATCAACTCAGAGGCATCGAGCGATAGAAGTTCTCAGGTGAGACCTTTTACTTTCTTCACTTGAGTTTCTACTATAAGAATTTTAGGACCCGTTTCCTACAGCGATGTATTTTTTTAAGTATTACGACGCATTTTCTATGTACGTATAACGGAAAAGTATCTATTATTTTCTAAATATTTTGGGAAAATGAGCACTCTATCAGTTCCATTTTTCCCAAAAAATGGCAAAAAATGCCTTCTTTTCAAAAAAAAAAAAAAAGGAGGGAGAATGAAGCAAAATTTCGCCTAATTTTCTGAATGACGGAGAAAGAGTCCACGATACATAAGTCAAATGATGGGCAAGAATCCTATTCCAAAAAGAGCACATTAGTCATTTATTTCCTTTAACGTTGTGCAACATTACTCCTAACCTTTAAAAACTCGTTTAAAATAGCAATTTTTTAATCACACCTGAAATACAGAGTGGTTATAATTAAAGTTACCCAGTTTAAACCTACGTAGAGTTGTTCTAATTGACGCAAGTCATTAAAATTTCGTAAGTACGGGAAGAGGGGTACAATGAATCATACTTCTAAAAAAAAGTAAAATTTATCACAGAAAGTTAAAGTTTATGTATCTGTTATACAACTACGTGTTCAAATTGCTGATGAGATTTGAATGCATTGACACTTTTACAACATTAATAATGGAAGATAATTGGTTTTCACTTTTAAGGTAAATTCCTGCACTAAGACTAATTTTATTCATTTGTCCTTGTTGTTACATGTAAAATTTTTTTCATGAATGCAAAAGTCAACACGCGACAGTTGAAATAAATGATAAAATGCTAATTTGATTTTTAACGCTGTATTTAAAAAACAAACAAAGTGTGATTGTTTTTAATGGAGTAAATTACATATCAAGTGGTACGACTCCATTGCATAAAAAATTAACTTTATACTCATTCTACAGTAAAATAGACGAAAAACTGAAATTTTAAATATTAAAAATACAACATTATAGGGAATAAGTAAACATTTAACATTGATTATTAAAAAATTATGATGACAAATAATAGTAATAACAATAATAATAATAATAATAAAAATCCTATTGAGTTCGTCTAAAATTCATTACAAAAATACCGAAGTTGATTAAACTAGAAACAACACTTGACATCCGCGAAGGAATAAAAATCAAATATGGTAGCAGGTTCATTTTATGTACTGAAACAGAAAAATTAGTTTACAGAAAAAAAAGGGAATGAAATAAAAATACTAGACGTAGATGTTGTGTACAGTACAAAATCTCAAATCCGGATGGCCGAATCGCAGAATTCTTCAATATTCGGACGTTTCGCTTACTGGCATTTGAAAAATATTCTAATGCAAAATAGATATCACAAAAAAATATATTTTTTACGTTGGCTGTATGCTATTTGCCGACCCAACGTGCCTGCGATTCTCGTTTTATTATAGTGATTATCCTATGCTATGCATAGATATTATCACTGGTCGTACCAAAGTACTACTTTTTTAGCCTACTTTCCAGTAAAAGTAAAACAAATTAATAATAAAGCATAAAAAAAGGCTTAATGTATCGTGAAAATATTGTTAAAAATCAAGAAAAGTCAAAAACAAGTTAAATAATTAAATAAAGATTGAAAAATAAAGAATTTGAAAGTTGGGTTTTGAGATGGAGAAAAGTGTGTCGATCGGTCTATCGGTCTGTACCCCCCCCCCCCTCCCCCCAATAACTTTTGGAGGATTTGTCCGATTCGAAAGATTTCTTTTGCATTTGAAAGATCTCGGCGTGGACATCTCATTTCCATATTTTACTTTTTGATTTGAACAAATTTTCGTTCAATTTTGAACGGTTCAAAAAATCTTAACATTACCGCCTATGTGTAAGTTATGTAAACTCTGGGCGTAAGAACCAAGTTCCCCTGAACCAGCTTATTGGAAGAAGCTCTCGGTGTGAAATATTTTTTGATTTGAACAATTTCTCCTCATTTTTGAACAGTTCAAAAAAATTAACATAGCGCCTACGGGGAACTTCAATCCTATATAGATCCTGATCTAAAGGACCGATTTGCTTGGAACAAACGTCATAAGAGCTTTCCGACAAAGGATTTGTCGGAAAGCTCCTATGACGTAGAACATGTACAGATATAAAATTCATCCAGAACTAACGAGCCTATTATCCTATGAAATTTTTTGATTGGGATTTTTTAAGAATATTTTTGAATGAATGAATGATCAAATTAATAAGTGAAAGAATGAATGAACAAATGAGTGAATAAATGAGCGAATGAATGAAAAAATAAGTAAATGAGTGAGTAAATACATGAATGAGTGAATGAATATGTATTAACCGTTGAAAAAGGTATATTTGAAGTAATTAAGGGCTAAAGCTAAACGAGAAAGAGAGAGAGATATCTAGATTATAAATTTGAAGTTGCATGTGTATACGGGAAAGTAGGCTCGTGTAGTTCTAGCCGGAACTTTTCGTTTATTATTATTATTAGTTTATATTAATTAAGCTGTCTCAAATATAAGTAGACATTTCCCTCCGTTATCAAAATATGCCATCGGGCATTGCCAAATTCACATATCGATAAAGGAAAAAGTATTTTCCAAAAAGTCCAAACTGACGATCCTGTGCAAAATAATGTATATATTCAGTGTAACTATTTGAGAACACGTGTAAATAAATACCAGGGCTCGAAAAATCTTTAAAATTGTACATGCCCTACCGGGCATGTTCGTCTAAAAAATACATGCCCGAACGAAATTTTTACATGCCCTGAAGTTGCTTTTTTTGCATATTAATAAAAACATTTGAATTTCTCGTATAGCATTAATCAGACAAAAAATTAAATTAACAGCTTTATCAAGAATTATTTTAGCGTTAATCCAAATCATTTAAAAAATTACAAATAAATACTACATAATAAGTCGTTGCAAGTCATAATTTGCAAAATTTAAATTGTAATGCCATTTTATTGCTGACATGTGCATGTCCGTCAACATGTGAATTTTGAGCTCCGGTAAGGATGCGGTGATTTTTCAATAAGATACGAAATAATGAAGTTTTAGAAAGAAATATTTGATTAAAAATTACATGCCCTGCCGGGCATGTAAGGGTAGAAAATTCATGCCCGATCGGAATTTTTACATGACCCGGGCATGTCGGGCAATATAATTTTCGAGCCCTGGTAAACACCCTGAAGATTTATAAGTAAACTGTGATACATATATCATATCTATACTTCAGAACCATAGTATCTTGAGTCAATTTTTCGAGTTTTTGCGAATTCACACTTAATGGACGTATAAAGTACCGACGACAAATCCATCAGCTACATGAAGGTTCCGAACTTTTAAATTTAAAGCACCCATCGGACATACTTATTCTTAGGTTCGCACGAAAAAGTCTGTTCTTATAATGCTAAAAATGATTATTTTTCAACTTTATCGCAAAAACTCGACAAATGGACTTAAGGCACTATGGCTCGCAGGTACATATCCAATCTCTTAAAAAGTGCAGCAGACGCAAATAACAAATACAAATACAAAAGTGACGACCAGCAACAGGCACAGTGCCCAGCTAGGCTGGTCCTAGTCAATTTAAAAGTGATCAAATTCGGGGCAAGCGGAGATTTGTAAAAGGAAAACTATTAATGATCTGAAATTCGGAAAAGTCTAAAATTCGGAGCTGTAGAAGTCCAAACGATTCCGAGTTTTTGGACTTTGTACTGTATTAACATTTTAAATACACATACAGAATTTGAAAAATACTCATAAGGGCTGAGGTAATACTAATAGTTCAACAACATAATAATACAACAAATTACAAATTTCGAAGCTAATTTCAAATTAATCAGTCCTGAAATGAACTAGTCATAGTAGCCTAAATATGAGATTAGTTGAATACAGTTTTAATGAACATTGAAAATGAATAGTTGCGTCCATCCACAATAGAACAAATCACTGAGTTGATTAACATAAGTGTAGCCCTTCACTTCTATGTGTACAAAAAGAAAATAAATCTAGGACACTAGAAATATGGCAGATACTGCGTTTTCACTGTTTTGATAATAAACAACCAATATTATTCGAGGAGGTTTAGAGCAAAGATGAGATAATATTAAGAATTCATGAGCATTTCAAAAAGGAGCTTCTGTAGTTAATTTAAAATCAATGAATTCTGTAAAGCATTAGCAACGTAGAAATTAATGTTTAGCAGGCGTGCATGTTTCCTATAACCCACAGAGAAATGTCAATTATTCCTTGTAACTTTCCCATTTGTGACACGTCACATATTTAATGACATCTACTTCTGTTAATTTATACTCTGCGATTGGCAGTTTGTTTAAAAATTCTACGGAAAATTTTAAAGTATATATTATAAAAGGATCCAACTGAAACAAGATTCATCAAACTTTAGTATGTGTACGTGCATTATTTATGAACTTACCACTGATATATACGCGTCGGATATTGGATATTGAATTTATGCTGGATGGAATGAAAAAAGATCATCTGCTTTATTTCAAGACGATAAATTCATCGAATGGGTTTAGATAATGAATTTTGGAGGAAAAAAGATTATGTGTCAGTGACAGCCAGATTACTTTTCTCAATTTATGGGCTTGGAGCTCTGCAAATGAAATTATTACCATGCGAATTCTTGCTTTGTCTGTCTTCCTGAAATTAATCTTAACGATCTCGTTACAGTCATGCATTTTTCTGTACATTTCTTAATCATTGCTCGGTTTGCTTGAAAACAGGAAATCCATAAATTTATCTCTGCCGACTTGATAAAGTTTCTATGTTTAAAACAGAACAAATGCATAGTCTCTCGAGACCAAGAAAAGAAAAACATATCTTTCATTCTGAAAATAATCAACTTAATCAAGACTTCTGGTTTTTCTTGATGTAAATTTTTTTCTAGTTTTTCTTCTATTTATCGCTTAAATGTTCCACTGTAGTTCTTTCAGGAATGCTGTATCCTACCTTTTTACGTGTAATAAAAAATACATTCAATAATACTAATTCCAAGCGAAATTGATTCAAATGCTCGTTTTTTGTTTGATTCGTAACTAATAAGTGATCAACTATGAATCGGATATAAGATCTGATACAAAAATAGATGGCCACTTTTATACTAAATGAACGTCGTGATCATTCAAATAATCGTAATATGAATCATAAGCATGAATTATTTGTACATCTAGACGATTGTTGCATCTAGTTAAGTTGAAATTTTTAGTTAAAATAAGTTAAAAAAATCAATGTGGTGATACTTTAATAGTCTACCCTGATACTGTGCTGTCGATACTGTGCATGATACTGGCGATACTGTGCTATCTATCTTCACACACTTATATGAAAACTTTGTGACGAAAACATGTTTTGATTTAAAACTGCATTGTAGCAAAGTAAAACGAACGGACACCCATCGCATTGTATCTCGAAACATCGGACTAAAATATAGCTATTTAAACAACAATAATAATGATAATAATAATATTATTAATAATAATGAATTCACCAATAATCGGTTTCAAAGCAACATGAATATTATTTATTAAAATGCAGACCATAATCCTCTAGGCCAGGCCTCAGCAACCTCTGACACTTCTGATGTTGTTGACACATTATCTACTTAATAGTACGGAAGAACAAATACCTGAAAATAGGGATACCGTGAGATACAAATTTAATGTGACATAAGGTCAGTTCTCATTGAATACATAAATGAAGATTGAGAACTATATTTTACTAAGGATTTTTATTTTAAATCAAACTTTTGAATACAGAGGGAGAAAATCTATTCTTTGTAGATCAAAGGAAATATTTTCTGTAATTACAAATGTTAATGATACATGGATGAATTCCTCGTAAAAGTGGACATTTTCGGGAACAATTAAAAGGAAAAATTTTAACAGTTTTTTTTTTTTTTTTATGTTTGTTGGGATTCTGAAGTTATTTACAAACACTATTCCTGGCCAGTGATGGAAGACAACAAGAAATCACAATAAATAATTCGGCTGCCACTAAACAAATGTTAAGGCTTATTATTATTATTTTTTAATGCGCGGGTGTGTGTGTGTGTGTTGTGTGAGTGCGTTGAGTCAGTTACTAGCATTTTTCGTGCACATAAATAATTAACCTAACACCAACTAGCATAAGTGTACATCTTTCTAAAAATACATTACTTTTTCACTTGTAGCAAAACGTCCATGTAAAAAGAGCATAATTCACAGTTTTTGAATATGTTCGGATGTTTCCAAAAACGTGTCCATTTTATGTTGACCAGTTATTGTAATGTTTTTATTTTTTCCCCTCATGATAAGTAGGATAACTGATTTTCAAACAAGCACATCTCATTATGTATTAATGTAGCTGTATAAGACAGTAAATAAACTATTTTATATTTAATGCTTTACTTATTGTAACTATCTAATGTATCGTCAGTTACAGTAGAATGCACCCAATAAATGTTAAATTCTGCAGTTGTAGTTATCATTCCCCATTAATAGTATTCAGAGGGGAAGTCATTCCGTATGGATACCGTATGGTACATAGCTAGTGTAAGTTGCGTTAAGCAGGTTTCATTGTACACATAAATGAATGATTTAAAAATTCCATTTTACTAAGTATGATGATGCTTTTATGTGTTTCGTTTAAAATGCCTTAATGGTTTTATTATTAATAATATTATATTTATTTATTTGTTTTGCTTTATCAAAGGTCATTATATTCACTGTAAAAAAAATTTGTCCGAAACTACAAAAGAATCTCCTAGAAATCATTTATCCGGAGTCTGACCTAAAATTAGAGACACATAAAAACAAGAAACTACTAAATCTTTAAAAAAGGAAATTACGAAGAATAAAAAACAGAGAGTACTCTGTAAATTTATTGCAACAGATCATACTCCGCAGTAGCGACGCTATCTGTAATTACGGCGGAATTACTATTTATGGTACACAAAGTCGAAGACGAGTTCAGTTGAGCGCACGCTGCTCTGATGCCTGTGGAATCGGGAAGGCTGGCCCCCTGCTCGCCAGAGTTGAAGTTAAGTTATAAGCCAGCAATATATAATGCATTTTTGAAAATTTTTAAACTGGAAATCACAGACGTCAAGTGTTTTTTTATGCATTTGTCTACAACTTCTTTTGAGATCGGTTACCGATCTCAAAAGGCTTTTATGTATTTTTACGGCTTTTATGCATGCATTTGTTTACAATTTTTAAACTGGTAGTCATAGATCTCACGTGTTCAACTTTACGTAACTTAACAAATCACTCTCTAGTTTTATAGAGTGAGAAGAATCGAGAACTGTATTGGGGAATTGTTATCAAGAAACTTGATTTTTTGATTTAAAGCAAGCTCTTCATAAATGTAAAGAAACATTAAATTTCCCTTCTGTATTTCTACAGACATTTTTTAGTGTTCTTCTCTATTGAAAATAATAACTTTGAAATACTTGCTAATAATCACTGAAATGTTCTCTTTAAGATACACTTACAACAACTCAAGCTCTGAAACGTTTTTCAGATCTAATACGAAACTTATTAACATCGCGTAACCTGTTTTCTTTTTTACGTCTTGCTTTAAAGTTTTTATAATGGTGAGATCTTTCGCATTTTTTATATTTAAGCGATACATTATGCTTTTCAACCGAGAAGTGAAATCCTAAATCTTTTCAGCTTTTCGGCTTTCAACAATAGCGCTTCTTTAAATAGAGATGTTTAATAATGCATACACAATTTTTGCTTTTGCCGCATTGCTTTAATGGCTTTTCCGAAATTCGCTTAGCTAATGTCACGGAAGTAGGGAGATAGTGGGCATACTGCGCCAGCAGGCGCAACGCGCAACGTACCACCCCCCCCCCCCTTGCGCCATCAAGAGAGCCCCCATTGAAGTGAATGCAGACAATGAAAGGGAGGTATATTTTACTGTGTATGGCGACGTTCCACACAATGAAAGAAAACCTTGTGTTTATACCGTTGGAGATGTTGTTCATATTTCAAAGCAAAAGCTAACTTTCGAAAAAGGATATGAAACAAACTGGACTGAGGAGTTATTTATTGTAACCGAATGTGTGAGAAAAACCATCCCCATATATCGGCTGAAAGATTTACTTGGAGAACCTATTCAAGGTACTTTTTATTCTCAAGAACTACAAAAAGTAAAATTGAAGGAAGATTATACAGTAGAAAAAATATTGAAGAAGAGGAAAATGAAAAATAAGACTGAATATTTTGTAAAGTTTCGTGGCTACCCCGATAAATTTAATCAATGGATTCCTGCCTCTCATTTATCGAATCTATAAATGTTGGAAGTAACATTTTATTTTCTCATTTAGCATCATGAGTTTCTACGTGACACTTCCGAGCGATAGCTCCATGAATTATTTCCCCGAGAATAAGATTTCTCATTTTATTACGCGATTACCAACACCCATAGAATTGACTGGAGAGTGGGAATGCGCTCTCGTTGAGTTTATTTACCCGCGCAGTTGGCATAATGTGAATAAGAGCAATAGTTTAATTGGTTTTGACCTTGGTGACAAGAAAGAAATAGGTAGAAACATTCCAGCTGGATGTTATGAAAACGTACCGGACATTTTAAAAGCTATCGCTATTCCAGATCATGAAAATAAAATATCTTTTAATTATAATCATGTGACGAAACGTGTTCGAGTAAGAGTGAAAAATAATGCAAGAGTCATTTTTCATAATGGATTATCGCAGATGTTGGGTTTCCCTCCAGCAATCATCAGTGGCCCTCCAGACGAAAATGTTGAACATACCGTGTTTAGTCCTCAAATAGCCGACCCAAACGCTCATTTCAGAGTATTAATGATTTATACAGATATTATCGAGCCTCAAATTGTCGGAAACATTTTCGCCCCTTTATTGAGAACAATCAGAGTGAGTGGAAACGATGGAGAAGTCGTTAGTGTAGAATACGAGAGACCTCATTATTTACCTGTCAATCGGAAAATTATTGACACGATTGAAATCGTTATAAGGACGAACAACGGAGACTTAGTGCCATTTGAACGCGGACGCTCGTACGTGAAACTTCACTTTCGTCAAAAGTATCTCTCATGATGTATGTCCCATACCCTTGTTGTGAAAAATCCTTCGAGGATTATTATACGAATCAAACAGGAAGCTGACTTAATTTTTATCAAGGTGTTCCCTATCAGGGAGGATATGGCTTCGGGGGTCTCTTCAAATCGTTTTTCAGGGCAGCCGTCCCACTTTTCAAATCGGGTGCCAAAGCAGTCGGAAAACAGATTTTAAGTAGTGGAGGGGACGTGTTTAACGATGTATCGCGTGGAGAAAACATAAAAGTAGCAGCGAGACGACGATTGAAAGAAGCGAGTAAGAATTTGACGGATAAAGCTGCAGTTAAAATTAAAACAATGATCGGATCCGGCAGAAGGAATAAAAAGCGCAAGCTCTCCAAGAAACGCGTCAGTTTTCGCAAAACCAAGAAGGTGAAAGCACACAATATTTTCTCCTAGTAAAACGTCTTCACTGTGCCTAGTAAAAGATTCTCCTGCATGTGTGAAGAGTGAATTAGATCTTTTCACTCTCCCGCCTGCTCAAGTTGCTATTGAAAAAGGACAATTTGTGGAATATCACCCCATAGCAAATGTTCGCGATGGAGGCCCCGTGGAGTTCAACATCTCAGGAAGTTGTGAAGAATACGTCGTTGTATTCTTCTAAGTCAGGGGTCTCCAAACTTTCCAGCCTTAGGGCCATATTGATTACTCCAGTAAATTCCAAGGGCCAAAACCATATTATCATTAATTGTTGCCGGTGGTAAAAAGTTTAATCAGTCGACTAGTGGTGTAAAATATGATTACTTTTTTGCCAGATGCCATTAGCGACGGGGAAGCTGATGTATTTTCTGTATCGTATGGGTATCCGTTATAATGGGGTACCCGCATCGTATCGCCATAGTAATCATTGATTACAAAAGTAATGAAATACACAAGTAATCATTGATTACTTTTTTCTTCAGTAATCGTTACTTCGGTTCCTAACGAGTACTCAAGTAACGAATGAGTATTTTTTTACATGAAAAAAAAAGTCCGAAAAAGTACGCCACGTTTAAAAAAGGCTGCAAATCAAACTAAAGTCCGCAAAACGGCAACACTGCATATTATTAATTTTCCTGTCATTATCTGTAATTTCTAGATTAGTCGTAGAGTACGAGCGAGCCATGAGGAGTAACGTGACAGGACATCTGGTGGACACAAGCAGAAATAGGTAGTACCTTCTATCCCTAACAGATGGCGCTAATAGCACTTACAGAATAATCTCGTTGGTTCGATAAAGTTCTGGTGTCTTCCACTCACTTCTAGATGGCAGTAAGTGAAATATATAAGAAGGCTAGTGGCGCAACCACAAGTCAGTTCCTATGACACTGCTGTGAAATAAAATAGTGCGTACCTCCTTAAAACGTGTTTGTGCGTGTTTAAGTTTAAGACATCTTTGTAACAATATTTTTATTTGAATTGTTGCTTTTGTGTGTGATTTAGTAGAATGGAAAAGAAGCGAAAAATTGATAGTGAATGCAGAAAATTCAAAGATCAGTGGAACATTCAGTATTTCGTAATTGAGTCCAGTAACAAGGCGCTATGTTTGATTTGCAATGAAAGCATAGCCGTTCTCAAAGAATATAACATTAAACGTCATTATGAAGCAAAACATTTTCAAAATTACTCAAAATATACAGGAAGTTTGCGGACAGAAAAATTCGAAGCTATGAAGCGCGGATTGAAATCGCAGAAATCTTTATTTACAAAACTCAAAACTGAACAAGAGGCTGCAACTCGTGCCAGCTTTCGTGTGGCTCTTGAAATTGCAAAACGTGGAAAACCATTCACCGATGGAGAAATGGTCAAAGAATACATAATCGCAGTAGCCGAAGAAATGTGCCCTGAAAAGGTAAATTTATTAAAAACTGTCAGTATGTCAGCAAACACTGTGGCTCGAAGGGTAGAAGACATCGCTGAAAATATATCCTCTCAACTGTTCAACAAAAATGGACATGTTGAGTGGTTTTCTTTGGCCTTGGATGAGTCAACGGATGTGTCAGATACTGCTCAGGTGTTGATTTATATTCGAGGAGTAGATAAAAACTATGAAGTGCATGAAGAACTTCTTGATATGTATAGTATTCATGGCACAACTACTGGTTCAGATATTTTTAAAGGAGTTGAAATGGCCATTAAGCAAAAGAACCTTCGATGGAAAAACTTGAAATGTATTACAACTGATGGAGGCAAAAACATGAGTGGGAAAGATAAAGGAGTGGTCGCTCTTGTGTCAAAGGCTGTAGAAAATGACGGTGGTTCAAAACCAATAGTCTTACATTGTATCATTCATCAACAGTCTTTGTGCGGAAAATGTTTGGATATGTCTGAAGTTCTGAAACCAGTCATATCAACTGTTAATTTTATCAGATCTTTTGGGCTGAATCACCGACAATTCGTACAATTTATTAAAGAGATTGGAGAAAATGACTTACCTTATCATACTGCCGTACGTTGGCTTAGTTGTGGGAAAGTCCTTCAGCGCTTTTTTGAACTTCGAGCAGTGATCGAATTTTTTTTGAATGAAAAGCATCGCCCTCTTACTGAATTGCAAAACAACGCATGGCTGTGGAAGTTAGCATTCTATGTTGATTTGACAAAACATGTGAACGAACTGAATTTGAGATTGCAAGGAGAAAACCAGCATCTTCCTGATTTATACAATAATATCAAATCATTCCGGAAGAAATTGATACTGTTTCAATCACAACTACGAAGTAAATGTTTTTCACATTTTAAAACATGTGAAATATTTAGCCACACCACTGAGACCGAGTTTCCTATCGATTTTGCAATCGAAACTTTGAGTGCTTTGAAAATAAATTTTGATACTCGTTTCTCGGACTTTGATGCCATTGCGAATCAAATTAAGATTTTTCAGAATCCTTTTGATACTGACATTGAAACCCTAGCCCCGGAACTTCAAATGGAAATGATTGATCTACAGTGCAGTGATATAATTAAGAACAAATATCAAAACTTATCTTTGTTGGAATTTTATAAGTGTCTTCCACTGACACAATTTGATAATTTGCATAAATTTGCTCGTGGGCTGTTTTCTGTTTTTGGTACTACTTATTTGTGTGAGAAGACCTTTTCCAAAATGAAGTACACAAAAAATGTTTACAGATCTAAATTAACTGATGAGCATCTTAAATCTCTTTTAATAATTGGTACAAGTAAAATTAGTCCACAACTACAAACTATTGTCAGCGGAAAATCTCAATTACATAAATCTCATTAGTATTTCATATGTCGTTATGCTTGTTATAAGTTATCTTTTCATTTAAAATGTATAAAATGTTAGTTGGATTCATTTCAATAATTTGTTAGTTAGTAAATAATAACCTACAACAATGTTATGAGTAGTTAGCCCATGACCATATCAATGTAGATGTCATATTAATAATTATTCAACATAAAAATAGATTACTTCAGTAAACTTAATTTAATTTGCTATAAAAAATAAATATGTTCTCTAGAAGGAGTTTTCTTTCAAGTATGCTAGCTCTCCGCGGGCCGGACAAAATCTGTCCGCGGGCCGGATGTGGCCCTCGGGCCGTAGTTTGGAGACCCCTATTCTAAGTGCATCCTACATGTATGTCAAAACAAAAATTGTCAAAGCGGATGGATCCCCGTTACCCGACAAAGAACCCGTCGTTCCAGTTAATTTATTCTTACATTCTCTTTTTTCTCAAGTAGACGTCAGTCTCAACGAGCGAAATATTTCCTCTGCAAGTAATACATATCCATTCAGATCATACATTGAAACTCTTTTGAATTATGGAGAAGATGCAAAGAAAAGTTTACTTACCTGTGAAATGTTCTTCAAGGAGTTGAATCCTGAAAAAATCGATCCTACAGCTGACGATGCGGACGAAGGAGTGAAATCTCGATATGAACTCAGCAAAAACAGCAAAACATTCGATATGATAGGACAATTACATTGTGACATTTTTCAACAGAATCGAATCATGTTAAATTTGGTGGATATTAAAATTAAAATGATTCGAAGCAGTGCACCATTTTGCCTTTTATCTACAAAAACTGACACCGATTATAAAGTGATATTGGAGCATGCTTCATTATTCATTCGGAAAGTCAAAGTCAACCCAGGAGTTTTACTTGGACATGCAAAATCATTGGAGAAATTTTCAGCTAAATATCCCATCGACAGAGTCTTGTGTAAAAGCTATTCCATTTCAAAGGGAAGTTTCTCCTTCATGCAAGATAATGTTTTTTTAGGTGTCATGCCTAAAAGAGTAATCATCACATGTGTCGAAAATGCAGCTATGAACGGTCAATATTCTAAGAACCCCTTCATGTTTTCACATCATGATGTGAATTTTATATCAATTTATGTGGATGGGCAGCCCGTACCGAGCAAACCCATGGAATTAGATTTTAAGAATAATAATTACATTCGAGCCTATCTCAGTTTATTTGATGGATTTAATAGTGATAAAGGTATTTATTTGTCACGGGAACAGTATGCCAACTCACATGCAATCTACAGCTTCAATTTGAATGCCGATTTATGTTCCAGCTCCCATTTGAATTTACAACATCAAGGGAATTTAAGAGTGGAAATTAAATTTAATAAAGCAATTGCTGAAACTCTTTCATTAATTATTTATGCTGAATTTCAAAACGTGATCGAAATTACAAAATCACGTCACGTTCTGTGTGACTTTGCCAATTAAGATGGATTCCGAACAAATACGAAATATTCTACTTCGCGATCTATTTACTAAAAACTATTTCTTAGATGTATTTCCGAGCGATCAACTGCCGAAAGATTTTCATACATTTCCGGCATGTTTTGTAGCGAACCTTGACCCAGCATCTCAGGCAGGATCGCATTGGATTGCAATTTATGTGGAGGGAAAAGATAAAGTGGAATTTTTTGACTCCTATGGTTATAGTCCATTCTATTTTGAAGGACCTATTCACGATTTTGTATCACAATTTTCAAAAGTGGTATATAACCCCATGACTTTGCAAAGTAATTCCACTGCTGTATGCGGACAATATTGTATTTATTATTTATATTCCAAGTGTCGTGGTACTTCATTAAAATCTATGATAACTGCTTTTGTAAACCCACATGTGTGTAATGATAAGCGAGTGTATAATTTTGTTGCTAAACATTTTCATGTACATCCAAATTTCTTTCAATAAATATATTTAAGTGAAAATCAGTTGTGTTTATGTGTCATTCACGATGGAGAACTTAACCTACAAGTCACCTCAACTTCAGGTCCCCTTCACAATGATTGCTTCAGGGCCTACTGGAAGCGGTAAAAGCGTTTTCATATCTCAATTGTTAAAATTTCGACGCGAAATATTTTCCACAGTACACGATAAAGTCGTGTGGTTTTACGGGATACATCAGCCCTTGTACGACGAGATTCCAGATGTGACATTCGTCGAAGGATTCCCTTCAACTTTCAAAGACTATTTAGGAACAAATACATTATTCATTATTGATCATTTAATGTCTGAATGTGGAAAAAATGAATCTACCACCAAACTTTTTACGCGTGGTAGTCACCATCTAAACATATCAGTTATTTTCATCACACAAAATTTTTTTCATAAAGGAAAAGAAATGCGTGAAATTACTTTAAATGCACATTATATTATTCTTTTTAAAAACAGGAGAGACATGGCACAAATTACACATTTAGGAAAACAAATTTTTCCGAGACATTTGAAATTTTTTTCAAGAAGTGTATGAGGATGCAACGAAAAAGAAATTTTAATATCTGCTCATCGACTTGAAAAACGATACATCGGAAGAACTCAGACTGCGTACAAATATTTTACCCAATCAAACTCAATATATCTATCAAAGAAAAATAATATAAAAGAAAAGACTTCTGTGAAGAGGTGCTCATACAGCAACATGACTGTAACGAAGCAACAGCTCAAGCAGCTTCATCTTTTACAAATTTGTCCTGCAGACCTTCAAAAGGATTTATTACGAAAGATTGATTTAAACTGTATTAAAGCAATCTGCGAATGTTGTCATAATACATTGAAAGGTAATATTCCATTGTCGAAACATCAAAAAAAGAAGCTCTCTAAACACAAGACGACACTACGCAAGTTGGCGGCTCCAAACATTGCTTTGTCTGCGAAACGCAAGTTAGTCGTTCAAAAAGGCGGATTTTTAAATTTCTTAATTCCTGCAGCAGTCAGTGTATTATCCACCCTTATCAATGGAACACGCTAAGAAATTTGCACTCGTACCGGAAGAACTGGTGAATAAACATGTTGTTACAACAAAACAACTCAGTGAATTGGATAAAGAAATGATGAAGATTTTAAACAGCAACTTGGAAGAACATGAAAAGGTGATGAGATATAATGACATTTTACAAAAGAAATTACAACTCACGGAATTTAATTCTCCATGGATACAGCCATCTCAAGAAAATAATGAAAAGGAAGATGTGAGAAAGAAAGAAGAAAGTTCGCAGGATTATGTGTCGACAATATTAAGCAATATTTACTTCAAGCAAGAAATTTGATAGACATTATGAAAAGACATTCTGATATTCTGACATGAAATGAAAAAGGGCAAATCATTTATAAAAATCAGAAAATGGAACATACGAACATTGCGGACTTATTAAATTTAATGTTCAGTCATAAAAAAAATATTCATGTATATTGGGTGAATGAATTTTTAAGTTCATTGGAAGAAATGAATGTACCTAAGCATTTTGTGAAAAATAAAAATTTGTTGGATTTAAAATTATCTTCAACTCATATATTAAATGAAGATGTGAAACCTGTTTTTACACCAAAACTTCGCAGAAGGAAGCGAAATTCCAATGTAAAATGGGAACACATGTATAAATAAAGATGTACATTTAACCAGTTAACTGTGTAGCCCGAGCTGAGCTGGGGTGGAGGTTTATGTGCGTTAACTGTGTAGCCCGAACCCCTGGAAAAGGGGCAATGGGCTTTCTTACAGTACTTCTTGCTCCCTGAAACTTCTTGCGCGGCGGGTGTTCCGAGATTAGCTTCGCACAAAGGAATGGTCAAGAAAGGGTAGGCGTCAAATTGTCAGTCAGATTTACTTACACTTCACCGGATTTTCTATGCCCACGTGCTCGTAGGGACAGCGGTAAATTTGACCTCGTGTGACTAATAAGACAGTAAGGAATATTTTTTGTTGGAAAGTATTATTTCTGTAAAAGGTGATGGAAAACTTAACTCGAAATTATATATTGTCGCAAAATATTATGTATCTGAAAATGAAATTTGTGATCAAATGAAAGAAATTCTTATTTAACATTGTTTTTTCTTCGATTAAAAATTCGAACAAGCTTCTCCAATAAATAAAAAAACATACAAAAATAAAGAAATATATTCTTTTTTTTTTTTTTAATTTAATTTGATCATTTTGAACCCCTTCATGAAAAAAAAGGGGGGGGGGGGCGCTTTACACTGAAACTTGGGTTGATGGGTATTACGGAAAGGAATGCATATTACATGCCATGATAAAACACCAGCTCAGATAAATTGAGAAATTTCCTAAATTTTAATGGGCAGAATTTCCTTTTAAAGAAATCTTGAAAAGCACACGACTTATAGTTATCGATTCGCAAAGTTTCTTTGCGTTTCTTTCCTTCTACCTATAACTTTCAGATGAATGAACTCATATTGATGAGAAACGATTAGAAAGACGGCCCCGTTTAAGTCCCATACCAGCGTATAACCACTTTTCTTTTAACAAAAAAGGTTGCAATAAAAATTCACTGATTTTTATGCAAATTAATTACGTCTGCATTGATTTTTCCCTGTTAAATAAATGATTAAATATGGAATCGCATTGTTTAAAACAATCCGTTGTTTTGCATCAGTGATATTAACAGTAATTATCATAAAAGTTTTGAATGAACCTTTGTTAAAACAAACTTGAAATACATTGACTCCAGTCCAGATAGTCCAGTGCTGAATCTAGGGAGGGGGGGGGGGGGAATCTGGGGCCCTTGCCTCGGGTGACACTTTTGGGAGCGGCAAATTCAACTGTGATTGTATTTGGCTAACGATTAAAACCGGTTGATGTAATTATTTATTTGTATAAACCGTCGGAAACTCTGAAATTGAGATATAATGAATATGTTGCGTCGTTGATCAGTTGGCGGGCTCCTGTGGCAGGCAACTGCTCCTAGGAAGGCAGTTTTAGAGAACGGCAAATTTCGCATTGCCAAAAATTTAAAAAACAAAAGTTTTTTCCCCTTGTAAAAGAGAAATATAAATCATGCTATGCTCAAACAATACAATAGCTTTTCTTTTACAAATTTTCAAAGCATCCTTTTGAAAAGGGGCGAGGAGGAGGGAGAGTCATTTGAGAAAGCTGACACGTGGGTCTTCAATATGGGCGTTAGTAAGAAAGGTAGGGGGGGGGAAGGGGGGAAATCTTGCCACCTGGATTTTTTTAAAAATGCCAATTGTGTTCTGCATTTTCATGAGTAAACTTTTACGTTTGAAAAAGTTTTTGTTTGCTTTTCCTTTTTAGCCTACTTTCCCGTAAAAGTAAAAAAATAATAATAAAGCATGAAAGAAGGCTTAATGTATCATGAAAGTATCGTTAGAAATCAAGAAAAGTCAAAAATAAATTAAGTAATTAAATAAAGATTGAAAAATAAAAAATTTGAAAGTAGGGTTTTGAGATGGAGGAAAAAGTGTGTCTGTCGGTCTGTCGGTCTGTCGGTCTGTCCCCCCCCCCCTAATAACTTTTGAACGAATTGTCCGATTCGAAAAATTCTTTTTGCATTCGAAAGATCTCGACATCTAATTTCCATATTTTATTTTTTGATTTGAATAATTTTTTGTTCAATTTTGAACAGTTCAAAAAATTTTAACAATGGGCGAAAATGAAGCAAATTATGTAAACTCTGGGTACAAGATCCAAGTTCCAATCAACAAGCTCACTGGAAGAAGTTTTTGCCGTGAAATATTGATTTGAACAATTTTTGTTCATTTTTGAACAGTTCAAAAAAAATTTATCATAGTGCCTACGGGGAAATTTCAATCCTATATAAATCCTGATCTAACGGGCCGATTTGCTTGGAGCAAACTTTATCGGAAAGCTCTTATGACGTAGAACATGTACAGATAAAAAGTTCATCCAGAACTAACGAGCCTATTTTCTTATGAAATTTTTTGATCGGGATTTTCAAGAATATTTTTGAATTAATGAAAGATTAAATGAATAAACAAAATAATGAATGAATAAATGAGTGAATAAATACATGAATGACTGAATAAATGAATGATTGAACGAATCTGTATTAACCGTTGAAAAAGGCATATTTGAAGCAATTAAGAACTAAAGCTAAACGAGAAAGAGAGAGAGATAGCTAGATTATAAATTTGAAGCTGGTGTATACGGGAAAGTAGGCTCGTATAGTTCTAGACGGAACTTCTTGTTTACTAATATTTTTGCAGTCTCAAATGCACCTCTTAAGGCCTCGAATTGCACCAGTTTGCAGATAGTTTTCAACATTTCCCGGGAGAGAATCCCTCAGACCCCCATCAACTGTCAGAATTTTTATCTCCAGGTAAGGGGGGACTCTTCATATTGCTCTATCCCCTAATGTTGAGTTGAATAAAATTTATATGAAATATGAAGAATAATTGTATGGAGGGAGGGGGAAGCGACATTCTTAAGTTTGGCCCCGCCACGGAAAACTCCAAGATCCGGTATTGTTGTAGACTGTGCATTTGCGTTTATCGATCAACACTTTTTCTTTTGTGCCGGAATTCACAATGCAGTGTGAGGAATCATACGAAATCGAACAAAGAGTTTATGTAATAATGTCATATATTTTCTTTACCAGACCCCTACCCTGTTAGCCGAGGCCTTAGGTTTGCTTGCGCATGGGGCGAGGTAGTAGGGTCCACTGATTTTACATGCACGTACCCCCAAGTGTACATGGTGGGTCTTCAACGGGTATCGAACACGCGATCTTCCGATTGGAAGTCCGACCCTAACCACTAGGTTACCACGGCCTTTGCTAAAATATGCTGGATCAACCCCTGCATGCATTAATCGCACCCTAGCATTTATTGCAGGAGTTTCATTTAAACAGGAGGAATTGCAAACTATTTTTTGGATAGCTTCCTATAAGAGCTCATGCCCTAATACATTATTAATTAAGTGTTATTATGCTAAATAATAACACTTAATTTGGTTTCGAACGCGCGACCTTCTAGTTGGAAAACCGACGCTTTAACCACTAGGCTACCACGGCCTCATAATGTCATATACTGGAGTAGCGAGACCCTCATTTCGGAAGGGGGGAAGGTCTTTGGGGACGGGGGGGGGGGCTAGATAGCTCGCAACTAATTTTATTGTTTTACGAAACCAAATACCGAATTCTAAGCAATCCTGTATCTACGTTAGCTTCAGGCGGTATCCTCATACTAAGCCAGCGATGTAATATATTTCGGTTTGTAATTTTGCACATGTTTCATAACATATGTTTAGATGTAGCCTTAATATTCCTTGGAAAATGAATTTATTTTAAAATTTTTTAGAGCAGTTTACAATTATATGAACGATAGTCATTGAAATTATGCATGAACTAAAAATATACAAATAATTGTTAGAAACAGCACGATTTTACTTTTTTAGAGGAACTACTTAGTACTTAAAGGACCCTCGTTCTCTCCTGATAAAAATTCAAAAACTTCAAGGTAAAACAATTAATTTTAGCAGCTCAAAGCATAAAATCTACACAAAACGGATACCTGAGCATTTCCCATATGATATTTTTGGCTGCAAATAACTAAACCTTTGCTACCGGCATTGAGACTTCCTATGAACGAAAGGAATTTAATATTAATAGATTTAAGTTGGGGTGGTACGCTGCTGAATTTTTCGCCCCCCCCCCCCCCCTAAGTGGGTAGAGGGACCAAAAAAAGCCGGCTACACCTTTTTTTGGCCCGGCTAAAATTTGGCAACCCTGCTTTTAGTATAGTCTGCGGTTGCTTCATTTGGAGGGAATACTTGTAGATGCTTTCATAAGGTCAGACATTAAGTCAAAGTACTGACAGTTCTGATTTCAGTGTTTTTTCTGACATTGAACAATTTTCTGAAGGAAATCAGAATAGCAATGAAAACTATGTACGCAACGTTCGCGGATGGTGTAAAGTCGATGGGTGATCCGCTACTCCACAAAACACAATCATGGCTTCCTTTCCTACGAAAACCAGGATTGAAATTCTACGTTACTGACGAACTTTCTTGATGAATAATTTTAAACTTAATTGTCAGAAACGCTAACAAAATGCTTGTATTTAAAAAAAAAGAATTTAATACTATATGCTTTGTTTGCAAAAAAGTAATTCACATTAAATAAGCAAATAATTTAGCAAAGTAAGTACGATGAAAATTTGCGCGAATGCAATCAAATTCTGCTTGGAATCTCCGTACAGAAAGAGCATTTCTACTACAGAAACATTCGTAGATTAGAGAAACATTTTCTCTCATGAAATTTTCTGTACTTCAAAAATACTTCAAAAAAATCCTCGCTATCACTTACACACCCAGTTAAAGTTTCCTATGAATCTAGATTCTAGAGCGTGTATTGGTTTCTACAAACATGCTCTTTCCCCGAAAGAATGCATGCTGCTAATTTCATATTTCACTAAATCAAACTTCCCCATCTGTGACCTAATTCTTTCCATGTACTATTCTAAACGTGATTCTAAATAGAAATTTTCAACTACCGAATTCCATTTCTCAGTTTTCTTTTACTATGGGTAGATCAGAGGCTCCCTGAAGCAGCAAAAGTTGCCCTATACGCCCCGTACGGGGCGGCCACCCGAGCCCCACATAAAATGGGGACCTTTTAAAGCAGTATTCGCAATATCAGTAAGTTAATACCTTAGAGAAATCTAAACTGCTTTACACCAATTTTAGTAATTTATTGCGTGTTTATAGCTGTAAAAAATTTCCTCTAACACTCTTTGTTATCGGATTTATTTATTTGCCAGATGAGCAAATCGTGCCATCGGATTACTATACTCAGCCTCAGATTGACAAGAAATAATTATTCAATTATTTTATTAAATAATGTAAAATTTGTATACTTAATGTAAGATATAGCTAAAAAAATTTTCCCTTGAAGAGGATTGAACCTCTCTTTCAAGTTAACGACCTCCACATCTGCATGTTCCCTCTAGTTCATATGACTTTGATTTAAGAAACAAGTTAGAATTTGCAGATAACCACTTCTCGAAACATGAGTTCAGTGACATAATGTCACGAATAATTTTGAGACTACTTTATAATGTAAAACTTGCAAAGTTTGTTTTTTTTTCTAGTGTTATAAATGCTTAATAAATGCTTATAATTATGAACATATTGCGCATATAAAGTTATTAATATAAGCATGGATAAATAATAAACATACTTTGTACTTTTCTCCACCAGACCCCTACCTGTTAGCCGAGGCCTTAGGATTGCTTACGCACGGGGAGAGGTACTGGGGTCTACGGATTTTACATGCACATATCCCCAAGTATACATGGTGGTCTTCAGTGGGTACCGAACGCGCGACCTTCCAGGTGGAAGTCCGACGTGCTAACCACTAGGCTACCACTGCCCACAACATACTTTGTACCAGTTTGAATTTCGTTATTCGAAAACCTGGATTTCATTTTGGTTAAATTACGGGTTACACTTCAGACTGGTTTGCCCCGATTCACATGTATATGACGGGGCCTGCTTTTAGTCACAAATTTTTAAGGCAAAACTATAAAACAGTTCATCGATAAGATTTTGCGTAATTTACAACATTTGAGGCATTATATATGTTTTTATTCATAATGTGTTTTTCATATTCTTGTAGAAAATGGATTAACATTTCATAGGCATTTATCAGATTCTCATGATGCTAAAAAGCAATCAGGTAACCATGAGACACTTTATTGCTTAGGAAATACATATGGAAAAAATGTCGGACATAAGGTCAGAAACCAAAAAAATTACGGAAATAAGTTCCATGACCAAAAGACCGACAGTACATTTCGATCCTTATGAGGTTCACTTTCCGTTTTTTTTCCCAGTACGTTTCTAAACATAATTTGAATTTTATGAATGAGTTTTTAATGCTTTTCAGCTTTGAAAGAAACAAACAAAAAGATTTGACTATTCATAATGTCGTTTTTTTGTTTTTTTTTTCCTTATTACCTAAATGCTATGAAATATTAGAGTAAACGATCAAGGCACTATTTAAAGCTAGAGAAGTTAATTTGCAATTGCCGAATATAAAATAACATTTAAATTTAGTTAACTTGCTATGAAACATAATGAAGCAAAAAAAGCGTGGAAAGTCTTCTGAGGATTGACGCTGCGTCTCTCTCTCTAAATTTCGACGAAAAAAACATATACAAAAGGAATTCAGTGCGTGCAAAGACAGTGCATTCCATCCGCGCTCCCCATTCCCCCTAGGAAAACGATTACAACCCTTTAGCATGCTTTACTGAATCGGGGCTTCAATACAATAGATCAATCAAAAATCTTCCACTCTCTTTGGTTCTATGGACTTCCTTTGTAAAGGGGGTCAAAGCGTGCATTGCTGGGAAGTAAAGATATGCTTGCCGAAATGTTTACACATATAATGACCATTTTTGGTGAAGAGGTTTACACAGTAGACAGGTTAAAAAAATTATCTGTCTTATTATTTACTTTCAGCATGAAATTATTTTTAAAAGCATTCTCATTTAAAACACTGAATAAAACAGAGAAAATGGATAAAACTAAAAACATTCATTTATTGAACAAAAAAAAATTATATATATATATATATATAATATTTACAAAAATTACTTACAGATTAGAAGCATAATCGTCGAGCATATGCCAATCCATGTTGCTATCGAGATCGGCGAAACAAATATTTTTTTCTCTAAATGCCTTAGTTAATTTTATAACATCCATACATAATAATGTATTACTACACATTTGATTGTATTTTTCAGATATGCTTAAAGTCATGCATGGATGTCTGCGTTGTGAAGGATGCGAAACAACACATCCTTCGCACTCAAAATGATCATTCACGCAACCGATGATTCCATCTTGCAAACACTGTCTTATTTTCTCCTCGGTTAAGGTCGGTTCAAACTCCGTTTGCTTCTGCATATTTTCTTGTAAAACATACGAGAAGAATACTTTGTATAATTCGTTAAAAATGTCACTATTTTTTTCACGAAGATGAGCATATACGTCTTCATCAATGGAAATACTTGTAGGTTGTAGTGAAGACTCATTACAATGCTGATTAATTTGAAGAAGTCTGCAACGGCTATCGCTCGATAGAACAAGCACTTCATTTCTCGCAACAAAGCTGCTGTTTTCATATGTTGTATTAAAATCAAATAATTTCTTCATGAAATCATTAAAAGCGGCTGGGGAGAATGTAATCACATGATTTGAAAAAACTTCTTCAATTTCTATCGAGAATCCGGCACTGTTTAAAACAACATTCAAATGAATGTCAGTACACAAAGTGAAATTTTTTTTTTTTTCTCTTCGGAGAAATCACTTTTTCATTTTTTATATATTCGGTGCACCAATCGTTCTCTGGAAGAATGTCACAGTCTTTCATTATATTTTGCAATATATCACAATGTTGTACACGGTCGGGAGTCTCCTCGGATGCACAGGCTTCTTGCTCTGTTGGTGAAATCTCCTGGAACGCGGGCACGCGGCTCTCCGTAGACTCCTGGGATGCTGGTCGTACAAGTGCAGAATCATGTAGAGGCTCACTCATCACGGGTTTTAGGAATCGGCTACGAGTCGCTCCTTCAATCTTAGGCATTTCTAATTCGAAAAATTCCATATCCAACGAGGGCTCAGGATCTTCGGCAGGGACGATGGTTTGGGTGAGCGGCGGGGCGGCTTGCACGAGTGACGCGGCTTCTACTACAGGCACTTGATAATCCATATGGCGACGCTTGGGTAGGGGCCCCGAGTCGGTAACAATTTTCCGGAAGGTGATGCTTATGCGAGGTTCCATCGTATTTCGGTCTAGCCTTATTCCATGCATGAAGAGTCTGTTTGTTGGAGGGTGCATAATGTATAAGCTTCCATGCATTAATTCGACATCTGTTGGTTGATAATGAGGCCTGGTAAAAGTAATGGTCCGAGTTGCACCGAAGCTTAAGCATGCGATAGGGCTGCACGGGTCTAAGCAGCTCTCATTATCCTTATGAAATCCAATTCCACTCATTCCATCGGGATACAAGTTCAACAAAGCATAGTTAAAGTTCTTTCCTGTCAAAGATTCCACATTTTCTTTCATTTTTAGCATAAGTGGAGACCAAGGCTCTGCAGGGTTCGATGTCCCAGAATAATAATAGTTTAAACCTTTATCTCCGTAAGCGAACGACTTTCGCTTCGGACAATAATTTTTCCCGCGGACTTTCACGTTTATGGGTTGAAATGGAAGTTTTAAGAGCTCTGCAAATATATCATCTGCTTCAGCACGAGTGTAGAATTCGTCGCAAACTCTCACGTTTAATCCATTCGCATTCAAACTAACGGGAGAAAACATCTTGGAACTAATAAATTAAATTAATGCAAGAACGGAGTTATGAAACGAAGTCCCAATGAAACGGAGAAAACAACCGCATTCAATGAAGAAGCAAGTTGAAATGACTCGATCGTGGGGAAACGTCTTATCGCTGTCCCGAACCATAGAAGGGGTGTGATGCAGAATCACGGGGGGGCTGCTCGCGTGATTCAAGAGATCAATGTTCGATCTCGTTATCAATTAGTCATTAAGATTAAAGAGTGAAATCATGGTCTGCACACGTTCCTCTCTTCACACGAAATTAAAGTAAAACGTGAACTAATTTTAATTGGTTCAACTAGCATGATGCCATTTTTAAAAAGATCCATTGGATAATTTTTTGATTCTAAAAACCAATGGGAACCTTTAAACACTACGTCACTAATTTGGACTAATGGTAATTTTATCAATCATCTATCACTTCTACATTGACCTTTGTCCTTGTTAGACGTATTTTCACCTTCTTGGTTTGCTTCTACACTTAGCTTATTTTAGCTTTATATTTTGAGAAAATGGAATCTACTGCTTCTGGCTCTGCTTCTGCTTCAAACGATTTTGCTAATGTAAGTACTCATTTATTTGTTACATTCATTCTTACATTTTAATTGCTAAATTTATTTTAGTATTTAATTGTTAAATTCATTCTTTGATTTTCATTGGTAAATTCATTCTAGTATTCAGTTGTTGAATTCATTTATTTAATTGTCGAATGCATTTATTCACTTGCTGAATTCCTTTATTTAATTGCTACATTCATTTATTTAATTGTTAAATTAATTTATTTATTTACTGAATTCACTTTAGTATTTATTTACTGAATTCATTTATTTAATTGTTGAAAGATAAATTTAATTCTCAATCAATTATTTTGAATGAAATCTTAATTATTCAACCATCTTAACTTATAATTTTTAATGATCTTTTCTTAATTGTACTCTATAATTCTAAAACGATTTTACTTATTCTTTCTTCTTTTCAGTTCGTCTTCAGTTCAACTTCGGCATCGACGAGGCTGAATTTGATCAGCTCATCCAAATGATGCCCGACTCTGCATTTTTGCCAAGTGTTGTGTCTCCGCCACCCAGATTTGCCCCGATTGGTCTAAATGTAAGTTTTTGAAATATCCTTTATTTTAAAAATGTTCTGTTGAATATATATTTTTTCAAATGTGATACTTATACTTTTATTATTTTGAATAGGAAGTCGCTACTCCCGTAGCTGGACCAAGCAGTGCGGTGATGTGGCCCATCGCCCCTGGAATGTTAGGACCTTTCCAGCCTACCACCGTGAAGTCCAAACCTGTGCATGTGAGTACTCTATTTTCATGTATAAGTATAGGGTGTTATTTTTATTCAGCAATGAACTAAATTTTTCCTCAAGTGAATTTCATTATTTAAATTGTTTCATACACCGATGTTTTGAACTATTTAACGTGAGAGAAACACCCCATGCTTCTTGATTTATTTTGTGAAAAAGATTTTCTCTCTCTTTCATTATTTGTACATTCTTATTACATATTATGTAGCACACACTTTTTATATAACTCTCTGCATTTGTAAAAATTTATTTTACTCAGAGATCATGATTGATATTATTGTATCTGTATACTTAGAACTAAATGATTCTCGCATGGAATATTTATTCATGATTAATTTTTGTACTTGTCGCGAAACTCTGTTTTTTGTAAAGTTTATTTACTCGGAGATTGTTATTTTGTAAAGAGTTTGTCGTATTATACACTTGTAAAAATTTTGTGATATAATTATGTATAAATTGTTAGAACGTTTAAGAGAGAGAGAAACTTTATATATATATATTTTGGATGGGAATTGCATACTGTGTTTTCAGATCACGCGCGTATGGAATTTTTGGAAGGGAAATGTATAATGTGTTTTCAGATTTCGCGTATGGGAAATATTTAAATTTTAGGTGTTTAAGGGGAAAAAAAAAATATTTTCTGTTGAAAAAAATTTTCTGTTTGGAAAAACATTGATTTGTGTAGAATTTAAAAACGATAGCTTTAAAGCTTTTCAACTACTGAAATACCCATGAACAAATTCTCAATCTTTCACACCGAATTATCTGTTTGTTTTTCCTTCCTCTCTTTCGCTCGATAAGAAAAGAGCATGACGCGTTTTCCCCTCCCTTCGAAAAGGGTTTAATTTCGAATTCACTCAACCGGAAATTCGGATGAATGAAAGCAAAGTCGAATCGCGTTATATTTTGGATTTAAGAAATGTATGTTGTGTTTTTTTTTTTTTCAGATTACGTGAATGGGGATTGTATTTTTTTTTTTGAAAAAAATTTTATATTCTATGTTTACAAGTTAGAAATTCTGTTAAGATTTCCAGATCTGTTTATATGGTAAGTGATGTGTGTAGGATGTGAGTGGTGTATGTTAGGTGTTAACATTGAGTTGGGAAATAGGCTAGGGAAATTTTTGCTTTTAAGTAAGAATGATTCTAAAAGAGATTCTTTTTATATCTTTGATAGGTTTGTGATACGTGTGGAAAGTCTTTCTCCTCACGGAGTAATCTTAATCAACATGCGAAGACACATTCAAATGCGAAGTCTTTCCCTTGTGAGGAATGTGGAAAGAGTTTCACACGCAACGCTGATCTGAATCGCCACATGAAGGTACATAACCCTGCCGCAGTAGAGTGTCCCCACTGTCATCAGCAGTTTACACGTCAGGACAATCTACAAGTTCATATTCGGACTGTTCACGGACAGGGTGAACAGAAATGCGAGCATTGTGACCTAATCTTTAACCGCAAGTCAAATCTGATGCAACACGTTCGCGTCACCCACGGCCCATCCATGAAACGGAAGGCTGTAGATCAGGGTCCCACCCCCGCCAAACGCGTAAGAAAAACCCGTCAAACCGCACTCGGCGTCTTTGCTTCGGAATTTCTGAAGCCTTCTGAGGAAAACGCCGAGGACGTAAAAATGTGTTTCGGCGAATTAAGGCCCCAAATTCGCGGCCTCCTCGTCGAAGAAATGCGGGAAAAGCAAGCCATCAAATGGCGCATAATAATGAAGGCCCAGCTCTCCCGCGAAAGTAATGACGGGGAAAGAGAAGTGATCACATCGTATTTTGGCAGTGTCTGCCAAACTGAACTGATCGAAGACTCCATCCCCGATCATTTGGAGGAGGGCATCTCCAAAGTGGAGAATTGTTCAGAGGAGTTCTTGCGATTGGGGTCGGGGTGGACCCTAGACCACATAATTAGTGTGGTAGTTCTCAGTGCAAAGTATGCACCACTAGCAGGGAGGAGTTACATAAAACTTACTAAAAAGATGCAGGTTAAAAAAGCGGTTTTAAATATTCAAAATGAGGATGATAAATGTTTAGTGTGTGGTTTGTTGGCACATAAGATGAGTATTTTACGGGAAAACCATCCCCATCGGGTATCCCATTACATATCTCATGAAAATGAAATAAAAGTGGAGGGTGTAGAGTTCCCCGTGCCCGTCAGCAAAATTCCCATCATCGAGAAATTGAACAATTTGAGAATTAATGTATTCGGCTGTGAGGAGGAAGATGATGTTTTCCCATTATATATCTCAAAACGGGAAGATGCCGAATGCATTAATTTACTTCTCATCGCCAACGAGACCACACAACACTATTGTCTCATTAGAGCTATGTCCCGACTAGTGGCAAACTTGTCTAAACATCATCCCATGTGTCACATATGTTACCGTTGCCTGCATCAATTCTCCAGTGAACGGTTGTTGATGGAACATCTTGAGTTCTGCAAAGACTTGAGTCCGCAAAGAGTAAAAATGCCAGAAGAGGGGAGTAGGGGAATAAGGCCGCTTCTGCGCCAGCAGGCGGTGGACGGTGGAAGGGGGCGTGGCCCCACCGCCTCCCAATGCCCCCAGGCATGTCCTCAGGCGTTAGTCGAGTGTTGAGTTGTATGCCCTCAGGTGTTTTTCGAGTGGAGTTGAGTTGTTTTGCCCACAGGCATTTTTCGAGTAGAGTTGAGTTGTATGCCCTCAGGCATTTTCGAGTAGAGTTGAGTTGTTTTTCAAAAGTTAATAGTTTCGGAATGGCAACACTTTTTAGTTTCAGTTTAAGACTTGATGCAATGCGATGTCGATTGTAGCGCCATCTATGAGAAGAAAATGGAACTATTTTGGAACTTAGAATTTTTTTTTTCTAATGTGTTCTCTCAGAATTTAAGAAAGAACTATTTTATATTACAAAAAATAATTATAATGTATGATGAATTAAATTTATTGTCGCTATTTACATCCTATTATGTATTTATTTCTTTTTTCGACTTAGAAAGATTTTCTTTTTCAACCTTTTTAATGTTTCCACTTAGCATCCGCACAGGAACTATTTTATAAGTTAATTATTTTTACACTGTGATTGGAAAATTCTCGTCATTTTTGCTTAGAAAAGACTTATATATTTTTTTAGTTTTTATTTATTTATTATTTATTTATTTTCAGACTTAGAAAATTTTTCAGTTGCAAGTGATTTTTTTTTCTAAGTATGTAAAACATAGTACAGTAACATTTTTCTGATCCGTTTTGCAAATTTTTTCTTAAATCATAATTTTAACTGCATGACACATTTCATTCTGAAGTTTTTTCAACTTTATATTATTATCACACTTGCAGTCTCCTTCAAAGAATATTTTATAAAACTCTATTATTTCACATATGAACGCAAAAAAAACTGAGATTGAACGCGTAAAACTTAGAACAATAATGTAAAAATACTAAGTACAAAGCATATTCATCCAGTAAAACTCAGTACAGAAATGTAAAATTGCTAAATACAAAAGGTTTAAACAGCATGAAAATATAAAAGTACTAGCTACAAAATGTCACAACAGCATGAAAATATAAAAATACCAAGTATTAAATGTTAAAACAGAACGAAACGAGTGTTAGTACTACTAGTGCTTGTTCCAAACTTAGTTTCATCCAGCCAAATTTACTACGAAAAGCAAAAGTACAATGCCCGAAATGTTAAAACTTTGATTCATTCCGTAAAACAGTAGAGAATGTAAAAAAGTACTAAATAAAAACGTTTGAACTTGCAAAACAAAATGATTTTCTACTTGCAACATTTTAGAACTTCGCATGAAAATGTAACGTTTGAAACTTTGAACTAAAATTTCAACACTGAATCATAAAAAATTCGAAACAATTTAAACTGTGGAATAAAGATTTGAGACTTAAAAATAAATGTAAAAACACTAAAATAGATTTGAGAATCTTAAAAGTGAAATACAATAATAACTTCACTAGAAACGTAAAACTTGAAAAATTTAAATCTCAAAACTTTAAACTATTGCAAAGTGCTTTATGTGAAACGTAAAAGTGCTAAGAGCAAATTGCTTAAACTGAGAAAAGTTAGAAATACGTAGAACAAATCATTTAAAACTATAAACTTTCAAAACTTAAACCCATTCAGAAAAGAATGGAAACGTAAAATTACAAAACCTAAATTCATCTACTAAAAGTTCGGTAAAAAATGTAAAAGTACTAAGAGCGAAAACTAAAAAACAGCATGAAAGCTAGAAATAAAAAATACACAACATGAGAACTTAATTACTATGTACAAAATGTTAAAATTTAGATTTATCTACTAGAACAGTGAATGAAGATGTAAAATTACTAAGTGTAATATATTAAAACAACACGAAAACGTAAAAGTACTAAGTACAAAACGTTAAAAAAAATATTTATCTACTATAACTTAGACCGAAGTCGTAAAATTACTAAGTACAAAGTGTTAAAACATCATAAAAATGTACAAATATCAAGTATAAAGCAGCAAAACATAGATTTGTCTATAGAAACCTTGATCAAAAAATGTAGATGTTCAAAAAACAAAATCCTAAAACTCTGAAAAATTGAAAACACGCAGTACAAAAACAGCAAAACCTGTAAAAATGCTAAGTATAAGGCTGCAAAACGTAAATTTTTCCAGAAAAACTTAGAACGAAGTTGTAAAAGTACGGAACTTTTCGAAGTAAAAGTGTTATGCACTTACAAAATGTTAAAACTTAATGTAAAAATGTAAAAAATACTTCGTCTAAAATGTTAAAATTCTGATTTATCTACTAAAACTTAGAATGAAAATGTAATTCAATCAAATGTACTAAGTATGAAATAGTAAAGTAACATGAAAATGTGAAAGTACTAAGTATATCGCGTAGTCATCAAGTGAAACTTTACAAAAATGTTAAACTTAAGTACGAAACTTAAAAGACAGATCTGTTTGCAGAAATCTTGATCGAAAAACGTAAAAATTCAAACAAAATCCTAAAACTCTGAAAAAAGTAAAAACACGCAGTACAAAAACATCAAAACTTATATTTGTCTACTAAAATCTTGATCAAAAATATAAAAGTTCAAACAACAAAACTTTAAAACTCTGAAAAATTAAAAACATGCAGTACAAAACAACAAAACATGTAAAAATGTTAAGTATAAAGCTGCAAAACTTAATTTCATCCAGAAAAACTTAGAACGGAAAATGTAAAAGTACGAAACTTTTCAAAAAAAAAAGTGTGATGCACTTGAAAAACGTTAAAACTTAATGCGAAAATGTATAAAGTACTACGCACAAAATGCTAAAATTTAAATTTATCTACTAAAACTGTGGATGAAGATGTAAAATTACTAAGTATATATTAAAGCAGCAAGAAAATGTTAAAGTACTAAGTACAAAAACGTAAACAAATTGATTTATCTACTAAAACATAGACTGAAGTTGTAAAATTACTAAGTACAAACTGTTAAAACATCATAAAAACTTGAAAATAGCAAGTATAAACCAACAAAACATAGATTTGTCCACTGAAATCTTGATCAAAAATGTAAAAGTTCTAACAACAAAATCCTAAAACTGATAAATTAAAAACACTTAGTACAAAACAACAAAACATGTAAAAATGGTAAGTATAAAGCTGCAAAACTTAAATTCATTTAGAAAAACTTAGAACGATGATGTAAAAGCACGAAACTTTTCAAAATAAAAGTGTTATTACTGCAAAAATCTTAAGAATTACTACGTACAAAATGTTAAAACTCTGATTTATCTACTACAGCAACGCGAAAATGTAAAAGTACTAAGTATATAACGTATTCATCAAATGAAATATTGTGTTTGAAAATGTAATCGTATATGTGCGAAACTTAAAAAACTTAGATTTATCTACAAAAAATCCCAACTAAAGTCGTAAAAAATATGAAATGTTAAACATCATGAAAATGAACAATTTCCGAAAATGCAAACATCAAAACTTAGATGTATCTAATAAAATTTAGAACGAGTAAAAGTGTCAAACTTAATAAAAGTACTAAGTAAAAAACAAAACAAAAAAAAAAACTTATATTCATCTACTAAAACACAGAAAAACTTAGCACGAAAAGGTAACAAAAAATTTTCAAAATAAACGTGTTATGCACTTACAAAATGTTAAAACTTAAATTTAACTACTAAAACCCAGAAAAAAGATACTAAGTATAAAAAATACTAAGTATAATACATTATAGCAACACAAAAATTTAAGAGTACTAAATATAAAACGTAAAAAAAGTTAGAGTTATGTAACTAAAACTTAGACTGAAGTCGTAAAATTACCAAGTACGAAATGTTCAAGCATCATAAAAATGACTAAATAACAAGTATAATGTATCAAAAACATAGATTTCTCCATTGAAATCTTAATCAAAAATGTAAAAGTTCTTAGGACAAAATGCTCAAGTAGTGAAAAAATGAAAAATACGCAGTGCAACACAACAAAGCATGTACTAACTATAAAACTTCTAATCTTGAATTCATCCTAGGAAGAAAAATAAAACTTGGAAACAAAAAAAAATATGTAAATCCGAACGAAAATTTTCAGAAATAAAACTGTTATCCACTTGCAAAGTGTTTAAACTTAATGCAAAAATATAAAAAGTACTGTGTATGAATGTTGAAACTTAGATTTATCAACTAAAACACGGAATGAAGATGTAAAAATATTAAGTATAATATATTAAAGCAACACTAAAATGTAAAAGCACTATGTACAAAACATCAAAACTTAGATTCATCTAGTAAACTTAGAACAAAAATGTAAAAGTACTAAGCATAGAACCTCTAATATACATTTATTTTAGTAAAAAACAGAACGAAACTGATAAAGTACTAAAGCCAACGCATCAAACAAGGATTTAATCTATTAAAACAGTACAAAAGAAAGAAAAGTACTACATACAAACTGCAAAAAACTCTTAGAACTAAAATTTAAAAATGTAACAAATCATAAAATTTTAAAACTTAACTTCATCCAGAAAAACTCAGAACGGAAATGTAAAATTACTGAAGTTTACAAAACAAAAGTGATAGGCATTTGCAAATTATTAAAAGCAAAAATGTAAAAAGTATTAGATACAAAAAGTACGAAACATCAAAACTTGGAGTAGTATAATAACAAAACTGCAACTTTTATTCATCAAGTAGCACTTTACTCTAAAATTGTGAAAGAAATGTGAAAACTGATATTCACGTTTTAAAATGTAAAAATATTAAGTACACGATGTTCAAACAGAACAAAAATGTAAAGGTACGAAATGTAAAACTCCAAAAAGTTAAACTCCTCTACTAAAAAAAATGGTTTAAAAGGTAAAAGTACTATGTACATCAACTAAAAACAGCATGCAAAATTAAAAATAGCAAGTACAACACGTTAAAACAGCATGAAAATCTAAAAGTACTAAGTACAAAGCTTCAAAACTTACGTTGATCCAGAAAATGCAAAATGTTAAAACTCAATGTAAAAACGTAAAAAGTACCATATACAAAATGTTAACACTTAGATGTATCTACTAAAACCTAGAATGAAGATATAAAAATACTAAGTATAATATACTAAAGAATTACAAAATTATAAAAGTGCAAAATACTAGAACTATCCCCTATTAAAACTTCAAAACATAGATTCCGCATCAAAACATATAATCTGTTTACAAAAATCTTAGTCAGAAATGTAAGAGTTCAAAGAACAAAGTGCTAAAACTTATAAAGTAAAGAAACGCAGTAAAAAACAATAAAGAATGAAAGAGTACCAACTATAAAGCTTCAAAACCTAAATTCATCCAGAAAAATTTAGAACGAAAATGCAAAGCTATGGAAAGTTTCAAAATAAAAGTTTTATGCACTTGCAAAACTTAAATTCATCTACTAAAAATTTGGTTAGAAAAGTAAAAGTACTAAGAACAAAAAATTAAAAACAGCATGAAAATCTAAAAGTACTCTTTCCCAGTTTTATTAATTTTGTTCTCAGAACTTTAACATTCTTGATCAAGATTTCAGTAGATAAATTTATGTTTTGAAACTTTATACATGTTATTTATAAATTTTCATGGTGTTTTAACATTTCGTACTCAGTAGTTTTGTGGCATCAGTCTAAGTTTTAGTAGATAAATCTTCATTTTTTTCGTTTTGTATTTAGTAATTTTACATTTTTGTGTGGCTTTAATATATTACACTTAGCATTTTTACATCTTCATTGTAGGTTTTAGTAGCTAAGGCTAAGTCTTATCATTCTGCAAGTGCATAACACTTTTATTTTGTAAATTTCCGTACTCTTACTTTTTCGTTCTAAGTTTCTCTTAATGGTTTTAGGTTTTGTCATTTAAGGGATTTTGGTATATGAAGTTAGCATTCTTTCATGCGTTATTGTTTTGTATTGCGTATTTTTAATCTTTCGTAGAATTAGCATTTTGTTCTTCAAAATTTTAAAATTTTTGATTAAGATTTCACTCGACAAATCTACGTTTTGAAGTTTTATTTAGATAACTCCATATTTTTTTTTTTTTTTTTTTATGTTTTGTATTTTGTACTTTTACGTTTTAGGCGTTGCTTAAGTATATCGTACTTAGTGTTTTTACTTCTTCATTCTACACATTTTTGTCTTACGTTTCAGCGTTTTGCTAATACATAATACTCTTATTTTTAAAATAACCATACAATTACGTTTTTATTCTAAGTTTTTCTGGATCAATTTAAGTTTTGATGTTTTGTACTTAGTACTTTTAGATTTTCATGCTGTTTTTAATTTTTTGTTCTTAGTACTTTTACTTTTCTAACCGAATTTTTAGTAGATGAATTTAAGTTTTGCAAGTGCATAAAACTTTTATTTTGAAACTTTCCATAGCTTTGCATTTTCGTTTTAAATTTTTCTGGATGAATTTAGGTTTTGAAGCTTTATAGTTGGTACTCTTTCATTCTTTATTGTTTTTTACTGCGTTTCTTTACTTTATAAGTTTTAGCACTTTGTTCTTTGAACTCTTACATTTCTGACTAAGATTTTTGTAAACAGATTATATGTTTTGATGCGGAATCTATGTTTTGAAGTTTTAATAGGGGATAGTTCTAGTATTTTGCACTTTTATAATTTTGTAATTCTTTAGTATATTATACTTAGTATTTTTATATCTTCATTCTAGGTTTTAGTAGATACATCTAAGTGTTAACATTTTGTATATGGTACTTTTTACGTTTTTACATTGAGTTTTAACATTTTGCATTTTCTGGATCAACGTAAGTTTTGAAGCTTTGTACTTAGTACTTTTAGATTTTCATGCTGTTTTAACGTGTTGTACTTGCTATTTTTAATTTTGCATGCTGTTTTTAGTTGATGTACATAGTACTTTTACCTTTTAAACCATTTTTTTTAGTAGAGGAATTTAACTTTTTGGAGTTTTACATTTCGTACCTTTACATTTTTGTTCTGTTTGAACATCGTGTACTTAATATTTTTACATTTTAAAACGTGAATATCAGTTTTCACATTTCTTTCACAATTTTAGAGTAAAGTGCTACTTGATGAATCGAAGTTGCAGTTTTGTTATTATACTACTCCAAGTTTTGATGTTTCGTACTTTTTGTATCTAATACTTTTTACATTTTTGCTTTTAATAATTTGCAAATGCCTATCACTTTTGTTTTGTAAACTTCAGTAATTTTACATTTCCGTTCTCAGTTTTTCTGGATGAAGTTAAGTTTTAAAATTTTATGATTTGTTACATTTTTAAATTTTAGTTCTAAGAGTTTTTTGCAGTTTGTATGTAGTACTTTTCTTTCTTTTGTACTGTTTTAATAGATTAAATCCTTGTTTGATGCGTTGGCTTTAGTACTTTATCAGTTTCGTTCTGTTTTTTACTAAAATAAATGTATATTAGAGGTTCTATGCTTAGTACTTTTACATTTTTGTTCTAAGTTTACTAGATGAATCTAAGTTTTGATGTTTTGTACATAGTGCTTTTACATTTTAGTGTTGCTTTAATATATTATACTTAATATTTTTACATCTTCATTCCGTGTTTTAGTTGATAAATCTAAGTTTCAACATTCATACACAGTACTTTTTATATTTTTGCATTAAGTTTAAACACTTTGCAAGTGGATAACAGTTTTATTTCTGAAAATTTTCGTTCGGATTTACATATTTTTTTTTGTTTCCAAGTTTTATTTTTCTTCCTAGGATGAATTCAAGATTAGAAGTTTTATAGTTAGTACATGCTTTGTTGTGTTGCACTGCGTATTTTTCATTTTTTCACTACTTGAGCATTTTGTCCTAAGAACTTTTACATTTTTGATTAAGATTTCAATGGAGAAATCTATGTTTTTGATACATTATATTTGTTATTTAGTCATTTTTATGATGCTTGAACATTTCGCACTTGGTAATTTTACGACTTCAGTCTAAGTTTTAGTTAGATAACTCTAACTTTTTTTACGTTTTATATTTAGTACTCTTAAATTTTTGTGTTGCTATAATGTATTATACTTAGTATTTTTTATACTTAGTATCTTTTTTCTGGGTTTTAGTAGTTAAATTTAAGTTTTAACATTTTGTAAGTGCATAACACGTTTATTTTGAAAATTTTTTGTTACCTTTTCGTGCTAAGTTTTTCTGTGTTTTAGTAGATGAATATAAGTTTTTTTTTTTTTTTTGTTTTTTACTTAGTACTTTTATTAAGTTTGACACTTTTACTCGTTCTAAATTTTATTAGATACATCTAAGTTTTGATGTTTGCATTTTCGGAAATTGTTCATTTTCATGATGTTTAACATTTCATACTTTTTACGACTTTAGTTGGGATTTTTTTTAGATAAATCTAAGTTTTTTAAGTTTCGTACATATACGATTACATTTTCAAACACAATATTTCATTTGATGAATACGTTATATACTTAGTACTTTTACATTTTCGCGTTGCTGTAGTAGATAAATCAGAGTTTTAACATTTTGTACGTAGTAATTCTTAAGATTTTTGCAGTAATAACACTTTTATTTTGAAAAGTTTCGTGCTTTTACATCATCGTTCTAAGTTTTTCTAAATGAATTTAAGTTTTGCAGCTTTATACTTACCATTTTTACATGTTTTGTTGTTTTGTACTAAGTGTTTTTAATTTATCAGTTTTAGGATTTTGTTGTTAGAACTTTTACATTTTTGATCAAGATTTCAGTGGACAAATCTATGTTTTGTTGGTTTATACTTGCTATTTTCAAGTTTTTATGATGTTTTAACAGTTTGTACTTAGTAGTTTTACAACTTCAGTCTATGTTTTCGTAGATAAATCAATTTGTTTACGTTTTTGTACTTAGTACTTTAACATTTTCTTGCTGCTTTAATATATACTTAGTAATTTTACATCTTCATCCACAGTTTTAGTAGATAAATTTAAATTTTAGCATTTTGTGCGTAGTACTTTTTACATTTTCGCATTAAGTTTTAACGTTTTTCAAGTGCATCACACTTTTGTTTTGAAAAGTTTCGTACTTTTACATTTTCCGTTCTAAGTTTTTCTGGATGGAATTAAGTTTTGCAGCTTTATACTTAACATTTTTACATGTTTTGTTGTTTTGTACTGCATGTTTTTAATTTTTCAGAGTTTTAAGATTTTGTTGTTTGAACTTTTATATTTTTGATCAAGATTTCAGTAGACAAATATAAGTTTTGATGTTTTTGTACTGCGTGTTTTTACTTTTTTCAGAGTTTCAGGATTTTGTTTGAATTTTTACGTTTTTCGATCAAGATTTCTGCAAACAGATCTGTGTTTTAAGTTTCGTACTTAAGTTTAACATTTTTGTAAAGTTTCACTTGATGACTACGCGATATACTTAGTACTTTCACATTTTCATGTTACTTTACTATTTCATACTTAGTACATTTGATTGAATTACATTTTCATTCTAAGTTTTAGTAGATAAATCAGAATTTTAACATTTTAGACGAAGTATTTTTTACATTTTTACATTAAGTTTTAACATTTTGTAAGTGCATAACACTTTTACTTCGAAAAGTTCCGTACTTTTACAACTTCGTTCTAAGTTTTTCTGGAAAAATTTAAGTTTTGCAGCCTTATACTTAGCATTTTTACAGGTTTTGCTGTTTTTGTACTGCGTGTTTTCAATTTTTCAGAGTTTTAGGATTTTGTTTTTTGAACTTCTACATTTTTTGATCAAGGTTTCTATAGACAAATCTATGTTTTGCTGCTTTATACTTGATATTTGTACATTTTTATGATGTTTTAACACTTTGTACTTAGTAATTTTACGACTTCGGTCTAAGTTATAGTAGATAAATATTTTTTTTAACGTTTTGTACTTAGTACTTTTACGTTTTCGTGTTGTTTTAATATATTACACTTAGTAATTTTACATCTTCATTCACTGCTCTAGTAGATAAATCTAAATTTTAACATTTTGTACATAGTAATTAAGTTCTCATGTTGTGTATTTTTTATTTCTAGCTTTCATGCTGTTTGTTAGTTTTCGCTCTTAGTACTTTTACATTTTTTACCGAACTTTTAGTAGATGAATTTAGGTTTTGTAATTTTACGTTTCCATTCTTTTCTGAATGGGTTTAAGTTTTGAAAGTTTATAGTTTTAAATGATTTGTTCTACGTATTTCTAACTTTTCTCAGTTTAAGCAATTTGCTCTTAGCACTTTTACGTTTCACATAAAGCACTTTGCAATAGTTTAAAGTTTTGAGATTTAAATTTTTCAAGTTTTACGTTTCTAGTGAAGTTATTATTGTATTTCACTTTTAAGATTCTCAAATCTATTTTAGTGGTTTTACATTTACTTTTTAAGTCTCAAATCTTTATTCCACAGTTTAAATTGTTTCGGATTTTTTATGATTCAGTGTTGAAATTTTAGTTCAAAGTTTCAAACGTTACATTTTCATGCGAAGTTCTAAAATGTTGCAAGTAGAAAATCATTTTGTTTTGCAAGTTCAAACGTTTTTATTTAGTACTTTTTTACATTCTCTACTGTTTTACGGAATGAATCAAAGTTTTAACATTTCGGGCATTGTACTTTTGCTTTTCGTACTAAATTTGGCTGGATGAAACTAAGTTTGGAACAAGCACTAGTAGTACTAACACTCGTTTCGTTCTGTTTTAACATTTAATACTTGGTATTTTTATATTTTCATGCTGTTGTGACATTTTGTAGCTAGTACTTTTATATTTTCATGCTGTTTAAACCTTTTGTATTTAGCAATTTTACATTTCTGTACTGAGTTTTACTGGATGAATATGCTTTGTACTTAGTATTTTTACATTATTGTTCTAAGTTTTACGCGTTCAATCTCAGTTTTTTTTGCGTTCATATGTGAAATAATAGAGTTTTATAAAATATTCTTTGAAGGAGACTGCAAGTGTGATAATAATATAAAGTAGAAAAAACTTTAGAATGAAATGTGTCATGCAGTTAAAATTATGATTTAAGAAAAAATTTGCAAAACGGATCAGAAAAATGTTACTGTACTATGTTTTACATACTTAGAAAAAAAAATCACTTGCAACTGAAAAATTTTCTAAGTCTGAAAATAAATAAATAATAAATAAATAAAAACTAAAAAAATATATGTCTTTTTTAAGCAAAAATGACGAGAATTTTCCAATCACAGTGTAAAAATAATTAACTTACAAAATAGTTCCTGTGCGGATGCTAAGTGGAAACATTAAAAAGGTTGAAAAAGAAAATCTTTCTAAGTCGAAAAAAGAAATAAATACATAATAGGATGTAAATAGCGACAATAAATTTAATTCATCATACATTATAATTATTTTTTGTAATATAAAATAGTTCTTTCTTAAATTCTGAGAGAACACATTAGAAAAAAAAAATTCTAAGTTCCAAAATAGTTGCATTTTCTTCTCATAGATGGCGCTACAATCGACATCGCATTGCATCAAGTCTTAAACTGAAACTAAAAAGTGTTGCCATTCCGAAACTATTAACTTTTGAAAAACAACTCAACTCTACTCGAAAATGCCTGAGGGCATACAACTCAACTCTACTCGAAAAATGCCTGAGGGCAAAACAACTCAACTCCACTCGAAAAACGCCTGAGGGCATACAACTCAACTCCACTCGACTAACGCCTGAGGGCATGCCGGGGGCATTGGGAGGCGGTGGGGCCACGCCCCCTTCCACCGTCCACCGCCTGCTGGCGCAGAAGCGGCCTTTTTCCCCTACTGAGGGGGAGCATATTCTCCAGTTTGAAAACATTCAATTTCAGCATCCACTCCCCTATGTCATCTACGCGGACTTCGAGTCACTCATAGTCCCGCTGCATTCAGCCACACCCCCACCGACATCATCATTTACGGAGAGGGTAGCTCGTCACGAAGCATGTGGCTATGCTTATTTGGTGGTTGGGCCCGATGGAAAAGCTGTAAAACCCATCAATGTTTACCGGGGTCCTGACGCGGCCACCCATTTTGTAAAACATCTGCTGGATGAGCGGGAAGAAATTGCAGAACAATTTATGGATATTAAACTAATGTCACTTTTCCCTCAAGAAGAGTATGACTTCAGATCAGCAACCCTGTGCCATATATGCCACAAATCCCTGCAAAAGGATCGCGTGCGTGACCACGACCATATGAGTGGCAAATATCGCGGTGCTGCACACAACCGGTGCAATCTAAAGTTCCGGATGAGGAAAATGAACCCTGTCATATTTCATAATTTAAAAAATTATGATGGGCATCATATTGTGAATACACTAGGACAATTTAAAGAATATGAATATGGGGTGATTCCTACAAATATGGAGAAGTATATCTCTTTCTCCATCTCACCAAAAAATGAGAAAAGGGGGGAAAAAGTGACACTGGTGTTCCTTGACAGCTTCCAGTTTCTACCGACATCACTGGAGAAATTAGTGAGTAATATGACTCCAGCTGATTTCCATCTCTTGGCAGAACGTATACCTCGCGATAAAGTCCACCTCCTTCTTAGAAAAGGGGTTTATCCATATGAATATATGGACTCATTCCAAAAGTTTGACGAGGTATCATTACCTCCTAGATCTGCATTCTTTAGCAGTTTGACGAATGAGACCATTACTGCTGAAGATTATCATCATGCTCAAACTGTTTGGAATGATTTTCAAACCAATTCCATTGGAGATTACCATGACCTCTACGTCGCAAGTGACGTCCTGCAACTTGCTGACATATTTGAAAATTTTAGAAAATTATGTCTTCGTTATTATGAGATAGACCCCTCCCATCTATTCACTGCACCTGGCTTGGCATGGCAAGCATGTCTGAAAATGACACGTCAACCCCTAGAATTGTTCACAGACATCAACATGCATTTGTTTATTGAACGTGGGATTCGGGGGGGGGGGGTATTTCTGTGATCAGTAAACGGCATGTTATTGCAAACAACAAATATCTGCCTGATTTCGACCCCACACGTCCATCCAACTACATCATGTATTTGGATGCCAATAATCTGTATAGATGGGCGATGTCACAGCCATTGCCTTGTGGGGATTTTAAATGGGAAGATGTCAGTCAGGTGAACGAAGAATGGATAAAATCAATTGCTTCGAACAGTGATAGAGGGTTCATATTAGAGGTGGACTTATTATATGATGAAAATTTGCATAAAGCCCATAATTTTTACCCTCTCGCAGTGGAGAAGCTACAAATCAGTGAAAATATGCTGTCACCAACAGCTCTTAAAATTTTACAACGACTTCACACGCAGAAGTTCAAAGCATGTGAAAAACTTGTGCCGAATCTCAGTGATAAGAAAAATTACATACTACACTACAGAAATTTGCAGCTTTATCTTTCACTGGGATTAAAATTGACAAACGTCCACAAAGTTTTAAGCTTTTGTCAAAAACCATGGTTAAAGCCGTACATCGAATTTAATACTGAGAAGCGGAAAAATGCATCAAACTCCTTTGAAAAGGATTTTTTCAAATTGCTCAACGATTCGGTGTATGGTAAGACCATGGAAAATTTGAGAAATAGAGTGGATATACAACTTGTGCACAAGGATCAACGTGCGAAAAAACTAGTAGCAGCACCTAGTTTTCGCACATTCAAAATTTTTTCACATGAATTGGTAGGAGTTGAGAGGGTAAAAGCGAGCACATTACTCAATCAACCTCTATATGTTGGTTTTTCAATACTAGAGCTAAGTAAAGTGCTCATGTATGATTTTCATTATAATCACATCGTGCAGGTATACGGGGAGAGAGCTGAGCTTCTGTTCACAGATACAGACTCCCTTGCTTACAACATATATACTGAGGATGTCTATGAAGACATGAAGAAGAACCTTCATTTGTACGACACCTCGGATTATCCCCCCAATCACCCTTTGTATAGTGTAACAAACAAGAAGAAAATCGGACGCTTCAAAGATGAAATGAATGGGCACCTAATAAAAGAATTTGTCGGCTTGCGCGCGAAAATGTATTCGATAAAATCAGAAGGAGGCGTTGAAAAAAAAACAGCAAAAGGAGTCGCGCGTCAAGTTGTAGCGCATAAAATGAAGCATTCCGATTATCTGAGGTGTTTGATGGGGGGGGGGGGGAAATGTACAAGGGAGAACATGGTGAAAATTGGAAGTGAGTGCCACCAACTTCACACTCAAAAGTTGAATAAAGTGGCTCTCTCCCCATTTGATGAGAAACGTTATCTTCTGTCAGATGGAATCAGCTCATACGCATATGGACACCATCTCATTCAAAGCAGCTGAGATTGGTAAAAATTGCATGTAAATATTCAACTGTATATAGTTCATCATCATCATTGTATATATATTATTTTGATCTTAAAAGAAGATTTAAATTGATGAGGAATGAAAATAACGAAGAATGACTTCTTCCTAAAATGAAGATTTGAAATAAAACTCAACAAGTTTGGAGAGAGAAAAAAAAGAAAACAAGCATGGAAGACATGAAAAATGATTATTTGTTATATGTGTACATATAACTGAAGTAGATGAACAACACACTTATTGCAGTCTTTGACAACAATATGAGCTCTTTTTTTTTAAATACTAAATTAACATATGGCCATTTAATTTTTTGATTTTAAAATTTAATTTGATATATATGTTTTTACTTTTGTTTTTAAATACGATTTTTTTACTTTTCATTTCTTTTTATTTATTGGCTTTATTTTTTTGTTTTTTTTCTGTTTTTATTTTTTAATGGTACCTTAGTGTATGCTTGTAAAACATTGACAGTTAAATTTTCTCTTTCCAGATGGTGTGTAATAATTATTTCCTTTTCAGATGCTGATTTATTTTATTTTGTTTTATGTATGTATATATGTATGCGTATGTGTGTGAATGCTTGTATGAATGTGTTTGAATGTTTGCATGAATGTGTGTGTGTGTGTGTGGGGTGCTTTGTAGATCGACCTCCTCGTGGTGCACCCTGTTAAACATGCTTATGCATGGCTAATGATCTACTTTTCTTAAATATTTGATTCATTTAAAATTTGTGCTCTTTTAGAAATTTTATTTTATGTTGACTGAAAACAATTGACTGTAGAAGTGAAGTCTCACTGAATGAGACTTATAATTTTTCTACTTCTAGGGTCAATTTGTTTTTTGTTATGTGTGATTGTTTGAATATTTACAATTGTTTTGTAATGATCGAATTAAATGAATATGTACAAAAAGTTGATGGGGTGTGATTAGAAAAAAAAAAATCACACCGGGATGGTGGTGGGACCATCAACTTAAAATGAAATTTATTTTCACTTTCAGGAAGCAATTGTGTTAAATGTTCCATGTTTAAAAAATAATTTCTCTCACTAGGTGGCGCCATGAGCAATTTTAGTTGGTAACCGTTGTCATGACAACCGCTACATGTGGCATCACAACCGTTGCCATCCCCTAAAAACTAAACTTAGACGCAGTATAACAACTCAACTCCACTCAAAAACCCCCGTAATCTTCTACGAGGAAACCCTACTACTCAACCCCACTCGGCAGGCGGAGGAGGCGGAGCAGGAGGAGGTGGCAGGCGCAAGGGGGGTGTGGCAGGCGCAAGGGGGGGTGTGGCACGTTGCGCGTTGCGCCTGCTGGCGCAGTATGCCCACTATCTCCCTACTCACGGAAGAAAAACTTTAGTTCTCCATTTTTTCAAGTGTATGAATGAGATTTCTCCAACTACTTGATTTATTTTCAGTTCTTAACTTTTATTTTTCTAAAGAGGAACTCCTTTTATTGGTATTCTCTCCGAATTTAGCAATGTGTTCACTACTAGAGCAATGCATTTAAATCAAATCATGCTGCGTAAATTAACTTTACACTATTCCAGTACTTTACTGTATATTTTCATGTAATGTTCATTGGACAGCTAGCTGAGTAGCACAGCTCCTTTTGCAGTTTAATTTAATTTTATTAATTTGAATGTATTTTTATTAATGTACCTAACTTACTGACATATTTTTAATTCATTAATAATGTAAAGTTCTGCTTACTCATATTTATAGTTTATAAAATATTAAGCTTAGAATTTATTCTTTTAAAGTTATAAAAGGGGAAAATCTCTAATATTACTAATATAAAGCTAATTACTTATACTGCATGCAATAACAAGACAAACGAGAGCTTTCAGCCGGGCTTTTTTTTTTTGGTAGCATTCAAGTTAGTTTAAGAATTTAATGGCAGGCCAGAGGGTGGGGGTCATACCCCATATATACAGGCTGTGTATTTCTGAAAAATGAATAAGAAGTGATTTAACTGCCCCAATAAGAAGTTTTAGCTCAAAATACAATAATTTGATAAAGCATTAAAAAAAAGAAAAAGAAACAGATGCATGTACTTATGTATATATGCACTTCCAACATGTTTCTGAAAAGAAGTAGCAGACTGAAATTTTTATTGTTTTATTGATGGATGAGGATAAGAAGGAAAATCTCTCGTATTTTAGCAATATTTTGACATAACTGCTAAACTTAAACGATTGAATCACTAACCGAAAATAATCTCCGTTATAATACAGATAAAACTAAAATATTTTGGAACGAATTACATAAGTTTTATCTTTGATGTTTATGACAACAGTTTTTACGAAATATCTCTTGTTAATTCGGAATTTGAACTTAAGTCATCAGGGCTGAGTCGTCCACAGTTGTCAACTCCTCTTATCTTCTCAAGCTGTACATTCTAAGTGAAAACCAAACGTTTGGTGATGCTGAGATATCATGATTAAGGTGCTACGTAATTTGACTTGCATGAGAAAACAACTCCAAGTTGTCTTTTCTCGGATGTTCATAAAAATTAATAGATTTTTCAAAACTACCGCAGAAGGTGCAACAAAATATCTACATGGAAAGACATGAAACAAAATTCCTATATCAAATATGGTACTAAAATGATATTTTACTGAATGACTTCACTTTAAATTAACAATTCAAAGTATATTCCGGCAAAAAACAAAACTCTAAAATGACATTTCAAAAATATTTTAATATTACTAATTAATAATAAGGTATTTTCTATTCCTTATAAGCATTTCAACACCACATCATCGTACTACAAGATATTAATCACGAATCAAATCACAGAGGTCTTTATTCTCACGTTCTTTATCTAATAGCTAAACATAACATTTATATCCTCTTGAAGATTTTTCTGAATAAAGAAGAGATACAAATCATAATCAAAATGAGACAATACGTGTAATGTGACTGAATCATTTTTGACAATGACTTTTGAAGTGCAAAATGTTTTTTTATGTTAGTATTCATTTTAAATAATCACGAACTGTAAATGTTGCGATGAATTTGTACTGCAATAAATCGAAGACACAATGGAAAATCGGTAAAATTTCAACAATAAATGCCTTTCAGATTGTTTAGGGATTATTTTTTTGGCTTATGCTATAGTGTACTTTATTTTGTTTTTGAGGGAAAATGTTTTTTTGCATGAAAGCTGTTTTGAGTTATTTCGTTCAAGTTGTGAGGTATTTCTTAATGGTGCGAAAGAAAAAAATTCAAAATTATCATTTACTTCTTTAAACTTTTTCCGTCAATAACTAAATGCCAAAAAAATGCAATAACGCATAAGTAGCTGAAGTATGCTTTTGTGTATAAAAAAATATGGCTACAGTGATTCACATTCATTTGAAGATAATTTTGTGCGTATTTAAAAAAAAAAACGGTCTACAACGACATATCCAAAACTTTGAAGCACATCCCAAAGAATCTAAAATAATGACTTGCATGACCATTTGAAACAGAATTTTATGTTTGCCGGGATACAGAAAGTTATTGGTAAGCAAAAGGGAATATATGCATGGAATGTCTCTGAATGGATTAATTATTGTAATACCGGAATGCCGTTGACTAGAGTGCTTTGAATACCAGAGTGACGACAATAATGGACATCTCCTCACTGCGCAATTGCGGATGCAGCTTTCGTCCATAATGATCTAATCAAGGATTTACTATCAGTCTTTTATTTATTTTATTTTCTTAAATTACATATTAAGGTACTTGTGCCCAATATGGACACCCTAAGGAAAATGTGTATTTTTCACCCCATAGGACTCCAAAAATATATGACCACTATCCCTGGAGTGTTGACTATCATTATTAAAACTAGCGACCTTGTAATTATTCTGGTTTAATTTAAATGATGAAAACAAAAAAAGTTTACAAGTGTCCCATCTAAGGAACCATCTGTCTCTATTATGGACATGATGTCCATATTAGAGACAGGTGGCTCCTTATTGACCTACTACAGAGGGTGTATGGAAAAACCACTCTTTCAAGGGATTTTAGAGGATAGGGGATAAAAAAATATATCTTAATGCATTGTGGGGAGGGGGTGCACAGTAAATATCTTCAGAACATGCACTTTAGAGCGGGGGGTCATTTTCTTTTATCTCTCTTAGAAAACCCATGCAAAGCACCTCAGTTACTACAAAATATTATGAAATAATATAGTTGCTTTTGCTTAGCTTTATTGCATCTGTCAGCAAAATTTACATCTGTTATTAACTCAGTCCTCATACGATGGACAAATAAAAACTTCTTCATCATGGGCGCTAAGTTCCACACAGTCCTCATGGACATATCTGCCGCATTTGATGCATGGCCGCATGTCTGCAACAGCATCAGTACCGCATAAGGAGCAGTACCAGCTCTCCTTTGTTGAGGAAGTGATACCGCTGGTACCTGCGAATTCGCCAACAGATACCCTACTGAGGGAATGCTTTTTTTATTTTTCTGCAAGGGCTTTTAGGAGGATTTTTCCCTTGGAGGATTGTTCAGATGGCATCTTGTTGAACAAGGATCTTACCACTTTGATGCTTTTTATTTTTCAGTTTATCGCCTGCCGACGTTGTGTCTTCTTCCTTCTTACAGTTGGAGTCGATAACACGCTGGTGAAGGAATTTTCTATGTAAAATGATCTCGCACGCAGGTGATGAATATCAGTCAATAACAGGAGAAGGTATGTTGTTAACAGGAGCTTCAACATATGTTGCAGTTTCCAAATTTGGTGCCTTTTCCTCCCCTTCTGCTGCTGGTTCCGGAATTGCAGTAATTTCACTAGGCGCGAAGGCTTCTTGTTGAATTATAGTTGGATCGAAAGGAAAAATTCCAGTTGCCTGAAAACCTGAAGTTATGTTCGACGGAGTCATCGAAAGGTTAACATTAATTTATTATGAATTAGCTAAATAAAATAATATTAAACAGATATTTTACAAATTTTTGAATCTGAAGATTCATTTGCTGTTCTTCCAATATGGACATAAGATGTTCATATTGGGAATCGGGCGTAGTTTTACTAAATCTTGTAATAAATAAACAAGAAAACATTTTAAAGCAATATATGCAATAGCAACCGAAAATATGTTTTATCAGCTTTCTAAAACACTCCACTTTTAAATATTTAAAGTAATTTTACCGTATCTAATAAGAATTTAAAGTTACCTGAAATTACGATCAGCACACCACGAAAACACAAGTTTCCTTCAAAATGGCGAACAGCGAGCTTTTTTGCACTTTCCTGGCTAAATTATATTTTCAACTGCTTTTCTTCACGGACATGTAGTGCTTTCTTTCGATCAAATTTGTTACTTTTAGAGATATTAGGGGTGTCCATATTGTGAGCACTGTCCATATTGGGTACAAGTACCTTTATTGACATCATCTATCACTGACACTAATTGGCAATCTAAACACATTAAGCCAAAAAAGAAAGAAAAGAAAAGAAAAAGAAAAAAATATAGAAAGAAAGAAAATAATTTCAAGAGATAGAGATATTGTATTAAAACTAAAATAATAAATTTAATGTTTAATTTCTCTTTCATGAATTTAATATGCTTTCATATTAAAATTTCAATAAACATTCAACGCGGTAACAATAAGCTCGTTTAACTTTTATTAATGCAACACATGTAAAACGAAATCATTCGACTACGTACTAATCCAGGAAAGATAAAAACCCAAAGTTTACAAGTTTGGATAAACGTTTTCCAAGTCAACGTTTCATTTTTCTAAGTGTACATCTTTAACAAATCTAACTTATGTTTTGAAAGTAACAATTAAAAAAAATAAACTATCAAGTGTAAAGAAAAAATTGTGTCCGAAATATCATAAACACGCATACTACTTTCATCAAAAACCATATTTTATTCACAGATAAAAATAAATTTTAAAATGACACACTGTTACTTAAAGAATCTGTACACGAGCTTTAAAGTTTTATGATTAAAATGAAACAATAATTGTAAGTATCGCATGACACTCAAACGAGGATAGATTAAATTTCATTTATGGAAAATACGAAACTAATGAGCATGCAAACTCTTCTCTCGCATCCTTTAAGGAAAACCAAACTACACCCATAAAATTTCCTTTCCCCAAATCGATATCGACAATGTTCGAGTTAGGGGAGGAATAGATTGACAGGGGATGGCCCTCTCTGTTGTCATGGTTACATCTGAAAGCCCATGAAAAGAAAAAGAATAAGCTTTTAGTCTCTTGCAGTCACGGATCTTGATGGCACATCAGGATGTTCCTCAGCGTAAAGTGACTCTGGCAAAGCACGACTTGCAATTCAGAAGCTTCCTTCGTCGAAATGGAAGCTTCGATGCTGAAGTTACGCACTCTACTGCTCTTTAGAAATGAGCTTTGACTAAATGAATTATTGAACACCAGCAATGTTTCAGAGCAATTAATGCAAAAAAGCTCTGGCATGATTAGTTTATGCTGTAACCGATATTTCAGCTACAGTAAAAATGCTAACATTAGAGCTTATCGTATTCTCCGATGTGAGCAATACATCCCTGTCCTCCTTTTTACATCAGGGATGGCTCAAAACAATATTACCTTGTTACTAATTCAATTTCTTAAAAACGTGCTCCTTTTATTAAAATACGTGCTAAACTCGATTGTACTCAGTATTAAACGTGATATATGTTCCAAAGTATACTTAGTGTTGCACGTGATATGCTCCAATGTACCTAAAAGACATTTACATATCATGTATGCAATTTTGTTTTGAAACCCCTCCCCCTTTCCTTCCTCGCTAATAAAGCTAACGCAATGCTTTTAAGAAATTTTTCCGCCTTCTAGCTTTTCGTGATAATTATTTCAGAAATTGCAATTAACTGTTTTATTAAATATTCCTTGATATGTAATAAAACTTTCTAGTTATCTTTTTCTGTCGTTATTGAAATGCTTAACTTCTAAATTTGAGAAATAACAGAAACAGAGATACAATCATTATTCAAAACAGATATCGAACAGTTGGAATTTTTTTTCCAGTGCCGAAGGAAAGGTATATTTTTGTTAATTGACTGCCAACAACATATAATGTATTTCTTGACAGTTTTTAAATTAGTACTCATAGATCTCAAGTGCTCTGTTTTACGTAATTTAATAAATCTTCCTCTGTAATTGAACAGAGTGCGGAAAAACAAGAGTTTTATTGGGAAACTATTATCAAGAAACTTAATTGTTTGATTTCAAACAATTCGTAAATTTACAGAAACACTCTTCGTAAATTTACAGAAACATGGCACGGAAATTCTTGCGGAAAAGCAAGAATTTTATTGAGAAACTGTTATCAAGAAACTCGATTATGTGATTTAAAACAAGTTCTTCGTAAATTTACAGAAGCACTCAGTTTCCCTTCCTTACTTTTATAGAAATTTTTTACAGTGTATTTACATCTTTTTTAACATTACATTATTTTTTCCCTCTCATTCTGTCAACTTAGTCTAATTTAATATTGTTGACCAATTCTTGTCTGATCTCATTACGCTTCAAAATTTGGCTAATCAAATTCAATCACAGTCGAGCATTTTTAGGTACCATACGAGTCGTGATTTTCCCCATCATCTTCAGAATTCCACGTTTCATTAACTTTCCCAAAAATCTTGAACTTGAAACGCCCCCCCCCCCCCTTTGCAAATTCATAATGATTTCTTTTTTTTTTTTTCCTTTCCCTTTCAGTTTTTTTTACTGTTTTGGTGTCACTTTGCATATATTTAATACCTCAGTGCTATACTTAGGGGATTAAAGAAGTTTCCATTTGGCACGAATTCAAAAATAAGTTCTCTAGGCCCGGTGCTAATCGAGTTCTCTTTCACATTTTTCGAGGTCTATTTATGTTTTCAGTTTAAAGAGATACTTTGCAGTTGTTGACTTGTAAATATCCTAATTATGTTTAGCATAGTTCTGACTTAGTGTTTCCTGAAAACATCTTGCGAATAATTTCATTTACAATGAAATAAAACAAGTTCGAGTCCTTAAACGTTTTGTGTTGAAAACATTGAAGGGTTTTTATAACAATGTCAACGATTCATTTTGAATATTATTAAGGATGCTTTTTTTTTTTCAAAAAAGTTTTGAAATTTATTTTACGCTTCTTCTCTTTTTTATTTTCAATTTGAAATATAGTTTAAAGATTTAGTATCTCGTCATACTTTTCTCCACCAGACCCCTACCTGTTAGCCGAGGCCTTAGGATTGCTTACGCACGGGGAGAGGTAGGGGGGTCTACGGATTTTACATGCACATATCCCCAAGTATCCATGGTGGTCTTCAGTGGGTATCGAACGCGCGACCTTCCAAGTGGAATTCCGACGTGCTAACCACTAGGCTACCACGGCCCCATATCTCGTCATACTGATTAAATTTAATTTTAAAAAAAAATATTTTTTTTTTTTTTTTTTCATCTGAAGAGTTATTTTTACGCTAATATCTTTCCTATATAAAGAAGTAATTTTTAAAGTGGATCGGATGAACTTTTATAGCAAAATGTAGAATAATTTGATATCACTTATTCTACTTTTAAACGAGGTGCAGATAAATATATATGAATACAGTGGTTCACAATCAATAATGAAGAATCTTGAGACGAAGATAATTTTATGCATATTAAAAAAAAAAGTCTACAATGACATGTAAAAAGTTTTGATGCACCATCGAAAAGAATTTAAAATAAATTCGACTAGAATGACCATTTGAAGTGAAATTTTGTTTGCCGGGATACAGAACGTTTTTGGTAATCAAAAAAGACTCTCTGAATGGGCATGTCTCTGGAACGATTAATCCTTGTAATATCGGAATGCAGTTGACTAGAGTGCTTTGAATATCAGACTGACGACAATAGTAGTGATTCAACTCTCTGTACAATCGCGGAAGCAGCTTTCGTTCAGATCGATCCAATCCAGGCACCCTTTTTACCTATCAGTCCTTCATTTATTTTATTTTCGTAAATAACACGTTTTATTATTATTACTATTATTATTTCATAGTGGTTTGATAATTTTACAGACTGCCCAACACATTCATAATTGTATGTTTTCCAAACTGAGAAGGGGAAAATTAGACTTTTCAAATAGTAGTCAGGAAATCCCTAGCAGTTTTTTTTTTTTCTTTCAAACTGCTACCATTAAGTTTTGGGAGTTTAAAAATCGCGTGAAATACCTCCCATTAACTTCAAGATAAATAGAAGGGATTATCTATATATACCTTGCCGTAACCCAAGAATTCCTAAAACGATGAGCGCAAGGTAGACGACTTTTAAACCGTACCAAGATCCAAGATTAGCATAATTGGAAGTTTCCGAAAAACACTTATGCAAGAATGCCGGGATTATGGTTGACAGTATAAAAATAAACTTGAGTATATTTTTATTTTCAGATCCGAAAGTTCAGAAAATTATCTTTATAATGATATGTTAAATTCCTCAAGAAAAGTTTCGAGAGTGATTCATAAAAATCGGTGATAGTTCCAATTGTATATAACAAGAAATTCCATACAACTAACCGCCGTATTCACCGTCAACTCTAACCTCATGGTTTGACGCGAAACCGGTCTCCAACCTGAAGTTACCGCGGATTTCCTATTCACCATCAACTTTGACTACGCGCAAACAGGTTCCCGAAACCATGCCAGGTCGAGTAACTCAACCAAGCTCCAGAGCAAAGTTAAGGTTTGAGCGCATGCTCAGTACATGTAAACATTAGCAATGGCGGACTGGATGTTGCGATAATTGGAATATGTTGAGATTTTAGAGCTTTCTTCGCTTTACACGATCTTGAATTTCTGAAGAAGCCTTACAAAAAATACAACTTTAGAGTTGTTTTAATTTTATTAACTAGTATTGTTCAATGATTTCTTTGTCACTTTTGTGTGTTTCCGATAATGTTTTTCTCTCGGGAGCTATTATTTCATTAAAGATTTTGAAACTTTATCATGATTCCTAATTGAACAGAAATACCAAACAATGGGGGGTAATATATCTTTAGTATTTTTATTTAATTATTTATTTTTCTCTCTCCTTGTTGCTTTTTGATATAATTTTATTCTACTTTAAAGTGTACATGTATATACTGAACTTTTAACATGCGTCCTGATTTTTTTTGCCAAGGTTACTTCTGGGCCTGCGAAGTTCATGTGGAATATTTTGATTTATGTATGTCGAATAAAATAAACTTGTTGACCTTTACCATGTGTTTTATGTCATTGGCCAATTTACATTTGCTTGTACATTCTTTTCTTTTTTTTTAATTTAACAAAGGTTTTGAATATGTGAAAAGCTTCTTTAAAAAAAAAAAACATATGAAATGAATCCATAATGCTAATGGCAGTTTTGTGTTTAAAGGTAAACTGCAAGGTTTTTGAAAAAGTCAAAATATTCGCCATATGTATTTGTATTAATGAATTCATATTTGCATTAGAAAAAGGGTTCTTGTTAACCCCAAATCACATAATTTTGAATTGCCGTTTCATGCAGTTGTAAGACTTAAACCAAATTTTTACTGTACTTTGCCAATACGAAGTGATTGTAAGAATAAAGTATTTACAATAGTTATAATTGAAATCAAATGCATTTTTTAAATACTCGTATGAATTTAATGCAAATCCATAGCCAGTTTTTTTTTTTTTTGGGGGGGGGGGGAAGGCTTTGAAACACTTATGTTTAGGAAAGTTTCAGGGAGGAATATATGCTACATAGCGAAAATTTTTGGGGGAGGGGGGGGTTCATGGGCATCCCTGGTTACAGCCTTGATTTAATGAAAGAATATTCAAATAAAAATTTAAAAGATACAATAATACACTACTGCTTGGTTCATAATGATACATTTCTATATTATATATATATCGTTTGTGAATGGTACCTTTCTAATGTCAGAAAGAGATATATTACAATGATAAAATTAATTATAATTTCCTATTCGTTAAATATATATATATTTTCATTTTCCGAGAAAAATTTTATTGGATTCTTTACTTTTCAATATTTTTAAATTTTTTCCACGAGTGCTAGAAGTAATACCTTCGCAAACGGGCTAAAAACCACTCATGTTTTATTCATTACTATACCGCAGAGAACGGGAAACGAAATGTACACTGCGCGGCGAAAAAGCATGAAGAAAATCATGTGATAGTTTTGACCAATAACGGGCCTGCGTACATTCCCACATGGCGTCGAGTTGACTAACTTCGTGGTTGGAAAACCCCAGGTTGATTTTCCTCCGTGAATACCGATTTTTAACTTCGCAGCGCTGAGCCCTAACTCCGAGTTAACGGATCTCGTGGTTTCACGCGTGGAGTTAGATTGACGGTGAATATGGCGGTCAGAAAACTGGAGAATCTCCTCGTGCCATACGTAATGTTTTGTTTTTCTGTAATCTGTTTTCACTTAGAAAAAGTATTACAATATGTTTACATTTAGTTTTCAAAATTTGACGATGAAACATAAGTATCGTTAAAGAGGTTTATAAGGATCCTGGATGTAACAGTCAAAAAGAAGCTCTTGAAGGTGATTTGTTTCAGATCATGTTCAGTGTTTAGAACTTACATACATAGCCTCAATCATCAAGCTGCAACCTAACTACAAAATGTAAGCGGCTGATTTTTTCGTTTATTTGATAGTGAAACAGAGATGGGACTGATTTCTTTTCTCAATATTGTTATTATAATGGACAATGCCAAGTAAATTTACTTATCTGAATGAAATTATTTTGAAGTGAATGCAGTTTATGAAATACATTTGAATGTTCAAAATGGTAAAACAGAAACAAAACATATTCAGCAGTTAATAAAAAATATAGTTAATTTTAAAAAGTCAATTAAAAAGTCCAAGCTATAAAAAAATTTAAATTGTCATGGTGCAGATTGCGTTGAAATTCTTAGGAGAGTTTCATTGAAATTTTTAGGAGAGTGAGGTTTTTTAGGAGGTTTTAATAAAGTTTTTTGTGGGGAGGGAGGGGGTATATCGTTTTTGGGGCACCGTAACTTTCGAGGGGAGGGGGAGATGGACACCTCAGCATGGTCTTCTTCTCCTGAGCTCTTCAACTGAAATCTAAATTTCAATCGCCATGTTTGGAAACGTAATATTTATTTGTGGTTTCATTTTAGTGAGGTACTGACCGAAATCCCCCCCCCCCCCAAAAAAAAGTACTGTTGTACTTTCTAAAATTTTCACCTCAGTATCCACAGGACGGATAACTCTCTGATATCTTTACTTTACCTTTTCCGTTGGAATGGTAAAGATTTACTCCATTCAACATTTTTTTGGTGCTTCCTTTGCTGTTATGGGCATTTTGGCCAAACAGCTCATTTTTCTTTTTTTGTATATTCCATTCAAATTGAAATACTGCGATACTTTTGTATGAAGCAAAAATTGAGCTTATATATTCTGCTTGTCTCACAATGAACGTTAATACGAACAATATCCTTTAGTGAATAAAATAACAAAAAAAAATATGTTTCATATTTTAAAAATTTTGTCGTTTACTCATTTTTATGAGCAATTTTGATTTTATAAAATTAATTTTTATTATTATATTAAATAGCAATTCATTGCATTTAGGATTGATTTAAAAATTTAACAGGTACAAAGTTTTAAAAACTTTTATGTCTCTTAATTTATTAGTGATGTTCACGATTAAAAAAAAGGTTTTTTCAAAAAGTTTTATGCACTGTCAAGATAGTAGCTTTTCCCTACAATATTTTTTATGTTGGACAAAGAAAAGAAAAAACAATAGAATCTTTTCCTTTTTTTTTTTTTTGTGTTTTTGATTTGTTGTTATTATTTATTCTATTCTTTTTGTTTTATTGATGAAAAAGAATTTCTTGACGTCAGCGATAGCGAAAATGTTTTTTTGAAATTGATTTCCATAATTTATTTCTTACCCAAAAACTGTTGCGAAAATAAACAAATAAATCATTTAAAAAATATATGTCATAAAATAAAATAAAACCTTAAGAGAATTGTAAATCGTCCTTTCCATAAAAAAGGGTTTCTTAAATTGTATTCCGCCGAACTCTGGGGTTCTGTAGAGATCACTCAAGAGCTCCATGAAACTTACAGGTATTCATAACATTCGTAAAATTCCTTCATAACAGTCAAGAAAGTCGATGAAAAGCAATAAAATTTTAAAAAGGCGTTATGCCTCTGCAAAATAAAAAAATAATAAAACAGCTCACCTTTGCTTTCAGATAGTAACTAAAACAACTGGTGCAACTACAACTATTTTAGGAGATGTGAATTTATTGATTAGGATAGGGAACCTCAAAGATGCTATTTTTTTATCTTGAAATGATTTTGCACGTTTTGTTGAAGGATGATGAGATGATTTAAAAGAACTTAACATGAATTTTTGAACTAAAGGATGAGGTGCGTGCCTTTTAAAAACACACAATTTTAATATAGTTCTTAGTTTTGTTCCGTTATAGTACAGCGCGAACCTTCCAGTTGCTCGGTTGCTCAGAGCATAGGCGTAACCAGGGGGGGGGGTTCAACCCCCCCCCCCTCATTGGGTATTTACTTATTTAGGCACATTTAGGCACACAAAAAAATTTCTGGCTACTGCCTTGCAAAGCACATATTTTTTTTTCCCTAAAAAAATTAAACACATATGCATATGATTTTACTTCCTCTTTCTCTAAAGGGTTGTGATCATGACCAAAGCATGCAGCTCATAATAAAGAGGACTTTTCATCTGGTTATAATCAACCCCCTTATCACCTTGGGGGGGGGGGGGGTTTAGAGCGAAAGGTGGCTTCAATCACCGTACCACACACAGACAAACAGAAATCCTTTCAATCACTCCAAAGGGTTTTCTTTCCTTCTTGATCTTTTTTACCCAAAGGCAGCAATTCGGGAATACAATGGCACAAGTAATAAGTTTCGTGGAAAATATTCTCTACTGTGATGGAGTTTTGTTTTCTGATAAACTGGTGTTGTAGCTGGGGTCTGCAAATGAAGGACCCCTAGCCGACAATTGTCCTAATGGGTTAAACCCTCAAGCCAGGAAGGGATGCTCATCAAGAAACGTAAAGAGCAGTTTGTATTTATTTATGACTTCCTGTCCAAACACCCATTTTGGTAAAATCTTTTTTGTAGGTGAGCCGATTGGAAAACTGATGAACTGTATTTGCATTGCATTCTCATTTACAGATGTTCTCTCATCTCTTATATTTTTAATGTTTTTTTTTCTTATTATGGTCCATCACTGATTGCATTACGACTCTGGAAATCATCCGTTCAACGTTTCTAGTCTCACTGCTACGGTTTAATGCTGCATTTTAATTTACAATCAAGTATTATCCTGGATATTTTAACTAAATTTTTAATTATTTTCGATACATAATAATGTTTGCACTCCAGCGATGGACACGCTCGTCATCCAAAAAGAAAAGAAAATTTGATTCAAACGCTTCCACTTCTGAGGTATGTTTTGCTACAAATTTAACAAAATTTTTAGAAATTTATTGTGGGGATGAGCATTTTTGTAGGGGAATTTAGAATTTTTTCTCTAAAATTCCATTGTTTCCCAGTTTTAATATTATGAATGCTTGGACATAGAAGATTGCTTAGCGCTAAATATTGAATTTTCTATTGCGTTTGATTAAAAAAATAAACTAATAGATCTAGTAATGAATGTTTAATGTTTTTGTGAATCAAGGCGATATCCACAGGGGAAGAGGGATCCATGGGTCGCCCCCCCCCCCAGAAATCTTTTGCAATGTATCATATATTCCTCCCTGAAATTTTGCTTAACAAGTGTGTCGAAGTCTTCCCCCCCCCCCCCCCATCGAAAAAATATTCTGGATACTGCCTTGAATGATTAGAAATGATGTTAATATGAATTTTTTTACATATATGATAGCTTTTTGATGTATATATAGTAGATGTATGCTTAGATTTTTGGTGAAGTTAGAGGAGTGGGTATTTGGGGCTTCTGCAACTTAAATTTTTGTAACTAGTCTTACATCTATAATACTTATATAGGTTAACTCTGGAGGCAAGGGTTCGAGGGCTCTCCCCAGGAAACATTTTGAAATCTTCCTAGCAATGCAATTTCGGGATACTTTGGTGTTGTTGGAGGAAACAGAAAGGAGTTTGGTTACCCTCCCCCCGCAATTTTTTTCAAAATAAAGTCTTATATCTTTTAAGTTACTTTTGGTGTCACTCGTGATAGTGTTCAATGTCCTTTCCCTGAAAGTGTTTCTGAAAGTAAAGTGTCTTAAAAGCGTAATTTCTCTTTTCTTTCTTTTTTTAAAACTTGTGATCTGAATTTTTTACCGGGGGAGGGGGGAGAAGTTGACTTGCTCCAAGGGGGTAGCTCCCCCACCCGGGAAATGCCTGAAATAAACACGGAGTCTTTAGAGACAAGTATTTATGACTTGTAAATTTTCAACTCTTTTACACTTCTTATTATTGGTGTTTAGTCCGTACATTTTTAGGGTGACCCCCCCCCCCTTTCACCAACCCTAGTTACGCCTATGGCTCAGAGGGCTTTAGCTGTAACATTCTTCATAAAATAGTTTAAATCATGCTATATGTAGTGGACTTCTGGTGTAATTCAAAAGATGAATAATCCGGACTTATTAGTTCGAGAAATCACTTAAGAAGGCCGATTTTTGAGTCAAAAGGTAGAAAATTCATAGAATACGGCTTGTGGATCTCCACGCCATCTTGGTGACGTCACGATACACTTTCTCATGGCATTTAAAACGGTATAAAACCCTAAGGTTAATGTACTAGTTTTGTAAGCATGTACTAGTTTTGTATAGAAATACATTACGAGAGCATTGTTTTTTCCGGGTTTGCAGCATGCATCATGAAGATTTCTTTTTTGGTAAATTTTTAATTCATGCATTACTGATCGGAAATATGTCTCCCAATGTTTAATTGTGTCTAACCTATATATATTTATTTTAAAGAAATTTTTCATCGTAAATGAAATAAAACGACAGAAAGCAGTAGAGTGTTTTTCTAAGCATTAAAGTAGTGAATGCATACATTTTATTATTTTAGGGATTTACAAAATTCACGTTTGGTTTATATGCATATATTTTATTTGTTTTTTCACTCCATGTCACATATTCAATTATTCTGCAAATAGAAATCGTGAGTTTGATGCTTTAGATGAATTTTTAACCAGTGAGGGCTGACATTTGCATTTTCCCCTTATGTCTCGAACTTTACTGGTTTTATTTATTTATGCATTGGTTTTATTTATTTGAACTTTAGGTTATTAATAAGAGAACAAACGTCATTATAGCCCAAATTTCAGAAAACATATTTCGGGACAAGAGGAATTCTTTTATCAATGAATAGAGTTGTACGCATCTGGATGCAAGTAATTCGAGTGATTTACACTCATTTGGATTACTTACATTTTTTAGGTAAATTCTTTACGCATTGATAAAGGGGTTCCTTTTAATTCCAAAACAGTGTATGGAGTAATTTTTGCAACTTGCACTATAAGAACGTTGGTCCGCTCATTAATTTTTTACCACTCAAAAGTAAACTTTGGACTTCATATTATGTCTAGATTATGCCTTTAATTTTTTTTTTTTTTGTTCTGAGACGTTTAAATTTTTTATGCTTGCATAGAATGATAAAGTTAAAAGTGGAATGAGTGAGAGAAATTCTATATTACAAATCTAGTAATGTACCTTTTTAAAATTAAACTCGCGCCACATGAACAAGGGTTACAATTGAAATATTTAAAAGGAAGGGAGACTTCCCTCTAAGATTGTTGTTGATTCTCCACGCGTTCATGAGTACACCCATTTTGTACACCTATAGTCTTAAAACATAGAAAAGTAAATAGACTATCTAAGGGACCGTTCATAAATGATGTCAAGCTCTTTTCCGATATATTTGACCCCCTCCCCCCTTTGTCACAAAATGTCACAGTTCAACGGACCCCCTTCCCCCCTATGTCACATGTCACGCTATGTTGAAAAGCCTGATGTCACACTTCTTGTTATCCCCTCCCCTCATCACACTTTGTCACAATTTCACGAACCCCCGTCTCCCCTCGAAGCGTGACATCATTTAGGAATGTCCCCTAAAGCGTATTTCTGATTTCTAATTTAAAAGTGGGGAAACATTAATTTAAGTAAAATCAGGTTACAGAAAATCAGAGAATCCGAAAGCTTTTGGTAGATTTCATCGAAGAAATGCCGGTTGGTTGCAAAGTCTTGGTATTAAAAATTGTGAATATTCAGTGTAGTCCAGAAAAAAAAGAAAAAAGAGGTGAGAGGGGGGAGGCTTACAGATAAGAGCATAAGTTATTGTGATGAAATAGTGGTGGGGGAGGGGGCTTTTGAAAAGTGGAGTGACGATCGTGTAAAATAAAAAAGTTTTCGGACGGTCCTCCCCCCCCCCCCCCGACTGAGAATACTCATTGCTTTTTGTTGTCAAGGAGTATGCCATCTAAATAAAAAGGTTTAAAGGGATATTTAAAGAAAAATTGCTCTTATCCAGGGGCGTCCATGAGGGAAGTTCATGGCGTAGACTGCGTCATTACATTTTTTGATGAAATTTTTGACACCCCCTGGACAGGGGGATATGCTTTCATCGAGTTTTAGCCCTTTTGGGTGGTTGTCTTTTTGGGGGGACTTCGTACCTATTAGTATGCACCATCTTGCTTAGGGGGTTGGCAACCATGTATTGTCAGTTACAAGTTTTAAAAATAACCTTGATAACTCTGAACTGCATATAATGAAGCGTTTTAAGTAATTATTTTTAATTTCTCATTTATTGTACTTAATTGTAATATTCGAAAATATTTCCCCTTGATTGTTTATTTTATTGAATCGTTTTCTTTTACAAAGGCCTAATCTTTGACCTTTCTTACTTAATATTTTAGGATTTTAATCTAAATATTTAACTAGTGTAATTGCTTTAGATGAGACCAGCAAAAAAAAATATCGCTACTCTAATATGGTAATCCATCTGTTGAAGTTAACTGAAGTCAGCTATACTATAGAATGCAATATTAGTTATTAGTATTATGCTATTAGTCTGTCAATAACAATAAAAAATTGCTGCATTAATCATTTACTTAATTACATAATTGTTCAACTAATCTTTATTTGTTAAGTCACTTCACAACCTAACTGTTCCACTTTCCTGTAATAATTAAATTTACAATAAATGGAATTGAAATAATTCAATTAACACAAATATTGAAAATAACTTTATTAATCATAATCTATGTCATTTTTCTTTTAACTGCTGTTATTTAATAGTATTAACATGAATGTATTGGAAATTGCTTAATAATAAAGTAACTAATAACCATTTAAAGACTATTCAATACCGCTTTCAAAAACCTGCTAGCCAATTTATTTGTGCTACACAATGTGAAAGGATAAATGTATTTCAGAAAATTATGCGCAATTATTGTCGTTCAAAATAAAATAAATCTGAAAGCATAATATGATCAGCCAATTGCGAAGAAAATTTCCTCTGTGTTCATTATATTTTAAAGTATACGTATGTATGAAAAGTTGTATCTTAACGAGCAGCTTCAAAGTCTGCATGTGTGCCAAAGAAACGATCTTTTTATTTTTTCCTCTGTATTAAAAGCGTTTTAATGGCAAATACATAACCCTGCAACGTATTTTGATAGTTACTTTTGCCCTCAACACTTAAATGTTTATTTTTCTTGAAATTCAAGCCTTTAACGTGATGATATTGCAATGGTTAGACCTTTAAATCCTCGCTTTTAAGTACATGCTAACAGCGCCAATTGATTGAAGTGGCAGAAAATGTAAGATCTGCTTGCACGTACTTTTTCGCCCGTTTGGATGGACAGCCGCTATATGATCGCAGGTAGCCATGAATTCACACTACAAAGGTTCTGCGGGCAGTAGGTTTCAGCCAATGGTTGCAAGGCGTAAGCTCTGTACATGAGCTGTTGCAGCCAATTAGAGCTTGCCGGAAGAGGGCGCTTTGTGATGCTGAATTGTATGTAAGAAGCCAAGGCAGTTTGAAAAATAAATAAGTTGTTGAACGTACGCTGTGTTGTTGAAAAGAAAATGATTCTTCGGCCACTGGTTGAGGCGAGAGCGACTATCGGTGTTTTTCTCAAGCTAGGTCGACTGGAGTACAGGTCGTGCTTGCGAATCGGTGTTTCGTGGTATCTTATGCGGTGTATTTTTTCGTTCTAGATCTGCTTTGAATCAGCATAAAAGCTTTTTATTTAAGAAGCATTTTGTTTTATGTTACGCTAGGAAAAGTGGCTTGCGTGCCCGAGTTTTTATGTGAAAGCGACATAACCGTTGGCTTTTGTGGCGGTTTTCTGCAGTGAGGAGGTGCCGGTCCTTGGGCATGGCGTCCTTTTCGCAGAATCCTGTTAACGACTTCCAGTTGCCGGACGATGTGGACTCCGGAAGCGAATTCCTCTCCAGCGACAACAATCCCAAGCCTGCAGCCTCGCCTAATAAGAAGGAAAAAGAAAAAAACGGTGGCTGCCAGCAACCCAGATGTGAGAAAACATCCCTTTCTTATTCTGTGTGAGCTGGAAGGTATCGCCCCCTTTAAGATTGTTAACGATCTAATTCTTAGAGCAACGGATGACTTAGATTATCAAAAAATTGAGGATAAATTTCATAGAGTATTAGAGAGTAAAAGTAATCTTGTTTTAACCTATGACGACGAACTAAAATTATATGAACAAAAATTTAACCATGCCTACTTTACCCTTAATAAGGCTAGAAATACTTTTCTGATTCAAAAGGGCATTGAAACTGATAAAACATGCAAAAGGCTCCAAGCCGATAGCGCTAGAAAAGATGAGAGGATTGCAAAATTGCTCGAAGAGCAAGATAGAATAAAAAAATCCCAGGAAGAATTAAAACTCCTAGTTGAAAAACTCTCGCGGAAAAATGAGCCTAATATTGAATACCCCAGCCTTGACTACTCCCAACCTAAAAGGACAAATTCGAACTGGAAGGCGGCACATGATGGCTCCTTACCAATGAACATTGAAATAGAATTAAGCAATCCGAACGATAATTTAGAAGAAGAATATTACGAAATGGAGGATGAGGATTCAAATGAAATAATAAACGACAGACCCTCCCAAAGCAAGAAAAGGCCCGCTTCTAATATAGATAGCACCCCTGAAAAGGGCGCGAAAAAAAAAAACCCTACGCGAAAACCCTGAAAACCCTAATGTTAATCTCGAGTATCAGAGCCCTGAGAAAAACAAAGCCCCCCCCCCCATTACCTTTGTGGATATAGAAGATCCGACCCCTGTACTTAAAGAGCTTAGCGATCTCATTGGCACTAAAATAATCGGCACTTATAAGAGAAATAAAGAATTAGTAGTAGAAACGAAAAATCCCCTATATTACAGAAAGATTAAAAACTACGCCGACAATCAAAATTATAAATCTCATACAAGGCAATTACATCAGGATAAAGCCATCCAGGTAGTAATTAGAGGCCTACCTATCAATTACGATGCTGATGCGATCATTAGCGAAATAGAAGAAAAAGGTCTCACCATTGCTAAAATAAACCAGATGACAAGGGGTAAACTTAAAGATAAGCTCCCACTTTTCGTCCTACACCTCCCAAAAAACAACGAAAAAAACAAAGAAATCTACAACCTGGAGACACTCTCATACTACAAAGTTCGTGTCGAGCACTTAAGGAAAACCCAGCACATCTCGCAGTGTTACCGGTGTCAGCGCTTTGGGCACAGTTCCCACATGTGTACATTAGACGTAGTCTGCCTGATCTGTGCCAAATCCCATTGGACGAGAGAATGTGACCGCCCAAAAGATGAAAAGCCGACTTGTGCGAACTGCAAAGGGGATCACTTGGCGAACCAGTGTCGAATGTGCAAAGAGACCTAACCCGGGAAGTAAAGCTGCAAAAATATTTCAAAACTCGAACTTGAAAAACCCAACTACCTATGCATCAACAGCTAGCAAAGGTTTATCTGAACCCCCAAACAAACCACCCACAAACTCAATCGAAGCTATCGCAACCCTCCCCCTAACAATTGCCAGCATGATGAGCGACCTTCAAATATTAGTTAAAAATCTGAATACCTACCTCGAAAAGCATAATAATGGCCAGAATTAGTTCCCTTACTATTGTTTCTTGGAACGCAAACGGGCTCTCTCCCACCAAAATTGACGAGCTGGAGAACTTTATCGTAAAGCATTCTCCAGACCTTGTTCTTATTCAAGAAACCAACCTAAAACCTGGACTCAGACTCCGTAGTATCCCCAACTTCACTTCTTATAGAAACGACAGAGGTATAGGCCGCGGTGGTGGCACAGCTATTTTTGCTAGACGTGGACTCGAAACTAGCGAGGTTAAATTCCACACGAGTAGTTTTGAAAATACTACTATCACGCTCAAAATCAGCGAAAATGACCATATAACAATTTCCTCTATCTATGCTCCCCCCAGCTCGGCTAGCATTGACGCTAACGAGCTCCAGCAGATTGGTCGTATTAACTTTTCGACTATACTCTTTGGGGACTTCAATGCAAAACATCCTGATTGGAGTTTTAGCAGAAAAAACCTCCGAGGAACTAATCTGAGGAAATTTAGCGCAGATTTCGAGTATCACATTCAAGCCCCAAACTCCCCCACCCATTTTGGTCCCTGGGAACCCACTACTCTCGACATAGCTCTTACAAAAACCAGAAATTGGCCCTATGCAATTAATGCGTACCCCGAACTATCTTCGGATCATAATCCGGTAATTCTAACATACAACCTAAACTACCAGATTCCCAGAAAAGAGAAGAAATGCCTTACCACAAATTGGAGCAAATATACCAATCTAATTTACGAAAAAATTGAGGGCAATCCCCAACTAACCAATAGCTCAGATATTGAAAATTACGTGGAAAAGTTCACCGAAGCTCTGGTAAGTTCCTTCAACGAGGCCACTATCTCCCGGGGTATTGACAGCGTTCCGATACGCCTCCCCCCCCCCTATGCACGCATCCTCATAATTAAAAAAAATAGAATAAAAAAACGGTGGCAACAAACCTATGACCCTACCCTCAAAACAGAGTTAAACCGGCTTCAAAAAATGATCAAGTTCATAACGAGGCAGTACAAAGAAAACAGATGGACGGAATTCATCGAAAGCCTGGCCCCAGAAACTGGCTCACTTTATAAATTAGCGAAAGCTTTTGAAAAGCCATTCAAACCTATCCCATCAATCCACCATAACGGCAGAATACACAGCACTGACACAGAAAAGGCCGAAACTCTCGCCGAAGCATTTGAAGAAAATTTTCAACATATTCCACCCCCCCCCCCGACGACCCCTTTTGCAACCATGTGTCTGAAGAAATTGTTGACTATGTTGAAACTCTCCACCCCCAAAGCGATATAAAACTCGCAACTCCTAAAGAAATTGCCGATTTCATAAAAAATAGTAAAAACAAAAAAGCACCAGGTCTAGATAAAATATCAAACAAGATGCTGAAAAATATTCCAATTAATGCTCTTACGTGCCTCACCAAAATTATAAACAGTTCACTAAAAATGTCTTATTTCCCAAAACTATGGAAAATTTCAAAGATCACCCCAATACATAAAGCTAGCAACGACTCAAGGAACAGGCAAAGCTATAGGCCAATAAGCCTCACATCGCACATCTCAAAAATCTTTGAAAAAGTGATCAAAACCAGGCTTGAAACCCATATTGACGAACATAATATTTTACCACCGGAGCAATTCGGCTTTAGACCCAACCATAGTACAATTCATCAGTTAATTAGGGTAATAAACACGATCACCGAAGGTTTAAACCGGAGTAAAACAACAGTTGGAGTTTTTCTTGACCTACAGAAAGCGTTTGACAAGGTCTGGCATGACGGAATTATTTTTAAACTAATACAGTTAAACTTCCCGAGCTATCTCATAAAATTGATGATTAATTACTTAGAAGGACGCACTTTCCAAGTCCAAATTAACGATTCCCTTTCGTCTGTAAAGCAAATCAATAGTAGTGTACCTCAAGGGGCAGTTTTATCGCCCCTATTATTCAACGTTTACACTGCAGATTTTCCTACCAGCGTTAGGACTACCACTGCCCTCTTTGCAGATGACGCAGCGATCATCATCAAACAAAGAAAGAAAACCCTTGTCAAAAAGTATGCACAAGAGCACCTCCAAAATATAACAGACTGGTGTCAAAAGTGGAAATTAAAACTTAATCCGAGCAAAACAATAGCGATCCATTTCAAAAAAAATAAAAAGAAAAAGGGACCAGAGAACCTTGAAATAATGGGTAACAGGCTAAGCTACAGACACGAAGCTAGCTACCTTGGTATTACGATAGATTCTGGACTTTACTATAATAAGCATATTACAAATAAATTAAATAATGCTAAGCATAAAATGAACCTCTTAAGACCCCTCTTAGGGTATTACAGTAAGTTATCGCTAAAGAATAAACTTCTTATATACAACCAAATACTGAAGCCCACAATCCTTTACGTCACCCCTGTGTGGGGCCACGCAGCTCGCACGACCATAATTGGTATTCAAAGAATGCAGAACAAAATCTTGCGACAAATTTCAGGCGCTCGCTGGTTCGAAAAAGGAAAAGCGATCCACAAAGAGCTCAAAACTGATTCAATCTCAAGATTGATTATTAAAAACGCCACAAGACTTTATAACATCTTCCTCAACCACCATAATGAAGAAGTCCGCAACCAAATTACGTATAGAAACTTAAATCATAAGTACCCGTACCCTGCGCACTCGTGCTACCTTGACTATGATTCTTTAAGTACAAAAAATAACCCCTTACCTAACCCCCAACTCAACCCGGCTCTTCACGCGGCCACCTGATTTTTTCCTATTTCGTCGCTCTGTCGTTCAAAAATAATTTGAAGAAAATAAAATTTTGAAAAAAAAAAAAAAATAGAAAAACATACAAAAACCACTTGCTGTGAGATTTTACTTGGAGCCTTTCCATAACTAATTTAATTCTAACAACAAAAGGTTTTAAAAAAAAAAAAAGGGATTTATATGTTGCATATATTTGGAAAATCCAAAAAATTACTAGGAGAAAAAAAAATATATATATATATATATTTATATATATATATATATATATAAAATTTTTAAAAAAATGTACAAATATATCTTTTAGTAGTAGCTATTAATTGCTTGATTTAATTGATTAACCCCTCGTCCATGACTTAGACTATTTTTGCCCTTCGGGGACAAGGAAGTAAGAAACTACTTGATAGATACCCTCCGATGTTTGCTCACACGGAACCTGGGTAAAAGGCCCCTCCGGGGCCTGACGGCCCGCCCAAAATCTAAGTTATGATGATGACGCTGTGTTGTTAACGTTTGAACTCACTTCTACGAACCAACGAATTTCGAAATTATCAAATGGTGCCGAAACACCGCGAATTTTAGATTGAAGTGAGTAAAGAATTATTGAGTTTGAAAAAATTTTACAAGGTAAGCAAATTCTGAATCATGATGGAGTCCTTGGAAAAATGTGTTAAGAAGCGCACTTCGCTTAGAGGAGCTACCACCAGAGTAATTAAAAAGATAGAAGCCTTAATAAGCCAAGAAATATCGGACATTGATGTTATTGAACTAACACTCGAGTTATTTATTGAAAAGGAAGGTTTAAAAAAGCTAAATAGCGTAATAGAAGATATAATGAATGATGAAAAACAATTAGAAGCAGAAATACTTAACACTGAAAAGTATGAAGATGATATTTTGATGTGTAAAGCCCAGGTAAACAAGTATCTCAAGAAATTACGAGCTGATACTAATGCAAGAACTGATCCCGTGAATTCGAACCCTTCTGGATTAAATGTTTCTACCTCTGTCAAACTTCCACTGTTAGTGATAGAGAAATTTAACGGAAATATCTGCAAATGGCCCAATTTTTGGGCACAGTTTAAGAGTAGTATCCATGATAATATATCCTTGCATGATGTTGAAAAGTTTAATTATTTAAAATCGTATTTGTTAGGGGATGCAGAAACTGCAATTTCAGGCTTGTCCATTGAAGCAAACAATTATGAAAAAGCTATCGATATTTTAAAATCTCGCTTTGGGATAAAGGAATTAATTATAGATAGGCATATGTCTAACCTGCTAGGTTTAGTACCGTGCAAAAGTTCAAGAGATGTATATTCTTTACGCAAATTATATGATACTTGCTCGGTCGAAATAAGCGCTTGGTATTCAGCCCGACTCTTATGGTGTACTGTTATTTCCTGTTTTGATTAAATGTATTCCAAATGATATTTTTTTAGATTTTAACAGATCTCATGATTCAGAACAAAATAAAGTTTCAGATTTATTACAGTTCTTCAAAAAAGAAGTAGAATCAAGGGAAACTAACTTTATCTAAAACTAAATTTGATGATTATAGGAATACAAACACTTACGAAAGCGAATTTCAGAGACCGAAAAGGTTTAATGGGTATGATTATAAAAATAGGGAAATAAGATCTTCAACTACTGCATTGAATACTGTTACTGAAAAATTTTGCGTGTTTTGTAATAGGATATGTAATCATTTATCGGATGAGTGCAATAAATTTAGTATAGATGAGAAAAAGGGCATTTTGAAACAAAACGGAAGATGTTTCTTATGTTATATAAAATATCACTTTAAGAAATTGTGTAGGTCCAAAATTGAATGTAACGTGTCATAAAAAACAAAGCCACCGTAGGGGTTTATGTGAACAAGCTTATCCTGGGAATGAATTAAACAGTCAGTCTAAAAATAGAGTAAATAATTCCGAAGCAGTATTGACATCTGTTATTCCTCATCCTAGGGAATTTGAGAAACATAAACAAATTGTTTTTCTTCAAACTTTTCGAGCTATAATAGTTGATCCGGAGTGTAAATTGAAAATACACTGTCGCTGTCTTTTTGATCCGGGAAGCCAACGAAGTTTTATTCATGAAAGAAATTAAATTTGCCATCAATTGCTAATGAAAAATTAAGTTTACACGCTTTTGGTAATAGTACTACTCCAATTAACGTTAAAAGACCTCGAGTGAAATTTTCTTTGCGTAATGTAGAAGACGAAAATAAGTGGTTAAATATTGAAGCATTAGAATCCCCAGAAATATGTAATACGTTAATAGATGTACCTAATGAAGAATTGCGTAAACAAATTCAGTCTTTGGGCATTAAATTGTCAGATTGCGGAGAAGAATATAGGGATAATGACATTGATATTTTAATTGGTTCGGATTACTTTTGGAAGATAGTTTCTGGTACAACGAAGCGTTTAAATGAAAAAGTAATGTTAATTGATACTTTAATGGGATGGATAATTCATGGTCCTGTTTCTAACTTTAAATTTGAAACGTCATCTATTGGAGTGTTGAGAGCTATTGTGACGAATGATCAAGATGACGAATTATCAACGCAGTTAAAAGCCTTTTGGGAGTTGGAGTCTTTGGGAATCCAAAATAATGTATCTAAACGATCTATTTCAAATGAAGAAGCTCTTCGAAAATTTGAAGAAACTTTGACTTTTAAGGAAAGTCGATATGTAGTTGAATTTCCGTGGAAACACGATGTTAGCAACTTGGTTAATAATTACGATAATGCTCGAAAACGACTAAATTCACTGATTAGAAGATTTTATAAAGACCCTTCGCTGTATATTGAATATAAAGCTGTAATTGATGAGTACATTAAACTGGGAATTGTGGAAGAGGTTAATGAGAATTGTGATACAGGGCAGATTACGTATTATTTACCGCATTCTCCCGTTATACGAAAGGATAAAGATACAACCAAGTTGAGGATTGTATTCGATGGCTCATCGCATTCCCCTCATGCTCCTTCACTAAATGAATTGTTGCACGCAGGACCACACCTTAACCCCGATATTTTAAATTTAATTTCAGAATTTCGATTCCATAGAATCGTATTTGTTGCAGACATAGAAAAGGCATTTTTAAACATTGGCCTTGCAGAGACTGGTCGTGATGTAGTCCGGTTTTTATGGATTGATGATTTATTAGATGATCTGTCGCAAATAGTACCGAGAGTGTTCAGACTAACTAGGGTACTTTTTGGCGTTACTGCTAGTCCCTTTTTGTTAGCTAGGTCAGCTATCATTGTTGGACTGATAGTAATGTTGTACTCTGTTGGATCAGAAGTTCTTCTGGTAAGTGGAAACCATTTATAGAAAACCGAGTTCTTGAAATCCAGTCTTTAACGGAACCGAGCATTTGGCAGCATTGCCCGGGTCAGAAAAATCCTGCTGATGTAATAACGAGAGGAAAAAGCATTTCTGATATGAAAAAAAGTGAATTATGGTTAACGGGGCCAGAATGGTTAAAGAATGAAGAAAACTGGCCAAAACCAACATCTATGGATCTTAACGGTGAAGCCTTAAACTTGGAAAGCGAAAAAACGAGATTTCATTATTGGCTATGGTTGAGGATGATCTATTTGATTTGAAGCGATACCGAAGTTACAGAAAAACTCTAAGAGTAACAGCTTATATAAAAAGATTTATTCACAATGCAAAAAATACAGATAAAGGAACTGGTTCTTTAAGTGTTGATGAAGCTGAGCTTTATTGGATTAGGAATGCACAAGAATCTACTTTCCTCTCGGAAAAAATGGCGTTAATGAAGGGTGAAGAAATAGCTAATAGTTCTAAAATTAAATGCTATAATCCGTTTTTGGATGAGAAGAATGTACTGAGACTGGGCGGAAGATTACAGTTTTCAGACTTGACAGAGGAAGAGAAGCATCCAATTTTATTATCAAATAACAATGAAATTACGAAATTATTAATTTATGATAGCCATGAAAAAGTTGCTCATTGTGGTTTAGCCGCAACTTTAACAAACCTCCGAGAGCGATTTTGGATATTGAAAGCGACGAAAATTGCAAAAAACGTCATTAGGAAGTGTCTGATTTGTAAAAAATATCGCGCAAAACCATTTTATGAAGTTACAGCTCCTTTGCCAGCAGATCGCATCATGAAGTCTGCCGCCTTCGAAGTGTCGGCAGTGGACTTTGCGGGAGCCATATACATTAAGGATAAACAAACGACACGAAAGGCATACATTCGTTTGTTTACTTGTGCTACGAGTCGTGCGGTACACCTTGAACTTGTACTGGATCTTAGAACGGAGACTTTTATTTTGGCTTTTAAACGATTTATCAACCGTCGAGGAATGATTCGAACGATTTATTCTGATAATTCTACTACTTTTAAAAGAGCGGAAAAGGAATTAGAACATTGGAGTAAGCTTGATCAGTCAAAATTGCAAGATTATTTCAGCAGTGGAAAAATTGAATGGAAGTACATTGCTCCCCTAGCTGCCTGGTGGGAATGGTTTTGGGAACGGATGGTTCGAACAGTCAAAACTTGTTTAAAGAAGATATTGGGCAAAGCGCTATTATCTTATGAAGAAGTGAACACAGTACTGACGGAAGTTGAGGCTGTCGTAAATTCAAGACCCTTGACCTTTGTGTACGATGATGCTATGGAACCTTCTCCGTTGACACCCTCGCATCTCTTAATAGGGAGACGTTTGATTTCACTTCCTGCAAGAACTCTTCCATGCAACTCATCTTCGAGTGATTTGCGTAAAAGACTGAAATACCAACGTTGATCGAGCACTTTTGGCGAAGGTGGAAAGAACAGTATTTATTAACCTTGAGATCTAGTCATTCGGTTTCATCTGTTCATACTCCAAGTATACAAATTGATGATATTGTGCTCTTACGTGGATCTCGTGAACCTCGACACATGTGGAAAATGGGTAAGGTAACAGAAGTGTTTAACGGACGCGATGGAAACATAAGGTCATGCTACGTTAAAACATCAACAGGACTGTTGAAACGTCCGGTCCAACTTCTGTATAAACTGGAAATTAATGACTGAATTTTTGAGTAGAATTTATTGTGATTAATCATGTTTTTAAGTTCTTTTTCAGTGTTTAATTGATTTGTTATGTTATTAATTGTTTTAAGTATGTTTGAAGTTAATATTTACACTGGAGTTAAAATTGTGTGCAATTTAAGATAGTTTGTATTTTTAAGAATAACAAGAATTTTAATTGGATTAATAAGAATTTCAGTAAAAATATTAAGAATTTCAGTAAGAATATTAAGAATTTCAGTAAGAATATTAAGAATTTCAGTAAGAATATTAAGAATTTTAGTAAGAATATTGAGAATTTTAATAAGAAGAATAGAATTTTAATATTGATATAAAATTTGGTTGTTGTCTAAATATAACTATGCAGATGAACATTCTGTTCATCGGGGGGGAGTCTATTGCAGCCAATTACAGATTGCCGGAAGAGGGCGCTTTGTGATGCTGAATTGTGTGTAAGAAGCCAAGGCAGTTTGAAAAATAAATAAGTTGTTGAACGTACGCTGTGTTGTTAATGTTTGAACTCACTTCTACGAACCAACGAATTTCGAAATTATCATGAGCCAATAATGGGATGCCTTCGTCATTTGACTGCTCTGTATTTAGACGTCGATTTCAGAAGCAGACGATGCATTTAATAAAGTGGAATTTTCATTCGGTTTCAGCAGCGATTTCATTTCATAAAGTGTCGGGCAGAGATAAATGTTTGTTTAATATTGATATGCATATTGCATAAAAAGAAAATTCTGTTTATTTTCAACAAACATAAATAATATCATTACTTCATCGGTCTTGTCAATGAGCTTAATAAATGACAGAAAATACAGTAATTTTAAGTTTTGCACACAGCAATAAGTTTGCATGTTCGCAGAAATGTTAAGCGTTTTACTGAAGGTAATACACATAATATGAATTAGAGGATTAGGATTAAGCAAATAGTAAAAAACGTTCGATTCATACGCGAGCATTGGTGCAATTAATTGTAAATAGATGCACAAAAATGCTACTGATTTTGTCAGGCGAAAATGATACACAAATCCTTTTCGTTCTTGATTTAAAATCAATGCTTAGATGAAATGTAAATTTTCTGTTTAGAAAAAAAAATTATATATCTAACAATTATTTTTTTTAAAAAGATCAGATCTAGAAACTAAAAGATAAAATTGAATTGTTTTATTTGCGCTAGAATTAAATATTTCTTCAAAATGAGCTGTAAATCACTTTATATAATCAAGTGTGGCATTGTTATAACACTTAAATTCCCTGTTAGCTTTCCTATTTTTTTCCTAATAAATATGCAAGCATGAGACAACTTTTAGAAATCCTAAAAAAGGCAGTTTACTATATTGTGACCCTGCTAACTGTAAAAAGCATTTCTAAAATAAGAATATTGTCCCTTGCATTTTGAAACCTGTATACTAACTACAAAGAGTATAACATACAGACGATACACTTTATCCAATGCGTAAAAAAATTGTGCCTTTGACACTAAATATTAATAAGAAATGCAAAATGCTTTTATAAAAGTAATATGCTTATGCTAATAAATACAAATCTCATAAGAAAAACATTGTCTTTTTATTTTCCTCTTTCAAATAACTCAACAGTGTGCACATTAATTCTGTACTCGCACATTAAAGTCACAAAACAAAATTTTGAAGGAAGAATTTATTGAAGTACTTAATCATAATACTGAAACCAAAGAACATTACAAGATTTTGATCATACATAATTACATATACCAATAATTTGAAGACAATATGGGCAGAAGAAGTACAATTTCAATATTTCAGCCTGTACAAGTCAAACCAGTCTTTTCCATAACATCTGTAAAAAAAAATTTGGTATTGCAAAAAGGTATTGTAACGAACTTTTATAACTTGACTGAATTGATTATTTTTGACTGTTTTTAAGTGAGATAAAGATTATTTATTCACGTTTACCAAACGTACATTATGTGTAAGTAGCATACATTACCCCGCTCGTACTGGATTGAGCTTTGATTAGCTCAAAAATATACCCAAAAATTATTTTACGTGCAATTTCAACGAAATTTTTGGATTGTAAAAACAATATAGGACATGACACTTGTAGAGGCAAGGGCGGCAAAAACTGTACAGCCTATACCTTGAAAATTTGTAAATCCGCCACTGCTAGCTGGGCTGTGACATAGTCTTTACAAATATAACATATGCAGAAAACATTTTCCAACAAGTTGTTTTCCAGGAATTAAAAAACAGTATTGAAAATATAATTTAAATTCGGTTGCACATGAATTATTAATTTGGCCACAATTTACAATGATTGAATATGATTTGTGAATTTTACAAAAGAAAACTTTGCAAAATGTATTGTTTTAAGATACAATCACTTTTACAATTCTAACTAACTGACTCAATGGCACAACAGCCCAATGGGGGCCATAACCTACTGAGCCCATCCCAGCTTTCGAGACCAAGGGCCCTAGGAGGGAGAAGCAGATGTTCCGATCAAGTGACGATTTGACACAGAATTCCCAGTGTTAGTTCCCAAGTGAGCATTGGTCCCCATTTATCGAATCCACTGGAGCGATGAAAGGCTGAGTCCCGGCCCAGCCCAGGAATCGAATTCCGGACCTTTGGCATGATAGCTCAAAAGGTTACCACTCAGCCTCCATTATCATCCCAATGAACAATTTGACAATTACAAGTCGATAATAATGAGCCGGTGCTGTGTGGTCACCCGGATTGCCCAGTCAAAGATCCGCACCTAGTTTTGACAATTTATGTTACAAATACACATGTATTATTGACACCTACATATGGAATGTATGAATTACAATAGTGTCGATTTTTTATTCTCGCTTTTGCTTTTGGTGTAGTTTTTCACTTTCTTGTGTTATGTAATAAATGTGTATTATCAGTCCACAACTATATGAAATACTACAAGTGAATTTTTGTCCATGAAGCATGCAAAATTGAAGATATGTATATGTTTCAAACCGACAATATTGATCATGTGATACGTATAAGATTAAAAAATAAGTAATAATGCATGAACATAATAAATAACACAAGCATTAAATAATTATGGTTTAATGTAACTATATTAAAACTCACTCCTCCTAGTCTAGGGATAAAATTGGTTTGGATGTGAAGTTAAGGGTCAATACTCATTAAAAAATGTGCAAGCAAAATATAGAACAAAGAATACTATTTTATTTCATCACAATTTCTACAAAAACTGAACCAAAAACAATTCTCCCCAACTACAAGTCTAAAAATATACTTACATGTATAAAAATACTGAGTAGATGTACCAAATGGTCAGTTGTGCATCTTTAATCAAAAAAAGGCAACCCACAGCAATGCCAGTGTCCAAAAAAGTTATTTCCCAGGTAAAAAAAGCTGCAAAAAAAAAAAAAAAAGGCAAATAAGAAAGCATGTTGATGATCGTAAGTGAAGCACCACACACAGCAATTAATTTACGAGTATTCTGGAATTTATCAGTTATATAGGCAGTAGTGCATAGTGCTGGAAAAAACTTGGGGAATGCTTATAGATACAAGCATAAATTATCGACATCAAAAGCTCAGAGGGGATGCTTGTGTTAAAACTTTAAAAAACAAGGGAGAGAAAAGGGTGTTTTAAAGTATATATATGGGGGTACACCGTCCTCCTTCGATTACACCTGTGGTTATAGAGCCCACATTGACACTGATCTATAGAATTGTTACCAACATGAATTCATTAGTTGAGGTGTTAGTTAATATTCCGATACGAAAAAACAATATATTAATTGCACTTTAATTACATTTGATTTGGCAATGTTTTTGCATCTGGGTAGCATGGATCCTATAATTAGGTTTACCCAACAGGTCTAACCCAGAACAAATTAGTGATCAACTTGTTTTACTATTAAATTTTGATGTCGTTAAAGTTTACATTGATTTTGGAGAAGCAACTCAGGTACTCAGGCTTGCCTGCATGTAACCTCAGCTTGTTTATTGTAGGAACTACGTTTTAATATACCAATAAAGAAACGAATATAAATTAAAACTTTTTAAACATTTAAGTAGCAAACTAAATTAAAATGCAAATTTTCTTCACAGTCTGACATGAAATCACCTCGACAAATAACAATGTTAATAAAAATGATTTGTAAACAAAACAAATCTGTTGACAGAGTGATCTTTTAACCTGTAAATTATGAACTGAAAGTGATCTTTCATACAATGGATCTGACTTGTTGACGAAGTTATGTCAATGAATCCAACTGACAGCTAACTAGTTATGTTTATGATATTGGCGATAAGTGTTTTATATTTTTACAAAAGAAATGAATAAATAAATGTCCAGTGCAATAAGCGAAATATTAAATTCGAGCAACAAATAAATATTAATACGCAAATGTGGTACCGTAGTAGAAATGTAAAATTTTCTAAAATAAAAATGCAAATAAAGTAGCGCCGAAACATTAAATGCACTAGCTACACTTTTCAAACTCTACGCTTTGTTACTTACTATTATTACATTATTTTTCTCACGTGATTAATAAATCAAATTGAAAATAGAAGATGCTAAGAAACCAATTTTAAACGCAGTATTGTGTATTACAAAATAAAACAGCACATTACTCTTAATGCTTTAATATAAGTGCTTGTGCTGCACAGAAATAGTAATAATTATAAATCACTCACTTGGGATTCTAACAGATCTAAGGAACCGGACCTGCCAAATGGAAACATAACAACAGCAACAATTATGGCAACCTCGCCAAGGGTTAAAAAGAAAGCATGCCAAGTATTACACCGCGTTTTTCGTGGTGGTATCGAATTCGAATTGAAGTACATTTATTTTCCAGTTCGTGTGCTTAATCTCGTTACTCGCTTATGAGCTGTCGTCCAATATGACAGATAGCACAAGACAACACATGAAAGATTCTTATTACATCACAAAGAGAGGAAATAACAGAAATACAACCAGGGCAAGGTGGGAATCGAACCCACGACCTCGTTACTGCGCTCAAGCAGCGGGCGGAAACTGGTACTAAGACCGCTCGGCCACCGAGGCCCCACGTGGTGGTATTTTTTCCCGCCTTGTAGGCTTGTGTGTATATTGTATCATTGTATGTGTAATTATTTCATGTATTTCGCATAGTAATATAGAAAACTAATCTTTTTTACACTAGTAATTTTATTTTCTTCTACTACAAATTTAACATTGTGCTATCCATTGTTAGTTTGTTTTCAAATTACAAATTTTATTTTGTTCCTGTTGTGAATATAGTAATTGCAGTTTTTATACTTACGTCCATTTATTATCTGTGCTATGTTAACATTTCTTCTCTGCTGATTTCTGTTATTTGTTGATGATTTGCTTAATAAATTACTAAAAACGACCTTATTTATTAGAATTATTGTGTAATGTGTTTTAATGCGTGATCATATGTACGTTTTTTCTGTATTTATTTAATAATTAAGTTTTACAGTTACATTGCTACGAATCATGGAAAAAAGCACAGATAGTGAGTGAGGAAACTATGATGTGAGAGCATTTTTCTTACCTACATATGGTTACTTTCAAATAATATGAAATCTATGAAGACTTTTTGCATCAAATAAAGACTTTGAACTTGTAAGTACATTTAGAGTAATAATAATGTATTATGAATCATTCTTTAAATAAGCTGAAAGTAATAATTTCCGTGGTATCCGTTTTGGCACGCAGTGGGGGGTCAGGGAAAGGGGTCAAGCTCCCAAGGGAGGATTAACACGATACTGCTTCCTTGGGGGTAGCGCTGAAAACCCAAACCTCGACCAGCGTCGTTTTGCAAAGCAGGAAAAGTTGGCGGGGTAATTTTAGTGGGAACTTTTTACTGAGGGTTGCTTTTACCCCCTTTTTTTAACTGCACGTGTTAACTTTTGTCTATTCTCGCCTATCCAGCTCTGTTCTCGACCTACTAAATAAAATGGCGCATCAGATAGAGTTGCTAAAATCGAAAAGAGGAAAAGATGTTTTAAAATGTATGAATTTTATGCCTCCCCCTCCCCCCTTTGTCACATGTCACGCTATGTTGCGCAATGCATGATGTCACATTTCTTGTTACCCCTCCCCTCCCCTTGTCCTAATTTCACGAAACCCCCCCCCCCTTGAAGCGTGCCATCATTTGCGAATGATCCATAAATACTATTTTCTTTTTAGTTTTTGTAATTTTCGGTGTTTACGATGCATAAACCAATTTTATTTTTTATATTTTAAAAATCAATTTAAATGTAGCTAGGGATGTGGTCTTACTTGAAAGTTTTATCCAGAAATTTTAAAAGTGACAAAAGTAGATATCTTTAATTTATGGACTTTTAAAAAATTGTTTTTATATTTAAACATGAAACATACTTGTCCATTAAACTGAGCATTTGCTCTTAGAAGTAGACAATACTCATGAAAAAGCATATAATGTAATTTTACCAGAAAAACTGACGTTAATACATCATAATTACTGTTTTTATAACAATGTATAAAATAAATGTGATAACACATTATTATGTTTTATGCCTAAATAACTGCATTAAAAATAAACTAACATGTTTAATTTAACATTTGTACTCCAATTCTACACAGAGTTAGAACAATGTATTTGACATATCAAACAAATACGCAGGTATTGCAGGTGCTACAGTTAAAATCAAAAGAAATGTATAAAAAGAGTAGTTAAATATTCCTATTACATCTCTTGCAATAGCAGAAATGCAAATTAAAGTGTTTCAAATCCAGATTTCTTAATTTATCTACCTTGTTACTGTAGAACAAGCGTTCAGAATAGTTGATCAGTATGCCCAGCCCGCATAATCGGAAAGTATATGGAATCTACTATTCGATTGCACTGAATATTTGTTATATTCCTAAATGTAGCACATCTGAGCATATACATACAGGTGCCCTGAGTGTACATAGTAAAAAAAAAGGATTTCTGCACCAGAACAATAACCTTTGATTTGTTATCTAAACAATTTAACGTGGAATAGTAATCTTTTAACTTGAATTACACATGGATAGAAATTTTGAAAATAAAAACAATCAAGATTTTATCCTTTAGTATGGTAATTTGATGCTTATATCTACGCACATATTCCTCCCCCCCCCCCATATCTTGCTGAATTCTCATATTATAGCACCTTAAACAATTACTGCGGAGAAAATAATTTAAGTATGATTGTTTGAAAAATGAATAGATTTAAATAATGAAATTTGAAAAAGGTTAAACTTTGCGAATAATTAACATTCTTCTCTACAGTAAAGTGCATTACATCTTAAGAAGGCCTATGACTGTTCCACTTTTTACTGAAGAAGAATATAATCTTGCTTCTGTCGTTAAATTATATCTTTTTAAGTGTAGTATCCTTTAAGGCAGTGGTCGGCAACCCGTCGATCGCGATCGACCGGTCGATCGCAAGCCCAATTTAGGTCGATCGCAACAGCATTTTGGACAGTTTATAGTTTAAAAAAATAAATAAAATAACTTTTGAATTGGATGGCAAGTTTATTATTATTTTTTCCTTCAGAAAATGTTTCTCAGACCATTCACCGGACCTAAAAAAACTTCCAATAATATGGATTGTCAGTCGTCACTTTAATTATGCTCTTGGTGAGAGTTAATTCAAGAATGTATACATTTCACATGTGTGTTTTAGTTAAAAAACAAAACCAAACGATCAGTTCTTTTTATCAAATTCGAAGGAAATAATATATTTGTATTGTTTTGATGCGAGTTAACGGTGTTAGCAAGCGATTATTTTAGAAATTTTAAAATAGGTGTTTTATAAGCATCATAACTTGTTCCGACAAGAATTAACCTACAATTTGAAGACAGACGCAATCCCAACAAATAATGTATAACCCCCCCCCCCCCCCGGTCCTCCGAGTCGATCTTGGTGTTCGCCAAACTTGGAAAGTAGATCTTCAGTCAGTTTAGGTTGCCGACCGCTGCTTTAAGGTGTGAGAATAACTATTTCAACTGTAAAAAAAATATTTTTGTAAAAATTCCAAATTATCACTGTGTCGGGGGAGAGGGGGCCATGGGCTTTCGGTGCCCCCCTTGTTGCACCACTGCAGTATTATACACAGTTCCGAACCCCGAATTCGGCACGCTGGAGAGCGGTGTTAGGATGAATTTTCGAACAGCGAACACGACCAAAAATGTATATGTATAGCTTAGTAATAAGATTAACAATAAATTCTTTGGTTTTGATAAGCAGTATTCACTTGCAATATAATTATTTATTTCTATCGGGCCATAGGTGAGAGGTATTAATCGTAGTGTAACCATACGTCCTCGATTTTCGGAGACTGTCCCCAAATTTGTTTATTTTTAATGCTTTGTGCCCGAAAACACTTTAACTACTTATAGACGCAGGAAGACCCAAATTTTAAAATTTCTTTTCTTTCTCTCCAAATTGTCAAAAAAATACATCAGTTTTGTGTTTTTGGTTGCCGCCTAAGTTTTCTATATAGACGAGCTTTCGGGGCAGTCTTGAGAAATTCTCAGTGCCGGCTCGTCCGTAGAGAAATTCAAGGCGGCCGCCTGGGGTGCAAACTTTTAAGATGCAAAATTGATGTTTTTTTCTTTAATTTTGAGCAGTGCCGGTGGGAAAGGCTAAGGCGGCGAGGCGATTGCCTCGCGGCGCAGCGCCCTAAAGGGCGGTAGCTATTAACAGCTAATTAACATATTCCGTATTATTGCCCTTCTATGCTGAATACGAAAGATAAATCTATTTTGCAGACATTTAATATTATTTAAATATATATCTACATATTTACTGGCAATATTTTTAATTCCTGCAATCTTAAGGTGAACGTCCTCGAATTTCGGGAAATTTGTATATTTTTGCTTTGTCCCCAAATACACTTGGGGATACGTCCCCAAATTTAAACTTCTGTTTTTTCTCTTCAAATTGCTTCTCGTTTTGTACTTTAGAACTTTTAGATAGTATTTTGTAAAATTTTAGATATTATTATGGAAATATCAAATTGTTGCCTAGTACTAAAACTTCTAACAGGCAATGATCTAAGAAAATATGCGTACATTTTGTAGAAAATATGTTTAGATACCGTTTAAAATATATTAATGAGAGCTATTTTTCATAATAGAAGGGAATATGTTTTAGTTTGCTATGTCCCCAAAGATATCCTCGAAATTTTTTTCTGGCGACCCCAACATTTGGTCACCCTATACAATCTACAAAATACAGCCCTGAAATATCATTTTGGGAAGGTGGGAGGGGGGGGGGGGAACTTGTAAGTGACATTTGAGAAAGCAGACTCCTGACTGGCTCTTTTAAAAAATGGCTCTCTCCTTCAATTAAAAAAAAATTGCTAATTTTGTTCTATATTTTTATGAGTAAAAGAGTTTAACTTTTAAAAAGTTTTTGTTTGCTTTTTTCCCCTAATATTTTTGCAGTTCCAAATGCGTCTCTTAAAGCCTCAAAATTCGAAAGTTTGCATATTGTTTTCAAAATTTTCCCAGGAGAGAAAAACCTGGAACACCTTCAAGTGTCAGAATTTCATATCTCCAGTTCAGTTGTCTTTCATATAGCTCTACCTTCCTAATGTTGAGCTGAAAGGCCCATGCCATGGGAAAATTAACGAAAGTTTCATATGTTTATAACTGGACCCCAAGTGAAAAATGCTTAAAAAATGGCCAGCAACTAAAAGTGATGTGAAATATGAAAAATAATTCAATGGGAGGGAGGGCACATTTTTTAAGTTTTACCTTGCCACGGAAAACTTCAAGATCGGGTATTGTGTGTGTGCGCATTGGCAAATGTAAAAATCATTAAGCAGCATATCATTGATATTCTTACTAAACTATATTAGTGACAACATTATATTTAAAATGTAGTTAAGGAGGATTTCTTTCCCTCACTGTTAAAAATTGTGTAAACTACATGCTTATAAACCAGGATTAGGGGCTTTTCAAAAAAATTTTCCAGCAAGATTGTCCACAACTTGCTGCACTGGGTGACACTCCTGGAATATCACTGCCCCTTGACCCCCTAAATGATGTGTTTGTTACATGTTGAAATGGATGTACGAGGTGTATTACAGTGAAATCTTGCTTAAATTATATCCTAAATGTTGTAAAACTTGGTAGTGTTAAATAATTCATATTAATTTTATATTTTGGCACCTTAATACAAATAGTCAAACAGAAATACGTTGTGTGTGGTTCTTACATTTTGTCAAAAATTGAAAAAGAGCTGTACTAACAGAGAAATTTTTTTTAATAATAAATATTTAGGTGTTTCTTTCTTCCTTTTTATTATTATTATCATTTGGTTTCAATGACAAAACATGTCTAGTTGAATTTGACAATGGTCCATATAAAAATTTTGAAAAGTCCTGTTTTTGTAAAATTACAAAATCGAAAAATATAGCAATGTATCAATCATATGTACATAGTTTGACTTAACAAGCAATTTAAAAACATTATGATTCTTATTTGCGTTTCGCTTTGTTGATAAATAATTTTGTCAAAGGTTTCCAATTTGAATTTGGATCATCGAGGTTTTTGCAAATTGAAATTTTCTGCCGTGTCTGTATTCATTTTTTTTGAGGGTTTGTATGGAGCAAAATTTTCTCTGACCAGACTCTTGAGTAGTTTAGTGACCTACTTTATAGTATTAACTCCATGGTTGTTTATAACATCATATGGATAAACTCATGAATATTTTGGGCCATTGAATGATGTTATTACAATTTTTTTCTGTGTTTAACTTCTAACGGTTGTATAATTTTCAAGAAAGCAACGCCGAAAGTCCTATTTTTTCCCCTGAGTATAGTGTCTAGAATGGATAGTGTGGCAACCGCTCATGAAACTAGCATATTTCAGTGGCTGCCAATCTCACCCATTTTGTGGTGGCGCTGATGCACGTTTCCCTCCTACCATGTGCAGTGTGCAGCGTTGTTTTGGTTATGCGATATTAATGTTTGCGGATATCTAGAGCATAAAAATGCCTAAAAAAAGGAACAATCATTGTTTCGTTCCTGGATGCAACACGAAGTACGATAAATGTGGCTTATCATTATTTAGTGTTCCGAAAAATGAACAAATTTTTCAACAGTGGGAAAGGTTGATTCCCAGAGCCGACAAAAAATTGGATAAGTTTAGCGCTGTGTGTGAAAAGCATTTCATAGAAGATTACGTCGTGAAAGAGTTTTCCCACTCTGTGAATGGGGAAATTGTGAAAATTGCACGTGCTCGTCCTGTGCTTACGGAGGATGCAATACCCACGATATTTCCCAATTTACCTAAGTATTTGAGCAAGCAAGTTCCTAAAAAGCGAAAGCCTAGGAAACATGCAGAAACAAGTGTGGAACCCATATCTGAGCCTGACTGCAGCAATAAGCTTTCTTTGAATGAACTGTGCTGTGTGGACTTGCCTTCACCAAATTGGGCCAAACAAATTCCATTGAATAATGTTAGTGCAATGGTGTTTCACTGTAGCAATGTTGACAAAGATGGCAAACTATCTGCTGAAAAACTCATTTTTGTCTCAGAAAAAGACTCTTGTTTTAAGGCTGAAATATTCCTTAGGGGATTGAAAATTGAAAATAATAAATCCATTCAAGACAGAGAAGAATTATTGCAAATATTAAATGAAACAGATCAAATGCAAGTTTGCAATGGAGCAGGCACAGCAGAAGAATTTAAGAGTATGAACCTAAGCAAGCATGCAGCATATGAAAATGTAATATTCAGCCGACAATGCAATAGACTGAGTACTTCCCACATATGTATGCATTGCAAGTATCGTCGCCGCAGATTGCTTCACAATTTGGCTCGCCGAAAACGTTTAGGTTTTAAAATAAAATCTTCAAAAAATAAGATTGTGAGTAGCCGAAAAATATCCAGGCTGGAAAAACGATTGTCTTCTGCCAAAAATGTGGTCAAGAGGATGCAACTTGAAAATGAAAAATTGTGTGACATTAATGAAGAGCTAAAGAAACTACCAGTAAAGCAGCAAATAATGGTTAAACATTGTTTTCAAGCTGCAAAACGAAAATCAACACGTGGTTTCAACTACAGTAATGAATGGATCTTAGAGTGTTTGTTTATGCATATGAAGAATCCAAAACTGTACGAACATATACGGCGGAATAACATTATGGTTCTACCATCTCGGCGAACAATCAGAAAATATTTAGCTAATTATAACAGTGGTTTTGGCTTCAATCCTAAAACATTTCATTTGATTAGGGAGAAGACAAAAACTATGGACAATTTTTTGCTACATGGAGGATAATTGTTGATGAAATTAAATTATCTGAAAACTTGCAAGTGAAGTCAAACGGCCAGATCGAAGGATTTGTTGATTTAGGACATTATACTTCGGATGAAATGAAAAAACAGCAATGTAATCATGGTTTGCTATTCCTTATTGTGACTATTTAGTTTGCCTGAAAACAGTATTTATTTTTGTGCAGTACTCTTTTCTTGCATATTGCTGGCATAAATTTTATTTAAAAAAATAAAAAAATAACTTTTGTTTTACATATATTCTCATCATATTGTTCTAAACTGAAAATATTGTTGCTAATTTTTGAAGGGCAAAAGACGTTTGTACGGTAATTGAACGTTTAATTTTGTAGCATTAAAGATTTTTTTTTATTGAAAATATATTCTAAAATTATTTTAAATTTTATTTCGAATATAATTTTGAAAAGTACGAAAGTTAACTCCTCACATTTAGAAGAGGTGAATACTTTGCAAGGAATATATATTCATTTTCATTAATCCTTTAAATGGAGGGAAAGTGTTCGCAGCGCCACCTAGTGAAATGGGTGAGTTCGAAAGCCACATCCGTCAAGCTGCTTTCCACACTATCCATTCTAGACACTATACCCTGAGAAATAAATTTTAAAAGTGTGATCCCAATTATAGTTTGGTACTATCATCTAGTAAGTAAAACAAGAAATAAATAATTTTCCGGGAATGAGGAATAGATTTTTCTTAACATTTTGGTGCCCTACTTTTGATCAGTCCAGTCTGATTTTGACAGGAGCAAGAGGAAAGTCGTTAAAAGTTTCATATTGTAACTCATGTAATTGTCTGCGTATTATTATGTGTTATTATATGTACATTTCTTGAACACAATATGTTTTGGGAATGCAAAACTTAATTTTTTTTTGTTTTACTTTTCAGGTGTGAATTTGAAAACTAGCTTAAAGAAAGACAAATAATATGACAATTTCTTCAGAAAGATACTTTGTGTTTTTGATTAGCATATTATTGTAATAAAAGTTCAGAACTGAAATTAGAAAATAAATTTTACTTATTGCAAAGCTTTGTAATTTAATACTTTTTACATTTTACATAGTTTGAATTTTTATGTGCAATTAACATTTCCTTGTTTCATTTGATTTTATTGTAAAATATAAGTTAAATTCATTTCATATATTATTTCCTTAAAAGAGTTGGATAAAATATGCATGAATTTTTCCTTCATCAATTCAATCATTTCTACATTAAATTAGCTTCCAAATTTTTGATTGTTAGTTTCCATCCTTACTGAAGATAGATGCATTGAAAAAGATGTATTTATCCAGTACCCCAAAAGATAATAAAATGCAAATTGTAGTTTTTAAGTTATTTATTCTTCAAATACTTTTTTTCCTGCAGACGTCCATTACTTATGTTCATTATTTTACTGCTATTAATTTTGTACAACAGCATACTAATTTTAATTTCATATTTCAACTTAAACCTAACCCTTCAACCTAAATATGCATTTGCTTTCAACTGTAAGGAAATGCATATTAAGGTTTGTTATTTTTAATTCTACATGACTATAATGGTGCTGTTTTAATGAGAGCAGAAATTCTCGTTGATGCAGAGTCGAGGTTAGTAACCCTAGAATTGAATGTATTTTCATGTGTAGTCTTATTTTTGTGTTATAGTTCTACTATTTTATAAAAAAAATTGGTCACCCTCGATCACCAATTCATAGGGGAAAAAATGAGAAATTAATGTTAAACTGTTGGTAAAAAAGAAGTTAACACAATGATAGAGAAAAGGAAAGGGTAATTATAATTCTATGACAATATTTATATTACAAGCTTTAAACATTTTCATTTTGAAGAGTTTGGAAGCTATAGAATGTAAATGTTCAAATTGCATTTGTCTGTTGAGCAATAAATGGTTTCATATATATGTGAAACTTTTATTTAATTGCCTGAACATATATTATGGAATTTGCAAGATCATTGAGGTTCATAATGTATTTTAGTTTAATATATTTATATTTAAAGAATGAAGACTAGTAGTTTACTTTGAGATTATTTGTTTATTTAATTTACTTTATTTGGCAATGCAAGTTTGAATATTTGTAAGTTTTTTAAATTTTTATCAAAATAATTTTTTTTTTTTTTTTTTTGAGAAATTGGATGAAACAAACCGAAAGTATTAAGCGTCCTTTTATCGTAATGACCGTCCTGCGACGTCTCGTATAAAGCGTCGTATCAACCTCCGAGGATTCCGTCGAGAGACGTTCCCACGTCGTCTCTATACCCGCTCTAAAGAGTCTCCTCAACGTGCAAGATTTACGTCGTGAGACGTTCCCACGACGTCTCCAAAGAGTCGCATCAGTCCGTCGCCATGACGGACCTTCGGGGACGTCAGCACATTCCGGACATTCGGGTGCTCATGGACGTTTCGTCCGAACGTCCCCGCGACGCTTCAATCGTCAGCAACTGACGTCTTCCCGTCGTCTGTGAGACGCGAAATGCTGAGTGGGAATGCCACACTTTATTATATAAAGTGATTTACAGCTCATTTTGAAGAAATATTTAATTCTAGCGCAAATAAAAACAATTCAATTTTATCTTGTAATTTCTAGATCTGATCTTTTTAAAAAAATTGTTAGATATATAATTTTTTCTTACTGGACAGAGAATTTACATTTCATCTAAGCATCGATTTTAAATCAAGAACGAAAAGGATTTGCGTATCATTTTCGCCTGACAAAATCAGTAGCATTTCTGTGCATCTATTTACAATTAATTGCACCAACGCTCGCATATGAATCGAACGTTTTTTACTATTTGCTTAATCCTAATCCTGGAATTCATATTATGTGTGTTACCATCAGTAAAACGCTTAATATTCCTGCGAACATGTATACTTATTGCTGTTTGCAAAACTTAAAATTACTGCATTTTCTGTCATTTATTAAGCTCATTGATAAGACCGATGAAGTAATGATATTATTTATGTTTGTTGAAAATAAACAGAATTTTCTTTTTATGCAATATGAATATCAATATTAAACAAACATTTATCTCTGCCCGACACTTTTATGAAATGAAATCGCTGCTGAAACCGAATGAAAATTCCACTTTATTAAATGCATCGTCTGCTTCTGAAATCGATGTCTAAATACAGAGCAGTCAAATGACGAACGCATCCCATTATTGGCTCATGTATAGAGCTCACGCCTTGCAACCATTGGCTGAAACCCACTGCCCGTCGCAGAACCTTTGTAGTGTGAATTGAACTCACGTTTCTCCGTCACGGACGAATTTTGTCCGTCCGTCCGTAGGTTGCATGTGTGAATCCAGTTTTAATCCAGCTTTTGATATTGTCCGTCGATGGACATTCCTGTCTGGTAACCATGACAACGGGGTAAAGCCACGTTTTTTCCGTCGGATTTCGTCCGTCCGTGGCGCTGTGTGAATCCAGCTTTTTGCGATCGGTTATCACGTTAGAATTCAAGTAAGTAGCTTCTTGCTCAGTTTCCAAGTGCATCATGTTATTTATTAAATTATTAATTGTTATATTCATATGAATTCCATTTCTCTTTCACTGTATAACATTCGTTCATTTCCTCAATATAAAGTTCCGGTTGTCCACTTAAGTTTTTATCTTCCAGGTGCGATTTTAAGATTGCTGACAAATGCCTTATTGTAGGCTGTCTGTGAATGATGGTTAATTATGTTATTGGAGAATTTCAAAATGTTTGAAGTGTAAAAATTTCTCAAAGAAAACTATGTCCAAGCAGTTTATTAAGTTGTGAACATAAATGTTGTTAGGCTTCCTCTTTCTGCACATGCAGGATTAATTTTCCAGTTTGCTCTTGGTCCAATTCGTAAAAGTCATTTTTCACTTTATCAAACAGCGAAAAAAAAAAAGAATAATTCATCAGAATGTCTAAACGATTTAGATGTCAATGAAGACTTCTGGAGCAATTGTTCAGAAAAGAGTAGGAAACAATGTCTTATACTGAGTATTTTAAAAAACAATACGATAATTTTGAAAGATTTTCTCTTGATATGTCATTTCAGTTAATAAACGTTTAAATTTATTGAATTTTTACTTTTAAAACGTTTTATTTGAGAACCAGAAATTGTTTTTTTTTTCTTATGACAAATTCAAAATCTATAGCACTGATTTATATATGCATTAAGGACTTAAATCGAGCATTGTGTACTAGAAAATAGCGTGAAATTTCTCTTTTGCTATCTTAAAAAAAAGGATTTCATTGTTTTCGTATAAGACGAACTACGGTTAAGACGAATTTATTTTAAAAGACCCTTCGGTCTCGTTTTAACGAGGTTCGACTGTAGTAATAAAAAATGTGACATATTTAAGTTGATAAAGTTTTAATGCAAAAATATTGAAAATTCTTTATTGCTGTTCAGTCAATTATCAAATTTGTTTTACTTTTAAAATCTAAATGTTGTTAAACTAATGAAAGTACTTTGAAAGTAAAAATGAAAGTACTTTGTCAATACACAGCTATCTTATATATTTACATTTTATAGTACTCTTCTCAGTAGTGGATCTACTGAGGGGCAGGGTTCGTGATTTTTTTTATTTTTTTTAAAAACAAAAAAAAAAATCTGATTTTTTTATTTCAATCAGATTTTTTTGATTTTTTTAAAAAGACCTTAAATATTTTGGATATTTATTATGTTACATTCATAGAAACAACATGGCATGTTAATCAATATGCAAAAACACACTTTAAGCTATTTTCACAACAATAAATATTTTTTAATAATGATGATGAACAAATTTTAATTCGAATGCATGATTCAAATGAAACTTAACCCTACCATGAATAATAATACACTCATAAGTATGGAGAAAATGAACAAATCTAATCTGAATTATTTTGCTGTTGAAAGCTGTAAAAAGTAACAATTGTGTGTATTTAATTTTTACATTGAGTGTACTTTAAGAATTTTTCCATTTTATAAATGAAAAAGCCTGAAATATTTATACCCATTTAGTAAAATCATATGCTCACACCATTACTAAAAGCTGAAACTTTTTGTTTTAATCAAATATCTTTATTGAAAACTTCTATGATAAAAAAAATATTTTAGATGGAAAAAAAACAGTGAGCTATTAAGGGACATGGATAAAACTTTAAGGATACATATTCTAAATTCTAACAATTGTTGTTTTAACTACTATCATTCTGAATTATTTATTGTATGGCATTTATTAAATTGATCTAATATGCTATTTTTAAGATAGAATGGTTCATGATTATTATGAATTCTAATTTGCATGAATTATGCTTTGCTGTCAAGATGCTTGAAGAATAAGAGTAATATTGTAAAATTAAAAAAATCGTCATTAGTCTTAAACTTATGAAATATGTTATGCACACAGACAGATGGACCTGGGAAGTTTTGTTTGAAACAGTGGTTGTAATTGCAACATGTTTCATTTTTACAACACTTTCTAACATTGTAAAAATCAATGATTTTTTTTGAAAAAAAAATCACTTGATTTAAATCAATGATTTTTTTTAAAAAAATCACGTGATTTAAATCACGATTTAAATCAAGTCGATTTAAATCAACAAACCCTGCTGAGGGGCGATTGGGGTTGCCCCCCCCCCCTGCCCCCAGCTAATGAAATAAGTGGGACGGCAACAGGAGTAATAACCCCTGACCAAATAAGAATGATATACTAATAAAAAAATCAAATGTATGGGAACAAAAAAAACTGAATCCTTACTAAAACCTACTCACAAACACAAATTTTATCGTTTCGGGAAAGAGGGATGGAAATTTTTTAACTAGTGTGATTAAAACATCAGTAATCTGGAACATAGAGGTGATTGATTTTGCCTTTTGTTTTGCCGTATCAAGAAAGAATTGTTTGCGGAGTTCCATCTAATTATCTAATTGCAAAAATAGAAATCTGTAGATTATCATCATGTAACATAAACATAACATCATATTCTTAGATTAAAAAAAAATTTGTTTTTAGACCCTAGACCTCGGGTCTACTCACAAACACAAATTTTATCGTTTAGGGAAAGAGGGATGGAAATTTTTTAACTAGTGTGATTAAAACATCAGTAATCTGGAACATAGAGGTGATTGATTTTGCCTTTTGTTTTGCCGTATCAAGAAAGAATTGTTTGTGGAGTTCCATCTAATTATCTAATTGCAAAAATAGAAATCTGTAGATTATCATCATGTAACATAAACATAACATCATATTCTTAGATTAAAAAAAAATTTGTTTTTAGACCCTAGACCTCGGGTTCCCTCATTTGTAATATTGAGTGTTTTGTTTTCTAATTTCTTTTGGTGTGTTTTGACGAAAGGGCATATGATAAAATCTATTTTCTTTATTCATGAATCACAATTAAACCAATCAAAAAGGGAATTTGCAACTAAATATCTTCTATGTTCGCACGCACTTGAACATGTAAATTGAATGAGGACAAATTGAATCGCCCAGGTTCGTCGTTTCAAATTTTTTATAGGGAGGGGAGGGGGCAAAGGGTATAATAAACTCTATGTTTATTATAATAAAAAACAACAAAAAATATAGATACAGTCGAACTTGGAGGTGGGGGGATTTCAGCTTCCTCTTCGTCCTCATCTCCTTCAGGCTCTCCGCAAATAGCATTAATTATTGCTTCGTCAGACAAGGGTTCTGACGTTGCAATGTTGTCATCGATGCAAATGAAATCTTTTTCCCAGTCTATATCACCCATGCCTTCTAAGGGATCGCAATTGTCGTCTTTCGCTACATTGTCATTTGAACTGAAGAAACCACAGTTCTTGAAACAGTTCTCGATCTCCGTTTGAGAAACATCACTCTCCCAGGAGCGTGAAATGAGGCGCATGGCATCTAGCACATTGATTTTGTGCTCTACGCCATTCTCCACTTCCTCGATGGATTGGCGCACTAAGCGTTTTCGATAGGCATGCTTCAGGCACTTGATGATTCCTTGATCTGCAGGCTGAAGTTTTACCGTTGTGTTGGCCGGCAGCAGTGTTCATTGATTTAAATCAGCTTGATTTAAATCATGATTTAAATCACGATTTAAATCAAGTGATTTTTTTAAAAAAATCATTGATTTAAATCGAGTGATTTTTTTTCGAAAAAATCATTGTTTTTACAATGTTAGAAAGTGTTGTAAAAATGAAATATGTTGCAATTACAACCACTGTTTTACACAAAACTTTCTAGGTCCATCTGTCTGTGTGCATAACATATTTCATAAGTTTAGAACTAATTACTATAGTTTTAATTTTACAATATTACTCTTATTATTCAAGCATCTTAACAGCAAAGCATAATTCATCGAATCATTCAAATTTGAATTCATAATAATCATGAACCATTCTCTGTTTTTTTACTTTAAAAATAGTATTTTAGATCAATTTAATAAATGCCACACAATAAATAATTCAGAATGATAGCGTTTGAAACAATTGTTAGAGTGTCATTCCACAGTATTTAAGACAAAATGTGTCCGTAACGAAATTTATGAAAACTAAAAAATAATTACATACATTGAAAGAGCATACTCTGGAGGACATATTTATGACATCTGTTTGCTTATTTACTTTATAGTTTCCGTGTAATTGTACTCTAAACTTGAAGAAACCTGCTTTATCTGTTACGGACTCTACATTACCTTTTTCTCCCTGTATGAATTAAAATTACTTTTATAACCCAACTTTTTTTTCAGACACATAAAATAAAGACATCTTTATATTACTAACAGCAATTTTTGCTGAAAATATATTTTCTGATATGATTTATTGACTGTGAAAAGTTATATTTGTAGAGTCCGTAACAAAATAGGTTGAAAAGTTTTGTTTTTCAATATGTACTTATATTTGCCAAAATGATTTTTTTCTATCTCCATGCATGGTCTAATAAAAATCTTCAGTAATAATCATGTATCATACTGCCATCTAATTTTTATGGAATTATGAATTTCTGTTTCGGACTCTACAAAATGTTTCGGACTCTACATCTGGCAAGACTTCTTTCAAGATGGCTGCCATGATTGGTATGCTATTATAAGCTTTTATAGATATACCTCATTCTTTTTATAAATTTCAGTTAATTAGCTGGAAAGAAGTCTGTGTATTATGGTAAGCAATGTTTTATTTATTAACAAAACATCAGTATATGAATTAGCTTAATAATAGGTTTTGTTTTTTTTTTTTCTTAAATTTTATAACTTAAAATATAACTAGTTTTTTGTTGCAGAATATAGAATTGCATTTGTTTTAATTGGTTTAATAGTTTTGATTAAATTTTACCTGTAAACAGCTGTAAAATTTAGGCTGGAAGAAAGGTGGAAAACGTCAAAATTCAATACCTGACATGCGAATGATGCACTATTTCTATGTTTCAGATGGTGAAGTTTTTGAAGAAGTAAATTCTAAGTATATTAATAAGCCTCAGGGATCCATTAGCATTAATGCAAACATTTTAGAATCTAAAAGTATTACTGAAAAGGCACCCTCTCTTTTGTGCCTAGTTTAAGAGAAGGAACTTGGATTTCAGTTCTTTTTAATAATGATTGGTGGCCAGGACAAATAAAGTTCTGTTAAAAGAAATAAAATTACAAGTAAAGTTTTCATTTAAACCTGTTGCAAGAAATAAATTCAAAGCAGTGTAGAAAATAGTTTGAGGAAATTGCCCTTGGCACTCATTTGGCTGTTCTTCCAGGAGACCCAAATCCAATTGATTTTTCTGCATGTTTCTTTGCTTATGATCAAGACACCAAAGTTGCATCAAAGATAGCAACTATTGAACAACAATAATAAGTTATTGTTATTTACTATTATTTTTACAAGATGCCAGGGCATAGAAGTTTAAAAACTAGTAGGAGAAAACATGATTTAGGTGTTCCACACCTAAGTAACTAAAATAATTACTAATTATAATAATACATTTAATGTAATTATGTATGTAATAGCTTGTAATAAATATTTTTTAATTTATGTATATGTGTTATTGTAAATATTCACTACAAACCCACTTTAGCTTGGGTGATACATGCAGGGGCATTCCACAGTATTTGGTTGTTTCGGACTCTACACTTTACAAACTTATTTCCTTAACCATTTGCCACTTAGTATAAATAATCAAATCAAAATTGATGTATTTTGGTGCTTTTATGTATGATGCATAATGAGATATAAAAAATTAGTATTTATTCTTTAATTTGCCACAACATAATGAAATATATTACCTGTTTCGGACTCTACAAGCAATGGACATGAAAATTTTAGAGGAAATTCAGCTTCAATTTCTTCTGAATTTTACAAACATTCATAGTTATTGGACTCTGCCTATCACATACTAATCCATATAGAATACTTAAACACAAAAATATTAATTAAAAAGAACAACAATGTTTTTTAAAATCAACTATTTGTCGATCAAGTAGCAAATGTTGGGAGTGTTTCGGACTCTACAGATTTGTCCTTGCAGAGCTTAAGGTTTTTTTCCTTCTAAAATATTTTTTTATCATAGAAGTTTTCAATGAAGATGTTTGATTAAAACAAACTGTTTCAGTTTTTAGTAATGGTGTGAGCATATGATTTTACCTGATGGGTAAAAATATTTCAGGCTTTTTCATTAATAAAATAGAAAAATGATTAATGTACACTCTATGACTGTAAAAATTAAATACACACAATTGCTACTTTTTTTTCAGCTTTCAACAGCAAAATAATTCATATTAAATTTGTTCATTTTCTCTGTACTTATGAGTGTACTATTATTCGTGGTAGGGTTAAGTTTCATCTGAGTCTTTGCATTAAAATTTGTTTATCATTATTATTATTAAAACATATTTATTGCTATGCAAATAGCTTAAAGTGTGTTTTGCTTATTGATTAACATGCCATATTGTTTCTATGAATGTAACATAATAAATATCCAAAATATTTAAGGTCTTTTTTAAAAAAAAAAAATCAAAAAAATCCGATTTAAATAAAAAAAATCTGATTTAAATAAAAAAAATCCGATTATTTTTTTTTTATTTTTTAAAAAAAAAATTTAAAAAATCACGAACCCTGGCCGGCAGGAAGAGCAACTTAATCGCGGACAATATCTTTCAAAATCGTAGATAAAGTGTTTGGAGGTATGCCGTACTTAGAAGCCACATCTTTCTTTTTCAACTGAGGATTTTTTTCAATCTCCAAAATAAGCTTTGCTTTTTGATCTTAAGTAAGCGTGATCAATTTCCGTTTAGACATTCCGGATACAAAATGCTGATTAATTCAACAAGCGCAATTCAAAGAACGCAACTGCAACGTCGCGGAGTCAAAGAAAGAAGAGCAGCCAGCTGGGAATCCTTATCAGGAATGTGCAACTCTTTCTACACGCTGCTGGGAAGGACCCAATTTTCACAAAACAGGTGAAAACCTACCCAACCTCACAAAAAAGGTGCTCTCCCCCCCTACAATCTCCAAAGTGAACCCACCCCCAAGACAGTGACCATCTTTGTTCAGTCTATTCCAACCTCCCCTTCCCCCTTCCCTCCACAATCTCTTATCTCTGTTTATCCTCTCGGACAATGGAGGGGAGGGGGTGAAGGGTATTCCAAGAATGTGTGACATAAGTGGATGCCATTGCAATTCACAGAAGGAAGACATGAGTGGACTGGCATTCGAACTTTTGAACTGAATCGTTTTTTTTTTCCGGGGAAATCTATCGCAAAAACTTCGACTTAGAAGATGTTCACTTCGAGTTATGGAGACAGTTTTTTAAAGAAAAGTATAGAAATGATTCGGGACTTGATTAAATGTTCGAGTTAGCGGATTATTCGACTTATAGGAAGTCGAGTTATCGAAGTTCGACTGTATAAATATATTATTTCTCAAGAAAAGAGGGGCAATTGGCCCCACCTGACCGAGCCCACTTACATGATGGGCCTAGAATCGCCTCACCCAAATCAGGTCTCTAAATCCATCAACAACTCTTTTTGAATTTGAAGCTTATGCCCTGGTGCTTTACCTGCAAAATTACCACAACTGTCTGGGCAATTCACAATGCTGTATACAGCAATACATTTTATGTCAACTGGTCAAAATTAATGCATAATTTTACTATTAGTAAATGGTATACGTTATAAAAATTATGTGCATTTGGGAAATTCTTAAGAACTTATGCTCTCATTTAGTTCAGCACACCAAAAAGAAATGTTTTCTTATTTTGTGCAGCACGCACACAAACACAACTGTTTTTTGTGTCCCATGAATTCATGAATAAATATTTTATAACAGAAAAAGGGATTGAAAAGTTCCCTGACACATTATAAACTGCAAAATCTCTGACAATTAAAAATAAAAGAAGTTGTGAAGAAGGTTTTAGGCTTTTTATTGTGTATGAGCATTTAAATGAAAAAGTATATGTATATATTGTTAACATTGAAGAAATAGTTTCCTAAAAAATTATATTATCTTTTTAAGTTGTATTAAGCCCTTGGTATGACAAAACAATAATGAACTACTTTACTAGTAGACTTCAATACTTAACAAGAACAAGTGCTATTGTAGTTGAGCTATCAACTTCAAAATATGTGCCAACTATAATAAGTAAAATTGCTAGTTTTCAAAAGATCTGGACAATTGGTTACTGATACAGATCATGCTTATCGAGCCTATCTCAGTCAATGAAGAAATCCCCCTTCCTTCGGGAGAAACTTATCAATGTGGCCGTTCATAAATGACGTCACGCTTCTTTCCCATATATTTGACCCACCTCCCCCCTTTGTCACAATACGTCGCCCTTCAGCGGACCCCCCTCCCCCCTTTGTCACGCGTCACGCTATGTTGCATAATGCAGGATGTCACAATTTCACGACCCCCCCCCCCCCCTTCGAAGCGTGACATCATTTATGAATGACCCCAATGTAGAATTAGGTGATGTAATAACTCTTATGTTGTGATGCACTGCAATGTAAAAGAGTGAATTTGCATTTATGAACAGTTTGAATAATCGCTCATTTATGAAACGATTGAATGTATAATTTTAAATTTAACTGATAATTTATTGAAAAATTAGAGTAATTTTTTTTTTTAGAATTTTCATTTTATAATTTGTTTATTTGTTTGAATAAATAAATGTAAAAAATATTCTTCAAAATATGTACACATTTACAATAGTAAAATGTCATGGTAGAAATGAAGCTTCTTGTTTACTTATAAGGCTTTGACACAAACCAATAAATATACTTTTGTAGAAATTGTATTTCATCCTTGAGAGCCAGGTAAGTTTTAATTAACTTTTTGAGAAATGGGCTTTCCACCATTTAAATGTTTTTTGTTGAAAGGAAATTTTAGGCATTGACGTATAATTAGTCCTTACTTTAAAGTTATTGCTAATTTATGCGCATCTGTTTGAATCAGGAATACTTATAGAACTTGAAAATCCTTTTTGTTCTTGATTTTTGTCTCCCCTCCCAGATTAAGAGGTTATGCATTTCTACCGACTATGCAAAAATTATTATTTCTCGTGTTGCCATTTGCCAATTATGCTTAGTTCCCTCAGGAGACAAGGTGAAGTTAAGCCAGAACCTTGGATCACAAAAAGTTGGTGAGGCTGTTGGGGTCATACTTTTTAAGATAATTAAAGATTTCTCTTTTTATATTTATTAATAAAATGCTGTCTTCAGGTTCATTTTGAAATCAGAAAAACGATGCAAGAATTGGTTAGTCATATTTTTAGGTACTGTCTTATTACTATTAAGGTAAAAGGAATATTGTTTAACAAAGGAGTAACAATTTTTAATAAATAATTAATACTATAAATGAGCGTTACGTAATATTTTTTCAAAAAATAAAACGCATTAAATACAAATGTTATTTAATAAGTACAATGCATTTTTTTTTAAAAAGTACATTTTTTAAAGTGAAAAAACAAAACAAAGCAAATCAAAATTAAAATAATAATTAATGAATACTAAGTAAATTTTAAAAACAACCCTGCCTTCAGAATGCAAATTTAACAATAATTTTTGACAGAATATTAACATATAATCCTAAGACCATGAAATTTTTTTGCTGTGGGAAAATTATTGTATCTTATATTATTACATTTTATTGTGCTTATTAGTGTAAAATATATATGATAGCAATATAATTTTTGATTATTGAAAATAGCTTTCTCTGCAGAATAATAGAAATAATTCCTCCTAATATTTGTTTTATAATTTATCAGAAAATATTCAAAAAATGCTGCTATTTTATAATTTTGTGCAGTTTAAAAAGGCTTTTTTGTTTAATTCTTTCTTTTTGTATTTTTAGCTTGTGTCTCGGTAAACTATACCAATTGTGGAGAGACAATTTGGATGATCAAGTTTGTGTAGAGTTTTGGAAGCTTCATCATTTTGGCATGAATTCACATCTGCAAAAAATCCATATACTCTATTATTATTTGATGATTATAATCTTAGCTTTAAACCTTTACTTTGACTTCAGATATTTACTGAGGTTGCAGCCTTCCCCCTATATAGAGAGCCTATTTTGTATTTTTCACCCTAATATGTTTTTAAATTTTAACTTATGTTTACTAACTTTTTGATTTCAATTAATTATGTGCTTTTCTGTAAGTCCCCCACCCCACATTTTACCCCAGAACTACTACACTACATACTGTATACACATTTTTTTTAATATATCCTAAATTCTCAGCATATTTGTCCAGTTTTAATCATAAAGTCATGTGACATTCCTAAGTGCCGTATTGTATTCTGAGAAAATATCTGGTCTGTATTTAATTTGATGGCTTTTAGTAAATATTTTTAGAAATTGTTTTTCTCTTATTTTTTATTTAGGTGTGATATTGCATTTTGCTAAAATAAAAATGCATCTATTTTTAAAATCATTATTTTTCTGTCGCACTTATTTCAAAATTGCTGTAAAAATACTATATCGAGGAGTACTATATATTTCAGTACTTACAAAAAAAAAACTTGAGTACAATTTGCACTTTGAATAAATTGTTGCTTTTTATTTATTTATTTTAATATAATGTTCCTAATCTTTGTTGTAGGGACCAGTCTTCCCAAAAGCAGTTTATAAAAATAACAGTTGTGGAATAAAATTGATTTTTTTTTGCATTGGTATTTAAGATAGGAATATGTTAATGCTTGAGGGGTATCAGTATTTTAGAGTTTAAGAATGTTTTAGCATTCCTTTTCTGTTTATTTTCTGGAAGAAATAGTAAAGTGAATCTTAATGCTGGGCAATTTGATATTCTACTACAAAATTCAAAATCCCTTGCATACCAATTGTTTTGATTACTTCAATTGTATTTTATTATTATTTTGTTTTATGTATTTATTTTTGAAATATTAAGAGAAAATCCAATTCTATAGTCTTAAAAGTTTCTATTTCCGGAAGATCGATGAAGGTGAAAAATCTAGTTCTATGTTGAGGACCTATATTTTTTAACGTTCGAGAAGTGTTACGTTTTCCGGAAGATCGATGTCGATCAAAAATCTAGTTCTATGTTCAAGTCCTATATTTTTTAACGTCAAAGAAGCGCTACGTATTTATGCAGATTGACGTCGGTCTAAAATATAGTTCTATGTTCAGGTCCTATATTTTTTAACGTCAAAGAAGCATTACGCTTTTATGCAGATCGACGTCGTTCAAAAATATAGTTCTATGTTCAGGTCCTATATTTTTTAATGTCAAAGAAGCGTTACGCTTTTATGCAGATCGACGTCGGTCAAAAATATAGTTCTATATTCAGGATCTATATTTTTTAACGTTTGAGAAGTGTTACGTTTTCCGAAAGATCGACATTGGTAAAAAAGATAGATCTATATTTTTTCTGAAAATTTTTCTACGTCGATCGGCATGTTGTGCTACTTGGGTTATGATCTCTTTTATTTGTATTGATAGTATTCCACATAATCGAGGTAAAATATTCTAAACATATTTCTAACTGCCGTCCCTTCCCAACTGAGTTCAATGTAAACAAACAACGCTAAAAACTATACTCTCACATACTAAACACAGAAAACTGTCCACGCGCATGCGCCTTCAGCAGTGTGACGTCAGAGCTATACGCCCCCTGGCGTGACGTCACGATTTGCAGGGGAGGCGAACTAACGTCGACCTTTTATTACATGTTGTTTTTCGTTTTATATGTATAAAGTTGTAAGTTCTATAATGTTTGCTAATATGTTATAAAACGGTGAATGTAAAACAATGTTGAATTTTTGCTACATGAGAAAATTTTAATTACAATAATTTAATTTGACCAAATCTTGTAAATTTGGTGTAAAAACTGGTTTTACTTTTATAATAAACGCGGGAGTTAATTTATTTTCTCATTTTAGAATTGCAAACTTGTGCTTTAAAACTAGTATAGGAAATATATCATGTTCTGAATTGTTCTACATTTCATAATTACATGTTTGCGTTTTAGTGTTTAATATTTTGATTTTGGTTTGACTGTAGTAAACCAGATGAGAAAGTTCAAGCCCGAGTTTTTGTTTGAACATTTGTGCTTGGCTTATGTTATCTGTGTTTTTTAATTTTTTTATCTCTTAGAATTACTGGAGCATGATGTCAAATGGAACAAATTTTGCATTTCGTTCATCTAACCAAGTTTTTGCCAAGTTTTCTGCAGTAAAAAAGTTTTAAGCTTCCTATTACATTTTTCATATTTAATGTTCAGTAAAACCATATATTATCTCAGATTAAATTAGAGGGTAGAAGAAAAATTGTTAAAATTGAACTGCTATAAGATAAGTAGATAGGAGAAGCTGTAATTGTAACATTTAAAAAAAAAAGTATATTTAAACGCATAGTATTTCTCTGTAATTCTGCTTTTTATGGACCCATTAATCTGCGTTACTTTTAGACTGCAGTTTCTCCTACTGTCTGTTAAGTGCAACGTCATGAAACCTTTCAGGGCACTTCATTGGTTCTACATAACTAATAATCATGCCTTTGTATTGACTGATTGGTGATTCAGACGCATAATTGAAAACATACGTCATTGCTGTTAATTTGATGACCATGATCATTGTAAAGAACAAATTGTCCCGTACATAACAGATTGTTCCATAAGTCTACAAACAAGGGGCTGTAAGTTTTTTTTTACGTTGAAAATAAGAAATATTTCATTGTTAAATAATAATAGAAGACATTATTAGCTTTAAAATGATATACAATTCATGACTTTTTAAAAGTTTTTCCCCCCAAGTTGTAAACAGCCAAACAGTGCCGGATCTAGGGTGGGGCAAGCCGGGGCCCATGCCCGGGCGGCTTTTCTGAGGGGCGGCAAATTCAACAGTGATGCTAACTAATATATTGCCCCTACTATTTGTGAAGTCTCAAATAAGGCCTCAAAATGCACTAGTTTGCATATAGTTTTCAAAATTTTCCCTGGGGGAAATCCCCCGGACCCCTTCAAATGTTACATTTTAATATCAATTAAGGGGGGACGCTTCATATGGGTCTACCCCTTAATGTTGAGTGCAAAGGGCCATGCTGTGGGAACATTAACAAAGTTTTATGGGTTTATTAGTGGCCCCTCCCCCCTCCCCTCTTCAAATGAAAAATCCTCAAGAAAAATGGCCAGCGAATAAAAGTTTAAAACATGAACAATAGTCGGATGGAGGGGGGGGGGGGGCATTTTCAAGTTTTGCCTTGCTACGGAAAACTTCAAGATCTGGTACTGCAGCCAAATGCTGTGAAATGACCCATAGGTAGTTTGTTAGTCTTTCAACGTTTTGATGAAACATATCTATATGTACTTTCATTAAGACAAAAACTATCTTTGTTGTTGATTATAATTATTGTGAATAATTTAGTAATTGTTTATTGAACGCAACATAATTGTTGCATTTGATAAAAATTTATTTATTAACAGTGAAAAATGACTGGAAATTTCAGACAGTATGTTCATATTAAGCTGCACTTGGCGAGGGTCCACTCAATATTCGCTTGCGACCCATAGTTTGGGAAATACTGTTCTACATCATCTTATTATTGAATTATGAAAACAACTGCATTTCATGGTAACCAACCTCTACTAGAGTGTAGGAAAAAATATTGATTTTCATTTCAATTTCATTCAAAAGCTGTATGTTGAAGTTTTGCCTGTGTTACTTGCACTGTGTTAATATGTGTCTATATAAATTTAAGGTTATAATAATGGAGTAATAATCATATTCAATACAATATAAAGATGTAAAGAGATTCCAGTCAATACATGTAGAAGGATTCTGCATTTATTTATTTTTTTCCTTAACGAGTTTGCTTTAGATTTTGTGATCTGTAACTGTTAAGTTTTGCATGAAATACTGCGGTTGAATCTTGATTTATTTTTTCAGCTACAACCGGGTCGGGTCTCTTAGGAAGACCAGCTAGCAATTGTACTACTGCTTGCCGATATATTGCCACCTGTGGTTTGAAAACATTTTGGCTGGGGCAAATGGAATGAAGCATATGTAAGGGTATATGAATTCTTTTTACCCCTCCTTGTACTACATCTTTTTCCTAACAATTCTAATTTTAAAATTCAGATTGAACGAAATTAGTATTAAATGTTATTGTACTCTAATGCTGATGTATTTAAATTCAGTTTAACAATCAATGGCTTTAATTCAAATTTTAAAAGGAAGAGAGTCTCTTCTTCAAACTTAATGTGTGATGGGTCTCACAAATTTTTGGGGTGGAGAAAAAGTAGCAATATTTTGCTATTTCAGCATTTGTGTATGCCCATATTCTGAAATTTTGTGTTTGATATCTTGCTTACATTTTCTATATATCTATCCAAGTTTTAAACAGTTGTTTACTTTTATGTTCTCTTTTCCTTATTAAAATGTTTGAGTTCATAGTTAAAAAAGAAAATTTTTTTCTGTGCAAAACTCATAACTTTTTCAAAGCAAGTTGATTCGACGTCGCTGCCTTGATGCAGTTGTTTTTGATGCCGATCCTCCAACACTGTTGTTTTGATTCCATATTATTTTTAACATGGTTTATTTTGATGCCTTATTTTTTAACTTTTATTTATTTCTTTATTTTTTTATTTTATTAAAATTAAATGTTATTTCAATGTTTATACCAGCAGTAGAATAGTTTATTACAATGATTTTTATAATAAAATGAAAAATTGTTAACAGTCTTATAACCATTTAGCATAGGTATTCAAAGGTTATGTAAGAATTGAAAATGTTGTTTTTAAACTTAATTTTATATTTTCTTATTTTTCCAAGTCGAAAAGGGGCTTTGTCTAATTTGAATTTTCAGAACCTTGAGCTTAATTTTTTTTTCAAATATTGAAAAAATAAAAAATTGTAATGGTAACAATAGCTATAGTTTGAATTGTGTATCAATTGGCATATTTATTTTTCTTCATGAATATCGTGAACATTTGTTAGAAAAATTCCATATTCAACTCGATGTTGCAAAAGGTAGAATTTGGAAACTGAACCCTTTTGTTTTGACATGCTTGAATTTCTGTATCAATGCTCGGTTGAATTTAGTTTCAATGGTTCATTTATTTTTTGTATTTTTATTTTAACTGTAATACTTAATTTCATACACAATAAAATTCTATCTGATAAGATTATGCATGTACAGTAGCGTGCAAAAGTTCCGGGCCATCCTATTTTTCAAACACATTGCACAGAAATACGATGGCGAACGAAATATAAACGATCAATTATAACAGATATTCACTTATAGTTGAAAAGAACGAGTTATATACATTGATATTACTTTTAAATAATTATTTGTTCAACATTTTTTTATTAATGACTGTGCAAAAGTATCGGGACACATACTACCTTTGAAAAAAATCAAAAAGAATAAAGGAGAATTGTAGTTAAATGTCTTGTACTCCTTCACTCGACTCAATGCTTTGTTCCCATGCTCTTAGCAGCAATGACTGCAGCGCACCGACAAGGCATTGAGTCGATTAACTGCAATATTTGTTCCTTTGACAACTTTTCCCACTCTTGTCGCAAATGGTTCCACAATTCCATCTTGTTGGAGTGATTTTTCATTCCAACACGTACCTCCAGGTCTTGCCACAAGTGTTCAATGGGATTTAAGTCCGGTGACTGATGGTCTGGCTAGGAGGCGGACTTTTCGGCTCTGAAGAAAATTTTTTACAAGACGTCAAGTGTGTTTTGGATCATGGTCTTGTTGAAAAATCCAACCACAAGGCAAATTTTTTGTTGCAAATGGAGGCATATGGTCTAGCAGAACATTGCAGTGTCCATATTGCCGTGAATTTCCACCAGCGGACCAACGCCATCAGCAAAAAAAGCTCCCCTAACTTTGTTGTTCCCACCACCGTGTTTAACAGTAGGAGTTTGATACCTTACATTATATCTGGTACCTGTTGGACGTCTTACGTACTCCTGACCATCACTACCAAGCAATTGAAAGTTCGATTAATCAGAAAATAGCACTTTCCGCTAATCTGATAGCTCCAGTGCTGATATTTTTTCGCAAAGTCCAACCTAGCCGTCTTATTCCTTTTTCTAATTAATGGTTTCTTGATGCCAATACATCCAATCAGCCTTACAGCGTTCCGATGTCGAGACACCGTACTCCGCCTAACATCGGCTAGATTTTCACTTCGTAATTCCTGTGAAACGTCGGCTGAGCTTTCTTCTTATAATTTTGTCGACACGACTCGAAGTACTTCGCGGCCTACCGCTCCATTTTTTATCACACAGTAAGTTTGTTGTTTTATGCTTAGAAATAATACAATTAACAGTACTTTTGATGACAGATAAAGCCCTTGCAATAAAACATTTACTTTTCCTTCTAAAGAAAGCTTCACCACCATTTCACAAACCTGAATGTTCATGTGTTTCAGCATCGTTGCCACAAGAAGACTAATTTTCCTTTGTGTAGCATGTTTTGAAACCAGCGAGCGTAAAAAAAATAAACAAACCGAGAGTACAAAGCTGCGGCGAGTAGTGGCGCGTTTCTTTTGCACACCGACGAAAGTCATTTTACGTAGTACATGTAGAATATGCTATGAACCAATGTAATATTTCATGTTTCTATGTATATTCTAGCTCTCTCATATATTTTGGACAATGAACAAGTGGAGGAACAAAATTTTTTATCAATCCAATGGAAAAATCAGGGTGGCCCGAAACTTTTGCACGTTACTGTATATTAATAACTAAATAAAGTGGCATTGAAAAGAGTGCATTGGAATAAAACGCATCAAATTGACTTCATTGAAATAACCATGTTAATGTGCCGACATCGAGGTGACCTGTACCAAATTTTTTTAATGCATAGTAAAACCTTGTTTGTCCAAAATTCTTATCCTAAACCATCTGTAACAGAGATCTTTTTTTCTTAAATTGCAGCTTACATGTGAAAAGAATTTCAAAATTTAAGTTGAAGTAAATATGTATACTGCTAGTGTATTAATTTAATCTTGTGTCTGTTTTGCTACAGCTTCACTTTTCGAAAAATGTTTTTCTAATAGTAAATAGCAGAGGATAGAAATTGTGGAGGGGTAGAAAGTAATGGAATGTAGTGTTGAAATTTTTCATAACTGAAAATTTGAGGAATAGCAAATGGTTTGCATTCCTGAATTTTGCATATGTGTCTTTGAATAAGTAGATAAGAAGGAAGTGATGGTCCTTTGGTAAATGCTGAGTAATTCAGAATAATTAATCAGGGTTGCTACTTGGCGCTATTCAACCTTGGTCTGAAGGATGCAGGCATCATTATTAAATCCTGGGTCCTTTCAGAAAGATGAGGCCCCAAAATTAAGCAATGTTTTAAATATAAATGAATGATGTTGTATTGTTTTTTGTATGAATTTGAAAGTTATGTTTATTTGAAATCTCCTTTTGAGAATTAAATGTGAAGGAGAGCAAGCACTGTGCGTTTGTGGTACTGTTTCCATAGTTCAGAAAATTATCGCAGGAGTTTTTGGAACCCTGTTTAAAAAATGTAAATTAACATTCAAATAAAGAAAATTGGGTTTTAACTAAAAAATTTCTCTTTCAGAAAGCAAGAATAAAATATATTACAAATTTTTCCTAATGTTAAAAACCATCTACATTATAAAATTCTTTCTGCAGTTCCATCATACAACAAAGTTTTCTTTTCTTCTTTTTTTTAAATTATTTTTATCCACTGGAAAGTAATTTTTAAAAAACCCTTGAAATCAGGAAGTGCATTACGCAAAAATTCCTGGACACAACCACATCTGCAATTGCCTATATTTCTGGCTGCAGTTTAAGCATTAGTCAGACTCAGTTGCAGTGAAATCCATAGTTTGAATCTTCAGCTGAAATGTATAAGTTATCTGTCTCTAGTCTCAGACACTCTTCACTTGTAATTGTCATTTTTTAGTATTTACTTTCTTTTGTAGTATTTTCTTCATTCATGTGTAGTTTTTCTTTCTTTTGTTCTGACTCCTCATTTGCAGTGTAAAAGCTTCCAATTATAATATGGGTATGTGAGTTTACTTGCTCTTTCCAATGTTAAATTGCTTCTTTTTTTCTTTTACTGTGAATCCCACTGAAAATGTTGAAAGTCTTTTCAATTGCAGCAATTGCAAAGGTGAACTAAAACTGCATAGCCATTTCAACTATAACACTAGTTCCATACACAGTTCATCATGATAGTGGAGTCATTCTCCTTTCATCTTTCCCAGAGTAGTTTTCTTCCCCATAACCCAGTCATTTCCCTACAATGTGCAAGATCTGTCTCCAGCTGATCATTATAACTTCATGCACTGCCCAACTTCATACATAAAAGTTAGAACATGAACATAAGTAAATTGGATGGTTTTTGATCAACTCCTTGCATCATTAGATTTAAAATGTATGTTGCAACATGATTAGACCAATATGTTTTATCCCTTTTCTTAAACTTTTTGATAAGTTATTTTTCTTCAGTTTTTGTAATGGAGATATTGAAAGCTTTTAGCATTAACATTACATTCTCTAAGTTGTTAAATTCCTTATTGACAAGATGAATTTGTGGACCCTTCGACTCAAGACAAGTTCATCCTTCACCAATAACTTTTTTTTTTTTTTGCAAATATCCAGTTTGGGTTATTTTGCCAGACCCAGGGTAAAAAAATGGGCAAATACTAAAAATAATATTTACCTTCCTACTCTGTATTTACCTATCTCACAACACTATACATAAGACAAAACATGCTATGCTATAAACTGCTAGCTTGTAAGCTGTAGCTAAAGAGGTATGACTAATAAGCTTTTCTCAACATGACACATTCTTAATATCTGTAGCACTGTTTAAGTAAGAGAACTGAGTAATTTGAACTAAATAGAAAATGAAATTTGATCATTTCAAACCTTTTTTTTTTTTGTTGTTGTTGTTGATGGTGCTGACATCAGAAATTATGAGCATTTTGCTTTGTTAAATTTAATTAAACACAAATAAAAAAGTGACAACCAGCAACAGGTTCTACTATGCTGTAATTACTTGAAATATGTATTACTTGAGCTGTAAAACTCGTTGTGTTGCTACTTTCAGCACTTTTTAGTGCATTAAAACAGATTGTTCAGTTTTAGGTATGGTTAAGCTTCAATAATTTTTGAAAGTAATTTAGGTTTTGATAGGGTTAGAAATAGTCTGTTGATACAGGGTTCGCGCGATTCCCGCAATATTTTTTAAAATCCCACTCAAAAAAAATTTTTTTTTTTTTTGGGTTTAAACTTTAAAAATCCCACTTAAAATTTTGGTCAAGGAGGAAAATCCCACCTTGTATTTTTCCCCAGTGTGAACCCTGGTTGAGTCTTTCTATATTATAAAATTCATCATTCACTGAGTTTTTTTTAATGGTGATTTTTCACTTATTTTTGTATTCTTAAATAAATTACGACATTTTTTTACCTTAGAATTCCAATATGATGCATGGTTAAGTTATGACAACTAAAGTTCCTTAACTTTGTTTATTGTTCAGGATAATCACTATTAACTATGAAAGAATAATTTTATGTTTGTTTCCTTTACAAAGGTGGAATGGAATGAAAAGTTATTAATCTATTTCAGTTTAAGAAATTTGAAGTTCTGTTTCCAATTCAAGATTTGTAAGGTATTTTATTGTTGCAAAATAAAAATTTTCTGCCTGAAACTAGATGCCTTTTTTTCTTTTATTGTTTATATATTTTGGCCTGTGAAGGATTTTACCTGAATTTACATGTATGCTGCATAGTTATTTAGATGATTATGAAATTTTTTTGTGTATACCCCATTTAAATGTAGATTTGTTAGAAGAACACTTATGTAGTTTGTAGTGTATTGAAGAATATTCTTTAGTTTTCAAAATGTTTCTGCACGTTTCCACAATTCATTTTTGTAGCTTTATATGTTTATTTGTTTGATTACTTTAATGGTTGAAATATTTGCATGATTTAGTTAACTTCTGTTTCTTTTGTTTCTTAACAGGAAACAAAAATGAACAAATTGTATATAAATAACCACAATAAATGTTTCATTGCTCAAAATGAGAAATAAGAGCTTTTTTTCCCTTTCTTCTTAAGAAAAAATATTGGATGAGTTTTGTTTTTAAAAGATAAAACAATTATATGTACATATATATGTTGAAATTAATTGTTTTTTTTTCTTTCTTTCTTTTTTTTGGTGATCCTCATTGTTTGAAATCTTACTAAGAACTCGGGTTTTCTACTTTTCAAATTTTTTCTACCTTTGAAATAAAAGTCATTCCTAAATCTCATATTAGAATATCGGCTCCTTATTTATGATATGATTTATTTTTAACAATTTTTCAAATAAAGATAGTAATTTAGGATCACAAGTAGTAAAAGAATGTAAATATTGCTTTTCTGTGTATGTAAGATGTAAATAATGTTTTCAAAATGGAAATGGAATGTTCCAAGCTTAAAATAAGTATATGTTCTTCTAGGAAATATTTAGTTCATATATCTGTACCTAAGAGCCATAGTATCTTAAGTCCATTTTTCAAGTTTTTGTGACAAAGTTCAAAAATAAACATTTTTAGTACTATACGACTAGACGTTCCTGTGTGAACCTTAGAATGAAGATGTCTGATCGGAGCTTTAAAAGTTCGAAAACAACATGTAGCTAGTACTACATTAATTTCATTAAATTTACACAAGTATTCTGAAACTAAATAAAGCATTTTAAATCCTACTCAAGTATCAATTCTATTTTTAGTAGAATAGATATCACTAGTTTAATGATTTTGGCTGTTTGTTTCCATAGGTGTAAGTCAAACAGAAAATACTTGAAGATAAAAAATGTTTCTCTTTTTACAGAATAAGCTTACCATTTTAGAGACCCCATAATATTATCATCATTAATAACAATATCTGCATCTACACCTTCTGCACAGAATATTTATTATTATTATTTTTTAAAAATAATATTCATTTTACTCACAAGGCCAAAAAAGCATGTCTTCATTTCCACGGAAGTGTTTTGAATCATTTGCATAATCTGAGCAGGACTTTCCTGCTCAGATTATTTTCAAGGAAAAGACCAAAAAATTTCAGCAGGAATTCAACCATCCAGCTCTGAATTTCAGTCTCTCTGAAATGTACAAGTTGTCTACCTCAGTACCACTGAATCTGTGCCAACTGACAGTGTCAAATTTTGCCCTCCTAAGCAGGAAAGATATCTTTCTTGAAACCTTTCTTTTATGGTTAAAGATAATTTACGAACCTTGTGGTTTTGTTATAAATATATTGTTTTTAGCTAAATAAAAACAAATAATGAAAAGAAAAATTGCTTAGATCAAAAAAGTGTATTTTTTGAAGGCAAAGTAAATGTTTACAAAGTTGGTTGTTGTGAAAAATTAAGCTTTCGAGACATCTTTCTTGCTTAGGAGGGTAGAAAGTTGCAGTAGTGTCATTACGAGGAGGGGTGGGGAGTATGCCTTGGCCTGCCCTTGAGGGCACTCTTTCGGGGGTGACAAATAGAATGAGATAGTTTGTATACGAGTTTGTTACACATACTCAAACTATACAATTTTACTGATGCTACTTCAACGTATCAATAACTGAAAATAAATCTAGTTTACTAAAAGTTACACTAAATACCTGTAAGAAAAATGGAATTTCCAAAGTTTTTTTTTCACCACTGAAAATAATATAAACTACAAGTTTATACAACACATTTTACTTTTTTTGTTATTTTTGCTTGGGGGAGTGACACTTAGCTAGGAATGCCCCTGCTAGATGATATATAGTGATATTATTTGGTAGATATGGCGGTTCTCTTGATTGGTGAGCTCTCACGTGTATTTTTGAACAAGGGGTATGCTGAACTATTGTAATGGCAGATGGGGCCTTCTCTGTTCCATTGCAGCTAAGACCACACAACTACTTCATTCTCTAACCTATTAGGCATTGTGTTTCAGTAATTTTCAACTATCAAATATTTTAAATCCGAGCACCGTTTTTTTTATAATGTTTCTCTTTACAATGTTCACTCTCCAGTAAAAATTCAATCACGTGTGCATTTAGAGGACCAACAGTAAATTAAAAAAGGCAAAAAAAAAAAATTCTGATCATCCTGCATTGTAAAAAGATGGAAAGCTAAATGCATGGCAACTTAGAAAAAAATTGCATAGTTCAATATCGTAAAAATTCAAAAAGATCTTAACTATTCAGGAGTTGTATTTCGAATGACTCTTGAAAAAGAAATGGATTGTAAGGAATCATTCATGCACCAGTTGCATGTGTTCACTACCATTCTGTGTATTTATGCTGTAATTTCTCATAAAAACTATATAAACTGTACAAATGAACACCTAAGTATAAACGTAAGTTCTGAGGAAAAATTTTATTGAAAACTGATTTCAATTTGAAAGTATTCATCATTTTTCGTGGTATAATTTTGTGTGTTTGATTTCACTCTCATTGTACATCCCCTTTTCGAAAATCACTGAAATATAACTCACTAGATTTTATGCATCTTTCTGAATTTTCATGATATTCAATGGCGTTTTTTTAATAAGTAGCTAAGCATACTTTGGCATGAGAATAAGAAAGTTAAAAAATGCTACCTCTCAAGCATGCACAATAAAAAGCTCTTTTGAATACTTACAATTCACCAAGTATTCAGTATTTTCATTTAAAATTTCAGTACATATGTTTTTCTTGTATACTTTGAATGTTTCTGAAAGTTTGGTAGAGTTTTATGGAAAACTTATTTGCCAAAAACTTGTGACAGAAATATTAGTTTTTTTTTTTTAAAGATTTTATATATCTTCATGAGTATAAGTGATTTGTTTTAAATGTAGATGCATAGAATAACTATACATCGTAAGTAAATTATTTATAATAAAAAAAAGGCATTAAAGTAGAATTTTTCATTGGGACATTAGTTTTATTCTTTGCAATAATTATATGTCAATATTCCTAAAGTTAAATAATCCATAGTACACAGAAATTAGCAATCTACTAAATGCACAAACAGCCCGAATTCAAATTCGTACGGGGAGTTTTTATTTCTTTCCGTTTTTTTTTTTTTTTGAAGGGAAGAGAAAAAAAAGTTGAATAATAATAAATTATAATAAGGTAAGCAGTAATTAGCAAAACGTGTAGGTTCATAGGAATGAAGTGAGGAAAAAACAGGGATGTGGGGGGCCTATTAAAGCCCTTAGCATTTACAACTTTGACACTATATAGGGGGTTTTTGTAATCAATTAAAACACAAAAGCCTATCGACGAAATAAACGATATTAATTTTATGACACGGGATGGCTGCGGAGGCGAAAACACCGTGGGAAGATGGGAGCACCACAGGCTAGAGGCTCTGATTGCGTGAATCTTCGCTCGCCTTACTCATAAAATCGCCAGCCAACGACCGATGGAAAGCGCCATGGTTGGAAAAGGAGGGAGGTAAATTGAGCATGAATTGGCCAATACCTCTTGACAAATCCGGGAAAAGCTTTGGTTCATTAAAAACCAAAATTCTGAAAAAGATGAGAGAGATTTCCGAGGGGGTTGTTTCGAGAAGACATATGAGATTATTCCGAAGTCCAGAAGATGACTTTTCCGAGGGACTTTGAATATCATATTTTTTCCCAAGTGCCATGAATTTGTATCTCTGAACATGGGTGTTAAACTGTAATCCTGCCGTCTGTAAAGTAGGTGCGGCAGACTTTTTTCCGGTGAGTAATTTTGACGCGGTTTCCTGCCGAGGTGTTGCGGTATCCAGAGGTGCCAGATGATGAGGAGCGTGATGAATGAACGAAACAGCGCCCGAGATGCTCGATCATATGGATTAAATCACAGAATTGAATAGAAGTAGTGCCCAGCTGAATCCGGACACTGTTGGTTCGTTCCCTGCACATTTTATTTTTATCTATTAGTCATGGTCTTAGATTAAAAATTGTTTGGATATGATTTTAAATAGTAATTTACGTTGAATAAATTAATCTAGTTTCCTTTAAAATAGGGATGTAACGAATATTCGGCCACTATTCGGTATTCGGCCCTTTGGCCGAATATTCGGCCTGGCCGAATAATCATCTCATCACCAAGCCGAATATTCGGTCGGGCCGAATACTCAGTTAGGTCAAATTTGGCCTGGCCGAATAGTTCTCCTACAGTAGAAATGTAAAAAAATAAAGAAATTAGTAGTTTTTAAACATTTAAAATTGTATTATAATTATTGCAAAAGAATACATTAGTTTATAGTTTTAAAAAATAAAAATAATTAAGAAAAAAACAATTTTTTTGAACCTTGTTTTAGGCTTTACTGAGCAAAAACAGATTTTTAAAGTTGTAATAATGTATTTTATATTTAGCATTTGCTCCCAAAGCTAACAAAAGTTAATTATGATATAGGAAAAATTAATTTTGTTATTATTAACTAAGTGGAAGTCCGACTCTGTTTGGGTAGACTGATTTATTGTGAATATTGGGTAAGAGAGAAATGTGAAAAAGCCTAGAATATATCATGAATATTTAGATAGCATAAGTTATTGGGGTTTTTGAAAATAAAAATATATTCCAGTTAAGTGTATTAAATTTTAAAAGATCGTTTAAAAATATGAATGTAAAAAACCCCCATAAAATAAATATATTAGCTTTTATAACTTCTAAAATATCTTCATAAAACAGTTTTGAGCAAGGTAAAAGTTCACTAAGCAATAGTAGTCCCTTCATTTGAATTAAATAATTAATAAACTAATGTTAATGCTTACTACCATAAAATCTGTCATTTCTATTCCACTTGTGGGTGAAATTCTTAGTTTTATTACATTCAACACAATATGGAAAATAAATTAATTTTAAATAGTTTTAAATTCTTAACAAACATAATTAAATCATGCATCATAGATTGTGTGTAATTGGTGTTTGACTTTGTCAATAATTTTAAATTTGTCAAATACTTTCTATTACAACGATTTTCTAGAAATTTTAATATTCGGCCGCCGACTATTCGGTATTCGGCCTAAGACATTGGCCGAATATTCGGCTTCGGCCTATTCGGCCTAGAAGAAATGACCGAATATTCGGCTTCGGCCTGGGAGATGTGGCCGAATATTCGATATTCGGCCAAATCACTATTCGTTACATCCCTACTTTAAAATTGTTTGTTTTTTTACTGGCACCGAAAACACCTTTTGCTGGTCACAACATTCACGCTTTACCACTTTAAGCTTTCACGCGCCTTTACGTCGCGAACCTGCTGGCCTCGACAATTGTTCACACTAGCCCCCTTCTCCCCTACGGGGAAAAGATCGGCAGAATCAAAACTGGAGCAGGAACGGCGCAAATTGAGAAAAATTGCCTTTTGCAAAAAAAAAAAAAAATTATCCCCCCCCCCCCCCTTCTTTAAAACTCAAACGAAGGAAAAAAAGTCTTTTCTAAGTACATTTTAAGACCTCAAAAAGAAGAAAGAAAAAAAAACTTTAAGGATTTATTGGGGCTGTATATATATTATGGATTTCGATGGAAGCGGATTAAAATGTGAGGATCACAGGTTCAAACAATATGTACATTAGTTAGTAATTTTACTTAAATATTAGTACTTCATACACGTTACCTAAATTTTCTTTTAAAAAAGGAAAAGCTAAAAAAAAAATTCAAACGTATTAAAAGCTTAGCGCAATATGTTGATTTGATTAAAATACATGATATTTATATATGCTTATGCTACCATTTATGAACTGGTTTAACACACTAGTGACGTTATATAAGTGTTTGAATCTAAATCTTAGATTCCAAAAGCGCTACATGAATTGCAAATGTGAAAAAAATCTCCCAACAAAGACAAATTTTCAATACAATTACATAAACGCAAATGAGAAAAATCTAAAAAGCATTTAGTTTTTTTATAATATCAAAGAAATCTATAACGTAGAATGTACTTACGATTTCAAAGTATAAACAGTGAGGTCTGACATCACTTTAATAATGTCATTAAAGATGTAGAAGTGATTCGATAAATTGGAATGTTTTATTATAAAATAGTACAAAGAAGGAGCAAATAGTAAAAGGCAATAGTAAACTCACACATGAAACACAAGCATCAAAAATGCATTAATATATGGCTGCCTGCGAGGCATGGCGCCCAGACGTTGCACGTGAACAACAGAAATAGCGCGTTCTACACATTGAGTTTATAGCTCAATGGTTCTACACTCCGCTCGTCGTGCTGCTTGCATGTGGAAGGTTTGTTTGATTATGAAAGTGTAGTTTTTGCCAACTTTGGAGAGTGTTGAATGAGGATTTAATTTTCAGTACATTTTTGATTTGTGCATTATTAATGGAAACATGTTTACGATGCTTAATTGTTCATTTAATTAATACATGTTAAAAAAAAATTCATTATAAAGGAAATGAGAGCGAAAATTTGTTTTTGCCCAACTAAATCCGAGTATGCATGATTTTTATAATTTTAGAGAGTTATTAGTTTCAAACTTGGTTTACATCCATATATCGTGTTTGTTTTATACTACATGTTCTCTTACATTTCTCGGATTTAATTCCTAGAGCAGTTTGCATCATGAAAACCCAGATAGATGGCTTTCCATCTAGTGGGAAACTGGGTGTTACAATTCTCAAGTGATAATGGCATCTGCCAAGAGTGGTGCCACATGGAAGAATGTTTCCCAGTCCTGCGCACTGCCCTATGTCTGCAAACGGCGAGGAGCCAATAGACAGCTCCGTTGAAAACAACAACGACAGTACATTTCTCAATAAATAGAGATTTGCGAGTTAGATATTTTATAGGTTATATATGCTACCAGAATGACTTTAAGTGGCGGATAACATTTGTATTCTAGTGAAGTGAACGTGAGTGTGAAACTGTTCTCATTCCTTGTTTATGCTTTGATTTATGACCTGCTATATTTTAAGAGAAAAAAAGCTCAAGTATAATTTGAGATTTTTAATGTATTCCATAAATATTCCCAAAAATTATTACTTTTTTTAAATATATATAAATACCGCGCCGATCTAATATTCGATAACCTATTGTCATTATTTTTCAGGAGAAAAATTAAACTTTCTGCGAAATTAAAAGTTTTAACAGTAAACTTTTTTTAAAATTAACACCGTGGGAAGATTCACGCAATCAGAGCCTCTAGCTTGTGGGGCTCCCACTTCTCACGGTGTTTTCGCCTCCGCAGCCATCCCGTGTCATAAAATTAATATCGCTTTTATTCCGTCGATAGGCTTTTGTGTCCATAGTATCCTTCGCTATTATCAGTCCAGACGGACTATCGTTGTCAGTTGTAAAAATGCCCATCAATTTGGGATCCCCCCCATACTTCTGTTACGGCAACAATTTTCATAAATTTTGCAAAAAAGTACTAAATACAAATTTTTTACGCATTATTTTTTACAAGTTTATGCTTTTGCCTTTAATTTGGCTGATATATGAAATTATTCGTCTGTAATTTTTTTAAATAAGGTATTTAAAAAAAAAAAGTTGTTTCTGTCCACATTAGCCCCCCGTGGGGTTTAGTGTGGTATAGAATATCAATTCAAACAACATAATACGCAGGAGGGGGAGGGGCACGCGCCTCTATATCCTTTTCAGCACTTTGCCTTTGACAATGGTATTAATTACTTACGATGTCGTACCAATCTTTCCAAAATTGGAACAAAATCAAATAAATCTATTATCTGTCACCCATACGCGTACATAGGCGAAGGACCACAGGGGACGGGAGGGGGGGCACACACACCCAACTTGCCGAGCACTTAATCTTTTGAGAATGGTGTTATGATCACATCACTTTTTCCAAAAGTGGAGCGAAAATCATCAAGTGTGTAGATCTATCATCTATGAGTCGTATGACCCATACGCATAGGGTCGGAGAACTGGGAGGGGGGAGGAACGTGCTCCCCAACTTGCTGAGAATTTAATATTTTTAGAATGGTATTCAAACATTAAAACAGTCCTTTGATTGTTTCAAAATTAAAACGAAACTCATTCAGTAATATCAGTCCTAATTATATGATTATCCCGGAGGACGAGCCCCCGGCCCCGCCCCTCCGTCCCAAAATTTTCTTACACTCTACGCCTATGGTGATGTACCTAGTATGTCTTTGTTATGAAAAACTGGTTGGTTGGGTATGTCAGGAGTCTTTCTGAGACAAACTTACGTGCATTATAAAATTACGAAAGAAAGGAAAAAAGTAGGAGAAAAGGGGCCGTTCATGAATGATGTCACGCTTTTTTTCTATATATTTGACCCCCCTCCCCCCTTTGTCACAATATGTCACACTTCAGAGGACCCCCTCCCCCCCTTTGTCACATGTCACGCTATGTTGCATAATGCATGATGTCACACTTTGTCACAATTTCACGAACCCCCTCCCCCCTCAAAGCGTGACATCATTTATAAATGATCCCAATGAAGGTAAATTAAAATGTATAAAAATATTGAAATTTATTTACTAATTTTTATTTGCGTCAATTGATGAATAGTTAAGCCGAGCAATCGCTTTTAAATCTGTTTGTAGGAATGCATTTTTTGTTAAAGAAAAAAAAAGAACTCTAAGGGATCATTCATAAATGATGTCACGCTTCGAGGGGGAGGGGGTTTCGGGAAATTGGGACAAGGGGAGGGGAGGGGTAACAAGAAGTGTGACATGCTGCTTATGAAACATAGCGTGACATGTGGCAAAGAGGGAGGAGGGTCTGTTGAAATGTGACATTTTGTGACAAAGGGGGGGGGGATTAAATATGTGTGGAAAAAACGTGACATCATTTATGAACGGTCCCTAATGTGTGTTTTCACGTTAAAGTTTACACACTTAGAAAATTACATGATAAGCATTCTGTCTTTTTAAACACTATTTAAACATGCTTCATACGTGAACGTCTTGCAACGTATGAAGAAAAAGGAAAAAAAAAATCTCCTGCTTTGACTTCTGTTATCTCACCCTTTTCCAGTTCTTCAATTTTTAATTCATCAGTCTTTCCATGTAAAGAAAGGTTGCTTACATTCTGTTACCATATGATTTTCATATTAAATTAATATTTTTACTACCGAAAGCTGAATAAGGCTAATTTCAGAGCGTCCACACCGACCCCAAGCGAAAGTGAGTATGAAAACGTGCAGTGATTATATTCATTTGTATACGATCCTCTTTCGTTTGAAATTTTTGCTCAAAATACTCAAAATTAGCAGTTTAAAAAAAAAATCATGAACTTACCTCTTACACCATAAAAACCTTATTTACTTAACTCTAAATGAACTATTGAATGAAATTTCATGAAACTTCACATGGAAGTGTATTTCAGCGTTGCAAAACTGCAAAAGTTTACTCAGAAACTCTGAAAAATAACAGAATTATTCACGCTGTCCACACTATAGTCCCCTTCTCCCCTATAGCGCTTCGGAAATCGGGACGATCCTAACTTTTACTGACGTAACTGTATTACTTTACCAAAAAATGCAGTATTTGACTATCAATCTCCCTCCTCCCCTCTTTCTTTCTTTTTCTCTCCTAGCTCCCGCCACTACCCCATAGCTTGATTTCAAGCATTAAGGAACAGAAAACGAAATTATTTATGCAGATTCGCGGTTGGTGCTGCCTCTAAAATATCCACAGACACAAATATTTGCCTTTTTTGCAAATTCCACACCCTCTCTTACCGATCTCTACATTAATCAGGATTTGCATCATTGGAAATATCCCTTTAAGTTTGCACTCTGTTAAATCGGCTGCAGATTCAGTAGAGTGAAGGCTTTGATTCTTGATGTTTATCGTTTGCAAAAAGCAAAACGTTCCCGATGTTACGAAAGATGCTGTCTCTTAGTTATGTAACTATAGATTTCACAGATTTTGAGGGCTTTTATTCTGATCGAACGAAATAATTCAACGACTGGAAAAGAAAAGAAATGAATTCTTTACTGATGAAGTTTCATTACAGTGACTACACTGTCATCAGAAATGAAGGTAAGTGGTGTAGTCCTGAAAAAAAAAATGGGGGACGCTTATACATACGAAGATAAGCAATTGGAATAAAAAAAGGGGGGACGCGTATGTTAAAATGTAAATATTTGGAGGGACGTTTGTATTAAAATAAAAAGGTAGGGGGACGCCGTCCCCCTGCGTCCCCCCTCAACTACACCATTGGAGAAGGTTATTATTCTTACATTTTGTTGAAACACATTTTACCATTTATTTGCTATTTTTTTCAATGATCTCATTACTTTTTAATTGAAGGACCGATATTAACCTTTCTTGTCATATTGCTCAGAAACGAACTATATTTTTTTCATGATAATCAATGCCATGAAATTGTACTCATTACTCACGATTAATGTACTTTAATAAACATTTCATTTTATGCTGTTTCTGGTTTGCAGCATACATTTTGAGGCACTTTAACTTCACATTGAATAAAATACGAGGAGTCAAAGAAAAGGTGTAAAACGCCGAAATACAGGGGACACATTTTAACGTGGGACGTGGGGGGGGGGGGGGGGCGGGGGGGCATTTTAAATGAGACAATTGTGGATTGTACTTTTATCTTACAAAGATATTTTATACTGTGAAGTCTGGTTAGTAAAACAATGTTGTGGTCATGTTGCTATAAATTTGTTTCATGCATATTGCAAGAAACACTATGCATATGCAAGCCTTTTTTGTGTCCTATGTTCAGAATTCAAGTGGAAAAAAATTTCATCAACATTTTTAAGGTCCTGAAATGAATGGTTAACGGTTATAAACAAGATAAATTGGACGACAATAGCCTAACTCGAGAAAAATAGTAACTTTTCACTTTTTATTAAAATTCAGCGGGGAAATTTCTGAAAATTTAAAATCCGCCATAATGTGTACGAGGTTAACGCCTTCTAACCAGAAGGACGATATACCGTGAAGTGTAACATATCTTTTGACATTTGTGATATAATAATTAAGAATAACTTATTTAAGCTAGGGCACGTTTTCTAAACAAGAAGTGTTGGAATATGTGCCTCGCCTCGTGTGCAGTTGGAAAACCTTCCCCGTTGCCGTATGAGAATCTTATCATTACACCTCGGCGAATAGCTGCAATGTAAATTGCAACGTAAACGCATATTACGAGACGGTTGTGTGTTTAATTCAAATTTTAAATAAGACCTAACATTTTACTCACCGTTGAAAAAAAAAAAGCAGTAAAGAGCTTTTCTGACAAAATCAAAGAAGGTATCGAATTAAAAAGTTCGTAGATGGTGCGTGAAGCATTGCAGCTTCAGCCAGTTGAATCGCTGGCGTCATTCAGCGGCTCATTTGAAAACTAGGCCTAGTTGCAAAACTTGTCTCTATGGAAAATTTGCCAGTCTTTTCTTCCCATATACAAGTCCGTCATTTCAAAATTTTCCTGGGGGAGAGGGAGCAACGGTATATTTTCAATGCATATTATCGGTAAAAACAACAAAGTACATAAAAACATGCATAAATTCAATGTACAGTCAAACCTCGATATCTCGAATTTCAAGGGAGCAGTAAAAAAATTCGAGTTAGCAAAATTAATTTATTTTTAATAGGTGGAGAATAAAAAAGAAACTAGTGCGAAAAAACTACATATGCCTCTTTGAAAATAAAAGCAGGTTACATAAATCGAGCATTTACTTACATATTCCATCATTTGAAAAATGAATCTATGCTGGTTTGCTTTAAATTTGACTCTTTTTCGGATTCCACAGCCCTTTCTATATAAAAAAGAGCTTTGAAGGTCTCTGGTGTCATATTCGGACGAGATTCAATAAACCTTCTCAAAATATCCGCAGCTAATACAGCTTCTTTGTTCGTTGGTTTTTCCTGAGTCTTGCAAATCTCTTCCTCCTCATCGTCTTCAGAAATTACATCACTAGCTGTAACTTGGGAAAAAATATCCTGGTCTTCACACTGCTCACAAACTGCAACCAGTGTTTCTTTCAGGCATCTCTCCGGGGGGGGCACTGCCCCCTCGGAGCAAGCCAACTGCCCCCCCCCCCCCCCCCGGAGAAACTTTCAGATCACAATTTCAAAAAGAAGAAGGAAAGAAAGAAATAAAAGGGAAGGAGGGAGAAGGAAAAATTAAAATTTTAAAATATGGAGGAAATAAAGTGGCCTCTGTTTTGGGTCATAAAACTGGTCTTACACTGCCAACAAAATGTGAACCGCCAAAGCTCCGCTCCTTCAGCGAAGACCTGGGTTCTGAGCATGGCTATTGAGAGGGTTGTCAGGTATGGCTAATTCCTTAGGCTCGGTTCGGCATCACAATAGTGCAGTGGGTAACATTTTTCTATGGTTAAAAGGGTAAGGGAGGTGGGGCGGGGGGCGACAAAACTGATATGGGGCCCGCCTTGACTCTCGGTGGCCCTGGTTCAGGATACAATCGGTGTACTGGATCATCGATACAATCTCCATTTATTCCATTAAATCTTATGAATATAGCCCCTTCCTAAAAGAAACTGCCTTTTAATATTTAGTATATCTTTCAAAAAACAATGGACATTTTTATTTAAAAACATTTAAAGCTAGATTCAGGTGATCTGCTTGACTGGTCAATGATCAATGATCATTGTTTTGCAAGCAAGTAAAAACATAAATATGTACCTTGCACATGTGCCCCACATTTCTTGCAATATTACATCTCTTTAATGTGAAAAAGATTGCCAAAAATCGTGTTTTAAGACTTCAATTTAAAACTTTTCCGGAAGAACTTTAAACACCTCCCCTTTTCTCCTAATGCCACCAAAAAAAGAGCCTAAAACTGCACGTTTTAGACTTCAGGTTGGAAAATTTTTCAAAGCATGACCGCCGACTCACCTCCTTTTTTTTTTCTTAACGTGACCAAAGATGGCCTAAAATTCCATTTTTAGAACTTCATCAGTTTTGGAAAATTTTCGTGTAAGATCCTCTAGACCAGGGGTTCTCAAACTTTTTTTACTTGTGGCCCCCTTATGGTTGCCAAATGTTTCGGTGGTCCCCCATCGTATACACATGCGTATATATTTATACATATGTGTGCGTGTATTTGCTATTAATTTATGCATAAAAATTGGAAAACATTTGTTAATTTATAAAAATAATATATAAAAGATACACCTGACTAATTTACATTTAACAAAGTCCAGAGTGGTAAAAAAAATGTATTGAAAATTGTGTCAAAGATAGAAAGAGCTCTTTATTCATTTTTAAGAAACCGAAGCTATGTGACAAAACAAACAAAATAGTACTCTGGGATCATATTCTAACTGTATCCTTACAGTCAAATAATAATTGGCAAAGTGTTTCCGAGAAAATTTGACACATTGAAGCTTAAAAATCTAAAGAAAAACCACATCAAGGAACCATGGAGAAAAAGGAACCGAATCTTAACACCATCAACAAAATCAGGCAAATTCTTCAGTAGTGAAAAGCTCCCTAAACAAAATTTCAGAAAAGATGGGAATTTCTGTACAATTTTTCTTGAATAAAAATTTAATGTGCACTTGAAATCCCCCCCCCCCCCCCACCTTTGCTTGTTAAGATGATTCTCGATTTTCTTCATGAGAGTTATGAGAGTTGTTTATCTTACCATTATAATATCGTGGGGTCAATACTACAACTAGGTAACTACAATTCAGCTGTTTCGAGAAAAACGCAAATTAAAGTTTTGCTAAGATTTTGGAAGATTGTGGAGACTAAACTAAAAGTTATTTTACTACCATTTCTGGATTATATTTAATTAGAAGTATTTACGTCTCGTTTTGAACACAATTTTGTAAGAATTGACGAAAAATAGTCCTTGAAATTTAATGTATCCTAAAAAAAAAATTAGTTACCTAGTTTTAGTCTACACTACAACTAGTTAAAATGTCTACAACAGATACCTAGTTGTAGTATGGTGTGGACCACACCTAATGGGATTTATCTGTGCACTTACCCAGATTTTGCCAAATTTGTAGTTACCTAGTTGTAGTACTCACCCCACGATATAGGGAAACAGACATGGACAGTTGATCTTGTGAATAGTATAAAGAATTAAGGATGTTAAAAATTATATTTAATATTTTACTCCTATGTGCAAGTTTTCATATTAAGCCATAGTCCCGTACCGAGGCTCATGGCTCCCTTAATTTTCATATTTTTTCCTGTGGCCGCCAGGGGCCATATGTCTCCCGTTGAGAAACCCTGCTCTAGACCTTTCTTCCTTCTTCTACATCTCATCTAATCTACGATACCATGAAATTGCGCTTTTAAGACTTCAGTTTCAGAAGCACTTCCTGGGGAACGATATCGAACACTATCAGTAGCGTCACCAAAAGTAGCCAAAAATATGACTTTAGTTCCGAAAAATTTGTGGGAGGAGACTCTTCGAACTATTTTTATTCTTTTAACGTCCCCAAACAACGCATCCGAAATTTCATTGCTGGGACTTAGAACTCAAAAAGTTTCTTCCTCGCACCCCTCTAACATTGACAAAAATAGAGTAAAACTGCATTTTAAAGACTAGTTTTGAAAATTTTCTCGCGGGAGAACCCTTGACCTCTCTAACGTCCCCTAACAGCCTAAATTTGCATTCTCAGGACTTAAACTGCAAAAAAATCCGAGATTCAGGTTGAGGGCCCCGGACCCCCCGCCCCATAACCAGCCTAAAAACTACATTTATAAGATTTCAATTACAAAAAATGTCAAACTTCGCCAAACATAAAGTCTAAAACTGCTTCTACTATATATTATCAGGAATCTATCATGGATATATTTAAAATCCATATTATCATCATTTCTGTTCCACCTATTATATAAGAAAACATGATTTTGGATCATGCACCGCCCCTCCTAATTCTTCACCTGCCCTCCCGGAGCAAAACGTCTGAAAGAAACACTGACTGCAAATTCTTCATTTATATTCAAAAAGTCTCCCCAAATTCCATTTCTTTTAGATTTATTATTTCTGCAAGTCGTTCCCAATCTCTCGTTCGTTGGCATGTTATTTTCAGTGTCATCATTGTTTCACGCTTTTCCAGAATGGCTCCCTTATTTTTTAAAATTGTCGATATTGTGCTGCTTGTCATTCCGAACTCTTTCGCAATTTCATTTTTCTTTTTGGAACCTTTTTCCACTTCTTCAATAACTCGTTTCTTCTCCTGAATGGAAAGCGTGTTTAACTTTCGTTTAGTTGCCATTGCTAACAAGTTAGTCGTGTAACTCAACTGCTGTGAAAATTTCCTGGCCGGAGTTCTTTCCTCTTTCCACCGAACAAGACCAAGACAAGAAAATGACAGGAATGAGATAGGCCTGGGTTCAATGTAGCAAAAGCAGCAGCAAATTCTTCCTCCATCCCACTCATCTCTCCTACCAACATTTACTGTACAGGTGTCACCTTGAATAGTTCAATAACTAAAGGGCGAAAATTACAAAAGGACAGGAATGTCGAAAATTCCTGAGCCGCACTGAATAGAATGGAAATAAAGAATGCACCTTTGCTGACGTTTTGGAACAATGAAATAGTAGTTGAACAAAGAATATGGAATTTGAGAGAACCACCAAAGAAAAAAAAAAAAATCGAGTTATCGAGGGTCTCAAATTGAAAAATTCGACTAAACGAGTTTATTTTAACATTGACAGCATAGGATAAACGAAGGGAAATAATTTTATTTCGAGATATATCGAAAAAAATCGAGATATCAAGGTTCGAGTTATCGAGGATTGACTGCATTTCTAAAAGTGCAGTCATCAATTGACCCCCCCCCCCTGATCCCCGAAATGACGGGCCTGCCATATATATATATATGTATTAGTGTTCGGCAGTAGTTAACTACTAGTGGCAACTACTAGTTAACTACTTTTGTTTTGAACTAGTTAACTACTAGTTAAACTACTTTTTTCCCAACTACTAATTACAACTACTTTAAAAATTCCAACTACTTTCGAAAAAATAATTTTTAAATCTATTTTTTGAAAAAAATAACTATTTTTTAAACATTAAATTATTTAAATTTTTGGTTTATGAATATTACTCACACAAATGTATTTTGTATTTTGTTATATAATGGACAAGTACTCGTAAAAAATCATAATATTTATTGCAGTATTTACGCAAATTAGGAAAAGCTTTCTGATATGGTCAATAAATAGCGCTCGCACCCGCACAAGCACTATGAAGTTTCATTTAAAGACCAAATCTTCATTATGAGGAAGATTTACTTCTACTTCATTTGTATTAAGGGTAAACCCCTTCATTTTACAAAAATTATAAAATAAATACATATTAAAATAAAAGTTTAAATTTAGAGAAAATGGTTTTGTCTTTATTCATATTCTCTTTATATTTAATTGTTCATTGTTATTTGGAAATATTCAATCTTTGAATGTTTTACAGGAATTTCTTTTAAACTGTTATTATGATTAAAAATAATATTGAGTTGAATTATTAGGATTAAATATTTCAGAACAAGCTTAAAAATGGAAATTCAAATGAATTTTAGTTAAAAGTAGTTAACTAGTAGTTAACTACTTTTGGTAGTTAACTAGTAGTTAACTACTTTTGGAGAACAGTTAACTACTAGTTACAACTATAGTCTGTGTAATTAGAATAGGCGCATCAAGGTCGCGTTTGCTGCTTTGTCTCCATGGCAACTGCGAGAATGATTACATAGCCAGACTTTTTTTTTGCACTGCAGTTAAGGCAATTGCATTACCAGACCTCCGATTCAAAATATTAGAATAGTTGAGGAAAAGTAATAAGAAAGAATTTATTTTCCATTTATTTATTTTTGATATTAAGGAAATGCAATTAAATTTCATCTGGAATTTTTAGATAAGATTTTAACATTTACAAAATATAAAAATACGATAAATTAGCTATACAATAGCTTTCTGAAACACATCAAAATGTCAGAATAATATTTAGAGTGGTTGAAAATATTTGAAAACTTTGTCTGACGCAATATATTTTTGCCATTGAGAAATAAATCTGATTTTAATCCGTCTATTATTATTATAACTAAAACAACAAACTGACTTATGTTCCCAAACCAAGTGGGGAAGAAGTTTCTAGCACGGAAACCATGGCGACCAGAAGGGGAAAAGGTAGAGTTGTGTGACCTTGACACGCCGATTGTAATTACACAGACTATAGTAGCAGAAGAAAGTAATTAACTACTAGTTGCAACTAGTTTTCTTTAAAGTAGTTAGTAGTTGGTAGTTAACTACTTTTTGACAAGTAGTTGCCGAACACTAATATATATATATACTATACTATACTGTGCAAATCAATTGAGACACTATATTGTAATACGATTACTAGTAGGTGTACACGGACTTACATTAATATTTTGTTCTTTGGAGAACTGTGACCATTAAAAATTGAGGAAAAAAAAAAAGATTATATCGGTTTGAAAAGCAGATAAATATATATTTTCTCATAAGTTGCATTAGTTTATGAAAAGTAAATTGCGTTTTTGTCCGCATTGGACCTAAATTGCTTTTCGTGAATTTTATGCAGGCGGCTAAGGAAAGGCGATAAAATAATTGCTCTTAAAAAATACAATTTGTAACTGATATTCTCCAATTAAATAGAACTTATGGGATATTTTGAGGTGTTTTGTTGGTAAAATAGACAGTATAACCAAAAACCGATGGACAAATAATGGATAAAGGGTTCCAAAGTGCAATAAATGCAAACAAAAATAAATTGAATAAATAAGTTTTGCTGAAAGAAGCATAGGCGCATCTAGATTTTTTTTTTTTTTGGGGGGGGGGGGGGGTTCATCTACAGTATGGGACCCCAATTTCGGAATGCCGAAATCTGGAACTTTTTCGAAAACATCGGCAGCTGAAAAAAAAAACGGCTTTTGTTTTTTGAAAAAAAAATCGGGAAATGTTTTGCAGCGTGTTTTTGGAAATGGGCGTTTTAAAGAGAAGGGAAATGAAATGTAATGAACATAATAAAATCGGAAATGTGCTGTTTTCAAAGAAATTATTTCGCGATTTTCTGAAAGGGGTTCGTTTTTGCGATGAGAGTTTCTATTAATTACTGCTTTGAAAAAAAATCGGTACATGTTTTTCACTGTTTTTTTGGAAATAGGCGTTTTAAAGAGAAAGAAAATAAAATGTAATGAACATGTTTAAGATCGGAAAAGTGCTGTTTTCTAAAAAAAATATTTCGCGATTTTTTGAAAAGGGTTCGGTTTTGCGATTAGTTTTTCTAAATTGTTTCTTTAATTTTGAGTTAATATCATTAAATTTTGCTTTTTTAAATTCCTTGTAGTTTTCTTATACAGTAGAGCCTCGATTATCCGAGGTAATGTGGACCGAGGGTACCTCGGATAATCGAATTCCCGGATAACACGGACTCTGTCCAAATCAAGAGGGAAACACGGGTTGAAATAAATGAAAATGTCATCAAATATGTAAAAAAAAGCATTTACTGCATATATTATTAAATGAAAAAATGACGTTACATAAATACAAATATCTAACTTTATATGTAGTTCATGTAAAATTAAATATTTGCATGATATGCAGGTATGGAACATATACTCTACTGAGGTGTACATTGTACACATGAGTAGAGTACATGTTCCAGTTAAAGTTGTTTCTTCAGGAAGTCTATATATATATATATATATATATATATATATATATATATATATATTGTTTTCTGTTCAATGGAACTCGCTCGCTTCTTCGTTGCTGTTTTACGCAATGGATGTAGCCGTAAAAGGTCTGGAAGTTGTCTCTGATTGTTGTTTTAGGTCTTTATATCACCAGAAAGTAAAATGAAAATGCAACTTACGACATTGGATGACTGACGTCAGTCAATGACGCCGCCATCGACCACCAAAAGAACATTTTTTTCAAGGGCAAATGTACCTCAGTTAACCCGGAACTCGGTTAGTCGGGGCTCGGAACCGAGGCTCTACTGTATTTATTTTTTTAAATGAGCTATAATTTTCGGGCGAAACAGACCATTCGCGAAATTGAGAATCCGCATTTCTCGCATTTTCCCGATAGTCTGATCTTTTACTACAATTAAGAGGCTAGAGAATATAAAATCATATCAAAATTTGACAGTATTCTTTTTTTTTATTGCTTAATTAAAGAGGTTAAAATAACATCGGTAAAAGTCTAGATGTTTCGATGCCGCTTTGCCTCGAATGTAACCCTACTCCAACTTCGTTTTTTGTTCTAAATTTCGCTACTTATAGGCGAGTATATACGATAATAAAAATGCTATAAATGAGCAAAATACTAATAAAAAGTTCCGAGAAAATTATATGGGCTCCGATGCTACATACAAAATTTTTTGAATGAGGACCCAAAATCCGGAAAATTCCGAAATCCGGAAAGATCGCGGCCCCGAGCGTTCCGGATTTGAGGTCCCATATACTGTATATGATAATTTTTTTTTTCCTTTTTTTAATCAAGCAACACTACACGATCTATCGTGCTATCTGACAATATGGTCAAAAGAAGTGTGAATCTTCAACTCTCCCGCTAGTGTAGGCCCTAGTAAGACTTGTGGGCTATGATCCCCAAAACTAGGTCCTTTAATCAACATTTCTAAGAATCGGAAGGCTATCGCATTCCTACTATAGGTTCTAGAAAATACGTCGATTAGAGAGAAATTGCACAAAAAAAGACATTCCTGGAAACTGTAACATGCTTGCTTCTCATAGAAAAAAAAAACGGGAATCGTGCATGTGTGTGGATGGATCTATTCGGAATAGGGAGGGGCAAATGGTTAAAAAGATGATTGAATTTGTTTGCATAGATAAAAAGACGTGTACGAAAAGGAGTAGAAAATGTGTGTGCACAAAAAATATATATGGGAAAACTGGAGAGGGGGGTGTTCCCCAGAGATGGATCCTGGGGGCACACAATTGCAACTCCTACATTTAACTTTATCAGTTAAGTGAAAGCGAATGAAAAGCCAAAAAAGTTTTTATTTTTCACAGAGGATATTAGTTGACCTTCGAACCCGCGGAAACCATCCATAGGGTCAACCTCTCACCACATTAGAGCCTATGAGGATAACCTATTTGGAGGGGATGTTAGTTTATTTAGGTTAAGCCCACATGTCTATCAAACAGAAGAAAAAACGGAGGAAATTCTCTCGATCCAAACGTCGTCTTTTGCTTATACTGATGAATAAATAAAGTTTGTGATGTTGATACTGAAATTTGGTGAATATTATACACACAGGGTGGTTGTGGTATTTAAGTGGTATATGTATATATACGTATATGAATATATATATATATATACACACATTTTTTTCAATGGAGAAAAGGGTATTAATCGTTTTTCAAAAGTCAGATTTTGGGATAAATAGACAATTTATGACGATTGCTTATTTGTTAATTTTATTTATTGCTTAAATATTGTTAACTATATTCACAATTTATGAGGATTGCTTGTTTGTTAATTTTATTTATTGCTTAAATATTAAGTACTTCAAAATTTTTATTGAAGTAGATTTATTATTTGTTGTTAAACGTAGGAACGTACGTTCATATTTGAATATTACAAACTGGAGATCGTGACTTAATAGGGGTCGGGGGAACGTTTTTAGTAACATTCACACGGCATAAGGATCCAAAAAAGTAATGACCTCAGGGGATTCATGTATGACGTATAATATATAATCGTTGATCGGAGTGCAGGTATTGTTAAATGCGAGTGCGGAGGCAATGACTGGGATTCGTCCGTCCCTCACCCATTCTGTCAAAAGAAACGGCCTTGAAAATAAAGCCCTGAAGTTCCATATTTGGCAACATAGCGAAAATGTGGCGATATTACATTTCAGTATATTTAGGCAACTGAGAGTTTTTTTCTTTTTAGGTTGATGAATAAAATAGATTTGAGGAGGGTGGGAGGGAGAATAATGAGAAAAAGAATGAAATCAAATTGAAACGAATATACGCAATGTTAAAAATGGTACACTTTACATATAACATTAAAATTCCCATTGAAAGAAGCATCTTTCCCACAAACGAACAAACGATCCAATACAAAAAATAACTAATTAATTAAATTTAGAAAATACAAAATTTGTATGATTAAAAACACTGCTTAGAATTTGAAAGTTATATAAAAACCCATAAAAGTTCACGTAAAATCAGGGGCGGACTGGGAAGAAGATTCGGCCCGGGCATATTTCAAACAGACCGGCCCTTGGGGGGGAGTCAGTACTAAGGAACGGAAAATGAACGCGAATCAGATATTATGCACCCCCCCCCCCTATTTTTGAAATTGACACATTGACAACAACGAGTTTTAATGGCATTTTAAAAAGAATTTCAGCTTTCAAAATTGCAGCAATTTATATGAATAGAAGAAGAGCTGAAGAATAAACATGGAAAATTATGTACTCATCGTACTCTTTGTGTATTGAGTGTGCAACAATCAGTATGTTATCATCAAGTAAAAATTAGTTCTAGTTATGAAAAAGGTAAAAGAAATGTTTATTGTTCTGGTTTCCAAAAAAAGTACTATAACATACAAAATAGTAACAGATTTCAAAAAAAAAAAAAAAAAAAACCTTTAGTCACAATCAAATATACATAGCAATATTTGCATAAAGATTATTTTCCTTTTAAAGGCCTTTTAGTATTTTAAAAGCGATTTTAAAAGGGGACAGGGGACTATCTGCTACATCATCTATTAGACTTTCCATGTCAAGCTTTACTAATATGTCTTTTTCACACTACATTAACATAAATGATTCCAATTTGTCCTGAGTTCAATTGTTCTAATCTGTTCTTAATATACTTTAAAATAGAAAAGCTTCGTTTACAACGTACTTGCGAGGAAGACAAACTTAACAAGTATTTAAAAGCCAGTCCAATAACCCATAAGAACCTGTCAGTAAATTATAATGACTCAGGTGTTTATAACAACAAACACAACAATTATTGCAGGATTTGCAAAGTTTAGATTTTACTTTGACTCCATCCCCAAATTTCTTTTGCTCTGCTTCCTCTTCTTCACCGTCACTATGCTCTTCCATTTCCAAAACGTTTCCTCTACGCTTCCTTCAAGCGTAGAAGCTTTTATTTTATCCCAGGTATGCGCTCAGTAAAGAAGATGTTTTTGTATGCTGTAAATACTGCTTTTAGGGCCTCAGCCTCCCGCTAGCACAGTTCAAAATTAAAAATAAATAAATTTTGCGGCCCCCAAAAATTTTCCATCCTAGGTTGTCTATATGGACAGGCCATGAGAAATTCTCAGGGCCGTATTTTGTAGATTGCAGGAACTAAAAATATTGTCGGTAGATATGTAGATATGTATTAAAATAATATTAAATGTTCACAGCACAGTTATTTTTCTTATTCATCACGGAAGTGTAATGATACGTAATATATTAATTAGCTGCTAATAGCTGCCGCACTTTAGAGCGTTACGCAGTGAGGCAATTGGCTGAGACAACTGGCATTGAGAAATTTTCTGGGCCGACTCTAGGAATTTTCAGGGCCGGCCCTTCAAATATCTCACGCCGGCCCTAAAAATTTGCATCACTTGGATTGAGAAATTCTCAGGGCCGTATTTTGTAGGTGGTAGGGATTAAAAATATTGCCAGTAAATATGTAGATATGTATTTGAATAATATTAAATGTCTACAAGACAAATTTATTTTGCTTATTCATCACAGAAGGGCAATAATACGTAATATGTTAATTAGCAATTAATAGCTGCCGCCTGTTAGGGCGTTGCGCCGTGAGGCAATCGCCTTAGCCTCCCCGCCGGCACTGCTTAAAATTGAAAAAAAAAAAAAGGAGAATAAGACATCAATTTTGCGGCTTTTAAAAGTTTACACCACAGGCGGCCGCCCAGATTTTCTTTACGGATGAGCCGGCCTTGAAAATTTCTCAAGCCGGCTCCGAGAGTTCATCGATATAGACAACTTAGGCGGCAGCCTAAATTGCAAAACTGATTTATTTATTTATTTTCAAAATTAAAAAAATAAAATATAGTCAATTTCGCAGTCCCTAAAGTTTTGCACCTCAGTCTGACTGTCTATACGGACCAGCCGCCCTGAAAAATTCTGCCCCTCTCCCCCCACGTGTGGCCAAACGGCCAGACCTTGGGGATTTTGCCCCATTGCTGCATTGTACTCTCTAAAGAGCCCGGATTACACCAAAGTTTCGGGCCTCCGATTTTTTTAATTAACATTGTAAAAGCTGTATACTCAAAATGAAGAAGGTAGAAATTTTACGACTGGCCCACCGGGCATTTGCCCGAACGCCCGCATAGCCAGTCCGCCGCTGCGTAAAATTATAAAAGAAGCTCGAAAAATTCAATTCTTGAAAGTCACATTTTTATTTCGACTTGGGTTTCTTATGGCTATTGGTTCTTAGTTTTTCCTGTTTTCTCATAGTTAAAATTTTATACGTCAACGGGGTTAAAAAGCGAAAGCATTTGCACAGTCACCAATCATATAAAACCCTTTATCTCTACTTTAACACTAGATTTACCAGACCAGTCATTTTGACTGCTTCGAAGCTTCCATTTAGCATAATTTGTTACTAATTATAGTGCAACTTTCAATTGCATTGACTTTTCCTAATACACGATAAGTAGGACAAGTTAAATGTGACTGAAAGTTTTATTATAATTCAGGGGTGGCCAAGCTCCTTGATAGTCCGAGGTATTTTTTCCAAAATTTGAATTTTTTCTCGAGCCGCAATTAAATGCGTACTTAAAAGGTATGCAAAAAAAGTATTAAAAATTTTTTTTACAGAAATTTTATTTATTGAAAACATATAAATAAATACAATACACATATTTTGTAATTTTAAATATTAAAAATTAAACACATTTATTTTACTTCTCTTGATAATTCTTTAAAATTTGGTGAATAATTGGGGACAGCACTTCTTAGTAATTCTTTAAGATGCTGGTTAGTTAATACTGATCGGTGTTTGGATTTCACGAATTTTAAAGTGGAATATGTCTTTAGACATTTTGAAACGCATGCGGAACGATAATAATTTTTTAAAATATTATAGCACAAAAAGGAAAAGGGAACTCGGGTACATTTATCGAGAGCCTCAAATAATCCTTGAAAGAACCGCATGTGGCTCGCGAGTCGCAGGTTGGCCACCCCTGTTATAATTAGTAGTACCTTGGTGTAAAACGAAAGTTTAGAAGTGGTTGAAAACAGCCTGGTAAATTTAGTGTTAATATTCTTTTTTGAAAGTTTTAGAAAGGTTTGTGTTGTTTGCTTAATCTGTTTCTATTTTCCCTTTCTTTTATGTTATTTTAGGTTACTTTCAATCTCTGAACAAGTTTTTTTTCACTATCTTTCTATTCTATCTACGTAATAACTCAAGTTTTCAATTTAAAAACAAATTTTTGAATAATCATTGTATTTTGTCCTAAATGCATCCATTTCCATAATGTTAAAATGTTATTGTTGTTGTTGAAATAAAATAATAGGATGTAGCTAGTTTATCTTTATTTTGCTGCATCTTTTTAGCTTTGCTTTTATTTTTGACATATTTTTTCAGACTTTTTACGCATATAAGGCTCACAAACTTAAAAAAATAAATAAATTAAAAAGTGTGATTTTTAAACTTACCAGAAGTTTTATAAAACAGAAGTTATTGCCTGCTTTTAATGCAGTTTTATTATAACAGTTTCTTGTAATGTGATACGAATGTTAAACATCTAAATTTTTAAATATGTTGGATTCAAATGTATTATTTTTATACTTAAGTAATTTCGCGTAAAACAAATATAACATTCATCAGCGATTTGTACTCTAATCTAATATTATTTAGCTAAAATTAATTTGTGTTCAACGAAAAATTACATATGCAATACAATACAATATATGTATATATATATATATATATATATATATATTATACGTATGCACACAGTAGGGCCCCTACCTATTTAACGTCTATCGCGGGACTAGCAGAGCGTTACATAGGCGTCGTTCAAGAAGTCATTACAAACTGTAAAATACTTTTGTGGAAGTACATCAAAACGGTTATAAATATTTTCAGTACATTTATTAAAAATCAATTTTACACCATCTAACAAAATGTGGTTACTTATAAATTTAGTTCGGTTTAAGAAAATTCGGTAATTTTCGGCTGAAGCATATTTTTTATTTTGTTCTGAAAAAGGATCCTTCTAAATCACAAGATTTGTAAGTGTTGTTCCTTGTATATTGGTTGAAAAGTTTTTTTTATTTTTAAATCGTCCATTCCTTTTAAGGCAGTATCAAATAGTACAACTTGCAATGCCTCCCTTTCCCACTTCCAACTTAGGTATTGTCACTGCCACCGTCGAATGACTCCACCCAAATCGGATGTTTTGGGAATTGCTGAGATGACTATGCATTATAATCGGTAAATTCTTCAAAATGGAAATCAAGTTGCGAAAAATTATCAGCACACAGTGACTCGACCTTTTGAACATAATCCAAATTCACTACTAATATTGAGGAAAATCAATATTTCATGGGAATTATTTAAATCCCATTTCTAGTTTCAAAATAAATTAAACGGACAATTAATTTATTTTGAAACCTTTTTTTTTATTTTAAATATTTTTTATTATTTTCGCTGTAGTAAAATGAGGAAAGAAGAAAAAAACTTTGTCATTATTTAGGTAAAGTAAAAATGCGGGAACGCAGTGAATAGCGAAACCTCATACTCCGGAAGATATAACAGTAAGGGCACTGAGAGATGAAAAAACGGAACTAACAAGAAGAAACCTTAAATCGGGTTTCTACTCTATAGTATATACAGTGGCACTATTTTTATGTATACCAGGGACAGGGAGGGCACCGGAGCACATTGACGCGTAAAAAACAATACTAATTAAAGGGTTATACTTAAATTAGAAGAAAAAAATACTATAATTTTTCAGCCGAAAGTGAATGTGACTTATTATTAGTCAGGAAAATTTTTCAACAATATTTGACGAAGACGACTTTGAAAAATCACGTTTAGGAACTGTAGATGAACAAAAGATCTTTCACCAAACTTTTACAAAAATGCTTGCCACTAGTAAAGATACCCTTCAATACATGCGAAAGATTTCATTGTTGTGAAATTCATCTGAAAGAAGAATGAAAGATAAATATGAAAAGATTTTTGTCAAAAATATTTTTGAAAAGATTAATGTAATAAAATACTCAAAATCATCAGCCACACAACTCCCCGCCCTCCATTTGGGCTTGCTTAATATTTAAAGTTTCAAATGTACAGAATATCGAATAAAATGCTCCATTTGAAAGATTGAAGGATGTTGTGAAAGCAATTAATTTTTATAGTGTCGGAGACACTTAAAAATATAAAAATCTTCTTCAAGAATGTGTGATGTGCATCTAATGTGTATGTGTTTTTTTTAAATTTATTTATCTAATTATAAAATATTCATTTTAAAAAAATAATATGTGTCCTTAAATTATCATCTAACGTTCCATACATGGGGAAAAATCTTAAGTGTTAAAGTTTCCCAAAATATTCGTAAAAGATTTTTTTTCAATTTTTAATGATGGTTACCGACGGGTAGTGCGGAAACGGTACGGACATTAAACCATTAAACGACATTAAGGTCACATACAAAATTTGAAGTGTGTGGTATATTTCTTTCATTTGCCACAAATAAGTAGAAATTTTCCACAATTCTGTCCCCCACCCCCTTTACGTCTTTAACACATTTTCTCAACATGTTAAAAAAATATACCATATATGAGTCGTCTAGCTTCAAAACCAGATACATCCATTTTTTTTCGATTTCAACTTTTTTACACTTTCTAATAGTTTAAAGTAATCTTCATATAGTGTTAATTTCTTAAGTTTCTAAATAAGCAGCTACATCACGCTAATAAGTGTGTTTGAAATGTGCCGGTAAGTTACAAAACCAGATCCCCCCCATCGACCATGCTTGTTAGCTCTTCTTTTTTTCCCTCCAAATATCTTCCAAGGAAATATTATTTTTGTGTTAAAATTTCAGCAAGTTAAAAGTCTATCCCAATGCTCTTAGCTAGAAATTCGGATTTCTTAGATATTAGTTTTTTGCCCGCCGTGAAAAATTTAATCTTTTGGATGTAGCTGGTTTTGAAACTAGACGACTCATATATTTGGCTGAAATTTCTCATTATTTGCAGAAAATGAAATAATTATCTTACAGATAAAATTTTTTTTATGTAAACGTAATGCTTCCAATGACACATTTTTTCACCAAACCCATCACCGATTTTTTTTTTACAAATCGTGTTATATATAACAGGGTTTAGCTTAAATTTCTTCGCATTTGTTGCAAACCAAGAAAGTATCCTACAATCTTCAAAATGTTCATGCGCACTGTGTACCACCACGGTACCTTATTTTTTAGCCATCCTTAGTGTAATATATATATATATATATATATATGTGTGTGTATTTATATGTATGTATATATGTTAAGACTGAAAGACCGAACTGACGTAACTTCAAATAAACAAATATATTCAAAATATTTATGATATGATTACTGGTCGGTTTGTGTAGTCTAAATGAATAGTGTATAATAAACGTTAGCAAATACATCTTCTAAATTAGGAAATTTTGTATATGTGCCACTACTGATAATACATCTTCACTCGTCAGTTATGTAGACTAAGATTGTGCCAGCATTTTAGCAAGATCATTTAATTCAGATTTTAAATCAATAAAATATTAGTTTTTTAAATTTCTGAGATGTGCCACTATTTTCGCCGGTCAGCGATATAGGGTCAGGTGGGGTGAAGGGGTCATAAAATCCACGTTTTTCAACTTTCGTCGCCAATAAATATAAGAATTTGTTCAAAACCTTCAGATTTTTTGCTTAATATTTTACATTACATTATTGAAGAACAGATTGCATTAAATTTTGAGCAGAAAAAATGAAGTAAAATAATTTTATAACGCCTTCTTTCTGGGATGTATTTATGACCACTTTACTCCATGGGGTGGGGTAAAGTGGTCATAATTGAAAAAAAGACCCTATAAAAGTATTAATAATCATAATATTACAAAATACTCAATAAAGGTTCATTTTAGAAAGGAAATAACTGTATTTCACCCAACTAAATTTATTAAGGTCCTCTATTATGGTCAAAAGTTGGCCTCATCTTTGTAACGTCTGGTAAGGTATTTCAGGCTGTTCAGCAGCTGCATAGATGGTCTTAAAACAAAGTTATGTACCAAATCATTTTAGGATACATAATAACAGGTATTATTGTGTTTTAATCTCTAAATATTAGACTGTATGTCTGCTCTGTGATTTAATACATATAATAAAATATAAATATGAAGTTCAAAATTTTCCTTGAAAAAATTTAAAATAGTTTTTAATGAATGACTAAATTATTTAAATTACATATTAAGGAAACAATGCTAGTAAGAGAGTTCTGTGATAATTACAGCATATTAAAATTCAAACTGGGAGAAAAATACGTATTTGAAATTAGCTATTTTTAATTCTCTCTCTCTCTTTACTGCATTATTCTTGTTCGAAGTACAACTAAGTCTAAACATTTGCAGCTTAATAATATTCATAATAAGTCTGTTTAGAAATTAAATATTCTGTTGGGATAGCTTGAAAATTGTTTCATTAAAGGTGCTTCTAAAAATTTGTGAATACTAGACACGTCATTCTAAGAAGACTATTGTATAGTAATTTCAATCTCTATTGCATTTGAGTTCAGTCGTGTTTAATCCTTTTTACTAAAAGTAAATTTAAAACTTATTTTTTAAGAAATAATACAGTATTAGTGACATTAATGTTTAACTAACATATGCCTCATGGCTTAATTTCAAACAAAATAAGTGAGGAGGGCGGAGCCCTGTAGTCTTCAAAATTTTCCTTCATGCGTATTAAGCCTGAATTCCCTCTAACAGTTAAAAGTTCGCAGAAAATTGAAGATAGATATTGAAGCTGAGTTTCCGTGAGCTTTATGTAAGTTAAGTCCTAGTCTACTTCATAAATAAACCTAAAGTAATTTTAGAGCATCGGTGCCTGTTAAGCCTAATACTATGACCACTTTACCCCATCTTACTTAAACTACTGTAAAATAATATATAAACTAAATCTAGCTTCATGGTTAGTGAGGAAGTATTTTTGAGATCTATGCAAAGCTTTCTGCGCCGTCAATTAGATGCAAAATCTTTAAAACAAAATGTCAGAGAGAAGTTAAAAGAGCTGTTTCAATTTCAAAGTGTTGTATAAACAAACATGTTTTCGTCACCTAAAAAGTTGCTGTCAAAACAATTTTGAATGTAAAATTTTAATTCCTAATTATTAAAATCTAAAATGAAAAAAATACACCAATTCCTTTATTTATTTCCAAGCTATAGCCTTTTCTTCGCCGTATGACCACTTTCCCCCACCTGACCCTACACATTCAAAATTAATTATTTTTACTATTACTATCAGAAGTTCAAATCATCCTCTTCACGTAAGTGGTGTAGTCGAGAGGGACGGCGTCCTCCCACTTTTTAACTTTATCCTAAGTGTCCCATCCCTCCCCCCTCACGCCCTGCATTTCAAGCGTCCTCTCTCATTTTTATGTTAGCTTCTGTAAGCTTCCCCCTCACTTTTTTCTAAAGAAGTACATCAACGCTTCACGGTACATATAACGCGATTCTGTAAAACCCGAACATCTATTTATTTGCAACTATGACCCTCTTTTTTCGAATTTAAATGATTGTTATGTGCTACAAATGCCAACTTTTCATTTTTTCTACGGACAATTTATTCCTCTTTCATAGCTTTAAAACAAGTGTTTAATTTGCCAGTCCAGTATTTAGACATAAAAAGTACTCTGAAACACAGAGAACATTGGGAATAATTTTGCACACCCAAACATGCTTTTGCAGGAAAAAAAAAGGAAAAATAATGATTTTAAGAAGAATTAAGAATAAAAAATATTTAGCTGGAATTGTTTTTGGTTTAGCTACTTTTGCTCTTTTGCTTCCAAGGAGATAAAAATCTTACAAACAGCCTTTTTATTAGTGTAATTAATATAATTCCCTTAATGCTTATTGTTTAAAATATAATACTTGTTAATTTTATATGTTCAAATTATTCATTCACACTAAAAATCAAAAATGTGATATTATAACTATAACTAATTACTAATTTTTAGGAGAATATTCTCGAGAATTTTTTATCTTTAATCTATATACATAAACCAACACATCCTCAATGTTACTTGTAGAATTTGCCCTAAAAGTAACCCCAAATTTTTGCATAAGATGGTAGACGAAATAATGTGGCATACATTTGACTGTATGTTTTAAAGCATGAGGTAATTTTTGTGGAGCATAAAAAACCAAACTGAATATAATTTACTTTATTAAAATCATTCAACGAATCTCTCAGGATTTTTTGTATAATTTTCGTGTAATTTTACATCAAAGAAAGGAATAAATTGCCGAATTGATTCTCTTGAAGAGAAAACTTATCTTAGTTTAGATAAAGGTCATTGTCATTGATATTGCAAACAAAGTCAAATAATGCGGCTTGAGCTCAGGGCACAATTACACAAAAGTATTTCTTTCCATTAAAAAAAAAATAGTTCAATTTTTTACGAAAATTTTAAAAAATATGAAAAATACCTGCATTAGTAATTTTAGCTGTTATTGTGACTTCTAAATGCCAGTACATGGGCTCTGCAAATCCATATCAAAATTAAACTCTGATTTCATAGCGTAATTTATTATTATTATTTTATTTAAAATATAATAATAATAAGTAACTCGCTTCATATAAAATTTTCATCATTGAAATAAGTGTCCTAATGAATAAAAGCATATGTTAGATGTAGTTAAGTTCAAAATAGATTTGTATTTTTTGTGTTTTATTTCGAAGATGAATTGCTGACATTTTACTTTACGCGTCTCGTGTAGGATGGCCTCTGGAATGATGGATTGATTACTAGGCACGATAAGGAAGTGTGAATCAATAGTTTTGTTTGCGACTACTACTGATTGTGTCAAAACACTGTCAATCACTTTCTCGTTAGCCATCTTAGGAAATATTGCGTTTTCTATTTCTATGCTTTTCATTGCTAGAAAATCTATACCTTACGCCCCCAAAGCTCCTATATAAGTTCTCTCTCTCCCCAAAACAAATAAATAACGAAGTAAAAAAAAAGCTATCTGTCTATGCGTGTTTGCGCGTATAAGGGGTAAGCGAGTAGAACATGAGAATGTACGTGATTTTAGGGGAATAAAATATCATGCAATATAAAAAAGAAAATAAATTATTTAATTTGTTTGAAATTAAGTTTAAAGTAGTCGCCTTGATATGGAAGACATGTGCACCGGTAAGTTGATTTGGCTGTCTGTCTGCTCCTATCTCCCCCCCCCCCCCCCCATCCCTTCCATAATGGGGCTTCTATGGGACTTATTTGATTCGGGCAGATTTTTATTTGCTTGATGTAATTTTGCCCTCCCTCACACATGCATCACGCCAACATCAGCAAACACCACGAAACAAGCCCCGATTTTCCGGACAAATCAACTGGAGCTGATTTGTCCGGAAAACACATTACAACATAGAACAAAAAATTGCGTTATAATAGTAAGTGCATATTTCAGCATATTTTCTTAAATTTTTAAACTTTCGTCCTCCCCCCCTCATTAGCGCAGTTTATTTTATGATTTACCGTCCCCACCCATCCTACAGATTCAGATTCGTATCCATGATACATTAAATTAAATTCTTTAAGATGACCGTTCCATGAAAAATCCTTTGGCATCCGAGACCATGTCTTTTGTTTGCAGCTGTTCTATTATCTTCCCAGACTTTAGGAAAGTGACAACCCAAAGGCTAGAGATAAATCGCCAATTTTATTTAACAGCTTAAGTAAGCCTTTAGCTTTATTTCAGTTCAAACATTTTTGGGTCGCATTTTCAAAAAATGGCACGAGGCCCTTAAATATGAAACGGTCCAATCTAAATTTTGACCACGCGTCTTCTCGTGCACTCACTCCAACTAGTCTGACTTATCATAAACTTGAGTAATATTAGGATATATTAAACAGATATTTTCTAGTAGCATCCTTCAAAATTGAATTTTTAATTTTAGTCCTAAGAGAAATAGAAGCTACATCCTTCAGTTAGTTTACAATGCACTTTGATTAGTAAGAAGTATAAGAAATTACCTTTTCTGTTAAATGATTCAAATTATTGATGTCGGAAGGAAGGGGCTTAAGCTCCATAAGTGTGCAGCTGGCTCTAATTAATGCACAATTTGGCTGGTCTTCGTTTCAAATCGTGCACGCAATATGTGCTTTAAATTCAATCCTTTTTGCTTGCTTTAATGGCATTTTATATTGCTCTGCTATATGTAATGCTAGTTAACACGAGTTCAGTATTTTGTCCTTTAACCGTCGCATTCAATTTTAGACAAGCTTACATTATTTATATAAAATAAGGCAGTGTAAGGGGTAGCAGGGATATGCAAGGGACTATGAGGGCCTGATGTGTGTTTAATCGGATCCCTCACGTATTATCGATTTTATAAAAGAATCTGTGTAACTATTTAAACTTTTATACAGTTCTGAACAATTTGCAAAGTTATGTACCAATTGAATATGTTATTTTAGAAAGGACACAAGTCCCATTTTTCAAATTTTACACCAGACATTAAAAATTAAATAGTAGGCTTTTTCAGCGTTTTACAAACGTTCATAACAATGAATGCAATACATAAAGTAGAAAAAATTTTACCTTTTACAATAAAATGCGGCTAACCTAATAGAGTATATTCCCATTAAAACATCGAGATTTTTTTGAAAAAAAGAGTGACTCGCGCTGTTTCTAAAATGAAGGATTCAATTATTTAAACTTATACAAATACAAATAGAAAAGTGACGACCAGCAACAGGCAAAGGGCCCAACCAGGGTCCTAGCTTTATGTATAAATTGCAAAGTTCTGCACTAATTACTTAACATTATGTACAATTCTGGGCAATTTCCAAAGTTATGTACTGATTTTTAAAAGTTTTGTTCAATTCTGAAGTGTCCAAAATCATGTCCCAGTTATTTGTACTCGCTACGCAAAGTTCTGTAGCAGTTACTTGAACTCTTGTACGATTTACAAAGCTCTGGATGAATCATTTAAACTTCTTTAAATTTCTCGTTTCGCTATTCAAGATCATTATAACATGCAAAAAATAATGAAAAGAAGATAAATAAATGAAATAATAATAATATTAGTACTACTTTATAAAACGTCGATCATGTAAAACGCATATTCCATTTGTTTGTTCTTAATATCTATAGTGCTACATGAAAATTTACTAATGTCAATTATTTAATTAGATTTTCATTTTATAAATAGTGTATCGGCTATTTTATTTCCGCTGCTTATTCTGTATTTAAAGTTGTTTATTATTTAAACTGTTAATTATTTAATTGTTTAAACTATTTAACTTCATAATATTGTTTCTTTTTACTTTAAAATGAGCTATTGGAGTTAAAATATGGATGGTATAAATGTCAGTGGTGTAGTCCTGGACAAAAAGTTGGGGGGACGCTTATGTATATGAACATAAGTTATTGGAATCAAAAACTTGGGTGACGCTCATGTTAAAATTAAAAAAAAAGTGGGGGAATGCTATTATTAAAATTAAAAAGTAGGGGGACGCCGTCCCTTTGCGTCCCCCCTCGACTACACCGCTGATAAATGTTTAGAGTACTAGAAAGGTCAAAGCTCACTCATTTAAACTTGTACTCCGTTATGCTTCCCAAGCAAAAATGTTTGGCGACATCTGGCGATCTTTCAAATTTCTGCCCCAATCGTAGCACTCTCTACTTTCCAGCAACCACGACAGGCAATTTTGAAGCGACGGAAAGAGGAGCGTAGTAAAAACGGGTGTAGGGTTTTCGACAGCAGATGGAATGTGTGGGTTTTGAACCGGGAGATTGATTACCTTTCATAGAAGTCAAACCGATCATGCGGTAAATATCAAAACAATGATAGAGAAGTATTAAGGTAACTTGTTAAGCGAGTCCCGAGACTAAGCACACGAACTGGAAAATAAATGTACTTCAATTCAAAGGTAACGTGAACTTGAATTTCTCATTCCAAATATCCAAATATATAACTCTGTTTAATATTTCTCTCATTTTCACTCGCAAATTTATATTGTATTTAGTAAACTCTTTGTTTAAGGATTTGTGTAAACTAATGTCATATTTTTGTTAAAATTTATAATAATTTTTGCATTAATATTTTGGAAACTTTGATAAAAATATCTCTATGGAAATGTTATAGGGAAGAGCGGGGCAAGTAGTTATTATTCGAATATAAAACGGACCGTTGCGGCGAAATTCGCTTTTCTCACGTTATATGGTTGCTTATTGTTATTGTTCTTGTGACTTCTTCACTGGTCTTAGAAGGGTTTGCAATCAGTAGCAGATATACTGAGCATGAAAACGCTGATCTTGTCTTCAAAAGTATTTTTTTTAAATATTTGATTTATTTTCTTGGGACTGAACCTTTGGGCACATCTCAATATTTTCTGTACTACGTCAAGGATTAGATTTCAGGAAAGAGATAACATACTAAACGTTCTCTACAGCTTTCTTATATTATATATAAGATTTGAAATGTAAAATGGCGCCATGTGAGGGAAGTTGTTACAGTTCGGGACCCGTTGTTATGTTAGACTGTAACAACTTGTCCCATGAACATTTTCAATACAATACATTTTTTTCTTCCTGAGAATAATATGAAAGACTAGAAAATGAAGATCGTTGAGCGTCATTCAACACTTTAAGAGACACATTGTGAAAATCTTCTTCACCAACCTTGCAAATGCCTACGACAGATTAACCCGTTCGATACGATTTTTTTTCAAACACGGTCCCCAGGAGCGAATTCTTTTTCTTTATATTGTTCATTTTTAATAAAAAAAAAGTGTTTACTATGTAAATCACCTAATTCATAAGTGAATTCACATAAATAAGATCATTGCACACCGTACAATTTTGCTGTACTTTACAGATTTCATTAGTTCAAGAAAAATCTTATTTCTACGACTAGTTTACTCAGAATAACTGATAATTGCACATTACTGTTATTGCACACACGGTGTGCAATCGGTTTCAAATTGGTTAAAATCCCAGTGTCAAGATAAGTCAAAACACATTCAGCAATTGTGGCAACAACGAGAAATCCTTCTGGCACCACAAGCAGGTCCTTCAGCAGGAACATATAAGCCTGCCTCTACTCTACATTAAGTACATATAATCCTTTATTGGTACGGACAGAGGTTCATGTCAGTCCAGAGGAAGTCAGGCCATTTTCTAAAGCTGGCAAAAGATAAGTGATCCTTAAGCGGAAACGTATGCTTAGTGCTATTCTAACAGGTTCAAGCAGTAGAAAATGCTTTGAAAGTAGATGAAAAAAAATTCCCACTCAATGAAGAAGAAAACTATCACTCACTAAAAAAAAGCGTCCACCTAGATGAAGAAACCTTTGGATTTTATAAAAAGTACAAAATAAATAAAACCAATTTACACATACTCGCAAGTTATTCTTGACATGTTATTATTAGTTAAAATATTTTGTGTGACAACATGCCTCTTACTGGGGGCAAGTTACAAAATACATGACTGCGTGTAACTATACAAAATACATAACTATTTGTGTTCATAAATTTAATTATCATTATCTAATTCTTTTTTCAAAAAAAAAAAAAAAAAAAAGAAAACGCTACGTATCTACATTAGTTATAGTAAATTTTAAAGCAAGTTTCACAAAAATAGTAGACGTCTAGAAGTTTTTAAATTTTTTTTGTAACAACTAGCCCTGGTCTCTCCTATTTATGAAATGGAGGAATTAATTATGAAGTTAGTGTATTTGTTGCCTTTGCAACAACAACAGCATTTTTTACGAGTGTTGTTAAATAATTTATATGTATTATTTATTAATAGCTCATTGCAATTTTTTAAAAATATTTTGATTTGATAAATGCTTTTTTTATTTCTATTTTTTGAAAATTTCGCCATGTTATTCGAGATGACTAAGATGAGGTGCTTGAGAATTCAAACAGTAAACCTGTTGAAAGTTATAGATTAAAAAACATTTTAAATACTTTGGAACATTTTTGAAGAAATTTAAAACACAAAGTTTGTTGCGGTTTTAAATGGTTACCGGTATTATTAAACCGTTAAAATTAGTATTAAAGCTGGGTTTAATACTAATTATTATAACTTAAAAGTAACAAATTTTTATTTTGAACGGAGTTACTACCAAATTTGTTTGCTAAAAAATATAAATGAGTTCAAATCGCGTTAAGAAAACATTTAAATAATATTTTAATTTCTAAAGGCTTTGTTCTAATCCAACATGAAATGGCATATATTTTATGACTGCCTTTTTGATAGACAATAAGAGAAGAAAGGAATCCATAACGTTGAATGATGATTTTGATCCATGACTAGCTTTCTTGAAATTTCTTTCTGATCATCAACCAACAGTCATGTTGGTATTAATAAAAAATTGTCTTTTCTCTCAAACAAATAACGTTACCCTTTAATACTGGTAGCTAGGTGATAGTTACGTTTACGCAGCTTTGATCATGGGTGTCTCTAGAATATCAGGACATATCCCCTCCAAAATTCGGATATCTAAAAGAAGTCATTCAAATAACATTGATTAATAAACGGCCTCTCTCTCGAAAAAAAAAAAAAAAAAAAAAATCTGAAACCTTTTTACCCCCGTCGAAATATATTTTCAAGAAAAATATAGTTTCTAAGTATGGGGGGATATTAGGTTTGACTCTATGTGTTTTTAAAATGTCTGTCAAACAATTTTTTTTTCTCAATTCAGGTGCTAAATATTAAAACAACTTAATAAATGTTGGTAAGCTTGCACATCTGCATGGCCTACTTTAAAAAAATCGGAAAAATTTTTGTCTATTAAATAAATCTTACGAATTATTACAGTTCGACCACGGAATCTGCGCATCTTCTGCGCATGGCAGAAAAGAACGAATCCATTCGAGTTTTAGGGGAGTTCGTTTTGCCGGTGCTTTTATTTAGTACACGAATCAGAATGTTTGCTTCTTTGTTTGTTGAAAGTAACTACATTTATAAACTGGTACATAGCATCAGTGCGGAAGAAATTAAGTATGTTAAACAAACTAGAACGAGAACAAAAACTGCACATTCCTTATACCAGCAGTTCTTCCCTTGACCATGAATAGATTCTTCTTGGCACTCTTCCAGGCAGATCGCCTTGGTTGATGAACTGTATTGTATGTAAAAACATGTCGTGACAGACATGACAAAAACTGCACATAGATTTCATGACTGTTTTTGCATAATAATTCAAAATTTTATTTCTGACTAAAATTCTTCCACTGTTTTTAACCCCTTGACGGTCGGGTAATTTTCAAGAAAACGGTCATAAAAGTGCCTATTTTGTTTATCCCTGAAAATTATATAAAAATGTGTGAACAATATATATAGTCATTTTAAATTTTTTATTTATTTTTATTTTGAAATTTTAAACACTCCAGCCCGAAAATATCACGGGAGCGAGAAATAGAAGGCGAAATCTCAGCCCGTCATTTTTACGGGCGTGAGAGGGAAGGGGTTAAGGTAGGCATGAAGATGTGTAAGTATATAAAAATTTACATTTAGTACTTGAAACAAAACAAAAAAGGTGTGATGGGTCATGTCTCTCAACGTAGGGAATTAACCATTATATTCAAATTAAAAATTCTTCTCATAAGAATGCTTAGGTACTAATGTTTCAAATGAAAATAAGAAAATTAGTTTACGGAAATTCCCACTACATTTCTTGAAATTGTCTTTATTTCACATACCGCAGCAGCGGCAACTCGGGAGGGGGCAGAATATGTTAAATTTTTTAGCACATATTTAAGTGCTTTTTGGCATAGGAGGAAATTAATTGGAGTTTTAATAAAAAGCTGCACGTATGCTAGTAAGCTAGTATGTTTAAGCGACAACTTTTTCCCGTCGCACCGAGTCTTTTACCCACATTTCGATTTTTTCTTAATGTATATGTTGTCCTGAAACGACACATAATTTATGACAAAGGTTCTTAGCTCTGGTTAAAAAAAAAACTATGAAATAAATTCCAAATCTATGAAATAAATTCCAAAAAATCCCAAAATAAATTCCAAATTGGGAAAAAAAAAATCCCAAAACTAGATAAATATAAATTCCAAACGTGATTAACTTGGCGAGAAGAAAAGCGAGTCCAATTTCGTTTTCAATAATGACGTTTTAAATTATTAAGTTCCACTTGAATCTTAGTAGGCGTTTCCATTACGTTTTCACTACCGGATGGAAATGGATTTACAAAAACAAAATGAAAATCATTTGTTCAAATTGAATGTTTCAATACAATTGGTTAAATGGCTTTTGTTTACAATTTATTACTTTACTCTTTAAGGAATGGAAATCGATTCAAATCCTAATTGTTTTCAAATGAAAGAAAAAGTTCAAATAACATTTTTTTTCTAAAGCATATTCTCTTATCGACCAAGTTCGGCGAGTAGTTTCATTTGTTTACTTATGTATTCACTGATTCCTAGTTTTGTAGTAAACATGATTTTTGTTCTTGACGAGTTACATCGTATTCCTAGAATTCAGAATTTCTTTAAACACAAGTTAATGTATAGTCTGATACAAGTTTTTGTGAAGGGTAAAAGACTCAATTTTTTTGTAATATTGAGGAAAGTACTTATTTAGACACCTTTTCCAGTTGAATAATATAAATTGCACATAGTCATTAAGTAGTTAAGTAATTACTGCAATTCCACTTTCAATAAAAGCGCACTATATAATACTGCAGGTAAGCAAGGCCGTAGCCAGAAATGTTTTTCGGGGGATTTTTCGTTATTACTTTGAAACACTTATGTTGAAGAAATTTTCAATATGCTACATTGCGAAAAAATTCGGGATTTGGGGGGAGGGGGAGTGGATACGGCCTTTCAGGTAAGGTTTTTTCAGTACGAATTGGGATGCTTGCAAAGTAGCGTTTTTCAAAGCGAGCAGGTAGAATAAGGTTTTTAGAGGCTTCAAATATAACATTATTAGGTTTAGAGTGGGCATGTTATTTTCTGAGTTTATCCGTCATCAGAAAAAAAAAACAAGAACTCTCCAGATTTTCTAAAAATACTTCTTCGGCTCTTCAACGTCCAAACATTCTTCCTCTTTTATAATGGCAGCGCTATGTGGTTTTTGACCACCAAAGAGTAATATATTCTGCAAAACATCAGGGAGCATTTGGAGCAGATTTTTTTTTCCTGAGTTACTTTTTTGAGGTAGTATGGTTTTTTTTCCTGAGAGTTATTTTTTCCCGTTCATCGCTGTTTATGCTGTCTTTAAATTATTTCGGATTATGTACAGGGTGTGTCAGCATAATTTCCTTTTTTAAAATGTCAGGCCATAAATGTTAATGCGGGACGGGAGTGATCTCGTTTAGAGGGATGGTTCTAAAGTTTTGTTCCCAACTTTCGTCAGTCACCATCATGCCTAGAAACAGTGAGGAGCGTACGCTTTTCGTCGAAACCTACTTTTCGAACGAATGTTCCGTAATTTGGGTAACTAGCACGCTCCCCCGATTTGAACCCCTTATGGTTTTTCTTGTAGGGTTTTGAAATCCCACCTTTATGTCAACCGTTCAAGAACCCCACAGCACCTAAAATCCAACATCCGAGCTGAAATTGCAAAACATACCCGCTGCTATGCTGATAAGAATCGTGACAATCGCCAGTAATAGACTCTCAGTGTATGGGGAATGGGGGGGGGGGGGCTTTACCTACCTTATTTGATTTTCACAACTGCGTAAAACAAAACTTTAGATGTATATCTACATTAGTTAAAAAATTTAAAAATTTATGATACAGTTTTCATTGCGCTTTAAGAAATTAAGTTTTATTGCCGCACCCTGTAGAATAGAAAAATGTTACGAAAAGGAAAAAAAAAAAAACAAGTTGAAGTAGCATTTGGGCAAAATATCAGGGTGAACTTTAAAATTAGAAATCTTTCCATTTTAAAAGAGTAGAGGTATTTTTTTTTTCGGATTATATTGTAAAAAACGTGTAATTTTATTTTTGGAAAAAAAATTAATCGCTTATTCTTTTCTTTCTTACTTTTAGGTATTTATTGCAACCAGAGAAAAGAATTATACAAAGTAATAGAGCCGATGACTGAGAGAATACTGAGAACATATACAGGGTGTTTTAAAATAATTTTTGCAAAGTAAGAGGGTACTAATCAGGAACAGTATGTACTGTGGTACCTAGAATTGCATTCCATTCTTACTAGCAAGCCGTAGTGATCCAGAAATTAAAAATCTGGACTTCAGAATAGAAGCCATTTACTTTGTATCCCAATAAACTATTCAAGATTCAAAAGCAAAAAGTGTACAAAAACTGATAATTCCTGATTTCAATTTATAGTAGCAGAGAAGAATGACTGCATTGTGACTTAGGGCAAAGTCAAATATGACCCTCACTTTGTCTTTTTCCAATTCCAAGACACGAGTTTTGTACAACTCAATATTTAATTATTTCTTCACATTTTCCGTTTACTGTCCAGTTTCGATTGCTTACGCTTTCCTGCTATTCATACCGTAATGCGACCGCAGGTTCCAGTACTACAGTAATTCTTCGTCTTGATAAGTAATTTTCCATCTTATTTGATAAAAACCCTTTTGAAGCCCTGTATAACGAAGTCTATGTCATTCTACGTAAAGGTAGGCTCACTTAGTTCAAAACGAAGGTCTTGTTTAACTTTTAAATAACTTGTTAATAGAAAACTTTATTTTTAGATTAATGTTAGAGATATGATTAAAGAAAGGATAGTTTTTTTCAGTTAAAAGCATGTAATGGTACATTTCCATGTTAATAAGGAAGTCTATAGTTTAGTGAAAACATCACTTTAATAGCATTTGAAGGTTAATGCACAAAAAGCCCGTATGCCTTATAAAAAATAACTTTTATTGGGGAAACAAAAGCTTTGCAAACAAAGCCACTGAAGCACGAATATATGTATAATCTAAAAAAAAAAAAAAAAACACATTCATTACTTAAAAAAAAAAAAAAAAAATGTGAAGTGTTGTTATTAATGAAACGTGAATAAAAAAGCATTTAAATAACTAAATATCAGAATTCTATGAATAAAACTTAATTTAAAGATTTCCTTTTGAAATCTGCATGAAAAACAGTCCTCTAATATTTATTTGAGTTTACAAAGTCAAGTATGGATATCAGATTATGAGCGAAAGCGTTTGGATTTAAAGAAAAAGCCTGCACTTTACATGCTACAGATAAATAGCAAGATAAATGCAGTTACTTTGCTAATATTTGATTGGGATTCGATCCGTAATAAAATGCTTTTTTTAAATACTTCTATTACGCACATTGCATTCACATGGCACGTATTCGCTTTTAAGTTTTTTACACAAATTAACTTCTCTACGTAATTTATCTAGGTACCACTGCAATGTTACTGAAAGAATATATTTTATGTAATTTATATTTGAGAAAAAGACAACTTTCTTGTCGAGTATTAGTAAAATCTAAAACTTGTTTTACGTTGCTTTCTCTCATTTGTCAAATTAATGATACCGATTTAAGGCTACTTTTTTCCGGAGTATTCAAAGCATTTTTAGCAAAGAAATATTGGCTCAATACAAGTGCTTCACATACAGAGATGATGGGGGGGGGGGGGGGGGGACTATTATCGAAAAGCTCTAAAAACTTCAAATGCGATTATATGAAGATATTTTGTAACGTGTTTTGTAGCTTTAATGATTTGATTATGTATTTTCGTTAAGTTGGGTTACGCCATCATGATAATGGTTACAATTCAGTTACTAGTAACTAATACTTGACAAAAAAAAAAGTGTTCTGGAATTACTCGCTACATTCTTCCGGGACTTCTCTGGGTCCGACGAAATAGACTGTATAAGTGGGATCAAGTAATAAGATACAGTCCATTAAAAAAATCAATCGGTATTATTGCTTTACAATGTTAATGGAAACAAATGTAATGAATATTCCTATTTTGATGGCTCGGTACTTAAAAACATTACACAAAAAATTATTTAGCTGAAGTTGATTGTGACTGGTTTTCCTGTCAGAACTTCCTTTTCTGTTGAATGGGAGCTTTGTACAAAATATAAAAATTTTCAGCGACAGAATTTCAAAGTGAAGTTATAAGCGGATTTTGGAAAAAAATACATGATTATTAATACAATTTATTTCACACTATTTTTTACTTAATTTGACCAATCTTATATTGATAAAACTAGAGTCCTGTAAAAAGTATTCTTTGTTACTGGATTGAAAAAAATGGGGGGGGGGGGGGACAGAGGGGGTGGTCTTCCCCGGGTAACCTCCTTTTGGGGGTTGACACCCAAAATAGTTTTTGAAAAATACATATATGTAGTATTTGTATTATATAAATTTACTGATGCTATTTCAACGTATAATACAAACTGAAAATAATTACGTGCAGCTCTTATAGCATCAAGTTACATAACTTGGAAAAGTTACTATCTGCGGAGTGGCGATTTACCCAGATGACACTATAACGATGCTTTACTGTAATGTGACTAGTTTTATTTATAATAGTCACCCGGTTTAAGCCATTGTAAATACTTTCTTTAGCCTCTTTCTTTGCGGGGAACGGATGCTACTGATTCTTATTTGTTAACCCGCAAGAAAAACTCTATTGTGCGGTGCGGGGTCACTTTGTGTATAGACTTGGTAGGAGGGGACGTTATCTTTTATCCCTTCAAAGCCTCAAAGTCATTGTTATTTTACGAAAAAGAGCTGTTCATGATAAGTAACGTTCAAGCCAGCAGGATATAGGAGGCACTCTGGTGGTCGTAGAGGGCTTCGAAGTTTCGACTATCAATCTCACATTGATGAAACTAGAGCAAGGCCGTAGCCAGAAATTTTTTTCGGGGGGGGGGGGGGGCCCTAACTTTGAAACACTTATGATGAGGAAAGTTTCAGGGAGGAATATACATGCTACATTGCGAAAAATTTCGGGGGGGGGGGCCGTGGGCCTCCCCCTCTGGATACGGCCTTTTGTAAACCATATTTCGTTTGATTTAAAAAATTTATGACGTCACAGTATATGATAGATTTTTGATACCATGTACAGTAGGTGCATTTTAGACTATCTTTGGTGAAGTTAGGGCAGTGTTTTTTGGGGGCTTCGGCTTCTTATCTTAAATTTTTGAAACTGATCTTACAACCATAACGTTTTGACTATCTCTGAAAGGGGGGTCCGGGGGTTTTTCCCCCGGAATTTTTTCGCAATTTAGCTCCTGAGAATGCAATTTTATGCCCTTTCGGGACGTTAGAGGAAGGAGTTTCAGAAGTTCTCCCCAAAGAAAATTTTCGAAACTGCAGTCTTGAAAATGAAGTTTCAGTCTATCTTTGTCAATGTTACTGGAGGCATAGACTGGATCGAGGGCTCTCCCCAGGAAACTTTTTGAAAACTGCCTAACAATGCAATTTCGAGATTCTTTAGTAATTTTAGAGGAAGAGAAGGCAGCAGGGAGTTTGGTTTGTCTTCCCCCGCAAATTCTTCAAAATAAATTCTTATCTTTTGGGCTACTTTTGGTGTTGCTAGTGACAGTGTTCGATGTCTTTTCCCTAAAAGTGTTTCTGAAACTGAAGTCCTAAAAGTGTAATCTCTCTTTTCTTTCATTTTTTTTAAAATCTGTGATCTGAATTTTTTTCTCTTGGGGGGGGGGGGGGGCAGTGCCCTCCCCCCCCCTCCCCGGAGAGATGCCTGAAAGAAACACTGGTTGCATGTTGCATGATGAGAATATATTTTCAATTTCGCCCCCAGAAGTATTACTTCAAAAAAAAAAAAAAAAAGATGAGAGAGAGTTAACAGAAAACATACGTTGTTTTGAGAATTAATTACTCCCTATTCCGTTTTAGTTTTGACAATTTAAGCAATTCATACTTATTCTCAAGTTTCAAGCCTTCCATATTTTGTCATAACTAAATGTAAATAATTAAAAACTGGATGTTTTCAATAATATTTCTTTTTCCTTAACCTAAATGCTGCAAACTCCTTTTTTTTTTAAGTTTGAAGTCAAAAAAAGCTGTATAACTTTGATTTGCAGTCGTGGACAATTATAAAGCACTTCCAAAATTATACATATCGCTCATGGGCTGCAATTACGGCACAGCTCAAAAAATCATGTTTTGAGATAAGTGGGTTTAAACTTTTCATTGCTAAGGAAAAAACATAAAAGAAATGCTTTAGTTATTATTAAATCGAAAGGCCTAATATTGAATTATGAGTTATGCTAGTATTGCTGCTGAAAAAAATGTGTATTTTATATTTACAATCTGTTCTTAGTCCGAAACGCGAGTTTTTTTGAGTTGTGCCACTATTGCAGCCCATGAGCGATATAATAAGAAGAACCAATCAAGATCTTTTTTGTTCAATGTAAATTTATGACTAGGCTAAGTAAAACTATACGAGTAATTTTGTCGCGGTATTTTTCACCTTCGCAATGTTATTGTAAACGCTCTATGGGACCATTCATAAACTTTCACACTTTCTTTCAATATATTTGATCCCCCTCCCCCCTTTGTCACAAGATATCACTCTCAACACGCCCTACTCCCTTTGTCACATATCACGCTATATTACATGAGCACATGTACTTGCAGTGTTGCAGTTCAGAAATAAGGTACTTACGTTAAAGAATCAAATTTTTAATTTTATTTTTCAACTTTTAATGACATTTGTGAGCATAACAATAATAATGATTACACGTGGGCTTAATTGGTATAAAATGAGATTAAGGTTAAAATAGAAAAAAAGTTAATTAGTGCATAATAGCAAAAAAAAAAAAAAAAATAATTAATTGAATTCTAAAAAAACACCCGCACTTATTTATCTTAAAAGTAAATACCTAAGACTTTCTTTTAAAATTTTAACTAGAAGTAAGTTCAAACCTTAATAAGCAGCGGTATTTTCAATATAAAATGAAATCAATGAAACTTTAAAATCAAATTATGAAAATAAAAAAACTTCAAAAATAAGTTTAATCAGCTGATTTTTTACATGTTTTTATAGAAATCAAAATGTGTAATGTCACACTTCTTGTCAAAATTGCTCGAACCCCTCTCCCCCCCCCCTCCCTCGAAGTAGTGTGACATCATCCCCTATGAAGTTAAAAAACGAAAAAAGAAAGATTAATATGCAGTTTCTCAGCATGTGAGGAAGAAAATACAAAGTTGAAACTAAAATTGAAAAAAAAAAAAAGAGGGGCAGCTAAAATATTAGTTTGAAAAATACATAAAAATAATCATACCTTTTCTGCTACATTTCTACAGGGTTTCTTCCCAAAATAAGACAAAATACTTTACCTTTTCTTTTACTCATAATCAAAATTTGTACGCAGGCAAGCAACAGGGCAAGCAAAGAAGACTTTTGCAAGAGCACACGAGCCCACTAAATTCCCAACTGCCTATGTCTGCAAGGCAAGGTCAAGGGGGCAAGAGCCCTCTCCTCGCCTCCCCCCCCCCCCCTTGTCGGAAGCGTTTCGATGTTGATTCGATTTTACGAATTGCTAGTTTAAAAAAGAAAAGACAAAAAATAAAGATTTGTTCCAGCAATAACAGCGCAAACATCCACATCCCGCAATCGCAGTAGTAGACGAGGGGGTCCATTTAGGCATTAGCTCTGAAAGTTCCTTTATCTTCTACTTCCACAATGTGGGTAGTTTTAAAAGAGTCGCCATTTCCACGAATGTAACCTTCGGGCAAGGATGGACAAAGCACCTAACTGTTGTACGTATATTTATGGCAGATGTGGTGGCTTGCATTTTGCCAAAAAGATCAGTACATTTGCTGTTCTTGTTGTGTGGTCGGGTGATTAGAACCATATGTAGCCCTTAGGCAAGGAATCAATCCGTTATCTGTTGATGACACGACACGGGGGGCCTACCGTCTATAGAATTGAGGGAAAACATCTTATTTTGAGTTCTGGTTTATAGACCCTGGATTTTTGAAGCGCCGTCTTGTCGTTTCCCCATTTGTAAAACAGAGAACCTACCCCCCCCCCTTCACGCTCTCGAACAGATTGGTTTGAGGAACAAAAATTTTTTTTTTGTTACATTTTTTTTTTCAGACAAGTTAAAAATTTCGAAAGTATTTCGGGGGGGGGGGGGCTCGGGCCCGTCGCCCCCCCCTGCCTACGGCCTTGAACTAGAGTCATGTAAAAAGTATTCTTTGTTCTTGGATTACAAAAATTTGGGAGGGCAGAGGGGGACCTCCCTTTGGGGGATGACACCCAAAATGAAATAGTTTTTAAAAAATACATATATGTAGTATTTGTAATTATGTAATTTTACTGATGCTATTTCAACGTATAATAAACTCAAAATAAAAACGGGAAATTCTTATAGCATCATTCAAATGGCTGGAATATTTTTGACACTACAACCTATTGACGCTAAAGGCGATTCACCTCAAAGTGTATAGACAAATAAATGGAGCAGAATTTCTTGACATTATAGCAGATTTATCACTATAAACGAGATCACTATATCCAAATTAAACAGCTGTTGAATTTGGATATATAGTAATACTACTAGTAGTTAACTAAAAGTTACACCAAATAAATAAAATGGAATTTCTCAAGATTTTTTTTTGTATAACATAACATATCAACGTTCTTTTTTGTGTGTGTGTGTGTGTGGGGGGGGGGGGAGAGACGACTGCACATTTAACCGCCCCGGGTGACACCTATGCTGGAAACGCCACTGAAGTATGATAATGGCAAACATTAAATTAAGGATAGATTACGTAACAAATAATGAACAGTCAGCAGAAGGGGCAACTATGAGATTTTAAAAATGTAGGAGTAAAAAAAAAAAAAAATCCTCCTTCGTAACATGAACTATAAAAACGCTACCAGCAAGTTCGTTAAATGAATTATTTCAGCTTGCTTATGAGAACGTTTATATATAAATCAATATATATATGCATTTTTCTAATAGTGTTTTCATCTTAAAATTCATACGGTGCATTATTTACTCATTCCACCAAAAGTTGGAGCTCATAATTTTTTTTTTTGCTCTCTGAGCTTTAGAAGTGTAAGTTTCTGACATGCAAAAAAAATCAAGCATATATCAAGTAAACAAACGATTTCTGACAAGTTAAGCTGTTTTATGGATACTTCTACAGTTACAGATAAATAGAAAAATGCAAGTGATGAAAAAAGAGTAATAAAAGTCTTTAACATTTCACAGTGAAAGATCACTTACTAAGGAATACGTTCCTTTCTCCATTACAGCATTAACATCAGTGAAATGATCCATGGTGGGAAAATTGAATTTTGACAGCATTTTAAAATTCACCATTAATTTTGATTCGACTCTCTCGGTACATTTTGCGCAATAGTGTAAAATTCAAAAACGATAATATTTGTTCGTGCTTAAATATGTAGTATTTAACAGCGTTTGTACGAGTATATGAGTACTGTCGTAATGGGTATGTGTTGATATTTTTAAAGAAATGTATTAGTAAATGACAAACGGATTAGCTAGATAAATCACGTGAGAAATTAAATAAAACTCGTTTCAGTTAGCAATATTATTTCATCACCGAGTGATTGTATCAGCGTGGCACTTGATGATAATTATTTTTGCTGTTGACATTCTTACTATGAATGATTTCAAACAAAGATAAATAATACTATTTGTTTATTCCTTCATACAGACTATTTGTTCATTAATGTCTGCCAAATAAAAATTAAAACAAATAACAATAATAAGTAAATAAATTGAAATGAAAATAAAATCTACCGGTACTTATATCTGTATATCATTAATAATTGTTTTTTCAATTTAACTTGGACAGGCTCAGAATTTCAACTTATAACTCAGTCCCTTTACATTGTAATAGGAAGGTTGTAGTAAAGAAAGAGTCATTGCCCTTTTTTCATGTTCTGTTTTTTAAAGCAAAAGCACTATGACATAAAACGTGATGTAAGACACGACATCCAAACCTTTTTTTTTTTCATTTTAATTATTTTTCATTATGAGTTAGTTCTCTACGAAGAAATTTGTCATAACGTCAAAAACACAATATACGAACTACATGGCAATCATTTGGTGAAATGCTCATAAATCATTGATAAAACAAGGTTTAAACACGCAAACTATAAATGAAAGAAACAAGCTACTAAGTCCCATAATGTAGTCGTAGCGAACATTTATTTAGCTTTCGGAGAACTCGTAACTCTTTCTTCTTTCCTTGCTTGAGAGGCTCATAATGACAAGACAGTAATTGTACTCTAAGAAATAAGAAACGTATATATGAAAAAAATTGCTAAGTTTGAGCAAAGGAAAGAAATAGAAGATGAATCATTCATTAAATCAGGCAGACTCTTCAAAATGGGAAAAATTTTCCAAAAATTAAGGTTCAAAAACGATGAACAATTTTGTACTAATTCATAAGCATTAAGTCATATGTGGTTGGTATTCCAAGAGCACTGAGTAATGCTTGATTTTTTTTTAAAACTATTTTCCCCCTCGATTTTCATGTTCTCCCGCGCGAGTTTGTTAAGTGCCAATGTATGAAATTTTCAGTTCACATTTGTGCCATACAGCATTGAAAATGTAAAAGAGTCCAATCGGCGCAAAGAAAGTCATTGACAAAATACAATGTAGTTCAGCTATCAGAAATGATGTGACTAAAAATGATTAATAATTATGTGAGTTATCTAATTCTTCAATGTTGCAAAACAGCAAATATAGACATTACATCTTAAGATCAATTTGTAAAAATTTGGTTAACGTTTCGAGCAATATTTCTTATATACTATTACTGTGAATACGGAACCGCCCTTCGTAGATCAAAATTGTTCATAGTTAATCGATTTGCCTTTCTGCATTATAGTTAGAATACGCTTTTACATGTTTGCATAAATTTTTAATGATATACGAAAGTAAATGTTTTCTAATGCGAAGTTAATGATCTTAGAGACTGTTAATGGCTCTTGTAAAACCTTTCATTGATTTTTGCTTAAAACTTTTTTCTTCCATTTGTCCATTTAAGAAAGTGATCTTTTCCCTTTTGTTTTATTCATTAATCAGACTGTTTAGCACGAAAACCAGACTGTTTTCGTGCTCTGAGTAATACATTAGATCTTTAAATTGCTAGCTTATTGAATGTGTAAGAAGACGTTAAATTCACCATATACTATTTGGTCTTAATTTTTTGAAATTCATTAGCAATATAATTATTTTAATAGTATTCACATGAAATATAATATCTCTTTAAAGTATATTTTTTGACTTCATAAATCTCTGCGGTATTTGAACATATGAATAAATTTAGTGTAGGGTCAGGTGGGGTAAAATGGTCATAAAATCCACGTTTTTCAACTTTCTTTGCCAATAAATATAAGAATTTGTTCAAAACCTTCAGATTTTTTGCTTGTTGTTTTACATTACATTATTAAAGAACAGATTGCAATAAATTTTGAGCAGAAAAAAGTTAAGTAAAATAATTTTATGACTCCTTCTTTCTGGGATGTAGGTATGATCATTTTACCCCATGGTGTGGGGTAAAGTGAGTAGTGCATGGGGTAAAGTGGTCATAGTTGAAAATGAAAACTATATAAAAGCATTAATAACCATAATACTTCAAAATACTCAACAAAGGTTCGAACGAAAACAACTTTTTTTCCCTCAACTGAATTTATTTAGATCCTCTATTATGGTCAAAAATTAGCCTCATCTTCGTAACGTCTCGTAAGGTACTTCAGTCTCTTCAGCTGCTGTGCATATATGGTCTTAAAACGAAGTTATGTACCAAAACATGTTAGGATACATAATAGTAGGTATTCTTGGGTTTTAATTCCTAAATATTATATATTATTCCTGTCCTTTAACTCAATATATATAATAAAACATAAATATGAAATTCAAAATTTTCCGTGAAAAAAATTTAAAATAGCTTTTAATTGATGACTAAAATACTTAAATAACATATTAAGAAAACATTGCTAATAAGGTAGTTCTGGATAATTATATCTTATTATAAATCAATCGGAGAAAAATACATATTTTAACCTAGCTATTTTTAATTCTCTCTATCTTTCACATATTGTTCTTGTTCGAAGCACTGCTAGGTTCTGAGCATTTACAGCTTAATAATACTTATAATAAGTCTGTGTATAAATGAATCATTGATACTTGAAAATTCTTTTATTAAAAGTGCTTCTAAAAATTTTTCAATACTAAACACACCATTGTAAGAAGACTGTATTATAGTAATTTCAATCTCTATTACATTCGAGCTCAATTGCGTTAGTTCCTATGACCACTTTACCTCATCTTACTTAAACTACTGTAAAATAATATATAAACTAAATCTAGCTTGACGGTTAGTGAGGCAGTATTTTTGAGATCTGTGTAAAACTATCTGCACCGTTCATTTGCTGCAAATTCTTTAAAACAAAATGTCAGAGAGAAGTTAAAAGAGCTGTTTCAATTTCAAAGTGTTGTATAAACAAACAAATCGAGTGTTTTCTCCACCTAAAGAATTGCTATTAACATAATTTTGTATGTAAAATTTAATTTTTAATTATTAAAAGCTAAAATAAAAAAATGACATCAATTCCTTTATTTCAAAGCTATAGCTTTTTGTTTACCGTATGTCCACTTTACCCCATTGACCACTTTACCTGACCCTACTCAGTTAGTCTAAATACGAAATTTCATTTCATTCTGACTATCAGAACAGAATGCATTCACAAAGGGACAATCCTTAGGGTGCTTTCACACCAAAGGCGACAAACACAAAAAACTTGTCTTTCCTCATCTATGCAAGCGCAAGGCATCTTTTCGCAGTCAAAACTATGATCTGTGGTTGCGCAGATGAGAAAACTTTTTTTTTAATCTTTGACGCCTTTGTGTGAAAGCACCCTTATATGTAACATGCTAATTTTCATGTCGGACATCATGAAGCAATGAAAAGGTGTTTTTTGAAGAAAATGCAGGGAGACATTATTTGTCACTAGCGGTACCCGCAACGGCGTTGCCCGTGCAATGTTAAAATAGCGGCGCCTCCGGCGCAACTTGTTTTTTGTCCCAAGCAAGTCACCGAAGGCGACCTCTTAAGTCGCTTCTGAGCCGATAAAAACTTATTTCAGCCTGTATTTTTCTACAAATGTATATCTACCTTGACTTAGGTGTAATTTTTTTTCACTCTATCACTAATAACCTATATTTATTGATCTATATTTGTATCATGTGGCATATTTATCTTTATTACATCATCAAAACTTTTACATAGCTTTTTTTTTTACTCTGACTCTGATAGATAGTAGTACATTCTTTCTGATTCTGAGTTCAAAAATATAACTGTTATTTCATAAATGTTTATTTAAACCAATAAAAAGAGTAAATTGTGATACAAAAATTAAAAAATAAGTGTATTAGTAGCTTTATACATAAACATACATTTTGAAATCAAATCAGAGAAATGAATTTATATAATTGTAAATATGAAATTTTAATTGCCACAAATTAGTCTAAATGGGGAATTGATAAATTGATCAGACTGGACTATGTATATGTAAGCAATTTGATGAAATAAAAAAAATCAGTGGCAGCTATATGGGAAGTATGTTGATAGTGAAAATTGTATGGAATGCAGTGGCGTAGCTAGCATGGGTGTGACCCAGTGGGAAAGATTACGCCTTCCCCATCCAAAAAAAAAAAAAAATCATGTAAACCGTGAAGTATGCGTTTTAATGAAATATAATAATTTTTTGTTAAAAAAATTGCAGTTTTGGAAAAGAAGAACACCATTTGCATCATAAGCCTCATAATATTTAAAGTATTTGTTGAGGGCACTGGTTATGATTAGCGGTTAAAAACATTGTGAATATTTTTTAAAGGAAACACTTTGCTCAAAAATAGAAAATTAAATTGGATATTTTTTTTCTCCCATTTTAAGTATTTGTTTTATTCTAAAGAGCGTTTAAAGGTTCATTTTTTTTCTCCATCGGGGCTGGTTGTCACCCCTGAATGGGTGACACCTGGGGCGGTCCGCCCCCACTTAGCTACGCCAATATACAAAGACATTTCTTTAGTAGCGGATAATGGAATATCCTGCCTATAAATTTGCTTTTGGAGTATCACGTCAATTTCTGATATGCATCGCTTAAGAGACATATCTTGACAAAAGTAAATTCGAAAGTGAATGTGAATGCAGAAAAGGGAAATTTTATGGTTCAAAGCTGAAAAAGAATCTGTTACTAAATTAGTACACTAAAAATGAAAGGAAAATTTTATTCTTATCATGGAATCCTACCTACAGTTCCTAATGTTAGTGCAATGGACACTTGCTTAGTTATTCTTTAGTAGCGGATAATGGAATATCCTGCCTATAAATTTGCTTTTGGAGTATCACGTCAATTTCTGATATGCATCGCTTAAGAGACATATCTTGACAAAAGTAAATTCGAAAGTGAATGTGAATGCAGAAAAGAGAAATTTTATGGTTCAAATCTGAAAAAGAATCTGTTACTAAATTAGTACACTAAAAATGAAAGGAAAATTTTATTCTTATCATGGAATCCTACCTACAGTTCCTAATGTTAGCGCAATGGACACTTGCTTAGTTATGAGCAGAACATGGAATATTGCTTTTTTTTTTACAGCATTCAATGCCACAAAAATGGCAATCGGGGTGATGTTCTGACACGAACATACATATTTTTAATACGCTCAAGTCGTATTTTTTTTATCTAGTATTGTTTCTTGGCTAATTCAGTGGTGAAAGTTATCTCTGGCTCTGATTTCAACTCTGTAAACAACACTTTTTTATAGGTAGGCGAGGCATTTTCAATGAAACTGATAGACTAATGATTTGAATTTTGTTACGAATGATGAATTCTTGAAATGGTTGGGAATGTTATCCTTTTATGCTACAAATGATGAATGGCAGATTTCAACTCTTTCAAAAAGTATAATATCTATATTTTCGAATACATACCATTTTAACGCATTTAATTACGAATTCTGGAATTTAGGTTGAAAATAATCTGTAATAGTGGATTGTTTTTTAGTCATGGAGTTGAAAGTGAATGCTGAATCTTCCGGTATTGAAATGCTTTGCAAGTTTTTTCCCTAGTCCTTATGGGAAAGAAAATATTTTCCACTATTTGTAAAATGTCCACTATATGTAAGCTGTTCCGTCCAATAAGAGTACAGTACATATCATGTAATAGTGACATGCTAATGAAATCGTCTTTAGACTCGAAGTGTTGGAGCTTTGTTGGTTTATAAAATGGCAAAAAGAATGAACTTCTCCAGTTCCATACTGGAAACGAACAAACTTTCTCACACCTTGATAAACTTGAATAGCCCCTTTTTTAAATTTCTTGAAAACGTAAACAATCCTTGATTGTGATTTATTTTGTGAGAGAGTAATAACAATGTGCTTAAAGCTTTAAAAAAAGCACAAAAGGAAAAATATTTCTAATTTTAGAAAAATTTTCTTTTTTCACTTTCGAGGGAAAACATAAAATATGGAGAATTCAATAAGTAATAAACTTAGAATCTGGGATATTTTAACATCAATTAGGATACGGAAAAACTGGGACCTGATGAAAAAAACGTAAAATGCGGGAAACTTAGATTGGCTTTCCCCGGGCACAGCGTCAAGGGGCGCCAAATTAGTGTTAATTTATTTAATTTTATTTTTAAATGCAAGAAGAAAATAATTTGAACTGAATAGGTGTGAATATGTTCGACAAAAAAGTGGGAGCACCACAAATCATATCGGGAATGCCAATGTAGCACAGGAGTGCGTAGGAAATCAGACAAATAATTTTGCGAAGCCAAAGTGTCCCATTTTCCCCTTAGAAGTGAATGGCCGCTACTAAAAATGAAAGTTAAAAGGGCTGCTTTTTATAGTTTTATCATTTAGGAAGTATAAAAGTTTTTTAAATTATCATTAGGGAGCCCCTATTCCCCCAGGGGCACAGGGAGGCGCAAAGTCTTCAGTTGTCCCCGGGCGCTGAAAACCCTCGCTACGCCTCTGGAGATTGAAACCCCCCGCCCCTACAAATTCGTCACTGAAGCAGTGCTCCCGTCAACATGTTCAAAAGCAAAATTAAGTTCTCTATCGATCGAGAGAAAGTTAATTAAGTAACAAACTTAGAATCTGGGATATTTTAACATCAATTAGGATACGGAAAAACAGGGACCTGATGGAAAAAACGTAAAATTCTGGAAAACTTAGATTGGCGGGAGGTTAAATCAGGGTTTCACTGTCGAAATGAAAACTTTTCACTTATAATATGACAAAATATTGATAAATGATGAATTCTTGAAATTGTTGTAAATGCTATCCTTTTTTAATACAAATGATGAATGGCGAATTCTTGAAAATTATGTGAACACTGCACATTTATTCAAGTGTGAGTATATTTAGAAATAATAATGGATATTTAAGTAATCACAAAACATTAAGCAAACATTACAAATTTACATAAGTAAAATGCATAAATGCCTCAACAATTTTTAATATTCTTTATTTAAAAACAACTTACTTATTTTATTTTGAATGTGTGTATCATGGGAGATTGCAACCCCCCCCTCCCCCCGCCTCTAAAAATTCGTCACTCTTCTGGAAAGTAGTACAAAATATTTTGCTTGTCTGAAGGTAGAAAGAAAAGCAGATACTAATTTTAAAAGAAATTTGAAATTAATACATTAAAATTTTTTCGGAAAACCGTTTTTGTTTTTTTAACTTTCGGAATAGGTGTTCGAAAAGTTTCGGAAATGTCGAATCATAATCAGCCACCTATTTGCTACTGATGTAATCTTTTGGTAATTGCAACTTTTAATAGATTGCAGCAGAAACAATATAACCCTGTTTATAACGATAAAACTATCTTCAGCCGGTGAAACACACTCGCCTCATGCATGGCGCGCATGGCTCAAATCATGTTTACGTTTACATTACATTCAACCGCGGAGCGCAGAAATCCTAGCTATCTTCACTTCAATTCTAAAATTATTCGAACGAAGTAAAGAAAATACTGGGGGATCAATATTTGAATTGTTAAATTAAAAATTTTTTAGGCCGAATTAAAAAAAAACGGCTTCGTCTTGCAAAGCATCAGGCTATAATAGAATTTTGTGCCAATTTTTGCAACCGTACGTCGTGTAGATTTTGCTGTAGAGCACGCAGCCACAACCTCAAAAGTTCATTTTATATATAGATACTATGTAAATTTTCTATAACTCTTTACAAAATGTTGTGGTTTGTTAAAATTGTTTATTTTCGTCAAAGATTTGAAGTTTTATATAAAAATTACATTGCTGCGGACTTTATCTGAAATCTCTGTTGTTTGGGACTTTTTCAGTTTCGTAGTAAAGGATTATAAAAGCGTTATGATGCCAAAATCCTCTCTTAAGGCCTTCCTAGAGGCAGATTTTTGATGTAAATTGAAACCACAAGAACTACTATATACAATCTAGAGTGTCCATGCATTTTCTGTAGTATTCATGACTAATGACGTATTGAATATAACTAGTCATGTACAACGGAAAAGCCAGACATTTAGCATAAAAACCAATACCGTATTTTACGAACTGTAAGGCGCACTTTTTTCTTCCAAGAAATTGCCTCAAAAATTCAGGTGCATCTTTTATTCGAAACCAATGTTAAAAAATCCAGTCTTCGACTAAAAACTTCAGCCAGTTTTTAAAATGTCAGATCGAAGAAGAAGAAGAAATTTAGATGAAGATTGTCTGGAAGTTTAAAGGTCAGTTCGATTTTATAAACTAATAAAAAATATATTTTTAGTCTGGTTTTGCAATCTAATGATAATTGTTAAAAATGTTGTTTTTCAGAATTTTATTTCAGAAAATAGCTTATTTGAACAAGCTAAGGTTTTATAGTCCGTAGCGTCTTTTAGTCCGTAAAATATGGTTATATATGCTTATTGTCACCAATAATCTACGAGAACTAAGCGCTGTTGCTGTTCTTCGTAAACTACGCAGCATTTTAAAGCATATCATAATTGGCTATTTACAGTATAATGGGTTATTTAGTGTATTTTTTATTTAATTTAAAAGTCAAATAAAACTTCTATTTATATTATTTTTTTAACAATGGTATACTACACCTAAATGGTCATAAAATTGTATTTTTAAGTATATCAAAAAGAAAAAAACAGGTAAATATTACAACTGAAATTTTTGATATCTATAGAAAAACTCATCCAGATTAATTTTTCATTGAAATGTAACGCCGTTTCAGATCAAATCTCTTTCAACTGTTACTTTTACTTATTATATAAAGTGAAATTAGAGCTTTCAACCACGTAAAACATGTTTTTACTCTTGGGTTAGTTCATTTCAAAATTAAAAAAAAAAAAACCCGTATCATCATACATAGCAGATATTGTGGGCAAAAATATCAAAATTCATTTTAAAATTACGAGGTGGATTTTTCTCAGTTGAATTGTGAAACAAAGGCTGAACCAAATTACACGAAAACATACAGGGTTAAATTTCGATGCTGGTCAAAAATCTGCGATAAACATAGCTGGTTGCTTTTTGAAATTCTAAAGTTTGTGATCATTTTAATGACAACGAACCATTAACGAAATTTTATTACCGACACTTTATAGAGTAAATAATTCCTGATCAATTGATATATTCCATGTTTTTTGTGTAAATAGTATTTAAATGAAAAGGAGCGTTTCGTTTCTTTTTTTTCTTTCCTAGGACTGTACATTATTTTATTAAGATATTGAAAAAAGTAATCTGCTGGCAAAGTATTTGTAGTGCGACAAATACTGTGTTCTGTGTGAAATTCTGACAAATTTGTATAGTATAACTTAGGCGTAACTTTGAACTTAAAAAGGAAATGCGGTGAAATGTAGAACGAAGGTGAGCTTGGTTAAAGAAGTAAGCGGAACTTCAGTTTTTCTAGTGCGAGAAAATATTTTTTTATTGTTTATCGAAAATTAAGACTCTGATCTTTTGATGTCATTATCATTTTTCCTTTGCAATTTTCTTATTGTAATTTAATATTTAAAAATGGAAATAAACGCATTTTAAATTTGCGCTCAATATGTTTATACACGCACCTGCAACTACGCAGGTATTGATGCAAAAATGCAATTTTTCGTAAGTTTTTTTTTCAATATACGTATGCCCTGCTTTTATCTTCAGATAGGTATGAAGTAAATTTATAAAAAGTGAACCCAAAAAAGGGAGATTTAAAATTTTAGATGATCTGTGATCTGATGTACTTTTTAACTTGCTCACATGACGTTAGTTCAATGTTCTGTCCTTAAGTAAATATTTTTAAGGGAAAAAATATTTCGTTGAAAACAAAGATTTATGTAAAAACCAGCTACAACGTAATTGTTTTCCCTCATAAATTTGAGAATGTGTTTTAATTACTTTATGAATAAATTACGATAATAGATGTAACTTCCGTAGTGTATGCTCAGTTGACATCCCCAACAATGCATTTTAGTTACTACTGAGTCCTGTCACGTTCTGTTCGTTCGCTGTCACGAAAACATTCTCATAATTATCTCCGCACTGGGTACCTCTCACGCACAATATCGTGTGCGAATTGACCTTTAGAAATAAAATTTAATTGCTGTTTTTCTTACCATATTTTCAGAACGAATGAGAGTTTTCTTAAAAAATATATTTTTATTTTTCAGGCTGCAGAATGAGGTCTAAGAAACGTCGACTTTTTCAAAGACCAAAGTTTTTATTTTTTACTCTCATCTTCAGTTTTATATCAGTAGTCTTCTATGCCCGATACTTCTGGACTACCGAAGAAATACCGTTTCGAGTACTGGCCGATGATACAGTACGAGACTTCTTGATAAGTACACCTGGATGTCAAATACCAGCTTGGAGTCCATGGGATGAATCCGTTAAAGATCTATTTAAACAAGTTGGCCTTTACAAATGCTCAGGTCAACCCTCAGTCCTGAGAATTACATCAAATGCTGAAGTTAAATTGGAAGACGCTGTACTACAATATTATTACGAAGCAACGCCAGAGAATATTTCGTGTGTTTATCAAGAAATAACTAGAAATACATCAGGGTTAGATAAAATTGACAATATGATAATTCTTGGAAAAGCCAAAAAATTGAATTTTAATCAACCATTAAGTGTTGATTTCATTAAGACTACATGTTCGTTTTTTTCTGATTCAGAAAAGAAACACAAAACATTTGAGGAATTTTTGCCTTTGACTCCTCTTAAAACTGATGTAGAAAAGCGGTGTGTTCAAAATGCTGAAGTGAATGAAGAGAAACCTTTAAATGTGATATTTTTAGGGTTGGATTCAATATCCAGTTTAAACTTTTTAAGACATTTTCCTAAAACTAAAAAGTACTTGTCAGACTTCCTTTCCCCAATCACCATGAAAGGGTATACTAAAGTTGGTGACAATACATTTCCTAACATTATTCCTCTATTAACGGGTCATTTTTATCAGCATTACTATGATGAAGTACATAATAAAACTATGTTCTTTGATGATGTTGACTTTTTTTGGAAAATTTTTGCAAAATTAGGCTACAGAACGTTACTTGCTGAGGATGCTCCAGAAATTGCAACATTTAACTATTACAGAAATGGATTCAAAAATTGTCCTACAGATTATTATTACAGACCTTTCGCTTTGGCTGTGGAGAAATCAGAATTAAAAGCGAGGAGCAAAGGACAGTGTTTTGGTAGTAAAATGGAAATGGATGTTGTTTATGACTATCTCAAAAGTTTTGTGGATACCATGGGTAAATATCGTCCGTTTTTTGCTTATGTATTTTTAGCGAGATTGACTCACGACGTTTTCAATTTTGCTGGGTATGCTGACGAGCCAACCTATCAATTCATTAAGAATTTACACGAAACAGGCATTTTAGAAAACACAATGCTTGTATTTTTTAGTGACCACGGTATTCGTTATGGACCTATACGTAAAACATATATAGGTCAATTTGAGGAACGTATGCCTTTCATGCATATTTGCCTGCCAAAATCGTTCCTCGAAAAGAATGAAGACCTTCGAAAAAACTTAAACCTTAACAGTGAACGTTTGACTACCCCATTTGATATCCACGCTACTATGCTGCATTTAGCTAGCATAATAAGTGGAGATTCCAGTTTAGAAAGTAAATTAAAACCTGGTCTTAGCCTTTTTCGAGAAATACCAGAGAACAGAACTTGTTCTCAAGCAAGAATTACTCCTCATTGGTGTCCGTGCCAAATACATAAAGCTGTTCCTAAAGACGATGTAATTGTTCAAGTAGCTGCCCAAACTGTGATAAATACAATCAACAATCTGACAGGTGTATACAGAACTAATTGTGCTGTGCTAACCTTAAGTCAAGTACTTGACGCCAGGATTGCTGAAAAGGACAAGGTAAAGCTCAATAATTCTGTCATACATAAACTGAATGATAATAAGGCTTTTAATGATTACCTTATCGTCTTATCTTCATCTCCAAGTAGTGCCATATTTGAAGCTACTGTTCGATGTAATGAAAGTTCATTGTTTTGTACAGTGGTTGATGATATTAGCAGAATAAATGAATATGGGAAACAATCTATATGCATATCAGATGCAGAAATCAGAAAGTTTTGTTACTGCACGTAATGAAAATAAATGTTTCGTGAAATGCGTACATTTTATTTTTTGAGTATTCAGTTGCTTTCAAAACTTGAGTTGACGTAAGTCATACATTTATGTGTTTTTTTTAAAAAATACAATTAAAAATAGCATTTTCTTGTATGTTTAGTATCTCAAAAGGCCATGACAAACGATAAAATTTGTGAATACAAGTGTTTCCAATCCATTTGAAATATTGAAAAAAAAATTGTGAAATAGTGCAGATACGTTTTAAATAAGAAACCCTTGCTTGAAGATTTTGAATTTTTATATTTTGGTTACTTCAAGAGAAGTAAGCTCAACCAAAATTGATCTTATGCTGATTAATGCTTTTAAAAAAAATTGGGAAAATTGATTTTACAAAAGTAAGTAAAAATTCGTATGAATTTCTTTCAAGTATTGAATTGTAAATGCCAACTAAGAATCAAGGTAAAGTAGTTTTTGAGGAAATTTTATGAACGTTTTATTAAGATACTAGTTGCGACTCCCGGCGTTGCACGGTCTATCTTAAATAATGCTCATTTTCTGGCGGAGGACGAAAAGTGATGTCACGTATTTCTATGAAAAACGTATTAAAAATATCCATATAAAGTATTGGGTCTTATAATCTTATATCATGTAGATTTGTAGGTGATTCAAAAGAAAACTCAAAACAAATGTTATTTTAAAGTACTTCTGCGTATACTATATGTTTAGTTCTGTTTTCTTCCGGCAGAAGTAGACATTGATTTTCACCAGAACCCAATCTCGATAAGGGAACATACACTGTTAAAAAAAAAACCTGAATTTTCAGAAAGTTTTTTGACTGATTTTAACGGAAAATTTCCGTAATGCTTCCAAACATGGTTTTTCCTTCAAAAACGGAAATATCCCGTACCTCACGATAATGAAAATGCGAGAACGGAAATTTTCCGTTTTACGGTTGCTGTATTTTTACAACCTGATTTGGATTGGCGATAATCAACACTAAAATTTGAACTTCTGATTGTTGTTTTAATAAGAAATTTTTATTTATTTCTCTTGAAACATATCTGATTTCATTTTAGGCTTTATGCTGTATATCGGGTTTATTTGGAATCGCGTCCTACATAACAAACTTGTATGTAAGTAACAAAATGTCTTCAACCCAGGATCGGCTCTAGGGTTTTCGGCGCCCAAGGCAACAGCAAATTCTACGCTTTTATTAAAGTGTGTTATATAGTTTGTTTTAAAATCCCCAAATTCAAAAAAAATCCTCAATTTCGTTTGGGTCGGGATGGGATGTAGTGACTGGTTACTCTTAGATAATTGCGTATTTGTTGACGACAATAAGTATGTTGAGCGGTTAAAAAACACTTCAAATATATTTTTAAAAGGAAACACTTTGTTCGTTCAAAATAGAAAAGAAAATGATAGAAAGATATATTCAATTTAACGTTTTTGTCTCGTTTTATGCGGTTTTCAAAGGTTTATTGTTTTTCCGTCGTTGGCGGGTGGCACCCGGGGCGGTCTGCCCCCACTTAGCTACGCCACTATGAGTACCCCGGATGCAAATACATACATACGCGTTTACTGACAGTATTTTAAGCCCATACACTCAACAAAATACGTATAATACCGACGCTGATTAATTTATCTCATGTCGCCACCTATACTTGCGCCGGCAATCGGGAATCAATACTATGTGTTTGTTTCCATTTTTTCCAAAACAACAAGTTGCAAAATGAGAATTCTGTGCTTGGGAAAAACCGAATGAAAATATCCCAGGTTGGCTAGCTTCACGTTTTTAGGACAACTTGGAGTCTGAACAGTGGACATTGGACAATAGGACAATCTTTGCTTGGCCGCTCTATTCAACTGTACGAACACCATAGAAGTTGTCTTCATAAAAAGTAGATTCTTCTGTTGTTCTTCTTGTGAGGTAAGAATCTTATTTCATTTTGTAACTGATGTTTTGTGTTCCCCTGGCCTATCATTTAGGGGGGTAAGGGGAGTCAAATGGGCCCAATGCCCCGGCTTGGGAAATATAATGTATTTATGTGTTTATAGATAATATATTTCTGTATTTGTATGTTACTTTTTCCCGAACTAGCTCGTGGCGCCAATTTCGGCAATCATAAGCTAATATTGCCACCCAACGAAACAGAATTACGCCACAGGGCAACCCGCGAACGATCAAAGAATCGAATATTATCTTTGTTTCTGGAAATAAATTGAATGTATTACTTTTTTTTATCGTCTGTTTTATTATTATTATTTTTAAATCCCTTTGCTAAAGCATGGAATTGTATTTTTAATTTTTGTACATCATTTTTATTCGCAGCTTTTTTCTCGGTGTTTTAAACGTGTGTTAATCTGTGTTTTTTCCCTACATTTAAAATTTTGAGTGATGTCTTAGCGAAATTATATTTGTTACGCATCATTTCTTAATGGTAAATATATTTACATACATTTTTAAATTTTAGATGCATCAAACAGGTTTTTTTTTTTAATAACTATTGCTAAATGGATTACATTGCGTTTTGTGAAAAATTATGCTGATGTACTTCTTTTAAAAATTTAAATCTGTATTAAAAACATATCGAATTATTTTTCAATTCATTTCCTCTAATTTTGAAAGTATTGTTGATTTTAAGCTTTTGTTTTTAAAGATCTTGGTTTTTGTAGGTTTCAGTTATTTAGTTTGATTCTTGTGCCTTCCAATTAAAATAACATGTTTTTCATATTGCTCAATACACATTTTAAATATAATTTAGAGTTAAACTAAAAGGATTTTGTAGTTAAAGGGCATTTTTCAGTGTAATAAGTATCAACTATATTAAATGTGTTATAATATTTAAACTGTTCTACTCTGTCTACTTACTTCTTAACTACACTTACAGGAAGTGACCTATATTCTTCAAACGAATTTTCGTTAGTAGATGATGAACATATCAATTACTAACAGCAGTGATTTCACAACAGCGATGGCAGCTCTTTTTGTAACACACTATGTATTAAACATTGAATACAATGCTGATACGGTTTACGGCTTTGACAATGGAGTTTATTCAAAGCTATTGATATTTACCATTTCTAAAATAAGGTTACATATGGTTCTATATTCAGGCCTGCGCCTAGCCTATTTTGCACTGTCGTGCAAATTCATTTGAATGCCTTATTTAGGCTTGAAAAAAAAAAGGGTGTTTGTGTTTTAATGTTTTTATTTCCTAAAGGACACCTTTCAATTCGGCGACATGGTAGATGTGTGTCTGGTATATATCGAGCGGATAGGGTATATTTATAAATGCGTATTTACCCCAAAATATCAGGGCATTTAAAATGTTCAGTCATTTTAAAAACATTTAACCATAAATTGTTTTGAATATAATTCTGAGATTATATAAATATATTTATGTAAATGAACTTGCAACTGAAAACAAAACGGCTACAAAGCAAATATTTCAAAAAATCAAAACTTCCTAGATGAAGAGCTGTATTCCTTGATGCATTGTTGTATTACATACATAGTCTAATGATACTGAAAATGCTGTACATTTTTTATATACCAAAATTGTATTGAAATACTGTGTCTCACAATTGAAGGCCAAATATGTGGCAATCTATATTAACTCAGATTTTGGTCATTATTTTTTTTTCCTCCTTTTCAAATAGAGATTTTTCCCTTGAAATGAGTAACTTGTGTTTTTACAAGGTGATAGAAAAGTTTAAATGATCAAATAATTTAAAAATAAGGCCAAACAGACAAAATTTGGCGAAGTGATTCTGGATTTTTCTCCTTTTAAATGTTAAACTGGAATTTTGGCTCACTAAACCAGTAAACACCCTGATCCAGCAAAAATTTATTATTTTTTTTTATGTAATGAGGTAAACATAAAATGAATCTTAATTAAATTAAGATCCAAACACTTTCTAAATTTCAAACTGGCATGCATATTAAATGCAATTTGTAATAATGATATTAAAAAGGTGTTGGCCAATTTAAATATCCTATGTACTAAATATTGTTCAAGAATGCAACATCATTTTAAGAAAAAAATGTCTTCTTTGAAATTTGTAATTTACTATCTTCATTTAATACCTATGTTATATTAATTTATATTACTTATTGCATAAAACAATTTAATTATTATTTATAAATTTTATTTAGAATTATATTCAGATTTCTGTTGTTACAGTATTTTTATTATTATATCTCTCAAGCTTATTGATATTAAACATTTGGGTTTGTGTACCTGATCTCAAAAAATCCACTTATTGAGCAATTGTCTAGTGGTAGATACATTCTAGATTTTTATAACACAGAAGCAGGTATGTTCTTAAGTACTGTGCATTTAATGAAAGTTTTTACTTTAATTTTTATAAAAATTTGGAACATGATGAAAATTTAATATCTTAAACACATATTTTAACCGTATCTAATGAAGTAATAAAAACAAAATTCATGGTTGCAAGCTCAGAAATATTGCACAACGAGCTTGTTGAAATTATTATTATTTTATTATGAAACTTCATATTTAGGCTTAAATAAAAGTTACTGAAAATTTATTTTTTAAAAATTAATTTCATAGGTTAAGTGCCTTTTATATGAACTGTAATGTGTTTGCTAATTAAATTCTAAAACAGTATTTTATATTTTGTAGATATATTGCAGGTATTAACCCTAAAAGAGGAACTAAAGCAAACAAGAAGGAAAAAGGAAAACATTATTCAAATACTAAGAAAATCATTAACTTGGCTAATGACATTAATGAATTTGATAAAGTTTTATAATTCTGAATTAAATTGAAAAATATTAATATATATATATATATATATGTGTTTTTGATAAAACTTTTCAAATTCTGAATTAAATAGAAAGCAGTTGTAAATATATATTTATGTATGTGTTTCCTTCATGAACTGGTATTTACTATGTGATTCGTTCATGTGCAGTTTTAAAAAGATTTTTTTCTTTTTGCAAATGTGGTTGGTTTTCACATTATTTTCCTTGTGTCATTGTTATTGGTTTTGCAAACTTGTTCTTTGATATAATTTGCAGATGCATATATTTTTATCAAATTGTTTTCCTATTTGTTCTAAAAAGTAAATTCTGTAGCCTGAGCTGAATTTATAAATTAAATGTAAGGTTGATAATCTATTTTGTATTTTTTCTTGCTTTATAGTTTGCTAACAACAATTAAAAAGGTAATCAGTATTATATTTTCACTATGTAATACAATTAAGTAATGCTTAAATTGTACAACAGTATATTTTTTAATTCTCTTCGAGCATTTTTTTATCTGATGCAACTTGCATCTTTTCACTGTATTATACAATCAATTCCCAAATTGTACATGGGTCCATTTTTTGATTCACTTCGGTTTTTTACTAAATTATGTACCTGTATACTTGCCTTACAGCATAAAAAGTACACTTTCAAGTAATTGTTTTACTGAAAATACTATATAAAAACTATACTAATTTTTTTACTAAAAAATTATTTAAGTTAATTGCACCAGTATCTTAGGAAATCAAATACATGAAAGTGAGGTATATTTACAAAGACATTTAAAAAGAACAATGAAAAAAATATTGGATGGTTTATTCTTTCCTGCAGGATTGAATGCTGTTTAACGTGTATTAATCACTGTTGAAATGTTTAAAAATAAATTTGCCTTCAGTGTTTTTTTCATTACTGAAATATAAATGTAAGACTAAAAAGTATTTATCTTTCAATTTGTTTCCTTTAAATAAAATGTAAAATGCTATAAAAATGCCTATAGTGTAAAATATTTTTCAATGTCTACGTTTGTAAACAAGTCGTTATTATTATTATATATTTTTTTTTGAACATTTATTTAAATTTTAAATTCTTGGACAGGATGCTTTAAGTATTAGTGAGTTGTGCTAGTTGTGCAGCATGAATGTCTTAAATTTGTAATACATTGTTATTCAGAAAATTGAATAATGACATAAGAGTAAAATAAGTAAAAATGAATGACAGAATCCGGGGGGGGGGGGGAGGGTCAGTAGATACATGGCAGAATGAGAAACGAAAGTTTTATAAAGACACGGAGAGATACAAAACGGAAAAGCAATCAACGAAGAAATAAGAAATGGAATTTCTGTAAAAGCGCGTGAAAATGCAAAACGTAAAAAGCAGATCAACGAAAAAATAAGAGATGGAATTTCTGTGAAGACGCGGAAAAATACGAAACAGAAAAAAAATTAACGGAAAAATCAGAAATGGAACTTCTGTCAAGTCACGGGAAAATACTATCAGAAACGGAATTTTTCCGGCAACTCTGCTTCCGGTACTTTATCCGTTATTTTCAGGAGATTTTTTTTACAGTGTGCAAAAAACACTCTTGGCGTAAATCTATTCCTACGTGCATAAATGTTTGCCCCTGGGCCTTATTAATTGTTACCGCAATCGATACCTTCACCGGAAATTGAATTCTTTTAAAGTTAAAAGGCAAATCCGTTGGTATCATGGGGATGCGAGGTATCAGCACTGTTTGCCCTACTGCTGGACCAGTCAAAACTGTAGCACCAATCACGTTATTGCGAAGAAATTTTACTTGGAGTCTGGTTCCGTTGCATAAATTTAAAGGAAAAAACCACACCGACATTAAGACATCCTTCAATGGTGCTCCGCTCCTGTTGGTCTTAGCGTGATGATATATAATAGCCTATAACCTTCCTGGATAAATGGGCTATCTAACGCTGAAAGACATTTTCAAATCGGACCAGTAGTTCCTGAGATTAGCGCGTTCAAGCAAAAAAAAAAATCTTCAACTTTATAATATTAATATACATAATTTAAATGACCGTTTGTTTAGCTCTTAAGTTTCGTTTCAAGTGTTCATTGGTTTTAAAGCAGTGTACTATAATGCGATATAAATTTTTTCAATAAAAAATACATTTTTATATCGTCAAATGACTAGATCTTTATTTCGCTTCATTAAACACAAAATAAAAGTAATACAATCTGATAGATTTGTGAAAAGAAAAAAAATGCATTAAAAAATTTAGTTGGGTAAGTGGCGTATCATAAATAAAACTTGATCCTATACTGATATCAATGTTATCATAAATTTACTATTTTGCTTTATTAATTTAACTTATAAAACTATTGGCTTGTGCTAATTAATGCAAGGTTTAAATACCCCGCACTAGCGCTAAAAAGGATGGATCTTTTTTGACCATTTCGAAATTTTCATTTTATACCACGTTGTTACTAATTATAGTACAACTTTCAATTGGGGGGGGGGGGGAAGCTTGATTTGACCTACTTACTGCATTTTAGGGATATAAAAGTTATAAATTTACTATTTTGCTTTATTAATTTAACTTATAATAGGCAAAACTACTGGTTTGTGCTAATTAATGCAATGTTTAAATAACCCGCATTAACGCTAGAAATGGCGGACCTTTTTTGACCATTTCAAAACTTTCGTTTTTTCTAAGTTGTTACTAATGATAGTACAACATTCAATTGGGGGCATTGACTTGACCTACTTATTGCATATTAGGAAAATCAATGCAACAGAAAGTTGTACTGGAATTAGTAGCTAATTGGTGCAAACGAAAATTTCGAAACAGTCAAAATGACTGCTTTGGCACTTCTAGTGTTGAGAGAATTGCTTTTTTCAATTTAAGAGAGATTGAGACTTTTGGGTGCATATTTGATAGTTTAATCAATGTTTGTATTTTATCGAGCGATAACAGCCGCAGTGTAATTAAATCTATTTGCGTCATCATTCTTATTTTTATTTTTTGAATTGAGAATAAAATATTTAACACTCCTGAAGGGAGGGGGGGGGGCAGGCAGTACCAATACAACAACTTCTTAAACCAGTATGAACACGTTTGGGTGTGCAACACGCGAAATTAAGTGATAAAGTGATAGTCTAAGGATGTGCAATAAATAGTGTGCAATAGAAGATTCGAGACGAGCGAAACAAATGACAGAAAAATATCCTTCTGATTCAAATAACGATCAACTTACAGACATCAATGGTTATTCAATCGTTGATAGATATTTCCAGGAAGTCGGTACAGCACACACGTTATCTTATCAGCAAAAAGTACTGTCTGTTGCATCACGCTGGCAACGCGTGAATTTTTTTGAAAAATGCCATAATCCAGAAATTTACGAAAAAAAACTTGTACAACTCCTGTTCAAAATATTAGAATAATTGAAAAAAAAGTAATACGAAAGAAATTATTTTCCATTTATTTATTTTTGATGCTAAGTAAATGCAATGAAATTTCTTATCTGAATATTATAGATTTAATTTATAAGTTTTTAACATTTACAAAATGTAAAATACAATAAATTAGGTATACAATAGCTTTCTGAAACACATCAAAACATTAGAATAAAATTTTGATTGGTTCAAAATATTAGAATATTTTATTTTACGCAAAAATATTATCTTATGAATGTGCAGTAAATGGTAGTTAATGTTTTGTAGCATGTTTATAAACATTTCTATCAATATTAGCCCAAATAGACTTTATACGTGCCACTAACTCACTTTTACTTGAAGGAGGATTTTCTTAGAGCTCTTCTTCATTATAACCCCTTAAAGTTTTCTCGATGGGATTAATGTCTAGTGAGTTTGGTGGCCAAGGAAGTACCTCAATTTTGCGTTGTCGGAACAAATTCTTAGTTGACACAGAGGTATGCGGTGACGCTAAATCTTGTTGAAAGATGAAATCTTCAAATAAATCTTCTGATGATGGAATCATGTAATAGTCCAAAGTTTCTTATTATATCTGAGAGTTAACCTTTTCGTAGACGATGCATAACTTTAAAGGTCCTTCTGTGCTTATACAACCCCGAACCATGACACCAGCAGCAAATTTTACCGAACGTTTAAGGCATTCTTTAATAAATGCTTCTTGGTTCATTCGCCAAACTCTAATACCTTGATTACCATATGAAGCACAAAATATACTTTCATCCCTAAATAATAATTTTTTCCAATCTTCTTCGCCCCATAAACGTCTTGATTTACACCAATTCAATCTTATACGCTTTTGTTTTCACTCATGAGAGGTTTTGTTTTCGGTACTTGAGATTCAAACTTACATTTATGGAGACGTCTTAATGTTGTCGATTTAGAAACTTCAACTCCTTCTTCTTTCCATTTTCGGTGCAAGAGTCGCACTCCTTTAAAAGTGTTTTTCTTAACTTATACGCTTCAGTTTTCAGTCATCTCCATTCACTAGCAGATTTTTGGCGAACAATGTAAATGATTCGCTTCATAACATTGATTTTTACCGTGGCGATACAAATCAAGCATACGAAGTTTAATCAATGCAGGAATATCACTCACACGACCTATTTTAAGAGGAAAAAGCACACAAACTGCAAAAAGAATACTGATTTTAAATAAAATCGTGTGGAATTTAATAAATGATGCCACCAGTTATGAACTGGTGATAATTAAAGGAGAGTTATTGTGAAATATTCTAATATTTTGAACCACTTGAATAAATATTCTAACAATTTTGACTTTTCAAAAATATTTTTTTCAATTAATCTTTTTACAAATTATATTAATTTTAAGATAATAAATAAGTTTAATCAACAATAAGTTCTTGATAAAAATATCGTTTGCATCTTTGCAGTAAAAGACATTAAATAACCAAACGATATTTTCAATTTGTAAAAAAAAATTAATTATTCTAATATTTTGAACTTGAGGTGTATTTTTATGAACCATAAGAAATATTAAACACAACAAATCAGTTTCAAAAGATTCATTGCGTTTTAACATCCGTATTATTGACTATAAATCTTGTGCGAAAACAAACGGCGAAACTCTAAGTTTGCTCCGACTTGCTGGTACTCTCAGGAACGAAATCTGCCAATCATAAAGAGTAATTAATGCTGATAATGGCAACTGAACAGTCTTAAAAAAGTGATCTGGAGGAAAGGGCTTGGGGTGACAAGGTTGAAGAGCTGAAGTGATTAAATTGGTATCCGGTGGTTGATACAGCATTAAACAACTGACAGACTGATAGGAAAACGTCGGGAGCCCTGTAGAGTAGAAGCTGATATGTTCGAAAGGAGAGCTTGAGAAGGAGGTATGAAAATATTAATGAATGAAAATTAATGATAATTTATATTAAAAGAATAAATATTACGTCGTAATAAATAAATGAAAACTGAAAATCTCTCATTAAATTCTCTTATATATGACACATTATAAAAGAGGAACTTTCCCCTATATTTTAAGAAGGCATGAAGATGTGCAAGCACACCAAATTTTATTTAGTTATTTTAATACTTGGTACTTAAAAATATATGGCATGCTTTTCATGTTTGTCACACGTGGAATTAACTAATCAAGGAACGTGATAGGAAAAAGCAAATATCCCCTTGTCCGAAGGCAAAAAGCTCACAGGGGAGTATGACCTTGTCGGTCATAAAAAAAATTCCGAGACAAACCCTTCATTGAATGATGCCAAGAAGCAGCCAACTTCAATTTCAGAAACCAATTTCAGCATCCACTGGGTCGGGAGTCTTGACAGTTGCGGTGTCAAAGTAAAAAGAAATCAATAGAAAGCACGGACAAAATGAATCTAAAGTAAGCCCATTCTTACTTGAATTTGTACTTTTGAAATCAATTCGCAGACTTCGTTTAAAAGCAATTTCTTCAAGTAAACTTTAAGTAACATTTATTTCTCTTCAAAATGTACCGAAAAATCTTTTTGATTTAGCAGTGCTTTGAAGTTCGGGAACATAATATACATATTTCCAAAGTTATTTAAATACCACCCTTTCCTCTTTTCGTATCAATTTCAACATCTCTTCCTCTATTTGCTTTTGAGAATTAATTTATGCAATTAGTAGCAGTTATGTTCACAGGACAATAAGCATGAGTTGAAATCAGTTCCTTTAGATTAAAACTAAGTACCATCATTATAAAACTGTAAGCAATCGTAATATCTCGGCAGTCCTTGAAGATGACTTGCTTGACTTGTTGGGATGCTATACGCACTGCGTAATGTCGTCTAACTTTATGCTAGTTGCAGTTCAATTTTCTTTAAGCACCCAAAAAATATAGCGGGGGGGGGGGGGGGGGGGTGAATAATTTCTCTGCAGAATTCACAGCGACAAAAACATGATTGATTGTTAAGGAGATCGCTTCCCCCCCCCCCCACACTGAAGAAATAGCTGCAAATTGTTTTGTCTTTACATAGGTGATTATTGTGGTTTTTTTTATTTTTAAATTTCATTTTACTTTTGATTATTTTTTTTAATTTAAATTTGGAAATTATTAAAAAAGTAAATTTTCGTTACAGAACGTTGGAATGTAACTTCAATATTATCTGTAGAAAATTAGATGCCTTTCCAAAGTGTTGCATGAATTTGAAAGGACGTATTTCGCTTTAGAAGAATTATTATAACTGTGAAAAAGGCGGATTCGAAATAACTTGGAACCTAAGCCTATTAAAAGATAAATATAGCTGATGTTGGACAATCGATGGTTGTTATACAGGAAATTAGGACCTTTTAATTCTGGACGAATTCTTAAGATTCCTTTGGCTTTTATATAGTTCGAGGTTTAACAGTTCAAAACGGGCTTTTTATTGTCACGCCAGAATTATTTTCCGGACTACCTATGGTAGACTTTTACAATAATTAACATGTAGCGCCGGTCTTTCAATCGCAGAGCTGCCTACGAGGGAGCTCATGGCGCAGATTGCTCCATTGAAAATTTTAAGGAAGGGACGAGGCTTCGTAGCTTTTTGGGAGGCGGAAAAGCTACGGTCTCGGCGGAAGAATGATGGCACGTTCCGTGCCATCCTTCTTAGGGGGCTTGGGCACCCCTGTCAATCGCATAGCCCTTTCAGATTTTCGAGACATACAAGCACAATTCGTGGAATATTTCCTGTATTGATCATTTTGTCCTCTTGAACCCATTTGCCAAAATATTCTTAAACCTGCATTTCCCCTGAAACGCTCAAGTGTTTAGAATGATCGGTGGTTCTCTTTTAATTTTTTTTTCTTTTTCTAAACCTACTAATAACTATCCGCCGAGAGAGTTGTAAATTAAGAGCTTGAAGACCTTGATCTGTGTGTTTTCTCGCTGTCAACACTGTCCTAAAATATGTCCGTTCATAACTGCTTCCACGTGGTGGCGAAGATCAGAGACGTTGTTTATGCAGCCTCCAGTACTTCATCTTCTCAAGTGCGCGTGAACTTGTACCCCTTGTAAAGTTTCGATTTCACTTTGACTTCGAGATTTTCTTTTCTCGCTGCGTCCAAATTACTAGCAATGAATACTTTTTAGCCATGAGCTTTTTCGCTCGGAATGCGATTTTTTTCCTTTCGTTTTTTATGACTCTATGTTTGAAAAATTAGCCTAAGTATCTTTTATAAATGAATGCCCATTTTCTTGACCAAAATTTACGCGCGTGATTTTAGTTTCATTTTCAGTACACTGTAGGAGGGGGGAACGAAAAAAATTAAAATCATACATCAAAAACGCCTGTGTTGTTTAATTAAGTCAATTTTTATGAAATAAAAATAATGGAAAATACCATAAACTGTATGCTACAGATGATTAGAAAAATGCAGCATAAAATGTAATAAAGACATATATTCAAAAGGAGAATTTTGTCGATTGCAAAGTCTATTAATAATACGAAATCTTAGCTAGATCCAACAAATCTTTTTGTGGGCTCGAACCAATTTACATATTCTGTTTTTTTAGCGAAACCGGAGTAACGACATTTGCAGTTTGCAGTTGCTGTAATGATTTGTCTGAATTTAGTTCCTTGTCATTATTTTCTATAGATGTACAATTCTTGATGATTTTTCCAATTTCATTAAAGACAAGTATTTATATTTCTTATAAAAAGGCTCACGTGAAATTTCTTGTAAAAATTAAAAAGATTCTTTTATACGTTTCAAAGCTGCTTATTTCTTTGATGCATTTTTATTGTATTTAAACGAATCATGGGGATTTTGGACAGCGTAAATAATGGATTAAATTACTAAATACATCGATTTTGCATGCATTAAAAGAAAAGTAAAGAGATAGTTATAACACCCCTTTTTAAAAAAATGTTAACATTGAAATGTTTTCTGTTTTGTGTAAATGATCCATAAATCCACTGAGAAATAAATGAATTGAGAGAGCCGAGCACCTGTGCGATCCCGTGCAAATTAAGCTGGCATTTTGGTTTTCTAAACAATTTAACCTTTTGTTTAATGCAATATGCATCATTAGCACACAGGTGCCTCCTTCTCGGGGAGACTGGTGACCATAATTCTGAAGTGGTAATGGCATCCGCTAATATTGGTTCCACATGGAAGAATGGTTCCAGTCCCTGGAGGCCTGCAAAAAGGCGAAGAGCTAGTTCGTTGCCCCATTGAAGCAACAACAACATGATTTGGATTTTTATTTGCTTTGAAACTTGATTATTTTTGGACCTTTGAATATGTTAGGCATTTTGCTTGATACTCTTCAATGGTGGTTGTTTTTGTTTATCGATTTTGATCAATTTTGAAAACTTTCGTTTAATATTTTCTTTTATTTTCCCTTCATTTTTCTATCCAAATATCGTAATCATCACGGAATTTTGCTTCGTTAATTTCATCATCAAATTTTGGGTTTTGATCAGTTTAATGAACTAACTGCGCAGTTAATTATTGTACGGCAGAACGTAATGCTTTATCTATTTATTAATTTTTTTTTGTTATTGTTATTATTTTTATTCAAACTCTACCTTAACCAATTTTCTGAAGTTAATATTTTTTTCAAAATATGTGAGACTCAAGAAAAATACACAAAATGAAAACCTGCCTTCATTTTATGGATTATTGCCATGCACAACTAAGTCATTTTTTATGAAATAAAACTTGTGAAAAACTCCATAAACTATATGCTTCAAGTGATTAGACATTCTTAAACAGATTTTTAGTTAGACAATAATTTAGTGAAAATATTTACAGTCGTTCAATTCTCTTCTGGAACTCTGGCTGAAACTTATAATCATGATGAAATCTGAGGCAAGGCAGTATCCTGAAAATCCTTTTTTGGGGGGGGGGGGGGGGGCTGACTTCGGCACACTTATATTAAGGAAAGTTCCAGGGAGGAATACATGGTACATTGCGAAAATTCTCGCGCTTTCATGGATACGGCCTTGATCTGAGGCAAATAATTATCGTAACTTCGTTTCTGAGGATTCGAATACATTATAGAACTCAAAGAATAATGAATAAAAATAACAGTTAATTTAATCCTTGTTTGAACGCTTTATATTGCTTTGTAATCCTTAGTATTTATACGTAAGCATTGTTCCAAAAAAAAAAAGAAAAGAAAAGAAAGAAAGAAAACAAATATTAATAAGTAATACATAACTAAAAAGTTCATCTTAATGAATTTTAACTTTGTTGCATTCATGGCCTTCAACAAGTATATGCTAGAAATTTATTACGACAAATACTTTGAAATATTATTTTCATTTCTTTTATAGTTACGATATTGATAAAGAGATGGCGCCATATACTTTTCTCGCATCTGCTGAACTATTAAAGTTCGGAATCCTCCGGACTTGGGCAATTCCGAGTTTCGGAATTGCATCGGAAAAAAGGTATCCGATTACTTTTTAAAAATCCGAAATCACGGAATATCCAGTTATCTGACATGTGAAATTTTATTTTTAAAATTTAATTCAAAATTAATAGCATCTGGAGCAGGTTCAAAATATTATAAAAGCATTATTTGCTCTTGACTTTAGGAATTACTTTTTAACAAGCTTATTAAAGAAATAGAAAAGCTTGGTACAAAATTTTACTTACAAGTATTTACGCATCTTCTGAGATAATTGCATGGAACATGGCAGGTTATTATCTGTATCAAGAATTTTAACATTTTTATCTTTATTACAATACGTTATATAACTTTTTCTCTTTATTTTATAACATACATCAGTTTCTGTTTCATATAAAGTCCCGTTATTCCAATCCTCTTTCCCTCTGATAACATAATCTAATGCACTATAGAGTTTTTCCCACCGATTATACAATATAATAAAACATAATCAAGGTGCAAAAAGGCACAGAAACGTTCTCAAAACACAAAACGCATAAAACGGATACAAACATTTGAATCGTCCCAAGAGCATTAAACGAACTTCCAGTGTGCAACTGAGTTTCAATGGCTTTGAACAACCCTGAAAAGTCAAATTGACTTTCACATAAATTTCGTTACTCTTTTTGATAACCGTTACCAAAATTTTTTAAAAAGAGCACGATATGTCTGATTAATAAACATAAGGTAAAGCTAGGAGAGTCTGCGCACAATTGGAAAAATAATTTTAAAAAATCGAAGTATGACTTTTTTGTAAAACTATTGATAAATAACTGTGACTTCATTCGTTTTTTATGCATTTCCATTGATATTTCGTTGTTTTGCTTTAATTTAATGCAACAGCTGTAAAAAAAAAACCAAGAAGACTAATTTGCCCAATCTGTCCTTACAGGGTTGGTGTGATTGCGCATATGGGTGGGAGAGATTGTTATTCCTAAAAACTGCAATTAAATTGTTAGCAATAATATTTACACTAAAACTATGTTGTTGTATGGTTTGTATAAACACATACAATTTTAATAGGAATAAATTTTTTAACTCAATGATTACAGAATCGGAAAAAACAGCGTTTTAGTTAAAGAAACAAAATGAAGAAAAGAAGGTTTAAATTATAATTAATCTATTCATTTTCAATTTCAATGCCTTTTGTTTGTTAACCGAAGTTGTTGTCGTCCATAATCGGTTTACTTATTGTTGTAAGTAGTGCACCCATCTGCTACAAATAGCACACTTAACCCATTAATGCCTACCGTCCCTCTTTAGGGACAGTCTGAAAAGTACGTCTGAAGCACCCAAAAGTAAACATTTCAACAAAAAATTGTTTTAATGTATTCCTAATGGGTTATTATAAGTTTAGGAATACATTAAAACATTTTTTTTTTTGGTTGAAATGCTTATTTTTGGGTGTTTCAGACGTACTTTTCAGACTGTCCCTACAAAGGAACGGTAGGCATTAATGTCACTGGTCGAAGTTGTCTCCTGGTACAGTTTCAGACATTTAGTGCACTCATCCTCGTTGTCCTGTCTGACATGGTACTAAAGGTTCAGTATTTTGACATTATTTCTTCTGAGGTGGCTGATGACGAAGATGTTTCAAAATTCAAACATTTTGTTTTGTTTTCTTTCCTGCAAGTTTTTGGTTCCCACTTTTTCTGAAAGCATCTTATCTTCAGAAGTTCGCTTCTTTTTTGTAGGTGCTTCTTTCTTAATTTTCTCTCGAATATATGTGCGGGTCAATAACATTCATTGCACTTTGTTTTTTTTTTCATTTTGACGGCATTAAACGGTTTTCAAAAATAGTTTATTAATAAGAATATTTGTATAAAACTAGCACATTATTATTTTATTAGCAACATTTTCGTCTAAGAAAAGAAATTTGTTCACAAATTACTTTATTTGCACGTTTAGTTCCGAAACGTATATTTAATAACTTAAATCTTCAAAAGAAATAAAATCACCCGAACTTGTTTTCAACGATTTAGACGGTATAAAAACCACAGTCCCTTGAAAACACAAATTATAAAGTCACGACAACTTTACCTCTCGATATAGAACTATAGTCAAAATATTTAATTAATGCCTGCTAAAGAGACACCCATGAATTTTTTATGTAAAGAAATAATCCCAAAAATCAATTTAAAGTTTTAAAATATTCAAGCCTTAAAAATGTGTTGAGAGGGCATCAGTATTTTACATTTTATGTTTTAGTAAAAATTCAGAACGCCCCTTTTAATCAATTAATGCAGCGAATTTAATCGAGTCAAACGTTTCATATGTAATTTGAAATTTATGCTGCATTCTCAACAAGCTATTGGTAATAACATAATGCGCAATCTCTCCTAGCACGAAAACTAACGGGAGAAACGCGCAATCTCTCCTAAGTACAAAACGCGCAAACTATCCTATTTCGGTAGGACAGATTGCGCGGACTTTTACTTAAATATAGCTGCGTCTAGAAAGAAATGCTGGCCTTCCCACTGTTAGTCTATCTTAGTAGCTTACGAAAAGTCGTTTAAGTTGAGAATATTTTGTACTACTGCTACTCTATAGAATTTCAAAGAACGCATTATGAAAATTCAAGCACTTACCTTGTGAAAACAATATAGAATATCGATGCTTAATCACAGACGTTCATATCAATCAACTTGCACTTTCAAGTGGACATTCCATTATTGTCGTTGTACAAATGCATGGCGTTTGGTCGCGTGCACTCTACTTCTTCCCCCCGAACTCGTAGGTGCGCAATCTCTTCGACCGCGCAATTTATCCTAGCTTACCTTAATTCTTGTTCTTTAAGATTAAAAGTCTTAATTTTCTTTTTCGACGTGATTTCTTATGAAAGTTATGGAGAAAAAATTATGTATTTATGTATTTTAATTTTCGTTTAAAGCTCAATCATAGAAGTAGATGATAAATGGGCGTTCTGCAACAAGAGGCGGAGGTGCGGAGGGTCCCTCCGCCTCAACTCCTCCGCCTGCCGAGTAGGGTTGAGTAGTAGAGTTTCCTCGTAGAAGATGACGGGGGTTTCTGAGTGGAGTTGAGTTGTTTTTCTTACTTGTTACTCTGCATCCGAAGTTTCGTTTTTAGGAATGGCAACGGTGATATAGCGGTTGTCATGACAACGTATTTTTACGAAGAGCCACCTAGTGAGAGAAATTATTTATACATAGAATATTTTACTCCTGAAAGTAAAAATTAACCTAATTTTAAGTTGATGGTCCCACCACCATCCCGATGTGATTTTTAATCACACCCCATCAACTTTTTGTACACATTCATTTCATTTGGTCATTTCATGACAATTGTAAATGTTCAAACAATTGCACGTTACGGAAAAAATTGACCCTAGAAGTGGAAAAAAATATAAAAGTATCATGCAGTGAGACTTCACTTCTACAGTCAATTTGTTTTCAGTCAACATAAAATAAAATTTTTAAAAGAGCATAAGAATGAAACTAATATTTAAAAGTAGATCATTAGCCATACTGTAATGCATTTTTTTTTTCTTCAGAATATTCCAATGCTTAAGTATGTTACCAGGGTGCACCGCGTGAGGTCGATCTACATCGCACCCCAACATACACACACACACACACATGCAAACATATATAAAATGAAATAAAATAAATCAGCATCTGAAAAGGAAAAAAATTATTATGCTCCATCTGAAAAGAGAAAATTTAACAGTTAATGTTTCACAAGCATACACTAAGGTACCTTTAAAAATAATAAAAACAAAAAAAAAAAAAAAATTAAAAATAAGAAAAAAAAAAAGAAATTAAAAGTAAAAATCTTAATTTAAAACAGAAAAAAAAATTCTGAAAATATGTCAAATTTTAAATGCTAAATTAAATGGCCATTAGATATTAAATAGATATTTAAAAAAAAAAAAAGAGCTCATTATGTAGTCAGTGACTACAACATTAGCGCTGCGCATATCATTTCTTCATGTTTCATTCTTTTCAACATTCATTTCTTCCAATTTTCAATTCTTCAAGTCTAAATGGATTTCATTCTTTTCAACATTCATTTCTTCATTTTTTTTTTTTTTTTTCAAATTTTCATTTATTCAAACATATGTTGAGATTTTCTAATTATTGTAGATATATGATGAAAACAAAAAGTAATATACAAATATGATGAGATATATATATATAGATGAATATTTACAATTTTACCTAACTCAGGGGTTTTGAATAAGATGATGGCCGTATGCATAGGCAGTTTTTTTCTCATATTCTTCAGATTTGATCGAATACATTTTCGCTCGCAGACCCACAAACTCCTCAATAATGCAGCCATTCATCTCATCTTTAAAACATCCAATCTTTTTCTTATTTTTGATGCTGTGTCGGATGATTAGTCGGATATTCCGAAGTATCATAGAGATGAATGCTTTTTCTCAAGATTTTAATGAAGTACCACGACACTTGGAATATAAATAATAAATACAATATTGTCCGCATACAGCAGTGGAATTACTTTGCAAAGTCATGGGATTATATACCACTTTTGAAAATTGTGATACAAAATCGTGAATAGCTCCTTCAAAATAGAATGGACTATAACCATAGGAGTCAAAAAATTTCACTTTATCTTTTCCCACCACATAAATTGCAATCCAATGCGATCCTGCCTGAGATGCTGGGTCAAGGTTCGCTACAAAACATGCTGGAAATGTATGAAAATCTTTCGGCAGTTGATCGCTCGGAAATACATCTAAGAAATAGTTTTTAGTAAATGGATCGCGAAGTAGAATATTTCGTATTTGTTCGGAATCCATCTTAATTGGCAAAGTCACACAGAACGTGACGAGATTTTGTAATTTCAATCACGTTTTGAAATTCGGCATAAATAATTAATGAAAGAGTTTCAGCAATTGCTTTGTTAAATTTAATTTCCACTCTTAAATTCCCTTGATGTTGTAAATTTAAATGGGAGCTGGAACATAAATCGGCATTTAAATTGAAGCTGTAGATTGCATGTGAGTTGGCATACTGTTCCCGTGACAAATAAATACCTTTATCACTATTAAATCCATCGAATAAACTGTGATAGGCTCGAATGTAATTATTATTCTTAAAATCTAATTCCATGGGTTTGCTCGGTACGGGCTGCCCATCCACATAAATAGATATAAAATTCACATCATGATGTGAAAACATGAAAGGGTTCTTAGAATATTGACCGTTCATAGCAGCATTTTCGACACATGTGATGATTACTCTTTTAGGCATGACACCTAAAAAAACATTATCTTGCATGAAGGAGAAACTTCCCTTTGAAATTGAATAGGTTTTACATAAGACTCTGTCGATGGGATATTTAGCTGAAAATTTCTCCAGTGCTTTTGCATGTCCAAGTAAAACTCCTGGGTTGACTTCGACTTTCCGAATGAATAATGAAGCATGCTCCAATATCACTTTATAATCGATGTCCGTTTTGTAGATAAAAGGCAAAATGGTGCACTGCTTCGAATCATTTTAATTTTAATATCCACCAAATTTAACATGAGTCGATTCTGTTGAAAAATGTCACAAGGTAATTGTCCTATCATATCGAATGTTTTGCTGTTTTTGCTGAGTTCATATCGAGATTTCACTCCTTCGTCCGTATCGTCGGCTGTAGGATCGATTTTTTCAGGATTCAACTCCTTGAAGAACATTTCACAGGTAAGTAAACTTTTCTTTGCATCTTCTCCATAATTCAAAAGAGTTTCAATGTATGATCTGAATGGATATGTATTACTTGCAGAGGAAATATTTCGCTCGTTGAGACTGACGTCTACTTGAGAAAAAAGAGAATGTAAGAATAAATTAACTGGAACGACGGGTTCTTTGTCGGGTAACGGGGACCCATCCGCTTTGACAATTTTTGTTTTGACATAAATGTAGGATGCACTTAGGTCGTTGTATTCTTCACCACTTCCTGAGATGTTGAACTCCACGGGGCCTCCATCTCGAATATAGAGTGAAAAGATCTAATTCACTCTTCACACATGCAGGAGACTCTTGATGGATGAGTGAAGACATTTTATTAGGAGAAAATATCGTGTGCTTTCACCTTCTTGGTTTTGCGAAAACTGACGCGTTTCTTGGAGAGCTTGCGCTTTTTATTCCTTCTGCCGGATCCGATCATTGTTTTAATTTTAACTGCAGCTTTATCTGTCAAATTCTTACTCGCTTCTTTCAATCGTCGTCTCGCTGCTACTTTTATGTTTTCTCCACGCGATACATCGTTAAACACATCCACTCCACTGCTTAAAATCTGTTTTCCGACTGCTTTGGCACCCGATTTGAAAAGTGGGACGGCTGCCCTGAAAAACGATTTGAAGAGACCCCCAAAGCCATATCCTCTCTGATAGGGAACACCTTGATAAAAATTAAGTCCGCTTTCTGTTTGATTCGTATAATAATCCTCGAAGGATTTTTCACAACAACGGTATGGGACATACATCATGAGAGATACTTTTGACGAAAGTGAAGTTTCACGTACGAGCGTCCGCGTTCAAATGGCACTAAGTCTCTGTTGTTCGTCCTTATAACGATTTCAATCGTGTCAATAATTTTCCGATTGACAGGTAAATAATGAGGTCTCTCGTATTCTACACTAACGACTTCTCCGTCGATTCCACTCACTCTGATTGTTCTCAATAAGGGTGCGAAAATGTTTCCGACAATTTGAGGCTCGATAATATCTGTATAAATCATTAATACTCTGAAATGAGCGTTTGGGTCGGCTATTTGAGGACTAAACACGGTATGCTCAACATTTTCGTCTGGAGCACCACTGATGATTGCTGGAGGGAACCCCAACATCTGCGATAATCCATTATGAAAAATGACTCTTGCATTATTTTTCACTCTTACTCGAACACGTTTCGTCACATGATTGTAATTAAAAGATATTTTATTTCAATGATCTGGAATGGCGATAGCTTTTAAAACATCCGGTACGTTTTCATAACATCCAGCTGGAATGTTTCTACCTATTTCTTTCTTGTCACCAAGGTCAAAACCAATTAAACTATTGCTCTTATTCACATTATGCCAACTGCGCGGGTAAATAAACTCAACGAGAGCGCACTCCCACTCTCCAGTCAATTCTATGGGTGTTGGTAATTGCGTAATAAAATGAGAAATCTTATTCTCGGGGAAATAATTCATGGAGCTATCGCTCGGAAGTGTCACGTAGAAACTCATGATGCTAAATGAGAAAATAAAATGTTACTTCCAACATTTATAGATTCGATAAATGAGAGGCAGGAATCCATTGATTAAATTTATCGGGGTAGCCACGAAACTTTATAAAATATTCAGTCTTATTTTTCATTTTCCTCTTCTTCAATATTTTTTCTACTGTATAATCTTCCTTCAATTTTACTTTTTGTAGTTCTTGAGAATAAAAAGTACCTTGAATAGGTTCTCCGAGTAAATCTTTCACCCGATATATGGGGATGGTTTTTCTCACACATTGGGTTACAATAAATAACTCCTCAGTCCAGTTTGTTTCATATCCTTTTTCGAAAGTTAGCTTTTGCTTTGAAATACGAACAACATCTCCAACGGTATAAACACAAGGTTTTCTTTCATTGTGTGGAACGTGGCCATACACAGTAAAATATACCTCCCTTTCATTGTCTGCATTCACTTCAATGGGGGCTCTCTTGATGGTAGAATTGTAAGTAATATTATAACTTTTCACCAAATCGTCTAAAACGTCTATAAAATTATACGTATTTCGACTAGTAAAATATTTCCACATTTTCGTTTTCAATGTGCGATTAAACCTTTCCACCACTGATGCCTTTGTCGTATTAAATGTAGTAAAAATCTTGACTTGATTCTCAGTCAGGAACTTTTGAAATGTAGCATTTTTAAATTCGGTACCTTGATCGGATTGAAGTAATTTAGGTTTTCGCTCCGAAAAGATGGATTGAAACACATTTACAATCTCTCGTCCTTGTTTTGTTTTCAGAGGTTTTGCCCAGGCATATTTTGACAAAATGTCTATACACGTTAATATGTATCGATAACCTCGATTATGTTTTTGTAAACTTGAAACATCTACCAAATCTGCTTGCCATTGATGATCGATGGAATGAACGATGACGCGGTTTGTCGGAAATTTCTTTCGCACGGGTTTGTGCAGTGTATATGCGTCAGTTTCCATCAACCATTTCCTGATGTCTTTCTTGGATACTTTTCCGCGCGCAGCACGAAATAATGCATCGACACCAGTAAAACTTGCCTCTCGAGCCGGATCCAGGTAAGCTTTCTTCATTGCAGCAGAAAAATGATTATTCGACACGTTGAAAGTAATCATCCTCGAAACGATATGACTGAATTAGAAGTATCGTTCGGAAAAAGTAAAAAATCCACTGCGAAATCAGTTTTTCCAGTAGCTAAATATTTTATACTCATAAAAAGACAAATACTTATATAAAGGACAACTATCCACACAACCTCCTCTCTTGATGGCATGATTAAAAATAAAATGATTCTCATATAGTATTATATTCATATAATGTAAAAGAAAAAAAAAATAATATTATAAAAGTCCAAAAATAATTTTTCCTATTTTTGACACTAGGAGGCTCTTCGTAAAAATACGTTGTCATGGAAATCATTAAATATTCTATGCTCAAAAATAATTTTTCTCTCGCTAGATGGCAGTCTTCTCAAACATCTGAAAGAGAATTATATTAACATTCAATTTAGCACTGTAGCTATCAGGTCTTCATGGCATAGTCAATTTGCGCGTTTACAATTTGACTGTCATGAAGATCTATTGACGATGCGGGTTCGATTCCCGATCTAGGAAAAAGAAATTAAATAAAATAATTCCAAGTCCGAAAAATATATTTAAATGGATTAATTAATATTTATCTCACTAGATGGCGCCATGAGTATAATCTCAGAGTACAAAAAAATAATTTCTTTCACTAGGTGGCTCTTCGTAAAAATACGTTGTCATGACAACCGCTATATCACCGTTGCCATTCCTAAAAACGAAACTTCGGACGCAGAGTAACAAGTAAGAAAAACAACTCAACTCCACTCAGAAACCTCCGTCATCTTCTACGAGGAAACTCTACTACTCAACCCTACTCGGCTTTCGGAGGAGGCGGAGGGACCCTCCGCAATCCATCTTTTCGGAGCGAAAACCTAAATTACTTCAATCCGATCAAGGTACCGAATTTAAAAATGCTACATTTCAAAAGTTCCTGACTGAGAATCAAGTCAAGATTTTTACTACATTTAATACGACAAAGGCATCAGTGGTGGAAAGGTTTAATCGCACATTGAAAACGAAAATGTGGAAATATTTTACTAGTCGAAATACGTATAACTTTATAGACGTTTTAGACGATTTGGTGAAAAGTTATAATATTACTTACAATTCTACCATCAAGAGAGCCCCCATTGAAGTGAATGCAGACAATGAAAGGGAGGTATATTTTACTGTGTATGGCCACGTTCCACACAATGAAAGAAAACCTTGTGTTTATACCGTTGGAGATGTTGTTCGTATTTCAAAGCAAAAGCTAACTTTCGAAAAAGGATATGAAACAAACTGGACTGAGGAGTTATTTATTGTAACCGAATGTGTGAGAAAAACCATCCCCATATATCGGGTGAAAGATTTACTCGGAGAACCTATTCAAGGTACTTATTATTCTCAAGAACTACAAAAAGTAAAATTGAAGGAAGATTATACAGTAGAAAAAATATTGAAGAAGAGGAAAATGAAAAATAAGACTGAATATTTTGTAAAGTTTCGTGGCTACCCCGATAAATTTAATCAATGGATTCCTGCCTCTCATTTATCGAATCTATAAATGTTGGAAGTAACATTTTATTTTCTCATTTAGCATCATGAGTTTCTACGTGACACTTCCGAGCGATAGCTCCATGAATTATTTAACCGAGAATAAGATTTCTCATTTATTACGCAATTACCAACACCCATAGAATTGACTGGAGAGTGGGAATGCGCTCTCGTTGAGTTTATTTACCTGCGCAGTTGGCATAATGTGAATAAGAGCAATAGTTTACTTGGTTTTGACCTTGGTGACAAGAAAGAAATAGGTAGAAACATTCCAGCTGGATGTTATGAAAACGTACCGGATATTTTAAAAGCTATCGCCATTCCAGATCATGAAAATAAAATATCTTTTAATTACAATCATGTGACGAAACGTGTTCGAGTAAGAGTGAAAAATAATGCAAGAGTCATTTTTCATAATGGATTATCGCAGATGTTGGGGTTCTCTCCAGCAATCATCAGTTTTGCTCCAGACGAAAATGTTGAGCATACCGTGTTTAGTCCTCAAATAGCCGACCCAAACGCTCATTTCAGAGTATTAATGATTTATACAGATATTATCGAGCCTCAAATTGTCGGAAACATTTTCGCACCCTTATGGAGAACAATCAGAGTGAGTGGAATCGACGGAGAAGTCGTTAGTGTAGAATACGAGAGACCTCATTATTTACCTGTCGATCGGAAAATTATTGACACGATTGAAATCGTTATAAGGACGAACAACGGAGACTTAGTGCCATTTGAACGCGGACGCTCGTACGTGAAACTTCACTTTCGTCAAAAGTATCTCTCATGATGTATGTCCCATACCGTTGTTGTGAAAAATCCTTCGAGGATTATTATACGAATCAAACAGGAAGCGGACTTAATTTTTATCAAGGTGTTCCCTATCAGAGAGGATATGGCTTTGGGGGTCTCTTCAAATCGTTTTTCAGGGCAGCCGTCCCACTTTTCAAATCGGGTGCCAAAGCAGTCGGAAAACAGATTTTAAGCAGTGGAGTGGATGTGTTTAACGATGTATTGCGTGGAGAAAACATAAAAGTAGCAGCGAGACGACGATTGAAAGAAGCGAGTAAGAATTTGACAGATAAAGCTGCAGTTAAAATTAAAACAATGATCGGATCCGGCAGAAGGAATAAAAAGCGCAAGCTCTCCAAGAAACGCGTCAGTTTTCGCAAAACCAAGAAGGTGAAAGCACACGATATTTTCTCCTAATAAAATGTCTTCACTCATCCATCAAGATTCTCCTGCATGTGTGAAGAGTGAATTAGATCTTTTCACTCTCCCGCCTACTCAAGTTGCTATTGAAAAAGGACAATTTGTGGAAGATCACCCCATAGCAAATATTCGAGATGGAGGCCCCGTGAAGTTCAACATCTCAGGAAGTGGTGAAGAATACAACGACCTAAGTGCATCCTACATTTATGTCAAAACAAAAATTGTCAAAGCGGATGGGTCCCCGTTACCCGACAAAGAACCCGTCGTTCCAGTTAATTTATTCTTACATTCTCTTTTTTCTCAAGTAGACGTCAGTCTCAACAAGCGAAATATTTCCTCTGCAAGTAATACATATCCATTCAGATCATACATTGAAACTCTTTTGAATTATGGAGAAGATGCAAAGAAAAGTTTACTTACCTGTGAAATGTTCTTCAAGGAGTTGAATCCTGAAAAAATCGATCCTACAGCCGACGATACGGACGAATGAGTGAAATCTCGATATGAACTCAGCAAAAACAGCAAAACATTCGATATGATAGGACAATTACATTGTGACATTTTTCAACAGAATCGACTCATGTTAAATTTGGTGGATATTAAAATTAAAATGATTCGAAGCAGTGCACCATTTTGCCTTTTATCTACAAAACGGACATCGATTATAAAGTGATATTGGAGCATGCTTCATTATTCATTCGGAAAGTCAAAGTCAACCCAGGGCCCATGTGCTCGTATCGTCGAGTCGACGAGACTAGTAGACCGATAGGCGGCGCTATCATCGAAAGGGAGCAATTTTTCGCCTTTTCCCCTATCGACTCGATTTCCGGTGTGCTGGTCTAGTCGCAGTAGACCCGCACGTGCGCGCCATCCCGTTTTCGTAGACCATTTCGTCAACTGCTATGACCAGTCGAAAGCAAGATGGCTTACTCCATTCTAGGGGAATATTTGCGATTCATTTTGCAAATGCGATCGCTTGAAAGGCAAAGGGTCTTCTTAAATGCGCAAGTAGACCCCTTTGGATCTTAATTACCGGATTAAGGATTTGGTAGCCCATAGGCGACCGAAGTGATGGAACCCCCCCTACCATTTGGATTTTATAATAATTCTAATAATTAAAATATGATGTGCAATTATTTAATGACTATAATAACTGATCATACTGGCATTCACTAACTTTTAGTACATGTTACATAAAATAATGTTAGACTTAATCTGCTTAGGGAGCCTTTTTAAATATGACGGTTTCACCGATAATTTAAGTATAATTTTAATTCATAGAAATTCGCTATCATTAACACAGATATTTTAAAATTAAACCCATAATACTAAAATATGATAAAATATTTAATCAAACTTAAAATTTTGAAACATTTCACAAAAATGAACATAAAAATTTCTGTTCAAAAGAATATACTAAGTTATACTTAATAAAATGCCGTAAGAGCATTTATAGCTAATTTTTGAAACAATTTAAACATTGACTTGCCTCAAAAATGTTTAAAACATCTTCAAAGTTTAACGGTTTAAAAATGTCATTCACTGTAAAAATTGTTCGCCCGAAAATACATAATAATCTTCTGAAAATCATTTATCCTGAGTCTGACGTAAAATTATAGAGAACTAAAAACACGAAACTGCGAAGAACATTCCGAAATTGATAATGTGCCTCGGTCACCATTCGTGAGTACGCTGAATTACTATTTCTGGTACACAACGTTGAAGGTCAGTTCAGTTCAGCTCACGCTGTTGTGATTCCTGTGTCTTACCCCCCCCCCCCCCACCCATCCATTTACTGTTGATCATAAACTTTTATGCGCTGAGATTTTTTTTTTTTTTTGAGGATTTTTCACGTGGGGGTCACTATTAAATTCATAAAACGTTTATTAATGTACCCTCGGTATGTCCATTTTAGCTCAACATTGGGAAGGGGTAGAGATTTATGAAGGATCATCCTTAACTGGGGATATGAAATTCTAACAGTAAAGGGGGTTCGGGGAATGTCCTCAACCCCCCGAAAATTTTGAAAACTATATGCAAACAGGAGTATTTTGAGGCCTTTATAGACGCATTTGGACTGCAAAAATATTAAGAAACAAAAAAAAAAAAAAAAGTCAAACAAAAATTTTAAAAACGTTTTTACTCATAAAAATTCAGAATTATATTTTTTAAATCCAGGGAGCAGGACCCCCCCCCCCTCCAACTAACGCCCATATCGAAGAGACACTTGTCGTCCTTCTCAAATGGTGCTTACAAGCTCCTCCCCGCCCCCTGCCTCTTCCGAAAAGGATCCTTTGAAAATTTAGAAGAAAAACTATTGTATTGTTTGAACATGGCACGAATTATGTTTCACTGTCGCAAGCTCCTTCCCCCCCCCCTTCCCAAAAGGATGCGTTGAAAATTTGTAAAAGAAAAGCTATTTTATTGTTTGAACATAGCTTAATTTATATTTCACTTTTACAGGGTGAAAAAATTTCACGTTTTTTTAATTTCAGCTTTTAAATTTTGCAAAATTTGCTGCCCCCTAAACTGCTTTCCTAGAAGTCCTTGCCTTCCACAGGAGCCGGCTACTGATCAACGGCGCAACATATTCAGTATACCTCAATTTTATTGTTTCCAACAGTTTATACAAATAATTAATTCTATTAATCGGTTAGCTAAATAGCCGATCAATTATTAAATTGGAGCGCCGAACTAAGATTTTAATTCTCCTTCCAAAAGTTAACTTTTTTAAATTAAATTTTTTTCCGCCCGGGGCATGAGCCCTGCTTCCCCCCCCCCCCCCTCGAATTCGGCACGCAAAGTTTTCATGACGTTTATTTCAAGAAAATTCCGGGAGAGAGATCCTAAACACTCATCTCTGAACCCATTTTCTATCATTCAGCGAAATCAGTTTGGGCAATAGTAGTAACAATAAGTGCATTCTGAAGAGCCGCCTCCCCCCCCCTACTTTTTTTTCATTACTTTTACGCAAGCATTTTTATTTTTAAAGAAATGAACAAAATTGTTCTTTTGGACGTAAGCTGAACGAAAAAACTTCGTTGACTTAAAAAAATATCGTTTCATGCATTACGAAAGAAGTGGATGTATGGATAAAGAAAAAAAAAGAAAAAAAAAAAAAACTCACGAATTCATAACCTCCATAATTTTTAAGTTTGTAAAAAGTATATAATCACATTTACAACTTCTTTCCGTTTGAAATTGTGGGGTTTTTTTTCTTCGACTCTTATTATTAGACCAATGTTAACATCTGCCACGAGTTGCAAGTAGAGATACGGAAGAAAATATACAATATGATAATATGAATCAATAGCCTTTCAACGTCATTTTTAAAAGTAATCGGGCAAGCATCAAACATACAAAAATTTAAAAAGTAAGTGACTGTTTTTAAAAACGCACTGTCACTCACCTCAAGTAAGCGCATAGTTAGTTTTATAAAATGGAAGACTAAAATGAAATGTATATTAAACGCTTAAAAATTATATTATATATACGTACTATATAATTTAAAAGAAAATAGCGAACTCACAAATTAATATTAACAGATTTATATAAACAAATAGTAACCAAATTTACACCAAGTAAAAAATATTCAAATAAATAAATATTAAAATAAAAAAAGGAGTGTTACGAGAATGAAGTAAAAAGGTCACACATTGTACTTTGCTTTTATTATCAAAATTCCTTCAAAACTAAAGGTCTTAGAAAATAAAATCACTAATGAGACTATGTATGCAAATTAATTTTTAAATAATGATTTTTTTTACTGTTGATTCTTTAACTGAGCTTAGTTATTGAATAATGTGTATATTAGTATTTTTCTAACCATTATAGCTAACATATTGAATTTTTTATAGTTATATTTATAGCTAATGAAAATTTAAAACAACACAGTGGAGTAAAAAGGAGTTGTTCCTCATAAAATTATTCATGATAAAGTTGTCAGAAGGGAGTTTTTGTTTTTTTAGAGTTCTTTAAAACCGAATTATTCAGCTACGCTAAGTATAGAAAAAATATGTACTACTAATTTACTTAGAATAAAAACGTAGCTATTTATATTTTGAAGATATCAAAGGCGCAAAATATAATCCAAAGAAATCAAATCGAAAAATGTATCCAAAAGAAACAAAAACCACGATTTTTGCGCGAGCCGCAGCCGATCGTTGATGGCAACGCGTAGAGCGTATGTCATTGGTCGGAATCAGTCATTCCCACACCCCCTCCGATGTCAGAAAATGAACTCGGCTGAAACTTGCGCGGCTACTCTACGTGGACACCAGCACACCTATAGTAGACAAGAGACCGGTTCGTCGAGGGCTTGCTGAGGGGGAGAAAAGGGGAGCGACTTCGACAGTCGACGGACACCAGCACAGCCATCCAGGAGTTTTACTTGGACATGCAAAAGCACTGGAGAAATTTTCAGCTAAATATCCCATCGACAGAGTCTTATGTAAAACCTATTCAATTTCAAAGGGAAGTTTCTCCTTCATGCAAGATAATGTTTTTTTAGGTGTCATGCCTAAAAGAGTAATCATCACATGTGTCGAAAATGCTGCTATGAACGGTCAATATTCTAAGAACCCTTTCATGTTTTCACATCATGATGTGAATTTTATATCTATTTATGTGGATGGGCAGCCCGTACCGAGCAAACCCATGGAATTAGATTTTAAGAATAATAATTACATTCGAGCCTATCACAGTTTATTCGATGGATTTAATAGTGATAAAGGTATTTATTTGTCACGGGAACAGTATGCCAACTCACATGCAATCTACAGCTTCAATTTAAATGCCGATTTATGTTCCAGCTCCCATTTAAATTTACAACATCAAGGGAATTTAAGAGTGGAAATTAAATTTAACAAAGCAATTGCTGAAACTCTTTCATTAATTATTTATGCCGAATTTCAAAACGTGATTGAAATTACAAAATCTCGTCACGTTCTGTGTGACTTTGCCAATTAAGATGGATTCCGAACAAATACGAAATATTCTACTTCGCGATCCATTTACTAAAAACTATTTCTTAGATGTATTTCCGAGCGATCAACTACCGAAAGATTTTCATACATTTCCAGCATGTTTTGTAGCGAACCTTGACCCAGCATCTCAGGCAGGATCGCATTGGATTGCAATTTATGTGGAGGGAAAAGATAAAGTGAAATTTTTTGACTCCTATGGTTATAGTCCATTCTATTTTGAAGGAGCTATTCACGATTTTGTATCACAATTTTCAAAAGTGGTATATAATCCCATGACTTTGCAAAGTAATTCCACTGCTGTATGCGGACAATATTGTATTTATTATTTATATTCCAAGTGTCGTGGTACTTCATTAAAATCTTGAGAAAAAGCATTCATCTCTATGATACTTCGGAATATCCGACTAATCATCCGACACAGCATCAAAAATAAGAAAAAGATTGGATGTTTTAAAGATGAGATGAATGGCTGCATTATTGAGGAGTTTGTGGGTCTGCGAGCGAAAATGTATTCGATCAAATCTGAAGAATATGAGAAAAAAACTGCCAAAGGAGTATCCAAAAACATAATAAAACATAAAATAAAAAAACAAGATTATTTGAATTGTCTGAAACGCATAAAGAGCACTAAAGAAGAAATGATGAAAATAGGCAGTGAATGTCATCAATTATATACTCAGAAGTTTAATAAAACTGCTCTCTCTCCATTTGATGATAAGAGATATCTCTTGCCTGATGGAGTGAATTCCTATGCATACGGCCATCATCTTATTCAAAACCCCTGAGTTAGGTAAAATTGTAAATATTCATCTATATATATATATCTCATCATATTTGTATATTACTTTTTGTTTTCATCATATATCTACAATAATTAGAAAATCTCAACATATGTTTGAATAAATGAAAATTTGAAAAAAAAAAAAAAAAACATGAAGAAATGAATGTTGAAAAGAATGAAATCCATTTAGACTTGAAGAATTGAAAATTGGAAGAAATGAATGTTGAAAAGAATGAAACATGAAGAAATGATATGCGCAGCGCTAATGTTGTAGTCACTGACTACATAATGAGCTCTTTTTTTTTTTTAAATATCTATTTAATATCTAATGGCCATTTAATTTAGCATTTAAAATTTGACGTATATTTTCAGAACTTTTTTTTGTTTTAAATTAAGATTTTTACTTTTAATTTCTTTTTTTTTTTTTTCTTATTTTTAAATTTTTTTTTTTGTTTTTATTATTTTAAAAGGTACCTTAGTGTATGCTTGTGAAACATTAACTGTTAAATTTTCTCTTTTCAGATGGAGCATAATAATTTTTTTCCTTTTCAGATGCTGATTTATTTTATTTCATTTTATATATGTTTGCATGTGTGTGTGTGTGTGTGTGTGTGTGTGTGTGTGTGTGTGTTGGGGTGCGATGTAGATCGACCTCCACGCGGTGCACCCTGGTAACATACTTAAGCATTGGAATATTCTGAAAAAAAAAATGCATTACAGTATGGCTAATGATCTACTTTTAAATATTAGTTTCATTCTTATGCTCTTTTAAAAATTTTATTTTATGTTGACTGAAAACAAATTGACTGTAGAAGTGAAGTCTCACTGCATGATACTTTTATATTTTTTTCCACTTCTAGGGTCAATTTTTTCCGTAACGTGCAATTGTTTGAACATTTACAATTGTCATGAAATGACCAAAGGAAATGAATGTGTACAAAAAGTTGATGGGGTGTGATTAAAAATCACATCGGGATGGTGGTGGGACCATCAACTTAAAATTAGGTTAATTTTCACTTTCAGGAGTAAAATATTCTATGTATAAATAATTTCTCTCACTAGGTGGCTCTTCGTAAAAATACGTTGTCATGACAACCGCTATATCACCGTTGCCATTCCTAAAAACGAAACTTCGGACGCAGAGTAACAAGTAAGAAAAACAACTCAACTCCACTCAGAAACCCCCGTCATCTTCTACGAGGAAACTCTACTACTCAACCCTACTCGGCAGGCGGAGGAGGGGAGGCGGAGGGACCCTCCGCACCTCCGCCTCTTGTTGCAGAACGCCCATTTATCATCTACTCATAGAGTTTTGAAATGGCACTAAGCTTGAATTCATAGGTCACCCCAAAAACGCTTATTTTATGCAATTTAATTTGGGTGTCAATAATTGGACACATGTCAGTAATAAGGTGCCTTTACCTTTAATTTTCAGTTTTGCAGTGAGAACAGTTAAAAGCAGATATTTTAATAATGATGTAAAACCACTAAAGAAAAACTACAATAAAGTACATTTCTGAACTCCATGAAATTACATTAAAAATAACACAATAATAAAAGAGTCTCTTAAATTTAGATATGTTACCAGCGCTGTATGAAACGCTGGTGCCTAGAATGAGACCCCATTATACTATCTAAACCTATAGGCATTGCCAGAAAGCCGGATTTCATGCATTGTACACATATCCTCCTATATATCAACTATGCTTCTCAGAAATATTTCTCCCCTCTCTTTTTTCTACAATTCATTCTCCGTAAAAACTTACAATTGTATGCATAAGTAGTAGAACCCTTCTATAGCGGACACCAGTGGGACAAAATATTTGTCCGTAATAGAGACGCGTCCGCAAAAGAGATATTTTTGGCTGAATGGCCTTTGCTGTATTGAAATTAAAATCTGTCCACCGAAGAGGGGTGTCTGTTCGGAGGTCTTTTACTGCATTAATTACATTAAAACATTACATTAGTAATTGCTTTAAAGAGACTGAAAACCTTTTGGACTGTTATAAATGTACTCATCGCCCTTGGTTAAAACTTACAATCATGTACTGGGGGTTAAGTATTGGACCACCATACTACCAAAGATTCTTTCAACGGCAAGTTACGGTAATGTTTAGGATGTTTTGAACTTTATTTTTCTAAATGTATGTCTGACAACGATTTTAACAAAGACACCTTTTCTTTATATTTTCATGGTTTAAAAATAGAATTTTTTCCTACTCTTAACTAAGCTTCAATAATTTAAATTTATTGCTGACATTGGTATCACACTTCGTGTCACAGATTCTAGATACAAAGTAGGTCAAGTTTGTTACAACTTTCCCTGGATTCATCAGTCACTTGGCTTCCCTTCAAATCTTAAGGAAAGGAAAGAAAGTAAAAGTTCAGCACTATTTCTGTATTTCATTTCCTCCGATATCTCCACCCATTTCTGATGATTACTATATATAAATTATCCATTATTCTACCTTCTTTTTCTACATATTTAACCATGACCGTTGCATTTGTGAAGGTTATAATGGCCAGTAAATTGTTTTAAGAGAGGTGCTGTTTGCTATTTGGTCTTTACGATTGGCCACTACAAAAGAAAACATTTGAAGGACAACAGTTTAAACTTATAGTTGTTATTAGGTCAATCATGATTGGCATGGCCTTTCTCTGAGTTTTGTTTCGCGTTAGAGCAAATGAGATTGCTCTTCATACAAGAAATGCAGTCTTCACGAAAGATAAATGAATGACTTACTAGAGTTTCATGAATTGAAATTTATTCGTAAAACACAGGTGTTTTTGCCTTAGAAGGTTTTGCAATTAATTAGTTTCCAAGGGTTCGTTTCCGTATTTCTTTAAATGGGAAGCGAAAGCGAAGAAAATGCTAATTTACCATTAAGATTTTTATTATATCCAAATGCTTAATAAATAATTTAAACGAAGCTTTTACGCCACCCGTTCTTTGGACAAGTTGTTAGTTGAGAATTTAATGCTAATTTGGTAAACAAAAGGTAAAAGTACAAGAATATAATATTCCTATAGATAAATACAAGCTAGAAATATATGCGCTCATTTATTTTGAGAAGATGAAAGTACAGATCAGTTGCATTGCAGCATTCCCAGAGTCCAAATGCAGTACTTTGCAAACATTACTAGAACACTATCAGAACAGTATCACTAAATGAGTTTTAAAATTTGGTCAGAGGAGCTGAGAAAATGACATTATATGCGTCCATTTTTTCACAACTTTGCTAATTTTCCGCTTTTCTTCTGTTATTTATTTATTTTTTTCAAACATATACAATGAATTGCAAGCTAAAGGGGGGTAGTCACATATGGTTTAGCTCATTGGCTTATATGGCCGCAGCTTTTTTTAAAATTCGTTATTACAAGAGAGAGTAATAACTGAACTGTGAGACTTGTTGAGCAGATGTAGCTTATTTCAGTGTTTCTTCCTTTCTGTCAATAGATGGCATAACATGATATATAGCATTAGAACGCTGAGAAATCGCTGTATTCAATGGTCATAATTACCATCGCATAGTATGGGGGAAATATTAGTAAGTCAATGAAAAATTATTGAATACTTTTTTTTTTAATGCAAATTGATATCTACATATAGGTCATTCTCACAAAACAGGCAAAATATGTCTTTGCCATGTATCAGTTAAAAAATGCTAGTAATAACTGTGAAAAACACTTTTCTTACTTCGGTGTACTTAAGACCAACCAAAAAGTGCAGCCATAATAGAAAAATTCTTAAGGATCATATTTAAAAAAAAATGTTAAAATCATTGACCTGGCTTGTCACTAGAGCTAATGCTTCTTCAAGATCTGGTGTAAATGAATGCGATTTTTTTTATTTTGATATATTTTTTTTTTTGATATAATATGACGTGATTCAAAGTTACATTGAATTACTGCATTGCTTTTAGCAAGAAGTGAAGTTAATTGAGCGTGAGTTTGTTTATTGAGCGTCATTTTCTTGGCACCTCTAGAAAACATCAGATGCGCACTATGTAGGATAATAGGGTTATCTTAATAATGGATAGGGTTATCTTAATAATGGATAAATTTTAAACTTAAGGGGGGCGGGTACCATGAGACCATTCTTTTCTCTATGGTGTTTAAATTTACAATTTTTGTCTCATGTCATGTTACATCACTTCATAAGAAATTTAATGTAAAAAAACTGGATTTTTAAAATAATATTTGAATAATTTAATTTTTTAAAGAAAATTAGCATTTTTAAAAAATGCATCGTCTTCTTTAAAAATTTTTTTTTATTGATTCATTACTCAAAAAGCAAAACTTTTATGCTTTGATTTTTTTTTAATAAGTCAAATACTTTCTGAGAAAAAAAAAATAAAAACTGAAATAACGAAAAAAGAAAAAAAAAAAAAAAAAAAAGAAAAAAAACGAAAAATTCAAAAAATCTTCGAAAAGAATTAAAAAAAAAGTACTTAAGTTATCATAAAAGTAGAGCATAAATTTGTTATATATAGTTTCAGGAACGTGTGGGAAAAAATCAACATCATAGATACAAATTTTAAAAAGCCTTTGCATATTGATTCAGATGAAATGCACAAAAAACAAAGTGAGAGAAAACAGCATTTTAAGTTTTCGGCTTACAAAAACTTAAATCATTTCCTTATCAAAATTTCAAGTAAGGAACTTTTTTTTTTCAGTTACAGTCACGATGAAAGTGCTTCTTCTTGCTTATTTTATTTAAAAAAAATAAATATGTGGCTTATATTCAGCACAGTTACGGTTTCGGAATGAAAAGGTGTCACCTCACACCGTAATAAAATCAATGATAAATCAATAAATATTGCTTCAATTTTTCTAAAACTTTCAGGTAACGTTTTTAAAGATTTATTTTACTACTTAAGCTAATAATTTTTTTTTGGTGTTTTTCAACATTTTTGGGTACTGGCTCCCCTTAAAAAATTCGAGGAATAGCCCTTAAAAACAATCATTTCGTCATTATCCTAGTCGCCATTGTCTTGGCATATAAAAAGCGAGATGGTGACTACAAAGAGGAAAATGATGCTTCACATTTATTTAAAATATAACTATAATTAAAAAGGAACTTAAAATTTTGGGAATCTTATAATATGGCTTCATTTGGGTGTTTTTGCATCTAGAAGCTCCACTACTGCATTGAAAAAGGGATTTCAAGCAATCCCGAAACATATGTCTGCATTTTAATGCTAATTTGTGCTTTCTTAACGTGAAAAAAAAAAAAAAAATTCGGTTTAACCTTATAATTATTGCAATAATTACTTGTTTATGCTTTTATTTGTAGTTTATATTTTTCTGACAATCAAGTTGATTTAACTTAGCTAATAACAACATTCTACGTGCATTAAAAAAGTAAAAAATGATACTGCTATAGAATATAGTCTCTGTAAAATACATATGCAAATGGATTACTTTTTATTTGTCATTTTTCTTGTATGAGCATTAATTTTTTTGATATTGGATGTCAACTTTCTAGAAATATCGATCTTTTTGCCAATAAATTTTTCTAATGGATTAGTTCCTATTTTTTAAGAATGTGCCAATACAATTTGGCAACCCTTTGTACGAAGTTCGTAACAATTAAATGATATTAAATAAAGAGTTTGTTTACCATTTAATAACAAGTACTCCGCATTTTAGCAACCACAATAAACAACCATACGGACACCAAACTATCCAAAACAAGGAAATAGCACGTAGCTCATCATAAAAATAAATAAATCCATAAAATATTCCAACAGTATCCCAGATATAGAAGTTTATTCAAACAAACAACAAACATAAATAACTCGGATCATGCTTAAGTGGAGACACTTCACCATTCTGCAACAATAATGTTCACGATAACCAATGTTCAAGGCGTTGGCCTCATTGGGAGCAATACGTGAAGCTGTGATAAAGAATGTAGGCTTCATTTTACGTCATTTCGGAGGCAATAGTAAAGATTTTTCTTTTGGATGGCACTCTTTCAACATTTTAATTGACGTAGAAAGCACGTTGTAGGTTTACAACGTGAGATAATCATCTTATGAATAAGGACTTCAATTTCATTAAGGATTTCACTTTATAAACGTCTGTTCTTCGTCAGTCGCCATTAAGTCTGCTTTGCGCCATTAATAATCTGTAGTTAACTTTTTAAATGTTAGCTAAATTTGAAAATATTGCATAATGAACAATTGTACCTTGTACAGTATTCATTTGTGTCCAAATTCCCCGCTCCCCGTTGCGCACCGCCTCAAAAACTATAGAGTATCCACTTATTTCTTTATAAATTGGATACAATGCATTATTATTGCATTCTTTTACCCCGATAATACAAAGTAATATCTCAACATAACAAAAAAACTAGAGCCAAATTCCCTTTTTTATTGCCATATTCATGATTAGCAAGCTAAATTAATAAATATTTCGACATTTTCATTCAAGATACGTTTTCATTGTTGACCAGTGTTATTATAATCACAATCATACGATATGTGCTTGAGCCAAGTCGTACTTCTACCCTTGCGGCGCTCATTAAAAACGGAACGCACCCCCTTATCTCCCTTAATTCCTGATCGCTCTGTGAGGGGAGCTTAGATATCCAAGTGGCATTAGCAACAACAAGAACAACACAATCATATATGTTTATAGACCGGAAAATTTGCGTTTATTCACTGGTCATTTACCACTTTTGCTGAACCATTTTTTTATTTGCACACCCAAAAGCATCTGAAGCAATGTCATATAAAAACCCCCAATTTTTTAAAACAATATTTACACATAATCAGAAGAAAATATTTTTACTGTCATGTATCAAACATATTATGATTTAAAAAAAATGAAGTTGTGCTGAAGTGTTCACTCACTTTTCTCCACCAGACCCCTACATGTTAGTCGAGGTCTTAGGATTGCTTGCGCACGGGCAGTGGGGTCCATGAATTTTACATACATGTATCCCCCAATTGGTCGGTCTTCAGCGGGTATCGGACGGCGACCTTCCAAGTGGAAGTCCGATGTGCTAATCACTAGGCTACCACGTCCTCAAGAGTTTACTCATTGGTCAGACCACAGAACCCTGAATTAACCCGCCAGCACGCGCGTTGTGTCTACGAGACCGGTTATTTTAGAACTAATTTTTCATTCAATAAGATTAGTCAAGTTTCATTGTAAGTGCATTCTAGTTTATATCCGTATTGAACTAATGCATATTTGATGCAGTAGAGTATCGTTTATACGACGTTTAGATTTGTACGACGCTTTAGTGTGGTCCCAATTCTTGAATTTAGCTAGAAGGGTAAATCGATTATACGATGTTATCGTTTATACTACGCGTTTCGATAGGCCTTTCGGTGTCGTATAAACGATACTCCACTGTATATCTATCTATCTATATATATATATATATGCATATAATTTTTTTCCTTAGAAAAAAAAAAATTAGAGGGGGGAAAAATGAGGGCGACAAATCGTGAGCGTTCGCGAGGGTCAAATATGAAATACGGATAAATGTCAGTGCTTTGCAATAAAAAACGCGGTTTTATTTAAGGGAATTAATTCCATTACTTTATTCAACTCATGAAATCTCTATGCACGAGGAAATACAGATACCGGTTTCAACCGGCTGAGGATACGTCTACCATATTAAGAGGGAAAATGACTGAAAGAAAATCACCTAATTCGAGAAATCCGTTGCGAAAATATTTCAGCTAACGTTCCAGCTCAACCACATTGCGGAGCGTTATGCAATTTAACAGCTGCGAAACACGTGAACGGAGAATGAGAACGAAGCGTAGAAGTACCTCAGTAGTAAAAGATGAAAGTCAAAGCCTAAAAATAGGAACAAACATTTGTACTCCGGTCATGTCTGTGGCCTCGATGCTGTATCACGAGGACTCATCGTTTGTTGTTGTCGGACATGCCCACTATTTTCCGAGTTCCCTTTCGCCGGGTATGACGCAATAGATGTCTTGGAAAGCGCAAATTATGTAGACAAGTTATTGTAATCAAGTTGCGTCGGGCAGAGAGATGTACTTCTTCTTCAAGTGGTCCTGACGATACGAGATTTTCTTAATCAAAAAATGTATTCCAATTTGTCTTTTATTTTTAAGAGAGTGGTGGTGGTTTTGCCGAAAATTTCCGTTTTTGAAATTTCGGCGTCGTATCATGCAACAGGTGCGCTTCAAAGACTTGCTCTCTTAAAAACGTAAGTAGTTTTCATTTTTTTGATTAAACATTTCGATGTCATTTGTGAATGTCAGTAATTTAAGATAAGAATGAATGTCTTTAAATTTATTTTACATTTTATAATCATGTAAGCTATTTTTGAAAATAGTTGAGCAATAGTTTAAAAAGTAATTCACAAGGTAGTTAGTTATACGGAACTATTAAACTAAATTGCCTTGTTAGCAAAATATATTTTAGAACATAAGTCTTTTTTTCTGACTCAGAGAAGAAAAAAAAATCAGTTTCTATAAATTCAGTTTTTAGCAGCTAAATTAAAATAGAAACTACTGTTTACCAAATAGTTACCATATTGTCAAAGAATAATAACAATAACGTTTTGTTATTTTTAGTAACTATGCTGTTTGAGAAAGATTTGTTTGTGCGAATTAAGTATTTAACAATAGTTATTTAAAATAATATGTTTTAAAAATTAAATTTTAAAGTACCTGTTTCCCTAAAATTGCTGCATGAGAATTAATAATTTATTGAAAGTAATATTTGCTTAGGAAATGCCAGACAAAACGTTATTATTCATTCATATTTATGCTGTCAGGATTACTAGTTACTTACTTATTATTTTTTAATAAATTTATCTACATGGAAATATTTTTGATGTGATGATCTGTCTTGAAGTACTTTTCACCAATACTGAAATAAATAAATAAATACAAGGGGGAAACACCAAAGGTCAAGATTCGAAGAAAAAAAAAAATAAAATAATTGATATTTCAAAGCATACAATGTTTTCTTCTACGTTCTTGCGATTTAACTCCTTATGTAATCAGAATTTTTAATTGCTATTTTTACCTTTTTATTTTTAACTTAATTTTATTGATGCATTCTCGAAACATTAAAATTTCCTTATGAGTATCAAAATGAATAAGAAACTGGAAACTAAAAGAGGAACCCGTTTGCTAAGTTTTGTAATCACATTCATGTCTAAACATTTTGAAGTTTTTGAATTTAGTTTATTCAATTTGGAAATTTTAAAATTTTGTTTTATTTTGAATTGTTAAGAAATACACGCAACGTACATAAAAAAGTGTATCAATGCGTAGTATTTTGTAATTTTTTTTTGGCGTTTATGCTACAAGTGTCACTTTTGCCGTTATGAAGGTTGTTCAAACTGGAAGGAATCCAGTAACTGTCTAGGTTAAACAAAGAGTAATTTGAGGTTGTTCAAGGTCATTCTTTTAATATCTCGATAACATAAGAACACTGAAAACTGAATCATATTATGTTATCATGGAAATGTTTCCATTCTTGCTTGAGACTAAATTACGTTTTTCATGTTTTTTACAAAAAATGTTGAGTAGTTTCATAAAATGTTTTTGGTAGAAAATCTCAAACACGTATTTCAAAAGTCACATTTTACCAGTGTATTAGGCGCTGTATTGATCAAAAAGGTTTTGTACTGAAATGTGTAAAAGAGAGAAATTGAAAAAAAAAAAGAAAAGAAAAACCGGAAATAGCACAAAATGGCAAAACAGCCATCTTCTGTACTGTTTCGGCAATTTGTTTTATGTACTTTGTTTCTTTTCCTTTTAAGGGTGCTTTCACACCAAAGACGACAAAGACAAAAAACTTGTCTTTTCTCATCTGTGTAACCGCAGAGCGTATTTTTGACGGCAAAAAGTTGCCTTGCGCTTGTGTAGATGAGAAAATACAAGTTTTTTGTCTTTGTCACCTTTGGTTTGAAAGTACCCTTATTCACATTAGCTGGTGTTTTATGAAAGCAATAATTTATTTAATAAAACAGTAAAATACTCGTTAGTTGCTTTTGGATAAAAATAAAATATATAAGAATAAAATCTAAAATAAAAGCAAAGGTGATCAAGGTAAATATTAACACAGTAATGAGCTTAATTATGTTTTTTCTTTACTTACATTCTAATTATGTCTACCAGTTGAATTGTATTAGTAATAATGCTTGAAATTGAGCTTTCATTTAATAAAAACGCTATAAGCACAAACATTATATTCATGTTAAAATATTATCTTAATTCTATGGATATAAACAATAATTTTTAGTAGCATTTTTATTGTATTTTCTCCTGAATTTTGAAGATTTTGCATATGAAATTATACTTGCTGAGATCTCCTTAGAACTGTTTTTAATTTTTATGAAAAAAAATTAAAAAATAACTAAAAATAATTTCGTGTTTGTAATAAATACTGAATTAGTTCTAGACATCTCGCAAGATATATTTTTTACATGCGTGAAATTTAATGTACATGATGCAAAACGTTTTCTGGCTAAAAAAATGATTTCATGGAGGGAGTTGTAAGCAGCTGTGACACTCTGCTCAGAAAGCTCTCTGGACAAGCATTTACTTGTCAAGGTTAAAAAGAAAGATCACAGACTAGCAATTCTTTTCTGTTTTTCTGTTGGTGACCCACTTCCAGAGGAGGACAAGCGTTGGAGAAGTTGGAGATAAAAAAAGCATTAATAATCTACGTTTCTAATTTTTAACATATACTTGCATTCACTTTTTTATCTTATTTACATGTTTTTCAATTTCTTATTTTTATAAACCACGTGTGTGTCTAGTTATCTATAAAATTTCAAGCAGCATTTGGGATGAGTCATTGTACTGATATTGATATCTGATATTACATTTAATGTTATATTTATTAAGAGAAAAATGGGCGTTATTTTTTCGAAATAAGAAACTAATTCTTTAAAATAAATAAGTAAATAGATAAATATGTAAAAAATAAATTTTTAATGTGTGCAAATCAATGACCTACTTTTCGGGAAGTTTTCTGGTTTTAGAAATTTAATTTAAGGAATTTAGCAACAAATTTGCTTCTTTTTTGCATTTAAAGAAAATACTTTTGAAAACCACATTTACGCGTTTTATATTTTTTTTATAAGTTGTGCCAATGAGCTAAAACTTACAAATATTCTTTCTTATATAGTACTTGTTGATATGTGAATTATATTAAAATAATTTTAAAAAAAATATAATACATAGGAAAACTCATTTTAATGGTGAAGTTTCCAAAATAACTAAATACATTGGGTAGTAAAATTAGTCCATGAAGTTCAACTAAGTATTTTTCTGATTAAAATCGCTTAGTTTGGTATTACATAATACATTGCACATTTTTAGAGATGCACTTATTTATACTTCTATTTTGATTCAGTTAATTTGCAAGATCACATTTAGATAATGAATCTTCAATGTTTGCACAATGCTCGCGTATTAACTCTTCACATACAGTATTCATCGAAATTCTCATCACAAATAATACATTGTACTTCTTGATGCTCTTTAAGTGTACCTGCTGTTGGATTTATAAGATGAAACTCATCCCTCCCCCCTTTTTTTTGCTATAGGTCTTGGTTGTTTCATTTCGGCTACTGTCTCTGTCGTGTTTTTGGTTTTGCTCAAGTTTCCAAGTTTTATTTGTTACCTTTCCTCTAACTTAACTCTTAGCAGTTATTTCCTTTTTAATTTTTCATCTACTTTTCAATCAACATGTTTTATATTTTGTCGATGTTAATATTTAACTCTTTTTTTTTCCCAATTTTTTATCCTTTTTTTACAACGGCAAGGCAAAAGAGAGACGTTCTCAGTCTTTCAAAATCAATATGATTCAAATGGCTCATACCGATGTCCAACGATAAAACGTGGCGGCACGAGGAGCTGTTAAGAAAGTGAAAATGACATACGAGTTCTGCAATATAAACTATGTTAAACATACTACACATCAATACTAGTTTTATAGTTATAACCATGACCGTAGCTGTATTGGGAAGCGTTAAAATTAACATAGGACAACAATTTGTGTGATCTCAAACACAGAAAAATAATTTGGCAAAAACGCAAATACGCTAGGCCAACCAAACTCATAGAAATGGCTCTCTCATTCTTACACTACGCACTAGACACTGTTAGTTGATTCTAACTAACGTCCAGAGTGCCTCCCCCCCCTAAAAAGCTACGGAGCCTCCACCCAAAAACGATGACCCACCTAATTCGGCAAACCCCCTCTGAAGACACCAAGGCCGTATCCAGAGGGAGGGCCGACGGGCCCCCCCCCCCCGAGACCTCGAAAATGTTCCCAATGTAGCACATATTCCTCCCTGAAACTTTCCTCAACTCTATAGTGTTTCAAAGTCAGGGCCCACCCCCCCCGAAAAATTTTCTGGCTACGGCCTTGGAAGACACCCCCTAAAAATGTCAATGGCGCAGTCCTCAACTCTATAGTGTTTCAAAGTCAGGGCCCACCCCCCCCGAAAAATTTTCTGGCTACGGCCTTGGAAGACACCCCCTAAAAATGTCAATGGCGCAGTCTGCACCATGACACTACCCCCGGAACACCCCTGCTAACGTCATATCCCAGAAACACAGTATGGTCCGACCAAAAAATCCTTGGTCCTACTATCCACTTGTCCATACTAATCGCTGCCCCCTTGAGAGATATTTTATGCTTTCCGCTACACACAAATAACCCTATGCTTGCTTATATTTTGGAAAATAAAATTATCTTGATTCTAAGAATACATAAGAAACTTGATTGATAACAATGGATTTTAAAGATTAAAGAAAAAAAGATACTTAAAATAGCTTATGAGTGAATGGAATGAGTTGGTATTTTCTTGTCAGATGAATTACGTAAACTGGGTCCTTCCGAATCAAACTTGATATTTTCTTGTCAGACGAGTTTCGTAAACTATTTCCTCCCGAATCAAACTTGATATGTTATCCTTGGACTCCTTGGACTATAAAATTTAATTTATTTTAAGATTGTTTATTGATCTATGCAATGTAAGCACACATACATACACACAGTTAATATGGCCTTTTTAGCACTTGCTTTCATTTATTATTCATTCATTATCTCCATTACCAATGACTAGAGTTCGCCCAGCTGTCGAAATTTGACCGTAATTCATTAAATTTTTCAAGTTCCGCCGCGAACGTTAAAAAAACCTTTTAGCTATTTTAGTTTTTCTGATTAAAAACAGTTTGTTTTGTTTAAATTTTTCAATTCGCGATATCTCTTCAGTACGACTGATTGACTACTGAGTGAGTAATTTAGTTTAATGCATTTGTGACACATATTTTACTTGAATTTTATCTTTCTGTACTCCTTCTCCTGTAAAGAAAATAGAAATAAAATTTTCATTTCCCCCCTATTATTATTGAATAAAATAGATATGCAAACACTCACTTTCAATTTAATCAAGAGTACAAAACTCTAATGCACATCAACAAACTTGCGAAATGTTGATTCGAAGCAAAATAGCGTGCCACCGCACTTCATTATCTCACTTTATATTGTATTAGACATTGTTAGGTTCAAACTGTATTTTATTCTGTTTGACATTGTACTGGACAGACAATCTGACTGACTTATCATATACATTTAGTTTAGAAATGGATTAACTGACACCTTAAGATTAGTATTAGTTTGCTTTGAAAATTCATTTAATAGATTAGATTTTCTCTTTTGTTTTGTTCTTGACATTTCTTATGCTTTGAATTATGAATAGGAAAATATGCATTGAGTATTGTTTAAATATTGTAGACTAGGGATGTAACAAATAGTGATTTAGCCGAATATCGAATATTCGGCCGTTTCTTCCAGGCCGAATATTAAAATTTCTAGAAAATCGTTGTAATAAAAAGTATGTGCCAAATTTAAAAGTCTTCAAAAAGTCAAACACCAATTCCACACATTATTCTAAAATTTATGATTTAATTCTTGTTTGTTAAGAATCTAAAACTATCTGAAATAAATGTAGTATATTCTGTATCTTGAATACAATAAAACTGGGAATTTCACCCACAAGTGAAATAGGAATGACAGGTTTTAATTTAAGCATTATCATTATTTTACTAATTATTTAAATCAAATTAAAGAAATACTATTGTTTAATGCACTTTTACCTTGCTCAGAATAGTTTTATGAAGACATTTTAAAAGTTATAAAATATTTTTATTTTGTGGGCTTTTTACATACCTATTTTAAAAAGATCTATTAAAATTTAATGGATTTAACTGGAATATATTTTTTTTTCAAAAACCCCAATAACTTATGCTATCTTAATATTCATGATATTAATCTAGGCTTTTCAGATTTCTCTCTTACCCAATATTCACAATAAAACAGTCTACCTAACCCAAACAAAGTCTGATTTCCCCTTTGTTAATAATAACAATATAAAAGTATCATATTCTCCATCATAATTAGCTATTAACAGCCTTTGGGAGCAAATGCTAAGTATAAAATACAATATTATAGCTTTAAAATCTGTTTTTGTTCAGCCAAGCCTAAAAACAATGTTTTAAAAAAATTATTTTTTTTCTAAATTATTTTTATTTATTAAAACTATACTAATGTATTCTTTTGCAATAACCAGAATGCAATTTTAAATGTTTAAAATCTACTAATTTCTTTATTTTCTTACATTTCTACTGTAACAGAACTATTCGGCTTAATAGTTAATCAATGTTCGGCTAGGTCATGAAATGACTATTCGGCCAGGCCGAATACCGAATAGTGGCCGAATATTCGTTACATCCCTATTCTAGATTGTAGATCTAAGGAGTAGTATGAAAGGATGAAGAATAAAGACTTAAAAAAAGGCTTCAGATCTACGTCGAGAGTAGGAGAATAAAAAAAAACCATTTCCAAAATGCTTTTATTGATAACATTTAAACACATCAATAGTTACTAAATAATAATGATTAAAAATTTATATATAAGAAAATCGGGGGACAAACAGAGGGGAAATAGTATCTAACTGCTTTGTCTTTACTTATTTTTATATAGATTCATTTCATAAGATTACACTAGTCGACAAAAAAAAAATCTATTTCGATTGAGAAAAGATACATATTTTAGACTAAATAAAACATAAAACTATCAAACTTTAATAAATGCGATGAAATGTTGTCATTTTTTTTTCTTATGTGACGTTAAATCTTTTCTCTTTATAAACCTGCAGTAGTCACCCATCACTGCTGATTCCTAATGACATTGCTATCGGGTATCCATAATCTTAAGATCTTTCCATTTGTTCATCGCTATGTTCACCAAGATCTTTTTGGGAAAAAATTCAAATATGAATGTAGAAAGGGAATTTTAAATGACATCATACACCCCATGGCTTGGAAGGACTTAAGAAGAGGGATTTTATAATTTTTATCTTTCTTTTTTGCTAAAAATCCTTTCACCACCTTCACAAACGATTTCCAAGCTGCTAACTCTGTTTGATTAAGCTTCCCTTCGAAATCAGGATCGCAAATCACTTGTCTAATTTGAGGTCCAATAAAAACATCTTTAAGTTTTGCTTCACTCAATTGTAGAAAACGCGGATTTTAGTTACCTTTTCCCCCACCAGGAATGCTACTTATCTGCTATAACAAACCACGCTCCTTCCAGTAGTTTGAAGGGTAGAAAATTGGTTTTCCATTGCATTTTCTCCCCCCCCCCCCCAAATTTGACTCTTTTGGTTAAAAACGGTTTTTTTCAGGACCAATGCAACTAAAAGAAAGATGGTTAACTGTGTTGTTCCATTTTGCACATCAAATTCAGTAAAAGAAAAAAATAGTTTCAATCTGACATTAGTTTTCGTGAAAAATGGATCCCCGCTATATCAAGACAAGGGAATTATTATTGTTATTATTATTATTACTATGTGTGTGTCTTTCATAACGTCTATTTGGCAAAAAATAAAAAATAGTTAATTAATTAATTAATAACAATATAATGCAAAACTATTTTTATATAGATATACATTATCCAATCTTTACTGTAGCTTGTCCTTGGAATACGAATGATTATATATTATGATGCATTTTATATTATGCAAATATTAATTAAATTGAACTTATTGATTTTCTTATTAAAAAAAAATAACTAGTTATACGAAGAATCAATAAGAAATAATGAAAGTTAGTAAGGAAATTAACTGAAATTATTATTCATGCATATAATCGAACCATATTTCAAGAAAATATTTAATTCTATGTGTGAATTAATGTGAAGAATTTGGAAGTAATATTTGTCCTATTCTTCATGCCTGAAATATCACTTCAGTACAATGCATTATAAATTGTAATTATTCACATATTTAAACATTTTTATTTTATTTATGTATAATTTTTATTTATTTATTTATAATGTTATTTATTGAAACCAAAAGAACTGGATTTCCTTTCGGTGCTGGGGGGGGGGGGGGGTGATAGATCAGATTCTATGATAAGATTAGATTTGATTCTATTATAAGAATAAAAACTTGATTTTTATGCAAAGATTTTATAACTTTCCTAAATGAAGAAATTGGTTCCAAGTTCCCCAATTTAACGTCCCCATCGTTCTGCTCGTTTTTTGAAGCAATAATTTCTTGGAAAATATAAGATTACGCGAAGATATATCTGCGACCCAAGGTACACTTAAAAGCATTTCAAAACTTCGAACATCTTTTCAGAGCCTTTGCAAAAGTCTTGACTTTTAAAATTCAGGGAAAAAATTTTTAATTTTCAAGTTCACTATAAATAAATAATAATAATAATAATAAGACATTCTTCTTTTCCAAAACAGATGAGTCCGTATAACTATCTACTCAAATATATATCACATGTATAGCTTTGCTGTTAATCGATCATGGAAGTTATACATTGCATCTTCTCAAAAATTTTCGAAATGCTTCAAATAAATCTTTAATTATTTTATCTATAGCACCGTCGTTCTCAAACAAATATTAAAATTAAAAGTTTTAGTCAAGTGCTGGATTTTTATTTGTTTTCTTACATCGGTAAAAATGCCAGTTTAAATTATGTGTATTATATTCTTTATATATGAATTGCATAAATAATTATTCTCTTTTTTCACTGCTTTTTTATTTATTTATTTATTTTTAAAACATTTTTTAATGTTTGCAATAGAACCTTCGGTTGTAACAAAATTAATATTTCGTAAGTTCGATTTAAAATATGAAATTATTTGAAGTAGTATTTCATATTCGAAATTTGACGTATTGTCTGCGGTACAGGTTGGCTGAGGACGCGTGTGTTCTCGACTTTTGCAACTGGTCTTATAGAAAAAAACGTCAAAAAAAAAATAATTTTTTTTTTACTGGAAATGCTTAAAGTTTCTTCTTTCAACACTTCTTTATATATATTCCATTAAACTTGAAAATAATAATAATAATAAAGCTAAACAAAAGTGATGACATGCAATTATAATTTGAAATACATTTATAGATTACAGAAACAATGTTTTATTTTTTCGTAGTTGAATGAAAATGAGACAGATTTTTATTACATAGCTATTAACGGATGTTGCTGCACAGCACGTTTGCAAATTAAAAAGAAAGAAAAAAAAAACAATTGTTTCTTAAGCGAAGTTTCATTTACAGACTAAAATAATTAAATAATTACTTTAATGAAATTTCTGTTCATTGGTGTAACAATTTTTTTTTTCAAATACCTACAGTTAGGAGTAAACCACTTCATGAAAATGAAAGTTTTAAGTTGATGCTGCGTTAAATGCTCCTAGACTAACTAGATATCAAAAATAAATAATATCACTTAATTTCCTACTGTTTTACTGCACCTTAAAGTAAGTGTGAAAAATAAATTTGATAAATGAGCCATACGATTAAGTATTAAAAGAAATTAAAATTATTTTTTTAAAACCATTTTTTAACGCTTTTTATCGCAATTTACCAAGCGTTTACAAGTAAACCACCGTTTTCCAATAGCAAATAGGTAGTGCCCTCTAGCGGTGTTTTCGCTATCAGTGGGAGAAAATCGTTGCCGGTAGGGTAATGGGTTTCGCTCCATTTCGGAAGGCATCTAGTTAAGGGGGCTATACTTCTTCTTTGTCCATGGCCTTCACAAGGTTTCTCATCAGTCCTAATTTAATGTGAAGTGGAGGGAGCAGAATTTTTTCCCTTTCAAAAAGAGAGTTGTATTTAACATCACTAGCTCCAAGGTGAAGTGATGTTCTGGGTGGTCATTCCTTTTTTACGAAATCCTGTGCTGTTGCTCGACTATCCCACAAATATAAAAAGCAACAATACTCAGTAAATCTCTCCTGAAGACCCATTAATATAGCTACGACCTTTAAGTCTCCACAAATTCGCCAATTGAACTGGTTATACTTAAATGCAATTAGAATAATCACCACGTTAGCGTACGTTTCTTTCATGGAAGCTAAGTGGGCTATTGGTTTGTGAAGCAGATCATTCAGTTCATTTTGATGAATAAAATGGAGTTCGCTGTTTGGGTTATAAGTACCTTCAACAACATGTGTTTCAGTTGTGTCTTCAATGCCACTCACCTCTCTTGAATGTCAATATCTCTTCAATTCAATGGAACAGTTCGTACCATTAAGTGCTTGCCGTGAGGAACTATCTGTGCAGATGGGATATTCGGATACTCAATTTTATATATTTGCTTTTTGGAATATCCTTCATGTTTGTGAGACAAAAGTAACAGTCATCAAAAGCATTTGAAGGTCCTCGCCACACCATTGGGACAGCAAGTGGTAAAGCGCTTTTTTTGCCTTTCATCCACTGACCAAGAACCACATTGCAACTCACGTAACACACGTGAGGAGCCCAATTTTCATCTTGGTCACCAACTTGGCACCCGAAGTACAAGAAACAAGCCTTATTCACATTTTTTACCTTGAGATTTAAAGATAAACCTCCCACAAATGTAACAAAACTTATCTGGCATAGTTTTGCAATGTCTGCGCTCAAAATTTGCAATTTTCAACATGAACTATAATAAAAAAAAACACAACTATATTCAACAAGGAAGGTTTACATAATGGGATGCCAGAAATAACTAGATACGGCGAGATTGTAGGGTACCAGAGGCATTGGGTTGCCACATGCGACAAAAAAATCATGAAAAATAGCAGAAAGCTCCAATTTTTGTTACACAAAAATGTGACGTGGTGGAACATTTTACTTGCAGGTATTTGAATAACAGTATGAATCTATAATAAAAATAGTAATTTGGTTGCTGTTAGCGAACCACTGTAGAGCAGTGTTATTATTTCATGTCTTTTAATGTAATATTGTTACGTAGATACGCTATGCTTGTGATGAAATGGGCATTTTAACTCTATAACGGAGCTAAATGTTGTGCATCGTTTCCTTGCGCAAGCTATGAGCTTCCACAAAACAGGACTGCCATGATATTTTTTTAAGCACTTTTCGTTTATTCCTTTATCCGAAATCTCAAATTTTTGTTTTCCAAATAAACCACTCTTCCTGTCTGGGTAACTGCTGGTATTCTTAGCTACAGACAGAGTTGAGCTTCTTCTTGAAAAGCATTGGTTAAAAGTAAGAGGCTAAATCCTCTTGAAAATAATCTCTTACTTTTGCTGTTAGGATTTCACAGTAGTGTTAGGATTTCACAGTATTGTTAGGATTTTATAGTAGTATTTGGTTAGTTATGTTTACTTCAAAAAATTAATACACATAAATTAACTATTTAGTTAAACAGGAAATTTGAAATTATCTAAATAAGAGCTCGTTGTGGATAACGCTTCTCATTTTTTGGATTCTGGATAAAAGTAAGGCATTGATTTTTCTTTAAATTGCTTCATAAGTTTGTTTTAAAATAGTTATTTATTATCTATTGCAGAATTAATGAAGATGAAGTACATGTTGTTAACTTTAATTGCATATGGGTTATTATTTAAATCAGATATTTTTAACGGATTAGTTAGGGTTTCTTATTGTTTTCCTCGAGCTTATAGCAAAATAATTGAGCTCGGTATTTGAAAGCTGTGAATATCGTCCATTTTTGTCAAAACGCTATAGTGAAAATCGATTCATGGTATTTAAAAATTTAGGCTGGTCAAAACCAGGCCTGTAGGATCATTGATCATTGCTTTAAAAAATGGAAAACAATTGAATCAGTGACTGAAAAAAAAGTACTAGTCAAAAATTGGCCATTTTTAGATACATGTAAAAGTAACACTAAAAACGAAGAACTCCACATTGTAATGAAGAATAATATAATTGTTAAGTCAAAAACCCTTACGTTATGACAGGCATAGCGTTAATAAACAAAAAACAAATTTGAAAACAAAAGTTGTTTTTGCAAATATCCCAGAATGAGTTTTTTTGACTAGTACTGTTTTTCCACTCACCGATTTAATTTAAGTGTGCTAAACTCAAAACTATGTTATTTGAATGCTGTGAAATGATGACTCTGGATCATTGCAGATAAAACTGCCTATTGTAATTATTCAAACATATATTATCAAGAAGATCTCGCAAAAACATCCTTCAACTATTCTCGATGTTGTTCAACAAATTCAAAATTATTCTTCATTGTGCTAGTGCGAAATTTTTACGGCCAGCTTGACCTGACTGTACTAGCAAGGCCAACTAATTTAAATATGCGTCAGAAAATAAAGTTCTAAAAGCATACGTAAATTAAACAAGTAAATTAGAAATAGTTTTACATAAAATGTTTGTAAAAATTTATATGTGTTTTTATATCTAAATTTTACGTCTTAATAAACAAAAAATAATTTCTTTATTTTATTTATTTACTTCTTTTTGTTTATGTTAACGAGGGTTTTGCTCTAAGTGGAGAATTTACAGTATCATCGAACGGTTTGGCAGTTTGCTAATGAGTATTATAATTTTACTTTTATTTATATATTTCTGATTTTAATTTTACTTGACAGTTTTTTTGTATGTATATATATATACTGTAGTAAAGCATTGTACGTATTCAAGCTCATTTTATTCTGTGAAATGAAGACACAGTTTGATGCATTTCGCAAGATTTATTTATGAGTCAGATTGTAAACAAACACCGGGAGGATTCTGCGTGGTGGAAATATGACGTGAATTTGTCTCCCCAGGTTGAAATTAATAAGACAACTGTGTAGTTTTATTGTTATAATAATTCCTTAGATCAACAAAAATTCAAGCTTTGTATTTGCATTAATTCAGTATAGGTGTATTTTTTATTAGTAGGAATAGTCAACAATTTTAACAGGAAAGGCATACAATGTTTCAATCGATAATAAATTATAAGTCTTTCTGAGGGAAGTAGTTAAAGTAGTTTATGGAAGCCTACAAAATTAGACGTTTGTACGTTTAGTATTTACGTTTTGTACCTGAATATCTAAGTTGCTAATTTCTTGAAAATTCCTTTTGCACGAAACTTTCAGATGTTAAAGATATCAAAATAGGTTATATCTCATTTTTTGCCAAAATCTGACATCAGTAGCTCTTGAACCAAGGCACACACACACACACACACACACACACACACACACTATATATATATATACATACATATTTATTTGTGTGTGTTTATGTAGCCTTGTTTTCCTCCTCTTCCTTACACCATTGGATAGGTTCATGGAAAACATGAAGTAGTTTGAAATCTATTTCTTCTAACAAATCAGAAGCCACTTGAGCTGTTTCCACACGGAAAAACCCGAACAAAACACCTTTACTGCAGTGGAGTAGAGCTAAATCTTTTGTAAGCACTCAATTCCTTATTGATTGCATTCCGTTAAAGCAATAAAAATCATATATCCACTGATGTTCCAGATATGCCTCCAGAAGTAATGTGAGGTGTAGTTAGAGGAAATGTTAATTGTTTTCTTCGAAGGCCACGGAGAAAGTGCACGATGTGAAGAATATTATTAATTTATCCTGTCTCATGAATTATCATTTGACGTGGCATTGTTTTTTCTTTATTTTTGATCGTTTGGGGTTAGTGCCCTTTTACTTGCAAGGTTACAAATACAACAGAAAAAGCATTAGTGTAAATGACCAGGAAATGAATTTGATGTATGAGATCTTGCTCTCATTATATTATTGAAAATATAACAAGTAAAATTAACATTGTCGGCGCATATGTTCAATATCTTGTTTGTTTATTTTATTTAACTTTTGAATATTTCTTTAAAAAATAATTTTATAACAATGCTTGAGCATTAAATTCAGATGAATAACGTTGCTGGAGAAGAACTACGTTAGTCTATAAACTGAATGCCCCCAATGAGAAACGATCGATCGGGGTTCAACGGTATATATATGTACATTATATAAGAATACACTGCATATAGTGGGAGCATTGTAGTATAAAGCATTGTATTTATACAGAGAACAATAATGGAAGGCATTAACAAAATTATGATTGTATGACCGTGAGTTTATTTATTTATGAACCAGGTATCACATGAAAGTGATCTATCTCGTGAATCAGATTCTCAGATAGTCATGCATGCACCTGCTAAGACAGGCTTCAACGACTGGGTCTTCTGATTAAATAAAAGTAACATCCACCTGCTTAAATGAGGAAATTAAGTGTTTTGAATACAAGTTGTACTGCTAAAATTAGCAAATTGACTTAAATGTCGGATAATAGTTTTAATTGCTGTTTACGCAATCAAAACAATAGTTTAAGTATGTTATAAGTATTGTGGTATATGTTTATGTTAAGTACTATACTTATATTGAATTGTATATTAAACAATACACTTACATTAAATTATAATAAATGTGACTAATATATAACACAGATACAAATTAGTACATTTCATGATACGGTAAACATTCCATACAAGATAAACAACGTATGTTTATCTTTGTAACAATTAGCATTTATGGTAATTAAATAAAAGTAAAAAGTGGAAATTTAAATGCGGCTAAATCGTATGTCAAAATACATTTAAATAAAATAAATGAAGTGAAATAAAAGAAATCATTTAAGAAGGGAAAACTGAGTGGGAAAACTATTTGAAATGGGAAAACTGTCGTATGTTTATCTATACGTCTTCTTTAATAATTTTAGAGGAATAATGCGATTGGAACGAAACTTTTCTTGGTCGAAAAGATTTGACAGTACACTAATTTGGAAAACTTCAGTTGATTTTCTGAACTGTGTAACTACATTAGAGCCTTTGGAGAAAATTACATTTTTGAACGTGTTGATGGATTTGATTTGGACTCATTTCATTACAAAGTATATATTAGGAGTACAAATTTGCTTACGCCTTTTGTTCCTCCAAAATCGGGGATTTATTGTAAAATAACTGTCTATATATTTATTATTCGGCCGGCGGACCTCGTACGCCCCAGGCCAGAGGGTCGAGCCTGGCAGTGTCGGTGGATTTTCAAGATGCAGAAAATTGTCTGCGCCCATGTCGTATTATTATGTGGCATGTAAAATAGGGTGGGCCGAAAAAACCTTTTTTTTTTATTTCGAAGTTGTAATAGCGCGGAAAACTTACGAATTATATAGAAAAGAAAAAGAAAAAAAATTATCAAAATCGGTTGACATCTTCCGGTCGCGCATAGGCCCTAAAATTTGACAAAATATGAAAAAAACCTCATTTTTGCGATTTTTTTTTAAATTTTTTGAATTATATGTTTTCGTAATGTAATAGTTTGTAACGTCTTTAAATAGAACTTAAAAACGTTGTGTTTTAATTTGGTTTAGACCAGTTGATATCTTCCGGTCCCGCATAAGCCCCAAAATTCGCCAAAATATTGAACATTTTACATTTTTACGAATTTTTGCTACTTGATAAATAATTATTATTTAAATGCAATAGCCGTAGCATTTTTTCACACGAACTGATAATGAGGTATAAAAAAAAGCTGCCAGATGTTTGTTTACTGTTCTTTAAATGTACTCAAATTTTTAACTTTGAAAACAAATTCTTGCTGCTCTTATTTTTTTACAAAATTTGAGATTTCTTTGACTGCTTTTGTAACATTAAATGCCCTGTATTTCCAATAATCTTAATTTTTTAAATACTTTTCACTTGAAGTTTAACACTAATATTTATCATACAAAAATTTAAATTCATAATAAGCATTTAATTGAACTGTAAAAAGTAATTGCACGTAATTAAAGCACAAATGAGCATAAAAATGCATTAATTACGTTCGATTACTTTTTACAGTTTCATTGTGCACAATGTTCCTTTATTATTTTAAACATTTAATTATTGAATGTTGAAATAGATAAATAATTTTTATAATTGATTTTGGTATCAACAGGATACCCTCCTAAAGGCGATTGCATACTCTTCCCATCCCGCATACACAAAGAAAGCTATGGAGCCCCAAGAACAATGACCGCTTAAAAGCTAAGAGAACATCTGAAAACAATTCCCTACAAATTTCAATACCCCAGTGCAAAAGTTGAGACAGGGGTAAATATGTAGTACAGTGAAACCTCGATAACTCGACACCCCAAGGGAACACGAAAACATGTCTAGATAAGCGGGTGTCAAGTTACCGAGGTTCCGTAATATCAATTACTAATATTGGTCTGTATTGTTATTTACTTACCATTCAAGGTATAACAGCCTATTAAATCGAATGAAATTATCCCCATTTATTATTTATCTGTTATTATATTATTATTTTGAAAAGTTATACATTACAAATATATATATATATATATAAACTTAGTACATCAAATCATAATACCTCATGAGAAAAATTACGTAATTTTCGTTTGTTTTTCCCCTCTAAATAGAAAACATAAATTCCTCAGCGCTATTAAGCTTGCTAATTGCAATCCACTTTTTTCTTGTGTTCGTTCAGCTTTCAAGCATTTAACGGATTTGTAGTTTGATTTATAGCTTCTAAAATATCTCTTATCTTCTAGAGGTCCTGAAGTGACCAGTTCAGAATCAATATTCACATATTCCTCACAAATGGGGTAATGGGGAGGATCCCCAGGGTACAAGGGGAATCTTCCAGGAACACTTTCCAGAAAAGAATTGATTTATAGACGAAGAAATATCACTGTAAAATTCTCAGAATTGTATACCGGAAGAAAAAGTTACCAAGAATACAAGATGGAGGTCGACTTACAGGGGTTTCTGGAAATTGTGTGTCGAGTTAGAGAGTTTTTCGCCTGTTGAACTTAGCATTCGGCCAGCCATTAAGGGAGGAAATGTCGACTTATCCGCGTGTCGAGCTACCGAGGTTCCACTGTATATTAGTTAAAATAATTTTTAAAAAAATCTTGAATTAGAAACTAAAAGCAAAATAGAAAACTGGATTTAATGGTTGATCTCATCAACGCTATAAACTCATGGTGGCAGGTATCAATTAAAAATTTGTAGCTCAAGGTTGAAAACTAAATCTGAATGTCATATTTTTGTTAAATGTTATTCAAATTACTCAAATTTTTCATTTAAAAACAAATTCTTTGTTCTACTGAATTGCTTTTTTGACCAACTTTGATTTTCTTTGTACTGTGATGTTGAACAGCTTTCATTTCTAACAATATTAATTAATAAATAATTCTTGTTTGAAATTTAACAGATATTTTTGACATTACTGTGATGCTTTATGTAATGATTGGTTCTGCATGTCAGTCGTGTAACTAGCGACTTGCAGATCCCGTAACTGGGGGAGAGGGCGCAGGAATTTGAGAGACACTTTTTTGGGTACTGTTCTCGTATAGCATTGGGGTCATTGCGCGACCGGAAGTTCTTAATTTATTTACAATATAATGAAATACAATTTTCTTACGTTCAATACTAAAAATGCTGTAACTAGTACGTTAAAATGAAGTATATTAAAGATAGTGAAAAAAAACTCGTAAAAATGTAAAATTTTCAATGTTTTGGCTAATTTTGTGGCTTGTGCGCGACCGGAAGATATCAACTTATTGAAACCAAATTAAAACACATTGTTTTTAAGCTCTATTTGAAGACGTTACAAACTATTACATTACGAAAACATCTAATTCAAAAATTTTAAAAAATATAGTGAAAATGAGATTTTTTTCATATTTTGTCAAACTTTAGGGCCTATGCGCGACCGGAAGATGTCAACCGATTTTGATAATTTTTTTTTTATTTTTCTTTTCTTTATAATTCGCAAGTTTTCCGCGCTATTACAACTTTGAAATAAAAAAAAAAGTTTTTTTCGGCCCACCCTAATGTAAAAGATCCCTTGAGTAGACATTTGGCTTGGATGCTCTTGGCTAAATTAAATTCCTCGTGCAATTTCGCATCAACAGAGCTCGGTTGCTCACTCTTTCAGGTGGAGAAACCGGACGTCAAAATTCTCATGTGTCCATGGTACCACACTCATTGTAGTGCCGCTGAAAGAGATGGTACCAAACTCTCGGGAACACACTAGGTCTGCAATTGGCAGAAGCCAACAGCAGCCCATTAGAAATAAAGAAACATTTATTATTCGAAGTACCGTCCATTGTTGGGGACTACTTTCTTCCATCTTTCGGGCAGCGTACGAGACCCGCATTGAAGGTACTGGTCATCTTTTAAAGCGACCTACAAATGTCTTTGATGCATTTTAAAGTGCTTTTTGAATCACTCCAATGATCGTGGCAATTCTTTTTGATTTTGACACGAGTCTTCATTAAATAATGACTCAAATTCTGGATCTTCGAAATCCTTATCTCTTCCACTAGTATGCTTTTCTTCAACGTGCACATCACTGCTCTTGTGAGCGTTGAAACCTATTCCCGACACGTTCTTTCGCTAATAGTGGCCTCATTATAAGTATAGGAGATCAATCGATGAAATGAGCTGCAGATTTCTTTATATCGAAGCAGAAAATTAAAACTTTTCACGAATGACTGGATTTGACTCATCAAGTGACATTTTCATACTAACTTGCTTTCATACTAACGCTGATAAAAATCGAATCTTGCTTCTACGGCGATATGTTGACAGATGCCCAAATTTATTGTATGACATCCATGATCTATTTATTTTGACCACTACCTACCGTTAAGGCTAAAGTCATCAATTGGAAAACGGCTGAAGCGCAAATTTGTGCATCTAATAACAGAACATTTGACAAAAAAGGAGTTTATCAAAAAAAAAAAAAATATATATATATATCAACATTTCTGGAAGATGTTAATTTTTTTTAATTAATACAATCAATACTAGAAATAATATTTTTGCTTCACAAAAATCAGAAGTTAGGAGCTACAAGATGAGGCAATCCAAGCACTTTCTGTGGTCAATTTCAGAACTAATGAAGATACTCTCTAAGTCATATTTGCCTGTATTAAATTACTATCTGTCTTACAAGATCAGCATGAATTAATGCTGTTTTTGATGTTAGACTTACGATGATGTCCGTCAAATTTCCTTCAGTTTATAGCAAACTTATTACTTTTTATGTAATATTATTTTCTTTATTTTTAACATATAAGTGTCAAAATTTGAATCAAACTTTTGTACGGTATATTTTGTTCCTCTAAAATTATCCCAAAATTTACCAAATGCCGAAACTGTAAACGATTTTACGTTAGATCAAATAATGCAGTTAAATAAATAAACTTTTTTGTTTTGGTTACTAAATCAGATGTTAAAATCCCTGAGTTTTGAATTTTTTGCATACACAATCTTTTTGATAGGTCACACTTTTTGTCAGAAATATACAAATTTCAATCCAGCAAAGTTTCATGATAAGGTATTTTCGGTTTGAAACTAACCATCGCGCTGTTTATCTTCGCTTTGCATTATCAGGAAAGGTGAATGTCTTTTCTTTCTGAGCGTCGCTAGTAAATGAACATCACCCAGATGATACATTTGTGAAATACATTTCAATATTGAATTTGAATCAAAAATATTGAAACCTTTTATTGTTTATAAGAAGATATAAAATAATACATTTCTTTGTATGAAATTTTAATGAGTATAAGAACTTTAATGAGTATATAAAATTTTAATGAGTTTAAAATAAAAATTTTAATGAAGTTATAATAAAAATTCTAATGTCATCGTAACATTTTAACGAGTTTTTATGTCGCATAAGTTTTTTTACTGAGCAGTAAACGCTAAATTATTACTTTCACGTGATAATTAATGTTTTCAAAATAGAAAAATTTAATGAAGAAGTTATACGCACTTAATTTGGGAAACGAGCATAAGTAGCTTTCGCGCCAGAGTGGATTTCTCGATCTTTTTTCACCCAAGTTACCTTGGTACAATAGTTACGAGATGATTAAATAAATACATTAAAAATAATCACTATGATATACATATTCGCGTTGTTTCTACACGTTGGCAAATGCGGTATCACAGCAGACCCGGACTGGCTCCCTCTGGGGACCTCGGGCAGGTACTGAAACGGGGCCCCTTAGAGGAAAATTTTTGAAGATTATTTGTCTGGAAACCATCTTTTGCTCTTTTTAGGGTCTTATACAGTATTTAAACTGAAGGGATGTTTATATTAAATAAGAAAAAAAATCAAAACAGTGTTTTAAGGTTTTGCTTGTCTAACTGTATACCGAAATTTCATAATTTTTATTATATCTCACTCACTTATTATATCTAAGCCAAGAGCACTGACTAAATAATAAACTACTATTTATTAAATTAACGAATTTTTTAAACGATTTTTCACTTGGGTGCCACTGATAAACCCTCAAAATGTTCAAAACTGTTTCCATGGCCAGGCCCTTTCAGCTGAACATTAGGGGGATAGAGCCGTATGGAGGGTACCCCTTAACTGGAAATATGAAATTCTACCAGTTGAAAGGTGTCCGGGATTCTCTTCCGGGAAAATTTTGAAAACTATATGCAAACTGGTTTTTTTTTTTTTTTTTTTGAGGCCTTAAGAGACACATTTGAGAAAGAAAAATATCAGGAAAAAAAAAGAAACAAATAAAAACTTTTTAAAGTTTAAACGATTTTATTCATAAAAAAACTCATAAAAATGCAGAACAAAATTATCATTTTTTTAAAAATCCGGTCCTCTCCCCCCCCCCCCTTCTTACTAACGCTCATATCGAAGAGACATGTCTCTGCCTTGTCAAACGACACTTGCAAGCTAACCTCCTCCCCGCCTTTTCCCGTTTTTCCTGAAAGGATGCTTTGAAAATTTGCAAAAGAAATGTTATTACATTGTTTGAGCGTAGCATTATTTATATCTCACTATTTCAAAGCCTCACTATTACAAGGCCTGCAAAAAACCTAGACTTTTTTTAAAAATTTCAATTTTTAAATTTTGACATGCAAAATTTGCCACCCTCTTAAAACTGCCTCCCCAGGATCCCTTGCCTGCCACAGGAGCCAGCCGACTCATCAACGACGCAACATTATTCGAGCGTCGGATTTCCACCTGGAAGGTCGCGCGTTCGATACCCGCTGAAGACCCACCATGTATACTTGGGGATACGTGTGTGTAAAATCAGTGGACCCCACAACCTCGCCCCGTGCGTAAGCAATCCTAAGGCCTCGGCTAACAGGTAGGGGTCTGGTGGAGAAAAGTATAACTCAGTTTTAAAAGTTCCTACAGTTTCTGCAAATAAATACTTCTCTTAATCAGTTTTAATCGTTAGCAAAATAGCCGATCAATGATCAAATCGGAGCGCCGAACCAGGATTTTAATTCTCTTTCCAAAAGTTGCATTTTCCAAAATATATATATATATTTATTTCTTTATTGTATTTTCTTTCCTCTTTGGATTTTTTTTTTTTTTTTTTTTGTGCATCACAGTTGAATATGCCTCCCCTCAGAAGTGCCGCCCGCACATGGGCGACACCCCGGGGGTGTCGTATGGGCCCCGGCTCTTTAATTGTAATCAACACACATTTTTGCTTGCTTCGCGAACAGAAAAAAAATGTTGTATCGATGGGTCATGCAATGAGTTGATGAGTAGAAACAAAATCTTCATCTAGAGCGCAATGAGAAGTTTGAGGACCCCTGGCGGTAAAATAAATGTTAGGCCCCCCCTTAAAATATTCTTGAAAACATGTGTTGCCCAGTATTTGAATATTGAATTGCTCATTTTTTCATCCAATTCCTGCTATGTACAATTTGCATGAAACATCATTTATTGCGAGACCCTACCTGTATCCATGTGGTCTACAATATGGGGAGAGGAAATTTGAAATAATGAAGGGGCCTTTTCAATTCGGTGCCCCCTTGGTTGGCACTGCCATGTCCACCCACTGATCTTTGTTTCTCTTTTTGAAATTGGCTTCTAATCCGTTATTAAATCCGTTCACGTTAGCAGCTCCAACAAATGAGCAAGCAATAATATTTCATATTGAAGTGCCTCATTTAGTTAGTTTTGATTTTACAGGCAAAAGCAAAAGTACAATTTACCCAATTGGACAAAGCAAGTCCAATTGGGCCGTCGACCACTGTTATGTTCAAGTTTTAAAGGTCTTAAAACTTTTGTAAGATTGCGATAGTGAAGCATCCTGGGAAAAAGTGTAATGAAGCAGATGCAAATAGTTATGAAAAAATGAAAAATTTCAGATAGAAAATTATTTTCCCCCTTCCTCGTTTGGGGGCCCCCTAATCCGGGGGCCCTCGGCGATCGCCAACCAGCCGACCTGGCCAATCCGGGCCTGTATCACAGGGCATCATAGTTTCGATAGCTATTAAAATCAGTGTGGTACGACATGAAACCAATGAAATAAAATGAAAACTTTTGTGCAACAAAATAAAAAATAAAAAGCAACGTAAATTGCGCACACATTTTGCGTAAATTGCTGACTTGTACGTAATTTACGTTGATTTTTAATTTTTATGAGACCAATATGCTAGATTTTTTATCTAATCTACCTCGTGTTTTGTGACATCAAAAACTATACAATTTGGCAGTTTTAATTTTTTTCATAATGTCCGTACATCTTTTTCCTCCGCCAAAATAGCGTATTTTTTAATTGCTTACTTTGCAATTGAAAATAATAAAAAAAAAAGCTCTTCGTAAAGGTAAAAGGAGGTAGCGCTATCTATTTTCGCTGGAATTATTATTCTTCTTTTTTGAATTTGATGCATGTTTTTTTTTTTTTTTTTGAGAAAAATTAAGTTTTTTGTTTTTGAAAATTTTTGAATTATGGGATTTCAAATTGGGGTCCCATTACATTATTAATAGTGACAATTTAAAAGTTCAGGACATTAGGGAATGGAACAGCTGAAACTACTTTAGCCGTGAATGGCGGAAGGAGACTTTGTAAGCTGAAACTGTCATAATTTAAACAGTGCGTAACTCGTTGTTCCATCCAAAAGTAAAATCTTGCATCGATATTCTTACTAACAATAAAGTAATACTAAGACATACAGCAGTGCAACTACTGCAATCTCGCATTAAAAAATGTAAGCAAATCCATTTTTATTTCCGAAACATCTTTGTTCTAATTGGATTAGAATCTTTGTTCTGACTGGTATTTATATACTTTACAGATTGATTTTTATTTATTTATGACCTTAAAAAAATGCACTAAACAGAAATTATAATTTAAAAATAAGAGATGGCTTAACTTGCATCACTATTTTTAAAGCTAAATTCAAATTCCTTATTCATTACTAATAAATATCTAATCACTAAGCCAATTTTTTTATAAATAAAATTTCCTTTTCTATAGTTTTTTTCAATTTTTATTTCATATGTGTTTCACCTAAAAAATAAAATGAAAGATCAAGTAGGTAAGTAAATGCTTGTTACTTTAAGATTGGTAGTGACCCTTTACGAAGAAAAGAGAAATTATGAATTTTTAATTATTAAATTAAGTTCACAAGCAATAAATAAAGAAAGAAGAGGAAAAATGTAAACTATTAAAATAAAAATTTAAATAAGCCATTCTAAACCATCTTTTATTAAAATAACTTCCAAAATAATTGAATCATGTAAAAATTTTGAAATCTCCGTCACACAAGAAGCATCTTTCCATCCTACAACAGAAAAAACAAAAAGCTTTTATTAATATTATAAGTTGCCAAAAAATTAAAATATAGATCAAATGTATTTGAGATAATCAAGGGTGTAGGTGAGGTTGGTATGCAGCTGTCATTTTCACAACATTAATTAGTTCTTGACAAGTTTTTGAACATTTGGTTGTAGCTGTGACAAAGCATATCTCAGGTTATTACCACATCCACCTTTGCTGAATATTTGGTCATGTATGCCAGTGATTCCCAACCTTTTTTTTTTTGTCGGGGTACACTATGGACGTTTTCAAAATTTGACAGCACACAAAGAAAACAATAAGTTAAAAAGTTGTTTACTTACCTATAAAACACTGTAAAATTATTAATTAATTTAAATTAAAAAACATGGTATTTAACTGTACAAACAAGTTTTCTTCTATAGTGTACTCTTTTTTTATTTAAACAAACTTTACTTGTAATAAGAAGCATTATAATTTTTATTACGTAGATTTCTAAAATTTGACGGCACACTTAAGTGCCATGACACAGTGGTTGAGAATCACTGATGTATGGTATTGCTGAAATTCTGTATTCATAGATATGTGTATGAAAACTGCACTAAGAACACCAAAACTTCTGAAGAAACTTGTCTGCAAAAAAGGAATCATTTACAATAGTAGTAGATAGTTGAGTGTACAAATAGTTGCTGTATTGTTAAAAAAACATTATAGTTTATATTGTAACCACAAAATCGAGAAAACTGCAGTTACTTTTACACTCTTGAAATTCTTCTACACCTTCCCAAGGGGTATGCCCTCATGTTGAGAACTGTCGTTATACGGCAATTCATTCACATGAAAACACCAGCTGGATAATGCTAATATTTTAAGAAATCAATAAAAGAAACAAATCAATTTTTCCCTGCAATAAGCCATAGACAACAAAATCAGACTTGAGGATTTCATTAACTATCACTATAAAAATATAATAAACTATGAGAAATATTACAGAAGCTTGTAAGTTTAACAAGGGCTTGAAATAGAAAAATTAATCAGCCAGAACCTCTTTTGAAAGTCGGTTGAAAAATTGTTTTTTCAAAAGAAAAAATTACAACTAATGTAAGTTACAGTTAAGTTCTATATTTTTGTACATAGAATATACATATGTGTTTGCTTACAGTGTCAAGGTAAATTATTCACAATATTTTAAAAACTTTCAAGGTTCAATTAAACAGAATATTAGAGTTTTTTGCTGCATTAGTACATTTTTAAGCCCTAAGTTTAACAGTACTTATTATTTATTAAAGTTTTCTTCTAGAAAAAATTGTTCTCTGTACATGACCTTAAAAAAGGCAACTTAAATGCTAAACCATTCTTAAATAGTTTCTCAAGACAATTAATAATAATATACAAGTCAATGAGGATGAATAAATTTCAATAAGAAAATGCAAATATAAATTATGCTGCAAGAGAAACATATTTTAAAAAATGCATCAAATTGGTTGAGGTACTCGAAAATAGAAGAGGGAAAAACAAAGTAACATGCAAGATGAAGACCCTCTCTTCTATGAATCCCTTAATCTTTTTAGACAGTTAAATAATATGCCAGACAAAATTCAACAGTTAAACCTCTCCATATTCCTATATTTATTTCATTTTTTAAAAAATATTTTACAAGGAAAAGCATACTTACAAAAAATCAATTTTGAAAGCTTCTGTTGCAAGGCAGGAATTTTTCAGTCTTTTTTGTTGGGCTCTTACCACTTCAGGTGTAAAGCTCAGATAATCAAGGTCATCCCTTCAGCATTTCATTTGCCTCCATCTTGACAAGAAAACTTTAATAAAGCTTAAAAAAAAAAAAAAAATTCAATGTACCCCTTAACATCAATTATATTAAAAAATGGATTATTATAACATAATGTTTTAACTGTTTTTTATTTAAAATTGAGCTTTTATTTATATTTACGACTTTTATAGCTATCAATTTTAAAATAAAATTCATTAAATTATTAAAATTAACGGTTCAGGTAGTGGATAGTTCTAAATCTGCAAGGTGTTGCTGGCGAACCATATGGTTGCTAAAGCTTTTGATTTAGTTCCTTGGCAAGAAATCTACCCTCTCTCGGAGACAACTTTATCAACTGATAATTAAAATGGTTGATTAATTTTTTTTTTCCAAATTCATAGCTCAATCCACAGGTGATATTAAATGTTTCAGCCGCACAATTAAATACACATAGCAAAAATGATAACCTGATCAGATAAAAAAGAAAATTTTGTTTTTACATTCTTACAGCTCTTTCGCCATCACAAAACAACTCTATTTTGCTTATTTTTTTTAACAATCAGGTCAGAATTTTCAAAAAACATAATTAATTTTTCTTCTTCATCACAAATTGCACTTGTGTTTTCATGTAACTATAAAAACAATAACAATGTGAATCAAAGTGTTGAAAGTAAGGAATAGTCATCTTCAATAAAAAGAATTTAAAAACCGATTCACTTCTAGATATATCTATAATCACAATGAAAAAACAGATGAAGGTATTTTATATTGATTAAGTATAGAATCCAGTTTGGTTTTGTGATCTACTGAACAACTTTTTCTTAAAGAAAGGTCTCTGGAATTTTATTTAACTAAAAACAAAATAGTTAATAGAGAAGTAAAATCTGCCTTAATATGTGACAAAGGGGGGAGGGGTTCAAATATATGGGGAAAAGAGTGACATCATTAATGAACAGCCCTCAAAATCAATGGGAATATCAATAGATAAAATTCAAGAAGTCCTAATAGCAACAAACAAAATTTAATGATAAAAAAGGAACCTTATTTCTTGAAAACATTAAACAGAAATCCCTAAATTAAGTACCCTAAAAACTAAACACATATCAATAGATAATATTCAAGAAAGTACCACAGCAACAAAATTAAATATGATACTATATATCAGATAAATGATAACGAATTTTTTTAAAAAACCCTAATTAAATTATAAAGCAAAATTAAAGATTTTTATTGGAATCTTAAAAATTAAAATTGCATCTTAGTACGAGAAAAAGGAAATCTAAAAACATCAAATTAAAAAGAAGTAATTTTAACACTCAAATTAAATAAATACATATCAATATAAAAATAAAATTCAAGAATTGCAACAAAAAATGCATCTAAATTTCACAAAAGTGATATAATAGCAAAAATTAAAAAGCGAATTAAAAAAGAAAAAACAAATACAGATTCAATCGATTCAGTTTCAAAATTAATTTAATAAACGAAATTAATATTCAAGAGAAGATTTAAAAAAAAAGAAACATTAACAAACACAAAATAAAAAATGCAACCTCTATAATTATCTAAATATTTTACAAAATAAAGAAATTCAATCTCGAAAAAATGGAAGTTTTTATTAAATAAATGCAACAGACAAAATTTGAAAACTAAAAAATAACGACACAAAGAGAAAATTAAAAATGCATATATAAATACGATGTAATGAAATCTAAAATCATCAGAATATTTTTTTAAATAAAAAATTCGTGTTTGAGGAAAAATCGAACATCTACTAGTGAAATAACACGATAGTAAATTACTTAAATGAATAAATAGCTATATCACTAATAATACAGTACATACTAGTCAACCCTTAAATCTTTCACTGCCAGCATTTTAGAAGTACAAAAATGAATCGTTCTTAAAATATTACCCCATGCTAAAATTAAATCTCAACAAATTAAGTACCCAACAAATAAGAAAACATACTCACATCTTAATCCGATCAGGAAATAAAACTCCGAAGAAGAATTGTTTAGATGCACGATCACGCCGTTTTCTTTCTTTTTAGCACATGGTTGTGGGTGGTGGGTGTTGCCAGATGCAACATTCGCATTCTTTACCGCCAAACTTCCACTCCATGGCCTGCGCATGCGTTGAATGACAGACTTGCCACACTTTTGCAGCAAAATTGTGTTGCAAGGAAGTGATTGCTCAAGTTGTCAACCTTGCACCAGCTTTGCTACACATTTGTTTCGTCTAATTTGTCGTAACAAAAGCATATCATGGAAAAATCAAACTTGTTGCAAGTAAGCATGCTATCTGGGTAAGTCCATTTTTCGAATTTTTGCGATGAAGTTAAAAAATAAACAATTTTGGTACTATAAGATTAGACTTTTCCGGGCAGTAGAGATAGATTTCGATTGTTTAAATGCTAAAAATTTCCGAAATCATTAAAAAAAAAACTTTGGAAAAATTAAAATTGTGTACCTGTACCAATTTTTAAAAAAATAAAAATGCTTACCGAACAATGTTGTTAAGCTGAGTTATTAAAGCAAAAAAAAAATATTGTAATTGTACACACGTGTTTCAAGAATGCAATGAACCTCTTACCGCTTTATGAATGCATAGCAGATGTGAACTTCGAAATTTCATTGACCAACGATAAGCTCAAATGTTTCAACATCTTTATAATATGAAATTATTGACGGATATATATTTTTTGAGTTCTATGTTTTGTCTCTGACGCTTTTTTTTTTTTTAATTTGCAAGGTAATGAAAAGAAGTTAACTTTGCAGAAATTCTATGCAAAAATGTTATTTCTTGTCTTAATGAAATGTACAGAAGTAAATTTTAAACAAAGTTTTATTTTTATTTTCGATTTTTATAGCTACATTATTATTGCGGAATTATTTCAGTTAAAATACGTCTATTTGATTCACTTACGATATGGACAACATATGTTTTTTTTTCTTCTTTTTGAGTTAAAATTGTTCTAAAACAGAAACGGTAACTCAGTGTTAAGCTAAGCAGTATTTAATTCGCCCGTGTGAAAGATTCAGAAAATATTTTTTTTTTCAATGAGCTTTCTTGTGGCGCCATCTGACGTTTTGTTTAATAACGATTTTCCTCTGACGATATGCGAGGAGAATTGTCATTCTCTCTCTCCCTCTCTCTCTCTCTCTCCCTCCCCCCCTCTCTCTCTCTATATATATATATAGATATATATATGTGTGTGAGGAAATAATGAACATTATGGTCTCCAGAATTGATTTTCAAATGGAAATAGTCTGAATATCTAAAAATTCACATGCAAAAGAGAGGTGCATGAGCTGAAATGCAAATGAAGCGCTGTTTGTAAATTGTGATGCTCAGATAATGGACAACACGATTACTTAGTGTTTCTGGTGTTTAATTAGGTAATCACGATTATTAATTAAAACTATAGCATACGAGATGCCTGAGGAAAATTTTGTATTTCAGTTTTAATGCTTTATTAAAGGAAAGACTTCCCATGTGATTCCAGTTTTACATTTACGTTTCAACACCAGGAAATATATTTATTTATTTATGTATGCATGTATGCATATAAAAGTCGTACTTAAAACAAACAAAATATTTTTTTTTAATTAGAAAAGAAATGCACACTAAATAAATAAATAAAAATTAAGTTATTCCGTAGTACTACAGAGAATAAAAACATCATCTTAAAAAATCCAGCACTTAGTTGAGAAATTAATTCTTCTTTTCGGTATTATTTATTCATTTTTGCTTATTATTCCAATAGTTAAAACGAAGACACATTTGGTTCTTAACTAACTAAACATAAATAAAAAACTAAAAATAAATAAATAAAGTAAAGACTTGCTAGCTTACAGGAATCTTAGTATTTATCTGTTTTATATTAATTTCATATGAATTATGTGTGAATTGATTAAATTTCATTCCATGAAAATTACATATTATTATTATTATTTTCTTGGAAGACTTATTTGCATCAAAATAGTTTATAGCTTAGATTTAATCCAAAACGAAATTTCATTCATTTTTCGTTAGCATATTTTTTTCTTTCGGAGAAAAAATTATTATTATTTTGGCGAAAGTACGCAATTTAAGCGGATAAAATCACAGGTGAGTCTTGTTTTACAATTCGAAAACTACTTCAAATGAATATTACGCGTGTTCTAACTATTCTACAAACTTTGCATAGATCATCTCGTGCTGTTTTTTACGAGCATTAATACGCTACAAAAATCAAAAAGGTTCAATGAGAGATTCTCAAAATTATAACTTTCAGAAGAAAATGCTAGTTAAATAAGCATATAAAATATAATAACTGAAAATCAAGTAAGATATTGATATCGGACAGTAACTTTATTTTACAGTTTAGTACATCATCTATAATAAATAATACCCGTAAAAAAAAGAAAAGAAGAAGGAATTTTCGACTGCGGGACACTTTACTAGTGGTTAAATAATTAAAAGTAACAACCATAACTAGTCTATAATACAAATATAATTATATTAAGAAAACAATGCTTATAGCACAATTTCCCTAATTGCTATATATATATATATATAACAAAAATACTTAGCTCAGCTTTACAACCGTTGGATATAATGAGTTAAATTGTTTCGGGAATTTAAATTAAAAAAAAAGATAATTAACATCTCAAATATGAAAAAACAACGCCTGCTGCTGTCATGAGCGCTCTTTATTAAAAAAACAAGAAGTTCCGTCTAGAACTATACGAGCCTACTTTCCCGTATACACCGAATTCAAACTTATAATCTAGCTATCTCTCTCTCTCTGTCTTTCTCATTTAGTTTTAGTTCTGAATTGCTTCAAATATACCTTTTTCAACGGTTAATAGATATTCATTCAATCATTCATTTATTAAGTCATTCATGTATTTAGTCACTCATTTATTCATTCATTCTTTTGCTTATTCATTTAATATTATTCATTCATTCATTGATTCAAAAATATTCTTGAAAATCACGATCAAAAAATTTCATAGGAAAATAGGCTCCTTAGTTCTGGATGTACTTTCTATTTGTACATGTTCTACGTCATAAGAGCTTTCCGATGAAGTTTGTTCCAAGCAAATCGGTCCGTTAGATCAGGAATTATATTGGATTGAAATTTCCCCGTAGGCGGTATGTTAATTTTTTTTGAACTGTTCAAAAATGAACAAAAATTGTTCAAATCAATATTTCACGCCAAGAACTTCTTCCAGTGAGCTTGTTCATGGGAACTTGGATCTTGTACCCAAAGTTTACATAATTTGCTTCATTTTCACCCATAGGCGATAATGTTAAAATTTTTTGAACTGTTCAAAATTGAACAAAAAATTGTTCAAATTGAAAAGTAAATATGGAAATGAGATGTCCTCACCGAGATCTTTCGAATGCAAAAAGAATTTTTCGAATCGGACTATTCGTTCAAAAGTTATTAGGGGGGGACAGACCGACAGACAGACCGACAGACACACTTTTTCCCCATCTCAAAACCCTACTTTCAAATTTTTTATTTTTCAATCTTTATTTAATTACTTAACTTATTTTTGACTTTTCTTGATTTTTAACGATATTTTCACGATACATTAAGCCTTCTTTCATGCTCTATTATTATTTTTTTTACTTTTACGGGAAAGTAGGCTAAAAAGAAAAACCTTCAATATCAAGAATAGATAACGCATTAAGCGGAAAATAATAGTTTAGTAAATGACCTATAAAATAAGTCTTAAAAGTAAAAGTTTAAACAATAAAGCGAGTAAAATGAATATTCAGAGTGGCGAAATTAATGCGGTGGGCAGAAAATTAAACAAGAAGTTCCGTCTAGAACTATACGAGCCTACTTTCCCGTATACACCAAATTCAAATTTATAATCTAGCTATCTCTTTCTCTCTCTTTCTTATTTATCTTTAGTTCTAATTATTGAAAATATACCTTTTTCAACGGATAATACATATTCATTCACTCACTCATTCATTCTTTCATTTATTCAGCCATGCATTTATTCATTCATTCGTTACCTCATTCAAGTGTTTATTCATTCATTTACGCATTCATGTATTTATTCACTCATTTATTTATATTTTCATTTATTCAATAATTTATTCATTCATTCTTTTCCTCATTCATTTATTCATTGATTTATTCTTTCACTCTTTCATTTATTCATTCATTCATTATTTCACTCATTGAGTCACTGAGAAATATCCTTGAAAATCCCGATCAAAAAATTTCATAGCAAAATAGGCTCGTAAGTTCTGGATAAACTTTCTATTTCTACATGTTCTACGTTATAAGAGCTTTCCGATAAAGTTTGTTCCAAGCAAATCGGTCCGTTAGATCAGGATTTATATAGGGTTGAAATTTCCCCGTAAGCTCTGTGTTAATTTTTTGAACTGTTCAAAAATGAACAAAAACTGTTCAAATCAATATTTCACTCCGAGAACTCCTTTCAATAAGCTTGCAACAGGAACTTGGCTCTTGTGCCCAGAGTTTACAGAATTTGCTTCAATTTTGTCCGTAGGCGCTAATGTTAAAATTTTTTGAACTGTTCAAAAATTAACAAAAAATTGTTCAAATCAAAAAGTAAAATATAGAAATGAGATGTCCTCGCCGAGATCTTTCGAATGCAAAAAGAATTTTTCCAATCGGACAATTCGTTCAAAAGTTATTAGGGGGGGGGGGGGGACAGACCGACAGACAGACAGACCGACAGACAGACAGACCGACAGACCGACAGACACACTTTTTCCCCATCTCAATACCCTACTTTCAAATTTTTTATTTTTCAATCTTTATTTAATTACTTCACTTACTTTTACGGGAAAGTAGGCTAAAAAAGAAAGTAAAACACAATAGAAAAGAAAAGTATTTCTACGCAATATTTTTTAATCCTTGAAACATTTAAAATGGAAAAACAGGCTAATGGTTTCGTTCTTGCTTAGCAGCTTCATTAAATTTTTGGTAAAATATGAGTTGGGAGTTAATTCACAAAATAGAAAAACATATTTGAATGCGAAAAAATATATTTTTCCGGATTAAAGCTTAGTCTAAAATGATATTGTTATATTAATTTCTGTAAGTAAAATTTGTTCACAGCTAAATGTTTTCCTGATCAGTTTATTTTTATTCGAAATAAACGTGCTCTTTTAATATTTTAACGCTAATTGGTATTCCTTTTCTTACATTTTCGTTTGCACTTCATATTTTCATTGCAAGTTGTATTTTTTTTTATTCTACAAGGAAAAATGAGGCACAGCGGACCACTTTTCCACTTTTAATTTTTTTAACGAAAAAGAAAAAACGCTGTGCATTTGAAAAAAATACCCACATTCTTTAAACGTTTGTTGTCATGTCACAATTTTTTACAACAATACTTGCAATGCATTTATGAGTAGAAAATAAATTATGATAAAAAAAATGAATCTGACTTACTGATGCCGAAACATTTGGGTTTTCATTGATTAGAAAATTATTTTTTGAAATCTTTCTTTAAAAATTAATTTCCCAAAATTTTTGAGCTGATGTATTTTAATAAACTAATGTGTCCAGTAATATTTCGTAAAGTTTGGAGAAACCATACAATATTAGAAAGTTGCATTACTTCGCAAGTCGCAAGTTTTAAGTTGATAAACGTGCGCTACGAATTCATTAATTTTTTTGACCACGTTTAAATATGAATGTTTATTACGCAATATTAGAATCTTTCAGTGGTGTTACTCTCCTTTTAGTGTGTAAGAAGGTAATAGATAAGCATTGGTGCCATTTCAGGATGTAGAAGACTTTCTGTGTATTGGTTAAGGGAAGAAGTATTAGTGTGTACAACACAGGCGTGCTTTTTCTTTTTCTTTTTTTTTTTGCTCTTTTGGAGCAATTTTAAGGTTATTAAATTATGTCACATTGTTTAAAAAAAATCTCGGAACGTAAAGATAAGCTAAGAATATTTTGTTTTACATTGTCTATCCGCTATCATAAATTATAAAATTATACGATATGTATTAAACTATACCATCACAATTGTGTGATTGTTAGTTATATTATGCATAGATTGCATTCGAATTTTTTGAAATAAAACATTAATAAATGCGAAAGAATATATATATTTTAATTACGCACAAAACTGAAAACTATACCATTATTTTCCAAACACTATAGTGTATTTATGAGTTAGCATTGTTCTCTCATATTTAGTTTCTGCGCAAAAGTGAAAACTATTAAAAACATTGGTAATATTTTGTATGCATTTGAGATAAAATTAACTCGTGTTCTTATTTTTTTCTCTCTCCCCCCTCTCTATTTCTCTTTCTTTTAAGGGGCCCAACATTTCCTCATTTCCTTTACACCTGGAGCCTCAAACGACCTTAATCCGCCTCTGTACGTTTACTTCGTGAGAAATGTTCTCAGATGTCCCCAGATTATCTTCTTCGTTTTATGTGCTAGAAACAAGAAATAAGATCTACTGCGCATACATTTGTCTTCATTAAAATGACAAATTCTGATGTAATACAATATGATTTTTCTTTCAAAATTTTCTTATTAAAGCCTTCAAAAATACAAAAATGTTATTTTGTTTAGTTTATAATTGTTCCAGCATTTGCGGCTTTCTTTAATGTGAAGCAGGCAAACTTTTTTTGCTTGATACCAGAAAGGCAAATTCAAACGTCAAAATTATCGGAAGTGCATTGTTTTCTTGAGACAGACACGAACAACAATCGAACCAAAGACTTCGATATTTCATTATTGGTTTCATAAATTACTTTTTTCAGAATAGTTTAACTAAACTTTACATTTAATGACCATACAATAGCCATCAGATGTCTATCAAACAGACATCAAACTATTTGTCAATCCATTCACGTCGTTTGAAATATTGTACAAGAAAACAAGTAAATTTCCACCAGAAAATATCAATTTTTTTTTATATTCCAGTTTTCAATATCATTCAGTTTACTATCATTAATTATTTCCAATTATTGAATCACACAATTGGTCATTAAATTTTTAAGAAACGCTTTCTTTTCTTCTGAGGAAGTTACCTGAGGCTGTTGTTTTAACAACTAGAACTCGGTTCGTGTCCTTCATTCACACGTTAAGTGTTTTATGCACAATGTTCTGACAGGTCTGACTATAAACTTCAAGAATAATGAATATTATAATATTCATCAGACGCAAGCTATAAATGACGAATATCACTGTAGTTTATTTGACGTTATTTGGAATAGTTTAATAGTTGCTATATATGTTACAAAATTGCTATGCTTCTGTTTTTTCTCTTCATGTTTTGAACATATACTGCATTAAAAGCTTTTATTATTTCTCAGCTATAGGTTTCATAAACAATCACTAAAGCTCTAAGAGACACTTTTATATTATAGAAAAAATTAAGTTAATACTTTAATCTTTGCGTCTAAATTATGTTTTTTTTTTTTGAAATTCTACCTTTTTTTTTTTTTTTTTTTTGGCTGCAGTTGAACAATTATTGACTGATTCATTAGCCATGAAAGATAATAAATCATTTAAAAAAATGTGAACATCGAATAGCAAATAAACTGCAAAGAGTGTTGCGAATAAAAAATTCATTACAAAGTCAGGATTACTAGAAAAGTTAGTACTTAAACAAATGAAGCTTTAGTTTTTTTTAAAAGCATTTAATAGTAACATTGGGAACAGTTAAAATTGAGACCGTGGTAGCCTAGTGGTTAGGATGTCGAGCTTCGGATCGGAGGATCTCAGTTTCGATACCCGAGCCGCTGAAGACCCTCCATGCACACTTGGGGATACGTGCATGTAAAATCCGTGTACCCTGAAGTCCCGAGGCAGTTCCGAGGTTACCGGAGGGTGGAGGATTTCCCTTCCCTTCACTCTTAGGTTAAAAAAGGAAGGTGGCGTACTTTTGGTATCGCCATCTGGTGTCATCCAAGTACATAATGAGCCAAGTCGTACTTCCACCGTTGTGGTGCTCATCTATAAAACGGAAGGCGCTCCTTACTGACTTAATTCCTAGTCGCTCTGCGAAGGGGAGCTTGGATATCCAAGTGGCATTAGAAACAACAACAACAACAGTCAAAATTAAAACCTATTCTGTTCTATTTGATAATTTTAAATATTATGCTTCGGGTTTCTATTTATGAATGCCTTAAGCAATAAATCCTTATATACTATTAAAAAATACTACTGATGTTTATATTGACTTATTTGTTGTTAAATCAAGCATTCGATGAATTATTTGAAACAAAAATGTATTAATTTACAATTTCTCGCGGGCTCTATACTATGTGAAAGAATGAGGATCTAGTTTAACAGGCGCACATTTTTTCTAATGACTTGCATGTTCCACTCGTTTGTCTATTTCTTGCATGCAAGAAATAGAAAAAATATAAAAGTACACTTAGAACATTGAAATCTTTTAAGCATATCGCTGTTCTAGTTCAATACTGAGACATCTTAAAAAAAACAGCTCTAAGTAAGTAGTTCATTTTGTAACTAAACTCTAGTTGCATAGCTTAAGACAACAGTGTGCGGCTAGTATGTTGCCCAAATTTCCTTTTCCTTGGTACATTTCCTGAATACAGCGTGGAAAATAAATACTTAAATGCGTTTACTCAAAACAGCAGTCTTAATATGTGTTAGTGTTGAACTAGGGCAGCGATATGATGGCGTACATTTTTTAAGTTTTCAGAACTAGACTAACTAAAGCGTTTTCCTTGTTTTTTTTTAAATATGTGTTAAAGTGCATTAATAACAATATATTGTGTCTATGAAATATATAGTATGTCTATATGCATTATAATAGTAACCCAAGCTCGGTCTGTCAACAAGTGCAATAAAGAAGCAATTACGAAAATATTATATACACTGTTAAAAATTTCCGCAAGAAAATAGTAATATAACTAAGACTCGACCGATACATCAGCCTTGCCGATGCATCGGCGCCGATGGTTCAACAAAGTTGCCATCGGCCATCGGCATCGGCAGCCGATGTTAACTTTAGAAAAACATCGGCCCATCGGCCTTGAAAAACATCTAAAAACCGATGCAAGGCCGATGTTTTTCGCAGGGAAAACTTTCCAGAAAACATTCTGTCTTTAACTTTCTTTTTTCTCCATAGCTAGATTTTTATTTCCATACAATAACAGGCAGCGTCAGCACATCAGTTAAAAAAAACGAAAAAGTAATATCATTCTACAAAGTATTTGATAAAAAAATTCGGAAAAATAGTTTAAGCGATCGCTGCCCGAAAACCGTCATTATTAAAATTATTTCTCTTTGAGCAGGATGCTCGCGAATAGGATATGTTAAAGTAAAAGTAATAGAGGCTTCTTATGAGTGCTATTTGTTTTCCGCACTAGGTTAGTTGCCTCATTTTTGTCCGTTTTTCGTTTAATAATAACTTAGTGCATTAGATGTCATTGTGCAATAATATTATATTATCTGCTTTTAGTTTGTCATGTTTCTTATTATTCGAAACTGTAAACAATACAAAGTCAACTCAATCAAAGTACGATAATAATTTTAATTTTTACCAGTGCTAACTTTTTATTCTTAGCGTTTTTTTTTTTTTTTTTGCTTCTTCGATCCCACGTGTTACAGTTTTTCTGCAATTGTGCAGCAATCTCGTTGCATCTGGTTTTAGTGTGCGGTTATTCTCATTATTTCATTTTTAGTTTACAACATAGAAAAGATTGGTCAAAAATAAAAAAACATTTTCCAGTATAAATGTTTATTGATCGAAATTTTATGTGTCCAAGTTTCGACTTGCAATTTTTAAAAATTGAGTTCACGCGACATAGGATTTAATATCTTAATAAAAATGCAAAAATTTCTTTATTTTCAAAGATTGATCAATTCCTATTTTTTTCAAAATACATCTTAACTTTTTTTATACGATAATTATTTTAATTTTCCCCCGTTTATACTTCGTTCTTTAGCACATTTTTTTTTTTTTTGGCTTCTTTGATGCCACGTGTTAGACAGTTGACAGTTTTTCTGCTTCTGTACAACAATCCATTGTATCTGCTTTCAGTTTAGAATATTTCTTGTTGTCTTACTGTTACTTTACAACATAGAATGGGCGTTACTGCGAGCGAAATATTTTTACATTTTATTTTTATTTCAGAAAAAGAGCTATTTTTAGTTAAAAAACTTTCATAATGAAAAATAAACATCATTCCAGCTTTTCTTTTAAAAACGAACGGGGGGGGGGGGGGAGGGGGGAGGTAAGGAATTATGAAAAAAATCTGAGAGGAGGGGGTTGACAATTTCGTTAAAGATAGAAACTCACATTATTTGTTAGTCTGTATTATAACATCTGCATTCCTCTCCATGAAAAAAATAGGAAAAGAAAGTCAGATGCATTTGGCATTTGCAGTGCAGGTGTTATAAAGAGAAAATGTTAAAGGAAATGATCCAATAGTTATTGAGTTTTTTTTTTTTTGCAAAGATAAGAAAAAAGAAGTCCTCTCATATAGCATTTTAAATTTTTTTTAATCTCCAAATAGTTTAATTACTTTACTAGAATCGCGAGTGATTCTTTTTGTTTTAATTATTATATAAACTTTCCCCAAACAATTTTGAATAATGCATTTTCGTTTTTATAAACATAAAAATAAATAAATGATTTAAATGACATTTTTGACAAGCGTTCTACATGTTTTAATGGTTTAAAGCGAGTTTTTCTTCCATCGGCCATCGGCCGATCTCGGAACAATCGGCCAACAATCGGCATCGGCCCATCGGCCAAAAAATGCCATCGGTCGAGCCCTAAATATAACCGTTTATTTTATTGTTATTTTACCATATTTAATTACAAAAGTCGAATAACCATTAAAAAGATGGTACTCAAACCGTTATTTCGACTATCGCTATTTAACCGTAATTTCATGATAAACTTTTTAACAGTGTACGTAATTAGGGATGATGCTGAAGGAGCTGAAATGGATATCATATCTGAATGGGTTAAGTGAAGAGAAAGGATGTTTGTATGGCTATTAAAAAAAAGAAAGTAAATAAAAATAAATAAATAAAATCGATTATCTCGATGATGAATTTGAACAAGTACAGCAGCTTTGATATGGGTTCGTGGAAAATTTTCTTATCCATTTCATAATCTTTCACTCATGACCAATTCGTTGTAGTAAAGCCACTAGACCAGAGGTTTCCAAACTTTTTTTTCTTGTGGACCACTTTCAAAGTTTTACTATTTTTGGTAGACCCCCTGCTGCTACATTTCTACTGTATTTCCAAAACTCCAAAAAAATATCACCCCAAATTGGGGGTGTTAAGAAGGAAAAAAAAGTAGCACATTTTCTTGTGTCCTATTTATTAAAATAATACTTGTGGTTATTATTACAAACATTTACTATGAACATTTATTATTACAAACAATCAACAATCGACAAAAATCAACAATGAACTCTGAAATGTAAATAGTCATTCTTTTAATGAGACGGATGTACTTGATGAATTGACATCAAATTATCAATATTTATCTTCAGTTTTGTAAGAATTAATCTCAAATCTCCCCGTTCTGTGATGTTCAATCTGCTCCTTTTTTTTGTTAACAGGTTGGTAACGTCAATAAAACTTCTTTCGACAAGATATGACGAGGGAAACGCTATCAAAAATTTTCTCACAATTTCAGACAGCCCAGGATATTTTTCGGGGATTTCTGCCTGCAGCCAAAACTCAAGTGCTGAACTCAAGTAGCTCCTCTTGTAATACCACATTCGCCTCTTCCGTTTCATCAAATGGGGTTACAATCCATGGTGGTATTCCCATCGTCAGAATATCTTCAAATCTATTTTTGAAGTCATCATGCAGGGTATTTAAATGTTGAGCGTATGTCTGAATATTCTCATCAAGACATTCTATCTGTGACAAGTGCGGAAACTGGGAGAATTCGTCCCGACTAATATTTTGCTTCATTAATTTCAATTTACCAAGAAAAGCCGAAATTACACCCTTTGTTTTTATTAAATTCAGGCTGTCCCCTTGTAACTGCAAGTTAACGTGATTGAATTTTATGAACAAATCTGTTAAGTACGCAATGTCCGCTTTATATTTGATCAGATTTTCTTTTAAATCTGGTGCTTTAGTTTCCAGACACTCTATCACTGGTTCGAAAAATAAGTAAAATCTTGATAAGCATGCACCTTTCGACAACCAGCGTACTTCAGTATTGTAACAAGATGCTTGTTACATCGCGCGTATCTAGTTATTTTAACCGAATACTTTGGTTATTCGCTTAGATCTTGGTGACAAGCCATTGCATTTTTATTCACGGTTCTTTCGGATTAACCGCTAGGCGTAACCACGACTTGTTACCTCTTTTTTAATTGCCTACGCGATCAAAAATTTTATACCATTTTATTCTTTCGAAACACCATTTTAAATTATTTTTTTAATTAGTTTTTCTACCCCATAGTTACCCTTTAACCACTGTTTATTTTCCACTTGGTTCCGTCGCTTTTCGACTTTACAAATTCAAATAATTTTAAATATGCGACGGGAACTATTTACTCTCGCGGATTAATTCTCCCCTTTTTGCGCCTTGCAAGTGTGCTATGGCTGACGAATTCTGCTTTTCCCTGGCATTACGACTGGTAGCGTGTGTACTTGTATGACGCGAACCCGGGGTTGGGGGCTTTTCGCCTCTTCTCCGGGTAAGCAACCGTTATGCCATCAAGTTTTATTTTAAAGTGTTTTTAAGCTAACCAGCCCAACAATCGTTATAGATTTGTGTATCACCATGTCTTCTATGTGCTTTTGATCACCTGATATGAACTTCACTTTGTTCGCTTACGGAAACATCAAGTACAGCATAGGCGATGTTTGCCTTTTAACAAGTTTTTGTTTTTAAATGTCAATGTGAGTTCGGCATTATCCTTTATTTAATCAAGTCATATTCTGGAGCCGACGGGCTTCCATTACCTAGATCTGCAATTTAAAAAAAATGGAAGTAAGTGGAGAGAGCAGCTCCAGAAAAAATCGGTGCTTAAATAAAAACCGTTGAAAACCACGCCAGCTAACGGTACAAAAAAAACGTTATTTTTTATCGCCATCTCGTTCCAGAACGGGTTATCATCAAATCATCTTCAACGGAGACTTGCAAAAAAACGATTTGATTAAATTTCTCCAAAAGTGACTTTCAGAACTTTTTTCATCTTAGTACGAAATTTTTAAATACAGTGTGCAAGAGCTTGAACCTGAAACTAGATGATGAGCGGTGTCTATTTTCTACCGATGACTCCGCCTAACAACCAATGTGAATGCGTTTAGTATGTATGAATTTTGTACATATATATATATTTATAACAGATGCAATATTTTCAGTTATAAAGGTTTTGATGATTTACTGAAGTAAAAAAATATAAGTAGTTGGTATACCAATTTAATTAATTTTTTACTATGCCTAATATGTAAAATAAAAGTATTTATTCAGAAGTACATCATAGCTTTGGTATTATTTGATAATTGTCTGATCGTATATTTGAAATAGTTTGATTGAATTATCTGCCACTCTAACTTATGATATATAAGTACCAGTTTGGCATAAATGCTTTAACACATTTTATATCTTAACACAACGCAATATTTTTTAGTAAACTAACCACTATACCCCACCATAAGTATTCAAGAGCTGTCGTTGGAAATCTTCATCATTTTCATCGCACAATAGTGCAAATAAACGGGTATTCAAGCATTGCTTCTTATTTTATTAACTGCGTTAATCACAAATTGAAGCGATTGGTGCAATCTATCGCTCAAATTTTTCGCTACAAGGTGTTGTCGGTGGATGACACAGTGAATTGCAATTAGTCCTGGTATTATTCTTTTAAGATGGCTTATAAACCCACGATATCGCCCGAACATGGCAGGAGCTCCATCTGCTACCACCGAAATAAATGGAATAGATTTTTCTGTAAAAAAATCACTCAGGACATTAAATATCAATTCGCCTATATTGTCCGACTTCAAAGTTTTTGCGAATAGCAGCTCTTCGTGGATTTCTTCGTCCATAACAAATCGAACACATGTCAATAATAATGCTTCATTACCAGGCAAAATAGACTCGCCCGATTGAATAGAAAAATGAGTGGTTTGCAAATAATTACACAAGAAGCACAATAACGTTTTGTTCTTGGCATTCGTATTTAGACTAATGTAGATTGCAAGCACAGCGCAAGTCGCATTTCATACCTTTGCAGATCTGAACAAGCATCCCGGACGAGCAGGCGCGCGGGCGGCACTTTACAAGTCTCGACATGTGGTGTACACGTGTACTATTATCTATTGTTCTATTCAATTCTGTGTTTGAACTGAGTCCCCAATATTTTTGAGTACCTGCCTAGTGAATAATGCTACCTGCCTACGTTGATAGGTAAATCCAAGCCAAAATTTTTGTTCTTTATTATGAAAACCAGAAAATTTTTCGTGGACCCCCACTTACAACTTGTGAACCCCTGTTTTCTTTTCACGTCTACGTGGACCACCGTGTGGTCTCCTATGGACCCCTGGGGGTTCACCTGGACCACTTTGGGAACCTCTACACTAGACCATGAGAGTTTTGCATCAATGATCGCTTTTTAGCAGTCATGTTTTCAATTAGCAGTTTTTCATTTCGTTAAAAAAAGAACCGAAAAGTGTTTAGATGAATTACATATCTAAGAGAAATGTGAACTTCTTAAAACTAGTTCTGAAGCACTTGTCTTTAATAATATGAATTGGTTTAATCAAGAACAGTTCTTAAAGTTTATAAAATAAAGTCCATTCACTTTCTTTGTCCCAACAGTTTTATAAGAATTACTTAAAAATTAAAACGATTTTAAGGCCAGTAAGAGTACTAAATCTACAAAGCGTAAACAATTCAATAACGTCATTAATTAGTACATTAATTAGTACTTTTATTTTTTGTCTTTTGTTGACATTTTCATCTACTCATAATGAAACTGCTAAGCCATAGTGAAGAGAAAGAAAAAAAAAAACACCCCCAGATTAAGAAGATTGCTGCTGTAAGCATGAATGGCACAGGTGCGTCTTTTTACTTATATAGTAGCTAAATTATAGGTTTTATATATTATTCCATGAAGATGTGTACATACATTAGCATGCAAGATATTTTATAATTAGGATTTTCACGGAGGCATTCTCTCCAAAAAGACAACGTTACAATTGTTTTGTTAAACCACTTGACGTAATTTTTGAAGGGAAGAAGAGGCTTTTGTTTCTCTCAAAATGCGAAGTACCTTGTATAGTACCTAGAAACCTTTTGGTACCCGAATGAGCGATGCTTATGCAGATACTGGAAACATTGCTACTATATCATGAATTTACCAAGTCTTTATTTTTTACTAATGTTTTAATACTTAAATAAATAAATAAATAAAATTGCCGTTAACAGTAAGGTATTAAAAAAAAACAAGTTTTGATAGATACGTAATGCCTTCTGTTGCATGACAATTTATTAATGAATAAATAAAAGCAAAAATTATTACATTTCATAGTTTGAACTGTCCTGTATGCACAGCCTCTACTGAAGAGTAAAAAATAATTTCAATACATTTCTGCCATCGGTGAACCCCAGGTAATCAAATTTCATTTAAAAAAAAAATAGCTTTTGCTTCTTGAAGCATGATTTAAAAACTATTGTAACTTCATTCAAGACTTATAATTTGAAACTACGTTGGTTGTCTTTCATGGGCCCCATAAAGGGAAACCTCAGAAGAGAGCATATCAAAGCCGGAGAGTAATTTAAGCACGCCTCAGATGGGTCCAGAAATCCTTGATAAATTTCCTCTCGCCCTTGCGTCTGCTTGCTTCTGCGATTTTATCTACGGTCAATTGCTTGGAAACACAAACACTTCTTATATCAGCAATTATTCGTTGAGCAGATATAAAAGAGGCGTTCAATACATCAATCACATTCTGAAATGTAACTCTCCTCGAATCAGTTGATCAGCATCAGCACATTTGCGATTTGCATCTGTGATTGATTACCGTGGTCGGCCGCTTGTTCCTCGTTTTATCTGCAATTTCCATATCCAAGTGTTCAAACTACTCAATCCAACGCCGCACATAGCTAATGTCCATTATAGCGTCCCAAAAACATTCTATGAGCGATTATGTATTTCCTTTTGTGGCGTACGGCCTCCTTTATCCAGAAATTCAATGATTACTTTTCTATGCTTCAGATCTATGGCTCAAATTCAGGGGTGGCCAACCTCTTATATGTCATGCATCAATTTCTTTATATTCAAGTTCAAATGGGCCACACAGCTACAATTCTTTTTTAAACTTCTCACCTTGTAATTGGGATTGACAAAGAGAGATCTACCTCTTTTAGGTAAAAATCTCAAATGCGCAACTAAATTGAATGAGTAAAAAAGAACGCATTTGCTCAAGCCTACATTTAAACTGCAGTAGAACAATTACTGTAGTACTATACTAACGAAATACTTGACGAAAATATATTTAGGGCAACAGGATGACAACTGTTGTATACCTTTTCAAAGGGAGGGGGCAGAAAGGAAGTAAAACAAACTTAGAAGAAATGTTCACGTGCGATAGGGGGAAAAAGTTCGCTGAAAGCTTTACTTTTTGTTGCAGTTTCGACGGCGTTTTTCATCTGTCCAGAAGTATCTGGCATCGTCAGTTGCAACACTTGTAATCACCCAATGTGCCACGCGTTGGCCACTCCTTCTATAATGATTCAACGTGAAAATGATATGATTATGAGGTAAAAACCTGGTGGAATTGCGCGGTCGGAGAGATGGCGCACTTGAATTTTTCTATGGAAGGGGAGGTGTAAGAGCACCACGATTTCAGGTAGTTGTATAGCCACAACAACAGTGTCTTCTTTAATTCATAAGTTTTTTCGCTGAAAATGTATGACAGAACGTCGTTTTTATTGTTTGCTTTCCAAATGAAGGGGCTTGAATTTTCATTACTGTTCCTCTAATTTTCATTGTGATGTGAGTCCTGAAAGATACTTTCAAGCAAACGCCTTTTCAACTATTTTGACAATTTACTTGCAGCTATCATTAATATAATCTACTTATTATCGAAAGCCATTTCCCATGCGTGTAAACTACCCATGTGCGCCATCTCACCCGCCCTATAAGAATTGAAGCGAAAAATAAGTATTTTAGTTTTATTATAGCTGTCGCTTTAAGTTATAGCTTAACGACAAAATAATGATGGTAATGCACACAGAAAAAATGTGGTCTATAATATTCACCAAAATTTTGGTAAAAAAATTAACGTTTTCATTCTTTTTTATCAGGTTTTCCAATTGTGCGCCAGCTCTATCGGCTTTACTTTATATAAGCAGAGTAAGGTTATCCCTAAAATTTCATGAACATGTAGTTCAGTAGTCATAAAAGACAAAACATTATACAGGTAGAGGCACGAATTTTTGATCCGAACATTTACTTTCAATAATTTCGAACTTTTACAAATCTGTTTTAATTCGAATTTGAATTTTGTTTCTGAAGTATTTCAACTTTATTTCAGAACAAATTTTCATACTTTGATTCGTTATAAACAATAGACTGTATATAAACTATATTAACCCCTTAACAGTCGGATAATTTTCAAGAGAACAGCAACAGAAGCGCCTATTCTTCTCAAGAAAAACATTTAAAAAAATGTTTAATCTCTAATTATACAAAATAAACAGTTTGATACTATCATCTAGTATGTAAGAAAAGAAAAAAAATCGGGATTGAGGAGTTGTTTTTTTTTAATGTTTCGGTGCGCTACTTTTGAACACTCTAGCCCGTGATTTTGACGGGAGCGAGAGTTAAGGGGTTAAGAAGTACTAGTTGGGCTATAATCAGTTTGAGATATGCTGGAATTTATTTTAGTCATAGTAATGTGAAACAAAACATTCTTGGCCATTTATTAGAAACTAATGTTTTGCCCATCATGGAAAAAAAGTATTGATACATTTGTTGATTTACTAAACGCATGTACTTTCTTGTTGCTTTTCAATGAATTAATACTGAGTTTATTTGAACATAGCGACTTTAAGAAGTAGCCGACTTAGCCGTAATGAAACTGATCCATACTTATTAAGTACATCTATGTTCCCAATAAAGGACAGTCGGAGACATGAAATATACTTTAAAATTTATCTATTATATGTTGCTGTATTTTTCTTAACCATGTTTTATGTTGGTATCCTTACTGCATTTTATTCAACGAAACGCATAAAAAGTTAGATAAATTTAACAGGAAAAAAAATCCAACTTATTCAACTTGAATTTTGTGATGTCATTATTGATTTATCATGATAATATTAACATGCAGGAGCTATACACTTTTTATTTATTTTTATTTGTTCTCAGTTTTGCTTAATGTACTTAATGTCTTCTGAGGGGAATTAAATCGAGTGTCTTTTGACTTGTTGACCGTGTTTGGGTACATGACTGCAAGACTCGACTATAGATAGGACACAGGTGTTTTAACACTGCATCTACGTTATTGTTTGTTTGTTGCTAGGTAGAAACAATAATCTACAATTTCCACTAAAAGAAGAATTTTATCCCAATTTGTTATGTAGTTATCAATAAACAAACAATGTTGCACATTTTTGTGTTTATTCCCGCAGTTTGTTTGTTTCACTAAATATCTTACTTTGCAACCTTTGTCTTAAAGAAACTGTTAAGATGTAAAAGAGAAAGAAAAATAAGCGCATTTAAGCAAATAAAAATAAAAGAAAAACGATATTTTATAAATGGGCAGTAGATGGGTCTTTTGCATGGGAAACTTGAATTAGATATAACATTGCAACGCACAAACTTCCACTGCCAAAAGTGTTTTGGATTTACAAGGAACCTCTTTATTAGTGCTAAAAAGTATTTGTGTGTGCATGCATTAAATGTTCAGACGAATCTGCCAAAGCCACGGTTATGAAATTTGGCTCACCGCTAAAGGTGGACAAAAAGGCGAGACAATACACTTCAAATCCCTAACTTTAAAGTTTAACATATATATATGTTTTAATATTTTGGTCTTTTATGCCTGGATTTTGGCGTGTATTTCGTTTATTACTTCTGATGCTTTTAAAAGAGAAATAACGTATCAACATATAATATTAATAGATCACTATTTCAATGAAGTGTGCTTTAAAGGTGTAACATAATTAAATATTAAAACAAAAAGGGTGCATTCGAGATTGTAAGTTTTTTCTACGTTGTACGGTTTTTGGAATTTTTTGAAATGTGTGATGCACGGATACGTGCCTTAAAAAAAAGAAAAAAAACTTTTTACGTTTGAATATTTGTAATAATAATTTTACGGCTTTACGACACTCAAAAGGTGGGGAACGGGCACCGCCGTTTAGGTATTGTTAGCATTTAATGAAACAATAGACCTTTACTTCTTCAAATATGATTTCATTGATTATGGCATTTCTAAAGAATTTATCGTTTGCTGAATAAGTTTGGTTTATGCACAAAAACGTTCTTTTTCAGCTATATTTCTTATCAGTTTGATGCTAAATATTAATTAATAAACGTTAAAAAATGTACACTTTTTTTTGTTCATTTCACGACATATTTGCAAATAATTCGCAAAAAAAAAAAAAAAAAAGAAAAAAAAAACAATTCAGTAATTATTGTTTTTTATTGCGATAATTTGTTTTTTATTCAGTACTTCTAAATAATGTCGGGAAGTTATAGGATTGAGTATATCACTTCAATGAGTCATAGAACCCTCATGTCTTCCATATTACTCACTCATTATTACAGTTTCCACGCTTCTTAGAGATTAGATATATCGTGGGAAAATATGTGAAGGAAATGAACTTCATCTCAAATCTGAAAATTGTTTTCCAAAACACTCCTGATAGTGACTTTTAAAGATGTATATAGGGCGTTAAACAGTTAGGTAAAATATGTATACACATATTTTCAGCGCGTATTTCCTTGGAATAATTTTTCTTCATTACTCTGATTAAGTTTATTACTTCATGTTATGAGTCATATAGCACTCATGTCTTCCATATTACTCACCTATACATTCTCAAAGATTAGACGGAGTGAACAGATATGAATTAAATAGACTTCATTTCAAATCTCGAAAGTACTTTTCAAACCATTTCCAGATAGTGACGTTTCAGAGACATATTTGGGTAAAACGAGTTAGGTAAAAAATGTACAAAAATCTTTTTAACCTACATTAGTTTTTGACTACAAGTTTATTTTTATTACTTAGAAATAATGTTGGGAGTATTTTGAATTAAGTTTATTGCTTCCATTTTACTTACCCATACCGTTTCGACGTTTCAAAGAGTTCAGATACGTGAAAATATGTGAATGAAGTGAACTGTTTTACAAAAACAACTCTAGATAGTGACGCTCTAAAAGATGGATTATTCCAGAAAAACAGAGCAGCTTTGACGCATTAAATAGCCATATTTTCTGGAATGTTTGCATTTTATTGCCGTAAATTAAAAGTGAAAGTATCATCAGTGAAATAACGTTTGGGAGGAAAGTGTAATTCAATGGCACGCAGCCTTGGAATTCCCATTCGGAATAAACACGCGTGGAAAGATTACGTCTGACAGTTTCAGATATGCCTTGAATTTAACAGATTTGTGTTAGATGCTGAAAATGAGAAATTAGGTCATGTAATTTAATTTGTACTTAAAAAAAATTATCAAGGAAAAAAAATATTTTCGTTGTGTTTTATCTTTGCTGGTTAAGTAACTAACTATTTTACTTCTTATTATCATTCTTTGCGTATTATAATATACATTGATTAATGAAGATATTAGCACAATCGCTTGCCGTTCCAATGAATCAATCATACATATAATTAAAATATGTTCGCGTCTGTCTGTAACCACACCTTTTCCGGACTGTCTGTGTGTCAGGGGTCGGGACAGGAACCAACGTATTAGAAGCCATTTGCCTGGTCGCATCTCTCCAACGATTTAACCTGTCGGAGATAGGGTGCCAGCTACATTTTCTCCAGACTGTCAGTTATCGAGGCAGGTACCATTGTGTTATGGGTGTCTTGGAAAAGCTATTTAACACGCTCAGTTAGAAATAAAGATAAATAATTCAGCACACATAAATCGTATTAAGAGTATGTTTTTTATTTTATTGTTCATTATTTGTTCATTTTCCAAAATCTATGTCATTTTGCAGTTAGTACTGAATTGGAAAATGAGTGATTTTCATAAATATATTGTATGGCGAGAACCTTTCTGACTTTTCTTGAGCTTTTGGCACCGGGAAAAGTCTGCCTCTCATCGGTGCTGTACGTTGGCTGCGGCAAAATGGCATCCCTTATCAGCGACCTAACTGTTTAACGCCCTATATACATCTTTATAACGTCACTATCAAGAGTGTTTTGGAAAACAATTTCCCTATTTGAGATAGTAGTGTGAGCAGGAGCTTTGTCCTAGTAAAGCTTCCAGAGATTGGCAGTCTCCTGTAGTTTCCGTTTGACAGCTCTGTGAAGGCGCTCAGGGTATCCTTGTAGTTTTGTCTTTTTCTGAAGTGACAAAAACTAGAAAGTAGCGTGTGGCGTAATTTCAGTTTTTCACTGCGTCAGAGCTTTGACACAACTGCCGCCCGGTAAGTTACTTAGTTTACAACTCGTATTACAAATCGCTCTACTGGGACAACCGCATCAAGCGGGAGGTAGTTTCTTTACTTAACAGCTAAATCTTGTACATTGCAAGGAAGATGTAATCAGTAGTTATGCATTGTTAGGTATTTTTCTCTAGTTATAGTATCTTCTTTGCGGAAAGGTACAATGGTACACTTTGGTTTGAAATTTTTCTGTAGCCTAATTTTCCCCATAAATTTCAACTAGTAGGTTAGAAAGCTGGAAAATAATTTTTGTTATTGAGATAAAACATTACTTCTTCTTTAACAATTGAATCAGTTTCTATTTAATTTCAAGTATAGGATTTCATATCTAAATATCTTCGGAAATCACCGGGAAAAATACTATTAATTTCATGGTTTCGATACCACACAATCAAGAGTCACATAAACTCGAATTTAAAGAATTACTGGACTGTTTTCCCGTTGTATGAAGAGACTAATAGACCTAGAGGAAAGGAAAAGTCTTAAAATTTAAAGCTCACGGGTTGCTTGTTCGAATTTTCTTTTGTGGAAGCAGAGGATGGTACCTGGTCTTTTGCAACATTGAAACAGTATTGACTCCTTCTATGTTACTATATGGTTAATGGGAAGTACGGCATGATAACCGTAGTATAAAACTGTACTTCACAATGGTATTATCAAAGGAAATCCGGTTTATTTTAAAATGTTTTGAAGTTAATGCTGTTCAGATGACTCAATTATGCTTGTTGAGATTAGTAGTTGTATTATGAAGGTTTACAGTACACTGCCAGGTATTTCCGTTGCTATCACCGGATTTCTTGAAACATAAGACTCCTTTTAACTGCTGCTCATTGTTCTTTTTCGTAGACATGATCATCAGGTTCGAAAGATAAGCGAATTCAGAGATAATACCGGAAGTTGTTATCAGGTGAGGAGAAAATTTAGAAATCGATTTCATCAATATATTGGAATAAAGGTCAATATCTAGTCTACTGTATTCTCCTATATAGACAACAGAAGATTAATGCAATAACAATACTGTCGAAACCAATACATTGTGACATTGTATGGAATAAAAGATTGTATTAAGTAATCAGGACAGGGGCTAGAAATTTACTATAGTATTTTTAGGTATTGTTCTATAACATGCAATCGTTGTAAATTATCTCATTAGCCCTCTCGTCACCGAATTATGAGAAAATCAGAAAAATTAAATTTCCTACTACTGAATGTGTATACAATGCCACCTCAAATGATGTGCAATTTTTTTTTTCAAAGATTACCCTTCCTGCTTTTTTTACGAAACTCATATGATGGTCATTAAATCAATCAAATATAAAAACAGTATTTTCTATTTATAAATTTTGTTTCATTCTTGTATACTCATTACATATTTTAAATATAATTATATAAAGGGTATATGGCTAAATTCTGTGAATTACAAAATTCCAAATAAATGTACAATTGATTAATGACACATATTTATAAATTAATTATTGTGGTAGTCATTTTAAGGTGTTGAATGTGTTATACATGAATAAGAGGTATTACCGAGAAAAATAAAGATGAACTTTCTAACTTTTTAACTCAAAATATCATATAAAGTAGGAACCTCATAGGAGGGTCAGGGTGACGAGAGGTATTACCGAGCAAAATAAAGATAAATTTTGTACCTTTTCGGTCCAAAATATCATATAAAGTAGGAGCCGCATATGAGGGTCAGGGTGACGATAGATATTACCGAGCAAAGTAAAGATAAATTTTGTACCTCTTTAGACCAAAATATCATATAAAGTAGGAGCCTCATATGAGGCTCAGGGTGACGAGAAAGCTAGGAAGATAATTGTAGCATCACACATCCGAAATATTATGCGAAATAAAGTTTGATAGTACGAGGTTGTACACGGGAAAAAAACCACCGCAGGTTGTGATTCTGAGATTAAAATATATATGCAGGTATTGACCTTGCATGCGTATATTTATTATTTTTTTGTTACATTAGGCAGTTCGGGGAAGACGACAATGAAAGATTCATTTTCATTTGAATCTCCAGGGTTCCCACCTGTTAGAGGGAGAAAAAAATTATTTCCAATCTCGTATCCGCCTGTAGCTACTTGCATGACGCATGAAAACGAGTTAAGTCAGAAAATGGTTTCTGCGGGGTTGGTTCTTTTAAATATTGCTATTTCTAACAACTACCTGGTGGCAATAATTTTCTCGTATCGATTAACCTCAAAAATAATAATCGTCAAGCAAAATAATTAAAAATAAAAGCTTCATTAATCATACTATATATATATATATATATATAAACCTTGCTCTTAGGTTTTCACGAATCATTAAAGGTTTTCAATATATCTTTTAAGTATGACACAAAAAAAAGTATGTTTTTCTAATCACTAATTTGTGTTATTTCATATATATATGAATATATATATATATATATATGTTTAAACATTATATAGTTTACTTTTTGTTATGTATTTACTTAATGTTTTAATTGTCTGTATCGTGGTTCGGTTTGTAAATGCAATAAGTTTGTAAAAATAAGCTATTAGAACTTAGACTTTCATCACTTTTAATTATTTGTAAAATTCTTGGCTGCATCCTGAAGATGCGAAAATACCACGCTGCTAAAAATCAGGAAACCTTTTGCTTTCGAAATTTTATTTAATATATTAGATTTCAAGGTTTAAAAGTATAAAGAGAACAGTTGAAGGAAAGAAAAATATGCTATTCTTAAATATTAAATACTATTAAAAATATTCACAATTTCTTGAATAACAGATGTGGAATAAATAACATTTTGCAAAGTTTTGCACTTAGTTATTTTTAATGATTATTTAATTTAGTTTGTATTTGTCATTCTGATACTAGTTTTAGCTATCGTTTTTTGGAAGTAGAATTATGTGAAGCGAATATTTTTGACATCGAATGTTGCATTTTGGGAGTTAAATTTTTCTAATAATGTACCTAATTTGGATTGATTTTGTTGATCACATTGGGGAAAAACGATAGAAAAAGTCAGAGAAAGAGAAAAAAATAGTGCTATACTTTTTGGCTTTTTTTGTTAACTTTTGAAAGCCCTTGAGCATGTAAAGTAACCTCCACTTTCTTTTTTCTGGATGTAAATTATTATTTAATTTTTGAATATACTTGAAAAATCATTTAAAAGGTAAGATTTTGATCGATCCCATAAAAAAAGACAGCAAGAGAGAAGAGCTATACTTTTGGTTTACGTTTTTCAAGCTTTTGAAGTCCTTGAGCATGCAAATTTTCCACCATGCTTTTTTTTTATTTAAAGGGAAAATAAATATTTTATTTTCAGTAACTAAAAATCGTCAACATTTTAAATGATATATGTTCATTTGTTCAATTCCGTCAGGTCAAATAAGTCATGTAAATTCATGTACAAGTACAAAGGTAAATTGTATCAGTTAAAAACCACACACATTGCTAAATAATAGGAAATCATTTGTATTTTCTCACTCACTTTGTGAATCACGCGCGGCTTGTTTTGAAAACCTTGACTCCTGATTGGCTAAGCAATCGGTCGAGGAGTTTGAAGGCAGCGATATCATTGGTCAACTAGTTTTCGTCTACTCTGAATCCCTCCTAATAAAACTGACGAGCACGCGAAAGTTTAATTCATTTCGCCGGTTTTGTTTAGCGGATGATCGCTCTGTTCTCATTTAGCTACAAAGAGCGCAACTTGCTCTAGATGCGCAAAGTTTTGAGTTTTTATTCTAAACGCTATTTATAGAAGTAGTACGGTTTCCAAAGCAGTAGGAGAATACATAAAATCTTTTGCTGCGCAGATACGTTAGAATTGTTTCAGTTGAAAAACATTGAATTTTTTGTGCGCTTTGATATTTTTATGTCAGTTTTTCTTTCGACGGGAAACTCAACTGGAAAAACATGGCTAATAATAATGATAACTCTACAATGACTGAAAGTGTTTCTAATTTAGATATGACGTCTAGGAAAGCTCTTCTTCAGTATCTTGTCCGGTGAGTAAATATTATGTCTTTAAGTTAAAGCACCGTCCGCTTTGTATTTTCTTCCTTGAAGATAAATTTCAATTTTAGAGAGTTTTGGATTTGTGTGCTCTCGTTTGTTAGTTGCCTACAGATTTATTTTTATTGATTTAAAGGTGTGTATGTATTTTTGGTGTCAATAGAGGAGCCTGAAAACACATATAATTATTCATTATGAGTAGTTCAATTTTGGAAAGTTTAAAGAAACGAAGTTATCTCGTTTAAATTTGAATTACTGTTTTAAAGTACTTGTGTTCAACTAAGTATAGGTACTTGTTTGCAAATAGACATTAACAAATGTTTATACTGAAATTTTATCAATGTCAGTATAGAAAAAAAATTGTTATTTTACTATTAAATTTTACTGGATTGCGCAATGAGGTAAGATTTTAATGCACAAGATTTAATGCATATAATTTACGACGAACTAGTTAAAAAGTAATTAATACATACAAAAGTAGAGTGAAAGCATCATAATAATAATTAAAAGAATCAAGAGTCAAATATTTTTAGTGCTGTTGGGTTTTTTTTCCTTCCATTTTTAAAATGAAGTAAATTTCGAATAATGAAAAAAAAACAAAAAAAGCCTAAATTATGCTAAAACTATTTTGCTGGAGGGGTCCTAGAAACTCCTTCTGTTTTGTCTTTAGTATTTTTTTGCTTACACAGCTAGTGAAGATTTTGCAAAAATTTCTTACACAAAGTCTTTTTGTAATTTAGCTACCTATTCAAGCTTCTACTCTAATATTTTATGCAGTTTTTAATTCTATATTTTTGCCAGCTTCATATTAAAGTTCTATACTAATTGTTATTACTATCGAATGGTTAATATTAGCAAAAACTGTAAAAAATCTTCCGAAATAGGTGAACGATTTAATTTTGACCCAATATAAAATAATGACAATTGTTGATGCTAAAATTTATGCCCATTGGACGAAGAATTATAAATTAGGCTTCTAAATAACTTGAACATGTTTTTAAATATTTTTCTTATTATTTTGCTGTGTGTAAGCATACATCAAATTACATCTTTAAGAAAGTAAATAGGATATAAATGAAGTATGCGATGTGCTGAAGGTAGCGTCTTTATCATTAACGCTAGTACGTTGAATCCGACATTGGTAGTTCCGACGCTGGTAATGTTGGTCTGACCGGAATCTACATAAATAGAAATGTCTTAGACATTGTCCTTAGCAGTATTTGCAAAGCTGAAATATTGAAAGCAGTCTGCAAACTGACAATTTTTTTTTTGTTGCTGTTGCTTCCGATTTGACGTTAATTGTTATAGCAATTGAATCGTTTTATGAGATGTGTGTAGAAGATTTTGGAAGAACTTTTTTTTTTCTTTTTCCGAGTCACTATAATTAATGTTAAATTTCAGTGCTTATACTTATACATGTAGGCTCTCTCTCATCTGGGTTTTCTGAATATTTAATAAAAAGCCTTAAGTACATACAAGCTCTATAATTTGTTTCTACATCTGAGAAAATATAATGAGCAATTTTCCTTATAAGAAATGTATATTCAAAATTATGCCCTCCTATGCAGATTTTTTTGTTGATTTTAAAGGTGAAGGTTTACTCATTTTATCCAGTCAACAGAGAAAAGTGTGATTAAACGTAGATCTGTAAAAGAAAAGAAAAGTTTTAATAACTAAAAATTTATCGTCAACAGCAATTTGCTTTTGACATTAAGTGTTCGGAGTCGTTCATTTGCACGTTATTTTTTTATCACAAAGTTCAAAACGTATTTATTTTTATTTAGTATTAATGGTAATGTGTTAATTTATGTTAAATTAAAATGTTAATGTTATTATTACTCAATATTTAAAAATTAACATTAACATTAATATTCAAAAGAATTAAATAATAATGTTTGATTAGTAATATTTAAAAATTAATTATTTATTCCAGATTTTTATGGTAGTTTAACCCACAAAAGCCCTCATTTTTCTGTATTAAATTTTATTATTATTATTTTGCTTTTACATTGAACTTGCACGGACTGAAAATCCAAACACGACTCAGTCCGCTAGTGCTCAGCCAGCTCATTTAAACCAGGCAGAAAGAAATACTTGAAAAAAAAAAATATTTTTTTTATATGTTGATATCTAATGTGTAGTTTAATTCATTCATTTCATGTGTTCATCGCATTTTCTTTCTGTTAAGAATAGCTCGGAGAATATTTTTCCTATTAAACTTACTTGAAATTTTCACGTTCATTATCATAACGTAGAAGGTGCCTGCCTCCACTCAATTGCTCTAAAAAATTTATAATAAAAAAAACTTGAACAATTTTTCTTTACAAATACATAATTTCCTATATTAAATGAACTCTGATTTCATTCAGAGTAGACGCAGTGTCGGTAACTTTTGGTAACTGAACCTAGTCGATTATTAACTGGTCAAAGAATTTATTTTGTAAACAGCGAAGTTGTGTAAAATTATTTGAATGTTCTTTCTTGTCGGGGCTATTGGTTTAGCTTAACTGCTAGGGAAAAAAAGTGAAAGGAAGGTGGGGGGGGGGGGGGGGGATATCAATATCAGGTCCTTAGCATGATTAAATTCTGACGACAAAAGTAACCCTTGGTAATACTTAATATTAGACCCGTGCATCAACTTCATTTTGTTCTAGTTGCAAGAAAAGTTTTTTTTCTTGTTGCATGACAAATTTTGCTTTTTAAAATAGATTTTGAATATTTCTATCAAAACATAACTGTGGGCATTACTAAATCTACAAAGAAATTAAAAGTTAGATTTTAATGTAGTATAATATTTCAAAAATAATAATAGAAACTTAGAATGAGAAGTGATATTGTAGTTTTTACATTAGTTTCGATTAGATAATGCTGTTTTTTTAATCTCGTTAATCTTTTGATCTTTGACCAAGGACATAAATTAGTCCATTTGCTCGAAAACACAGATTAGCGTCGTTGATCCTCTGCTGAAGATAAAATTAAGATACCATTATATCTCCTATCTCGGAGTATTTAAGCATATTATTGTTGTCAGGAATAATCTTAACAATTTATAAGTGATTTCAAACCTAGCAAATATTTTTATGAAAACATTTTAAGTGAACGTTATGCGAACATTTTTATGAAAAAATGGGAGTTTTGGCCACCAGGGGGCCAAGTGTTGCATGCCAGTGTTTTTGCTCCTGCTGAAATTAAGTATCTTTTATATATTTTTGGATATTTTCTGTTCAATTACTTGTATATTTGTTGCAATTTATTATGTAATTAGCATGTTTTAATTTTGTGAGACTGAAACTCATTCTATTTGCTTTTTGGGGTGTAATTCAATTTTTAAAGTTAAGCCTAACCATATGGTGATTGTGTACATTTTGTAAGTCTTGGGGAACAGCCTGGTTTTGTGGTTTACTGTAGTTATTTGTGTTTAAATTCAAGCTATTTGCATTTTTCTATGTAATTTGTGTTTTATTCAGAGTAGCAGTGTAAATTTGCTGATTTGTGTATTATTTTGCTTTTTTGATTGTTTGCATTAGGTTTATTGAGCTATGGGAGTTATATGTTTAATGAAGGAAATTAAAAATGGTAATGGGAGTTGGTGGATTTGCTGTGATAGGTGTGAGATGTTCAGTAAATTGGAGGGAAACGCTAATACAGCTGCAGAGCAGGAATATATTTGCACAAAATGTGCTGAATTATTAGAGTTACGTGTCAAGGTGGTAGCATTGGAAGCCCAATTAGTTAGAAATAACTTGGGTGAAAATTCTATAAAAGATGTGGGAACTTCTTGTGATGGGCTTGTTAAGGAGAGTGAGGTTGCAGGAGAAGGATCTAGTATGGGGAAAGGTAGAACTGTAGACCTAAAAGCAGAGGGTGGCATTTTAGGGGATTCTATGGTACGCGGGATAGGTAATGTGGTCGGAAGAACTAGGCGCAAGGTGGCTAGGTGCTGTTTACCAGGGGCTCGGGTGAAGGATGTTAATAAGGTTGTGGAGAAAAAGGGAATGTTTAAGAAGGGAGATTCAGTTACTCTGTGGGTGGGGACTAACGACGTCGGTAACAGCACGAACGAGGAGTTTGTTAAGGATTGGGAGAACCTGTTGGATAAAGCAACTAACTTTTCGACAGATGTCTAGGTAGTTGGTTTGCTTCCCAGGTATGGGGTGCATAGGGGCTGGTTAAATCAACGGGCTAGGAGCATGAATCTGATTCTTAAGAAACTTTGCATAAAGCATTCAATCAGGTTCATTGATGTTTGGAGTTCTTGTCAGCGTGACTGGGTTGCGAGGGATGGTCTGCATCTTAGTTCTAGGGGTGTAGTTAAGGTTAGCGATATGATTTTAGAAGCTTCAGAATCAAAAAACTAATTTTGGATGGGGGGGGGGGGATAGAGAATGTCATGGTGTTGACTTGTGTTCTGGAGGTTTTAAAAATGAGGGTAAAATATTAAGCAATAGTAACATTAATAGTAGTGATTTGAGGCATCATAAAATGTTTAAGACAAGCAAAATGGGCATGCTCAGGTTTTTATATACTAATGCTCGCAGTATCAGGAATAAGGTGGACGAGTTAAAAAGTGTTATCGCAGGTGAGGAGTTGGATATTATTGGAATTACGGAAACATTTGTTACTGATGATGATAAGGATTTAGTGAGCATTGCTGGATATAATTTGTTTAGGCAAGACAGGCTGGGTAAGAAAGGTGGAGGGGTTTTATTCTATGTTAAGGACACTTTTATTTGCAATGAATTGGTCATTAATAATAAGCCTACGGATATTGAAATGGTCTGGGTGGAGTTGCTGAGTAATAAGGGTAAGAAGTTACATTTGGGGAATGTTTACAGGCCGCCTAATGTTAGTCAGAATCAAGACGAGGAGATGTATAGTGTTATTAGGGACATGTCTGGTAAGGGCTCGGTCATCATGATGGGGGATTTCAATTTCCCGGTCATAGACTGGTATAGTTTTTACACTAGCAATGGTAGGGAATAAGATTTTCTGAAAGTGATTGGTGACTGTTTTTTGGATCAAGTTGTTACCCAGGGGACTAGGCATAGTGCTGTTTTGGATCTAGTTTTTTGTGATGTCGGAAGTTCTGTTCAGGGGTTGAGTATAGGGGAACAAATTGGGGATAGTGATCACAATACTATTAGGTTTTGGACCAGCTTCGATGCTCACAAAGGTGAAAATTCCAAATTTGTACCTAACTTCAGGAATGTTGATTATGTTGCACTTAGGCAGGGTTTGAAAGAGGTTTTTTCTTCTGGGTTGGAGAATAGTGAAGCTGATCTTCAGTGGAAAGAGTTTAAGGGGAGATTGGAGAAAACAGTAATGGATTATGTTCCTTTTAGGAAGAAAGGGGATTTCACAAAAATTTGGCCCATATGGTTCTCTAGGGTGGTGAAAGAAGCTCTCAATTATAAGCAGGCCACTTTTCGGCGACTTAAAGAGACTGGGTGCCATGCTGACAGGATTTTGTATTGTGAAGCTAGACGTACTTTCAAGTATTTGGTACGGAGTAAGAAAAGGGAATTGGAGCAAAAGCTTGCAGATAACATCGAAAGGAATCCTAAGAAATTTTTTGCTTATGCTAATTCAGGGAAAGCTCGTAATACTCAGGTAGGCCCACTAGTGGATGAGAACGGGAACTTGATTCAAAATGAGGGGGATATTGCTGATATTCTAAATAGTTTTTTTTCCAGTGTATTTAACAGAAACTGTATCTCAACAGTTGACATAAGTGAGACGCAAGCTAATACACAGCTTGAGGAGTTTGTATTTTCTAGGGATGATGTGTTGTTTCATTTGAAAAAGATTAAAGCAAATAAGGCACCAGGACCTGATAATGTTTATCCAAAAATTTTAGTAGAATGCGCAGAGGAATTAGTGGATGTTGTCTTGACTATTTTCATACCTTCATATAACTCGGGGGACTGTGCCAGTGGATTGGAAGCTGGCAAACATAACGCCGCTCTTCAAGAAAGGGTCTAAAACTAAGGCAGGAAATTATAGGCCTGTGAGTCTTACTTCAGTTCTTTGTAAAATTTTTGAAACTCTGATAAAAATTAAAATAGTGAATTTCCTGGAGGCAAATGGAGTGTGGACTGATTTTCAGTATGGTTTTAGGAAGGGTAGGTCCTGTACAACTAATTTGTTGCATTTCTATGACAAGGTTACGATGGCATTAGATAATAAAAAGTGCGAGATGTTGTTTACATTGACTTTCAGAAAGCGTTTCATAAAGTACTGCATGAAGCTCTTAGCAAACTTGCTTATATTGGTATTGGTGGAAAAACTTTAATTTGGGTTAAAAATTGGCTGACTGGGAGGAAACAGAGAGTAGTACTGAAGGGCAATTATTCTCAGTGGATTGATGTCTTGAGTGGTGTTCCACAAGGTTCAGTTTTAGGGCCTATATTATTTATTATTTTTATTAATGATATTACTCAGAGTATTTCTGGGAACATCAATATTTTTGCCGACGATGTCAAAATCATGGGAATCGTGGACACGGAGGAACAAGTCAATCAATTTCAAGAGGATTTAAATCAAATTTCTAGGTGGGCAATTAAGTGGGGTATGTCTTTTAATATTGGGAAATGTCAAGTGCTTCATTTTGGTCATGGGAATAAACATGCAACCTATTATTTACAAGGTTCCATCATTAGGGAAGCAGAAGCAGTTGTTGATCTAGGAGTATTGATTAGCCTCGGCTTCAAGTCCAGCCAGCAGTGTAGCATAGTAAGTAACAAAGCTAACAGGATGCTTGGGTTTATCAATAAGGCTATTTCGAACAGGTCTAAGGAAGTTGTATTGCCACTATACAGAAGTTTGGTAAGACCTCATTTGGAATATGCTGTTCAGTTTTGGTCTCCGTACCTAAAAAAGGATTACTAGATTGGTAAGTTGTCTTTCAGACTTAGATTATGAGGTTAGGTTTAAAAGGCTCAATATGTATAGTCTTGAGCAAAGGAGAGTTAGAGGGGACATGATTCAGTTGTTTAAATTCATTAAAATGGGAAATGTTGATGGACTGCAGCTATGTGCTGATAGTAGAACCAGAGGTCACTGTTTTAAGCTTTTCAAATCTCAGGCTAAATCTTGAAATTAGGAAAAATTACTACATCAATAGGGTTATAGGCAATTGGAATAGTTTACCAGAAGCGACTGTTAATTGCAGCGGGGTAAAAACGTTTAAGAAATCTCTTGATGTTCATTGGGGACTGCTAAATTGACTAGGACCAGCCTAGCTGGGCCCTGAGCCTGTTGCTGGTCGTCACTTTTGTATTTGTATAAAACATTTATTTAAGTACACTGTAAAAAATTTTAGTTCAATCTTTCACCAAAACAATGGAAAAATGGTGAAATTCTGCTGCAACCAACATTTAGTACAAAAATTAAACCATTACATAGGTTCCTGGTTTCACATTCATGGTGAAACTAGACCATTATAATGGTTCAACTTAGTACCAAATGTTGGTTGCAGCTAAATTTCACCATTTTTTCCATTTTTTTGGTGAAAGGTTGAATTGGAATTTCTACAGTGTAGGGAAATTGAAGTCTTAGCTATACTAATATTTCGTCTGAGTCAGGTAAGAATTTAAAACAACGTTTAGAGTTTCTTAAAATACAATAGATGATATAATCAAATGGATGTTTTTGTTAAGCAATACGTATATTAAAGTCAGAATTTTTCTCAACTTCGAAAATAAATGAACAAGTAAAATAAAATTAACTAAGTAAAGTTTAAACTAACTACTTAAGTAAAGTTTAAATAAAATGCAAATAAGGGAGTTCCAAAATGGTGAGTTTCTAACAATAATTCCCACCATGTACTATAATCATTTCAGAATTAGCAGCTATGTATATATATATATATATATATATATATGGGATAAAAATTATTAACTGCAACAAAATACTGAAACGTTTTTCGCTTGAGAATAGCATCATACCTGAAAGCGAAAACGAAACTACGTGATATTTGTTGCTATGTCTACCTATCTATCTCTACTCCATTTGTTTATGTAGCTATACTATATCTATTTATCTGTATTTGTTACTTCGTAATTTCAAATTTCATGTTGCTTTTCTCATAATAATATTGTCAGCTTTTTAGAAAAATCTGCGAATTTTAAGTATTTTACTGAAAGTCGAACTGAAACTGACAAGCATTTTCTTTCTGTCACTTGATTGTAACTTCAAATGACCTTTATCATCGTTGACTGGTTTTATCTGCTTAAATGAAACACAATGTATCGGATTTTCATTCTACCATGACAAACTTCATTTGCTTTCCGCTGCGTTCTTTCGTTTTCATCTTAAAATTACAAATATTTCTGATGTTTATTATTTTATTTTCGGAAAAGCTTCAAACACTGCAAATGGATGCACAAATTTTATTGCTTGTTTGTTAAACGAAATATTGAAACACAAATCCTAGGAAATTACTTAATGGACACATTACAGTTGAATTAAGATGATAATAAGATTAGGTGTTGTATGCCATTTATGGTGAGTATTACCGAAGGCTTAGTAGGCGGTTTTGGTATTAAAACTAAATCATTTGCTATGAAGAAGTATTTCAGATTTAAATTGCTTCATTTGCAAAGGAGGAATGGTAATAGATAGTTTTATTTATTATTTCCTTTTTCTTTCTATAGCGTTTGAAGTTCATATATCTATTTTCACCTTGAAGTAAATGCCTTCAGTATAAATTAGTTTTTTTTTATTTAGCTACTGGACAGAAATACAATGGCTTGAATATTTAAAAAAAGTCTTTCTCAAGCTTGTGACGGCTATTTAATTTTTTCCCATCTGCCTTATTAATTCTTTTTGAACCTTTTCATCATTTTCTTTTAGTTTTATTCAAGTGAAATTATTCATTATTATTTTTTTAAATAAAAAAATGAATTATTAAATGGAATTTTTAAAAATCATCACTTTGTTTAACTTTTCTAAAATAAAACTGACGCATCTTCCGAATACTATGTCTAAAACGCGTATCCCGGATTTAAAGATTGTGACTTACATGCCAGCTTGATTTTCCAAAACATGGACATTATTGGACTATAAAAGGGAGCTCTACGAAAGTGACAGTTTTTGTCGCACTAAAAAGCTACAAGTAAACGTATTGATGTATTGAAAATGGAAAGACTTGAAGGAAACATTATCTTGTCATGAGGCCAACGAAGAACTGTCGCAAAATATGAATTAGATTGTAGTTCGTTCCTCTTCATTAAATTGACCTTCCGCTCATCCTTGGATGAAGTAGCAAGCGGCATTGGGGAAATTGTTGGTAAGTTGATCATCGTTATTTTTGCACTGAAACCTTATATACATAGAAAACGAGATAAATGGAACAGGATGGCAATGAACAGTTATCTAAAACTATTGATTAAACATAAAAATAAAAAATAATAATGTAAAACTTTTTAAAATTATTCTACTTAAATATGTTAAATAATTACATTTGAAATGAATGTAACATTGAGATAGCTCCATATAGTTAATGATGAAGTCTCTATTCTTTGTTCTTTTTAAATTTGACATTCGTTTTCGTGATTTTTTTTTTGGGGGGGGGGGGGGCGAAACAATATAGTTCTGTGAGGTACTGATAGCAGGAAAATAAAACACATCGATTTCGACCCATACATTATATGTACAAAACTGATTTGGTATATTACAAGAAAAAAATACACAACGACAGAAACTTTATGACATTAAATATTTTAACTTATCACACCTACGTGTACGTTTTTTCTTGAAACGCTTGAGAACATGTGTAGCATTAATTTAAAGTTATCCAAAAGTTTGTTTTATATTATATCTGGAAAATTCAAAATTAAATGCCTATGATACTTAATAAACGATACCGAGCGTATATTAAGGACGTAAAGCTTTTATTACATAGAAATATTTTTTATTCAGTATTCTTTTGGCTGAGTTTTCATTGGTACAATACCTTGCTTGATATGAATAAACGTTATTAAATATCAATTAAATAACGTTTAGTCAGCGAATACGATAAGCCGATTTGTCTTTTTCCATTACTGGAACAAATTCCTTTAAAGACATACTTGTTTCAAAATTGAATTAAAATTAGTTTCGTGAGTAATCTTTATTTTCTCAGGGTGTTTCTGTACAAGTTGAGCAGTACCACCCAGTTGCTTGTTAAACTTTTGTTTTAAAATTAATTATCTAGGCCATTGAATCAGCCTTTAATTATTTCTTTCCATTTATAAGATCGATAAACATATGTCAAACCACTGAATAATGGGAAATTCCATAGCATGTATTTCGGGTGGCCCCATAATGTGGTTTTTTTCTTTTTGTATGAGTGTAATAGTATATGCAACAGGTTGTTCAACTTGTGACCCTATTAGGGGGATTCGTTGCGCATAACCCGGTTGAAAAGGAGTATTTTTTTTATGGTGATGCCAGTTTTATCTTTTATTCTTGTCGGATGGATTTCATTTTCCTCTTGTTAAATGCCTTTAATCATATTTTATTGCCAGTGGGAGTATTTTAATCTTTTTTTCCACTTTTTTTTGCGATTTTGCAGCAATACATTCATTAACAAACCGAAGTTCCGCAATGGATTAGTTTAAATTTTTTATGCAAGGTTTTGGATTTGGCTTTATGTTTCAGTCATTCGAAACGACACTGACTGAAGCAACTTAGATTTAACTGAAGCAACTGCGTCACAAAACATAAGTCGCCAACATCAACAAGTATAGTGAATTGAAGATCAAAGTTAATTTTTATTAGGTATGGTTCATTTTCTGGGATAAATAGATGTATGACATATTTTTTACACGATTTATTAAATTCATAAAGATAATAAATAAGTATGCAAAATTCAAGTAAGTATGCAATAAGTATGCAAAATGTATGTGCAAATAAAGTAATTTGTGAACAAATTTCTTTTCTTAGACGAAAATGTTGCTAATAAATTAATAATGTGCTAGTTTTATACAAATATTCTTATTAATAAACTATTTTTGAAAACCGTTTAATGCCGTCAAAATGAAAAAGAAAACAAAGTGCAATGAATGTTATTGACCAGCACATATATTCGAGAGAAAAATTAAGAAAGAAGCAGCTACAAAAAAGAAGCGAACGTCTGAAGATAAGATGCTTTCAGAAAAAGTGGGAACCAAAAACTTGCAGGAAAGAAAACAAAACAAAATGTTTGAATTTTGAAACATCTTCGACATCAGCCACCTCAGAAGAAATAATGTCAAAATACTGAACCTTTAGTACCATGTCAGACAGGACAACGAGGATGAGTGCACTGAATGTCTGAAACTGTACCAGGAGACAACTTCGACCAGTGACATTAATGCCTACCGTTCCTTTGTAGGGACAGTCTGAAAAGTACGTCTGAAACACCCAAAAATAAGCATTTCAACAACAAAAAAATGTTTTAATGTATTCCTAAACTTATAATAACCCATTAGGAATACATTAAAACAATTTTTTGTTGAAATGTTTACTTTTGGGTGCTTCAGACGTACTTTTCAGACTGTCCGTAAAGAGGGACGGTAGGCATTAATGGGTTAAGTGTGCTATTTGTAGCAGATGGGTGCACTACTTACAACAATAAGTAAACCGATTATGGATGACAACAACTTCGGTTAACAAACAAAAGGCATTGAAATTGAAAATGAATAAGATTAATTATAATTTAAACCTTCTTTTCTTCTTTATTTTGTTTCTTTAACTAAAACACTGTTTTTTCCGATTCTGTAATCATTGAGTTAAAAAATTTATTCCTATTAAAATTGTATGTACAAACCATACAACAACATAGTTTTAGTGTAAATATTATTGCTAACAATTTAATTGCAGTTTTTAGGAATAACAATCTCTCCTACCCATATGCGCAATCACACCAACCCTGTAAGGACAGATTGAGCAAATTAGTCTTCTTGGTTTTTTTACAGCTGTTGCATTAAATTAAAGCAAAACAACGAAATATTAATGGAAATGCATAAAAAACGAATGAAGTCACAGTTATTAATCAACAGTTTAACAAAAAAGTCATACTTCGATTTTTTAAAATTATTTTTCCAATTGTGCGCAGACTCTTCTTTGCTTTACCTTATAAGAAAATGAAGTTATGTGACGAAAATACGAAAATCGCAAATTCTTTAGTAGCAGCATTTCTTAAAAAATTATTCTTGTTGCATAGCTCTTTCTCCTTGATTGAAAAAAAGAGTTCTTTATAACTCGGTCATATTTTTCATTGAAGATTTGTGCCTTATCAGGATGCAATGGATTTGGGAAATAATAAAGGTAATCTCTTACAATTCATTTAAAAGTCAAAATTATTATTCTATCAGTTTTGTATAGCATTTGATTTTTTTATTAATGGTTTTATCACGTGACTATTCTTAATTTTCCAGATAAGAGCAAATAGTCAATAAAATAAACAATGTTTTTCATAAAAATCATTTATGATAGAAAGTCGGATGACAGAGAGAAAGCACCCTATCTTTCTCGATATTAATTCTGTTTTCTGTAGCCTTAGGTATGCTGAAACTACTAGCTGGATGTAAGATAAATTTATTTTGCCATCACTTCAGAAGTCCTCAAGAATGGCTCATGCCGATGTCCTTTCACAACCCTTTGCGGGCGAATCTTAAAAATAAAAAATGATTAAGTCAAAAAATAAATAAATAAATAAACGAATAAAGAAAGTGCCTACTGTATTATCGATAGCTTATTGTATTTGACGTGTACAAACACAGAATCGGAAGAAACTCCTCCAAACTGGATTCAAGTTTAACCTTATTTTTAGAAATAGTAAAAGCGATACGCATATAAACCGATAAGGTAAGATGGATTTTTATGACGTGAGAAATTTAACGTGCTTTTTCATGGAATCAAATGCTTTCTGTAAAACAGCTCTCCGGGTGATAATGCAATTATTTTATCACCATTTTTTTAACAAAATTGATTTACATGTATTTTTTCGGCAATCGTTATATGCCGAATATTCGGCTATCTTTATATACCTTTATTTACGTTGTTTTTCATTGTACTCATATCTTTATATTCATAAATTAACCATTATTGAACATATTTTATGCAACAATGAATGCATAAAACAGCTGCATAGGTAATTCTGAGGAAAATTAATTGAGTAATTTTAGTTAGAAAATATGGCCCGATAATCTTCTACAGTTGCCTGCTAACGAACTTATATTGCGACAAGATTGTAACCAAAAGTGGAAAAAAGACAGTACATTAACAAATTGTGAGATAAAAGAGTAGAAAAAAGTTAATTAAAATTAAATAAAAAAATAAAGAGATAAAAAAGCAAATGTTTTAAACTTAATAATTTAGGCAATTTTAACTTGACTTTTTAAGTGATCATTTAAAAACAAATTTTATTGCATTTGTATAGACAATTGTTGAGAGGTCTAAACTTACTTTTGGGTCACTTCGATATCTAACATTTGGTTGAACACTATTTTGTTTGATGCCAACTCCTTAACTACGCTCGTTTTGCATCCCAAGTGTTACTCTTGATTTTGAAAGTTATCAAAGGAACAAATAAAATCTTTTATTTGGTGTAAATATGATCTTTTAATCAGTAAATCTATATTTTTAAAAACCAGATTATTATTTTTAAAGAGTATATATTTTGTGCTGTTATTTAGAAAAACAAGAAAATTGAAAAGCTTATTTCGAATGAATCTAAATTGATTTTTTTTTTTTTTTTTTTGAGACGGAACTTTTGGTGCTGTTACTCCCGGTCTAAAGCCGTACCAGTGTTCCGATTTGTAGTAGAAGCTACATTTTTATTACACAACGAGTTCCCTTCAATGTTGCAATGTCAATTGTATTTCTGATTATTGTGAGGTGTAATTCTTATTACTGTAAGAGATGCACCTCATTACAGTACGAAGTGCATTCTTTTCGCAGTAAAAGTTGCATTGTGTTACAACAAGGGCATTCAACCTTTTACACTTTGGGGAACCGTTTGTGCTTACCGTTTTCTTGCAGAAATCTCTTGATTAAAGAGCAGAAAAAATAGGATATCAAGCTTTATCCTACTCAAATTTACCAAGTTATCCTTTAATCTTTATTTTTCAAAACATCATCTTAATAAGATAATGAATGGCAATGTGGCGAATGGGGTTTTTTGGTTTACTAAAATTGATTTTAAAAGTAATGAATAAAAGCAACGATATTTTAAATTATAACAAAATAATAAAAATAAAATTTTATTTGATTACCCGTGATTGCTTTTTATTACAAAGTATTTTTACGTCCAGAATAAATGCTAAAATCGGCTACCTAATGTCATCAGCATCCAATCTGTTTCTGTATTTTGTTTTTCTCGCAGCATACAAAGATAAATATTTTTCGCTCACATAGGTTGAAACAAATGACTTTGCATGTTCCACAGCTCGTTTGGCAAGCTTAAGATATTCATTTATAATACCATTCTAAAAACGGATATTATCAGATAGACTAAATTTTAATTTCAATTGAGTATAGATACATCAATTCCTTGTTTTCTTTATTTTATTGGTATTTTTGAGCTGTCAGTTTCGAAAAGATTTTGAATCCATGATAATTTTTCTTTTTGAGCAGATTGATTGATATTAAAGAAACCGTTTATAAAAAATAAAATATTACTAAAATGTTGACCCTTTTTTGGATTAAGCAAATAGCGATCGCTTGTGAAACTCCTGTCAAAGCACCAGGGAACCCTAGAGTTAAGCGGAACCCAGGTTGAAGACACCTGTTTTATTAGAGTACAGGAAGAGCTCTTCGTCATAACACAGAAATTTAACGGCATTATAATTTTCTTACGCAGTCGGCATCTTGATCAGTGGGAAACCACAAGTATGTGACGAAATTGTTATGTTTTTACTTCCATTTACGTTATGAAAACTTTGCTTTACAAAATCCACCCGAATGCACTTAGTAAAAGCGTCAAGCGTTAGGTATCTGTTACGAAAACGTCATCCATTAGGTATTCCTTAGGTAAGCTGGGTGCATATCCAAACTTAACGCGCCCAACGTTCTTCTTCAATGGCAAAGTTAGCCTTCCATGCTTCATTAATTTGTTAATGAACACAAAAGGACATAGTTAAACTCCGCTGAAAGCGAAGCATTAATGAAACTGAGCCTTGCTTGAAGAATGTTGTTGAAATTGAAATTTAAATTTTATAATTTTGTGTTTAAACTTGATATCATTTATTCATTTATTCAAATGAAGTGACTTAAGGGAAATTAGAGAGGAAAAGGAAGTGGATTTCACGTTTTCCCACACGTGGTCTGAAAAACTGGGATACTTACTGACCTTCCGCTTTCTTTTTAAGAATTTCAAAGGATGAAATCTATTGTAATGTAAAAATATTGTATTAAAATTAAACTCTCATGGTCATTGAAGGACACTGTTTCCAAAACTTTGGGTCGCGGTTCATTGAAGGGTCGTTAGGAAATCTATATTGGGTCGCTACATTTCAATGATGTGTTTAATTTCCGAGCATTTTCTTCTGCAGCGAAGTACAAACTCTAAATTTATTTTTGGAAAAAATGTATGAAACTAGGTGAAGTTTCAAATGATTCTAAATTATGGTTTCCGTTCCTTAAACTTTATTACTTGTTTCATTCGAGCTACATAAAATCTTGTTAACAAAAATGTCGCAGAAAGCCTTTTGTAATAATTAATTTTTTAGTGAGTTTTTTTTAAAGAAATATATTTAATAATAAAACTAATCCAATACAGTTTCATCTAAACGAGCAATTCAATGTAACAAATGTTTCATATCATCTTTTTGTTTGTCATATGTGTAATTACAATTTTCGTTTGTTTTCTAGACAGTTGCTTGTAATTTTACAGTTAAAAGGAGAAATATAATAATTTGTCAGTTTTAATTGCCAAGTTTGCCAAGTTTACATTAACTGTATCTTATACTTACAAGAATATTTCTGTACCTGAGGTCTGTATTATCTTAAGTCCATTTTTCGAGTTTTTGCGTTGAGGTTAAAAAAATAAACGTTTTTAGTACTATAAGACTGGAGTTTTCCGTGCGAAAGAATAATAGAGGAGATAAGTAGATAAGTTGATTAACACTTCTGAGCATTAACATAAAAGTAGCTGTTCTTATTAGAATAAAACTGCAATTTACTTACCTTTGCTACCTGAGAATGATCTAACGCTCATTATCGAGGCATTATAATGCTAGTTATAGTTCGCAGACAGAATTGAAAAACTTAAAAACCAATTAGTAAATCTTGTCGTAAGATATTCTTCATAAGTGTTAAGTTCATCGTCTGAAGAAACACGATAAAGAAAACGTTAAAAAAAAAATCCTCGGGTTTCTTCTGCGGTCATTTCAGCCATTTATCTAATAATCTTAATTGTTTCATGTAATTTTATCTCAGTTCAAGAAGATTATGGCTCTGATAATTACCATTTCATCCCTCCTAAATTTGTCCCCGGAAGTATTCAGGGCGAGTCCCAGTAATCGCAACAGAGTAGCACATTGGAGTGATAACTTCGATTTATTTTTTGCCCATTCAAACACACGCCCCAAGTACAGCGACTAAGAGGTGGTTGCTGCTGTTCAATATTTGAGTCAGGACGTTTTGTACTTTAAAATGTATGTTTTAAAGTAGAATATTATAGTCAGAAGAAAATTGCTCACGCTATCTAAATTCCCTATGGAAAATGTGTATCGAGATTAAATTGCAATCGAAAACCCCTCGATTGTTGAAAGGTACCAGCATTATGAATATTTGATTGCAATAAATAACATTACACTTCAAGCCGGGATTTCTAAACCTTGCAATTCTTGCTACCCAATTTCCAATCGTAATTTTTATCGCGCCCCTATCAACTCTTTTCAATAACGATATACATAATAATGTATTTTGATGCACGGGGATTCGCCAAAAATTATTAAACTAGCTTTTAATTTCGCATTGATAAGTTAATCATAAGTGCATATGTGTGTGTGTGCACAGTACTGATACAAGCCTATTTATAAGGGAATTATATCAGTGTATTAGTGTATTTTTTGTTTTGTTTTTCTTAAGGTAAATTTTTCGGTTTTTTACTATGTACCGGATAGCCATAGAATCAGAAGTCCCTTTTTCGAGTTTTTGCGAGTTTACGCTTAATGGACATACATAGTACTGACGACAAAGATACTAGCTACATGAGGGTTCCGAAGTAGTAAAGCTCCCATAGGACTTTTTTATTCTAAGGTTCACACCGAAAAGTCCAGTCTTTTAGTTCTAAAAATGTTTGTTTTTTTAACTTCATCGCAAAAACTGGAAAAATGGACTTAAGATACTATACACTCTTAGAAATTTCATCATGAAATTACGGTTAAATGACCGGCTGCAGTCTGTCCATCTAATTCACCGTTAAATTTACGGTTTGGAACAATTTTCTATCTTTACGGGACCTAACCATTTCCAACCAGCTTGGTTAAAAAGCCGTAAATACAAAACTTTACGGTTTTATAACCATTTAAAAATGGTTTCAAAACAAAATTTTTACCGTTTTTGAACCATTTCGAGGCGTAGAATCTTCGAAGCGTAGACACCGTAAACGAAGCTTGCGGGAATCGAACCCGGTTTGTATGGTATACCAGCCTTGCTCTCTAACCATTCGGCCATGTGCACCACACTAAGCGGTAGTTTATTAATCAATAAATCTTCCTTTTCAACAGGAAAACTGCATTAAAATTGTGATTTCAGTTTTTGATTGGATCTAAAGCCATCTTTGGTTTAAATTTACTGCATATTGACGAAAACCATTTTATTTGCTGCAAATTTAAAATACAAACAAGCTTCAGCAGCTCAAACTATGGGTTCGCTCATTCGCGAATAGTTCGGGAATACGATGTCCTCAAATTTTTGATTTACGTGTGTATGTCTTTCTATTTAGTAACCACTGCTTAAGATACTTTTTTTTTCTTTTTTTTATATACACATGCAGATTTGAACTGATAAAACTTTATTCCTATTTTAACAACAACGTACGACCGGTAATGTTTCGCAACTAAGAATCACGCCCGATTCTTACTGAGCGCTTGAAAATTACGGTTAGTTAAACCTTCTTTAGGATAAACAGAGAATAAACGATTTTTTTCACAATCAGCGGTTTGAGTACCATCTTTTTAATGGTTATTCAACTGTTATAATTAAATGTGGTAAAATAACAATCAAATAAATGGTTATTTTACTATTTTCTTACGGAAATTTTTAACAGTGTAGCTCTCAGGTACACACACAAACACACACACACACACACACACACACATATATATATATATACATTTGTTGCAGCAATAATTAGTATCCTAATTAGTTGAAGCACAACCTCTCTTTTCTTCCTGTAGCTAAACATTTACTCCTTTGTTTGTTTCTGTCCTTTTTTAAAAATATTCCTTAGCGTGATTCATTGATATATATAAATGCTATGAGGCATCAAAATATCTTTATTTTTTTCAATTTATTGTTTTCAGAACATAAACATTTTTTAGAAACAGATTTATGTACTTGTTTTTGATTCTTATCCAGGTTGATATGTTAACTCATAGTCATTGAAAGGAAAAACCATCTTTAGTCTTAATCTTATTAAAGTCGCTATCCGGAAATACACTCCTAATGTTTCTTTAGCGTTATTTCCATAATTTTGAAATAAAATGGGTTTTGATTTCATTGCACTTTTTTATCGCAATAATAAAATGCAGTAACAAAACAAAATGCAGTAAACATAGTTATTATGAAATTTAGAAAATTACAGTGCAGGAAAGTTGTAATTAGGTTCTTGAAGCTCTTTAGCTCTCTGTTCAAGTTTCTACCTTGAGTAGAAAGAAACGCAGTCTTATCTTTATTATTAGTTCATTGCATCGTTTCTAAACCTGGGGTTGAGCTCAGTTATAAGAGGGGTGGAAGCTTGACCAAAAAAAAAACATTTTATTAAAAGTTTAAATTATTTAAAATTAGAATCAAATGTTACAAAATTAAATTATGCACAAATGAAATTTTATAACAAGGGAGGCTTTTTAAGTATATTTTCAACTTTTAAGGCAACACTAAACAGTTTGAAAAGCAATAATCTAAAGATACCGCGAAGACGTCAGTAATAATTGAGTTAATTTAGAGTCGGCTATAATTTTGGTAAATCCTAACCATTCGAGTATCCTACCATTCTTTAAGAAAGTTTTAGTGTGTTTGAAATGTATATCTTCTACCACTTTCATTCGGGATTAAATCATTTTGTTACTGGTTTGAAAACCTTTGAAAGTTTGACCGATGTATTTAACATAATCCTTTATAAAAAAACCTATTTTAGTAACTGAACTGTGTCAAAGCCTTATAAATTAGGTGTGTACTTTATTAAAATAGCAGTCTACTCTTATTTTAATCTGTTCATTTAAACGAGATAAACTGACCCTTTTCTACTCGTTGTTCCAAGACAAGTCCAAAGCGCAGAAACTCGCTCAAGCATACGACATGACATGCTCTTAAAATTCTCCAAACATGCACTTAGTCTGAGTTGCTGATCTTGTTTCTTGCATTTCAATTATACATTAAAATACGTTTCTTATCCTATCTCTGGGTAACTTATTGAATACTTACAACTTCACAGTTACTTGATTTTCTTGAACAAGGCGGAGTGAATTAGAGACACATTAATAGTTTGACCTTGAATGTGGCACTCTTATTCCTTTATTTTGTCAGAAAATAGAAATGAAAATCTAATAACCTTTACCTGACAATTGGTATACATAACTGTTTAACCGGTGAAGGCAAACAAGAGCTGGATTATAATAATTTTCTGATTTACATAGAATTATGAGAACTTCGTCGTTAAGCCATCTCAATAAAAAGGGAAAGAATCTTTCTGTGTTTCCTAAATACCATTTTTTCTTTTTGATAAAGTGAGATAAATATTCATCCTTATATTTTATATACTATGCTTGATGATTCTGCTTTTGTTTTAGTGTGACTTGTAAAATATTAATATGTAATTACATACAAGAAGAGTTGCTTTTTTAAAAATTACTTTTGTTGCAAATCAAGAAAGCGAAAATAATTCGCAGTAAAAGACGCTGATTTTTTGTATTTTTAAGTGCAAATATATATTACTTATACCCAAAATAGTCATGAAAATTGTATATGTCCTACTAGCACATATCCCATACCATTCACACAGATTTAACAAACAAAATCCATTATTTTACAAAAAACATCAAGCTGTTAAAACATAACCTAAAACTTACTTAGGTGCTCATGTATTATTTTAATAAATTATACTAATACGTATTTTATATTTAACAAATAAATACTTAAGTAAATATATGTTTTCAAGATAGTAGGTATTTAAAATCTTTGTGATAGGAAAACTTTTATACCAGAACTTTAAATTCCGTGGAACTCACAGAGCAGTCATAATTAAAATTACCGACCTCTTATCATTTCATGAAATCCAATTCTTTGCGTTTCTCACTTTTTTCTTTCTATTCCCTCATTTTATATTGTTGCAGAATTGCAACACTACTTTCAAATATGATCTAATGTAAAACTGGATACTATATACCGTGTCAAGGCAAAGAGTGGCGCCGAATTTCCGTAATAAGTTGAGATATACTCAAAAACGGAGGCCAAAATGTCTGGTAAGTTTCTCAAAGTTAACTCACAAAAATATCCTGTTGATACATTTTAATGAGAAGACTTGATGGGGGAGGGGCTTCCACTATTGTTATATTAAGACTATAATGAATAAACTGAAACAAACAAACAAACATACGAATGTTAAATTATCTAACCATAAAAAGGTAAGAGAGAGAACTGCGTTATAGAAAACTAATGCATTAGTTTGTTTTTTAACTTACGAGCCCCGCAAGTACAAATATGGCAGAAGTTTCTGCTCATGTCAAACTTAATTTCTTCCCTTGGTTCGCTGAAAAAGTAAGTCCGCTCTATTTTTTCAGAAATAAGCCCAAAAACTAATCATTTCTCTTGCATTTCTTTCAATCGTTCCTCCTGCTTACTTGTGATAGAGGTGCGCAAAACACTCGGAAATATTTTGAGGATTGATGGAGTACCGTAACACATCCGGAGCCGGCGCCCCTGAAGACAAGAGAGTCAAATTTCAAACTGAAATTAAAGGTCTTCATGCATTTTAAGTGTTACACATGTGGTTTTTTACGTATGCCTTACAAAGTTTTTACTACGCAGACAGAGAAAAAAGTGAGGTCTCATGCTGCACGTCAAAACGCCATAAATAAATAAGGGAAAATTTAGTTAAAAACTCACAACATAATGTGGGCAACAGTCCTTAAAAACCCTTATTAGAATGAGAAAACTCCTTTAAAATCCCCATTAAAATCAGGAAATCAGTCGCTAAAACTCCTCATTAGAATACGAACCAAATCTTAAAATAGGCACATAATCGATATGGTGCAAATTTGCGGAAAATCAGTGTTTTCATACAATATTTAGTTATTTCGTGAAATAACTAATTGACTATTCTTTTAATTAATATAAACACATTTTGCTGCAAATATTTTAACGAGCATATCACATATGTTGGAACATTTATCTGTTCGTGTAACAGTGTGACGACCCGAGAAAAAAATTAAATGCATTACTTACATCTTCTAGTGAATACTGTTTATATTATAAATCATAAAACCTATGTATGATTTATGTATGAAAATACATTTACATTAAACCGTAAATTAAATAAGACTATGAAGAGCATTTATAACATACGTTAAGTCTTACAAACAGAGATCTGATGCTTTTACTATAAATCGCACAAACAAGAATTTTTATGACAAATTTTCATACTCTTCTAAAATCAGAACGGATAAAAAGTTTACTCTATTTTGCGATGCTGAAAATAATAGGGCGGTTCTTTAGTGCATGTGGGGGTGTGTGTGGTGTGGGGAGGGGGGGGGGGTTGCTTAACAAGCTATTTACTGCCAAATAGATAGTCATTGATGCCCGCTTCTCCTATTATTATCTCCAAACCTAACCATTGAAATTTTATATATAATGTATTATTATCCCTGGCCCCAATACCTCTCTTTTATTTTTATTATCTGATATTCCCTTGAAGTCGTAATTTGATTACAAGCTTGTATTAGCTCCATTAGCATTCGACTTTCCAACGCAGAGAAAGGGTGTCATTTTCAGCTGTTAACACGATTACTTCCTGATAAAACAACAAAGAACCAAGAAAAAAACTGCAAAATAACATGTTTTATAATCTTTAAAATGTTCTCCTATTCTGTTTTCCCTTTAGAATGAATGTTTTTGGTTTATCTGGACAGAAAAGATACTTCCTGTTTTTACACGCAATGAATAACTGAAAATCAAAAATAAACACCCAACATTTTTTATAATTTAATTTAAAGCCATTGTTTTAACCTAGATACTGCTTTCCTTGAAACAGCATGAACTGGTTAAACTGGAAATATTTTATGACTGTGCAGTTATTTTTAGCTGAAAATACTAGTTTTGTGAGAGAAATAAATCAAATTGTGTCACTTTGTTTTCGGTAATTTAAATTTATGTAGTTAATTTGATTCATTTTTTCAAATTATTTCAATTTATTTCTACGGAAGGTATAAAGATAAAAATACAAGTTTGTTCTTTGCCGTATGCGTTAAAATAGAAAAAACACGACAAATGTTGCTACACGTCTTCAAAAGTTTAATGAAAAATTTTCAATGATTTCCTTATTTTTGATTACAGTAGAGTAGTGGTTCCCAACCTTTTTTCCTTTGCACTTTCAAAGTATTTTGCTCATTACTCATTTATCTTTCGCTACTACTAACAATTTAAAAATTTTCAAATTTCATTTGAAATTTACCTGTATTTTTATTTAGCATGGTTATTAAGCGTAATTTTCGAGGAACAAGTAGGAAAAATTAAGAATTCTATAAAATAGTAAGATGAATTTTGCTTCACAGTAATTTAGAACGTTTCTTTTCGGAAAACTGTTTTTGTTACAAGATTATGTACATTCATAAATATTTCTTATGATTTTTTTAAATAAAAACTTTCAAGCTAAAAGCGATAAAATGGTGCTCTTGAATTCATAGTTGTAAATCATGTCTGAACAAACGCAAAAAAATGTACCACTGAGAAAACAACGCGACGTTTATTACTCGATTGAAAACAAAGCCATTATACGCCCACTGGACCGCAGCTGTGCACATTTATCTCGCCTATTTAAACTCCGCCTGAAAATGAGAGCTCACTGTTAAGTTATTCGTTAAATTAGCGTAATGAGAGAAGGCTTGTAAGTAAAAGTGGGGGTTAATTCAAGCAAGAGTAAGTGTTTAGGTTTTCTGTTAACTTTTAATGAGTAGGAGAAAACTCGAGAGGTTAATTATTTATCGTTACTTCAGAAAATATTTTTTACATTTTTCAAATGATGTTCAGTTTTGTATCGCAAGCTATCCTATTACATATGTATAGTATATAGATATATATATATATATATATATAACCCGGGCACTAGAACCTGGGAAAGTGACCACTTTGGAAAAACTTTTTCTGTGCCTTTCAAAATAGTTATCGGGGAAATGTCCTTTATAGTGAAGACCTGTTAAAGGAGACCAGTTAGGCTTACATTTGTTAGTTATATCTTTTAGTTGAATAACTTCATTATATTTTGTTTTGGAAACGATAGAGTACTTATGGTAATTTAATCTCTGAACACAGTGATTTTATCATTTCACAATATTATATTTTTTAACAGTTTCGTTACTTGATGAAGCTCAGCAAAGTTTTTTCTGCAAGAAACGAAGTGAAAAAACTGAATATTGTCAGGAATTTGGTCAGAAAGTTAAGCTAAGATTTTGGCATTACTTATAAACTTTGAAACAGACTTTTCCACGTATATGCGTTTCCGATTGTATTTATTCTTTTTTTTTTTTGCTTAATCCTACTTATCTTATCTGTGCAATATTTAAATTTAGTTGTGAGGGTGGCAGTGTTGGGCACTTGGGTGTAGGTCCAACAGTTAAGGTTCCTTTGGGCTTATCTGTTCATGGCCCTACGATATATGTTACTGCCCCTGACTATATATGTACACATGAATTAATACTTTGTTTGGATTGTATTTCCTTTAGCGGTGAAATGTATCAGTTACTTTTGCCGCACTCTGTAAAATGATATGTTTAAAGCGAAAATAAAATTTTTCATACTTCTATAGCATATTTTACAGTAGAACTGACGAAGTGGTCATTTTGACCGTTTCAAAACTTTTAGTTTGTCACCAAGTTGTTACCAACTATAGTACAACTGTCAGTTGTATTGACTTCTCCCAATTTACTGCATTTGAGGAAAAAATGAAACTTAAAGGTGTATTATAATTAGTAACAATTTGGTGCAAACTTCAAGTTTCGAAACGGTCAAAATGACCGATTCAGCGATTCTAGTGTTAAAAAGAAAAAACAGATGCCTTTTTTTTCTGCATAAAAACATTAATGTTATAGTGTGATCTATATTTTTCTCGAAATACCTTTAAAAAGTATCTTAAAGCGCAAAATTTGTGTAAAATGTTATGGTTTCTTCCTGACCTGCTTCAACCTCTGGGTCATCAAACAAAGTAGCATGAGTTGCAGTCAAGATATCATTGATCGAAAACCTGAAAATTAGTTCTGTAGCTATATTGGCAGTTTAATTAGTATGTGTCGCACTAACTGCCTCCAAGGTCAATTTGAAGAAGGGAGTGTCTGTCTAGTAGAGGTTACCTTAACTCTCTTGTCGGTCGACGACACTCTACTCAATGGACAACTATTCTCTGCGGAAATAGCCACGAGGTCTCGTTTTTGAAACTGACAAGTCTTTTTTTCCTTCGCTTTTCCTGTAAATGAATGAACTGTAATGAGACACGAGTTAGGAAAACATCTTTATTGATATTTTAAGTTTTGGTAATGTAAATGTTTGTATTTAGTTCTTTGGTTGATGGCAAATATTTTGGTCTTGACATTCTTCCAAAATAATTGGAGTTCCTACAAAACAAAACAAACACTGCACGATGTTTCTTAAACATTTTGATACAAAGGGAAGCTCGAAATGTATTTATATTTTTCTTAATGATTATGCATGTTTATAAAGATTGTTTTCAGCATTTATTTTTAAATTTATAAATAGAAGCCGCATTGTTTTGTCGATATCAAACATTTCTAGTTTAGGAATATAAAATCTTATTTATTGCTAGCTTGTGGAATCATTATTTACATCTAATTGTGCATCTACTGGTTTATTTTTCTTTGGAAAAAGGATTTCTTTGTCTATGAATTAAGGGAAGAAATGACATTTTTCGTTTAAAATTGAAGCAATGTGAATCGCTAACAAATTTTAATTGTTTTCTTTTTTTTGAGTTTAACCTTAAGGATCAGTATATTGTCTACCATTCGTGCTGGGAAATGCTAAGTGCTGTTTGTGAGCTTCCCGATAAAAAATCCTTCCAATCCTCGGATCATCATCTTGATTCAGTAAACTAATTTAATTTATTAATTTTGGCTCATTATTGGGCATTGAATGGAATAACATTTATTGAGGATTAACGAGCATGTACTATTCAATCTAAATGTTAATAGAAAAATGAACTTCAGATGCTTCTAGTGGGTTAAATCGTACTATGTATTATTGGGAAGTTTGGTTAAGAGAGTGGACCAATATTTAAGAATTAGTGTAGTGAATTGCGTTATTAAAAAATAGTGGCAAAAGAATAGAAACAAAAATCCGTGGGGGTTAATCCTCTGCTTTGCTATTTATGCAGTTCTCCGTTAATCTCATTGCTTCAGCTGGATATTTTTCATCCAGAATCTCACTTCTTTTGCACTGAAAAAGAGGTTCCTTGCAACCTCGAAACACGTGACTGCAATTTTTGCAAAATGTTTGCCGAATTTACGTTGATTTTAATTTTTACCTGTATGGATTTTTAACCCTTTATGGCTGTGGGAGTATACTACCCACCAAGCTAATTACCTCATACCTACAGTAAGCTAATTTATCTCCTTTGATTAAGTAGAATATTTCTTAAAGTTGTGGGAAGTATAACCACCAATTACTTCAACTTTTAAATGCGGCAAGTGTAACTACCCTCAACAGGGGGAAGAGTAAAAATTAAATGAATGCCATGCACCTAAATAGCCTCCCCCACGTATGCTTCAATATTTAGGATTCCTTATGTGTTCATTTGAAACTATTAAATGACGTTCTCGTGTTACTGTAAACGTATGATCCATGCGTGTGTGCAGATTTACAAGTAATTACTAATAGTAAGAGTTTAACATTGATTTTCATAATGTTATAATTTTTTTATTTGTTTTTCAGAATGGGCAGTTTTACATCTGCCCACAAGATTCTAAATGAAGACACAGCTGACAATGATTTAATTTTTAATAACATATCAAGTTGGGATGATTTACGTCTGCGTTGCGAAGAAGAGCTCGCTTTCTTGCCTCCAAAAATCAACCGCAGTTTCCAGAAAGTTAAAGCTGGTAAAAAAGATGTTGAGGAATCTGAAAACCAAATCAGAGTAATGCAGTGGAACATTTTATCTCAAGGTTAGAAAAATCATTTTTTCAAAGTTTACGGACTAAAAATTAGTATTTATTTTTCATTTTTTTCTGCTTAATATAACCAATTTTGATTATCAAATGTTTATTTTAGTTAATATTTCGGCATATAACTGCACATATGTTTTGTATTTCATTAGTTTGTAAAAAAAAAAAAAAAAAAAAAATCAGACATATGCTCTTAGTCTTTTAAAGTTTTCAGGATAACTCAGCAGGCTTACTGATGCAAAAATATGTAAATGTTTTTTCTGCATAGCATTTTTTCTTTATGTTTTGAAGATTAGACTAGTATATTCAAATAATGCATTCTTTGGAGTAAAAAACGACGGCAATTATCTTACATTATGGTTGAGATCTCAGTCAGAGTACGCATGCATTAATGCCTCTGCCAGACACTTGGACCGCCGATTCGAGCGTTTTGATTGGTGGAGCCTGCCTTTGATCTTCAGTTCGAAGGTTCAAATCGGCTGGTGAATAAAGCCGTTAGTGTTCGCTGGACTTCAGACCAGAAGCAACCGAAAAGCAAAAATCCAGTCGCTTAGGTTACGTGCCTGCGCGCTTTGTGCAGTGATGACTGATGAGAAATTGAACATAAATAATTGAGCGCAAAGGTTGGGCGACGGTTTTTGTTATGTTTTCTCATGGTAAATTCCCACTAAGGGCAACGGAAACATTTTACATCTCTCGAAATAGACTATCTCTCTGGTTATCAAGCTAACCGCAAGGATTAATCTGTTTCATGTGCAATCAACAAATCACGGTGGTGTGAGTGAAAGTCCCTTTTAATGACGCGAAAGACAGTCGGTATGAAGGAGAGGTTATTAATTCATGTAGAATCAGTATCGCTCTCTGAAAATTCTCGTTGCTGTCGCCCGTCTCTGTTGTACTTGGTGTGAATGTAATATAAGTGTATGTGTGAATGTATATGCCAAGTTTCATAAAAATATAAATTTTCATAGGATTTCATATTGTTAGTTTTGTTTTGTTGAATGCTGAAAAAGGTTGTGAGTAAAGTAATCATTTCAGTGAATTAATGAAGTTTAAGTGCAATTATTTTTGCAATCAACAGTTCAAGTTCCCGGGTATCTGATAAGTGTATGTATAAATGATAAGTAATATTTATAGAAAATGAATTTAATTAAAATGCTTTGATGTTGTACTTTTATTTTAAAATTAATAATATCAGAAAAAATAAATATGTTTAACAACGTTTTTTTTCTTTCAAAAAAAAAAAAAAGCACTTGCACTCAGTAGTGACAAATTTGTGGCGTGCTCTTTGGATGCTTTGTCTTGGTGGACTAGAAGGTGGAGGTTGCTAGAAGAAATGGCTTCCACGAAACCAGATATCCTGTGCTTTCAAGAAGTTGATCATTACCAATTTTTCAAGCACAGTCTTGGAAGCTTGGGATTCAGAGGGACATTCTTCCCAAAACCAGACTCGCCTTGTTTCTACATTGCAGGAAATAACGGGCCTGATGGATGTGCCATTTTTGTTGACTCGAAGAAATTTGAAATCTTAGATACCAAAACAAGGTGCCTGGAAGTATGGGGATATCAATCTAACCAAGTAGCCATTCTTTGCAAATTAAGGTAAAGAGCTTCTTCTATGATGAGCATCGTAATCTTTATCTATTTTGCCTTTAAGCTATCTTTTATTAGGCTTTGTATTATATAATAGCTAGCTTTGTATTATATAATCGTTCTACCCACTCAATACTGTCACATTGTTAGGGAAGAAAGTGCGATAACCATAGTTTTACCTACGATACTTATTTTCTGCTTTATAGAAACACATTTTTTTTGAAAACATGTATATCTGTTTCATATGCATAATTACATGAATTTTGTCAGCTCATGATACAGTAGGGTGAGTGCATCAGTGATTGACATGTTCCAGTGATTGATATATTTCCTCAAAATAATTCATTAATAAGGAAAGTAATAAATCAGTATGAATGATGCCTATCGGTTTTTACTTCATAAATATTGCTGATTTATTATTGAGTACTACATTGCTCACCATATTTATTTTTATCAAAAAAATGTAAGTGAAACGTGTAAAGTAAAAACAACACAGCCACTTTTTGTGCTCAGTTTCCTAGGAGACTTAAAGTGAATTGATTCCTCAATCTTGTTACATCATAATTAATTTCAGCCATATTTCTATAGAGTTACAATTTTAAATTTATTAGATCTACATATTTAACTTCTTAAATGTAATTTTAGGTGCTTGTTGATATTTTTATGAAATAATATGTCAATTACTGGATCATTTATTAGACTATGCACCAGTGATTTGCATAGTATTTCAATCACTAGTAGTTTGATATTCTTTGTTATTTAAAATTGAATTGTATAAAATTTGAGGGATTTTGCACGTAAATTAGATTTATATCAACTCTGATTTTTTTATTCAGATTTTCCAGCAATTTACATGTCTTTAAGACAACGGTGTTGATTACTGGACCAGCTATGCCATCTACTGGCGCTTAAAGTAAATAAATTTAAAAAAATCCGATGCAGTTTTGCTTTTAGATACCTTTAGATAATGTATGATAAAGTTTTTAAAATAAATTTATTTAAACTTAAGTTATAGATGAATTACTTTCTGCGTAGTATTAAGTTTGTTAAAGTAAATACCTTCTAATTCACATAAAATTGAAAAGAAGCACCGGAGCTCAGCTCTTTCGTGAGCTACCATAAAAATTTAGGCCTACCGCAGTTCACAAAAGCTCTTAGTGCATAATTCAAACTTGTGAGATAAGTGAAATACCTTTTAAAAAGTAAGACTTTCTTTTTTAGTCACTCAAAGAGTTAGAATAGAGCAATTTATTCAATTTTGGAAAGCCTTTGTTTACAGTTTATTTAAATAATCATCATAGCAATATATGAGTTAATGGATTCTTTTAAATTCCTTAGTAATCAATAATTTGTGTCATTTATTCACCAAAATTGAGAAACCATACTCAATCAGCTCTTTTGCATTAAAGGCAAAAATGAATTTTTCCTGTTAATGAAATTATTTATTGGTCTCAAAACTTCAAAGATTACTGAAAATGCATATTACTTCCTGAAAGGGAAAAAAAACCCTTTTTAATATAAATAGTTTTAGGCAATCATTTTTGTGTAAGTAGTCCAACGTCTCCACCTGAAACTGAATTTCATAATAAGACTAAGGTAAAACCTGGTGAGATGGGACGATCGGAGAGATGGCACACTTAAATTTTTGGACTTAAAGGGAGGTGTGAGTGCACCGCGATTTCATGTACTTGTAAAGCCACAGCGACACAGAGAAAAAGCTATTAATAAGCTTTTTCTCTGAGAATGTATGGTACAACGCAGTTTTTGTTGCTTGCTTTAAGAACGTAAGAACTTGAATTTTCATTATTGTTGCTCTGATTTTCATTGCGATGAGAGTACTGCAAGATACTTTTTAAGCAAATGTTATGTCAGCTATTTGGGCAATTTACTTGCAGTTCCTTAGTAATATAATCTACTTATTATTGAAAACCATCTGTCATGTACGTGAACCACCCACGTAACCGAAAAATAGCTTTAATTGTTTTGGGAAGCAATTATTATTTACTTCTGTAAACTGTTTTCTCTTTTGAGTTACCTGTTTAATGCGTGAAAATTGTACTTTAAGTTACACAACACAAATAAATATAAGAAAAAAACAAGTTAAGGTACGCATTTGGATGTTTTTAGTACATGAGCCAATTTACTTGAGCTTGTTTGTTACTACAACGACGCTACTTATTCCCCATTATCACGTCTACAAATCTAAAAGTGCGGAAATCTGCCTAAAATGTGTTTCAATTTAGCAAAAATCTCATAATTTTTTTTCGTGTGACAAAATGTAAGAAATCTAATCAAGTAATTTATTATCCATTTTCAACTAATTTTATAACTCTTATTTTAGACGAAAGTTGGACAACTCCGACTTTTGGATCGCCACGACGCACCTTAAGGCTAGACAAGGCCCTCTACTGGCTACTATGCGGAGAGAGCAAGGAAAGGACTTGATGGATTTTATCAAACTTTTCAGTGGCAGCAGTCCTGTTATCGTAACCGGAGATTTCAACGCCAGCCCTACTGAATCAGTGTATCAAACCATCATGAAAGATGATACATTTCCATTAGAAAGTGCGTATCGATGTTTGTCACACCGCAATCAGGAACCCCTGTATACCACATGGAAAATCAGGGAAGATGGCGAATATTGTCAAACATTAGATTACATATTTTACACTAAAAATTCCTTTGATGTTGAAAGTGCGCTGCATCTACCAACAGCTGAAGATATTGGGGAAGGTCGTGTTCCATCATATAGATACCCATCCGATCACTTTTCTCTTGTAGCTGATCTCAGTCTTGTTCAGTCTTGATTTTAGTACTCACATACGCTACATACCAAAGACATGCTTTGTAAATTTCTTTCGATATGCATGCACAGTCTGAGCGAACTGGAAATGGTAAAAGTCAGAAAAACATCTTCATTATTATTTATGCAAATTGCTTCTTTAAATATTTTTGTTATTTTTTAAAATTCCTAATTATGGATAACTTATAACTACATTTGAAACCGTTTTTGATAAAATTTATATTTAAGATGCTAAATATTTTAAATGCATTGTCTAGATTAAGCAAAACAGTATTGTTTTTAATATACATTTCGTTGATTCTTTTTCTTACTGTTGGTTAATCATGTACCTTAGGCACGAATTTTAATATGAAATTAAGTAAAAAATGTGTTCTGTGTTTTTACATTTAATGAGCAATAATAATATTTTTACATTTGTAAATACGTCCACTCATGAATATATATTTTTGCTCATCTGAAGTCTTGTAATGAGAGGTTTTAAATGGTATCATTCTGTGTATATAAGTTGCATTCTTTATAGTAAACTTTAATTTGTATGTATAAAGAAGTTATAAGAATTTTCGCCATGTAAAAAACCATTGTGATATTAAAGTGTACTTAATTTTTATAACTTCTAATTTTTAACAATCCTTATCTGCTGTTAACTATGGACTTGTTTTTTTAATTATCCATCTATTCGTAAATAAATCGTATTTTCACTAAGTGTGCTCTAGTACTTTCCAAAATTTAAACTATCTGTATGGCTGTAGATAATAATATTTCAAGCTTAAAAGGAGGGGGGTGGATCCAGTTGGCCTGTTTTGCTGGTATGAAAATGTATGTTAGGAAAATGATGGAAAATCTAGGGTATGTCAAAAAAAAAAAAAAGAAAAAAACTAATAGTTGACACACACAGTACGGTACTACTTTTGTGCGTATTTCAAGAAGCCAAAAGACTTGTACATACTTGTGCCGCCATCTAGGGGGAAACTGATCGTCAAAATTCTCAAGTGGTAATAACATCCGCCGACAGTAGTGCTACTTGAAAGAACGGATGCCGATTTCCGGGGAATGCACTAGATCTGCAAAAAATAGTGACCATACGCTAAAAAAGTATTTATTATAAAATAGTTTTTTTAAGAAAACCGAATTAGTGTCAAATTAAAAAGGCATGGAAAAAAGTGTGGGTTTTTATTTAAACAGTGTGGAGATAATTACGCGATAGTATTGTAAATGATAACTCATTAAAAGTAATTCATTTTCTCAGCTATGAAATACGGAGACAATTGCATGGTAAGTTTGGTACATATTCCACAGATGAGGCAAAGAAAGTAATGCTTATATTAAAGACAAGTAATTTTATACTAGAACTCTATGTCTTTGCGGGGAAAATTGCAGCCTTTTTGCAATAATCTGGTTTAGATTCCATACTCTGTACTCATGGTTACAAACTGTTTTGTTCCAAAACATGTATAAAGAGAAGAAATTGATAGTTTATATTGTGTGGTAAGAAAGTCTGAATAATTTAATACTTATAGTATAAATTTTAAAATCAAAATTATGTAGATAGTTTAAAAGCAATTGTTAGTTAATAAATTTCTCATACAATAATTGCTAGTAAAAAGATAAGGGATGTAGTTATGTAGTTCAAAGTTCATGAAAAATTATTGCTAAAACGTATTTTCATTAAAGATTTTAAAGTAAAGTTCAATAATCACATACTTACAGATAGAAGTGAAATACTTGAAATTTATTATTTTTGAAAACATAATGCTGTCAGTCACTTAAAAGCAATTCATACTTCTACTCATACATTCATACATACTACATTCAAAAAGAACTGGAATAAGTTTATTCCATTTAAAAACCTCAGATTGCTTTTCAAATACCTTTTGGGCAGCATTTTTATTGTATGCTCAGGAAAATATGTGGGGCAAAATACGCAGGTAATTTACATACGCAAATGAGCATTGTTCATGTTGATGAATAAAGATTTACAGTATTTTTTGATTTACAAGCAAAATGTTGTTCTAAATTTTATTCATATATACAATTTAAAAAAGTACAAATATGTCTTTATCACAGTTTACTTTTATTAGAAAATTTATTAATGGTGGAGTTGTGTTACTAGTTGCAAAATTTTTGCCTTTCGAAACGCTCCTTATAAGAGGAAAATGATGCTACTTACTAAATTTGACTTATTAAATATGAATGCTAATTAGAAGTGTTTTATACAAAATTCTTAAACGTTTTTCAGTAAAAGTTATTTGTACTAACATGAATAACGAAAATTTATTTCTACAGTTAAAACATACAAAAATTACAATTTCAATCTGAACACCCAATAAAATTTTCTTTGCAGTCTAAGCTACACAGTATGGTACATTATTTACAAATAATAAAAAAAGTATGAATACTTTGCGTTATTAATACTCAGTTAGGGACCCATGTCTTATAGAGCCAGAGATACGAAGTTGTTTGAAAAAAGGACCGACTCCGACTCCTTTACAAACATATATTAGGAATGTAATGAATATTCGGCACATTTGTAAGCGACCCCGACTCCTCTTCTCCAAAATTAGCCCGACTCAGACTCCACAGCCCTATATAGAATATCGTGTCCAAATAAAAAAACGGGGGGGGGGGGGGGGGCGGGTAGAGGAACTCCAACAGTTCATGCATCAAGTATCTTTAAATTATCAATGGAGTTTGGAGCTAATATCTGTATTGTAGAATGTGCATATCTTAATGATCTTCATAATGTTTTAAGTGACAAAAAATTGGGTGACATTTTACATATAGTGGATATATCTGATGAGGAAATAAAGAGATACAAAATCCATATTTATGTTACACTTTTATATTGTTTCCAGCACATTAAAACATGAATTTATAAAGGGAGGAATGTAAATATTTCATAATATTAAATCATTTACAACAATTTATACACAGTTGTTGAATATTTACCCATTTAAGATGGGATTACTACCGCAATATTTCCGTGAAGATGAAGATTTTAACCAAAAGCAAAGTCTTGTGAATGTTTGAAAGAATTCTCGACGAAAGTTTCGGTTCATGAAACAGTACGTTACTGGATTACAACAAGACGACACATAAGACAGCAAATGCAAAAATGATATATTAACATATCCTAGTCCTTTGTACACAAGATCAGGCTCAAAGCTCGATATTGTGTTTATGATGTAAATAGGAGTCCAACATATGAAAAATTCTAGAACAACAACAACCAACAAAGTAGTTACTCTTTTCTGTATTGCAACTCTACGTTGTAAGTTGGGGCCATTTATACTCAGAGCAACAGTAGGTGTACCGTCCGAGTTGCTGCTTTGGCGAATAGACTGGAAGTTGGATGTTATTGTTGAAGATCGGGTTGAAACGTCGTGCATTGGGATGTTGACTCTTGTCCATTTTGTTGCGAATTTAGGAGGACTACACATGGCACAGTTGTCTTCAGAAGATTCTGGAGTGTTGTAGAAATTTAGACTCGGTGAAGAATCATCTGGAAGGATGAAGATTCACAAGTTAATTCACTGACATTTAAAATACAATTTTATTGACACATATAGTGGTTTGAGCTAGCTATATATAAAGTGCGTAGTTAAGTAGATAATTGGGAGATTGTTTATCTAACACCAAAGTAACATCATTGAGCTCTACTTCTATTATATTGCTTAATGGTGTTGTAACCAATTATCATGATGAGAGCCTGATGAATTTTCCAGAAATTACGATTTTTTAAAAATAACGTTATTAGTTCACAAATATATTATTCCGCATAAGTTTGCACAAAAAAATGGGACCTGGAGCAGCTACTTTTTGAGTTGCTCCAATCCAGCTCGGCTCCAGCTTCTAAATACTTGATCCGGCTCCACTCCATCGCCACTCCCGTGGTACGAATAAATAATTATATTATTTCGTTTTCGTTTTCTTAATTATTTTTTTATATGATAAAAATTCGGAGTATTAGGCACAATAAATTTGTTTTCTCCTGCTCCGCTCCAATTTGGTACAAAATTTCGTTACTCCACTGCTCCGTGCTCCTGCTCCGTTTCAGATCCCTCTTAAAAATATTCAGTTGCTTCAGCAAAACACTGAACATTCCACATGAAAATCATAATTCTTATTCATAATTAATATTAGTTTTCATATATTATACTTAACAAATTTTTATAAAGCAGTTTTGAAACGCTAGGAAGCTGATATTTTGTTTTCTAAAATCAATTCAAAAAATTTCTTGTACAGAGTTTTAAATTAAATTATGTTATTAATTCAATCATGATATAGAATTACTATATCCTTTGAAAATATTTTAAATACATTATAACTATCACATATAAGTGTTATGGGGGGGGGGGGATATTCAATGCAGAAAGGTTCTAACTAACATAGGTTTTTTAATTCAAATAAATTTATTCTTTCGTGCTATACTCTGGATAATTCATCAAAATTTATATTCCGATAGCAATCAATTCATCAAACTTTTTTGGCTAAATCTATTGTTTACATTTTGAAGACATTTTCTGAATGGATAAATTATTTCACGTTTAAACAAAAGAATGTGGAGGACTAACGTATTTACGTAACAGGTTCTGTTTCTCAACTATTTGCAATATCTTGATGTTAAGCTCGTTTTAAGAGCTCTTGTCATTTATGTATAAGCCAGTATTCTCACCGAACTTTTCGATTAGTTATTACTAGTCTACAGGTTTACAACTGCATATTTCCGCTCACCCCAAGACTGACTTACGGCCTTATTCACCAAACACGGTCAAACAGCCGGTCCAGTCGATATTTGAAAGAACCTAGGTCAAGACCGCTGTTAAAATCGGTATTCACAACTCAATTCATATGTCAATTTTAGAGTAATGCGCGCCAGAATATGCTTCATATACATTTTTACTGTATATCGTTCATAGTCTAAGATCCGGCTGCAGAATTCTGTGCTCATCGAGTGTTTGCTAAAATCTAAATTTTTTAAGCATATTTATGATTAGGAGAATATATATCTACCAGGTTGCCTATCAAAATGTGGCCGCTAATATTTTTAATTAAATTATTGTTAATTGATTTTTCGGAATAAAATTCATTCACTTGTTTTTTAAATAAAATATCGTCCACTTCACGGCAATATAGATAAAGACTCTGAAAAATCACGGTTGCCGTTGAGCACTTAGCCGCACCTCTTCGCAGCCAGGTGTAAACAGGTATGATTTTGATGCATTTATACGTTCATAACGTACATTTGTTATTTATATATCAAATTAAAGCTAATTTTTTTCTGTTTATTATGATATACGGTTGCCTAATTAAATCTGGCCGCAAATATGGGTTGCTGGTTGTTAAAAATGCCAGCTGTACGACGCTTTAAAGCCATTGCGCATGCGTCGAATGATAGTGTTCTCAACCACCGGTTCAAACAGTAGTAGGGACAACTTGATAAATACTCCAAAAGAATCGTCTTCTTTTTCAAAATGACGACGCATGCGCAATGGCTTTGAAGCGTCGTACAGCTGGCATTTTTAACAAGCAGTAACCCTTATTTGCGGTCAGATTTAATTAGGCAACCGTATATCACAATAAACAGAAAAAAATTAGCTTTAATATGATATATAAATAACAAATGTACGTTATGAACGTATAAATGCATCAAAATCATACCTGTTTATACCTGGCTGCGAAGAGGTGCGGCTAAGTGCTCAACGGCAACCGTGATTTTTCAGAGTCTTTATCTATATTGCCGTGAAGTGGACGATATTTTATTTAAAAAACAAGTGAATGAATTTTATTCCGAAAAATCAATTAACAATAATTTAATTAAAAATATTAGCGGCCACATTTTGATAGGCAACCTGGTAGATATATATTTTCCTAATCATAAATATGCTTAAAAATTTAGATTTTAGCAAACACTCGATGAGCACAGAATTCTGCAGCCGGATCTCGTACTATCGTTTGTTTATATATACTTTAACCTGAGACTGAAAAATCAGCGTAAAATACTGCAATCGATGTAACTAAATATCTAATTAAAAATTAATTGTATTCATATAAATTGCTTATAATTTATGTAAACGAATTCCAGACAGATACATTTAGGTAAACTAAACAGCCGTGATTATGAAAAGAAATTTAATGAATACACTGTTGGTACCTGTTTTGACACTATGAGTAGCTGGAATTTCTTTCCGTAGAACAAGGGCTATACGAAAATATGCAACTGCCATAACTAAAAGAGGAAAGAGAAGAAGAATTGCATCCAGAAATATATTGAATCCACTTTCCCACAATCTGTTCGGCCAATTTTCTCTGCATTTATACTTTCCTGAAACAAAGAGCCAAGAACAATAATTTTACATTGTAAGCTAAATGTTGTAATATCAACAAAGCGAAAATTATGAATAACAATAATCACACTGCACTGCAGTGAAAAAAAATCGAGGCTTGGCACACTTGCTACATGAAATAGCTTCTTGAATCGGACTGCAACAGCGCTATATCACTACTACTATGCCCCTGTATTCGAATACATGGGCGCCGACGCTGAGGTTGCTGAGGTGCTTAAGCACCCCACCCCCCAAACTGTTCAGAATCATTAGAAAATACAAACGTTTAGAAACATTAGAAAATAACATTTCGAAACATTAATATATAAATTATATAAGTATACAAGTTTTTGGAACATTAGAAAAAATTATCTAATGTAACAACAGTTGGCATTTTCCCCCATCAAGGAATTCTCATTAAAAAAATATCTATTTGATGTGCGTTAATTTTACAATGTAATCCTCTTTCGGATCCTCCCCCTCTGCAGCTGAGTTTGGATTTCGAGATTGAGCAACCTCAAAGATTTTCAAAACCAGGTGCCACTGCCTTCAGAGTACAAGTTATGAGAATCAATAAAAAGTTACAACTAAAAATACAAAACTTCGGGATTTAGGTGTGATAAAATAGAATCAGTATCATTTTGAAATTGACCATTAAAATCACAAGCAATGATATAAGAAAATTAATAACAGATAACCGTGAAAAATCCATAGATGTTAAAATAATTAGTTATATATTTTTCTTTAAGAAGAAGAACTTTAAAAGGGCACTCAAGCTAATGGCGCCAAAATTTTGTTTTAAGAACTTCCTTTCCGTAATTTATGTGAAGCTTAACACAAAAACTAAAAATTCTTAGTCTAAGATCCGGCTGCAGAATTCTGTGCTCATCAAGTGTTTGCTAAAATCTAAATTTTTAAGCATATTTATGATTAGGAGAATATATATCTACCAGGTTGCCTATCAAAATGTGGCAGCTAATATTTTTAATTAAATTATTGTTAATTGATTTTTCGGAATAAAATTCATTCACTTGTTTTTTAAATAAAATATCGTCCACTTCACGGCAATATAGATAAAGACTCTGAAAAATCACGGTTGCCGTTGAGCACTTAGCCGCACCTCTTCGCAGCCAGGTGTAAGCAGGTATGATTTTGATGCATTTATACGTTCATAACGTACAATTGTTAGTTATATATCAAATTAAAGCTAATTTTTTTTCTGTTTATTGTGATATACGGTTGCCTAATTAAATCTAGCCGCAAACAAGGGTTGCTGGTTGCTAAAAATGCCAGCTGTACGACGCTTCAAAGCCATTGCGCATGCGTCGAATGATAGTGTTCTCAACTGAACAGATTGCACCAGCTAATTCCGGACAAGTCGACATAGAAATCATTGATGGTTTCCATTATTTGTATCAAATTGGCTCTACTTTGCCAAACATTTGGAAAAAAAGCAGGATCGATATTGATAAAACTTTGTTCAAAAAATGCTCAGGAAGTACATATCATATTTGATAGATATTTAACGCCTTCTATTAAAGATTGCGAACGACAAAATCGAGAAGGAATTGATATTCCATACACAATTAATGGCCTTTTGCAAACAAGAACCAATGATTTTTTTAAAAAGCTTGAAGAATTTTCGTTTCAAAGAAACCCTGGTAAAATTCTTAGCTAACCATTGGGCCGATGATTCTTTTGCTACAGTATTGGGAAATACAAAAAAATTATATTACTGTTGAGAAAAAGGTTTTTCATATTGTTCTGCTGGATATCTTGTAGTGAAAACTGAAGAAACTGAATTAGCATGTAAACATGAAGAAGCTGATACAAGAATTGTTTTCCACATAAGTAAAGTACCTGAAAATTTAAAAATTTTGGTGAAAACAACAGACACTGACGTTTTAATCATTTTATTAGGCAATATGCATAAATTTCCTAATTTGCAAATTTGGTTGGCAAACAGTCTATCAAAAAAATTAATAATAAGGATGAAGTTTACATAAACTGTACGGACTTATCAATAAAATTAGGCGCAACTTTATGTCTTGCTCTTCCCGCTTTTCACGCATACACGGGTTGCGACTACACAGCTGCATTTTTCAACAAAGGGAAAGTTCGGCCGTTGAATGTATTTATTAAGCACCCAGAAATTCAACAAGTTTTTGCATCTTTGACTAATTCCAATGACATCTTTAATGAAACCAAAATTGATGCAGTCCAAGAGTTTACCTGCCTTATGTATGGACTCCCAAGGTGTCGAAGTGTAAATGCCGCAAGATTTTTATTATTTAACAAAATGTACGCTTCAAAACAAAATAATGAAAAATTTATGAAAATAATTAAAGGTTTCGACTCAGCGCACATTCCACCGTGCTGGAAATCTTTGAAACAAAAATTGTTGCGGACAATCTTTGTTAATTCGATGTGGTTTAATGCCACTGAGCCGGATTGTATCAAGTTCAGCGCGGAAAATAATGGCTGGCGGCTATTAGATGGGTTTCTAAAACCAACATGGTTCCTGGAAGACTCAACTCCAACGCAAGTTGAGAGTGTGCTATGTGATTCGATGAACAAATCTTCCGATAATGACGACGATTCTGATATTTGTAACGATGAAAGTGGTAGCAGCGATGATAGTGTGAGTGAAAGCTCTGATGATTCAGATTTTTAAATAAGAGTTACGGAAATATAAGATACATATTTTAAATTTTTAGTTTGCTTAAATGTTTAATTAATATGTAACAGGCGACTGAATACTTGAATAAAACATAATATTTTTTCAAACAGTACTTCCACAATAAAATTTTCTTTTACATAAGTAACCTTGGTTTTATTTTTCATCAATATTAATTTTTTGTTGTAGTTTTTAAATTTTTCATTTTGAAAAAGAAGACTATTCTTTTGGAGTATTTATCAAGTTGTCCCTACTACTGTTTGAACCGGTGGTTGAGAACACTATCATTCGACGGATGCACTATGGCTTTAAAGCGTCGTACAGCTGGCAATCGCTATCCTCGTTAGACTAGTGATGTTACGCGCTGGCTTAAATATTTACCATTTTTAACAACCAGCAACCCTTATTTGCGGCCAGATTTAATTAGGCAACCGTATATCACAATAAACAGAAAAAAATTAGCTTTAATTTGATATATAAATAACAAATGTACGTTATGAACGTATAAATGTATCAAAATCATACCTGTTTACACCTGGCTGCGAAGAGGTGCGGCTAAGTGCTCAACGGCAACCGTGATTTTTCAGAGTCTTTATCTATATTGCCGTGAAGTGGACGATATTTTATTTAAAAAACAAGTGAATGAATTGTATTCCAAAAAATCAATTAACAATAATTTAATTAAAAATATTATCGGCCACATTTTGATAGGCAACCTGGTAGATATATATTCTCCTAATCATAAATACGCTTAAAATTTAGATTTTAGCAAACACTCGATGAGCACAGAATTCTGCAGCCGGATCTCGTACTATCTGTATTCTTTGCAAGTTTAAACTTTAAAAAGTACAAATAGCGCAAGTTTTAAGATTATCGTAATATAATTTTTTAAATGCAGCGAAAAGTAAAGCCAAATAAACTTTAAACAAAAATTGAAAAACAATACGCTATTTAAGGTGTCACATAAACAAGTGTTAGGTTTCGGCTTATCATTTCCTATTTACAGAACTGATATCGTTCCTCCTATACCTGAGTTTGCTTGCGCTTCAAGCATTCAGTAACCATCTTTTTCTCTTATCCACCACCTTGATTTTGATGAAGCTTATCAAGTTTGGGAAAATTCCAGAACTTTTTGAGGAAAATATTTACTTCCAAGAAATTTCAAGCACTTCCTTTGATTAATTTAACTTAAAAAGAAATGTGTCAGTTATTTTGAATAACGTAATAATAATAAATTAATAGTACTTTTTGAAACACCCTTTTTTTCCTTACATTTTAAAAATTTAATTCTTACGAATACGTGTGTGAATCAAGCTAAAACAAAGACCTGAATATTTTCATGAATCATACAAAATTTCAAAGACTTTTTGCTATAACAAGAATAACATTCGGTTGCAAAGGGGTTTCTTGTTCGTTATACGAAGAAGGAGTTGCTAACAAGTAATTGTTTCGATTGCTTAGTGAAACATTTTCTTAACTTGTCTCCTTTCACATAAGCAGAATTACATAGACTAAAGGGAATAAATGCTGGCAGATTTTTTTTCTCTAAAGGATAAAACAAATCTTTATAACAAGATTTAATGTAATTCCCGTACTAACTATGCTTATTTGGTGTTTGCCCTGAAATTCCTGACTAGATTACGATTTTTCTGCAGAGTAATGAATTTAATTCTGCCAGGTCACAACAATTGCATTCGCTTTCTATTGTTGCAGTAAAGATTATTTTTTCTCTGAGAACTGAGTTTTTTGGCTTGAAGGACCTCATATTTTGGCTGCACTATCTCACTTTGGACGAGGCTGTGTGACTCCATAGGGGCTATACATGCTCCTCATTCTTAGTACCAATGTTAAATACATTAAAATTATAGTTAACCAAACTAGGGTTAACAGAAACAAAGATATTTTAAAATAATATCGAAGTTACAAATTTAAAACATAGGTATCGGAATAACAGTGAGAACAAGGGTACGCTGTCAATAAACTATTACTAAATATATATTGACTTACTGTAACACCATATGAGGCACTTAGAAGCAAAGGGGTGTAAGTGACAAAATTGAAAATTTGGATATAACCGGTGCAAATGGTATGGAAAGCACCATTATATATTGTGGCAAGAAATTTTAGCGGTATACCTAACAGGTGCTGCTTGCCTATGTGATTTAGAAAAAAAAATAGCATTGACGTTACTATAAGATCCAAACTTTGAACGCCGTTTTTCTCGAAACAGTTCTTCGGTCACTTATATCCCTTTGCTTCGCACTGCCTTAAATCTATAATTTTTACTTTTAAGAAAAATACGAGCTTAATCTACAAGAAGGGTTTTGATTTGACTTTCAAGACAAATAAGAATTACATGCTATAAATGGATACAAAATAGTTATTAGATGTTCGTGGTTTAATCGATAAAACTCTTCATTCAAAATAATTCTAGTCCCTTTAGTTCGGTCGACCAGGGTTAAATGTACGCTGTTCGTTATTGTACGTTTCAAATGTTCATTTCCATGAGCTGTGTTTTGAGAGGTTTGTATAAGTAGAACTTTGGTACCAATAAAAAATTTCCTAAATTTAAGAAAATTTCAAATACTTAAAAGCATTTTTTGCAAAAGATCATAATTGGTCGTGAGGAATTATTGGTTTAAACAATACTTGGACCTTTATAGTTGTTAAATACTTCATAGTTGTAGCGAATCCGGTCGTACTATATAAAACCATACAGGTTAAAAAAGTTTTTAACTATTTACCTTCCAAATATTTTAGCTCATTCTCTTGTTTTATAGTTAATGTCCTACATTATCTGACGATGGCAAACATGATTGGTATCAATAGTGTTTCATACAATTTTACTTCAGTTAGGGTATTTAATAGGTGGGAAGTTTGGTTTGAGTCCAAAATACTATTTATCTAGCCTCGTCATTTCGGGGATCAGGAATGGCAGATAACACCCCCTAACTTAGAAAAACAATGTATTTATGGATATGTTATTGTGTTGTTTTTTATTTAGTATCTGCATTGAATGCATACCCTTTTCTCCCTGAAAAATTTTGAAATGACGGGCTTGTATTTAACTGTCATCGCCGTTTTTCTTCTGATTCTGACATTAAGTCATTGCAAATTGAACCTAAGTAATTTCAGTCAAATTTGCCTCATTCTGCAAAAGATACGGTACAAGAACAAAGTTGAATATTTATTAAGAATAATTACGTAAATTGAGTGAAATAGTTATAGTATTTAAAAATAGATGGCTTTATTGTGTGAAAAATTTCAAGCTACAAAGTGAAAAAGTGGAAAGCGCTCAAGAAACCTACGCTGTTGGAAAGGAGCAGTAACTATTAGACAAAAAGGATGATTGTAAAATTTACCTGATGGTTGAATAAGCATCAATTTTGATACCCACACAATTGGAGTCATTGTAACAAAAGCTGAAATCCAAATGCCAAAGATGACTTTGCATGCGTGAGAGGATGTTTGCCAACGTCGTGATCGAAGAGGTTCACATACCGCATAGAAACGTTCGAGAGAAATTGCAACCAAAGTCCATGCATTTACAGCAACAGTCACACCTATGAGAAAATAATTAACTGTATTGTATCTATCAGCTACTCGATAGTGAGTATGTAATTACGAAGCTACTTAAGTGTATCATTCTTTATATTACCATAAATTGGCTACCATCACTCTCAGAAACGCATGTTCAAATCTCAAACTTTCGTCGTATTTCACGAAATGGCTTCGTGAAAAATGCTCCGTCATAAACCTTTCGTCAAATTTTCTTTTTAAAGTCACGTGATGAAAGAATTGTTGTAAATGACGAAATTTTCTTGACAATTGAAGAATCGTCAAAAGTGAGAGTTCTATTTCTGAGAGTGATCTTCTAAAGTCTAAACCACCATTACATTGATATTTCTACATAGCTATTTAATGACCTGAATAATTGCGCCACCCTGATTTATTGCCACCCTAAATATACAATAAACAGAAAGCAGCCGAAGGGCAACAAATGCTGTCTTGTCTGTATTATAAAAATTCACACTAGGTAGTAGTTACAAACAAATCCTACTGTTAAATGAAGCGAGATTATACCACTTGGGGTGAGAGTGTGCCATCATGGAATTCAGCTACAAAAATGTAAAAGTGGGATTTGCTTTGTTCTAACATAGCACTAAATATAACTAATGGAAAAAGCTAATTTACTTCAATAGCAAACCACTAGAGTGCACTTGCTCGCTGAATTCATGATGGCACATTCTCACCCCAAGGGGCATAATTTCACCCCATTTTACGATATCTAGTGTGAATTTTTTTCATTTTATATTTTCTAATAGTTATGAAATTATAGACTTTGCCTCAGTATGACCCTTTTGCTCATTATCTTTGAAGTAATGTAGTAAATGAAGTTTTTTCGTCAAGAAAACAAACTGAAAGAAATATCTTGTTTTGTGTTGATTCAAGAATTCAGAAGATTTTATATATATATATATATATTGGCGGCTTATGTGCCATTTAAACAGAGGTTCAGAAAACAAATTTCGGAAATGAAAAATGCAGATACGATGTAACTTACAAGTTAAAATACATTTTACAAGTATAAGGAGAGCAATGCAACCAAAGAAAGCTCTTAAGTAGCATTCTTATTTCGTATTGCTACTGAAGAGTATTTGTTCAGATTCCATTTATATGATTCATTTCTACTAAAAATAACAAAATTTCGTTGGAAGTTTCAGTCCGTCATATTAATATGAATTTAATGCCAAGAATATCACATTATATGGGTTAGGGGAATTAAATATCAAATAAACTGAAGACGGTCTAATTTAAATATTTATAGCTAGTTATGCAAAGCATTATTATCAGTATTATTATTAAACATTATTATCAGTTATAACCAATATCCCCGAACATCAAATTTACCAGAACAAACAAAAATAGTGTTATAAGTTTTAATAAATGTAATAATAATTCAGTTTTTCTTCTTTCTTTTTTAACTTTTATGAATAGTCGTAAAAAGCATTATGTGAAAATACATTTATTTCTGATGTGCATTTCTAGATGGCGACACCACATAAGAACGTCGGAACAGCAAGCTTCTGAAAGAGTATTTAAACTTTTAGAGGTATTTTCAAACATTAGTAGGCTGTATGAAATATTTTATTACTTATGATGATGATTTAGGATTGGGTGTGTGGAACTGAAAGGTATTTCCTGAGTTTTTTCATTATTGGATTATTAACATATTTATTCGCTATCAGTTTTTATGAAGACATTCATGAAACTATATAAGAATAACCAGGGACGGACTGGGACCCCTAAACGGGCGGTGGACCAACTAAACCAAAGGGCGGCAACCAAAGGGCACACACATATGCCTCCTTCGGAAAATTTCAATTCCTAATATCAGTCAATAAGTCATAACTTCATGGCATAACTTAGCTTGTTTTGCATGAATTGCTTAAGCTTGTCTTATTTGAAATTTTGTTTTAACTGGAAAACAGGGGCGACTATTCTAATTTAGGCTTAACTGATTGGAGGAATACATAATTTGTAATAAACAGATAAGTTAAATACAAAAATAATTTTAGGATTATATTAAAATACAAGGTTGTTCTTACTTTTTATGTTTGTTCGTTTCTTTTTTCCTTTCTTCTTTTAAATAGGTGGAAATAAAATTATCATTAATTAATACAAGAACAAAGGAAGCTACAACGAAAAGAAAAATTCATTACTGCACTTTTGTATAATATTTTTCGTTGATTTTCCTTCAATATTTCTACACCCGTTAAAATTATTCTTGGCACATGGAGAGAGGCACCAAATTTACCATCATTGAGAAAACGAAAAGCGAGCAATTTTGTTCAAAGAATCAGGCACCTTAATGAAATACTTAATCTGAGTTATTTCTTGTTTTTTAGAATTTTAACAGTAATTGATTTGAGAATTAAAAAAATAAAACTAACAATCGGTTTACATTTAACAATGACAGACTTTACATGGTGCCACTGAAATGTTATATTTGAATCTAATTTAAAAATAATATTTATAGTTTGATACTTTTAGTTATTGTTTGTAACGGATTTAAAATATGAAACAAGTAATGTATGTGCAGTTAATATTTTGATGTAATCTGAAAGTAGGAGTAAGAGTAAAACGAATCTACTTTGACCCTTAAGGCGACAGTGGATGTTAGTTTTCGAAAAATCGGCCAAAAAAAATCGATTTTTTTTTCAAGCATATTTTCATTACTGTGGACCTGATTTTCATTGTGGCACAAAAAAAAAGAAAGAATAATGCATAAATTTGAGCTAATTTTAAGGGTTAAATTTTGAAAGTGGGCGTTTCCCGAGCTTGACTGGCCCTTTAAAGATGTAAACATAAGCGCATGTCGTTTTATCTGAGGCTGCATCTGAGCCTTACATACCGTTTTTAGGAAGAAGAACGCACTGTGATGAGAAAAAAGCACTTCTACTTCAACTGCTAACGTTCTGTTTACATTTGTTTCTCTTGAAAACGTGCTTAATTTGTCTCTTGAATTAAGAAAAAAAAAAAAAAAACAGTTCTTTTGAGAACTAAAACCCCTATAATAAGCAAATTTTCTGCTCTTGCAAAGATTTTGTTATATATTGTAAGCCTTATTGCATAAGTATGGATAGATTGAGTGGTAGATGGCGTAAACAAAAAGTCAGACCTTCTAAGTGTAAACAAGCAGCATCGGCAAATGCTCAAAAAAGATGGGCTGCTGTTAAAAGCAGTGAGGAAAATACTGCTGGAGATGAAGCACAAAATATATCTTCTAGCCATGAAATTGCAACAGTGAGTACTGCATCTTCATATACTTTGGTGAGCCATGAGATTTGGGGATCTCTTTTACAAGATGTGGCGTGCTCTGAATGTTTATCAAAGAACTTGTTAGTGAAAAATGAAGCACCGTATGGATTTTCTTCAAAAATTAGCATAGTTTGTGAAAATTGTGAACATTTATGCGGTTATTCTTTTACAAGCCCAAGATATGAAGCTACAAATGCTTTTGAAATAAATAAAAAGATGGTAGAAGCCTTTTTAAAAATCGGCAAAGGTCATGCTGGCCTAGAAATTTTTACATGGTGTTAGGCATTCATACTATGGATAAGAAAACATTTGCAAACTGCCTGAACTCGTTATGTGAGGAAGGTAAATCTACCAAATCAGAAATGTTGGAACTGTCAAGGAAAATTGTGCGTTCTAAACACGAACAAATTGATTCAAGAGTGGGGGCAGATGATGAAATTTTGAACATCGCGGTTTTATATGATGGAACTTGGCAAAAAAAGAGGACATATTTCTCAGTATGGAATTGGAATTGTTATTGACGTGTTGACAGGTCTTGTGCTGGATTTCGAAATCCTTTCCAAATATTGCCCCGAGTGTTCAGCTGTTGCACGAGACCTCAACAGAGACTCACCGGAGTACTTCATTTGGTACGAGGGACATAAATCTTCCTGTCAAAGCAATCATTCTGGCTCATCCGCAAGCATGGAAATGAAAGCTGCTGAGATTATTTGGAAAAGATCCATAAATGAGTGTAAAATGAGGTATGTGACTTTACTCTCAGATGGAGATGCCAAAACTTTCCAGCATTTATCGGATTTGAAAATTTACGGAGAAAATGTGGCTCTTTCGAAAGAAGAGTGTATTAATCACGTCGCCAAAAGACTCGGAACAGCTCTGCGTAATAAAGTTGACGAATGGCGGAATAAAAAACTATGTCTTGGAGGAAGAAAAGATGGTAGTTTGAAGCAAGCCACTATAAAAGCTTTAACTAATTTCTACAGGAAGGCGATTACGGACAATGCTCCAGATGTCGCCAAAATGAAAACTGCAGTTTATGCTACGCTTTTTCATTGCTCTTCCACGAACGCCAAACCTAAACATTTCAAATGTCCGCCAGTAACAACGTCTTGGTGTTTCTACCAACGAGTGATTGCGAGTAAAGCGAAACCAGCCAGCCAATCATCAATGAAGACTAAACTTAGTGAGGATGTTGTGTCGAAAATACTGCCTGTCTATCAACGACTAGCAAGTGATGTGCTTTTATCTCGTTTTGTTTCAGCTAAAACGCAAAATGCCAATGAATGTGTTCACAGCCTCATACGGAAAACAGCCTCTAAAGAGGTGTTTATTTCGAAAAAAAGACTGGAACTTATTGTTGTGTCTTCAATTAGCGAATTTAATTTTGGCTGTTTGAAGACATTAGAGCTTTTTGACAGATCCCAGCCAATGAACTCTCCGTTTCAATCTCTGAAAAGCGGGATAGTCGTCGAAACTATCAGTGTAGAAAAAGAAAATCAGAGTCATATAATGTGAAAAGAAGTCTGAAAAGAGTAAAAAGTGTCATAAAAGACAAAAAATGTGTAAAAAAAGAAGGTATTTCTTATACTCCTGGAGGATTTTAAAAACTTTATGTTAATTGTCAACACTTATTGCTAAAAAATGTTGCCCCCCCCCCCCTCATTGCAATCTAAAATAGTGTTTTGTTACCTAAACTAAAGCTGAAAATAATGGAAGGAATAATAATTATACTAAAATGTCATTACATTCTTACCAATAGATTTCTAAGTTTGGTTTTTGTAAATAAAGTATATTTTCAGTTTTCGGTGTTACTGTCAATGTTCACATGTTTAAACATATATTTGTGCTAAAATAGTGTCAACTCCCTTTGAAAATAGTAGTTATTAGTTTGTTTATGCAAATGTTACTTTTACAAAACATTTGTTGAGAAAGTTTTCAAAGTAAGTGCCATTATATTCTTAAAATGCATTTTACTCGAAATTAAATTTTTCGGGTTTTTGAGATTTCAAAATGTTCCTTGCGTCTCAATTTTTCCTCGATAAGGCTGAAAATTGGTGATTTACTAGTTTTTATATAGCTAAATCAAATTTAGTATCCATTATTTGTTTGGAATATATTAAGTAATTTAAAAATATTAATAATGTTCTAAAAAGGGGAAATTTCGCGAAAAAATTAGTAATAACTAACAAAAAAAATTATATTTAAATAATTTACTAACGGATTCTTAAATGAATACTAAGTTTTGTTCATATTGTTGCATTTCCTCATTATAAATCAATTTCAGCCAAAAAAAAAATCAAAAATTGTGACGCAAGGAGCATTTTGAAATTTCGCTAAAAATTTATTAAATTTTAAATTTTTAAAAATGAAATTTCAAAATTTTTTTTTGAATTTTCTATTTATTTATTTAGTTATATGCAAGTACAAAAAATTTATAAATATTTCATGAAAAAATAAAAAAGTATCATTCGAAGGTCCACCGTCCCCTTAAAAGCCTATTTCTTACATTCTATTAGAAAATTATTCCGCAGTGGGTCAGTCGGTAGAACCTCGGTTCCGACAGAACAACAAAAGTGAAGCAACAGACTAAGGTCAGCGTTCGGGAGGGTGACAACCTCTCGCGGCTGGTTGCTGTGGTCCGTGTATGCTAAAGGGAGATGGTGCACGTTAAATAGGTCCTGGCTCCAATGTCCTCCAAGTGAAACGATACCTCTCGGAGTGCCAATCCCAGGTGACGGTCTCTCAACTATGTGCTGGTTCAAAAAATTAAGAGACCTTTCAAAGGGGCGCAAATCGGACTCCTGCCTACAAGGGCTCCTTGAGCCTCAGAAGCAGAGTACCCTTTCTTCCTCGCCACGCGCGAGGACACGACAACAACAACATATTAGTTTTTTTTCTAACATTTTAAAGTTTCTGCGGCAACAGTTTATTTAGAGTAATGGTTAAGACAGTTTTATTAATGAATAAACAAATGTTTAGCATATTAGTTACGTAAATGAAACGTTAAAAGTTATGTGTTAATAAATATAATCATATCGATTGATTATTGTGAAATATAAAATTTGTATAATTTATTTTAAAGTAATAATAAAAAATTTCAGGCAAATTTAAATGTTTGATAAAAATCATGATTTTTTAAGAATTATTTACATTACTGATTTAAAACACTTGATTTAATTCACCGATTTAAAACACTTGATTTAAATCAGCGATTTAAAACTAACTCCCTGGCATTGCAGCCCATGTTGGACCATGGCCTCCCTAACAATTTTCCTCAAAAGCAGTCAGTCTTTCGCTTTTTCATTCCAGTTTCGAATATTTAGATTTTTTAGGTCTTTCTCCACCTCGTCTACCCATCATTTTACCTGCCTTCCTTTTTTCCTCTGGGCTTGGCATTGTCCCTTGAAAATCTTCTTAGTGCCTCTGTTTTCCTCCTTTCTCTCAAGGTGTCCCAGCTATTGTACCGATTTGAAACACTCGATTTAAATCACCGAACCCTGTAATTCTAATTGTATGAAATTAATATACTATAAATATATATATTAACTTTATTTTTAAGATAGTTGTAAAAAAAATATGTGTTATTTTTTGGTTATCAATATAAATAAATAAAAATCGAAGAAATATTTAAATTATATTAAAATTAAATACAGAATCTTAAAATAAAAATAAGCTAAAATCAGATTTGAACTGAGTTAAATTAATTTGGTTTGGAGCAAAATCCAGCGTTTGAAATAAAATAAAAACAAATAAAGGAAACAAAGAGTAGTAGTGAAGGGCAATTATTCTCAGTGGATTGATGTTTTGAGTGGGGTACCACAAGGTTCAGTTCTAGGGCCAATATTATTTATTATTTTTATTAATGATATTACTCAGAGTATTTCTTGGAACATCAATATTTTTGCCGACGATGTCAAAATCATGGGAATCGTGGACACGGAGGAACAAGTCAATCAGTTTCAAGAGGATTTAAATCAAATTTCTAGGTGGGCAATTAAGTGGGGTATGTCTTTTAATATTGGGAAATGTCAAGTGCTTCATTTTGGTCATGGGAATAAACATGCAACCTTGCGTTACTTATTGCCCATGCGTTACTTATGATTAGTAGAGGTGCCCACCCTTTCAGAGGGTTCGTGTACCCCCCTACCCCCCCCCAAAAAAAAAACTACGGAACCCCTTAAAATCGACAACCCAATAAATTGGCCAAAAAGTCGACCTCCCTTGCAAAAAAATCTCAATGACGCAGTCTGCGCCATGACCTGCCCCCCCCCCCCTTCCGGTGAGCACCCATGTGACTAGTCAAACTTTTACTTAGGGAAGGGAATCCATATTCCAAAACGGGCGCCTCGACTCGACCCTCGGGATGTGTTCGCGGATTCTCATAGAACTCGGGTCAGTTGGGGTAATTGTAAACGCTTTTTCAATGTTTTAAGTTTTGATCCTTCCATACCTCTTGAATGAATTCAGAGATAAAATTGTGAGTATTGTAGCCACTACTGTACTTCTTGTGAGTAAATGTGTACACAAATTTTGACTTTACGACTGTTTGTTAGCGAATGCGCTCGTGTTTAATTACCCCAGAAATCTGGGGTAATTGTAAACAGTGATTTATTTTCGAATAAGGTGGATTCAAATGAATAATTGTTTTATGCACAGTCTGCTTGAAGGCTTAAGAAGTTCCGGAGCAATGGTTCTCAATCTGCGGCCAACAGGCTGCATGTGGTCCGCTGAGTGATGTTATGAGTCGGCTGAGATCATTTAACGAGAAATATCTTGCAAGTAATGCTGCAAATTTATGTAAAATTTGTCCCGCAGTGGATCAGTCGGTTAAGCTTGAAATCCACAGAACACCGAAAGTGAATCACAACTGGCCGTGTTCAACGCTTGGGCGGGTGACCACCTCCCGCGACTGATTTTACTCTGAGACCTAGTGAGCTAAAGGGAGCTGTGCACGTAAAATACAATGTCACTTCAAATGTCCACCAAATTAGAAATAATTTCCGCTGAGGGACCATCCTAGGTGACGATCTCTCATCTGGAAGCTGGTTCAAAATCATTAAGCCCCTCTAAGCCAAGTGTACTTTATTTTAGCGGAGCTCATTAATAATCAGTAGTAGCTTCCTTAACTCATGGTCGCCCTGCAAGGGGGGCTTGGATTTCCAAGTGGCATTAGCAACAACAACAACAGTTATGTAAAATAGACACAAAAGTGTAATTTACATCAAAATATAATACTTATTGTTCCCCCAAAATATTGGAAATAGGATAAATTTAAGTGTTTATAATTACCCCAGAGTACGAAATATATGGGGTAATTGTAAACACCTTACTTACACACGAAAAATAACAGGGAGGATTAAATTCATAACTAAATGTTTTTAGCAGCATTCCAAATGACAAATAAAAATGGTTCAAACCGCTTACATCGCTTTTGTAGATGAGCTGGAAAATGTAAGATCACTAAATTTTGTTAAACAACTTTTTTCACTGTGACATTTTCAAACAATAGTGACGCCTCCGCAGTTGTTTCGAAACTTACGAAACTGTTTCAATGTCTTCCCTATGCTGCCAGTTTATCACTCACAAGCAATTAAGTTTTCAAAACCACCACAAGTGTAGTTATGAAGCATGTTTACAATCATGGGTGCAAGTCCTGGAAGATGCCAGGACTGAAAAAATTTTGTGCTGACTCACGGGAAATTTTTCATGAGGGGGGGGGGGGGGGAGAGTATATATTATATATATACAGGCGTCACGCCTGAGGAAATTCGGGTTCGCTTTAGGACCCTTCGCAAAATTCAAATCAATCAAAACACACAACTTCACAAAATTAAAAATTTTACTTTTTACACCATTATTTATTATAAAAGTGGCAAATAATAATAAAAAAATCATCACTATATATGTTTAAATTTTTAATTTTTACAAAATTATTGATTTTTCACAAAAATCTCTTTAAAATTCAAAAAAGACCCTGTTGAAAATGCTGAATCGACCTGATATAAGGCAATAAGATTATATACATACCTACACATGGTAAGTTTTACTACTTTTTTTACTGATATGTCACTATTCCTTTCCTTTCAAGTATAATTTGAGAGTGAGTTAAAATTTGAAATACACAGTATGGGACCTCAAATCCGGAGCGCTCGGCGCCGCGATCTTTCCGGATTTTGGATCCTAATTCGAAGAATTTTGTAAGTAGCATCAGTGCGATTTAATTTGCTCTAGAAGATTTTATTTGCATTTTGCTCATTTATAGTATTTTTTATTATCGTATATACTCGTCTATAAGTCGCGAGTCTATAAGTTGGAGTCGGCTTACATTCCAGGCAAAACATCGGAACCATCTGGACTTTTCCCAATAATATTTTAACTTCTTTAACTAACCGATAGCAGAAAAGAATTCCGTCAAATTCTGATATGATTTTATACTCTTAATTCTCTAACCACTGAATTGCAGTAAAAGATCAGACTAGCGGGAAAATGCGAGAAGTGCCGATTTTCAATTTCGAGAATTTTCTGTATCGCGCGAAAATTAGAGCTCATTTTAAAAAATAAATATAATAAAACTACAAGAAATGAAAAAAAAGCAAAATTTAAGGATAGTAACTTAAAATTAAAGCAACAATTAATAAAAACTCTAATCGCAAAAACGAACCATTTTCGAAAAATCGCGAAATAACTTTTTTGAAAAATGCACATTTCCGATCTTAAAAATATAGTTTACATTTTGTTTTCCTTCTGTTTAAAATGCCTATTTCCAAAAAAAAAAAAAAAAAACCGGTGCAAAATCTTTCCCGATTTTTCTTCGAAAAACAAAAGCTGTTTTTCTTCCAGCTGCCGAATTTTTTGAAAAAGTTCCGGATTTCGGGATTCCGTATTTGGGGTCCGGTACCGTACATGTATCACTTTCAAGTACTAAAAATACAATTATTATAACTAATAAATGAACACATGAATATGAATCAAGAGAATTTAAAATAAAAAATAATAATGAGAAGTACTTTTTAAACGAGAGTAAAGGAGAAACTGAGGCTTGATTATAAAAAAATGGCTTCAAATTTAACAAAAAAAAGGGAGGGGGACTTTTAGGCAAAAGACCAACTTATTACGGTTGATTAAGAAATTAAAGGAAATATCATTGCCTGATGCGTATTTTCCCACCAAAATTTAATGGCCGATCCAGGAAAACTGGGAAAATTTTCGCTCGCCTATTTTCCCGGCATTTTTCGCCGTTTTCGGATAAAACATTAAGCTTCTTTCATTAAAATGGGGGGTATTTGTCCAAATTATCTACTGAAAAAAAGAAAACATTTTTCCGTAGTATAATAGCGAAAATATCTGAAAAATACCGATATAAACCCCTTAATTCTTGCAGAAATCGGAAAATTTTGGAATGCTTAAAAAAGTAAAAGTGAGAAAAGGAACATATTGAATTTACTCTTTATGACTAGTTGAAGGCTTTAATGTGGTAAAAAATTATTAATTTTTCCATTCATGAAACAGGAATTCCGACAAAAAGGTTTTTTCACTTTTTCAAAAACGGAAGAAAAATAAAAAGTCCGATAGCTTTTTTATTGAGCTAAATACAGTTCTGCTTTTCTTTTCATTCGTTTTTCTCTTTAAAATGAAGTAAAAATAATAAGTGCAAATAAAAATATCAACAGTCACCACGAAGAGAGACTTCCATTACGCAATCTAAATGCGTGTAAAACATCCTTCTAATGATTCATCAACCAATTGGTCTTTAATCTTATACTTATTGAGTCATCCCTAATTTGTTCAAAGAAACTTTTAGTATGGTACAACTCATGCATTTCAAATAGGATATTTTCCATATCAGCTAGTCAAATTGAGGAACGATGGTGATAAACCCACAAAGTCGTCATATGTAAAGTAAAACGATGCGCGCCATTTGGAAAACACGTTGTTTTAAAAATAGTCCGATAATTAAAGCAAAGATTTTGAAAAGAATGAAAATAAAAGCTAATGATGGAATTCAATAGCGGAAATTTGCAATTTTTTACTTGTAAATGCTCCATTGAGATTGCGATCGCGATTTGTGTAAAAGGGTTCGTTTTTGCGTTTGTGACTTTTAATTGATGAGAGCGAGTGAAAAATTCGTTTGCGGATGAAAAAAAAAAATCCCTTCCTTCCTCGCGATCTTTTCGTATTTTTTTCCGTCCTTCTTCCGTCCTCGAGTATATCCAAAAGACGGAAATCCGTCCCGTGGACGGAAGTCTTGCACCCATGTTTACAATTACCCCAACTAACCCTATATACCATACCACTTATATTCTCGACTGTGGTTTTGTGTGGGAAAGTCGTTTACCTTTCTTTTAAATCAAGATTTTATCGTCACGGATTAAAAGCAGAATATTTCATTTTATTTCTCCTACTGTAATTATTAGGAGGGAAAATATCGCAAATTTTTTGTGTGGAGGCGTCTAGATGAAAGGGCGCACCAGGACATGTCCCGGTGGGCTAGTCCGCCCCTGAGAATAACCATGTTTGCTTAAATACACAATGAATTCTTATGATCGGTAAGTGATTTCATGTAAACCCTTTCATTATTTTCCTTTTCTTTTTTTTTTATTTATCATTTCATTATCTTCTTCAGTGTCCCAATTGTTGCAATAAACAGACGTTTCCCATTCCACCCATCGAAATATATTGTGTAAAATGATTCAAAGGGGGAAAAAGTCTTGAAAATTTAATTCTTTTTAAAATTTAAGTACATTATAGGAAAAATTATGCTTTAATGCAAAAAATATTTTATTCATATTATTTTTTTGATATGGGTGCACAATCCTCTGGAAATACTCTACGTGAAGACATTGTTCTGTGAAAGTTGGTAAAAGAGAAGTATATGACGTATACAAACCGCTGTGCGAAAATAGGCGAGGGGCATTTGGGAGAATATGTACTATGTTTAATGGTTATTTTTCAAATATATCACCACTTAAAAAAAATAATATTTGTAGAAACTTGAGTGAAATAAATAAATAAAATCAAAACATAAAACATTTCAGCTGGGTTACTGTAAAAAGAATACAATTATTCAAAATGCTACATAACAACATTATTTGAGAGAGCGACATGGAAATCTAATAGAACGGAAAGCAGTCCTTTTTGCTAAGATAGAGAAAACTAGTTTAAAAATTCAAATATTAACTACATTAAAAAAATACTAATATTAGAATGATAAATAGAAAAAAAGAAAAATTAAATAAATAAAATAAACAAGCAGGGTAAAGTAACCTAATGTGAACGTACCTCCTAATAAGGGGCATCTTCATATTTTTTTGTAGGCACCTGATATCCTATATTTATACTGGTATGTATCACAACGTATTCTCTGTGCGCAAACTATGCTATTTTGCAATTGAAAACAGTTGGTGAGAAATAATTTGTAGTGGCTGCAATTGTTCGATTGTATCTGAAGTCTGTTTTATTTTCGTTATGAAAATTAGGCTGCATCGTTGTTGGGAGACTTCATAAGTGTTTTGCTTATTTCATTTTAATCGTAAGTACATGTTCTGTCTGTATTCATTCGCTTTTATGCATCTGTGTAGAACGTGGTTTGTGGTTATGAAGAAAATTGTGGATAGCAGAGAACTTAATATAGGTTAGATAGAGATATGTAACATGGGGTGCACCACATTTGGAGGAACTGATTTAGAAATGTATTTTTACAATCCAATACTTCTTTATAATATTTTCAAAATGAAGATACATTCTATACATTCATATTGTATGTATATGTTATTAGACATTATAAAAGAGGTAGGGATTCTTTACATCCTCCAACTTCAACTTTATCTTCTTCAGAATTTTCTTCTCCGTCATTGGATGATCATGATTAGGGAAATGAAAGCAAAGATGAAGCTGATGTTGAATGTGTCTTCTGTGCAGAGTGGTTTTCAGATGATCAGGCAGGTGAACAGGGAATCCGTTGCCAAAAGTGCGTGAAATGGGCTCACAAACTTTCCAAGTAATACGAAAAAAGTTCATGTGCTAGAAGTGTAAATAACTGAATAGTGTGTGACTATTTTAGTTGTTTTATTTTCCTTTACTTTATTTGATTCAAATCATAAAGATAATTTTCATTTAAGTAATTGCTTTAAAGCATGAAAATAATTTTCATTTAATTGCTTTTAAGCATAAAAATAATCTTCCTTTAATTGCTTTAAAGCTTTAAAAAAATCATTTAATTGCTTTAAAGCATAATAATAATTTTCATTTAATTGCTTTAAAGCATAAAGATAATTTTCATTTAATTGCTTTAAACCATAAAAATAATTTTCATTTAATTGCTTTAACCCATAAAAATAATTTTCATTTAAGTGTTCTCTTTGTGTTACTGAAGAACTTAAACAGTAGAGGAGAACGGGGAGAGTCCGGACAATTTTTCTTCGCGATTTTTTTTCTAAGTTTCCAATACAGCTGGAAATCTTCAGAAAGAGTTTTCTTGTGACCTGAAGATTCAGCTTTATGTGAGATTTTTAAAACTACCTACACCATGTGGGGAGACTCAGGACACATGGGAAAGTAAAGATCAGCGTTTCAAGAAGTTGACACTCAAGTCATTTCTAGATAAACAATGAAAGCTGGGTATACAATAAAGGAATATGACCAATGACACAATAATTTAATGTTTAATAAAAAAGTTTTAAGTAGCAATGAGCAATTATTCAAGAAATGTATTTTAATAAATCGGGTACGGTGAAAATTTGACGAGTTTTGCTGAATTGTTGAGGAGGTTCAAAGTGCCCTAAAACTGAGGACCATTCATAAGAAATGATGTCATCACGAACGGGCCACTACCACAATAAACCGCTTTTTATCATAGCTTTAACCTCCAGTCCGTCATTTAGTGACTCCAGGGAAGACGTTGCCGCCATATTTAACTGCGACGTATTCTCCTACCGATTTTTTGAATTGTCAATGTCGCTATCCGAGCTTGTCGTGTCACAGTTGGGTCTCATTTTTTTAGCTATTGCTTTTTTTTTAAAAGTCAGTGTGCGTTTCGGGGGGATTGGGTGCTAGCTTCTGTTCCCTTTCTTCCTTGGATTTAGCATACGTGAAACGTGCAAACAGAATACAAGGGGAGACTCGGGACAAATGTCCTGAGTCTCCCCAAGCAACATTCTTGAAGAAAATGTGATCTGAAACAAGCAGTGTGTACGTGACGCCAGTTTAAACACATATAAATAATAGTTTAAATACCCTACTCTCATGATAAATACGAAAAAAAAACATGACTTGCCAATTTACTTAATGATAGCTTAGCTACTTACCGCAAAATTTTAGATCAGACTATGCCAAATCACTTTTTTTCACTTCACTGCCGTATTTTGAGTTGACGGGCAGCCATTTGCACATGACAATAAGAGCAGAAAACTACCAATATAACAGAATTATTTTTGCGCGGGAGAACCTATAGGTTAGGTGACAAACGGGCTGTCCGTAGTCTCCCCCTGTCTGGACTCTCCCCGGTCTCTCCTACATTATTTGCTTATGGAAGAGCGTTAAAAATCTGTAGTAATATTGATTTTATTTTTATATTTCTAAATGAAAATTGTACTAAAAGGTGACACCCCATAATAGGAGCCCACCGCATATTAGGAGCCGTTTTTGGAGTTTCTGAAAATACATCGCAAAACGAGAAGATTCTACATTTAACAAGCTAAAAGTCAAATAAAGCTAATCATAAAATCAAACAAATAAAGTAACAAAAATAAAAATTAAAAAAACGTTCTTCCAGTTCCATCTAGTATGTAGTTATACTAGCTTAATAGCGTTGCTTCATTAAAAAATAAATAATTAAATGTTTAGTTTTAACCAATAATTTCTAGTTATTTCTTGAATCGTTTGGAATCGGTAAGAAATAGTGAGTAAATAAAAAAAACTATTTTTAAGAGTAGTTCTTAGAAACTAGCAAAATTAATACAATAACTTTATTTCGAACTTCCAAAAACGTGCCATTGACATCTGAGAACATATGCTATACCGCAAAATTATTCTTTAATGTTTTCCAATCATCGATGTTTAAGTAAACTTTTGGCAAACGTTAAGGCCTATAAAATTTATTGGGCGGGAAGCAATTACAACAATGCGATAAATCAATACTGAAGCTCAAACTAGAAGTTATTTATGATTTCAACATGCTGAACGATTGTTATTGGCAGGACAAGGGGACATTTGAAGCCTCATTGGACTTGAATAAATGTAACGACGATAGTAAGAAAAGCGAGTTGAAGCAATCAGGCAATTTCTTTGAATGGTACTTTCGAAAATACCTCACAAAAAACTTCGATCAAAGTTTTGATTCATATAATCAAATTCAATAACTGACTTAAGTATTCTACGTTAGAAGGTCTTCTTCACACAGATGGGATCAATATTGTTAGTACAGAAAACTGAAAAATCATTTTTTTGTAAATCTCGTTTTGAAGTTTAACTAACCAAAGTTTAAGGCTATGACTCTGACAAATGGAACATTGAATTCTGCAAAGTTGGTTTAAAAAATCAAAACACTTATCATTCATTTTTGGAATGGAACATAAATGGAGTTAAATGAAGTCCATTTTGTTTAATCCTACTGGCTTCTTTCTAGAAGTTTTTTACAACTCTTACCTTAATAAACAATAATATCAAAATAAAAATCTGAAAAATACAATGCAAAATTAAAATTCAAGCACACAAGAAGAAAATGATAAAAACTTACAAATAAATTGATTTAAACTATTTTGGAAATCGACTATGACATTAATTACACTTTTCAGCCAAAACAGAAAAACAAATAAGTTCAATTAGAAAGATTAGAAAGTCAATGATTAAAAAGAGAGGTAAGGTCAAGACCATTTTGAAACAGTTTGTATGTTCTACGAATTAAAGCAATCATGTAAAGATAAAATCACAATAGAGAAGGAGTACATTATCTTCCCTGAGTCTTGTTTAAGTGTAAGTCTTTTCAAAATTAATAAGTTTTTCGTTAAATAGCAAGTAATCGTAAATTATAGGTTTCTAAATCGAGAGCCATCTGTATTTTAAAATATATTTTGACGCTTAGTTTGATGCTGGGTAGCAGTTGTTCCACATCAGTATTCTGTATGTCTGTATTTTTTTAGCCTACTTTCCCGTAAAAGTAAAACAAAAAATTAAAGCATGAAACAGGGCTTAATGTATCGTTAAAATATCGTTAAAAATCAGGAAAAGTCAAAAATAAGTGAAGAAATAAAATAAAGATTGAAAAAATAAAAAAAATTGAAAGTAGGGTTTCGAGATATGGGGAGAATGTGTGTCTGTCGGTCTGTTTGCCCCCCCCCCCCCCTCTGATAACTTTTGAAGGAATTTTCCGATTCGAAATTTCTTTTTTTGTTTCGCATTCGAAAGGTCTCGGCGAGGACATCTTGGTTCCATAATTTTTTTTTTTTGATTTGAACGGTTCAAAAAATCTTGACATTACCGCATATGGCAAAATTATGTAAACTCTAGAAGTAAGATCCAAGTTACTATGAACAAGCTTATTGGAAAAAGCTCTCGGCGTGAAATATTTTTTGTTCGTTTTTGAACAGTTCAAAAGAATTAACATAGCGCCTTCGAGTAAATTACAATTCCATATAAATCCTGATCTAACGGACCGATTTGCTTGGAACATATTTTATCGGAAAGATCTTATGACGTAGAATATGTACAGATAGGAAGTTCATTCAGAACTAACGAACCTATTTTCCTATGAAATTTTTTTATTGGGATTTTTAACAATATTTTTGAATGAATGAATCAACAAATGAGTGAATAAATGAGCGAAATAATGAAACAATAAGTAAATGAGTGAATGAATGAATAAATGAATGAATGAATGAGTGAATAAATATGTGTTGAGCGTTGAAAAAGGCATATTTAAAGTAATTAAGAACTAAAGCTAAACGATAAAGAGAGAAAGAGATAGCTGCGTTATAAATTTGAAGTTGGTGTATACGAGAAAGTAGGCTAGTACAGTTCTAGACTTAACTTTTTGTTTTCTTTTTGGATATTTTAGTTTCACTTCTCCAGCCTTCAAATAATTAAAAAATATGACGCGATTCTTTTTCTTTTCTTCTAATTTTGATTTATTTTCTTTAAAAATAGTTTTTACTAGCTAGTGTAATACAGTATCTGTTTTCTCATAGATGTTCTGTTCAAAACTCATGTGGTTTCTATTTGACGTTATCTTTAATAATCTTGACACAATATTTACTACATTAATCTCTGAAAATATAAGTATTATATATAACCATAAGTTTAGATGAGAATATCTATCTATTGGCCAAAGTTTCTAATTTAATTTAACAGCAAATATTTATAGTTAAAGATTCATAACCCGGCTGTACCTCACTTTTAGTTATTGTATTCGCCACACCCCCGAAACATTTCAACTTTCTCAGGGCAAAACATGTTCAAGATCAATCCCAAAGATCGTAAATAATAAAAGATTTAGTTCTAACAAAAAAAAAAAGAGATAGAGAGAGAAAGATCTTTAATACGTGAAGTTGGTCCGGCTTTTCGGCAAAGATGTATTTTTTAATTCAGAACCAGGAATAACTTTACTTTTTACTAAGAATTTTTGAGGAAGAAAGGTCATGGGATGTAATATTGCTTATTAACATATCAAGCTCAGAACATGCCAGAAAAAGTTATTTCCCTATTTTCCTAACCATATCAATCAACCTATGTATCTAATTACGAATTTTCTTGAAAAATTACTTAAAAATATAAAAAAATATATATAAAGAAATTTAATTATTTGCGTAAGATGCAGTAAAACAAAAATACTTTTTAATGTTTTGTATCACAACTAGGAAAAAAAAAAGTCACTAATGCATGAATAGATGAAATAAAAGTGCTTTTGAAATACGCAGTAAAAACTTGTTAATTTTTTGTCATTTACATTGCCAGGCGTGAATATAAATAAGTAGCTTGTAATTACAGTGGAGAGTAAAAACTATTTTTCTAAACTTAAAAAGTTTTATCTAGCGTTATTTTATGTTAGTATTATTTTTTTTTTGAATAAAGGGTTTAATGCACATTTTGTCTCATTAATTATATTATAATATCTTTTTATGTACACAACACTGCCAAGTTTTTTTTCCTTTCAACAAATTTCAGTATTGTGTCATTATGAAAATGAAAAATATTTTATTAATCAAGTTAAGCTTTAGATCTTTAAAAGGGAAAAAGTTAAAACTTTATTTTAATTTTGATTTATTTTATTAAGGTGTTTTTTTAATCATAAAATTTTATTCTTCAAATGTGTTTTAAGAAAATATACATTGAAAAGTATACATTGAAAAGTAGTTCCGCAGTGGAATAGTCCAACACCCCCTGATCTAGAAAGCCTCCGGACTGCCTCGTGAAGTACCGAACCGAGTCAACACCCCCTGAACTAGAAAGCCTCTGGACTGCCTCTCGGAGAAGCGATTCCCTTCTCTCCGTAGGCCGAAGTCTGAGGCCGAAATCAACTGCTCCTGTTGCGCTGGCGATTAACTCACATTATTAATCAGCCTGTTTTTGCAATCAAGCCATCAAATAACGTCTACTGAAGACTCCACTTGTAGAGCACACATTTCAGAACAAATAAAATTAAGTTCTATACTAAAAATTGAAAATAAAAAATTATTGCTTTCCTATACTTAAAAAAAAAAAAAAACACTTTATTAGTATAAGAACATATTTTTGTGTTACTTATGAAATCTTTTTTTTTTTTTTCTGGTTTGTGTTCTCATTGACTTTATTTTGTGGCGAAAGCATCGATGCTGATTAACTGTTAAATTAGCCTCTAAAGTTTAAATGTGAAAGAAAATCTTGGGCATTTACACTTTAAAACAAAATAGCGCTTTAATTTCTGCAAAATTCGAAAGATTAATATTTTTACATTATATATTAAGTACGCTTTTTTTCTTGTAAACCTTAATCTCATGTTATACAAATTAAGCACACACATAATCATTATTATTGTTCTGCTCAGAAATGTCATCAAAAGTTCAAGATAAAATTGGAGATCAGATCTATAACGTAGTGCTTTGTTTCTGAACTACAAATAAATATGCTTATGTAATATAGCGTGACATGTGAGTGGGAAAGGGAGTACATTGAAGTGTGGCATTTTGTGACAAAGGGGGGAGGTCAAATACATTGAAAACCCGTGGCATCACTAATCTATACATAATTCCAGTATTATAGCTTTTTCAATGTTTAAGACTTCTTATATTTAGAAGGGAAATTTATGAATAACGCAAAGGTAATATGTACAAAAATCAAAGAAACAATGCATCAACTTTTCTTTCAAAAACTTCCCTGTTTAAAAAGTTTGAGGTTTATTGCAAGAAAATAAGACAAAGATTCTGTACAGACCTTTTAGAAATGGATTCAATTCTGTTCAATTTATTTTTGACCTTTTTAAATTCTTTTCCAAAAAATAACTTATTAAGTGTTGGAAATGATTTACCTCTGTAGTTCGCTTTAACTTAAATTTCGCATCAGAGTGAAAAACGTAATTCCGATTTTCAATAATTTGAAACATTTCTTTTACTCGTCACAGTTTTTTCTGTAGCCTTCAGAAAGAAAGATCATAGCGTAATGTCACAAAGATGCCCTTAAAACATCTTTTATTTTCTAGTAAAACGGAATCTTTCTAATCACTAGAATTCTGAGATGAGAGAGTCATAAATGTCCTCCGGACAAAAACTTTTCTTTTCAATAGCTCCTTTCCAATCATACAGTCATAAAAGACCACCGGAATAGAAAACGTAATTGTGGGAACTTGATAAGAACACTATGCAAATACTTTTTCTTAACTTTTGTTGGTTTCTTTTACGAATGTGGCGTACAAGACTATTTTCAAGTGGTCGTATAGCGTTGTTCAGAAGTGACCAGGCTCCTAGAAAATCATTTTGACATTAACAATTTAAAACCTACAGAAGGCGTTCCGTTATTGCTTGCTTTTAAATATTTTGCCTTACTTTATTATTTCATTTCAATTTGATTCTTAAAGTCGTAGTATCTAAACAACCTTAGTCAAGATTTACGTTTATCACGCAAGTATGACATAAATTACTAAGTACATTTGAGGAATATTTTAAAAAACTATATGAAAATGGATATTTTTCTGATATGGAAATGAACAAACATTAGTGTTAAAATATTGAGCTTAAATAAAATATAATCCTTCACTATATCTTGATAAGTATCTATGTATCAAAATGACACCTCTAAAATGTTTAAAATTGCAATTCCACTGTAGCAATGATGTTTCGTGAAAAGTAGAGGTTAATTATCTGAATGCAGTATATTATTTTCGAAGTAGAAATATTAACTTTTTTTTCCATACTGAGTAAGTATATAAATGTGTTGAACTCAATCTGCAATTTCTGATGGCATCTTTTTGTTTTTATACAAAAGATTTCCTGCCGAAATCCAGTAATATCCCAATTGCGAATGCTATCGGCTGACGAGCGGGGTGAAAATCGGCCTACGGACGTTGCGCAATAGTTTCAGTCCGGAGGCTTTCTAGTTCAGGGGGTGTTGACCGAGTCCCCTCTCTCCGTAGGCCGAAGTCGGAGGCTGAAATCCATCGTGTCTGTTGCAATGGCTCGCATTAGTCAGCTTGTTTATGCAATCAAACCTCTGTGAATAACTCACTGCAGGATCCAACGAGTGCAGATATTTAGGAAGAATTATATTTTATTTTATACCAAAAAATTAATATTTTAAAACTTATAATAGTGTAAGAAAATATAAGCATTTGAACTGCGTAAAAGATGCGTACTTGACATAAGTTATAAAATCGGATGTTTTTTTTTTTTAAATTTTTGATTTTACCTAAGTAAATTTGTTCATTGCTACTACTAGTATTTTTTTAAACATAAACAATACTCTTTTGCTTGCTATTATTATTATTATTATTATTTTGGAACAAAAAGCGTTTTTATTTTATTTCTGTGAGATAGGGCATCAATCATTATGTTCTAATATACTATTGATGAGCGAATTTTATAAATTTCTTCAATATTTCTCAAATGTGCTTTGGTCATAGATTTTGGTTTTGAGTTACCCGGTCTGCACTTGTTTTGTCATTTTGTAAAGCAATCATTTTGAAAAGAACGTATTTCATTAAATGATATATGTTACTCCATCTACACTAAAAATATTTTTTAAAACTTTTTATTTAAGTGGTGAAATTCCAACTCTAATATATATAGCTGGTTATATTGTGCTCATGTAGTTTTGAAAAAGTTTCATGTTGTTTCTGTCAGGTTAGCATTATTGCTCCGATAGGCTTCTTGAAAATAATTCCAATTATAATCTCTGAAACAAGCTTGAGAGATTGCGGTGACTTATAAATTCACAAGCAACGGTGGTTTAAATTGCAATGCATTCTTACTTATTTACTAATATAAAATTACTTTCCTTTAAATATTAAAATATTTTTAAGGTAAAAAACACACTTTTTTATTTCAAGTTTCCGTAAATACATTAAAAACACAAAATGTTTCCAGACGTTTGGAGAATGTTCAAACCAAAGACGAATTAAGAAGCTATCATTTCTGTTTCGATCACCATTTTCTTAGAAATTGTGCATGCAACAGAGCTTATCAACAAAATAAATGAAAAATAAAAGTTTAATAATTTTAATTTAACTTGTAGAAAAAGGTGTTGTATTATAAAAATTATATTCAAGGAAAAAATAATCTATAGAATGCATTTAAAATGGAATATTTTTTCGCAAACAAAAATATTTTACTTGTCCGTTATCAGTTTCATATAAATTATTTTAACCCTAAGAATTCAAACTCCACAGGAAAATTCCATCATTATTTAATGTTAAATATGTTGCCTTAACTTATAAGGTCAGTTAAATTTCATTTTAAAAATCTTTGTATCATAATAATTTTAGTCAAGATTTTTGTTTATACAAGCAAATATTTCTTCATTCGTTAATTTCAGACATAATATTCAAAACCATAAGAAAAAACCGCATGAAAATAATTTCATGCGGAAACTGAACTAATATTAGTTTTAAAAGACTAAGTAAAACAAAATAGCATCTTTTAGTACCTTAAGTTACCTATCTATCAAAAATATCGCCGGTAAAATGTTTACAATTGTAGTTACTATTTGTTGTAACAAACACATTTTTTAAAAATAAATGCTAGTTAATTGAATGCGCAATGCAGTAAAATATGATCCACGAGGAAAAAAATACAATTACATAGATAATTTTTCATAATGAATAAGTATCTAAATATGTTGAATGCCATATGGGGCAACTTCTTACTATCCATTTATTTTTAAGCGAAATATTTCCTGTCGATATTAAAATACCCCAATTGTGAATGCTACTTAGTGTCGAGACACTTACTACAAATAATATTAAAGAGCTAATTTTACTTTGAACCTCTATGTGTGTGACAACTTCTGTAATTTTTTTTTTTGAACTCTTGTTTGATAACTAATATGTTTTGTGAAAAATGAAAAAAAATTGATATTTGTCTCGTAAGACACATTCAACACAGACGCATTTTTTCCTAACTACATAATAATAAAAATTATTTTTGCACTTACATTTTATTTATAACTGCTTATTTTATAAAATAAAATTGATCCGAATGGAAAATTTACAACATTGGGCTCGTAATTGAAAAATCAATAGCTTGTTAATGATAATATTATATATATATATATATATATATATAAATTATTTAAAATTCATTTATTTATTTCGCCATAAAAAATTAAAAAGATAAAAAAAAATAATTTTTAAAACCAAACACAATAGATTTATTGAGTTTGCAGGATACGATTTTTACCTAATAAATGTCGGTAGACTTTATCACAATTTGATTACTGAAAAAAAAAAAAGAAAATAAGGTTAACTACTTTTCAGATAAATAATATATAGTAATTTTTCATAAAAACGGTGATTTGAAACAGTTATTAGGTCGGTTCGAAAGTTTTGTCAGTTTTAATGACATGTGTTTTTGTAGCTCCATATCTCAATAAATATTTATTCTACTGTTATATACAGATCGATGGAGAATTTTGTACTCTATACACCGAGACTGTTCATTTTTTCCGAATTTAAATTTTTTTATTATTTTCAGCCTATTACTATATGATGTCATTAAGCGATTTTCGGGCAATTTTTGTCTATGAACTCAAATTGTACCAAAGCGCTGCCGAAACGGTCAGAAAATTTAACCATGCATTTGGCAATGATGGTGTTAATGAACGCACTGCTCGACGTTAGTTTGTGAAATTTCGTTCCTTAAATTTTAGCCTCGAAGATGAGCCCGAAATGGTCGATCTAGAGTAATCCAGGACGAGGATTTGAGGACCCTGGTGAAGACTAACCCATCACAAATGGTGCGTGGGACGATGGAAGAACTGGGCTCCAGCTCCCATGTGGTTTTTGATGGTTTACAAACGTATTGGAAAGGTCAAAAAGCTCAAAAAGTGGGTGCCCCACCATCTGCAAAAATTGTCACGTTTCGAGGCTTGTTCTTCATTGCTTTTGCGCAACCAAAACGATCCCTTTTTTTTATTGGATTGTCACGCATGATGAAAAGTGGTTTCTCTACGACAATAGGAAACGTTCAGGACAGTGGTTGGACACCGATGAGCCACCCAGGCACTTCCCAAAGGCGAAATCCCACCAAAAAAAGATCATGGTTACTGTATGATGGTCAGCGTCTGGTATGATTCACTATTACTTTCTGCAACCAGGCCAAACTATCACAGCAGAGTCCTACTGTGAGGAAATCGACGAAATGTACCAAAAATTGCGTCAGCAGCAGCCAGTACTGGTCAACAGATCCTGCTCCACGACAACGCCCGGCCCCTGACAATCAAATCCCCGTCCAAAAATTAAAGGAATTGAGCGTCGAAGTTCTTCCCCAACCACCATACTCCCCAGACCTCTCGCCAACCGACTACCATCTTTTCAGGCACTTCGATAACTTTCTCACCGGTAGAACCTTTGCCAATCAGGACCTGTCAAAAACGGACTTCGCTGACTTCATCGAATCCCGAGCACCCAATTTTCATGCCGACGGAATTAATCGACTTGTGTTACGTTGGCAGAAGTGCACTGATGCAAATGGAGCTTATTTCTATTAAATTGAATAAATATTCACTGAGATATTACAGTTTAAAGTAGACTCATAAAAACGGACAAAACTTTCGAAACGACCTAATATTTTAATTGATGAAAAAAAGCACAGTCATCGCAAGAACTGTTAGAACATACGTCCAAAATAAAAGTTGGTGAACAAAACGTAGGCTCACTTAGTTCAAGATAAAACTCTCGTTTTTTTTCATAGAAATGTAATTTGAGCAAATGGAACCTATACATACAAAAATACAAAGTTTCATGCATTGTTTTATGAAATAGATAAATGAAACCTTCGTTGTCATAGGTTTGTATTTTTGTTTCCAGCACGAATTTGTGTTGTCATTTCTCATTTCTTTTATAGCTAAACTCTGATATTAATAGTAGAATTTTTGGGATACTAATGCTGTACAAATCCTTTGACGCGACATTTCGAATTGTGGTCACGCATAGACATTATCCTGAGTGATCGCGCCTTATCCGTTACAGACATAATTAAGCTTACACTTGACATGCATGACAAAAGTTGCATTTTCTGAGTTAACACATTATGAGAGGGCGGCAGGTACTATTACCCGTTTCGTGCATTGCCAATTAAAAGCGGGGCTGGTATTTGCACCGATTTAAAATCACCACGTTTAAGTCACACAAGGGACAAAATAATGTTTCATATCTATACTATTAAAATCTGCCTGCGTCTGTCTGTGTTTCTGTCTGTCTGTCACCTCATCTCCTCTAGAACGGGCGGCGGTGCGACGTCGCATTCGGAATTTTCCGGGGAAGCCATATCGCCCGTTCTCATCCGTGTCCGGCTTTAATTAGCGGAGATATTAATTAAAAACGCATTTTGCAAGTTTTATTTTATTTTTGCATTGTTGGCATCGTTCCAATAATATATAATATACAATTGCCGTGTGAATAAAAATCAATGCAGTTGTTGCTATTTTTGTAACAAATCAACAATACTAATAATCAATGTTTCTCTAGCATTTTTAATGAGGCTTCGCTGCATTTGCAATAATAAATTTAATACTTCTTTTTTTTTCATTTATTTATCGTCTGCTATTTAATAAAAACTATTTTTCGTATTTAAACGGGGACTTTTAAAGATTGTGTTAATTATTCTGAATGCATGAATCGAAAATGGCGTAAAATCGAAAAAGGATGGAAAAGGAAAATTAATTGTCCTTATTCTGATGCGATGTTTTTGAATTTCTCTATTATTAATATCGGTCCGGGTCCTATATGACTGTGTATGGATAAATAATAAAGTTTTTCAATGCCGTGTTGTATTTAAGCTCGCGCAGCGCCGGGCGTACAACGGTTTCTTAACAAAAACCGAACGCCAAAAAAAAAAAAAAAAAAAAAAAAAAAAAACATTTTTTACGAGCATTGTACTTAATTAATCTATGGTTTTTAGGGACTGATGCTCTTATTTAGGCTCGCGCGAAGACCATTGCTCATTAATATCGGTCCGGGTCTGTATGTCTGTCTATGGATAGTAGATAATAAAGAATTTCATTGCCGTGTTATATTTAAGCTCGCCCAGCGTCGGGCTTAGCCCGGCGCCCCCAATCTATCATTTTAGCCCGGGCAACGCCGGGCGGCACGCCTAGTCTATACTATTAAAACCTGTCCGCGTCTGTCTGTGTTTCTGTGTGTCTGTCACCTCATCTCTCCGAGAACGGCAGGTTGCCCGACGTCGGGACGGGAATCGTCGGATTCGGAATTTTCCGGGGAAGCCATATCGCCCGGTTTCATCCGTGTCCGGCTTTAATTAGCGGAGATATTAATTACAAACGCAATTTTTTGCAAGTTTTATTTTATTTTTGCATTGTTGGCATCGTTCCAACAATATATAATACAGTTGCCGTGTGAATTAAAATCAATGCAGTTGTTGCCACTCTTGTAAACAATGTCAACTATACTAATATTTAATGTTTCTCTAGCATTTTGAGTGAGGCTCCGCTGTATTTGCTCTCTGTTATAAACTTAATCCTTCTTTCTTTTTAACTTATTTACCGTCTGCTATCTAATAAAGACTATTTTTCGTATTTTAACTGGAACTTTTATAGATTGTTTTATTTTGAATGCATGAAACGCAAATGGCGTAAAATCGAAATAATTAATTGTCCTTATTCTAATGCGAATTTTTAAAGTTTCTCTATTATTAATATCGGTCCGTGTCCTGTATGTCTGTGTATGAATAGATAATAAGGATTTTCAATGCCGTGTTGTATTTAAGCTCGCAACAATTAATGTACTTAATCTTTCTTTCTTTTTAATTTATTTATTTATCTTTCGCGCTTTTTGTATATTTCTTAGAGTGGCAGCGGTCTTTTTTTCCAGTTTCGATAAACTATTGTTTTGAAATTTCGTTAAAATTTTTTGCTTTAAAAGCATAAAATTTTGAAAGTTCTTATCTTGGACATTAATATATATTTTGATGATAGAGTAATTAATATTTTCATTTTACAGATTGGTAAGACTATTTTTAACGAAATTATTTATATGTTTAGTTTTGAAATTTCGTTAGAACTTTTTCTTTGAAAAGCGTAAAATTTTGAAAGTTCTTATCTTGAATATTGATATATATTTTGATGATATAGTACTTGGATATTAATATATATTTTGATGATATAATACTTGGATATTAATATATATTTTGATGATATAGTAAATAATATTTTTATATTACAGATTATTATAAGATTATTTTACAGATTATTTACAGTAAATTTTATTTTACTACCTGTTAAATATCTTTTTGATTTTATGTGCATTAAGTTTTTCGACATTTATTTACATCCTGAATCTGATAAATATTAATTTCGTATTTGATATATATATAGTATACTGATTCAATTTAGTATTTGCAATAATAAATTTAATCATTCTTTCTTTTTAATTTATTTATCAACTGCTATCTAACAAAAACTATTTTTTGTATTTTAACGGGGACTTCTAAATTAATTGTCCTTATTCTAATGCAACTCTTTTGAATTTCTCTATTATTATTTCTCTATTATTAATATCGGTAAAGGTCTGTATGACTGTGTATGGATATATAATAAAGTTTTTCAATGCCGTGTTGTATTTAAGCTCGCGCAGCGCCGGGCGTGCAATGGCTTCTTAACAAAAATCGAACGCCAAAAAAAAAAAAAAAAAACTACTTTTTACGAGCATTGTACTTAATTAATCTATGGTTTTTAGGGATTGTTGCTCTTATTTAGGCTCGCGCGAAGACCATTGCTCATTAATATCGGTCCGGGTCTGTATGTCTGTCTATGGATAGTAGATAATAAAGAATTTCAATGCCGTGTTGTATTTAAGCTCGCGGAGCGCCGGGCGGCACGCCTAGTCTATACTATTAAAACCTGTCCGCGTCTGTCTGTGTTTCTGTGTGTCTGTCACCTCATCTCCTCGAGAACGGCAGGTTGCCCGACGTGGGGACGGGTATCGTCGGATTCGGAATTTTCCGGGGAAGCCATTTCATCCGGTCTCACCCGTGTCCGGCTTTAATTGGCGGAGATACTAATTACAAACGCAATTTTTTGCAAGTTTTATTTTATTTTTGCATTGTTGGCATCGTTCCAACAATTTATAATACAGTTGCCGTGTGAATTAAAATCAATGCATTCGTTGCCATTTTTGTAAAAAATCAACAATACTAATAATTAATGTTTCTCTAGCATTTTGAGTGAATCTTCGCTGTATTTGCAATAATAAACTTAATCCTTCTTTCTTTTCAATTTATTTATCGTCTGCTATCTAATAAAAACTGTTTTTCGTATTTTAAAGGGGACTTTTAAAGTTTGTTTTAAGTTTTCTGAATGCATGAAACGAAAATGGCGTAAAGTCGAAAAAGGATTGAAAGGGATAACTAATTGTCCTTATTCTAATGCGAATGTTTTGCATTTCTCTATTATTAATATCCGTCCGTGTCCTGTATGTCTGTGTATGGATAGATAATAAGGAATTTCAATGTAGTGTTGTATTTAAGCTCGCGCATCGCCGGGCGTTCAACGGTTTCTTAACAAAAATCGAACGCCAAAAAAAAAAAAAAAAACTACTTTCTGGGAGCATTGTACTTAATAAATCTATGTTTTTTAGGGATTGTTGCTCTTATTTAGGCTCACGCGAAGGTCTGTATCTCTGTGTATGGATAGATAATGAAGAATTTCTATGCCGTGCTGTATTTAAGCTCGCGCAGTGCTGGGCTTAGCCCGTGCGACGCATGGAAGCGACGCAATATTTGAGATGGCCCGTGCAACGCCGGGCGGCACGCCTAGTAATGTATGAATTGGTGTATTTTTTTAGAACACTTTTTAGTCAATTTAGCCTGCTACGCAACATAGTTGCGCGTGCTACGTCGTCCGCTCCTAATGTGTTAATATGTATTATATGTTACATCTATTATAATTTGAGCTAATAATAATAATAATAAAAGTTACGTTTTTGAATTTACAAAAAAATTGAGTTTTTAACTGGAATTTATATTTTGGAAAGTTTGTTTTCCTTTTTTATTTGATGATTTAACATAAAGACATTTTAGGCAATACAAATCGAACTCTTGTTGATGTGTTTCTGATGTCACTCGGAACCACCGAGCCCGGCTAGTGAGACCAACCCGATTTAAGGTAAGGGAATGCTTTCCCTTTTATGAACACCACAAGGGTAAGTGCGACTGCAGTTCACCCAGCATACAAAAGATGAAAGCAATATTTATCACAATTCCATAATTTAGATCTACAGAAATGCCAAACAACCCAAAATAAAACTATAAACACCTGTGCGCTTGTAGCATTTTACTTTCCCTAACATTGTTTTCTATTGTACCTTATACATTTTTGATTTGAAAAAATAAATAAAAAACGCATAAAACAGAATAAAATTTAACAAAAAAAAATATTTTAGAGCGAATGTATTTAATGCCGTAAAATGAAGGAAAAAATATAAATATCAACTAATTTGGCATTGTGTAAGATTAAAAAAATATCTGATCGATCCTGAATTACATTTTTGTGAAGTATAGAAGAGTAAAGAAAATGTTACTGTGCTTTCACCGCTTCCAACTTGCAACCATTAAGTTTTGTGTTTGAGAATGGTGGTTTTACGACTTTTCCAAAATGAAAGCTTACCTCTTTTGGTTTCGGGGTAAAAGAAACTGCAAATACAAGGTTGACCCACTTCTTTTTTCATTTGAAACATTTATTTCCCAAATTTCATACATTTTATTTCCCATATACAAGTTTTGACACTTTTTGACAGGTATGAAAAATAGATCTAGTGTCATATATTAAATGTCTTAGGCTTCTATTTTTGGGAGCAAACTTTTTAAACTCGTTTATAGAGTTTGAAATGGGTACCGCTTCTTTACTTTATTGATGGAACAAAAATGAAACTAAAATGGATCTTTCAGAGTGAAAAGAAGAAAAAAATGCTGCGACAAAAGAATTGTTTCAATAAAGGAAGAAAATAGTACTTTTTTTGAGATTTTGGTATAAGACACATCGCATCCTTGCTTTTGACATTGCCCGAAATCAATTATATGTTTTATGTCGATACACTAGTTTTGCGTAAAACAGTAATCTAGGTGTTTACTACGTTATAAAACAACAATTTCGGCACTTTCATATTATTGCTGTGAAACCAAAAAACAACCGTAAAGAAGGAAAAAAAGAAAGTTAACTAGAAAAAAGTGCAGATTTTGGGAAATTTTTTTCCATACATAAAGTAAAGCCTGGAGAGATGGCATTTTTTATGGAAGGAGAGGTATGAGTACACCGAGATGTCAGGTATCAACTTGAATTTTTTTTCTTTTCTGAAAATGTATGATAACACGTTGTTTTTATTGCTTGCTTTTCAAATGTAAGGGCTTGAATTTTCATCACTGCTCCTTTGATTTTCATTGTGATATAAAAGGTTCAAGATACTTTTTAAGATAACGTTTTTCATTATTTTGACAATTTGCTTGCAGTTATTATTATCATAATCTACTTGTTATCGAAAACCATCTCCCATGTGCGTAAACCACTCATGTGCGCAATCTCACCCGCCGGATAAGCAAAGCCCCTAAGAGTAGCTGTCTTGGCTTTATGCCTGCTGTCGTTTTGAATTGCTGCAAAACTAGGAAATAGTGATGAAAATGCATACAGAAGGAATGCAGGCTATGATATTCACCAAAAGTTTGGCAACCTAATTATATTAGGTCCAAACCCTTTTCATCCCCCCTTTTTTATTTTATATATTTTTAAGATAGTTGATTGGAGGTTTGGAGGTGATAGATGATTTTGCTGACGCAGGAAACTGTTAGCTGGATCGGCAATATTTCTGAACACCGAGCATAAATTTCCCCCGCCTAGTCCGAGTTTGATCTTCGTTTCATATGTTATTGAGATTCAGACATGCAAGTAAACTTTTCAATTTATATAGGGACATTTTTTCCAATTACAGTACTTTTATTTAATGCTTTCTGTAGTTTTTTTTTTAAATTGCGTTTTTTATTCACTTAGAAATTTCATCATGAAATTACGGTTAAATGGCCGGCAGCAGTCTGTCCATCTAATTCACCGTTAAATTTACGGTTTGGAACATTTTTCTATCTTTACTGGACCTAAACCATTTCCAATCAGCTTGGTTAAAAAGCCGTAAATACAAAATTTTACGGTTTTAAACCATTTAAAAATGGTTTCAAAACAAAATTTTTACCGTTTTTGAACCATTTTGAGGCGTAGAATCTTCTAGGCGTAGAAACCGCAAACGAAGCGAGCGGGAATGGAACTCCGGGGGTTTGGTGTAATAACCTTGTGCTCTAATCATTCGGCCATCTGCACCACTCAAAGCGGCTGTTTATTTATCAATAAATCTTCTTTTCCAACAGGCAAACTGCATTAAAATTGAGATTGAAGTTTTTGATTGGATGCAAAGTCATTTTTGGTCTAAATTTGCTGTCTATTGACCAAAATTATGTTATTTGCTGCAAAAATTAAAATACAAACAAGCTTCAGCAGCTCAAATTATGGGTTCGCTCATTCGCAAACAGTTCGGGAAGATTTCAGTTTTTGATTGGATCTAAAGTCATTTTTGGTGTAAATTTACTCCATATTGACAAAAATCATTTTATTTGCTGCAAAAAAAATAAATAAACAAATAAATAAATTTAAAAAAAAATGCTGCGACAAAAGATGTTTTAATAAAGGAAGAAAATAGTACTTTTTTTTTGAGATTTTGGTATAACACACATTGCATCCTTGCTTTTGATATTGCCCGAAATCAATTATATGTTTTATGTCGATATACTATTTTTGCGTGAAACCGTAATTCTAGGTGTTTACTACGTTGTAAAACAACTATTTCAAAACTTATGCCTTAGGTAATGTCGTTTACAATAAAAATTAAAATACAAGCTAGCTTCAGCAGCTCAAATTATGGGTTCGCTCAATCGCAACCAGTTCGGGAATTCGATGTCTCCAACTTTTGATTTACGCGTGTATGTGTTTCTATTTACACTGGTGTGCAAAACTTAAGCAACAGGCTTTATTGAACTCATAATATCGTTACACATGATCGTCTATCCAAGAGGAAGAATAGCGCCCAGATGTTCCTTAGTATGGGATATGTCCTCCCCGTGCTGCAATGATTGCTTCGTATCGTCTCCCCATACTCAGCACTAGATTGCCACCAGTTTTTAGGGTAAGGGTGCCCATGCCTCAATCGGTATCCATTTCAGTTCTTGGGTGTTTCCAGGAGGATGTAATCACGCCGCAATGCGTCTCCGTAAAGCATCCCACACATGTTCAATAGGATTTAAATCAGGGGAGTACTCTGGCCAATCCATTCGAGTGATATCTTCACTTTCGAGTAGCTGCTGAATAGATTGTGTCCGATGTGGGTGTGCATTGTCATCCTTAGAAATGAAGTTTGATCCAATGGCACCTCTGAACAGACACACATGGGAAAGGAGTACCTCCTGACAATAGCGAACTCCTGTTAAAGAACCTTTGTCGAAAATGGTGAGCTCAGTCCGCCGTTCAACATAATGCCTCCCCAGACGAGAACAGGACCACCGTAACGGTCTCTTTCCACGATGTTTCTGAGGTGAAACCGTGTCCCGACCTCTCTCCAAATCAACTGGCGTTCAGAATCGTTTGTGGCAATGAAACGACTCTCATCCGTAAAGAGGACATGACTCCACTGATAAGAGGTCCAGTTTTTGTGCTCCTTGCACTGTTATAAACGGCGGCTCCGATGGCCTGCTGTCAAAGGCATGCAGCGTTTAGGATGACAAGCAAATAGGCCACCTTTGTGAAGACGTCTGGCCTCAGTAAATCGTGACACTTGCTGCCCCGCTGCTGTGCACTGTTGCCGACCAATGGCGCTTGCTGATTGTTTCTGGGTTCTTTTCGCCTGCAGGACAATATATCGTTCATCCACTGCAGTTGTTTCCTTGGGGCGTTCACCGCCAACCTTTTTGACAGCTGTACCTGTAGTTCAAAAGGCTTTACAAGCGCGAGAAACGATGCTTTTGTTGATTCCGAACTCTTCAGCTACACTGGTCACACTGCAACCCTCCTTCAACTTTCCGATCATTCTTCCACGTGTGAAGTCGTCCATATGATTTATTCCAGCCATAGTTCATGAAAAAACTCACTTGCACCTACAGCGAATGTCTTTAATTGCATTTGCATAGTTCCTTTTATTGTACTCCTAAGGTGCGCGAGCCAACAGCACTCGTTTTGCATATGCTCACATTGCCTCTGACGCTTTGTTCCTGATATTTGCATCCGCATGACCTTTCTACGGAATTACACGTTCCTTGTATTAATCGCAAGAACTCTTTTTCTGCAATTTCATAGCTATCTGCTTAAAATTTACATTGTTGCTTAAGTTTTGCACACCAGTGTAGTAACCACTGCTTAAGCCACTTTTTTTCTTTCTTTTTATATACACATGCAGATTTGAACTGATAAATCTTTATTCATATTTTAACAACAACGTACGACCAGTAAGGTTCCACAACCAAGATGGACGCCCGATTTTTATTGACTACGAGACCTAGTGGCGCTTGTAAATTACGGTTAGTTAAACGTTCTTTAGGAGGAACAGAGAATAAACTATTTTTTTCACAATCAGCGGTTTGAGTACCATCTTTTTAATGGCTATTCAACTGTTGTTAATTAAATGTGGTAAAATAACAATCAGATAAATGGTTATATTACTATTTTCTTACGGAAATTTTTAAGTGTTGTATTGAAATGTTTTGTACATTTTATTTGTTTCATCGTTGTAGTTTGTTTTGCTTAATTTTAGTAAGTAGTAGAAATCTTTAAGAAGTGTTTTGCTTTTTTATATTTATTCTTTTTTCTTTTTATTATTTTTTCACTTTTTTGTTTTAAAATAATGTGTTAAATATGTTAAAAATATGTTAATATGTAATCGTCAGTAGTAGCGAATGAGTACTTTAGTAAAATACGCTTCGAATAACAAAAATGAGATATAAATGCATGAATATACTGAAAACTAACAATATTTTTTAGTAACATTAATGTATTTTATACTTGCTTAGCGTAATGCACATTTGTTTTTTGCTATAGCATTTCTTGATTACTATTTAAAAACATTACAAAATTCCACGAAAAACCTTCAACTTTTACATTTATGAACAAAACAACCTTCTACTTTTATATTTATGAACAAAAAACCCTTCAACTTTTATAGTTATGAACAAAAAATGCTTCAACTTTTATATTTATTTTTATATTTATGAACAAAAAATCCTTCAACTTTTATATTTATGAAAAAAAAAAAAAAACCTCTGTAAAGTAGGGAGATTGAGCGTGAGTGTGCAAACAGTAGGTATGTTCTTAATGCAAAAATAATCAATGCTGCAGCAAGAACTATACTGACGAGTATTTTGCTTTCATATTCATTATTGCATAGGTCTGAATCGATAACTCTTGCACAAAATAGATCTCGGAAATGTGCTTAAGATAATTATGGTAATTAAGAACGTAATAACCTCTAATGCGAATTTCAAGTCTTTCTGATGAATTATTCAACCATTAGAATATGTATTTCCGTCTCAAAGAAAATTCTTATACCATAACTCAATTAAAATAATAAAAGCAAAGGCAAACTTGATGAGTTCTGAGATATATTTATCACAAAAATAATTACCGTTAATGAAAGAAAACATCTTAAACAGTTCCTGAAAAAATATAACATCATCAATTTATTTAGACAAATAATGCTATTTCCATCTTTTCGTTAATTTCAATGACATATCAACAGGGAGCTATTTTTTGAGATAAATGGCATCTGCAACAAAAGGTTAAAACCTTGATCAGTTAAAGAAAAATTACCTAAAAATTGGATAGGTTTTTCACGTGTACTAAGACTAGGATCAATAATTTCATGAATACAAAATCACAACGTAACATTTGAAAAGAAAAGTAATAACTATACAGACATTCAACATATCTTTAGACAAATGCACAAAAATAGGAAAATTCCAATTTCCAAACGCAAATTACCGAACTATGTTTAAAATTGTTACATTCGGTATTTTGTGCTGTTGCTCTACGTCCTGTTTTGAATTACGCGTGATATATTCAGAAAAGTTGAATAAGCAATAAGTTTGATTATTCCAATAAATACTCTAATATAGGTATCTTAATAAAACACAAAGGGAAGAAAATCATAAAAGAGAAAAATCGTATACATTTCTGCTCCATTTCGTCTTATAGACATTGCTTATTGAACGAGAGAATGAAATGGTTCACAAAGACGAATGCATACAGAGTTACTGGATGTAAATTGTGCAAGGTTTTTTTTAAATAATTAACAAGCAAATTTGCAGCAGCTATCCTTACTACTTTAGACAAAGGCAATCCTTATCTGGTGCTGTGTACCCAAACGTATCTTTGCGGAAATTAGTTCTTACTGGAAATAGAGAGGAACTATTTGTTATTATCCTTGGCATCCATCAAAATGCGCTGCTAGAGCAGCGCCTGAAAGGTACTTAGCTACTTTCATTGTAACCCAAACGACCGGCCAACTTTTGCACTTTTCTTTGGCTAAACGGGTCCAGTACAAAGCGCACCTACGGATAGTTGGGGCACATACACCTTGGGACACATCTGAACCACTAGGACATGATCGGAATAAGTGCTATACCAATCAATAACATTCATACTCATGCGGGAACTCAGAACGGAGAGCAAGAACTGCGTAAAGAAGAAATATAAATTTTAGACATAATCATGATGATTGTTCAAACTTATGCCTTTGGCAATGTCGTAGATTTTTGCCCTGAATCCATACCTTCCTTCTCTTCTGAAACAATCTAAAATTCCCTCGGACCAAACGTATTTTATTTGACCCCCATGCAGTGCACGAACAATAGTCAATCATTTTTTTGACAAATTCTATGACGACAAGAATGTTTGCTATAAAAAGACTTAAAAAGCAAATGTGCTAGATACGAAGAAAATCCGCAGCAAAATTATCCGAAGAGCTCTAAATCATATCCCAAAGCGTCGTGGATAAGCAATGGCAGTCATTTTCAGAAACATTGTTAATTTCTGCCGCTTTATTAAAATGTGAAGAAGGATCATATGCGATTTAAAATTATTTCGTTGCCGAAGAATTATAAGATGAAAGCTTTATAAAAGAAAACAATTTTGGTAACGAAGATTTTAAAAGAAAAAATAGCAGAAATATTTATACAACTGTGACATTTTCACAGAAGTGCCTACGTTTTTTATGCTTTCAAATATACGGGATAAAAAGTTTCCTTTTTGAAAATGTGTAATAGAGCTGCTTTTCTAAAATTGTTTAAATATTAAAGAATATACATGCACTTTCTGGAACAAGGTAGTTTGCTTTTGGTAAGAGTAGAAGTCAGAGCATATTTTCCATATATTTACCTTGCATATTTTCTTACAATTAGTGCTCAAATATTTCATATTGCTGCTTGAGAAACACTGTTTTTTGAATTCATTTTTTACTTTTAAATTTTAGTAGACGTATGCGAATACTGAGGAGGTTTGATTATGCTTTAGTCGTTGGATTCGAATTATTATTTTTATAAAATTAATTTCACTTGCGTTACCCCATGTTTTTCCTTTCCGCTTCGAGATTTTTGTAATATATGATCTCATTTGTATCAGGCAAAAGTACAATACAATACTTTAAAAAGTTTTTTTCTGAGAACATACCGATTTTTTGCGTACGTTCTTTTTCTGTGTAAATAATTCAGATATTTACTCAGTATTCAATTTCGTGAAATCGTCTGCATCTAATATTTTTCTACGGGTGTGAGCTTAAAATAATCTGAATGACTGATGTAGCTCCACGGTGCTGACAATTTTTATTGACCTAAGTGTTTTAAATTCATTTAATGCCATTCCTTTTCTCTTTCGGTAAATGAAGACGACTGAAAAACGAAATGGAAGGGGGGAAAAATACACAGGTGCAGAGTTCAGTTAGGTACAAGTTAACTTGTGTAGGGAGAAAATTAAATTACGTAAGCAGACAGTTAAAATATATACAGACACAGAAAGGGACATCGTTTTTATTTCTTGAATGAAGCGAACGTGTAATAAATGTGAGGGAAAGGATAGAAATAATATAACATTGCAGGAGGATATTTCTTTTCTCCTTCGGGTTAAAATGTTTTAAAATCGCAGTAAAATTAAAAAGAAAGAAGCATGGGATTATATAGAAATATATTATATTTTAGTTGAATATTTTGAAACGCAAAAACAATGTGAGAATGAAAAAGAAAATAAGAAAGATAATTTGAAAGGAGATATTTTATTTCGGATAAACTTTTTTTTGTCATAAAAAGAGAAAAAGATAGAAAGGAAGTCAATACGAGAAGAGAGGTAATTTAATGTCTGTATATGGATGCAATTTGGAAAACATATTAACATACTCGTACAATTCAAGAAAAGCATTGATTTTCCCTGAACAAAAAAATTTTTTTGAACACATAAAGTAAGACCAACGTAGTAAAACTAAATATAATGGTTTCTAATGCATGAAGTAAGAGCAGAGAGAGCGAGAGAGAAATAACGAGCTTTGTATAAAAAGAGAAATTTTAAAGTTAAGTGAGACCACTCATTTACCTTCTCGATAAAGTGATCTTGAGAGAGAGATTAAAGGTGTTAACAGGAGAACGAACATACAGGTTTAACATACAATTCAAGGAAAGTATTAAGTTGCTTTGAACTTAAAAATGTTTTTGAACATGTAAAATAAGACCAAATGTATTAAAATAACTAAATAGAATTGTTTATATATATGAAGTAAGATCAGAGAAAGAAAATGCTAACGATATAGATAGAGAGAGACATTTTAAAGCTAAATGAGATATCACTCATTACCCACCTTGAGAAAGCGAGTTCGAAAGAGACATCAAAGTGTTAACAGGAGAACATACTGGTTTAACATACAATTCAAGGAAGTAATTAGTTTGCTGTGAACTTAAATATGTTTTTGAACATATAAAGTAAGACAAAAGGAAGTAAAATAACTAAATAGTATGGTTTCTAATATATGAAGTAAGAGCAGAAAGAGAGAGAGCGAGAGAGAGAAATAACGAGATCGATAGAGAGATAAATTTTAAAGTTAAATGAGATACCACTCATTTTCCCCATGGCGAAAGTTGTTTTGAGAGACAAAGAGAAATATAAGTTCTTTTAGGAGAAGCAGAAAAGATGTTATTTAAAATATTACAGTATTTTATGTTTTTCTCACGATGAAAGTACAGTAAAAGATTAAGGAGAGAGACATAGAGAAATAAGATGAATGTGTACATGAGAAAAAAGAGGGAGTTAATAAGTGACGCACATATCATCTCTATCAATAAATTTTTTTTAAGTATGAAATTAAGAAAAGGGAGAGAGCGAAATAAAGTATTATGTAACAAAAAAGAGGACCTTGTTAGGAGAGGCGTTTACGTTGAAAAAAATTTAAAATAAACGATGAGAATAAAAATATAGATAGGGTTAAATTCCAAGGAGAGCAGTTTCTTTGCTTTGAATTAAAACTTTTAAAATCAGATTGTAGCGTGAGAGATCATATTTATTTATTTATAGAACTGTATTGAAGTAAGAGAATAAGAGAAACACGAAGACTAATTTTATTTTCATATATTAAATTTAATGAAGGTTAAAATTACAATAAATTATTTTTTATCCGTTTATGTATAATTCAATAAAATAGTGCAATCATTCTGATAAAAAATGTGCCTTGTAGTAGAAGAACTGTTCTCGACACATACTAATTTTAAAAGAGACGGATGTAGAGAGCTAGTGAGTTAAGCTTTTTAATACACCTATGCTTCTTAAAACTCAATTAATGAAAAAATTTATTATCTTTTTCCAATTGATTTAACTAAATTCTAGTTAGATTTCAAGTATTCATTCAGTTGACTAATTTAATAGAAAGCGATCGAATATGTTACTGAAGAAAAATCTATCGTTCGTGTTCGGTGTAAATTTTCTGGAGAAGATTAGAACAAAATAACACTTGGATAGAGATTTCGAAATAAGACTCCTTGCGTAAAACCCGCCTTCTGCATGTTATTACGGTGAAAGTTTTGTAGAGCATTTTATTACCTTGGATCTATTCCATGAAAAAAAAAAAAAAAAGAAAATAACTACAGGAATTATAGTATTAATAGGTCAAATGGCATAGTTGCTGAAAGGTTTTTTAATTTAGGAAGGATTTATTTGAAAATGTACATGATGTTTGATAAATTTATAAAAATATTTATAACAAACAAAATATTATTATAGGATACATTTCCACAGTACGTGATCAATTAAACAGCTATACAAACAGTATAACAATGATTTTTATAGTAAAACTATGCGACAAAAATTATATAAGAGGAAGTATCAAATAACTTTTTCCAAGTCTATGTCTTTCAAAAAGACTGCCTTAGGATTCTAAACTTGAGGTTTTCACAATGTGGAATAATTATTAACTTTTTACTGATAAGGTAAAGCTAGGAGAGTCTGCGCACAATTGGAAAAATAATTTTAAGAAATCGAAGTATGAATTTTTTGTTAAACTATTGATGAATAACTGTGACTTCATTTGTTTTTTATGCATTTCCATTGATATTTCGTTGTTTTGCTTTAATTTAATGCAACAGCTGTAAAAAAACCAAGAAGACTAATTTGCGCAATCTGTCCTTACAGGGTAGGTGTGATTGCGCACATGGGTAGGAGAGATTGTTATTCATAAAAACTGCAATTAAATTGTTAGCAATAATATTTACAGTAAAACTATGTTGTTGTAGGGTTTGTATAAACACATACAATTTTAATAGGAATAAATATTTTAACTCAGTGATTACAGAATCGGAAAAAACAGTGTTTTAATTAAAGAAATAAAATAAAGAAGAACAGAAGGTTCAAATTATAATTAATCTTATTCATTTTCAGTTTCAATGTCTTTTGTTTGTTAACCGAAGTTGTCGTCCATAATCGGTATACTTATTGTTGTAAGTAGTGCACCCATCTGCAACAAATAGCACACTTAACCCATTAATGCCTACCGTCCCTTTTTTGGGACAGTCTGAAACATCCAAAAATGAACATTTCAACAAAAAATTGTTTTAATGTATTCCTAACGGGTTATTATAAGTTTAGGAATACATTAAAACATTTTTTTTGTTGAAATGCTTATTTTTGGGTGTTTCAGACGTACTTTTCAGACTGTCCCTACAAAGGAACGGTAGGCATTAATCTCACTGGTCGAAGTTTTCTCCTGGTACAGTTTCAGACATTCAGTGCACTCATCCTCGTTATCCTGTCTGACATGGTCCCAAAGATTAAATATTATGACATTTTTATCTTTTGAGGTGGCTGATGACGAAGATTTTTCAAAATTCAAACATTTTCTTTTGTTTTCTTTCCTGCAAGTTTTTGGTTCCCACTTTTTCTGGAAGCATCTTATCTTTAGACGTTCGCTTCTTTTTTGTAGCTGCTTCTTTCTTAATTTTTCTCTCAAATATATGCCCGGGTCAGTAACATTCGTTGCACTTTGTTTTCTTTTTAATTTTGACGGCATTAAACGGTTAGGAAAAATAGTTTATAAATAAGAATGTTTGTATAAAACTAGCACATTATTAATTTATAGCAACATTTTCGTCTATGAAAATAAATTTGTTCACAAATTACTTTATTTGCACATTTAGTGCCGAAACGTATATTTAACAACTTAAATCTTCAAAAGAAATAAAATCACACGAACTTGTTTTGAACGATTTATACAGTATAAAAACCACAGTCCCTTGAAAACACAAATTATAAAGTCACGACAACTTTACCTCTCGATATAGAACTATAATCAAAATATTTAATTAATGCCTGTTAAAGAGACACCCGTGAATTTTTTATGTAAAGAAATAATTTCAAAAATCAATTTAAAGTTTTAAAATATTAAAGTCTTAAAAATGTGTTGAGAGGGTATCAGTATTTTACATTTTATGTTTTAGTAAAAATTCAGAACGCCCCTTTTAATTCATTAATGCAGCGAATTTAATCGATTCAAACGTTTCACATGTAATTTGAAATTTATGCTGCATTCCCAACAAGCTATGGGTAATAACATAATGCGCAATCTCTCCTAGCATGAAAACTAACGGGAGAAACGCAATCTCTCCTAAGTACAGAACGTGCAAACTATCCTATTTCGGTAGGACAGATTGCGCGGACTTTTACTTAAATATGGCTGCTTCTAGAAAGAAATGCTGGCCTGACCACTGTTAGTCTAGCTTAGTACCTTACGAAAAGTCGTTTAAGTTTAGAATATTTTGTACTACTGCTACTCTATAGAATTTCAAAGAACGCATTATGAAAATTCAAGCACTTACCTTGTATAAACAATAGAGAATATCGGTGCTTAATCACAGACGTTCATATCAATCAACTTGCACTTTCAAGTGGACATTTCACTATTATCGTTGTACAAATGCATGGCATTTGGTCGCGGGCACCCTGCTTCTTCCCCCCGAACTCGTAGGTGCGCAATCTCTCCGACCGCGCAATCTATCCTAGCTTTACCTTAATCTTTCTGAAATTTCCTCACTGTCATGAGTTTCTCCACTATATCACCCAAGAAAAGCTCTTGTAAAAAATAACTTGCAAAAACAAACACGGGATTTATTTTGTGCTGAAAGTTAAAGCCAAAATAAAAAGTATGCCTTCCATTTTTTCCCTCATAAATATTGAATTATTCTGTCGCAAAACAAGTATCACGACACTTAGTTAAATAGAGCGTGAAAACTGAAAAACAAAATGAACATCATAAATAATTTTGCGCTTAGTCTCAATCATCCTGGGGGTAGTAAAGGATTTTTCTTAAATCTTGGCAAAATGCTTGCCAAGTTTTTTTTTCATTACATGATTTGTAATTTCCTCGTTTTAATTAAACGTTTAATTTGTATCTTTATTTTATACAAGTTATTAGAATAATCTTCGAATTGTACAGAATCAGAGCTATCACTTTTCCTGTTCTTTGCAATTTTAAATCAAATATGAAACAGTTTTTGTGCTTCTCGTTCTCTAAAAAACTACATGATCTTTCATACTACACAGACAAAAAATCCGTTGTAATGTTTTAATTAAAGGAATTTAACTTTTGCCTGAAACATCCTCCTTAAACAGCTCCATATCTTTTGACTTTGAGGTGCTAAATAGCGAATTTCACTCTAATTTAACTTATAGTTAATAAATAAGCACTTTTGTACACTGTAAAAATTATAGTTCAACCTTTCACAAAAGAAAGAAGCAAAATTTAGCAGCAGCCAACATTTAAAACTAAGGTTGAACATTATAATGGTTCCTAGTTTCACGTTCATGGTGAAACTGGGAGAAGCTACACCATTATAATGGTCCAACTTAGTACTAAATGTTGGTTGTAGCTGAATTTTGTCATTTTTTCGGTGAAAGGTTGAACTACAATTTAGTATAGGGTTTAAAAGAACCTTATTTTACCACTACTGTACTTACCAAAGGAGGTATATAATGTTTAAATGAGAGATGGACGAAGTTATGTTCATTTACTAGTGAATATTTCTAGAATGCATGTAGGATGTAACGTAGATCAAGAGATACACGAAGCTCATTTCAATTGATGGTGAATGAGGTTCAGTATCTTTTGAAATACTTTTCCCATAACCTTTGAAAAATACAAGCACATATACAAGTACGAAATGGACGAAATTCTTTTCAATTGCTAGTGAATGAAACTTAGTTATTTATTAGAATATTTTTAGAGTTCGAAATTAGTACTCTTCAAGTACACCATGCGTTCAAGCTTATGTTATAGCAGCGAGTCCTTCCAGTGTTCATTGGAAGAAAGAGTTGGCGCACATTGTTCTAACAATGTGTGATGATTCCAGAGTTCACCAGAAGAAGATCCTCCCTGTTAGGTGAGGATCTGCAAATTTAATCAGGCGTCTATCATTTTTAATGTTTCAAAAATAAAGAAAAACTATTGAAGTACTACAATCCCTAAGTCTAGTGTGTGTATGATAACTATGTGTTATGCTGATTTCACTTCGTTTGGGATGGTGACTAAATACGTCTGCCGCAATTGACTTGCTATGGGTATAACACCAACATTGGTTGCTTTTAATTATTTCGAGGAGGGAGGGGGATAATACAAATTAAATTACGTAGTATACTAATGTACGCTGGAAAGTTGCAATTAAGATTAAGTGCATATGATTGTAGTCGTCAATTAGAAATCAGCATAGCTATTTTTATTCAGATCATCTTTTCGAACAGAATCAACTTGTTTTAAAACTTTTAAAAACTGCAGCTATTGTTCGTAAGTCATTTTTTATTCAGATGTATGATTATTTTGAACAAAATTTATCAATAGAGTTAGCGTGTGTCCAAATATAAGTAAAGTTTACGGTCGTATAGTTAAGGAAAAAAAAAACAAACACAAAAACAAGCAATGGCACAATTCATTACATAAAGAAACGGAAGAAATTGCTATTGTTTCTACTAGTCACATTTTTGTAGTCAAAATATTAAATCTAACTATCTTAAGCCTTGATAACACTATTTTAGTCCAAAGCAGAAAGTGTTTTGCTTGTTAGTAAATTACTTTAAATGAACGCAAAAGGAATTTTAATTCAATAAATATTCATACTCAAAATGTATGAATAATGAAAAACTTCCCAAAACATTTCCTTTAATTAGTCCTTAGTAAAAGCTTTTTATATAATTAACAGGAAACATTTTTCAAATGTAATTTCACTTTCCATAAGCTGGAAGAAAATTCTTGCTTCGTTAGAAGAAAAAAAATCGCGCTATTCTTCATCTACCCAGAAGTAATCATTGACAATTAGTTATAAATTAATTATGAAATAAATACTTTAAAATCTGTGTACAAAATGATGTACAATATTTTTTGTGGAATGAGAAATGAGATATGTAATTTTGTATGAACATTAATTGTCATTGTTATTACAAATATTCTTTTGAGACTACGGCACATATAAAAGGGTGGCCACGAAAAAACTCAAAATTTGTTTCCCAATTGGTGTTACCGCAGAAAAGTTGTGAATTGGAGAGACTAAAAACAGGTTAAAAAGAGAAATCAAATCGGTTTATATATTCTGATCGCTCATAAGCTCTATATTTTGCCGAATTTTGGAAAAATTTTCATTTATACAATAATTTTTGATAGTTTTAAATAGATTTCTTTCAGAATGTAATAGCTCAAATTCTTATGTATTAGAACTATAGAAAATAATGTTTAAAATTATTTCACTCTACCAGCATCTTCCGGTTGCATATTCATTAAAATTATGGAAGAAAATGCATAACAAAAGTATGAAATAGTCCAAAGAAAAAATACACTTTTTTCTTTATTATACACAAGTTTAAGTATTAAAAAGCAAATTATATGCATCGTTACTAATGTTTATAAACTTATTTTTTACTAGCGGTACCCGCAACGGCGTTGCCTGTGCAAAGTTAAAATAGCGGCGCAACTTGTTTTTTCCCCCAAGCAAGACACCGAAGGCGACCTCTGAAGTCGCTTCTGAGCCGATAAGACTTATTTCAGCCAGTCTTTTTCCACCAATGTATATCTATGACTTAGGTATAAAATTATTTCAATCTATCACTCACTAATAACCTATATTTATTGATTTATATTTGTATCATGTGACATATTTATATTTATTACATCATCAAAACTTTTACATAGGTTTTTTTTTTACTCTCAGTCTGATAGATAGCAGGCAGTACATTCTTTCTGAGTCTGAATTCAAAAATATAAATGTTATTTCCTAAATATTTATTTCAACCAATAAAAAGAATAAATTGTGATACAAAAAGTAAAAAATAAGTATATATTAGTAGTTTTATACATAAACATACATTTTGAAAGCAAATCAGAAAAATTAATTGATATAATTTTAAATATGAAATTTTAATTGCTACAAATTAAAGTAAGCTAAATGGAGAATTGATAAATTGATCAGACAATGCCATTTAGTAAAGATCATCTGAAAAATCTAACAGTTTCTGATCACCCTTAGCCTATTAAAGAAAAACAAAAACTCCGCTGAAGAAATACTGGACTGTATATGTAGACAGTTTGATGAAATAAAAAAAAAAAAACAGTGAAGGCTTGATGTGAAGTATGTTGATAGTGAAAATTGTATGGAATGCAGTGTTGTAGCTAGCATGAGTGACACCCGGGGCGGGTAGTGATAGGCGTCACCCCGTGGAAAAGATTACCGCCTCCAAGAAAAAAAATCATGTAAGCATAAAGTGTGAGTTTTAAGGAAATATAATATTTTTTTTTTAAAAATTGCAGATTGAAAAATAAAAACACCATTTGTATCATGAGCCTCATAATATTTAAAGTACATGTTGGTGGCAGCTGTTAGGATTAGCGGTTAAAAAACATTGCAAATATATTGTTTTAAGAAAACTTAAAAAAATTGTTTTAAGCTTTTAAAGGTTCTATTTTTTTTCTCCGTCCTGGCTGGGTGTCGCCCCTAAAGTCAAATAGACATTTCTTTGGTAGCGGATATTGGAATATCCTGTGTATAAGATTAAAACTAAAAATTTTCCTACAGACACTGTTCGCTTTCCGCTTGATAATAGAACAGTCCCATATAATACAAAAAAGATCTTTTTATCTAAGATGCCTTGAAACTACTTTTTGAAGATGAACAAATTTCTCAACATGTGTACTTTAGCAGCGGCATCAAGCTATTTTTTGTTTTATGCTGGCAACCTACTTTCTTCCATTATTTTTCAAGCAAGTGGACGTTAACGCATTAAAAATTCTCATTAGATCTCAAAAAATGAAGAAAGGTTAACCAATATACTAAAGTATTAAATTTCCCTCCACAATCAAATACAACACTTAGCTGCATAATACTGATTGTAACCATTGATATTTGTATGGCAAAGCGGATTTACAGTCCAGTCAAGGGGGCGTTGTTTAAAAATCGTGCCTCTTGCCCCCTCCAAATGAAATGGTTTTCAATATTGAAGTAGCAAAAAGACAATTTTGGGTTATCTTTAGTTATGTAATAGGAAGAAAGACAGCAACAGCTCTTCCATAGAAGTTTTTTGAAATTGAAATTCGAAAAACTCAATTTTACACTATTTTTGGTAAGATTAGGGGAAGGGAAAAGGGGCTCTTCTTCGAAAAGAAGTTGAAATCGAAGTTCTAAAATTACTTGCATAGGCTGTCAGTCGAGGGGTTTAGCGGAAGGTGGACAGTCCTAGCTCTTTTCCTGTATTTCTTACAAATTGAAATACTAAAAGCATATACTTATTTAAGCTAGGTATATTATCGACATAAGGGGAAGGTTCAAACTGCCAGAAAATTTTTGCCATTGAAATTTGAAGATCAATTTTTTAGTCTATTTCTAGGAGACAGGAGAATAACCAAAAAGTCTCCACCCAAAATTTTTTGAAATTGAGGCTCTTAAGAAAAAATTTTACTCTAACTGTGGTGACGGAAGAGAGGACAGTTTGGTCATTTCCAAAAGAAATTTTTAAATTTGAAATCTTCAACACAAAACTTTAGGCCATCTTAAGAACATTAAGAGATTCAGCGGCTCTCTGCGCAACATTTTAGGAAATTTGCAAAAATAAGAGGTGTTCGGGTTCCATTCTAAAATCGTTTTCGTAACTAAAGTTGGATTTACACTGCCTTTGGTGACATTAAGGGAAGGAAAACGATTTGGAAGCTTTTATTCAAGTCCTAAAACACACTTTTGAGCAATGTTTGGGGGCATTGAGAGAAGAGGGAGGAGTTGTGAGCTTTCCAGAAAACTTTTTGACGTGAAAGTTCCAGAAATTTAATTTCAGGCTACCTTTGGTCCCATTAAGAGGGGTCATGATCCCCGTTTTGATTCATGCTTAGGCTTCACACTTAAGCTTGCCCCTCTATATTTGGCATTGTTCAAAGAATCGAAGGAGGCTTCCCGGTTTCTTCAAATTCTCCAGTTTCTAATCAAGTGGAAATATTTAGAACTAATAATGAATATGTAAGTAATCATAAAATATTAAGCAAACATTTGAAGTTAACATAATTAAAATGCCTAAATACCTCAACTATTTTTTAAATGATTTATTTAAAAACAACATTCTTATATTATATTTGAATAAAAGTCTTTCTTGTGAATATTTAATATTTAAATACAGAAATACATATTAATGAGAATATTTTTAATCGCTTTTCTCAACAAAATACATAAAATAGGGGCACAGAATATTTTATACTTGCTCCAGACCTGTTTACATGTGACCAACAGTGCTTTCAAAAAGATAAATAAATGCTTGACCAATGCAGTTAACATGAAATTGTGGTAATAATTCACTTTGTAGGAATCAAAGCAAAATTGATAAATAATTGCTAAAAATAAGGATTAAACTGCAAATTTTAACACTGCATCATCTGTGTAAACACACAATGTTGTTACACTACAAATATACAGCTTTTCATTATTTTGAAAATTGAGGATCTTTCCTTTTAAATAAATTGTAAGCTGATTTTATGCACTTTCCCAATAGAAAGCAAATTAACAGAAAAAAAAAATACCAAAAGGGAAAAAAGAATATTATTATTGCAAGGAATAAAGCATTGATTCCTAGAAGTCCTTCTAGAAAAACAAAAGCGTACAACACAAAATGAATATGAAACTTAAATTATTTTTCTGTATAAAAAAGGTAAATTTAAAAAAAAATTCTGATAGAAAAAAATATCGAACATTTCAATAAATTATCCAAATCCAGCAGCATTTAAAAAAAAAAAAAAACAATTAAACAATTATTCCAATACATGGAGCATCAAATTTTAACAGGATTATTCGAAATAAGGCAAACATCTAGAATGAAAAAATTAAATCGGCAGACATTGAATCGTTACGAAACAACCAGAGACCCCAATGCTGTTTACATTTATCTGTGGGATTTCTAAAATTATCTTCATTATTTTGTAAATCATTTATTTAAAAACAACGTACTTATATTATTTTAAATGTGAGCATCATATGAGGGACACCCCCCCCCCCCCCATAACGTCACTGAAGCAGTGCCCAGTCAAAAGAAAAAATAAATTCTTCACCACTCGAGTGAAAGTTGTTTGCCACTTGTTTTTCGTAATGAATGATTATTATTTTTATGAACAGCTCAGATGAATTAAAATGGTTGGTCGCATTTCAATAAATGATCCAAATCCAGCAGCATTTGAAAAAAAAAAAAAACAATTATTCCAATACATGGAGCATCAAATTTTAACAGGAATATTCGTAATAAGGCAAACATCTAGAATGAAAAAATTAAATCGGCAGACATTGAATCGTTACAAAACAACCAGAGACCCCAATGCTGTTTACATTCATCTGTGGGATTTCTAAAATTATCTTCATTATTTTGTAAATCATTTATTTAAAAACAACGTACTTATATTATTTTAAATGTGTGCATCATATGAGGGACACCCCCCCCCCCATAACGTCACTGAAGCAGTGCCCTGTCAAAAGAAAAAATAAATTCTTCACCACTCGAGTGAAAGTTGTTTGCCACTTGTTTTTTGTAATGAATGATTATTATTTTTATGAACAGCTCAGATGAATTAAACTGGTTGGTCAAGTAACTTAATTGAGTAATAATGGTTGAATTCGATATAAATTGCTTAAGCAGGCCCAAGAACATTCTAGGCTCAACACAATAAAGAGCGGAAGCGATTGACACTTCTGTATAATAAAAGGCAAATTTAAAAAATAATACTGAAAGAAAAGAATATCGAACATATCAATCAATGACCAAAATTCATTAAAATGCATAAATACCAACTATATTTTAAATTCTTTATTTAAAAACAACATACTAATTTTATTTTGAATGTGTGTAACCACGGGAGGTTGCAAGTTAAAAAAATAATGCTGAACGAAAAAATATCGAACCGTTCAATAAATGATCAAAATCTAGCAGCAACATTCTAAAAAAAGAAATCAAATTTTTCACCCTTCCAGTAAACCATGAACCATGGTTGATTCTTAGCGGGAAAAAAAATCGGAGCTTCACACAAAATTCTCGGAAAAAGTATGCGCCAAAAATTTAAAGTATAAAACTATATACTTAGGTTAACAATCCCCCCCCCTTCCCCCTCAAGACAACAGTACATACCCATATATATAAAGCTCAAAAATAATCTTTCAAGTAATTGAATGAAAGGTCTATTTATATTAATGTCAGAAGTTCTTTTTTTTTCCGAAAAAAATTTTTGTAACTCAAACATTGCATTCATCGGATTACCGAACTGTTTGCAAATGAACGAACCCATAACTGGAGCTTCTGAAGCTTGTTTCTGTTTAATTTTTGCAGGAAATAAAATGATTTTCTCCAATATGCAATAAATTTAGGCCAACACGATTAGCGATCAACGAAGAGCAATAAAATTAAACCTAAGTAAACATCATCATAAACTACACGATTAGCGATAAAGAATGAATCATGAATTGAATGATTTCAATCATGAATTGAAAAAAAAATAAACTTAAGTAAACATTATCATAAACAACACGATTAGCGATAAAGAACAATCATAAATTGAAATCACAGCTGAAACTAAAAAAGAATAAATCAAATTAATGGAAATACATAGAAATAAATTTAAAGCAAGGATATGCTGAAAACAATCTCATCGATTATCCCGGTACAGGGAAATGGACGAAAGCAACAACGATTGCTATAGCTCCCTTCACTTCAATTCGCTATGAAAAACTCGCGTGAAGTAAAGAAAATGGCTGGAGGATGCTGAAGGTTTGAAATTTTAATTATTAAATTTAAAGAATATTGAACGAATTTCAAAAAAACAGCTTCGAAGTGCAAACCACCAAGATATGATAGAATTTTGTGCCACTTTTAGTAATCGTACATTGCGTAGATTTTGCTGTAGAGAGTATAGCCACAAGGTCGTTGCCAACTCGAAAGTTCATCAAACTTTCATTTTATATATATCTATATAAATAAAACCAAAAGTTTGTGTGTGTGTGTGTCTGTCTGTCGATCGCCTCCTGGCGAGATGGAACGGTCTAGGAGTACGAAATTTTGGTTACAGGTACCTTGGACCAGGTCCTCGTGCACCTCGAAGCGTTTTTCCGAATATTCGAATTTGTTCTTCTTTTATTCCAATTTTAAGCAAAACTGTTGATTTGGGTTTATCTCATCGAAGAAACTTCTCACGTTTTAGATTTTTGCAGCATATTGATGCCCGTGAAAAACTGCACAAGATGATCTCTTTCAGAAGTTCGTAGAACAAATAGAACACGAGCAATATCCATTTAAAGTAGTTTTCGAACTTTAATGCAAGGCTTACCTCTGAATTTATCTGCTCAATTTGCGTGTTTTCGCCAAAATAAATACTACTTTTGTCGCCAACTGGATGATTTTTGTTAACGTAAGATTGAAAAAATGATGTTTTATCTTTATTCATGCCGTTTTATGAGCGAAACAAATTCTAAAAATTCATTTCATTTTTTAGCGTACTGCAGACGATTTTTAATTACTTCTTGAGGTTGATTCTTCTTTGTTTTTTGCCGATTTAGTATTATGGTACCAGTTCAACAATTTCATGAAACATATTATTTCTCATGGTAGAGTCTCCGTTTTATCAGCAAAACAAATTCTAAAAATTCCTTTCATTTTTATGCATATTTTGTGGATTATGAAGTGCAGACGCGATTTTCAATTACTTTATCTTGAGGTTGATTTTTCCTTCCATATTCCTCAAGTGATTTATTTTATAAAACATTTACTTAATTTTGTTTACTGTCTATTTGGCACTATTTGGACAGAATTTAGTTATTTCTTTCTATCAACTTAAATTTCACACGTCAGGATTGGTTCAGTACTGAACATTTTCTAACTTAAATGTGCATTTTCCTTTGGAAATAATGCTTTCCTTTTTTTCATTTTTATCCGAATTTTATGAAAGGGCTATTTAAATGAATTTTCAGGAAATCCTTTGACGATTTTGCAAGCGGGATGCATAGGAACTGTCCTTATTTTGATGGGGAATTTAAGATGGACTGTCGGTAATTTTAGGAACAGTAGCTCTTTAAGGTCAGTATTCTAAAGGGTATTTTTAGTCACTTACGTCTTTATTCCAATGGAGATTTTTTGAGACTAATGTCCTTATTTTAGGGATGTTTAGGAATAGTTGTTTTTATTGAAATGGGGGGCTTTAAGGATTTTTTTCTTTATTGTAGCAGAAATATTCAGGGACCGTTGTTTTTCATCTGATGGACATTTTTAAACAGAATACAGCTCTTATTCTGATGGAAATTTTTAGATGTATTGTCGTAGATATTGTAATTGCGATTTTTATGGACTTTTGATATCATTTTGGCACAATTATTTGACTGCATGTGCGCATTTTAGTTGAATACGGCGAGCCAGCTGGATATCTTTCCTCTTTCGGCATGTTGGTGACTCTCTTGGCGTGGATAGCGCACAAGTTAGTGTCTTCGAACAAACCGACGAGGTAGGCTTCGCTAGCTTCCTGCAGAGCTCTGGACTGTTATTTTTGGTCTAAAAGGAATTTTTCTAGGCTGTTCGTTTTAATTCAATCGTGGTTTTTAATGATTTTTACTGTTTAAATAAGGTTTTTAAGGCCTGTTGCCCAGCTCCTACTCTTTTTTTAAATTTTTCCTTAATCAAGTTACTGTTGCCTTTACTCTAATGGACATTTTTTATGAACTGTTGTTGGTATTTTAATGTCGATTTTTATGGTCTAAAAGGAATTTTTTGAGGCTGTTGTTTTTAATGCAGTCGAGATTTTTAAGGAGCTTTACTGTTTAAATGGAATTTTTAAGGACTGTTGCACATCTTCTACTTGGATTTTTAAGAAAATTTTTCCTTACATACTTACAACAGAATTTTGAACATGAGTCACTTAGCCTGCGAATGATGCAATATTATCCCGCGCAAAGCCGGGCATGTCAGCTAGTAGATTAATAAAATCAAGTCTTTGTGTGAGAAGACGTAAGTTTAAGAAAATAATGTTGAACAATTGGGGATCGCCGTTTTAACTCATTTTGTATCTGAAGGTACATTGAAGTTTGATTTATGAGGCGAATAGTTGATCTTGTCCTCAAATCGTTCTGATGAAACCATCCCTAGACTCGGCTTCACACACTTTTCCTGAGGCTTTTGTCATGAGTTTCGCACCATGATCACTTTCTTCACTTTTAAGTGAAGTTGTGATTGCGATTTGATATTGTAAACCACCTCGAGTGTACCAGGTTCTCGAGCCTACTAGAAACTTCCATGGCAGTAAAGTCGGGAAACTTAAAAGGATTTGGCTTAAGAGATTCTGGTTTCTTTCTAACGCTGACAAGCGCAAATCGCACTCTCAGATACACTGTTAAAAATGTCCGCAAGAAAATAGTAATATAACCATTTATTTGATTACTATTTTACCTTATTTAATTGCAACAGTTGAATAACCATTAAAAAGATGGTACTCAAACCGCTGCTTGCAAAAAAAAATCGTTTATTCTCTGTTTCTACTAAAGAACGTTTAACTAACCGTAATTTATAAGCGCCACTAGGTCTCCTAGTCAATAAGAATCGGGCGTCCATCTTGGTTGGGGAACCTTACTGGTCGTACGTTGTTGTTAAAATAAGAATAAAGATTTATCAGTTCAAATCTGCATGTGTATATAAAAAAGAAGAAAAAAAGTGGCTTAAGCAATGGTTACTAAATTGAAACAGATACAATATACACATACATTGATATAAATTGTAAATCAAAAATTGGAGATATCGGATTCCCGAGCTGTTTGCGAATGAGCGAGCCCATAATTTGAGCTGCTGAAGCTTGTTTGTATTTCAATTTTTGAAGCAAATAAAATGATTTTCGTCAATATGCAGTAAATTTAGACCAAAAATGACTTTGGATACAATCAAAAACTGAAATATCAATTTTAATGCAGTTTGCCTGTTGGAAAAGAAGTTTATTCATAAATAAACGGCCACTTCGAGTGGTGTAGATGATCGAATAATTAGAGCGCAAGGTTGGTGTACCATACACCCAGGGTTCGATTCCCGCTCACTTCGTTTACGGTTTCTACGCCTTGAAGATTCTACACCTCGAAATGGTTCAAAAACCTTAAAAATTCAGTTTTGAAACCATTTTTAAATGGTTATAAAACCGTAAACTTTTGTATTTACGGCTTTTTAACCAAGCTGATTGGAAATGGTTTAGGTCCCGTAAAGATAGAAAAATGTTCCAAACCGTAAATTTAACTGTGAATTAGATGGACAGACTGCTGCCGGCTTTTTAACCGTAATTTTATGATGAAATTTCTAACACACCGATCCACACCGAATTCCACACCGATCATTGGTCAATTTTATTATCAATACACACTTGAACAAAGTATAAAATTATGGCCTTAAAATATGATTTTTTTTTAATTTGGGAAGTGATGAACACTGATTAGAAAAGCTGCATTTGGAGAAAAAAGAATGCATTAAGTTTATCCATTAATAACCAGTTTTATTCAAACCTTAAAGATAATGTACCCATTTGGTCGCAATCTTCGGTTTACTCAAGCATGTAATTTTACTTGTACATACTTTTTGCGCATAATTTATTAAAACCATAAAAGCATTATCTATGCCTACAAGAAAATGATAATTTACAAGATCAGGATCACAGAAGAAAAAATTGATACATTAATTTAGTCATTTAAGAAACATCAAAGTCACTAGTTCTCTTATTCACTTCATGTTAATTTTTACAAAAGGAAAAAATACTTATGTTGGGCAAATTTTTTTTAATAAATATAACCGCGCTCTTTGAAAATATGGCGTTAAAAAGTAGTGGCGTGATTATCATTTTTAGTTAAATTTTTATATTTCCATTAAAAATTTCAGCTTTAATGAAACTATGAAAAATATAAAAGCGCACTGAAAGTTATAACTATATTTGAGCGTGGTGGAAAGGATCATTTTCTTGTTATTCTATCATAGTGTATGCTACAAAAACTATAGAAGTATGAATCGAAACCGATTAAAATCAGTCAAAGAAGTTTTTAATAAATGACGTTATTAATAGTTATATTGATAATGGCTTTGAGAGTTTTAACCAGATAATTAAAATTAGCAGCTGCTATGCTTCAAAATTTATAGTTAAGCCCTAGATTCTTAGATATTTGAAAGTAGTAATCTCTAAAACGTTATTGTATCTTACGAAATAACTAAAGCGAAATGTATAAAAACAATAAAATAAAAAGATATGCTTACACTGTTAAAAATTATTAGCTTAACAATTATAAAATACACTAGCATATTTTTCTTAAAAGGTGATTTTGACTTAAAAATGAGTAGACGCTGTTGAAGTTTCAAGTATAGAAATGCTTATTCAGAAATTTTAGTTACAGAAAAGGCAAATATTATTTTATTTTTACTGCAATAATTTGAAAATTTACAAAGCAACTTTAGGTTCATAATTAATGTAGAGATTTTTGTAACGAACCCTTCTTCACAACAACAATATTTTAATCAAAGTTAAGGAACTATTTACCACGCGAGAAGTCGGAACGATTCAAGAATTTGTATAGGGGACTGGTCGCTTCAGAGCGGAAATACAATGTGAATAATTCGTCGGATTAGGATCGGAGGGGGGGAAAAACAAAAACACGACTGAGTGGATAATTAACACTCGGCTGGATTGAGGTATGAATAAATTTAGCATGGACATACTTTGGCACCCGCAGCAGGTACGTTTGGAAGCTATATCATTGAACATTTTTCTGCCCGACTGATGTCTTCTGGCACAGAGGAAGAGCTTTAGCTTAGAACCAAGACGGTCCGAGTTCTAACCTCAGCGTCGACATCGGTTTGTCGTTCCCAACGACGACGTACTCTTGCTTCATACATGTTGGGTTATTTCTGATAGAATGTTACATCAAATATAAGTAAGTACTTTTTTTTCCTTTGAGAATATGTTTTTGAGTACAGTGGTGTCTCAAAAATGAGATCGTACCGAACCATTTTTGAGAAAAGACTTATTTCAAAAAAAAAAAAAAAATGTAAGAGCTTCAAGTTTCAAATCTAGGTCATTTTGACTCGCAGCTATTACAAGAACTTGGTATGCTTGAAAACAAGCCATTTTGTTTTAATAATAAAAATTTTATTAACCAGTGTATGACGGAAAAACTGATGTATAAACAAATGCGACGACAAGTATCACATAAAACGTATTTTAGGTGTTGTTTATGCTAAAATGCAATCATGAAGTATTTAAGTATTCACCTGAAAAACGCTTTAAAATTAAAAAAAAAAAGTTTTAAAGAGCAGCTTGTAGTTTTATCAATGTAATAACAAAAATATTAACATTTTTAATAAAACGTTTCACTTACAATTACTAGTTGAATTTTCTCCTGGTAAATTACAAAATTTAATTCTGATTATTAAAATTAACCGTCTTGGGTAAGGTGTATAATTATAGTTCAAATTATAATACGCTATAAAATATTACAATTTATGCAAACAAGTTAAGAAGGAGAAGACAAAAAAAATCTGATATATTTTCATCTTTCTTTTAAATAGCTCAGCCGTTTAGACAAATACTCTTTTTAGCTATTTGCTAAATTTAAAAGGGCAACCTTTGAAATAATATGAACGCAAAGCAGTTTCTAATAAAATATTAAACCATCTTATGTTTCAATCTGAGTATTCGATGGTCTGAAGCAAAAGGAGAGTGTAGGGAAAAGATATGGTAAGTAAATGCACAATGGTTTAAATTGCAAAAGAAATGCAATTAATTCTCGCAGGTACTTAAACATTAAACACACTTAACGTTTTAACTTTGAGTATAGCATTAGAAAGAGGAAAGAAATTTCTCATAGTGGATTTCGCTATTGAACTAAATTTGCATCCAAGCAGGTGTGGAAAGTATTAAGTAAATTGCAATACATTTTTTGTTTTTTGTTTTTTCTTTTTTTAAACAATTTTTTTTGTGTTACAAATAAGTTTTCTTTTCTGAAAGGATTCACATCATTCCCAAAAAAACTTGAACACACAGTTTTAGTCGCAAAAAACCGGAAGGTTTTTATCTAATGCATTTTGAGATACTCTTCATTATTGTTGAAAGAGTGCATGTTATGTCTTTTTCATGCGCTACTAATATCTATATATTAATAGGCAAAGACAAAACAGTTAAGTACCATTTTCTTCTCTGCTTGTCAACCGATTTTTTTACTTTTTAAAAACGTAGTAGCTATTGATGTTTTAGTGTTATCAATAAAAGAAATTGAATTAATTAGTTATTTTTCTCTTACTTTCGACGTATTCGAAAACCGTTTTTTAGAAGTCTTTATTCGTCATATTTTCATAATACTCCTTAAATCTATAATCTACAGTATTTGTATAATACTCAATACATTGTTTGCTATTTACAATTCAAAGAAGAAGAAATGTCAAGAACAATACAAAAGAGAAAATGTAACGTATTAAATGAACACCAAAGCAAAATAATACTAATCTTGAGTTGTCAGTTAATCCATTTCTAAAATATATATACAATACGGTAATACAGTCCGATTATTTTTCCAGTACGTCACAGAAAATAAAAAACCCCCTTGAAGCTAACAGTGTCGAATATTATATAAAGTGAGATAATACGTGCCGCGACGCGTTATTTTGCTTCAAATCTTCAATTCGTAAGTTTGTTGATTTGCATTAGTGTTTTGAACTCTTGAATAAATTGAAAGTGAGTGTTTATTTCTTATTTATTCAATAATAATAGCGTGGCATTAAAAGTTTTATTTATATTTTTTTACAGGATAAGGATTGCAGAAACATAAAATTAATGTATAATAGGGGTTACTAATTAATTAAATTAAATGACAAACTCAGTAGTCAATCAGTCGCACTGAGGAGAGATGATCACTAATTGAAAGTTTTTAACAAAACTAATTGTTGTCAAAGAGAAAAACTAAAATATCTAAAAGTTTTTAAACGTTCGAGGCTTCACTTGAAAAATTTAATGACAGTCGAATTTCGACCGTTGGGAGAACTCTACTATGTTTTAAATCTTTGAAATGCGACACAAATCATTTGTGCTAATTCTGAACTCTGAAAGAACCCGTAAATATAACCAGATTCACGGGTTCTGTGCTGGAAACGGTATGCATTTATGTGAGTGTTTCAGCTATATTAAATATATTTTAACATTTTGGGGGTAAAACAGGGAAAAAATGAAAGAAAAAATAACATTTGTAATTCAAATGTACATACATTATGGCTAATAAAATATTTAGTTTCTGAATAAAATGGTCGTTGGTGAGGATTTGTTTTCTTTCTTTCATTTAATCATTCAAAAAATTCATATTTTTCCGTTGTCTGCATTTATATAGAACAATAGTAGAGATTTTTAACTACGGACATCCTTGATTTTAGTACACAACAACACTGGACGTTTAATGATTTTCGTGCAGTTTCTTTTCTGAATGATGAGGAAAACTAAACAAAATCCATACAGTATAATAATATGTAAGATTGTGTAGTTTTAACAATAATGTAATTTTTTTAATCGGTTGAAATGCCGTCTCAGACATAAAAACATCTCTATTTTATTTTTGTCATTCACCTCGATCCTTATAATCTTGTAATTTCTTAGAGGGAGCATTAAGAATCGGCAATTTATCGTAAGAAATGCCTTTCTTTTCTTTTTCAACAGACTATAAAATCATACTAAAAGCAATTTCAGCAGTTTCGTTTAATGTCTTGCATTGTAACATTCGAATGCATTTGAAATCTTACATAAAGGAAAAGTCGTGGTCGATATAAAATGTCATCGGATAAAAAAAAATATAAAAGATATATGTATATATATATATATATATATATATTAATGCTCAATTTTTTTAAAGGCTCAGAAGTAAAACCATATTTTGATTATTTGAGGTTAGGATACATATTTTAAGAGCACGAATAAATAAGCATTGATACGAATTTGACATATGCAGAACGTGCCGAACAAATATTAGCAGAAGTATTGTTTATATTCAATTTATAAGTAATTATCAGCATGATGGATTACTTTTTTTTTAAATTTTAGTTCTAGGAATAAAAGCGCGTAATGAAGGTCTGATAATACATGGTGTCCAATAGAAGTTATATATTGAACCATATAAATAAAAAACTATACATACAGCTTAGAAGGGAAACTAATGAGGAGTATTTTTTATTTTTTTAAACAAATAGTACCAATTAAATGTATAACAAAAACTTGCTTTTTAAGTTTAGGAGCTCCATAAAATACAGGAACAGAAACGTTTAAAATTTTATCAAGGACTCCAGTGCATTAGTTAAATTAAAAAAAAAATAATGATACATTTTTAATGTAGTAATGGTAAACTGATCAGGACATATTTACGGAAAATAATAACGAAGCTATATTACAAATCGATTGATTCAAAGAAATAAATATATTGATTGATAATAAATTACTACATGGATTATGCAAAAAAATAATATGCATAGAATTAAGTAGGCACTATCATATCTTACAAAATCCCACAACAATATGGGACTTCATTATTTAAGTTATGCATCAGCACAAGATAAAAACCAAACATAAATACTCTGATGGAAAAAAAAATCCCAATACCAAGAAATAATTATTGTAGAGTAATGAAATTTCAGCAATACATTTATATAGGTAACGTACGTAATTGATTACAATTTCAAGATCACAGGTTAATTTAAGACCGAGAAGAGCCATTGCAGAAGTGAAATACAGGTACATTAATAACCGGTGTAACCGCCAGAATTTTGAATGCAAGCATACAGACGTGCATGCATTGAATCATACAGGTGCTGGATGTCCGTTTGTGGGATGGAGTTCCATGCCTGTTGCACTTGGTCGATCAATACAGGGACGGTTAATGCTGGTTGTGGATGACGCTGGAGTTGTCGTCCAATGATGTCCCATACGTGCTCAACTGGAGACAGATCTGGTGATCTGGCAGGCCAAGGCAACATGTCGACACCCTGTAGAGCACGTTGGGTTACAACAGCAGTATGAGATCGAGCGTTATCCTGTTGGAAAACACCTCCTGGAATGCTACTCATGAAAGGCAGAACAACAGGTTGAATCACCAGACTGACGTACAAATTTGCTGTCAGGGTGCGTGGGATAACCACGAGAGTGCTTCTGCTGCCATAAGAAATTGCTCCCCATACCATAACTCCAGGTGTAGGTCCAGTGTGTCTAGGCCGCAGACAGGATGGCTGCAGCCGCTCACCTGGCCTCCTCCTAACCAATACACGGCCTTCACTGGCATTAAGGTAGAACCGGCTTTCATCAGAAAACACAACAGATCTCCCCTCCGTCCTCCAATGAGCTCTAACCTGACACCACTGACGTCGCAAACGGCAGTGGTTTGGCATTAGTGGAATGCACGCTACAGGACGTCTGGCTCGGAGCTGTCCTAGAAGTAACCGATTGGTAACAGTTCGTTGTGTCACTGTGGTGACAACTGCTGCTCGAATTTCTGCTGCAGACGCAGTACGACTCGCTACGGCCATACGCCGAACACGGCGGTCTTCCCTCTCAGTAGTGCCACGTGGCCGTCCAGAACCCGGTCTTCTTGAGGCAGTGCCTTCCCTTGACCACTGCTGCCAACATTCATGCACAGTGGATGCATTCCTGCCAAGCCTTTCTGCAATCTCGCGGAAAGAAAACCCACCTTCTCGTAGGCCTATTACACGACCTCGTTCAAACTCAGTGAGCTGTTGATAATGGCTTCGTTGTCTTCTTAAAGGCATTGTGGACTAACATCAACTCACTACATCAAATCTCGACGCTAAACAACGCTCAGGAACGTTACAGCGCGTATTTAAAGCAAACCTGATTTGCATCTTCCGTGAGTCGCTACTAGCGTCACACTGATGCGCCGAGCGCAAAATGTGTATCGACGTCATCTTTCAGATGTATAAACGCGCCTGCCAAATTTCGTTTCGCTAGCACAACTCCTTCCAGGTGTTGGGATTTTTTTTTTCTATCAGTGTATATTTGAAGAATGATAACATGTGAAGTTTCAGTTTCACTAAAAAACTACCGCAAGTTACAAATCGTGAACTGGTAAAGTGTTTGACTAGTCACTTTAATTGTTCGTTGAAATTCTCCGAAAAGAGCTCAATTTGACAAGTTTAGATTTTGACCTTGCTCTCGTTTTCCATAGGGTAAATGTAAGATAGACGCCATAGGGGGATAGATGCCTAAGTAAACGCGTAGCGATCTATACGAGAATTACACCCACAATGTTTTGTTTCAATGTAAGCTTGCCCCTTCACTTCCGCCAGTCGATGCCTACCACTTTGTTGGAACGAACGTGTCGTGAGTTGTGTAGCGAAAAACGAATTAAATGACGACAGATTGGTAGATTTGGGTTACGTATAATCTTTGTGCGCCTGGAACTTTTAATGCTATAAAGTAAGTGTTTATTTTTTTGTATTTATAATCTATTTATGTATCAAATACAAACATTTAAATGTTATATCAGTATTTTTCAACACGATTTATGAGTTAAATTAGAGGGCGTCTATCCCACGCAATAAGGATAGATGCCCGAGTTTTTGTGAGTATAGATGCCCTTAGAGGCATCTGTCCCACACTGTATCATGAACTGAATTAATTATTTTCTTGTTCTATAGATATGCCACGCAAGTACGTGCGCAAAGGAGGAACACGACCCCGACGCGTGTGGTCCGAAGACGCTCTTAAAAGCTTTTTTGAAGAGATAAGACAAAACAAATGTTCTCTTAATGACCTGGTCCCTCATTTAGTAATCAGACATTGCGAAGTCTAGATGACAACGAAGTTCGCTGTAGGCCAATTTTGGTTCGAACTCGAAGTTCTTCACCACCAAATCCAGATCTAATTCACGAGTCTTCCGCTAGCTCTAACACAGAGAAACGAGATCTTACCAATTCTCCATCATTTCTTTCTCAGCAGCCTAGTGCAGGTATACAGAAGGAGACTCTTAGCAAGTATTTGCAAGAATGTTCTCCTGTACCGGAAATTCCGGTACCTTTCTACAAAAGAGGAAAACAGTCTGCTACAGTTCTGCCTTCCAAGGAGAACATTGCTGCTAAAAAAATAAAGGTAAAGCTACTCCTAATATACCATGTAAAAGCAGCAAACAAGCCAAGAAATTGATGCTTTTAAAACTTTCAAGGGTATGTTGTTTGTATTATTTATAGTTGTTGTAAATAAAATAAATAACCTTAAGAAAGGTCGAGATCAGCTTCAGAGGAGACTTGCGATTCTGATGATTCTCTACTAATAGAAAATAAATCTTAATGTTAAGAAAAAGGCAAAAGAACAAATATCTCAGAAACAGTGGTTTACAGGAAGAAATCAAAATAAAAGTGTGAATACTCAAAATACAATTCAGCGCCTTTTCGCAATGTTCAGACCACAACAAAAATTTCCAATGAAAACGGCGAAACACTTTCAAATGAGTCAGACTCTTCTCAGAGTGAGACAACTGAACGTGTGGGATGTTTCGAAGATTTTGAAACGACAAAATCGAAGGTGGACTGGATTCAGTGCAAAGTGCATCGTGTGTAGAAATTGGCTTTACGAAACCTGCACAATGTACGGCGATTATTGTAATCAATGAAAGCGTTTAAAACTACGTCATGAAATAAAGAATAAAAGATTATAAATTGCGCAAAAAAACTTATAAATAAAAAAAAAGACATTAAAAAAATTTTAAAAATTATACGTAAAAGAAAAAGATATAGTTAAGATATTGTGCAATGCACTGCTCAATAAGAATTTGTGTCAATTATTTTTAATTTAGCCAAAGATGATTGTGCCATCTAATGCAAAGTTAGGACATATTTTTTATCAAAAAATTATGATTATTATAATTAATGCAAAATATTTAGGTTCAGTTGATTGTATTATTTAGCAAATGTTACATAAAGTTAAGAAAATCATAATATTCTTTCATTAATTCCTTAGGGCAATTATCCCACAAGTCAAAATATCATAGCGGCGTCTAACCCACATAGTAGGCATCTATCCTCATTCATAAGGTTATTTATTTCATTTATAACAACTATAAATAATACAAACAGCATTAAATTATGAAAATTATTTTGTTCATTAATAAGTACACCAACCATCACAAAAGTTACAGATTTTTAAATTCTCATCTTCTCTATGTTAATCGCCCATTTCAAAAAGTTTGGCAACTATCCCACATTTACCCTACCAGTAGCGTAGCATTTACTGAGGAAGTAAAACAAAGACTAACGGACTAAGTAACTAGGAGTAAATTTAAGTAAAATTGCATCTAGAAGGAAAATTACCCTTGAAAATTTTAAAAGCATTGTAAACTTTAGCATGAATTTCAATTCAAAAGCTGCGCTTGTAGCTGTATGAAAACATTGACTTGAGACCAAAATCCAAAATTTTGTTTTCCCTCAAATTTTGTTTCAGAAATAAATTTTATATCACTAAAGTATGCTCACTGAAATTTTAAACGACTGATTCACGTTTCAAATTAAAGTTAGGTTTTTAAATAAATTTTGTGAAGCATATAAAAATGAACTTTAAAGTTACACCAATTTCGCCTATCATATTTTCTTACACACCAATTTTTTTCGACTAACACGTAATAAACAAAATAAGGCTTATGTCTAATCAGACTTATTGATTCACTTTTTAAATATGACTTGTATAACTCAAATATAATCCTTCACAAAATAAAATTCTGAAAGTTGAAATACGTTTTGGTTTTAAAACTAAAACCGCAAAGTTCACTGAAGTATTGAAAAGAAAAGAATGAAACGTCATGAATATAATTCCTATCAAAGTGTTATTCACTAAAGAAAGAAACATCATATAATTTTAGTAAAAAAATCATGAGATTTAAAATAATAAATAAATAAATAAATTTGGGGTCTTGCTTCATTTACTCTTTTTAGAAGCAAAAATTATATTAGGAAATAAATAAACGAATTTCTAAAGCTCTAATTTCGCTATAATCTTATTAACTATTTGAAAAATAAAATTAACATTTTTTGGCCCAACTGACATTTGTATTTATCCAAAGAAAATAAGTTTTTAAGAAAAAATACTACAATTGCCACAATAACAGGACGTATAAACAATTGTTACGTTTTTTTATGACATTTCTATTCATTGAGCAACCATATTCTTCATATCTGTAGAGTATACACAAAGAATAACTTGTAAAAATGAGTGAAGTGCTTTATTAAGCAGTAAGAAAACTGAAAGTTTATTTATTGACTAATGACAGTTTTTTTTATGTCTTTTCAAAGTGTCTGAGTAAGAAGCAACGCGTTTTTATATAATCCAACAGGGAACTTAATTATTTATTTAGGTAAACAAATCAATAAATACACTGTTATAAATTTCATCATAAAATTACGGTTAAATAGCCGGCAGCAGTCTGTCCATCTAATTCACCGTTAAATTTACGGTTTGGAACATTTTTGTATCTTTACGGGCCTAAACCATTTCCAATCAGCTTGGTTAAAAAGCCGTAAACGCAAAAGTTTACGGTTTCATAACCATTTAAAAATGGTTTCAAAACAAAATTTTGCACTGTTTTTAAACCATTTCGAGGTGTAGAATCTTCGAGACGTAGAAACAGTAAACGAAGAGTGCCGGAATCGAACCCGCGGTGTATGATACAACAACATTGCACTCTATCCATTCGGCCATCCACACCACTGAAAACGGCCGTTTATTTATCTATAAATCTTCTTTTTCAACAGTCAAACTGCATTAAAATTCAGATTGAAATTTTTGATTGGATGCAAAGTCATTTTTGGTCTAAATTTGCTGTCTATTGACCAAAATTATGTTATTTGCTGCAAAAATTAAAATACAAACAAGCTTCAGCAGCTCAAATTATGGGTTCGCTCATTCGCAAACAGTTCGGGAAGCCGATGTCTCCAAATTTTGATTTACGTGTGTATGTGTTTCTATTTAGTAACCACTGCTTAAGCCACTTTTTTATTCTTCTTTTTTATATACACATGCAGATTTGAACTGATAAATCTTTATCCATATTTTAACAACAACGTACGACTTTAAGATTCGACAACCAAGTTGGACGCCCAATTACGGTTAGTTAATCGGTCTTTAGTAGAAACAGATAATAAACGATTTTTTCACAATCAGCGGTTTGAGTACCATCTTTTTAATGGTTATTCGACTGCTGTAGTAAAATAACATTCAAATAAATGGTTATATTACTATTTTCTGACGGAAATTTTAACAGTGTAAATAAAAAATATTTTAACCAATAATATGCCATGCATCATTAATAAGATGATGAAAAATTCAATATTTCCATACGCACACACAAAGATGTGGGGGGTAGTTTGTTATGTACAATGTGTGACACACATATGTATATTTTGCTATGCCTTATGGGAGAAATATGACAATGTAGTATTTGCCACAGAAAGTTAATACTATACTATAAAAGGAAAGAGAAAAAACTTTAATTAATAGCATTAGTATCAAAATTTTAAAATGATTTCACACCCATTCAACAACTTATAATATTCTAAAACTGAAGTGAAATTCTATTGTTTTAGCATGTCACAATGTTTTCAATAATTCATAGCTTCAAAACTTAAAATACACTTCTATTTGTTATTTGTTTTATATCTTAACTAATAAAATCACCTTTAGAGTACATGCAAAAAGAATATTTTCTAGAATATTAAAAAAAAAAAGTTTTTATGCCGATAATGTCATAATGTGCCCTGTGTGTCAAATGCAAATTTGTTTAAACTGTATCGCTCTCTATCGCTGTTTACTAAAGGTTTATAAATAAATATTTGAACAAAATAATTAGACTATACTGTAAGAAATTCCAGTTCAACGTTTCACCAAATTTAGCTGCAATCAACATATGGTAATGACGTTGACCCATTATAATAGTTCGTGGTTTCACATTCATGGTGAAACAAGATGAAACTACACTATTATAATGGTTCATTTTAGTGCCTGTTAGTTGCAGCTAAATTTCCCTATTTTTTCCATTTTTTTTTTTTTTGGAGAAAGGTTGAACTAGAATTTTTTACAGTGTACTATTTGAAGATTTAAAGACTTTTTTAATTGCTTAAATTGACCTGTTTTCTGAGAATGGTGCATATCTTTATATAACATATATAAAAAAACCATGCTATATTGCAATAAAGTTGTCCTTTCCTGAAATGTAAAATTTTTTCCTTTTTAACCTTTTAAAAGCACAAATAAACATTGAACGTCTTTTTTGGATATAGTTATCAGTTTTTGAAGGCTATAACATATTTTTAAAATACATTATTATTTTTGAATGTGTATTATGATGAATGTCTATAAGTTTGACCATTGAAAATTTTTCGTAACTAGTATTTCTTTAAAAAAAAAAATAAAAATAAAAAAAAACATTAACATACTACAAAAAATTCACATGCAAATATAGAGTCACTTACCTTGAATATAAGATATTAATTTGCACATGATCTCTCCAAATATGAATTCTCGTAACAATGTACCAATTAAAGTGAAAGGCATGCAAAACACACCGAGAAGAAGATCACTCACTGCTAAATTAAGCAAAAATACGTTTGTAACAATTCTTAACCTTCTATTTCGAGCCAATGTAACAATGACCAGCGAATTGCCAACAAGTCCTATAATAAATATGATCGCATATAAAGGAATGCGAATTGTGCCTTCCATGTCAGCATACCATTTGCTTACCTTTGTGCTTGGAGTGCCAACTATGCTCTCATCAGTTTCAAAAGTAATATTCATTTTTTATAATGCAGTTATTTCTCTAAAACTTGTCTCTTTTATTAATTTATTTTAAAGTTTTGAATTAAAATGCGCTGCGTTTCATGCAGTAAAAAAGGTTAATTTGCAATTTATATTATCGGGTGAAATTTTACAAATATATTCCTATAATTACGAACAAAACGTATTCTTAAGATCTTAGATGAATAACCCATTAACTTATCAAGTGACTTTATTTTTTCCATTTAAGATATCCATTCTACTTTTTTCTATGAACTAATCTTACAGCATTTTAATATGTTTACGCTATATATTATGTTTGGTTTTAAATTTGCTCTGGCTATTTACAGCAAAAATATTTTAAATGCATCATGAATCGGCACCAATATTGATCTTATTAATTAAATTAAAAATATATATTCAAAGTACTTATTAATACACTATGTGTTAAGACCTTATTCTCGTCTATAACGCCTCAGGAAAAAAATGAACCACACGAAATAATTTAAAGAAAGGAGGAAGAGCTTGCATTCTTGCCGCTTAAGAAGATGGAATGATGATCCCAAGGAGATGATCGCTGAAGAGAACAAAATCGGCGCCAAGATTTATCGCCAAAAAATGCCGACGAAAGCAAGCGGTAGCTTGTTTATTTAAATATAAGAAAGAGATGCGGATATTTTTTTTATTCATTTACTAAATGGTTTTACTTTTTCGCAATAAAATATGAGCTTTAAAATAAAAAATCGTTGGGGTATCTTTCATTGTGAGAGAAAATACGTAAAAAAAAGAAAAAGAAAAGAGCTTTTCTTGCATGGGATGTGTTACTGCTGGGTCATTTTCCAAAAACGTTGAAAACCATGTTCGATGAAATTATTTTAATTATTTTATGTACTTTTCCTCCCTTAAACTAACTCAAAATGCTGACTCTTTTTTATATTTACACAAAAGTCGGTTGATCTCTGAAGAAATTAAATTTTGCATGAAAATTTGCTTCCACGGACAGGACAAATAATGTCCACTTTTTTGACCTGTTCATCGTTGATATTTTAAATGACATTTGGTTTTTAAATCTATATCAGCTGACATTTGAATATTTGGCCCAAAATTGACTGTTTTCATCAAAATGACATTACTGTAACTGATAAAAAATACAACCTAGTTGTTTTAATGAACGTAATTCTATTGAACCATTTAAATATACATGTCCCACAAATGTCATCATCCTTGGGCACAAATTTGAATAACGACTTTGAATGTAAACAGATTGCAACAAAGGGCAATGAGAGAATTTTATCAACTACCATGACACATTTGTATATGATAACAAAGAAACTTAATTTTAAGAAATAATTTCAAAATAATTCAATAGAAAATGAGCTACTATTATATCAAATACCATATCTTTATTATCATGTATCTATATATGATAATAAATATATGATATTCGCTCATTTTCTATAGGAGTTATTAAGTAATTTGTAAATAAAAATGGTAACTAAGGATTTTATAGATCATACCATTATTTCAGTGGTCAACAAATTGAATAGGTATGTTAATATTTTCCTCTAAGTGTAAGGAAAGGAAAGAATTACGTAAGCTTGTTGCAACCGCTTCATATTTCTAACACTAAATTTCAATTTATGCTAGATAGAACAAAGCTTTTTATCATGTTCTTGACTCACAGGTCCAGTGACATGATCTCTGAATTAATATTTAATTACATAAAGTTTGTTTACAACGTTAATGGATATTAATCGTGAAAATGCATGTAGCAAAATTGCTAGTGTGTGAAAAGTACAAATTAATTTCGCATTAAACATGTCATCGTATAAAAATGCTGGCTTAAATAGACCAAATAAAATAGGAAATTGAAGATAAAAAAAGAACGAATAATGAATCTTGCCGCGTTCTCATGTTTCCTTTTTTTATTAAACTTTAAGCAGTTAAAAGATAACTTTAAAACTCTGCAGGGAAATTTAAATCCTTACCTTTAACTTAATTGGAAAAAGTTAAGGACGTAGGAGTGCAATATATATGATCATTTTAAGGGTATTTTTTGAGCGAGATCAAAATTTTTTAACATTATTGCCTACGCGAGAAATTCAGTAAAAGGTTTGAATTTCACTAATACGAATCTAAGCCACCAAATATAAACCATTATTAGCGCTAAAAATATTTTTAGCACTATAAAATCAAGAAATTTTAAAAGATTCTAATTAATTTTTTGTTTCAGTGGAGAATATTTTTAAAAAGATCATTATTTGTTTGAAATAGTTGAGTTAAAGAGAGACATGAAAAAATGTTAAAGTAATGTACATTTTGGTGCTCATTAACAATCATTTAGTTCCAGTTAGATGCATCTTGATTCAAAATTGCGAATTTTTAGATTTCATTAATTGTATGAGAAATTAAAATATTGCATTAAATTCAACGATTGGGAGTGATTCTTTAACTACAGTGTTGTTAATAAATAAATGAATTAATTAATTAAAAAGAAAATAAACAGTTGGAAGGTTTTGTTTAGTCTTTAAATTAGGAAACAAAAATGTTTGTTTCAACGAAATGCAGTCTCATTTACGCAACAAACATCAATTAGTATTCGATTGTGTTCAAGTTATTTAGTAGGTATTTTAAAGAAAGGGTGTCCCATAATTTACGCAAGATTTGAATTAAATAGGAAAAAGCTTTTTTTTTTGCCCTATTCCGTTTTTTTTAAAATTGAAATGTAAAGTATAAGATAGGGTTATGTATGAAATAGCACATCGGGAAAATGACTTTCACGGCCTTTTGCACGATATGTGGATGCATTTCGATAATGCAGCGTTGTAACTTCTTTTTCAATGCACGGATGGATTTGGGCTTGTTTACATAAACCTTTGACTTGAAATAACCGGATAGAAAGTTATCCAACGGTGTTGAATCACATAACTTAGCCTATTCTGATTACCGAAAGGAGAGGGTACCAGGAAATGTCTAATGTAGTAATTGGATTGTTCAACAATGAAAACGCGTTGTTCTCTCGTCTACTGCTGCATTTTTACTAACCATTAACTGTCAACTGTCAAAATGTTTTCTTTTTTTTTTTTTTTTTGGTTGACAACGCTAAATTAGTTGGTTTTATCTTTTATTCAAATCTTGCTTAAATTTTGAGACGCCCTTTATAACTTTTAAACTAATAAATTTATTTAACTCCATTAGTAATTTTTTTACGTTGTCAAAAAATAACGTTAAACTTCCATTAATTACAAAAACAACTATTATAAATGCCACAAGAGCTACAAATTGCAGTAATAACTTAAAAATTGTGACATAAGGAAAAAAAAACGTAGCCATTCCAAACCCCCTGAAACAATGAAACAACAATCAAGGAAATCGTTTTAAAAATTTTAAATAAAAAGCAACCACACTGTAAAAAAATCTAGTTCAACCTTTCACCAAAACATGGAACCTTTCACCAAAAAAATGGTGAAGTTTCACCTAGTTTCACCATAAATGGGAAACAAGGAACCTTTATAATGGTTCAACTTTTATCCCAAATGTTGGTTGCAGCTAAATTCCACCATTTTTTCCATGTTTTTGGTGAAAGGTTGAACTAGAATTTTTCACAGTGCATGAATTAATTACTTCTCGTTACATAAATATTTGATTAAAGAAGATCACACTATCGAAATAAAACGGATCAAATTCATAAGGTATAACATGAAAAATTTAATACTATAATTTAAAATCAGTTTTCTCGTAGGTTATTATTATTTTAGTAACGTATAAGAAGACTTAAGTCGATAATTTAAAAAAATATATAAGCCTCGTTGAAAATTACCGAGCAACCCAACTTTAAAAATCTGCAATTTATTTGAAGAACATGTGCTATATTTTCAGTAATATGTGCTGACGTTTATGAGTTTTAATAACTTTGCTTGCTTTAAATTTTGTTGCTTTTGCCTTGGCAACTTGGAAAGAAGTATGAGTAAAAACAGCTAAAGATTAATTTCGGCATTAATCAAACCTGATTGAAGGGTAATACTACCATGTAATTAAAAAATTTCGAAGCGATGAAGATATTTATCACAACTTTACTATCATTAGAAATTTTTCTTTGCCTTTTACTCTTGTGTTAATTTAATCTGACTTTTATTTCAGACTTCTAACATAGTAATCGATTAAAAATGCAATTGAGCTTTTTGTTCCTAAAGAAATGAGATGACATTTCCTAATTACAATGTTCATAATTTTGATGTTTAATGCAATTAATATTTGAAAAAATTGTTTCCTTTTTCTTCTCATAAAAATAAAGGTATAAGACTATGATTTTAATATTTCTTGCATATGGTACGAAAAGTGCAAAATGAACACTACTTCGATAATATACACACACGAATGTAATTATTTTGATTGTTGTAGATAAAAGCTTGCTCTAAGACGAAATTAATGTTTATGTTAGATTTAATCAACAAATGATATGTTTTCGTCACAATTGTAATTATTTTTACTGCTGTATATGAAAGCTTGCTCTGAGACGAAATTCATGTTTAGTTCACATTTAAACCACACATGATATGTTTTCGTCACAAATGTAGTTCTTTCCACTGCCGTATATGAAAGCTTGCTCTGAGACTAAATTCATGTTTAGGTTAGGTTTAACCCACACATGATATTTTTGTCACAAATGTAATTATTATTATTGATGTATATAAAAGCTTGCTCCGAGACGAAATTCATGTTTAAATTAAATCTAATGCACACATGATATGTTTTCGTTGTGTATGTAAATAAACGATATAAGTGTTAAGATATATAATAGAACACCAGCCAGACGTGCAAACCTGTAATGATTGAAATGCAGGAGGCTTCTCATCAAGAAGTCAGGGTATCTCAGTAGGCTTTTAAATAATGAAGGTTGGAATTGTAGTTATACTTGGCTAATTCAAATATAGGTTAAAGCAGTCCATACGCTGAGTCTCCAGCAAAATACGGGAGAGTTTGCCCGTCTGCATCACTTATTCGCTTTTATAGTTTATTGGATAATATGTCATAAATAGTACTCTGGTTTTGAGCACTGTTGTCAGTAAGTAGTAAACGCTTACTTTTCTGCTAAAATAAAGATACTAAAGCAATGTTTATAAAGCACAAGGTTGCAAAGCATATTGCATATGTTTTATATGCAATATATTTTGCAAATTGTGCGTCCTAATTCCTTCCCTAATTTTGTATAAATGGTCTTTAACTCATTCCGGTAGAAAAACACTATTAACAGCTTGTATTCAGTTTGAACGCTTAATTTGTCCAATACACACCTACATTAATGAGAGTGCTTGTTAAATGTAAGGGTTTTAAACCTATAGCGGGGGCTGTAATCTAATTAGCTACATAAGCCCGAAATATTGTGCCTTCGCATTTGAGTTATAGCAAAATCGCAATTTTCAGGAAACATACAAAAGTTAATTCCTATTCACGTCTCAGTCATACGTTACTTAAAGCTGTTTAAAATATAATATTCTAATTTTGTTAATCTGCTGACATGATCAGTGCTTCTAATGCTGAATCTAAAGATTTTTTCCCCCTGTAAAAAAGAAAATATTCTTATACTATCTCATCTGACTCGTAGAGTTGAATGTAATGTTTCAAAAGCTAAAAAAATGATATCTTTTATTTCTATGTCTGAAACAATTATTTTCCAGCATCATCTTTTATATCATTTCTGAGCATGCAGATAAAGGCGTGCATACTTTTAATCTCATTCCTACGTGCATAATTAATTAATACTAGTGTTTATTACTCTTGCATTCCTAAAGGCATTCAGTAGTTTTTTCGGGAAATAACTACTATAATATATTTAAAGGAGTTTCACGGTATGCACTCTCTAGAGCATAAATTAGCCGCCTACAGAAACAACAATTCGATTATTCTCAAAAACAAGAAACCCATTTTCTCGAAACAGCTAATATTGCGAAGCATGTGAATTCGAAATTCGAGACGTAAGGATTAATTAACATTTTGTGTACATAAAGAGAATATATTAATAAAACAGGAAATGTGCAGCTACCAGTAATGCGTATAAAAAAAATCAGAATTAACAAACAGCTATTGCTAACAATTCTGAAATCATCCCAAGTGTGTTTTTATTTTGAAACATTAAAAATAGAATGCATAAACTTTAGGCAAATTTTTATAGGTTATAAGTTTTATTAATTTCGTTGAGAATTTTTATAGGTATATTACACTCGAGAGTGTTTTCATATTATCTTTCATAGTTTATGAACATATATTTAACAATTAGCGGATGCACAAATGTATAACATTTGTAGCATTATTGCATTAGAATAGTGTATAAACATAGCATTTTCATTTGAGTCAAAGGGAATAACGTGTTACTGTGAATAAATTTACTATTTTTTGAATCGGGAAAAAAATTACCACTAAAGAATGAATTTATTCAAAAAAATATTCTTTTGACACAGTATTTAAATATAATACTATGCACATGTTTCAAAACATGAGCAAAATATAACAGTACATGAAAAATGTTTCATTTTTTTAAATTTTAATCTTGCACATAATCTCAGAAATAATGCTGTAATCTGAAAATGTATTTAGTGAAAACATAAACAATTACAGATTAAACAATAAAAGTAATATTTTAAGTGGTTTACACCTTTGCTGATTCATACGTTTTTTACTTCCTAATGGGGCTGTGTATGGTCCCTAATCTTTGCAAACCTAGTGCATTCCCCGGAAACTGGCATCCATTCCTCAAGTAGCACCACTGCCGGCGGATGGCGTTACCACTTGAGAATTTTAGCGCTCTGTTTCCCCCTAGATGGAGCCACCTGAACTCTAAATGATGTGAAACGGCACTAGGAATTTAATTCAGCCGAGATTATCCAAGCCAAACAGATACGCAGGGGATCTTTAACATGTCGCATAATTATACGACATGGGCGCTGACGATTTTCTGTATTTTGAAAATCCACCGACTTGGATTCATAACCACCAAACATTTTTTCAAAGACGATTTGATCCATCACATGTTCTTTAAACGAACAAAATTATCCAAATGAAATAAAATAGCAAATTCGACAAAGAAAAACTGCTTTGGTAGCCCATAAAGAATCCTCATTGTTAGTAGATGATACGTTAAGTCATAAAAATACCAGTTGTCAAAAAATCTGGCAATTTTTGTGCACCATAATATCAGACGTATTAGAAAAATATTATCAAAAATTTTCAAAGTTTTTTTTCACTATCATTAATTTTAGCGTTGTTTCCTTTAGAGATATTGACTAAAACTCGGATGAAAACGATATATCAAAAAAATTGAGTAAGCCGTATGCGTATTTGCTCTTTCATGTGAATTTTAACATAATTAATTTTACCTTTACGTTGTGTGACACATTCGATCATTTGCTTTTCTTTGGAGCAAATTATTTATCTTTTGTAATAATTTATTTTTGTGACATAGTTATTTTGTTTTGGCATACATTTGATTATTTGCTGATGCCTACATTTGATTTTTTAATAGGAATTAAATTTCATATTTTGCTTTGTCTGTAAAAAGTTCAACACCACTGAAAACATTGTAGTGTGGAATAATATAAGCAAATGGTGTGAATATAAAATGCTAACATCAAACTGAATTGCGCTACATCAGAAGAAACTTTAGATTTAACTGTCATTCCATGTTTGTATAGAACGACGAAGGAACTAAATCCCTTGCAAAATTCTGAGCACCAGATATCACAAAGGTTTTTTGTTTTACAAATCATTCAGCGGAATGCATTAGAAAAAAACTGCATTAACAAGTCATTTTAACATTATTCTCATCTTTCCCCAAGTATAAGGGATTTAGCACAACAAGTAGTATTAGAGCACCATGATGACGTTTTAAGAATGGCCTGACACAATTATTACATGCATGAGAAAACACAACAAATACTGTCGAATCGCGTTATAACGACTACGTTTTAAAACGACCATGCACGTTACAACGACTTATGTAAAATAACCGATTGGTTTTTTCTAAGATAATGTGACCTCACATTCAGTATAACAACCACGAAAGAACACCCAACTACTGATATAAAGACCCTTAAAACAAGCCTAAGTTAGACGAGTCGGAATTTTACCATTCTTCACAGTCGGAGTGTTGTACGCAGAAAAGAAAACAAAATGTTGTCCTTTAGTCGACCTCTTTTAAAAACAGAGTATTCTCATTGGCTACTCTTCACGTGACGAACAATCGTTTCCGAATGCATAAAAGCCATTTTAGATTTTTATGCAATACACTGTTAAAACTTTCCGTAAGAAAATAGTAAAATAACCAATCATTTGATTGTTATTTTACCATATTTAATTACAACAGTTCAATAACCATTAAAAAGATGGTACTCAAACCGCTAATTCCGGAAAAAATCGTTTATTCACTGTTTATACTAAAGAACGTTTAAATAACCGTAATTTTCAAGCGCTCAATAAGAATCGGGCGTCCATCTTGGTTGCGAAACCTTACCGGTCGCACGTTGTTGTTAAAATATGAATAAATATTTATCAGTTCAAATCTGCATGTGTATATAAAAAAAGCAGAAAAAAAGCGGCTTAAGCAGTATTAACTAAATAGAAAGACATACACACGTAAATCAAAAATTGGAGACATCGGATTCCCAAACTGTTTGAGAATGAGCAAACCCATAATTTGAGCTGCTGAAGCTTGTTTGTATTTTAATTTTTGCAGCAAATAAAATGATTTGTCAATATACAGTAAATTTAGACCAAAGATAGCTTTGGATCCAATCAAAAACTGAAATCTCAAATGTAATACAGTTTTCCTGTTGAAAGGAAAGATTTATTGATAAATAAACGACCTCTTTGTGTGGTGCAGATGGCCGAATGGTTACAGAGCAAGGTTGGTATATGGCAAGCGTGCGGGAATCGAACCCTGGTCTATGGTATACCAACCTAGCGCTCTAGTCATTCGGCCGTCTACAGCAGGTGAAGCGGCCGTTTATTTTCTCAAAAAATCTTCTTTTCCAACAGGCAAACTGCATTAAAATTGAGATTTTTTTAAATTGGATCCAAAGTAATTTTTTTCTAAATTTACTGTATATAGACGAAAATCACTTTATTTGCTGAAAAAATTAAAATACAAACAAGCTTCAGCAGCTCAAATTATGGGTTCGCTCAATCGCAAACAGTTCGGGAATCCGATGTCTCCAATTTTTGATTTACATGTGTATGTGTTTCTATTTAGTAACCACTGCTTAAGCCACTTTTTTTCCCTTCTTTTTTTATATACACATGTAGATTTGAAGTGATAAATCTTTATTCATATTTTAACAACAACTTACGACCGGTAAGATTTCGCAACCAAGATGGACGTCCGATTCTTATTGAGCGCTTGAAAATTACGGTTAGTTAAACGTTCTTTAGGATAAACAGAGAATAAACGATTTTTTTTTACAATCAGCGGTTTCAGCACCATTTTTTTAATAGTTATTCAACTGTTGTAATTAAATATGGTAAAATAACAATAAAATAAATGGTTATTTTACTATTTTCTTACGGAAATTTTTAACAGTGTGAATGCACCACGATTCCAGATAGTTGCACAGCCACAACAGTACAGTGTCTATTCGAAATCATAAGTTTCTTCTCTGAAAGTGTATGATATAACATCCTTTTATATAGCTTGCTTTCTAAATGTAGGAGCTTGAATTTTCCTTACTGTTTCGCTGATGTTTATCGTGATGACAGTATTGGAAGATAGTTTTCAAGCGAAGTTTATTCGGCTATTTTGACAATTTATTTGCAGTTATCACTAATATAATATACTTATTATCGAAAGCCATCTCCTATGTGTGTGAGCCACCAATGTGCCCAATCTCTCCCGTCCTTTAAGGAGAGATGCCAAAAAAAAAAAAAGCTGTCTTGGCTTTATTCCTGCTGTCGATAAATTGCAGCATAACATGGAAATAGCGATGGAAATGCATACAGAAGGGAATATAGACTATAATATTCACCAACAATTTGGAAAAAAATTGACGTTTTATTTTTTTTTTCATATTTTCCAATTTTGCGCCTTGTCTACCGGGTTTACCTTATGTTATTTTAAAATTCAGCTTGCCTATAATTCTTCATTTATAAACTCATATTGAATAATCTCTACTTTTATACTGTATTAATAGTACAACTATTTCAGATTGCCGTATAAAATCATTGCTTCTCAATAAGTATTTAATTAAAGAAAATAACATCCTATCATAAATTAATATTTTTAATTGGTTTAAATAAACATCATTTTTTAAATAAACACTTTCATACATTTTATATTGTACGTTTATTGTGTCATTTGAAAGAAATATTTTAATCAAATTTAAAGAAAGGAAAATTACTTTAATATTAATGTGGATACATTTGACAAAGCTGCCATTTAATGTAACGTTACAAATATTGAAGTCCGAATGGAGTCGTTACACTGAGAGCTGGCTCTGTAAATAAATTTTGGAAATAACACAGACACCTGCTATTAAATACTAAATACTTGTATTTGCCTTACGTTAGTATTCTAAAAATTACTGCTTAACAATTATGTAACTTTTTTTTCACAATAGTAATTAATATCGTGCAGTGTAAAGAAATAGTAAAATCATTAGTAAAGTACACGTAATGAAAAAAACTGAATTCATTTACCTTTTGCTTAAAACATTGTTTTCAACTATGCGCTGACATGAAAAAAGTATTTTCGTTCATAATTACAAATTATGATTACATGGTTAAAGGATAATTCAAGTTCTCGAATTACTATTTAATAATTTAATTACTCTTAGCTTCTGTATATGTTTTTTCGAATTGTATAGATCATGATTTTTTTATAATCTTATTTTGAGCTGAATTCAATTTCAAGTGTTTTAGCAGGTACATGTGAAATTTAAATTTTAATTAACTCTTTCTTTTATGAAGAAACATGGTGAAAAACTTCCCAGCATTAAACCCATTTTTAGGAGAAATAATATTCATTGCATAGCAATTGATTTCTTAGTGGGGTTTATAAAAACTAAGAAGTTGGTTTATTTAGCTTCGTTTTTTCAAATAATTTAGTTACGGCAAGCATATGCTCTTTATGATATAGCATTTAAAAAAAAGTAAATAAACAAGTTTAGGTGAAAGTAATAGCTTTGTTAGTCAAGAGTGCAATTTTATGCAATCCCTTTCTATGGCAAATGCTTTTAAATAATAAATAAAAGCAGATTTAAATAAGCTGGTAAGATTTTTCTTTCGTTTTGTCATTTACAAGAGTATTTTGTTTGCATAAAATTATATAACTACCGTAAAACGCCTAAAAACTTAAAGATTGGAAAGCTGCTCACATGGCTGGCATGTTAAACTTAGAGATAGTGTTTTTTTAATATTATAGATTACCATATATTTTTAAGTACGAAACTTTCGTTCTACTAAAGATTTTTAGGCAGGTAGCTTGAAATTTTCCGCTAAAACACTGAATTAAAAACTTCTTCATCTGTTAAAATTGTAGTCTTCCAAGGATAAAATGAAAATTATTTTAATCCTTTTATTCATGTGTTCTATACTTAAAGGGCGCTCTACATATTTCTCATAGTGCCTCTGCTTGAGTGCACATAGTCTCATATTTTTGTCTAAATAAGTTTTTTTTTCATTCAGTTAAAAAAAAAAGACCTAATACGATCACGCCGAAATTTCTCGCATGAACAACCACAAATCGTTTACATCTTTATCATAAAATTTGTCCAAACCAAATACGCTTGTACGCAAACATAAAGAATGTGATTTTCTTCGTGGAACCGAATGCTATTTTTTTATGAATAGTTCGAAATTTTGTGAAAAATTTTCACAAAATCACTGAAGATTCCTCTTGCAAATTTTGGGAGCAAATAGGTTTTCTCTAATCGGATTATTCCTTCAAACATTTCATGAACCTATTTTTAAATTTTTCACTTTTCAGTATTTATTAAATCAATTAATCAGTTTTACTTATTTTTCGTTTGCAGATTAGGTACTATATATTTTTTTGAAAGGTTAAGCTTATTCGAGTGTTCTTATTGTTTCTTTAATTTTATTATTGAGTTATTTAAACCTTTTTATCATATAAAAAAAATTCCTCCCAAAAGATGGCTAAAAATGACTTGAACTTACAAACGCAAATCCCTAAAGCCGTAATTCACAATAATTTAGAATTTAAGATCATTAAATTTTACTGTGAATACAATTATTCTAGAAAAATAGCACATTTAAAAGTTTGGAAAGAGTAAAAAATGAAACTAGAATTGATTCAGTTTTGTAAAATGCTATTATCAAAAGAATTACTGAATAGATGTAGCTTAATGAAGTGTCAGTAAAGTCGGTGAAATTATCAAAAGTACTATAGGAAAAACGTCGAATTTCTATACCAGACCATTTTAAAAACAGACGGAAATGTAATATAAATTTCCCTCCTGTAAAACCGACACTATATCTGTCAAAAAATATTCACGATTCTAAAATCAATATTAATCACAGCTCTTCACTATCATTTTAGACTTTTCTTTATGTTCAGCGTCTTCCACTTACTCTGTCGCAACTACCATTTTTCAAACGCCATGTCTGTAGATGTCCCAAAGAGATTTATATTCTTCTGAGCCTTTACTGATGTTCATTGAAATTACTTTAATCTCAGAATAATCCATTAAGTAAATAGAGTTTGATGTTGCTTACGTACAGAAAATATAACATGCTTTAAAATCGATTTCTCTGTTGCCTTCTTGATAAAAAAATATATGACTAGGAAATATATTTAATTTTATATTGATGCTTGTATACCTTTTTCAACGGTGTTAACTACACTTCAAAAACTCGTTTCACTATCGTAATGATATTTTTCTTTTTGATAGCTTTTTTCCCAAAAATTACCATGAAAATAGCTTTTACTTTCATTTGTCCCTCGTCTTTCCGATAGTTTTCAATGATGTTTAGCTCCTAGATTTACATAAGCGGGAGATATTTCTTCTCTATTAATGGCATATAGACCATTTCCACAACATTTATTAGGAGTTATCCTTAAAACAGTAGTAATAAACTATTGATGCTGTCTTTCTTCTTTATACTCATAACTGATTAATATCTTATGAAAAGTAATTTTCATTGTATTCATAGTTGATTAGCTTCTAAATAATATCCCTACCCCTATTATATTCATGATTTATTAACTTTTCTTACGTCCAACCAGGCGTTCATCGTATATGTACTGCGTAAGATGGCGGACTTCAAAACTGAAGAAATGTGCAACAACGCACGGTGTAAAAAATATTAAATATTTTCTACTCCTCACAGGTCTTAAGAAAAAAGCTTCGACCGTTCAACCTCTTGAACACTACCTATGCACAAAACCTCGAGTTTGTAAGTGCGATACAGTTCGACCACGAAATTCTGACACTTGGTCGCTTCTGCGCATGGCAGACAAGGACGAATCCATTAGAGTTTTAGGGAAGCTCACTTTGCAGATACGCTTAAAAGCACGCGAATCAGAATGTTTGCTTTTCTGTTTGTTGAAAGCAACCAAACTTATAAACTGTAATATAGCATCCGCTCGGAATAAATAACGTATGCTAAAGGAACAAAAACGAGAACAGAATACGGCCCTTTCCTTACACTTTCTGTTTCTCCCTTGAACATGAATGAATTCTTTTTGGCACTCTGCCAAACAGAGGTCCTTTTTTTTTTTGAAGGTAGAACTGTACATTCGTCTGGACATCACGTACACACAGAGAGACGGCTTGACTTTTATATGAGTAGAGAATTCAGTCATATATTAAGGCATTAAAAAACAAAGAAAGAAAAGATAAAATCCATTCCCGTTTCAAAGAGTAAATAAATATAAAACCTTATAAAATGTAGTTGAAATGGAAATAACTAATCAATTAATAAATGTACTGATTATACATAAACTTGACGTGAAGATCATCTACGAAACAAAATATTCAATGAATTCACGTTTTAATATTATCAAAGGAAACTATTCCTTTTATCGCATAATGTGAAGAAGACTTTTAATCAAAGTATTCTTACTTCGTTGCCAGAAAATTGGAGGTTCCAGGTTTTTTCTTCTCTCCTGAATCAGTCGGAAACCACAGAAGCTGAAGAAAATTAATAACGTATATATATATTTTTTGCACTTGAGTTGAGGTTCCTTATTGCTTTTAAATATATGCATTTATTTCTCTCTTACATGGATAACTTCTGCAGTGGAGTTAAAGAGAATAAAGTGTAAAGCATTTTTGTTTATGCACTATAAAAAGCACTGTTGTTTAGTAGCTATCATTTCTGGTGTCCAGTAACACCAAAGTTGAAAATTATTTATTTTTTGATGTATTTAATTTTTTTTATATGTCTGTCTAAAAAAAATATAGACAATATAATATTTTTTAGCACATGAAGTTAATGGACTCATTTACGTATCATAATTTCATTACGACTGCTTGTTTGTTTTATTTTCACAGAAATGAAAAATCTTAATGAAATTTTGATTAGGTAACTGAATTAACAAACTTCATGTGCCAAAAAATTTTATACTATCTATATTTGTTTTTCAGACAGACATTTGAAATATATGAAGAACAGTAAGGAAAACTATTCCTTACCTACTTATATAGCTTTCTTCTTCGGCAGGAAAAAAATTGAAAAGCAATGAAAAAGATCATTTTGAACGTGCTTGTTATAAGAGAGCGTGTAAAGTTGAAATTATGTCTCAGAACACTTAAAAAATATAAGAAAATTAGAGCATCGGGTGCTGGTATTTTAGTTTTATTTTTCCAAGTTTATCAAGAAAAATGATTCTTCCTTTTCTCCTCGTTCAGAAGTCGGTAAACTGCTTCACGGCCTTCTTCATCAGCCGATTTGAACCCTCGAACTGCAGATCAAAGGCTCCCGCAGCCATTCAGAACGGTCATAACGGCGGTCCGAGTGTTTAAACCTATTTTCTTGTATGATTAAATTAAAAATCCCGGCATCGAGGCACATTTAATTTATTTTCTATCCATCTATAGTATGAAAATCTGTGTGTGGGACACATTTCATGACTACAAGTGCGGAAAATTCGTTTTGATATCAAAAACAATCGCTGAAAACCACGTTGTTTTACAATAAGTAAACATAGTAAAAACGTTTGAAAATGAGTTAAAACTAGCAGTATAGTTGCGAGATATTTTTTATATTCCAGAGCTATGAAAAATCTTTGCGATGATTCGAGATTATTTTTTAAAAGGTCTCGGAGTGTTGCATTTGAAAATGTGCTTATTTACTTGTGGCTACAAGTGAAGAGACATTTCAGTTATGTCTCATCATCCTATTTGAACTCATTAAGATTTAATTTTAAATGGTCATCTCAACGAAAATTTAAAATGTTATTATAATTTTAAGTTTCAGGGCCTTCAAGAATATTTACACTAAAGTTATAGTTTTTATAAATACATACAAGGTTGAGGAGATACTGGCTCCAGGAACAGATTTACCTCAGACAGAATATGCATTTAATTGGAGCCAAAATTTTAGGGAAGCCGAAAAACTCAGAGTTCAGAAATTTTACTATCAAGTTTGAATCAACTTATAACAATAAAAACCAACTCAATTAAGCAAGCAAATATCTAAAAATATCTCCACCAATTTAAATATTATTATTTTTTTGTTATTACGTAAAATATAAATCAGCCCCCCCCACAGTCTCTTTTCAATTAGCTTAAAAATTTCGTTTTTTTAACAGATACTTTTAAAAAATTTTATGTACGTTTTGGTAAAGCTTTACCCGTGGGTATTGAAAGTAATGCCGTTAATTTAATTTTACCAGCGTAATATTAACCAATATCTTAGAAAGTAAAGCAAATACGGAATTAAAACATATAAAGGGTGTGTTTCGAAATCCTTATTTCACTGTTTTTGATTTGAATGACAACAAAGTAGGCGTGTCAAACAAAATGTGACTTAATAAATCATTTATATTTGTTAGAAAATGCGTCGTGTTTAATTAAGAATGGCTTTTGCCATTTGACATTTTGCAGAACTGTTGATAAAATTTACGACTTATCAGCGTAAAAATGATTATTATTTCCCACGCGTCGTTATTGCCCAAGCATTTAAACTCTTTTTACTTTATTATGAGAGTAGGAAAAAACGAGCGGAAATATATTGTAATCCTATCACCGCATGTTCTTTTGCAACATTTAGCATCGTTAATTATAAAGTTGGTAACTTTAAGTTGTCACTTAAATATTTCATTTTCTGAAGCATTTGGGACATCTCAGCTAAAGTTTTGTGAAATAGTGTGTCACTGTCACAGACAAATTAAGCTAATCATATACACAACATATTTTGAAGATGGCAAAAACTTGGCTGAAATATTTTATTTGACATAAATCTGATCAAAGTTGATTTTTCAATTTGACCATATTTTTTAAACTTACGTCTCATGAAAATAATCTTTACTTTTAATCACAAAGGCAGACACGGAACAGAGTAACACAAAAGGTCATTGGATCTTTTGATAAAAAATAAGATATGTAATTATTTTTATAAAATAGACTGCATAACAATGTTAAAACCCTATTTATTGCTTCATCTTTAAAGAATACTTCAATTTTCGTCAAAGAAGATACACTGTTAAAAATTTCCGTGAGAAAATAGTAAAATAACCATTTATTTGATTGTTATTTTACCATATTTAATTACAACAGTTGAATAACCATTAAAAAGATGGTACTCAAACCGCTGATTGCAAAAAAAATCGTTTATTCTCTGTTTCTACTAAAGAACGTTTAACTAACCGTAATTTACAAGCAATCAGTAAGAATCGGGCGTCCATATTCGTTGCGAAACCTTACCGGTCGTACGTTGTTATTAATATATGAATAAAGATTTATCAGTTCAAATCTGCATGTGTATATAAAAAAAGCAGAAAAAAAAAAGCGGCTTAAGCAGTATTTACTAAATAGAAAGACATACACACGTAAATCAAAAATTGGAGACATCGGATTCCCGAACTGTTTGAGAATGAGCAAACCCATAATTTGAGCTGCTGAAGCTTGTTTGTATTTTAATTTTTGCAGTAAATAAAATGATTTTCGTCAATATACAGTAAATTTAGAACAAAGATGGCTTTAGATCCAATCAAAAACTGAAATCTCAATTTTAATGTAGTTTACCTGTTGAAAAGAAAGATTTATTGATAAATAAACGGCCGTTTTGTGTGGTGCAGATGGCAGAATGGTTAGAGAGCAAGGTTGGTATGCCAGACAGCCGGGTTCGATTCCCGCAAGCTTCGTTTACAGTTTCTACGCCTCGAAATGGTTCAAAAACAGTAAAAAATTTTGTTTTGAAACCATTTTTGAATGGTTATAAAGTCGTAAACTTTTGTATTTACGGCTTTTTAACCAAGCTAATTGAAAATGGTTAGGTCCCGTAAAGATAGAAACATGTTCCAAATTGTAAATGTAACGGTAAGTTAGATGGACAGACTGCTGTCGGTCATTTAACCGTAATTTCTTGATGAAATTTCTAACAGTGTATACTCAGGTAAACTAGCAAAATTAGCTACCATAAAAAAACAAAACCATTTAAATTTTACTGAGATAGGTAAAAAATGATTATTTAACAACAAACATGGGATCATCAAAAATGATTATTATTAAAAATAACCGAATACCTTTTTTTCGATTATTCTTACCAAAAAAATGCGTTCCTTCCATTTAAACGTCGGGAGCCTGTCTAATAAGAAATGGTTGCCGTTCTTATTGGACATTCTACTTGGAGATAGGACAACATGACATAATCCCATATGCTAAAAAGTTTGGTTTGTTTTTATTTTTTCGACTGGAAACTACTGCATCCGAAATAAAAATGCCATGAAATTAATGTCAAAACTATCACAATCGAAGAAAAAATTGCAAACGAATACCTTTGTAAAACTACACTAACTACAGTACTTTTAAAAATTAGGAGATAAAAAAATTGATATTTTTTTCACGTGCTGTAAATCTAGAAATTTTTGCAGCACATGACTAGTCTTTTTTTTTTGTTCTTGTTAAAGTGATTAAAAATATGGTTTTGAAGGCATTTACATATTTGCTTAAGTATTAGTGCAAATTTTGATAAATTCTTCTTCCACTTTTCAGGAAAAAGTAGCTAGAAAACGATGAAAGCAAAGACATGGAGATTTATTTTGTGTAAAGGATCATCAATACTATTAGAAAGATATGAATGACACCATTTTATGTCATGAGATTTATATTGTGGTTCTATTTATTCAGTATTAAATAGAGTAAGTGTGCGTAGTTCTGAATTTTTTCCCTTCTTTCAGTGTGATAAATCTTTTCATGGATTTTATTGAATTAATCATCATTTTTAAGTCCTTCTGAGTTTTCGCTTTGCAGCTATTTTCAATTGAAACAAATATAAAGAAATACAATACATCAAGCAATGTAGTTAATTCTTTAACAGAGATCAAGGCAAATATCAAGGCATATGTGCTGCTTTATAAATATGCTTAATAGTTAACGTAGGCATTTTAAACAAAAGGGAAAAAAATGCATGCAAATTAAATATTTTGTATCATGTGTGTAATAATACTCAAGCGTGACAAATAATTAACAAAATGTGTTTAAAATATACAGCTTATCTGCTTGTTTTTCTTTTTTCAGTACAGCGTTCGTTTTCTTTTGTTGTGCTTTTTAATACTTAATTCTAGCACCGTTAGTTTTTTCGCAGCAAAAATTTTCCTCAGACTTTGCATTTGCTTTACGTTAAAAGATAAATACTGTTGAAAGTCACTGGTGTTAATCATCTATTTATTAAATCATGTGACTTTATTCTATTTTTATCAAATATTATGAGAGATATTTTATTTTTTTTGTGAAGAAGGGAGTAGAGGAATGGCGTTACACTTATGAAAATAACTCATAAAGATAGTTTATTGGAAAATAAAATTATTTTCTACATAATATAAAATTTCTGTTAAAGAAAAATTCTAGAAAAATCTAAATTTTAGAAAAAAAATATTTAAATTTGCGAAAAAGTGGAAAATATTGTATTTTTGCAATTAGTGTATTTTTGCCATATTGTATTTTTTGCCACTAGAAAAAGTATTTTTTGCCATTAAATTTAAGAAAAATACATGGGTCCCTTTTATGTGATAAAATATTTATAATACGCAACAGTATAGCATATAAAGCTACAAATAACGCAATAGTAATTAATGCATATGAAAGAAACCTATTACAATAAAAATATCGTTGCATAACACAATAACCGGTTTGCGCACTCTGCTGAAAATTCTATGGCACACAGCATAGTCCTGTTAGTGATATAGCTTAGCGTAAAAATAATGTTATTTAGTTATGTTTTCTTAATGCAAAAATGTCATGTTTTATCATTTTACGATGCTTTAATTTTCTTTTATAATTACAAATGATTTTTTTTTTTTTTGGAAAAATGCGCTATTTCTTAAATTAATACTATGTATTTTCAAATAAACATTCCACGCTGAGACGCATTTTCAAGTAGCTTTTTGTACAATCAACGGTTTATTTCTTTTTTTTTTACTTAATAAACAACATGCTGTCTAAAATATCTTTTTTTCTGTGAAGGATATGAACTGAACTTTCATTCCTTACTTCATAGTCCATTGGTATAATTCAACTTTTGCTTCATAAAGAAAATAACTTACTTTGTACATCCTTAGAAATGACATATATGGCTTACTTCCTTTAATATATTTTCCATTTTATACCGGGATGTTGATAGCTATTCTATTAGGAAAACTATAAATATTTTTGTGTAACTTTCTTTCGAAAGCTAATTTAACTCATATCATCAGTGATATAAATAAATACACTTGCATATGTAACAAATAAGAAATATTTAGTGGCTTATATGAAACAAGTGACTATTTGCAACAGAAGAAAACCTGGAGGTGTTTTTTTTCTTTCTTAACTGTATGATACATGTATCACTAAAAAATATTTCAATTTTGAAGAAATAAAAATTTTTGATTAACGAATTGGAAACTGTTAGATTGCAATTACACTTCAAAATACTTGTTTTGAATGACAATTTTAAATAAGAAATGAGCGTACGCACTACGCATATGTTTCAGCCGATTACGTCAGTTAAGTTTAAAATCCTGTAACAAAAGCTTTTGAGCTTTTCTCACTTTTGCTACATTCTTTTTTATTCAAAAAACCAAATTCTTTGTTATTTTTAAATCGCTCTATTCGAGCCTTAACCAAAATAAAACAGTTAAATCAGTTTCACTCTTTCCCCTTGGCTAAAACTTATTACGTTCTTTATGTGTACCTCTACACCGTTAGCCATTTTATTTACCTAGTATCTTTTTACATAATTTATACTAAATTAGAGGATTAATTTTCACACAAAACAACTTTCAATTTATCTGCATTTTTATTTACATTTTTATATAACGTGTTTTGGTCATGATAATTCAAACTTGAGCATATTTATGTAACGCACTATATATTAGGCCGGATGCATATTTTTCCAAAGTGCCTTTGGAGCACATTTGCATCCAACAGTTGGAAACTAGATACTACACTAGTTGGACGCTTAATCTCAACGGTTCCACGGTGTAGCGGGACATTTTGTCATTTCTTCACTGGGGAGACCTTATCGCTACATTTTTGAATCTTCATTTTCATGAATAATATGATTATGTCTGTTCCAATCTACTTGAAATATTAATAAATTGAATATAGACGTTAAGTGCGTGAACAATTCTAGATATAGCAGAATCTTTTCAGTGTGTATTACCTGAACTTTCCGCATGGACTTCATTGTCTTAAAATGAACTGAAGTAAACCTAATTTCATCATCGCCAACCTAATCATCATCAGTAATAATTCTGTGAAGTAAATTCAAACAAATATGCGTGTAATCAAATTGAGAATAATTAAAGAAGAGTGCGCATCGTCTACTTGATCCTCACTGAAGAAACGTTAACCGTCTATTGAATTCTGCTATTGGATCTCAAATAATAATTATGAACCATCATCAAAATGTTTCTGTACAGAATCAACTAATTAAGAACTTTCATCAAAAGGAAAGAACATTGTGATTTGAGAACTTTTAGTTTAACCAATCATGGAGTATTTTCAACACATCAATCATTGTGGTACCACAGGTTGTATATATATTTTTTATATGCTTATATTGATTAATGTTTTTTATGCCATTTTTAATTGCTTATGAGCATAATTAAAAGTGTGCACATTCACCGATTTTAAATTTTAATCAAGGTTTTAATTTTTATATTTCATGTGATTAGGTATGAATAAATCAATTTTTAATTGTAAAAAATTGGTATCATGATTTTTTTCACAATTATTTCGCATTTAAATGCTTCTATTTTCAGAAAGATTTCGCTCAATAATTTAGAAAGTATATTTTATTACAAATGTTAAATTATTAAGCATTTCGCATTAAAAGTACTAACCACCATACATCAGATCCTTTTACATTTACCGTAATAAACCCTAAGACATGCTTTGGTTAGAAATTTATTCAGAGTTCATTGTTTATGTAACTACCATTAGATTTTCTTGGTCACACTTTTTAAGATGTTTATGAATTTATCACGGAACACTAATTTTAAAGTATAAGACGGATTCTACTTCAAAATATTGCGTAAAATTGAAAACACGTTTTTGATATAGTTAAATTTTTTCCTCGTTAAAATGACATTTTATTGAAGCATCAGATATGTTTTACCTTTTTTAAACACATTTTGAATTTCTTATGTTGGTGGATAGTTCAAACATTTTTACATTCGTGATACCATAGCTAGTTTAAATTTATACATACAGGGAAATTCTAAACTAAGGCGTTACTTACGACTCTACTCAATTTCTAAAAAAATAACTAATAACCTATTCTTACCGCTGAAATGCACTAAATAATTTCCAAGTGAAATTACCCAAAAGCTTTGACACAATTATAAACGCTACGGGAATCCTTAACGCTGTCTTAAGAAATAAAATAATTTGATTGAATAGAGATTTTTTTAACCAATTCACTTATAAAGAAAAAAACGTGACTTTATATCCTTTCTGGGCTAAAAACAAAATGATCCTTTCGTTCGTACTACAAATGGAGCAATTTACAAGACGGAGACTTAATGAACCTAAATGTTTTCGTTTATTATTAACACTTTTTAATCCCTTGGAAGACTTCCAGAAAAAAAAATAAAGGGAAGGGGATCCCGTGTAATTTAATTTGAGCTTCTGTTTTTACCAATTGACTTAACTTCATAAGAAAAGTTTCATTTGTCAGTAGTTGTTTCATTTCAGTATTATTTTCAATGAAAAAGTTACGGATTTTAGAACTTATTTGAAAACGTGTCAAGTCAAGTAACGGTCTTTCATGTTGAGGGAGAAGTTCTGCAAACAAATGTTAATTCGTAATTAAATAACCATTCTTACCTAAACTGATATTGGTGGTTTCTGAAATATTCTACTTTTTTACAATCAATAATTGTTCGTACAATGTATATGCATTTATGTCAGAATCTAAGAGTTCGTTTAAATTCGTTGCATTAAGTAATATTTTTTTTCTCAAATTTGAAGTAGTTATTATACTCGCAAAAGGAGCTCCAGTGTTTTTTCGTGAAATATATTGATTAGTTAAAAACAAATTCAATGTCTGAAAGCACAAAAAAAAAAAAAAAAAAATCTTTGAAAATTTGCGCTTTATGAATCTTGTTTTCTTCAAGATTATATGTTCGTAGGTAATCATTTACAGCAAAATCATTTACAACAGCACATTATAACTTTCCTATAGAAGTAGAGTCTGGTGGGGTTAACTGGTAAGAAAATCCACGTTTTTCAACTAAGGCGGGTAATAAGAATTGGTTCACAAACTTCAGATTGTTTGGCTGCTATTTTACATCACATTATTAAAGAACACATTGCATTAAATTTTGGTCAGAAAAAAATGAATAAAGACACAATAATGAATTTAAGACACCTTTTTTGGGGATGTATTTATGACCACGTGACATGGGGTAAAGAGAGTAGTACATGGGGTTGTCATAATTGAAAAGAAAAGACATGTGGAAGTATTATAAATAAACATATTGTTTAAAAATACCCTACATAATCTTCATCTTCGAAAGAAAACAACTTCATTTTATTTAATTGTAATTAGTAAATAGTTACCATTTAATAACATAAAATTTATTAGAACATACATAAGATTATACAAAAAGAAAAAAGTTCGTGGCTTTGTGCACGCGATTTTCTTGATCTACTAGGATACTTTTTTTATCCGTTGAAATGTTTAAAAACTTCAGAGGGTATTTAATATCACTGAAGATCATTCTTAAAATCTTTTGCTACTTATGACTGCTAACACGTTTGTAATTTAAATCTACGTAATCTTAGAAATTATTTAACTTCCATTTTACGTATAAGTTTTATTTATTGTGTTAAAAGTAATATCATTTCTCCTCTCTCACAAACAGCAAAAATTTATAAAAGTGCATAAACATTCAGAAGACATGTGTATCTACGATATACGGATGAAATTAGAAAAATGGAAAAATAATGAAGAAAGTGGATGTCAGCTGAAAGATTAATATCCGTTGGATTTTCTTCGTGAAGCGGATGAAGAAAAAACAGAAAGAACACATACAGCCTTACGAAACCATTCAGAACGAGATAACATCGTTTTGTAATAATTTCTCTTACTTCCGTACCGCCCTTTAAATAATATGAGAAAAATGAACTTACACATGTCATCAGCTAGAAATACTAACTGATATTATTAATGTATATTTCACTATCACGTATATGTATTGTATTATTAAATATTCTGAAAAATAATAAACTATAAACCGTAGGAAAAAGTTGGGCAAAACGGGATACCATGCTTGTTTCTAGTTACTGCGGAAAATCTGTTGCAGAAAGCCACACAATATTTTTTTTGTAACTGTAACATTTATTGAAGCACCCAAAAAACATTTTAAACTAATTTTAATGACTGTAAAATAGTAAAAAAAAATATTTACCAAACTCTTACAAATCCCGTTTTAGCATCCCTGGGTTGGACAAAACGGGATAGTGATTATAATGTTTAATATTTTGCTTAAAATTAACTGAAAAGCATAATTAACTGACAAAAAACTGTAAAGCAAAATTTCCGCTAGAAAGAACAATGTCTTCAGTAATCAGAGACTTAAAATAAGAGTTTTTTATATTATTATTTACAAAATGGGAAAGAAGAACTTTCATTTAGGTCTATAGCTGAGCAAAAGTCACATAAAAATGTGTCGTCCTCTTCTTCGGCAACTGTTTAACTGCAGTGCGATTAAACCCTTTTTCTCGGGCCATACTCGTGGGTTCTGGATTTCGGAGGCTGAGTTCCTTATGTCTGCCAAGAACTGAATACAACCAACACTTTCCAGCCATTTTTTTGTGTTAAAATTATGCTTAATATTGTTTCTCTCGGCTAACTCAAATGCTAGCATTCGAATGTCCGTTAGAGAAGGTAAATAACCTCTTTTCTAGAGCCAAAACATACTCAACGAATGCTCTTTCGTGTTTAGCATTGAATACTGTCTTATATCTGCCCAACTTTTTCACTGCTTCCATTTCAGGAGTCAATGTATTTGTACGAGCTTTTCTTAACTTTTTTTCAAGCGTAGCTTTTCGAACTCCATATAAGTCGGCTGCTTTTTTTGAATTAAAATGAAACCCATAATTCCATCTAGTACAGCGTGAAGTCTCAGCCATGCTTGTCTCACTTCAGCTGTTTCTGGATGAAGTTTTTTTATATTTAGGTGACATTTTGTTTTCTGTCAAGAAAACTGCTAAGTTTTATAAAAAAAATGTTCAAATCTTCAGCAGAGTATATATTGCAATTAGTTCTAAAGAAAGATGTGAAATCTTAGAATCGAAAATAAATTAATTGCTCAATAACAAACGTTATTGAACAAATTTTACAATACTATATAAAGAAACTACATTTTTCAGAAAGATATATAGCTAATATTATTAAGCTGTTCATAAAGCTTAGGTCTACATTCATATGTGTGTCTATTTAAAAAAGTAATACGCCAACAAATACATTGGTGGATAAAACGGGACATAAAAATACTATCCCGTTTTATCCAACTCATAAGTGTCCCGTTTTGTCAAACTCCGACACTTTTCAAAACAAACATGGCTGCTGCCTAAACGTGAAAGTAAAATTAGATAGACTCCACATGAGAATATTCCTTAATACATGCTTAATCAAATGTAATACTCACCGGAATTGTTTTCCCATATATGTATTCAGTATATTGTAGAAAACAACGCACGTAAATCTAGAAAGTAGCAAGAAAACAGAATAAAAAAATTCTAAGAGCTACAACTTTCCATCAACTAGTACTCTCGAGGCAGGACGAACTGATACTGATGTAATGACTACTGGAGAACAAGTTTCTGTTGTCGTTCGAGAAATACCAGCGCTAGCCTGGTCCCCAGACGACGTATTCCGTTTTGTCTGACTATCCCGTTTTATCCAACTTTCCCCTGCAACAAATTGTGATCGAGTACAATTCCCAGGGATGTGATCAAAAATGCAAAAAAAAAAAAAAAAAGTACACAGATAAATTTTTAACGTGAATAATAATTGAACAAGTTTTAAACTAATGCTAACGAAATATTGCATGAAGTCGTTATGCTACTGCATTCTACTCTGCGCATAACTAATGTCCATTAAGTGACAAATACGTGTCACAGGAAACATTGCTAAAGTACCCGTGACATTCTACTTTAATTGCCTGTTATTGAAATAATTACTAGTAGGAAAATGTTAGTAAAGACAATTAACTTAAGACATTATTTAATAAAACAAAATTGCGAAATCCAAATGCTTTTTACTTTTGAGAGACTTATGACTGCTTACACGTTGGTGATTTAGATCTACGTAATCTTAGAAATTATTTAACTTCCATTTTACGTATAAGTTTTATTTATTATGTTAAAAGTAATATCATTTCTCCTTTCTCACAAACAGCAAAAATTTATAAAAGTGCATAAACATTTAGAAGACATGTGTATCTACGATGTACGGATGAAATTAGAAAAATGGAAAAATAATATGATAAATACCAATAAAAGATCGTGATTTCTTGCAGAACTAATAACAATCTGCTAGGGAAGCCTGGTTAGGAAAAGATGAAAATATCACTAACTAGGTTTTTTGTAAAGTTTGTTTTGTAAAAAAAAATGTTTTAAATAAATTGTTCGTCCCTAAAATTTTGATAATCGTAATTGTTTCAATACTAGATAATTAAGGCAGAATGTCACGAGTACTTTACCAATATTTTTTGAAACGCGCATATTTCACTTAATTGACATGTGTTATGTCAAGAGTAAATTGCAATAGTATAACGACTTGTTGCAAATCTTTCGTTAGTTTAGATCTTGTCAAGCTAAACAAATATTGTACAATTTCGTAAATAAATTTTCAAATGCAAACTTCATCTATACTATATTTCGATGTTACAAGTCCAATGAGGGCAGTTACGCGATTGCGTAAAATACATACTTTTGACTACCAACTATATTTACTATTTTTGAAGATATGGTTCTTTCTGCAGCTTTGAATAGTATGCAAGTTAAGTGTCGTTACGAAATTGCCTTACCCTTTGGATTTTTAGAATTGAACATTGTTAAATTTCTCGCAATTTACCCAGTTACCAGTTTGTTTCGAAAATTTGTTTTTAGAGCATGAGTTCGAAACAGTGTACACTTTTACACTGTGTACGTTCTTCGGAAAAATGCTATGTATGAATTCGTAATAGGGAGGAGCTTTTTCTTTTTATTATATAGGCCCCAGCGTAGAAAAGTTCTGTATTGGTAAGAAAATCCAATGAAAAAAATTTGGGGGAATTAAACTATACCTCATGAGACCCAAATTTGGGCAACATTTCAACAACACTATTAACCCTGCAGAACTCGCGCCGTGAGCAAACTGCTTACACTCAGAAGAAAAAACTATACCTTGTATTTTACTTCATAGGCGAAGGTGCTGCTCTGTCTAGCTTCCCCTTATAACCTTCTCTTGCTTCCTCAATGTGTTTCACAATCATTCAGTCTTTTTCTGAGTGTCACCAAGGGCTTTTGCTAGTCAGAGTAGTCAAGTGTGAGTGTTTTTCTCATCTTGCGAGTTAAGGTGAAACTCCATCTTAATGCGAGAAATTTTTTTATCAAACGAGTACTCGTGTGATTTACTGAAAACGATTTTTTTAAATTTTATTTCCTCAAATATTAAACCAGGTATGTACCTAAATGGACTAAAATAAGTGAATAAATCAATTGCATACGATATACTTTGAGTAATATTATTATTTTGGGTATCATTTGGCGTTTAGGATAAATAAAATTCTTTTTTGTTGAAAATATTTTATTTAATATCATTTTTGAGGGAAATAGGTGGTACGAGCAAAATGCTCACGCGCGAGTTCTCTGGTTACTTATGTTGATTTGAGCTCAGAAGGGTTAATATTATGATTTTTATTATTTGCTCATAGCTTACTTACCAATTCGGAACTTTTCGATATTATTTCTTTCGATTTTTGAATTATTTTTATTATGGCTTCCAGTGCCGGCGGAAGACGTTTTGGCGCCCGGCCGTTACTGAAAACGGCACTTTTAAAACGTTCACAAGAGCCGAACTTTGCCCGTCAAAAAAAAAAGTTCATCTAAGAGTGTATAGTAAAAAAAAGGTCTATTAAAATAGAAACATTTTTTTACAAGACAATATTTATAAAATAGAATGAAATTAATTGTTCAGACAACTTGGTCTCTTTCGGCGAACCCCTTGATCTGGCGCTCCGGGCAGTCGCCCGCCTTGCCAGCCCCTTCCGCCGGCCCTGTAGCTTACCTACCGACAGACCACTTTTATACGCTAAGACACAACGAAGAATGGAAAAATATTTCACTTAGTCAGGAAAACTTTTGGGGCCCAGGAGGAATTGAAAGTTATCATTTAATTCCCACTAAATTTTGTGCACATGGGTATCCAAACAGTAGGCAAATTTTCCCTTCTAGGGTCTTCTGGAAAAACATTCCATGTAATACGTCTAACGTAGTGCTTATATAGTCAGTGTTTTCTGTACAATAGTTATTCATAGAATAAATGTTACAATGACAACATTTACAAATATCAAATTTAGAAAAATTATTTTATAAAAAACATTGTTTTTTCTATTTCTGGTAAAAAAAATCAAAATAATAAGAATCGTAAAATTGTACATAAGGAATTAAAAACAGCTATAAATCTCGAATATCCACGTGTGTTCCCTGCATAAACATAACTTTTACCAGAATTCTTTGCTTGCTTTTTGTTGAACGAGTTAGTTTCGTTCTCACGAATTCGATAAGACATAACATATGTTCGTTAAGAGGAGGTTCATTAATTTTGCTGATCAATTAGATTGCTTTAGGTTTTTCTTCATTTAATTTGGGTTTTTTCATTTGTTTTTTCGTAATAAGAACGAGAATTATATTAAACTACTAAGCAAGGCGGTCATACGAAATGACCGTTGTTCTAGATATTATGAATATACAATTCTCTCAGTAACCGGAAATGCACATCAAATCAAAGAAATATTTATCAAGTAGAACAGTAAGGTTTAATGAATAAATAATAAACATATAATAATTTCGGAAAAAAATATTCTTACCGAAAAAAAACCCATCTAAGTCATAATAATCTGTAAAATAAAAATATTACTTACCTTATAATCAAATTGTTTGTGAAAAATATTTATTTATATCCAACATAATCATCGTCAAAACAATAGTTTTAACGAAACTGGAAAAAAGAGCGTTGCCACTTTAACATTTATATAAATCACAGACGATAAATAAATTAAAACAAAGAAAGAAGGATTAAATTAAATTCACGTTTACATTAATGTTTAACGGAGATTGCAAATCTAGCGATGCCTCACTCAAAACGCTAGAGAAATGTTTTGATTATTGGTCGTTTTCATTGTAGAAACAATTGTGTAGATGGCAGCACGATGTAGTTTTCTAGGAGTAAGAAATTCGGAATAAGCTATCGGCGACAAACAGACACTTAAGCGGCTTATATATAAGATTCTTAGCACGGCTTATAAAAGAAGAACGATCGAAATAGTTAAAATATTTTTTGATTCTGATAAAAGGTTTTATTCAAAGGAGAGGAACTTCACAAAATCACGAGGCTTACACCGAGTGCTGAGAATTTCAAAATTAGACCCTTCTTAAACATTTCTGAGCATCATTTCATCTTTTTAGCCTACTTTCCCGTAAAAGTAAAAAAAGAAGTACTAAAGAAGACTTAATGTATCGTAAAAATGTCGTTAAAAATAAAGAAAAGTCAAAAATAAGTGAAGAAATTAAATAAAGATTGAAAGATAAGAAAATTAAAAGTAGGGTTTTGAGGTGAGGAAAATGTTTCTCTCGGTCTGTCTCCCCCTAATAACTTTTGAAGGAATGGTCCGATTCGAAACATTTTTTTTGCATTCATTATATATATATATATATATATATATATATATATATATATATATATATATATATATATATATATATGATCTAAACAATTTTTCGTTCAAGTTTGAACAGTTCAAAAAATCTTAACATCAGCGCCTGTGGGCAAATGTGAAGCACAGTATATAAACCTTTAACCTAAGATTCAAATTCCTCCAGACAAGCTTATTAAAGGAGTCTTTTGACTAAGCTTATTGGAAAGAGCTCTCGTTATGGAATTTTTTTTTTCATTTGAACAATTTTTTGTTCAATTTTGAACAGTGCAAAAAAAAAACAAAAACATTAACGATTACGGGAAAAATTCTATCTTATATAATCCTGATCTCACTGACAAATTTACTTTTAACAAACTTTATCGGAAAGATGTAATGACGTAGAACATGTACAAATACCACGTTCATTCATAACTAAACGAGGCCTAATTTCGAATGAAATTTTTTGATCTGGATTTTTAAGTATATTTAAGAATGAATAACTGAATAAATGAATGAGTGAAAGAATGAACGAATAAATGAGTGAATGAATGAATAAATAAAAGAATGACAGAAATAATAAATGAATGATTGAATAAGTATGTATACCAATTGACAAGGCATATCTGAAGCACTTCAGAACTAAGCAAAATGAGAAAGAGAGATGTAGCTATATTATAAATTTAATGTTGATGTATACTGCAAAGCAGGCTCGTAAAGTTCTGGACAGAATTTTTTGTTTATATATTAAGATTATTTCGAAAGGTACACATTTAACGGTTTTACCATTATAGAGGCACAATATTGTCTTCTGAAAACGGTTTAATGCTTCCTGTTAAAGTAGAAAGAACTCAAAATTTACTTAAATATATTCCCCCACTTAAATAAGCAGTAAATCAGGATAAATTATTTTTAAAACCCACTGCGAAGGAATTCAACAATATACAAAAAATTCGATTATTTATCATTTCTATTGAATTCAAAATGCATAATAAATATTCAAGACACAACCGCCTCCCCCAAACGTGTGTGGGCATGCTTTCGTGCAAATATTAAGAGCAGAAATAGCTACAAGTGTTTTGCATTGATATAAATTCTTTCAAATTTGGAAATTTTAAGAATTTTTTCATGTGTTAAAACTCTCTGGCGTCTGTATAAATCGATTAGACAAACTATGTCTCTATAAATAGAGACAGGTGTTCGTATTTGGTGCTCTTGCGTATTTTTAGTTTTTCATTTTGTTATGTATTGCTTTCTGCCATAAAGATGTCAAAATAACGCACGCCAACGCATAAAAAAGACGATAGAGGAAATATTGTTTAGAATGGGGCGATTTTTTAGGCATCGTGTACTAAGTAAGGAAAAAGGACCGAAATATCGTTTTTTTCCTGGATATATAGCTGCATATGAGGAGAAAAGAAGAACGGGAAAAAGTTCGGAGATTGACCGAATTATGCCTCTTATTTAAGCTGTTACTTAATTTGGCATTGATTTCATGCGGACTCCTAAAAGACTTTTGCAAAACTGTAGCGATTGGTCAGTCGCAAGTCGGTAATCTGTGGCATCAGACCTCGAGATCATACCAAACCTCGAATTATGGTCTACCGGGGAAAACGAGATCTGAAATCCTAGCAGCCAATGAAGTGACGCAGGTCATATATTCTTTAGAAATATTTGCCTTGTGCAGTCTTGCAATATCTAGTTGAATTATTCATATGTATAAGTCCGGATGCTGAAAGCATACAGCAGACAGTCGATGTATCAAAGTGGTGTGGGATTACGATGCATAGCAACAAAAGAAATGATGGTGACAAAATAACATGAGCCTTAAATCATATCAGGTTTTTCTGATTGTGTAGCGGGAGAGAATTATGGAAGTGTCCTTCCGGCTACTTGACCCTGTTCAGGCCCGCAATATCTCCTTGTATGAGATCGTGCAACATGGAATTGTATAAATGGGAGTACATTATTTTCATTTATGCGTTAGAATTCCAATTCCATCATTTTCGACAGGCAATCAAAAACGTATCAGATGATTTTTCATAGGAGTGATTTTTGTGAAAGAGAAGTCTTGTTTTTTTTAAATTTTGTTTTCATAAAGATTGTTCATTAGACGTTTAGCATCTTTCTGCCGCTACGATTAAAATTTTAAACGATTTTTATTTTATTTCACAAATATTTTATACACTGTAAAAATTATGCCTTTAGTTGCCACCATTTTTGGTGTTACTGAACATCATTGTTAGTGTTAAGTTGGTCTAAAGTTCAAAATGATTCAATTTTTTTTGATATATTTTAAATTCTGTTTAGTGTCTGACTAAAAAAATACAGACAGCAGAATGTTTTTTTAGCATATGCACACACACAAAAAGCTGGTTCAGTCTCTTCTGATTCAACTTCTTTTTTGCTATTCAGAACTGAAAAATTAAAAAGGGGAAAAAAATAAAATAAATAAGAGTAAAATTTAAATCATCGATTAATATACGACAGAATGTACATGTATATCTCCTAAAGACTCAGAGTGCACGCGATAGAAGTCATGTTTATTACTTGCCAGACTTTTCCCCTGTTAGATGTCCGTGAAACTAATTTAACAAATCGATGCACGAATACAGACCAGAGGTTTTAATCACTACCGGTTCAACTTAATTACTCCAATTTTAACTATTGGTCTGCTATTCAAAAATGTAAATTTATAATCAGATCCACAAAAAGAAAAATAACTTCTTAAAAATTTCTAGGGTAGGTAGATGATTCATATCCAGAATTGTGTAGCAATGGCAAGAAATAAATCAACGTTTAGCCAAGGGTGAAAGTAGAAGTATATTTAAAGAGTACAGCTCAGCATTTTATTACAGCAATTTTTTTCTCTTTATTTTTCTTGTTGCTTTCGCTATAAATTTGAGTACACAGAGCGTTTAGTTTTAATAAGTCGTTTAGTTAGCGTAAATAAGTCGTTTAGTTTAAATAAGTCGTTCAGTTAGCGTAAATAAGTCGTTTAGTTTTTTAGCTATCACGCCCACCAATCAAAGACAAGATATGAAAGATGCTTAAAAATCTTTAATTACTTTTTTTACTTAAAATCATTTTTTCGTATTCGTTAAATATATGTAAAACCAATTCACAAAATTGAAGTTGTTGAATTTTGTGAAATGGTTTTATATATATTTCACGAATACAAAAAAAATTAATGTAAAAAAAGTTATCATAAAATATTTTTAAGCCTCTTTCACAACTTCATTTCCTTCTGAAAAAAGAAAAAACGCTGTTATTAATTACATTCTACTCCAGGACAATGCTTAAACATCACCAGAGCGAGGTATGGTCCTATCTCTCATTCATGCAAAAATAAGAGAAAAACAAAAAAATCTGTCACCAAACAATTTTGTCGAAATTCCCGGCATTGAAAAAAAGTTATGAAACGAGTTACATGACACTGAATTTAAAAGAAATCCGTGATTCTAATTTTTGCTTTAAAACGAAAAATGTAGTGTTTAAAAATATGTGAATGTTTTATTCTTGTAGAAAAAAACTATCTAGCCATTTTCAAAAATTCACTTCATTCCTTAGTTTAATGACTTTAAAGAGTACACCGTAACTCTAAAAATGGGAAATGCAGTTTAATTATATACTATTATCTCCATACTAGACATATGCGCTTATTACACAACGGAAAACGATTAATGCTATTTTAATTGTGTAAAAATCATGAAAATTAAAAAAAAAGATAGAACCAACAATGTAGAAAAAAAAATAGAACGAGAAAGTTTTTAAAAAATGAAGAGTTCTAACAGAAATGATAAAAATGAGAATAACCCTTTTCCGTTCTCATTTTTTCATTTATGTGTATTGTAAAGAAATTCATCTTCTGTCAGCATGGCAACTCGAGCTTTGTTTTATTTTAAATCTTTTTACTTTTTCGTTTTGCTGAATCAAGGCTCATCCATCTTTGCTGAATTCACTAATCTCTACATTGTCTCTTTTTTTCTTTCTGAAAAAATAACTCGACTCAAAAAAATGTATGCCACATTTTAGTGTGTTGGTGACAACAGTGATTGATTTTTTGAAAAGTCTTGCATTAGTTGTGTGAGCCAAAGCATTTCAAACATTTAGCCGTCGTGCACGCGGTGATCTTTTCGGAAAGAATTTGCAGGAATGTACAGGTTGCATCAACTTTTTCCCTCACAAGTAGCTTTATTATGAATGATATTAAAAAAATAAATAAATACTTATGCCAAAGGACTGCAAATTTTTAACTTTGCTTCATGTAAACTAGAATTTTATAATTCTATCTACTTTTCTAAGCCGTTCAATACCACAAAATTCAGACGCAATGCTATTGCTTTTCACGCTTCAAAATTGCTGTACGATCCGGGTGAAATAATAAAAAACCAAGGGAAAGGAATTGTAAGTAGCAATGTAATATAAAATAAATGATTTAATCAAAGCTTATTCAACTGGTAAATCTAGTTATAAAATCATTTACGTACACGAACATTTTGCACAGAGGATATATCAGTTTCATTTTATATTTCCTTGTGTTGAAATTGAGAAATATCAACACGTGATTATGTGTTTAAAGATGTTGAAAGTTATGCAACATATGAAAATCCTAAACCTAAGGCTTTTAATGTTATTTCACTTTTGTCAAATACGCTATTTAATGAAAAAATTAGGATGAATGTTGATCGTTTAGGTCTTTTTTTTACACCTGCAGGAGTTTAATTCATACTCTTAAATGTTAATCTAAAAGTTAAGAAATAAGTTAAATGCTATCTAATTTCTGTTTCGTCAAAAATATATTCTGTCTAAGAAGCTTCAATATTAGAAACCAGAAAAGCACACACCTGCGCATCCGTGAAAGAATATCGGTTCGAATGTTGTGGAAAGGATTTTCATTTTCATCAGATAGAAATCTCATCAGTTAAAATGGAAAAATTGATGATGTTTACAGAGTAACCTTTAGATGAAATTAAATTTCGGGTTACTTCGCGTTTTCGGATTTAATTAAATAATGCTTCTATGACTGAGTGAAAAGATTGGTATACTTTAAAAATTACCTTTTCCACAAAAATATATCGTGCTAATTTTTCTTTTTTTTTTCTTGTAAAACATTTTCAACATTTCTAATTTGCAGTTGACATATAAGAATGCATTAACCTGTGTATACACACACAGTTAGATGTATATATATATATGTATGTGTGTGTGTGTGCATAATGTATAGTTATTGGTGTTTTAAGCAAAAATTTCCTTATTTGTGAAACCTGCCGTAAACTTACGATTCACCGTCATAAATTATATTTATTTGCAGCTGGTTTTCACACAATGGTATTTATTTTTACCTTCAGTAAAAACAGTCGAACTACTTTTCTAGTCAATCTTACAAGCAGAATCATTATTTACATTTAAATGTATGGAGCTGCATGCATACGCACACATGTACGCACACAAGCACCAACACACACACACGCATACAATGTAAATAGAGATAGCTAGGCTGATTTATTGAAAAAAAAAATCTTACTGCACGGAAATTGCTTTTTAATCTTAAGGGCTATGAAGATTTATTTGATTTTCGCAGCTCTGTTTCCAACCCTAAAGTCTAATCTTAAATTTAGTAATACATGACTACTGTACCGATGCTTGAATTCAGTATTCAATAGCACCGGACATAATTAGAGAAGAGCAACTAAAAGTTAATTATATGAGATTATTTATTCATTTTTATATGATCATTTAAATTCTACAATCTAGGCTGTTATCCTACAGATATCTAACATTACACAATTGATTCATCAAATGGGATTTCAAAACGCCAGAGAAACCTACCTGCAGTCCAGCCGGGGGAGAGAGGGTCACACCACACCAGCGTGCATCGCTGGTCAGTCAAGGTCTGTGGCTCCGTGCTTTTCTCGCCCCTTCTGGGTTCGGGGTTGCCGGCTGTTCCTAGGCCGGGGGAATCGGGTGCAAGATTCATGTCGAATCGCCCTAGTGGCTATCGCCGCGTGACATCCCTCCCCCCATCAAAAAACAACGTACTCTAAACACATAGGCTGGCTGCAGGATAAGTGTGAAAAGGAAAAAATAGATATACATAAATGTGACGAAAAAAGTTCTATGCAAGAAAAGTTCATCAAGCACGAAAAGTACATCAAGCTCGAAAAGTTCATCAAGTACGAAAATGCTCATGAAAACAAAACAGGACATCGACGAAGAAACTTGCGTAGAATTAGATAGTCTTTTAAAATGAAGTGTTTGGACGACGCTCGGATACCTCCTGGACAGCGCTCCCGGGGATTGCAGAAGAAGAATGCTGGGATTACGCTCAAATACTTTCTGGACAGCGCTCCCGGGAAATGCAGATGAGCAGTGTCGCTGTGTGTCTCCAGATGACCTCCTCCAAAGGGCTCATAGATCCAAGGGCTCCAGATTTCAGATACGACGTCCCTAGGAACAAGACACAGAAAGCAGTACCCACTCTCTCTCTCTCTCTCTTGTTTTTTTTTCATACACTGGCTTAATTAGCAGGAAAAGTTTCTCTGGACTATAGTCTTAAATTTCAGATTTTTCATTTACCTTACTCATTTCAACTAAACATGATCGAAAGATTTTATTTTGGAAGCATCTTACAACTTTCTCATTTGGAAGAGACATACTCAAGTATAAAAATAAAAAAATTACGAAATAACAGATCTCTTTTTTTTTTTTTTTTTAATTGAATAAGAACTTAATAAAACAATATGTAACTAAATAAATTAGAGACAAATTAGAAGTTTTAAAAAAAAATTAGATTAATTATCCAAATTTAGATTGCAGTGATATTCCAACTCAAACACGTGGCCAATGTGAAGAAATTGAAACACCACTGCCACAAAATTTTAGATACACAAGTGCCTATGATTACTCCAGAATTCTAACCGGTATCGAATTCAAGAACATTCATAGGGTAAAAATTGAAACACGAAACAATCTAAAAAGTCAAAAAATACTGAAGTAGGAAAACAAATTAAATAGCAACATATCATTTCTGTAGAAAAATTCACAATAGGCAATAATTGAATACATACAAAAAACATTTTAAGCTAAAAACAAATTCTCTCCTTTTAACGAGGTCTCAAATTATACCTTTGTACATTATCTGATGTGTTCCCTCGTTGAATAGTATCTAGAGTCTTAGGTTGAGTACTTTCAATTTCACTTTCATTTCCTGTCAGATGCAAATACCCAAACCTCTGCGTAAATGGAATCAATCTGTTTACGTGCACCTTTAAAACTTTTCTGCTATTTGTAATATTTTTTACTTTATAATTTACATTTGAATATCTTTCGATGATTCTATATGGTCCTTCATATTTAGCTCTTAACTTTGCTGACATGTTTTTATTTAAATTTGGATTCTTTACAAAGCATAGAGATCCCACTTTATAATCATAACATTCATTATTTCTACCTATTTCACTCCTTTTTATATTCTTTTCTTCTTGCTCTTTTAAATGCGTTAAAACTTTTGGAAAAATTTTGTCTAAAGACGTTATGAGGTGTGTGGTGTATTCAGAGTGTGTGTCAAATTTTGGTGTGTCCCCTATAAATGTATATGGTAATCTAGCATCTCTGCCGTGCTCAAGGAAGAAGGGTGAAACTTGCGTAGCTTCATGAATAGCCGAGTTTATGGCTAGCATGGTTTGAGGTAATTGAGTATCCCATTCTTCACTCTCAGAAGTGGTTGCTGCAAGAATATTTGCAAGGCTCTGGTTCGTTCGCTCGACTCTCCCGTTTACATGAGCGGAATACGCTGAGATGTGTCGTTTTTCAATACCTTGAGTCTTACAAAATTCTGAGAATTCAGCACTGGTGAAATACTTGGCATTGTCAGTTATAAGAATACGTGGACATCCCCTATGAATGATGTAATTTTCAAAAAATGCTCTAGAGATAGTTTTTGACTTTAAATCTGATAAAGGAACAAGATGAATATATTTAGAAAATGCGTCGATCATAGACAATACGTAAATATTGCCTGCCTGAGTAGTCTTTAAAGGTCCGAAAACATCCATATGGCATTTCTCTCCCGGTGACTCACTTTGATCTACCTGTTGTAAGGGTGCAGTGGGTATTTTAAATGCACTTTTCCGAGACAAACAAGTCATGCATGACCTGATAAAATTTTTCGTGTCTTTATGCATGGAAACCCAATAAAAATTTTCTGTTAGTCTGTTATAGGTTTTAAAAAATTTTAAATGTCCCCCAATTTCTGAATGAACAGATTCTAACACTTTACCTTTTAGAGAATGTGGCACACAAACTTGTTTTCTAACATCTGGTCTAGGTGAACTTTTATTACGTTGGGATAAATGAATTAAGATTCCCTGTTCATCAATTACATAGTTTTCGTACTTTGTTTCATTCGTTCGATTTTTTAGTGAGTCTATAATAATTTTCAATTTTGGATCGTCATTTTGCATTTTTATCAATTCCTCAGTGTTTGGAAATACAATTGTTATGGCGTTTACGCATCGTGATAAATGGTCCGCTACCGAATTCAAGGAACCCTTCACGTAAGTTATTTCGTAATCGAATTCTTCCAATGCTAATTTCCACCTTAAGATTTTCGAGGACGGATTTTTATTCGACAAAAAACCCTCCAAAGGTTTGTGATCGCTGAACACCCGGAAGAATTTTCCTATCAGAAATGGTCTGAAAAAATTTAACGCACAGTATATGGCGAAAAATTCAAGTACTGTAGCACTGTATTTAGATTGAGAGGGATTTAGTTTCTTGGAATAAAAATATAATGGCTTAATTTCCGAGTTTTGATATTTTATTTCCAAAACAGCGCCTATACCTTGCGCAGAAGCGTCAGTCGTAATTTGTAATTCCCCTGAGGGGTCCAGGAAAGCTAAAACAGGAGGATTTAAAATTGCGGACTTAATATCATCAAATGAAGCTTGGGCTTCTGGTGTCCATTCGAATTTTACATCCTTACGTAACAAATTTGTCAACGGTAGAGTTCTGCGCGCGAAGTTCTTAATATAACGTCTATAAAAGTTGCAGCAACCTAAAAATGACTTTATTTGCTTTTGATCAGTCGGTGTTGCAAATTCATTAATTGTAACAGTTTTATCCTTATCAATAGAGATTCCTTCTGGTGTTACAATGTATCCCAAAAATTTGCAAGACTTTGTAAGAAGCTGACATTTACTAGTATTGAACCTTAAATTTATCTGCTCAAATCTGGAAAAAACTTTGTTCAAAAGATCTAAATGTTCATCTACAGTTTTTGAAAAAATAATGATATCATCAATGTACACAAGGGCACCATTGTGTAGTAAATCCCCCAATGCCTCTTGTGCAATAGATTGGAAAGCTTTTGGGCTATTTTTTAACCCATAACATAACCTATTAAAGTGATATTTTTCACCGTCAGGTGTCGAAAAAGCTGTTTTATGTTTATCATTTTCATATAAAGGGATTTGGTTAAACGCGGCTTTCATATCTAAGGCTGAAAAGTAATTAGCGCCTGCAATCTCATTAAGTATATCATCAAGAGTCGGGATGAGAAAATCTTGAGTAATCGTGACTTCGTTCAATTTGCGGAAATCTAAAACCAAACGCCAGTTGTCTTTATTTTTTACGAAAAGAGCAGGTGTATTATATTGCGAATTAGATTTAGAGATAATATTGGCATTTTCTAAGTCTTTTATTTGTCTACGGAATTCTTCTCTCAGACTGTAGGGAATCTTATATACTGGGCATTTGATTGGGTTATTATGCTTTAGGATTATTCTGTGAGGTTCAGTTTTAGCAGCAGAAAGTTCGATCGTAGAACGGGCAAATACATTAGAATGATTCAATAATAATTCAATCAATTTACTTTTAATACTACCTGAAAGGTGAGTCAGGGAAAAATCTTTATCACTTAACGGTGATAAATCTCGAGTGCGAATGGGCATATCGTTAGGGAAATCTACATTATTTACATACATTTCAATATCCTCTAAAAAACAAATTTTCATACTCTTATTCAACAAAACGGGTTCATTAGAGTTATTACATACAGTAATCCGCGTTTCGACTTCATCAGAATTAACAGTTACATAGTCATTTTCTAAGACAAGATTTTTGGACAACAATTTCACCGCAGGAATAACTTTTGCAATAACATTTTCGTGGAAAACTACAGGCAGACTTACACTAACAATAGCATGTTGTTGGGGAGCCAAAAGTGTTTTATTTTTCAATTTACGACACACATCAGGTGTTAATTTAGTATCAAAATTATCATATGAATTAGGAATCAAAGCAGTTTTTACTGCGGGTTTTAAACAAGATATACTCTTATTTATATTATAACTGGGAGGTTGTAACTCAATAATTGGAATTTTTATATTTTTAATTTGAAGGCAACTTTCTGCACAATTAACTATCGCGTCATGCGCTTTCAAAAAATCATACCCTAAGATGACTTGATACGGGGAAATTAAATTTTCCTGGGTAATGAAAAAAGTTTGCTCAAAACTTAAGTTACTCAATTGGATAGAAATTACATACGAGTCTTTGATGTTTACTTTACCACCATTTACCGCTTTAATACTTATTGGAAGATAAGTTTTGTACACTTGCTGCTTTTTACTTATAGTTTCAAAAATTTGCGGAGACATGATTGAAACACTCGCTCCACAATCAACAAGCGAGACAAATTCGAGAGTTTGAGCTCTCACTTTGACCAAGGGGAGAGTGAAAGTTCCATGCGAGAAGTTTTCTACTGTCGGGGGGTCCTGTCGCACACTCCCCTCCTGTGCATGTTCCCCCCTCTCCAGTTTAAAGGAGCATTTTCTAACCTTCCCCTTCCGTAGCCAGTATTCGGAGCCGTGGTAGCCTAGTGGTTAGCACGTCGGACTTCCACCTGGAAGGTCGCGCGTTCGATACCCACTGAAGACCACCATGTATACTTGGGGATATGTGCATGTAAAATCCGTAGACCCCACTACCTCTCCCCGTGCGTAAGCAATCCTAAGGCCTCGGCTAACAGGTAGGGGTCTGGTGGAGAAAAGTATTCGGAGCTCTGCCATTGTTCCCTTTCCTATTGTGAACATACCGTTCCTCCCTAGTACGTGCTTGCTCTACTTCCTGATCTCTAAGAAATAACCTGCATTCATATTGTTTATGATTAAATTTTTTACAATAATGACACTGAACGCGTTGATGAGGAAAATTTCTGTAATTATGTCTGCTATGGTACATTTGGCTATTATAGGCATTAACTTGGGGCTCGCTTTGTTGCATTTTATCTACTTTTAAGCTTAGACTTTTAATTTCTTGGATTAAAAAATTAATTACAGGTTCTTGCGAGGGCTCTGAGCGATTTATTGAAAAAATTTCTTCGTTAGACTCTTCAGCCAAAGCGATATTCACTGCCTCGTTAAAACTAGATGGGGACCTTGACAGTACTAGCCTTTGAATTATTGGCTTCAGCCCAGCGGTGAATTTCGCTTGCAATAATCTGTCGTGGTTAGCCAAAGCTTCAGTTGTTCGTCCGCTATTCGCAGTCAAAAGGTCAGAAGCCATTTTTCGAATTCTAGCAGTGTACTGCTGAACAGACTCTAAGTCGCTTTGTTTGCACTGAGCAAAATTTTGCAAACTTGTTGCTAGAGGGGTCTTCTTTTCAAAATGCATGATTAGCAAGTTTGAAAATGTTTCAAAAGATTGCGTTGAGCTCAAATTATTATCTATTAGCAGACGACTAGCTGCAGACCCTTTCATTTTTAACTTCGCTATCGCTAGTTTAGCAGCTTCATCCCAGTTGCTAAGGGCTGAGATTTCATTTACTTTTCGTAAAAATTCCCGAACGCTTAATTCATTCGATTCCCCACTGAATTCCGGGAGTAACCCCAGAAATTCTGAGCTGTTTGTTGTTCTTAAATAACTCTGACCCTCTACTGGCGGATCCTGCTGTCTACGCGTGTTTCTACTCATTTTTTTTTTTTTTTTTAATCAACTCAAGTCTTAAAATACAAAAATACAATTCCAATTACTTCTGCATATCATTTTCAATTAATTTCAGAACCTCTTAATGCCGACATTAAATAATGAAATACAAACATCATATTATACAATAAACAGAATCAATTGCATAAATAAATTAACATTCAGCTTGCAAATTAATAGGCACTATGCAATTTTAATGGCTTCTAGATTTTTTTTCGCAAATAAAATTTTTCGACCACGTGGGAGAAAATTCGACTAAGTTAATAAATTTACTTCAAAATAAAGGTGCAAAGACAAAGACTCATGCTTTTCAATTAAAGTTTAATCAACATACTAATGTTCTACTTGAAAAGAGACCGGATCGAGTTAGATTAGTTCGTTAGGTCATGGCACCAGATGTACCGATGCTTGAATTCAGTATTCAATAGCACCGGACATAATTAGAGAAGAGCAACTAAAAGTTAATTATATGAGATTATTTATTCATTTTTATATGATCATTTAAATTCTACAATCTAGGCTGTTATCCTACAGATATCTAACATTACACAATTGATTCATCAAATGGGATTTCAAAACGCCAGAGAAACCTACCTGCAGTCCAGCCGGGGGAGAGAGGGTCACACCACACCAGCGTGCATCGCTGGTCAGTCAAGGTCTGTGGCTCCGTGCTTTTCTCGCCCCTTCTGGGTTCGGGGTTGCCGGCTGTTCCTAGGCCGGGGGAATCGGGTGCAAGATTCATGTCGAATCGCCCTAGTGGCTATCGCCGCGTGACACTACTAGCATTAAAATATTAGTATTAGAAAAAGGATTGAACTTACTCGACTATTCTTAGATCGTTTAATATTAGTGACATTTGTGAAAAATTATGTAATAATGCTTTTTAAATCTTGAAAGGATTTAAAACGCAATATTACGTAATTTAATTTACACACAAGTTTTACAGAATATTAATAAGTTTATATAAATAGTTTAGCTTACACAATATTTAGTTTATACACAAAAGTGTGAAAACTAAATATTGGTCAGAAACTTTCGGTTTTCACGACTCAATCAAAAGAAATTTGATGACTACATTAAATTTTAAGCATAATTAAAGAATAATTTTGAATCAAGGTAATTTAATGTTTTATAAAAACAAATATACTATATGCAACATGTTTCGATTTAGTAAATCTAGCAGTAAGTTAGTACCAAAGGCAAGAAAAAGTTAGAAACAGTAATTATTTTACTTGTTCCTTAACTAACTAATCAAAACTAAACATTATTTAATAAAACTTATTTCTAACATATAACATTCAAGCAATTAATTAAAAATGAATAATTCATAATTGTGCTTGCGACGCAACTAAAAGTGAAACAAGCATTTCAATTAACTTCCGAATTTAATGGAATTAAATGAATGAGTGAAACTCTCTTTCACTGATTTAATTAATCGATTCCGACTCCATTACTCATCTGAAAAGGTATTTTTAACTTGAAATATATATAAATACTTGTGAACTCTCTCAATATGTCTTTTCATCCCTTCAAACTAAACTAATCCTTGAAATGTAGGAAAATTGTAGTTTATGGTCTTAGTAGATAAGAAAAGAAAGCCTGTTAGTAGTCGCAGCAAAACCCTATGACTCTCAGCTATCGTTTATCCTCTGAGGAAACCTTGTTTTCTTGAAACTCACTGAAACTTGGCAGAGTTTTTATTCCACATTTTCGTTTCTACACTTTATCGTTGAACTTACCATTGCCTCTTTAAAGTTGCAAAGCATTACACTTTTTCAGGTTTTAGGAATAAAATTTAGAAGGGTCCAGTATTATACAACTACTAACTCTAATACAAAATGTGTATTAGATGCAACAAATATGTACCTCAGAAAAAACATCGATATTACAGCAAATTTGTTAATTCTGTACCGCAGGGCCAGACTAGCGCAAGTCACATTCACTACTTTAAAAACTGGGAGTAAAAATAGGAAAGAATGATTTAGCTGCATAGTAACAAAGCTGTTTATGAAGTAAGCTGCAAAACATGAGTCCTAGCATTAAAAAGGAATGTATGATTTATTCCTTGTTGGTTAATTTTCGTATAGTTAAAATCGGAAAATCCGCATCTTTTGTTGCTTAGTTAGTCTAATTTTGAGATACAGAATTGATTTTAGAAAAATCAAACGTTTCCAATTCAGAGGTATTTTGAAGAGGCTAAGGCAATTTGTCAATTTTTTTTATAAGAATTTTGAATGCGAACTCATTTTTGGAATTTATAAATTAATGTGCATCGACATGTAACCCATGACATTTCTTCAATATAGTGTAAATGAAAGAAATGGAATACAACAAATGAATATGCTGATAGTATTTACGAAAAAAGTTTAATAACGCCTTTTCGATTTAATCTCATTCTCAACAGTCCAAGTTATTTTAACCATTTAAAAATACTTTTTAAATTTATCTTTGCTTTTCTTCAGGAAAACTAATTGTTGTAATGGTCGAGAACGTTGATGAGGAGAAAAACAGTTGAGTGTCTGTAGAATTGAACGTAAATCGGTTGTTGAGAAATTTATTTTTAATATTCTGCAATATTGAAAGCCGTTTCCATTTTCCAATGAAATATGTTGGCTTAAAATATTTGGAGTTATTGTTAAATCTTTATATATATACAATCGATGGGCGTTATAGAGACCCCCAAATGAACTGGACTATTTAGGTCGGTATATAAATGGTCACTGGATCAAATGAATCGATAGCGATATTGTAATTCATTTTCTTTAAATTTTGTTAAAACATTTTCAAGTGTCGCAGTATGACATAAAATGCGAACTGTATGAAGTGGTTTTATATCAAATAAACGCTTTGACTTTTAAGATTGATCTTTATAATTATTGTTATTATTATAATAATCTTTCAAATTAACATATACATTTCTTAATCACATGTAGTTTAAAATTGGTTGGCTGTGAAAAATATCGTCGCACCGTGGCATGAAAAACAAACACGTAAAAGTAACAGAAGAATACATTCGTTAAGAATGACGGTGGCTGATGGTCACCAGCGTACGGTCAAATCAGTGAACGTGCGAACCCAGTGCCTGTACGCCACATGGGTAAAAGTGACACTGCAAAACAGACCAAAATATTAAATAGTTTTGTAAAACACAATAACAGGGGTGAACTTATGTTTTACAGATTGTTAAGTTAAGCTGTTTTATCTCAATAAATAAGGAAATAAGAATAGAAATAGTTTTATTTGTAAAAACAGTTTATATTTATTTTTTATAGTTTTATTTATTTATTCCGAAAAAAAAAATCATTTGTTTATCTCTTTTAGAATGGAGCTAATGAAACACCTCTAGAGAGTCAGACTAGGCATGTGAAGCGCTTGGTTCGAACGGCTTAATTAGCATAGGAGCTCACGGCAGCTCAGCTCCGTGCTTATTTTCAACTTTATGAATTATGTCTAATATGCAGAAATAACCAAACTATTTACGCATTAAAATTAGCTCTGAAAACTGCAGGTCAACTGCACCTTTTCTTCATCAACTTTTTTCCTAGCTATTTTTCTATAAACGTTTTCCAATATTCTTCATGGATATTTCTGGTTTAGTAGATACAGTAACCTCTCGTTATATCGAGCTTTTTTTTTGTCTCCGAAAATTTTAAGTTTGAGCTCTCAAAAGTAAAAATATTGCATTTCTGAGTAAACCCCTTTTCCCTCTTGAACAAAGCCATCGAACAGGAATGTTTTCATTTCTTCTGAATTTGTTAGTTAAAAGCTGCAACAATTCCCTAACTGTTACATGCCTGCAGAATGATTCTACACCCATTTCTAGATACCTTTTAGTACAGAAAGGATTCGCACTTGGCTGACAAAAATCAAAATTATACAATCCCCTTTTCCAAAAAAGGGAAAGTGATAGGTAAAGGAATTTTCTGGAAAGAAAATGGTTACCTTTATCTTTGACATCGTTTTCACACCATGCTCAGGTGGCATGCGCAGGTCCTCTCAATTTACTTGTATTTTTTGAGTTATTTTTAACCGCATCGGTTATATCACGCATTCGGATATATCGCGCTTTTTTGCTGTCCCCCGACAAACGCGATATAACGAGGGGTATTACTATTTTAGTAAATCGATATCGAAGCTAAAAAGTTGTCAGCATTGTTTTCAGCATTGCTTTTACATTATTTGCATTATTTTAGTTGTACTATTTTTTTGCAATTTATATATATATATATATATATATACATACAATAAATTACAACGTATTGATATCAGATAACTTAATAACTATTAGATTAAAGAACTACTTATCATATAGATAATAGACAGCAGCTAATAAATATTACATATTAATGCATATGAATCTTATGCATCATTGTCTATTGTGTGGCGCCTGGCGCATCGTAAATTGAATAAGTAATCCTACACTTATTTTTACCGAATTTCAAAACAAAAGAAAAAAAAGACAACAAAGAGAACGTTTTATGATAGCGTTCATTTTGGTGCCCCCCCCCCCTTTTTTTTGAAATTCGATAGTAATAAGATTTATTCTAGTCTAAAATATTGTTCAGTTATTAATTATTACTAATTTAACATAATTAAATATTTATTAATTTTATACTCTCTAAACTGTTCTAGTGATGTTTATAATTCTAAGTTACATTAGTCTACATATTTTTGTTTACAGAGAAGTGGGCAGCGCATTATTCTACAACACCAATTTCGTCGACACAAGGTGTCGAGTTGTTCCAAACAGATGTGATAGATGGAGGCACCAGCAATGTGCTAGAGATACCTTTGTTATGCAGTGCACTGCACTTTAAAATATATTTGATGTAATATGTTTTTAATTCTCATTCGGATTAAAGTTTAACAAAAATATATTAACCACAAAGCTACTTGAAGTTTAGCATTGAAGTGCATAAACTATTTGAAAACTCGGCGTAATTATTGCATTATAATTCAGATGGGTCTTTATTAACGAATATTTTACATCAGCTTACTGAAATATACTTAAGACTGAAATTGATTTAAAGACATGGAAAATAACACCTTATATCTACAGTCAGTTCATGATTATAATTGCTATATTTAGTCAAAAATAAGCAAAAATAATGAAATAAATAAGATAGTAACTAGCGCTTTGTTACTATCGCCATCTGGAAGCAAAAATGTCAAGTGCAAAGCTATTCGGAAACACTGTGGTTGTTTTGAGTAAATAATCTAAAAAAAGGGATATTTTAGTAAATTTCAAAATATTCATAGTTACATAAAAGAATTTTTTGGATATTTTCTACCTTTAACTAAGAACTATTGTAAATTTTTTCTTGTTTTCGTAAATGTATAAAAACGAGTAGGGGACATGAAAAAATACAAGTAAAGTATACTTTATCAAAATAGATATTTTTTACTAAACTAATTTCGTTTGGAATGTATCATTTCCATGATGGGAGATTTCATTGTCAATTTAAATCACTGGGTTGCATACAACCCAAGATTTATGGGCGAATATATAAGGGAAGAAGGAGTTAGACTTTGAAGTATTTATCAACGTTACCACAATGTAGCAAAGTAAATATGAAGATAGTGACCATGGGTGCAAATAAAAAAAATCAAAGGACGGAGAATTAAAAAAAAAACTGTTGGTTGGTGTTGTATCCCCCCCCCCCCAAAAAAAAACTAACTATCTGAAAACATGCATTTTTATTTTTCAACAATTACATTAATGTGTGATGTTCAGAAGTCAAACATTGTAAGTAATAATTCATCCCATTTCATTGATGTCGAGATATTTGAGGTTTCGAATAAATGAAATGCAATAAAATATTAATTAATAGTGTTGCAACTTATTTCATATAAGCATTTTATACACTTTTATCATAAAGGGTTCCAAAGATACAGACTAATTAAAAATTAGAGTTAGAATTAAAAATTTAAAAAAAAGTGTTAGAAATTTTTAAAAAAAATCACTTTCTGCAATTATTGACTTACACTGTTAGACTTCTGAGCAGCATATATATTGCATGTTGCATGAGCTGGAGTTCATGCTGGGAGTTCAAGTTGAATATCTTAAAAATAATTTTATAATTTATACAATATCCAAAAACATTTATAACATTTAAATACATAAGTCATCAAGTTTAGATCATTCTGTCCTTTTCTACATAATGAGTTATAAAAAAAAAAGGGTCGGAAATCCGTCTATAAATAGAAAACTTTCACCTATATGATAGTGACACAATTATAAATACGTCTCCATATTTTATGACAGTTAAATGTTGCTGAAAGGTTCACGCTTGTTTACTCACTATGCTCAAATATGAGATTCAACACATTGATTAAATGCCTGTTATATGTGTACCGTAAAACGGAATCACGTTTTGCAATTATTTGTGGGTTTCTTCTTCTATTTCTTTTAATTTGCACCGTAGAGTTCATAATGTTCTACGAATTATATCTGCACAACTCTTTTTTAAGGTGATAGGAAGACTCTATTTTAAATGGTAAGGAGGAAAAAAAATTGAAACAATTATTCTTGCTTGATTATGTTTCCAAAAAAAAAAAAAAAAAACAGCAACACGGATAAAACTAAACATTTACTTATAGCAGGTCCTTAAGAACATATGTGCAACGACTAACAGGAATTAGTAGTATCAAGAAAAAAGCTGAGTAAGAATCAAGCTTGTACTGCAGTCGTGCATTAATCATATTCCAAAGTACTGCATTCATCATAATACAAAGTACTGCGTTCATCATATTCCAAAGTACTGCGTTCATCATATTCCAAAGTACTGCATTCATCACATTCCAAAGTACTGCATTCATCACATAGGTACACATGACGAGCTTCTTAAGTCAATACAACCCCCCCCCCCCCCCCCACCCAATATTTTGTGCCACCTTTTTAGTTGAATTGCGACGCCTAAAATTTGAGGAAACTTGTTTTCTCTGTAAAAATTAGTTTGAAGTTTCACAAAATACTAAGTAAAGACATTTACGTTTAACTAATTTTGCGCTCTCGAAGAATCTTAACAGCATACATTATGCTTCTTAAGATCATTTCGTCTTTCCGAAATAATGCTAATACACAGCTTGAAGATTTTGTATTTTCTAGGGATGATGTGTTGTTTCATTTGAAAAAGATTAAAGCAAATAAGGCTCCAGGACCTGATAATGTTTATCCAAAAATTTTAGTAGAATGTGCAGAGGAATTAGTGGATGTTGTCTTGACTATTATCATATCTTCATATAACTCGGGGACTGTGCCAGTGGATTGGAAGCTGGCAAACATAACGCCGCTCTTCAAGAAAGGGTCTAAAACTAAGGCAGGAAATTATAGGCCTGTGAGTCTTACTTCAGTTCTTTGTAAAATTTTTGAAACTCTGATAAAAATCAAAATAGTGAATTTCCTGGAGGCAAATGGAGTGTTGACTGATTTTCAGTATGGTTTTAGGAAGGGTAGGTCTTGTACAACTAATTTGTTTCATTTCTATGACAAGGTTACCATGGCATTAGACAATAAAAAGTGCGTAGATGTTGTTTACATTGACTTTCAGAAAGCGTTTGATAAAGTACCGCATGAAGCTCTTCCTAGCAAACTTGCTTATATTGGTATTGGTGGAAAAACTTTAATTTGGGTTAAAAATTGGCTGACTGGGAGGAAACAGAGAGTAGTAGAGAAGGGCAATTATTCTCAGTAAATTGATGTTTTGAGTGGGGTTCCACAAGGTTCAGTTTTAGGGCCAATATTATTTATTATTTTTATTAATGATCTTACTCAGAGTATTTCTGGGAACATCAATATTTTTGCTGATGATGTCAAAATCATGGGAATTGTGGACACGGGGGAACAAGTCAATCAGTTTTAAGAGGATTTAAATCAAATTTCTAAGTGGGCAATTAAGTGGGGTATGTCTTTTAATATTGGGAAATGTCACGTGCTTCATTTTGGTCATGGGAATAAACATGTAACCTATTATTTACAAGGTTCCGTCATTAGGGACGCAGAAGTAGTTGTTGATCTAGGAGTATTGATTAGTCTCGACTTCAAGTCCTGCCAGCAGTGTAGCATAATAATGTAACAAAGCTAACAGGATGCTTGGGTTTATCAATAAGGCTAATTCGAACAGGTCTAAGGAAGTTGTATTGCCACTATACATAAGTTTGGTCATTTGAAATATGCTGTTCAGTTTTGGTCTCCGTACCTAAAAAAGGATATTACCTTATTGGAAAGGGTTCAAAGGAGGGCTACTAGATTGGTAAGTGGTCTTTCAGACTTAGATTATGAGGTTAGGCTTAAAAGGCTCAATATGTATAGTCTTGAGCAAAGGAGAGTAAGAGGGGACATGATTCCGTTGTTTAAATTCATTAAAATGGGAAATGTTGATGGACTGCAATGTGCTGAAAGTAGAACCAGAGGTCATTGTTTTAAGCTTTTCAAATCTCAGGCTAATCTTGAAATTAGGAAAAATTACTACTTCAATAGGGTTATAGGCAATTGGAATAGTTTACCAGAAGCGAGTTAATTGCAGCGGGGTAAAAACGTTTAAGAAATCTCTTGATGTTCATTGGGGACTGATAAATTGACTAGGACCAGCCTAGCTGGGCCCCGAGCCTGTTGCTGGTCATCACTTTTGTATTTGTATATTGTTTTTGAAAAGTTCGTACATTGTAACAGTCTTCTGTTGCAATTGCATTTGCTACTGTAAAATGATCTTTGCAATTTAATTACCGCTCTTCATTGAAGCCTTTCACGTCATGTAAAGTTAATTTCCACTTTCAAAATATCGATAAGAAAAACAAACTTGACTGGTATAGACATTTATACACTAAATGCGGAATTTTACAAAGCACAATGATTTAGTCAATAAATACAGAAACTAACATTCCAATTATTCCTGCAAAAATTCTTCAGGGAAATAAACGAATTGCGTATACGACGCACATCATTTTGTTTTTCCGCATCAATAGTTGCAATTACGTCTACTCGTATAATTATGCTAAACTTCAAACGAAAGACCTAAAGTTCTTAAAATTGAAAATTTGGTAACATTCTAAAATATTCTTATTCGATAGCTGTGTATTCAAAGAAAATAATAAAAAATAAATAAATAATAAATGGTGTTTTACACTAAAAGAAAAATCCTTTTTTTATATTTATGATTCTTAAAATGATTATATGCAGGGACCAGATAAATACAGGAACAAAAAAAATGAAGTTACAATATGTAACTGTATCAATAAAACATTTAACTTAGTTTTTTTTTCTTTTTTTCTTTCTTATGCTTTAAGTTAGTATCTAACTTATTACAATTAGTAGTAGTATTATACTTTTCTTTTGTAACTAAGTTGTTCCAAGGTACTAATGCAATTATGTTATGAAAAATATTCATAATTAAGTTTAAAATGTATTCCAAAAATTCATACAGTTATTAAAAATACATTATTGCTGTTGTTCATTTAGTAACGAATTTTTAATACTTAAAAAGTATCTTTCGTATAAAAAATTGTTAAAAAATATTTTACTCGTTTCTTCTTTAAAAAAATTTTCAAGGAATTCTACTTCATTTTTCGCGTCCTTTATACATACGGTTTCAAAAGTGTGCAAAGAATATTTTCAATAAAACATGATTTTAAAGGACCTTCAACTATATCAAGAAAACTGTCTTGTACAGTAACGTCCAATCCATCAAAAAGTGAAATGTACAGAGAAAAAAATTCCAATCGATTCAAATTTTCAATTCTTTTGTTATTGAAAGAAAATTTTATTGATTTATTATTTCGAAACGAAAAATGTACAACATACCCTAAAAAATAGAACTGTTTAACATTGGAAATTCATCATAGTGATAAATTTATTAGTGTACATTATTCTGTCGTAGTTTATCATAATTCGAAAGATCAAGAATTGCAAAATAATTACGCATGCTTTTTCGAATTCTGCTTACACTATATGGAAAATATCGTATTATTTTTTCATTTCCTACTACTATAGTTGCTATTGCATGTAACTAGTGCTATTTCTGCGCCACTAACTGCTTCATGAATGTTAAAGGTGAGTAATAAATATGCGAAGGGAATTTTGGCCTTGTTGGCAAGACTGCAGATCGTCGCCTCCGTGGCGTTTTATGTAACCCTTTCATTTGTCATTAGCAAAGTAAAATTCACTTTCATATTTTCCTATGTAATTAATTTTTCGAACACAAAGTACAAGTTTATGCGATTAAGTAGAACGAAATAAATATTTAAAAAACTTAATCCGGAATTTTTCAATCATGACCTATCTTTATATATTTATTTATTAATTTGTTTTGTTGGGGGAGGAGCATCATGGAAAAAAATCAGAGTGGATTGTGGCACTGCAGGGCGGATGTCCTGACATAAGGACTATAATGTCCATGAAAGAAACAAGAAATATTTTGAATGGGACTATTGTTTTGTGCTCCAAACCTTTAGCACCATTGCCAAGATGAAAAGTTTCTTTGCGACTGAAAGCTTACCGAATCATTATAATTTAATAATTAAATTATAATTATTATGCGTATAATTATTATACTCGTAACATTATTATACAAAATAAAAGGATAACGATGTTTAAGTGACGGTTGTATTACTTACCATGCGTGGTATCAATTAAGACGATCAGAGTAATAAGAAGATTAATAAAACAATGTTGCACCATACACAAATATCAACCAACTATCCAAATAATTTTCTTAAGTTTTACATATTAAATTTCTCATTATAATACAATCTTTCCCCATTTATATAACATGATACAGTTCATTCGAAATTTTTAGTAAGATTTATTAAGGTAATTTAAGATTTATATTAGTTTAAAGATTACATAATAATTTGAACTTCCTGATTTATTATGAGAGCAATAAATCACGTAAAAAATTCGTTCAGTCGCACAACTATCAAGGCGGCGAAACATTTAACGTATACTATATTTGGTTGAATGCCTTTTTAGAATACATTTTTTGTCTCAAGGAGTTATATTGCTTTTTAAAGTGTTTCTAATGCTATTAGTTCTTTCTAAACTTTTTAAAAATCAGTTTGTTAAAACACATCTTGTTTTAAAGGAAGGCATCATTTCTTGCAATAATATGAATTAAAATGAAATAAATTTGTAAAATGTGATGCCTTGATTTTAAATTATATGAGATGATTCCAAATATACTTTCCTCCCGACTTTTCAATTGTCCTTTTTTGCTACAGTATCCAGGGGAAAGTCACCTGAATCCATTTTTTATGAAATTGAAGTGTTAGTACATACTTAAAATGTTCGTCAAGTCAGCCTTTTTGTTCTGAAAGGTTCCGATTATTTGTCATTTTTAACCGACTTACTTTTTTGAAATATAATGGTTCATAATTACACAAAATTCATTTTTTTGAAATATAGTGGTGCATAATTACACAAAAAATAAATGTGATAGTTGTGTTGAATAAATTCTAGTAATTTACGTGGCGTAAAACGGGTATGTGGTTAATTATTGAGAGTACTTACTCTCTCCCATTGTGATTTTCAGCAGATTAATCCATCATGGCGTTCAATCAAATGCGTTGCTGAAGAACCTGCAAGCAATTCAAAAAGAGAATATGGAAAAGAGCATTACATAAATATGGGAACAGCAGATGTGCAAGAAACTATTATCAGTCTATTTGCATGAAAAAAATGAGAGATACAAGCACGAAGAAAAATAGTAAAAACGTTAAAAGAACACTAAATAAAGCACTGTCACGGATTATCGTATGCTATCTAAATCATAATACAAAAACATTTAGGAAAAGGGCAAGGGGGACTCCCATACTGTCAAACATTCAACTACCTTGGTTATGCAAAGAAAAAAAAAGAACGCCGTTTTTTAGCTCAATTACCTACCATTTAGAGGATGGCCCAGAGAAATGGAGAGTTTTGAACCAGATTTAGGAGAACAATGTTTCGTATGAAATTAATTCAGTATATTACATTTATTAAAAGTTATTTAGTAATATTTCACAAAATATTACTAAATAACTTTTTTCCCAAAAAATGGTTCTAAATGAGCCAAAAGTTTTAACGATGCGGATTGATGGATTGGAAAAATTACGAAAAATTGTCAGCACTATAATATTTATGAGACAGAGGTTGAAGGAATTAAAAATTTTTCAATTAACTTCTTAGAATATATGCCTTTGTCAAAAGTCCGCTCTTAATTCTTGGCCTTCGAATCTAAATTTCACTAATCTCTCTTTCTATATTATATATATATATATATATATATATATATATGTGTCGACAGGATGGAGTAGTGGTAAGACGCAGGTTCGAACCTCGCCCAAGTCGGTGGATTTTCAAGATGCAGAAAATCGTCTGCGCCCATGTCGCATGATTGTGCGGCATGTTAAAGATCCCTTGAGTATCCGTTTGGCTTGGATACTCTCGGCTAAATTAAATACCTAATAATATTCGCATCAAATGGGAGCTCAGGTGCCGTCATCTAGGGGAAACTGAGCGTCCAAATTCTCAGTGGCAATGGCATCCACTGACAGTGTTGCTATTTGAAAAAATGGATGCCGATTACCGGGGGGCGCACTACCCAGACAGCACAACTTTGTCCTTAGGACGTCCAAATGATGTCATTTCAGGACTTCTTCGAAAAAACAGGTCGTCCTAGGGACGTGTTTTTTTGATCCTGCGACATCCAAACGACATCCCAGGGAAGAACTAATGTCCACGGATTGTCTGTTCTCAAGTGGTCCCAAGGACGTCCGATCGTTCATGTTTAGGATATATTTTGGACAAGCACGCTGTGCGGTCCGCAGGACGTTAAGAGGACAACATATCAAAACGTCCTAAAGACATTATAGTGAGGTCCCTGGGATATCCAAATGACGTCATTTCAGGACTTCTTCAAAAAAAAAAAAAACAGGTCGTCCGTAGGACATTCTTTTTTTATCCTGCGACGTACAAAGGACATCCCAGGGAAGAACTAATGTCCGGAAATTGTCTGTCCTCTAATGGTCCCAAGGGCATCCGATCGTTCATGTTTAGGCTATATTTTGGACAATAGCGCTGTGCGGCCCCCAGTACACTAAAATTACAGTAATTATAAGCGCCCTAAAAACGTTCCAGTGAGGTCCCTAGGACATCTGTGACGACTGTTCCGGCCCTCTTTTGGATCTATGCATCATTGCTCCTCAGGACATTGAAAGGACAACATATTTGAATGCCCACAAGACACTGCCCTCGTTAGAATGATATCCCAAGGATGTCAAGGAATTGTTTATCCTCCCAATGACCTTGAGACTACTTTAGAAAATTCCCATCACTTCGTTTAGGTATTATTCGTTGTTTATACCCACAAGATGCAATTTTAATTCATCAACTCAACAGTAATTTAACATATTTTTTTCATGTATATAATTCTTCTGATTAAATGTTCTAAAACAGTTATCTTGTAAATGTAAATTTGCAGCTTGCAGCAGGAAATACTGAAGTTTTAACCCAATACTACTTGGAAAAAGAAGTATCCACATAACAGCTACAGAGCTGAATAAAACCAGTTGTGAATAATATTTTTAATGTTAACGCTTTGAGCTACATAATCATATACCGTTACATGTAATTTATCGTATGTTCATTATGAAGATGATAATAAGAGTACTTTAATGAATATAGTGAAACAATTTTTGCATACAATTAAATAGGGACTACTCCATATATCAGCAATTTAAATATATTTTAATCAAAAATTTGTCTCTAAAATCTTTATTTGAAATTTCCCTTAAGCAATCCATATTTATATTTTTAACTTCTACTTATTTGAAATACAAGTTATACCAATATATCAAGTAAATAATTTAATGCACGAGAAACATATTTTCAGATAACTTGTGATAACTTTTGTTTCTAATTTCATGTAACCTTGGAATTCAATAACAACTGATAATTACTGCTTAGAGAAAATAATTATTCATACTTATTTTAAGAACATTTTGTACTGTTGTATTCATATTCATTCTTATTTTGATACTTCACAATACACAGTTTAAAATTTCAATGAAGGACATATATATATATATATATTATTTTGAAAATGCATCAGGAAATTTTACTAGAAAACAATTCTTAATATATAAATATAATTATATATATTCTATATAATTATGAGTTTTTTAATTAAATGATAGTACGAAAACTAAAATCAGAAATGATATAATCAATTAGTTTATGAAGTGTTGAAAGTGTAAAATAAACCAGTTCAGAAGGGAAAACCTTTTATTATTGAAACATAATAGTACATAAGTATAGGAATTATAGAGATGGGAAAATTTTTCAAAATTTTCGCTGCTTTCTCCCTTTTTGAACAGACAAATGTTTACGAAAACAAATAATTATTCACATGTTTAGAAGTAAAAACACAGTACGAAAAGAGGAAAATAAATAAAGATAACTCTTTTAAACTTCACTTCACCTAGCTTTGTTTCCTAACAAAAATTATCTCCCCCCCCCCCCCCTCCCAAGTATTTTTAGGTTTTATGAGAATTACTTTTTGTTTTGCAATAGTTTATTTTAACATATTGTTTGTCAAAGCTCTATGTACCATTACATGATTTAAAGTAGAAGTAATAAACTTCCAAGACTACTGAAAATGATATTCATGACAATGATAGATAAAGTGGCTTATTATTAGTTAAATTTTTATAACTAATATTCATCTGAATGATGAGAATCAATTTTCTTAATTCATAAAATATAGTTCAAAGAAATTCTAGAACTCATCAATTGAAATACAACGAATGACAAACAGCTTTTAACAATATAAATAACGAAAATAAATGCCAGTACGGACATACTGATATAAGAATAATTGTTAAATACAATCATTCAAGGAAAATTTGAACAATGGGGGGTACATTGAACGAAGTCATAATTTTTAGTATATTTGACTAAACTTAAAAATTAAGAGTAGACAACTGATTTATAACCTATTTGGCTGGGTGCAGCACATGACCTTCTATTTTCTTTAGCCAAATATGCTAAAAGAAATAACGTTTTTGAAAGCTACCCTGAATGACTGTACTACACATATACGTACACATATAGTTTTTAAGCTTGCCTGATAGGAATTGTCCTGGGATTTTCCTGATCGTTAGGCAAATAGCAAAATTGTGATTACAGCCCTCTATAAACAGGTAGTGTTACATAAGAAATTTATATGAAGTTCAAAATAATAACACAGACACTTAATGCAGAAAGATATAGTTCAAAAGCAACCAATTTAATTAAAATAAATAAACAGAAATAAAAAAGAACAGATTAGATTATAAGATAGAAGGAAATTGCTATTTAAATTGACATTCCAAATAACAATTTTACTATTTTTTTTTATTGTTCGTAATGACTATTAATCTTTTTATTTATGATGGTAGTCAACTTTAAAATAAATAATGAGATAAATATGATGTTAAAATAATTAGGGGTAAAAACTAAATATTGAATAATTATTAAATACTGCATATAGATAAAAATAGAACTTGCCCTGGCTTTCTCCTAACCAGTATGCAATTGGCATGAAATTATTATTGTGAAGCAGTAAAGATACCAGGAAATTTAGATAAAGCTCAAAATAACAATATAGAAGCTTGATATATGATTCAAAAGTTACCATCTTAAAGATAAAATTGGTACAACAAAAAAAAAATTATGTTTAGAAATAAAAGAGAACTAACATATAAACACATTTGCTATTCAAGTTGAAATTGCAGAGAAAATTTAACAATTCATCGGAAGACAAATTTTAACTGGAATAAAGAAAATCAGATCCTTATAAAAAAAAGTACATTATATAAATTGAATTAGAATAAATTAGCTACTGGTTACCTAAAAACAAAATTAATCTTTACCATTCTTTGACTTATGTAATAAGTACTTTCTTGTCTCATAATCTAATAAAATTTAAATACAATCAAGGTAAAAATCTTGAAAAAAAATAACGGCGGAATAACAAAAACAAAATATTACCTAAATATTAAATACTGTCCCTCCTTTTAAAATTGTAAAGCTGCCTCATAATTGTGTTCGATTTCTTCTAATCGCTATGAAAATGTAGAGTACCTCTTACAAATCCTGCAGCAAGTCACAAAATAAATTTTTTCATTTTTTCATGTCATGGGCAATGTTCTTTTCTTTCAGAAATTCTAACATTGTTAATTTTGTTGAATATTTTGTAGGGACGCGATCCGCTTTTACAGTATAACAAAAATCCATTTTTCGAACTGCTCGCCATTCCTTTCGCTATGGTAGTCACCAGTACTTGAAGATGTTTTGTAAATAAGCTCAACTCCATCGATTAAATATATCTGTTGAACCTGCGTACACAACAATAAGTCGGTTGGTCGTTTTTCCTCTCTGAACTTTTTTATTGTTCTCAAATATTTATTCCTCTAGGACAATGTCGGGCCTTTCAATAAGAACTCTTCGTGTGTTAACACATTTCTTCCATCGAAAATTAATTGAATGCAGTTTTCTTCAGGGATTATTCTCGAGCTTGAGAATGCAGTCTTTCCCCTTATAAACGTAGAAGTCATTTTTACAATTAGAAGAAATCTTCCAGTGGAAAAATATTTATGACTACTAGTAACAAATCCACAAACGAATGAAAGCAATTCAAAAAACGAGAAAGAAAGCGAGGTACATAAAATATTAAGCAGAAATGAGTGTCTAGCAACGACCGATGTACAAAGCGGAATGCAACTCTCGCCTATTTCCTTGGCGCCAACTCGCACAAAGAATTCATAGTCTTACCTAAACTGCTATGGAATAATCCATTACCATAGTGACCGTCACTCGTTTGTCTGCTGTCTGAGGATAGAAAGGTTGTGCAAAATTATGTGCAGCAAAATTACCCAATTTTACATCAGCAATCTCAATTTTTATAATAACTTTTGAAAATATAAATCAGCATTATTTTTCCAACAGTTTTGTCTATGTTTGTTTGAAATAATAAAGATTTAAACTTTTTAATAAAAATCTTAACCCTGCCTTTTCTTTTGGTAAGCCGTGAAATAAAGAAGGAAAATAAGACGGGAAACTTAGAAAAGAAAAATTTGCTTTCAACTTGAAAGATATCCTAAAAACGTCTGATTTAGTTCAAACACGTTATATGCTTTAAGTGAAGTTCCTAAAACAGCTGAAAAGAAAGTCCGTGGTATGACCTAAAAGGATTCGGATCACTTTTAGACATCCATAGGTTAAACAAAATGGTAGTTCCAGGAACGTCATGCTTGACGCGTCCAAGGATGTCAAAATGTGGACATCCTGATTCTTACGATAAAAACTGGATGGCTTATGCGAAATTTTACAATATCGGAGAAAAATATGTTACTATTAAATCTATTTTTCTACTGGTAAACAGTAAAATAAAGAAACAAACGAAAAAAATAACAACATAAAAATTATCTTCCAAGTTGACAGAAATATCCTAAAAACGTATGATTTAGTTCAAACGCAGGATATCTTTTGAGTGAAGTCCCTAGGCCGGGACATCGGAAAATAATGTCCGTGGTTCTTCCTGAAATGATGTGGATCACTTTTGGACATAAGTAGGCTAAACAAAATGTTAGAAACAGGGACGTCCTGCCTGCCGCGTCTAAGGACCTCCAAATGTGGTTACATAAGATTTACGATAAAATTCGAATGGTTTGTGTGAAACTTTAAGGTTTTTGAGAAAATATTTCTCATGCTTATAAGAAAATATACGTAAATATATTATGTGCAGTAAAGTTGATCAATTGTATATCAGCAGTATCTTCAGAAAACATAATTTGATATTGTTTTTCATGTAATATTTACTATTTTTGCTTGAAATAGCAAAGCTTACGGTTTGTTTTTAAAATAATAAACCTAGTTTTTTCTTTAGTAAGCCGTTAAACAAAGAACGAAAAGATAAAAAATGTCTTCCAAGTTGACAAAGTTATCCTAAAAACGTATGATTTAGTTCAAACGCGGGATATCCTTTGAGTGAAGTCCCTAGGACATCCGAAAATAAAGTCCATGGTACGACCTGTCAGGTTTCCGATCACTTTTGGACATTCGTAGACTAAACAAAATGTTTGCTCTAAGACGTCATGCTTGACACATCCAAAGATGTCAAAACGTGGACATCCTGAGACTTACGATAAAAATTGGATGGCTTCTGTGAAATTTTACAATTTCAGAGAAAATATTTCTTATGTCTTAAAGAAAATAGGCTTAAATATATTATGTGCAGTAAAATTAATCAATTTGTTATCATCAAACTTTTAGAAACATATATCAGCATTGTTTTTCATGTAATTTAACAACTTTTGCATAAAATGGTAAAAACTTCAACTTGTTTTTTAAAATATTAAACATGTTTTTCTTCTGGTAAACCGTAAAATGAAGAAAAAAAAGAAAAAAATTACAAAATAAAAATTTTATTCCAAGTTGACAAAGATATCCTACAAACGTTTTAGATGATGTCCTAATGATTTAGTTCAAACGTGGGATATCCTTTGAGTAAACACATCCTAAAGTCGGATGTCCTAAGACATCCGACTTTAGGATGTCCTAAGGCATCCGAAAGGGTATCGGCATTTATCCGGCAGTTATCCGTAAGGCATTTCGGATGTCCTAAGACATCCGAAAAGAAAGTCCGTGATACGACCTGAAAGGATGCGGATCATTTTTGGACTTCCGTAGGTAAAAAAAAAGTAGTAGTAACAGGGACGTCCTGTCTGACCCGTACGTGAGATATCCTTTGAGTGCAGCCCCTAGGACATCAGAAAATGAAGTCCGTGGTACGAAATGAAAGGATGCGAATCACTTTTGGACGTCCGCAGGTAAAACAAAGTGGTAGTTACAGGGACGTCCTGTCTGACCCGTACGCGGGATATCCGTTGAGCGCAGTCCCTAGGACATCCGAAAATGAAGTCCGTGGTACGACCTGAAAGGGTGTGGATCACTTTTGGACGTCCGCAGGTAAAATAAAGTGGTAGTTACAGGGACGTCCTGTCTGACCCACCTGAGGATGTCCAAATTTTATCGGTTTTGACATCGGACCAGATTTGGACGTTCTGGACATAAAATGGACATCCAAAGGACGTTCTGTGCTGTCTGGGTAGGTCTGCAAAGGTTAGTGACCATACGCAACCTCATTAGAAAGAAAAAAAATGTAAATATGTAATCAGATTTAACTCACTTTAGTACTTTGGCACAACTTCGAGTTCTTTTGTGTTATGTCCTTGAAGGGGAGAAAATATTCGTTTGGATGGATTTATGAGCACAGTTAACTTTTTCTCAGTTAACTATCTAAAAAAAGTATACGTCAATAACTTGTGACGGATTATATGGTGATGTAAACAACATGTAAAATAAATAAGTTGAAATGACAATTGCACTTGGGCCATTCCACCGTCACGTGCGGGACAAATGAACTCAATAGTTTTACCAAAATTTTGTCATAGAGCAGAAGATTTTAAATAAGTGGAAGCAATTGCATTTTTTAATCTTTACTTATGGTGCAAATATGTTTTTGACATATATTTATCTTTCGTAAATCTTTTTTATACTTTAAAATATAATTAATCTTCATGTGTCACGTGCGGGACACTTAAAGTCAACCTCTCTTAATTTTCCTTATGAATCAGCTAGAATTTCTGCTCTATTAATCATGCAGTAACAAAACAAAATATAGGAATTGAAAGCCAAGGCTCCATTGTAAGTAAAACATATCTAAAGTTTTGAGAAATAATAATTTTAATAGTTGAAAAAAATTATAATGTATTGTGTCACGTGCGGGACACAGCTGTCACGTGCGGGACATTTTGCAAATGCTCATGTAATACATGTTTCAGAATGTTGGAAATTAAGTGAAAGCACCAAACAATGTTTTTGTTATACACTTTAAAACACAAAGCATTCATTTTAATAGAATATATGCACAAATTGATCATTCCGAGAAATATATAAAATTTTAATTAGAATTAGACTAAATGAAAAAAAAAGTTTTAATATTTTTTCAAAATTTTGAACAATTTCTGTTGTTAGATAAAGCGGGAGCTGATATCTTTCTTAAAACATCTTTAAAGAGATAGTGAATTCTATTAGGGTGCTCTGACCTAGAGCTTTTGTTTCTCTTTTTCGGCTTCAGTCATATAGTCTTTCCTCTTTTTTTTCAGTCCATTTGTCCTTTTATTTTCTTCCTTCTAGAAATTTGGACCTTTTTTCTAAGACCTTTTTCATTCTTTCAGCACTTGATTAAGATTCTTCCATTATCCATTTCTGTTCAACAAAAACAAATTTTATTCATGTTAAAAAGTTAAAATATTGTGGAAAGTTGTTGTGCAAAAAGCTATATATTAGTGAAATATAATTCAGCTCTAATTCTAAATAGACTTTCTAAAATAAATCTCATAATGTTTAAGCTATGTTGTATCAAATATTGAAAAAATAAAAAACAATGCTCTTCCAAACAACTCATCGATAAAAAATGTAGTTGCTTTGTTATTAATATTTTAAACTAGATTCTTCTCATTTGTCTTTGTATATGATTTAAGTAATCTGTTCTGAAACATAAATGATCACTGAAATGATAGGGCATTCTGTAATGAAAATGTAAAATTTTAGAAATGTATGCTCTATTAAATACATAATTTAGCAAAAACTATCATAAATATGAGAAAATGTATAATTTATTTCTTTAGAGTAACACAATTTTAAAACAGAAAACCATTAAAGAATTCAAGCTATGTTGAAATAAAATTCTTATCAACATTTAGAAATTGGAGTTGTGTTTCCTACATGTAATGCGTCACGTGCGGGACAGCTTTGTTTTTGGATTTTTTTACAAGTAAAAGTAATTTTAAAAGCTAGAACTAGCATAGGATATGTGTACTACATTAATCTGCTTTAGAAATGTCATTTACAAAAAATAAATGCTCCATTTTTAACCTAACTGAAAAGATTCATCTTTTTCGTCACGTGCGGGACACGAAAAATAAGCTTTTTGTGTGTGCTAGTATAGCTATTGAGATATCACTTAGATCTTAAAGCTTAATAAAATAAAATAATTAAACTTTACACTTACCTATAAAGTTGACATCAGGAGTTTCAGTTGATTTCTTTTATCCAAAACAATCATGAAAACTTCGTTCGAGAACTCAATGAACTTGCTTGCACAAGGCAGCCATTTTTAGGATACTGTGTTGCCAATCCGGAAATGATAAACTTTGATTTCTTACTCAAAACATAAAATTTGACATTTTATCTTTTAATACATACCAAAATTATCCACTTAAATATGATTTTAAAATTGACCACCTATGTACCTGTTTTTATGGAATGGCCCATTTGTGCATTAATATTAACCTTTTCTTAACATCATCATTTACAAATATTGCAGATTATTTATGTTAAATTACATATGAATTATATGTAAAATAAGGGTTCACAACTATCATTGTTTTTTAAGTACATTTTAAATTTTTTTGTTGATTTCATTTTTTTAATTAAAAAGACAAATAATGCGATCAAGCTATTGTGTAACAATATGCTGATGGGAAAATGCCCCCAAATTTTCCTGACAGGTGTTTACCAATATATGAATGTCTCTATTCATGTATTTTCTTATAGGCAACATTAGCTAGAGAAATATTTCTAGTCTCGTATCCCTTCAAGGGTCATTGTATTGAATGCTATGGAAAGCGTGAATAGCAAACGTGAGCGGAGTCGTTTATCAAGATTTTTGTTCGATGGACGTCTACGTGATCTGAAGAGAAAGGTAGGGATTGGGAAGATTTTCAACATCATATTGGCTTCGTTTAACCCAAATACATAAGAAAACTGATTTTTATAGTGTTCTTCAAGAAAACGTCTAACGTGTGCTATATACATATATATTTTTTTTTTTTTTTGTTTTTGAGAATAGCAAATTTGTCCGTGGATTTTAAATTTCTATCCTAAAGCAAGGAGCAAGAAATTCAGCAACAGACATGAAGAAATATCCGAACAAGTTGAAATATTTACATTGAATTAAAATAGTAGAAAATAAATTATGGTACGGTGGTTATTTTTTAAATTTTTAGTGATTATACACTAAATAATCTATTAATACTAGAACTACAGAAGGGGTATTTTGACCCCAAGCGAACTTTTTTTCCTTAATAACTCCTCTATTTTTTAATAAAAACCTTAATCCTTTCATGACTTTTCCTAAATCATTCTACTGAGTGATAAAATGCAGTGTTTAAGAAAATCATATTTTATTATTTGCCTTAAAAGAGGGTTATACCTAGAAATACGGGCAGGGGTAATTTTGACCCCTTTGATAAAAAAAAAGTGTGTAAAAACATTTCGTTGCATTGTATGAACACTGTTTCTTCTGTAATCTATTTTTGTTGGCAGCTGTTTAACAAAACAAAAGAAGAAGAAAAGAAAAGGATGTTTGCATATTCCCACACCGCCCAATCATTGGATTTGAAATCTCGGAGTATATTTTCTTGTGAAAGATTCAGTGAAAACATGCTACAGCTAAGAGTACGATAGTACTGTTTGAATTTTGCTTAAGTATTTTATTTCTTTATTTTAACGATTTTTGGTAAAATATTTTGCGCATTTTTTGAGTATTTTTCACATAAAAATAAATAGATCAGTGGAACTAACGCAAGAAGAAACCATAAAGTTTTTGCAAGAACTTTTTTCTGCAAGAATTCCAGTTTGAAACAGTCTAATGGATAAAAATGGAGATGAAGCCTATAGTGGTTCAGAATTTACTGTAGTGAGTGATTCTGCAGCATAATTTTCTACCTGACGGGAAATTAAAAATGGATGAGCTTCTGCGAGTTCAAATTTTGACATAACTAGATGTCAATACTGAAATTAGAGAAAAATCAAAAGGCAGATATGAAATTTAGCGTAATTTAGATTTTTGAAAATTCAAGCTAAAAGAAATAAATATGGTTATTCTAAGTACACTCCATTCATCAATGGAATTTTCATATAACGAAGGGAACACTCTGGATGAGGTACAATTTCATACAATTTGTGGTAGACGTTCTGGATCAAATAGCAAGTCAATTCAATGACCAGTAAATGTTTTCTACAACAGTGGTTCCCAAAGTTGACTGGGCTCCGACCCATCTTACAAAAATTTCCAATCTTGGGGCCCACCTCTTAGCTGTCTTAGAGAAAAGAGGGCATAAATATTGGAAATGCTCAGATTCTCTAGTGTTGAATCGTGGAACTACTTAATGCTGTCTTATTTGTTCTAATTGAAATTTAAAAAAAAATTATGAGTGTTACCAATATGAATGAAAGACTGTTGAAATCAGAAACACAACTTAAACATTTTTTAATTTACTAAATACTTATACCTGTTTTTTTTTTACAAGTTTCGTTCAATGGGAAGGATGTACTTGCATCTCATTTTTTTTTCATTACAGTTTTAGCGTTAACTTCAACTTTAGTTACTTTTAATCGCAGTGAATTTGATATATCCAATTTATTTCGGTATTTAGTTTTAATATTAACCATAGCCGAAAATCCGACCTCACACAGATATGAGGTAGTAAAGAGGAGGAGGACTTTCATAGCTTCATCAAACAGGCAAGGATAATTATCACCAACTGAGAGCCACAATTTCATTAACTGTTTACGATTGAAACTATTTTTCAGTGACGTATCTTCTGATAAATCAATGAGTTTTCACTTACTTTTGTTGATATACTAGTTGGCAAGTCGTCTTGAAAGGGGTTACAAATCCGACGCAACGAATCGAACTTTTTCATCTCTTTCCCAAAATAGTCATCAAAGTTATTTTTTCACAGTGACAAATGACATGGACTGAATTACAGACAATACGTTGATCTTCGGCTGCACTTGGTTTTCAACAACAAAAGTTTCAAGTGTTTCAAAACAATCATACTTGCCATTCTCAATACAACTTTTCCACAATATAAGCTTTTTCATGAACGCTCGAATTTTATCGTGAACTGTAAAAATGTCTGATCCGTTTGATCCTTGCAAATACAAATTAAGTTCGTTTAATTTCGAAAAAATATCCGCCAAATAAGTAAGTTTGAGAATGAATTCTTCGTCCAGTAGATGTCTAATATATTCAGTTTTTCCTTCCAAGTAAATTGTAACTTCATTACGCAATTCCACTAATCGTGTCAGTACTTTTCCCCTGGATAACCATCGAACTTCTGTATTCAGAAGAAGAGCTGTGTGGCGGCTACCCATTTCTTCACACAGTTTTTGAAATAGGCGGGCTTGTAAGGGTTTTGTTTTTATATAATTTACAATTTTCACTGCTGTATCAAGTACTGTTTTGAAATCATCGGGCAATGCTTTGGAAACCAGTGCTTCTCTATGAATACTACAGTGTGTCCACAAAGCACAGGGACTTTGTTCAAGAACTCTCGTAACAACACTGCTATTTTTACCGCACATAGCCCGCGCACCGTCAGTACATATCCCGACACAGTTCTTCCACTGTAAACCTTTTTCTTTTATATGGGAATCAATTGTATTGAAAATTACCTCAGCCGTTCCACGACTTATTGGCTTGCAGAACAAGATATCTTCTTGCACGTCGTTCTGCCATATATAACGCACAAAAACAAGCAGTTGAGATAAGCCTTGCTCGTCGGTAGACTCATCTAGTTGTAGAGTATAATATTTACTAGCGACTACTCTCCGGATTAATTCATCTTCTGCCCATTCAGCCATTTCGTCAATTCGTCGCGCAACTGTATTATTGGATAGTGGTATGCGCTCGATTTCCTTAACTTCTTTTTCTCCAAACATTGCTCCAACAGCATCTTAATATAACCATCTTTGGTATAACCGATGGTAATACCAAATCTTCGCCAATGGTATGAGGCTTTCCTGATCTGGCGATCCTTAAGCTAATGAGATACGAGGCATATACATCATTTTCATTAATATTAACGAAATGAGAAACAATATTTGTTGAAGATTTCATATCCAACAATTTACGTTGAAAAAAGTCTACTGGCTTGTTTTTACAGTGGGAATGCTTTGTTTCTATATGACGCGTCAACTTACTTGGGCGCATACTTTCGTTCGCTAATATATCGTAGCAAATCACGCATTGAGGACGCGGATCTATCGTATCATGATTCCAAGTGAATCCCAGTTTTAGATATGCAGGATCATATTTTCTCACAACTTTCCGTCGCTTGGTTTCATGCGAACTCGTTGAGGGGGGAGTTTGGAAGTCAGACTCCTTGTCACTTTTGTCACATAAAAGATCTTCTATATTTTCATCACTTTGTTCACAATCGGGTGGTGACGTCGACGTGGTTCTTGCCCCCTGTTTCAACCACTTTTCCATTATTACCTTCAAGGGCTAATAACTGTTTATGTATAGATTACAATGACGTGTGCGTACGCTGTCAAACACAACACAATGCGAAATCAACTGCGCAAAAACGATATATATCCATTTCACTAGGAACGGGCTTACGACATTCGTTCGCCGCGCAGTCGCCGACTGGGCTGTTTGTGTAGCCATCCCAAAGCGTCTGGAGACAGGGTCGGCGCCACACACTCCGAGCGCTTATCTTATGTACTGAAGTTTTGTATTTTTTTCAAATTATTATTATTTTATCACAATATTTTCCTTAACTTGAGTTTATTTTAATTTTTAGGAATTATAAATGACTGAATGAAATATCAAATTTATCACTTCCAATTTTTTTAAATTCGTGTGCGGGGCCCACTCAATATTCGCTCGCGACCCACTGGTGGGTCGCGACCCATAGTTTGGGAAACACTGTTCTACAACATTTTGCGTTAAACTGGTATAAATGCGTAGATTATATATAAAGAGATTACAAATGAAAGTATCAGTTGAGGGTAGTTTTTATTGTGTTGAGGAAAAGTCAGAGAAGACAATGTATATGGAGTAAAAAGAGAAATGTGCTCTGTCTGTGCTAGTGGTTCATGGATTTACAATATTTAGTAAAATCCAAAAAAGGGAAAAAGTGTCCAAGGAAAACTGAATACAAAGGCTATTATTGACTGCTATTATTTGCGACAGTTGTGATGGATGTGTAAGTGGACACTGTACACAGATTATTAGAAAAGTAGGCTGCTTGAGTGCTATAATCCAGTTTTTTTTCCTTTTTTTACTTTCTGTGAAAGATGTCTCATACTAAAATATTTAAATGGTTGGGTTCAAATTCTTTTTCTGCAAAAACTTGTTTTCATTCGTTTTGTTATTTATATTTCTGAAATGTAACTCAATTCTACTGAAACAACGTTAAATATTTTACAGAATTTTTTAAATATTAAAAAAATTATTACGCATCCTGAAAATCCATACCTTCCATAAAATAAACTTCTCTTATTATAAATTAGCTTACTTTACGTTATTTTTACAAATACATAACATTATGTGGGAACTAAGCAGTTTTTTCCCCGAGGGTCAAAATGACCAACTCCGTAATTCTAGGTATACGAAGACAGCCGTGATTCTAGTGTTAAATTATAGTAAACAATGCACTAAGAGTTATGTGACAATAGAAAGCTTAACAGATTTTACTTACTTAATACGTTGAATTATGCGTTTACCGCAATCTTTTGTGCCAAGAAAGTTTCATAAATAATGTCTTTAACTTAAAAACTTACAATCCTTGCATATCATTACCTTGTGATATAAAAATATATTAAAAAGGAGGAATGCAATTAATATTTTTATCCGTACGTGTAATGTTATAATGAAAATCAGAGGAACAGTAATAAAACTTCAAGCCTTTACATTTGGAAAACAAACTATAAAAACGACGTTGTGACATAAATTTTCAGAGCAAAATCTTATGAATTCGAGTAGACACTGTGCTGTTGTTACTGTACAACTACTTGAAATCGCCGGTTTACTCACACGTCTCCTCCCCACCCCCCCCCCCCCCAAAAAAAAATTCTAGTGCGCCATCTCTCAATTTCGCCGCACAATTTCACCAGTTTTATTTTACCTTATAACCAGCTAATATTAATCTAATACACACTTAACATAACTTTATAATATGCTTTTTATTTTATTTACCATTTTAATCATTTAATGGTGGAATGTCAAAGTGCAAGTTTATACTGTGCATATTCGCTACCAGACATTTTTGCTTCATTTCGCAGTATCGAGTGTATAAAATAATTCATCTATACTATTCATGGACCGGCAAATACAGGGCTAGATGGTTAAATTATGTTTGTATGAGATAAAGCTCATAATTCGTTGAGTTTTCATTACATACATTTTTAAAAGAAAAGTTAGTACATTACACTTCTTAAAATATTAGTACTAGTCTAATGCTGAAAGAATTCTGATGAATACTGAAGGAGAAAAATATTTTGAAGGCATATGTATATATATATATATATAAAAAATTTCGTAATTGATAATTTCGTATTTCTCTAGACTCACCCTTATATGTACAGCATACATAAAACACATAAAATGTTGTATTTCGCCATTCAACAGCAAATCATTTTCACTTGTAAGCATGAGTAAGCATGATCTATCTTTAAACTCATAGCCAGATGTAAAAATTGCTTATAAGCTTAAACATAAAGGGATTCATTCAGTTTAGAATATTAGTCCATTGTTCTGTTTCTATTTTCATAATGTTCTTCGTTTATTAGAGAGAATAGTACGCGCTTATATTTATCAAGAACACCATCTTAAGAAATATGTTCTGTCAGCTATATTGGAAAAGAAATTCTTCAGAGCGATATTTCTCGTGTTTCAGATCGTTTCAAATCGGTGTTTTTCCCTAAGAATGTGAGCTTAACATTCTTTGATGTAAATTATTGCTCTTTTGTTTTTCAAACGATGCAAACATAACGTTTCACAATCGCTTTGTTTATGTAAGAAAACCTATACTTCAAAAGGAATACAAATATTCATGGTTGATATTGAGAGAAGTAGAGATGAATAAAACAGTTTTATTTAAAACCCATAGGATCATGAAATATTTTCGATTGATGGCAATCAAATTGCATGAAAACTGAAAATATGGATTATTTTAACAAGGTCCACTTCTGAAGTAAAAATGAAAATTCTTTTAGTAAAAGTTTGCTTAGGTAGGAAAAAACATATATAATATGCGCACTTCATAAAAACGTATTCTTAATATAATTTAGTACGCAATTATTATGGCAGTTACTGACGAATATTATATCTTTTTGTTTGAAATTCATTTAACACTACAAAATTAAAATAAATGATGTATAAAACTTCATTACATTTTTTTAATTAATTAAAAACAAAAGGCTTATACAACTTTATGGCTTCTTTAAAATCTATTTCATTTTAAATAGGAAACAGTTCTATTAAGGGAACTAGCTTTCGAACGCTTTCCAATGTTTCTTTAGTAGTGCGCCATGATTAAATTTTGTTGTGTAATACTGAATATTTTCCTGCTAAGTAATTTTTTTTTTAAATATAGTGCTCAGAAACGCTTTTAGTTGCAAAAGTTGTGATGGAACTAGATGATTGGTTTTGTTTGTACTTACTATACACGCACGAATTAAGATTTTCAGAATGATTTATCGAGTGTTTTTCTACAATGCTTAGTCATGATCAAATGCCAGAAACTTTCAGAAAACCAGAAAATCCTTCCGTAATAAAAATTATTAGCAGACTTTTAAGTATTACATTTTCTACTCGACCGATAGAATATAAAGTAAACTTCCGTTATCTTGCTATTGCCTCTCATTTTATGTTGTATTTTTAATCATCGTTTTAATAGCAATGTTTCTATTGTTGAATAACTTTCTTATTTTTTGCATTTTCTGACAAAACATGTTTAACTTGTCACAGCTGTTGGTTGAAACATGTTAAGTAGTTCTCCTTTTTGACCGGTTGCTAAGAGATTTTTGTATCTCAATAAGGATACTTTAGGAAATTTTAACTTGTTCGTTTTAACATGAGGAAACATTAAGGTAATAATTCCTAGTAGCTTTTGTCACACTATTTTGTATTTATTAAAGCGCAGAAATAATTTTCTTATAAAAGATGGCAATATAAATGATCTATTGAATAAGTTCAAAAAGGAAGAAAAACATATGAATATCACGTTGCTCAGATATTACTGATAGTTTGTACATTTGACTAGGAATACTAACCCGATAAAAAAAACAATGGGATCGTCGATTTTTTAATCCCTGTTTGCACAAAATTTTTTTTGATGTTCACGTGCTCACAGAAGTACGCTCAAAGCGTATTTGAATAAAAACTGTTATAAAAGGAGGAAACTTTCAGCTAAACGTTTTATGTACCTTTGTTCATTCTTCTGTTTTATTCTTTCAGGTAACTAGAAATATTTTCAGTATTGCATAAAATGTTTTCTAGTTTCTGGTTTATTATAAACATTAGCTATAAAGAAATAAACTATCAATTTCGATGATTTTCTTAACAAGCAAATTTAATTCTTTTCGAAAAGACTTTTTTTTTAAAAGATGATGGGAAACTTCCGCTGCATAGTATATAAAAGTTTGTAACAAATTTTAATGATTTCTGAGTTTGCTTCAATATCTCCAGTGTATAATTATCTCGTTTAAACTGTTATAGTGAACACAGAGTCAAATTGTTTGTTAAACTTACTACTAGAAGTTTTACCAAAAAAAATGATCGATATCAATAACATTATATAATCGATTTTATAAACGGAAAATAATACACAAAAACCATTCCTTGCTAATATTTATTTTAGAAATAAGATTCGCATTAAAAATAAATAAATAAATACATAAACATATCGTTTACTTATTAAGCTTTTTGTAAATTTTGCGAACTTGACATAATTAACGTTTCATTGATATTCCAATCTGAAAATGCTTTGTTTAATAACATTTGAGATAAACATTTAAGAAAAGTACATATTTTACGAAAAATAAATTAAAAAAGCACAAATATTTAATAAATTATACTCACTGATACATCTGCAAATCAAAAAAGAATAATTTATAAATGCAACTCTTTAAAAACAACTTATTAGATTTTTTTGTTAGTTTGAAAATTACGATAAAGATTTGTGGGTTCAGAAAGAAAGGATGAACTAAAGGAAGATAACTAGTGTTAACACATGATGAGTACTGTTAGCATGTATGACATGATGTCTGAACAGTTATATTTAATCAACGCAAAATTTTGTATTATTCTTAACAGGTTATTAAAACATTCTTCCAATGTGACAAAGTATATTATAAAGCTAAAAAACTCGTCAGAGTAGAAATATTGGTTGTAAGAAAGCAATTCTGCACAGCAGGGGATTAGATTAACAGCTTATTTCTTAAATATCCTACAGGGTGGGGCAAAAGGTATGAACCGGTTTTGATCGGCTGGCGCTCGGCCTGTGGTGTTGGTGTGGAAAGGGGAAGGGTCTCATTGTGGCAGTGGAAGAGTCTAGTTTCCAGTAGCAACCATGGTTTGGAAGGGAGAGCCTCATGGGTTTGCTGTTATGACTTTTTTTGAAAATGGCCGTTCTGTTTTCGCCACATCCACCTGTGTGGAGCTGTTAATAAACATAATTTTCGCTATTGGGTTAATGAAAACCCAAGGGAAATTCACCAGAGGCTTCTTCACTCCCCTAAAGTGACTGTATGGCGTACAGTACCCCAATTTGGGATTATTAGTGCTTACTTTTTCTAGGATAATAGGTGAACCTGTTGGAAGAGTTTTTTGAACCTGAGCTGGAAGAATTGAGTGCAGCAACTATCCTGGGAGACATCTGGTTCCAACAGGACGGGGCTACATCCCACACTGCTAGGATTTCAATGGTGAGATTGAGGTAAGGGCTCCCCCAGCGCGTCGTCTCTGTGAGGGGTGACGTGGAGTGGCCTGCACGCTCGCCTGATTTGAGCATTTGTGACTTTTTTCTTTGGGGGTACATAAAGGAAAAAGGTTTTAAACATCGTCCACATACCCTGGAAGAACTTAAAGACGTAATCAGAGAGAAAGTTAGGGAAATACCCATCGAAATGTGCAGAAGAACGGTTGAAAACTTCAGAATTCGCCTTCGAGAGTGCATCGCGACTGAGCGCCGCCACCTACGTGATATCATCTTTAAAACTTCACGTAAAAAACTAGATTATGTAATGAATTAAACAATATGAAAATTATTTCTGTAAGTTTAAAGTTTAATTTTTTTGTTTTACATTCCTTTAAAACCGGTTCATACCTTTTGCCCCACCCTGTAGTAAAATAGTATTTTAATTTTTTTTCCTTCACTGGATGTTGTGCGATCCGAAGCATAGTATAACTATATCTATATATATATATTTAATGACTGCTGCACCTTGTAGATAAGAATACATTTTACACACATACACCTAATAACATTGAGTTTTAAAAATTACTCATAATTATGCGCCCACCGTACACCACCTTCTTAGTTTAGTAAAACTGCGAAATTTACTGAAAAAATGGTTTTTCTTTTGTATTCATGTCGTTAGCGGAGTTTTCAGAAATATAATGAAATTGTGACAAGAAGTACCAACAACTGCATTCTTTGCGAATACGGAAATTCTATTTTTAACAATGGAACGTGGAAAATTGTTTTCTAAATGCAATTCTACAGTAATGCAACTCGAAAAATTTTCAGACGACGGAAGCGACAAAACAGTGCGCGCAAATGTTTTGGTTTAACGTAACCTTTTCAAAAATATTTTTAACTTTTGAAACATTTCCGAAATGAAAATATGAAAAAAAAGGAACAGTAATTAAATTCATCGATTTACATATCTTGATTCACTGTGTGAAAACGGGAAATGCTTGAAAGTTAAAACCTCAAATACATTTCTGGTGTAAAATATGCTTTAGTCATTGAGTGAAAATGACAAATGTTAGAATGTTACTAAAAATAATTTTCAAATATTTATATTAAAACATAAACATTATTTCAAATAGGGGAAGATGGGTCAGATTGGTCATGTTTGCCAAAAAACAGTTGGTGTTGCCATACAAATGTCAAACTTGTAACATAAAAGTGCTTATTAAAAAAATACTTTACCCTTTTTCCTAGCAATTAGCCATGTGTTTTGAAAAATCATTTTTTAATGGTTTTTTGAGAAAAAAGTGTACGTTTAGTCCAGAGGTCCCATGGTACTTTGGACATAGGGACGAAGAAAACTATTTCCAAAATTTTTGTGTTGATAACACTAAACCTTATCAATAGTTACTAAATAAAAGAAGTAAGAAAATCGATTGACAAAATCGGAGAAAATGATATTTAACAGTTTTGTCTTTGCTTACTTATTTATAGAGAAATAAATCAACCGTTGATTAAAAGGAATAAAACTTAAGACCGTTAAATGAACGGAATTATAATATGAAGAGGTATACCACTAGTTGGAGCACTGGACAGCTTTTGGGCAGATTGATGGTTGTCCAAAGTGCCCCAAGGCTAACTATCCAAACTGCTCCACAAGCATAAACTAGGGTAAAACGTTAAATATTTTGTATCAAGAAAATTTTAATAAATAAAAACGCATTTACCAAACAAAGAAATCCTAAATAATATGCTGAGAACGAGTAATAAAACAAGAAAGTAGAGAATAGAAAACTTACCGTAGCAGGCTGTTTATAGTTATAGAAACAATGATCCAAAGTACATAACCTGATGAAAGTGGCTAATGACGCCAAAATTTTGTTTAACCCGGGTAATTTTAAATAATACTGGTTTACAAAGGGGAGGGGGTGGCAAAAATACACCAAATTCCCCTAATTATATTTCTGGCGTAAAATGCGTTTCAGTTTTAGATAATCTTTTCAAAACATTTTTAAGGGTTGAAGAGATTAAAAAATGAATATAAATGGAATATGTGTATATTTAACATGTATGGGTACTGAGTGAAAGTATTTGAAATTTACCAAAAAGTAAATATTGAGTAACCGAAAAATACAGTATCATTTGCCATTAAAAAAATGAAATGCATATAGTTATTGTCTAAATAGTTAGTCATTCAAGCGCTTTAAATATGCACGATAAAGGCAATTTATGTTTTCCAGCTGCTTTCCTTTAGAAATTTCATCTAAATCAATGAAATATTTTCTCATAAATTAATATACAAGAAAGTCCACTTTTCAAAGACTGATGAACATTTACGGGCTGATGAACATTTACTGTAGTGATTAAATCATTTTAACTCAGCTGTTGCAGTAATTCAGCAAGCAGCATTAAGTTTCGTAATAATAGTTTGTATAAAATAGCTTACTCTATTGAAATCAATGGCAACAGTTGATATTACCAGACTTTTTTGTTATACAAAAGATGGTTATTTAGAATATAAAAAACTATGAACAAAACGTTTATGAAGCAATGCTTTCTGTACGACGTCAATACGTTTTAGGCTAAAAGTAATAATTATATATTGTCATGCATTAACCGTAAATACAAAGCAAACAACCTAAGAACAGAGTGTTTTTATTTTTGCAAAAATAATACGTGATTTTAACATTATATACATACGTGTTTGCAATAATTTGGCCAGTGTCGTGCTGGCTGCATGTACAGCTTCTTGTGCTGTATCGGTTTAATATTCAGAAGGCACGATTTAAAGAATATTTGGAAGTCATACTTTTAAAATTAATTTTTATTTATTGTAATATGAGTGGTTTAGTATTTCATTTTACTGAAAGAGTCTTCATCAAGCTCTTTCTCTACTTTTAGTTGCGCTAAATACAAAAGAATTCAAATCATCAACTGCACAACGACTGCACTATGAATCAAATAAATTCAACGATGTTGGGGAAAAACTGATTGACAAAAAGTAAATTTAAAAAGCGTAATAAAAGTAAAAAGGAGGGGGATAATGATGATTTTATAGCAGGAGCATGTAAAAAATTTAGAAAGTATGTTTCCGAAATGTTGCCTTCTACATAAAATTTTATTGAAAAAGTTAGTTTCTAACATTTTTTTTCTATTTCAAGTTCACATATGATGTCACACTTTGAAGAGGGGAAAGAGGTTCGCGAAATTATGAGTTTCTGACGAGGGGACATAGGGGGTAGCATAGCAAGAAGTGTGAGATCACAAAATTTCGATAAAAAAAATTAAATTAAATTAGCAGATTAAATATTTTTAATTCTTCATTTATTTATTTATTTTTTTATTTTGTACACATTTTCATTGATCATAGAAAACATTAATGCTGATTAAGGTTCAAATTTAAAAGAAAATCTCCTTAGGCATTTGCGCTTTTATTAAAAAAAAGCGCGGATAAATTTTACAGAATCAAAAAATGTGTACTTTTAACTATAACATACTAATTATGTTTTACTTGTAAACTTTAATCTCATATTATACAAATTTTGTACACACATAATCATTATTAATATATGATCTATATTGCAGCGCTTTGTTTCTTATGGGGTATGTTAAGTGTGGCATTTTGTGACAAAGGGAGGGAAGGGCTAAAATTTATCGGTAAAAAATGTGACATTCATAAACCATCAGCTCAGTATGGAACGTTTTCTAAGAGATAAGCCAAAAACTATGTCAAGAAAACGGCATTTCTATAAATTTATCATAACTAATATAAAATGTTTCAACCTTAAATGAATATAGAGAAATGGTTCATATTTCCTACTATTTGCTTCTGAAAATAGTTGTTTTCTTTTTGCGAGGTCGTTTTGCGAGGTCGTTTAGAAAATCCATATTGGGGACAACTGATGTTGGAAGCTCCTAAGCAGTTTAAGAGATGATTGGGGTCTTCAAGAACATAAAACCTGATTTGTTGACAGGAGAAAATAAAACTGGAGAGTCGAACCGTTTTAAATGTTTCACCAAATGGATGAGTAAAAGTAAATATAACGGTAAAACGACACAATTTTAAGAAAGTCCTGTAATGCGTGTTCACATTGTGACGTTTTTGTGGGAATTATTTTATGAACAAACATGAGCAGAATTTTTTTTTTAATCTTCCGGAGGGAAGAATCAAGAATTGAGCAATTATTTTGAGCCCGATAAAGAAATGTACAAGCAGTAGAACGATTATGATTTAATTGCGATAACAACTATACGATGGTGAAAAGAGGAATGAAAGTTTGCGATATACATCATTTTAACAGTATGAATCGTTGTAAATCACTGGAAGACTAATAAGAGAACTGTTATTCTTGTTCGTTCTCAAAACTAAATCGAGACGTTGACATCGGAAAAGTAGTAAGTCAGAATTCCTAAATATTTTTAGAAGACAAAAAACCTGCCTAAAGTAAGTTTTACATAATGTGCTTATTGATAAAAACGCTAAAATCATTTCAACTTCATAAATAAGGTTGAATTTTGTCATCATATTCACAAATTTGAAATTTCATAAACTTTAATATATCTGTTTCTCTCCTAAAAGAAAAGAATTTTTCTTTCCCCAATGTCAACGTCATAATTATATCCAGTGATGCATGTTCTGTTAAGGAATAATAAACTGTGACTTTCTTTTCAGTGGTTTTAAAGCAATCTTAAAAAAAATATTTTTGAAGTGAAAAGAAGATGAATTAATCATTTAGAATGTTTAAACGAGGTAATATCAAAGTTTGAATGAATTATCGTGATAATAATCTTAGAATCTAGTGAAATATAAGCGAGGGAAAATAATCAGTAAGGAAAAAACACAGACACAACTTTCAAAGGTATTGTGTAAAATTACTGCAGGACAGATGCAGACACAAAAAATTGATAGTAGCAGAAAAATGTACTTGTGTGTCAAAAAATATTGTCATTAGCATCCAACTTTTTCAGGCAAAAACGAGAAAAAAGAATGTAGACACGTGTTTTCGATTTACAAGTAATCCTTTGTCAATACTAAGGTGCGTTTTGGGATAGAAATAGTATGAGTGCAGAAAATTAAGAGTAATAAGCTGATAGAAACTACAATCCATTCGAGATCTTTTCGTAATGCGTAAATAGACTGTCTGCATTGCATTTTTTTTAAGTCGTCACTAAAAGCATTGCAAATAAATTACTATAAGCGTGTTGGTGTCAGGTCAACATAGTTGCTGTACAAACTATATATATATAATCATATTTTCCCATCTGTATTAAGTCTACTTTCCCGTAAAAGTAAAGGGGGGGGGAGATGAAAAACAAATTAAATAATTGAACGAAGATAAAATTTGAAATTAGGGTTTTGAGATTTAAAAAATGAATGATTGTTGGTCTGCCTGATTAATATCCCGGTCTACGTTCAAAAACACGCATGGTAAAATTTACTCCTTTGAGGAAAAAAAAAACATATTTTTCCTTTTTGAATGAATGATCTCATAACCATTTTTATTTATTTGGTTGTAAAATTCACTGCATACAAAACCTTATTTTCATCTTCATTTGACGCATGCAAGATCACTTACAACACTATATTTATCCATTATGAAAGATATATAACTTACTGTGTGGTTTGAAAATGTTGCGGCATAAACATTTAAACTTTCGTTATAACTGGTATACAATCAGCTGAGGCCAGAAAGCAATATGTGTCAACAGATGTAGGTTATAGAATCTAACTAGATATAAATTATTTAACTAACTAAAAAAGAAAGAAAAAAAGTGAAATTTTTGACATACTTTTTTTTGCACTTAATGTGAGAATACAACAGAAAAAAATTATATTTACAGTTAATGTATTGTCTCCATGTATTTAGAAATGTAAGCTTTAGAGTTAAAATTAATTAAAGTTCCTTTCTTGAGATAAATTAAGTGTAACTTTAGAAGCAATATTATTCTTCGTACTTCATTTAATAAGTAAACATTATAATTAGCTTTCGGAATTTTCTTACACAAACATAAAATATTTCTCCGATAATTTAACGAATTTAAAGTATGAAGAAACAATTACAGTATCAATTGACAGAAGTCTGTTTTGTTAGCTTTGTACATACTTAAAGGAGAGCTCATTTTCTATAATTAATATTTGAATAAGAAGCTACTATTCTCTCATTAAGGAAAATATTCGAGCCATGCTTGACTGTCTCAATATCTTCTTAAAGTTACATAATTATAATGAATTCAATTTATAACTGTTTCTACTTAATGTTAAGGAAATATTTTAAAGATCATTAAGGTCTTTAATTATTGCTATGATGAAAATTTTCGGGAAAAATTTCAAAATTTGCTCAAAATATAGAATGCTTTTTCTAATTCAATTAGGTATTTTCGTGATACGTAACAAGAAGTTCGTACGATAAGTAGACAAGCCCCTTTTTTCCCCACATAACACTAATTTTGTCACATGTTATATATAGGGGAGACTGGGGCATATGTGGACAAAAACGACATTTTTGTATATTTTTCAGTATTGGTTTGAGATATCGGAGAAAAGAGATACATCATAGTTTACACATTTACTGACATTTTCGTGGTGTTATCTAATATCTATATCAGTAAATTCCAACCTAAAAATTCGTTATAAAATATGTTAAATTTTGTTCACATCTGCCCCAGTGGAGGGCGGCAATTGTGAACATACCTGGGACACATGTGAACGCGTATACAAATATGATATAAAAAACTACTAAACATGTTTTTAAGGAATCATTTGTTGCACATTAATGGCTTGCAATGAAAATATCTGAAATTTAACCTTTTTCATGATCAATGAATCTTAATTAAATTGACTTAACGAACTGACTCAGTTTAACAGAAAAAAGAAAAAGAAATGGAATATGCAGTTCGATGTGTGCCACCTGAAATTGTAGGTGGTGGTAATTTCAGTAGAATATCATCAGTGTTCACCTTAGATGTATCATCTGTTCCTGGGAAACTTAAAGTTTCATTATTTATTTTTAGTGAATTTCACATATACTTCATCACTTTAAATTTTCTCAATATTGATAAAGTAAAGATATTTTTTTTGTAGAAAATTCTACGAGGACAAAATCATTCGCAACTAAAGTTTCTGGTGTAATGTCAACTTCTGCACCAGTACCTTGAGAATTACTTTTCTTCGAACTAATATCAGTATCCGTGTGCCTTACAAAACCCATTGACTTTTCTTTTTTCAACAACTTTGCATGTTCTTTCTTTTCTTCGAAGTAAATTTCTGTTCTTGTTTGAAAATGTATTCTGCAATTCAACTGGGCCATTTTAATAAGGATCTCTCCGATTTTTTCTGACCCTTTTGAAAAGCATTGTAGGTTTCTAAGTAAAACTCTCAGCTGCACTTCTCATGGACATATTATCCGTAATGACAGCTTGTACAGCATCTTCTTCATTTTTTCGAGTATTGAATCCCTATTGGTCGTTTTCTTTTACGTTATCACCATTGCTTATTCAAATTCTATAGGTAAAATATAATACTTCAATAATAAATATTATTCCTGAAAGAATAAAACTTATCTATTATAGCTGCCACAAACTTCACCTATTAAATATTAAAATTTTAAACTATTTTATATAAAACACTTTTTAGGTATTCAATATTAAAATAACCGAAAGATCTTTATGGGTCATATGTGAACTATCCTGGTCACGGCACCACATGTTGAAAAGGGTGGTGTGTTGGCGGTATATGAATAGTTCAGATGTAGATAAACAAATCATTTATTCAGATGTTAGCTTCATTACTTTATATACAATTAGTCGACATTATATCAGATCGTATAGTGGGTGAAAAAGGGAAACCTTGAATTATAGGTTGCAATTAATTAATTGAATTTCGTGATCGTTGATAACGGTGTGGTGTTTCAATAGATGGCAAGAGGTACTTACATTAAACCATGTATCTGATGGCTCCTAACATCGTGGAGTAGGTCTAGGCCTAAGACGATAACGGATGGAACATGCTGTCGAAGAAGGACCCCTAAACCCAAGGGGGGCGCTCTCAGAGACGTCCGCACAGTACGGCTGTAAAGGAAAATCTGCCAATTAGGCGAGAGAGCAAGAGTATATATGTACAGATGGTAACCCTATGTACCTTTGGCTGTACATCGCCTAGAAAAGGGGCTGCCAGGAGCGAAACTTAATGGCTCGGATAAAAAATGCCAAAAGTTCGCCAACGAGGCGAATGTCGCTAAATGATTCGAATGGCGGGCGAAAATTAAGTTCGAAGTTATAAATAAACAAATTAAATGTTTCCCGGAAGATAAAATTGCGTAGATAGAAAGGGATCGTTAACTGAAACACAATAGCACAATAAAGGGAAAATGAAAAGCAGAATAACACATAATAACACAAAATAATTTTTTGCGGTATGTAACGAACGAAGTCACAAAACTTCAAATAAGTCCGTTAAATTGAGATGTAGATACGTGGAAAGTATCCAAAAATATGTGCAAGCATTCAGAAAATAAACTGTTAAAATTATAAATATTAAGATAGACTGTGCGCTGAGAAAACAATAAAACTGTCTCTAACATCGTGTTCGAATGAGCTGGAACCAAACATTAAAGTACTACGCAAGATAACTTCTTGGGATGAGAAAACAATAAACAATACATGAAAACAAAGTTAAATACATGAACAAAATGAATATAAACGAAACATAAAAATAAATAAATCAAAAGATACGAAAACATACGTCGATATCCAAACTCACCGATTCCACGTGCGAAAGCCAACGCTGTTGCCAAACGCGGAAAGTTTGGGGAAATAAACAAGTTGGAATTGCGTTGATCGTGGAGACGGGTAAGGTGCGACGTATGGAGAGGAGAAATGGATTGATACTGAAGAAACGAGGAAAGGGTTGTGTGAGCAACACAACACCTGTATAATGTGTTCACATGTGTCCCTTATATCCACTTAAGACTAATTTGATTAAAAAGAGGTATTTCTTTTTAAATTATTAAAATAACACTTCATAACACACTTTAAGTTGAAATGTTGAATTCACATTAAAAAAACTGCTTAGAATGTGTTTTTACACTAAGAACTGGAGCATCTGTTTTAACTTTTGCCTTCCAAATTAGAGGATGTTATGATAACTAAAAAACAAAATGGCTGAGAGCTTTGAAATTTCAGGCAAGAGATAGTACTATTGTTGCTATCTACATATATGTTTTTCAGATTTTTTCTTTCATATTAATTGTGCGAAATACAGTTTGTTCACATGTGCCCCCTTCTCCCCTAGTAAGTCATTTATTACTTCATCTGCTCTTTATCATGTCGTGTAAGCATAAAAGCTCACAGAGCTTCAGAAATGGTGGTACCACCATGCTAGTAGGGGTACCAACATGCCGGGGGTTCAGATTACACCCATAAGATGGGGGTCCCCGGAACACCTCTATAGAAATGTTTGATGAATTAAGCGAAAAGAAGTAATTCTAATGCCTCTGATGCACGGAATAATGAATTTATAACGATAAAAGTTTGCCAGTTTCGTATTACTGTTCGTGGGGGTAGCACCGTACCCCTAGTTCTCCCGAGCTAGCAGTTATGGGTGCAAACCAGTTTCTAGGCTGCGAATGGGCATTTACTGCCTTTTAAAAGATTATATATGTATTTTGACCCACTTCTTTTTGCTGAAGTTACTGTGACTAAAAATACCAGTTTCACTTATTTAATTTGCTTGGAAGAGTTCATTGAGATCAGTTAATGCTTATAAATCTTTTAAAAATAGATTTTTCAGAAATAGTTTTAAATAATTGTTTAGAACACTGGAAATATTGTAAAAAAGTTAGTTAGAATGATGGATATATCTTAAAACAAACCACATCAAAGTCATTGCTATATTTTAATGGTCCATGAGAAACCCAATGTATCGGGTTTTTTTTAAAATTTCTTCTGTATCCAATAGATATGAGAAAGTACCGTTTTAGAAAATTCTGCTTACATTTTTTTCGCGAAAAATACATATATCATTCTTTTAAATTAAAAAAAAAGCATTCCCACTATGAGCAACCTTTATAGATTACTTTCTTCATACAATTCAGGGTTTAGCTTATTAAATCATTTTATAGATCAATGTTATTCTACTTCTTTATACTGTTTTTTTTCTGTTACGACTAATTTCGATATATTTTCTTAAACTAATTTATTTAGTATGATCGATCTATAGGTAAAATATAGGTGTATCTATGAAAATCGAATAATACGTGCATTTGAACTCCAAAATAGCCACAGAACACTTGATAACACATGTTTTTGGTAAAGTATTATCTGAAAAATCTCATAAACGCTGCATGATTGTTAAAATGCCCAGGCATTGTGAAATATTCCATATCATATTTAACGCATTATCAGGATATACCTAGCTCACAAAATGGTCATAAGCAAATTCTGATCACCACCCTACGCTAAATCATCGAGATATATTAAACATTTCACGTAGCTGAGGAACTTATTCAAATCTAGAACGGATGTCAGAAACAGGAAATTAAGCTTGAACGTCCACTAGGTCTCTAACATCCTTTATATAGCTTAATTATAAGTTTAAGGTAACCTTTTAGTAATGTAGAGCTAATTTTAATTAATTATTAAATTTGCTAACATAATGAAGACATTAAGACGTGAAATTCATTTAGTAACTGCTATGTATGTATTGTATATATATTAGCGAATTTTCCTGTAAAGTTTCATTCTAATGTAAATAAAGAAATTTAAATAAATTAAGCAAACACTTAATCCTCAAGTAACAGATAAGTAGAATAACATTTAATAAGTGCAGCCAGCGCAACTTTAGTTAACTTAGCTATGTAGCAGGATATGAAATATTTTGCAATTTTATCGTCACTCCTACAAATGAACTTATTAATATTTCGTGTCAGGCAGGTAATATGAATAATAAGTTGTCTTGTTTGAAAACACAAATAAAATATTAAAACGGGGGGGGGGGGGGGCGGTATTCTTTAACCCCATAAAGCACGATTTTTTTTCTGAAAAACTAGTATAGTGTAAGTTATTCTTTGCAATTTTAGGTTGGGGGTGACTAGGGAGCGGGGGATGGGGTAACAGTTACATAAACAAAATATATTATACAAACAAAGTGTAAACGCATCTCAGACGGGCATTAGAAATAAAATAACGCACTGGCATGGGCAAACTTTCCGGTAACTTACTCCCGTGTCAAACACGGGCAAATGCGTTAAGTGGTTAAATAAACATTGAAACACTTGTTGCTTTCACGTATATACTTGAGCTTATGCGCAACATTTTTTTCGAAACAAAAAGATAAAACGAGATACCAAATTCTTATTTAAGCATTTACTAAGTAAAAATATGTTCCAGATGCATAAAATTCACATTTGAATTTTGGAAACAATGTTTACTTAGAGAACGAAGATCGATTAACGAAACGAAATAGCAATGGAAAAAATCGTAATGGAGTATTTAAGCGCAAAAATACTACTAACAAGAATGGATTACTTTTGTTTTTGTTCTACTAAGATATTTGTCATTCACTTAATTAGATGTCTGAAGCGATTTCATATTATTTGAAACAACTTCTTCCATAAATTATTCTGAGTTCATAAACATTTCCATGATTAATCATTGTATTACGACAAACAAAAAACAAACATAAATCAAAGATACTGTACAAAGTAATTGTATCGTTGTTTTACTCAGTTAAGGTAGAATAAACGATGTCTCGAAAAATGAATGCATGCAAAATTATTAGAAATCTGAACTATACTCAGCCATTGCAGAAAGGAAAATTTACCCTTCTTATGTTGATTATAAGAAAACCATTTTGAAAAAATATGGGTAAGAGAGATACGGAAATAAAATTTTAATAAAACGATGCATGTGTCAGTGTGAAGAGTCATAGTTTTCTAACTTTTTTTGTAAGCAAATAAACGCAAAAAAAGGAAGTTTGAAAAGAGTAGATAGATATATATTTTATTTGTATTTTTGTACGTTTTGAATTTATTGCTTTTAATGTTATAGTGCGAAGATTTATCTGCGTTTATAATTTGAAATGAATATTAAAAGAAATAAATAAAAAATTATATTAACAAAGTAGAATGTTGAAAAAAAGATTAAGAATATCTGTCGGTAAGATTTCTTGGAAATGTTGGTTCTATCAGCTTTCCCCATAAACTAGCAAATTTATTCACACCCATTTGTGTTGTTACCTATGCCGCTCACTGAATCACTGCCCCCGACACACCATTTGTTGTAGCCTCAAACATTTTGCATATAATTTATTAATTGTTTATTTTATGGTTAGGTTTAGGTATTCTTGCCGAAATAAAGTATAAAACTAAGCGTCAATTGCTTTTTGACTCAGAAGAAGGACTGGTAGGGCTAGACTTATTTTGTAATAACTCATTATTCTCATTTTTGCCGTTCACTTGATTAGTCTCGCATGTGGTGTACCTCAATGTATACGTAAATCTCGAATCTGATGTTAGGAAAGTCACCCACTCGTTAAATATGAAAGCTGTCATCTGTGGTAACGTGTTAGGGGGAAAAATTGGAAAACGCATTTGGTTCATCGCGATGTCTTTAACAGCAACTGAAAGTATTTTTTAGCCTACTACCGCATAAGTGGGAGAAGTTAGAAGCACAAAAGCATGATGTATCGTAAAAATATTGTTAAAAGGAAAAGTCAAAAGTAATTTTCAAAGAATTCAATGAATTTAAAAAGGAAAAAAAAAAGTATAATTATAATGGGAAAAAGCGTCCGTCGGTCTGTCAATCTGCATTCCCTCCCAACACTAAATTTTGTGCTATGAAATGAATTCGAACGAAGCATTTTTTGTTTGGAATTATCTCTGCTAGGACACTTCACTCGAAGCATTAATTTTTTCATTTGAACAAATTTTTGTTCAATATTTAATAGTTCAAAAAAAACTTAACTTGAAGGGAAATTTAAGGCATATATACATGCCGAAAATTGGGGTGGGTGGATTTGCTTCAACCAAGTGTTGTTGTAAAGAGTTCTCGATGTAGAACACTTAATTTAATTTTATGATTTGGTAATTTAATTAGCTTTTTTTCAACAATTACAAAATACTTAGTTCCTGTGGGAGAAATTCAACCCTTTTTTACGAAACTACTAGCAATAAAAATCTTGTATTATTGTAACTTTTTCAGCGTTTTTAGCTCAAAAGAAAAAACAGGTTTTTGAAACAGTTTTTTAAGTTCAAAATACGTACACGAAATTCCGACTAGAACCTAATTTCCTCTCTACATCCAACAAATTTCTAAATGGCTAGATATCTTTGTCTTTCTCGTTTAGCTTGGTTTTTTCAAATCTATATACCTTTTAACAGTCACTTTCATCAACTAGATATTATTTTTTTAAAACAATCTTGATTGCGCAAAAAAAGAAATAAATTAAAAAATACTTAAACTAGCCACACATATGTCAAAGCTTTTACACGTTTTTGCGCATGCGCAAGCTAACGAGTTTAATGTGGAGATAAAATGAGGCTCCGAAATCAAAAAATAAGGTCATATACTCGTTAAATTATGTTTAAAATGCTGTAATAAGATCCGCTTTTTTGACCATGTTTTCAGTGCTTATACATCGAGTTTTTACATAACAAATTTTAGTGATTATACACATAGAGGAAGCATCCTATGGATGTATATTCACTAAAATCTGTGAGCTTACAATCAATAAAGAGGTAAAGATAGTTTTTCTTAATCCTTAATGATCTCTTTAAAATCACAAACGTGAAAATAAGTGGATACAGTTATCGGCATTAAAAACGAATAAAGTATTAAACGAAATAAATGTATTAGTAAGTATAGGTATTGAATTTTTTACAACATGAGACCAAATGTGACATAGTTTAACTGAGTGAAATACATTATACGATGTTTGTTTTTATGTGGATAAAACTTTTTCATAAATTCTTGCATGTACCGGAGCCTTTAGAAGATTGATCGTTTTTATGCTGGTGAATAAACAATATTCTGCATAAGCCTTTTCAGACGTGGCATATTTCTTCCTACAAAGTTTCTATGTAATAATTGATGGTTGATAAAATATAAAAGTGCATACATATGAATCATGAATCTATCTTTCAAGTGTATTATAAATCTATAGTTTTAAGTTATTGCAACCCATGTATAGGAAAAAAAGTACTCTTACAGATGCAATCCAATAGTATTTTTATGAATAAAAGAGAAATTAACATAAAGTCTAGGTTTTATTAATTAGTTTTGTGGTAAACACAGTGCACATAATTCTGAATTAATTACTTGAAATATCCACACTAACAAACATGTACACATGTAATAATGGATAAACAAATCCATATTTTCTATATTACATCAAAACAATGTTTTTACAGTAGATATGAAAAAGGAGGGTTTTCTTCTTTATCATATATATATATATATATATATATATATATATATATATATATATATATATTATCGCTTGAAAAGAATAGTGACACAACTAAAAAAATACCGAAAATGAGATTTTTAATTGATAATACTTTAAAAAAATTGATCTTTTATATGGAATAAAGAACCAAGTCCTAGATAGCAAAGTTGCCCGTAGATAGCAAGTGTCTTTTCAGAATGAAAATAAAGCGCAATTTTTTTTTTTTTTTTTTTGTTGAACAGAGGCCTCATTTTGTGTTTCGACTGCTGCGTGGGTAAGTACTGCCAATTTTATTGAAAAAAGGCACAACTCCAATTTGGTCCTAAGTGATATAGTCCCTTATAGAGACTCATTTTGTGTTGCGTCTGTATTGCTGTTAATGTAGGATTTTTCCATGAAATTTTATTATGGACAATAGAGACATATTTGGAGTTGTTGTTACAATTTTTTAAGACCTATTCAGGGTTATTACACTATTCCTCAAGCTGTTGTTTCAGAAAAAATTGTTGTTTTTATTCGAAAGAGACACAACTCAAAGACTAATAAATTTGATTAAAATTTCTAGGAACCCTGAAAGGGTAGCACAAAAACTGCATGAAATAAACAAAAATAATAGTATTAACTATTGTTAAGGGGCATTACAATAATCAGGAATTTTTATGAATAAAACAGCAATAAATTACATACTGCAACAATTTAAAAACTGGTCTTCTGAAAAAGTTGCTTTTTTGAGTTGTGTCACTTGTCACTATTCTTTTCAAGTAACGATATATATATATATATATATAACTCAATTGTGCTTTTAATTTCTTTTCAATCCTACATACACTGTAAAAATAATTTTGTTAAAATATAGAAAGGAAACCGCGCGCGAGTGTTTTAGGAAATTTACGAAGAACTTGTTTCAAATCAAGTATCAAGTTTCTTGATTACAGTTTCTTTATAAAATTCTTATTTTTGCGCGTTCTGTACAACTACGGAGAAAGAACTGTTAAGTTACGTAAAACTGAACACTTGAGATCAGTTACTATTAGTTTAAAAATTGTCAAGAAGTGCATTATATATTGTTGGCGTAACGGTTTATTTCAAGCTCTAGTGATCAGCTTAGACCTCGGCGGCCAGTCTTCCCAACTTCGAAAGCATCTTTGGCAGAGCTTCTAAGGCAGAGGAATCGCAGAAACGTGGGTTGACTGAGCTTAACACGAAACAGTAACTCAGCGCACTCACAGATGGCGCCAACACTGCGGCACTTTATTTGATACTATAACTTTCAGAATGTTCTGTTTTTTATTCTCTGTAACTTCCTTTTTTATAAACACTTTGTAGTTTCTGGTTTTAGTTCACTGTAGTTTTACGTCAGACTCTGGATAAATGATTTCCAGTAGATTCTCATGTATTTTCAGTCAAAATGTTTTCACAGTGTACTACTTAGATATATTTCAAATGTACAAATAGCAATATTAATCCAATTCATAAATTAACTTGAAGAAAAATTTAAAATACACTATTTTATCAATAATATAATTCCGGCATTCCATTTATAATCTCACGTAGCTGATTTTTTTTGAACATCGATTTTCGACCACTGCATTTTTTTATCAGTATATGTGACATTTTCATTTAAAAAATTGAATAGATGTGTTCATTTTCCCCCTTTTTTTCATTTTAAGAGAACTTTTCTCCGTCTAACCAGTTTGAATGATTAATGTGCTTTCTTTTAAAGAAACTTTCATTCAGTTGTGTTACGTGAGTAAGAGTGTTAATGGGGAACTTTCTCAATTGGAAAAAGTTGTATTAAAAAAGTATTTCAAATTACTAATAAAAAAAGCAGTTTAGACGATGGTACGTTCTTAAAAATTGAGCAACGTTTGAACGATTTCACTTCTTTTAAGCAACAGTTCATTATATTTATATTTCGTAATTTGAATGTAATTAATCAACAACTTTTGTTTTTTATGAAAACATTACGAGTAAAGTTGGGTTACATATTTTAAAGTGTTTAGTTACGTGCAGGATGGGGCAGAAGTAATGACCTGGTTTTGACGGGGTATAAAAAAAAAAAACTAATACAATTTGAGACTTGAAACTGTTTTTTTTTTTTAAAATCTGTATATAATCCCATTTTTTTACATTGTTTTGAATACCATTTCAGCAAGATGGCTGCCTTCAGCCCCAATACACTAATGCAGTCCATTTCTGAAGTTTTGGGAAACTTTTCTCCACATTTCAAAGGGTATGGCGGATATTTCCTCAATGTTTCGACCCTTCAGCTCTTCTAAAGTATGGGGGTGATGTTTCCAAACATGCTCCTTTAAATAACCCCACAAAAAAGCATAGGGACCATAACAATCCGCGAGGTATTGAAATGCACACAAAGATGCAGTTTATTATCTTTGCGTGGAAAAATGGACTGCATCAGTGTATTGCTGTTGAAGGCCGCCTTCTTGCTGAAATGGTATTCAAAACTTAATGTAAAAAAAGTGATTATATACAGATAAAAATGTAAAAAGTTTTAAGTCTCAGATTGTATTAGTTTTTTTTAAACCCACTCAAATCCGGGTCATTACTTCTGCCCCACTCTGTATTTCAACTCATTTTATCACACTGGCTTTTCAAAGAACATCTACAAAATAGCTACTGGAATACATAATGTATTTGTTGTGAATATTTCTGCAATCGAAACCTGTAGGGATACGTTATCATGAGTTATGTCTTTTCTATGTTAAGATATATTCTGCTATTTTAAGCGCAAATGAGTAAATTTTCTCAAGTATTAACAGGGTAGAGTCTTTAGTGGGAAAGCAGCGCCCTTGTCATAGAAAGGTTTGCAAAGAAAAAATCCATTATTTGCTGTGTAAATGACGATATGTCATACATGCCGCTAGCTATTCCACCAAATTTTTGTATCCTATTTTAACCAGACTTTAAAGAAAATGAAGTATTTTACTGTTGTTAAAAATGTGTAGTAACTATATTTTCTACAACATAGAATTATTATTTTTTAAACTTTTGGTTATATGTAGTCCATTTAGGTTTAATATGGTTCAGAAAATATAATAACAATAACAATAGACGTTGTACACATTAGAAACAGATTACGCTACAAGGCTGTGTTGGACTACTCTAGCTGTATAGTTTTAAAATCTCTGGATTATCCACTTCCAAATGTACTTGATAGAATTCAAGTACAATGTATAGTTCAGGAAATATAGCACATTGAGATTGTGTCCATCTTTTTGAATCTCCCTATATAATTTGCCAACGAAAGAATGTTACAATGACACATAGCTGCAGATATCAATGTTTTACTAATGAAACGTTTTGTGAAATGATTGCTTCATTAGCCATTTTGTTAGAAAGGTATAGTATGACAAAATTCTTTACACACATTTTAAAGTATTTGAAAGAAAAATACCTAGAAAGCTTGTGGCTGAGACTAAGGCTCCTAAAAATGTAGCAAAGTTAAAGAAAGGAACGTTGAACACATGAAAACCAATTATGAAGTTTATCAATTACAAACAAGAAGTGCTATTTGTAGAAAATTCACTATCAAGATGGCAAATTTTCTTAGAATTGAGTGTTCTTTGAAATAAACTTTGTTGTAATATTCGAAAGCACGCTATGTTCTGAGGCATGTGCATAAATAATGTGACAACTTATCAAATTTGTTTCCATCCTTTCCAGGAATAATTTATTTCTCTTTTCTTCTAGCAAACGTTGAACACACTTAATCGCTCCACTTTATCTTCCACTGAGTCTTCATCTTCACTTCAGCCATAAATCCAGTTACATCAAACAGCACTCCAGAGACGCAAACAGGGAAACCACTCATATCAAAGCTTTACTGAGAGGAAAATTGTCAGGAAAAGAAGACTGATAAATCTATTTGAACAGAAGTTCCTTAATTTATAATGTTTATGCATATTACTATGTTACGCTGCTGTACTATTAAGAGAAAGTTTTTGAATACATGATGTTTTTGGACCTGAGTAAATAAGTAATTGCTCACTTATTACGATAGATGAGCAAAATATTGGTTATAGTTGTTTTAGAAGGGGGAATGGAGGTAAACCGAATAGTTCGCTAATCCCATTCCAAAATATGGGCTATATTGCCGAAATGTCTTGCTGTATATTATTCTGAATTGTAAATAAATAAAAGTTAGTGCCATGAGTTATGAAATTAATTTTGCATACTTTATTGCAATGCAATCGTGCGTTAAAATAGACAAATATAATAAAAAGCTTCCAATGAATGTTTTTATGAATTTTAGAATTAATAAAAATAAAATAGCGAATTATCTCCTACGCTTATATATATTCCATACATGTGCATGATATTTTATCACATTTATGGAGATATGTCTCAATTCAAAATGGACTTTGTTCAAAACAATCCTCAAGAAATTTTGTCAATTTGAAAAATATTTTAAAGTGTTTTATATCAACATTCTACAACATTTTTTGAAACGGTTATTCGATAACCATGTTAAATTTTACAATTGGAGAAAAAAACGGAGGAACTTTTTTGTATCCTTTAGGCATAAAATAGTTTTTTTAAAAAGCTAGTTTTAGTCCCACTACAAGACATGTTTAAGTTGAAGAAAGTAACCATGTTGCAAAGAACTATCGACGCTGGTAAAAAACAGAAACATGCAATGCTTACAAAAACATTTGTCAAATCAGCATTGCAACGATGTATACTTGTACGAAAAACACCTAGTTATTCGGTTGTTTAAATAATGATCAGAACTTCCTTGTTTTTGTTTTTTTTTTTTTTACTTGTATATGGAAGACGCTAAATGCACAACTGAATATATATGTAAGGTTTTAAAAATGCTTAAACTGTACAATAGCGGAAATTTGTTTTCAATAAGGCAGGGGTGTCACCCACCCCTAGAGCGATGGGCACACTACCCTAAAAAACCCCGAAATTATGCTTCAAAGTGGCCTAACAGTCGGTCCTGTCACCATAACCACCTAAAAACACCCTCAAAAATTTCAATATGCGCAAGCCCCTCCCCCCCCCCCTGATGGGCACCCCTGAATACGGCTCTTCGTACGTGACGTGATAAATAAAGACAGTTTTCAGTGGAATCTAACTAACTTAAATTACCACTTCATAATTAGTTGGTTGTACTACATTTAAGTAATACATCATACATAATTATGAAGTATTTCTAAGTGTATGAACTGATATTAGAGCTTAAGCCAACAATGTACTTTTCGCTCATACTTGTTTAACCTCAAACTATATATTTCGTTCCATTTTTATCCAAATGATGCACACATCCCGTATAAGCTCACACGCTTATATCGAAGAAAAATCAATTTTAGTATGTAAAAGCTTCTCGATAAAGGCACTTCTTTCTTAATTAGGAAAAGACATTAATCAAACATTTTTTCTGACGATAAAAATACTTGAAAAAATTATAATAATCATTCAAATATTTTTAATTAGTTTCATTACCATAACGGTAAACTTTAAAAGGAAGAAACATTAAATTTATTGTATAAAAAAATATTTGCTTAAATTATGGATTATTTGAATTTTTATTAGTTGCAAACAATAATTTAAGTTCAAATAAAAAGTCCGATGTCACCCACAATAAATATTTTCAAAATCCCATATAATATACTCTCGCCAGTTGGCGAGGTTGTAATTTTTCTAGGTAAAATTTAAACTAACTGAAAAGTCGAATTTATCACAGCAAATAAGGTGGCATTTTAAGATATTGATTATCGAAGACGAAACAGGGAAATTTGCCTTTCGTCGCGTCAAAGTTATTTATGCATAAGGAAATATAGCAGTACATGTGATGTTAATCATCACATCAGTAAGGATATAATTTACTAATACATGAGATAGGCGTATGTCAAACAAATGTCTTTAGTCTATGGATGCTTTTAAAATTACATAAGTTAAAGGACTGGTATTAAAGACAAGTTATCGACATAATCATCTTTACATTAGTTGCTTAAAATATTATGTATTTTTTTTATTGATTTTTTCTTTCTCTTCTTCCTCCTTCTTTGTGTACTTTTGGGCTTAAAAATGTCTTATTGTATAGAAGTACGTAGCTCACTTAATGATTTAGAGATTATTTTCCTTACATAATTATAAAGTCAAAAGTCCCTCGCATGAAGTTTTGACTAGTGAGGAAATGATAAAATTAACATTATTAGCTTCTGAAACTTGTACCCACGATTAAAAGTAAAAAAAAGAAGTCATAATTAAAAGAAACAAATAAATGAATAGATACAAACAAGATATACCAAAATATATTTTTTCCGAAATTAAAACACCCATTAACACATTTTTATTAGTATTTAGCAAGTCTTAAAAAAATAATCTGCTCAAGAGTTTTTACACTGCATAATAACAGCGAAAAATATGCTTCTGAAGTTGTTTATAATACAACATGTGGCATAATATTTAATACATATTACATAAATATTTGCTAGTTTTGACATATTTAAGAATGCTTACACTTATCAAGCAGCTCGTGCAAAGGTTTACTTTACATAATTCAGAATAATTTCCCTCAGTTATATAATGATTTTATGAGTATGAAAGTAACGTGTTTGGAATCTAACGGTTAGTCACTTAATAGCGACTTAGATGTAGACATGAACATTAGAGTAAAAACGTTTTTTGCTATTTATTATTGGAAACAAGAAAAATATGTAAGACTAACATAATTTACTTGTCTAAACAACAAACGTTTTATAGAAAATAAACCCAAATGAAAAAAAAATCAGTTTAAAATTTTCAAAATGCACAAACAAAAAAGTAGTAAATGCAAAAACTCCTGTGTCATTCCTTAAGAAGTTTATTAAACCATATATTCCACAACTTATGTATAGCATACTAAACAATTGGTAGATAATGTGTGGGCCTAATAAACAGCGTATTTGTCTCCTGAGTATGAAGATTCATAAATCTTATTCTTTATATCCATCAAATTTCAGCCTGACAGAATGACTGTGAAAGCACTATTCAGAATTCAGTAGTCCTACGCCAAACGAATGATTGTATCATCATCCGTTAAAATTGTTCTGCCATATAACTCTTAGTACATTATGATCTTGATTTATGCAGAGTAGGATTGCTCATCTGAGTTACATTATAAATCATTCAAATACTGAAGCAAGTTCACCACATTTGGTAAATGAAGGATAAATGACATTAGATGACGGCATAGCAAATAGTGATATTATGGGTATGATATTTTGGATTAACCATTTGTACTAAGCTTTGTGTTTTTATACTTAACTGATACATCCCTAATACGTTTCCTCTGCATAATTTATAGTAGTGTATCAAAAATCCTTACATCGATTACAAATCTGCTTAGGAAAAGAGCACTTGAGACCTAGAAGGTAGTAATAGATTTTTGATGGTATCTGTCATAGATTAAGAATTAAGTTAGAACGCGAGTTCCTTTGTATTCAAGATAGAAATCGGCGATCAGCAGCAAATCTTATGTTCAAAAATAAGGAGGTTCAGCATATGCTTCATTTATCGCCATGGCGATGAAATTAAACTAACTGTGTTTAAACATGCGAGAACGTCATTGTTAAAATACCACGTTTGGCTGAAATGCGGACCGTTACGCTTGCCAAATGATCACGTGATTGTGACAAACTATCATTAATTTTTAAGCAGACCTCATTATTTTTAATACATGGTTGTGTATGTGATAAAATATACAAAAATATATTTTTTAAAAGCCTTTTTTTTTCATCTCTTGTCTTTTCGACTATCCTTTATTCGGTTTGAAGAAATTGCACGCGTAATTTCTTCAAAAATATATGATTTTTTTAAAAATATATTTCTTAATGGTGTTTGTACACTATGGAAGAAACTGCCTTTTATTTTTTGTGTTATTGGAATGTTTAGCAATACTTATTATACCTGATTGTACGAACTTATTTGAAATGAATTTCTTTATATTTCAGGTCAAAGAATGTTGATATAAAAACATTTACTTTTTATTCATCATTATTTAAACATACATCCATGTGTATCAGTGACTGTGTGCATTGGATTCTATTTATTTATGAACACGTAGCAATTGAAAATAACAGTAAAATGTTTGCAGTAATATCTCCGAAGTCAGGAACTTTATAGATTTTCTGGTGTTCATTAGAGTCAAAATTTCGTATTACGACATTCCAGTTTCTTTGAAAAGCTTCATTAATCACATTCATGGTACCCTTTTATGCTATCATCTAATAATGTCTTTCAGGAGTTGTGCTGTATATAATGTCTTATTTTTTCTTATGATTATTTATCTACTTTTTTTAAAGAAAGACTTAAAAAGAAATACATCACAAATAGAAAGAAAAATCGTCTTAAAGTTTTGACGTTTTTGAAAAATAGCTCTATTTTGACAGATATACCATATTTCATTTCCCCAAAAAGAATCTAAATTTTCCCAGCATTAGCTTCTCTTAATACGTAGTACTATTTCCCTCAGTGATTTTAAGGTCAAAGGAGAAAACTATATAAGAATACACTGTAATAAACTTTGATGTCAGTACGTGTTTCTTAAAAACATATTACATAGAAAACGTACTAGTTCAGTATGTGTATAAAGTTTAACGAGACAAAATAATTAGAGGGAATCTGCGAATAACCATTGAAAAAAACGAAGATTATTGTTAATTTTATAAAATGTATGTACACACTTGAAATCGTCAACATTGAATATGTATATATATATATATCGATTTTTTATTAACTTATATCTTTTATTCGGGTAGCTCAGTGACTCCCAACCTTTTTTTTTTTTTTTTTTGTCGCGGCAGACTTAACGATTTCAAAATTTGGGAGCACACAAAGAAAAAGAAAAGCTCAAACGGGTCACATAAGTTTAATAAGGTCACAGTTATCGAAGATAAAAACAGTTAAAAATATAGTATTTAAGTGTAAAAGCAAGTTTTCTTTTACAGTGTACTTTTGTTTAATTTAAACAAACTTTACTCCTAATTTAAAAAAAAACATGATTATTGCATATACATTTCTAAAATTTGGCGGCACACTTTAAGAGTTTGGCGCCACGGTGGCTGAGAATCACTGGTTTAGTTTTCTAACGATACCAAAACTTTGGATATTTTTAGAGTTACATGGGTTTTTGGAGTCGCTTAGTACACCAGAGGAAAACTTGTCTTCAATTCGAAGGAATTAGGTTTTGTAACACATCAGTTTGTTCAAACAGTGATTACAAAGGAACTAACTTGTTTATCATAATAATTTTCGTAATGTAATAATCCACACACCATTAAGATTGTTTTAGATGTGCACTTTATATTATCAGTTGAAATATTTTTTAAATGAACATTTAAATGTAAAATTTCTCCAAAGATCTAGATTTTTTTGTATTTCTTGTGTTAAAACTCGTTGAAAAAAAAGAAACTATTCGTTCACGAAACAAGAAGTAAACACCAAACCGTCACAGTATTATTGCTGTTACTACATAATATTCTCTCAAAACTCATTAAAAGTGCCAGTAAAACTGTTGAGAAATCCCAATAAATAACCGACTAAATCTTAATTGACTAATTAATAAACGAGTAAATTTGTCTTGACAACAAATAGTTTTATCATCGACGAAAGACATAATGTGGAAAATTTAGGTAAAGTAAGCTTGACGCCAGTATGTCAACAAAGCGACGATTGTCCCCAAATCATCAGCAAATGTCTGCAAAATCACATACGAGGACGACACATTTGTCGGCAGAATACACTTATGCTATAATGTGTTATATAGTCTGCATATATTCTGTTTTTGTATACAAATAGACATATTCAGTTTAAGTATAAATAAAAAGTGTGTGTATCCTATGTTTGCTGATTGTTTTATTTTATTTTTGTCTAACATTTTATGTCTTTGAAGTACTGTAGTAAACCATAAGTTATGTAATCTTTTATGGTTCATTAATTTAAATTGCTGAAGTCCACCATAATTATCAAATTACTATATTATGAACTGTAATATAGTAGAGAATTACCTATTAATATATGAACTATATTGCGTAATTTTCCATAACGGTGTTATGTTAACTGAGAATGGTAGTTTTATATCATCAACTTTTATTCAATCACTCAATGTTATTGAGGGTCACTGAAAGATTCTATGTTTTGGAAGCTTTTCAGTAATCAAAAGCTTTGAGCATTGTCGGACAATCAGAGTATCAATGGTTAAGCGTTTTTTTATGAGTACTAAGCTAGCAAAATGGCTCCTTTGAGTGCATTTTTCCTGTTTCAGCTTCTGCAATAAACAAGAACTAGAAGAAGAGTAAATCTTTACGGGGGCCTTTATTGCATTTTGTAACGTAGGTTTAGGGAACGTGCTGATATTTTTGGCATGATTTGAATGAATATTTACATTTATTGCAGTTAGTTGAAGTTCTTATGCATATATTTTAGCAAGGTTTTGTACGATTAAAAGGATACTTCACTTTATTTTAAGCTAAAAGGTTCAGACAGAGCATATCACTAATAAGTAATGTTTTCAATAAATAAATAAATAAATAAAATTTAAAATAATGTACTCTTCCTATTGAATGATTTTAACAGATAAATGTACCAGAACGTGATACCAATTAATTTATCTGCACTGGTAATAGCAAACATGATTTTGAAAGAGCTAAGGTTTATTAATGTGGCTGAAAATGCGTCATCGTTCAACAAGTTAATCGTCGAAAATTTAGTTTATGTCCAAAATTTAGAGTCTGTATTTCAGAACGTGGTTAATTCCACCTTGTCTTGTTTCATGCAAATATTGTGATGTTTAACGGAATAAAGAAATTACATAATATAGTCTCTGGAAATTCAATAACTAAAAGCAATAATGTTTAAACTTAATTGTTGAGTATTTTTACTTAGCCAGCCGACATTATGTCACAATGTTTTGTAAGTACTGATACTTTACAAATTTTATTAAGTACATTTTTACAAGTAACTAAAAATTAGAGAACTTACTGATTTAACTCGCGAGAGCTCGCGCGGGGTCGTAAACGACCCCAGCAGTTTTTGTTTCCAATTCTTAGAATTTCATGGACAGATAAAGGAACCAACCTTTTAGTAGCTGTCTTTGTGTTCGTGATTGACAAGTGGGTGTTGCTAAAATTTCGTTTTTTCCTTTCAATACCTTTAAACTAAGGGGCTTTCTGAGAATGGGGTCGTTTTTGACCCCACGCGAGTCCTGACGTCAGTGAAATTCTCAGAAGGGAACAGGTGTTCAGGATTAGTTCCAATGCATTTATTCGAAGAATTTCGAAAATGTTTGCGAAAAGGAAGTAGCTTCCATCAACCTTGATTCTAGGGACGATTTTTTCCTGTACAAGCATACCGTTGGATTGGAAATGATCAGATTGGAATGATCAGTCCTTTCTCAAAAAAAGGGGTTTATTATTATTTTTTTTGCTTTTCGCAATTCCAATAGTCTTCTGAAAATAAAAAAAAATGCCGACTCCATACGAGCAGGAGATGGAGCGCCTCCGCAAATTACTAGAAGATGTTGAAAGTGATGAGGATGTTGTTTCAGAGGATGAATGTTTTAGCGACAAAGAGAACTTTAGTGATCATAATAGCGAAAGTGAATTTTCTGGAAGTGAAGATATAGATGAACCTACAACAGACGATATTTTTGTTGGAAGAGACAAAGAAACTGTATGGAACAAGACAAAATTTCGAACTAATATTCGTACACCAGCTCGAAATATAATTACTCATCTTCCTGGACCTAAAGGGAACGCAAGAAACGTTAGTGATGTCTACGATAGCTGGAGCATTTTCTTCAATGATCTAATTATAAACCAAATAGTTGAGTGCACGAACATTTTTATTCGCGACATTTCTAAAAATTATTCAAGAGTGAGGGATGCAAAATGCACAGATCCAGTTGAAATCAAAGCTTTGATTGGGTTATTATACTTAGCAGGTCTTCACAAATCTTCGCATCTCAATGTGAGAGACTTATGGGCAACTGACGGAACTGGAGTTGAGATATTTCGTTGTGTAATGCCGTATAACCGTTTTCTATTTTTGATGAGGTGTTTACGTTTCGACGATATACATACGAGAGATTCAAGGAAACGAAATGAGAAACTGGCTGCAATAAATGACATTTTTGAAGCTTTCAATGCAAATTGCAAGGAAAATTACACTCTAGGGGAATATGTGACTATTGACGAGAAACTGGAGCCATTTCGGGGTCGTTGTGCCTTTAGGCAATACATACCAAACAAACCCGCGAAATATGGAATAAAAATATTTGCACTTGTCGATGCAAGAACTTTTTATACATCTTCCATGGAAATCTACTGTGGGAAAAATACCAAAAAACAGTTCAAGCCGATTGATGTTGTAAAAAGACTTGTAGAACCTCTATACAACACTGGTCGAAACCTTACCACAGACAACTGGTATACTAGTTATCCCTTGGCTAAACATTTACTTTCCAAAAATCTCACCATTGTGGGAACTATAAGAAAAAATAAAAAAGAAATCCCTGCAGAGTTTGTAAACACGAAGAAACGGGAAATACATTCTTCAGTATTTGGATTCCAGAAAGATTGTACTATAGTGTCATATGTTCCAAAGAAAGGAAAATGTGTTTTGTTGTTGTCAACGATGCATAACGATGACACTATAGATGAGGAAACTGGAGAGAAAAAGAAACCAGAGATAATTACTTTCTATAACATGACGAAAGGTGCTGTGGACGTCGTTGATCAAATGGCCGCATCGTACACCACGGCAAGGATAACGAATCGGTGGCCTATGGTAGTATTTTTTTCCATATTGAATGTTGCTGCCATAAACGCACGGATAACATTGTTATCGAAAAAGCAGCCACCTCTGGAGTATAAAAGCCGAAGGATGTTCCTAAAAAAACTAGCATTGAGTTTGATTGAAGAAAAAAGAACAAAATCTCTTGCTACTGAAGAAGAACCTCCGAAAAAAAAGTCTAAAATTTCTGGAAGAAGCAGATGTGCTTTGTGTCCAAGAAACAAGGACAAAAAATGCCAGCAGATTTGCTCATTATGCAAAAATTATACTTGTAAGGAGCATCAAACCATTGTTTGTAACAACTGTAAGTAAGTTTCATATGCATTCTTTTCTGTACGAGTTTTGCATAATAGTTTTTATTGAATGACGATGAAAATGCTGTGTAAATGTACTTTGCATTTTTCAATAAAGAAGTAATTTCGTAAAAATATTTTTACATACATTTGCTAAGCTCTTTTTTTTTCCATGCCGTGCTGAACGGAAAAGAACAAAAAGATCGCGCATACTCATTAAAAAAAATTTTTTTCATCAATGTAAACGAAAAAAAAACATTGTAAATACTTCTGAAAAAATAATTAAATAAATTAACTAAAAAATCTTTAAGAAAGCAGAAGAAAAAAAGAAATAAAATGATGGGGTCGTTTTCGACCCCGCGCGAGTACTCGTGTGACAAATAGAGGCGCGAGTTTTCGCGGGTTAAACCTCTACAGTTTTTAGCTTTATTGTTCTCAGAAAAATTTTGTTGCAACCGTTTGAGTCCAAGGAGCGTGATCGAGCTGTTTAGATTTTATGTCGAGAAAACCCAGCACATTTCGGACATTCTAGGCAACTGACGATGCGTTACTGATTGTCGAAGTCGCACGCTCAGATTTACTGACGCAAGTCCATCGCATAGCTCCTTTTAATGTAAATAATACATTTTACAATAGGTAGAATAAGTTCATCGATATAAAATAAACGAAGCGCTATCGCGCCGCTTGGTATTTCTCAACATTTAAAAAAGAAAAAAAAAAAAAAAAACAAGCGCTGTCGCGCTGCTTGGGAACTTTTGTACTCATTCAGAGAAAGCGCGGTTGCACTGTTTTGGATTCTTCGACAGTGTTTGCAATACCCCCTGGGACTTAAACGGTTAAAAAGCAAACTCATGTGCTATACTAAATTAAACATGAATGTATTCCTACTTACAATTCTACCATTAATTAATTCCTCTTATACCATGACAGCAAAACTGATATAAACACCTGCATTTCGTTTTTTTTTCAAAAATGTGTATTAATTACTTTTTAATTACTAATTAGAATGCTGCATTTAATAATACAAGTTTTCAGCGAGCTTAATTGGCATGATTTAGTGATGTTTTTAAACAAACGTTTTTTGAACAAAGCATTTAAACATTATTTATTATGTGAAATTGCATACCGGTAGAATCCAATAGATTTACGTGAGAAATACAAAAACTTAATTCATTTCTTATACACTTACATTTATCAAAAACGTTTCTTTCTAAAATATACTCAGTTGCTAGTCAAAATGATCTTGTTTGTGAAGTTTACAAGCTATTTTGAAGATAAAAACTTGGCAGAAATTCCACGAATACAAGCTTATTTGTCAAACTGAAGTTATATCATATTAAAAAGTCTAATAAACCTAAGCAAGAATCGTTTCTGAAATATTTATTACAGCTAACATTTCTAAAAGACTTTCCTTTCTTTCAAGAAAATGCGCTGAAAATGAGATTTATACAACAGAAATTGGTAATATTTTTCATAATTTGAGAAATAGTTCCGCACACGACAGCAAGACTCATTTTTCACATTTGTCTTAATAATGCAGCTTTTCTTCAGGTTTCGAGTCTTTTGTGGACCTGGAATTTGCTATAATAGCGACCACCTTTTGAGAAAATTTATCTTTAATGCGAAAAGAAACGATAAGTTTCAGATAAAATATTGAAAACTATCTACTTTGTGCTATTTATTTGATTTTCATATTAAGTTTAAGCAGCTTAAATTAATTTTGATAATATCATACTAAAACTAACTACAAAGGCAGGTATTTTAATTTTAAATGACAACCGATTTTAGAGCATGTAATGTAAATAAAATAATTAAGCAGTGAATTTGAGTATAATGAAACAATGTCAGTCAACAGTTTTGTATATTGATAGTCGATTTCCCCTTTAAACTGGCTGTAGCCAGGATCAGGTGAAAATTTTGAACTGATGTTAGTCGTAATTGAGAAAAGAAGGCAGCATAAGGGACAAAATTAATTGATTGAAACGTAAAATATAATAATTTTAAGTCAACTACTGACATTTATAAAATGCAAGTGACCTTTTAAATTCGTCCCGCCTACCAATTTGTATCCGTTATCAACTACCAACGTTAGTGGGAATCATCTAATTCGTACTTATCTTTTATTCTCTTTTAAGGTCGTTAATCGAACAACTCGTTTCTATTTGTATATTTGATTTAATACGTAGGTTGTTAAGTTTAAAGAGTTGCACAAAAAAGATCCTGAGGTAAATAACTAGTTTATACAATGGAAATTTAACTATTTATACTTCATTCTTTATGCTTTCAGATGAACTAGACACAAGTTTTATTGCGAAAATGTTCTTTTACCTTGTTCTGAGATTACATTCAAAACAGTTCAAAAAATTACTTTCTCATTTGCAACAGGAATTTAAATTTTTTTATCCAAAAAACAATACATCAAAAACTAAAACCCTTTCCCCCAAAACTTGATAGTTTATTTTTAATCTTCACTTTTTGTTCCATAAAGTAAAAACAAAAACGTTATAATATGTCGTAACAGAAAGATGGGGGGTTACAATGTAATAGGCATTTTTACGACCAGCGGCGACAGTCCGTCTGGACCAACAATAGCTGGAGAGATTTTCTCAACAAAGGCCCATTGGAGGGATAAGATAAATATAAATTTTATAACACAAGATGGCGGAGGAGGCAAGAACACCGTGAGAACACCAGAAGCAAAACGCTCTGATTGCGTGGATCTTCGTACCGCCCCACTGATAAACTCGCCAGCCAACGGCCGACGGGAAGCGCCCTGGTTGGGAGAAATCTAAGAAAAGATGGGAGGCCAATTGAGCCTGAATTGGTCAAGACCTCCCATCAAATCAGCAAGGGGCTTTTGGTGAATTAAAACCAAAAACATCATCAAAAAACATCTTCAGAGAACATCAGAGTTACATAAGAACTGCATCAGAGCATCATCAGATCTGGACAGAGGTGATCAGTTTTTCCCTGAAACCACTTCATCTTCCAAGGCAGAGATGGGCCCCTTCTGTACAATTTTTGATTGACAACATCTGCCGTCTATAAAATAGGCGCGGCAGGCCTCTTCTGCAAGAAGGACTATGATGATCACCATTCGCTTCCGGACGAGGAAGGATCGCCCACCGACACATATGGACTAAAATTCACAACAAGTGATGCCCGTTGGATCCGGACATGGTTCGTTCCCTGCACATTTCCTTTTCCTTTTTAATAGTAGTAGTCTCATGGGCCTAAGTTAATATCTATATAAGTGAATAAATTAATCTAGTTAACCAAAAAAAATTGTGTTTTATTGTCTATGCCACTTTGCGTATCACGCGCCCTGATGTCGTGAACCTGGCCGCGACATAATAACAATACGAAAATTTTTAGTGCAGCGACTTAACATGCAGGCAGAAACTGAGTGAATTTCGAGAGCTCAAAAGGTTTTTAATATGCAAAAAAAAAAAAAAGTTTCAAATAATTGATTTAAGAAATGATTGTAAATATATTTTTCTCTATGATTTATACATGCATTAAATGCTTTTCTTCAGTACTGTAAAGTGTTTTGTCTTATGTTCAGTGGTGGAGCCAGAGATTTTCCGACGGGGGTGCAAGCCTCCCCGACGGGGGGACAGTAGGTCCGTCATACAGGTGACTGGAAGATTCCCCCCCCCCCCGACTTTTAGACGTTTTTCGCTTTCTTTCACACTTTTGTTTTTGCTATAAATCTTTTCCATCTCTTAACTAAATTAGAAAAATAATACATATATATATATATATATATATATATATATATGTACAGTATAGGACCCCAAACTCGGATTCCCGAAATCCGGAAGAACCAAAATCGGGAACTTTTAAAAAAAATCGGCAGCTGGATAAAAAACAGCTTTTGTTTTTTGGGAAAAAAAATCGGGAAGTATTTTGCACCTTTTTTTTGAAAAAAGAAGGAAAATGAAATGTAATGAACATGTTGAAGATCGGAAATGTGCAGTTTTCAAAAAAGTTATTTCGCGATTTTCTGATAAGGGCTCGTTTTTGCGATTAGAGTGTTAATTATTGTTGTTTTAATTCTGAGTTAATATCATTAACTTTTTTATTTTTCTCGTAGTTTCATTATATTTATTTTTGTAAAATGAGCTCTTCGGGTGATACAGAACGTTCGCGAAATTGAAATTCGGCGTTTTTCGCATTTTCCCGATAGGCTGTTTTTTTACTGCATTTAAAAGTCTTTAGTAAGTGGCTAGAAAATATAAAATCCTATTAGAATTTGACGGAATTCTTTTCTTTTATTTCTTAATCAAAGAGGTTATTATAATATCGAGAAAAGTCTATATTTTTCGATGTTTTGCCGCGAATGTAAGCAGACTCCAACTTCGTTTTTTATGCTATATTTCGAGACTTATACGAGAGTATATGCGATAATAAAAAATGCTATACAGGAGCAAAATACTAATAAAAACTTCCAGAGCAAATTATATGTGCTCTGATGCTGCTTACAAAATTTTTTGAATGAGGATCAAAAATCCGGAAAATTCCGAAACTCGAAAAGATCGCGGCCCCGAGCGTTCCGGATTTTACGTCCCAAACTGTATACTAAATATAGCATGTAAAAAAGTCCAATCAAAATTCCCAACGTTCGAAAAGAAAGCAACAGATGGCTTCAGTGAAAAGAAATTTATGTACCTTCTGCGCAAAATTTAATATTAAAAAATGGTCATTGTGTGTACATTAATTCTTTAGGTCAGTTTTGATGGATACTGAATCACATGAAAGTTTTACCCAATTGATTTTACTCTGACCAACTAATATTTTTCATTTCACAAAATTTTCTTTTCAGATTTTAAGCCAATTTGAGTAGTCTGTGATAGAAAATCGATGTTGGCTCTAGCAGGAGGTCCCACTTTACTTCATGTCATTACTTCCCAAAATATAGTTTCAAGGCGCATAATACATAGAGCAATATCACTTATCTTCACCTTTTAGCAATAATACTAGTTTAGTAATAATAAAGCATGAACTATCCATCCGCGGCAAAAAACTAATCTCCCTCTTATCTCAAGCGGAAAATACATTACATACGTATACATTGGCATTTGCACCATTTTTGTACTTGCAAATAAACAGACTGCGATCTGCAATCATAAATAGAAAAAATAATAGAGCTCGTTTTAAAAAAAGAAATTAAATAGGACTGCTCGAACGATATAATTCTACCAATTGAAGGCGACTTGATTGAACTTGAAAGATAAATGTTGCCCGACAAGAGCTGACTACTGCGGTCTGGATTAAGCCCAGTTATTTTCAGGCTCCTATTCTTGTTGGAAAGATGAATCTCAATTCTACAATATTAATTGCAAAATTGCAAGTTAACGCTGTAAGTAAATCGATTTCAAAATTGTTTTTAACAGCCTCCCCCTCCCTTTTTCCCGCATTTTTCGAGGAAATAATTACAATAAGAACCTCAACCTTAATTGTTAGGTCCACTCACACTGAAATTTTTCGGCAAAATTATTCTGCACTCTGCGCACACGAAGAGCATGAGATATTGGAAAAATATTTGCGAAAAATATTAAACACCAACCTGCTATTATCATAACTCCGATGATAATAGGTTGCTCGGCACCGCAATGATCCACAATTGCCCCCACCCGGAAGTCAAGTATTGCTAAAGATTACATGAGTAACGAACTACAACTAAAATTTTCCTACTTTGGGTCAAATTTTCAGAGAGATGGTAAAAATCGCAAAGAAATTGCCCATATCTGAGCAAATGCTGTACTACGCCCAGGTCAGACAGTCATTCCCGATATGTTTTGCAGTTAAGGAAACAATATTATTTATAACAGTTGTAAATAGTTATGAGACTAATAATGCAGTAATGGCTTACTTGTAAACTTCGTTCGCTTTGCCATGCTAAAGTAGTTTAGTGGAGAATAAAGGGAAAGTTAAGGAACCCAGTTAAGGAAACAATATTATTTATAACAGTTGTAAATAGTTATGAGACTAATAATGCAGTAATGGCTTACTTGTAAACTTCGTTCGCTTTGCCATGCTAAAGTAGTTTAGTGGAGAATAAAAAGTACTAGTCTGTACAGCAGGAGAAGAACAGAAACACACTTGACAGATGTTTAAAAGACAGTGACTGCCGCAATGACTTCCTTTCATACCTTTCATTGCTACCCTACCCCTGCTGATGTCGTTTAGACCTTAATAACCCTCTCGTAGCCCGATGCTGACGCCTAGAAGACCAGTCATTAATACTAATTGTTAGAAATGACCAAGCTTTCTATCGACTGACAAAAATTTGAATGGTGAAATACACACAATTTTTCCCATGGCTCTGATTCTTCCATTGCCTTTGTCAAGAGCGGGCCGCAGGCTGGGAGTCGCATTGAGTTCTAGGAAAGATGGTATTTTCGAGATACTGAGGGACTCGGGTCAAATTGCAGGATATGTGGTCTAAAACGACGCAAAACTGTTTTACTTTTTTGTGAATTTTTTTTTTACGATTTCATCCTCGAAAGAAATGTTTATCATGTACGTCTAATGAGCTAATACAAAGAGATTCCCCGACGAACTATTAAAATTTCCCCGACAGGGGGGCAGCTGCCCCCCCCTGCCCCCTAGCTGGTGCCACCCCTGCTTATGTTCTTTATTTGCAAGATCTAGTTGATCTAGTTTTACTTGCAATTCCATTTCTTCACTCTTGATATAATATGTAGTATTGTATGGAAGTTAATTATTGATGATTAGGCTTCTGCGTAGTTATTTTTTTAGTCTCTCTCATGCATGTTTACAAAATGAATAAGTCCAGTAAATTTTGATATGAAATTGAATTGCCACTTAACTATGTTTTTTTTTTAAATTTCAACTTATTATTTATATTCACGTGGAATATTTGTTAGATAAATATTCTGCTTAGTGTAAAAAATTTTCAATGCATCAAACTATAGTATTCCTCTAAGCGGGTTCGACTGCACATAGATTCGTAATAAAGATCAAAACATTGAAAATGTTGTTTCTGTGATCCCGGATAATGTAATATGCCGTTTCTGTAATTTTCCGCGGCTTATTGGCTATTTCATTAAGCGGGCTCGACTGTACAACCTATTCATTATTTTAAGAATCAACAAAGGCAAATATACTTTAACCTTGATTACCACAAAACCATAAATTTAAGGACTTGATTCCCTTTTGCTCTTAACGCCTTATGCATAAATTGTGCGTATAAATCCTGAAAAAAACATACAAAGTTCCTTACCCAACACATCCAAGACATAGATATAGGGAGAACTGATTGGCAATTCTAGCTTCGACTAACGAGCTACAAAACAACTAGCCGAACAAGTTATGGTACTTTTCCTCTGGCCAAATGTATAAGAGTAATCATAATCCCAAAAGCCTTATTCGAAGAACTAATAGCTTTTTGTCATGGCTTTTAGCTCTTCAGAGCATTTGCAGGTGTATCTCTAACTGCTATTGCTGTTATTAATTTCGTAATAAACAAAAGAAAGAGGTTATCAACCGTTTACGTCTTTTGATTAGGTTCCTTCTTGTAGAATCTTCAGGATGTCCTTTTTCTTAGAAAAATCATTCTCTGCGACATTTTAACTACATAACACTTTTACAGAAAGACATTTTCGTATATAAGTCTAGTTTGCAATTATATAAATTAGGAACTTTTTCGAAAGATGTGACCTTACTAAATTTATTAAATGTTATTGATTCGCAAGCGTATGGCATTCACAAATACTACATTACAAACAAAATGCAATATATTTAGTAAAATTTTAAAATTTTTTTAGAAATAAATCAAATTTCTCATTATGTTATTATTTAAATTCCTTTTAATAAATATAATATTTCTCTATCGATTTGAAATGTCATGTCATTTATCAGATTTTATATCTTTTTGTATGCTTTACAAGATCCTTAAACTCGTACAGCTCTAAAGAACTTGAGAAATTTAAGTCCTTCCTTTAGTCCTGATGGGCCCAGACGTAAGGCTGTTGCGACCTTCCGCCTATCTACAGGACACGACTGCCTTGCCGCTCATTTGAAGCGACAACAATGAAAACAATGTATTTTGTTTTTAAACACATGTTCTCAAAGTTATAACACTCCATATTAGTTCATATGTTCATTTAAATGCCTTTTAAAAAGCCGTAAAACTATTATCTAGATTCAAAAACCGAAAAGAAAAGTTGTACGTTAAGTATATCAGTTCAAATAAATATAATTTATTAAGAAACAACTCAGATTAAGTACTGATTGCCAGGAACTTTAATTTTTCAGAAAATAATTAGAGGTCTCCAAGGACAATTCTTTCACTTTTTATATCAAAGAATTTTTTAAACACTCTTACTATAAAGTAATGAATAACTTTTAAATATTTTTCACCGGTGTTTCAAGAACAAGTTATTCAGCTGTCGCAAAATAAATCGTTTATCAGATTTTTCTACTTCCTTAAAAGTTATACGCATTTTTATTTCTAAAGCGCAATGTTTTATTTTGATCATATTATTTCTTCAAAAGATGAAATGAAACTATTTTTTTAAAAACAAAGAAGCCGTTATTTATTTAAAAACCAAATATTTAACAGATTACGTAATAAATTCCGTTTTGAACTAGATCTGTGTTAGAAAGCTTATGATTAAAACAACTGAAATTAAAAAGTTATTGAGAAGCGAGCTGCACAAGGTATTATTATCTAATGAAAACTGTTTGGATTACAATTCCGAAAAAGATATATCTGTATGGCATTATTTTAATACTTAGTTGACATTATGACATTATTTAAATAGGTACGCCATCTGGATTACGAAAAGTATGATGTATGGATCCCTTTAATTTCCGTAATACTTGTAGTTTAACTATAGCACATTCTTTGCCATAACTGCTAATCTTAGCTTGGTTTTTACTCAAGTTTTTGTGATGTATTATTAATGCAGATTTTTAAAAAAACGACCTGCGTTACCTGGAAAAAATTGAATCGACTTAAAAAAAACTAAATTTTCAAACATCTTCAACATAAATTAGAAAAAGTCACGCTATTTGTTATACTCATGATCGCATTACGGTTATACTCTGAAGCTTTATGGATGCATTCTTTAAAGCATATTAAAAATCTTAACTTTTTAAAATAACGACAAATTTTAATAAACGAAAATTTTTTACTATTTATTTTAAATAAACACTATCTCAAAATTCGTAATTTTTTTAAAACCACTTATTGAAATGTTGTCAAATTATGTATTTTATTAAACAGCATGCACTTTTCTTCAAAAGGAGCTTTTATACAAGTTTTTAGATGCATTAAAACTCGAATTAAAACATTTTAAAACCCTTACGCCAAGTGATTTAAAAAAACGCATTTTTTTTTAATTTCAAAAATTAAAAATTTTTTAACCCTAAAAGCTAAATTTAAAAATTATGTATGTATACAAACTTAAGATGACAAGGATTGTGATTTCTGAGAGTTTCATGAAAATCAAAAATAGTCAGATTAAGTGCCTTTGTTGGTTTGACTCTGTAAGGCATGAACGATTGAAAAAATAGAACATCATTTTTTTTTAAATCTAAACAATCTACCTGTAGTACTTTTTCTGATGTAATAAAACATGCTACGTTTTTTAGTTCCCTTGTTGTTTAATTTTAAGAATTACAGTAGAAACGTCTTTGGCCCAAAAATTGTATTAGATGTTGTGCTCAACAAAATGTTCCATAAAATACACTTTCTTTGTAGTGTCCTGAGAAATGAAAAATTCGTGTAAAACCTAAGCTATTAAAGAAATGACAAATATTTAAGCTTCCTTAAATTCGTTGATAACTAGATAAACACAAAAGCAACATTTGAAAAAATGTTAATATAATGAACATAAAAAGATTTACTTTGTTTATTGGACAAATGTCATACAAACTCTATGAGCAAGACATTAAATTTACTCGTTCTCTCGTAAAGTAATTTATTTAAACGACCATGAGGTGTCTTTTTGTTTAAAATGGCAGGCTTTAAACTTCAGTAACTCACTTATTCCTTAGGACATTCTGACAACGGAAGCTGTTAGACAAAATTCCTTCACACTATGTAAATCGCTAGGGACATTACGACTAGGTACATTTTGGAATGTTGTTCTGCTAGACATCTTTCAACACATTTATTTCTTTTTCTTTGAAAATTCTTTCCTTTATTCCCCTTTGTTTAAAACGTTTTGTTTAGTTTTGAATGTATCAGGAACATCTGTCTGTTGGTATAAATAAATATGCCGTGGGAGGAAAGTTTATGCAGTATAGTAAGTAAAAGAAACTTGTAATTCAAGAAAGGAAAAACAAATCTTTAAAATTTGGTTGGAGTGCAATCATATTTAAACGGAAAAAAGTTCGGCAAACTTTTACTTCATGCAAGACATTACAAATATCAATTTCACCTCAGTAATTAATAATAAAACCATACTGTTTCTCACGTCTGATTAGGAACTAAAAATAAGTGACTAAAAGTGATGTCATTTTGGCATTATCGCTCTTAGCGAATATATATTTTTTATTTCTAATGGGCTGCGTTATTTCTTTGTAAAATATAGGTATATATTTTAAAATATCTGTATTCTAAAATAACAAGAACCTATAGTAATAGAAACACATAACCTTCTAATTTCATTAGCAAATCATTAATGACATGTTTCAAATATTAATCAGTTAATTGTAAAACGCGATTGAACAACTATATGGAAAAAAATAACTATAAACAGTTGATGCATTTGCTTTCTATATTCAATAAGCGAACAAAACGTTTCCGTTCGAGGACATGACTTCAACGTACGTGCATATTAGCACATTGCCGATGCGGGTATATACAGTCCTTGGCCAAATTATTCGACGCATTGCAGAGTTTTCTTAATTACATATTGACACAGCCTGATGTGAAAGTTTTAACTATGTGGAAATGTTGTTTTTAACAATGTTCACATTAAATCATGAATGCATTTAGAACATCAAAACAAAATTGAAAGCAAAGAAAAATATTTTTGATCCCGCTGCATCATAAACATCCGTGGAAAAACTATATTTCACAAAATAATTTACTTGCTATGTAAGATAAAACCTGGTGAGATTGCGCAGTCGGAGATATGCACTTAAATTTCTGGGGGAAGGGTGTGAGTGCATTGCGATTTCGGGTAGTTGTACAGGCACAACAGCACAGTGTCTACTTAACTTCATAAGTTTTTTTTCGGAAAATGTATGACACAACGTCATTTTTATGTTTGATTTTCAAATGTAACGGTCCTGAATTTTCATTACTGTTCCTCTGTTTTCCATTCTGGCACTGAAAGACACTTTTTTAGCAAACGCTTTTTCAACTTTTCACAATTTTTAACTTGACCCTCAGGAAACTTCTCAAACAAGATATGATACAACAAACCTGTAACAAGAGATGGAGGGTTCTGGGGCGAAGCGGAAAGATTCCCAGTTATCCAAGAAAGACAGCAGTGGCTCTCTTTAGAAGTTTCACTGGACATGACTGTTTGCGAGACCATCTCTATAGAATCAGAGTGGTGGATTCTCCAGACTGTTCTTTGTGTGACTCGAATCTACTGATGACATTTGAACATTTAAAACAGTTGTGTTGCATTTACCCATTTTGAGAATATTGTTAAAAAGTACTGGAGAGCTCGTGAACAAATGGCATAAGCACAATGTTCGGCATTTGAAATCCTCATCAATCATCACTTTTCACAATTTACTTGCAGTTACTTTTAGTATAATCTGCTTATTATCAAAAGCCATTTCCCAAGAGTGTAAACCCTCCATGTGCGCAATTTCACCCGCCCTATAAGGAGAGAAGCGAAAAGTAGGCGTCTTAATTTTATTAGAGCTGTCGGTTTAAAATATGGCGTAGCGACAAAATAGTGATAGAAATGCATGCAGAAGGAATGTGGTATATAATATTCACTAAAAGTTTGGCAAAAATTAACGTTGCCATTTTTTAAAATCATGTTTCTCTGTTGTGCGCTAACTCTACCGGCTTTACCTCACAATTCTTCTGTACATTTTCGTAAAAAGTTTACATATACTGAAGATGTAACCCTTTATTTCAAAAGTTCAAATTTCCTTCACACGTTTAAAGATGCAACGATTTTCACCACACTTCAGAATTCTTTCTGAAAACTTGACAGTATACAAGAAAAACATTATACTGAGGCTTGAACGAAATAAGTTCATAAATTATGTGTATATAAAGGAATTATTTTCTTCGCATGCGCAAAACAGAGCACATTGTTAAAAATTTCATCATGAAATTACGGTTAAGTATCCGGCAGCAGTCTGTCCATCTAAGTCATCGATACATTTACGGTTTGGAACATTTTTCTATTTTAACGGGACCTAAACCATTTCCAATCAGCTTGGTTAAAAAGCCGTAAATACAAAAGTTTACGATTTTATAACCATTTAAAAATAGTTTCGAAACAAAATTTTTAACCGTTTTTGAACTATTTAGAGGCGTAAAATCTTCGCGGCGTAGAAACCGTAAACAAAGCTGGCGGGAATCGAACCCGGTTGTATGATATACCAACCTTGCGCTCTAGTCATTCGGCCATCAACACCACGTAAAGTGGCCGTTTCTTTATCAATAAATCTTTTTTTCCAACAGGAAAACTGCCTCAAAACTGAGATTTCAGTTTTTGATTGGATCCAAAGTCATTTTTGGTCTGAATTTACTGTACATTGACGAAACTCATTTTATTTGCTGCAAAAATTAAAATACAAACAAGCTTCAGAGCTCAAGTTATGGGTTCGCTCATTCGCAAACAGTTATTGAGTCCGATGTCTCCTATTTTTGGATCACGTGTGTATGTGTTTTTATTTAGTAACCACTCCTTAAGACACATTTTTGTTCTTCTTTTTTTATATACACATGCAGATTTGAACTGATAAATCTTTATTCATATTTTAACAACAACGTACGACCGGTAAGTTTTCGCAACCAAGATGGACGCCGGATTCTTATTGAGCGCTTGAAAATTACGGTTAGTTAAACGTTCTTTAGGATAAACTTCAGGGTTCACACTGGGGAAAAATACAAGGTGGGATTTTCCTCCTTGACCAAAATTTTAAGTGGGATTCTTAAAGTTTAAGCCCCCAAAAAAATTTTTTTGAGTGGGACTTCATGACTCATGATTAATTTAAGGATATACTTTGCGAGAATTAATTGCATCTAATGCTCTTAATATTTAATCACAATATTTAGGATTTGAAAGCGAAGATAATACAGAGTTCTACATTTGTCCTTGTAAAACATCTTAAAATTTGTGCACAGGGAAAAATAGATTGATACAAACAATTATGTTTGCCTTTGCAAACGGTGCGTTTATGTTTAAGCAAGTAACAGAGGAGTCATTCAAGCAAATTATGTTTAAAATTGCAAATCATGCCGTAGAATATTTATACACTAAAACTAGAAGTCATCCGAACAATGGTAAAAACCGAAATATTCATCGGAAATAAATCATCTATCGCTGCAAGAGCATTGGAGATTTATTGTTTCCATCACTCAAGATAGAACCATTCTACGAATCCCCTAAAACAGGGAGTAAATCATGGAGAACAATAAAATGTTGCTGAGTATTATTAGAGAGGACAGCTCTTGTCGACGCTTAGAAAAAACGGAAAGAATAATGGAATCAAGAAATGTCCAGATGGGTGGTTATTATAGGAAGAGAGTATGTAAAGAATAAATAAAACTAGGTTTTTGCATATATCAGCAAAGCAACCATTGCTCACATTTTAACTGATACCGAAAATGAAAGGAGTGTTAGATAAATTAAGATCATACAGGGAGGGAATGATTAAAATATTTTAAAGTGCAGGAAGGTTTAGCATTGTATAAGAATTATTATTTGAATTTTTTAATGAACTAAAAATAGTTCTGCTGAAATGTTTACGTAGATTAATTATGCATAAAGTGTGTTTATGTTGGACATAAAATGAAAATTGTTCTAAGTTAATAAATAGAACCAATATTTTTTTCAATTAAATCAATGGAACTAATTTAATCAAGAGAAATAAATTTTTTTAGCTTACATATGCCACTTTAAATATTGGGCAATCTACCTATCATGTGGCAAGACAGTAGTTGATTATCTACATTTGTTAATTCTCCGACATTGTCACTATTTTTTAAAAAGCTCCTTAATAATTATATAATGTTAATACATTTCATAATTCTCAACATAAAACTATAATTCAAGTATCATAAAATGCATTATAATAGTATATAGATTTGTGCAAACAAAAAAACATTACAAGAAACATATTTTCAAGCAAATATCTTTTAATCAAATATAGTCATTTCTTCCTAAACTCACCTACGCATTATTAGGTATTAGTAAAATAATTGCATATTATGCGCAGAAATTTGCCAGAAACACAAAATAACCCGAAGGCAGAAATGTAACATTTTTTGACTGATACAATCTTCGGAAAAGGTTCTTTTGTTTTTACTATCATCAAGACGCAATTGATTTCCTCTTAGCAGTTTTGGATCTGGACTATTATTAGACTTAGTTCTACATAAACAATATTGATTGAAACTTTTTGCCTATTTCGTTCCTGTTAATTAATTCTGATTAACATGCCCTTATTGTATTAGTTTCTCATCGTCAAGTTATGTATAAAGTGATCTTTTTCGCATTTTTGTCTGGAATGTATATTCATACATTCCAGACAAAAATTTTAGTTTCAATACATCTAAAAATTCATGCTTCAAAAAATAAAATTAAAGAAAAATCCTACATATTACAATTAAAGAGAGCAAACCTTAAAAATATATGAGACTAAAGAAATATACATAAACAATATTGATTGAACCTTTTTGTCTATTTCGTTCCTGTTAATTAATTCTGATTAACATGCCCTTATTGTATTAGTTTCTCATCGTCAAGTTATGCATAAAGTGATCTTTTTCGCATTTTTGTCTGGAATGTATGAATATTTTAGTTTCAACACATCTAAAAATTCATGCGTCAAAAAATAAAATTAAAGAAAAACCCTACATATTACAATTAAAGAGAGCAAACCTTAAAAATATATGAGACTAAAGAAATATACATAAACAATATTGATTGAAACTTTTTGTCTATTTCGTTCCTGTTAATTAATTCTAATTAACATGCCCTTATTGTATTAGTTTCTCATCGTCAAGTTATGCATAAAGTGATCTTTTTCGCATTTTTGTCTGGAATGTATGAATATTTTAGTTTCAACACATCTAAAAATTCATGCTTCAAAAAATAAAATTAAAGAAAAACCCTACATATTACAATTAAAGAGAGCAAACCTTAAAAATATATGAGACTAAAGAAATGTTTTTCACATGAAAGATTTTTAGCTGGCTATAATTTTAACTTAGTTAACACGTTAAGTGCCACGCGAATTAATAAGGAAATTCCAGTCAGGCTACGCTTTTAGTATCAGCCACCGGTAACCAATGCGGCTTAAACGGAAAGTTCAGTGCTCAGTGAAATCCTGTAACAAATGAAAATTAAGTACATTTTAAATAGAATTTCAGAAATTGCTGAAAACAATGTATTTTTTTTTACTTTTGCATCAAATTTGCTTTGTTAGCCACCGGTGGTTGACGCGGCCTAAACTGAAAGTTCAGTTAAAAATAACTTAACTTTGTGCAAGTAAACAGTAATAGAATAACGTGAAATTACATTTATTTATATTTCACGTTAATAACGTGAAAATAACGTGAAATTATATTTCTATTACTGAAAGTTCAGTGTCAGCCAGCGATGGCTGACATGGCGCTCAACGTGTTAAAACATTTACTTATTTTTTTTTCTCTGTTTATTTTCTCTCTGCATTCTAATACAGCATTGCCTGATAGAGGTCGCTACAATGTCTGAGCAGTCCTTTGTCGTTAAAATCAAAGGATAGGGTTAGGTGGGGTAAAATGGGTCAATTTTTGCTATTTTCATATTTAAAGTTTCATAGCAACAAAACCAGAAACATTTCCCATTTCTTTTCAATTGCATCTTAACATTGAACTCCTTTAGATCAATTTTATGCCATTTTAATATTTATTTTTTAGTTATGAAATAGTTTAACTGAGCTTATAAAGTTGTGACCTGATTTACTACATCGTGGGGTAAAATGGGTTATAATGCAAAATAATGCTGAAAACAGTTTTTTATTACTTTGAAATTGAAAAAAAAGTAAGTAATATATTTAGCAACATTTTGAATTATAATTACATTGAAATTTAAAAATAATATTGTTCTAGATTGGTTCACATGACACTTCAACAACATCACTTCTTTCTACCACATCAATATGATCTTTTTAAGGGAAAGCATTAGAATTTTTTTTTTTTTTTAAATTTCATTTCAATAAAATAAACAACGTACGCTGTTTAAATTTAAGAGTTTTCTGCAGTGAGGTGCAGCAGAGTGAATTTTAAAACAATAATAGAATTGACCTAGCTATGCCTAACCCTAACCATGACCCATTTTATCCCATCAAAAAAAAAAAAAAAAAAAAACTGGTGTAAAATTTTCAATATTTAATTTTTTTGTTTACATGCTCTGCTGTAATTGTTCTCCAAAGTTTCTTTGTGCGGAAATCCTTTAAATTTGGGTTGTTATTTGATAAAATATAGAGATTTTCAGAAGTTGGTAAACCATTTGTTTAGCACACTATAATACAAAAATTACAAAAATATTTTTTTTGTGCTGCCATATTTAAGAACCTAACTTTTTTTAGAATGATAAATGTTGCCAACACATTGAAATATAACATACAAAATACTGGTTTAAAAATTTCAATTTCAAGTTCTATTATTTTGAGTTTTTTCTCAAGTGACCCATTTTACCCCATGACCCATTTCACCCCATCATACCCTACCAATTAAAAACGAAATTTTTAGCCGCAACATCATTTCTACATGCCCTTCACCCTTTGAAGAAATTATCGCAGTTCAAGCCGTTTACTTTTCTCCTCCACCCTTCTTTCCAGTCCAAAGACTAAAGGATTATTTTCTGGTGTTGGTGTGGATGCCAACAAGTCGTTTACTGATTTCAATGTTGTTATTAGTTCTATTACCATATTTTTTGGAACAGGGGACTGCCACCATCTGGTTCTGTATTTTTTTTTCTATTGCCAATTCGCCTGGCACAATAGCTACTTAACCCTCTCATGCATGTAGCTCTCATACGAGGTCACACAAATTTTTTTCATCAAAATTTTGTGCAGATTAACTTCTGTGCTGCAGTTTTCATGTAGTATTCCTCCAGAAACTCTAAACAATTCTTTGAAGCCACACAAAGTTTCATAGGCCATTCCAGATAGTTAAAAGAATGTGATCTAAATCCATGGAAGATTCAAGAAAAAGTGAAAATCTCACTCACAAATCAAATTTTGGTGGGTGTATTACATTACTGGGAAGTTTAGTATTATTTTATATCTTCTTATACCTTATAAATGAACTTTAAATATTCAGTTTTGTCATGTGTATGATTCTATTGATAAAATATGCCAAAAGAGCATAAAATGTCCGCATAGGAGGACATCAATTCTTGAATATACCGGACAAAAACTTCCAAAGAAATTATTACACCTCACTCCTGAGATACTGAATGGGTTTGCAGCACATCGAAATATGTTTAAAAGTTTACATGAGAGGGTTAACGAAGATATATTTTCTAAATTAATGTATTAATTCCTTTCCATGTCGGCCTTGTGTCATTAAAATTCTACAAACCAATTGTTATAAATATAAAAACATAATGCTTTTAAATTATTTATTTTGAAAGTATTTTTTTACCAAACTCTTATATTATAAAATTATCATAATGGCTCTTTAATTGGATTATTTATATTTATTCAGAAAGTCGTGCTACAGTGTGTTGCAATGCAAAAGGCATTTCAAGTAACGTCTTAAACTTGCTGGTCAAGGTTAAACTGCACTTTTATTAGAAAGCATAAGGTGAAGCCAGTGGAGTTGGCGCATAATTGAAAAACATGATAAAAAATGAAAAGGTTATTTTTTTTAACCAAGCATTTGGTGAATATTGTAGACCACATTCCTTCTGTGTGCATGTCCATCATTATTTTGTCTTTAGGCTAAGAATTGAAGCGACAACTGGAATAAAACTATGACACCTATTTTTAGCTTCTCTCCTTATAAGGCGGGTGAGATTGCTCACATGGAGGGTTTACACACATGGGGAATGGCTTTCGATAATAAGTAGATTGTATTGCTAATAACTGCAAGTAATTGTCAAAATAGTTGAAAAAGCGTTTGCTTAAAAAATATCTTACAATACTCTCTTCACAATGAAAATCCAAAGAACAGTAATGAAAATTCAAGCCCTTACATTTGGAAAGAATTCAAGTAGACACTGATGTTGTGGCTGTACAACAACTTGAAATTGCGGTGCACTAACACCTCTCTTTCCCCCCAAAAGATCAAGTGTGCCATTTTTGTGATCATGCAATCTCACCAAGTTGTACTTAGTTTGATAAACCCTACACGTTACAAATATTCCAACACATTTTGAATTATTAGAAAAAAATATAATGCATAGGTTTCTAGATTTTACAAAGAAACACAGCCTATGTGCTGTTGCACTTGACTGGTTTTCAGAGCTTTCTAGTCAAGGTTAAACTGCACTTTGTGTCATTCCATATCAAATCATCCAGCCACAAATGAAAATGAAACCCATGGTCTAAGATTCTTATGATTTTTTTTATTTGTTCATTTTACTATCACGATTACCCCTGTAAATTTTTCTGTTGCTATCTTTAATACTTTTTGAGATATGAATTTTCTAAAATGCGTTTAAAGGGACGTCTTCGCTTTGCGTACAAATTTTGTGCTAGCGACATAGTTCAAGCAAAAAATTCCTAACTTTGCCAATTTTCATAATATCACAAAACTTTTTTCACTGAAATGTTCAGAATAACTTACAGAATTAGAAAAAATGCATTTAAACAAATATCTATTAAATGGTGCAGTTAGGATTGGCCCAAACTTGGATTTTCTAAATATTTTGAAGAAAAAACATGAAATTTTAAAACAGCAATAAAACTAAAAGGCGCTGCAGTAATCAAAATATATTTTTTTAAATAATAATCCTCTGAGTATAAATAAAAAGGTTCCGAAATAAAATTGGTGGCTTTTTTACTGAAAATATATTTAATTTCACAGTAAACAGTTAAAAAGTATGTACACAATAGCTTTCAGAACATTACAAATTTCGCTTCTTATTATAAAATACTAATTGCTTTAAAATAATAAATTACAGACAATATAATGCAAAATAAGATTAGTTTTAAAAGAAATAAGTTCATAATTTAATGTTTATAAAGTTTAAAAAAAGCATAAAATTGAGAAAGAAAAAAGAGGTCATTGAATCATGATTTTTTACAAAGTATCTAAACATAATGCAGGCATTTCCTATTTACACCTGTGACATACCAAATGACCAAAAGTAATTTTTATTTTTTAACTATTTTAAATTAAATTTTGTGTGTGACAATACCTTTTTTATTGTCCCTGAGTCTGTTTTAAAATGTTTTTGCACTGGAGATCGATTTCCTTCTGCAGAAAATAATAAATTCTACCTGATGCAAACATCTTCTTTTGTGGGCCAGTAAAAAGATGCAGCTGGTCCATGTGGATGCATGAATGAAACTTTAACGTCACCTTTATCTTCGTGTTTTGATATAACTAATCCACAAAACCATTGGTTGTCATAAATGCAGGCAATGTAATTGTGTACACCAATAATCAAACATCTTCACTGATGTATTTTGTTCTGAAAAATTAAAGATGTGCAAAAGTGTTGGTCAAAACTTACACGTTTTGTTGCAATTGAGTCTTCAGATATAGGCTGAAAATGGTGAAAACTACGTGTTTCAGGAATAGTTTTGGCTTTGGAGAAACGAGTCTGTAGTTCTTTACATGCTTCTATAAGTGCTTCTTTTTTTACCAGTGTGAAATTTATGTTTTCAATTTTTGTCGAGCAAAAATCGAAGAATTTTTGTGCATTGTTAATAGCATTACCAGGAGTCATTTGGAGGCTAGCTTTTGTTACAGTACGTTTGACGGTGCCGCCAATACCATCACAAGGAGACTTCCCATGGCTGGTGGCAAAGAAACACCATTGAGCTTTTAGTTTAAAATCACTTTCATGAAGACACAAATTGAGAAAATTTTTGCAATTTTTGTACTGCTCTGCACACCCATCGCTATAGTACGTCACACTTCTCACAGCTGGAAAATTATATTTTAAGTGCTCCACGAGAATTTTTTGTGTTTCATGAACAAATGCTACATTATGTTCCAAGTCATCAGACACTATACACAAACTAGAAACTATTAACTCATTATTGTTTTCTTTACGTATATATATTATTACTGGATGAAGAGAGCAGCTATCATTTGTCCAATGGTGCACTGTAAAAAATTCTGGTTCAACCTTTCACTAAAAATTGGTGAAATGCAGCTGCAACCAACGGTTGGTACTAATTTGAACCATTATGATGGTTCACTAGTTTCACCATGAATGTGGTTCAGCACTGAACCATGATTACGGAATTTTTTCGAACCAGTATTACGGTTCAACTTTGAACCATGATTACGGATTTTTTTCTGACCAGTACTGCGGTTCAACTTTGAACAATGATTACGGATTTCTTTCTAACTAGTATTACGGTTAAAATTTGAACCATGATATCGATTTTTTTCTAACCAGTTTTATGGTTCAACTTTGAACCATAACCATAGATTTTATTTTAACTGCTATCTTGGTTCAACCTGGAACCATAATGATGGACTTTATACTAACTACTGTCATGGCTCTGAGTTGTACCATGAAAGTGAAGTTTGAGCTGCACCATTTTATGTTGCAATGGTGAATTAACATAAATAATTTTACTTTTTAATGCTCAAGCGTAAAACAGGAAATAAGTTTATTACCAATTTTAATTTGCAAAGCAAATTTTCTATTTTTTAATCAGCAAATTTAACTTACGTTTTTGCTACTTATTAGATTTAATTGTAAGAACAGATTCGTGCGTTTCTATAATTGATTCAGTGTTCCTTATATATAAATGTATTTATTTATATATTTATATATATATATATATATATCAACATCCCAATGCACTGTATCAGAAACTTATAGTATTGTTAAGTAACTATGTTACTTGGTTATATTCTGCAAAATTGCAATATCAGTCCCTGTTAAAATTTTTAAGGCCAACCACCCTCCCCCCCACACACAAGGCTTTTGCAATATATGTACACTTTTTTTTTTGTTCTTCAACAGGTAGTTTTAACAAAAATGGCATTTGAATTTTTGTTTATAAATGTAATTGATTTTATTTAGCATCAAAAATATTAAATTTATTTATATGCATACAAAGATGACTGAAAACATATGCCTAGAAGTGAAATGGAAAAACCATGATATGCACAAATAATAATAATAACAATAGTTGAACATTATTGGGGGGTTCCGGGCACAGATGGGTTACTCCAAGGCTAAAACGAGCAGTAGTTCGAGTTCCTTCAGACTATGACCGCCCCAGATGAGTCTAAGACTTCACCCAGCAAAGATATAAAATAACTGACAGTACAGCGTATTTGATTTGTATGCTGTCTATTCAATGTTATGTTGACATTAACCGTGTAGTGCAATGCACCATCTTTGTTGATGAAGCATCTATTTTGCATTTGGAGACCTGAAATCTCTGATTGCAACTTTTTCCCTAATTTCTAAAACTCTATTATTGAAATAGATGTTTGTTAGAATGAGTGGGACGAAATTTCAGAAGGAATTATAGGTGAAAATTCTGCAAAATGTCAATCGTGGTCGAAAACTGAAAGTTTTATTATTTTAAAAACACAGCAGTAGTCAGGGTCGGATCCATAAATAATTTCTTGAGGGAGCACCTGAAAGTAAAAAGTAGTTCTCCCTTGTCAATATTTTTTATAATAAAGTTCATTTAAGAATTTTAAGAATGTTTTTTGGGATGCCTTAAAACTAAGTAATGTAGTTAAAAGCGTAGAAAATGCGTAAAAAATATTTAATGGAATAATTACAAATTTCTTTCTTTTTGGATGAGACACATGCTCCTTGTGCCCTTCCTGAAATTCGTCACTGGTGGTAGTTAATTTAAAAATTAGATGTAAAGAGCAGAAAAGAAATAGGTAACTGCTTGGAAAAGTGGTATGGTAATAACGAGGGGAAAAAATAACGATTTAGAGTAAAAATCCTGAGAAAACATGCGATTTTCAGTACCTAAACAAACCAGTGTTACGACTGTAAGTGTAGAGCAAAATGTAAAATATAAGGGGAAAAGTATTAAATCTGGTAAGAAGCAAGCATATATCGAAGCAAAATAAAGTAAACATGCACAGGTTGAAAATTTTGAAAAAAATTTAATTTAACGTTAAAGGCAACAAAACTGCTATTTTGAAAATCACGCAAAATTAACCCAATTTCCCGAAGAATTCCAATAGTAGACACATTTTGAATACAAAACTTTTTTTATTTGCTCTTGGTAGAATATCTAATTTGAGTGATTGGGAAGTAATAATCATTTCAAATAAAATCCATAGCCATGATTTTTTTTCGAGGGGGGGGGGGGGCGGAGGTCAAGTTGAAGATAGTTTCTTTTTCTATCAGAATATTTTTAATTTTTAAATTATCATTCAGATCGTATCGCAATATCACGTAAAACTTCAAAAAATTACAAGGCGGGAGGAATCCCCCCCCCCACCTTCCTGGTATGGCATTGGAATCAAAACACAACTAACTAAATTTATACAAATTAGTGTTTTCTTATCAGACTATTTTTTACTCTCTAATTTTCAAATTTTCATTTATAGCATGTAAAATGTTAAAAATTTTCACCCCTTCGGCTACAGGTTTGCAACTCAACAGAAGAACTGAATTTTAAACAAATGAGTTTTTCTTATCAGATTTCTTTTTTTTTTAATTTTCAAATTTTTATTTATAGCATGTGAAACTTTCGGGAGTGGAGGTAGGTTTGAACCTTCGCCCCCCTCCCCCCCTCCACTGGCTACGCCCTTGATAAAAATTACGGGTAAAAATTGTGCAAAATGGGTCGAACAACGAATAACTTTAATCAATATCAAAAAGACAGCAATTAAAGAAAAAATAATAGGTGGAGCTAGAAAGGTAACGCCTTAGGGGAAAAAACAGTCTTGGTAATAAAAATGGAAAAAATAAATGATTTAGAGTAAAAATCCCGAGAATAGGTGCAATTTTAAAAATGTAAACAAGTCAGTGTTACAACTTTAAATGCAGATCAGGGGAGCCAAAAGTAAATTGAATGGGGGTGAATGATAAATCTAGTTAAAAAAATGATTAAATATTGAAGCAAAATTAAATAAATATGAACAGGTTTATAATTTTGAAAACTTAATTAGGCAATTTAACATTAAAATGTGACAACATTGGTATATGATAATAAAATTTTGAAATAAGCTTTACAACCTATTTTGTGAGTATTATGACTAAAAAACACAGAAAACAAGAAATATAAAACAAAAAATTATACATATACATCGAAGTTTACTTACCTTTTACTGTTATGAAAAATAAATGATTCAAGTCACAGCTTGACAAGATGGCGGCTCTGTGTTTTCAACCGGGTGCCGGGTTCGTCTTCTTGGTTCAAGGTTGAACCAAAATTATGGTTAAAGGTGTAACTTTAGATTTAGCACTTCTGCTTGAACCATGATTTTGGTTCAATCATCAGCAGCCCTTCAGTTTTCACCATATTTATTGTGCAAAGTTGAACTGTTTTTTTTTTACAGTGTATCCTTGGGCATCATTTTGCAAGACAAAAGAGTAATTTTCACTGAAATCCATTAGAACAATGGCTTCATCCAATTTGATATTACTTTTGATTTTTTTTAAATATCTAGCTTGAGATTTAGCTATAAAGGAGTGAGGCATTAGTTTTTCTAGTCTTTCAATTAGAATTTCCAAATATTCTGCAAAGGTAACCGTGAACTGCACCTGTTGAGTTCTGTCAGTGGAAATCCAAGCAGAATAAGTTACTTCATCATCAGGATCCCACTGTTCAAATTTCTGCATGATAAAAGATTTAAGATTGTCACATGAAGTTCAGATTGAACATCGTCGTAACATACAATCTCTTCTTTCTTTTGTGCAAACTAACTTCTCCATGAGTTCATTGTATGGAGAAGTTAGTTTCTTCAATTCAACAAGCATGCAACAACAGCGAAACATTTTCATGAATTGTACAAACACAAACAAAATCTGTCCCAGCTGTACCCGCTAATACACACCATTTAGGTCTAAGCATGCAGAACTTGGACAACCCAATTTTAATGTCCGGGTGATGTAACTTGAAAGCAGAATACAGCTCATTTAGATTTCCAAGCAGTAACACTCTTTGCATGTGTACATTTTTTGAAACACTTACTTTATCTTTAGTACCTGGCATGACTCTAGAATATTCTTCATTTTGGTAAAAGTTTTTCACAAGCATAATTATGTTTTCATAAAGTGGATGGACTTTTCTTGGATCAGGCAGTGCAATCATGCCTTTATCTTTTAGGAGGTCGTTTGCTTTTCGGGCAGTGTATTCAATGACATTGAATACTTTGCTTATTTTTTTTCTGCTCCATGAAGCAGGAGCTAAGGTTAAAATTTGTACTTTTTCTCTCTGTGAAGTTGTAACATCAAGCTTTTCTTTCATTAGTTCTATTAATCTGTCCAGATCATTTGCTTTTTGTTCAATATCTTTTGCCACTGTAAGTTGAAGTTCATCATCTGTCGGAATTTCCTTTTCTAAAACTTTGCTTACTTTAAATCTTAGTGTATTAGTAATAGATTCAACTTTTCTCTTTGCATAACTTGATTTCCTGTGTGGTGCTATCCCATGAAGTTTCAATGGTGATTCTCCTAAATTTTACAGAGATGAATTTAGTTCTACTAACGTTTGTTGTTTGGAAGTAGACGCTTCTAAGATGTTCATTTCTTCACTGTCACTGATTATTTCTTCCTCTTGCAATAAAGTACTATGTTTGTTTACTTTATCTCTACAGACATTGCATATTTTCTGCCCAGGTACCGATTTTACACAATTTTGTATGCTGTAAATTTTTTGGGGAAATTCCAATCTTATTACTCGTAAAGATTTTGATATTTTTTTCTTGTGAGAATTGAATGGGTCCACACAGAAATTTTTCAAACTTTTTTAAGAAAAATGCTTTATGATGCTCACAGAGAGTAATTAATTCATTTAAACACACTCCACTTCTCAGACTTAATAAATTAACTTCTGATTGGTCCAATGACATAACACTAATCAGATTCTTCTTTTGTGTGTAACTCAATGCATGACATTCAGTTTGGCTTCCTTTTCCAATACTACACAGTTCAGAAAGATTTGCAGACATTTTCAAGATATAAACTGTTATGTTCTAATTTTTGAGAAGAAACTTTTCAGAATAACACTAACACAGAAACAATTCCCATGTACTACAATAAAACGTCCTTTAGTTACCACTGTAAAGAACCAAAAATGAGGGTTCAGCACAATTGTAAAGCATCACAAGTAGTCAAATGAAATGTAAAAAATAACTAAAGAATCTTCTGAGGCTCTTTTAAATACTGAATCATATTCTTCCTGATTGTCCTGGAACTTTCCAGAATTCTTTTTTGATTTGTTTGAAACCTTTCAAAACTATATTATGCCAGATGGTGTTTTTGTCTACACTACTATAAACAACTCTTAAAGAGCAGGTTTTTCTGTTTCCATATGGCTCTGTTTTCTTATTCATTCATTTGCAGGCTGTCTCTCCCCTTCCTCCACATCTCCATGGGAGCTTTTATTTAAGATTCAAAATATTTAAAAAAAAGCAAAGATGATGATTTTTTTGTTTATTTTACATAGATTATGGACATTTACTTCTGGAAAATGAAAATGTTTGATATTGGTGTACACATCTACATTGCCTGTATTTATGACAAATAGTGGGAAGATGAAGGTAAGGTTAAAGTTTCATTTATGCATCCCCATCAGCTGCATTTTTTTACTGGCCCACAAAAGATGTTTGTTGTATTCCCATAAGCAATGTGATTTCTTGTGTCAATCCTCCAATTAAAAAAGCATCAGGTAGAATGTATTATTTTCTGCAGAAGGACATTACTTCAATCGATCTCCAGTGCAAAAACATTTTAAAACAGACACAAATACAATAAAAAGGATATTGTAACACACAAATTTTTATTTAAAATAGTTTTATTTAAAAAGTGAAAGTTACTTTTGGTCATTTGGTATGTCACAGGTGTAAATAGGAAATGCCTGCATTCTGTTTAGATACTTTGTAAAAAATCATGATTCGATGACCTCTTTTTTCTTTCTGAATTTTATGCTTTTTTTTTTAACTTTATAAACATTAAATTATGAACTTATTTCTTGTAAAAATTATCTTATTTTGCATTATATTGTCTGTAATTTATTATTTTAAAGCAATTAGTATTTTATAATAAGAAGCGAAACTTGTAATGTTGTGAAAGCTATTGTGTACATACTTTTTAATTGTTTACTGCGAAATTAAATAAATTGGCAGTAAAAAAGCCACCAATTTTATTTCAGAACCTTTTAATTTATACTCAGAGGATTATTATTTAAAAAAAAAACCTTTTGATTACTGCAGCGCCTTTTAGTTTTATTGCTGTTTTAAAATTTCATGTTTTTTCTTCAAAATATTTAGGAGATCCAAGTTTGGGCCAATACTAACTGCACCATTTAATATATATGTAAGTTATTCTGAACATTTTAGTGAAAAAAGTTTTGTGATATCATGAAAATTGGCAAAGTTATGAATTTTTTGCTTGAACTACATCGCTAGCAAAAAATTTGTCCGTAAAGCGAAGACGTCCCTTTGAACGCATTTTAGAAAATTAATATCTCAAAAAGTATTAAAGTTAGCAAGAAAAAAATTTACAGCGGTAATCGCGATAGTAAAATGAACAAATAAAAAAAAAAATCATAAAAATCTGAGACCATGGGTTTCATACCCTGGATGAATTGGTATGGATTGACCATTTTTAATTATAAAGCATATTTTGATAAGACATTACAAACAATCCAACACGTTTTGAGTTAATATAAAAAATATATATATAATATGAATATGTTTCTAGGTTTAACAAAGAAACGCCTACCATGTGCTATTCAAATCTAGTGGTTTTTTAGCGCCTGCTAGTCAAAGTTAAACTGCAGTTTTATTAGAAAGCAAATTTTGAAAAAGCCAATTCTGTACATGCATTCCAACACATTTTGAATTAATTGAAATATAAAGTATAATGCATATATATTTCTAGATATAAGAAAAAATATAATGCATACCATGCTGTTGCACTCTTACGGGTTTTTTTTAGTGATTGTGAAACGAAAGGCAGTGCACTTTTGCCCTTTTTTGTAAAAGCTTTTCTAGATACAAAATTGAGGAAAATTCAACGAGAATCGATTGACCAGATTGGAAAGAAAGAAAACAAAAGTCTGAAACCAGAAATTTACGGAAGTACATTCGGTTCCAAGAGCAGGATATGTGGAGCGCGATCAATGAAAGAAATTCCTGAAACGAAGAAAGTGAAATTAACGGAGGCACAAGCTGGGTTGTGATTTTCGAATCTTATTCGTTTCAATTGCATTATCCTTTGAAACAGATTAGGATTCCCTCGGGAATCTTCATTGTTTGGTAGTCTTTCAAATTCTTTCTTCTGCCAAGTAACAGTGGCATTAGCATTTGCCAATGCTCACAAACAGAATCTTTTATAAAATTCTTGCTTTTAAAGAAAGGGAATGCTTGTTCTTGCTTTGACATTCGTGTGTTCTGTTGCCGAAAACAAGAGCTTAGTTGTTATTACAACAAAAGGAAATTTGCACGGATGTGAAGATGTTTAATGTCTTAAAAAATGTTTCATTGGTGAGGAAACCTGTCGCTTTTGGACTATAAGATATAGTACAATTGGTTTTTTCCATCCACTTTAATTAACATACGTAGTAAACAAGTGAAATAAAATAGTATTTCCTTAACTGTCCTGTATTTTTTAACGTTTACTTCTAGATGTAATTAACTGATTTCGGATATAGTGGATCATTATCATTATATACTCTGTATACAATGACTTTCCTAGGCTTGTTTTTCTATTTTCCTCATTGTTTTACTTTATACATAGTTTGATTTAGTTTAAACCATTGCTAAAAACATTCTTTAGCATTTTTGAATTTACTTTCGACAAGCTGAAACATTTTCAATTTCGCAAGACAACTCTTTTATTTAAAAATTATGTTGAAGGTGTAATATGTAAAGTTTTCACACTTCAAGCCTTTTTTTAAAGTTATTCTAAGGAGTGGAGTCTGATTAATTACGACTAAATTTTGAGTAACAAAAGCTTTATATTAATTTAAAATTGATAAAAGAAGCAAATTTATTGGCAAATAAATCAAGTATGTCATGTGTCAAGGAAATAAAAATAAACAAAATAAATACCAACTGAAAAATACCTTCTACTACTACCTTCGGAGAAATCTACATCCGGGGGACGCGTATAACATTTGCGTTGGATATTTGTGCCTTATTGTTGATTTTTTCCCCAATAAAGCTTTTGCTTGTTTAAATTTATAAATGTTTGACGTACGATTGATGAGCTATAAGGATATATATTTCTTTTGTGTCGAATAGATTTCAGAAAATACTAATGTACACACACACACACACACACACACACACACATACATATATATATATGTGTGTGTGTGTGTGTTGTGTGTGTACATAAAAAAATTATCTGAAATCTATTCGACACAAAAGAAATTTAGGAGCATATTTTTGAAATAAGTGGGTTTTTGCTATTGTATATATATATATATATATATATATATATATATATGTAATAATTCGAATTACATCACAGTTACGAGCAGCCGTTCAATTACATTCAACCGTTTGACGAATTTCAAAGCCAATGCAAGTCGTAGGCCGAGTCTATCAATCAGTCCGGAATTTATTTGCCGTCTCCATCTTTACAAAACAACTTCTTCTTTTAAACACCAGTAGAATTAGCGACAACGCAAAATGAACATCACAGGACGAACACAAACATCAACGTTTATACAAGAATATTTACATCGTAAATCCCCAGAAATTTCAACGAAACTGTATTTTTATAATCTTTCGAGGTATCGGTCCACATGACCCTGCACGCGATTTCTGATTGGATGAGCTCTGTAAAAACTATTTATAGCTCACGTTACATAATCTTTCCCAGGCCAGAAAAAAGAACCGGCCCAAGGAATCGCATAAAGTTTTTATGTTTTAAAAGTGAAACTGAATTTAAAAAGGGGTTTGAAAAAGTTATTTATTTTTTAATGTTATATATATATATACCTATAAGGTATTTTACAGAATGGTCTCAGTTTTAATTGCATATAATTTTAATGGTTTACTTTACTTATTAGTAATTCAAAATCACCGAAGAAAACATTGACAAAAAAGCTCATGGAAGCCTAGCGGTAAAACGAAAGTGCACTAGATAAACCCAGTATTGTTTTTTTTTTTTTTTTGTAAATAATAAACACCTTTTTTTACAAAATATATTTTCAAACAAAATATTTTGAGAACATTAGTCTTTCTTTCAAAATAAATTCTGCTATCACGCATTCTTTTCATTTTAATTACTCAGGAAATGCTGATACATGATAAAATAATAATCCTGTCATTAATGATGTTTTGTATCAAAGTACTTATTTTAAAATATAAAAAGGAAATATAATGATTTTGTTTCTTTCTAATTAGTGTTTAAATTGTTCATAAGAATGTGCTCTATGATAATTTAATAAACATGATAATGACATTTATTATTAAAAAACAATGAATAAAACTATGACTACCTTTATGATCCCTTTGCTATGTCTGGTACTTCAGCAAGCTTGTTTAATAAAGATGACTAAGGCAATGTACCAATAGTGGACACTGATCTTATAGTGGCCCATTGGATATGAAACTTTAAAAAACAAGAGTTTATGTTAAGTTAGCAGGTCATAGTGTATTTTAAAAAAAAATTAACCTAAACTCTTGTTTTTTGAAATTTCAGAGCCAAGTGGCCACTATTAGATCAGTGTCCACTATTGGTACATTTACCTTATATGTCTTGTTGTTTCATCAATAAATACACCGCATTTCTCTTCAGATCAAAACCAATTGTTGCGCGTTATTATAGTACACCACAAAGAGGGATGACAGAAAGTGTCCAAAATGGAAGCTACTTATTTTAAGGCCAGTTTTCGCAAGGGTTTTCCGTAATGTCTCCAACAGAACTTATCGGTTAGCGGACCATTGTATTGGCGATATTATCTCATACAATGAAGTCAAGAATTAGATCGGATTTGGCGATGTTTCTGGGTCTTGGCGAGCTTAGTATGATAGCCCTTGCCTAGAACCGATAAATTCTAAGCGAAATGTTCCCTCCTGAAGCAAGCAATTGTGTTGCTTATAACTAATTTTAAAAGTTCGTGACATTGTTGCAATGTTCATAAATTAGATGCTTTGACAATACGCCAAGCGTTTAATCTGTAATTTCTCATTTAAAGCGATTTTCACCAAATGAAAACAAAACTTTTTCCACGTGAGAATATTCCTTTAACCCCTTAACTGGTTAATTTTTTTAACACAAATGTTCCTAAAGAGCATACTTTTATTGCATTAATTAAAGTCCTATTTTGGTACCAAGTAAAATGAAAGATTTTTTTTAAAATTCCATAAATAATGAATTTAAGCATTTTTTTTGAATTTTATAACTTTGAAACACAAGTACCTGAATGACTCTCTTTCAATCTATTAAAAATACAGGCAACTCAAAACAAGAAAGGCGGAAATTTCAATGCCCGTGCGCTGTACGGGCCTACCAGTTGGAGCCAACTTTGGGTAGCCCGTACGCCGTACGGGCAAACCAGTTAAGGGGTTAAGTGTGGATTGGAAAATAACAGCTGGTGAAAACGAAAAGTAATGCTGTCAAAAAATGAACGGTTCAAGATTTCCGGTGGTTTAACAAAAACTCAAAACAGCTGTTGATCATATTTTAAAATAAGTACAAATTCATTTCATAGCAACCGCATCATATATACAAGTTCAACCTGTATTAATGTATTATCTAAAAATTCAACCAATCATATTTTTAGGTATCTTTAAATACATTAAAAAGTAAATAAACAATTACATAAGGTGTCAAAACGCAATGCACTAAGTGCAGGACTATATTAGTGAGTAAACGCGTTACGTGTAAAAATGCAAAGAAGCAAATGAAAAGGTGGCCGGAATTGTTAAGAGAAAAGTCAATTGCTTAGTTTTGTATCTAGAACGCAGAAATCTTCCACGGCATTGGGTTTCCACTGCGCAAATAAGCTAAGTGACGCGTGAAATGGCAAAATTCCTTCTCGTCTTTTATGCCACTGATATAATGGCTAATTTTCTGTCGCGATGATCAACTATTTTCTGCATTAAATTGAGACAATGAAATGTTGAAACATGCAACTATTCCCGGCTGTGGGACGTCTTGAGTTCGATTTACGCTTGGAAGAATGAATTTCACTTAAGGCTCGTCAGATGTCCGGAATGTGTCTAAATTCGTGTTACAGAGCTTAGTGGTGTAAATTCAGAACGAGACAGCTGCATTTTCTTAAATTATATGCTGAATTATATTTAGTATTGCACACTTTGTGCGTTTGGTTTATATTGAAATCTAAATGCTTGTTTACAGAATGTTTTACAGTTTACATTTATTTAAATTTGAAACATACTGAAATTAGCTCTTAATTTTGTAATATGCTAGCTAATTGTATAGGGGTAGCTAACGGAACAAATTTGGCAGTTGTTCTCAAGTTTTGAACCCATAAATCATTAAAATATACATAACAAATTATTACATTTTTGAAAATAGGTTAATAGCTCTGATCACAGAAATTTTTTTCTCCTAGGTGGGGAGTATAAGTTATGGAAAGGTTTTTTTTCTAATGGGCTGCAGCATTGGTCCTCAACCACTGCAGACCTAGTACGTTCCCAGAGATTGGTGCCAACTCTTTCAGCGGCACCACAATGAGTACAATGGTACCCTTGCCGCAATTTTTTGACTCTCAGTGTCCCCCTAGATGGCGGCACCTGAGCTCTCATTGATGCAGACGGCACTAGGAATTTAATTTTGCCGAGAGTATCCATTGCCAAACGCATACTCAAGGGATATTTTACATGCCGCAAAATCATACGACATGGGCGCAGACGTTTTTCTGCATCTTGAAAAACACTGACTTGGGCCAGGTTGAACCTGCGAACTTGGGCGTACGAGGCCTGCGCTGTAACATTACACCACCCAGTTATGGAAAGTTAGTGATAAAGTTATGGATGCAAGATATATTGTTTTAGCCGGTAGCTTAGTATAGTAATATTTTTGCAAATATTTCTGCACTAAGATTCACAATATGGCTTTAAACCAAACGTTTTGGAATGGGGATTAAAATTCAAAACACCCCTCGCTATGCCCCTGGTCTTGATCATGTAGTACATTGTTTTCTTTATGACTTTGTATTTAAAACTGCCACCTGCGACTATCATCATTGTGAAATGATTTTGAGTACGATGAGTAAATAGTTTTAACGTTATGTCTAAAGCTGACTGATACTTGAAATGCTGCAAAAAATGTAAAATAATGGCTCCAAAATCGGCCCCTGAAAACAACCAACCGTAAAAATTGCAATAGCGTAGTCTGCGCCGTGACCCCCTCCCATGTGGCTACCCCTGTCTTCCCAAAACAGATGATTAGTTCTTTGAACTCAGCTGCTTCTAATCTTCAAACGTGCAGCTGAAATTTATGCATACATTTCCAGAAAGGATACACAAGCAGTTCAAATATTTTATTGATATATACATACTCATGTAGATAATTTAATAAAAATATCCAATCTTATTTCGTACATTCAAAGCCATGTTATTGCATTCATAGCTAACAAATAAACCAAAACAAAATGTTTGTGTGGGTACAATCTTATTTATTTTTAAACAATTGCTTTATAAGAGTACGCAAGATATTTCATAACAATGTTCTTGAAACAAAGCATCAACGTGAAGAACAGGAGGAATTTAATTTCTTCCAAATAAATATTCAATGCAGTGTTGTGATGCAAAATGTAGAAGAAAGTATGCAAATTTACATCGGCCGAAATGCTCTTATCGTTACCCGATTCCACTGAACATAAAGTAAATTAAATCTAAAAGCGAAAAGGATATTTTGTTTAGAAGTAGTGAAGAATTTTTAATAAAAGTTTAGCTTTTTTCTCTTTTAAATAAATATATATATATTTAAAAAAATTTCATTTTACCCGCGTAAATAACTCCGAACTTCCCACTGATAAGATATTAATACGAAAGGGATTTTTTTTAAGTGAGAAAGAAATGGTTGGATATATTTCGGAAAGCTCATTTTTTCCGTCGGAGAGAAAAGTTTGAATTGGGAATAAGAAATATGAGAAATCCCCTCTCTTTTTTGTGTTTTTAATTTTACCTTTACATTTTATACATTGGAAAATAATTAAAATCTATCTTTAAAGCTTTTACTGTCGCAGTACCGAACATTTTAAAAACTAAATTGCGGAAAAATAATATATAGAAACTTAGGTGGAATTAAAAATTTAGAGAATAAATATTCTATTGACCAACATAAGTCTAAATGGACCGGTCACTGTCAAAAAGCCAAAGCTCATAATATCTCCAACATGCATTCCCCCCACCCCCCTTCATTTGCAATATTTATTTCAAAAGCCAGCAAATATACCAGTTTTTCTACAGAAAGCTACGTACATTTAAAAATTAATATAATTTATGCAACAATAAATATAAGATTAAAATAAATTATATTTTGCATTATGAGTCTTACAGCATTCGAATTAAAATGGACTTTGATCATATATGCGATATTTCTTCCATTTTCAGTATTTAATGCACAGGTTAATAAACATAGCAGTAATATTCAGTTCCCTACGTAAATGAAGAAACTAATGTAACTTCTGCAATGTTAAATATAGGCTTCAGAATAAATATATGTGACTATTAAGACCCTTACAGTGCCTTTTCTAAGCATAGAAGTCGTGTCTGAACTTTTTGACGAAATTGAGTTATTGCCACCAGGTGGTTACCCTATTTTACCTAAACCACAATGTTTTGTAGTCATATGTGAATCGGACACATTTTTTTAAAATCTAATTAGCTGCAGATACGACATTGGTGCTTAGCACAGCCGTACAATAGTAGAACATAAGTTTAGTCATCTATTAAAAATTACCTTCATTTTCAGTATTAGTGCTCACAGCTTTTAAAAGTTTTTCTTTTTAAATTTAGACATTTTCAAAAAAAAATTTATTACCCTTTCTGTTTCACGTCTAATGTACATTTGTACATTCATTTTTATTATGTGATTCAAATTTTAATATATTTTTCCCGTTTACTTCTGTGCCAAAAATCATTCTTATTTCTTCTTAGTCCTTTACTGACAGACAGAAACCCAATTATTTAAGCAGATAAGAAACAAAACTATAAAATGTATTTCTTCTTTCCTCAGAACAGTAATTTTTGAAGAAAGCAACCAATAGATAATGGCTTTGTCAAACGACAGAAAAAGAGTTCTTTCATTATTAATATCTCCACTTAACTTGGGGCTTATCTTCCGAAACATTTCTCTGCGATCTTTTGTTTTCAGCCAGTCAAATCATACTTTAAGGGGTGAAATATTGTGTAAATAATTCAAGTACTTTATCAAATCAGCTGAAATATACGTTTGTTTCATAAATACGGCTATTAACTTCTTTTATAAATGGAATTTTTCGGGTAACCATTTTGCCTTAAGAACGTTGCGGAAATTTAGCTAAACGCTGAAGCTTTTACAAAGACAATCTCGGTTTACGACTTTTTTTATCAAGTATGTAAGATTTATAAAAAGTGAGAAAAATCTGTTTAGCGTTTCATATAAATTGTTTTGTTACATAAAGTATAAAGTTACTGTGACGTGACAGATTACCTGAGATATATTTCTTTTGCTAACGTATTTTTTCACAATTTCTCTTTCTGTTTCAGAAGTTTATTTCAGATTCTAAAAGTACCCCAAGCATTCAAGCTTTCACACATATCTCTCTCAATTATCTGGGTCATTCTCAAAAAATGCATACATATACTGTCTCAGAGGGAAAAAAAGTGATTTTACTCGGAATATATTAATTTCAAATGAGTGTAAATATTACATTTTTTACGCAACATATTTCTAATACAAAAACATATTTACATATTTTTAAAGCAAATATGCATTTTTGTATCTACTAGTTACATTATAACGGACTCGACTGGTACCGGACTTGACAATAACAACGAAATATCTTCCAAAATATACTTGCTAATTATGATCACTAAGAAACAAAGCAAGATCTGCAAAAACATAACTAGAAAATAATATTCAAGCAAAAGAAAACTAAATTTATATTTTGAACATAAAAATTTAGGTAACAGATTTGACATTGAATAAAAATACTCCTCCATTAATAAATTGTTTACATCACTACGCTGTTGTTTCTGAAGTGAAAAAAAATGGTTACCGGTAAATATTTAACAAAGTATAAGTGCTTTTATTGAATGTGTGTATGAAAACGTGTTGCCATTTGTTGGTAAAATGTTTATCCCTTTTTTCATGAAGCTGTACCTTGGTAACGGTCTTAAACTATGAGAGACGAACTGCTTTGTAGAAATCCTTAACAAAATATACTTTTGCAGGACTAAACACATGAATTTTAAGTAATGATCATTTACCAGATGCAATGGCAGATTTTTTTTTCATTTAATAGTGAAAAACAAAGTGACAAAATGTTACTGAATTATAAAATACAGAAGAGGAACAGCTATTTATTTTTCATCCACTAGATACACAAGTACATTTGTGATAAAAATTAGTATATATTGTTTTTTGCATTCGAATCATGTTGAGTAGTGTACTCCAAAGAAATATATTATTTATAGTCAGCTTAAAGAAAGATATTTTTAGTTTAATTACTTTTTCCACTGTGGAACAGTATATATATATATGCATATTTTGGAAACGACCCATCTAATCAAAAGTCAAATCCAAATAAAGAGTTTCTGTGCTCGTGTGAATTTACAGGGAAGAAAGAAAAATGTTTGAACCTTATAATATATATTTTAAAATCGAAAAGCTGGTTCTAGCAATTTTTACTTAGATTAAAAAGCTTTTTTGACATCACCAATTTATGAGTCCAACTGACTTCCGTTAAATGTTCAAATTTCATTTACGTGCTGTGGAAATAAATATATAAAAATATAATTACAACAAAATAGATAAGCAATTGCAAAGAATTACCGTAATTTCAGCTAAACATTGTTGACACAGAATGTACCTCAAATTCACTTTAGTGAAATCTGTCCTTAAGCAAAATAACTATAAGGAGTTCAAAATCTAAATATGTACTTTTACACAGTTAGTCATTGGATGATTTATAGATGGTTTCTGAAATGCAGATGTAGTGGATTAATTTTTGGCATAGTTAAGGTTTCCAAATGAAACAATATTTCTAGCTAAATACATTACAGTTTAGAATCATGTGTCACTTTTCTAGTGCAGCACCGCTCTCCAAATTATATATTTGCATGTAAATATTAATGATGCCATGAATGAAATAGGAAACACTTGCTTACGACATGAAAACAATTTCGAGAAGAGAATTTAAGGATTTACATAAAGTTGCTTTAACGCAATACCGTATCTTGAAATTACAGGTTTACTAATATTCTTCATCTACTACAAGCAAGTACTACTTGTTGATTTTTTTCAAAAGCACCATTTTAAAGTACTCTGGACAAAAAGTTCGATCATCATAGTTTTTGTACGATGTGGAAAATTTTAGCAGTAGATCTTATATAATATGGTTTTCATTTAGATAAGTTGCGTAATGAAAGATTTCCAGAAATGCTATTGACTACGCAAATAAGATATGATGATGATAATATAATAATAATAAAACATGCAGCGAGATTTTCTCCAAATAATAAGAAATAATGAAGGAAAATCTTTTCAAATAGGTTACGAATAACATTAATTTATAAAATCCTTTTCGTAATACTTCAAATACTTTACCAAAACTAGAGTTTTAATTTTAACGTTAAAGTTCTAATTTTGTTCATAACTAAAAAATAAACTTAACGAAAGTACATGTTGTTTAATATAGCTTTAAAATAATTTTTATTCCTTCATCATCGGTTTGTGAAAATTCTAAATGTTCAAGTAAGCACCGAAATTTATTATTATCACCGAAGTTATTTAATAGTACCACCAAACATATGTAAATTATTTTTCTCCCAAAGCTTTCTTTAAATGTCAATAATTGTTCCAAATTAAATTTTAAAATAATCTACAAAAAATATTTAATCAAAACTACCCACGTAACATCCTGAAAATTATTTTGACCTAAGAGTGAGATCAATTCTCCAACATCTAGTACCCTCGGAACTGCCTCGGGACTTTCGGGTCCACGGATTTTACATGTACGTATCCCCGAGTGTACATGGTGGGTCTTCAGCTGGTCGGGTATCGAACACCAAATTTTCCGGATGGAAGACCGACTTTTTAATCTCTAAGCTACCACAGTCCCCGTTAATACTTGTAAAACTAATTAATAAATGTTAACGTGATTTGATGGTATTGTCACGATGTGATAGACTAGGGCAATACGACATGAATCTTGCAACCGATTCTCCCGCCCCATGAACAGCCGGCAACCCCCGAACCTAGAAGGGGCGAGAAAAACACGGAGTCGCAGTTCTTGACTGACCCACTGACCAGCAATGGACACATGTGCATGTGGCACCCTCTCCCCCTCGCCTGGACTGCGGGTAAGTTTCTCGGGCATTCCTTGAATTTCCCTTAATAGAATCATGACAATTGTCATATTTATGAAGGATAATATCTGAAGTGTGTAAATGTTTAATGATCACCTAAAACGAATAAATAATATCAGATAATTAACTTTTAGTTGTTCTTGTTAATTTATGTCCGGTGCTTTTATGAATATAGAATTCTAGCATCGGTACAGTATGTGACTTGTATCTCTGTCCAACTGTCTGACCGTAAATGCTATATAGAGCAAGAGCCCGTGAAATCCAGACCTTCATTATTTTATAAAAGCTGAAAGTTTGTCAGCGCATGCTCCCAACACAGGTAAGAACGATGGACCATTATGAAGTTTGGGTTACCCTGGCTTTGGCAGGTAAACGGTACTAAAGGTGTGTAAAATAACAATCTAAATTCGTCAAATAATAAAGTGTGATTTTTTGGTATTACCTTCAGAATATTATTAAAAATCACGTCGTTAATTGCCAGACACTTAACATCGTGGCAACCCCATGCCAGACACCCCTAATGTTCATGAAATTATAATTCTACTTATGTTATGGTATAAAAGCTGATTTTTATATATAATACATGGGTAATAATTGGATGATCTTTTCTCATTAGCCAGACATTTTTGATAGTTCCATCCCCTTGCCAGACAAGCATGTAGGGTAGTTGTAGGAGCGAGCGCGAGACAGTATATACGGGTGGGTGCGAGTGAGATGGCGAGTTCCCTATTAGCAAAACATCTTGCAACAGCCTTGATAGACCTTGGTAATACGAGTAAATAGTTCAAATCAACATTGATTCAATGCTATTGTCGTCAGGATAAGTAACAGCCAATAGAAAGCTGTTGAACTGCGCATGCGTTGTCGTGGAAAGAATTTTACCCATCGTTCCAATCGGCGGCGTGTCTCTCCTCACACTCACACGTGGTTTCTCGTTTGTTGGTTGTTCAACAATGAAGAGTAGTGTAGAGAAATATTGCTTTCAGTAATTATGTATGCATTATCGCATTTATTAATGTAACCCAGGACAGAAGATGTGTGGTTATCTACTGAGAAGACTATGAACAAGTAATGGAATAATCTTATATGCTATCTTCAAGTATTATTAATTTAATATTCATTATTAATTAACAACATAAAATATTTCGAACATATACAGACTATAAAGTATATTCAATATTATTACTGTATGATACGTACATTATATATTTACAATTTGTTTGTGTGATTTTTTAAATGAAAGTGATTTTGTATTAAAAAAACCCAGTCATGGATGATGCATTAATTTGTGTTATTTGTAACAAAAGTAGTGGTAAAATAATATTATTTTCTGACGAGACATTGAAAAAATGTGAATTACTTTTAAAATTGCGAAAAAAAACATAACCTTAAATATAATAAAATCATTCTTCCACGTGAATACACAGAGAGTGGTTATCACAGAGAATGTTACAAATCATTCACAGGACTGATGAAAAAATATTTTACCCCAGAACCTAAGAATTCTAAAAAGACTGTTGAAATAGAGCAAGAAAAAGAAACATCTAAAGACTTAAATACATCAACAGACGATTCAATACCAGGTCCATCGCATTTGTCTGAATTTACTGTATCACACCCACCTTCAGCTTCTCAATCAACAGAACCTCAACCTTCCCAGACATTCGTGGACTTGAAGAAATGAGTGAAAATGCTAATGCAACCACAGAAGTAAATAGTTCGATTCAAAGTGATACCAGTGTTGACATAAGTAAAGAAGTTTGTTTATTTTGCAATAAAAAAAAGAGACAAGTGAGATCAAAAATGCTTCCACTCCATGAAGGTGATAAAAAATAATTTCAGTCGCGTATAATGTCTAGTATTGAAAATCAAAAAAAGTATAATGAGTTGTTAACTAGATTGAACAGTATTGCAAGTCCGAAAATATTATTATCACACTGAATATAGGATTCAGTTTAATAATAAAATATCTTTGTATACGAAAATATCTGTTAAAAGTGATTATCATCATCATCTAGAGTACCACCAAGAAGCTTTCAATGAAATTTGTAGCATCATAGAAGAAGATATTATCAATAACGGCCGCTGTCATTTATTGATTCATTTACATGAATTATATACTGATTCATTGGAGAGAATTTATGCAGAGAATTTCATAAAAATGGATACTACTTTTACTGCACACCACCTAGGAGAAAAAATTGATAAGAAGTTTTCCAAAAATATTAAATTCTTTACAATCCGGAATAAAAAAATTATGTTTTGTTGTTAATGTTTTTGTTGTTTATGTTGTTAATGTTTTTGCACATTTCGCAATGTGAGTCTAGACAGAATAATTAAATGTCAGCGTAGAAAATTACCGTTTTCTTTTCTTTTCTTTCTTTTTAAGAATATATTTAAATTTTACTCAAACATAACCTATCCTCCCACATAAACTCCAAAAATGTTTTATCAACAGTGTTTTTCTTTTTTTAAGAATAATTTCATTTTCAAGAAGTTTATTTTATTTATTTTATTTTTTTTGTAAATATGAAAGCTAATATTTAATTCTTAAAAATTATTTCTCGTAAATGAATTAAAACATTTTTGTTGAAATTTCATCAAAACATTTTTTACCTTCCGAAATTCAAACGCTTTGTAACATTTGACTGTTTATTTTCTTAAATTTTCTTATGTCGCAGTTTTTTTATTGTACTCGTTTAATCAGCAAAGTATATGACTACTATAAGTATGGTTGATTAATCAAAAGTTTTAGACATAGTTTTCACTGAAAGTTTCAAATTTTCCCTGTTCACACTTTCTAGTGTATCATTATTTCTTTGAATTTATAATCAGTAAAAGAAGTACATTTTAAAAGTAAATTGTCTCCCGTAAATGTTTAGAAAGTTTACTTACTAGTAAACGTTCTCTCCCAACATTCGGTGATCTGAACATGGTATATATGGACTGAAACTACAGTAACTGAATAGTATAAATGTGGAATTCTAACGGCTGACGTTGAACGGAATAGACGTTAGGAGATTTTAAAAGTAAAAATTTAATCTACATTGCAGGAACAGGCATTTGCCACATATAAGCAATTTCTATTCCGTTTAATGTTATCAAGCAAGTTTATTTAAGTTACTAGATACCGAAAGACATTATCGAAAGAGTTGAACTTTAAGAGCTATTCAAAAATCAGGTAACAAAACGTTTTATTTCAGATCGATACGCGAGCTTGTTCTGAAGGAGCAGCTGATGGCCGAAAACTTACTGATAGTGATATTCACTTCTTTTGCTACATAAGGCACTTTTCAGGTAGAACTCAGAGTTCGCGCTAGGCCGCGGGATTGCGCGGCCTAGCGTGCAATCCCGCGCGCTTCGTTTGCGCGCTGTTCCCGCAACTAGCAGACACACGTTTAAAAGATCGCGAAACTACTATTCTAATCTGTTATTCAACACAAACTAAAAAAGGAGTATGTCAGTTTTCAACTGCCATCTTACCCCCATTAATGAAAAGAAGGACCTAGGAACTATATGTTCTAGAATGCATTCGTTTCGAAATTTACGAGCGTAAAAGAATAATCTTTTCAGAAAATCAGGATTGAAAAAAAAATGCATATGAAAGTATCAGCGCTCGTTAACATATCTTTTATGTCTATATTCTTTTATTGTGTCATTTAGTTCACTTTATAATGGATTAATGTTTCAGCCTGTGTTTAACCAATTGTCAAAATGTCTATCAAAATGCCTCGATTATTAGGAAATTGTAAAAGGCAGAATTCCATATGCACGAAGTTTTCAGATAATTGAGCGCGCAAAACTTCGAGCGCATTTAAAAATATTGAATGTAAGAAAATTTGAAGAAATCAAACAGAAAAATTTGAATCTTTTTCGCATAGAAACAAAAAGTTCCGTCTAGAACTATACGAACCTACTTTCCGAGTACACCAGCTTCAAATTTATAATCTAGCTATTTATCTCTCTTTCTCGTTTAGCTTAAGTTCTTAATTGCTTCAGATATACCTTTTTCAACGGTTAATACATGTTCATTCAATCATTCATTTATTCGGTCATTCATGTATTTATTCACTCAGTTATTAATTCATTCTTTTGCTTATTGATTTAATCATTCATTAATTCAAAAATATTTTTGAAAATCTCGATCAAAAAATTTCATAGGAAAATAGGCTCGTTAGTTCTGGATGAACTTTCTATCTGTACATGTTCTGCGTCATAAGAGCTTTCTGATAAAGTTTGTTCCAAGCAAATCGGTCCGTTACATCAGGATTTATATAGGATTGAAATTTCCCCGTAGGCGCAATGGTAATTTTTTTTGCACTGTTCAAAAATGAACAAAAATCGTTCAAATCAATATTTCACGCCAAGAACTTCTTCCAGTGAGCTTGTTCATTGGAACTTGGATCTTGTACCCAGAGTTTACATAATTTGTTTCACTTTCGCTGATGTTAAAAATGGCGCTAATGTTAAAATTTTTTGAACTGTTCAAAATTGAACAAAAATGGAAATGAGATGTCCTCGCTGAGATCTTTCGAATGCAAAAAGAATTTTTCGAATCGGATAATTCGTTCAAAAGTTATTAGGGGGGGACAGACCGACAGACACACTTTTTCCCCATATTAATTAATACCCTAATTTCAAATTTTTTATTTTTCAATCTTTATTTAATTACTTAACTTATTTTTGACTTTTCTTGATTTCTAACGATATTTTCACGATACATTAAGCCTTCTTTCCTGCTTTATTATTATTATTATTTTATTTTTACGGGAAAGTAGGCTAAAAAGCATTAATTTAAAAGAAACGCTAAACCCAAGCTTATCAAAAAATCACGATAATAAAATAAAATATTTCGCAAAAATCGCGATCATATGAGCCATTCTCGCATAGGAGTACGAAATTTCATTTATCTCCAAATATTCCTATTGAATTTTTGCACTATATTTGAAACAATTCATTTTCAAACTCACAGGAATCATTTAAGTCGTTACAATCGATAGACATCACTTTTACAAGTTACAAGAAAATGCTTGTTTCTATACTGTTTTCATAGACACTCAAAACATTAATAGATAACATGACATATGATCAGAAAAAATAGAGAAAATATTAAACTAATTTTTAGAGGTTTTTTTTTTTTGTAAAAATCACACATTTAAGATTTTTGGTCATTTAAGAGGGTCTTTTTCATGCTTATAATTTCATAAAGCACCCTTTTTGCGATCTCGAATTTTGTAAAGATCCGTTTTGTGGGAACTAATGTTTATTCTTTCCTTGCTGAGCATATATATTAGATAATCATCTTTTATTACGGAGTTAGTATCAGACAATTTAGTAATATATTCAAAAACAAAACCAAAACGAAAAGTTTCCACTTCAATTTTAAAAATCCCACCTAACATTTTAGTTAAGATGGGAAATCTCACCTTGTATTTTTCATTAGTGTGAACCCTTGGTAGAACATTACTGACAGTGATTTCAGAGGCCGGTCTAATCGGGAACAGCAACAAAATTTGAAAGTTCAATCATCCACCATACTCCAATACTCGGCCCCACGATTTAAGAACAAGATCAGATTTGCATTTATAAAGTTGAATAATAACGGAATAATGAGACTGGAACAGGGACATTCGCCACATTGCTCCCGCTTCAACGTGTGAACTAAATTTCGTGAAGATATCCGGTCCCAGGTTAAAATATTTTTTTTTGTCCTATGTGTTAATGTTTTTTTGCGTCAAACTCTTTAACTTATACGAGATAGTGTCTTCTGGTGCCTAATAACTTAATTTTTTTGAAAATGATTGAATATACATTTTTCATCTAGGGGCAAATGCATTTTTCTCTATTATCGACTATATCTGTACCTAAAAACTCTCATAACTTCTATACTATTTGACGTCGGCTGCTAGAATTCCACATTTATACTATTCAGATGGTGTAGTTTTAGACGATTTATACCATGTTCAGACCCCCAATTTTTGGGAGAGAACGTTTACTGTTTAGGTAAATATTTAATAATGGAGATGTTTCAAAATTTGTGTTATATTTGATACAGTGTTATTATTGATTTTCTTTTTATGATAGAAATAGCATGAAAGTCATTTTTACTGAACACTTTTTACAAAACATGTCTTATATTGAATTGTTAATAGAAGTTTTTTTCATGAAAATGGTTTTCATGTCACCCCTAACAACGGTAATATCTAGGGTAGAAATCTAATATGGGATCAGTTTTCTTTTCCATCATTTCAACGTCTGGTTAGCGTGAACTTTAGATCTGACGCACTGTTAGATTAGAATGTGTAAAATGATCTTGTCATGCTGAAAGTTAAATTAGAAAACAAAATATTGTGATACATATTTAAAAATATTAATACCTAGATCGAGAGTATCGCCAGAGCTAGACCATTTTATTTGTATTTAAATAATTCTTAAATTAGCCTTATTTAGAGAAAAATATTCAAGTAACGCGCTCTTGTTCATTTTAAAAAAAAGGTAGAAATCTCCTTTTTGAGCAAAAAGGGACCATTCATAAGTGTACTCCATGCAAAAACTTGTTACCTTTTCATAAACAAGCCGTCCATTCCACCCAAAGAAACACTCACAACATTGATAAGATTTGAAAAATATGCAAACACTCTTAATGAAATACAGTACCTAAAAGTTGAAGCCGAAGGTATCTACTTTGTACTTGTTTCAAAAATCTTCAGTAATATTCCTCCACTATTTGGAACTGTCAACAAGACACTCCTTGAGTATCTTCCAAATCCGCCTTTTAAACTTCTGCTCACGTACACCTTTCTTCAACCAGAAACTTCAATAATCGACTCGACTCACGTTTTATATTCAAAATTGCCAAATATTGAGTCCCGGAGAAAGTATTGAATTCACTTTCTAAAAAAAATATTATAAACTAAAGCAAAATATCGCGCTGTGTTGTATTGGGGATAAAATTTCTGAAAATTGAATATTTTGAAAGTTTCGCAAAAGCAAAGCACAAGTAACTTATTTATATGCCTGTATTTGCCTTTATATATTATACACCATTTTCTTACGTTTCGAATATTAGCTCTGTCTGCATTTTTTAACTTATGACTTTAAAAGTGATGGACACATAAGAATTTTGCATATTGTCATGAAGTAAAAAATCTAAAGAATTCACAAGATTAAGTAAAACAAATTGAATTCAATCGAAACCGATACTTGCATAACATTGTCGTTTTATAATTTAAAATAAATTTCAATTTTATCTTGTAACAAAACTGCAAATTCAAGCAATTGGCTACTCTTATTTTCATGGAAAGAAAGATGACGAGAGTTGCAAAGACGTTTGAGTAGAAAAATCAAAATTGAAATGGATTGGAAGTTAATTGATTGTCCATTCATAAATTGGTTTAAAGTTTACAAAGCTGGAAGTAAGCATGCATAATAATGCAACAGAAACTAAACTTAATCAAAAGCACAAATAAGAAATAAAGTAACATACAGACGTTTTGGGTGTACAGAGGCACCCCTTTATCAGTGCTTAAAACTTTTGAACCTTTGATTGTAATTCTTTGGAGAAAAAGCAATCGGATTAGACTAGCAAACACTATGCCTAAAACTGGATTAATAAACATTTTAATGAGAAGCGCTTGAAGATACATATTAGACCAATGAGAAGCGTGGAATAACTCTAATTATTAAATGAAAAGAAATGAATAAAAATAGGAGTGAAAACAAGTTTCAATTATCAATATAAATTATCTGTAGATAAAATGTTCAAAAAATAGCACAAACACACGGTCAAAAAGCGTAAAAATTATTAAAACCAACACAAAACATAAACCACAGGTCATAAAGATAAACAAGAGGGGGGGGGGGGAAATGATACATACTACCACGAAGGATGAAACCAGATCAGTGTTGTGCTGTCAAAAAAGTCTTACATTATTCAAAACTTAGAGAAAAATAATTTAAAAAAAAACGCATAAAAAAAAAATAGCGGTAGAGGGGTGGGGAATATAAATAATAAATAAAGACATTTAACAATGTAAAAAATAATAATACTATATATAAAATATTAATATAAATATAATAATCTACTTATAAGTAATAAAATAACGGAGAAGGATAAAATTACAAGCAAATACTACTTTAAAAGATGCAAAAGGGTAGCAAAACAAACTAGCTAAATAAATGTATGTCAGATCTTCGACATGTAAGCACACACAACCCCAGTTTATCTATTTAGAATTATACCTTAAATAATGTAACACTAAGCTGCAAAATTTCATTCATTGATACCAAGTAATTCCGAAGTATGTGTCTGCCGTTTTATTTCAATACTTATATTTACTCGTTGTTTTTATGCGCAATACCTTCATTTTATAAAGCGTTACTTCCATGCGAAGTTTGTTTTGTTTAGAAAGTGCTTTCCCGCTATTTCGCATTTTTCGCGCATTTTCAAAGTGCGACATTTTTTTCATGTGGTTACTTTCTATCGCATAAGAAAAACAAAAATCATTTGTAGTAGTTTTTTTTTTTTTTCTTGTTTTGCTGTTTCTTTTATGCGGTCCGTGTTTACCCCACATAAGCAAGTTTGGCTAGTGCATAGGTAAAGAAACAAAATTATAGGCAAAGAAAAAATGTTAAGTATCATCTTCTCTGTTTGTCAACCAATATTATTACTTTTTCTTATTTATTAGCTACTGATGAGTTTTAGTGTTTTCAATAAAAAATATTTTGGAAACAGTTTATTGATGCCACAGATTGAAAGGGAACGCCACTTTGCGTTGGAAATCTGTACCATGGGTTGTCCGGTAAGTTTTTGTTCTCCCGTCTCCTTTTTTGCACCCCCGTGGGGGGTCGCTCCGTACAGTCGTGAGCCCCGCCGGGGCCGGGGTGCTCAGGTCGGAATAAGACGTCCTCGGGCGAATAGAACCCATCTAAAAGAGTTCATCTTTAAAATTATTTTCCAATTCCTGTCTCCATTCCGTTTCATCACCCCCCCCCCCCCCCGTACGATTTCGGGGACCGAAAAAAAATGCCAGTGTGGTACATTTTCGTTTCTGGGACTGTACCGCGACCGATTGGAGTCAAGTTACGAAATTGATGCCACAGGTTGAGGGCTTCCTTTCGGTTATCCCGAGGATATCCAAATAAGCTATTAGAGCAACAAAGTTATAAATCGAGTATAAGACATAGCAACGTGGAAATATTTTTGGAGAAATTAAATAAGACCATAAATAACATTAACAAAAAAATGTGGAAACCTATTTGATTTCAGCATAAAATATAGCCACAACCTTTCTGAACTTTCAGTTAAATAAGCAAATATTTCTTAAGCTCACTTGACACAAAATCAATTTTTTCTTTGTAAGCAAATCATTGTTACAAAATAATAAATAACTCTTAAGATCTCCTAATGATTTATCTTTATTGAGCTATTTACTACTTAACTGGACATGTTTCGATTCACTTCTGTTTTACCACACATTATTAAGTAGTGGATTTATGTCTTTTCATTAAGCAAATTGTTTATTTTTATTTAGTTATAAACATGTAATAATTTTCATTGGTTATGAAAGGCGATACCAAGGACTTTTTAAAATGATTTGCTTGATAATAGGTATGCTTTAACTGTTTTAAATTAATAAAAGCTAAAAGGTGCCAGCCATTTCAATCATTTATTATTGAGATCTATGAAAAATAGTGGCTAAGCATAAATATTTTGCAAGAATTTCTTTCGGACATGTTATTCGATTCAAAATGAGTAAAAGAAGGTGCAAATAAAAGATTATAAATGGCAGACCGGTCCACTCTTGTATTTTATTTCTACTCTTGGTACTGACGAAAGAGGCTGATTGCCCTTGAAACCGGTCTACCATTTTTAATCTTTATTTTGGGCCCTTTAATGTTGCTTTTACTTTTGAATATATATGTGCAAAGTGAATGTTACTATTTTAATGTTATTCGATATTTTTTCTTAATAAAACATAAAAACCTCAGAAACCTAGAAAGAAATCCATATTACTCAAACTATCATTATTTGATTTTCTCTCGAAAGTGCACGTGATTCATAGGGAAATTCAGAAAGCTGTTTAACTTTTAACAATTACTTGAATAAAAATAAGCAAAGTAAATCAAACGTAAATTTCGAAAACTAGGCCTGAAAGCATTTAAGCGAGTTGTAAAATCTGTCCATGAAAAATATCTTACATAGACAAGGGAATAAAATAATTTATTACCGCTCAGTTTTCGCGAATACTTATTCTCCCAAACTGTGATTTGTTTTCTTGAACGTTACACAGATGTTCGAGCAAATTGAAACTTAACATTTGTTTCTTCATTTACTTAGCAGAAATACCCTAACGAAAAAAAATATAGCAGCAGGCGTTGGAAATGCTGTCAAAATTGTTATTTTGATGCGAAATCGCATCGAGACGAGAAATTTAAATGTTCCCCTCATTAGAATCATTAAGTTTCGTCACCCAGAAAGTTATGGAAATTCATGGCTCCGGATTAAAAAAAAATGGGCCAAGCAAAATTAAATATGTATGCAATAAAGTATCATTTTTTTCTTTTTTCAAAATTTCGAAAGTTACATTAGTGAAAAAAATACAACTTTCTTATGAAGTCTTATTTGATGGGTAAATTTACAGTGAAACGGCATTATACGTCAAACTTCAGGCCAAAGTTCACGATAATTATGAATACAGAACTATTAATATGGTTAAATTCATACTTTCTACTGCTTTAGAAAGTGTAATACAATTGTCCTCATCATTTATGTGAAATATATATTTACCCACTAGGCTAAAATATATTATGGGTTTGTGGTACAACATAAGGAAATTCCAAATGTAAACAGCTATCACATTTAGAGGTTAAACTACAAAAACAGCTACTTATACGTAAACATTTCAGTTCTAATGTAGGAATGCTAAACTTGAGGTTCTTACTTAGAAAGTAAGCTTTGAATAGAATTCGGGTGGAATAAAGCAAACCTCGCGTATTTCATTGGGAACTTATTTCTGAATTTCTGAATGCAAAATGAATAAAATTTTCCGGCAGGTGTTGCCATATTTAGATTTTTTAAATATTTCTCATATGCATTTCAAAGCTGAAAATATATTAACCAGTAAAATGTGCCTGGGGCAGATTTGTTCTGTGAAATTTGCAAGTGTTTCAAGCGTAGTCTCCAAACATGTACAATTATCACGTTGGAATTTTATGAACAAATTCCATTCCTAAATACCCGATTTAATGATCTAACTTAAAACAAGGCTCACCAGAAAACTTTAGACAAAAAGCATTATTTTTAACATTTGCATGAACGAAATAAAAGCTAGTCTTACACTATTATAAAACTAAAAGTGTTTTATTCAAGAATTTTAACGCACTCTTATAATAGCCAGTTTTCTTACTTCTAGTCGTTTCGATCTTTTAATGTTATGCACCTTTTTCTTGAAATCGGAGTATACCAAAGAATAGCGCAGCATAATAATTTTTACATATTTTGTTCCTTATAGTTTGCAACACCATATTTAATTTTATCTTTGAGCATAGTAGTTTTTCTTCACGTTTTTGTTCATGAGTTTCATATTCCATGCATTACCTATAATTAATTATTTCAGCATTTTGTTTAATTATTATTCATAAGTCATTATGTTTTGTTTATCGTATTTCCAAGTTCATTATTTGTGTCTTTTAAAGTACTTTCCCATTTTAAAATAATTTAAAAGTTTATGAAGTAGAAATGCGCTGTATTAGCGTTGTGAATACTACAGTATCTTCTGTGTTATAAGACGGGGTAAAATGACCAGTTTATACTTACTAAAAAGATGTAATGACTGATGAACGCTGCTCTGTTATCACAGACCCGTTTCAATTCTTCAAATATTCCGCCGTATAAAGAGGGGTTTCTCTTAAAAATCTCGCTCTTTTAAATGTAACACATTTGAAAGAGCGTTTATCATCTGATTAATACTAACTCCCTTATCAAGTCTTTTAATGAAGAATTTGCCTAAAAAAGCGCAATTTGGTTAAATTTAGTATCATACAAATAACTAACGAGATTAGGATTCCAAAACAAATTGTACCACTCAAAACCTACTTTTATGCGATAGATCGATTTTTAAGGACACATAATATACAGATGTGCGTAAACAGCATCTATGTAAGCTATTAAAATTAAATGTTTTTGTCAAAAAGTAGATGGACGAGAAATTATAATGTACAAGAATTCTTGTCAAACTACCAAGCGAACAAAGTCGAAATTTCGAAAAATAACTTTCCGATTCGTAAATAATGAGAATAGACTAAATTTTCACGATCAATATGAATATGAGAAAAAATTACACTAGAAATTCGAATAGAAATATCAATATAGGACACAAAAAACTTACGTGAAATCCATGTTGTTTGTTAACGACCACTTCAGGTCACATAAATATTAGAGTTTATTTGCTATTCAAAAGGATATGCCTAACACTTTATTTTTTCACACTTATTGGGACCCATAACATTCACAAAAAAATTTGAATAGGGCCTACTGATACACAGTGTAAAATAAAAATAAACTACAAGTATTTTATTTTTACTAATTTTTCCTTAAGGATATGCGATCAGTGTAGGTAAGGAAGGAGAAGAATGTTTTTAGCAACGGGAATGTTGATGACACATATCCATGTATAAATGGCTTCACAAGTACTTTTTCTGGTAAGTTCTTGTAATAAAAATAGTGTTTGTAAGTTGAAGTCTTAAAAGTCTCCCTTTTGTTCTTTGGATGGGATCTACCAGAAGTATCATCAGAATTTGTCTTTTTTTAATGACTGAAACCACCATTTTCAAAAAGATTTAATGTAGGGGTGTCACATTGTGAATATTGAAACGACCTGTTTTATTAGCCTTCAGTATTGGTAGTATTAGTTCTGCATATTGTTCCGGATTGTACATGCGGTAACGTTTTTCATAATACGCTTGATAGTGATAAAATCTTAGTCACACTGTGGATACGAGTGTCCGCGAATTTAGAAGTTATGTGTGATACTTTCAAATATTCCATTATCACACAGATTTATCAAGAATCTAACAACAATGTAATTTTTATTTTTTCCTGATGTACCATCACTGTAAAGTACTAATTTTTTTACTTTTTTGTGCATTAAACGATGTATTTACCTTTACCAAACAGTAAAAGCTCAAAAACTGAATTTTGAATTTTTTGTTGATTGAGTGGTTTTTGAAATAAATGATTTTATTATTAAGTCACCGTCAGAATCAAAAACTGATTGCGTTCAACTCATTTGTCAAACGTACTAGAAAAGTTCATTGTTCTTTTGCAATGCTCATGGTCCATGAATAGTCTAGTGGTCTGAGCATCGGGTTCGTGGACAGAGGATTAAGGGTCTAACGTCAGTCACCGCAAAATACCCATCGAATACATGCGGAACACATGCACGTTAAATTCTAGAGTCCAAAAGAAATGTTGTAAGCCACTAGCAGATACCATGGCTGCATGTCTCCATGCCAAAGGCCCTTTCTCATCTTCAGTACCATACCAATTGAAAAGTGGCAATAAATTGGTTCTACCATTTGTCAGTTTGCATGACATTTTTGCATTTATAACAAGTTCACGCTCTAAACACCCATTGCTTAGATATATTCTTTTATTTTCTAAAACTTTTTAGTTAATTAAGTAAATTAAAATTACATGCATTTAACCATAAAGAACCTATTTTATATTTTTGACTCAAGTAATTAATAAAATCTATAAAACTTGCCATGAATCTAATTTTACTATTAGATTTTTATTCTTAATATTTTAAAAGTTTTTTTTCTTTTCATGTTTGCTAGTTCATTTACTAATTATAAGCAGTTCTGATATTTGCGCACTTATACTCTGTCATTCTCTCCCTCTCTATATATACCTGTATATATGTGTGTTTGTTTTGAAATTTGTGAGCTACAAAAAATAATAATTCTGTTGTTACTTAGAAGTAAATATAGTTTATGGTTGTATTTATATCTGTTCATGCAATTAACTGGAAATAAAAAACTAGCTTATCCATTAAGAAAAGTGCTAAAGAAGAAAAACACTTCTTTTTTATTTTCCTTGGATGGTAATAATAGTTAATTGATCTGTTCTAACTCTCAAGAGACGTTGAAGTTTCTCTTTTTACAAACGGTAATCTAAGACTTCTTCTATTAGAAGAAAATTCTTAGTATAGGAATCATATAAAACCTTAACAAGCAATTACCTTTATTAGCAAACTTCTATTATTTAATTGTAAGCTTCTATTTCTCCGCAGTTGATTCGAATCATTAATTTAACGGAGAATTAGTTAGTTTTATAAGATCGTAAGGTATTTCGATTTTTTAGTATTTATATAATCTCAACTAGTTATGAAGAGCATAAATGCAAAATCATAACTAATATAAAAAGCAATAGTTATGAAAAGTAGCCTATACACCAAAATAATTCTGTAAAAATAGAGAAAAAAACTGTTTCTATAAAGTTACTTAAGAACTTCTTTAAAGTCAACCGATCGAGTTTCTTGATAACAACTTCTTGGTAAAACTCTTGTTTTCCAGCAGACTGTACAACTTCAAAGAAAGAAGCAAGCATATCTGTCAAATTACGAAGTATTCGTTCAGAGGACATGGGTAAATGTTTCTTGTTCAGTTAAACTGAAAACTGCTCCTTTTTTCTCACTGTAATTGATTTCTGCAAAAAAAAAAAAAAAACAGAAAACTCAAGTACTCGTTCAAAAACTGCGAGTCTATTTTCTAAATATCATTTCTACTAGAATATCTTTTTTTCTCCTTGCACTCTTTCGCAGCGACTTGCTTGCAGATTCTTTAATATGTTGTTAATTAGTTTCATAATTTGTGTAAAGTATTAATAATGTATGTATTAATACAAAGTAATAATAAATATATAACAACACAGAAATAAAATCGGCTGGACTTCTCAAATTGGTTCAAATAAGGCATGTAAGACTTTAAGAGAAATACATATTATTACGAATTTCTTTAAGATTTGTAATGTCGGTTGCATTTGTTACTGCTGATAGTTTGCAGAGTCTTACGTACAGCATTCCACTCAACAATCTTAAAATGCATGATTCAGGGAAAAAAACTTACTGTGTTCCTTTTGTTGAAAACTCAGGTATTAATGATTAATTACTGTTCCGGTGTAACTACTTATTCATTGCTCTATAAATTTAACAACGATGATTCCGAAGCTAGCTATATGCATCTTTCAATGAATCGAGTACGGTCTGGAAGTTTTACTACATCATATTTTGGTACTTCACTATATTGTGTAATATGTTTTATGCCGGGGGGGGGGGGGGGTAGTAACGCTTCGAAGTATAGGTGGAGGAAATCAATATGTTAACTGATACAAACAATGATTACAATGATACAATTACCACATTTTCCTTGAGTGAAAAATAATCCACATCTTTCAATCAAAGTACGCAATCTGTCTCGAGTTATTAGGCAAATAACATTATTTTTCAATAGCTCTGTAAACATCAACTCACCATCTCTAAAATCTTTGCTTGCTTTGGTCTCGAAGAAATAAGATTCTGACACTAATAAGCCATGAAACATTCTGTAAGAAAATCGCATATAGCTATTAGCTTTTGTAAGGGACTTTCCGTATGTTTGTGCAATTTAAGGGCCCGGATTTACAATGTGATGATTTGGATAGCTGTTTATTTTGATTGCTTTGAAAATATCTAAAATATGTATCTAATGTTTGCTTAATATGCCTCGATGCACTTCAAGGGTTTTACAACCACTTAGTTCAAAGATTACTACAGTCGAACCTGTTTATCTCGAACCTGTCCGTCTTGAAAACCTCACTATCTCGAAATTTTATATTTTCCCTGCAATTACACCCTAAATTCAATGTATTTTCCATGTTTGTCTCGAAAAAATTTTCCCCCAAAACCTCTATATCTCGAATTCTGGTTTTGCTGCCATTTTCGAATTCGAAGTCGAGTGACCTTTCAGCAGCAAACAAAAATTTTGCGGAAATCGTAGCGAAGGTAAAATTGATTCGGAAGAAGAGGAGATTGAGGAAAATACAGATGTCGCGAAAATCACTGTAAAAAGAAGCAGAGAAGGCTATTGAAACATTAACAACTTTCCTCGAATTTCAGGAAAATTTCGGTCTAGGCGAACTTACAGCGATCGCCGCCCTCAAAAGTATAATCGAGTCCAAAACAACCAGGCAACAAAAAACACGGAAAGACTTTTTCTTGTACTTGCTAGAGAAAGTAGTAGTACATGTCTTGCTTTTTGAAAGACTTGCAAAAAAGTATGCTGAATACCATTTTTTTTATTTTTAAGAGTATAAAATTCGTTAAAAAAAGTTAATGTTATCGTAAAATGCTTAATAAAACCAATACAGAAGCTTTTTTACCTACAGCATATAGTCTTCGTTTCAGTTGCAAATTTTAATAGTTTTATCCAAACCTCTGTACCTCGAAACCTCTTTATCTCGAATTTTTTTCCCTTCCCGTGAAATTCGAGATAGACAGGTTCGACTGTATTGTCAATATATATATATGTCACGTCCCGTATCAGCAGTCGGGCTAAGTTTCATGACAGTACATAACAGCATTCATTTTGTTTCTTTCCTTTAATTTTTTTACTCATTAGGTATTTACAAGAATGCTATTTACAATGATGAATGAGATGAATATTTACAGTTAAAGATAATATTTGCAAAAGCGATCCCCATAGGGAACATCTCGCATGAGCACAATTTACTCTGTGTTATCCTTTAAGCATCAGCTCACCAAGTGACGCTTAGCTTTAGTTTTCCAGACCCTTCTTGGGCTCTCTTAGCCAATCAGAACTCAGGGTATAAGTTTTGGTTCATGTTTTAGAGTAGACCCGTATAAAGGACCCAATTGGTTTTAATTCAGGTTTACAAAAGTTACGTTAAAAGGTCCCAACGGTAGTTTGCTTTTATTAAGACAAAGAAAAGAATAATAATAATGTATTTAATTTATTATAAACCTCATGTATATATATATATATATATATATATATATATGTGTGTGTGTGTGTGAGTGTGTGTGCGTATGTGTGTGTGTGCGGAGAAGACAAAAATAACTGATTCGGACCACCACGGAATAAACAAAGTGAGTTTTTCACGGGACCAGTGCATAATCTTTATTTTATTTTATATATTGTATTTTTTATATTTTCCAGTACAAAGCAAACAAATAAACAAACAAATAAATAAATAAATAAAATAAAATTTCAAAAACCTTGAAATCAGGCTATAACCAAAGATATTATTCACTTCCAATTTGTATGAATATATATTTACCAATGATGTGGACGTTCTTTCCACGCTAAAGCAATACATGAAATATGTCTATAACTATATATATTGCAATTCTAAAGCGTATATAGGCGTATTGCGTTGCAATTGCAGCATATTGTTTGCTGTTGCATCCCCCTTTTCCGTTATTTGCAATACTTTCTACGCACACATTAATATTTTATGTGTCCATTCCTGCATGTTAGTTTTTCTGAGAGTTGTTTTAGTTTTCCAGCGTCACAAGAAGAATTTCTTTCTCCCAGCCTCAACTTTGTACTAGCTTCAAACTGATCTCAAATTCCAACTATGTTTGCCGTATGGGGTCATTACGGCCTGTACGTAACGAAAAAGCAATCCCAGTAATTAATTAAAAACACACGTTACGAAATTAATCAATATTTTCTAGAACGTCCACAGCTTGTTGCGTCTGAAGTTATACGTCTGAAGCATATGTCAATATGACAATAAATTTTGGTTCCCTTACACATGGGTAAAAAATTCTATAAAACATTTTAACTCATCTCCTGTCTAGTTAATTCGGCACAATATTAAAGTAAAATATCACAGTAAACAATTTTGCTCATTTACAAAATTTGTCAGCGAATGTTTCTCCATGTATTTATTTATTTATAGAATTTAAGTAAGTCACGGCGTTTTGTCTGATGTACCTGACTTTGTAAGAAATATTAATTCGATTACATTCATCCACGAATCTCTACAGTTGCTATACACTTGTTTCAATGTAGTTGAAGTGTAAAAAAACAGCAAGCCTTCATTAATTCAAGACTTGCATTAAAAAGTTCGATGAATATAAAGAAACCGTATAAAAAAAAGCTAAATCAGTGTAGTTGATACTTGTTTTTGACAAATCTGGGCAAGTTCTATGTTATCTTCAAAGGGGTGGGCTAGTGGCCGGCTCGTTAGCGAGCAGGAGGAGGAGCCGAATAATATTAATTAAAGAGTTTCACACGTATTATTGAAAAAATAATGAGCTAAAAGTTTGAATTATAAATTTATTATTCAGATATTAATTGAAATACAAATTATTGTACATACAATTGTGGAATGCATAAAACATCTTTTTGAAAGAACACCATGGATTTTGTAAGTTCCTCTTGTAAAATTTCAGAGGAAAAAATACATATATTCTCACTTATACACATAGATCGGTATTCATTCATGGAAAGTTCAAACGCAACATAAATAAACATCAAAATTATAAATTGCACAAAGACAGCTTGTATATGTGTGTGCCTGTGTCTGTGTGTTTCAGCAAAAAATTAAACTCTAAGTAACATTTTATTACCTAAACATTTGAAAATAAAATATACTATTTGTTTTCCGATTAATCATACTTAATTTTTGCACATAAATAATAAGTAGCATTTATGCTTACTCCTTGTTTTGTAAGCAGTGAACGAGCAATTTGACTAGAAATGTAACTGATTTGATTTCACTGAATCAAAAATTGATATTTAGGCAGTTTTAGACATATTTTTAGAAACGTGCGAACAAAAAGGATATTAAAAAATGAGTTTTTCTAAAAATCTACTACGTGTATGCACTTTCATCTTTTTCGCACTTAGTCTTTTGGCATTTCATGCAATAGGGTCAGGTGGAGGAAAATGGGTCACTTTTTAGCTATTTTCATATTGAAAGATTCATAGCAACAAAACCATAGAAACCTTTCCCATTTCTTTTCAATTGCATCTCAATATTAAATTCCTTTAGAACAATTTTATGCAATTTTAATATTTATTTTTTAATTAGGAAATAGTTTAACTGAGCTTATAAAGTTGTATCCTATCTTACCCCATCTTAAAAAATAGGTCATAATGAGAATTAATGCTGAAAACAGTTATTTATTACTTTGAAATTGGAAAAAAATGTGTAAGTGTAACATATTTAGCAAGATTTTGAATTATGATTACATTGAAATGTAAAAATAATATTGTTCTCGATTGTTACATATTGGTTTACATAACACTTCAACAACATCGCTTCGCTCTACCACATCAACATGATCTTTTTTAGGGAAAACATTAAAAAAAATAAATTTAATTTCAATAAAATACACAACATACATTGTTTAAAATTAGGAACTTGCTGCAGCTAGGTACAACAGAGTGAACAAAAACAACAATAATAGAATAAAACGAGCTAATCCCAACCATGACCCATTTTACCTCATCCAAGGAAAAGTGATGTAAAGAAGAAAATATTTAACATTTTTCTTAACTGCTCAGCTGGAATTGTTCTCCAAAGTTTCTTAGTGAGTAAATACTTTAAATTTGGGATTCTTTTTGATAAAATATAGAGCTTTTCAGAAGTTGGTAAACCATATGTTAAGCACACCATCATCGAAAGCTGACAAAAAAAAAAAAAATGTGTTGCCATATTTAAGAACCTAACTTTTTTTAGATTGAAAAGTGTTGCCAACACATAAGAAAATAACATTAAAAAGATAGGTTTACAAATTTCAATTTCAAGTTTTATTATTCTGGGTTTTTTATAAAGTGACCCATTTTACCCAATCCTCCCCTACCTAGCTGCGCCTTTCCACTTTATGGTATTTTAGAGGCATGAGACAATCGGACATTACCTTTTTCCTTCCTTAAAATTATTCACCAATTACAGCATCTTACATTTTATGCTACCCATGCATAATTTTTAGACTACTACTGAGTCTAATAATAACAATGAGTAAAAAATTGTGCACAAAAAGGTTTTCTTAACGCTACGCATGGGTGTAAATGACTCACTACATAAATTTAAAATCAAGACCTCCAAGACATTTATAAAGTTAACAAGTTTAACAACATTGAACTTTTGGAATTAACATATATATACATTAAACATATATGAATAGCATGAAAATTAGATATGCTCGTGTACACTATTGTAAGTTGCGCACAAGAATAATATTTTCGTGATATTCTCCGGTTCTTGAAAAAATGTTTTGAAACACTTTTATCGTTAAAACGATATATTTTGTCTTACAAACTCATATTTTCGGTATGTTAGAAAGGAGGTAATTTGAAATTTAAAAAAAAAGTTCTGTGCTGTTGCACCTTATCCAAATTTCGCTTCATTAAAATTTCTGCTTATACCAGTTTATGTTATCATGTTTTCACAAAATTTCTTCGGGATGGGAAAAAAAGGCGTGCCCATTGCCGCACTGAATGTATTAAGGCAGTTTTGTTTTAACAGTGAGTGAACATCATCGTATGATTTAAAGTTTGGAATGATATGTTTTTTTTTTTCTTTTCTGTCTTTCCTTTCTTTTTTTTTTTTTTTGGCCTTCACAAAATTGTTTTATTGTTGTTTAAATCTTTAAAAACTTTAAAAGTTTCAATGATTTAATATTACCACAAGAAACAAGAAACCCTTTTGTAAAATACACATGTTAAAATTTTAGACAAGTTCAAATACTTTGTTTATCTGCCCTTTTTGCAATTACAGGGAAACAATCTGCAAAAGCTTTCTCGAAATCTGCTATTCATGAAACAATATGTAACAGGATTACAACAGGACGAAGTATAAGCTAATAACTGCAGAAAGCAAATCCCGTTGTATCCAATTTTACTGTACACTATACTCGGGTCAAAAAGAGAAATAGTGTTAATGACATAGAGTGGAGTCCAGCATATGAAAAATTCTAGTACCACAACAAATAACATTTTTATTATTCTCTTCTTTTGAATAATTCCCCGTTCAACATTACTCTTCCGCATAGTTGGTTCTCCTGAAAGTGTCCCTGGTGTGCTATTGAATGTAGCAGAATTTATGGTAGATGTGAAGGTGGACATTGTGGAAGCTGTAGTATGTCGATTAAGGTTGGGAGAAGTTTTCCAGCAGAAACGAACTTCATTCTCTGAAATGAAAACAAAGCAAAGCAAATGATAAGGCCAATTATTTATGTTAATATATAATAGCGGGTCTTGTCTTCCTTTTAAATTTGTTTCAAACATTTTAATTTAAAGTAATGGAATTCTTTCATATGGCACAATTTTCGGACTAGTCGCTTTTGTTTCGATCCGTTTTATTTCCGTTTGGTTTTGTTTTGGTAATGAAGTTGTTTTAAGGTATACGTACCCAGTTGAAAAAAAATAATTTAAAAAATCCATTTGTTCTAAATCAATGGGTGTGTATTAGGGTGGGCCGAACAAACTTTTTTTTTAATTTCGAAGTTGTAATAGCACGGAAAACTTGCGAATTATATAGAAAAGAAGAAATAAACAAAACATTATCAAGATCGGTTGACATCTTCCGGTCGCGCATAGGCCCTAAATTGTGACAAAATCTGAAAAAAAATCTCATTTTCACTATATTTTAAAAATTTTTTGAATTAGATGTTTTCGTAATGTAATAGTTTGTAACGTCTTCAAATAGAGCTTAAAAACACTGTGTTTTAATTTGGTTTTGATAAGTTGATATCTTCCGGTCGCGCACAAGCCCCAAAATTAGCCAAAATATTGAAAATTTCACATTTTTACGAGTTTTTTTTACTATCTTTAATATACTTAATTTTAACGTACTAGTTACAGCATTTTTAGTATTGAACATAAGAAAAATGTATTCCATTATGGTGTGAATAAATTAAGAACTTCCGGTCGCGCAATGACCCCAATGCTATACGAGAACAGTTACCCAAAAAAAGATGGAGTGATCGGATGGTGATAACTAAACACGGGCATGGTTCCTTACGACTTGCTCTATATTTAAAAATCTTAAATATTTTACAATTACACAACCCCTCTTAAATTCCTGCGCCCTCTCCCATAGTTACGGGATCTGCAAGTCGCTAGTTACACGACTGATATGCAGAACCAATCATTACATAAATCATCACAGTAATGTCAAAAATATCTGTTAAATTTCAAAAAAGAATTATTTATTAATTAATATTGTTAGAAATGAAAGCTGTTCCACATCACAGTACAAAGAAAATCAAATTTGGTCAAAAAAGCAATTCAGTAGAACAAAGAATTTGTTTTTAAATGAAAACTTTGAGTAATTTGAATAACATTTAACAAAAATATAACATTCAGATTTAGTTTTCAACCTTGAGCTACAAATTTTTAATTGATACGTGCCACCATGAGTTTGTAGCGTTGATGAGATCAACCATTAAATCCAGTTTTCTATTTTGCTTTTAGTTTCTAATTCAAGATTTTAAAAAAAAATATTTTAACTAATATACTACATATTTACCCCTGTCTTAACTTTTGCACTGGGATATTGAAATTTTTAGGGAATTGTTTTGAGGTGTTCTCTTAGCTTTTAAGCGGTCATTGTTCTTGGGGCTCCATAGCTTTCTTTGTGTATGCGGGATGGGAAGAGTATGCAATCGCTTTTAGGAGGGTATCCTGTTGATACCAAAATCAATTATAAAAATGATTTATCTATTTCAGCATTCAACAATTAAATGTTTAAAATAATAAAGGAACATTGTGCACAATGAAACTGTGAAAAGTACTCGCACGTAATTAATGCATTTTAATCCTCATCTGTGCTTTAATTACGTGCAATTACTTTTTACAGTTTAATTAAATGCTTATTATGAATTTAAATTTTTGTATGGTAAATATCAGTGTTAAACTTCAAGTGAAAAATATTTAAAAAATTAAGATCATTGGAAATACAGGGCATTTAATGTTACAAAAGCAGTCAAAGAAATCTCAAATTTTGTGAAAAAAATAGGAGCATCAAGAATTTGTTTTCAAAGTTAAAAATTTAAGTACATTTAAAGAACAGTAAACAAACATCTGACAGCTTTTTTTTATACCTCATTATCAGTTCGTGTGAAAAAATGCTACGTCTATTGCATTTAAATAATAATTATTTATCAAGTACCAAAAATTCGTAAAAATGTGAAATGTTCAATATTTTGGCAAATTTTGGGGCTTATGCGCTACCGGAAGATATCAACTGGTCTAAACCAAATTAAAACACAACGTTTTTAAGCTCTATTTAAAGACTTTACAAACTATTACATTGCAAAAACATATAATTCAAAAAATTTTTAAAAAATCGCAAAAATAAGGTTTTTTTATATTTTGTCAAATTTTAGGGCCTATGCGCGACCGGAAGATGTCAACCGATTTTGATATTTTTTTTTCTTTTTTCTTTCCTATATAATTCGCAAGTTTTCCGCGCTATTACAACTTCGAAATAAAAAAAAAAGTTTTTTCGGCCCACCCTAGTGTGTATTTAATGACAGTTTAGCTTGATCAACTCATATTACTTACCTAATTAAGATTTAATGACCTAATTAACATAATTTTTGAAACATGATATCTTAGAATGTAATTTGTTTAGACATACAATGCCTAAAATCATATATCAATTCCCAAAATCATAATTTCCCAATATGAGGCGGACCGGAAAGTAATGTCGTTTTTTCTACATTAAATTCAAACAGATGAATTTTTACCAAGTTTTTTTTTAATCAATGATGCAACCACCCTTATTATCAGCAACCTTTTGCAATCTACTGTGAAAATTTTCAATAAAATCAATTGCCTTTTTGAGCAAAATATGAGGAGATGGTATTTTTGACATCATCCGAATTTTCAAATGTGTTGCCACACAAAAAATGTTGCAGGGATCGAAATGAATGGAAATCCGATGACACAATATTGGGCGAGTATGGTGGGCAATGAGAACCATTCCAACTCATTATTTTTTTTCCAGGGTTCGTCTTGTGCTGTGCGCTCTTGCAATATCGTGTTGCAGAATAACACCTTTTATGTTGACAATCTCTGGGCATTTTTTAATGATAGATTGATTTACTCGAGCCATTTGTTCACAAAGTCTGCATTCACAGTTGTACAAGTGACAACACTACAAAATCAACTCGACCGCGAGAATACTCCACCATACACACAAAAGCGCTGTTTTGTGGTGTAAACCTGACTGTAAATCCGACAGCGCTACCGCGTTTTGCGTTTTGGATTATTATAGAAAACCCATTTTTCATCTCCAGTGATCAAGAGATCAAGAAGCGCTTCTGTATAGTGCCACTGAAACAATAAAGGTTGCATGAGGTGGATCGGTTAACTTGGTTTTCTTCGGACAAATTATGTGGGACTTAAACACCTGCTCTGCTTACTTTATCAATCTGCTGCAAATGCTCTTGTATGGTAGACCAATGTTAGTTGACAGTATTTGACAGTTCATCGCATGTCTCACACGGATTTGCTCCCTTAACATGTTATGCGGAGAAACGGCATTACTTTCCGGTCCCCCTAAAATTGCCTTATATCATTCTTCAAAACAACGAATGATATTAGGTAATAGTTGGAAATCATACCTAATATCATTCTTCATGTTTTGTGCTTAAGTCAATATGCTGGAGAGTATAGTATTTTTTAAAAAAATTCTTATTAGTAATGGATAAAAAATAACGATTTTTTCTAAAATTTTAACTTTTCAAAATTCATTTAAAATTAATTTATTTTAGTAAAAACTCTGATTGAGGCAGAAAACATCCACTGCATGTAAAAACATGTTGGGAGCGAGGATTTGATGCATAAAACACGTACTGCTTCAAAGTAGTGGATGACATATAAACATTGTGCCGACCCAAAAATAAAATCAAATACATTCAATGTGCGCTAATTTGGTTTTTAAAAGGGTTAATGGGAAAAATGGTTTACCGTTCTCTGCTTCGCAAAATAAAAATTAAAAACTGCATCTAGTGAATCGAATACTTAATTTAATTTAAAAATAAAGTGGTTGAAAATATACGAAAACTTTTCTAAAAGTAAGTTTTTGTTTGTATTTAAAAACAATCTTGAATCACAAAAAAAAAAAAAAAAAATGAATTAGTTGAAATCTTTCTCTTATACTTTTTAAAAAGGACTATACTTTATAAAAAAAAGTTTTCTTTAAAATGCATTGATCCAAAATGTTTACTTTTTCCAAAAATAGAACAAAAGCTAGATTATGTGTTCTGAAGTTGAGTTCTAACTTCTGCTCCACTTGATTTCAGGAACAGGCTGCAGGATCATTTCAGTTTTTTAACAAATCTTCTAAACTGTCAGAGAAATAAAAAACATGACTTTTTTCCTTTAAAGCGAGTGAAAATTACTCCTATAAACATGCTGGAATTGCAGAAAGTATTATGCTTGTTTTAAAGCGGCTTGATCTTTAAACCCTGATAAAATCGACATCATGTCTTTTATCATTTTAATTAAAACAGTGCTAAGTAAAAGTTTTTGAACAGTAAAATTTGCTGCTGTTACGAAAAAGATAAATAAATAAAGAAGTAAAATTAGAAACAGAAAAAATAGGATAATGTTTTACGCGTATCACCTTGAGGTTTTGCTAAAGCACTCTAAAGCTAAAGAAAGCTTTACCAACACGTTTCGATTGTTAGACCATTACCAAAACTTTCTTTAAAAATAATGGACATCAAAACAGTGCAATTAGAAGAAACAAGCACACTTGTCAAAAGAAAATAAAACATAATGCCGTGAAAAATCATTTATTTTTGCTGGAGATGTCTTAATTTTACGCGACGAAGCACTTTCTGAAAAATAAACTAATTCTTAATGAGCTATATGGTTTTTATGAATAGCAGAAGTAATGATCTGTATATCCATAATAAGAAATTTCCCAAGCTCAATAATGTTTCATGCTTGGAAGTAAATTTTTAAGTAATAAATAAAAAAAGGAGAGAAAACGTAGCTTTACTGATCAAAAATGTACAGTTATGCAAGTAATTCAAAATTTATTTCCTTAAAATATCAGTAAAATTCGAGTTGGAATAAAACTGCGTTTGGGACTGTTTCAGTATGTTAAATACATCAGCGACTTCTGTCTGACCGAACAATATACCATTACATAAAAGCCCAGAGTTTCATTACCAATAACAACAATGTTAAGCTGAAAATTAGTAAGTGAAGCATCAGGAAATTCTAAATGACTACTCTCCGACTACCAAATCTAGACAGGTGAACATCTCTCCACCTGGCAGAGTGCTAATAAGAATACATTTCTGTTGAATAGGGTGTGCCGAAAAAAAAAACTTTTTTTATATTTTCGATGATGGAAAATGTGTCATTGGTGGCACAAAATAAACATTAAAAAAATTGCATTGTGAAGGACAATTGCCGCAATTGTGCAAAAATTTCGGTTAACGGTGTACGGCGAAACATAGTGTTTCAAAATTTTGTAAAAATGTGTACGCACTCGTGGCAAACGAAGAAATTATCCTGCGCACTTGCAATTTTTGTATGAACTCAGTGACACCAACGACACTTTTTTCCGCCTAATCTATCATCAGCACTTTTTGAAAACCAATTAAAAAAAGAGCAGTTGACCAAACTCTCAACGCATTTGAGGAAAATCAAGGAATTGTCCTACAAACTTCAAATTTTTCATGAGCACTCTGTGCTTGAAAATAGAGAGAAACGTCTTTTTCGACTCACCCTAATGTTCTGTAGGGAAGGGGAGCTAACGGAACTAGTTGTAAGATAAACGTTTGAGCAACACTTCCAAAAATAAACTTCATAATGAATTTCCCGGTATTATGTAATAAAAAAGCCTCAGAAACCAGGCAACTAGTTCCCGTTTCTCGAGAAACAAAACGAACAAGTGGAATTGCTTATAACAGAAAAGTAAACATTCTGATTTGCGCACTGGCAAGCACATATTGGTAATGGAGTGTCCTAAAATTCAAATGGATTCATCCTTTCTTTTGCAGTGAGCATAATTATCTCAGTGTCTCTAATTCACAGTCAAACAGTATTATAAGAATAGCAAGCAAAAGCCGTTTGATATTACCATGACGTATTCAAAAAAACTAATTTAATCTGGAGAAATATTTGATTTGAGTTAATTAAATCAATTGAAAACTATTTCATAAGATTATATTTCGTTTCTTTCATTATTGTTAATTTAAATGAATTATTATTTCATACCTGTAGCTTGGGAATCTCCTGCAGATACAACCATTGTTTGCCACAAAGTGCGTATGATCAGCGAATAAGTGGCGCTCATAAGTACCAAGGGCAAAAGCAGCAAGAAGACATCCAGGAAAATGGTAAAACTTTTTTCTGCTGTTAAGCTCGGCCATTGTTCTCGGCATTTGTGTTTATCTAAAATAAAAACTCATTAATATGCCATATATTAAAGAGCAATAACTTGCCATATTTCAGGCATGACAATAGTCGTATGAATAGTTGTATACACTAGGCGAAAATGAAATTAAGCATGTTTTTTTCAAATAAATTTTTTGCTGATGTTGTTTACGTTACTTTTCCCATAGAATATAGCTTTTGATATTTTTATACATTTTGATGGTCATTATTTACCACAGGATCTAAATTGTACCCTTTAGTACTTTTCAACTTTCTATAATTTTAGTCGCAAATAATAGAAAAATGCATCCGATTTTTAAATGTTGGAACGGCCCAGTTCTCTTTGCAATATCATTGTCCCGAAAATACATTATTTTCAAAGAAAAAAAAAGAAATCTTTCAGGAGAAGAAAAATTGATTCCCACTTTAATTTTTGCGATACAAAAAATACCACATTTAATGCTATTTTTTAATTAAGATAACTTACAATTAAGAAGCTTATATATATTATTATATATATTTTTGGAAACTTGAAATTAATATAATAACAAACTATTGCACAACCGCACAACCTAGTCCCTAAAGGTCATTTCTTCACAGCAACTACTTTTAAGCATTTAATAAAATGTTTAGTAAAAAGAGGTTATATTTCAAGTCAATGTAATTAGTATTCATTATATTAATGGTTAGAATATTTTGCTGCACCTATAATGTGGAAAATCATACAGAATTATGATCTAGATTTGTTACTTAACAGGAATATTCTGGTAAATGAGCATTTCGTATGATGCAATACACAAACAAAAAAGCCGTTAAACTACTTTTAAGAGAAACAATTCTTAGGATGAGCGAAATTGCGAGTTAATTACACAAAATAACATTTTCCCCTAGAAACGAATATTAATTTATTGACTGTTTCGTTTAACCGTTCTTTCACTGAAAGAAGCAAAACAGGTTTTAAGCCTTGCTGCGACATTCTACTTTTAAATTTTTGAAAGATGTTTTCATCTTTTTTTCATTTTCAATCATAAATCACATAGGCTGACTTTCTCTAATGTTGTGGGGAAAACATAATATACGATATAACAACATTAACACGATTTTAATCTGTGAAAATGATGTTTAGAGTTAATTATGTATAACTTTTAAACTTACGCATATAGTGATCTATGAGTTTGTCATTCTGCTAATATTCAGGATAAGAGCACTTTATCATTTTAAAAACAAGGCAGCACACATGTTAATGAGTCTTAGATATTTTGAAAATTCAATAAATCTAGTGCCATGGTTTGACAGTTTTTCAGAAAGAAACTTTTTTAGTTGATACATTTCTGTCTGTTAGACGTTAAAACCGCACACTTTGCTTAAATTTAACAATTTTTGTGTTGACAGGTACGACAAGGGTCTGTGCTAGTAAGCCATTTAAAACAAAATTGATCAATACTTTGTTTTTAAGCTATACCTTAGCTGCAAATATCTGGAATTTTCTTGAACTATTCGATGAATACCTGGGTAGCAATGTGCGGTTCGTTTCTTTTTAAGTAACAAAACAGTACTACTTTTCATGAGGTGTAAGGCTGATTAAATCAGGTTTTATCTTCTACACAAATCAGTAGCGAGAGTTAGGTAATACATAACATAATTACCATTTTTAAAGCACATACAACAGAAAAACCTGTCTTTCCGTATTTATGGTTTTAAGAATAAAAAGAAGTCTGAATTCAATTTCTCTTCTGGTGAAAATACTGTTGCTCACGGAAAGTGTTTGCTAGTTTCTAAAGAAATCGAATAAGAGTATGCAAAAGTTTGCTTATATATATAGTCTTACGCAAACATAGTTTATAACCAGGGGTTAACTGCAAAACCCCTAATTTTTATCTACGTAAGAATATGTTTGTTAAGACAAAAATGTAAATGTAAATTCTTTATTTCACTGAGAAAAGAAATAAAATTGTATGTTTGCCGCGTTCACTCTTTTCAATAAAGCAACATTTCCTTTTGACATTCAAATACCTTTATTGATGAAAAAAACAAATTAATTGAATTTAAAAACGCTCAATTAAAACACTTCATCCTTTGAAAAACACTATACCCTTGAAATATCGCATACAACAATGATTTCTATAATTTGCCGAGTTTTAAGATACGTGAAATAAAATTGCATTGAACGTGTTTTAAATATCTTACCTGTGCCCTTAATATTTTGCAATTGACTTAGTATAAGAATTGGCAGCATGAAAATGAATGACCCCATCCATACCACTGCTATCATTTTGTATGCATGAGACAATGTTTGCCACTTCCTCGACTTCAGTGGGTGGCAAATAGCAAAGTATCTTTCCACTGACATTGATACTAGAGTCCAAGCACTGACGCTCACACTCACAGCTAAGAAAAGAGAAAAATCATTGCAGAACTTACAACAATACTCTTTGTGTGCAAAAAATATTAATTGAATTTAAATTGTTTTTCGTTAAAACAAGAGAAATACTATTTGGGACGAGCTAAGGGCCGTGGTAGCCTAGTGGTTAGAGCGTCGGACTTCCACCCGGAAGATCGCGCGTTTGATACCCGCTGAAGACCACCCATATTCTCTTGGAGATACGCGCATGTAAAAAAAGTGGACCCCACTACCTCACCCTGTGCGCAAGCAATTCTAAGGACTCGGCTAACAGGTAGGGGCGCTGGTGGAAAAAAAGTGCAGACCTACTACGCTGATGTTCCCCAACCGCATTAAGCGTAATTTAGGCTTTCTTTTTTTTTTTTATTGTAAAAACATATTTAACCTTAATGTTTAACCCAGTTTTAACCTTTCCTATTGCGTTTCCATTTTTTGATTCATTAAATACTATAGATACATTTGTTACGCAATTATATTTGTAATGGTTTTCTGACCTCTCAATATGGCAGTGAATCTAGGGAATATTTGTAACGGATTTCTGACACCAATATGGTACTTTGGAACCATGACGCGACCAAAAATCTCCTACATTAAAAACTTGAAAATTAGTTATAATTTTGCCAGATTTGCTTTTCATCGACAGATTTTGAGTGATTAGTACAATTTATTTTAAGCATTAAGACAGTAATATAGAAATCTTTATCAAACTACGAATACGCTCTTATTTTGCTGACGCACTTCATTGGCTGTCCGTTATTCCTGAGATAAAAATTATGTTTCAATTAATGAGTTGAAGTACCATGTATGTGCTCTTTTTGACCCCAGTAGTTTTCCTTTATTAATTTGGCTCGTGTAGCATTTTTTTTTCTAATTTAATTACTATTGTCCCTTTACTGTATGAAATATAAAAGTATATAGAATGTAATTTGTTAATCGTACTGTATGGGTTAGCAGCCCATTATTTAAGCATCTGATATCTTGAATAAGAGAAATTGTATCAAATATTCGCTTGAAGTTTTCTCAACTAGATGCAGTTTTCTCAAACAGAAGTAAAATTATTCATATCACGAAGACATGTATTTATAAATGTATGGATAGACATAATACAGGTTTTCCGTTTATAACAAATATTTCTTTGTCTAGAATAACCTACTAGAACTACTAGTTTCTTTAAATTTTCTTCAGATAGTATCATTTTTACTTTTTCTTTGAATTTACTTTTACCCTAAATGTTACTTTTCTTTAAATTTTCTTAAGATACTACCATTCTCTCTCATGACTTCACTAGCACAATCACTTAGACACCTATAGCTATAAATATAGCTACAGTCAAACTAGTAGCTCCATCATCAAGAATAAAGCAGTTCTTGTCTGTTAATTCTTTCCATTTATCTTAGTTTTCTATTTACAATGTTCTCGAGCTTCTCTAACTAGAGAAAAATTTTACTTTAGCTTCTTAACAATGCGCGTAGAAGCTATTTTGTCAAGAAGAAGTTTTTCAATCCAAGTACTCCTTAAACCCGTTCCCGTTTAACTCCAACAAGAACATTAACAAGAAACAAACTTCTTTGAATATGTGATTCGGACTTTTTCTACTTAAGCTACTTTATTTCTTTTTCACGGAAATTCAGCATTTCTCAAAAAAAAAAGAGAGTAAACGCAAAAAAACTTGAAAAGAAAGAAAAATTTATCAGGAGATTCTAATCTTCGAATTGATTTTTTATTTACTTGTTAGAATATATTCAGTAAATTCAATAGTAGTTCTTATAGGTTAATCTAGAAACTTCAGAATGTGATTCAATCAGCAGTGCAGTTTTAATCTTTTACATTTCAGAAGAATGCGTTTTGAAAATAATAATAATAGAAAAAAAAGAACAATATACCAGGAAAAAATGGCTAAATAAAATATATAAAATACAAGTTGTCTGACATTAAATTACATATTATGTTTAAAACTCACTGCAAAAAGTTTCAAATTTTGCTATGTAATGTTAATAATCGTACTTTTAGAGGTGCCAGTGCTATTCTAAACTTAACTGGAACATACTTCTAAATTTTATGAAATTAATTTTGAAAACAATAATTAAAGCAAAATATTTAAATAAATGTTTCTGAACTTTGCTTGAATGTACTTAAACTTTATGAGAAAACTTTAAGAACAATTACGGAAAGATATTATTCAAATGAATCTCCTCTCAACTGAACTTGAAAATACTCTTAAATTTCAGGAAATAAAATTTAAAGACAATAATTGCGACACAGCAGTTAAATAAATCTCGTCTGAACTTACCTTCAAAATACATGTAAATTTTGTGAAATAAGATTTAAGAACAATAATTGAAACTCAATGTTTAGTGAACATATTTATAACTTACCTTAAAAACTCGTTTAAGTTTTATGAAATAAAGTTTAAGAACACTATTTTAAGCATAATATTTTAATGAATATCTTCTTTCTTACATAGAAAGTACTTGCAACGTTTATTTAAAAAAACTTAAGAACAATAATTAGAACATATTTCAATAAGTCTTTACTAAATTTACCTTGAAAATATGGAATGAGTTTGCACAAAGCGCTTCCAAACAGAAATTCTCTATAAAGTACTCCAGTTAGTGTGAAAGGCATGCAGAAAACGCCCAACAAGAAATCACTAATAGCCAAATTGAAGAGAAATACATTTGTGACTGTTCTCATTCTTTTGTTGACCAACAATGTGACTATGACCAAGATATTACCGGTAACAGCCAGCACGAAGATAGCACTGTACGGGAGAATTAAGTGCCATAAGTCGGGGCTGCTTATCCCAGCAGATGGTGCAGGGCTTGTAGAAGAACCGTTTATTTCTTCATATTCCGTTATTGTGTGGTGTAAGACAGAGGTGGTTTCATTGATTAGCAGTAAGTCAGCCATTTTTGATCAGTGGGAAACCCTAAAATGTTTCAGAAAAATTATCAGTTGAACAATTATTTTTAAATATAAAGTAGAATCGAAAATACTATATTTAAAAGGTTCAATGCTTGTTAATGTTCAAATAAACAAGCATATTCATATTTCGCTATTTTGTGGTATCAGACAGGTGGTGTCATTGATTAGTAGTATATCAACCATTTTCGATCGGTGGGATACCATAAAATGTTTAAGACAAATTATCAGTAGAGCAATTATTTTAAAATTGAACGTAGAATTCAAAATAATAAATTTAAAAAAAAGTGGTATAGGTTCAAGGCTTATTTATGTTCAATGTGCAATTTACCTAATTTTCAAATAATTTGAATTTGGAGACTGGATTAAGAAAGAAAAAGAAAATAATCAACAAAATATGTGCAAAGAAAATTGTCTCAGCTCATAGACTCAGTACATAGACTCTTCATTAGTATTTGAAGCTATACGACAAAACCATCTTTTTTTAGTCATCTCGAACTTTTGCTTAATTTCCTCTAACTGATGAACTGATATCTTGTAACCCCGAAGCCCGTATGTGCACCTTTTCTGTGTATATTTTTGTATGTATTACCTTTCTATGTGTGCTTTATTACGTTGGTTTATAGAATGTAAATTGCTGTCCAGATTTAAAATGTTCGTTTATATAGCATTGTTTTTAAAACTAAATATAATCAATGTAATCCGGCGCTATTTCTTCTAAATCGAAAGGCAGTCTCATTACTTTACGGTCAAGCATGCATGACATTAAAAAAAATTTGAAAAATTCGCAACACTAGTGCGGTTTTTCTACTGATTAATATTTTTTAAAGATATACTACTAAATACATAATGCATGTTAAATATACAGAAAAAATAAGCCCAAAAATATGCATAATAAAATTCTCCAACACGTAAGTTAATTGCAGTCTTCATTACGAACGTTTCATTCTGCATCGGATTTTCTAAAAAACTATCATTTCTTCTCATTAGTCACCAATTAATGTTTTTGAAATAAACGGAATATTCTTAATCATGTAAAAAGGATTATAATAATGATTACATGTGAGTGCTGTAATAAATGTTCATCAAACAAGCTCTAATTAAGGCAAACATTTTTTGACGATTAACGTTAACTGACTTTCTTTATTTAAAAATATTTAATAAAAAAGACATTACGGTAAGATAGTCCACTTTTAAAGAAGAAAGATAAAAGTTTAGTGTTGCAGAAAGCTTTATTAGATTAGTTTCCCTTTATTTATTAGATTAAGATTATTTGCTTCCTATTAGATTAGTTGTCTTTTATACTTCGATTAGCGAATTTATTTGATGTGAAAAATCTTCTTATGTTTAAACCTACGTAGTTACGGGCAATGGCAATTAGATTAATTTTTTTCCTTCTCTTTTTAAATTCTTTTTTCGCATTGTGATTCTGATCCTCTCAGTTCTGAGAAAATTTAATCTTTGCACAGGTCTTTTTTACACTAAAATGAACATTTTCGATAAGTCGACTTCTTATTCCCATTTGAATCTCTTTACGTTTTTCTAAACAATTTTCTGTGTTTCTAAGCTTTTAATCTACTTGCTAGTAAAGCATGTATAGATAATATATTCTCGGAACAGAATCCACTTATGTTGAATCATATTTTCTCATGAAACATAGCATTTCACAAAAATAACCTCATGTTAGAAATATCTTGTTATATGAATTGGAAGTTTTCTGATGAAAAGTTTTATCATGGGAAAAAATATATAAATAAAATAATATTGAAAGAAGTACGCCAAAAGGATAGAGTACATACATAAAATCAATGACTGCTAAAAGTAACATTTTCATTGATATGATCAACGAATCTTTCAACAGCAAATTGACTAATGCAAAACAAAGTACTCGTGTATAGATACATAGTTTCATTTTTCGTCGATAAATTCTAATAATTAAAGAAAATTCGACAATCTGACTCTACGGAAAAGATATCCGGATGCATAATTGTGTTTTCGTAGATTTCGTTGCACATATTAACAGGACAATTTGACCTTTCAATTGCTGCACATTTCACCGAACACGTTCTGGTATATTTTCGTAGGTTGAATCCTTTTAAGAGTAAATAAAAATTATCTTATGTATAGTTACAAAAGAAAAACGAGTTAACATATTATATATATGCAGTATCGTACGTGTATCTGTTAATGGGCAGATTTTTATCTTTAGGATCAGTGGCAAAATTCAACGATTTCGTTTTCGAACTGTGGTAGTACACCTAATATTGCAAATATAGGAAGGACGCAGATTATTCCCGGGAAAAGTCCGATTTTTTTTTGTGGGAGCGTTTACGGAAATTTCGATTATTCCCTAGAATCTACACATAGCTTCATGCAATAAAAAAAATTAATTTTATAAATTTTAAAGACTTTTCATCAACAACTTAAAGTTGGCTGCCATAAAGCAACATGAAATTTATCTTATTCAGCACTAGAAACCATTATTATACGATCTACCATTTTTCATTAACCGTTAGAAAACTTAATATCATGTTACATTTTTCTTAATTATGAGAATACGGTAAATCCTAAAAAGTATTTCTTTGCAAAATAAACTTCTCACATCATTTTCTTTTGATGAAGAAATGTTTCAAAAATATATATTTCGTTATATAGACGAAATACTCAAAGAATTACTTTCCATGATGTTGTAGATAATAGAGAGATTACAACACTTCTACGTACAAAGCAGCAGGTTTCGCTAATGACTATAACTGCACGTTAAGCCATTAGAAATGAAACGTCATCAATTTTCTGAATCCAAGCCAAAATACTAAGACGTAATCGTTTCCTTAAGATCGAAAGTAGGCATAAACTGGGCGCTCAAAATGCATTTATCAGAGGGAATGGGTTTTCGAGTAAATAGTAATTTGCGACGGTCGAAGAGGAATCGTATATAAATTGATTAACACCGCTCAAAGTTTCAATGAAAGGTGTGTCTTTAGAGCTAATGGTGTCATGTCTGCAATTTAATCCTTTAAATGCTTCGCAGACGATTTTGAACCAAACTGTTGTTTTATTTATTAGGATAACCTGAAAATGTCATGTCTTATTTTAGGAACCCTTTTAAAATGAACATTAGTTTGGAGTAGATAATGCTTCTGAACTTGAAATCGATGGTCTCTTGCCTGTTAGATATTTTTGTACACATTATAAATGCATAATGACTCGACATGTGCTTTAAATTATCGACAGACTTCTTAATTTTGTGGTTTCTCGAAAGTTTGCATGATTATTGGAAAAACTAAGATTGAATTTGTTTTTAATCTCATGAACTAATCTCTATTCTACACAACTGCGTTTACTGACAATTGAGTTGTTTTGAAATTTATAGTGATTTTGCAAATCAACGTTTTTTTTTTCTTTTTTCTTTTATTAGCGTATCTTTATGATGTGTATTATGATACTACTTGATTTTGTATTATTTACTAAGTGTAGAGGGCATGTTAACGTGTTGTACACTGTCATGTTATACTTAGCTGAATATAGAGGGAATATTGTTTAAGTGTAATCATAGAATTTTACAATAGTTAAATGTCATGCACTAACTTTTTAAAGTTAAGTTGTGTACTGAGCGCTTGTATGTTATTTATTTTGTAATACTATTGATTACCTTTATATATGCGAGTTGTATACGAAGTTTTACAGTATAAGAAGAGCGGCTATTAATTTGTGTTGAAATCAGTTTCGCTGAAACTAAATAAGCAGATAATAGAAATCATAACGAAAATCCGACAATGCAGTAAATAATATGGTTGATCCCGCTTAGTGAAACAACTATTGCGCCACGAAAAATTATTCTAATAAGCGGGATATTCTATTATCCGGGATCACAGAAACGATTTACTGTGGTTTGGTGCATTGGAAATTTATTATATTAAGTGGTATATTCTTTTAACCGATATTCCATTAAGCGGGTTCGTTTGCATATTCTATTTGATATTTATAATAGTGTTTTACCCTCAGCATAATAGACAAGATATTCTTTTTTTATCTGACTATGTAGAAGTATATAATTTTTCGCCAATGGACTAAAAAAGTAGAGGAATTTAAGATTTACTTGAGGAACATTTTCTTCAACGTTTTTACTTTAAGATTCTTAACATGGCTACCCTATGTTGAGGCAGTGTAGGAGCATTTCAGTTCTGATTTATTCATAAGCTGTATGAGTACAGAGTAAATTAATAAATAAAGGTATCCAATTGCATGGGTATATTTTTTCTGTAAAATTGTAAGAACCAGAGTATTGCAATACACTTTTATTTAATAGGTTAATTGAAGAAGAAAAAAGATCTAATAAACCTCACTTTTATACACAAAACACAACTTACATATGAATGATTTCCAGTTAACATTTTGTAACGAAGAAAAAAATGATATTTTTTTCCGTCTGTTTCGTAAAGATAATGCAATTTTGTTGCACTGATACGAAAATCACTACCAAAGCTTATACTTCAGTTAATTCTATCACTTGCTGTTCCGGAATTTCTTTCATTGATCTCGCCGTAACACTCGTTGACTCTGGAATCTGTTTCATTTTCTTGTCTGACTGGAGAAGCATTGTTTGCCATTTGACGCGGACACTACAATGCTGATACTTTGGTTGTTTCAGCATTTTTCTAAGTCATGAGCAAAGCCAAATCTATAAGTGCGTAAATTAATACATGTCTTGCATTTAATTGGATACCGACATATTGTTCAAGTGTGCCGTTTCTTGAAATATTTTCCATTACCAACTGAAGCAAACTACTTGATATTTATGAATTTTCAATTGTATTTCAACTATGTTGATAATGGATTTTGAAAACCTAAGCGGATTGCTTTTCTATCGAATATGTTTTAATAAATTTAGATTCTTTTAAAATTAGAATTAAGAGTTCATCGTTTTCTCCCCTTTCTTTTTTTCCTTCTTTCTTTTATTACTATTATTGTTATTGTTATTATTATTATTATTTTCATTGATAGTACCCCTGCTCACACGGATACATTTGCAGGTGATGAAATTTTTCATTATAGCTTCAGTTTTCTAACGCAATCTTGCAGAAATTTATGGAACGTTCGGAGAGACCGTTCGCGTGGGTGTAAAGTATAACCGATCTGCATTGACAGTCCTCGAAACTCCACAGTTGTAGAAATTGTGCCTTACCTTTTCTCTATTGCTTAACAAATTGTTGCATTTTTCCACGTGAAACATGAATTAATCTGTCATACTAAATATCACTGATATTACAAATATAACTCATGTACATCGTCATAATAAATCCACTATTAATTTAAGTGCAGTCCACTGTCAACCCTTACCCATCCCTGCTCCATGAAACTAAAAAAAAAAAACTAATTACGAAACATAGATCAAGGGGACATTCATCACATCATTAGGACATTTTTTTACATATTTCTTATTAACGATTTTAAGTTTGTTTCATTTTGTATGTTATATTATGGCACAAGCAGTTAAATTGAATTTTACTGTCTTTGAAATGTAAGAAAAGAAAAAAAAAACATTAAGTTCAATGTGCTTTATCTCATAAGGAATTGGAGCACTTTGAGACAACAACTTTTTTTCTTTTTGTTCGTTTTTTTTCTTCTCTTCTCTCTTTTTTATTTTCTTTTTCTTTTGTTTTTTTGTAAGAACCACAAATAATTATTTGTGATTGCACGCCTGTATGAAAAAAAAAATATTTTTCTACGCAGAAAATTTGAAATTAGTAATTAGAAAGCAGTTGAATGCGTATGATAAAAGTTATCTTGTTTACATGCTTAGAATAGCGATGCATCTAAACATCGAAAACAGAAATAAAAAAGATAACGTGAAAATATTGTCTCCGACTTGGGTGTTGTCATAAAATGCAAGATAAAATGAGACATAAATAGTGTTAGCACACAAAAATAGCTTTCTAAACATTTTTTGTTTGTTGGGCTTATTCCAATTTGCGCTATCAGTTATTTTTAAAGGAATTGATTGACCTAATATTTTGAAAAACGTGGACCTATTTTTATAGTAGAAAGAAGAACTAAATTGTTTAAATGAATACAGAATATTTTCTACTGAGGACTCTATTAATCAATTAGGCAGCTAAGAAATCTAACTTACCTAAATAGAAAACTAATATTTTTAGCTCATCAGAAATAGGCTTCATCAAACCTAAAATTACAGCTGCAAACCAATTATACAATGTTGTGAAAATTTTTACAACTTTTATTGTGTAGTAATTTTAAATTGATAGCCTTTGTCCCATTGTGCATCGTGTAAAATGTGTACTACCATCCCCCTCATATTAAATTTATTCAACATAAGGTTGGCGCCCAATTGGAAATCATAAAAAAAATAATGAAAAAGCTAATTTTTTGCCAAACTTTTGGTGAATATTATAATAGCCTGTATTATTTTGGTATGCATTTCCATTACTATTTTCAAGTTATACTGTAATTTAAAACGACAGCAGGCCAAGACAGATATTTTGCGCTTATCTCCTTACAGGGCGGGTGAGATTGCGCAAATGGGTGGTTTACGCACATGGCTTTCGATAAGAAGTAGATTATATTAATAACAACTGCAAGCCAATTTTCAAAATAGCTGAAAAAACGTTTGCTTAAAAAAATCTTGCAGTTTTCCTATCACAATGAAAATCAAAGGAACATTAATAAAAATTCAAGCCTCTACATTTGAAAGCAAGCCATAAAAACGATGTTGTATTATGTATTTTCAAAGGAAGAAACTTATGAATTCAAGTAGACACCGTGCTGTTGTAGCTGTACAACTCTCTGAAATCGCGGCGCACTCCCACCCCTTCCCTCCAAAAATGCAAGTGCGCCATCTCTCGGACCGCACAAACTCACCAGGTTTTACCTTATGTGTTTTGGAAATTTTCTTGATTAAGGAGGAAAAACAAATTTGGTAAACGGAATAATAATAGGAAAATTAATTAGTAAACTGTAAGAAAGTGCTGTTTAAGCAAACATATCAATGTTAAAGAGGAATTTCTACAAAGCTTTAGTATAAGTAATGGGATATTCCGCTCGAGTTTTAGATACTTTCCTTTAACACTAATCTTTGACATGAGTTGATAAACCCACAAATTTGTGAGCGTGTTTTGCTCTGTAAGCATAACAAATATCATCCAGCCGTGAAAGTTATTGGAAACAATTATCTTCAATTATGTGTATATTTCTTTCACTGCGAACTAGCTATTGTCGACTATTGACTTGATTTCCGTGATATGCATTAAATATGACCTTATGAGCTTTCAGTTAAGAGAGTATGAAAACAAATACATAAATAAAGGTCCTAAACTAACAGCGTACACTAGGATAATATGAATATGAATTAGTATTTATCGATATCAATAATATGTTTAATAATTATTTTTTACCAGCAGTGAAACATCAAAAGCGTTCATTAAACTACGGACATATTTTAGAAATGCAGCAAACGAGAAAATATAAATGTTTGTTATGATGCATCGTGCCACTTTTTCACACACCCTATAATTTTGAAGTTTTTGAACTGGAAAATTTAGTCTCATATTATGTCTCAGGAAATTTTTACCAGTAATTTCATTTCACCTTTTCTATAAAATATGTGACTTATTTTTCATCGTCGGTCGCTCACACATCATTTCGGAATTCACCGAAAAATGTGCGCATTTTGAGGTTTACCAACGTTTAAAAATGTGCGTTTTTAGGACTATTTATTAATTTTGCATTGTAGTTTTCAATTTTACCATTTTTCACAGAAATATCTTTTCTAAAACGTTCCTTTTGATTTTTAAATTTTCAGTTCCTGTTTTTGTTGTTCTTTTGCTTGTCATAAGAAATAAATTAAACGAACAAAAAATATAACTAAATAAAACCTCTTCGTTTTTCAAGTTAAGTTTTAAGAAGTAAATGTAGCACATTCAATCACCTTTTGAAATTGTTTTTCTAATATTGAAATAGCGAACGCCGCATGAAATTAAAAGTTCTTCTAGATCATACATTATGTATTTCTACTTACCGGATCTTTAAATATATCTAGTAAATGGATTCCTTGTGCAGTATAAATAATCCATTACCAGTTAAATGTTTCTAGTGCTTGATTTGAATGACTCAAAGTTGGCATTGATAAGTGATATATATAATATGTAGTTGCATATAAATTGATGATCTTTCTGGCACGAAAACGAACTGTACGTTTGAAGAGCATGATGAAACCACGAAATAATGCCATTTTTTAACCTGTAGCATTATTTTTAAAGGTAGTAATTCAATAGGGTAGGTTGTAAATTCAGTATTTCCTGAAGGTTAATAAATGAATAATTTATTTCCATAGAAAATATACTACCATTACTACAGTGAAACCTCGAGGGCTCGACACCCCAAGGAAACACAAAAACATGTAGAGATAAGCGGGCGTCAAGGTACCGAGGTTCCGTAATTTCAATTGCTAATATTCGTCTGTATTTTTATTTACTTACCATTCAAGTTATAAAAGGCAATTCCAGTGAATGAAATCATCCCATTTATTATTTATCTATTATTATTATAATTTTGAAAAGTTATACATTAGAAATAAATATATATAAACATAGTACATCAAATCAGAATACCTCATGAGAAAAATCCATAATTTTTGCTTGTTTGATGAAGAAATATCACTGTAAAATTCCCAGAATCGTACACCATTAAAAAAATACCGGAAGAAAAAGTTAACAAGAGTACAAAATGGAGGTAGACTTACAGGGGCTCCTGGAAATTGTGTTTAAAATTAGAACGTTTTTCGCCTATTGAAATTAGCAGTGGGTCAACCATTAGGGGAGGGAAATGTCGACTTACCGAGGGTAGTCGACTTATCCGCGTGTTGAGCAACCGAAGTTCCACTGTATTTTTTAAGGTAAAATTATTTGAATTTAGATCATTAGCAAATTTATTTTACTGCATGGTTTTCCTTTTTTCAAAGAAAAATATATTAAATATAAAAAGCTTATAAAATTAGATTCATTGTATGGATTCTACTGAAATTGAATCCGTTGTGTTCTGTATAGTAGGCAAAACACCGACACATTTCAATTTATTCTTTATTTAGAAACACTAATCTATACATTTATCAGTCACGACCACTTTACACTGCTAAAAACACTGGATTTTACTGAACGCATCTTGAACGAAAGCCATTTTCAACATTTCAAACGTTTCCTCTGCTACTTTTCCATGCGTAAAACAGCTTTTCACACAAAAGCGAGTCTTTCGAGAGCTCTTACCTAGTAAGTTTGACATGAAATATGTTTTAAAAAAGCTGCCGTAGTTTTCAAACAGCGAAACACATCCAAAAACTCAAAAAGGGTCAAATTTTAAACTTTTAACTGCACCCTACCATAATACGAGTTTACTTCTTATGGCGAACGCGACTTGCGCGCCATCACACGGCTCTATGAGCCCAGAGACAGAGGAGCTGGAACTGTGAGCCTGAAAGCAACGCTTCCGATTCTCTGCGCAGAATCGCGCACGATGATTGTATTGTGTAGATAGCTTTATGTAATAGTGTAGTTTAGATTAGTGTATATAAAATGTGTTTTATAATGATTTGGTTCTTCATCATGATTAACGGCCAAACGTGGTGAACCCGGACTTACATGCTTTATTGCGCAAATGGAATTTTTATACAGTGGTGTCAACCGGCGCGACTTTCCTGTAAGTTCTTCAGTAGTCATTTTTTATGATTATCAATAATGAAAGGAAAAATTTCTTACAACTAGTCTAAAGCTTACATATGCAACTGTAAATATGTAAATATATTTCAAATTTTAAGTTTTGCAATCATTTGTATTCCTTATTCAAATTCATATCGTTCATTTTATTATATTCACTGTGATACTGCATATTATTTACTTTTAAATGCATATTATTTACTATTTTAAGCATTTTCCTGTAACATTTCTCATTTTTGCTGTAGTATTACCGTTATACATTTGAATATATTCAGTGTGCTGATTTGTTTCCGCTCTCTGGCTAGCTTGCGATCCTAAATTAAGCCGGATTCAAATACTTCCTCGTTCTTGAAAGCGACCGCCGACCCCCCAGTCGTAGCTCGAGTGGCTTTTAAAGCTCCACCGTTCTGGCGGGCTAATCCCGACATGTGGTTTTTCCAACTGGAATCTCAATTTGTTGTGTCTGGCATCAGTGCAGATGACACTAAGTATCACTGCGTGGTTTCAGCTATAGACGGTGATGTATTAACATTGATCTCTGACATAATTCGCCAGCGGCCAGCAGATAACAAGTACGAAACTATAAAGAAAAGAATTATATCCAACTACGCTGATTCAGAGACTGCTAGATTAAAGATGCTTTTAAAAGATTTAGAGTTGGGGGATAAGCGCCCGTCTCATTTATTGCGCTCTATGCAAGAGTTAGCTGGTAGCTCAATAAGCACTGAAATCTTACGTTCACTATTTCTGCAGCGCTAACCAGTATCTATACAACAAATCCTTTCGGCTTGTACGGACACTCAAGATCAACCTGATTTATCATCCTTGGCCGAAAAAGCTGATAAAATATTAGAGGTTACTAAAACTGCTCCCTCAGTAGAATCAGTAAATACTACACGTGAACTCTCACGTTTTGATAAATTAGAGAATGAAGTTTCTAAACTTACAGAAGCTGTTCAGTGTTTATCTCGCCCTCAATTTTCGCACAAAAAGCGTTTTAAACCATCTCGTCAATCGTTTCGTTCAGACTCGAGAAATCGCTCTACTCTGAAACCGCACTGTTGGTATCATCATAAATTTGGTGATAAAGCGAAAAAATGCGTTTCTCCTTGCAGTTATACCCAAAATTCGGAAAACCAATAAGACCTTCTGTTCAAGCGGCGGCAGATACAGGTTCCAGTCACAGTCGCTTGTTTGTGTATGACAAGTTCACGAATCGCCGATACCTTGTGGACACAGGTGCTGCTGTATCCGTAATCCCACGGACACATTGCGGAAAGAAAAATTTAATCTCTAATAACAATTTAGAAATTTTCGCAGCTAACGGTTCAAAAATTACTGTCTTTGGTCAGATTACGCGTACTTTAGATTTTGGCATTTCAAAACACTTTCATTGGAAATTTTATGTCGCTGATGTTACACAGCCCATTCTCGGCACTGATTTTCTTACACATTTTAAATTATTGGTTGATTTAAAGAATAAGAAACTAATAGATTCCTCTACCTATGTTGGAATAAAAGGTGAAACTTCACCTACGTTTTCCTTAGGTTTAACAACAATTGCAGAGGATGCTGTCTATAGGAAACTTTTATCGCAGTATCCACGTATTTGTACCAATAACGTACTTTTTACCAGTTTAAATCACCATGTCCAACATCACATTCAAACAACCGGACCGCCAGCTTTTGCAAAAGCAAGACGGTTGCCTCCGGATAAACTTTTAGCAGCTAAAAAGGAATTTGAGTACATGCTCAAAATCGGATTATGCAGGCCTTCTAACAGCCCGTGGGCTAGTCCAATCCATATGGTACCGAAGGCAAACGGCACTTGGAGAATATGTGGAGATTATAGGCGTTTGAATGCTATCACGGTTCCTGACCGATATCCGCTCCCACACATCCAAGATTTTGCATATAGCTTGCATGACACTAAAATTTATTCTAAATTAGATTTCGTTCGTGCTTATCACCAGATTCCTGTAGCTGAATCCGACATCCCTAAAACAGCAGTCATTACACCTTTCGGTCTCTTTGAATTTACAAAAATGATGTTCGGCCTCTGTAATGCCGGAAAAACCTTTCAACGCTTTTTACATGCTGTTTTAAGAGGTCTCGATTTTTGTTTTGCCTACCTAGACGATGTCTTGGTGGCTTCCAAAACTTTCTAGGAACATCTCTCTCACTTAAAGATAATTTTCAAATGCTTTGATGAGTACGGGATTGTTTTAAACACTGAAAAATGTGTGTTCGGAATTTCTAAATTATCATTCTTGGGTTACGATGTATCTGCTGATGGCATTGCTCCTTCTCCTACTAAAGTATCCGCAATTACCAGTTTTCCCCAGCCGAAAACGGTATCGGAACTGCGTAGATTTTTAGCCATGTTCAACTTTTACCACAGATTTATAGATCATGCTTCCGAAAAGCAATCTGTTCTTAGTTCCTTGCTCACTAGCAAAAAGAAGGATCTTACCCCAATTAACTGGACAACTGAAACGACATCCGCTTTCGAAACTTGCACAGCAGCTATTGCCACTGCAGCTACACTTGCACATCCTGCTCCTGATGCAAAACTATTTTTTCATACAGATGCTTCAGAAATCGGAATCGGTGCCGTCCTTCAACAAATGAAGAATTCCTCTCTTCAACCTCTGGCATTTTTTTCAAGGAAACTTACACTCGCCGAAAAAAAATACAGTGCCTACGACCGGGAGTTACTCGCAGTATATTCTTCCATACGGTACTTTGCGCATATGTTAGAAACCAGAGATTTGGTAGTGCTAACCGATCATAAGCCTCTTACTTATGCCTTTCGGCAAAAATCAGATGATGCTTCACCTCGTAAAAATCGGCATCTGCAATACATCAGCCAATTTACAACATCAATTCAACATGTGTCTGGCAGTGAAAACATTGTTGCAGATGCCCTTTCCCGAGTAGAAGCAGTTGCACGCACTAGTCAAATTGACTATGCTGAGCTTGCAACAGCCCAAAATTCTGATCCCGAATTACAAAATTTAAGGTCTTCAACTAACACTAGTTTAATTTTAAAAGACATTACTTTCCCCCCAGATGGTATAATATTTTGCAGCGATACTTCTACGAATGTTGCAAGTCCTTACATTCCCGAAAAGTACAGACAAGTCATTTTTTCTAAATTGCATGAATTGTCACATCCCGGGATCCGTGCCACAATTCGCCTTATTAATCAACGATATATTTGGCCTTCTTTAAAAAAGGACTGCACACTTTGGTGTCGATCTTGCGTAGCGTGCCAGAGAGCTAAAATTCAAAAGCATGCAAAATCCCCTTTAGGAAATTATCCTGTAATTTCGGATAGGTTCGCGCACATACATATTGACATTGTCGGACCACTTCCCGTTTCTCAGGGTTTTCGCTTTTGCCTCACAGCGGTCGATCGCTATACGCGCTGGCCCGAAGTTACCCCGATAGTTGACACCACTGCCGAAACTGTCGCAAATGCTCTGCTTACCAACTGGATATCCCGATATGGAGTCCCGGAAACAGTCACCACTGACAGAGGATCACAATTTGAGAGTGATTTATTTTCAAATTTGGCTCGCCTGCTCTGAATACACCGCAGCCGTACAACAGCCTACCACCCTCAAGCCAATTCTATGGTTGAACGTTTTCATCGGTACCTGAAATCAGCCATTAGAGCCCACGCCACCGCGAAATGGGTTGAAGGGCTTCCTTTCATCCTTCTTGGTGTGCGAACTGCTGTTCAGGAAGATCTGTTCTTTTCAGCAGCAGAAATGCTCTACGGGACTACGCTCAGATTGCCTAGTGAGTTCTTCCGTCCTCCGTGTCCTAGTGATGTTCCACGTAGTGTCCCAGCATTTATTCAACGCCTACGCGATTTCATGTGCAATTTACGTCTTAAGCCAGTTGCACGACATGGACCTAAAGACGTTTTCATCCACAAGGACCTGAAGAATTCTTCTCATGTATTTCTACGAATTGACAATGTCAGACGCTCACTGCAACCACCTTGCGTCGGACGCTATCCTGTCATTTCACGGCATGAAAAATACTTTAACATCCAAGTAAACGGTCGTGAACAAACTGTTAGTATTGATAGGATTAAAGCTGCATTTTTATTACAGACTGTTGCAGATCCACAAACTACAATCGCAGACGACGACTCCGACCGTCTTCGATCCTGTCTGCGTACCGGCACAACCATACGGTACGGCAGAAAAGTTCGCTTTCACATCCCAGTTCCATAAACTATCACATTTTCATATCGTCCTCACAGACTGGAGGGGGAGTCATATGGCGAACGCGACTTGCGCGCCATCACACGGCTCTATGAGCCCAGAGACAGAGGAGCTGTAACTGTGAGCCTGAATGCAACGCATCCGATTCTCTGCGCAGAATCGCGCACGATAGTTGTATAGTGTAGATAGCTTTATGTAATAGTGTAGTTTAGATTAGTGTATATAAAATGTGTTTTATAATGATTTGGTTCTTCATCGTGATTAACGGCCAAACTTCTAGACACTCCGTGCAGTCTTGAAAGATTTTTGAGGGCAAAAAAAAAAAAAAAAAACTCATGAGCAAAATCCGTGTATACTTTCTAGTATTCTTTCTATTGGGACTGCGTATGGTCGCTAACCTTTGCAGACCTAGTGCATTCCCCGGAAACTGGCATCAATTCTTTCAAGTAGCACGAAAATCGGCGTATGCATAACCATTGGAGAATTTTGACGTTTAGTTTCACATTAGGAGGCGGCACCTGAGCTCTAAATGATGCGAAACTGCACTAGAATTTAAATTTAGCCGAGAGAGTATCCAAACCCAACAGATACTCAAGGGATCTTTAACATGCCGCTGAATCGTACGACAGGAGCAATTTTTAGCATCTTGAAAATCCACCGATTTGGGTCAGCTTTGATCCTGCTAGCTTGGGCGTACAAGGTCACCTTGCCGGCTTCTAATATTCTAGTAAAGGCTATCTTGTAATTTTAAAATTTCAAATAAATCTCGCTGAAAAAAACTCATAAACATTATGCATTAAAAATATCTACCACTAATACCATAGCGAACTTAGTGTGTAACTTTTTCAAAGATCCAATATTAAACTATTGGGGCTATATGGTTGCACGAGTAAAAGTTTAATTGTTACGAATAATAAAGATTCACTCTTAGATTTTTAAACCCAATCTCAGATCTTTATATCCCGGTGACAATCTCTTGATTTCCATATTGATTAAATTCAATCCATTTTCTCATTTTTTGGGTAAGAGTTTTTATGTATTTTGTGTTCTGAAAGAGGCTCATTAGTAAAAAGAAAATAATAATAATAAGATGAAAAAAGACTGAATAAGATAGCATAATTTTTTACAGTACTGCCACCATCTACCACTAAGTAAAAAATCACAGGAATAACATTACAAGTCGCCTCGCAGTTTCAATAAGAATAAGGGACGTATTATCTGACAATTTTTAAGTACATAAGAGCAGTGAAGAAAAAAATAAATTAGAGGGCAGAAAAGAATGTGGTAAATAGAAATTAAGAAAGATTTCTGATTCGACGAGAGAGCAGAATAATAGAAGACAAGACGTAAAGCAGAATGAAAGAGAAGAAATAATGAAAGGGGATGGGAAAAGGAGTAAAATAAGAGAAAAAGTACCTAAAAAGAGAAAATGAATTGAGAGAAATAAAAAGCAAATGATAAAAGCAACAAATAGAATTAGAACCTGAAACATTTCCGTAAATAGCCTTTAACTGTGATCGCTCATCCCCAATATGAATGTATTTCTAACGCATTTCCAATAATTGCATTTTCGTTACATATTATTGTTACCATTGTAAGGAATTGTTACTGGAATATTTTGTCGTTATTCTATTTCGAATTAGAAGTTCATTCAAAGAAGGAATCTAATTATAAAATAATTTGCATCGTGATGTTTTGATAAATAAGGTAATTTTTGTTTAACTTAAACCGAAATATCAAAGGGAATTTTATGAAAATATATTTGCAAATTAATGACTATGATCAAACTCCGACCATTTTAACAACATTTTGTGAAAAAAAAAAAAGGAAATCTCATTTTTTAAGTGTTGTTTTTTTGCTATCTCAAAATAATAATAGTATTGAAAATCGAATCAATTTTTATTCAATGAAAACTAGTGTCTTAATATATATAAAATGAGGATATGTTTGTTTGTATGTCTGTGTGTTCGCTATACAAAGCCACAGTAATTGACACATTGGAACGGAATTTGGCAAAGTTCAATCATCTCCTGAGAAAGCTAACGCACTTAATTCCATTAAAAAAAATTGAATTATTGGTTTTAATTCAGTTTTAAGTAAAGCAAGCGTGCTGTTCTCGTGATTAACACTTTAGGTTCGTTAGTAATACGTCGTCGGACCGAATACTGCCTTACGCATGGAGTACTTCGCTTTTGATTTTTGATTAAAATACTTTGAAAATAGGTTACATTATTAGTATTTGCTATTATTTCTTAACTTCGTAAAATCAATATTTTCACTTTGATTATATATTTTTAATATTTCTAACGGGCTGCACACCTTATTGCACACCTAGTGCGTTCCCCAAAGATTGGTACCATCTATTTCAGCGGCCCCTAATGAGTGTGGTACCATCGCCGCGGGACATCTCCAATTTCGACATCCAGTTTCTTCACCTGAAATGTGAGCACCTGGACTCTGTTGATGCGAAATTGCACTAGAAATTTAATTTATCTCAGAGTATCCAAGCCAAATGTCTAGTCAAGGGATCTTTTACATGCCGCATAATCATACAATATGGAAGCAGACGATTTTCCGCATCTTGGAAATCCTCCTACCCTGCCAGACTCGATCCTACGATCTGGGCCGCGTCAGTCCTGCGCCTTAACACGACAGCACCGTGCCGGCTTTTTTTTAAACATAATAAATCAAATTAAAGTATAATAGTGGTAAATTATAATTCTTATACCGGGAAAAGTCGAGTTATTTTGCTAGTAACTACTAAAATTGTAAGATGTTCACCTGATTCTGCCCGAAGTCTTCTACTTTCATTTACTTTCTACAACAAACAAAATCACTCCTGGTGTAAATAACTATTGATATGAAAGATTCATGAGAATTACTGTTATGAATATGTGGTAGCAATTATCAGAACAAGGGAATGACAGATTAAAGGTTTAACTCAGATCTCATGATTAAATTGCAAACTAACTTATTCAGTATGTTCAGTAATGCCCGCAATTAAATAACTCGCATTTGTTACGTGTCGGGTATTGGTGCTGATTTAAGACTCAAACTATTTCCATGCTTGGATTATACCGAATTGTTAAACGATAATTTGATTCATAAGAGACTGATCAGTTTCACATTCCAAACTAGTTTTGAAAAGGTATTAAAACGAGTAGTATGCCCATTTATAAGTACCTTTCTAGGAAGGTTACGTAAAAGAATGCAAAATATATTTTTTTAAAAATAAGCACATTAGATTTTCTTTTCTTAATATAAGTAGAAAGGTGTGCTTAAAATAAGTTTTTACTAAAACTAGTGGTCGACCAGTAGTCGAAATTTGACCGTAATTCATTAAATTTTTCAAGGTCAGTCTCGAACGTTTGACAATTTTTAGACATTTTAGTTTTTTTGTTTTACAACAGTTTGTTTTCTATAAATAAGCGATAATTTCTACTTAGTGTGAATGATTTATCAGTGAGGTAGCTATTTAATTTAATGAATTCTAAGCACATATTATGCATACATTTCATCTTTATGAACCCCTTCTGCGACAAAGAAAGTAGAAGTAAAAATTTTCAACCCTCTCTATTATTATTGAATAAATTAGAAATACAAACACATCAGGCACATATTATTGCAATACAAGAGACAAAATTAAAGCCATACTACAATCTTAAACTACGTGAGTATCGTATAATTCGTAAAAATAGAAGTAGCAAAGGAGGGGGAGGATTGATGTTCCTTATTAGGAATATTAATTATGATTGTATACAATTGACTCCTTCTCAAGACTCTGAACTTGAAGTTCAAGCTATTGAAATAAAATGGAATAACAAATGTATCAGCATCTATAATATTTACTAACCCCCTAGTAATCATGGACTTTACTCAGACACCTTGACTCCTATGTTCACTGATTGTTCTATCATTTTAGGTGATTTAAATGCAAAACATCCCCTTTGGGGGAGCCAAGATGCTGATAACCGTTTAAATGAATTTTCAAACCTATTGGATGATCATGCTTTTTATGTTCTGAATGATGGGACGCCAACATATTGCTCTTATAGCTATGGTAGTCATGATGCTTTGGATGTAGCATTTACGAGTGCAGATATCCTTACAGTTTGCAGCTCAACTGTGCTAGATTCGGTTGGGAGTGATCACTTACCTGTCCTTTTAGAGCTTAGACATACTCATAGTACTCCTAACTGAAACAAGGCTTTCTGGTACTTCAAAAAAGCTAATTAGTTGTCATTTAAATCCTCACCACACATTTTTCTATGCGAAGTTGAGTCTTTTAGTAGTGTAGATAACAAATGGAGACATTTCAAAGATGCTGTAATTAGAGCTGCTAGAGTGGCTATCCCTAGGGACAATAGGAAAAAATAAAAACCAAATTTTATTCATAACAGTGAGGCTCTATTGCCTCTGTTACATCAGAGAAATGCACTTCAGGAAGACCTCATGTCATCTTCATCATCTAATACTAGGTCTGACTTAAACTTGATTAATGCAAGGGTTAAGCAGTTGTATTCAAAAATCAGAAGATAACTTTGGAATAATCTCTGTGAAGGTCTAGACCCACGTACTCCCAACACAAAACTCTGGAAATTGGCAAAGAACATTGATAGATTACAGCCTCAGGTTGATATATCAAATACTTTTAAACACCCAGATGGCTCTTTGTGCAGATATTGATGCGGCGAATTTGTTGGGTGGACATTATCAGAAGGACAGTAGACTCATCTGTAACCCTGATGACAAAGAGACTGCAAAATCCGCAAGAAACTTTATTCATAAATGCCGCTGCAATCCCGGTGATAGTACCGTTTTTAACAAGGATTTTACAATGAAAATGTTGGAAAGGCCTGGACGGAATCCATAGTCAAATGCTGGCCAGCCTGAGTCAACTGGGTGAACATCTTCTCCTTGATATTTTTAACACTTCCTGGATTTCTGGACGGCTTCCTCAGGATTGGAAAGAAGCTCTCATCATCCCCATGAGAAAACTAGATAAACCGGCCAATCATCCTAATAGTTATAGACCAATCGCACTTACTTGTATATCGTGCAAACTCATGGAGAGAATGGTCTTGCACAGACTTACTAACTACATTGACCATTATAATCTCATTCCTTCTGAGCAGTACGGGTTTCGAAAAGGTCATTGCATTATGGATCAGGTTTTATTTTTTGGCCAAAATATCAGGGATGCCCAAAATCTCAGACCTACTAATCATACAATTGCTGCCTTTCTGGATTTATCCAAGGCATTTGATAGAGTCTGGAAAAATAAACTTGTCTGTACGCTTTATAGCATATTCAATATTAGGGGGAGGATACTGCCTTGGCTCGCTGACTTCCTAAGAGCCAGGTATATCCGTGTGATTTTTAATGACACCATATCAAGAAAATACAGACTAAGTCAGCGTATCCCATAAGGATCTGTGCTCAGCCCCACTTTGTTCTCCTTATATATAGCCGGAATTGAGGCTGAGGCTAATTCCAACCAATGTATGGGACTGTATGCCGATGATATAATTATCTGGAGCAGCAATAGAAGTTTATTTAATGCTCAAAATAACATCAACTCTTCTCTCATTAAACTTGAGAAGTTTGCTGCGGAACACAAAATAATATTTAATCCCTCCAAGTCTGTTTCAAGTATCTTTACCACAAATAGACATTTATATAATTACGAACCTGACGTTCTTCTAATGGGAAAGCGGCTGAATTGCGAAAAGCTTCCCAAATATTTGGGTTTTATCCTCGACCAGGAGATTCTCAGCCATACTCATATAAATAAGACTGAAAATTTTTTTATATATCTCTGGCAGGACCTGGGGAGCAGATGCCCAGACCCTTCGAAACATTTATATTGCGCTCATTCGCCCCGTCCTTGAATATGGTGTTCAGGTCTATCGGGCTGCCTCTGTCAGTAACCTTGATAAACTGAAGAGAGTACAGCTCTCAGCTGCTAGAATCATCACTGGACTCCGAAATAGTTGCCTTTTCTTTGACATACATTTGTTGGATTACATTTTATCTTTTGTTTTGTTCCTAAAATTTATACTTCGGTGAATTATGAAGAGTAAAAAAATATATTTAGTTATCATACAAATATTTGAGAATGTAGACGTAAGGAGTAGTGTGAAAATATGACGAATAGAGACTTCTAAATGAAGGCTTATACCTACTTTCTCTTTTTATTGATAACACTAAAAGTCGTAAATAGCAACTAAAAAAAGAAAGAAGATAAGAAAATTGGTTGACAAACAGAGAAGAAAAAGGTACTGAACTTTTTTAGATAAATAAATTAATAAAAAACGGAAAAAAAAAGTCTTTTTCCGATAGGAAAAAGTATTTTAAGCACTTAACGAACTTATTTTATTATACAGTGCTTTGCAAATGGTTGACTTGTTAAAATAAAACTGTGAAGGGAATAATTATTGTCTTTCCTGCTATGATTCAGTGTAATAACTTTCGAAGTGAAAATTTAAGCTTAGAAAAGGATGATGACCGCAGTCCGTAAAAAAGAAATTCAAACATTGTCAAAAATAAAATTTATAAAGCCAAAGAGGTAATGATCTACGAAGCCCTCGTAAGCTTTCTAGCTTACCAAATGTGATAAAATTGAAGTAGACAGCTTTGTATTGCTCTAGCATTTTGTGAGACTTTTATCTTGGATTCTTTGATCACATGACGCTTAATATGATTTTTTTTGCGAACAACGTAACGTATGCTTAATATTTTAGCACATTGCTGTTAGTAAATGGATCTAGAGTGACAGTTGGTGTTTTGTTACTTTACAGTTATTTTTATATTTTTGATTTTGTTTTATTTATTTATTTACTTATTATTATTTTTATTTTACTTACTGGGACTATTAAAGTACGCGATTAAATTATAATTTCAGAGTTAGAAGAATGAAAGAGGATATGCATAAAAGTGTGCTTTATGTTTGAGCACAATGCTGTTAGTAAATGGATCAAGAGTAACCGTTCGTGTTTTAGTATTTTCTACTGTTAATTAATGTATTTTTTTAATTTTACAATTATGTTAATTCAGTAATTAATAAAAACTTAATTTTTGTGCAAAGTCACCGTATACAGCTAGAAAAATGATTGTTTCACACATTGCACGTGATCCGCTTACGAGATACGATGTAACGAATGTGTTGCAAAACTACATGTGCTATATCTTTTTCGTGTACGTGAAATATATGGGATGGTGTGGCGAATATGTACCCAGTGGCGTACACATTCGCCACAGCATAAAATGATATATAAATACACAATCACAGGTGAAATTATCTATTTAACATTTATGACAAGTTTAGCCGGTATGTTGGCAACGGGTTTTTCCCAGTAACTTATTTCTTGCTAAACTAAAAAAATGTGGAAAAAAAAGGTGTCCATAACAGTAAATATGCTATGTTAACTGTACTAAAGAAAGTTCTGAAACGCAGCGAACAAATCCCTCACTGTCGTGTCAGAAACAGATTCTATATTTCGAAGTTATACCATCGTATGAGGAAAGTAAAGTTTCATCAAGAGAGCTAATATGACTTTATAATGTCCACGGTATTTTGATTGATGGTGTTCGAATGCTCTTTAAGAGAGCAAAGCATATTTTTTAAGAAAAACCAAGCTCATGAAAACATGTTTATAAATAGTTGTGGAAGACTCTCTGATTCATTCTATTCCAGATCATTTTGCATCACATGTTGTTATTCATTTATTTATTTGTTTTAAATGATGTCAAATGTTTTCTAATAATAACGAATAGCATGTTCTTTTCATTGTGTCAGCGAGTACGCATATTGATGCTTTGCAGGGTAATAATTTAGCGTTGTTTAAAGGAGGATATGTGTACCACACAGGGATACAGGATTTTGCTAATTAGGGGGCAATTTTGTGATTTTACTAATCTTCTAGAATGTTTGTTACAAAAAGGTAAAATGAAAAAGTTTTAGTGTGGTATTTATATTACAGTTATTTATATTCAATTAAAAAGGTGAACATTTATCAATCCCGATCACAACTAATGGACTCTCTTACACTGTTAAAAATTTTCGTAAGAAAATAGTAAAATAACCATTTAATTGATTGTTATTTTACCATATTTAATTACAACAGTTGAATAACCATTATAAAGATGGCATTCAAACCGCTGATTGTGAAAAAAATCGTTTATTCTTTGTTTCTCCTAAAGAACGTTTAACTAACCGTAATTTACAAGCACCGCTAGGTCTCGTAGTCAATAGGAATCGGGCATCCATCTTGGAACCTAACCGGTCGTACGTTGTTTTTAAAATATGAATAAAGATTTATCAGTTCAAATCTGCATGTGTATATAAAAAAGAAGAAAAAAAAGAGACATCGAATTCCCGAACTGTTTGCGAATGAGGCGAACTCATAATTTGAGCTGCTGAAGCTTGTTTGTATTTTAATTTTTGAAGCAAATAAAATAATTTTCGTCATTATACAGTAAATTTAGACCAAAAATATCTTTAGATCCAATCAAAAACTGAAATCTCAATTTTAATGCAGTTTGCTTGTTGAAAAAGAAGATTTAATGATAAATAAACTACCGCTTTGAGTAGTGTGGATGGCCGAATGATTAGAGCTTAAGGTTGGTATACCATACATCCGGGGTTCGATTCCCGCACGCTTCGTTTACGGTTTCTACGCCTCGAAATTTTTCAAAAACCGTAGAAATTTAGTTTTGGAACCATTTTTAAATGGCTATGAAACCGTAAAGTTTTGTATTTTTTGCTTTTTAACCAAGCCGGTTGGAAATGGTTTAGGTCCCGTAAAGATAGGAAAGTGTTCCGCACCGTAAATTTAACGGTGAATTAGATAGACAGACTGCTGCCAGCTATTTAACCGTAGTTTCATGATGAAATTTCTAACAGTGTACATACTATTTAATATTTTTAAATATTTTTGTTTTCAAGTTCTAGTGTTTTTCATTATTTTTCATATTCATTTAATGTTTTTGAGTTGCAGGTTAGGGGCGCCTAGCATTTTCGGTTTTATATATATATATATATATATGTGTGTGTGTGTGTGTGTAAACCATTTTTTTGCGTTGTGTTGTTTAACTTTGTATCATGAGAAGTGGCGTTTATATTAGGATTGACTTTAATGCATTTTTTAGTTCATTGGAATAGTTTTTCATACCCGTGTTGTAAAGAAGTAAACAATTATTATTTCATCATGACAGCATTTGCTTAAAAATCAAGATGTGGATAAAACAAAATCAAATTTAACATTTCATTCTATGATGACAAAACTGGAACTGTGAACCTCATTAACCTCGAATTTTTCTTCAGTTACTGAAGTAAATTAAAAAAAAAAAAATTACTCAAATATTGTTAGAGAGAGTTTTAAATATATTAAAATAAATATGCATAAAATCTACATCATACCTTTATATGTGTAATTTTCTTATTTCAATGTGCTGACTCACTAGATGTTGCAATGGGTACTGAAAGTCGACACCAAAAACATTTACATCCTAATCAATGTCACAAAAAAATTAATAAAATTTATACACATGAAAGTGCTCTGTTTTAAAGTTTTTATTTTTAAATAATATAATTTCTCATTTTGTCATATTTATCTAATTAATTTCAAGATTGTACTTATGCTACAAGTAAACCGAAAAAGCAAAATTTCGTTAAACAACCTTAAATGTGAATTTAGTTATTTTAGTAGAGATTTCACTGTGAAACATTTGTCAAAGCAATTTTAATTAAAATGAAATTAAAAAATAATAATACTTGGGCACATTTTATCTTGCATTTTACGACTGAGTATATTACACAACGTACCGAAAAATACGTGTATTTTCTTAAATGTTTTGCTTACACTATAATTATAGTGTCATCAATTCAATTTTTACTCGATTATGGAATTACTTTTAAGATATGAGATTTACTATTGATCGCACATTTATATTGTCTAACTCTAGTTGATGTGTGATGTATTAGTTTTACCTTTCTGCTTAAAACACGTAAAATCGAAACTGCTTATGCAAAGGAAGGGTTTACTATTTCGAGACATTCTAAAATTGCACTGTCGATACCACCTATATATATTTGAGATTCGACACCTACAGGATCAATTAAAATAAGCATATAACAACTCTCTGTTTCAGAATGAAATCAACGCTTATCTTTTGAAATCATTTCCACTTTAATGCCGATATATTATGAAACTCCTTCAATGATAGTGGAAACAATATTGCTAATAAGTAATGACTGTGTTAATAAATACTTCCCAAGCAAATGCCATTCCATTTTGATCACTTTCGCTTTGGTAATATTCTGGATTAACATAGGCGGATAAGTAGATATTAACGATGGAATCAAGTTTGATGTTCACATACCAGTTGAAATTGATTTCTGATGAGGTTTATGCTACGGATAAACCATGCTCCTTACGCGATGTTTTACGTAATCTAAAAGTCGTGCTACCATGTTCCTTTTTATCAAAGCGTTGTTTTTAGCATGCAAAACTATTTTTAAAAATATTAAATATAATTATTTATAGATAAGGTACTCCAGTAAAAAATCAGAGCTACTTTTATTTTTTTTAAACCCTTCAGAATTCGCGTCAAAATAAATAACCTGAGAAATCGCAAGTGAGAATTATATCTCACACCACCAACTTCCCTAAAAAATGATTGTAAAAGAAATATTTTGAGCTAAAAAGCATTTTTATTTATTCTAAACAAAATGTTACCCAAACTAATCATATTATTCAAAATATATCGTACAAATGTACTGTTTTCAAAAACGTATTTTGTCAAGCAACTTAGATACTTTCTATTTGTGGGGCACAAAATGTTAATTATGAAAACTAAGAAAAAATTGCTTTCGCAAATCATATATGTCTATTTTATAAGTTTTATAAGAATCATTTTTAGCCAGGTCCACTTGAACCTACAACCTTCCTCGTAAAATCCTTCTCGAAAATAAGAACTTGTACAAAGAAATTTAAATAAGTCAATAACAATACTCTACACATGACTTATTCATTTTTTTAGTTCGTTTAGGTTTAATACCTGGTTTAATACTTGATGAAACAACAAAAAAAAAAGTTTTCGGTTTATCACGAGCAAAACACACATTCAAAAGAGAAAAAGTTTAACCACAACTCTCACAATGAGAAAAACTCATACTAGACTGCTTCAACTAGCAATAGCCCCCGTCGACAGTCGGGCAAAGACTTAATGATTGCGAAACCCATTGAGACAGCAAGAGAAGCTTACACGGATAAGCTAAACAGGAGCTGTACCTTTGTGAAGTAGAATACCAGATATGCTTTTTTTTCTTCTAGATGTGAGTATTTTACCCACGGCGTGAGTTCTGAAAGGTTAATTTGCCCTAGATTTAAAACCAAAATAAGTCTCGGTATTTTCTGAGAATTAAAGAGAATATTCAATTCGTTTTTCATTCTCATCTACTCAATTACAATTCTACTTTACAGCAACACGTACTACCCTAAACATGGTACAACGTATTTTTTACATATTATTACACAAATAATTTAAAATTCATTATCAAATGTAGGGAAGAAGGGAGTGGAAATTTTTGGTTCATCGGCGGTAAGTATCGTAACATGACCGATTATATAGCAGAAAACCTAGTTTTAGCTTTGAAAACTAGTCATAAATTTTCCGAAATCAAAGGATTATAATGACGATTTAAAAGTCTGGATGAGCAAAGAGATAGAAAAATGTTCTTACAAAAAAGTTCCTATTTCGATAAGACTGGGGACTTTTTGAAGATGTATTATTATTATTTTTAAACAAGGGGTTCGTCCCAAAACTTGTCGGACTGAATTTGGAGGGAGATCTGGACGTCCGGGTCGTGTAGTGGGAGGCGTTAGCTTGACCAAGTAAAGAGGGTCATGAAAGGACGTCCGTTTGGCACGGTTAAGACCATTCAAAAGACTCTGACGACGGAGCTTAACATCATTCTGATTGCCACGATTGAGGAGGCCTTCTAAGATTGGCAAAAAGGCTGTCAGCGCTGCGTGGATGCGGAAGTGTCCTCTTTTGAATGTCCTTAACTTGATTTACCAATAGAAGCAGTAAAGTGTTTTAAAATTTTTTATGGAACGTGTCTGACTACTATTGGGATCATGCATCTATTTCTACAGCAATACAAATTATATATTAGCAAACATGGAGTTTAAATAAGCACATAATTTTCATTTTTAAAAAGAAAAATTTAATACACGTGGAGACTTATAGTTTACCCTTAATCAGCATTGCTTAATTGCTCCTAATCCAATATTGCTTCATTTCTAATCTACTTTTCTTTGCTAAACCTACATATGCACTTCTCAGGCTATCTCCCCGTCATTTTCATGCCTGAATTCCGACTGCATGATGTTATTAAGAGGTTTGTTCATTTCCAACGACATTTTCATGAAACACTACTGTTGTAATACTATTATAATTGTGCTCCCTAATGTTACCTATAAAATTGTTGCTCAAATACTCGAAGTAGACCGGAAACCAACAACTTACGAAAAATTACGATACATAAAAATTAAATTCTGTGAGTATTTTTTTTAATTTGAGGTAAACATTTTTTCCATCATATTTTTTATGTGGTATGTGCTTAATTGCGATAGAGACCTACCATTTTTGTACTGTTTTGTTTTAAATATAACTTATGTAAATAAAAACGATTTTCCAGTAATACACATATATTTTCTTCATATTTATTCAATGACTAATCGCGATATGTCTGTATCAACCACCTGTTCAGGTAATAAAATTACAAAGTCAAAATTATTGCAAATTTCAACGTCAAAGTGTTTTTAATGTCATTTCCTCCATATCTGCAACGAGATTCAAAGCTCGATTGCTGAGTCATGAAATAATGGCATATACTATAGCGTTTCTCAATCTTTCAGTAATCGCGGCCCAATTTTCTATCATAATTTTCATCGTACCCCTCACTTACAATGAAATGTATACAACAATAATGTATATTGAGTACTTTGGATTCTGTTTTTGAATTATTTTTAACTACCTGCCAAAACAAGAGTAAAAACGAGTAATTTAGTAATAAAATTAGTTGAGTAATATGTCACTCTTTGAATTTTGGGCAGGAGTAGAGGATGATTTTTTTGCACTAAAACAAGGGCATTTCGCATTCTATCACCATTTTCAACTTCGTACTTTTGTGAAACTGGATTTTCTGCTGTGGCTTCTCTGAAGACAAACTATAAATCTCGGCTAAATGTAAAAGCAACTGAGAGTGGCAATTTCTAATATTAAGCCTTCCTACGAAAAACTTTGCTTTGCAAGACAGGCCCAAGAATGTCACTAATAATTATTAAATTTGTTTTCATTTAGTATGTTTTGATTGAGAAAGTTTTATTTAGTGATTTGTTTTACTTTAATAAATTATTAAATATGTCGAAATGTATTTTGTTTTCTATGTGTATTTGTGCTTTCCTTTCAGTCAGTTATTCATTTTTTAAAGTAATATTTTCTCTTGGATATTCTTGCGCCCCTTTCTCGTGTACTCGCGTCCCTTAGGGGGCGTGCCCCACAGGTTGAGAATCGCTGATATAATAGCTGGTAACATTAGCATTTATGTGAATAGCGAAACTAAAATATAAGCCCTTTTCTACGACATTGTGAATATTTTATCCATATCACTATTTTTTTAAAAGTTCCGTTAAATATATTTTATGTACAATCAGGCGTATTAAAGCCCTTAGGATTTCTTTAGTTTTTTTAAAAGTATTATACTTAGGCTTATTGCGAGTAAACAATAAACTAACTGATCTGGAAAATAATATACTAAGCAAAACAACTACCGAATGAAGAAATTTTAAGAAATTGTTGAAACGATAAAATATTATCAATATGCATTGTTGTGTAAAATGAGTTACAGTTCTTCATCTACATACTCTTTATCAGCAATCTAAACAACTTTGCGACAGCTGGTATTATAATTCATCTAATTTGCGTCAAAAGAGTTAGTTCATTAGAATCAATAAAACTTCCACCCAAATGAAAATTTCTTTCGAAAGAAAAAACATTTAAATTACTGTACCGTTTTTGTTTACGTATAGCCTGAGTAATTGTTAGTAAGCAGGTTTCATTTCTGTGCAGAAAAAAAATAAAACAATTAAACGTTCTTCTTCAAATTCTCTCTAAAGAATATTTAAACAACATCTCGAAGAAAACTGAGCAATTAAATTAATTTTCATCTTCATAAATGGTAGTACATGTAATTGTAAAAGCTCGTAAATCAATAACCTGAGAAATATTTTACAACTTTAAGGAAAAATCAATATGAAATACCATTTGTTTTTTACTTTCGTGGATATATTTCAAAATAAATAAATAATTAAATGAAATGATTATATACTGCCCAGGAAGGACTTGAATCTTCAACATATGTCCTTTGCTGTCTGAATATGTTTCTAGTTGCAAACAGCATTTAACTAAATAAATCTCATCTAACAAAGCATTAAAAAAAAAAAAAAAAAAAAAAAAACGTTTAAAAAACTAAAACGTTTCAATTCTCAGCTCCAGCCAGAACATTGGTTCATTAGTAAATAAAGAATCAACTTACTTTTGGCCATCATGAAAAAGTTACCAACCAAAATAACTCGTTTATTGATGGCTAATTTATTTAGAAGTGATGAATTCAAATGAAAATAAATAATCTTTCAATTGACTAACATACTCAAAAGAGAGCTACAGGCCACAACTTAGGCTAAAGAAGCCAACGCAAAAAGAGCCGCTAAAAACAACCAAGCATGGGTGAACGGAAGGAAAAGAAGCTCACCGTTGCAAAGATCCAAGGGTTTAAATAATATTTGTAATTTGTATATTCGGTAGCTTAACGTGTGATCTTATTGCAAGATAGAAAATTGAATTTACCAAATGATAAGTGAGAAAAAAAAACATGTTTGCAACTATAAAATAAATGAACTTTGTGAACAAGTAAAACTGAAAAACAATTATACACGTAAAGAAAGCACAAATGAGCATTAAGATGCCGACATATGTTTCGGGATTGCTTGAAATCTTTTTTTCAATGCAATAGTGGAGTTTCTAGATGCAAAATGATTCAAATGATTCTAGATGCTTCATTTGGATGTTTTTGGATCTAGAAGCTCCACTATTGCATTGAAAAAGGGATTCCAATCAATACCAAAACATATGTCGGCATCTTAATGCTCATTTATGCTTTCTTTACGTGTATAATTGTTTTTCATGTTTTGCAACCATCCATATTAGTCGCAAAACTGATCTTTAACAAAATTTGGGGGCTAATTCTTTGCTTAAGTAGGTAGTCACAGGTAAGCTAGTTACACCTCAGACCAATATTAAAATGAAAATGAAAATTAAAAAAAAAGCATTAATATTGTAGGTCAAAGTACTAATGCATTTCATCTTTTTTTTTGTACTTACGTTCCCAAAATAATTTTGCGGAAAAAAAAAAAGATTTCATTATGAGTTAGTATTCATATTGGTTGAGAATGCAATTTGTTGGGCTAGCTTCCTATAACATTTCGGCCATCACTTTTATATTTAACAAAGTTATAAAATATTGATTCACGATCATATATGCAATTAGAACACCGAATGCAGATTGCCATTTACATCTTCCGATTTACTTCGTCGAAGCAAAATATTCTTAATCTATTCTTTTATTTACAATCTACTTTTGACAAAAGGTTTTTTTTTCAAAATAGATTTAAAAGGAATAAAGTTGGAACTTATAAAGAGAGAATGGATGGCTATCCAGTTAGCATATGTATAGTATAAATTGTCTCACTAAAATATTTTCGCAAGGTGGCTTATTCAAATATGTGACATCTTACCGTCAGCTCAACTGTGGTTGTATTCTAGTTAAGATTGAGCTATACATAAGTAGATTATGGTAGTCCAAAGTTAAAAATTTAAAAAAATGAATAAATAAAAATCGGAAAACGTAACGAAAGTAGTTACGTTCCCTTATCGCAGAAATATCAACAATTTAAAGTAAGAAAAAAAAGAACAAGATTTCATGGGGTTTTTTTCTGACTCAAAATGAACGAATGTTAAATATAATAATTAAAGTGATTACCAGTAAGTCGCTTCAAAATTATACCCCATTTGAAACATGTTGTAAAACATAAAAATATATAGTACTTATATATATTTTCCTTGTGATTCCTTACAGGATACAAGTAGTTTTACATTTGGCATATAAAATAGGAAACATATAAAATGACTAATTTCTTGAAAACAAGATCCCTTTCCTTTCGTCTGGAGCATCAAATGTTTAATTTGACGCAAAACGACGTTTACTTCCAACAAACTCTACTCTAGAAAGATACAAAATTACACATTTATTGTGACACCGTTCTCAGTCAATCTTCAACGTACTCTTGCAATTTGTCTAACAGAAACCGAACACTATTTGAAATGTGTATCTTGCAGTAAAAGTGTTGTCCAATCCATTACGGCATTAAGAACATTGTTTGAGAAATACAATCCTGCCGTCCTGTTTGTCCCGTCCCGTTTGTCCTTACTGCGTATTCAATAGAAGTTTAGTCTTTCCTTTAAATAAGAATATTCAGAAACTTTCGCACGTGCGTATACTAAGTAACATTACATGCCTTGAAGCTTCCACTGTGTGTCTTATTATACGCTGTGATTTTCGAAACTTGTGCTTTAATTAAAGCTGAAGTTCTTCATAAAGACTAATTTGTTTTCGTATTTCAATGCAATATGATGAGTTTCTGGAAGTAATGAAATTTGAACATAAAAACAGGCGTATTCAACGTTTCAGTGTGCATTTCGCTGCATGGTCTTTGTTATGGAGATTCAAATTCAGTTAAATGCATCAATTTAAATAAGTGCGGCGGCTTTTGAAAGAGTGTTAATGGTTGGTTTCTCATTTCATTCGCTACTCAAATGAGTATGCTCAGCGTACCTAATTTTAAATTAAATTTTTAATTTTAATCTGAGAACAAAAAGAGAGTTGTGAAGTAAAAGTTTATTAGTTAACATCAAAGATTTGTTATATGCACCTGTAAACATAAATGATTTCTAAAATTATTTTTAAATAGTTTTTCGAGTTAAGTAAAATACCAAGAATAATAAAAAAAACTTTTAGAAATTTTATCTGTGTGTGAAGTTGCATTTTTATTGGGTTTTCCCATATGATATTTACAGGTTCAAAGCGTGTGTCAAATATAAACCCAAAATAAGAAGATATTTATAAAAAATCACAAAGTAGTACTTCAAAAGTTTGTATTGCTCATTTTTAAGAATACTTCAGATACATCGAGTTTCTAACATGCACAAAAAAGTTTTTGTACTTTCATTATAAAACATAAAAAATTAAAATAAAAGATGTTATTTTGAGTTAGAAAACTCAAAACTTCTTGCTGTAAAGCAATAGTGCAAACATATCTTAATATAAAAGATGAAAACCAGCTTCGAATTGCAAAAGATGCTTTTTCAATATGCTTTTTTCTTCTCAAATAGAGATACTATGTGCAAAACATATTTGAATATTTATATTAACCTGCATATTAAATTATAAATAAGTTTATATTATGAACTATAGCTATTTTCTAATTTGAAATGTATTTCCGGTTTAAATCTTATTTGCGTACACATTTTAAATCGTAATTAAGAGTTCAATGTGTCAAAAATAATTCAAAGAGTTGAAAAAAAGCTTAATTTAGCTGATATTAGATAGCACAATGTTAATTGTACTTATTTTTGTAGCCTTAAAACAGTGCTTGAGGGTAACCAAAAGGTTAGGTTTGACGTATTATTACGCTTTAGACGTGATAATTAGTACACATTGGGGCAAAAATTAAATTTCACTTAGCGAAGGAAAGGAATAATTGTAAAATTTAGTTTCTTAAAAATGCTAGTCATGGCGGTGGATTTTCAAGAGGCAGAACATTGTAGGCGCCCATGTTTGACGTATATTAAACATCCCATGAGTATCTATTTGGCTGAGATACTCTCGTATAAATTCAATTCCTAGAGCAGTTTCGCATTGTCCGAACCAGGTGATTCACCTTCTATTGAATTATTTAGGCGCCAAAATTCTCCTGTGATAATGGCAGCTGCCGATTGTGGTGCTTCTTGAAAGAATGGATGCAAGTCTTTGGGGAATGCACCAGTCTTCAAAGGTTAATGACCTATACACAGCCCCATTAGAAAGAAAAAAAAGTTTCTTAAAAATATTTTAATCATGTGCAATCAAGATATACTTCCGATTTTTAGAAGGTAGGAAATAAAGTTTAAAAATAGCCTCATGAAAGAGTCGAACGTTTTAAAAATTGAATCATCTGTTCATGAAGTACTTGATGTTAGTACTGCCTATGAAATATCACAAAGATATACTTTCAAATAAGAGCATCTAAGATCATTGTTAAAACCAATACAACGATTTCGGTGTCGTCAAATTCGCTTAAAGACGCGTTAAAATCAATGAAAAGTGTCCTTTCATTGCTAAAGAATCACAAAAGACTAAAAAAAGCAATCATTCATTTCTAAATGCAAATGGAATTACGAATTTTTTCACCAAGAAAAAAGAAAGGGAGAAAAAACTATAAGCCAGCTGCATAACCAGTCGTAGTGTAAGTTAAGTAAACTTTATATCGATAAGCCATTATTTTTCTTTGAGTAAGGATTATTAATGACTGCTTTCATAAGAAAATTCCAAAGTTTTTGAAAAATTAAAGGAAGAAGAAGAGCATCCAAAACTAGACCTATTAAATTCAAGCATGCTATTTTGCTTAGATAGGAGATGCTACAAATAAGAAGGGAACATCATGTATCGTAGAAATTTAACTCTCCTTTAAACTAATTTTATTTTTTATGCGCGCAATATCTGTAGTAATGGATCTGATAAGACAAATCCAAACTGATTCAGTAGGTTTCACAATCAAACGAAAATGTTACGATACATTAATTTAAGCATAGATAATTCATACATTCATTCTTTTTCTTTTTAAAGTGCAAGTCCTTAATTATAATCAGCAACGCTGTAACCCTTACAAATGTGACATTGGATAGCAGTTCAAAAGTTACTTGATTCTGAGTTCAATCTCTCAAGTAAGGTAGAAAAAAAATCTTAGTCTGGAGTTTTTTCCCCTGCTACCTCTAAGAATCCATTCAAAGTGAATCACACGCACTTGTCTAGAAAAAAGTTTCCGCTCCGGATAATTTTCCCATTATTAAGGAACTAAACTGCACTTAAATAACACTCTGCATCAAGTTTCCGTTTACTCAAATATTCTCCAATGCCGAAATCTCGTTCTTATGCAATAATTTTATGATTCTAATAAATTATATATGTTCACTGCTTTAAGGATTTATGTATACATTAAGGGCTTGCTTCTACATACATTAACATTTTTCATTCATTTCATCACTTGTTTTCACTTTTATATATTTATATTATTGAACAGGATATTCATTAAAGTACTTTTCATCTCCTTGTTCTTATTGAAAAAAAAAAGGGCAGAACAAAAATGCTCAATGAATAAAAAAAAGAGCATAAAAGTAGACTAAATGAAATGTACGGATATCATTAAAAATATTATTTTTCTTTTATTTGCACACATTCCTTGTTCAGCTTTCAATATTTGAATATTTAGCATTGCGCTACCACTCTCCACAGAAAATTCAAACACCTAAAACTTCTGATCGAACAGGTGAACTTATGAGCTCAATTTAGGTGAAATTTATCGTATTTGATATAATATTAACATTACAAAAAGCTTGAAAGCATCAATTATTGCCCACGTATGTATAAAATTAAAGCTTCTGGTAAACTATGAAAAAAAAAAAAAAAGAAACATTTACGCTCGCTTAAAATAATTGCTTCAGTAAGAAATTCATATTTTCTAAATACGTTCGTTATGTTTCATTCAGAGTAATAGAGGCAGCGGAAAGGAAAAAATAAGAAACGCAAATTTAACTTTGTTCATAAAAGTGCAGGTTTAAATTACGAAATTTGAAAAACGTAAAACATATTGAATCTTATTCAGAACAAAAATATCGTGTTTTGTGTATCGTGTAGAAGTGGTTCTTGTCATATAAATACAAATATTACTCCAACATATTTTATTCCCTTCTCACTTTTTTTTGCACTGAAAATGATTTCTTTGTAATTACAAAACATGTGTCTGCATTTATTATTGCAATTTTGTGCTTAATTGCGTTGCTTTTATCTTATTTTATTTGTCGCACAAAGTTTAGTTTTATTAAAATACCTAAATACTGTGATTATTTTTTAATACATCAAGACAGTTTCTTGGAGCTGTTTCTCCCCCTTAGATATATATAACAATAATTAATAGCTCTTCGAGCGATTAGTATCTAGTACGTACGATATATCTACGGAAACGATGCATTACGGACCGATATCACGATATATTATCGGTTATTTTAACTTTCACGTCTTGCATCTGTCCTGAAACTTGTGGTACCAAAGTACTCCCTTGTTAAAATTATTTGCAAACTACGTAGCAAGTCTAGAAACGGATTAAACTTTGTAATGCATTCAGAAAAATGCATGTATGTTATTTAAACTTTCAATATTTTAGGAAACGTATTTTGGTTTTAGAAAACTAAGATTTTTCTTTCATTTTAAATACATTCATTTCTATAAATGTAAATTTTCTTTGCAAAGAAAATTATTTTCCGGCAACGAAATAAGCTTCAAATTAATTCCTATTTTCTGCCAGCCGTAATTGATGGCGGATTAAATTCACATGAATAATTTTTCATTCTAAAAAGTGCTTAAAATTGAGCTAATCCTTAACAAAATCTTATTAAAATGAATCCCATAGGTTATATCAATATCCGATAAACGTTCCGCGAAAATCCAACTTCCAAATAGTTAACTACACATTTAAAACCTGCTTCATTTGCTTATTATACGACTGAACCACTTTTTTTTTGCAATTTACAAAATTAATCGTAAAATAAAGTAAGTAACAAATCCCATTTGTAGCCAATATAGATAAAAAATCTTGAATTCCGCCTAACTGGAAAAGTTAAATTTATTCTTATCTAGAACGTTTTAGTTATAAAAAAAGTAACTAAAAATTGAAGTGTTTCTTTTCCTATAAGCATTAACATTATTAGAAATTTTATGAGAAATGTTATTTTCTCTAATGAAGCAATGATAAGATTTAGTAGGACATTCTTTAAAAGTTAAACTATTTAATAAATCCCCCATACAAAAACTTCAATTAAAAGTATTTTCATTTCCTGTTTTGAATACATGTTTTTTTTTCTTGTAGCAAAAGGTCGATAAAATAGTGGAGGTTGAAAAACGTAACTTTCTTTTTGTGCATAATTATAACAATTGAGTATTTCTCATGATCTGCAGCATTTTGCCTCCGGGAATTTTTTTAAAAATCAAAATAAAACATGTGAATCAGAAATTGTCCCATTATTTTAATTGCTGAACATTTGTTTTTTTTTCATCGTATTCTGCAAAACGGAAAAAAAGTGTGACTATTTTATTTTTTCTTCCTTTTTGTTTTGTATAATGTATATTAAGGCTAAACAAACAAATAAATAAATAAATAAGCCCTTACAGTTAGTGGTAAAATTAGTAAAATATATATTTCAGCTCTAAATAAATTAAATTTAAATTGCCATTAGCATTTTGTGTTATCATTAAAAAAAAATATTCTAGGGCGTAATAATTCCACTCAACTACTTAACAATTTAGTTTGGGTTTTTATATCAATTGATAATAAGGTACCTGCGCCCAATATGGACACCTTAAGGAAAATGTTTTTTTTTCAACCCCGTGTACACGTCATAGGACTCCAAAAATGTATGACCACTATCCCTGGACTATTGACTATCATTATTAAAATTAGCGACCTTGTAATTATCCTGGTTTATTTTAAATGATAAAAACAAAAAAAATTACAAGTGTCCATATAAGGAACCACCTGTCCTTATTATAGACATGCATGTCCATATTAGGGACAGGTGGCTTCTTATTGACCTACTACACAGGGTGTATGGAAGAGACATTCTTCCAAGGGATTTTAGAGGAGAAGGGATAAAAAAATATAGCTTAAAGTATTGCGGGGCAGGGGTGGGGCACAGTAAATATCTTCATAGCATGCACTTTAGAAGGGAAGAGGGCATTTTCGGTTGTGGCTCTTCGAAGAGCCATGCAAAGCCCCTCAGTTACTACAAAATATTATGAAATAATATTTGCTTTTGCTTAGTTTTATTGCATCTGTCTGCAGACTTAACATCTGCTATTACTCAGTCCTCACACGATGGACAAATAAAAACTTCATCATGAGCGCTAAGTCCCACACAATCCTCATGGACATATCTGTCGCATTTGATGCGTGGCCGCATGTCTGCAAAAGCATCAATTAAAAATGCATATAAACATTAAGTTATTATGAATTAGCAAAACAAAATAACATTAAACAGATATTTTACAGATTTGTGAATACAAAGATTCACTTGTTGTACTTCCTTAACAAAGGAGAGCTGGTACTGCTTCTTATGAAGTATTGATGCATTGCAGACATGCGGCCATGCATCAACTGCGGCAGAGATGTCCATAAGAACTGTGTGGGACTTAGCGCCCATGATGAAGAAGTTTTTATTTGGACATAAAGTGTCCATATTGGGAATCACGCGTAGTTTTACTAAATCTTGTAATAAATAACCAAAGAAAACATTTTAAAGCAATATATGCAATAGCAATCAAAAATATGGTTTATCAGCTTTCTAAAACACTTCACTTTTCAATATTTAAAGTAATTTTACCATATCTAATACAAATTTAAACTTACCAGTAATTACGAGCAGCACACTACGAAAAAGCAAGTTTCCTTCAAAATGGTGAACGACGCGCTTTTTTTCACTTTCCTGGCTAAATTATCTTTTCAACTGCTTTTCTTCACGGACATGTAGTGCTATTTCTCGATCAAATTTGTTACTTTTAAAGATAGTAGGGGTGTCCATATTGAGAGCACTGTCCATATTGGGTACAAGTACCTTACAAAAATTCTTTCGATTTCAAATTCTGTATTCGTAAAGTTTAAATTCGTAAGGTTTTAATTCGGCTCGGTTAAAGTTTCGTAAGATTTAATTTCGCGTAATATAGAAAGCATAACAAGACTCATGTTTCGAAAAATACTTCTTTATTTGAAATGTTAATTTTGACCAACTAAAAATCGAATTAAGTAAATACTCTGTGAAAAGTTCTAGTTCAACCTTTTACCAAAAAATTGGGAAATATGGTGAAATTTAGCTGCAACTAACATTTGGTACTAAAGTTGAATTATTATATGGTTCCTTGTTTCATTCATGGTGAAACTAGGTGAAACTACACTATAATAGTTGTTCAAACAGTACCAAACGATAGTTGCAGCTAAATTTCACATTTGTTTGGTGAAAGGTTGAACTAGATTTTTTTACAGTATGACTATTTAAGTTTTTTCACCTTTTTTTCTGGTCAACAATAAACAGAACTGCTAAAAATGAAAATTTCGTTAGGACAAACCATTTTGTTTTTCAACTTTTATGCAAGGATGAAAATGTATTTTTATGAAGTGTTCTTACACCTATCAGTTTTAGCTGTTTATTGTCCAACATCATTCTCCCATATCGGTAGAAGTAAGCAAAAATTCAATTTAAAAAGTTATTTTATGATGAATTTAAAGAAAAGAAAAAGTTGTTTAAATGTTCTATTTTTTTTACAAATGCTTGAATTATAAAAATGAGTTTAGCAATCAGAAATTAAGTTAAATATGTTTAAATAATCCTTCACAAAATAATTTACTTTCATTGTTTAAAATGATCAATTTCATTGCTTAATGCTATTACTCCTCTACTGGCATTTATCTAAACAATCGCCTTCTGTAATCGAAACTACTTCAAAAAAAAGGGAAATAAAGGTTTTGTTTTAACTGTAGTTTTACTAAATTCGTTTTATGAAAAATATAAATGGTCAAAGATGTATTGATAATAAAATTATCGTTTGACTTTTTAGGAGCAAGATAAATGACAATAAAATTCTGGTTGATTTCTTTCTTTTGCAAAACGAACAAGAACTTGTTTCTGTTGAATTTTGAATCTGCCTTTATAATTATCAGCTTCGATACCGATTAAAATTATGAATAATAGTTCCATTTCGAATACATATTTGTTCGATACGAAACTCACATTTTAAAAAAAAATTATATTTTGCGCAATTATCAACATATGAGAAAATTATAAAAATGTTTCAAAAACTTCTGTTCATTATTGTATGATTTATCAAGACGGTAAAATGACTCAAAATTACGCTTGATAATATTTTCTTAATTGAAAGTTTTAAAAAAAAATCTTAACACATAAGTATATTTTAACATTTACCTTTCATTGAGTTGTTGCTCTAGCATGTTATAACTGACGTAATAGGAGAGTTTTTCATATTAAAAGTCTCAGAAGCACCCTCTAATTTAAATACACTGCTTATCTGAACGTAATTCTGGGATTGCGCTTTCAGTCACGCACATGCTAAATTTAAAGCTAACTCTAACAAGCTTGCTTCAAAACTTGTTGCTAAAACGTTATTAGCTTAGTAAATAGCAATACTGATAATCAATGCATTAAAATTATAATTATTTCATGAGCAAAAAATGCATTCACCAGTGGAATAATAGATTCTAAAATGGTTTCAGAATCTCAAAACACATTGTTTTGACAACAGAGTAATATTTATACTTTAGAGTTTTTCATTAAAAAATATTTAACAATAGATGTCAAAACTTATATTAAATGTTTTAACACATAATGTTCATTTTAAATGTTCATTTTTAAAAACGACAGTTGCATGTCTTTAAAAACTAGAGCAATTGGCTTGCAAGAAAAATTGAAAAAAACATTTTTAGGGAAGAAGCAAACTTTTTGAAACTAAATAATTTTTGTATTTAAAACATATACGTACCAACCCGGAAAGTTTTTTCTTTTATCTTGAAAGGGAATTTTAGAAGTATTGGAATCGGATGAGAAAAAAAAATCCTACAGCAGGTGAAGTCAGAATGAATCAGAACCCAAGAAACTTCTAACTGCTTTGAGGTGATGCGGCTTTCTCACTCCAAGCGAATTCCTCATGTTCTGCAAGGGGCTTGGAGGAGGGGATCTGAGATGCTTGTCAGCATCAACTGCGCATGCGCACTACGCTTTTCCTCTCTCAGGAGTCGAAATAGTTTTGGCGTTTTCGGTGCAGTTGTGACAAGTACTGGACAGCTTTTCAAATGGAGTTTTTTCCTGCGAGCGTGATGAATGCGAAGTTTTTTAGAAATCAGTTAAGATGGATGAAGGCGCTCTTGAGACATACGTCCAGCTGGTTAGGGGGGGTGGTATAAATGAACCTTAGATTAGTATTGACGATTGCAAGTAGTTAGGAAAGGAGCGCATGGAAGAGTAAAGATTTTTCTCCCGGTGATTGAGTTTTGGGTTAATGATAACTTAAGCGGTAAATTTGCCAATACTTTTACTTTCGAGAAATGCAGCTTGGAGTAAGACATTTAGACGCTGATGGAAGATAACATTTTTTTACTCGATTTAGTATTAATCATATACTACTACGACAGCTTGTTTCGAAAGAAACAGTAAAAAGTATTAAATGTAAATTTAAAAAATGCGCTTTCATATATTTGCTATTCAAAAATTAGTTATTTAGTTCTGGAGTAAGTTGAGGAGACACAACATTTATATTAAAATTAAACTAAAGCAATTAAAAGTGTACACACTAGTTCCTGAATCTCTTCTTATGCTATTAACTGAATAAAAGGGTTCGTTGCAGCTCTGAAGTAGTGTGTTTAAAATATTCATTTGACATTTGAGCCATGAGAACAGGAGCAAAAATTACAGATTTAACATTTTAAAATAATAAATAAAAACGATATAATCCTAAAGTGTTACATATGTAGTACATAAGTGTTGCATATTTAGATATAAAATGGAACAAGATCAATCAGGGAGAAATAGGACATGTCCCATTCCTCTCAAAAAATTCCTTCCGATTGTTCCTCTAACATTGCTTAAAGAAACAACAAACATTGCTTAAAGTGCGTATAACATAAAACATGCTTTATTTGGGTTTAAATTGACTGTTATTTTGCAAACACTATATATTTGAGTTTAGTATTCATTTATAATATTTTTATTTTAATAACAATGTGACTGAAAAAAATCATTGAAAAATTAAGAGCTTATATTTACTTCTCAGGCGAAAAACAAGGTTTCCTGATGATAAACAGACAATAAAGTAGCTGGATATCAATTAAAATCATACAAAGAGCTTCAACTGTTCCATCTGGTAGATTGACTAGAAATAAGAAAATAGAAGTCTAATGTTTGTTTAGACATAAATGCAACTGTCCCATTCCTCCCGCTGTCCTATTCCTCCCATTGTGCCCTGCTATGATTTATTTAATTTGTTTATTTTGCAAGATTGCGGCCATTGTGTTTCTCTAAATCAGATTCAATTTTTCATGCCATTTTTATTTAAGCAAATACGTTTTAAAATATTGCGCAACTTTTCGCGAATTTTTTAACGCATTGCCTTAATTGTCATCTTACAGAAAATGATACTTAACGCAATATTTTGCTAGTGTACATTATTTTCAAAAATGAATTAACTGCTAGGTAAGTAAATAAGATAAAAAAATGTTTATTGACTACTATTAAACTATTTTTTTAACGTCTGGTGCTTTCAGAAAAATAAATGTTGAAACATTTATTTTAATATCATTTTAAGTTATTTATTTATTTATTTATAAAAAATAATTTGAAAAAATGTTTTTCACAGGCGGACTGGAATAAGTTCAACATCATGTGATAGATTTTAAGCTTATATGACCGTCTGAGAGATAAAGTACGTTTCTGTCTTGTAAGTCCATACTTTACTTACGTTAATATAGTTTATACGCTGTTACATTTTGTGAAAAATATACTTGCACAGAAGGTATATAACGTTACATTTATGATATCATTTAATGGTAAGAATATTAAACGCAAAAAGTAATGAGAACAAAAGTTCTGTTATTAAATATGTAGAGTCACTATATTTGTGACGAGTAGTGCTGGTAAATTACACTAGTGATTTTTTCAGAATGTTTGTAGATATAATTTAAATACTAGTCAATTAAAAATGCAAAACATTTCAAGACGTCTCATGCTGATAATAATCGTCTGAAATGTGTACTTCTCTACTTAAATGCTATGTGCTAGGTCTCGAATGCGTCATTAATGATATTAAATACAAACTGATAGAGTGATACGCAAAATTGACAAAATTGTTCCATGTATTTCATCCATAGTTTCAATGAAAGCAATCTTGAAATTAAAATTTATCTGTTAGAGTGCTTACGAACATGAAGGAGTTTTTTCCCGTGATATATATATATATATATATATATATATATATATACGAAAAAAATGAATGTTTTTGTAAGGATACAATTAAAATTAATATTAAATCAAAACGTTTCATTCTAATAAGATTTTGCCCACTCAGAAAGGTTTTTGTTTTTTCTAGTGTTCGGCAGTAGTTAACTACAAATTGTAACTACTTTTGTTTTGAACTAGTTAACTATTAGTTAAACTACTTTTTTTCCAACTACTAGTTACAACTACTTTCAAAAATGTTTTCTCTTTTTAATTTATTTTTTGAAAAAAAAAAACATTTTTAAACATTAAATCTTTAAAATTTATGAATATTACTCAGCTTATGAATATTACTCAGACAAATGTATATTTAAAAAAAAAAAAAAAAAAAAAACATGGGAGTGACTGCTCACATAATAGATCCGAATTCACTAAAAAAATTTCCTATACCTTAACTTGTCGTAGGTTCACTGGATCTCATAATTACCTAAGTGTTGGCAGAATGCTTTCTTAAATCTACCAAGAATTTCGAACAGCTGACTCTGTTAAAGACTGCATAACGGAAAATGCCACCAACTTCTCTAACGCCTTCAGAATCTTTGGGAAAGTGGAAGATGAGAACGACGAAAATGAGGAAGAGGATGATGACGATGAGATTGCAGTATTTCTATTGAGTCTGGTATAGAACCTCAAAATCAAAACAATCCGTCAGATAATGACGACCTCGAAAAATTTACACTTCTTCCTCACAAAAAGTGTGCAAACGATACTTGAAATCTTTTGGCTACTGTGGAAGCTATGAATGCAAGGAATAACAGTAAACATTACAAAGAGGCTTTATGATAAGGGGTGGCCAAGGTACAGGTACTGTCCAATGCTGTGCACCGAAGCTCTAAAAACAAACGATGCTATTGAAAAAAAATACAATCACTACCTTTATTAATCCCACCGAAACTCGCTGGTTGTGAGACTACTATGCCATTAAACGTGTCGTAGAGATAGGTCTGATAAAGGTGCATGAAGGAAATGAGTTTTTGAAGCTTGAAGAACGGAAGTAGAAATGTCTTTCCTAACATCTTATTTGAAGGTTATGAAGCCTCTTCACGATGCCATGATCCTTTTGGAGAAGGAAGAGGACTCTTACATAGGAGACTTAATTCTCATGGTCAAAAAGTGGCTGGAGAGAAAATCATCTCAAACAGAGGAGACCCTCTGCAATCCCATTAATAAACGCTCTTCTAGCTGGACTCGAAAACAGATTTCAGGAATTACTGACTTTGAAGTAATACCGTTTGGCTTCGCTTATATTACCAAAATATAAGCAATATGTTTACCGGAATGCAACCTATCTGCTATAAAGTAAGAACTGTATGCAACAGTCGATTTGTCTTGTTGACATTTGCGGACATTCAACGTACTACAGAACAAATAATAGTAGCCTCTCAAGAACAAGACGACCCTCTCTTTGACTATTTATCTGCGGCGAGAGACACGTCACCACCAGTTCAACAGTTAAAAAGTGGAATTTCAGAGGAAACTAATTCGTATTTGCGTTGTGAGGACACATCCCTCGCCACGCTTCATCAATTTCCGGCTGTAAAAAAAGCTTTTTCTGTTTTATAACTGTTCCCTACCAAGTAGCGCAGCCGTAAAGCGGTTATTTTCCGCTGCTGGATAAACTCTTGTCCTAAGAACAACGGCGGATCTAAGAGAGGGGGGAGATCGCCCCCCTTGGGCTGAATCAAGTGAATACTACGTCGATGCGACTCCTAAGTGAGTTTTAATGTATTTCGAAGACCCCCCAAGAGAAGAATCCGAGACTTTCAAAATCGGCCCGCCCCTTGAAGATTTTCCAGATCCGCCCTTGCCCAAGAAGATGTAGGCTGGGAAACAAAAAATTTGAAAAATTACTACTTCTTAAGAACATAAATTATTAACTTTATTAAACAAATACATATATTAAAATAAAAGTTTAAATTTAGAGAAAAGGGTTTTGTCTTTATTCATATTCTATTTATATGTTAATTTTTCTGTGTTATTTGGAAATATTCAATTGTTGAATGTTTTACAGGAATTTCTTTAAACTTGTTTTAATGATTAAAAATAATATTGAGTTGTATTATTATGATTAAATATTAAGAACAAGCTTAAAAATGGAAATCCAAATGAATTATACTTTAAAGTAGTTAACTACTTTTGGAGAACAGTTAACTACTAGTTACAACTTGTCTCAGAAAAAAGTAGTTAACTACTAGTTGTAACTAGTTATGTTTAGACTAGTTAGTAGTTGGTAGTTAACTACTTTTTGACGAGTAGTTGCCGAACATTAGTTTTTTCTATTGAGGCTGCATGTTGGCTTACTTTTAATGCACACATAGTGCATTCCTTAGGTATTGGTAACAAACTCTTTTAGCAGCTTCAGTAAGATTGTAACACCATCAATACATGATACTTTTGACGCCCAATTTGTCCACCAGAGCGCAGGGGGAGGGCGGACGTGGACTCGGCCGATGCGAATTTTGCGCATGGTATTTAGCCGAGAGTATCCAAACAGAATGGGTGCTCTAGGGACCTTTAATATGATGTGCATATTCATACAGCATGGACAATGTCGATATTTCATCGCGCAATACCATCGACTTCGGCCGGTTTTGAGCCCACAAGCTTGGGCATAAAAGATCGGTCTCAAACCACTAGGGCATTGTTCTGGTTTCGTGCAGAAAGATAGAAACTTTATTTTAAACATGATTTAAGAATTTCAATATGAGAAAATATTAATAATAAAAATAATTTGATACGGGAAGTCGTTTCGAGAGCGCAACTTAGATCTATAGTAGAAAAAGAATTGCAAAAAAAAAAAGGAAAATAAAAGATTCAGCGACATGGCAGTTTCATGCCTGACGTTACGTACACCATAGTTCTGGAGTTACGTATATGCTTTAACTAATTAATATTTTAGCATTTTTTAGATATTATCAAAACATTTAGAATATATAAAAGCGTGCTCAGTTCAAAATACTTTAAACATTGACAATTTAATTAAACTTTTCTAACTGTGTAATTGAAAATAAGAATTAACAAGCACTCGTATGTGAATTATTAAAAAGAAGTGCATTAAAATGCATAGCATTGTTTGACACAGTTCAAACTGAAGATACTGAACCTCAGAAATTAGAACTAATGAATTACGTACACGCTTTGTTAACTGTGTTAGTTTTCAAGAAATCAACCAACGGTACATAATGGCATTAACTCTTCATTTCAGCTAAGCTCAGCTCATTTTGTAAATTGGGCATTCACTATTATGAATCGCACTTCCTGTCGGCATAAATTAGCGCAGCGGATTTAACACAAACAAGGACTTAAGTTTTAAATGCAAATATAATTAAAATATAGAAATAGAGAGTTTCGGCGGAAGAGATACGGAACTTTGTCCCTCTTGAATATACATTAATGAATTTGAAACTTACTTCAGTTTAGGCAGTATGCCAATGTTTTTGAGAATTTGCTAGGTCTTTCAAGCATTTAATTTCATTATAAAGTCCAGATTTTTTACCGAAAGAATTAAAAAAAAACATTCGTAGGATTAAGATGTATTTACTTTATTGGGAAATTTCCATATTTGATCTTAAATGTTCCTGAAAAACATTAAAAAGTTATTTTGGTATGACTACTAGAAAATAAAAGAGGTTTACATTAAAAACTACTTCCACACCCATTTAGAGAGAAATTATTAATACACTAAATAATTGTGCTATACACATATTTTAAATTAAGCAAAACTAAATATCATTTATAATCCTATAATCATTTAGGTCTATTATTTTTTCACCTTACTGAGTTTTAATTCCTCAAACTAACCAACGATACATACGCATAATGACGCTTCATTCAAATCATAGCAAAGTAATGAAGACGTTTATAGTAGTACATGCATTTATACTGATTTACAAAATCGAATGTGGAATTCCTTTGCCACATCGGATTTTGCAAATGAGAACTCATTTTACATATTTATATATTTTTTATTTCTCGAGTAATGCTTCTTAGTTATGCAGATAGTTGTAATACAAAATTTGTTCCTGTTATCTTGGATGAAATATCTCTAAAACGTATTTTTTACAATGGTTTAATAATCTAACGAAAAGATAAAGATGTAAATGCTGTTTAACCGTTATTGCTGCATAACACAGAAACTAATTAGTTAACTTAATTGGAAAAATAAATTAGATTTATGAAGCTGATGGTAGTGATTTTGATGGATCGAGCTTTAATATTTAAAAGCATAGTTAATAATACCATAGAACTAAACAAACAAGTAGAGTTGCAACTGTTATATATTTAGGGATATTTGACTTGTTAGTGAACTTGACTTGTGTGAATATATGCTAAAGACATTCACACAAATTGTAAATAATATCTAAACACGCATTGATACCTATGTTAATGTCTCAATCTACTTTTATTACACCCTTGAAGTAATTTTTTTTAAATGTTTCAAATTCTAATGGACATTTTGTTATATTTCGTTCGCATGATCATACAAACTCAATTTAACTGAAACCATTACAAAAATCGTAGATATTAATACATTTCACTTTAGAATTTCACTTCAAAATTGTGAAGTTAACTGAATATTATTATGGCAAATGTGTAGATTTACCAAGATGACTTAAAGAAAAAAACTGAAAAAAAATCATTCTATATTTTTTCGAACTGAAAATATAGGTGTGAAACTAAGAATGCATATTAACTAAATATTCTCTTTTGCGTAACTGAAAACTTTAAAGAAAAACATATGTTATTGGGTAATATATTTATATTTGGGCAAGTCCATGAGAAAGTGGACATGAGGGCTTAAATTTTAAAATTGTTTTATGGCTTCAAATAATATGTCAAATTAAAGGTAATGATATGAGGATTATGAAAATGTAAAGAAATATTTCATAAAAATGATCCGTTTATTATTTTGGGGGGCTTAAAGTTTGTGCATTGTAGCACACGTTCGATTAGGAAAAATTGGGTATTTTCATTCACTCTGAAATAATATTTAATACAACACCAATTATTACAATTTATGACATTTGTCTCCCTTTTAGAGCATTTAATTTTCCATAAACATGCATTAAATCTTACTTTAAATAAAAATTTATTTATAAAGTCTCTCTGTCACACCCGTCACAGAAAAGGTGCTTAACATACTTTTGCAAATGCATTAATCCATGAAAAAACCCGAAAGTTTCTGAAAGTCTAATTATTGCAAGTGTGAATAGGTATAAAATATTCAAATTTTATTACATTTTTATTTTCTAAAAAAATTTTGATGTGACGGGTGTGACAAAAACTTGTGACGGGCGTGACAAAGTGATTGTTACGGGTGTGACACCATTTAAGATAGCTTTAAAATATTTCATAAATGGAACATAAAGTTAAAGTACTTGTTTCTAAAGAATTAGTGCTGTATGTTAATTATTATAATTCCTATAATTTGATATAATTGAATAACTTTGATGTTTTGAAGCTATTTCGCAGCCATTTTTTATTGAGCCATAATACATTTTCAAAGAAAAAAAAGTAGATTTTTTTCATTAGATTGTGCTTATTGGACTTACCCACAAATACCTTTATTCATTTGTTATGCATGGGTAAGGAATAATGTTCGCTCGCTTGTGGTTGTCAGCAATGAATTGCAGCATGACAAATATGCTGTATGGATATTTTTAAATACCATCTTAGCTAATTTGAAAGAAGAGTTTCCTCAAATACAAAAAGTGAAAATGTTTTCTGATGGCTGTGAAGCCCAATTTAAAAATAAATAATATATTCAAACCTGTGTTTCTTTTAAAATGATTTTAACCTTTTTTAAGTCGGTGGGAAGTATGCTTCTCACCAAATTCATCAAATTATAGATGTTTATAGTAAGCTATTTTACTCTTTCTGATTGGCAGAATCTTGCAAAGACGCTGGGAAATATATTTACCACCACGTGCATCTATATTCAAACATTATAACTACCCCCCCCCCCCTCAAAAGAGGGTGGAAAAAATCATGCTAATCTTATTTACTGTCCTATATGAATTTCTTTTTTGAAACAAAACAAAATCTGAAAAATATTTTAACATACCGATATTTACAAAACAAATGGCTCTTTAAAGGGTTAACTTAACTTGTGAGTGAAACGTTTTCGCCACTTCCCACGGAAAGGGAGCAGTAGATGGTATTGGGGGACTTGGGAAGTCAAAGGTATGGTTAAATCAAGGAAGGTAGTAGTAAAATCTGCTTTTAATTTTTTCAATTGTCCAGTGAAGGTAAAAGGTATTAAATCTATGTATGTGACATCTGAGGAAATATTGCAATCTAAGTCTATATTGTCTTCAAGATGGGAGAATGCTGCATCAATCGAAGGAGTTAAGTCCTATCACCACTTTCAGGTAAGTGACTTTGAAAACATTTTCATTGGAAAAAAATTCAACATTGAAACAAGTAAGAGTCACTGAAATTCATACAAGGAATTTTACTCTCAGCCAGATCGCACAATCTGACATTATAGTTGGAGACTTTGTTCTAGTTTCTCTTACCACTGCAGGCAGCAGCTACAAGTACTGCTTTAGTAGATCGTATTACGCTACTGTTCTGGGTATCAACTTGGAAAAAGAAGAAGCAAATTTAAAATATACGCAGTCTAGAGGACCCTATTGGATTTGGCCAGAAAATGACGATATTTCCACTGAAAAAATATCCGTCGTCATTGCGAAAGTTGCTCTACCAGCCCTTATGACCCGAGTAGAGGTCACTATAACTTCTAAATCAGATGTATATATGTATATATCTCTTATTTCTAATAAAATGTAAGTGTATATTGGCTAATGTAAAGTTGACTATGTGTACTAATTACTGCTTTTTAAAAAATTGCTTGTCGAAAATTAGAAATTGGCACAGTGTCACACCCGTCACATTACAAAAAAAAATCCCAAATGTTAACAAATTTAAAACTTAATATAAAAATATGTATTAAGTTTCATCTAAATCTCCTTCAATAGGAAAAAGTTCTACAATGATGAAACATTTAAAAATTAACAGAAATTTTAGCAAATATGAAAGCAAGTGAAAAGTCATGTCCCGAAAAAGTCACACCCGCCACAAGATTTAATTTTTTTTTTTTTTTAAATTAAAAACTCTTGCAGTTTTATTTTTGCACAGTCATTAAAGCAAATGCAAAGGTAAACACAGTTTTAAAAAAATGTTTGCTATTTATAAGTAATTCATTGCCAAAAATATAAATCAAGCTTTAAAACCCATGTCTGGGAGTCACACCCGTCGTACCCAAATGGCATGGCCCATTTGTCATTTTGGTTTTAAGACTATTGTTACTTTATACTCGTATTTTTATTTTAAAATAGATTGTTTCGATATTTTGAATAATTAATGAAAGTTGCTTTCAGTTTAAACCTTTATGAGGCTAAGAAAAATGCGAATGTGAAACTCAGTTGTGTTCTTATTTTGGTTAGCTTTGCAGTGGTAAATGTAACAAAAATCTGTGTTCCAGATCTATAGTTTCAAGTTTTTGAAATAAGCAAACAAACTAAGTTTGAAAATGGATGGAATACTTCTCAGTACTTATTTCGATAAAAAATCTCACAACGGGTTTAAAGTTCTAAACTATTTTAAAATTTCACATACAATAACAAAAATAATGTTTAGCTTCCAAAGTTTTAAGGTTTTATATATTTCTTATACCGAAAAGAAAAAGTGCTTCACAAATTATAAATACAAACATAAAATATCTATTTTCAGATTATTCTTCGTTCTTACGCATACTGTTACGAATCCTTCTTCCCATATTTTTTTTAAATAAAAAAAGCATTTTTTTAATGGTCGTTTGCTTTTTATCACTGAGGACTTAGGGCATATAAGAAGAAGATCCACTGTGTTATTACCAACACTGAGCAAAAGTTTTCACTTCTACGTAAATGCAAGATAAAATTAAAACGATTCATTTAGTTCGTCTTCTGAAACATAGCAAAGAAAAAAAGAATAAAACACTCAGATTATTTCATTCAATTTCTGTATCACTTTTTTTTTCTATTAATTAGCCAAAATTTGGAATGCAAGGGTTTCTGTAAAGCGCTCCATTCTAAATAAGAATAAGATAATGTGAACCTAAACTATCTCCCACTGGGACAGTTCATACTCCCTGGTGTTCTGTCACAGATGAAGTTATTTTTATCAACTACCCACAAAAATTACCCTTATCGTTAAAAATAAATAAATAAATAAAATTATAAAAAATAGTTTATAAACATAGGAAATTCCAAAATATTTTCAGTAAAATTATACGATAAATTACTTAGAGCCCTAAGGGGAAATCGTATGTACTTTGAAGCTCATTTTTCATCAAAGTGCGAAAATGCGTAATCTTAAAATAGTTTACTAAAAGCTAATAAACAAGAATACAATTATTATTATATTTTTTATATTTTTAAACCCTGTCTATCTATTTATTTTGGATGACATAGTTAAATAAAATGAACGTTTATTTAAATTAATATTTCCATTTTCGCTCCATAATTGAATTTATATATCATAGTTCTGGTTTCCGAATGTTAATCATAACGCGAAAAATAGTCGTCGTATTTATTTTTAATCAATTTTCTCGGAGCACATCGTCGTCACTTTAAAACCTATTCACTCGTACTTAGATCCAACTATGTTTTCTTAACTTCTGCGTTAGATTTAATTTTGAGAAAAATGTTATTGCTTGTGTCACGCGGCGATAGCCACTAGGGCGATTCGACATGAATCTTGCACCCGATTCCCCCGGCCTAGGAACAGCCGGCAACCCCGAACCCAGAAGGGGCGAGAAAAGCACGGAGCCCCAGACCTTGACGGACCAGCGATGCACGCTGGTGTGGTGTGACCCTCTCTCCCCCGGCTGGACTGCGGGTAAGTTTCTCTGGCGTTTTGAAATCCCATTTGATGAATCAATTGTGTAATGTTAGATATCTGTAGGATAACAGCCTAGATTGTAGAATTTAAATGATCATATAAAAATGAATAAATAATCTCATATAATTAACTTTTAGTTGCTCTTCTCTAATTATGTCCGGTGCTATTGAATACTGAATTCAAGCATCGGTACATCTGGTGCCATGACCTAACGAACTAATCTAACTCGATCCGGTCTCTTTTCAAGTAGAACATTAGTATGTTGATTAAACTTTAATTGAAAAGCATGAGTCTTTGTCTTTGCACCTTTATTTTGAAGTAAATTTATTAACTTAGTCGAATTTTCTCCCACGTGGTCGAAAAATTTTATTTGCGAAAAAAATCTAGAAGCCATTAAAATTGCATAGTGCCTATTAATTTACAAGCTGAATGTTAATTTATTTATGCAATTGATCCTGTTTATTGTATAATATGATGTTTGTATTTCATTATTTAATGTCGGCATTAAGAGGTTCTGAAATTAATTGAAAATGATATGCAGAAGTAATTGGAATTGTATTTTTGTATTTTAAGACTTGAGTTGATTAAAAAATTGGGTAAAAAAAAAAAAAAAAAATATGAGTAGAAACACGCGTAGACAGCAGGATCCGCCAGTAGAGGGTCAGAGTTATTTAAGAACAACAAACAGCTCAGAATTTCTGGGGTTACTCCCGGAATTCAGTGGGGAATCGAATGAATTAAGCGTTCGGGAATTTTTACGAAAAGTAAATGAAATCTCAGCCCTTAGCAACTGGGATGAAGCGGCTAAACTAGCGATAGCGAAGTTAAAAATGAAAGGGTCTGCAGCTAGTCGTCTGCTAATAGATAATAATTTGAGCTCAACGCAATCTTTTGAAGCATTTTCAAATTTGCTAATCATGCATTTTGAAAAGAAAACCCCTCTAGCAACAAGTTTGCAAAATTTTGCTCAGTGCAAACAAAGCGACTTAGAGTCTGTTCAGCAGTACACTGCTAGAATTCGAAAAATGGCTTCTGACCTTTTGACTGCGAATAGCGGACGAACAACTGAAGCTTTGGCTAACCACGACAGATTATTGCAAGCGAAATTCACCGCTGGGCTGAAGCCAATAATTCAAAGGCTAGTACTGTCAAGGTCCCCATCTAGTTTTAACGAGGCAGTGAATATCGCTTTGGCTGAAGAGTCTAACGAAGAAATTTTTTCAATAAATCGCTCAGAGCCCTCGCAAGAACCTGTAATTAATTTTTTAATCCAAGAAATTAAAAGTCTAAGCTTAAAAGTAGATAAAATGCAACAAAGCGAGCCCCAAGTTAATGCCTATAATAGCCAAATGTACCATAGCAGACATAATTACAGAAATTTTCCTCATCAACGCGTTCAGTGTCATTATTGTAAAAAATTTAATCATAAACAATATGAATGCAGGTTATTTCTTAGAGATCAGGAATTAGAGCAAGCACGTACTAGGGAGGAACGGTATGTTCACAATAGGAGAGGGAACAATGGCAGAGCTCCGAATACTGGCTACGGAAGGGAAGGTTAGAAAATGCTCCTTTAAACTGGAGAGGGGGGAACATGCACAGGAGGGGAGTGTGCGAAAGGACCCCCCGACAGTAGAAAACTTCTCGCATGGAACTTTCACTCTCCCCTTGGTTAAAGTGAGAGCTCAAACTCTCGAATTTGTCTCGCTTGTTGATTGTGGAGCGAGTGTTTCAATCATGTCTCCGCAAATTTTTGAAACTATAAGTAAAAAGCAGCAAGTGTACAAAACTTATCTTCCAATAAGTATTAAAGCGGTAAATGGTGGTAAAGTAAACATCAAAGACTCGTATGTAATTTCTATCCAATTGAGTAACTTAAATTTTGAGCAAACTTTTTTCATTACCCAGGAAAATTTAATTTCCCCGTATCAAGTCATCTTGGGGTATGATTTTTTGAAAGCGCATGACGCGATAGTTAACTGTGCAGAAAGTTGCCTTCAAATTAAAAATATAAAAATTCCAATTATTGAGTTACAACCTCCCAGTTATAATATAAATAAGAGTATATCTTGTTTAAAACCCGCAGTAAAAACTGCTTTGATTCCTAATTCACATGATAATTTTGATACTAAATTAACACCTGATGTGTGTCTTAAATTGAAAAATAAAACACTTTTGGCTCCCCAACAACATGCTATTGTTAGTGTAAGTCTGCCTGTAGTTTTCCACGAAAATGTTATTGCAAAAGTTATTCCTACGGTGAAATTGTTGTCCAAAAATCTTGTCTTAGAAAATGACTATGTAACTGTTAATTCTGATGAAGTCGAAACGCGGATTACTGTATGTAATAACTCTAATGAACCCGTTTTGTTGAATAAGAGTATGAAAATTTGTTTTTTAGAGGATATTGAAATGTATGTAAATAATGTAGATTTCCCTAACGATATGCCCATTCGCACTCGAGATTTATCACCGTTAAGTGATAAAGATTTTTCCCTGACTCACCTTTCAGGTAGTATTAAAAGTAAATTGATTGAATTATTATTGAATCATTCTAATGTATTTGCCCGTTCTACGATCGAACTTTCTGCTGCTAAAACTGAACCTCACAGAATAATCCTAAAGCATAATAACCCAATCAAATGCCCAGTATATAAGATTCCCTACAGTCTGAGAGAAGAATTCCGTAGACAAATAAAAGACTTAGAAAATGCCAATATTATCTCTAAATCTAATTCGCAATATAATACACCTGCTCTTTTCGTAAAAAATAAAGATAACTGGCGTTTGGTTTTAGATTTCCGCAAATTGAACGAAGTCACGATTACTCAAGATTTTGTCATCCCGACTCTTGATGATATACTTAATGAGATTGCAGGCGCTAATTACTTTTCAGCCTTAGATATGAAAGCCGCGTTTAACCAAATCCCTTTATATGAAAATGATAAACATAAAACTTCTTTCTCGACTCCTGACGGTGAAAAATATCACTTTAATAGATTATGTTATGGGTTAAAAAATAGCCCAAAAGCTTTCCAATCTATTGCACAAGAGGCATTGGGGGATTTACTACACAATGGTGCCCTTGTGTACATTGATGATATCATTATTTTTTCAAAAACTGTATATGAACATTTAGATCTTTTGAACAAAGTTTTTTCCAGATTTGAGCAGATAAATTTAAGGTTCAATACTAGTAAATGTCAGCTTCTTACAAAGTCTTGCAAATTTTTGGGATACATTGTAACACCAGAAGGAATCTCTATTGATAAGGATAAAACTGTTACAATTAATGAATTTGCAACACCGACTGATCAAAAGCAAATAAAGTCATTTTTAGGTTGCTGCAACTTTTATAGACGTTATATTAAGAACTTCGCGCGCAGAACTCTACCGTTGACAAATTTGTTACGTAAGGATGTAAAATTCGAATGGACACCAGAAGCCCAAGCTTCATTTGATGATATTAAGTCCGCAATTTTAAATCCTCCTGTTTTAGCTTTCCTGGACCCCTCAGGGGAATTACAAATTACGACTGACGCTTCTTCGCAAGGTATAGGCGCTGTTTTGGAAATAAAATATCAAAACTCGGAAATTAAGCCATTATATTTTTATTCCAAGAAACTAAATCCCTCTCAATCTAAATACAGTGCTACAGTACTTGAATTTTTCGCCATATACTGTGCGTTAAATTTTTTCAGACCATTTCTGATAGGAAAATCCTTTCGGGTGTTCAGCGATCACAAACCGTTGGAAGGGTTTTTGTCGAATAAAAATCCGTCCTCGAAAATCTTAAGATGGAAATTAGCATTAGAGGAATTTGATTACGAAATAACTTATGTGAAGGGTTCTTTGAATTCGGTTGCGGACCATTTATCGCGGTGTGTAAACGCCATAACAATTGTATTTCCAAACACTGAAGAATTGATAAAAATGCAAAATGAGGATCCAAAATTGAAAATTATTATAGACTCACTAAAAAGTCGAACAAATGAATCAAAGTACGAAAACTATGTAATTGATGAACAGGGAATCTTAATTCATTTATCCCAACGTAATAAAAGTTCACCTAGACCAGATGTTAGAAAACAAGTTTGTGTGCCACATTCTCTAAAAGGTAAAGTGTTAGAATCTGTTCATTCAGAAATTGGGGGACATTTAAAATTTTTTAAAACCTATAACAGACTAACAGAAAACTTTTATTGGGTTTCCATGCATAAAGACACGAAAAATTTTATTAGGTCATGCATGACTTGTTTGTCTCGGAAAAGTGCATTTAAAATACCCACTGCACCCTTACAACAGGTAGATCAAAGTGAGTCACCGGGAGAGAAATGCCATATGGATGTTTTCGGACCTTTAAAGACTACTCAGGCAGGCAATATTTACGTATTGTCTATGATCGACGCATTTTCTAAATATATTCATCTTGTTCCTTTACCAGATTTAAAGTCAAAAACTATCTCTAGAGCATTTTTTGAAAATTACATCATTCATAGGGGATGTCCACGAATTCTTATAACCGACAATGCCAAGTATTTCACCAGTGCTGAATTCTCAGAATTTTGTAAGACTCAAGGTGTTGAAAAACGACACATCTCAGCGTATTCCGCTCATGTAAACGGGAGAGTCGAGCGAACAAACCAGAGCCTTGCAAATATTCTTGCAGCAATCACTTCTGAGAGTGAAGAATGGGATACTCAATTACCTCAAACCATGCTAGCCATAAACTCGGCTATTCATGAAGCTACGCAAGTTTCACCCTTCTTCCTTGAGCACGGCAGAGATGCTAGATTACCATACACATTTATAGGGGACACACCAAAATTTGACACAAACTCTGAATACACCACACACCTCATAACGTCTTTAGACAAAATTTTTCCAAAAGTTTTAACGCATTTAAAAGAGCAAGAAGAAAAGAATATAAAAAGGAGTGAAATAGGTAGAAATAATGAATGTTATGATTATAAAGTGGGATCTCTATGCTTTGTAAAGAATCCAAATTTAAATAAAAACATATCAGCAAAGTTAAGAGCTAAATATGAAGGACCATATAGAATCATCGAAAGATATTCAAATGTAAATTATAAAGTAAGAAATATTACAAATAGCAGAAAAGTTTTAAAGGTGCACGTAAACAGATTGATTCCATTTACGCAGAGGTTTGGGTATTTGCATCTGACAGGAAATGAAAGTGAAATTGAAAGTACTCAACCTAAGACTCTAGATACTAGTCAACGAGGGAACACATCAGATAATGTACAAAGGTATAATTTGAGACCTCGTTAAAAGGAGAGAATTTGTTTTTAGCTTAAAATGTTTTTTGTATGTATTCAATTATTGCCTATTGTGAATTTTTCTACAGAAATGATATGTTGCTATTTAATTTGTTTTCCTACTTCAGTATTTTTTGACTTTTTAGATTGTTTCGTGTTTCAATTTTTACCCTATGAATGTTCTTGAATTCGATACCGGTTAGAATTCTGGAGTAATCATAGGCACTTGTGTATCTAAAATTTTGTGGCAGTGGTGTTTCAATTTCTTCACATTGGCCACGTGTTTGAGTTGGAATATCACTGCAATCTAAATTTGGATAATTAATCTAATTTTTTTTAAACTTCTAATTTGTCTCTAATTTATTTAGTTACATATTGTTTTATTAAGTTCTTATTCAATTCAAAAAAAAAAAAAGGAGATCTGTTATTTCGTAATTTTTTTATTTTTATACTTGAGTATGTCTCTTCCAAATGAGAAAGTTGTAAGATGCTTCCAAAATAAAATCTTTCGATCATGTTTAGTTGAAATGAGTAAGGTAAATGAAAAATCTGAAATTTAAGACTATAGTCCAGAGAAACTTTTCCTGCTAATTAAGCCAGTGTATGAAAAACAAGAGAGAGAGAGAGAGTGGGTACTGCTTTCTGTGTCTTGTTCCTAGGGACGTCGTATCTGAAATCTGGAGCCCTTGGATCTATGAGCCCTTTGGAGGAGGTCATCTGGAGACACACAGCGACACTGCTCATCTGAATTTCCCGGGAGCGCTGTCCAGGAGGTATCCGAGCGTCGTCCAAACACTTCATTTTAAAAGACTATCTAATTCTACGCAAGTTTCTTCGTCGATGTCCTGTTTTGTTTTCATGAGAATTTTCGTGCTTGATGAACTTTTCGAGCTTGATGTACTTTTCGTGCTTGATGAACTTTTCTTGCATAGAACTTTTTTCGTCACATTTATGTATATCTATTTTTTCCTTTTCACACTTATCCTGCAGCCAGCCTATGTGTTTAGAGTACGTTGTTTTTTGATGGGGGGAGGGATGTCACGCGGCGATAGCCACTAGGGCGATTCGACATGAATCTTGCACCCGATTCCCCCGGCCTAGGAACAGCCGGCAACCCCGAACCCAGAAGGGGCGAGAAAAGCACGGAGCCCCAGACCTTGACGGACCAGCGATGCACGCTGGTGTGGTGTGACCCTCTCTCCCCCGGCTGGACTGCGGGTAAGTTTATCTGGCGTTTTGAAATCCCATTTGATGAATCAATTGTGTAATGTTAGATATCTGTAGGATAACAGCCTAGATTGTAGAATTTAAATGATCATATAAAAATGAATAAATAATCTCATATAATTAACTTTTAGTTGCTCTTCTCTAATTATGTCCGGTGCTATTGAATACTGAATTCAAGCATCGGTACACTTGGTTTTCATAGCCCGAAGGAAAGATTTGGGGAACTTTCAACTTACGAATATTGAAAACAGGTGTCGTAAGGATATTGCCATGTCTTACTGTCACATAACGAAAAGAGTTTAGTAAAATTAAGTTCGGTTTCATCCAAAACGGCGAATTCAATGATCGCCATTTTTTTAAAATGTTAAATCGCACTTCAGTGTGAAAATTACTTTCAATGAAAGATAAATATTTTTTTACGTAGAAAAAGAGTTTTGTATAACGGGTTTTGTAATATAAATGAACACAATAAAGTTTTGTATTAGTCATCGTACACTGGTTGAAAAAGGGGCAATGTAGTCATTGATGACCTAACCAATCAAAACGAACATTAACACAAGTATTTCACACGGTCATTTAGTTGAAAGATTTCTTTAGAAAGCACATTTTATGATATTACAGTTCTTTAAAAGACCGGAAAAAAACAGGAAAAAAAACTTATTGATGCCATTTTTTTCAACAGAAAAAGTAAAACTTCTATTTCTGATACATTTTCTGCTTTTAAATTTCTCTCTTAAAATAGACAAAAGTTTTTAGAGCAATCAGTATGATTGCTTAATTTTCAGTACGGTTTCGTATTTTCTTTTCTTTTCTTCTATAGGCGAATTAGATATGCAAGCAACAAATAAAATGCAGTGAAAAAATCAGAAAAGTTTAAAAGAAAACTTTCAAAAAAAAAAAGGAAAGAAACGTGATTACTACAAAATGCACAGAATAGAAAAAAAACTTCTTTGTTTGAAAAATGCCATTACGCTTGTGTTTTATTGAAAGGTTTTTACACATTTTTCGGGGAAAATCTAATTTCTTAAGTTCTAATCTTCAAGAAAGTCGCCTTTTTAAAGAATTAAAATATTTTATGGGCATTTTAAATGCATTTGAAGTATTTCAAAACTATTAGGGTTTCTTTGTTTTTCAAAAAGTTCATGAAATAGAATGTTTTAACTTTTATCATACATTACGAGAACTTTTCTTAGGCATTATCTCTTTTGAATGTAAATTAAATCCTGTAGAAAGAAATACTTTTTTTTCTCCCGAACTACTCACGCTTGAAAGTAAAAACGAGTACAAGACGTTTTCAAGCGCGGTGAATTAATAAATGCTTAAAACTAATTAGTGTGAGTTCATTGGGTAAGCAATCTTGTCTAAGTGAATTCTTTATAAATCGCTGATTATAGACATTTTTGAAAAAATATTTTTAATGTCAAAATTTATTTTTTGGATGTATTTTAAGTTACAATACTATAACGTACCCGAAATGTAAAGTCAATTTTCCTTATGTTTTTTAAAAATCATTAGAACAATAAATTTAATTACTTAATCAATTAATTAATTAATTCTAATTAAGATTTTTTTTAAATCACTTTTTTGTCTTAACCCTAAATTTGCTTGGTAGTAGCCATCAAGTCATATGCGATGACCCCATGTGATTGAACTTGCCAAGCGCTATAAAATACCTGTGGACATCGCATTTACAAAACTGCTATTGATGTTGCATTCTTTGGTTGTGCAGCAAATGATTTAAAAGAAACCGAGTTCGGCTGTACTTTACCAGACAAATTGAAGTTAAACATGATACTTGTCATTTTACGATACGGCTAAGATGTCATTTTGCGGTTGTAATTGGTAGTAAATGGGCAGTAATTACTATAAGATGCTTACTAAACTAGAAATTTTCTTCATTATGGTGTATAAAGCATTTGTTTGTTTTACTCTGATTTGATTTAAAATAGTTCTACTATTTATTAATTTTAACTCAAATCAGAGTAAAACAAACAATTGCTTTATACACCATAATGAAGAAAATTTCTAGTTTTCTCTTATTGTTAATACAAAAGTCGCGAAAATTATATTGAAATTTTGCTCGCATTACCGATGCCTGTCCTAAAGTATCCGACCTTTATTCGGGAAACAGAGACGGATTTATAAATGTGTCGCCTATATGGCTGAACAAATTGCAGGCTTCGATTTTTCTAACAAGCAACAAAATGTATAACTTTTATCAATAAAATTAAAAAAATAATAATTGAAAGAAAAAAAAGAGGAAAAACTTCTAGAAATTAGATGAAACGAACAGTTTTTCACGTTACTACTATTATTCACTATTTTCCCCTCTACCCTAGGCAAGGTGAACGATTTTACAATTACATAAAATTATTATAATAATAACAATATTTCTTCCTGTTCTTTCTTTCCCAAACAGTCTTTCCTAAAGTGTGGTACGCGTATCCCTGGGGGTACGGGAATAACTCTGTGAGGGTAGGTTGGACATTCGGTAAACGTCTCTGATTTAAATTTCTCTCAAAAGAAACTTCATTGTTTCACTAACGCTACCTTGACAAAATGCTAAACGCTACCTTGACAAAATGAAATCTGTAGCAAAAGAGCAAAAGATAGTTGGGTCATTCCATGTCAAGTGAACCAAAATTTGAGAAAAAATTTACCTCATCTTTTTTGATTATTTTCAAATTTGGCTTATCAACTGCAACCCTCAAGGTAATTAAAAATCCAAATTTTTAGATTTTTATCTTGTTTAGTTTTGTAGTTATCAGGCGTTGGATTTTGTAAAAAACTCACATTTTTACATGTATGCTTCAACACAAAACAGACCATAACTCATCAACAAATAGAGATAAAAAGTTCTAGTAAAAAGCATTTTGAAGTATATTGAATTCAGTTTTATATGATATGCATCATGATAAATGTTATTAAAATTTTAAATTTTAAAAAATGACCTTAAAATTTAAATTTTAAATTTCTCGAAAAACGTTTCATTATTGTTTTTAAAAAAATTCTCAAATATTTCTGTGCATTTTATCTTTGTCTATGCAAAATTTCAGCTTGGGGACTCAATGGGATCATATTTTCCCAAATTTTCAAAAATATTTGATTTACCAAAAAATGAGCATTTTTGTGATTCAAGCTATTTTAAGATGATGGTTTCTTAAAGGAGAGGATTTAATTAGCCTTCTAAACACATCTATGCATGAGTGAACAAGCATGGACATGTCTGTGCATGAAATGAGCAAGTTCAAAATTTATTTGGGGGAGGGGGGCAACGAATACATTCACATTTTTGTATTATCATAGATATTTTAAAGTATTGTTTTCAAATTAGTCAGTAGTTTTTTTAATGAACAAATTGACTTATTTTATGCATTAACAATAATTCTTCCTGATTAATTCTCAGATTTCAGATATATTTTAATGAGATATTAATCATATGAGAGGAAAAATAGTACATCTGTTTAAATTACTTCAGCCAGTCAACACCTTTCATCATATTCACATGTAATGTACCCTTTCAGGTTTGTCATACATTTGAACTTTCTTCAAAGAATTTCTGTTTCTGAAAGTTATTACTATGTGAACACACTTTTGCAGTAATTTCATGTTCACTGAATGGAACAAAGCTGTGAAACTTCGGTGTCCCTTCGACTGATAGTGCTCTTAAAAATCTATCTTTTAATAACTTCCTTTCTGCTGAATATTCCTGAACAGTTACATAAAAAAATTGAATTAAAGGAATGTTCATAAGGCTTCAATTGAAAAGTTGAACTGGTGGCAGAATTTGATCTCAATGCAGTTTTTGAAGGCAGTTTTTGGCAGTAAAACGTTTCACTGTCCCGCCCAAGTCAACACATACTCTTTTCCCATGATCTGTAGCATAGAAATGCTATTCCACAGCAGCTGCAATATCTGTGTTGCAGCTCCTTTAAATTTCCTTTCTTTTTATATTATGTTTTATTCATGTTTCGGACGTGAGGTATGGAAATGCTAGGATATACAGATAGATAAAATAAATAGCTTTGTTTTTTCTTATAATGCTTCCTTTTTTTAACTATATTTGTAACCCACAACCTATTCAGGGGGGGGGGGGTAAGCTACATAGTTTTTTCTTTTCTTGCTTTGTCAAATACCAGCTCATAAGCGCAAATCAAGACTAACAACCAACTCAACAAGACTAACAGCGAACTCTAGCAGTTGTGCCCCTTCGATCACAATTTCAGATGAGTTAAATACTTTTTCCCCCTTATATTATTAATATCTCATTAAAATATATCTGAAATCAAATCGTTCTTTTCTACCAGGAACATTTTCTTTAGCCTAGCTCCTCCCCAGACATTGAGTATAAATTTCATTCGGCTTTTGAAAAACCAGAAACACTTCAGTTGCAACGCGGCTAACAATGTCGGAAATCAGAGCGTGACTAACGGAAGGTTAAAATCGAAAGACACTGGGACGACTCTGTTTTGAATTCTTCAGCCGCTTCGTTCGCATGTGATTGTCCAGTGCCCGAAACAAGTGATAATCATATGGGAAATGTCTGGGTAGTGAATAAAATGTTCATTTCTGAAATATTATTCGCAGTTGTTTTCACACATTTGTGGTGTGTGCACTGAACCTATATTCTGTTCACCAATGCTACATGTTTCTGAAGCAAGGAATCTTGCAAACTTTGCTATTGTTGTGTGTAGACGGTAGCATTAATGGTCTGGCAACGCGAAAGGAACTCGAAATAAAGAAAACTATCCAAAATCCACACAGCATCGTTCTTGGAATACATTAAAGTCTTTGGAGACCCAAACATTTTCTATCTAAGACAACCAATGATGTGAATATTTGCGGCGCATGTAGTATATTCATTTTTCAGCTCGCGTCATCAGATAATCCAGATACGGTTCATTTTTCAAGCAGGAACGATGTGATGAAGAGATGAACAAATCATCGGTATAAGACGTTTCTCCTCCAACCTCCTTCCTTGTTAGCACTAGGCCCTAGGGATGCCCTGCATCCGGTTGCGAGCTAGTATGGTTCACGGATTTTACATGTACGTATCCCCAAATGTACATGGGGGGGGTCTTCAGCGGGTATCGAACACGCGACCTTCCAGGTGGAGGCCCGACATCGTAACCACTAAGCTACCACGGCCTGTCGGTATAAGATTGTTGGCACTCCCGATGGTTGTGCAACATCGCGCGATTCGTAACCAGAACAGAATTTGTGGCACCAGCTTTGACCGGTACCTTTTGTTACTACATCATCTCCAAATGGCATGCTTATATTTCGGCATGATTAAGCAGAGTTTATGCCCAGGTTGTACTCGTATACAAGCATACCCTATCAACGTACTTATTTGCACATGCTTATATTTCGGGATGATTGAGCAGAGTTTATGCCCAGTTTGTACTCGTGTATTAGCATTACCCTAACAACGTACTTATTTGCGGTATTATTGAATCATTTTTTCGAATGTAAAAACTAAACCATTATGAATAAAACCACAAGGGCCACGTCTGATCTGCATTCTCTACAAAAAAAAAAAAAAGAATTTTACTTTTCACAAATTAGCGCAAGCGGCTTTTACAATTTTTCTTATCTAAATGGGACAGATAGTTTCTAGTTAGACATGATATGTTGCAATCTCACACCCGATTTGAATCTCTTAATGTCCTTCTGAATTGTTTTTTTCCCTTCTAGAAAAAAAAAGGGGGGGGGGGTCAGGAATTATAAAAAAATACCGAAGTAAATTGTTAATGCGTTTACAGTTTTATTGCTTCAAAAAATGCAAAAATAGTACTATGTAGCTCAAAGAAAGCATACTTTCAGTTTAATCTTGTTGCGTTAAGATGTTGCTACATGTAACTAGCAGAAGCGTGCCCTGTTATTAGATGACCTGAATAAACTTTAAGCATGTATACATAGATATACCTACATATTAAATATATTTTAATACAAGAGCATTTTCTTACAAAAAAGAAAGAAATAGTTTTCGATGAAACATAAAAATAAGAGGAAAAAAATCGCATTTTACTTTGCTGAAAATCTTTGCTTAGCATGCATTCTTCCTTAACGCATTTACAAGGACGGAAGCTTGCAATTTTCAAAGTTACAGAACATTGGGCAATTGCTACTTGACTGTAAATTTTGAAAGCTTTGGTATGTGTTCTTCCGCCCCCACAAGAAAATACAAGAACACATGCACGAATACAAGAACGACACGGAAGTATTTATGCATGCACAGAAACAAGCACAAAACTGATCGATGAAGATATGAACGTAAAGCATGTTTCTATTTTCAAAAAAAAAAAAAAAAAAAAGTCTTGGCAGTTCCATACATAAAGTTCTGGTAGACTAAACGAGTTATAGATAGATCTTTGATATTTCTTTATGTGTTTGGTTCCGTTTAAATTGAGCGGCTCTTAAAGCCAAAAATGGGTGTTTTTATGGGTTTTTGAAACACCACGTTTTGTTTGACAAATGATATTAAAGATGCTCTTTTAGATGTTTTGAGATGTGCAGTTGTGAAAAAAAAGTGTTAAAAGAGGATTTTTGTTCGGCAATTTATTTCTATGTTATTTTAACATGAATGTTTATTTCTTTTCTTTTGAAGGGGGAGGGGGGATGTTTATTGAAAGCAAAATTGGCTTTCAGTTTTTTTACGTTTCTTCGAATTTGTAAACCAAGTTTTTTGTTTTTTATTTTTTTCTATTCAGAAGATTCTTAACATTTATTTTTTGATAATTACAAAGATTAATAACCTGTTTTGCGTATTTAAGTGAGATAAAAAATATTAGTTGTACGTACGTACGTAAACATATGTGTACGTAAACGCAGGGTATTTAGCAAGCTATTCATTTAATGTACAAATCCCATATGGCAGAAAATTGACATCAAGTTTCGAAATAAATATTTCGTCAAACTTTGTCGCCATAATTTGGGGAGGAAAATGGTACAAAGCTATTTTTTCTCGAACTAAATAATTTTTTATTGACTAAAAAAATGTTTTTAAATCGTATGCATTTTTCATGGAATCTCTGCCTTATTCGTTGTATTATTTTTACTGTAGATAAACTGCACAAACATAGTCAATTTTAATAAATAGAGTTTTTTCTTTTGAAAAATCCTATGCACATAGGGAGTACTAATAATAATTTAAATAATTTCTTGAAAATCGTTCTAAATAAAATGTGCATGAAAAAAACAAGAAAAATATGCATAAGGAACACCGTGATAAATTTAAAAATAGAATTGGCAGCAATTAAAACGAAAAAACAACATAGAAAAACTCCATTTTTTAGGTGTGATGACTTTTGTCTGAGTTAGGAGTGATAAAAAAAGTTCTTCGGAAAAGAAACAAATACAATCTTTTTTTTATGGACATATTCCTAAAGAGAGCAGATCTTAAATTTTATACTCCAGAACCAGCGTTTTTCAACTCTAGTTCAAGCACATTTGACTTATCTCTTTTTCTCCAGAATGCATAAATATAAAGCCTTTACACAGCGTTTCGTAGAGTAGGGGAATTTATTTTAAATTTCGATTTTAAGAAACATTTCCAGATTTTGAACCTTATTCTTGGGGCGGTGGGGGGTGGTGATTTTTCTTTCAAGCAATATAATGCGCATTACGACGGGGAGGGAAGGGTATGTTTCTTTCAAGCTCTTAGTTTAGGGAATCTTTTCGGAAGGTCGAAGGGGTTTTCTGCCTATATAGGGTGTTTATCCTGGGCAACGCCATGTCTGGATTAATTTACTTAAATTAAATTAATAAAACGTGCTTTTTTTTTAAGGCCTGAGCAGCCATTTTTTACAGGGTCATCGCCAATCATGAAAACTATCATATTTTACTTGATAATTTCCTTTGAGTTTATAAATGTAAAGTGTTATAGGAAGAAGAGTGCTTGTGAAATTTTATTTTCCAAAATATATGCTGATGATAATCTTATGTATGATAAGTAGGCTCCGAGTCATATATATATATATATATATATATATATATATATATGACAAGTACGCTCAACCTTATTTACTGCTGCAGAACTTCTTATTGAAAAAAAATCCCTTTTATTTCTCTTTTCGAAAAAATAATAATTCTAGTCGTTTCATTTTACCTTTGAACACTATTGGCTTCCGCATGAACATTATATCCGCTAACGGATGTATGACAGTCACATACCGTACCCAACATGCACTGCACACAAAAATTGTGAAGGGTGGCAAAATCTACTCGACTTTTTCTCCATTTAACTTTGATAAAACCTAATTTTGGTATTGTTTTTTTACATAAATAGCTAATTAAAAATATTAAGCATTCAAGTACGGTTTGCCTTAAGCTTTTATCTATATCGCTAGTTTTAATTTGACACTTTTCACAGCGCCCACTTGTGTAAAACGCACTTCTTCTGATACACTATACGCCTTTTCTTAAAAAATAAGTGTCTCTTGAAGATTTTGCCTGCGCCACTTTGTTTACAGGTTTCATTAAAACTATATCTGATTTAGCAGCATAAACCAGTTTTGATAAAATGTTTAGCTGCACAACATTTCAAATTTTTTATAAATAGTCAGACGAAGATTTAGAGACGTTCTGTAAGAATTTAGAAATCAAATGACTGGGGGGAGGGGAGGAAGAAAAAGAAAGCCCAGACATTTCGAAAGAAGAACCAAACTTTGAATTAAAATTTCTTGTACACAGGCTCACTGAAAGTGTGGATCTACAGTAATGCTTGAATGTCTCTAACAAAAAAAAAATATAACCGAAATTGACGTACACTGTAGGAAATTTCATCATGAAATTACGGTGGAATAGCCAGTAGCAGTCTGTCCATCTAATTCACCGTTAAATTTCCGGTTTGGAACACTTTTCTATCTTTACGGAACTTAAACCATTCCCAATCAGCTTGGTTAAAAAGCCGTAAATACAAAAGTTTACGGTTTTATAACCATTTAAAAATGATTTTCAAACTAAATTTTTTCGGTTTTTGAGCCATTTCGAGGCGCAGAAACCGTAAGCGAAGCGTGCGGGAATCGAACCCCGGGTGTATGGTATACCACCCTTATGCTCTAATCAATCGGCCATCAACACCACGCAAAGCGGCGCTTTATTTATCAAAAAATATTTCCAACAGGCAAACTGCATTAAAATTGAGATTCCAGTTTTTGATTGGATCCAAAGTCATTTTTGGTCTAAATTTACTGTATATCGACGAGAATCATTTTATTTGCTGCAAAAATTAAAATACAAACAAGATTCAACAGCTCAAATTATGGATTCGCTCATTCACAAGCAGTTCGGGAGTCCGATGTCTCCATTTTTTATTTACGTGTGTGTGTGTTTCAATTTAGTAACCATTGCTTAAGCCACTTTTTTTCTTCTTTGTTATATACACATGCAGATTTGAGCTGATAAATCTTTGTTCATATTTTAACAACAACGTACGACCGGTAAGGTTCAACAACCAAGATGGACGCCTGATTCTTATTGACTACGAGACCTAGTGGCGCTCGTAAATTACGGTTAGTTAAACGTTCTTTAGGAGAAACAGAGAATAAACATTTTTTTTCACAATCAGCGGTTTGAGTACCATCTTTTTAATGGTTATTTAACTGTTGTAACAAATATGGTAAAATAACAATAAAAAAAATGGTTATATTACAGTTTTATAAGGGAAATTTTTAACAGTGTACGTACGTATGTATAAAATATTATGCTTATATACATCTTAAAAATATCATGCTGCCAATGCCCAATGCTTTATTGTTGTGGACCTAAGCATTTCTAAACTTTAAATGATTCAAAGTCGACAATAGTTCAAAGAGAGATATAATAAGATTATAGATAAAAATGTAAGTTTGCAACAGGGCATGCTCGGAAACTTATCTTTTCAAAATAACTTTTCCCCTTTTCTATTAAAAATATTTATCTACTTTTTAAAAACTTTAATAAAAATGTATTTATCATTATAAATAGTCATGTGTATATCATCACAGACGTTACGAAAAAGGCGGCGACATAAATTTTTTCACTTTTGTATTTAATGTTTTTTACGAACTATTATCCCTCCTTCCATGATGAAATTTATTCTTTTAGTATACAGTAAAACTCCTCCTAACCCCTCAAATGCCGGAAAAAACCATCTTTTGCGTATACCCCTCTAATGCATGTTACTATAGTATTGATGGTATTCGCTGTAGATGAGTTTTACTGCACTAATTTAATGCTTTTACTTTTTTCTGCAAGTAAGTAATGCAAAAAAACCCCTATTAATTAAAGAACTAGATTCTTCTCTTGTAGACATCATATTTTGGCATATTTACTTGTTTGAAAAGCTAATCAATTTAAATACATCAAATCGTGTTTGTGTGCAGTTAAACTCAGTTCTTTGCCATTCGATTAAGTGTATTAAAAAATTGGATACAGAAGTGATTCATTTATCTTTTTGATAAGGCATCTGTATGAAGGTTAAATAAGTATCGATAATCGAAAGTCATGTAAAAAAAAAAAAACAGTCGTATTTCAAATGACTTTCTATTAATCGTTTTTCCATTGAAATTACTGAAAATATAAATACAGGATTTTTAACTTCAGCTTATGAGGGCAATTTGATTTTCCCCCTGATTTTTGTATACAATTGAATCGTTTATTTTACAAAGGTAACAACTCTTAAAAACAAAACTTTTTTCAGGAGATAGAAAAAAAAATGGCCTATAAAAAGTTGGAAATCTTTACGGGTCTGATCTTTTACTATTTTATTTTAGTAGGTAATAGCAATGCAAAATTAATAAATTAATACTGAGAGTTCTTTCTTTTTCAAAACGGAGATGTTACCTTTTCGAAATAAACGGTTCAATTTAAAGCATTTCTTTGTTCACGATTGTGTCACGTTAATGCCAGTGATAGGTGATATGTTTATTTTACGTATGTTTTTGTATATTGCACTGAAATAAAAAGCAGTCTGATGTCAATTGATGGTATTTTTATATAAGCTGCAATTTAAGATTTTTTTCGAAGGTTAATATTGTGGCGGGGGGGGGGGGGGTGTTTTGAATTTTAAAGTTATTTCCTGTGCTGTTGTATTGAAGAAATAGAGGTAGAAAATAATTTAAGTATAGCGTAAATTGTTGTTGCTTCATTCCCTTTATTTTTCTTTTTTAACAAATTGTGTTACATTATATTCTGTCCGTATGTGCCCGCCTATCTGTATTTAGTTGCGTAAATCGAAAAAAAAATGCGTTACACAGTAATTTTTCTGAATTTTAGTTCTTGCTTCTGACTGATTTCTAAATCGACGAACTGTCAATGTTTTATTATAAATTAAAATAATTTAAAATGTAAATGAATGAAGAATCAATAAATGATGTATGCTATTTTTTTTATTTTTGAAATTTATATATTTTAAAAGAATAATCATACGTTAATGATGCTTGTTCTCCGACTTTTTAAAATTATTTTGTTGTACAATTGCTACAAGTTATACAATTAACACGTTATTAAAATCAGCTTAAAGTTATGCAATTAAAAAAGGAGAAGAATAAGAAATGAAATGACAATTATTTGCTGATGTACTTTGGCTCTTCAGGAATTAATTTACGCCTTGTATAGATAGACAAAACAAGATCTGTCTAGAGTAACACGAGCCTACTTTCCCGTATACACCAACATCAATTTTATGATTTAGCTGTCTTCCTCTTTCATTTTTATTCAGCTTTAGCTCTTAATTGTTTCAAATATATTTTTCAACGATTAATATATATTCATTCACTCATTCATTTATTTATTTATCATTCATTCACTCATTTGTCTACTCATGTACTCATTCATTTATTTATTCATTTATTGTCTTATTTGTTCATTCATTTATTCATTCATTCGATCAGAAATATCCTCTAAAATCCAGATGAAAACATTTCTTGAGAAAATGTACTCGTTTCTTTCTGGATGAACTTCGTATCTGTACATGTTCTGCTTCATAGGTTCTTTCCTATAAATTTGGTTCCAAGTGAAACCGTCTGTTAGATTAGGATTTAAATAGCACTGACCTTTCCCCGCAAGCGTTAATCTTAAAAAAATTGAACAGTTCAAAATTAAACAAAAAGTTCAAATAAAAAGTATTTTACGTCTAGAGCTCTTTTGAATAAGCTAATTAAAATGAACTTAGTTTTATGTACATGGTTTATGTAATTTGCTTTTCATTTCCCCCGATAGCGCCAATGTTAAAATTTATTGGGAGGTTCAAAATTAAGCAAAAAATTGTTCAAATCAAAAAAATGAAATACAGAAATTAGAGATAATCACCGGTGTCTTTCGATTAAATATATATATTTACATTTCTAATCGGACGATTCCCACAGAAGTTATTAGGGGACAAGCATACCGACAATAAATAATGATTATTTGTCATATTTTTGTTTTATTTAAAATCATTACTGCACCTACACTACGATTATCAGCGTTCTGCAATGATAGCAAAGAAAAGGTAAACAAAGAGTAGATTTGCAACATTTTTGTCTCTTACAACTGTTTATGGCTTTTCGGTTGACAGCTAGGATATATGTTTTTCTCTTGTGATGATTTGCTTTGTTCGTAGCGGGAAATAACCCGTCAGCTGCGAGTAATGGATAAATTGATCACCTTCTTATTTATATTTGATGTAATGTCTTTACTGTTCTTGATGTGATGAAATTGTACTTTTTTTACTATAAATCTGACTTTTATGATCCTAGGTCATAAAATGGGTACATTTATTCTGGAGAATTTCCAAAAAAAAATAGAAAAATGCGCATTTCGTTACAGTAATTATCTGTATCCTCTTTCATTAAAAAAAAAAACAAATTATTAATGAATTTTAACATGAATGATGAGCATCTGGGGGTATTCCCTGCTGTTTCTGGAAACATCTATGATAGATATTCGAGTGCTAGAGAACAGTTACAACCTCGGCAAACTGACTAACTTTATGCTAATGTTTGTTACTATTTTATTTATTTCCTATTTAAAAATTTGTTCTGGCGTGTTATTCATTCGATTGTTTTAACGTTTTTAAACTTTTATGATTGTTTCTCCCTCTGTGGTTGCTCTGAGTGTCTTAACACTCCAACGAATGATGTATTTATCAAGTGTGTTGCTGCTAGAAATTAAAGAAGAAAAAACTTATGAAAGGAAGTGAGAAAATACCGATTAAGTGCATAATTTAATAATTCAGAAGTCGATAGAATATATACTGTATAAGGGCACCCGAATTTGCTTTTGTGTAACTATCAGAGGAAAAAAGTATTTGTAATTTAATTACTAAGTGGAGTAGGAATTCTCCATTGAATTTTCTTTATTTACTGTATAAAACTGGTTCAATAATGATCAAATTGTCACCATATTTTTTATAACCTTAAAACTAGTTCTAAATTACTTTAGGTGGATTTCTTTAATTATTCCTTATGTGCAATATTTCCTTGCTATAGCTAATTTTACAACTAATAAAAGTAAGTATTAGTGGAAAATTTATGCCAGATCTACGGTTACATCTGCAAGTGGCGTTAATGGGTCAAATAACATTATAGTTCAGTTAGAAGTAAATGTATATTTTTTTAACAAATGCAAGTTAGCAGAGTTTGACGTATCATGTAATCAGATGAATCAGAAATTAATTTCAAGACATGCTTTTACCTTTTTATTTATTTTGGAGAGTTACCTTTACACTTCAACTTATTTTAAAGAATATTCTAACTGAAATATTCAATAAATCATAAATAGTCTTTACTTTTTCAAAAATCTTCTAAGCTATGTACAATTATTAGCATGATACTTTTTGAGTTTTCAATAAATTATCAAACAGCTCTGTCAAACGAAATCAAATATATAACTATTTACAAAGGCAATCGTATCATTTTTTGAAACAAATACTTTGGTACTTTTGTTACGTATGACATAAAATAGAAACGTAAGGAGCTTATTTTATTTTGTCTCATGTAAAAATACAGACTGGGTACATAGTTTTTCTATTTTAAACTTCTATCCATCAAACAAAGTTTATTTTTTCATAATAATCGTATTTATATTAAGAGTTCATAGTGTAAGAACGAGTTGACAAAAGAGCATAATTTTAATATCAAACAGCGAACACAAAAAGTCAAAATTACGTTATAGTAACTGATTTATTTATGTTTGAATTTAAAAGGCGAGTTTTACGATAAAATAAACATATTTTGGCGTGCATAATCTTTGTACTTTTAAACTAAGTGCATTGTCTAACATTGTAAATACTAAGGCAATTAAATTTTAAAATATGATTAGGCTTCTATAATAATCTTGACTAGAAAGTAACTTAATTATTCATCAATATTTCTATAAAACTAAAGCTTCATGGACAAAGAGTTTAGGTCATTATCGTTAAAAACTATTTTAAAAACATTATAATAATATGATTATCGGGAAAATTTGATTATAATGAATTTGATAATAATATTTGATAATAATAGCTGAAATTTGATAATATTAGAAATGGTTAAAGTTTAACAAGTAATTTATTACCTTTTTCTGTATTAAAATATATACATAGCTTCAGTGTGCATTGTTTGTATTGAGATATTACAATACAAAATATATGAAATGCACCTACAGTTTTTGTAACATAACTTTATTATAGTCAACATACAGGATAATACGGATAAGTAAACAGACATCAAATCAGATTATTTATGTTCAAAGCATATATTTGCGACTCACGAGAATATCACACAAATTTATCCACATTTAGGGAATGCATGATAAGCACAAACATAGGTACCGTTAAAAAGATGAATGCAGCACAGTGTTTCAAATACGAATTTAAATGATGAATGCAAACATATATGGGAATATCACAGAAAATTTAAGTAGTAAAAAGAGCGAAGAAGTTATCATATAACTTTTTGGTAGTACATATTGATTAAAACTGAAAAGCAATAACGATTGACATTCTGATAAGTAAAACATCTTAACCTCCCATGAACTCTGATGACGTAAAGAGTAAAAAAACCTTCAGATGTGTCACATAAGAATAAAAAATAGTGCATTTTATTTTTACACACTAAGTATTTTAATAACATATGTCTAACACCCCCATTTAAAGTTATTCTTAAAAATAAATAAATAAAACAATACACTCAAAATATACTTTGGGAAAATAAATAAAATTGATATTGTCTTCCAGCGAAATCAAAGTATAAAATAAAATTCGAATCTTTCAGTTTCATACACCAATTGCATTTTAGCAAGTTTATATACTGTTTGAAAATATAAAAATATTTTTTTCCAACTAATTTTAAACAACATTTCTTGCGAATTTTTAAGTGGTTTTAATAAATAGTTTTTTTCTCAATTTGTCTCCTTTCTAATAAATTTTTCTCAAAATAATATTTCATAGAATATGAAACATTACATTAAATATTATCTTTCAGTTTAGAGTGAGGGATTTCCTTTATGTGCTATTTAAAAGTTTAAGTATTGTAATCCTGTTAAATGAAACATGAATATTTTTGTGTATTAAATACTATAAAACAGTATCTTCAATGCTTTCTTTTAAAGCATTAAATATTTTAAGTTTTGATTTATGATAAGTCGGACTTAAAGGTGTAGATTGTTCATCTTTTCAAATAAAAAATTATAAAATAACTTCTAACTTTGAATGTGCAAATGAATGAATAAATAAATAAATAAATAAATGACTTTTATATTAAATATAAACAGTATCTAAACGTAAAATAATCGTCATGTGGATGTGATATTATATGAAATTATTCAATTGAACAAAAAGGAGCTATCAGGGATCAATTTAAAGAAAGATATCTAAGTGTGTAAAAAAAAAATTAACTCCTTAAAACTATTTACTTCATGTGAAATTCTAGTAAAAAATGTAGGTATTTATGTACTATCAATCGCAATTATGTTTTATACGTAACCGAAATAAATGTTTCTTACACAAGAACTTGTGTAATTTAACTGTGCGTGTATTTTTAATTCTCAGAACACATAAAAAGAAGAGCAATATTTACACAAAGATTTTGAAAAATACTGTAAATATTTTTCAAAATGTATAGAAAATAAAGAGTGTATTTCCAAATAAAAAGCTTTCCTACAACTGATCTGTGTTTAATGTTATTCTTAAAAATCACAGACAAATGAAAAATAAAAGGTAAGGGCCTTGTAGAAAAGATGTTTCTACGAAGGAAAAAACAGCAAAAGCATTTGGTAATCCGTGCGAAACGAACTCTTTTTATGACACTCTTATTTGGAAGTTAAGTTTTTAGTAATGAATTTGAAAACTCTCATAATATTTATTAATATTTCTTCAACTTATAAAACAGTGAAACAATAAGGTGTATGTATTTGCGTTTATTCATAAATGGAACAACAAATTAAAAGCACAATCTATAAGTATAGCTTCTGCTAAAATAATTTATCAATGGCTAGGTAATTTTTTTCATTTGGTCTACTATGTTATGGTACTAAAGTTCTATTTTGTTTAATTTCAAATAAGAGTTGTACTTGAAGGATAAAGGAAATTTTAAGAAAGTATTTAATTTCAAACTGCAACATGATATTTTTGTTACAATTATTGTAGCCAATTGATAAGTTCTCACTTGATGCTACATAAAAGTACTTGTGTTTCACATGTTAAGTACTTTGAGTAGTTTAGATGACTAATTGGGAGCAGTTTACGTAAATGAAGTTATAGCATGCATTTAAGATGCTCAAGCTAGAAATACGAGTATTTAAGATAGTTTGGGCTTTAGCATTGATATTTCAGTGATTGCGATTACCGGCTGTGTATCATTTTGAAAGATTTACAAATTATGCAACTTTAAAGACATACACTAAAGTCACTTAAAGACACACCTGTAAAAATGACCACTTTTGTAAGTTGACCAACTGTTTAAGTTGACCACCTGTTTAAGTTGATCACTAAAGTGCTGCACAGGAAGGCAACTTTCACAGATTTCACGGTAATTCATATTTTATTCCAGTTAACTATTTTAAGAGCGTTAAAAAGGTTTATTTTCTAAATTAAAATAGTTTTAAAACTTAACAGAAATAAAAGGGATTTTTTATAAAGTGTATTTATCACGTAATAGTTGTCTTGAGTTTAAATCAGTTTTAAGCATTCAATCGGAAAATATATTTCCTAAAAATACATCAATAAAGAAATTAGCAAAAGAGTTATTGTTAAAGTTTATTGGATTAAGGAATATTGTAAAACGGCAAAAGGCGAACGCCATTGTACTCAACCAGGTCATTCAAGACATGAACACTGAGTACATTACAGGAAAAGTTCAAAATAGTATTATACATACAATCCCTGGAAAATGGCGATAAAACTAAAAAAAATATTGTGTGTGGTAAAAGTTTTAAAGCTCAGCACAGTTTTCTGTGGGAAAATAAATTACATACAATCTGAATTTTACTTTTTATGCTCTAAAAGAATAACTATGCATTTATCTTGAAAAAGCAGTAATTCACAAACAAACAAAAGTAGAAAATCACAATTGATTCAGAAAAATCTCAAATTTTGCTCTACTTACAATGCTTAAGCATTTATGCAGCTTTGCATTAAAAACCAACAGAAACGCACAGTGAAAAATGCGCACTAACTCAACTGAAAAAAAATGTATTTAAAATGTAAATATAAATAAAAAATGAGCATGGACACCATTGTGATAAAAAAAAAGGACATGTTCACATAAATGCGGAAGTATGGTGGCCCTATTTATATACGTTTCATGGAACATTTGAACAAATTCAATAGTGTTAAGATAGCCAAAAAACATAAATTAAACTCTTAACTATCAACAATTTTCAGAATAATGACAGAACAAAACACATGTACAAACTAAATAGATTGTAAAAAATACATGTCCAGAATGAAATGGCATGAACAGAATAAAATAAAGATCAAGTTTTTGTATTTTTTACCAAAAAATGGTAAAGAGTATATGCACATACACTCACACACAAATACACATATTCAAACAGCGACTGAAGATTTCATGCAATGAATAAAGTGCAGAATGAGTTTTAAACTCTGTAACATTGACCATACGGGCATGAAAATGTGAAGGTGGTTGGCAAAAATCAATATTGTGTTTTGTCTTAAATGTAAAACTTAATACAATACAACTTTTTAAATGTAAACAATGACATTTGAGCTGAAAAAGTGCAGTCGTCTTACGGAAAGGGTGAAAACATCATAACAGACAGTGGAAATGTCATCAAAGGAAAGAGGTAAATGCTCTTAAAAATCTTCACTTTTGATACAAATTGTAGATGGACTTAACATGCCGAATCTGCAGTAGCTTTGTCGATTGTTTCTGGAACGAGAAAGATAAAAATGTTATATTAAAATCGTATGCTGTAATATATTGCACTTTATATAATCATACATATTTAATTAAAACTAGTTATGAAGAGGGAACATAAAATAGCTTTTTATTTTTTAGAAATTTTTTTTCAACAACTGACAGGTATGGAATAAAATAATGTATAATGACAAAAGTCAATGAGTAGAAATAAAAAAAAAAAAAAAACAAGATGTTTGTAAATTGTTTTGATTAAAAAAGAATACCACGTATCAAGACAAACACCATTTACGATGTAATAGGTTCGAGTTTCTGCGCTAACATGCCAAAAAGTAACTTAAAAGCTAAACTGCTCCAACAAGAATAATTCGCCATATCCTGTGTCACTAACATAATACAGTACCATGAAGTAACTGTTGTATGCTTCATAAAAATATTGGCATAGGGAAAGCGCATGAATTATATATAGATCATCTTGTTATTATGGCACTTGCTGCTGCAACAGCAGAACGCTGAATGAATGAACCGATTCCCCAGTGTTAAATCATACAATATGATCTTTGAATGACGTTTGAGCATTTATTTTGAGGAAGGTTATTGGTTCAAATGGCTCTGGATAAAATGGTTCTTATAAAACTTATAAAATAGACTTACATAGTTTGGAAAAAAAAATCTTACTTTTCATACGGAACATTTCGTACCCCACAAATAAAAGCACCCATGATGCGTGACATAATGGTTCATAAAAACAGTACACGTACACGATATATTTTGAATAATATTATTTTAGGTAGCATTTCGTGTTTATAATAAATAAAAATGCTTTTTAGTAGAACATATTTCATTTACTGTCATTTTTTAAAAGGATATACTAAGTGGTATGAGAAAAATCCCCCCCCCCCCCCGCGCAGGTTATTTTTTTTGACGTGAGCTCGGAAGGGTTAAAATTTTGTGCCTCCATGTATTTCATTCATGGAAGACTTTTTTAGAATTTTAATTTTTTTTTTTCAGATGACCACAAAACTTTATTTAGGTAAAATAAGTGACAAAGTAGTACCTGGGTGATAACTCAATTTTGCCAAAAACTGCAGATACAAATTTTGTGCTTAGCGCGGCAGTAAAAGACAACGTACAAGTGTTGTCTAATACACAAATTTGTAGAACTGTTATATAGATGAATCTTGTTTGTTCTTTCTATCTACTGTGACTTCCCACAAGAGTCTGGACGAGAATAATTAAATAAGGTAGTTGAGCCAAAGGTAGCTAATGTTCTAATGGTAGTCCAGCCTCAAAATATAAGTTATTGTCTATAATTTAAAAAAAAAGCACTACTAACTTGAAAAGCTATGTGGTGCAGGTGTCTGGCGGGAAGGATGGGGCAATGGGTATATATTCAATGCATATTTTAGGTTTAAAAAAATACATATACACATAAGTATGATGTGTTTCAAAAAGCCAGAGGAGGGTTCAGTTGCCCCCTTCAGGTCCTCCAAATAGCAAGCGCTGACTATACATTGTGGAAAGAAAAGTAAATAAGTAAATAACAAATAGTAATAAAATAATAATAAATAAATAAACAAAATGGTAATCAAAACACGAAATGAAAATTTTAAATGTAGATACTTGAAGAAAGAGTTGGGACGTCAACTAAATTTATTATAAACACAACAATTAATCATATTAAAAGGGTTTTTTTTCTTTATAAAGTACTCATACATTGATTTCAAAATCAATTCAAAATTCTGAAGCAGTTTATTGATAGGTAGTGCTGCCATCTATTGACGAAATGCTTAAACCAAACTATTGTTGGGTATTAGGATGCTGTAATAGATTTATTAATTTTATATTTAAAAAAGTAGAACATCATTCTTAAATTGCTTTTGAAAGAAAAAAAAAAGAAAAAAGATTTGGGTAGTGTGGTGGTCAAAAACAGGATTGAACATTTCTTTTACAAACAAAGCTTCCCCATTTCCCTCCTAGAAACTAATATATTATTTTGACAATTACATTAAAGATGAAACACATATTAAGCAAAATTAAAAGGTATACGTTTCATAAAAGTTGATTTTTAGTTTCACATAACACAAAACCTTAAGTTGGGATGTAAATAAATTACAAAACTGAATCAAAAATGTATTTTAATTTTCAAAAAGTGTGATTTTTTACACGGTCTTATTTAACTTGATTTGTCACGGAAGTTTGTTACGCGATTTTCGACCACTATTGCTGCATAAATTATTTTCAAACTTTGCACACAAGCTTATCTTCGACGACAATACAATATTCCATCCATTTTATAATTTATTATAATGTTAATTAGAAAAAATTAATAACTTTTGCTTTGAGGAAATTATCAGAATTATTGTTTGTAGAATGGCAAACGATAGTTTTGTTTGGAATATTTGGATAATGCAACGATGTCTCAAATTTTAAAATACTCAAATCATGGCGAAAATTTTTAGGTTTTTTTAAAAATAAAAACGTGTAACTTAAAACATTTTTACACGATTTTATATAACTTTTATTTAATGTTTAGAACTTACCAGATCGGACAGATCCTGCGCGAGTGCTAAATACGCTTACCATCGTACCAGATCGTTCACTGTTTTGGCCTCCAAAATGCCATCTCTTATTTTTCTTACAGCCAATCACGGCTAAAAACCCTTGTCTGTACTTTTTGTGCATGAAACAATACGTGAGAGGATTACAGCAGGAAGATACATATGCCAGAAGATGGATCACTGATATGCCAACGTATCCTAAAGATGTGTAGATGGTTTTTGCGTCGAAAAGAGCCCACGTGTTTACCACATAAAGTGGTGTCCAGCATATGAAGAACTCCACCACGACAACAAACAGCATTCGGACAACTCTTGTTTTTGCAGCCTGGTTCTTTTCGTAACTGCCACGTAATGGTGTGCCTTTAGTTGTCTTAGCTCTTCCACCAATTTTCAGAGCAATCTCTTTCCGCAAGCTCAATCCATTGCTTTGGGATGGTCTTAAAGGGTTCAAGTATTGTCTTTCAGGATTGCCGGATCCATTTTTATCTGTGAAAATGTACATCGTTAGAAATCTTTTACAATAAAATATCCTATCTGATAAAAGATAAACATATTTAAAAATATATATGACCCGTATTCTGGACACTGATCATAAATTAGAAAGTGATGCAAAAATTGACAAAATTGACGCACATACATGTATAAGTATCTAATTATGAAGTTTAAGAAACAGAAAATTTTGAAGCTATTATCTAGGAATAGGTCATTAGATCATGCAGGAAGAAAATATATTTGTGCACATTGCAGACCCTATTTTGTTAGAAATAAATATACTGTCATGTAACACGTAACGACTTTCGCTCTGATGGCAGTAAAGATTAATCTAGACACAGCTGGAAATTGTACTAATATAATAATAACCCAAAAAGTTTACAAATGCATGAACATGTCAACGTCCTCGAACATTTCTTACGATAGCAACTCATATTGATATTGTACGACTCAGAATGGATTCTTTGAATAAGTTTCGGGATTGATAAGCTACTTTTTAGTTCATACACATATTTCTTCTCGCAATTTTCATTTAGTCATGATTTCGCGTCAGCTTGCGTAGTTTAAAGTCTTTACGGCTTATCACAAAAGACTGCAATTTTAGCAGCTTTCCATATCAACAAGTGCTGAAGAGCTTAAGCTTAACCAGTTGCTGCACTTTCTTCTCTTTCTCGATATACATATTTCATGTTTTTATTCATTTATCTATTTTTTTATAATTTTGAATTTCTTGTGTTTGTTAAGAACTTCCATGACTCTTGTTATAACATTACGTTTCGTTATAGCATCTTACACTGTAAGAAATTTCATCATGAAATTACGGTAAAATAACCTGCAGCAGTCTGTCCATCTAATTCACCGTTAAATTTACGTTTTGGAACATGTTTCTATCCTTACGGGACCCAAACCATTTTCAATCAGCTTGATTAAAAAGCCGTAATACAAAAGTTTACGGTTTTATAACCATTTAAAAATGGTTTGAAAACAAAATTTTCACCGTTTTTGAACCATTTCGAGGCGTAGAATCTCCGAGGTGCAGAAACCGTAAACGAAGCTTGCAGGACTCGAACCTCGAATGCGTGGTGTACTAGTCTTGCTCTCTATCTACTCGGCCACCGTCACCACGTAAAGCGGACCTTTATTTATCAATAAATCTTCTTTTCCAACAGGCAAACGGCCTTAAAATTGAGATTTCAGTTTTTGCTTGGATCCAGATTTATTTTTGGTCTAAATTTACTGTATATTGACTAAAATCAATTTATTTGCTGCAAAAAATAAAAACAAGCTTCAGCAACTCAAATTATGGGTTCTCTCCACTCGCAAACATTTTGGGAATCCAATGTATCCAATTTTTGATTTACGTGTGTATGCGATCACTTCATTAAAAAAAAAATAAATAAAACATTGTTTTGAAATGTATTATAATATTACGATTGCGGACATTTGCCAACATATTTAACATGTATTTAAGCCATGTATGCCAACATATATTTAAATGCATCATACATGCTTTTTGATTGAAAAACGACTCTATAAAATAAAAATAATAATAATGCAGCCAAAATTTTATCCATTAAAAAACGCTGTTTTCCTCTTTTCGTAGAAAACTATTTTTTTCTTATTGTTTTTTGTTTAACTTATTACTGTGTCAACATGTCATGTCTCTTTGTACCTTTATTAGCTTTTTGTTAATATTTTAAAAATTTTCTTGGCAAGTATACCCACACATGACCAAGTCATTTAAATAGGCTAGAGTAATTTTTGCATCACATGTCCGGTGACATATTTCGTAGTTCCACTTTGTTGATGCATTTAGGCTTTGTGAAATCTGCGTGTCGTGTATGCAAGCTTAAAAATTAAAAAAAAAAAAAGAAGAAGAAAAATGCCCCTTGGTTTAATACAATTAGAATTGAAAAATAAATAAATACAAAAATACTATAATTATCATAATATCCATCCTATCCTTCGAAAAAATGCGATTTCCCCGTTGGTTTTAACTAGTTTATGAATAACTAGTGTAGGAGAAATTTAATTAACAATCACGTGTATTGAACATAATTTCATAGGGCTATATAAAAAAAAATCAAGATCAATTCTCAACTTCAAAAAATATAACCCCCCCCCCCCTTCAAGGCATAGTGGTTCACTTCCGCATTATAAACTGAAAGCGACGCAGAATAGGAATTTGTGCGATCACTTCTTTTGTCATGATTCATATTTAGTAGCTTTGCAGACGCGACAAATGTTGACCCCAGCCAGCTGTAATAATAATTTTAATTATTTTCGACCGTAATATCTTTCAATTTGTTCACTCTTAGCAACTATATGTTTCTCGTATTTTTCCTGCTTTAAATTCCCCGTGTTATTTTGCTATTAAGTTTAGGGTCAAAATTTTTAATTTTGCTATCAATTTAATGAGGATGACAACACTAACATCTTACCTCCTACTTAAAAACGAGATAGTGCTGTGGCAATTACCATGATATCTTTGTTTTTGTCGCGCTGCAGGTATATTTAAAGCTTTCCCAGTTGATAATTTTTATCCGAATTCCGGGGATATGGATCGGATGTACTATATGTGCTTACAATATATTTAGAAAATTCAGACGAAATTGATCGAAGAAAACTAGGGAGGCAAATAATTATTTGATTATAACAGTGACAAGAGGAGAGAGGAGAGAGAGAGAGAGGATATCACTAAATTTTACGCGTACTGTCTAAAAAATTCTCGCATTTTTGGAGATCGTTTTTTTTCATTCTCGAAATTTCGTTAAAGTTACTAAATGTTTTGCGAGTTCCTCAATGAGAAAAAAATCCGATCTTTATGAACATGTTGCTGCATACATAAATTAATGGAATCATGAATTGAGGAGCGTAATTCCCCAAAGGAATTTAAGTTAATGTTGCAAAATAGCAGTTTATTGATAAGTCGATAATTATTCCGTTTAATGTTTTAACTATTTCGAATTTTTTTTTGAATATTTTTGTGAACATTTTGAGTACCACAAATGTTTTTAAATTTGGGCTCGGTCTTAAGATCCTCGATGGAATTTTAGTATGATATAGAGTTGTATTTTTATTTTATTTGATTTCCTAAAGGATTTCAGCCGCAATTAGATTTTTCTGACCTGCTTATCAGTAGCTAAAGAGTGAAATGGATGAAGTAATTTTAAGAAACAGACCTTTTTCTTCGGTGTTAAATCTGCGACCGCCTTTAAGGATTGGACTGCCAATTCTAGTTTCGGGACTGTGGTGGTCTATAAAAAAAGTGAATTTGTCTCAAAATTTACAACTGCTTGATTTGCTTTTTAAAAATCGCCTTCTGAACTGAATCGCCTCTTCACCACAATGAAATCGTGAAGCATGTACTAATATTATATTTTACGGAATTCAGACTCAAAAGTATCCATTCATTTCACAAGAATATGCTTTATATGTGGCTCTGCAGGCATTGGTTTGTTGTCTTGATGTTCTAGTGTTGCTTTTTAGGCTAGTGAGTCTGCTTTTTCGTAACCATCAACTCCCACATGTGAAGGAATCCATACAAACATGATTGTTTTGTTGTAATTGAAAAGAAAGTGCAAGGTATGTCTAATTTTTGAGATAATCTGAGTTTCTGTGTCATGATTTATAACCACAGCCTGCTTGGCTTCTTCGGAATCGACTAGAATGACTGCCTTGAAGAAACAGTAAATTTTTTGTCTTGAGATTTTCCAGAGATAGTGAGATTGTAAACATAGTTGCTCTGTTTGCTGTACACCGAGTCGCCATAGCGATAGTTGTTACTCATTGAGCACCACTCATGAGGCACGTGTGTATTAAGGATATCACGGGCGCGAGTAACATTACCTCCCTAGTGCATAGTGCAAATGTAACTTTAAAAAATGTATATATATACATATATGTATATATATATATATATATATATGCATTTTGTTTGGTATATGTATTTTTTTCTTTTCTTTTTTTATTTTTGCAAATAAAATGTAAACGTTTTTTACATGCTATGTATAGATTTCTCAGAAACCTGCAAAACCAATATTTTTCGGCGTTCTATACTTTCTGCTCCCTACCACTAATTATGCTATTTATTATGTTAACTGTTGTCATTCCCACTTGTTAACTGTCGTGATGCTCGACATAGCTTTGTTGAATTTGCCTCTCCGCTGTCACATGACAGAAACAGAAGAAGAACACTCCTAGGGCGATGAAGTGTTGCGCCTTGCTTCCCGGCAATTGAAAGCGGATTCGCGCCTGGCGATTGGCCCAGTCACAGGAAAAGTTGGCAACCCGACTCTTTGCGGCGCCCGTGCAGGAAGTTCGAAAGGAGCATGGGTAGCTGAGAACCGTTTTCGCTCGGACGCAGGACGCGTCTTCATGTATTTTTGATTGAGTAGCAACTTTTTTTCTTCAAGACGTAATGCTGGTCGTCAACCTGATCCACATAGTTCCATGAAGCGTGAAGAGGACTAATGTATACTTACGTAGCTATCTTATTTTAATCCGATGGGGGACGCCCCAGAATGAGTTTTTGCAACTTGAGTTACGTGCTATGACCTGATCTCCGGCCTTCCTTTTTTACGTAGACAATAAATGTGATGTTTGTATTCACCATAATATCCGTGTGATCTTTCCTGTTTTTCCAGGTATGCATTAATTCCTCGTTCCCTTCCAGCATTGTTTTTTTAGCTGGTGATTCTAGCCCCACATGGGGTCTGCTCTTTTTCTATGGCACGCACACAAAAAAATGGTAGGTGCAGGGAAGTGATCGAATCCTAGTTTTTTTTGCAATATGCTAGGTGGAGTTCCCTTTTCCAATCCAACGCAAAGATCCACTATACTTAACTAGAACTCCACTATATATTATGGCGCCGTGACCATCCCTGCATTACTATTTTTTTGGTGCATTTTTTTTTTATTTATTAATGTATTTTTTATTAATGTATTCATGTGGAAATATTTTGCACGTGGACCCGATTTTTTATAATCTTGTTCCATCCGTGGGAAGCGTTTCATCAATGTATTGTGCCAAGCATATAATCAGTGCATGAAATATCACAATTGTATAAATCATGTTATTTTTTTGCTTAAAACTCATAAAAATCAGTTAATTTGGAATAATTTCAACACAGGGAAAAATTATGTTATGATTGTGTCGTCATAAATGCTTGGAATTTAAATTTTTTCTGTTGATTGAACCAAAGTAGTTTATGTATCAATTATAATTTTTATGATATAAACCGCACAAATTTTTGTCACAATGCCGCCAAAAACTAGGGGTAATGCTAGGCGTAGAAACGCGTCCGGAGAAAGTAGCACTAGTTCTTCGCAGACTCTTGGTTCCACCAGACAATCGCATATTAACATTTCCATTCAACAATTTGACGGAGATGAAAAAATGCTCCACTTTTTCTTTTCCCAGTTACAGGATTTAGAGAATTTTAATACTTATACTCCTGATATGACCCTTTCCCTAATGAAGTCAAAGCTGACTGGGAATGCTTTAAAATACTTTCTTGATTGTCCTGACTTTAAAGAAGTATCTGATGTACAGGAGGCAAAGCAGATTTTCCAAAGGTTTTTCACTTCTTCAAACGTTTTTCCTGTATCAGAGTTCAATAACATCCAACTATTGCCAGGTGAATCAATCAAGTCGTTAGCTCATAGAATTGATTCAATGGCAATAAAAGTGTATCCCAATTGTGACAAAAATGCATTACATCAGATAAAATACGTACAGTTAACTAATGCCTTGCCTTCAGATCTGAAGTGCAAAATTTTGGAAAGTGAATTAAAAGGTTATGACGAGACCGTCAATTTTGCACAAAAGTGCCAGGATGCACAAATATCATCCTGTCTTGTCGGTTCTCATATCAATAATCCATACGAAACTCAAATACAGCAGATGCAAGAGCAGATAAACGCTTTGCAAGCTGAAAAGAACATTCTTTGTCAGTTATGTGACAGTTGGGGTCATTCCGCAAGGGAATGTAAATCTTTTCAAGAAGATCAGCAGTCTAAATTTCAAAGACAAAGAAATTTCAGGTCTCAACCTTATGATATCAGACATGATCGTCAAAGCCAGAATAAAAATTGGAGGGGCAATAACAGACGGGGATCATATAATAGCAATATAATGTGTCAATTCTGTGGTCGTCAGGGCCACACATTGTTTTCATGCAGAGAATATCAGGCAATAAGCAAAATTCTGGTCATTCTCATTTCAGAGGTAGAGGGAACTCAAATAGAAATAGGGGAGATTTTTATAACAATAGGGGGAAAAATTATCAAAATAACAATAATTATCATGATTTAAACTAGTTAGGAGACCTGTACTGGCTGATGAGTCAGGCTCCCAAAATGTTTTTGCATCAGCAAATGAAAAACAAGCTCATGAGACTGACAATACTCATGTAAAACTTGTAAGTAAAAATGTAAACAATGATACACAGCCACAAAATTCTTCAACAAATTCCAAAAGTTTTATTTATAATGTGTCTGAAGAAAATAACATTAATTTACCTTTAATCGAAGGGTCTTTTGGATCATTCCACCCATTTCCTTCTGGCTTCAGGATCCACAATTAGTATTTTGAACAAACAAACTTTTGATAGTGTTAAATCAGGTGTAAAATACAAGTTTTTATCTAGAAAAGTGTCTATCACAACCGTAAATTCATCTGTAGATTTCTCAGGGTGTGTCGAAATATCCTTTAAATTGAACAATGTTCATTTTAGACACACATTTTTCATTGTCGAGCTACCTAGAAACTCAAAATTTGATGCAATATTGGGGTTTGATTATATGTCTCGACATAATATTTGTTTGCACCTTGATAAGAATTGTATATCCATCAACAATAAGTATTTTCCTTTAGTTAGCACCCTTGCACCAAAAGAAATTCATGCAAAGCTTAAAAGAAAACTTGTAATTCCTCCCAATGAATCTTGTTATGCCCTTGTAAGTCTTTCTGAGCAAGTGTATGATACCTTTCTTTTTGAACCAACTGTGAAAAATGAATATATTGAGTGTCACCCTATATAACCTAAATTCTGATTTTGATCAAAATGTAAACATTTTAGAAGTTGATAGGGATGCAAACAATTCAGAGTTCCAAAATCAAAATTCATCTTTTGTATCTAAAAAAGGGGAAAAGTATAAACCATCAAAAGAAATTTATATTTTCATCGAGAATTTGTCGAAAACAAAAACTTTTCATTTCAATAAGGGGCAAATTTTGGGGAACATAATGTCGAATATTGAAATTCAAAATAAGGAACCTGTTGAAACCGAGACTGAATATCTAAATTTAATTAAAGCTATTGATGAAATTTTACAACGAAGGAAAAATGACTTGAAAGAAACTGATTTTGACTTGGCCCATTTAGATAGTAAGCAACAAAAAGACTTAACAAATGTGTTAATGAACCATTCAGCTGCATTTTCAAAAAGTTTACAAACTTTGGGATGCACAGATAAAGTCATACCAAAATTAAACTTCATTCATAAGAATCCAATCAAAACGTTACCATTTCCAATCCCACAAGCCTTACAAAAAGAGGCGTTAGAACAAATTGAACAGCTACAAGCTGCAGGATTAATTGAGAGAACAGTAACCGAGTGGTCAGCACCAATGCTTTTGGTTCGTAAGAAGCAGGTAAATAAAAATGATCCACCAAAATTCAGACTTGCTATGGATCTTAGACTAATTAATAGCATTTTGCACTCTTCATTCTACCCCTTACCAAAAATAGCTACCATCATTGGTAATGTTGCTCAGTATAAGTACTTCACTGTATGTGACTTGAAAAATGCCTATTGGCAAATTAAACTCCCTGATGAGTATCAAGACATACTAGCTTTCACTTCCCCATTTGGAACATTTAAAAACAAGAGACTTGTTTTCGGTTTGAAAAATTCTGCAGGGATCTTCCAATCACTTATGGATGGGATTTTAGATGAAATTCATCTCCCAGGGTATTTTGCTTACCAGGATGATGTTTTGATTTGCTCAAATAGTTTTCAGGAATCTTTAGAAAAAATTGCAGTAATGCTTGATACATTTCAAAAATACAATATCACCCTCTCTCCTGAAAAATGTGCATTTCACAAAACCACAATAGATTACTTGGGCTTCAATATTTCTCAGGGCATGGTATCTCCTGTAAAAGCAAATATTGTTAAGGTAACTTCTTTTCCTAAACCAACAACTCCACGACAAGTTAAAAAGTTTGTGGGATTGTGCGGTTATTACCGACATTTAATTCCTTCATATGCTGAGTTAACAAAACCGCTGATTGACCTTACTGCAATAAAAACGAAATTTAAATGGACCCCAGAACATACTGCGGTTTTTGAAAAATTACAAAGAATTTTTTTTCTCTGCACCTTTTGTTAAACTACCAGATTACGACAAAGAATTTATATTAAACACTGATGCTAGCACCATAGCAATTGCTGCAGTGCTATTACAGGATCATGATGGTAAGTTACATCCTGTGGCCTATTTTAATAAAACCCTCTCCAAGCATGAAAAGCGTTACCCTGCCATTAAACTCGAGCTCATGGCAATAGTGAAAGGGGTACAAGCATTTAAAAATCACCTGTATTCTAGACATTTCACAATTTTGAGCGACAGTTTACCTCTGCAACATTACAAGAAAAGTACATCACCTGCTGACATCACAACCAGGTGGCTGTTGCAATTGAGTGAGTTTTCATTTACAGTCAAACACATAAAAGGAACATTAAATGTACTGCCCGACTATATTAGTAGGATCTCTGAAGAGTTACCGAATGAAAATTTGGTAACTAACCCAGATATTTTAAACTCTGATACTATATTACCTGTCATTACTGTAGAAGATGAAGATGAAACTGAAGTAAATTTTGAAAGACTACAAAATTTAGTAAATCCTTTAAATTCTTGTAGATCCCAAAACCCTTATCAACATAATTCAAGCTCAGATAGTTCTAATGCTGAACAGAATATGCATGAAAATCTTAGTGCTGCAAATGTAAATAGTTTAACTGTTTCCAATTCTGTTTCACAAGACCCTTTGTTAGAAATTTCAGATGAAACCTTTTGTCAGGAGCAGCAAAAAGATTCTGAACTTAGTGATATTTATAATAAAATTAGAAACTCAAGAAATCAAAATCATAAGTTAGAGCAATATTTCATTTATCCTGTCACTAATGTATTGATGTATGCATTTCAGGATAAGAAACTTGATAGGATAATTCATAAAATTGTAGTCCCTAAGTCCTTAAGACCCAAAGTTTTGTCCATTTCCCACTTAGCTCATCAAGGTTTGGCGAAAACATATGATTTTGTCAAACAAAAGTACTTTTGGATTGGAATGTACTCAGATTCCTTGAATTATGTTTATTCGTGTTTAAAATGCATTCAAGTAAAGCCATATGCTATGCAAAAAGCACCTATCGGTTCAAATGTTATTCCATCCTTCCCTAATCAACAAATTAGCTGTGACATTCTCGGACCTCTGATTAATGGTCAATATGTTTTAACTATTTTAGACAATTTCAGTCGTCATATGCAATTATATCAAATGACCAAAATAACTGCTGAAATTGTGTCAAAACATTTGTTTACTTACATCACCACCTTTGGGCGACCTGCGTTGATCTTGACAGATCAAGGAACCCAGTTCACAGCTGAAATTTTTGAAACCTTGTCAAAAACTTTAGGAATTAAATTAATCCACACCTCATCTGGCAGACCTCAAGCAAATGGGCAAAGTGAGAGAATTAATACTGGGATCAAAGCTACAATCTTAGCTATGCAAGAAGAAGGCTATAATTTTGCTCATTCTCTACTGATCCATCAGAACTTGTACAATGGATCAATACATAGTTCAACAGGTTTTTCACCTAATTCTCTTCATTTTGGAAGAGATCTATCTTTAATTTTTGACACATATCATCCAGAAATAGAAGCTGTCCAATTGGACAAAACACAATATTTGTCACATATTTTAGAGAGTCTGCAAAAACATTATAAGACAGCATTTTCTAATCTCGAGAGAAAACAATATGAACAAAATTGTAAACAGCATGCTAATGCTAAATTAAGAAACTTGAAAGCAAAACAAATTGTATATTTAAGATCAAAAGACAAATTTAAACCTAAATTCACAGGACCATATGAAGTAGTCGAAAAGTGTAATAATGTTAACTATTTAATTCGTTTTTTCAATAACCCACATGCTAAAGCATTTAAAGTGCACATTGACCGTCTAAGACCTGCTCTTGACAGGAAACAGCATTTACAACCTGATAATTCTAATATGAGGCAAACACAGGTATATCAACCTAGATATAATTTAAGAAATCGCCAATAATTATAGTTAATAATTATGTTTTCATTGTTTCTCTTAATGCGCATAGGGCAGATGTTTGTTTTGATTCGAGCATCTTTTTGTTTGTTTACTTCCTGAGGTTGATGCTGGCGTCACTTTTGTTTGTTTACAAATCTTGTTTGTTTTGAAACTGATGTTTTTTTTTAAATTTTTCTGGGTTCACTTTTTGTTTGCATTCTTTTATTGGTAATCGTTTGTGTTTGATATTTACATAATTTAATTCATTTTTTGCTTTGCTTAGGATCTTAATACGCCTTTGTTTTTTTTCCTCTTTTCTATTTTTGAATGACATTTTTTACACTTTTGAATTTTTTTTGGGGGATATAGTAGAATTTTTTTCATCTCATGGGTTTTCACCTGATAGTACAGTGTGATTGTTTTGATACATATGTTCTGGTGAACCATTTGTCTCCGAATAACTTTTGCACAAAAATACTTCATTTTCCCTTTTTGACAATTTGTTGTATCATTCAACAATTTTTTGTATTTTTAACTTACACTCACAGTTACTCGTTTTTTTTATTATTATCATTGTGTGATCTAATATTTACAGCTATCACGAAAGTTGAGATGAATGTACAGTGTTAAACTGATAACACTGAGTTTAATGAAGTGAATAGGCTTACCAATACAAATGAAATAAAATTGGTAGTACTATATATAATAAAAAAATTGAAATGTATTGATTATGAAACATGATATATTCAAATATGTGTAGTACAAAACATAAATTATTTTTCTTCAGATGAAATGTCAATGAACAGTATTTTGTGATAAATGCATTTTTAAAGTTTTTTTGCTTGGTTTTCAAAAAGTTAGGAAGTAATAAATTGTTTTATAGGCTGCAGCTATAATTCAATGTACATATTTCAAACAAAAAAAAAAAAAAAAAAAAAAAACCTTTCATATAATGTTGACAAAATGTGTTTTCTTTTAAGTCGGTTGTGTAAAAAAAAAAAAAAAACTTGACATTAGTGTCACTGGTTTTAAACTACCTGAATTTTTAAATGTTACTTATTGATTTTAAAATGTATTTACTGTGATTTTTATGAATTAATGTATTTAATGAGTTTTTTTAAATAATTTTTTTGATATCATTTTTTTACATGGCCATGTATGCCATGTATTTAACATGTATATAATAAGCTTTTAGGTTATTTGTCTAACTTAAATGATTTAATATTTTTTTGGGATTGTTTATTTTGGGTTTAGCAAACAATTTTTTTCGACTCAGCTTAGCTAAAAGTTTTAAATTTTTCCATTATTTAATTTTTTCATATCAATTAGAATTTTTCATTGGATAATTTTGTCTGCACTGCTAGAATCTAAAATGTATAGAAGGTAAATATGTAATTTCGAATCATATGGCGTGTAGCCGAACAAGCTGTTTAATGTTAAGGAGGTACCGACTGAGGTACTATTTTATGTATTACCCCATGTAACTCGGATGATCTGGTCAATGCGGGTTAGGGCTGTAGGTGAAGCCTAGTGTGATCAAGGTTCTGCGGTGATCTTCGTCTTCGGTTGAGTGTTACTCCGAGTCTGCAAGGTGGCCTCGACTTCAGATTTTTCTTCTATCTGTGTCAGGGGGAGAGTATGTCGTGATGCTCGACATAGCTTTGTTGAATTTGCCTCTCCGCTGTCACATGACAGAAACAGAAGAACACTCCTAGGGCGATGAAGTGTTGCGCCTTGCTTCCCGGCAATTGAAAGCGGATTCGCGCCTGGCGATTGGCCCAGTCACAGGAAAAGTTGGCAACCCGACTCTTTGCGGCGCCCGTGCAGGAAGTTCGAAAGGAGCATGGGTAGCTGAGAACCGTTTTCGCTCGGACGCAGGACGCGTCTTCATGTATTTTTGATTGAGTAGCAACTTTTTTTCTTCAAGACGTAATGCTGGTCGTCAACCTGATCCACATAGTTCCATGAAGCGTGAAGAGGACTAATGTATACTTACGTAGCTATCTTATTTTAATCCGATGGGGGACGCCCCAGAATGAGTTTTTGCAACTTGAGTTACGTGCTATGACCTGATCTCCGGCCTTCCCTTTTTACGTTGACAATAAATGTGATGTTTGTATTCACCATAATATCCGTGTGATCTTTCCTGTTTTTCCAGGTATGCATTAATTCCTCGTTCCCTTCCAGCATTGTTTTTTTAGCTGGTGATTCTAGCCCCACATGGGGTCTGCTCTTTTTCTATGGCACGCACACAAAAAAATGGTAGGTGCAGGGAAGTGATCGAATCCTAGTTTTTTTTGCAATATGCTAGGTGGAGTTCCCTTTTCCAATCCAACGCAAAGATCCACTATACTTAACTAGAACTCCACTATATTAACGTTTTATTTTTATTTTTTGGGCGCACTTTGCAAATGGTTCCTTCCTCATTTTTTTTTTTTTTTTGGTCTCTATGCCACGCCTAATAAATATCAATATATCATAATATAAGTTACTACTTTTAGAGGCGACATTATTTAATTCAAATATTTCCCACTTGCCATGCTATTATAATGGATCTGTTGTGTGTTTAAAGAATAAATGTTGGAAAATTTTCTCAAAATATTTTACCTGTTCTTTTTCCCTTGTTAAAATTCAGTTTTGAGCCAATGCAAAGTTTGCGAGCTATAAGGGAGTAGAAAATTATCATGATCAGCAGAGGTATGACAAGCAGAACAACATCCAAGTATATATTGAAGATTCTTTCCGACTGAGCATCAGGCCATTCTTCACGACACTTGTATTTTCCTGAAAAATTTAAGACAATATTTCAATTAAACTACAAAAATTGTGTCTTCAACACTTTCTTGCAGGTGATAACAAAATGACTCTATTAAAGTATTATGTGAAAGTTAGCAATTTAATAATATGATCAGAGGAAAAACATTTAATTGCGAAAACAATAATTAAAACCATGTAAATAAAAAGTTTATCAATTTTATGGCAAAAAGAGGCATCGTTAAGGGCAATTTCACGGAAACTGTTCCATACTTGACAAGTACATTTCATTCAAAAAATAATAATCAGAAAAGTTAAGGTACAAGGGGAAAAAAGGCTTAAGAAATCACACAAGTGCGTGATATCTCAAACACAAAAGTTTTATTCATTAGCTTTTTTGACTGAAATTTATTTGTCACCTACGTGACATTTTCCGTGGAACGGCCTTAATACGAATTAAGTTCCTAAGATTATGAAATCGTCAAAGGAAGAAGACGTTTCGTAAACTTATAAAATTTCACTCTTATGTACTAGAATATTTTTCTTTATTATGTTTATTTATAAATGAAACATTTATATCCTGATTGCTGAAAAAAAAACATTGCGGTTTAATTTGCTGACTGAATTTCGTCTATAAAATAAAAATAATCTGATATTTTTCTAAAAATCATTTGCTTTTCTTATTTTTTTATTTTACTTCAAAATCTACTAAGTCAAAAGTTACGGACAAAGTCTTCTTTTTGTTTTAGTTTCCTCATGACATCGCTTTTGAGAAAGAAACAAGTAAAAGAAGTAAAATTTAATTATTTAAATTTTAAATAAATATTTTAAAGATCATTTTTATTCGTGAAATGCTATAATTGACACAATAATACAAATGCGCTCAATAGGATAAAGCCGGTAGAGTTGGAGCACAATTGGAAAACAGGTTAAAACAGCATGAAAACGGTCTTTCATCTGGGAGCTGGTTCAAAAATTAAGAGCTCTTTCAAAGGGGAGGAAGTCGGACTTCTGCCCATAAGGGCTCCAGGCTCCACTAAACTTAGGAGTAGCGCACCCTCTCTTCCTGGCTTTGCGTGACGACTCACCAGCAACAACAACAACGATGAGGTTTATATTATTAGTGCACACTCAAGGAAAAGAAATAACATGTCGACTCCTAGCATATTTTTAAAAATCCATTGCAGGAAAAATCATATATTCATAAAGACACTAAAATACGAATTGTCCTTTTAAATTTTTACTGTCAAAACATTGTGTACTAAAAGTCAATTATTTACTGCATCGTATTTTGAATTTCGTTTAATAAAAATCAATTGCATAAGTACAAAATGAAGTTTCAAATATTAGAAAAAAATAGATTTATTACTTTACATTTTTCATATTTTATGGTAGGAAATTGTAAATATAAAAATATTCCTTGAAATGATACGGACTGCTGTAGCTAGGAGAAAAAAATCTAGTACATCTAGTTTGCTATGGACGTTTTGATTGCTTTGGCTTTACATATTGGTCGGTTGTCATAGGCTCATGTTTGAAACTACTTATTAGATAATTTTTATAAAGTTAATTATTCTGAGATCAATTCAATATTTTGAAAAAATATGTTTTAAACCTTATAAAGGATATCCCAAAATTAATCCATTAGTTTTATCTCTTTACTTTTCAATTTATTCATTCTTCTTCTTATTATTATTATGGTAGTTCTCAATACTTTTACTTTATTACAAAACAGTGGCATGATGCGAAACAAGCAAAGTTGCATATGTGGTACATTTCTTCAATTCTTTAATATTGTTTGTTCTCAACTGTTTTTTTTTCTCTCTTTTTAATCCTTAGTTTACCCTTATACAGTCAAACCTGTTTTTGTACGGTCCTTTTTATACGCTATTTTTTGAATGCGAATTGTTTTGTGCAATTTTCTTTTTTTATGTGATAGTCACAAGGTTTGACTACGCATAAAAAAATGAAGTCGCACTAAAAACATTGCATAAAAAACATCGCATAAAAAAGACAGCAAGGTGTTGTAACCTTTTATTCTAATAGATGGCGCTATGTGTAATTATGCTCTCTCTCTCTTGAATGTTTACAGTACGCAGATGAGATATTCGAATGCCGCCATGAAGTTCCCTGTTTTGTGTCTTCTATTGTGTAGTTGTTATTATGTAAATAAATTGGTGTTTGTACTATCCAACGATGTTCTCAGTAAGATTTAGCATTACCACAGTGTCGTATACCTCATAGACACAACAGTAATTGGCGACGAGGTGAAAAATAGAAGAGAAAATGAAGTTCGTATTTTCCTTTTTGTTCTGCCGCTAACTCTTCAAATACGTAAGTCACTTTTTATTTTCGAAAATTTATCGTTCCGGATGAAATTTGCTGTGATGATGGTGTGGATTTTGGATGTCACTGTTAATTTTTATTGCCTCAAATTACAGCATATGAAAGTTAAATTCGTTTGAACTGGCTTATACGCTTTTTTTTTTTTTACGAAAATTACCTGTTCTGTCTACATTCGTTCATGTTACGTGTTTATAAGTTTAATACTTAGTTTTTAAAAATGGATGCAGATCAATTTAAGCAGCTTCTAACTACTTTTGCCACTATTTTAAATCAAAATCAAGAGCAATTACTCGAAAAAATTCAAATGCAATCTGTTTCGATTTCAAATGACTCTGCGTCAAATGTCACGGCTTTTGAAAATTATGATTCGAAAAACGAAAAATTCAAATGTTATATTGAAAGGCTTGAAAATTATTTTGCTGTTAAAAATATTACCAACACTGTAAAGAAAGCTCAATTATTATGCTCTTCTATTGGTCCTGTCCAATGCAATAATTTGTCAGCATTTTTGGGGCCGGAAAAGCCACTTAAAGATCTAACTTACGATGAATTAACACAATCATTTTCGCAAATGTTAACACCTAAGAAGAATGTAGTTGTCTCGCAGCATTACTTTCTGTCAACATATCAAAATGAAAACCAAACTATTCCGGAGTATGTCGCTACGCTGCAGGGAAATTTGTCAGAGTGCGAATTTCATATCCAATGTGCTTGTGAAAAAAATATTTCAATTGCAGAAGTTTTCTTACGTGCCCAATTCGTACGCGGTATTCGTGATAATTCAATACGAGAAAAATTGCTTGAATCGGATGAAACGAAGTTCGATGAAATTTTAGCAAAGGCCATTGCTTTGGAAGCTTCACGTTTAGAGAGCAAAGAGGTGATGCATAGTACTTCGTCTAGTATTACTATCTCAGAAAAGGCCCAGCACGATACGCATAGAATTTCGCAATTTTCTAAATCTCGCCATGATCGCTATTCAAATAAAAACCGTGATCGACCCGCTTTTAATCGTAGTTCAAACCGTCCTCAGTCTCAAAAATATACCAAGCCTAGGAGAGATAAAATAAATTATCGTGAACTAGGAATTGATAATTTATGCTTTAATTGCGGAAAAAGTAATCACCGATCGAATGAATGTCGCATTGACCGAAGCAATCTGAAATGTAAATTGTGTAATAAAGAAGGACATGTCGCTAAAGTATGCATTAAATCTCTGTGCAAAAAGAAAGTAAATGTCAAACATGTTATTAGTCACTCGTCAGAAAATTATCTGGAACAAAATGAGGTAATAGCTTTTCCTTCGTATGGTGTCACTAATGTCACAGATGAAGTTTACTATACAAAATTTGTTGATTTATTTCAAATATCTCCAAAATCCGAAAAGTACATTGTTCAGGTATTCATCAATGGAAAGCCTCAAGAAATGGAGATTGATTCTGGAGCAAAGTACTCCATCCTCCAAGAAGATAAATTTACAGCTCTAAATCTCAGCATTGACTTAAAACCTAGTAATATTAGTTTCCGTGGATTTTCAAAAAATGTTGTTCCATGTAAAGGCAAAGTAAATGTGAATGTCACCTACAAGAATAAATCCATTGTCGAGGAATTATATGTTGTCCCTTCTGGACATTCTTCTCTTCTCGGTCGCACCTGGATCAGAGGACTTGGTCTCGATTTAAAAGAGATAGATGCTGGTATGTCATTGAACTTATCAAATCCCACTGAATTCATAACAAATACTCTTCAAGTCACGGTGGATGATATACTGCAAGAATTTCCTGACATATTTCAAGAAAAAATTGGTTGCGTTCCAAATTGTCAAATATCTCTTATTCTCAGGTAAGACGCAAAACCAGTCTTCACAAGGGAAAGAAACGTGCCTTATGCTCTCAGGGAACGTGTAGAAAAGGAACTAGATAATTTAGAGAAAGCTGGAATCATAACTCCCTGTGCCACGAGTGACTGGGGCTCACCACTGGTTATCATTCCCAAACCTGACGGAGGTGTAAGACTGCGTTGACTACAAATGTGGTGTAAATGAAAGGTTAGTATCTGCTAATTTTCCGATTCAGTGCATCGAAGACGTTTTGTGCAATTTACGAAATTCAAAATATTTTTGCAAGCTAGATTTATTTAAAGCGTATTTGCATCTTCCAGTTGATGAGCAAAGCAGAAGCATTCAAACAATAACAACACACAGAGGAACTTACCTTATGAATCGATTGAGTTTCGGAATTAAAACAGCACCTTCAGAATTCAATAGAATTATGTCAAAAATTTTGCAGGGGCTTCCGAAATGTGAAACCTATTTCGATGACATTATCATTCATGGAGCTACATTAGAAGAAGGTACAGAAAATCTAAAATTTTGCTTAAAGCAACTCTCTGAATATGACTTGCATGTAAATAAAGCAAAGTGCTCATTTTTTCAAACACAAATAGAATATTTAGGTCATTACATTGCTCAAAATAAAATTATGAAATCACCAGATAAAGTTAAAGCTGTGTCAGAAATGCCGTGACCCAGAAACGTGGAAGAAGTTCGAAGATTCCTTGGTATGATAACATATTACTCTAGATTTATCCCTGACTTCTCCTCAGTATCATATCCTTTACGTAAGCTACTACAGAAGAATTATCGTTTTCAGTGGACTTCGTCCTGTGAATCTGCTTTTCTAAAATTGAAGATGGAATTGTGCAATGACAGCATATTAGTACCCTATGATCCAAAATTGCCTCTTGTACTTACCTCAGATGCAAGCCCGGTTGGAATAGCAGCAATTCTTAGCCATGTAATTGATGGGCAAGAAAAACCAATTGCCTATGCCTCCAGATCCCTGACATCTTCTGAAAGAAACTACAGCCAACTCGATCGTGAAGCACTGGCGATTATATTTGCAGTCAATCGATTCTACAATTATGTCTATGGAAGAAATTTCTTACTGGTTACTGATAATGAGCCACTCACCAGGATATTCAGATACAATAAAGCCTTGCCTCAGATGACGTCAGCTCGTTTACTCCGTTATGCATCATTCCTTTCAGGTTTTGATTACACTGTTAAATTCAAGAAGTGCAAAGAAAATGAAAATGTCGATTGTTTGTCACGTGCCCCTATTTCCCAGGCGTCCGCAACTTTTGACATTTTGATCAATGAAGAAGTAGACGAACTGTACTCAGACTCACTATTTCAAATCTCTAGTTCCAGCATAAATGCTAATATTATTGAAAAAGAAACCTTAACTGATACAGAATTGCAAGACATAATAAGGAAGCTTCATTCCGAACCGGAAGACTCACCATTCACAATTTCCAATGGCATATTGTTTCGAAATGATAGAGTTGTCATCCCAAAAGGTCTCAGAGCTCCTATTCTGAAGGAGTTGCATGACAGTCACATGGGTATAACCAAGATGAAACAGTTAGCAAGGCGATACGTATATTTGGCCGGAATCGATCGTGAAATTGAACATCTTGTAAGGAGTTGTGAAGAATGTGCTAAACTCCGTAAGAATCCGCCTAAAGTCATAGTCCATCCATGGAATGACCCAGAAGCAAACTGGGAGCGAATTCACATAGACTACGCAGGTCCGTTTGAAGGACATTATTTTTTATTGTGCATCGATGCAAAGTCAAAATGGGCAGAAATTCGTGTGCTGAAAGATGCCCCTACATCCAGTTCAACTATAAATCTTCTGAATGACATTTTCTCATTTCACGGCTATCCAAAGGTTCTTGTCTCTGATAACGCTACAATTTTTACAAGTGATGAATTTCGTGCTTATTGCTCTAGATACGCAATTTTTCAAAAGCTAATAGCTCCTGGACATCCAGCAACGAACGGCTTAGCCGAAAGAAATGTGCAGACCTTCAAACAGCGTTTAAAATCCATTTTAGAGGAAACAGGCAGTCTCAGTGAAAAAGTAAAGAGGATTTTATTCCGCTATCGTGCCACTCCACTGGCTTGTGGAATGTCTCCTGCCGAACTCTACTTGAACCGCAAAATTCGAATTCAATTAGATGCCATCTTTCCAAAACCGTGCTCAGAAGTCATGTGCCTTCTCTCACCCTGTGCGTTCATTATCAGTGGGGGAGAGAGTTCAAGCTCGTGTTTACCTGAATAATAAAGAAATATGGCATTTTGGCATGGTGACTCAACAATTAGGATCACGTCATTATCTTGTGAAATTAGACTCCGGTCGTGTCTTGAAACGACATATAAATCAGCTATGTTCAAGTCGAGTGCCTCAACTTAACAGCTCAGGTAAGGTATCCCAGATTCCTTATGTTTCCAGCGGGACAAGGCATCCGAGGGTAATCTTTGATGTTCCCAGAGTACCAGTTCCGGAGATGACAGTTCCTGATCCTGCTGCCTCTGATGTGCCCTCTCAACCACTTCGACGTTCTGAACGAACGAGACGTCTGCCAGCATATCTTAGGGACTATCAACTGTGACGTTCTTTTTATAAAAACTCTTGTTTCCAGTATTCATCTAATTTTTCTATTTCAATGTTATTTGTGTATAATATCTCCTATTCAATAGTTTTTTAATTAGTGGGGGAGAACTGTTGTAACCTTTTATTCTAATAGATGTCGCTATGTGTAATTATGCTCTCTCTCTTGAATGTGTACAGTACGCAGATGAGATATTCGAATGCCGCCATGAAGTTCCCTGTTTTGTGTCTTCTATTGTGTAGTTGTTATTATGTAAATAAATTGGTGTTTGTACTATCCAACGATGTTCTCAGTAAGATTTAGCATTACCACAGTGTCGTATACCTCATAGACACAACACAAGGAAACAGGTTTGACAAATGTCAAAGGAAACGTGGTGACACATCACACGATATTGGCAACCAATTCACGTGTCCTCCCTCGGATTACATTTACGGACTCCGTAAATGTAAAAACTGCCCGCAAAATTTCCATTTTCTGAACGATATCCTGAGTTTTAAACATTAAATATTCAGCGAAGAGGTATTTCAAGACACCTAACTGCGTCCCAATGCAGAAGACAAATCGATACATCTGATTTTTCTCGATGACATGGTCACCCATTTTTTTTCGGCATTTCATTAATTACTCATAACTTACGCAATGCAGCGGTGCAGTTTTGTGGTATCGTACAGATAATTTAGGTAATCATGTATTGGTTGCCTTTTGTAAAATAGGAAGGATACAAAATTTCAAAACGAAGTCATTTCTTACGCATATACAGTGACGGTAATTTTGTGTATATCGATTTTAATACCTAACCCCGTTAGTTATATATAATATGGATTGCTGAACACTTCATGGTAACTTAAATAGTTAACTTACTATGAAGTGTATTTTTATGCTTCCCTTTTCTTTCTCTTTTTCCACTAGAAAAACTTGTAGAAAATATGTACAAGTTTTGAAAAGAAAGACTTCCATATGAAATTCTGCAAATTGAAAAATTGAAAGCACATAGTTTTATTAAATACTTTTGAAGTTGAAATCAATAGAAGAGAAAATAGTTCTGCAATGGTATAATAACATATTGATAAAAATGAAGGAATGATTCTATATAATACATTCTTGTAACTTATTTGTGATTTTTACGACATAAATCACATGGATGGAAATAAAAGACAGTTTTCGGCTAAAATGTATACCGCTTTACCTGGAGTTTTTGTAGGAATGAGCTGGCTGAGAAGTACGGAAGGAATCATAGTTGCTAGTGATCCTATCCAGACTAAAAGTATGACCTTGTATGCATGTGATATGGTCTGCCATTGTCGAGAATGTAGGGGTCTGCATATGGCAAAGTATCGCTCCAAAGATATAGAAACCAAAGTCCATACTCCAACGCAGACTGACACACCTGTAAATGTTAAAAAAATGGACTCAATAAACTGACATTTTTCCTCAAAACACTATGTATTATTTATATCCTTGAAATGTTATACATACATGTGAAAGAAAAATGGCAGAATACTGAAAGGGAAAGAGCAAAGGTAGGAAATTCACTCCTCTAGTGAACTTTACATCAATCACTAAAAACCATTTTCCGGTATAAAGGGATAGAAATTGGGCGAAAAGTTCTGTAACTAATTTGATTAAATTTTACTGGCAACATTTTTATCCCTATTAGTATTTAACGATCCAAATGTAGTTGAAAGTCCATAGATATTAAAGTAGAATACATTACCGTTCGTAAAGTGCCTTTTTTGATTTCAGCTAGAGAATTCGATTAAAAGAATAATAAGAAAAATAAATAAAGCTTACCTCAATACATTTTATAAATATTGTACACATTCACGGCATCGTGGGTTATGCACCTGAACTGAAGTAAAAATACAAAAAGTATCTTTATACATGCAATTAATTCATTATAACTTGAATAAGACTTACAGTTATTTGTCCAAAATGTTTTACGTACGCCAATATTGTCCCTGCACAGCTTGATATGCCTACATAGCCACCAACGTACCCGCATTAACAGCTGTGGTATGACATGCTGAAAGGCTTCAAGCACACTTGTTCACGGAAGAATATTATTCACGTACCGCGTCTTCCTGACTCATGATTTCATGAACCCCTCAGGTATTCTGGTGTCGCAAAGAATAAGGCGGAGGATAAAGAAGAAGGATGTGATGAATTTGGAGATCATCGTTCTATCCACCGGTTAAGATAACAGTTCATTCAGGTGGCAATCGGGTTGCAATTCACGCAAGGAGCGCAGTTGCCATATCAATAAATAGGATGGAACATTCAAATCATAATATTTCACCATTTTTCTCTAACACGAGTTTAGGTATAAATGGATTTTCTGGAAGCGTATTTACTTTAGTGTAAAGGGATTTTATGATAGCCTTGTACACCAAATATTCAAGTTACTGCTGCTATGAACTTACCAGTATCAGAATAAATTTAACGTACAGTATATTTCTCACTAAAAATCAATTCTACCAGTTTTTAATGTACGAAGTTGTCCGTAAAGTAAACACCGGTAAAGAATGTGCTATAGAAATGTGAGGTAGAGATAAGGGAAAAAAGGATTTCATTGACCGTAGATAGGATTTTTTTACGCAACATAGTTTTTAGCATGAAATGTTTTTAAACCTTTCATGACACTAAATTTCTACACACAGTACGGTTCAAAGTTGTCTGTGCATGGTTGTATCGTCACACATGAGTAAGTGGGGCTGTAACGCCTTTTCTCACGAACGTGAAGAGTTACGGCACTACATGCTCGTTTTCTACTATTCTTACGACATGAACAAATAGTTGCAGTATCTTTTTATCATATATCGATTCAGTATGTTCTTAACAACTTCCTAACTCTATAGTTAGGCGTTTTTTTTTGTTTTTTTTTTGCGCGCTATTTTTGAATTTCAGGAAACGGCAACTTCGCGGAGAAAGGTTTAAGGGGGCATTTTTCTGAAAATTAGTTCACTTATGAACATATGCTGCAAACAATACAAATATCTCATATGAATACGTTACACTCAACCTGATTCTCTTACACCTGAGTTTAAGTTCGCTACCGTTTTAAAGCCGATCACGTAACGAATTTGGTATCTGATTGGAAAATGCTTGTTTATCACGTGACTAGTCAAAAACGATAGCGAAGCTAATCCGATGCAGACAGAAATAAGGTTGAATGATCTAGCTTTCTCCTGTTCGTATAAAAGTTCATACTGGTTAAGTCTGTGAGCAAAAAGTGACTCTTCCAATTTGGACACATATACGCAGAACGAACTTCTGTATTTTAAGTTGTCATATTTCTTTGAAGTTTGGCACGAAATAGCCAGAATGTATAGTTGAAATTTAAATGATTGTTTTCTGTTAATATCTTTGTTGAATATGGTCAACTCTCATACTACCTTATAGTTGATTTTATTGATTAAGCAAGATTAAACAAATGCCATATAAAAAGTGAACAAACATTTACTGAATTAAACGAAATATAAAAATATAACTATCAGTCTCTGATATTTTGCAAAATGTTTTGCAATTGAGAGTGTTATATTCTCCCTGAAGATATAACACTGATATCTCCCCGACAGAACTTTGCTGTCATACAATTGCTGTTTTACAATTTGCCAATGGAGGAAAACCTTAGTAAACATAGAATTTATGCAAATGGATGACCTAGAAATCTCCTTGAGGTCAATCAATTTCAACATTTTGTATTTATCTTAAATAAAAATCTGAAAACAAAATCGCAATATGGTACAGCGAGGTGAAGCTATCCATAGAAAGCGAAAATATTTGTTGCTAAAAGCATGAAGAAATATTCCATAAAACAAAAGCAGGGCGTAATGCTATTAAATTAAAAATAGACTCATGTGTCCCTACTATATATTTACGTTGCTTCATTTAGAGAGTACGGATTCAGTTCAATGCTGTTATATCCCTTGTACTAACATTTTTAATTAAAAGATAGAGTTCATAAACTCCTTTTTTTTCATTAAATGCCTACTTTTGTAAAAGTTAATAAGCTCATTAAAATTTTATGTTCAGGAATGTTGTGTAAATACGATAACTCATATATTTTCACGCGCTTTGTGAAAACAAAAAAGGAAATTTATGTTGGGTTATGAATTCCGAGTTGGAGAAGAATTCTGCATTTAAAACCTTAACGTTACATAAATACGTTAACACGTTTGCATTTATGCGCGTCGTTTATCAAGCATATTGTTTCAGTTATGCTCTCTTTCTTTCTGTTTGTGTTGAAAATCTGTAAATAATTCATATAAAGTCTTAGTTATGTCTAAGCTACCCAGTGTGCAATTCAATATTTTAAGGATTGCTTTAATGATTGATATTTCTCTTTCTTTTTTTAACGATTCAAATGTCTACATTTCTTCTTACAATTTCACTATCTAGTTATATAGAGTTACAACTTTTTCTTAACGTGTAGTATTATATATTTACTATTGAATAAATTTTACAATAAAAATTCGAGCTAGAAGTACTTTAATGTCATTTGATGTCGCTGTATGAAATGAGAATATTCATATACAGTAAAATTCCCTCTAAAGGACACTTCTCAAATGGGGACACCCCGTTTAGGCGGACAGTTTTTGTCTCCCAGGCAGCAAATGATTGAGTATAAAAAAAACTTGTTTGGCGAACAACCCTCTATTACGAACACACATTTTTGTCAAGCTGGTGTTCGCTATGGAGGAGCTTTACTACAATTGAATAATATTTTCAGTAAGTAGTATAAATACAAATTTAATGCCGGGGTAGCCTAGTGGTTAGGATGTCGGATTTCCACCGGAGGCTCGGGTGTTGGATATCCGAACCGCTCTAAGACCCACCATGCTCACTTGGGGACAAATGCATGTAAAATCCGTGGACCCTGAAGTTCCGAAGGTACCGGAGGGTAGAAAAATTCCCTTCCCTTTACTGTTAGGTCAAAAAAGAAAGGTGAAGTATTTGTGGTGGAGCCCTTTGGTGTCATCCGAACACATAATCTGCGCTTGAGCCAAGTCGTACTTGTACCTTTGTGGTGCTCATTAAAAACGGAAGGCGCTCCTTGCCTTAACTTCTGGTCGCTCTGCGCGGGGAGCTTGGATATCCAAGTGCCATTAGCAACAACATCAACCGTCCAAATTTGAGCTTCCGCTCAAATTTGGACTGATGCTGTTGTTAAATGAAAGATAACAAGGCTGTTACGCGCAAACGTCGAAACATGTTGAATGCACGTATTTAACGGTAAGAGGAACCACTTTTTCTACGGGAATTTTTTAACGTTCAGAGACGCAAGCAGCAGTTTGGAAGCTCAAAATGCTTTCTCACTGGAATTAGGACATTTTGCGAAACAATCAATAAATGAAATGAATAAATAAACTTTACTGCAGCAATTTGAATCGGATATTTACTATTTGTTGTGTCTTATCCTACTTATTGTGAACATCTTAAAAATAAATTTGCTTCTCCCTTTACCAAATGCGTAAAACGGTTAAAGTTCTTCAAAAAGATGAGAAATTCATTGACTAAAAAAAAAAAAAAGTTCTATAAAATAATTCGTAATTATGCGAATATAAATTTTAAGCTGTTTTGAAAACTCTTTAGGCAATTTTTAACGTTTTTTAAAAAATTTTATGACGATGTTAGAAAATCAAAACTGAAAGAAAAAGCTTAGAAGTGTAAGTCTTACTCATAAAATACTTATTCTCAAAGGTTGTTTATCCTTAGAAATTTATGAGAATTAGGAGATACTTAAGTGAACCGCTTTCTTTAGAGGAGTTATTTCTATCCATTGAGCGTTACAAAGTGAAAAATTAATTGTCAGGAATTTTAAATTACAGTACTAAAGAACAAAGGGAAAAATAAAGCTTAAATAAGTAAAACTTCTTCCTTAGGCGAAGGGCTTTTAAGATTTTCTACAGTCGATTATTATGCTGTCAAATCAATGAAAAGTTTTTAGCACAAATGCTCTTTAGATTGTAGATTTTACTTTTTAGCTGCGTTGTAAAAAAAAATCAATCCGACCCGTCAAAGAAATCCCACAAAAACTGATAACCATAAATAAAAAAGAAACGATGATTTTTCAAAATAGGAAGTCCTTCAGTTATAATCAGTCAAATTTTCTGCTCCTTTGTATTTCTGACATTTCTTAGGCAGTAAATTATTTAAAAATATAAACTGCATACATAATTCTTTAATATGTTCTTAAAATTAACCTTGATCTATTTTTAGTGCTTTAACAGCGCCAAAAGAATAGCATACTCCTCACTGCATCTCATCAAAATATACTCTTTTTACTGATCCCTTTTCTTCTACAATCTGTAAACCTTTATTCAAAGATTACGTTTTAATCGTAGGAGAGAGTTGGGAGGAATGGTACAATTGCATTTATGCCTAACTAAAACATTATAATTGATTTCTAGTTCCTCTACTAGATGAAACACTTATAAGTTCTTGAAAGTTCTTGAAGCAGTAAAGATTTCTTAATTTTTTCAATGTTTTTTTTCTGTCTGATTGTTATTAAAATAATGTATTAAATGTATAAGACGCTCAAAGGAAGCTTCTATCTTCCAAAAAAGTAAGTAATGACTTCTTTAGACATAGAAAGATGAATGTCTTGTTGTTGCAATACACTTTTTTAAAAAAATATCTATTACGCATAGATAAATGTGTTTGAACTTCCAATGAGTACATTCTAAAAAAAAAACGATATTGAACATAAAACTTCGAAAATTGATTCTTCTGACGTTCAATTCATATTTGAAGAACGTCTTCCGAAATAAAAAAAAAGTTAAAGGTGATTGACGGCGATGATTATCCTTAATGCAAGTAAAAATGGAAATTCTAGACTAAAAAGAGAACGCAGAACAATTGCTGATTGTTTTAACAAAACTCTGCACGTTGTAGAAACATTTCATGGCCCACTGTATGATTTTAACTATTGAGAAAATTAACATCGTAGGTGAAAGTAAAACAAGGGCAGAAACGGAGACTAATTTCCATAGAAAAAAAGTTGTTTTCTGCTTTAAGAAGGAAGTTTATGGGGAAACGCGATAAAAGAAAAAAAAATGAAGAGAGGATGGTATGATAATATATGTATTAAACGATGCATGAGGAGAACTGGCACAAGTGAGGGCAGTATTTTATCAAATGTTTCAAAATGAAGAGACTAAATGTTTAACTTATTAATATAATAGACCCAGCATTCTGCTGGCCGTGTTATAAACATTAGTGTTTCGCATCAGACTACAGAACACTTTAGACACGTAGAATTTAAGGCAACTGTACTACCATGCATCATAAAGAATTGATGAGAGAATTTATTGAACGACTTAAGGAAAAAAAACTGAATTTACCCCTACTGACCTTAAATAAGCTCTTAATTACATTAACACTTTAGCAGTGCTAAGAGCATTTTGAATTAATGGAAAGTGTTTACAACAGTTTAATGAAATTCATTTGCTTCAATGCAGCAGTATCTATCCGTTCAGATACGGTGAAAACAAAAAGCTGTCTCTAAAAGGGAATAAGACAAGAAGCCAGGATTTCGCTTCAATTATTCTCATCATTTCTGTTATATTTAAAGTTTTTATTACAATAAAAAACAAGGTTGGTTAAAATAATGTAAACTTTTGCCAGTGAACTAGAAGTGGTGCAAAATGGCTTATCGGAAGCCTGCCTGAAATCACAGCTAAAAATGAACACACCATAAAGGGGCCGTTTATATATGATGTCACGCTTCTTCCCCATATATTTGACCCCCCCTCCCCCCTTTGTAACAATATGTCACACTTCAGTGGACCCCGCCCTTTTTCATATGTCTTGTAACCCTTCCCCTCCCCTTGTCACACTTTGTCACAATTTCACGAACCCCCATCCCCCCTTGAAGCGTGACATCATTTATGAATGATCCCAAAGCAAAATTAATTTTCAAAGCCGCCTATGCTGTAACATAGAAAATGAACACCTAGACATTGAAACTGATGAAGGAAAAAAGTTATGTGTATCTAGGTAGGCACATTGATTAACTATAACAGTACGAATAAAATCAGTTTTATGATACACATAGGACAGAGCTCATTTAGAAAAAGTATTAATACATTGCGAATAAACGTGTCACTTCTCAGTCAAATGAAGCCTAAATACAGCATGTTTTATGTGGTAGACATTTTAAAAGAATGTTCTGGAGAAAGAAGAATGGGACATGTCCTTTTTCTCAATAATTAATCTCGTTCATTTTTATTCTTTTATTTTTTATTTTTAATCAGCTAAATAAGCTAACAACTGAAGTTTTTAACTTTGATTAATGTTAACAACTAATAAAATAAAATCAGCGCTGAAGTTAAGAACAGAAAAAAGTGAATGAATTATCTGATGATGGAATCAATTAATGGAAAACATCAAATTCAGAAAAATATCAAATTGACGTTTTCTTTTCACAACTCTATGATGAAGAGTAGTTTGATTTACATCCTACTCGTGAAAATAGTGAATTGGCAAAATAAATTAATAGGTTGACGAAGGATCCAAAAATAGGAGTAAATGACTTGATGCTTGTTAAGTTTTTGATGAATATTGGTAGAATTGGAGAATATAGACTCTCAATAGAGATGGAGGTGTACAGTGACATGGAGTTTTATCATGTTAAGTTTATGAGAAAGGATAAAAAGGAAAATTTTCATTTCCCACACGAAAATGACTGTTGTAGTAGAGAAAAATGTGATCATAATGAAACTGGCCTAACCACAACTGATTGGAGGTTCCAATCGAGCCAATCTTATTTTTATTGCAGTTTTGACTTTTAAAAATACAGTATTCGCTATTTTTTTTTTTTTGAACCCCTGTCCCATTCCTCCCTCATCTGTGTCCTATATGTCCCTCACGTGAGAGAGGTGTGGGACAAAAATGAAAAAATGTTTAAATGAGTACATAAGTGCAAGTTATCTCTTTTTTTGTCTTTCTACTTTTTCTAACTAGCTTAAAGAACCTACTGTTGGATTCTTAAAAGCCGCATGCTTAGTAAGTCTAAACTAGTGGAATAAAAAAAAAAGTGAAATATGTCCCACTCCTCCCAACTTTACTCTACATTGTACTTTATTGCACAACTAAAGTTATAGATAATAAGACGAAATATTTTTCAAGTACTCTTAAGTCATAAATATTAGGGTGGGTCGAAAAAAGTAATGTTTTTATTTCGAAACGCTATACGGCGGAAAACTTGAATCTGGGGTAGGTAAGTAACATGGCAAATTACAAAACAAATTTTTATTGAACCCCTAGTTAGCGCATTGAACTTGAAATTTCGATATTTTTCGAAATTCAAGTCATTTTACAAGTTTTTTCGCATAAGTCAGCAATTATTATTTTTAACTGCTATAGTGAAAATCATTTATTAAAAGGGTTGAAAAGCACACAAAAAAATTAAAATCATCAAAATCTTCCAATTTGTGGAAGGCCAAAAGACTCAAAAATCGGTAAATTATCGCATTTTTGGTACATACTAACACCTTATGTGAAAGGAATAGTCCAGCATCCTGAGCTATGTGTTAATAGCCCATTTCTTTTTTTTTTATATATACTTTACACTTCATTTCATTGTAATAGAACAGCGGTAATTGTAATTTCCCAACCGGTGGTTCGCGAACCTCCAGTGGTTCCCGTGGTGTACGAAGGGGATTCGCGAATATAATATTGCAATGGCGGAATTTTTAATTGCTAAAGTACAAGAAGAAAACCAAATAATAAATTTACATACGTATTAGGACGGAGTGTAAAACTAATTTTTTAAAATAAATTGTTTTCCCAATAATGCATAACAGCTGTGGACTGGCATAGGGAGCATTCGTACAAAATTTGAAATGCGTTTATTTCTACCATTGTCTGATTTCGAAAACTTGAATCACAAAGTGGTATCGGAAGAAATTTCTTCATTAATTTAAAATTTTGTACGTATGTTTCTCCTACCACTTCCCCCCTTTTTCCTCGCTAACGCGAAGAAAAAGTCGGAAATATGAAAATTTTCCTAAATGTAAAATTTTGCATTATTTTTGGCTATTTTCTCCCATACAGGCCGTAAAGTTTAACCGAAGATATTTAATCATTTTTTTTTTTAAATTTTGTATTCCGCATTCATCAAAAAGTATTCCATCTGTTCTGCATGTTCGCAATGAAAAGTTTGAATACAAAGGAATTTTAATATTGTAATTTTCCAACTTTTGCGAATTTTGAGCAGTAAGATATTTATTGATTGAGTCAAAATTGTGTACCTATGGTTAGTTCTTATGATATGGTTAGTTCTCATGACACTCTGCTAACATTTTTTTCGCACTAACGGTAAAATAATTTTTAATTAAGATTTTTTTTACTGCTCTATTAATAGTTCAAAAAGAACATCTAATAGAAAGTAATAATTAAAAAAACATATGTATTATCTTGTAGCTGTATTTTTGCTTTGGCTCAAACTTTACAATAATTTGCAATTCCATTCTTTTTGTGATGAACTATTGTACTAAATGTAAAATAAACGTGCCAGCAAATTTTGCATTTTTGTTACCCGTTATTAAGGACTACAGAAAGGGGATCGCCGTTTTCTTTCGGATCTTAGTGGGGTTTGCAAGAAAAAACAGGCTGGGAACAACTCCACTAAATGAAATTTATTTTACAGTGTTTCGCAACCATTTTTGTAAATCATCTAGGTTTACATTTTCTTCGCTACCACAAATTGAAAGATTTTGACGATTTTAATTTTTTTGTGTGCTTTTCAACCCTTTTAATAAACGATTTTCAGTTAAAAATAATAATTGCTGACTTCTGCGAAAAAACTTATAAAATGACTTGATTTCCGAAAAAAATCGAAATTTCAAGTTCAATGCGCTAACTAAGGATTCAATAAAAATCTGTTTTTTAATTTGCATGTTACTTACCTACCCAAGAGGCAAGTTTTCCGCGGTATAGCGTTTCGAAAAAAAAAAAAACATTACTTTTTTTTGACCCACCCTAATAAATATCCGTTAAAAGCTATGAACCAAGGGAATAAGACTTTGAAGTCCACTGCCTGATTACAAGAAAATATAGGAAAAGCAGCAATAAATTTGACCCTTTGTTCAAAGGATTACGCAGTCCCTCACTCCCAAAAAAATAACATTAGTTTTTGTGCCTCTTTCCCCCTACCTTCTTTTAAAAAAGTAGACTTTTTCTGGATTTATGAGAAAAGACCAACAGGAAGTGGGTATTCTAAGCTGTTATACGCAGCAGGGAAAAAAAGGGTTACTGTGATTTAAAATATTGCATGAAAAGGATTACTGTGGAGTTATGCATGAATAAAAGAATGGCTTTCTATCTAAGTCATTCAGATTTTTTAATGAAGTAATTTACATGTTACTTCAATTATACCAAGTGAAGTTTAAAGAAATTTCTTCTTTCTGAACTTTTTTTTTTTATCTATAAACATATAACTCTGACGGCTGTTTGGTAGGAAGAGAACAATGTATTGAAGTAATAAAATAAAATTTTGAATTTGCTTATGTATGTTCTTTTAGTGACATCCAACGAGACAAAAATATTGACGATAAGAAGCTTAGAGTTAAGCTCAAATAAGATACTAACATATTCGATGACCTATATTGGATTTATTGAAATAAAGCTTTAGCAGTTTTATCTACCTTGAGTTCAGAACAATACTATATAAAGATTTCATTATACGCAGGATAAAAAACCAGTTGTAAGGATGAAAGTGGAATTATAATTAATAGATTAGGAATGTTGTGTATTTTGCGTCTTTAACGTCATCAAACTCATATTAAATTGCCATTTTAACTAGATTTACAAGAAACACCGTTTCCACTTTGATATATGTTACAAACATGCGCAGTTTGAAGCTGTTTATTTTAAGCATTTATTTTATTTTATTATTGTTATTTTTTACTGAAATGTGAATCTTGTCTATGAAAAGTGTAAAATCATCCATTCAAAAACATGTAGTGGCATAGAAATACGCCGCATTTGTTTGCAACTGGAGAACTGAAAAAAATGTTTTTGCAGAAAGTTAGACCGTTCAATTCGCAAAACAGTCACGCGGTTGGGATCAAGTGAGCTCTCATTCCTGAACCTAAAAATAACGTTTTTGATCTCTCTAATTATGCTGAGTGTTCCTCAAATCTGTTATGGACATTACTCCTTTCCTTGTCGTATAAAGTATATATCTGTTAGACCACCGTATTGGTCACTCTAGGTACCATGAGTATTTCTCAAACCTGTAGTTGCTAATACTGCTTTCTATGTCGTCTAGAGAATGGAAACATTGTTCTTCACTAAGGATAACTAGATTATGAAAGCTTTAGTGTACTTATTAGTCTAAAGTTTTATTAGTCTCAAATCTGTAGTTGCTAATACTCCTTTCTATGTCGTCTAGAGAATGGAAACATTATTCTTCACTATGGATAACTAGATTCTGAAAGCTTTAGTGTACTTATTAGTCTAAAGTTTTATTAGTCTCAAATCTGTAGTTGCTAATACTCCTTTCTATGTCGTCTAGATAATGGAAACATTATTCTTCACTAAGGATAACTAGATTCTGAAAGCTTTAGTGTACTTATCAGTCTAAAGTTTTATTAGTCTCAAATCTGTAGTTGCTAATACTCCTTTCTATGTCGTCTAGAGAATGGAAACATTATTCTTCACTAAGGATAACTAGATTCTGAAAGCTTTAGTGTACTTATTAGTTAGTGACTTATTAGTTTAAAGTTTAGACGACATGGCATCTTTCCATGTCGTCTATACTTTAGACTAATAAAGCATCGCTAAGAGCGAACTAGTCTCCAAAAGTTACATACCCCCCAGCGCAAAGAGTTGCGTTGCGCGGAAGAAGGGATAGTTTCCTTTCCACGCCAGGGATCGAGCCCGGGTCGTCTGGTCAAGAATTAGCTGCCCTGGCCGCATTGAGAGAGAACTGAATGAACAGCAACATATTTCCGCCTAATGAAAGTCACATCCAAAAAAATTTCCGTATTATAAAAATCGCCTGATTTTCAGAAATCCAATCATTTTCAAATTCGCATCATAACGATATTTGAGCCTGAAATTCCTCTATTTGCATATGATTGTACAAAAGAAATATGAAAACGCATGTGTAGTGCGATAGTTGGTTTTTCTATTAAGGTATTCGGTTTTCTTAAATTGTCGTCTTGTTTTTAAATACCTTGCTCAGCCACTAATTAATACTGTTAAATCGATACTCTTATCATTGAATTAAAATGGCTTATTTTCAAACACATCGTGCTCTCGTAATAGCTCCGAGTCAAAATGAGTTATATTTGAAAATTGCAGTTCTTATTTTAGAAGTAAACCTTTTTTCAGAAATGATTCGGTACGATCTCATTTCTGAGATACCTAAGAAAAAAGAAACAGTTGTTTCCTCATGTTTGAGTTAACATTCTATCAGAAATAGCACGTGAGCAGCAAGATTTCGTCGTCGTTGGGAACAGTATACAGCTTTCGAAGCTGGGGTTAGAACGCGGACTTATCCTCGCTGTGAGCTAATACTTTTACCACTGTCCCAGGAGGACCATCGTCCGGACAGGGATAGTTGACTTATAGCTTCAGAACGTAGCAGCTGCGCCAGAAGAAAGTTATTTATCCACTGAACCATTATGTTTTCTTGTTTAGCTGCATCCGATCCGAATCCGACCAATTAATTATCGTGTATTCCTGCTCCGAAAAGATGAACAGATAGCCTCAAATTTTTGACTCGTTCTGACACCTCGCGCGGAAGATAGTTTCTTAATTTTGTTAGAAATTACTATTGTTCAGAGGAAGTAATCGTTAAAGAAAGCCCTGTGGACGTAAAGTTGTTCTATGAATTTTTAACTTATTTCAGTAAAAAAAATGGTATTTCCCTTTCTGTAACTATAATTTCTAGCTAAATATTGGTACTTAAAATTCAGAACAGAGCTTACTCATTTCGAAGTCGAAATTACTTGGAAAAATAAGTAGGTGTATTTTCTCATGTTTAAGCATATAATTTTTGAAGTGCATACAGTTATAGACGAAACATGCATTTACAAGAACACACATAAGCTCGTTGGTCTTCTATCGTTTCATGTTCGTGCTCAGCTTAGATTTACCCACGTAATCATTTTTGCAAAAGCCCCAGTACAAGATTACTGCGGTGTTTGAATGCAAAAAAAAAACAAAACAAAAAAACAATGTTATGCTTAAGGTATTATAATTTAGCCCAGGATTTGTAATAAATGCTCATACAGATAAGCAAATATAAAATTAACACCTACATCCAAAAATAAGTGAAACAAAGATGTCATTATTTATTTTGTTCTAACTGAAATCGAAAGAAGTTCTTTCGACATTTTTTCTCTGTCACGATTTCGTTTCTGGATATTTTACAAAAATATGTTCCACCGTACATTAAAGTGCCATTAATTTAACTAATGTTGAAGGTCAGCCAATTTTTTCCTGAAATTGTTAAGTGTGTATTTGCTACTGCCATGTTGCTGAGCCTTTAACAGAAGTAGCAAGTTAATAAGATAAATGCAGAAGATGATAGACAGCTTAAATAATCGCGCCTGTTTTTTATCACTTAACACAAGCATAATATATGGGATGTTTGGAATATATAAATACACACACACACACACACACACACACACACAAATATATATATATATATATATATATATATATATATATATATATTACGTACCACATTAGATTATAAAGTATAGAATTAGGACAGTAGATAAAACATAGGCGAACAATCTAAATTATATGATCCCTGTATAAAAAAAAATGATTTTGCTATGGTTAGATTCACAAAGTAAAAGAGTTATGCAGTATATTGATCAAACATACCGCAAAGTTGTATTTTCAGAATTTGAAATATATTTATTTATACTTTTTATTAATTTATTATTTTTTAATTATTTTTATTTTTTAAAGACAAAGTAGTATGCTTAATCAATTTCTTTTTCCTAAAAAGATTATAAAAGTGTCGTAGTTGAGAATGATTGAGGATAACTTTCAGAGCTACAACTGATATGTTTGTCTTTGATTTTTCATGTTTTGAATACATTTGCTAGGCTTTTTTTTTTCTTTTTTTCCTTCAAATATACTGGTACCTATTATATATATTTATATATATATATATATAAATATACTCATGTTTGTTTTTCGCAAATAAGTTCCAATTGTTACAACTCTGTATTAATTTAACTATTTTATACTAAAATGTAAGTTAACTGTTATATTTTTTATAACAGTTAACTTACTTACATATAAGCAAAACCAAATTTTATGTTCCTTTTTTCGGAAAAGTACTCAATTTTTTTAATTCAGATAAAATTACAACAAATAGTTGTAATTTTATCTGAATTAACAAAATTGAGTACTTTTCCAAAAAAGGAACATAAAATTTGGTTTTGCTTACAAAATAATGTGCACAACTGCATCGGAGAGTAATAAATTGATCAAAAGCGCTATAGCACTTTTATAAAAGATCGTAAATGTTTCTACAAATTACAGGGTTGTTATTCTTATGTTCATATTGTTATTATTCTTAAGAAATAAACTGGAATTATTAGGAATGCTATTTAATAAACTAAAATGAACAGATAAATTACGTACTTTGAATACCTTATGTAATTATTATGTGTGGGATCAAGTATCCTTTGGTATGGGAATGCATGATCTCTTTCGAAAAATATAAAAAAAGTATATTTCACTAAAATTTTTAGTTTTCAAGCAAAAAAATAAAATAAATAAGAGATAAAATAAAATATAATACAGTCTGGAGAGATGAAAAAATTGCCATTGCTTTTGTCAAAAATGTCTGGAAACTGATAATTTACAGGGGAGAAAATTTTTTTAAAACCAAAGTGAGTATCAGGCATTCAATTTCCCCCCTATATATATATATATATATATATATATATATATATATCATTTTTTACGATTTCTTATATACAGCCTCATTTCCTGGTAAATATAGTGAACAAGTTTATAATGCAGTTTTTTAGTATGAGCAGGAGTTCCTCAAATTACACAACGCTTTGCACAACTTCTTTTAGACGTTTTTATCAGCTTATGAGAATTTCGTATAAATCACATCAGTAGCTTAAAACAACTGTTTTATACTTTCCTTGCTGTAGGTTGAAATTTCACAAGCCGAATTAATTTGGCTTCTAAAAAGTAATTGTGAGAAATTCGTCTATAAAATACCTTAATATATATAAATCTAAACTTCCTATATGTTGAGCACAAGAGTTCGTTTTCGGCGATGATTCTTCATTCTTATATCATATAGCAATTATAACTATGACTATTTTTGGTGATTTATGTGTGGCGTTTCTAGTAGATAGTGTTTCTTGGCCGTTATGAAATCATGATCATTAAAGATGCACTATATCATTTTACCAATTTTGCTCTAACGCAGCGTTTTACTTAATGGGGTAAAGAAATGTTTTTTTTTTTTTGCACGCAAGATTTGACAAATATAAATTGCAAAGAAGCTAAAGTACAAGTTTATTGGTACATCCGATAAACGCAATTTGGATTTCAAGCGCTTAAAAACGGCATTATTTTTAAAATGTCAAATTGCTTTTAGTATTGCTCTAATTAAAATCATTCCTTCTTTTTCAAAAATATGTTTTAGAGAAGAATTTTAAGAGTCTTGAAACAAATGAATAATGTGGTTATCTTATGAGTGTGGTCAGAAATAAATAGATAAAAAGTGTTGCTTCATTTACTTATTTTGCTTTCACTACTACATTAATGTAACCAATTATTTTCCTGGAATTCTATGAATAGAAACTCAGAAAGCATTAATTGCAAGTTGACTTAGTTAATAAATTATTGCGTACATTTAATAAAAGAAATTTCATATGCGTGTTCAAAATTATCGTAGCATTTTTCTCTGCTTTAAATATTAGATTAATCTAATTTGTAAAAATATTACATTTTATTGAGCAATTTTTTTAGACAGACATAAGACTAAAATCTATTATTCTTTCATTTTCCACACACACACACGCACATGTTTACTTCTTTCTCTCACCAAAAACAAGGCACGATTATAAAAGTGTACAATCTCTAAACGAAGGTTGAGATTAGAACAGGGGTTTCCAACCTTTTTGCACCAAACGAGCACATACCAGAATATCGGTCGAATGGCGGGCCCCATTTATTTTTTCAAGATAAATTTACAGTTCATGGACATAGTTAATAATACACACCATATAATGCTAAAAAAATTTAATTTCAAAGATTAATTTAACACATGGATATAATTAGTATTAACTAGCTGATCCCCGCAGAACATCTGCAGACTATAAGTTCAACAATCAAACTTAACATGACAATGATCTATCGATACAATCAAACTCAGGTGTTTTCACTGCAAAGAATAGGCAATTTACCATTTTAAAATCGCAGAAAACGCTTTAAACTTCTAAAGGGTTAAAAAGAGATCGCTAGATATAAACATGAGAATGATCGTTCGATAAAAACAAACTAAAGTGACGCCACTCCAAAGAATCGGAAATTCAAAATTAAGTTATGAATGGAAATACTTTTTAAATAGAAATAAATTTGTTAATGTCCGTAAGTTACGATAATAAATACAAAAAATTATGTTACTTTACTTCATTAAACAAATTTTAAAATTGTTTTAGCATAATTAACTTTTGCATGATGTCAGTATCGTATCGTATCGCAAAATTTAATCGCAACTGGCCCACGTTAAGTGAAATATATATATATATATATAGATAGATATTCTTGTTTAAAATAAATGATTACTAAAGGGCTTGCTAAACATACGAAGTATAAAAATTATTTCTAAAATATATAAAATATAGTCAATGTGATCAATGTGCATTTCACTGACCAGCGCTTTATAATTGGGAGACTATGATGATATTCCTGCTCGCAAGCAATCGTCAAGGTGTTCATCTGTAAGTCGTAATCTATATTTTGATTTTATGATATTCATTGTCATTTATCATTATAGGGTTATTCATAGTTATATGGCCCTTTATTCATATACTCTAGATTCTAAATGTTCTCTAGTTTAAAATGGACAACTGAAATATTTTGTCGTTGGACACAAGCAACGGGCGCACCAAGACCGATCAACGGGCGCCATGGTGCCCGCGGGAATAGGGTTGGGGACCCCTGGATTAGAATTTAAACTAGGGCGAGGGTGACTATTTTTTTTTTTAAATTCCCAATGGCAGCTTTATTGAACAGTAGTTACAGCGCAACAAGAAAGAATGGAATACAAAAAAAAAAAAGCTTCTAAACAAAATACAGTAACTTGAGCCCATTAAGTTAACAGTTCTCGGGATTCCCAATATCGCTCGGCTTGACAGGACTTGCGCAGAGCAGGACAGTGCATAATATGGGCGGCATACATTTTCTCCCCAAGGTTGCAAAGTGTGCAGATGGGAGACGGAGCAATGTTAACATGATTGTAAAAACATCAACATCTCTCTCAACCAGAGTCTGCACTATCTCTTGGAGCTTGAGTTGGGACGATACTAAAGAAGCGTGAGACATAAATGCCAAAATTGTAGATCTTTTAGCCACAAAAGTGTTACCAGGGTGCATCACGAAGAGGTAGATCTACTGTGCACCCCTGACGCAGTAGATCTACCTCCTCGAGTGACTAAAATATGATACTTAAGGTTATTCTGTCCAGTAACTCTGTGACAAATAAAAAGACAAGTAGTCATCAAGTAATATTTAATTTAGTTTATAATCTTATCGTTTATTATGAATCGGTCAACACCAGCCCACACATCATGAGCACGTGTGTTACCATTCATTGGACTTTATCTACTCTTCTTCAATTATCGAAAATCCCGTTTTGTCATACAACCTCATTGTGCCTCCACATTTTCCCCTATAAATACCTTTGAAATACAATGTATACTTTTATGCAGTAAATGAATGTAGTATGAACAAAATTGTAACGCGTAAACATGGGATTTAATATTGCATGTTTTTATGTTGTGACTTCTTTTGTTACTCTACTAATGTACAAATGCATGGTATTGGAAAAAGAAAAAAAAATCCTTGTACCAAAAGCATTAAATATATAACGTTTTACATAATTGGCTACATTAGGTACTGAATACTAAATATCATTCATAAAACATGTCCTCCAATTACTATCGATAGCGTAAGCGAGACTAAAAATATATATACATACAACACACACAAATTCAGGCAAGTGTAAAGAGCTATCTTGAACTTCTGAGTGGAAACAGCTCTGAATAAATAAACTTTTTACAGATAAGAATAGTGGTCGAATTGTTTTATTTTCTTTCTTCCATTGAGCCTATTTAACCACATTTTTGTTTCTTCTTTGAAAACTACTCGAAATGTTTCTTGATCTGTGTCTGAAAATTTAAATCCTAAGGGATATCCGGATGTTGAGGCCGTCTAAATAAGTCACATATAACTAGCTTTAGGCATAAAAAGTTGGGGAAACTTTACTTTTTGTGTCAAGCGTAGTCACGCGACGCAAATTGAATTTGATTCTGCATATCAAAGTAAAATATCCGTTGCGAAGGTGCAGATTTCAATAAGTTTCTCAAAAATACATATAACTTCAAAAAAGTTTATAGAAAAGAATTTCGTGAAGTCAGATGAAAAGAAGAAATGCAATTATTTTCTGTTTGGAATCCATATATCGTTGGCAGAAAATTTACTAGTTTTCCCTATCTATTTTTTCTGAAATTGTATTTGAAATGAATGTTTTCTTAGTTTAGGGATTATTTTTTTAAAATTTACCCTGAGCTGGAAAAACAATTCGATTTCTTAACTTATTTCTAATAATAGAAGGCTCAGTTTTCAAATTCCATTTTCTTATATTCAAAAACTTAAAATAAAAATAAAATAAAATAAATAATAATTACTTCGCTGAAGTTATAGAACAAACGTCAGTTCTCTGTTAACCCTTATTCTCATAAAATAGCATATATGCTACCTGGGGTTTTCCCCTACTTTCTATTTTTTAAGTGACGTCAGCGCGTATGTTGCATTGTTATTTGCTAGAGGAACAGCATAGAAGCTTCGTTCAGAGTGAAAAGTTTGTACAAAGAGTAAATTATTTAAGTTTTAGTGGAAGGTAACTTGTTGGTTTGTTGTTTTGTGCATCATGTCTCGTGGTCTGTACAAGGTAAGTTCATTGAATTATTTTTCATATTAATTTTGATTTTTTTTTATTTTGAAAAATATTTTTCACATTTCTTATGTTCTGTAGTTTTAAAGAATTGTTTAAGTTGTTTGATTACCACTGTTTTTGAAAAAATACAAGCTAAAAACTGAAGGTTGCATATATGCTACTTCATGAAATTAGGGTAGTTGTTGACATGATCAGTTGTTACTAACACTTGAATATATATTTTTTTAAATTTTACCTAATTGTTATTTTACAATAAGATTTTTTTTATTTCTTACGTGGATGTTCACTTGATTTAGGATTTCCCATCTAGAGGACAATTATTATTGTCTCTCGTTCCTCAATCTGGGGCAATTTCTGAGGAAGAGGAAGATGTTGATGAAGAAATTCCTGGACAAATAACTACATTTAGAGGTAGATAATTTTTTTGACAAATATGCTGATTACATCAATGTAGAAGAAATAGAGGAACTGGTATTGCTTTGAGCAAGCACATCATTAAATATGAGAATATTGTATTGCATATAGATGTATATTGTTGAATATTGTATTATATATAGATGTTATATTTTTGTTTTTGTTTCATTGACATTTATATTTTGTAAAAAAAAATTCATTAAAATAATATTTATACGTAGCATATTTTTTTTTTTTTTTTGACTTATACTGCCTTTATCATGTAACACATACAAAAAGCCTCATGAACCAGTGACCTCAATCTCATGCAGTAGCATATATGCTACATTTTATAAAACTCTAATTAATTTCTGAACTAATTAGGTTAGAAAGGTTATGATACTAAATAATCTTTATTTTAGCTGTGAAAATACAGAAAAAAATTAAAAATTAAAAAAAAAAAAATTAAAAATTAGAGGGTCATGAGAATAGGGGTTAACTTTTCCTTAGTGTACTAAATTATATGCATCGCGGGTGTTTTATCGAACTTAAGTGGGAAAACTCCATTATATTGTTTCATTACGTAACAATAAATTTTTCCATAACAAAACGAGCCTAATTTTCCGGTAACCAACATCAAAAGTATATATTTCTCATTTTGCTTACCTACTAAATTGTTCCATATAAATACCTTTTCAACGGTCAACACGTTTAATAAACACATCAGTCCATACGAATCCCCGATGCTGTTTAACGGCCCTAAATAGCTGCAAAACTAAATGTAAATCATAATATGAAAAATGTTTTATATCCAAAGGCATAAAACAAATACAAATTTGTAAAACTATTTTCCAAGTTAAGCTTTATCATTAGTGAGTATTCATCAATATATTTCTGTATTTTTTTAAGCTTTTTAACTTTAATTACTACTCAGCTAACACAACGACACACCGAATAAATAAAATAATGAAACTCTACTTTATTTTTCAGTTGATTGAATGGGAAATTGTGTAAGACAAGAGTTTTGTACTTTGAGAAAAACGGCATTTTGCTGTTACGATATTGAAAAAGAAAAAATAATAATAATGGTGCCATATCTTGATAAATAGTTAAAGTATAAGTATTATTAAATTTACTGTAAATAAAGGTGGATTATGACATGCCATTGAAAATTGAGTTAACTACATTAAAAAAAAACACTTACACCAGAATGTTTCTTATTTCCTCACTTGTTTACATTTCTATGAAATTGAAACGTACAATGCATTAGCATACACTTAAAAATTTCATCATGGAATTACGGTTAAATGTTAAATAGCCGGCAGCAGTCTGTCCATCTAATTAACCGTTAAATTTGTGGTTTGGAACATTTTTGTATCTTTACGGGTTCTAAACCCTGTCTAATCCAGCTTGGTTAAAAAGCCGTAAATACAAAAGTTTACGGTTTCAGAACCATTTAGCAGCACTAAAGATAACATACGGCAGGCTATGGTAATTAACTGTATGCATAGAATCTTCGAGGCGTAGAAACCATTCATAACTATTATATTGTGGCGGACAACGAGGTGCGAGGACACGGTGGAGCAGGAGGTCTGCCGGAGAAGGGGATAGAACCTCGGACTCTACGGTGGAAAGCCAGTACTTCCATGCTTTGCCAAGAGGTACCTGCGGTATGTCCAAGATTTTGAGAAGTTTTTGTTTTATTCTGAGAAAGTTAAAAATAAATATAAAAAATAAATAAATAAATGGTATATGTTTCCACAACCAGTTTTTATGACCCTATTACTAACTTCATCTTCTCTTCATTTTCCCCCTTCAGATAAAAAAGGAACTATACAATATTATGCGGTGGACTTCACACTTCTTTGATCCACAACCAAGATGGACGCCCGATTCTTATTAACTACGAGACCTAGATAGCGCTCGTAAATTACGGTTAATTAATAAACGTTCTTTAGGAGAAACAGATAATAAACGATTTTTTTTTACAATCAGCGGTTTGAGTACCATCTTTTTAACGGTTATTCGACTGTTGTAATTAAATATAGTAAAATAACAATCAAATAAATTGTTACATTACTATTTTTTAACGAAAATTTTTAACAGTGTATATACTAGGATTTATTGATGTTATCATCTACATCTTTTTTATTGTAGCCAATTTTGTGCATCATTAAAACATATTTTAAAAATTAAACTGATATTAATTGAAAAAAAAAACCTTGAAGCCTAAATACAGCACAGTTGTATCATCTTTTCATAGTTACAAGGTGTATTCGCGTTGTTAAACGAATAACCGAACATTTCACGCTATAAATAGTCCTTTGGTAAGACTTAAGGGAAGGGCGTTGGTAAGAGGAAATGAAATTACATTTAGGTCTACACGACATTAGTACTTGTATCAGCCATATTAACTAACTGCTTATGCGCACCGTAACTGAAAACATTATTAAAACAGATTGGTAAATGCTCTAAACATCAATCGCCTTTATTGAATCCGATGGTGTCATGTATCCAGAAACAGTTCAAAGCCACTCCATTCTCATGCATAAAGCGGCATATTCATTCGGACCTAATTAGGCTACTGCGACAGACATAAGAGTAAATGTGTAATATTAGTGTCTCTCATTTGCAGATGGTTTACGTGGCTTCTAAAATTTGATTATTCTGTTTATTTATTTTGTGCAGATGGACATCCTATTTAGCAGACTTGAGACTGTGAGTATGAAGCAAATGATAAATTGCGGCTAAATGTTTTTTTTTTCATGTTTAATTAAGAAACAATACAAAATAATTTTTACCATGAACAAACTTCGGTACGTTTTATAAACATATCTTATCTATTTTATAAGCCAATAAAAATATTAATCCACCCTAAACTTTAAGCAAAGCTTTTTTGGGCAAAATTATTTATCTTCGTTAAGAAGTTCATAGTTCCTATTTTCACCCAAAATTTCGGGCCTCAACAAAGAAAATATTTTAGATAATTTTAATCAATTTTTCAAAACTGCTTAAATCATTAACTCATTAGAGAACATTATAAGACTAAATATTCACAAAGTACTAGACTGTAGATTTAAATTTAGCGTTGAAATTATTCGAACATTAGCTAAAATATTTTAATTAACTCTTAAAATTCGAATGATTCAGTCCGGTTTTGTAGATATTTCACTTTTATTTATGTTACAAACAGTTGACGTATTTATACGGGAATTGTCTATCTGTTTTAAGACATGCTTTTGAAGCTTGATACATCTTACATTTTTACTCTTTTTTGCAGTTTTTGGGTGCTTTAATTTCGAACAATTACGAAGATTTTCTTCTGTTACTCATATTTGTACGTATGAATGACTAAATTATATCAATGATGATTGAAATTAAGTAAAACTACAGATAAATGTAATAAAGAAATACGGTGAAATAAAATCAAAACTACATATCATAATAAGTCTATAAGTAAAAACTTTACGAATGATGAATTATTTTCTTTACAGGAATTTTTATCACAATTACTATGCTTATAGAAGAACGAGAGAACAAGAAGTTCCGTCTAGAACTATACGAGCCTAGTTTCACGTGTGCCAACATAAAATGTGTAAATATAGCTATTTTCCTCTTTTTTACTCGTTTTGATTTAATTGTTCATTATTTCAAAATTTAAAATACATCTTTTAAACTGTTAATATACTTAATATTGTAACACATAATAAATTAATTTGAATAGAAAATAAGAGTACTTTATACCCTGCAATCTTTTTATTTCACAAAAGGGGGGGATCTGATTTTTAATCGTTACCAAAAGGAAGCAGATGTTAATACTAAAAATTAAACATAAAAAAATCATCTTTGTTACAATTTTCATCAGAAAATCGTCTGCGCACATTTATTTTATGTGAAAAATAAAGCGCTTCTTTGTTTTCAATTTTCATCGATTACTTCGACTTTCATTAATGTTAAGTATACGAAAAAAATCAAGTTCAATTTTCAGTCATTTTTTTTTCATTTTTTAAGTTTACTCATTCATTCATTTCCTCCTTCATTCACGTATTTATTCATTTATTAGTTAATTTTTCATGCGTACACTTTAAGAATATTTATTCATAAATATTCTTAAAATAAAAATAAAAAAATGTCATGGTCAAAACATGTGGGACTGAAATCCGAGATCTTTCGAACGCATTTTTTTTCTGAAATGTTTTCAATTGAACAATCCCCTCAAAAGTTATGGGGTTGAGGCAGACCGACAGACCGACAGACACACATTTTTCTCAACACAAAACCCCTACTTTCAATATTTTGTAATTTCAATGTTCATTTACTTTGTTTTTGCCTTATTTAGTCTTTAATGATATTTTTAAGCTACCCTGAGCCCTCTTTCTTACTTTTTTCTTTTTAACTTTTACGGGAGTGTAGGTTAGAAAGGAAAGCAAATAAAATACGTTTTAAGCAGTTTATGTTCCACGCAAGTGTTCATCCAGTATTTTGATTGCTCAACGCACTAGTTTCGCAAGTTTAAAATGATGACATTAAACGGTTCTATACTTTGGAAAATCTTTTAAAACTTTTTTTTTTCCTGTGGCAAAAATCGCAACAATAATGTACGCAAAGTACTGCAATAAAACAGTACAAACTTTCTTTAGAACAATATGGTTAATGCTTTTCAGAAATTTACTTCATGAGCAGTCTTCCTTTAAACATGGGTACTTAATTTACTAACGCATTTCCTTCTTTATGAAAATAAAGTTCAACTAACAAAGAATGATAATACAAAAAAAAAAAAATCTGTCAATGAAAATGCGGTCTATTAGTGTTCTTAAAAGAAAATATTTAAAACATATTATCCAAACCTTAAGTATTTGCAAGAAAGATAAGCAAAGATAATACTTTCGGTGTTTTTTTTATTAAGTATTTACTCTGAGTATTTTATGAACGATTTTAGGTTAATGTACCGTGGTAAATGGTTTTATCTACCATAATTTCGCTTCATTTCCCAAAAAAGAAAGGAATTCAATTACATTTCTTAGTATCAGTTTCAAATGTCAAACAGTGTGGAAGGATTTACTAAGAAAACAATTAGGAGCATATGGTATGAAATTCTTCCTTTTATGAAAATTAAAATAATTTTAAAAAAAAGTTGATTTATTACTAAAACACTAGAGTTACTATTGTAGGCAGTAAACATTTTAGTTTAGCATTCAAATCAATTGTTAGAGGTACTAAATATAGCAATTGTTAGAGACAATAAATACAGCAATTTCTGGAGATGTAAACAAGCATTTATATTTCTCAGTGTTGAATATGAATACTTTTTCACAACTGGTTAGATGCAAAATTTTAAACTATAGTTTCGTTTACTTTCTATCTCTTAATTATTATTTTTCTATAAGTGTTCCTTTTTTGATAAACATTAAACATTTTACAGAAGAACATTGAAACATATACACTAATTCAGATGTGGTAAACTTTAGTAAATTCAACAGTTAGAAATTTCATAATATTTTTTCTCTGTTTTTTAAATTATTTTTTTAATGTTATTTATTAATGAATAACTGAAATATTTTTTCTCATTTATTTCTAATACGCAACTAACGTAATAAAATAATCTTATTTCTTAGGGAATTCCTACATTAAATTATACTTTTTTTTTTCTTTACACGACTGCTTAAAGTTTCGCTGCAACCTATAACAAGCTGTCATTTGTAAGCATAATGTTTCTCCCATGAAGGAACACTTTGAGCTTAATAATGATAAGTAAGTATGTGGTTGAAAATGCCTTAATAAATTGTGTATCCACATATCTAACTCGCTTTAAATATTGGTAATACTTTTTTAAAGTCTTTAGTACTTTTTCGCTTTTATGTCAAACGTTCTCATAAATTTTCTTCTGCCACAATTCGTCCGTTTAATTACGACATTTTTTATCTACGCAGCTTAAAGTGAACTGTGTTTTTTTTTTCTTCTTCAAAAAATTGTCTAATTGAGGAAAATAACAGTGGTACTGAAGTTTCCTATCAAAGTTCTTTAATATTATTATTATTATTATTATTATTATTCCATTTAATTAAGAAACTATTTTTTTCATTACATACTTTTGGTGCTTTAGGCTCATCTTTTATTTATTTAGTTATCATCTTTAATTTTTTTAAAGATAATTTTATTTATTTTTATCATCAGTTTTCATTTTGTTTCGTTTTTGATTTTACATAAACTTAGCTATAAGTTACACTATTGGATAACATTTGGGACAAAATACTTAATGTTTTTCTTTATTTTGAAAATGAAGTAAACAAATGATTTAAATCGATGAACATATAGATAAAATGGTAATATGATAGTTTAAAATGCATTCCTGATAAATGTTCTTTCCCTGAAAAAACGATTCCTACATTTATCTATATCCATTTTCCAATGTATGCGTTCATTATATATAATGATAATAGCGTTCAAATGATATCTAGATGTATTTTTGTCTCTCATTTAGTTTCAGAATTCGATTAAAAAATAAAAAGAAGATAATTTGTTCCTCTGAAGAAAGGAAATTCTCTCATTCCATTCTGAATTTTCCGTGGACATTTGAATGTTTAAATTTCGGAATTAATTTTAAACTTTGATTAATTTGTTTTTTTTTTTTTTTTTTTTTTTTTTTTTTTACAAAATATGTTAAATTTTGATACTTGTGTTTTAAATATCTAATGTTAAACTGTTTTTATAAAAAGAAGTTTAAAGCAATGCATTTTTGATGATTACTACAATAGATGAAACGTTTAAGTCCCAGACTTCATTTAAATGAGAAAGGATAGCTATTGAAATTACAAAAGCAAATATTTAATTCCTGTTGAAACTTTTTAACTGAAGTAAAAGTACTTTAAAAATATGTTTTTCAAAAAATTATTAATTTATTAACAGAAAATGATGAACTTACTGTTCTGCAAAACTTAACCATTTTTTATAAAAAAAATAAGTAAACACATTCGACAAAATAAATAACAAAAAAAAAAAAAAAAAAAAACACATGTTTAAACATACCAAACTAATGCGTAAATTCAAGTTGAAAGTTTGGATCAATGCATTTTTTTATGGATAATTTTACTACCGTAGATGGAACGTTTGAATCCTAGACTTTATTTAAATGGGAAATGATACCCATTAAAAGTACAGAAGTAAAAATTTAATTCTTGTGAAAAAAATGAAGGTAAAATACGTTTAAAAAGATATGTCTTTAAAAAAATGTAATTGTTCGTTAAAAGAAAAGAATGAACTTTCTAAAAGATTTTTTAAAAGTAAAATGAGTATAAAAACATCCTACAAAATAAATAACGAAAAAATAGCTAAAGTTTTAAACATGCCACACAAATGCATACATTCAAGTTTAAAATGTATATTAATAGATTAAGAAGTCATTTATATGTATTACCGCGATCTCCTCCATGTTCGTACGTAAGACTAATGAATCTAATATCCGTTTGCTCGTTTTAGGAAAGGAATAGCTTTGTCTTCATGAAACCTAACAGGATTACCTTCTGTCCTGCGTACTTACTCGTCACGTACTTTTGTAACGGTATTATCACTACACAACTGTTCGCAGAAACTCATCGCTACAGTGCGCAAAGAATTAAATCCAATTTAAAGGGACTTAAGCTCCGACGAAGAACGTAACATATCGTCCAGTTCCTAATTGTGGTAATTTTACTGTCCAAATACCACATCAGGAGGATCTTCGTTGTTAGGTACATTAAACAGAAAGCCGTAACTAATTTGAACCACTCTTATAAATTTATATTCTACTGCTCACAAATTGTACTATGATATTTCAATCGAACTTGATCGTTTCAAGCTCCTACGAGTTAGCCGTAGTATACTTGCAATTTCTAAGTTCTTTTGCAAAAAAAGTGTAAAGAGTTTAAATGTTTAAAGCACATACTAATTCGAGTATCAGACTATTTTAGCTAATTCACTACATGACCTTGCTGTATTTATCTTTCCTAACATTAAAAAAATAGCTTTAGATTATAGTACGATTTATTTTTTTAAACATTGTACGGTTTCTGAGGTAGTGTGCTTAATGTACTTCATGCCTATGGACAGAGCAGGCAATTTTGTAACGTTTCATTTTCCGAATTAGTAAAAAAGAAAATAGCTAGATCATTTGTGAATGAAATTATATCTGAGTTGCAATTTTTTTTTTTCATGTTATTGACTTAGTTTTTTTCTAATTTTCATCAATTAAAAAAAAAAAAATACGAGAAAAAAAATCAATACATAAATTAAAGAAATAAATAATAATTATAATATTAATACTAAGCTAGCACATTCAAATTAATACATATGTCAAATCAATAACTCATAAAATGATATTTCAAACTATATTTGAAAAAAAAAATGTCTATTTTTGAACAAAACTCACACTGTTAGAAATTTCATCATGAAATTACGGTTAAATAGCCGGTAGCAGTCTGCCCATCTAATTCACCGTTAAATTTACGGTTTGTAACATTTTTCTATCTTTACGGGACATAAATCATTTCCAATCAGCTTGGTTAAAAAGCCGTAAAACAAAAGTTTACTGTTTCATAACTGTAAATGTAAGTTTTTACGGTTTTTGAGCCATTTCGAGGCGTAGAATCTTTGAGGCGAAGAAACCGTAAACCAAGCGTGCGGGAATCGAACCCCGGGTGTATGGCGTACCAACCTTGTGCTCTAACCATTCGGCCATTTATCCCACGGAAAGCAGCCGTTTATTTATCAATAAATCTTTTCCAACAATCTAACTGCATTAAAATTGAGATTTCAGTTTTTGATTGTATCCAAAATCATTTTTGGTCTAAATTTACTGTATATTGACGAAAATCATTTTATTTGCTGCAAAAATTAAAATACAAACAAGCTTCAGCAGCTCAAATTATGGGTTTGCTCATTCAAAACAGTTCGAGAATCCGATGTCCAATTTTTGATTTACGTGCGTATGTGTTTCTATTTCGTAACCACTGCTTAAGCCACTTTTTTTTCTTCTTTTTTATATACACAAGCAGATTTGAACTGATAAATCTTTATTCATATTTTACAAAGAAGTACGACGGTAAGGTTCCACAACCAAGATGGACGCCCGATTCTTATTGACTACGAGACCTACTGGCTCTTGTAAATGACGGTTAGTTAAACGTTATTTAGGAGAAACAGAAAATAAACAAATTTTTTCACAGTCAGCGGTTTGAGTACCATCTTTTTAATGGTTATTCAACTGTTGTAATTAAATATGGCAAAATAACAATCAATTAAATGGTTATATTACTATTTTCTTACAGAAATGTTTACCAGTGCATTAATACTTTTACATTAATCGTTACCACGAAAACACACTTATTATTATTACGTCTTAATTATTTTAAATTCTTATGCCTTAAATTATTTCTTTTGAAACGGTTATTAGGAGGCTAAATAAGATTAAATTAGCCATCATGGTGGATAAAGGATTGGTGTGGTGCTATTTCGTTATCACAAAATGCACCGTTAAATTATTATAATGAAAATTAATAGACATCTATAAAATACTTTAGCGAAATAAGAGTGTATTCACACTAATGATCACGGCGACATTTTGCGTCTGTCGCAATGGTCAAATGCGCGATGGTAAAGAAACCAAAAGCAACGATTAATATGTTCCAAGTAACATGATTGCGCAATCAACAGATCACAGTGATCTCACTTTAAAGGACGGAAACAATTCTAATCAGTCAATACGAGCGTTTGGGTATTAAATTATGGAGCACAAATGCCGCAAAGGTCTATGACAGTGGTTCCTTAAAATATAGAAGTACAAAATGTGAAACATTAGTAACATATTTAGTATTATAAAAGTGTATAACTCCAGCTTCTACATTAACATGCGTTATTTGTAAGGAATATACAATATCCTGTGATCGCACATTAAACCTGGTAATTAAATATGAATAAAGTCGGAAGTTCCAAAGCTGCATAAAATACCCAGTGTGCACCACCTTTTGTATTTATGTAAAATCACTGCTTAGAAGTCAAGGAAATAAGTAAAAATATCTGTATAACAGTTTAGTCAATTTCTGCCTCGTTGAGAAAATAAAATGGAATCATGTCACATCAGGGCCATAAAATCATCCCTTATTTCATGCTTCTCAGAAGCACTGCTGGATGGATTCATGGAATATAACACAATTAGGTGAGTATTTGTTTTATTATTGTTATTATTTACAGTGTTGTTCAATGTGCAAGCATATACGAAATGAGTGATTCCAGTAAATATCATCACTGAATAAAATAAACAGGCCAATATCCGTTTGATCCTCATGTTTTCAATGAAGTAATTTTTCTTCGATCCTCCGACATGATCCTACATGAACTGTAAACCGATCTTACAAATAAATTCTTGCATGAGAAGCCGAATTATGATAGATATCAAATATATGAGGGAAAAAACAGAAACATTTGATACAGCCTCAGATATAAATCTCCAACATATTCCTCTACTGAACACATTCGTAGTTTTCTAAACGCTAAACCTAGAAGAAAAAAATGTGAAGGACTAAGGGAGATCTCTGATTGTGACACATGCCAGAGAAAAATGAAGACATGCAGTAAAGAGAACGAACAGCAACTACACGAATTTCTTTGAAGACAGGCATTAATATCCTCCGATGTACTCTTTTCGAGTTGATATTAAGAAGATTTTTTAAAACACTGTAACATATCAACAATCTTTTCTTCATTTTAAGTAAAAAAGAATTTTCGAAAGAAATAAAAATAAAAAAAAAGTTTTTTGCAGCATGAAAAATTAGGTATTAATCAAAATAAGTTTCAGTCTTTGAATTTGACAATATTTCATGCTTCTGAAATGAAGAAATTTGCTAAATCAGTACGCATCATGAAGCTGAAATGAATAAAAGTATTTTCTGCTGAATAAAGAAATCAACACCATGAAGTTTCGTTCAAATGAAATCATGTTCACATGAATCTCCTCAATTTTATGAATTATGTATTGTATTCAATTAAAATAAACTAGGTTCCTCATGATAAATAAATTTGCGCTGAAATTTCGTATGTATTTCTGAGTTGAATAAAGCAATAAAGAATCGAATGTCCTTCAAAAAATTTACTTTAGAAATAAGCGTAAATGATTTCAGTAGAAAATTTCAGATTGATTTATGTGAGACTAAGAAATAAAAATACTAATCATTTCAATAAAAATTGGAATACAATTTTCATCAGCATTTTTACTAATCCTAATTTCATTCAATAATGGTTGGTTGGAATTATATTTTTCTGGTTTGTCTAATGTTTTGAAAAATTCAATCTATTAACAATATAAAACGAGCCGAATTACTAAAGGTAGTAAAAATCTTTAGATTTTAACAAATTTTATTCTTTTAATTAACGAAATATTTGGAAAATAAGCAAACAGATTAGTAAGGATCCCGGAGGCAAAACAAATTTAAGAATTATGCGGCATGTTAAAGATCCCTTGAGTATACGTTTGGAGTGGGTGCTATCGACTAAGTTAAATTCCTGGTGCAGTTTGCATCAATTAGAGCGCTCTTATGATGAAAAAAGTAACTTAACAAAAAATATAAAATTCTTTAAAACATTTAATCTGTCAGGCATAGCGGTTACTCGCGATGTTTCTGCGAATTGACGCTAGTGCGTTCAACTCATCCGGATAGCAGCCATCATTACTGAGATAAAATAGGTTAATTCTCCACAAGAGCCTTGCTGAGCTATTTATAATTTCATAATCGTTTGACTCTCTTATCTACGGTACGCACTTTTAATTTGTTAGCATAAGTAATTTAACTTTTCTGTCACTAAAATTTTCCGTCGACCTTAGAAAAGAGCATGTTTTATGCTTTAAAAATACTTGCCAAAACAATAGGTTAAGCTACTGGTTTTACACGTATCGGTGCATTGGTGTACTGGCGTCGGGATGTGTGCAGAATAACCACGGCTTTGTTTGTCTGTGAACTTTGTACATATTCCAAATAAATGTTACGTCAACATATTTTATGTCAATCCTATGACTATGTTATGTGTAGCAAAATGCAGTATACATTAATGCCAGCAAAACTTTCTTTTAGGCTAATATTATTTACGCCAGGGCTCGAAAAATCCTGAAAATTTCACATGCCCTGCAAGGCATGTTTGTATAAAAAATACTTGCCCGAACCAAATTTTTACATACCCAGAAATTGTTTTGTTGCATATTAATAGAAACATTTGTATTTGTCGTATAGGATTAATCAGACAAAAAAATTAAGTTAACAGCTTTATATCTGAATCAAGAATTATTTTAACGTCAATCTAAATTATCAAAAAATTACATTACAAATAAATATTACGTAATAAGTCTTCTTCGAAATAATAAAGTTTTGGAAAGAAATATTTGATTAAAAAACGACATGCCCTGCCGGACATGTAAGGGTGGAAGATCGGAATTTTCACATGCTCCGGGCATGTCGGGCAATATAATTTTCGAGCCCTGGTTTATTACACTGTCATTAATTTCATGTGCCGTTAATGATTAAATTCAATTATTGACCACTTTGTACGAGTTTTTCCTATTATTTAATATAATTATTATTAATATTGTTATTATTAAGATATTTCTCTTAAAATATATTTTTCAATGAATTATAACCGTTTACCTGTTTTTGAGTACATTTTACATCGGGTATCTAATTTATTACCCATGGTAAAAAAAATCTATCTGTTTGTAGGGGTGATTTTGCCCGACCGTTCCATTATTGAACTTGTTTCCTGAATTTAAATTAAATTGAAATTTATCACTCTATTCGAAGTTTTTTCATAATGCGAACATTGCGAAAATGTCTGAAACTCAACGCAATATCGAAAGATTCACTCACAAATAAAAGAGCAGATTACTGTAGCGGTGTTTTCCCGTATGATTTGAAAACTCATAATAGCATTTTTATAAATTTCCTTCAAATAAATAGGCATATATCGGACTCAACAACCATTTAAGTTTGTTTCGCCCTTTACATTTCCTGAGAAACAAAATTTCACACTCTGATAGACTATTTACCTTTTAAATAATTTTCATTACGTGATTTATTTTACGTTTGGCTTCAAATTAAAAAATAATTATTCGACATGTATTATCTGTCTTGACCGTCCGAAACCAATAAGTTTCGGTTCAAATTCTTAAAGTAAGGAATAAGTTTTTATCATATGATTACAATTTCATTTTCGTCAGCATCACGGACATTATTCTTATAAGAAACTCGTGTAGTTGCTGATGGTTTTCTTTAAAAGAAAAAGTACCGTAGTGCACCTCACGGTTCTATTTTTTTTTTTTTTTGATTTTAAGGAACACAACAAAACTTTATCGGTTTTTTATTTTGAAACCACCTATTTATTTCAAAAAAATATTTTCCTTATGGTAATACATGTTTATTTCGTGAAAAAATATTAGAATTTAAACCATAGTAAAAGATTTAAATAATATAGCATTGATCAACTTCTTGCTATCTCTTTCGATTTTAAAAACTATTTAAATTTTAAATCTGGTTTTTAACCTGAACCTTTTCTATAGTTATTATTGCTATTTAAATATTGTAATTCTCTTTTAACTTTAATTTTTAATTTTTAATTAAAAAAATCAAACAGAGCACAATAAAACGAAGCAAAACAACGCGAAACAAAAGCTCATTGCTTATAATTATTCTATTACATATGGCATAATTTAATGTAGAACAACATTATTACTCTCCTTTCATATTACCTGCATACCAAGTGAAAAAACACTTTTTAAACTAACATTTCAAGATAAAGTTATCGTTAGGCATTTTAATTTCAGTTAAGTTAATAACTGAATTTGGCAGCTACATTTGAAAACATTAAGGATTTGAATTTTCCCTCTTAATACTGCCTCAAGAATATATATTTTTTAAATATATCACCCCACTTACATTAGATGATATAATTAAGCTTTTGTATATACACTTATTATTATTATCCTTTCCATTAATTAATTTTCGCATTCGCATTATTTCATGCATTATTTTTACTTCGACCAACTCGCAAAAATACGTTAAATAGTTTTCTAATTCCCTTTCCTATTAACTGAAAATGAAGTTAGTAAGAAACTAATTTGCATAATTTTCACGTACCTCTTTGTATTAACACTTTCACACCCCTCATATTTCTCACAGTTGCCTCTCAAGTTGTGGTTGGAATAATTTAATGTTTCAATATTTGCAGTTGTTTTTATGATTTACATACTGTACTGTGTATTCAGTTACATGAATTCAATATATATTTTAGCTCTTAAAGACTAGTCATTGTTGGCAATCTTATTGAAATGTTTTCTGCTGAAATTATTTTATTAAAAATATAATTTTTGTTTTACTCCCGATTTATTTGGGTATAGTAGTTTGACGTTAATGTGTTAAAATACATTTAAATTATTTTTGCCGAGACTGGTCGGAAAATGGTGATGGCACTTTTCAACAAAAATAATTTCAGAACTGCTGGAATCTCTTTGTATTCGATTCGTAACGTTTAAAAAATCCATTGTTAATATATTTACACAAAAGTATAAAATAAATAACTAAATAAAAATCGTAACCAACAGTCGTAGTAACAAAACAACAATGTTCTAGTTATATTACAAACGTTTAAAAAAAAATGTAGATCAGTTCAAATCAGATTAAAAGCAGGGCCTATATATAGAACATTTTGCCACCACAACCTCCAAATCACATTTAATATTTTGACTATTCAATATTTATTCCATCTGTTTTAAAAACAAGAATATAAATATACAGCATATATATATATATATATATATATAATATGAAACTATTTTTATTCAACTTCATGATTTAAGTGTTTTCGCCAAAAGAAGCAAAATTATTATAATAGAAAACCTAAGAAAGAATTATGTTTTGTTTTATTTATTGTTCATAATTTTAGAATTCAGTCTATAATTAATCAACATCAGGTTCGAACTTAATAAATTCGGACCTTACTTAAGAAAATATTGCACTGCGAATGAATATTGTAGTAATTATCTGAAATAGGAAGCATATTCATCCAATCAGTGAAAATTACCATGAATAATGGTAATCTAATCTAACCAAAGTAATTTTAAACTTTCACCCTAAGCTTCCAGACTTTTCGACCAAAAGAAGTTTGCTTACTTACCATGCTGTTGACGACTTGCAGTCTCGCCATCACTGCAGACAAACGATTTTAATTACGGCACAAAAGCGACTTTTATCTGAAAACTGCTTAATGCGCTTATTTTTTAGGGATTGATCTCAGACGTAGAAACTCTTTTTATATCATTAAAACAGTTATTAAAATTTAAGAAGATTAAAATGCAAATAATAAAGAACCAAATTATAAATAATAAAGTCCGTGTTAAATTTGAAATTTCGTGATGATTCATTTAAAACAACAAAAGCCTTTATACTTACTATAAGAGAAAGCTAAACTTACCCTATTTAAATTAAAGGTAAACAAAACAATTCAGTAAAGGCTGTAAAATATGATATTGTTTTTTTTATATAAATTGATAAAGTAAGATTCAAACAGGGATAAGTGAAGGATTTTGTGTAAAACGCTTTGCAAAGATTTTATATCATATGGAAACTTAAAAATTTTCTTTTTTATTTAATCACGCTGCATATCAGCACTAAATAATGACTAACATATCTTGGCACAAAATATATTTTCCATACCATTTGCACTAGTTATGTTCAAATTTGCGCTTATGCTACTTATTTTGATTATATGTGTCCAGTAAGCGATATAAAGAGTTAGATTAAGTAATTATTATACAGGTATCAACACAATCAAGGAAAACTTGACTGTTGTCATTCTAACGCTTGATACAGATAGCTTAGAACACAATTCGCTCACTAGCGACATAAGTGGCACAAATCAACAAACTATTGACTATTGGGGATATTTTGGAGCTAGACTCAAAGAGAACGCAGACATAATTTCAATGACACAAAGTGTTATTTAATACGGAATTAAACCAATATCTGAACAACTATACATTAAATATTTAATGCAGTTTAGCTGAATTATAGTAACATTGTACCCTGTTCGTTTCCTCGTCTTCCTACACGTTTTGTATAAATGTGGCTTTTAAATTTTTCCGTCAAAGAAAAAAACTGAAACCTTAAAATAATGCTTATTTTTGCATTTCATAAAGTAGTTAATTGTTGGAAAGCTCTTAACTAAGTGCAGAACATTACATACATGTTTCGGAAAAGTAATGTTTTAACGTTTTAAAGTAATGAATACGCTACGCAAAAATGATTAAGCAGCCTAGTAATTTAATTCCATCAGCTTACCTGAACTGGGTAAAAGTCAGCGGAATTGTTTTGCACTAAAGTATAGTCACACTTAGCTAAATGCGAAATAGATTACACATAGATACCATTAAAAGGATAGTTTAACCTTAAGGCGCTTTTAAAGTAAACAAAAACGTTAGCAAATGAATGGAGTTTTCGAAAAAACAAACAACCAATTAGATTGAAAGTCTGTGAATTGAATTTATGATGCAAAGGAAAACAACTGCATTGAATAAATAAATAAGTATATATATACATATAACGTATACATCACCGTATATATATATATACGGTGAAAGCTTTACGTTGTGCCTTTTTCCCTAACTCATCAATAATTTACATGTAGTTCATTTAGTTGTGTAATTATTATTGACATACACTTTGATGCAACTATCGTAAAAAAATAGGTTTAAAAAAAGAGAGCCGGAAAAAGTTATTTTGAAAACATCAATTTTCGGATCAATGTTGCAAATTTAAAGACGCTCTTAATCAAAAAATCATTGTAAAGGATTTCTTGACTTAAAAAGTTTTAATCATTTTAAGCTTCGAAATGCTTAATTTTAGAGCAGCAACTATGATGAGTAATGTAGCATTATATTTAATATAATACATGTATTTACGAAATGTCATTCAAATTTATGTATTTTAATGTATTTTTACTGTTCTATACTTCGTTTGAAGTATTTCGAAACTTTCTTTCAATGAAGTTAAAACACAACTAAACATTAAATAAAAACTTTTTTTATGCTTCTAAAGTAGACTGAAAACAGTCTGGATAGTGGCAAAGCACGTGGCACGGATGGAAGATTCTAATCAGAGACATTGAGTTTTGAGGAAATGCTTTTACTGCAGCACAAAATGTGTATTTTTACTTGAAGTGTGAGCTGTAGGATGCGCAAATATGAAACTAATGCAATAAATAAAAGTGTAGGGACCAAATACTTCAATTTGAATTTTAAATATTTTTACTTTTAATTTATGTTAAAAAAAATACAAAAAATATGCCATTTTTACAAGAAGGGAGAAAAAACTTCGGAAGTTAGTGTCCCCATCCAGAGGTACCACCCTGTGTGTAATAATATATGCAGGGTCGGTGGCGTATATGTAATAAAACATATATATGTTACATATAGCCGATGGTGTATCTGTAACATCTATATGTTGGAGAATTTTTCCTAATGCACGTAATAATACTTTCGATGTACAGTGTGACGCGGCAGTGCGGAAGCCGATTCATTTAGACGATGTGAGACAACAAGGAACGATGTTTGATGATGTTGTAGTTGGGATGTGTTTAATTCTATGTTTAATGCAATGATGTTCGTCCCTAATAAATATCGTGTTTGTGCTAAATTATATCATTGATATTTCATGATAACTCCCTAGACAAATACCCGAGACCCCCCCCCCCCACACACACACACATATATATAATGTATATGATCTGTTTTATTTTTTTTACTTAAGATACTCATAGAGAATATTAATGACTATCGTAAGACATATAGCCAAAAATGCAACACAATATCTTACATCCCTATTTAGTCCTAAGGTGTAAACTTTACCAGCCGAATGGAGCAGTCAATCCATAAGATTGAAGAATGAAAAATTTGAATAGTCCGTTTACCTAACAATGCGTCAGTTCTGGGCATTAATTTTGGAACTGCCTTGACAGCAAAGACAGGCAATTTATTAGGGACGCGTTATGAAGAAAAAATCCCCGAGTTTCATATTAATTCTTAGGAGAGGAAGGTTAAAAGAAGAAAGAAGGGAGAAAACGCCGTGCAATTTTTGCATCTAAAAGCTATTATTTATTGTTTAATATTCAATATATGTTAAGAATGTTGATCAATTTGTTGCATGTAAATTTAACTGCATAAATACTGATCATTTATTATTATTAAATAATTATAGCGTAAGAAAATGTAAATTATTATGTATGATACTTTATTTTTTAGGGATTTTGAAAACAAATATAAAATAATTTTAACTTAAATGCTGTCAGTGCTTTATATAGAAATATAACAACAAAATTACTGTTATATTTGGTTTATCATAAAAGAGAGAATCCAGAGCATAATTTTTATTTCTAAAATCATTTAGTACAGAAATTAACGCAATTTGTTTATCATAACATATCGAAACATATATCATAACACGTGATCAAATTTTATACTTTCAATAAATAGTATCAGAAACATTGTATTCCACTAAATTTTGTTAATTTGCCATATATGACAGGGATATGACTCAAAAAGTCCTCCAAAATAGTATCGATTTTCAAAGAAACTCATGATTCTTTAACTATGAAATTTCATCGGAAAGTACAAAAATCAAATATTTTGTGTTACAAAATATTATCAATTACAATTTTTAAAATAAGTTAGTTCAAGATGGTTAAATTATGCTGCAGAACAGTTGGGTCACGACAATATGGGAAAAATTTTGTGTGCATGGTTTTTTGAAATACTGGGTGGTGATACAATGTTAAAAAAAACTTTATTGCACCAATGAATAGTGCCAATTTCTTCGCTACTAAGAACGGTGCTCAATACTAGCATATTTTGGTGCAAGTAAGTACCGAAATGTAATAAAATTTCTTCAGTGTGGCTGGTTACGAAAACCCACCCAACGAGCAGAAACTACGTGCTCTACTACCATTAGAGTGCTTTCTCACCAAACGGCAACTAAAACAATATTCCTGTCATTTCCCATCTACGCAAACGCAGAACATATCTTTGCGTTAAAAATATGCTCGGCGGTTGCGGATATGAGAAAAGACAGGAATATTGCCTTTGTCGCCTTTGGTGTGAAAGAACTCTTTGTGCGGTTATAAATCAGCTGTAAAAAAAAAAAAAAAAAAGAAAAAAAAAACTTTATTTAAACATGTTAGCAGTCACTGATTCATTGTGAAAGCAGCATGAACTTGAGCTTAACTTTTGTTCAAAATGTGCCCCATATATAAGTTTTTAAATTTATTCCTTCGTATTTAACTGTTTACCAGATTTATTACACAAAAAATAATTTAATTAGACGTGGCCTTGTTTCGTTCTGTTGAACATACATGTATGGAGTTTTTAATTAAACCATAAGTTAAACTCAGTGAGCGTGAGAGCCCATGTGGGCTAATGCCCGCTGTGCCTGTATCAGCGAACGAGACCAAGGACCTTGGGGTGCAGAAAATGAATCGACTCACGTTAGTAGATTTCAGTATGAGTACCCTCGTTAGCAGGAATAATGTCAAGGTGGTGTTCCAATTCTCGCCACGTAATGTTCAACATCTGGTGGTCACACTAGACACAGCATCTGTGATCTTCAACTGGTGTTGCAGTTCCTAAAGTGTTCCAGAAAGAAAAATCTCAAGGAGTAATATTAGTGCGACTATATAGACAAAATACTGAAAAATATGTGGAACAAATTAAAACAACGAATCGGAATTCTTTGAACTACCAAGTAAGCTCGCTCTATCATTTTCTGACGTGAGTAGTTTTAGTAAAAACTTTATTATTTTTTACAATATTTCAAAACAATCATATGCCAAATATTAATCACTTTTGTGCAATAGAATTATTATACCAGTTAGACACTTTATGAACACTACATTATTTTAAAACATATAAATGAAATAAGGTTTTTCTGTACCAAAAAATATAGAAAAACCTACCCACTTCTTAAACAAAATTCGGTAATTGAGGGGAATACATCTCCCCTTTCAGTTTCTTCTAATGTGTATTATTTTTGCTTATGTATAAGTTGTTTGAAAAAAAAAAAAAACTTACCAATCTATATAAGCGAAATTTTGAGTTCTGTTCTAAAAAGATTTTTCATTAGGACTGCGTATAACTTTTGCGAAAGCATTTTACATTAATTTCAGAAAAATGAAGCTCATTTATAACTGTTCTTTTAAAACTTATCCAAAAATCACATCGAGTTTTTCACTTGTCTCGTAAATTCACTGTAAAAAAAAAAAAAAAAAAAAAAAAAAACAGTTCAACGTTGCGCCATAAATATGGTGAAAGCTGAAGAGCTGCTGATGATTGAACCAAAATCATGGTTCAAGCAGAAATGCGAAATCTGAAGTTACACCTTTAGCCATAATTTCGGTTCAACCTTGAACCAAGAAGACGAACCCTGCACCGGCCGGAAACAGAGAGCCGCCATCTTGCTAATCTGTGACTTGAATGAATTATTTTTCATAACAGTAAAAGGTAAGTAAACTTCGATGTGTAAATATATTTTTTTTTGTTTATATTGTCTTGTTTTCTGTGTTTTTAAGTCGGCACAAAATAGGTTGTAAAGCCTATTTCAAAAATGTTGTTATCATATACCGATCATGTCACCTTTAATGTTAAATTGACTAATTAACTTTATTCAGGACTTTCAATCCCGTGCAGTTTTATTTAATTATGCTTCAATCTTTAATTGTTTTTTTTACCTAAATTAATACCCATTCACCCCCATACATTTTACTTTTGGCTATTCTGATCTACTTTTAAAGTTGTCACGTTGACTTGTTTACATTTTAAAAATTGCATCTATTCTCGGGATTTTTACTCTAAATCTTTTTTTTTTCATTTTTATTGCCAAGACTACGTTCCTACGGCGTTACCTTTCTAGATCCACCTCTTAATTTTTATTTAATTGCCTGTTGCTGTCTTTTTGAAATTTATTAAACTTATTCGTTGTTCGACTATTTTTGCACAATTTTTACCCGTAGATTTTATCAAGAGCGTAGCCGGCGGAGGGGTGGGGGGGGGGGGGGTTGTTCGAACCACTCCTTTTTTGAAGTTTCACATGCTACAAATGACAATCTGAAAATTAAAAAATTAAAATATTCTGATAAGAAAAACTCATTTGTTTTAAATTCAGTTCTTCTGCTTAATTCCGATCCCGTAACGAAGGGGTTAAAATTGCTAAAATTTTACATGCGATAAATGAAAATTTGAGAGTAAAAAATAATCTGATTAGAAAACACTCATTTGTATAAATGTAGTTAGTTGTATTTTGATTAAAAGGCCATAGCCAGGAAGGGGGGGGGGGAGACAGAATACCTCCCGCCCTGAATTTTTTTTACATGCTCTGAATGATAATTTGAAAAAAAACTTTCTTCAACTTGACCTCCCCCCCCCTCCCTCGAAAAACAATCCTGAATGTGGCTTTGATTTCTAATGATTCTTATATCCCAATCATTTGAATAATTTATTCTACCAAGAGCAGGTAAACCTGGCTTTGTATTAAAAATATGTCCACTATAGGAATTCTTTGAGAAATTGGGTCATTTTGCGTATATATTGCTTCAATATATTCTTTCTTCTTACCTGATTTAATACTTTACCCTATGTATTTTACATTTTGCTCCGTTTGCTCTACCCTTACAGTTGCAACAATGATCTGTTTTCGTAATGAAAATTGCATGTTTTCTCAAGATTTTTGCTCTAAATCATTATTTTTTTCCCTCGTTACTACCAAACCAATTTTCCAAACTGTTACATTTCTCTTTTCTGCTCTTTGCATCTATTTTTTTAAATTAACCACTACCAGTGGTGGAGTTCAGGAAGGACTTAAGGAGCATGTGCCCCATCCAAAAAGAATAAAAGAAATTCGTAATTATTCCATTAAATATTTGTTACACATTTTCTGCACTTTTAACAACATCTTTGTATGCATATAAATAAATATAATATTTTTGATGCTAAAGTGTTGCAATATATTTTTGAAAAAAAAAGTGACATAATTCAGAAATTTAAAATTTTCGCTATCAATTACACTTATAAACGAAAATTCAAATGCCATTTTTGTTAAAACTATCTGTTGACGAGCATAAAAAAGTGTACATATATTGCAAAAGCCTTTCTTATGTGGCTTTAAAAAATTAACAGTGACTTATATTGCAATTTTGAAGAATATAACTAAGTAAGTGGTTACTTAAATATACTGAAACTTTCTGATACAGTGCATTGGGATGTTGATAAAAATAAATATATAACTAAATACATTAAAATATATGGAACACTGGATCAATAATTGAAACGCATGAACCTGTTCTTATAACTAAATCTAATACTTAGCAAAAACTTAAGTTATCTTTACAGATTAAAAAATAGAAAATTCGCTTCGCAAATTCAAATTGGTAATAAGCTTTTTTCCTGTTTTACGCTTGAACATAAAAAATTATGTCAAAGTATTTATGTCAAAAGTCACCATTGCAGCATAAAATGGTGCAGCTCAAACTTGACTTTCATGATATAACTCTGGCTAGTAGAAAGTCCATCATTACTGTTCATAGTTGAACCAAGATAACAGTTAAAATAAAATGGTTTAAACTTGAACCGTAATGCTGGTCAATGAAAAAATTGATAGCATGCTTCAACGTTGAACCGCAATACTAGTTAGAAAAAATTCCTTTATCATGGTTCAAAGTTGAACCGTAATACTGGTTAGAAGAAAAATCCGTAATCATGGTTCAGTGCTGAACCACATTCATGGTGAAACTAGTAAACCATAATAATGGTTCAAATTAGTACCAACTGATGGTTGCAGCAGCATTTCACCAATTTTTAGTGAAAGGTTGAACCAGAATTTTTTACAGTGTACTTACTGTAAATAAAACTGCTCCTGAGCTTCCTCATGGAAAAAAATAATGAAGATAAGTTTCTGTTTATTGGTATTTTTAAATTGCTATTACTTAAATTTGAAATTGTTTTGGTTTTCATGTGATATTTTGCCCAAGTAGGAAAAAATCAGAGTTCATAATAATATGAAAACAAAATTGTAAATATGGGTTTATTTTATACTGTATAAATATGTTGACAGTTAAAATGCTTGAGATTAGTCGATCAAATTTTTGTACTAAACAGGATTCTGAAATTGTACATACTTGTAAATTGAGATATTAATTGATGAACGAGAAAATTTTTAATGAAAGGTTGAACCAGAATTTTTTACAGTGTTGATTCAGATTGTGCATATTAATTGATGATGCTTGCTTATAAATAGTTCAATTAGTTTTACACAATGTTTAAACAATGAAATATTAAACTAATAAAATATTCAAAAAAATGATATTCCTCTGAAAGAAAATAGCATAGCGATATAGAAATTGTACTTTTAAGTAAGTATTCTTCTCTTCATGCAGGGGTGACATTTTTGCATAAGTAGACGTTTAAAAGTTAAGTTTAAGCAAAAAAAGGTTGTTTTAAAATTTCAACTACATTTTTATTTTCAAATTATTATAAACACAGTTTCTATTCATTTCTTTATTTTTTTCTTATGTATCGATTCTTTACTCTGGTTATTTTAAACTTACAGACACGAAAACACGAAGTATAAATATTTATTTTTTGTACTTTTCAGCAACTACAACACAATACTTTTTACTAAAAAAATACACATTCGTTTGCTTAATTGTTGGAAAACAATGTACATGAAGCTTTGCGTCTTACAAATGGTCATTTACAGAGCCGAACCAAGCTCCGATTGCTTGAGAAATGCAAGAAAATAAGTTCTTTTTTCTTAAAGATGTGTCAGCATAAAAATAAGTTTTACATTACGGCTGGTTACTTGCCTTTGCTAGGTTACTGACAAAAGATCAGAGAACCACTTACGACCAGTGGTGCACAGCAGCAGATTGCGTAATATTGCTCTAGCACTTCTTAATCCTCCAAGATGAACGTGCACTCCACGGCTTTAAAGAAGGGCATCATTGTTTCCATTCACCACCTAGCCAAGCGATGAATGGAGGTACGCGGGAGATTTTGGAGACATGAATTCATTCGCTGTCATATCAATAGTCATTAAATCAAAATTTGTGTGCAAAGTTACGGACAGGGAGTGTAGTCTGGTTTGCAATGCTTAACATTTTGTACATTAATAAAAAAAATGAAGCTCATCTATAACTCTTCTTTTAAAACTTATCCAAAAATCAGATCGAGTTTTTCACTTGTCTCGTAAATTGATTCAGATTGTGCATATTAATTGATGTTGCCTGCTTATAAATAGTTCAATTAGTTTTTCCAATAAATATTTGTGATGTATGTGATTTTTTTTCTTTAATTTATCTTTCGCATTAATTTTAAATGCAATGATACGAAATAATTCTCCAAAAGCATTAGTCCCTTGCATAGGGAGTTATTAATGCAATATCATAAATCCCTTTTCAAGTAAAAATGATCTTTAAATTGGCCGAACTTTTCATTAATAAAATACGATCCATTACACTGTGCAACAAATTTAAACTTTTTTTTTGTCCTTTACATGAAACTATGTGATTATATATAAACTAAAGGTGCTAGATTCAAATATCCAAACCAAAATGGTCCATCACGTACCTGTTTTGCTGGAGACCCACTTCTCATTTTTATACACATTGGTTATAAAAGAATGTAACTGAGGCTTAGTTACTGAAAAAACGAAAACTAAATTGATATCGTGGCCGTTTCTTCTTGTAGGCATCTGTTGGTGTGACCTGGTAACATATCAGTAATATTCAGTTCTCATACTTTGATTCCATCAACCACTGAAACGCTTTTCTAACACAGAAATGTCTTGATGAAACTTTTCCTCATGCTCATCATTAATTGCGCCAAGGTTTTGAGGAAAGAAGTCCATATGGGAGCCCAAAACGTGTAGTTTTAATGACATAAGGCAACCTATAAATACAAAAGCATTTTATCATGTCACCAATAAGATCTTCGTAGTTTTCAGTTTTATCACTTTCAAAGAAACGTGAGCACACAGAATTTGAAGGCCAGCCAGGATGATTTTTCGGTTTCTGACAGTTTGTTTTCATACTCTTCATCATGAAAGACTTCAATTAAGTTGTGGGCCAATAAAAACCTTTTTTTTTTACTTTTTCCCTATTTTTAAAAATTTGTTCCTGAGATGCAAGAAAGCCGCTCCTTGTCTGTCCGGAGCTTTTACAAATATTTCCTTAACCAAGCTTAATGTGCAATTGTGGAAAAAAGACATAATGTGAATGATTGAGAAGTGGCTTAGTTGATATTTTTTTGCCACTTACAATTTTGAAATTTTCTTTGTTGCTTGTAGAATATGCTACAGAATAAATAGGAAAAAATCCTCAGATGGAGGAGCACTGATAAACAAGCACCGCTCTGCTGAATTGTGTTCATGTTCTAATGCTTGAAATACTACATTTACATAATAGCAACACACTATTTCTTCTTTCTCCGCAAAATAGTCTACAAAAAGCCTTTGTCGTCGACGAAACTTCAAGAAAGTAGATAAAACTTTTGTTGCCAAAAATATCGCTAAAGTAACCAAGTTCGTTAAAAAAGGTCGCCAAAATGTCACCAATCTCACTGGCAATGATAAATATGTAATTTATAATAAATTAAGTCAATAAGTTAGGAAAATATGCACACTTATCCAGAAAATACGTAAAAAGTTAAAATGATTAGTGTTGGAAGATTGGTACGTGGTAGGCAAAAAAAAAATAATTGCAGATTCGTAATTGTCAGCGCAAAATACATAAAAAATACACACTCTCATCTAATGAGCATTTTGCGTGTTGCACAGTATTATTAGGACTAATAAATAAACAAAAATTTTGCATGTAGTTTTTGTAAAGTAAGCTCGCAACAATAAAGTATAAGGCAGAAATTCGACAAATACCAGAAAACATAATACAGTAGGGTATGTGCAATAAATTTAGTACTCAATATTTCTTCTCTTTTTAATCATATAAAAACAGCTTTTAACTCTACAAAATATATTTAGTAAGATGAGACACATCGTTATATTATTTATATAATACTTGAAATAGTTTCATGCCTTTGCAAAACTTGAATTTCTACAGGAAGTTTGTTTATTTTTTATTTTAAAAACGGGTCAATTATTCTTAATGTTTGAAATCATTCATTCAGTTTATTATTACATTTTAAGAAAAATAAAGTAAAAATGAATACATCATTAAGCTGATTTGAGTTTTTAAAACCAAGAGAATAATGATGTACCTAACTAAGGTTGTATTCCAGTCTTTCATTTTTCTTTTAAGAAAACCGTAACCAATGCTTGTACATGAACTGTGTTAATTCTTTTGCACCATCGAATGATTAAAATCATAATGCGGTTTTTTTTTTCGGAGATGACATTTCATTTGCATTGGCATTTTGGAAATAAATGTTCACAAATATCATAATCGACTCTATTCAGCTTTTGGCTTACAAAAATACATTTTATTTCATACAAAAAAATCTCGCAAGACGAAAAGGTTTTTAAAAATAACATTTTTTGCACGTAGTAAAATTGTTGTTAAAACAAAAATTGGCTCGAATAAGTGAAATAGAGAAAGCAAGAGATTATATCAGATATTAAATTACTAATGAATTTATTAATTTGATGAAATACTTTCTGTTGAAACAAGTATTCAAGTACAAACTCACAATCTTTTCTAGAAACTATTAAATGTTCATCCCTTACTAAAAATTAACCATATACAAATTCAACCTAAAACTTACAAAATTTAAAGGGTTATTAATATTTAAAGTTATATATTGTATAACATTACAGAAAACGGTTTCTTTTAGAAGCAGCAACTAACATCCGTTCTTTGCAAACAAAATTAACAGCACAATGCGCTTCGGGCATAAATATGAAGCGGTTGATGATCAGTCATATTTCAGGTAGACAACGAACAATTTTTTCGAATACAAACCTGAATAATTTATTTACTTCTCCCCCCTTTAGTGCCTATCTGTTTAAGAGATAAATAGTTGCGTCAAAATAGAGACATAATAATTGTGATAAAAACATCGGTATAATTCATAGGATAACTCTACAAACGTAATGCCCTCCTTTTATCTATTGAAATTCCCAACTCCGTTTATAAAGAGAAGTAACCATTTTTGAATAAGTAAAAGAGGAATCATTTTACGTACCAAAGTTAAATGAAATTCATGCACATATATATGCATTAGTTTGGCCCTTAGCTATAGGGTATTTTTCGAAAGTTAAAATTTCACTACTTCCATCCCTTAATATAATTCCAATGATAAAAAAAAAACAGGCATGTCAACAATTGCATAAAATTTCACTTGAATTAGAAAATTATTAGGTGACCCTCAAACATCTTAAAGGTGGAACAATCTGAAATATCATAAAAAAGTTTTTAAATGTTAAGTTTTAAATAACACTGCAACTTTGAATTACAAAGTTTTTATTTAGCAAAAACATGATTTGATACTTAACACAAACACATCATGATTTCATTTTTTACAAAATGAAAACATGATGCGATCGAATGAAAACTGAACATATCTTTTTCCTAAGGAGGATTTAGTAGTAATAGAGTGTTTTTCATGGTCTTCGGCAATTATCTGTAAAACAGTGTTCCGCATTTTTATGTTTTTCGTGGATGTAATTGTATTCTTGAATTAGTTTAATACCTCTTTATGATGCATCATTCACAACTATCTCATCAAGTGTTCAATTCCAATTTCGTAACCAAGTTCGTCCTTTTCTGTTGGAAGATCTTTGTCGACGAAATCAATACTGTTTGAAAAAGTTAGTAAAGAAACGTTTCGTAACAGGCGTTACAACAAATGAAAAATTTTTGTTTGTAAAGGGAAAAAAAATCATTTTGGTAAACAATGAGCCTCCTTAGTTGATTTATTATTTTTTTTCTTGTTCTTATTTTTGATTGCTTCAAGCATAACTTGAGCCATGTTTTTCATAATTGTTGTTGGAACAATGACATCAAATACGGAAAGAGCCATAGGTTCGGAAGGTTCCAGGAAGATTCCAGAAATGGTTTCGGAATATTCCAGAAATGGTATAATTTTTTTTTAACAAAAACCTTACTGGTTTCTTATCAGTATCCAGATAATATTAGTTGTCTCATTAATATAAATCTCTATAAGGTGCTTTAATTGCTTCTGGTGATAAAAACCACCCTTGAACGATACTTGAGCTAGCAAAATACACACGGAAGACTTCACACAGTCCTGCTTCAGAGGGCTATGCTGTCTAAAATTGAGCTACTAAAAATTACACGGAGAAACTAAGAATCAGGGAACAATTACACTGTTAAAAATTTCCATAAGAAAATACTAAAATAACCATTTATTCGATTGTTATTTTATAATATTTAATTACAACAGTTGAATAACCATCAGAAAGATAGTACTCAAACCGCCGATTGCGAAAAATATCGTTTATTCTCTGTTTATCCTAAAGAACTTTTAACTAACCGCAATTTTCAAGCGCTCAATAAGAATCGGGCGTCCATATTGGTTGCGAAACCTCACCGGTCGTATGTTGTTTTAAAATAGGGATACGGATTTATTAGTTAAAATCTGCATGTGTATATAAAAAAAGAAGGAAAAAAAGTTGCTCAAGCAGTGGTTACTAAATAGAAACACGTAAATCAAATGCACACGTAAATCAAAAATTGGAGACATCGGATTCCCGAACTGTTGGCGAATGAGCAAACACAAAATTTGAGCTGATGAAGCTTGTTTGTATTTTAATTTTTGCAGCAAATAAAATGATTTTTGTTAATATACAGTAAATTTAGACCGAAGATGACTTTGGTTCCATTCAAAAACTGAAATCTCGATTTTAATGCAGTTTTCTTGTTGAAAGAAAATATTTATTGATAAATAAACGACCGCTTAGTGCGGTGCAGTTGGCCGAATGGTTAGAGAGCTAGGTTGGTATACCAGAACAGCCGGGTTCGATACCCGCAAGCTTCGTTCATTTTTTCTACGCCTCGAAATGGTTTAAAAACGGTAAGAATTTTGTTTTGAAACTATTTTTGTGTGGTTATAAAACTAAACTTTTGTTTTTACGGCTTTTTAAGCAAGCTGATTGGAAACGGTTTAGGTCCCGTAAAGACAGAAAAATGTTCCAAACCGTAATTTTAACGGTGAGGTAGATGGACAGACTGCTGCCGGTTATTTAACCGTAATTTCATGATGAAATTTCTAACAGTGTAGGGAAGGAGCGTAAGTGGTTTAGTAAAATAGAATAGAATGTAACGTAAACCCCTTAACGTGAGTGAACTACAATGTAAACTTTATTCAAAGGAAACATAGGTGAGGACCATTTTCGTTGGTATTATATAAAATGTAGTGTTCTTTGTAGTTGTTAGGTTCTCTTTGCAGGGAATTACATAAATTTTTACTGCACAGTCTACGTATTAAAATGAACAGCATACATCACATTTACTCTATAAATATATTCATTATTCTATGAGAAATTTAACTGTTAGAAATGTCTCCCTGATGTCTGCCCTTAATAGTTAATGAAACGTCTTTCTCTGAGAATCAATCTCCGTATTCATGAGTGGAAAATATTTTACATAACATTGTAAAGAATAAATAATTTCATTCAAAACGGAACATTAAAGTGATCTAAAAAACCGTTGAAAAACTAATTAGTAAAGTGAAATGAACAAAACGAATTAATTGGATATTAAATAGAACTAAATAAATATGTTATGTTAAATACATTGAAACACCTAAACGTTTGTAATATTTTATTTCATTCACTTACGAATAAACCAAGTTCAAACAATGAATTCTCTAAGAATTATACGAATAAACCAAGTTCAAACAATGAATTCTCTAAGAATTATGTCGACAAATATCAGATAGTAAGAAAAAATACTGACAGCCCAAATTTACTGAAATGTTTCCTTACATTTTCTAGAATGATTATGATACTGCTTTCGTAGTGAAAAGGTGATAGACGATTCCAAATTGCGCAGGATACGAGCAGCTGTTTATGACAGTAATCACATGGGGCCTATTCTCTTTGGAGACAGATTGGAATTAATTCTTTTAATGCTCTTTATCCGTTAGAATGGGATACTTAAAGATGCGGGAAGGATTATAACGTAAATGAAAATATTAAGCATTTATACGTATTTTTGATTGGCGAGTAGGAAATTTATTATGATGATTCTGAGCTGGTGAAATAATTCGTGCAATATATAAAAAGTAATTAATAAGTACATAGTTTAATTTTGGCTTCAAGGAATGATTTTGACGAAAAATATTACGTTTTCTCCAATCATAAAACGTTTAAGTTTTATTGAGCGAATAAATATCGAGTTATATCTGTTTTTATCATGATACAATCGAGAGTGTCTATGCTAGCTCAACGAAGGAATGAGAAGAAATTGAAATAGTAATTATGCTTAGTTTCGGAAAAATTCACGATATAGGAGATTCCTTTATTATATGATAGGAGTGCAACCAAAGTAGCAAATATATATTATTTAGAAGAAACAAAAATAGGAAAATGGTTTTTGTTTGGGAGAAAAAAGTTTCGTTTTAAAACCATTAGTTTGATAGCTAACCTTTATTGTAATGACGATGGTAAAGATTATAAAAAAATATGTTTTGCATGCAACAAGTATTGAAATGTTTTTAATTCCAGTTCAATTAACATTCACCATGTTACAGTAGCATATTACACTCATTTGTACTTATGAGCATCATACAATGTAGCATTCGAACTGTTTGTGTCTATTTAAAGAAAAAAATGATCCCAAACTGAAATTTTCCTGTTAAAGTTATTAAATCTAAAGACCCAAATTTAAAACAATATGTTGAAGAAAATATTTGATTTTACCTAAGTTATTTTAAATGAAAAAGCTAACTATATGCTATAAAAATATTTAAACAACATATAGTTTTGTAAAAAAATATTCAAGAATCACTTATAAAACGAACCGATTTCGTAATAAATCAATTAATACAAATCAGCTGTACACCGTATAGGGTTTTAAGTACCTAGTTTGATGTTTACTGTTAGATGCAATCACTATATTACTATTAAGTAAATAAATTCAAGGGAAAGTTTGTTGAGTTTAACATGCAATGTTTCGTGTTGAATTCAAAAGAAAAATATATAAATAAATAAATAAATAAATAAGTAAATGAAACCAAATAAAAAATGTAAATACAAAATTTGACCTTACCTTACTTTCAAGCACAAAAATACATTAAATTCTTGACTAAGAAATGTTTTAAACTTTAGCTTTATTTTTAAGCAGGTCTTTCAGTTTTCGTTCATAAAAAAAATATTTTTTTTTCTTTCGGAGAACAAAATTTTTATTATTGATTTACGACAAACACGAACGTTGAATTTTCGTCAATCAATGCGGAAAAAAAAAACTGCAGAAGCTTTTAACTCTTTTTTTTTTTGGCAGGGTTCCCCAGAAGCAACATGTGTTTACATTGGCTCTGATAACAATTTTATAACTCTAAATGAATGTTAGTAGGCAATTTAGCTGTTTTTTTTTTCAAATAATTAAAATAAAACTTTACACTTGAATTACTGCTTTTTATCTAATTACAATTTTTCAAATTTCTAAGATGACGGAAAAAAATACATATCTGACTTAGCACGTACACCCGTTTTATATTCATTTCTTTTATGACAGCGTTTCCCCATTTGACATTTAAATAGTAAATATACAATTTTACCGTGCTTTCTACTAAGTTACATATTTATTTGGTTTCATTATTAGCATATTGACAAAGTATGTTGCCCTTTAAATTAGACTTAAGCTGTATTTTTCGGTTCTTTTTACTATCAAAAATATAATCTCTACCGTAAAACGTAATGACGTATGAATACGTCTTAACAATAATCTTAAAGTAAAAAACATATTATGCACAAAATTTGATGGTGTAAATTAACTGCTGTTATAATGCACATCATTATATTTTCAAAGATAGAAGAACACTACCGTATCCCATATCACAAAAATATACCTGAGCTTACTCGAAAATTACATTGGTAAAAATGAAATGCATTTTTTTAACTGAACGCACACAATTTAAATTTCGATGTAACATGATATATCGAGATTTACAAAGTCGATTGGAGATTTCTCGTCTTTAAGAGTTTCGAAAAAATCACGCGCGTGACAACGCCGTCCGAAAATGAAAAAAAAAAATCTTTTTGATGCCATGTTCTTGCAATTTATTTTGCTCCTTCTTGACACTTCAAAAACTAAAAAAATGTTTGCGGGACACATACGGTGCATTTGTCTTTTCCATATTCTTTCCATTTGATGATATTTTTTTTTTTGAGAAAAAATCGACTTCCAAGTAAATTAGATGATTATTTTACATTGTAAAGTAGAAAAATGAAGTTGAAATTTGAGTCTTCAGCAGCATAGCTCCTTCTTTTAGCTTTCTTGGAAGATAATGCACTTCATATAGCAGATTGATGTTTAATTTACCACATGCCTTGTTAGGCTGTGTTGAAAAGTTTCGAGTGTTGGGGAATTTAAAATGTTATCGTATTTGCATGGTATTCTGCAGACTGCAACAGAAGATTTAACCAATATGTCATGCCTTAATGTAATAGGGTAGAACGGGCCGTAGGTGTAGTTAGGCCCAGTAGCGATATATTTAAACGCTTCCAGCTGACGACTGTCTGACTCGTTTCACTTTTTCCAATTAAGCGTGAGAGAATAAGTCCATTATAGAACCAGCTGGAATTTTCGAACTAACGCCACTTTAGTGAATGAATATTAATGCTTAAAAATTCGTTTAATTTTACTAATATATTTAAATTTCATTTCGACTGATAATATTCGAAAATATAAACGTTAAAAGTTATTGCAGAGTGTGCTTGTCTTCTGAAATGTTTTCAAAATAATTCCTTCTGCGGTTTAAAAATAAAAGTCACGATACCAGAGTTGTTGTTCCACTTCTCAAGAAGCCTGTTTTTTAGGCTGACCAACGTGTCACTTAAGCCGTTTTCAAAAGATTTAAATTTTTTATTTAAGGTTGAGTCAGAATAAACATATTTAAAAGGCAGAAAATATGTTTACTTAAACACTTTAATTAAAAAAACATATTTTATTTTAATGACAACACAATTGTTCGTGCTGATAAATAAATATTTCATAAAAATGTTTCAAACAAAAAAAATTTACATTCTAGGTTGAAAAAAGTCTTACAACATATTTAAAATGATCTTTCTTTTCAATTGGAAATCCATATAAGTGTTTTTGATTCAGTTAAAAAAAAGAAAAAACAACACTAAAAGGTTTATCAAAATATTCTTAGTCGCTTTTTTTCTCTCTTGTATATTCATAAAAAAATAGTATTGGATTCTTTTTTTCTTTTATGTGTGTGTGTGTGGATGCAAACATTTTGGAGTATACTGAGTGCTATTTGACTAACAGTAGTATGTCCGTCTGCGTGTCAGCATGTGACGCATATTTTGTAGTCGTTGAAGTAATGCATGAAATTTCATGAAAATTTGTAAACAGTGAACCCTGACTTAACACGGACAATACAGATAAGAACACAACTACTTAAAAATTTTATAGAAAGGAAGGACGTTCTATGGCAGCCACATGATAATAAGTTGCTTTTCTTGTAAGCTTAGCTGTCAGGATGATTCGCAATTGTGTTGAAAAATCTGAATGGAGAGACTATTTCAGAAGAAATACTGAATGTTGTTGTTCTAGAATTGAAATTACACAAAAAATCAATCAGGAAAGTTATTCAGCAGGGCGGAATTTCACGAAAAAGACGGAAAGTACTATAGCAAGCATGGCGGATTTGTTCAGTATTCGGAATTTTGACAAAATAGAGTTTTTTCCTCCTTTAAGGTATAATTTATATTTAAAAAGTTTTGATTTATCCGGTGTAGAGGACACTGTGCAAATCATCTAAATTTAATTCAAAAAAAAAAAAAAAACAAGTTTTAAATTAAAAAAGTTTTGCCTCTATTAAATCCTTATAGTATAGCTACATAAAACCTACGATGAACAGAACAATGTATGTATTTGATGTCCTATATCATTTTAAGGCAGTAAACTAGCTGGACAATGGATAGATTGTACTATTTGTGAATACTTGACACATTTATTATGTATTACTGTATTACTGGGGAAACCATATTTTATGTTTGTCATCATTGTAATGATGACAATGCTATCGAAGAACCCAGTTAATACAATTTTTAACGTAAAATATAAACGCTTCTGTATTCTTACTCTTTTTGGTGTTTTTTTTTTTCGCATTTCGCATTAAATTGCAGGGCAGGTCAGTAGCGACCAAGTGTCGATATGAGGCGTTATTTAATTTAAACAGGAAGTTAATGGTGTCAGTATTCGCAATGAAAAAATTCTTCCTGAATGTACTCTGCTTTTATTAGCTAAAATGTAATGTAATTTTCACGAAAAATATAAAACAGCCATTCTAGTAATTTTCGCGCCTTAAAATTATTATCGGTAACTATTAACATAGCAAAAAATTGAACATAATAAGTTGTTTACGAGCGATTCGAAGTAATATTTAGAAAAAGATAAATGTTTAAGAAGTTAAACATACATACCTTTTTAAGCAATTACATGAAGCTTAAAACTTGTTTACTTTCACAAATAGCAAAGCTAACACTTTTTGTTTTCTGTGTAAACAATTATTTTAATTTCCACGTCGTTCTGACAAGTTTTTCAAAACCTTTTTTTCCCATCAGAATTAAAAAACAAGTACTTTGCTCCAAGAAAAACTTAATTACAATTAGAGAAAAGATGATGCCAAAACTTTTTCATTTGTAATCATTATAAAAACTTATTTTTGCAGATTAAAGAAAAATAAATGACTAACTACATTTGTTGCTGGGTGTCAAAAACGTCACGAATGATAATAAATTCCTATAAAACTATTTTTTCAGTTTTTTGTCTTAGTTTGAAAAAAAAAAATATTTGTTTATTATGTATGTGAATAGTAAAAATATTAGTAGTTTTTAAATGCAGATATATTATTGTTTTTCGGAATGTGTAAGTATTGTGAGTTATGTAGTGCATCAGCTGCACGGGTTATATCGAACAGTGTGTCCTTCCCTGCCGAAGAAAAGAAATGATGTCGTGTGGCACATGACCAACATTATTTATTAAATAAATATAGAAATAATAATTAAAAATACCATTAAATGAAGGACAAAAGTCCTTAAAATCACCAGACGAGCAACAATTATTAACAAATTCCACTACATTAAAAACATAAAAGCTAAAATGTCTTATCAAAATAGAAACAGCAGTACCTAAATACAGTCAACCAATAAATCAATGTCAAATCTAGAGTCCATAAAAATTTCAATTATAATATGATGAATACACTTCAAAAATTAAAATTAGATAGCGCCTTTATCAACTCTCTGCACAAGAAAAGAAAAGAAAAAGCAGAAGAAAAAAGAAGAATTTTGTAGCACAAAAATACGCAGAGTAAGCATTATAAAAGTGATGTATATGGGGGTAAATTTTTCGTGATAGATAATTTACTACCTCCGCTAGTTAAAGCCAGCAGAGATGAGATCGGGCCTATTCACAATTTTCCGAATGTACCGGTCTCCCTACAGATCAGAGATAAGTAGATAAATAGATAGATGCGTTAGATGTATTTGTTTACGGTTGGGTTTTAATAGAATAGATTGTAAGAGATTGGTTTTTTTTCTAATTTAAAAGGAAAAAAAAACCCCGCTAAAACTAATGATAAAATTGAGAAAAAAACTACATTGATTAAAATTTTATTTTGAACGTTTAGAGAAGATCTTTTATAAAACGTTTACAATGTAAAATAACGACTCTTTCATTTTCCGAAATTATTCATTAAAACTGGTAATAAATTTTGAAAAATTATAGCTTTTAAAACAGTGTGTCGCAATAAAAATAGTGGTACAGTGCTTTGCAAATAAAGCATTTCATTTTGCCCCAAGTATCAGAAATTTTTCATGTAAGGCAAGTTTTAGTACTTGTAGTAGTTTAGTTTAATCATTTTCAACGTAAGCAATTAAAAATTCTATTATGTTTCGAAAAGAATTTAAAGCGAAAAAAACATTTCCTAAGATAATTACTTATTATGGTTATATAACTTTAAATGCATTGTATTGGAAAGAAAATGTAAATTAGAGCTATGCATACAATTTCATGTTAATACAAAGAAAGAAAAAATCATATCAAAATAAACAGACTATTAGGAAATTATGCGTTTTACTTATGTGTCTCAGTTTTAAAATATTACACTTCCACAATGAAATATTAAACTAATAAAATATTCAAAGAAAATGATATTCCTTTGAAAAAAAATAGCATAGCGATATAGAAATTGTACTTTTAAGTAAGAATTCTTCTCTTCATGCAAGAGTGAAATTTTTGCATAAGTAGACGTTTAAAAGTTATGTTTCAGCAAAAAAAGGTTGTTTTAAAATTTCAACTGCCTTTTTATTTTCAAATTATTATAAACACAGTTTCTATCCATTTCTTTATTTCTACTTATGTATCAATTCTTTACTCTGGTTATTTTAAACTTACAGACACGAAAACACGAAGTATAAATATTTATTTTTTGTACTTTTCAGCAACTAAGACACAATACTTTTTACTAAAAAAATACACATTCCTTTGCTTAATTGTAGGAAAGCAGTGAACATGAAGCTTTGCGTCTTACAAGTAATCATTTACATAGCCGAATCAAGCGGCGATTGCTTGAGAAATGCAAGAAAATAAGTTCTTTTTTTAAAGATGTGTCAGCACAAAAATAAGTTTTACATTACGGCTGGTTACTTGCCTTTGCTAGGTTACTGACAAAAGATCAGCGAACCACTTACGACCAGTGGTCCACAGCATCAGATTGCGGAATATTGCTCTAGCACTTCTTAATCCTCCAAGATGAACGTGCACGCCACGGCTTTAAAGAAGGACATCATTGTTTCCATTCACCACCTAGCCAAGCAATGAATGGAGATAGGTGGGAGTTTTTGGAAACATGAATTCATTCGCACTCAAATAGTCATTAAATCAAAATTTGTGGGCAAAGTTACTGAAAGGGAGTGTAGTCTGGTTTGCAATGCTTAACATTTTGTCTTTCTATTCATCCAAGAGATAGGGAGTTCGCAGTTACCTCACCTAACCCTAAATGAAAATAAATGAATGAAAAAGAAGGGTATAAGTAGACTTGACTCCTGTGAAATACCTTCAAAAATTAGAAGAGATATAATGATACCTTATAAAAAATATCAAATGCCACTAAATTCAGTGACACGTGTTAGGTTTCAACAACTATCCCATTTCCGAAAGAAAAAAAAAATCACAAAATGATTAAAAAAGAAAAGAATAAAGGTATATAGTGGAGCAGCATTTTTAACACTACGTATCCCGTATCTCTCAAATGAATTTTGCGTTGCTTGCTGACGATTTAATATTATACGGTAGATCAATCAATTTTTCTGCTAAATAATGAAATTTTCATAAAAGCTGTGTTCTTTGCCTTCTTCTATTTAATCAGTGTCGAGATTATTAAGGATGACAGAGCCTTTTAGTTTTAAAAACAACGAACCCAAAAGTTGTGTTTTTAAAAGAAACTTATAAAATTTAATCTTGATTTTCTGTCCTTTGATTTGTGTACAAGCCGATACTAATTTATTTTATTCAGAAAGTAGGGAGTTTGGTTGGGTATTAATGTGGAATGAGATGGTGCAAATGCATACCCGAATTTTCAACAGCACACTTATAAGGATTTTGCTCTTCCATAAAATATTCTACATTTATAAAAACTTAAAAAGTCTAATAATCTGATCTTATGTTCAGGCTTTTATGCATTTACTAGGTCGATTAAACCATACGCAGAAGGTTAAAGAAATGTTTTTAAACACATCTGCTCAGTATCACACTCGCCCCTCTTGGCAAAGAAAGTGCGCATTCAGCCTCGTTTCTGTCAAGCAATAAGCGTGTTTTCTATATTCATGAGTTTCAAACCAGTTTATGTGCTATATAATGGGCATTTTTCACAATTAGCGATTCTTTAAGAAAAAAACTAAACGTTCGATGGGTATAAAAGCTTCACACTCTCTATACCAACCACAACGCTACACTGTTAGAAATTTCATCATGAAATTATGGATAGCCGGCAGCAGTCTGTCCATCTAATTCACCGCTAGATTTACGGTTTGGAACATTTTTGTATCTTTACGGGTCCTAAACCATTTCCAATCAGCATGGTTAAAGAGCCGTAAATACAAAAGTATACGGTTTCAAAACTGTAAATGTAAGTTTTTAAACCTTTTCGAGGCGTAGAAACCGTAAGCAAAGCGAGCGGGAATCGATCCCCAGGTGTATAGTATACGAACCTTGCCCTCTAACCATTCTGCCATCTTCACCACTTCAAGAGTCCATTTATTTATCAATAAATCTTCTTTTCCAACAGGCAAACTGTATTGAAATTGAGGTTTAAGTTTTTGATTGGTTCCAAAGTCATTTTTGGTCTAAATTTACTGTATATTGACGAAAACCAGTTTATTTGATGCAAGAATTAAAGTAAAAACAAGCTTCAGAAGCTCAAATTATGGGTTCGCTCATTCGCAAACAGTTCGAAAATCCGATGTCTCCAATTTTTGATTTATGTGTGTATGTGTTTCTATTTTTCGTGCCACAACCAAGATGGACGCCCGAATCTTATTGACTACGAGACCTAGGTGGCACTTGTAAATAACAGTTAGCTAAACGTTCTTTAGAAGAAGCAGGGAATAAAATATTTTTTCCACAACAAGTGGTTTGAGTACCTAAACTAAACTAAACTCAGTGGCGCGCCAGCCCTTTTGGGGCCATGGCCTGGGGTGTCCATCAGAGTTTTCGAGACCGAGGGCCCTGGGGTGCAGAAGCAGAAGTTCCAGTCAAGTGTTCAGCCTGACGCGGAACCCCCAGTGTTTAGTTCCCAAGCATGCTTGGTCCTCATTTTATCGACCCCACTGCAGAGATGAAAGGATGAGCATACCCTGCCCAGCCCGGGAATCGAACACCGGACCTGTGTCATGGTAGCACGGAATGCTACCACTCAGACACTGGGCTTCGGTTTGGGTACCATCTTTTTAATTCGACTGTTGCAGTTAAATATGGTAAAATAACAATAAAATAGATGGTTATATTACTATTTTCTTACGAAAATTTTTAACAGTGTATGTGCACAAGCTGGGGTAAACTCGTAACTGACCTTAACTGAGTATTATTAAAGATCGCGGTGATCATCTAGGTGTGAAGTACAAATTAGCCATAGTTATTGCTTTCGTGACTTTTTATGCTACTAGCAAAACTAGTACTCTCAAGGAAGTGAACATTTGCCTTTGCCATGATTCACGTTGGATATGTTTAATGCAATGTATGATATTTCGCCCAACTACTGCGATTTTAGTTTGACAGTTTAAGCACGCACATGATTAAAGGGGAAGAAAAGGAAAATAAGAAGGACATATAAGCACACACGTAAGTGATACACAAAAAAGTTCAGTGTTAATACATGTAGAATATTACAAATACTGTACATTTGTGTAGATTATTTTATGCTTTCTAAAATTCTCGTCCAAAATATATCAAAATGCTTCATTAAAATTATTTTTAGTATTTTTTATTATTTTTATTTTTTTCAGTTGATGAATTTTTCGAAACACAATTAATGAAGACTTCTTAAAGAACTTTATAGTTATTACAGGTAAAACCGAAGTAAAAACAAATTAATGAGAAATAAAAACGAATTAGAGACATTACAGTGATTTATCACTAAGCAGACAGCTGACATTAATAATTTAATTAAAGTGTTAGCTCATTAAAATGCACGATCAAGCGAACTAATTCTGTTTAATTGCATGCTTTACGTTATTAATTGAAAAAAAACCCTAACCTTCTTAAAGAAGAAGATTATTTTCACTACACAAAGCTTTGACGGTCAAAGTATGATTCATAAGGAATAATCTACTGAAAACAGAATGCTTAAATAAAAGCAATGCACCAAATTTGCAAATTAGTAAATGCTAATCTTAAACGGGACGCGTTTGAGGCGTTCACTTTGTCATAAGTGGTTCGGATATGCGAATGTGATTTAACCCAAAAAAGATAAAAGAACTGTAAGTAATCCTAAGGAGGCTATACTTAAGAGAAATACCAGACATGGAAATATTTCAATTATAGTGGCCGAATATTCCCTCTTTACTATAAACATATTGGTCTGAAAATAATACAGGGAATTTTTTTAAAAAAAATGAAAAATGTATTTTGGAAGAATTTAAAGGGCTTGATAGCTAGTAGTAGTACAGTTGTGTACTTGCAAAACACCAGGATGGAATGGAAGAAAAGATGTATTAAAAAAAATTATTACTTACCAACTTTGCGTTATGCCCCAAGTATTTTATTACGAATATAAAATTTTTGAACATTCATCTAACGTCACAAATATTGCTCTCTCTTATATACACGTTAAGCCGTAGCATATTATAGCAAGAGTTTATTTGAGTGCGATTTCCTTAGCACACAACTGCAGAACGTACGTTTACGTCTATTTACAACGAAAATAACGGCAACCTTCGCACGGTCGATCGGACGCTCCTCCTGCTTGGTATCTAAAATATTTTCGTTGACAAAAGTTTATTCCCATCGATGGTTACCCAGATGTTCCGCTGACATCAACTAGCGGCAAACTCTGTTATATGACCATTCTCTATGGAGGAATCTTCTTCCAAAGGTTTCAGTAAAATCCTCGGAAAAAATCAACTCCACCCCGATTTGTGAAGGTTCAGAAAGTGGGTCACCGCAATGGAAGCATTGCGAGACAATACAAAAGGAGAAAAGGGAGGGGCAGAAGATGATTTTTGACAGGATGCTGTCAAAGATTCGGCCAAGGTCACCGGAAATTCTCTTTAAAAGTTTCCCTTTTGCGCAAATTTGTGAATACAAACTTTCATGCAGAAAGTAATACAAATGTTGTTTTTTTTTTTTTTTTGAAAATACAAATTTAAAATTCAAAAAAAAAAAAGTAAATAAATTATTTCGACTTGAAAGCGGCCGATGCCGAATAATTTGTTTTAATGTATTAATTTATTTATGCAAATAATTATTTTCATACAGAGGAAAAAAAGCATGAAAAATATCACGGTTCATCGTGACACACTTATAAAAGTAATATCAGTTATTAATGTAGTTTTTGGCATAATTTATGCGGAATACAATACATGATTTAGTTTTCTAAATCCCATCTACAGTGTTAGAAATTTCATCATGAAATTATGGTTAAATAGCCGGCAGCAGTCTGTCCATCTAATTCACCGTTAAATTTACGGTTTGGAACACTTTTTTATCTTTACGGGACCTAAACCATTTCCAATCAGCTTGGTTAATAAGCTGTAAATACAAAAGTTTACGGTTTTATAACCATTTAAAAATGGTTTCAAAACTAATTTTTTACGGTTTTTGAACCATTTCGAGACGTAGAATCTTTCAGGCGTAGAAACCGTAAACGAAGCGTGTGGGAATCAAACTCCGGGTATATGGTATGCGAACTTTGCGCTGTAATCATTCGTCCATCTACACCACTCAAAGCGGCCGTTTATTCACCAATAAATCATCTTTTCCAACAGGTAAACTGCATTAAAATTGAGATTTCAGTTTTTGATTGGATCCAAAGTCATTTGTGGTCTAAAGTTACTGTATATTCACAAAAATTATTTTATTTGCTGCAAAAATTAAAATACCAGCAAGCTTCAGCAGCTCAAATTATGGGTTCGCTCATTCGCAAACAGTTCGGGAATCCGATGTTTCCAATTTTTGATTTACGTGTCTATGGTTTTCTATTTAGTAACCACTGCTTAAGCCCCTTTTTTTCTTCTTTTTTATATACACATTCAGATTTGAACTGATAAATCTTTATTCATATTTTAACAACAACGTACGACTGGTAAGGTTCCACAACCAAGATGGACGCCCGAGTCTTATTCACTACAAGACCTAGTGGCGCTTGTAAATTACGGTTAGTTAAACGTTCTTCAAGAAAAACGGAGAATAAACGACTTTTTCGCAATCAGCGGTTTAAGTACCATCTTTTTAATGGTTATTCAACTGTTGTAAATAAATATAATAACATAACAATCAAATAAATGGTTATATTACTATTTTCTTACGGAAATTTTGAACAGTGTCGTTAAGAAAATAAATTGTTATTTGTTCAATTGATTAGCCAATTTTAAGCAAAAAAAGAAAAACGTAATATACTGGTGCATTATTTTCTGTATTTTGAACATACAGTTAACGAACAGCGACATTTTGTGTGATATTACATTTAGTAGCATTACTTGAACTGTAGTACCGGCAATTGATAAACTTAAAAAATCAAACCACGTAAATAAAGGCTAAGCTATTTCAAAACAATAAAAATAAAATGCATTTCGGTGGAGGGAAAAGTTGAAACCGTAAGTACATTATCTGTTGATTGTGGCATAATCAAGCAAGCAATTAAAAACTATTTTAGCATTTTTAAGGATGCGAGGGAGAAAACGCAAATCATTATGTTAACTACTGTTCAGAACTCAAGGAAAAATGCAGCAAGTTGCATTTATATCATTTTATAATTGCCTCACATAAAGTTAATGGACGATATGGTGAAAATATATTAAGTACTTCGGCTTTCACAAGAAGAGACAACTCAACATGTAGAATCGTGATAAAAGTTATTTACATTCAAAAGCAAATAAGTTTTAGAGATTATAGTACGTGTTTATAATTTATTAAAATAAATGCAATCTTGACTTAGAGAAATGTAAATGAATATTTAACATTAAGAGTTAGTGGTTCGTTAGCAAGCATTAAATGAATAAAATGAAATGACATGAAATAAATATTTAAACAAGCATGTATTCAAAATTCAGAAGAAATAAATTTAATATTAATACATATTCATAAACTTTCATTTCGAATCAGAATAATTAATATCCACCCAAGAGTTTGCTTAACGAAAAGATTAATTAAAAGTTTCTCATACTTTCAACGATTGATGCGGTAGAAAGAAAGATCGAAACTTATTGTAAACTGAAAATGGTGACTCTAGAACTTCTAAATTGTCGTAAAATAATAACTAACTCAAAACCAAAGTCAGTAATTCATGTACACTAATGAAAGTTATGTTTAAAAAATAAATAGGTATTAATCTTGTGTTTTTAAATTGTAATAAAATGACGATGTTGACGACGAATGAATTCACATTTTCCATTGTTTTTACATTAAAGTTAACTAAATATTTTTCTGGAAGTTTTAGATTCACATTTATTTGTCAGTAAATTAATCATATTCAAAAACTAAAAATAGTGCGCAGTATGTTTTTAATTTTAAAAATTTTTAAAAAATGTGAAATTAATATAAGAAATTTAACATTTTGGAATGCACGTATTTCAAAACTTTTTTTTTTTCTTTTTCAATAAGTAATTAAAATAATCACCTCTACATCCATGCATTCATTTAGTTATATATCTATTCGAACATATTTAGTAGTAAATTATGCTAAAGCATCAAAAGAAATCTTCTTGCATTCATTTTGTATAAAATGCTGGACAAGTCTTAAAAATTTGTAAAATGTTTAGCCAAAGCACACTTTTATTAAACATTTGATTCTAAACAGTGCAACTTTGAAGCTACATCTTTAACAGAAAAATGGCTAGGGAATTTAAATAACATGTAAACGAGCGGTAATAAAAAAGAGTTAGAACTGACTTTAAAAATGCGTTTTCTGCAAAACAAGCCCTATTAAAATAAAATGCATTTCAAACATTACGCAATAAAGCCTTCTGCCACCACCAATAGCTAAAACGGTTCAAAACTCCATAAAATACAATTAAAAATTCACATTTTGCAAAATTTGAAAAACTAAATGAGTATTTATCTGATGCAAAAACTAAGATCATCAGTGATTGTTTCGACACATAGCAGGACATAAAATCACACTGACCTTTTAAATATTGTCAATAGAGCAACGACACTTTTTCAGTGATAAAATTGGTTAGATGTTTTAGAAAAGGTAATTTGAAAAATATCATAATTTGATTACTTTTTAGGTATTATGACAACTTTAATGTTTCAAAATCTAACTCAGTGTATTCCGTGTTTGCAATTAGTGAAGCGAATTTGTTGTTCCTCAAAAAATATGGTGACGTAATTTTAACTCATCATGTAAACATTTAGCAAAGTGCTAAATATAACTTATCTGGTTAAACTTTTATCAAATGCTTAGTTTTTCTCTTAACATTTGGAAACAACTTATGCTAGTACGAAAGGCTGTGCATACTACTTGAGTAAATCTAAGCCTAAATACTAAGCTACTGCTTTAAAGTATTAGTTCGATCTCTGATTATTGAGGACACAAGAGTCGATTTTCTCCAATTCTGCTATGAATGATTTTCTTTGAAACATTTATAAAACGCAAGGAAAAAAATGAATTAAGTGGAAGGGGAAGATGTTATTTCCACTGAGTTAAGTTTGGATACCTTGCAATGATTTTACGAAGATAATGAGTGTTATCAACTGTAAGTCAGTGACACTTTCTCTTTTAAACGAACGCTAAGTTTAAGCATCAACTTCTCAGAGCCGAAGTACACATTTCTCCTTAATTTCATACATTTATGCATAAAGACTTACTATTACCATGCGTCATGTCAGCTATAGTTGAGTCTTCGATCCAATTATATAAAAGTGTATGCTGAGAGATGGGTAATTTTTAGTTTTTTTATCAGTATCTGCGTCAACTAAAGATCCTCAGGAACGATAACAAGTGAAATGGCTTCCCTAGAATTTCCTACATCTGATGAACCGGTCTCAACCCCGAACACCTAACCATCCTTGGATAGATGTCGCGATATATATATCCAAGATACATTGGTTAGATAGACAGACATGCCATGGATAGATTTCAATGCATAATTTTTACTTTTGGTAATGAGCTTGTTGGGGGGATATCTCCCTAGAGCATTTCAAAGGGTATCTGAACCTCATGTGAATGTTGAATAGAAGAAATATAGAAATTATCCTATATGCCTGCTCGATAATGGTTACATAACCTGTAATGATGACACATAAACCACACTCGTTTCTTATATATGTCTCTATTCCTTGTAGTTATACGTATTTAAAGTTGTCTGTAATAAGGAAGTTATCTATAAGGACAGTAATGACTTTAACCATAAGTGAATTCACTGCTTGATTCAACTGTAAACTAAATTATTTCTTTTTATGAAAAATTGGAGGGACATTTAACTGCATTACAGCCGTAATGGTATGTATTTAACATGAATATTTGTATTTTAACTCTTGATTAGCTTGGAAACCAGAGCATTGAAAATATTTGAACACTCATTTTTTACTAAAACTGTTCTTCGACACTCTTGCTTATCCCTACGATTATACAAATCTCAATTTAATGAACTGTAAACTGAAATTGCATACTATATTGTTGAGGAATATTCGGCATAATACATAGTCCAAATCCTAATAGCTTGACAATGATAATTCCAAGTGACAACTACCTAAGGACGCAATTTTCAGTTATCGTAATCTTCCTTTGTGAACAAATCTCATGAGTATTAAAGGTTTAGAACTTAGTAATTAAATGGCTATATTTAACCAACGTTGGGAAATTGCGTGGTCATAATTTCATGAATTTAACCCATAAGACGCACTAGTAAATGTAATGTTGAAAATAAGGTTCATTTTAGATGAATATATGCAAAAAATACATGTTGTAAAAGTAATATCAAATTTCAAAAATGAAAAATGACAATATTGTTAATTATAGAAAGTTGAATTTCAAGAAAAGGAAAAAAAATGTCACAATAATATTAATAAGATACGCAGAGCTTCAATATGATGCGACTTTATGAGTAATTAGTATATGAATTATCCATACTATGATAAATATTTAGAAACGGCGTGAAAAAGAAAAGAAAAAAAACAAGTAGCATTTTTTATTGATAATATTTAAAAGGCGCATTGTGTACTTCAGACATTCATGAAAGTTTTTTTGTATAACTACTTTTGAAAAACTGTTTTGATGCACGATTTAAACCTTCAGTCTCCCCAAAAAAGCTATCGATTTTCTAATTTTTCGATTTTTCGTGATTAATGCTATAGAACGAAATAACTTTCAGTTGCAGTCATTCACACCTATCCCGACGATGACATTTTTCGTATGTTGCAACAGAGTGTAGCTAAAGATGTCAAACTAGCAGCGATTAAAAAGTGACGTCGTAGCGCAATATTAATGACATGATGAAAATATCCAGAGTGAACGTGAGGGCGGTGTTATCAAATTATGTAAAAACAATGACGAGCGGAAAGTCTAAGACGGATTTTTTGTTACTGTCGTCATGAATGCGAATCTACTTTTAGGATACTTTCCCACCAAAAGCGAGGACGACATTTTGTCTGCGTCGTAGCAGACTGTTGCTATGGTTACCAAACTAACATTGATAGCGTATGCCTTTGTTAAAGCAATGAACCAATCACTGTTGGTTCCCTCTAAATGAGGCAATAAAAAATGCAATAAGTCAATACGAGTGCGTGGTTATGAAATTGTGTAGAACCAATGACATGTTTTGAAAAATGTTGTTCTTGTCTTATAGTGCTGTTGCGTTCAGTATGAAAGCACCTTTAGAGTTGAATAACCTCGCACAAACAAAAAAGAAAAACTTTTAACAAAAGTACCAATTATTCTTTAATTTTCCAAAATATTGCTTTATTGCAAAAACATTTTACATTGTTTTGTTTTTCCAACTTTCTAGACATTAAAGCTTTTGACTTTGAGTTAATACTTTAGCAAAACTACAAAAACTCAATTTATAACATTTGAAAATATTAGAATTAAATAAAGGGATGATTATGAAATGAAATGCGGTTATTGACACAAATAATTTATTCAATTTAACATACATATGCATTGCTACAGCGAAATTATTATTTTTCAGTTTAATAACTTACATAGCTGTATTGTAATAATTTAAATTTTCATACTGTAATATATTTAAAATGTTAAACTGAACTAGTCAGTAAATTTATGTACCAATCTACAGGTATGAGTTCATGCTTAACGTTTCTAAACTATTGAATTCACATATAGCTGGAAGGCAAGAATTTGCAGCGATCACAAACTCCGCAGCTTTGTGATGTAAATTGCTTTAGAACATGAGCGTAACATTTTAGATAAGGGCTGAATGCTAAGTAGACAGCATTTAGCAGATTGAAGAGTAATTATTATAATAGTCTTTTTGTTTAGTACTTATGAGGCAACTTATAAAACCTACGTTATATAACAAAATAAAAATGAACATCCTTTTTATTTTATTATATATTTTTAAGAAAGCTGAAAAACAAAACCGGACTAAAAAAGCTTATGTTTACATAGTTAAACCAACCAGATAAAGAGAAGCTTGTACTTGAAAAAGAATTCGACTTGGGATGAAGTGAAACATTGATTGATTTTGCCACTAGCTAAACTGATATTTGCATTACGCAAATATAATTTCCGTCAAAAAGCAGTAAAGTTTCTTCTTTAAACTATGATGAAAAGGAAGACCAACTTTTTGAAAAAGAAAAATCTTTAAACTCTGGTGACTGTTATCTCCGCTCCAAGATACCAGCGAACTAAAACTTCCATTTGAATTTTTTTTTGAACTGTGATCATACCGTTTCTCCGTTAAAGAGATAATATTTCTTTAAAAGCATTTAATAAAACAAGATAAAGGTTTATCCCTATGATATAAATCGTCATACAACAAGTGCTGACATATTGTGTAAGCAATTTAATGAATCAAGAGAAACATTTTACAGATAGTTTTTCGACTATAATTCTGTCTTAACAATGCCTCAGTTACTGTAATATTACAAAATTAAGCCAGAAAAATGAAATATTAAGAATATGATGTTATTATAAATCATTTACACTTTATTTTAAATTTGAAATATAGCTAAATTTATGCAGTAAAATTTGCAAAGCAAAATATAGATGTTATTAAATTTCGCATTGCTGTTTTCAAAGATGGCATTTTGTTTCAAGTTTATCAGTTTGTATTGATACTGGAAATATCAATAAAATCAGTGCAATCAGTATTAAAATAGACTAAAAAGAAATACTCACGTATTCAATTCCATTTATATGAATGCCTTTTTATAAATAAAATAATGTAAAAAAGCCCGATAGCATTTTCTGCACACTCTCAGAAATAGAACTTTAACTTTCTATTTTCTCAATTTTAACGATTCTTCAATCGTCAAACACATTTCGTCATTTACAACTATTCTTTCCTCGCGTGATCATGTGACTTAAAAAAGTTATTACACAAATTTCGTCAATTCGACGAAAGTTTCGGGAGATTTGAGCATGCGTTTCTAAGAGTGCAGCTGTTACGTTTATTATATTAAGAGAACTGAATGTTTGCGTACATGTCATATCCTGTATCAAAAAAAAAAAAAAAAAAAAAGATTAGCTGAACCTTAGAACGTTGCAGAAAACCTAAGACAATTTAGCATACCTTTATATGATCATACAACTTTCCTTGCCTTCAATCCTGCTAGTCCAATATTTCAGTCGTGCATATGACTCAAATAAGAATTGAAACATTTTTCCGTACTTGGTCATCTACGAGGAGAAATGCGCATCTGCATACGCAATAATAATAATAAGAAGAAGAAGAAAAAGAACAATTATTATAGCAGTACTAATTGTAATAATACAAAAAACACGCCTTGTTTAATCTCTGGATTAATTTAATGTATAAAGTGCACTCGCATAATACTTACATTTATATAAAAAGACTTGGTTTAAAAGCTGTTCTTGAAAGTATTAATTGAATCATTATATAAATTAAGTACATGTAGATAAACTCTTTTGACTGGATATTATTATATATACAGATTTTTCAACCTAATCTTACCCTGATTAAAAATAATAATTAATTTGACAGGCAACGGTATGGGAAAAAAGGATAGCATTTTTTTGTAATGACGTACGACAGTAAAAAACGGGGGAAAATATTGAGAGCAAAAAAAAAAAAAAAAAAAAAAAATCGAGAAGCAGATATAGTCTTCGAGTACGTAAAACAAAGCAGTAAAGTAGAGACATAATTATTCCATCCATTTTATTAGTTTTTGCCAAGAAACGGAAAATATAGAGCTGACTGAATAACATGTACCACGATCAATTTTTTATCATACGCAGTGGTTGTCATTGTTGTTTATCTTGATGGAAAAAAAAATTATGTGTGTGCTTTCTTGAACCACGGAGGCGAGAAAAAAAAAGCATTTTTTTTTTTGCATGTATTTGGATTTGATTGTAATCCCAAGTAATATTTCATCATGGCGCAATGTTGTAACTTCACTGGCAAAAGGATAGAATGAGAGTACTGCTGTAGCTTGCATTTTTGCAATAATGGCCAAAATTGCTATTTCAATCTTGAGCCAATATTCACTGTTAAAAATTTCCGTAAGAAAATAGTAAAATAACCATTTATTTTGTTGTTTTTTTACCATATTTAATTACAACAATTAAATAACCATTAAAAAGATGGTCCTCAAACCGCTGATTGCGAAAAAATTCGTTTGTTCTCTGTTTCTACTAAAGAACGTTTAACTAACCGTAATTTTTAAGGGCTCAATAAGAATCGGGCATCCATCTTGGTTGCGAAGCCTTACCGGTCGTACGTTGTTTTAAAATAGGAATACGGATTTATCAGTTAAAATCTGCATGTGTATATAAAAAAAGAAGAAAAAAAGTGGCTTAAGCAGTGGTTACTAAATAGAAACACATACACACGTAAATCAAAAATGGGAGACATCGGATTCCCGAACTGTTTGCGAATGAGCGAACCCATAATTTGAGCTGCTGAAGCTTGTTTGTATTTTAATTTTTGCAGCAAATAAAATGATTTTAGTCAATATACAGTAAATTTAGACTAAAAATAATTTTGGATCCAATCAAAAACTGAAATCTCAATTTAAAGGCAGTTTGCCTGTTGGGAAAGAAGATTTATTGATAAATAAACGGCCGCTTCCCGTGGTTTAGATGGCCGAATGGCTAGCGAGCAAGTTTGGTGTTCCTGTAGACCAGGGATCGATTCCTGCAAGCTTAATTTGTGGTTTCCACGCCTCGAAGATTCCACGCTGCGAAATTTTTCAAAGACTGTAAAAAGTTTGTCTTGAAACCATTTTTAAATGGTTATAAAATCGTAAACTTTTGTATTTACGGGTTTTTAACGAAGTTGATTGTAAATGGCTTGATCCCGTGAAGATAGAAAAATGTTCCAAACCGTAAATTTAGCGGTGAATTAGATGGAAAGACTGCTGCCGGTCATTTAACCGTAATTTCATGATGAAATTTCTAACAGTGTTGCGTGCCACCCTTACTCCAATATTATTGAAAATGCACTTTGACTACATTTCTCAGAAACACATAAAAACCGAGAAGTATTGCTTCCACGTTTTCCTTGTAGATAAGGAATTTTAAAAAACAGAAGCAACTACGCAGATTAACTCATCACTTAAATATTGCACATATTAGATATACTGTGCATTTCTTTAATTTTTTTTCAATTTTTATAACATATCATGTACATATACTTCATACTTTGCAAAATAATTTACGCATTACAATTATTTCACTTATGAGTCCAATTTTGTTCACTACTTTCGATCAGATAATATAAGTGCTTCGATCAGGTGATGTTTTTTATTATCATTATTTTAAGAATAATTAATAATTAATTTTCTATCTAATTTATGCTCATGTTATGCAGTTATATCAGTAATTTTACAGTTTGTATATGCTTATCAGAAGTCGTTTATAACCAAAAAATGTTTTCAATGAATTCATATTTGAAATAAAATACTTCATACAGATACTTGATAATGACAGTATAAATACATAAATTGATGACAACTTGGAGATTATATATTTTGTCTGGTTTTTTATTCCTTAACATGAGGGAAACATATAAAAAAAATCAGATCTGCATTTACAATACTCTGCATTATATGTATATATTATAGATGCAAATAATATCTCTAATTTCTTTAGAGACAAAGTTTTTTCCCGATAATATATTATCAAGTGTACTAAATACTCCGTGATCAATTCCTTAAACCTTTTAAGGGACGAAACCTGATACCTGCAAGTTGAGGCAAAGGCAATATCCCGAGAAGGAATAAAAAAAAAGCTTTCGGTTACTGGCCAATGCGTTTGATCTCAAGAACTAATGGAGCTGTCTAACTGTTGATGTAATGAGGAAGTAATTAGAATCAGATTAAGTAAAAAAAAGTGTTCTGATATTACGCGATGCCCTCAAAATATTTGAAATTTATGTTTTTTTTTTAAAGAATTTGTTATGTGGCGGAAGTGATCAGCATTTTTTCGGAATATTTTGTTAAAGATATATCGATTCTTATAGATTTAAAACTATGTGCATTATCGATTTTTGAAAAAACTCTTTTCATTCAGATTCTAAAGTGTAGAAATTTTGAAAGTAGAAATTCAACTTAACTTTTCTAAAGCAACTTATTTTGTCGGAAATGTATTTTTAATCTTTATTTCCAGTATAATTAAAAAAAGTCCAAATACATGCACATGTAAGAGAAATAACCTTAAGCTGCAAACTAAATTTATCTCGTAAGTGCATTCCCAAAAGCGAAGAAAATTAAGTATATGTGTATATTCTAAATAAGCACACATATTATAAACAATTTAAGAGTATTATCGCAGTATCCAATTTGCAACGGTAGCTAGACAGGGCTTAAACACTGTAGCTTCCTTTCAACAAAAGTGTGCTACATATTGATGCATGCACCGTAGATTCTCGGAAATACTCCCGTCTCCAGTTCAAAGTTTGCTAAAGTATGCAGATCACACTGTATGGCGGCATTTTTCCCCCTACCGTTTTCATAATACCCCGTATCTTAAGAATCCAGGCTGATGTAAGTGACAATAACAAATTAGTGACAATAATAAATTAAGTAGTACTTTTAGTCCTGCTGGTTGCATGGTTGTTCAAGACATGATCAGAAGCTTATTTCTACTTCTTCTCTACAACGTGATGGGAAAGCAGCTTACAAAATGTCCTACTTAGCATTTATCGGATCTGTCATGCCGACAAATATTTTAAATAAGGCTGTGTTTGAGTTTTAAGCTGATTTAACTCAATTATGATTTGTGTAATGGATGTTTTAGAGCGTCTTATTTAAAGATGATAAACTTTGATAATTTAACTTTTTACGATATTTTTTTTTCTTTTTTAGAAAAATACATACTTTAATTACAATTATTGTTTGCAATAACGTATTTTCTTTCAAGTTAAAATCTATTTAAAAAATTATTTCTACAAAAATGGAAAAATCACTATTCACTGCGCTATCAAATCTGCATTAGTCAAAACGTTTATCAGTCATCCTCTTTCCACACAGTCTCTGAATCAAAAAGTTCAGATCATTACACATTTTTACCAGCTGAATAGTTCGTGTTTTCCTATTATGCAATGCGTTCTAAAGCTGCAGAAGCATTTAGAAACACTAAATATATGATCCGCTGCACATTATGAGGCAAAGGAAATCTTTCGGGCCGGATGTAAATGGTGTGGGATACAATTGTCTTAGATGTCTCCTTTTGGTACGATTTGAAATTGTCAAAATGAAATCCAGTCCATCATACTCTCAATACTTCCTTTGTATTTGTCCTTACAATCACTGCTCCCTTAATTGAAATGCAATGCATATAAATCAGGATTTACAATGTTCGTAGTCTTTGACATTCTCTGCCGAAAGATTTCAGAAACAACTTAGAGAGGAATCATCTTAGTTAGCGAAAAACCCGAATATGTCATCATTTGTTTATTTATGTCTTACAAATACTTTTAACATTTGACTCTATTCACTCAGCTCAAAATTTTAGGTATACAAATATGTCTCCTTTCTTATCAAAATAGCTCAAGAGGGAATAAAAAGTGACATTGCTTTTATCCTCAGTACACAAGGACGTATGTATTCAATGAATCACATGATACAAGTCTAGTCAAAACTTTATGTTTGAAAGCTTGAATAAATATTAAGGTAATATACATATTACTTGTAAACAAAAATACTGAAGAGAAAATTAAATACCTATTTTATTATAGTCTATATGTCTTTCTCCCAGACAAACGTAATTTTTTCTTATATTTCACAACTGCATTTTCAATTAAAGCTTTATCATTACATAATGTAAATTTGAAATTGCAGTTTTTAAATATACTTTAAATTCTGAAAAAATATACGAGGGGAGCGGCAGATTTAGGCAATACAAAACGTAAAGCAGGTATTGAGTTAGTGGGATATCCTCTTTCCACAAAATTCATAGCTGTAAAAAAAATAATTTATTCATCGTTTAGCCATTAACTATGATGAATGCTTCATCAAGAAGCCTATTAACATAAAAAAATGCACTGTAATAAATTATATATAACTTTCCGACAATGAGATATGTTTTTTAACAAATTTTCTCTTAAATTGTATTTGTGCTCTAAAAGCGGAATTACTACGTAAATGATACCTTTTAACCTAGATTTATCTAATAAGATGAGGTCAGCATAATATGCACCACATCTCGTTATTCAGAACATTATTGACTCAAATCAATGAATAATTATGGAATATATATCCAAAGGGTTTGTAATATTGCACAAAGCGGGATTTAATCACACTATGGGGTAAATATTAATAATACGACATATTCTCTAAATGAAACGTTCAACTGAAACACACGTGTTTTGTAGCCCTTTAATGAATTCAGAATTTTTTTTCTTCATATTTTTATGAATTTTGTTCAGAATAGTTTTACATCTGCTATGTGGTAATTCGACAGATGTGTTTTCAAATGATTTACTAAATAAAAGCATTAAATTTGTATTCATACTGTCAATGATACACGCATATGCACTAAACGAACGATAGGAAATAAGCAAAATTCTTTACATAATATTAGACATTGTCAATGGTTTTAGGAAGAATTGATTAAACCAGTGTTTCTCAACCTTTCAGTATTCGCGGCCCAATTTTCTATCATAATCCCCCCACTTACAATAAAATGTATACAACAATAATGTATATGAGTACTGATTCCGTTTTTGAATTATTTTTAACTAACTGCCGAAACAAGAGTAAAAACAAGTAATTTTAGCAATAAAATTACTTTAGTAATAAATCACTATTTGAATTTTGGGCAGGAGTAGACGGTGATTTTTCTGCACTAAAATCAAGGGCATTTCGCATTCTATTACCATTTTCAACATCATCAACAACTTTTGTGAAACTAGATTTTCTGCTGTGGCTTCTTTGAAGACAAATTATAGATCTCGGATAAATGTGGAAACAACTGAGGGTGGCAATTTCTAATATTAAGCCTTCCTTCGAGACTTTGCTTTGAAAGACAGGCCCAAGGAAGTTACTAATAATTATTAACTTTGTTTTTAATTTAGTATGTTTTGATTATGAAAGTTTTGATTTAGAAATTTGTTTTACTTTAATAAGTTATTAAATATCTCGAAATGTATTTTGTTTTCTATGTGTATGTGTGCTTTCCTTTCAGTCAGTTAATCAATTTTTTAAAGAAGGTTTTCTCTTGGATATTCTCGCGGCCCCCTTCTTGTGTGCTCGCTCCCCACAGGTTGAGAATCGCTGGATTAAACATACATTTTCAAATACGAACGCAATTTTTAGCAATTGAGACACTTTTTTCAAAACATTTTGACTTCCGCTAAACATATGACTATATTTTTAAGCTTTAGACATTTATTTTTCATGAATATTTCGTTACGCTTTAAATATTCTACACAACTGAAAGAATGTCCCGGAGTGGACCAGTCGGTAGATTCTCGGTTCCCGCAGTACACCGAAAGTGAAGCAACATCGACTGAGGTCAGTGTTTGAGAGGGTGACAACCTCTCGCGGCTAGTTACTGCGATCCGTGTACGCTAAAGGAGCTGGTGCACGTTAAATGGGTAGTGGGGCCGATGTAGCTATGCATGTCGTAAGAGGCGACTAAAATAGCAACATCCGATCCGGGTGACGTAAGGCTTGCTTTGTAGCATGACTATGGCCCCGGGTCGGCAAAGCTCTGCCAGCCCAGCCCCTATGGCTGGTGCTGGTTGTCAGTTTGTCAGAGAGTTTGTGGGAAGACAAGGAGGACAGCGCCACAGTCGTGCCCCCTCATACTGGGGGGTAGTCCGTGAAGGCCCAGATGCTATAGACGGTACGGCTGTGGTTAGCGTTTCGCACCTCTGGGGGTGCCAATCGCAGATGACGGTCTCTCATCTGGGAGCCGGCTCAAAAAATTAAGAGACCTTTCAAAAGGGTGGAAATCGGACTCGTGCCTACAAGGGCCCCGTTGGACTCAGGAGCAGCGTACCCATTCTTCCTCCGCCACGCGCGAGGACACAACAACAACAATTGGATAAACACATTTAAAAAAAAAGAAAGAAAAATATCTGGCCTTTATTACTTTAAAACTAAAACTGCCTAAAAAACTGTTTTCAGTTATTTATTTCGTATGAATTACAAACATAAAGAAGGGATTTTCTTTTAATTCTCTCACTTTTTGAATATTTTTCTTCTCTCTTTCTCCCTATCTTTCACTGGAGTAATGATATTTTCGTAACGTTAATTTTCAACGAAGATAAAATGATCGCTCCTGACTACTTCTTTAGGTATTACATGGTTAAACAAATATAGATTTTAGCAAGAGATACTTATTGTTCGGTAAAATTTATAAATATAAATTCATAATTTTTTTAATCAAAAGCAATACTATCTTATGTAGTTTTTAAAATACAATTAATAGTGTTGCATTAAATTCATACAGTAATTGTAAGTAATTTGAAACAAATATGTCATGACATTGAGTCCAATTAAGATCCATAGTAAAGTACAAAGCCAGAATAATGGCTTTTGAACCACGTCCAAAAAACGACAAAGAGTTTAGTAGAAAAAAGTCATTCAGTAGATAATAAAATCAATAAGTGATGTGGTTCGAGAAAATCATATGATCAGAAACTACTTTAGGTAACTCAATGGAAATGTCAAAAGAGGAGGACGACTTCATCGAATTTACGAACAGAATGACAATCGAAGCCTGTGCGAAACCCCGACTGTGCTAAGACTTAAGATTCCCTTTACATCATGAGCTGCAAGGAAACGTTGATCCAGTTGTCAAGTAACAATGCATAACTAGACGATGAGACCGAGTAGTTTTGGATGACTCTATTCATAAATATGAGTTGAAATTTGGATGAAATTCATCAAATATTTATAGAAGTGAAAGGACGTTTTTGTTGTGTCGCTTCAAGCAATCATGATATTGAATTATATGTCAGAGGATAAATCTGGCGGGAGTTTATGAATGAATTGAAGCATTTATAACAAAAGAGAGCTGATGTACAAACGTAATAAAATTCTGTTTAAATGTCATTAAATTAATAGAAAAAAATAATCAGATACGTATATTATAATTTTAATTTGAAACGAAGAAGTCAAATGCAGCAGTGAAGACTCTGCGAAAGATGAATTGGTCGGTTTACGATTTCTCTGACTGTCTTTAAAAATAAAAACAATATTTCAGTACAAAGAATTTTAAATAACTCAATAACTATAGTATGTAATTGATTTATTCATTTATATTAGTGCATACCTGCTTTAACATTTGGTAAAACAAAAACAAAAAAATATTTTTCGGTAAATCACACGAGAACTCTCCTGATGAAAAAAACATTCACGTTATAGAAAAGGTTTATCATAACTCGTACAGTGGAAAAAACACACTTGACAACTCCAAATATCAAATGCCTCCGTCGACAGTCAGACAAAGACTTAATGATTGGGAAGCACATCGGGGCACTAAAAGAAGGTTTAAAGGAGTTATTGCAGCGAAACTTCACGAAAATTAACAAAAAAAAAGTGGGATATTAAGGATAATAAGTTATTTAAACCTAAATATAAATTATGGTAAATTATCCTCCGCATGAGAGAAAATACTAAAAATGTAGGTTTTTCTGATAGCAAAACACATAACTAAACATTCAATATTTTAACTATATCTTCTTTAACAAGCCCAGAGTCGTTGTAACCCCCCCCCCCTCCAGGTTAATAGTATAAGTTATTTTTTCCCTTTGAGATTGAGTTAAGTTGTTCAGATGTTAAGTGCAAAATCATCCTTTGTTCAAAAAAAAAAAAAAAACACAAGCACACAACAGATACTTAATTTATTATTTTTACAAACGAATGATTTTGAATTTATCCATTATTTAAAGTAAACTAAGATTTCTTTATCAATTATTCAAATGTTTAATTTATCAATATAGATTAAAAGAGTCAAAAAACCAATTAAAAAAAACGTTAATGGAGTTTAATGAATATAAGTTAAAAGAATGTTTCACAATTAAACACATTTCTTCGTTTTTTCTTTTATTTATTCGGTCAGTTCCCTGCGGTAAACTGTATTTAATTTCATATAAAATTATGTGTTTGTTTACTGATACTTTTTGTAAGACGAAGTGTTTATAAAAGCATTATGCCGAAGCTTGAAATTCATTTTAAAAGAAAATACAAAATAAACTTCATATAATAAATTAATTCTATTACATTTTTCACACTGTTTTCTTCTATTAAATATTAAATCATATCAGGATATTAATACTTTTTTAATTTATGCAAAACTTAGTTTTACATGATTTTTTTATTATGACGGATGAAAGTAACTGCCGATCGGAAAGTCTTAATATAGAAACTGACAGAAACACAAATCTTTACTTATGATCCGGTCACTTTCAATTCAAGTTTAATACTTATTTTAATAAAATAATGAAATAACAACTTACAAGTGATTAAATACATAATTCAAACTCACGGTATAGATCCTATTTCGTTAAGAAAGAATAATAAAGTCGTTATTAGAAAGTGGAGTTAACTTTCCAAAATTTCTTCAGACATGGAGTAACTTAATCTAAAATAATAAATCGAAAATTAAGCAATTTACTGATTGCCGTCAGGAGATTCGGTAAAATTTTATTAAAAGATGGTGAGTCTTTATGAAAAAATCAGGATATACAAGCTCCGAGACATTCATTAACGAAAGCGTTTTTGAACGAATTTCACAGCAATGAAAATTCTTGAGAGCAAAAGTTTTAAACACGCAAACAGAAAAGTTTCGTAACTATTAATGACAGTTGCAAATCAAACGCGAAAATAAATTGGAATTTCCTTTGTTCTCAAACGTCTTTTCTTAGAATTTACTTTGATTTTCAGCACTTTTATCTTAATCACGTCTTCAATCCATTTTCAAATCAACTTCATTTTCAATTTACCTTGTCAATTTTTACTCTATTCACACAACCTTTAAGGAGACTTATTCTATGTTTTTTGCAAATTTTAAAAGTCTCTAAATGGGTCATTCCACGGTGACTGACGTTACAATTTGACTAAGTTTATTAACTTTTACAATCCACACTGTAATAGAAATATAATTTCACGTTAATTTAAAGCACAAATGAGCACTAAAACGCAGACATATGTTTCGGGATTGCTTGGAATCCCTTTTTCAATGCGACAGTATGCATGCTGTTGCCCTTTTTTTACTTTGTTTTTATTGATATTTCTTTTTACTTCCTGTACTTTCAACTGGATTCGTTTTTTGCTCTCTTATTGGTACCTTCCCTGCTACTTCTACTTCCACTTCACACTGCCTTTATTCTCATTGGTTTACAGCTAATTCTTAGGCTATATAAGCTTTGTTTGTGTTGTTTTGTCTGCTTCATTTGCATCTAGAGGCTCCCTGTCGCATTGAAAAAGGGATTCCAAGCAATCCCGAAACATATGTCTGCGTTTTAATGCTCATTTGTGCTTTAAATTAACGTGAAACTATATTTCTATTACGTTTATTGCACAAAGTTAAATTATTATTAATCCACACTTTCTTGAAATTTAATTTTATTTTTCTGAAATTGATCTAAAATACCATGATAGAGTACAATAATGCTACCCATACCTGTTTTTAGACATAAAAAGCTTTTTTGTGTGGAATTAAGGTAAATCGAAAATTGTGACAGATGTTACACAGAAGAAACATTAGGAAAAACTACTTTTATATTAATGGACATTCTCCACAAACTAAGAACATGAAGATTATTTTTTTTTCTAGTCAAGTAGAGATTTCAAACTTTATGAATACACTTTGTTTCATTTAAAAAACTTTAAAATTTACAGTAGAGGAAATTTTTAGTTACCGTGACTGATGTTACAAACGTTTTGTGACTGATGTTAAAAAACATTAATTGGTTCAAATTAAAATTTATTTCTCCTTAAAAGTCTAATTAGCAATTTTTTTTAACAAAATTACACACATCTACCTAAATGATAAAAAATAAACAATAGTAAATGAATATAATTATAAAGGGGATGGTTTTAGTGCAATTCGGGAAATGAAAAGTGTCGGCGTGCATTTACTACATCTGGTGTACTAAGATCTCTTACTATTTTTTCTTGTGAACAATAAATTTCATCCACATTGTCAAACCATTTTCAATGCTTTCCTGTTGGAATCATAACACTGACCAAGTATTCATAGTTTTCAATATCTCTAACTTCACCTGGATAGAGCTGTCCATCGTATTCCAAAAGAACTCTCCAATTGTGGCCACCAATTCTGGAACTTGTTCTCCTGGTTTTGAACATGCAAATGATATTTTTGATAATTTGGAGCTTTTGGTGATTTTGTCTACCACCTCCAAAAAGTGTTTCTGCGTGATACCAGATATAGCTTCTGAATCAGAAAATATTTATTCAAATTTAACTCCTTACAATGATACTGTAAATCGTATGATGAAATCTCAAAGATTTTCACACTGCTTGAAGCTGCGTCATTTACAAAATCTTTTGCGCTGTATACGAAATGCTTTCTTTTTTTTTTTACAGCTTCCCATACCTGCCTCTTTCCAATGCCGTCCACTATGCCTTTCACATGTGAAGTAGCAAAATAATTCGATTTAATGGACAATTTATATTTTTCTGTAACATGGGTTTTGTGGCTGCAATGAACTTGTTTTTGAATTGGGCCATCTGACGAAATATGTAAGACTTCAATTTCTTGAAGGATCTTTTCCAGCATTCTTGTTATGAGAGGAATCACAATCTCTTTAGAATGTTGAATAAGACAGTTCATCTGAGGCTATCGCATACGGATGCATTCTACCTGAGTGGTACAGTGCTGCTGTAAAAAGGCTTACTTGGGCTTAATAGGAGCACCTGTTTCCTCAATTTCATTGTCAAACCATTTTTTTAATGACTAGCCTTGTGCTTTCGTGGAGATGTAGGGAGGGCGCGCTTTGCAGGAGTTACAGCTTTTCCTAAGATTTTATTATTTTGGAAAAGGGATTATGTCACTGCTACTTGAAATTTTGCACTTTAATGGGCTACATTTTTCTACTGTTTCTAACATTTTCTTTGGTTTCTCTTTTTAAACTGACTGAGGTAACTTAGCTAGGTCATTTCTTTTTTTATCTCTACTCCTTTTAGGTTCTGAATTGTTTTTCTTTTTGTAATTTTCATATTTTCATCCCTCTTTTAATTTATCTTGCCCCTTTTTTGCCTTTCTGCAGCAGTCAATGCCATTTGTGCAGTGTTTAAGTATCTAACTGGAAAAGAGAAAAGTGACTGATGTTACATATTTTAAAGAAGTTTTTAACTCATAAATTGACCTGTTATTAACTATTTAAGTAATTGATATTTAAGATATTATCATGAAAGAAAAGAATATGGCTTTTTATAATCTTAACACTAATTTTCTTTAAGTAATAAAAACTTTTATAAATTTTTGTGACTGATGTTACATCACTATGAGGCCTAATTTATACAAATTAATTTTCAATACAACAATCACAGCTTAAACATTCTTGACTGGCCCAACCTCACATGCAGACTAAAATTCAATAAAAAAATAAGATTTTATACATACCTGTTAATTTTTTTACGAAAACAAGATGAACTTTCCGAACCTCTCTAAAGACAACAACACATGTGACAAAAGTAACATTGTCAAACATTGCCTATAAAACTTACAAAAAGGTACTGCTAACTTTTTAAACATAATTTTATAAAAAATCACATATTTTTACCTTAGAGGGAAACAAACTGTATATGTGAAAGAAAAAAAAAATATGTTGGTGTCCCTGTTTTCATGGAACTGCCCAATTGTGTGCAACGCATGTCATTTCCAGATATAATATGCGTCGAAGCTCGATTAAACACACACACGCACGCACAAATACAACAGCCACTGGTAAAAAGACTATTAAGCTCTGAAGTTGGAAGTGGTGTTCACCTGTTTAATATTTTTAAAGCCGGCATGGTGGTGTCGTGGTAAGGTGCGGGACTCGTTCGCCCCAGGTCAGAGGATCGCGCCTGGCAGTGTCGGTAAATTTTCAAAATGCAGAAAACCGTCTGCGCCCATGTCCTATAATTATGCGACATGCAACAGATTCCTCGAGTAGACATTTGGTGTGGAGGCTTCTCGGCTAAATTAAATTCTAGTGCAATTTCGCATTGGCAGACTCCGGGTGAACACCCTTTCAGGTGAAGAAACCGGACGTCGAAATTCTCATGCGGCGATGGTGCTAATCTCTCGGGAACGCACTAGGTCTGGAATTGGCAGAAGTCAGCAACAGCCCATTAGAAATTAAAAAGAAGAAACTATATTTTTAAATGTTGCTGTCTCCTCCTCCCCCTCTCCCCCGAGTTTTAATCTTATTCAAATTTACTTAATGTTTATTGAATTCGAGGGGCTTATAGCAGTTGCAGCACGGTTTTCAAAAGTTGCCTTTTGACCTTTTTTCATGGTAATTATTTAATTCGTGGCTGCTATTCAAATGTAGTTGTGCTTTATTATTTACTCATTATTAACCCAGTATTATGTATACACGAAGAGAGAAATACTTCATTGTGCATATGCATTTCCTTATTTGTTTTGAACGAAAATAGCACGGGTATCGACACATAAAAATGTAATTTTATTAAAAAGCAACGCAACCCTTTCGCTGAGACAGCAAGACAATTATTTTTCCTACACGATAATTAAAACTTCTTTAAACGACAAAATTAATCTTAATAGAAATTATTTTGCGTTGATGCTCCTCATATCAATTCGAAACATTCCTCATAATAATAATTGCTCACATATATTTTTAAGCTAACATTCTCTGATTGAAGCTAAAATGAGAAAATGCGTGTTTCTTAATTATAAAAGCATTCATTCCTTAAAAGCAAAAGGTACTGAGTCATATGTTTGAATTTGCTTTATTTATGGAAATTTTTGCAAAAGGGGGAAATTTTATATTTTCTATTTACATTTTATAAGCTTGAAAGCTATTTACCTCTCACGTAGTATGAAATGTTAGAAACATGTTAATCAGAAATGAAGATATTCTGTATATTTACAGATGAAAATTTATTGAAATAGCTTAATAGTGAAAATGTGTTTCATAATTGGTTCTTGCATAAAGAAAAACAACTGTTGTACTTTTCTAGAACATTTTCGTTTGATTTTTCTTTACAATGCGTTGAATGATATAGTAGAATAGTAGGTATCATGTCTCACTTAGTTTTTGCAGTATATGCTATGGATTATGTAAACTTGTTGCAGTTTATTTCGTCTTATGTTTTAGGAAAAAAATTGGCTTTGTGTTTATACTAGAAGATTAGTACTTTCAAATGTATCTTTTTACATTTTTAAAGCTCTTGGATTTTATGTGAGGGAATGTTTATTGACAGTTCTTAAGGTGAATAATAATTTAAATAATTTTGAAAAATGATAACTTTACATTGCAGAAATGAAGCAGAAAAATTACAATGCATTATTGGAAAGCACAATTGTTTCTGCTACTATATGATTTTTGTTGTTACAAATGAGAAGAAACTTACCAGAATTCGTCAAAAAAAATCAAGTAAAGTAGTTTGTTTTGATTTTTAAAGACATTAACATTTGACGTAAGCAAACTTGGATCTGACTTTCATCTCATATAATAAAAAAATGATTGACATGTTTATTCCATTAGCATTCTAATTTCTACAAACATAGCATAAAAGAATTGCCGATGAACGAACAGTTTTACATTAAAGAAAAGAGCCGGAAAAAGTAGCTTATTCTTGAACATTTATGAAAAATCGGTAAATTACGTTAGTGCTTCACATGAATAAATGAGAACTGTGTGTTCTTCTGCCAATCCGGCAAAAAAAGGAACTAAGAGATACAAAGTCCACATTTTTTTCGAATTAAACTTCAAAATTTGTCAGACCTTACATACTACACGTGTGTTAAATTTCATAATAGTAAGTACGATAGTCTAGATATCGAACTCACAAACATATACAGACAGAAAGGCATTACCTTTAATATAAGCAATTAACATAGCATGAATGGAAAAAAAATATTGTATTTGTAGTACTACAGAAAACAGGGCAAAGTTGATAACAATTAACATAGGAACAGGTCGAATCTATAAGCTGTTAGAGGCATTTTTTGCATAAACAATATGTTGTTGTTTATTTATGAATAAAAAATGTAAATTTTATTGGAATTTACGTATTATGTACAGATTAAACAGTTTTCATAGTTATATATTGTACTTGACTTTCATAGCTGAATTGCCACTTTTAGTAAATATATATATATATATATAAAAGTTATATTTACAGTAGGAACTGTACACTCTATGTATCTAATAATTTACAATTAGGTGTCACTTATCACGTTACCAACAAAATAGGTTTCATGCTGAAGGAGAGAAACATTTAGGTTGCAAATATTAATGACCTTTTCTGAACTGATCCTCCAGGAAATAAAAGAGGTATAGTGAAAAGATTATGACGATGAAGGAAACAAAGACAAGGTGGTCTATTTTCGTTCCTGAGGCTAAAGATTTAAAGACATTTGTTTGCATCGAGTGCAACGAAATGCGGTATTTGTCTTAGAAACTTTAATTCTTCATCTCCAATGCTGATTCAGTTTTCTGTAGCTTTGATTTGGAAACAGAAATCAATGCATTTTCTTGAACTTCATTGCAGGAACAATTTTTGTAATTACACAAATATTAATATTCAAGATTGTATGCAGCTACACTTACTCTGAAAGAGTGCATGCCTTATTAAAAAGGAAGTCATTTTGTGAGAAATGTCCAGGCTATAGGACTTTCAGAAAGCTTCTAATGTTTGAGAGCAGTTTCTGCTTGTGAATCTATTGTAGAAATTTCTTTTGAACGTCGAAAAGTAATTTACCCAATTTTTAAAGCGTGGCAATACAAAGGTTCTTTCATAGTGCAACAAAAAATTAAATAAATAAATAATTAAGTAAAAGTAAATCTAAATTCCGTCACATAATGCTGTATGTCTATAAAGATTCAGAAAAGAAACAGCGGAGGAGCTGGATTTTGCTCCAGAACAAGACATTTGTTGTACTCTAATGCTCTGAATTTAAAAAAAAAAAAAAAAAAAAGTTTTAATTTTTATTATTTCAAAAAATAATTATCTAAAAAAAGAGAGAGGGATAAATAATATGTTCTACCAAAATAATCGGAGCAAAAAAAAAAGCACACACTTTCAATTTAATCAATAATTCAAAACCCTAATGCAAATCAACAAGCTTACGAAACGTTGATTCGAAGCAAAATGACACATCACCTCATTTTACATTATATTAGCTTCAAATTGCATTTTATTTAGTTTGACATGGTACTGGATAAACAATCTGACTTATATATCACACACATATATATATTTATATATAAAATATATATGATATTTAAGTCATTATTACACATATTATATGTATATATTGTTTGGAAACACAAATGCCTCTGAATGACTATCTTTCAATCTATTAAAAATACGGGCAACTCAAAACAAGAAAGGCGGAAATGTCAATGCCCGTACGCTGTACGGGCAAACCAGTTGGAGCCAACTTTGGATAGCCCGTACGCCGTACGGGAAAACCAGTTAAGGGGTTAAAGAGGTTTTGCTTTGATTATACGCCTGAAATATCAGCACCTAAAGTAACAAGCGGTTTTCGGTAAGAAATTATAAATAATTTCGTCATCACTTGTCATGTGAAATAATATTATTCTCAAAACATACAAAAGTCAAAATAATGAAGTGTTTACACCCGCCCCTTAATGAGTACACAAAGCCAGAAAAAAATATACATAAATAAATTTTCACAAAGCATAATCATTTATTTATTTTGACATTTCGCTTTAATTTTCGCTTCGCCAAAAATGTGGCCACTTGTTCTATTTATATATAGTCAAATTAAAGACGTCGTAATCATGAATTCCTATTAAAAAATGATCTTTATTACACTTTTAAGTCAGTGATTTTGAATACAAAATTTTTCACTTAGCATGCTCGGTTCGATCGTCATTACTTTTTATTTTAAATCTCCTGAACTTAATGGAGGTTTATTTCTAACAATAAAGTATGAAATGAAATATAGTCTGATTTTTACGAAATGCAATAAAGATAATATAAAAATAATGAGATGGGCGAAACAGTAAATTTTTCAAGTATAATCTTATGAATATTCAACAAGTCGATGCCACTGAGAGTCAAAACTGTATTTGTTTAGCACCTCAAACGTCAGCGTTAAAATGCAATTAATTGTTCTGCTAAACAATTGCTTATTATATATTCTTTGAACGTTTACCCTAAAGGTGATTTTGACAGATAAAAACCTCTATTTTTGAGAAGGAAACATAATAAAATAATTTTATTGATTATAAGGTACTTTAAAAGTTCAACACATGGGATGATAACTTTAAGCTACGCAAAAAAATTTAAATGTGAAACACTCAATCATATTGTTTTAGAGTCTACCCTAACTGGGAAGAAAATAAATTTATTAAGAAATAAGAATAATAAATTTAGATAATTTTGTCATTCAATAAACTTGGTAGCAAATATATATAGGGGAGGACTGGACACAGTGAACCACTCTTCACGTAGTTTTTATTATTTTTTCTTGGCAGAAAGGGGGGAAAAATCTCTATACTTGAAAAAATCTATGCAGTCTTTAAACATTTGTTGCCATGTCATAATTTCTTTACAACGGTATTTGAGTTATGAGTAAAAAAAAGTTTGGACTCAAGAAAAGGACTCACTCCCTCAACCGGGTAAGTTGGCGTACATTTTTTTCTCTTACTTCAAGCCTCTGCTAAACGTAAACTACGATAGGTACTTAATTCAGAGCTCCTTCGAGGCATTTGCAGTCTCGCTCATGTGGTTTTGAGGTGCAGTTTTACTTTGTTCAAAAACTTAAACAAAAGTAATGATGATCAGTAACTTAAAAGTAAGCCTACTAGATCCGTCTCTCCTATTGATTAAAAACTACTATTATTATATATCCGACACAGGGCCTAAAGGTAGGATACTAATATAAAAGTACATACTGATAGAAAACCTCGTCATTTAAGCAATGTTTAAATTATGTCTGCTTCATCTTACAAACTGTGCTTCTGTTACTCCTGGAATTGACCACAAATATTTTTTTCAGAGCCTGTGATGAATGAGAATACCATATGAGGAAAAGGCATAAGTTGAATTATTTGTATTTCACGAATATGATACTAGGCATGCTACTTAAGAGCATCAATGTAGCACATGGCAGCAGTTATCATTACAATAATGAATTTGAACCAAAAAACTTTGTTCATAGCAAAAAACCCTTCCGTGAGATTCTGTTGCTTTCTCTGATAAAACAACGATGTCTTTACACAATGATTGGGAGTATTGATGATAAATTAAAAACCTTCATACGTGCTATTTTTTCGCAACACTTACAGTGCTTCAGAATTCAGTTAGCGTGCATCGCACCAAAGACGGCAAAGACAAAAAAAATGTTTTTTCTCATCTGCGCAACCGCAGAGCATGTTTTTGAAGGCCAAGTGTGCTTTTAGATTGTGTAGATGAGAAAAGGCAAGTTTTTTTTGTCTTTGTCGCCTTTGGCGTGAAAGCACGCTTTGAGGATATTTAGTGTTAATATTACGATTTAATAAATGAAGCCATAATTGGTATTGATGTAAAATAGTTCTAAATATATCTACTAATTTTTTTTTGTTTACTTTTCTCAGTTGAAAGAGATATAAGCATAAATCTTGACCTTTTTTTTCTAAGTATTTTTATTTCTTAATTTTTTTAATTCTAAGTATCGCTAAACCATATTTTAGAACTGAGTTTTTGCATGCGTGAAAAATTGATCTAGTTTCATAAACATGCAGCTGCAATGCGAAAACACCGTCTTAAAGTTTTTTCACGAACTACTTAAGAAATAAACTCTGTTTCGTTAGAAATTTGCTTTAGTTTGAAAACAAAAAATAATAAGTAAAGTAAAAGTGCCAACATATTAAAATGTTCATTTAGCATCTTCAAAAGAAACAAAATGGCGACACTTTTTTTAGTATATTTTATTAGTAGAGTTTGATGGGACTAACCGCCTTATTCACAATCGTGAATTGTTTGCGAAATAATTCCCGAATTGAAGTATCGCGCGATCGCGAATAATTCACCTTCCTTATTCTCCAACCTTCTGCAAGCGCGGATAGATGAATTCGATGATTTTTCTCCTCATCGATGTAAAGGCTTCTATGATTGGTCGCTTTGATCAGATGACATTGTTTACGTTTTCGCGAAGAACGATAATTTCTCGTGTGTTGGGCAAGTGTGCGAATTTCAAATGTATGTTGGGTGGTCAAATTTCTCCAAAACAAAACGCGAATAACAGCTTTATGTCAGCTATTCATCTGAGCAAATAGTTAAAGTTTGTTGCAATAGTTAGATTACGTAGGCATAATGATATAATTCGTAAGATACGTTAGTCAATTATCATAACTCGCTCAGATCGGATTAAAATTTGTTGTGACAAAAAACTAAATTTTGTTTACATGGTACATTTTATATACATTAATTCGTGTTATACACTAAAATCGTTTTGTATGACAAACAAAAACGAATGACTTTCTGCAGAAAATATTGATAAAAGCAAAGTTATTATTTAAGCACAATTATGCAGTTATTTTAACTTTAATAAGGTTGATTTTATGACCTATATAGTTTTGATTTGTTAATTTTAGGCAGTACAAGTGCAACTTACTTGCACTGCATTAAATATTTAACAATAACTTCCATTTATTTTATTTTCTGTTCCAATGCATATATTGTTTGGACTGCCTTTGAGTAGCAAGTTCTGAAGGCTAGACTTTTGCAGAGAATATGATAAATTTTATATTTATTTATTTCTCATGTTCTTAACTATGTTAATTACAGATTTCTGCGTAATATTAAGATAACATTTCAAATATGCATGTGTAATAAAATTTGAAATGCACACTCACAACCAAGTCTTCACGTCCCTGTTTATTAAGGGCAACTTAAAATACAAATCACAAACACAGTAACATGTCTAAAATTAGCAGTGAACCTTATACAGAATAATTACTAATTGCTGCAATGATTCAAATTTAGTTTCCCTTTCAAAAGATACCAAAACAACTGTTAAAATTAAATCATTGAAACCAGGGATGGACATGGAATAACTTTTGAAAGGAGCACCTCTCTACTTCACACCACTACCCTGTTAGCTCGAGGCCTTAGGGCTGCCCTCCTCCGGGCACGGATAAGTGAAGCCCGGCGAAAGGTCATTCTGTGTCCAAGATAGGTTTGCTGGGCTTTATGTGTACAACCCCGCCAGCCCAGCCTAACTACTTTGGAGGAGTACCGAGGAGTTTCAAGTGATTATCCCTCATAAAACTTTTAATAATAAAATTCTCATAAGCATTTTTTAAATTATTATTTTTTCTTAACCCAATTTATCTATACTTTAAAATATCTAAAAGTAAGTACAAATTTAATGGGCTAATTCCACATTTCTTTTACTACTTTGGGAGGGTTTGTGTCCACCCCCCCCCCCCCGAGTCTGCCATTGATTGAAACTCGTAAACTAGTGTCTACTGTAATTTTAGTGATTATCAGCTGATTACAGTTGTGGCCATGTACAGGCCTGACAAAAGTGTTGGGTGCCCCTCTGAATCACGCTGCATATGCATATGCATGTTTTTCACTATCAGCTTATCAAAATATTCGGAAGGAAGCACTCTCCTCCTCTACTTTCTTTTATGCATTCTTGCAATCCAACAGAACATCCTGAACAGTGGCATTTACCCTTTGAACCACTCTGCATAAAAGGAGAAATTTTCCCTCCATATCCATTTTCGGAATTCTTATATTATATATAAGAATTCCGAAAATGGATATGGCTTTTTAAACATGTTTTTGAGAACATGCGTAAAGGTAGTGTAACTCAGTAATGGACAGAAAAATGTATAACTTTTCTCTCAAAACAAATGTGGTCATTAGAAACTTACAGCAAAATTTTTCGTGCAAAATGAACTTAAAAATAACAAAAAGACACCTACCCTCAAAATTTTTTTCTTAAATAAAAAGTTTAGCGTAGAGCGAAAGACAATGTAAAATTACATTGCATGTAAAAAATCTAGTTAGTAAATGAATATTATTCTTAATCTTGACCATTTCGAGATTGAATTTCTGAACTGGTATTCATACAACTTCATTCATATATATAAATAAGCAAAATGTCCACCATATCTTTAATTTTAAATTCATTAAAGCAAATAAAATTTTTGAATCTCATTATAATATTTACTTTAACCCTTTAAAAGGCCTTTTTTTTGTAGTATTGCTATGTTAAAATATTTTTCAGATTTTGTTTTGTTTCAAAAAATAAATTCATATAGAACAGTAAATAAGATTAGCATGATTTTTTCCACCCCCTTGAGGGGGGGGGATAGTTATAATATTTGAATATTGATGCATATGGTGGTAAATATATTTCCCAGAGTCTTTGCAAGATTTTGACAATCAGAAAGGGTAAAATAGCTTACTATAAACATCTATAATTTAATGAATTGGGTGGGAAGCATACTTCCCACCGCCTTAGAAAGGGTTAAATAAACCGAAAGCATATTGCACCCCCAACAACAGAAGTGACACAACTCAAAAACCACCAAAATAATCTGTAAAATTACAAATTTACAAAAAAATTGTAAAATTGTATATTTCTACCGAATAATTAGTATTATTCCTGATATTTTGCCTCTATCTCATCCGTTACAAAACATTATTTTGTTATGTTCTGTAACTTGCAAACTTAAATTTTTGAATTGTGCCCCTTCTGTTCCCTCGGCGCAACATGTTAACGTATCAAGTAAATAATATCAATTACAAGAACAAGTTCAACATTGTAGTAACTTTTTTTATTCATCACTTTTGCGCTACAAAAAGGTTTAAAGGACATCATAACATATAACACGAAAATGGATAATTTTTTAATAAATCACAACTTTGCTGCAGTGAAGAGCACAGATAAAAATAAGATTTCTATATTCCACATAATTTCTTTACATCAGACTCTGCTGAAATAGGAAAACATGTTCTTAAAATGCATAAAGTTAAATAAAAGTGAATTTTCAAGAAGGAATTCATTCAACACTGTCAATTTTGTAAAAAAAGGAAAAAAAAAAGCAGTACATCCTTCATTAAAAATTATCTATGAATTGTTACATAAACTAAACTCAGCGGTGCAACAGCACAATGGGGGCCATAGCCTACTGTGCCCATCCCAGTTTTTGAGACTGTTGGCCCTGGGGTGCAGTAGCACAAGTGGGCGGCCTGACGCGGAACACCCAGTGTTTAGTTCCTAAGTATGCTTGGTCCTTAATTTATCGATCCTGCAGAAGGGATGAAAGGCTGAGTCTATCCTGCTCAGCCCGGGAATTGAACCCCAGACCTGTGGCATGGTACCACGGAAGGCTACCACTCAGCCACTGGCCTATGGACTGTTACATATTGTACTTGAATCAAGAATATTGTTAAATCAAAGAAACATGTCATTAAATTATATTCGGGCTTCTTACTATTTACCTCTAATTTAAGGAAATCATAAAATTAAAATTGTACTGTACTTTGGCAAATTGTTGATGGTACTGCGTAATCCTTTTTGTGAATAATAGCATTCGCCTTAAATGCAAAAATTTAGTTTTTCTAATTTTCCGTTTAAAACATGAAGTTTAGGGATTGACTCATACACCAGTCAACCTATACATGAGAATGTACAGTAAATTGAAAAAAAAAGAAAGAAAGCAACCGCAAAATTAGGTATACCTCCATGAAAATAATGAATCATAATTAAAAATTACTGCATAATGAAATAATTATTGAATACAAAATTTCAGAATAAAACAGATATTTTCCAGTACTTTTCTGTTAGCAGGCACTCACTTTTAATTCTGTGCCAAATACATTCAAAAATTTCATATTTAATGTTAGCATAAATTATTTAATGAGAAATACTAAAATGTAAACCCCTCCTAAGGTGCAGTGGTGAGTTAGCTCAATACAATCGTACCGCATTAACATATAATGTTAGCTAAAAGTGAACTATCGCTTTGTATGAAACATACGTTTGGTTACCATGAGTTAACAATCAATTAATATGTATTTCACATGCTTAACATGAAATTTTTAAGCTGATTACCACTTAATATGAAAGGAAATGAGAAATGTAAACACCGATATGAATGCATTGTCTGTGCTATGAATTACTCGATTCCATTGGCAATAAAAAGTGGTTGCCTGCTAACGGGAAGAATTCTCATTTTTCTTAACATAATAGTATAAATCAAATGTAAATAAATAAATGTAATGAATATGCAATGTAAAAGTATAACTTCCTTTCCCGTCATAAAAAATAAAAGCTTTTCCATAAATTACATTTAAATAATAAAATATGTAATGAATTATATCAAAATACTCATTCACAGCAGTACAAACAACGAAGTACTATGTTTTGCCTTTGCATGTTGGTATATGTGAGAAGCGATTCAAAGAATAAGTTTCTGAGTAAATTATTAAATTGAACTAAATTGTAATCTTAACATTTAATTTCAAAAGTTTTTTTTTCAGAAAAAAGTGGAGAAATTAGGAACATACTCGCTTGTGCAAATATAATAGAAATGTTTTATTTTTAGGTATTTATTTTATTTGAACATAACCAAAGAAAATCTTTTTACTCATTACATTTGCTCATTCATTAGAAAAACAATGTTAGGAAAGAAGTTATTAAATAATTTATGCACTTCGGTACGTTTATGAAACAAAATATTTTTCTGTACTCATAAAACTTACACTGATTTATGAACTGTTTTACTCCGTTTATTTTAAATTAATCTGTATTGCATTCGTTTCACCTTTAAGTATTGAAAATAACAAAATTTTAATTCAAAATCATTGTTCAGTTATTAAGAAAAGCAACAGGTAAACAATTTAAAAATATAACTTTTCAATCAATACTTCAAAAAATTTTATAACTCGTATTTTTATCGACACTTTAAACGTCTAGTAATTAAAATCATGACCATTAAATAACATGAATAATGTGCTTTTATTTTATCTAAATACAATGATGTAAATAATATTTGAAAGTAACTCACCAATTAATTATTTTCTTCATAAATATCTCGGATCAACATACGGTACACAGACCGACTTGGCCGCCACCTTTATTGACGTTTGTTGTGGTTGTTTAAAAACAGGTGGTAGAGGCTATAATAGCGGAACTAAACCTCCGAATTGGTAGCTCAGTTTCGAGGCTATAATCCTCTGATAAAATTCCGGAATTTTCTTCCGTTGGTGATTGAGAATACCGTTTTCGTCAGAATTCGTGAATTATCTTCAACCGTAGCAACATTGAAGAATTATTCGCTATTGTGAATAAGGCGGTAAGTCTATTAAGCTGTTTAAATCACTTTTATAAAAGTAAGAGTGAAAGTAAATTTATACTCAAGTCTGATTCACGTTTAAGTGGAAGTAACGAAAAAAAAATAGCCTGTCTATTTTTAAGTATCACTTGAAAGTAACCCAATTTGATGGATTTTAAAATCCTTTGTAAGACAAATAATTTCTAATCAAAACAAAGAATCTGAAAATTTAAACTTCATCTTCGGTTCGTCTCTTTCACAGAGCTTTTTAACTTTTCCAACTTTTTACTCAACAAAAGATTGAGTCATTCAAAGAGAATTCTTCTAATTTTAGATCTTAGAAATTTCTATTCTCTACCTGTTTCTTTTAAAGAAGAAGAGGGGCGGAATAGCGATAAACACAATAAATGACGAAACAGGAATCGACAGTTTTATCCTTAACAACAGTTGAGAATCTGAACAAAAAAACTGTCATTTTCTGTAGTGACTTTATTTTGTTAGGTAAACCTTGTTTTCGAATAGTGAATTTCAGTAACAAAGAAGCAGAATAATATTTTATTCGTCTCTAGTCTCTAAAATGCTACCACGCCTATTGAAATAGTTGAAATAAACTGAAACTGCTTTGATTGAACGCTTTTGGCAGAAAGAAAGATCATGAAAGTTTTCGTAAAATTGCTTTCTTAAATTGTTAAAGAAGTTTCAAGCAAGAAAAAATCTGTAGACGCATACTGCTGATAATTCAGGGGACAAATTCGGGTAAATATACTTTTGTACAAAACAATTTCAAGCCACTAAATAACATATTATTATTACTTACAGTTATGACAGTCTGATTTAATATTTTCATGATAGAGATTTATATTAAAGTTTGAGTGATCTTTTTGTGAAATTGCGAGCGATTTAGTTGGCAACTTTGTGAAGCTGAAACTACTCATGTTTTTTTTTTTTTTTTTTAATTTACGGGAAACGCAAAGCTGGAAGAGCAGCGTAATGATAAATACTTCAGAAAAACGATTTAATAATGACGCGTAAAGCTCATTTTGCTACTGTGTACCCAGAACTATATTTCACCAAGACATTAGCGGTGCACATTGTTTACAGGAGTGTATTGCAGTGCTTGTACTGTAAAGAGTGTACAAGGATACATCAGTGAGCAATACTGTCTTCCTAAAAATAATTGGGTATGGGGAAACAGTTATGTTTTGGTTTCAGTTTTCTCTGATTTATTTGTCCCTCAACTCTTTGAGAAATTTCTCTTTCTGTTTCAAACAATTAATTCTGTTTCAAACTATTATAAATTCTTATTTAGCTAAATAAAATACTTTTATAACAATCGTAAGCTTCTATGTTTCTTAGATGAGCATTTTTTATAAATGCAATGAGGCACGCCCATCATGTTTAGGATGCGCAAGATGACTTTTTTCATGTCCATTTCATCTTTCACTACATATGTTTACCAATTAGCATGATTGATATTTTTTGATAGTAGACTAGCTAAACCTTGCCATCACAACTAAACCATATCGATTGATACAAGCAATCTACATCGTTATTCCAAAATGTAGCGTTTAGATCAATTACCATTCGATTGCATGAAATGTACATTGTCCCATTGCTAATAGTGGCAGCTAAACGAATACCGAATTTAGACACTATTTTTTTATTTTACGGATATTTAAATGCAATCACTTATGTGTTCCACTATAAACGATATAGTTCGGTGCAAGCTCTTAGTGCACCATTTTGTGTGAAAGAAATTTTTCCTTGGTGTTCATATTTTCACAAGCTGTAGCGTATTTTACCAATCGCATTAAAAAATCCAATTTTCAACAGCACATAATACATATCTGACTATATTTTACTACATAATTAACTGAAAACGTACTTTGTCGATTAGCAAGTGGTAAAAAAGGAAAAGTATAATATTTCGAATCACTGTAACCAGACATTGTTTTATCTGAAGTAATTGCACGATAGATGTACGCATTTGACGTGAAATGTATGGCATATAAAAATAATTTTGCAGTGCATAAATATGGTGGTTTCCCAGTATCGTGTCATAAATATTCTAAAACGTACATCACCTATAACTGAAAATATTACAATAACAAAAATGCGCATACAAAAGTACTATTTCTTGTTTCACCGATTTTTCTCTCCCTAAAGTCAGTAATTGGGATAATTTAAAATAAAATTCACAAAAAATGAAACGATGTTCATAAAAGAAAAGTTTAAAAATCAGTTTTTATTGCAATGAAATTCTTGAAAAGTTAAGCGAAATATTTTCAAAGTGTTTTTAAGGACACAGAAATTGTGTTTCTTCAGATTAATGCATAAATTACAAATTTAGGCTTTTATAATGTGTGTCTAGTTAAATATTCTTATACAACTTAATCAGAAATTTTTTTAGCTTACAAATTATACAGCTGCGTTGCACAAATAATTTATTAAACTAATTAGTATTCCAAAAATAGTTAATCATGAATCGTCTTTCAGTTCTAATTAAAATGCGATTCGAAAAGCACTTAAATATTACACTTAAATCTCTCCTAATCATAAATAATGTATACACACATGATTAACATTGATGAACGCGAATTTTCTGTGGAAAACAAATTTGAATAAAAATGTTTTGTAATTGTACGACATAGGAAGTATTTGCATTTATTATATATAAATGTACGCATATATATATATGTATATATATATACATATATATATATATATATATATATATACATCCAAAAAATTTTGAAAACCATATTAAGCGGAGATTAGAAAACACTCTTTATCAAGACACATGTACGAATTTTGATCCATGACTAGACAATGGTCGTGGTATTGATCGTGGTATTAATTAGCCTAATATATAGGCCCACTTCATTGTAGGTATATTTACACAACTTTTGTTGTAAATCTCTGGCCATTTCCCGTAAATAAAAGTAGATCATATAAATTTAATTCTACCATTCAAAAAGTACGATTAATTAAATGTTAGCTAGAAAATGTATACAATTTCTTTTTATATTTCAAAATAAATTGTGCTCACATATAAGTCTAAACAACTAGTGAATCGATATTTTTCATGATATAAAAAACTTCGTGGATAAATTTTGAGTGTTCATAAACAAGGCAAAGTCATTCAGATTTGCAGTAATATTACTCTTTTGTGCTTACAATAATGAAAGTTAAACAAAGAAAAATCTTTAATTTCTTTTCACCAAATATTTCTATTAAAAAATCAAAGTTTTAATTATTTTAAGAAGTGATTGTAATCAATAAAAGTCTTGCTTTTTGTCAAAATTTGGTAAGTGTTTTTTCAATTTTTGTTCTATCTAATAACAGGCTATTTCCTTTGAATTAAAGACTTGATGTTTCTTTCACATGTATGTTTTTTATTTATTCGAAAATTTTTCCCAACCTCGTTTGTAACGTCACCTCGGTGATTGCATCATAATTATCCAAGTCCCTTCAATGACGTCATAACAGAGTTTTACTGTACGTAAATTATTTCAAATCATTTGACGCTTCGCATTTTTAATTTTGTGCATTTTCTGCTTATAAACTTTTCCACTAGAAGAAATTAAAATTAGGAGTTGTTTACAAACGTACATCATGCTTTAAGTATGTAATTTATATGAGTAGTATGGTCATTATAACGAAGTTTTTAGGTATTAACTTACAAATTCTATATATTTTGTAAAGTTTCTAAAAAGTTTATTTTTTATTGACTAGCAAAAATGCTTATAATCAATGGCATACATTGTGCTTTTATATATACCATTTTTTTTTACTTGAATCTGAATTTAAACTACTGAAACTGAACTTTATTAATATGAGTAGCAAAAAGAAAGTCGTTTTTCTTTTCTTTTTACACTTTCTTTTGACTTAACACTAAGAAAGGAAACATAATTAAAAAAAACCCCTATTTTGTCAGTGTATATTAACCAAAGTAAGTTTTTTAGAAAAATAAAATTACAGAAGAATTAAAATATAGTGCGTAATCTAACGCTAATGGTGAATTATTTATGATTACCGACTTGAATATGTGCTGGGAATGGGGAGTAAATAATTGCTGAACGCATCAAACATAATGCATAAAACATTTTTTATTTATTTATTTTTTTTCGAAAGTACAGTTTATTACTAAGTATTGGTAGATGATTGAATGTTTTAATTAAGTGATATAATAAAGAAGAAAAAGAAAAAAAACCCATCGTAAACATAACTTTAAAAAGTAAAATTGAGTGACTTTTAATGGATATGATTAAGTTACTTCAGTTTCTTTATAGTACTATTTAATGGGTATGTTTTTAAATGCATTAGGGGTTTTTTTTTTTCGAAATGGTACGGTTTTACGGTTTAGAACATACATTTTAGCTTGTGCTTTCTAAAGACTCCTAATTGTTTCTAAAAGTACACATTTTAAAGTTTCAAAAGCCATTTAGTTTATAAAAACGATTATGTTTTATTTTATTCGAAGTTTGAAAATTGCTTCTATATGTATGCATTCGATACCTAATGCACGCAATTTGTTGTAGAATTGTGTAAATAACATATTCTAAATGTTTGTTATATATCTTGCACGTCATGTTTGGGAATGCAATATAAAAATTCAAATATGAATGCCCGAGTTTCTAAAATCTTATAATTTAAATAATTTCTATAATCTGAATATTTTGAGCACCAGCCTTCGATTTTTTTAAGTGAATATATAGGAGACAAGACAATAATTATATTTTCTATGTTGGTTATATTTATGTTCCAGACGTACCAGTTACTTTCGCTTTATTAAGCTCTTAATATACGCTGTGTATAGGTGCCAAGTATCTTCTCTTATTTGTGAAAGACGCTGTTAGAGAAAAAAGTTTGTTAGATGATGCAAGGAAAAGTTTCGATTCAATGTTTCAAACGAGATATCCGTTTGCAAGTGTGTTGTTATATGTTGTTAAATGTTAATTACATCCCTACAAATTGAACCAATTTTATTTTAAAACCTTGACTCATTTATGTATTTTTGATTTAAATTAGTTATATGCTACTGTATTCTCTGATAACATACTCATTATTATTAGTGAAATTATGAAATTTGAATCCATAATTCATGTTAAACGGGTAAAAAACTAACTTATCTACCTGACTACGGACAAGAGTAAAAAGGCTACAGTAAATTGCTTACTTTTCTCTTTTTTCAGATTGAAATATCTGTGTAAGTTTAAGGTTAATATTTATGCAGATTTGAAGAAAGAAAACATCTCTCTCCTAATTTCCCAACACCTTATTGTATATTAATTAATCGAAAGAAGCGTTTTCTTTCAAAAATAGTGGTATCGTACCTCTAGTTACATGTTTATCAGATATTTATAAATCTTTCATTTAAGGCATAAATTTAACTTTTTAGACACGAAATAATGGACCTTAATAATTGAAGTTTGACAGCAATTTTAATGAAGGTGAATAATAAACATTTTTTAGATACGTTTCTTAGCAAATGGAGAGATTTTTACTTCTTTGAATTTTTCAAAAGACTTAAATTTAAACGCGATACTTTTTGCGCTTAAATTAATTTTAAGCAGATAAAGATACACTGTAAAAAAACTCTAGTTCAACCTTTCACCAAGAAAACAATAAAAATGGGGAAATTCAGCAAAAACCAACATTTGGTACTAAAGTTGTACCATTACAATCGTTCAACTTAGTACCAATTGTTGGGGCCGTGGTAGCCTAGTGGTTAGCACGTCGGACTTCCACCTGGAAGGTCGCGCGTTCGATACCCACTGAAGACCACCATGTATACTTGGGGATATGTGCATGTAAAATCCGTAGACCCCGCTACCTCTCCCCGTGCGTAAGCAATCCTAAGGCCTCGGCTAACAGGTAGGGCTCTGGTGGAGAAAAGTACCAATTGTTGGTTGCAGCTCAATTTCACCATTTTTTGGTGAAAGGTTGAACTATAATTGTTTGACAGCGTAGTGATATATAGGTAAGAAGATATATATATACATAGGTATAGAAAATGTACATGCCGCAGATATAATGAAATGTTTACACCGTCGCGAATTTTCTTAAACAGCTGTCTCATAAAAATACGAATGTCATAAAGAGCGTATTGACTTGAAGTCTTTGGTTTGCATGGCAAATACAGGCAATTATAATTTGGTTTTACTGACCAATGAATATTATTTCAGTGTTGTACAATCCCACTGGCTACTAATTGTACTCTCAATAAAAATGGTGAAAAACGAATTATACAAGAGTGTAAATACTTTCCTGACTGTGCTTGACGCTTGATTGTTTGTATGTTACTATACAAAACAAATGATCTGTTGAATATTCTCGAAACTGCTGTTATGACTGTTGAATATTTTCGAAAACAAAGATAGACGTACACTATTCATCTAACAAAGAAGTTTTAGGGAAATGGGTTGGAGAGATGTACACACACGTGTGTGTTGCAGAATTAGCAGAATAACTATTCTAAATCAATTCTGCACTGATGTGGTAAATGTTATTTTAGTACTATAGAATACAGTTAAATTCTGCTCCATGACAACCATCAACTCCAATCAGTTTTGAAAAACAAATAGACTTAGCTATCATTCAGGTAGAAAGAAATGAATGGATTGTTTTGCCTCACCGTACAAAGCATATGAATAACATTTTAAATCAACACCGTAGATCGGGGTGAATAAAAACACTTTTGAACTTCGGTTTTAAATTTTGCCTATTTGTCTTCCTCTAAAAAATATAAATTATTACCCAAAATCAGGTTTCTTTTGGATCTATCTGTTCATGATATTATTATTTTTATGTTTTATTTCCTAGAAATAAAAAAAAAATAAAGAAAACTTTTTGTTTCTAATGACCCCGCAGGTACTGGTGAATAGAAACAGCCTTTTAATAACATGTTTGTTTCTTTTGAAAATAAATAAGGGTGAATAGAAACAGCAAAATATATGTTTTGCTAATAGGAAATGAATAAATATTAAATCACTTCACACGATAGTTGTTTATTAACTTAAAAAATCAGTCAAATCAAGAATATCGATGTCAGAGTGTTATTGCAATATAACAAAACATGAAATAATGTGACACAACTCTTCAACGTGTTCCTGGTATCATCAATAAACTGTTAAATCAGAAAGATCATCGTTAAAACATAACATGTCGTTTAAACGTGCAATTGAACAGATAACTGGTGATGAGAGTTTCTGAATAACGTCTTTCCTGGAGACAAAAGTCTGCAGGAATAAGTCAGTTATAGAGAACTTGTTGGTCCAGGTTGGTTGCATGTTCTCTTTTTAAAAATGTGCCAACGAAACAATCATCTTCAAGGTAAGCAACTTTGTAAACATATGATATGAGACATGTTTTTGTTTTGCCATATACTTTGACTACAATGTGGTCATCTTTATTGATGGAGATACTGTTGTTTTCGTTGAGTTTACGAGTAACTTCGTCTTGTTCAGAATATTCTGGACTGGACAAAATCAGATCTTCGTCGTTGTCCTGCACTGAATAGGCACCATCATCCTCTAATTATGATTTGATAAGTTTTCGGTTTTTATTGGCTTCCTTTTTCCTTGGCTTCATCTGTTTGGAGCAACAAGGGTTTTGTAATAATAATTTAACTTTGTGCAAGTAAACTGTAATAAAAAATAATTTCACGTTAAGAAAGCACAAATAAGCTTAAAAATGCAGACATATATTTCGGTATTGCTTGGAATCCCTTATTCAATGCGACAGGGAGCTTCTAGATGCAAAACATCCAAATGAAGAAGACAAAACAACAAAAACAAAGCTTATATAGCCGAAGAATTAGCTGTAAACCAATGGGAATAAAGGCAGGTTGAAGTGGAAGTAGAAGTAGCAGGGAAGGCACAAATAAGACAGCAACAAACGAATCCAGTTGAAAGTACACGAAGTAAAATAGGAATATCAATAAAAACAAAACAAAAAAGACGACAGCATGCATAAAAATGTGAAAATACATGACAAAGGCAAAAATAATAAAATAAAGTACAAAGAATAAAATGGAAATAAAAATAAGTACAGAAAGTACCAAAACAAAATGCAAAACAAAGTGCACATGTAAAGGAGGGGGAAAAAGAGAAAAATAGACACGAAAAAGGAAAACTAACAAGAAAACCGAGAAAGAACAACAAATTAAAGGAACTTATGCCGGACCAGTGAAAAATAAGGAGTTGAGGAAGAATCATTAACCAATTAATTTTCCCAGAATTGAAATCAAAAGAGTGGTTGGAATTCCAACAATGTTGAGCAATACTAGACTGATTTAATTCTTGCTTTCGTACATAACCTTTATGCTCATTTAACCGAATTTTCACAGCACGTTTTGTCTGTCCAATATAAGAAAGGCCGCAACGGTAACTAATTTGGTAAATATTCCAAGTGTTAAGTTGATCGAAATTATCTTTAAGGGAAGAGAAGGAAAGTTTGTTACAAGGGGCAAAAACGACTTGAAATTGGAACCTTTTTAGGACTTTAGCAATACGAAAACTGATAGAATGAAAGAATGGCAACACAACCAAATTCTTTCTAGAACCCCCATTATTTGGATGAGAAGTTTTCTTAGAAAGTTTGTTATGAATAGAATTAATTAAAGAGTGAGAAAATCCTCTATCAACAGCTACAGCGTTCAGATAGTTGAGTTCAATCTTGAAAAGCTCAGGAGATGAGCAAATATTAATAGCACGATCTAGAAGAGCATTAAAAGCCGAATATTTTTGGTTGGGATATTGAGACGACTGTCTGTGTGGAGGTAAAGAAACAGCGAAAGGTTTACGATAGACAGAAGTAGTTAAACCAGATAAGTGAATACCCACTTCAATAAGTGCATTTTGGGGGTCTAAATCTCTATCAACGTTTTCAAAATCTTCAACGCATGCACTTTTGCCCAGGTGTGACAATTATTTTGGTCCTCTTTTTCCTGGCTTTAGGAGCCTGATCTTGTCTCATACTTTGGAGAAGATGTGTAAAGCTAATGTCAATAGCATCAGTGGATTGATTCAAGTTAGTGGTATCCAGGTTTTTGTCTGCACCAGTATTGGTACCTGGAAACATTGACAAAACTTTCTTCGGTCTAGAGGTTCAATACCACATTTTTTAAGACCGGAAACGTGCTGTTGCTATTCACCCCGCAAAATTTCAACAACTGACCCATGAAATGTAAAAATTGTTAGTAAACGTTTGGTTAATAGTTGAACCAAGAACAACTTTCACAATTTTATATTAAAGTTCAACTTAGTCTTTGCACTTATATAAGTCTATATATATAGAATGTATTTTTACTTACCAGGAAAGTTCAAAGTAAACAAAACATCTTCAGAAAAGTACTTCTTCAAAAGCCTGCTATCAAAATCAACAAACAGTGGTGCCACCATAACACAACATAATTTCCCTGTTGCCTTTGAGTGTTGCCAACTCAAAACCAATATCAGTTATAAATAATTTGCAGTCATTATATGTATATTTAGAGTAATATATACGTAAGAAGTTTTGTTTATATTCACCCCGTTTTACGGTATGCTTTCGGAAATGACTCATATGTGAGCAACATTTCTACCTACCTATATGTTAATTTCGACAAGAATAGTGTGCGATGAAAAAGAAAAAAAAACGAGTATTTGAGTTTAAGTTTCACTAGTGTTTATAATTTTAAGATACCTGTTTTCTATTAATGGGAAAAAAACGAATTGATTCGGTATAAGATTTTTTACCCTAAGTCTTAAATATAAATTTGAAGAAATAAATAAATAGTAAATAAAACGTCAATTGTTTAAATTCAGGTATTCAATTATTTAAATGTTGATTTTTAAAAAAAAAAATTCTACTTAAGCTTCGGATTAATTCGTGAAGGAAGAATTTGAGGAAAACTAAAATAAATGCCTTATTTTTTATTATGAAAGCTACTTTGAGAACAATTTTAAGTTTAAGAAAGATTACAGTTTTTATATCTTTTACGAAAGAGAAACTTGTATTTTACAAGAAACAACGAAATCCACATAATAGTGTTGAATAATCGGCTTATTCTGACATTTGTGTATTCGTTTTATTAAATGATGTACGTAAGGCATAAGTACTAAAATGGAAAATGCTTATATTAGTTGCTGAGTTTAAATTTTATTTTAGAAGAAATTTTACCCTGGAAAATTATTCTCCGCTCATAGGGAGAGATTTTCCTTAGGGTTGGAACTAAACGTTGTGGGTAAAATGGTATATATATATATATATATATGCATATATACCGAAACATTTTTGAGTGTTATTTTTTCATAAAAATAATTATAATTTTTAGCGGGTGACTGGCAACACACTTGAGGTTAAGTAACAAAAACTTTAATTCAACAATAAACATGACTAGAAACAAGTTAAACATAACTAGAAATAACATAACGTATAAAACAAGTTAACTATCGGAAAAACATTTTGGTGCAGTCGCGTGCGAGCGAGAGAGTGCAAAACGCGTGCAAGCGAGCAAGTGGGAAGGAATCGACATCAACAAACGTGACTTCACTTCACTCTTCCCGTTATTCGAGTTGAGCAGCCTACCGCTGCATACTCCCCCTCCAGTGACAACGATATCGATCGGGGAAGTGAACTTTTCTGCCATATCGTGTCACTGGCACTGAAGGCTGTGATGGTGGTGGCACAGTCTTAAGTTGTACTGGTGGTGACGGCTGTAGAGCCATATCTTCGGGTAAGGACAACACAAATGCTGGCTTGACACGATCAATGGAAACTGTGATATCTTTGCCATTTGCATCCAACGTGAACAAGTTGTCTGTCCTGCTGATGACCCTAAATGGGCCATCGTAGGGTTGCTGAAGTGGACGTCTAACCATGTCCCTGCGAAGAAAGACATGAGAGGAAGTGGCTAAACTTGGGTGGATAAATGCGGGGCGCTTTCCATGCTGCTTAGGCGCCAATGGTCGAAGTGCCTGCATATGCGCTTTTAGTTTAGTGACAAAATCGATTGTGTCAGATACTGGCTTCGTCGGGTTAAAGAACTCTCCTGGTAGCCTGGGAGAAGTTCCAAACACCATTTCGGCAGGGGTACACTTTATATCCTCTTTCAGTGCAGCTCGCAGACCCAATAAAAGCAAAGGGAGCACTTCCGTCCAACGCTCTGTTGATAGCACTTGAGGGCACTTTTCAGGGGACGGTGAAACTCCTCAATTAACCCATTGCATTGTGGGTGGTAGGCAGTTGTACGGGTCTTGTGCACACCTAACAGCCTGGCAAGCTCTTTGAATAGGGACGCCTCAAACTGACGACCCTGATCTGTTGTTACAATGGAGGGAACACCGTAACGGGATACCCAACATGTAAAAAAACCTTCAGCAACTGCAGCGGCGGTTATCTCCTTCAAAGGTTGAGCCTCTGGCCACCGGGAAAATCTGTCGATCATTGTCAGACAATGCGTGAAACCATTTGATGGTGGAAGTGGTCCACTGATGTCTAGATGTACATGATCAAAGCGGCCGAAAGGTTCTTGGAAGGATGCTAAGGGTGCTCGTGTGTGGCGATGAACCTTTGATTTTTGGCATGCGACGCAATGCTTCGCCCAGTGAGCGACATCAGTTGAAATTGAAGGCCAAACAAAACGCTTCTTTAACAAGTGCACTGTGCGACGTATACCTGGATGTGCCAGGTTATGTAAGGCAGAAAATACTTGTTGTCGCTGCTCTTTGGGGACGTAAGCGCGCGCTGTTCCTGTTGACAGATCAACCACTATCTCAACATCAGACTCAGGAAGGGTGATTCTTCTGAGTTGTAAAGGGGAATCCGATGCCAACAACTTAGCAAGCTCAGGATCAGTTTTCTGTGATGTTGCAATACTGTTGTAATCAATAGTGCTAGGCATATGTATTGAAGAGATGCGAGACATTACATCAGCAGCAATGTTGTTAATCCCGCGGATGTGTTGAATATTAGTGGTGAATTGGGATATGAAATCCAACTGACGAATCTGTCGTGGAGAGCACTTATCAAATTTTTGCCTGAAAGCAAATGTTAAAGGCTTGTGGTCACTGCACAGGGTAAATTCCCTAGTACCGGAAGTGGCGAATTGCTGAGTAAGCAACCAATAGCTCGCGGTCGTAAGCGCTGTTTGCCAGTTCAGCAGAGTTGAGCTGACGTGAGAAAAACCCCAAGAGGTTGCAGCTCAGAATATACGATCTGATGTAGAGCTCCGCCGATAGCAAAATCCGAAGCATCAATATGCAGAGCGAGGGCAGCTGATGGATCTGGGTGGGCAAGCAATGTTGCCTCAGCTAAGACCTCTTTGCATTTCTGGAAAGCATTTATTGCCTCAGCAGACCAAGTAATCTCAGTCCGATCTCGCTTTTTACTTCGAGTTCCTTTTAACAGTTGACTTAAGAGGAATTGATGTTGTGCCGCATGGGGTATGAAACGGCGATAAAAATTTAAAAGTCCCAAAAACCTTCTGAGAGCAGCAATAGAGTCTGGCAGCTTGTACTCCAAAACAGCCTGAACCTTTTCTGGTAGTGGCTTAATGCCTTGCGGTGTGATAAGATGGCCTAGAAATACAAGTTCTGACACACCAAATACACATTTGGAAAAATTCAGCTTTAGACGCTGAAAGAGGGTCCGCAGATGATGCTTATGCTCAACTTCATTATCTGAAAAGCATAAAATGTCATCAAGATAGTTGTAACAAAAGGGCAATCCTCTGAGCACCTCATGCATGAACCGCATAAAGGTTTGCGGAGCATTTACAAGGCCAAAGCATAGATGTGTGTATTCATATAGGCCCCACGGAGTGGTCACAGCGGTTTTTGGTATATCAGCTTCCGCGATGGGGATCTGATGAAATGCTTTGAAAATATCAACTTTGGAAAAAATTTTCTTACCATGCAATGCATGTGACAAAATCATGGAGATAAGGAATAGGGTAGCTGTCGAATTCAGTCACAGAGTTAAGCTTCCTGTAATCTCCAACGGGACGAATTGTTGAGTCCTGCTTGGGTACAACATGGAGAGGAGAGCTCCAAGAACTCTTGGATGGATGGATGATTCCTTGCTCCAGCAGAAATTCAAACTCTGCCTTTACAGCAGCATACAATTTAGGGTGTAGACGTCTTGGTTTAGCTGTGACGGGTGGTCCTCGTGTTATTATATGATGCACAGTATCATGGGAGGCTGATTTACGCAGTTATGCTGGATTTGTTATCTCAGGGAATCCGGCAATGATACTCTCATACTCTGAAGTAACACGTATGGTAACAACTGATGGCTGTGTTGCATGCCCAATTGATCCAAAAGCGTGCGAGCGAGTGCAAAACGCGTGCAAGCGAGCAAGTGCAACCGCGTGCAAGTGGGAAGGAATCGACATCAACAAACGTGACTTCACTTCACTCTGACCGTTGGTCGAGTTGAGCAGCCTACCGCTGCAAATATATTAGAGAAAAATATGAAAAATGGTACATAAGAGACTACATAAATAAAATAAGACATCAGCAGAGCTCAATTATTTATATTTTATTGCATCTTTGTGTTTTTCATGCACATGGGTATTACATAATATATATGCTGATAATTTAATGGATATGTTGGTGATATATTCTTAAAGTAGGAATTTGGATATCGGTTTTTAAATAATGTACAATCAGTACTATTATGTAACCAATACGTTTTAATAATTACTTAATAAATCTGAAATCATTTACTAAAATTAAAAATATATTTACAAATCAAAACTGAAATAGAATGTAAGACACATACACAGCACCAACATAGAATCAGTCAACTAAGCTTGATCGTCAAAAATTCAATGGAAGGCATATGACCGGCAACAGTTAAAGAGCATGACGTCGTTGTTTGCGGATGACGAATACGCAATTAATATTTTCTCAACAAATTACTTGTGAAGCTTTGTCAGATTAATGTCTATCAAAAACTTACCATTGCTAGATTTGTCAGTGTAAATTATCAAAATGTTCGTATATTTACATTTTAGCTGCTTTCTAGCTTCCATGCGAATGACGTAGATAAAATCACTACCTTGAAAATTAAGTTAAAATTCATAAATCTTAACAATGCTTGAATAATAGAAAATTGTAACTTCAGTTAGAATAAAGGAGCTAATATGCTTCTTACCGAGTGTTGTCATTTTTGAGACAAATATCTCAAGGGAAAAAACATCTTTAATTTTGGGGCATGTGGATGACAGATAGCAATCTTTACATTTCTTTTTTAGATGATATTTTCGCACTAATTTGATTTTTTAATTATTCATGTTCTGTACAGCGATGTATTAAATGGCAGAAAAAAGGAGCTAAAATCACTTATTCCTTTATTTCTAGGTACTTTAGGTTATGAAAATTATAGCTATGGACAGGGCGTGTGGATGACGTTTCAGTGAAAGGTATCTGTGATGTAAGAAAACATTGACGGTATCAACTTAAATGACTAGAGGATACATTTTATAAACATATAAATTGCATTCCTTTCAGTCAATAAAAAAAATTTACGTTTAGTTGCCACCATTTCTGGTGTTACAAAAAACGATTTTTGGCGTTCAGTTGGTGTAAAGTTGAAAATTATTCATTTTTGATATACTTTAAAGTTTTTTTATGTGTCTGTCTAAAAAAATATCGACAGTATAACGTTTCTTAGCACATGAAATTTGATAACTCCGTTAAGTATCGAAATTTATTTGCGATTGAAAAGAGGATAACTGAGCAATCGTAATGAATGTTTGATGCGTAGATGTGTTAACGAACATCATATGCTAAAAGAACACTCTGCTGTCTGTATTTTTTTAGACAGTCACTTAAAAGAATTTAAAATACATCAAAAAAAGAACAGTTTTCAACTTTACACCAGCTGAACACACAAAACTGTTCAGTATCACCAACATTTTTTACAATGTAGATACATTACGTTTTACTTTCATAACATAGGAAAAGTCCTAGTATTTTTTGTCATATTGCAGACAACAGCCCAAAACATTATATTATATAAGTAATCGCTTTTTAAAAAATACTTTTTTGAATTTCTTTCTTTTTTAAATGCCAAGCAATAAGCGAGGAAGTAATTTATAACATTGGTAAATTCGATTACACTGCAGTTTCTTTTAAAAAATCGATTATGAAGGAACTGCTGAAACGAGAATCCTGTGAAATGTATCATGAAATGCACCGGATTATTGAGTTGAGCAGCGATAACATTATCATAATGTAAAGTAGATTAAAGCATTCATCCGAATCAAATCTTGAAAAACTCTTCTTATATAGAAAAAATTACTAAACCCAGTTCCTTACACAAATTAGTTTGAAACAATGATAGTTGATGCAGCCGATATATTCAGTATGTAAATTGGCTTATCAGAAATTATTCATCTGCTAGATAAATATAGACTTTACTTTACAACAAAGAAGGACAATATTTCAAGCTTAATACCACCATGATCAAATTAAGTAAAACAAATTACGTACGACATGCACTCGACGGAACGTTTTGCTATACCATTCATTTTTTGAAATTTTTCCGGTTATTGTCTTGGTAATTTTTTTTAATATCAAATGCAGATTTATGTTTTTATTTTTTTAACCTTTAATCAAAATAGTACAGAGAATTATATAAACACGATATTGCTAGAAGCTGAATACTATAAAGGATGGACCAACTTATTCATTTCAACGTGTCGCAACTACAGTGCAAGATGTCCACAATTCGAAAAGAACTTCTTTCTGAGAAGTGACATTAGAAAATGTTTACCATATATTTAAAATCTATATTTTCTCTTTGTTTTACATTTCTATAAAGTTACATAGTTGGACAGTTAAACTTTTACTTACCATTATTCTTTTAAAATGTATGCACACTTTTGTTTTATAATTAAGGGCTTATAATTCAGTTCCATACATAATTTTAATCATCTCGAATAACCTAAATAGTAATGTAAATAAAAACATGGTATTAGTACAAGACGAACTCTGGTCGTTAGAAAATGTCTTCCTTTTTTTTTCAGTTATAGTATCGTTGTGCTGGTGGTGCGATATAACAGCAAGTTTCAAAATACTGAGAGCATATTTTGAAAGGTATATATTTTGCATTTATTTTTTTCTTCTCAGACCTAAATGAGCATTCCTTTGCAGTGAGCGTTTTGTGTCCAAGTAGAAGTTCAGAACAGATAAATGATTCAATGCATTTACTTAACTAAAATTATAACAAGCAAACTAATTTTATTGTTTCTTTATATTTCTATTTAAAACGTTAAGAAATGTAATAAAACTTTCTTTAATTAAAAAAGAGTATTTTAAATAAGTAAATGTCTTTCCTTTTTGTATATCTCCTAAATAAAAATTTAATGCTGGCCCAGTAAAATTTATCCAACTAAACGTAATTAATTCGTTTTGTTTTTGATATCGCTGCATTTTATGAAGTAAAAACATAGCTGTGTTGATTGAATAAACTTTTACAAGGTAATATTAGTAAAAAATTCAGATGAAGTAGACGAATTTAATTGGTGTTTAATGAAATACGTATTTCACCAAATGTTTCAGAAAATAAATTTCATTGAAACGTTATTTATTAAAGCTTATACTGCTTCACAAGATAAATTTTCTAATAATTTTGCAAGGAAAACAAGAAACTTCAATAAATTTGAAACTGGTTTTTAACGAAAAATACGGGGAAAATACTTAATTGAAACGTAATGCACTCGAATAAGTATTTACAAGTGTTCATATGAAATACGAAAAGTTTCCTTCCCTATTTCCGCAGGCAACGTATTAGGACGGAAACTTAATGCAGAGAAAGTAACCGAGTAAGATAATTTTTAATCATAGCTGAAATTGGCTAACTTGTTTGACTAACTCTTGCATGTAATAAGGTTATATCAATTTTTCGCAGGGAAATGAAACTGGTGAGATTTTTGCGATGATTAAACTTACAATGAGAACACAGAATAATGACACTAAACAAATATGTTTAAATTCGGAGCTTTTCTAGAGCTGTATCAAAACAGCGTTTTATTTTTTATGTTTTTCTATGTTCTGCCTTTTTAATCCTTGAACGGAAGTAAATTTAAAAAAAAATACATTTGATCCAGTACGAAGCAAAGGGATGTAAGTGACCAAAAAAAAAAAAAAAACGATTCTGACGAAAACGCATGCAAAGTTTGGATCTTATGGGAGACTCAATGCTGATTTCTTTTCTAAATCACGTTGGAGTAAAGCACACGTTTAGAACTATCACTAACATATCTTGCCGCAATACAGAATAGTGTTTTTCCTATCATTTGCACTAGTTATTTCCAAATTTTCAGTTTTGTCACTTACACCCCTTTGCTTCTAGGTGCTTCATTTGCTCAAAAATGTCATTTTTAAGAAAAAAGATGTACTTCCTAATTCTCGACAGTGCATAAGATTTTTTTTTTTTTTTGAATTTTCGAAGAAAGCATTTAAAATTGTATGTAAAAAAGAGGCAACATTCAAACGCCGCCCGCATCAAGTTATTTATTTATTTATTTTTTTGCAGTATCTAATTTATTCTCGTTTTACAACGAGCTCTGAGCATTTCAACGTCGTGTATTTAATTTATTTTGCGTTAATATTACAGAAAATGTCATCCTATAGCAAACCGTTTTACCACTTAATGAAAAGGAATGACAGGCACGTTGTATTAAAGTCTTGTATAATGCAAACGGAAATAATTACCTACATGGTATTTTTTCATTTCTACTTTCAAGGCATATCAAGTGGAAAGGCTAATAAACTTTTATGTGCTAGAAAAATTGTATATGCTTCTAAATGCATTTCATTATGAAAGAGAGACAAATGTCAAGACAGGTTATTAGTTGCAATACAATTTTAAGAAGTTCTTTAACAATTCTGATACATGTTAACATATATGAAGTGATTTTTCCTTAACTTCTCCTTCGAAACTGTTGGTTATTATTTTTTTTAGTTATTCTTTAAAAATGAAACACTGGTATTCATAAAAATAATGACGCAATTACAAAATTGCAGCTATTAACTTTACTTCATTATTTGGTTGTCATAGTTTATTATTTATGTGAAACGGAATTATTACTTAAAGAGATTATTAACCAGAAGAAATATAATAAAAGTGAGTTTGTAACGCTTGACATTAATTTTATTACTCGGCAGCTCACCTAAGAAATAATACGAAATAGTTTTGGCATTTATAAAGTGCTGTTTGAAGTAGAACATGTTTCGTTCAGTCCAAGTACTTTTTTTTTCTTTTTTAAAGTAATTCCTAATAAGATGATAATAATAAAAATAATAATAATATACAATATACTCACTGTTAGTTATCAAACATGTGTTTTGCTAAATGTAGTGCCTAACGAGATTTATAAATACATGTGAAAATAATAGCTCTGGCATTAGTTAGTATGCATTCAAAAACTAGATAATTAAATTTAGAAACATTATTAGGAAAATTTAAATCGCAAAAAGTTTTCGCAAACTTTAAATGCAATCGTGCTTTTATTTGCAACTATTTGTACTAATGCCGCATGCAAATAATATTTACTTTTAATCGGTTTCATTACGGAGAAAAATGAACAACAACAGGTAGAATATCTCGCTGAGACTGTAAATTATAAATGTTTAGGGGAAATTATAAATGTTTAGAGGATACATTGTGACACGTCTTACAAAATTCAACTTTTTTTCAAACTTACTAGATAACTATTGCTTTAAATTTCTTTAATATTAAATGCTGTGTGACTAGTTATCTCACAAACACACATTTTTACAGAGATATCTACTATGATTGCAAAAGACAAATAAATAAGTAAATGAATGAATAATGTAAAATAAATAAATAATAAAGCAAAGCAAAATGAAATAAATAAACAATAGTTATGTCAAAATGTCTGAATGTGCCCCATGTATGAAGACATTAGAACAACATTGACTCGACTATGGAGCAAATTGGGACAATATTAATTTAACTATGGGGAGAATTGGGAAAACCAGCATTTTTTTTACTAATAACGTAACATTATTTGTGAATGCACGTAAAACTATGTAAATAATTCATTTGTAAGCACGGAAGTAATACATTTGCTTATTAGAATATTCCAAAATTTGTATAAGAATACATATTGCGATCATTTGCACATTTAGAACAGCAATGAATTAAAAAATTGAAAAAAAGGGGAGAAAGTAAAAATTGTCTCATGCTCGTATTTACATATGATAAAATAAATTATAAAAGGGGTTATCAATTTTTTAATTTGCTATCTAAAAATATTTTACGCGTTTACCTTTTCCTAATGCACTCCTGTACATTAGCGCCTCAAACTACCTCATCAGATAATTTTCAAAAGAAATTATTGAACCGAATGATTTAGAACACACAGAAACATGATTTGCTATGGGAATAATAGCTTAGTTGTGTAAAAGTGCCCCTTGAATAATGTTCAAGTATAAATATATTTTCTGCTAAGTAAAATAGTAAAAAGAAAATTTAAAAAAGTCGTTCCGTACTGTAAGCAAAACACAACTTACCTTCCTCGTAATAAACGGACTTAACCAAATTACTTGAATTAGTTACAAAGAAATGCTATGTATGTGATCTGGTGTGACTTTTCAAAACTTTTTATCCTTAAAAATGACGTGTTGCAAATGAGAAAATATACCTTCTTATTTTTTATGTAATTCTGACCTAAAAATGAGCATGCACAGTTCTTAGTTTTAAATACCGATGCTTACTTAGGAATTATAGTTACATAAAGCGCAAGTATTAATAAGTGACAAATTTACTGAGTAATTTTACGTTAAAAATTAATACAGGGATTTTTTAACAACAACCTCTTCAAAACAATAGTATTTGTATCAAAATTAAGGAGCAATAAGGAACAATTTACCATGCAAGACGTTGGATTGATTCAAGAATGTGAATAGTCTGTTAGTTCCTTCAGAGCAGGAATACATGATGAATAATTTTCTCGGATTCGGATTGGATGCAGCAAAATGAATAAACGGAATGGGCGAGTGGACAATTAATGCACTTCTGGATTGCGTTATGAAGAAATTTGGCCCAGATTTACTTTATCACATACAGTTGGTACGTTTGAAACCTATATAATTCTACTTTTCCTAGTCCATTCGATGTAATATTGGCGCAGTGGTTAGAGTATTAGCGTAGAGTCAAGAAGATTTTTTTAATGATCTCAAAAATAAGATGTTAACTGGATCATTTTTAAAAAAAGGGTTACCCTAAAGATAAGACTTCCATTTTTCAAATCCAAGTCATTTTGACTCATTGCTTTTCCGAGAACGTGATGTTCTTGAAAATAATACATTTTATTCCAATAAGAAGAATTATGAAATTAAACCACCCCTGCAGTATAATTTCATAAAAGTATTCCAAACACTGTAAAACTGAAGCGCTCCAACCCATTTCGTTATTTTTCGATTTTTCTATACTAATTTTTAAATTGCAATTCCGGCTACAACGGTAAAATACTACAATAGGAAAGAAATTTTTTCGTTGCATTACGTGTTAAAATGCTGTATCTACACAAAAGCATCATAAACATTGACGAAAAAGAAAAACTAGACTGGTTTGCAGAAACGAGTGTTCAAAAGTATTAACTTAAAGTATATTTTCACCACAAAACCTACTTCTTCATTCATCATTTAGGAAAAAGAACAAATCAGACTATTTTATATAGGTTAAGAAAGAATTTTAAAAAAAAAAAGGTTGGGTTGTAAAAAATATCGATCAAACATTGTTTTCAAACAATATCACTAAATATAAATCTTGTGTTGCCTTTTACGAGATGGGAACCAAAAGCTTTACACAATTAAACTATTTTCACTTTCGCAATTTACAGTTAGTGTGTGATCGATAATTTGCAGATTCATTACCAGTTTTATTGCTACAAATCAATAAGGCTTCGGATTTATAAACGCATAACATCTACGAAATTTAATAATACACATGCATATAATACTATTTAAGTACTTAGATATATGTCACGAACATATTACGAGGCAAACTTCGTTAAAATTTGTATGAAATGCATTTGCTTTATTAATATTATAATACTCCAAGACTAAATTTAAGCCTCCTAAATAATACCTTTACCTAACGCTTTTAATTGAATTATCTTTGTCATGATAGTCCTTTGTTTAACTGGGATACGTGTAATCGAGCAAATTAACAGTGATTAATCAATTAACTTTAATACATTGTTTAATGCTGCGATAAAATTAAATTCAATTTAGCTTTCTAAAGTTTAGATAAATTGCAATGACTTTGACTGCACTGTAAAACGTTTCTGTATAACGGTAAATTTATGAAAAACTTGTTTGAAATCAGACAATTAAATTTCTTGATAACAGTTTCTCAATAAAACTCTTGTTTTCCCGCACTCTGTCCAACTACAGAGGAAGATTTGTTAAATTGCGTAAAACCGTAGATAGGTGACTACCAGTTTAACAATTGTCAAGAAATGCATTAATATTGTTGGCGTTGAATTTAGCTGCAGCTGTAGAGAACAGCATAGCCACTCCGCCACCAGTCTTCCCAACAGCGGAGACATCTTTGACCGATCGACCTAAGGCACAGGAATCGCAACAGCGTATGCTTAACTGAACTAGCCTTTGAATGTGTACTAGAAATATTCATTAAGGGAACTCACAGATGGCACCACTACAGCAGCACATTATCTGCTGCTACCAATTTATAGAATGTTTTCTGTGTTTTATTCCCTGCAATATTTTTTCAAAGAGTGTTTGTGATCTATTTTGAAGTCTCTGCAATTTTGCGTCAGACTCCGGAGAAATGATTTCCAGGAGATTCTCGCGTATTTTAGAGCAACATTTTTTTTGCAATGTGCAATAAATTATCGTACGTATTTTATGGTAATGAATTTTGTGACTTAATAACTAGTATTATACATACTTTGAAAATATTTGGTTATTAAATACATTTTTAGATACAAATACAAATATGAACGTTTCAAAAATTTTCTAATTTGTAAACAAAGTGATTCAAATTAGAATGTAATCTCAATATCTGGGTATCCCAATAGTCGTAAATCCTGAAAAAAAATTCGTTTGCCTACCTATTTGCGGAAATTGAATTTTGGGAGAAACAGTGGTGTAAGGCACAAAACTGCAAAATACATTGCATATAATGGCTACAAAAGAGAAAGTTTTGGGGTTACACGAAATACCTTTGTCATTGCATAAGTTCTTTGTCTTGGAATATTGTTTCAATTTGACTTCGTATTCGTTCCCCCCTATTTTCAGGCATATTGGCACCCAGACACACAGGAACAAGTGATCATTATTTCATTTGGCACCACTATCGGTTTAACCCATGAACACTTGAGAATTTTGATTCCCAATTTCCCACGATATGTAAGCACCTGGGTTCTGACAAAATTGCACTAGGTGCTTAGCCATGAGTATCCGAGCCAAATATAATCTCAAGGGATTTTTTAAATGCCGATTAATCACACCACATGAGTGCTTGACCATTTTCTACATCTTAAAAATTCACAGTAATGAGCCGGGGTTTAAGCTCGCAAACTTGGGCGTGGGGGAACGGCTTAGAGGTCGCTACGCCACCGTGTCGGTAATTTTAATGTAATTCAACCAAATAAGTAAGAGTTTATTATTCCTTAGATTTGCTTTTCTAATGAATATTTGAAGTATTGAAGCCTAATACTCAAAAAATAGTAACTTAGTTTTATTTTAATTATTTTCATGTTTAGTTAAAGAAAGAAAGAAGAAAAGACGTCTTTTTAAATTTTGAAATAAATATGTGCAATATTCTAAACATTTCAAAACTGCTATTAATGAAATCTAAGGTGGCCTCTTATTTAACATAAACCCTAAGACCGCAGACAGCCAGGTAAAATTACGTTATTTGAGAAAAATATAGTCCTACGGCGTCCCAGTTATCAATTTCAGGGTTATAGCGCATCATGAAAGCGTTTGATCCCAACTATCAAATTAAACGTTAAAATAACGATAAAAAAATAATACCCACAAACAGGGGAAAAGAACTAAAAAAATATATTTTCTACTGTGCATACTATATATATTTTTCTTTTTCTTGTTACTATTACTAAGGTTATTACTGAGATATCATGGCCTTGTTGGACAAGATATTGATTGTCGAATTACTTTAGCTACTTTGAAGGAATTGCGATAATGTTTTGTGTTTACAATAATTAAGCAAAATAAAAAAATTCTGAACATTTCGAATAACTTTTAAATAAAACTTAACCAATCGATGTTTTTCATAGTTCATAGGCCACATACACGCACTTGTTAATGCATATAATTTATAAAACTCGATAATAATTGAATTTGGGAAATATACTTAATAATTTTCAAATAATAAAAATAATAATAATATTAAATAATTAAATAAATAAATAAATAAGAAGACGAAGGGGAAAACATGATTTATTATTTTTTAAATGAGTGTTCGCTCTTTAAAGTAATACAAATACTTTAATGAACGAAAAATAGTACATTAAATAACAGCTATCACCACACGCGTAGTAGTTTATATCACAAAAAAATGTTACGTGGAAGGGCCGCTATATTTGCTCCTCTCGAACTTAAACATATTAACTTTCATTGCTTTGTCTTCCAATACATGTTTCACTTTTATTCAGACTTTATTCTTATTCACGGTTTATGTCATTAAATTGCGTGCAGTATAATTAAAGTGTGAGTTTCTTATGGAAAGTTTTACTGACGCCAAAATTAAAAGTACTACTTTCTAAGTTTTTTAATTCCATCTAAAAGCTTAATAAATTCAAAATATTAAAAGACAGGCACTGTTACGTCTAAATTTACTTCTAGAAAAATATTTTTAAGAGTAAGCTATTTGATATATATATGGCTCTACTTGAACAAATTAGTGCAACAATAATAAAACGCATATCCCCCCAAAAACATCGCATGCTTGGGGGCTTACTTCTAACGAATAAAAAACGGGCCGGCCATATTTTGTTTAAGTTAATTAACTACTTCATCAGAACTATTCAATATGATGGTCATTCAAACTCAGCACCTTCATACTTCCATTTATTTAGTATTCATATTTTTCGTTTTCAGAAAAATGTTTAATATTGTAGTAGCCTGTGAACAGGCAATTGCTGTTATTAGGGAGCGATAATGAGGGTAGAAATTCATGTATCACAAATTATACGTTACTCGTTACTTTTCAGTTTACTAAGCACATTCTCGTAATGGCGCTATTAAAATACCCCGTCTATTTTAAACTAAAATCTGAAAACTGTAATTAAAAAGAAATTTGATGCATAGTTTTCCTTTATGATGCTCAGCTTAAGAGAAAGAAATTCCGCCAAGCAAAGAAACATGGCTGCTCAAATCTAACCTGAGAAAAGCCATTTAAATAAGTATAGCTGTTTGGAAGCAAGCTAAAAAGGCGTGAATATAAATTTTCACAAGACTGAGTGCTTAAAATTCTTTGATACTTTACACTTGTGATAAAATCTTTTCGGAAATTACCAGTAATTTTTCTGGAGAAAGCCAATTTCGTTGAAATTGCTAATTGTGTTATTCACTTTATTTAGATGTCTCTCAAATGTGAAATTTCTTACCATGTAATTAAATTAACAATTTCTTTTTATCTTGTTTGCGAGATTGAAATTTCACATAAAAAGGTTATTATCAAATTATATTAGTATTACTTTCTCTTATTTTCGGAGCCACAAGCAATATGTTTTAAGAAATGGTCTTAAAACATATTGCTTGTGGCTACGGATGCTGATGAGAGAAATATCGTTCCCGGACTGATTATTACCTTTTTTTAACTTCTTGTAGTAAATTTATGTATTGCTTTATGAGAAAAAAAGTCTTTCCACCGCAAATTATTAGCTTCTTAAACATAGACAAATATACAAATTTAAATATATTTTAACATGAAGTTAAAAATACATGCACATGTTTCGAAAGTTACAAGGAATTATTTCTTGTACGCAAGAAACTAGAGCTGTGAGTGTAGCATATGGCTTTTCTCGCAGCATGGCAATATTTCCTTGTACATAACAATTCGCATGTGTGCAACACATGACTTACTTGTACTACACTAATTGTATAATATACCTTTTTAAGAACTAAAACAATGGGTGCGTGTATAGTATACTCACGTTAAAAGTTATATCTCTTAGTTTCATTATTTTTTAAATACATTTTTAGTTCACTTTTACTTCCTTTCACCTATACCACACCACCTTCACCCTCACCACAGAAAGAAGAAAAAATACAATGATAAGCGTGCCTTACGGCTTTAAACCTTAATCCCACTAGTTTGTTGAGGAAAATCCGATGTAGGAAGAGTTTTACAAGATCCTCATTCTTGCAAATGCTTTAACATGGGAGTTCTACGGTAAAGTCTCCAAACTCACATTGGATTTGGCTTCTCTATTTTGACCCTAAACTTACCGAAATATTCTCAAGTTGTCGGCAATGTTTCTCCAATATGCTTAACTATGTAATTGGTTTCAGTAATGCCTTTGGAAAAATATCTTGATATGAAAAATAACTGGAAATTTGCATGCAATTGACACAAAATCACATAAAAAACCCTTTTGGAACATTCGATTGCAACCAAAAGTTGATGTGCAACACTACACTTTGTACAGGTCCTACGTACGAAACTTAAACTTTTATAGACTATCCGTTTTTGAGCTACGCGAGGTACGCAGATACATACGCACATCCGCTCCTACAGACGGTACACTGAAGCTCGTAAAAACAGACTCTGGCATTGTCAAAATCGATATTTAAGGGGTTCATACGCCCGCGCTTATGTACATACATACGGACTTTGTGAAAAATTCAGTCAAAATTTATTAATTTATGATTAAAATGCAAATTTAGGCTGAAATTTAAGAGGGAAATTACAAGAAATTTGAGTGGCGATTACAATACTTTATGTACTTGGTATAAGAAAGTAAAAAAAAATAATACATTTGGAATAATCGTTAATTAGAGCAGTCCACTACAATGTAATTATTTATAATTCATGGGGTTTAATTGCTGGCAATTAATGTTGAAATATGACATAAAGACTATAATAAGACATGATTTTAGGCACTATTTCTTTATTATGTTTTACCCACACATAACGTAGAATTCGTCATGTTTCTGAAGTTACTTCTAAAATGAATTTTAAAACAATGCAGTAAAACAAGTATCAAATGGCATTATATTAGCGTATTGCCTTAAATTAATAAAATAATATAGATTCATAATGAGCAGATCTGTACATGGAAAATAAAACCACAACGCTCCATTTACGTTGGTGATTTGTTAAAGCACATTAAATATTAAGTTTATTAAAAAAGATTATTGGGAAATAGCAAATAAAGTTCTTCATGTTCATAGAGACATTCCCTCAATGTTTAATATGCAAGTTATAATATATCTCAAATCATTTTCATATTTTACTGAGCTTCTAAATAACTTGCAGGGAATTCGTCTTCAAAGAATATGAATTATTTTCAGACCTTCCCGTTAAATTCTTTTTCGTTTTAAAGTTTTAAAAACGACAAAGCACAAAACGTAAATGAAAGAGTTCAATAAATTATCTTGATATATTAAACGAAAAAGTGAAAAATGAAACGCATTAGACTTCCGTAAAAGGAATGGATATAGCTGTCCTTTTAAAATGTTTTCTAAAGTAAAGTACGAAAGATGCCCACAATATGAAACAGACCTATATTCATATCGTATTTCAATGGAAATTTAATATGTTTTTTAAGCGATTTATCAAAACGAGTATTATTATTTCCTAACGCTCAATAAAATCATTTCGGAAGAAAAATATAACGCTAGAGAAAAAAGAGATTATTTAGAAAACAGGAACAACGTGTGTAAATTATACTAAATATAAATATAAATCATGAGTTATATATTTAAACAAAAGAGAGAGAGTTCACGTAAAATACCTTTAGATTAAATTGAAAAGTTTTGTTTTATTGCTGCCTTTCAAGTACAAAAAACATTAGTTCCGCCTGTTTTCGTATATTATAATCATTATTTTATCATCGGGAAATCGTGGAAATTTAAATAATAAAAAGGTGAAAGACTTTTCTTATTGGTGAATGCTTACTATACATTTGTTTCAATTGAAATCCGTTTACTTAATGTACTGTTATAGTAACAACATAACCTTTCGAGTTATTGTAACAATATGCTTATTTTCAAGATTAAATGTCTTATAATGACATTAAATATAAATGTCATTATTAAACATTTATAATGCAACTTAGAGTTAAGAGTTGCATTATAAGGCAAATGATAAAAAATGCTTTGTGCTGAAATTTGAGAACAAGGAAAAAAATGAACGTAAATAACGCACACATTGTTTGATTTGACAATATGTGCTTTATTTACATTGTTTTTACTTATCTCAGTTACATGTAACTATTTTTTTCCAGGCACAATAATAAAAACTCAAATGGCTGTAGTCTGCTTGTTGTACTGTTATAATAACAACGTAGGTGTATTTCCAAGATTAAATGCAAAAGATAAATCTCAGTTACAAATGACTACATTTCTGTTGTTTGGAGAAATTTATAGAAACACAAATTGATTTTAATGGTATGTGTTTGTTATCAATTATACGTAAACAACGTAACTATAACTACGTAACATATGTAACTATGCAACATGTAAAGAGTCCCTTGAGTCATTATTTGGCATGGAGACTCTTTTTAAAATTATATTCTTAGTGCAATTTCACATCAACAAAGCCAGGTAATCCACCTTTCAGGTGAACAATCTGGACGTCAAAACTTACTTGTAGCGATGGTACTACATCCATTGTGGTGCTGCTGAAAGAAGTAGTGCTAATTCCTTGGGAACGCACTAGATCTGCAATTGGCAGAAGCCAACAGCAGCCTAATAAAAATAAAGAAAATAAAAAAAAACTTCTAAATTGCTATGAAAAATATAGTAAAAATCATTTTACAGGAACCCTAACTCTTACAATAATTTTCCGTTTGTAACTTTTAAAGTGTAATAGTGCTATATCATTTAACTCACTGCAGTAAGGTTAATTCACTGTTGCAGAATTTTTCTTTTTTCTGCTCATTTTTATCAGAATGCAGCAGTTATTATTTTTGTATGATACGATTTTTAAATGATACATTTATAAAGTAAGAGTAGGAAATTTGTATTCCTAACTATGATATTTATCCTTTCCTATTCTTAAGACATATTTTCGATAATCATAATTATCGAATAATAAGGTTAATAATACAATATTTGAATATTTACTTTTTCTAAAACTTATTGCTTCTTACACTATTAAAAGTCTAAAACTCGCTAAGTCTTAAGTTTAATTAAATTATTCAAAAATTTGATTTTTTAAATCAACTTTTAAATTCAAGTTTCATTCGGTAAATCAGACTCTTCTTTCATTTGATTATGCGAAAATTCAATTAAAGAAATTTATTTCTGCGAGCTCATGATGACTTAATTTAATTATTTGACATGAAAAAAGGTTTATATTTATATCTGCATAAAGTTTCACAACAAAAAACTTTTCTTTAAAATACAATAAAAATTATCATGCAATTATGCATTTTCGTGTATAGTAATTCGTGTAATTTCGTGCATAATTTTTCTTTGTTGAAAATCTAATCGAGCCTACACAAACACAAGAGTGCTGTGCGCTATCAGTTGTTTAGTGTTATCAAAATCGCCAAGTCCCGTCTGGTTGCATAAGAATACGTAAAATTATCGGTTTTTGTAACTAAACTTCGTTTATTGTTACCAAGTTACACATATTATTTTTCTTAAATCAGCAAAAACAAAGAGAAAATAAACAATTTTGCCTGTTTGAAAATTATATTCTGAAATTAGTGGTTATAAAAGGTATTTATCTGCCGAGATGATTGATCGGATTTTGCGTCGATCTGAGCAGAAAAATGAAGCCGAATTCGTAAAATTAGCAGACTACCAACAAAACGTAATTCTTTTTTTTTTTTTTGGGGGGGGGGGGAGGGGTTTAAGGCAAAAATTTACTGATTCTAATTATATTTTTCTTGTTACTATTTTTTAAACTAAATGACAAAAAAACCCCGTTACAATATGAATTAGTAGATATTTTTAAAAGATTAAAAAAACATTTAGGGTAATATAATATTTTAATCAATTAGTATTTACTGGGAAAACAGTGAATGCGGAATACTATCTCGTTTTGGGAAAGGACTTGTCCCTCCATTGTCAAAGTATACAATGACAGTTTCAAAATAGTAAAGTTTTTACACCACTTTCATTCGATAGATTTCTCAAATATGCCGGGGGAAAAACAAGCAAATAGAAAATTGCCGTAGGAACAGATACAATGACATTTTGTGTTTCTATTTTCGATAGGTACCACTGTTTATTTTGGTGAGTGCCTAATACTACCTTGGCAGATAGGGCCACCGAGTCTCTCCACCAGTGAGAACGTTTCAATCGCCACCAGCTCCGTGCGTGAGCAATTCTACACTGTTAAAAATTTCCGTAGGAAAATAGTAAAATAACCATTTATTTGATTGTTATTTTACCATACTTAATTACAAAAGTTGAATAACCATTAAAAAGATGGTACTCAGACAGCTGATTGCGAAAAAAATCGTTTATTCTCTGTTTATCCTAAAGAACGCTAAACAAACCGTAATTTTCAAGCACTCAATAAGAATCGGGCGTCTATCTTGGTTGCGATAGCTTACCGGTCGTACGTTGTTGTTAAAATATGGATAACGATTTATCAGTTAAATATGCATGTGTATATAAAAAAGAAGGAAAAAAACGTATCTTAAGCAGTGGTTACTAAAAAGAAACACATACATACGCAAATCAAAAATTGGAGACATCGGATTCCCGAACTGTTTGCGAATGAGCGAAACCATAATTTGAGCTGCTGAAGCTTGTTTGTATTTAAATCTTTGCAGCAAATAAAATGATTTTCTTCAATATACAGTAAATTTAGATCAAAAATAAATTTGGATCCAATCAAAAACTGAAATCTCAATTTTTAGGTAGTTTGCCAGTTAGAAAAGAAGATTTATTGATAAATAATGGCCGCTTTACGTGATGTAGATAGCCGAGTGGATAGAGAGCAAGACTTGTACACCACGCATTCGGGGTTCCAGTCCCTCAAGCTTCGTTTATGGGTTCTATGCCTCGAAATGGTTAAAAAACGGTGAAAATTTTGTTTTGAAACCATTTTTAACTGGTTATAATCTTTGTATTTACGGCTTTTTAACCAAGTTAATTGGAAATGGTTAGGTCCCGTAAAGATAGAAAAATGTTCCAAACCGTAAATTTAAAGGTAAATTAGATGGACAGACTGCTGCCGGTCATTTAACCGTAATTTCATGATGAAATTTCTAACAGTGTAAGGCATCGGCTAACAGGTAGGGGCCTGGTGGAGAGAAAAGCACGTTTGGATCTTTGTGGACACAAGTCTCCATCCAGCTCGTTATTTTCCGAACTAAGCCGCCAATCGAACAAAATTTAGCAAAGTTCCTTCTTTGCTGCAGTAGGAACATTCGCCAAATTTTTCAATCACTGCTAAGCCGAATAACAGCCTTGCATACATGTAATTCCGTCCTAATGCATAGTTTTTCTCTCTGCTTCTTTTTTGGAACAAATTTCATTGCACGTTTAGTAAAAATGTATGTGAGAGTGAAATTAATTATTTGCATTCAGGAAAAACTATTCTTGGAGATTATGAAAAGGAACTACTTGCATCAAAAAAAATAAAAAGTTAAATATAATATGCTTTGAAGTGCAAACGAAATACTTGAAGCTACTGTTTCTTTCAAACACTTAAGAAAAAGCTGAATTTTGGTTTTTAGCTGTACATATTTTTCTTTTCGTTAGGTGTTGAAGAAAAAAAACACCTTATTGTCTGCAAAGAAAACAATTTCTTAATTTAGAAGGTAGGTAAAAAAAAAAATACTGGGGTAAATAAAAGCTGTGTCATCGCATTTGAAGCTATAAAGAAAAAAAAAACTATTCTTCAGAAAATACTTTAAAAGAATTCATCTTACTAGCCCTTGGTTTGGAGAAATGCACACCAAGCCATTTGATACTTAAATTATCTTACGAACTTTTCGGAGTTGAAAATGTCAAATCGTCAAGTCATAATTCTGTGGAGCAAAAATGAACAATTTGTTTTTTTAATTCGGAAATAACAAAGGCGAGCTATATTAATATTTTGTCGTTTGAATTTTGACCATTTTTCATTTTCGAATTTTGTAAAACCTATTTTTAAAGATAATAAATTACTACAAAAATTTGTTTCCTTACTTCACTTGATGTTTTTATTATACATACTGAAGTTTGTAAGCAATTTTCCTTTAAGCATAATTGAATAAATGGTCAATATTAGTTGATTAAAATAACGAGTAAGAAGTAGTACAACTATAGTATTCAGTTACATTTTTTGTCTGGCATAAACCAATTACTAGACAGGAACCATAATATATGATGACATTTGTGTGCATTATTTATTCTTTCAGAACTTATTATTATAACGAAAACTTACAATTACTCTAATTCAATATCCAAAATATTATATATACCAGCGTTAAAAAGAATATATATTTGTTAGAAGTCTATTGATGTTGTGTTCTTCAGGGTCTTCTTGAGGGGTCAGGGTCTTGGAAGGAGAGAGATTCAACAAACTATTCCTACTTTGAATGTATTTTTTATGTTTGCTCAGTTTTTTTTGTTATATTCATCTTGGCTTTGAGAGGTTTAAAAGAACGTATTGTGTAATGTAAGAATGAAACTAACTTTTTGTTCCACGGACATGATTTGATTAATCAATATAATAATACATCCCCTTTTTCGTTTTACTTTTTTATAATAAAAAATATTGTGTCGCATGGATTTAGACCGCTTTTCATTTTCAAATTTCTGAAACCTATTTTTAAACATAATAAATTACTACAAAAAGTTGTTTACTTACTTCACAAGCGTTTTTACCCGGCGAGGGTAAATCCAAAAGGAAGGTTTGTGTTTATAGCAGCCTATGTATCTATGCATATATATATGTATAAATATATATATAACATTAAAAACCAAATAACTTTTTTAAACCCCTTTTAAAATTATGTTTCGTTTTTAAAACAAATATTTTATAGATGCTCCCTAGCCCGGGAAACCAGCGTGGGAAATATGCGAGATAATTGTGTAGAAGAAAGAATAGAACAAGAAGTTCCGTCTAGAACTTTACGAGCCTACTTTCCCGTATAAACCGAATCCAAATTTATAATCTAGCTATCTCTCTCTTTCTCGTTTAGCTTTAGTTCTTAATTGCTTCAAATATACCTTTTTCAACGGTTAATACATATTCATTCAATCATTCATTTATTAAGTCGTTCATGTATTTATTCACTCATTTATTCATTCATTCTTATTCATTTAATCATTCATTAATTCAAAAATATTCTTGAAAATCAAGATCAAAAAATATCATAGGAAAATAGGCTCGTTAGTTTTGAATGAATTTTCAATTTGTACATGTTCTACGTCATAAGAGCTTTCCGATAAAGTTTGTTCCAAGCAAATCGGTCCGTTAGATCAGAAATTATATAGGATTGAAATTTCCCCGTAGGCGGTATGTTAATTTTTTTTTAACTGTTCAAAAATGAACAATAATTGTTCAAATCAATATTTCACGCCAAGGACTTCTTCCAGTGAGCTTGTTCATGGGAACTTGGAACTTGTACCCATAGTTTACATAATTTGCTTCATTTTCACCCATAGGCGATAATGTTAAAAATTTTTGAACTGTTCAAAATTGAACAAAAAAATTGTTCAAATCAAAAAGTAAAATATGGAAATGGGATGTCCTCGCCGAGATCTTTCGAATGCAAAAAGAATTTTTCGGATCTAACAATTCGTTCAAAAGTTATTAGGGGGGGGGGGGGCAGACCGACAGACAGACCGACAGACAAACTTTTTCCCCCATCTCAAAACCCTACTTTCAAATTTTTTATTTTTCAATCTTTATTTAATTACTTAACTTATTTTTGACTTTTCTTGATTTCTAACGATATTTTCTCGATATATTAAGCCTTCTTTCATGGTTTATTATTATTTTTTTTTACTTTTACGGGAAAGTAGGCTAAAAATCGTTGCTTCATCACGTGACATGTAGCTCGAGAGAGAATAAAAGGCGATCTCGCAAGCTTTTCGCGGGAATTCACGATGTAAATATTGTAGATAGAAGAGTGATGTTTTGTGTCGTCTTGTTTTTCATAATATGTGTGTATAACATGTGAAGCTACTAATACTAATCAAAGACAGAAGATTTTCGACCACGATTGACTTACCAACGGACATTACATTAAAATAACGGCCGCTTGTAACGGTGATGTTACAATTTAGGCGGTAGGATGTTTGCCTACTGCGGAGAAAAACAGTTAGAACTTCGGATTTCGTATCGACGCCAGCTGCGGAATTCTGAGTCGCCAGGTGTTTCATTTCTGTCGGAAAGAACAAGTAGTGAATAAAGAAATTGGAATATTTCTTCGAAAGATATTTTTAAAGAGAAATATTTTAAGTGACATAGGATAGTAGTCCATTGTTCGACGATTGCTCGGATTCAGAAACTCTTCGTTTAAATTAAAAATCTGAACTGGCTCTGTTACTCATCGCATTCTGAAGAAAACAACTTTTGTTGTCGGATCCCGTTCCAAGTGTTAGTGCAGTTCCTGATGAAAGTAACGCAAGATAGTTTCACGGTTACCCGACCTAAGCGACTGGAATCCTCCCCCCCCCCTTCCGGACTCTCCTTGGACGCTCACCTGTGAACGCTGATGAGAAACTTTCGATATTCGGCTGGGAAACTTCGTGCAATTTAAAATGTGTTTCGCCGACTGCCAGCTTGTTACTGAATCTTCTGGACAATAGTGATTATTCCCTGCCTAATGGAAATGGACACTGAAGCCCCCTCGCGTCCGGCCCAAAAGACTGGAATTCGCTCCGGATGCCTGTGTTCATCGGATCTTTTTAGGTGCCGCGGATATTCAATCTTCAAGTGCAGCATTTGTGTCGAGTTCCTTAACATTTGTGTACGTTTAAGGTGCCCCGGGATTCTACTTTTTTGGTGTTTTCGGTAATGTACAGCGTCCGTTCTTCAAGTTTGATAAAGTAATGTGCATTGTTCGATCTTCAGGTTTGATGCACCCCGATATTCTGCTTCGTTGCGTATTTTAAAAATAATATAGATCAATCAATCTTCAAGTAGACTGAAAAATATTTCACTATTCAAGAATTGTCCTTCATGACTAACTGTTCTAATGATACGTAAACTCAATTTTAAATTAAAATAAAAGGATTTATTTACAATATTTACAACTTAGAATTCAAAATTAACATAACAAATTAGCTACTATCAAGAAGTAGTCAAAATTCACGTTCAAGCATACAAGAAAATCGAGAATCCAAGAAAAATCTCTCTCTCAACAAAACTACTGTCGGTTTATATACACTTTACTACTGCGCCTCCTACAGGAAATTTGCCGGTTTCAAAAGAAAGAAAAAAAAAAGAACGAAAAACATGCAAATTAGTTAACAACTCCCGCCCCCCCCCCGATGAACATAGGTTCATCAAAAACATAAAAGCATAATATCCCAAAATAGTTAAATCTTCTGAAAATAGAAAAGAAAAAATCATTAAACATTCATAAACAAGTATTTAACAATAAGAATAAACAAGATTTTTTTTTTCCAGTTCAAAAAGTTTCAGTGCGAAGAATATCTTATCTCCAAATTATAAAGTAGCTGTACCGGTCGTTTAATTGTGGAATTTCCTGTTTTTACCAAACAGGAGCGAACTTCACCATATCTTCCTAGGAAGGTTTCCATAATTTTTCCCAGTTTCCAGAACGTTCGAGGAAGATAAGCATCGTGAATTAACACCACATCATTTACCTCAGAATTGTGACGTTTGATTTGATTCGTCTGATGTGCTGATCTAAGATTAAGTTGATACTCATTTCTCCAACGTTTCCAATAGTGGTTTAAAACAACTTCTCGTAAACTTAGACGTTTAAATAAATTCTCTTTAGTTCCAAGTAAATGTAAATCATTAACCTTCAAAAGAGGTAAACTGGTAATTCGTTTTCCTAACAAAAATGAGCAGGTGTAATGGGAGATGGTTCTTCGAATTCAGAATACACATAAGGGTAAGGACGAGAGTTGATTATGGCCTCGATTTCAATTAGAACAGTTTCTAGCTCGCTCAACGTCAAGGAAGCTCTTCCTATACTTTTACGTAAGCTAATTTTCACGGAGCGAACCATTCGTTCATAGAACCCGCCCCACCAGGCTGCCCGTTCCACAATGTACTTCCAAGTTATTCCAAGCGAAGAATAGAATTTTTTAACATCAGGATGTTGGATGGCTCTCCACATTTCTTTCAATTCTAACTCTGCTCTTTTAAACGTTTTGGCATTATCCGAATAGATTATAGAACACAATCCCCTTCCGGAAATAAATCTACGAAATGGTAATAAAAATTCTGAAGTTGTCATGTCCTTTACAAATTCTAAATGAATCGCTCTCGTAATAGCGCAGGTAAATAACAAAATATAATATTTAATTTCACTCCCCTTCACATACAGTGGGCCAGCAAAATCCAGACCTGTGTTCGCAAATGGTGGATATTCATTAATTCTGTCACCAGGAAGAGGAGCTATTACTTGTTGACCAGAACGAACGTTAAATTTTTTACAAACATTGCAATTATTGAGAACTGATTTAACACATTGCCTTCCCTTTAGAATCCAGAATTTTTCACGAGTTTGTACCAAGGTGTCGGCAACTCCAGCATGCGAATCCCTTATTACCAACTTGGTAAAGGCATGTTTATCAGGAATTATAATAGGATGCTTACTGTAAAAAGGTAATTCAGACTTTTGTAGCCGGCTCGTACTAAGAGTAGACCTTCGTCTGACAACACTGGATTTAATTGGAAAATATTAGATTCTTTGGGAATCACTTTTTTCGAGGCTAAACAATTTATGACTTCATTAAACTTTTCCCTTTGAACTAATTTTAACCAGTAGATCTCTGCTCGTAATATTTCTTCAGATGACAATTCTTCAAAATTTCTTCCATCAATTTTTACTTTAATATTAAAAATAAAGCGAAACACCCATGCAGTTACACGATAAAGCTTTTTTAAGGAACTATATTTTGATAAATTCAACATTTACAAATTTTAAATTCTTTTGAAAATCCTTTACTATTTCTAAATCGCTAGAATTCATTTCACCTTTTTCAACAATACCAATGGATTCTAAATCCCAAAAAGCTGATTATTTATATCGTCAACTGACACTCTGAAACAATTTATGCCCTTTTTATTAGAATCTATTCTCCCTTGTACAGTGTGTCCAAAAATAGTTTCCGCGACGTATTATTCTTTCGTTAAATTTTCCACAATTCCCTTTTGAATTTCCCAAAGAAAATCAGAACCTAACAATATGGTTATTTCCGATTCAAGACCCATATCAGAAGGTATATATCCCCTTTTCCGCATGGTTTCTATTATTTCCATTTCTACAGGGTTTACTACAGCCCCAGTAATTTCAGGTACTACAAGAGCTTCAAATTCAACAGAATTACATGGTTGTACAATACTGTTAAGTTGAAGAACTACCACCTCATAACACGATTCACAAGGTAGTCTCTGTCCAAAAAGATAGACTAATAAATTTTCTTCTCTTATAGGTTTCAATTTCAGCTCCTTCGCTAAGGATTGTTTTATGAAACACCTTTCAGATCCGCTATCGGATTCTAGTTAAAATGCATCTATTCCCAGCAGATACCGAAACACAACACGTTTGCAACAGTAGAGATTTATTTTGCTTAAGTTTCTGCTCCGACATCATAGATACAATTGTACTCTGTTTTTCATGTTCAAAATTTTCTACTTTCTTCTCTTTAAAGCAAAACGAACAATTATGATCGCAACTACCGCATTTCGTGCAAGGATTTATTTTTAATCTGCAAATTAGTTGATAAATGAGATTTAAAAAAGCTCTTATAACACCGTCCTTCCTTTCTTAATTTATGCCTTTTTTGTTCATCCGTGAATTGTGTACAGGTTAATCCCGTATGTTCGGAACCTTTACAAAAAATACAAAACTGCTTTACAGTGGTATTTAAGGCAGCGGCTGAAGGCAGACGTTTGCTTTGGGTAACATTTTGATATTTATTTTGAATACTTTCAGGATTTTTGTAGGAATTATTTATTAAACTTGTAGCTTCGCGACATCTGAGCTCGTCTTTAATAAAATCAATTAATTCTGTAACTTCCGCATCTTTATCAGGATTTAGTTTTCTGTGAAATTCTAATATTAAATTTTCGGGTAACAATTTAAGCAATATGGGCAATAACAAATGACCATGAGAACCTGATGTTACTCCCAAAGCTTCAAGATTTCAAACACTTACTTCAACATTATCATAGAGATTCCTTAACCCCTTAACATTATTGCAAGATTTTACCGCTTCAAGTTTTAATATTTTATTCATGTGGCAACTGATAATATTTTCACGTCTTCCATATCTTTCTTCAAGCAATTTCAAGCAAACCTTATAATTTTTATCAGTTAATTGAAATCCTGCTACAACATTATATGCGGGTCCAGACAGCAAAGACTTTAAATATTGAAATTTTTCTATGTTGGTTAAAGATTCATTCGAATCTATAGCATTAGAAAAAGTGTTGAAAAACACAAGAAACTGACTCGAATCTCCGTTAAATATATCAATACATAGCTTAGGCAACTTAACTGCAGATACCTTTCTATTTTCAATTACTGAATCACTGTTCGTAACATTAGTTTCATTCCGCTCAAAGTCAATATTACATTTTCTTAATGTATTTTTAAGCTTAAATTTTAAACTTAATATTTTATCAGAATATTCTTCAACCGAATTCACCTCTTTCAAGTATTCTTGTTTTTCGGTTATTAAACCATCAATTTCCGAATTGTAATCTTTTAACAGTTTTTCTTTTTCAAGTAAAATTTCCAAGGATTCACATAAAGCATCAGAATTTATTTCTTCAATAGGAGCCTCAAACAGTTGATCACATTTTGTGACTAATTTAGTTACAGTGGCTCTAACTATACCACGTTTTTCTTTTAATTTATCTAAGGATTCCATACTTAGGTATAGTTTCTTCAATTACTTTAACCACTTATACTGTTTGTTCAGCAAGTAAGAAAAAGTCAAGCTTACCTTCTTTTCTTATCCTGGTCACGGCACCAAAAATGAAAAATATTTCACTATTCAAGAATTGTCCTTCATGACTAACTGTTCTAATGATACGTAAACTCAATTTTAAATTAAAATAAAAGGATTTATTTACAATATTTACAACTTAGAATTCAAAATTAACATAACAAATTAGCTACTATCAAGAAGTAGTCAAAATTCACGTTCAAGCATACAAGAAAATCGAGAATCCAAGAAAAATCTCTCTCTCAACAAAACTTCTGTCGGTTTATATACACTTGACTACTGCGCCTCCTATAGGCCATTTGCCTGTTTCAAAAGAAAGATAAAAAAAGAACGAAAAACATGCAAATTAGTTAACATAGACTGTGCTACCGGATTCCATGGAACGTGATTTACACTGTAAAAAAAAACAGTTCAACGTTGCACCATAAATATGGTGAAAACTGAAGAGCTGCTGATGATTGAACTAAAATCATGGTTCAAGCAGAAATGCGAAATCTGAAGTTACACCTTTAGCCATAATTTCGGTTCAACCTTGAACCAAGAAGACGAACCCTGCACCGGCCGGAAACAGAGAGCCGCCATCTTGACAAGCTGTGACTTGAATGATTTATATTTCATAACAGTAAAAGGTAAGTATATTTCGATGTGTAAATATATTTTTTTTGTTTATATTGTTTTGTTTTCTGTGTTTTTAAATCGGCACAAAATAGGTTGTAAAGCCTATTTCAAAAATGTTATCATATACCGATCATGTCACCTTTAACGTTAAATTGACTAATCAACTTTATGCAGAACTTTCAATCCCGTGCAATTTTATTTAATTATGCTTCAATATTTAATTGTTTTTTTTACCTAAATTAATAACCATTCACCCCCATACATTTTACTTTTGGCTCCCCTGATCTACTTTTAAAGTTGTCACGTTGACTTGTTTACATTTTAAAAATTGCATCTATTCTCGGGATTTTTACTCTAAATCTTTTTTTTTTTTCATTTTTATTGCCAAGACTACGTTCCTACGGCGTTACCTTTCTAGATCCACCTCTTAATTTTTATTTAATTGCCTGTTGCTGTCTTTTTGAAATTTATTAAACTTATTCGTTGGTTATTCGACTTTATTCGACTATTTTTGCACAATTTTTACCCGTAGATTTTATCAAGAGCGTAGCCGGCGAAGGGGGGGGGGGGGGTTGTTCGAACAACTCCTTTTTTGAAGTTTCACATGCTACAAATGACAATCTGAAAATTAAAAAATTAAAATATTCTGATAAGAAAAACTCATTTGTTTAAAATTTAGTTCTTCTGCTTAATTCCGATCCCGTAACGAAGGGGTTAAAATTGCTAAAATTTTACATGCAATAAATGAAAATTTGAGATTAAAAAATAATCTGATTAGAAAACACTCATTTGTATAAATGTCGTTAGTTTTATTAAAAGGGATTATTTTGATTAAAAGGCCATAGCCAGGAAGGGGGGGGGGGGAGACAGAATACCTCCCGCCCTGAATTTTTTTACATGCTCTGAATGATAATTTGAAAAAAAACTTTCTTTAACTTGACCTCCCCCCCTCTCGAAAAACAATCCTGGATGTGGCTTTGATTTCTAATGATTCTTATATCCCAATCATTTGAACAATTTATTCTACCAAGAGCAGGTAAACCTGGCTTTGTATTAAAAATATGTAAACTATAAGAATTCTTTGAGAAATTGGGTCAATTTTGCGTGATTTTCAAAATAGCAGTTTTGTTGTCTTTATCGTTAAATTAAGTTTTTTTTTTCAAAATTTTCAACCTGTGCATGTTTACTTTATTTTGCTTCAATATATTCTTGCTTCTTACCCGATTTAATATTTTCCCCCATGTATTTAACATTTTGCTCCGTTTGCTCTACCCTTACAGTTGCAACAATGATTTGTTTTCGTAATGAAAATTGCATGTTTTCTCAAGATTTTTGCTCTAAATCATTATTTTTTTTCCCTCGTTACTACCAAACCAATTTTCCAAACTGTTACATTTCACTTTTCTGCTCTTTGCATCTATTTTTTAAAATTAACCACTACCAGTAGTGGAGTTCAGGAAGGACTCAAGGAGCATGTGCAACATCCAAAAAGGATAAAAGAAATTCGTAATTATTCTATTATATATTTTTTACACATTTTCTGCACTTTTAACAACATTAATTAGTTTTAAGGCATCGTAAAAAACATTAAAATTCCTAAAATAACTGTATTATAAAAATATTGACGAGGAAGAACTACTTTTTACTTCCTGGTGCGGATAATGTCAACGAAACATTGAATAGACAGCGTACAAATCAGATACGCTGTAATGTCAGTTCTTTTATATCTTTACAGGTGAAGTCTTAGACTCATCTGGGCGGGGTTAGTCTGAAGTGTCACGAACCAAGGCATGTTTTAGCCTTGGAGCAACATCTGTGCCGGAACCCCCAATATTTTTTAATTATTATTATTATTTGGGCATTTCATGTTTTTTAATTTCACTTTTAGGCATATGTTTTCATTCATCTTTGTATGCATGTAAATAAATTTGAAATTTTTGATGCTAAAGTGTTGCAATATATTTTTGAAAAAAAAAAGTGACATAATTCAGAAATTTAAAATTTTCGCTATCAATTACACTTATAAGCGAAAATTCAAATGCCATTTTTGTTAAAACTATCTGTTGACGAGCATAAAAAAGTGTACATATATTGCAAAAGCCTTCCTTATGTGGCTTTAAAAAATTAAGAGTGACTTATATAGCAATTTTGAAGAATATAACTAAGTAAGTGGTTACTTAAATATACTGAAACTTTCTGATACAGTGCATTGGGATGTTGATAAAAATTAATATATAACTAAATACATTAAAATATATGGAGCACTGAATCAATAATTGAAACGCATGAACCTGTTCTTATAACTAAATCTAATACTTAGCAAAAACTTAAGTTATCTTTACAGATTAAAAAATAGAAAATTCGCTTCGCAAATTCAAATTGGTAATAAGCTTTTTTCCTGTTTTACGCTTGAACATAAAAAATTATGTCAAAGTATTTATGTTAAAAGTCACCATTGCAGCATAAAATGGTGCAGCTCAAACTTGACTTTCATGATATAACTCTGGCTAGTAGAAAGTCCATCATTACGGTTCATAGTTGAACCAAGATAACAGTTAAAATAAAATGGTTCAAACTTGAACCGTAATGCTGGTTAATGAAAAAATTGATAGCATGGTTCAACGTTGAACCGCAATACTAGTTAGAAAAAATTCCTTTATCATGGTTCAAAGTTGAACCGTAATACTGGTTAGAAGAAAAATCCATAATCATGGTTCAGTGCTGAACCACATTCATGGTGGAACTAGTAAACCATGGTTCAAATTAGTACCAACTGATGGTTGCAGCAGCATTTCACCAATTTTTAGTGAAAGGTTGAACCAGAATTTTTTACAGTGTACTTACTGTAAATAAAACTGCTGCTGAGCTTCCTCATGAAAAAAATAATGAAGATAAGTTTATGTTTATTGTATTTTTAAATTGATATTACTTAAATTTGAAATTGTTTTGGTTTTCATGTGATATTTTGCCCAAGTAGGAAAAAATCAGAGTTCATAATAATATGAAAACAAAATTGTAAATATGGGTTTATTTTATGCTGTATAAATATGTTGACAGTTAAAATGCTTGAGATTAGTCGATCAAATTTTTGTACTAAACAGGATTCTGAAAATGTACATACTTGTAAATTGAGATATTAATTGATGAACGAGAAAAATTGAAATTATATCATGAAAAGTGACAATTTTCATAAGTTCAGAGAGCCATTTTTTTTTCTTTTCTGATGCTTAACATCAATTGACTTCACATTGGGTAATTAAGCAATGCGTGTTGTCTTTATATTAAAAAAAAAATTGCTATCTTATTTAAACTTTTTTTTTAAATAAATATTGTTATATGAATAGTTCTTTTTGATCTCGAACTTACCAAACCCGATTGTGACTCTTTTAACGCTTTTATCTTTTCTAATTTCTCTCTTTCTTGAAAACTCTGTTTCACCCCTTCTAAATTAGTTTCCGAAGTCATCCCACGTAGCTGTAATTTAGTTAATTTTAAAATGCATTTGCGTTTTAATCTTTAGTCCCGTGAAGTGCTAAAGAAATATTACGAATGTATCAAACTGGTTGCGATTTACAAATGGGATGACACCTTCTTTTTCCTCCTTATTCGTCCAAGTAATTGTAATTTGGTTAATTTTTAAATGCATTTGTGTTTTCACCTTTAGTCACCTGAAGTGCTAAAGACATATTATAGATGTGTTAAACTATTTTACATTTGGGTCGACCACACCTTTTTCTCCTTTATTCGTCCAAAAACAATATTGGGGAAAAAATCCATTTTTCTTTTTACACAAACATAACACAAACACGATAAATAAGTTGAATTGAAAAATAATTTTTAAAAATATGAAATGATTTGAAGAAAAATGAATAATTATTTGTTAGATAAATGAAAAAATTGTGTGAATAAAGTATTGAATGTGAATTTTGAAGAAAATAAATGAAAAGAATTTAAATTTGTGAATAAGATATTGGAGGTGAATTTTGTTAAAAAAAATTTATGAAACATTTTGTAATGTGAAGTTAGAAAAAAGAATTTTATGAAACAATTAGAAATGTAAATTTTGAAAAGAAAAATATATTATCGAATATTTTGAAATGTGAGTTTTTGAAAAAGAAAATATTAAATATATTGTATTGAGAACTGTCAAATATATTGTAATGAAGGTATTATGTGGAATGGTTACTATCATTTGTGTAAGTTGATGAAGAAAAAGAATAGTTGTGAAATGTATAATTTTTGAGTTCTGATTTTTTACCAAGCATGCGAATTATTTTGTGACATTTGCGTTATGTTTTTATTGTACTTTTTAACTTTGTATTGTAATGCCCTAGGTCACGTGATGCTGTGTGCCCTTAATTTGTTTTTCTTTCTGTCAAAAGTTTGTTTTTCTTCTTCCAAATTTTCTTCCTTTACCTTCCTCTTGGGTGAGTCTGTCCGATAATGCTTGATTCTTCTTGGACCGCGGGGGGGGGGGGGATATTCTATAACATTAAAAACCAAATAACTTTTTTTAAGCCCCTTTTTAAATTATGTTTCGTTTTTAAAACAAATATTTTATAGATGCTCCCTAGCCCGGGAAACTAACACGGGAAAGATTATGTAATGCGAGATGATTTTGCAGAAGAACGAATAGAAAAATCTTTGCTTTATCACATGCCATGTAGCTCGAGAGATTATAAAAGGCAATCTCGCAAGCTTTTCGTCGGAATTCACGATGTAAATATTGTAGATAGAAGAGTGTGATGTTTTGTGTCGTCTTGTATTTTGGAATATGTGTTTTTAACATGTGCAGCTACTAATAAATCAAAGATTGAAGATTTTCGGCCACGATTGACTTACCAACGGACATTACATTAAAATAACGGCTGCTTGTAACGGTGATGTTATATATATATATATATATATATATATATATATATACATAGATTCTCAAACGATAAATGTACGTTTATATTTACGTATATTACACCGTAACGCCTAAACTGCTCACCCGATGTGTTGATGATTGAGGTGTCAATTGATTTGTTATTGTGGTCCGAGTGACATAGGCTACATTTTTATAGTTATTCTTTTTTTTGGAGGGGGGAGCCTTCAGAATAAAACTGATGAACGGGTAATGGCAGATGGCAGTACCATGCAGCTGTGAATCAAAGAAAGGACATAGTAGAATAAATTACATTTTATCGCTTGAGAATCTAAGATAAATTTCCGTTTATTCTTGGAGATCTGCCCTTATTTGTTCCCTTGCTTATCGTTGATTCTCGTTCTGAATTGCTGTTAGTTGCAAGTAAATAAAATAAAAAATGCTTTACCGATGAAATTCGCATTTTCTTTTGGGATTACAGATTTCGTGCTCTTAGAAAAATTATTGTTCAAATGGTCAAGCCTTTAAAGCATCATTATCATTGTTTAAGTTTCACAGAAAATATTTTAATTTTAAACTGAAAGGTATTTTTTGAATTAAGAAGGTAATGTTTTACATTTGTCTCCAGGGGATCCGCATGATCTTAAAAACACTGCTGAAATTGCGGTAGCTTACTTGATTACTTTTACCTTAAAGCTAATTTTAGCTTAATAGATCTTTTACCTTTCCGGCAATTTGAGTCTTGCAATGAAGCAATCGTTTCCGAATCGTTTATATTTTCTTATCATTGTTTGCTTTTGTGCAAAATGTTATTTGTTTTTATGAAAAACGTTTTTATGTCTTACCCAAATTGCATTTGATTTGATTGTTTAACAAAGGTTTCCGTTATCAGTCTGTCGAACAAAATTTAATTTTTGTACAAACAGGGAAGCACAAATATTTCGGCGTAAAACGAACCATTAAAATCACTTAAATTCAAACTAATTCAATTTTTGAATAATTATTTCACAGATCAAAATAGCTCCAAGCAATATGGTTTGTATTAATTTTAACTAATGTTTCAATTGAGGCCATATAGGTGTACTTTGTTGAAAACCGATAATTAATGTTTCTATTTTTAATTTTTTGCTTAATATGTATGTTTTTGTAACTAAATATAGACGTACATATATAACAAGTACACAATAAAATCCATTTACAAGCTTAAATAAAGACAAAAACTGCTTTAAAACCCTTTTTTGCTGTAATATATAGTATAATAAAATAATTCTTTTCCTGAATTGTGAACTTAAATAAGGTTGAGAAAGTTATTCCAAAAATATTTCTCACTATTTTATACTTCTAACAAGCACGAAAACCGCATTCTGACCACTAGCAACGTCGAAATACATTACAAATAAAAGCAGAATTCACAGCTAATAAAATTTCAGAAGACGCCGCTCGCAAACTATTTTTACGAGTTCAATTACCACGAATACCAGCGCTTGAGATTTTATAAAGACTAAGAGACATTGCGAAGACATCAAAATATATAAAACAGTTACTATGGTTTCAAGAGTTCTTGTGAATAAATGTTTCTAACTTTTACAATGTTTTTTTAGAAATGTTTTGACCGATTTTTCATTTTAAGATGGTAGAGTTTTGAAGCATAAGGAAACGTTAGAGCAGCTGTAAATATTTTCAACCTATCATTATATACATTTGTGTGGGTTGCGAATTGCATCTTTCAAAATTTAGTTTACCGTACAGGTGTTACTTGATGTGATGTATCATGCATAACCATTCTGCATTTATTTTTTTACGTCATCTTTTCAAGAATAATTAACAATAAAAAATAATGCAACTAAAGATTTAACAAAACAAAAAAAAAAAAACATCCTTCCGTTGCCATGCAGATTACTGCTTCGTCACTCAATAGTTATCTATATGAGTTGAGTGACAAATTGACTGTCTGAGTTTTCCACGGTGCAGTTAACTTTATATAGCCCCCCCCCCCCCAGAAAAAAAAAAGAAATTATACGCATTTAATTTGCATACTTACGTTCGATTGGAGTCGACACAAGCTCACTTGGCGGTGCGTCGACCTCATTATTTTCATTTGCTGTTTTTAATGTTTTTAAACGTTTTTGTTTAACAAATAATATGTTTTAATTGTTTATATAAAAATGTGAATATGATCTCTTGCTAGTGTTTTTTATTTTTATGTTAATGTATTTAAAACAAATTGTATCGTACATCGTTCGACATTCACAGCTAAACTAAGCATTACATGCAGTTTGCTTTAACTCGATAGAGTTAAAAGAGCGTGTCTTAAAAGATGCTCTCTATGAGTGACTATAATTTTCAAAAACGGGGGAAAAGAATCAAGAAAAATGTTGACCTTTTCCTGCAATCAAATTAAAAATTAATAAAGTATAAATAAATATCCAAGCAGTTTACATTTTCAAAAAAAAAAAAAAAGGAGGAGAAAAATATAAAGTGGTTAATCCCACCATTGGAATTCAGTTAACAAGAGTACAAAACTAGAATTAAATGCATAATAAATTAGTTTCAACAATTATTTGCTATTTTTAATCTACTCTCCTGTCCCGATCCTGCATTTATTTGTTATTAAATTATGTTTATCTATATTCAAAAATAGTCTATGAAGGGTATAATAGCATTAATAGAAAGCCAGGATTACATCTTTTCTTTTAATGTAAGTTCTTTTAGACACTAATCTTTCGGAAATTCTCCACACATATTAATTTTGGAACGAATCGACATACTTACTCATGGCATCCATTGTAGTATGCGCCTGCATACTACGATGCTTGACAGCATACTCGAAGGGCACAGATAATCTCTGACATTCAAATGGAGTATCTCTGCCCCGCTGCAGTGCTTCCCATCTAGGACAATAAGGGATTGTTACACATATAACAATACTATGGATTGAATCTGATTAATTCAGGGCTCTGAGATCTTCCTGCACTTATGTAACTTACGCTTGTATACCATACCACTTTTTCCATCAAATTGTGTACTTCCAAGTACATGTTCGCTTCATTGTACATTTTAAATTGAAATAAACGACATTAGAGGAAAAAATGATCAAACAAAAGATCGGTAATTTCTGATTTCAACTGATGGTAGTTTTATAATCCTGCTTGATCACATGCTTTCTTTCTTTCTTTTTTTTGGTGTGTGTGTGTGTGTGTGTTTAATCTTGAAAAAGCGGTTATTACAAAATGCATTTTTACGCATTATATGATTAAATTTTGAAATATACATCCAAAAGCACTCATTTTTACAATTACATTAAGATTGGCAGTTTTTTTTTTTTTTTGACATACTGCAAACGTAAAACACAAATGAATGCTTCTGGAAATGTTTATTAATCAAACGATAAATTTCAAAATCACGAAAAATAACAGAAAAATCATTTTTTAAGCTCTTTGCACACTAATGTTTCATGTATTGCTCTAAATTTTCCGCATTGAATATTAGGTACATTTAAACAAAAATAACTATGCATGACAAAATAGCATTTATGAAATATTTTTTAAATAAGTTTTTTTTTTCAGAAAATTCAAAAACTACGAAATATTACCATTTTTAAAACATCAAGAGAACAAAAAATTAATATTTTTATGCGACAAATCAAAAGGTTAATTACTATGCGAATTGAACTTAAATATTTCCTACGCGTGTTCCAAAGTTGCAAAGAACCTCTTTTTCAATGCGAAAGCATAAAGATTCTATGTGGAAAAACATCCGTTTAAAAATCTTCAAATGTAATGAAGTGAGCTTCTAGATAAAAAAACATGCTTCTTAAAATGGATGTTTCTCCATCTAGAAGATCATTTCTTTTAAATTGAAAAAATAGTTTTTTGTAACCCTGAAGCAGGTGTACATTATTTTTGGTAAAATGTGTGCCTAATTTCCTTTGCATTTAACCTTTTGAGGATAACATTTTATCGAAAAGATTTTTTTAAAACCTACAATCTCAGATTTCTTCACTTGATACAGGTGATATGCAATGAATAATATAATTATACGCAAATCGAAAAATGAAATGTTTCAGGATGCTCCTAGTTTGTAATTTGATTCATTTTCAGATTTTTGTCTCTTCCTCATGTACAAGTATTTCTCATGCATTATATATTGCGATTTTTTTTCTTTTTATGGGTCAGATATTCTTTTTTTTTTTTGAAAAAGCTGGGCCAGAGTTCAGCCCCATGCTGACACCATGCCTCAATGATGTTTAATGCATTCGACTTATAACACTAAGTTTCAGTGTCTTTGTACAACCTGAATTTTATTCACTAACTGCCAAATATACTGCATATTCCAGTCGTTTTTTTAAGTGCGAATGCTTCTTTTGGACACGTATTCCAAATGTTATGTGAAGACTATCATTGGCATTTTGAGTCTTGCCAGAAATGCATCACAAAAAAATTTCATCCGAAGCAAGACGTTGGTACACTGGAATGATTTTCTCGACGACACATTCTTAAATTTTGGTCTTCATATGCTTATGGCTCTTCGGTTTCATTTTACTGAGAAAAGGACCGTTGAAAAAAACACCATGATGCCTGACCTTTTAGAACCTATTATGATTTGGTTTTTGTCTGGTTTTGCTAATGATAAACACACTTATGTACACCTGAGGGCTCTTTCTAACGGAATCCGGAGAAAACGAGTGCTGGTAATAGCTTATACATGTAAAGCATGAGACTTAGTTTGTACAAAAGTAATTCACTGTTTCCTTACGTTTTGAAACCCTTATAACAGTGCTAAAACTGAACAGATTGACTATTTTTTTTGCAACATGTAGGTTACGAAGTGATTTAGTTTAATACAGCAAAATTTAAAAACTCTTGTTTTAATCGATTTTGTCAATTTCATCGCCCCATGTCCCCTTAAGCATTTTAAAACTCATTGTTTCACCTTGACAGTAAATCTCCTGGAAAACATTTTTTCACTCTCGTAACTGCTTTTATTTATTTTTTTATTTGAATTAATACAAATGAATAATATATTTTAAGTAGCTGTAACATTTCTTTGAATTTGAGTTCTTAGTGTAAACATAGCATTCGATTCTGAGACAAAAAAACTTTGAGTTTCTGCATTAGTCGTTTAGGATAAGTGTTTTTAAACAAAATCCCTTAATGCATGTTTTAACTAACTACTTTTCAGCACTTGTTATGTTTCAGAATGAACTCGAAATTTGATTTTATAGTCATATAACATCATATTATTGGCAAAAAACTATGTCCTCATAATGAATTTGAGAAAAGTAACGAACAAAAAGTAGTTTTGTTTAGAAATAGTCCCGACGTGATATATCTGGTACACAAATCCGTAGTAGTACATGAAAATGTGTTGTATTTTTGGGATATAAAACTATTTTTATCCCTATGAGTATGCGTACCATGCTTCCGTTAAAAAGAACCCTACTGTCTGATCAAAACATTAAGATCATTAATCTGAATTTACTGGAAAATATATCATTAATGATATATACATTATCCGAAATAAAAAATGACATTATTATAAAATAAAATCTTTCTGAATATTTTAAATTGAATGATGTTTTTTGCATGATTAAAAGTACTTCCTTATCCAATAATTATTTTAGAAAAACATTATGACAAGAGCTGGTTGCTTTATGATCATTTATCATAAGGGACATGAAGTGTTAAAAACACTGTTCTTTAGTTGTTTTTTTTAAACGGCATTGTACGTCATTAACTTTTTTATTATTGTAATACTAAAATTGTGTCAGATTTTATTGAAAGGGTCAATTATTTTTAGAATATAAATTCTTTGCACAGTACAATAAAAAATGTAACTTATTATTATATTAACCATTATTTACAGAGTAGCATGATTAATATAAAAATGGATTTTTAATTATTCATGTTACATGCAAATAAGGAACATTATTTGCTGAGTGCAAACTTGTAGAAGCTAAAAAGCCAATCAATGCTGTATTGAGTAAATCTAAATACAATAATAAAAATATTAGCATATTTCGATATTTCCAGAAATAATATGTAAATGACTATTTTATTGACAGATCTTATTGACACAGTAATTAAATTAGTGTTTTTTTATAAAAGTTTATTTGTAGCTCATTTAAAACTCATAATAAACTATAAAGAACAATTTCGTTGCATTATGTTTAAGATGTTTTCATACATGATTCTTTTTTAACTGCTGAAGAAATAGTTTGCAGTTTAATCATAATTTTTTCCGCTATTTAATTACGCTTAAAAAATAGTAAAATTTTCATTATTAAAAATGTATAAGGTAAAACCTGATGAGATGGTGCGGTCAGAGAGATGGCATATGACGTACTTTCATTTTTGGAGGAAAGAGGAGATATCAATGTACCGCGATTTCAGGTACTTCTACAGCTACAACAGTTTTATTTTATTTTATTTTTTGAGCCTTGTTGATGCATGAAAAAGTGAGAAAAGTGATAAAAATTGAGCTCTACAAGCCCTGTATTTTTTATCAAAAGTCCATGTGCGTGAACCCCCCATGTGCGAAATCTCTCCCTACACTAAAAAGTTTGCGTTTAGTTGTCACCATTTTCGGTGTTCAGTTGGTGTAAAGTAGTTATTTGACAAAATTGTACATAAATTCAAAAGCATTCATGCCTACATAAGATTATAACAATCCAAAACGTTATTTATTCTCAGATGAATAAATTGAAACAAAAAAAAAACAGCTTTAAAATTACGGCTAAATATTCCACTGCCTCTCCTGAGAAACTATTTGATTTTGAGTAGTGACCCTCTGGCGTAAAGGGTGCGTTCATGTTGCTTGTCTGTAAATTTGTGTCTTGCTCATGCAAAACAGCGTTACTTATAATTCCGAGCACTAATATTGCTGTATCTGTCATTATGATGGCTGAAAATTAATACCAAGTATTTATTACTGGGTGATTTTCAAATTTGAGGCGTTTTTGATGTCCGACAAAAGACTAATTTTTACATTAAAATTAAATAACTTGTTGGGTTTAGTGTTTATTTTTTCTAAAAGTACATACTATTAAGAGTAATCAAGTGTAATATTATAATAATATGTCTTAAACTTTTTTTTATATGAATTTTTAATAATGAGCAACCCTATGAAAACAGACTGTCCGAAACGACAAAGTGCAATTTCTCTTTAATGTTTTACCTATTTCAGAGCTATAAAATCACTAAAAAACCATATGTACTTTTGAAATGTATTTTATGATAACTCTATTTATTATCTTTAAAATTAAAAAAAATATATTGGTTGTAATTAATTGTTTTGTGTTGTCCAAGGGAAATGTCGGGTCTGTTACTATCAGGTCTGTTACCGGGGTTAATCAATTTTAAAATTACGCAGTAGATTGCTCCACCGTATTTTTATATTGTTCTTCCAATTCAGTATATGGAACAAACTATTTTGGATGATCACCTTGCCTTCAAAGAATATATTGAAGACTTTTTGAGCTTTCATAAGGTGAGTATTTTTTTTATGTTGTGAGGTCTGTTACCATATTTTAAAATTTACTTACTGTAGCCTTATTAACTGCTTGTCACAAACAAAGTAACTCTGTAAGGTGTATTTGAGCAATGATGGCTTAAGCCTAAAATGTTAACACATGGTAGTTCAAAAAGGTTAAAATGTCAGGTCTGTTACCTGAAAAAAGTAACAGACCTGACATGATTTTAAAAAAAATAATGTAAAACTTTCAAAATTTGCACATAAACTCTTAAAATGTCAAATGTACAATATGTAGTTTCTGCAAACACACAATAATAATAATGAAGAATAGCATAATGTTTTCATAAAAATAGTTTTAATATTATCTACACATTTTATCCAAAAGAATATTCCTTAAACTATTGATTTTCTTTTTAAAAATGTACGTTTTTTAAACAAATCATCCTTTTGTAATTCAAAATTTTTATTTATTTCTAAATAAACAATCATTAACTATCTCTATATGATATCTACATACATATATGCCGAAGTTTTACAATGTATTATATTGCATGTTTTGGTGCAAAATGCTAATTATCTTTGGATATTTTGGAAATCCATGTATAAGTACATTTTCAGAAGAAATATTTCGTATACATATAACATCTGCTTTACCAAATCAGGTCAGGTCTGTTACCTTGCAAAAGATACTTTTTCAAGAAGAAGTATTTGACTTAAAATTTGAAAGGAGGATGCAAATAATAGATATGAAACCTATTTATGAATAATCTTTGCATATATACAGCAAAAAATTATTTTAAAACATTTTAGAGAAGAGTTAAATTGCTAATAAGGAGTTCAAGCGACAGACGTGACATGAAATAATATAAATAAAATATTAAATATTTTTCTTTTGCAAAAGTGTAACATACATTTCTATTTTAGACTAATTACCTGCATAGAAACTGGTTTACTAATTAAAAAAATTGTAATCTAATACAAAAACCATCAAATTTTTGTCCGGAAACAGACCTGACATTTTTTAAATTCGTGGAGACTTATAAAAGACACATGGGTTTAAACTTCAATTTAAACTCACTGCTGACAGTGAAAACAAGTACAAGACATATGTCTTAACTAATCTAAATTACCCAAAATGGTTGATTAAAATTTTATTTTTAAAACCCTTTCATCTTTAAAAATGCCTAAAACTTGAGAATCACCATACTATAAAAATTGTTAATTCTTACAAAACAGTTGCCACTTAACTCCTCATTCAATTGTGTACGTAAACAAACTTACCAAAACTAGCGGCTCACAGTGGCTCATGTCTGTGAATCTCGTAGTATTTTTATTCGGTCGAAAAATGCTATAAATTTACTGCATTCAAATTGTCACAAAGACAGCCATTCTTATTGCTTGAATCTGAATACAGTACTTTCTAGGTATATTCTTTGCCGGACGTCAAATTTTTAAAATCCATTTGCTACCAAGTGGTAAGCTAGTAAAATAACCATTTATTTCATGGTTATTTTACCATATTTAATTACAACAGTTGAATAACCATTTAAAAGATGGTATTCAAACCGCTGATTGCGAAAAAAATCGTTTATTCTCTGTTTATCCTAAAGAACGTTTAACGAACCGTAATTTTCAAGCGCTCAATAAGAATCGGGCGTCCATCTTGGATGCGAAACCTTACTGGTCGTACGTTGTTTTAAAATATGAATACGGATTTATCAGTTAAAATCTGCATGTGTATATAAAAAAAGAAGAAAAAAAGTGGCTTAAGCAGTGGTTACTAAATAGAAACACATACACACGTAAATCAAAAATTGGAGAGATCGGATTCCCAAACTGTTTGCGAATGAGCAAACCCATAATTTGAGCTGCTGAAGCTAGTTTGAAGCTTGTTTGTATTTTAATTTTTGCAGCAAATAAAATGATTTTCGTCAATATACAGTAAATTTAGACCAAAAATAAATTAGGATCCAATCAAAAACTGAAATCTCAATTTTAAGGCTGCTTGCCTGTTGGAAAAGAAGATTTATTGATAAATAAACGTCCGCTTTACGCGATGACGGTGGTCGAGTGGCTAGAGAGCAAGATTAGTACACCACGCATTGGGGGTTCAAGTCCTGCAAGCTTCATTTATGGTTTCTACGTCTCAAAGATTCTACACCTCGAAAACGGTGAAAATTTTGTTTTGAAACCATTTTTAAAAGGTTATAAAACCGTAAACTTTTGTATTTACAGCTTTTTAACCAAGTTAATTGGAAAAGTTTAGGTCCCGTAAAGATAGAAAAATGTTCCAAACCGTAAATTTAACGATGAATTAGATAGACAGACTGCTGCCGGTCATTTACCACTCCGTCGGGCGCGCTGTATCTCACAGATACATTTCATAAAAGCAATGCGTAAATTTAATTATGAAAGTTTTCTTTAAATGTTTTTTTGTTTTTTGTTTTTTGTTTTCGGTGCCAGGCTTCACCTCCCTTACACTTGGACCCTTATGTCTCCTTTATTTCCTTTATTTCAATACAAAATACAATGAAAATATTAAATTACGACGCAAATACTTACAAGCAAAAATAAATCTAAAGTAATAAAATATATGCGTACAATAGGAGTTTATATATAATTATATAAGTTGAAAATATTCTTAATTGAAATATTAACTATTCAAATAATTTTAGGAAATGAAAAAAATAATTCGACTCCGATATATTTGGTTCATCAATTGCACTTTTTTTTAAAAACATCACGACATGTTCTAAGCAAAATCCTTCGCTGCATTTTAGGCACTTATGTTGAGTTTGCCTAGTCCTTTTGTTGAATGACATTCTATAACCAGAATGACATTCCATAAAATCTCCTTTGTTCTTATCACTTTCATCGAAAATTTCTGCATCTAAATCTTAATTTTCATTTTAAAAAAAAATGAATATTTTTACGATCTTTCTGATCATTTAAATCTAGAAAGCGTTTTTTTATTAATTTTCAAAAGCAAAATAAACGCAAAAATTAATAAAATTAGCATAACAAACGGAAAACGTCATCGGTCGCGCTGTATCCCACAGATACAAACCGCAAATGAACCCCCAAAAGCGGGGAAAAAAATCACCCGACACCTACTCCCACAACATTCTAGGAGACCTAGTGACCGGAAGGGCAGATATTGCTCTAGTCAAGGTCGGGACATTCCTCCTTCAATTTAAAAGAAAGTAATTTCAAAGCTTTGTATCTGTGAGATACAGCGCGACCGATGGAGTTTTAACCGTAATTTCATAATGAAATTTCTAACAGTGCATAGTACATGTGAATGATCTAAAAAAATAACACAGCAAAGTTGTTGAGAAAAGAAAGTTTCCTTTAAAGATGTTGTTTAGCTGTCACTGATTCATACGGATGAATAATTTCATCTTTAGTTTGCCGAAGACGAAAATCCTGCGAATTATTATGACTAAAGGTTATTTTCATTGTTGTAAAAGATCCCAATATCAATTTTCATTCTTCTCTAATTTAACACAGTTTGTTGAAAAACATAATTTATTCTTCGTACAGCGCTAAAAGTACAATACCCTTAGTCATAATTTTATTTTTCGCCTATAAAAGAGCATTTTATTGAAAGACATTAAGGTAAAAGTCATGTATATTTCAAATCATCACAACATATTGCGAAATCATAGTGAAAAATATTATGAATCATCTCCTATTCGACGCACCACAATGAATGTATAAAATACAAGAAAATTGTAAACTTCCAGGAAATGCTTAAAAGAAGCCGAACTTCGAGTGCGACAAATTCCATCATAGTTTAAGCATAAATAAATTACAGAAGTTAATATTTTACAGAATATAGAAGTCCCGTTACTCGACGGTGAGAAGTTAAAATAAAAAATAAAAAGTAATAAGAACTAGGAAAAAACAGTAAATAGAAAAACTGAAAAATCTAAATTAATTCAAAATATTGTTTACGCGCAAACACGTTGGATAAGAGGAATAACAGTAAGGTGCATAAGTATTCAATAAATAGTTAACAGAGCCAAAACCGTAAACAAAATGCATGATCTAAATAGATAATAAACGCATTTTTTATACAGAAGAATGCACAAAATAATAAATAAAAGTAAAATAGACAATTAATACAAAGTGTAATAGAAATATAATTTCACGTTAATTTAAAGCACAAATGAGCATTAAAACGCAGACATATGTTTCGAGATTCCAAGCAATCCCGAAACATATGTCTGCGTTTTAATGCTCATTTGTGCTTTAAATTAACGTGAAATTATATTTCTATTACAGTTTACTTGCACAAAGTTAAATTATTATTAATTAATACAAAGGTTTTTTTTTTTTTTTTTTTTTTTTTTTATAGCACTACAAATTCATATTAAGCGTATGCTATTATTAAAAAGCGTCACAGTTTGCCTTAGTATCATGCATTTTTTATTGGCCAGTTTTTTTCTTCAACTTTTGTTTTTTCATTTTTTTTAAATTAAAGGACAGTTTTCATCTTTTATTTAATGAAGCAATTCTGTACTTCCTTTTCTTTTTTTTTCATTTCTTTGCTCTTTACTTCAAGATTTTTTTTTTTTTGAGCAAAACGAGATAAAGGGAGCAAATAAACCTTTTTGTCGTAAAATTGATCATTATACTTGCAAAGAGGCACTTGTTGGATTTTCTTACTCATCTCATTAGCATTTCAAATCGCTCAGAAGTGCATTTTATCAGTTTTATTCAAACTTTATTCGGACGAATAAAATATTCATCAGACACTAAGGTGGGAAAAACAAAAGGTTTGCTGTCAAGTACAACATTCCTAAAATAGAAACTTGCGGGAGTGATATCCAAACTGTTCCTCTCTCTTGTCTAAGATCGAATCGCAAAAAAAAAAAAAAAAAAAACCATTCATTCTGATGAAAGACTTGATTAGTTTCTAAAGTCGTCACACTGTATTTGTTATTCTTTGTTATACATTTTTGGGGTCTTTTCCAGAAAATATTCTAGGATATTTCAACTTTGATTTTTTTTTTTGCTCATTTAATTAATTGTAATTGATCATATCTGAGCTTTAAAATTGTACCAGATTAAGATACGTTCCGTGGTAAAAGTTTAGTCCACAAATATATGGAGCTATTTCTATTTTTTTTAATATAAAAGTATGCCAAGAAAACAGTTACTATTTCTAGCAAAATTAGCATCCCGTTTTATAATATTTCTCTTCTTTTAATTAACACACACGATATAGTTGATATAGTAATAGGTATGATGTATGTAAAAAAAAGTATTCTGTTGAATTTTGTTTTTTCTTTTATCATCAAACAGCTTGAAAAAACTTGACATTTGGCGCTATGAAAAAAATTGAATACTATATAAGTCCTGGTCTAAATGGCGCATATGCTTTTAACAGACTTTTTCGTAAAGATCATTTAACGTAGGACGTGGATTTTAAAAAAAACTGTTAATTACTTTTAAGGAATATTAATAGACGGTAAAACAAAGGAAACAGAGCGGTGAAGGAGAAATTGAAGAAACGGATAACAAAGAAAATAAAAAGTAAGAAGGTAGTGAATACTGTTGTCTTACAAAAAACTTGTAGAACAGCGGTACTCACGATGTTTTAATGTTGTGTTGCCTTGACATGATAAATATTTCGTGCGATCAACAGTATAAAAACTACTTAAAATTAATGTACGTGTTGAAAATCTGATGTTTTAGGGCATGTCTACACACAATATCACGTCTAAATATCACCACTTCTCATATGCCTTTGCTAAAGTGCTCAAAAAAGTTACCCTGAATACAAGTAACCCATGGGTAGCAGGTTCAGAGGTTGAGTATCATTGCTCAAGATTTTTTGTTAAATTTCTAAGCAGTGTGTGTCCGCCATGACTTTCTACGTCCATCAATCTCAAGAGAAAAGGAAAAAAAACTGATTCCACCTAGTCTCTGGATCAAATGGAAACGCTCTGGGGTAAAATAAATTATGAATTACTTTGCTAACAAAAGTCAGAAAGTCAAAATCTTCGTACACAGTTTCTCATGAAGGCAGTAATTGTATACTCTCTTCAGCTACAATGTTTGACTGGACTGCACAATGACCAAAAATTTAGCTCTCAACTCACCCAGGAAGATGGCAAGAATTTAAGTTTTAAACATTAAAAACTTGTTTCCAATTACTCCAACTCACCCTAGCGGGTTTCATACTTTTTTATTTACGGGATTAATATTATAAAGAAAAAAACGGAATAACAAGAAGAGAAATAGATATGCGTTACAGTGTAAAAGTCGAAAGGGGGAGTTTGTATATTTGCATATTCCGAGATTGTTAGCAATTAATTTGATGACATAGGTTCGTAAATCCTGTTCATCAACTAGTATATATTTTTATATATAAATATATATATATATACTATAAACTAGTAATGAATACATTGTTCACTCATGTAAAAAGTCTCCATGAAAGACTGCAAGTATTGAACTAAAATATTCTAAATATTCGATGAAACTGGACATTTTACTCACGGAGATCTAAAAGCATATACAACCATTTCAAATTAATGTCACATTTGATTTCAATCAATCCTTCTTAGTTTGTTGGTGAAAAATTGCACTTTTGTAATCCTACTGCCGAGAGGGTCACGATCTCACTCTTGTTCTATCAGGAAGTGGGGACGACTGTCAATTAGTGTCTCTAGGAAACTGAGAAATGATCCGTCATTTAATCAGTACAATTTCTTCGATTTTAGGGACTTTTTCTTTGTTATTGTCCCTGGGAAATGATGACCGACGTTCAAACGTGATTACTCTTACCTTGATGCTCCTTTCCAGAACATGTTTTAACACGGATCACCAATCTCCCTTCGTATATGTTTTTTTTTTTTCCTTAATGAAAAATTGAACGCATCACATTTCTATCACTCGCTTGAAAATTAGGATGCACTTTACGATGTATTGAATGACCGCTGAAATCACTCCTCTCATGGTTATAGTTCGAAAAAGATTTGAAAATCTTATTAATAATGTGTAAATGCATATTCAGATACTACTTTTAAGATTCTAAAAACTTCGGTTATGCAAGGAAACAGTGCTTTCGCCCGCTCATTCTGCATCTTTTCGCACTTTTTCCCTCCACTATTCGTCAAAAGTTTATCAATTTGTCATAAATATTTTTCAGTACTTATCTCATCACTGAATGTTGCATTCTATAAATTTAATGAAATAAGACAAAACTACTGACTCTCTGATCTGCTGTATCGGTTACCACACACAGTTTCATAACAAACAATCCTTCACAGTGTTATTTTCACAGCTTGTCCTTGACATTATTAGCAATGACAGTAATCCTAGTGGAACCAGTGCCATTTAACACAGGAATAGCTTTCTTCAAATAAGCTTCTTTTTCTCCAAGCTTCCAAAAATCTTTCCTCTTCTTATTATTATTTTTTTAACGTGCTGGAGTAATGATTGATTCTCTTATATATTTTTCTCAGGAGTTTTTCCACTCGGGGATTTACATTACGGGATGCTTTTAGGGTATTACAATTTTCTACTAGACTTGAAAATGGGTAAATTTTCCCAGTCTTGAATTCTGTAAAAGTTGAATAAAATAGCTAAGCATTTTTCCTTCGTAAAACTACTGCTTTTGTTATAATATGCTACCTCAAAATAAGCAGGATCTTTGTAAATTGCAAAAAGATTTCATTGCAGTCTAAATGAAGTTAAATATGCATGTGAAATAGAACTGTGTTTTTATTACAAACCACTGAGATTCATTAGGTTTTTAACTTCATAATTATACAATATACTAATACAATACAATACAAAATGTACAAATGTACAAAATGTACAAAGCAACAATCGCTAGGCCTAACAAGGTTGGTGAAAAGATCTTAAGACTAGCTATTTTAGGGCTGGATGTGTTTCAGCTGATTTTCTATCTAGTACTGCTCATTATTATTCATCTAGTTGTACTCGAAGCACAAAACTTTTCGAACATTTTAGTACATAATATTTGATGTTTAGAAAGTATTGTGCTGAAAAAGTTTTGAAAATTGGAAAAAAGGTTGCCTTCCTTTATGTTGCTGAAGATCCTTGCATTGCACACAGGTTATTAAGTGTGGAAAATCAGCCGTGAATAAACTCCTTTTCTCAAGGACAAGTACAAAAATCTACTATGTCGCTGTATTTTTAAGTAGAGGAATGTGGGGCAAAGTTAAGTAGTTAAGAGAAATAACTTTTTTCAAAGTAAACAAATTAGAAATTTCTTTTGAAAGAAAAACAGTGTCGGAAGAGAGAACTATGTATTCTATAATAAGAACACCCGTTGAAACATATTTTTTTCCAATTTAAGCAGTAAATGTATACGTTGAAATAAAATGGGAAAATTCTCAATTTGCTTGGTGTGTAGGGCAAAAAGAAATAGTGATAATTTTCTTGTTACATTTTTGAAACTGGGGTTTAATTTTCATGGGAGCTCCGAGAGATCTCAGCTTCTTTTCAATTTCATGTAAATTTTCACACATTAGACGTAATTTAGATTATTCATGCAGTATATAAGCCTTGGTGGTAACTAAAGCGACCGACCATTTTATGCACTCACAATGTTAAAAATTTTCGTAAAAAAATTAATATAACAATTTATTTGATTGTTATTTTACCATATTTAACTACAACAGTCGAATAACCATTAAACAGATGGTACTCAAACCGCTCATTGGGAAAAAAATCGTTTACTCTCTGTTTCTCCTAAACAGCGTCTAATTAACCGTAATTTACGAGCACCACCTAGGTCTCGTAGTTAATAAGAATCGGGCGTCCATCTCGGTTGCGGATCGAAGAAGTGTGAAGTCCATCGCATAATATTGTAAATTTCCTTTTTTATCTGAAGGAGGGAAATGAAGAGAAGATGAAGTTAGGTAATGGTCATAAAAACCGGTTGTGCTAACATATCCCAATTAATTATTTTTTGATATTGCAGTTTTATCTTTCTCAGAATAAAAAAAAACCTTCTCAAAATCTTGGACATCCAGTAGTTACCTCTTGGCAAAGCATGGAAGTATTGGGTTTCCACTGGGAGGTCCGGGGTTCTATCCCCGTCTCCGGCAGATCTCCAGCTCCACCGTGTCCTCGCACTTCGTCGTCTGCCTGCAGTATGTTATCATAAGTGCTACTAAATGGTTATGAAACCGTAAACTTTTGTATTTACGGCTTTTTAACCAAGCTGATTATAAATGTATTAGAGCCCGTAAAGATACAAAAATGTTCCAAACCGTAAATTTAACGGTTAATTAGATGTGCAGACTGCTGCCGGCTATTTAACCGTAATTTCATATTGAAATTTCTAAGAGTAAAGATTAGACTAAACATAATAAACATAAAGAGCTAATATGGCTCAACAGAGGTTTTACAACGGTAAGTGGAATACTAAGCACTAGAACTCGGAGAAAATGCTAGTCTGATCAATAACATCCATACTCAACCGGGATTCGAACCCGAACCCTTGGCGCGGAAACTTTCAGCTCTACAAAAGAGTAATCAGCTATGCTTCTGGATGGCTTAAACAGTTTGAAATCAACTTTGATTAAATCGGTCTTTCATTAAATTTAGTCGGATTAAATTCATTAAGATTCATTGGATTATTTTTGAGTTTCCGATAAAATAAACAGAACTTTTTTCCTGCTCACAGTGTCAGCAATTGAGTTTAACCTGATGGAAATGAAACTGAACTAAATTCAGTCTGATTCAGTCAGTCAAGTACACAGTCAAGTGAAAATTAAGTTGTTTTATGACCAACGTATGTGCTGATGTTGGTTTTGGAGCAAATTGAAATAAAGTAAATCACTTTGCCTCACATGGGCACCTCAATTAATACTTAACTTATTAATAATATTAGTTTTATGATTATATAATAATGAAAAAATTGACCTTACCACTAATGTTTATTTTTTACAACGTAATGTAATTCTGTGACAAAATAGTTAAAATAGAGTAAGGAAAGAAGTCGACTGTTCAAAATAATATGAATATCAAAATTCGCGGTTCACTTTTTAAGAAAATATATATATTACAACTACAGTCTACAGGGTTACATACCCATATTTTGTGGAATGTCATGAATAATTTTATCTATTCTAAAGTATAAAATGTGCATTTAGAATAAAAAAGGTATATTTATGTAACACAATCATATACGAATTACTGACGATTTGTAGCACAATACAGCCATTTCGAATAAGGTACCTGTACCCAATATGGACACCTTAAGGAAAGTATTTTTTTCACCCCCGTGAACACGTCATAGGACTCCAAAAATGTATGACCACTATCAATGGACTATTGACTATCATTATTAAAATTAGCGACCTTGTAATTATCCTGGTTTATTTTAAATAATAATAAAAAAAAACAGTGTCCATATAAGGAACCCCCTTTCCCTATTATGGACATGTATGTTCATATTAGGGCCCTGTCCCTATTATGGACATGTTTGTTCATATTAGGGACAGGTGGCTTTTTATTGACCTACTACACAGGGTGTATGGAAGAGACACTCTTCCAAGGGATTTTAGAGGAGAAGCGATAAAAAAATATAGCTTAAAGTATTGCGGGGTAGGGGTGGGGCACAGTAAATATCTTCAGAAGATGCACTTTAGAAGGGAGGGGTCATTTTCGGTTGTGGCTCTTCGAAGAGCCATGTAAAGCACCTCAGTTACTACAACATATTATGAAATAATATAGTTGCTATTGCTTAGCTTTATTGCATTTGTCTGTAGACTTAACATCTGCTATTACTCAGTCCTCACACGATGGACAAATAAAAACTTCATCATAGGCGCTAAGTCCCACCCAGTCTTCATGAACATAACCGTATTTGATGCATGGTCTGCAAAAGCATCAATTAAAAATACATATAAACATTAAGTTATTATGAATTAGCAAAACAAAATAACATTAAACAGATATTTTACAAATTTGCGAATCTAAAGATTCACTTGCTGTACTTCCGCAACAAAGGATATCTGGTACTGCTTGTTATGAAGTATTGATGCAGTTTGCAGTTATGCGGCCATGCATCAACTGTGGCAGAGATGTCCATGAGAAATGTGTGAGACTAAGCGCCCATGATGAGGAAGTTTTTATTTGGACATAAGGTTTCCATATTGGGAATCGGGCGTAGTTTTACTAAATCTTGTAATAAGTAAACAAAGAAGACATTTTAAAGCAATATATAAGCAATAGCAATCAAAAATATGTTTTATCAGCTTTCTTAAACACTCCATTTTACAATATTTAAAGTAATTTTACTATATCTAATACGAATTTAAACTTATCAGTAATTACGATCAGCGCACCATGAAAAAACAAATTTCCTTCAAAATGGCGAACAACGCGCTTTTTGCACTTCCCCGGCTAAATTATCTTTTCAATTGACTTTCTTCACGGATATGTAGTGCTATTTCTCTATCAAATTTGTTACTTTTAAATATATTAGGGGTGTCCATATTAAGAGCACTGTCCGTATTGGGTACAAGTACCTTACTAAATTTTGTCATAATTTAAAAGTGGATCATATTACCACCTTCTGCACTACTTTTTGGAACTGAATTTTTTAAGTGAACCTAAATGATGTTTTATGCGTAAAAAAAGTTTGATTAAAATCTCAATTTCAGAAAAGTTTCAAGCATTTGCATATGTGAGTAACCGGCTATTCATACTAATTAATTCCTCGAAAATAAGTAGTAAACTCGATTTACCATATCTTGTCAGTAATGTTTCGTTTTAAGTATTATATTTGAGCAATACACTGAAATGCGTCCGAAAACCCTCAGAAATGGATTATTAAAACAGTTGTAATGTTTCAAGACCTCTTCTAGAATAATGCACTATCACTTGTACGCATTCATATAAATTAGCATTATTGAGTGTTATAAATATACATCTTGAAGTTGCTTTTGTAATACATCATATTAAATGCATTTATGTACATATACAATGTATACTGTGCTGTCGCGAAAGTATTTGTCAAACCACAGATTGCAGACTCTGATGGTTTCTAGCTCTCGGGAATGCTCGAGAATGCGCTTTATCGTAATCGAGAAATAAATAATGAAACATTTACAAATAAATGACGATTTACGTAAGAGCGTTTCCGACACTTAAAAAATATATAAAACAATTTTGTATTAGCAAATTGCAGGAAAACTGACAGCATCTGCAGAGACAGGAAACTTATTATGCGATAGAATAATTTCCTTCTTGTAAAATTATGGATTAAAGTTATAGAAAATGCCTACTGGGTTACAAAACAAAGGTGTTACAAAACGTTTGTTTGGTACCGTTTATCCCTTTGTGTGCAATGTAGTTGTTCGCATTCAATTCTTGTCATGTATTATCAGAATTCCTCTAACGTAAAATTAGTTTTACTAGGTTGAACGATTTTTGCGCAGTTTTAAATGGACAGCCAAGCAAGACAAATACCTGTATATTACAAGTTACATTTTGAAAATGATACTATTTGCAACTGGTTTCAGCCTACCTTTTTCACGCAGGTTAGTTCTTAACGGAATTTATAATGAATAAAATTTCGGGAAGCATTAAACCAATTTCTCATTGTAATACTTCACTCCTTATGAACATAAAATGCACTTGCGCTTGAAAAATCGTGTTTAACGTTTGCTTATGTAGAATGGCAGAACCTCTCCTTTAAAAGTTATTTCAATAAAAAAAAAAAAAAGAAACAACCCGTTAAAAATAAATAAATATATCTATCAAAAAAATATTTCTTACAACTTCATCATCTTTTTTCATCCATTATCAACCGTTAATAATTATCCTGTTCAATTTGTAAAAAGAAAAGGAAAAAACAGAAAGAAAAGAAAAAAAAATCTCGTACCGATCAATTTTCATAGTTTATTTTGATTAATCGGTCTTATCATTATCAATGAACATTTTCAATGCATATAAAATAAATTTTAGTATTAAACTAAATTTAGAAATGCATAGTGCTTGAAAATTTCATGCATAAACATTACACATAAAAACTAGGCAATTTCATAGATATCGTTTAACTATTTCCTTAAAATTTAAGCTCAATATTTTAATTCGAAGATCAAACGCAAAGTAATTTACTGAACATAATAATATTTGTAAGATTCAGGTGTTATTAAAAGCATATTACAAGCAATTACATTTTAGTAATATGCAAAACATTAACGAGCAAGAATACTGGTTTATAACGTAATTAGTTAAAATTACATGTAATTTGTAAAATGTACAATTAGAAAAAAAACACCCACAAGAATTTGTAACCAAAATTCATTATCAACTACTATTCATTATCAACGACTTTATCTCAATCGCAGAAACTGGACGCTCAAGAGAAAGTGGGCAGCAGAGGCTAATGAAAACTTTGGGAAAAATTTCCATTTGAAAAATCACGGAACAAACACACTTGAATGGTTTTGCAAAACTTTTGAAAGATAATAAATTTTTCTCTTTTGAAACGTCTCTTGAATTTACTGTTATGATTACGGAGTTTTTGAAAGATAAAATTAATAACTCTCAATTTCACAAAGAGTTTAATATGACTTATTTTGTAAAGAAGAAAAATACTCTCTAGCAATACTACTTAAAAACGACACTCCAACTATTATATAAAGCATATTTGTAATTATTCGAAGCAAAACTTTGCTTTTGAAATTCACAAAGCGCTAGAAAAATTAGTTTCCTTTTTTTTTCTTCTGACTTTTAAACACTTACTTTTGATTAATTTATTCATAAGTTTATCATTTCATCGATAATTGATTTTTAGTACATATTTTTACATAAAAATTTGAGCCAAAAGAAAACCCAATTCAAAATTTTTGAGCTAGCTTTGATTTTATTATTATAGTTCGGAAAACAACATTACTTACACATCATTAACGATAATATTCCAATAATATGAGACAAACTTCTTAATCGTTATTTCTCCTGCACAGTTGATTTATATCAAAAATTGACAGTTAAAAAAATAATGTTTTTTCGAAAAAACTGCAAAAAGTTTCATTAGTGTTTTTAGTTTGGTTAGATGAGTCGTAATAATATCAAACCTTTAATGGCATCATAATTATTTAAAACATAATCTATAGATAGCTTAATTAGTACAATTATTTCATTTTTATGCACATATTATGTCATATAACTTTCATCGTCTTTTCGTAATTAATTTTTCAGGATTTATGAATACTTTACAGTCGTTTTAGAATTTTTACGCATGCGTAATTGTAGTTTAAAACGCAAAAAGTGTTTCGCAACGTAATTAAACAAAATATATATACCTTTTTTATTATTTACTGCAGTAATTATTTAAATCCAAAGAAAAAATCCGTAGTTGTGGTTTACACTGAGAAAATGAAAAAAAAAAAAGATTTACCTTTTTATTACCTATTAAAAAGGGGGGGGGGATGTTCTATAATAATTTGAAGCCTTATAAACTAAAATTGAAGAAAAAAATAAAGCGAAATAACTCATAGATCTCATTGTAAAAACAAAGCGAGCAATTAACCAATTACATACATTTCAAATAGATATCTTATATTTTGCCCGAAAACAAAAGAAATATTGTATTTTAATTTGACAACGTATTGTTCCCTACCTAAAACCAATTACAAGATCATTTAATGTAAACATTTCTTACATTTAGTTTCAACATATCTTGTTTAACAATTATCAATATAGTTAGAAAAAATCCGATTTTTGCAGCCATGGAATGCTGTCGCCGTTTAGAATTTGAATTAGCACACCTTTCCAGGAGAAAGTAATAATAAGAGCATAAAAATGCTTCAGTAAATGTATTAAAAAGCTATTTTTACAATGATTTAAAGTAACATTTTTGCATAGGATAAGAAAAATCTTGATGAAAGTATATAGTTAAGTTAATAGAAAAAAACAATAAATAATTAGGTTAAGCATTGTTAATACGAAGTCTAGCAAGACGAGGAAAATTGAATTGAAAAAGGTCTTGTAAACAGAAAACAGATAAAAAAAATTTTATTTATATGTATAAGCTTAGAATAATTATTTAAAACAAGTAATTTTAAGATAAACTAATAATAATAGTTTTAATGAACTAAACTGTTGTAATTTGTTATTGTTTTTATGAGAATTGAGCTCCAAAGTATGAGCGCTTAACATTAAAGAAGACACTGCTATAATAAACATGCTCTTTTAATATACATGCATTTCTTGAGTCACTTGGTTCTAAATTGTCTAGGTTCTAACTATCCACTATTTCAGAATAATGAAAATTTGAATCAACATTTACGAATCGCTGATACCACACGTTATTCTTCATAAATTTGCCTTTATATTTGTACAAATATTTACTACGTCACAGTGTAATCATAAAAAAAGAGTTGAATTATGTTCATTCATTAGAGCATAGCTCAACTTTTTTTCTTTCTTTTTTTGGCCTTATAAACCATTTGACGTTGCCTACCCGTTTTCGAAATATTATTATTTTTTAAAGTTTGAGTAGAAATGAAGGTACCGAATATGTTTTGTATTTTTTATTAGCCTGATTATAAAAATTTCTCAACCGTAACCACGGTTTTCATTAAGTTGTATTGCCTAAAGTAGCAAACTCTTAATAATTTATTATCGAAAACAAACAGCGGAACAGTCCAACACAAATGATTTATGCGTCGCAAGCATGTTTTAATCAGCTCTTTTAATTTTTGCTTATTGGTTTGTTTTACTTTTTACGCAATCTCGATAATTCCTGGATAAAATGAATTAACTCCTGAAAGCAAAAGTTATGATTGGAATAAAATACTAACTGTAACTAACATTTTTTTTCGTTTTTATTTACTTATTTTTGTATTCATCATTTTATTTATCTATTTTTTTTGCTATTGGCTGATAGTTATCATATTTATATCTTCTGTAATAAATAAAAGAGGTGAAACAGCAAAAGTAAAATACAGTATTTTGCTTCATTTTAAACCAAGCTTCCACAGCTGAATACATCAAAGTTTCGGGAAGAAGACACATGATTTAGTAAACATAAGATGAAGTTTATGAATACCTTCTTAGAGATTATTTGAAATTTGTAATTTAACTTATATTTTCTGTTGAAATCGGGTTGTTGTCGAGTACTCGTTCAAAGCGAGGAAGAGAGGGTGCACTGCTCTTGAGTTTAACGGGGTCCTTATAGGCAGTAGTCCGACTTCCTCGCCTTTTGAAGAAATCGTTTAATTTTTGAACCAGCTTCCAGATGAAAGACCGTCACCTGGGGGGTTGGCACCGCCAGAGGTATCGTTTCGCGTGGAGGACATTGAAGCCATGACGGATTTATGCACACCAGACCCGTTTAGCGTACACGGTCCCGAAGCAACCGGCTGCGAGATGTTGTCTCCCAAACACTGATGTTTCCCATCCAAACACAGACCTCGACTTATGTTGCTTAACTTTCGGTGTTTTTCGGGAACCGAGCTTCTAACGACTATTCTCCACCAGACCCCTACCTGTTAGCCGAGGCCTTAGGATTGCTTGCGCACGGGGTGGGGTCCACTAATTTTACATGCACGTATCCCCAAGTGTACATGGCGGGTCTTCAGCGGGGATTAAACGCGCGACCTTTCAGGTGGAAGTCCGATGCTCTAACCACTAGGCTACCACGGCCACATTCTACCGACTGGTCAAAAATGATGAATAATACATATACAGACATACTTTTATTTATTTATTTACTTACATAAAAACAAATTAATAATAATAATAAAAACACATAATTTATTTTTTAAATATAACAATTCTGCGAAGCACGATATCTCAGTATTTAATTAATATAGTTATTTTTTTTTCAATTTTATTTCATTTAAATTATCTCCTGCAAGGAATATACCATTCTTATCATTTGAGTTAAATTACATGCAGAGCTCTGAAAGAGCAAAACGAAAAGTCTTCAAAATTCATACCAACTTATAACTTGAACCGATGAAAAAAAAAATTACAGAAATAATCTATAATTATGAGAGAGGGATTCTATTTCATAGGGAAGGTTATTTTCGTCATAATAAAGCTTACAAAATTACAATATATTTATTTAATACTGAAATATCTTGTTTTGCAGAAGAATTTTACATTTTCTGAATTTTTATTTTTTTTTAAATTCTTTGTTTTTCTATGTAAAAATTAATTTTTCAAAATTGTGGTTTTATGCATTATGCAGTGTCTTAACCCTATTTACCTTTAAAATATGAGTTGAACAACATTTCAAATAGGCACGACAAAAAGGCTTCCGAAGGTATTTCGGCATTTTAAATATTTGCAACAAAACATAATTGTTACACTTCAGTTACGCCAAAGAAATAACTTTACTTATTCTGAAGTTTACGTCATTATGTTTGCCAATAATAAATTTCTTTCTGTAGATAAGACAAACTAAATAGGTTAAAACTCTAACAATAAAATATAAATTATCTTGATTACCAAATCATTCATTCGTTGGTCACTTCTAACATTTTTAACCTCGTTCAAAAGAACTATTTCATTTTCCAAGTAAACAGTTCACGTTCTTTGTAATATAACCTATACATTTTTGATTAAAAAATAAAAGATTTAATTTTGAAATACCCACTTTCAATTGCAAAAACCTTGTATATTTCATGTAAAAAAATTCCCTTATATAAATATGAATTTCCAGTTTCTGACCTTACTTCAAACAGCTAAGTATAATAGATGTGATTCATATCAATGAAATAGGAAAAATATGGTAAGAAGGATTCCTAAATTTCAAAAAATTCTATTTGAATTGCGATTGTGGCTTGATCCGTCCCTAATTAAAAGCTTTCTTCAATGAAAGGTGCATTTCAACATCTTACAGAATTTTAATGTATCATGTAAATAAGAAAGCATTCTATATGTTGAAGTGCGTATTCGTGGGGAAAAAGAAGCTAACAGAGTCGAAATTGAATAATGTTAAGATGTTTTGATGAATATGCAAGCATAAAAGTACGTGGCTTGAATGGAAATTGATTCAAAGCAACAATTTAGATTTATGTAATAGCCTTTTATAACTGACTTTTCATGCAACGAGTCTAAATGAACTAATGGTTTTAAGTACAATTTAATTCTATTAAAGGTAACATTTGCAAATAATATCGTAAGTATGAGCAGAATAATTTTATATTTTAATAACAAACTAAGATATTTTCCGAAACTTATAGAGGCAGTAGGAACGTTATACGAACTAACTTCTTTTACTGGAGTAACTCTAGAAATAAATCTGCCACCAATGAATTGATTGTTTGCAATTGCCATCAATGTGTTTGAAATTTACTAGAAACTAATTCAGAGAGGAGCTATTCAAAATATTTTTAGCATTAAGCAACTGAATAGGAAAGTTCTTCATCAAGATCAAGCAAGTTTTCAAGTAAAAAAATTTAGCGGAGTTACTTTTTATTTATTTATGTTTCGTTCACTAAATGTATAAAGAACTAAATAACAGAATATCGCATTTCCATTCTCCAGTGCCAGAAGGCCACAACTCAAATTGCAGTGCAATTGTAAGTAGACAATTGCTCAAAGTGCAATTACCTACGTATTCAGGAGAGGCATTAGAAAAAATTTAACCATTTTTGTAAAATTTAGTTTTTATTTTAATTGACAGTTATCTGAAATTAAATAGGGTTTCGAATTGTTTTGATGTTATACGGGCACGCTTGTGTTTATATTATACAATTTTATGAGAATATTATGATTTTTTTTTCATATTTCAGTTCCAGTTATTGTTTGCTAAATACCAATAATTTTTATGAAAACAATGGAACCGGTTTTGAAATAGTGCTGAAGAAATAAATCAAATTACCAGTTATGAAATTAAAATAAATAAATAAATAAAAATAAATAAAAAGAAAACGAAAGTTTTGAAGTCTGCACAAAATTATGACAGGTGTTATAAAACCACTACACTGATATGTTACTTGATTGAGGTAGGGATAATTGCAAACTGTGGGCCATTTATATTTGCAATTCTTTCTTGATTACAAATGTATTTTTCTGCCCAAAATCCTGAACAAAAAAAATTTTTTCTCCTTTAAGCGTCCCTCTAAATAAAAGTGCTTCATTGTTTCAAATATATATTTGAATTATAATTTAGTCTTAAGTTCAAAAAATAAATTTGCTTTAATGCAAAAGAGCTAAAAATAACTGCATTTCGACAAGGTAAAATTAATCTACTTTTTGGAAGTTTGCAACCACCTGAAATATCCGAGCTGTCACATCAGGTACATAGAGAAATAATACAAAGAATCAATATATATATATATATATATATATATATATATATATATATATATATATATATTAGGGTGGCCCTTATTTTTCAACTTTTGAAAAGCTTAGCTCCCAACTCCCTATCTTGTTCCAATCAACAAAAAAATGATATGTGCAAAATTTTAGCTTAATCGGACTTCATTCTGGTGGCCCTCATCGACCATGAGTTTTTGAAATTGTCATCTGTAAAGTTATTTTTCAAGATATTACTGTTATTTAATATTTACTGTATAAATTTGTGTGAAGTTTTTGATAAGTGCAAAATTACTGATAGAAATGCAGTTTTCACATTAATTGCTGCTGCAGAAGCTTTCGGGCATGATACTGAACAGCTAGTAATAAATAGTACTTCTTTTCAAAATCTCAGAAAAAAATTTAGGGAAGCAAGATACACAGAAATCCAGAACGAATTTAAATTAGACAACTGCCAAGAATTACACTGGGATGGAAAGCTGCTCCCAGAACTAACAGGTGTAGAAAAGGGTGATAGACTGGCAATAACAGTCACCTTTCAAGGCAAAGAGCAACTGCTGGGAGTGCCTGAAATCCCATCATCTTCAGGGGAAAAGCATGCGTTGGCTGTTTACCGTGCATTCGAGAAATGGAGTATAACTTACAAAATTCAGGCACTTTGCTGTGATAGTACAGCAAGCAACACAAGCCGCATAAATGGTGCCTGCATAACTCTAGAAAAGTTGTTCAATCGTGACCTGTTGTACCTCCCTTGTCGTCATCACATTTTTGAATTAGTTTTGAGAAGGTGTTTCAACTTGCTGAGGGATGCGACTACTGGTCCAGACATGCCACTTTTCAAAAGATTTAGAGAAACTTGGGTTAAAATTGACAAAAATGTTTACATAACTGATAAAAATTAAGTGCCTTATGATGTCCGCTCTACCGTTATTCATTTTATTGAAGATCAGCTTGCTACTCATAAACAACTGCGGAATGATTATCGAGAATTGTTGGAGTTAACAATGATCTTTCTTGGAGGCCTTCCAAAGAATGGCATATCTTTTCATATACCAGGAGCTGTAAGTCATTATAGATGGATGTCAAAAGCAATATATGCATTTAAAATATTCTTATTTCAAGATCAATTTAAATTATTTCATAGGGAGAAGAATTCCTTAAGAAGAATATGTATTTTTCTTGCTCGAGTGTATGTTCGAGCATGGTTCTTGTCACCAGATGCAATTAAAGCAGCCTAGCATGATTTTCTTTTCATGTATCAATTGCTAAATTATCTGGCTATTGATCCATAAATCAGTAAGGCTACTGCAAAAAAATTTTCAAAACATCTCTGGTACTTAGTTCCCGAAACTGTGGCTCTTTTTTTTGATGACAATGTTCCAATAGATGTTAAGACAAGTATGGCTCAAGTTATGCTGTAGGTTGAAGGAAGTGAAGAACAGAAAGACGATACAAATCAATTTAAGCGATGCATTCTTCACCCAAACGATTTTTCATCATTTTCAAAAATCAATTTTCCGTCTTTTGTAACTTCTAGTACAAAAAATTTCTATCAGCTCCGATTTTCTGTACAAAGACCCTTCAACATGGAAAGATGATGTTGATTACAAGAGTGGAATTGAAAAACTTCAGACCATCATTGCAGTGAATTACGTTGCAGAAAGAGGTATCAAACTCATTCAAGATTATAATAACATTCCTACAAAAGATGAAGCTGAGAAACAATTTATATTACAAATTGTTGCCAGAGAGCGTAAAAAAAAACCCAACTGCTACTAAATCCTCACTTATGAAAAAATAATATTTATTGTTATTTTGCTTACATTAAGTCGTAATTCTATTAAAAGTATTATAGTAAATAAAAGCGCTTTGCTCTTATTGAAGTTATGTGATTTATTTTTAAAAATCAAATGTGTCTTAATTTTTCATGCATGCTTAATATTTCATGTTTTGAATTTTTTTTTATAATTTGCTTTGGGAAAATTTGATTTGAAATGTTTTTAAACAATTGCTGGGAAGACCAGACAATTCCACATACATTTCTCAAAAAAGTAACGGACAAGCTAGGAGCTAGTTAAGAATATACATGTTTGTAATAGAATTAATCAATATGCATTGCTTCAAGCTCTTCGAGGGTCTCCTAAACGTTAAATGATTAAGCTGAAATTTTGCATAGCCCTTTTTTTTCTTCGTTTGAACAGGATCAGGGGTTGGGAGCAGCCAAATTTTAACCTTCAAAAAATGACATATGGTTAAGGGCCACCCTATTATATATGTAATATGGAAAAATCCTTTGTATCCTTTGTCAGGCTGTGATATGGAGAAGTCCTTTGTCTCCTTTGTCTGGCTTTTTCCATATTAAACTTGACAACTCAGGGTTGTCTCACTCATAAATTTCTCTAACGCGTTACCATATATGGTCATGCCTAAGCTCAAGTTGGTTTCCCTCATTAATTCCCTCCAGACTATTTTTTCCCCGTAGACTTAGGCCAGCCCCTGTCTACGGCATTAAAGCCAATAATATATTTTATTTTCCATATGGCCCTCCTATTTAAACCACGTGCTATCACGTGGTGTAGGGAATGTTGTCTGCAGTCTAAGAGATTTTCCCCCATATAAATACGACTGCCCGAACGAAAATCGGGGTTCTTGCTTCTTGAAACGTGCTGATGACTTCATGTCCTTCGTTCCAACAATATTAATGTTATGATATTTGTGTGTTAAAGTTTACCAATAAAGAATTGCAACGAAACCCTGTGCCTCGTCTTACATGGGTTTTAGCGGCCACAGCTGTAGAAGATAGAACGGGACAGCCGTTCTTACAAGCCGGTAGGATTTATGTTCCTATCCGGGCTCCTGCAGAAAAAAAAAACAATCGAAGAAAAGCAATACTAAATCTGAAATGTGCCGCGACGTCGTAGCAGCGTGGATCATCTTTCTAGACGGTTCAATGAACCGATGTGCGCTCCTTTTCCGAGTGGGGAGAAGCTCGCCCCCGTTGTGGCTTTTAGAAGCGAAGAGTGTTTGCGTTCTGCGGAGTGATTAAACGAAAGGGTCGTTATCTGTGGTGCTTTAGAATGGAAATTATTTTCATGTGCTGAAGTGAATGTTGATAGAGTAATTTTTAATGTGTTATTCCAAAATGGTATTATTTCGAATTTTCTTCATAAATATCTTATAATTATATGAATATCTTTTTCTCCCGTTGGGTTTTTTTTACATGATATTGCTTTAGAATTTATTATGATATAAATTGATCATGTGCTTTGGAAGAATAAGTTCTTTATTTGATGATATATTAATTATCGGTTTAAATTTTTAAAAGGGATCTTGTCAGCACGGGTTTTTTTTTTTTTGACATTAAGATGTTTGAAATAGTAAATTTATCAATGTGCTGTGTAATTGAAATTATGGTATATTTTTTGCAGTATTATGAATAGTTCTGTATATATTTTAGATGTTATGCATTTGTTTACGCGGAATATTTTTGTTGTTAAAGTGGGAAGGTAAAAAAGGAAAAATGTCAAAAATTTGTGTGTTATTAGAATTATGTTATTACGTAGTGGTAAAATGAGCAAGACCATTGAAAATGAAAAAAATTCTGACTTAGAGTCTTCCCACAAAGAAAATTCAAACATGGATGGAGATAACTTAAACCGTAAGGATGCGGAAACTCAACTGCCGATTGCAGAGGCAACTGCCGATTTAAGCTTAATAAAAATGGATTCAGAATGTCAAACGATTAGTGATAAAATAAAAGAGATAAGTTTGGCAGATGGCTCTTCTACTTCAAAAATTGAAATAAAAGACAAAATTTCGGGTAGCTCACCTGAAATTTTATTATTTGAACCAGAGTTAGGGATAAATTTTTCAGCATGGTTAGCTCACTTTAACCAGCAAACGGCTCAGAACAATTTAAATGATAATTGGAAATTAAAAAATTTTCAGAAGTTTATTCGCGGGTCAGCCTTAAAGCTCTACATCAATCAATGCCTTTGCTGTAATTCCTTTCATGAAATCATTCAAATTTTTGAAGAACATTACTTTACTCCAGCAAGTAGTTTTCTTGATTTTCAAAATTTAAGATTTTCTGGAAATCCGAAAGAGTTATACTCCTATTTTACGGAAAAAGTAGAAATGGGAAGAAAAATAAAACTTAGTAATCAACATATCCTTGATGGGCTTTCAGTTGGGCTACCTGCCCAAGTTAGGGCATTTTTGGTAATAAAAGAGCCAGAAACTCCCACCGAATGGCTTCAGGTAGTTTCAAAATTAATAAATGAAGTTCCACATGAAACACCCAAGTCCGCTTATAAAGGGGAGCAACAAAATATTTTTAGGGTGAAGCACCCCTTTTATCAAAATTGGATGCCAAAAAATCATGACCAAAGTAATTTTCGTCAACGAAATAACTATTCTCGTCAAGATAGTAACAATGTATACCAACCTAATTTTTACCAACAGAATAAACCTAGGTTTGTAGGTTATAATGAAAGACAAAATGCAGTAAAAAGACAGACTGCACATTTTTCGCAGGAGTTACCCCCTAATCCTTGTAAATTTTGCGCACAACAAGGAATCTCCAACGCATATCATTGGGGACAAACATGTGTGAATAAGCCAAATACATCGAATGCTGGATTTAAACTACCGCCTCAGCAAAAAGATAATCAATTAAGAGAAGAAAATGAGAGAGTTAACGAAGTATGACAATTAATAATACCCGGGTATATTATTAAAAATGAGGCGAAATTTAAAAATGATTATCAACTATCTAATGACGCGTACACTCAAAATACAAATTCGAATTTAAAGACTATTTATTTAAATGTTGATACCGGTTCAACATTAAATATCATCCCGAGTGCAATTGCAAAAACATTAAATGTTTCGATTAAAGAAAAAATCGCTGTAAAAATAAAACAAACGAAGGGAATGCTACAGCTTAACCAAACGTGTATTCTTTACCTTAAGGTCGGCAATATAGTTAAACCGGTGGAATTTTATGTTCTAGACACCGATTTACCTTATGCCATATTAGGTTTAAAGAGTTGCGGGGGATTTCGTTTGGTCATAGATTGTGTAGGACATGTCGTTATGCAGGATCAGAGAAGACTGATCACCTTTTCTGATTCCGAACCGAATGACTTGTCTTTGCATATTTTACCTGAAATCCTAGTTAGGAACTGTGGAAATAAAGTAAAAGAAAATAAAAACGAAAATAATAGTACGGGAAAAATACGCAAGAAAATTGATAAGGAAATTAAAAGAGTGAAAGATCCGAAAGAAAGTAAAACTAAGGAAAGGGTGACGGAATTACATTATAACGAAAATGAAAAGAAAAAGAGTAGCACGGAAAAGAAAACTTGTCAAGAGAAAGATAGAAATGAAAAAATGAGTTGCGAAAAGAATAATCATTTTCGTATTTCGTCCGATGTTTCTGGGACTGGTTGCGGCATTGGAGGCCTACAATGTCGCGATCCTGTCGATGGACATTCGGAATTTGAGGAAAATTCAAAGTTAAAAGAAATATTGCGAAATTACGAGGATATATTTTCCAAAAATAAATATGATGTTGGAACAATTAGAATTGAACCTCAACGGGTAAGGTTAACATCCGACTTACCGGTGTCGTTAAGGGCATATAAAACTTCCCCAAAGCAACAAGAAGAAATTGAAAATCAAATTCAAGAGTTATTAAAGGCTAATATAATAAAAGAAAGCTCATCGCCGTATTCTGCACCTGTTACACTAGTTTTTAAAAGAGACGAAAATAAAAAAAGTCGATTATGTATAGACTACAGAAAATTAAATCAAATTACTAAGTCCGACGCAGAACCATTACCCCTGATAGAAACACTTGTAGATAAATTAGGGAAAAGCAAATATTTTACCAAATTAGACATGGCTTCCGGATATTGGCATATACCAATTCATCCCGACGATACTGAAAAGCTCGCTTTTGTCACTAATAGTGGCTTATATGAGTGGAACAAATTACCCTTCGGGTGGAAAAATTCAGGAAGTATTTTTCAAAGAACTTTGCGTCGAATACTTACAAAACATAAAATAAAATTTGCAGCCAATTACTTTGATGACATAATAGTTTTTTCTGAAACCCTTTCAGAACATTTAGATCATATTCAACAAATGTTTGAGATATGCAGACAGGAAGATTTAAAGTTAAAAGCATCAAAATGTTCTTTCTTACAGACTAAAATTGAATTTTTAGGGTATGAAATTTGTAATGGTATTGTAACGCCCGATAATAGTAATATTGAGGCTATTAAAAAATTACAACCGCCTAAAAATGTTAAATCTCTCCAAAGATTTCTGGGGTCAATAAATGTGTACCATAAATTTATAGATAAATATGCAACTATTAGAAATCCATTAAACCACTTGCTAAAAAAAGATACAACTTGGCAATGGACTGACAAATGCCAAGAAGCATTTCAAGTTTTGAAAAACTCTTTAATTTGTAAACCAATTTTAAAAATATTTGATCCTAAAAAAGAATGTCATATTTGTGTTGATGCAAGTCAAACTGGTGTGGGAGCAATATTAAAACAGCCAGACAGTTCGGGTGCCTTACATCCCATAGCTTTCCATTCCCGCTCATTAAAAGATTACGAGAAGAATTATAGTATTACTGAGTTGGAATGTCTAGCTGTTGTGAATGCTTTAAATAAGTACCACCACTACCTCTTTGGCCAAAAATTCGTCATACATAGCGATCACGCGGCGTTAGTTTGGCTCAAAAATGTAAAAAACTTAAAAGGTCGTTTGTTCCGCTGGTCCTTACAATTAAGTATGTATGACTATGATATTAAATATACGAAAGGCACCACAAACTTCGAGGCTGACATGCTCTCAAGAGATATACCTGTAAATAATGAATGTGTTGAAAAAAATATAGGAAACCACGTTTCGCATCTACTGCAATTGGATGAAATTCAAGAGGCTCAAAAAAATGACAATTTAACTGGTAATTTTGTCGAAATTAATAACGTGTTATGCCTGCGTAAAAAGGGTTTTACTAAAATTGTTGTTCCTTTTTCTTTACGCCGTAAATTACTTGAGACTGTCCATGAAAAGTTTGGACACCCAGGAATTCAAAAAACGATTAATTTACTTACGCCTGTATATTATTGGCAAAATATAACATTAGATATAACTGGATTTAACAAACATTGTCATATTTGTCAGGTAAACAAAAAGCCTCGACAAAAAAGATTTGGCCTTTTACAGTCTATGCCTCCAGTTGATAAACCATTTGATCTCGTTGCAGTAGATAGTGTGGGTGGTTTCAACTACTACAATTCCACGAAAAAATATTTAACATTGTTTATAGATCATCATACTAGATACATGTGGTCTTTTGCATCAAAATCAATCACTACCGAAACTTACGTCAACTTTCTTAAACAAATTTTCAGTGTTCAAATACCTAAAAGTGTATTAAGTGATAGAAATCCATCATTTACTTCATCTCATTTCAAGAAATTTCTAAAGCACCACAAAATTAAACAGCTTTTAACCACAGCTCATAGACCAGAGACAAATGGTAAGGTGGAACGTCTGAACCAAACAATAGTCACTCGCCTAAAGTGCAAAGTGAACGCAGCTTCTGGAAACGTGCCATGGTCTAAATTATTAGAGCAGGTGACTCAAGAATACAACCTAACTCCACACTCAGTTACGAAGTTCCCACCTGCGTATTTAATGTACGGTACAGTGCCTTTTCAAAATCCAGTAAATGAAGACATTTATCCTCCTGTTGAGGAAGCTAGAAAACTGGCAGTGGAAAGAACTAAAGAGTATCATGAAAAAAATAAAATATATTACGATGCCAGATTTGTCGACAAATCTTTTAATGCAGATGACTTTGTGATATATGAAGAATTCAAATATCCGAATTCACGAAAACTTTCGCAACCGTTCAGTGGACCATATAAAATTCTTCGAAAAGTTACGGACGTAACTTATGAAATCAATAAACCAAATGCACACAGCAAAGAAAAATCAGACATAGTACATGTGTCAAGATTGAGGAAATATTACCCACCAACAAATTTCAAACTATCACATGAATAATGTGATATAAGTCATTCACTTTTGAACTGCAACAGAATAATCCAACTGTAATTAAACTGAACTGTAAATACAATTTTGTAAATATCGTTTAGTAAGAGTATAATAATCTGTGATGAAAATGTTCAGTAATTTTTGTAACTGTATAGTATTTCATTCAAAATGTGATATGTTTATATAAAATTTAATACATAAATTTATGTGGGGAAAAAGGCTGCAGATATTTCACTTCTTCAATATTTAAAATAATAGAACTTTTGGGGAGGGGGGATGTAATATGGAAAAATCCTTTGTATCCTTTGTCAGGCTGTGATATGGAGAAGTCCTTTGTCTCCTTTGTCTGGCTTTTTCCATATTAAACTTGACAACTCAGGGTTGTCTCACTCATAAATTTCTCTAACGCGTTACCATATATGGTCATGCCTAAGCTCAAGTTGGTTTCCCTCATTAATTCCCTCCAGACTATTTTTTTCCCCGTAGACTTAGGCCAGCCCCTGTCTACGGCATTAAAGCCAATAATATATTTTATTTTCCATATGGCCCTCCTATTTAAACCACGTGCTATCACGTGGTGTAGGGAATGTTGTCTGCAGTCTAAGAGATTTTCCCCCATATAAATACGACTGCCCGAACGAAAATCGGGGTTCTTGCTTCTTGAAACGTGCTGATGACTTCATGTCCTTCGTTCCAACAATATTAATGTTATGATATTTGTGTGTTAAAGTTTACCAATAAAGAATTGCAACGAAACCCTGTGCCTCGTCTTACATGGGTTTTAGCGGCCACAGCTGTAGAAGATAGAACGGGACAGCCGTTCTTACATATATATATATAAGATTTTGAAAATAGCTTTAAATAAGTAATTTTGGATGTCATATATTCGGAACTTAAATGAATATGACTAGTTAGGTTATTTCACTTTACGTTTTAAGATCAAAAATTATAAATAAAGCTTTGATCTTGCTCTGTCGCATCGGTGCAATCTTCCTGTACACGTCCTTCACAGCTGCGTCTGTGTAACCAACACTAGATATTTTAACCAGAATCATAATTCGTCGCAAAAGATACAAGCTTCAGAAATTTATGCATCATCTTCAGCTGTTGCCGACGAATCTAAGCATTGAAGTTACTTGTTTTGACAGTTTTTTGTTTAGGAGTCTTAACAGTTTCCGCTTTAAGTTTTTCTTTCCCATTGCTTTCCTAGTTTAGTATTTTTTTTCTGCAAGATTAAGCTCCTATTAATAGCTTACTTCATATTCCTTCAGTCTTTTCACGCTAACTTCTTGCCTGACTGTAAAAAGAAATCCAAATGAAATAAAATAATAATAAAAAGATCAACTGAAACACTTAACCTTAAAAAAAAAAAAAGCTGCAGCATTTTGAAAACGTAATGCAGAATAAGGTTTTATAACGTAAAATGATGGAGATTGAACTGGTGATATGACATATTGATGCAACCGAAAAAAAATATTCAGGCAGTTAAAAACATTGTTAAACTCTTATTAGAACTAAACTATCCTACAGTTATTTTTCAAACCTTATGCATTCACAAATAAATAGTTTGCAAGGCCTTCAATCCAAATAGCATAGACAACGTGTTCAATTATTTTATATGTTTTCAGACTGAGTAAAAAAAACTTAATCAAAACTGTTAGGTCCCGCATTATTAACCTATTAGATTTTTTTAGAGTTTTCCGTCTATATGTGTTACACATGCTTGGTGCAGACAATATCGTTATTTATCAAATGATCTATACATTTTTCACTTTCTTCATCACAAGCTTTATGCTCTTTAGAAATAGTTACATACATTTCCATTAATCTTTTGTCAAAATTTTTCTCCCACCATCAAACAAAAATATTTAAAGACAGTAACTGCCAAAAAAGCCGGCAACCTTGGTCACGGTATTTGCCAATTTTGTTCCTAATAAAAATAATAGAAAGAAAGCGATGATAAAAAATCAATCTAATTTGCTGTAACAATATATTAGCAATAATTACCTATATAGTTAACGAATTATATCCAAACTTTTCTATTCTATCTAACAAAGCTAAATTTTATATCCTCCAGCATACCAATGTTTTCCGAAAAGCCAACAGTGCTTACAGGCAAGTTTTATTATTGAAATTTAAACTTACAATACGCCTCCCCGTAAAATCAAATGCATCTATAAACTACACCTGAGATTCTAGATATAAAGTCAACTTGAAACAAATAGCTGCACGCTGAGTAAGAAATGACGAAATAGTTTTGATGGAAGAAAAGAAAATAAAAACAGTAACGCGAAAAGTTCTTCAAAACTATTTTTACGAGTCAATCCCCACCAGCACTGACTTGTAGTCTTCCCCCCCACGGCCAAACATTTTCTTGATCACGCTGTCAGAACTCAAGAATTTTCTATCAGTTTTCTTCCATATAAGAAAATGGAAAGTGTATTATTGTGTTTTGCTGTTAAACCCTCAGCAGCATTTTTTTATGAAACCAAACACTGCTTCAAATATTTAAATTATCAAGGCATTGTATAAATATTCTCCAGTTTATGCGTAAGAAATTGAAAGACTTTTGAAGGCAAATGTTATTATCTGGTGGATTATGTTTTATTTGTATTTGCATGTTTGATATAGAAATGTGTTTATAAACTGAAATTATCACTTAAAAATAGAAAAGGCATTAACAGAGAGATCTTGCAGACAATTCAATCTTCTTATTTTTCTTACGCTATCTAGGCTGAGAGGTGGAATTTTCTCAAAGGTTATTTATTGTTTTTATACTCCAGTCTTACGAGAAAAATTAAATATTTTAGCTGTAAACTTTTCTCTTTCTTTTTACTTGAAAGAAGCAATGTATTTTGTTGAATATGTTCTTTGGATGCATCATTGGTTACTATAACAGAAACATGCTAAAAATCATTATAGCTTTCATTAAAATCGTTTTAATATAAAATATTTTTTAAAAATATGTTTTTATTTTTTTGCATTTGATACAAACATTCAGCCAGGATTTAATACAAGTAAAAAACAAGTACAATGTAAACCTGAAGAATGTAAGGAAATAAACTTGTTACTTGTGTTTCTTGAAAATGGGACTGCATGTAACATGGACAAACTGGACTAAAATTAAAGTTAGGTACCACCTCCGTGAGGCAACGCACAAAACTTTCTCCTTTCTTTAGTAATTACTACTCATCCATCATATTGAAGATCACGCTTGTTTCAGTTTCTCACTGCCAAAGTATAAGGATAAAGATTTTTTTTTTTTACCTTACTTGGCTTATATTCCTTGTGAATGATGAGCATTAAGATAAAACTTTAAATGTATGTATCTTTCTTGGCATTAAAAATAGTCTCTTTTGGAAAATACGAAAACAAAATACGTTGTGAAAAGAGCAGCTGCTTATATTCTAGGGCAATTAGATGAAGATAGATGTTAATGAAAACACAAGACTAGTACATTTCATTTTAGCATTATTAGGTGTAATTAAAATGCATCTTATAGTTCGGAGATATTCCGATGTTGGAATACGGAAACGGAAATAGTCAACGTTGTGTAACAGCATAAATGCTTTCAAAAAGCATACAAAAAGTATAAAAATGAAGCTAGTGTGTTTTGATTTTTAAAATAATTTGACCCTTTGCTGAAAAAAAAAAGTTTTGAAATAGTACTCATTTCACGAACTACACGTGAGAGGAAAATAACATTCAGCTTCACTATGATTTTTGCATGCTCCCTGAGTAAGCATGAATGAATCATTACGGTATGATCTTTGACATCATTATGGATAGTGCGATGAAGTACTACGAGAGATTTATGATCGAAACAAAAGTTGTGTATCCAAAGTTATCTCTGCAAATGTACAAACAGTAATGCATCAAAATCATTCATTATTCAGCATAGAACCTACCACGATTATTTTTTATACCAGAAGCAAATGGTAGGGGCACGAGGTGTATTCAAACAGGAAAAGCAAGGCTGCCTACAAAGAATATTTTCAACCTGCATAAACTTAAAACGTGGCATTTGTTGAGCTCAAAATATCGATCGAGACCTGTCAAAAATATATTATTTTCATAAAACCCCACTTATGAGAGTTTATGAATCCCTACCCCCAGAACATGAATTTTTGACACAACAATATAAGTTTAAATCACAGCTGATAAATTACATATGCACTATTATATAGAGATAGATTATATTAATATGCGGAAAAATGCTTTTGTATGATCTATTTTAACTGTCCAATTTTAATAAACAATTATAAAGAAAACCTTCTAGTGGCACTTTGATTATGAATCAACTTTTGAACTTTTCTAGCAGCTCTCTCTTTTTATTACATGTGCAAAACAAAATCAGCACATTAATAGGACTCAATTTATAGCTACGAATTTGTTATTTTTCGTATTAGTTCAAAGATGGTAATCAAGAGGTTGTACTTCCTCTTGTTAGTAGTATAGATAAAGTTGATACAATATTATTGATTGATAATACGCTTTTCCAGAGTATGTGAACGCAGAAAATAATGAAGCAAGGACAAGAGATCTTCAGATCAAGTAGTCTTCGATATTCATTAAGAGGAATCTTCAATTGTGCTCACAAAAGGAACGGAAATTGTTGGGGAAAGTAGAACAACTCTTAAAGTGAAATACGCTGCAGCAATCATTTACATTATGTATGAAATATAAATTACTAGCCTCAAAATTTAAAATATATTACAGCAGCGTTTCCCAACCGGTGGTTCGTGTACCCCCAGGGGTTAGCGTGGAGTAGGAAGGGGGTTCACGAAAATGATATTGCAATGGCGAAATTTTTAATTGCTAACGTAAAAGAACGAATAAATAATTAATTAACCTACATATGGACAATTGTTTTATAAATTGTTTCTCAGATTCTGCAAAAAAGTAGTAGACCGGCATTGAACGCATACGCACAAAATTTGAAATAGGGGTAACGGAAGATATTCATTGATTTATTTTAAATTTTGAACGTATGTTTATTCCATCATTTCCGACTTTTTTTTTTTTCGAGCGAACGCGGAAAAAGAGTCGGAAACATGAAAATGTACTAAAATATAAAATTTTGTACACTTTTTGGTTAATTTGCCATATATAAACTGCAAACTAGAACCAGATCACATTTATTGATTAATTTCAAATTTTGTATTTACACTTACCATACATTTTTAAAACTTGTCTGTGCTATGTCACAAAGAAAACTTCAAAATATGTAAATTTTAATATTTCTGTAAATCTCTAAACTTTTGGCGAATTTCGTATCCGACGTCTTAGTGTTTTCTTCCTTTACTAACGACTACAGAAGGGGGTTCGCTATTTTCTTTCTGATTTTAGAGGGGGTTTGCTAAGAGAAAAGGTTGGGAGCCACTGGAATAGAGCGACCAATAGGATGTTTTTGTGTAAAAGCCTAGCAAAGTTGAGACTGATTAGTAGCTAACGAGGCTGATGACGTAAAATATGGGATATTTTATCTTAATGACTTTCAAAAAGTGTTTTTATTTTTTTATTTGATGAAGTTGATTGATATAGTGACATATAGCTATCAGATTTAAAAACGAGTACTTATTTACATAACAAAGCATAAAACTTTTGCCGCAATAAGTGAAAAAGGGGCACCGTTTTTCACGAATCGTATTATCCAAACGAAGAACAATTTATTTTCAAAAAAAATAAATAAATAAAACAATCGTTGCAGCAATCTTTCGATGAAAAAAACATTTTAACCAGTTAACCTTAAATATATTCTGAGGGAGTCGCGTAAAGGCTGATAAGCTTTTGAACAAGAATAAAGCAGTGACCTTTAAAATAAACTACTTATGTAAAAACATTTTTCTTCTCGATTTTCTGGGATTGACATTATTCAGCGGAAGATTTAACTCTAGTTGTTGTTGTTGTCGTGTCCTCGGGCATGGCGAGGAAGAGTGGGTACGCTGCCCCTGAGTCTAACGGGGCCCTTATAGGCAGGAGTCCGATTTCCGCCCCTTTGAAAGCTCTCTTAATTTTTGAACCAGCTCCCAGATGAGAGACCGGCACCTGGGATTGGCACCCCCAGATGTATCGTTTAACTTGGAGGACATTGGAGCCACGACCTATTTAACGTGCACCAGCTCCCTTTAGCGTACACGGACACCACAGTAACCAGCCGCAAGAGGTTGTTACCCTCCCAAACACTGACCTAAGTCGATGTTGCTTCACTTTCGGTGTTCAACGGGAACCGAGCTTCTACCGACTTGTCCACTGCGGGACATTTAACTCTAGTAACTCTCGAAAATGTCATTTAATTTTCATAAGAATATTCTTATTTTCGTCTTAATATTCTTAAATCATACGAACTACTAAGATCGAAAATAATAAACATTTCACATTTTCATTTTCAATTTCATATTTCAAATTGAATCATTTTCATATTAATGGTATAACAGCACAGGTATTTTAATTGATCAAAATGTATAATTTTCGTTTTGTTTTTTTTTCGATTGATAGATTCCGAGGATAGTGTAAGGAACTTTTTATTTATTTTTCATGAGTTGAAAAAATATATTACTAAATATCTCGCTTTTGTAACTCGCATATTATGCAAAAATATTGCTGCAAAAGAGGAGATAAGCAATCGATTAGAGTATTAAAATTATTTAAGCAATAGGTAGGGAAGAATCATCAAATTTCTTCATCTCGAGGGAAAAATCAGGAAAACATTTACCCAATGGCAGAATGTTTAAGCTTGAAGAGAAAAAATATTTCTATTATATTTACTTTATATTTCGAATGTTAGCTGCGTTTCCGAGCGAACACTGTGCTATTTCCCACATTATTGCGTGGAAAGAGACATTTAGTACTGTTATGGATAATAAACTAAAAGGGGCATTCTGTAGAATAGATTCAGATTAAAATGCTTTTATTGGCTAAAAAATTTAAATGCACATGTATTTCGCAGCGTTAACCCTAGTTATATACTAGAAACAATTATTATAAAAACATTAAAATAGGTTTATGATGCTTCAGACATTGTATTTTTTAGTGAGCTTAAGTTAAAAAATTGTATTTGCTACGCAGTACTCTGATTATAGAACAAGTATGGTGCTTTCTCTCTCATTTCATCGAGAAGGAAAAACTTAACGATGGGACCTCAGTGAATCACTAGCCGGAACACAGTTAAAAGTTAAATGTAAAAAAAAAAAAAAAAAAACTTATAAGTATAATATATTCGTTTATTGATTTACAAGTCTTTATATATGTATATATATATATATATATATATATATATTATTGAAGACCTTCATGGACATGTTTTCACAGAATTTTTAATTTTGTAATACTGATAGTAAGTTCACTTGATAATATTAAACATCTTATAGATGTCGGTATAAAAATCAGTATTAATGGACAGTTAAAATACAACAATACTTTTTACAAAAGCACACATGTAGAAAGGGGGTACCTAGTTTACTAGTTTAAAAATACAATTAACATACTAATTTACCTTTTGCAGTTGATACAATGCCGTGCGAAAGAAATACTAATTTTTAGTTAATTTTCTTCACTATTGACAAGGAATGAGGTAACGCGCCAAAGACCGGTAACCATATTCTCAAGCGAAATGTGTTGTGTTCAACACATAGAAGGATTTTTGATGCAGCCTATTCTATACCTATTCTATGATATTTGCAAAGTTAACCCCTTAACGATATCATAAATTTCAAAAGAACAGCTTCAAAAGATCTGATTTTCTATCAAGGATAATAGTAAAAAAAGTGTAACTTTTAAAAAAATCAAATTTCAATATAAACATTCTTGTACTATCATATATTATCTCAGATAAGAAAGAAATAATTTCCTGTTGAATTATGAGTGGATTGTTCTTAACTTTTTAGAGGGTCCTTTCTGAACATTCCAGCTCGGAAATATCACGAGAACGAGAAATAAGAAATGCAAATTCACCCGAAGATTTTCACGGCAGTGAGAAGGAAAGGGTTAATTTTCCCAACATTGAACCGTTTTATACGTGTAAATGCTGTTAGTAGAAAAAATATTTTATTTCAGTAAATAATCCCTGATTTTAGAAATTTTTTATGTATCAAAAGCATTTAAAATGTTTTTGATTATTTATATTTTTTAATATAATTTTTAATTTTAATCATGTATCATTTTGTTTTGTTTGGTCTAATCTTTCAGTCCAATTTTCTTTAAGGAGTTCTTTCCCCGTTTTTGATGAAAACTTCAGTCAAAATTTAATTGCATACTTTTCGATATCGGGTTAAATGCATCAGCCGTATAATCATTGGTACTTAAATGGCTAATTCAAATCAAATGATCGTATGTTTTTACTTATTTTTTTACTTCATAATTAGCAACAGTGGATTTTTACGAGCAATTCATAGCACTTTTTTGGAACGGCAAATTTTATAATTTACCCAAAGTACGAAATCAAAGAGAAGAGATTTTAAAACAATATTACTATTTTTTGACACTTTTTCTGCATTAAAGAAATATAAGAATTGTTTATACATAAATAAATTCCGAGAACAGCATTGTTTGGCTACGAAATGGGAAAACAGCTTTTTTTACCCAATAATCGTCGCAAAATGCAAGCACTCCAGTGACTAAAGTGATACCGCATGCTAGTCTTTTATTACGTACGCATGCATTTTGATTTTCGGCCTAACTTCAGGAAATCTTTCAGTCTCGAGGCACTTAAATATTACGTCAACCTATTTAGCTATGTATAAATAGGAAGAGCTACGGGAAATTTGTTTGATATAGTAAATAATATTTTTTCCATAATTCCCAGAACTCAAAGAGCAAATATGGAACGTTGTTGGGGGAAATGCAGTAGTTTCAGCATTTTATGTGGTTTATGGACTACAAATAGAAGTTGTTTAGTGTATGTTAGACGCAAATATTTCAACAGGAGTAAATAACAGCAGAGAATTTTCTATGTTTTCCGCTGCGTTAAATTAAGCTCAACATTTCCGTTTTGTTTAGTTAGAGGTAGCAAACAACTTAATTTTATTTGAAAGAAATAGGTAGAATTTGTAGTTTTCGTAATATACAACATACCTATTTACATTTTAACGCTGAAGATAATGGATTAAAAATCAATGCATTTAGCATGGTAAAAATTAAGTAAAAACGCTGTTAAAGATCTCAGTTCTTCAGTAAAAAAAAATATATATTTCTTTATTTGTAATTATACATTTATATATATATATATATATATAAATATATATACATATACGAATTGACTTAGTAATGATACAGATATGTAAATCTTAGCTTATGCAAAAGAGAGCGGATTCATTGAAGGGGTCATTTTCAAATTACGCATATAGAGTGGCGTGCAAAAGTTTCGGGCCACTGATTTTTCCATATGATTTCTAAAAAATGTTATTCCTCCACTCGATCATTGTCCGAAATATATGAGAGAGTTGGAATATACACAGAAACATCAAATATTACTTTGGTTCATAGTATATTCTACGTGTACTACGTAAAATGACCTTCGTCGGTGTGCAAAAATATTGGGCCACTACTCGCCGCGGCTCTGTACTCCCGGTTTGTTTACATTTTAGGCTTGCTGGTTTCAAAACATTAGTCTTCTTATGGCGACGATGCAGAAACAAACGAATATTCAGGTTCGAAAAATCGTGGAGAAACTTTCTTCAGAAGGAAAAAGTTCACGTTTCATTGCAAGGGCTTTATCTGTCGGTAAAAGTATTGTTAATCGTATTATTTCTAAGTATAAAACAACTAACTAACCGTGTGATAAAAAACGGAGTGGTAATCCGCGAAAAACTTTGAGTCGTGTCGACAAAATTATAAGAAGAAAGTGTGTTGTCGATCTTTAAAAAAGCGCAGCCGATATTTCACGAGAATTACAAAGTGAAAATCTACCCGATGTTAGCCAGAGTACAGTGTCTTGATGTCTGAATGCTGTAGGGATGATTGGACGGATTGGCGCCAAGAAACCATTAATTAGCAAAAAGAATAAGAAGGCTAGGTTGGACTTTGCGAAAAAATATGAGCACTGGACGGCATCGGATTGGTGGAAAGGGCTATTTTCTGACGAATTGAAATTTCAATTGTTTGGAAATGATGGTGGGAAATACGTAAGACCTCCAACAAGTACCAGATATAAAGTAAGGTATCAAACTATTACTTTAAACACGGTGGTGGGAACATCAAAGTTTGGGGAGCATTTTTTACTGATGGCGTTGGTCCGCTGTTGGAAATTCACGGCAATATGGACGCTGCAATGTACAAGAACATTCTGCTAGACCATATGCTTCCATTTGCAACGAAAAATTTGCTTCGTGGTAGGATTTTTTAACAAGATAACCATTCAAAACAAACTTTGCGTCTTGTGAAAAAATTTCTTCAGAGCCGAAAAGTCCGCCTCCTAGCCTGGCCATCGCAGTCACTAGACTTAAATCCGATTAAAAACTTGTGGCAAGACCTCAATCTTCGTATTAGAACGAAAAATCACTCCAACAAGCCGGAATTGTGGAACCATTTGCGACAAGAGTGGGAGAAATTGCCAAAAGAACGAATCTCGCGGTTAATCGACTCAATGCCTCGTTGGTGTGCTGCAGTCATTACTGCTAAAGGCATGGCAACAACGTATTGAGTCGAGTGAAGGAGTACAAGACATTTAACCCCAAGGGGTCGTTCATAAATGATGTCACACTTTTTTTCAATATATTTGACCCCCCTCCCCCCTTTGTCACAAAGTGTCACACTTCAGCATACCCCTTCCCCCCCTTTGTCACAAAGTGTCACACTTCAGCATACCACCCTCCCCCCCCTTTGTCACATGTCACGCTATATTACGTAAGCATATACCCTTGCAGTTTAGAAACAAAGCACTACGTTACAGATCACATTTACAACTTTATTTTTGAACTTTTATAACATTTATGAGCATAAGAATAATAATTATTTGTCTATTTAATTTGTGTAAAATAAAATTAAGGTTTACAATAAAAACAATTAGCATATAATATAATAGTAAAAAAATATTAATACAAAAGAACAATTAAAAACAATGGAATTTTAGAGCTTGATCTAGTTTGCTCTAAAAACGTTATCTTTATTTTATGTACACAAAGTACTCTTTAGAGGTTAAATTTCAAAATAAGAAAACCCCGCCTCGAAATGACTTTTCATAAGTGAACTGCCTTATCATTTCATTCTTCACATGAATTTATAATATATATAATGTTATGTATTGTATATAACATAGGTACAAAATTTTAGACTAGCAATTAGCTCTCGAAAGAATAGTCTCTGCTTGTTCAAGCGCCAACTCACATACAGGACCGCCCTTTCATGTATTTCAAAAGCCATTACACAGACAACACCAGACTATCTTGGGGGAATAAAATATAACAATAAAATTTTTTCTAGACTAAACAAAAAGCAAGCGTCTCGAAATCCACACGATCACAAAAGTTGAAAAATCCTATAAAAATCTAGGCGACAGGCAAAAGAGTAAGGAGCCAGCTCCCAAGTGAGTATTGAGGGGGGGAGGGGGTGATAGCGGAATATACCTCTCCCCCTTCGCACATTTTGATATCTAAATAAATTAATTTAGAAAACAGGCATCAGTAAACAACTTCCAAGTGATACCTCCAACTAACCAAGAACCAAGTAGATCATCAAAGTGATGACAGCTCATTTAAAAGAATTGCAGAATAAGCCTTGTGTTTTTTGGCGCCAGCACTGAATATCTAGTCGATGCTCAGTATTTATCGAGCCCTGCTTACTACTGTTACGCAACCTCGTCTAGTGTGGTAGTTGTAATGCACAAGGGAAAAAAGCAAGGATATCTACTACGCCATAAATAATACCTTTTTTTTATCTTAGAATTTAAGCAAAAGAAAAGTTTGAAATTGAATTCGACAGCTTGTGTTATATCAAAACGACTTGCTTAAAAAATGAATGAAATAATACTATTTACTTTAAATTGGTATTGAGTCAATTCGTGTAAAAATGTTCGTGCAAAAACAGAATTAGGTGGTATCGTACTGTCTCGATACTTTTGCTCATACGTGTGGATTTTATCAAAATAGTTATGAAAGGAAATCAAAGTTGAGATGATGCTTATTTTGGGTTCAGCACTTTATTATGATATTTTTTCTCTTAACGAAGTCGGTAAAAATGAAACGCGCTACTTTGTCTTAGAAATCTAAACACACAAGATTTCCTTTTAACCTCTATCTAGAAGATAATTTAAACCTTAATCAGCATCGATGTTATCGATATAAAATCTATAAGAAGACAAAACAAATTTTAAAATGAAAAAAATAATAATTTGCTGATGTTAAATACTTTTACTTTAACCAAAATGGGCGATGTCACACTTCTTAATACCCCCTCCCTCCCCCTTGTCACAAACTGTCACAATTTCTAGAACCTCCTCCCCCCCTCGAAGCGTGACATCATTTATGAATGACCCCCAATTCTCCTTTTTTTTCCCCATTTTTTTAAAAAGTAGTATGTGTCCCGATACTTTTGCACAGACATTAATAAAAAAATATTGAATAAATAAATATTTTAAAGTAATATCAATGCATATAACTCATTCTTTTCAAATATAAGTGAATATCTGCTATAATTGATCGCTTATATTTCTTTCACCATCGTATTTCTGTGCAATGTGTATGAAAAATAGGATGGCCCGAAACTTATGCAAAGCAGATTTTTATTATTAAAAATATGCAAAGGAGATATATATTTTTTGTATTAGAAATATGTTGTGCGTGAACCCCAAGAATGTACCCTGGAGAAATGCAATATTTATAGTCAGTTAAAATTATGATATTTTGAGTAAATTCACTTTTTTCACGGTGGGGCAGTATGTGCATGAATATTTTGAAAATCAACCAAAGAATTTACTTTTATCTTCTCGAAATATAATTCGCAGGGATATTTTTTTTATCAAAGAGCAAATATTCCGTATAACAACAATATTGGCTGAAAGGCAAATACTACACAATATTTTTTGCTCGTTCAGTGTTTGTTTCTTATAGCATAGTGTGTTTCATTTGCAATAGGTTTCCTCAAACCTAACACTAAGCTGTAAGAGATGCAATTTTGTTTATATTTCTAACCGTGGATTATTTCACTCGATGATGATGCTTTATAAACTGTATGGGTGGAGAATATTATTGTTTCGTAGGCGGTTACAAATACATTCCTATTTATCTAACCAAACAATGTTTTATACCCTTCAGAAATAAAATTCAAAAAAACAGCAGTATGTTTAATACAAAATGTTTATACCGAAACAAATACTAGCGTTGTAAATTAAAAGTGTTCAATACTAATTTTATAAAAAAAATAATAATTAATTGCATAAATGTGTCGAAATGACATTCTTTACATTTATTTATTTTTAAACATGTTTTCAGACCTATTATAAGATTTATTCTTTTAAATGCTGCGTTGGGCCAACATAACTGAAATAGTTTCAGAAAAGTGAGAAAAATTTACTCTATGTTCCAATTTCTCTCACCTCCATTAAGTTTTAATTTGTATTTTCATCGAATGTTTACAATCCGCATTTTGAAGCATTCTCGAGGTTTTCACAAAAGTCACGAAAATTCAAACACACGAAAAATAGCATCTTATATAGCTCTATAATCATTTCTCTGATGCTCAACAGTCCATTTTTTTTCAAAAAAGCTTAAAAACTCACAGTGGGAGTATTTTTCTTCTCCCCGTCATAAAAAACCATCCCACAGGATGAATAGAGTGTGATATTTATGCTACTGAAAATATGAATATCGTTTACGCTAAATGATCTATATCTATCATAAAACGAAGAAATACGTTTGCATAAAGTTTTTACATAAATCCCAATCTTACAAATGTTTTAAAAGCGAAGAAGGAGATCGTATGAATTCAGAACATTTAAATTCTCACAACCGGGAAAAACAAAATGAAAAATATTATTTTGGTCATTTTTTTTCTTCTAATAAGAATTATTATTTCTATCCTAATAATTGCTTGTTTCTTGGAGAGTATTTATAAATCAAGACATAGTTTTCCTCAAGAAAATAAGGATGAATTCATACCTACGGCAATGGGGACATTTTGTCGTTATAGGCTGTTGCTAGAGTTGTTACACTAACAGCGATGACGTTTCTCTTTGATAGCGCTAACAACAAATCACGATCGTCTGACTGAAAGTCACGTTTAATGACGCAACAAAATATTTCAATCAGTCGACACGAGGGCGTGGTTAGTGAGATAGGTAGAACCAATGAAACGCCCTGAAAGGTTTCGTCGCTGTTGCTTGTCGTTGTTACGGATGGTCTGAATGAACCTTAAATGTTAATTTCCTATGTGTCTGATACAGTTTAAAACTGCAAAAGTTTGAGTCTGCTCTATATAATAAAAACGTATAAGGCTATATAATAATTGTCCATTTTTTCGCAACATTACCGATGTAGAATGACTGAATGAGTAGTTCATTAAACAACCGAGATACATTGTCATATTTGAAACTTTAGTTTAAATGAAATTCAAGCAAAGCTTCATTTTTAAAATGAAATTAAATTGAAATTTAGGCTACACTTTAACAGATACTTTTGAATAAAACAAAAAATTCAAACTTTTAGAACATTTAATACTTAATAGAAATGCAAAGATTACTTATATTTGAAAACATTTTTTATAAAGTAATCAAGAGAAATTTAATTCATTAAAAAATAATGTTCAAAAGAGTATTGGATGTCACTAATGCGCATACCAGAGTAAATATAATATGCTCTTGAAACAGTAATGTCACGAGTAAAAACATACGTACAAGTAAATACACACGTAATACACTAATGCTCATACCAGTGTAAATATAATATGCTCTTGAAGCAGTAATGTTACGAGTAAAAACATACGTACGAGTAAATGCACACGTAATGGAAAATATTTAGCACTATCATCTTTCGCAAAAAAAAAAAAAAAAAGAGTTAAATCTAGTGTGCTAATTTTTATTCGACAATCAAAATTATTTTTGTGGCAACAAATATATTATTAGTAGACTAACATTTAATTACAATTCTACGCTAAAGTCTGATGTATTAATTAATTAGGTACTTTAAGCTCAGAAAAGAAATTACTAAAATTGTTTTACTAATATTAGGTTATAATTTGATCACATATTAATAGGTCATTATGTTACTTTTTTAGCACTAAAAAACTATAATTCTTTAGTAAATTTCAGTTAAATATAGCGTTAAGAACATAACATAATTTGCATTATTTAACATGAAAAATTTAAAAAAAAAAAATACACTTTAAAAAAACTAAAATTTAGGGGTAAGGTTACGTGTGTAAACGTACACATATGTTTATGAATTAAACATTAAACTAGGGCATACAAAATAATATTTTGAGTGCATTAGAGGGATTAACTGATTACAAACACACACACAAATGAATCAAGAAGTTGAAAATATTTTGTTTAGGATTGCAATATAAAAATATGAAAAGGACAAATTTAATAAAAAAACCTACATAAATAAATTAATCAATTAATAATTCAAAAGAATAAAAAGTAAATCTCAAAAGCAACCTATTGGTCTCAACATTTATCAATTTTAAAAGTGCTTCGGAAAAGATAAAAGGCGGTTGCGCACTTGAGTAAAATACTCAAAGTAACCAATTGTATAATGTAAACGACGATTACGCTCAGAAGCCTTTTCATGTAGTATAAGCAAACGTTGAATAAAATTGATTTTAATTATTTTAAATCGTTATTATGATATATTACAATACATATATATGTGTGTGTGTTTAAATTAAAAAATAAAGGAAAAGAATAGAAAAAGAAAAAAAAGTGCAAAAGTTAAAAATCCGAAATAAGTGGTTAATACTACATGTTAAATACAAGCGAAACAAAATTCATTATTTTCAGTGAGAAGCAAATGAACGCTTTATATTAAAAAAGGATAGACACAATAACTAAAATGTGCATGGTTTTTATGTGCCGGATATACATGCTGTTAATTAGATGAAGTGTACTGTACAGTACCCTTATGTACTGTAATTGCTAAACTGAGATTGTATGGATGATGTCAAAACTTTATGTTAGAATAATAGGTATATTCATTTATATATATTATTTCTCAGTTGTTTGCATTTGCACAATTATCAGAAAAGCACATAAATAGGTTTTTAGGCATATTTAAAAACTTACCTTGGAAATAATTAATGAGTCGACACATCACGTCCCCGAATATAAAATTTCGTAGAAGACTACCAATCAGTGTGAAAGGCATGCAAAACACACCAAGCAACAAGTCACTGATGGCCAAGTTCAGCAAGAAGACATTGGTCACGGTCCTCATGCGCTTGTTCTGAAGAAGGGTTAGTATTACTAGAGCATTACCTACTACTGATAGTACGAAGATGGCAGAATACAAAAAGATGATAAGGGGAGCGTCACTGGGTAAGACTGCACCTTTCTGGTTGGAGCGGCTAGGAATAGTCCTATTGACATCAAAGTTGAAAAATGCGTCAGTGCTGTTGGTGACAAATGCCGTAATATTGAAAATAAATTGGCGGTCATCACTGCGGTTGTTGAACTCCATAATGATTCTTTTTAGAAAAATACGTTCAATATAACGTTTGTTTTTTTCTTGACAGATATCTTATTTGAGTTTTCTTCTTAAACTGATTCCTCTATTTTAGCTCTCGTATAATTTGCGCACTTTAACGCGCGAGTATTATCATTCAATTGATAGGAAACACACTGCAAAAAAAGCTGAAATTCGTCAAGTACTTGTCAGTTGTAACTGGAGTAAGAATAAAGTCAATCAAAAGTTTCTTCTCCGTATCACTGCATGTAATATTTTCAAACAGTACAAATAATGGCGAAACAAAATCAGGAGATAAGTAATTGTTTGTTGTACAGAAGTTGCTTAGAATATTGTACTTTTTTGTTGGTTACTTTGCTTTTTGAATTAGCGTGGAAAATGTACGTATACGGCATTTAAAATTCAAAATAACACATTTAATAAATATTTACCATGGTTTAATTTCGTAAAACAAAATTATAATCCATTTTTTAGTAGAAGAAATTCATAAAATTCAGTTCTTTGCTTCACCACAGAATTAAGAAAGATATATCTCGTTTTTCCACTTTGAAACTTCCTTTTTACCTTTCTCCAATTTGATCAAACTACATACAGGCAATCATGATTTAAAATTATTTCAAATACATACATAATATTTTTATCTCTTGTGTTATGTTCAAAACTCGAGTTTAAAACAATTCTGTATATCTGAAATATCACGCGCATGTAAAGAAACTTAACGCGAAACTCGAAACTTCCACTAGTTTTCTCAAGCTTAAACTTCGATTTCACAACGCGGAGAGCTCGTCGGATAGTAAGAGCCCGGACTGGTTGTTCGGAGGGAAAACCATGAAACAGGAGGTACTTAATGACGTCACACGGCTGTGAGAAATTATAAACGCCCTCTGGTACGGAAGCGAGCGAAAAACGTGGGATTACAAATAGAACAAAAATAAAAATCAAACTTACTTCAAAGATTTTATTTGATGCGTTTTATTTCGAGCCTTGTAACAGCTGATTTTACTTTTTTTCCTTTTAGTTATTTATTTTTTTATTGTTGCTTTGATGCGTTACCTATTTTCTAACAATTATTTTTCGAAAGAGAAATGCTTCCAAGAACCCAGTGTTTTAGTGTGTAGTAAAGATTTAAAAGAATTTTAAGCAAATAATGACAGTTGCCATTCCGCTTAAGCTATAATCAATAAATTTTATATAATCCATATTCTTACTAAATTACGCAATAGTTTACCAGCAATTATGAGCGGTGAGTAGGGGGATGTTGAGCAGAGTGAAGTAAGTAGTTAAGATAAATCTTGGAAAATTATATTTTTCAAAATGAACGAATTGTAAGTTTATTTTTAAAATACCGGTACATAAAGAGAGAACTATGAATCTTATAATAGAACTTGCATTTAAGCATTATTGTTCATTTTAGGCAACATATTTATAAGTAAAAGAAAAAAAAAGGAAAATTATCATTCTGCACAATGTATGGAGCAATGAAAAAAATTAGATATTTTTCTAATAAAATGGTTTAATTAATTTTTCTCCAAAAGTAGTCAAAATTGATCATTGTAAGGTACGTACGTTTACCGCTTTAAGATGCTATCATTGGACACTGTGTCCCTTTTGAACAAAAAATGTTGGGTAAAATTAATATATATATATATACGGCAAACAGGGAGTAGGATAGACGCCGTAGTTTTTAATTTTATTTTATACAAAATAGCACAATGGTATTATTTTTAACCAACCATGTTTTCAACAATCTATTAATTTGGTAATTAGTAAAAAATATGTTCCCTTTCAAAATAATAATTTGTTAAGTTGTAAACCCTTTTCATTTCGGAATCTTACTCCGATTTTGGATTAAGATGATCGATACCTTTGGTGTAAGATGCGTTAAGGGGATATCAATGCAGTATTATTAAGTAAATTAAAATTTTTAAAAGTGGAATACAGTTAACACACATGTTACATGTACAAACATCCAAATAACATTACTTTTTATTTTTTTTAAATGATTATTTTCCCTTTTAAGCAATAGATCCACCATTCCCACTCACTGTACATTTGTTTTCAAATTTAGAAGACGATACATGGATCCAACTACTGCATACAATGCATTCCATCCAATCATATTTTTCCAACGTTTCTTTGTCCTTTCTAGGAACTCAGAACAGTTGTTTTTATTTACGCGTCAAAATCCTCACCGTCTATTTCTTGGTATTCTATATCACATTCATCCATTTTCTCTTCTGTTGAAAATTCATCTTTTTGGATTCTGGGATTTCCAAACAATTTCTTCTTAAAAGTCGAAGTTGGTTTAGCTGATTTGGATTTGTTCAGCTTTTTATTCTTTTAGCGTCTTCTTTTTCATTGTCTTCTTTTTGTTTTCTTCGTTTACTTGTTTGCAAAGTCTATCTTATCTTCTTTTCCGCTATGACATCTGAGAATGTCAGCTCTTGAGCATCTTGCCTTCTCGTGTTTGTTTTTTTTCCTCGTACGATGGCACTGGTGAAATTGTATCCACGACTTTGATTGGAGTAGGATTACTTCCTTCTTTAGAACGTGTCGGAATGATAACACTGAGTGCGGTTCTTACGTAACTAAACCTGCATGGCAGTTTAGATGTACTCGGCTGTGAGAAAGTCCGGTTGTCAGGTGGGCCTGAGGTTTTTGGCCTTGCTGATCCTTTGTTCGATCTGGTAGATTAATGTTTAAAAAATGGGCCGTTACTGAAAATCTACGATAACAAACCCATAACTGATAGAGAAATACTAAGCTCATGATAGGGAAAGACCAGCTCTGTACCTTTCTTGCTTTGTCCTTTCTTGATTTAAAACCAACTCTAGTGAATATACATCAATACAAATGCCGTTCGTACCCAAATTTTAGGATTTCTTTGGATAAACTTGTCAAACCAGTCATAGCCAGCAATCCTTTCTTTTCTTTTTTGAAAATGTTTCAGCTTGTAACGTTCAGCTAGATCGTATGCAAGCATTCTCACTCCAGTCACGGTACGACAAAATTCATCAGCTTGTATATTTTAAATTTGAACCACATCCTTTTTTTCCTCGCCTAGAATACCCCTAGGTGCTATACAACCCTTTTATAATCATTATTTAAGAGCATCCGCCTTAATGTTTTTTTCCGGGATTTAAAAAATTTGAAATGTTTTATACCCTTTCATTTTGCTATCTTTGACAGCTTTGAAAGCTTTTTGGAGGTAATTTACGGTCCATGGTCCTCAATAAGACTTTTTTGTATATGATCGCGGCATTTCTGGAAAGAAACTATTGCATTATTTAGAACGTATATTAATGCAAACCACCATCATACCCTCAAAAATGTTCGTCGTCTTCCCGCAAAGTTTTGAGCATGACGCCGGTTCGCATAGTACCACGCAGTAGGGTCAGGATGAGGCATTATGCAACTACTAAAAGAAAGGCCAAACTTCAAAATAACTAAAACTAACCGAGTTATTTCTCTGTTATCAAAACTACGGATAATGTGACTAAGTAAAGTATGTTGGGATGAAATTTTGGATACTTCCCAGAGCAATCAAGATGACAAAATCATTTAAAAACAACACGTGAAACTGCCTGATTAACAGAAAACTATTTGTATACTCGCATTGTGCTCGTGCCTTCACTACAACTGACTGGCAAACTGTTTTCGCGCATGCGCGTTGGTGAAATACGTAATCTTCCACAATTGACGTATATATATATGTAAACTTTTGTTACATTGTTTTACTATTAACTATTGATTAGCAAATTCATCGCTAGATGGCAGCATCTGCTAACGCAATATTGTAACTAACACCAAATCTATTAGTTAGCCAATGAGAGCTAACCAAGCAAAAGTATCTAGTTTCATTCCTTCCAGAACATTCTTCTCTCTCTCGAGCAAGGACGATGGCAGTCTGGAAAAAAATGCACGGAGACAAAGGAGGGAGAAGGAAAAGGAGACGAAAAAAATGCTTAAAAAAACGGCATAGTAGTTTTTTAATAAATAATGAAATAATAATCTTGATAAATGTTGTAACGTTTCAAATTCAAGGATAACCAAGTATTAAAAAAGAAAAGTCTGGAGATGTTATAAGATTGTGATGAGGAAGACTACAAGAAATGTGTGCATTGAAGCTGGAGTCAAAAACTTTCAGCAAATTCTGAAGGAAGTATTTTTGAAAATATAGATGATGTCTGCTACCCAAGATATTGAAAGATACTGACCACCTGGATGAACTATTCATCGAATGTTTCCAGCAAATAATTGGTCAGAACAACTTCAACTGTGTTTCATCAATTTCCACGTGCTCGCTATAAAACCAGTATAGATATGCTACCTTTCAAGTGAGAAACCACATTCTTTTTTAGATCAATCTTTTGGAATAAGCTGCGGTCGATTCAGATATTCCATTGATTAGATCAAAATATTTTCTATGAAATACTTGTCCGCGAAGGACTGGCTAAATAAAAATGTGTTTGCGCCATTTTCCTCAATCACTCCATAGGCTTGAATAGTTTTATTTAATGACATTTTAATGTGTAATCATTTAATCTGCATTCAAATTGATCTTTCCATTCCAATTTATTAAAATTGTGTTATTTTAATTGATGGTGCACCAAAGGTACAGTTTGATAATATAATGTTTTTATATATATACTAGATAAGTATTTAAATAAATACTTTTATTTTAATATTTATATGTCTTTTATTTTTAATGATGCAGTATTTTTCATTCACATCATTTTCCATTTTAAAAGTGTCATTCATTTCATTATCTATTTTTAATTATTTTAACAAGAATAATTTTATCAATATATATGTGTGTGTGTCTGTAAAGGTGTGTATGTGTGTGTGATTAAATCGCAAACAGTAAAAAATATATTGCTTTCAGAGGTAAATTTACTGCAGTGTTGCCTACATAAAAAAATTATGAATTTGGAAATTTAACAGTTAAAGAATAATGCGACTGAGTTTAAAATTTTTATTTCAAAATCATGAGCAGATAAAATACCACTGTATGTTTAAATATCAAACTTTGAACAGCGAGTTTTGGTTCGTAGTTTTCTCATTACATTATATAATCCATACATTATAGTTAGTCTTTACGTAGATTTTTTTTAAAAATCACAAAACTCTCTCTCAAAACTGTGCTTTTTTTTACTATCAATTGGACTAGTTTTTCAGTTCATAACTATGATAAATATTGTAGTTTTTCTAATAAAGTAGAAAATGAAATAATTTTCGTTTTATCGCATTTCATTTCACAAAAAAAATTGTTATAATATTTTAAACTGAATGCTTGATTTAAAGCAAATAAAACTATGTTCATTGCTCTATGAGAAACTACTAATATAATGATAATTACAAAATTTTAAACTTGGATCCTAGTTTAATAATTTATAATGCATAGCAATGTGAGAATGCTTAAAAATTTCCGGCGCAAGAAACTCATAATTTTGACTGGAAATTAGACTAATTTCTGTGGTTAAAATGCTGTTTACGTATGGAATTTGATAATTACTTCTAGTTAGATGTCTAAGATAGAAATGCTATCAAGTTCCGTTAGTCATAAATCACAGCATTAGCGTTGTCAAAACTTCTGTGATATCAGAAACTTTCTGCGCTGTTAAAGATTGTACCGACAGTTAATGGGGACGCATAGAGAAATGCCAAGGACGTGTTAAAACAGGGACGTTCTTGTTAGTAAAAAGAAAAAGGCGAAAAAAAAGGAAAGAAAATAAAAGAAAAAGAGAAGGAAAAAACAGCTTTGCAATTTTTTTTAACACTTATAGTATATGTGTTATTAATTTTGAACATGAAAGTATCGTGTTCCGTATTAAATTAATTGAATATACAGTTTTGTAAGCGTTAAACTTTTCAATACTAATTATTGATTCCATAAGTAAATTTTATATCCTTTTATAAAAGATACGAAATACTTATCAGTTAATTTATTAATCTTGGAACGTTTATGTTTTTACGTTTCAGAGGTGTCAAAAAACAATAAACATATCTTCATATATATATATATATATATATATATATATATATATATATATATATATATATATATATATATATATATACGTATATATATATATATATATATATGTATATATATATATGTATATATATATATATATATATATATATATATATATATATATATGTATATATATATATATATATATATATATATATATATATATATATATACGTATATATATATATATGTATATGTATATATATATATATATGTATATGTATATATATATATGTATATGTATATATATGTATATATGCATATGTATATATATATATATATATGTATGTATATATATATATACATATATGGTGAGTTGGGATATATGCGTATCCAAATCTTTAAAGATCAGAAGGTATGTGCTTTGCTAGAAAAAAAATTATGTTAGTCCATTTTTTAAGTTTCATACTCGGGTTTTGTATTAAAGTTTTCACGCATTTCGCGCAAGCTCGATTTAAATAAAAATTGAAGTTTTAAGAATCGGATTTGAACACTACTGTGTAGGGTTCCCCTTGCCTAACTAGGTGTGGTAAGTGCAAACCCGGCCTTATTTTTGTCAAGCATTTATACCTATTGTAAATGGGTATAACCATTTTATGTGTGACTCATGACATCAATTTGCAAAATACATTTTCACTGTTAGAAACCACTAGGTATAACTTTCTCGATACAATAAGTTCTTACGCTTCTGAATCTTTAGAAGCGTGAAAACGAAAAAAAGATCTGAAATAAAACACCATTAATGTTAAGAACAAACACTTTACCAATTGAAAAAAAAGAAAAGAAGGAATATTTGATTAACTAAACTCGAAAAAAATAAATGGTAGAAAACCAGCTCACTGACTATTACAATATTTGAATGTAACCACAGAAAAAAAGTTGCATTATTTTGTCTTTATTTGGTTGTGGAGAGTGAAAAACTTGATTTTTACAGAACCTCTCAGAGTTTTCTCTATTTCTTTCTCCCTCGCAGAATGTTCTCTTTCATAAAACACAAAGCAGTGCCAGAAACATTGTTTTCGCAAAAATTTTACATTCAGCTCTCCATCACAGCTAAATGTCGTGATTTCAAATGCTGCCTTTTGAATACGCTGCACCGCGTCCGATCTTTCGAACTTATTTTTCTATCATTGTCTACAGATAAACAAACAACCGTAAGAAAATACATTACATGGAGTCGAATATGCCTTCAAACAGGGAGAGTGCGAGCCCTGTGTGCTATATATGAAGTTTGGAAAAGGTATTTAGTTAACATAAATCATGTGTATTACTAGAAGCTGTTTTTCAATATAAATAAATTAACTTAGCTGAATTTGGCTGTTGGATACTACAAAAAAAGAATCGAAAATGAAACACCTTCTCAATCTTTACATCACAGGTTTTTTTTTTCAAGAAAAGTGGGCTATCACTGATTGTGTTTACCCGGAAAATTGCTGTTACAACATAGATTACTGTGAAAAATAGTGCCTGTAACAATAATTGATCAATTTGAAGTAATTCGAACGTAATAATTGAATTGAGTTTTTAAAGTCATTAAAACTTGTGAAGGTAAAGCTGCCTCCTCTATCTAGTAATGAGTGCATCCATTTTCACATGGAAACCTTGTATTTCTATCTTATTGGTGGACGGTTTGTAAGAGGAAACACAAAATTCACTAGCACAGCCATTATCTGAAAGCTTAAATGCATTAACGCGTATAATAGGGCTCAGAAATACGATCACGACAACTTCATGTATATCAAAATGTCTCTGAAAGCTTAAAGAGATACGTAGTGGACTATAACCACAGATATTTAATTCGACAAAAGTTGCGTTTCGTAAGCTTGGAAAGTCCTCCAAATATAAAGTTGAGCTATAAGGAAATTTAGTGACTAAAGGATACGAAAAACAACGCCATTGTGAGACTGATATATCTTTTAGCAGTCAGAAAAAAAAATCCAAATCCATCAGTGGGAAATATTATTTTTCCGCTGTTGAAGGGTCACATGACAGCAACTCTCATAGCTTTACTCTATTTAGACGTGCTAAAAAAAAAGGACTTTATAAAGCATGGCTTTTCAGACAAGCATCTAAACGTTGCAACCTGGTTGCAGCTGCCCCTTGGAAATTGAGTAGACTGATTAAACCACCACAAAGATTGAATGCAACAAATCTCAACGGAATACGTATAAACTTAACCGAAATAAGGTAAAAATAAAAAATGTTATTCGTGGTTTCCGAGGGATAAATTACCAAGTCCGCAAAATTTATTTGACCAGATTAGTTAGAATTTCAAGTTTATGATTATTTTGTGATCTAAACCAGAGGTCGCCAAACCGCCAATCGCGAACTACTAGTAGCTCGCGAGAATATTTACGGCAGATCGTGATCACGCTCATGTGATTAACTTGCACATTGACTGCTAGTTGATTTTTATTGCTTCACATAAATATTCGAATTGAATAGCTCCAGCTCATAAAAAAAAATCAAAAATATGTTTTCACACATATGAAAAGGCGACAACTGTCTGTACGGCGTGTGCTCGCTTTTTCTGGTGATATAACAAATAAATGAGATTTTAATTATCTTGTCCTTTTTTTTTTCCTTTTCTCTTTCGTTCTTTTTTTATTTCTCTCTCTCTTTTTCTACATCATTGAACCTACTTAGTGCAGAATTTAGTGGTCTTTAAGTATACGATTTAAAAGTTAAAATTGGAAATATCCCTAAACTAAAGTTTTGGATTTACGGTTTTATGCTTGAGCGCTAACAATATGCTTTAAAGGAAAATTCCTCAAAACTTTTATAACAATGTTTAATTTCATTTGTCATAAAAGCATAGCATATAAATACATGAATAAGTAAATTTTAAAAGAATAAAATACATAAACAACACAAATACGTTTTTAAAGGAGCCTTAATAGTTCATTCTGTGAAAATTTTGTGTTGATTATATCCCCGTAAAAGTTTGCTTGTTTAATGCATATAGCTTTAACTGTTTCCTTTCTGTATGGTTCATTTAGATATCTTATTGCATCACTTGATATATATTTAAAACGAATTTCTCCACATTATAAATGGATATTCTGTAATTTTTGAAAATCATAAGAAAACGAAGAAAGTGAATGAAACATATTAAAATTTATTTGTTCTTACTAAAGACTTGAGGCTGTCTTTGTCTTCTAAGCATGCTAATGCGTTTATGTTTGCACCCTTCAGTTTTGTCAACTGTATGTATTGAAATTAGAGGAAATAACTTCAAGTTTGTATATTAAAAGTTATAACGAAGCCTTAATTACACAAAGAATATCTTGGTGCTAAATTTATGCAACGAAATCAGTTTTCAAAGTAATAGGAACGTTAAAGAATTAATATTAAGAAATAATGCAATTTAAATAAAATAGAAAATCTACTATAGAAAATCTAAATAGTAAAATACTAGAGATATACGCATATTTTTTCAAAGAAGTAAGAAAAAACAACAATCATGGCGTGACTTCTTAAGAGAGAATTATAATTTCGTTTTATGACCTCCGTTTAAGATCAACATAAGATTGTTTGCAGCTCTTAAACACAAAGCAAAGGCTTTTTGTTAGTTGTCTAAGAGACCTGTCTGACACCGATTCGTCAGACAATGCTGTCTGACATAGATTTGTCAGACAAGCGCCCGTCAGGAAATGTGTTAAGACACACGCAACTAACATCGGTCTTTTCTTTCACCTAAGCAAACATGTCTGAAAGAATAATAAACTGCAGCACAATCATTATGGATGGAGCATCAAAATTTAAAATGTTTTTCTATTTTAGGATCTGTTGGGATAGAATATTTATTCTTGTTTGTGAAATTTACCAGACGAAAAAATTAATAATATATGGATAATACGTAAAAAATATTCATCTTTGTGCCAACGCCTATTTTATGCATAGAATAAAAATGATTAAAGTTTGAAAACTGAATAAATAAATGAACTTTTCTTTGTCTCTGTTGGAAACTAAAAAAAAAAAAGTTATTTTAAAATAAAGGTTAAAATTGGTCATTAAATTTAAGCGGAATGTATTTTACAAAAGGTAAAATGTTTTTTCATAACATGATTTTTAATATTTTAATGCAATTGTCGAAGTATTAGTCTCGCTACACACACAAAAAAAAATCTTTTTCACATCATTAATCCCCTAATAATTTAAGATTGAATTGCCGCACTACTCCTTTAAAGAAATGCTTTTTATCAAGAATGATTTTACGAAACCTAGGTGTGGCTATTCTGAGAAAATGGTTAATATATACAACATTGTAATTCATTAAAATTTAAGATGATTGTAAATACAAATGTCGGTACATTCGGGGTAAATGATTCTTGGGATATGAAGTCAGGCAGAAAAATGTGACTGTATCTCCACTTTTGCTTAAAATATCTCAGTCTGTTTCTATATAAGAGCTTAGAAGTTCCTTCATGTTTTACAGTTCATATATTTGACTTTTGCATATTTCACAGTTCGTAACTTTATTTTCTTAATAGATCGATTCCTAGCAGACTTTTCTAAAAACGACATTGATAACAAATTATGTCACAAGTATAAATGTTAGTCCTGTGAAATTAAAGAAACAAGCTGATGGACGTTAAATTATTGAATGTTATTAAAGTTGTCTGTTTAGTTCATTATTTTTTGGGCATTCCTAAATATGATTAAGTAAATTTATCGTTGATGTTTTTAAAATTAAGCTTGAAAATATTGCTCACGTAATAAATATATATACATCAATATAATACAGCGTAATTTTTTATTCAGAAAAAAAAAATTGGCCGGAATTCTAAAAATCGCTTTTAAATAGATAACCATAGTTTGTATTGATATCCTATAAGTATCCTTTTTTATCATATTCAACCCTTTAAAAGTTTAAAAATAAAATCATCCAGCACTGTCTCAGTCTTTTAGATGAATATTGTCATTAAAAAAATAGTTCCGCAGGTAAAGCACGTTTTAAAGTTCAATACAGTATTATATTTTACTTGACATATATAATATTTCGGATACATCATTTAATGAGCAAACAATTATTTTTTGAATTTTGTAATGATACAAAAATGCGTACTGTTTCATTTACATTATAGTTTCACCTACCCCACAAATGTTAATTTTTGCTTTATTACCAGCACCAACGTTATGTTCACCCTTACTGCTTGGTGCTAAAGGGTCCTTAAGATCTTCTCTTTTTTTCCTGTTTTATAACTATCAAGTGTAAAATTACCCTCTCACCGTCATAATGATAAACTCTTCACAATCCAGGTATAAATAGACGTCTTCGTCACTGGCTTCCGTCTCTCCTATCTGATTAAGAGTTCTGAATGGAAATCTTATCAACAGTTAAATTTGAATAGAGTAAATTGGAGCATGGAATAACAATTTAAAAACGATGGTTCAGTGAAGTATTTTTTTCTTTATTTAATTATGTTTATAAAAACTTGACCACATGTAATAACAACAATTTATAAAAGAATGAATCGTTAGCCTTTTCTTTAAAGGAATAATTAGAACATAATGTATTTCAAACATTTTCGAATTAAACAGAAAAAAAGACCTCCTCACACATAACAAGCAAAAAAATCACTCATAGATATTAAAACATGCTTTCCACGCTCCTGAATGACGTCATGTCTAGGCAAATAGTTGCGTGTTCTTTAAATACAAAAGTGAGATAAATACGGTAAAAACTTCAAACGTTTGTTTCTAGAAAAAAATATTTTTTTCTATTGAGGGCAAAAAAAAAACGGATATTGCATAAATGTTTTAGTCAAAGATTAAAGTCTGGCAGGTAATGTCAGCACAGAGCTGTGGTAATACGATTTGCTATTAAGGGGAAAAATACTTACATTAGTAAATGTGTACATACAAGAAAAATAATTGTTGTCTGACTTCCGAGAAACTGGTTTGAAGCTTCCGCCTGTTATTATAAGAAAATCGGAAGTGCTAATGTCTTTTCTTGTAAGAGATCTGCGAAAAAAAGTATAAAGAGAAGAACATTATAAAATGAAAAGTTGATATCTACATTGCGATTTTTATTATTATTAATATTTGTTAATTTGTAATGTGACACTGATATCATAATAAGGAAGGAAAACACCAATGTACTTTCTGCTTTCATAAATAATGGGCCATTTTTACTGGGGGCTAGAAAATTATATGTAGAAAGTCATTTCTTTCCCTAAATTAAGCTCAACTACTTATAAGTATTAATTTTAATATTTATGCTCATCGAAAGCTGAAAAAGTGATGCCTCTAAAGAATAATTTATTTTTACCCAAGTTGAAGATTTATTTCAGACAAAACAATTTGTTTTATGTTCATAATTTTCGCACTTCCAAAACGTACAATTTTTACATATTTTTATGTTATTGGATTACTGATTCAAATGTATTGATGATGCTACTGAAACTGCTCTGAAATCCTATACGGATTATGTGTGTGTGTGTGTTCTTAGTAACGAATGCTATCGAACTTTCCATAACAGCGTTATATCTTTACTTCGATTCCTCAAGAATAAAAAAAACTCACCTAATAGTTTGCTGCAAATGCTCTACTTAACCCTTTAAAGGGCCATTTTTTTGTAATATAGGTATATTAAAGTAGTTTTTGGATTTTGATTGGTTTCAAAAAATAAATTCATATAGGACATTCCACCACCCCTTTTTGAAGGGGGGATAGTTCTAATAATTGTATATTGATGCATGTGGTGGTACATATACTTCCCAGAGGCTTTGCAAGATTAGCAAGACTGTATTTGCAAGATAGCTTACTATAAACATCTATAACTTGATGAATTTCGTATGTAGCGTACTTCCCACCGCTTTAGAAAGGGTTAAACAATTTTATTAAAAAACTAATACAAAACCTCTGATTTTTGTATTGACATAGATTTGCGGCGAATTATATTTAGGACACCTAAAGGTTAGTTACCCTGGTATCTTAGGTACGTCTGTTTACTAAACTCCTATTCTATTGTAGTAAATAACTGTAGCTGAAAGAAGGCTCAGCTCTATTTTTTTATCTTCAGTTATTTAATGCAACATAAACTAAAAGAAGGCAGCATACGTGATATGGATTATTTACTTGAAAAAAAAATGGCAGCACAGTAGCAAATGTGTTATACCTTTGTGGCGAAATAATAAAATATCTTGGGAAATGAAATATTGTAATTGGAATTTTAAATCATAGGTTTGTACTTCGAGAAAGGTACCTTATTCTTAAAATGTAGTTATAATGTTCATATGTACTATTAAGAGTGAATTAAAATAATAAATAATAATAATCGTAATGATAAGGATCTGATAGAAAAGAGGGTCAGAAATTTTGCCATTATTGAAACGACCGTGAAATGATCTCAATGTTGTAGTTTTCGATCCATATTTAGGTGCGGAATACTGAACTACTAATATTCAAAAAGTGCGTTTTCACGTGATAATTCTGACTGAATTAGCTTTCTACACTGCTGATATCACGTTAAATTCTGAAAAATATTCTAGTGCCTTTCCACTTTATGTAAATTTTATTCAGGTATCTACTTTCAAAAACTGTTATCCTCACAACGTTCTTCGGAAAAGAAAAAGCAAGTTTGAACCTCTTTTGTGCGAAATGTACTCTTTATGTGCTCAAGAAATAGAATACTTGGGGAGAAAATTAAACAGGACGAATACAAAAATTGCAACGATTTTTACTTTATTACTCGAAGAAAAGACTAGAGTATGATGTGAAGTAGCACTAGACAAAAGGAGTAGGGTCTTATGGAATCTTTAAAAGTAGCAGGGGGGAGTAACACTAGTTCGAAGACTAGCTAATTCAAGACAGTTTTTCATGCTCTATAAACATGAACCTCCCCCTAACATTTGAATTTTGGAATGAATTTACAAAATGAATCTAATTTCATAAAGTTGTCCAACTGGTCATTACTTTTCAATCCTTTCAATCGTACCTTTCCTAAACAATTATTGATTAATATAGTTGCTGAATTGATTACATGTGATAAAACGAATTGTGATAACACGAAAGATTTTCATGAAAAATCAATATATACTTAATTTTAGGAGGTTAGTAACTTAAAGCATTATCTGATGCTATATTAATGAATGCAGTAAATCTATTTCTTGTTTATATGTTTTATAAAAGTGTACTAATAAAAAAACAAAATTTTGATAACGTCTTTAAGTTAAAAATAATTGGTTTTCGTTAAATTAATATTTTTCTTTTATCATAAAGAAAAACGAAACTGATATTTTCGTTAAAGAGTAGCCAGCCTGTCTTTGAACTGTACATCTAACAGGCACGAGATAAACTTCAAGTCTTGTTTATTTTTCTAAAATACCAACATTAGAAAAAAACAGCAATACTTCAGTAAAATTGTTGTTTTAATTCTTCATAAAATCTTTAGCTGAAAAATTCAAATACGTCATTAGTAATCCCAAAGCATTTGTAACTTTTCAATTCCTTTTCTATTAAGTGTAATGAAATAGCAAATGTACGATATTTTATATGTTATTAACTCACATATTAGCAGTTTATTCAGCTAACCTGTGTGTGTAAGCAGTTATTCAGCTATTCAGATTTTAAACTCACAGTTCTAAACTGACAGCTCAATTTTAGAAATCAGATCTTTCAAAGTGATTTCTAAAATTCTGGTCAAAAATAAGCCTTTATACTTTACGCACTGTACAGCTTATATATCTACCTTAAAAATGCTGATAAATATTCTAATAATTTACTTCAGTTTAGAAGATTTTTACAAAAAAATAACAGTTTATGATTTCGCCACACCGGTTGGACAACAGATGGCGCACAACGTTTTTGAAATTTAGAAGTTCCCGCGTTAAATTGTGAGTGCATTTAAACTCAATTCGTTTGACAGGAGCCTTTCTGGAAAGTTTACATTGATTTCAAAGAATGTGCTCTCTTTTTTTTTCTTTTAGCTATTCTTATATTTTTTATGATATGTTAAACTTTACTTACAAGCGTATGTATGTATATTCTTAAGTTTCGTATGTATGTACATCCTTAACTCGCGAAATAGCGAGTTATTTTTCCTATTTTCTTTTCTTCCTAAACAATAGATATTTTCTCTGAGAAATATAGATAAAATACCAAATACGTAAGATCACTACCCACAGATAACCTAGAAAGCAGTTACGATGACTAATCTTATTGAATGAATAAATAATTCTAAAATAACTCAGGCCTCGTAAAAAAGGCATCCTCCTCCTAGGCAAATGTTTTGCTATAGATGTCTTACTAACAAGGTCCTGGTGCTTCATCTTACTTCGTACAGAAAAATATGGTATTTGGAAAAAGACTTTTGAAGAAGTGTCCAAGTCGGATTCCTTATTAATTTTCCTATTCTTGCATTTTTTTAGGTTGACTATTTACTGTTCTCCTATTCTTTCTGTTATATTATGCCATTTCATTTAATTTTTCTATTATTTGTTTTAGTTGAAATTGACAGTGCAGAAAATCAGAAAAAAATTTTACTTGTTTTTGCTTTTACGTACATCTTTTCATACAGCTTTTTCACCTCAGAGTTTTCGAGAATTCTTTGAAAACATACAAAGCATTAGAAGCAATTCGAAAATATAAAGATAAAACATGTATCTCTTGAAGTCATGTATTATTTTTATGTAGTTTTATTTTTCGATATTATTAATAAGATGAGGGTTTTAAAAAATCAACCTAAACATTTTCAGTTTTTCTGAAACAAAATTTCGGTAAGCGCTAATTATTTTTTACAAGTAAATTAATCAATTTTGATGAAACAAGTGTTTTTTGAGCGCTGATGTGTCAGAAACATGCGAAAGGGAGCACACCACGGCAATTGCGTCAGTGAATGTCAGGGAATTTTTGCGCTGTTTTTTTTTGTCTGCTATAAATTAGAAAAAAAAAAACCTTGTTGTTTAGTGTTGCAATTGGGAAGATTCGCACCAAATGTAACAAACAATGTTTTTGGAAGTGGAAAAAATTCACGAAATTCATCTTGCGATGTAAATAGTAGTATCTTTTAAATTCATGTTGCAATTTGAATCGTATTTAGATTAATTATAACGTAGTGGGGTCAACCCAGGAATTTAAAATTCAAGCAAAACATAATTAAACTGATACAAATCTGTTGCGGTCGATTTAAGGGGACACGGGACCTTGAAATCATCAAATTTTCGATTTTTTTTTTTTTCATTGAAAGTATGAAGAAAACAATTGTCTATCTTGTGGTGTAAAAATTTTTTCGATACGATGATTTTTAGCGATTTTATGACGTTTTTTCGAAAAAGTGGGCGGGGCTTGGGAGTGAGAGTTTTGACACTTTCACAGCTGTCAAGTTTGTTTACCTTCTGATTCTCTCGTATTTTTCTGAATTTTCCCCTCAGATTTTCGAATTTAATATTAAAAATATTTTAATTATTATATTTGAACAGTTTGGCAACACTGCGTTAACTTTGACCGTGTCTCTTTGAACATTTTCGCATTTGTTTATGTTTATTTTTTGCCTAGTTTGCTATCATTTTCGAACTCGCATTAAATACTCCTTTTGTTGATTTTTTTTCTCGTTATATTGTTACATTTTGTTTTTTTATTGTTACATCATTGTTTTTTGCTGTTATCTTATCGTATTTTCGTTTTCCTTTTGTTTTTACTGTTGTTTTCAAAAATTTATTTTGGAAACTCAAACTATGGATTCCATCAATTCACGATGGCACAAGCCGAGGCCACACTCAACTAAGAGAAGAAAAAGTGCTATAGCAAATGCAAAAAAACGATGGAATAAAACAGCTGTTGCTTCTACAGTTTCAGCTGATGATACTGGGATATCTGACCTGAATGATTCCAGGACTGTGAAAAAATTAAAACTTTTCTCTGATATCTCAAACACTTGTGATGTGCCTTCATCTACCGCAACTTTATTTTATGATGAAATGTGGTCCCCTCTGCTAAAAGAACTCAAATGTTCTTCCTGTGAATCTCATAGTTTGAATGTAAAGAAAACAAACACAGAATATGGTTTTGCTGCAAAACTAAACATTTTCTGCGACTCCTGCAAAAAAGAGTATAGCAGTGTATTCTCCAGTCCACGTGAAGAAAACAGTAAAAAATTTGCAGTAAATAAAGATGCTGTTTCTGCTTTTCTCAGCTTTGGAAAAGGACATGCCGCACTGGAGAAATTTTCGGGACATATGGGCCTCAACGCAATGGACCGAAAGACATTCGATTCATATGTCTCACATTTGGCGGAGGAAAATGTAGCTTTTAAGGCTGATGTTTTGCAAAAATGCCGCGAAAAGGTGAGGGAGGAACATAAAAAAATTAGTGAAAGCGAGGAAAATCCTGAAGAAGTTATTAACATTGGGGTGTCGTTCGATGGAACCTGGCAGAAGCGTGGGCATAGCTCCTTGTATGGCATTGGCTGTGTCATTGACATTATGACTGGCATTGTGCTGGACTTTGAAATTGTTTCAAAATACTGTCACCAATGTGAAGTAACAAAAAAGGAACTTGATGAGAGTTCGCCAGAATATCAAATATGGCATGAAGCACACAAGACATCTGGTTTATGTGAGAAAAATTATGATGGCTCATCGAAAGCGATGGAAATGTATGCAGCAGAAATTTTGTGGCGTCGATCCATTAAAGTATGCAATATGCGTTATACGGTTCTGCTTTCTGATGGCGATTCAAAAACCTTTTCACATTTGAAGCAATTGAATGTATATGAAGGTTATGAAATTGAAAAAGAAGAGTGTGTAAACCATGTTGCAAAGAGACTTGGTACAGCGCTTCGAAATAAAGTGAAAGAACACAAAGTTAGAGGAGAAACATTGGGAGGCAAGCATAAAGGACATCTCACTGATGCATTGATATCAAGGCTCACAAATTATTATCGAAAAGCGATAACTTCTAATGCTCCTGATATCGATGCAATGAAAACCTCCATTTTTGCTTCACTTTACCATTGCTCATCAACAGATACCAAGCCCAAGCATTTCAAATGTCCACAAGGTGAAAGTTCTTGGTGCTTTTACAACCGAGCTAAAGCTCTTGGTCAAAAAGCTCCGAGTCATTCCAAAATGAAAGCTCCTCTCAATGATGAAATAGTCTCCAAAATCTTGCCTGTTTATCAGAGATTAGCTTGTGATGATTTGTTGAAGCGCTGTACCTCTGGGCAAACCCAAAATGCAAATGAAAGTTTGCATAGTGTTATCTGGCAGCTGTGCTCGAAAGATGTGTTTGTGTCAAAACGACGATTAGATATAGCAGCGACAAATGCCATAAGCCAATACAACATGGGAAGTGTTGCAGCCGCGTGCTTAAAAAATGATGCAGCCTATTTGAAAGTTGCAGAGAAAATTGATATTCGTCGCATCAATCAGAGTGTCAGACGACAGTCTTGTGTGTATAAGAAGGCTGCCAAAGAAAAGAAATACAGTAAAAAAAACTGCTGATAAAAAAATTAAAAAAACTGAAGGGGAAACATATAGTGCTGGGGCATTCTAATGCATGGAACATTTATATCTTTGAGCATTTCTGGAAAATATATTGCTTGTTTGTAAGCAGTGCAATGACAAAAAGAGTGTTATTCAGAACTTTTTACGAGCTTATAACTTTATTGAAACACACAATGGAATTCCTTCACTAAATGTTCAATAAGAATTCTGTAATTTCTTTTTACTGATAATAATACAATAGTTACAAAAAAAAAACATATAAATAATGCTGTTATGTGCTTTTTAAGGATGCTATCAAACTCTGAGTAATATTTAGTGCCATTTGCCCAAAATGAAATTTTTTTTCTCGATAAAACTTTGTACCCTTTTCTTCGCTACTTTAAAACCTGCACCTGCATTTCTTAATAATTTATCTAATATTTTTTTCACTGTTTCATATAAGAAGTTTAAATAAATTTTGGCACTACTTTTTGTGAAGCTATCCTTAAAAACAATTGTTAGAAGCTAATATCCTAGACACGTAATCAAATTTGCCGAAATCTTTGAGAATTGCTTTTTCATAGTAAAAATAAAGAATTATGCACCTGTTCTGATAATAATATAATAGTATTGACTATAAGAAGCATGTAAATAATATTATTATGCGTTTTAAGGATATCTTTACTCTTCGAGCCATATTTAGTACCTTTATACAAAAAAATGCCTTTTTCTCCGTAATTTTTTTTTGTTATTTTCCAACTTTAACTTGAAGGCCGCGTCTGAATTTTTGAGTAATCAACCTAAAACTTTTTGCATAGTTTTATATGACTATTAGAATTATTTTTTCGCATTACTTTTTATGAAACATGTATTAGGATTTTTTTAATACTGGTTTCATTGTAGTGAGAACCAAAGAATTTTGAACAAAATATGGTCGAAACTAAAAAAAAAAAAATTCCCAGAAACTATTAAAATTAAACTGTTACAGTTTGCCAATAAGGGTTTACATTGTCATTATGTGTCCCCATGCAAATTTTTGTGCTGTTTGGTTGAAATTCCAGACGCGAGGCTCAATTTTTATGTTTTTCATATTTTTCATATTTCACTATAATTTTGCAGTTTTTTTAGTCAAAATTATTTCTAATGAGCTTAAAATTTAAAATTTAGCATAAATACACAAAAGTAATTGTAAAAAAAGTCTAAGTTAAGTATAAAATTTAAAAAAATAAAATTTCATTTTAAAGGTCCCGTGTCCCCTTAAGCCGAATAATATGAAGTTTTGGTATGGACTATAAATAAGGTAAGGAAGTGAAAGATCTAAAACAATTCAGTTGAAAACGAATATTTATAGTAAACACTATCCCGTAAAATAAAATATTATCCTCTAAACCTGGAACACTTATCATAAATGTAAATATGAATTGGATGACAATGTACTGATTTGGTTACGAAACTAAGCCCGCACAATATCTTTTATTTGGGATGTATAACTTCATTATCCCTGCCCACCTAATGTTTTTTTTAATTTTCGTGCTAAACCGAAACAGCTAATTTATATAAAACGCAGCTGAATTGTTTAAGCCATTTTTGTAGAGTTGCGACACATAGTTTGTGTCCAAAACGATTTGATGCTTTGAACGTAGACTTTTAGCTTCGTAGATTAAGGGAAGGACAATTCCAGATGGGTATTAAGAGCAGCTATCTGCTTAACATGCGTCTAAGGCCGCGTTTACTCCAAAGTCTTCCACTAAGTTTTCCACAAGTTGCGGCAATTTTTTGCTTGTTCTACAAAATACAGCAACTTTTTCTGTCATCCACTTGTGGAGAGACAAATATTCCACTAAATTTCGATTTCCCGCAGAGTATCGGTAAATATCAAAGAAAGTTGACAACTAAAAGTGGAAGTTTTGTTGCTGCGCGCTTTGCGCTAGCAACTCGTAGGAAACTACTGGAGAACTGTTCCCTCTCCACGCGCCTCGGACGTAACAGGGCGTCAATTCTTTGGCAGCAAGTTCTCCACTTGTTGCTCTAAATTTAAGAAGAGCAACTTTCAGTTTTCTGCAAAAAATCTTTCATTTGTTGCTTTATAATGTGAGAAGAGCAACTTTTAGTTTTCTACAAACAATGTTTTGTCAACTTTTAGTTATCAACTTTGGTGTAAAAGCAGCTTTACGTTGCTTAACAATCTCTGAAATTACAGATGTTGAAAGAAACAGGGTTGCTACTAGTTTTGCAAGGTATTATGCGGAGATGTGATATAATATAGAAGTCACCGGACATCTTACAAATAAGTCTACTGTGACCCTTGACGACGGTGACCAAAGCGTTAATCATCCTAAACAGTAGTTTGAAACGAAGCGTAATATATAATTTCACGTCACGTAAAAATGTGTCTTCTTAATTTCCAGGTACGTGCACTAAACCAAAGGAAGTTGTTGCCACAACTTTGTCAAACAATTGAAATGAAATACACAGCTTTGTCAAACTATTCAAACTACTGAAATGAACTATTGTCAATTGTTGCAAGAAACACTGTCAACGTTGTTTAGACTTAAAATTGATTGGGGACATTAAGCATGTTTTAGTCGTGATAAGACTTATACGACACCGAAAATTGTGTCAAATTCCTAGATTGGAATAACAAAAACATGTTTAAAAAACATCTTTACACTCAACCAAAAACCGATGCTTTGTGTTTTCAGATTTTTCGCAGAGTGTTAATTTTGTAGGTATTCTATTAATGGTACTCTAATAGATCTATTCATTTTCTGCCTTAAGAATAGCAATATACCAAACATTTTCATCTTTCCAATTTCTGTTTTATGATTGTACATTTTATGTTTTACGCACATTTTAGTTTATTATCTCCAAAATGAGATATTATATGTTAGTCTCCTCCCTCTAAAACTTGACTTCTTGTAAAGGTAATTCCGCTAGTTGGAGGAGTTCTTCAAACTGTAGTCATTCCACTGTAGATAAATATATACAGGAATCAAAGTAATTAATGGTCCACACAAACAATTCATACTGTTTAACATGATCCCACCTTTTTGGCAAAGTCCTAAAAACCTAGTAATGTTTCAGCTAATTTTTATCATTCACATTATCTGTACATACATGTAACATTTGAACGACTTATATTTTTTTCTTAGAAATTTAAGCAGTGTTTTGTAGCAATAACAATAAGACATACAACCATAAATTTTCAAAAAAAAAAAAGGCGTGAATTTTGTTGACACAAGTCGTTCGTTTGACACAAGTGACGAATGCGCTTCCGTTGGAGGGACATGTACAGTTCAAATCAGAAGCGACCGCGAGATGGAACGGTGGTCACTTTTAGAGTAGACGGAGATTGAGAGAGACTTGGGACTCGGTGTGTGGCGTGGAACGATGAAAAGATATAAAAATGTCTTCATGTAGATTTTCATTTCGTGTTTAATGTTATGTCTGTGTAGTGTCTTAATAAACGTGTATTTGTGATAAAATATGAATGTCGTAATTGAAGCGGGAAAACCATATAACTTTACTGCGTGTAAGATTTTTTTTTTTTCTTACGTTGACACGTCTATGAATCAAGAATCAATTTGTACCGGTTTCAGCTCTTTCCCTCTCTCTATTTTTTGCTGATTAAGGTTCAGATTATGGTTTTAGTTGAAGTTCACAAAAAAAAAAATAAAACAAAAAATACGTTGACAGTTTTCACAGTAAGACAAATTACAAAAGTAGATTTTAAGGTATGTGAATACCTTCAGAGCACTTTCTTCAAATATATGAATTTTCAATTCAGAACACATGTTTTTAATTGAAATTGGACATAAAACTAATAATTTAAATGTATTTTCTATAAGTCTATCATTGACTTTGGAAATATTGGCAATTTTTTGTAAAATTTAAGCGAAAAATTGCGGTTATGGAAACCTTTTACTCAAAATTCTATTAAATATATTTCAATAATATTTATACAAGACATAAAGAACATCTTTATCTGTGTTATGAACTAAAAGATTTGCCATCGTTTGAAAAAAGATTTTGAAATATTGGATATTTTGTTTCAAACCTCACTTGAAAAAAAAATACTAACGGTATTTTTTTTTCAGAGAAAAGGTAATAAAAAAAATAAATACATACATATAGGTTAGATTTTAGTTCATAAATTAGATAGAACTGAAAGACAGAAACCAAAGGCACGTGTGGATCGCAAAAGAGAGAGCCTTTATTCAAAAATGCGTCGGGTATTTATACAGTTTGGTTGTTTCCAAGGTCACCCTATCAGATTACACTCGATACATTTGCATAAATGTTTGTGAAAGGGTTACAGTGAAAGTGAGATTACACTATTATTAACACTCGCCCTTAATCTCACATTTACACAACTTAAAGAACAAACATGAAAAACTAATACACTTTGAAACCAAAAAAAGACAATAATTCAGTGAATTTAGATTTAGGCAGTCCTTTTGTAAGCACATCAGCAATTTGTTTTTCAGTTGGTACATATTCAATTTTAATATTATTTTATTTTATTACTTCACGAAGGAATTTTAACTTTATGTCAATATGTTTTAACCTACCATTAAAATTTTCATTTTTAACACATTTAATAGAGGATTGATTGTCTTCAAATATAATAAGAGCATCTACATTTGTAATTTCAGTGGCAACTTTATACAACCATAACAATTCTTTAATACCTTTACACATGGCCAAAATTTCTGCCTCTGTTGAAGAGAGAGCCACACATTTCTGTTTTACACAGGACCAAAATATAGGCATATCACAAAATTTTATAATACAACCAGAAATTGGTTTTCTATTATTAGGGTCTGCCCCCCAATCAGCATCTACAAACATTTGCATATCACATTCCGACCTGTTGTTACTGTATAGAATTTTATAATTACTAGTACCCTTTAAATACCTTAAAACTCTCTTTAATCCCCTCCATCCCGCTTCAGTGGGATGTTCCTGAAGTTGACTAAAACAATTTACAGCAAATAAAATATCAGGTCTAGTAACGCAAGCTAAGTACAAAAGTGATCCTACCAGTTCCCGATAAGGTCCTGAAAAATTTTCTCCCGTTTCAAAACCAGCTACGGTAGCCTTAGCATCAATAGGCATAACACTAGGTTTACAATCTGACATATTAAACCTATGCAATAATTTCAAAATGTATGATTCTTGATCTAACAACAATATTCCAGTATTAAATTCTAATCTAATACCCAAAAACTCATTAGCATTTTCAAATTTTGACATTTTAAATTTGTCTGACAAAGTTGATATGACCCAATTAATTTCAGTTACATCATTACCGGCAACCAAACAGTCATCAACATACAAAGCTAAAATTATTTTCTTTTGATCAGTAAATCTAACAAATATACAAGGTTCATTTAACAGTTGCACAAAATTTAATTTAATAAGATATTCTGATAATTTCAAAAACCATTGACGTGGAGCTTGTTTTAAGCCATACAAGCTTTTATTTAACTTGCATTTACGTCCACTATTGTCATCATAACCTTTAGGTTGATCCATAAATATTTCTTCCAAAAGATCACCATTTAGAAAAGCAGTCTTTACATCCAAAACAAATACAATAAAATTCTCTTTTAATGATAATGCTAAAACCAATCTTAAAACAGACATACTAATGACAGGGGAATATGTGTCGGTATAATCAAACCCTTCAATTTGTGAGAAGCCCCTAGTCACTAATCTAGCTTTATATTTACCATTTCTCTTTTTGTTTAAGACCCACTTACAAGATATAGATTTCCTATCCAGGGGTAAATTTTCAAGTTCCCATACATCATTTGTTTTCATACTTAACATTACTTCATCAATTGCTTCTTTCCAGAGTGCCTGCTCATTGTTTGAAAGTGATGCAATGTCATCATAAGTTAAAGATTCATTAGCTAGCATAGCCCCATAGCATTCAGGATTAAGATACCTAACCGGTTCTTTGGATACCCTTGCAGATCTTCTAGGTTCTATTTGATCAGTTTTATCACATAAATATTCATCATTAGAACTTAAATCACTCGCATCCTCGGCTATTTCTACTTTATTAGTACTAGTTACGTTAGTTTCATTAAATTTTACATTTCTAGATACAGTAATTCTCTTAGTTTCAGGGTCCATTAATTTATAACCAACAGGAGAATAACCTACAAAAATCATTTTCTTACTTTTAGGGTCAAGTTTCTTTCTTTGTGAGGAATGTATTAACATATAAGTATCACACCCAAACACATGCATGTTGCTCAAATCCGGTTCTTTACCGTATTTCATGAAGTAAGGGGATAAAAACTCAGTAGAACTATTTGGTAACCTGTTTTCTATGTAAGCTGCAGTCAAAACTGCAAAACCCCAAAACTTTTCTGACAAGGAATATTCAAAAAGCATTGCCCGCCCTTTATCAAACAAGGTTCTATTTGCCCTTTCTGCAACCCCATTTAATGCAGGGGTATAAGGAGGAGAAGGTTCAATTAAAACACCAGTATCCTTAGCATACACAGATAATTCCTTACACAAATATTCTTTAGCATTATCACATCGTACATTTTTCACAGTAGGGTTCAATTTAAGAAAACATTTTAACTCTTCAATTACTTCACTTTTACTTTTTAACAATCTTATTTCCGTAAATCTACTAAAATCATCAATTAAAGTCATAAAATACTTCTCACCTCTAAAGGTTTCTGGAGTTACAGGTCCACATACGTCAGTATGAATCCGCCTTAAAGGCTCCGATTCTCTTTTCCTCGGTCTTTTACCGATCGGAGTGGCAGTCTGTTTGGCTAGGGGCACACGTCACAAAAGTCCTTCGGACTTGGTAGTCCCATTCTTAGAAGGACATCATCGCCAGGGTGCCCCAGCCTTCTATGCCACAAGTCAGATGCCAAATAAACACTGCCATTAACTGGTACAAAATCAGCAATGTATAGTCCTGAGGCACTTTTGTGCCCCAAAACAAAATCATCTGTGTCCTCTTGGATGAGTGTAACAGTACTATCTTTAAACTCTACAGTAAATCCAGCACTTTCAATTCTCTGAACGGAAATGAGCTGTCCATTGAGTTCTGGTATAAAAAGAACATCTTTCAAAGTTACTTCCTTACCATAAGAAGTAGTCCCTGTAATGCTACCTACACCTTCAATTTTTAGGTTTGAATCTTTTGAAGCACACTTGATCAGTCCACTAGATGATTTTAGTTCTGAAAACCAATCTCTCACAGAGCACATGTGAGAGGTCGCGCCGGAGTCTATTATAAAACAATCCTTGCCTGCATTCCCAGCAACAAACGACACAGCCGCCGCCAATTCTTCATTCAAAAAGTTATCCAACTCCTTTGCGGAGAAAACGGCCTTGACGCGCCTGGCCCAGAGTACGTAATTGGACCCATCCAAAGGAGCAATACCAAAGTTTAAATTCTGCTCCATCGCGTAAACAAAAGCACCGATCCCACACAAACACAAAATAACCACGCTCTGCTGAAAGACAGAAACCAAAGGCACGTGTGGATCGCAAAAGAGAGACTTTATTCAAAAATGCGTCGGGTATTTATACAGTTTGGTTGTTTCCAAGGTCACCCTATCAGATTACACTCGATACATTTGCATACATGTTTGTGAAAGGGTTACAGTGAAAGTGAGATTACACTATTATTAACAAGAACTGAATAAAACATTTCATCAAAATTTGAATTCAATATCTTTAAAAGATTTTCTTTAGTGATGTTTAACGTAGAGAAAAATATCGCAAAACAATTTCTCAGAAAACACATTTAAAGATTTTAATAGAACACGAAACATTTTGACTTCTGGTGTAGTAATTACACTATATCTTTGCTTCTAATTATCGTAAAAACAAAAACTAAGCATTTTTATAATCCTTAAGGTTTAAGCTATAAAATGAAAACATAAAAAAATAATTCGAAAACCTTCGCCAAAACAAGGATTTTTGGGTAGTCGCATACCTTAAAACGTCACATTTTTGCCATACAATATGCAATTATTCTCCTCAAAAAGCCCTTTAGACATTAAAGTGCTATACTACCTAATAATACGTCACATTTTCTTAAATAGTCTAGCATTAAAACAAATTTATTTTTTCAGAACTTTTGCAAACTTACAGATTAATGTCTACAGAGAACTCGATATGTTAAGCCAACTCTCAATGACAACTTGCGAATTAAATAAATAAACCACACGCTTGCTGCCTCAGATATTATATCTAAATTACAATAAGATTAGTGCTAAAGAACACTGATCTTCATAATAAGCAGTCAGATTTAAAGATTTTCCTCTTGAAAAAAAAAGTTTTTATTTTAAATTAAACTATATTCTCTTTAAATGAACAACATACAGAAATAAATAAACGTACAGAATGCGCTAACGAATTAATATTTACCTAGAATTTAGTCAAATCACAAAGAGCCATACAATATAAATTAAATAACTAATAACTACAATGGAATTAATGCAAAATAATAGCAACAATAACAGAACTAATAATAGCGCTAATAATAATTACAATAAAAATTTTAAATTCAAAAAATACGAAAAGCATTACAGATGAATAATTTACTTAGTAAAAGTACGAAGGCATGTACTAATTAACAAAACTAAGTAATCTAACATGATTTTTTAATAAATTGATTTTCCTTTTCTTTTTCCTTTGTAGAAATTCGCCAGATATGTCTTTTGTTGTCACATCTGCTTTGTCAAGACAAAAAATTCATTGCAGTAACTTGTAAACACCTGATACATACATACCAGCACAGAATATGTTCTTCCTAAAATTGAATTTTATTTTCTTAGGCGCTTTATCGCATTACTCAATTTTCTGGGCGGAATGGCAATTGATTATTTTCCACCTTCTCCCGAAGCTACTTTATCGCTTTCACAAAGGTATTATTAGAGAATTTTACAGTATTTAGCACCAAAAGTATACAAATGCGCTGCTTTTATTTTTCTCTCTAATGAATAAAGTTTTAAATGTCTTCTCTTTTAAATTTCTCTAATCTTGATTTTTTGTGTATAAATAAATAGTGAAAAAATATAGAGAGAAATTCTTAATTATTTTAGGAATCTCCTTTCATTTTCAAAAAAAAAAAAAAAATGCATTTGGTTTTTGACCGAAAGAACATGTTTTATATAGAAACTATTTCCTTAGTCGTTAACATTGAAATATTCATCAAAATTCATGCTTAGTCTGGGAAAAGCGAGAAGAAAAGTCAACCCTCCTGTCATCTTACCCGCCTAGCTGTTCGTCATCTTATTCCACTCCGCCATTTTCATTTTAAAGTTGTATATCAGTACCTTAGATTATCGTAAGAGCTTGAATCACACATGATTATTTGAATTAATAATTGCAGTTTGAGAATAATGATTAGAAGAACAAAAGCAACTTGCCGTGGTCGAGTAATTGCTTACGTTGTTTATGTCGAAAAATTACAAGCATACGCAAGAAAAACACATCTTGTTGGTTCTTGCTCGCAGAAAAATCTTTTCCAACATCCCTCGTCGTGAACTTTGATACTCATCACCTGAGTCTCTAAAAGTGTTTGAACGAATGCGCCAAGTTTTGTAAATGAATTGTAGAAATACCAAATTCCTCACTCTACCCTCTTTATCCTATGTGTTTTGAATTTAGTAAATGGACTTAGCACTGTGGATGCATCCTAGTTCAATCATGGAGAATATAATATTACTGTGCATTATATTTAGTAAAACGTGCCACATGTTTTCCTCGTATTTTCCTCATCATATATAATGATATAGGTTTGAATCTATTTACGTATTTACTACGTAAGAAACGAAATTGTATCGTAATATGTTTTTTAAATGCGTTTAAAAAGCAAATATTTATAATACTGTCTTGATACTGTCTGTACTATTAATGTCTTTAAAAAAAAAACTTGATTATTTATTGAAAAATTACTATGCGCGATGCATTTCTTTTCAAAGTTTAAGCATTCGACTTTTAAAATTGAGATGCTAAAAAGTAAAATTTAAGTCATGTTGCAATAAAGAATATATAGCAAAATTTTACTAATTTATAAGTAAAGATACTGGTTATGTATGTCACTTCGGGATTTTTTCCCTGTGATTTATGGTATCCAATTCTTATTGTTTTTTTTTTTGTTTTTGTTTTTTTTTATTTATAAGTTACGCTTTTATGCAGAACATTAGAATAAGAAAATACGATACAATAAATCGGATAAATGCTTTTAGGTATTCTTGTTTGTGTGCGTGTGTTATTTTACAACATACATAATGCAATTTATATCACTATTATAGAAGCTAATATTAGATAAAAGCTGCAGTTAAAAAACTACAAGTTGAAATTGTTTAATTTTTACAAGCACGGTTTGTGCCCTTTTTTATTGGTCCTAAGGAATATCAAGTGAGAAAATTTCATGTCATGTGCAAAGGTACTATAATATTAAAAAGAAAAATTGTATTTCTCTACTAATAATAATGCAGTAAGTATGTCTGTGTCCGGCGTAGGGCCAAGACCGTTGGGCGAAATTTCATGAAATTTGGCACGAAATTAGTTTGGAACAGGGGGGTATGCAACTCGGAGAATTTTTTCTGAAATTCGAATTAGTTCTTTTTTTATTCCAATTTATAGCTGAAAATTCCACAAAATAGTCATTTTCTATCGGAAGGAATTATCGTATCTTTTCGAGCTTGATACCATTGAAAAGCTCGTAAAAAATGTCCCAGAAAGAGTTTTACTAAAATTAGAAGCCTCTAAATTAACTAGAAAAGAAGTTATAAGAGTTTTTCTCTGTAGTTTGAAATTATTTTTTCACGGTAATTAACATTAATTTTATTTCATCCAGATGAGTAATAGGCGCGAGCACTTTAGTTTTATTTGAATTGTTACCATGCCGATTGGCTTATGATCCTTTTTTTTTTAAACGAATTAAAATTTATTTCCAGAAGATTTTAGCATTTTGAGGAGCAGCCGATTTTTAATTGATTTCTCTTTTTTTTTTTTTTTTTTTGGATTTTGACTATCCTCATTTTAAACGAATTAAACTTTATTTCCTGCGTCTCACAGGCAATCGATAGCTTTATTTTGATTTCCTTATTTAGACATGCATTTTACGGAATCGTTTTCCATACTGCACAATGGTTTTTTAAAGAAATGTTATCCTTTATAGCGATTTTTGATATTCCAACTTATTATTACTATTTATTTTTTTATTTTTTTTCCTCCAGTGAATTAGCTCATATGTTTTTTTTCCTATTTGAGCTCGGATGAATGTCCCCCCCCCCCCCCCCGCATTCAAAGCTTTGCTTGCTGCTGTTTGTTTCTGCAAATTGCAAAATTTCGTATTTCTGCTTTAAACTCAATGAATAATAGATAAAAATTAATTATACTGAAAATTTATTTATTAAAACTATTCTAATGGATTATAATCGTCCTTTTTGTGTGGGTACTTGAACTAAACAAACGAAGTGCGTTTTTTTAATATTTTCTCTTTCGTTTCTTCCTTCCTTTTTTCTTTCTTTCTTTCTTGTGCGTGTTTTGTAAAAGCAAATGCATGTGTGAGAATCGCTGGTTGATTGCCGTGAGCGGCTAATTTTTCATTAAGTGGAATGAAACATAATTTACACATAAAAAAGTTATCACTATATACACAATGGCAAACCGACTGGTCTTTTCTTTTTTTAGCACTGGCATAGCAGTGCGGGTACCGCTAGTTAATAATATAATGCAATGGCTTCTTGTATACGAGATTCATAATTATGCTTTTAATTGTACGTGGGGACGTTCAATTGCTATTGTATGGTCAGTAGCCACAAAATTGCACTATATAACAAATCTACAGAATTCGGAAAAAACTTCGCAAGGGGAATATAAACTTCCGTATCGTAAGCATTTCATTTTGCATTTGTATTTTCACCTGGGAAATAGAAGATGTGCTTCTCAGAGGAATATACCGTGGTCATTACGAAACTATGTTCATGAAAATAGAAATCCATCACACCAAGTAGAGAATCTCAGGTGTATCATTAAACAATGTGTCTTTTGCTCTGTTAATGAGAGTTGTTCTCTTTAGTTTACGTATAACATTAGTATAAGAGTTGAATCACGGAACTTCTAATGTTTCTGAAAGGCGCTCGATGTATTTAACCAATCTCTAGTTAGCAGTTCTTCTAGCATTTAAAAGTCTCAGCTTGTTTAAATATTCAAAATTTGTTTTGTTTTATTGTTAAGGAATTATTTAACGTTATCTGAAAAATTACTTGCCATGCTATATCCACCTGGCTGTCCCATGCTTTTTGGTTTCAATGCGTTTCAGTTTTGTATTATAAGGATATTCTGTGATATAAAGATATTCAGTTTTGTGATGTAAGGATATTCATTTCTTTGATATAAGGATATTTATACTATATGGTACGGATGCGTATAAAATAAGCTTTCATCTTGCTGAATACTTGTACTGCATATAATCGAATGAGATCTTAACTTTCTTGAGAAAAGCAATAAAGCTCCTACATACAAATTTTATGTATATTGCTCTTTTAGATAAGTACAAGGGTAAGTTGAAAAATAATTGATGACGAGGAGCATGATAGCTAAATAATAGTGTTAAATAATTTTCGAAACGAAAGGGATATATTATACCAGAGTGCTATCCAGAGAATTTCCTACAGCACCCAGGCTTGAGGTTGTTGCTATTTTGAAAAAAATTTAAAAAAAAACTGTAAACACTTTTCTAAAATTTTGAAATGTTGTACTTGAAATGGAAATAAATCTAATATTTGCTGCCTTTCAATTGTCTGAGCACTTCGAAGTTTTTTAAAAAATATTTTGCATCTGAGTATTTCTCTTATACTTAATGCATTATTTTTCAGTTTTCAAGAGTTCATTGAGGAGAATGCAATGCTCTGAAAGGCAAATATTGATAGGGGGAAATGTACCTTTAAATTCAAAAATATATTTTTTAAAGAGCAATAAAATTTATTCTGTGGAGCTGAAATTGATAATGGTTGATTATACATCATCTGTATTCAAAATAACACAAACACTTAATGCAGTATTTAAGGCAGATAAAAAATATACGATGAATTTGAATTTTTGCTACATCCAAACTTTATTTAAATTGGCACAACTATACAGTCGAGAAGACCGTGGCAATTTTTCCAGCTTTTTCCATATATATATATATATATATATATATATGAACTTTTATTTTCTTATATTCTCGGAAAGAGAGGATATCACTGCATTACCTGTGCCTTTACAATATGGCACGATTCCAAAAAAACTACGTACAATTTTTGTCAGATTGCTAAGTCTTATCATGTGAATTTGTAAAAAAAAAAAAGGCCTCGTATAGGGGAAAGTTTTTTTTGAATACTGAAAATGTACTGGATAAAAATGTCTAACAATATCTTTAAACACAGAAAAAAAAATCTTTCTTGTTACTTAATGCGTATATATACTTTGATATATTTTAAATTCAAAAGGCATAATCCCATTACAAAGATAAACTAAGTAAATATGGAATATGCATGCCACTTAATGGTGTTTCAAAACCAATCTTACACATAGTTTTGAGTACAAGTCGACATCATTGCTTCAATCACATTGCTTCAAAATATTTAAACTCAGGCAAATTTTTAAACGAAACTTGTGTTGGAATATGTGCACAGTGTGCAGATGGAAAACAAGTCCGCCGCCTTGTGGATAATGCTTCACTACCTCGAAGAGTAGCAATGTAAGTTATTTGCAAAGTAAATGCATATTAAGAAAAAGCAAACTCTTCAGGCGAATTAAGAATTTGCAAAGAAAAAGCATAAAATAAATTACCCTATTTTAGTTCATGCATTGCCAAAATAGTAAGGTTTGTGTGTTTAATTTTAATTCTAAGCAATACTTGAAATTTTACTCACCAAGTTTTAGTTGAGCAGGCAAGAATTTTTACTCAATTTATGTTTTGCTTGATCAGGCAAAATATTTTACTCACCAAATTTTGCTTGGTGAAGCAAGAAATTTTACTCATCAAGTTTTGCAAGGTCAAGTAAGACGTTTTACTCACCAAGTCGTGCTTGAAATTTTACTCACCATTTTTAAAACTTAATAAAACAAAATGTGCGCCGGTCAACTCGATTTTTGTTTCACAGTTCCATTCAGTGCAATGAAGAATTTATGCCTTATCAGTACTTCATATTAATTTCATTCATTGCATACGATAGGGGGAACGTTAGAGTCATTCAATTATCATAATGGATCTGTACCCTTGTAGCTACTATTTTGCTGACAAATTATACCTTCGTAGCAAAGTTGTAAAATCTTTAAAAACATATGTTTTCTGTAATGATCTAAAGGTTCAAAGTCCATATTTTTGCTATTTTTTCACAAGAATAGTTAAATCTAACATAAAACATTAAACTTCGGTTCCATGTAAGGTCCCATGTACAGAAAACCTTTACTTAACTGCTGAACCTTTTTTAGTTTTCCTTCAAAATGACTATAGCTAAAACTTTAGCTCTTGCCTTTTTTTATTCAGTGCTAATTATGTATCTTAACATCAAATGAAATAATTAGTAGATAATATCAAAGTATCACAATAACTGACCATTTAGGAGTTATGTTAATAACACCTTTCTCAAAGCTCATTTCATCGATCACGTTGATATTCTTTCACATAAGAATGATTGGTCATATCGTGTGCTTAGTTTAGCTTAGAAGTCACAATCCCTTTATATGCATCGAATATGTTATTCATACTTTGCGTTGCATTTCATTGCTGGGTTTCTCGTATGCAGATGATACGATTATGATACCTAGTTGAAGATCGCTTTATATGTGGCACTGTTAGATCGTTGAGTCTCCACATGATAAAAACACAATTTCAGATAAAACGTACAAAATGCGGCTTTAATATTAGTCTATTTCTACGCATTTCACATCGACGTACTTTATTCTATTTCTATTAGGTGTTACTATTTGTAAAAAATGGCGCAATTTATAATCAAATAAAACTAAATTAAAACATAAAAAATCATTTTTGAATCCTACAATTATTAAACTATATTTCTTACCAACAAAAATTCCGAATGATAATTTTTTTGTCAGATTTACCATACACGGAGATCGACGAATTATTATTATTTTCATTATTATAATATATATATATATATATATTTCCCAGTGACAAATGTGCAATTATGTTTCCAAGAAATAGTGCTGGTTATTGGGGGGGGGGGGGAGTGCCAATGTGTGATATACCTTATGTTATCTGTGGATCAACTGGTTGCACCACTAAAATTCTTGTTTTATTCGAATTATTTCCAACTAGCTCTTTAAGCTTGTAGTTTTCTTTGAATTTATTCAGCTTACATTTGATTATATTTCGTAGCAGTCTCTCAAATATTAAGGAAATAAGAACGAACTTTTTGAAGAATATGTACATCAAAAGTAAAAACGTAGAAGGTTACTGTTAAATAAAGATAACTGATTTGTTAGTTTCTCGAAATTAAGTTCTTGGCTAATTACCGAATGTTCTGCTGCATGAGTTACACTCTTGAATTTGATAATTTTCAGGTTAAAAAAGCCAAACTTCAAAGTATAATTTAAAAAAAACTTTTTTCACGCATTGATTTTGTTTTTATGTTTGTAATTTTGAGTTAAAACAAATGCTTAGTGCATAAGGATAGCCGGGAAACTTCTTTTTTTCCCTTACGCCCAGGTTTTTTTTTCTGGCTTAAAACTATTGTAATTTCTTTTAAAAAAAGGCAAAATTAATAAAAGTTTTCTCAAAAACACCTTTTAAAAAAAGTAATGTTTTTTAAGTTTTGAAGCTTAGTTTTTTTAAAACAGAAAATTATCAATTTTCAAGGGTGTGGCTTTTTTTACCGGAAAATACGGTGATTAACTAAGAAATTAATTTCAAGAAAATAACTTATTAGTCATAAGTCATCCTCTTTTTAATAGTCATCAACGTTTTACTTTTGGCCGTACATATTCTTTTAAAATTAGTTCATTTTTCCCTTACATTTGAGTCAATCCATCGAAATCAGGAAAAAATATAATTCATAACTAACACTTTTACAGTGTAGTTGGATATCATTCGAATAAAAAAAAAAATTAGCTGCTCCATCTATCGATTTGCAGAGAAACTAGGGTATATCACTCACTGGGAGAATACCTGCTGTTGACTGGAGTTTATTGAGGAAGAGCTTGCTTTATCGTGCCAAAAGAAAGCACCGGTTCTGCAATGTTCATTTCTCAAAATTTCTATTTTTTTTTTTTTTTACATTGACTAAATAGTTTTAAATTTTCTTTTAAAGAACCACTACGTTCCGTAATAAAAGTAATTTAAGTTTTACATGAAAAATAATTTTTCAAATCTACTTCACAATTTGTTTCGCTTTTGATTGTTATTTATGCTCATTCAAAAATATGTTACGCATTCAAAATATAAGTGTAATAATTATACTAACCGTTAATAAGAAGGAGGCTAATCTAGGGACATAAATTACGACAGATTTTTTTTTTTCAAATCTGGCGTTAGTTTATTTTTAAATATTATTTTCTGATTATTTGTTTACTGTTCAGTTACACATACATGACTAATTATTTCAATTCTATTGACATAAATAAATTATTGAAACGAAATTATTTAATCAACAGCAGTGATTGGTTTCCTAATCTATGGTAGTTGACGATAATGTATAACCCTTTTTCGTTATTGATATTTTACCGATTTTTTACCGACTTCATTATTGATATTTTACCGATTTTTTACCGACTTCATTATTGATATTTTACCGATATTTTTACGATTGATATATATTTATTAGTTGGTTTTGACTCTGTTTTTTTTCATAAAAAATTGCACATAATTACCAATCATTTGCTACATAAAAGACGAGAAACTAAGCAAAAAAACGTTATTTTAGCTTAACCCTTTAAAGCAGGGGTCTCCAAACTACGGCCCGAGGGCCACATCCGGCCCGCGGACAGATTTTGTCCGGCCCGCGGAGAGCTAGCATACTTGAAAGAAAACTCCTTCTAGAGAACATATTTATTTTTTATAGCAAATTAAATTAAGTTTACTGAAGTAATCTATTTTTATGTTGAATAATTATTAATATGACATCTACATTGATATGGTCATGGGCTAACTACTCATAACATTGTTGTAGATTATTATTTACTAACTAACAAATTATTGAAATGAATCCAACTAACATTTTATACATTTTAAATGAAAAGATAACTTATAACAAGCATAACGACATATGAAATACTAATGAGATTTATGTAATTGAGATTTTCCACTGACAATAGTTTGTAGTTGTGGACTAATTTTACTTGTACCAATTATTAAAAGAGATTTAAGATGCTCATCAGTTAATTTAGATCTGTAAACATTTTTTGTGTACTTCATTTTGGAAAAGGTCTTCTCACACAAATAAGTAGTACCAAAAACAGAAAACAGCCCACGAGCAAATTATCAAATTGTGTCAGTGGAAGACACTTATAAAATTCCAACAAAGATAAGTTTTGATATTTGTTCTTAATTATATCACTGCACTGTAGATAAATCATTTCCATTTGAAGTTCCGGGGCTAGGGTTTCAATGTCAGTATCAAAAGGATTCTGAAAAATCTTAATTTGATTCGCAATGGCATCAAAGTCCGAGAAACGAGTATCAAAATTTATTTTCAAAGCACTCAAAGTTTCGATTGCAAAATCGATAGGAAACTCGGTCTCAGTGGTGTGGCTAAATATTTCACATGTTTTAAAATGTGAAAAACATTTACTTCGTAGTTGTGATTGAAACAGTATCAATTTCTTCCGGAATGATTTGATATTATTGTATAAATCAGGAAGATGCTGGTTTTCTCCTTGCAATCTCAAATTCAGTTCGTTCACATGTTTTGTCAAATCAACATAGAATGCTAACTTCCACAGCCATGCGTTGTTTTGCAATTCAGTAAGAGGGCGATGTTTTTCATTCAAAAAAAATTCGATCACTGCTCGAAGTTCAAAAAAGCGCTGAAGGACTTTCCCACAACTAAGCCAACGTACGGCAGTATGATAAGGTAAGTCATTTTCTCCAATCTCTTTAATAAATTGTACGAATTGTCGGTGATTCAGCCCAAAAGATCTGATAAAATTAACAGTTGATATGACTGGTTTCAGAACTTCAGACATATCCAAACATTTTCCGCACAAAGACTGTTGATGAATGATACAATGTAAGACTATTGGTTTTGAACCACCGTCATTTTCTACAGCCTTTGACACAAGAGCGACCACTCCTTTATCTTTCCCACTCATGTTTTTGCCTCCATCAGTTGTAATACATTTCAAGTTTTTCCATCGAAGGTTCTTTTGCTTAATGGCCATTTCAACTCCTTTAAAAATATCTGAACCAGTAGTTGTGCCATGAATACTATACATATCAAGAAGTTCTTCATGCACTTCATAGCTTTTATCTACTCCTCGAATATAAATCAACACCTGAGCAGTATCTGACACATCCGTTGACTCATCCAAGGCCAAAGAAAACCACTCAACATGTCCATTTTTGTTGAACAGTTGAGAGGATATATTTTCAGCGATGTCTTCTACCCTTCGAGCCACAGTGTTTGCTGAGATACTGACAGTTTTTAATAAATTTACCTTTTCAGGGCACATTTCTTCGGCTACTGCGATTATGCATTCTTTGACCATTTCTCCATCGGTGAATGGTTTTCCACGTTTTGCAATTTCAAGAGCCACACGAAAGCTGGCACGAGTTGCAGCCTCTTGTTCAGTTTTGAGTTTTGTAAATAAAGATTTCTGCGATTTCAATCCGCGCTTCATAGCTTCGAATTTTTCTGTCCGCAAACTTCCTGTATATTTTGAGTAATTTTGAAAATGTTTTGCTTCATAATGACGTTTAATGTTATATTCTTTGAGAACGGCTATGCTTTCATTGCAAATCAAACATAGCGCCTTGTTACTGGACTCAATTACGAAATACTGAATGTTCCACTGATCTTTGAATTTTCTGCATTCACTATCAATTTTTCGCTTCTTTTCCATTCTACTAAATCACACACAAAAGCAACAATTCAAATAAAAATATTGTTACAAAGATGTCTTAAACTTAAACACGCACAAACACGTTTTAAGGAGGTACGCACTATTTTATTTCACAGCAGTGTCATAGGAACTGACTTGTGGTTGCGCCACTAGCCTTCTTATATATTTCACTTACTGCCATCTAGAAGTGAGTGGAAGACACCAGAACTTTATCGAACCAACGAGATTATTCTGTAAGTGCTATTAGCGCCATCTGTTAGGGATAGAAGGTACTACCTATTTCTGCTTGTGTCCACCAGATGTCCTGTCACGTTACTCCTCATGGCTCGCTCGTACTCTACGACTAATCTAGAAATTACAGATAATGACAGGAAAATTAATAATATGCAGTGTTGCCGTTTTGCGGACTTTAGTTCGATTTGCAGCCTTTTTTAAACGTGGCGTACTTTTTCGGACTTTTTTTTTCATGTAAAAAAATACTCATTCGTTACTTAAGTACTCGTTAGGAACCGAAGTAACGATTACTGAAGAAAAAAGTAATCAATGATTACTTGTGTATTTCATTACTTTTGTAATCAATGATTACTATGGCGATACGATGCGGGTACCCCATTATAACGGATACCCATACGATACAGAAAATACATCAGCTTCCCCGTCGCTAATGGCATCTGGCAAAAAAGTAATCATATTTTACACCACTAGTGGACTGATTCAACTTTTTACCACCGGCAACAATTAATGATAATATGGTTTTGGCCCTTGGAATTTACTGGAGTAATCAATATGGCCCTAAGGCTGGAAAGTTTGGAGACCCCTGCTTTAAAGGGTCATTTTTTGTAATATTGGTATGTTAAAATATTTTTCAGATTTTGTTTTGTTTAAAAAAATAAATTCATATAGGGCAGTAAAAACGACTAGCATGATTTTTTGCACCCCCCCCCCTTTGAGGGGGATAGTTATATTATTTCAATATTGATGCATGTGGTGGTAAATATATTTCCCAGAGTCTTTGGGCAAGATTCTGCCAATCATAAAGAGTAAAATAGCTTACTATAAACATCTATAATTTGATGAATTTGGTGGAAAGCACACTTGCCACCACCTTAGAAAGGGTTAAACTAATAACAATACTATAGAAACATTGGTTAAAAGGAAATTAACGGTTTTTAGTAGTCTTGAAAAAATCTAGCATTTCGTAATATGATGCACTTAACGATAGTAAGTTCTTGAAAAGTTTAGTTATAGATTATGGGTGCCAATGCACTTTTATGTCTCACGATGAGAAAATATTTCTACTCTTCGTCTTAATCTAAATTGGGGGAAAAAGTAATTTTTTTTTAATCTTAATTTATATAATATCGTAATTGCACTTTTCGTGATATACGATTTCAAAAAATATGCTTAATTACTTAGAATATTTAAAGATGAAGATGAATTTGAAAGGACGAAATTAGCACTGGTTTAATTATTTTTATTGACAGCGGCGTTTTACGGCCCGCTCTTATTGCACTTTCATAGCTTTCTCTATCTGGCATTCATTTCCATCTGCAACAAAAGTCGCTTAAATAATTGAGAAAATTAATTCAGTATAAACATTTCGTTTAGGGAGCTAGACTTTATAGGATGGTTTCTTTTTTATTATCTTCTTTCTTAAAGAAACCGATAGGATTTTTAAAAAAAGAGTGATCAGTGAGACATTTACTTTTTCTTCCATTTTACTGTTTGTAAAACTAATTTAGACTAAATGTTCGTATTTTCAATTTAATGGATTTTGACATAAACAGAGGACTGCTCACATAACCAGGGACCACGGTATTTTTCGTGCGTTTTAAAGTTTATTGTTTTGCAAAGAATATTAAAGTAATACGACGCTTTACAGTTTGTAATTATGCACACTATTTTCAGTTAACTTCTGTATTGATCAGGCTTTAATTTCTCATTCCGTTTTGAAAAACAATAATATTAAATACTTAGAAATAACGAGAAATTACAGGTAAAGCTTCTTTGAAGTACCACGCAGCAGTTTTATCACGGTAGTGATAGGGTGGTTGCTTTTAAGAAACATTCATTATGATACTATTCCGAAGTAGTGGCGACCTCTGTGCATTAACTGAGTTAATTCTTTATGCCTAAAGAAGTCAAGGGTGGAAGTGTGCAATCTCCAATTGGTTGATTCAGCCTTTGAGCCCACTGTATTGTGATTCCTGTTAGCTGTGGAGAAACTTGCTTCGTAACTTTTGAACGAAAACTTTCGTAACTTAACAAATATGCTTGCTTCTTTCTTAGTAGTTGTACAGAGAGCGGGGAAGAAGAAATTCTATTGCAAAATTGTTACCAAGAGACTTTATCGAATGATTTTAAAGCAGTTCTTAAGTAATTTTCAGTTTTTTTTCCCCAGAGTATTTCGAAAACCTACTTCAAGTCAATATCGGTTTGTTTACGAAGTGAAATACTAAAAACGTCACAAAACACTTTTAAAGAGAGACCTAAAATTGATAACTTAAAAGTAAAACTTAACACATGAAGTTTTATATGGCACGTACTTTCTCTTTCTTTCTTTGTTTTTTATGTATTTATTTGATTTGCTGTGTTCTAAACATGTTGCTTTCATGTTCTTCTGCACTTATTGGTTTAATTTCTTGCCCAAAATATTCATTGGTCCACTTAACTTACAATATACTTTCTAAGTAATCAGCATAAAAGAAGTGGAAGTTTTAGAACCGAATTAAGTTTTTATCTACATATATTTTTTTTTTTTTACTTTCATCAGTGAATGTTTGGTCACATTTTGCTTTCATTTTCATCTTCAACCTTCCTCTTGAAAACATTACTCTAGAGCATGACTCCCCAAATTTTTATACTTACGTCAGGTCAATATTTTTCTTGTCGTTTCGCAAAACTTATTAAAAGTTTTGAAGACCACCTATGGAGTTTTTGCGACTCTTTCGGAGCAATTGTGTTCAAATGGGACTTCTTTTTACGCTTTATTATTGAACCGTCCAACCAATCATTTGTCAGAAGTTTCAATATGTTGTTTAAATGACTAATGTTTTGTTATTAAACTTATAGCAGCAGAAGATAATTTTATAAATAGCTATAATTAGTGTGCACTGCCAAACTTTTGAAATGAACTATGTTATATCCATTCTGAGCTTTAAAGAAATAAAGAACACACAACAAGGATTAAAATTTATATTCAATGGGCTGCAGAATGGGCTTCCGAGTTTGTGATAAGTTAATTTGATTCATCGTAAATGATTAAGTCGGCTTCAGGTCAAGAAAAATGTATGGAAAATTTAAAATAAGTAATTTATGTACAAATTTGTTTTTGTATTTTAAATACGTGAAACCGACTAACCGTAAGGTTGCTTAATGATTATTTTCTTAGTTGACACCATTGATCCAAAGATGTTAAAGCACATCAAGTTTACTTATGGGTTTTTTTTTTTTGGGGAAATGTCGATAATCTAATCTCACTTTTACATGAGTTTCACCGCGTATTCAGTACTAGCGGTACCCGCACGGCCACGACCGTTGTTATAAAGTGACCAGACGGGAAAAGACCAGCTGGTTCGCCATTATATGTACACGGGGAACTTTTTCTTATGTGTATATTATGTTGTTTTATTAAGATGTATGGCCTGTCACAGAATTAAAAATTAGCCGCAAACGACAATCAACCGGCTTTCCTACATATTTAAGCAACTTCTTGTTTTTTTTTTTTTGAGAAAAACATGAAAGTTTTAAAAAATATATAAAAGGAAAGTCTAAGTAATATATATTTTATATCTTTATCTATAATTTATTCACAGTAAGACAAAAAGACGAAATTTTGTTTATTGCAGATACTAACGGCGTCATACAAAACTTCAATCATCCGTGCTCATTTTATCCGTGCTTAAGTTGTCAAAAGACATACATATAAGTTAATTTACTGGAGGCAAAAAATATATTTGAATAAATATATGAATAGTAATAATACTTTAGAAAGACTAAAATTGCTACAAAAGATAACATTTCATAAAAACCCTTGTAAAGTGTGGAAAACAGTGACGTAAAATAACTGTTAAAAAAAGAAAATCCAAATGAAGCTATAGATCGCTAGTGTGATGCGGGAAATAAGTTTTAGATGGTTTAAAAATAAAGAAAAATCAAAAGCCAAAAAGAGAAAAAAGATAAATTAAGACTAGGCACGCCTCATAATGCTAAAAATATCATGAAGATAATTTTATTTATCAAATATGCATGTAGAAAAAATGGTAACGATTCAACTGTAATAAAAATAAAGCGCTGTATCCATCGTCTGAGAAAAATAAGATTAACGTTAATTTCCAAAAAAAAAAAAAATATATTTCCAACTACTGCAAGAAACGCTTATAATTTATTTTCTGGTTAAATTAGAGCAAAACTCCTTCCGGTTTTTTTAGGTACCAACTTTTTTACAGGCTTCCAAGGTTCCAAGCTCAAAACGATACGGTTATTTCTTCGTACCTTTTTATGCAATTTTCGGTTATAAATTGGAATAAGAAAGAGAACAAACTTGAATTTCAGAAAAAACTCTACTAGGTGCACACCCCAATATTGCGAAGTAATTTCGTGTCAAGTTCCATGAACATCGGCCGAACGGTCTTGGCCCAACACCGGACAAATATACATACACATACTTGCTGCTTTATTATTAGTAGAGATAAACACTCTTGGAAAAAAAGGATATCCTTGAGTGTAAAGAAGATATATTTATCGTACACTTTTGTGGTTTCAGCAAGATATGGACAAGGCGCCCACTACCAGAGCTTCAGTTGCAGTTTGTCCCGTTCTGTTTCCAAAGGCACACAATGAAAGGATGTTGATTAAATCTCTTATACTTATTTCGTATTGACGTGACAATATTGTCATAAAAACCAAGTTACATATATTGTGGGAAAATGGTTCTTTTGAGGCGACTGAGCATGTAAAAACACAATATATTTATCATACTTTTAGAACGGTAAATTAAAATTTATAAACGACTAAAAATTGTCACCGAAAATACATCTTTTTATTATTTTTTTGTATTATATTCATTTAAAATCATTTTGAAATCGTATTATTCATACTATTTATAATAATGAATTAAATTTAAAAAGTTAACTCAGAAAAACAAGCTATTGAACGTATAAATGTTAAATATTCTGAATGAAAATTTTCCAGTCCTTTTATGTCATCCTTAAAGTTTCCTGCTCTTTTACATGCGTACTACCGAATTTCTATCTGAAATATGTTCTACAATGATTTTTATTAATTATCCAAAACATTTAATATCCAGTTTTTTTATTCAAATAAAAAATTGAGCTTCCCATTTATTGTTCTTTTTTCTTCCAAAAGTACAAATTAAAGAATTAAATGTTTGTGTATACCAAAACCTGTCAAGTTATAAATGAAAAGTCATCGTTTATTACGAAGAGCATCGTTGAGGCGCAACAGCACAACTCTTATTAGTGATGCTTGTAGCTTTTTTTCTTTTTATTCAGATCCTGATTTCTTGGCAGAGGTTTTACGAATGATTTATTTTTAAAACTCTTAAATTGTCAGTAATTAATGTTTAAAGTTTAAATCGGTCACAATGGTGATCCAATTTAATAAACATTTTCTGAATATTGCAAAGAAACAAATGCTCTCTTTCTTATGAATTTAGTACACGCAAGAAAACACACACGCGTGTTCTATGTATATATATATATATATATATATAATTTACTGAAACAGCAGTAAATGTATTATGTTATTTTGTATCAATGTGTATTTTCAACATAAATGTAATTCCCACTATGGAAATTACATGCTTCAAATACGAAAAATAGTTGTGAAGCTAATAATCCCTGGATTGGATTTTAACGTTAGGAACGCCGAAAATGTATTCCTCACCGCCAATAATAGTTCCAGATTTCGATTTTTTGTGCAATATAAGTGTATGAATATTAGAGGGACATACAATTTTTATTTCTTAATGTAGAATTTTTTTTTTAATTTACATTTCTTGATGAGAGAAATATGAATAATATGAAAACAACTTTCGTTTCTGGAAGTCTGTTCGTTTTTTGCGGGAAATGTTTTTGCATATTTCATCCAAATTTTCTAGGAATACACTGCAGATTGTCATCAGATTCCGTATTTTTTCTTAATGCTGCTCCCCCATATTAACATTTTCTAAAAAAGAGAAATCCACCACCATACGTGTTTTAACTTACAACGTATTTCTTGGAAAGTTCCCTTTTTTAAATTTAATACTTTTCAAAGTGCAATTTAGTTGCGTGAAATATTTATTTTTATCAAATAACAGAAAATAATTAAACAATGTAATTAAAGAACAACACGTTTTGATATATCCCGCATTATAAAGAGAAATATATGAGCTTCTTTAGTATTCAGTAATATAAAAAATGAAAGAAAATGCGAAACAGTTTCGCTTCTTTCACTTTAGATGAAACGAAAACAATTTTGTTTCTAGATAATATTAATTTCATTTTTAGAAAAACTAGCATTAAATATTCATAGTGGCTTGCAAAAAATTTCAAACTAAAACTATCACGTACTTAGCAAATATTCTTATGCAATTTTATCTTAAGGAAAAATTAGAAAACACAGCAATGTTTGCATTTAATTGCTTGCTATTATATTCTAAGCCCACAACTTCCACGTTACTTAACATTTGAAAGTAGAAAAATAATTTATAAGAGACAACTTTACTTAAGTTTTAGTAAAAGTCTCCGTAAGCAGAGTTAAAAATGATGTTATACATTTTGCCGTTTTTCTGCTTAAATGATCGAAGATAAAACATCACGCATATTCAATAAATATGCACGATAATTTACTTGATTGCTTCTAATATTTAACTGTTTTTCAAATATCGAAATCTTTGAGAATATATTTTGATACAGCAGTACCGTATGCTTTATGAAGTATTTCCCAGAAAACTTTAGAAAAGGTGCATGGAAATATCGTAAATGTTAACGTAATTAATTCTTGAATTAAAGTTATTGTAGTGAACAAAAAAACTGTTTTCACGCGGATAAAAGACAAGTTTGATGCTATTATAACTTTACTAGTTTCGTATTCCCTGATACCTAACTGCGTAAATATTTTAAGTAAAGTCGCTACAGTCAGAGGTTAATGCATTTTTGCAGACTACGTTTTTCTTAATGCTGCTCCCCCATATTAACATTTTCTAAAAAAGAGAAATCCACCACCATACGTGTTTTAACTTACAACGTATTTCTTGGAAAGTTCCCTTTTTTAAATTTAATACTTTTCAAAGTGCAATTTAGTTGCGTGAAGTATTTATTTTTATCAAATAACAGAAAATAATTAAACAATGTAATTAAAGAACAACACGTTTTGATATATCCCGCATTATAAAGAGAAATATATGAGCTTCTTTAGTATTCAGTAATATAAGAAATTAAAGAAAATGCGAAACAGTTTCGCTTCTTTCACTTTAGATGAAACGAAAACAATTTTGTTTCTAGATAATATTAATTTCATTTTTAGAAAAACTAGCATTAAATATTCATAGTGGCTTGCAAAAAATTTCAAACTAAAACTATCACGTACTTAGCAAATATTCTTATGCAATTTTATCTTAAGGAAAAATTAGAAAACACAGCAATGTTTGCATTTAATTGCTTGCTATTATATTCTAAGCCCACAACTTCTACGTTACTTAACATTTGAAAGTAGAAAAATAATTTATAAGAGACAACTTTACTTAAGTTTTAGTAAAAGTCTCCGTAAGCAGAGTTAAAAATGATGTTATACATTTTGCCCTTTTTCTGCTTAAATGATCGAAGATAAAACATCACGTATATTCAATAAATATGCACGATAATTTAATTGATTGCTCCTAATGTTTAACTGTTTTTCAAATATCGAAATCTTTGAGAATATCTTTTGATACAGCAGTACCGTATGCTTTATGAAGTATTTCCCCGAAAACTTTAGAAAAGGTGCATGGAAATATCGTAAATGTTAACGTAATTAATTCTTGAATTAAAGTTATTGTAGTGAACAAAAAAACTGTTTTCACGCGGATAAAAGACAAGTTTGATGCTATTATAACTTTACTAGTTTCGTATTCCCTGATACCTAACTGCGTAAATATTTTAAGTAAAGTCGCTACAGTCAGAGGTTAATGCATTTTTGCAGACTACGTTTTTCAAAAAATATGATTTCATCCACTAAATTTGAACCATTAGATTGGTTCTTAGTTTCCCATTCATAGTGAAATTACACCATTATAATGGTTCAACTTAGCACCAAATGTTGGTTGCAGCAAAATTTCACCATTTTTTGTGAAAGGTGTAACTAGAATATTTTACAGTGTAGGAATTCAAATTTAAGAAAACTTAACATTGTATTCCCTTTTAATTCAATGTAAAATCCTCAATGCAGTATTATTATTAAACATGAAATGTATCCAATTGCAATGTTCAAATATTTAAGTATGGAATATGATGTACTTTTGAAAACTAATTTCCCAAACTATTTTAGATATAATACTTCAAAACGAAGGAGTTACTTTGATACATAAGTGATTTTGACGCAACTATGAGTACAAATAATTGCCGTTAACAAAATGTATGTTCATTCATTTTTGTCATTGAGGTTATTCTTCTGCTGAAAAGTTAATGTTACTTCTAATGAACAAAATTGCTACAAGGGATGATGAATACTTAATTGCTAACATAAAGTTTAAAATGCAGTGGTATTGAGTACAACTAATTAGCTTTAGACTAGAACATGATCCTAAATCTGCAGAAAGCAATATTTTATGAAACATTTTCGTTCTTAATGATGGAATTAGTTTTGATCATCAAGGTTTGTTACCAGACGAAAAACGCTGACTTTATACTTTAGTAAACCAATTTATTTTGGAATTTGAGTAATACTGCAAATACGTTATGCGGCGTTACCGAAGGTGAATAAATTATTGCTAACTATGATTTTCTGAACAAAATTAATTTTTTTGGACTATATTGTAAAATTTGTTCCTGCTTGTGATGCAGATTTCATTCTTAGCATCACGAGCAGCAAATAATTATGCAGTGTAATTCAATAAAAGTGATATTCTTTTCATAAAAATAACTAAAAATAATTTTCTTCTGCTTGTAAACGTCATTGAAATAGCTCCTAATGTAAGGTAAAGCTAGGAGAGTCTGCGCACAATTGGAAAAATAATTTTAAAAAATCGCAGTATGACTTCGATGCATTTTTTTATGCATTTCCATTGATATTTCGTTGTTTTGCTTTAATTTAATGCAACAGCTGTAAAAAAAGCAAGAACACTAATTTGCGCAATCTGTCCTCACAGGGTAGGTGTGGTTGCGCACATGGGTACGAGAGATTGTTATTCATAAAAACTGCAATTAAATTGTTAGCAATAATATTTACACTAAAACTATGTTGTTGTAGGGTTTGTATAAACACATACAATTTTAATAGGAATAAATATTTTAACTCAACGATTACAGAATCGGAAAAAACTGTTTTAATTAAAGAAACAAAATAAAGAAGAAAGGAAGGTTTAAATTATAATTAATTTTATTCATTTTCAGTTTCAATGTCTTTTGTTTGTTAACCGAAGTTGTTGTCGTCCATAATCGGTATACTTATTGCTGTAAGTAGCGCACCCATCTGCTACAAAAGCACACTTAACCCATTAATGCCTACCGTCCCTTTTAGGGACAGTCTGAAAAGTACGTCTGAAGCACCCAAAAATAAACATTTCAACAAAAAATTGTTTTAATGTATTCCTAACGGGTTATTATAAGTTTAGGAATACATCAAAACATATTTTTGTTGAAATGCTTATTTTTGGGTTTTTCAGATGTACTTTTCAGACTGTCCCTACAAAGGAACGGTAGGCATTAATGTCACTGGTCGAAGTTGTCTCCTGGTACAGTTTCAGACATTCAGTACACTCATCCTCGTTGTCCTGTCTGACATGGTCCCAAAGATTCAGTATTTTGTCATTATTTTCTTCTGAGGTGGCTGATGACGAAAATGTTTCAAAATTCAAACATTTTGTCTTCTTTTCTTTCCTGCAAGTTTTTGGTTCCCACTTTTTCTGGAAGCATCCTACCTTCAGACGTTCGCTTCTTTTTTGTAGCTGCTTCTTTCTTAATTTTTCTCTCGAATATACGTGCGGGTCAGTAAAATTCGTTGCATTTTGTTTTCTTTTTAATTTTGACGTTATGAAACGGTTTGGAAAAATAGTTTATTAATAAGAATATTTGTATAAAACTAGCACATTATTAATTTATTAGCAACATTTCCCTCTAAGAAAAGAAATTTATTCACAAATTACTTTATTTGCACATTTAATTCCGAAACGTATATTTCATAACTTAAATCTTCAAAAGAAATAAAATCACACGAACTTGTTTTCAACGATTTATACGGTATAAAAAACCACAGTAACTTGAAAACACAAATTATAAAGTCACGACAACTTTACCTCTCGATATAGAACGATAGTCAAAATATTTAATTAATGCCTGTGAAAGAGACACCCGTGAGTTTCTTATGTAAAGAAATAACTTCAAAAATCAATTTAAAGTTTCAAAATATTCAAGTCTTAAAAATGTGTTGAGAGGGCATAAGTATTTTACATTTTATGTTTTAGTAAAAAATCAGAACGCCCCTTTTAATCCATTAATGCAGCGAATTTAATCGATTCATACATTTCACACGTAATTTGCAATTTATGCTGCATTCCCAATAAGCTATGGGTAATAATATAATTCGCAATCTCTCCTAGCATGAAAACAAACGGGAGAAACGCGCAATCTCTCCTAAGTACAAAACGCGCAAACTATCCTATTTCGGTAGGACAGATTGCGCGGACTTTTTCTTAAATATGGCTGCTTCTAGAAAGAAATGCTGGCCTTCCCACTGTTAGTCAAGCGACTTTTTGTAAGTGAAAACAATATAGAATATCGATGCTTAATCACAGACGTTCATCTCAATCAACTTGCACTCTCAAGTGGACATTCCACTATTGTTGTTGTACAAATGCATGGCGTTTGGTCGCGTACACCCTACTTCTCCCCCCCGAACTCGTAGGTGCGCAATCTCTCCTAGCTTTACCTTACATTGATTTACACAGTTAAATGAAGAAAAAAATATGTTGGAAAATTTAAGAATAATATAGTGTCGTAACATAAGCTTGGTATAATTCGATCAAGATCATAAAGACGCTGGAGTCGTGTTTCATAACACTGGACAACAATGAAAATGTATCTTAAATGAAAGTGTCGAAATATTTATTAAGTTAACTTGATAATCATGAATATAGCAATAAACAAGAAGTTCCGTCTAGAACTATACGAGCCTACTTTCCCGTATACACCAAATTCAAATTTATAATCTGGCAATCTCTTTCTCCTTTAGCTTTAGTTCTTATTTTTTTCAAATATACATTTTTCAACGGATAATACATATTCATTCACTCAATCATTCATTCTTTAATTTATTCAGTCATTCATTTATTCATTCATTCGTTTACTCATTCATGTGTTTATTCATTCATTTACTCATTCATGTATTTATTCACCCATTTATTTATTTTTTCATTTATTCACTCATTTATTCATTCTTTTCCTCATTCATTTATTCATTTATTCATTTATTCATTCTTTCACTCCTTCATTTATTCATTGAGAAATATCCTTAAAACTCCCGATAAAAACATTTCATAGGAAAATAGGCTCGTTGTTCTGGATGAACTTGCTATTTGTTCTTGTTCTACGTCATAAGAGCTTTCCGATAAAGTTTGTTCCAAGAAAATCGGTCCGTTAGATCAGGACTTATGTAGTATTGAAGTTTCCCCATAAGCGCTATGTTAATTTTTTGAACTGCTCAAAAATGAACAAAAACTTCAAATTAATATTTCCCGCCAAGAGCTTCCTCCAGTATGCTAGTTCATTTAAACGTGGATCTTGCACCCAGAGTTTACATCATTTGCTTCATTTTCGCCCATAGGCGCTAATGTTAAATTTTTTTGAACTGTTCAAAATTGAACGAAAAATTGTTCGAATCAGAAAGTAAAATATGAAAATGAGATGTCCTTGCTGAGATCTTTCGAATGCAAAAAGAATTTTCCGAATCGGACAATTCGTTCAAAAGTTATTAGGGAAAGACAGACCGACAGACACACATTTTCCCCATCTCAAAACCCTACTTTCAAATTTTTTATTTTTCAATCTTTATTTAATTACTTCAACTTTTTTGCTTTATTTTTAACGATATTTTCACGATACATTAAGAATTTTTTCATGCTTTATCCTTATTATTTTTACTTTTACGGGAAAGTAGGCTAAAAAGGGAATTTGGTTCTAGTTTTTTTGTTATATTGAGATATTACTTTGTATGATTGGGATAAAACAATACCCTAATAATGCAGGTACGTCTTGTCTAAAATTTATATTATAAAGAAATAAAGGTAGCAACATAAAGTATCAATATATACCAGTCTTACCAATACCTACAGTACATAATAATTTTGGCGTATACATATAAATGGCAATATAAATGTGCTTTAAAGTGGGGAGAAAACAATTTATTTACGTATACACACTACTTTGCTTCGTACACCTGCAGGAAAGGCAGTTTTACAAGATAGTCGATATTTAGAATTTGCTATTGAAATTTTGAAGGAAAGAGTCAAAAGATAATTTTAATTTTGTTAAATTGACTGTTCTGCAATGAAAGGAAAACATATTTTTTTCCTTTTCTTCCTGTTTACCTTAATAAAATTTACTAATCGGCAATCAGTCAAACCACTTCAAACGCTGTTGTAAATGTGTAGTTTCGCTTGTTTTTATCTATTAGTATGAATGCCAATATCCGGAAATGTCAAAAGCAAAACGAATGAATGGAAGCAGTTTGACAAAATGTTAGCCAGATGTATTTTCATCATGTCGTGAAACTCCAAGTAACATATGGCATATCATACTAGTCAAACGAAATTCCCAGTAGCTCATTTTAATAATAATGGTTAAAAACATATGGTGACTTAAAATAGACCTGTCAGAATGATGCAGTTAAATTTTTAGAAGGTATTACCAAAGTTCAAAGATCATTAATATAAATGTATATATAAAGAGCACAGGGAAGAAAAGCGAAATGTTCATCTTTCAAGTGTTCGAGAAAATCACGTTTGAAAGAACAAAAATTAGGATCTTTCGCATTTCTTCATTGTACAGTAAACTTTTGGGTGATTTTGGCATTGACCCTTCTACTTTCTTACTTGTTTAAATATAGTAACAATGTAATAGCGTTTGCACATTGAACTCAACTTGATATATGTGAGTGTGAGCTAGAGCGGGAGTTTAACTTGATACCTATATTAAGCGGACTAGTTTATATATAAATCGACAGTAAATAAATCGGGCTTATATATATATATATATATATATATATATATATTAGCCCAACTGTAACAAGATGAAACTAAAGAAATAAAATATCATATTAGAAGCTAACGTGATACTACACTAATTGGCTTCAAGACAATTTCCACCATTTTCTCCCTGAAACAAGTAAAAATGTTATTTTTATATCTTTGGCTTATGTATACTGAGGTTTGATGTCCCTACATGTAAGGAACAAATAAGATTATTCCCAACTGTCACTCAAAATTGATAACTTCTTTCTCAACGACAGCTGCTTGTAACAGCTGATTCCGTACTAAACAGCCACTGTTGAACTTATATCTGAGATAAAAACCAACCTCTTCGATGGGGCAAATAAGATTATTCGGATTATATTAAGATATCTTTTTTAGTAACATGACCCACAGATTTGTTTTCTAAGCTAAATAGAAAGAACAGGCGTAAAAACCTAAGGTCATAAAAGTTGTGACAATTTATTGTAATATATATCAGGATATAAATCAGGCCGTGGTAGCCTAGTGGTTAGGATTTTGGGCTTGCAACCGGAAGATTGGGTGCTCGATACCCGTAACGATGAAGACCCACCCTGTACATTTAGGGATACGTGCGTGTAAAAGCCGTGGACCCTGGAAGCCCAAGGCAGTTCCGGGAGTACCGGAGGGTGGAGAATTTCCTTTCCCTTCCTTCTTACGTCAAAAAAGGAAGGTGGCTTATTTGTCGTGGCGCCATCTTGTGAAATCCAAAAACAGAATGAGCCAAGCTGTACTTCCATCGTTATGGTGCTCATCTATAAGTGGTAGGTGCTCCCTTACTGCTTTAATTCCTGGTCGCTCTGTGAAGGTGAGCCGGATACCCGAGTGGCATTAGAAACAACAACACAACAGGATATAAATCAATTATATAATTTGAAATTGGCATTAGTAACCCTACTGTGAGAGTTCGGTGTCCATAAAATAGGCTCATTTTTATTTTTCATAGCGAAGCAAACGTTTAAATCCATAATGATAATGTCTCAAAACCAAGAGATGAGGAATTGAGCGACCTTTACTTGAACGCCGATGTTATTAAATAAATTAAAATATTAGTTATGCTCTTAATGCATCTAATAAATTTCTAAAGTGTTTTTGAAAACATAAAAAATTGAAGTAATGTACTAATGGTTGCTTAGTACCATTATGATTACTAGTAAACTACAGAATTAAGATGAAAAGCGTTATTGGTTTTTCATGAAAAACATTTTTGTGAAGTATATAAAAATGTAAAGTTAAATCATCCTTTTTGTCACGTAACTTGAGAAAAAGTGAAAATCAACATAGCTTACAAGTAAGTTACATTTAAAAAAACAATTTAGACAAGAAATAACGAAATTCCTTTCAATTAAGAATTTCAAACCTTTAAAGGAAGACATCATGTACACAAAGTAAAAAGGTATATACAATGTCTTACAAATAAACTTTATTTTATGCAGAATATGCATTAAAATGTAATCAATATTTTATAAGAAACATTGTCTTACTCCCAAATACTTAAAAGTCAAGACAAAAAAGTAACATTAAAATCGAAGAATAAATAGAAAAATTTATCATATTAGATACTATAATTTGCATAAAGTTAAAACCGTTATTCAAAAATTATAGATTGAATCAGACCACCGATCATTCACTCATTTAAATAAGTCAATTTTCTGATTTATGGTAAATGACGACAATCACCGATGATTGTCGACATTCTGTATTTTTGTGTATATCAACATTCACTCCATAATGACGACATTCACGGTAACATGTACATATATTTTTCGTAACTTTTTTTCGTTTATTAAAGCAATAAAGTAAACGCGCAATTAATTTTTAAAAAAATAAATTAAAATATAGAAGAATATGTGCCATTTGTTTCTATTTTTCACTGAAAAAGGATTTTATTTTTAATTTTATTTTATTTTCTTATAAAATTATAAAACAAAACAAATAAATCCACCTTTTTTGTATATGTTTTATGGGAGAAGTAGTTTTCAATAACATTTGATAGAAGCAACTCCGCTTGTTAGATAATAATTATTATATGATATTCGAATTTCCCCGTAGATTTCCCGCTCGTATTTGACATGTTAATTTACATGTAATCAATGTTTACACACATTTCTGATTAAGGGAGTAATTTCTACAGCTGTATATCATAAATAAAAACTCTATTTTTAAGGATAAATTACCGTAAATACTTGGATATTAATTTTAATAAAAGTTATAAAAGATATATTGCAAGTATTTTTGTTTCAAAATAAGTATGCGACTGGATGCACCGATGTCTATTTTTCCCGTGTAAATTTTTTTTTTCGTACTACAGTGACACAAATTTCTCATGAAAAGACACCGAAACTTTCTGCCATAATTGGAGTGTTGTATATTTTAGAAAATCCCATGTTTGTACAGGAACAAAGTGAAATTGAAACACAGGATTTATTCTTTCAAAATTTATGAATATTTCATGTAGCAGCGTTATGTACGAAGCACCAATATATTTTTCTCATTGTTTCTGAAGAATTTATAGCAAGCGTAACAAGAACCATTCATATATATGAGTCGGAATTGATATAGTATTTCCTACGCTTCCTGATAAAATATTTTTCTCTCCTTCTTTTTGTAATTAAATAAAAATACTTTTACTTTGCTGTAGTATAATTACTAAAATTATTGGTGATACACTTGTTTGAAATAAAACTTTTTTTTTCTCTCAAAAGCTCTTTCCTTTATAAATTTTTACGAGTCACCCTAAACTTTGCGCATGAGCAGAAATTGTAACACTTGTTGTTAATTTAAAGGTAAAAATACGCTTTCAAAAAAGACAAATGTTAACGTTGACCAACACTTTCAACATTGCAGAACTAAAATGATTAAATCTAGTTTTAAAAAAAGAAAGAAAAAAATTCTAAATTCGAAAGTTTACTTCCTCTGTACTATTTTAAAAGTCGCTTCTACTATTCTATGTGTCGCGTCGCTATGTTCTTTATATATCGAAAACACTTGTAGCCATGAAAGTTAACCAAAATCATTTTGAAACTCGGGAAAGGTGCACCTCGGAGCCGAAATATTTAAATTTCGTCTAAGAAATGTTTAAAAATATTTTAATTTCAAATTCTGCTAAGTCGATGTACGTATCACTTTCTTACAGCACAAGAACAAACTGATCGAATTACATAAAACGTGATATTACTAATTATAAACATGAGAGATAGCAGATGGCTTCTTTAAGTTTTTACCATGGGCACCGTTGCGGAAACCGCGGAGGTCAATGTGCCTAAATGCGACGCGATTTTCCACATTTGGGAAGTTTTTGTTAAGATTTATGGTATATCGGCTTGTAAGAAAATAAGGGTTAAATGCACTTGTTCTTTTGATGCTTGTGGTGAGGGGTGAGAGATAATTAGGTTAAGTTTTTGTGATCTCAAGTGGAAGGCAGAAAATGATCGTAAACCAAACTTAGCGTGGCATTAATTAATGTTTTAGAATAACCCAAGTTCAGATCCATGTCCAGCATCTAAGCTCCTGCGCAATAAAGTTTGGATCTTAACAGATTTTTGGTGGGATAGCACGTGGTCGGTCATGCGTATAATAAAACAAAAAAGAGTACCTGGAATTAGACTTCTTACATGGGATTTATTTTAAAACCTAAAACGGGATCTGACGATAGGGGTGAGGTGAGGCTGCTATCCTATATACCTGGTGCTTTTTTTTGGTGGTCCTGGCGTCCATGCTCCGGATCGTGGCGTGTTCCCAAAAATGGCAGACTTTCCTGGTTAAGACATTACTGGTCACATCAGATCAATTTAGGAAGCATCAACTGACTGGATCGTAGGCAGGAGTCGATTTCTTGATGAAATGGGCGACACCGCTACTTGAAGAAATATCAGGATGAACTACTGTATAGATGGATCTGGACCCCGGCCATAGCCATTCAGCACGGATCCAGGGCGTACCGCTCGTCCGGTACCGGCAAAAACTTGCAACACGTTCGTGGGGGAACCGCGGCTCACTCCAGATTTCCTCAAATGCTTTTCCCACGTTTTCCGCCGAAGTCCACGCCAGCCAATCAGCGGCTGCGCCTGAGTTGCCATATCGTACAATTGGAAAGTTCGAGTTACTGTTGCTCTTCTTCACTGTGAGTCACGTGACCTACTGCAGGAGTGCGAGGGAGCATGGAACATTGAGCAGTGCAAAAACTATGTGGGGCTTCACGACATAATCTCCCCCCGGATACAGTATCAAAAAAATTTAGGCCGAAAATGTAAGTTCATTGCAGGAATCCCAAATTTTGAAAAATTAAATTTTACCTACGAGCTACCAAACCTCAACCCTACTTGTCGCAGTACATGGGGATACATGAGCAGCTGAATACATGGGCTGCTAACAGGACACACTTCCTCGCTACAACAAATAAAAGCACAAAAGTTATACGATTCAACACAAAATTTAAACATACCATAGGTTCATTAAAAATATACAAGTGTTCGCAACCATAAAACCTGATTTAAATAATTTAACTACATAAGTTTTTCTTTTGAATCAAAGATTGTCACTTAGACACCTAACGAACTTTCAGCAAAAACACTTAATTGCTCTGATTCTAAGCAGCACTTCATTTCAAATTTTTATATACATTTCCTTATGCAATCTTAGTTGACTAAAATCTTAATTGTACCCAAAAAAAAACTTCAATATCTTCAATAATGTTATCACAGAACAAACTTTAAATTAAGGTTTCCACTAAAAAAATCATCTGAAACACAGTGACAAATGGAAGCTGGTTCTACTGAGAAAAAAATGACTTATATTTTTACCAGGAGACTACTCGAGTACTATCTGCTAGTAAAAATTAACACACAAATACTTTCTAATTTCATGGTTGCGAAAAAAAAACAAAGGATCCTTAAAACTTCCTGACAATGTGCAGTTCAGGACATATGTGGCCAAAAAAATTTACGTAAAAATAGGTATAGTAAAATGCATCACTCATGTTTATACAACTTTCTTCTTTAAAAACACAAACAAACCAATTGAACAGTATACTGACGACTGAAAATTCTTCCGTTTAGAAGTAGTGACGAATTGGTTATATTCATTATTTTTGAAAAAAAAATATATTCTAATATAGTATATTTCCAATTGAAACAAAATTTACTCTATGTTATTCGACATTTACCACAGTGAACAACATCGTTTCTCTTCACTAAGCACTTTGTTTCATTTGACATACATTATTTAATAAAGATCATGTACTTCATTTGTGGTGTACACATTAACTTCATTGTTGTGATGAAAACATTAACATTGTTGTTACATATAAATAAGTAAAAAATATTTTAAAAGTTTAAAAATATGTACAAAAAAATAATCGGAGACATCCGGTGTTCAGGGTAATAACTAGTGCAATCACATAATTGTAAGGTGAAAGCATACAAAAGTGCAATGAAATCCCAAAAATGTTAAGTCTCCCCCTTTCAAAATTTAGAAATCATACAGGCGAAAAAATATACCCAAATACTAAACATAAGCTAAACCAACAAAAAAGGAATGAAATGGAATCATTTGAGGTAGTATATGAGTAGCCAAAAATATCAATTTCAAAACAATCAAGTTTGTAAACAAAACAACATGATGCCAGCACGAAATTATAACAACTGTAAACAAACAAGTTTGGCATGAAATCATACAAACAATTCAGTTTTGCGTGCACTCAAAACGAGAACTGAAATGGTTTACTGGCGACTTCTTAGATAATACCAGGGTGCTCATTCCAAATTTCGACGCATCGATTCGAAGAAACTGCCGCTACAGAACCGGCCTAAACGTCATCTCTTCGAAAGCGTAGATTCCAAATCCTTCTTCGTTCAGAAGCGTAGGGGGAAAAGGGATTTCGTATCAAACTGGTGTAGCAGCCAATCAAAGCGTTTCTTTGGAGTTCTCAGCGCGGTATTGTTTTTAGTTTTTTGTTACGCGTTCTTGAGGGAGTTTCATCTCATAATTTTAGGAAATAGGGGTCGCCAATTTCAGTTTATTGATGCAAAACAGACACATCAAAACTTTTGCATTCTTAACAAAGATAAAAAATAAGTAAATGTTAAAAAAAAATAGTAAAAAATAAAAAGTTTATAAGAAATAATAATTTTTATGTAAAAATGAAATGTAAAACAAAAATTCCTAATATTTTTGGGGAAAATATATCAATTTTCCAGTAGAGGATTGGAGAGAAACTAGGGAGGAAAGGCGAGGTTTTTTTCTGCGAAAACTCGCATCAACTTCGGAGGGGGCGGGGGGGGGGAGGGGCATCCGGTTTCCTCCGTTAATGTGCACACGTCTAAGTCACACCTAATTCACGTCAAAAATAGATTTATTACTCCCCCCTTCTTATATACTAATCTCATATACTTGCTGAAATACCACTTCAATTTTATTTCATGAAAGGTAAAAAAAAAATTCTATTTGCATCTGTCATTATTACAAGTATAATGGAAGTTATTTTTTTTATTATTTAAAACTAAGCAATCTTCTTTCGTGCAAACCCTAATTAAGGACTAACGCAAATAAGGGTAAGACAATTTTTCGCTTCCGCATGATATGCATTGACAGAGCGCACATTTGCGTGATATGCATTGACAGGGCGCACATTTGCGTGATATACATTGACAGGGCGCAAATTTGCTTAATATACATTGACAGGACAGGATGTCTACAGAACGCGCAAAAGTCCCGAACAAGTCACAAATTCGGAAATCGGTTACGAAAACTAAGAATAGATCACGAAAATTTTCCATCCAACGGGACCGGTCCCCACAGAAGGCATCGGATATCCGGTATTCGACAGATTTTTAAATATTCGGAATCCAATCCGTCCACTGCGCGAAATATTCGGATATCCAGCTTGTATAATTTTATTTTTAAAATTAATGAACCTGTTTTGCATTTTTCTTGTAAATTACAAACTCAGTACATGTTTTTATGTCTATAGAATACATGTCTATGGAATTTACTAGTTTCAAACATCGGGAATATCTGATATCCGGCAAAACCAATATCTGACCGAACGGTCACGAATGTCACCGAACGGTCATGAAAAAGTGCCAAAAAGGTCACGAAATTTCCTCTTGAAAATCTGTAGACACCCTGCAGGGCTGCCTCCCATGGGGAGGTCATCGCAGAGACTACACCATTGAGATTGGGGGGGGGGGGGTTCGCTTCAAGGGCTTTAAGGTCCTTGATCGACTTTTCGGCCGACTTAGGGGGCCGTAGTTTCAGGGGATGTGCTACCTCTCAGAGCAGGGGGGGGAGGGGAGGGATAATTGGGCACCCGTCACATTGACATAATTTCATAAATTTATTTTTAGGGTTAAAACATTAGTATTTGGTCATATATTTATACGGGTATCTTAAAATTGATTAAAAGTATGATTAGAGTTTCATTATAATTAGAAAAAAAATTATTCATATAAGGAATTGACGATGTTAGTTGCTTTTTTGATTCAAAACCTAAGATTTAACAACAGTGCATAATTTATGAAAAAATAATATATTATAAAAAAATATGCTTTAAAAAAGGATATCTTTTATAAAAACAACCTACTTTTTGTTTAATTATAGAATTTTCTTCCGCATGAATATGTAAAATATATCTTCACGTTATTCATTAAGATAATTTTTCAACTTGTTTTTTAAGTTAAAAATCAGACACATGGAAATTTAGTAATCTCAAATTTTAAAGATGTTTCTAAATTAAGAATCACCAAAAATATGCATGAATTAAAACCATAAGTTGTAATAACATATTTATAAAAATAATTATTCTCTTAAATGGCTTTTGATACACAGTGATGTGTAACTTTAATTTATGAAAAAACAAAAAGAAAACTTAATGTTTAAAAGCATGTATTTACTTGATATTTATATTTTTGGGAAAATGAAAATTAATTAATTTATTGAACAAAAATAATTTTCAATATATATCAAAAACACCATCAAAGAAACGCAAATACAACATCCCTATTCCTGTAAAATAGGCCTTTTCAGATTCCGGCGACTCCACGAACAAACACCCCAAAGTCCGAACAACTTCAATGGCACAATACCTGTCGAAGTGCGCTTCGATGAAGAAAGCCGCAAAACAACGATACGAAGGACATGGAATTAAAGCTTTCGTTTTTTTCCCTGCGGCCCTGTGAATTTTGCGTTTGCGCCTGTAGTGAGGGTTTGGGAACTACGATCGAATCGATGTGCGCTCACTTGGAATCAGGGCCCTGGTTTGATATCTCTGAGTTTGACCCTCATCATTTGAACTATTGCATTGTAAATGTGGTTTTCTTTCTATTGCTGGTCTTAACCGATCAACATGAATTTTGAAAGCTTTAGCATGAGGATTGTTAGCAAACTTAATTACATAATTAACATTGTTGCACCTTTCAACAACTTGATATGGTCCTGTAAATTTTGGTTTGAATTTATATTTTGATTTTAGATATACAATCTGATTCACCTTTAGATTTCTTAATTTTGCATTTGCATGCTGCTTTATATTTTGCTCATGTTGTTTCCTTTGTAAATTGGAAAAGGCTGTATTATATTGTTTTTGCAATGTTTCAAGAATGTGGGACAAAAACTGTGTTTTATCTAGCTGGACAGCTTCTACATCCGGATTAAAAGTATCAAAAATTAAAGCAAGTTCTCTACCAAAATGAAGAGAGTTTGGGGTGAACCCAGTAGAACTGTGAATTGAACCATTATATAAATTTTGATGAATTTGCAAGGCATGAGCAAACCTGTATCCCTCTTCCTGCATGGCTAAAACTGTCGCTTTGATACTAGTGTTGATTCTTTCACTTTTTCCATTTGCTTGAGGTCTACCAGAAGATGTATGAATCAATTTGATACCTAGCGTTCTTGACAAAGACTCAAAAACTTCAGCTGTAAATTGAGTGCCCAGATCTGTTAAGATCAAAGCGGGTCGCCCAAAAGTAGTTATGTAAGAAAATAAATGTTTAGTCACAGTCTCAGCAGTGATATTGGACATTTGGTATAACTGCATGTGACGGCTAAAATTGTCTAAAATGATAAGAACATAATATTGTTGACGTCCTACTGGACCAAGAATGTCAAGGGAAATCTGCTCGTTAGGGAACGAAGGAATATATGAACATCCTATATGTGCCTGTTGCATTGTATAAGGCTTCACCTGAATGCATTTAGTGCAAGAGTAAACCCAATTTACAGTTTCAGCATAAATTCCCACCCAAAAGTACTTTTGTTTTACAAATTCATATGTGCGAGACAACCCTTGATGAGATAAGTGACTTATTGAGAGAACTTTTGGTCTTAGAGATTTAGGTACAACAATTTTGTGAACTACTTTGTTCAATTTCTTATCCTGAAAGGCATACATCAATACATTAGTGACAGGATGAATAAAATACTGTTCTAATTTGGAATTTATATCCCTAGCATTTTTAATTTTATTGTAAATTTCAGCTAATTCAAGATCCTTTAGTTGTTCCTGATAAAATGTTGCATCAGAAATTTCTAACACAGGATCTTGGGTGGTTGAATTGGAAATAGCTAAAAAGTTTATGAAATCAACATTTTCAGTTTTATCAGAGTTTTGTAATTCAGGCAAAATATGATCACTAGAGTCTGGTTGAACATTAACTACCTGTTCATTGCAAGAATTACTTAAGGTATTGTTTGCATTACTGTCCAATGATTCAAAAATACATGCAGTTTCATCTTCATCTTCAATACTAACAACTGGTAAAATTGTGTCAGTTTCAACAGGTTCATTATTTTGAATTTCAATATTCGACATAATGTTCCCCAAAATTTGCCCCGTATTGAAATGAAAAGTTTCTGTTTTCGACAAATTCTCGATGAAAATATAAATTTCTTTTGATGTTTTATATTTTTCCCCCTTTTTAGATACAAAAGATGAATTTTGATTTTGGAAATCTGAATTGTTTTCATCCCTATCAACTTCTAAAATGTTTACATTTTGATCAAAATCAGAATTTAGGTTATATATAGTTGGGTGACACTCGATATATTCATTTTTCAGTCGGTTCAAAAAGAAAAGTATCATACGCTTGCTCAGAAAGACTTACAAGGGCCTAAAGGAAAATACTTATTGTTGATGGATATACAATTCTTATCAAGGTGCAAACAAATATTATGTCGAGACATATAATCAAACCCCAATATTGCATCAAATTTTGAGTTTCTAGGTAGTTCGACAATGAAAAATGTGTGTCTAAAATGAACATTGTTCAATTTAAAGGATATTTCGACACACCCTGAGAAATCTACAGATGAATTTACGGTTGCGATAGACACTTTTCTAGATAAAAATGTGTATTTTACACCTGATTTAACACTATCAAAAGTTTGTTTGCTCAAAATACTAATTGTGGATCCTGAATCCAGAAGGAAATGGGTGGAATGTGATCCAAAAGACCCTTCGATTAAAGGTAAATTAATGTTATTTTCTTCAGACACATTATAAATAAAACTTTTGGAATTTGTTGAAGAATTTTGTGACTGTGTATTATTGTTTACATTTTTACTTACAAGTTTTACATGAGTATTGTCAGTCTCATGAGCTTGTTTTTCATTTGCTGATGCAAAAACATTTTGGGAGCCTGACTCATCAGCCAGTACAGGTCTCCTAACTAGTTTAAATCATGATAATTATTGTTATTTTGATAATTTTGCACCCTATTGTTGTTATAAAAATCTCCCCTATTTCTATTTGAGTTCCCTCTACCTCTGAAATGAGAATGACCAGAATTCTGCTTCATTGCCTGATATTCTCTGCATGAAAACAATGTGTGGCCCTGACGACCACAGAATTGACAGATTATATGTTTATTATATGATCCCCGTCTGTTATTGCTTCTCCAATTTTTATTCTGGCTTTGACGATCATGTCTGAGATTATAAGGTTGAGACCTGAAATTTCTTTTCCTTTGAAATTTAGACTGCTGATCTTCTTGAAAAGATTTACATTCCCTTGCGGAATGACCCCTACTGTCACATAACTGACAAAGAATGTTATTTTTAGCTTGCAAAGCGTTTATCTGCTCTTGCATCTGCTGTATTTGATTTTCGTATGGATTATTGATATGAGAACCGACAAGACAGGATGATATTTGTGCATCCTGGCACTTTTGTGCAAAATTGACGGTTTCGTCATAGCCTTTTAATTCACTTTCCAAAATTTTGCACTTCAGATCTGAAGGCAAGGAATTAGTGAACTGTACATATTTTATCTGATGTAATGCATTTTTGTCACAATTGGGATACACTTTTATTGCCATTGAATCAATTCTATGAGCTAACGACTTGATTGATTCATCTGGCAATAATTGGATGTTATTGAACTCTGATACAGTGACAACGTTTGAAGAAGTGAAAAACCTTCGTAAAATTTGCTTTGCCTCCTGTACATCAGATACTTCTTTAAAATCGGAGCAATCAAGAAAATATTCTAACGCATTCCCAGTTAATTTTGACTTCATCAAACTTAAGGTCATTTCGGGGGTATACCGGTTAAATTTCTCAGCATCATTCAACCGCGAGAAGAAAAAGTTTAACAATTTCTCATTTCCATCAAAATTTTGAATTTGTAAGTTCAAGTGTGATTGCCCAGTACTACTAGATGCCCGCGATGAGTGAGTTGCCCCCCCCCCCCCGACTGGTTGCTGCGACCCTTACCCCTTGTGTTAGGCATTTTGATCAAATTTTATGCATATAAATGTACTTAAAACAAGGTAATAGATATTTTTGCTAAAAAAATGCAATCAAATGTTTACCACTGATAATACAACACATAAACACCACCTCGTTTTAAACTTCTGTAACACTAATGCAGAAAATAATGCTGATCCCTATAACTTTCGATAGAAACTAATTTTAGAATCGCAAAAAATAACAAAAATATACATTCACCAAGTATGTGAATAACTTCAAGATGTTAGAGTTCATATTTTAGTTCATGTTATTCAGCACAGAAATGTAAATAGTTTACTGCAATTTTGTATTGCACAAAAGCAAAGAGCTGGAATGGTCACGCGCACCAAATTATGTGGTGAGGGGTGAGAGATAATTAGGTTAAGTTTTTGTGATCTCAAGTGGAAGGCCGAAAATGATCGTAAACCAAACTTAGCGTTGCATTAATTAATGTTTTAGAATAACCCAAGTTCAGATCCATTTCCAGCATCTATGCTCCTGTGCAATAAAGTTTGGATCGTAACAGATTTTTGGTGGGATAGCACGTGGTCGATCATGTGTATAATAAAACAAAAAAGAGTACCTGGAATTAGGCTTCTTACATGGGATTTATTTTAAAACTTAAAAGGGGATCTGACGATAGGGGTGAGGTGAGGCTGCTATCCTATGTACCTGGTGCTTTTTTTTGGTGGTCCTGGCGTCCATGCTCCGGATCGTGGCGTGTTCCCAAAAATGGCAGACTTTCCTGGTTAAGGGGACTTGGTACCCTTTGAACATTTTTTTTAATTTAAGCATTTTATGATGAATTTTTGGAATAATAATAAAGGACTTAATAAAATAAAATTATTGTATGAAGAAATTGTTCAATACCTATGGTAAATTTTGAAAAATTTAAATTTTTTTTAAAAAATTCAAGCAAATTTTAAAATGTATCTTCTCGTACAATTGTGAACGTTTTGAGCTAATTTTTTTTATAACTTTTCTTAGCAGTGTTCTCTATAATTTTAAGTATCGGATTTACCATAAGTTACTTAGTTTAGGAGAAAAAAAATAAAATGTTTAGATACATGTAAAATTACAGTAAAAAATCAATTTATTTTACATTTTCATGCGTAAAAAAAAAAAAAAAAACTTTTTTTTTTCTTGTAAATCCGACACTTATTTTTATCAAACAGATCATAAGGAACAACCAGGAAAAAAATTTGAGTCAAATGAAACATATACAAAAAAGTTTTATCACTTCGAACATGGTAACTCATTGAAAAAACACAAACTGAGAAAAATAACTTTTAACATTTCAACTTCAAATATAAATATTCTAAACCTACTTTTTCACTTCAAATAGCATTTTATATTACTTATCATTAATTTTTATTTAATATTCTACATATTTTCATTAAATTTGGCTTTGTTTACTCTGAATAGTTGCTTTTATTCAAAACCTTAGTTGCACAGCGCTGATCCAGAAATCGAGTAAAATGTAAATTTTTAATAAACAAACATGAATTATTTTTTTACTATATAAAGCATAATTAAATTAGTAATGATTAAACTTTGTGCAAAGTAATAGAAATAAAATTTCACGTTAAATTAAAGCACAAATGAGCATTAAAACGCAGACATATGTTTCGGGATCGCTTGGAATCCCTTTTTCAATGCGACAGGGAGCTTCTAGATGCAAAACATCCAAATGAAGCAGACAGAACAACAAAAACAAAGCTTATATAGCCTAAGAATTAACTGTAAACCAATGAGAATAAAGGCAGTGTGAAGTGGAAGTAGAAGTAGTATTAAAGGCACCAATAAGAGAGCAACAAACGAATGTAGTTGGAAGTACAGAAAGTAAAAAGGAATATCAATAAAAACAAAGAAAAAGACAACAGCGTGCATAAAAATGTGAAAATACATGAAAATTGCAAAAAAATAAAATAAAATACAAAGAATAAAATGGAAATAAAATAAGTACAGAAAATACCAAAACAAAAAGCAAAACAAAGTACACATGCAAAAGAGGGGGAGGGGGGGGGAGAGAGAGAGGGGAAAAAAAAAAAAAAAAAAAAAAAAAAAAAAAAAAAAAAAAAAAAAAAAAAAGGAAAACTAACAAGAAAACCAAGAAAGAACAACAAATTAAAGGAACTTATGCCAGACCTGTGAAAAATAAGGAGTTGAGGAAGAATCATTAACCAAATTAGAACTATTCCTGTTAATATGATAAGCTTCCCAAAAGTCAAGTTCTAAAGGGGAAGAACATTTTTGAATAATTTTCCCAGAATTGAAATCAAAAGAGTGGTTGGAATTCCAACAATGTTGAGCAATGCTAGACTTATTCAGCTCTTGCTTACGTACATAACCTTTATGCTCATTTAACCGAATTTTCAGAGCACGTTTTGTCTGTCCAATGTAAGAAAGGCCGCAACGGCAACTAATTTGGTAAATACCCCAAGTATTAAGTTGATCAACAGGATCTTTAAGAGAAGAGAAGGAAAGTTTGTTGCTAGGAGCAAAAACAACTTGAAATTGAAACCTTTTTAGGATTTTAGCAATACGAAAACTTACAGAATGAAAGAATGGTAACACAACCAAATCCTTTCTAGAAACCACATGATTGGGACCAGAAGTTTTTTTAGAAAGTTTGTTATGAATAGAATCAATTAAAGAGTGAGAAAATCCTCTATCAACAGCTACAGCTTTCAGATAGTTGAGTTCAATCTTGAGAAGCTCAGGAGAAGAGCAAATATTAATAGCACGATGGACAAGAGCATTAAAAGCCGAATATTTTTGGTTGGGAGGATGAGACGATAGTCTGTGAGGAGGTAAAGAAACAGCGAAAGGTTTACGATAGACAGAAGTTGTGAAACCAGACTCACTCCTAGAAATCAAAACATCAAGAAAAGCGAGGCTACTATTAAGTTCTTTCTCACAAGAAAACTGGATATTAGAATCAATGGAGTTCATAATCGAAAGAGCATCATCAATACCTAACAAGTTACTGTCCGTTAGGACAAAACAATCATCCACATAACGAACATAAAATTGAAATTGCAATTTTTGGAATAGTTTTTCCTCAAAATAATGCATATAGAAATCACTTAAAATAGGACTAAGAGGACTTCCCATGGCTAGGCCTTCTACCATAGCATAGAATTTACCATTAAATACAAAAGTGCTCTGTTGCAAGCACACACGAGTAAGAAAAACTAATTCCTCGATTTCCACAGAAGTAAAATGGAATTCAGAAAGCCTTTTCCTGAGGCAAGTCAAAGCGCCATCAACAGGAACATTAGTAAACAAAGAATTAACATCAAAAGAGGCCATAACCGAATTATTCGGAACGAAGTTATGAAGTTTCTTAACAAAATCGGTGGAATTTTTAACAGTGAAAACATTCCGACTCCTAAGTGGAGAAAACACAGAAACTAAATACTTGGAAAGTTTATATGAAGCAGTGCCAATATTGGAAACAATTGGTCTGAAAGGAATACCTGCCTTGTGTACCTTCGGTAAAGCATAGAAACGCGCACAATTAGCAACAGAAGGAATCACAGACCGTTTAGCAATCAAAGGAATAGAATGAACAGACTTAACAGCAGAAGAAATAGCTTTTAACTCCTTGTCGCTAGGATCTTTATAAATTTCAGAATAAGGACCAGAAGCAATTAAATCATCAGTTTTTTCAACATAAGATGATTTATTAAGAACAACAATCTGACCACCCTTGTCAGCTTTGGTAATGACTTTGCTTTGGCTAAAAAGCCTTCTTTTTCTGAACTTATTGCTCCGGTTGAAAAAGCTTTCAAATTTAGTGCCTTAACTTCCACTCAAAAAGAGTCAGTTCGGCATCTTATTGCTTCCAATGTTGATTTCAATTCAAAAGTTCCTAATATTGGTTTTACCCATTCTGTGAAACGCTGTGTCAATAATTTAGTTTCAAATTCTGATTTGGTCATTACCAAAGCTGACAAGGGTGGTCAGATTGTTGTTCTTAATAAATCATCTTATGTTGAAAAAACTGATGATTTAATTGCTTCTGGTCCTTATTCTGAAATTTATAAAGATCCTAGCGACAAGGAGTTAAAAGCTATTTCTTCTGCTGTTAAGTCTGTTCATTCTATTCCTTTGATTGCTAAACGGTCTGTGATTCCTTCTGTTGCTAATTGTGCGCGTTTCTATGCTTTACCGAAGGTACACAAGGCAGGTATTCCTTTCAGACCAATTGTTTCCAATATTGGCACTGCTTCATATAAACTTTCCAAGTATTTAGTTTCTGTGTTTTCTCCACTTAGGAGTCGGAATGTTTTCACTGTTAAAAATTCCACCGATTTTGTTAAGAAACTTCATAACTTCGTTCCGAATAATTCGGTTATGGCCTCTTTTGATGTTAATTCTTTGTTTACTAATGTTCCTGTTGATGGCGCTTTGACTTGCCTCAGGAAAAGGCTTTCTGAATTCCATTTTACTTCTGTGGAAATCGAGGAATTAGTTTTTCTTACTCGTGTGTGCTTGCAACAGAGCACTTTTGTATTTAATGGTAAATTCTATGCTATGGTAGAAGGCCTAGCCATGGGAAGTCCTCTTAGTCCTATTTTAAGTGATTTCTATATGCATTATTTTGAGGAAAAACTATTCCAAAAATTGCAATTTCAATTTTATGTTCGTTATGTGGATGATTGTTTTGTCCTAACGGACAGTAACTTGTTAGGTATTGATGATGCTCTTTCGATTATGAACTCCATTGATTCTAATATCCAGTTTTCTTGTGAGAAAGAACTTAATAGTAGCCTCGCTTTTCTTGATGTTTTGATTTCTAGGAGTGAGTCTGGTTTCACAACTTCTGTCTATCGTAAACCTTTCGCTGTTTCTTTACCTCCTCACTGACTATCGTCTCATCCTCCCAACCAAAAATATTCGGCTTTTAATGCTCTTGTCCATCGTGCTATTAATATTTGCTCTTCTCCTGAGCTTCTCAAGATTGAACTCAACTATCTGAAAGCTGTAGCTGTTGATAGAGGATTTTCTCACTCTTTAATTGATTCTATTCATAACAAACTTTCTAAAAAAACTTCTGGTCCCAATCATGTGGTTTCTAGAAAGGATTTGGTTGTGTTACCATTCTTTCATTCTGTAAGTTTTCGTATTGCTAAAATCCTAAAAAGGTTTCAATTTCAAGTTGTTTTTGCTCCTAGCAACAAACTTTCCTTCTCTTCTCTTAAAGATCCTGTTGATCAACTTAATACTTGGGGTATTTACCAAATTAGTTGCCGTTGCGGCCTTTCTTACATTGGACAGACAAAACGTGCTCTGAAAATTCGGTTAAATGAGCATAAAGGTTATGTACGTAAGCAAGAGCTGAATAAGTCTAGCATTGCTCAACATTGTTGGAATTCCAACCACTCTTTTGATTTCAATTCTGGGAAAATTATTCAAAAATGTTCTTCCCCTTTAGAACTTGACTTTTGGGAAGCTTATCATATTAACAGGAATAGTTCTAATTTGGTTAATGATTCTTCCTCAACTCCTTATTTTTCACAGGTCTGGCATAAGTTCCTTTAATTTGTTGTTCTTTCTTGGTTTTCTTGTTAGTTTTCCTTTTTTTTTTTTTTTTTTTTTTTTTTTTTTTTTTTTTTCCTCTCTCTCTCTCCCCCCCCCTCCCCCTCTTTTGCATGTGTACTTTGTTTTGCTTTTTGTTTTGGTATTTTCTGTACTTATTTTATTTCCATTTTATTCTTTGTATTTTATTTTATTTTTTTGCAATTTTCATGTATTTTCACATTTTTATGCACGCTGTTGTCTTTTTCTTTGTTTTTATTGATATTCCTTTTTACTTTCTGTACTTCCAACTACATTCGTTTGTTGCTCTCTTATTGGTGCCTTTAATACTACTTCTACTTCCACTTCACACTGCCTTTATTCTCATTGGTTTACAGTTAATTCTTAGGCTATATAAGCTTTGTTTTTGTTGTTCTGTCTGCTTCATTTGGATGTTTTGCATCTAGAAGCTCCCTGTCGCATTGAAAAAGGGATTCCAAGCGATCCCGAAACATATGTCTGCGTTTTAATGCTCATTTGTGCTTTAATTTAACGTGAAATTTTATTTCTATAATTAAATTATTTTAATAAGAAAACGAATAACTATATAATTTACTGCAATGATGCATATATCATAAAAAAATATTGTTTAAAACATATTCATTACCTAAAAACACACCTTTATATATGTACATGTGGCTTTTTTCCACAACAAGCAATATTTAGTCCTGATTTAATTTTAAAAGCATCCTGCACCATATGTTACACCTTCCTTCTTTTTATGTAACATATCTCATTTTAAAATAGCTTTTCTTACTAATTTTCGTGCAAGTTGGAATTTTGCACTTCTTCGTCTGTGTCGAAACACTTTTCTCCGAGAATTGAGCACTACACCAAGATTCACAGAGCACTTTCTCAGACTCACACTCAAAACTTTTTGAACTTCTTTTATGTTGCGTAAGGATCCTTAATTGTATTCACACACAGCTTCCGTTACACAACGTTTTACACGCTTTTTATATGCAAATGTTTCTTTAGGACACTTTGCCCAAATCATATTGTGTAAGCTTTCATTTGCATTTTGCGTCCCATACAAAGAAGAGCCCTATGCTTCTTCCTGGCGGTGATATATTTAAAAAAAAAAAAAATAGGTATTCAGCTGCAATCGCAATGTAAACAGTGAAGTGGGCGTGTCATTTAAAGGGACAGTGATGCAATAAAATCGCTTTTAACTATATTTATAATACTCGGATTTTTACGAAACTACACCAGAATATACTAGGGATAGTAAAGTATAATTTAAGCAAAAAATTGGAAAATCGATATTTTTGTCGATTTTCGCCACGTAAAGGGTACCAAGTCCCCTTAAGACATTACTGGTCACATCAGATCAATTCAGGAAGCATCAACTGACTGGATCGTAGGCAGGAGTCGATTTCTTGATGAAGATGAACTACTGTATAGATGGATCTGGACTCCGGCCATAGCCATTCAGCACGGATCCAGGGCGTACCGCTCGTCCGTTACCGGCAAAAACTTGCAACACGTTCGTGGGGGAACCGCGGCTCACTCCAGATTTCCTCAACCGCTTTTCCCACGTTTTCCGCCGAAGTCCACGCCAGCCAATCAGCGGCTGCGCCTGAGTTGCCATATCGTACAATTGGAAAGTTCGAGTTACTGTTGCTCTTCTTCACTGTGAGTCACGTGACCTACTGCAGGAGTGCGAGGGAGCATGGAACATTGAGCAGTGCAAAAACTATGTCGGGCTTCACGACAATGCTTAACTAAGTTTGAATCGAATAAACTGAAATTATCTATAATTATTGAAAACTATGTATCACTGCCTCATTTAGGGCAGTGATACATAGTTTTATTTACCGTTTTTTAACCTTAAATGCAACAAAAGGGCCCAAAATAAGACGATGCTACTTATGCATCCCAGTTACTACTTTTAATTAATTTACACTATTTTAAGTACAGTTAATTTTATAAATTTTAGGTTCCCAAACTGGGTGCCGCGGCACTCTTGGTTGCTATACTGAGAGATGATGGGTACCGCCAGGTGGCAGTGACACGTTTGTTGTAATTATCGTACGTACTATAACCGTAACTACTATCGTAAAATATACAATTATCGTACATACCACGGATATATATTACATGACTAATGTGTCATGACTAAATTCTAATTCCTCCAAGGGTACCACGACTTGGAAATGTTTGGGATACCCTAATATAAAAAATAAATATATCTAATATTCACGCCTTACGTTTACTAAATATACTAAACTCGGTTGACTCTTGACAGCCCACATGGGTCAAGGGCTGCAGTGCGTATCTCAGCTAACGAGATCTAGGCCTTGGGGTGCAAAGCAGATGTTCCGGTCAGGCAGTCGGCCTGATGCGAAACCCCAGTGTGTTTTTTTATTTTTTCGCAGTTTGCTTGGTCTAGATCAACCCACTGAAATAATGAAAGGCTGTGTCGACCCTGCCCGGGGATTAAACTCCAAACCTATGTTATGATAGCACGGAACGCCACCACTAAACTGGTGAATTTTACTTTAACTAAATAGTACACACTAAAAACAAGAAGTAACTAATGATGACAAATGCCTTGGAAGAAAGGACTTTTACGAGATTGATCAATCAAAACTAGATCTATTAATAAAGCAAAATTTGACATATATATTGATAGCAATATTTGTGATGTTAGATACATGCTCACAAATGTATAATTCGAAATATTTTTCAAAATGAATACCTGGAGCGTAATTCAGAAAATGGTGAATGAAATTTTTTTATTTGTGTTTTTACTGTTTTCTTCCATTCGCTCCTATCGCTTTGCAAGTAACCTTTTGTACTACCACTAGCGTTTAGGCCCTTAAAATGTTTCAAAAATTATATTTAAAAAATTTCCTTTGGTGTTTCCCGAGCAATACGTTTTTTATTAAGGGGGAGTTTTCGGCACCTATTATTAAAATATTTTATGTAAATATTTGTTTTAATTATCGCCCTTCTGGATAACTTGCATAGCCTTTTTTTAACAGGCATAAATCTTATCATTTTTATCTTATTTAGGTTATTTTATTTTTTGGTAAAACTTCACTTCACGTAGAATTTCATAAGCACCCCTTACAACACATATAGCTGTGAAGTAATAATTTTTAGAACAAATATTATGTATTGAGTAAAAATATGCATTTTAAGAGCATTCCATAAAAAAATTAAAATTTTAAAGCATGTTATACGAAATGTATTCACGTTTTTTTGTTTATTTATTTATTTATTTATTTATTTTTGCATAATTGACCACATAATTTGTACTTAAATATATATATAACTAAATAAATGCACTTATTTGTAGAGGTGCTTATATGATAATTTAACAAAAATAAATGTTAAAATACATTTGTGCAAAAAAAAAAAAAAAAACAAGCTTTTGATTTAAATATATATAGGGGAGACTTGTGTAAAATGGATCACCCCTATTATCTATATTATTACTTTCTTCTAATGTTTCATATTTTGGTACATAGATGGTAGCATTAAAATAGTGATAATTACTTTGCAACTGTGTATCCAGTGACAATTTAGCCATTTTGCTCTAGAAAGTTCATTTGTGGTTATCAAAAGTAAATATTTTCATCAAAACTTATATTCTCTTCGTCATTCAAGAATTATGATTTGAAAGATCATACGCAACATAATAAAAAGATAAGATCATATATTATTACATTTAAGGTAACTAAATTAATTTAATAAAAAATTGGGTTTTTTTTTTTTTTTTTTTTTGGACAATTTTTGTTAGACTACCACATGGGGTAAAATGGCATTTGGAAATGTTATATGTGTATTATAAATTCAAATTTCAAAATTAATCCTAATTAGACCTAAAACTAGAGTAAACATTCATTTAATTTTATTCCATGTTTCTTCTGATTTAGATTTCATTCAGTTGATTTTGAATATTTATACTTTTACAAATATTCAATTATAACTCTATAAATTAAATATTTCTATAAAAAATTATAGGTCTTTTAGTTTATATAGTAGTGCAGATATTATATATTATTTGAGGTAAAATTTATTTTAAAAGGTACAACTGCAACACAATAATTTCATAGATCATTTACTTAAAGTAAAAAAAAAAAAATTCAAATGATTTAACTTATCCTAATTAGGTGATTACAAAGAATATATTTTTATTTTTTCATTTCATCATCATTTAAGTTATAAGAAAGAATATTTTTTTTATTTTTCATTATTTCATCATGTATATCTGTGCCACATGAGGTTATGGACAAGGCAGTAAAAAGTGTTCAAGATGATAAAAAATCTAGTCGTTCAGTCTGCCGCATTCAGTCAAACATTTCACACACAACCCTTCTACACTGTAAAAAATTCTGGTTCAACCTTTCACTAAAAGTTGGTGAAATGCAGCTGCAACCAACAGTTGGTACTAATTTGAACCATTATGATGGTTTACTAGTTTCACCATGAATGTAGTTCAGCACTGAACCAAGATTGCGGATTTTTTTCTAACCAGTATTACGGTTCAACTTTGTACCATGATTACGGAATTTTTTATAACTAGTATTACGGTTCAACTTTGAACCATGCTATCAAATTTTTATCTAACCAGTATTATGGTTCAACCTTAACCATAGATTTTATTTTAACTGGTATCTTGGTTCAACTCTGAATCATAACGATGGACTTCCTACTAGCCACTGTCATAGCTCAGAGTTGTAGCATGAAAGTGAAGTTTGAACTGCACCATTTTATGTTGCAATGGTGACTTTTAACATAAATAATTTTATTTTTTTATGTTCAAGCGTGAGACAGGAAACAAGCTTATTACCAATTTTAATTTGCAAAGTGAATTTTCTGTTTTTTAATACGTAAATTTAACTTGAGTTTTTGCTAATTATTTGATTTAATGCTAAGAACAGATTCATTGCTAGTAGGAAGTCCATCGTTTCAATAATTGATTCAATGTTCCATATATATAAATGTATTTATTTATATATATGAACATCCCAATGCACTGTATCAGAAACTAATTGTATTTTTTAAGTAACTACGTTATTTAGTTATATTCTTCAAAATTGCAATATAAGTCACTGTTAAAATTTTTAAGCCCATAAGGAAGGCCTTTGCAAATATAGGTACACTTTTTTATGTTCGTCAACAGATAGTTTTAACAGAAATGGCGTTTGAAATTTTGCTTATAAGTTAATAATTAATTGATAGCGAACCTTTTAAATTTCTGAATTATGTAACTTCTTTTTAAAAATATATTTCAACACTCTTTAGCATCAAAAATATTATATTTATTTGTATGCATACAAAGATGACTGTAAACATAATTGAAAAACCATGAAATGCACAAATAACAATAATTAAAAATTATTGGGGGGCTCCGGCACAGATGTTACTCCAAGGCTAAAACGTGCAGTAGTTCGTGGCACTTCAAGCTAAGACCGCCCAGATGAGTCTAAGACTTCACCCTGTAAAGATATAAAAGAACTGACAGTAAAGCATATCTGATTTGTATGCTGTCTCTATTCAATGTTCTGTTGACATCAACCATGTAGTGCAATGTACCGTTTTTGTTGATAAAACATCTATTTTGCATTTGGAGATCTGAAATCTCCGATTGCAACTTTTTCCCTAATTTCTAAAACTCTATTATTGATATAGGTTCATTTGTTTAATTTTGTTAGAATGATTGGGACGAAATTTTAGTAGGAATTATGGGTGAAAATCCTGTAAAATGGCAGTCGTGGTCGAAAAATGGAAGTTGAATTATTTTGAAAATACAACAGTAGTCAGGGTCGGATCCAGGAATAATTTCTTGAGAGAACACCAGGAAGTAAAAAGTAGTCTAAAATCCACCACTGGTAGTAGTTAATTAAAAAATATAGATGCAAAGAGCAGAAAAGAGAAAGGTAACAGCTCGGAAAAGTGGTTTGGTAGTAACGAGAGATAAAATAATATTGCAATAAATGTAATAAGAAAACATGCAATTTTCAGAACGTAAACAAATCATTGTTACAACTGTAAGTGTAGAGCCGGAGCAAAATGTAAAATACATGGGGGGGGGGGAGTATTAAATCACGTAAGAAGCAAGCATATATTAAAGCAAAATCAAGTAAACATGCACAGGTTGAAAATTTTGGAAAAAAGTTGATTTAACGTTAAAGTCAACGAAACTGATATTTCAAAAATCTCACAAAATTGACTCAATTTCTCAAAAAATTCCTATAGTAGACATGTTTTGAATTCAAAACTGGTTTGACCTGCTCTTGGTGGAATAGTTAGTTCGAATGATTAGGAAGTAAGAATCATTACAAATCAAAGCCACAACCTAGATCGGTTTTCGAGGGGGGGGGGGGGGGCGGGGGCGGAGGTCAAGTTGATGAAAGTTTTTTTTTTTTTTAATCAGAATATTTTTGACATTCAAATTATCCTTCAGAGCATGTAAAACATTCAGGGCGGGAGGGATTCTCCTCCCCCCTCCCCAACTTCCTGGCTGTGGCCTTGGAATCAAAATTCAACTAACTACATTTATATAAATGAGTGTTTTCTTATCAGACTATCTTTTACTCACTAATTTTCAAATTTTCATTAATAGCATGCAAAATTTTAGAAATTTTCACCCCTTCAGCTACAGGATCGGAAATAAACAGAAGAAATGAATTTTATACAAATGAGGTTTTCGTATCAGAATATTCAAATTGTCATTTATAGCATGTGAAACTTCAAAAAATTTCGGGAGGGGAGATGGGTTCAAACCTTCGCCCCCCCCCCCCCCCACACCGGCTACGCCTTTGATAAAAACTACGGGTAAAAATTGTGCAAAATGGGTCGAACAACAAATAAGTTTAATACATTTTAAAAAGACAGCAACAGGCAATTAAATAAAAATTAAGAGGTGCAGCTAGAAAGGTAGCGCCGTAGAAAAGTATTCTTGGAAATAAAAATGAAAAAAATAAATGATTTAGAGTAAAAATCCCGATAATAGATGTAATTTTTAAAATGTAAACAAGTCAACGTTACAACTTTAAATGTAGAACAAGGGAACCAAAAGTAAAATGTATGGGGTTGAATGATAAATCAGGTAAAAAAAAAGAAAGTTTAATATTGAAGCAAAATTAAATAAATATACACAGGGCTAAAATTTTGAATAAAGTTAATTAGTCAATTTAACACTAAAGGTGTCAGGATCGGTATATGATAATAACATTTTTGAAATAGGCTTTACAACCTATTTTGTGCGTATTAAGACATACAAACACTGAAAACAAGAAATATCAAACAAAAAATTAAATATATACATCGAAGTTTACTTACCTTTTACTGTTGTGAAAAATAAATGCTGCAAGTCACAGCTTGACAAGATGGCGGCTCTCTGTTTCCGGCCGGGCGCCGGGTTCGTCTTTTTGGTTCAACGTTGAACCGAAATTATGGTTAAAGGCGTAACTTTAGATTTCGACTTCTGCTTGAACCATGATTTTGGTTCAATCATCAGCAGCCCTTCAGCTTTCACCATATTTATGGTGCAACGTTGAACTGTTTTTTTTTACAGTGTATGTTATATACAAAAGTATAAAGTTTCTAAATTAATGGAACGAGAAAGTGGTAATAAATCAGCCATTAGATTTCCTCCAAACTATGCACATTAACAGATATTTTCTAAGAAAGAAGAAATGACCGACGGTGCCACAAGAAAAGAGCAGACTTTCAGTGACACAAAAATCTTTTGGTGTATCATTTGCAAATTTCAATGTGCGTTGATTTTAGGTTTTATATGTATAAATTGAAGCAATGAATAAACCAATATACAATTCCTTTATGCTCTGTACGGTTAAAGAATGCACTACATTGATTTATTTTTTTTAAATTTGCCTCTGGTCCATAGTACCATGCCATGGACCATTTTACCCAGGGCTCGGGGTAAAATGGTCCACTTTCTCACTTTCTATTAAAAAACTTATATTAAAAAACGTTTGCATAATTTATTTTGATTGAGTATATCATGAAACCTAACATATAGGTAATGGGTAATGTGCTTGAAGCCTTAAAAAAACATTACTTTAAGGGTAAGCACTCAAAATTGTCAAAAGTGGTAAATTTTACCCCAGTCTCTCCCCTATATATATATATAATTACTATTATTAGTATTATTTTTGTGATTTAAAGAAAGAAAAACACCTGGGGAATATTCTTCTTCTTAAAGGTAAATTATTGATTGACAATTAAGTGTGTAACCAAAAAAAGAAAAAAAAAATCCTCATTTAAATTTAGTTTAAAAAATTGGATAATATGACGCTTTTAGGTGTTTATAATAAACAATTTTTTGAAATATATTATTTATTTATACAATTTTAAAGGTTGGGGGAAGTACACTTATCACTTAATGCATATACCCCAGAGAAAACATACACCCCAGAGAAAATAAGGTTGGAGAAGGGGTCTAAAATTAGTGGTTGGGGGGAATAAAAATGAAATAAATATTTTGATACCCTAAATGGATTTATTTTCTTAAAATCAATCATAAATTGCAAAAAGTTTTATTGTCTTTGTAGATAAAATGGCTTTATAAAGGGATAAAAGGGGAAAAAGCAGATCAATTTTATGAGAACTACGATTTTAAGTTATCGTGATTAAAAGAAGGCATACAAATGTAATTTAAGATAAGCAATGCCATATTATAACTTCTGCGAAAAATGACTTTCAATAAAAATAAACCACAAATTGATCATTTCATTCAAACCTAATTTTAGTCCTTTAGTTTGAATGAAAATGCACATTGACCTAGCATGTAACGTCATTACAAATTGTATTATTTTTTGTACGTGTGTATGCAGTGTGAATAATAATTACCAACGGTAGGAAAGATGATTACATTAAAATTTAAAAAATATATATGAATAAGAAATTTTCCTTATTCAAAATTTATCAGCTATTTTGATTTAACATTCATGAAAATCAAATTATTTACGCTTCAAAAAGTTTCACCAAAGAAAGCCAACTCTCTACCTATAAGATGTCGAAATATCCACTGTGTTGTCCGTTAATATTTAATAAATAAACTTCTTAAGAATGGGGGTATTATTGATATGAAAAAGATGCTTTCATTCATGGTTTTTGCATTATTAAACAAGCAGGGAATGAAAATCAATTGCTAGGGGGGAAAATTGTGAAAATACAAGGAGGTTAAAAGTTTCGAAAGAAAGATTGGTTTTAAATATTAATACGCACAAGAATAAAGAATATCGACTAACGTCAAACACCTACACGATGCGTTGTCAGGACTCTTAAAAATATACTAAAAAATAAGCCCTGAGGACATTTTTCCAGAGGTGAATTTCGAATAATTTTATCATTGATATTATCAGTAACTCAAGTTAAAACACAGAAAATGAATTTAAAAAATCATTTTTTCCTTTGTTGCTCTTCGGACTTCTATATTATATGTCTTCAAAAAGTAATGAGGAATCATTGAACTTAAATCATCTGCTTTTCTCTATATCATCTTTCTTTTCCCTATATACACTATAAAAATTAACCCATTACAGGTCGCAAAATGAAATACCTAAAACAAACTGAATATTACGAATTTTTGTATGCATAAATTGCTTCTTTATTGCATATCAGTAAATGTTTTCTTCAAAAATCGCATTTGTTTACAAAGTAAGATACGGTCCCAAAATGGAAGACTTGGCGCATAATGGGGGCAACCTATGTTTCGTATTTCTTACAACACTGAAGCCATACACTGTAAAAAAGTGGGAGAAAATGGTGAAATTTAGCTGCAACCAACATTTGGTACTAAGTTGAAAATATTTAATGGTGTAGTTTCACAAGGAATGTCAATTTTTTTTTTTTTTTATAAATCTTTGTGGGATATATTTTTAAAATGTCGCTTTCGTTTTCTCTCTTATAGAATTATAAATTAAAAGACCTAAGTTTTTTGCTTTTCCACATTTTTATTAATAAATTGATAGGAATGTATTAAATTATGAATTATTCTAATTATTGCTCAATCTTTTTCAATTTTCTTGCCCCGTATTTTCAGAAAAGTATGTACTTTTATTATTTTTAGTTATATTTTTCATATTTTATGTTATTCTGTATTTCTTTAGTCTTGTATTATTGTTTCATTCTGATTTACTCGGTTTTGACTAAATATTCAAGAAACTAATTTTCCAAACGTTTCGCAGTGATCTGGATCTATTGTGTGTTTATGTATGTATAATTGGCCTACTTCTTAAAATAATGAAATAATTACTTAGTAGATCTAATAAATTGCAATAGTATGCATCATATCCGGATTTCACTATTCGAGCCTCATAATTAAATCAGGCACCAATAAAGGTTTGTAAACACCATTACAGAACACTTATTTGCTTGTACATGGATACATTCACTTTCTATATTGTTGCCACATATAACCTAAAAACATATCAGATTACGATTAATGTTTAAGGGGTCTGCCTAAGTTCGGAGGCTTTTTTTTTCAAAACAATGAAATAATTGCTAAATGCTCATTTTCTTAAGTTAAAAAGTAATAAAAATTAAGAAAACAAACAAAATAATAGCTATATTTTTATAAAATTTTGAAAAATTGGGAAATTTTATCAAAAAATGGGCGAATTTTACAGTTTATGCTAAACACTCTATACTCACTTTAACTCGATATATTTTAAAATCCTTAATAATATATGTTTCTATATTACTTAACTGTGTTCTGAACTAAAAGTTTTATAAGAGGTCCAAAATTGAGAAAAATATAGCAGTTTTGTTGAAATTAATACGTTTTTCACCGAAAAAAACACAATATTTCACAAATAAATGCCTGTAAATTTTTTAAATACTAACATAGAGCTCAGCTTTTAGTTCAAAACACAGATAGCAATGTGTGAAACAATACTTTAAAAAATCACAGTAATGGGTATAAAACTTTTCGAGTTATGAGATCTGCCGTGAACAAAGATATCGAAAAAAGTAGTTTTTCAGAAAACGCATTTAAAATTCCACTTTTATGTGCTTGCGATGCGACTTCTGGTTAACTTAATTGTGTGTAACTTCGTTTCTATGTATCGTAGAAACAAAAACCAAACATTTTTGAAATCTTAAATACATATTCTTTTTAAATATAAAATAAAAAAATATCGATTTTTTTTTCGCAAAACTCGTCTTTTTGGTGCAGGCCTTAAAAGCAACATCTTTAGTTGTAAAAGTATCAAACATCAAAGGTAAATAATATTAAACATATTCAGAAGTAGTAAATATAAAATGGAAGCAAAACAAGAAATCAAATATTTAAGATGCTTATAAAGGTTCGTCATGAGTTCTTCTAAACGTAAAATCTATGGATTACACAATTAAGAAATAGACAAATAACAAGAAAATACGTATTTATGACACAAATTTTTTAATTAAAAATAAGTTTCTTAATTTTACAAAATATATCCAACAGGTCTCAAAACAAAGCATTGCTAATGAAAATTTACAGCTCGTCAATTTGGTTTTGAACTCTTTGCTTAAATTAATTCCTATAGCAAATGACACACACTATAAAGGAAAGTTAACCATTCAGTCTAAATTCATATTCCCCTTACAGAAATAAAGCTTTCCATTCTTAACGAATTCTATTTAAACGCTTTAACTTTTATGATATTTGGTGTGGGTGAGTAATTATGAAGCATTTCGTTGATTAAATGCAAGGAATATAGTCTTTCAAACCTTTATTGCTTTAATTTTATATAGCATCTCGTAGTAATTTTTTTTCGTGGGATGCAAACAAGAGTATATATGGAATGATAAGTAATGTTGCAGATTTTTGGTCATTGTGTTTTAAATAGCAATGCTTTGGATCCATATAAAGACATACAACTAAAGAAAGCTTTAATGTATTTTAATAGATTTAGCTTCTAGGAGATGAAATTGTTTTACTACGATAATTTAGCATTAAAAACCCGGCTTATGTTCATTTTTAAGCAATTATACTTAAAAATACATATTTTTCTCTAAGGGAAATAAAAATACGTGAAGCAGAAACTAGAGCAATAATAAAGTAATTCCATTTATAATATACTTTTATGACACTTTTTATTTATTTATTTAATTCCACTTATTTATATAATTATTTGAACTTATTTGCTTCTAATAAAGAGATGCACATACATTAAAAAAATACGTCGGTTCCTAGCAAGTACGATTTACCCATTTTGAAATGAATGTGCGAAATTACTATCTCAAAGATGTTGCAAGGAAAGAATTATTGCATTTACAATAAATAAGCAATATTTGCCTTCTAAGAAATGTGGGGACATATGTTCAAACATTCATTCTATGGACCATTAACTAATCAGTGAACATGTTAAGCTACTTTAAAAATTGTGTTTTACTGCATCTCAAGGTCCTTTTTGTTCAAATACGTAGACCTAAAAATGTACCCCACTTTTTAGATAAAATAGATTCAAACTAGGAGCAACAGCAAACGAAAATTCCACCTCACATTTGTACACTGCTTTAAATATTTCCTAGTAGTGTTCAGTGGTAACCGTGAACGACGGAAATATCGTTTTCTGTAATTTCTGGTATAAAGATCGCATTAAATTTTTTTCTTCAGATTTTTGGAGCTTTTACATAACGTGAAATTTTTGTTCAGTTTTATCAATGAAAATGTTTGCCCGTATTATTACTTTAACCCTTAAATATGCCTATTTTTCTAAAAAACAGTTTTTAAAAATAAGTTATTATTTTTTTATTGTTTGAATTTAGAGGAAATGCATTTAGAAATTATATTCTAATTTAATATATACTAAATATCATTTATGATTGGAAACCCGTTGAGCAATATTGGGCTTTAACTGAAAACAACAATTAATTTGCAGTCAAATATCCTAAAGCATTTATAAATATTGTAAAATTATCTAATTGCTCGATTAGAATTTTTTTATTCTTCACGGAAGAACAAGTACGGCTATCTCAAGCGTACAATAGACTAAATAAAACGTACATTCAACAAATGATGAAAATGTCAATCTATTTTTATTTTCTATCAGCACGATAGCTGTAACCTACAAGCAAAAATTGATACAATAGTATTTTCAGTATGTAACTTATATGAAACAAACGAAAGAGTTTTATTTCATTATCCAAATATTCGTAGGTATAATTAAATTTAAAGAAAAGTGAAAAAAAAAACTGCTATTTAAAAATGAATATACTAGTTTTCATTACCAGTACTGGGTTTTTTTAAGCATTAAGAGTTTAGTTTCTTATACCTTCGTCAAACAGAACATTCTCTTCGAAAATATGTTTTATTGGTTGAGCTTTCTAAAAAAAATCTGTGGATGAATTCTAAACTGATAAATTTTAGAATTTTGATTATAGAAGTAAATTTCAGTGTACTATAATCTTCTAGCTACGAATAAAAATTTCATGTTGGTATCCACCGAAAACAAATCCTGCTATTTCAAGATGATAGTTTTAGATGTATTACGTGATATTGTTCTTACAGGAAAAAAATCAAAATAAAGAAAGACCATTCTTTACTGCTGATGGAAAACATAATGATTTTTCTTTTAGTTTTTGGATTCAATTTACGTTATAGTTTTTTTATTACAGACCGTACTCTTCAAGAGATTCTTGATATTGTCTTTCAAAAGCTATTTTGGCCAGTTTTTACTGAGACATCTAAGGCAATCATATTGGTAATTAGTCCTAGATAGCCCGTAAGCTTTCCGTAACGATAAAGTATAATATAAAAAATAAAGAAAAAAATACAACATACATTGTTGCAGTTACATAAGTTTCAATTTTAGTATAAAAATAATTATTTTAAAACAACATTTATTTCAAATAAAAGTAAACTAATAACTTTAATTAAATTTTGTTAGTCGTACATGAGAAAACAAATATACCAGTTAGAAAATGCCTTCTATCAATGAAATATCACTAGTATAAGAAAAATAAGTCTATGCTTTGCAATTTTTTGAAATAAGCTACATTGAGGAAAAGTATCTACAAATTAGTCTTTGCTTTTTATCAAAATGTTCAAATTAACGCAATAAAAAATAATGACGGAATTAAAATGAAAAACCTTATTTAACAGCAAAATGATTTAACGCATATGCAATAAGAAAAAAACTCATTGGGAAAACAATTGTTAGTGCACTTTATTACTCATAAAAAAAATTACACCGAATATTTGAAATGAAATTTTAAGAAAAATCCACGTCTTAATTTCATTTTCGAAAATGAGGCTCTTTAACAACGAAATAGCTTGGGAATTTCACAAACTTTAGGCAAGACATACCTACAGTTGAACCGATATACTGCTGTGGAAAAGTTACTTTAAAAGGAAGAAAAAGCATAAGGAAGAAAATCTTAAAGAACAATCAGCCGTGTACGGGAGGGCTTAGGGGGACGGTGGGTGATAATGCGACCTAAGCACCTGTATAAATGCTAATTTCTTTAATTCCACATCGATAAATCCAGGCTACAGGATTTTGTATGTTATCATTTCTGACATCATCATCACCACCATCAAAAATTACAGTCAGCGTACCTGGAAGGAAAGAGTACGGATGTCGGTTACCGTAAAAAAAAAACCGCCTTTCTAGTGCGTCGCACAGTGGGGCCAAATCCCAAAAAGCTGGCCATAACTCGAGAACGGTATTAATGTAGCTGAAAGTTAGTACTCGGGGGTTTTTGGGGTCGCTGATCATGAATCCGAAGCCAAAATTTGAAATAAAAACAAAATGGCGGATTTTACAGTGTGGCCCCAAGAAGCTTTTAATCCCAATCTTGGGATACCAAATCCCAAGAAGCTTTTAATATCGAAAAAAATGTCCTCTCTCGTCAGACCGCATGCTTCATGTTTATCAGCGACAGATTCTAAAATTGGAAAATATAATATCTATATAGATGGATAATTCCAAATTCAACCTTGTTACTATTATTTATTAAAAAATATTATTTTAGAAGAAAAAGCGAATTTTCATAAAAGTGAACTACGTATGATACATCGAGAGAAAAATATAGTTGAGACATCAAAAACAGTTGCTATTGCTAGTTTTCCACTTTGAATCCCAATTACTATACGAATCTGGCAGTGACTACTATATTTTTCTCTCGGTGTAGAACTCCATACAATGAAAACGGTGGACAAATTCAAGAAAAAGAACAAAAAATTCCGTTTCGTTAATGTACGAGATTCAGAAAACTATGTTTTACATTACAAGAACTCGCACCAATGACACAGGGACAGCTAGAGGCAGCCAGTTTAAATCGTTTTCATTCAAGAATAGTTCTATTTACAACATGCAATCTGTCAAATCGCAGAATTCTGAAGAGCTTATAAACTTTCCTCTACTTGTTTAAAATTATCTGTTGTAATCTTACGTTCAATTTCGTACAAATAATTCGTTTATTGTTATCACATAAACTATTATTATCAATTTTGTGTTACATAAAGATTTTTTACTTACTTGCAGCTGCTGATTCCATTTTAAAAAACCGAAATTGGTTGATTTTTAGAGATTTGGCGTCCTCTTGAATATAGCGTTGGAATATTTGCTTACTGCACCGCGCTAGACGCGCCGTGCAGTAAGCAAATATTCGATTGAGGGTACACTTTCAACTGTCTTACAGAAGCAGGTATAAGGGATAGGGCTTGCTGGAGTCCGGAATTCGACCTACGGACTCTTACCCAACCTAACCCCCTATATGCACATCCGTAATAAAATAAATTTGTCAAAACACTTAAACTTAAGAGGAAACATATCTGCATTAAACTCGCAAATGTTGATTAGACGTCACAACACGTTTTCCATTCTTTGCTGCTTTTTTCCCTATTTTTGGTTCTTCTTTTAGGTTTATAATTATCCGCTCTCTTCGCTATTCTGATTCTTTAAGAAACTCTATCCTATATTCATCCTGCATATAATTCAAAAAGAGGTTTAACTCACGAAGTGTCATAGTTTTAGTCATAAGCTGATATGCATTTTTAGAAATTATAACTTTAAATATGTAAGGAAAAATTAGATTGAGCAGTATTAACTTACGATATAGAATTATACATTTAATTTACTTAAAAGTCGCACGCTACTCGTGAGTCTGTTATATTATTATACCCTACAAAATACAACCTTTTTTACAACCATACATTTTTTCCACAGTCACATCGAAGTTAAGGAAATACCCGAAACAAAAGAAAGAGATAATCTAAATCCTAAATAATACTAGCTTCTTCCTATTTACTTGTTATTTTAACGATTTATATTGGTGTCTATATTGTTTAAACAATGCTAGATTAAAATTTATTCAAAATGGCGTGGTGTGACAAAACTGGGAAGCTCGTGGTTTTGGAAGAGTCTTTTTTTTTTTTTTTAAATACTGCACTTGTTTCGTGAACTGCAGAGGGTGGGTACATGAAGCATGCAGCAATGCAGATGAAAAAGACCAAACTTTCATTTGGGATTTTTGTGCCTAAAGTGCTTTAAAAACTCTTAAGGTATAACTTAAATCAATTTTGCTGTAGGTTTGATATAGTTTCCAATTCAATAATTTAAGCTTTAAAACTCATGTCTGGGAGTTACACCCGTCACAATGGAATGGCCCTTTAGTCATTCGGTATTGTACTACTACATAACGGATTCTATTCCTTTGCTTCTGAATCTATTTTAATAAAATCTTAATTTTTCTCCCTTTCGTGTTAACTTTTATGTAACTCATATGCAATAATTTCTTAATAAAGTTTTACATGTGATAATATGTAAGTATTTGTTTAATACATAGTTTATAGTAGTATATCAATGCGTATTTAATTATTTCCTTCAGTTCCCCTTTTTATCCATCCAGGTCGGACATTGCACACTTTTAACAGATATGTTTTTATGCTCTTAATTGCAATTGGTCACTACTAATTTATTTCCTTTTTTCTTCACAAGGGATCAGTTTATCAGTTTACCACAACTTTTTACTGTTTCATTCCTATAATGAATAAATATTTAAAAAATAACCGTTAGGCCTCCCGTTTTATCCGACTTTCCCCTACAATATGTAACTAGTACATAGAGAGCATGCTTTTTATACACTTTCATTCGTAATTGTTTCGGAAATTGACGATATACCAGAGCTATTGAGATATAAGACATCAAGAAAAGCTCGAAAACAATGGAAATCACACTCTGTAAAACACGCAATGTATTCAGATTTTTTTCCCTTGCAAAAATGAGGAAACTAATGGCTAAACATGTAAATTAAAATCACTAATGGCATTTGCTTCTTAAATCATAGAGAAATTATGGAGTGCTGAGAATTGTTCATAGCAAAAGAAAGAATGCAAGTTAATAACATACAAGTCTTCTAAAAATGTTTCTTTAAACATGCTGTCCTTTACAGTACGTAAAAAAACTGATATAAAAATAAGAACCATTTAAGTTGGAAATACTACATAAACAATGTAGAAATTATTGTGCTGTGTGAATGAAACAGTTAAAAAATCGAAGTTAGAACACAAAGCATGTGCAAACATTTATTAAAAAGCATGGCAGATTTTTTTTTACAATAATGCGTCAAACTGAATTCACTAAACTGCACTTAATAATTTGTGTTCTTGAGTTAAGTGACCTTCTTATTAACTTGATTGAACTCCTCAATTTAACTCCTAAAATTTCCGACCGAGTTCCAAAAGCGTCCACATGCTCTATCCTGTAATAAAAGCAATATTTAATTTACATCATGAACTTTTCTCTAACTCATCACTTCATAGCATACTTTTTTTGGTCAATCTTTACCCACACCAACACACCAAGTATGTGTTGTACAACATGGAACATAGAACTCATAAAATATGAGACAACAGCTACGATTTACATTTGCGAGATTGGAAATGCTTTATGAAGGCTTGCAAGTATTAGCCATGAGCAATTAATCTGTACATTTCTGTGAATTGAACGTTGTATAGATTTCAAATGACTTTAGATTTAACAATTATAGAACTAAAAAATAAATGTCAGTCTTCATCTTAATCAATGCTCATAAAGCTGGAGCATTAGTGCAATTGTTTTATTTTTCCCCAACCAGTTTTTTTTTCAGGAATTGGAAAGTTTTTTTTTTTTTTTTTTTTTGTGTAAAATGATAATATACCATGCTTTTAACACTTAGCATGTGCATGCGATTTACATTTTAAAAATATACGTACATGCATTACTTCGTTGTTTGCACGCTCAACATATTTACTGAAATTTGAAACTAATTAAGACAAATGTACTCTAAACTGTCTTATGGGAAAATGCAATGTACTTCTACGAAAAAGGAAACGAAGGAGCTGTGTAAATCTAGCCAGTTAAATTAAAATGGGTTAACTCAGCCAACATGTTTGTTGTGATAAGGAGAGAAATTGGTAGTCACTCTTTGACTTACTATTTTCGTATTTTTTTCTAACAATCTAATTGTGTATTTGAGCTGTCTCTGAAACTTTAATGTTTACAATGTACTTTTATGCTTCCTCAGATTTCGTATTTGAATATCTGAAAAGAAGTAGTAAATGAGTTTTATTGCCGTAATCGATTCATTCAGGAAAGTACTTTAAACATTGGGAATTTCATGCTTGTCTGGAAGAGAAACAAATGATTTTAAGAGTAAAAATTCGATTACGCTCCCATGAATGCGTTAAAAGCGATATCGATTACCTTCAAAGGAATCGTAAATTTAAGCACAAGAAAAAAGTTTAACAGATCAATACTAGGAAATGAAATTTCAAAGAAGTGTTAAAGTAGCGATAGGTATTTATTAATCACGAACTAGGACATTTTGAAATAAATGTTGAAATTTCACTGAAAACACTAATATTAATTTTGGGACAAACGTATTGTGGTTAGTGCATTCATTTTCTGAAAAGTAAGGAAAGCATAAGTTTTCCGAATTGACATCATTTGCTAGCTGATGACTTTTGCATGTTTTACGGCATCCATAACCGTGGCATCTTTTTAAACTACTTTTTCATTAGTGATATTTCAAGAGCATTATTTCTGAATCAAACCTGACCAATTGAAGGATTTTCGACCCATTGTGAGGGAGATTCGACTGTTTGAGGGAATTTCTGTCATTGAATATTTATTGTTACATAAGTCTATTTACTAACTTGAAATTATTGCATATGAGTTACATAAAAGTTAACACGAAAGGGAGAAAAATAAAGATTTTATTAAAATAGATTCAGAAGCAAAGGAATAGAATCCGTTATGTAGTAGTACAATACCGAATGACTAAAGGGCCATTCCATTGTGACGGGTGTGACTCCCAGACATGAGTTTTAAAGCTTAAATTATATTTTTGGCAAGGAATTATTTATAAATAGCAAAATTTTTTTTAAAACTGTGTTTACCTTTGCATTTGCTCTAATGACTGAAAAAAAAAAAAAAAAAACCTGCTGTAGTTTTTTATTTTTCATTTAATTTAAAAATAAATTTTAAATTCTTGTGACAGGTGTGACTTTTTCGGGACATGACTTTTCACTTGCTTTCATTTTTGCTAAAATTCCTGTGAATTTTTAAGTGTTTCGTCATTGTAGCATTTTGTTCGGCACCATGTTGTCGTGGTGACCCCCTCCATTATTTTACACGCGTGTAAAAAAAAATAAATATAAATAAATTAATTATTCCTGCTAGAAAAGGAATTTTGCAAGTGATCCAAGGGAATAAACATTTGAAAACAGATGCATTGCTTACGAATTATTTAATGATATATGCCGCAAAATTCCCCGTTAAAATAAATCTTTATGGTCGGGAAGCAACAAAGCCTAACTTTAGGAAATGTAATTTTGAATAAATAAGGGCCTGAACGTTAGTGGTAGTACAAAGGTTACTTGCAAAACACCAGGAGGGAATGGAAGAAAACAATAAAAAACACAAATAAAAAAAATGACTCACCAACATTAGCAATGTGCTTCACTTAGATTTATTTTTGAAGTATTAGCATTCATTTTTTGCATCACAGAAATCATCCTCTTATAAAAGCTTCGCCGCGCCGAGACTCGTAACTTCAGTAGCACGTAACAAGAGCATCGCGGTCAGTCTCCGGAAATCCAGATTCCAGTAGAAAGAGAGCCGCGCAAAAGTCAGCAGTCGGTAGCCCTGAAAGCCTCATCTCTGTCCGAGAGCGAAAGTTTTCGTGAGAGTGTCCGTGGGAGTCTGTGTGTCATCTGCCCCCCTCCCCCCCCCCGCCAGCTTGGGAGATCCTTTTATACGCCGCTTGCAACTGTTACAGTATGTTTCAAAAGTTCAGCAACATACCTTCGAAAAAAACATCACAACCCCACTTTTCAGGGATCAGCTGTTACGTCTTCGCAATAATGCATTGCGTGGCAACACAGGAGAAGAAAAGGGAGGAGTAGTTGACAATTTACGATGAGGGGACTGTCAGTCCGGTGGCCAAGGTCAAAAGAAAGTCCCTTAAAAAGATGCACATTTTGTGTAACTTGATGAATGCACTTTTTGGAAATGGCACAAATGAATACTTATTTGTAAGAATTCTATAATGTCACTGTTCATCGTGACATGTTCCTATTGAAAGAGATACAGATTAAACTTAATACATATTTTTTATATTAAGTTTTAAATTTTTTAACATTTGGGAATTTTTTTTGGCAATGTGACGGGTATGACATAAATATGACGGGTGTGACACTGTGCCAATTTCACATTTTTGAGAAGCGTATTTTTAAAAAGCAGTAATTAGTACACATAGTAAACTTGACATTAGCCAATATACACTTACATTTTATTAGAAATAAGATATATATACATATATACATCTGATTTAGAATTTACAGTGACCTCTACTCGTCACAAGGGCTGGTGGAGAAACTTTCTCAATGATGACGGATATTTTTTCAGTGGAAATATCGTCATTTTCTGGCCAAATCCAATAGGGTCCACTAGCCTGCATATATTTTAAATTTACTTATTCAAAAACTTTGATCTTTTCACCATCAGAATCTGCTTCTCCACTTAAAGCTGCTAAAAACATGTGTTTAGTTATGAGATAAAATTATAGTTAAAAATTTGAAACTAGATTTTATAGGTACTAGGGTACAGTTAAGAATATGTAAAAAAAATCTATTTTGTTTCCTTTAAAAATGTATTATGAGCCAAAAAAGAAAAAAAAAGGCTACAAAATAGCTGCAAAACATCAAAGTTAATCAATTATATCAAATTATATTAATTATAATACTTATTATTAATTTAACATGCTGCCATAATTCTTTATTAACAAGTGCTTTAACTTTCTGTTCCATTAATGAAATATTTTAAAACTATCTTAAATGGTGTCACATCCGTCACAATCACTTTGTCACGCCCGTCACAAGTTTTTGTCACACCCGTCACACCAAAATTTTCACAGAAAATAAAAGTTTAATGACATTTGAATATTTTATATTTATTCACACTTGCAAAAATTAGACTTTCAGAAATTTTCGAGTTTTTCCATGGATTAATGCATTTGCTAAGGTATGTAAAGCATATTTTCTGTGACGGGTGTGACAGAGAGACTTTATAAATAAATTTGCATTTAAAATACGATTTAATGCATATTTATGGAAGATCAAATGCTCTAAAAGGAAGACAAAGGTCATAAATTGTAATATATCCACATACAATGAAATTAATGTTGTATTAAATATTATTTCAGAGTGAATGAAAATACCCAATTTCTCCTAATCGAACGTTTGCTACAATGCACAAACTTTAAGCCCCCCAAAATAATAAAAGGATTATTTTTGTGAAATATTTCTTTACATTTTCATAAACCTCATATCATTACCTTTAATTTGACATATTATTTGAAGCAATACAACAATTTTAAAATTTCAGCCCTCATGTCCACTTTCTCATGGAATTGCCCTAAATTTAGGTGTGTTTTTCAACTTTACACTTAAACTAAAATAAAGAATAAAACTTTCGGTGCGTTTTTTGTTTAGAGCTAAGCATGAAAAGAATTGACTTTTCTTTCTCGCTCTCTCTTTTTTCCACTTAAGCTTCAGTCATGAACAATTCAAAACAAAGAAAAGCAATAAAGCAAGTAACAGTCACACTTCAGAAGCCATAAAAGATTGACAAAAAATTTAAACAAATAACATTTTTGTTGCAACACATTTAACTAAAAGGAAGACGGTAAAACGCAACATGCATTTACAAATTTGTAATAAAAAAGTCGCTTCTCAACTCCCAACTACGAAAAACAACGGTTCAGAGCAATAAAAACATTTTTTCTATAATCCAAATCGAGTTTGTTGAAAATAAGAAAAATGAAAATTCGAAATCAGAAACGAAATACTAAAGTGAAGATTTGAAGATGTAAATGCACTCCGGAAAACAAACCAGAAAATACTTGCGTCAGTTATTTCGTATATTGTGTATATACAGATGGGGTACAAAATAATACGAACACCTGTGAAAACGTATGACGTATTTCACACCTCCAATACAGCCGCGCCACCTGAAACAGAAGTCTGCCACCTAGTGAGCGTGAAGGGGAAGGTATCAGTCTCTCAACAGCAGTCACCTGTGTTGCATGCTTCTAACGAACTGTGGGGGATAAGTTAAAATGTCAGACCTGTCAGAGTTCCAAAGAGGAATGATTGTTGGAGCGCTTTTAAGTGGAGCATCAGTTACGGAAACAGCAAACCTTTTGGGGTTTGCAAGGAGTACGGTATCAGCTGTTATGACAGCATACACGAAAAAGTGTAAGACGATGTCTTCAGAGCACAACAGTGGCCGAAAGTCAAAGTTTGCTGATAGGGATAGACGAGTCTTGAAGCGCATAGTAGCCGGAAAGCAGAAGCAATCGTTATCCGAAATAATATCCGAAATGAACAGCCATCTCCAGGATCCCGTTTCAACAAAAACTGTCAAAGGGAGCTTCATGCTGCGAACATTTATGGCAGAGCGGCAATTTGTAAACCCTTGGTGACAGCAACTAATGCTTTCAAGCAACGAAAATGGTGCAGAGACCACAAAGACTGTTTCGCACAGCAATGGCAATAGGTAATATGGTCAGATGAATCGTCATTCACCCTATTTCAGACGACCGAACGTGTTTATGTCTGGAGAACGCCTAGAGAAGCGTTTCATCCTGATTGCCTCTTGCCGACTGTGAAGCATGGGGGTGGCTCCATCATGGTATGGGGTTCTATATCTCCTTGGGCTCCTTGTTATTCTGCATGGGAGGATCAAATCCAGTCACTATCTAAGCATTCAAGGGGATCATGTCCATCCTTTTGTCCAGACTATGTTCCCTGGAGAGCGACCGCTTTTCAAGACGACAACGCCCCTATCCACACTGCTAGTTGCGTCCAAGAATGGTTCGAAGAGCATGACGATGAAGTTGAACACCTTTCCTGACCCCCTCAGTCTCCTGACTTGAATATTATTGAGGATTTATGGGCTTATTTGGAGTCCAAACTTCGTTCCCGATTTCCACCTCCATCCGGACTTTCGGAATTCGAGACCGATCTGCAGGAGGAATGGCTGAATATTCCTTTAAATATTGTCCATGACCTTTATGCATCTATCCCACGTCGCATTAAATCTGTACTTCAGTCAAAGGGTGATCCGACCCCCTATTAATAAAGATTTTCCATTATTTCACAGGTGTTCGTATTATTTTGTCCTCCATCTGTAGTTCGAAAACAATATGAAATTCTGTCCACCCGCTATAAAGTAAAAATATAAATTTTAAAAAAGGGTAAAACAAAACAAAAAGACTACTTTGTTTCTTAAAATTGTAAAATTAATTAAGCTTTATTTTCAAATAATTGTTTTTATATAAAGTAAACTGCTTCAGGTAAGAAATATCAGAAGTGTACGTTCTGAAAAATTGAGGCTTTGGTTATTTCGCATGCGTGTTTAATTTATGTTCATGTAGCATCGACTTTTAATATTGCGCCTTAAATTGCCTTGAAAGCCCTTGAACCCTCGAAAACGCTATATTTTCCTGTTTCTGTAAGGAACATCTTGTTTATATATGATTCGCAAAATCAGAAAACTATTACAAATTAAGAAGAAGGATAAGATGGTATATGAAGTGCTTTAAAATATCTTTTAATTAGAGAATAAATTTGGGAAATCACAAAGCACTAATTACGCAAACCCTGTTTATATGTAAATAAGTGCAACTGTACTTCTAGCTATATTAGCATATTTAAATGCGTCACTTATAACTTTGTGAATTTAATTTAATTGTGTTATTATTTTAATTGAATTTCCTATTAATAATGTTATATTTTTAAAGATTTAAATTAGTTTTATATTTTAATTTTACTAATATTATTTTTGACACCTTGAAACTGTAGTAATTGTATATTCTTAAAGTTATATTCAACTTTTATTCACCCGCATTAAATTAGTATTTTTGTTATGTCAGTAAAGGCAGAAAGACAGCCAAGTTTCAACTAAAAGCTTGCAAAATGTCCTTGTGGAATATTAATTTATTAAAATGAACGTTTTCTAAATCCTATAATATAAAAAAAATATACATGACTTTCACTGACCAAAAGAAAAGGGAGATTAAGAAGGAGAGATTTAAGGTAAATTTTCTTGATTGACATGTTTCACTATATTTTGTTTTTAATGAATCGACTGATTCAACGCAGTTAATTCGTCAGAACAAAACAATATATCTAGATTCTCTCGAAATAAAAATATATTAATACCTAAATTTTAATTTGACAAACACGAGTATTGCGAATAATTAAGGAAAGTGCACAAACGATTATGTAACTTAGTACCTTAGACATTCTTTTTGTTTAGCAAATGCCAGCCGTTTGACTCTTTAGGTCATTAGACAACGAGCTCTCCAATATTTTTGTACAATCGAACTAAAACACATTCGCATGTTGAACATTCGTTCCAAGTGCGCAACAGTCGCACATTTTCCACTTGAATACAAAACATACACCTGCGAATTCACAATGTTAAACGGTGAAGGGTACGAAAACAATCGCTTCCAGTCAAAAATCTAAAAATTGCAGTCGCGGTAGAGCCAGGAGAATCTGGCTGACACTCACAATGCGGTCCAGGAGAATCTGGAACGCGGATAAATTTAGAGTAGTCAAGGTCAGACACCCCAGGGGCTGAACAGCTTCCACATAGAAGAAATGTCTAAAAACCCTCTTAATTTCAAGTCTTTCAGAATTAAATGGTAGATTCCTGTCAAAAGTTTGGGTGATGTTACACCATCTCTTTGGCAAGAGGTCAGTAGATAGAAAAGAAGAGTTCTGGGGCAGCAGGGGGAGTGGGGAGGGTGCAAGTGCAATGGGGCGTGGTCCCTCCCCCTGCCAAGTTATGCTGAGTAGTAGGGTTCCTGCTGCTGACGTCGTAATCTTTTACTAGTGGAGTTGAGTTGTTTTTCTTGCTTGTTATACTGCGTCTGAAGTTTAGGTTTTTGGGGATGGCAACGTTGATACTGCATGCAACGATCGTCATGACAACGAACTTGTAATCTTTTTGAATCGATCGTGCTACCACCTAGTGAGAGAAATATTAATTCATTCATTTAAATATTTTTTTGACTTTGTCGTTTTCCGAAGTTATTTTTGATTTCCAACTTGGGTTTTTCGCGAGTGGTAACATTAATTTATTGTTTTTTAATTGGTAACATTAATTTATTTCTTCTTAATTTCAAGAGTTGAAACGCTGATGATGTCATCCAGTGAGAGAAATTATTTTTAGACATAGAATATTTTACTCAATTACTTCCTGAAAGTGAAAATTAATTTAATTTTTAAGTTGATGATCCCACCACCATCCCGATGTGACTTACATCACACACCCCATCAACTATTTTGTACAGGTTTATTTAATTTAATCATTTCAAAACAATTGTAAATATTCAAGCAATTATACATAACGGTAAAAAAATTGACCCTAGAAGTGGAAAAAATATAAGTATCATACAGTGAGACTTCACTTCTACAGTCAATTGTTTTTAGGATACATAAACATAAATATACTCACAAATCGATACCACTTCTTCTGCATTCCTGAAACGAAATCTCTAACAGAGCACAGAATTTTAAATGAATCAATTATTTCAAAGTAGATCATTGGCCATACTAAATGTATTTTTTTTTCATTGCGTTAGTATGAGACTTAACTGATGTGTTCTAACGGGAATTAATTAATTATTTCCGTCAGAATTACATTTCACCAATTTTAATCAACTTATAGCATTATTTTAATCTTAATAAAGTGTAATTAACAACTATCTTTTAATTTTAAGCATATTTCATTTTTACATTTGTAATTTTTTCCCCTAAAATATCAAACATATAATTAATTGTGAACCAATCAAATAGCTTCTTGAGGAAGTTTAGACTTAATGTGAACCAATCAAATCAATCCTCGGAATTTACAAAATTTAAGTCAAAGTTAATTTTGAAATGTTTAAGACTTAGAATTTTTTTTAAAAAACTTTTTTCCTAAAGAATCAAAGAGAGAATTAAATGAGAACCAAACAATTAGCTTCTTGAAAAGGCGAAGACTTAATAAAAATCAATCCAATCGATCCACGCAATTTACTAAATTCGAATCAATTAAATGTTTTATTGAAATATTTGAGACTTAGAAAATGAACAACAATAGGTTTATACATGCTAATTTAATAATAATTTTACAAAAAAGCGGTGATTTCTTCTATACTTAAACAGGTTTACACCCATTTTTACTGTTTTCCATGAATACAAATCAATGTATTTATATTAACTAAGACTATATTTACATTAGATAATCATCCTTTAATCAATATTATACCGCTAGATTTTTTACAAGTTTAAGAGTTTGCATGAAATGAGAGAAGTTAGAGTATGTTCGGCAACTTGATTTTACGTAGAATAATAAGCGAAGGTTTCATGTATTTCAATATTATTTTTTTTGTTTTCAATTTAGGTTTTTTCTTACACATTTTAACGTTTCAAACGAATACAATCTACGAGATTATTCTAGTCATATACATCATGATTAAAGAAACTTTAAAAATAGTCAAGAGCATATTGCTAAATTTGTAACTGCGAAGCAACTCAACAACCTGATTGACGTACAATACAATACATTTAACGAACATTTCCACTATTCAAAAGTTTCAAAACTTTGTCTTTAACATTTAACGAATTTTTCATTTATTCAAAGAATTATTTATTTTTAGGATTTACACAGAACTCATAATTTCCAAGATTTTATGATATACCTACAACCGAGAAAAATATTTAACATAACTATTTACAACACGATTTTCACACACTGAAAAAGTTTATTACTTAAGCACGAAGAAACTTTAAAACTGTTCACAACGCAAATTTCATGCATTGAAAAAGTCTATTACTTACATACAAACTTAGAGTCTTTGAAACTAAGATCACAGGAATACAACTTAATTTAAATACGGTAATGCTTAAAATCATTGCTACATAAACTACAGAAAATAAAAAAGAAAGTTAGAAATATTATACTCAAAGACATAAAAAACACACACAAGATGTAACACCTGTTGAAACTTCTATCATTAAAAATAATTAATAACATCCATTATCAGAACTTGGAATAATGAATGCTAAAAAAGCCTCTTAGAAATAAAGGACAATTTTAGCACTTCCTCCACCGAGTTCCTACTAAGCAAAGCAATCGTTGCGAATTTTCAGTTATACGATACACAAACATGAATCGACTATGCAAAATCTAGCAGTACAGTTAGTGAATGAACACAGAGAATGCACTTAAAATAATATCATTCACACGTTGAAAATCGAAGAATTTTTTCATGCAATATAGCTATATTTCACTTATTTAAACTTACATGAAACTAATTTTAGCAGAATGCAATCTAAGAAATACTTTAAAGTCGAAATACAAATTATATAAAACATCAAGTACTTACAGAGAATGGAAAAATATACGTCTTCCTCGGCCAAACCGCAACGTAGAAATGACTCTTCAGGCTCTTATCAGCTGACGAAGATAAGGCAGCAATAGCTCATAGGCCACCCCAATCGAAAAGTGATTCATGCCAGGTTTATCTTTCACAAGGACACAGCCAGTAGCTTTCGATGTTGATTTCTCAAATCTTTAAAAAATATTTCATACACACAACTACATACATATGTATAAATTTAATAATTTTACGGAAACCTATGTATTTAACTCACCAAACTCAGACAGTTTTCATTAAACGCAAATTTTTTCCTAGGTGTAATCCTTCAATTCATTACTTCCGAGTGAAGAATTTCTTACCTTTAGTATTATAATCAAGCAATTCAATACATTAAACGAACATTTCATCTATTCAAAGACTTTCAATACTTACTCTTTAACATTTAACGATCGTTTCATCTATTCAAGAAGTTATTTATTTTCAAAAACTCAATCTTTAAAATATTTTTTTTTTTTTTTACGATTCACACAGAACTTATGATTTACAAAGATTTTATAATATACAACCGAGAAAAATATTTAACAAATCTATTTCCAACACGAGTTTCATACATTGTAAAGGTTTATTACCAAAGTTCGAAGAAAATTTAAATGCTATTTACGCTGCAAATTTCATTCTTTGAAAAAGTCTGTTACTAACATACAAACTTGGAATCTTTACGTTATTCACACCTTTAATGTTATAATAAAGCATATAACACATTAAGCGGACATTTCACTATTCAAAGACTTTCAAAACTTACTCTTAAACATTTAACGAACGTTTCATGTATTCAATGAGTTATTTATTTTCAAAACTCAGTGTTTAACACAATTTTTAAGATTTTCACAGAGTAATACAACCGATAAAAATATTTAACAAAACTATTTCCAATACGAGTTTCATACATTGAAAAGGTTTATTAGCAAAGTTCGAAGAAAACTTTCAAGCTATTTTCGCTGCAAATTTCATGTTTTGAAAAAGTCTATTACTAACATACGAACTTGAAATCTTTACTTTGTTCACACCTTTAATATTATAATCAAGTACATAACACATTAAACGAACATTTCATCTATTTAAAGACTTTCAAAACTTACTCTTTAACATTTAACGAACATTTCATTTATTCAAGAAGTTATTTAATTTCAAAACTCAATCTTTAACACAAATTTTATAATTTACATAGGGTTTATGATATACAACCGAGAAAATTTTTTATCAAAACTATTTGCAACGCGTCTTTCACACATTGAAAAGGTTTAGTACTAAAGTACAAAGAAAACTTTCAAGCTATTTACGTTACAAATTCCGTGTTTTGAAAAAGTCTATTACTTACATACAAAATTGAAATCTTTACTTTGAAACTAAGATTGCACACAACTTTATACAGAGTTCAAGTTAAATATAGAATTGGTTAAAATCGTAGCAACATAAAGTACAGAATATAAAAAAAGTTAGAAACGTTATACTCAAAGACTCGCATTACTAACTGAAATAAAGAAACATAGCTTTCAACTACTACTACCAATGCAAAACTTATATTAAACTGCTAAAAACTCCATAAGAAAAGTCAAAGTACTGCGCGCAAAACATCAAAACTTAGTGTCATCTAGTAAAACTTAGAACGAATAATGTAAAACTACGAAAATTTAAAAAATAAAAGTGTTATGCACTTGCAAAATGTAAAAAGTACTGTGTACGAATGTTAAAACTTTAACTAAAACATGGAACGAAGATGTAAAAATAAGCAACACTAAATGTAAAAGTACAACGTACAAAACATCAAAACTTAGATTCATCTAGTAAAACTTAGTATAAAAATGTAAAAGTACTAAGGACAGAACCTCAATATACATTAATTTGATAAAAGCAAAATGAAAATGTTAAAGTGCAAAAGACAAAACATCAAACATAGATTAAGCTATTAAAACAATGTATTATAAAAATTTAAAGAAAAAATACTACATACAAACTGTCAAAACTTAGAACTAAAATTTTTGATAAACCATATAATTTCAAATTCGTCTAGAAAAACTTAGAGCGGATATGTAAAATTACTGAAGTTTACAAAACAAAAGTGTTAAGCATTCGCAAGTGATTAAAACTTCAAAACGTAAAAAATGATTTATCTACAAAAACTTGGAATGAAGTCTTAAAATTACTAAGTACAAACTGTTAAAACATCATAAAAATGTCAAAATGACAAGTATAAAGCAACAAAACATAGATTTGGCTCCTGAAATATTAATCAAAAAATGTAAAAAATTCTAACAACAAAATCCTAAAACTCTGAAAAATTAAAAACACACCGTACAAAACATGTAAAAATGCTAAGTATAAAGCCGCAAAACTCAAATTCACCCAGAAAAACTCAAAACAAAGATGTAAAAGTAAGGAACTTTTCAAAAGAAAATTGTTATACACTTGCAAAATGTTAAAACTTAATGCAAAAATGTAAAAATTACTACGTACAAAATGTTAAAACTCTGATTTATCTACTAAAACTTAGAATGACAATGTAATTGAACCAAATGTACTAAGTATGAAATATTAAAGCAACATGAAAATGTAAAAGTACTAAGTATATAACGTATTTATCAAGTGAGACGCATGTTGACGCATGTGACGCGCAGTGTTGACGCATTCCGTGCAGTGCTTTGACATCAGCTCGAAATCTACAACTAAATTAGTTAACGAGTCGATTACAATCCCAATGCCATAAAGAGAAGTATGGCCTCGTTTCATCCATGTCCCGTCGTACGAAACAGTTATGTTGAGAATTTCTTCATTTTTTAGACTAGGATTGCGTTCTATGTATGCACTTCGAATTTTATTTTGCGACACCTGAAGCACATTTTCCTTAAAAGTAGTGTTCTGACTACACAGTTTCTCTAAACACTTCGAAAATGTTTTTCGATCCATAGTTGGCATCTCCATAGCAATTGAAAATTTCTCCATTGCAGCGTGTCCTTTGCCTGTGTTTAAAAAAGCACCAACGAGTTTTTCATTCACGTCAAATCTTCTTGTGTAAGGTTCTCGGTGACTGGAAAACGTGGCTCCAAAATCTTTTCCGCAAGATCCACAATACAGAAGTAATTTCATTGAATAGCCATATGTTTCACCAAAACTAACATTCAGGGAGTGCATTCCACACTCATCACATGGCACATTTCTTAGTAGAGGGGAAAAACATTTTTCACTCATAAGAACGTATCCAGAAGCTTGATTATCTTCAGTATGTAAATTATGATTTCTGAAATTATACTTTCCTGAATTAGAGGTTGCAGCAGATGTTGATGCAACGCTTTCTTCCAGAACGGTATCAGGGATCGAATTTCTAAGAGAAGCATTTTTGCTTTTAGCAGCAGCTATCGCTTTGCTGCGTTTAGTCGGTCGCCCCTTCTGCTTCCTGTAGCGAGAACTAATCGAATGCATAGTTCCAACAAATAATTAATATACTTTATTGGAGATATATATAAAGTTAAATGAAAATAAAAAGTAACTAGTAAATTAGTTCTGAAAAGAACTGTTTTTGTGGTTATGCAGGTAACGAAAAAAGTAAATAGCAGTTCAAGCAAGCGAGAATCGAGAATGTAACACAATGTAAACAAACCACGGATGGGAGCGAAACACAGTTACAGTTAATCTGGTGTTGCCAAGATAAAAAATACAAATACCATTTTCCAAATTCAAAACTAATGACATCAAATGACAAATACACCGGACCGTTGCTGCGATTTTGACAGCTGTCAAAGTGGGCGTGTTCGTTTGTTTACAAAAGGTTACAAGCAAATAACTCGAGAAATATTCATTGAAATCAAAAAATTTTTTTTTCTACTTATGACACATAGTTCCTATTAATTTTCAGCAAAAACCTGAAATTTCGAAAATTTTGATAATTTTTGACGGTTTGAAGGTCCACTGTCCCCTTAAGTACGAAACTTAAAAAATTCAGATGGATCTACAAAAATTCAAACTAAAACCGCAAAAAGTATGAGTACAAAATGTTCAAACATTCTATAAATGTAAAACATTTAAGAGTACAAAATACAAAACGTAAAAAAAGTTAGAGTTATCTTCTAAAACTTAGACTGAAGTCGAGTGAAATTACTAAGTATGAAACGTTAAAACATCATAAAAATGGCTAAATAACAAGTATAAAGTATCAAAACATAGATTTGTCCATTTAAATGCACTTGCGAAATGTAAAAAGTACTGTGTGCGAATGTTAAAACTTAAACTAAAACATGGAATAATGATGTAAAAAAATTAAGTATAATATATTAAAGCAACACTAAAATGTAAAAGTACTACGTACAAAACATCAAAACTTAGATTCATCTAGTAAAACTTAGTATAGAAAATGTAAAAGTACTAAGCACAGAACGTCAAATATACATTTATTTAGTAAAAACATAACGAAAATGTAAAAGTACTATGAAGATATAAAAATACTAAGTATAATATACTGAAGCAACACAAATTGTAAAAGTACAAATTACTAAACATAAAAAATTCAAAGTTATCTACTAAAACTCCAAAACATAGATTCAACATCAAAACATATAATTTCTCTACAGAAATCTTAATCAAAGTTGTATAATTTCGAAGAACAAAATGCTAAAACTGGAAAAGTAAAGAAACACAGTAAAAAAAAAAAAAAAATAAAGCATGAAAGAAGACCAATTATACAACTATAAAGCTTCAAAACCTAAATTCATCCGGAAAAACTTAGAACAAAAATGTAAAACTACGAAAATTTTCAAAATAAAAGTGGTATGCACTTGCAAAACTCCAAAAAAACGTAATTTCATCTACTAAAAATTGGATTAGAAAAGTAAAAATACTAAGTACAAAACACCAAAACTTAAAGTGATCCAGAACAACTTAGAACAAAAAACGTAAAAGTTCGAATGTTTTAAAAATACATGCATTATACATTGGCAAAATGTTAAAACGGAAGGTAAAAAAGTGTAGAATGAAGACGTAAAAATACTAAGTATAATATACTAAAGCAACACATAAAATGTAAAAGTATTAAAAAAAAAAACCTAAAAAATTTGGAGTTATCAAATAAAACTTGAAAACATAGATTCACCATCAAAACGTAGATTTGTTTAGAGCAATCTTAATCAGAAAAATGTAAAAGTTCGAAGAACAAAATGCTAATACTGTGAAATATTGAAAATACACATTACAAAGCAATAATGCATGAAAGAGTGCTAACTTCAAACTTAAATGACAAATTGACTTCAATGACAAAACTTAAATGCATTCAGAGAAATTTAGAACGAAAAAATAATAGTACGGAAATTTGCAAAGTAAAAGTGTTATGCACTTTTCAAAGTGTTAAAACTTAACTTTATCTACTAAAACCTGCAATGAAGATGTAAAAATACTAAGTATAATATATTAAAGCAACACAAAAATATCAAAATATTAAATACAAAACGTAAAAAAAAATTAGATCTGTCGACTAAAACTTAAACTGAACTCATAAAATTATTGAGCACGAAATGTTAAAACACCATAAAAATGAATAAATAACAAGTATAAAGTTCTGCAAACAAAAATGCTAAAACTGTAAAAATCTAAATATATGTAGTGCAACACAACAAAGCAAGTAAACGAAAAAGTTTAAAATTAAAACTGCTTTCATCTTAAAGTTACAATTGGAGATATTCTTCTCGCGAACAAAGAAGTGGCAGCTAACCGGCAATGAAGGGAACATTAACCAAGCACCGACTCCCCAAACTATAGATTTTCCTCGACAGAGAAAAATATATAGTAGGTATAAAAGGCGGGTTCTGCGCCACTTGAGGAGCGAGGACCCATTTCCCCTCAGCCCAGCCTTCTCATTCCCTCCCCCTCCCTCGAATCCTCCTTCCCCACACCCTCCCATCCTCGCTCCATTCCTTACAAGCCTTTTGATGGTTTCTTCCTCATACCTGTATTATGAGTAATCTTCCTTTAATCTACATTATACCACTTGATTTCTTGCAAAGTTTAAGAGTTTGCATGAAATAATAGAAGCTTCAGTATTTTCAACAAGCCGATTTACATGGGATGATACAATATATTTAGCGAACGTTTCATGTAGTCCAAGATTTATTTTTCTCAATTTAGATTTTTCTTTTCAAGCCTTATCAACTGACGACGATAAGGATTCAGCTTTTCACCCTACCGGAGAATTGACTCATGGGGCTTATCTGTTACAATGACGTAACACTCAAGTTAGAATTCCGAATCACTATTGATAAAGCATTTGAACTTCAATTGAAGTTTAATATGAATGCAACCGCAAGTCTTATTTTTAAAATCTCCCATACATGCAACCACATTCATGCGTTTAAATTTAATAATTTTACGTTACATTTAAGACATGGGCATTTAAAACCTAGACATTTCACTCACCAAACGCAGACAAGGTTCATTACACGTACCCCTCCCCCCTATAATCCTTGTGCTCATTACTTTTGATGTTGTGTATTTGATATCAACACAGATTTTGTAACTTCTTTCGGTACTTGTATAATTTTGACGTTGCATTTCATCTAACAAGGGTAAGTTTCTTGTTATACCGAAGATTCTGCATTCTTTATTTCACGTTTACCTCTTATGTTTAAAATGTTTATGCTGAAATTTAAGATTTCGTATTTGTATTTACTTCTTTACTTGGATTTGTTTTCCCTACATATCTGATTCAAGTTTAAATAATACAAATTTAAGATGCCTCATACGTTTTCATGTGTGTTTATTTATTTATTTTTTTTTAGTTCTAAAGGTAGTTATTCAATTTTATTGTTTTTAATCCTAATATTTACATTTAGTTTCAAAGTTTTAGGATTTTTAGTTTGACTTTTGTATTTTTTGGTTTTAAGTTTTGTATTTTTTTATTAGAGTTTTGTACGTTCTTCAAAATTTTGATGTTTCATTTTAATATTTTCGTGTTTTTTATTTTTATGATTTATGTTTTTACTTTATTATTTTTTTATTTTTTATTTCGGTAACTTGTATTATTTTTTATTTTTATATTCAACTGAACTGTTTTTTTATTTGAATTTTAATTCCAGTTTTAATTTAATTTTTTATGTTCATTTTTAAATTTTGTTTTAGTGTTTTAGTATTTTTTCTTATGTTTTAGATTTTGAATTCGTTTTGAAAATTTTTTGGTGATGTACTTTTTATTTTTACAATTTTTTTTATTTTATTTTAGTTTAGTTTTATTTTTAATTTATTTTTTTTTTAATTTTTGTTTTACTGTTTTAGTATTTTTTCTTACGTTTTATATTTTGAACTTGTTTTGAAAATTTTTTGGTAACATACTTTTTATTTTTACAATTTACATGTACTTCTAAACTTTTATACACATATTTTTAGTTTCGAGTTTTTTAGTTTTAACTTTTGTACTTTTGTACTTTATTATACTTCATTTTAGTATTTTTGTGTTTTTCTTTTTAGGGTTTATGCTTTTACATTTATTTATTTTTTTTTTTTTACTTTCTCATTTCGGTAACTTGTATTATTTTTATTTTTATACTCAAGTGAACTGTTTTTTTTTTTTCGTTTTTTTTTTTTTTTTTAAGTTTTTTTGGATGAATTTAAGTTTCTAAGTTTTATAATTTGTACTTTTACATGTTTTGTTGTGTTGTACTGAGCATTTTTAAAATTTTCTCAGTTTTATCATTTTTTCTTAGAAAAGATTTCAATGAACAAATCTATGTTTTGATATTTTATACTTGTTACTTATACATTTTTATGATGCTTTAACATTTCGTACATAGTAATTTTTCGACTTCAGTCTGAGTTTTAGTAGATAACTCTAACGTTTTTTCCGTTTTCGTTCTGTTTTTACAAATTAATATATATTTGAGGTTCTGCGCGTAGTACTTTTACATGTTTGTACTAAGTTTTAACAGATGAATATCAGTTTTGATGTTGTTTACGTAGTACTTTTAAATTTTAGTTTTACTTTAATATAATATTCTTAAAATTTTTACATCTCCTTTCTATGTTTTAGTAGATAAATCTAAGTTTTAACATCTGTACACAGTACTTTCTACACTTTTGCATTAAGTTTTGACATTTTGCAAGTGCCTAACACTTTTGCTTTGCAAATTTGCATACTTTTACATTTCTGTTCCAAGTTTTTTTGGATGAATTTAAGTTTCTAAGTTTTATAGTCAGTACTTTTACATACTTTGTTGTGTTGTACTGGGCATTTTTTAATTTTTCATTTAGCATTTTTGTTCTAAGAACTTTAATATTTTTGCTTAAGATTTCAATGGATAAGTCCATGTTTTGATACTTAATACTTGTTAATTATACATTTTTATGATATTTTAACATTTCGTACTTAGTAATTTTACGACTTAAGTCTGAGTTTTAGTAGATAACTCTTTCCTTTTTTTAAGTCGAGCTTTAAATTCTGATATTATTAATGTTATTATAATTTTTTTAAGTTTTACCTTTCTGTTTTATTGTTTTTAGCGAAATAGATGTTGCGTTTAATTTTGAAAAGATTGTTATAGGCTTTTAAATTTAGTTTTGACTGTTTATTTTACAGTTTTACTTTGTTCCTCATCTTTATTATTCAATTTTAAAATTATTGTTCTAAGCTTTGAGTGTTTGTATACAGCACTTTTCTATTTTTTTAATTTGTATGAATAGATGAATCGCAGAGTTTTGGTGATCTGTACTTTTACACTTTTTACGTTAAGTTTTACCGGATGAATTTAAGTTTTATCATTTTTTATATAGCACTTTTTAATTTTTACTAAAATAATCTTACTTTTGGTGTGGCATTAGTAGATGAAAGGCTGTGTTTCTTTATTTCAGTTAGTAATGTAAGTCTTGGAGCATAACATTTCTAACTTTTTCCTATTCTGTACTTTATGTTGGTATGATTTTAAGCAATTCTGCATTTAAGTTATGTTGAATGCATGCAATCTTAGTTTTAAAGTAAAGATTCCAAGGTTGTACGCAAGGAATAAACTTTTTCAAAACACGAAATTTGCAACGTAAATAGTTTTAAAGTTTTCTTCGTACTTTATTAATAAACTTTTTCAATGTGTAAAAGTCGCCTGGCAAAGAGTTTTGTTAAATATATTCCTCGGTTGTATTATTGTGTGTAAATCATAAAAGTTATATTAAAGATTGACTTTTGAAACTAAATAACTCTGAATAAATGAAACGTTCGTTAAATGTTAAAGACTATGTTTTGACAATAAATAACTCTTTGAACAGATGAATTGCTCGTTAAATGTATTGTATGGTTTGATTAAAATATTAAAGATATGAAATTCGGAACTCGGAAGTAATGAGTACAAGGATTATAGGGGGGGGGGGGTACGTGTAATGAACCTTGTCTGCGTTTGGTGAGTTAAATGTCTAGGTTTTAAATGCCCATGTCTTAAATGTAACGTAAAATTATTAAATTTAAACGCATGAATGTGGTTGCATGTATGGGAGATTTTAAAAATAAGACTTGCGGTTGCATTCATATTAAACTTCAATTGAAGTTCAAATGGTTTATCAATAGTGATTCGGAATTCTAACTTGAGTGTTACGTCATTGTAACAGATAAGCCCCATGAGTCAATTCTCCGGTAGGGTGAAAAGCTGAATCCTTATCGTCGTCAGTTGATAAGGCTTGAAAAGAAAAATCTAAATTGAGAAAAATAAATCTTGGATTACATGAAACGTTCGCTAAATATATTGTATCATCCCATGTAAATCGGCTTGTTGAAAATATTGAAGCTTCTATTATTTCATGCAAACTCTTAAACTTTGCAAGAAATCAAGTGGTATAATGTAGATTAAAGGAAGATTACTCATAATACAAGTATGAGCCAGCAACCATCAAAAGGCTCTAAGGAAGGGAGCGAGGATGGGAGGGTGTGGGGAACGAGGATTCGAGGGAGGGGGAGGGAATGAGAGGGCTGGGCTGAGGGGAAATGGCTCCTCGCTCCCCAGGTGGCGCAGAACCCGCCTTTTATACCTACTGAGGTCCGCTTTTTCGTTACCCTCAACAGCACAGTGAGAAGGTACCCATTGAAAAGTCACTTTATAGTGCATTTGCTCAAGAAGAGACTGACACTGGTATGCGAGGGCTTTTACTTTCTTCGTTAGATAAAATAGTCTGTAAGGCGCACTGTCCTCTTAAAGGCATTCTGACGAATACTGAGTTGCTGGAGAGCAACAAAAAATTATTTAGGCTCTCCATCATAATGAGTTGAGGACCTTCCAACGTAAATACAAAAACGCTCTCAGTAAATTCCCGCACCAGCTCCCTGTGATAAATCCAATAGAGGTCCGTCCCGAAGAAAAACGTTCATGGATGGTCTCAGGAGTTATAGCACGAAGTGCCTCCGTCCAAAAGTTTGTCTTTTTAATAATCTGATTTAGATTTATTCTTACATCCAATTCCCGAAAATATAAGGGGTTAGCAAAAGTAAGAAGTTCGAAAGTAGACTAGTGAATTAATTTAACTATCACTAGAAATCACAGGCTGGATGAACTTCTTTAAGGGTTCAGATCATATTCTTCTTTATGATTGTAATCAAAGTACGTAGACATACTTTAGAAAGGACAATCTACAGGCAAACGACTAATATTTTATGCATTAAAAAATATATTAAATAAGCTGCCCAAAATTTTGTGAGCTGAATTACTTTTTACCAATGCAATTTCATCAATACTATGTGCATTGAACACATTTATCTTGCAAAAGTCTAGCAAACGTGTGTATAGAGAAAAGGAGAGACATATGGTTTATCCAGAATAATGATGAACAAAGTTTAATGCCAACTCACTTGATTCTTGAACGTAAGTTATCTTAATTAAAACTTGCCAAGTTAGAAATCCGATAAAAAAATGTTTTTAAGTAAATTAAGGAACATTGTACACTTTTACAGTGTTAAGAATGTGTGTTTTAATTATTAATATTAAATACCATGTATTATGTATCAAACATATTAAAACACATTGATTAATAAATATTTAAAATTTAAATACTTAATTCAAAGTATATTGCGTTGTGTTATAAAAAAAGAATTAAATATATAACTATTCATATGCTGAAATAGAAAATCAGTTGTTATTGTGAATAAATCATATTCATAATAAAAAAAATCACTTATTTATTCATAATAATTATTTCGTTAATTTCATAAAATTTCTTGATTATATTGAATACCTTTAAAAATCCAAAAAAAAACTTACATCTTAGGCATTAATAAAAAAAATTGAATTGGCCAACAAAAAAATATAAAATAATGATTGATCAATCAAAAGAAAATGTTAATGACCTGCGGATCCACGGCTTGAATTAGCACTCTATTTGATACTATCGCTGATTGATGCAGGCGGAAAACTTGATCACCAGAAAGCGCGCCTTTGCTGCATAATGTTCTTCTATATTCGTTTCAAAACACATAATGTCCGTGATGCAGTTGTTCATTGGTATAGCATTTTTTCATCATGAAAAGCAGTCATCAATTAATGAGTGTCCATCAATATAGATAAATTCATTTAGAGATTCAAAGTACAGCACAGGGATCCTGATTTATATCATACCATCTCTAAGTATAAAAAGAGATTTGTTTCCTTTGATCGGTCAATGGATACAATCATTAAACTATCCAAAAAATATACAGCATCTTGATTACTTCGATCAACGCATTTTTGTAAGGATAATCTTCACTTCAAAATGCAATTTCAAAAAGGCAGTTATATATGGCATCCCCAGTCAGAAGGAAACACAAAGGAATTCCTCTGCTGGGGAGCTAGCGAAAAAAGCGTCACTCGAGAATGCTATCAAGTTTCCAACTGACGGAAAAAAAATGCACATGGCGAGGCACTGGAACAGGAAACCTACGCCACAGGATATAGTACATAAGTAAAAATGGTTATGATTTGAATTTATCTGGCCAAAAGATTTAGAAAAAAATGTAAATAAAAATTGTAGGTGTTTTAAAGTATAGTTCATGCAAAAATTAATCGCGGAATTTAATGTAAATTATAATTCTAAATATCTGTGAAAGAAAATGGCATGCTGCGCAAACCTACATTACAAGTGCGTGACAAGTTTCCGTCACGGAGTAACAGTCAAGCAACAGTTAAGCGTTTAAAAAAAATAAATATTATTCAAGGCTTGAATAAAGTAAACCTTGAATAAATGAGAAAATATTATTTTGATAACTAAATGTATCAAAAGAGAATTAATTGATCTTTCGTTACATTATCCCCCCCTCGAAGGAAAAATTTTAAGTACCTCGAAAATATTCTAGCATATATAAAAAATTTTTTGGCCAGAAAAATGCAATACACTGTATGCATATAACTTCATTAAAATATGATGACAATTATGCATCTGTATTTTCCTGTCATCAACAGGAATATCAATACTTGATGCAGTCATGATAAATTAATATATATAAAAAAATATTTCAGCAGTTGAATAATTAAAATTTTTGAATCACCCAGAATCTCACTCCATATACCATTTCATTTCAAAGTATGAAAAATCAACATTGTTTTGCATTTTAGTCAACAATGTTTGTAAACAAACTGCCATGATAATGTAAACAACAACAATTAAAACAATTCTCTGCATGTTATCATTTTACCAAATTATTCAAATCGATCAAATTTATGCAATTCCACGTTGACACAGTAATGCATTGCTAGTCTAAATTTTCCCCAAGTTAGCTAGGCTTGAGGAAGAAAAAAACAATTAATGCACACAAAATATACATGGTAGCTATTCTTGTATAAAAACAATGTGAATTACATCTTTCTCAGAGTCATTGAATATTAGTATATGACACAAACAGAAATATTTTATTCATTATTTAAATTAATCATTTGGCAGGGAATATTTTGCTTATATGCAATTTAATTGGTTTGTCATTTGTATTTTCATTTCTTACTAAATAATTATCATTCCTAAAAATTCTCTCAATGACATAGGGACCTTTGTATTTGGGTAACAAAACACCAGGATTGTTCAAATTTTTTATGTAGACCCTGTCATTTATCTCAAATTTTGTGATAGATCTACCCTTTAATTGCTTTTTATGTTGTTCAAAGTATTTATCCTCATTTGTAGCAACTATACTCCTGTTCTCGTCAGCACATTTTTTTGTTTCGAGAACATATTTGTTATAATGATCTACTAAAATAGGATCTGAAAATTTTTCCATTGGTACATTGATAGATCTACCATAAAATAATTTTGCAGGAGAAAAACCAGTGACACTATGAGTACTAGCATTATAATGGAGTTTAAATAACATGATTTTTTGTGACCATTCATAAGTTTTTTCACATAAAGCAGCAATACTTTCTTTGAGTATTCTGTGGGTACGTTCAATTGCCCCATTGGAAGCAGGATAGTAAATTGAAGCTTTCCTATGCTCAATATTTAAACTGTTAAAAAATTCCTCAATTTCTTTGGAAACAAAGTTTGTCCCATTATCAGTTAGAATGATCTTAGGAATTCCAAAACGAGAAAAATAAGTGTTTAAACATTTTATAATAGATGATGAAGAAATATTTGCCAATGAAAATGTCTCTAAGTATCGTGAATAGTGATCTAAAATAGTTAAAATGAAAAAATTGTTATCAATACTTCTACATAATTTACCAATAATGTCACAAGCCAAAAATTCCCCGGGCGCAAGATTCTTTTTTGAAATTAATCTTGGAATGGTTTTAGCAGGTTTAGGTTTATTTGCTAAACATTGTGGACAAGCACGACAAAATTTTTTTACAGCAGTAAACATGGAAGGAAAAAAATACATTCTTTGAAGGAAATTAAATGTTTTCTGGGTAGCAAAATGTGGTAAGTGTGCATTTTCAATGCATGCCTCCCTTAAACTAATTGGTACATAAATTCTTTTAATATTGTGACTTTTACCCCTTTTTGTGACTTTTACAATTTTTAACAATAATCCTTCCTTATTTACACAAAAATTTTCTGAAGTTTTTATGTCATTGTTCTTTAATTTTTGAACAATACCTAAAATTTCCCTGTCTTTTTGCTGTTCTTCTAGAATGACTTTATTAGATAAGTCATGTTTTGGTTGAAAAATATTAATGTTGTTAATAGATAATTGTTCATCATCATATACTCTACTTAAATAATCAGCTGGGTTGTTGATTCCCGGTAAATAAATCATTTGGTATGAAAAATCCTGTAAAAATAATAACCATCTGCTGACAATATCAGGTTGTTTATCAATATGAATGAAATTTGTCAGACTTTTTGCATCAGTTAAAATTTGAAAAGTAGTACCATACAGAATTTCCCTAAAATGTTTAACAGAAGCATATATTGCAAATAATTCACGCCTTATAGATGGATATTTGGATTCAGCAGGTGTTAGTTTTTTGGAATAGAATTCAATGGGATAAAACTGGTTGTTTACTTTTTGCATTAGTATCGAAGATATTGCTTCTCTACTAGCATCAGTAACTAAAAATAATGGAGCATCCTTAACAAAATTTTTTAAAGTGGGTTTATTTAAAATTATGCTTTGCAACTTGTCAAAGGCATCCTGACATTCAGATGACCAAAAAAATGGAGTGCTTTTCCTAGTTAAGTTGACAATAGGAGAAATAATTTCTGCATAGCCCAATATTAGATGGCGAAAATAATTAGTCATCCCTAAGAAAGTTTGAACTTGTTTGACATTTTTTGGAATAGGAAATTTAGAAACTTTATTGATGTTATTTTCTGAAGGAGAAAAACCTTTGCTATCAATGTTAAAACCTAAATAAGTTATAGAAGATTTACACAATTGCAATTTTGCAGGATCTAACGTTAAGTTAAAAAGTTTAAGCCTGTCAAAAACTTGTTGCAAGGTGCTAATTAGCTCGTCGATTGAATCGGCGGCAATAACAATGTCGTCGAGAAAAAATTGTATATTAGGACCTTTTAGTTCATTTAAACAAGATGCTAACAAGGATACAAAATATGATCCACTGTTGCGAGCACCAAAAGGAAGACGTTTAAATTGATATGAACCAAGTTCAGAGCAAAATGCCAATTTTTCCCTATCTTTGGGCTTTATTTTGATTTGAAAAAATGCAGATTTTAAATCCAAAACACAGTAAATATTTCTACCAGCTATATTTTGTACTATGTCAGAAATCTTTGGCAGACACACTTTAAATGTTTCAGTGATGGAATTTAAAAGTCTGAAATCGACTACCATTCTAAATTTCAATTCTTGATCAGGATCAGAAGGATTGGGTTTCTTTTTTACAAAAATTACTGGAAAACAGTAGCCTGAATTGGAAGTTTCTAAAATGTCGGCCTCAAGTAATTTTTTTAGCTCCTGTTCAGCGAATTTTTTAGCAATTTTCGGGATAGGATAGGGTTTTGTCTGAATAGGAAAGTTATGCAAAAGTTTGAATTCAGGAGTAACTAAATCAGTAGAACCTAATGTAATATAGTTTTTGGAAAAAATAGGATAGTTATTCATAAGTAATTTAATCATTTTATTTTTGTCGACTTCACTTAAATGTTTTAAATCAAAATCATTAGGAGATAATTCTTCCTTTCTTAATTGTAATACTTCTTCCATATTCAAATTATTGATTTGCAGCATTTGAGATTTACATGGTTTCTTAATATCATTTTCAAAAATTTCTTGAATTGATCCTAAATTTTGATCCTTTTGAATCATTAAGTTTTTGTTGGATTTGTTTTCAATGATCAAGAAAATAGAATCAACTTCTTTGGCAGAATGTATGGATTCACTGATATTACATAAATTTTTTATTTTTCCTGGAATAAATAAAATCAATTGAAATGGTTTTGCCTCAATAGGAATTTTAATTTTGATTATTTCGAAAGAATTGGGTTTAATTGAAATATTGAGAGCTGATTTGACTTTAATTTGCATTGTAGTTGAATTTGCATTACTAGAGATTGGTTGATTTTGTAATTGATTTGTATTAATTTTTGTTTGGTTTTTACTAGAAGTAGTGGTTATAAAATCCAATTGAGTTTTGTCGGAAATTAGTCGTTTGTTTACAGAATCAAGAATTATTTTGTTTCTGTGGAAAAAATCATACCCCAAAATTAGTTGATAATTGGCATTCCAATTGAAACTAGTTGTGAAAAATAAATTGGAAAACCATTTTCCCTGGATTTTAAATTTCATATCAATTGCAGATAAATATGGGATCTGCTCGTTGTTGATAGTTCTGATTTTTACAGAACGAGACACATAATTAATTTTGACCTCACCCTTGATCTTATCTAAGACATCAGTTTGACAAATTGACACATTCGCGCCACTGTCAAGGAGAGCAAAAAATTTAAATTTCCCAAATTGGATCTCTATTATTGGTAAGGAATTATCTGAATCGGTACATGACATGAGAACTCTGAATTCCTGATGATTTACAACATTATCAATTGCTTGATTGTGCTGATAAATATCATTTTGAGTATCATTCAGCTGTATATTTTTTGTCGATGCCTCACCTATGTTAGATTTTATTGGTATTTTGTCATTGTTTTGGTATTTTTTATTTTTGCCCTGTTTATTGGATGAGTTTGATTGCTTTTTACAGCCCTTGATTTCAGGATTATGCCACCTTTGAGTGTTTACAACAGAATTGTGGGTCTCCGAATTTTGTAGATGGCTGAAATTTGTGTGTCGAAAACCCCCTATTAGTTTAAATGTTTTTTGAACTGGTTTTTATTGTAATATGGTTTGAAACCCCTGCCTCGCTGTCTTTGATTGAAATTTCTAAAGTTGGATCTGCCCCTGTTTTGAAAATAGTTAGAATTTTGATGACCCCTTGAATTACCTGGATAGTACCAGCATTTTGTTGTCAAGTGTCCTTTCTGACAAATGTGGCAAGAAATTGCAGTTGCTGCATTATTATACATATTACCAGGTTGAGAACTTGAAGGATGAAAATTGGAAAACTGATTACCCTGCATTGCATTGATCTCATATTGAAAAGATGGTGCAGCTGGATTTAAATTTTGTGGTTGTTTCAGTTTTTCGACGCATTCTGTTAACTTTTGAATTTTATTATTTGTTTCAGCCTGACTTTGTAGAAGAACATTTATCTCTACCTGGGAATTACAAGCAAAATTGCTTGTGTTGTTCAAAGCTGATTCGATATTTTTTGCAATTTTTATTGCCTTAAAAAAAGTTGGAGGACCCTGCTTCATGGTTTCTAAACGTATTTCTGGGCGTAATGAATTTAAGAATTTTGAAAGTTTTGTTTGTTCCAGAAGGTCAGCGATTTCTTTTGAGTTGTTATTTTGAGGGTTCAAATACTTATCAGCAGATGCTGCAATTAATTCACTTACTTCTTGTACAGATTGATTAGGTTTTTGGGAAATGTCCCAAAATTCCCTCTGGGTTGTTTCGAAATTTGGTGTTTGAGTGAATTTTTTAGTCAATTCATCGCATACTTTGTCATACTTTGCATCACGATTTCTATCTAAAAATTTTGTTACATGGTCAAACGCTTTGTCCCTTAATTGGAGTTTCAGAACAATAAGTTTCTTTTGTGCGGACCATTTTTCTAATGATGCAATATCTGTTAAGCTCTGAATGAAATTTTTAACGTTCTCGGATTTTAATCCAGAAAAAGTAGGTATTAAAGGAAGTAAAGAACTGTCTGCCATGTTTAGTTAAGGCAAAAAAATATCACATAAATATGCAATTAAAAATTCAGATATCTAGCAATCCCCCAAAATGCATTTAAACAAATGAAAAAATATAATGAAAATAGTTCATGTGTGAAAAATATATTAAATTAACCTGTAAAACATGAAATGCATTCCAAAATTGAATTATAGTATTTTCAAAATCAAATTCTCAAGAATTCATGCATACTGTAATTGTAATTATAAATATCACAGTCATCACATATAATCGCCTCAAAAATATTCATGAAAATCATCAAAATAACATGACACAAGATCGGTAAATGGACTGAAATTCAGGTTGATAATTAAAATAATGCAATAACCCAAAAAACCTTTCTTTAAAAACTAAACGTTTTTCGTCACGGCGCCAATTATGTTAAGAATGTGTGTTTTAATTATTAATATTAAATACCATGTATTATGTATCAAACATATTAAAACACATTGATTAATAAATATTTAAAATTTAAATACTTAATTCAAAGTATATTGCGTTGTGTTATAAAAAAAGAATTAAATATATAACTATTCATATGCTGAAATAGAAAATCAGTTGTTATTGTGAATAAATCATATTCATAATAAAAAAAATCACTTATTTATTCATAATAATTATTTCGTTAATTTCATAAAATTTCTTGATTATATTGAATACCTTTAAAAATCCAAAAAAAAAACTTACATCTTAGGCATTAATAAAAAAAAATTGAATTGGCCAACAAAAAAATATAAAATAATGATTGATCAATCAAAAGAAAATGTTAATGACCTGCGGATCCACGGCTTGAATTAGCACTCTATTTGATACTATCGCTGATTGATGCAGGCGGAAAACTTGATCACCAGAAAGCGCGCCTTTGCTGCATAATGCTCTTCTATATTCGTTTCAAAACACATAATGTCCGTGATGCAGTTGTTCATTGGTATAGCATTTTTTCATCATGAAAAGCAGTCATCAATTAATGAGTGTCCATCAATATAGATAAATTCATTTAGAGATTCAAAGTACAGCACAGGGATCCTGATTTATATCATACCATCTCTAAGTATAAAAAGAGATTTGTTTCCTTTGATCGGTCAATGGATACAATCATTAAACTATCCAAAAAATATACAGCATCTTGATTACTTCGATCAACGCATTTTTGTAAGGATAATCTTCACTTCAAAATGCAATTTCAAAAAGGCAGTTATATATGGCATCCCCAGTCAGAAGGAAACACAAAGGAATTCCTCTGCTGGGGAGCTAGCGAAAAAAGCGTCACTCGAGAATGCTATCAAGTTTCCAACTGACGGAAAAAAAATGCACATGGCGAGGCACTGGAACAGGAAACCTACGCCACAGGATATAGTACATAAGTAAAAATGGTTATGATTTGAATTTATCTGGCCAAAAGATTTAGAAAAAAATGTAAATAAAAATTGTAGGTGTTTTAAAGTATAGTTCATGCAAAAATTAATCGCGGAATTTAATGTAAATTATAATTCTAAATATCTGTGAAAGAAAATGGCATGCTGCGCAAACCTACATTACAAGTGCGTGACAAGTTTCCGTCACGGAGTAACAGTCAAGCAACAGTTAAGCGTTTAAAAAAAATAAATATTATTCAAGGCTTGAATAAAGTAAACCTTGAATAAATGAGAAAATATTATTTTGATAACTAAATGTATCAAAAGAGAATTAATTGATCTTTTGTTACATACAGCCATGATCGAAGGATCTGTTATGGAACTTGGCACCCGTTAGATATCAATTCTTTTATCGCTGACACCGACTACTCCGAAGGTCGTTTTTGTTCTATCGAAATTGGCCCTTTTTTCACATTTATGTTTTGTTGGGATATCATTAATTTTTGAAAAGCTAAAATGTGTGTTTTTATATTGACGATAAGTTATACTAAATTAAACCAAGCTGAATAGTCGCAATGAATTATTTAAGATTTTTTTCGTTTGTTTACATTTCTCCGTAATAACTCTGTAAATCCATCTTTTCTTAATTATTCTTTTATTTAAAACGTTGAAAAGTTCTCTATAACTGCGACACTGGATTCTTTGTTCTCAGCTTGAGTTTGGCCTTAAGGCGAAAAATTAAAGCGGAAAGTGAATTTCAATGCATCAAACATTTTCCTTCAAGCGCGAGAGAGTATTGTTTATGTTAACAGCAGACAAATATGGCTGCCGTTTGAAGTCGTTAGGTATGATGATACTTATGAGTATACTAGTAACTTCGAAGATAATGCAATTTTTTGAAGTTTCGGATTTTTTCCTTTATATATGCCAAATTGTCTACCTTGATACCAAGTTTCAAGTTTCTAAGTCCCATAGAAGTAGGTTCGGTTTTTGATGAGTGAGTGAGTGGTAAAAATGACACTTTTCAGACCTTAATATTTCCATAACCATAAGAGGTACATCAATGAAATTTGCTATTCTAGGGCTTAAGGGGATTGCTATTAGGCGTACACAATTTCAAGTATGTAGGTCTAATAGTTTTTGGGTAATGATGGGGTCAATAGCAACTCGAAATGGTTCTGGTAAATATACACATTGGCCGGTGTCGCCGTTTCTTAATTTGGCTGGCTTTCTGAACTTGGCGGACACACTGCCGTGTGTCTAGATTTCGTAAGAGTTGTCATTTTCACGGAATTTTAGTTATAAGTAATTCATCCTTTATACTTTATATACACTCACGGACATTGAAAGTAGCGCACCAAGAATGAACACAGCTACAATCTCGAAACTATGCAAATTAGTAGAGTGACGTCCGGTATGCAAATGATGTAAATTTAGTGCGCATGCGCGCGTCCACGCACGCTGCACTGTCGTTGCAAACAAGAAACGCGGCCTATGTAAACCGTTGTATTGTGGAAGATTCATAAACGTGACGACCACGAATCGACGCTATAAGGTGTACCAAAGTGTATAGAATGCCAGGTAGACATCGAAGAAGACATTTCTGCCAATTAAGTGAGTTTGAGAGGGGCCTCATCATTGGCCTGAAGACTGCAGCGTGGTTGACGCGCCGTGTTTCTCGCCAGGAGGCCAGGTTGATCATTCTGAGTGTGCTATCAGAAGGTGTTGGGAGCAGTTTACACATGAAGGCACCCACGCATGGCGTACCGGGTCTGGAGCGACTAGGGCGATGACGGTGTGTGGCGATCGAAGGATCGTGCGCCACGCACTCACGGATCCCACAGTGACCTGTTCCACTGTACAAGTAGATGTAGGGGTTCCTGTTTGTCCACGAACAATTTCTAGAGTTTCAGGGGAGCGAATCTGCAATCCCAGGGCCCATTACGTGTACTGCCATTAACACCGTTACATCGGCGGCCCTGACTTCAGTAGTGCCAAGCGAGAGCGACGTGGAACGCCACATATTGGAGACGTGTGGTGTTTAGTGATGAATGCCGACAGATGATCACCGTGTACGTGTGTGGAGACGCCCTGGTGAGCAATGCAATCCCACCCTCACTATTCAGCGACACAGTTCCCGCACTGCATGTATCATGGTCTGGGGGGCCATAGCGTGCCATAGCCGCTCCACTCTGGTGGTGGTACGTGGTACATTAGCATCTCAGCGGTATGTGGATGAAATCCTATGGCCTCATGTGCTTCCATACTTAACCGGCATTCCAGGTGCAATTTACCAGCAGGATAACGTTCGTCCGCACACGGCTCGAATTGACGGGACTGCTTACGATGTGTTCGGACCCTTCCATGACCTGCTCGCTCCCCGGACATCTCCCCTATTGAGCATGTATGGAACTATCTGAAACGCCAGTTGCCGTCGTGCCACTCCTTGCATGATGTAGACAGAGTTGTTCAAGATTTGGGGGCACGGCTGCCTCCGGGCAACATCAGATGTCTTTTCTATTCAATGCCGGACCCTATTGCGGCATGTATCGCAGCCCGAGGCGGTTTGACGCGCTACTGAGCATAGTTCGCTGGACGGCTTTGTAATTGTCTAATTGTTTAGTTTTTTTTTGATCAAGTGTATATTTCATCTTTATCATTCACTGAAATAAATTTCATTTCAATCCGATGATTCCTTCTTGGTGCGCTATTTTCAATGTCCGTGAGTGTATTTGAAACATGACATAGTTGTGATTGTTATCAAGATGTTAACTAAATCGTTTCCTGCCATTTTGACCTTAAATTATTGTAAGCAGCAATTGCAAATTTGTCACTAAAAGCTTACGTTAAGTCTTACGTTATTATTGAGATGTTAAGGAAAGACTTTTAAATATGAGGTAACTAATCAGTGCCAGGATAAACACCATATGTTTACCTTTCAATATTCCAAAAATAGTAAATATTTTAATGACTTTGAAGTCACACAAAGTAGATTTTGAAATTCCTATTAGCCTTGTAAAGTCACCTTTGTAGCATTCTTTGAGTCTTATGAAGTTTATATTGCAAATATTTCGTCAATACCACGTGGATTACTATTGTATGCCACTAGCATTTGTCTTGAGTCTTGAAGTATTCTAAAAGACGTGCAGGGTCCTCAAATAGTTAAAAGGTTATATATATATATATATATATATATATATGTTCTCAGAATAAATTTTTAATGTTGAATTTGGAAATAAATTCCTTAGTATTAAGAAGTTGACACTTGGTAAATTAATCATTTTTGACATATATGGGTGTTTTATGCACTAAAAACTTTAAAAGACACCTTTTATTTGATTAGTAATATTTTGGTGAATTTGATTATTTGATTCAGCCATGGCTAGTCAGATGAAAGCACTAAAGTGCGTCAAGTACTCAACATGGGTAAAATGTACATCTGAATGTCATTTTTACTTTAAATGATACATTTTATGTGTAGCTGAATGCACTTTTCATGCAAAACAATACTTGTATACGAAACATATTTAACACACAACTTCGGCATGAACGAAATCGAAGATAAATTGGACCCGCACATTGCTTAAATAGAAACTCAACCCAGCGTAATAAAAGAGCCGAAAGCTGGGTAAAAGGGAGAAAACAATTGCATTGCTAAAAAGAAATTGTTGCTGCTCCCCTATTAGATGAGAAAGATAATGTTGTGTGAACGATGCCTTGTATTTATACTGGCGAGAAACTGAGATAAAACATGAGGAATTATTTTTATTTGCTTTCAGAGTTTGTTATTAGAATAATCGTTACTCTTATCAATTTCACGTTTACTAAACTATTTCCATTCGAATATTTTTTACTAATTATATTTTACAGAAAAATTATGAATGTCGTTTGTGGTTGATAATAAAAAAATCATAATTTCGATACGAAGAAAAAAAGGTGTTTAAATATGGAGTTAGGCGCTGGTATGTTTTTTTTAAGTTTATTTTAAATTATTAACTTAGAGTAACCTCTTACTTGTGCGCTTTGAAGAGACCTGTTTAAAACCGTGTATAACTGAGAACCCACACACAATTTGAGTTCTTATATTATACTTCTTTTTTACAGCAGTCAAATTAATTTTAAAGTATATCAATATTCATAAAAACATTTTATAAGTTAATCAGTGAAATGTTAAAGTTACTGTTAAAACCTTCTCCCAATGACTTATAACTTTCTAAAATACACCTCCATTGTGCAAAAAAAAGATGTTGAAGAAAGTTAACAAAACGTGCGTAATCTTGATGGAGTATTTTCTACAATGACGTTTCCAAGCTATAAAATGTGTTCTTCAATTTGATATTTAGCATAAATCTGTAAACAGCATCCAAATGTTTCCATGGTTCTGCTGCATAAGAGGGGACAGTAAAAGTAGAGTCGGTACCCCCTTTAGCAGCTGTAATGTCATCACAGCTTTTAATGTTTCAGATAACTTGATGCTGTACTTTAATCAATGTTTAAAAAATCTTTAAACAAACTTAAACAAAAACATTGTTCACATATACTACTCATTCAGCTGTGTTAATATCATTTCCTCTACTCTTTTCATTTTCCCGAAATAAAACAACCCGTGTATAATTTAACTTAAAAGCATGCTCCTCTGTTGATAATAATGAAAAAAAAAATATGTTGAAGGATGCACCAATAAGCAAATTAAAATCGGCTGATTAACAATAAATAGATAATCAGTCTATTAATTATAGTGATACTTATTTTTAATACTACCATTTTTCCATCACTATTCTTTTTGATTACAATGTTCAACTTTACATAATTAGCTAGTAGTTGATTTATGTGAGCAATGCTTTATTTACTCCAATTTTCATGTTTAAAAAAGCAATATTTTTAAGATTTCACTCAAATTCGGTTTACCAATTTTCTGATTGATTGTTAAAAAAATCATATATAGACCTGAAGGCTTGAACATTTAGATAGTAGCCAGTGTCCAGTAGGCACTTTGAATTTATAAGTACTATTTTTATTATTGGAAGCAACTTTATTCAGGACTTATATTCTTTATAATATATGTTAAGCACCATGCTAAAGTGAGAATATGGAGGAAACAACTGATACACGAAAAATGTTGCAATGTAGTATGGATTTTTATATTAAATGAAAAGTAAAATGCATCAAACATCAATTATAGTCAAAAAAAGTTAAAGCATGTAGATTTTAAACACTTAAAAGATATTTAGCAATAATATGCTTTTTGTGGAAGGAAGAAGTATCAATTTTAAAAGTAAATTGTAAAATATATGTTAAAAATAATCTATAAACAGAGACAAGTAGAAAATCGTTTGAATTGGAGTATGCTCTCAAAAGTTTGGGTAAAGAGAAAAGTTTTCAGAGAGGCAGACATGCTTATCCTCATCTCATAACCCCTAACTTTTTTTTAACACTATGCAATAAATATTCAAAAAGGAAAAATAATGCATGAACTTTTTAAAATAATATTTTAATAACTACTCTGAATTATTATCACTTCATTTAATTTTTACTTACTTTTGTTTTTAGATACATTTTTGAGATTTTTTCTCACTTTTTCTTTTTTTTTCTTTATCTCTCTTTTTTGTAAAAGTAGGCAAATTTAAATGGGCGTGCCTGCTGATTTTAAGGATTTTCTTTTTAAAAAATGCGTTCCCACCTTTACAATGATACTGGATAAATATAAAACATTGGGAGTACTTTTGAATATTGGGCGCAGGTAGAATATTAAATATAATGAAAGCAAGAAGAACTACAATTCGAAACTAGTTAATCACAGTTTGCGCAGACCACTCGATTTACAAAGTACTACTTTTTTATCTTCATGTGTGACATCCAGACCTCTTACTTTGTGAGGTCAGGAGGGAGAAAATGCCTCCCTCTAGCCGTGAGAAACATAATACACTAGCAGAAAAAAACATTGACTTACTGCAGTGGTGATTACAAGGAAAAAAGGTCATGGCGCAAATTGCACCATTGGAAATTTTAGGAAGGGAAATTCTGTAAAATCCATAGAGTTGTTGTAAATTTCCGTTTCTTTTGTTATATGCTCTATATTTTTTATGAAATCATATTTTGATGAATAATACTCTAATACTTTTCTTGAGTTATTTTTGCAGGGCGGAGGGTGCACCGTCCCTCTAGGAGGTAGAGCATCTTTGAGTCTGTTATTGAATTCATTTGGCATGGTATCTAGTTTTTTGGCATACTAAAAGTAATTTTCATAAAAATGAACTTTTCACCGATAGATTGGTAAAAATGTGCCAATTACCGATTATTTTCGATTAATCGGTGCATCCCTGTATGAAAATTCCTGGAAGAGACCAACACATAAAATTAAAAATTGATTCAGATTTATCTTCTGTTCAAGTCCATAACAATACCCCGCAACAAATTTTTCCTATACTACCATGTATCTTTCAGTGACCTTGTGGTGAGGGGTGAGAGATAATTAGGTTAAGTTTTTGTGATCTCAAGTGGAAGGCCGAAAATGATCGTAAGCAAACTTAGTGTTCGTTAAATGTTTTAGAATAACCCTAGTTCAGATCCATTTCCAGCATCTAAGCTCCTGTGCAATAAAGTTAGGATCGTAACAGATCTTTGGTGGGATAACACGTGGTCGATCATGTGTATAATAGAAACAAGAAAAGAGTACCTGGAATTAGGCTTCATACATGGGATTTATTTCAAAAGCCTAAAAAAGGGGAATCGGACGTTAGGGGTGAGGTGAGGCTGCTATTCTATGTGCCCTTTTTGTTTGCATTCCTGGCGTCCATGCTCCGGATCGTGGCGTGTTCACAAAAATGGCAGACTCTCCTGGGTCACGACATTACTGGTCACATCAGCTCCATTCGTGAAGCATCAAACTGACTGGATCGCAGGCAGGGGTTGTTTTTTTTTTAGATGAATCAGGCGAACATCGCTACTTGAAGAAATATATAGTCGTTTTCGTTCATCGCGGATCCAGGGGGTACCTATTGTCCGGTACTGACAAAAACCTTGCAACCGTTCGTGGGGGGGGGGGGGGGCAGCCGCTCAATGAAGATTTCCTCAAACTCTTTTCCCACGTTTTCCGCCGAAGTCCGCACCAGCCACTCAGCGGCTGCGCCCGAGTTGCCATATCGTACAATTGGAAAGTTCGAGTTACTATTGCTCTTCTTCACTGTGAGTCACGTGACCTACTGCAGGAGTGCAAGGGAGCATGGAACATTGAGCAGTGCAAAAACTATGTCTGGCTTCACGACAGACCTGTATCAAGATCTGACCTTTGTGGAAAACCTTTTGAAAAGGTGGAAGCAGCTAATTCGTTTTTGCGTTATTATGTAAAATATGTATACTTATTATTCATAACGAAAAATGGTTTTTAAACGTATATATTTATTTCTACAGTTACATGAAGGAACATATTTGTTAATAATAATAAACTTTGTCAGTATTTTTTAAAGAAACATATTTCAGATTGGAATTTAAAAATCCAAGCTTTATTTTGAATTTTTTTTATAATCATACCGATAAAAAAAAATTAAAATATACACTATAATAAGATGTACCTTTTATTTCCGTTGAACGTAACTCATTTGTAAAAGTATGGTACATAAGGTTACATCTCTATTGTGGACCAGACTTTCTATTCAATCACTCTTTATCTTTTATTACTACAGCTTGTGGATAACATTTGGTGAACAATTTAAACTGGGTAAAACATAAAGTAATGCTTCATTGGACAACATAATAAGTTGATTGAAAAACAAACTATTACTGCAAGTTTTTTACACTTTCGCGAACACTCACATACCAACGAAGAAAAAAAAATATCCTTTGTTTCTCAGAAAAAAATACGATTCAGTTGTTTCGCTTAAAAGATTTGTTTCCTGGTTGAATTCAGTTGATTAGTTTTAGGAGACAAAATATATTAGAGAAAGTATTTTATAGACATTCCAGGAGGAAATGAAAAAGTATTTTACAGTCTCACCCTGCGGCAAGCTTCCGATATGAAGTTTCTAATCTGGAAATAAACAAAATATTCATCTACCTGCTAAAATTAATTAATTTAAAGCAAAGAAACCTGCAGATAACCTTTAAATTTAGAAAGATGTACATACTATATTAAAACAACTACCTCATACTTGATGTCATTTCGTTATAATAATATCTAATAAAGAAAAAATAAATAACAATAATAATTTAATAAATGTATATAAAATTATCTAAATAAAAACTCTTTTAAAGGTTTGAGAATGTAAGTTAAAAATATATTTATTTATGATTTTTTCTTCTTTTAACGATAATGATTTTTGCGACTTCTATAATCATTAGCTTAAGCCTAGTAGTCTTAAAGTCATGTTGCCAGAAAATTAGATTTTCAGGTAAATTAGAGAAAATGAACATGTAACTTTTTATTTCGTGTTCTGGCTTAGCTAAAATTTGACTATTTCATCAATGGCTGCTTTTATGGTAATTAGTGACTTCGTGAAAATTTACTTACCTTGTTTAAAATGAAATAATTTGTCCTTAAACGACTATATTGCAACCAAACTCGCACTCATTGAGCGTGGGCAATTATACATATAACTAAATTGGAGATGCAGCGTTCTCAACCTCGCGGAATTAAAATTATTACCATTGTTCCACCAATTGGTTCTTAAACCTACCCTGCTCTCCCATTTATGTATTTATTTAATGTCTGTTTTTTATTTTTATCTGTTTTAATATTTGTGTTTGCAGGTCTGATGCATAATGGGATCACTCACTGTAAAAAATTCTAGTTTAATCTTTCACCAAAAAAAATGGTGAAATTTAGCTGCAAGCAGTATTTGGTACTAAACTTGAACGACTATAATGGTTCTTAGCTTTACATTCATGGTGAAAATAGGTAAAACTACACCATTATAAAGGTTAGACTTAGTGCCAAATGTTTATTGCAGCTATATTTCGCCATTTTTTTTTTTTTTTTCATTTTTTTGGTGAAAGGTTAAACTAAAATTTTGTACAGTGTATTACTGAATTTTATTTAACGAATTACGGTGAAAAGATGATTTTGGTAAAGGTTGAACTAGAATTTTTAAGTCTTTTTTAATCTGATATAAAATTTTAATTTTAAATTAAGAGTTAATGATGACCAACTATTTTGTATGTTCATCATAAATTTGACAATTTTATTTTATATGTTAATTAAATAATAATGTAAAGGGCTTCATTACAAATAATAAATCAAATTTCTTTCCATTAATGTAAATATATACGTTCACGCTTATGATTTTTGCAGCTAAGAGTTATAGCAGTTCTCAGCAGTTATGATTCTGATAATAAATCATTACAATGGTCTCCATTACATTTGCATGCATAAAATGTACACATAAGGGTTCCTTAAGATGTAAACATATATATGATCTTTTTCTCAAACGTGGTAACGAGCATTTACGAAATTTTACGCTAATATTTCTTGCAGTATAGAATGACATGATTAACAAAACGTGGGCAGACGAAAGTTACTTGTCACTGAAGAGTCAACATCGGATTTGCATTTGGGAATGTACCTTCACATATTAAACACCCACACATAACAACATTATTAAAATTTGTTGTCAAAATACTGGATATAATTTCCAGTTTAAAATGTTGACAGATGCATAACATAATATTGTGTAGGTATACTCGAGAGGAAATTGCACAGCATACATAATGCTTATTATGAAATTAAAAGTAGGCTGTTATGTTAAGATAAATAAAATATAATAATGTTAATGTAAATACCTATAATAAATAACCCTTTTTCAAGGTATAAAAATATTATTTGTGTGTGCAGACATTTCAGTTTATCTTATTATCTTCATTACAAATAAGAAGCAAAACGATTACACTTAAAAGATTCAAATGCGTAATATTAACATCGATGAACTTCGATTTATAATATGACGTAATAATCATCTTATTTACCACCAGCAACTTTCAGTTACTAGATGAGTGACCCATTTTATGTCATTTTTAACTCATTTAGGTTTTTTATTTATTTTTAAATTTTATATAGTATTTTGGTTGTTAAAATTACAAAAATAATAAAAAAATTTTAACTGCTAAAACGTTATCTCGCAGTAGATCAGTCGATTATGGTCGGTTCCCACAGAATACCGAATGTGAAGCAGCACTGTCTGAAGTCAGTCCTTGGGAGGGGGATCACCTCTCGCCACTATGTGTTGCTGTTTGATTGCGGCGACCATTAAAAAAAAACAACTTTCAAGTTTTTTTTTTATTTGACACTCGTTTAATACAGATGAAATATTTTGGACAAAACAAAAGAGGTTTAAAAGATACACAAAAAACTTTTCCTTGAATTTCAATTGAACCAAAGAAAAACAGACTAGATGCAAATAATAACCCAAACTTCTAAAGTATTTTCGTTTACATAATAATAATATTGTTTGACAAAGATAATCCTTTTAAATCTTACTTATTATGAAAAGTCAGAGAAGGGAGCTTATTATTCATTAATGAAATATTACTGAAAAGCTGACGAAAAATACTTTAATCCTTGGTTGCCTTAAAAAGATAACAACGTGTATTAAAACTTTAGTTGATGTTGAGCGAAATGATGCTTGCGAATGCACTGTATTTATTAATGAGTTCAACAAAAGCATTTATTTTACGCTAATTATCTAGGCGGACAGCAAGAAAATATTATTTTACTTAATGCAGTTATTTATGTAAATATGATGAATTGTTTCTCTATTTAAAAGCTGAATCGGATAACTTGGATGAAAAGCAATATAATACATGAGATATATTCGGAATAGCCATTTTTTTTTGTCATTAAAATTGAATTCATCTGTCTACAATAGATCGCTCTTAGTTCAGATTTTTTTTCGTTTAATAGCGAGAAGCAAGATAGCAATAAAAATGTAAAAACATCATTTAGTAGTACATTTATTAAAGAACGCATACAAAAAGTATATTTAGGACCATACACGGCATTTTTGACTGCAGTTATGTAAAGAAACAACTGTGCAGCAAGAAAGCGTTCTCACTTTTTGAAAATATGTTTGTTTTTTTTTTTTGCTCATTTAAAGAAAATTGTTAGTTTAAAAACAGAATAATATTTATTAGGTAACGATAAGAAAAATTATATATAAAACTATGTTGAAAAATACTGTGATGTTTATAAAAGTAATTATTTCAAATACTTAAATCAGTCCTCAAAACAGCCGTTTTGTTTATAAATCGCTTATTTCAATATAGTGTATTCTGCACACGTACTTTAAAAGATACTAATCACTGTTTTGTTAATTTTAAAAACCGAAAGGAGCATTTATCTCCCTTGAAAGATAAAAGAAACTTAAATTTACTCCGCATTTATAATTCTTTAAATGAAAATAAAAATGTGTCTGGAAAACCGGCGTGAGATTATTCGCACTGTCAGTAGTAAAGATGTGGGGTGGAAAATTTTCCCTCAAAAAGTATATTTTACACTAAATTTTTTGTATGGCTCAATAAAACTATTCATGTTTTCTGTTATTAACACATTTCAGCTTTATTTCAACAAAAAATAATCAATTTCATTCCAACTTCATGCTAAAAATTAAAAATATTAGCTTGACCGTTTTTACTTCAGTTTTGAATATTCCAGCATTTTCATATTATAACAAAACATTTCACAATTCTTAAATTTAAATAATAAAATAACATTCACTAAAAAGTAACAATAATAATAAACTTTGCTCGTGGTGTGTGCAAAAGCTAATCCGTGAGGCGATATTAAAATCCAACAGATGGCGCTCTTTTCAACTTCGGTCATAATCTATCTTATTAATAGCAATAAGTTTTGACTTCAGAAGCTCTTTACTATGCTTTATCTCTATCAGCAATAATGCCAAATCAGAAAAGAACAAGTGTGTGGAAGCACTTTGTTGAAGTTCAGAAAGGTAGTAAAATTATTTGTAAGAAGTGTAAATATTGTGACAAAACATATGCTAATAATGCAACAAGGATGAAAAGACACTTGGGTAGATGTCAGAAATGCCCAGAGAGAATACAGTCTAGTTTTAATAAGTTCGTGCAATCGCGACACCTGATCCCATATTTTTAAAAGCGGTACACACAACTTCTCCTCATTCTGGGGAATGCATAGCAGAAGTTTTAGCAGCAGAGATTGGAAGAGTAGGTCCTTCAAAAGTATTGGCTCTTATGACTTATAACGCAAGTAATATGAAATCAGCTTGGCAAATACTGCAAAAAATATCCTCATTTAATCATATTTGGTTGCCTTGCACATGGTTGGAATCTTCTCGCAAAGGATGTAATATACTTGAACTCTATTCAAACCGTATTAACAAAATGCAAGATTATTGTTAAATTATTTAAAAATCACCACATGGCAAATCAAACTCTAAAAGCATTTCAAAAAGAGAAACATGGAAGAGAAGTTGCACTCATTTCGCCAGGTGAAACAATATGGAGTTCAGTAACAAAATGTTTTGACAGTTTGTTGCGAGCAAAGAACTACTTACAGTGTGCAGTGATAGAACTCTAACAATACATTCAAATGTAAGAAAGCACAAGCACTGGATAATGATATCTTTTGGGCTTCAAGTTCAGACTGCATGTAACTTACTGGTACGAATTTCTGCAGCTAAACAAGAGATAGAGGGAGATGCGTCAAATGTTTCAGAAGTCACTGTTATATTTTTTTTAAAATATGAAAAAATAAAAGAGCTAATGTCTTTTTCACCGCTTACCAAAAAATAAAAAAATATGTTGAACGCTTTTTAACTAACAGATACCATTTTTGTTTCCACCCAGTACATTCAGCAGCAAATTTCCTTGACCTACGATACTGTGGACAAAGTCTGTCAGAAGATTAATTAATATTGGTAATGGAAACCCTAATTGAAGTTTCTAAAAGCACCCTTGGTACAAATGAGGCTACAATAAGGGAGATATAGTAGAATAAAGTGCAAAACAAAAGATTTGGAGCAAGGATATCCTATGGAAAGCTGCAACCAATGTATCTCCAACAACTTGGCTGAAAGGCTATTGCAGTACAAGGACATTTTCTAGGGTTGCTGCAAGAATTTTAAATGTTTCTCCAACAGCTGCTTCCTACAAACGCAACTGGAAGGCATTCAGCAACATAAAAGAGGAACATATTAACAAATGAACTCACAGCTAAACTCGCATCTGTTTCTCAAAATTTACATTTGATGAGCAATACAGTGGTGCGTTCAAACTGCGAGCAAAATGTACTAGAGCAGCACACTGACATTGAAACAGGTTCTTTGAGTAGTTGCCATTCTGACCTGGATCTGTCCATGTTCTCTGTATCTGAGAGTGATCTAGAAAGTTTGGATGTTATGGAACCTGAGTGATCCTGCTGTTTAAGAGTTGATTGTCAGTGCTAAAAATTTCGTTCGTGAAATAATTTTAAAACGTAATAGTATTGTGAATGTTAATACAGTGGAACCTCGCTATTCGTACGCAATTCGTTCCAGGAGGCAATTCGAATGGCGATTTTTATGAATGGCGATTTATTTTAGGACATAAGATACAATGTAAATTGGATTAATCCGTTCCAGTCCCACAGATGAATGCTTATTTAAACCTATGAAAAATAAATGTATAGAAATACTGTACATGAAACTTTACATAAATAAAAATTAAACTGCACTTTGCTTGTACTGAGGTAAGCTGATGGCACAAGTGGAATGTTTAGAGGAGGAAGAGAAATGTTAATGTTACTGGTTGGAAGAAGAGTCACCTTCCACAAAAACATCAGGTAACATCCCTTCAGGAGTTTTCTCCCTTTCTGCTGTTCTTTCTTTTTGCACTAGACGAATCTTAGGTTTCCTTCTCTAAAAACCTGTCCAATGTTGTCTGCCTTTGACGATTTTTCGGAATTTTTTTAAAATGGTCAATAACATTAGCGTTGAATAAGTTAATGCTCCTGTTGACCACAGCAGTGTTAGGATGCCATTTTTTCACCACGCTCTGTGTTTTCTCCCTGTGGTTACACAGCTTTTAGATTTCTGCAAAGGAAATGCTTTCCTTACTACTTTCCTCCCCTGAAGAAGTTCTTCAACCACTTCCTCTTGCTGCCCCTCTTAGAAAGTAAAAATTATCAGTAGAATTTCTCGATTTTTTCTTTAAAAAAGCCAAACTGGCAACCCTGTCCACTGGAGTCGTCCGAATCACGGGGAAAGCGTGCGAATGGCGAGTTAAATTTTACTTGAACAAGTTGGGCAAATAACGAGTTGTACGAATAGTGAGGCGGACGAATGGCGGGGTTCCACTGTATTGAAATAATGTTGCGACTCCATAAGGAATGCCATAGATTGGGAACCACTGATATCGTACATAAGAATTTAAAGATAAAAATATTCACAATTTATTGTGTGGAAAGTTTTCCGGAAAACCCACATCTCTAGTCAGTAGTTACCAAATTGTTGAGAAACTAAGTGCAGTTAAAAATTTTAACTGAAAGAAGCAGACTGCCTTACTTTCAAATACTACTTCATAAAAAGAATCTACTTATAGTCTGAAACAATTTTTCCTTTTTAGTTATAAAACTTGGTCATTCCTCACGACTTAATCAAACCTTAAACGCCTAAACCACTTTTCTATCTCCTTGTGTCGACGCATGCTGTCCTAAGGCAGTGTGCAAACGTACGTTTTCAAATTCTCTCATGAGCTACTCCCACCTAACCTCTCCCCAAAACAACAACAGAAAAAAAAAAGCTTGACAAGAATAGCAAGAAACTCAATTGTCAGCGTTAGTCAACTAACAGATTTACGATACAAGAAAAAATACAAGCGGACTTAAATGCGAATATCGCAAAATTTTGAAGATCGACTAATTATCGTTGCTGTGCCCTTAGCGCTACCGTTATATACTGAAAATTACCCCCCGAGCTCCTAGTAGCTCGCGATCGAGAGTTTGGCGACAACTGCCCTAAGTTTGCAAGCCAAAAGAGAAGAGCGAGGAAAAAAAAAAAAGTCACCAATTTTACATATACAGATGTACAGTTTGAGCTTTTCATTGCGATCAAAATATATATTTATTTTCTCTATGCTAAGATGCGCCCTGTCATTTTCTTTTCATTTTTTCAAAATGTTCAATTTTAAAAATGACTTCTATTTTTTTCCATTACGGAAAATAAAACTTTCAGATTAAATTTAATCTTTCATCATGTAAAATTTTCCTACGTACTTATTGAAAGGTTGGAAAAGTATTTTACATCGTACATAAAGCGTAAAATATTAAAGGGGTTCCATGAATTTCTTTAGAAAGGTTGCAACTGACGGAAATGTCTTTTATTGTGAAAGATTTTAAAAGCTGGATTTTCATCGAAGACAAATCGATTAAAGCACTAAAAAGTTTCATTCATGTTCGAGAAGAATTGCTTGGAAACTTTGTTCACTAAGATTAAGGTAACAGTTATTAGAGCTGCTGCACTGAATCATTAAATAGGAAAATTCAATAACTATTTCAAATAAAAAAACGTTGTTTTTCTTACCTATTGCTCGGAAGGAAAATAGCGTCGAAATACTTTTTTTTACAGTGTAGTTATTATATAACGCATTTTTAGTATCAATAGATGAAAAACATTACCTGTATGTACTTTAGACATTCTTGAACGAGAAGGTTTCGTGGTGCTGAAGAGATCAAAACCGTAGTGGTTTTTCGCTTCTCAATATCAAGATTTTATCGCTATGGTACACACAAGCTCGCATCACGCTGGGATAAAACTGTGCCATAATTAGCAAATATTTCAATGAATAAAGTCTTTTTTCTTACCAATACTGTGTGATTAAGTTTTATTTGAGGAAGTGACATATATATATGTGTGTGTGTGTGTGTGTGTGTATGTATAATTAATTTTCTGGTTACCTGATGTCAAAACATCAAGTTATTAGGGCTAATGAATTTTATGGCTAAATTTTTTCCACCAATAAATAAATGATTAATTATATTCTTACCGTTTTTTAAATCATTTTTTTAAATCACACCACAGCTTTTAACTTTTTGTATTTAGTCAATAATTACTATTATTACTTTAAAATGAAACGAAAAAAAAGGTGGGTGGAAGAGGAGGATTAGGGAAAAAACATACACTCTTAATGAAAAGCATATTTATTTAACATATCCCAGTAACAAAAATACCTACAATTTCGACTTTTATGTAATTGTGAGTGATTAATATGACGCTATTTAGTTCTTTCAAGTCGGAAAAACTAATTTGTGCTGAATAACAATAATGAGACAACGTTTGCGATTTTCAGGAGCGGAGTTAAATATAGAATATAGTGACACCATTTTCGAGCCATTTTTGTATCATACACAAAAAAACAATTTATTTGGATATAGTTTAATTAAACTAATTGAATTATTATATAACAACCCATTCATTCGTATGTAACTCTAAATTTTGCTAAAAAGTTTTTTTTACTCCGTTCTTTGTTTTTCCTTTTCCCTACTGATTTCAGTTGTTCTTTTATTGTTTTCGCAGAAAGGAAATACTTTCAAAATCGATTTTATTTACTTAAATTGGAATTTATAACACGTACACATTGAGCATTCAAAATAGATTGAAAATATAGAATAAAAACGCCCTTTGAAAAAACATTGCAACAACATTAAAAAAAATTACATTCAAAGAATCAGAGATACTGGGCTATTATTGAGAAAAATCAGACAGTTATGGAATTCCGTAATATGTTATGTGTCGCCATGTAAAGAACAGAAATGTCTGCAGTGAGCAGACTTCTTTGTCTGAAAATTAGGAAAGATTCCTTGTGGACCCATTGAAAAGTTGTGCTGAATGGAAATAGCCCAGTTCTCAGTGGTACATTAACGCGTATAAGGGTTATAAAAGAGTTTTTTTACATAATCCTTCTGAATGGTACTAAAGAGAGTTAAAAAAAATGTTTGGATGTATTCATCTTCAATATTACATGAATTTCTTTTTTTTTAGTAAATTATGCGACTTAATTTTTGACACAGGTAAATAATTGTCAAATATGTATGCAACCTTTAGTCAAATAACTAGACCCACTACAGATTTTTCAGTTATATGTTTACCACTCAGTCTGATGAGAACTTCCATTTTTGTTTCTTATTTGGTAATGTTTTTCGTTACAATGTTCACACTTTCCACTAAAACTTCAATGACATGGGCATTTAGGCGACTAACAAAAAATGGAAGTAAAAATGCTCTTTCTCATCCTACATCTTAAAAAAAGATGTAATGAAGCTGTGAATTTCACAATTTACTTGCTCCGTAAAATTATTATAAGGATAGGGGGGGGGGGGGTACGTGTCTTTCGGGACATATGTTCCCGAAAACCTCGCGTTATGGTGGTTTTCTTCTCGTTTTAAGCGGTATTTCAATAGTAGTTTTTCCTCCTAAAGCAAAAGCTTCTTCCAGTAGGGCTATAAAACACCTGTGTCATTTACAGTATATGCTTCTTATTTTCGCATTTATTGGAATAAAACTAGGAATACTCCTTGCAGAATAAAACGTAGTAGTTAGAAAACGTGTCTCTTAGAACCTGGGATTCTCTGAAAAATGCATCATTGCTAGGTCATGAGTTAAAGAATGAATGAGATGAGTTCTTATACAAAGGAACCTTGCATTGATAAGAAACACCTAAATTCCACATCAATTTTTGGTGTTTTCCTATGGGTGAACATTTTAATGGGAAAACGCAAGGAAACTTTCGATTGGGCACCGCAAAAAAATACAAAACACACGTCATGAAATTGCATCATCTTACCATTTTCTAAAGCAAGTACTTGCATCCAAACAGTTTTTTTGGCACAAGCCGTTTGCTCTATTTTTGTTTCCAGAATCCAAAAATTAAGGATGGCAATTTATTTCCATGTGAAACATAAACAGGTTTCATAATAATACGAAGTTTTCTCTCCCCATACCGCTATACAATTGCTCCACATTTAAGATGTTCAATAAAAATAAACAATGTTGCGTTCCATTTGGAATCAGCGTTGAGTATCTTATCCCAATATTAAGTCTATTTTTCTGGTTTGTCCCGTATTATATAAGGGTTTCCTATATTTCTTTAAAGAGTAAAACAAATTGTTAGTCAAATGTATTTTTACAGTAATAACCACAATTACGATCCATTAAAGATTTAAGATAAAACATGCATTTATTTTTTAATACCACCCTTTAAAAAAGTAATATAATTAATAATTTTGACAAACATAATTTTTATTTTAATAACCGCAATTTTGCTTCACTAATTGTAAAGATTACTGGGCCTTTGGAGCTCTAATAGGGGGTAAAAATTAAATGTATCTTATTGTATTCATTAAAATAAGTAACGTAAAAAAAGGCTTGATTTCGTTGTAGTTAAGAAAAACGTTTTTGAAGAAAAAGATAACTGTATCATCATTAGTCTGCTAAGACGTAAAATCAAGTGTAGTTTGTCCCATCTTTACTGTAATATATATTAATACAAACTTTTTGCTTTATGCCTAAAGAAGGAAAAAATAGCTAGAAAAAAATAAGGATTTTTTACTCTGTAATTATTGACGTGTCTAATTTTACTTCCAAACAATTGCTAAACGTACGAATTGCAGGAAGTATTGCAATCACGACAAATTTCCAGATCAAACTCCAGGCTAAAATTGCATTTTAATCACATATTAATCAATTTTGCTCGGTTTTTTTTGTTCACGGTGTCCGTATGTATGTACATACGCACGTGAGCCTGGACCACAGAAATATTGATTTCGACCATCTCCAAGTCCGTATTGACCAGTTTTGTCGTGCCGTCAGTATATGCGTATCTCGCATAACTAAAAAATGAATAGTCGTGGGAAGTTGGAATTTCGCATGTAGGATTTGTACAAACTCTAAGTGTGCACCTCCCTTTTTGATAGTAGTGAGATGTTCCAAAAAGGGTGTTTTATGCGATTTTGTGTTAATTGTATGCAAATTTCCAGTCGTTTTCTATATCAAGATATTTTCCCAACTATAGTTAAGTATATACGAAACCACAACCCTCTAATGATACTCTTTAAGCATATGGGAATCAAGGAGGGGATCCACCCATCAAGAGTTAGTTATGTTTGCTCGGCGCCAGCCCAGCCTATCTCGGTGTGGTCATGAGCATTTGTCGGACTTCACTTCCCCGTGCCCGGGAGAGGGCAACACTAAGGCCTCGTGCTAACAGGGGAGAGGGATGGAGTAGAGAACTATAGTTAAGTATTTCGGCGCCCAATTTGAGAAATTAAATTCAGTGTCAGTTTGGCGATTTTCCCGTAAAGCTCCTATGTTAAAGCATTTGCAAGAATTAGGATCTTGTAAAACTCTTTCCTCTATCGATTCTCAACAAACTAGTGGGTTCTAGTGTTTAAATGCTCTTCTCTTCACCCTACACTATAAAAATTCTAGTTCAACATTTCACCAAAAAAATTGTAACATTTAGCTGCAACCAGCATTTGGTAAGTTGAACCATTATAATGGTGTAGTTTCACCATGAATGTGAAACTAGAAATCATTATAATGGTTCAACGTTAGTAACAAATGTCGGTCGCAGCTACATTTCACCATTTTTTTCTTTTTTCGTCATTTTTTGGTGAAAGGTTGAACTAACTCTTTTTACAGTGTAAGGCACACTTGATTTGTATTTATTAATTTTTCTTTTGCATATTCCGTTCGGTTAACTGCTGTTGTAATTACATATTTCTCACGCCTATAAGAACATTAAATTCCTTTAATTCTAAAAGTGTTATATATTATCTATACTTACTATACTGCATAGGTAGAGATGTTAAAGTGAACTAAAAATGTATTTTAAAAATAATGAAACTGAGAAAATATAACGTTTAACGTGCGTGTGATACATGCACCCATTTTTTTTTAGTTTTAAAAAGGTATATTATATAATTTGAAAGGTATATTAATAATTACAAGGAAGTCATGTGGTGTACACATTAGAGTTTTATAGGTACTTTTTCGCATGAAACATATTTTAAATACATCATAAATCAACGCGAAAAGTTTAGGAAAGTTTATAAAAAAGAAAAAAAAAATGTGGGAATACAATGAGGTAGCAAAATTTTATTATAATGCAGTTTATTTTCTCATAATAACGTTTAGGTAAAAGCAGTTTATAGGCATGACGTTAATCACATCATATCTATTTACCTTCGTCAGTTACTAAGCATATTACTAAACCTGAAGTTTAAAACACTTTCATAATGCGTTAAAGATAAGACTTGAGAAGGTAATTGAGTTAAAACTAATAGTTTAAAGACATAATTTTCAGAAAGTCACGTATACTCTAAAGTACTGTAAGAGACATCAAGGCTATCATCTTTACTCGGAATTTAGTTGTGCTAAAAATAACTTTCTGGTGACGCATTTATACCGAAATTTCTTGCCAGGAAAATTACTTAATGTGTTGCTTAATACTGGTAACTGCATAACGTATGTTTATCTTCCTTACTTTGAATTAGATGTCGTATTTTTTTAAAGTGCTTATTGGTAATGTATACCTTGATGCAGGTTAAACTTTGAACAATACATCCGTCTCTGCTAAATATTAATTTGAAGATATTGATTTTCGATTTAGGCTTTCTGGAGCTTAACCGCAAGAAAAAAAGTTAGAAAGCTTGTTTCAGGGAAAATCGAAAGCCCCGACATTTTTTCAAAAATTTATTGTTTAGTATTGTTAAGAAATGTGATACGAGAAATTATGTTGCTGTGTACATGTTAAGGAGTAGGCAGAAGAGTTTTGCCATTGTTTTAAGGTATAAGTACCATAACCATCGTTGCTTCGAGAGTTTGAAATAGGTGTTTTATTAGTTTTTAGTTGTGATACATTACTTTTATGGCAATAGAACAAAAAACTGACAAAGCAATTCAATTAGTACTCGCAACAAGAAATACATGTTGTACTAATAATTTTTATTAATAAACAGATATTTTAACAAAATCAGTTTTAAAAATAATTTAAAGAATAGCTTTACAAGCTTTCTATAAATGTTTTGTGTTACAATGTTGGCGAATATGTCCTTGCTTGTTCTTACATCTTCTATTATTTAAGTAAGATTTTAAAAATAGTTTAATTCTTCTAAAACATTACAGGGCCTTCAATTTGTGTGTCTAGCTCGGTAAAGCTAAACTTTTAATTCAGTTGTGGTCCTTGCACTCCCAAAGAACATATAAAAATCATATACGTAATAAATGATCTGTTCCACATATTATATGGCTCTCGCAACGATGTGTACAAGTATAAATATCCTTATATGTGACCTGACTGGTCAGCAGATCTTGCTTTAACTGATCATGCTTGGGATATGTATGGCGGGGGTAGGGGGTGCACCTTTTCTACGTTTCGAAATACCGCCTAACTATTTGCTCAGTAGCACAATGTAACATAAAACGACATGCCACTCAATAGACTGCATGCGCTACCAAGTATCAACATACGTAGCTACCGTGGATGGCTTTCTAACCTGCTAAAACTGCACTGTAAAATTTTTTTGTAAAAGCACAGAAGGGAAACTGAGTGTTTCTTTAAATTTACGAAGAACTTGATAAGAGATTCTCAATAAAATTCTTGTTTTTCCACCCACTAAAGCTACAGAGACAAATTTGTTAAGTTACGTAAAATTGAACACTTGATATCTGTGACGATCAGTTCAAAAATTGTAAACAAACGCTTGAAATCTGTGACTACCAGTTTTAAAATGATCAAAAAAGCATCATATATTGTTGGCGTATAATTTAACTTCGGCTCTAGCGAGCACAGAAATCAGAACAACAAGGGCTCATATAAACTCACCTTCTACTTCCTTTATCAAAAATAGGAATTCAGCGTTTTCAGATATGGTGCACCTAATTTGGCAAACTATCGATTACTATCAATTTACAGAATGTTCTCTATTTTTTATTCTCTGTAATTTCCTTTTTTGAAGTCTTGATAGTTTCTTGTTTTTAAACCTCTGTAATTTTACGTCAGACTCCGGATAAATGATTTCCAGGATATTCTCATGTATTTTCGGGCTAAAATATTTTAGTGTGATAATATTGTTCCTCCTACAAGTTTTTTTTTTCTACTGAATTTGTAGTTATATTCTCGTCTACGCAAACACTATGCATATACCCAGTTTCTTGTTGATGGATCATTTGCTTTTCTGCTTGCATATACTTTTTGACAACAAAGTGTGCTACCACAAGTTGAAAACAAAATAGTCATTTTTGAAATTTCTTGAGAACTTAATAAAAAATACCTTCTTTTGTATTTGTAACACAATCTATGTCTTATTTTTTACAAACTGTGTTAAGCTCTAGCTAAACCAAAATAAATCTCGAAATGACTGTTATGAAGCGAAAACTTTTCAGAACCAAAAAATATTCAAATGTGTAACTTTCCAGAAACAAGTGCAATATATTATTTTGAGACATGGATAAATGTTCTGCTGCAGTTTCCAAGTTAAGTAAAAATTCTACAAAGTTCCGATGTCCCTCCATTTTAAGAGTAGCTTACTCAATGTTCATCAGTTTATTTGCGTCTGAACATTTTAAACTTTATAGCTGAGCATTTTGTAGTCGCTTTTTAAGACACAATTTCATTACATAACTATTCAAGTGTTACACTAACATCAAGTATATTATTTTAAGATGGACGATCGAAAGAAATAGTTCAACTTCCTAAATTTGTTAATTCTGCAGCTAATGATAGGTGGTTTCTTAAAGCAAACTTTGAAAAGATGTGCAAGGAGCAGGCTTTTTTCGAATACTGGAGTATCGTGTGTGGAGTATCGTGTGAAAATAATTCCAGTACACTTTTTTTTTTTTTTTTTGGCAGTGTTTAACGTAATCCTTTGAAAAGCCATTTTTTTTAGAAGAGGTACATTAAAGCATTTGAAAAGTGATGTACATGGTGGTAAATGTACAACCTTCAGTCTTTAAAAGTTTATATTAATTGCAAGTCGTAAAAGAGCTTACTATAGACTTTAATACGTTGATAAATTTAGTGTTAATTATTATTATCGCAGTCTTAGAAAGGGTTAAGCAAATAAAAGCTTAAAAAATTGGAGGACATAAAAAATATATACTTTTAGATGAATTTTCAAAATACAATCAAAATGGAATTATCATTGGTTGTACCTATAAGGGAAAGAAATGTAGTGGTCAGTTATAACATCATTACAACATAGTAGAGGGAGGCAGGAAGATATCATAATATCATAAAGCACCTACATTTGAAATTAGAAAAAAAATCTGTAAAAATACAATTTTATTACCAATAGTTTAATTGGAAACTTTTGTCATCTTTTCAATCCGTAATTCATTAAGTACGTGTCTTTGAAATTTATGTAACGTTATGACCAAAAGTACATCGAGCAATGTATGTATATTTCCAATGAATTTAAGATTTAGCTGTTATCCCCTATTAATAACGTTTATTTTACTTTTAGAGCCTAACGAACTGAAGGGAGAAAAATTCAGTAAACGTTATATTTGAAGTTACAAATAGAATGAGGCACTTAGTAAAATGCCTAGAATAAAAGAAAATGAAATAATTGCTGCTAAAAAGATATTAGCTAAAATTGATTTTAAATTATGTTTAAGGAATGTTAATATATGTATTTTCTTATTAAAAGTCGTTTAGTTATTATATTAAGATTGTTTTTATGTCCTTTCCCTATACTATTTTAACCAAGCATCCCTCAACTAAACTTTTACGTGTTATTAAAAAAAAATAATATTTATTTATTAGTAATCTCAAGTTTTAATCACGTAAAATCTTGCCTCAACGCTATTTAGATTCTATAATACAGCAAGACAGTACATTAAATCATTACATTACATAAAACAATACATCAGAATAGGAAATTTAGAACAACATATTTTTAACTGTAGCTTTAAATTTAACATATTTGGAACTGCTACAAATAATTTTCTGTCACAACCATTATCTGAAACCAAGGTGTCTCTAAATGAATCTTACTACTTCTGTTGCTGTTACTTATTACGTCGTAAGAGGTAATATAAATAATTGTTTTTCAATAACTTCAAATAATTTTTCTAACCTTAAGATTTGGTTGGAAGGGGTATTATACCTTTAACACTAGATGGGCTCCTTTGAGCTAACCGTTCTCTTGAATGAACCTCTATAGAAGAGCAGAATAAAAGACATCAAAGCTTTAACCTTTTATTGTAAGTTTTTTTTTTATCAATAAAATAGTTATTTATATTAATTTTTAGAAGAAAACTTCCTTTACAAAATTAATCTTCTATAAACCTTAAAATTTTACTAAAATGTTGGCGCTTGATTAAGCTAAATGATCCCTTGTGATCCTCTGTAAAAGTTCCAGGGAGCCCTAGTGTTCCGCGGAGCCCATTGGAAAAACCTATGTGTTAGGTAATTTAAGTTAAAATTACAGAGGTTCATTTAACTTAATAAGTAGTGTGTGTGTTTCAAAGTTTAGTTGAATAAAAAAATAAGATTATCTTGTTACCCGTTATGTCTCCAACTACATTATCTCGAATGAAAAAAAAGAAGAAAGAAAAAAAGAGATTGCGTAAAAGCTATAAGAAAGCCAAAAACTTTAAAGCCAATTTTTTCAGATTTACTTATTTGTCACATAGCATGCACTTTCAGTAAGCTCTTTATATATTATGCCGTAGAGCAAAAATCTGCTTTTGTAAAACAATTTACTCAGCATTAAAACATTTTATTTTGGCGTTTTTCTACTTCACGAAACACACCTAAGAAACAAAGTTCTAACACAAAAACAACTAATAAAATATTTATGCAGTTTGTTTTTATTATGTTCCCAAAGTAGGTTTCTGAAAGCATTAATATTTTATTGTTTTCAATATTTCCGTTATGAGCATCTAGTAATAAAAATAAGTTAAAAGAGACTCCATGGTACTATTTTCTGGTACACCAACATTATTTGTCAAAACAAGTTGTTACAAGTGTTTGACTGTCAAACATTCTAACTATTCATTTCATTTTGTGACATATATTTTAAAATAACTGCTCCATGCAATAAACTTTTTTTTAATTAGGCATCACACATCGTGGTACATACATTATCCGGACAGTTTTAAGTGTACTCATAGCTTTTATTCGTACAAAAAACTTCTATCAGATTTTAATTAAAGTTATTTATGCAGACAAAATATTCACTTATTAGGAACGACTGAGTGTTAACAATTTTTGTGATAAACTACAAATACTTTGTCGCTTCATTTCAAACTGTCAAATTTTTTAAATTGGATTGCATTATCTTTTTTAATTACGAAATATATTTTTTTAAAGCAAAATAAGTCATCATTACTGTGAAATAGCAAAGATTTGTTAAATCAGAATTTATGAATTTTGATTACTTCTTTTTGAATCATAAGATAAAATAAGATACATCTTTGTGATTAAATGATTTCATTTTCTATCAGTTTCATTTTATCAGTTAAGTGAAAACTGTTCATTTATCCTTTTAAACTAGTTTTATTAATTTAAACATAAATATAGTTTTCAAAAATCAGTTTCTCCAATTTAAGCTTAAAAACTAAACGTCGACTGAAATGCAATAAATCAGTTTGAAAAACTAGGTTTCTGGCAAATAAAACTCGTTACGAATTTAAATCACACCCCAATTCAGTCTGTGTTAAAACTCCTGTAATGGTCATGTGACATGCCCTGCCTGGTCCGAAATGGAATAGCTCCTTTGTTCATTCTGAGAGAATGGGATACAAAACAAAGATATATAGCACCTACTTATCTTATAGACGCAAACAAAATGTTCATTTCTGTTGCTAAAGTAATCTTTATTGTTGCAATATCTGTGTTTCTAACCGTAAAATATTGTTTTAGATCAGACATGTGATTGAAATGGGTAATAAAAAACATATTTTCTTCCCAAAACCTGTTATGATCCATATTGAAAAAATAAAATAGCAAAACCTGATTTTTATGATATGGGTAAATAAAAAAACTGCCGTCGTGTTGAAAATGTAAATAATAAAAACAACGTTATGCAAAATAACATAAAGGCTTACATTGCATTTTAATGATCCTTAAAGCTGATGTTAGTTTAAAATATATTACTGCGGCACTCACATAATTGTTGCGAATATATAATTAGGCATCACTCCAAATTTATTTAATATTAATTTATTAAAGGTAATTAAAAACATTTCTAATTACTTTCAATAACTGAAATTATTCCACAGACTGAAAATTACTAAAATTATTATTTTTAACAATTTTTGTTTATGCTAGTTAAAAAACAAAAGTAAATCCCAAATAATAAATTGAATTTAGATGATTCCGTTTTATATAATTCATTTTTGCGTGTTTTGGTACTTTACGCCAGTTATTTTAATATTTTGTTAACGTACTATATTCTGCATTCAATTGTGTGCTAAATTTCGGTACCTATTATGTTTGAATATTAATGTAAAACAACCCAAAATATGATTAAGCCAATTTTTCAATATTTTCTCTTCTCTCTTTCTATTGGGGCTGCGTATGGTCACTAACCATTGCGGACCAACTGCATTCCCCGGAAAATCGGCATCCATGCTTTCAAGTAGCACCACTGTCGGCGGCGGCCGTTAGTACTTCTGAAAATATTTTGACGCTCAATTCTCCATGTAGCTGCACCTGAACTCTAATTGATGCAAACTGCACTAGGAATTTTATTTAGCCGAGAGTATTCTCTCCAAACGGATACTCAAGGGATCTTTAACATACCGCGTAATCATACGACATGGGCGATGCCGATTTTCTGCAACTTGAAAATCCACCGACTTAGGCCAGGTTCATTCTGCGATCTTGGGCGTACGAGACCTGCGCCTAACAACTACGCCACCCTGCTGGCCAATTTTTCAATATTGTATTGCATACCATACAGTATTTTATTATAATACATTTCGATACAAATAAAATATTCAGTGTTTACTATATTTCATAGCGACCAGCACGAAAGTTTGTCGCCAACAACTGTGGCAAACCTGTCATTTTATAACCTAATGTTGCTTTGTTTAAACTAAACCTCTATTTACAATTAAAGTTGGCATCAGCTTTGAGTTTGAAGTTTTAAATCATTTATGTACCGAGCAAAATTTGCAAATAAAAATGGTATTCCACAGTACCCTCCGCTCTTCTATAAGTAGTAGGCAGGGCTTGTTCGTTTTTTAAGTAGTAAAAGTACAACTAATTACTAATTTTCTTTTGAATTGAGATGTTTAAAAGGCCAAATTTAAAATTCAAAATTGTGTGGTACAACATTTCTGGCAGAAAGCATGCTCCATCTCTCTTGATAGTCTGGGGGGGGGGGGGGATAGAAGCCGTTCCGGCTCAACGTATTGTCCACAGTGTGGATATTTGTTTCAGTTATTTAGAAGTCTAAATGTTTTCCGATATTACACCATCAAAATTAAATAGGTTATATTATGTAACCCACAACCTTAAGTTGCATAACTATAAGCACAAAAAAACATGTTAACATCTGAAAAACAACAATGATTTTAATCTGAAAATTGACTAGGTTTATTGAGAAGCAAAAGGTTAGCACCGCACATAATGTTTTTAAATCTATGATTGAGATAGTTGCGTTTTTAGTGAGGTAGGTGTATTAACGAAATATTTGGTTCCTTTCACCCAATTGTCCATCTCTCTCGGAAAAGGCCCAGTAACTGGAATTAATCATAATAAATACCTCTTATAGACATTTGCAGAAAGTCTAGATTAAACTGAAACCTGATGGTTAGTTCTATAGGAGAAAAATACTAAACCATCTTCAAGTAAGTATATTATGTGTAATTTAACCATAAGTTCTTTGTTCCAATGCTATATGAGGTGGTGAGAAACATACTCGTGTAAGTCGATTTTTTTTTTTTTGAAAATGTAGTTAATTCAATTTTTCGTAATATGGGATGTCATCTACCTTTATTTACATTAAACTAAACGAATACTTCAACAATTTATCGACATTAGTTTTTTTTTTCCTATTCAATACCGTTACGTTAAAACCGTAATGCAAAATACCGTTTTCCTCTAAATACTAATCGCTTGACTTACACCATTATGTTTCTCACCTTCTCATATAGATTTGAAACATAGTTTACTAATGTGATTGACTTTGCTTAAAAATGTAATTTAACTGCAATTTCGCAGTTTTAGACACTAGGGATTTTTTTGCTGTAAAACGTTTACCTATGGTGTTATGAATAAAAACGGATTAGGTGCAAAATAGCATTATCGTGCATTGGTGCCAACGCATTTAGAACTATTTTACGCAGTCTTACTTTCACACACATAAGCAACTTTACCATCAAAAACTAGGAGTTTTACATGAAGTTTTCTTTTGCATCTTCTATAATTTATGACGAAACATTTATAAAAAAAAAACATATTTTTGTAAGCAATTCTATTTTACTTTCTTCAAAATTAAAAATCTGCGTTTTCAACACAAAAGCATAAACGCGTGCTTCTCCAAATCTGACTGAAATTCAATTTGGCCAGAAGCACTTAAATCCCACTTAAATGTCGATTGCACATAAATATGTCTGGTGCTATGACATTGTTTGCCTAAGTTTTGGCTATTATTTTCCTTTGTTTTTGTGTATATTTTTGAGTGTACCGTTTCACATTGTTTTGATATTGTATGATTGATTTTGGTACTTTTTTATAGTGTTGCACGGTTTCTCATTGTTGTCACATGTCATATAGCGCTTAATGCATACTCTTAAAGTTTTGCATTCTACTGTGATCATTCTCTAGTAGACTGCACTTTGAACTTAATGAACTTTAGCATGGCTTAAATTCTATATGCTTTGTCTCTCTACTGTGTATTAATTTTGTCAATGTATACTCAGACATCATATTATTAATTCAAATTTTGTATCACTTTGTCAATTCTGTATACTTCAGCACATGATATCAATTTTTGTATACTACATCGCAAGACATCATATTTTGTAAACTTCATCACAAGACATCAAATTTTGTATACTTTGTTTCTCAACTGTGTAGTACGCTGTCAATGAATACATACACGTCATATTGTAATATTGTGGACATCTATTGTACAACAGTGACTTTGCAATCTGAAGTAGGCTGCCCTACGCAATTTATGAACTTTAACATGGCTTACATTCTGTATAGTACCTTGTTTCATCACGGAGTATAACTTTGTCTATGCATACCCAGACATCATATTGTGGTAATGTAGACGTCAGATGTACTACGGTTACTTTGTAATCACTTGTAGTAGGCTGCACTATGCAGTTGGGGAACTTCAGCATGGCTTAATTTTGTATACTTCGTTTCTCTACTGTGTATTACTCTATGTATACTCAGACATCATAATATCAGATCAAGCTTTGTTTCATTTCTTTTTTTTTTTTTTACAACTTTGTATTCTTCAAAACAAGACATCAAATTTTGCAAATTTTGTATACTGTTTCTCTACTGTGTTTCACTCTCTTAATGCGCATCCAGACATCAAATTGCAGTATTGTGGACATCTGTAGCATGGCTTAAACTTTGTGTACTTTATTTCTCAGCTGTGTATTGCCCTATCAATTTATATCCAGTTATATTGAGTTATATTGTTATAGTGTGGTGCGGCTTTGGTTGTGCGCAAAAGCTCAATGATACTAATGCTTGTAGTGTAACAATTTTTGTTATCTGATGTTGATTTACAGACACTATGCAATCTTTCGTATTCCGCACCACGCGCATTATGACTTTTAGTGTTTTCCAATGACCTGTAATTTTTTTTTTAATGGTTTTCATAAATTTGCGGTTGGTCGAGCTCTCCCGGAACCCCATTTGCTCCCGAGGGCTTGCCCTCGGGGGCATCTAAAAATACGATAGGCCAGAAAATAGCAGGCGCGGGGGGTTTCTGGGCGCACTGGTGCTATGACATTTAAGATATCAATTGTAATATAAAATTCAGAATTTCCTGAGTTCAGTTTAAGACAGAGACAATCTTGGTAGAAAATGCATTAGAGAAAAGTGCTTCATGATAATAACCCTCGAAACTCTTTCTGGAATTCTCAAAGAAGGCCATAATAGAGAGATATACTTCGTAGAATTAACAGGATGATACTTTCTCTCGAAATACAGAAACGAGTTCCATTTGTTGAAAATATATTCTAGACTGCAGATAAACTTTAAAATGTATCCCATTTTGCTGGTTAGAGAAAAGTGTAGAGATTTAGTTTGCCGAATATTTATCCTTTTGCTTTAGTGTGAAACTCGATCATAGAGTGATTTAAAATTGAAAATCAGTAGTTTACGACTTTTAAGTAATCCTTAATCGGGAGAGGGGCGGGGAGGTCTAAATTGTACTTGCGTAAAGTTAGTACCTTAGTTTGCCTTTTTTTGATGACGTGTCAGCATGGGATTTGTGAAAAGTGTAAGAAAAATCTTATTTTTAATTGACTTTTATATTTACTTTGTGAACATGGTTTTATTTCCCACCGTATTTTGTGCTACAAATTCCGTCTATTTGTTAGTATTCAAATAATTTAGATTCACTTATTGTTCACCTTTATTTCGGAAGCATTTTTCAATAAGTTAATTATTTATTAAATGATTGTTTCATTAATTAAAATATGCATTTTAGATGTAGTAGCTCAATTTTAGCAGAAATAGGTATTAAGAAAACATTTTCCCCATTATTTTGGAAGACATAATTTTTATTTGACATACACTTTATTAATGCAAAATATGCTTTAGCATCAATAAAGGACAAACAATTCTAAAAACCTTGCGTACACGTACACATATTTCGAGGCTATATGGAGTCCTTAAAAAAAAAAAAAAAAAATAAAGAAACTTATTATCGGTTTTTTACTTTATGGTTAACCTTTACATTGGAAAAGAGGTTTCAAGAAGCTTAGAAAAAACTGCATGCAAGATTTCTAATTGCTTTTGCTACTTTCTATATTCTAATTCAGTGCAAATATTTTAAATTTTGGCCCACAGTGGATCAGTCGTTTAAACTTTCGGTTCCCACAAAACACTGTAAGTGAAACACCACTGGCCGAAGTCAGTGCTTAAGAGGGTGATCAGTCCATCTGTTGCGGCTGGTTTCTCCGGGAGCGTGAACACTAATGGGGGGTGGTGTATGTAAAATACGTCGTGGCCCCAATGTCTTCGAAGTTCGAAATTAAACCTGTGAGGGGGCCACCCTAGATGAGGGTCTGTCATGTGGGAGCTGGTTCAAAATTATGATACCCCTCTGGGCTGAATTCAAACTGCCAGAGTGGAATAAAACAGAAACCGCCCCACCCTCTTTCCTCTTTGCCTCACTTAAGGTCTTGTTCTCAGTTCCACTCGAACAAGAGGCACTCGACAACAACGATAATTTTAAATTTCTTCATGTAAGCAAAAAATTATAATAGTGAAGAAGACTGATATGTTTATCTGAAAGTAAACAATAAACATGCAATGTTTTTTGGCTTCAGTTTGAAATAAGAATTGCACACACCGTTTTTTCGAACAGCGACAACTTTCTTGAGTGCACGTTTGTGGTAAACAACATTGGATTTTTCAATGCTCAGCGAATAAGCTACCAGGTTGTTGCTAAAAAAAATACGTTAGTAGGTACAAACCAGTGCTCTTTTCTTTCATTTAGAGTGCTTTATTTGAACTTGAAACGTATAAAATACACTTAACGTCTTAATATTATGGAGTGATTCACAGGCTTATGTTTACAATGAGAGACTTCAAAATCTAGCTTACGTTGTCAAGTTCCTGAAAAAAGAAAATGAAGGAAAATAATTAGAACTTTAATTACTTTTACTTTTAGTTACTTTTTAAAAACAATATTTTAGAAAACTATGCTAAATTAAATAATTTAATGAGAACATATATAATATACAGTAATATCTCACAAGTTAGTCGGCGTGAAGGACCGACTAAAAAAGACTGAAAATAAAGACGGACTAAAAAAGACCTAAAAGTTTATCTCACTTGTGTGAGAGAAACCTATAAAAATCAGCTTTATTTTATATCGATATAAAATAAAGCTGATTTTAATGAGCTAATTGATAGCTAATTAAGCTTAAAAGTAAATAAAAAACAAACAAATGCAGAAAACATAACGGTTTATTTTTAATAAATTAACTTGTCAGTCAAAAGAATGTTAAAAAAAAAATACTTACCACTAAAATTTGTATAACTAATATATTTTACAAATTTTTGAATCATTAAAAAGTGAATACTGATTTTGGTTATTCGCGCTATTTAGTTTAATTTTTTTCAATTTTATTCAACTATTCTTGCGTCAAAGAAGATACATCAGCATTTCGTTTAAGAAATTCAGAACTTATGGAATGAAAGGTAAAATAAAAAGAAGCTGTCATCGACGCACAGCTGAGAGATAAACAGAATCAGTAGCATATAATTGACTTTAAGTTGCATTCATTTTTACATATTATCGACAGTTACATTATAAAGTCGATGTATAACTGAGAGAGACGCATAAAAGACGTGACGTGTAAGAGAAAGATTACTGTGAAAACTATTTCTGACACAAATATGAGATTGTAATTTTAATTCGAATATTTATTTCAGTATAGGGTTTCAGATTTCCTTATCTAACATGTACAAGTGTGCTCCAGATTTTGCACGCTTGTAATGACCGTACATTTCTAAAGCACTTCCAGCACATTTTCAATCACTCTACAAATGAAAAAAACATAAAAAATCCTCCTTTCCTTATGTCTTTTCGTTTGTAGGGCGGTAGGGAAGGTGATTTACAAAACGCTTCAGTTTCTGAAATGGAAGCCATAGAAAACATAGGACTAAATATTTTTCGTGATCCTACTGAAAAGTTTTAAAAGTTATTTAGGAGGGAGTCTTATAATGCAAGCAGATGAAAAAAAAAAGATTTGTCCTTTAAGTTCCTTGATTTATAAATAAATAACTGCTGTGGTATAGTTTGAGAAGCATTGTGTTGGTTTCCCCATTACTGCTGAAAATATAAGTTTTTTAAAACTTTATTGCACATTGTTCGAATATTACGAAACACTTGCCAAATAAGTACAAAATCGGTAGTTCTCTTATTTTTATTCTAAACATTTTAGCTATTTTAATATTTAAAAAAACTCATGCGCAAGAGCATATTTTGTAAACTATGAATATATAATTTTGAAAGTGTAGGACTTTGAAAGAAGCAAAGTAAAAAAGCAACATGTTATCTATTAAGTTTTTAAATATATTTGTAAAACCATATTTTACTAATTATTTCATTAGTACTCTTGAAAAAAATCCATAAATCCTACAAAATTCGATATAAGCTTTAAGTCGATTTAGCCTTAGAAATAAGCATGAAATAAAATTAGTTTGAAAGTAGAAGTATGAAAAAGGAAAACAATAAATAATCCACATCTAGGTCTAAATAACTATTGTTTTATTCTCATAGCGTCATTGCCGATAGCGAAAAAATGCTTTTATTTCCAAAAAAGCACCTTTTTTATACAAAACTGCATTAACTACCTATATTATCTTTATTGACGCAATTCATTTAGTTATTAGCTCTAAATTTGATTGCCGTTTATTCTTTGAAGATCTGACTTTAATTTATATTTCTACTTACCTGTTTGATAATCAAATAAATATTTTTCCTTTCTACTAACAGTGCAAAACTGCATTTGATGATACATGATAAACATTTAACATTTCAAATATTAGCAAATGGGATTTTAAATAGTAAGACGAATAGTCATTCTCAATATAATTTCACAATCGAATTTAAAGAGTCCTTATGCTGACGGATTCAGAAGTTAGTTGATGTCATAAAAAAGGTATAAAAACCTTTGTGCATGGATGAAATACAAAGCAAATCAAACGTGGCTAATACACAAATACAATTTTTTTTCTTGAAAGCGGAGATATGTGTCAAGGTTTCGAAATTCCTTTCGTCAGATATACACTTAAGTTGCCTGAAGGTTAAACGGGCTTTCAGCTTTATGGATGAAACATAACACTAAATTAAACATTTTTATTTAAACAGTAACACTTTTGTGCTGCCCCAAAGTATTCAGCATTAGCATCCATGGATGAGTTTCCCAGCTGTGTTTTATGGAAAGCTAATAAAGCAAAAAAAAAAAAAACAATCACACGAAAGATTCGGAAAAACAAAGAGAGAGAGACAGAGAGAGAGAAAAGAAAACCTGTGCAGATTTGATGAGAAAATTAACAATGTTAAACTTCCTAATCAGTATCTTGCTCCAAGCATAATTAATTCCTTTTTTTATGCTTGGAGCAAGAAGAGAATCATTTTATATTTGATATTGATGATTGAGAGGAAAATTTATTTCTTGAACATTAGCTTTAATGCTATAAGTATGTCCATATACAATAACGAATTAATGGAATAAAATTGAAATAGTTCAACCAATAACATACTTTATTTTATGTAAAAAATATATTTTGCTTTGAAATAATATTTTAAACCGATATTAAGGAAGATATGAAGTAAACCGGAGTCCACATTTTACGCAAATAAATTGTTTAAAACTGATATTGGTGCACGAGATAGTTGGCATTTGATAACTTTAAACTTCTTGTCCACTCGTTAACTCAATATATTGTTGCAATAGTGAGCAAAGTTCTAGTAGTTAACGAATTCTAACTATATAGGGATACTAACTATGACAGATGCTACCGTTGGACAACTAGTTACTGTTATTGATACGAAATATAATAACCAGAAAGCATACGAGCGTAGAGTTCAATTGTGTAACACACTGCTAAGCGTAGTAGTACTTTATAATATTGAACCCCCTAAGAACAAGAGGCCTGTGCAGCGAATTGTGAAGGAAAATTATATATCTGTACGTATTTTGCGGACCTAATCTTCATACGTTTTCCTCTTCTCTTTAACAAGTCATCTTGACTAATTTGAAAATAGAAAATGAAAATTTTTAAAATATTCCAATTAACTATGTTATGTAGGAAATGTTATTTTAGATATAAAACATAAGTGCAAAATTATAGAACGTGATACATATATTTTACCATCATAACGCATAGTTAGCAAGTTTAGATATGTTCATAGCTGGATTATATAGCTCAAGATACTTACCAAATAAGACCGAATTTTGAAGTGTATTATCGTCTACGCCAATAATAGTTGTAGTAAGGGTTGTCATAATACCATGCATTGTTGTATCCATATCTATACGCATCAGCATCAGCATAAGGATAAAGGTAACCATAATTAGCTACTGCGAAACTTGCTAAGGTAGCAATCAACAGAATAATAAACTAAAAACAAAAGAAGGAAGCAGTTAAAAACTGATTAAAGTCTCATACATACTTATTGGGGGTCAAAAAGTATTTATGGTTCATTGCTAAAACAAACGTTTTTTTTTTTTTTTTTTGCATATTTGTTGGAAAGTACAACTTTATTCAACATAGTTTTTTTTTAATCTTACTTTTATCATAAAGAATGGGTACATTGTACATTCAAACACATCATATGTTTCATAAATTGTATTAGATGGCTGTGAATGTCTCAATCTCCCTAACCTACCAAAAATCTTGCTGAAAATATTGTTTTCTTTTTGTTTCAAGAGAGATTTGAAATAAATTTCAAGTACAGTAATGGGAATATATATATAAAACCTTACCTCAAAATTCAATAATTTCATTCTTTCTTACCTTCGTAAAAAATAAGAGGAAAAAACCACTGTTTTTGAATATTCTATATCAAGACATTCCCTCAATGTTCAACGGATAAGTTATTCATTCTATATTTTAGCTTAAATTCAGAAAATAACTCTGCAGTGTTCTTATCCCGGTGCACTGTGAACCCCCACCAAACTCTTCCCCCCTTTGGGAAGCACCGGTTTAGGTCTAAGACATGAAAAGCTGTTTCACTTTTCCCCATATGTTTTTGTTTTTTTTTTTTCAACCCAAACACAACCAACTATCTTGTGCACTTATATTTACCTAAACAAGCCGAACTTGTGGCACACTATGGATCGATGGATCCCCTTTAACTTATAGATTAAGGAGGATCCGAGCCACGAAAATATGACTGAAAAAGTGCTTTGTCGAAATCCGTGCCCTTTTAAACATTTAAGCACGCACTGGAGCGGTCAGCTCTACCTATCATGCCACTGTGTTGCATAACAGTTTGTAACAAAAACTTTTCAGTAGCCTTCATAAAAGGCAATTGGGGGACTATAATAAAGTAGGCACTGAAATTTTAAAGCATAAATTATGCTCCAGAACGCTAGAAAAGTAATTTAGCAATTAAGATTTGATGTATTGTAAAGTTATATATAAGTTTTTATTACATGGAAGAGATAGAGTTATTTTGTCGTCGTTAGCATTATTTATACTTTTTTTATTGATGCTTGTATCTGAGATGGTAATTAGACAAATACTAGTGGTAGATGCAAAAATATGCATAACATTAAATGCACAAATTTTTTAAAGAATATGTGTGTTATTTATAACAGAATACGGTCATACTATATCATAATATAAATGTATATATCTCTATTATACTTCATGATATGGTAAATTCATTGCGTAGTTTAGAAAAATAAGTTGGGAACAGAGAACAATAATTATATTTCAACTGCAATTTATTTTTTAAAATATAATTAAATTATGATTTGCAATTTATATACAGTTGTTATTATTTCCGCTAAATTTGATGAGTAAAAATGCCGTTATTCATAATAAATGCTCTCACGAATAAAAATCTTGGACACAAAAGTTTGAAAAAATGAAAACATATCTCATGCATTCATCTATGCCGTGTTCCTAGCTCTTAATTCTAGAAAACCTTTATAAATTACATTAAATAATTATATTTAACATTGAAAAATATTATAATAGTTTTTAATAGTAACTCAAATTCTGGACAAATATAAATGAATAGCATGTTCCCTCTAGCTTAACTGTTACACGGCTTTATTTTATCTTATAAAAGCTACCTTACTTTATGCTTACTATATCTTATAACGACTTCTTATGAAATACATATTTAATTTTAGCAAAATATTGCTTTCCCTTGTTGTACTTACTGATCACTCCTTCAAATTGAAAAATAAATCTTCTATAAAAATCACAATATTTTATTATTGTAAATAGCCGATTTGTAACTTATTTGTTTATTTTTGAAATTTAGCTTCGAGCGTACATAATGTTTATGTTTACCACTTATTAAAAAAGTTTTAAGAAATTTTATAGAAAGAATTAAGAAATGTATTTCCAAAATACGTTACATGATTGTCTTTTTATGCAAGATAAACAGATTTTAAAATTTTAATTACGAAAATAAATACGTACAAGTTGATTCAGCTACTTATTATTTTAAGCTTACATTTATTCTGAAAATATGCAGTTAAATCAGAATTCTTTTTATTGTGATAAAATGACTTATTTTCAAGAACATCACGTTCTCGGAATCGTCAAAATGACTTAGATTTGAAAACCGGGTTCTAATTTTTTAAAGTAACCTTTTTCTCAAAATGATCTGGTAACGGTCTTATATTTGAGACCACTAAAAAAAAATATGTTCCGTACTAAAAATTACCTCACTCGAGGTTTGAACGCGGACTGTGTTGACTCTATACTAATACTTAAACCACTGCACCATTAATACATCCAACGGAGAAGAAAAAGTTGCTTTATATAGCTTCCAAACGTGCCAACTGTGGGTGCTAAAGTCCTTCCGTGCCAAATTTCTTCAAAGCGCAATCCAAAAGAGCGTTAATTACCCACTCGTCCGTTATGTTTTCTTATTTTACTGCGTCCAATTTGAATCCAGGGAATTTCTCCTTTTGTGTTTCTGCTCCGAGCAGGAATACGTTTTGACCGTCTCGCGCAGTTAATAGTTCCTTAGTTTTGAAACAAATACTATTGTTCTGAAGAAGAAATAGTGAAATCTCGTCCGTTCTGCTTTGTTATTTTACTGCGTCCAGTTTTGATCCGACGAATTATTCATCTTATATTTCTGCCCTGAAGAGATGAACAGGTTACTCACATTCTTGGATAGTTCTGACGTCTCGCGCAGTAAATTGTTTCTTAATTTTGATGCAAATAATATCGTTCTGAAGGAGTAATCGTAAAATAGAAAGCTTTGTATTATTTTTGAACGTAAAGTTGCTGTATATTTTCTTTTTGTATGTTGCAGTTAACGCATTCCCTTTCCGTTACTATAATTTCTAAGTAAGCATCGGTACTTCTAACTGAGAACTGCGCTTGCTCATTTGTAAGTCAAAATTATATTTTAAAAAATAAGAAGGGTTTTCCTCAAATTTAAGCACGTCATTTTTAATAGTGTGTTAGCTTACTGACAACATTTTATATATTCAAACTAGGGATGTAACGAATAATGATTTGGCCGAATAGCCGAATATCGAATATTCGGCCACTTCTTCCAGGCCAAAGCCGAATATTCGGCTATTTCTTCTAGGCCGAATTGGCCGAAGCCGAATATTCGGCCAATGTCGTAGGCCGAATACCGAATATTCGGCGGCCGAATATTAAATATTCTAAAAAATCGTTGTAGTAGAAAGTATTTGACAAATTTAAAATTATTGACAAAATCAAACACCAATTACACACAATCTATGATGTATGATTTAATTTTGTTTGTTAAGAATTTAAAACTATTTACAATTAATCTATTTTCTCTACTGGTATGAATGTAATAAAACTAAGAATTTCACCCACAAGGGGAATAGAAATGACAGATTTTATGGTAGTAAGCATTAGTATTATTTTACTAATTATTTAATTCAAATGAAAGAACTATTGCTTAGTGAACTTTTACCTTGCTTAAAACTGTTTTATGGAGATATTTTAGAAGTCATAAAAGTTAATATTTTTATTTTATGGGGTTTTTTACATACCTATTTTTAAAAGATCTATTAAAATTTAATACACTTAACTGGAATATATTTTTATTTTCAAAAACCCCAATAACTTATGGTATCTAAATATTCATGATATATTCTAGGCTTTTCACATTTATCTCTCACCCAATATTCACGATAAATCAGTCTACCCAAACAAAGTCTGACTTCCACTTTGTTAATAGTAACAAAATTAATTTCTCATATATCATAATTAACTATTGTCAGCTTTGGGAGCAAATGCTAGATATAAAATACAATAATACAACTTTAAAATCTGTTTTTGCTCCGTCAAGCCTAAAACAAGGTTTAAAAAAAGTAGTTTTTCCTAAATTTCTTTTTATTTATTATAGCTATAAACTAATGTACTCTTTTGCAATAATTATTATACAATTTTAAATGTTTAAAATCTACTAATTTCTTTTTTTTTTACATTTCCACTGCAGCAGAACTATTCGGCAGCAATATTCGGCCAGGCCGAATTTGACCTTACCCATTATTCGGCCAGGCCGAATATTCGGCTTGGTGATGAAATGACTACTCGGCCAGGCCGAATATTCGGCCAAAGGGCCGAATAGGCCGAATACCGAATAGTGGCCGAATATTCGTTACATCCCTAATTCAAATCATAAAACAATAAGTGACATTTGCAAAATAAGTTTAAGTATTCTTAAAGCATTTCTAACATAAGAACTTACCATGGAATACATGCTGAGAAAGAAGTTTAAGCAAAATGTGCATGCAATGGCTGAACAATTTTTGTGCTCATGCAGAGTTGATGCTTGCAGAGAAGAATCTCACTTTTATACCTTTGGCTTAGACCAGAATAAATTAATCATTAATATTACTCATGGTCAAATACTAAATCACTTCACTTTTTTTTCCTTTGTCTTCGCTACTTATAAATTTTAATGCTACCTCTGCGACTACATGAGATGAATAGAAGGATGTAATGGAATTGAGAAATTTTATGAGATTTTGTTTTCCTACATATATTAAGAAACCATTGTTTAATATAAAAAAAGGAAAAGTTTCGAAAATAACGTGCCGTTTAAAGAATATTTCATAATTTTAATAGTAGGTAAGTAATAGTTAAGTAATGATTTTCTAGTGGTAATAAGTCGTTAATTTTTCTGCTAGCCATATTTAATAAAAGCACTTTTCCGTATCATGGAGCAAATTGAATTTTAATCAAAAATTGTATTTTACGGAGATGAATTTCTACCCATTATTAAAATTTCAAATGAGAAATCTTTATTGTGACTTTTAATAGTCAAGGATGAACTTTTCAGTAAACATGTAATAGCTTTAAGAAAAGTATTTTCCTCATAAAAATTCGATTTATAAACGAAGCGTTATTTGATTGCAAATATTCAAAGAAATATCAATACAATCTAAGAAATTCAATAAATCAGTTCCAGACTAAAATAAAGCACAAAGATAATTATAATCATATAGCTTTTATTTAACATTTTCAGATTGTCCAGCCCTTGATATGATATAGAAAATATACGTTTTGCGATAATGAAGCTTGTTAGCAAAACTTTTTTCACTTTTTTATTTGTTGATTTAAATTCTAGAATCGCAACTAAATTTGGCGTAAATACAAGAGCATATATGTATTAATTACATAATTTTATCTTCGACTAATTACATGACATTAATGATAGTAATAAGAATATTAGTTTCACTTATATTCATTGATAATATCCCAAAGTTGCAAGGAATGCTTCCAAAGTTTGAGGAATAACTTCGATACAACGAATTTAAACCTTATTTTATTTATTCAGGTGTAAATCACTTAAAAGATGTTTTAAAAATAAAAAATGAAAATTAATAATAAATAAATAAAAAGATTCACGCATTGACAAGAAATTATCGTTCGGTCGGAATTTCTTTTATCGCTATCCTTCGTTTTACCTTTTCACAAAGAGTTTTTATTTTTTTTAACTATTTTAATTTTTTAATGATATCTAAAAAAATTAGAAAATCATCAGGTTTACTTGTTGAAATCGGCAGGGAAACTTTCCCGCCAAAACCGTAGATTATTGGACCTACTTCCAAAAGGACAAAAAAAGTCATTCAGTATATAATTTTACTGCTCAACTTCGTGCATAATTTTGCTGCACAAGCTTGTCGAATGCTCGCGAGCAAAGTCGCACAAAAGTTGAGGTCATATAACCGTAAAAATGGATTATAAATTACCGAATTACATGCAAATGCGCGTTCAGATGAGCAGTAGTGTTCGCTGTTGAAATTTGGAGTGAGCGAAGGAATAATACACTCTACATAACATACCACGCGTAAGCAATGTTTATGAGACAAATATACATATGGATGTTTGTGTACACATGGAAAACACTAATGTAAAGATGCTTGTTTATTTATCACAAAAATTCCTGAATTTATCTTTGTTTCTTTTATCACCTTAAGATGACACAGTTATAGGGATAAAAAAAACATTTTTCGTTCTTATTATTTATTTATTTATTTAACTTTTATCGATATAGTTTTATTATTATTATTTTTACTATTCGATTTCATAAGGTTTATTATATGTATAGAATAAGATTAATATATTAAACTAGTTGATCCTCGCAGAACATCTGCGGGCTAGAAGCTCAACAATAAAGCGTTGATAATTAACTATTTTAAAATCGTAAAAAAGGCTTTAAAATTCGAAAGGCATAAGAAGCTAGATATAAACATGAGAATTATCACTCGATATAAACAAACTAAGGTGTTGCCACTCCAAAGAATCGGAAAATAAAAACTGAGTTATGAATGGGAAAAAAAAAAGAAAGAAAGAAATTTGTTAAAGTCCCGTAAGTTACGAAAATAAATAGAAATATTATGTTACTTTTCTATGCTAATTATTAAACCAATTTTTAAATATCGTTTTACCATAGTTTGTTTTCTGCATGATGTCAGTATCATATCGTACCTCAAAATTTAATCGTAGCTGGTCCATGTTAAGTGAAATATTTTTATGGATTTTGTAAAAATACTGATGTCTACCTGTTCTTATAAATATTTGCAATGTATTGGAAATTACAAAATTCACTAGCTCGTTTTTTAATTATCACCATATGTTTTATTTCAACAGTAGACAACGCTATAGTAATTCACGCCCTTCAAATTACAATAGTGGTATAAACTGAACGAAGAGATTTACTAACTGCAATGCACACTTTTTAACTCCCAATTATTATCTTAAATTTTATCTGTGAGTAGGTTAAATGCATTTAGAGTGACTAGAAGTAATTAATATAAATGAATAATTGCCCTCGGATATGATGGAACTGCTTAACATGGGGAGAAAAAAAAAGGAAATTTTTTAGGAGATTTTTATGAATATATTTCCTTATAGGTTACTGAACATTTTAATCAGCATTATTATGATAAACTGCGCGATTAATGTTTGAAATATTTTATTCATATTTTTAAAATTCAACTATCAATGTGTTTGAAAATGGTAATTTGAAAAGTATTGTCTTGATTACAGTACTTCGGTAAAACAAATTACGGATTGGCGTTGCTACTTTTTTTTTTAAAACATACTGTATTAAGGCGTATTTTAAAAGGCATACATTGTGAAACACATAACTTAATAATGTAATTATCTTCATTCTTTATTGAAAATATTAGCAAGTCAGTCTAAATTCCTCTTGAACTTCTTTAAACAATACTCAATTAAAATTAAGGGTCACTATTTTAAAAAGCGCTAAACATAATTGTAATCGTGGAAAAAGCAAGAAAGGTGTCAGAAAGGTAGCAAAATTAACGGACCCATATTTTTCAGGACGTATCTCCTGACATCCCAATTTGATTTAAAAGCTCCTTCGGCTAAAAAAGTAAAGTTTATTTATTGCCTTAACTGATTTAACGTTGTTTAATTTCATCATTTGCCGGGAATGTACAATTCTATTGAAGACATAGCAAATTTTCAGTAAGAAACAGGATGTCATAAAGCATTAAATGTTAATAAATGTCCACAGTAATAACAAACGGCAGGATACGAACAACATATACTGTAAAAAAAAGTGCATCTCTTTGTCCGGATTTTTCTGCAAATAATTTGATCGTTATAGATTTGAAAATAAACGAAATTTGAAGCCCTCGTCGAATGTGTGATATTTTTATAAAAAATAATTAATACAGGTCATCGGTATAGGACAGTGATGGCGAACCTATGACCCGTGTGTCAGACACTGACCCACGCAAGATTTTAAACTGACCCACGATTGCTAGGCAATCATTTGTTTGTTTACACCGGTTTATTTAGATTTTCTAATTTGTGTGAATAATTTATATTCTATTTGTGTTTTTTCAAGCACTGCATTGACACAAAATCACTTTAAATGATGTCTATAACCTTCAGTTTAATTATTACAGTTCTAAAGTTACGCAAATGACGACAAATGCGTTTGTAGTATTTGAAATAAAGCAAAAGAGTTTACAAAATATCAAATAAAATGTATAATTTTACCCTCATTTTTCTTGTTAAATAAAAAATGGACAAAGCAAAGCAAATAACCATATTTAAAGCCTTTTCTTCAAATAAAATGTATGTACTTTTCGTTACTCCTTGTTCATTCAAACATCTATTGCCATTTGCACCAAACACTTAAGAAATTTTAACCCCAATAAAAATTTTGAAATCGTCAAACCACACCCATTTTACCAGTTAAAACAATTTAATTTTATAAATATTTAGCTTTAAAAATACTCAGTTAAAAAATTCTAAACTTAACTTCGGTGAAAATGGGTATTAGTGACCCATGAGCTAGTACTAAAAAAATATGAATAAAAGCTGACCACGCCTCAAAAAGGTTCGCCATCCCTGGTATAGGATAAAACAACTTGTATTTTGTTACAGGGTTGTTCTAACTCTTTTATTACCCCTTCACTCTTGTCTTTCGAAAGAAACAAGGGCAAACGTTTAACCATATTTGTTTTGTGCAAATTAGGTTCATATTTAATGGAAAAAGGGGAATTCGCTTTGCACTGTAAATGCAGAAGGAAAACTGGGTGTTTCTTTAAACTTATAAGAAACTTGTTTTAAATCAAAAGAACAAGTTTCTTGATAACAGTTCTTTAATAAAATTCTTGTTTTTCCTCACCCAATAAAACTACAGATAAAGCTTTGTTAAGTTACGCAAAACTGAACGCATGATATATGTGGCTACCAGTTTAAAAGTTGTAAACAAATGCTTGAGATCTGTGACTACCAGTTTAAACGTTGTAAACAAATGCATAAATAAACGCTAGCACTTGGCGGGCAGCCTTGCCTTTCTCACACCGGAAACATAATTGGCCGAGTAGCTTAAAGTGCAGGAATCAGAGCAGGGAGTGCTCAACTTAACTCACCTTTGACTTTGTGTACCAAAAATAGCAATTCTGCGTACTCACACATAGCGCATCTGTTTCAATCAATTTTCAGAATATTCTCTGCAATCTCCTTGTCTAAAGACTTTGTAGTTTCATGTTTTTAAGTATCTAATTTTGCGTCCGACTACAGATGAATGAGATTTCCCAGATTTTCATATATTCTCGGGCATTTTTATTAGTGTACGGTAAATGTCTAGACTTAGTAATTTTGCATTTGCGTTTGAATTAAAACACGCATTTTTTATTTTAAAAAATACTGAAGATCCGACTAGAAGAGAGGAAAAGAGAGAAAAGGAGGTTTATAAATCTTGATAATAACAATTAAATGATACCATAAAACCAGAAAAAAATTGTATACAACGAAAACTGTCTGTTTCTAATTTGGAATTTATTTGAACATCACTTTATAGCCCAGGAAATTAGACCAAAAGAAGGCCGTGCTTCCCGAAACATCGCCTAAAGCTGGAATGTGTTTTAATACCTTTTGGGGGTCCTAAATAAGAGTCCTGTGAGTTTGCGACGGATTCTGATTTCTGCTTAGGTTTTAGACGTCGAAAAACCACAAAAATTTCGCACTTTTTTCAGTTTTTTGATTATAACTTCGAAACGACGCTTACTACAGAAAAGTTTACTGTTAACTTTTTTAAGAGCATTAAGCTCTGCGTCGAATGGTTTTTAGTAAGTCAAAATCGGACCAGTAGTTTAGCCAAAATCGAATTTCAAAAGTGGGCCATATTTTAACAACTTGGCTGGAAAATTGATTCAGCGTTTTAAGTGGTTATTTTGGGAACGTTTGATAAGGAGATATCATATGAACAACATAAACTTAGTTTAAATTATTTCTACTAAATAGAACAAAGTCAAAAGTTTTACTGAATTTCCTTCCCTTCCCCCCTTCAAATTTTAGATTTTTTTGTTATTTTTATGGAGATTGATTATACAATGCTATTGAATTTTGAAACATAATTTTCTCTAAACTGTTCATTCCCAGACAATTTTATGTTTGTTTTGGAAATCTTCCATTTAATGTATCTTTTAATTTTTATTATAGTGCTTTAGTAAAATGTATTTGGGGGGAGGGGAGAGAAGGGGGGATGACGTGATATAATTTCCCCTGGTCATTACATTTTTTCCTGTATATATATTTACAGGGAAATCCCGTTACAACGAACTGCAAGGAACCGGGAAAATAGTTTTCTGTTCGCTACATATCCGTTCTCTATGGCATATGCGTTACCCTAATGACTTTTAAAACGGACTGAACAGTTACTTCGGATGATCCGAATGTATTTAAGAGTCTGTGAAAAACATATGCTAACCAATTGGGCATTTTCCATCATTACGGGCCTGAAGACATGAGGAAGCATGCCCTGTTGTTACTCCATACACTGTTAAAAATTTCCGTAAGAAAATAGTAAAATAACCACTTATTTGATTGTTATTTTACCATAGTTAATTACAACAGTTGAATAACCATTAAAAAGATGGTACTCAAACCGCTGATTGCGAAAAAAATCGTTTATTCTCTGTTTATCCTAAAGAACGTTTAACTAACCGTAATTTTCAAGCGCTCAGTAAGAATCGGGCGTCCATCTTGGTTGCGAAAAAAAAGTGGCTTAAGCAGTGGTTACTAAATAGAAAGACATTCACATGTAAATCAAAAATTGGAGACATCGGATTCCCGAACAGTTTGCGAATGAGCGAACCCATAATTTGAGCTGCTGTTGCTTGTTTGCGTTTTAATTTTTGCAGCAAATAAAATGATTTTCGTCAATACACAGTAAATTTGGACCAAAAATAAATTCGGATCCAATCAAAAACTGAAATCTCAATTTTAAGGCAGTTTGCCTGTTGAAAAGGAAGATTTATTGATAAATAAACGACCGCTTTGTGTGGTGCAGATGGCCGAATGGTTAGAGAGCAAGGTTGGTATACCGTACAAGCGGGTTCGATTCTCGCAAGCTTCATTTACGGTTTCTACGCCTCGAAGATTCTACTCCTCGAAATGGTTCAAAAACGGTTGAACTTTTGTTTTGAAACCATTTTTAAATGGTTATAAAACCGTAAACTTTTATATTTACGACTTTTTAACCAAGCTGATTGGAAATGGTTATGTCCCGTAAAGATAGAAAAATGTTCCAAAATATAAATTTAACGGTGAATTAGACGGACAGACTGCTGCCGGTCATTTAACCGTAATTTCATGATGAAATTTCTAACAGTGTACAGCGTGTTACACCCCTTCTTAATTTTTCGCCCGGGGAAAATAAAATTGATCAAGAGATTCATGGAAGACCGAAACCGCTTTCATCAGGCCTCTATTTTTCTTGACCCGATCTCAACTCCTAACCAAGTTGCAAATGCAGGCGTTCGAGGTGGCAGCAGTAAGTCCCTTAATCAAGTGAGGTTTGACCTCTTCCAGGGGTCGCTTTCAAAAAAAAAATTTCGACCTTGCGTCCTTGCCTCCTACAGCCTGCACTCATTCAGAGCTTATTTACAGGTGCAGGTATGGACGAGTAATGTACTAGAGCCACAGAAATGGGGATGGAAAATAACCACCAATGGCCTTAACTTCCATCACAACGACTGATCCACCGGCCCCACAAGAACTTCTCAACTCCATATCGTGCACATGTAAAAAAATTATGCAAAGCAGCCTGTTCCTGTAAGAAGGCAGGGATAAAATGCACTACTATCTGCATGACCTGCCAAGGGCACGTATGCCTCTATTTCATCTCTGAAGACAAGAATGTTACTGGATCGCACCGAGTGAGACGAAGAGATTGATATCACCGAAGATCAAGAAATGAATCCTCATTTTCAAGTTTCCGAGGATGAGGAGCTAGATGACGTGATAGGTGAAGAGCCACCGTTTTCTCCTAAACGGTGAAAGATATTGTCAACATGAGTACCTTGTAAATATTTCACATGCATACATATTCTTGAACATATTTCATCTTGTACATATTCACATGTTTCATGTACACAACTAATACATCTTTCTGTACGCAATTCATATAGTTACCGTTTGCGTATACATTTTATGTAAATGTATTGATGTATACATCTTTTGCAACTTTCAATATAACATTATTCACCGTAATGCCTTTCTATTTTTTGAAACCACATATCATTTTAGAGTGTTCAGGTGCAGATCCTAGAATTTTAGAAAATCCGATAAAATAAATATTTAATATTTTATTAAAAATAGGGATTAGACTTGAAATTCCAATGAGGGGCCGTGACCACCCTTCCCCCACTCTTGGTTCCACTCAAATGACTTTCAATGAATAAATCATCATCAAATTATTCATAATATAATCCATTCAAAGGGGTGAGTTAACTTTATAATATCACGCCATCCCCCATTCTCTCCCCTTCTCCCACCCCCATATACTCTTTACTAAAGCACCATAATAAAAATTAAAAGAAACATTAAATGCGATTTCCAAAATAAATATAACTAGAATTGTATGGGAATGAACAGTTTAGAGAATTGTATAATCAATCTCCATCAAAATAACAAAAATTATAAAATTTGAAGGGGGGGGGGGAAGGAAATTCAGCAAAACTATTGTTTTAGATCAAATTTTTTCTACTAGACAGAACAAAGTTTGTGTTGTTCTGTTGTTCATATGATTTTTCCTTATCAAACGTTCCCAAAGTAACCATTTAAAGGGTTGAATTAACTTTTCAGCCATGTTGGTAAAACATGGCCCAACTTTGAAATTCGATTGCAGCTAAACTACTGGGCCGATTTTGACATACTAAAAACCATTCGACGCAAAACTTAATGCTCTTAAAAAAACTAACAGTAAACTTTTCTGTAGAAAGCGTCGTTTCGGAGTTATAAATAAAAAACCGAAAAAAGCGCGAAATTTTAGCGGTTTTTGACTTCCAAAACTTAAGCAGAAGTCAGAATCCGTCGCAAACTCACAGGACTCTTATTTGTTACCCCCAAAAAGTATTAAAACACATTCCAGCTTTAGACGATTTTTCGGGGAGCATATGTCTAATTTGCCTGTGCTATTACTCAAATTAATCTGATATAGTTATTTTTATTTTTATCGATGACTAATGATATAAAATAAATATGTATTAATTATTTCTTCTAACTGAAGTATAATAAAATCATTCATACATTTGTTATCGAGATTTTGTGAAATATTCAACAAGCATTCTTTAAATGCTTCATTCACTGAGCGGCAATATCACGCAAAGCCATTAAAATCAATAATTTCTCTGACATATCTATTTTTGCTTCTGTGGATAGCTATAAATTTTTATGAGATAAAAATGCCGAGTGCTATCTTCATAGCCGAACAATGTTCACTGTGTAAAGCTGTTTTCGCATTTCATAAATTGAACGTGATAACAATTTGGAAGAGTGCCCATAAAATATTTCTTTCGGAAATACACAAAGACCGGAACAATTTTTTATTTTCAATTTAGACAATGATATTTGTTACGCCTTTAAAAGCTGTCATTATTTTCGACGTGATTAGATTATAAAAGTCGAATTTCGTGAGCATAAGCATTTTGACATATTAGGAACCAATCAAAAGTACGGGATATTGCGTACAATGAATAAAAGGGAAAAACATTTTTTTATGTTACATTGTTAAAAATACACGAAATACCTCGTATGACAGTAATTGCTTTTTATGAGTGGCACAAATTCATTCTTTTAGGAATAAGTAACATATGCATAATAATGCTAATAATTTGATTCCCGGAAAAAAAAACTCTATTATTTCGCTAACAAAATATTAATTTAGAGAATCTAAGAAATATTCAGTTGTAATGGAAACGATTTTTAATTCTACTCAATTTAGGATGGATACTAGACGACTTGATTAGTGTAATTAACAAACGATTTTTTTCCTTTTTTTAAAATGTGTAAGTACTTTACTTTATATAAAAATATGCTCAATCGAGCTTTAAATTTATTTTTTGTTTGAATGAAAAAGGCTGTTAATGACTTTCAATGAATAAAAAAGTTTTTATTTATAAACAACTGACGAAAATAAATTAGTTTAAACTTAGGAGTACATTCGCTCATTAAACATTTTTCAATGATCGTATGTTACTAAGAGTACTAAGCCCTTTGATTGGTGCGTGTTAGCAAATATATTATGCTGTTTTTATGTAGAAAAAAAAATAAGAGCTACAATGAACACCTTTTCTCATGAAAAGCATATAAGCATACTGATTTTTTAAAAACTATGATGAATAATGTTAAAATTTTGATTTCTAAAACGGTACCAAAAAAGAAAACATTTTTCTTTTTTTTTAAAGAGTCCTTTTTACACTGAGAAAAATGTTTGTAATTTTACATAATTTAATTATGTAATTTATGAAGGACGAAAACCGTATTTCGTAAAAAGAACTTTATCCGTAATTTAATGTTACTTTTCGAATTTCAACCAATCACGTTCCGGTTCCTTCCTCTGACTGTGCGATGCGATGTGATGCGATGCGACCAGGGTTGCCAGGTTGGCTTTTTTTACGCCAAATACGAAAAATTTGGCTTTTTTAGAACGCGTTTGGCTTGGAATAATTTGTTTGGCTTCTTGGCTTTTTGCTCATTTTTGAGAGATTTTATAAATATTTTAGTTTTTTACAGCAGAAGTTTTAAAGATTTTTTAAAAAACTGTTATTTTTTATTTTAGAACCATGCCAAATTTTGTTTTACGCCGTTTAACAAATGGGTGTCGCTTTTTTTCAACTACCTATCATCCAATGAGCAGGATCTTATTAGCCGGTTGCCTATTTATGCCTAACATCAACAATTTTCGCGTGCCAAGGTCGCGTGTTCGGTACCCTTTGAAGACCCACCATGTACACTTGGGAATACGTGCATGTAAAATTCGTGGACCCTAATACCTCCACTCCCTCGTGCCCCGGGGAGGGCATCCCTAAGGATTATGCTAACAGGGAAGGAGGTTGGAGGAGGAAAAAAGCAAAAGAAGAATAACAGAAAAGGGGCGAAAAAATATTGAAGTTTCTTCAGCAAGAAAAACATCTGCAGCGCTTCCAAATGCTGCTACAAAATGCATTTTTTTCTGAAAATTTGAGATAAAGCGCGATTTTCGGGGGAAAAATCAAAATTTTTTTAGATTTTACATTTTTTTCATTTCAAAACCAACATCATTTGTTAATTTTTTTCTTTAATCAGCCAATTTTTGACCTTTGAAGTAGTTTATCAATGGATATTAGCTCTGCCCTCTCTTAAGAACATCAAATATGGATGAGAAAATTGAGCAGAATGAGTGATCTTCAAATTTTCACTGCTTGCTTCTTTAGATATGCGGATGCAATCGCATTTTGAGTCTCATTTCTGGATTTTTTTTCTGAAGTCCAAAAGAAAATATGGAAAAACTTAAATTTTAATTCGTATTATTTCATCCCTTTTTTTATCCTGACTCCATATCAATATCTCATTCTCTAGTCAAATAATGTAAATGATGATTTAGAATAGCACCAATTGTGAAAATTTAATCACTTGTCTGCAATATACTTATTAAAATATTTGTGAATTATAAAACTAAATTAAATCTCTTTCTACACCATAAACTTGAGATGAAAGTTTTTTTAATTTGTTTTTGTACCATTGTAATACGTGATTCAGAAGCATATTCTGATTTTAAAAAAAAAAAAAAAGACCTTAATGTGATTCATAAATGTTATGGCAAAAAAGTTCTAGTATTATTTTTAGAATGTTTTGTGTTTGTTTTCAAACAGATATTTAAAATAAATGGTTTCATTTTGCTGTTGAATTTTCTCCTTTTTGCATTTAAAATGTTTAAAAAAATAAAAATGTACTTTATTTTCACAAGTCGTATATTTCAAAATGAGCCAACCCTCTCTGTTGCATTGGGTAGAGTTTGGCGTTATGTTCACGAAGGCCTAAGTTCAATTCCTGGGGGGGGGGGGGGGGTGAAGCAGTTATGCTGTTGACGGTTGGGTATTCCATTCAGGGTTTGATTTAAGCTGTAAGGTCCGGATTCAATTAGTTCTAGTGATCAAAAAATGACCATTGTGCTCAAAACCAACCAATCAAAATAGGTCAGTTTAAGACTATTTTTCTATTTATGTTCTTATTGTAATTAAAATAAAAAATATATTCGCTCTTGAAAAATGGGTTTCTCAATGAAAGCCTATATAAAACCATGACTCGTGACTTTCTATCACAAAATGCTCAAAGGATCCAGATTATTAAGGCGACGGTGGACGTTAGTTTTTGAAAAATCGGCCAAAAAAATCGATTTGTTTTTACAAGCATATTTTCATTGCTGTGGACCTGATTTTCATTGCTGTAGACCTGATTTTCATTGCTGTGGACCTGATTTTCATTGTGGCACAAAAAAAAAAAGAAAGACTTATGCATAAATTTGAGCTAATTTTAAGGGTTAAAGTTTGAAAGTGGGCGTTTCATGAGCTTGACTGGCCCTTTAAACATGTAAACATAAGCACATGTCGTTTTATCTGAGGCTGCATCTGAGCCTTACATACCGTTTTTAGGAAGAAGAACGCACTGTGATGAGAAAAAAGCACTTCTACTTCAACTGCTAACGTTCTGTTTACATTTGTTTCTCTTGAAAACCTGCTTAATTTGTCTCTTGAATTTAGAAAAAAAACAGTTCTTTTCAGAACTAAAACCCCTATAATAAGCAAATTTTCTGCTCTTGCAAAGATTTTGTTATATATTGTAAGCCTTATTGCATAAGTATGGATAGATTGAGTGGTAGATGGCGTAAACAAAAAGTCAGACCTTCTAAGTGTAAACAAGCAGCATCGGCAAATGCTCAAAAAAGATGGGCTGCTGTTAAAAGCAGTGAGGAAAATACTGCTGGAGATGAAGCACAAAATATATCTTCTAGCCATGAAATTGCAACAGTGAGTACTGCATCTTCATATACTTTGGTGAGCCATGAGATTTGGGGATCTCTTTTACAAGATGTGGCGTGCTCTGAATGTTTATCAAAGAACTTGTTAGTGAAAAATGAAGCACCGTATGGATTTTCTTCAAAAATTAGCATAGTTTGTGAAAATTGTGAACATTTATGCGGTTATTCTTTTACAAGCCCAAGATATGAAGCTACAAATGCTTTTGAAATAAATAAAAAGATGGTAGAAGCCTTTTTAAAAATCGGCAAAGGTCATGCTGGCCTAGAAATTTTTACATGGTGTTAGGCATTCATACTATGGATAAGAAAACATTTGCAAACTGCCTGAACTCGTTATGTGAGGAAGGTAAATCTACCAAATCAGAAATGTTGGAACTGTCAAGGAAAATTGTGCGTTCTAAACACGAACAAATTGATTCAAGAGTGGGGGCAGATGATGAAATTTTGAACATCGCGGTTTTATATGATGGAACTTGGCAAAAAAAGAGGACATATTTCTCAGTATGGAATTGGAATTGTTATTGACGTGTTGACAGGTCTTGTGCTGGATTTCGAAATCCTTTCCAAATATTGCCCCGAGTGTTCAGCTGTTGCACGAGACCTCAACAGAGACTCACCGGAGTACCTCATTTGGTACGAGGGACATAAATCTTCCTGTCAAAGCAATCATTCTGGCTCATCCGCAAGCATGGAAATTAAAGCTGCTGAGATTATTTGGAAAAGATCCATAAATGAGTGTAAAATGAGGTATGTGACTTTACTCTCAGATGGAGATGCCAAAACTTTCCAGCATTTATCGGATTTGAAAATTTACGGAGAAAATGTGGCTCTTTCGAAAGAAGAGTGTATTAATCACGTCGCCAAAAGACTCGGAACAGCTCTGCGTAATAAAGTTGACGAATGGCGGAATAAAAAAATATGTCTTGGAGGAAGAAAAGATGGTAGTTTGAAGCAAGCCACTATAAAAGCTTTAACTAATTTCTACGGGAAGGCAATTACGGACAATGCTCCAGATGTCGCCAAAATGAAAACTGCAGTTTATGCTACGCACTTTTTCATTGCTCTTCCACAGACGCCAAACCTAAACATTTCAAATGTCCGCCAGGAACAACGTCTTGGTGTTACTACCAACGAGCGATTGCGAGTAAAGTGAAACCAGCCAGCCATTCATCAATGAAGACTAAACTTAGTGAGGATGTTGTGTCGAAAATACTGCCTGTCTATCAACGACTAGCAAACGATGTGCTTTTATCTCGTTGTGTTTCAGCTAAAACGCAAAATGCCAATGAATGTGTTCACAGCCTCATATGGACAACAGCCTCTAAAGAGGTGTTTATTTCGAAAAAAAGACTGGAACTTATTGTTGTGTCTTCAATTAGCGAATTTAATTTTGGCTGTTTGAAAACATAAGAGCTTTTTGACAGATTAGCCAATGAACTCTCCGTTTCAATTTCTGAAAAGCGGGACAGTCGTCGAAACTATCAGTGTAGAAAAAGAAAATCAGAGTCATATAATGTGAAAAGACGTCTGAAAAGAGTAAAGAGTGTCATAAAAGACAAAAAATGTGTAAAAAAAAAGAAGGTATTTCGTATACTCCTGGAGGATTTTGAAAACTTTATGTTAATTGTCAACACTTATTGCTAAAAAATATTGCCCCCCCCCCCCTCATTCCAATCTAAAATAGTGTTTTGTTACCTAAACTAAAGCTGAAAATAATAGAAGGAATAATAATTATACTAAAATGTCATTACATTCTTACCAATAGATTTCTAAGTTTGGTTTTTGTAAATAAAGTCTATTTTCAGTTTTCGGTGTTACTGTCAATGTTCACATGTTTAAACATATATTTGTGCTAAAATAGTGTCAACTCCCTTTGAAAATAGTAGTTATTAGGTTGTTTATGCAAATGTTACTTTTACACGACATTTGTTGAGAAAGTTTTCAAAGCAAGTGCCATTATATTCTTTAAATTTATTTTTCTCGAAATTAAATTTTTCGGGTTTTTGAGATTTCAAAATGTTTCTTGCGTCTCAATTTTTCCTCGATAAGGCTGAAAATTGGTGATTTACTAGTTTTTATATAGCTAAATCAAATTTAGTATCCATTATGTGTTAATAATAATTTAAGTAATTTAAAAATATTAATAATGTTCCAAAAATGCGGAATTTCGCGAAAAAATTAGTAATAACTTACAAAAAAAATTATATTTAAATAATTTACTGACGGATTCTTAAATGAATACTAAGTTTTGTTCATATTGTTGCAGTTTTTCATTATAAATCAATTTCAGCCAAAAAAATCAAAAATTGTGACGCAAGGAGTATTTTGAAATTTCGCTAAAAATGTATTAAATTTTAAATTTTTAAAATTTTAAAAATCAAATTTCAAATTTGTTTTTGAATTTTCTATTTATTTATTGAGTTATATGCAAGTACAAAAAATTTATAAATATTTCATGAAAAAATAAAAAAGAAAGTCCACCGTCCCCTTAAAAGAAAAACTGCTGCTACATGCTTAGCAATATTGTCATCAGTTAAAAATGATGGAAGATTGCAATTAATCAATAAAAATTTTCAAAAATGAAAGATTATATATATACACTATAATATAATACGTTGTCCAACATGCCCGGGTCATACAACAAAGTCTTATTCGGGTTTGTATACATTTTTACTATATGACTGGTCATGTATCTTATTGCAATTTAACAATAAGTATGTTAAGGGGAGACTTCAGTCAATCTCCCAAATCGCGAAATCACATGTTAACCTATGGGGGAATTTAAACATAGTCCACGAAGTGGAAATTTCAGGTTTTACAACTTAAAAATAAAATACTTTAAATTTAGATAATCCCCATTTTTAAAACCACAATACAAATTTATCAAACGTCATCTTTCAGATGGTGAAAACCAAATTTCGATATCTGCATTAGATAATAAGTAATTAGTGTAATGAATTTTCCCACAGGTTTTACATTAGCACTTGTGACCACGAAGGTGCTCTGAAGTATCCCCTTAATGTGCTTATAACTGTAAGACCAAATTTACTTAGAAACAGCGCTGTTTCTAAGTAAATGTGGTCTTACAGTTATAAGCACATTAAATCAGGATAATCATTTTTGCGACACCTTGTCAATATTTTTAAAAAACGGATTTCTCCTAAGAAAAACAGGCTACCGTAAATTTACATAAGTTTCAAAAACGGATTTCTTTTAAAAAAATGGATTTTTTAGCGCAAATTAATATAACTTTCTGTAAACGGATATTCTATTAAAAACGGTCTTTCTACCACAAATTAGCATAACTCCGTATTTAATAACTCCGTAAACAATTGTCTGTTTAAAAGCGGTCTTTCTCAGACAATTTAACATAACAGCCAATAAACGGAATTCTGTTTAAAAACGGACTTGTTTACACAAACTTGCATACCTTTCTAAAACGGCTTTCTGTTAAAAAACTAACTTTCTAGCATAAATTTACATAACTTCCAAAAAAACAGATTTTGTAAATTGACGGTTTTAATTATGTAGTTATAAAACGGATATATCCGTTTAAAAACGGATTAGTGCTGGAAACTCAGCTGCCAGCACTTTATCCGTTTTTAAACGGATTTTTTTTCTCAGTGTATACAGAAGTCTTAATACAATAACTAACAGTTATCCTTTCAAATCATTTTGTGTGTGTGTGTGTGTTTTTCTGTATCGAGATTATTTTGGAAATCTCAAGTGAAATATACAATTTTTCACACATATATGTTGAACAAAACATCAAACAAAAGATGATTATATTAAATTGTCTTTAAGTTTAACTTAAAATTAAACTTTTTTAATGAAAGGTTATTAATCTTATCAATTGTATAAGCGCTCTACAGCATGTTTTCAACTTTATGGCCTTCAGCAAACATGTCTAGGAACATTACTTTAACAAATTTTGTGTACGTGAATTTATTTCATTAACTTTAACCTTTTATCATTTAAAAAAAATGTCAACGGGTAATATGCTACTACTTATTGGGGGTTCTTCACTTCAAGCACCTGTCATAATTAATTTTCAGTAATTTTGATGGTATTTTTGTCAGAAAATGTCAGATAATTAATTGAAAAATCCCTGACATTGGTAATTTTACCACATATTTTTTCTTTATGTTTTGCAAGACATAATTAATGAAAGCAAGTTTTCTTTTTTATTTGAGTTGAAAACACAGATCCTTTATCGTTATCTGAAAATTATATCAGATAAACATTATACAGTTATTTTGACTGGTAAATAACATTGAGTTAGTAAACTAAGTATAGATAAAAGTTTGGCAACGTAAGCATATTGTTGCGAAACTCGTGTTACGTTCTAACTGGTAAAAACTTAGTTATTTACCATATTTTAAAACAACTTAGAGGCCGTGATAGCCTAGTGGTTAGGATGTCAGATTGTTCGATACCCGACCCACTGAAAACCCACCATGTACACTTGTTGATACGTGCATGTAAAATCCGTAGATCCTGAATTCCCGAGGCAGCTCCGAGTGTGCCGGAAAGTTGAGAATTTCCCTTCATTTCACTCTTAGGTCAAAAAAGGAATACGGCGTATTTGCGGTGGCGCCATCTCTTGTCATCCAAGTACATAATGAGCCAACTCATATTTCCACCCTTGGGGTGCTCATTAAAAACGGAAGGCACTACCTTTCTGCCTTAATTCCTCGTCACTCTGCGAGGGGACCTTGGATATCCAAGTGGCATTTGCAACAACAACAAAACATCTTAGACATAAAGCATGGTGTCAAAAAATGTGATGAAGGTTAATGGTGTCGATCATAATAATCCAATGAAACTTGTCATAATAACCAGCAAAACTCATTCCAGACTTTCTTTTTCTTTCTTCTTTTTTTCGGTTTCCACTATCATATGAACGCGCACATGAAAGCACACACTAGCGCATAGTCAGTCACCGATCACCGAAGAACCTCTCAATTATTATACATTTTCCACATCTGTCCCATCATTTCATTATTTTAAATTAATTTACTGATGAAATTAAGAACATATTTCAATTTGTTCAGCAAATTTATTATTTATGACGAGTTATATAAAGTCCAGTTACTACGCCCAAAAACACAGCTGTCATGTGTCACCGTCGCTCCATTCATACAGTGTTTTTTGCGAATAAATAATGCAATAAAATGTCCCCTACTGTAGTGATTGGTGACATTTTTATTTTGAAAGAGGTAGAAATTTCCTAAAAAGGATGTTTACATTAGAGCTTATAGCTCCATTTGCAAACAAAAATTTTCCTTATTGATATTTGACAAAAAAGAGAATAATAAGATATATTGGCTAAAATGCTGAAAAACATAAAATGTTTTATAGTTTGCAGAAAAAATAATACTTACATTTTAATCATTTTTTACAGACTAAACAAGTCCTAAAAGCAATTAAATAGTTATTTAATAACATTATTTTTATATGAATAATAATGTTTGGTATTAACACATGCTATTACTGACGGTAACTATTACTATATAGAAATTAGTGTTTTTTACATTCTTATGTGTTAACAACAATTGCTTCTTTATGTGAGCAGTTGAGGCACTATGTATGCTACGTACGCCTATTTTATGACAAAGTACAAAATTTTAAACTACATATTTCTGCTTTTCATATAATTTCATTTCTTATACTTTTAAAACTAAACTCAGCGGCACGACAGTCCATTGGGGGGGGGGGGGGGGCAGAGGCAGATGTTTCGGTGAAGTGGTCGGCCTGACGCTCGGAACTCATTTTATCGACCGACTAAAGAGATGAAATGTTGAGCCGACCCTACCCAGTCCGGGAATCGAATCCCGGACGTCTGGCATAGTAGCACCGGCCTCCTTATACTTTTAACTTATGTGTAATAATGTGTCAGTAGAGACTTACTTGATCATAAATTTCGCGCAACTTATAAAACTTGAATGCAAAAGCAGGGATATTGCTACAAAAAAAAAAAAAAAAAAAAAAAAAAAAAAAGTGAAATAACGTAAAACGGAAAAATGCGAGTAGAATATACTACGAAAATAAGTAGAACCCTTTCATCGATGCCCTAGGGAAAACTTCTTGATCACAAAAGATTCAGTAGCTTCGCGCAACTATCGTAGTGGAAGGAGTATGGTGTCAGATTTATTTTTCTAGTCATCGAATTAAGGATAAACGTTGTTTTTGAATTAGATATTCATAAATCTGCTTCAGAAAAATTGATTTTGCTTATAGCAGTATTGGCTTAACTCAATAGCAGTTAGTGTTATATATTGTAAACAGTGTTTAATTATTTTTGCATATAATGTTTTTTAAATATATTGCCGGTCTACAACTATCGTCGTTGATAAAGAATTGTGTAATAATTAGTTTTTTCAATAAGATCATTAAGGATATTTCATTTTTTTAGCTAGTTATATTCAGAAATATACTTGAGGTACGTGCGGCTTTTAACAATATTGTTTAAACGCAACGGCACTTATTTTGTTTAATACTGTAAACAATGTTTTATTTCCAACCACAATGATTTAGAAAAATATTTGTTAAGTTTTTTAAGTAATTCTTATATTTTTAAAACTAAACTCAGCGGCGCGACAGTCCATTGGGGGGGGGGGGGGGGCATGGCCTACTCTATCCATCCCAGTTTTCGACACGGGGGGGGGGCTGGGGTGCAGAAGCAGGTGTTTCGGTGAAATGGTCGGTCTGACGCGGATACCCCTAGTGTTTAGTTCCCAAACATACTCGGTCCTCATTTTATCGATCCAATGAAAGGATGAAATGTTGAGTTTTCCAGTTAGCGAATTAAGAAGATATCTTATTTTGAATTGATTATCTGGAAATAATAACTCACTGAAAATATACATATTATTTGTTTCTTACACAGCATTTTATAAATACTAATCTGTAAAAACTGTGCACCTTTTGTAGTGTATTAATTATATCGTATTGTTTCTCATATAGTTATCAATTTAGTAGGCAACCTAGTACGCAATCCCCAGTAATATGAAACCCCAACTGAGGATCTTCAGACCCCATTCGATTAACTAACACAAATGAATCATGGGACCGTTCGTAAATGATGTCACGCTATTTTCCGATATATTTGCCCCACCTCACCACTTTGTCACAAAATGTCACACTTCAATGGACAGCCCTTCCCCCTTTGTCCCACGTCACTCAATGTTGTATAAGCCTGATGTCACACTTCTTGTTACCCCCTCCCCTCCCCTCCCCTTGTCACACTTTGTCACAATTTCACGAGCCCCCTCTCCCCTTGAAGCGTGACATCATTTATGGAATGATCCCCATTATAAATTTCACGTGAATTTCGATTATTCACAATTTGTTCTTACATTTAATTAAATGACACTTCGAAAAATATGTGATGATAACATATGAAAATAAAACTTTGACAAACCAGAAGCATAAAGGAGAAAACTGTCCGTGTTTGTTTCAAGACTAAAAATAAATTAAAGCTAGAAACAAAGCTAACTGAAAATTTGTGAAAACTGAAAAAATTCTTTAAAATATCTTAAGTCTTCTGCTTCACGAAAACAAGACAAATGTTATGACTTAAAAATGTTTCAGACAGAGCACTCGTGAGGGAAATAGCAGACAGCAATTAGGAAATTGTAAATGATAAAAATCCTTAAAAATACCAACATAATTTTTTTAGAAGAAAATAATTCTTGAAATTACTTTCTTTTTCCTTTTAATTTTTAATGTTTAAGGCTATAATTATTATTTTAAATTTAATTTGACAATGATTAAGAAAAGAAAATTTAAATAAGCTTTAAAAAAAGTTTGAACCTTTTGTCCAAAAATAAGTAGGTTTTGAGTTAATATTTTTAATTTATAATAGCAAGGAATAAATTCAAAGAATGTGTTGAAGTATAACCACTTATTTTCTTTAGTTATTGTTAATTTAAAATTTTCTTTGAATTGTTGTTTTTTTTTTTTTTTTGTAGTTAAAACGTTTATTTACTGGTTTGTTTTATGTTCTCGTTCCTTCTTTTTAACCTGTGTTTTTGCGAAGCATTGCTGTCTTTCATTACCCTCATTAGTTCGGTAGGAACACAAGATCGAAATATCATGGATTCGAACCCGACAACATCGTTAAGGGTCAATTATGTTTCGTTTCGTTGTACAGAGTTTATAGAGCATTCCAGGTTAGTCATCATTTCAGTTGTACTGCTTCAGGTACTGTACAACTGAGGTATTACAGTATCATACAACTTTAGTTGTAGTACTACATCCCTTCAGTTGCATAATGATGATAAATCGTGTTCACGATTAAATAATCATTTCGCTTGCACTAAGTCATTATTTCAGTTCCCTGACTGCCATCGTAGAGCTTTTTTTCGTGCCGATATAAAATGTTATTTAATTCATAGTTTATAGTGAAATGGGGTTAAAACACTGAATAATTTATAAAAACACATATGGGTCATTCCATGTCAAGTGATCCAAAATCTGAGAAAAAATTTACCTCACCTTCTTTGATTTTTTTTCAAATTTAGCTTATCAACTGTACCCCTCAAGGTAATTAAAAAGCCAAATTTTTAGATTTTTATCTTGTTTAGTTTTTTAGTTATCAAGCTTTGATTTTGTAAAAAACTCACATTTTTACATGTATGGTTCAACACAAAACAGACCATAACTCATCAACAAATAGAGATAAAAAGTTCTAGTAAAAAGCATTTTGAAGTACATTGAATGCAGTTTTATATGATAATCATGATATATGATTATCATGATTATATGGCATCATGACAAATTTTATTGAAATTTTAAATTTCAAAAAATGACCTTAAAGTTTAAATTTTAAATTTCTCGAAAAACGTATCATTAATTTTTTTTAAAAAATTCTCACATATTTCTGTGCATTTTATCTTTGTCTATGCAAAATCTTTGTCTATGCAAAATTGTCTATGCTACGCAAAACATTTTTGTGATTCAAGCTATTTTAAGATGATGGTTTCTTAAAGGAGATGATTTAATTAGCCTTCTAAACACATCTATACATGAGTGAACAAGCATGAACATGTCTGTGGATGAAATGAACAAGTTCAAAATTTATTTGGGGGAGGGGGCAACGAATACATTCACATTTTTGTCTTATCATAGCTATTTCAAAGTATTGTTTTCATATTATTCAATAGTTATTTTTAAATGAACAAATTGACTTATTTTATGCATTAATAATAATATTTTTCCTGATTAATTCTTAGATTTCAGATATATTTTAATGAGATATTAATCATACACTGTAAAAAATTGACCGTAAATTTAACGGTGAAATAGCTGGAAACTGTGCTGCCAATGTTTCACCGTAAAATTAACAGTGAGCCATTTTTTTTTTTGCTGACCGTAAAATTTACGATATGCCATTATTGTTTTACTGTATATTTAACGGTGACTCACTGTAAATTTTATAGTGAGTAATTTTTTTAGGTTGTATTTTTTATACACTGTTAAAAATTTCCCTGTTAGATTACGGTCACTGACTGGCAAACGAGCTGCCGGACAATGACCGTAAAAATGCAGATCTGCCTGTGGTGCTATCATGACCATAAAAATACAGGTGTGTCCGTAAATTTCTGCCCGTAAAATATACGGCTAATGACTATAAATTTACAAAAGGCATCCTAATTATCACTGCCATCACTTTTAGAGAAGATGCAGATTATACAGTGCACGAGTTTGTGGGCCTCTTTTTTTTTATTTAACTTCTGAAATGTATGGTGCCCCGGCCGGGGTTCGAACGCGGGACGCCAGGGTGAGAGCCGAGTATCCTAACACTAAACCACCTGGGAATGTAGTTTTTCCCCAATATAACAGCGTTAAGTAGCAATTATGAGTTGTAAATAGAACTAAAATTAGTTATTTTTTGGATTTCTTTTCAGAACACTACCAACTGTTGCATGAGGAAGATTTAATGAACTAGAGTTAGCAATTCTATAACTTTTTTATGTAAAAAATATTATCAAGTATTTAAAAATAACAACTAATTATAATTTTTATTTATACAGTAAGCACATCATACAGTAAACTTTTGTTTTATATCCTGCAGTCAGCTTTAACATCCTTCTCCTTGCTATGACGCCATATGATCGCCAGCAGTCAATGGTGGCAGCTCACTTCTTATCAGCAAGTTGTATTTAACGCTCGGAGACCGTATTTTTGGAAGAGAGTCGTTGGACGTTTTTTTAACGGTCTACTCAGCTAATTTTGCTGCAGCTCCTTATAATAACGGGCACTGGACATTTTTCTCAAATAAGGGCGTTAGCCGTATAAACTGACAGTCAATTCTCCGAATTTTACGGAAATTTCTAACAGTGTATTGCTGTATCGTACATGTTACGTTGAACGCACACCGTATTTTTTATGCTGTAACAGCATACAATTTACAGTGAGCAATTTTTTTATACACCATATTTTTTATGTCAAATAATCGTACATTTTGCAGTGAGCAGTGTTTTGTACACCATATTTTTAAAACGGTTTACATTTATTTTATAGTATTAGTATTATATTGTGTAGTATTTTCAAATATTTCAACTTTTTAAAATTTACATTTTGCAAAAAATCTTGATGTGATGGTAAAAAATTAATGCCATTTTTGAATTCAAAGTGTAAATTTTACGGTGAATCGTATATTTTACATCGAAAAAAGATATATTTTACGACAAAGCGTAAATTTTATGGTGAACTGTACATTTTACGTCAAAAAAACACATATTTTACGACACAGCATAAATTTTACGGTGAATCGTATATTTTACATCGAAAAAAGATATATTTTACGACAAAGCGTAAATTTTATGGTGATTTGTATATTTTACGTCAAAAAAACATATATTTTACGACACAGCATAAACTTTACGGTGAATTGTATATTTTACGGTGAAACGTATATAATCCAATTTTACGATTTTTCACCGTTGGCTTTTACGGTGCATGAACTGTAAAATTTACAGTCATTTTTTACAGTGTATGAGGGGAAAAAGTACATCTGTTTAAATTACTTCAGCCAGTCAACACCTTTCATCATATTCACATATAATGTACCCTTTCAGGTTAGTCATACATTTGAGCTTTCTTCAAAGAATTTCTGTTTCTGAAAGTTATTACTATGTGAACACACTTTCTTAGTAATTTCATGTTCACTGAATGGAAAAAAGCTGTGAAACTTCTGTGTTCTTTCGACTGATAGTGCTCTTAAAAATCTATCTTTTAATAACTCCCTTTCTTCTGAATGTTCCTGAACAGTTATAAAATAAACTTAAAATAAGAATGTTTATAACACTTCAATTGAAAAGCTGAACTGGTGTCAGAATGTGATCTGAATGCAGTTTTTGAAGGCTGGCTTTGGCAGTAAGACGTTTCACTGTCCCGTCGAAATCAACACATACTCCTTTCCCATGATCTGTAGCATAGAAATGCCATTCCACAGCAGCTGCAATATTTGTGTTGCAGCTCCTTTAAATTTCCTTCCTTCTTGTATTATTTTTTATTCATGTTTTAGACATGAGGTATGGAAAAATGCTAGGATATACAGGTAGATAAAATAAATAGCTTTGTTTTTTCTTATAATGCTTCCTTTTTTCAACTTTATTTGTAACCCGCAGACTATTCTGGGGGGAGGGGTAAGCTACATAGTTTTTTTCTTTTCTTGCTTTGTCAAATACTAGCTCATAAGCGTAAATCAAGACTAACAACCAAAAGCTGCAAACTCTAGCAGTTGTGCCCCTTCTATCACAATTTCAGATGAATTTAGTTAAATACTTTTTCCCCTCATATCATTAATATCTCATTAAAATATATCTGAAATCAAACAATTAATCAGGAACAAATTATTATTAATGCATAAAATAAGTCAATTTGTTCATTTAAAAATAACTATTGAATAATTTGAAAACAATACTTTGAAATAGCTATGATAAGACAAAAATGTGAATGTATTCGTTGCCCCCTCCCCCAAATGATTTTTGAACTTGTTCATTTCATCCACAGACATGTCCATGTCTGTTCACTCATGCATAGATGTGTTTAGAAGGCTAATTAAATCAACTCCTTTAAGAAACCATCATCTTAAAATATCTTGAATCACAAAAATGTTCATTTTTTGGTAAATCAAATATTTTTGAAAATTCGGGAAAATACGATCCCATTGAGTCCCCTAGCTGAAATTTTGCATAGACAAAAATAAAATGCACAGAAATATTTGAGAATTTTTTTTTAAACAATTAATGATAAGTTTTTCGAGAAATTTAAAATTTAAATTTTAAGGTCATTTTTTAAAATTTAAAATTTTAATAAAATTTTTCATGATGCATATCATATAAAACTGCATTCAATATACTTTAAAACGCTTTTTACTAGAACTTTTTATCTCTATTTGTTGATGAGTTATGGCCTGTTTTGTATTGAAGCATGCATGTAGAAATGTGAGTTTTTTACAAAATCAAAGCTTGATAACTAAAAAACTAAACAGGATAAAAATCTAAAAATTTGGATTTTTAATTACGTTGAGGGTTGCAGTTGATAAGCCAAATTTGAAAATAATCAAAGAAGATGAGGTACATTTTTTCTCAAATTTTGGATCACTTGACATGGAATGACCAATTTCATTGGAAAATTTAAAATCGCATTTTCTAAGTTTTTTTGAAAAATTCCAGGCACGAATAAGCGAACACGTAAAATTCAATCTGAAGAAAAGACTCCATATTTGCAAAAAAAAATAGTTTAAATACTTCCTACATAAGATAGTTAATATTAAAAAAATGACACCTAGTAGTATTATACCCGGTAGACTAATAACCGTCGTTGAAAATTAGGGCATAGTGCCAGCTGCAGTAGTATTTCTATTGTTACTAATTCATACTAGTTCCGTTTATTTAGCATCCGTTAATTTAGAAAGCGAAAATCTAACTAACCAAAATACAATGATATGATTGATCAAAACCTTTAATTTGAAAAAAATAGTTCGACTATTGCAATTAATAGATATTTATGTTTTTATCTACTTGCTTTTAAGTAAATGGAGCAAGAATACATTAAAAATGTTACATAATTTCTCTTTAAAACGTGTTTCTTTCACCAAACCTACATTTAATTAATTTTTATTCAATCTAATCCAACTTTTTTTTTAGAAAATAAAGTGAAAGCCCATAATTTTAAAGATCAAAAAAGATTTTTTATCTGCTTTCCCGTTAATTATTGGCTTCATTTGAATTTATCATTAAGTATTATTTATGAAGACTTTTTTCCTACTCGCGGTTCTGTTATGAATTAGCATGATTGATAAAAAAAAATCACAGAATAATCTTCTTTTAAACTAAAAGACGGTTTTCCCTATACACCTCATTCTTATAAATTCTGATTAAGCGTCGTATACATAGCTTGCTGCAGTTGAAATTATACATTCTTATTTCCTTCACAAGAGAAAATAAATGTAGAAAACATTTTCAACGGATAGTCTTTTGTAAATATATTTTACAACTAATGAAAATGTGAAAATTTAATAGTTTTTTTTAATGGATCTGTGCAGTATAATTACCATTATTAAAAAAAAAATTCAATGTTTATTATTTCGATTTCGGTTAAGTGTTTCAGCTTTTGTACATGTTTAAAAGTTTGATTATTTCCATTTTAGACAGATTTAGAATTACCGCACATTTAATGAAATGTTAAATCTAATTTTGGATGGCAACAAGTTTTTTTTTTTTTTTTCAAGTAATATATTTTTTATGTTTTGACCATATTATCGTTACTTCGTGCGTTTAAAAATTTTTCATTTGGTAAACTAACAAGGTAAATTAAATGTAATATCTAATATATTTTAAATTAAAATGTGAATATATTATTTTTTAATGAAACAATAAATATGTTTTTTTAATGCAGAAGAATTATAACTCCTAATAATGTCACATGTTTTGAAATTATGAGTACATTACTGTTTTCTTTAAATAATAATGCTTGAATAAGTTATATCTAAACTTATATCAACCACATGTCGGTTAAAATGTTATTAAATTATTAAAAGTATTAGAAAAACATGTCGCTATCTTTATAACTATATTAAACTTGCAAAAATGTATACCCTAAGTAATCGAAATACTTTTGAACCAAACGTATGGACGTGAGTGCAATTTTTTATTCTATATTTGGCATATAGTGCCCATAGTCCCCAATTTTCCCTCCTTCAAAAGTATTTTCAGCTGCGTGCCCGACAAAGTCATTAGAACACGAATTAATCGAACACTTATTGTGAAAGAATCACAATACCATTTGCAGTGAAAATACTGCAATCGTGTATTTTGTATTCGTAAAACTGTTGTTGAAAATCAAGTTCATAATGTCTTCCTTTTAGCAAATAAGATGTAGTAGACGACTCAAAAGTTTCCGATAAATGCATATTTTTGTTGTTGTTAATGCGACATTTGTATTGGGTAAGACTCGTGCAATAACATCTTTGCTTTACAGAACTTTGTTTGTTTATAAGATTTAAAAATAAAATAAAAAATATACTTTTTATGTTTTGCCTGCTGTACGCTGTGACCACTCATCGCACATATTATCGTCTACTCGTCGTATTTTCAGTCTTCTGTTTAAACTTGAATTTACTTGTAGGCTTAACTACTGACCCCAAATAGGACTGGTTTAGTTTATGAGTAAGAACATCAGGCATATTTACGTATTACTCCCCTCCGAACTCATTTTGTCGCATAGCAAGCAAATGATTTGAAGGTATCTTTTAAAATCCTAAGTCCTTTGTTGATCATCAATTAAAGTTTCTTCGACAAATAAGCATTTAAGCTAATTTGCATCTCAGCTTTCTTTCTCCCAAACATAATCAGTCAAATCTGATCGAAAGAAAAAATAAATATGATTTATGAAATTAGATAGTTTCATATGGATAACCTTTTTGGTAGATCCTATAAACAACGTGGATTGCGGAATAAGCTTTTACTGAAACTAAGAAATGATCTTTTACTGAAGTCTAAGGGTGCTTTCACACCAATGGCGACAAATACAATATTCCTGTTTTTTCTCATCAGATCATATTTTTGGAGGCAAAATTGTGCTCTGCGCTTACGTACATGAGAAAAGACTGGAATATTGTCTTTGTCACCATTGGTATGAAAACAATGAAAGGGTGCTTTCACACTAAAGGCGATAAAGACAAAAAAATTGTCTTTTCCACATCTTCGCAAGCGCAGAGCATATTTTTGCTTTCAAAACTGTGCTCTGCCCTTGCGCAAATGAGAAAATACATCTGTTTTGTCTTTGTCGCCTTTGGTGTGATAGTTCCCAAAGAGTGCTTTTAGACTAAAGCTGACGGAGACGTTTTTTTGTGTCCGCCGTAACAGACTGATTCTTCGGTTATCGAGCTAAGAGCAATGACGCATGCCTTTGATAATGCAATGAACCAATCACTGTCGGCTGGGGGAAAGTTCCTCTTAATGACGCAATACAAAATGACAATCAGTCAACGCGTGGTTATGAAATTAGGTAGAACCAATGATATTATCTGAAAAAAAATGTCTTTGTTGAATATTGCTGTTGCGTTTGGTATGAAATCACCTTAGTACCAACTTTTTAAACGTAAAAAAATAATGCGAAAATATAGCGAATGATAAATATATATATTTTTTTTTTATCAAAAACGTTTTTAGATAATTTTTACCTAAAGCGAAATAAAGCACTATGAAAAAAATTACTATTTAACTGCGAAAATAAATACCGAACGTAAGCAAAAGGGAGATAAAATTTGCCATATTTTTAGAACCTTGCGGATTGAGATTATTGAGATTTTATAATGAATCATATTAATTTCTAGTGTTTTTGTTGATATTTTTTAGTTGTAAGCGAATAAAAAGCAAAAAATACTTATGCATTGTCTGGTTGGTAAAAATATGAAAAAAAATATAGGAGATGGTGATAAAACACGCAACATAAAAACTTAAGATTAAAAAAATATATAAGCAGAATTGTCAAATAATTAGGCATTACACTGTTAAAACTGGATACTTAAAAATAAGAAAAATGTACTTATTTTTGAGTACTTCACGTTCGTATAATAGCTCCGAGTACTTCACTCTTAAATTTGAGAAATGCACGTTCTCATTTTTTTGAGTACGCTCAGGGGCTCGAATATGAGTATGTATCAAAACACATACTCATATTTTTGAGTGCATACCTGACTCGAATATGAGTATGTATCAAAACACACATACTCATATTTTTGAGTACATACCTGCTTTACACCGCAATGTAAAACTATACTTACGTTCCTGTCTTATTTTTTTAGGGATTCCTAAAAGTCAACATTAACGGTGCCGCAAATTAAATTTACGGTCACTCGCTAACTGCTGACCATTGGGATTGCTCCTTTTATTTTTATCATGATAATAACATAGTACTTTGTATAACATATTGAATAACATAGGATTAATAACATAATTGAGTAATATATAGTATAATAATAATAATAACAATTTTTCACAAATCTGTACAAAAAAATTGAACATGAAGATTTATATCAATTGAGATATAAATCTCATGTTCAATTATAGATGGGCTTTGCATCACATGTGAAACAATATGTCATTTAAGATATACTGCTCAAATGCATATGCAACGTTACAAAAATAAATACGCATTGAAGCATAATAACAAATATAACGTTTCAATGCATATTAAAAACACCCCGTCGGATAGGATTATCTCCGAAATCTCTACTACCCTAACAAATAATTACCCTAACATGGAAAAACCTAACATAAAAAAACTTAACTTGTAAAATACCCTAACAATATAAAAAAAGTGATGAAATGGGCGAAAATGCAAAAAACGTAAAAGTTCAGGTAAATAGCTCCGTGTCTTCTTCTTGATCATCATTGAGTTTCTAACAAAAAGTACAAATAATTAATATCGAAATAATAGGCTGTATAAAGGCAGTTCTTAGGGTTAAGATAAAATTAATACTCAATAATAGTCAATACTTCGCATTTTTAATACAATACTTTATAAAAAAAAATAGTAATAACTGAATAAATCATTTAATAGATTAAAAATTAAATTTAGAATGCCTGAAATATAAGCTCACAAATTTAGCATTCAAATATCTGAATAATGTTGAAGTACAAAAATTTTAATAACAGATTTTGGGGCAAGTTATATCAGTCAGTAAGCATACATATTACTTATACATGAGCACTTAGAGAAATACTCGTATGTTTGCATTCAAAGGAAATTAACACAATAAAACAGATAGACAAGTGCAAATAGTTCAGTTTTTTATTTTAAAACTTACTTCTTTAATGTAAAAATTATTTTCCGAATATGCAAGGGAAGAAAAAAAAGGAATAGTTGGCACTTATGTTATATGCTGCTTGCTCAGCAAATGCAAAGTTTTTAAAATATGGAAGTATCAATTACAATCTTGCATGATCCGGTAAGTAAAAAGATATGGCAAATATGCAAATTATGCTAATTTTCGATTATAATAATTTTTCACATCATTTTAAAAATTATTGGAATATTAATTCTGTTTTTAACAACTGATTTAATAAATTATTATTTAATAGATTAAAATGCTTTATACCATAAAATTCATCTACTTCTGCCAGAAAAGATTGAAATTTTATAGCTACTTTAATTTAAGTAAACTTGTGTTTTTATATTTAACAATTCAATATTCATTTTCATATTGCATGTACGATTTATTTGAAAAAATAAATAAATAAAAGATTATTTGAATATATTCTTAATTATTAATGAAAACAAATATTACTACATATTGTCTTAGTCCACAGACAAGAAAAGTTTGTTAATTTATTATTGTTAATGGATTCAAGTTTTTCCAGTCAATCCTACTTACATGAAACACACACAAAAAAAACATAAAATATAGAAGAAATGATGAGAAACTGTTTCTGAAATTCACAAGCAAAACACGTGCAAAACACATTAGCTAAGAATTAGGCAATGGCATTTGATTAAATAACGATTATTTGCATAATAAAAAGTAAAATGATATTTCTTACTTTCAAAGTTAGTGTAGAATTCCTTCATTTTCAATTCTTCCAGCTTTTCCTTGACCGAATTCCATTGTTTTCAACCAAAACAAAACTTCCACCAGCCGTGGAACGAGAATGAGACGTTTACGTTAGTTGAGTACGCATTTCTTCAAAACTACCGGCGTATTCTTGCGCGCGTCTTAACACATTTGCTCAAGATATAGTTCGTAATTTCGAAGACTGAAAACTTGTATGTTCTGCACGTTAAAAGGTTCATAATAGTATACTCATTCACTAAATAATTTCTTTTGCTATTTTTAATATGCGATTAGAATAACAAGTGATTATATTTAGATCTACCCACAAGCTCATTTTTAAATCAGAATCATCACTTCTATTTGAACGCTTAATGTTCTCGTTTTTGAGTTTATTTTACTTAGAAAAAAACAAGTACATGGAAGTACTTATTTTTAAGTAGATTTTTTTTAACTGTGTAGATGTTTTTCAACTGACGCATTTGACAAAAAAAAGAAGAGGAAGAAAAACACATGATGTAACAATAAACAAGTAGAGGAAAATAGCTTAAGATAGAAGACTTCGCAAATATGGTTAAATTGAGATGATAATTTTTGCATAAAAAATGAAAAGTGTTTGAAACTCAAGCAATTTCAGATAAATAATCGACGTTTTTAACTTCTCTTAATTGAATTGCGTTCTTGCTGTTTTAAGTGAAACTTACATTTTCTAATCACTTGAGCTTGCAACACATGAGTTCTGAGGCCAACTTATTTTAATATAATATTAACACATCGTTTAAAACTGCAGGGTTTTTTTTTTTTACATCGTCATTAATATCTTAGACGTTTTAACTCATTTACGTGTTTTTTATTCTTCTTCAAAGGAGAATGAAAGAAAAAGAAACTGAATCTTTATGGCTTCAGGCGATTAAGGTATACATGATAGCGGTAAAAAGTGATTTTCAGTCATTTTACTTATATTTTATCAATTCAAATATACAAAAAATACAAAATGTACTTTCAAGAATACAAAGTTTCTTTTCTAAAAGCTCTTTTATGTAACAGAAAAGCATGCTCCCTACGTCAGAAATGGAAGTTGAGCAGATGTTATGCCCATAAAATGTAAAATGCACTTTATGAACCCATTAAGTTCGTTTTCCTATTCCAAATGCATCGGAAATGCTTACATATAGTACTTTTTAAAATGATGTTGCTTTTCATAACATTTTGTTCAGATAAGATTGTACCAAACATGAAAGAATGGATTTGTCTCCTTTTTATTAAAATAAAGTAATATCGGATAAAACGCTTTGGTAGAATATGACTGCTGCAAATGAATACATATATATACCTTATTTGTAAAACCTTATTTGAAAAAAAATGTAAAAACCAGCAGTGCTCCTGTTTTTGTTGGCATATTAATTAGGATATTTTATTATTGAAAGTATTAACATTATTATAAATGAAGTATTTTTCGTTAATTTCTGGCATGGTGGCTTAATGGTAAATAGGGATTCATTCGCCCAAGACCGCGGGTTTAAACTTGGCACAATAAGAATGATTTTCAAGATGAAGAAAATTGTCAGCGTACATCTCGTATGAGTATGATCCCCATTGGAATCCATTTAGTTTAGATAGTGCCAGCTAAATTAATTTCCTACAGCAATTTCACATCACCAGAGGCCAGGTGCTTCCAGTTGTGGGAAACTGGACGTCAAAATTCTCAAGTGGTAATAGTCTCCAATCATTACAAGGGTGATGCCCGGTGAAAAAATGGTTCCCAGTCTCTTGGGATCGTACTAGGTCTGCAAGTGGTGAGAAACCAATGTACAGCCTCATTTGAAACGTCTTTGGGATCATTCATAAATGATGTCACGCTTCGAGGGGGGAGGAGGGTTCGGGAAATTGTGCCAAAGTGTGACAAGAGGAGGGGAGGGGGTAACAAGGTGACATCATGCTCATGCAACATAGCGTGACATGTGAGGAAGGGGGGAGGGGTATGTTGAAGTGTAACGATTTGTGACAAAGGGTGGGAGGGAATCAAATATATGGGAAAAAAGCGTGACATCATTTATGAACAGTCCCATTCGCAGACATCAACTATAAAAGTAATCATGTTCAAAATTGTTTTACATTGTTACTAAAATGGTTATACGGAAAACGGGAGATACATAGAAATAAAATGACGTAAAAAAGAGCTATTTCTTAAGGGGATGTTCGCAAATCAGTTGCCAGTGCTTTTAATCCTTCAAACCATTTTTGCTGTTTTTTGTGATAAAAGTTGAATTCTTGTGAACGAATCCTCTCCATCCGTGATCTTGGTAAGGATAGTAAGCGGTATACTTGGGTCTGAAATTATGACAGTTAAAAATTGCTATCTTTCACGCATGCGTAGAAAAACAATCATTACTTTAAATGTCCATAATTTATTAAATATTCAGTATATATGTATTTCAAATTTCAGTCTGATGCTTTACTTATACGCTGTTTAAGTTTTCTGAAAGTTCATACTGACCTTCAGAATTCCTATAAATATGTGTCTTTAAATTGATTTTCGCATAACACTTCATTTTGCATGTTTTGCTGCAATCGTGATATCGAAAAGGTCTGAAGGATATCTACAGGCCAATTAAAAATGACAAAACAAGTGGCTGGTGTAATCTAGAGTTTCTGTAAATACAATTTTTTCAAATTATTTTCTACAAGTAGGTCATGCTCATCGGTGCTTTTCCTATCTTTTTTAATTGTGGAAATTCACAAAAGGCAGCAATGGTGCTTTTGATCCGGTGACAAAATAGTATGACAAATAAACTTAATACTTAAAATCAGGGCATATTACAGAAAAATAATTCTCTATAAATGGTGAGATTTCTCTCAAGCTTTCTTTTTCCTTCATGTCTCAGCACGTAGCATTTTTCATACGTTTTTCCTGACTACAGCGCCAAAATTTCTCTAGCGGCCACAGTTGACTACTTCTATTTCGTACTTCTTATTTAATACAACATTTAATTTTCTCTTTCTTTAGACCTACTCAATTTTTCTGGCCATATAATGTAATATAGCGTTTTGAAAAATAAATAAATTGAGTAAAGATGCTTATATCTTGAATTTAATTTTTTTACCAACATTGTTTGTCTAAACAAATTGATTTATTAAATATTAAATCTATTATATTAAAATATATATTATACCGTGGCGCTTCCTAAAAAATAGTAATGCAAACGCGAAAATAAAATGGAGCTTAAAAAATCAAACAGGTAAAAATAAGAATTGCAAACTCATAGAGTCATGCATATGAATTACAAAGAGGAGTTTTCAATTATTGCGAATGACTAATTAATTGATTTTGATTGAAAGATCAAATCTTGATAGTTAAAGATAATGTAAAAACAGCAGTACTAAAAGAAAGAATATTAAGTGCTGATTGTTTAACAATTAGCAATTGAGGGTTTTTATAAATAATAAACAAAATGCAACTTATAAATAATAAACAAAAAATATTCCAAAAAACATTTCCGACAGAATTGAACAATCAAAATTAGGAATTTAATAAACGTATGCTACAAAGTTTTATGTTATAAAAATAAATCTTACAAAATAATACTAATTTTAGATTCTGCTGTCAGAATTTTTTTATTTCAATGTAATTCCTTTGATTAAAGAAACGGATAAAAACTACAAACATTCGCAACAGGTTGGTGAATCTAATTATTCGCGACAACACTGTTCTATCAGACCTGCCAATCTTACAAAATGAAAAAGCAGAAGAAACAGAACCAAAAAGCAGGAGAAATTTCTGTACCTAAAAACTAATTGAATGCTAGTATAAAACTGATATACCTTTTGTTTTTACGTATAATTAACATAAAAATTAATCCACAAGATATAATATGCATATTTTATAAGATATCCATTTTTAAAAGATGTTTTAAAAGTAAAAATAAAATATGTATGCTGTTTTACTTTTTAAACTCATTTACTGCATTATTTTAAATGTGTTTTGTTAGTTAAGATAATTTAGAACAACAAATAAAATATTTAAGAGATTACAATATGAATTTTGATGTGGCGATGAAATGCACTAAACAAAAACATTATGCTATCAAACTGTGGCCAGTAAAAACCTTTTGAAAACAAAATTGCCAAAAGTATTAACAGTCTTTAAGTTTTCAAAATTTTTACTACAAAGAGATGAATGTTCAGCCTTTTTTTTCTTTTTCTGCATTAGCAGGAGATAGGAGATTGAACAGAAAAGCAGGAGAGTTGGCACGTCTGTACTATTATAATTGAAAAATGCTCATGAACCTTTAAATTTTTTTTAAATTTTGAATTAAACTTCAATTTAAAAATATAATTTTAATTTATTCAAATGAATAATTAAAGAACCGCTATCAAATGCTGTTAGTTTGTCCATTAGAGCAATTACGTTGTACTATAGCTCATAACACTTGTAAAAATTAAATTTTATATTTCCTATGCTATAGTGAAAATAGATCTGTTAAAATTAGTTTTTATTGTTATCATAAAAATCTGGATAGAATCTTAAACAAAATAAAATAAAAATATTGAACGAAAATTAAGTTCTTTTGAAAGCTAGTTAATTTCTTTTTTACTGAACATAATCAAAAAGCATTTTCAATTTAAAGAACAGATTTGAAAATATAGATTTTTTTTTCTATGCATAAAAGTGTAGAGAAATAGATACGTCAAACCTCTAATCAAAATCTATGTCTTTCTCCTTTTTTCAATACTCGCTTTAGAATATATTATTTTCAATCAGTTAAAATAACGAGCTGCTGAATAATTGCTTTTCTTTGTTATCGTAACATTATCTCGGAAGACAGAAAATTGCTGAAAGGGCGAGAAAAGAAGTTAAAAAAAAGTAATAATAACGTGAAATAACAAATATTTTAACTAAGGAAATATGATATTCTTGTTTGTCGCTATTTTATCGAACAAATTGAATTTCCTGGAATTGTATGGTTTCTGTGTTTATCAATGTATTTTAAATGTAAATGTGAGTTTTGAAAACGAGTTGAGCAGTTTGTTTAGTAGGTCAAACGAGTTTCGAAATCAATAATTAATATATATATATATATATATATATATACATATTATTGACATTGTATATATATACAGTGTTAAAGATTTTTAAGACTAGGTTTATAAAATAAAGTAAAAACTAGTAATTATATATTTTTAAGTATTTTTCTTCAAAATAAGCTCCTTCGGCTTCAATACATTTGTTACAGTGGTTTAACAACGATTCGAATGCCTGTTCCAGATCACATTGTGGGACTGCCTCCAAAGCTCGCATCGAAGCTGTGTGCATAGTGTCAATGTAATCAAAGTAAAAAAAAATAGTAAGTAAATGAACTGAGGTTTTGGCAGTGAATCAGCCGATGGTTATGGATCACAAATGCTATGCTCGATAGATATCGCCACTGTAAGCTTAGCTCCAGTTGTGATCTTAAAAATTCTTTGACACACTGTGTACAAAGATCTTTGACGCGGAATATAGGATTGAATTTTCTCCGCCGGCGCTAATGTTAATTTTTTTGAGCTGTTCAAAAATAAACAAAAATTGTTTAAATCAAAAAATATTTCGCGCCGAGAGCTTCTTCCAATAAGTTTGTTCATAGAAACTTGGATCTTACGAAAAGATTTTAAATAATTTGCCCATAGGCGCTAATGTTAAGATTTTTTGAACTGTTCAAAATTGAACGAAAAATTGTTCAAATCAAAAAGTAAAATATGGAAATGAGATGTCCTCGCCGAGATCGAATAAAAAACAATCTTTCCAATCACATAATTCCTTCAGAAGTTATTAGGGGGGCAAGCAGACCGACAGACACACATTTTTCCTATCTCAAAACCCTTCCTTCAATTTTTTTATTTTTAAATCTTTATTTAATCACTTCATTTTTTTTCTATTTTTCTTTATTTTTACGATAGTTTCTTTCATGCTTTATTATTTTTTTACTTTACTTTTACGGGAAAGTAGGCTAAAAAGAGAAAAATAAAATAGTAAAGAAAGTTATTATGGTATGCACTAATGGTATTTTTATCAGTTGAGAAATATCAGAAATTATGCCCTATTTTGCTCCATTGGATAGCTTCCATACTTCCGCTTACATTACACACATTTTTTTTTTTTTAAGTTTGACAGAGAAAGAAGTATTTTTAAAATTAAGGGTATAAACAAAATTTACAAGAACGTCTTAGTTAATTATTGAATTAAAAATGTAATTAGCACATAAATCTTACTTAAGTTGATTTTTTATTGAATCAACTTTTTTGAATACATAACTCATTTGTTATATTTTATGTAAAACCAAACTTACAATGTGCTATGCCTGCACAGTGGTAATAGTGGTTTGCTGTTTCTTTGCGCAAAGATAACTAGTGTATGCTTTACAGCACACTGTTAAGTGTTTGTACAGTTAAAAATGAATAACCTTGACTGAACAAATCCTTTTGAAATCGAAAAGAAAGCGATTTTTTTTATTCATTTTTGACTTTTTCACCCAACTTTTTTAACTGCATTTGATGTTAATAAGAAATCCATTTTACGGTTTAGATGTGGTACTTAAGAAATGTTGGCGAACTTGAAAGAACTTAATCATCTATAATCTCCTTTGCGTTTTCAAAACCTAATCAGAAGCTTGAATTGCTCAAAATTGAATGTCTTTTCATCAAATGTTTTCTTATAATGAATTTTAAGAGGAAACGAGTTTGTTGGATTTTATTCGTGTTTTTTTATTATTAATTTGCTGCGATTTCCTTTACGAACTAGTATTTTAAAGTAACAAAAGCAGTTTTCTTTTAGAGTTTTTTTTTTTTTTTGTAGAAAAAGTTGAAGAAAACTATTTTAATATTAATATATTTTACGAAATGTCCCTTTTTAAAAATTCAAGTTTTAATGCAAATACAAATTTCAACATGAACTATATCATTGCGTTTCTGAGTTCCCTTGTGGCACAAAAAACAATTGAATAAGATAATCTAGATTAATTAATCACACGCAGTCGTGAAACTTTACTAGTTTCTCCCTTGAAGTTTTTTTTTTTCATTAAATTTAGAAATGTATATGTTTACGCAAATGTTGAACATTTTAAATGGTTATAAAGAAAGCAGTAATAGTTTATACTGTGTAAACATAGCATCAATTTTTCTTTTATTTATTTAGTTTTCGCTGACTCAACGTAATTTCACTTTTTTAATTATCTTTATAACTATGCTCAGTAGGACATTCTTATGTGCTCGATATGTCAGCTTAATTGCATTGTTAAATTGTTTTTGAGAGCTTTTGTAAACTACTAAAGTATTTTAGAGAAAGTAGTAAGACAAAAGGAGGAGAGAGAAACAGATTGCAGAGGATTATTTCCGTTATTTTGCGTTGTGAAATTTGCATAAAATGGAAAGTAAACCAATTTTTAGAATGTAATTTGATTTAAATTAATGAACATCAATTATTGACAATTTGAATGAGATATGAATACATAAAAATCAATTAAAAAATAAACTGGAAAATAAGAAAGAATTTTTCATTGCTAATTTGAAATTAATTCAGAAGATGTGAGTCAAATATATAAAGTGGGTTCTTAGTCTTTTATTTAAATTCATTTTCAAGATTGTATATCTTAAGATTTGGCTAGATACATTCCACAAATGGTTGAGAAAATTACAAAAGGAAGGTTAATTACTATCCGGCACTGTTTAATTGAAATCGGAGCCCAGATTAAAAGGAAGAATGATGCTTCTCTTTCATGCTACTTGAAGTGCGCAGTTTGCTGTTAACCATCGATGCTCTCATTGACAAATTACGCGGAATAAAACTCAAAATCCTGGAAACAGTGCAATTTAATCTGAACATTTTCCCATAAATCTATTTTTTTTTAATTATCCCTCCTCCCCCCTCCCCTCCGCCTTATATTGTAAAACATTATCCCTGCATTATGATCTGCAGCAGTTTTTTTACACGTTAGTTTTTTGGGATGACTACACTGAAAATTTAGGGATTTACATAAATAAAATACAGTGGCTATAAAAATTTAATATATTACAGCTATTAAGAACAACATAGTAACTCAGCTGCGAAATGAATTACAAACACTGTTCACTTAAAATACCTGGTGAAATCGTTCACTACTAAAATAGCAACAACTGGTAAGCTGGGAATAAATTTCTAGAATGAGCATAAATCGCGTAATATACACAATCAAATATAACTTTGCTGGCCTTCCCAAACGTTATTTAAGACATTTTCTGCAAAACAAATTTATTGATCATTTTTCTCGCTTTCAAAGTTTAACAAAGTCAAAGATACTTTTATAACAGGCAATCATTCCTTTGAAAAGCAATAAAAATATAGATTGCACGGCTAATTAAATTTGAAACAATTTACCATGCCGTGATATTTCGCGTTTAAATTTTTCTCAAGTTATTTTCCTCCCCAAAGGAGACACTATAAATAAAATTTTCAAAGTCCCACAGTCTAAGCATACATTTTGTCAATGCCAAGTAAAGTATCGGGAGGTATATCTCTGTTTCTGTAGTGTTGCATCCTGGATTATCGAATGACGAGTGTTTAGATTGGATGACTAGTCCAGCGCTAAACCACTCCAAGTGAAATTGATACTAATTTCATTCAACTCCAAAAGATGAGCGGCTGTGTTGATCTTGAACAGTTACCCAAGATCAAACCCAGGTCGACAGCTAGGTAATCAGACACGCGAACATATGTAGCCTATGCTAAAATATTTTTAATAGTTATGGTGAATTAAATAGATGCACTTATGGCGTATAACCTTTAAAGCACAGAATCCGTTACACTACCTAAAATTAAAGTAAAATATCGCCCCCCCCCCAAGAAAAAGGACACAATTAAAAAAGGACGGCCTCTTGTAAAGCGGGATTTGTTGTATTCCGATTCCATATTCTTCCATTAAAAGTGATTCTATATATTATAGAGCCATATATAATAGGCATTTAATTCCTAAAAAAATTGTATACCCTTTTACACGCCTGAAAATTCTGCAGACTGAAAATATGCACAATGAAAAAGAGTGGCATGCGATTGAAAATGCATATATATTCATACCAGCAATCATATTTCAATGTACTGATATTTACCAAGAGGTATTTGGAAAGAAACTGGCATTCATTTTACAACGTATTAAAAGTTACGACTATTATTCCCAAAAGTGAATAAATCAATTTTTAAATAGTTGGCTCATTCAGTGCCTTTGTATGATTAAGGGTGCAATATGTAACTTCAGCTATGAGCTATTGTAATGCTATGTATACATTTAGGAGGTATATAGTTGTTTGTACGTAATTGTGAGAGAGAGAAAGAATATGTTTCTTAAGCTTCAGGTTTTCAGTTGGTTATCTTCAACTGGAGATATTTCCATTCATTCTCTTGGGGATATTTTTTTAAACGAAAAGGCAGTTTAACTATCAATTTGTATAACTTTAAACGTTAAAAGTTAATAACTTCAATTAAATTGAATAGTTTAAGTTGAAAATCGAAAAATAAGGAATTTGAAACAAAAGTTACTTTTGCCACTTGAAAATACGATATTATTTTATGTTATCTCTAATTAAATCTTCCTATTTCAAAATTTACCTCTGTAAAAATAGTCAGATACTTTCATTAACAATTTTGTGTTTTCATTGTGTCAAAATTTTTATAATATAGAAAGTTGTGATCAAGTTAAAAGCATCAAAATGTGAGTTTTCAAATTCATACGCTGAGTGGAATTCAGAGCAGAAGTAATTTTTTTTTGTTCTTTGAATCCTATATATCATTCATCTCTTTTCACCTTTTCTCGCGTTGTGAGAAGTTCATTCTACATATTATTTTCAACAACGCTATTGCGATCACTTGTTTGTTATTACAAAACGTAATCCTTTTGTTGGTAATTGAAAAGTTTGAGAATCAAAATCGATCACTGTGAAAAATATACTTTATTTTTCAGGAAACCTTTTCAAAGATTACTTGCATTGAAATGGTTTCTCAAAAGGCTGTATTCGTTTTTGAATATTCTTCTAAAATAGTTCAGCAGAAAGCGAACATTTATTCACAAAAAGATGAGCGTCCGTATTTTATTTTTCCTTTTCTTCGATCTTTTATAAATTTTGAAAGTGATTTAAATTTTCAATTTTCTTTCCGGGAAGTTGGCTGACAGAACTGGAAGTATTGTGGATAAGCCTTTTTGAAATGGATGAATGTATAAATGTATAGTATTACCTACATGTAGCTTTGTGAAATGTTCTTGCTTTTATTCTTACTTAGCCACTAAAACAATTACTACAAACCCAACTACAATCTGGTCCCGGATAATAAAATAGAAATTAATAAAAAACGTTTTAATGTATTCCTCAGTTGATGTCTAACAAAAAGTCTTGTTCACACTTTAAATTATTACTTAAGTGCATATGTGCATTACAATTTTAACACTATTCTTTTTAAAAAATGTTTACAAAATTCATTCTGCATAGAATAGAATGTAATAAGCATATTGTTTACAAACACACTCAAAATCAAAGAAAAACTGCGAGCACCAGGTCATTACGAAATCTCAATTACTAAAAACTAAACTTTGCTTCAAAAAAAAAAAAAAAAAACCAATGCGTATACATGGAAAAAAAGGTAAATAAATCTCTTTTGATCCATCATACATCATAATTAATTTCTAGTTAAGAACGATGCAATAAAATTTTGTCCCAGACGGTTTAGAGCATACAGGTTAAGAAGAAAACTATTAAAGCTTTTAAAATGGCTGGGGGGATTCCTTTTTTAAATTATACTTGAATATTGTCACCAGATCATTGACTATAAACTCGTTTTGCTAATGCAAATTGTTTCATCGATAACTGAACGTCAGCAAAATACATTATTTTTATTTTCTGAAGTAGCAATCAATATGACGAAAGGTCATTTATCATTCAGACAGTAATTTTTGTACTATAGTCCTTTTATTGATTTTTTTATTTGTTAACCTGATTTTATGTTACAAGTGCAAAAAAAAAAGACTAAATAAACAAACTTAAAAAGAAACATTTTTTTTTTTTTTACTTTTTGTTTTTGTCTTGAAAAGCAATATTCAAGCTTATAATCAATTTTGTACTGAAACAGTAATCATACCATGTTTTTATGTTTATAGGGAGCAACAACTAAAAATCAACTACTACTCAGGAGATATGTCTAAAAAATTAACCATAATCTCCAAGTTCCATTCTCTTTTTAATACACATTTATCTCTAGTTAAACAGCATTTTGAATTGTTATGATCTTAAGTGGCCATTAGTGTATTTAATTGAGTGTCCAATTTTTGAAATAATTATTTAAGTATATCATAATTCCGTTCCACTATAGTTTGAACAGTCTGTGATAAGTTAATGAAAATGCCAGTATTACACGAATAGAACTCTAAAACGTACCTAATTTTGAATTTACGTTTTTTCTTCGACTAATGTCCCTCGTGCTTTAGGGGTTCGATATTAATCCAAATTACAATTATTTTTAAACATATTTTTAAGCATTGCATGCAATATTTTCTTCAAGATCATTTCTAAAAATCATTTAACTTGAATTCAATATCGTAAAAATGCGAATTTATGACCTTTTCATTGACGTAAAAGACACAAGTGTGCAATATTTCGTTTAAATGCAAAACAAAATTTTGAAACATGATTTTTCTAAAGTTTAATCTGCAGTTTAAATAAAAAATAAGAAAATTTAAAATATCAGATCCCTTTCCATCAATTCCTTACAGGAGGATACAAAGCATCTCCAAAATTCGATTTAAAATTGTCGCTTTTGCCGAAATATTTTTATGTAAAGCAGTACGCATTACAATTGTTTCAAGTATTTTTATCATATAAAATGTAATTACCGTACTTCAATATAGTGATAAATTCGCAAATATATTATATATATATATATATATATATATATATATATATATATATAATGTATACATACATATAATGACCGTGGCATCACTTGAAAGAAAATATATCTAATACAGTTAGGCCGGGAGATCTGTGTATTTTCCCTTTTTAGCCTACTTTAACGTAAAGGTAAAAAAATTAATAATAAAGCATGAAAGAAGGCTTAATGTATCGTGAAAATATCGTTAGAAATCAAGAAAAGTCAAAAATAAGTTAAGTAATTAAATAAAGATTGAAAAATAAAAAATTTGAAAGTAGGGTTTTGAGATGGGGAAAAAGTGTGTCTGTCGGTCTGTCTGTCTGTCTGTCGGTCTGTCTGTCGGTCTGTCGGTCTGTCTGTCGGTCTGTCGGTCTGTCTGTCTGTCGGTCTGTTCCCCCCTAATAACTTTTGAACGAATGGTCCGATTCGAAAAATTATTTTTGCATTCGAAAGATCTCGGCGAGGACATCTCATTTCCATATTTTACTTTTTGATTTGAACAATTTTTTTGTTTAATTTTGAACAGTTCAAAAAATTTTAACATTCGAGCTTATGGGTACAAATGAAGCAAATTATGCAAACTCGGGGTACAAGATCCAAGTTCCCATGAACAAGCTCACTGGAAGAAGTTTATGGCGTGAAATATTGATTTGAACAATTTTTGTTCATTTTTGAACAATTTAAAAAAATTAACATACCGCCTACGGGGAAAATTCAATTCTGTATAATTCCTGATCTAACGGACCGATTTGCTTGGAACAAATTTTATCGGCTCTTATGACGTAGAACATGTATATATAGAAAGTTCATCCAGAACTAACGAGCCTATTTTCCTATGAAGTTTTTTGATCGAGATTTTCAAGAATATTTTTGAATTCATGAATGATTAAATGAATAAGCAAAAGAATGAATGGATAAATGAGTGAATCAATACATGAATGACTTAATAAATGTATGATTCAATGAATATGTATTAACCGTTGAAAAAGGCATATTTGAAGCAATTAAGAACTAAAGCTAAACGAGAAATACAGAGAGAGAGATAGCTAAATTATAAATTTGAATTCGGTGTATACGGGAAAGTAGGCTCGTATAGTTCTAGACGGAACTTCTTGTTTTAGGATGTATTTCTTTTGATTTCTATGCATATTTCGTTAATGCAGATGATTTTACAATGTTTTAAATCCTAGTATATTTTTAGTTGTAATGTATTCCTGATATTAAGGTATTATCAGCAAACATATTTTGTTTTCTTTTATTATTATTATTATTACTATTATTATTAATGTTACTATTATTATTAATAGTTATAAGGATCCAAAGTGACCGTAATGTAAGAAAAGTGTATGGTTTATTTCGAAAACGCAACAACTCTTAAAAACATGAATTTTTGAAGGCACAAAAAAAATTCACTTATGAAAACTTTTGGATATGGGGGGAGGGGGTAGTCCTCTTACGGGTCTGATAGTTTACTATTTCAATTTGGTTAGTAACAGCAAAATTAATGTATTTAATTAAAAGGATTTTTGATTAGTCATGCCATAAAATAATGAAATAAACGATTCAATTAGAAATACAATCAACACTGGATATGTATGATTGCTCGGTCAAAGCGCGTCTGTCATGCATATAAATATATATATATATGTGTGTGTGTGTGTGTGTAACATCACCGTTACAACAGCGTTTCATTTTCTCGAATGTCCGTCTATGAAGTCATCGTGGGAAACAGTCGTGACCAGAATCCATTTTAATCCTTGGTTTATTTGAATTTCATCATTGGAAATACACATTTAAAACAACACAAAGACGAACACCAACATCAACGTATTCACAAGAATATTTACATCATGAACCCCCACTCTTCTATATACAAAATTTACATCGTGAATTCCCGCGCGAAAAGCTTGCGAGAGCCTTTTATACTGTTTCGAGCTACATGTCACGTGATGATGCTCATACTTTTCTATTTGTTCTTCTGCAAGACTATTTTTAGTTCACATTACATAATATCTCCGGTGTTAGTTTCCAGGGCTGGGGGACATATAAAAATATCTGTTTTTCAAAAACGAAACAGAATTCAAAAAGGGGTTCAAAAAAGTTATTTAGTTTTCAATTTTATAGAATATGCCCCCCCCCCCCCCCTCGTCGAAGAAGAGGCTGACCACCAATGCAAGCATTGGCGGGCAGACTCACCCAGGAGGAAGGTAAAGGAAAAAAGTTGGAAAAAAAAAAACCTTTGGCGGAAATAAGAAACAAATTAAGCGCACACAGCATCACGTGACCTAGGGCAAAGTTAAAAAGTACCAATAAAAACATAATTCAAATATATTACAAAATAATTCAAATTTTGGTAAAAAATCAGAGTTCAAAAAATTATACATTTCACAATCTTTTTTTTTTCATCAACTTGCACAAATGATATTAAACATTCCACATAATACCTTCATTACAATATATTTGACAGTTCTCAATACATTATATTAATTTTTTTTTTCAAAAACTCACATTTCAAAATATTCAATAATTTATTTTTCTTTTCAAAATTTTCATCTCTAATTGTTTCATTAAATTTTTTATCAAAATTCACTTTCAATATCTTATTCACAAATTTAAATTATTTACTTTTATTTTCCTTCAAAATTCACATTCAATACTTTATTCACACAATTGAATTATTTTCATTTATTTAACAAATAATTATTCATTTTTCTTCAATCATTTCTTATTTTCAAAAATTATGTTTCAATTATTTTTCAATTCAATTTATTTATCGTGTTTGTGTAATAAGAAAAATGTATGTTTTTTTTTCGAATATTGTTTTTGAGCGAATAAAGAGGAAAAAGGATTGGCCTACCCAAAAGTAAATTGCAATCGGTTTGATACATATGTAGTATTTCTTTAGCACTCAGGTGACTAAAGGTTAAAACACAAATGCATTTAAAATTTTCCTAAATTACAATTACTTAGACGAACAAGAAGGAAAGAGAAGTGGTCATCCCATATGTAAATTGCAATTAGTTTGATACATATGTAGTATTTCTTTAGCACTTCAAGTGACTAAAGAATAAAACACAAATGCATTTAAAAATTAACTAAATTACAGCTGCGTGGGATGACTTCAGAAACTAAGTAAGAAGAGGTCAAGCAGTTTTCAAGAAGGAGAGAAATTACAAAAGATAAAAGCATTAAAAGAGTCACAATCGAGTTTGGTAAGTTCGAGATCAAAAAGAATTATTCACATAACAAGATTTTAAAAAAGAAAGTTTAAATAAGATCGCAATTTTTTTTCTTTTTTTTTAATATTAAGACAACACGCATTGTTTAATCACCTAATATGAAGTCAATTGATGTTAAGCATCAGGAAAATAAACAAAAAAATAGATCTCTGAACTTACGAAAATAGTCACTATTCATGATATAATTTCAATTTTTCTTGTTCATCATATCTCAATTTACAAGTATTTACAATTTCAGAATCTTGTTTAGTATAAAAATTTGGTCTACTAATCTTATCCATTTTAACAATCAACAATTTATACAGTATAAAGTAAACTCTATTTACAATTTTGTTTTCATATTTTTTTGAATTTTATCCTACTTGCCAAATTTTTTACATGAAAACCAAAACAATTTCAAATTTAAGCAATTGCAATTTTAAAAATACATAAAAACAAATAGCACTTTTAAAATTATTAATATTTAAAAAATACATAAAAACAAACAAACTTGTCTTCACGAGGAGCAGCAGTTTCTTTAACAGTAAGTAAATCACGTTCCATGAAATCCTTGGGTAGCACAGTATACTTGAAGATTGATTGATGCACATTTTTTTTTTAATACGCAACGAAGCAGAATATCGGGGTGCATCAAACCTGAAGATCGAACAATGCACATTACTTTATCAAACTTGAAGATCGGACGCTGCACATTTCTGAAAACACAAAATGAAGTAGAATACTGGGGCACCTTAAACGTACACAAATGTTGAGGAACGCGACACACACATGCTGCACTTGGAAGATAGAATATCCGCGGCACTTAAAAACATCCGATGAATCCACAGGCATCCGGGAGGAATTCTAGTCTTTTGGCCTGGACGCGAGGGGGCATCAAGTGTCCATTTCCATGAGGCAGGCAATAAACTGTTGTCCAGGAGATTCAGCAACAAGTTGGCAGTCGGCGAAACAAATTTTAGTTGCTTATCAGCGTTCACAGGAGAGCGTCCCAGGAGCATCCGGAGGGGGGGGGGGATTCCAGTCGCTTGGGTCAGGCAACCAAAACGTGAAAATATCTTGCGTTACCTTCATCAGGAATTGCACTGACACTTGGAACGGAATCCGACAGCCAAAGTTGTTTCCTTCAAAATGCGATGAATAATACCAGCCAGTTTAGAGTATAACTTTAAACGAAGAGTTTCTGAATCCGAGCAATCATCGAACAAATCACTGCTATCCTCTGTCACGCAACAAAAAAAAAAAAATTCTCTTTGAAAAAATCTTTGGAATAAATATTCCAATTTCTTTTTTCACTACTTGTTCTTTCAGAGATGAAACACCTGCCGTCTCCGATTCCGAGGCTGCCGCCGAAAAGAAAACCAACGTTATTTTTTTCCCCGCAGTAGGCAATATATCCTACCGCCTAATTTGTAACATCACCGTTACAACAGCGTTTCATTTTCTCGAATGTCCGTCTATGAAGCCATCGTGGGAAACAGTCGTGACCAGAATCCATTTAAATCCTTGGTTTATTTGAATTTCATCATTGGAAATACACATTTAAAACAACACAAAGACGAACACCAACATCAACGTATTTACAAGAATATTTACATCATGAACCCCCACTCTTCTATATACAAAATTTACATCGTGAATTCCCGCGCGAAAAGCTTGCGAGAGCCTTTTATACTGTCTCGAGCTACATGTCACGTGATGATGCTCATATTTTTCTATTTGTTCTTCTGCAAAACTATTTTTAGTTCACATTACATAATCTTTCCGGCGTTAGTTTCCCGGGCTGGGGGACATATAAAAAAATATCTATTTTTCAAAAACGAAACAGAATTCAAAAAGGGGTGGTAAAAAAGTTAGTTAGTTTTCAATTTTATACATATATATATATTAAGTGTACATGCTCCAATCAGTCCGTACATCACATTATTTTTATTTTGAAGAAATAATTCATATTTCTAGAGAATGAAGTTAATTTGTGAAAAGGGGGGCAAAAAAGTACTAATGAAAAACTACGATAGCTAAAATGATAAGTCTAAGAATTTCAAAGAATAAAACATCGAGTGAGGATAAAAATGAATTATTATTAAATATTAATAGGCTAAATAGAACAAAGGGAAATTTATGAAGCATAGAAAATTGTGTCCTCGTAATGCTCTTCGTTTTCAGCGTGTTTTTCTCCATGCATCAATCACTTTGATATCTGTAGCAGCCTGTATAAGAGATGAAATTAATGAATTGTCAGGAACTCTTTATCAAAAGATTAAGTGGAATTGAAAGGCAATGTAATTATTTAAAATTTCATTTGGTTACATGTAAAATCATAATGTCGTTTAGCTCGTTAATTTTACATAAACCTAGTAGTTGAAGTAATGATTAATGTGATTTTTGAACATTATACTTGACTATTATAGAATATTACACAAGCCTTCTGTTCTAGGAAAGTAAAAAAATGGCCAGAGTGGGCTTTAATGCCTAAAGCAGTAGTGCGTTGTCATAAGTAACTGATAATAAACGATATATTTTGCTATGATTAATGTAAAATATTTCAGCGGATTAAACTTTTATGGCATTAGAACCTTCATCGGATAAAACTGAATCATGTATAACATGCTTATTTATCTAGATGCTAACCTACAAACTACCTGATAAAGCTTGCTCTAAAACTACCATTAAAAACATTGCATAATATGGGAGTGAATCCCAGAGAGGTACTACTTTTTATGAGCTATTATTAATGTAAATCAAATGTCAGGTAAAACAGTATAATTCTCAGGAATTTTTTCAAAAAATGCATTTATTTGTATCTATTCACAAGAGTCGCTGTCCAATTTGAATTTATAGGAAAGCCACCTAGTATGACCCCCTAAAAGCAAGAAGCCTTTGTGAAGAAATGACAAGTAAAACAAATTACAGAACTAGGGGATTATTAGCGTACTTTTATTAAGATCAGACTTGGGCAGACTCATTTCCTCTAAATGAAAAAAATATTTAAAAAAATATTTTAAAACGATTGCAAAAGTCCAAATTACGAATAATTCCCTATAATGGGCCTCAAGTTTCTAAAAGTGGACCAACATTGAAAATGATGGAAAAAAATAAAACTGTAAAATAAAAAGATATTCAAGCGTTAATACTGTTTAATTCAACCCGTAATGTAAGTCATGTTCTTTCCAATAAAGGACTTCCTATTTTATATTCTCTTTTATGTTACGACACTTTCAAAACAAATATTTCTTTCCTTGAAGGTACGGTTAAGGAAACTCATATTTTAAACTCACCCCAATAAATATTCCATTGAGAATACTTAGATTTCTATGCGCTTCAAGTAGAACACACAAGTGTTTATGCCACTGACCTTCTTTTTATTTTTATGCACTAATTATCTTAAGCTTTTGGGACTGTAAAATAGCATGTAGCACATAAATTGTTTCTCTCTACAATCTTTTCCAAATTACTACAAAATTACAGAACTTAAAAGCCCTATATTTTAACTTTTATACAGAGGCCCTAAAAGAGTGCTTATCTATGAATGCTGCTTTGGACTGGCATAAATAACTGTTAGGATAACCACAAATAAATTTGTAATTTTACGTATCTCAAGCATCTTCACTGCCGATACAGTCTCTTCGCATTCATTTATATTATGAATGCGAAGAGCCTAATCAACCAACAGTAAATATATTTTAATTAATGGAAATGTTTCGTTAGTGTATTTTAATGCTATGTATACTAATAATAAAAATAGTTATCAATATTTTTGTGATTATTTTATTTTTTTTAATATCTAAATAATAGTGGGAAAAAATTGTAACAGCTATTTGAACTGGTGTGTTCAATTACATGCCTTCTTTTGTACCACCACCCGTTTACTTTTTTCTTTTCTTCTTCATAATGTCCTTTGTCCCAAATTAGTGTGGAATTCCACACGGGTCGACTAGATTCTATATTATTTTATTAATGCTAACAGTCCAATTTATGCAGTAGTTCACTATATGCGGTTTTCCACAATAAATCCAAATGTGCTGGGTGAAAGTTGGAACCGTTTCCACTCGCACCATATCGAAACATCAATGTGGCAAAATATTACTATTAATGGATTTTATCCTGTTCTTACTATAAAATGGGCCGTTCAGAATCGTGACTTTCAGATACTGAATGAATAAGTTGTGTGTTATAATTCCTTATAAATAAAAATATTCACCATGTACGTTTATTTTTGTGTAACATAAGAACCTCTAGGCGGCGGTAAAATACACTTTTCCTTTGAGGAAGTAAAGCATACCAACTGAAGGCGAACTTTACAATTTCTTTTATTTTTGTTCACATGCTTAAATTTTGCTGTATTTTGAAAATTTGTAAATTTTTTGCACCCAGCTTTTAAAAGTTTTAAGCTCGATTTCATTTCGTTAATCGTCGAAAACATGCATGTCTGCCGAATGAATGAACCTTATTGATAGAAGTGCAATAAGTATTGAAACAAACTTGACATTTCTTTCCTAATATTGATTCAACCAATTTTCAGTTTATTTAATCTGAAATTGATCGCTCCCAGAAACGTACTTTAAATAATAAAAACTAGTCCCCACACATCACTATTATCTTTCCAATTTGTGAATTCTTCAAATTGGATACATTTACGACAGTCGTTTACCTCAAATTAAGTTAGAAAAGTATGCTCAGTATTGTTCTGCTTTTCAAATAAACTATTGTAATTCAATAATGACTACGCAATTATGCTTTCACAAACAAAATTAAGTTTTTAGTTTATATATATATATATATATATATATAGGTGTAGCAAGTTGTTAATTATATGAAATTGTCAAAGTTAGTGCCAGGCGCAAATGCAGCACTATGCAGCGAACTTTAATATATTGAAATATAGATGTAAATGAAAAGAAAATGAAAGTTCCGGGACATGTAAACTAACATTAACGAAACGTATAAATTGCTAATACAAAAATTAAAAGTCATAAAATAAGAAACAAAAACAAATAACTCTCCTCATCAGTGGGCGGGGAGCATAACGTATTCAAAAGAAACCAAGAAAAATAGTCCTACAGGTTTCGGAATGCGACGCAGAAATGGCATATAAAAGGAAGTATTGTAAATAAATTGAAGCGACGAAGTTGCGATAAATTGAAAAATGTGGTGAATAACATAAAAAGGAAACTTTGACGGAAATAACGCAAAAGGCTTTGACACAAAAATTGCAAAATTAGACGGACGTGAAACATGCCACCAATACGACGCACCCGCCCATACCTGCAGGACGTTGGCACGTAGCAACGATTATACTCACCTACACCCAGAGATGAGAGGTCCAAAGATGCGACGACAAAAGCAGAAAACACAAAATATTTTCATTGTTGTTCCGTGTCCGCAAACTCCTGATCAAACGTTCGTGTCGGACATCATCCGCTGCAACACATCCAGGTTGAGGCCTTCCATAGATTTTTAGAGGACTTTAGCCACGACCCTTCATAACATCCACAGCGAACAGCGTCACCAGTACGTCAGCTAGCACGTGTGTCGTACATGCGCACAGCCCTCTTGAATATTTTAACGTAATGTTTAATGAATTCTAGTGGAAAAAGGTTATTATAATAAAGATTTGCTGTATTTCTGAAAATTTGTTTATTTAAAAAGATATTATTGTTAGATTTTTGAAAATCTGTTTAATTGATTAATTATTACGTTAACAAAAATTCTTTTATTTAAATTACTGTGCCAATGCGGCATATGTATCGTAGAAAGATTAAAATCTTTACGTTTGTCGTAAAGATCGAGATTTAGTTTGTCAGTTTCAATATTTATATAGATATCTAAGAAGTTAGCGCGGGTTGCAGTATTATTGGTTTTATTTAACGTAAGGCATTTTGGATATATTTTATAGTGGATGTTGCAAAAATCTGAATCGATTATTAGAATATCATCTATGTATCTGTAAATCTGCAATTTTTTGTTAGAATTGATCACATAGTTATATTCATTAAAAAAAAAAAAAAAAAACAAGACTTTCTTTTACATGCCATTTCTGCGACGCATTCCGAAACATGTAGGACTATTTTTCTTGGTTTCTTTTGAATACGTTATGCTCCCCGCCCACTGATGAGGAGAGTTATTTGTTTTTGTTTCTTATTTTATGACTTTTAATTTTTGTATTAGCAATTTATACGTTTCGTTAATGTTAGTTTACATGTCCCGGAACTTTCATTTTCTTTTCATTTACATCTATATTTCAATATATATATATATATATATATATATATATATAGAGAGAGAGAGAGAGAGAAAATGTGTGTGTGTGTGTGTATGTAAGAGCCAATGTGTGAGGAGACATCGACCGTAGCGCCATCAGGCGAAAAGCAACGGAAGCCTGGAGTTGAGCGAGAGACTCGGTCTTGTGTGGACGTATGAGCACTGTGTGTGTCTGAGTGTTATGCTAATCTCGGTCGAAGTTTTTGTAAATAATTACCTGTAAATAGATTCAATTTTATATCTCTCATTGTGTATCATTATTGAAGAAGCCCCTAGACGCAAACAATATATATATATATATAATATATAGAGAGATAGATAGAGATTATTTCATTTTATTTTTAGATTTTATTTCATCTAATTTTTATCATTTGTGAGTTGCTTACATGCATTGCATTTTACCTATGTACACTATTGTTGGTGCTATAGACCTAGCTCAAAACCTTTTAATTTTTCACAGGCGCTGGGGCACATATTGGCCCACTGCTACATACCTTTCTGTAGGGGCTCCGGACACTTTTCGCCAAGAGAGTGGGAAGGAAATTTGTCACGAAGGCAAGTGTGTGGACGCTTTGTGTTGCTAATCCTCTACTTTCATCTTCCCTCCCCTATGGAATGGCAGCCCCTCAGAAGAACTTGTTTTCCTTAGGAATAGCCCCTTTGCAAAGGTTAAGGAAAGCTGCTTGCACATTTAATGTTGATGTCTTAGTAAAATAAATTACATAACGTTTTAAGAGTATATCACGCAGTGGCAAGAGGAAAAGGAGCATAAAAGGGTTTCTTCCCACACCGAAACATGCAAAATAATAATAATAATAATAGAAATAGTAATAATAATATTATAAATAATTATAAATAACTTACAGTGCATGAATTCTATCCCTTAAAAATAGGTTTCCCAATGCAAATAAATTAAAAGAACAATAATACAAAAACAATTGTAATTGCAATGTTGCGATTTCAATAAAAATGCGCTGATGTACTAACAATACTTTAATTAGGTTATTCACTATTCTGATAGCAATTCTCAATAATACTTAATACAGAAAGCATTATCTTTACATTGAAAGTAAATAAAAACGTGTTTTCAACTCTTGATTGCAAAATTCTTATTTTAGAAGTCATTTATTTATTTAATAAACTAAATTCAACTTAGTAAAAGCTTAGACCAAAAATAATAGTACTTTCTTTTTAAGATTAATTTCAATGTTTACTACTGTGAAATATCTATCGTAGTCGAATGTGTAAGAAATTCATTTCCAAGAAGTGATGCTCAATGAAGTAAAAGACATCTCACAGTGCATTAAAAAATGTCGAGTACCATACACACCCCAGATGTATGTGCCCATGCTTGCTGTAATTTCCGCTTTTTGGTGTAGGATTCGTTGCTTCAAAATTTGATTCTGTGTCAAAACATTTTTAATTTAAAAGTTAAGGTTTGCAGAAATATATTTATTCCGCGAAAGAATGAGATGAACTTTTCATATTGAATGTTTCTAATGGAATTTCATATAAAATGTTTGCAACTTTTTCTGAATTTTCTGATATTATATTAAGGAGAAAAGTAACATGAATGTTTTATAGCTGTAAACAAAAGCTCAAAGCTGAAAGACACCTTTGAAATCAGTGTTGTTTTGTTACTTTGTTGATGGTTAATAAAATGTAAAAAGCTATTTTTTTTATTTATTTATTTAAATCTTGGCCATAGCAAATATTTTTTCATAAGAATTTATAATTTGTGAGGAAGTTCACGCAATAAACGTAATTTAGTTATGATAAAATGATTGGTTTTAGTGCAATATACGTCAAGTCGGTTCTTTGAGTGAATGTGTATTAATGTATTGAGTAAAACATGTACATGAATGATTTTTTTTTTTTTTTTGAAGTTCTATTTTCAAATGCGATAGCCTCATTTTCAGCTTCATGCACAGTAAACATACCTTTTCCAGATTAAAATATTTTAAAATTATGTTTCTATAGAAGCAGCAATAGTGAGAATGTAATTAAAGACATAAATTGCTTAAATATTTACGTAGATATCATTTCGAAGACTGACGTTGTTATTGCGGGCGAAAAAGGGAGAGAGGTCTGAAAAATGCAGCTTGTAAATCTTCACCGAAAAAATAAATAAATATTTATTAATGTATGTAAAATCGATGTGTGTTTCACAATTGCGTGAGGGATATATAGAGATGAATAAAATATTGCCTGCGTAGGCTCTGATATGTCAGTGCTACATTAAGACACTCCAAATGCGAAAAAATAAAAGATTTGAACTGCTATCCTGTTTAAAATCATCAACCCACACTTATTATGCACAATTTTTCTCACCTCTCTCATTTAAAAATTGAAGCACTTAGTGGTAAATATGCTTCCCATAATCGTGTGTGTTAAAAGTTCCTGCCCCTCAGAGAGAGTAAAAGTACTATAAACATTTATAAGTTGATTAATTTAACCCTCTATCATAGTGTAGACATTGTCATTGTAGGCTATAGATGAAAATTAGCGGTTGCTACTCGCCACATGGCTATTAAAATATTAAAAGTGGATATTAAAAAAGGTGGTAACGATTTCTACTCCTGCAAAGGTCACATTTTAGAACATTCTATCCCCTCCCCCCTCATTTGTGAGCAAATCACCTTTTTCTGTTTTTCCCTTGGAAACATGCCAATATTGAGCACGTGTTTCGCCGAAAATGTCATGCCGTATTTCAACTTTCAGCATCCTATATATATTTATAATTTATTTAAACGTTCTAAAACATTTTAGCATACGCTAAATCAAATCTGCATATTTCTTGTTTTATTTCAATAATTTATTTATTTTCTAGGCGATTTTCGAGTTAGTTTTCAGTTCTTATCAGCAATTTCAAAAAGTGGCTACTAACAAAACTGGGTCTATCGGCCCCTGGCTACTAACCAAAGTTCCTAGTTTTCACCTATATTGTAGGCAACATGTCGTTTGACACCCATTTTTGTAATTATCCTTATAAAGATAATTTTCAAATCCTTAAATTTCTTTTTATTTATTTTTTCTTATCTTGAAGTCAAAAATGAAATAAATCTGAGTTTATGAGTGACAGAGTGTTTAAAAAATAAATACAAGCGAGCCCGCTTAATGGAATATTGGTTAACAGAATATGCCGTTTAATTCAACAAATTTTCAATGTACCGAATTACAGTGTATTGTTTCTGTGATCGCGGACAAGGGAATATTATGCTTATTAGAATATTTTTGTGTCAAATTGTTTGTTCCATTAATCGTGCTTAAATAAATAAAAATAAAAATTATAATTAACAAATAATAACATTTAAATAAATAAAATGCTGAAATAAATGTATTTTATTTGTTTATTGCTTTAATCTCGAATCCAAAACATCAAATAAATCCGAGTAATGATAACTTCATCACAAGCATTTCATATTTAATTCAGAAAGATTTAATGAAAGTAATTATTTTGTACCGATTAAACGATTTTTAAGCTTAATTTTCAACGAAATCGGCTTCCCAACGAAGCACCTGAGATTAAAAGTATTCAATCTCCCTTTCAAAAGCATTTCAAGTCATATACTAGATGATTGCTATAAGGCTACAAATTGGAAATTGCTTTTGACGATAGTTCATAATGCTTCTGATCTCTTATTTTCTGACTCGTTCTATCTCTTTAAACTAGTTTCCTCCTTTTGCTTTCGCTCATTCCGTTCTGTTATTTCCCACTGAGAGAAAGTTTAATGCTAAGTTTGAACGTTATTAATATAAAATGACATTATACTAGCTTCTTAACTGCATAATGATTAATTTATCGGTGTAACTTTAATGTGGATAAGGCATAATACTTGGCCATAAGTCATTTTAAGAAAAAATCAATTACGTTTAAAGTTAATTGAAGTGGAAGTGTTGAAATCGGTATAAACATAATATTATGTTTTACTCAGTGAAATAAAAGCAGTAGCCTTTTGCTAAAAAAATGAATTTCATTGTAAAGACTATCAAAATATAATATTACTCTGAAGCAGAATAAGGCGATAGCCAGGAAAAGCAGAAAGGGTCAGCTTTGAAAAAAAATCGAAAAAAGCACACTTCTGCTGTACATCAGTAATTCGTTTCTGCATTTTCCCCCTTAGCATCTGCAATTTTAATAGTATTATTTAACATTCCGAATATCCAAATCCAATTTTCTTTAAACACTGCGAAAGCTACTGATTTCGTTTGATTTTCTATTTATTGCCGCATGTTTACAAATTTCAGAGTCAAGCGGCATGTTGCTGCTGAGTCGTAGCGCCGGTCGTAAATTTTTCTGTGAAACATAAGTGTAACGTTGCGCTAGCCATATTAGAGAATGAATAAAATATCGTATCCCGAACTTTGCAAATTCCTGCTACTTTGTTTCTACGGCGATGCATGTATCTCAGATCGATTTTCTAATGGGGTTCTATTTGATGGGAGCTAAAGCGCAAAATTGAAGATACAAGACAAAAGTTCCATTAATGCATGTTCGTGTTCCTTTAAAATTGATCCATGACTCTGAGCGTGCAAGATAAGTAAAATTTATTATGAAATTATTGTAAGTGTTTTATAAGACAATCGGATTTTAACTAAATTGTCTTGTGGCTATGAATAAACGAAAGGTGGTTTTAATAGTGTTTTATTTATGGGTTTTACAACTGAATAAAATAATTTGCTGGCATAATGTTTCGTCTTTTTTGCAGGGTAAAATTATATGAGCATTTACTTATTATATCTTCCATGGCTTGGCAATGAAACCGTGAGAAAACAATATTATTCACTAAAAAATTTGGGCCGAAAAATATGAGAAAGTCAAGGAAATCATTTATCCGGAGTCTGCTGTAAAATTAAATATAACTAAAAACAGGAAACTGAAAAGTCTTTAAAAAAGGAAAGTACAGAGAAAAAAACGGAAGACATTATTTAAATTCATAGCAACAGATAACGTGCCGCAGTAGTGTCGCCATCTATGAGCAGGCTGAATTAATGGATAAGCGGAGGCATCTTCGGGTAAGCGGCCTTAGGCCGATTATCCAAAGGTGCCTCCTGAGATGGGAGCACTAGCTGATGAGGGCTAAAAGTTGCTCACTAGAGCTGAAAGTAAACCGTACGCCAGTAATATGTAATGCATTTCTTGAAAATATTTAAACTGGTAGCCACATATTTCAAGCGTTTTCTTATGTATTTGCTTACAATTTCGTAGTTGGTAGTCACATGTTTTAAGTGTCCAATTTGATGGGGATTTGAATGACTTAAGGGGGTATTCTAGTCTAGAGGGCCAACTTTTCGGTGTTTTTTAAAACGCTGTAAATAAAACACGGTAAAGATTTTTAGCATCGGGTTTTTTATCGGTTGTTTATTTATGTTTAAAGAGCACAAAAAAAATTTAGTAAAGAAAAAAGGCAAAATTCAAAAATGTACAGACTAGCAAAGTGGAAACTCAAAAAGAAAAGGCTGCCCCCTGGTTCACATTTCTCCACCCTCCTTGATGATCTGAAAACAAAAATCTGAGTGATTTAAAGAGTAGGGATATAGTTTTCGTTTGATCAGAGCGATTTGCAAAAAAAAAAAAAAAAAATTCGCAAAATGGCGGCTATGTAAAAAAAAAAAGTAATTTTTTAACCCCAATTTTTCAACTTTGGAATTTTTCTTTAAAATAATAGAAAACCTTTTTTCAAAAAAGATCTGATCAAACGATAGCGACATATATTAAAAAGCTCTGTAGCAAATTTGAAGTAAATCGATCTTCTGAAACTTGAGATATCACGTCAACCATTCCGAAAAACGTAATTTCGAGCAAAACGCGTTTAAAGTTTTGAGTCAAGTTTCGGGCAGTCTAAGTAATTTTGTATGATGTTATACTTACATTTAGTAATCATTGACAATTTTTTTAAAGAATTTAAAAATAATTCACTTTTCTGCTTGAAGTTTAATAACTAAATTTTCTAATATGAAAACATTGGACTGGCATGTTGATCCTATGAGCATTTTTTTAAAATCTATTCATTGAATACTCTAAAATTTTAGCAACACGCACATTTCAGTAATGAAACTAGGATTTTTTTTTTCTTTTCGAAAAATTTCCTGATTTACAGAATACTTAAAATCAATTTCACTGATAGATATAAATTTATAACATAAGCATAAAATCATACCACAGCCGGCACCTTTTTTTTTTTTTACCTTTTTTTTTTAGTGAAAGGTTGGACAAGAATTTTTTAGTGTACAATTTTTTTTCCATATCATTTGCATCCGTTATGACAGATTCCTTCAAAATCTCGTAATAATTTTGCACATATTTTGTGACAATTCAATTTCCATTTTATTATAAAGCATTAATTAATTTGTCATGAGAATGCTTTAATCCTAAAGTTGTTCTTAAGCAAAATTGAACTTCGTACACGTACGTTTATCTTCCTATATTAGCCAATTATATAAAAAATATCACAGTTGTACAAAAAATCTTACACACACCCATTTCCGACATTTTACACACTTGCGAAAGAACTAGTCAGCAATTTACTGTCTTGCATTCACAGATTTATCCACAAAGAGGAGAATATTAAATCATCATAAAATACATATTCTGATACAGACACTTAGGATTGTGGATTTAAGAAAAGTAATGATTTTTGGAACGCATTAGCTTCTCAACGTTTGTGTCAAATGTCATTACTTCTCCTTTCTGAAGAGAGCTAGAGAAACAAAGGAAAAATTGCCTCTGGTAATTACAGTCTTAATGTTCTTTCAGAGAAACAAAACGAAATTTGACATGGAATGTTGCTCTTTACGTAAAGGGTCGATCATATTGAAAATTTCCTCTTTAGTTGAAGTATATGTGGTGGGGGGAAAATAGCTGTCAGAGAAATTCTTCAACGGTTTCTCATTCTTGCTTTTTCGTCACGTATTTTTCCGACGTACTTGACTGTTCAAGCTAGATTCGCTTTTTGTGTGGTACTTTAAAGTAATTTTCAAATCAATGCCAAACCCGAAGAAAATAATTTAAAAATAACGCGGAAATTCACTCTTCTGCTTGAAGTTTAATAACTAAATTTCCTAAGATGAAAACATTGGACTGGCATGTTGTTCCTATAAGCATTTTTAATCTATTCATTGAATACTCTAAAATTTTAGCAACACACATATTTCAGTAATGAAACTAGGATTTTTTTTTTCTTTTCGAAAAAGTTCCTGATCCACAGAATAATTAAAATCAATTTCACTGATAGATATAAGTTTATAACATAAGCATAAAATCATACTACAACCGGCAAACTGACATTGCAAATTAATTCATTTTCTGATAGTTTAGCTATCGATAATATATTTAAGAATCTGATCTTGGTGATTTTATGCTATGCAAAATGTGGTAATTAGCTAAAATTTTGTACTTTACATTACTAACAGCTGCTATTTATTGTGAAAAGTATTTTCAAGATATCCATTACTTTATTTATCTCAAATATTGGAATCAATAGTCTTAAACAAAATTAACAAAAATTGCAAATAAATAAATACCGTCAACAGAAAGACTGTGCCACATCCGGGGTGAATTTTCCCACTTTTCAATTGTTAGTTTGTATCATTCCTGAAGCTTGACATCTTCACTGCAAAAGGTTGCTAGCTGTATTGAATGAAACGTTTATTCCTTATGTTTTTAATCACGTTTGTCTTGTCAGAAATGATACAAACTAGCATTTGGAAAATGGGCAAAGTCACCCTAGATGCGGCAAATTAATCCCAGTTCAAGGTAAATAGAAAAATATACTACACGAGAAAAACATCGTTTCGAATTGGCTTCAAACTTTCGAACACTCACTGGATTTCTATCACTGGATTCACTCAAACATGAGCTCTAAGTTGCTTCGAAACAAACAATATATATATATAAAGTTGTAGCTTTTTCCTCAGCTTTAAACTTTCTTCTTATACAAATAAACAAGTATGACGCTACGTATTATGATATTTTAATCTAAAATTTTAGCTCAGGGAAGTTATTTTTTGCACCCTTGCGTTTACACTGAGCATTACCTGAAACTGAAACTTTTTATAAATAATTGCATATAAAACATTTCAAATTTCACTATTATTTCCTAAAAAGCAATATCATTTTTGTGAACTTTCTGTAACGTTTACTTTTAGATACTAAATATTTTTATTGAGCTGTTATTTAATTTTTAGCGAGTTGTTAAGGAATTTAATTCCGTCACACTGCAAATAGTAAACTTCTTCAACCAATACCAAAATAATAAATAGCTTAAATTTGACCTTGAAAAGAAAGATGAAAACTCAAAAAAAAAAAAAAAAACAGTTGAAGTGTCGTTCAGAGGTATTTATAATTTATTTTATTGATAAAATTTTTAAGTTAATCCGAATTCTGAGCCCAAATTTTATGTTTATCTTTTTATTTTTTCTGGTAATGGGAAAATAATGAGATTAAGTTCAGCTAGTTATGTTCGTTAACATTACTCACAGGAGTCTTTTCACGCTTAAAAAAACTAAGACACATAAATTTTAATTTCTTCAGGAAATTATATCAGAAACCTGTGAAGCAATGATTGATATGTGATATTCACAGAATTTTGTTTATCGTTAAAAATTTAGGAAGAATCTTTAAAATTCCTCTGGTAATTACATTGGTAGTGTGTAGATCTTCTATAGACATATAACAGAAAGCTACATAGTCACTGTTCACTGAAGTTTGTTCACCGTGAAAAATGAAAGATTTTTTTTACTTCTTCCGGAAATTATATTAGTAGTTTGTGGTATTACGATGGACATTTAAGAGCTGTGATTAGACATTCTTGCACATAAACATCTATCAACATAAATACTTAACAGGTTAAAATATTAGTAAATGGACTTATTATTTATTCATTACATTCACATTTTTCCTCATTTGCTTTTTAAACATCAGCGAGAAAAACGAAGAATCTAAAACTTTCTGTATATCTAATAAAGAGCATTTTTAATGTAGTTAGCATCTTTATAAAAAGAGTAAGATAAATTGATTACTCTTAATCTAAAAGATCTTTGGCTCTTTTTTCCATACTGAACATTTTTATTGAGTTTTGAAATTGAAAACTTATATAAATCAGTACGTGTGTTAAATCATGAATTAATACTTAATTGTGATATGTTTCATAACTACTATAGTACATATTACAACCGAGAATGGTTGCCTTCATTCACTAAATACAATACAGCCATTCATTACCGCGATCTATCAACCACTGCCTTCAATTAAACGCACATTTTCTTGCGTCTTAAAAGAAATCCGAATTCACTCTTCATAGAATTATACTATTTACGGAAATAAGACCATAACTTTCAAGTCTTCATCTACAACGTTACTAAATTTTATTGTTCCGGAATAAGACAATGTGTTCCTTCGATTTCCAAAATTCCTTCGATTTCCGATACTTATTTTACAAAGTGTTCACACTTTGTTTACAGAGCTTGAAATTCATTTCCTGGAAAACAAGAATTGGCTAGAAGCGAATTTGCTACACTTACTCAAATAATCGACAAAGCGAACATGTTTCTGATTTATTGATTATGTTTCACTAAAATATACATGATCCTCATTTGAAAGTCCTAGAAAGTTGTCTATGCGTCAAAACACAAGACGCGGGTTGATTAAAATTTTATTATTCGCCTAAATAATTTGTAATGCTTTTCAATTCTTTAAACTAACACATGGTCAAGGTGTAATTACATTAAGTCTTTCAACTTTACATATTTTAACGGTCTAGCTTTATAAAACTTTTTTCTATTTATTTAGTCATTCATTTACTTATTCACTTATTCTCTGTCCGTAAGAATACGTTCAAAATATTTAAACGGCATATGTTGATATAGGTTAAATTGCTGCTCAAAGGTATTATCTTGCTGGTACGATAGTCTGATTTGCTTATCAATGATGCACAAAACGAAACTCTAAATATAAAGGTGGCGTCCGCCAACAGTTGGAGCGAAAGAAAACATTCTATAAGACAACAGTTGCACAAACTTCTTAGTATGCTAAGAAAGTTTCTTCGAGACAGGTTCATAACATAATTGAGATAATGGGTGCAATTAAAAGGAAAATTAATTAATATATTTGTCTTTGAAAAAACGTTCGCTCATCAAACGCTTTTTTTTATTTGCCAAAAAAAAAAAAAAATACATGAGTTTGTTTCAAAATTGAAATTAATGCAGCAGCATAATTTCATAATTTATTTGAAATAAAACACAAACGTTTATTTTGAAAAGTAAAATTTCCTGTATGAAACGTTATTTTTAGACAACTACCAGACACTAATAGTTTGCCGCATAAATAATAAATAATATCAGACACAATGGCTCATTTTATAGCAAGATAAACATCAGAACAAACCTTTTCCAACACGAATGATTAAGAGTTAATTACAATCCTAACTCACAGAGTTTAGTTAAAAATAATAATATCAATTCTAACCGATGAAATTCAATACATTTTGACCATTGTATCATCAAAAAAAATAAAATTAAAAGCTGCTTTAAAATTACGAGATTTATCATTTCTCGATAAAAAATACATTTATTTAAAACTTTGAAATATTGACTTCTATGCACTGTTAATAAATTATGTTCAACCTTGCATGAAGAAATGATGCTCATTAACTGCAAACGTCATTTGGTACTAAGTTGAACCATTATGATTGTGTTACTAGTCGTACAATGCATGTGGTTCAACATTGAACTATAATAATGATTTTTTTTTCTAGCCATTATCATGGTTCACATTTGAACCAGAATGATAGATTTTCATCTAGCCACTGTCTTGGTTCAACTTTCAACAATAATATGAATACGTAGACACATGAATATTATTTTTAACTCAAAACAATTACACTAGGAATGGAAAAACATATTTAGTACCGATAATATGTTGTAAGAAATAATCTTAAATTTTCTAAAATGGTAGTATTAAATAATGCTATGACCACAAAAAGCATATTTTTGACATAAAAATGAATGCAGAATTTTGAAACTAAGTGATTTTGATAACAGTAGTTGTTTGACATTACATATCAACATTAAGAAAGTCATTTTTACTCATTTTGTTTGTATTACAAGTTAAAAATTTACAAAAATTAGAAACGTATAACAACAACAACAAAAAAAGTACACATAAAATTTAAGTTAATTTTTGTTCTTATGGAAAATAACCGATCATTATAATCAGAGTTTTAAGTTCAAGGTTGATTATTATGGTGCAAGATTTTTATGGTGCAGGGTTGAACTGTTATTTTCTACAGTGTTCGTATGTAATAAAGAATTGCGTACATGGCCTCTAACAATTTTGACCAACTCATAGAGTAAAGCGAACGTTTCCATACAGCACTGAAGACTGCAGAACAAAAATTATTTGCTTTTATTTGCCTCCATTTCACTTCTGACATTCCAAGCATGGTAAAAGTCAAGGAATTTCATAAGTTTCCTTAATATTTTTTAACAATTTTATATATAAATATATATAGAGAGTTTTAGAAGTACACCTATGAATTACCATATATACATGTAATAATTCCCAGAAAGAATTTTAAATAAAATATTTGACTTATACATGTTTACATGTTTGTAGAAGGCATAAAAATGTTTTCACTTTGCACGGTGAGTTTTCATAGAAAAAAACAAAATTAACTTCAATTTTAAAGAAAATATATTACAGTTGAGAAAACATATTTATAAAATCAATAATAATAAAACAGTAATTATACTTTTTATTTATTAAATGCCGTAGTAGTCTTGCTAAATTACAAAATGATGTACATGAGTATTGAAAATATGTACTAAATTACATAACATGATACATTATAAATCGAAAAAAAGTTTATTCTTGTCCTTCAATGAGGAACTAAAGAAATCTATCACTTTTGTGAGTTTTTCAAGGGAGAAAGGGTTTTCGGATCATGAACACCAAAGCGAAATCGTTCACTGAGATATATCCGTCAAAGTTGATAAAAAGGCTTTTTTGGGGACGTATGGCTTTCTAGCTCTTTATCGGCGCATTTTATGTGTTATTTTTTGGAGCTCTTATTTCAAAAAGAAAAAAAAATGTGTTGTTGTGGCATGACAAATAATACAAAATGTAATAACAGTCTTAAAGTTTAGTTTTCATTTGATAAGAATAGTTCACAGAGAAAAATTGAACTTTATGTATACTTATCTTTAGCAGTAAAATAAAAATGAAATGCAGGAATGAAATACAAGTGTTTCCAGTATTAGCTAAGCTTCATGTACGGATCAGAAATATTTGGTGCATGAAAAATATCAAACAAAAATACATTACTGATTACTCGCCAACACCCAAATCAGTTTTTCGCATTGAGACTGAGAAATATTTCATCGCATTATTTTTTAAGTAACAAATATGTGTTATACAATATGCTTGGATTTTAAGGATCAATATTGGTAGTCGTTACGATACTTATTCTTAAGAAAAGTTTTTAAGTTCAGTTCTGATTAACAAGAATTAAATAAATTTTCAGTATTGATTCAGTTTTATTATTTAAAAAGATAAATTTAAAAACAGCTAAGGATCAACTTTTAATATTTCTTTAAAAACAATAAATTTAAAAAAAAACATTTTAACAGCATTTTCTCCGTTGTTTTTTAACGTACTTTCCCGTAATACCAAAAAAAATAGAAGCATGAAAAAATTCTAAATGTATCGTAAAAATATCATTAAAAACGAAAAATAAGTCAAAAATGAATTCAATAAATACAGAAATTCTGAAAATACCCAACTATTTTTAATGAAAAATAACGTGTATTTATTTAACGTAACTTGTGCTCATGCATGTATGTGAGGGCATTTGTTTTACTGATGCCAGAAACCTTTTTCTATTGATTCTAGATTTTGTGCACTTGCATCTGTGAAATAGAATGCACAGTGTACATTGTTACTACTAAAAATGCATGCCCAGCTTTATATTTGGTATAGCCCAAGAATTTTAACATTATCGCTTTCTTTATTTGTTTGAAACTGTCTTATTCCTATTTGCCCTTTAAATTTGAAAAAATAAACTCAATATAAAATTAGGCTACACTAAATATAAAGTTAGGCATACTAAAGAATATGCCTAACCTTATGTTTAATATACCCCAAAAATTTTAGCATTATCGTTTTCTTTATTTATTTAAAACTATCTTTACCTTATTTGCTCTTAAAATTTGTAAAATAAATGAATCATGTAAATACTGTTTAACCTGTCTGTACTATTTTTATTTCACACTCACACAGAACCTGTAACAGAAGGCGAGAAAAAATCGAAGAAACTTCTTCTTTCACTTTAAAAAGGCTAATTTAAGGAACTTTTCAAGTGTCTCTTCAAAACTGCAACTAATTTGGGAAACTTACAAACTCTTGATTTCTTATCTTTTGTTTGTTTCATGCAATTTTTATCAAACTTTGTTGTTGTAGTGTTGAAATATTTTTAATCTAAAAATTTTAAATCATTCGGAAGTTCTCAGCTACTTTCAGAACAATAGGATGAATTAGTCTTTGATATAATGGTTATTAAACTTTTGGTTTTAGTTCTATTTAAATAGTTTTACGTATTATATTTCATCAGAGCAAACCAAATATCAAAAAAAAAAGTTTAAAACTGGTTAAATATGTGTCTAAGAACAAATATTAACTCATCTCCCTTACTCATGTTCAAAGTGTACTTTAAAATCCCTCGAATTTACAAACACAGTTGTTTTAGTTCATTTGGAGCATTAACTTGTTATTATGTAATGGTTATTGCATTGATTAATGTTGTTAATGCTTCGATTATTCTTTAAATAAATTAAAATTAAAACAGCTTATTAAATGCATATTGCAGCTTTGCTATGTTAAAATTCATGGGTTGGTTTTCTTCAGCAATCATTAATTGCAACAATAATTTTGAGAACCAGTCGAATTATTTAATAAGATACTTCTGTATCATATAATTTTAAGAACAGTTTTAGTTTTAATTTAAGCAATTAAATACCTTCAAATGTATGGTGAAATGTTTGTGATTTGTTAAAATCTAAATAATCGATTATAAATTTCGATCATAAGAACGTAATTAGAAATTATCCGATTGAAATATGTCTTTAAAAATTAAGTAATATGAATGTGTTATTAATTAATTAGATGAATGTATTGTTATGTTTAATCCAATTTTACCGAACTAAAATCCCGCTCCAAAAGATGTTTTCCTATAATTTCGATCATAAAAACGTAATTAGAAATTATCCGATTGAAATATGTCTTTTGAAATTAATATGAATGTGTTTTTAATTAATTAGATTAATGTATTGTTATGTTTAATCCAGTTTTACAGAACTAAAATCACGCTCAAAAAGAGGTTTTTCTATAATAGTCAATGATGTATGATTCTCCCAATGGTGTATACCTTTATATACACCATTGGGAGAGGCATATATATTTATATTATTAAATATTATTAAATATATTATATATTAAATATGTCTTTAGAAATTAATATGAATGTGTTTTTAATCAATTAGATTAATGTATTGTTATGTTTAATCCAATACCGAACTAAAATCACGCTCCAAAAGAGGTTTTTCTATAATAGTCAATGATGTATGCCTCTCCCAATGGTGTATACCTTTCCCCTTCCCCTCTCTGAAGGAAAACATGAAAAACGTTTATAAGGTAACCTCCCCTCGAGTGGGGATGTTGGAACATTCTTGAAGAATCCTGCATGGAAAGGGGGAGTTTATAACTTCAAAACAGTGTTAAAAGATACCAAACATCATGAGAACAAATAAAGTAAACTGTGAAATATTATGACGTAAAAGGAAAAATAGAAATACACATTTGGTAAAAAGCGGTTAAAGCAGTCTCCCCAGTTGCTTCTGATAACAGCACACCTTGTTGTACCTACTGGCTACACCGATATTCAACGTTAGAACTTGAAGTTAAGACAGGTTCTTATCCCATTAGTGAAGAGTATACAGTTCATAAAACAATAAGAAAATCGATTAGTTTAAACACTATTTTATACGCTTGTTTTGTGGGGAAAAGCTTGGTGCGATGCAGTATTTGTATTACAGAAAGAAACATAAAACATCGAAAAGTGCGGCTAAATAATGTAGCGTAATTCATATAATAACAACAAACGATTTTTTAAAAAAACCTAAGAAAACGGTTATTAAGTAATAAATTTACAATATCTTGGTGAAATTTTGCATTCGTTATGTTTCTCAGAATAACCGACAGTACTATAAAAACTTTTCTAGGAACATGTTTAAAAAGCTCAAAATTTCTTGTAAAAGACAAAAACTTGTCTCTTTTTTTCTATTTTTGTTACGGAAATATAATTCAACATTTTATTGATTGTCACGATGAACAGTGACATTATGGAATTCTTACAAATAATTATTCATTTGTGCCATTTCCAAAAAGTGCATTCATCAAGTACAAAAAATGTGCATCTTTTAAGTGACATTGAGATGACCTTGGCCGCCCTTGTGACAGTCCCCTCATCGTAAATTGTCAACTACTCCTCCCCTTTTCTTCTCCTGTGTTGCCACGCAATGCATTATTGCGAAGACGTAACCACTAGCCCTCAACAATTGAGGTTGTGATGTTTTTTCGCAGGAATTTTGCTGAACTTTTGTAAAATACTGTAACCGTTGCAAGCGGCTTATAAAAGGATCCCCCAAACTGGGGGGGAGGAGTTGACACTCACTCTCGCCGAGATACACGCTCACTTTCGCTCTCGGAGACGGACCTGCTGGAGACTCTCCTTACTTGCGTGGTGATGACGCAAACATCCCGGCACGGCAGTCCACTTACCTTACTTGCATTTGGAATTGACCTCCCTCTGTGAAGTGCCCGGCGACGCAACTTCGATCGGCCCCGAGAATGCGGACCTTTTTCTGTGCGGTCCCAAAAATATCTCAACCTAACCGGGGAACCAAATACGAACTCTCGTCGCAACACCTAATCAAAAGTGCAGTGATATATATATAGTGAGAGTACTATTATTGTAAATGATATAACGAAGGTTTAAATGATGAAACAAAAATAAGATATATGTTCAAATAAATCATCGTGAAGCACATCGCAGATGTTGGCGAGTCATTTTTTTTATTGGTTCTTTTTTATTGTTTTCTTCCATTCCCTCCTGGTGTTTTGCAAGTAACCTCTGTACTACCACTAACGTTCAGGCCCTTATTTATTCAAAATTACATTTCCTAAAGTTATCCTTTGGTGTTTCCCGACCATAAAGATTTTTTTTAACGGGGAATTTTTCGCAATATATCATTAAATAATTCTTAAGCAATGTATCTGTTTTCAAATGTTTATTCCCTTGGATCACTTGCAAAATTTCTTTTCTAGCAGGCATAATTAATTTATTTATATTTATTCTTTTACACGCGAGTAAAATAATAAGGAGGGGGTCACCACGACATTGATGTTGCTGTGAAATAAGGGGAGTAACAGCAGAAGTAAACGTCAGAAAAATACTTACCGCGTTTAATCTACAGCGCTACACTTAAAATCCATTATGAATCCGATTAAAGATTTCACGAAACATACAAGTAAACCAAAAAGCTGGAACCATATGTTGACAAAATATATTTCCTGTCCTTTTGTTTTTTTCTCTTTTGAATAACTTTAGAACTCCTCATCTGTGATCTGGACTCGACCGAACTTCGTAAATGGAAGTTTTTGCCTCACTCGACCGTATCTTGTTTATGTATTTATTGCAACAAAAACAGAAAAAATATATAATGTGTTTTTTTCCCGAGATATAAACGTTTTATTTGAAGTAGTCAATATTTATGTTTGTTTAGTTTTGTTTTGTCACGATATTTTTAATAAAATATTATTAAAAAAATGTTTCACAATCTTTTGTTACATACAGGGTGGATGTAATTAAAGTTACCATGTTTAAACCAACGAAGTGGTCATGCTATTAGACGAAGGGTTTTGAAACTAGGTAGATACGATATCTGGGTAATGCGGAGCAGAAATATGCAAAATTACAATTATAGTTGAAATTTTTACCACCATGTGAGAAAGGGGGCAATGAAGAGAAAAAAACAAATAACATAAACAAAAAAAAATTGTATCACAAAATGTGCGCAATATGCATTTCATTTGTGTTGTCAAAGCGTGTTATAGCAAGTACAACCGTAACGCGAAGAGTTTGACTATTAGTTGCAGCAACTTAGGGATGACAATTGCATTACTTTCTTATTGCGGATTTATTTTTCCCATAGTGAAGATGAGAAACAAATTGCATGAACATCAAAACTTTACTATCACGAAATTTTCCTATTGTGTATCATATTTATAGTATCAAAGCGTGTTATAGCGTGTTCAATCGTTACACGAAGTGTTTGTCTATTACTTGCAGCAACTTGGTAATGAGAATTACATTATTTTCTTATTGCATATCCATTTTCCCCATGGTCCAAATACCGTATATACTGAGTTGCAGTGACATATTTCTATTAGAACGAGCTCTGCGTAAGTCTAAACAGGGTAACAATAATAATAATCACGATGTATTTTAACACACTAACGATTGAACAAATACTGCAATGCAAAAAAGATGTAAGTAAAACTCCTTGACTATGCAAAAAATATATTTTGTGCATTGTCATACACTAAATGTGGGGAATCACTTTGCACTGAAATGCCACAATAATTTGGCAGTTGGCAAAGGGAAGCAAGTGCAGACTCTTAAGGGTTGTTGTTACTATGTACTAGTGTACTATGTTTAAATAGACACACAAAAAAAGAACAAATTTGTTAATGTCATACAAATCTAATAAAACATTAATTTGCTGTAATTATACTAATTTAACATATCGCTGGTTCAAAATTAAAACGACACTTCTGCAAATCACACTACTTCTCAGGAGAGCGTTTTTAAAGTTTTTTTTTTAGCAAAAAAAATATGTTATCACAGTGGAATCAAAGCCCATTTAGTTTTTTCTTTTGCGTTAAATATTTTTTTCTAATTTTTACTATGAATCTACTTCGTAATATTAAATCGTAAAAAAATCGATTTTTGCAGAAGTGTCGTTTTGATTTTGAACTAGCGATATGTATATACTCCGAGCATTGACTTACTAGTAAGATGCTTAAATTAGATAAGTCTTTCTCTTGTGCGCTCTTTAATTTTCTTCGCTTTTGTAAGCAAAGTAATATTGCTACAGGCTTTTAATTTTGTACTTTTTTATGTAGGCATTCATCCATATTAACCCACCGCTTCTTTTTCACTCACTATTTACAAGTTCTTATTTATATGACATTTCAAAATGAACGTTTTTTCAAGTGGAACAAATTGTACAGGTTGGTTTAAACAGCCTTAGGATTACAAACTATAGTATCATTATTTCATAAAAAAAATCATTCTGGTAATGATCGTCATTTTTAGCAGGTATACATCATTCTCATAATGCAAATGTTCAATAACATTTCCTTAGTCTTCATTACAGCTTCTGTCTAAAAAACCCCGAATAAGGATGGCAAAAGAAAACACAAAGCCAGAAGCACTACACTGTTAGAAATTTCATCATGAAATTACAGTTAATAGACCGGCAGCAGTCTGTCCATCTAATTCACCATTAAATTTACAATTTGGAACATTTTTCTATCTTTACGGGACCTAACCATTTCCAATCAGCTTGGTTAAAAAGCCGTAAATACAAAAGTTTACGGTTTTATAACCATTTAAAAATGGTTTCAAAACGAAATTTTTACCGTTTTTGAACCATTTCGAGGTGTAGAATCTTCCAGGCGTAGAAGTCGTAAACGAAGCTTGCGGGAATCGAACCCGGTTGTATAACATGCCAACCTTGCTTTCTAACCATTCGGCCATCTGCACCACACAAAGCGGTCGTTTATTTATCAATAAAACTTTCTTGTCAACAGGAGAAGAAAGATTTATTGATAAATAAAAGGCATTAAAATTGAGATTTCAGTTTTTGATTGGATCTAAAGCCATCTTTGGTCTAAATTTACTGTATATTGACATTTTATCCACTGCTTAAGCCACTTTTTTTTCTTCTTTTTTATATACACATGCATATTTTAACTGATAAATCCGTATTACTATTTTAAAACAACGTACGACCGGTAAAGTTTCGCAACCAAGATGGACGCCCGATTCTTATTGAGCACTCGAAAATTACGGTTAGTTAACGTTAAAATTACGTTCTTTAGGATAAACAGAGAGTAAACGATTTTTTTCGCAATCAGCGGCTTGAGGACCATCTTTTTAATGGTTATTCAACTGTTGTAATTAAATGTGGTAGAATAACAATCAAATAAATGGTTATTTTACTATTTTCTTACGGAAATTTTTAACAGTGTAAATTTTAGCTTCTCATATTCCATTATTGGCTAATAACATGTTCGTCCCCTAAGCTCTTGATATGTGCTTTGAATCTACTGAAATCAAAGAGCACGTACTTTTATTATAATCGCAAATGTTATAAGATGCACCTAGCAGGCAACCACACATTTGAAGTTTTGCTTAAAAAGACTAAAACAAAAATACTTTTATTTCACTGTTTTTGCCATAATTTCCTATTGGAAACAGCTTCAGTAAGTAGTAAACTTTGCAATATTAATACACGTCTACATACAGACATAAGAATTTTCAAAGCTATTTCACTTACATTTTATGTGTATTAGACAAATTCCAGGCAGTAACAAACTAAAATCAAGAACTCGATCGAACTCTCAAAGTATTGGCTCTTAATGCACATCTTCAGAGACAAAAATCGATTCATGAAATAATCGATACAAATACGTTAATGCCCCAAACACCTTTATACACTGTTAGAAATTCCATCATGAAATTACGGTTAAATAGCCGGCAACAGTCTGTCCATCTAATTCACCGTTAAATTTACAGTTTGGAACATTTTTCTATCTTTACGAGTCCTAAACCATTTCCAATCAGCTTGGTTAAAAAGCCGGACATGCAAAAGTTTACGGATTCATAACCATTTACAACTAGTATGGTTTCAAAACTGTAAATGTAAGTTTTTACGGTTTTGGACATTTCGAGGCGTAGAAGCCGTGAACGAAGCGCACTGGAATCGAACCCCGGGTGAATAGTGTACAAGCCTTGTGCTATAACCATTCGGCCAATTTCCCCACTCAAAACGGCCGTCTATTTATCAATAAATCTTCTTTTCCAACAGGTAAACTGCATTGAAATTGAGATTTCAGTTTTTTCTTGGTTCCAAAGTGATTTTTGGTCTAAATTTACTATACATTGACGAAAATCATTTTATTTGCTGCAAAAATTAAAATACAAACAAGCTTTAGAAGCTCAAATTATGGGTTCGCTCATTCGCAAACAGTTCGGAAATCCGATGTCTCCCATTTTTTATTTACGTGTGTATGTGTTTCTATTTTTCGTTCCTCAACCAAGATGGACGCCCTATTCTTATTGACGACGAGACCTACGTGGCGCTTGTAAATTGTGGCGCAGTTGGATGCCGGGGGGAAGAGGAGGAAATACCAGGAGGCCAAAATTAAAAAGAAGCTTGGTTAAGCCAAAGATCGTAGTGGAGTGTACATTGGGAGTGCAAGGTCAAATTCAAATTCAAACCCCGACAATCAACTCCTGCCAACAACCGCGACATGTGTAAATCAGGAATGGGGTCTGCAGATGGGAGGTATGCCCAGGTTCCAGGATAAAATAAAAATTTGTACATACCTTGAATCCCAAAAGACCACAACCTGAATAAAGCTTTCGGATCCTTCCTTAAATCAACAACGAACGGGTTTAATATATTGAGACCAATTGCATCTCTTGATAATTCGGAGCATACTTGTCGATGAAAAGAAAAAGAATATGTCACACAAAAGGATAAAATAAATGAATGTGATTTAATTTTGCTGTAAGTGATTTTTTTTTTTGCATGTATTTTTCTTTGAAAATTTAAGACAACATTTTGATTTAGAAAAATAAAAAAATATTTTATTCACTTGATATACTAAATAAATACTCGTATTTTATTCAGGCAGTATGGTACCTGAACTGAGCTTCAGTTACGTAAACATGGATATCCGTTGCATTTGCAACGCTATGTTTCAGTTTTTAAAGACACTATTTCAGAGCAAGTGGAATTATTGTCCACTTTAATGTAAATAGAAATTGAATTATTAATTGACACACCTATAAGCATTTTCATTAATTGGAAATTTAAGGTGGCACTAAAATATATTCAGTAGGTATGCATATAGATAAACAATACTTCACTACTGGTACAAGACAATGGCACACACATAAATAATGAAATTTTCGAGAACAATTTCAAAAGGGCACTTCGTATTATGTCATTATTTGTATTGGCACTTTAGACTAATCTTTCATTTTAATTATATTTGGCTTTACAATTGAGCCATTTTAAGTTAAAGGAGACAATTGCATGTTCCCTGCATTGTTTTTCGGAATGAATTTTATGGTCAGCAAACAATGGCTGCCATTAGTAGCAATAACCGTTGCATTTGCATTTAAGCTTGGCAGGCCATGACGGCGATTGAGGTTTCAATTACTACTGAGCATATTGAAATTAAAGGATAGTATTTAATGTATCAAAAAAATAAAAAGTTAAAGGAATTCCAGAAATACTCATCCGGCTTCTGCTTTTGGTCCCCCGGCTTCCATCGTTGCCGTGAAAAAAAATGTGGGCAGAAAATCCCACACTCCTCTGCAAAAGGCCCGCGGTCAAGTGTCTCTCGAAAAAGTTTTCAAAACGGCGAGGAACAACTTCTCAACCAATCAGAGGACATGGTTTTCTGGAGAGCCTAGCGTCTTCAAAATGGACAAATCAATGTTCAAGAAATTCTGAGACCCTTTCCGAGGCTAGGGTTATGGGATGTTTACGGCATTTGAGCATTGAACGCATTGCAGGATCTGTGAGATTCTTAAAAAGCGTTCCCTTTGCGACGCGCCTTTCGGCCGTCGTCCCATGTAAGGAAAACTGACTTTTTCGAATGAAAGTTTTTCTGGATGCGTCATCTTTCGCGGAGTACAATAAAGGGTTGTATATGTGATGGCGCTTGTAATCGCATGCTCAGACAGAAAAATAAAAGAATTGAAGCACTTGAGCAAGCTTCTACTTATATATAAAATATTTTGATTTAATGTGAGAGTCACACTCTCACATTCCCCTTTGTTGACACAGTTTTTGAAAAAATTCCTACTGCCAGGAATAGGTGAAAACTATGACAACATTTTCAAGTACGACACATAAGTGTATGTGTGTAAAGTGTGTATGTCATACTTTGTACATTCGTAGCCCATGGTATACGAGTTCCATGGTGTTTGGCAGCAAATAAGTGGTGAGGAAAAAAAATCTTTTGTCACATGTGTAAAACAAGTATTCTCAATTGAGATGTAATCACATGTACATAAGTGTGTTGTACTAACTGTAGCACAACATTATAATATGATCACATAGATGTTGTCATGATTCGTGAGAGAAGAGTGCCAAAATTTCTCTCAAAAGATAATTTGTGCCATTTGGAGTGCCAAATTGATATTACATATTTAATTAATAAGTGCCATGTAATAAAAAAATAGGAACATAAGAATGAATATATATGTAAAATAAACACATGTACATATATATATAGTTGAAAAGAAACAAAAATATAGTTGCACAGTAACAATACATCAGTTCACGAAAGTGTCTAAAATAATTTCAACATGCCATGCATACATTTGAATTTTGTATCTTTTCAAAATGATCACCCATATTAGACGGATGTAATTTTGAGCTCAAGTAGGTGACATCACTTTTGTCATTGCATAAAGAACAGCAAATTAACTATAATTACTTATTAAAGATTTGGTGCGATGGTGGCCAGCCATAAAGTTTTAAATTCGACTGCACATTACGTGTAAAGAGAAAATAATAAATGACAATATTGTAGACAAAATTAGAGTGCAGTATATTAATATGATACAAGATTTTGCATACACATTTTCGTGTAAATGAAATAAATTAGAGATGTGTTGCATCATCAATGTGACATAAAGAGATCACAAGTAGGCTGAGAAAAGGGTAGCTTGTAAATGTTAGTTAAAGCAACCATAGACATTGTTTGATTTTAATTCGGCACTGGATGGACGATTTCAGTCGCATCAGAATGTTGCAACACATATGACTAAATTAATAAATAGCACGAATTGAGATAGCCCAAAATATCACATATTGATCACAGTATATCCTAGATACGTGTCATAACTACAGCTGAATTATTTAAAATTTAAATGGATCGACAAAAGTGATCAGCAATTGTGTCCATGCTAAGAAACTAAGGACTGTTCAATAACAGAGTTGCCAAAAGGGAATGCATGCAATTTAGAGGGATAGGATTGCAGTTAGAATCACAATAACTTAATAGATATATGCAATTTATTTAGTAATAACTTTGAGCAGGCAATAAGATAAATTTGATGGCCAAAATCAATTGTTCTCTGATATAGAAATGTATGAACAAAATCTTTCTTTGAATAATTTGCCTTTTCTAACTGCACATGGATACGAAAATTCACTGAATGTTATTTGGCAATGCATGAAAGCATGTGTTTTGGACGGTTATAACACATTTTCGATTTTATAATGTTGTAAATAAAAACATATAAATACATTTCAAATGTGTAAACATTGCACATGTAAGATGTGTGCATATGACACATTCTTTGGCAAATTTAAAACGTGTGTTATTACACAATGTGTATTTCACACCTTCTTTGGTATTTGTAACACAAATGGTGTTACTTGACGAAAAGTATGACACACATATTCTTGAATATATATATCAGAAGCACAGTATACAATAAAATTCAATAAAAGCTAATGCCCAAGTTATTCCTAAAGTGAAGAAAAAACTTTTTTTCTTTTTATCCTTTTCCTCACACAATCAGCAAAAGCCGGGGCTTAATGTGCCGGTTTCATATGTTTGGCTTGGGACAAAAAAAGGAAAAAAAAATACACGGCCGCGACGGGTCACCATTGCCTACTTAAGCGACTGAAAGAAGTTTCGCACAAGTCCAAACTGACTCAATCTGTCATTTACAATGGCACCACTACGAGACGCTTTATGTGGCTGATCTTGTGCCAGAAAAAACTTATGAAAAGAAATCCTCAGCAACCCCTTTTCAGCATGGGAATTAAATTGACTGGTGCTAAGAGGGTTGGAAAAGGTATAGGATCAAAAAATGCATTAGTACAAAAAAGTGAGAAAAGAAATCGTGTCTGTAGTTTTGTATTGACCACAAAGGTCTGTGATATGCCCCAAAGACGGTAAAGGTTTTAAAAAAATTCAAATCCCCCCCAAAAATGCCATAAAAAGATTAAAAAAAGAAAAAGGTGGTGCACTGACCACATGATGCACATCGTGCCTGCAAAAAAGTGAGTACCAAGGTATCACAATTGTAATGCAAGGAATAGTAATATGCTTTAAAGGATGCCTGTTGTTTTTTTTTTTCTAGAATTCGGGATGCACTGTGAAGGATAAACAGATGTAAAGAAGCTCTAAACATTTCCGGAACAAGTAATGATGCTGTATAATCACAAGTCATTGGAAAACAGTACTTGGTAGGATTTACTCCATGAACGAGTAAATAAAAAGAGTCACAATTTGTGATGGAGTAAAGCACGAGTCCTAATGTCACCGAGCTGGAGTATACACTAGCAGCACACGGAATGAGGAGACAGCAAATTAACAATAGTAGAATCACGCATCGGACATCATCAGAAAGTAGACACATGAGGGGTTAGTCCACGGGATATGCGGAATGGATGGTATCAGGAGAGGACAGCACGCAGGATGCTCCTTGGTGGCAAGTTGAAGACAGGATGAACCTGTTTTTGTCGGCATTGGTCAACGGTCGATGGCATTAGTCAACATCATCGAGTACAGGATCAATCGATGGGTCAGGAATCCGGCAAGTTCCAACCAGGCATCATTCTTCCGCAGGTGTCCATTTTACGTGGTAGACTGTTGACAGGGTTTCTTCCTAATGCGTAAGTTGTAAGGAATAGTTCTCTCTGTAAGCAAAGGAATTTTAGTATTTGTTTGTGAAATTTTTGGTTGTGGACACAAATCGGGAGTTCTGGTAGGAACCAGGCTTGGAGAAGACATAGTAGGTTTACTGGTGGTAGCCAGTTTAGGAGGACATAAATTAGTGAATCTGGTAGGAACCAGTTTTAGTCGGTTAATATGAATTGTGAATGTTCTAGCAGCACGGTTGTCTGCCTGTTGAACATGTACGAGTACAGGAGATATGATTTTGAGAACCAAATATGGTCCATCAAATGAAGGTGTAAAATGATTTTTGGATCTGATATACACAGTATCTCCAGGAGAAAATTTTCGAGTTTTTGCGTTTGCATGTTGTTTCTGATTTTGTATTTGTTTGGCCTGAGTAGAACTTTGATACACTTGTCGGTATATCACTTGCATTTCATCGAGAAGCTGATGAAGATTATGGGCACGATCCAAGGAGGGTGTAATGTCAAAATTCACAATATCCGTGCATAACGAGAGATTCCGGCCAAAGTGAACCAGATTTGGTGGTACTTCGATGGTACGGTGTTTTGAGCAATTGTATATTGCTTTGTGAATGTCAACAGCATGAGAAAAAGAAAAATTTGATGCCATCAAAGCTTTGACTGAAGACTTAATGGAAGTGTTTATTCGTTCACTCAACGTGTTGGCTTGAGGGTTACCAGTTGAAGTATGACGCAGTTTTATGTGGAACATTTGTGTAAAAAGTTCAAAACATTCAGAAGTGAACTGTGTTCCGAGATCAGACAAAATTAATTGTGGTCTTCCAAAAGTAGTTATATATTTAAACATGGTTTCAACGACAGTAGATGATTTCAAATTTAGCAATGGATATAGTTCAATGTGCCTGGAAAAGGCATCAATGACTGTCAAAATATGGTGTTGGTTTTTGTTTAAAGAAACAATGTCAATTGTTATTAACTCTCCTGGGTGTCGTGGAGAATGGTTGTCTTGAAAAGGAGCAACTGGAATTCGTTGCGGTTTGTTAGTGACACATAATGTGCATGAAGAACAGAAATTCAAAGTGTCAATGTAAAAATTTTCCCATATGTACTTTTGGGCCAGTAACTGAAATGTTTTCTGGACTCCATGATGAGCAAGGTGTGCAATGAACAGTATTTTGTGTTTAAGAGAATCAGGAACCACGATTTTCGGTGGAGACGAAGTTTGATCGTTTTGATCTTGCTTGAGATAAAGAAGTAATCTCGTGTTAGGATCTATAAAATAATATCTGTGTTTATGTAGAACAGTCCTGTTCATGATATTATTATAAATTAGAGCTAACTTCTGATCCCTTAATTGTTCTCTTAAAAGTGTAGTGTTTGAGACTTCCAATAAAGGATCTTCTTTCTCACATGTGGTGAGTGACAAAATATTTTCAAAAACTTGTTCCTGTGACGTATGTGTATTTATGGATGCTTCGACATTTTGGTTAGACTTAGAATTGTTAGTGCAAGGCAAGACTTGCTCTTCAATGACAATTTCAGGAAAAACTTCCTCTTCTTCTTGTGTAATGTCAATGACAGGTGTAAATGTGTCTTGTGTTGATTCTGGGTTGCTTTCAAGATTTTGTTTGTTATTATCAAGTGGAGTTCTGGATATGTAATCTGGTAAGAAATTTTGTACCCCAGGGATGTGTAAAAATGTGAAGTTGTAAACACTTAGGCCTAGAAGCCAACGCGTAGTTAAAGAAGCAGGAGACGAAGTCTTCTTATAGAACTGAAGTGGTTTCGCATCAGATATGATGTAGAAATGGCGATTAAAAAGATGGTTTTTAAACGCCTCAATGCCTTTGTAGATTGCCATGAGTTCCAACTTTATAGCAGGGTACCGTGATTCAGCCTGTGACAGTGTATGGCTAAAGTAAGAGATGGGAATAAAAATTCCCTCACGTTTTTGTAACAAAACTGCAGCAATGGCCACATTAGATGCATCGGTATTTAAATAAAATTCTGAATTCCAATCTGGTACAGAAACAAAAGGATGACGAAAGAAAATATCTTGGAGTTCTTGGAAAAGTGACTCGTAATACTCACTATAGAGGAATGGTTTTTTTGGATGTGTGAGACTATTTAAAGCAAAAGTAAGCTTTGAAAAATTAGGTATGAGAGTGCGATAGTAAGCACAAATGCCCAAGAATTTTTTTAATTGCCTTTTGGTTTTCGGTACTGGAAATGAAGTGACCTTTTCAATGTTGGATGAGATAGGCATAATTCTGTGGTTGCTTATGTTGAAGCCAAGATAATTTATCAGTGACTTAAAAAAATGGCACTTGTCGGGTGAGAGAGTCAAATTAAATTTTTGAAGAGACGAAAATAATTTTTGTAGTTTGTCTACCATCTCTGGAAAAGAATTAGCACCCACAATAAAATCATCCTGGTAAGCAAATATCACGGGGCAGTTTGTGTCTTCAACTACTTGATCCACGAGATGTTGAAATATATTTGACGCTCCTCTAATTCCGAAGGATACACGTTTAAATTTGAATGTTCCGAAGGAAGTAATGAATGCAAAACGTTCCTACAAGTGTTCAGGCATGTTAACTTGATGATAAGCCGCCTTAAGATCAAGAGTCGAAAAATATTTGTACTGTGACAATGAATGGATTAATGTATGGATCTTCGATAGTGGATATGGTTTAAGAGCAATAAGACTGTTTACCAGTCGGAGGTCAATCGCCATCCGATATTTCTGTTTCCCTGACGAGTCAGATTTTTTTTTGACTAATAAGACTCAGGAAGACCAAACTGATAAACAGCGTTCTACTAAACCAGCTTCTTTAAGGGAATTTATTTGCTCTCTTAATTCATTTTCTAATGCATGTGGCACAGGAAAAGGAAGTGTTTTAACTGGGAAATCATGCGTAAAAGTAAAATTCACAGGAACCCTATCTGTGTGGCCCAGACTTTGTAATGTGGAAGAAAAAGCTGTAGAATTATTTTGCAGTAAATCACACAATTGTTGTGTTTGAGCATCTTCAAGGTGAGACAAATTAAAGTCTTTGACATTAAATTCTTGTTTTCGAAGTTCGAGAACTTCTTGGGAAGCTTGAATAAAATTGATTAATTGTGTGTCATTCTGTTCAGGAATTTCCTTGATATCCTCCAAAATTGAAATTATCCCAATTTTCATATGCTTGTTTAAATGAATCGGTTCCGAAGTATTGTTTTCTACTAAAATATGGAAAAAAAATGGACAAGTTATCAGAATTTGCCTTTGAAGAAATACTTTCGGGCACAGGTACTGTGAAGAGGGAATCTTCGGCATGTATGTTTGTGTTTGTAGGATACGCTTGGAAAAGCATAGTAGGAGATAAATTGGATGTGTTTTTAACGAAAACAGGTATGTAAGACTTGCTGTTGGGCAAGATACAACTCTTTGCCCTCGTGAAAACAGGGAATGAAAAATCCAGAGAAGAATGTTGAACAGAGTTCGAAAGACAGTCTGCATTGGAATCAGGATTCAACGACACAACAGGAATTTCGTTTGATTCCGGATTTAAAGTTGAAGTAGAAATTTTGTCTACTTCAGGAGTTAAAGACACAGTTGGCATTTCTTCATTTGAAGAAGAATTAGAATTTTCAACAAAGTCTGTATCATTGCTCACATTTTGTGGTACTCCTTCAATGATCGGATCATTATGTGTTTTGTCTTCGACTGAGCCAATAAAAGGAAATTTGGAAACACAAACAAGCTTCAGTGGAATTGAGTGAAATATTAAATTTTTTCAGGAAATCAAAGCCAAGAATGCCTTTAAAAGGTGACATTTCATTAATTTCCACTAAAAAACAATTATGGCGAAAATGTTCCTTTCCAATTTGGAAATTGAATTCAATGCAGCCTGAGAAAGACACAGAGCTATTCACTCAGAACGCGATCTTGTTACAAGAACGAAGTTCTTGTAAGTGATCGAAGATTTGATTTTGTGGAAAAGTTGAGCATCAAAAATTGAAACACTTGACCCAGTATCAGGCAAGAATATAAATTTGTGTTGTTGAAAAAAAATTTCCACCAATGGCAATTGCTGAGCAAAGTGCTGCGCATGTAAAATTTCGTTTTCTGCATAAATATTATTGACTGGAATAAATTCCCTAGCGCTTATATTAAGCGGGAATTTTTTTTTTCACTGGGGACGTTTGTGTTTCAGAAGTCCTGCATAGTGGGATCTTTTTAGACACCGGTTTGTTATTGTCATTTTTATTTGTGAAGACACTAGGTTGCCACAATTGTGATGGAGGATAGAAGAGAGTTCTATTCCGTGTATTTTGAGAAGTAGATTGTGAAACTTTAGTAGGTGCACTAAGTATATCGGCATGGTTAGGCAACGAATCACCAACAACAGACATTTTCTGTGAATTTTCTGAAAATGCTTGCTGCATTAGTTTGGAGCAAAAGTACTCCTCGGATAGTAGCTCGGATGGAAGCTCGGATGGACCCGCCGGAATAGGATCAGTAGCATTAAATTGAAAAGAAGCTGGAATACTTGTATTCCACATAGTAGAAATTCTTGAATAAGAATTGGAATTTATGCTCGAAAAGGATGGCAAGTCAATAGAGTTAGGAAACGTACGTGGGAACCGATTAGAAGGAATTTTTTTTTATGCGAAAGGTTCTACGAGCTTTATTGCCTACACAATTTTGAATTTTTGGAATGCTACGTTCAGGAATCGTAAATGAAGTATTTAAAAAGTGTCGAGTGCCAGTTCATGAGTTAAAAGAAACATTTCGAAAACTTTGATTTGAATGTGCCCTTCTGAAATTGCCATTGTTTGAAAAGGTTGTAGAATTGGTTTGAGGACCAGAAAATCTATTAAACTGACGATTGGGATAGGTCCATTGATTAGAACGAAAATTTTGCCCTCTGCGATTAAATTGAACTGGATAAGGGTTGGTTTGCTTATATCGTGAATAACGAGAATAATTTTTAGGAGGAGATATTTGCCTGTTTCTCTCCTTTCTTTGTCTCTTGGGACATTGGAATTTAGTGTGCCCAGTGTTACCACATTTATAACACCTTATTTGGACCGAATCATCAGATTCTGAACCAATGGATTGTGATCTGGAAGTTTGAGGTATCAAGACTCTTTTTTTTCTTGTTTCACTCTGAAGTGGAGTGAAATCGCGATTTTGTGTCAAAGACGAAGATGGTGAATTAGTAGCTGAATGGGCTGCAATGACTGCAGAAGCAGGAGGGGTTTGTGTGTGTGCATTAAGCCGAGATTCCAACTCCGCAATATGGGCTTTTAAAGAATTCACTTGAGCAGACTCGAAATTTTGGACAGCATAGGTATCTGAGGTAATGAGCAAAGTTTGAATTTGAACAGCCTTTTGGACTGCTTCCTCAAAATCAGTGATGTTAGACTCTAAAATTTTGAATCGAAAGTCTTGTGGGATAATAGCCACAAACTTTTGGAAAAGTATTTGATTTAATGCAAGAGAATCCGTAATGTTAAACGCTTGAGTTGTAACTTTTCTTAAGCGATGTGCCAAGTTTAGGATGGACTCAGTGGGGGCCATAGTCAAAGAATGAAAATCCAGACTCGTGTTCTTGACAACACTTTTCTGAAAAAATTGATGCAAGGCATCGAGAATAATCTGCACATTGGCAGCGTATCTAAGAGATGGAGTTTCAAGTACATAAGCTAAGGCAGCGCCTTGCAATTTACTTTTCAGAAAAAGAACTCCCCGAGAGGCAGACCAACCATTTGTTTGAATTATATCAGCGATCTGCTCTGAAAAGTAAGGCAATTCTTCGAAGTCACCGGTAAAAAGAGAAATATTATCCATAAATGGGGAACCGATGTTTGGAGACATGTTAGACATGGGAGTCATAACAGGTTGACTTGCGACAACATTAGTTAAAGAAAGTGCGGAAGCACTAGATGTGGACACAATAGGTGTCGAAGTGGTAGATGTGGACTAAATTTACTATATATTGACGAAAATCATTTTATTTGCTGCAAAAATTAAAATACAAACAAGCTTAAGAAGCTCACATTATGGGTTCGCTCATTCGCAAAAAGTTCGGAAATCCGATGTCTCCCATTTTCGATTTACGTGTGTATGTGTTTCTATTTTTCGTTCCTCAACCAAGATGGACGCCCTATTCTTATTGACGACGAAACCTAGGTGGCGCTTGTAAATTACGGTTAGTTAAACGTTCTTTAGGAGAAACAGAGAATAAACGATTTTTTTCGTAATCAGTGGTTTAAGTACCATCTTTTTAATGGTTATTCGACTGTTGTAATTAAATATGGTAAAATAACAATAAAATAAATGGTTATATTACTATTTTCTTACAGAAATTTTTAGCAGTGTAGCGTTCCCTTGGGGTTTTGAAGCTAATAACAAAGTAAAATCGCACAACTAGATAAATATTTTCAATTGTTGGGGTGGCATCGAAAATCCACTTTTTCAATAACTAAAGCAGTTTAGAATAATTTTAGCATATGTTTATTGTTTAATATATATATATAACCTTGGGACATGTATAAGTTTTAAATACGTGGTATTAAATTACAATATTATGCGTATGTTACGTTAAAATATAATATTTATTGATAGCAAATTGGCTCATCCAAACAATACAAAATGCAAATATTCAAATATTGCTGAAGATACAATGAGTCACTTTCAACAACTTTCAAAACTGAAACGCAGAAGCACAATACGCTAAAAAAGGTATATATTTATTATTATCCATGTTATATATCACGTAGTACACACCTAAAAGCATTGGAAGCTTGGCACATTTAGTTATTTTTCTTACACATAACCTTCTATATAAAATGGATTCAAAATTATTTTTGTGAAAATGAATAACCGTTATAGTTTTGCCGTTTAGTTCAAGAGATATTTTGTTCTGTGGCTGCATACTTAATTAAACCTTAAAATTTTATTCTAAAATTAACTACAAATCTTAAATAAAAATGAAATTTTATTCCGAAGGTGACATTCATGTTACACCAAAAACGCTCCCTAATCGTAAACACTCTTATTTTAATCAATAGATTATTTTTCATCAATTCACATATTTCACATGTTTTAATTTTAATGTAAGTAGCCCCCAAATGGTACGAATAGAAATATTTTTAAGCACTACATATTACTTTATACATTATAAGGTATAGAAAAAATGGGTTTTTCTCTGCTTCAATTTTTCAAACCGAAGTTAGTTATGAAACGAAAACTTTCCATAACGTATACAAAACTATGTTTTTTATTTTGCAATTTTTTGAAGCAAGACATCTTTAACCTACATACAGGCTGCACACAAGTACATTTACAGATGAAAGATGTTTCAGTCTTTTAATTAGATTTTCTAGCGTATGTTATTCAGTAAAAATCCTTTCAACTGTATCCAAAGGGAAAAATAGCTCTTTCTGAAAAATGCTTTACGGGGAAAATATTTTAATTTAGTGGTTTTATAAACGTATAACAACTAAAATGCCTCTCTTTAACAGTATCCAAAGCCTTGTTTTAGTTCAGATTGTGAAGCACATATTTTTAAAAGCAACTGTTGAAGCAATTTGCACATATTAATGATGCGTTTGATTGTCAAGATGCATCAGCTTGTAATGTGAGAGCATTTGATCCGTTTCTGTTCTAAAGGAAATAAAATCGTCAGTTCTGAATTTTTTAAATCATGGTGTTTATACTGCTACTTTAGAAATTTCAAAGGTTGTCTTTTTGTCCATAACAAAATTAATACTGGTTTACAAAAGTTAGTTTATTTTCACCAATAAGAAATTGCATTTGCGTGTTTCAGAGAGTTTAAAACATATGTTTTTAAATGTAAAAATTAAAATAGTTTTTTTCTATAGGAATGGCATGTCGTGTAATCTTTAGAAGCAATCGTTTTTGTCTGCTTACAAACTGTGCTTTTATTCAAAAATAAAAAGTATTCCTTTCCAGGGTCACTCTGTTTAGGCGAAAAGTTTAATAGCTTTCATAATACGGAAACTTCTGCAGAATGAAATAGTGTTTTGCAGCAGACTCAAAGCCGCCAATCTCATTCCAATGAATTGAAATCGAAGAGTGCGTCTGAAAGACAAATCCCATGAGAATGATTTCCATTCCTGAAAATGGGCTTTTTGAAGTCTCTGAAGTACGAACTAGTACGGTAATGTTGTCTGAAAGACGAAGTTGGAAAACTAATTTTCCGAAGAACAATTTCCATGACCGTTTTGGGCAATTGTAGAAATAAAATCTGTCTTTAAAAATAGTTACTATTACAATTTTAATCATCATTTATTCGCTCATATTATTTTTAGATTCTAAGTAGAGTCAAACTCAGAAAACTTAATTTTTATATTAGTGGAAAGAGGCATTGACTCGAGTGCACGATAGCTTCTTCAGACACATGTTTCACTATGAATTTGTGCATTGTAAAACTTCAATTTCTTCATATTTTACTATGAATTGTGTTTCATACTCAGTAGCCACTACATGTTATAAAAAATATTTTATAATTTAAATTATTTTCAAGTACAACATTGCCTTTTACATTTATAAACATTTACTTTAAAGCTTTGCTCTTAGCATTCTGATGTAGCCGGCATTTGGCATTAAAAGTAAATAACACAATATTATTATTGGAATTTTTTATCATTGTTTTTTTAGATAAATAGGAATTCAAATTGCAATTGTAAGGGTGCGCTAAAAATGACCTTTAACATACGATAGGTTCTTGAGGCAATAAAGAGTTATTAAATCAACTAGTCAAAGCACACATGTTGTTTAAGGACTCATAGGGAGCATAAAACACCCCAAGCACCCTGTTTTATCAGTAATGACTCCTGCATTATAAGGAATAGAAAAAAACGAGACAAGTGTGAGAAAAAAAGAAGAAAACCTAATTCCCAAGATTTTTGGAAGGTTTAGACATATAATAAGAATACGTTTGAAAACATAAAATCTTCTATAAGACATTATTTTCATTAATATAGCAGAAATTTTATTAGCTCTGAAAAATTGGGGAAAACGCAAAATCGAATAGTCATCAAAATATAGTATGTAATTGGCATTTCAACCAACAACCTTTGAGCTGTAATTTGTCAAATCTATCAAAAACTAGTTCATTCCAACAGCTTTTGAATGATACTATAACAAATCCTATCGAGGTTGGTTCAAGCTCAAGACACATTTGTCCTTTTCTTTGCAAATATCTTAAAGATAGATCTTTCCAAATCTGGTTTAGCTTAAATGATTGGCCACAACTACACATGTAACAGGACCATATCCCGTTCACTAATGGAAATCGTCACCCCTAAAAATTATCCAATTTTGTTGAAATTTCGCATTCATTTATCGTTTATATTTCTGATAATGGAGGCGTAAGCAAAGTCTGATGAAAATCACGTCTTTTGGAAAAATGAAACATCCTAATATATATATTAATTAAATATATATATATATATATATATAAGAGAGAGAGAGAGACTTATATTTGATTTCTTACAAAAGCGTTTTAAAAGAAGTAAGTATTAATTATATGCTTGACAGAAATTATACTTTCCTACCGCTGAAAAGATTACTTACAAAAGTCCATTTGGAACTCTCATTCCCATAAGGGAAAAAATGGTTCAAGTTTTTTTCCATCTATCTGAAAGCTTCTTACTATTTATTTATGTGTCAAAATAAGCCTTTTAATTCAGCCTGACATAAGTAAAAAATTTTATTTAAACTTTCCAATAACTACTAATATTTAATATTTTGGTACATAATTCACATAAATAACTACATGTTTTCGCTTTATCGTATCCAGAAAGTTTTTCCCACAAGCAAAAAAAATATTGTAATATGAATTTAAAGATTTGTTATTTATGCCTGGACTTCGTTTTGAATGCTGTAAGCACTAGACGGGAAATAATGTTATACAAAGTAATTCATAAATGCTCTTAGAATTGTAAGTTTTCATTTATTTTTAATATTGTTCAACAATCTATTTTACATCTATAATCCATTTAATGTTAAAAGACAGAAATGTAAGAGAGAAATATATTTTCAACTCATCTATTATTGAAAAGAAAATTACTAGTGATTCGTTTTGAATTATTTATGAAAGAAATGGTATTCTAAATTATTAGTACTAGACTTCTGAAGTACTACTCTTGATTTGAAAAAAAAGGACGCATTTAAATGTATAATATTTAAATATTGTATCTTCAATTCTTCTTTCAGTCTTTTCTCTTATTACTTTCATCTCGTGGATTATTAGAATATCATTACATTATTTAACGTTAGCACATATTTTGCACAAGGAAAACATATTACCATTACATAACCTTAAAAAGGAAACACTGTTAGATAATTTTCCTATTAAAAGTTGAACGTATCGTATTAAAAGTTGAAATTAATAGCATTTTCGGTTCACATCAGTAAATAACGTATTTGATTGGTATCAGTGTAGTAGCAGTTGCTTTTACAAGCAACGTCTAAAAAAGAAGTTATAATTACAATGATATTTGCGTGTTATTAAATCTTTATTATGAACCAATTGATTGTTTTACAAAAGTAATTACAAATAAATAATTGTTATCGTTTCGAATATAATAAAGATTTATTAAAGACTCATTTTTATTCTTAATAGTAAAACATATTGTACGCTATTTGATATTTTTGTTACTGGAAACATTCATTCTTTATTTAATTACGTCAGTGTAAGCTCCCTATTTATTTGCGTCAACTTCTTCACGCAATTTAGTTTAGATTCTTACAATTGCAGTCAAGCTTCCCCCTTTAGACATCTCAAAGCATTGTGCCGTAAATAATGACGTATTTGTCATGAACAGTATCCACAAAAAAGTCAGATTTTTTTTATTTTTTTTGCCGAAGAGTAAGCTGCAGTTAAACAGACAAGGTACGAGACGGATACAAAGCCAACTATATTAGATAGAAATTATCTGGAGCTTTTAAACATTCCAGATGGGTGACAGATTATTGATAAAACTTTATTTTTAACCGAATTCACAAGGGAAGGATGTTATACATTCGTACTGCATGTAAGTCGTTTTTTTCTTTTTTGTTAGTTTGTCACCGGATGAACCGATTTTCATGATTTTTTTTAATCGAGCGAGGGTGTTTTCCCATAGGCCCCGTACCTTTGTTTGACCACATTCGACAATTAGAAAAAAAGTTATGGGCAGAAATGTGGTCATTTCTTTGTTTTTTCATCCCTAACTTTTTACTAAATGAGCCGAATTTGATGATTTTTTTTAATCGCTGGAGGATCGTCTAACTCAAATATCGCACATCAATTTGACTACATTTGTTTTTTTAGAAAAAACGTTATGGGTGAAAAATAGGTATTTTTTTATTTTAATTAGAAGGGTTTGGTTTGATTTTTCTTTGTTGGTAAATGGGTAATAAACATGAAACTCATTGTTAAAAAAGATTTTGTTGCCATTAAGCTGTTATATTAAGAGCAATTATTACCAGAGTTTTAGTGAAGGCTTCTCTGAAGATCAAATCCAATCAGTTTGTTTGCTCTATAGTGACCTTTTAAAATAGATTTCAAAACAGAATTTAACATACAAACGGTTAGTTTTTAGTGCCATTCCCTCAAAGATAGTTTCCCTTTTGATATGGATAATTTTAAAATAGAGTATTTATATAATAATGTATTTATACTTTTAAAAAGAATAAAACAAAATTTTTTTTAGAAAAAATGGAACCGACTTCAAATTATAAATTGCTCTAAAAAGTGAAAAATGAATTAATGCTTTAAACAACATTGATACCACTTTTAAACTTAATTTTTGAAGTCGGTGCAAAATTATGACAGTCTACACTGTTAGAAATTTCTTCATGAAATTACGGTTAACTATCCGGCAGCAGTCTGTCCATCTAATTAACCGTTAAATTTACGGTTTGGAACATGCTTGTAACTTTACGGGTTTTCTACCATTTCCAATTAGCTTGGTTAAAAGCCGTAAATATAAAAGTTAACGGTTTCATCATCATTTATAACTAGTATGGTTTCAAAACCGTAAATGTAAGTTTTCACGGTGTTTGAACCATTTACAATTTGATTAGTAGCACTTATGATAACATACTGCATACTAAAGTAATTAAGTATATGCGTAGAATCCATTCATAGCTATTATGTTGCGGCGGACGACGAGGTGCGAGGACACAGTGGTGCCGGAGGTCTGCCGGAGACGGGGAAAAAACCGCGGATCTCCACGGTGGAAAGCCAGTAGTTCCATGCTTTGCCAAGATGTACGTAATGTCGAGAACAGAAGTCGGCTTATGAAAGCGTCGAATCATTCCGCCACAATATGTAAAAAAATTACAATTGAATTTATTAGATTGAAACATTGAACAAGGGTTATAGTTGATGTCCAATATTTTGAGAAGTTTATTTTAGCCTGAGAAAGATAAAAATGCAATATCAAAAAATAATTAAATGAGTTATGCTTCCTCAAATATTTTTTATGACTTTTACTAACTTCATCTTCTCTTTATTTCCTCTCTTCAGATAAAAAAGGAACTATTCAATATCATGTGATGGAATTCTAATCTTCACACTTCTTCGTTCCCCAACCAAGGAGACGCCCGATTCTTATTGACTACGAGACCTAGGTGGCGCTCGTAAATTACTGTTAGTTAAACGTTTTTTAGGAGAAACAGAGAATAAAAGATTTTTTTTTTCACAATCAGCGGTTTGTGTGCTATCTTTTTAATAGTTATTTGACTGTTGTAATTAAATATGGTAGAATAACAATAAAATAAATTCAAGCACTTAAAAGCAAAGGGATGTAAGGGACCAAAATGAAAATTTTGAGATAGCTAGTGCAAATGATAAATTGAACAACCTTCTGTTGTGTGAGAAAGAGATTTTAGTGGTAGCTTTGACAGATTCTTCAAAAAAGCGTGGTTTCAAAAAAATACTAAATAAAAGCTGCATTCCGTTTGATGGCAAAGGGATGGAAGTGCACTTACATCCGTTTGCCTCTAAATAAATTTATTTGATTTTTTTCAGTTAGTTTAAATACGCAATGCAGACGATCTATTTACGAAACTTAAAGCGGAGAAGAAGAATAATAATAAAAACAAGGGTTAAATCGTCTGCAGATTTTATTTTGTTTTCGACAATTTGTTTAATGGCAATGATTTTTATATGTTGATAAATATAATTATCCGAAATTTATATTATGCAGTTTGTAATAAAGTGTATATTACTAGTAAATTATCTTTATTACTGCGTAAATTAGCAAAATGAACAAGACACGTTTTTCAATTAGTGGCAAAGTGGTGTAAGTTAACTAGTTGGAAGCAAAGACGTGTAAGTAAAAATAAGCTATTTAATAAAAAATCCTACGCCAAATCTAATCATCAGAAACACTTCATACTTAAACTAACACATACATATAGGACTCGAAAATTAACACACATTTTTACATTAAGAACTTCTAGAATTTAGTATAGGAATTAAACTTCAAAAGAGTTTTACTCAAAATTATACTTAAGTCAATTACATCCCTTTGCTTCTCACCGCCTCAACTGTTATATTACTATTTTTCGAAGAACATTTTTAACAGTGTAATTATCATTACACCATGCGTTATTTTTCATTGAAACTGTTTCAAATTCTAGGCCATTTATATTTGTAATTGATTCATGGTGACAAATGTAATCATGAATCAAAACCCATCATAATTTTGCACCGACTTCAAAAATTATGTTTAAAAGTCGTATCGATGTTGTTTAAAGAATTAATTAATTTCTCACGTTATAGAGCAATTTATAATTAGAAATCGGTTCTATTTTTTTCTAAAAATTATTTCATTAGCAATGAGTTTGTCTTGACTCGATAAGAATATCAAGCACTGCAAAATATTCATTGCAAAGATTTATATAAAAATTTATCGCCCTGCTCTTTCAGTCGTGAATGCCTTAGTCCAGCATTTTAACTTCTTAAAGGAATTTGATATTTATTGAGACATAAGTGAAAAGATTTTCCTGGTAAAAACGAGAAAAATGTGTGATTACTTCTGTTATGTTACCGAAAAAATCCATTTTATGATGTGGCATTTTTTATCGAGGAAAGAGCACAGATTGGCAAAGAATTTTGAGAAAAAGATTCAACTAAATGGGTTAATATTATATCTAAAATTGTATCTAAATGTTTAGATATTATATTTGAGTAATATAAATGTATATACAAAGAATTGCATAACTTTGCATCAAAAAATGCATTTATGTTTTCTAGCTGCTTTAAAATATCTTCCACTTTTACCAGCTATCGTGAAATCTAGGCTACTCTTTCTGATTTTCGCTATGGCCGTACGAAAGTAAAAAAATTACAGTTGTTAAAGACTATGCAGAATACGCTATAAGACTTATTGAGAAATATTATTATAGTATAACCCAAGATGAAGTGCAAAAGCAGTGTTTATTACAAGTCATATAAGACTATAGGATCTATATCGCTCAGGAAAATCCTTACCGATAGAATAACACCTTTTCTTCTGTAATTACATTCAGTTATAACTCGTTTTTACTTGCTAAGTCTTTCTAGGCTTTATTTTTTAGTTCTTACTTCTAAACAATTGTTTTAAAGTTAAAGTTAATCAATTCAATATTATTGTGTAAAATCTCAGCATTTAGGAAAGCATATGTGATAATTTACAGATGTATTTTTCAGAGTTTGCGAATGTATTTCAACTTTCAGTTTCGTTGCGGCACGTGTTAATTTTTTTAAATTTTACCGTTTATTATTACCAAAAAATGAAAAGAAATGGGGGCGACAGCTGCAAAAATAAAAAATTTAGATTTTTGAAGGATTGTATAATGTTATTTGTAATTTGTAAATATGTATACTTTTTTTCCAAAAGCACGTTTGATTTTTTTTTAAATTTTAGCTAAGGTATCTTAATGTATCCACCGCAGCCGCTTCTAGGCACTCGATATTAGCGATAAGCGGTATATCCAACAATGTAAATATGACAGCAAAATAGTCAAAAATATTTATCAATAAGTAGATATTTAGATATATAGCTAATTGTAATAAGAATGTAAATAAAGCATAAGCGCTATTGTTAGAATAACCATACAGGAAAGATTTCTAAAGCCTAAATCGCTACGATTCCCTGGATAATGCATTTTATTCACCAGCTTCTTAAAGCATTATAACTGCTATCGGGCTGAGATCGGTACTGAAAATGGAGATATTATGCATTTGAGCATAGATAATTAGTTAAAATGAAGAAACTAATTTAAAGTTTCAGTATAAAGGATTGCGCTTCCTAAATTAGATATATTTTTCGGGAGGAAATCTACTTGGAAAACCCCTGAGCGTTCTTTTCAAATGCATTCAAGCTTAATTATCACAGCATAAATAACTGACAAAATAAACTAGTTTAAAAATCAATTCAAAGTGCCGAGTTTTTAAGTATTTAGTTCCTTCATGGGCAGAAACTAATGGTAGTATTTTGAAGAGCGTAAAACTTATGCTTCCATATTTTAATAAACTCTTTATAATGCAACGACATGCGTACTATAATTCAGGAATAACTTTTCACCTTTTTACTGTTTATAAATTTTATTTTCATTAATTTATAAATGGTGTTATTTATTATCTGCTAAAACAACATAGTGTTTTATGTAACTGTATTCGATATTTCATGACAGTTACTCCAGAAAATCAACTGATGAGAACTAGAGGTATGAATGAAAAAATAATTATAAATAATATAATTCGAAGCATTTTGATAATGCTAAATTTTTTATGTTAATATATTACGTGAAATCAGGTTTGTTTAACTCCAGACATACTTGCTCTTGACTATGAAATTATGCTAAAAATACAAGTTAAATAAATAATATAGGCTCAATGTCAGCATTGATAATGAAATCTGTTCTTCGTCACTCTAAATTTTATATTATTATGACAGCATTGTCATAGTATTCTTAAGTAGGGGAAGACACCTGTATTGGAATCCATAAGATTAAGAGGCATGTGAATCGTAACAACAAAATCAAAAGTGTACACTTTTAGGAACAGACTTAGGTGCAAAAATATTCTTGAAATAGGAAAACAATGTTTTAAATAATAATTTTTCATAAAATTTCAAAAATTCCAAATCAGGAATATATATGTGAGTATAATGAACGACGAGCTTCTTAAATTGGATTAACATTGAAAATTACAGAAAAATATATTTTAAAAAATACTATTTACTTTTATTACAAACATCAAATATTTCGTTTTTATCTCTCGACACATATTGAGAGTCTTCATGGACTGTTGACAACAGTACATTACAACAGTACATGCAAATAACAATCTTTTTTTTAACATTTGTAAACGGCACAATGCATTTTATTTAATTTTTCTGATGAAATTAGAGTGTAACTTTCATCCTTTCATCATATGATGTCAGACCTTTTTAGAGCATTCTCTATTTTCTAGATTATTTCTAATCCTTACAATAAAACAAATGAAACAACCCAACAATGAGTACCTTTTTGAGATCCCCGGAGGTTACGTTTGGTGTATGACGACTTGGACTGAACTTGGACTTCGCTTTTGATTCTGATTTACATGTTGACGCTCTCATACTAGAATTGACTTTTTGACGAACAGTTTTCTCCCAGAATTTTGTATTGTTTTTTTACTGTTTCTTTTTTTTCTTTACAGATTTAGACGATTATTTTGTTTTCCACGGGTCTTGGAGGCCCAAGAGTCATCAGGATGGACGAGTGTGGAGGAGGGAAACACCTCAACCCTTCTCTACAATCTGATGACGAGCGCCTTCACAGAGAGAACGCCGGAGAGAGGTTAGAGACGAGAAAGCATAGACGTGCAGCTTTCCACTTAGATGTAACCCTAACTCGAGAAGTATTTTCAACCACCTTGACGCAACCGTAATGTTTATTTGTTTCTATATGTTAATGTGAATGTTTTAAATGTCCTGTCTTCGTCAATAAACCTGTGTTCGTCTTAAAACACTGATTGATCCTTGGATAACGGAAGGGACTACACCCAGCATATATGTATGTATATATAATGAAATTAATCTTTTATGAATTTTCTTTTTAAAACTAATTTATTTCAATAAGTTTTACTAGCCCAATTTCAAATTATGACATTCGCATTTAATAACAGAATAAGTTGTTAAGTTTTTTCCTTGGTCAAAAATGTATGCTCGTAGCTTCATTACTTCTTCTTGTACCATAACAAAGCTAATATATCGAAACAAAACTATTCAAATCATGATTCACTCAAAATACCGTTGCGGTAAAAGTTTTATCACCTTAAATTTCCTTTCTCCCTCTCTCTCTCTCTAACATTTTCTATTTCAAGAGTCGAAACTCGACGTACTGCTGCCGTAACAGGTTAAAATCAGCCTCCACTGAGTACGACTTTGGAGAAAAGTAAGAATTTACTTCCCTCATAAATGGGCAAGGCAGAGTCTCGAATAGGCTGGAATGAAACTTTCCAATTCTTATCTTTCAAGTAGAAAATAAAAGACAATTGGAAATTCTGAGATTTGTTGCTCCGTTTCTTTAGAACAAATCGAAGCATCATCATCTTTCTCTCCCCCCCCCCCATTTTAGAATTCTTTCTTAAATAAAATTTATCATTCTTCTAGCATTAGATTCTTTTCAACAAATAGGCTGAAATACAATGATGTAGCTTTTCTATAGTTTATTCAGTGTTGCGATACTTGGGTTTTGCGTATGTTATGAAATATATTTAAGTGTTTAGAGCTTAAACATACTTTCTGCATTGATTTGTACTAGAAATACATTAGTTAAATTATTATATATGTATCATATTTAAATCAACTTCAAACGCGCATTCTAAAAAATACTTAACGTAAACTGGATAATGAATTTGGTACCTCAAACCAAAAAACGTTGAAGACTGTACAAATCTGATAATTAACGCAAGAAGTGAGTTTTATTAAAAATGCGTAATACAAAAGAGTTTCTAACAAGACATATTAACCTATGCTTTTTATTCATATTGAATGAAACAATATCTAGCCTTATTCATTGTTAAAAAACATTAAATTATGTAAAATAGATTAAAACTTTTCATTTTTCGACATAATAAATAACTGATGTAAAAAAATAACTGTGCTTCCAAGCAGAACAAAATCGACAATTTTAATATCACAAAAATACTTATTTTTATTCTTTCGTAGTTGTCGTTAGATATAGATCTTTGATCGCTTCGCAGATTTTGGTCACGCTCATGTGCAAAACTTTTTCAACGTATAAAACTTGCTTCCGCCTAAAGCACTACATTGTTGCCTTCCGTTCCAATTTCAGACTCCTTACAGACCAAAACTTCTCTGATGCATATTTATGAGTCGAATTTTCCAATGCAGCACATTTTTCACTTTAGGGCATATTCCTAATTAATAAGAATTTCGCTTTTTTTATTACTATTAAAAATATATAAAAAATTTTCCCTGGTGCCGAAAAAAATTTAATTAAAATACCAGGTTTAAACTTTCTGGTATAATGCTTGCTATTGTGCTAAATAACTTAAATTCCTTATTAAAATCCACAAAGCATTCTTTAAACCTTGAAAATTGCCTTCACTAAGGAAACGTTCTTTTCTTTTGTATTCTTCAACTAGATCTGGTAAAAGTTTATTTTAAGAAGAATGAAATTGAGAATGCAACATTTTTTTTTAAATTCATGTATTTATTTATTTATTATAGATTGTAAAAATCTTTCATTTAAAAGAGTCAATTATATTATGCGACAATGTCGTACGTTGGTACAATTTTGTGAGGAAAAAAAATGTTACCTTAGCACAAAATGTACAAAGTTATCTAATGCGCATAATGCAGATACGTCGTCTCAACGTACAGTGGTAAAGTGCAGTGACGATCTTTTCAGTCCTATATTTCAACAGGATAACTATGATAATATACTCCCATTAAAAGTTGAATCCAAGTTCACAAGCATAGGAGTCACTTTCTTAACAATAAAGAAACATGTTTCCTTAGATAATTTTAGCAATGCATATGAGATGTTCATACTTTATTTAGGAAAGGCAAAAGATATATATATATATATATATTCATATATATATATACTAGCTAATGTACCCGGCGTTGCACGGCTTTTAAATGCAAGGTGTTAATCCTAAGAGTATAAAATAATAAGGAAAAGAAGTAAACCAGCTCTATTCTACCTGTATGGCTTAAAAACCATAACATTACAGCTCTATACAACTTTTTTTTAGGTTAGCGATCAAGCGTTCATTTAAATACACACTTGTGGGCGCTGATTTTTGGGTGGTAAATGTTTTGTCAATTCTGGGCTGTAAAGCACAGCATTAATTCGCAACTATACACAACGGTCGTTTCCAAAGAATAAATAACATTTTTAATTTTTAATTTACGTTTCATTATTTACAAATAGTGATTGACGGTGTGGCTCTATAGTTATAGATGAAATTGAGAGGAAATCAGTGTTGGCGGGATAGCTTAAGTGGTAGAGCATTCGGCGCATAACTGTCGCACTGGGTTCGTGTCCCAGTCCGAACTAATCGATCTTTACTCAATTAATGTTAATACTCTATTTACAGAACTTTATCGAAACTCCTTTTGAATACACGGTTCTGTAGGATACAATTGTTATGCTATCACATAGGAACAGTGCCTTTTCCCGGGATAAACTGTAGCCTATGTCATTCTCTGACCCCTAACTACCACTATGCAAAAAAATATGTCGATCTCTTGCTCTACAAAAAAACAAAAACAGTTCTATCCCACTGGAACCGTAATTGTTTTCTGGATAAAAAGTATTAACCGAGTAAAAGTCAATTAGCCCGGACTCGAACCCAGATGTCTCAGTTACGCGTTGAGTGCCCTAACACTTAAGCTACGAGGCCGATACCGGTTTCATTTTCAATTTCATTTATAACTATTGCGTCACATCGTCTATCTTACGGCAATACACAATTTTTATATAATGATTAAATAAACAATTTAAATTGGACCGCGTTGTAAATCTAAACCATTCTCGAATCCACCTGAAGACACACAAAAAATTTCATTAAAATTGGTCCAGCCGTATAGGAGGAGTTCAGTGACATACACACGCACAGAAGAATTATATATATAAAGATAGAAAATGAACTTTTAATCCTACCTTACGAAGTTTTTCAAATATTTTCAAAGTTAATGTTTTTAGAATCATCATAGCCTGAAGATTAAAATGGTATATTTGTTTTAAAATTTGGTCAATATGCGATGATTTTAGCGCAGTTTTTGGGCAAATTTGTGTGTCTTACAAACTGTGGAATTTTAATTACTAAATATGAAAATAATGTTTTTAAGCTTATATTTTTAGAATTAGTATACCCTGAGTAGTGTTGTTTCCTTTTTATTTTAAAAAATAAAGCGGATGCGAGCATAGATAAACGAAAATCGCAAATATTTTCCCATATCTCTGCTTGCAAGCAGTGGACGGGATCCGTCCGCCAGTGCGTTGGGGGGAAAACTGCAATGTTGGCGTAGCAAAAATCATTGAAAAATTAAAAAATTAATAAACAAGGAACTACTTGTTGGATTTGACCGAACTGTAATTCTAAATCATCCTCGAATCCACCTGAAGACACACAAAAAATTTCATTAAAATCTGTCCAGCCGTTTAGGAGGAGTTCAATTACATACATACGCACAGAAGAATTATATATATAAAGATATATATATATATATATATATATATATTCTTGCTAATAGACTGAAGGAAAGCACTGCTCTGAAGGTGTAGTTAAGAAATTTAAGAATAAGAAGTTAAAATTAAGAAAATAAATAGAAAAATAAGAACTAATTTTTCTTCCCCTTAATTATATCACACGAATGAGGAGGGAGGATCTTATGGTCTACATTCAAATAGCTGTGTTGCGGGAGGACAACAATTTCTCGTTATTAACCCATCACTTTTAAGTGAAATACACTTTGCATTAGAGAAGTTATGTTACTTAAAAATAAACTTTTTTCCCCCTCTCTTTTGTCCTCTTAGAGAGAGAATGTCCTTTCCCTGTTCTAAGAGACAGCTTCCTAAAAAATGAGGCAAAATATTTGACACGGATAAATGTGATTGTTGTTTACTGAAAAAAAAAACCGAAAATTCGTATTTTCTGATTGTTGTCCAAATATTGCTGAAAAATGAAGTGATGTAATTGCGAGGTTTTTAATTACTCGATAGGTGTCTCTGGTTTTGAAAATGTTCTTAGTGGAATTTCCGCACTTAGTGGAGTACTAAATACTTAAGTGTTCAGAAAAAATCTTAACACAAAATAAAGGAACTAATTTTGTATAAATCGTTATGTATGAAAAAATATGAATGAAGTGAAATTATCGAAAACATTATTTACATAAATTTAATATTCCACACATAAAAAGGAATAGTGAATATACATCACTAATCTACATCCAATATGTACCATGCATTTATACTTACCGTAACTCCAGCATATAAGCTCATTTCTCGCCATTAACTATCTTCAAGCCTTATGAAAGCTATTAAACTTGGAAATATCCATGATAGGCTTGTTTAATTTGTAGTAAAACCACTACGTGGCTGTTTTAGTGCAAAACATAGTTTTCTAAAAGCTAATACTAAATACGCTATTCGTTAGATATTCCGTGTTGATGGAATTTTAGGGATTAACTCTTGCGATGTTAAAAGTGGGTTATACAATCATTTATTTTATACCTTATGCATATGGAAATTTATTTTACATTTTAGTTGAGAATTGTTTGTTATATCTAATGAAATAATCGTGCTTTGTGAATGCTACTATTTATTGAAATTAAAAACTCGGAAACTGCCCAGCAGAAATAATTTTTAAATAATGTTGTAGGAATATTTTACTTTTTAAACGGTGTTTCCCTTCGTTTTGAATTTATATATAGAGATACAGTTAATGTTCGGTTAATCTGTTAAAGGCATTCAATTTAAAAAACATTTTCTACATAATAAGTGTAGTGAAATATTATTTCCCTTTAAAAGAACTAATAATAAAATGACACCAAAAAAATAGAGTTAGAAAAGCACAAATGAATACTGAATTATAGTTAGAATAGCATAAATGAATAATAATCTACATCTACAATAGCACAAGTGAATACTAATCTACAGTTAGAATAGTTCGTTAATCAAGTCTTTCATTGGCATGATATGTCGCTTATTTTACATAAGAGTACAGGTTTACATGACAGGCGTTTCCTTTGTCACACAGATTAACCCTTCAGAACTCGTGCCGAGAACAAAATACCCTCACCAAAAAGAAAAAAAAGTATATATGGCATTCTACTTCTTAGGCGAAGTTGCTGCTCTGTCTAACTTAGCTAAGTAACATTCTCTTGCTGTCCCGATGTGTCTCGAAATCATTAAGTCTGTGACTGTCGCCAGGGGCGTTTGCTAGTCTGAGTAGTCAAGTGTGAGGGTTTTTCTTATTGTCAGAGTTCTAGTGATTTTTTTTTTTTTTTTTGAATGCTGGTGTTCTTCTCATCAAGCGAGTGCTCTTGTGATTTACCGAAAACTATTTTTATTGTTAAAATTATTACTTTGTTTCATCAAATATTAAACCAGGTATGTATCTAAAAGGACAAAAATTAATTATTTAATCAATTACATAGATTATTTATTGAATTATTGAAATTCTGTTGTACTGAAAAATAGTTTTTATTTTCTAGGATGACTTCACGGCTTTGTTGGTTCAAAAAGATCTGGCTAAAAATGCTTATCGTAAAACTTATGAAATACGTATATGCATACTAGTTTTCAAAAACAATTTTTACTTAGTTTGTATAAGGAACATTTCTCACCCCACAAACGAAAAATTCCTAAGTTGCTTGTCATAATATTTCATTAAAACAGTACACGTATAAAATATGTTTTGAATAATCTTATTTTTTTATGTAACAATGCGTGTTTAGAATAAATAAAAATAATTTTTAGTTCAAAATAATTCATTTACTATTATTTTTTGAGGGAATTAGGTGGAGTGAGACAAATTCTTACTCACGAGTTCTCTCTCAGGTTACTTATTTTGACGCGAGTTCTGAAAGGTTAAGTATATTTTTATACTTTAAGCTGAAAAAAATGAAATTATACGGATTTCTTAAAAATTAAGAATAAAACGGAAAGATTTCCTATATTTCTACGTTTGGGAAAATCTTGTGTCGTGTTTTAATCATTCAGCAAATTTACTAACATCTCCCGATTTTTGTCTTTAAATGATTTTTGATTTTAGTTTCAATAGTAAAACTAATGGTGCGGCAACAAATCACTATTTTCTTCCCTCGTGAGCATATAATAAGGAAGTTAATACCAATTTCAACATTTTAAACACATATTTGCCTAAAATAATTATATATTATTACCTCATGCAGCTATCTTTAACAATGCATAATATTGAAGCTACTTAAATAAGCAACTTCTTTATGTACTGAAATCCAAACGGTTACATTGAATTCAGTTAAAATTTGTTTCTATATTGATAAATATTTTATCATATTATTCTTCGCAGAAGTTAATAAAATTCAAAATGATTTTCAAAGTGTTGTAAATGTTGAAAGTCTAGCCTCATATTATGTGCCATGGAAAAAAATACATGTTACCCTCAGAATACGAAATGCATTTGGACCAGACATAAATTCGTTTACGCTTTAGTTAGTGTATTCCCTTAGATCGTGATATGAATAAGAAAATGTGGTAATGAAAACTGTAAAGTATAAACTTTCCGAAAATGAGCTGGAAAAATAATACGATTAAAATAATCGCAGAAAGCAGGAAAATATAATGTTCGCCGTAATTTAATCTGTATATGCTAATTTTAAAATGTTCGCCTTATTAAGAACGAAAGCATTTGTGACCTCAGTTTTTTTGAGGAATAAGCAAGTTTTCCTCGGTCTAATTTTAAATATTAAAGAATTTAAAAATTATTGTAAAGCGATTCCGATATAAAATACTAAAAACGAATGTGTGTGTTTTCTAAAAATTCTAAATAAAATAAACGTATCTTTAAATATGTACGTTAGAAATTTAAAGGTTTGACCGATAAGAAAGAAATATTTTTTTTTTACTAATAAGTTCGTTTATGTCATAAAAGAGGAGAAATAGTGGACCAGTCGGTAAAAGCTCGGTAAAACTATCTAAAATTAATTCTGTGTTGTTTTGAATACAAATAAAACAGAATTTCACGCACAAGTCCTATAGAAAGGACAGGTTTCAATGTAAGTATTAGCATTATTTTACTAATTATTTAACTCAAAGAAATACTACTGTTTAATGAAGTTTTACATTGATGAAAATAGTTTTCTGAAGATTTTTAAAAAGTTATAAAAGTTAATATTTTTATTTTATGGATTTTTTTACATACCTATTTATAGATCTATTTCGGCTCCCGCAGAATACCGAAAGTGAAGCAACACCGACTTAGGTCAGTGTTTAGGAGGATGACAACCTCTCGCGGTTGGTTCCTGTGGACCGTGTACGCTTAAGGGAGCTGGTGCACGTTAAATAGGTCAGGGCTCCAAAGTCCTCCAAGTGAAAAGATACCTCTGGGGGTGCCAATCCCAGGCGTCGGTCTCTCATCTGGGATCTGATTCAAAATTAAGAGGGCACAAAATTTTAGGTCAAGTCAGTCTTCAGCCCTCGTGGTTCCTCGCTCTAAAATAAAGCTGCATATCACCCTGAGCCAGGGGATTATTGATCTTCTGGGACATGGTAGTAGGCTTTCCTATATACCAGGGGGGATTAGTAACAACAAGACGAGATATTTTATTCAAACGTTTCAGATAAATATACTTACAGTTATATGCGGACAGTTAAAATCGTGAATATGCACATGAATATATAATATATGTGCAGAACGTTATGGTAGAAAGTTTATTTTTGTCAGAAAAACATCAGAGCGAGTGCATTTGTGTCTTAGAAGTTCAAAAGTTGAGTTTTATACTTTCCTTTCCAATTTCAAAATGCTGAATTACAGTTTTCACGTGTAGTTTAATTTAAGGTTCAATGGCACACGATTTCATTTCAATTAATGGAGTAGGGTAGAAGGGGGATAGTGTGAGCAATTTTCGTAAATTGTGCCAAACATGTATGTACTAAACATACATTTTTTCACGCATCAAGTATTTTTTACAAGAATTTGGATTTGTACCTTTAATTTGTCTGATAAATGAAATTATTCTGCTGTATAGTTTTATCGCAATGCATTTAGAAAAAAGTTATCTTTGTCTATACTAGCCCTATGTGGTGGGGATAGTACAATATAATACAGCTCTAAAAAAAGTTGATACAAAATCTTATTAAAATTAATTTCCACCTCAACCGCATGTTCTATAGCACTTAATCTTAATAAAGTATATCTTAAATGGTAATGTACCTAATATGTCTTTGTTATAAAATCCCAGTTGGGTGTGTAGGAAATAAGCTTCTAAGACAAGCTTAAGTATATTACAAAATTACCAAAAAAAAGGGTCGGAAAAAAAGGGAAAAACCGGTAATTTAAAATGTACAAATAAAAATATTGGAATTTATTTTCCTAATTTTTATTTGTGTCAATTGATAAATAACCTTGCAATCGGTTTTAAATCTGAAACCTATTTTTAAGAATACATTTTTAGTGAAACATAATAATAATGTGTGTTAACATCTTTGCTTACACATTTAGAAAACTACGTAATACGCTGTCTGCCTTCTTGAACAATATCTGAAATGCGAAGGAATATGATAAAGATACTCATCAAAATGTTGTCCCATTAACGTAAGCACTAGAGTCTCTTTTGCAACTTACGGGTTCATACTTTTCGAATTAAAAACAATGTAATGGAAAAAAAACCTAATTCATCTTAACAATACCAAACAAGAGTCATATATAAAGTTACCGGCGTGAAACATTTAAATTAGACGACAGTATTTATGAAAAAATATATAAATACAGCCGTAAGAAGAATTTTGCTTTCGGGAAAACAACTTAGTGGATTTTTTTTTTTTAAACATTGATTGTTGTAGTACTTATGCTGTAATACATCATTGATTGTTGCAGTTAGTTTTAAAAAATTACTTTTCTGATAAAACCCCGGCTAAAAGTGAAATGTCTATTCAGTTTGGTGCCAAAAATCAGCAAATAGTTTAAATTTAGTTCAAAATATCCTTCTGAGTGCATGATATCATTTGTTAATTTCTGCACTTCAACTTATGTATATAATAAGCTTTAGGAATTGTTCACAACTGATAGTAAAAAAACAAAACCCTTTAACGATCATATCAGTATTTTCGGTATTGGAGTAAACAACAAATATTTTTCCAATAAAAGTTTATTATTTTCTCTCAACCGCTTATGACATTCATCTTGTTTCTCAAAAATATTATTTTAAATATTTTATGCATTTCACATTCAACATTATTCAGATAAAGGAAATGATAATTCTAAAGGAATTGTAAATGTAGGCTAAGCTTGAAACGGTAAGTTTGCATCCACGAAATTGAAAATTATCCACGGGAAAGTTCTTGGAAGCATCAACGAAGATACGTATTTTCTGAGTAAGAGCCTAAAAAACGCAATTTACAAACTCAGATAGAAGTTTGATCAGTTCTCCAAAATCAGTACTTTAAACTCTTAAAGTAATGTTAAAAAATTCAAATGAAATGCGTAAGCACAAATATTTATCTTCTCCCAAAAGATATTTCCAAAGTCATATACATTTATCAATGAGGTTGTTCAGACCTTCGCATAGTGACATTTTCTTCCTTCTCTCGAATCATTTCAATAAAAGAGCACGTATTCCTAGATTGAACAATATTTTAAATGCATTTATGCAGTTTTTAAATCTTTATACAAAATATGTAGTTCTGGATGTATTTGGCGAGTTGTAGGGGTCTCTCTTAAATACGCCCTTAATATATGTATATAGTATTGCTCGCATATTGTAATTCTATTGTTTTTATACGTAAAAAATAAAAACAAATTATCCAGGTAAAGTAAACCAGTTTATAGAAATCAATGCATTTAGCATCATAATGCACTACGTTATTTTCGAGAAAAATATCTTAATTGCGAAGAATATAATTTAAGAAAAAAATGAAATAAACACATAAAGTTTTCCATGTACCACCAGGTATCGCAAGGGTTTTTCAGGAATAAGTATGCAACACGTGATAAAACGAACGAACAATAAAAATAATTAAAACGAAAATAAGAGCGGATTACAGATATTAACAATATATTTACAAAATAAGTTCAAAGGCACTTGACTCAGAAATAAACTGGCACAAATTTATAGGTCACTAAAAATTAATATCTTTAAATACTAAATTGAAAATAATTTTTTCGCTGATGAATTTACAACGCTTAAATGACCATGGTCAACATCCTCATTGAGAGGGAAGTGCAAGTCACAGGGTGCCGCTGCCACACACACACACACATGCAAGTTAAATCTACTTAGAGACAACTTTTGAAGATTCCATGTCCAGCGAAAAACTGAGTCATTTGATAATTTAAAAAAGTGATGGCGTGATAGTCTCTAATGGAAGATTATTTTATTCCTTTGATGTATTCTTGAATCAAAACAGATTAATTTAGTTATTGCACATTGAAAGCACAAAATGCTAAACGTTCATAAAAAAACGTTGCTAAGTACCGCGTTTGTTATTTTTTTGGAAATGGACACACTGTTAAATCAGAATTCTTATTATTGAGCTAAAAAGGCTCATTTTCAAAAACATCATGTTCTCGGAATAGCTTCGAGGCAAAATGACCTTAATTTGAAAACCCCAGTTCTTATTTTTTTAAGCAACCATTTTCTCAAAAATGATATGGTTATAATCTCATTTTGAGACCACTAAAAAATAAATAAATAAAAGGGGAAAAAAGATTTTTCCTCGTATTTGAGGTATCATTCTATCAGAAGTACAGCAACGTGCAGGAAACGAAAGTGCGTCGTCGTTGAAAACAGCGGTCCGCTGACGACCCTGGGGAATTGAACTCTGATCTTTCTGACTGAAGGCGGAAGCTTCTGCGTTGGGTCAGAGGACAACAAACGGTCAAAAAGACGGATTATATAGCTTCCAAATGTACCAGCTGCTAGTGCAAAAGTACTTCTGTACCAAATTTCTCTGTGTCCCAAATCAGAATAGAGTTGTTTAGCCAAACAGTTTATTCTGTTTCCTTGTTTTTCTGCGCCCGATTCGAATCCAACGAATTAATCATCTTGTATTCTTGCTTCGAAGAGACGACCAAACTGAAAAAAATCTTGAATTGTTCTGACGTTTCGTGTGTTAAATTGTTCCTAAATTTTGACACAAATACTATTGCGCTGAAAAAGTTATTCGTAAAACAAGTCCTGCATTAATTATGAAGGTAAAGTTACTCCATAAATCTTTGCAGTTAAAACTTCGCTTTTATGTAACTATAATTTCTAACTAAGCATCGGTGCTTAAAACTGAGAACGGAGCTTCCTCTTTTTAAGTCACAATTACTTTCAAAAAATAAGCAGGCATATTTTCTCATTTTTAAGCACATCATTTTGAACATTGCATCTGCTACTGAATTAATCCGCCAGCTGTTGAAACTGAATTTATCCCCGAGTTCTTGACCTAAATCAGCGCAAGCATTCTTGTATAGCGGGATTTTTTTGTGTTAAAACACACTTCTTTAGCTAACAGACGGATTCTAGATCGTTGATATACCTATGTGATGCCAGTTAAGTATAAAATTACATTTATCATTATTATTTTCCCTCACAGCACCACTGAATCAGGATCATGTTGCTTATCTTTATTAAATGCAATATCTCTTTGATTCATTCGTCTGTGAATTTTCAGAAAATACTCTGAAAGAGACATAATTCCTTCATGACTCTGCGATCTATATCTTCTTCTTGAGCAGTAATAGTGTTTGTATTTTGAAGCATGAGCAACCTACTGTACTGCAAACAATATGTTTGATCATATAACGTAACGTTTTGATATACTTATTATCTTGAACTCACATTTTACCATGTAGCTATTTCTTTTCAATTTCAATTTCCCCGCCCTTTGTAGATACAACTTTCTTTTTTTTCGTAGCAGAGTGCCGACCTTTCAACCATCTGTAATACTTCATGAATAATTTAACTTTCAAATTCCATATATGGAACTTAGACTATACAAAAGATCAGTATTTTAATTGCATTAATTGAAAGATTCATTTGAATATCGGGCCGACTCCACTTTAAAGTAATGGAGTTCATGCTCATACAAGTCCTTTCTAACATTTTTTTTAAACTGATACACATACAGTTTATTTCTGCTGTCATTAAAGGTAGTATTTAAATGAACTCTAACCAGAAAATATCTAGCAATTAGACTGTAAGGCTGTGTATCTCAAAAGGAACAACAGAGTTCGTCCACGATTCAAGGCTTGGAATTCAAAAAAAAAAAAATTAGCTCTTCATCTTCTTCTGTCATATTATATTAAACAACTTGGTTATTCTGAAGATAGTCAAAACCCTCTACTTAAAAAGAATGTATATAAGCAAAGGCTTAAGTTCATCAGTAGTGCATGATATGGTGCCTAATGTAATCTACTGAAGATTATTGAGACAAATGTGCAAACATGCGGAAAATATGCTTTTAATTTGTATTTCACGTGATGATAGGAATTTCTTCCGTACATCGTTGATTCAGAACTGCATTGACGCAAAAATTGATTTATAACAGCTTATCTTTCAGTAAGGTTTCTGTTAAAATTATTTCTCAGCGTCTTCTACTTCAATTTATATTTCATATTATTTTATTATTTTTCAAAATTTGTAACCTGCGCATTGACTATTCTTACAGTGCAGTAAGAAACCAAGACGCAAGTTTGCAAAGCCTTTTGCTTTTTTCCTTGAAAATCCCTAGCATGTTCCTGTAAATTAGCTACATTTGAAACTTGGAATTAAAGCGAGTATTGGCAGATAAGTGATTTATTTGCTATACGGTTACAATGTATCATTTTTAAAACAAAGTATTTTGCTTCACAAATGTTGAGAAAAAATGCAAACGTATCTTACATAATTTTACTCCTGCTTTACTCGTTTCCATTACTTTCGACAGTTATTGTGTTAATGAACAATTTCGTACAAAATAGTAGAATCTTTATTTTACCCATCCATAAAGTTTTTTATCTTTTTTGTTTTAAAGTAAACGAAATAATTACTTCAAGGAAGTTAAAGATATCTGTTACCTCCAAATTCTCATAAAACAACGGTTAACGCATAGAATATGTTCAAAAATAAGGAAACTTTTACGTGTAATTCTTTACCCGAAGCATGTACTTATAATGTATTGCAGCAATTTCCAAATATCCAAACAATCATTTTCTTAATGGTGAATGTCTCAGAAACTATTTAAAGCCATTTTCTTAACTTTCATGAAATTCCAAAGTTACATAACCGTCAACGTGATTTCTTTTATGTTGGTAGCAAGCCCTTTTCCCGCAAAGTTTATTTCTTCCGAATTTTGCCTTCTTTATTACAATCCCTAACTGAGAATCTTAATGCTATTTTTAACCAAATTTACCTCATAAGTACTGTTTAGTGACGCATGGAATCCTCATGGACGACGCCCCGATGGTTACTGAAGATGTTACTTTTTATTGTTTGTATTGTTTAAAAACAAAACTAGTAGGGTCAGGTGGGGAAAATGGGTCAGTTTTCAGCTATTTTCATATTCGAAGTTTCATAGCAACAAAACCAGAAATATTTCCCATTTCTTTTCAATTGCATGTTAATATTGACTTCCTTTAGAAAAATTTTATGTAATTTTAATATTTATTTTTTAATTATGAAATAGTTTAACTGGGCTTTTAAAATTGTGACCTATTATACCAAATCGTGGGGTAAAATGGGTCATAATGCAAAATAATGCTGAAAACAGTTTATTACTTTGAAATTGGAAAAAATGTGTTAGTGTAACATGTTTAGCAAGATTTTGAATTATGATTACATTGAAATATAAAAATAATATTGCTCTCGATTGTTACATATTGGTTCACATAAGATTTCAACAACATCACTTCTCTTTACCACATCAACATGATCTTTTTTAGGGAAAACATAAAAAAAAATGTTTAAATTTATTTTCAATAAAATAAACAACATACATTGTTTAAATTTAGTAACTTGCTGCAGTTAGGTACAACAGAGTAAATAATAATTTAAAAAAAATTGAATAAAACGATCTAACCCTAACCATGACCCATTTTACCCCATCCAAGAAAATCTGTTCTAAAAAAGAAAATATTTAATATTTTTCTTAACTGCTCAGCTGGAATTGTTCTCCAAAGTTTCTTAGTGAAGTGATCCTTTAAATTTGGGCTGCTATTTGATAAAATATAGATCTTTTCAGAAGTTGGTAAACCATGTGTTAAGCACACCATCATCCAAAGTTAACAAAAAAAATTGTGTTGCCATATTTAAGAACCTAACTTTTTTTAGATTGAAAAATATTGCCAACCCATAGAAAAATAACATTAAAAATGTTGTTTGACAATGTACTTGTAGTTATTATTATTTTAATCTACTTATTATAGAAAGTCATTTCAAATTCGTGTAAACCACCCATGTGCGCAATCTCTCCCGCCCTATAAGGAGAGAAGCGAAAAATAGGTGTCCTCGTTTTATTTCAGCTTCGCTTTATTTTATAGCGTAACGACAAAATAATGATGTAAATGCATGCTGAAGGAATCTGGTCTATAATATTCACCAAAAAAACTAACGCATTCTCTTTTATTATGTTTTCCAATTGTGTGCTAACTCTACCGACTTTATCATAACATCAATTAATGCGCTTTAAATCAAATTCGTTCCCTATCGGTTAAAAGCTTATAATAACTCCTAAAGGAAAGATAGAGGCCGTGATGAGATGGGACAATATATATTCATATTCGTGTGACACAGCTCTGGAGTCTTTGTAATGCTAGTAATCCTACATTTTATCTTTATCCATGTTAATATAATCGGTAAAAATACAGCACTGTAGATTCATGTATAACAAAGAATACGGACCTGGAGTTTTTTGTTTTGATTGTTTTACTATGGACCAAAATTCAATAGTTTGCTTAAAGAGTGCCGTTAAAGGAAATATTCAATATATGCATGTAATAGAAGCATTTAATATGCATACAAAAGCGTAGTAGATGTTCGTAATAAAACTTGAGTTTTGTTCATACCGAGTTTAAGTCTTGCCGTCAGAATTAATTATATTGCTATTCAATATAGAAATCAATAAGGTCTTTATTATATTGTGTGTATAATTATATGTTTATCTTTCTAGGGTAATTCGAGGAGAAATGCCCCAGGTCCTGTATGTATGACAGAATCTTGAAAGACAACACATATTATGTGCATTGTAAACTGAATGCTGCACTGTATGAAATGTATTGGTTTTGTGGCCAAATAATAGAAGATATTGAAATATTTTGTCAAAAGACTTTTTTTTTTTTGACTGAATTGAAATTCGTGGTTTTTTTTTTTGTTTTTTTGTTACTTCAGTTCAAGTAATTATGTGAGTAAGAAAAAATTAGTAATGTAAAAGCAAAGTTGAGTTTATTGAAACATAGCATGGTAAAACCAGATAACCATAATCGCTGTTTTTATAGAAAAGATGTAAAGGGGCATCTCTCCTTACCAAAAATGACAGAGGGCCCAGAATAGAAAAAGGAGGGATGCCCCACTATGAATAATGTGCCTATGATAGATGCCTCAGTATTTTTTAAAAAGATTTTAAAAAATCCATTAGTGCTGTAACTATTATTACTTAATTTATTGTACATAACGTGCTTTTTAACTTATTATATACATATAGTGTTAATTTAATTTATGAACAGTTAATTTACTTTATATGCAGTAAATTAATTAATTTACTGTATATGCAGTGTTACTGAATTTATTTTACATAGACTTAGTTAATTTAAATTATACGTAATGTTGCTTAATGTATTGTATATAAAGTAGGATATCATAACATAATATGAGTTGTGAAACATAAAAACTTAGTTGAATGTATCTTTTTAAATCGTGTCTTCTTGCACTTTGCCAGGTTACTACAGGTTAATAATCATACGATTAACCACTTAATTAACCATGTTATTAAATATACAACACTCGCGTAATTTAAAAAAAGCTTCTTCAGGTAATAATTATTGTGTATGAACATTAAAAACGCTCATTTTACTGCTTTGAGTGCTGAATGAAGACTATTTACAAAAGGAAAAAGTCGGGATGTTGGATTGAAGAAAACAATAGAAACACAATTAAAACAATTAAATCAGGAAATATCGATGATAATCAATACTTGCTAAAAATGCTTTGAAATTTACTATAAAACCACGTAAATTATTGAATGGTTTGAATGCATTCATTGTAAAAATTGGATGAATGAAAGTTTTACTATTCAATATTCATGAAAGAAAATATAAAATAAAAAGTTGAAAGATGCAATTTTGTGTTTATGGTTATATTTTCGAAGCGTTAAGTTAGATTATAACTTAATTTTTACGTTACTTTCAAACTTTAAAGATTAACCTTTATGTTTAGTGTTATTTTTAAAACTTAGAAATGTACCTTCACTTTTTATGTCCTTTAAAAGTTTAAAGGTAGTAAATATTTTGTATGTTCTTCTATCGTAATAAAAGTGCAAAATTGTTTGTGCCTGCTATTTTAATTGGCTGATTTTCGTGCGGCATCTCTCCCTCTTCAATGGGACAACTCACCTCACATGTAGGGAGAGATGGACAAATCCCATCTTGTGAAGCTTCTCCTGCTACTCAAAAGTAAACATTCAAACATTAAATTGCGGTATATACACTTTAACTATGTAACATAACAAACACTTAATAGCAGAATTTCCACTGATAAATTTGGCAGCGACTTCTTATAGGGTGGGGCAACTCCCCTCGACTTACCCTAATTCAAAACATCAAATTAAATTTAGCTGAAAATGAGTACTAATTTACAATAACACATTTTTCTATTATACAACTTAGATTGCGTCAAGCAGTTTCTCAATCCTATTTAAGTACTGTTGTTTCAGCTATTATGATATTTTAAAGTAAATCATATTAAATTTTAACAGCGCAAAGTGTACGCTATAATTCTTGAAAAAATATACAGCACTAATTTTCTATGCACTAAATTAATGAAAATAGTAATTTTGAAAAATTTAACATTATATTACAATTATATATGTATCTAGTAAAACATTGTATTCATTCGTGCGAGGTTGGTTTGTAGGTATAATCTCAATCAGGGATGAGTCAAAGCTCACATTCATTTATTTTTTATTTATTTTTATCTTTCTTTTCATAGGAATAACCAACTGTTTTAAATTTGTTAAATTAAATTTGGTTAAATGTACAAAGCATCGAAGAAACTAGTATTAATTCAGTAGTTCTTTAACCCGGAAAGTGACCATTTTTTGAAATAAATAAATATTATTAATACTAATTAAATGTTTAATTTTTTCAGTTAAAAACAATAATATCCAAATGATGAAATATTATGAATCCGAGTCTTAGTTAATGAATGTGACTGTTTATTAAAGTTTAATGTGCAATATATATTTATATATATATACATTTTTAAAGCATTATTTACTAACTTTCTGGTTTTTATTTTAATTTATTTTTTCTGTAGACAATTTCTGAACTCAGTATTGCGAAGCAAATGAGAAGAATTTTTTAAAACATGCTTTCAGAAATACATTTCCTCGTGTTTTTAGAAAACTAATAAGTTACAGAACGCACTGCCTCGAAAGTATTCGACGAGTAAAATTACTTATGTCCCCAAAATGTTTCTTTTTGAAAAAGTACTGTTCAAATTCAGCTGTTAGGAAAACTTTCGAAAATGCAATCAAATTTCTTTTCTTGGAATTGCCTGGTGTAATTTTAAATAAAACACACCCGGGTGAAGCACGCCTATTTGAATCTGCTTACGTCAAAAATTACTTGCTTTATAACTTTTAGAAAGAAATGGAACATTCTTAATAAATGGTGATTTTTACTTTTATACACCCAACTACTTTAAATTCAATTTACATTTCAACGTTACTTAGTGCGTTTACAGTTACAGCCATTTTTTTTATGCTAAAATTGAATTACGTAGCTCAAAGATTATACAAACTTATCATATTTTACTTTGATTACATAATTATAAAATACGTCATGAACTATATTACACATCAATAGATTTTGCTTTATTTTTAAAAAGCAGAATTTTTTCCTTAAACTGTTCTTGAAATTTCCCGAAGTACGATGGTCTTGCGATTTTTCTGTAATATTTTTCCTCTGAAACCATTTTCTTATTATGAATGGTAGCATTGTAATTGTTACATTGTAATTACATCACGAGTTGTAAAAAAGTATTGTATACACCTGTTTCGGGATGACAAGAGGTAAGAAAACCTAATGCACGTATATGAAATATTTTGTTTCTCAATGCAAAATAGTTTTGATCCTTGTTACGATAGGCCGCATTCACAAAGCAGCCTGCGTGCAATATATTTATGCTATAATCGCTTTTTTTTTTTCATTAGTTCTTTCTGCAGAAAAGTACATGTTTTATTTCTCGCAATATAGAGTTTATTCAGAAGAATCTAGAAAACTTTAATGTTATCTTATTTTTGAGCCTCAAAAAACATTAAAGGGCCATTCCACAGTAAAATCTTTTCTTATGTCCCACACGTGATAGCTATATTTCGTTATAAAAATAATAATTAGAAAAGGCAATTAACAATACACTTTTGATAAGAAATCACACTTGTATGTGTTATTTCTTAGGCTAAAAAATTCATTATTTTCTTGGTTATTCTTTTAAATAAAAATAGATGTCGCGTATATGACATTAAATATCTCTTTTTCCTTGCAATGGCCTATCACTGTTTAAAAGGGAATGTTTATTATAAAAGAATTTCGCCGCGATATGAAAACAACAAAACTTAATTCACAGTTGCAAGCCAATGTACATAATCAATGTACCAATATCATGATAAAAAAATATTTCGAAGTATTTTGTTAAAATAACATAAATTTTCAGAAGTAAAATATGAGAACTAATGTACTTTTTAAATCTTTCTGTAGCGCCTTCTTTTCCTTTCATTTTGAATTGATTTTATAAAAGAATCGTACATTGTTTAGTACTATATAATGTTTCAAGAGATTCAATAATCAACAGACTTTCGCTATTTTTAAGACAGGAATACTAATTATCAGGGGTATCAAACTCTCAAACGAAATTGAGAGATAATTAAGTAGCTTAATAGAAATTCAATATTGAAAAGCATGTGAATCACATGAGGATAAGATATCGCAACTAATTAACTTAATCTCTATCTATAACGAAATTAATTGAAAATAGAGAAGTAATCAGTTAATTAACAAACTTAAATAGTATGAAAATAAGTACTCGAAACGCCAGATTTCAGACATTTCCGTGCTTCAGATCCAAAAATAAACCATTTATTTGAAAGTTGAATTCAACTTGAAAGTTTCAATGAATTTTGAATGAAATGAGAAGATTAACATCTATTGGTGCTATTGAAAGATTTCGCAGTAACTCCTAAAATACATTTCTGTATTATGAAATTTGATTTCCGGTTAATCCATATAAAAATGCCTCGTGATCGCACTCCTTACGATTTTGTTATAATCATAGTATACTTACTTGAAAACAATCTTTGAATTTAAATTTTTAAGAGCCTGTTTCTGAAAAGCAATTTATTTATTTATTGAGAAAGTTAATTCCTCCCTTTTTTTATGAATATAATATATTGGTTGCAAGACGAAAAAATAATTTCCTTGGCCAAAACTGATCATTTAACTAAAGAGAAAAAAATATTATAGAGATTAAAGCAAAAATAATAGCTATTTCAATTCAAATTAGAGTTATTTGCAAGGAAGAAGTTTTAATAACTTCAATTTATGGAAAATAAATAAATTTACTGACAAATTGAAATAAAATTATAGATATTTCAATTCAAATTAGAGTTATTCGCGAACAAAAATATTTAATATCGATAAGAAATTTATAATATTTTAAAAATTATTCAATTTACACATTATCGCTCCTATTGATTGACAGTCATGTATTATATTATTAATTTTTTGCTAGTGCTATGATGTAAAATTGAACTTGAAAGAAATAGCAATTGATCTAAAGTCATAACTGCAATCTATTCTATTGCAACGAGGACGACAGCAACGCATTTTATGTTCATTGCGGACGGGTTCGTTGCGACAGTTTTTTCTGTCTTATCATAACTATAAATGGTAGCCAAAAAATAGGAAATCGATAACACGAGGGAATGCTAATCAAGTTATGTACAATCAATGACGCACATAGAAAATCCCAGACGAAAATTTCGCAATTGATGTAATATTAGCATATGCGTTGATGAAACATAGTCCTGCAACTTAATCTTAAATCTAGATAATCACTATATCTCATTTGACCATTTTATATGTCAGAGATTACATGCATTACTAGCTATAAAATTCTAATGGAAACGGTTTAAGCTTTAGAATGGTAACTAATGAATAATGGGGAAAAAAGCTATTTTTATTACGAATTATAATTGGATGTTTGAGTTTTACTACTTTACGTGCATACTGAGAAAAGATTAGAAACAATCAAAAAAGTTTTATTGTTTTTCGTAAGAAGCTATGAATTTTATTTAATATTCCTAAAGCGAAAAACAGAAAATTGTCTTCGATGGTTGTCGTTTATATTTCTTTTAAAGCAGAAACTAGAAAGATCTCTGAGACTAAAAAGGGCTTAAGGAGGAAAGATAAGAAATACCAATGGTAATAGTTTCTGTTCTATCTATGGGTTATCTTTAAACTAAACGAGGCTGAAAGATCTAAAATGCTGATATATGCGAAATAAAAATGAATTCGACTTTTATGTAAGTAATGATTGTATTTCATTTTTCCTGAATTAGAAACGTTTCAAGGATTGTTGGCAAAAGTCTTTCTTTTCTTATGATATTAAAAAATATTAATGACATCTTTAGTTTTCTTCTATTTCGTGTAATCCACCCAATTCTTTATTGTAATTCGCAATACAAACAACAATCATGAGTTACTTAGCACATGTTTTCTACCTACCACATAAAATGCTTTCACAATCCTTTTTATAGTAATGTTACTACAAAAATTACAAGGTAAGTACTCCTTGTAATTCTGAAACACGTGTATGTAGCTTTCGATGTAAGTTAATGCCTTAATACGACGTGTTTTTAATATCTGCAGGTGATAAAAACAACATACTAAGGAATTAAATTTACAATACAAAATTTTAATTAGCATTGATTTACAATCTGCCGTTTCAAAGACAGCCGTATCAAACAGTGGATTGAAACAAAACGATTCTAAAAGTCTGCTCCGCTATTTTATTTTTTCATTTTATAGAAGTGTACTATTTCATTAATTCTTGTTTTCGCAGTTGTACATAGTGTGAAATACAAAACAGCATAATAGTATAACCTTGTGATAAAAAATATCATTTACAGAAACGTATCGAGTTATCAAATTCGATTGCACAGTTATGTAAAATTATCAAAAATATGTACCCTTTATATTTATGTCTTGTACTATTTCCTCAAGTTATTTGTCTCAAAATACCCCTTTAGACACATATTACTTGAAAATTATTAATTTAACCCTTCTGACCTCGCTCCGTGAGCAAAATTCTCACACCAAGAAGAAAAAAAGTACGCCTGCCATCAATTTCATATGTAAGGTGCTGCTCTGTCTAACTTATCCTTGATATCTTGCTGTCCCGGTGTGTTTCACAATTATTAACTCTTTGTCTGACTATCGATGGGGGTGTTTTCTAGTCGGAGTAGTTAAGTGTGAGTGTTTTTCTCATTGTGCGAGTTCTGGTGAACCGGTTTTTGTTTTCAATGTGAGTGTTATTCTCAGCACGCGATTGCTCGTGTTATTTTCCAAAACTTTTTAATTTATTTTATTTTATTGTTTCATCAAATATTAAACCGGGGTTGTAAATAAATCGACTTAAAAATGAATCAATCCATTGCGTATTATAGTTATGGAATTATTTAAATTTCTTTGTACTGAAAACTTGTTTTTATTTTCAAGGATGACTTCACGAGGAAGGTTGTTGGTTCAAATGGCTCTGGATAAAAATGCTTCTTGATAGACATGCATAGTCTTCAAATGCATTTTTTTCTTTGTTTTATTTGGAACATTTTGTAACTCAAAAGCAAAAAGAACCTAAGTTGCTTGACTTAATACTTCATGAAAACACTACATGTTTACTACATATTTTGAATAATATTATTGTTTTGGGTAACATTTGGTGTTTAGAATAAATAAAAATGCTGTTTTGTTCAAAATATTTCTATATTTTTTTAATGAAAATAGGTAGGGTGAGAAAAATTCTCACACGCGAGTTCTCAAGTTACTCATCTTGACGCAAGTTCTGAAGGGTTACTATCATCGGATTCTTATGTAATATTTAAAAGGATTTATTAAGGGTTTTAAAAGGTTTTATGTAATATTTAAAAGTAGGGAAATCTAGCTGTTTCACTAAAAGACGTCGAAGAAGAAATAAATATTCCTATAAAACACACGCACACATTTTATTTAGCCATATTTGTACTGTCAAAGCACTTGCCAGATAACACAAGAATGTCAGCTACATAAAATCGACTTAAAATTGATTGTAGCAACATTTTTTTAATGTCAAGTTTTCTGTTATTTAATGAAATGTAATTAAAAGTTAAATTGCTTCTTATTCCGAAAATATATTTTTTTCGTCGTATATTCGTTTTTAAGAGCACAATCATTAATTGCAACTAATAAGGGCAGTTTTGAAACTTTGTATTCTGAAAATTGATTTTTGTTTAACTTCTTAAAGTTTAATAGTTAAGATTGGCTAATTACATTCCTTCACTAATTTTCCTATAACTCTGAATTATATAATGAAAAATCGTAAAGCGTTACGAAATCGATTACTTCCTTTTTATGTCGTAAAACTTTGAGCTTAATTAAAATAAGTAATTTCAAATTCTTTTGTTGCTGAGATGAATAACAAGGACCAACTTTCAATGATTGAATAGGAAGTCATTTTATAAGTAAAAAAGTTGAAATGGAATTTAAAATAATAGGAGATACTAATATACATTTTCAGGGGTTTGAACAATCAGTTCCTCTGAAAACTCAAATCTGCAAGTGAGTAGATTAAGAAAAATGCGAAAGAAAAAATAAGTTCATATTTAAAGTAATCTGTAATTAAGCTAAAAATATAAAATAATGTTTCTGTAAAAGGATTTGTCTGGGGTCAAATATGTAGCAATCTGCTACGAACAAAGACAACACGTGTAGTTTTACCTTTTGTTAATTTTCAGTCTTAACTTATTATGCTTTTACTTTAAAATTTTTAGGAATTAATTAAAATTTATAATATTTTTCTTAGCTCATACAACTTATAAAAGTTATAAGAAGGAAAAATCATGGTCAAGCATCTACTCCCAAGTCAAATGCTTTTCAAATGCACAAAAATGAAAAGATTCAGTATTATTTTGCTTCAAAAAATTACGACTTCAATTAATTTAACTACATAAAAAGTGAAAATCCCATAAACTAATTAGTCTCATCGATAAGTATTTTACTTCATTTGTTATTTCTAATTATTAATTAACTTTAATTGGAAAGTAAGTTTTTTCCCCTTATTTTCCTCTTGATGCTAGAAATAGTTAAAACGATTGAAAATTGAGGTAAGATATGTATTTTATCTTAATAGTGTATCTTCGAACTAAATATTAAGTTTCGTTTTAGAAGTCATAATATTTCTAAATTTAAATAAATGAATTAAAGAACGTTTCAGTTAATGACAGTTTTAGCTACAGAAATAATTAACGAATTACTTTGAAAATGCGTACATCGCTTGTATCAAAGAATTAAAGAAGATCATCATTTCGTTTAATACGTTGAGGACGGAGAATACCACCGGTGGCTCACATACGAATAGTTTATTTGGCGGCGTGTACCACTGGTGGCTCACACACGAATGGTTCATCTGGCGTCGTGTACCACTGGTGGCTTTTATCAGCTACAGTCTTATAACAGTTTTATTAGATGAAAAAAACTTCATGTGGTTAAAAATAACTTTTTGCTGAAAAATTGAAAAGCTCATTTTTACAGGTAGCAAAAGTCTGTGCCGTCCTCAACGTGTTAAAGAAGATAACTAAGAGTAATTGAGCAAGTCATGTTTTATGTCTCCAAGTTAAATATAAGTAATGTTTCTTTGTTTCAATGTTTTGCTAGAAAACAAATTATAGAAATAAATGCAAATCAGCGTTAGAAGCACAAAATAGCAAATAAAACACATTATTGTACTGAAAAAAGGTGTTCCTTGTAACCCCAAAACAGATGTATGAAATTTCTGTTCTTTTATGAAATTGAATCCAAAGGTAAACTTTGTCTTTCAAGCGATAAGTTGTTGTCAAAATATTCAATTGCTGGCTGTTGAATGCATTAACTCCTGAACTCGCTAATATCGGTTGTATATGTTTTCTTCGTAAACAACTTAGCAAAAAAAAAAATTTGTCCATTTCAGAGTTCTGGCTTCACAAAGTGCACAGATGAGTGATATATTTATCAATCTGGTACAGGTGTCTGGCAAGATAGTCATGTCCCGTTCATAAGTGGAAGGCTGCTACTGCGATGGATCTAGGGGAGTCTGGGATCTTCCTAATTTAATCCTTTCCCTGTTATCCTTAATTTTTTCTAGTAATTTGACGTCATTAATTTTTTTCTCCATAATATTTTTTGTAATTCTTTTAATTGATGAAAATGGTTCATCTCTATTATTTGTTTGCAAAATTTCAGTCGTCTTTTTTGCTAATTTAACAGCCCATTCATTTCCAGTTATTCCTGCATGAGCTAGGATCCACTGCAATACAACAGTCGTCCCATTAGAGGATAAAAAAGCTAAAAGATAAAGATTTCTTTTGTAAGATTCAATAATTCTTATTGAGCGACATTAAGTGCACAGATGGCTTGGATGGAGGACCAAGAGAAGTATAGAATGGAAAAAGCTGTGACCATACCAACTCCAACCTTATCAAGCATTTTCGAACGGTCAGCATTATATGTGAATCCAATTATTCTCTGAATACCTGGTATAAATTGTTTCCATAGCAGCTGCTTTTAGCTCACAATGAACTGATGACGATTTTGTTATAGCACTCATTAAATAACGTTTGTTTTCTTCTGATTTTAACGTTCGTTCGTACATCTTAAGTGGATACGGCTTATTGGTTTCAGCATTTCTTCAAGGAGGGAGTAGCCGGATTTGAATTTTGAAACTTTTTGCAAAAATCCATTCTAAGTCCTCAATCTCATAGGTCTAGAGACATTTTAATTCTCCATAATTCAATTGGTGGTAATCTGATCAATTTCTCGTACAGTATTAAACCTTTTTCTTCTTGAATTGTTACCTCCATTTGTTTATTATTTGTAGGCGCCAACATTGCATTTATTTGAGGGGTTTTCACAGCTCCAGTAACTAGCCTTAAATCTTCGTTTCGAAAGTCTTCAAGTTTAGAAATGTAAGTATTGCTACAGTTAAGCAGGACCTCACAACAATGGCAAGCCATTAAATTAAGTCACAAAAACTGAATAAACAAGTCCAAGGAAGACATAAATTCCGTACACATTCCTATCTTTAATAAAGGTTTATTATTGATTATTGTCCCAGATGGTTTGGACAACGTAGATAATCTCCATAAAACCACATATATCCAAAAGATCTAACACACTATAAGATCGTTTAAAATCTTGCCTTCTATATGTATATATAAAGGAGCTCGTTTGCATGTTTGTATGTTCGCTATACGAAGTCACACAAAGTGATGGATTGGATCTAAATTCGGCACTTCTAACATTCTCTGAGAAAGCTAACGACGTACTCCCATTCAAAAATTCGAATATTTTTTTATTTTATTTTAGTGTTACGTGAAATTAGCGTGCTGTAAAAAGTATTTTTTTATTTCTAAATAAACAAAAATAGCTGTGTCCCGGCCGGGCCAGTGAATAGCGCATTAGGTTCTTGGTTAATGCGTCGCACAGTGGGGAAATTGGTGAATTTAGCCGGCCAAAATTATTTTCTGCTGAAAATTTGGTGAAAAGTTTATATTTCGTTATTTTATCATATTTTATGCTTTTATAATAATTTACTGAAGAAAATGTTTATTTTTACTATATACAGGGTATGTGAAAATCATTGCAACATGTTATACTAACTTTAAATCCAATAAAATTTGAGTGATTATTTCGTGAATATTTTTGTGGTTCGTATTGTATTTTATCCAAGAATAAATATTTATCTTATAATACAGTGTCATAGCTCGCAACTCTTGCGCTTTTTTCGCGCCAGTATAAATCAACAGAAAAATGTACCTTTTTGTAATTCAAAATATTCGTCGATTGAATTACTAAATTTTTTTTTGTACAAAGTTAGTGGTAAGGGAAAAACATTAGAAGTTTCCAGCAATATAATCTAAATCAAACATTAAAAATTATTACCTTATGTTGAAATTTCTTTAAAAATTTCGGAGATATATGAGTTTTTATGTATTTTTTACGAGTCCTTCAAAGTTCTGAAATCGAAATCAAATTACACAATATTGATATTTTAGAAAAAAAATTCAACCTTTACAAAGTACTTTGCACCTTACTTTCTTTTTAAAAAATTGAAATTTTTAGTTTACGCTGTCACAAATTAAATCAAAACAATTAATTGAAATGAGATATTTATTATTCATAGACTTTAGTTATTTAATTTATAGTGAGATAGGTAATTTTCTGATAGTAAAAAAAGGAGTAAAAGAGGGACACTTAATTTAATCTTATTTAAAAATAATTTCTAATAAAAATGTTAGACATTTAAGTGTTTTTAAGTAGTAAAATTTGTGTATTATGGAAATAAAATTGATTAAGTAAAAGAAATAATCACTCTTTAGCTCCAATTTTTTCCCCTGGAAATACCTTACAACACAGTAATGAAAAAAAAAAATATTACATACATCACACTCGATTAAAATTTGATATAAAATTATATGATAATATTTGTAACATATATGTTAACACTCCGTCGGTCGCGCTGTATCTCACAGATACAAAGCTTTGAAATTACTTTCTTTTAAATCAAAGGAGGAATGTCACGACCTTGACCAGAGCACTATCTGCCCTTCTGGTCACTGGGTCCCCTGGAATGTTGTGGAAGTAGGTGTCGGGGGATTATTTCCCCCGATTTTTTGGGTTCATTTGCGGTTTGTACCTGTGGGATACAGCGCGACCGATGACGTTTTTCGTTTCTTATACTAATTTTAATTATTTTTGAGTTTATTTTGCTTTTAAAAATGAGTAAAAAACGCTTTCTAGATTTAAATGATCAGAAAGATCTTGAAACAAATCATAAAATTTTATTTTTTGATGAAAATTAAGATTTAGATGCAGAAATTTTCGATGAAAGTGATAAGGATGAAGGAGATTTCATGGAGTGTCATTCTGTTTATGGAAAGTCATTCAACAAAAGGACTAGGTAAACGCAATATCAGTGTCTAAAATGCACCGAAGGTTTCTGCTTAGAACGTACCGCGATGTTTTAAAAAAAAGTGCAATTGATGTACCAAATGTGTCCGAGTCGGATTATTTTTTTCATTTGTTGAAATTATTTGAATAGTTAATATTTTAATTAAGAATATTTTCACCTAATATAATTATATATAAACACCTATTGTACGCATATATTTTATTACTTTACACTTCTTTTTGCTTGTAAGTATTTGCGTTGTAATTTAATATTTTCATTGTATTGTGTATTGAAATAAAGGAGAAATAAGGGTCCAAATGTAGGGAAGGTGGAGCCTGGTACCAAAAACAAAAGTACATTAAAAAAAAACTTTCATAATTAACTTTACGCATTGATATTACTAAATGTATCTGTGAGATACAGCGCGCCCGATGGTGCAAAATTTGGAGCGCGCCCGACGGAATGTTAATAACAAATCGGTTAACATAATATTTTTAAAATATAATATATAAATAGGTAAACAAATATGCGTATTAGAAATCGAAGTCTATTTCTTCAGAAGATTGGTCATTGAAACAGCTTTGATCACTATCGGAGCCTTTGTCATTTTAAAGCGGGAAGGAGAAGTGCTAATGTTTCCTTTAAATATGGTTCAGATTTTTTTTAGGCATACGTCTCATTGATGATAAAAAAGGGTCGGAACTCATAAGTAATCTATTTAGAATGTCCATATTACAGGACTGTCTAGAAAACTTCCTTGCAAAATTCCTGCGATATTGTTTGAAATGTTTATTCCGAGCTTCTGCAGCTTCTTCAGAAAGCTGTCCAATCGGAAGCAGTGCGTTTTCAATAACTTCAGTACCGTGTTTTAGAATTTTATGGGCAGTTGGTGTCATGGAGTGCCATGAATATAATTCTATATACAATTTCGCTGTGTCCATCGCGTACTTAGAGAACGCGTCGGCATTAATTTTATGCCCGCTTGAAATTGCTTCTAAGATAACGAAATATTAAATTAAAGCGAAAGATTAAATTAAAATCTACTCCTGTGATATCTGCTGCGAGATGTGGATCAGCGAAAAATCTTCGGCTTGTGTTACCATCATTGGTATTTCCATATCCCGCTTTCGGTATGTCCACAATCAATCCCATTTTTGATCTAAAATCGTCTTGAATTTTTCACTTCTTGTTTTTCACAAGATCCTTCTCCTCTTTGGACTGTAAACGCCATTTTTTGATCGGCAATTTATAAGCTAAATGCAAAATACTTTCAAATATTCTTATTCGTGCATGAAGTATGGACAGTCCAAATTTCAGAGTTCCCTCTCTAATCTCGTTAGTTAAGTCCAAGTTGTTGAAGTCTTTAGAAGTAGCTCCACAAATGAAGCAACGCAATGTTGATTTTGTTTGAGATGCAGCATTGAAAAATTTGCCGTCAATCATTGTCAATAACATGGTGTGCTTTGTAACATATAAAATATAATTTAAAGATACTTTTGTAGTTCTAGCGTATTGCTTGCATGTTCAATATACGTGATTTCATCATTGGTAATATCAACAGACTCCTTTACAAACCTAATTCGTATGGGACGGCAGAATCTAGGTGAAGAAGGCGTTGGATTTTGCCAAACAATTTTTTTGTTTGACTGAACAATCAATTGGAGAGGTACGAATGAACTCTAAAAAATATTTGCATCTGAGTCGGCATCAATTTTGAACTTTTGCTTATATTCTCTTTGTTGAGAGCCATCGCATCCCCATTTGCAAATTTGCAAAATTTCACAGCGTTCTTCATTATTCAATGTATCTACAACTTCATTCAAATAGTGCAATAATCGTGTTACGGTATGGTCTAGTAACTGTTGCAATTTCACTTCTGCAGTGCTCCTATAAGAGTCTAAACAGCTCTAACAATGCTTATAAGAGTCTAAATGTAAACAATTTAACATTTTTCACAAAAAAGGCATTCAGCATTTTAAAATTTAGAACTTATGAAAGTAACAATGAGACATTTCAGACATTGGCAGACGATATGCACTAAAATATTATTAGTCATATAGCTAAAAAATTTAGCTTTTATGTCTTCAGACGATAATTTGTGGAAATATTTACAATTTAGCTATTGTAGAAAAAATTTTGAATGATAGGAAAATGAAAATGTTGTCATTTACAGAAATACATTGATCTGCGTCTGAACGCAGTTCTTTCCGAATAGCAGTTAGTAGCAGCTATAGATCACAAAAATATTAACTACACATCTTAATCTTTTAATTCGTACAAAAGACATGATGTGGTTTCACCGACAAATGTAACTTATTCTTTATAGAATATTGAAATTAACATAAAAAAATTCTAAAAATATATGGCGCATTTCATGTAGCCCTATCATATCTTTTAAATAAATAAATATAAACAAATTTATGTGAAATGTAAACATTTTTACCTGACCTTTGTCAAACAGTAGTTCTATGATGTAAGTTAAAGTTTTTAATAAAAAAAATTAAATTCAAAAGAGTAGCTTCAAAATCGAAGTTGAAAGTACAAATGTTCAAATTACTGCGACAGGCAACTTTTAACCTGCCTAGCACTCGTTAGATTGCACAGCGAAAAAAATTACAACTGTTTCTTAAACCCTCAACTATTTACCTTTTAAAATACTTACATCTTTATCATCTGAATTGCATTTTGAAAAATCGGCGTTCGGCCAGCTAAATTGGAAAAATTCCCCACTGTGCGTCGTCAGCTCAAATCTTTTCTTAGGCATTTTGCTATTTTGCTCTTAGCATGAGGAAGTTCTTTCGAATGGTGCAAGGAACTGCCGCAATACGTATTCTGCGTGTATAAGCGTTTAACACCGTTTCGACGATACTTTCTCACAATTGAATTAAGGGTTTGTAATATATAATGCATACGTTTATTATTTTTTAAACGTTTTCAGATCTAAAAGTGCAATAATATTATTGTACCGGTCAACGCCGGCTATATTCACGAGTCTTTTTCAAACCTGAAGTATTTAAGTTTATCAGTGGAAAACCCCTGCTCGTCGTTATACCAGGGCCAGTCCGGAAAAACTTTTCAACACTGCTGATAAGCTAGCGCTCTGATGTGACCACGCAAAAAAAATCATTAAAGAGATTAATTTAAAACCTAATCCATATAAGAAACCAAAAATCTATTTTTACCCGAATCGTCTATAATGTAATACTGCTTGAACATGAATAAATACACCCATGTGTGTGAGAAGAGGTACTGCAAAAAAATGTGCGTTCAATTTGAAATTAGCAAGGTTATAGAAAGCTTTCTCAGAATTGTTATTTACAAACTTTGAGTACTTTACAGTATATTAAAGTATATCTGAAGAGAATAGCTCTTTCTTCCTTTTATTGAAACTATCCGGCAGGAAAATTGTCACCGATTTCTAAATTTCAGATTGATGGTTTGAAAGAAAAGATATCTCTAACTTGAGCGTAATATATTGATTCTTATTTTTCAAAGGGGAAATCATTTTCCAACTATGGGAGCTTATGTAACATATGCCTCTGATGATCTAATGCTTAAGATTATTAAATATGTGTCAAAATATTGCTGCTATTATACTAATATATATGTATATATACATATTTAGTAAAATAGCAGCTATGTTTTAAAAAAGAAACAAAAAAGAATCAAAGTTTTATATTTATGAAAAAATTGAATAAGGTACTTGTACCCAATATGGACAGTGCTCTCAATATGGACACCCCTGATATCTTTAAAAGTAACAAATTTGATCGAGAAATAGCACTACATGTCCGTGAAGAAAAGCAGTTGAAAAGATAAGTTAGCCAGGAAAGTGAAAAAAAGCTCGTTGATCGCCATTTTGAAGGAAACTTGTTTTTTCGTGGTGTGCTGATCGTAATTACTGGTAAGTTTAAATTCGTATTAGATATGGTAAAATTACTTTAATTATTGAAAAGTGGAGTATTTAAGAAAGCTGATAAAACATATTTTCGATTGCTATTGCATATATTGCTTTAAAATGGTTTCTTTGTTTATTTATTACAAGATTTAGTAAAACTACGCCCGATTCCCAATATGGACACCTTATGTCCAAATAAAAACTTCTTCACCATGGGCGCTAAGTCCCACACAGTTCTCATAGACATCTCTGCCGCAGTTGATGCATGGCCGCATCTCTGCAACAGCATCAATACTTCATAAGAAGCAGTACCAGCTCTCCTTTGTTGATGAAATACAGCAAGTGAATCTTCAGATTCAGAAATTTTTAAAATATCTGTTTAATGTTATTTTGTTTTGCTAATTCATAATACATTAATGCTTATATGTATTTGATGTAATATGTAAAGATGTTATATGTAATTGATGCTTTTGCAGACATGCGGCCATGCATCAAATGCGGCAGATATGTCCATGAGGACTGCGTGGGACTTAGCGCCCATGATGAAGCTTTTATTTGTCCATCGTGTAAGGACTGAGTAATAGCAGATGTTAAGTCTGCAGACAGATGCAAGAAAGCTAAGCAAAAGCAACTATATTATTTCATAATATTTTGTAGTAACTGAGGTGACAACCGAAAGTGCCCCCTCCCCTTCTAAAGTGCATGTTATGAAGATATTTACAGTGCCCCATTCCTGCCCCGCAAAATTTTAAGCTATATTTTTTTATCCCCTCTCCTCTAAAATCCCTTGGAAGAGTGTATCTTCCATACATCCTGTGTAGTAGGTCAATAAAAAGCCACCTGTCCCTAATATAGACATGTATGTCCATAATAGGGAGAGGTGGTTCCTTATATGGACACTTGTACTTTTTTATTGTTTTTATCATTTAAAATAAACCAGAATAATTACAAGGTCGCTAATTTTAATAATGATAGTCAATAGTCCAGGGATAGTGGTCATATATTTTTGGAGTCCTATGACGTGTACACGGGGGTGAAAAAAATACATTTTCCTTAAGGTGTCCATATTGGGTACAGGTAACTGATTGAATTTTCACATAAATATAAAACTGATTTTTTTTTCTTTTTTACGTACCTCATTGAAATTCTAATTCTTTCATTTACAACCAAGATAGAGCTCACAATTTCGGGGAAAAATACATTTTGAAAATAGATGGAAATTATCTTAATGCATGCTTTAGTTATAAATTAAACTAACAACACGAGCCATGTGAAAAATATTATGCGTTAAAAGACACACATTAATAAAGATTTTTTTCGAAAATTCACACATTGTAAAATAGCAAAAATTAAAACTTACATTTTTTTTCATAAATTTTCAAAATGGTCAAACATAAGTGCAATTCTGCGCTTGTATAGTAAAAAATGCTGAATGAATATCAAGTTCTTATCAAATTGTAAAATACTTGATTTTCTTATAATTAGTTCTTCATTTTACCACTTCAAGACAATAAATATTTAAAAAAGGTTTCCTTTTTCGTTTTTCCATTCCAAATATTTAAAAATCATTTGATATCATTACTTGAGTTATGAAAAAATATTTTGAGTGCCAAAACTATTGTCTCTCAATTTTTAAGGATTGTTTTTATATTGCATTATTTATTTTTCTTTTTCCTAAAATAGCGGTACATTAATAATATAAAGGATCTTTCAAACTATTTCATAAGAAAATGACATCGTCCCAGGCTCATATTTCAATATACAAAGTGACGTAGAAGGAAAATAGAACGTCCATTATTAAGATAAAGAGGGTTGGCCTCTTTCATAATGGTCAAAATTTTCTCAAAAGAAAGTTATTTTGTGCTCCCTTGAAACTTATTTGGAACAAATACTCCTTCAATATCGCTTTCTAATAAAACTTAGTAGAGGAATTTATAATATCAAAGGTTATTTGTGCCACAGAAATGTTTTTAAGAATAAAAATATTTCTAAAAGTATTCTTCAGAGGACAATGTCAAGAACAGCGCAAGCATTGAATATGGCTAACTTTTTTATGTTCGTTGTTTCAACAATCATGAAAAACCTTGTTGACCAAATTTCCTCAGAAAACACTGAGTTTATTTATGTCATCAAATTATAAAATAATTAAAATAAAATATGTATATTTAATTAACAATCGAAACAGTGCAACAACTGATTTTAAACTGTTGATCTGAGGTGATGCGTATCATTCGCTGTGTCTCGTTCTGTCTGTCCTCCAATAGAATTAATCTCTATCACTCAAGAACTCGGATTTATTTGATACTAGCGGTACCCGCAACGGCGTTGCCCGTGCAAAGTTAAAATAGCTGCGCCTGCGGCGCCGATAAAAAACTTATTTCAGCCAGTCTTTTTCCACAAATATATATCTACTTTGACTTAGGTATAAAATTATTTCAATCTATCACTAATAACCTATATTTATTGATATATATTTGTATCATGTGACATATTTATCTTTATTACATCATCAAAACTTTTACATAGGTTTTTTTTACTCTGAGTCTGATAGATAGCAAGCAGTACATTCTTTCTGAGTCTGAATTCAAAAATATAATTTCCTAAATGTTTATTTCAACCAATAAAAAGAATAAATTATGATACAAAAATTAAAAAATAAGTATATTAGTAGTTTTATACATAAACATACATTTGGAAATCAGAAAAATGAATTGATATAATTTTAAATATGAAATTTTAATATGAAAAGCTACAAATTAAAGTCGGCTAAATGGAGAATTGATAAATTTATCATACAATGCCATTTAGTAAAGATCATCTGAAAAATCTAACAGTTTCTGATCACCCTTAGCCTATTCAAGAAAAGCAAAAGCTTTTATCTAAGATACCTTGAAACTACTTTTTGAAGATGAACAAATTTCTCAACATGTGTACTTTAGCAGCGACATCAAGTTATTTCTTGTTGTACGCTGGCAACCTACTTTCTTAAAGTATTAAATTTCCCTTCACAATCAAATACAACACTTAACTGCATAATACTGATTGTAACCATTGATATTTGTAAGATGGCAAAGCGGATTTACAGTCCAGTCAAGGGGGCGGTAGTTGAAAATCGTGCCTCTTGCCCCCTCCAAATGAAATGGTTTTCAATATTGAAGTAGCAAAAAAACAATTTTGGGTTATCTTTAGTTATGTAATAGGAAGAAAGACGGCAACAGCTCTTCCATAAAAGTTTTTTGAAATTGAAATTCGAAAAACTCAATTCTACACTATGTTTGGTAAGATTAGGAGAAGGGAAAGGGTGCTCTTCTTCGAAAATAAATTGAAATCGAAGTTCTAAAATTACTTGCATAGGCTGTCATTCGAATCGTTTAGCGGAAGGTGGACGGTCCTAGCTCTCTTCCTGTATTTATTACAAATTGAAATACTAAAAGCATATACTTATTTAAGCTAGGTATATTATCGACACAAGGGGAAGGTTCAAACTGCCAGACAGTTTTTGCCATTGAAATTTGAAGATCAATTTTTTAGTCTACTTCTAGGAGACAGGAGAATGACCAAAGAGTCTCTACCCAAAATTTTTTGGAATTGAGGTTCTTAAGAACAAATTTTACTCTAACTTTGGTGACGGAAGAGAGGACAGTTTGGTCATTTCCAAAAGAAATTTTTAAATTTGAAATCTTCAAAACAATTTTAGGCCATCTTAAGAACATTAGGAGATTCAGCTGCTCTCTGCGCAACATTTTATGAAATTTGCAAAAAGAAGAGGTGTTCGGGTTCCATTCTAAAATCGTTTTCGTAACTAAAGTTGGATTTACACTGCCTTTGGTGACATTAAGGAAAGGAAAAGGGATTTGAAAGCTTTTATTCAAGTCCTAAAACACACTTTTGAGCAATGTTTGGGGGCATTAAGAGAAGAGGGAGGAGTTGTAAGCTTTCCAGAAAGCTTTTCGACGTGAAAGTTCCAGAAATTTAATTTCAGGCTACCTTTGGTGTTGGTCACATTAAGAGGGGTCATGATCCCAGTTTTGATTCATGCTTAGGCTTCACACTTAAGCTTGCCCCTCTATATTTGGCATTGTTCATGGTATCGAAGGAGCCTTCCCGGTTTCTTTAAACTCTCCAGTTTCTAATCAAGTGGAAATATTTAGAACTAATAATGAATATGTAACTAATCATGAAATATTAAGCAAACATTTGAAGTTTGCATAATTAAAATGCCTAAATACCTCAACTATTTTTTAAATGATTTATTTAAAAACAACATACTTATATTACATTTGAATAAAAGTATTTCCTGTGAATATTTAATATTTCAATACAGAAATACATATTAATGACAATATTTTTAATCGCTATTCTCAACAAAATACATAAAATAGGGGCACAGAATATTTTGCTGCTTCATAACAACGCGTATACTCGCTCCGGACCTGTTTACATGTGACCGACAGTGCTTTTAAAAAGATAAATAAATCCTTGACCCCTGCAGTTAATATGAAATTGTGGTAATGATGCATTTTTTAGGGAATCAAAGCAAAATTGATAAATAATTGCTAAAAATAAGGATTAAACTGCAAATTTTAACACTGCATCCTCTGTGTAAACACACAATGTTGTTACGCTACAAATACACAGCTTTTCATTGTTTGGAAGATTGAGGATCTTTCCTTCAAATAAGTTGTAAGCTGATTTTATGCACTTTCCCAATAGAAAGCAAATTAACAGAAGAAAACGCCAAAACGGAAATGGAATATTATTATTTCAAGGAATAAAGCATTGATTCCTAGAAGTCCTTCTAGAAAAACAAAAGCGTACAACAAAAACAACATAAAATGAATATGAAACTTAAATTATTATTCTGTATAAAAAAAGTAAATTAAAAAAAAATGCTGATAGAAAAAAAAATGAACATTTCAATAAATGATTCAAATCCAGCAGCATTTGAAAAAAAAAAACAATTATTCCAATACATGGAGCATCAAATTTTAACAGGATTATTCGTAATAAGGCAAACATCTAGAATGAAAAAATTAAATCGGCAGACATTGAATCGTTACAAAACAACCAGAGACCCCAATGCTGTTTACATTCATCTGTGGGATTTCTAAAATTATCTTCATTATTTTGTAAATCATTTATTTAAAAACAACGTACTTATATTATTTTAAATGTGAGCATCATATGAGGGACAACCCCCCCTTCACCCATAACGCCACTGAAGCTGTGCCCTGTCAAAAGAAAAAATAACTTCTTTTCCACTCGAGTGAAAGTTGTTTGCCATTTGTTTTTTGTAATGAATGATTATTATTTTTATGAACAGCTCAGATGAATTAAACTGGTTGGTCGCATTTCAATAAATGATCCAAATCCAGCAGCATTTGAAAAAAAAAAAACAATTATTCCAATACATGGAGCATCAAATTTTAACAGGATTATTCGTAATAAGGCAAACATCTAGAATGAAAAAATTAAATCGGCAGACATTGAATCGTCGAAACAACCAGTGACCCCAATGCTGTTTACATTCATCTGTGGGATTTCTAAAATTATCTTCATTATTTTGTAAATCATTTATTTAAAAACAACGTACTCATATTATTTTTAATGTGTGCATCCATATGAGGGACACCCCCCCCCCCATAACGTCACTGAAGCAGTGCCCTGTCAAAAGAAAAAATAAATTCTTCACCATTCGAGTGAAAGTTGTTTGCCACTTGTTTTTTGTAATGAATGATTATTATTTTTATGAACAGCTCAGATGAATTAAACTGGTTGGTCGAGTCACTTGAGTAATAATGGTTGAATTCGATATAAATTGCTTAAGCAGGCCCAATAACATTATAGGTTCAACACAATAAAGAGCGGAAGCGATTGACACTTCTGTATAATAAAAGGCAAATTTAAAAAATAATACTGAAAGAAAAGAATATCGAACATATCAATCAATGACCAAAATTCATTAAAATGCATAAATACCAACTATATTTTAAATTCTTTATTTAAAAACAACGTACTAATTTTATTTTGAATGTGTGTATCCACGGGAGGTTGCAAATTAAAAAAATAATGCTGAACGAAAAAAATATCGATCATTTGAATAAATGATCAAAATCTAGCAGCAACATTCTAAAAAAGGAAATCAAATTTTTCACCTTTCCAGTAAACCATGGATAAACTCACATAAATAATTAAATTTAACAAAACAATTGTATACAATTAATGCAAAAGAAAAACAACACGGTAAAGCTGAGCTGAAATGAAAAAACTACACGATTAGCGATCAACGAAGAGCAATAAAATTAAACCTAAATAAACATCATCATAAACTACACGATTAGCGATAAAGAACAATCATGAATTGAAAAAAAATTAACATTAAGTAAACATTATCATAAACTACACGATTAGCGATAATGAACAATCATAAATTGAAAGAACAGCTGAAACAAAAAGAGAAATCAGTTGAGAGGAAGAGAACATAACAGAATATCTCGAAATTAATTAATCGTCATGCATAGAAATACACAACAAAATAAATCAAATTAATGGAAATACATAGAAACAAAATAAATCAAATTAATGGAAATACATAGAAACAAAATAAATCAAATTAATGGAAATACTTAGAAATAAATTTAAAGCAAGGATATACTGAAATCAATCTCATCGATATCCCGGTATCTGACGAAAGCAACAACGATTGCTATAGCTCCCTTCACTTCAATTCGCTATGAAGAACTCACGTGAAGTAAAGAAAATGGCTGGAGGATGCTGAAGGTTTAAAATTTTAATTGTTAAATTTAAAGAATATAGAACGAATTTTAAAAAATAGCTTCGAGGTGCAAACCACCAAGATGTAATAGAATTTTGTGCCAGTTTTCGTAATCGTACGTTGCGTAGATTTTGCTGTAGAGCGTATAGCCACAAGGGCGTTGCCAACTCGAAAGTTCATCAAACTTTTATTTTTTCTTGTGGCGCTCAGCCCTTTTCCGCCAATTCAGACGGCTACCCAATTTGCCGCCCCATTACTATGCCGCCTGATGCGATCGCATCTTCGCATCATAGCACCGCACGGCTCTGCATGTGGAATTGGGGAAATTCTTGGACTGCAGCTCGTGGAAATGCTAGTAGATGGCATCAAAAATTGCTCAAATATGTTATGAGGATGAAAATTGATTTATTAGATTTAATTATTTATACCATCAATTCAGTGAATTTTGTTTTTCAGTGCCCTTTCGTAATTAGTGTTCTGTAACTTAAACGAAATAAGTGACTTAAAATTTCCAGTTGGTACAGTATTTCAACGAGTAATTGCAAAATATGATAACATATAACTTTTTAGACAACCCCTCAAAATGTATAATTCAAATTATTAAAATTCCTCCAGCGAAATAATGTGTAAAACTTGAAACATTCCATGCCTTTAGGAACTTAATTAACTCATATACAGAAGTTTAAATTTCCCTCTTTCTTTTTTTCTCTGTGCTACAAAAATGGATTTGCGAAACAAGTAAATTTATTAACTGAAATAGAAGTAACGGGTGAAAGTATTAAATGCTTGCGTGAATAAATGTCGAGCATGAACATTTTAACTTTATAAAGGGAATATTTGTTCAAAAAATCGATATTGCTTAGGAAACGAGAATGCTTTTTTTTCTTTCCTTTGTTAGGAAATACATTTTTTAATGAAAAAAAATCACTTAAAATGTGGCATATCAGTGTGATTTTATTGTAAATTTTGAATTGGAAACAATGATCTTATACAAAATGTATTTCACTTTCGTATATATATATATTATATAACATCTATATATATATATATACATAATAACAACTCTAAACTCTATTCCACTTGAAGGAATGTAAAACATATAATATTAGACAAATTGAATATCAATGGTAAAGGACGAACAATTACTGCAAGAGTAGTGGAATTATGCCTATGAATGACAGAAAATTCCACATGAACTACAAAGCTTTATTATGATTATATTGAGAACAAAATGTAATGAAATGTGTGTTTACATTTTGTTATAGTGATAAATTTTAGACTTTCCAAGCTAAGTGTTTATTTTTACAAAGGTTTCTCATGTAATGTAAAATAACTTTATTTCAATAAAAAAATATATTCCTTTAGAGCCCAAAGTATTCAAATACCTCAATGACACTACCGAAACTTCCAACAAGTAAGCAACTTACTTTTAAACGTTGATTTAACTAATGTAAAATGGATTACTAAAATATTTCATTTGTTTTATTCAGTCTTTGCTTCAATGATTGCTGAAAGCGTGAATAGATAAACTCATATTTGAACTGCTAAAAGAAAAACACATATTTGAACTACCAAAAGAAAAACACACAGAAAATAAAACACTAAAAGAACAACACTTGAATGCAAAAACCTACTTTTTGCGTTCAAACACGGGGATTTAAAAACTTATTAGTATAAGTTTAAGAAAAAATAATTTTAAAGAACAAGCTAAAAGTCAGTTACGGTTTGAAAACTCACTAAAATGAGTGTACGAGAGAAAACAATAATCAGACTTTTAAAACTACTGCTCAACCAGACTTCTTTAACAAAACCAAAAAAGACATACAGTTTTTCAGGGTTCGGCATTGCTCATTTTGAGAGTCATTATGAGTAGTGTTTGAATGTTTTTTCTTGTGTTCTACGAAATTTTTGAAGTGTGACTTTATAGCATCATCACTTCACTTCCAATCAGGTAAGAATTATTATGCACTCACTAACATGTACTAGACGAAAAGAATTAACTATTTATGAATTTTGAAAACAGTATGTAACACTTCATAACTTACGAAACCATGTAATATAAAGCGGTTGTTTTTCCTAAGTTTTTCGTAAGTTTCCCTATGAGTTTCAAAGTAGGACCTCCCCCTCCTCACACCCCTTCTTTTCATTATTCGGCCGCATATTTCTTAAAAAACACATAAATTCGTAACGAAATTGGGTATGCATCATTTTAGTATTGGATTAGTACATTCGATCTGTGCAATTTTCAACATCACAGCGAAAAGGCTACGGTAGGGATGGACAAGCCTTTATGGGAGAGAATAAGAAAATAATCCACAAATAAGTTCTCAAAGTTATTTCTTTTTCTAGTTCTTTAAAAAATAAACAAATGTATACCATATTTTTGTTTTATTTTTTTACACTGTTGACATTTTTTAAGTGGAGGTGTTCTAATTACGAGCACGTTTCTATCATTTCACCACTTTTTATTAAGTTCAAAAATGCTGTTTACAATTTTTTATTTTTGGATTCTTGGGGCAACTAAATGAAGCGTGTTTTATCATTGGACAAGCTATTTTATTTTAAATATAAACGAAGTTGTTGGAAGAAAACGAATTGGATGTCCGACTTCGGTGCACTTACCGTCTATATGTATGTATATATATATATATATATATATATATATATATATATATATATATACTCAATAGAATGACTAAAAATCCTCATTTCTTTAAGAACAGAACTCCTTATAAATTATCTTTAGATTAAGGACAACGTTCCCTAAAAAACGTCATTGGAATGAAGCCAACGGTTTCTAAAATCATCAATAGATCCTAAAAATTGTCCCTTCGTATTAGTACAAGAACAACAGTTTTTATGTAAGATCAACAGCACCTACACATTTTGAATTAAAATAATAGTTTCTGAATAACGCGTTGCGGTACATCGAAAAACTAAAAAAAACTAAACTCTCTCGCACGCCAGCCCTTTTGGGCTCCATGGCCTACTGTGCCCATCCCAGTTTTCAAATCAGAGGGCCCTGGGGTGCAGAAGCAGAAGTTCCGGTCAAGTGGTCGGCCTGACGGGGAACCCTCAGTGTTTATTTACCAAGCATGCTTGGTCCTCATTTTATCGACCCCACTGCAGGAGTGAAAGGCTGAAAAATACCAAACAGATTAAAGGCAATAATCCTTAAAAAATACCTATTAGAATAAGAAAACAGTCCCTCAAAATCTACATTACAATCTGGATTATCAGTACCATAAAAATCTGAATATCAGTACCTGTCCAAAATAACGTCAACAGTACCTAAAAATTTCTATTTAAAAAAAGGATAACCGTCCTTCTGGAAATCTATTTTAAAATAAGGATAGCAGCTTCTAAACTAGCCCATTACTGAGGTCGTGTTACCTCCCCCCACCCCCAACGGTCAACAGAGAAAAAAATACAATGAAACTAATATTTTATCGGAAAAATAAATCTGAAATCACCGGAAAAGAAATAATAATCAAAAGCAAGGTAAAGTAATTGAAAATCGTCTCCTGACAGCTAAGCTACCAAATGGACAAAAAATTAAATTAATTTCAAGACTTAATTTACTAACAAATGGCATGAATAAAGATAAAATAAATAGCACTGTTATCAATCTCCTGCTGCCAATTGCACTAGCAACAAAGTCTCAAAATCCGTGTAAAAGAGACCTATAACTCACGTTCTAATTAATTTAAAAACTTAAAACTACTTTCATATTATTCGGAAAATTCGGCCTTTTTGATTGGATAGAAGAAATATAAATGTGTGAGCATTTTTTTCTCCAAATCAAGCGTATATATTTGCTTAAAATTGGAATAAAATAACAAGGTCAATTTTGATGGAAAACTCTTTGAGGTGCATCAGAACATGGTCTAATAAACTTATAATCAAAATTCCGTGTTTCTAGACTTTTTTATCTGGTCAGGCGATGACCGACACTCGCAAGACAAACTCTCTATTTTATTTCTATAGCTGATGAAAAATTAAGTATTTTGCACTATAAATCATCAAAATAGATATAAAATTATATTTTACGAGTAGTTGGACTAATTCACTTATTATATATTTTCTAATTAGAAAAACAAGCTTTGAAGATGCGCGGAAATACTCCTTTTTTAAGTGCACTTAAAATATAGTCCCTCCTAAAAGCATTGTTGGTTCAAATCCAATTCAAATCCGAGGAAAAATTAGCTTAATATTACGAGACATGTAAATCAATTTTAAAAACAGGTGTAAAGTTGTTTCTGTACTTTAACATTTTAAAGTATAACTATTCAGGCAAATGTTCACCTTCCTTTGCATATTTTTATCGAGATTTGCATTATAAAGAGTTAATGCGTAACATTTGAAAAGCAACGACGACACATTCCTTTGAATGGAATATTTCATTCGCTTTTACAGTTGAATATTGACAGGTGCTTCGATTTTCAATATTTGTAACATAGTTTTCGGTTTCTGCTAGAAAAATTTAAATTGCATTTCCATGCGAAACAAACATTATGGAAAATGAAAAGAATTAGTGTATCGAGGAACTTTCCACCTGATCAAATAGAATGCCAATTTACATTAATTATTCATTCTATTCTCAAGTAATTCAGCCAGCTTTTAAAATCAGCTGGATGCATAGATGCATTTAAACTCTCGACGTAGAGTAATATTCATTAAGCGTTACCTTAACTTGTTATCATAAATTTCAAGCTCATTTGTGCATAAATTCCGTAGTCTTGTCTTCGCAGATTAAAATCAAATATGAAACTTTTTTAATTGATTAAAACCGGGCAAATGTATATTATTTTTATAAAATATAAAGTTGTATGTTTCATGAGATATCAATAGTGTGATTTAAGTGAAGGAAATAAAATATGTTTGGGGAACATTTCATTATCCTTGTTATACCCATAAACAATTTTGGTGTACATTTTATATGCATTAAAAATTCAGCTTTATACAATTCAAAATACGCATAATTACAGAGCTATCTCAACTTTCGTATCCAATTAGTTAAAAAAAAAATTTACGGGATAGAAAAATGTATGAAAATATAGTAAAATTTTAACTTTCAATATTACTTTTTTAATACTGCATTACCGTAACACTCGTGATGCAAGCTCTTACAGTAGGAAATTAAACTGCACACCAGAAAATATCACGATTGGTCTCTCTATGTACTCTTGCTTCACACCAAAGGCGACAAAGATTAATTACGCACTCATTAAAAAATTGAACTTGGAAAATAATTAATGATTTGAACTATTTAAATGAAGAAGACAAAATATGCTTGCAGAGGGGACATTTTATTATCCTGGTTTGACCCATAAACAGTTTTGGTCTACATTTTATATGCATTAAAAATTCAACTTTATACAAATCAAAATGCGCATCATTGCAGAGCTATCTCAACTTTTGGATCCAATTAGTTAGAAAAAAAATACGGATAGTGAAATGTTTGAAAATATAGTAAAATTTTAATTTTCAATATCACTTTTTTATTTCTGTATTACCGTAACAATCGCAACATAAGCTGTTACAGTAGGAAACTACAGTGCACACCAGAAGATATCACGATTACTCTATCTATTATCGTTTCACACCAAAGGCGGCAAAGACAAAAAAACGTCTTTTCTCTGCCCAACCACAAAGCATAGATTTGAAAACAAAATTGCGCTTGTTTAGATGAGAAAAGACATTTTTTTTTTTTGTCTTCGTCGCCTTCGGTGTGCGTGTGAGGAGGGAGTCATGGCGAAACTGGCACCATTGGAATTTAGAGGAGGTATTTTCGGGGGCTGTTTGGCGGGGTGGTGGTGCTTGGTCTACTGTTTGGCCCATTTCGGGGGGTCCTTAGTTTTTAGAGGGTGTGCAATCGCTCTGACGGGAGGGGCACCCCCGTGTATGCTTCTGGAAATTTTCTTTCTTTTCACAGAAGAAATCAATACGTTAGTTGATAAAAAATTATAGGACAAGTCGATGCTAATAGAATGGGTCGAAAAACACTGAATCAGAACAACCATAATCAATTGCGGGATTATTATATCAGATATTTAATTTTTTTCAAGTTATTTCTAAGTTAAACAATATTTTATGTAATTTAAATGTACTTTATGACATCTGTCAAAGTAACTGGAACTCAAAATGGTAAATACGGTTTGCAGCGGTTACGCCAAGATATTCATTTACCCAGTACCTTTTCAATATTACAAAAGATTTGCATATTTAAATAGTTCAAATCATTAATTGTTTTCCAAGTTCAATTTTTTAATTAGTGCGTAATTAATGCTAAAAGCATTCCCATATGAAAACTGAACCACAGATAAAATAAAAGAGTGCTAAAAAAATAGTAAAAAGTCGTTGCGAAGGGGGAAAAAATTCCAGTTAGCGTGGCTTAGTCCTTGTATACATTCTATATACCGAAAGTCTACAACAAAAAGTGAAAAAAATGTACAAATTATCTATACTTTCATAAATAACAACGTAGTAGTTTTGAAGCTGAAAATCGCATACGTATTCCGTTTTGGCGAATTCGTATGGAAGAAAGTTCTAAAGGATTGACGGATAGAAAATTCGAATTTCCATAGTGCTAGCTTTTCATATGTGGTTGGTATTGAAAAATAAGAAATGAAATGCTGACGCAAGCCCTATTTTGTTTCTTCGGTGAATGGAAGGATGCAGTATTTACCCTTCAAATATACCTGGTGCTTCAGAAAGAGCACGAAGTTTTATCAGAATATGTAAATGTTCAGCGTTTTTGAAGTTCAGTTCTAACAGACATTTCAAATCATTCTTCAAGTCATAAGTACAATTTTGAAATGTAATTATTTTAACTTCTTGCGCAAATGTTGAAAAAAATATTTCTGAAGTCCTTAAATTTGAAGTATTTTTATTTTATGTATTTGTGCTTTAACCCTTATTCTCATGACCCTCGATTTTTTTTAATTTTTAACTTTTTTCTGTATTTTCACAGCTAAAATAAAGATTATTTAGTATCATAACCTTTCTAACCTAATTAGCTCAGAAATTAATTATAAAAGGTAGCATATATGCTACTGCATGAGATTGGGGTCACAGGTTCATGACGCTTTTTGTATTTGTGTTACATGATAAAGGCAGTATAAGTCAAAAAAAAAAAATAATGCTACGTACAACTTGGACACGACCAAGGTGTATCATGCAATCATTAAGTTCGTGAAAAGCTGTCTGGAGATAAGACTGTTTTCATTTTTCAGTTACACGTATCATTTTTGCATTTTTTTCACTCACACTAATGTTTTCTTGTGCTCAAATAGTTGATAAGAGAAACTTCATTCAAAACAAATTAAACACAAATATTATTAAAACGGTTGCAGTGAACAGCACGTTTAATACTTTAGTTATTAAAAATATCAAGAACAATTTGAACAATTTGATTAAAGTGAGCTAGCAATTAGTATGTTCAAAAGTTTTAATGCGTCATTAATAAAGCCATTTTCTTTCAATTGTTCGTTTTCTAAAACGGTAAACAAAAGTACTAGAGTTTTGATTTACAAACTTGAAGTAAACACGAAATCGATAATGTTTTCCCACTTCGAAGTTACTCAGAAGATGTTCGGTCATTGGGTTCCCACTAAAGTATCAAAGCTACACATTAAAAAGACAAAGACAGAACGAAAAGAAAAAGAAGTAAAACAAACACGTGAAGCAAGCTTCAAAAATTTTACTTTTTCTTGATGTGATGAAAACTTCACACGCATATAAAGTGATAAAGTTCTGCACGTAGCAAATCATTTCAGTTTTTTTGTTTCTCATTAGCACGTTATTCAACTTCTAGGGGGGAACTTAAGCTTTCTCTTTTCTTAGATTTTATGCGTCACCGAAACTGCTTTGTAATTGATGAGATTAATTGGTAGTGCTAAGGTTTTCACACAAGACAAATTAAACGAAACCAAAAATTGTCTTAGGAAGAGAATAAAAATTACATTAAGCCTTAAGTAAATCAGTTGAAATATTTCCTACACTGTTCTTCATACATCAACACTTTAAAATTTTATTAAATATGCTTGAATGTCATGTGAAAGTAATGAATGTTCCCACAAAGAACCAGGTAATATAATATTAAGCTAAAAAGAAAATATATAAAGCAGAGTAGTATAATTGCTTAAGTGCTTTTGTTCTCTATGGATGCAATTCGCCATTGTCCGTAGCAGTGACGATTGGCAGAATATTTCTGAAACGATATTGTACTTGTTACCGATAATTTAATTTTCGTTGGTTGGAAAGTTCAGCTACCTTACAATCATATTAATGCTCACAAGTGTCGACTTGTAAAATTACAAAAACGACCAAGAACACGTTGGCCATTCACCCAACTCGACGTTAGCGTTAAACATATGTTTTCTCTCTGCTTGTTATGATTAGTTTTTAATTAATAGAAAAAAAGAAAGAGAACATTATGTTGTAATACAAAATCGGGTTTTCAATTACTTTTTGTGGAAGTAAGAAACCGCTACCTTATATCTTTAAAGTTAAAAAACAAAAAGAAATAAAATAACAAGTTAATTTATTACTCAGGGGAGAATTTCAATATATGAAAGAGAGGCAAGAGAACATGCGTCCCCATGCAATGTGATGAAATTGAGCTCTTTTATTTATGTAAACATATAATTTACCATTTGAAGAAATGAATCCTATACAAGTGTTAAGAATTACTGTTCGTTTACGAAAGCCGAGACTTTCCGTCGGGAAGATTCTATTCGGCAAGAGGGTGATCCGTTGAGATGATCACTTTTCGAAATTATATTTTACGCTGTCGTTTTTTTTTTATTTTCTCTGATGATGTTAAATTCTATTTCCAATTTGAAAAGTTAACACAAAGGAGAAAAGAAAAAAACGCAGAGGGTTTGTTATTCTTCATAAAAACTAAACAGTTCCTAATCTTTATCATCCTCACCCCTATTTCGATCAAATAGAAGCAGACCTGACGCATGCGCAAATTCGACGAAAATTTCGGCTAAGAAAATCAGACAGTACAGTTCATGGTTCTTCTGTCATCACAGAAAGTACAGGTCTTTTAGACGTGTGATTTATTATCTGTTCATTTTACTTCGGCTTACCTTAAGTTAATACTAAAAACAGTAATGCTTCAAAAACGAAATAATTTTACAGCTATTAAATTATTTTTTTTATTTAACATTTATCAAACAAAAACATTTTTTTTTGTTCCACTAATAAAAGGGCGAAACATTTCGTCTTCTTTCTTCATTGCTCCAGAAGAACAAAGCAACTAAAAAGACTAAATCTGACAAATGAGAAATTTTAGCTTTTGGAAGAACATTAGACGAATGTGTTAGACTCAATTTAATTAGGATACCAAAATCGATTTTTCTCGGAACACATCCAAATAAACTATTCTCCTAAATCTTTCGGAAAAATCTTCCTTCATCGGCTTCAAAGCATGCAAGGGAAAAATTGTGTTTCAAATCCCATGTTATGTACAAGGATTTCAGTAAAATAAATGAATCGAACTGTTATTTAGCAATGTTGCAGCGCTTTCATGACAAGACAAGTAAAAGGATGATAAAAGAAAGAAGTGGTGTAAAAGAAATATTTATTTCATTTTAACAGGAAAAGTTGTAAATGATGAGAACAAACTTTTAGAATGGAGGCTAGGGTGCATGTTTATTTATATTAACTAGTGGTAGCCCAGTGATCGGATTTCGACCGTAATTCAGTAATTTTTTGAAGTTCAGCGTCGAACGTTTAAACAACTTTTAGTTATTTTAGTTTTTCTACTTGACAACAGAGTGTTTTGTTTAAATATTTCAACTTGCGATAAATTAGCATCTACATTATTTATAATCTCTCTGCGAGCGATTGACCACTGAGTGAGTTATTTAATTTAATGCATTTCTAACACATATCATGCATAAATTTTATCTTTCTGCACTCTCTCTCGAAAAGAGAAAATAGAAATAAAAATTGTGATGCCATTCTATTACAGGGAAACCTGTGTAAGTTGACCACTTGCGATGCAGCACTTTAGTGGTCAACTTAGACAGGTGGTCAACTAGTAGGGGGTGGAGTTTTTTTTTTTTTTTTTTTTTGTTTTTTGTTATTTCTTACACTATGCATTTATTCATTTATAACTAATTAAAATATAGCTTAATGTAATGACGTTGCTTTAAAATAGTGATTAGCTTTGTTTTCACAATTACCTAAAATATCATTAAAGAAATTTAACCCGAATGCCTTACAATGTATCCTATACAACTTCAAAACTTAGTTAAAATTAAGATAAATATCATATTAGTTATGTCAATAACTTATATGACGCTAAAGATTTCCTAAATATATATATTTTTCAAAATGATTATCTGATCAAAGAAAAGAAACTTATTTAAAGAATAACAGAGTGCGCATAGTAGTTTTCCCATTTAGTTAACTTACAAAGAGGATTAGGCAAATTATATTAATGTTTCATCGATCCAGACAAATACTGGTCCAACAGTATAGCATAAAAAATATCCTGAAGAAGCTATTTTAGTTTTTTTTTTTTATCTTTCCAAAAATAGATAAACAAACAAATATAGTAATAATTAGGCTGTCAACTTACAAAGGGTTTCTTATAATACTCCCACTCCCACCCAAATTTGGCGTACATAAGTGATCAACATATACAGGTGGTCAAGTTAGAAAGGTTTCTCTATATTAGATAATACAGGGCTAATTCTGTTCCTGACAAAAGGGGTCAGCTTAGACAGTTGATCAGCTTACAAAGGTGGTCAACTTTACAGGTATTATTGAATATTGAATACATTAGAAATGCACAAACGCTCTTAATGAAGAGTTCAAAACGCCAATGCAAATCAACAAACTTGCGAGACATTGATTGGAATCAAAATAACGCGTCATAGTACTATTATATTAGGCATTGTTAGCTTCAAATTGTATTTTACTCTATCTGACATATTTTTTTAATGGATTAACTGACACCTTAAGATAAGTATTATTTTGCTTTGACATTCATATGATGGATTACATTTTCTCTTTTGTTTTGTTCTTAACATTTCTTCTTCTTTGAATAATAAATAGTAAAACATGCATTGGGTATTGTACAAATATTGTAGATTGTAGATGTAAGGAGCAGAACGAAAATATGACAAATACAAAAGTAACAACCAGCAACAGGCTGCCCAGATAGACTGGACCTAGTCAAATTAATGAAATTTTCAATGAGCTGCAAGAGCTCTCTTAAAACTTTTTACCCCGTTTAGAGTAACAGTGGCTTCCGGTAAACTATTCCAAATGCCTATAACCTTACTGAAGTAGTAATTTTTCTTAATTTCAAGATTAGCCGCAGAGTTGAAAAGCTTAAAATAATGACCTCTAGTTCTAATTTGTACATAAATGCATCCCATCCGCATTTTCCATTAAGATTGAATGAAACACGAATTAAAGATTTCTATAAAACGAATATATTCGAATGTACGTCGAAAGGGGGGGAATGAGAGGGTAACTCTATCCAAAATTTTCTTATTGGTAACGCTAAAAGTTGTCAATAGCTGATACACAAAAAAAGAAAAAGATGAGAGTAAGAAAATCGGTTGTCAAATAAAAGAGGAAATTGTGCTGCACTCTTTTGTCCTTGCCTATTTATATATAGATCTTGCTTTGGCTATTTGGTCTTTTTCTTTAATTTCACATAATATGAAAATAGAAATGCTGAGCGGCAGTCAGAACTTTTTGTGTTTCACTAAAAACAAGAATTTTGTAAAAACTGCACATAGGAAATTAACTAATATTTTTTGAAGTATTTTTATCATCTCATGGGGGGGGGGGGGGTATTTCTTTGCTTAAAACTTATTAAATATTGTGGAAAATTTATGTGTTTTCCCTTTTTGACAAGAGAAAACCTGCATGCGATTTATGCATAACTGAAGGTTGCGGAACAGAAATATTGTAACTCCCAAATGCCAGTTGAAATAGATTTATACATTTTTCTAACATTATTTTCTTTATTCTTAACGGCATTGCAAGGTGAAGTGATGCCATTTCTGAACCAAATTCATCAGTTATTTGAAATGAACTCGGAGTTATTTTAAACAACCCGTAATGTTGTCAATAAGAAACTATGTTATATCATTAAAAAGAATTTTATTTACATTTCAAAGATTATATTACACGTTTACCGATACGAAATAAAAGAGAAAACTAACGTTCTGTAGAAATCGAAAACAAGTACTAGTGCAAAGTCTTTGCGAAACAGTTTATAGCCAAGGCCAAGTAAGGTTCATCTTCCGTATGAAACTTTTACTAAGTTGTCGACGTTCATTTGCCTATTAATATGATTTACAAGCTACCTTAATAAACACAAAGCGATTTTTCGCATCCATTCAGCTCAAATTACCCGTTATAAGCTTTAGAAATAGACAGTTATTATGACACATATATAGAGACAAATATAGTTCTAAAATTTTTGACTTTACCGAAGTGAAAATTATTTACATGAACTACAGGAGTTTCCATTTTTGGTCTTTTACGCCTTAACACTAACATACTCCCAGTAATTTCCTCAGATTTACTCAAATCAGAAAGATTTAAAAAAAAAAAATATTTTCGTTCTAGAACATGATTTGCAACTCATAGTTTGTCACCAATTACACGTGACGATAGCTAACATATTGCAAAACTGGGGGGGGGGGGTCCAACATAATCTTGGGGGGTATAATAGGGTCCAACATTCAATTTCCAATAATGCGCTTGCATATATGTATATATATTCATTGTTTCACATATTTAGAAAGAGTTTTGACCACTCTTTCTTACGGCCTGCTACTTTTTCACTGTTAAGTCCAGATCTACGAGTATATCTGCTTCACTGTTAAAATTTTTTGCAAAAAATAGTAATATAACAATTTATTTGATTGTTATTTTACCATATATAATTACAACAGTCGAATAGCCATTAAAAAGGTGGTACTCAAACCGCTGATTGTGAAAAGATCGTTTATTCTCTGTTTCTCCTAAAGAACGTTTAATTAACCGTGATTTACGAGCGCCCCCTAGGTCTCGTAGTCAATAAGAATCGGGAGTCCATCTTGGTAGTGGATCGAAGAAGTGTGAAGATTAGAATTCCATTGCATAATATTGTATAGTTTTTATCTGAAGGGGGCAAATGAAGAGAACATGAAGTTAGTAATAGTCAAAAAAACTGGTTGTGGAAACGTATCCCATTGAATTATTTTTTGATATTGCATTTTATCTTTCTCAGACTAAAAAAAACTTCTCAAAATCTTGGACATCCAGTAGAAACATCTTGGCAAAGCTTGGAAGTGCTGGCTTTCCACCGTGGAGGTCCGGGGTTCTATCCCCGTCTCCGCCAGGCCACCTGCTCCACTGTGTCCTCGCACCTCGTCGTCCGCCACAATGTAATAGCTATGAATGGTTTCTATGCCTCGAAGACTCTATGCATATAGCTAATTACCATGGCCGGCAGTATGCTATCATAACTGCTACTAAATGGTTATGAAACCGTAAACTTTTGTATTTACGGCTTTTTAACCAAGCTGATTGGAAACGATTTAGAATCCGTTAAGATACAAAAATGTTCCAAGCCGTAACTTTAACGGTTAATTAGATGGACAGACTGCTGCCGGCTATTTAACCGTAATTTCATGATGAAATTTCTAACAGAGCCATTCCATTTCAGATCAGGCAGAGGGTGTCACATGACCCTCACCGATTTTTTTGAAAAAATTACAGTAGTTACAACTAAGGGACATATAAAATATCCCAAAAGGATTTTGCAAAACAAATTTTATTTCTCTAGTTACAGACGTTTAAAATTTGGGACAAAGTTGGCCGCTTTCAGATAATCAGCAAAACACTCACTTTTAAAATGGCCACTGTTTCAAAAGTTTTTAACCGATTCGAATGATTTTTTTTTCTATAAATAATGAAGGGATGGTATTTTATTTAGACACTAATTTTAAAAATTTAGTTGGCTTCATTCATAAATAAAAAAAAAGTGTTTCTGAAGTGAAAAAATAGTGTTTGTTCCGACTGAAATGAAAGAAATTTATTTTTGACAAAACAGAGGTGGCTATCTAAAGTGCTGTTATGGAAGTTTTGTATCAAATTTTATTGTAAGCATGAGATGCATATCCTCTTAGAATTTAAATTTTAAAATTTGAAAATGTTCAAAAATTACGATTTTTGAAGTGTGATTACTCAAAAAAGCCATTTTTAAAAATCTGAAAATCTGCTCATTTATTGCCCTTAAAGTGTTTAATGAGCTGCTATCAATTATATTGTGTATTTTTGCCCCAGATATTTTATATGATTTTTCAAAAATTACCTTTTGTGCGTTTCTCAAAAAAGCCAAAAATTCGAACTCGTTCTTATTTAATCACTTTAATATAATATTTAATCAATATTTATTAAGAAATACATTGTATTCTTACACAATTACTACAGATAAACTGTACTTAACCTTCTTAGAACTTAAATAGTTCCTAGCACAAAGCGTAGCTACTGTGATTTAATGCATGTTATTGTGTTCAATCCAATTACTAGTTTTAAACTCGCACACTTTACATCAAATATGTTACAGCACTGATATACATAGTTTTAAACCCATATAAAATTATGTACTTAAAGCAAAATTAGTAGAATCAAGTTCTTGAATCATCTTCTACTCGTTATTACCAAAAAATTGCGAAGACTAGGAGGGTTCAGATGGTGTTATATTTCTTGTGGTATTATATTCTGGCTATTGAAATATTTGTTCCAGATTACCTGTATACAAATTATTCGATAGTGTTCCTAAACCATCGGTGATACATTCTTAATTTGCCCCATTCAATAATTCTCATTCACACTTGCAATAAATTTTCCTATTTAGAAATCATGCATTGAGTTATATTTGTTTAAGAGGCTGTTAGTTTTCTAACTGTTTTATGCTCGTGCGTCCCATGTAAGCAGGGCCGGCCCGACGGTATTCGGCACCCTTGGACTTTGTAAAAAAAGTCGCCCCTAGCCCTCTTTCATCATACAAACCAAAATAATATAAATTCAAATTGTGTATAATTTTATTGCGTTTTCAATTGCTTTAAAAACTTTAATAATTACATACATGAAACAAATAGCTTATTTTTTTTCTTTCTAATGGGTTGCTTTTGGCTTCTCGTATTTGCAGCCCTAGTGCGTTTCACAGGGATTGGTACCATCTAACCATCTCTATCAAGCACCACAGTGGGTATTTTACCATCGCTACAAGTGAATTTTGGCGCTAAGTTCTTTCACTTGAAGGAAGGAGTATCTGGGAGGAGTCACTATCATAGAATTGTTGAACTAATTTTATGAAACACGGATTATTGTTTTTTACTTTTTTGCTCTTTCGCTGAGGCGCCCCCATGATGCTGGCGCCTTTGTATTTTGCACACTTTGCACATTGATAGGGCCGGCCCTGGGCGCTCATTCCAAACTTCGACGCTTCGATTCGAAGAGATTGCCGCTACAGAACCGGCCTAGACGTCATCTCTTCGAAAGCGTAGATTCCAAATCCTCTTTCGCTCAGAAGCGTAGGGGGAAAAGGGATTTCGTATCAAACTGGTGTAGCAGCCAATCAAAGCGTTTCTTTGGAGTTCTCAGCGCGGTACTGTATTAAGTTTTTTGTTACGCGTTCTTGAGGGATTTACACCTCATAATTTTAAGAAATAAGGGTCGCCAATTTCAGTTTATTAGCAAGTCAGTTAGCAAAACAGACACATAAAAACTTTTGCATTCTTAACAAAGATAAAGAATAAGTAAATTAAAAAAAATAGTAAAAAATAAAAAGTTTATTAGAAATAATAATTTTTATGTAAAAATGAAAAGTAAAACAAAAATTCCTAAAATTTTTGAGTTAAAATATATCAATTTTAAAGTAACAGGAGGAGGGGAGAGAAACTAGGGAGGGAAGGCGAGGGTTTTTTTTGCGAAAACTCGCATCAAATTCGGGGGGGGGGGGGCATCCGGTTTCCTCCGTTAATATGGACACGTCTAAGTCACACCTACTTCACGTCAAAAATTGATTTATTACTCCCCCCTCCTTCTTATATACTAATCTCATATACTTACTGAAATACCACTTCAATTTTGTTTCATGAAAGGTTAAAAAAATTTCCATTTGCACCTGTCATTCCCACAAGTATAATGGAAGTTATTTTTTTATTATTTAAACTAAGCAATATTCTTCCGTGCAAACCCTAATTAAGGACTAACGCACATAGGGGGAAGACAATATTGCGCTTCCGCATGATATGCATTGACAGGTTGACAGAGCGCACATTTGCGTAATATACATTGACAGGGCGCACATTTGCGTGATATGCATTGACAGGAAGCACATTTGCGTGATATGCATTGACAGGGCGTACATTTGAGTGATATACATTGACAGGGCGCAAAATTGCTTAACATACATTGACAGGGCAGGATGTCTACAGAACGCGCGTAAGTCCCGAACAAGTTACAAATTCGGAAATCGGTCACGAAATCTAAGAATAGATCACGAAAATTTTCCATCCAACGATACCGATCCCCACAGAAGAGATCGGATATCCGGTATTCGACAGATTTTTAAGTATTCAGAATCCAATACGGCCACTGCACGAAATATCCGGTTATCCAGGTTGTATAATTTTATTATTTAAACTAATGAACCTGTCATGAAAATTTTTTTGTAAATTACTAACTCAGTACACTTTTTATAATACTTGTGTATAGAATTTACTAGTTTCAAACATCGGGAATATCCGATCTCCGGGAAAATCAATATCCAATGTGTCACCGAGTGGTCACAAAAAAGTGCGGAAAATGTCACGAAACTTCACTTTGAAAATATGTAGACACCCTGCAGGGATGCCCCCAGGAAATAGTTCATCGCGCAGACTGCACCATTGACATTTGAAAAGGGAGCGGTTCGTTTCAAGGGCTTTGGGGCACTTGATCGACTTTTCGACCGACTTAGGGGGTCATAGTTTTAGGAGATGTGCTACCTCTCAGAGTGGGGGGATATTTGGGCTCCCCTCACATTAACATAATTTCTTTAAAAATATTTTTAAGGTTAAAACATTAGCATTTGGCCATACATTTATACGGCTATTTTAAAATTTATTTAAAGTATGATTAGACTTTAACTATAATTAGAAAAAATATTCATGGAAGGAATTAACGATGTTAGTTGCTTTTTTGACTCATAACCTAAGATTAAACAACAGTGCATAATTTATGGATGTACATAAAAAATTATGCGTTAAAAATGGATATCTTTTCTAAGAACAACCTACTTTTCGTTTAATTATGGAATTTTCTTCCTTATGAATATGTAAATATATCTTCACGTTATGCATTAATATAATTTTTCATCTTCTTTTTCAGATTAAAAAATCTGACACATAGAAATTTAGTAATCTGGGGCTTTAAAGATATTTCTAAATTAAAAGACACCAAAAATATGCATAAATTGAAACCATAATTAGTAATAACATATTCATAAAAGAATTAGTTTCTTAAATAGCTTATGATTGATACACATTCATATGTAACTTTAATTTACGAAAAAAACAAAAGAAAACTTAATGTTTAAAAGTATTTATTTAATTTATATTTGTATTTTTGGGCAAACCAAAATTAATTTATTGATCAAAAATAATTCTCAATATGTATCAAAAACACCATCAAAGAAGGGCGGAAATTGGTCGCTAGGGGGCGCAGAGTGTGCGTCACGTTTCTCAAGCTCTTGAAAATAAGAACTTTTGGAGGTAATTAGTTATTGTTTTTGATTAAATGTGGTTGATATACATTTAATATGTTGCGTAAAGCTTAGTGGTAAGGTGATAGCACCAAAAAACTGGCGATTTAACTTATATTTTGTGAGTTATTGTTGTTACCTGTTAGGCGTAACACGGCGTGGAATAGATAACGTGATTTGTTCTCGATTGTGTGCTTTATCTGCGATGGGGGTGTTGAAAAATTTAAAAGAGTTGAAGAATGGAAATGGAGTCTGGTATGTTGAATGTGAGGATTGTGGAATGCTGAGCCCGGCGGAAGTAGATGATAGCAGTACAACAGCGAACAGGGATTACTTGTGCATAAAGTGCAGAAAAGTAGCGGAGTTGGAGGCCAAGTTGAAAGAAATAGAAAAAGAAAATAGCAAAAAGAATGATGTGGTAGTGCATAATGTGTCAACAGACTGCAAAGACTTAAACAAGGCCAGAGACGACACTACAAGAGGCGTAATTCTCGGGGACTCATTGGTCAGAGTTATCGGAAACATAGTTGGACGAGAAAAAAGTTCTATGGTGCGATGCTGTTTACCGGGAGCCAGGGTAAAAGATGTTAATGAAGTGGTAAAAAAGAATGGAGTGAACAAGGACGACAAAACAGTGCTGTGGGTCGGAACAAACGACGTGGGAAAGTCAACAAATAATGCTTTCAGGAAAGACTTTGTTGACGTTATCAAATGAATAAAGGAGAAAACACATGATTTGAAAGTGCTGGGTCTCCTGCCAAGGTACGGCACTACATCCGGGTGGCAAAACCAAAGGGCAAAAGTGTTAAACCACATATTAAAAGACCTGTGTACGGAGCACGGTGTGGAGTTCGTCGACATATGGAAGGCCTGCAAACGAGATTGGATCAGCGCCGATGGAATTCACCTCAGCCGAAATGGAAACCGAGAGGTGAGTAAAATAATTTTGTCTGGTTTGGAGTCAAAAAACTAATTAGGAATGGGGGTGACTTACCTACTCAGCAGATAGGCAAAATTGCTAGGCATATTTCGATAAAGTGTTTAAATGATAAATTAAAAGTTTTGTACTGCAATGCACGTAGTGTTAGGAACAAAATGGATGAGTTGAAAGCTTTAGTAGCAATGGAAAATTTGGATATAATCGGGATAACTGAAAGTTGGGCAAACAAAGACGACTCTGCAATTTTAGAATTAAATGGTTTTTCTGTATTTAGGCAGGATAGAATATTAAGAAAAGGGGGAGGGGTGATATTATATGTTCGAGATCATTTGAGCTGTAGGGAATTAAATTTTAGTCATAAATCTGAAGCTGCAGAAACAGTATGGGTAGAGATCTTACATCATAATGGAAAAAAATTAGTAATTGGAAATGTTTATAGACCACCTAATATTAGTATTTTACAGGATGAAATTCTATTTAAGCATATAGAAGAAGCATGTAGGTCAGGGGAAATTATCTTGATCGGAGATTTTAATCTTCCGGGCATAGACTGGGAAGAAAATTTTTCAGTAAGCGATAGGGGAGAAAAATTTATTAATGTAATACAAAATAGCTTTTTACAGCAAATGGTACAACAAGGTACGAGAGAAGAGGCAATTTTAGATTTATTATTTTGTAGTAATGAGGACAGGATTCATAATCTAGATATTGGAGAGCACTTGGGAGATAGTGACCACAACATCATAAGATTTGAAATTATTCTAAAGACAAATAGAGATCAAAATAATAGGTTAGTTCCAAATTTTAAAAAGGCTAATTTTAGTTTGATCAGATCTGAACTTATTGATGTGTTTAAGGAAGGGCTAATGCATGGAAACGTTGAAGAACAGTGGGCTGATTTTAAAAATAAAATAAATACAATAGTTAAAAACCATATCCCATTTGTGCAAAAAAGGAAGTTGCGTAAATTATATCCTATGTGGTTTAATAAGGAAACTAAAACAGCTTTAAAACAGAAACAGAGGACATTCGGTATATTCAAGCAAACGGGAAAAAGAGAACATAAGATTGAATATAATAAATCAAGGAAAAGATACAAATTCATTAGCAGAAAACATAAATGCGAATTGGAGCATAAGCTTGCAAATGACATCAATATTAATCCGAAAAGTTTTTTCGCATATGCAAATGGTAACAAGAAAGCGGACACACACTTAGGCCCACTAATCGACAGTCAGGGCAAGATAGTAGATGATGATTTAGAAATGGCAACTATGTTAAATGAATTTTTTGCAACTGTATTCAGTAGGAATTTTAACTGTGATAGCGCTGTTGTGGAAAATGCTAACAGTGAGGGAATAAATGATCTTAAATTTAATAGGGAAGAGGTTATTTACCATCTAAGGAATTTAAAACCTTTGAAAGCTCCTGGGCCTGATTCTATCTATCCAAAATTTTTAACGGAGTGTGCAGAGGTGATGGGGGGTGTGTTATGGTCTATATTTGAATGCTCTTATCAGTCAGGAACAGTGCCGATAGATTGGAAATTAGCAAATATTACTCCTCTGTTTAAGAAAGGATCCAAGAGTGAGCCAGGGAATTATCGTCCAGTTAGTTTGACATCAGTTATTTGTAAAATCTTTGAGACCATGCTAAAGAGTCATATAACTGAATTTATTGAAACAAAAGGTTTGCTAGCACAAAATCAGTACGGATTTAGGAAGGGAAAATCTTGCACGACTAATCTTTTAAATTTTTATGATGTAATAACAAAGGAGTTAGACCGCAATAATAACATAGATGTAGCTTATATTGACTTTCAGAAAGCATTTGATAAAGTTCCACATAAAGCTCTGCTACTAAAATTGAAAAGATTCGGTATTCAGGGTCATACATTTGAATGGATTAAAAGTTGGTTAATCGGGAGAAAGCAACGAGTGCAAATCAAGGGTAATAGTTCTCGATGGATAGAAGTAGAAAGTGGTGTTCCACAAGGTTCTGTTCTTGGACCACTCCTATTCATAATATTTATTGGTGACATAACTGAGGGTATACTGGGCAAAGTTAGTATATTTGCTGATGACTTAAAAATAATGGGAATTGTCAACACAGAGGAACAAATAGAACGATTTCAAACAGATTTATCACGAATATCGGAATGGGCTGCTAAGTGGGGTATATCATTTAATATTAAAAAATGTCAAGTTCTACACATGGGTCATAAAAATAAATGCGCAGCATATAACTTGCAAGGACAACAAATTAAATCAGGGAATACTGTAAACGATTTAGGTGTAGTGGTTTCTAGTGATCTTAAAATGGGGTATCAATGTAGAGAAGCAAGTAATAAGGCAAATAGAATGTTGGGGTATATTAAAAAACATGTTTCGTGTAAATCAAAAGACGTTATTTTGCCATTGTACAGAGGACTGGTTAGGCCACATCTAGAGTATGCAGTACAATTTTGGTCGCCATATTTAAAAAAAGATATTGACATGTTAGAAAAAGTTCAACGCAGGGCTACAAAAATTATTAAAGGAACCTCAGGTATGGCTTATGAAAACAGATTAAAGAAATTTAACATGTATACGTTACAAGAAAGAAGGAAACGGGGAGATTTGATTCAGTTGTTCAAATTTATTAAGTTAAATGAAACAGAAGGTTTACAATTTTCTCATAGTAATAGGACTCGGGGAAATGGATTGAAATTATGTAAATCACAATTTAAGAGGGAGTGTAGGAAACATTGCTTTTTCAGTAGAGTTGTCGACGATTGGAACACTTTGCCATCGCATATTGTTAATTCTAAGGATGTTAAATCGTTTAAGGAAGGTTTGGATCGTCACTGGGGGATTGTGAAGAGAGTAGCCAGTTGAAATCTGATAATGTTTCTCTCTTAGCTTTTGTTCAAATAGTTTTTTATGTAAATTGATACTGCTTTTTCTTTTTCTTTCATGCAAATGGGCGTTCAAGATAAAAGTAGGGACAAGAAGAAGAGGAAGAGGAGCATGAAGAAGTCAAGCAGGAATTGCTCATCTATTCACCAACCTTGTTGGGCCTAGCGCCTGTTGTTGGTGTACTTTTTGTATTGTATTGTATTGTATTGTAAATACAAAGTCCCTATTCGTGTAAAATATTCCTTTTCATATTTCGGCGACTCAGCGAACCAATACCCCAAAGTCTAAACGACTTCGACAGCACAAGAGCTGTCGAAGTGCGCTTCGATGAAGAAAGCCGCAAAACAACGATACGAACCACATGGAATGTAAGCCTCCGTTGGTTTCCCTACGGTCCTGTGAATTTTGCGTTTGCGCCATCTAGTGAGGGTTTTGGAACTACGATCGAATCAATGTGCGCTCACTTGGAAGGAGGGCCCTGCATGTAAGCATTACTATTTTAGGAATTTTTACTATTTAGCAGTATTGTAGGATAACCAATAATGGTTTGATTATATTCCTACAATAAATTTTACCTTTGCTATTGCTTGGTATTTGATATAATGCGTGTGAGTTTGAAACTAGTAATTAGATTGAACAGAATAACATGCATCAGAGTAGCTACGCTTTGTGCTATTAGCTATTTAAGTTCTAAGAAGGTTAAGTACAATTTATCTGTAGTAATTGTGTAAGAATACAGTATGTTTCTTAATAAATATTGATTAAATGTTATATTAAAGTGATTAAATAAGAACGAGTTTGAATTTCTGGCTTTTTTGAGAAACGCACAAAAGGCCATTTTTGAAAAATCATATAAAATATCTGGGGCAAAAATACACAATATAGTTGATAGCAGCTCATTAAACACTTTAAGGGCAATAAATGAGCAGATTTTTAAAAATGGCTTTTTTGAGTAATCACACTTCGAAAATCGTAATTTTTGAACATTTTCAAATTTTAAAATTTAAATTCTAAGAGGATATGCATCTCATGCTTACAATAAAATTTGATACAAAACTTCCATAACAGCACTTTAGATCGCCACCTCTGTTTTGTCAAAAATAAATTTCTTTCATAAGGAAAAAAATCATGAAGTCGGAACAAACACTATTTTTTCACTTCAGAAACACTTTTTTTTCTTTATCAATGAAGCCAACTAAATTTTTAAAATTAGTGTCTAAATAAAATACCATCTCTTCATTATTTATAGAAAAAAAATCATTCGAATCGGTTAAAAACTTTTGAAACAGTGGCCATTTTAAAAGTGAGTGTTTTGCTGATTTTCTGAAAACGGCCAACTCTGTCCCAAATTTTAAACGTCTGTAACTAGAGAAATATTTTTTTTTTTTTTGCAAAACCCTTTTGGGGTATTTTATATGTCTCTTAGTTGTAACTGCTGTAATTTTTTCAAAAAAATCTGTGAGGGTCATGTGACAAGTTTCAGACCTGCCTGCCTGATTTGAAATGGAATGACTCAACAGTGTTCTGAGATACCACGATACATAACATAGGAAAAGTATCGAAATCACTATCACGAATTACGTCGTGATAATTATTTCGATACTTCTCCGAAATTTAGAGGTTTCGGAAAAATCGAAATTTTGTGACATTCCATCAGATTGTTATAGACAGCGGAAATGGGATTAGAGATATTTAACAAACAAATAAACAAATTTACTACTGGAGTTATGTATTAACATTCCAGAACTAAACCCCTTAAATTTATCTTCATTAATTGTTTATACATGGTTAAAGCAATTACATTTTATTGTTATTTTTTTACGAACTATACACTATTTCGACAACAGTATAATGTTCTACACGTTGACAGACGGCATTGTCTCAATTGCATCCACCCTGCTTTGTATGACAGCATTTTATTTCAATATTTATAAATATAGTGCTATTGATTCATCAATTACAATACAATAGATGAAAATGTCTAATTGTTGACAATAACATAACATACTTAGCATTAAATGATGGGACGCAATAGCTTAGCTCCATCTGCATAAGTTCTTCGCAGTCAGGCGCATTTGCAGTTTGTTATACTCATAATAATTATAATTATTGGTATAGTCGGTATATATTACATATTAATTGGTAAATTGAAGCTACACAAATTTACACACCCAGATAAATACATGTTTCATTACAGATCGCAGATTAACAGGTAGAAACCGGCATCCCACACAGAAATCTTTTGATCTTTCTTCTAAGTACAATAAAAGTGTTCATGATTGATTAAAACAGTCACCTAAGTTCGTACTTCTCTATTGTTAGAAAGACTATTTCTTTTTCCTTGATAAAAGTGTTCCTTAGCCTTGTTCATGGTAATCAGAGTGGAGTGATTTTCTAAGCGAGAAAAATTTGTTCTTCCTTTTTAATCCTGAAATTCATTAAAGTCTTTCAGGAGCTCCAAGTAACAGCAGCTCTTGCCTTTTCTAGTTTGATAATCTGAATTCATCAATAGAGTTTAAAGCTTAAAAGCAAAAAATGAAAAAATAAAATGTTACACTAACATTCATTTTATAAAACTTAAAATGAGTGAAAGTATTTTTTTTAATGTTCAAATTATAAATAACTCGCTATTATTTATTATTTTTGTTTTACAGGATTGAATTGAACTGGAATAATTGTGCAATACTTGTAGTAAAAGTTGCTTTTTATTTATAGTATCTTAAGAAAATTGCTTTTAACAAGCAAAAGCAAAACCACTAGTATTGCGTTTTCCTGAATACTCATTCTACAATCTTTTTTTTTTTTTTTAAACGAGAAGTTGTTAACGATATATTTCAGCTCATAACATTTTGATGCTTTTATGTTTTGTTAGCTTTGAATTCCCTTTACGAAGACATAAGTACTTTTCGTTTGAAATACAACAACCTATTTGACACATTCGAGCTTTACTATGCCCTATTTGTAATGATCGTATTCGAGAGAACTTGTCTTTTTAAATGTTCTAAGTAAAAAGTGTTTTGACTTTGCTACTCTCTAGATCTATAGAAATAGGAAACAACAACATCATAAAAATGCCACATGGTATTGATCAGTTCATTCATGGCTGACATTTCACTTTTGTTTTCACTTTTAGAATACGTAGACCTGTTTCAACAACTTATACGCAAAATCTTCTAAAATATGTTGATTTATAAAATACACATCAAATTAAAACAGTTCCTAGAGATTTTACCACCAAGAGAAAAATACAAAAATCATAAATTAAGTGCCTCAGCTTCAGATGATCGCAATTTAATAGTGGCAGTGGTAGCCTAGTGGTCAGGATGTCGAGCTTCGGATCGGAGGATCTCGGGTTCGATACCCGGGCCGCTGAAGACCCACCATGTACACTTGGGGATACGTGCGTGTAAAATCCGTGGACCCTGAAGTCCCGAGGCGGTTCCGAGGGTACCGGTGGGTGGAAATTTTCCCTTCCCTTCACCCATAGGTCTAAAAAGGAAGGTGGCGTATTTGTGGTGGCGCCATCTGGTGTCATCCAAATACATTATGAGCCAAGTCGTACTTCCACCATTGGTGCTCATCTAGAAAAGGAAGGCGCTCATTACTGCCTTAATTCCTAGTCGCTCTGCGAAGGGGAGCTTGGATTTCCAAGTGGCATAAGTAGCAACAACAATTTAATATCAAGTAAAAATAAAAACCTTTATATGATCATAGTTCTCAACACTTTTAGTTTATTAGTTATGAATGTAATAAATTAAGTTCAGGGATCATGAAATTTTTCTGCCGACCACTGGTTGACATATTGCCATACAGAGCATAAAAGAAAAGGGTCAGAGCATTACCGCTAAAAAAAACGACTTATAGAATTATAATTACAAATATTTCTTTTATTTCGTCATCAAGAACTGGTGAAGAAGGGGAATGGTTTCTGAGTTCACAGCTTTATTGAGATTATTTAATGTAGTTAAATTAAAGAAGGACAAAAAATAATCTAGCCTTGTGACAATTTTCATTATAAATTAAGGGATCAGTGAGCCCCCTTCTACCTCTTCTTCAGATCCAAAGAAATTAGGATTTACCAAAGCGATTTGGATTGATTTTGGTGATTTTTAAATATAATAATACGTAGTAAAAATCAAAAAATAAATAAATTATAAGAAAAAAGTATTTTAAGTCACAATTTTTATGTTTTTAAAAATTTTGAAATTAACGTTTTTTGAAAAATATTGACGTGATGGGGAGAAATGAGTTTTTGCTTATTTACCAAAAAGCACATCACTAAAACCTAAACACACATATCCATTGCAGAGTTATGTTACTGTTATTTACTGCATTATTTTGACGTATTTCCATTTTCTCTTTTCGGAAATAGTTTTAGGAATTCGAAATGATGCACATTCTATAACATTACCATTATGAACTATTAAGTTTCAATTTACATTTCTTTTATTTACTACATGATACTATTTTTTCTGCCTGAAGTCTAGAATTTAAGCTTTTTTAAAGCTGTCTTCCTAACTGTCACAGTATAAAGTGCTATTTTCTATTATGTGAAATTAATCAACACATTGAGATCCGTAACTCAAACATATGTTTTCCTATTCCTACTTCAATAATAAGGTAATGACATGCTCTCTTTTATTTTTATTTATTTTTTTTTTTTTTTTCATTTAACGATTTTTTCCAAAGGGCATTTGAAATGTTTTAACATATCTGCTCTTAAACATGTTTATGCTCTCAAGTATATTTAATACACAGTGGAGAAAATCATTAATCGCAAATCGCAAAAATGAAACTATGTCAAAAAAAATCTTGATAAAGAGAAAGAAAAAAGAAGAACTTTTTTTTCCTCACTTTCCAATGACAATTGAAGTACGAATTCGTAAGAAAACACGAGCTACAGATTTTTTTTACTAACATAATATTGATTATCTAAATTTTTGACGACTGGCTAAGTTTTGCGTAACATTTATTGGTATTATTTTTATCATAACTTCAGAAAAAACGCGCTAAAAATAATAAAAAGGGAAATATTTTCTTAAACGTTTCTTTTATTCTTTTGTTACGAGGTTACCATTGCACCAAAACCAGGCTTTGTAAATTACAAACGTTAAAGCTCAATTTTTTTCAATCTAAATTTATTGCACATGTTTAAAAGTTATCTAGATATCAGATATTCACTATGTTATAAATGTCCAAAATAGCCTATTTAAATCAGCTTATTCAAAATGGCTAACTTCACATTTGTATTTCAAAAAAAAAAAGCAATGTCCTCGGTGTCCTTGAAAAGTATGCGTCTTTTCTCCAATTTTCATTGAAATTTATGTTGTGAATGAATGCTGTTTCTTTGCAAAATCTACGTTACTATGCACTTACGTAGCATTTTTGTACTATGAATTTCTTTTAAGATGCATTGAATTTCATATAATAATGTTTTGAGAACTAATAAAAGACGCGTTTACCTTTTGGCTGTATATTACTAAACACTTCCATGCGCTGCACTGCAGGGGACATACAATAATCTACTGATCAAAAATGATGGGACATTGATATCATTGTATGTAATATTATTGTAAGATACTAGGTTTTGAGGTTAAAATTCTTGAAAACGAGGGATGCAGAGTACTATAAAGATGTATTCAAATACAGTGAAACCTGTGTAGGTTGGCTACTTGCGGTGCAGCCCTTTAGTGATCAACTTATAGAGGATGGAGATTTTTTTTTTTTTTTTGTTATTTCTTACACTATGCATAGTGTTTAGCTTTTCTTTCACAATTATCTAAAATATCATTAGAGAAATTTATCCCGAATGACTTGCAATGTATCCTATACAACTAAAGTACTTAGTTAAAATTAAGATCAATATCTTATTAATTATGTAACTTACTTAAATGATAGTAAAGATTTCCTAAAAATACATAATTTTTTTAAATGGCTACATCAAATAGAAGAGGGTAGTAGATTTGAAGAATAAAAGAGTGCTCATAGTAGTTTCCCATGTGGTTAACTTACAAAGAAGTTTGGGCAAACTTTATATTGGTGGTTCATCCATCCAGACAAATACTGGTCTAACAGTATAGTATAAAATTCTATCCTGGAGAAGTCATTTTAGCTTTTTTTATTTTTGCAAAAATTGATAAATAAGTATAGTAATAATTAGGTTTTCAACTTACAAAGTGTGTTTTATAATACTCCCACTCAAATTTGGCGTACATAAGTGGTCAATATATACAGGTGGTCAACTTAGGTGGTCAAGTAAGAAAGGTTTATCTATATTATATAATATAGGAATTATTCCGTTCCTCACAAAAGTGGTCAATTTAGACAGGTGGTCAGCTTACAAGAGTGATCAACTTTACAGGTTTTTCTGTACTAGGAAGTCATTGCCGAAGGGTTTAAGGTTAGAAAAAAGTCCATTATTTAGTGGTCGTGACAGTCACAAAGCATGAGAACAGCGCAGATTCGAATCCTAACAGAGAGTTTATGTCTCAACTATTATTAGTCATATTTCGTGCGATTGGGGAAAAAAATGCTTACTTGAGAAAGGAAAGGTATAATATCAAAAGTTCGAACAGATGGCCTTTGTAAATTTTGGTTAAATTAATTAAAGCAGATTCAAAAGCCATTCCGACAGCTCGTAAACGAATGCGGATCTGGCTTATGGTTGCGCGCGTACCTTCTGTTTCATCAATACGCTCATCGCACTAAAGGAGGTATGAATTTTTAAAAAAAGGAAAAAAGGGAAATCTTTTACCCAGCCACGAACATAAAATAACAATTTATGAAAACTAAAGCCAGTAGTCAAGCCATACAGGTACACATGGATTTTAATTTTTTATATAAATACGCTCGGACAAAGCAATATCCACTTAGTTTGAAATAAACTATATACCTATTAAAATTTCCCCGTCGAGGCATTCATCGATATCAAAAGCTGCCGAATTTAAACTCTTTCATGGAAATCTAAATTTTTCACATCTTCTATCAGACTCAAATTTTAAATTCAAATCCTTTCTGGTCTTATAAGGAAAAGTCTTAATGAAGCAAGGAAGAAAAATCGTTTTTCCTGCACGCTGCGGTGAGGAATTAATTTGTTCCATTCTCAACAAAGCCAGATCCATAACAATACAACCAGCATAATTCTTTCCAAGAAAGTTCGGAATGTTTACAAAGTTTCGGAATATATTACGGGAGTTTCTAGAAACAAATTCAAAACAAAAATAAAATGCTAGTTTATGAATAGTTTTCAAAGTGAAACATATTTTCTAGAGATGCTCGAGAATGATCAATAGTATAGTCCCTGAAACATCGACACTCAATCACAAAAAGGACCCGATTTTAAATTAGAATGAGATTTTTCTAAGTAATTGGTGAAATACAAACGAGTTTTTTTTATTACATCTAATTACTATTTTGCACAAACGTTTTTCACCCGAATTTGATTTAACTCGAATACTTCACGCGTGGTTTTTTGATGTAACAGTAGCAGGTCAAATCCTTTATTCAGATATATTCTTTTTATCCTAAATTATGAGGCGAAAAATATAACTTTCGTAAAATAGTAGTACCACATACAAGCAAAAAAAGCTTGCGTAATAGTAGCGTGTAATTATTATAAACTGAATTCGCTCGTAAAACTAGTGAAACACTAGCACCAGAGGAGACTCGTGCTGAATTTTCTCGAGTTACCACCTCAAAAAACAAGAAGCACGTTATCTAGTCTTAACACACATGTCCCTGTCGTCCAGAAACATACAGACTACAGTTATCAGAAAGAAAAATTTAACTCCAAGATCATATGTATAACATCATACAAATGCAAGTTTGTTTTTTTGTGCGTGTGTGTTTAGCATCAAAACTGTCCTTTTTAAAAGGTTTTTTTTTTTTTTGTTTTTTTGTAAAATAACTTTTTATACCTCTTCTGCGGATTTTTAAGGTCTTTAAGATCATGTATTTCTTCAAATATTTTGTTTTTAATCTTGTAATGATATAGTTTGTATTACAGCTCAGCACATGCATATTTCTAACAAAATCTCCTTTTCTTGCACGATCTCATTCAAACTGGGTGAACTACTGATACTACCTTCTAGATATCCTTAAACGCAATCATCACTTACAAGACCTACTCAGGAAAATATAAGTTCGTAACGTTTATTTCACGTATTTAACCTAACGTAATTTGTATATTCATAATGGCACTTCTTTCCCCACTTTTACTTATTTAATGCGAAATTTGAGTGCACGTCACCTTTCAAATATGCATACACGCTTCCCAATGTTCGTTTATTTTACACATAATCCTTCGTTGTGGCGAATTTTACGAATTCCATTTGAAAAAAATCAACTTAGTGTTTATACAAGCCTTGGAAGAAAACAATCCTCTATTTTTATGAGCAAATTAACTTAAATGTTTTGATTTGGAGTTATGAGAAATAAACCTATTAAAAACGAAACGTGTTTTCATCTAATAACAAAACAAATATGTGTACAATTCAATTAATATAACCTGGCTACATTGATTTTCATTTATTTAGTCATTTATTTATTGTTATTCGTTCGCTTTACTCAAAAAAAGCAAAAGCACTCCTTCGCTATCGATATGTTTGCGTAATTTATTTGTTAGCTAAGTAAATAAAATATGTAGAAAATTAAATTATGAAACTTATTTTGAAAATCAATCTCTTAGACCATTGAAGAGAAAAATAATATGACAGATCAATCTAATTAGCATTATTTTTAAAGTAAACTTTTACATGTCTATTGAAACATATTCAGAAATTATTGTTTCATATTCTATAGCTTTCATGTTTTTGGAGAAAAAAAAAAAGCTTATGTTTTTAAAGCTTATGTGATAAATTTGAGTGAACTACTTTAAGCTGGAATTTTATAAAATAACTGTATGGCAAAAGAATAGTCTTTTCTATTTCCAATAATGTAACTTTTTTATCACTGAGTCAACAAATACCCCCTAGTCACTCTTGCGTAAATAGGTAAGGATGAAACCTGCAGAACAATAGATGTTCTTTCGTTCAGAAAGCTTCTCAAATAAACATGTAAAACAGGACTTATTCGGAAGGAAAATTTGACAAACACGCGTTTGCAATAGAAAGTCATACTACCAGAAGAGATATTTTTTCGAGCAGAAACAACCATGCGCTAGGATAGTCTTTCCAATCGATTTTTAATTCCAAAGTATGTTAAAATAAAAAACAGCATCATCAAATTTACTTAGAACATCACATTTATTTTACTTTTAATTTATTTCGTGCGTTAAATTCCGAAATGTTTGTTGATTACTGTCATAATGTTTTCAACACCTCAAATGCTGTTAGAGCTAAAAATCGAAGGCGGTATTTGTTTTAGCACATTTAAAATGGAGTTAAGCTTTTGGTCAAGACCAAGTAAATATTTTTCACTTTAATCTGCTTTCAAGCTCTAAAAATTATTATCATGCATTTATAAAATTTCGCTTAATGATATTTATTTCAGACTCATTTTGAAATTCATCCCAGGTTATTTAATATGTATACAAGAGTGGAGTGAAAAACACTTCGTTTTTTTATTTTTATTACCTAGACTGTGGAAAATGTTCCATTTGTCCATACTAAGAATCCGGCAAATTTTTTTTATTTTCTGTCTACTCTTTGATCTGCCTTCGCCTTGCTGAAAAAATTAACATTTTAACGCTTTATGCCGAAACGGTGCATGAAAATGCCGCAAACTTTGAACGACATACAAAATATGTCATTTACTTTCTGACGATGGTAATTATTAATTACGAAGTAAGATTACCAATGCAAACTATTTGTTGTTATTTTTGCTATTGCATTAACAGTTAGAATATAATAAAAAGTATATTTTCCCGCCTATGAGAAGGTTCTTCTTTTGTTTAACGATACATAATAAGCTTGCATTTTTGGGAATTTTTAGCCTGATTCAGTCTAATTTCAGCATGGAGTGTGTGTGTTATGGGTTCTTACATTATTAATATATTGCAGTACTGAACTGGAAATGATCTGGATTGGAACTACTTCGGGTTTCTATTGGATCGGCCTCGAATTATTTAAGTAGTTCTTATTCTGTTCAACACTAAATGGCAATAAGCTGATTAATAGAGCTTTTTGCTTTTATTTTAACTTTAAAAAGGGGGCTACAGTGGAAAAGCGGTCTTAGTGCCAGTTTCCGCTGCCTGCCTGCGCGCAGGCAAGAGGTGATAGGTTCAATTCCCGTCCTGTGCCCTGTGTGTATTCTTGAAATGTCCCCCTTTGTATCGTAATATTCCATCGTATTGTCTTGTACTATCTGTTACACTGGACATGAGTTTGAAGCATAATCCATTGAGAAAAGCAAATAAACTTGAAAATGTATGTGACCTAAAATGGTCGTAAACAAACAAACTTTTAAAAGCACATTTTATGTGGTATATAGACGCAAGGATCAAATTTTGACGCAGTTCCGGTGATGATAATAGATACCACAGAAAAACCCTCATGGAACACCACATAAGCATTTTCACATGCTTATCAGGTCGGGTTCTTTGCCAGAGGGTTCTTCGTACTTCAGCAACATGACTCCGGCATTAAGCTCGAGCAAAGACATTGCTGAGTAGATAACCATTAGTTTCATGGAATAGTATGTGCAAACGGAGAACACTAAAGTAATAGGGATTTTCTAGAGGTATCGGAAAGCGGCTGGTGACGTGTAGCGATCAGCCTGTCTTTTTATTTGAACCTGTACCGTGCAGCTGTCCAATGTTGATCCGAAGAAGTAGCACACAGGTCTGCCATATCTCCTGAAAATATGAAATAGCATCAGCAAAAACCTTGGCCCTGGCAAAACCCCTACCAGCAAAAAGCCTGGTTGCCTGAATCATTCACGATGAACAAGTATCGCCAATCTAATCCTCCGATTAGTGAGATGGAACCGTCAGAGAATTTTAAAACACTCATTTTGTTTATTATTCATGTATATGCCCTAGCGTGGTTTGCCGTAAAAAGTCCTCTGGTTATGCAAATATGGAGCTAGGCACCTTCACCAGACGGTTATTAGGTCACGATACCTCAGCCATAAGCACAAGAAAATAGTTGACCCTGACATTCATCGCAATGCATACTTTGCTCACCCTGAGAACATTCTCCCAGCCATGATGACGGACCATCCGCCACACAACGTGAGCTGTACTTGCAACGGGGGATGAAAGCCAGACGATGAAGCTGCGGCAGACCCCAGATACGGTGGTAATTGGTGAGATATACGAGGGTCATTTTTTATGTAAGAACCGTTTTGTAATGGAGTAAAAGAAACTTTTTTCAAACACAAATTATAACAGCAACTAAAATATGAACATTTTTTCACTTTTCAACATAGTCGCCATTAACGTTCAAGCATTTCTCAAGCCGTGTCACCAGCTTTTGGATCCCTTCATCAAAGAACTCTGCCGCCTGCCCATTAAACCAGTTCGTAACTGTTTCTTTAAGCATGTCATTCTTTCCCAAACGCTTCCCAACGAGAAATGCCTTAAGTTTTGAAAACAGATGAAAGTCTGGGCTGTAAGGCGGGTGATTCAGTGCTTTCCCATTGAAAATTGTCCAGTTGCGTTTTTATTCTTGAATTTCAGCAGGACGAACTTTTTTGCATTCAAAAACCGAATAAGGGCACGCACTTCACAATCGGCGGTATTACTGATAGACATGGCGAAAAACTACGCAGTATAACCACACAACCAGCACTGGTAGAGACGTGAAACGTAATGGTGGTGTAGTGGTTGACCGACCAAGAGTTGCTGACCTTAAACTGACGTCACCTGACTGGATACGCAGACACGATGCGCAATCGGTTCTTACAAAATGACCTTCGTAAATATAAATATAAGATAATGACAGACACTGAACTGAGGGATCTCATTACAATCGAGATTTGTTCAACTATCAGCTTCTCAAACTTTCTCAATCATACACAGGCAGTAGAAAGACACGTGAGGCTAGTGACTGAGGTTGCAAAAGCTCTTTGTGGACAGAAATCGCGTGATGTCTTTGTCCATGCACGTATTCTTCTCGACAGCTAATGCCCACTCGAGTCAAAACGGGAATTCTCTCATTTCACTTTGTCACGGTTTGTATTTCAATGTATAAGTTTTAAGGTGACTGAGCTGAACAACAGTTCGCCTGAAATACGTAAAATCGCTAAAATATCGCTTATTATTGAAAAATAAAAGTTTGTGAAGGCAGATCAAGATGTTTTTCAGAAGTATTGAAATTTTTACACTATGTTATGTTGATCGATTAGCACATTTTGGCATATCTAGCTATTTAAAATTTAAAAAAAAGCTTTTATTTGGCCGTTTTCACTCCACCCTAATGTATACGTTAAATAGCAAAAATACGAATCTTTAGAACAGTTAATTAATTTAAATATGAACAAGAAAAATGATACTACATCAAAAACATTTAAAACACGATATATATATATATGTATAAATTTGTTAATATTTAATGAAGTACAATACTAACAAATATATATCGTGATTATGTATTTGTTGGTATTTATTTAATTGAGTTAAGAATATTTCCGTGAGTAAGAAATATTATTCTCAAAACCTTTGCAGTGTTTTCTAAACATATGCACGCATTCAAGCTTGGCCCTTATTGTACGCCTGCTTGCTATTCCCACTTTACTTCACTGTTTTATTGTAGAGTATCTGCTAGAAACGTAAGGCAGTTACTAGTAATTACATTTCCCATACACAATTTTCCATAACCCTTGGATATTTTATCTAACTTGTTAAGTCAAAAAACATTTAATAATAAAAAAAGATGAATAGCAGTTTATGTACGATAAGCTTTACCTTTTATCCAAACATTTACCCCATGTGCATGATTATATTCCTCCTGCTGACCTCCGACCTAAGGGGACCACTTCTACATCTGCTCGTGCCGAAGGGTGCGAGTTCCTGCAGATCGTTCGACGGTGCTCGTCCCATCTTTCGTTTCCATGCTCCAGGGTGTGGTGCGTTAGTTGGATTGGTTGTGTTTAGCTTTTCCCTTCTCCAGTGAACCCGCTCGGTTCGGTCCTTGTGTCCATACAACTCGTGGCGGTAAGTTGGGGTCGGTTTAGCTTCCGTCTTTTTCAAAACTAATTATGAAAAGCACTCCCTGTTAAGAGGAGTTTCCCCCAGTTTTCCCTTTGTTTTTCAGCTGTCGTCTCTTGCCTTGCCTTATCATGTCTTCTCCTATTGACCTGGCTTCCGACCAAACTTTGCCTCCGGTAAGCATCAATAGCATAACTACTGATCTCTCCAACCATACTTTTCTCCACCAGACCCCTACCTGTTAGCCGAGGCCTTAGGATTGCTTACGCACGGGGAGAGGTAGTGGGGTCTACGGATTTTACATGCACATATCCCCAAGTATACATGGTGGTCTTCAGTGGGTATCGAACGCGCGACCTTCCAGGTGGAAGTCCGACGTGCTAACCACTAGGCTACCACGGCCCACTCTCATCAAATATGTTTATCAATGAAAATGAAATTTAAAATGCTATTTAGTTTAAAAATATTAATACTGAGTCATAATAATATAATTTAAAATGCAAACATTCTCAAATTTTGTGATGCACTAAATGCAAGCTTTCAGATTTACGGAGTACAAACTGTTTGAATTACTGCTCAACATGCCAGATATATCTACCATTAAAACTGAAGTGTATTTATATTATTTCCTATATACGGGGGGTCCGGTACATAATGGATTTTCTCTTTAAATATGTTACTATCCATTCATATGAAGTCTCATAGACAGTAGCGTAGTTATGGTTGTTTGCAGCTAAAATGCCAAAAATATATGGGAAATACTTGGGTACCCGTTATGAGAAAATTTTATATTTAGAGCTGCTAAAAATAATTTCTCCATCTTAAAGTTTTTTTAAATTTTATCATGCCTGAAATGTCTATGAGTATTAAATAGTCCTTCCAGAAAGGTGAAATCATGCTGTATTTAAGTTTCTAGAAATGATTTACACATTTATAGTTCATATATAATTTTAGTGCCTTTATTTGTTTCATTTCAACATGAGGCATAGTGGAACATCAATCTGTTTAAAAATGCAGCTTAATTAGTTTACTTAAATTCACATGTACACATAACTTCCAAAGTGTTTAAATGAAAATAATGGTAATGAAAATAGAAAATTTCTCAATAATAAAATAAATATTTGAATAATATAGAAACACTAAAGTCATTCGTTATGTTGTTGCGAAAATTTTTAATATAAAGGACATCACATTCATTGGAGGACATTGTTATGCTTCTTCCTGACCTATATGTGTCCTCAGGAAATTCATGGATGTGCTTTCAAATGTGGCTTACAGTATTTCATCATTAAATTTTAAAACTTACAATAATCACTTAATAAATTTCTCAGTTTCAATGGTTTCTCTTTTATTTTGATTTCCTTTAAATTTTGGTAATTTTATTTCGTGATATTGTTTGCATTATGTTTCTTAGACCAAAACACATTAGAATGTAATCTCAGGAGAAAATGTAATTTATATCACGTTAATCTAGGATGGTCTATGGTCCACTGCATCTCAGGAATGGGGGCACAGTGGACTATTTTGTTGAATCCACACAACTTATATTTTTACTCATAATGCATTCCAGATATTGTTGCAAAAAATTAGGTCATTACAACAAAAGTTTGAAAAATATCTGTAATTTTTTCTAGCACATAGCTTTTTCCTGTTAAAAAAATAAGGGCAAGGGCTCCACTGCCCTGGTCTCCCCTGTAGTGCAACAGTGTCAGATTTGTACATTTTATAAATTTACATATTTTGCCATCAATTTTTTTTCTGCACGTTTGTACATTGTGCAGAAAATGAGCATATTTAAGGGAAAGCTTGCAGGTTTAAATCCCCCATCTGCAAATAGCCAGAGTCAATGGCGTACGCAGAATTTCTTCAAGGGGGGGGGGGGGTCATAATGTTCTGAATCTACTAAAAGAAATTCGAGTATGTAATAAAGCACTATTATTTAGGGTTCAAGGGGAGGGGTTTAAATCCCTAACCCCCCCCCCCCCCCGTGCGTACGCCACTGGCCAGAATCAACATACATGTACTAACATTAGTTCCCCCTAAGATATTTTTCAATATGCAGTAGCTCATGGTGCAAAGGTATTAAATATATGTGCTTCATAAATTCATATATGTATTAAATTTATACAGTAAAACATGTAAAATTGGCCACTTTTGTAAGCTGACCACCTGTCTAAGTTGACCAATTTTCTCAGGAATGGAATTAGATCTATATTATATAATGTAGGGAAACCTTTGTAACTTGACCACCTGTCTATATTGATCACTTATGTAAGCCAAATTTGGGTGGGAGTATTATGAAAAACCTTTTGTAAGTTGACCGCCTAGTTATAACTATATATATATATGTTATCTATTTTTGCAAAATATTTTTAATAAAACTAAAATAACTTCTCCAGAATATTTTTTATGCCATTGACCAGTATTTATCTGGATGGAGGAAACATCGATATAAAGTTTACCTAAAGCTCTTTGTAAAGCGGTTATCACACGACAGGAATTACAGGCAAACGCAACCGTAATAGGAATCGTCAACTCTTGAGTGTCAACTCTCAAGTTCTTGATGTGTAATTTTATCAAAATTAAACCTGTAATATATATTAATGCAAAAATGAAATTAAATGAAGTTTTGATGCATCATCTGTAAAACTAAATAGTTTAAATATTATCTAATACTTTCGAAATAAAAACTATTGTTTGCTACTTAAAAAGATGCAGTTAATATTTATGGCCAGTGCGCCCCTAAGATCGACGCGCCCTCAACCTAGCGCCGGCCCTGTATAGTTGTCCGTCAAAAATGAAAAACTATTGTTATACCAAATTATCAAATTTAACATGGTTTGTCAGAATTTGCGAAATAAGAACAATTTTTGGGAGGTCCCATTGACTTGCCGTAACCTTGCATGGGAGTGCCCCTGAATGCAGAAACCTACTTGTTTGAACGAAATATCAAGTATAATAACTGTAAACATATGCCTAACACGAGGATACAGATTAGAAAATAGTAGCTCGTTATGAACAACCGTCCGAGAAACCGGGTGCAAACCTGTAGGAAACTCCGGATCGAAAATGTTCTCTTGAGGTTGCCGATAGAACGAGGTGGAAGTTACGTTTGCTTGAAAATTCCTGTCGTGTGATAACCGCTTAAGCAAACTTGCTTATATTGGTATTGGCGGAAAAACTTTAATTTGGGTTAAAAATTGGCTGACTGGGAGGAAACAGAGAGTAGTAGTGAAGGGCAATTATTCTCAGTGGATTGATGTCTTGAGTGGTGTTCCACAAGGTTCAGTTTTAGGGCCTATATTATTTATTATTTTTATTAATGATATTACTCAGAGTATTTCTGGGAACATCAATATTTTTGCTGACGATGTCAAAATCATGGAAATCGTGGACACGGAAGAACAAGTCAATCAGTTTCAAGAGGATTTAAATCAAATATCTAGGTGGGCAATTAAGTGGGTATGTCTTTTAATATTGGGAAATGTCAAGTGCTTCATTTTGGTCATGGGAATAAACATGCAAGCTATTATTTACAAGGTTCCATCATTAGGGAAGCAGAAGCAGTTGTTGATCTAGGAGTATTGATTAGTCTCAACTTCAAGTCCAGCCACCAGTGTAGCATAGTAAGTAACAAAGCTAACAGAATGCTTGGGTTTATCAATAAGACTATTTCGAACAAGTCTAAGGAAGTTGTATTGCCACTATACAGAAGTTTGGTAAGAACTCATTTGGAATATGCTGTTCAGTTTTGGTCTCCGTACCTAAAAAAGGATATTACCTTATTGGAAAGGGTTCAAAGGAGGGCTACTAGATTGGTAAGTGGTCTTTCAGACTTAGATTATGAGGTTAGGCTTAAAAGGCTCAATATGTATAGTCTTGAGCAAAGGAGAGTTAGAGGGGACATGATTCAATTATTTAAATTCATTTAAATGGGAAATGTTGATGGACTGCAGCTATGTGCTGATAGTAGAACCAGAGGTCATTGTTTTAAGCTTTTCAAATCTCAGGCTAATCTTGAAATTAGGAAAAATTACTACTTCAATAGGGTTATAGGCAATTTGAATAGTTTACCAGAAGCGACTGTTAATTGCAGCGGGGTAAAAACGTTTAAGAAATCTCTTGATGTTCATTGGGGACTGCTGAATTGACTAGGACCAGCCTAGCTGGGCCCTGAGCCTGTTGCTGGTCGTCACTTTTGTATTTGTATTTGTATTTGTATCTCAATACAATTGTGGTACGAATTGTGGACAATCTGAACAGCAACCGGTACATCAGTGAAATTCTACAGCCCCAAGCAGTTCCATTCCTTCAAAGCTTGTCAGGCGTTGTATTTCAACAGGACAATGCCCGCCCTCATATTGCTAGGACTGTCCAACCCTTCTTTGCAACTCAGCAGGTACAGCTTCTTCCTTGGCCTGCGTATTCCCCAGATATGTCGCCAATTGAACATGTGTGGGATTTCGTTGGTCGGTGTCTCGCTCGTGATCCTCGTCCTGTTGCTTCTGTAGACGAACTTTGGGTACGCATACAAACAATATGGAATGCTCTTCTTCAGGCAGACATTCAAAATTTGTTTGACTCCATGCCACGTCGTGTAGCAGCACTTATTGCGGCACGTGGTGGCTACACAAAATACTGATTCTGATCTCTTGTTATTGTTTGTTTGCTTTGAAAATTTAATCATTTATTTGTACCACTACCACTCAACTGTGTATTAAATTTCATTCAATTATGACGATTCCTTTATGGTGTTGCAATTTTCACAAACATGAGTTTATGCAATAATAATAATATAATTACACGTTAATTTAAAGCACAAATGAGCAATAAAATGCAGACATATGTTTCGGGATTGCTTGAAATCCCTTTTTCAATGCGACAGGGAGCTTCTAGATGAAGCTTCATTTGGATGTTTTGCATCTAGAAGCTCCCTGTCGCATTGAAAAGGGGATTCCAAGCAATCCCGAAACATATGTCTGCATTTTATTGCTCACTTGTGCTTTAAATTAACGTGTATTATATTATTATTATTGTTTACTTGCACAAAGTTAAATTATTTTTATGAGTTTATGTATTATTTTGCTAATCGATTCAACCATATTCATTTTGTTAACATGGATCGGCATATTTGAAAGCCTTCGGGTAAAGAAAAAATAAAATAAAATAAAAATATTGTGAAGTATTACACGCTCCCCTCAAACACTACAAGTGTTTTAAAGTACAAGTACTTTAAAGCACTTTTTGTCCAATAAAGTGACTTTATAACAATATTCCTATTTAGGATCGGAATAAAATATAAATAAATAAGGAAGTAAAAATTTCATATACTGACTCACTATCTTCAAGAATCTGGGAATACTCATTTATAAAAAGTTAATAAAAGACCGCAATTACGAAGTAAAAGTCGGTATATTTACAGATTTTTTTTTTAAGCGTCGTGGTAAAATAAATTATCAATTTGAATATATTAACAGAAAGAGAAATAACTTGATATAAATGACGTACTTCTGTGTAAAACCTTGAGGGAATCAACTATTATTGACGATAAAGGGAATATTTCGCGAATAATGTAACAAACTGGCTGCGCAGAATTCTGCATAAATGTAATACTGGCCTTGTAATTCACGAAACATTTAAAATATTTACATAGCTTATTGCTTACGTGGAAATATTTGGATGGAAAGTTTATTTATTTAACATTTGTTGAAAATATTTTTTTCGCGAAATTTCTTTTCTTCTTTAAAGGAAGAAAAAGAATAGGGATATATATATATAAAATTTCTTATTTAATCATATATCATTGGTTTAAAACAATCGATTTACTTCGTTATTTTTTAAATAGATTCATTTTTTTAACAAAAAATAGAGCCAAAAATGAAACTTTGAAATTAAAAACAAACGTTTTTTAATACATGCATTTCATTTCTCTTTCTTCCATATTCATTGGGAGATAAACTACAACCCCCACTTTTCACTGCAAAAATTTAAAACAAAAATATGTGCTTTCATAATCCATCAAAAATTCCTTAAGGAATTTTGAATAATCTAAACATTTGATGTGATAGATACATCAATATATTTTTATTTATTAAATATTGCTTTTGTTTGCAAAGATTTTTGAAGGGATTTCTAGCTATGCCTTGGGTTACCATTAACACAGATCTTTTATAACTTCCAACTTTGTGTGTTATCCGTAATGATTGCTCAACTGAAAATTCTGAAAAATATTTTTATGTCATATTGTTTTTATATTATAAAGATCGTTACATATTTCATATATACAGTCATTCAGGATAAATATGAACCTGGGAGTTGATGGTTAATTTGAACCATGTCATATTTTTAAATATATTCGACTTAATTCAAAAGTTAAGTGTAGACAACTGATTTTATAACCTATTTAGCTGACTGCAGCACTGGACCTTCCAGTTTCATTTTTTAAGTTAAATGTACTTAATGATATAACGTGAATCAAAGTTACCCTACTTGACTGTATATATTAGTGATGACGATGACACGAAACGCAGCTGGGTGGAAGCGCTGAATACCGGAGCTTCGGTATTGTACATATTGAGTCTTTAAGGTCAAAAGCATTATAAATGTATATAATACTATATTATACTCCATATCTTTCAAAATTCTCAGTTTCAAACAACACTTTTAGCTTACTGTTGCGTTACATACTGCTTAAAATAACTTAGCCTTCTCGGTAGAATTCATATTAACTATTTTGCTTTCAGCGCAACAAGTGCCTGCTAGATCAAGGTGCGGGAAACAGCTGATTAAGTAAAGCCAAAATGCACAGCGAAATGCACATGCGTTAAAAGTTCAGCGCCAAATACCGAAGAACTAAACTTGTCGCCAACGGGTGCCAAATGGGAGATTGTTTCATAAGGTGCCCCCCCCCGGGGGGGGGGGTCCCCCAACCACGACAGAGAAAAAGAATGAACCTTTAAAAGCTCCATAGAATAAAACAAATACTTAAAATGGGAGAAAAAATATCCAATTTAATTTTCGGTTTTGAACTGAGCAAATTGTTTCCTTTAAAAGATATATTTGCAATGTTTTTTAACCGCTAATCATAACCACTGCCCTCAACAAATACTTTAAATATTATGAAGCTCATGATGCAAATGGTGTTCTTCTTTTTCAAAGCTGCAATTTAAAAAAAAAACATTACATGATTTTTTTTTTTTTTTTTTTTTTGGATGGGGAGGGCGTAATCTTTTACATGGGGTGACTCTATCACTACCCGAACCGGTGTCACCCATGCTAGCTACGCCACTGATTTTTTTTTTATTTCATCAAATTGCCCTACGTATACATAGTCCAGCATCTCTTCGCAGCAGCTTTTGCTTTTCTTGAATAGGCTAAGGATGATCAGTAACTGTTACATTTTTCAGATGATCTTTACTAAAGGACTTTGTCTGATCAATTTATCAATCCCCCAGACTACTTTAATTTGTGGCAATTAAAATTTCATATTTTAAAATAAATTCATTTCTCTGATTTGATTTCAAAATGTATGTTTATGTATAAAGCTACTAATACACTTTTTTTTTTACTTTTTGTATCACAATTTACTCTTTTATTGGTTTAAATAAACATTTATGAAATAACATTTATATTTTTGAATTCAGACTCAGAAAGAATGTACTGCTGTCTATCAAAGTAAAAACAAGTTATGTAATAGTTTTGATGATGTGATAAAGATAAATATGCCACAGGATATAAGTATAGATCAATAAATATAGGTTATTAGTGATAGATTGTAATAATTTTATACCTAAGTCAAGGTAGGTATACATTTATGGAAAAAGACATAGGCTGAAATAAGTTTTTTATCGGCTAAAAACTTAAAAGGTCGTCTTCGGCAGCTTGCTTGGGGAAAAAAACAAGTTGCGCCGTAGGCGCCCTTTTTTTAACCCTTTGCACGGCCAACGCAGTTGCGGGTACCGCTAGTTCATTTATAATATGAACTAGTAAGCCTGGCGGTCATACCAAATGACCGCTGTTCTAGATATCATAAATATAAAATTCTCCCAGTAACCGGAAATGCACATCAAATCAAAGAGATATTTATCAGGTAGAACAGTAAAGTTTAATGGATAAATAATAAACATATAATAATTTCGGAAAAAAATATTCTTACCGAAGAAAAACATCTAAGTTATAATAATCTGTAAAATAAAATATTATTTACTATATAATCAAATTGTTTGTGAAAAATATTTATTTACATAATCATCGTCAAAACAATAGTTTTAACGAGACTGGCAAAAGAGTGCTGCCACTTTAATATATATATAAAAGCGCAGACGATAAATAAATTAAAACAAAGAAAGAAGGATTAAATAAATTCGCGTTTACATTAATTTTTAACGGAGATCGCAAATCTAGCGATGCCTCCCTCAAAATGCTAGAGAAATGTTTTGATTATTAGTCGTTTTCATTATAGAAACAATTGTGTAGATGGCAGCACGATGCAGTTTTCTCGGTATAAGAAATTCGGAATAAGCTATCGGCGACAAACAGACACTTAAGCGGCTTATATATAAGATGTGCAGAGCCTAACCAACCAACAGTAACTATATTTTAAGTAATGGAACTGTTTCGTGATAGTATTTTAATGCTATGTATACTAATAATAAAAATAATTATCATTATTATTGGGTTTATTTTATTTTGATACCTAAATAATAGTGGGAAAAAATTTGTAACAGCTATTTGTACTGATGTGTTCAATTGCATGTCTTCTTTTGTACCAACACCCGTTTAGTTTCTTCTATCCTTCTGCATAATGTCCTTTCTCCCAAACCTTTAAGGAATGGAATGCCACACAAGGGGCAGTGTGGAACTCTGCAGGGGTCGACTGGTATTTCGTAGTACAGTACAGAACCTCTTATCCGGCATGCTCGGGACCATCGCTATCCCGGATAACTGAATTTCCCGGTTTTTGGTATTGCTAAAAAATGCCGCTATTCGGAGGTTTATCGAACCCAAATTACAATAACAAATGGTAATAATACTTCAAAATAAGTAGAAAATAGTAAAGAAATGCTTTTAAATTAAGAAGTATTGCAAGAAAAAAACTTTAACCCTCTAACTCCCAACTCCCTCAAGGCGGAAGACGATAGCAAAACTTGGGCATTAGGGGGTTAAAAGATAAAAATCAATAACATTCATTAGTCAAAACGAGAGCGAGGAGGGGGGGGGGGTTGAAAATGACATAAATGATTCAAATATATATTAAATAGTATTTATTTTTTAAACATTTCATGAAGTTTCAGTTGGCGAAAAGTAGGCTTTTGCTGTAAAAACAATTGCTGGATTTTTCGAACAGCCATTATGTGCGTTTCGTCTATAAAAGATTTTGTTCCCTTCCAGATTAAATATAGGAAATTATCTGTCAAATGGGTAAACTTCCTGGCAGGCCCGGACTGGCCAGGTCGGTTGGTCGGCGATCGCCGAGGGCCCCCGGACTAGGGGGCCCCCAAACGAGGAGGGCAAAAAATAATTTTCTATCTGAATTTTTATTTACCGATTTTTCATTTTTTCATAACTATTTGCATCTGCTTCATTGCACTTTTTTCCAGGATGCTTCACTATCTCAATCTTACAAAAGTTTTAAGACTTAAAACTTTAACATAACAGTGGTGGACGGCCCAATTGGACTTGCTTTGTATAAGCCTGTAACATCAAAACTAGCTAAATGAGGCACTTCAACACTTCAACATGAAATATCATTGCTTGCTCATTGTCGGAGCTGCTAACGTGAACGCATTTGATAACGGTTTAGAAGCCTATTTCAAAAAGAGAAACAAAGAACACGCGCCAACCAAGGGGGCCCCATTTTGAAAAGACCCCTTCATTATTTCAAATTTCCTCTCCCCATACTGTAGACCACATGGATACAGGTATGGATTCGCAATAAATGATGTTTCATGAAAATTGTACATAACAGGACTTGGTGAAAAAATGAGCAATTCAAATACTGGGCAACATTAATGCTTTCAAAAATATTTTAAGGGGGGCCCAATATTTATTTTACCGCCAGTGCTCATCAAACTTCGCATTGCGCTCTAGACGAAGATTTTATTTCTACTCATTAACTCATCAGGATAACATATTTTTTTTTGTTCGCAAAGCAAGCAAAAATGTGTGTTGGTTACAATTACAGACTTCCGTAAACAAAAAATACGAGTTATAATATTATATACCGTAGGCAAGAAGGGGGGGGGGGTGAAATAATTTTGAAATTTTTAGCTTAGTCTACAATGTATTTCCTTTATTTTTTAATTTAATTATTATTTTTTTTTGTTGACGGTGTGATATTGTATTTCACTCATCGAGGATTTCACTCCTCTAAATTGTGACATTGCACGGGAACTTTAACATTTGTTGACAACATAAAAGCCATTGAGAGCAACCAGAAAAGAGAAAAAAAAGAACGTCCTTTCTCGATAACTAACCCGTTTGTGGAGAGAGGACAGGAGGGGGGGGGGGGATCTAACGACAAGAAGACGCTTCAAAAACATATTGGGAAAGGGGACATTTGAAAATAAACCGGAAAAAGATCATTTCCCTCAATTCTCCAGGCAACCAGGCAATAGGCTCTCTCTCCGAGTCATCATCAGATAATGGATTGATTTCTAGCCTTAGGTTACACATGGCTCCAATCGTTCGACCACACAAGAACAACAAACATACAAGTTTTTTAAATAAAGGGGCTTTGTCGGTCCGCTCATTCTTCGTGATCTCTTTTGCCGAAGGTTGCATTCTTGGAAGTGACATTCATCAACTAATTACCCATATTGTGGAAGTAGGGGACACGACGCCTAGAAACCTAGAAACTGACAAAATGGAATCAACATACGCTTCCGATGAGGACAGGGGTGGGGGCTTTTGCCTCTGCACGAATCATATTCTTTTTCGCAAAAGTTGCAATAAAACAGGTTCCGGACATTGGCAGATGGAATTTCAATGGGCTCTTGTATGACACAAGACGTTTATTCGAACACTGCAGTAAGAGATCAGAGCTAGGAAGAAATCTTGTAGAGATGAAACAGAAAAGGTATGAATATTTCTATGCAAATTTTCAAATCAATAATACGCCACCCCGCCCCCTTTCACACATGCTAAAAACATCTTTTATCTTTTTTCTTTCTTTCATTCCTTTTAAACTTCAAAGGTGCTTCAAAAGTAATTCATTAATAGCTAACCCGCCATATCACACGCAATCCCAGAATTAGGATGATAAGAATATTTTCATCGCTCTTTTTACTATCAAAGCTTAAAAAGGTAAAAAATTTGTTAACTTTAAATTTTAAAGAGTATTTAAAATATTTTGTAGCATTGAAAATATATTCATACCAATAACACACAAAGAACACGGCATGTAAGGCTTTAGCTTTAAACCTTCAAATACTTGAAGGTTTAAAGCTAAAGTAGCGCTTCAAAACAAATTTATAAAATCAGCGAAAAAACTTTTTTTTTGGACATGAAATCTTTTTGGAAGGTACTGAAAATGGTAATTTTCAAAATGCCCGACTTTCATTTAAATTCCCTGGGAGAAAACCGAGAATTATCATTACTTTGCAGCTCTAGTGTTCGCTACAGTTACGAATTCAAGCATCGTAAATTTTCGACTAATGACGTTAGTGCAGGGAAATGAGTGACACACACACACATTTATAGATAATATTATATAATTATATATATATATACTATATACATATACTTTCCCATTTTTAACAGTTCCCTCCCCCCATTTCTTTGACATCGCAACGGCCCTGATGTTCGGTGCCCCCCTCTTGGAACTCAAGTTTTCACTTTTACCCCCCCCCCCCCCTCTTGCTAATTTACTTCTGTGACTGTTTTTCTTCAAAATCATACAATATATATTTACATATACATTTCTTATTTTTCGGAACATTAGACGCACTTCTTTCTGTGGGAAATTGCCTCAAACCGTCCCGAAATCGCGTTTTACACTTATAAACAATTTCAAATAAAGAACATTAAAATCAATACTTTAAGCTTAAGTTTTCAATAATTGTCAGGTGACGATTTTATGGTATTTTAAAGGGCAGTTTGGTTTTATAAAGTAGTAAAAAATTCTATAGTTTTTGCCTTTTGCAATATATAATAATAAGTGTTAAAAATTACATTTTTCTTAAAAATTGCTAAAAAATAAAAGGTAAATACTATTTCTTATACTTTGTAAAGCACGGTATTTATATATGAATAGCTAGCCAATATCATGAAGAGGACAGGTTATATAACAAGTTGACTAAGGAACCGTGAGAAAGTAATTTTCCAAGCGCCGGATGTATGGGGGGAGCAGGCCGGGGCCCACGCCCCGGGCGGCACTTCTGAGGTTAGGCATATTTAAGTGATGCAAAAAAAAAAAAAAAAAAAAAAAAAACAAGAAAGAAAGAAAGAAAATACAATAAAAAAAGAAATACATCTTTATTTTTGAAAATTTAACTTTTGGAAAGAGAATTAAAAACCTAGTTCGGTGCTCCGATTTGATCATTGATCGGCTATTTTGCTAACGATTAAAACAGATTAATAGAAGTATTTATTTGTATAAACTGTAGGAAGCTCTAAAACTGAGTTATACTGAATAATGTTGCGTTGTTGATGAGTCGGCTGGCTCCTGTGGCAGGGAAGGGCTTCTGGGAAGGCAGTTTTAAGGGGAGGGTAAATTTTGCAATGTCAAAATTTAAAAATTGAAATTTAAAAAAAAGTCAAGGTTTTTTCGCCCTTGTAATAGTGAGATATAAATCGTGCTATGCTCAAACAATGTTGTCTTTTACAAATTTCAAAGCATCCTTTCACTAAAAGGCGGGGAGGGGGTTAGCTTGCAAGTGTCGTTTAAGAAGGCAGAGACGTGTCTCTTCGATATGAGCGTTAGTAAGAAGCGGGGGGGGGGGGGGGGAAAGGACCGGATTTTTAAAAAAAATCCCATTTTATTCTCCATTTTTATGAGATTTTTATGAATAAAATCGTTTAAACTTTGAAAAGTTTTTATTTGCTTCATTTTTTCCTAATACTTTTGCTTTCCAAATACGTCTCCTTAAGGCCTCAAAATGCACCAGTTTGCATATAGTTTTCAAAATTTTCCCGGGGGGAATCCCCGGACCCCCTTCAACTGGCAGAATTTCATATTTCCAGTTAAGGGGTACCCTGCATATGGCTCTATCCCCCTAATGTTCAGCTGAAAGGGCCTGGCCATGGAAACAGTTTCGAAAATTTTAAAGGTTTATCAGTGGCTCCAAGTGAAAACTCCTTTTAAAAACTTTGTTAATTTAATAAATAGTAGTTTATTATTTAGTCAGTGCTCTTGCCTTAGATATAATAAGTGAGTGAGGTATAATAAAAATAGCATGAAATAAAGACTGTTTAAGACCCTAAAAAAAGCAAAAGACGGTTTCCAGACACATTATCTTCATCAATTTTCCAGGGAAAATTTTCCTCTATAGGTCCCCGTTTCAGTACCTGCCCGAGGGCCCCAGAGGGAGCCAGTCCGAGTCTGCTTCCTGGTGAATTATTTCCTTGTAAATGCTTTTATCAAATGATAGTTACTTTGAAATAAAGGCTTTGCATATGCTAATCAACAGTAAAATTACATGGTGTGCGGAATGTACTTCTATTTCAAACGGAGTCCAACTTCATAAACCACCTTGAATCTTTTGACGTGTGTACATTGCATCACCACTCCACAGGAATTCAGCTGGGAGGATTCAAACCTTCCTTCTCTTGAGATCCTCTACAATACCGTCAGTCGTTCGCCAAGTTGAAAGGTTTCTGTACTTATTCAGTAATCATAATGCACTATTAAGCGTTTTCGTAAAAAGTTTTAAAAAGTAGGTGTTTATTCTTTGAATCTATCTTCTACCTTAATAAAAAATAATAATTTACTACAAATTTTGAATATCCAAGGATTTTTCCTCCAACTATCTGTCCCCATTATTTATCACTTGCTCAATTTTCTATTGCACTATATTAATTTTGAAATGTTTCTTTTCTCATGCAGGTTGGTTCGTGAATTTTTCGTACAGTGCTTAATTATCTAAAAATGGATATTGTATCTTCAAAGCTAAAATAATGAGGAATTGAATCCCTAATTGAAAGATTTATGTGTCAGTTTCAAAAAATAATATATCCAGTTACTGCGAGGGAAATTAGCCTTTTGAAGTTAGGTACTTCAGATTGGATCAATTTCGAATTTTAACTTTGCATTTCATACTTGCTACCAGAAAGAGTACTACTACTGAAATTAGCACCATACGGTGTTGCACTTTGGCCAAGTAACTGAGTATCGTTTATCAATGGTTGCATTAAAAATCTGCCCGTCATAAATAATATTATTTGTAGTTGAAATTCAATGTGTAATGTAATGTTAAAGCTTCATGTTTTCTACTTTACCATATTTTGTGTTTACTTTTTGCTATTACTTAACTTTACCATATTTTGTGATTTACTTTTTATTTCTTAACTTTACCATATTTTGTTATTACTATTATTTGAAATTAACAAATAACAATAATAAACTTGTGTTGGCTTTAGATATATCTCCCCCCCCCCCTCCCAATGGGGATAGTATAAAGCATAAAGACATTAAGACAAACCTACTTTTGTGTGGTAGGTACAGATCGCATAAAAGAAATAGCTCAAAAAACAAAAACTGTTCAGAAACTGGAAAAAAAATTTTTTCAACATATTAAAAAAATATAAGCATTGGAGGTGGACCGCTTAAAAATTGCATAGAAAATGTGTCGAGAATTTGAAATAGCGAGAAAGTGATTTCCAAGCAAACTAAACAAAAAAGTACAGACAAAAGCATTTCTACATTTGTTGTTGGTGGTGGGTTCTCGCATGAAGTGAGGAAGAGAGGGTGCACTGCTCCTGAGTTATAGGGGCCCTTACTAGTAGGAGTTTGACCCCGCCCCTTTTTTTTTGAACCAGCTCCCAGATGAGAGACTGACACCTGGGGGTTGGCACCTCCAGAAGCATCGGTTCACTTGAGTGTACACAGTCCCAGAGCAACCAGCTGCGAGAGGTGTCACCCTCCCAAACACTAACTTGGTCAATGTTGCTTCTCTTTTGATGTTCTGCGGGAACAAAGCTTTTATGACAAAGCTGGAACAAGCTGGTCCACTGCAGGACATTTTTACGTTTAATTTTTCATTTTAAACATTTAATAATTTTAAAACGCACAAAATACAACACTGCTCGTCATAGTCCAAAAGGTGAATCTTGTTGTGATGAACTGGTTCAAAATCGCTTTCCAATCTTGACGATATTACTGTTGTTCTTTATGCTGTATTGTGGTTTTTCCATGCAACCTATTATTTACAAGGTTCCGTCATTAGGGAAACAGAAGCAGTTGTTGATCTAGGAGTATTGATTAGTCACGACTTCAAATCCAGTCAGCAGTGAAGCATAGTAAGTAACAAAGCTAACAGGATGCTTGGGTTTATCAATAATAAGTAACAAAGCTAACAGGATGCTTGGGTTTATCAATAAGGCTATTTCGAACAGGTCTATCCCAGACAGCACAACTTTGTCCTTAGGACGTCCAAACGATGTCATTTCAGGACTTCCTCGAAAAAACAGGTCGTCCTAGGGACGTGTTTTTTTGATCCTGCGACATCCAAATGACATCCCAGGGAGCAACTAATGTCCGCGGATTGTCTGTCCTCAAGTGGTCCCAAGGACGTCCGATCGTTCATGTTTAGGATATATTTCGGACAAGCACGCTGTGCGGTCCGCAGGACGTTAAGAGGACAACATATCAAAACGTCCTAAAAACATACCAGTGAGGTCCCTAGGACATCCAAATGATGTCATTTCAGGACTTCTTCGAAAAAACAGGTCGTCCTAGGGACGTGCTTTTTTGATCCTGCGACATCCAAATGACATCCCAGGGAAGAACTAATGTCCGCGGATTGTCTGTCCTCAAGTGCTCCCAAGGACGTCCGATCGTTCATGTTTAGGATATATTTTGGAAAAGCACGATGTGCGGTCCGCAGGACGTTAACAGGACAACATATCAAAACGTCCTAAAGACATTAGAGTGAGGTCCCTGGGATATCCAAATGACGTCATTTCAGGACTTCTTCAAAAAAAAAACAGGTCGTCCGTAGGACATTCTTTTTTTATCCAACGACGTACAAAGGACATCCCAGGGAAGAACTTATGTCCGGAAATTGTCTGTCCTCTAATGGTCCCAAGGGCATCCGATCGTTTATATTTAGGCTATATTTTGGACAATAGCGCTGTGCGGCCCCCAGTACGTTAAAATTACAGTAATTCTAAGCGCCCTAAAAACGTTCCAGTGAGGACATCTGTGACGACTGTTCCGGCCCTCTTTTGGATCTATGCGTCATTGCTCTTCAGGACATTGGAAGGACAGCATATTTGAATGCCCACAGGACACTTCCCTCGTTAGAATGATATCCCAAGGATGTCAATGAATTGTTTATCCTCCCAATGTCCTTGAGACTACTTCAGAAAATTCCCATCACTTCGTTTAGGTATTATTCGTTGTTTATACCCACAAGATGCAATTTTAATTCATCACCTCAACAGTAATTTAACATATTTTTTTTCAGGTATATAATTCTTCTGATTAAATGTTCTAAAACAGTTATCTTGTAAATGTAAATTGGCAGCTTGCAGCAGGAAATACTAAAGTTTTAACCAAATACTACTTTGAAAAAGAAGTATCCACATAACAGCTACAGAGCTGAATAAAACCAGTTGTGAATAATATTTTTAATGTTAACGCTTTGAGCTACATAATCATATACCGTTACATGTAATTTATCATATGTTCATTATGAAGATGATAATAAGAGTACTTTAATGAATACAGTGAAACAATTTTTGCATACAATTAAATAGGGACTACTCCTTATATCAGCAATTTAAATAAAGTTTAATCAAAAATTTGTCTCTAAAATCTTTATTTGAAATTTCCCTTAAGCAACCCATCTTTATATTTTTAACTTCTACTCATTTGAAACACAAGTTATACCAATATCTCAAGTAAATAATTTAATGCACGAGAAAAATATTTTCAGAAAACTTGTGATAACTTTTGTTTCTAATTTCATGTAACCTTGGAATTTAATAACAACTGATAATTATTGTTTAGAGAAAATAATTATTCATACTTATTTTAAGAACATTTTGTTCTGTTGGATTCATATTCATTCTTATTTTGATACTTCACAATACACAGTTTAAAATTTCAATGAAGGACATATATCTATATATATATATATATATATCATTTTGAAAATGCATCAGGAAACTTTACTAGAAAACAATTCTTAATATATAAACATATTTATATATATTCTATATAATTATGAGTTTTTTAATTAAATGATAGTACGAAAACTAAAATCAGAAATGATATGTTTAATTAGTTTATGAAGTGTTGAAAGTGTAAAATAAACCAGTTCAGAAGGGAAATCCTTTTTTTATTGAAACATAATAGTATATAAGTATAGGAATTATAGAGATGGGAAAATTTTTCAACATTTTAGCTGCTTTCTCCTTTTTTGAACAGACAAAATATTACGAAAACAAATAATTATTCACATGTTTAGAAGTAAGAACACAGTACGAAAAGAGGAAAATAAATAAAGATAACTCTTTTAAACTTCACTTCACCTAGCTTTGTTTCCTAACAAAAATTACCCCCCCCCCCCCCCCCAAGTATTTTTAGGTTTTATGAGAATTACTTTTTGTTTTGCAATAGTTTATTTTAACATATTGTTTGCCAAAGCTCTATATACCATTACATGATTTCAAGTACAAGTAATATACTTCCAAGACTACTGAAAATGATATTCATGACAATCTCTATCTCTACTAATAATAAAGCAGCAAGTATGTGTGTGTGTGTGTGTGTGTGTGTGTCTGTCTGTGTCCGGCGTAGGGCCCAGACAGTCCAGCGGATTTTCATGAAATTTGGCACGAAATTAGTTTGGAGCCCCTTTTCCTTAATTAAACAAAGCAATCGAACACAAATGTTATCCTTTCTTCTGAATTTTCTGCAGCTAAAAGCTGCAACAATTCTCCGCCCCCCCCCCCCCTTACATGCCTGCAGAATGATTCTACTCAAAAAAGTTGATGTTTTTTTTACTTGACATTTTTTTTTGTATTGATCCTAACGCCCATTGGAATGAAAGAGGCAGATTCTTAATCTATATATATAAAATGAACTTTTGACGTTGTGGCTGCGCGCTCTACAGCAAAATCTACGCAACGTCCGATTACAAAAATTTGCACAAAATTCTATTATAGCCTGATGCTTTGCAAGACGAAGCTGTTTTTTTTTGAAATTCGACCTAATATTTTTAAATTTAATATTTTAAACTGTTAATCTTCCAGTATTTTCTTCACTCCTTACTAGTTGTTCGAAGAACTGAAGTGAAATGGATTAGAAATTCCGCGGTTGAATGTAAACATCGTTTGAGCCATGAGGCGAGGGCGAGTGCTCTGCATGTAACGAAAATCAGTGTTTTAAGTGACCCATTTTTGAAAAGTATTTTGAGATTTGATCTATTATTTTAATGAAATTTTTTTTTTAATGGAGAATAGTACAATCCATTAAAAATTGCAATTACCAAAGGTTTACATCAGTAGCAAATAATGTTTACTGCATCCATGCAGTCCATGGGTGATTCTGATCCGAAATTCGGGTGAATAACGGTTTTCGGAAAAAATTTTAATGTATTAATCTTAAGATTTCTTTTACAATTAATATCTGCTTTTCTTTCTACCTTCAGACAAGCAAAATAGTTTGTACTACTTTTAAAAAATTTCAATACAATTTTTTCCAGAAAAAAAAAAAACTTTTGGAACTGACTTTTCATTTAATTACTTGAAGAAATATTTTTGAGCTTATATATATATATATGCATATGTACTGTTGTGTTGAGATTGGAGGGGATTATTAACCTATATACTTTGTGTTAAATTGATGGTGCATACTTTTTCCCAAAATTTTGTCTGAAGTTCCGATTTTTTTTTTTTTTTTTGCTTAGAATCACCCATGGTTTACTGGAGAGGCGAAAAATTTCTTTTTGAGAGGTGATTTTCTTTCTTAGAATGTTGTTGGGCCTACTTAAACTATATATCGATTTCAACTGTTATTATTCAATTAAGTGACTCGCCTAACCAGTTTAATTCAACTAGGCTAAAAAATTTAATATATTAACAGGTTATTGAACTTATTAGTATCATAGTATCTATTCATAAAAATAATATTCATTAAATACAAAAAACAATTAGCAAACAACTTTCACTCGATTGATGAAGAATTTAATTTTCCTTTTGAACATGTTGACGGGGGCATTGCTTCAGTGATGAATTTATAGGGACGGAGGGTTGCAACCTCCCATGATACACACATTCAAAATAAAGTAAGTACATTGTTTTTGAATAAAGAATTTTAAAAATAGTTGAGGCGTTATGTAAATTTGTAATGTTTGCTTAATGTTTTGTGATTACTTAAATATTCATTATTATTTCTAAATATACTCACTCACTTGAATAAATGTGCATCGTTCACATAAATTTTAAGACTTCGCCTTTCATCATTTGTATTCAAAAAGTATAACTTTACAACAATTTCAAGAATTCATCATTTATCGTTATTCTAGCATATTATATGTGAAAAGTTTTCATATCTAAAGTAAAGCCCCGATGTAACATCCCACCAATCTACGTTTTACCTGCATTTTACGTTTTTTTCATCAGGTCCCAGTTTTTCTGTATCCTAATTGATGTTAAAATATCCCGAATTCTAAGTTTGTTATATTTACCGAATTCCACGTGTTTTATGTTTTCCCTCGAAAATGAAAAAAGAAAAAAGTTCTAAAATTAGCCATATTTTTCCTTTTGTGCTTTTTTTAAAGCTTTATGCATATTGTTAAAAGTTAATTATTACTCTCTCACAAAGTAAATTACAATCAAGGATTGTTTTTGTTTTCAAAAGTTTTTAAAAAGGAGCTATTCGAGTTTATCAAGGTTGCGAGAAATTCGTTTGCTTCCAGTGTTGAACTGGAGAAGTTCGTTCTTTTTGCCATTTTATAAACCAACTTCTTTTTTTTGCTTAGAATCACCCATGGTTTAGTGGAGAGGTGAAAAATTTGATTTTCTTTTTTAGAACGCTGCTGGGTCTACTTATACAATATATATTGATTTCAACTGTTATTATGCAATTAAGTGAGTCGCATAAACAGTTTAATTCAACTGGGCAAAAAATTTAAGCTGTTAACAGATTATTAAACTTATTAGTAACATAGTATCTATTCATAAAAATAATATTCATTAACTACAAAAAATAAGTGCTACTCAACAACTTTCACTCAATCAATGAAGAATTTTATTTCCTTTTGAACATGTTGACGGGGCATTGCTTCAGTGACGAATTTATAGGGGCGGTTGGTTGCAACCTCCCATGATATACATGTTCAAAATAAAATAAGTATGTTGTTTTTAAATAAAGAATTTTAAAAATACTTCAGGCATTTTAATTATGTAAATTTGTAATGTTTGCTTAATATTTCGTGATTACTTAAATATTCATTATTATTTCTAAATGTACTCACTTACTTAAATAAATGTGCATCGTTCACATAATTTTTAAGAATTCGCCATTCATAATTTATTGTTATTCTATCATATTATATGTGAAAGATTTTCATATCTACAGTGAAACCCCGATTTAACATCCCACCAATCTACATTTTCCCGCATGTTACGTTTTTATTATCAGGTCCCAGTTTTTCTGTACCCTAATTGATGTTAAAATATCCCGGATTCTAAGTTTGTTATTTGTCGAAATCCCCGTATTTTATGTTTTCCCTCGAAAAAGAAAAAAGGGTTCTAAAATTAGCCACATTTTGCCTTTTGTGCCTTTTTTTTAAAGCTTTATGCATATTGCTAAAGGTTAATTATTACTCTCTCACAAAACAAATTATGATCAAGGATTGTTTTTGTTTTCGAGAATTTTCAAAAAGGGGCTATTCCAGTTTATCAAGGTGAGAAAGTTTGTTTCCAGTATTGAACTAGAGAAGTTGTTCTTTTTGCCATTTTATAAACCAACAAAGCTCCAACACTTTGAGTCTAAAAAATATTTTGTTAGCAGTCACTATTATGTGCTACACTGTACTCTTATTGGACAGAACAGCTTACTTATAGTGGACATTTTACAAATAGTGGAAAGCTATTTTCTTTCCCATAAGGGCTAGGGAAAACACTTACTATGTATTTCATTCCTGAAGATGCAGCATTCACTTTGAACTCCATGACTAAAAAACAATCCACTATTATGGATTATTTTCAAACTAAATGCTCGGATTCGTAATTAAATGCGTTAAAATGGTATGTAATTTTCTTTTCGAAAATATAGATATTATACTTTTTAAAAGAGTTCAAATCTGTCATTCATCATTTGTTACATAAAAGGATAATGTTAACGACAATTTCAAGAATTCATAATTTGTAACAATTAAATTGCTACAGTTCCATTGAAAATGCCTCGCCCACCTATAAGGAGGTGTTGTTTACAGAGTCGAAATCAGAGCCAGTGAGAAAACTTTCACCACTGAATGAGCCGAGAGACACCACTAGAAAAACAAATACAACTTGAGTGTAGGAGAATCTTTTCAGGAAAAAAATGTATTTTTGAGTCAGAACATCACCCCGATTACCATTTTTGTGGCATTGAATGACTGTAAAAAAAGCAATATTCCGCGTTCTGCTCATAACTAAGAATCCCATCCATCCCATTCATATTAGGAACTGTAGGTAGGATTCCGCGATAATAATTTAATTTTCCTTGCATTTTTAGCGTATTAATTTAGTAACACATTCTTTTTCAGCTTTGAACCATAAAATTTCCCTTTTCAGCATTCACATGCACTTTCAAATTTGCTTTTGTCAAGATATGTCTCTTAAGCGATTTATATCAGCAATTGTCATGATACTCCAAAAGCAAATTTGAAAAAACAAGCTGGCAATTTTAAAGAATTACATCAAATCCTCATCCTCACTGCACAGAAAAAGTGCATAATGCAGAAAGAGCAATTTACAATGTCTTACATTTTCAAGAATTACTCAAAATCTTAATCTCTGTAGCACAGAAAATGTTGGTGACACAAAAATCGATTTACAAACGAATATTCTGCATTTTGAAGAATAACATAAAATTTTCATCTTTGCTGCACGGAAAATCTGTAACGACTGAAATCAATTTACAAATAAAAGTCACACATTTTCAAGAATTACACAGCGTGGAAGCACAACCAGGAAATCAGGGAAATTTATATTCTGGAAAATATTAGGGGATATTTAAAGTTTTCTGAAATATCAGGGAAAATTATAGTTTTCAATATCCAAACCGGCAAGCGTTCGTTTGCGGAATTTCCTTTCGTTGCGCATGTTCAGAATATGGGGCTATTCTATTATCAAACGGGGAGTGAATTTCCCACAGAGTGTGTGTCTGTGGGGAAAATTTTTAGTTTTAGAAGGTGGGCATATATAATGTGGTATCTTATAAGCAGGATATTCCATTATCCGCTACCGAAGAAATGTCTATTTGTCCACTGTTCTTTATTCCATCAGTGTCATAGCTAAATGGGGGCGGTCCGCCCCGGTTGTCACCCATATAGGTGTGACACCCAGCCACGACAGAGAAAAAGAATGAACCTTTAAAAGCTCCATAGAATAAAAAATACTTAAAAATGAGAGAAAAAGGTATCCAATTTAACTTCTATTTTGATCTGAGCAAAGTGTTTCCTTTACAAAATATATCCACAATGTTTTTTAACCGCTAATCATAACCATTGCCCTCAAGAAATACTTTAAATATTTGATGCAAATGGTGTTCTTCTTTTTCAATGCTGCAATTTAAAAAAAAATTCATTATATTTCATTAAAACGCATACTTCAGTGCTTACATTGTTTTTGTTTTTTTTGGATGGGGAGAGCGTAATCTTTTCCATGGGGTGACACTATTACTACCCGCCCCGATGTTACCCATACTAGCTACGCCATTGTTTTTTTTTTTTTTTTATACTTCATCAAATTGATTACATATATATAGTCCAGCATCTTTTTGCCGCGGCTTTTGCTTTTCTTGAATAGGTTAAAGGTGATCAGTAACTGTTAGATTTTTCAGACAACCTTTACTAAACTTTGTCTGATCAATTTATCAATTCAACATTTTCTGATCAATTTATCAATCTCCCCAGATTACTTTAATTTGTGACAATAAAAATTTCATATTTTGAAATAGGTTCATTTTTCCTATTTGATTTCAAAATGTATGTTTATGTATAAAGCTAATAATACACTTTATTTTTTACTTTTTGTATCACAATTTACTCTTTTGATTGGTTTAAATAAACCTTTATGAAATAATATTTATATTTTAAAATTCAGGCTCAGAAAGAATACTGCTATCTATCAGAGTAAAAAAAAGTTATGTAATAGATTTGATGATGTGATAAAGCTAAATATGCCACAGGATATAAATATAGATCAATAAATATAGGTTATTAGTGATAGATTGAAATAATTTTATACCTAAGTCAAGGTAGGTATACATTTATGGAAAAAGACAGAGGCTGAAATAAGTTTTTTATCAGCTCAAAACTGGCTTAAAAGGTCGTCTTCGGCATTTTGCTTGAGAAAAAAAAACAAGTTGCGCCGCAATCGCCGCTATTTTAGCCCTTTGCACGGGCAACGCCGTTGCGGGTATCGCTAGTAGCAAATAAAACAGTTTAGTTTTATTTGCTACTATTGTTAAGAAAGTTGTCATTATGTAAGTTAAAACTCAATTTTTTACGCTGACACTCAATTTACTTGTACTTTTGGATTTATTTCTAACGGCATCGGTTATATCGCGCATTCGGATATATCGTGCTTTTTCTGTCCCCCGACAAGCGCGATATAACGAGGGGCTACTGTATTTCTTAATCACTTCAAAGTTACGTACTTTCATGTAAAATAACATAAGCTCTACAAATGTTTATTATTTTCATTCTCAAAATCCTGTATGCAATAAATATCAATTTAAAAACCTGTTTAATTTCTGTTTCTTTATAATTTAAGAATTAAGATTTTTTAGAGACACATTTAATAGAAAAGAAAAAATGGGATATACACACCTATATAAAACTGCATCTCAATAGAACTTACAACAACACCTGATGCATGAAATTAATTATATATTGTAGCTACAAAATGGAATGAATTACTTTATTTTTTTGGATTTTTGGAAGGAATCAGCACAAATGTTTTGCACCTGCCTCGGTCGCTTCAGCTGATGTTATCTTTTCTTGCTATTGTTGATGAGGGACCGTTCATAAATGAAGTCACGCGTTTTTCAAATACATTTGAATCCCCTCCCCCCTTTTTACAATATGTCACTCTTTAGAGGATCCCCCTCCCCCTTTGTCACGTGTCACGCTATGTTGCATAATGCATGATGTCACACTTCTTGTTACCCCCTCCCCTCCCCTTGTCACACTTTGTCACAATTTCACGAACCCCCTTCCCCCTCGAAGCGTCAAATCATCTATGAATGATCCCTAATTATAATCTACTTATTTATTATTACAGAGGAAACATGTGAAAGGAGGTGTGCATTCAGCGCGATCGAAATTTGTTCCGCCACTTTTCTTCCTTTTTTTTCTTTCTTTTTAGTTTAATTTTGGTTGTGCGAACAAGTGATAGATGAGTCTTTACTGTGGTACTGCTTTCAATAAATCACGGATGGGTGCAGGCGTATGATCGGTATGTTTTTCGCTTGTACGTTTAAGCGCCCCTCCCGTATTTTCTCAAATTTCAGCAAAATTCAGGGGGCACTTATTCGGTATTCTACGGTATAAAAATGCCTTTTCAAGTATACATTTCATAATTTTATTGCACTCCTCATCCAGCGAGTAATGGTGTCATCCTTATCGTGGTCGTTCTTGCTTTCGTTGCTTCGTTCCTGATCGTTCTTGCTCTCGTTCTTACAATGCGGGATAAAAAATAATAATCGGTGTAAATAATTAAAATTTTCGGGAACATATCTAAGTATTAAGAAGTATTCGCGGGCCAACTCTAGGGGTGTCGCGGGCCATAGGTTGTGCATCCCTGCTTTAGACAATTGCTAACTTCAAATAATAGTAATGAGAAAATATGGTAAATTTAGAAGTGAGTACAAGATAGGGTAAAGTTAAGAAATAAAAAGTAAATCACAAAATATGATAAAGTTAAGTAATATCAAAAAGTAAACAAAATATGATAAAGTTAAGTAATATCAAAAAGTAAACAAAATATGGTAAAGTTAGATAACATGAAGCTTCAACATTACATTACACATTGAATTACAACTACAAATTGCATTATTTATGCATTTTTAATGCTACCAGAAAGAGTTATAGAACATTGATAAACGGTATTCAGTTACTTGGTTAAAGTGCAACTCAGTATGGTGCTAATTTTAGTAGTAGTACTTTTTCTGATAGCATTAACAATGCTCAAGAAATAAAAATTTTAGCAACAATTAACAAACGATGCTTAAGAAATATAAATAAAATGATAAGAAAGTGAAAGTATGAAATACAATAGTTAAAATTTATAATGATCCACTCTGAAGTACCTAATTTTAAAAGGCTAATTTCACTCGCAGTTATTGGATATATTATTTTTTGAAACTGACACACAATTCTTTCAATTTGGGATTCCAATCCCCATTATTTTAGTTTTGAAGATACAATATCAATTTTTAGATAATAGTCGACAGGATGGCGTAGTGGTAAGGCGCAGCCCTCGTACACCCAAGATCGTAGGTTCAAACCTGGCCCAAGGCGGTGGATTTCCAAGATGCAGATAAATGCCTTTGCCCATGTTGTATGATCATGCGGCATGTAAAAGATCCTTTGGCTTGGATACTCTCTGCTAAATTAAATTCCTAGTGCAATCTGTATCAATGAGAGCTCAGATGCCGCAATCTAGGGGAAACTGAGCGTCCAACTTCTTACAGTAATAATGGCATCCGCCGACAGTGGTGCTACTTGAAAGAATGGATGCCGATCACTGGGTAATGCACTAGGTCTGCGAAATGGTTAGTTCCATATGCAGCCCCATTTGAAACAATATTTTTAGATAATAAAGCACTGCACGAAAATTCACGAACCAACCTGCATAAGAAAAGAAACATTTCAAAATAAATAGAAAATTGAACAAGTGATAAATAATAGCGACAGAATAGTTAGGGGTAAAATCCTTGGATATTCAAAATTTGGAGTATATTTTATTTTTTTCATTAAGGTAGAAGATAGATTCAAAGAATAATCACCTATTTTACAAAATTTTTCATAAAAACAATTAAGATAAATTATGCAAATGCACTACAGTCAATCAGGGTAACTTTGCATAACAAATACTAGATTTTTATTCGTTTCACTGATATTTTAAAAATGTTATTGTTATTATTAACATAAACGTAAAGAACAACTCAAAAAGTATTGTGTAGTTATTAAAAACTAAGAAATAATAATTACAAAAATCATCGAAAATGAATCATGGTTCAAAATTACCATGACATTTAGGGTAACTTTGAACCACACCGGGAAAAATTATAAGAAATACACTGTTTTAATAAAAGTATTATATTTATGCAACATTGAAACAGAATTTTTTTAAAAGAAATACTTAAAAACTCACCATTTTTGTTCTTTAACATCACAAGTTTTTTATAATGTATGATATTGCATGAAACGTTACATGAAAAAAGAGTAGAAGAAGGGAAACATCGATATTTAGGACAAAAATCCCCATTTTTAATTTATTCAGGAAAAAATGTTGCAGAAAACAATTTTCAATTATTTAAGTTAATATTTCCATACAAGTATATTAATTAAAACAACCATTTAAAAAATCAAATTAAGAGTTGGAGATCATAAAATTTCTATTACCCGCTGGGTTAGGAATCTTATGGAGACAATATTGTAAAGGCATCTTCTTGTTCGTACGTCAAATCATCACTGGTGGCCATCAAAATAAAAAATGATACCTTGAAAAAATTAATACCATAATCAATTTACAATTTTTTTAAAAATATCACTTTAAAAATCCTTTTTTTTATTCATACACATACTAATCAGCAATTTAATGATAGTAATTTGTAAGCAAAAATTATACGAAAACAAAAGTAATAGTATTTACTTTGGGAAGTGCCTATATTATATTATATTATATTTTCTTCATTTAATTTAAATATCACTCAAGTATTCATTCATATGGACCCTACATACTAACAGAATATTTTCACATGTTTTCAGTGTACATTTCAGTGTCACAAATCCTATTATTCAAATTTAATGGAATGTCTAGTTATGTATATGCTTCTTTACAATATAATTATATGTTTTTATAATCAAACTAGATAAATACATTAAATATATTCTAATAATGTTATTTGCAAACATTTGTTATATTCATAAAAAGTAGAAATAAACATTTAGTTTGTATGTAGAATACATCCAAAATCAGTAAACTAATCTAAGACTAACTTTGAGCCGGCTCAAAGTGACCCTGTGAATGGAATAAAATTTCAATGTCTTAATTGTTTGATATCTTACTAAATATTACTGAATAAAGAATCACAGACACTAAAAAATTCACTATATTTAGAGGATAAAATGCTTGGTAAATTAGTGTAATGTTACTTACTCTTAAAGAATAATAAGTTTTCAACAACTTTTAATCAGCATTCCAAAATATCTTTCAAGCTGTTATTTTTGAACTAATGAATTATACAATTAGCAGTGTACAGTTTTGCTAATTTTTTTACTAAAATAAATAGAAGAAAAGTGATTTCATAACCTTGCCAGGAGAGTAGCACTGAGTGTGTTCTACAGTTTCATTTGAAGTCAAATATTCTAAAAAACATGGTGCAAAGTTACCCTGATTGACTGTATATAAATTGATTGAATGTTCAACAAGTTTAAACTTTTGTTAATTTGAATAACAAAATATGCATTTTTAAAGGTTTAAAAAATTATTAAAATATTGCAGTGGGAAATTTAAAATTATTATTGTTGTTTAAATTTTTACGCGTTATACAGTACGATTCCCCATTTCCCCACTTGGCCAAATAGTAAAGCTACGGCAAACTTAGTTAGGCCTAGCAGTACGTTGATAAATATTAATTCAATAATATATAGTTATATAATTACAAGTATACAATCACAGATCCTTTCAATTCTAAAAATACTAACCTCATAGTACTTTTTCGATCAGATCTCACCAGCATCAGCATCAACATCCACCAAAGAGCTTGCATCACGTACACGGCGATGTTCGAAGCTTCTAAAGCGCCATTTTATTTGAGGGATGAAACATTTCGTCAAATTTTTGAGAGAGTGAGTTTCGTTAAAAGTCACGTGATCACTTGAGGAAAGAATCGTTGAAAATGACGAAATTTGCCTTGACGATTCAGGAATCGTCAAAAATGAGCGTTCTATTTCTGAGAGTGTACGTTTTATTTCCAGAATGCTACAGTAAACGTACAGGGGTCGAAGACATCGACATCGACACCAACTGTGCAGCACGCTGAATTAGATATTTCAATCAAAGTATACGAAGGAAGAGAGAGTGCGTACAAAGTGGCTAATGCCCTGGCATCAACGAACTAGGCCAAAGCGGAATACTTCCGAAATAAGATGAAATTGGACAACGCTTAAGCATGAAAAATTGTTCAGATGTGACGAGAATAAGCCTTTTGACATTTTTTGAATAAAAGTTTTAAGTTAGAATGTGCAACTTCTTTAATTAAGTATTACTAAGTTAAGTAGTGTTATCCTGAACTCAGTTCGTAAATAGTTATTTCAAAAATAGCGGGAGTTTTGCTTTAGCGAAACAGTTCAATAAACAAACTTTAACGGATTGTCGACAAGTAATTAAAAATAAACTAAGTTCTAGAACAATTATTTACCTATTGATTCAAAAATAACGCTGACGCAGTACAATAAATGTATTTATTTAAATTTACCTCCGTGTTTGAAGTTGTCTTTACACCAATGCATTTGCTTTAAATGTTTGGTTGATATTTATGCATTTATTACTATTGTAATTATGCATCAGAATGACATATTAACCGTCTCATGCATGCATTTTTCATTTTAATTATTAAAAATACTTCGATATGCCACAAGCCCATTTAGTGCCTCAGGTGTGTGGTGCGCTTTTGTAGTACATTTAATCAATATAATTATAAACATGGAAATACTAAATAGTCAAACTTCATTTATCAGGTACTAACGGTACCCGCACGGCTATGCCCGTGTTAAAAAACCAAAAGACCAGTCGGTTCGTCATTGTGTACATAGTGGTAACTTTTTATGTGTAAATTATTTTATTAAAATGTATAGCATTCCACATAATTAAAAATTATCCGCCCACGGCAATCAACCAGCAATCCTACACATTTAAACATTTTTTTTACAAAACACACACAATAAAAGAGGACAAAAGAAAGAAAGAAACGAAAAAGAAAATTAAAAGAAAGCGCATTTTCTTTACTTAGTTCAAGTGTCCACACAAAAAGGACGATTATAATCCATTAGAATAGTTTTAATTAATACAGTTTTAGTATAATTAGTTTTTATCTATCATTCATTGACAGTAAAACAGAAAGACGAAATTTCGTAGCTTGCAGAAACTAACAGCCAAAGAAAAGCTTTGAAAGCGGAAAAACCTTTCATCTGAGAACAAATAGGCAAATAAAAAAATTAAATAAATAAAAATATAAATAATAATAATAAGTTGGAATAACAAAAATCACTATAAAGGATAACATTTCTTTAAAAAACCCATGTGCTGTATTTTAATTCGTTTAAATAAATAAAAAATCGGCTGCTTCTCAAAATGTTAAAAACCGCAAGAAATAAATATAAATTCGGGAAAAAAGAAAAGGATCATAATCCAGTCGGCATGGTAACAATTCAAATAAAATTAAAGCTAATTACCGTGAAAAAATGATTTCGAACTACAGAGAAAAACGCTTATAACTTCTCTTCTAGTTAATTTAGAGGCTTCAAATTTTAGCACCAAGGGCAAAACTCACTCTGGGACAGTTTTTATGGGCTTTTCAACGGTACCAAGCTCGAAAGGATACGATAATTCCTTCCGATAGAAAACGACTATTTTATGAAATTTTCAGCTATAAATTGGAATAAAAAAGGAACAAATTCGAATTTCGGAAAAAAACTCTCCGAGGTGCACACCCCCATGTTCCAAACTAATTTCGTGCCAAATTTCATGAAAATCCGCCGAACGGTCTTACGAAACGTGGTGTTTAATTTAACCATCTTATGGTGCAACTTACGTAAGTAAACACTATCCTTTCGAAGCACCTTTTTTATTTTCTAGATGTGACACAATCTATAATTTTTTACACTGTTGCCAGGTCCGAACGCAAAACGCAACGCACAGGATTTACCTTTTATAACACCTAAGCCACAGGGGACGGGGTTGGGGGTGGATATAGGTCGGGTAGCATTACGCCGGACACGGACAGGCAAACACACATACTTGCTGCTTTATTATTAGTAGAGATAAGAAAATCTAAAGTGATACCAACCTTTCCAGTAATGTAATATACCCAATAAATAAACAAAATTTGATTTGAAAATGAAATTTTTCTCTTCTTCCTTGAATCCTCCATTGTACTTCCAAAGAGATATTCTTTTATCATCTTTTTTTATCTATCTTTTCTTCATCTTGAATGACCTGTGAAACTTTGAAGTTTCCAAGAACGGTTTGGAGTCTCATCCAAATGAGGGCTACACGCAAATTACAGCACAAATGCGAATTTGAATAAAATTTTGAAGAAAAATTTATGTGGTCCTCATATCAGGCCCATATACACAAGAGGGTTAAGAATATATTGATTTATTATATGAGAGGGGAAAAACTTATATAATTTTTAACCGCTTCTACTTTTAATTTTTCTTCACTAAATATTTTATTAGTGAATCTTTGCTTTTAAGTATCTAATTTAAACTGTGTTCATAATATTTTTTCAAGAATATATTTCTGACTTTATTATATTTGGCAAGATTTTGTTTTATATTTGTGTCCTTTATAATTTTCAAAAGAGTTCTTCGCATTAATGTATATAAGGGCAAGTCAGTACTTGATGCTCCATACGAGATGTGAAAAGTTTACTTCTAGGAATACAAAAGGGAAAGTTACCGAGTTGATTGATTTGCAATTTCCTCTAAAAGTTCAGTTCATTGCCACGTGGCAATCACCCCTTGAAGGAATATTTTAATGGGTCCTTTTAACGCAACGAGAGGACGGACAAAGTTGCTGGATATCTGTACGTTATGTTTATAGCTTGATAAAATATGAAATATTTTTATCTTTATGAGCTCATCCTTCCGTAGCAGACAGTAAACGAAGCAAAAGTGAATGAAATATAATTATTTTGAAGAGATACCAGTGAAAATTGTAGACAAAAGAAAGTGAATAGATTTTACGAAATGATTCTTTTAAAAATGTGCGTCCCAAAAAAAAAAAAAGAAATGGTTTTCTTCTTTTTGTAGTGGTAGAGGGGGGAGGGGTATTTCTCTAATTGTTAATTGTTTCTCCTATCATGAATTATCTTTGGTACTGTAATAGTTTGTTATTAATATTCAAAAGCTTGTTTAAAGAAGAAACAGTAAATTATAAAAATACGACTGTTATCTCTTCCCCACCCACTCAAAAAAATAAATAAAAATAGGTTCAATCTTCAAATTGCTAATTCAATTATCGTTTGCCAATTTTGTGCTTAAATTACCATCCACGAAACCCCATTAAATATCAATTACCTCAAGCTCCAAACTTAGTGATTTTAAGTTTAGTCGGTGAAATCTAGAATACCTTTCTTCAGTTGCCGAATGATAAGTATAAATAAAAAATAAAATAAAACTTATTTAAGTTACTCAACAACAAATTACTCGTGAATGATAAATTGACTTATGTTTCGGTGATGTTTTGTTATCAGTTACAATTTTGTGCTCAAAAAGTAGATTAACAGTACATTTTCTTCAAAAAGAGCTGCTAACTCTATAAGCTGTGTATTGATTTTCAATATATTTTCTCCCTTTTACGAAAAAAATCCCTCCTGCAGAACACATGAAATAGATAACTTCTTACATTTATAACAATTAAGTTTTTGACAAATCAATTTTTTCAATCCTTTGAGTGCTAGTAAAGCAATTTCGCACATCAGAAACCATGCATTTATGCTGATAAGATGATTTTTTTGTTGTTCTTTGTTTCGGAAATGCACTATACCTAGATATAATTTTCCTTCAAACATATTTTCCTGGTACATTCCGCTCTCCATTCCTACAGCCTTATCTTTTACTTTATGCGAAGTCATATGTGAAATCGTTAATTATTGGATTGACTTGGTTAGAAAATCGATAAACGTGAAAGCAAATATGATACTTTCGGTTGATTTATGATCTTCAAAGTAAATATTAAGAATCATTTCATTCGACAAGTAATTATTGGTTTTCGTAAACTCAAATATGTTCTCATTTATTCCTATTTAGCTTTACCTTAAGATTTTTAAAATGTTCATTTGAAATGAATTACGTCAAACACAATCATGCATAATTTATTTTATTTTTGATTGGAGGTACTGGAAATGAAATATTTCAAGACGAAATATGTTTAGAAATTTCTATTATTTCAACGTTCTTATTCATAATAACAATTATTTATGTAGGACGGCGTCTAGGGGTAATTAATTTTATGGAAATAATGAAAGATTGTTTTAAACTAAACATTTTATTTACTACTGAACACATAAAAAAATACACATCACGCTATTTACAGGAAGGTAAAATAAAGTTTGATTACAGAGCATGGTTCACCTGTGAACTATGAGATGGGGACTCCGACCATCCTAGTTTGTTTATCAATTCGATAAAACGCGAAGAGGGGCGAAGAAAAAATAACGTTACTTCACTCGGCCATTGTACGCGGGAGTCTGCTAGCCAAAACTGTTCTCTCTGAAAATGTGACGTCACGTCCGCACCGAACTCTACTATTGGACGCTTAAACCGTACGGAATGAAATTCGTTTAGATCGCGGTCACCACCTCTCACAAATAAAATGTACTTCCTACAAGTTCGGCCATTCTGAAATCACTGACCTCAGTGATCTGACTTTACATAAAACAATTGGCTTAAAACATCAAAATTTCGTAATAATTTAGATATGAGAGATAACCATACAATTCGTGTAAATGAAATGCGATGAAGAATTACAATAAACAGTAATAAAATAAAACACAGTAAACAATTATGAAATAAAAATATAATTGAAAGAAAAATGTTTAATCTTTCATCCTGGTGAGTAAGATTTCATTAAATCGGCGGACGAGGAGGTCAATCTAGGACCCTCGTGGTTACCTACTTTCTCTAACTCGTATCTATCTCTAGGCTTTACTTTTATAACTCTATACGGTCCTAAAAATTTAGGTCTCAGCTTCAGGCCTGTTCCAAATTGTGTTCTCTGGATAACTACTAAATCTCCCTGCTGATACTCAGGAACCTTCTTGCGTTTCTTATCGTGAGTTCTTTTATTCTCTGCCTGGATCTTCTGAATGTTTCTTTTAGCATCTCGTCGTAATTGGTTTCTTTGCTCTTGCAATTCTTCCACCATCTCTTCCATCAACAAATTTTTTAGGTGAAGGTCCTCCTTATTTCTCATAGTAACGCCAGTTAATAGTTCAAATGGAGACCATTTAGTACTTCGGTTGGAGGTGCTGTTGAGAATTCTTTGCAGTGGGTCTACGAATTTGTACCACTTGGCAGGATCGGCGATTGCCATCTTGGTCAAAACAGGGATGAGAGTTCGGTGGATTCTCTCCACTTGACCGTTTCCTCGCGGTACGCCAGTGGTGATCTGCAGAGGTTGGATCTTCTCCTCAGTACAATAGTCACTAAACGCTTTGGAGGTGAAAGCAGAGCCTCGATCTGTTATTATTCTTTGGGGATTGCCGAAAGTCTTTTGTTGCAATTTTAATTTATCTAGGGCATCTTCTGCGGTGGTGGATCTTACAGGATAAAGCCACGTGAACTTAGTGAAAGCATCAACTATTGAAAGGATATGTTGGTATCTTTTGTTGGTAGAGGGCATTGGACCAAGAAAATATACGTGATAGGTGCTTAACGGTACATCTTCTTTCGGAATAGGGTTTAGGAAACCTTCCTTTTTTCCGCTCTTTCTGTTGGTTAAAATACACGGCACACAGTTAACGATCACGTTTTGCACTTGTCTGCTTAAGTTAGGTATGAAAAATTCACTCTTAACGATTTCTTCTGTTTTTGCAGCTGAAAAGTGTCCTTTCTCATGAGCAAGTTTGATTAACTCAGTTTGCATATCTCTTGGTGCTACTATCAATTCGCGGCCATCTACGTATTTGTATAATATTTCGTTTTTAATGAAAAAGTCCGAAGTAGTGTTAGTTGCAATCAGTGATTTAAAATTTTGAGTGTTTTCGTCTCCTTGCTGTGCTCTTTTCAACCCTGCGGTGAGAGTATCGCTCGTAATTATGGCGACGGGGTATCTGCTTAAAGCGTCCACATGTTGCATTCTCTGGCCGGGTCGATGCTCAATTTCGTAATCATAATTTTCCAACAGTAGTGCCCATCTCGCTATACGAGTAACTAAATCTTTTTTGTCCATAGTCTTTTGAAAAGCTGAACAGTCCGGTATGATTTTAAAATGCTGCCCTAAGAGGTAGATTCGAAATTTCTTTAAAGCAGTGACAACAGCAAGGACTTCCAGTTCATAACTACTATATTTCTCCTCGGCTGGAGTAGTTTTCTGCAACATGTATTGCATAGGGTGTAATTTTCCGTCATCTGCTTCCTCTAGCAAAACAGCGCCATATCCTAGTTGGCTTGCATCGGTGTGTAGTTCGGTCCTTTGCCCTTGCCGAAAAATGCTTAAAACGGGACTTTCAGTTAATAGTTTCTTGAGCCTTTCAAATGCTTCAATTTGGGCTTGCTCGAATACAAATGGATTGTCTTTCCTTGTTAGATCACTCAGGGGTTTCGCTATTTTCGAGTACGCTGAAATAAATTTACGAAAGTAGCCGGTCAGTCCTAAAAAGCTCTGGACCTGCTTGACAGTTGTTGGCACTGGGAACTTCTTGACGGCTATCGTCTTCGCAACTGACGGGCGTATTGTACCATTTTCGATGACGTGACCCAAAAATTCTACTTTCGTCCTTAGGAATCGACATTTCTCAAACTTCATTACTAAGCCATACTTCGAAGCAAGTTCAAACACTTTCTTTCGTTTTTCCAAACCTTCTTCTTCATCTTTTGCCGGAATTATCAAATCGTCCATATAAACGACTACAATACCTTTTCGCATTAGTTCTCGAAAAATACTGTACACATATCTTTGAAATACGCTGGGGCTAGTGCTTAGGATGAAAGGTACTTTATTAAATTCGAATTGTCCATCTGGAACAACGAAGGAGGTGAAATGTTTGCAATCTTCATTGACATCGACATGGAAAAATCCATTTCTCAAATCTAACGTAGTATACACCTTGGCTTCTTGGAGTTTATCTATCACGTCTTCTATCAACGGCAATGGAAAACGATCCTTGACTAGTTTCCGATTTAACTTTCTGTAGTCCACACACAATCTAGTGGTGCCATCTTTTTTCTTGACCAGTACAATTGGACTCGCATATTCGGATGAGCTTGGTCTTATGATTCCTTGTTCAAGCCATTCGTCGATTTGTTTGTTGACTGCTTGGTTTTCGGTAAATGATAAGCGTCGTGCAGGCTGGTAAACTGGAATGTCGTCTTTCAAAATAATCCTCATGGACACGCTTGTCGTTTCTGTCTTATTTGGCTCATAGTTGGAGATCAATTCAAACAGTTCTTTTCTAATTCGTGGATCGCTGACATGTTTGACTTCTATTTCTTCTTCGATTTTCGCTTCGTATACTTGGGTGTGCATGAACCAAATTTTGTCTTCATGTTTGCGGAACTGAACACTTTCTTTGTCGAAAAACACGGAGGCTTGTTCCAAACTATCTGATCCGATTACTGCCTGAAATTCTAAACACGGCGTAGGTACGATGTGCCACATGAGAGAATATTCTTCTCCATCCAATTAAATTTTCCGTTGGAATGATCCTTTTGTTTTGACTTTGTACTTCCCTAACCCAGACAACACTACTATGTCTTTCGAGAGTTCTGAGGGTTTGATTATTCCTTCGCACATATCTTCACGAATGAGCGTCGCTGAACTGCCAGTATCGATGAGAGCTTCAAAATTCTTATTACCCATGGTTATTTTCTTTGTTTTAACTCTTTTTTGAGAAATTCGTGAGCAGATTTGAACCGGAGAGCTTGAAGATTTGTTAGTGTTTGTGTTTTTAGGTCGCTTTCTACAATCTACGGCATAATGACCTGGTCCTTTGCAGTAGCAACAGATTAGCTGCTTATTTCTTCCTACGTAAGGAGTTGCGTTCGATTGAAAGTATCTTTTATTATTGAAATTGTTCCCAATTTGGAAATTTTCAGGTTTTCGAGAATAAGTATCGTTAGATCCTCTGGCTTCATATTTTACTTTCGCGAATGAGTTGGATGACTCCGGTTTTAATGTTCTTCGGACATCTTCATATTCTTCAAATTTTTTAGCCAATTCGGCAGGTGAGTTAATGGTATACCATTCGTCTAGAAAATGTTGCTAAAACTCGTAAGGCGCTTTCTTCTTAATTTGATCGGCGATAATTAACTCTCGTAGTTGATCGAAGGTTTCTATTTTCAAACCGGAAGTCCATCCGTCGAAATACGTCTGCTGTTCGTGGTGAAAATCTTGCCATGTCCGCACATCAGATTTTTGGTGAGATACAAATAGTTGACGAAGTTTTTCCGGAGATAATTTAAATCTTTTCAATAGTAAATTCTTGACGTGGTCGTAATCATTACATTTATCCGCTGGTTCTCTTGCGATCAGATGAGCAACGTCAATAGGTATCAACCCTATCAGTTTCTGTACCCAGTCTTTTTTTGGCAAAAATGTCAATTCTGCGTGTCGTTCAAATAAGATGAGGTTCAAGCTGATGTCATCTTTCATATTAAACTTATGGAAAGTTTCGTGGATCAATTTATTCGGCGCTTGGACGTTTTCGGCGTTATTCGTCGTATTGACTCTCTGTTGAGCCTGTATTCGTAATTTCTCGAGTTCGTGTTCTCGTTCTTCTCGCTTCTGTTCAATATCTCTATTTTCTGCTTCTCGGCGTAATTTCTCTTCTTTTTCTTCTGCTTCTCGGCGTACGCGTTCCTCAACTATGCTATCGAACAGTATTTTGACATCTTCCTTTACGTAATTTGGGCTTTTCACAATCAGCTCTTTTATCTGAATTTTAGTTGAACCCTCTTCGATACTTAAATCTAACTCTGCGGCGAGTTCTATTAGATCTTCCTTTTTCTTCGAGAGTAGAAATGCCATTTTGTAGAAAAAATTAATTATCGGTAACTCGGAGAACAAATTTAATTTAAAACTTGGTGAAATATTTCTTCAAAACTTATTTTCAACGTAAAATTTTTTAATCGCACCTAAAAAGTCCGCTTATTCAGACAAGAAGAAAGATAAAACATGAACAATAAAAATGTAAGAAATTGCATTTGGATAAAAATAAGCAAATGTTAAGAACTTCTGAAATTCGAAAATGATACTAAAAATATTTATAAGCAAATACCTTTAAAACCAGAACAAAACATATATCTTCCTTTTTAGTTGCGAAAAAAAATATTTGAACTCATGTTTTCACACAAAATGCAAAAAATCTTTTATCAGTATCCAAATTCTATATTTATCAGTATCCATTTTCTAACGCGAAATAATAAAATAAACAAAAGGGGGAAAGAAAAAAAAAACACATTCGTTAAATTCTTTCTACTGCACTGTAGCGACAGCTGCAAAAGATATTCTGAGAAGAAGCAAAAAGAAACTTTTAAATTTTTTTTTTCGATCTTTTTCTTGTACAAGGCTGTCTACCGTAAAAACCAGTTAATTGATCAGAAAAACATTAAATATTTAAATATAGATAATTCTTAATTTATAAACACGAAAAGGTAAGTATTTAAATAAAATTCTGACACATATATTTCGTACAACATAAATTATCGGAGAACTGTTCTTTGGCGTTGACGTCCTTGGACCAAGTAATAACGAAACAAAACTAACCTCCTGGCGATGGCGATTCGTTGCAGCTACACGAAGTGGACCGGCTGAAAAAATGCTGGACTGACGATAATTATGCTGGATCATAAAATGGCGGAGCTGTGGACTTCTTTTTTTTTAATTTTTTTTTATATATATACTTTCGTTGGCTGAAACTTTCGCTGTGCTGATTGCTGTCGGACCCGTTCTTGACAAATTTCTATGAACTGTGAACTTAAAAAATACGTTAGCAAAAATACGTTGTTCTGTAAGTGAAAACCGAAAAGAGGTGAACCGTAACGGAAAAAATGCTCTTCGTTAAAAATAAAAATTTTAAAACTGAAAACGGAAATAAAGGTAATGTTGTTCCGAGGCAAATGCCCAATGTACGGAAACAGGTTTTAATCCGGGACCGAGGCCCCAATTTGTAGGACGGCGTCTAGGGGTAATTAATTTTATGGAAATAATGAAAGATTGTTTTAAACTAAACATTTTATTTACTACTAAACACATAAAAAAATACACATCACGCTATTTACAGGAAGGTAAAATAAAGTTTGATTACAGAGCATGGTTCACCTGTGAACTATGAGATGTTGACTCCGACCATCCTAGTTTGTTTATCAATTCGATAAAACGCGAAGAGGGGCGAAGAAAAAATAACGTTACTTCACTCGGCCATTGTACGCGGGAGTCTGCTAGTTCTCTCTGAAAATGTGACGTCACGTCCGCACCGAACTCTACTATTGGACGCTTAAACCGTACGGAATGAAATTCGTTTAGATCGGGGTCACCACCTCTCACAAATAAAATGTACCCTACATTTAGGTGATTTTTTCCTGCTTGTATTTAGTATGTGTCTTAAATTCCTGTATATCGTCCTTCATGCTATTGTAAAGCCTGTTACATATTTATTCTGGAAGAAATACTTCTGTAAACATAGGAAATGATATTTAAGATAACTAAACATATAAAAGATAAAAAGCTGAAAACGATGTAGAAAATAGTATAGATGTGAAAGATAATATTTTATTGCTAGAATAACTTAGGCATAAATGGTAAGAATGAAATGTTTTACGAATAGAATGGGAACACATTTAAATTTATATGTTCAAGCTATTCGTCTCTTTCATATAAAATTCAATGTTTGTGCAGTTTTGCATTAAAAACGTAAAAATAGATAAAATATATCGTGAAACCTAACTCAATTTATTTCCACATAGTTAAGAACAACGTTTGAAATTGAAGTGTAGCATAAACACTTTTCATTGCCAAAGAAATTTCTGCATGTATTTCCACAATTTCAATCATTTACTGATAGAACAAGAAATCTTTTTAGAGCGTGTTTATGAGTTATGATGTTTTATATTTTAGCTTAGAATGTTATTCGCCTGTAAAATAATTGATTTTCCAAAGTATTTAGAAAATGTATATTAATGCTGCGAGAGGAAAATATCTATTAAAAAGAAGTCTAGAATATTTAAAAAATAGTCGTCTTTGAAACCAATTTACCTTTCACCTTTCAATAAAATAATGCAATTTCAATAGTTTATTCTACATAAATTTTTTTATGGGTATTGGGTCATTATCGTAACAATTTGTAGCATATTAGAAACGATTATAGGACACGTTCCCACAGATTGATTCATAGCTTAACTTTATTAATAAAGCGTCTTTAAACTTTTATTTTAATCTTTCTTATTAATCGTAATATCCATGACCACAGCATTAACCATGAACCACAGCATTAAACAATGCTGTGGTTCATGGTTAATAACAAAACAATGCTAAAAAAATATATTTCGGTGCTTTAAATTTCCCGGAAACAAAGTTAATAATGTTTACTAAGAAGTTTAAATTCATATGTACATTATTAGATATGATGGAGTATGTTTGGAATGAATATTAGCAAATAAAAGCTTTTTGTCCGAAACTAAAAGCACGTGGTCAAGGTGTCTATAGGTTTTAAAAAGTGAAATTTTGTGAGTTTTTCCTCACATTTTCAGGATCGTTCGGTAATAAATACCGTATTGATTCTGCCGGATATCGGATACGCGGTGTTCCCTGTATGACACATATGTTTCGGATATCAGGCTCTCTCTCTACCTGATGTTTGAAATTTGTAAATTTTTTACATATTTTAAAACATCCCACAGCTTCCAAATTCATAGTAAGTTTGTAATTCATGTATATTTTTTAAACATTTTAACTGATTAAATTTAAAAAATTAAATTTGATATTCCCGGTAACCGGGTATTTCGTACAGTGGCCGAGTTGGATTCCGGATATTTAAATACGAGCTGGATGCCAGATATTCGATGTTGCTTGGCTGGGGCCGGGGGACGGTCTCGTTGGACGGAATATTTTCGTTACCTGTTCGTAGTTTTCGTGACTTTTTCGTTACTTTCGTGACCAATTTCTAAATTCGTGACTTTTTCGAGACTTCCGTGACTCTGTAGCGATACCACCGAGACTAGGAACAAGCCGCAGCACGGGGAAAGCATTACTCATACAGTAATATATATAAATAAACAGAATGGAGGAGGGAGGCGTGGATAGTTAACACTCTTCTGGATTGCGCCATGAAGAAATTTGGCACGGAAGTACTTTAGCACCCGCAGTTGGTAAACCGTTTGGAACCTATATCATTCAACTTTTCCTTCTCCATTCGATGTAATCCTGGAGCAGTGGTTAGAGTTTTAGCGTATAGTTAAGACAGTCCGCATTCAAACCCCCAAGTGAGGAAACTTGTTTTTTTTTTTGTTTTTTTTTGGTCTCAAAAATGAGATTGTAACCGGATCATTTTTGAGAAACGGGCAAGAACTGGGTTTTTCAAATGTTATTCATTTTAACTCGGAGGTATTCCGAGAATGCGATGTTCTTGAAAGTAAGCCTTTTTATCCCAATAACAAAAATTATGATTTAACAGTGAAACATAATTTGTATTTATTTAGTTATTATTATATTTTTTTCATGAACATTTTGTTTCGGGGGGGACAACAAGTGGAACATTTCGAAGATCACTTTTAAGTTTTTGAAACTAGTTCAATTAAAACTTGTTATGCAGTTTCATATTTGACTAAAATATTTTCAGAAACGTGTATTATATCGTTTGTGAATATCTGTTGCAGATTCTTGCGACTAGGTTCGATTTATGCATTTAAATATAAAGTTGCTGCGTACGTTAAAACCATTTTCAGTTGCAATAATTTAAAATAAAAAAAATATTGCTTCTACTTTAAATGTATTTCAACAACTGAAACAAAATCTATAATGTAAGGGGCAATCTTCATTTGAGTAGAATGATATGCTTTGACATTTCTTTTCTAATCCAAACACGAAACTTGGCACGACAGATCAATCTACTAATATTAAAAACTCAACATCAGTAAAAACAAAATATAATTATGCCCTCTCCACTTTTCACAGTACTTTAATTGAAATGTTTATCGAAAAAAAATTTTAAACGATTTTTCTCCAGAGGAACAATCCTCTCATCGTTAGAGAACTTCAAGTGTCATATTTCACTTAGAAGATTTTGCCAGCAGAAAAATAAAATCTTCTGTTAATTGTAAGATGGCAACTAAAAGAGAAAATGAATAATCGTAACATACGACCTCTACATTACTAGAAATTTAATTTTAGCTTAAAATCTATAGCATATTTCGAGTAATAATAATTTAGCTTTGTGCAAGTAAACAATAATAGAAATAAAATTTCACGTTAATTTAAAGCACAAATGAGCATTAAAACGCAGACATATGTTTCGGGATTGCTTGGAATCCCTTTTTCAATGCGACAGGGAGCTTCTAGATGCAAAACATCCAAATGAAGCTGACAAAACAACAAAAACAAAGCTTATATAGCCAAGGAATTAACTGTAAACCAATGAGAATAGGCAGAACCATTAAAAAGAATATTAAGATTAATTATGGGATATGGATAGCGGCGCAGATGGCTGCCGCGGCTCTGCTTCCCAATCCCCGCCCATTTGCTCAAGTTTTTAGAGACTTCTTTTTAATGAGTTGGGTCAATTTCTGGAGAAAAAAGGCAATGAATATTTATTTTAAGTTAAGTAATTGTTTGTGATTTGTTTACATAGATCTAGTATTTTTCGAAAAAATATAGGAAAACATCTCACATGTCAAGTCACTAGATCTGGGCTATCAACTTTTTGGGAAATCACAAAACCAGGAAAACGTTGTCTTAACAAATTGATGATTTCTGTTGCACAGCATAATGTCACCATACTGTTGATGACAAATTTTTCGAGGCGCGTGTTATGAAAAACGTTAAAGGTTAGGGTTGGCAGATTATCTGTGATAAAAATTCTAGGAAATCCAGATTAGCCATAGAAGTCACCGCAATTTTTAAGAATTGAAGTCAATTCCTTTAGCTACTATATTAGCTACATATAAATATTGATAGATATAATGTTTTTGTTACAAATAATAGGTTAGAATGCGTTAAGGAAGGTGAACTATGTTATAGAAGGCATTCAACTTGAAAACATTTAGCTTATTTGTCTATGATTCTCACCTCAAGCCTTGATCGTATTAATTGCATCCTCTTTATCTCAAAGGTACTATTGTATCTGACAATTGATGACCTTCCTAATAGCGCCCATTGAATGTCTACCACACCCAAGCCAGCAATACTATTAATGATTCAAATCTTATATGTGTCATTTTGTACTTCTATAAATCCAAGAAAACTTGCATTTGATAATTTATTTCAGCGAACTAAAAATATGAGTTTGTTGCTGCCCACGTGAAAATTTCTGCTACATTTTATCTTTTACAGAGTGCAAATGTGAAAATACAAAATGGAGTCTAATTAATAAGCGTTTAATTTACGCAAAAATACCCTGCAGCACTGACCATTTTTGCTGTTTACGTTATACGTCTATTTACACTCAACTAGTAGTTAACACGCAATTTTGTCTTTTTATTTTACGAAAAACTGAAATTTTTTACAATGATCACGACATGCAAGTCTTGCGAATTTGCAATATAGATGTAGTTAGCAGCAGGGATCGATTTACCGAAATCGAAGCCCACAGCACATGCTTTTGGTGCTTTAATCCCCAAAAATTGATTCCGATTTAAAAGTTTTAAAAAAATGCTAGTTTAAACTAAGTATTCTTAAATGCGTACTTTATCAAGATCAATCATTAATTTTCTCTTTTTTTCATTTTAATAAAAAAAAGGGGGGCCTGGCCCGTTCGAACACCAAATCATGAAATACACCTTTTGCGTGCTTTAGTGTCACTCTTTTTGTATACAGATGTTACCAACGAAATCAATGCCCCTCTCGAAGAAAATTATAAGTACTTGTTGTTTTCCAATACGTAAAATTAAAGAAAATCTGTTTATTTCTGCTATTACTTTAGACTTGTACAAAATATATATTGACTCTTTCCATTCCCTGAAAATGTAGGGGGCCATGGAACAAGCTCCTGTTGCTCTCATAAATCAGGCCATGTGCAGCAATTACAAATTAGTTGCAAAATTTTCTAAGAAAATTCCATCAATTTACCTATAACTTTATTATTGCATTTAGAGGGTTTTTTTCTTTCCTTGAAGCTGGACATTATATTTTTAAGCAAGTCTACTGAACAAAAGAGACGCGTTCTTCCCGAGAATCAGCGTCGATTTCATGCTTACAGTTTTCATATTTATAATACAATGATTCGTGATTTAAAAGCTGTTGTTTCCCTCCCCGGGTTTTCTTGGGGGACCCCCCCCCCCCACAAAGTTGTAAATAAAATTTTTAAAAAAGAAAGAAAAGAGACGAAGAAGAACATCAAATAACTAATACGTAAATGCAAAATAAAAACTATACGTTTTTAAAAATGTTCTTGTTTATTTGATGTGAGGAAGGCAAACAATTCACAAATAGCAGCGGAAACGTCACACAAAACAAAGTTGTTTTAGAAACTGCTTGGCTTGTTCTCTTAAAACAAGAGTAAATATTATTCGAATTAACAAAATCTCGGGAAACTAAACAAAATCAAAAATAAGCTTAAAATCGATTTTAATAATTTAATTCATTTTTTTCGGTCATGTAAAATTGAACATGTTTTGAAATTCTTTCACACTGCTGCTAAAAATACACACAATTAAAATTTATCTGTGCTTTTATTACCAACTTATCATGTGTCTTTTCTCAAAAAAAAAAAAAAAAAAAAACAAGTCATTCTGTCGTTTTTGAAAACAAGTTTTTATTTTAGTAGAAAATGATACAATTAGTTAGCATAGTTATTGTGTTTACCTTTTTAGTGCCTATCCATTGTGCTTTCGTAAAAACTAAATTAAAAGAAGATAAAGAACGGCAAAAACTTGCTCTTTTGCGCAAGGGAAAAAATTGTCGAATTAAAACTATTTAACGCAAATATGTATATGAAGCTACTTTATGAATAAAATACAGCACAAAATGTGCATTGCTTACCTTCAATGCATTCAATAATTTCAATATTCATGATTTAGTAAGTCAATAAATGAAAACTCATATGGCCAATTTTAAATCCAACCAAACAGTTCAATCTTACGTTTCGTTTAAGTTATAGTCTACAGATCAATAGCTATCAATAAATATTTGTACTCCATCTTCATTTGCATTCGTTTCGCTATTCAGCACGGTATTCAAAGTTCTAGAGGAGAACTTCGAAGTTTAGTATAAATTTCTGATTTTGGTTGCCATTGGCATAATATTATGCGACGAAAATATTTCTTAAGAAATTTTGGACCAGCATGAATTAAAGAAAATTGTAAGCGTTTTAATCTTTTGAGCTTTGAATAAATACAATTCTTATAATGTCAATATTAAGACAATATTTTGCAAAAGTCCTAAATGTGTTGCAAAATAATAGAGAAAATATTTATCGTAAAATATCGGAGGGAAAAGCTAAATTATTTAAGTATTTTTTTTTATAAGTAAGAAATTCAAAAATCAATTTCATTTTATGTATTATGCTGAAGATGACCAAACAAGATAATGCACTATCGCGTATTATAACGAAATTCAGAGAATAATAATATCGCATGAAGTGAAAAAGTCTAAAATAGTACGTGCGAATGGCGTCATGCACATATTAAAAAAACTGCTAAGATGTAAATGACAAAAATTTGTGGATAGTAAATGAGATTCATTTTTTTTGTTTATAAAATAAAACATAAATTGTTTATGGTTAACTATATTATGTATTTACAATAAAACTATAACCAGATAACACACGTATCAAATATATTTTGCACTTACACCTGACTGAAATTAATTTAAAACAAAACTCAATATTATAACCTAATCTGATTTGTTATTAAATATAAAAGCAGTTAAAACCTTTCGTGTATAGAGTTGTTTGTACACTACAGTCGAACTAGTTTATAACGAGCTCGGATTTAACGAGAACTCGGATTTACCGAGGGAAGCGAGAATATTTGGTTGGATCAACGTTAAGTCTATTATGGAACAGAAGTCACTTTTGACGAGCAAGACCCGGTTTTAGCGAGCAATATTTTTCTCATCTTTCTAGTCTTTCTATCTTACCTTTTTTTCTTCTTCTCCGTGGTTTAATACTTTTGTAGGAAAACTTCCTCCAGCATTCCAATGTCAATATAGAGAGGGTTCACAAATCCGGTGCAACAGGTGGGGCTTATTGTAAACAGGGGGCGGGGGTGGGAGGGGGGGGCAAACAGCTGCACCTGACAAGTGTTGCGGTCAAGTAGGAGGGTCAGATGGTCATTCTTTGACCTGAGTTCGTTGAGTACACACGACAATTTTTATCCTCTCACTATGTCGAAACGCAAAGCTTTATCGGTTGACGAAAAAGTAAAAATTTTACGAGAGTTGGATGACGGTATTAAAAATATCGAAATCTGCAAAAGGTATGGATTGTCTTCATCTACTGTTTCCACTCTGCTAAAAAAACAAAGGCAAGTTAATGGTTGCATACGACCAAAATAAAACAGACTGTAAACGACTGAAGAAGTGTTCGAAAGAGGATTCGGATGAAGCGTTATTGTAATGGATGAAGGTGCAACGAAGTGCTGATTTTCCTGTGAGTGGACCTACTCTAAAAGTGCAAGCAGAAAAATTTGCCGAACAATTTGGATGTTCTGAGTTCGTGTGTTCGCATGGATGGCGATCGTTTTAAAGTTAGGCATGGCATAACTTTTGGAAAAATTTGCGGTGAAGCAAAGTCCGCAAACATGGCGGATATTGTAAAATGGTTGAGTGAAAAGTGGCCAGACATCAGAGAAGGATACGCAGCAGATGACATCTATAACGCTGATGAAACAGGGATATTCTACAATGTAACCCCACAGTGTACCTTAAAATTTAAAAGTGAAAAATGCGTTGGAGGCAAGCTCTCTAAAAATAGGTTAACAGCTTTCGTGTGTTCGAACATGTCTGGCACTGAGAAGAAAAAACTCTTGATTATCGGCAAATCAAAGAACACTAGATGTTTCAAAAATGTGAAAAAGCTACCAGTAGACTATGATCATAGCCGAAAAGCCTCGATGACTTCAGACATTTTTACTAAATTTATTTCAAAATGGGAGAGACAACTACGGAGAGAAAATCGTAAAATTCTCCTTTTGATAGACAATTGTTCAGCTCATCCTGAAATCACTGGACTTTCCAATATCAGAATTGAATTTTTGCCACCAAATTCTACATCTGTTATCCAGCCTATGGACCAAGGAGTCATAAGAAGTTTCAAGTGCCACTTCCGTAAGCAACTGATTTTGATGATTCTGGACCGAAGAGATAGAAGTGGAACAGCATCAAATACCAATGTCAACGTACTGGAAGCGATACGTTTGCTGAACGATGCATGGGAAAATGTCACATCAACATGCATCATCAAATGTTTCCATAAGACTGGATTGGAGAGTTGTCAAGACGGTCAATCCATTGAGGAAGAAGAGGTTGACAATTTCATACAAACTGAAAATTTGGAAATGACCAAAGAAGAATTTCAAAAATATGTATCCATCGACGACGAACTGATGACCTCAGATGTACCGACCACCGAAGATATTGTAGCTGACGTAGTAGCGAATTCAGCGGAAAAACATGACGAGAGCGATGAGGACACTGATGAATATGAAGAAAGTGAACCACCCCCAACTTGTTCTACGATGTTGGAGTTCGCTGAAAAAATGCAGACCTTTTTTGAAGCGAGAGACGTCAGTGATGATGTTTTCCGGGCGATGAGTCTTCTCCGAAGAATAATAGCACAAGAAAGAGACAGGGAACCAGTTCAGAGTAAGCTAACAAACTATTTTAAATATGTAGATTAATGTTCATTAAATATATAATTAAATGAAAATAAACAATACTGTATGCTACACAGGAAAAATACAATTTATCTAGGTTTACAAAACATGTGAATACATGATTAAAAAAAAAAAAAAAAAAGTTGTTCTTAAAAAAATAATTATTAGCACTCCAAAAATTTTCCTCGGAAGACGTGTCACGCTTTTATTTTTGCGATATTTTGGGGATTTTCTCTTCAAGAAAACATTTTGCCCTATACGAAGGGATAACTTCAAAGATCTGAACATAAAAACGGAACGCCATGCTGAATGAGAAAAACAACTGCTACATAAGAATCCTTGATTACTTGATTAATGGTTTAAGCACTAATATTTACGAAAAATTATAGGGGTATAATTAAGGGCGTCAACATTTACATTGCAAACTGCTACTCATTATAATTGATGAGAGCTTGAAACGACGCTATGTTCTTTAAGTTTTGGGGAAAAAAGCGGCAATGCAACCATGTTACTACATAGAGTTTAAACCCGAACTGAGGACATCTTTCGTGATTTTTCCATAAAATGGATTCCTTAATTCCGCAAAAATTAATGCGATCACGTTGACCCAGGGATATTGGTATACCCTGATCTCCTTCACTCTTTATCATTACTTTCTTCAGTTTCAAATACAGATTTTTTTCTTCTTATAACCATTGAATGAAATGAAAAAGAGTTTTAAATAAATTAACAGGTTGTTATAATAACGTAAAAAGAAACAAATTGATTTACAACAGTAAACAGTCATGGTGGCGCCAGAGATTTTCCGACTGGGGGCCAAGCCTACCCGACGGGGGGGACAACAGGTCCATCATTTAGGTGACCGGAAGATTCCCCCCTCCCCCGGACTTTTAGACGTTTTTCGCTTTCCTTCATACTTTTGTTTTTGCTATGAATCTTTTCCAACTCTTAACTAAATTAGAAAAATAATGTATATATATATATATATATATATATGCAGTATAGGACCCCAAACTCGGAATCCCGGAATCCGAAAGACCCAAAATCGGGAACTTTTCAAAAAAATCGGCAGCTGTAAAAAAAACAGCTTTTGTTTTTTGAAGAAAAATCGGGAAATATTTTGCACCTTTTTTTTTTTTTGGGAAAAGAAGGAAAATAAAATGTAATGAACATGTTGAAGATCGGAAATGTGCAGTTTTCAAGAAAAGTTATTTCGCGATTTTCTGAAAAGGGTTCGTTTTTGCGATTAGAGTTTTATTAGTTGTTGCTTTAATTCTGAGTTAATATAAGTTAATATATTGTTAATATAAGTTAATATATTGTTTTTCTCGTAGTTTCATTATATTTATTTTGTAAAATGAGCTCTAAGTTCCGGGCGATACAGAACGTTCGCGAAATTGAAATTCGGCGTTTCTCGCATTTTTCCGATAGGCTGACTTTTTACTGCAATTAAAAGTCTTTAGTAAGTGGATAAAGAATATGAAATCCTATCAGAATTTGACGGAATTATTTTCTTTTATTGCTTAATCAAAGAGGGAAAAAACATATTATCGGGAAAAGTCTAGATTTTTCGAGGTTTTGCCTCGAATGCAAGCAGACTCCAACTTCGTTTTTTGTGCTAAGTTTCGCGACTTATAGGCGAATATATGCGATAATAAAAAGTGCTATACAGGAGCAAAATGCTAATAAAAACTTCCAGAGCAAATTATATGTGCTCTGATGCTGCTTACAAAATATTTTGAATGAGGACCCAAAAAATATATATTGCATGTGAAAAAGTCCAATCAAAATGCCCAACATTTGAAAAGAAAGCAACAGATGGCTGCAGCAACAAGGAGAGATTTACTTACATTCTGCGCAGGGGCCCGACTTACACATTTGGGGGCCCAGGGCACATAAAAAAATAGGGCCCGCTAACTTGCTTGAACTGAAAAATAAAATTTTTTTGCTACACTAATAACACTTAAAAGAGTACTGTCACTAAAATGCTGCGTTTTGTGGTGCCGTGGGTATGATGCGAACCTATCAAACTATTCCTGGGTTTGGATCAAATATGTTTGTAAATGTGTGTCGAAAAGTTGTAAGCGACAAGTGTTACGCCACATTAAGGCCCTTGAATGGCATCAGTAAGTCTCACACCATTAACCAACATGACACAAACTCTGTTTCGTGTCAATATATATATATATACATACATACTACGATAGTATGTTAAACAAATAATAAAATTACCCTACATATTGAATTCATGATCATCTTATACAACCAATAAAATTCTTTAAAGGTACGTTAAAGGAACAGTCCCCAAAATAAATTTCTCCTTTCTCCTTCACAAGAAAAAAAATATAATAATAAACGTTTTATAGATTTTTTTAAAAATTTCTTTGTGAATTTAAACTATTTGGGGGCCCCCAAATATCAGGGGGCCCTGGGCACGTGTCCCGAGTGCCCTGTGTGAAACCAGGCCCTGCTTCTGCACAAAATTTAATATTAAAAAACGTTCATATGTGTACACTAATTCTTTAGCTCAGTTTTGGATGGACACTGAATCACATGAAAGTTTTACTCAATTGCTTTTACTCTGGCATTTATACTAAGTAGGGTCAGTTGGGGTAATTGTAAACGCTTTTTCAATGTTTTAACTTTTGATCCTTCTGTAACGAAAATGTTACATTATACTCAAAATGTTAGCTAACAGCAAAATTCATTGCCAGATGGCACCACTAGCTAACGTGATTTACCTTAACCACAGACTCACACTGATAGTTAACGAATCAGAGACCGCGAAAGGTCCAACTACGTCACAAAGAGAAAATTGAATTACATTTTTGTTCTAGAAGTTTCGAGGCTTCTCTCCCCATTGGCGAAGATGGAAGGTCGGAGAATTTGCCATGAGACAAATTTAAGGGGGAGAAGAAAGAAGAGAAAAAAAAAATGTTGCTGAAAGAGGATGAATTTCCTATAACTAAATCCATGCATTGAAAGACATCGATATAACCTTTATATATTCAAGAAATAATCAAGTTATGAGAAGGTGAACGGGCGATCCAAATAGATGAAGGATAAGAGTCATGCGTGATGCTGCAATGAGCTTTCCCGACATATTCCCAGTATGAAATAGTTTCGATGAATATCACCGTCGTGGAAGCATGGAAACGAATGGAATGCAGTGATCTTCATAGGACGTGCAACTGTGGATCATCAAGTTGGAGAAAGACCTTTCCCAAAATTCTACTGGAAGGAAGGCATCGCCACGTGTGGAGTTTTAGCTTCCTTGAAGTAAAATCATGTTTTTCTAATACTTTGAAAGTCACCGTCTGAGAGGGATAAGAGGCCGTCGACTCCTGACCCTCTCGACGAGTTGATAAAAAGGAAATAGCTCCAATAAAAGCTCTGATCATTTAAGATAAACCTAACGGTTTCAATTTTTTCATCTAACTTGTGGTTCATATGAACTTTTACTACCATCTTCATTTATCGCTCATTATGCCTGGTTCAGTGAATGAATATTTTTATCTTTTATAACTTATGATATGATTTTTATTCATGCTTTTGATCTAAAATTGGGGTGCACCTAATCTAATAAAATATTTTAATATATGAAAATCCAGAATTTAATAAATAACTTAAATTTAATGCAGTGTATTTCCTTTTTCTAAAGTATTTTATAATTCTATTCATTTAGTATGATTTTATATATATTTGAATTGAATTCATAATTACACAACGCATAAGACAAAAAAAAACACTATACGTTCACGCTGTGTCGGTTTGTTGCTTTGGTTATATAATTTGGTTCACATAATTAAATTCAACCACTGCAACAAGCAAACACACACCATAACATATGTTGCCGTGAAAAAAGAAAAATTAGTAATGTTTTAAGTTAGGTCGAGAACTCTGGGTTTTTCTGAAATATAACTTGATCATTCAGTCATTCACCAGATAATGTACTTATTCATATTGGTTCTATTTATTTAAATCTTTTTCTGATATATGAAAATGAAAGTTATTTATATATGAAATGAATATAATTTTGGGGGATGAACTTATATATATATTTTACTCATTTTACTTTTTTGGGATTTAAACAATCATTTATTATTTGAATGATATTTTGAATTGCATTGAATATGCATTGCTTTATGCAATATTTTATTTTGAATAATCGACAGTTATGTTGATTTTTTTTTTTTTCATTTGAATTGATTCTTGGTCAATGTTTTGCAAAAAAGGTTAATGAACACTAGAAGTCGAGCAAATAAACCTAATCCCAAATCAAAGTCAGAAAGATCTGAACCACTTATCCACAAATATGTCCTTGGCCAATGCCCTCAATCATTTCTCTGGAAATGACACTGAAAACGTCGAATTTTTCATAAAACAGTTGAGTGATGTCGCAAATTTAGAGAATTGGACTCCAGAAAAAAAAGACTAATTTTTCTGAAACTTAATCTAAAAAATAAAGCATTAGATTATCTAATTAATGATCCTAAAGCCAAATCGGCAACAACTTTTGATGACTTATCAGCAGCTCTTATCAACAAATTTAGCAAAAAGCAGGATATTCAGCAAATCCAAACAAATTTTTCAAATATAAGACAGAAACAAAACCAATCAGTTTCTGATTTAATATTTGAAATAGAAATTGCTGCAAACAACTATATAAACTTGGAAAATTCATCAAAAGAAGTCCAAGATCTAAAAGAAAATCTAAAATTTACAAAACTAATTGAGTCGGTTAAACCTGAAATAAGACGCGAGTTAAAGATGCTAGGTCCATCAAATTTTTCTGAAGCATCAAAAATTGCCAGAAACATAGAAAATGCTCTAAATGATGAGGAGTGTTCAGTAGTGAATAATGTCACAACCAAACAGAACTTAGAGATAGATATTCTCTTAAAAAGCCAATTGGAAACCAATAAAAGCATTCAACTCTTAACTGATGAAATTAGTAAACTAAAGCAAGACAAATTTCAAACCAATCATGTGCATAACAACATGCCAAGCACATCCTGGGCTAATCCAGCTGTTCCAGAATTTTTACCTCATTCGAATTTTCAAAATAATCCAAAAAGCAAAGTTACTTGTCACATATGTGCAAAACCTCATATGACAACTGAATGCTGGTACTACCCATCAAATAATAGGGGAAATTCCAACACAAATAGGGGTTATTCAAGGGGCAATAGAAAATTCAACACTTATAAGCGGGGCAATTTTAGGCCATATGAAAGAAGAAATAACTTCAGAAAATCAAATTTAAACTAGTAGGGGGTTTTTGCAGTGAAAAATCTGAACTAAGGTATAAGGCGGAGACCCTAAGTAAAAAGAAAAATCTTAGTGCACCACATCAAAATTCAAAAAATGAAGCAAACAAAAAAGTTGATCTCAAACACAAAACAATCACCACTGGCAGCAACAAACAAAAAATCCAAGTAAAAATGAAAAAATTGCTCCAAATTGCATTCAAAATGATGAAGATGATTCAAAAATTACCCAAAATGTTAGTAAATTGGTAATAGAAAATATCTCATCATGCAATACTGTGGAACAGTGTGATCTACCTGTGATTGAAATCAAATTTGGTGACATGCACTTTAAGGCACTAATTGATTCCGGTGCAAGCATTTCTTTGGTACAGCCTAATATTTTGTCACAAATTAAAGAAGTTGCAAAAGTTGAATATGTTTCAAGATCTGTCAAAATTCAACTACTTGATAGTTCTACTGTTCCATATATGTCATCTGTCAATTTATCCTTCAAAATTGACACAAAATGGTTTAGAAATTTATTTTTTGCAACACAAAATAATTGGCAGTCTAACTATCGATTTATTCTAGGCTATGACTTCATTCAAAAAAACAAACTGTTAATTGATCCATCTAATAACAGACTTATCATGAACAATGTTTTTTTCAATTTTTGGACTCCTGACAATGTTTCTCAAAAGTCCAATATTACCAAAATTGACAACAACAGCAGTTTAAACTATGTCAAAATTGTAAACAATGTTTCCATTTTGCCAGGGAAATATGAAATTGCAAAGTTAGAGATTCCTGATTCCATGAAAAATCATAACCAAGTAATATTAACTCCAAAATCAAATAAACTACATTATTCAATCCAAAATTCTGTCCACCAAATCAGTCCATGTTCCCATATTTATACCATAATTGAGAATGAAACTTAAAAAAAAAATAAGCATTAAAAATAAAACAATTATTGGTAATATTGAACCATAAGACAACTTTGATCTAATACAACCTGATGATAACCATGTATCTCAAATCAACAATTTGACAACATTTGATGTTGATAAATTAAGGAAAGAAGAGTTGAAAGAATCGGATTTTGATCTTGACCATTTGAAAAGTCATGAAAAACAAAAAACTCTTAAATTATTGATGACTAACTACTCTGTTTTTTCCAAAAGTTATAAAACGTTAGGTTTAACTTCAGCAATCATTCCAGACTTCAAATTATTACACGATTTCCCTTTACAGACAAAGCCTTACCCAATTCCTAAAATAGCAAAAAATTTTGCCCAAAAAAAAAATAGCTGAACTTTTAGAAGCAGGTATCATTGAACCATCAACATCTTCATATAATTTTCCAATAATTTTTGTAAAGAAAAATTCTCTTCCTGGTCAAAAACCAGAAGATCTTAAATTCCGCATGGTAGTAGATTACAGGTTAATAAATAACATCACTGAGCCTTTAAAAATTTGCTTGCCAAAGATCTCTGAAATTATCCAAAACATTGCAGGCCGTAATTACTATTGTGTGCTAGATCTTAAATCCGCATTTTTTCAAATCAGGTTAAAAGATGAAGACAAAGACAAATTTACCTTTTGTTCTGAAATAGGATTTTTTCGACCGGCTAGATTGCCACAGGGGGCAAAAAATGCAACTAGTTTTTTTCATTTAGCAATTTCCAAAGCATTAAATGGGTTAACTGGGGAAAATGTTCAATTTTTTCTTGATGACATCATTGTCGCTGCTGACAACATCAATGAAATGTCAGTCCTTTTACAGAAAATTTTTGACAGACTTAAAAACTTCAATTTAACTCTTGATCCAGCAAAAGTCCAAATATGTAAACAAACAATAAATTACTTAGGATTTTCACTTGATAAAAATGGATTTGCACCTTCTGAAGATAATATCAACAAAATATTATCCTTTCCTTTGCCTAAAAACATAAAACAACTGCAATCATTTTTAGGTATGCTGAATAACTTCAGGCATATGATTTATAACTTCTCTGAATTAATTGCACCTTTAACCAATTTAACTAGAAAAAATACACTATTTAATTGGAATTCTGAGTGCCAACAAGCTTTTAATACTGTACAGGATATAATTTTAAACAAACCTGTTCTAAAGAATTTTGACCAAGAAAAAGATATATACCTAGTAACAGATGCCTCCAAACAAGCCATTTGTGGAATTCTAATGCAAAAAAATCATGACAATTTTTTTCCTGTTGAATTTTATCCAGAAAATTATCAGATGCAGAATCTAGGTATCCTTCAATCAGGAGGGAACTTTTGGCAATTTTTGCTTCTGTAAAGCATTTCCATGAAAATTTATATGCAAAATCTTTTACCATTCTCACTGATGCAAAAGCTTTGACTTATCACATCCAACTTGACAAACAGCCTGATATAGTCTCACGTTGGTTACTATATTTACAACAGTTTACCTATCAAATTTCTTACCTACCTGGATTTAAAAATCCAGCTTATTTTCTTTCTCGTGTAGTAAATGAACCTGTTACAGTAAATAACATTAATTTATTTTGTGCTGAAAATGAAATTTCTTACGAAACTATTCGTGAAAAACAAGAGAGTGATGAATTTATCTCTAACATTATACAAAAGATAAAAAGCAACAATTTGAATAACAAAGAGCAATACTTCATTGACTCTCATACAAATCTTGTTATGATCAAACATTCTTCCAAAAACAAATCAAAATCTGTACATAACAAAATTTTAATTCCTGTCTCACTTGTAAAGATCTGTCTAGAAAATGCCAATTTACCGCATTTTGGTACAAAAAAAACTTATGAATTTTTATCCCGCAAATTTTACTGGCCAGGAATGTTCTTAGACACGAAAAGCTACATTAACAATTGTTCGAAATGTCTAGAAAACAAAAGCAGAAACACCAAAACAAAATGTTCTATGGTACCCAAAAGTGAACTTGCTCCGGCTCAGTTGCTTGCTATTGACATTGTAGGAAAAAACCAAGATCACATGACAACAAAAACTATATTTTGACAATAATTGATCACTATAGTAGGTACTTCGAAGCAATACCATTGCACAACATCAAAACACCTGCTATTATCAAAGCTCTAAATGGGGATTTTTTCCAGATTTGGACTTTGCAAAATTTTACTAACTGACAATGGTACTAATTTTTGTTCGAAAGAATTTGAGGAATACTTAAAAAATCTAAAAATTGAACATAGAAAATCATCTATCTATTTTCCTCAATCCAATGGTCTTCTTGAAAAGATCCATCTGTCTATGAAACAGAGTTTAGCTGCTATGTCAGAGAGAATATCAGAATGGTCTGACAGACTTTTATTTTTCAAATTGCACTATAACAATTCTGTTCATGTTGCTACACAATTCACTCCAGCTGAATTATTTTTGGGAAGAAAATTAAATATGCCTTCTGAAAATTTTGAATCACCTAAAAAAGTAGAGGAATACTCTACTTACATCAAATTGTTAAATGAACATCTCAGAGAAACAAAGAAAATTGTAAAAGAAAATGAGAGTGAATACATTAAAAGTGTAAGCAAACAAATTAAAGGTAGGGATAAAATCATATTCAAAATTGGGGACATAGTTTATCTTAAAAATTTTCACAGTTCAAATGTGTTAGAAAAGAAAAACATAGGACCTTATGAAATCATACGTATTATCAGAAATGACAATTACATCATACAAAAAGATAGTGATGACAAACAATTAAAAGTACATGTTAGCAAATTGATTCCTATGCATGAGTTGAGACCTAATCTTCAACAGTAAAAATGTAAACAAATCATTTTTCTCCTCTACATGAAACAAATTGGGTACAGAAAACTTATTCCAGATTCGGGTTTCCTAAATGTCTTTTGGCGCCACTAAGGCATTTTTCTAGTTTTACAGCAGGCTGGTTCCGTGTTTAACTGGGGAGGAATTTTCTGAAAAAATAGATGTGTGTATACATCACTAGGAATTTTCTAACATCAATTCTGTTTTCTACCTTATACAAAAAAATTTGTAAGAGAAATTGAGTAAAACATGCTACAAATTAATTAGTAGTCACATTTTTATTGTTATATTATCACAGCTCATGGGTGATAATTGATAATGTGTCACCACCTTGCAATGAAGAATGAATCATGTATTTTGTATATGTCATAAGGTAATACCAATGTGTCAACACTTGGAATCATGATAATTGAATGTAAAGAAAGCAATGATAGCAAAAACAATCATAAGGGTGACTGATTGAATTTGATCAAGGATATATACAAATTTTTTTTTGAAAATGCTGCATTAACTCTATAAGTCCGAGGACGGCCGAAAACGGCTTTGTCAGTTAAGACCGAGGTGGGCCGGTATGGGCCGTCAGACGGGAAGACAGGGGTGAAAGGCAGAAAATAGAACTCCTGTTGCGAGGAAGGGGGACCCCTGTGGTATCGGAGGCCTCCTCCGCACTTTTTCTCTTGGGGATAGTCATTAGAAAGTGACACTGATGCGCAAACATGGATTGATGGCTGAACTACTTGAGAATTAGCTATTTCTGCAAGAAAGGCAAGACGCAGGAAATGAAATAAGTACCTCATCATTCCAACTTTGAAATACGAGCAACTTTCCTTTCCTTATTCTGTAAAATAAATAAATGAAAAGGAATGTGTAACAAATGTCCATTCTTGATTTTTATTATTTTATGTGTGATACATCGGTTTAATTCTGACCATCTCAAAGAGGCATCCTAAAGGGCAAAGACATCTATTGAAATGCTGTATAATAACGAATTGCTTTTTTTAAATGCATCCGAAGAGAATAATTAGCCTTCTAAATTATGGCTTTTTTCGGGGGGAGGGGAGCTCCATACCGATCCTATTTGAAAATAGCTGCTCGCTATACAATAACAACAAATCTCATCGAACTTCGTAAAAATACATTTTATTTCATAGAAATTTTATGGTTTTTTGGTTTGCCGTAGGATTTGGTTATCCATTATGCGAAGGAAAAACGCACAATTTATTGAAAAATCCTATGTGATAGTCAGTAACACCTGCAGTAACTGATTTTTAACAAAATGTCCAACTTAAAAAAGTATTTTTTAAGAGCGCGTTTCGGGAGGGGGTGCCTTGCTTTTCTAAGCGTTTGACACCGTTGTTGTGGAGGGGGAGTTGCGGTAAAACGTGTTCCGTGTACGTAGACGTTTAATTACGTATGCGAATAAGTCGTTATAGTTAAATCAATGAAACACGCTGCTTTTCGGGGGAGGCGGTTCCTTAAGTTGTTAGCAAGGATTTTTTGCAGGGGGGGGGGAGAGAAAGATCGGGAGTGGGTTGCGGGAATATATTTTCTGCGCACGTAATAAGGGCAGCATCAGGAGGAGAGGGCGGCGCCCTTCTTGAACGTCGACACAGGCGATGTTTTTTAAGCTATTCCCACAGGCATCGCCGTGCTGGTACCGCTTGTTATTTTACTTTATTATTATTATTATTATAACTAAATTAATTTTTTCTTAATGTTAATTTCTTTTTTTTATATCTATTTTATAATTATTATTATATTTTATAAAGCACCTTCATACTGCTTTTTTTTACATAAAATCTGTTTAACTTCCATTTTTCTAGTCGGCCATATGGCAAACTGTTTTTTTTTCTACGTACAAAATTTACATTAGATTTGCTAGAGTTTTCGAATGTGGTAGTTTATACATTTTAAGTTACGCTGAACACTTATGGACATATTTGAAAAATATATGTATAAGTGCTTGTGTGTCTGATGTGGTAACCACCTTATGGTAAGCACTGTAATTTAAAAAAAAAATGAACGAAATTCAGTACACATATGAGCGATCCCGATGAAAATTGGTGATGAAAAATAAAAATGAATGGTAATAGATGCAATCGTTCATTTGGGGAGGTGCAATTGAAAAATTACTGTTTTCAGCGTGATTTGTTTATCTCGTTGAAAGGATATGCAAATCATGTTGTCACGTATGTCTCTTGTTCAAACAATAAAGGACATTAAAAAAAAAACTAGCAGATAGTAAAAATTCAAAAAGCCGCCTCCCCTCTCCCTCCTGAAAAATTTTTTGCTCGAAAATGTATGAGAAATCTCTTGAAAATCATTTGTCCGGAATCTGACAGTCTGCAATGAGCCAAAAAGAGGAAACTACAAAGTATTTGAAAGAAAATTACAGATAAGAGAAAAGATAATATTCTGTAAATTGATAGCAACAGATAATGAGCCGCAATAGTGGCTCCCTCTGAACAAGGCCGTATTCATAAACTTTTTTCGGGGGGGGGGGGGCTGAGTTTGACACACTTATGTTAAGGAAAGTTTCAGGGAGGGTCGTTTTCTTCATTGCGAAAAATTTCAGGATTTCGGAGGGAGCCCATAGACACCTTCTGTATACGGTCTTGCCTCCGGTGTTGTAAAGATTATAACGGCTGGGCTTGCCTACCAGTGCTAAAATTAAAATGCTCGCCAGCAATATACAATGCATTTCTGAACAATTTTTAAACTGGTAATCACAGATCTCGAGCTCTCAGTTTTACGCAATTTAACAAATCTTTCTCTATAGTTGTACAGAGTGTACACAGAAAAACAAGTATTTTATTGAAAAACTGTTATAAAAAAAACTTGATTATTTGACTTGATACAAGTTCTTTGTAAATTTACAGAGATACTAAGATTCCGTTCTGTACCTTTGCAGAATTATTTTACAATGTAAAAAAAAGAAAAGAACATTCATACGAAAGATATAGAAGAAAGTTACGTGAATCTAAGCTACCTCAAAACTGTGCAACCATATGCTACCAACATATGCTATCATATTATGAACTCGGAATGATTTTAATCATTTATTAATTATCTGGAAGTTAAAAAACTGAAAATATGCTCCTAATTAGTTACTGATGCTGTTTTCCAAAGGATGTTTCTTTAAGATAAGCTATAAACGGGTTCCCACGAAAAGCTGTGGGTTAAGATTTATGAACATCATTGCCAGTTATTAATTGTTTATATATCCCAGGTACAGTATACGCACAATTTTTAAATATAAGCTACTTTTCTGGAATTCTTTTTCTGGCAAATTATATCGACAAAATAAAATTGGGGTTGAGTTAATGTCTCAAAAATAGATTTTAAAAAAAAAGGATATTTTTTCCTTCCTTCTCATTGAATAAATATTTCCAGCTTACTCAAATTTTCAACTTAAGATTTCTTACGGAATTTTTCGCTATTATAATTATTATATGCAATTTCTTTCAATCTATCGAATGATTACATTTCTAGGCTATGAGCAATTTATTTCACCTATGAAAAATGTGGAAAACAAGTTCATAAGGGAAAAAAGAAAGAAAAAAACTCACACACACACTCAAATTATTGCAAATCTTTCAACTCTTACTAAACCAGTTTCTCTTATGTAGCTTTTCTACATCTACAGATCAAATTATTATAACATCGGAAAGAGGGCCCTAGGTCTGCCCCCTTTCAGCAGAAAGTTAAGGGGCGGCGCTCCTTCAAATTTTTAGTATGTTATATTATTCTGGGGGCGTGAATGCAATTTAAGATTTGGGGGCGCTTTCATGCTGCGAGGAACGAGGGGGAGGGGCGAAACAAGCAAGTCAAGCCCCCCTTCCAAATGCGCCACTGCAAAAGAGAACATATTTTATATGATACATCAATAATTAGCTCTTCTTTACTTTCTTTTTCTTTTCCCAATGCTGAGAAGATTAATTACTTCCGTAACTTTAATGCCTTCTCGTACATAAATTCAGTGTGTTGATGTTTTTATGATTCGTAAAGTTTCAGTATCAGAAAACTCATTACCTAATAAATCTCAATCTGGTTACAGTATATATACACATACAAATTTCTTAAGAAACAACAACACTGCTTCAAGTTACGGAAAGACATAAGGAATAAAATGAGAAATACAGGCCTCCTATTTTCTGCAGTATGTGAATGAATAAGTTATAAGTTTCAACCACGAACAGTTTGCTAAAATTATTAACATCAAATTATCCGTATAGATAATAATACTTCCAGATAATAATACTTCCAACTGAGATACAATTTGGAATACGATTGCAATTGAAAAATAAAGGAAAGTAACAATAAATATATTATTTACTTTCTTGATTAAATTACTGTTTGACAACTTTTGAGCATGAATACAAATAGGCACATTATAATTTATCATTATAATTATTTACTTTACATTCTCCAGAAAAAAATCGTTTGGGAACTCATTTAACTATTTCCGGAAAGTATTAAAGAATCAATCAGCGAAACGAGTTTCCCACTTTTGAAGCGGCCCCGAAGCGTTACAATGACAGCCTACCATGCCTCTGCAATTAGGAACGAGGAGATCACCGTGGGGGGCTGAAGGGTGCTCAGAATGGGCGAGTTCACTTCGGTAATCGCCTAGTAGAAAAAGTCAGGATTTAACTGTAGTAAAAATTTCCTTCCTTCCCGTACATAAAGAGTTAAAAAAAAATTTTTTTTTGATATGTATGTCAAATGATATTGACTTCAAAGGTTATTGTTTGTATTTGATAATCAGCATCATAATAATTGTGTTATAAATTTTTCTTTTGCTATTGTACCTGTATGTCATATTCTTTTTTTAATCTTTTTTTTTCCTCTGAAGGGGATAAAATGTAACGAAAATGTTACATTATACTCGAAATGTTAGCTAACAGCAAAATTCATTGCCAGATGGCACCACTAGCTAACGTGATTTACCTTAACCACAGACTCACACTGATAGTTAACGAATCAGAGACCGCGAAAGGTCCAACTACGTCACAAAGAGAAAATTGAATTACATTTTTGTTCTAGAAGTTTCGAGGCTTCTCTCCCCATCGGCGAAGATGGAAGGTCGGAGAATTTGCCATGAGAAAAATTTAAGGGGGAGAAGAAAGAAGAGAAAAAAAAATGTTGCTGAAAGAGGATGAATTTCCTATAACTAAATCCATGCATTGAAAGACATCGATATAATCTTTATATATTCAAGAAATAATCAAGTTATGAGAAGGTGAACGGGCGATCCAAATAGATGAAGGATAAGAGTCATGCGTGATGCTGCAATGAACTTTCCCGACATATTCCCAGTATGAAATATTTTCGATGAATATCACCGTCGTGCAAGCATGGGAACGAATGGAATGCAGTGATCTTCATATGACGTGCAACTGTGGATCATCAAGTTGGAGAAAGACCTTTCCCAAAATTCTACTGGAAGGAAGGCATCGCCACGTGTGGAGTTTTAGCTACCTTGTAGTAAAATCATGTTTTTCTAATACAGTAGAGCGCTGCTTATCCGGACGCCGCTTAACCGGATGTCCAATCAACCGGATCCGTCATTGATCATGCATTATTTCCCATGTGCTCTGCAATATATATATATATATATATATTAAAACACTAAAGTCTTGACCTTCAGATCGGAGTTCGAAAACCACCTTCCTTTGCCTTTTGGCATTCTAAGAAAGAGGGTTAGAATGCCAAACCCTCTTTCTTACAGTTCCCCCTCCCCCACCCCCTCCGATCAGGTATGTTCCATTCAGTTACAATTAGCATGGGGAGTAGTAGGAACTGAACAAAAGGATTAAGATTCTTTTTAGAGGCATTAGAGCAGAAGTAAAGTATTGAAACTAACAGAAGAAAAATAGTGGAAGTACTGCATTCACTGTCAAGGGTGGAGTTAAATTATTTATGCTTAACTAAATTTCCAGGAAAACTCTTATTGAGAAAGTCACTTGAATAGATCGTCCATCTCGCAAAATGATCACCTGGTTGTGCGCTTTCATACTGGACACGTGTTACACGAAGCTAAAGAAACCCATATTTTTCTGATTGTGATGTGTAAGTGTAGAAGGTGTTTTTTAAACATGTCTGATAAGTGCAAAATAACAGCGTTATTTTTTGATAAAAAAATAGAAATTGTGCAAAGATTGAAAAAAGGAGAAAATGGAAACAACATAGCCTTTGAATATGGCATCGGTACATCACCTGTGTCAGATATTAAAAAAAAAAAAAAAAAAAACAGCGATGCAATGGGACACACGCCATTTGTAATGTAATAAAATATGCATTACTACAAATGTCAGTCCTAACCTGGAAAAAATGTGAAGGGAAGCTGCCTAAAAAAACTAGCCCTATATGTGCTTTAAAGTTGGCAATCCAACTATCCGGATTTTTCTTTAACCCAATCTACCTCGGTCCCGACCAGTCCGGATAACCGGCGCACTACTGTACTTTGAAAGTCACCGTCTGAGAGGGATAAGACAGTCGACTCCTGGCCCTCTCGACGAGTTGATAAAAAGGAAATAGCTCAAATAAAAGCTATGATCAGATAAACCTAACGGTTTCAATTTTTTCATCTAACTTGTGGTTCATATGAACTTTTACTACCATCTTCATTTATCGCTCATTATGCCTGGTTCACAGAATCCTTGTAGTCTCAACTGAAATCACGTTTTTCCGTCACAGGTGATTTTTGTCCGTGCGTCCGTCCGTTGGTTGTATGTGTGTACCCAGCATTAATCTCCCGCTGTCGGACGGGTCCACAGTATAGGATCCAGGAGACGAGTATTGAATGACTTTAAATCATAATAGTAGTGGAAATATGGCAGTTCTACGCCAGCAGCCGGAGGTGCGGAGGGCCCCTCCGCCTGCCACGCCCCCCTCCACCGCCTCCCCTCCTCCGCCTGCCGAGTAGGGTTGAGTAGTAGGGTTCTTGATACTGACTCCGTAGAAGATGACGAGGGTTTCTGAGTGGAGTTGAGTTGTTACATGCGTCTGAAGTTTTGTTTTTAGAAATGGCAACGGTGATACCACATGTAGCAGTTGTCATGACAACAGTTACCAACTAAAATTGCTCATGGCGCCACCTAGTGAGAGAAATTATTTTTTTGAACTCTGAGGTTATGCACATGGCGCCATCTAGTGAGATAAATATTAATTCATTCATTTAAATATATTTTTCGGACTTGGAATTATTTTATTTAATTTCTCTTTCCCAGATCGGGAATCAAACATGCGACCTCCAGCTCCAAAAATCATTTGACGCTCTGATGGCTGCGCGCTTTAACCATGAGACCACCAAATGATTTCAGTAAAGTACAGTTTAAAAGAATCTTAATATAATTATTTTATGTTTTGGAAAGAGTGATCATGCTGCCATCTAGCGAGAGAAAATTTTTTTTGAGCATAGAATATTTAATGTATGTTGTGATTTCCATGACAACGTATTTTTACGAAGAGCCTCCTAGTGACAAAAATAGGAATAATTATTTTTCGGACTTAAACGTTTTCCGAAGTTATTTTTGATTTCCAACTTAGATTTTCACAAATGGCAACATTATTTTTGAATTGGTAACATGTTTTTAGTTTCTATTCCAAGGTTTGAAACGCTCATGGCGTCACCTAGTGAGAGAAATTATTTTTTGAACTTAGTCGTTTTCCGGTGTTATTTTTAATTTCCAACTTGGGTTTTTCACGAGTGGTAACATTATTTTTTTTTTTTCAAGAGTTGAAGCACTCATGCTGCCATCTAGCGAGAGAAAATTTATTTTTCTCTCTATCCCCATCTATACTATATACTTTTCTCTGTCGAAGAAAATCTATAGTTTGGGGAGTCGGTGCTTAGTTAGGGTTCCCTTCATTGCCGGTTAGCTACCACTTCTTTGTTCGCGAGAAGAATATCTCCAGTTGTAACTTTAAGATTAAAGCAGTTTTAATTTTGAACTTTTTCTTTTACATGCTTTGTTGTGTTGCACTACATATATTTAATTTTTCACAGTTTTAGCATTTTTGTTCACAGAACTTTAACATTTTTGATCAAGATTTCAGTTGATGAATCAATGGTTTTGATACTTTATACTTGTTATTTGTTCATTTTTATGATGTTTTAACATTTCGTGCTCAATAATTTTATGAGTTCAGTCTAAGTTTTAGCCGACAGATCTAAATTTTTTTACGTTTTGTATTTAATATTTTGATATTTTTGTGTTGCTTTAATATATTATACTTGGTATTTTTACATCTTCATTGCAGGTTTTAGTAGATAAAGTTAAGTTTTAACATTTTGAAAAATGCATAACACTTTTACTTTGCAAATTACCGTACTATTATTTTTTCGTTCTAAGTTTCTATGAATGCATTTAATTTTTGTCATTGAAGTCAATTTGTCATTTAAGTTTGAAGTTAGCACTCTTTCATGCATTATTGCTTTGTATTGTGTATTTTCAATATTTCACAGTATTAGCATTTTGTTCTTCGAACTTTTACATTTTTCTGATTAAGATTGCTCTAAACAAATCTACGTTTTGATGGTGAATCTATGGTTTCAAGTTTTATTTGATAATTCCAAATTTTTTATGTTTTTTTTTATTTTATACTTTTACATTTTATGTGTTGCTTTAGTATATTATACTTAGTATTTTTACGTCTTCATTCTACACTTTTTTACCTTCCGTTTTAACATTTTGCTAATGTATAATACATGTATTTTTTAAATATTCGAACTTTTACGTTTTTTGTTCTAAGTTTTTCTGGATCAATTTAAGTTTTGGTGTTTTGTACTTAGTATTTTTACTTTTCTAATCCAATTTTTAGTAGATGAAATTACGTTTTTTGGAGTTTTGCAAGTGCATACCACTTTTATTTTGAAAATTTTCGTAGTTTTACATTTTTGTTCTAAGTTTTTCCGGATGAAATTAGGTTTTGAAGCTTTATAGTTGTATAATTGGTTCTCTTTCATACTTTATTGTTTGTTTGTTTTTTTTTTACTGTTTTTCTTTACTTTTTCAGTTTTAGCATTTTGTTCTTCGAAATTATACAACTTTGATTAAGATTTCTGTAGAGAAATTATATGTTTTGATGTTGAATCTATGTTTTGGAGTTTTAGTAGATAACTTTGAATTTTTTATGTTTAGTAATTTGTACTTTTACAATTTGTGTTGCTTCAGTATATTATACTTAGTATTTTTATATCTCCATAGTACTTTAACATTTTCGTTATGTTTTTACTAAATAAAAGTATCTTTGACGTTTTGTGCTTAGTATTTTTACATTTTCTATACTAAGTTTTACTAGATGAATCTAAGTTTTGATGTTTTGTACGTAGTACTTTTACATTTTAGTGTTGCTTTAATATATTATACTTAATATTTTTACATCTTCATTCCATGTTTTAGTTAAAGTTTTAACATTCGTACACAGTACTTTTTACATTTCGCAAGTGCATTTCAATGTACAAATCTATGTTTTGATACTTTATACTTGTTATTTAGACATTTTTATGATGTTTTAACATTTCGTACTTAGTAATTTCACTCGACTTCAGTCTAAGTTTTAGAAGATAACTCTAACTTTTTTTACCTTTTGTATTTTGTACTCTTAAATTTTTTACATTTATAGAATGTTTGAACATTTTGTACTCATACTTTTTACGATTTTAGTTTGAATTTTTGTAGATCCATCTAAATTTTTTAAGTTTCGTACTTAACTTTTACATTTTCGTACAAAGTTTCACTTGATGAATACGTTATATACTTAGAATTTTTACATTTTGCAAGTGCATAACACTTTTATTTTTGAAAATTTTCGTAGTTTTACATTATTCGTTCTAAGTTTTACTAGATGACTCTAAGTTTTGATGTTTTGCGCGCAGTACTTTGACTTTTCTTATGGAGTTTTTAGCAGGTTAATATAAGTTTTGCATTGGTAGTAGTAGTTGAAAGCTATGTTTCTTTATTTCAGTTACTAATGCAAGTCTTTGAGTATAACGTTTCTAACTTTTTTTATATTCTGTACTTTATGTTGCTACGATTTTAACCAATTCTATATTTAATTTGAACTCTGTATAAAGTTGTGTGCAATCTTAGTTTCAAAGTAAAGATTTCAATTTTGTATGTAAGTAATAGACTTTTTCAAAACACGGAATTTGTAACGTAAATAGCTTGAAAGTTTCCTTTGTACTTTAGTAATAAACCTTTTCAATGTGTGAAAGACGCTTTGCAAATAGTTTTGATAAATATTTTTCGCGGTTGTATATCATAAACCCTATGTAAATTATAAAAATTGTGTTAAAGATTGAGTTTTGAAAATAAATAACTTCTTGAATAAATGAAATGTTCGTTAAATGTTAAAGAATAAGTTTTGAAAGTCTTTGAATAGATGAAATGTCCGTTTAATGTGTTATGTGCTTGATTATAATATTAAAGGTGTGAATAACGTAAAGATTCCAAGTTTGTATGTTAGTAATAGGCTTTTTCAAAGCATGAAATTTGCAGCGTAAATAGCATTTAAGTTTTCTTCGAACTTTGGTAATAAACCTTTACAATGTATGAAACTCGTGTTGGAAATAGATTTGTTAAATATTTTTCTCGGTTGTGTATTATAAAATCTTTGAAAATCATAAGTTCTGTGTGAATCGTAAAAAAAAAAAAAAAAAAAAAAAAAAAAAAAAAAAAAAAAACATGTTAAAGAATGAGTTTTTGAAAATAAATAACTTCTTGAATAGATGAAACGTTCGTTAAATGTTAAAGAGTAAGTTTTGAAAGTCTGAATAGATGAAATGTTTTTTTTTTTTTTTTTTTTTTTTTTTTTTTTTTTTTTTTTTTTTTTTTTTTTTTTTTTTTTTTTTTTTTTTTTTTTTTTTTTTTTTTTTTTTTTTTTTTTTTTTTTTTTTTTTTTTTTTTTTTTTTTTTTTTTTTTTTTTTTTTTTTTTTTTTTTTTTTTTTTTTTTTTTTTTTTTTTTTTTTTTTTTTTTTTTTTTTTTTTTTTTTTTTTTTTTTTTTTTTTTTTTTTTTTTTTTTTTTTTTTTTTTTTTTTTTTTTTTTTTTTTTTTTTTTTTTTTTTTTTTTTTTTTTTTTTTTTTTTTTTTTTTTTTTTTTTTTTTTTTTTTTTTTTTTTTTTTTTTTTTTTTTTTTTTTTTTTTTTTTTTTTTTTTTTTTTTTTTTTTTTTTTTTTTTTTTTTTTTTGATTGGATCGCAATTAATCCTGGGTTTAATATTTTAGGGGAAAAAATTACAAGTGTAAAAATAAATATGTTCAAAATTAAGAGATAGTTACTACTTATACATTATTAAGATTAAAATAATGCTATGAGTTGATTAAAAATTGTGAAACTTAATTCTGATGGAAATAATTAATTAATTCCCGTTAGAACACATCAGTTAAGTCTGATACTAACGCAAGGGGGAAAAAAAAACATAGTAATCATGATCTGATCGAATGAGTTTTACAACATTAAGGTTTGGGGTATATGAATCCGAATATCTGAAAGAAGATGTAATTAAATAAAATACTCTATGTTCAAAAGTAATTTCTCTCACTAGATGACAACATGAGCGTTTCAACTCTTGAAATTAAAGAAAAAATAATAATAATTTAATGTTACCCCTCGCGAAAAACCTAAGTTGGAAATTAAAAAAATAACATCGGAAAACGATAAAGTCCAAAAAATAATTTCTCTCACTAGGTGGCGCCATGAGCAATTCAAAAAGATTACAAGCTCGTTGTCATGGTAACTGTTGTCATGACAACCGCTACATGTAGTATCACCGTTGCCATTCCTAAAAACAAAACTTCAGACGCTGAGTAACAACTCAACTCCACTCAGAAACCCCCGTAATCTTCTACGAGGATAGTATCAGGAACCCTACTACTCAACCCTACTCGGCAAGCGGAGGAGGGGAGGGGAGGGGAGGGGAGGCGCAAGGGGGCGTGGCAGGAGGGGGAGGGGGGCGTGGTTCCACCTCACACCTCCTGCTGGCGTAGAACTGCCATCTTTCCACTACTGCCGTTGCTAGCCTTCCCAAAGAAGAGTAGATTGTAATTTTATTATTTGAGAAAAGGCACCGTAACCTGTGCCATGGGAAGTTTTAGATCCATCAGTGAACCAAACTTCGTTGGCGTGGCCAATAAGCTTAAAAGGATTTTCCCAATCAGTTCTGGAAGGGAATACAACATTGTGTTTTGACTCAAAGTCAAAGCGTTTAAGCATCCAGTCCGAGTTCATGGAAAGCAATGGGTGATCCCTGATCAGTGTATCAAATTTATATAAGGATCTCTCAGAAGATAATTTCCATAGTTTTAGAAATTTTATTCTTTGGGAGCAAAGGATTGCTTCCATCTCTACCTCATTATAAAGTGGTAGAATGCCTAGTAATAACTCTAGGGTCTGAGAGGGGGTAGTCCTCATGGCACTAGTCATTGATATAGTTGCCATTCTTTGGAGACTAGTAAGCTCTTTCATTGTTGTCACACGGCAGGCTTTGTTCCACCATGCGATAGATCCATAAGTTATAATGGGGACGATTACTTTAGTATAGATCCAATGGACAATACTAGGTGAAAAGCCCCAATTGGGACCAATTGCACGTCTGCAGGCCCAGAATATTCTCTTTGCCTTGGTGGTGCTGTATTCGACATGACTGTTCCAATTTAAAGTCTTGTCAAAAATGATACCAAGGTAATTAACCTCGTTAGAGTATGCAAGTTTAGTATTAAAAAATTCTATACTTTGCACATCTTTGATTCTTTTTCTAGTAAAGAGTACAAGGTTTGTCTTGACAGGATTAACAATCAGGCTAACTTCCTTGCACCAGTTTTCAACCTTTTTGAGGGCAGATTTCATGAGGCCAATCACAGTATCCTGGAATTTTCCTCTTACTACTAAGGTTATGTCATCTGCATAACCAATACAGGTCACACCTGACAGATTAATTTTATTTAATATTTCATCAACAACAAGGCTCCATAAAAGAGGTGAAAGTACACCTCCCTGTGGGCAGCCTTTGCAGTTCGTAACGGCAAGTGTGTCTCCTAAAAGAGTTGCTTGTACTGATCTAGTAGATAGTAAGCAACCAATAAAGGTGCACACCAGATGATCGACGTTTTTTTCTCATAAGAGAATTTAGAATAACATGAGTGGGCACACGATCAAACGCCCCTTCAATATCCATTAAGGCAGCAAGTGCCAATTCTTTACCGTTTACAGCTCCATCTAGAATTGTGATTAATTCATAGAGAGCAGTGTCAGTTGATCTGCCAGGTTGATAGGGTTGTTGTTGCCTGGAGAGTGGGTTGGCTTTCAGCACTTCGCCTCTGATGTGCCTATCAATCAACTTCTCTAGGGTTTTGAGAAGAAAAGACATAAGGCTAATAGGCCTAAAGGCTTTGGCTTCATTGTAGTTAAGTTAACCCGGCTTAGGTATAAAAACAACCCTGCAGGTGCGCCAAGCGGTAGGAACATAACCATATACTAGACAGGACCTAAATATCCTGCTCAAGTATGGTATAATGATGTCACTTCCTTTTTGGAGTAAGATAGGTATTATTCCATCTACTCCAGGAGTTTTAAAAGGCAAGAACGAGTTGATCGCCCAAGCAATTTTATCGCATGTTACGATTTTTTTAGCTAGGTGCTAGTCTGTCTTTCTGCCACGTGGGGTAATTTGAGGAGTGTCCATCTCCTCATCTGTTACAATAGTTGAGTCCGGGAGGTGAACCCTGAACATTACTTCTAGTGTACCTCGACCATCCTCTGTATAAGTTCCATCTTCTTTTTTGATGAAACCGAGTTGACAGAGCTTATCTCTTGATAAGATTTTTGTGAGCTTTGCAGCACTTGACAGAGTGTCTATTTGGCCACATAAACCAATCCAGGAATCCTGTCGACTTTTCTTAATGGCGTTATTATTACTAGTAAGAGCAGCTCTGTAAACTGACCACTCTCCTGTTTTTTTGGTTCTATTAAAGAGCTTTCTGCAGTTCTTGCGAAGACCACTAAGATTTTTCTTCCACCAAGAGACGCGTCTTGGTAAACTAGTGGTGACTGCGTTGCAGTTATTTTGATATGCTTGAAGTATGGATCGTTGCACGAAGTCAACGGCCATCTCAATGTCAATCAAAGAATTAAGCTTAAAAAGATTACCTCTGAGGAGAAGTCCCAAGTCTTCTCTGTAGGAATCCCAATTGGTGAACCTGGGATTCCTTTTGTCCTGCTGGGATGTTATTGCAGGACCTGTAAGTGTCATTTTGATTAGTTTGTGGTCAGATAAAATAATCTGATCGGACACGTGCCAATCATTAACGCAAGCAGAGGTCTTGTCATTGCAAAAAGTAATGTCAATGACTTCACTTCTGCTGCGTGTTACAAAAAATGGCTTATTGCCAGAATTTAAGATAGTTAGGTTATTACAAAGAATAAACTCTAGTAATTCCTCACCTCTTTTGTTGCAGTTACTGCTGCCCCAAATAACGTGGTGTGCATTTGCATCACATCCCACGATAAACCTCCAGCCATTTTTAATGCATTTATGCACAAAATTCTTGGCGTGAGGCGCTAGAGGAATTTCATCCTCATAGGGAAGATATGCCGACATTAGGCAAAAATTATCTTCATTATTGTGAATTAGCCGAACAGCAACGTTATCCCCATCCAGATAATCCACCATACAAAGAGCTTTTAGTTTTTTACTAACTAAAATACAAGCTCTAGGCCTGCTACAAGAGCGATCGAAAAACAGGTTGCCGCAGTTACCTAAACCAAGAATTTTACCTCTATTGGTCCAGGGTTAATGCACTAAGGCAACATCTACTCTTCCTTCGGCCAGTTCTTTATTTAAGAGGGCAGAAGCCGACTGGCTGTGGTGCAGATTGCTTTGTGCAATCTTAATAGCACAAGCCATAGACACAAGGCACACAAGGTTACTCTGAAGGCAGAGTTTCAACCTTGGGAGAGAGGCTACCCTTTAGGGTGCAATCGGAATCATCTTCAGACTCCGTAAGACCTAGAAGATGAATTTGTGAGGAAAGTGAAACATTAGATTCATCAGAGGTGCTAGCAATACTCCTAGGGGAGACACTAGGATCTGTATGAATAAGAGCACTTACTTTTTCGGAAGACGAAATTTCTGTCATAGTCGTCTCTTCTGTTTCTGTAGAAGGAAGAGATGAGGACTCCTCCATGGGGTTCTCTGTAACACTTGCAGGGTCTTCCACGGATGTTGTTGTGGTCCCTGTAGTGACTTTGGCTGTTGCATCAGCTGGCTTGGGGGCTTGAGGGTCATGAAGGATCTTAACAAGACCCTTGCCATAAGCACCTGCATAAAGCCCCATGTCATTATCCCTGATGTATTGGGCAGATTTTTGGTCAATCTCTATGATCCATTTTGCAATGGTATTAGAGATTGTTCTGTCTCTTGCACGCCATTCAGATGTGTCGAGGCCCTCATTGCACAGACGAAGTCTGTTGAACAATTTGGACGACTCGACAATCTTTGTGTTGCGGGTTTTGAAGATAATCTTCACGGGTTTTGGTAGCTACGAAGCTGGCAATATTTCTATCCCCAGCTCGCGCCACTTATCCCCAGAGAAGAACTCTTTTAGCCAGGCAGCAGTGGCATCATTTGCGCAGTTGATGATAAGGACACCACCAGCCAATTCCGAAGAGTTGATCTGGGGGCCCTTACCCTCCAGCATTTCGTCGATTGCATCATCGATGTCACAGAAGATTTCATCGACATCTTTCTTTGCAAGTTTCTCCTCTGGATGAGATGTCTTGATGACGGCCATCTTCACTCCAGAGAGAGCCTGACTGTAGGATGGACCAGATGTTTTTTGCTTCTTAACAGCAGACAATTTTGCGGAAGGTGAAGGAGTTTCGGGTTCTGACACCCTTACTCTCTTCGTGGCTTCAGGTTTTTTATCTGCTAGGTCCTGATGTTGTGCGTCCCTAGCAGCTTTCATCAGCCTCTTCCTTTGTCTTTTGGACAGCTTCTGAGGGTTTTCTCCGCCGGCTGCCGAGGCAGTACCAGCAGGAGAAGACGTTGATGCTTTGGAGATAGCTTCGGTCTCTTGGAACGTCGAGACGATGCCTTCGAGAACCGGAGCGTTGATTTCAGTTTTGTGAGCCACCGAAGTGGCACCAACAAGAACTGAAGAGGTTGGTTTGTTGGCTTCAGATAAGGGACCCTGTTTGGGCACCACAGCATCTGAAGCAGTAGGATTTTTAGGTGTCTTGCCACCGGGTTTTTTTAATCTTTTAGGTTTCATAAAACGGTTAATTTACTGAGGGTCTAAGATGTCACCACCTGCATGGACCCTCTCTACAGGTGGAAGGCTAAAAAAATACAACGTGGGTCGCCACTCCACGAGGTGAACCGTTCGCAACAACCTTTGACCCCGGTTGCCATGTGCGACGCACACTCTCTTCGGCACGGTTCTCACACCTTGGATTTAGGTTGCCGTTCACCTACTCCAGCCGTCCTGTCCGGTGAGTCACAGGGCAAGCCCAGGACACCACTAGACATTCTGACACAGAGCAGTCTTATGCCATGGACATTTTGGCACCCTCCTCTTTTTTCAACCGGGCTTGGGACCGGCTTTGGCAGAGTTTCAAGGGAGCTTTTATAAAGGTTCTTTTTTTTCCGTCATGTCTGGGTGTCACCCGGGGTGGGGCGCCCCCAATTAGCTATGCCACTGATATACTGCCAAGCACAAATAAACCATTTTTAAACCAACAATGTATGAAGTCCGCCATTTGATACAGTACCAGACATTCTATTGAGTGCTAGAGTTTTACACTTTGCTAATAATATACATAAATTATTATATAAACTTCATACATTGTCGGTAACATATATAAATGGTTTATTTGTGCTTGGTATATACCTGCATTTTTCGCAACTTTTAAAAAACCAAAATGTCTAACTATATTTCCTGATAACTTTTTTGTTTTATTTTGGACATAGCGGATATCCTTTAGAACCGTGGCTAATGACCCCATTTGCTGATCCAACATCACGAGCAGAAGAAAGATTGAATCCCAAACATGCATCTGCACGATCCTGTGTTGTCGAAAAATGAAATAGGAGTTTTGAAAGGACGATTCCGCTGCCTCCAAGAGAAAGAGCTCGATTAGGGAGGAAGCAAATTCAAGATGCACTTTAAAAACATTTTTTGTACATGTTTTGTTATTAAATGTTTTCTATTTATAATTTACCCTCTTTATTACATTCGAACTGTACTGAAGATCTTGAATTACAATCTTATTTCTTTCCTTTTATTAAGCATCATATGCCATGTCATTTAACCAAAAAGTCATATAGAACCAGCATTCTTTTATTTAAGTGAAAATATCTTTTGACATATGTTAAAGTTAATGTTCTGCATACTTGGAGGAAAATCTTTAGTTAACATGCAAAATATGTCCTGTACCAAGTTACTTAATTGTTTACAGTATAGTCACATAGATTGAGTTGCCATCAATCAGAGCTAAAAATGTTTTGCTCCCAAATAATGATGTATCACAATGAAACGAGTGAAAGAAATACGTGTGATTTTATACTACTATTCTATGGCTCATACACCCAACACAAGCTGCATGTCTACTATCAAGAAGTTTCTATTTTTTCTTAATCTTTTTTTAATAGACATGCAATTCATATTTATTTTTAAAGCACTCAATTGCCAAGTATTTAGAGAAAAATTCTGCAACTGTAAGTCAAAGGCAAAAATATAATAAGCATTATTAAATAGGAAAAAAAAATACTTGAAGTATTTTTTATTTTCATAATCATGCACTTTGTATATCTCCTGAAAAATATTAAAGTACTCAATTGCTGCACAATGAAATAAAAATTCTCATAAAAAGATTACTCTTTCAATGTTCTGTAAGAAATTTATTCATTTTTATAATAATGTACAAATGTTTGGTTTTATTTATTTTCCCATGGCTTCATAAAAATCCTCGAGTAAACTTGTAATTTTGACGACTTCTGCTGCTTGGCTTTCACAAGCAGCAGTTTGTTTTCTAGCTTCTTTAGCTAGTTTTTCTGTGGCTGCAGCTCTTCTTTTACTTGCAGCCGTTTGTTTAGCAGCCTCCTGGACCTATTTCTCTGCTGCTGCAGCTTTTCTCTCGCTTGCAGCCACATAAATTCAAGTGCCTTTGGAGCAGTCTCCGCAGCTAAGTAGTTTTCTATGACAAAAAGAGAAAAAAAATTAGGGTTACTCGAACTACAATTGCCACTTTAAAATCCACATTATTTCCAATTTCAGCTCAGAAATTTTTACACATTTCAGTGGCTTTCCAAGGAATCATTACTTTTACATTAAAGAAAAATATAATTTAAAGTCATACTTAAAAATCAAGCACGTTTGCTTGCTTCAGGCTCCTGCTAATGTGCAATTTTTGCATCAATATTTAACTACACAATTCCAGCAAAAACAATGCACAGAGAATAAATATGGCAAATAGTGGAAAGTAAGCATAACAGAGTGAACTATTATATAGCTTCAGTAAAATGTAGCATGAAAATACAGATAGAAAATTTTTACTTATTCAAATTACGCCTTGAAATGAGAGCTAGACATGCGTGCCAGATCGGATGGTGCCAAAGGTCAAAGATTGTCTGAGTCGAAACCAAACTGCTGTCAAAATTAGAGAATATTCTCTTAATTGATGATGAACTTACATGACACGATAACAGAGTAATCCATTCAAAACAGTATAATACAGTTATTAGAAACTATTTAATTTTTTTCACGTAAAATATATTTTCTAATTCGCTTTTCAGAAAGAAATACTATCAAATATTCAATAATTACAACTAATTAATATTTTTATTTATGTATTACTGATATTACATTAGCTACAAGTTGATTAGACATTGAATTCTGCCCCTTTAGCTTTTAAGACACTTTGGACGGTTTAATAGCAGTAGAGGGACTTAATGCACTGGCGTAGATAAGGGGGTGTTTTGGGGATAAAACCCCCTGAAATGGTGAAGATTGTCTAGAATGTAACCAATTTTTCTTGTAAAACCATGAAATTAGCCCACTCATCCCGAACCCCCCCCCCCCCTGAAATCCGGGTCTATATGCTTACTGACTATGTGTTATACTGACTTAATGCAGTGGTGTAGTCGAGAAGGGCGCAGGGGGGCAGCGTCCCTGCCTTTTTATTTTAATACAAGCATCCTCCCATATTTTTAAAATTTTAACATAAGCGCCCTCTCACTTTTGATTTCAATTACTTATCTTCATATGCATACGCGTCCCCCCAACTTTTTTTAGGACTACACCACTGACTTAATGTTAAAAATCTAGGGGGGGGGGATAAAACAAGTTACTTCAAAATAAAAAGGTAGGCGTAGATAACGCCATCCCCCCGCAACTGCATCACTGAGAGAATATTTGAACGTAGAAACAACTCACTTCTTTAAAAATAATTGCACCAGCTTCGGGAATTTCATCATCTACAACTGCAGTTCAGTCAGCCAAACTCATTATCCGCTCTTCTAGTGGTGTAAGTCTCTCTTCTGTGGAGGGAACACCCCCCAGTTTTGCCGCTATGTCAGTTAATCCTCCTGGTTTTTTTCCTCGCATCATTTTTTATCTGTTCAGGAAAAATACATGGCATTAGTTTTTATCATAAAAAGATATACAGGTAAGCATACTAAGGAATTATATGAATGAAAGATTTTAAATGATCAGTAACCAAGGACTTTCCAAAATAATAAATTGTTTTTAACGTTACATGTAAAAAGGTACGGGCGAGGGCGTGTATGTCTGCTACTTCAAGGGTAATGTATATCTTTAAAATTAGATACTACCAAAACAAACACAAATAAACATATAGTAATTTAATCTAAGCATTCTAACATATAATAGCACATAAGTGCATAAGAGAAAGATGAAATGTCGATTTTTTTACGTGTTGAGTTCAATATCATATGACAACACCTGGTAATTGCAGATTATAATTTTTTGCTCCATATTTTGGAAAGTAAGAAAAACGAAGAATCAGTGTAAAAAACCACCTAAAAGTTTGTACAATGAAAGAAACACCTTGCAGCCTGCTAGCTTTTGAAACTTCAAACGTGATTTTCTTGAACACTGGAAAGTTTGACATTTTGCTTTTCTTCCCTTGGCTATTTACATGTAATTTCAAAACATATGATACATTATATTCTATTGCATTTAAGATTCTTATCACAAAAATTGAGTTTGGATCATTAGAATAAAAAAATTAAGAGTTTATAGAAATTGTTTCTGACTTTAGAAAGTTACTATTGAACGAATATTTTGATTCTTAAATTTCTGGCATATACATATATAGTTAAAAACAGTTACTGTGTCAGACTTTTAAAAAGAACACATATAAACATATAGTAATTGAATCTTAGCATCCACAAAAATAATGTCAACAATTGCAAGATGTTTAGGATTGGAAAGATCTATTGAAAAGTAAAACTATTTTCAATAAAATGAAAGACATGTCATTTCTATTGACACATTCAGATGAACTTTTGCCCTTTGGTTTTAAAATCATGATATTAACATTAACAAAAAAAGTACGGGAAACTATTGTTAAGAGTGACTATTGTTAAGAGCAAAAAAGAAACAAAGTAAAAAATTATCTTACTTTTTGCCATTTTTGATGAATTATTTCCAACTGTTCCCTCGTAGCACGTTTCTATAGGGTAATGCAGACATTTCCAGGATCCCCGTGATGTAATGTAGCAAATTACTGATTCTTGTTTGTTTACAATCTATGAAAACGATGAAGCCAAAACGTAGTGCTCATTGGCTACCGGCCCCATCGATATATCGAAACAATGTCACAAATAGGGGCGGAGTTACACAGTGAATCCGCGAGGTGAAATCGCTTCCGCTAGGTGGCCTAGCGAACGGAGATTACGCTTTTTACACGAACTCGGTGGCTCGGACGGAAGGGCTGCGATCCGGTAAGGTGAAGTGGACCGGTTCTACAGATGCGAAATTAGGCCTCCTGGAAGGCAAGTATTGCTAAAGATTACATGAGTAACGAGATCGTACCACTAAAATTTTCCTACTTTGGGTCAAATTTTCAGAGAGATGGTAAAATCGCAAAGAAATTGCCCATTACTGAGCAAACGCTGTATCTACGCCCTGCAGACAGTCATTCCCGATATGTTTTGCAGTTAAGGAAACAATATTATTTATATCAGTTGTAAATAGTTATGACACTAATAATGCAGTAATGGCTTACTTGTGAACTCCTTTCGCTTTGCCATGCTAAAGTAGTTTAGTGGAGAATAAAAAGTACTAGTCTGTATAGCAGGAGAGGAACAGAAACCCTTGACAGATGTTTAAGAAACAGTGACTGCCCCAATGACTTCCCTCCATGCCTTTCATTGCTCCCCGACCCCTGCTGATGTCGTTAGACCTAATAATCGTCTCGTAACCCGATGCTGACGCCTAGACCGTAGTCGACCGACGGCCGTCGGCTCTCTACCTAAAAGGCTTCGGCTAATAATAAAAGGTGCAAGGGTGTCCGATAGAGAAAAGTCATTAACAAAATGACCAAGCTTTCTATTCACTGACAGAAATTTGAAGGGTGAAATACACACCATTTTCCCCCGTGGCCCTGATTCTTCCATTCCCTTTGTCAAGAGCAGGCCGCAGGCTGAGAGCCGCATTGAGTTTCGTAGGCAGGATGGTATTTTCGAAATACTGAGGAACTCGGGTCAAATTGCAGGGTGGGTGGTCTCCATAAAACGACTCAAAACAGTTTTACTTTTCCTGAAATTTTTTTCCGATTTCATCCTCGAAGGAAATATTTATCATGTACGTCAAATGCTAATACAAAGAGATTCCCCGACGAACTATTAAAATTTCGCCGACGGGGGGGGGGGGGGCAGGATCTCCCCGACAAGGGGGCAGCTGCCCCCCTGCCCCCTAGCTGGTGCCGCCCCTGTTACATTAGATAAACAACTATACTTTGAGCACACAATGGCTTAATATGATTGAAGAATAAGCAGTAATTAAAAAATGAAAAAATATGCATATGTTAAGTTATTTTTGTGAAAAAATTACGGACGATATCTTCTCGAATGTAACGTCATGTCAGAAGTCATCACCCAAAATAATAAGGTAATGACTCCAAGATGAAGGTAGGGGACAAGCATGGCTGAAAACAGCTAAAAGGCAAAAAAAAAAGGAAATGAACTTCTGTTACTTTCAACTCACAAAATGGGTAGGACCGTAAAGTGGTTGTGAATGTTGCTTATTAAAAATGTCCCTTTGATTGTCTAAGATAACCCTTCTTCTTTAGTTTGTTAAATTGCGTTTTTTATAGTTCCTAAATTTGGGAAATATTCACTATAATGGCCATTATGAAAATGTAACTTTAAGCACAAAAGCCAGAAACATCCATCTGACAGGCATCAGTATTGATATAAAAAATGTATTTACATTAAAAATAATAAAGTAATTTTTTGATAAAATAGAGCCGACTTCAAATTATAAATTGCGCTAAAAAGTGAAAAATAAAATTCTTTAAACAACTTGGATGCGACTTTTTAACATAATTTTTGAAGATGTTGCAAAATTATGATAGGTTTTGATTCATTATTATTTTGTAATCAAAAAAAAAAATATTTATATAATAAAAAAAATAGGAAATTAATTCCTGTCACTTTCAACTCGCAAATAGCTAGGACCGTAAAGTGTTGTAAATGTTTCTTCTTAAAGATGTCCCTTTATCTCTCTCTAAAATCACTCTTCTTCTGTAGTTTGTAAAATTGCATTTTTTATAGAGTTCTCTAAATTTGGGAGAATTGTTTCATGATTACTTTGTAATCATGAAACAATTACAATTATAAATGGCTCAGTTTGCAACAGTTTCAATGTAAAGTAACACATGGAGAAATAATAATTAGGTAATTTTGCACTGGCTTCAAAAAATATGCTTAAAAGCAGTATCCATGTTGTTTAAAGAATTAATTTATTTTTCCCTTTTTAGCGCAATTTATAATTTGAAGTCGGTTCTATTTTTTCCCAAAAATTATTTTACGTGATATCAGGTTCATTTCTCTAGCTGTCTGCTGCCCTTTTCTTTTCGCCTGTAGAAGAATATAGTTGTTACCGACCATTATTCTACCTAAAGGGCGATCACTGCTGAATGTTTAGAAAGCTGTTCCTATACCTTAAAATGATCTCCAGGATTGTGTGGCGAGGCTGTGAACGATCATGAAGCCCTCCGACATGTTTACAACTTCCCAATGATGTTCCTTCTGGCTATTAGCCAGATGACACATCAGGGATGGCCTATTGGTCATATCACAGGGTAGTAGCGAAAGTTCTCATTGAAATCACTACAATGCAATTTCTTTTACCAAATTTCTGAGCGTCGGCAACTGTGTGCTCCATATCCTTCTGAGCTCTACTTTTTATTTCATGCGTCATGTATGAGCACGCCCTAAATGTCAACCCTGAGTCTATTGATAGTTTTTTCGGTGCATTCTGTTGCCTTTCTATTGATAGTTTTTTCGGTGCATTCTGTTGCCTTGATCAGATATTTATCTGCTTTTTCCTCACTTTTGCAGCACCAGTGTTTGTTATCAAATCACTCAGAAGAGAAAATTTGATCAATTATAAAATATTTAGATTTTGTCTATAAAAAAGATAAATAACTACTCGTACTTTCAGGTGATTTTGTAATTACATACAATATTTTTAACCCTTTAGATGGATTCAGTTAATACAAAATAAGTTTCATCTTTTGCTCTCGCTGAAGATGTGGGAGAAATACACAAATTCTTTTGATGGCCATTCCCTACTAGTTAGGTTAGATCCTCTGGCGTGGTTCCGTTAACTCTCTGAGTCTTTAGTCAAACAAATGCACCTATTGTTATCAGGGGTGTAGTTGGGCCGGAACGTGCCGGTATGGCCATTTCGGTATATTTCTACCATGGAATGCCTTTCCGGAATGTTATTTCGAAGCTGCCGTCTTTTTTGCTTTGTTTTTATTGATACTCCTTTTTTACTTCGTGTACTTTCAACTGGGTTCGTTTGTTGCTCTCTTATTGGCGCCTTCCCTGCTACTTCTACTTCCACTTCACGCTGCCTTTATTCTCATTGGTTTACAGATAATTTGTAGGCTACATTAGCTTTGTTTTTGTTGTTTTGTCTGCTTTATTTGGGATGTTTTGCATCTAGAAGCTCCCTGTCGCATTGAACAAGGGATTCTAAGCTATCCCGAAACATATGTCTGCATTTTAATGCTTATTTGTGCTTTCTTAACGTGAAATTATTTTTTATTACTATCACTTATTTTATTTGAAAATCCAAATTTCTCTTTAAAATAGACATAACGAGACTAAAGTGGGAAGTTTTATAAATATATTCACATCATTACACTGAATAACATTATTTTATGTTCAGTAGCGGATTTAGGCTTAGGCCCGTGAGGCCCAGACCTAGGGCGGCAAATTTTGAGGTACGCCAAAATTTTTAAGACGACTAAAATTAAAAATCGATTGTGTTTTCTTTAAACTGTAAGACCAAGTTTTGAAGTTTATTTTATTGCGGTCTTACTATCTAAACATAATACCATTGAGGGTAGAATTTCTTTGTTAAAATAATTAACCAGGCTGGGACTAAAATCTGAAATATCTAACAAAAAGATTTTAAAAAACTTTTTTTTAGTGGCAGCATACGTTTAATTTATACCTGAACTAGATTTCTTATTATTATTGTTATTATTTTATACACACACACACACACACAGGTTGGCGGAAGGTGGAAAACGAGGACTCTACTTTTACAACGTCACACCGAGGACGTACTGAAGGCGTTATGTTAGAGGAATACTTTTTGGATTTTTGTGCTTCTAATCATTAGATTAATGCGTAAGAACCTCGATTTTTTAATTTTTCAAAAAATTTCTAACATGTTTTTTTTCAAGGTAAACAAGGACCTCATACGCAATGCGTTTGCACCGGGGAACGAGGACCTCATACGCAAGGCGTTTGCAACGGGGAACGAGGACTTAGCTCTCATTTCATTATTTGTTCAAAATTTTTGGTGAAACTCAGAAAATTAGCGCTGACAAATGAATGTTCAATTTTTTTAATGGTTTTTCACACAAAAATTATTTTTAAAAAAATGAATAGAAGTATCGTTCTAATTGGTATGCAAAATCTCACGAGAAAAATGGAAGTAATACTTTTTAATTATTGAATTAAATTCATTATAGATGAAAATCTAGATTATAGATAAAAATCTATCGAATTTTCATCAATATATTACGTTGAACTTTAAGTAGAAAAGTAGAACGCAAGTTGTAACGTCAGTAATCGCAGTACCCAGTACTATATCAGCGTTCCTTGTCTGCAAAATTAAAACGTGTTTTTAGTTATTGCAAGTGGTTGCTGAACAGTATAGCTTGAGATACAGTTGTTCCATTGGAACAAAAGAAGTGAGATTTTAATATTAAAATTTAGGGGTAAATTGTTAAAATGTTAAATAAAAAGGGATTAAATTTTGAAGAAATGAATATTCTTACTCGCTTCTCATTCCTGACAGCAATTCAAGATAAGTAGTTTATGTATAAGTAAGATTTATGTTTTAAAATCTATAAAGTATGTATGATCTTTTATTCCGTACAGAGTGAAATATTCTTTTGAAATGCAGTTTTTATAACATTAAATTTAATTTTATTTTGCACTAAAAAAAAGAAAACGCCTAATGCATTTGTGCAAACTTTACGGCATATTTAACAAATAACGTTGAATTTGTCCATTTGTTTTTTTATACAATTTTTATACTGGGTCAGAAATTCAGATACAGAGAATACTGATTTTACCGGATATTGGATATTCAATGTCGCTTTTTTGACGGATCCATAACCGATGTCCGAATATGATGTTAGAAACCTGGACCTTTCATACAGTGGCTGAATCAGATTCCGGATATTTAGAAAACCGTCGCATACCGGACATCCGACGCCTTTTGGGGGAAGGGTCTTATTGGTTTCACCCTCCCGTCTGTGCGCCCCTGTGATTGGTGCTTAAGCAAGTGAAGCACTAAATCACTAAAGCATTTGATACATGCACAACCCCCCCCCCCCTCCAAAAAAATCACTAATATGAGCTAAAAGCTTGGACAAGACCGTACATATACACAGCGGCAAGCGCGGACCCAGTTACACATACCAGAGAACGAGGACCTGTATCTACACACAAAGGAGAGCGAGGACCTGTGACTACACACACCGGAGAACGAGGACCTGTTTCTACACACACCGGAGATCGAGGACCTGTGTATACACACACCGGAGATCGAGGAGCCGGATCCAGTTACACACACAGGAGAACGAGGACCTGTGTCTACACACACCGCAAATCGAGGACCTGTGTCTACACACACCGCAAATCGAGGACCTGTGTCCACACACACCGCAAATCGAGGACCTGTGTCCACACACACCGCAAATCGAGGACCTGTGTCCATAGGCGTAACTAGGGTTGGTGAAAGGGGGGGGGGTCACCCTAAAAATGTACAGACTAAACACCAATAAGAAGTGTAAAAGAGTTGAAAATTTACTAGTCATAAATACTTGTCTCTAAAGATATACTCCGTGTTTATTTCAGGCATCTCCCGGGGGGGGGAGCTACCCCTTCGGAGCAAGTCAACTCCTCCCCCCCCCGGCAAAAAATTCAGATCACAAGTTTAAAAAAAAAGAAAAGAGAAATTACGCTTTTAAGACACTTTACTTTTAGAAACACTTTCAGGGAAAGGACATTGAACACTATTACGAGCGACACCAAAAGTAACTTAAATATATAAGACTTTATTTTGAAAAAAATCGCGGGGGGGGGGGGAGGGGAGTAACCAAACTCCTTTCTGCTTCCTCTAACATCACCAAAGTATCCCGAAATTGCATTGCTAGGAAGATTTCAAAAACTTTCCTGGGGAGAGCCCTCGAATCCTTGCCTCCAAAGTTAGTAGCCTAAGCATTATAAGTAGATAGCAATTGGGGGTTCAACCCCAGCAGGAGCAACGTGCAAGTGCAAGGGGGCTTGGTCAATCCGCTTGCCGAGTGGGGTTGAGTAGTAGGGTTTCCTCGTAATCTTTTACGAGGGTTTTTGAACGGAGTTGAGTTGTTTTACTTGTTACACTGAAGTTTCGTTTTTTCGAAGTGGCAACACCGATTTAGTTTTGGTTTTGATTAAATTTATATTTTAGGGTATGGCAACGGTGATATAGCGGTTTCCATGACAACGTATTTTTACGAAGAGCCTCCTAGTGGCGAAAAACAAAAATTATTATTTTTTGGACTTAGTCGTTTCCCGATGTTATTTTTAATTTCCAACTTGGATTTTTCACAAGTGGTAACATTATTTTTTTTTTTTTTTTTTTTTAATTTCAAGAGTTGAAACGCTAATGTTACCATCTAATGAGAGAAATTATTTTTAGACATAGAATATTTTATTTAATTATATTTTCTCTCAGATATTCGGATTCATATACCCCAGACCTTAATGTTGTAAAACCCACTCGATCGGATCACGATTACTATGTTTTTTTCCTTGCGTTAGTATCAGACTTAACCGTTGTGTTCTAGCGAGAATTAATTGTTTCCATCAGAATTAAATTTCACAATTTTTAATCAACTCATAGCACTATTTTAATCGTAATAATGTATAAGTAGTAACTATCTCTTAGTTTTGAACATATTTTATTTTGACACTTGTAATTTTTTCCCCCAAAATATTAAACCCAGGATTAATTGCGATCCAATCAAATAGCTTCTTGAGAAAGTTTATATTTAATGTGAACCAAACAAATCAATCCTCGAAATTTACAAAATTTAAGTCAAAGTTAATTATAGAAATGTTTAAGACTTAGAAACATTTTTTAAATCTTTTTTCCTAAAGTATGAAAGAAAGAATTAAATGAGAACTTATCAAACAGTTTCTTGAAAAAGTGTGGACTTAATATGCACCAATCAAATCAATCCACACAATTTACTAAATTTTAGTCAATTAAAAGTTTTGTTGAAATATTTGGAACTTAGAAAATGACCATCAATAGGTTTATACATACTAATTTAACAATACTTTTACAAAAAACGGGCGATTTCTTCTATACTTAAACAGGTTTACATCCATTTTACTGTTTTCTATCAATACAAATTAATGAATTTATATCAACTAAGACTATATTTACATTAGATAATCATCCTTTAATCCATATTATACCACTAGATTTTTTTTCAAAGTTTAAGAGTTTGCATGAAATAGTGGAAGTTAGAGTATGTTCAGCAACTTTATTTTACATAGAATGATAAGCGAATTCTTTCATGCATTTCAATATTTATTTATTTTGTTTTTAATTAATATTTTTTTTACACATTTTAACGTTTCAAACGGATACAATCTCAGAAATTATTGTGATCATATACATCACGATTAAAGAAACTTTAAAAATAGTCAAGAGCATATTGCTAAATTTGTAACTGCGAAGCAATTCAACAACCTGATTGACGTACAATGCAATACATTTAACGAACATTTCAGCTATGCAAAAGAGTTTTAAAACTTTGTCTTTAACATTTAACGAATTTTTCATTTTTTCAAAGAGTTATTTATTTTCAAAACTCTGTCTTTAACATATTTTTACGATTTACACAGAATAATACAACCGGGAAAAATATTTAACATAACTATTTACAACACGATTTTCACACACTGAAAAAGTTTATTACTTAAGCACGAAGAAACTTTAAAACTGTTCACACCGCAAATTTCATGCATTGAAAAAGTCTATTACTTACATACAAACTTAGAATCTTTGAAACTAAGATCACATGAATACAATTTAACTTAAATACGGTAATGCTTAAAATCATAGCTACAGAAAATAAAAAAGAAAGTTAGAAATATTATACTCAAAGACATAAAAAACACACACAAGATGTAACATCTGTTGAAACTTCTACCATTAAAAATAATTAATAACATCAAGAGAATTTCTAGAACTTGGAAGAATGAATGCTAAAAAAGCCTCTTAGAAATAAAGGACAATTTCAACACATCCTCCACCGAGTTCGTACTATGCAAAGCAATCGTTGCGTATTTTCAGTTATCCTATACACGAACTCAAAAGCAACTATGCAAAATCTAGCAATACAGTTAGTGAATGAACACAGAGAGAATGCACTTAAAATAATATCATTCACACATTGAAAATCGAAGAAGTTTTTCATGCAATATAGCTATATTTCAATTATTCAAACTTACATGAAACTAATTTTAACAGAGTACAATCTTAGAAATACTTTAAAGTTGAAATACAAATTATATAAAACATCATTTACTTACAGAGAAGGAAAATATATGTCTTCCTATGGCAAACCGCAGCGTAGAAATGACTCTTCAGGCTCTTATCAGCTGACGAAGATAAGGCTCATCGGCCACTCCAATCGAAGAATGACACATGCAAACATGATGCTACCAGCTGAGTAACACTATCGATAAACCAATTTGACTTCAATTGAAGTTTAATATGAATGTAACAGTAAGTTTTAATTAAAAAATATTTCATACATGCAAACATATACATACATATAAATTTAATAATTTTACGAAGACCTATGTATTTAACTCACCATACTCAGACAGTTTTCCTTAAACACAAATTTTTTCCTAGATATAACCCTTTAATTCATTACTTCCGAGTGAAGAATTTCTTACCTTTAGCATTATAATCAAGCCATACAATTCATTTAACAAACGTTTCATTTATTCAAAGACTTTCAAAACTTACTCTTAAACATTTAACGAACGTTTCATCTATTCAAAGTGTTCTTTATTTTCAAAACTCAATCTTTAACATATTTTTTACGACTCACACAGAAATTATAATTTATAAAGATTTTATGATATACAACCGAGAAAAATATTTTAAAAAACTATTTAAAACACGAGTTTCATACATTGAAAAGGTTTATTAGCAAAGTTCGAAGAAAACTTTAAGACTATTTACACTGCAAATTTCATGTTTTGAGAAAATCTATTACTAACATACAAACTTGGAATCTTAAATAAATAAATTAACATCTTTATATCTGAATCAAGAATTATTTAAACGTTAATCTAAATCATTAATAAATTCCATCACATATAAATATTATATAATGTCGTTACAAGTCAAAATTTGCAAAATTTAATTTGTATTACCAATTTTATTGTTGACATGCATGTCCGTCAATGTTGATCTCCAGTAAGGAGGGGGTAATTTTTCAATAAAATACGAAACAATAAAGTTTTGGAAAGAAATATTTGATTATATAAGGAAAATATTTGTACATTTAAAAAAATAAATATAAGTACAAAAAATCAAAAAACTTAATTTGGGACTATAAATACAGCTGTCTATCTAAATATATATTACATCTATATATTTAGTGCAAAGAAGAAACGTTATTTCATTTTTCACTAGCAATATACATTTTATAGGATAGAAATAATTTTTATAGCACGCATAATTTGCGAGCATGTAAGAACAAAAATAATAAAGTAAAAAAAAAGTTCTGAAACGGCGATTAAACTTTAAACGCAGAGTCCTGGCTCCTTTGCAGCAACCTTTTGTTACTAAAGGGTATAATTAGCTTAATGGCAGGGACTTGACGCGACCCCCGGAAGTAAGATTCCCCCATGCTCGAAAGGCAATTCTTTTACCGCCTCGAGAGAAAACTGGACCCAATGTCATCTTTTTCCTTATAGCCTCTTTATTTTTGGCTAGGGGTCCTTCATTTTCAGACCCCAGCGCCTACAACTACAACACCGGTTTTTTTCAGAAAACAAAACTCCATCACAGTAGAGAATATTTTCCACGAAACTTATTACTTGTGCGATTGTATTCCCAAATTGCTGCCTTTGGGTAAAAAAGACATCAAGAAGGAAAGAAAACCCTCTGGAGTGATTGAAAGGATCTCTGTTTGTCTGTGTGGGGTACGGTGATTGAAGCCACCTTTCGCTGAACCCCCCCCCCCCCAAGGTGATAAGGGGGTTGATTATAACCAGATGAAAAGTCCTCTTTATTATGAGCTGAATACTTTGGTCATGATCACAACCCTTCAGAGAAAGAGGAAATAAAATCATATGCTTATGTGTTTATTTTCTTAGGAAAAAAACGTGTGCTTTGCAAAGCCGTAGCCAGAAATTTTTTTTTGTGCCTAAATGTGCCTTAAAAAGGAAATACCCAATGGGGGGGGGTTGAACAACCCCCCCCCCTGGTTACGCCTATGCCTGTGTCTACACACACCTCAAATCGAGGACCTGTGTCTACACACACCGTAAATCGAGGACCTGTGTCCACACACACCGCAGATCGAGGACCCGTGTCTACACACACCGGAGACCGAGGACCTAGTATTTACATACACACTGGTGAACATGAAATCATGTCCCGTGGCGGATCTGTGGAGGGGGTGGATGGGGCAGTTGGCCCGTACCCTACCCAAAAGGAATAAAAGAAATTTGTATTTAACCAATTAAATAATTTTTACTCATTTCCTGCTGTTTCCAAGATTAATTGATTTTAAGGGATCCTAAGAAAAACAACTTTTATTATGTAACTTTTAAATATGTAAAATTAATTTAATTATGTAAAACAACCTGAAAAGTAAAGGGGGGGGAATCAAATTTAAGTTTAAAAGTAATTAAGCATTTTCATGAAATATTATAAGAATTTATTTTTGCTAAGATATGAATATTTAAAAAGTCAACATTTGCTTCTCTACAGACACAAATGGTATGAGTAATATGTTTTTTTTTTTTTTTTTTTGCATTGAAAAGGGTATTTTCTTGTAATTCCTTAATTCATATGCGCAATTTGCTTCACAAGTTTGTTCTATCGCAATGTATGGCTAAGTTCAGAAGATGTGGGGAAGGTGACAGCATTTGTGGTAAATATGAATAATACCAAGTAAAATGAAATTTATTGACTAGCGAAGGTGTATGTATCGACATATAAAGCTTGGAGGAGAGTCTCCCCTAATTTTAAAATTTGAATTTTTGCTTCTGACAGTATGATCATTCGAAACGAGCAAAGCCAATATGGCTTATAGTGTACTTCCTTTTCATTAAAAAAAGAAAAATAATTTTTTTATAATTTATAATTGCCTTCCGTAGGTGAAATTCAATTTTCCAAACAACAAAGCTAAATCAGTTTTGAGCCAAATCTGCGTGCTTCCATCAGTATCAGTCTGCAATAGATAGTATGACACACCCTATATGTAAATTCGATGGAAAAAAGCTCTCCAGTTTAGTGATGCGTCTGAGTGCACTAATAAGTTTGGCCAGTTGTGCAAAAGAATGCACCACCAGTCTCAGCGAATTAGTGCTCTTTGTTTATTTAATCATTTTAAATAGATTGATGAACTATGAGATTATGAACTGTTACTTCTTGCTACAAAGAATGTGTTCAAAATATACATACAGTAGTAAATTCGCCGTTTTCAGAAAATCAGCGAAACACTCACTTTCAAAATGGCTACTGTTTTAAAAGTTTGTACCCGATTTCTGCGCCTTCTGGACTGCCCCCTCCCGTATATATTTGTACAGATAGATAGAAAGATACATTGATATACAGTGGCGTTTCAAGCACGAATGTCATCTGGTGCGGTAATTTGTGGTGTCACGCCTCCGTCCCCTCCCAAATATTTTCGAGGGGGAGAAATCAGCAGTATGTGGTCTAGTTTTTCAGTTTTTTTTTTTTTTAATGTAAATATTTTACAAGCGTTTTTTCCCCCGAAAAAATATATTCTATTAAAATTTTCATATATATAATTCATTTATGAAAATTTTGAAAACTATATGCAAACGTTTGCATTTTGTGGCCTTAAAAGATGCATTTGGGACTGCAAAAATATTCGGGAAAAAAAACCAAACCAAAAACATTTTAAAATTTAAACGATTTTACTCATAAAAACATTTATAAAAATGCAGAACAAAATTGGCATTTTTAAAAAAATAAATCCAGGCATCAGGATCCCCCTCCTTCCTACTAGCGCCCATATCGAAGAGCCACGTGTCTGCCTTTTCAAACGACCACACGACACTTACAAGTCCCCCCCCCCCCTCTTCCCAAAACGATGCTTTGAAAAGTTGTAAAAGAAAAACTATTTTATTTGAGCATAGCATGATTTATACGTATTTCACTATTACAAGAGGAAAAAACCTTGAAGTTTTAACATCTAAAAATTAAAATTTTGACATTGCGAAATTTGCCGCCCCCTAAATTCAAGTGTAGAGTTTCCGACAGTTTATACAAACCGGTTTTAATCGCTAGCAAAGTAGCTGATCAAAGATCAATTTGAAGCGCCAAAATAGGATTTTAATTCTCTTCCAAAAAGTTTTTTTTTACTTCTTCTTCTTCTTCTTTTTGCTTTTTTTTTTTTTTTTTTTTTTTGTGCATCACAGTCGAATTTGCCGACCTCCAGAAGTGCCGCCCGGAGCATGGGACCCGACTCGCCCCACCCTAAATCCGGCACTGGATCTAATTAGCTTGTTTAAGAATGAAGATGATGTGTCGAGCGCTCCCATCAATCAATTATTTCAATCTTAAATCAATCTGAGTTTTTTCATCTTCCTTTATCTAAATTGCATAACTTCTGTAAATATTATGATACAAACCCGAGTTGTATCTTAAAAATTATCAGAAATTTAACCCTATTTTTGGACATAAACAGTTTAAAATTCCATCAAGAACCTAAAAGATTTTGTAAATTTGTCAGTTTTTGAAATTTTAACAAATGAAATTACGTCATCGCCATATTTATTACACAAATAATATTTCTTCTCCTCCGCATTTCAACTTTATTTATTATTGATCTACTTTTATTTTTACGTAAAAGTAATCTCCATCTGTACTCAGTTAACACTATAGCATTTCAAAGAAACAAATACATTTCGAAACGATAGCTCAATTATTTCGACTGCCAAATTGTTTTTAAGTATTCATTTATCAGCAGGGTCCGAAATTATAATGTAAATGTGAGGCGTCATTGGCACCTAGAGTTTTTGTTTTAGTTTCCAAAAATGCTAGGTGCCAATAGCGTAATTTTAAAACAATTCAAATTGCTAAACAAAGACATCAAATGAAAATTATTAAAACCACATATGCAATTGCTAAAAAGTATCCCGAAATATCACAACCTTACTGAGAAATTTTTTGAAAAACGTTTGAGAAGTGGGTAATTTTACTTAAGTTTATGCATCCAAATAAATGCTAACTTTAATAACAATTATGAAATACAATATGAGTTTATCTGTTTAACCATTTTTTCAAACTTTATTTGTTAAGAAAAATGCACGGTTCAAGAATTTGAAGGACCAAAATGTTTCGATAGTCTTCGCAGTTATCGTAAAAGTTTAAAACAATAAAAGATTATAGAATTATTTCAATTTATATACATTCCATCCAAAGTTTTATTTTAAAAGGAAAAAAAAAATATAGAAACGACGACTGGGGGAAAATTGTGGTCATCGAACTTCAAACTAAAATTTTATAAAAAGTTAAGCGTCAAAACGGCGACTGGATGTAAAATCGCGATTGTCAATTGGAAATCATTAGGTACAAAATACGACTAACCTAATTTCGCTGTTTAATTTAACGCTAGCTTCGAACTCTTTTTATCAGTATCCTGCCTAGCCGAATAGACTGTTAAAAGGCCGAATACCGAATTGTTGCTAAACTCCGCAGCCCTGGAGATAAAATCCATTTAATTTTTATGCCTGGATAATACAAAAACTGAAAATGCGACTTTCAAAGATTAATAGTACTATGCCAGTGGCGAGTCTGGGAGGCGGAGGGGGGGGGGGGAGAGTCTATGGGCAATGCGTAAATAGCATTTTCTCTTATGGTGGGGGAGGGATTGGCTCTTATATGTATGAATATATATATATACTAAGAGTAGCAATATGGCTTAAATCTTTTGTGTGCTAGTGATCTTCACCCCAAACGTGGTTCCCCTAGCTATGAATGTAAATTCCATAGCCAACACCCCAACTCAGGGCAAAAACAAAGCATTTGTGAGTAGTATAAATATGGGGGTTCTACGCCAGCAGGAGGTGTGAGGTGGAGTGCAAGTGCAAGGGGGGCGTGTTCCCACCGCCTGCCGAGTGGGGTTGAGTAGTAAGGTTCCTGCTGCTGACGTCGTAGAAGATTACGAGGTTTCTGAGTGGAGTTGAGTTGTTTTATTTGTTACACCGAAGTTTAATTTTTAGGGAATGGCAACGGTTGTGATACTGCATGTAAAGGTTGTTATGACAATGGTTACCATGACAACGTATTTTTACGAAAAGCCACCTAGTGGCGAAAAACAGGAATAATTATTTTTCGGGACTTGGTCGTTTTTCGAAGTTATTTCTGATTTCCAACTTGGGTTTTCACGAATGGCAACATTAAGTTTTTGAATTTGTAACATTTTTTAGTTTTCATTACAAGGTTTGAATCACTCATGGTGCCATCTAGTGAGAGAAATTATTATTATTATTATTTGGACGTTGCCGTTTTCCGATGTTAATTTTAATTTTTCAACTTAGGTTTTCACGAATGGTAACATTAATTTTTTTTGAATTGGTAACATGTTTTTAGTTTTAATTTCAAGAGTTGAAACGCTGATGCTCTCATCCAATGAGAGAAATTATTTTTTGACAAAGAATTTTTATTTAATTACATTTTCTTTCAGATATTCGGATTCATATACCCCAGACCTTAATGTTGTAAAACTCATTAGATCAGATCACGATTACTATATATATTTTTTTTCCTTGCGTTACTATCAGACTTAACTGATGTGTTCTAACGGGAATTAATTAGTTATTTCCATCAGAATTAAATTTAACCAATTTTAATCAACTCATAGCATTATTTTAATCTTAATAATGTATAAGTAGCAACTATCTTTCAATTTTGAACATATCTGATTTTTACACTTGTAATCTTTCCTGTGTTTGTAATAAAATTTCAAACACAGGATTAATTGTGAACCAATAATCAAATCAATCTTCAGAATTTACTAAATTTAAGTCAAAGTTAGTTTTGAGCGTATCTTATTTTTACCCTTGTAATTTTTTTCCCCTAAAGTATCAAAGACAGGATTAAATGAGCACTAATCAAAAAGCTTATTGAAAAAGTGTGGACTTAATAAAAACCAAATTGATACTCGTAATTTACTAAATTTTAATCAATTAAAAGTTTTATTGAAATATTTGAGAATTAGAAAATGAGCATCAATAGATTTATACATGCTAATTTAAGGATACTTTTACAAAAAGCGGTGATTTCTTCTATACTTAAACAGGGGTTTACATCCATTTTACTGTTTTCTATGAATACAAATCAATGAATTTATATCAACAAAGGCTATATTTGTATTATAAGTAATCATCCTTTAATCAATATTATACCGCTAGATTTTTTCCAAGTTTAAGAGTTTGCATGAAATAATAGAAGTTAGAATATGTTCAGCAACTCGATTTTACATAGAATGATAAGCGAATGTTTCATGTATTCCAATATATTTATTTATTCTGTTTTTGTATTTATATTTTTTTTTCTTACACATTTTAAAGTTTTAAACGAATACAATATCCAAGATTATTGTAGTCATATGCATCATGATTTAAGAAACTTTAAAAATAGTCAAGACCATATTACTAAATTTATAACTGCAAAGCAGCTCAACAACCCGATTAACATACAATACAATACATTTAACGAACATTTCAGCTATTCAAAAGAGTTTTAAAACTTTGTCTTTAACATTTAACGAATTTTTCATTTTTTCAAAGAGTTATTTATTTTCAAAACTCTATCTATAACATATTTTTTACGATTTACACAGAACTTATAATTTACAAAGATTTTATGATATACAACCGAGAATTTTTTTTATTAGAACTATTTACAACACGATTTTCACACATTGAAAAAGTTTATTACTTAAGCACGAAGAAACTTTAAAACTGTTCACACGACAAATTTCATGCATTGAAAAAGTCTATTACTTACATACAAACTTAGAATCTTTGAAACTAAGATCGCAGGAATACAACTTAATTTAAATAAGGTAATGCTTAAAATCATAGCTGCATAAACTACAGAAAAATAAAAAAAAGTTTGAAATATTATACTCAAAGACATAAAAAACACACACAGGACATACCATTTGCAGAAACTACTAACATTAAAAATAATTAACATTAGTTACTAGAACTTGGAAGAATGAATGCTAAAAAAGCCTCTTAGAAATAACGGACAATTTTAGCACTTACCCCACCGAGTTCCTACTATCCAAAGCAATCGTTGCGAATTTTCGATTATCCCACGAACATGAACTAACTATACAACATCTAACAGTACACTTAGTGAATGAACACAGAGAGAATGCACTTAAAATAATATCATTCACGCATTGAAAATCGAAGAATTTTTTCATGCAATATAGCTATATTTCACTTATTCAAACTTACAAGAAACTAATTTTAACAGAGTACAATCTTAGAAATACTTTAAAGTTGAAATACAAATTATATAAAACATCATGTACTTACAAGAACGTATGTTTCTCCATTCAAAAACTACGTAGAACTAATAAAGTTTCACTTCAGACTCTTATCAGCTGACAGAGATAAGTGGGTTTTAGTTTACTGTTTCGCCCAAACGAAGATATGACGCATTCCATGTGACTAACTGTAGAATTCGATGTTGATTTCTCCAATCTTTAAAAAATCTTTCATACACGCAAATACATACATATGTATAAATTTAATAATTTTACGAAGACCTATGTATTTAACTCACCAAACTCAGACGGTTTTCATTAAACGCACATTTTTCCTAGGTATAACTCTTTAATTCATTATTTCCGAGTGATGAATTTCTCACCTTTAGTAATATAGTCAAGCCATACAATACATTTAACAAACGCTTCATTTATTCAAAGAGTTTCAAAACTTTCTCTTTAACGTTTCATCTATTCAAGAAGTTATTTATTTTCAAAAACTCAATCTTTAACATTTTTTTTTTTTTTTTTTTACGATTCACACAGAACTTATAATTTACAAAGATTTTATGATACACAACCGAGAAAAATATTTAAAAAACTATTTCCAACACGAGTTTCAAACATTGAAATGGTTTATTACCAAAATTCGAAGAGAACTTTAAAGCTATTTACCCTGCAAATTTCATGTTTTGAAAAAGTCTATAACTAACATACAAACTTGGAATCTTTACTTTGAAACTAAGATTGCAAGCAACTTAATACAGAGTTCACAAGTTAAATATAGATTTGGTTTAAATCGTAACAACATAAAGTATAATAGAATATAAAAAAGTTAGAAACGTTATACTCAAAGACTTACATTACTAACTGAAATAAAGAAACATAGCTTTCAACTACTACTACCATTGCAAAACTTACATTCACCTTCTAAAAACTCAATAAGAAAAGTAAAAGTACTACACACAAAACATCAAAACTTATATTTATCTAGTAAAACATAGTACAAACATATAAAAATATTAAGCACAGAACCTAAAATATAAATTAATTAATAAAAACAGAGTGAAAATGTTAAAGTACAAAAGACATAACATGAAACATAGATTAATTCTTCAAAACAATGTATTATAAAAATTAAAAAATAAATAAAATAAAAATAACTACATACAAACAGTCAAAACTTAGAAATAAAATTTTTAAAAATTGATAAACCATAGAATTTCAAATTCATTCAGAAAAACTTAGAGTGGAAATGTAAAATTACTGAAGTTTACAAAACAAAAGTGTTAAGCATTCGCAAGTTATTAAAACTTCAAAACGTAAAAGAAAGATATAAAAAATGATATATCTACAAAAACTTTGACTGAAATTGTAAAAATTGCTAAGTACAAACTGTTAAAACATCATAAAAATGTCAAAATGGCAAGTATAAAGCAACAAAACATAGATTTGTCTACTGAAATCTTGATCAAAAATGTAAAAGATTTTAACAACAAAATCCTAAAACTCTGAAAAATGTTAAAAATTAAACCGAAAAGTAAAAATACTAAGTAAAAAACTGCAAAGAACTGAGAGTGACAGTGTAGATTTGCAAAACAAAAAGTTTGAAAGTTTAAAAGTAAATGCATTGCAGTACGAAAACAAAAACTGTAAAACTTAAAACTAATACCATACAAGTGGAAACTAGTCCAAATCTTAACTGTAAATTGTAAAAATACTAAACAAAACTTGTCAAAAACTTAGATTCTTTTAGTAAAATTAAAACAAAGGGGAGAAGAAACCATATAAACTTTAAAAAATTGAAAACTTTGAAGAATCCAAAATTTAGAAACAGAAAAGCTTATAAACTTATAACTTTAGAAATATCTCACTTACACTCATATTTATTTACAAACTTTGAAACTTTACTTTAAAACATGCAAAACTCGAAACAGTTAGACTTACATGAGATACTCAAATAAACTAATACATATACAAATGCTTATTATTATAGAAACTTAAGAGAGACAGAGAGAGACTCTACTTTAAACTTCAAAAACATAACTTGAAACTTTCATAAACATGCAAATGCATACACACACACATGCAATATATGGGCTTTTACCTAGAGAAAAACATCTCTATGACACCTGGAGATCTCATTCAAAGCTTCAGTATTTGGGGGTTTTTTTGATGATCCAGGTGCCAGCCCTTCCCCAAACTCCACTCTGAAATCATCGACCACCAACATTTAAATGAAAAAGAAGTTATTTAAAATGTAACGATGATCTTAAATTACTTACACTTTTGATATTATTGCATAAAGAAACGACTAGAAACGCCAACTAAAGTCACTGATCATTTTTCAAAAGCAAATTAGTATTCATTTACATAATTTTAAATAAATTAATTTACGTACCCTTTTTTTAATATGATGAAAATATAAATTTAATGTTTATAAACACTATTTTCTATGACAACATTTATTAATTTATCAATATTAGTTATGTTTTATTGGACGGCTAAAGGTGCATATTTTGCAGTGAGAACTTCTACGCCAATAATAGGATCTAGTACCCAACCAGAACCAAGTTGTGTAAACTCTTCCAGAGCATTTTCAACCTGAGAGATGCTATCATTCAAGTGATCAGATATACTTTCTTTGATAAGTTTGATTTGCATTATACTTCCGAAATAAGATGTGATATTCTCTTCTCCATCTTCATCATCCTCTTCACCATAATTTCCTACATGGCGTGTGTCATCTTGGCTTTCATTACTATACGCCACTTAATAGCTCGTTTCTCATCCATTTCATCAACAAACACTTGATGAATTTACGGTCTTAACTCCTGAAAGCACATTTTAAAGTCCTCAGAATTTTCAGGACTTCGAGTTACGAACTCCATAGCAAAAACTCCAAATACAGTTCGTCGGTTAGGCCTCTCTCTTTTACGAACAGGTTTCATATTAACAGCCTTCACTTTTGAGGAACTATGATTGACACGAATATGATGCAATAGACTTGATTTCCGGGTAAAAACGTTCTCACACTCCACACATGGATAGCTTCTTCCATGAATTTTCATGTGTCTCTTCATAATATCCTCTCGTGTAAACTGTTTATGACATTCAGAACATTCGTACATTGTGAAATTATGCATCTTCAAATGACGATTCAAGGTATAATTCTTTTTTGAAGGATTTCCCACATTCTTTTCAAATAAACGCAGACTTATGACTATTGAGATGTCAATTCAAGTGCTTTCTTCCAGCTAATGATATACCACACTTCTCGCAGTTAAATGAAGAATGCGTCTTCAAGTGTCTTCTTAATGTAGAGTTCCGCAGGAAGGAAGCATTACACTTTGAACCAATTGAACGCTTTCACTCCAAAATGGGTTTTGTTGTGTTGCGTTAGGTTTGCATTTGTACTAAAGGACTTCATACACGTAGCACATACCTAGGAATGAAATTGAAAAAAAAAAAAAATTAAGAATATTTTTTAAATTAACCACTTTTTTAATATCACATCTATGAAGTTACAATTGCATAGCAATTTAAATGCAAATATTCACCTATGAAATAAACACACGTGCAAGTTGTTGAAATATTAAAAAAAAAAACATCTTGATAATGTTAAATAAAATTAAACATCAATAAATTTTCTCATTAATATATCATTTCCTAAAGAATTCAACTTTGCTACAAAATCATTAAAAGGAATTCCATACAACACCCTTTACAATCAGAACTTACATATCATGAGGCACTGTCTTTCAATACAGTATCACTACTCATCATACTCGAATGTCTACTTCGATTTTTCACAAGAAATTCAAATGATGAACCCGAATTCTCAACAATTCACTAAAATACTGCACAGACTCGGAAATCCACTTGATGTGAACACAACAAAGTCAGAACCACAAATGACCCTTTAAGGTAATCATCGCAAATGTATATGCACAAAGACATGATTAATCCGAAGAAGAGCACCAACCATTGAAAATGCAGAATTAGATCTTTGGGAGAGTCCATGAAATTGGAGGGTTTCCGTATGTATTTTGATATTGTTTTAAGTACATTAATAACAATAAATGCAATTAAAACTCAAAATTTTTAATTTTTATAATACATTGTTTTAAAGAATTAATCTATGTTTCATGTTATGTCTTTTGTACTTTAACATTTTCACTCTGTTTTTATTAATTAATTTATATTTTAGGTTCTGTGCTTAATATTTTTATATGTTTGTACTATGTTTTACTAGATAAATCGAAGTTTTGATGTTTTGTGTGTAGTACTTTTACTTTTCTTATTGAGTTTTTAGCAGGTGAATGTAAGTTTTACAATGGTAGTAGTAGTTGAAAGCTATGTTTCTTTATTTCAGTTAGTAATGTAAGTCTTTGAGTATAACGTTTCTAACTTTTTTATATTCTATTATACTTTATGTTGTTACGATTTAAACCAAATCTATATTTAACTTGTGAACTCTGTATTAAGTTGCTTGCAATCTTAGTTTCAAAGTAAAGATTCCAAGTTTGTATGTTAGTTATAGACTTTTTCAAAACATGAAATTTGCAGCGTAATTAGCTTTAAAGTTTTCTTCGAATTTTGGTAATAAACCATTTCAATGTTTGAAACTCGTGTTGGAAATAGTTTTGTTAAATATTTTTCTCGGTTGTATATCATAAAATCTTTGTGAATCTTAAGTTCTCTGTGAATCGTAAAAAATATGTTTAAGATTGAGTTTTTGAAAATAAATAACTTCTTGAATAGATAAAACGTTCGTTAAATGTTAAAGACAAAGTTTTGAAACTCTTTGAATAAATGAAGCGTTTGTCAAATGTATTGTATGGCTTGACTATAATACTAAAGGTGAGAAATTCATCACTAGGAAATAATGAATTAAAGAGTTATACCTAGGAAAAATGTGCGTTTAATGTGAACCGTCTGAGTTTGGTGAGTTAAATACATAGGTCTTCGTAAAATTATTAAATTTATACATATGTATGTATTTGCGTGTATGAAAGATTTTTTAAAGATTGGAGAAATCAACATCGAATTCTACAGTTAGTCACATGGAATGCGTCATGTCGCTTGGGCGAAACAGTAAACTAAAACCCACTTATCTCTGTCAGCTGATAAGAGTCTGAAGTGAAACTTTATTAGTTCTACGTAGTTTTTGAATGGAGAAACATATGTTCTTGTAAGTACATGATGTTTTACATAATTTGTATTTCAACCTTAAAGTATTTCTAAGATTGTACTCTGTTAAAATTAGTTTCTTGTAAGTTTAAATAAGTGAAATATAGCTATATTGCATGAAAAAATTCTTCGATTTTCAATGCGTGAATGATATTATTTTAAGTGCATTCTCTCTGTGTTCATTCACTAAGTGTACTGTTAGATGTTGTATAGTTAGTTCATGTTCGTGGGATAATCGAAAATTCGCAACGATTGCTTTGCATAGTAGGAACTCGGTGGGGTAAGTGCTAAAATTGTCCGTTATTTCTAAGAGGCTTTTTTAGCATTCATTCTTCCAAGTTCTAGTAGTTTCTGCAGATGGTATGTCTTGTGTGTGTTTTTTATGTCTTTGAGTATAATATTTCAAACTTTTTTTTATTTTTCTGTAGTTTATGTAGCTATGATTTTAAGCATTACCGTATTTAAATTAAGTTGTATTCCTGCAATCTTAGTTTCAAAGATTCTAAGTTTGTATGTAAGCAATAGACTTTTTCAATGCATGAAATTTGCGGTGTGAACAGTTTTAAAGTTTCTTCGTGCTTAAGTAATAAACTTTTTCAATGTGTGAAAATCGTATTGTAAATAGTTCTGTTGAAAGAATTTCTCGGTTGTATATCATAAAGTCTTTGTGAATTATAAGTTCTGTGTAAATCGTAAAAAATATGTTATAGATAGAGTTTTGAAAATAAATAATTCTTTGAAAAAATGAAAAATTCGTTAAATGTTAAAGACAAAGTTTTTAAACTCTTTTGAATAGCTGAAATGTTCGTTAAATATATTGTATTGTATGTTAATCGGGTTGTTGAGCTGCTTTGCAGCTATAAATTTAGTAATATGGGCTTGACTATTTTTAAAGTTTCTTAAATCATGATGTATATGACTACAATAATCTTGGATATTGTATTCGTTTAAAACGTTAAAATGTGTAAGAAAAAAAAATATTTAAAAAAAACGGAATAAATAAATATACTGGAATACATGAAACATTCGCTTATCATTCCTTAATTAAAAGTATCCTTAAATTAGCATGTATAAATCTATTGATGCTCATTTTCTAATTCTCAAATATTTCAATAAAACTTTTAATTGATTAAAATTTAGTAAATTACGAGGCTCGATTTGGTTTTTATTAAGTCCACACTTTTTCAATAAGCTTTTTGATTAGTGCTCATTTAATCCTGTCTTTGATACTTTAGGGGAAAAAGAATTACAAGGGTAAAAATAAGATACGCTCAAAACTAACTTTGACTTAAATTTAGTAAATTTTGAAAATTGATTTGATTATTGGTTCACAATTAATCCTGTGTTTGAAATTTTATGGGAAAAAATTACAAGTGTAAAAATAAGATACGTTCAAAATTGAAAGATAGTTGCTACTTATACATTATTAAGATTAAAATAATGCTATGAGTTGATTAAAATTGGTTAAATTTAATTCTGATGGAAATAATTAATTAATTCCCGTTAGAACACATCAGTTAAGTCTGATACTAACGCAAGGAAAAATATATATATATAGTAATCGTGATCTGATCTAATGAGTTTTACAACTTTAAGGTCTGGGGTATATGAATCCGAATATCTGAAAGAAAATGTAATTAAATAAAAATTCTATGTCAAAAAATAATTTCTCTCATTGGATGAGAGCATCAGCGTTTCAACTCTTGAAATTAAAACTAAAAACATGTTACCAATTAAAAAAAAATTAATGTTACCATTCGTGAAAACCTAAGTTGTAAAATTAAAATTAGCATCGGGAAACGGCAACGTCCAAATAATAATAATAATAATAATTTCTCTCACTAGATGGCACCATGAGCGATTCAAACCTTGTAATAAAAACTAAAAAATGTTACTAATTCAAAAAATTAATGTTGCCATTCATGAAAACCTAAGTTGGAAATCAGAAATAACTTCGAAAAACGACCCAAGTCCCGAAAAATAATTATTCCTGTTTTTCGCCACTAGGTAGCTTTTCGTAAAATAACGTTATCATGGTAACCATTGTCATAACAACCTTTACATGCAGTATCACAACCGTTGCCATTCCCTAAAAATTAAACTTTGGTGTAACAAATAAAACAACTCAACTCCACTCAGAAACCTCGTAATCTTCTACGACGTCAGCAGCAGGAACCTTACTACTCAACCTCACTCGGCAGGCGGTGGGACCACGCCCCCTTGCACTTGCACTCCACCTCACACCCCCTGCTGGCGTAGAACCCCCATATTTATACTACTCACAAATGCTTTGTTTTTGCCCTGAAGTGGGCTGTTAGCTATGGAATTTACATTCATAGCTAGGGGAACCACGTTTGGGGTGAAGATCACTAGCACACAAAAGATTTAAGCCATATTACTACTCTTAGTATATATATATATATTCATACATATAAGAGCCAATCCCTTCCCCCTCCCCCACCATAAGAGAAAATGCTAGTTATGCATTGCCCATAGACTCTCCCCCCCCCCCCCCTCCGCCTCCCAGACTCGCCACTGGCATAGTAATATTAATCTTTGAAAGTCGCATTTTCAGTTTTTGTATTATCCAGGCATAAAATTTAAATGGATTTTATCTCCAGGGCTGCGGAGTTTAGCAACAATTCGGTATTCGGCCTTTTAACAGGATATTCGGCTAGGCAGGATACTGATAAAAAGAGTTCGAAGCTAGAGTTAAATTAAACAGCGAAATTAGGTTAGTCGTATTTTTTTGTACCTAATGATTTCCAATTGACAATCTCGATTTTACATCCACTCGCCATTTTGACGCTTAACTTTTTTAACAAAAAATTTTAGTTTGAAGTTCGACGACCACAATTTTCCCCCAGTCGTCGTTTCTATATATTTTTTTTTTCCTTTTAAAATCAAACTTTGGATGGAATGTATATAAATTGAAATAATTCTATAATCTTTTGTTGTTTTAAACTTTTACGATAACTGCGAAGACTATCGAAACAGTTTGGTCCTTCAAATTCTTGAACCGTGCATTTTTCTTAACAATTAAAGTTTGAAAAAATGGTTAAACAGATAAACTCATATTGTATTTCATAATTATTATTAAAGTAAGCATTTATTTGGATGCATAAACTTAAGTAAAATTACCCACTTCTCAAACGTTTTTCAAAAATTTTCTCAGTAAGGTTGTGATATTTCGGGATACTTTTTAACAATTGCATATGTGGTTTTAACAATTTTCATTTGATCTCTTTGTTTAGCAATTTGAATTGTTTTAAAATTACACTATTGGCACCTAGCATTTTTGGCAACTAAAACAAAAACTCTAGGTGCCTATAACGCCTAACATTTACATTGTAATTTCGGACCCTGATGATAAATGAATACTTAAAAACAATTTGACAGTCAAAATAATTGAGCTATCGTTTCGAAATGTATTTATTTCTATGAAATGCTATAGTGTTAACCGAGTACAGATGGAGATTACTTTTACGGAAAAATAAAAGTAGATCAATAATAAATAAAGTGGAAATGCGGAGGAGAAGAAATATTATTTGTTTAATAAATATGGCGATGACGTAATTTATTTGTTAAAATTCCGAAAACTGACAAATTTACAAAATCTTTTAGGTTCTTGATGGAATTTTAAACTGTTTATGTCCAAAAATAGGGTTAAATTTCTGATAATTTTTAAGATACAACTCGGGTTTGTATCAAAATATTTACAGAAGTTATGCAATTTAGATAAAGGAAGATGAAAAAACTCAGATTGATTTAAGATTAAATAATTGATTGATGGGATTGAAAGCTCATGCATTATTATCAATATTATTCTTCATTCTTAAACAAGCTAATTAGATCCAGTGCCGGATTTAGGGTGGGGCAAGTCGGGCCCCATGCTCCGGGCGGCACTTCTGGAGGTCGGCAAATTCGACTGTGATGCACAAAAAAAAAAAAAAAAAAAAGCAAAAAGAAGAAGAAGAAGAAGTAAAAAAAAAAACTTTTTGGAAGTTAAAATCCTATTTCGGCGCTTCAAATTGATCATTGATCAGCTACTTTGCTAGCGATTAAAACCGGTTTGTATAAACTGTCGGAAACTCTACACTTGAATTTAGGGGGCGGCAAATTTCGCAATGTCAAAATTTTAATTTTTAGATGTTAAAACTTCAAGGTTTTTTCCTCTTGTAATAGTGAAATACGTATAAATCATGCTATGCTCAAATAAAATAGTTTTTCTTTTACAACTTTTCAAAGCATCGTTTTGGGAAGAGGGGGGGGGGGGACTTGTAAGTGTCGTGTGGTTGTTTGAAAAGGCAGACACGTGGCTCTTCGATATGGGCGCTAGTAGGAAGGAGGGGGATCCTGATGCCTGGATTTATTTTTTTAAAAATGCCAATTTTGTTCTGCATTTTTATAAATGTTTTTATGAGTAAAATCGTTTAAATTTTAAAATGTTTTTGGTTTGGTTTTTTTTCCCGAATATTTTTGCAGTCCCAAATGCATCTTTTAAGGCCACAAAATGCAAACGTTTGCATATAGTTTTCAAAATTTTCATAAATGAATTATATATATGAAAATTTTAATAGAATATATTTTTTCGGGGGAAAAAACGCTTGTAAAATATTTACATTAAAAAAAAAAAAAAAAAACTGAAAAACTAGACCACATACTGTTGATTTCTCCCCCTCGAAAATATTTAGGAGGGGGCGGAGTCGTGACACCACAAATTACCGCACCAGATGACATTCGTGCTTGAAACGCCACTATATATCAATGTATCTTTCTATCTATCTGTACAAATATATACGGGAGGGGGCAGTCCAGAAGGTGCAGAAATCGGGTATTCAACAGCTGGCTAACTAAATTCTAAGAAGGTTAAGTACAATTAAACTGTAGTAATTGTGTAATAATATAGTATAATTCTTGATAATTATTGATGAAATTTTATATTAACATGATTAAATAAGAACAAGTTTGAATTTCTGGCTTATTTGAGAAACGCACAAAATGCCATTTTTGTAAAGTCATATAAAATTTCTGGGGCAAAAATACACAATATAATTGATAGCAGCTCATTAACCACTTCAAGGGCAACAAATGATAAGGTTTTCAGATTTTTAAAAAATGTCTTTTTCGAGAAATCACACTTCAAAAATTGAAATTTTTAAACATTTTCAAATTTTAAGATTTAAATTCTGAGGGTATATGGCTCTCAGGATTACAATAAAATTTGATACTAAACTTCCATAACATCCCCGGGGGTGGTAACGCAGGTGTAAATTAGCTGCACCGGGGATGCTTAACTACAAATGGGGACGAAAGAAGCCATTTCTAGAATCCTTTTTTGCAGTGCAAAAATGCATAAAAAACAGTTGCTTGTTGTGCGGTAGCTAGTTCTTACTGGTTTCCGAAAAACGTTCAATTAGTAAATAAGATCGTTTGACAATGTACATACATAATTGTAAAATGCTCATTCCACTCTTTGTAATAAAGAACAAATAATAATAACTAGGAAAATTACCCGACAATTACAACAATAATAAATTATTTGGAGTTGCGTCCGCACCAATAATAAACTATCTGGCGTTTCACACTACAATAGTAATATTAAAAAAATATCGTAGTGTGGCTTCAGCTTGTTGGTTATCGAATTCGAGTTCTTACGATCTCTGGTGTCCTGATTATTAGCTACCACGGTGCATTGCTTCTGACTTTGCAAGACTTTTGAATATGCGATGTTTTTCTCTATTTTTCATTGTTGAAAAATAAAGAAACTACATTCTTGTAATTGAAATTTAAAAGAAACTAACTCGTGGGAATTTTCGAATGGGACCGCTTGCATTTCCTTTCTCGGGGAATGCTTCAATTCTGTGCCAAATGTCATTCCAGTTTGTAAATTAGTGTGACTTTGTATAGCGTACATATAAGTAATAATAATAATAATAATAATTTTATTTCAATTAAAACTAATGGAGAGACTAACCATGTAGTGTCTCCATTAGTTTTAATTATCGCAAGTAATAACTTGTTCTAGAATACTAGACTGTTTAAATTAAAGTTGCCAAAAGTGTGTCGCAAGTTAAGATATTAGTCTGTTTCTCAGTTAAAATTTTCCCGCTATTATTATCAATTAGCAATTCTATGAGGGAAAATATATATACTAGAGGCATTTGATATTTATAAAAAAAGCTAGAAAAAGACATTTTTCGATCCTATGAGGAAAAAATTCTAGAAGCTTTTTTGCTTTTGAATAGAAAATACAAAAAAGCTGAAACACAAGAAGAGGATCAAAATATTATTAGTTTTAATAATAAAAAAATTACTTCAAATAATTTGGACATATTGCTCATGGGCTGCAATAGCGGCACAACTCAAAAAATATTGTTTTGAGTAGTGGGTTTAAAGTTTTCATTGCTAAGGAAAATGCATTAGAAATGCATTAGTTTGATGCCATCTTACGGCTTAATATTGAATTATGAGTTGTGCTAGTATTGCTGCTGTAAAGAATGTGTATTTTCATATTCACATCTGTACTTAGTCCGAAACGTGTGTTTTTTGAGTTGTGCCACTATTGCAGCCCATGAGCGATATGTGCATTAATTTTAAGAAGAAATAAATATACAGTACCACCTCTTTAATCCGAACTAATTGGGGCCGGGAGGACTTTGACTATCAAAACGTTCGGATTGCAGAACATGTTATGCTTTTCACATGTATTGTACATAACAGCAGCTAAAACGTGACTGAAATGGATCATAAGTCTTCTATATATATAAAACGAACTTTTGAGGTTGTGGCTGCGCGCTCTGCAGCAAAATCTACACAACGTACGGTTGCAAAAATTGGCACAAAATTCTATTATAGCCTGATGCTTTGCAAGACGAAGCCGTTTTTTTTTAATTGGGCCTAAAAATTTTTAAATTTAACAATTAAAATATTAATCCCCCAGTATTTTCTTTACTTCGTTCGAATAATTTTAGAATTGAAGTGAAGATAGCTAGGATTTCCGCGCTCCATGGTTGAATGTAATGTAAACGTAAACATGATTTGAGCCATGCATGAGGCGAGTGTGTTTCGCCGGCTGAAGATAGTTTTATTGTTATAAGCAGGGTCATATTCTTTCTGCTGCAATCTATTAAAAGTTGCAATTACCAAAAGTTTACATCAGTAGCAAATAGGTGGCTGATTATGATTCGACATTTCCGAAACTTTTCCGAAATTTTAAAAAAAAAAAAAAAAAACGGTTTTCCGAAAAAATTTTAATGTATTAATTTCAACTTTCTTTTACAATTAGTATCTTTTTTTCTTTCTACCTTCAGACAAGCAAAATATTTTGTACTACTTTCCAGAAAAGTGACGAATATGAGGGGCGGGGGGGGGGGAGGGGGGGGGGTTGCGATCTCCCATGATACACACATTCAAAATAAAATAAGTAAGTTGTTTTTAAATAAAGAATTTAAAAAATAGTTGAGGCATTTATGCATTTTACTTATGTAAATTTATAATGTTTGCTTAATGTTTTGTGATTACTTAAATATCCATTATTATTTCTAAATATACTCACACTTGAATAAATGTGCAGTGTTCACATGATTTTCAAGAATTCGCCATTCATCATTTGAATTAAAAAAGGATAGCATTTACAACAATTTCAAGAATTCATCATTTATCAATATTTTGTCACATTATAAGTGAAAAGTTTTCATATCAACAGTGAATCCCTGATTTAACGTCCTGCCAATCTTAAGTTTTCCAGCAGTTTACGTTTTTTTCATCAGGTCCCTGTTTTTCCGTATCCTAATCGATGCTAAAATATCCCAGATTCTAAGTTTGTTACTTAATTAACTTTCACTAACTTATTCTATCGATAGAGAATTTAATTTTGCTTTTGAACATGTTGACGGGAGCACTGCTTCAGTGACGAATTTGTAGGGGCGGGGGGTTTCAATCTCCAGAGGGGCGTAGCCAGGGTTTTCAGCGCCTGGGGACAACTGAAGACTTTGCGCCTCCCTGTGCCCCTGGGGGCCTAGGGGCTCCCTAATGGAAATTTTAAAAAACTTTTATGCTTCCTAAATGATAAAAATCTAAAAAGCAGCCCTTTTAACTTTCAATTTTAGTAGCGGCCATTCACTTCTAAGGGAAAAATGGAACACTTTGGCTTCGCAAAATTATCTGTCTGATTTCCTACGCACTCCTGTGCTACATTGGTCATTCCCGATATGATTTGCGGTGCTCCCCTTTTTTGTCGACCATATTCACACCTATTCAGTTCATATAATTTTCTTCTTGCATTTAAAAATAAAATTAAATAAATTAACGCTAATTTGGCGCCTCTTGATGCTGTGCCAGGGGAAAGCTGTCCTTCCTTGCCCCCACCTAGCTACGCCTCTGACAATATCCCATGATACGCACATTCGAAATAAAATAATTAAGTTGTTTTTAAATAAAGAGTTTTAAAAATAGTTGAGGCATTTATGCATTTTACTTAATTTTTTTTTTAATTTGTAATGTTTGTTTAATATTTTGTGATTACTTTAATATCCATTATTATTTCTAAATATACTCACACACTTGAATAAATGTGTAGTGTTCACATAATTTTCAAGAATTCGCCATTCATCATTTGTATTAAAAAATAACGTCTCGCCAATCTAAGTTTCCCGCATTTTACGTTTTTTTTTATCAGGTCCCAGTTTTTCCGTATCCTAATTGATGTTAAAATATCCCAGAAACAAAGTTTATTACTGATCGAATTCTCCATATCTTATGTTTTCCCTCGAAAGTGAAAAAAGAAAAATTTTCTAAAATTAGAAATATTTTTTCTTTTGTGCTTTTTTAAAGCTTTAAGCACATTGTTAAAAGTTAATTATTACTGTCTCACGAAATAAATCACAATCGAGGATTGTTTTTGTTTTCAAGAAATTTCAAAAAGGGGTTATTCGAGTTTATCCAGGTGTGAGAAAGTTCGTTCGTTTCCAGTATGGAACTGGAGAAGTTCGTTCTTTTTGCCATTTTATAAACCAACAAAGCTCCAACACTTCGAGTCTAAAGACGATTTCATTAGCATGTCACTATTACATGCTATGTACTTTACTCTTATTGGAGCGAACAGCTTACATATAGTGGACATTTTACAAATAGTGGAAAATATTTTCTTTCCCATAAGGACTAGGGAAAAAACTTGCATTTCAATACTGGAAGATTCTGTAACTTTCAACTCCATGACTAAAAAACAATCCACTATTACAGATTATTTTCAACCTAAATTCCAGAATTCGTAATTAAATGCATTAAAATGGTATGTATTCGAAATTATAGATATTATACTTTTTGAAAGAGTTGAAATCTGCAATTCATCATTTGTAGCATAAAAGGATAACGTTCCCTACCATTTCAAGAATTCATCATTCGTAACAAAATTCAAATCGTTAGTCTATTAGTTTCATTGAAAATGCCTCGCCTACCTATAAAAAAGTGTTGTTTACAGAGTTGAAATCAGAGCCAGAGAGAACTTTCACCACTGAATTAGCCAAGAAACAATACTAGATAAAAAAATACGACTTGAGCGTATTAAAAATATGTATGTCCGTGTCAGAACATCACCCCGATTGCCATTTTTGTGGCATTGAATGCTGTAATAAAAAGGCAATATTCCATGTTCTGCTCATAAGATTCCATGTTCTGCTCTGCAAGTGTCCATTGCACTAACATTAGGAACTGTAGGTAGGATTCCATGATAAGAATAAAATTTTCCTTGCATTTATAGTGTACTAATTTAGTAACAGATTCTTTTTCAGCTTTGAACCATAAAATTTCACTTTTCTGCATTCACATTCACTTTCGAATTTACTTTTGTCAAGAGATGTCTTTAAGCAATGCATATCAGAAATTGATGTGATACTAAAAAGCAAATTTATAGGCAGGATATTCCATTATCTGCTACTAAAAAAATGTCTTTGTATATTGGCGTAACTAAGTGGGGGCGGACCGCCCCAGGTGTCACCCATTCAGGGGTGACAACCAGCCCCGATGGAGAAAAAAATGAACCTTTGAAAGCTCCCTAGAATAAAACAAATACTTAAAAGGGGAGAAAAAAAATATCCAATTTAATTTTCTATTTTTGAGCAAAGTGTTTCCTTTAAAAAATATTCACAATGTTTTTAACCGCTAATCATAACCAGTGCCCTCAACAAATACTTTAAATATTATGAGGCTCATGATGCAAATGGTGTTCTTCTTTTCCAAAACTGCAATTTTTTTAACAAAAAATTATTATATTTCATTAAAACGCATACTGCACGGTTTACATGATTTTTTTTTTTTGGATGGGGAAGGAGTAATCTTTTCCACTCTGTCACACCCATGCTAGCTACGCCACTGCATTCCATACAATTTTCACTATCAACATACTTCCCATATAGCTGCCACTGATTTTTTTTTTTTTTTTATTTCATCAAATTGCTTACATATACATAGTCCAGCATCTCTTCACCTCCGCTTTTGCTTTTCTTAAATAGTCTAAGGATGATCAGTAACTGTTAGATTTTTCAGATGATCTTTATTAAATGGCTTTGTCTGATCAATTATCAATTCCCCATTTAGACTAATTTAGGCAATTAAAATTTCATATTTACAATTATATAAATTCATTTCTCTGATTTGATTTCAAAATGTATGTTTATGTATAAAGCTACTAATACACTTATTTTTTAATTTTTGTATCACAATTTACCCTTTAATTGGTTTAAATAAACATTTATGAAATAACAGTTATATTTCTGAATTCAGACTCAGAAAGAATGCTATCTATCAGAGTCAGAGTAAAAAAAAAAGCTATGTAAAAGTTTTGAAGATGTAATAAAGATAAATATGCCACATGATACAAATATAGATCAATAAATATAGGTTATTAGTGATAGAGTGAAAAAAAATTACACCTAAGTCAAGGTAGATATACATTTGTAGAAAAATACAGGCTGAAATAGGTTTTTATCGGCTCAGAAGTGACTTAAGAGGTCGCCTTCGGTGATTTGCTTGGGACAAAAACAAGTTGCGCCGTAGGCGCCGTTATTTTAACATTGCACGAGCAACGCCGTTGCGGGTACCGCTAGTATAGAATATAAGAACGTTTTGCAGTGTAAAATATTGTTTATTTAATTTCTAATAGTCAACATAGAATAGAAACAGTATTACAGTGGAAATAATTATATCAATAAACAAAAAATACTGTACAGTACTGTACTACTGATGCGTTACTAATGCGCTAATTACTCAAAGTTTTAAAATTTTAAGAAGTCATTCATTTTCTTCTGAACCAGTGATGAAGTACGTTTTTTGGCTGCTAATCTCGAATTTGTTTCTAGACCATCAATTGTTGTAAGCAGCATTCGGATTGCTTTTCATACCAGTTTATAACCGATTCTAATGTAGTGTAAACGTATCAGCATGGGATAGCCACGACACGAATGAAATGCTCTTTATCACTGCTGTCTTCAAATCCGTTTACTTCGGTGACGGTGAAAATAATCTCATCGGATAAGTGGACCCTCGGGGCATCGGATTAAAAATGTTCTATTGTATTTTTATGTTTGACTTATAGTTAGAAATCGATACTTTAACGCAATGCTGAAAACATGAAAGGGGTCCGTGTGCTCTCTTTTTACTGCATGATTATTTAATTCTTAGCAATATTTCAAATTTAATAGACATTTAAATGCGAACACATATTAAATACTAATAATAAATTATTCGTTTGACTTTTATTTCGTGAAGCCAATAGCAGCATCAAATTGTTTTATTTTATGATTATTAATTAAAATACAAATTATCACACCTACTGTGAATTCAAGTTAACTAACTTAATTTCAGAAGGTGTGTTGAGAGCACCAGAAAATATTTGTACCGTCAACTCTTCGAATCACCTTGATGTGATGTTCAGAATTAATTGGCTAATTTGTTGTTTATAGAACACATAACTTATTTTCTGAACATCCACATAGTACGTCTTTTCCTTGACATGATAGCGAGCTTCAAAATAGTTTCCAAAAAAAAGAAAAGAAGTATATGTAGTTGTATGCATATACATATACAATACATACATATAATTATTTTTTTAAAAGTTAAATAGAAAGGAAATATCTCGTATCAATTAGATCTAACTCCGTCAATCCATTTTCAGGGTTGGAAGCCCTCTACGTTTCTGACCGATTGGAAAAGGCTCGCGGGGGAATGTTTGTGATCATGGCAGTTTATAGCAGATTCGGCACCTTACAAACGGACGAATTTCCTTCGGTATGGACCAAGGACATAAGAAGATAGAAGGACATAAAAACTATAAGGCATTATAATGATGCGTACGTTTGGCTCCAAAATACAGTGGTATGAGAAAATAATGTGGAATTGTATTTACAGACAATAACACAGGCACGACAAATTCTCATTCAGCAATAACGTTTGAAAGAAAACACACGGTTTAACCAATCGTTATTATTTTTTAAAATATTTAAATATTAAAATGCCTCAGAATCCAGCTGTTCCCAAACTTTTATTAACCACGAAACACTTAACCACTCACTTTTACTTTGAGGAGCCCCCCTTAGCGTTCCTATTGAAAATCACAAATTTAAGGATCTGGTAAAGGCTCATTTAAAGGCGCTCCCCTTCTCCCACTAGGCGGGAACGAATTTAAAACTACGTATTTTGAATTGTAGATTGTAATATTGTAAAGAGTTAATTTGTGGAAAGGGGCTCCCTTCATATGTCTGTTGCTCCTCTTTGCCCTCTGCCGATCGAAATTAATTTCTACGAATGCTCTTGGATTTAGAAGTTAACTAAAATCCTCAAAACTGGAGATCATTGGTTATCCTTCTGAATTAAATACCTATGCAACTTATTTTTAAGTTATCGGGCTGTCGATGAAAAATAATATTGCAATGGAAAATAAGAAAACAATAGTAACTTATCACATCTGTTACAATTTTAAAACAAGTTCCATTAACTTGACAAATGAAATTGTTTCACTGTATTGTTAATAATAGCTGTAAAGGCAGGAGTTTTTATCTCAGATATTTGAATGCATAGGCAGGCTTGGACTAGTGTCCAATTTAGATCTGAATTCGTGTTTTAGTACGAGTAGGACCCCAAGATCTTGTTTTTTTTTTGTTTCGATATATTTCTCCAAAGGGGAGAAGTAGTAATACAGCTTGCTTACTTAAATACGCGTTTTCGTTTTCTTTAAATTCAAAACAAAAACTCAATAAGTGAAATATTGCAATATAATGAGAATATTTTTTCGAATAAGATGAATTCTAAAAATCTATTAGTGATTCCTACTATTCAGCAAGGGGAGCTTTCTTGTATTAATGACTCAGCTACTTCAAGTTATTACACACCGAGTGCGAGAAGTAAGGCTCAATAACTTGTAACACATATTATACATAAATTTCATCTCTCTGCACTCCTTCTCGTGTAAAGAAAATATGCATAAAGAAAATATACATGACACCCTATTAATCTCAAATGAATTAGAAACACAAACCCTCACTTTCAATTTCATCAAGAGTTAAAAACGCTAATGAAAATTACAAACTCGCGAAACATTGATTTCAAGCAAAATAACGCTTCATTGCACGTATTGCCTCACTTTATATTAGATTAGACATTGTTAGATTCAAATTGTTTTTTATTTTCTTTTATATTGTACTGGACAAACAATCCGACTGACTTAACATATGTATATATGATATGATACTTTGGAAATTTATTAACTGACACCATAAGATTATTATTATTTTGCTTTGACATTTATTTAGTCGATTAAATTTTCTCTTTTATTTTGTCCTTGATATTTCTCCTTCTTTGAATTATAAGTTGTAAAAAATGTATTGTGTATTGTACAAGTATTGTAGGTTGTAGATTTAAGGAGTAGTATTAAAATACGATGAATAAAGACTTTTTAAAAATGCCTTCGAATCTACTTTGAAAGTAGTAGGGAAAAAGACTTTTTATTGATAATGCCAAATAAGCAGTATTAAAAAAAAGTAAGAAAATCGGTTGATAAACAGAGGAGAAAGTTCTAATCAACTGTTTTGTATTTACCTATTTATAGTTAGATTTTGTGTATTATTTCTGATTCAAATCGAGTGTTCCGCATGGCCAGTTTTATTTCCAAGATTGACTTCTTTCTATTTCAAAAAAATTATTGTTTAAGAATGCCCAGATTTTCTCTACATTTTATTTCAGAATGAAAAGGAAAAATACAATGCTAATACACTGTTCAAGAAATGTCATTGAAGCGGTCAGTTGAAAGTATGATTTGAAGCATTGAAAGCGGAAAAATCTAATTTTTAAGTGTAAAATTCATAAACAGGAAACAAATGAGACATGTTTGTGCGCATAAATTTCAAACTTTTTTAAACTATTAAATGTATGCATTTAATAGTTCAAACAAAGTTTTTTGCAATGCCATCATTACCTAACACCAGTTGCTTACTAAACGTACTCTTGGAATCCTTTCGGAGATCTTACAAAAATCAACAATATTCCCTTTTTTTACTCAGTCAATATCATTGAACATAGTTGTCAATTCTTTATCATCAAACGACCAAACGACGTAATAGTCTTTGACTCGCCTCATTAGAGTTTCGGGGTGGTTTAAAGGGGATAAACGAGTCATTTTACGATTTTTACATTAATTTTACATAAGTATCTTAGAGGATCCTTTGAAACAGTTTTCATTTCTTATTTTCTTCCTTCAAATGTATTTTTACTTTCAGAAAGCGCTTAACTACAACTTTCAGATAAATTTTTAAAGTGGATAAATTTTCATCAGCGTGCCTCCGGTTTTTCTGAACATGATTTACTGAAAATAATTTTATGTAATCATTACTTGCCAAAAGAACATCTGAGATCCTTTTGTGGAACCCTAGGATTCCGCGGAACACACTTTGGGAACTGCTGCCTCAGAAAAGCATTACCATTAGGGATTTCTTTCTCACCAAGCGACAATGGCATGTAATTTCACTTTTGAAAACCGAGATATTATCACAGTCTTTCGAAGTACTAACCCAAAGAAGGTATCAGGCTGTTTTATGCTATCACAATATTAACAACTGGTTTAATATACATGGCAAATATTTCTCATGCTCAGTAACTTAAAATTTTTTAAAGAAAATTACGTATGTTACGGGAAACTCTCAGCGGACCGCATGTTGCGTGCAGCCCGCTGTATGAGTATTGTTAGTTTATATTATTCACGGCACATTCGTAATTGTATAAACTGCATTAAGAAGTATTTTAAGCTTTGAAAAAATTTTGTAGATCTACAAATGATGAAGATACTGGTGTTTGGGGTGAAGGAATTTGCAGAAGAGTTAACTCCCATAATTGTATCACAAAACTCGCTCGGAAGTCAAAATTTAGCCATTTATTTGTTCCTTCAGTATTTCCAAAACTATAAGAAAAGAAAATCAATAAGAAAAGAGAACTCATTCTGAATTAGAGTATTTGTCTATGACAGGTTTAGTAGTCAGAACAGTGCTGGATACAGAAACCGGCCAACCGGTGGGTAGGTCATATTTAGCTCCGAAAACTCCGATGAGTGATCCGGTCTGGGGAGTGAATTTAATGCTTATCATCTCCATATTTGAATGTACCACTACTACAAAACTTCTACTGTAAATGACATTCATTACTGGAGAAATTCACATTCAATAATAATTTAAATTTATCAATTAGAAGAATATTCAAATGATTTCAATGTTCGTTCAGAAGGAGTAAAATAATACATAGGAGGGGAAATGCTAATAAGAGATTCATATTAATTATAAAAAACAATAGTTTAAAAACAAGATTTTCATAAATATTAGACAATGTTTTAATCAATCCAATACATGAATATTTGAATGCAATACAAGGACCAAGAGCATTTTAGACATAAAACATAAGAGTACATAGAGACATTTAGGCATAAAACATAATAATGTGTTATCACATTTATTTTATACATTGTTATAAAAACAGTAATTATGATGTATTAACGTCAGTTTTTCTGATAAAATTACATTATATGCTTTTTCATGAGTATTGTCTACTTCCAAGAGCAAATGCTCAGTTTTATGGACAAGTATGTTTCATGTTTAAATATAAAAACAATTTTTTTAAAGTCCATAAATTAAAGATATCTACTTTTGTCACTTTTAAAATTTCTGGATAAAACTTTCAAGTAAGACCACATCCCTAGCTACATTTAAATTGATTTTTAAAATATAAAAAATAAAATTGGTTTATGCATCGTAAACACCGAAAATTACAAAAACTATAAAGAAAATAGTTTTTATGGATCATTCGCAAATGATGTCACGCTTCCAGGGGGGGAGGGGGTTCGTGAAATTATGACTGGGGGAGGGGAGGGGTAACAAGAAATGTAGCATCATGCATTGTGCAGCATAGCGTGACATGGGGAGGGGAGGCATAAAATTCATACATTATAAAACATCTATTCCTCTTTTCGATTTTAGCAACTCTATCTGTTGCGCCATTTTATTTAGTAGGTCGAGAACGGAGCTGGATAGGCGAGAATAGACAAAAGTTAACACGTGCAGTTAAAAAAAGGGGGTAAAAGCAACCCTCAGTAAAAAGTTCCCACTAAAATTACCCCACCAATTTTTCCTGCTTTGCAAAACGACGCTGGTCCAGGATCGGGTTTTCAGCGCTACCCCCAAGGAAGCGTTATCATGTTAATCCTCCCTTGGGAGCTTGACCCCTTTCCCTGACCCCCACTGCATGCCAAAACGGATACCACGAAAAGATTTATAGCTGTCCATTGAGAGACATAGTGATTGACGCTGTCCATCACAAGATTAGGCCAATTACCAGCGCAAAGAGATTGAATAAGACACTCCCACATTGTTGCCACTATTTCGGAGATTTTGTCAGCGCTGAGTTTCCGATTTGGTAGTGAAGAGCCTTAAGGCTCTTCGCTACCAAACGAGAAAAGCTACGACGGGAAGATCCTTGAAGTTTTGGCAACGCTGTGGGAGTGTCTAACACGAACTCTTAGCACGGCTAATTGGTCTAATTTCTTTTGGAGGGGGGCTGATCGGTGTTTACTACCTATGACGTAGCTAGAGGAGAAGAAACCACAAGGCTTCCCGCTCTGTGCTCTGTCCAGGGGCACAGCTACAACGTAAAGAACTAACTCGAAGGTTGGATGGGGATGACTTTCCCTCCCTTTCTTTTTGTCCGTCTCCCCCCCCCCCCCTATCTCCATTTACAGAACAGTCTCGTAATAAAAGTCTTGACTATCCAAAGCAGGGAAGATCTTTAAAATGTGTTCCCTGTTGACATGTGCGTTTTTATTTATTTACATATATATTTTGTTTATTTATTCGTAATTTCCTTGCGTTATGGACAGAGTACAGCGCAATTATTTTTTCCCCTTCCATTTCTTATTATTTTTTTTTTTTTGTTTTGTTTTGTTTTTCAATCTGTTTTTAGAATCAGCAGCTCAGAAGTAAGCAGTTTTAATTATAATTTAACTCGTTACAGATCAAATATAAAATGCTGTAAACATCTCCCACCATTCGAGGTTGGGAGGAGCAAACGGCATAAAAAATTAAGCATATAAAAAAAGCATATTGAGATATATTGTTTATTTTAATACCAAGGTGCTTAATAGTTCATAAAAATGAGTTAAATGTAATCGGGGAGTGGGAGGACCAATGGGACTGGTTCTCCTCTAGAAAGCACCTGATATCTGGTAATCCGACAGTATTTTAAACATCCGAAATTCAATCTTATCACAACGCGAATGATCCGGATGTTCGGTATGTCAGATTTCCTTTTAAAATTGAACTAATCAGCATGTTTTGAAAATATATGTAAATTAAACTTACAACGTATTTGGAAGTTATGGGATGTACGGATCCGTAAGCAGTGTCTCGAATCCTAAACCTTGGTCCCTTCACCCCGCCCCCCCCAGCTCCCTTTCTTCCCTCCCACCAAAACCAAAAGTGCACCACCTAACAAGGATTTTTCTTTAGTGGTACCTGTCAGGTAAGAAGAAACAAGCTAGGGTGTAAGAGAACACGCGGTAGCAGAAGTTTGATCCACGAACAAATAGTACGGTTCTGATAAGATGACGCCAACACAGAGTTCCTTTTTTCTTGGGAAAAAAAACAGTAATAATAGGAAGGATTTTTGAAATGGCTCAGAGCTAATAACAAGCTTAGTACGCTATTTATTAGCAAGGCAAATTTCGGCACACGTATAATAGCAAAAAAAAATATATCTACTGTCGCATTTCGAAATGCGGAAACTAAGAAAACAGTTGGGGCTTAAAAAAATATATAAATGTTATTTTTAAAAATACGAATAACTGTTCATAAAAATATCAGAGAAAATATATGCTGTTATCAATTACTAAAGTACAGTTACCTTTTATGATCTTGAATTATAAAAAAAAAAAAAAAAACCATATGAAAACATCAAATAATACAAATTGCTAATTTCATGTCGACCCCACCGAAATAGCAACAAGGAATTAAAAAATATTAAAAGTCCAAGTCATACCATAGATATCTTGATTCCGAGCACAAACAAATGAACATTATAAAAAGTTCAAAAAATACTAGCGGCAGCAAAAACTTCATCATGAGCAGCAGTGTTCTTCCAAGCTTTGTGGATGACTGAAATACAACTGAACTTCAAATAATACTAAATGCTGACTTTATATGAAGCACACAACAAAAAGTACAAATTATTATAACTAGTTGTAAAAATTCCGTAAATGGTAAAGTGGAAAGCATATTTGTTTCAGAACTGCAGGTGCATAAAAACATATCGAAGTTCAAATGATAAAAAACGTTGAAACTTCGTGAGCCAATGAATGACGAGGCATTTGTTCTCTGGGAAGAACAAATGAATTATACGAAAAGTTCAAATAATGAGATTCGTTGTAAACTTTCCGTGAATGGTAAAGGGAACAGGAGATTGGTCTCAGAAAAGCAGGTGAATTTTAAAACACCCAAGTTGAAATAATAAAAAGCGTTGAAAGTTCGTCAGTCAACGAATGACGAGGCATTTGTTCTCTGGGAAGAACAAATGAATTATACGAGAAGTTCAATTAATGAGATCACTGGTTTCACATCGAGCGCACAGGAATGAACAATAGGAAGCGCTCAAATAGTAATATTGGCAGCAAAAACTCCATCGTGAATATCAGTGCTTTTCAAAGTATTTCGGATGATTGAAATACAGATGAATTTCAAATAATACTAATTGATAATTTCATATCATACTCATGTACGAATATTTCGAAAAGTTCAAATCACTGTAAATCGCTGTAAAAATTCCGCAAATGGTAAAGGGAACAGCAGATTGGTCTCAGAAAAGCAGGTGAATTTTAAAATATCCAAGTCAAAATGAGAAAAAAAGTTCAAAGTTCGTGAGTCAAGGAATGACGAGGCATTTGTTCTCTGGGAAGAACAAATGAATTATACGAAAAGTTCAAATAATGAGATTACTGGTTTCACATCGAGCGCACAGGAATGAACAATAGGAAGTGCTCAAATAGTAATATTGGCAGCAAAAACTCCATCATGAATATCAGTGCTTTTCCAAGTGTTGCGGATGATTGAAATGCAGATGGATTTCAAATAATACTAATTGATAATTTCATATTACACAGGGATGCACATTTCAAAAAGTTCATATCACTATAATTCGTTGTAAAATTTCCGTGAATGGTAAAGGGAACAGCAGATTGGTCTCAGAAAAGCAGGTGAATTTTAAAATATCCAAGTTGAAATGATAAAAAACGTTGAAAAATCGTCAGTCAACGAATGACGAGGCATTTGTTCTCTGGGAAAAATAAATAAACTATAAGAAAAGTTCAAATAATGAGACTACTGTTTTCACATCGAGCGCACAGGAATGAACAATAGGAAGCGTTTGAATTGTAATATTGGCATCAAAAACTCCATCATGAATATCAGTGCTTTTCCAAGTATTGCGGATGATTGAAATGCAGATGAATTTAAAATAATAGTAATTGATAATTTCATATCACACAGGGATGCACATTTCGAAAAGTTCATATCACTGTAATTCGTTGTAAAATTTCCATGATTGGTAAAGGGAACAGCTGATTGGTCTCAGAAAAGCAGGTGAATTTTAAAATATTCAAGTTGAAATGATAAAAAACGTTGAATGATCGTCAGTCAACGAATGGCGAGGCATTTTTATTTATTATAGATTTTGTTTCATTTATTAAAATGGTTAAATAAAAAAATTATTATTGTTACCCCTAAATGGGCAACGTTGTTCTTAAACTTGTTTAAAACCTTTTAGTGAAATTATTATACTTTAATAAATTTTATACATTTATAAATAAAAATAAAATAAACTATTTTAATAAATTTTACTACTTGAGTGCTATTTTATGATTATAATGCATACCTTTTTATTTATTATAGATTTTGTTTCATTTATTAAAATGGTTATATAAAAAAATTATTATTGTTACCCCTAAATGGGCAGCGTTGTTCTTAAACAACATGTCAAATTTTCTCGAATTCTACTTTTCCAAATTAAATAGGAATTTTTTTAGTATTTTTTCCACTTATAACTAGCACAATCACACACACACACAAAAAAAAAAAAGCGCAGTGTAGGGTTAATTATTCACTTATTCATTCAATCATCCATTCATTCGTCTATTTATTCAATCATTATTCACAAACGTCCCTGAAAATCCAGATCTGAAAGTTTCATGAAAGAGTAGGGTCATTTAGTTATGGATGAACTTCTTGTCTGAACATATTTTATGTCCTAAGCTCGTCTCGATAAAACTTCTTCGAAGCAAATCCGTATGTTACATCAGGATTAATGTAGGATTCAAATTTTCCGATAGGTTCTATAATGCTAAATATTTTTGAACTGTTCAAAATGGAATCAAAATTGCTCAAATCAAAAAACAAAATGCGAATTATTGGACATTGAACAATATTTTCTGTCATATAATTTAATTTTGAAGTCACACAATCAAATTTAGGCAATCAATAAAAGGTAAGATTGTATAAACTTAGTTACACAGAATTTGCTTAAACAGCAATTAATTTTAGATACTAGCAAAGTACTCTAATTCATTACATTTTTATTAAAAATAGAGAAGTCCTTAAAGTGGAATAACTCATTAAAAAAATTAGTATTGGATAGTAGTATTAATTGGATTAGTATTAGATATAAAAATTAAAATAAAATAAAAACAAGAAATAGTTGTAACAAATAAGTAAATAATAAACAATTCTGATTTTTGTATTCAAATATTATAAAAGCTTGCTAGTAGTAAAACACGAACCACTTTAAATCTGTAACTCAGTCAGAACTATTGCTAAACGTAGTTTACATTGTCAAAGCGATTTTCTTCAGTACAGAAAATAGAATGCAGCGCTAATAGCTTCAAAAAGTTCCTATATCCAAAACGTGGGCCTGCCTGAAATGAAACGGTTCTGCTCATGAAGTGACAAAGAACGGCTATTAGCAAAAAGTGCGGAGAGCCCATGTGATTGATTACTTGTCATCTTGGGCAGAGGGGAGAAAAAAATGGTCAATCAAGTAGGCGGGACAAGGTGTTAGGCGTGGATTTTCACAAATTTTAACAATTTTTCTAAAACAACACTTCGTAGAATACAAATAATTCGTGAACAAATTATCCTAGAGATAAATATAAAATATGCTTTTAAAGAGAAATATTCAAACTACATTTTTTCGTTTTTCTGAATCGTCCTCCAAACTTTCCAAAATCAGTATTTAAAATTTCAAAATCTCATAAAAAAATTTTAAAACTTGCGACTGAAAAACTAAAGACTGGGAAATGTACATCCAGGCCATCACTCTCGTTTAAAACAAACCGCATTAAAATATTCAAATAACTTCTTGTGTTATTTGTCTTCTACGTTGAAGATTTTCCCGTAGAGAAAGCATTAGGAGCGAAATCCAAGATGGACGGTAGCGAAGAGCCTTAAGGCGACGGTGGACGTTAGTTTTCGAAAAATCGGCCAAAGAAAAAAATCTATTTTTTTTTCAAGCATATTTTCATTGCTGTGGACCTGATTTTCATTGTGGCACAAAAAAAAGAAGGATTTATGCATAAATTTGAGCTAACTTTAAGGGTTAAAGTTTGAAAGTGGGCGTTTCCCGAGCTTGACTGGCCCTTTAAACATGTAAACATAAGCACATGTCGTTTTATCTGAGGCTGCATCTGATCCTTACATACCGTTTTTAGGAAGAAGAACGCACTGTGATGAGAAAAAAGCACTTCTACTTCAACTGCTAACGTTCTGTTTACATTTGTTTCTCTTGAAAACGTGCTTAATTTGTCTCTTGAATTAACAAAAAAAACAGTTCTTTTCAGAACTAAAACCCCTATAATAAGCAAATTTTCTGCTCTTGCAAAGATTTTGTTATATATTGTAAGCCTTATTGCATAAGTATGGATAGATTGAGTGGTAGATGGCGTACCCAATTTCCCTGCTAAATTATTGCTGAAATTCGTCTCAGCCACTGGTCTGTTTCAGACTCATTAACTTGGGGTTGTTAGTACAATAGACCTGAGGTCGCAGTGCTAGTGCTCCTTAGAGCCACCCCCTAAACAATTCATTCATTCATTCATCGGATTTGAAAATTACGGAGAAAATGTGGCTCTTTCGAAAGAAGAGTATTAATCACGTCGCCAAAAGACTCGGAACAGCTCTGCGTAATAAAGTTGACGAATGGCGGAATAAAAAAAGTATGTCTTGGAGGAAGAAAAGATGGTAGTTTGAAGCGAGCCACTATAAAAGCTTTAACTAATTTCTACAGGAAGGCAATTACGGACAATGCTCCAGATGTCGCCAAAATGAAAAATGCAGTTTATGCTACGCTTTTTCATTGCTCTTACATGGACGCCAAACCTAAACATTTCAAATGTCCGCCAGGAACAACGTCTTGGTGTTTCTACCAACGAGCGATTGCGAGTAAAGTGAAACCAGCCAGCCATTCATCAATGAAGACTAAACTTAGTGAGGATGTTGTGTCCAAATTACTGCCTGTCTATCAATGACTAGCAAGTGATGTGCTTTTATCTCGTTGTGTTTCAGCTAATACGCAAAATGCCAATGAATATGTTCACAGCCTCATATGGAAAACAGCCTCTAAAGAGGTGTTTATTTCGAAAAAAAGTCAGGAACTTATTATTGTGTCTTCAATTAGCGAATATAATTTTGGCTGTTTGAAGACATTAGAGCTTTTTGACAGATCAGCCAATGAACTCTCCGTTTCAATTTCTGAAAAGCGGGATTGTCGTCGAAACTATCAGTGTAGAAAAAGAAAATCAGAGTCATATAATGTGAAAAGAAGTCTGAAAAGAGTAAAAAGTGTCATAAAAGACAAAAAATGTGTAAAAAAAGAAGGTATTTCCTATACTCCTGGAGGATTTTGAAAACTTTATGTTAATTATCAACACTTATTGCTAAAAAGTGTTGCCCCCCCCCCCCCTCATTGCAATCTAAAATAGTGTTTTGTTACCTAAACTAAAGCTGAAAATAATAGAAGGAATAATAATTATACTAAAATGTCATTACATTCTTACCAATAGATTTCTAAGTTTGGTTTTTGTAAATAAAGTCTATTTTCAGTTTTCGGTGGTACTGTCAATGTTCACATGTTTAAACATATATTTGTGCTAAAATAGTGTCAACTCCCTTTGAAAATAGTAGTTATTAGTTTGTTTATGCAAATGTTACTTTTACAAGACATTTGTTGAGAAAGTTTTCAAAGTAAGTGCCATTACATTCTTAAAATGCATTTTTCTCGAAATTAAATTTTTCGGGTTTTTGAGATTTCAAAATGTTCCTTGCGTCTCAATTTTTCCTCGATAAGGCTGAAAATTGGTGATTTACTAGTTTTTATATAGCTAAATCAAATTTAGTATCCATTTTGTGTTTGGAATATATTAAGTAATTTAAAAACATTAATAATGTTAAAACATTAATAATGTTAAAAAAATGCGAAATTTCGCGAAAAAATTAGTAATAACTAACAAAAAAAAATATTTAAATAATTTACTGACGGATTCTTAAATAAATACTAAGTTTTGTTCATATTGTTGCATTTTTTCATTATAAATCAATTTCAGCCAAAAAAATCAAAAATTGTGACGCAATGAGCATTTTGAAATTTCGCTAAAAATTTATTAAATTTTTAAAATTTTAAAAATGAAATTTCAAAATTTTTTAAAAATTTTCTATTTATTTATTGAGTTATATGCAAGTACAAGAAATTTATAAATATTTCATGAAAAAATAAAAAAGTTTCATTCGAAGGTCCACCGTCCCCTTAAGGCTGCTCTTCAGTCAGAGTTTCAAATCTTCGAAACCAATGTTAACCTACGGGAAAAGTTGGACTAAGTTTTAGAAAGTTCCTTTGAAGTTTTCGAGTCCGGAATTTTTTTGAGTATTTTCAAGCCTATATCTCGGTCTTGTAGTTTTTACATTTTAAAAATATCACTTACCGTATTTTTAAAAAATCGTTAAAAAATGAATTTTAGAAAAAACGTGGTACTGTTAGACGTTTCGCTCTATAAAATATTTTCAAAGCATGTTACCGAAATTTTAAAAACAACAAGACCAGCAAAACATTTCCAGCTTTCTTTTGAACTTTTGTTTGAAATAATACGAACATTTTTAAAGACAAAAAAATCCGTCCAAAGTTTGAAAATATTTCCAAAAAAAGCTCGAAATTCCTATAAGCCACGCCTCCCACCGCTTCCCATGCAAGGGGGCATGATTTACGAGGTCGATTAGCTTAATGACTCTCACTCCGGGAAGCGTTGCTGTTTCGGATTCGGACAATGGCGAAAGTGTAGTCCCTCTTCAGACCCTTAAACCGGCCAGACACAGAAGACAGACCACATGTTTTTTTCGAAAGGGAAGAAAATTGAGACAAGTCTGCCTTTTCCACCAATGTTTTATTTCCTGTTCCCACGGTACTATAAAAATATTTATACGAATTTCACGTTTGTACAATTGGGGGAAAAAAACATATTTTAAAAATGTAAGCTTGAAAACATTACTGCTCTTTAATTAGTAAATCAAATGAGAAATTATTTAATGTAAGTAATTATTCATTTGTAGGTTATTGATTTAATTTTCTTCTACACAATCCATAATTCTTTTCTTCAAAAACTTTCTGAAGAGAAAAGCGTTGCCTTTACTTCCCCCCCCCCCCCCCCCCTCTTAAAGACAACTGTGTATGCCCCAGATAAAACTAACTAAATTGAGCAAGATAGAGTTTTTTTGATTTTTACTAAAGGAATAAAGGAATGATAAACTTTAAATGTTTTCCTAAATTAAAAAGAGATTTTTGAGAAAATGAATGTAATTTCAAAATTTTATATTGGCCTCTTTCTGAATGTAATGTTTCAATAATTTGTGTTTTAGGAACCGAAAAAAAAATAAATATTGATTAAATAAACCAACATCTTCCAGTGGAGCTGGAATTTTGAAAAACAAAATTACATATAAAGGTCGACAGCTGGGGGGGGGGGGGGGGGGAATACTAACAACCTCCTTTCTTTCTTTTATTTCCTTTTTTTTAATGATTTTTTTTATGCCATTCATAATATTTATTAGCCTTTTCTTTCATAAGATTTTTCCATCTTTCGATATCTTTTACTTCTTCTTATCCTACTTTTCCGTAAAAGTAAAAAAAAAAACAACTTAAGATGGCTAATGTGTCATATCACAAGAATATCGTTAAAAATAGGAAAAAGTCATATACAAGTGAAGTAAATAAATACACATTGTTTTTTTTTTTTTTTTTTTTTTTTTTTTTTTTTTTTTTTTTTTTTTTTTTTTTTTTTTTTTTTTTTTTTTTTTTTTTTTTTTTTTTTTTTTTTTTTTTTTTTTTTTTTTTTTTTTTTTTTTTTTTTTTTTTTTTTTTTTTTTTTTTTTTTTTTTTTTTTTTTTTTTTTTTTTTTTTTTTTTTTTTTTTTTTTTTTTTTTTTTTTTTTTTTTTTTTTTTTTTTTTTTTTTTTTTTTTTTTTTTTTTTTTTTTTTTTTTTTTTTTTTTTTTTTTTTTTTTTTTTTTTTTTTTTTTTTTTTTTTTTTTTTTTTTTTTTTTTTTTTTTTTTTTTTTTTTTTTTTTTTTTTTTTTTTTTTTTTTTTTTTTTTTTTTTTTTTTTTTTTTTTTTTTTTTTTTTTTTTTTTTTTTTTTTTTTTTTTTTTTTTTTTTTTTTTTTTTTTTTTTTTTTTTTTCCTGGAATGAATTGTGTGCGAATAGCGAGGTTCCACTGTACAGTACACTTCCTCGGGGAATGTCGAAAAGCATGGGACATTGTTAAGAAAACAAACCACATGTTTCTTTTCCTGAATCGCAAAAATTATTTTCTTCACAGTTCACATGACTAAACTAAATAAAGTGGAACCTCGGTAGCTCGACGCGCAAATAAGTCTATACTAACCCTTGGTAAGTCGACATTTCCCTCCCCTAATGGTTAGTCCAATGCTAATTTCAATGGGCGAAAAACTCTCTAACTTGACACACAATTTTCAGAAACCCCTGTAAGTTGACCTCCATTTTGTATTCTTATTAACTTTTTCCTCCGGTATTTTTTCACGGTGCACAATTCTGGGAATTTTACAGCATGGAAGGGGGGGGGGGGAATTACAGCAAATGAATTCTTTTCTGGAAAGTGTTCCTAGAAAATTTCCTTATTCTCCTTGTACCTTTCTACGAACACGAGAAAAAAGTTAATTGCAAATTAGCAAGCCTAATAGTGCTGGGGAATTTATGTTTTCTCTTCAGAGGGAAAAGCAAACAAAAAGTATGGATTTTTTTCTCATGAGGTATTCTGATTTAATGTTTATATATTTATTTATTTGTAATGTATAACTTTTCAAAATAATAATAGATAAATAATAAACAAGAATAATTTCGTACACTGGAATTGGCTCTTATAACTTGAATGGCAAGTAAATAACAATACAGACCAATATCAGCAATTGAAGTTACGGAATCTCGGTAACTTGACACCTGCTTATCTCTACGGCCCGCGACTTTTTTAACCTTTTCAGTTTAGCCCGCAGCTTTCCAAAGGCTGCCCATTCCTGGTTATGCAATTTTTTGCTGTGTGGCACTACGAAATAATATCTTATCATTAGCTAAAGAATAAAAACGGTTTGGTTGTTTCTCATCCATACGCTTACTTCTTTGCATTGCAACACTGGCTCCTTGTAACTCTGAAACACGTGTCCGCAATTTTTGATTATGTTGACGTTTTATTCTTTAGTTTCGCAGCTCAAATGTAGACTAATTATTTCTCTACATTAAATTTATGCATGCGAACTCGCGTCATTAAAGAAAAAAAAAACTATGTCTCTTATGCAAAATTTCTGAATATGATTTAAGTCAGGGGTTCCCAACTTTTTTTCTTCCTGGCGAAGCCCTTCTAAAACTCGGAAAGAAAATGGCAAATCCCTTTGGTAGTCCTTAGTAAACAAGTAAGAAAACAATAAAATTTGCTTGCACATTCATTCTTCAAGCTTCACAACAGTTCATAACAAGCAATGAAACACAATTCTAAAACATCTAAATGGAAATAAAAACTAACATAATAGCTACAATAATAATAATAATATTAGTAGTACAAGCATTTTAAAAATTAATTACTTATTTTTATTATTTGTTCTTTTTGCATAATTAATAGTAGCAGTAAACATACGAATTTTCAAAAGCTCTGTTTTTAATAATTATTTCCTCGATACTGTGAAAAAGTTGTGGAATAGTGGAATGACACCAGAAATATAAGTAAAAAAAATCAGAATCAATCAATAAATATCTTAGGGTGCCATTCTCACGTTGAAATATACAAAATTTGCAACAGTTATGGAAATTTACAGAAATATTGGGAAATTTACATGTTTTCAAATTTTCATTGCGATAGAGCAGGAAAGTTGGAATAAAGTATTATTAAAATGTGAGTACAAAATTTGAAATTAAAATATCTTCCTTCACACTAGCATGGAAAAAGAGAAATGGTAGTAGAAACATACCTCTAAAATTAATATAGATCAATTAATACCTTTTGATCAATAAACCACTTCACGATCCAAATTTTCAAATTTACGCAATGCAGAAATAAGTGCATTTCAAATTTTATGCGTATAGTTCCTATGCCCCACAACTTTTCTGTATTATCGGGAAAAACAATTTTATACAAAAAAAAATCATTTTTAATCTCCGTTCTAATATGTATGACCATTTTAAATTTTGTTTTTTGTTTTACGTTAGCAATTAAAAATCCAGCTATTCCAATATTATATTCACGATTTGAAATTTTTCCCCTGAAAAAAAAAAATCAACCATTTCCATTGATTGGGTTTGAGCCTTAAAATTCCCTAGTTAGCATGGGAATTAATTAATTTGAAAATTGTTTTGATTTCATCTGTCATTTTTTGCTCTTTTCACCGCAGAAAAAAAACTCTCCAAAATAATAATAATAATTACGTTTTCTGATGGGCATGTGAACCCGAATTGTTCATTTTCTCCGTCAGATTACTAATCACTACAATATGGATGCCTTTTCTTTCAAATGGTAAATTTTTTCTTGAATTTTGAAGGTTAATATGACGGGATCTCAATATGCATTAAATTTAACATTGATTTTAGACTTTGAGTCACCATATGATTTATTTTTTCATTATTATTATTTTTGTTGTTGTTAATATTTTTTTTAACGAAAATGAGAGAAATCCATTCGTGATGCATGAAAAATTTCAGAATTTAAAAGTTATTGTCTCATTTTTTAACTGTATGTTACATTCCTGCAAATTTGTATTTTGTAATGAAATTTATCTCAACGAATCTTTTTATTTCGCACATCCAGGAAAACACAAAACAAACAAACATGACAAGGAAAAGAACTATGTAGAATTCATTTCAGAAGATAATTCCATACATTACAGGTTTTGCATTTGAATAACTGAATTTGTCACTAAATCTTCTTGTCATTTTTTTGTGCATGTACATTATTTTCAGATTATTCACTGTTAATCATGTACTTCCGTCTTCAAGTTTTAAAAGGTATATTGAAACATTTTTTGAAGTATATACTCCGGAAACTGTTTTTAAATGCGCTATAGATGGACTTCCTTTATTTACTTCTTATTATTTTAACCAGATGTACTTATCTCCTTTTGCGTAAATTATATCCTTCAGGAAAACCGTTGTCATTTTGAGTTGCATCGCATATTGAATCTTTATTGGCTATACCAGGGGTCGGCAAGCTTTTGAGTTGAAAGAGTCAAAAATTACAATTTACAATATTTCTAAGTTTTTAAAGAGCCGCAATTTTTTTTGCCAACAATGAATAGCACTTGCATAAATCAAGTTTCTTGATAAAAAAACTAATCTATTTATTCATAAGAAAAAATATCTATTTATTCATATATAAGTAGTGTTTTTGCAACAAATTAGATAATATATACATGGCATTATTAGATAATTATATATTATTTAAGTAAAAAATTAAAACAATTAAACATTTACTTGGAACACTATAACTTTTACTTCAATAACAAACAATTGAACAAACAAATTAAATGGGAGCGATGACTTTGCATGGTTATTCAATTAGAAACAAATTCAGAACAATTTTTAAATGTCTTTTTTTATATAAAATAAATAATATTTGCCTATGGAACTAAAAAGCCGCAGCTTCACATCCAAAGAGCCGCATGTGGCCAGCGAGCCGCAGGTTGCCGACCCGTGGGCTGTACCCATTTCTGTTCTATACTGCTTCAGTTTGAAGTGCGATCTTCCGCGCTCCTCCGTTTTTATTTACTGGATAATAAATACAGGCAAGCTCGCACAGAAGAAATGATGCAAATGCGCGTCTCAAGCCCCTCCCCCCCTTTGTCGATGTGCCCCGTCTGTTCCCTATTTGCAGTTTTAAAATTGGCAGCCCTGACCTCAACCTGTAACCATACAAACTTGATCTCAATTCAACAAGCCTTGGTAAAAAGCTGTCGCCCTGCAAGGTCTTCTAATGGTGTTTTTGTGCATTCAGTCATAGGAGAAAACCAGGAAAACTTACAACTGACTTCTCGATAAGTATTAAATAGAAATTATCACAGCAACCACCTCAGCTCGCTTATCGAAGCAACGTTTGCATTGCCAGGATAAGAAATTGGGACTTCTGGTTTCGAGGAATATCGCCGTCCCAGTAGTCAGGCTGCCATTTTGAAAGTTTTCGAATACCTTTTGCGCAGGGAACTGAAGCAGAGTTATTAATATTATTATCATTATTATTATTATTATTTATGTTAATTTATTTTTTTGAGTTGCAATGCTACAGCTCCCCTCCGAGTCTTACGTTATAGTTTCAAGTCCACTCCAGCTCCATTCACTGCTCTGAATAGTTTTCAATGGCAAATACAATATTTATCGCTTTCGTTTATTCAGTGTATTACGGAAAAAATTTAAAAGTCGTTTAAAACCTAATATTTCAATAAATATTTAATGTTTTGTACATAATGAAGGAAAAAAGTAATAAATAAATGCACTTGGAAAAAAGGCCACTGTTTCAAAACTGTCATTGCCAACCATTTGTTTATTTTCTTTCTTTTTTTTAAGTTCTTTTTTTCCCTTTCTTCCCTGCCTTCTTTTTCTTCTTTTTTTTTTTTGGTGCATTGTAATTGCCACACACTTTTGCAACAGCGAAAGTATGTTATGCACATCCCCAGCTTCAAGTTCGTGATTTAATTTTGCTGAGTAATATATATTTTACAACAGCTAATACTTATCATCAAAATACATACGTAGATACTCATAGGTGTGCGTGCGGGGACTTAGAGATACCATTGTACCCCAATTAGCAAATAAAAATGAAAGCTAATTACAAAACTGGCAAACTCTTTCACGTTTGTATTCAATAGATATACTTCTTTGCGTTTAATTTGTCATAAGTTTCCTTGGAGATGCACCTGGAACCCCCATCTTATGGGCATGGGTGTATTTTGATACCCCCTTTAACACAGTAGCGTCCCCTCCCCTTGCTAAAGCTCGGCGCACGCTTATATAAACACATATTACTTGACTACATATTGAAGTGCCAATGAAGCGGAACTACACAGAAAGTAAAGAACCATTGAAAACGTTCTTTTGTCAGAGAAAAAGAAAACCAGGATGTTTTATTCGCAAAATGATTCGGGAATTTTATTTTAAATGACAGAAATACAAAGGAAAGAAATAAAATGAATGTGATGGTCTCATCATATTGATCAAGTATTCAATATGCAATAATTAGCAAAACATAATTGAAGAAGTGTATATAAATAAAATAAAATGCAAAATAACTAAATAAATTATATAAAATAAGGAAAGAAACGCAAACATTCACATTTAGTTTTAGAAAAAAAAAAGAGTAGTGGAGCTTAACAAATCTTCATTTGCTACTCCTGTTTCGAGCAAAACTCGTTGCTTAGGTTACCTCTTTTCTTATTTATTCATTTATTTTTAATCATACTAACGTAAAAATTTCTGCTCTTAAATTAAGCTTTATACAAGAGACGAATTAGCGCTCTTTATGTAACAATAACTGAGAACAGCATTCAGCAAGTTTTCGCTAAATAATTTTAAAAAAAATTTTTTTTTTTCTGAATATCAAACAATTTATCGCAAATTTTGATTGATCAATTTGTACTAAATAAGGTCTAGAAGCAAGTTCTCAGAAAGACAAACCTTTGTTTTAAAAGTACCGTTTACATTTTAATTTTTAAAGCACTAAATATACAATTTACATGCAATTCGGGAGAACGAAACGGGAAAAGTTGGACTAAGTTTTAGAAAGTTCCTTTGAAGTTTTGGAGTCCGGAATTTTTTTGAGTATTTATCAAGCCTATATCTCGGTCTTGTAGTTTTTAATTTTTTAAAATATCACTTACCGTATTTTTGAAAAATCGTTAAAAAATGAATTTTGGAAAAATACGTGGTACTGTTAGACGTTTCGCTCTATAACATATTTTCAAAGCATGCTACCGAAATTTTAAAAATAGCAATTTCCAGTTGTTTTTTTCTTTGAACCTATGTTTGAAATAATACGAGCATTTTTAAAACAAAAATATCCGCCCAAAGTTTGAAAATATTTATAAAAAAAGCTCAAAAATCCTTTTAGCCACGCCTCCCGTGGAATCGAAAGTACTAACAAGCAGGGGAACATGATTTAGGATCTCAATTAGTGTAACTTAACAATAATCAGGGTAGAGGAGTAAAATAATTACTTTAAATACGGTTTTTATAATAGGTAAGCAAATTTTTAAACTTTACCTTATTATTTATCCATAGTATGAAAAAAAAAACGGTCATTGTTGGCTGTAAACTTTTGGATTTTATATACACCATGTAAAACATGGCGTTTGACGAGACTAGTGCACAAATGGCAAGAAATGTTGTTGAGACAAATCGTAATATTAGATCACTACAGCTGATTTTCTAACGTTTGGTGATCGTTATAAACGTTTGAAAATGCATAAATGACATAGGGCTTCAGTTGGGACCATTCGGAAGGTTTGTTACTACCGGGGGATTGTTATATCCCGAATTCGCTATAGCAAGGTTCGACTGTATTAAGTTATTTGGGTTCGGCAAGCACCTTTTTCAAATCAGCGAGTGCTTATCCCACATAATTTTAGCGCGCATGTCTCAAATTTTATTTATTTCAATCATAAACATGTATTGAAAATGACATTTTAACGCACAAAGATGCAAATTTTATATTCATAAATGTCTTTTTTAAAAACTTGTGCTATGTCATGAACCACAGAAAGCAACGAATAGCTACTGTTATGGAAAATCCTAAACAAAACAAAGAAAAAGAGAGATGAGAAACAAAATCATTTCAAAATAATATATTTCGTAGGTGATTGCATTAACAACGCAATCTAAAAAATTATGCCTGCAATTTCATATACACTATTTACAAATGAGCAACTGTTAAACATGCACTTCCACGTACGAAGAGTTTTTCAAATGAATTTGGTAGATCATTTTTCATACCTACGTGTTCCGAAACCTGTTTCCGATATATTTTGCGCTCATTTTCTTGTACGTAAATTAAGGTCTCGGAAAAAGGAGTTGCGGTTTTGTGTAGTACATTAGTTCTTTAGTGTATCGCAAGGCCGTAGCCAGAAATTTTTTTCGGGGGGGGGGGGGGCTGACTTTGAGACACTAGTGTTGAGGAAAGTTTCAGGGAGGAATATATGCTACATTGCGAAAATTTTCGGGATTCCGGGCCGTATCCGGGCTGGATCAAGGCCGTATCCAGAGGGGGATGTTGCCCCCCCCCCCCTCTGGATACGGCCTTGAGTGTATGGTATATTGTTCCAGTCCAGTCACATATGTAATATGCCATAACACTGTGCTTTCATTTACTAAAAGTAAACATTTGCATCTGTAAGTCCACATATGAAGAATCACCAAAAAAAAAAGAAAAGAACAGCGCCAACGTCCTAACATTTGTTCACAGTTGTTTGATTTTGCTAATTGAATTTAGACTGAGCAATCCCTAAACCATATTCATGATTAAAAACATAACCTATAAAAATATCACAAATTAGTAGCCTAAAAGTACTAATACGCAAGGATCTGGAGCACCCACGTTTTTGTATTGCTCCACTCCAACTTCCAAATACATGCTCCATCTCCGCTCCGTTATCCGAATAATTTCGATAAATTACATTATTTGTTTTTGTTTTTTTTAAGTTCATTTTGGAACTACTGTGATATAACCCCCCCTTGGCGACTTTTTCGTTGGCGCCAAGAAACCGTCGCCATTAACAAGATTTTTATGTTGCCAACTTCAAACACAATACAACACTCTTGGCGATAATTATATCGCCAGCAATGTTACATCATACACATAGCAAACATGTCAAGAAAAATCACTAAAAAACAGTAAAATACCAAAAATTGCAAATTATATCTTAGACACAATATCAACGCTACTATGTAAAGCACGTACAGCATTTTTCAACAGCAATTCAATACATTAACGGATCGATAATTACTCGAAAAATAGAATTATTTACTTTACAAACACTCAAAGTTGAATAAAAACCCTTTCTTAAAAGAACACGCAATTTATGCCCAATAATAACTACTGCAATGATTCATTATTGAATAAAATGATATGCATCCTTTAATGAAAAACATAATTAAAATATCGCGCAATTCAACGCAGAACGAATGTTTATTAAAGCTGTGGGAATTTTAAAATAAGAGACTCCATTAGAAAATATATAACATTGATCAATTAAACCACATATTACATCAATCTATTGGAAGCCTACACTAAAACTAGCATAAAAACTAGACAACAAAATTAATAACGGTCATCACTTCAAGTACATTTTGTCTTAAACTATTGGAAACCAACATTAAAAATATCATAAAAACGCTTCGTTGAAAGAACACGCATTTCATGCACAATAATGACTATTGCAATTAATTATCATTACATAAAATGGCATGCATTATTCAACGAAAAACATAGTAAAAATATCGCGCAATTGCACGGAAAACTTCAAATACATTTTACATTAAACTAACGGAAACCCACTTTATCAAAACTAGCAACGCCCCTAATTACTACAGCTAATATTTTAGAACAATTGAAAATTCATTGTTTTATAACCTTACAAACACATAACATAAGCAGATAATAAACTAACAAAAATAAAGAACTCACTTCAAACCAGTTGGCTTTTCAATGTTAATCCCAAATAGCATCAAACTTACAATCCAATACGACTAAATGGTCCGAAAATTACCACTTTATTTTTCTTTGCTTTTAGTCACAATTAACCAAACTTATGCACTTATCAACCAAAACAATTTCGTACTTCAGATAGCACGAACTACAAACCACGTTTCCGTCAGATTCGAGAAATGGCGCCTTGACAAACTAATATGAATTCATTTATCTCGCCATAATACAAAACAATTGAACTAAATTAATTCACTTTAACACTTTACATTCTTCCTTTATCAACAGGAAATATCTCCACAAACTTTAACGATGAAATTAACTACTAAAAAGCTACCTATTAGTTAAAGAGAACTTTCTAAAGGTCCAACCATCACACTCTAAAAACACCCATTGCATAATCAGGGTTGCCACACATTACCTCAGCCAACAGTGATGGCGCTGGGTAAACGAAAAGATATCGCCAACCGAAAATCATTACAAATTGGCGCACTAGCTCGAATGTCGCCAAGGGGGGATTATATCACAGTAGTACCTTCATTTTTTCTACAAAATTTAAAACGTTTGAAAAAAAAAACGGAGCAGTGCAGCAAAACAAATTTTCATGCTCCGGCTCTAGTTTCGAGAAAAATCTCGTTGCTCCACTGCTCCTGCTCTTTCGTATACGGATTAGATTCCGAATACTTTTAAAACGGTTGGATTCTGGATACCCCCTTGTCGGTGTGCCCCATCTGTTCTGTATTTGCAGTTTTAAAATTGGCAGCCCTGACGTCAACCGGCAACCATACAAATTTTATCTCGATTCAACAGGTCTTGGTAAAAAGCTGTCGCCTTGCGAGGGCTTCTATTGGTGTTTTTGTGCATTCAGTCATAAGAGAAAACCAGGAAAACTATCATCTGACTTCTCGATAAGTATTAAATAGAAGTTATCACAGCAACCACCTCAGCTCGCTTATCGAAACAACGTTTGCATTGCCAGGATAAGAAATTGGGACTTCTGGGTCCAAGACATATCACCGTCCCAGTAGTCAGGCTGCCATTTTGAAAGTTTCGAACACCTTTTGCGCAGGGAACTGGAGCAGAGTTATTATTATCATCATTATTATTTATGTTAATTTATTTTTTCGAGTTGGTATGCTACAGCTCCCCTCAGATTCTTATGTTATAGTTTAAAGTCCACTCTAGCTCCATTCACTGCTTTTAGTTTTTCATGGCAACTACAATATTTAGCGCTTTCGTTTATTCAGTGTATTACAGCAAAAATTTAAAAGTCCTTTAAACCCTAATATTTCAATAAATATTTAATATTTCGTACATAATGAAGAAAAAAAGTAATAAATAAATGCTCTAAAAAAAAAAAAAAAAAAAAAAAAAAAAAAAAAAAAAAGGCCACTGCTTCAAAACTCATTGCCAACCATTAGCTTTATTTTCTTTCTTTTTTTTTAAATTCTTTTTTTCCTTTCGTCCCTTCCTTCTTCCTTTTCTTCTTTTTTTTTTTTTGGTGAATTTGTAATTGCCACATACTTTTGCAACAGCGAAAGTATGTTATGCACATCCCCCAGTTTTAAATTCGTGATTTAAATTTCCTGAGTAATATATATTGTACAACGGCTAATATATCATCAAAATACCATACGTAAATACACATAGATGTGCGTACGGGGCATTAGAGATACCATTGTACCCTCATTAGCAAATAAAAATGAACGCTAATTACAAAACTGGCACGCTCTTTTGTGTCTGTATTCAATTGATATGCTTCTTTGCGTTTAATTTGTCATAAGTTTCCTTGGAGATGCATCTGGGACCCCCATCTTATGGGTGTATTTTGGTACTCCCTTTAGCACAGTAGCGCCCCCCCCCCCCCCATTGCTAAAGCTCTACACACGCTTATATAAACATATATTACTTGACTACATATTGAAGTGCCAATGAAGTGGAACTAAACAGAAAGTAAAGAACCATTGAAAACGTTTTTTTGTCAGAGAAAAAGAAAAACTGCGCCAGATATACCATTCGAAAAAAGAAAACCAGGATGTTTTATTCGAAAAATGATTCAGGAATTTTATTTTAAATAACAGAAATACAAAGGAAAGAAATAAATAAATGTGGTGGTCTCATCATACTGATCAAGTATTCAATATGCAATAATTAGAAAAACATTTTTTTTCGGGGGAGGGGGGGGGGGCTGACTTAACTGACTGAACACTAGTGGAGAGGAAAGTTTTAGGGAGGAATATATGCTACATTGCGAAATTTTTTGCGATTTCGGGAGGGGGGCGGTCCCGTCGCCCCTCCCCCCTCTGGATACGGTTTTGGCATAAATATTATGCTCAGTAGCGATAGGATATCCTAAAACTAAAGTGGCTATTAGTTTTTTAAATCAAAATAATAGGAATAAAGTCATTGACCAAACTATATTAACATTAATCTTTAAAATAAAGCAAGGGGCTCTTCTCTATTTACGTCTTTATAATGATGTCTCTGCATTTTAAAGTTGAGCAATTGGTTCGAAGGGATCCAAAAACACATCCAAACTCTTATAAGAACTTTATTTTTCAATATTTAAAAGGGAGAACTACTTTCTCCTGTTGCCCCTTCCAGAAATTATTTTTGGTTCCACCCCTGAAATAAGACTACACTTCAGTTGTGGTATAGGTTCAACACATGGGACATCCTATCACTAATGACCATTAATCTTTGTATTTGAATTTTTTTTTTTTTTTTTTTTACTTTTTAATTCTCACTGCTGCAAAAGCAGGGTTCACACTGGGGAAAAATTCAAGGTGGGATTTTCCTCCTTGACCAAAATTTTGAGTGGGATTTTCAAAAAATATTGCGCGAACCCTGAAAAGCATAAAAAATTTATTGTTTTCTCAAAGTAATTGCTTTATAATTTTTGTGGATTCGTAATTGAAAACTGAGTTACATATATTCGTATCTTATGAGTAAGTTTCAATAACTTTAAAGTCAAAAACTTTAAAGAAGTCAACTGGATGAAACGTTAGTTAAAGATTGAATTCAAGGGCTATTAAACATTTCTGAATTACTTTACTCAACGTAAGTTCTACAATAAATGTGCAAGCGTTTTGATTAATCTGTACAATGAAGAAATAGTTTTTAAATTACAATTTTTACCTTAAGCGCTGTGTATTTATTGGCTGTTTACATAAATAGACACAAAAAAAAATTTCTCACACGTTCATTTGGACCTATAGGGCACCTTTTCTGCACCCTGCCAATTAAAAATTCCAAACAAAAAATTTTCTCTCCACCCTAATGTACATGTGCACCGAGGAAAAAAAAGAGGTGAAAAACCAAGTATTTAAGTGGGCGTTGTCTTCACTTCCCCCCAATGTTTCAAAAAATCAAATTTGCCCCCCAAAGGCAAAAAATCAAAGAATATGAAAAAAAAATTAATTAAAGCTTGCCTAGGGCATGGATAGTTGTAAAATATTCATTAAGAATTGTATCTACCAAATTCAGGATTCCAGGAAAATTACATAAAACTTGTTATAACAAACTTTCTAAACTTGTCAACCTGTTCAAACATAACAAATGCTAAAACAGAATGGCTAAAAGATATAACTTTGTTACATAACATTAAAACTGACAAAATAGTTTGCAAAGATATTTAATGACATCAATTAGAGACTAAAATTGATAGCATTTCAAAGAAATGTGTTGAAAAAAGATAATTTTAACATAAAGAGTGCATAGAAAACCCCTTTCCAAACAGCTTTAATATAAATAATTACACATTAGTGACTTCATCAATCAGATTTATAAGTGAATATTTAAGCAGTAAATTATGGAAAATTAATTTTAAAATTACTCACATTCATTAAAGATTGGAAACAAGAGGTGTCGCTCTATTTTTTGTGCTGGAGTTATATCTTCTGCAAAAACTAGTTCGGTACTCTTCAGTTGCTCTGTAAAATAATAATCTTTCATTAGAAAAAAGATTACTTAAAATTCATTTAACCCACTGACGAACTAATATTTCCCCCACATAAATCTATACTTTTACACCATTGAATAGATTGATTTATCAGCTTTCCAATGGTATATAACATGTTCTGCCATTGTCTATTGACAGAAAGAAAGAAACACTAAAACAAAGATACATCTGCTCACAGCTAGTAATATAATGATGGACTTAAAAGCAGCAGCCAGCTGTATAAGTCAACGGCTAAAAAGAGATTCATAGCATGCTGCATGAGTTCAAATTTGTCTGAAGTTGGTGTTTGATTTCTTTCTCCTCACATTAACTCTCTCAATCAAACTAATAAAATTTTATCACATATTATATCCTTCCATTTGCTGTTACTATAGACATTTTACTGTAAGCAATAATTTAACCAAAAAAAAAAGTGTAATGTCCATTAGAATAACCGTTTTCATTTCCAAAAGAAAATGTTTGCTTATTGCAAACTATCGTTAAAGCATTAATATTCATATAATAATAATCATTATTCATAATCAATAGGAGAAAACCCCAATATGTTGCTTTTTTTTCGGAGCCAGATGAAGACATTTTGAGGTATGTTGTTCGCAATTTCAGACTTGGTTTATGAAATCAGCTGGTGTTGATCCATTAAGACAGTCCTAGAAAAATATAAAAAAAACAGAACACTCCTCCTGACTCAATGATCGTGCACACTAGAAAAGCAAGTAAGAAGACAACCAAATTAAGTACAAAAAAAAAAAGTGTTGAATGTAGATTGACGACGCAAATAGGAAGGAAATGTTTTGAAACAGGAATACTTCTTCCAAGAGAAGTGTGGATTTTAATGGATAAAACAATTGTTACTATGCTAAGGAGGGGTTCTGTATTGGAGAGAAAGTTTTTGAACAAACTTGAGTTTTACATTCATGAAAGTGACAAAAAGGATACTTGAAATTGGTTTTGAGAAACATTGACATTCACTTCAAAACGGTGTCAATGCATTGCGCACTCCCATCTAAGTCAGTAGTGTTTTGTCTCTAAATTTTTAAAAATATGTATACTATTACCATTAAAACTAAAATAAGATTTAACTTTAGAGACACTAATTTAAACCAAATGTTATTTTGAATGCTAAATTAATTACAATAAGAGCTTCTAGTACACTGCCGTGGGCAGGTCAACGGCAGTATCTACACAAAATGAGTTTTCGAGATATTTGAAGAAACGTGTTTTTGAATTCCCACAAATAACAATAAAACACTGAAATTTGAAGTAAAGTGATTTTATGTGTTGACATTGAGATATTTTTTTCACCATAGGTTTCATTTTGATTTTGCATTCCTACAGATTGTAAAAGCAGTTACTGCTGTTTACCTTCCTTTCTCAGAAGTAATTGTCATATACAGCTGGCTGGCAGTTAGCAGTAACTGCACATTTCTTTATTAAATGCGCAGTAGTTAAGCATTACGAAGCGCATATGCAAAATAGATAGGTTATTGCGAAAATATTATTACGAAAAGTGTATGTATTTTTATTTTATTAATGACATTTAAATAAATACTATATAACCACTGGATAAAAATTTAATATAAATAAAAAATGATATAAAACATACAATTACAAACCATAATATATTTTATCACATAAAAAACATAAATAAATTTCATATATTTAACATTAAAAAAAAATATATAAAAAAATAAGTAGCAATATAAAAAAATGTAAGTAAATTATATGTGCAGTATCAAAAAGACACACATCAACTTGATATAAATTTAAAATTGCAATATGATTGCATAACGTCTAATACCAGAAATATTTTCCTAAGTAAATGGGCATAGTTATAACAAAAGCCTTTTCAGAATCCAGAAATTTTAAGTTAAATTAATCACTGAAAAATAAAAAACTTCATGAAAAGATTTTTTTTACTCATCTATTAAATGTTCTGATTTATCATTGACTGGAAGTGTCTCCCAAAAGGCTCTTCGATTCTCTGGCATTAAAGGGCACAATTTCTGAATAATGTCTTGTTTTTAAGTCGAATTCCTTGAACCGACGCTGTTTATGATCCTCTTTGTAGAAGAGATTCCGAGAACCACGGCGGAACTCACCTTTGACGATTTATTATGTCATTTAAGTACGGTCTGTATTTGGACTTCAGTTTCCATTGGGATTGTCCTGCAGGGAAGTCCAGAAAGTCCAGTACATTCATGTTGATAACAGTAATCTTCCTGCTGTTAGAAGAAGCCACAACTTCTTCAAAGTCGTGTAAATCAAAAACATTACCTCCTCATCTCCTGTTCCCATGCCATGGTGAACGGAATTAGCGCCTCATGAAAGTGCGCCCGGGTTCCAAATATCAGAAAGAAATTGTCTCTGTGCTTCTCTTCCTGCTGTTTACCATGGCAGTCATGGTGGTAAATAGGCACCAATATTTATTTGGCGCCGTACAATTGTCCAGCCAGTAGACGACCGTTTTGCTGTCTCTCTCTAGTTATAAGGCCTTGGCGTAGGAGGAGGCAATTTCTTCGGCACTTCGCCCAGCCACAGCTTCATGCCAGATCAGTTCCTCTTTGTGTTGGATACATTTTGATTCTTCCTTTGATCTACAACTGGAGCAAAAGTCTCATGAAAAGCTACAATCCTTTTCGTAAAGCAGACTGATTTGTGACCAGGTACTCGGGGTAACATTAAGACCTACTGCAAGTGGACGCTGCGAATGACGTGATATGGGAGAGAATTTTGTAAAGAATTTTCAGCATCAACATTGTAACGATCCCGAGGATCTTTGATTTTTGCAGATGAGTACCCCATGGCTTACATACACAGCAGTAGGAATGGATGGCATGGTTACTATGGTTTTAACGTTCATATTCTAAACATGTGGAGCAGTGTTCCCCTCCGAGTTTGGCAAAACTAATGTTCATTTTAGTTACCTCCTTTAGGTAAATCTGGTAACTGCAGGGATTTTCCGTATGATGCTCCCTCTCAATTTTGTTCGGGGGAGTTTGGCGGCCGCGTTGCGAGGGACGTGGTGAAATCAAGTCGAATTCAGATGTCCTAATTGCCGTCGTAATCATTTCTCATTTTTCGGGTGGAATCCGAGGGTGTTTAGAAAGAAAACTTTGCAAACACGGTAGGTTCCGGTAGATATTTGGAAGGAATACCTAATAGAATTTTTACGCCGGATCGTTTCAGTGGTCTTCCTTTTTATTGCTTCTTTTTGAATTCTCTGTAAGACCAAACATTTTTTCTCGTGGCTGGACATCTTTGTGAAGTCCTCATGAATTTTTCTTCTTTCTTCAAGGGAAATTGTTTTACAACAGTTCAGCTGGCAAGTATCTACATTGCAAGGAGACCACAGCTGTAGCTTTTCTGCGTCTCTAGCAATACGTTCAGTCTGAGTTCGGCACCGCTTCTTTTTTTATAAGCTACTCACAATTTTTTGCATTAAGAAGCGACTCATCTGCCCGAATGGGATTTTGGCTACAGGTGGACGTAGACGGGAGTTCTTTCTCCGAGTTTTCCAACACTGAATAGGAAACAAGGAAAATTTCTCGACCATCTACAGCGTTTACATCCATTTTAGGAAGTAACAATTAATTACAATAAAGTAACTAGTTAATTTTTCACACTTTGCGACAGAACACTAAATCACTTTGAAAGAGCAAGATCAAAGAAAGTGGCAAAACCGGTTTTTCCGCATGTGATTCCGCAATTTTTGATCCCCAAGGCAACGCTTGTGGGAAGGTAAAGAGCAGTATGTACATACTGCCGATTACCTGCATAATGTAGCGTTAAAGCAGTTACTGCTAATTGGATGCCAACAGCTACTGCTAATTTAACTGCCAAAAAAATGGTTTATTTGTAGTGTAAACCAAATAAACATGTTAGTACAATAAAGTTGAAGTAATATTGATTACAAAAATGCAAAAAAACGAAAATCGAAAAATCTGTAGATACTGCTGTTTACCTGCCCACGGCAGTACAGTTCTGGAGATGTAAAAAAAAAAAACTTGTTAATTTATATTTTGTCCCATTTAAGATTAAAGTAGGAAAAAACTTGCCATGTGATTAAATAAGTAATACAAAAAACTGTTTCTCAAAGCAGAAAATGCAGTAAATAAATTTGAGATCTTCAAGCTTTGAGTAACAAACTTGACTACTGTACTCTAAATCCCTTCATTTCCTAATAAAAGTTTTCACAAATTAATTAATATAGTATTTTCTATATTTCTTTAAAGCACAAATAGGGCTATGTTTTTATGCAGCTTCCTTTCACCCGTTTTCCAGGCTTGGAACTGGCATTTGTAGTAGTGCATATTTTATCAAGTTACAAATGGCGCAATTAAAGTTTTTCTTTTTTTTAATATTAAAGTAATTTTAAAAAGCAAAGCTAGTGTCCTTTTATTTTAAACATTACAGTGGGCAGTACTGCAGAGGGCAAGGGGGGACTGGATACAAAAATACTTCAAAAACAATTGAAGTTAATACTCTTAACATGTTTCTTAGCCTTTAAAGAAATTGAATAATTTACAGCACTAGAACTAAAAAATTGCCTTAAAATGTGACTATCTACTAGTATTTATGTTCGAAAAATGATCAAGTAAAAAATAAAAATAAGGTACAAGGCAAGATTACTGATGTTGCATTACATAAAGATTAGACGACATATTGTTCATAATAGAATCAAATTGAAACAAGAGGGTACCATATTTCACTTGATTATGTATGCACATGTGTAAATAAAATATATAGTCATTCAGGGTAACTTTGAACCATGGAGGGTAACTTTGATATGCTTGACTAAAAAAAAAGAAACTTTAAGATCCAGTGCTGCACTCAGTTAAATAGGTTATAAAATTAATTATTTACTCTTAATTTTTAAATTTAGCCAAATATACTAAAAAATATGACTTGGTTCAAAGTTTCCCTAACTGACTGTATGTATCTGCTTATCTAAGATGCAGCAAGAAGCAAAATGATGTAAATGACAAAAGAAAGATCTTGGAGCAAAATTCAGATTAGGAGCTTTTTATTATATACACTTTTTAAATCACACTGATTTAAAAAGGATTTTGGGTGCGGATTTGGGTCATTGATCTGTAAGCATTTTGCGAGGTTATAATGTTGTATTCACCTTTTTATTTATTACTCAAAAAATGTTTTGATAAACCACTAATTATACAGGCCTGAATATATAAAAGAGATTGATAGAAAAGAAAGAAAATTTATAAAAATTAGATACAATATATATATATATCTGTGTGAACTTTAAATGATTTTTTTTTATTCAACCACTTTGTAAAGGTGCAGATTGGTGGTCGCCACTCGCCAACTGGCTACCAAAAATTTTTTAATGGTGACCAAAAATTTCATTGTCGATCGCCACGTTGGTGACCAAAATTGTCTCCATTAATTAGATCTAGGAGGAAGAACATTTGCACCATAAGATTCATGCAAATACAAAATTTATACTAAAAAAATAGCTTAATATTTTTTCTGAATACGATTTGAGTTGTGTACTAATAAAAAAATAATAAGAAATATTGCAAACTGAAAGCAGGCAAAAAGATTGATGTCGTCTAATTACGTCAAAACGCTAATATTGTGCATGGCACGTGGCTATCAAAAAAACATAAAAATAAGCTAAAACTACATTGTTTTCAATGTATAAAAGGCAGATGTGAATTACTGTAAACATTTCAAGTTAAGAAAAAGCTTTTAGCTTTGAAAATGTAAGAAATTTCTAGTTTTTTTAAAACTATGTTTACATTGGAAATCTAACGCAGATTTTGGGTCTGCAGATTTGAGAGAGTCGACTGTATTTCTATACTTCTCTAGTGAAAGTTCAATGATTCCCATACTCATTATAAACCCTCATCTGACCTTGAGAAACAAATTATTCATTTACATCACAAATTTGTTTAAAAAAAAAACCTGGATTAAAAATGCCATCACATAGTAAGCGATTCCAATACTTGGGTCAATCATCCCCTAGAGGCATTTTCGCCGAAATGAGTGGGGGTGCATCATTCGACCCTGAGGGGAATCCAGTGCAAACGCACACATGTGTTGCTCATCCCAAAACGGTTCACGGGTTGGCAACAATTGGACTATAAACATTCTTTATTTGCAAGTTGTGGCAACAGCTGGATTACACACCGATCCAGCTGTGGCCATTCAGCATCTTCTATACATAGTGAGGGATTGGCTACAGACGCTGGTGCTAGCATATAGGCAGGGGTGTTCACCCTTTTAAGTGTTATGCCTAACCACAACACTCCAAAATAGGCTAAAAATCCCTGAAAACACCCCCACCCACCCTAAATTTCAATGGTGCAGGCTCTACCCCAGCCACACACCCCTCCCCCCCTGGTGGGCATCTCTAATACAGGGGATGTTTCAGCCCCATAGTTTCTATAATACTGTTAAAAGAAACTTTGTAAAAAATAAAAATAAAAAAAATACTTGGAACCAAGTTCTGCGAATATTTGCATTGCCATAAAGTGCGTTGCATGAACACAATATTTGCAGTTTGGAAATGATCAATTGATCCTTTTGTCCCAAAACATGACCGGTCCGGATGCCAATGATTATACTCGCCACTGTCTATCTATATCTGTAAAAGAGGATATGTTTGTATATTCGATATGCAAAGATGCACTAATTGACAGATTGGAACAAAATCTAGCACAAAATTTAATCATCCCATGAGAAAGCTAATGCCCATAGTCCCATTAGAAAATTGGAATTAGTTTTGTTTTTATTCCTTTTATCAATAAAATATACGTCATGTAAAAAGGCATTTTTTATTTGTAAACAAACAAAGAACTGGTCCAGAGGTTAATGCTTTAGGTTCATAAGTAATATGTTGTTGTCTCAAAACTTGCCATACGCACAGCAGAGTTCTTTCGCTGTCAATCTGAGTGGATTTTTTTTTTGATAAAATTAATTTGAAAAGAAGTTAGATTATTATTAGATGGGGAATGAGCACTTTTATAGCATTTTCATTTAGAATAGTCACGCGTATTTTAGTGAAACATAGAACTCTGTCAAATCCAAACATGCAAATTTTGTTTCTAGGATGTCACTTCTGTTGATCATGCAAAATCTACTTTTATGAGTCTCTATTGAATATTAGAAAGTAAATGAATGACATAGACAGGGTTTTAGTTGGTAGACATTTCCACCCTGAAAAAATACTAGGTTTAATATTAAAAATATTGGTGATGTGTTATTTAACTAATTATTGCAATTTGGAAAAAATATAATATATAATATACATGAATATAAATTTCATGCCAATTATAATTGTTGGAATTAGACATATAAAAGAATTGCTGGATTAAAATTCTCTATTTATATTAATTCAAATGAGGAACTTACTAAAATTAACGTTAAAATGAGGCGTTGACATGGGAAAAGTCAGATATCCTCAATATTTTTAGAAGACATAAAACCTGTTTGAAGTCAGTTTTCCATAATCTACTTATTGAGAAAAACACTAAAATCATATTAACTTCATAAATAAGGTTGAATTATGTCACCGATCATATTCACAAATCGAGGTTTTATAAACTTGAACAGTCAGAAAGAAAACAATATTTTTTATCTGTTCATACTCCCTTTTCTATGTCAATGCCCCAATTATAGTACATTATAATTAATGAACCTCATATAAAATAATTGAGTTACTATAAAAATTTTTAAATTGTAAGCCATTAGGTGGATTGCCGACCAACTATACTATAATAATATAGATACTTAAGCTAACAGTTAAAATAGACTTTATATGAACATAATACGTTACTTGACTACAAAATATGCAAATATTAAAAATTTACATTTAAGAGTGAGTTTCTAAATGTTACTTTTCAACTAAATCACAGAACACAGAAGTTGAGGATAAGCAATATGGAATTGAAACCTTCACCTTGTCCATACTCACGTGTGAACCAGTGATTGAAACTCGTCAGTCATTGAGGCCCTAATATTGTAGCCCTAATATTAGGTTATGCGATAAAATTAACGAAAACTAAAGTGATAACCAAAAAGAATCAAAAATTTTCTGTAGAAACTGCAAGGTAAAAGAACAATGAGTCTTAATGTTTACAGGTCGACGTTAGTTCACATCCCCTGCAAATCCCTTCCAAGTGTGACGTCACGCTGCTGAAGGCGCATGCGCGTGGACTTAGGAAGGGACAGCAGTTAGAAATATGTTTAAAATATTTTACATCGATTATGTGGAATACTATCAATACAAATAAAAGAGATCATAATGAGACCATAAACAAACAGCTCGGGCATGCATGCCCGAGTTGTTTGTTTATGGATAGAATTTTAATATTCAGCAGTGCCATCTGTTGATTGTTACTGAAAGTATAACATTATTTATTTAAAATTTAATCGAATTACATTACTATAACTGCCTTTTCGATTAAGCGAAAAATTGCCTTATTTTTCGTAATTGGCAATCCATAAATCCGACAGTATAATACGTTTAACTTATAAACATGCTTGCTCTCATTTATTATTGTTATTAAAGGAATATAATTTTTTTTTTTCAACGAAAACTTTGTGTAATTTTTTTACTACAGTTAATTTTTTAAAAAAAACTTTGTGTATTTCTTTCAATAAAAGAGTTCACCTATCCCTTCAGAATAACAATTATTTTTTTGATAATAACTGATGATCTGGCCTTTTTTTATCCTATCACAAAATAAATTGCTAGTACATTTTTTAAATTAATACTTATTACTAATGTACTAGTAATTTATTTTGTGATAGGATAGAAAAAGGCCAGATCATCAGTTATTATCAAACAAATAATTTTAAATTTCCTAATTTATGTTCACCAAAATTAATTTAATTGGTTTTAAAAAATTCAACCACACTCATTAAGTAGTTGACTGCTTAAATGTCATTGCAACTAAAAATGTTTACCATCTCATCAAAATTAAGTACTAGCTTGAAAAAAATAAAATATTATTTAACACTTCTCTCTCGCAATACTAAGACCAAATGAATTAATAATATACTTTTATTCAGCCAACTTTAAGGTATGATCTCTTTTATTTGTATTGATAGTATTCCACATAATCGATGTAAAATATTCTCAACATATTTCTAACTGCCGTCCCTTCCCAACTGGCAACTGGGTTCAATTACAGTGGCTAGAATAGATAGTGTGCCGTTCGCCATTGTCCTCCAGCGCTTTTTTTGTACCCGAAAGTAAGCCTCCACTAGATGGCGCTCTATTCGACAGCGAGGTAAGTTCGAGCCCGCCGGAAGACGGCTTTGGGGCCAGCTGCTACGATTAAAAGCCCTGTGTAACCAAAAGTCTTTCGTTCAACCGATTGTCATTCAGAAAGTGACAAGTGACACTGATGCACTAACATGAATTGATTGCTGTTAACTACTTTCAGATTAGTTTTTTCCGTAAAGAAGCAGGAAATGAAATAAATATCTCACTCATTCGAACTGTGAAATACGAACAACTTTCATTTTTTTTATTCTATAAAATAAATAAATGAAAACGATTTTGTAACAAATATCCATTTTTGGTTTTTGTAAACTTATGTGTGATACATTGGTTTAATTCTGACCACTTCAAAAAAAACAAGAATTTCTAAAGGGCAAAGTCTTGCAATGCTATAATAAATGTCTGTGGTTTTTTAAATCTGCATTCGAACAGAATAATTTGCTTTCGAAAGTATCGCTTTTTTTTTTGGCTCTCATATTGGTGAACTAAATGTGGGTTTGAATGCATTCACTATTTGCTGTTCGCTAACACAGTAAAAGCTCATCGAACTTGGTGAAAATAAATTTTATTTCACAGTAATTTTGAGGTTGATTCGTTTGCCGTAAAAGTTTATCTGTTATGCGAAAGAAAAATGCACAAAGTTTTGAAATATACCTTGTGGTTTTGAGTTACACCTAAAGTAATCGATTTTTAACGAAATTTAACTTAAAAGGTATTGCTATTGATATGTAGTTCTTTTTACGTCCCACCTTACCTTTTCCGCAAGTTCTGTTTTTCCAATCTAAGGATTCATTGCCAAAAGTTTATGAACACATTACTAATATTATTATGTATTATTGTTATTGAAAAAAAAACCTTCACACTGCTTTTTCACAAAAAGTCTGTTAAGCTGTTCTCTTTCGTTTTTCTATTCGCCCATATGACAAACTGAAATTTTTACTTTTTTTTACTTACAGAAGTTACATTTATTTGATTTGCTAAAATTTTCGAAAAAAGCGGATCCATACATTTTAAGTTACACTGAGCACTTTTGGACACGTGTGAAATATATACGTATGGTATTTGTGTGTGTCTGCAAATGATAACCATTTTGTTGTGAGCACTGTAATTAAAAATATTTTTAAAAATGAACGAAATACGATACACACATAAGCTATACGGGTAAGAGCTAATGGTGAAAAATTGGTAATAGCCACTAGCGTAGATGGGGGGATGCTCCCCTCCAAATGGTGACTTATGTATGGGAGGGTTTAGAGGGAGGGGCAGGGACGTAACTAGAGGGGGCAGACAGAGCGTAAGCCCCGGGCGCCATATTATTTTAGGGGTGCCAAATTGACTAAATGTGTGTGTTTACCTAAATACATATTAATTTTTGTTTATATAAGAGGGGAGGGGGCGCTAAATCCTGGTCTTGCCCCAGTTAGAAAATGATCTAGTTACGTCCCTGGGGAGGGATGTAAAACCAGGAGCAGTAATAATCCCCGAAGACCCCCCCCCCCTAAATAAGGGTCTGGCTAAACCAATGGCCGTTACTTATTTTGGGGTGGTACAAAGAACCGTATCTTGGATTTTTCCGGGGAGGGGCGAAACTGAAAAATGCCGCCCCCCTCCATCCTATTATTGTTGATATTTCATATAACTTTAATGCATTGGCCCTTTTTTTTTTATAGGATTTTTAACTTTGGGGTCACTGATAAACCCATAAAACTTTCGTTTTAATTTTATAATGTTCCCACGACTTGTAACTTTCTACTCAACATTAGGGGCTAGAACCATATGAAGGGAGCGGAGATATGAAATTCTGACAGTTGAGGGTCCGGGAGATTCTCCTCTCCCCCCCCCCGGGTAAAATTTTGAAAACTATATGCAAACTGATGCATTTTGAGGCTTTATAAGAGATGAATTTGGGACTACAAAAATATTTGAAAAAAAAAAAAGCATAACTTTTTGAAATTTTAGCGCTCTTACACATAAGATGCAGAACAAAATTGGCATTTTTTTTTAAATCCAGGGACAACCCCCCCCCCCCTCTTAGTAACGCCCATATTGAAGAGCCACGGGTCTGCCTTCTTAAACGACACATACAAACTCCTCTCCCTCCAAGGAAGCTTTGAAAATTTGTTTAATAAAACTATTGTATTGTTTGAGCATAGCTTTGGTTCAAGATTATTTTAATTACATATTTGTTTCTATTTTGGTTTAGTATGTAACTGAAACTTGACCAACATTTTGTGTATCATAATGTGATAAAGGTACCCACCAGAGGGGGCGGGGGGGGGGGGTTTCAGTTTTTTTTAATAAAATTCTACAGTTGTCTGGAACTACAAAAAGTTTTAAAAGATGTGACTCAAAAATTAAATTTTATATATGAAACAATATTGACGTTAAAAAAGAAGATATGTTATATCAAAATGAAATTGTTCTTGTCATAACAACAAAATAAATTTAAAGCTAAGCTTTTTGCTTTGGTTCAAGATTTTTTTTATTATTTGTTTCTATTTTGGTTTTGTATGTAATTGAAACTTGACCAAAACTTTGTGCATCATAATGTGTTTTTAAATAAATGTAAATAAAAAAAATTAAATCTATATTTAAAAAAAAAAATCTAACATAAAATTTTAAGCATGCAGTTCATTTAAAAAATGACATTGCAAGTGTTTATTTTTTTTTTTAAATATACATCAGATTGCAATGTGCTTTTTAAAAAACTTATGTGATAGTAATTACGGTTAATTTTTATTTATTTATTTATGTTAAATTATAGTACATAGACATTTAGCCTTTCTTTTTTTAGGTAATATGAGCATAATAATGCAATTATTTTCAACAGCTCATTCACACTATATTGGACTAAAAAACATTTGTCTTTGAAATGTATAACAATATTCTCTTAACAAAATACATGGTTTTCATTTAAGACTGCTTCCGAAAACTAAATAAAAACATTTTTCATGCTTGTTTTCACCTAAAAGACAGCCGTCTATTTATTTATCCAAATTCTTTTCTAGAACAGATGATTGAATATTTTTTAAAAAATCACGTATTTTTTGCACCTCCTTTTTTTAGTACTGAAAAAAGTGCGAAAACTAAGGCGAGTAAATGCTTCTTTAACGTTCGCTCTGCTAATCAGTTACCTCGCTGTCGATGCTAGCGCCACCTACCGGTGGCTTAGTTTCGTTTTCAACATTTTCGCGCCGAACGGCACATTAGGTATTCTAGCCACGGTAGTTCAATTAGGTTCAATGTAAACAAACAACGCTAAAAACTATACCACGGAGTAAAAAGAAGGAGACGAATCTCCATAGTAAAAGTTTGTCCGGACGATTCCACTGGCGCTAGATGGCGCGCATGTAAAATGTCTCGCCGTGAGGGTGATTCGCAACATAATTTAGTGTTGCAAATAAAATTATTTAAAAGGGTTTTTTTAAGAGTATTTAAATCGATATAGTCAATTTTTGAGAAGCTGGTTATAGGATCATGGACTACTTTTAGATTCAGAATGTGTTTGTGATTTCTTTTTATTATATTTGGTTCATTTTATTTTAGTTCGATGGTTTCGGTTTGCGACTGATGGTTTCGTTTTGCTACGGATGGTTTCGGTTTGCTGTGATTGTAACTAGAGATGCAAAAAGCCCGTAAATTTTCGGGAAGAAACTGGGAAATTTGGGAACATTGAGAATTTTGAGATGTTTTCAGTCTTAAAATATTGTTACAGAACATATAACATTGTAACGCTATATTATTTTTATTTTAGATACATGACCAAGCGTCAAACATAACATTTTATATCAAATCTATAATTGAGAAAATTAACTAGTAAATTCAATAGGCTTTTTTATTGCAGTATTATTGATTCTAAAAATTTATTTGATTTGGTTGCTTTCCAGAAAATAAAATTAACCTTCAAAATATTTTTTTTTCTTTACTCGTTGATTTAAATTATTATAAGCAATAATATATCTGTTTTATTCATAGCATTTTATTACAACTTTAACGACACAGTTGAAGGAACAATTTTTTGACAAGAAACACTGTTTAAAGCACTATTATACATTTCAACAATTTTTTTTAAAGGCAGGTTTTAAATATTTTTATGTGTTATTTTGTTTTTTATTGATGACTTAAACAACTATGAAGTTTCACAATGGGGCCGTTCATAAATGACGTCACGCTTTTTTCCCATATATTTGACCCCCTACCCCCCTTTGTCACAATATGTCACACTTCAGCGGACCCCTTCCCCCCCCTTTTGTCATGCGTCACGCTATGTTGCATAATGCATGATGTTACAATTCTTGTTACCCCCTCCCCTCCCCTTGTCACACTTTGTCACAATTTCACGAAACTCCCTCCCCCCTCGAAGCGTGACATCATTTATGAATGATCCCTATGTAAATAAAAAATATTAACAACTTCCTTTTTTTCATTCTCAACAGAAACATTTTTTACAGGTACCAACATTACGAAATAAATATGTTGTCTGTTTTAAAATGCTTTAACAGTAATGTTCGGGAAAATAATTCTATTATAATGAAAATTTCATAAAAATGTATTTATTTTTGATGTGTTAAAATTACTATTTCAAAAAAAAAAAAAAAAGATCCCAGTTTTTAGAAATTTGAAACTTCCCGATATTGCTTTAAATTCTCGGGGGGGGGGGGGGGCGGTTTTTCCGAAAAGAAAGTAGGCGTTTAGACATCTTTGCAAAGCTAATTGTAATTTTAATTTAACTAAAAACGGTTTCAACTTTAATGTAAAGTTAAGTAAAAAACATGTCCATTAAATGTGATAACGCACGCATCCCCAAAAGCTGTGGACCCTCCCTCTCCAAGGCGTAACAAAGTCAGTTCCCCCCCCCCCACACACAAAAAGGATGCGAGCTCCAGTGGTGGTGGGTATAGTGCAAACCGCACGCCATTGAAGTTTTTAAGGGGATTGTTTTAGGTGTCTTTGCTTCTTTTAAGGGTGGGGGAGGCTTCTTTTTTTCAGGGGTGAACAATTGGGGGGTAAGTATATATTTATTAGGGATGCCCTTTGGGGTCATGGCACAGATTGCTCCATTAAAATTTTATAGGGGTCGTTTTGGCTTTGTTGAATTTTGAAGGGAACATCGTTTTGGGGGATGCACCATCCTCTTGGAGCGGAAATGGTATATACATAAATATAGTATATATCAAGGGCGCACACGAAAGGAAGGAGGGGGACATGTTGCCGATTGCTCCATAGAAAATTTTAAGGGGTTGTTTACGAAGGGTGAAGGTGAGCCGAATTTTGAGAGGGGTCATCGTTTGGGGGGAATGCACCGCGAAGGCCGTATCCAGACAGGGGCCCTCGGGCCCCCCGGCCAACGAAATCCAACGAAAAGGGTCCCCCGCGTAGTGACGCCACTGATATGTATATATATATGTATATGTTTTTAGATTGGGTTTTTATGGGGTCCTTTTCTAGGAGTTTAGGGATCATTCCAAATGATGTCACGCTTCGGGGGGGGGGGGAAGGGGGTCGTGAAATTGGGACAAGGGGACGGGAGGGGGTAAAAATAAGTGGGATATCATGCTTATGCAACATAGCGTAGCATATGGGACAAAGGGGGGAGGGGTATGTTGAAGTGTGACATTTTGTGACAAAGGGGGGGAGGGGGTCAAATACATGGGAAAAAAGCGTGACATCATTTATGGACGGCCCCTTAGCAGAATTTTGAAAAAGGTCATCGCTCATAGGTGCGGGCGCCATTACTCTGGGGAGGGGAGGGGAGGGGGCATCGCCTCAATATATTTATATATAAAAAAGCATGTGTGTGTATGTGTGGTGTGTTGGAAGCCGCTCAAAAACATTTACATTATTGAAGTTTATGAACTAACTGATTCCAGATTATTAAGAGTATAAATAATGAAGTACAGTAAGCGTTAGATAAAAGAAACGACGTGCGGAGTTCAAAAATCGGGGGCCCAACAGACCCGTTGTGTTAGGGCGATAAATTGCACCTCCCCCCTCACTTGGAAAATAATTTAATGTATTTCTACGTATGTACATGTATTTTGTGTTGTTTTAATGCAACGTACAATGTGTTTTTACTTCCCTTCATTTAAGAGGGTCGGGGTGGGGGGAGTGCCCCCTGGCCCCGACATTTTCCTCGCATTCATTATGGCACGAATACCAGCTGACCGTCTGCTACCCCTCTTTTAATCCTAAATTATCTAGTCACTAGCTAATTAGTGATTTTTTACGAAAGCAAAAAATGCATTAAATAAGATACTAAAATAACCTTCTGATTATATGTTTAACTTATAATAAAATGCAATAAAATATTGCAAATAATAATTTCAATTGTTGGAACAACGAGAGACTATTGCGTGCCCGAACGCCCGAACCGCTGCCGCCAAAACGAGCTGATTTTCCGCTACCTTTCTCCGAATACTCGGGCTCAAACGAAATTTCTCTTTCCCTACTTGATCAAACGGCAAGACATTTTACTCTAGCGCCATATGACGGCGGTGGAAAAATCGCGCCATGTTTTCGGCCCGTTCCCCGCTTAGTTGAGGCTCCTTCCTTTTAGACTCCCTGTCTCACACACTCAACACAGAAAACTGGTCCATGCGCATGCGCCTTCAGCAGAGTGACGTCAGAGCTCCACGCCCCCTGGCGTGACGTCACACTTGGAGGGGATTTGCAGGGGATGTGAACTAACGTCGACCTACATAACAAAACCAGAACAAAACTAAAACCTACGAGACGGTGTTGCCAAATACAAAAACACACAATACAGCATATAAATGATGTTGCCACTAAAATACAAGTAATAAAAATTCTCAATGCTCGATCTTTCAACAGCGAAAGTGTCTATGTTGCCTTCTGTAAAAGCGCCAAAAACCTGTAGAAGGCAGCAGAAGGTTCGTAAATTGGCGCGATTTTGACAGAAGGTTCGAAATTTGTAGGTTTGCTGTAAAAACAGAATGGCGTTGGTTGACATGACTTTCAGGAACTTCTAGAAACTAAGTATTTTTGTAGTCCAAGGAAAAAATAATTTATTTATTCTTTTTTATCTTGTAATTTGCTGATGCTACAGAAATATTACCCGCCGTCTCAAAATGAATTCATCCAAGTATGTCCCAATAGTTTCAACATATTTCCTATGCCCAGATAGCAATTTTTATTTGCAACAAAATTTCAGCAACCTTGCTTTGCAAAATTGGAAACTTGCAGCAAGTTCATAATGCAAGCCTGAAAGTTCAAAGCAAGACTGTAGCAAGTTTACGCGAGTGCCGAAGTCACCACACTTCGCACTTGCAGTGAACTTGTCATGCAAGTCACGTCAAGTTCACTGTAAGTTTGAGACAAACTGGTACAAAAGCTAGCTTTGCTATATCAAATTTGCAGCAAGTTCCTTGTGAATTTACCATTGACGTTCAAATTTGCTTCAAACACTTTGCAAGTTTACTAAGTTTGCTGCAAATTTGTAGCAAACTAGTTGGAACGTTGGAACTTTGTAATATCCAATTGACCTTTCTTGTATCAAATTTGCTGCAAATCCCTTGCAAGTTCACTTTTGTCCTATCAAGTTTGATGCAAATTTGTGGCATTTAAGCGAATTTCTCTTAGATGCGCTATGGGCCATTTCACAGTATTTTGTCCAGACGTAGAGTCCGCTACTTTACACTTTTTTGTTATAACTACGTAATTTACAGCTTAATTATCACCAAATAATTATTTTCAAATAATGCGTTGAGCACATTATTTGAAAATAAAATTTAGTGATAATTAAACTGGAAATTACAGTCAAAACAAAAAAAGTGTCATGTTGCGGACTCTACAATTTTAGAAATACTGTAAAATGGCTCCTATCCCAATATATCCACATTTACCACTTTTAAGAAAAAGAGGCAGTTTGCATATGAATGTCTAGACTGTCAAATGCTGTTGTTGTCATTTTTAATCCTTAAGTAAGATTTTTTGCACTATATTAATTAGAAACATACAACTTTGATTCACGTTTAGTTTATATAGATTACTACACTTTAATTTGCATATAGAGCTGAATTTTCTAGTTATTTTGGGCATATTATATACATTTTTAATGTGTGATCATGCATTCAACAAATTTTATATAAATAGGATCATTCAACTAGGTACAAAACATAAATAAAACAGGACTAAAATTGCTTATTATCATACAAGCTTTATTTTTACTATTTTTAGAACATTTAATGTAACATGAATAAGAACACTTAATTTATATATACAATACAAAACCAAAATTAAGAAGCAGGACCACCACTCTTCAAAAATCACAAGACTGAAAATATTTAATGAAGTTGACTACATACCGTAGCATCAATATTATTAGCAATAAATTACCACTATTGCTTTCAGAAGATATAAAACTTGTATGTACACAGTGTATGTATATATATACATATATTGAAGTGAATTTGCAAAATATATTTAAATGATCAAACAAGATTTAGTTCATATATTCCAAATTAAAAAAAAAAAATCCTGTTTATGAATGAATAAATAAGAACAATAAAGTAATACTAAGACATACAGTATTGCAACTACTGCAATCTCGCATTAAAAAATGTATATCCATTTTTATCTCCAAAACATCTTTGTTCTAATTGGATTAGAATCTTTGTTCTAACTGGTATTTATATACTTTACAGATTGATTTTTATTTATTTATGACCTTAAAAAAATGCACTAAACAGAAATTATAATTTAAAAATAAAAAGAGATGGCTTAACTTGCATCACTATTTTTAAAGCTAAATTCAAATTCCTTATTCATTACTAATAAATATCTAATCACTAAGCCAATTTTTTTGTAAAAAATTTCCTTTTCTATACTTTTTTTTTCAATTTTTATTTTAAAATTTTATTTCATATGTGTTTCACTTAAAAAATAAAATGAAAGATCAAGTAAATAAATGCTTGTTACTTTAAAATTGGTAGTGACCCTTTACCAAGAAAAGAAAAATTATCAATTTTTAATTATTAAATTAAGTTCCCAAGCAATAAATAAAGAAAGAAGAGGAAAAATGTAAACTATTAAAATAAAAATTTAAATAAGATATTCTAAACTATCTTATAATAAAATAACTTCCAAAATAATTGAATCGTGCAAAAATTTTGATATCTCCGTCACACAAGAAGCGTCTTTCCATCCTACAACAGAAAAAAAAAATGCTTTTATTAATATTATAAGTTACCAAAAAATTAAAATATAGATCAAATGTATTTGAGATAATCAAGGGTGTAGGTGAGGTTATTATGCAGCTGTCACTTTCACAACATTAATTAGTTCTTGACAAGTTTTTGAACATTTGGTTGTAGCTGTGGACAAAGCATATCTCAGGTTATTACCACATTCACCTTTGCTGGATATTTGGTCATGTATGCCAGTGATTCCCAACTTTTTTTTTTTTTTTGTCGGGGCACACTATGGACGTTTTCAAAATTTAACAGCACACAAAGAAAAAGATAAGTTAAAAAGTTGTTTACTTACCTATAAAACACTGTAAAATAATTTATTAATTTAAGTTAAAAAACATGGTATTTAACTGTACAAACAAGTTTTTTCTATAGTGTACTCTTCTTTTATTTAAACAAACTTTACTTGTAATAAGAAGCATTATGATTTTTATTACGTACATTTCTAAAATTTGACGGCACACTAAAGTGCCATGACACAGTGGTTGAGAATCACTGATGTATGGTATTGCTGAAATTCTGTATTCATAGATATGTGTATGAAAACTGCACTAAGAACACCAAAACTTCTAAAGAAACTTGTCTGCAAAAAAGGAATCATTTACAATAGTAGTAGATAGTTGAGTGTACAAATAGGTGCTGTATTATAAAAAAGACATTATAGTTTATATTGTAACCACAAAATCGAGGAAACTGCAGTTACTTTTACACTCTTGAAATTCTTCTACACCTTCCCAAGGGGTATGCCCTCATGTTGAGATACGGCAATTCATTCACATGAAAACACCAGCTGGATAATGCTAATTTTTTAAGAAATCAATAAAAGAAACAAATCAATTTTTCCCTGCAATAAGCCATAGACAGCAAGGCACATCAGACTTAAGTATTTCATTAACTATCACTATAAAAATATAATAAACTATGCGAAATGTTATAGAAACTTGTAAGTTTAACAAGGGCTTGAAATAGGAAAATTAATCAGCCAGAACCTCTTTCGAAAGTCAGTTGAAAAATTGTTTTTTCAAAAGAAAAAAAAAGTTGAATTCTAACCATATAAAAATAATTTTTAAAAAAGAAAAAATTACAACTAATGCAAGTTACAGTTAAGTTCTATATTTTTGTACATAGAATATACATATTCATACATGTTTGCTTACAGTAGCAAGGTAAATTATTCACAATATCTTAAGAACTTTCAAGGTTCAATTAAACAGAAAATTGGAGTTTTTTGCTGCATTAGTACATTTTTAAGCCCAAAGTTTAACAGATCTTATTATTTATTAAAGTTTTCTTCTAGAAAAAATTGTTCTTCGTACATGACCTTAAAAAAGGCAACTTAAATGCTAAACCATTCTTAAATAGTTTCTCAAGACAATTAATAATAATATACAAGTCAATGAGGATGAATAAATTTTAATAAGAAAATGCAAATATAAATTATGCTGCAAGAGAAACATTTTTTAAAAAATGCATCAAATTGGTTCAGAGGTACTCAAAAATAGAAGAGGGAAAAACAAAGTAACATGCAAGATGAAGACCCTCTCTTCTATGAATCCCTTAATCTTTTTAGACAGTTAAATAATATGCCAGACAAAAGTCTTCAGGTTCTTCCTTAAATGAAGCGAGAAATTACACATCATTTACACTGCATTCCAGCAGTTAAACCTGTCCATATTCCTATATTTATTTCATTTTTTTGAAAATGTTTTTACAAGGAAAAGCATACTTACAAAAAATCAATTTTGAAAGCTTCTGTCGCAAGGAAGGACTTTTTCAGTCTTTTTTGTTGGGCTCTTGCCACTTCAGGTGTAAAGCTCAGATAATCAAGGTCATACCTTCAGCATTTCATTTGCCTCCATCTTGACAAGAAAACTTTAATAAAGCTAAAAAAAAAAAATTTTCAATATACCCCTTAACATCAATTATATTAAAAAATGGATTATTATAACATAATGTTTTACCTGTTTTTTATTTAAAATTGAGCTTTTATTTATATTTGAGACTTTTATAGCTATCAATTTTAATATAAAATTCATTAAATTATTAAAATTAACGGTTCAGGTAGTGGATAGTTCTAAATCTGGAAGGTGTTGCTGGTGAACCATATGGTTGCTAAAGCTTTTGATTTAGTTCCTTGGCTTCTTGCCAAGGAACTAAATCAAAAGCTTTAGCTACCCTCTCTCGGAGACAACTTTATCAACTGATAATTAAAATGGTTGATTAATTTTTTTCCAAATTCATTGCTCAATCCACAGGTGATATTAAATGTTGCAGTCGCACAATTAAATACACATAGCAAAAATGATACCTTATCAGATAAAAAAGAAAATTTTGTTTTTACATTCTTACAGATCTTTCGCCATCACATAATAACTCTATTTTGCTTATTTTTTTAACAATCGGGTCAGAATTTTTAGAAAGCATAATTAATTTTTCTTCTTCATCACAAATTGCACTTGTGTTTTCATGTAACTATAAAAACAATAACAATGTGAATCAAAGTGGTGAAAGTAAGGAATAGTCATCTTTAATAATAAGAATTTAAAAGGGGGGAGGGGCGTCAAATATATGGGAAAAGCGTGACATCATCAATGAACAGCCCCCAAAATCAATTGGAATATCAATAGATAAAATTCAAGAAGTCCTAATAGCAACAAACAAAATTTAATAATAAAAAAGGGATCTTATTTCTTGAAACATTAAACAGAAATCCCTAAATTAAATACCCTAAAAACTAAATACATATCAATAGATAATATTCAAGAAAGTACCACAGCAACAAAATTAAATATGATACTAAATAATAATAAAAATATAATTACACGTTAATTTAAAGCACAAATGAGCAATAAAATGCAGACATATGTTTCGGGATTGCTTGGAATCCCTTTTTCAATGCAACAGGGAGCTTCTAGATGCAAAACATCCAAATGAAGCAGACAAAACAGCAAAAACAAAGCTTATATAGCCTAAGAATTATCTGTAGACCAATGAGAATAAAGGTAGCGTGAAGTGGACGTAGAAGTAGCAGGAAGACACCAATAAGAGAGCAACAAACGAATCCAATTGAAAGTACAGGAAGTAAAAAGGAATATCAATAAAAATAAAGCAAAAAAGACGACAGCATGCATAAAAATGTGAGAATACATGAAAATTGCAAAATAATAAAATAAAATACAAAGAATAAAATTGAAATAAAAATAAGTACAGAAAATACCAAAACAAAATGCAAAACAAAGTACACATGTAAAGGAGGGGGAGGGGAGGGGAGAAGGAGAAAAATAGACACAAAAAAGGAAAACAACAAGAAAACCAAGAAAGAACAACAAATTAAAGAAACCTATGCCAGATCTGTGAAAAATAAGGAGTTGAGGAAGAATCATTAACCAAATTAGAACTATTCCTGTTAATATGATAGGCTTCCCAAAAGTCAAGCTCTAAAGGGGAAGAACATTTTTGAATAATTTTACCAGAATTGAAATCAAAAGAGTGGTTGGAATTCCAACAATGTTGAGCAATGCTAGACTTATTTAACTCTTGCTTTCGTACATAACCTTTATGCTCATTTAAGCGAATTTTCAGAGCACGTTTTGTCTGTCCAATGTAAGAAAGGCCGCAACGACAACTAATTTGGTAAATACCCCAAGTGTTAAGTTGATCGACAGGATCCTTAAGAGAAGAGAAGGAAAGTTTGTTACTAGGAGTAAAAACGACTTGAAATTGAAACCTTTTTAGGATTTTAGCAATACGGAAACTGACAGAATGAAAGAATGGTAACACAACCAAATTCTTTCTAGAAACCACATTATTGGGACCAGAAGTTTTCTTAGAAAGTTTGTAATGAATAGAATCAATTAAAGAGGGAGAAAATCCTCTATCAAAAGCTACAGCTTTCAGATAGTTGAGTTCAATTTTGAGAAGCTCAGGAGAAGAGCAAATATTAATAGCACGATGGACCAGAGCATTAAAAGCCGAATATTTTTGGTTGGGAGGATGAGACGACAGTCTGTGAGGAGGTAAAGAAACAGCGAAAGGTTTACGATAGACAGAAGTAGTGAAACCAGACTTACTCTTAGAAATAAAGACATCAAGAAACGCGAGGCTACTATTAAGTTCTTTCTCACAAGAAAACTGGATATTAGGATCAATGGAGTTCATAATAGAAAGAGCATCATCAATACCTAACAAGTTACTGTCCGTTAGGACAAAACAATCATCCACATAACGAACATAAAATTGAAATTGCAATTTCTGGAACAGTTTTTCCTCAAAATAATGCATATAGAAATCACTTAAAATAGGACTAAGAGGACTTCCCATAGCCAGGCCATCAACCATAGCATATAATTTACCATTAAATACAAAAGTGCTCTGTTGCAAGCACACACGAGTAAGAAAAACTAATTCCTCAATTTCCACAGAAGTAAAATGGAATTCAGAAAGCATTTTCCTGAGGCAAGTCAAAGCGCCATCAACAGGAACATTAGTAAACAAAGAATTAACATCAAAAGAGGCCATAACTGAATTATTCGGAACGAAGTTATGAAGTTTCTTAACAAAATCGGTGGAATTTTTAACAGTGAAAACATTCTGACTCCTAAGTGGAGAAAACACAGAAACTAAATTCTTGGAAAGTTTATATGAAGCAGTTCCAATATTGGAAACAATTGGTCTGAAAGGAATACCTGCCTTGTGTACCTTTGGTAAAGCATAAAAACGCACACAATTAGCAACAGAAGGAATCACAGACCGTTTAGCAATCAAAGGAATAGAATGAACAGACTTAACAGCAGAAGAAATAGCTTTTAACTCTTTGTCACTAGGATCTTTATAAATTTCAGAATAAGGACCAGAAGCAATTAAGTCATCAGTTTTTTCAACATAAGATGATTTATTAAGAACAACAATCTGACCACCCTTGTCTGCTTTGGTAATGACCAAATCAGAATTGGAAACTAAATTATTGACACATCGTTTCACAGAATGGGTAAAACCAGTATTAGGAACTTTTGAATTGAAATCAACATTGGAAGCAATAAGATGCCAAACCGACTCTTTTTGAGTAGAAGTTAAGGCACTAAATTTGAAAGCTTTTTCAACCGGAGCAATAAGTTCAGAAAAAGAAGGCTTTTTAGCCAAAGCAAAATTGTTATTACATTTCAAAGCATTAATTTCATTACTATTCAAAGGAAATTTCGAAAGATTTACTACCGTGTTCCTATTAACAAGAGGCAAATCAGCCGGAACAGGAACATTTGAATCGTTACACAACTTAGTAAATTTCTTATTTAAAGTAATTTTGTGACTGTCGGATGAACGAAGAGCTCTTGCCCATGACATTCTATCAATAGACTCAAAATCGAAATTAGAATTAGATACAGAAAGATGTAAATCATAAAGTTCACGTTCTATGAACGAAAGTTTTTTCCTAGTTTCCTGGATAGAAGCTCTAAGTAAAGCTAATTTAGAATGAAAAATTACCTTATCAACCCTAACAGAACGCGGTAAATTACACTTCAAGGTGATAAACTTAGGAATAACTTTCTTGCGCCTGCAAGACTGGAGAAATTTTAAATGGTTCAAAAACCGAACCTTTTTAATTCGAAGATTACAGAATCTGTTAACCTGAAACATAACCAGAATCAAAACAATCAAAACATAAGGGGAAAAACAATAGCAAACCGGTCAATAAATAAAAATAAACAGAAAGAAAAAAATTCAAAAACAAGTGCGAAACATACACAACGTAACAATATGCGGAACGAATGCCGGAAAACAAAAAATCAAAAACAAACACAGTCAAGATAGGCAATGAAGAAAAGAACAAAAAACAAACACTCACCAAGCAGCGAACAGATGGAAGAACAAAAACAAAAGAAAGAAGAACAAAAATTCAAGGCACGTTAAGCCTAACAGATAAAAATAATTTAACTTTGTGCAAGTAAACAATAATAAAAATATAATTACACGTTAATTTAAAGCACAAATGAGCAATAAAATGCAGACATAAGCTTTGTTTTTGCTGTTTTGTCTGCTTCATTTGGATGTTTTGCATCTAGAAGCTCCCTGTTGCATTGAAAAAGGGATTCCAAGCAATCCCGAAACATATGTCTGCATTTTATTGCTCATTTGTGCTTTAAATTAACGTGTAATTATATTTTTATTATTGTTTACTTGCACAAAGTTAAATTATATTTTATGATACTAAATATCAGATAAATGATAACGAATTTTTAAAAAAACCCTAATTAAATTATAAAGCAAAATTAAAGATTTTTCTTAGAATTTTAAAAATTAAAATTGCAAATTAGTAGGAGAAAAAGGGAATCTAAAAACATCAAAATAAAAAGAAGTCATTTTAACACTCAAATTAAATACATATCAATATATAAAATTCAAGAATTGCAACAAACAATGCATCTAAATTTCACAAAAATGATACAATAGCAAAAATTAAAAAGCGAATTTAAAAAGAAAAAACAAATATAGAGTCAATCGATCCAGTTTCAAAATTAATTTAATAAACAAAATTAATATTCAAGAGAAAATTTTTAAAAAAAGAAACATTAACAAACAGAAAATAAAAAATGCAACCTCTATAATTATCTGAATATTTTACAAAACAAAGAAATTCAATCTCGAAGAAATGGAAGTTTTTGTTAAATAAATACAACAGACAAAATTTGAAAACTAAAAAATAACGACACAAAGAGAAAATTAAAAATGCATCTATAAATATGAGGTAATGAAATCTAAAATCATCAGAATATTTTTTTAAATAAAAAATTCGTGTTTGAGGAAAAATCGAACATCTACTAGTGAAATAACACGATAGTAAATTACTTAAATGAATAAATAGCTATATCACTAATAATACAGTACATACTAGTCAACCCTTAAATCGTTCTTAAAATATTACCATGCTAAAATTAAATCTCAACAAATTAAGTACCCAACAAATAAGAAAACATACGCACATCTTAATCCGATCAGGAAATAAAACTCGATGTACGATGTACGATCACGCCGATTTCTTTCTTTTTCGCACATGGTTGTGGGTGGTGGGTGTTGCCAGATGCAACATTCGCATTCTTTGCCGCCAAACTTCCACTCCATGGCTTGCGCATGCGTTGAGTGACAGACTTGCCACACTTTTGCAGCAAAATTGTGTTGCAAGGAAGTGGTTGCTCAAGTTGTCAACCTTGCAACAGTTTTGCCACACATTTGTTGCGTCTAATTTGTCGTAACAAAAGCATATCATGAAAAAATCAAACTTGTTGCAAGTAAGCATGCTATCTGGGTGGTGTGATATGTGTCTTTTTATGTATTTAAATGTGAATAATAAGTGAAGTAATCCTTTTTAGCATTCTTACGTTACCATGGTAGGCTCGGCTTATTTTTGAATGTGCATTTGTCTCTAAATAAAGGTTTGTCGCACAAGGTCTTGCTTTTTTTTATTCAAATATGTCCAATGATGTTTTTTTAGCAATATTAAGCTTTAAATGTTGATGCATTTGAAGAAAAGATGTTAGTTAATCAGTTATGATGTAGCTCATTCAATTAAATCCGTGTTCACGTTCCATGGAAAAGTTGATATCCTCTTGAGGTTTTGTCCGGCCTTGATTTTAAATTTTCTGTAAAACCTCATAAACAAAGGGTACACACTTTTTCGAATAAAATAGGGATAAACTCTGCTCTCAAATGCATTTAATGCAGTTAATTTGCAGCATTTTAATACAAGTTTTCAGTTTAAAATGCAAATTTGTTGCATCAGTTATTCAGCTTAATTAGGAACTTTTTTGTGCTTCAGTTATAAAATATAGGATGATAGTACGTACAGCAAATAATGATCTGCAATGAGTTTCTAGAAGCCTTCATCAATATTGTATTTAAATTTGGAAAGGTACAATCCTGACAATTAGTTGAAAGACAACCCTATGTTTTGACGGTGAATAACATCCTTCTGATACTTGCCCACTAAACCAAGTATTCTTCCTCCTAGTGTCTTAAGAGGTAGTGTCAGACATGGCCGATTTATGGGGATCAGTCTTTGGAAAGGCCCGTTTTTTCATTGTAGTAGCAGTGGTGTAGTCCTGAAAAAAAAGTTGGGGGGGGGGGGCGCTAATACATACGAAGATAGGCAATTGAAATCCAAAGGGGGGGGAGGCTTATGTTAAAATGTAAGAAACTTGGGAGGACGCTTGTATTCAATTAAAAAGGTGAGGGGACGCTGTCCCCCTGCGTCCCCCCTTGACTACACAACTGTGTAGTAGTGATGAGAGTAAAATGTTTCTGGCTATAATGCAAGTGTGAGAGGGGGGGGGGGGAGAATTAGCACTAGGCCTGCCTTGGCTTTTGACGGTCCTGACCTCATTTGAAGTTTCCCTAGAGCTAAGTTATTAAAAGTATGGAATCATTACTTTTAAATTGATATGATTGTGTCAAGCTTCATTCATTACTTTTTATTATGTTTTCTTATTGACATTTTTGAAAACAGTATTTGCAGGAACAATCTTTACTCAATGCAGTGGTGAAGTCAAGAGGCCATGGCGTGCCCCTCCTCCACTTTATATTTCATCGACTTAATTTATATCTGTAAGTATTCCTCTATTGTTTTTAGGAAGGGTCGTCGCCCAGAGGGAGTGTTTTAAGGGTCAAACCCCTCCCATTGGTAGAAATGAAGAAAATATGCATTTTAAAATTTCCTTTAATGTTAATTTGCAACTGCCCTCTCTTTGAGAACTGCAGTCATATTTCAGAGGCTGTAGAGCTGCCTAAAGCATCCACTTCAAAAACTTCCTTATAGGAGGTTTATGATAAAATTGATTTCGCAAAATAGAAGAATGTTGTTACAAAGAAGTAACAGTATTTGTTTGGCAGTATAATTTGTATGTTCAATAAGCTTCTGCAAAGTTTATCAAGCATTTCTGAGCTGTATAAAACCTGATAGATGGAAGATGTTATAATATACAGTGTCAAAGAATTTTTAAGACTATTTATGAAATAAAAACTAGTAATTATATATTTTTAAAAGTATTTTTATTCAAAATAAGCTCCTTCAGCTGCATTACATTTGTTACAGCGGTTTAACAATGATTCAAATGCATGTTCCATCTCACATTGTGGGACTACCTCCAATTTTGTTGGGACAGTAGTATGTTTCTTTAGCAGTTTGGGAAAAGGTGAAAACCCTCCTTTTATGAAATCCTGGATAAGGCCAAGGATTAAAAGAACTTTCCAATTTGAAATTTAAAAGTATTAAAACCTTAATGTTTAAATTTATTTCGGAAGTGGCTTAAACCTCCTCAGCTGAGGCATATGTTATTCTGTATATTCAACTCTGATGTTTGAATAATTATGCTTTATTTTTAGGTGGGGTTTTAATCCTTCCAACATAACTAAAACAAACATTTTTTCCCCTTTTGTCTTGTATAAATTGTACATGCATTAAATTAAACCATATTAAAAAAACAATTTTAATATAAAATTCAAATTTAAAATTCATTATAAATTTATAATTGGCTTATTCTCCCTTTTGAGCTCTAAAAGGAAAATATTCTGCCTAATAGTTCTGCTGCAGTAGAAGTGTAAAAAAAATAAAGAAATTAGTTGATTTTAAAGATTTAAAATTGTATTATAATTATTGCAAAAGAGTACATTAGTATATAGTTTTAATAAATAAAAATAATTTAGGTAAAAACTACTTTTTTTAAACCTCGTTTTAGGCTTGACTGAGCAAAAACAGATTTTAAAGTTGCAATATTTTATTTGATATTTAGCATTTGCTCCCAAAAGCTGGCAATAGTTAATTATGATGGAGAATGTGATAAATTTATTTTATTTTTATTAACAAAGTGGAAATCAAACTTTGCTTGGTTGGACTGATTTATTTTGAATATTGGATAAAAGAAAAATGTAAAAAGCCTAGAATATATCATGAATATTTAAATAGCGTAAGTTATTGGGATTTTTTGAAAATAAAAATATATTTCAGTTAAGTGTATTACATTTTAATAGATCTTTTAAAAATAGGCATGTAAAAAACCCGATAAAATAAAAATATTAACTTTTATGACTTTTAAAATATCTTCATAAAACAGTTTTGAGCAAGGTGAAAGTTTACTAAGCAATAGTAGTTCTTTCATTTGAATTAAATAATTAGTAAAATAATGCTTTTTCTGTCATTTCTATTCCACTTGTGGGTGAAATTCTTAGTTTTCTTACATTCAAAACAAAGAGAACATAGAATTATTTTAAATTCTTAACAAACAGAATTAAATCATACATCATAGATTGTGTAATTGGTGTTTGACTTTGTGAATAATTTTAAATTTAACAAATACTTTCTACTACAATGATTTTCTGGAAATTTTAATATTCGGTATTCGGCCAAGAAGAAATGTTCCGAATATTCGGCTTCGGCCTGAAAGAAAAGGCCGAATATTCGGTATTCGGCCAAATCGCTATTCGTTACATCCCTAGTTACACTGTAAAAAGAAATCAGGAACGTTACTTGGAAAGTGCTAGGCACCTCATGTGCCTAATTTTTACCAGTAACATTCCTGGAATTAACCTGGAACCTTTCTGAATAACTGGGAAAACTTCCCACAGAAAGCCAGTAACTTTCCTGGAATTAACCAGGAACCTTTCAGAATATCTGGGAAAACTTCCCACAGAAAGCCAGTAACTTTCCTGGAATAAACCAGGAACCTTTCTGAATAACTGGGATAACTTCCCGCAGAAAGCCAGTAACTTTCCTGGAATTAACCAGGAACCTTTCTGATTAACTGGGAACACTTCCCACAGAAAGCCAGTAACTTTCCTGGATTTAACCTATCTGAATTCTAAAATTTCCCACTAGAACCCAGTACCATTCCCAGAATCATTTTTGATGACATATCTAACAATTTTAATATCTTAATAGTTTTGCTAAGTAATTTTTGTACATTTCATGAATTTCAAAAGTTAACTCATTGTTAACTTTTGAAATTCATGAAATTTACAATTACTTGGCAAAAGTTTTAAGATAATTTAATTTTCAGCTATATCATCAAAAATAATATTGATACCTCAGAAGCATCCCTCAAGTATATAAGTAGTTTCCAGATATAAGTATTGGATTTCTAGAAACTTTTCTGAATTCTTCAAAATACATTTATGGTTTAAAGAGTCCAAGATACTTACCTTGCAATGAGTACATATCTGAAGCCTATTTATTACCTGTTTTAAGAATTTATTATTTACCTGTAAACATACTTAATTTTAACATCAAACTTGTCCATAATTTCTTTGTAAATATAGTAGGACTTAATTTTATTCTAATTGTTTGCAATATGAATAATTACCAATCATGTTAAAACATAAAATGTTATGACGTTTAGGTATTAAAAAAAATGTAAAAAGCTTGCAACAATTAAAAAGCAATTTATTAACAATTGTTTTTCACTTTTCTGCCATTTCCATGGTTATTAGTGTAAGTCGAGACAAAATTGAAATAATGAAAACATTGGTTTTGTAAATTGGTAGCTGCAAATAGCACATATCAAGTTTAGAATTTAAAATATTTTTTTAAAAATTGTGACCACTTTAAGTTCAATTTTATCCAATAGTATTTTGTTAAAAATAAAATTTTTAAGCTTTCAGGAAATTACCAATTAAATCAACTGAAGTGAGATTTAATTGTTGCCACATTTTGTACAACCATAGCTCAAGTCATAAAAGTTATAAATAAAATTACCCTTATATCCATAGTTTAATATAATGCACAAAAATTAAAAAATGAAGTTATCAAAATTATTATTTGTTAAGGTCAAGAATAATATCTTAGTATAAAGTGTTCTGCAAAAAACAAAAAAAAAAAAAAAAAAGATAAACAACAAATTTAGACAAAAAATAAACAGCAAATACAAACATTTTTAAATGACATTTTTTAATCTCTAAGTTCACACAACACCTACATTATAAGTAAACATAAAAATGGGATTTTTATATGAAACTACTTTACAAAATAATCATAAAAAAGAGGCATATGTATAAAATCTGACAGGCCATCTTACAGTTTTTCAGCTTGCATGGGTGATTCTCTGTACAAAAACCATTTTCTAAACTTAACATAAAATTTTCGGAAACGGTATGCCTCTCCCCCCCCCCCTTAATAAAAAATATAAATTATATAATTAGATGAACAACCACCCTTATGTAACAATATATAAGCTTGAAATAAGTAAATAAAAATAAAATTAATGAAAGCATTGTAATATTAATTCTGAACTCATTTCCCCCCTGAAACAGTACTGCTTGTTAAAGTTTTAAATACTTTGCTCATCCCAATGTAGAAAGAAAAGCACAGATATTATTCGCCATGATAGTTGAACATTGAAGCCAGCACTCGTTGTACAGCAGATCGCAGACCATAAGCTTGTGCCCACGGAAAACTAATTTTAAAAAGGGACTTTTATATCAAATTTTAAGACTGAAAATTATTAACAATATGACTGATAGGCATTGTTTTGTTAACTGGTATTGGTAAAAGGATGGAGTCAAACCTCCCCAAGAATAATCTCATTCAAAAAATAATTTAAAAAATGAAAAGATGCAGAAAAACATTCGTCTTCAAGGGATGCTCAAAATACTAAATATGAGAACAAAATGCAATAAAAGAACTTGAAAATATTGCTACTGCTTTACATTTTAATATGTTTGAAAGTACATGTGTAGAGATTCATAGATTATTGTGAGTAATGAAACTATTTTAACTGCTTCAAATAAAAATCATGTACCAGATTTGTATCCTTAAACTAAAATTACAAAATAATAGTGAAAAATATTAGTTACATGAGCAATAAGTTTATACTATGCAATTTTTAAAAAACATCAAGCAATTTGTAATAATTGTGTATCAGAGATTTAGTGTGCCATACTTCTAGTTAATCACAGTTAAATAATGTATATAGTTGGACTAAGATTGCTTTAGTTTTTTTTTTTTTGAGAAATTTAATTTAAATGTTTGGAAGTTTTTTGCTATGTATAAATTTTTTTTACAGATTCATTTTAATCGAATAATTATTTCGAAGGAAGATGCCAATATTAGTAAAGCATTTTAAAAATAGCTTTCACAAATATTTTACATTACAGCAGTAATTTTAGCTAAACATAAACATAATGCATACAACACTGGATTTTAGAGCTAATGGAAATTGGAGAATTTGCAACAGCATCCCTCTCGCTATCCCCTTCTGGTGTAAGAAAATCTGGCACGGTTGGATTCACAGCTATAATTTCAGATTGTAACCCTGGTCAGTTTTAATTGCTATTAAAAGGGCTGCATTTTAACTTCAGTCCTCAAAGAGCAAGTGGCAAATGATTTTAACCAACAGGAAACATGATATACACACATGAGGCACTTTTCAAGAACAAAACATACTAAAATGCTATTGCTGCCAAAATTATAATATAATTCATATAATATATTTTGACAAAAGCTTCAGCTTTCAAATCAAAATGTCTTTAAGAAGTTTCATCAAAAGAACAAGCTTAGTGTGATCAGAGCATTTTGGAAAGCTTTATACATCATAGTTTAAGGGAAAATATACTAATAAACAGAATAAAATCCTCAAAAATATATTTAGCATGTCATTTTCAGCGAGGAGATAAGGCTGGTAAAGAAAAGAAGATCTTCATCATCCACTTCTGTTCCGTCTTCCATGTAAACGGTTACAGATGATGCCATCATAGCTTTTAGTAAGCTCCATACCTGGAATAATCTTGCCATTTCTAAAAAAAAAATTTGTAACTTTTTAAATAATATGAAGGCATGAGCTTCACATCACAAACAAAATTGGTTGATGCATTGGTACAGCTGGTGACTATTCGCCAGTATAAAAGGTGGATTTCTGAATTGTTTACAGTATCTAGCAACTTATCTCTAGAAATGGTGTTTTCCCTCAAATCTGAAACACCAATACCTAATAGAATTTTTCTATTGTTGATTCAATGATTTAGTTTTTTGCCCCAATCGAATAAAGTCTGAGAATTCTTAACAGCTTTTGCTTGCTGGAGGATTGTTTTTAGGGATGTACCAAGTACTCGGCCATTACTGGGTAGTTGTAAAAATTTCATAACTTTTTTAAATATTACTAATAGTAGATAAATTTATAACCGATTTGTACAATAATATGCAATTTTTGTATGTAATATGCAATAACTAAAAAAAACTGAAGTATATAAATTATTTTAACGTTACGCAGCTTATATATTAGTAAACTTCATATGCTAATTCGACTATTTATTCCATTTTCTATGTTTTGTTTGGTACTATCTTAAGCTGTACGAGTAGCGCCCAACATGTTTGATTTAACCAGTTGCTGAAATATCACTTTATAATTAATTACAAAAAATTAAAAAATGAAAAGAAAATATATAAAAACATAAGTGCGAATATAGACTTTTTTCTTTGGGGGGGGGGGGGGGGTGATTATGAGGCATTTTACATCATTGAATGAATTTTTACTATAGCCAATAATCATTTTTGATAAGCTGATTTTTAGAAAGAGTTATAATGTTTAAAGAATTCTATTTTGGAACTCTTACATTTATTTTCTGTCAATAGTTTATTTATTAGTTTATGTAGTTAAAATGTATGTTTTCATTTCAATATATTCAAAATTCTTCATGGGCACATCAATATTCTTTTTTATTCACAACTACTCGGGATTCGGTACTGGGTAGTGTACTCGATACTACTCGAGACATCCCTAAGTGTTTTTAATGAAGAAGGTGACTTTGAATGCTTTGATGATTTACAGCTAGACAAACAGATTGTATTTACTAACTACTGCTGAATATTTATTATTGTCCCAAAATTGTATGGAAAAGAAATAATAATTCGGAATCCTTATTCGCAGACCACACATTATTGTGTTGATCTAAATAGATGTGTCGCAAATGTTTAACCTATTAGAAAAATAATTAAGTCGCAGCTCAATGCATTGCAAATTTTTCAAAAAGTATGCTTAATATGCAACATTTGTTTTATAAAATAGCATACAACACAAAAATGTGCATCATAAGATTTTTTTTTTGGCTATAATTAATCATCACAATCACAAAACAATCTTTCGCTAGTTTCTGAAACTTTTTTGTTTACATCACTATTCAGTGATACTTCGCTGATGAAAATCAGATGAAGCTGTTCTTCGTTATAAGCTAGCTAGCTGCAAATAAACTTCTCTAGTTATTTAAAAAGCTCATTTATTACCTGAAATAAAAATACTACTTCAGCCAGGGTTGTTTGGTTTAAACCACGTTGGTTTAAACCAAGGTTTAAACCAAATGGTTTTTTTAAAAAAACCACTTGGTTTAAACCAAATCTTTTTTCATTAATTTTGCACATTAAAAAATTGCAAAATCCAATTTTTGCAGAAATTACAAGCACAGCACTGGATAATTAATGAATTTGAAAATTAACAAACTTTTTTTAAATCACTACAAATTTTTCTCATCTCCTATCTACAGACTTCCTATGACAGACTATTTGGGTTTTTCTAAAATTAGCTCTGAAAAAGCTAATTTGAGAAAAACTCTTCTCAGTCATTATAAAATTAAAATGATATTGCAATTGTAATTCCTGGAGTTAAAGAATATATTTTAGAAATAATAAAATAACTTCATAATAACCAATTTGCAAATGTATGTTACAGATAGCAATTTTTAAGAGACCAAATCTTTTTCATTTATTCTTCGCGTTATAAAAAATTGCAAAATCCACTTTGTGCAGAAATTGCAAGCACAGCATTAGATAAATCATGAATTACTGAATTTGTAAAGTAACAAACTTTTTTTTAAACCAGTGCAAATTTTTCTTTTTTTCCTAAATTATTCTCTTCTTTTTAAAAATATATTTATTCTTTAATCAGGAAAAATAAAAATAGTAGTGATAATTTCTAAGCCAATGTTGCTGATTTGTATAAGTGTTATGGTGTAATCATTTGTTGATATTACTGATACTGTAAATCAACACACATTATTTTTAATGTATCGTTTATTTTTGCTTATTTTTTATTGATTTAGTAAAATATGCTTTTGTTAAAACTCAACCCGCATAATAGTTATTTCTTTAATAAGTTGCTGAAAGGCCTGTATAAGTAGAGTATTATAATGTGTTAATACAGTAAAACCTGTAAAGTTGACCACCGTTGTAAGTTGGCCACCTGTCTAAGTTGACCACTTTTGGTCTGAAACGGAATTAGCCCTATATTATTTAATGTAGGAAAACCTTTGTAATTTGACCACATGTCTATATTGACCAGTTAAGTACCAAATTTGGGTGGGAGTATTATAAAAAACCCTTTGTAAGTTGGCTGCCTAATTATTACTATATTTATTTATTTATCTATTTTTGCAAAGATAAGAAAAACTTATATAAGGGGGTCCTCGGTGGCCGAGCGGTCTTAGTACCAGTTTCCGCCCGCTGCTTGCGCGCAGTAACGAGGTCGTGGGTTCGATTCCCACCTTGTCCTGGGTGTATTTCTGTTATTTCCTCTCTTTGTGATGCAAAATCTTTCATGCATTGTCTTGTGCTATCTGTCATATTGGACGACAGTTCATAAGCGAGTCCCGAGACTAAGCACACGAACTGGAAAATAAATGTAATTCAATTCAATTCAATTCAACTTATATAAGTTCTCCAGGATATTTTTTATGCTATAATGTTAGACCAGTATTTGTCTGGATGGAGTAAACCTCTGTGTAAGTAAGTTGTATAGGATACATTGTAAGTCATTCAGATTAAATTTATCTAATGGTATTTTAGATAATTGTTAAAAATAGCTAATTACTAATTTTAAAGTAACATTAATACATGATGTTATATTTTAATTAGTCACAAATGAATAAACGCATAGTGTAAGAAATGATAAAAAAATATCTCCATCCTCTATAAGTTGACGACTAAAGTGCTGCACCTATATAAGGTAATTAAAATTTAAGGTTTTAACTAATAGTTACTTAATTAATTATCAATAAATTAACCATCAATAACATTTATTTACAATTAAGGATCTAAAATCTCCATGATTTTCTAAAAGTCAAATTGTTTTTCCTACAAATGCTATTTAAACCAAAAAAACCCGGTTTAAACCAAAAAAAAAACGTTTTTTTTTGGTTTAAAAAAAAAAAAAACAGGTTTTTTTCTAACCCTGACTTCAACATATGCGTTATATCTTTACTTTCAGACAAGATTATAAAAAATGTAAAATTTCAGAAATTTATCTCAGCACAACAAACAAATTCAGAGTCTGCTCGCTTTGTAAAAAAGGTGATAATGTTTTATTTCTAAAAACAAGAAGCAGCATACATTTTTAACAAAAGCTCCCCCCCCCCCCGTCATTGCACAATATTTTAATCTTAAAATGACTAGGTTTAAGACAAAACAAAAGTGATTTATTCAACCATTTAATAGTAATAATGAATGCTACTTAACCAAGGTTTTTGTGTAAAATCAACTATGGCAACATTGTATAAAATAAACAAGTATGCCCGATGATACTAATAAAACTTGGAAAACATAATTTAAACTATATTAACAAGATATAACTAGATTAATATTTAACTTTCAAACCTACTGACAAGTATATTTACCTACATAAGAACAACATTTTAATATCTTATTTTAAATTTGCCATTGTAGAAAGAAACATGATATGCTTAAATATACAGCGGTTCCGTAAACTACCCTCTAATGTAATACTATTTATAAGAAAGATGAGTGAAACTTGTTTTGGATTTTCGTTATATAACGAGACATTACATACAAAAACAAATAATACAGAAATAGGGTCTCCAATATTTTGCAAAATTACATTATGACACAGGGCTTTTAAAATTCACAATAAATTAAAAATGCCCCGTTAAATAGGTCCAAATTACAATAATAGCTTTAAAAATATCTTTCCACTGTTCCAAGCAAAACGATCTTCGTTAAAAATTACTTATGCGTCTTCTCGGAACAACAATAGCAAATGTTAAAATATTGCAGAACAGTTATGCAACTGTTTCAGACAGTTCATTAGATAAAACTCAAAATGAAAGATTACTACAAGAATGAAAATTAAGCTACTTACCGACCCAGTATTTAATTAACAAGCAGCATAGTATGCGGTACGCAGTACGACGAGCTTGGCTTCAACTGTCATGGCGACCGTTCCAAAGTCCAAAACAAACCCAAATCGAAGAGCAGATGTGTTGCCATACTGAATTCAGGAACCTTTTCGCAAAGAAACCTGTTTTAAACAAGAAACTCAAGTACGCCTGTGAAAACCCGGAACGTTGCTGGTTTTAATGCGAAACGTTGGGGAATTTTCTTACAGTGTACTACAAAAGAGATTAAAATAACTAATAACGATAACCATATTCAACTATATAAAGTTCTAAAATTGTAAATGAAAAATGACTTGCATATTAATTTGATTTTATTTCTTTATTTTCAGAATAGTTTACATTTTAATTTGCCAAGATTTGAACAATTTAAGCTTGAAAAGTGAATGAAGACATATCAGAAATTTGTATTAAAAATTGCAGCTTACTAGTTAAATTTTGGCATTGCATGTCAGGTTAATGATGTACCTGCTGCAAGGTTGAAATTTTGCTGGTAATAATGCTTTGAAAATGTAAACTTCAAGTGCATTTATCATTATTAATGTAATAAAACTTTTTGGCTTAAATTAAATGTCATAAATTAATATGGAACATTTACAAGAAATATTTATAAACTAAGAATTCTTATTGCTCTAATATGTGTACCAAATTTTACCAATCACCCCTTGATTTTAATGAATTTTCATTAAGTCTGCTCTGATAGCATACATTTCTGCTATTATATTTTGTAAAAAAAGACATTGTATAGAAATACATATGCAGTAAAATCTGTAAAGTTGACCACCTGTCTAAGGTGACCACTTTTGTCAGGAACTGAATTAGCCCTTCACACTCTCACCCTCTATAACTTGACCACTAAAGTGTTGCACCGCTAGGGGTCAACTTACACAGGTTTCACTGTATATATATATATGTACATGTGCTGGCTACTTCTATGATTAGCTTAGTAGCTCAAGAGAATCTTTCCCGGCACATCATTTGGTCTTCAAAATAAGTGTAGCACAGTATGGAAAAATCTCCTTTGAATGTATAAAAATATGAATTTATTTTAACATGTACTTCAATAAACATAATTGTTTTGCTTAGTTTTCTTGTGTTGTCTAATTGAACTTAATGGCAGCATTTTAAAGGAGTTACAAAATTTTGTTATCACTTGATAGGCAATTTATCATTTTTTATGACATGAATCAAACTTTGCTGTTTAAATTTCCAATTAGTAGAAAACTAAATGGAGGGGAAAAATACATGTTTTAATACAAATGTGTGTTTTCTTTATGTTTTCCAGCAAGCAAGCTCAATTTTTACATTTGTTAAGTGATTTATATATTTTTCTAAATTATCTGTTCAATAGACATATTAACACAGATGTTACTTTATTTTGTTCTGATCTCTATATTTTATTTATACTTTTTATTTTCAAAATAATTTTCATTTTTCACTCTGTTTTACAAACAATGTGTTTTCTAACAAAGCATTTAGGTCAATAGGCAGCATATTGACGTCAATTTTACAGGTCTCCAGAGAATACTAGCAATTTTGTGAAATATACTATGGGATTATTCATAAATGATGTCACGCTTCGAGGGGGGAGGGGGTTCGTGAAATTGTGACAAGGAGAGGGGAGAGGGTAACAAGAAATGTGACAACACGCATTATGCAACATAGCATGACATGTGACAAAGGGGGGAGGGGGTCTACTGAAGTGTGACATATTGTGACAAAGAGGGAGGGGAGATGATGAGAAATATTAGAGGAAAAAATAAGCCAAGCATTCATGATTTTTTTTAAAATTATGTAACAAAGAATTTTGGTCATTTAAGAGGATTGTTTTCATATTAATAATTTCATAAAGGGGTAAAGGGTCTGTACTTGCGGTTGCCAACAGAAAGGCTCATGAACAGAGCTGGGTTAAGGCCTTGGGATCCTAGGGAAGTCAGAGGACCCCTAAAAGTTATTCATTAATGTATTAAGGAAATTATTTAGATGTAATTTATTATTTTAAAATTACTATCTAGTATTTATTGTGTACAGGGCCTGATTAACGAACGGTCCCGTGCAGAACCGACCTTAATCCGATTGGACCAATAGCTCCCAATTGGGCCCCGTGCTTTTAAGGAGCCTTTAACATATGTTTAACAAGGTTACAAGCCTTCTGCATTGTACCTCAATAAATGTGCATTCATTTAGAAAAAAAAATAAGCATATTGCAGAAAATGCATGTCTTTTTTTTAAGTGCACATTTTGATTTCTTCATATTCTACTGCAAAATCATGAGCTCAACTAAGGAAATTTTAGGCTTTGATGATATTTCGCTAAGATCAGGAGTAGGAGCGGTGTACCGAAATAGGGCCACTCAAAACTACCCCCAAAAAGGGCCCTGCAAGTCTCTGATCATGTAAGCCTACTTATTGATAGCGGAGCAAATGAGGAGAGAAACCAATTTGTATCAGGGATAAGTGAATTTTCTTGCGAGGGTTACACCAACCTTTTACTTTTACTTATCTGGTCTTTTAAGCATTACTTTTGGCATAGGTGCCCCCTAAAAGCAATGGCGCACCCCCCTAAAAATTAACAGAGCCCCCAAAACTATGACCCTCAAACTGCCGACCATGCCCCAAAACCCCTGAAAGCCACCCTTGATGGGCACCCCTGACTTTGGCTTAATCGCTGTAGCAAGACAGGCCTCATGTCAGTTTTGTCCCCCCTCCTAATGAGCTTGCATCTTTTAGCCATAGAAGCATTTTACCCTCTGCACAACTCCTTTGCCGAACCGGGCCCCATGAATCAGCCATGCCTGATATCCCCTCTCGATGGCCCCGCTTGATCGGGCACTTTTGGTTTATGTTGTTTATTCTCGCTGTTCACGTCCTAAGGCAATAAATGTACGACTGTACCTATATACGATAAATGTACCTATGCAATAAATGTAATGAAAAAAAGAAAAGCACTGAAATACCAAATGCAGCCCTTTCCTCAGTTGTACTTGTATTATTCAACGGACCCGTGTTTAAAGTGACTGGGCCGGTCTTCAACTTCCTAAATCGGGCCCTGCACATGAAAAGGAAAATATTATATTCACAGCATCATCAAAACAAATGCAAACATTTATCATTTATATTTACTTATAAAAGTTGCACGATGAAATAGTATAAAGGACAAGTTTTTCGACGTGGAAATGACAGGAAAAGGAAGAGGGTCAACGAATAGAGGCCCTCCCCGAAAAAAAGGCTCCGTAGCCTTTTTTTTTTTCGGGGGGGGGGGATTAATGCGTCATCATGCTTAGAGGAGCACACCACTAAAAAAGAAAATAGATCTTATAACAAACTTGCTTATCATTCTCTGCAAGTGGTTGCAACGATGTTTTTAATTGCGAGTCTCTCTTTTTAGCATGTTTGCAAATATATCGATGTTTATACAGAGACGTAGCTAGGTGGGGGCAAGGAGGGACAGCTGTCCCCGGGCGCAGCGTCAAGGGGCGCCAAATTAATGTTAATTTATTTTATTTTAAAATGCGAAAAGAAAATTATTTGAACTGAAAAGAGGTGTGAATACGTTCGACAAAAAAGTGGGAGCAGGGGCCTCAGTGGCTGAGCGGTCAAATCGACTGGCTCCGGTGCCTCCCTGCGCGGAGAGAAAGAGGCGTGGGTTCGATTCCCACCTAGCCAGGGCCCGATTAAGACAGTCGGGGGCCCAAGGCACAACATTATCTTGGGCCCCCTATGGTACGAAAAATAAAAATACTGGTATAATATATACAGTTAAATAAGCTTGAAGATTAATTTGGGGGCCCAAGGCCGCGGCCTAGTTGGCCTTTGCGGTAATCAGGCACTGCACCTTGCCCTGGGTGTATTTCCTTCTTTGTATATTAAAATCTGTTGTGCTGTCTTGTTCTATCTGTCATATTGGACGAGAGTTTGAGGCATATCCTTGAGAATAGCAAATAAACTCGAATATTTATGTGACCTGAAATGGTCGTAAACAAACAAACAAACAAGTGGGAGCTCCGAAAATCATATCGGGAACGACCAATGTAGCATAGGAGTGAGTGGGAAATCAGATAAATAATTTTGCGAAGCCAAAGTGTCCCATTTTTCCCTTAGAAGTGAATAGTAGCTAATAAAAATGAAAGCTAAAAAAGGACTGCTTTTTAGAGCTTTATCATTTAGGAAGCAAAAAAGTTTTTTTAATTCCCTTTAGGGGCGACCCTAGGTCTCCAGGGGCACAGGGGGGGGGGACGATAAATCTTCAGTTGTCCCCGGGCGCTGAAAACCCTAGCTACACCTCTGTGCTTGTAAGGAGGCATTATCGGGGGGGGGGGGGTAGCACAGAATGTATCGAAGAAATTATTAGGGGACGGGGCTGCTTTCAGGGGAGCTTAGCTGACAATTTTGGGGGACGGAGGACTGCGCAATCGTGATTAGGGGAGATAATATGTAATTCTGTTTAATATGTGTATTTTAAGAGATGATTTATCAATATTCATTTCAGACTGCAGATTAAACCCTAATGTCGTAGTATAGCAAGAAAAAGGCCATCGTTCAAAATTTGCAGTCGTTCTACAGAACAACTATTTTTAACACAGCTAAATCCATTGAAATATTTAATTTATAACCTACTGTACAAACTGAAGGTTTTTGTATATTTGAATCCCGCTTTGCCTTTGTGTACGAGTTTCCTTTTATATTTTCCTTATTTGAAAATAAGTTGGCAACAACAGTCCGAAAAAAAATGCATTTTTTAAAGAAGAAATATAGTTGCCAAAAGCGCGATAAAGTGCACCAATCCTGGGAGACGGTTTCTTTTGTTGTTTAAGGCAACATAGACACGTCCTTCAACAGCCTCCTTCGAGCATGAAAAAAAAACAATAATTTTTTACATGAATTAAACTGTCACTTATATACATTGACTGCTTTTACACCAATCAACTTCTTTTGGGAATGAAGCTGAGGTGCTGGAAACGCCCCAAGTAGCATGAGCACGTTTTCAAAGCGTTAAAAAAAGGAGTCAAAAGACTTCAATTTTGGGTCAAAATGTCCAGACGGTAAACGTCAATTCACGCGTTTTCCAATGACATCTTCTAAACGCCAATTGCTGACGTTTTTGCTCCGTTCACACGTTATTGAAACGTGTCGCTTGATGACGTTTTGTAGCCGATAATGCGGTTAGATTCGCGGACGTTTTAAAAACGTCGCTTAACTGACGTTATTTAGTCGACACTGTGGTTTGGTTTGCATACATTTATACATTTTAACATAGGCGTAACTAGGGTTGGTGAAAGGGGGGGGGGTCACCCTAGAAATGTACAGACTAAACACCAATAAGAAGTGTAAAAGTGTTGAAAATTTACTACTCATAAATACCTGTCTCTAACGATATACTCCGTGTTTATATTTCAGGCATATCCGGGGGTCCGGGGGGGGGGAGCTACCCCCTCGGAGCAAGTCAACAGCTCCCCCCCCCCGGCAAAAAAGTTCAGATTACAAGTTTTAAAAAAAGAAAGAAAAGAGAAATTACGCTTTTAAGACACTTTACTTTCAGAAACACTTTCAGGGAAAGGACAGTGAACACTATCACGAGCGACACCAAAAGTAACTTAAACGATATGACTTTATTTTGAAAAAAATTGCTGGGGGAGAGTAAACAAATTCCTTTCTGTTTCCTCTAACATCACCAAAGTATCCCGAAATTGCATTGCTAAGAAGATTCCAAAAAGTTTCTTGGGGAGAGTCCTCGAACCCTTGCCTCCAGAGTTAGCCTAAGCATTATAGATGTAAGACCAGTTACAAAAATTTAAGTTGCAGAAGCCCCAAATACCTACTCCTCTAACTTCACCAAAGATCTAAACATACATCATATACATCAAAAAGCTATCATACATGTAAAAAAATTCATATTAACATCATTTCTAGTCATATATATCTATATATCTGCAGGGCCTGCCCTATCAATGTGCAAAGTGTGCAAAGTACAAAGGCGCCAGTATCTTGGGGGCGCCTCAGCTTAAGAAAGAGCAAAAAAAAAAAAAAAAAAAACAATAATCCGCGTTTCATAAAATTAGTTCAACAATTCTCGTTGTCTTAACGTAAGCAGACCCAATAATAGTGATTCCTGCCAGATACTCCTTCTTTCAAGTGAAAGAACTTAGCGTTAAAATTCACTTGTAGCGATTGTAATATACCCACTGTGGTGCTTGATAGAGGTGGTTAGAGGGTACCAATCCCTGTGAAATGCGCTAGGTCTGCAATTACAAGAAGCCAACAGCAGCCCATTAGAAAGAAAAAAATAAGCTATTTGTTTCATGTATGTTAAAGATTTTAAAGCAATTGAAAACGCAATAAAATTACATACAATTTGAATTTATATTATTTTAGTTTGTATTATGAAAGAGGGCTAGGGGCGACTATTTTCATAAAGTCCAAGGGCTCTGAATACCGTCGGGCCGGCCCTGTATATATGTATATATATAGGGTATGATTTTGAAGCATACACTGCCCTTCCTAATTCTTAACATGCTCCCCCTGCTCCGGAGCCAAGGCAGTATCCAGAATTTTCTTTCGGAGGGGGGGGGGGGGCAGACTTCGACACACTTATGCTAAGCAAAGTTTCAGGGAGGAATACATGATGCATTGCAAAAGATTTCTGGGGGGGGGGGGGCGTGGGTCCCCCTTCCCTTCTGGATACGGCCTTGATTCACAAAAACATCAAACATTCATTACTAGATCTATTAGTTTATTTTTTAATTCAAACGCAATAGAAGATTCAATATTTAGCGCTAAGCAATCTTCTATGTCCACGCATACATAATATTAAAACTGTTAATAGTGGAATTTTAGAGGAAAAAATCCAAATTCCCCTACAAAAATGCTCATCCCCACAATAAATTTCTAAAAATGTTGTTAAATTTGTAGCAAAACATACCTCAGAAGTGGAAGCATCTGAATCAAATTTTCTTTTCTTTTTGGATGACGAACGTGTCCATCGCTGGAGTGCAAACATTATTATGTATCGAAAATAATTAAAAATTTAGCTAAAATATAAATAATACTTGATTGTAAATTAAAATGCAGCATTAAACCGTAGCAGTGAGATTGGAAACGTTGAACGGATGATTTCCAGAGTCGTAATGCAATCCGTGATGGACCATAATAAGAAAAAAAAAAACATTTAAAATATAAGAGATGAGAGGACATCTGTAAATGAGAATGCAATGCAAATACAGTTCATCAGTTTTCCAATTGGCTCATCTACAAAAAAGATTTTACCTAAATGGGTGTTTGGACAGGAAGTCATAAATAAATACAAACTGTTCTTTCAGTTTCTTAATGAGCATCCCTTCCTGGATTGAGGGTTTAACCCATTAGGACAATTGTTGGCTAGGGGTCCTTCATTTTCAGACCCCAGCGCCTACAACACAGGTTTATCAGAAAACAAAACTCCATCACAGTAGAGAATATTTTCCACGAAACTTATTACTTGTGTGATTGTACTCCCAAATTGCTGCCTTGGGGTAAAAAAGACATCAAGAAGGAAAGAAAACCCTCTGGAGTAATTGAAAGGATCTCTGTTTGTCTGTCTGTGGTACGGTGATTGAAGCCACCTTTCGCTGTAACCCCCCCCCCCCCCCGAAGGTGCTAAGGGGTTTGATTATAACCAGATGAAAAGACCTCTTTATTATGAGCTGCGTACTTTGGTCATGATCACAACCCTTCAGAGAAAGAGGAAATAAAATCATATGCATATGTGTTTAATTTTCTTAGGGGAAAAAATATATGTGCTTTGCAAAGCCGTAGCCAGAATTTTTTTTTGTATGCCTAAATGTGCCTAAATAAGTAAATACCCAATTGGGGGGGGGGGGGGGGTTTGAACCCCCAAAACCCCCCTGGTTACGCCTATGCATTTTAAACACGTTATTTTATGACGTTTTTTAGACAACTTTGCAGTTAGGTTCTGCATCTTTTATTTACGTCGTGTATCTTCATTTTGTAGTCCTTATTATTTATACATTGATTGAGTTTGTATCGTAAGGAAAAAAAAAAAACATTTTTTTTATAGTCAATTTTCAATTTTTTAATGAGAATATTTTCAGTGACTTATTTATTTTAAATGATGTAAAAAGCAGGCAATTATTTTCACAGAACCTTTAAGTTTTAGTACAAGATTGAGAAAAAAACAAGTTTTTAACCAGCAAATTCCGCAGGTACTGAATTCAAAAATGCTAAAAATAAAGTGACCAATAACAAAAATATTTCTTTTTATTCGACTGATGTACTAAGTATAACACAAAACAAAGCTCCCCCCCCCCCAAAAAAAAAACTGCTCTAATAAAGTTTAAAGTAAACTACTGTGATGAATAGCTTCAATCAATGTGTTTTGGAGCATTGGAGCATAAAAAAAGCTTTTGAAGCAGCTTAAAGAAAAGCTTCAAGTATAGATCATTATCAATCTATAACTAACTAGACTATAATTAATAAAACATTTCATCAACAATTATCATTTTTCATTCCTAAATAATTCAATTTATTTTTATTATCAATTTATTTATTTGACACTTGCTGGGACATGTGCACTAGAGCAGCAAAAACCAACAAATAATGTACAGTTCATGCAACTGTGTTCAATGATGTTCTTTGTTTCGATGTATAAAATAATTTGAAATGAAATAATTTGTAGCGCTAATTTATTATTAAATGCATTGCAAAAGCATAAAATTTTGTTTTTGTTCAAATTGAGTAGCCACGACTTTACAATATTATTCCCTGTAATAATATATGAACTGCAGAAGTTAAATAATAAGTGTTTAAAATAAACACAACATAAATTTACAGTATTAATTTTATTTTTATTCTTTATGTGGTTGCCAAATTCAGTTCAATCACCCGCAATATCTTGTCTTTTACTTCATTTCAACACCAAATCTTACTTTTCAAACAAAAATTAAGAACTACAGTTGAACTCGCTTAATATGAAATGCCGAAAATTCATGAATTTGTTTGTATTGCCGTTATTCGTAACTACTATTTATAATTAAAAGAAAACAAATAGTAAAATAATGATTCAGTTTTACTAATATACACTTTTAAATCGTACTAGTACATTGACAAAAGTGAACTTATCTTTTAAAATTTAACAATTTTGGAAAAAATCCTTAATGGTTAGTTGTTTTTAGGTGCATTAAATTTTATCAACACATGTCTCGGTGCAAAATGACTTATGCCATTTGTACTTGGTGGTTTACGATTACTCAAAATACCCAACAATTTCTAAAAAAAAAATAATTATATGCAATTAAGAAATTGTTTCGTGAATAGGTCAGAAATTTTGTTCGTCTTAGCCAAAATTTGTATTTTAGACTTCGTAATATGCGTGAGATATTTAGTGTAACTAAATAGCAAACCAAACTTAATGAACAAATTGTTCGTTTTAGCCGTGATTTCGTATTAACCGTGTTCGTATTAAGAAAGTTCAAATGTATTTATAACAAAACATTATGTATGTGTGATTCAAATTATGATAGTAAATATTAAATAAGTGTACCGAAGTTAGAGTTTATGAATTTACTTTATCATCTAGCAACGGTCATGGAATAAGATGAAACATCTTAATCAAACAGTTTCATTTATTAATTCTAGGTTAGGATATCTTACAATGAACGTCTACTTTAATTATTACATAACTGAGTATTAATATAGCTAACTAATAAGATTCCAGAGAACTTACCCGCTGGCCAGCCTTGCCGATCGTCCGGGGGTGCCGCCAAATGCACCTACTAGCTCCAACGAGCGGGACCACCTGTCTTGACTCCCTCTGGGTCTCGCCCCTTCTGCTCTCTTTTCGTTCTCCCCTGAAGGTGCTGAGGGGGTTACTGGCTATTCAGAATCGGGGAGGAATTGACCGCCAGATTTGTTGATATTCGCCCTACTGGCTATCGCTGCGCGACATCCCTCCCCCCCCAACGAAAACAACGTACTCAAACTTTTGACTGGCAGCGGGATAAGCCTCAACAAATTCATCATAAACAGCGAAATTACATATGCATATATGGAGAAAAAGTCACTTCACTGTATAAGTTCAATATTTAAAAAAAAATTGTTTGTGAATAGTTCAATTTTCATCTAGTCCAAAACTATACTTCGTTTGAAGAAAAGAAATGCGTCGATGATTTGGACTACGCGGAGGGTAGGTCTTGAACAGGGCTCCATTAAGCGTATCTCAAGGGGTGCGTAGCTTTTGATCTGTGCGACTGGGATTCTCCAAGTTCTGAGACTCGCTCCGTCAGATTCGCTCCGTGGGACTGGACGTACCGTCTCTCATTCTCCTAGTTGTGGTCACTAGCCTCGGACTCGCTCCGTGGGACTGGACGTACCGTCTCTCCATTGCGTCGGGGATATCCAATATGTAGTCTCCATCGTCAGATCTGATTAATTATGTCCTAGGAATAAAAACACCAAGCAGTATCCATCTCTCTTTTTTTTTCTTATCATTTGTTAGGCATTGGCTTTATATGCAGGCATAGTTACTCTGGAATTTTCACTCTTTTTTTTTCATTTAAATTATTTGCAAGTCCCTCACTCTCAACAAAATATCTAAATCCTTCTGTTACTAAACAATTTAAATGTATTTTCTCAAAAAATACTAAAAACTGACTAATAATTTTAAGGTAGTAAAATCATTCAACGAGACAAACTAAAGGAAAACTACAACCCTTCAACAAACTATGCATCAAGATTCGCAACTGCGAGAGTAAGAAAAAAAAATTGTTCAACTAAGGTACTACCGAAAAAATAATAATAATAAAAAAATTAATCAAACTGCTTGAAAGAAAGAACGGTAAATAATAATTTAAAAATCTGCAAGACGATATCACAAATTGAACCCTTGGCCATGGTGAAAAATTCGCTCTACGACTTTCAAGTTATCGACTAGAAATTTGATTTAGATATCACCAAGTGGCCAGCTTGATAAAATCGAAATCTTAATCTGTCAATTTGTCTTTAACTATTTCTTAAAACATTTTACAAATATAAATGTGAGTTGCACATTAAAAAAATTATGCCTGCAATATACTACAACTGAACAAACACATAATTGAAAAGTAGCAAAAATCTTTTTTTTTTTTTTTTTGGAAAATAAAAATTTAATAATCAGCAATAATTGAAAGAGAAAAAAAAAAACGAACATCTTAACTGAAAACAAACCTTAACCTCTTACCGAGGTCTTAAATTGTACCTTTTTACATCATTTTCTGATGCATTCCCTCCTTGAATCGTATCTAACGTTTTAGGTTGAGTACTTTCAATTTCACTTTCATCTGTTAGATGTAAGTGCCCAAATCTCTGAGTAAAAGGAATCAGCCTGTTTACGTGAACCCTTAAAACTTTTCTGCTATTCGTGATATTTCTCACCTTGTAGTTTACATTTGAATACCTCTCGATAATTCTGTATGGTCCTTCATATTTAGGTCTTAACTTTGCTGACATGTTTTTCTTTAAATTTGGATTCTTTACAAAACATAGTGATCCCACTTTATAATCATAACATTCATTATTTCGACCTATTTCACTCCTTTTTATACTCTTTTCCTCTTGCTCTTTTAAATGTGTCAAAACTTTTGTCTAAGGACGTTATGAGGTGTGTTGTGTAATCAGAGTGTGTCTCAAATTTTGGTGCCCCCCCTAGTGTATATGGTAATCTAGCATCTCTGCCGTGCTCGAGAAAGAAAGGTGAAACTTGTGTAGCTTCATGAATCGCCGAGTTTATGGCTAGCATAGTTTGGGGCAATTGTGTATCCCATTCTTCACTCTCAGAAGAAATTGCTGCAAGAATGTTTGCAAGGCTTTGGTTTGTTCGTTCGACTCTCCCGTTTATATGAGCGGAATACGCTGAGATGTGTCGTTTTTCGATGCCCTGAGCCCTGCAAAATTCTGAGAATTCCGCACTGGTGAAATATTTCGCATTATCAGTTACGAGAATACGTGGACATCCCCTATGAATGATGTAATTTTCGAAGAGTGCCCTAGAGATACTTTTCGATTTCAAATCTGGTAAAGGAACAAGATGAATGTATTTGGAGAACGCGTCTATCATGGATAATACATACGTATTGCCTGTCTGAGTGGTTTTTAAAGGTCCAAAAACATCCATGTGACATTTCTCGCCCGGTGACTCACTTTGATCTACTTGCTGTAAGGGTGCTGTGGGTATTTTAAATGCACTTTTGCGAGATAAACAAGTGATGCATGACCTAAGAAAGTTTTTCGTATCTCGGTGCATGGAAACCCAATAAAAGTTTTCTGTCAATCTGTTATAGGTTTTAAAAAATTTTAAATGTCCTCCAATTTCTGAATGAACCGATTCTAACGCTTTACCCTTTAGAGAATGCGGAACACAAACTTGTTTTCTAACACCTTGCCTAGGTGAACTTTTATTACGTTTGGACAAATGAATTAAGATCCCCTGTTCATCAATTAAATAGTTTTCGTACTGTGTTTCATTCGTTCGATTTTTTAGTGAGTCTATAATAATTTTCAATTTTGGATCGTCATTTTGCATTTTTATCAATTCCTCAGTGTTTGGAAATACAATTGTTATGGCGTTTACGCATCGTGATGAATGGTCCGCTACCGAATTCAAGGAACCCTTCACGTAAGTTATTTCGTAATCGAATTCTTCCAATGCTAATTTCCACCTTAAGATTTTCGAGGACGGATTTTTATTCGACAAAAAACCATCCAAAGGTTTGTGATCGCTGAACACCCAGAAGAATTTTCCTATCAGAAAGGGTCTAAAAAAATTTAGTGCGCAGTATATGGCGAAAAATTCAAGTACTGTAGCACTGTATTTAGATTGAGAGGGATTTAGTTTCTTGGAATAAAAATATAGCGGCTTAATTTCCCCATTTTGGCATTTTTGTTCGAGAACAGCCCCAATACCCAAGGAAGAAGCATCGGTTGTGAGCTGCAACTCTGCATTCGGATCAGGTAAGGCTAACAATGGGGGGCTCAATATAGCCTGCTTGATATCATCAAAAGAATCTTGCGCTTCTTTATCCCAGGTGAAAGGAGTATCTTTCCTGAGTAAGTTAGTGAGAGGTAAAGCTCTCTTTGCAAAATTCTTTATGTACCTTCTGTAAAAATTGCAACATCCTAAAAATGACTTTACAGACTTCTGATCTTTTGGTGGTGAAAATTCATTTATAGTTACGGTTTTATCTTTGTCAATATGTAATCCCTGAGGTGTTACGATAAATCCCAAAAATTTACATGATTTAGTAACAAATTGACACTTTGAAGGATTGAATTTCAGTCTGATTTTTTCAAACCTACTAAGAACTTCATTAAGGAGTTTTAAGTGGTCTTCCTGAGTTTTAGAGTAAAGGAGAATATCATCTATATATACAAGTGCCCCTTTATGTAGTAAATCTCCCAATGTATTTGTGGCAATTTCTTGAAATGCTTTCGGTGAATTCATATTTATCCCCATCAGGAGTTGAAAAGGCTGTCTTATGCCTATCCCTGCGATCAATTGGAATTTGGTTAAAGGCCGTCTTTAAATCAAGAGAACTAAAATAGTTAGATCCCGAAATCTCATGTAAAATGTCATCTAGAGTCGGAATTTCAAAATCTTGAGTGATAGTAATTTCATTTAGTTTTCTAAAATCTAGAACCATTCTCCATTTATTTATTTGTTTTACAAAAAGCGCTGGGGTATTGTAAGGTGACTTTGATTTTGAAATTATACCTGCTGCCTCCAAATCTTTAATTTGCTTTCTAAATTCTGACCTTAAATTAAATGGAATTTTATACACCGGACATTTTATTGGCTGATTATGCTCTAATTGAATTTTATGGGGTTCCGTTCTAGCTTCCTCTAGCTCCATTGTTGTTCTGGCAAAAGCAGATTCATGTTCTTTTATAATATCAAAAATTGTTGATTTCAGTTTTGCACTTAATCCGGTCATAGTGAAATCTTTTTCTGACAAAGGTTCTGGTGTATGCCTAGAAACTGGAATTTCTGTGGGTAACTCGTCAAAATTATTAACGTAACAAATATTTGTGTGCTTATTTAATGATATCGCCGAATTTGTGGTGTTTTTAATTGTAAGTGTAGCTTGCTTAGTACTGGGGTTGACTTTTATTTTATCGTCTTCGAAAGTTACACCTTTTAGTTTTACTTTAGGATTTTCCCGGATGTTGGCACTAACACAATTATGTGTAAAAACTGGCACTTCGACATAAATAACCGAACTCGAATGTGGGGGAATGATTGTCTTTTTCGAAAGTTTTAATTTAATTTCCTCTCCTGCAGCTACTATATTAACAGCCGAGCTTCCAAATTTAATTGGCACTAGAATACCCATAATTTGCAAGGTATTGTTTTCTAAATTGATTTTCGCATTTCTATACTGTAAGAAATCAAACCCTAAAATACCATGGTATTTAATATTTAAATCATTCTTAGTAACATAAAAAATGTGTTCTAATAATAAATTTTCAACGTTTAAGGCAATTTTGTAGCAACCCTTAATTTCTAGCTCTTCACCATTAACAGCTCTGACTGAAATATTAGTTTTACTTTCCTGTACACTTTTCTTTTCTAATTTTTCAAAAATACCCGATCCAAGCAGCGAAATTGTTGCTCCTGTATCAATAAGACACGGGAATTTTATGCCATTCATTTCAACATTTATCAAAGGTAACCTGTAATTAGGGTATGCGCACGAATTGGGAGAAGGAACTACCCTTTCAGTATTATTTAATATCTCCTCCTCCCCCTGAAGTTTAACCTTTGCCCATGATTTTGATTGCTATGCCCCCAAGAATTATCGCGATCCCTTGAATTTGACCTATATCTTTCTTGCCTCTGTCGTCTCATATCCCTGTCCTTTTTATAGCATTCAGATAATTTGTGCTTTTCACCCCCACAATAGTTGCATCTAATTCTTACACGCCCTCGTTCCCTGCTGTACTGAGTAAACGACCCCCTATCCGCGTGAGTATTTCGAAAAGAATCTCCCCGATATTGTGATTGAAACGCGTTTCTGCTTGATTGGCCCTGTATGTTTACTGCGTTAGCTTCGGCTCTAAGTGACTGAACTTCCGTACTAAGTCTAGCTAACTGGCTGGTTAATTCATCAACTATTGTTCTTTAAATTTTGTCGGAATTTTGCATCTCTGATTGTTTGATTGTTGCTTCGAAAATTTTATTGTTTCCCTCTTCTTGCGTCGCGATTGCAATAGCTTCATCTAATGCAGGGGTCTCCAAACTTTCCAGCCTTAGGGCCATATTGATTACTCCAGTAAATTCCAAGGGCCAAAACCATATTATCATTAATTGTTGCCGGTGGTAAAAAGTTGAATCAGTCCACTAGTGGTGTAAAATATGATTACTTTTTTGCCAGATGCCATTAGCGACGGGGAAGCTGATGTATTTTCTGTATCGTATGGGTATCCGTTATAATGGGGTACCCGCATCGTATCGCCATAGTAATCATTGATTACAAAAGTAATGAAATACACAAGTAATCATTGATTACTTTTTTCTTCAGTAATCGTTACTTCGGTTCCTAACGAGTACTCAAGTAACGAATGAATATTTTTTTACATGAAAAAAAAAGTCCGAAAAAGTACGCCACGTTTAAAAAAGGCTGCAAATCGAACTAAAGTCCGCAAAACGGCAACACTGCATATTATTAATTTTCCTGTCATTATCTGTAATTTCTAGATTAGTCGTAGAGTACGAGCGAGCCATGAGGAGTAACGTGACAGGACATCTAGTGGACACAAGCAGAAATAGGTAGTACCTTCTATCCCTAACAGATGGCGCTAATAGCACTTACAGAATAATCTCGTTGGTTCGATAAAGTTCTGGTGTCTTCCACTCACTTCTAGATGGCAGTAAGTGAAATATATAAGAAGGCTAGTGGCGCAACCACAAGTCAGTTCCTATGACACTGCTGTGAAATAAAATAGTGCGTACCTCCTTAAAACGTGTTTGTGCGTGTTTAAGTTTAAGACATCTTTGTAACAATATTTTTATTTGAATTGTTGCTTTTGTGTGTGATTTAGTAGAATGGAAAAGAAGCGAAAAATTGATAGTGAATGCAGAAAATTCAAAGATCAGTGGAACATTCAGTATTTCGTAATTGAGTCCAGTAACAAGGCGCTATGTTTGATTTGCAATGAAAGCATAGCCGTTCTCAAAGAATATAACATTAAACGTCATTATGAAGCAAAACATTTTCAAAATTACTCAAAATATACAGGAAGTTTGCGGACAGAAAAATTCGAAGCTATGAAGCGCGGATTGAAATCGCAGAAATCTTTATTTACAAAACTCAAAACTGAACAAGAGGCTGCAACTCGTGCCAGCTTTCGTGTGGCTCTTGAAATTGCAAAACGTGGAAAACCATTCACCGATGGAGAAATGGTCAAAGAATGCATAATCGCAGTAGCCGAAGAAATGTGCCCTGAAAAGGTAAATTTATTAAAAACTGTCAGTATGTCAGCAAACACTGTGGCTCGAAGGGTAGAAGACATCGCTGAAAATATATCCTCTCAACTGTTCAACAAAAATGGACATGTTGAGTGGTTTTCTTTGGCCTTGGATGAGTCAACGGATGTGTCAGATACTGCTCAGGTGTTGATTTATATTCGAGGAGTAGATAAAAGCTATGAAGTGCATGAAGAACTTCTTGATATGTATAGTATTCATGGCACAACTACTGGTTCAGATATTTTTAAAGGAGTTGAAATGGCCATTAAGCAAAAGAACCTTCGATGGAAAAATTTGAAATGTATTACAACTGATGGAGGCAAAAACATGAGTGGGAAAGATAAAGGAGTGGTCGCTCTTGTGTCAAAGGCTGTAGAAAATGACGGTGGTTCAAAACCAATAGTCTTACATTGTATCATTCATCAACAGTCTTTGTGCGGAAAATGTTTGGATATGTCTGAAGTTCTGAAACCAGTCATATCAACTGTTAATTTTATCAGATCTTTTGGGCTGAATCACCGACAATTCGTACAATTTATTAAAGAGATTGGAGAAAATGACTTACCTTATCATACTGCCGTACGTTGGCTTAGTTGTGGGAAAGTCCTTCAGCGCTTTTTTGAACTTCGAGCAGTGATCGAATTTTTTTTGAATGAAAAGCATCGCCCTCTTACTGAATTGCAAAACAACGCATGGCTGTGGAAGTTAGCATTCTATGTTGATTTGACAAAACATGTGAACGAACTGAATTTGAGATTGCAAGGAGAAAACCAGCATCTTCCTGATTTATACAATAATATCAAATCATTCCGGAAGAAATTGATACTGTTTCAATCACAACTACGAAGTAAATGTTTTTCACATTTTAAAACATGTGAAATATTTAGCCACACCACTGAGACCGAGTTTCCTATCGATTTTGCAATCGAAACTTTGAGTGCTTTGAAAATAAATTTTGATACTCGTTTCTCGGACTTTGATGCCATTGCGAATCAAATTAAGATTTTTCAGAATCCTTTTGATACTGACATTGAAACCCTAGCCCCGGAACTTCAAATGGAAATGATTGATCTACAGTGCAGTGATATAATTAAGAACAAATATCAAAACTTATCTTTGTTGGAATTTTATAAGTGTCTTCCACTGACACAATTTGATGATTTGCTCGTGGGCTGTTTTCTGTTTTTGGTACTACTTATTTGTGTGAGAAGACCTTTTCCAAAATGAAGTACACAAAAAATGTTTACAGATCTAAATTAACTGATGAGCATCTTAAATCTCTTTTAATAATTGGTACAAGTAAAATTAGTCCACAACTACAAACTATTGTCAGTGGAAAATCTCAATTACATAAATCTCATTAGTATTTCATATGTCGTTATGCTTGTTATAAGTTATCTTTTCATTTAAAATGTATAAAATGTTAGTTGGATTCATTTCAATAATTTGTTAGTTAGTAAATAATAATCTACAACAATGTTATGAGTAGTTAGCCCATGACCATGTCAATGTAGATGTCATATTAATAATTATTCAACATAAAAATAGATTACTTCAGTAAACTTAATTTAATTTGCTATAAAAAATAAATATGTTCTCTAGAAGGAGTTTTCTTTCAAGTATGCTAGCTCTCCGCGGGCCGGACAAAATCTGTCCGCGGGACGGATGTGGCCCTCGGGCCGTAGTTTGGAGACCCCTGATCTAATGTTTGAGGATTTTTGCTTAATACAAAACGCTGAATGCTAATTTTCAAACCTGCTAAATAACGTGCCAGAAGTAAGGTTTGGTTTGATTCAGACGTTCCCGGGGTTTCGCTAATATTTCCTGCAGTGCACACCTGAATTCCCAACTTGCGGATTCTTACGCCGAAATCGAATGCAGTCTCTGTTTCTTTTTGTGAGCAAGTTGCTAATTCGTGTAAGGCTGAGGTCACTGACACTTTTCTTTGATACCTTTCAATTAACAAATTGGTTATTGTGTTAAAGTCGCTGTCCATTGCTGTGGTGGAGATAAAATATTCCGCTGCTCCTGTAAGTTTAAGTTTTAAAATTGCAAGTTTCTCTGCCTCACCCCAACTACTCAACTGGCCGACTTCGTTTATTTTATTGATAAACTGCTTCACACTGACGGAATCATCTCCGGAAAATTTAGGGACCAGTTCGACTAACGACATGTTAGGTACACTGTGATGGACAACTACGTTCCGCGTTATTCTACCTCGGCGATGCATTTTAACAAATAAATACGAAATACATAAAAACACTAATAAATAGATAAATTGAGAAAATAAAATGCACAATACACAGGCAATAACCTAAAAACAACTACAGACATTTCGAAAAAATGCACGATTAGAGAAACATTGTCAACAAAACAATGAATGAAGCAAAATTGATTAACTGATTATTATTTTTTTATTTTTTTTTTTGAAAAAATAATTTTAAATAAAGCTAACTTTAACCATTCTACATAATAAATATGATTAATTTAAACATTCTTCTCGAAACTCTCGCAGATGCGTACCGATTGCGTTAGGCTTACAACGGCATGGCCAACGTGCTAAGTTGAAACATGTGAAAGTTAGTTTCAAAGCTAAATTCTTCTTTTTTTTTTTCAAAAAACATAGAGCACACGAAAAAAAAATTATTTAGTGCATCGTTCCAGGTAAAAGGTCATGGCACCAGATGTACCGAAACTAGACCAGATATACCGAAGTTAGAGTTTATGAATTTACTTTATCATCTAGCAACGGTCATGGAATAAGATGAAACATCTTAATCAAACAGTTTCATTTATTAATTCTAGGTTAGGATATCTTACAATGAACGTCTACTTTAATTATTACATAACTGAGTATTAATATAGCTAACTAATAAGATTCCAGAGAACTTACCCGCTGGCCAGCCTTGCCGATCGTCCGGGGGTGCCGCCAAATGCACCTACTAGCTCCAACGAGCGGGACCACCTGTCTTGACTCCCTCTGGGTCTCGCCCCTTCTGCTCTCTTTTCGTTCTCCCCTGAAGGTGCTGAGGGGGTTACTGGCTATTCAGAATCGGGGAGGAATTGACCGCCAGATTTGTTGATATACGCCCTACTGGCTATCGCTGCGCGACATCAGTAACAACTTTTTAACATTGAATTTAACTCTGAAAGACAGTTGAAAGATATAACTTTATTTAATAAATAAAAATCAGAAAATTAATTTCATTGGAAGTATATTCCGCATTTTGGATTACATATTAAAATCAGAATATTCTGCAGGGTGCGGCAGGGAAACTTGCTGATTTGAAAAATCATTGAAAGAAAACGTACTTCATATATCGATTTAATTATTTTTGTATCGTATAGTACACATTCTGAATTTTTGTTTTAAGTAGTTTTAAAAATTACATCGGGCAAATGGCGGCAATCATTAGTGATACGCTGATCTACCCTAGATTTGAAGTTTCGTTCCACTCTTTCGAGCATATCGACGGGAAATATTTCGATGGCTTGGCGGATGTTGTCCTTCAGTTGTTGCAGGGTCCGGGGTTTGTCGTTGTAAACGATGGATTTGAGATATCCCTCCCCCCCCCCCAAAAAAAAAAAAAAAAAAAAAACACGAGAGTGTCTTGTGGCAAGTTACGGAGCTTCACATGCAGTTTGGCGAGAAGCGAAATCGCGTTCACTCAACTGTTGGACACCACAGCAAGTTTGTAGGGATGAAACTGGAGTTCGTTATGAAGAATTCGTCTCACTGTGCTATCAGAAATCCCCAGAGCAGCAGTGTGTTTACGCGCCGAACGCCGGGGAGAGCGCAAAAAAACGACTCCCTCACCCTCTCGACATTTTCTGGAGTTCTGGAAGTCTGTTGATCTCCTGGGCCTTTTTTTGCTACACTCCCACTTTCCCTGAATGTGTCCACCCACGAAACAATGGATTGCCGGCCAGGAACGGGACCCCCGGGATGAATATTGAACCGAGTTCGGAAGGCACGTTGGGTGGCGAACACCGAACGACTGTTTGAAAAGTACGCCTCGACCGCGAACGCACGCTGTTCCTTTGTCCAACGCAGGACAACAACTGGCTTGTGAGGTAACAAAACTTTAGGACCCCCTCTTTCCAATGAGACCCTCCCCACTCCTTTCTAACCATGCCTCGCTCATTAGCGTCCAATTCAAATCAGCAAGTTTCCCTGCCGCACCTTGTACATACAACTTTAAAGCTCCGAATGATTTTTGAACCAGTCCATTAAATTTTTTGTGTGGTAAAAACATGAAAATAACAATTTTTAAACCTTCAATTTAAAAAAGGATTTTTTAAAAACATTTATGCATCTGTTTCAGGATAAAAATGTAATTGTAATATCTTTCTTACACTAACGGCACACCAACTTTTTAGAACAAAACTTTGGATTCGCTATATCTTTCCCTAAAAACAGTTTTTTTGATGAAAATGATGACCTAAGTTCCGAATAATTGCGAAGCACGTAATTTATGTTTGCTGAAAAAACGTTAAATCATTTTTTTGTATGCCAGGTATATATGATATCCCAAATGCATTTTAGTTGGCTTTTAGCGTGTTAATACTATTTATTCCTACAGACTATGTAAAAGTGGATTTCGGACGCTTTTGTATTGAACTTAAAGGAAAAACAGTGCTAGGCCTTTAAATCATACTTTTGGAATAATGACAAAAAAAAAAAAAGAAAGGCAAAGAAAAAGCGCCATATAAAAATCCAGTGTTTATAAGAAACAATTTGTTTATAACTTATCAAATACGTAAGGAAAATATTGTTATATTCACTGTTAAAAAAAAACCTTTAGAGTTAAACTAAAAGGATTTTGTAGTTAAAGGGCATTTTTCAGTGTAATAAGTATCAACTATATTAAATGTGTTATAATATTTAAACTGTTCTACTCTGTCTACTTACTTCTTAACTACACTTACAGGAAGTGACCTATATTCTTCAAACGAATTTTCGTTAGTAGATGATGAACATATCAATTACTAACAGCAGTGATTTCACAACAGCGATGGCAGCTCTTTTTGTAACACACTATGTATTAAACATTGAATACAATGCTGATACGGTTTACGGCTTTGACAATGGAGTTTATTCAAAGCTATTGATATTTACCATTTCTAAAATAAGGTTACATATGGTTCTATATTCAGGCCTGCGCCTAGCCTATTTTGCACTGTCGTGCAAATTCCTTTGAATGCCTTATTTAGGCTTGAAAAAAAAAAAGGGTGTTTGTGTTTTAATGTTTTTATTTCCTAAAGGACACCTTTCAATTCGGCGACATGGTAGATGTGTGTCTGGTATATATCGAGCGGATAGGGTATATTTATAAATGCGTATTTACCCCAAAATATCAGGGCATTTAAAATGTTCAGTCATTTTAAAAACATTTAACCATAAATTGTTTTGAATATAATTCTGAGATTATATAAATATATTTATGCAAATAAACTTGCAACTGAAAACAAAACGGCTACAAAGCAAATATTTCAAAAAATCAAAACTTCTTTTTTTTTTTTTTTTTTTTTTTTTTTTTTTTTTTTTTTTTTTTTTTTTTTTTTTTTTTTTTTTTTTTTTTTTTTTTTTTTTTTTTTTTTTTTTTTTTTTTTTTTTTTTTTTTTTTTTTTTTTTTTTTTTTTTTTTTTTTTTTTTTTTTTTTTTTTTTTTTTTTTTTTTTTTTTTTTTTTTTTTTTTTTTTTTTTTTTTTTTTTTTTTTTTTTTTTTTTTTTTTTTTTTTTTTTTTTTTTTTTTTTTTTTTTTTTTTTTTTTTTTTTTTTTTTTTTTTTTTTTTTTTTTTTTTTTTTTTTTTTTTTTTTTTTTTTTTTTTTTTTTTTTTTTTTTTTTTTTTTTTTTTTTTTTTTTTTTTTTTTTTTTTTTTTTTTTTTTTTTTTTTTTTTTTTTTTTTTTTTTTTTTTTTTTGTTTTAAAATAAATTTGCCTTCTGTGTTTTTTTCATTACTGAAATATAAATATAAGACTAAAAAGTATTTTTCTTTCCATTTGTTTTCTTTAAATAAAATGTAAAATGCTATAAAAATGCCTATAGTGTAAAATATTTTTCAATGTCTACGTTTGTAAACAAATCGTTATTATTATTATTATTTTTTTTGAACATTTATTTATTTAAATTTTGAATTCTTGGACAGGATGCTTTAAGTATTAGTGAGTTGTGCTGGTTGTGCAGCATGAATGTCTTAAATTTGTAATATATCGTTATTCAGAAAATTGAATAATGACATAAGAGTAAAATAAGTAAAAATGAATGACAGAATCTCGGGGGGGGGGGGGGAGTCAGTAGATACATGGCAGAATGAGAAACGAAAGTTTAGTAAAGACACGAAGAGATACAAAACGGAAAAAGCAATCAACGAAAAAATAAGAAATGGAATTTCTGTAAAAGCGCGTGAAAATGCAAAACGTAAAAAGCAGATCAACGAAAAAATAAGAGATGGAATTTCTGTAAAAACGCGGGCAAATGCAAAACGGAAAAACAGATCAACGAAGAAATAAGATATGGAATTTCTGTGAAGACGCGGAAAAATACGAAACGGAAAAAAAGATTAACGGAAAAATAAGAAATGGAATTACTGTGAAGACGCGTAAAAATACGAAACGGAAAAAAAATTAACGGAAAAATAAGAAATGGAATTTCTGTGAAGAGGCGGAAAAATACGAAACGGAAAAAAAATTAACGGAAAAATCAGAAATGGAACTTTTGTCAAGTCACGGGAAAATACTATCAGAAACGGATTTTTTCCGGCAACTCTGCTGCCGGTACTTTTTCCGTTATTTTCAGGAGATTTTTTTTACAGTGTTCTATAGTAGAATTTTTCTTAACATTGTGAGGCTTCGAATTTGCTTTTGAAAAATCAAACGTTTTGCAATAAAGGCTTACTTGCTAGAAGACATATTAATGGGTAGTGTAATTTTGTGCAAAGATAAAGGACATTTGCAAGTAATTTCTGTCAAGAAGTAAATGTACATCCCGTAACCAGTGTTGGAACACAAAACTTCAGCAATAATGCCCATAGCAACGAGTCACGTCGAGTGTTATATAAACGAAAGAACATATATATATATAAACGTTAATGTCTATTTATTTTTGTAGCTCATTTCATTCTACAGATTCTAATACCAAACATTTGATTTTCGATTCTTGTGAAGTTTCTTGTTATTGGGTATGCACATCCAACAGTTTTCACAACGAAAAATTGGAGACATGATAACAGCTTCTCCGTTTTTGGACGTTCTTCAGAGAAAAAAAGTGATTCCCCCGATTTGAAAAGAGCGACTGAAAAATTTGGTGAGTAACAACCTCAATATATTGCAAACAATAAACACTCTTTAATTGTTTAAAAACGCAGAGGTAACTATTTGCTGCTGTTTTTAATGATTAGCAGTATAACCAGGGTTCGAAATTAGGAAGCAAAAATTAGCCGTCATTAGCACCTAGTTTTTCTGTCATAGTTGCCAAAAATGTTCTGCTAGGCGTAATTTTAAAATAATTCAAATTGCTTGGGAAGAGATAACTACTGGTAACTATGAAGACAGTTGTGCAATTGTTCAAAAATATCGCAAAACATCACAACCTTACTCAGAAAATTATTGATAAATAAAAGAAAAATGTTAAAAAATCAATTTCTATTAGTGACTTTTAAGAAAGTTGGTAGTTTTACTTAAATTTATGAATCAATATAAACGTCTATTTTAATCAGGGCCTAATAAAATAAAAGTTAATTGGCTGAACTATTTTTTTCAAGTGTTACATCTATTGTTACTTAGTTCATTTGTAAGTAAAAACTCACAATTAAAAAATTTGAAGGTCAAGAAGTTACGATAGTCTTCATAGGTACACTGTTAGAAATATCATCATGAAATTACGGTTAAATGACCGGCAGCAGTCTATCCATCTAATTCACCGTTAAATTTACGGTTTGGAACACTTTTCTATCTTTACGGGACGTCTATCTTAAGACCATTTCCAATCAGCTTGGTTAAAAAGCCGCAAATACAAAAGTCTACGGTTTTATAACCATTAAAAAATGGTTTCAAAACAAATTTTTTACCGTGTTTGAACCATTTCGAGGCGTAGAATCATCGGGGCGTAGAAACCGTAAACGAAGCTTGCGGGATTCGAACCCGCTTGTTTTGAATACCAACCTTGCTCTCTAACCATTCGGCCATCAGCACCATGCAAAGCGGTCGTTTATTTATCAATAAATCTTCCTTTTCAACAGGAAAACTGCATTAAAATTGAGATAGTTTTTGATTGGATCTAAAGTCATCTTTGGTCCAAATTTACTGTATATTGACGAAAATCATTTTATTTGCTGCAAAAATTAAAATAAACAAGCTTCAACAGCTCGAATTACGGGTTCGCTCATTCGCAAACAGTTCGGGAATCCGATGTCTCCAATTTTTGATTTACGTGTGTATGTCTCTCTATTTAATAACCACTGCTTAAGCCACTTTTTTTTCTTCTTTTTTTATATACACATGCAGATTTGAACTGATAAAACTTTATTCATATTTTAACAACAACGTACGACCGGTAAGGTTTTGCAACCAAGATGGACGCCCGATTCTTATTGAGCGCTTGTAAATTACGGTTAGTTTAACGTTCTTTAAGATAAACAGAGAATAAACGATTTTTTTCACAATCAGTGGTTTGAGTACCATCTTTTTAATGGTTATTCAACTGTTGTAATTAAATATGGTAAAATAACAATCAAATACATGGTTATTTTACTATTTTCTTACGGACATTTTTAACAGTGTATCGTAACAACTCAAAACACAGAAGATTAGATGAAATATGTACATTAAAATATAACTGTATAAAATGTATGCTAGGTTTTAAAAAAGTAATAAATAAATAAAAAATGACGACTTGGTGAAAAATTGTGGTTTTGTCAAACTAAAAGTTTCATGAAAGATTGGGCTTCAAAAGTGCCGACTGAATGTGAAATCGTGGTCGTCAAACGGTAATTTTTAGTTGCAAAATACGACTAACGAACGTTTATTTTGAACAATGAGTATAAGACATACCTCCCTCTCCCCTCACGCACAAAGAACCTGACGCGCACTTATTAATTATTAAACTGTTGAATATTTAAGAGCAATATAAAATTTTAGAGTAAAATATTTTTATATTCTCAAGACTACCTCAAAGTATAGCTAAGCTACATTTGTAAAACATATTAAGGGAAGATATTGAAATAAAGGAAAAATTCTGAAGTAAGACTTACCTTACAGAAAAATACTTCACTCTGATGATCTTTTAAAGGAGACTAGATGCTCATACTAATTCGCTGTCTTGATGGGGAAAAAAAAAAGGAAGATCGAAAGAAAGAGAAAAATAAAAAATATGTTGCGTAGCATATTGGAAAGAAACAAAATTATTCATTTTGGCTTCTTTTGATTAAAACGAGAGTGTAATTCAGTACATCACACTCGTAGTTTTTAAATATTAAACTAATTTCGGGAAAACGGGTAAAATATGGTAATAGTATTCAAATTGAATTGATATCAAAGATTCTCATGACTTCGAACCTGGTCTTATTTAAATATTCAATAGATTGTAAGTCAATAAGAGCATCATATACCGAAGTAGAGAGAATTGTAAAGCTTCCTATTCGAGAGGCGCATTTAATAAGTCGGCGTCACTAAATAAAGGTGTACCTTTTAATAGACATGCCACTGTGAAGTTTAAGCGAATTCCTGATCAGTGCTTTGGGGAGAGAATGTATTATGAAGGCTATTTATGTGGATGATTCATTGTTTAATTTAACAATTCAGTTGATTGTTTGATATTTGCCTTCCCGGATCAGTCTGGTTTTACTTTGTGTTAATTATGGATTGGCTATGCTACTGAACTCAAACGCATTGTAATTCACTGAAATGCTCTGCATCTTCTCTTCCAGACAGCTCTATAAGTCAGAGAATGTACTGTTAAAGTAGTCGTGCGATAAAAACAGTTATCAGACTAGTCTGTGTTCATAGAAATGTCTTTCGTTTGTTAAAAATTTATTTTTGTATTTTCTCAACGATTTTAATATTGTGGGGAAACATATATTTGCATCCCGGGTTGGTTTTATGATTCACTTTTCAAAAGTCAACTACAGGTATGCAACAGTTTTGAGCAGTAAGCTCCTTTTTATTTTGAAAGTTTACTTGCACGCAACGTCAGTGATAAAATTTTTTCTTTCTTCTTTTTTTTCAAAGGAAATTATTAATTTTTATTTCTAATGGGCTTTCAAGAAGCACCACTACCGACAGATGTCATTGTCACTTGAGAATTTCGACGCTCAGTTTCCCCATAGATGGCAGCACCTGAGTTCTAAGTGATGCGAAACTTCACTAGCAGTTTTAATTTAGCCGTGAGTATCCAAGAGAAAAAAAATCATAAAATAGCTGATGTGAGCGCATTCAGAGAAGTTGATTGCACGTTTGGAATCTTCGGTTAAACTAAACTTGTTTACTCAAACTTCCTGATGGTTAAAATCATACATTTATTACCTTTTAATCATCTAGCGAGGAAGTAGGTTTCATGGACTCTTCATTTCGAAAAAGAAGTTTTTTAAGTTGCGATAATTGATATTTCAACACACAACTGAAATTGTATGCTCGAGTAACGGTATAAATCGCAGCGGTTGTAATACCTTTTAAAGTTATCTAGACGAAGCTTAAAGAGTCCACTTTTCAAACGTTTTCTATTTATACCTTCCAATCATTTCTCTTTATTCAGGAAGCACTGTTTTACAATGAGTTTGCACTTGATGAATATAGAATCTCCGCACCGGGATTTGATTGCACTCCCGCTTTTAGAGATCCCGTTTGTTTAACACTAAAAATATTTGTTTTATATTTATACAAGTTACGACATCAATGTATTTGCAAAATAAATAAATAAACAAATAAAAAAATAATAAAAATAAATAAATAAATAAACAAATACAAAAATAAAAATAAATAAATAAAATAAAATAAAATAAAACGGACGACCTAATGCAAAATTTTTGAATTCCTTTTACAATATTTGCAAACTCGTTGAAATTAACTATTTGGCAGTGTGTACATTAAGCGTAAAACTGCAAATACTTGTAGTAATTACTATCTCAACTAAAAATTCATCCAAGCTACAAATTCATAAAAACACTAGTTTAAGAAAGATAATTTCTACCGCGAGTAAAGAAGATACACACATATTTTTCTTTTAATGGTAGGTTATATATTTAACAAAGGCTATCAATAAGCAAATTTTGATAGCAATTCAGTTTTTTTGGCCTACGTTTCCGCAACAGTATATATATATATATATATATATATAGATAGATAGATAGATATAAAGTACTTAATTGACAAAGCTATCAATGATTGGAAGGCTTACAGCTGGTTTTAAATATATGCATTATTTTGAATTCTCAGAGAAATTCCTTGAATAAGTCGCCCCCCCCCCCGAATAAGTACCAAAGAAATCTACCTGTTTCGAGTTTTGGATCATTTTATTAAATCCTGACTGTTGTTAGGTAACGAACGATTTATATGCGGTGGAAAACTATCGTTGCAATACAGTAAGATTTACTCCTAATCATAAATTAGTTTTAGACAACAAATCTTTTAATACCAACCCATAATGTGCTGAGACATTGTCAGATAAATATATACTTCAAAAGTACGGACAAATGTTAACTGATTTCCTTCATTAAGTAAAGTGAAATTATGGCGATTTTTTTAAAAAAAAGGCTGCAGAGTATAGTTTTATTGAATCCCCAACATTATTTATCGGTTTTGAGGGTCAGATCTAATTATTCGTAATGGAAGCCCTTTTTGCTCAGTATCGTAATGTTATTGTTCCAACACAATGATACTGCTCTTATTTACTTTCTCGCCGACTTTCCCTCAATCTATAAGACACCCTTTTTATGTTTTGAGATTAATTGAAATCCTTCATTACAGAAATGATTCAACGTTTTTAAGTAGGAGCATCGAAAGGACTATTTTATTTCGTTACATTTTTATGAAGATATTTTTTTATTCCAGAGCTCATTTGTAATGAAATGCATCCATAATTTATTATTTTATTTACAAAAAATGTATAAATAGAAACGGTAGTACAAAAGTAACATATTTCACCAAAAAAAAAAAAATTAAACTAAAAGTAATAGAAATGTAGCTTGCATCAAGCAACTCATTCGTTATAAAAGCGATATGAAAAGCTTCTAGTACACACAAGGTTGAAAAAATAAAAACTTTCTGATTACAAAAACAGCATTAAATATATTTAATTTTACATTATTGTAGTTTTCAATTGATGAACAATTCCGACATAATTTTCAAAAGTATACTTAATATTTCTTTAAACTTTACGCTACAATCCATATCGCTATCTTCCTTTCAAGCAACCCAATTAAAATATTCAAACCATTTTCAGCATAAATTATTCACTGACAGACTAACAAACTAGTATGGCGTATTTTTTAAATTTCTACTTGACGCAGGTATGCATATTCAGTATATAAATGTAATAACATAGGAATATCTGAAATTAGTTAGCAGTATAATTAGCAATGATTGCAATTATTTTCAATAATAAGCTTTGAAAGACACAGAAAAAAAAAATTTAATTACTCGCTCGCGGCAGCGCAGGCTTGAAAGTTTAATAAATGTATTTGTATATCGTACACATTTAAGTACGAAGTGTACAATTTTTAAATAATTCCACAGTAATCATACTTTATCTGTGGATCGTTTTTTAAATTAAATTTAAAAAAAATGTCCTTTTTTCATTTAGATTAATGATGAGTCCACAGAAAGAAAACATCTTCAAAGATATCTAATCCAAAAGGGTCATCATTCCTCCCTTCATAATTTCACTTAATGATGGCCATTTCCAAAGTTTCCATCTCAATTTATTTAATTAATTCAGTTTCAGTACTTGAAATGTGTTGGGTTGTTGAGAATATTCCTTTTTCTTTAAAAGGAAATAGAAAATTTTCCCTTAAAAGAACTTTCATTGAACAATGTAAAAGGTTTTGGTTAGTTGAGTAAATCCTTACAATATGCAATAAAAATATACTAAAAAAAAAGTCTTAAAAAATCAAAAATTAAGAAAGATAGATAGAAAACTGAAAAAAAGGTATCCTTTTCACATTCCGTTTAACAAATACGATTCCCGCGCCTTTACGTAGCGAACCTGCGACAAACATGGACAAGTTTTAAATAATACAGCAACATTTATTTAGAAGAAACATTTTTCTATAAAATATAAACTTAATGAGATCAAACGAAAATTGAACAACATTACATCCTAAGCGAGGATTTAGCGTTGGTTCGGTTTATTTAATGTTATTCGACAACTATATCTAAAACATTGTTTCTTATTTTCATCTTTTGCGAGAATGTTATTGTATTCATGAATTAGTTCGATACCTCTTCCTGCAGCATCATTCACAACTATCTTATCGAGTTTTCAATTCTACTTTTGTAACCAAGACCATCTTTCTAGAAGGGCCTTTGCAGAGGATATTGATACTGCTAGAAAACTTAATGAAGAAACTTTTTGTAACAGGAGTTATAAAAAAGGAAAAATCTTTTGTTTGTAAAGAAAAAAAAAATATTCTGGGACAAAATAGTATACCACCTGAATTTTATTTATTTCATCTTCATGTTCTTCATTTTTGCTTTCTTCGAGCATAACTTGAGCCATTGTTTTCCTAACTGTTGTTGGAACATTCTCATAAAATAAGGATAGAGCTAGTCTCGAAAAGCTGAATTATAGAAATAGTTTGAGTTTTTTAAACAGGAACTTTACTAATTTTTGGATCAATATGTTGATGATATTAGTTGACGCATAAATGGAAAATTATGATAAAGTGCTTTAATTGCTGCTGGTAATAAAATCCTAGACTCGAATGTATACTTCAGCAAAAAAAAAAAAAAAAACATAATCTTTCAAAGGAGTTTTCCTTCCTATCAGATAACTGAAATTGATCTTTAAAAAGATAAATCTTTGGTACACTACTAATTGCCTTTGACATCCACCAAGAATGACGAGTCTAGTCTGAGATTGCAAGTATAATTTTGTTTTCCGCAGAAAGTTTCGCATTTAAATGTTGGAATCCTTTTTATAAAGTTTAACTGTTTTATAGTACTGAAACAAAATTAAACGCAATCTGAGTATCACTTTTCGAAAACAATAAAAAGGAAGAAGTAGAAAATATTCCTTCGATCCAATTCATTTCCGCTTTTCACTCCCGGAAATATTTATTTCATTGCATATATTCCTAAGATTACCCTGCGTCTAAAAGTATTAAAAACATTACAACGTCAATCTCATTCTGAAGAAAAACTGCGAATTCTTTAATAGAATCAAATAAAAAGAAACATAAGAAGCTCATTAAAATACTTTCGATTAAATTTTCTGAGGTGAGTCTGTTAGACATAGATCAAAGAAGTACTTTATAAAAGAACTGAGTGAAAGCCTCTATACTTTTCTTTCATCATTTCTTAAAGATTTAATTCCTTTTAACTTCTTATGAAGAATTGCTCAAACAGTTTCTTTTTTATCGCTAAACGTCAAGCACGCACAAAAAACATTAGTGAAAGTATTTTTTTCTCACTGGAACGACCCCACCAGCAGTATAAAATATCAAAGTTTTCTAGTTGCTCTCGTTTGAAATTTCAAGTACGTCGAAATTAAAGGAAGAATTTTTTTTTTTATTTCTTCAATTATTTCGTGGGAATTTTTAAGATTTTTTAAGAAATTGCGCTCCGAATCGTGAAAAAATATCTTTGATTCACTGACTTTTTTTTTAACCTTTTGATGGTTACGAATGTGATAACACGCCTTTCGAAGAACTTATTTTAAATGACCATTCATTTATCATATTCGGGATATTGCTTTCACAGTTGCTTTAATCAGTTATAAATGTTTTATACATGATCTTCGCCATACGTTCACTCACGGTGAAAATATTTTCTGGCAAATATATTCTGGCTTCCCCTATTTTTCATATGAAATAAAGTTAAAATACGATGACCATGCGTTATCGAATTTCAGCGTCCTCAAGTTTGAATTACTTTGAAGCTATCCCTCTTCGCTCTCTATCCCCCTCCCCCCAAAGAAAAGCATTAGCCACTTGGCTACGCGAAAAATTTAAAAATTAACTTTGCATTTTCTTGTAGTTGAAATGAAGCATTATTATTTGTCAGTTTCAACATGCCTAGTCGTATTAAAAAGTGATAAAAAGATGTGATGTTTTCGGTCCTGTTAGCTCCACTTTTTTTGCAAAATAAAATATTTTTTACTACTTTGTAATTATTCTGTACTTAGTATATATGCATAATATACTATATATAGATATACAATAGCGTCATTAAGGGGGGAGGGGTAACACCCTTTTACACCGTCACCCGGGTAACATCCTTTTTGGGGGTGTTGGGGTGCAGGGTTCACACTGGGGAAAAATACAAGGTGGGATTTCCCACCTTGACCAAAATTTTAAGTGGGATTTTTAAAATTTAAGTGGGAACTTTTCTTTTTGTTTTTGTCTTTAAAAATATTACTAAATTGTCCGATCATGATCCAATACAAACTATAATAAACTATGATTATCTAAGCTATGCTCAGCAAAGAAAGAATAAACATCAATAAGGTTCACACAAAATGGATCTTTCACAAAATTCGCGATCGCAAAAATGGGTGCTTTATAAAATGTTAAGCATAAAAAAGATCCTATGGTATTTTAGTTATTTAACCAAAATTTTTTGATGTGTGATTTTTACAAAAAAAAATCCTAAAAATGAGTTTAATATTTCCTCTATTTTTTTCTGATCATGTGTCATTTTATCTTTTTATCTATTGATGTTTTTCAATGAAAACTATATTTTAGAAACCAGCATTCTCATGTAACCTTGTGACCAAGGAAGATTCCCTTTTTCCACTCTTTTTTTTTTTTTACTTTGTCTTCTGTGAATAGAATGAATGAAGATAAGTCGTCTGCATTCACAAAGGGCTTAAATTGTTCAATAACCCCAAGGAGTGAAGAAGTTGTCAATATCTCTCCCATGTTATTATATATGATAAATAGGGTTCCTAGATTGTTCTTTTTATTAATGAGGATAAGGTGGCAGTTTGTAAATTAACATACTCCATTTAGTTTGTATTGAATTATCAGTTTAGAATAGTAGTTTCGTTTCGCGATGTTTTGAACGCGTGTCCGCTAGTTGCGGGAAATCGCGCAAACGAACTTCTTTTGAGTGGGATTTCGAAAAATACTGCGGGAATCGCGCGATCGCGCGGCCTAGCGAGAACCCTGTGGGGTGACACCCCAAATGAGTTCGAGTTTTGGAAAAATATATATACTTGAGCTATACATTTTTGTTGGTGCTATTGCATCGAATCATTACTGGAAATAAATATAGTTCACTGAAAGTTACGCTAAAAAAATAAGAGGAAATTTTATAAAGGCTTTTTTGTTATGCACAGCTAAAAAAGCTACAAAACTACAAGTTTATACAACACAGCAAAGTTTTTTTGTAAGGGTATATATATATATATATATATATATATAATGCATATTAACGCATAGCATGCTTATATATGTACTACACATAAGAATTCTTTTTTTTTCTCCTCCGAAAACACGTATTCAGTAAAGTGGCTTGATAATATTCTCCCAACATCAGCAGATAATTAATCACTATTGTTATAAATATTTTATAAAAAAATCTTACATTGCTTTAAGATACTTGGAAAGATAACAAAGGGTTCGACTCTGATTTATTAGACTAGACATCGATGGTAGATACAGTTATCATTTTGTGGAATATTGAGGAATAAGATAAGCTGAAAATAATTACAATACTATAACATGATAACAACAAACACGACCATATACCTCTTGCTGCAAGTTCACTGCAAGAGCAGCGAACCTTTCTGTAGAAAGTACTGCTTGCAAAGACGATGGAGTTTCGAGAAGACAAAGACCACGTGGGAGGAAAGAAAATCAAAATATGTTCCTGACGCGTTGTCATTATACACCTTTAAGTTATAGATGTAACTACCCTCATGTCTTGTCAGTTTCAGGGGTAATGTAATGTAAATTATGTAAACTCGGGGCGTAAGATCCAAGTTCCTATGAACAAGCTTATTGGAAGAAGCTCTCAGCGTGAAATGTTTTTTGATTTGAACAATTTTTGTTCATTTTTGAACTGTTCAAAAAAATTAACATAGCGCCTACGGGGAAATTTCAATCCCTATATAAATACAGATCTAATGGACCGATTTGCTTGAGACAAACTTTATCGGAAAGCTCTTATGACGTAGAGCATGTAAAGATTGAAAGTTCATCCAGAACTAACGAACCTATTTTCCTATGTAATTTTTTGTTTCTGATTTTTAAGAGTATTTTTGAATGAATGAATGAGTAAATGAATAAGTGAAAGAATGAATGAACAAATGAGTGAATGAATGAGCAAATGAATGAAAAAACAAGTAAATGAGTGAATAAATACATGAATGAGGGAATGAATGAATAAATAAATAACTAAATAAATGAATTAATGAATGAATGAGTGAATGAATATTTATTAACCGTTGAAAAAGGTATATTTGAAGTAATTAAGAATTAAAGCTAAACGAGAAAGAGTGAGAGAGTTAGAGAGATAAATAAATTTGAGGTTGCGTGTATACGGGAAAGTAGGCTCGTATAGTTCTAGACGAAACGTCTTGTTGTTATCTGCAAGAGTGTTGCACATTTTGACAACGACAAGTCAGAAATAATGGGGAAATTTCGTTTGAAACTTTCTGAACGTTTTTGGAATTTTTATTAAACTGTATTTAGTACTGAAATTATTTAGGAACTTTCAATTCATAAAATAAGGATAAAATAATTTATTTTGAAGCAGTAAAATTGAGTACCAGTAGTGCTTTAGCCATGTCATTATATACTATTTTTTGTAAATTTCAGATAAAGGTTGAAGGAATTTTTCACTTCAGTATCGAGCATTTTTGAACTGTTTAAACAATTAAAAACTCAAAACACGGGATTCTATATTAAAAGAAATGAAGCAGGCATGGTGCAATTTTTACGTTTTATGCCTACAAAATCTGAATTGGGACGTGAATGGAAACAAGGCTTGAAAGCACAAATTCGACTCTGGTTTTCCAATATTAAGTGACCATGAAGCAGACACGGTAAAATTTTTATGCCTACGATGTTTTATGCCTACGAAATCTAAATTGTGACGTGATTTTAAACATAAGCATAAATTTAACTCTGTATTTTTAATATTAAGAGCCGATTTGGTTAATAAATGAACTAGATCTACAGTTCCAATATTCTTTGTGTAATGTTTTTAGGGAATTAATGATGGTAAAATGTATATATTTAACATTTTTGCATTTTTTTAACAATTCCGAATTTTTGAAAAATACTAAATGAAAAGTTATAGTTTTGGTCACACTCTCAGAAACGCACGCTCAAATCTCACGAAACTTTCGTCGTATTTGACGAAATGGTTTCGCGAAAAATGCTCCGAGTAAACCTTTCGTCAAATTGCCGAAATTTGTGTTTTAACTTTTTCAAGTCACGTGATGACCTGAGGAAAGAATCGTTGCAAATGACGAAATTTTCTTGAAGAATCGTCGAAAATGAGGATTCCATTTTTTAGAGTGCAAGGTCCACACGATAACACGATAAAAGGATGTATAAAGAACATCCTCTCCAAATTTGAAGTAAATCGGTCCATTAGAACTCGAGATATCCTTACCGCCAGCTCGAAAAAAGTAGTTTCGAGAAAAACGCGTTCAAAGTTTTGAGACAAGTTTTCGGCAATTTTACTTATAGAATGGTACAGAATGCTTACATAATTTTTAATCGGCGATTCCTGCTCCATATAAGAAACTTTCCTTTACTTCAAAATGCTCATCCTCCGATGTTCTCTGGTGAAGACGAGCAGTTCTACCCTCCTTTGACGCCTCTAAAGTCCGGAGTTCCGAGCGCTCGATACGCGCTTTCCCGTCTCGCTGCAAAAGCATTAGCTTCTGGGCCAGTCGTGATTCCCATAGCATCTAAGATTTTTAATATGGGTATAAAACCTTCATTAAAAATACTAACTGCGAAGGTTGTACGAAGGTTGGCTCAAAACCCTAACTTAAACTAAAACTAAAAGGAGAATATTCCAACAAAACAAGTTTCTATGTCCCTTTTAAATATAGATTTAAAAGGGATATTATACAATACAGATTTTATAAGGGATATTCAACTGTAGGGAGTCGGGAACCCCTACCGCCTTTTGTTGACTTGTAGCGATCGGACGGGAACCGATGCCACGTTACTAAAACGACTATAACTCATGAAATAATAGGAATTTTGAAAAATCTTTTTAATGGCATATTCTTGAATGTTTAAACTTTAGAAATATGGAAAATTACAAAAAAAATTTTTTCAACATTCTACACTAGAATACCCCCTTGAAAGAAATTGCTCTGTAGTTTAACTTGAGTGCTTAGTATAATTTTAAGACAGTACAGTTGTTCGTAGTATCATTTTAAGACAGTACAGTTGGTCGTAGCAGAATTTTAAGACTGTACAGTTGTTCGTAGTAGAATTTTAAGACTGTGCAGTTGTTCGTAGTATAATTTTAGGGCGGTACAGTTGGTCGCAGTAGAAAGGGCGGTACAGTTGTTCGTAGTAGAATTTTAAGACGGTGCAGTTGTTCGTAGTCGAATTTTAAGACGGTACAGTTCTTCGTAGAATAATTTTAAGACTGTACAGTTGCTCAGTGGCTTCATAAGTTTGCAGATCACTAGTCTACTGGATACGAGTACCTTAGTGTTGCGAATATCTGGGGAAACCCATTGGGTGCACATCTGCAATTGATGGTTCTAATCGAACGGGCGGAAAGAACAAATAAAAAACCATGACAAATAGAATACCGGGGAACAACGTTCTATCGAACATTCTTTCAAATTATTCTTGTTTAATTGTATGAGAAATCGTCGAATCGTGATCTATAAAATGACAATTGTTAAGGATGTTTTTAATAATAAAAAGAAGTAACAGATAGGAATTTCTACTGTCGGCCAACAATTTTCAGTTAAGAGTTGTAATGAGCATCTGAATTTACTTATATTTACTTAGTTGCACACGAACCCTTGTTTCACAAACTTAGTAAACATAATTTCACAATGATGAAATACATTTTAATATTTTTTCGCGTATCATAAACGTAAGCTAATTTTCTTAATCTGTTCGCATAATTCGCTCATGTTTGCAAGGATCTTTCCGAATGACTATTACAATGGTGGATATGTTCGCGCAATTCGCTGTGCATTATAGCCAAGGAGAATATAGAATAAAGAAAGGACAGTCAAATTTTCAAATCATTTAATAAATTATGAATTGAGTATTTTGTAAAGCATATTTTAAGTATGAATTATTTGTTTACTAGACTTTAATGCACTTTGATTTTTAAAAAAATATGTTATATATTTATATTTTTTTTTTGGGGGGGGGGATACGAACCAGAGTTTCACCTTTCTTCAATGGAGACACTTTCTTGGACTTCTTTTTTCTGAAGCCTTACCGTCAACCGCGATGAATTTGCCTACTTTTTAAATTTTCGTTTGTATCATTTCTGAAGCTTGACAACTTCACCGCAAAAAGTTGCTAGTTGTTGTGAATGAAACGTTTATTCCTTACTCTTGTTATCACGTTAGTTTTGTGAGCAATAATACAAATTATCATTTGAAAAGTAAGTGAATTCCCCCCGCTTAAACGGTATTCACATTAATATCAATGTTTTCGCGTGCCTTTGAACGCCAAGATTAAAAAAATAATAATAATTTGTTCATCCTAATTAATAATAACAAGATCATTCGTTTTCATTATGGTCTTATTTAAGTTAAATGGGGAAGAAATCCCGCAAAAGTAGGTGGTAGCTATATGTATTGATTTTTTGGTTTTTCTAAGGTAAGCAATGCACATTTACAGCGTAATTCGTTGTCTGATATTTTTCTTTCTTTTGGAGAGTTAATGAGCATTGGCTAGTGCAACAAGACCAAAAGCTTTTGTGATGCGTCTAAGATATCCTAGATCCACATCTTTTGTATGCTTTATTTCAGAGCTAATTATAAACTACTAATAGAACATAAAATGAAGCTGAAATCAGGGATTTTATTATAATAATTAGTCTGTATGAATAGTTCCAGAAAGATTTCTCGTTCTTTTAATGAAGAGAATATAATGACATGTCTATTGAATACATTATATTGTTGGAATAACGTATTTATCAATCTCATAAATGAGTAAATAAACGGCGCTGTTTAAGAGCTTAAGATACATTTAATCTTAGAAAATTAGACTTATATACACAAAATCTGGAACATAATGCATTTTATACATATTTCCTTCAATGCTGAGTTATTTAATGTTTTACAGGAATTGATGTGTTCATACTTATACAAAAGAAAAAAAACTGATATTTAAATTATTATTTACCTTCATCTCGAGCACGGACATAAGTGTTAAAGTTTGTTTACTTTTAAGCAAATAATCAATCGCAATAAAACATATATAAGACCAATAAGTTTTTGATAAAAATGACTGAAGCCAGTTTACATAAGTTTCACAATTTTTTCTAACGTTGAGTACAGTTGTTTTAAATGTTGTTAACGACGCTTTTGTCTTTCAGTAAATCTGCTGAAAAAACCAAACTGGAGGTTCTAGTTTAGTTAATAAATCCCATATTTTCTTTGCAACTGGTAACAAATTTAGGATCTTATTACATGTCTCTATAGCAGTTACATTTTTGCACCATTGGTCATATTGTCGTACAAAAGATCTTTTACTCTTCCCACATTACAATTAATAAATTTCATTTAATTTACTATTGTATGTAAATACCTATTTAATGTAATAAAAAGAAATAAATTTTGCATGGCTTTGGATCTGCATTTGATATTGGGAAATTTCTTCTAAATTTAAGGTAGCAAAAACGTTGTTCACACCTTGGCTATAGTGCTAAAATGTTAAGCTCCGTTTTTTATAAACTTCATTCAATCTGAAAATAGCGAACTTTATTCATTTAAATTAAAAAAAAACGGTAATTTACAAATACAAATTTTGTATGAAAGCGAATAGTTGTTGGAAGACTTTCTCAGTACTGCAGTTCAAAATGTAGGAGCCAATGACTCTAAGCTAATTAAAAGCTAAAAGTGACATTTATTGTCATAATATGGTAATAAATATTTCTGATGAAGGCCATCTCTTGATGAAGGCCATACCACAAAGGAGCAGTTTTTAAGAGGGATAGTGCTACAAAATTGCATTTATTTTGCTATTTCAAAAATTAGTCAACTCAATAAATTTCAGTATTTATAACTTTTCTTAAAAATTATAACAATCTTCCTTTTTTTTTTCACTACGTTTTATTTCTCAAAACTAGTTCTTGTAACAGTTGATTCAAGTTGAATATTTTAAATAACGTATTAAATTGCGCTTATTAATTGAAATAGACAAACAACTTAGCTAGATTTGTAGGTTCGTTCTAATATTGACAATTTTTGGCCGAAAATTTGAATTTTTCAAAGTACTGAACATTTTTTGAAAGTAGGCGAGGATGGTGTAAAATGGGTCACTTGATAAAAACCCAAAATAATAGAACTTGAAATTGAAATTTCTTAACCAATATTTTTAACGTTATATTTCAATGTGTTGGCGACATTTTTCATTCTCAAAAAAGTTAGGTTCTTAAATATGGAACCACAAGAAACTTTTTTTGTAAACTTGGGATGATAGTGTGTTAAACACATGGTTTACCAACTTCTGAAAAGCTCTATTTGTTATCAAATAAGAACCCAAATTTGAATAATTTTCTCACTAAGAAGCTTTGGAGAACAATTCCAGCTGAGCATGTAAAAAAATTAAATATTGTCTTTTTTACATCAGTTTTTCTTGAATGGGGTAAAATGGGTCATAGTTAGGCTTAAGTAGTTCTGTTCTATTCGTTTTTTAAAATTTACTCTGTTGTACCTCACCGCAGCAAGTTCCTAAATTTAAACAGTGTATGTTGTTTATTTTACTGAAATTAATTTTTTTTAATGTTTTCCCTAAAAAAGATTATGTTGATGCAGTAGAGAGAAGTGACGTTGTTGAAGTGTTATGTGAACCAATACGCAACAATCTCGAACAATATTATTTTAACATTTCAATGTAATTACAATTCAAAATCTTGCTAAATATGTTATTTACATTTTTTTTCGAAGTTCAAAGTAATAAATATCTGTTTTCAGCATTATTTTGCGTTATGACTCATTTTACCCCACGATGGGGAAAAATAGGTCACAACTTTAAAAGCTCAGTTAAACTACTTCATAATTAAAAAATAAATATTAAAATTACATGAAATTTATCTAAAGGAGTTCAATGTTAAGATGCAATTGAAAATAAATGAGAAATCTTTCAGGTTTTGTTGCTATGAAACTTTAAATATGAAAATAGCTAAAAAGAGACCCGTTTTACCCCACCTGACACTACTGAAATTTTTGAGATTAATGACTGAAAATGACTTTTATATTGCTTAATAACTGCAAGTTAGAAAACGTTAACACTGAAAATACCTTGGCTTTTGCACTTTTTAGCAAAAAGTGTTAATATTAGCTTCTACGGGCAAAAATGAAGCAAATTATGTAAACTCTAGGCACAAGATCCAAGTTCCAATGGAGCAAGCTTATTGGAAGAAGCTCTCGGCGTGAAATATTGATTTGAACAATTTTTGTTCATTTTTGAACAGTTAAAAAAAATTAACATTAGCGCCTACGGGGAAATTTCAATCCCATATAAATCCTGATCTAACCGACGGATTTGCTTGCAACAAACTTTATCGGCAAGATGTTACGACGCATGACATGTACAGATACGAAGTTGAACAAGAACTCAATAAGCCTATTTTCCAACGAAATTGTTTGATCGGGATTTTTAAGGATATTTCTTAAGGAAACTAACATTAGCAATTGATTAAAAATTATTTATAATGACCCCATTCAAGAGACACAGTTTCATACAAACATAAATATTGCTCCCCTGTTAAAAGCACTCATCCACAATTTGTGGAAACTGGCTTCCCTTTATGCTTGAGTAAACGGCATTCGACACTAAGAAGACAGAAGACAGGGATTCTTTATTTACCTTCCTGGATCTTGTTTCTGTTTTCTCTGAAGGCATACAGTGGTCCTAGTTTTTACACCGTATTAGCGCTGGAGCCAGAATAAATCTGACGTCTGATGAAGCATTGATTTGTTTTTGTCGTACATAGCGGCTGTAAGTAAGGAACTTTTTAGCTCACAGATTAGAAAAGGGAAATACATAATCTTTTTTGTGATCTATGTATACATTTCCGTGTAAGAAATGTTAATGGATTTCACAGCAAGTGGAAGATAATAGAAAGAAATAGAATGGAAACTCTCTGAAAGAAAGAAGACTAACAGTTTTTAGTGAATAATTTGTTAGTATTTTTATTTTATTTTTTTTCCAGTGTATTTAACAGAAACTGTATCTCAACAGTTGACATAAGCGAGACGCAAGCTAATACACAACTTGAGGATTTTGTATTTTCTAGGAATGATGTGTTGTTTCATTTGAAAAAAATTAAAGCAAATAAGGCTCCAGGACCTGATAATGTTTATCCAAAAATTTTAGTAGAATGTGCAGAGGAATTAGTGGATGTTGTCTTGACTATTTTCATATCTTCATATAACTCGGGGACTGTGCCAGTGGATTGGAAGCTGGCAAACATAACGCCGCTCTTCAAGAAAGGGTCTAAAACTAAGGCAGGAAATTATAGGCCTGTTAGTCTTACTTCCGTTCTTTGTAAAATTTTTGAAACTCTGATAAAAATCAAAATAGTGAATTTCCTGGAGGCAAATGGAGTGTTGACTGATTTTCAGTATGGTTTTAGGAAGGGTAGGTCCTGTACAACTAATTTGTTGCATTTCTATGACAAGGTTACCATGGCATTAGATAGTAAAAAGTGCGTAGATGTTGTTTACATTGACTTTCAGAAAGCGTTTGATAAAGTACCGCATGAAGCTCTTCTTAGCAAACTTGCTTATATTGGTATTGGTGGAAAAACTTTAATTTGGGTTAAAAATTGGCTGACTGGGAGGAAGCAGAGAGTAGTAGTGAAGGGCAATTATTTTCAGTGGATTGATGTTTTGAGTGGGGTTTCACAAGGTTCAGTTTTAGGGCCAATATTATTTATTATTTTTATTAATGATATTACTCAGAGTATTTCTGGGAACATCAATATTTTTGCTGATGATGTCAAAATCATGGGAATTGTGGACACGGAGGAACAAGTCAATCAGTTTCAAGAGGATTTAAATCAAATTTCTAGGTGGGCAATTAAGTGGGGTATGCCTTTTAATGTTGGGAAATGTCAAGTGCATCATTTTGGTCATGGGAATAAACATGCAACCTACTGTTTACAAGGTTCTGTCATTAGGGAAGCAGAAGCAGTTGTTGATCTAGGAGTATTGATTAGTCACGACTTCAAGTCCAGTCCGCAGTGTAGCATAGTAAGTAACAAAGCTAACAGGATGCTTGGGTTTATCAATAAGGCTATTTCGAACAGGTCTAGGGAAGTTGTATTGCCATTATACAGAAGTTTGGTAAGACCTCATTTGGAGTATGCTGTTCAGTTTTGGTCTCCGTACCTAAAAAAGGATATTACCTTATTGGAAAGGATTCAAAGGAGGGCTACAAGATTGGTAAGTGGTCTTTCAGACTTAGAGTATGAGGTTAGGCTTAAAAGGCTCAATATGTACAGTCTTGAGCAAAGGAGAGTCAGAGGGGACATGATTCAGTTGTTTAAATTCATTAAAACGGGAAATGTTGATGGACTACAGCTATGCGCTGAAAGTAGAACCAGAGGTCATTGTTTTAAGCTTTTCAAATCTCAGGCTAATCTTGAAATTAGGAAAAACTACTACTTCAATAGGGTTGTAGGCAGTTGGAATAGTTTACCAGAAGCGACTGTTAATTGCAGTGGGGTAAAAACTTTTAAGAAAGCTCTTGATGTTCATTGGGGACTCCTAAACTAACTAGGACCAGCCTAGCTGGGCCCTGAGCCTGTTGCTGGTCGTCACTTTTGTATTTGTATTTGTATTTGTATTATTTATTCTTGGTTAAAATTGTGTATACTGGTAAATCTCAATATCAACAAAACTCTAATTATGCAGCGAAAACTGTTGTCGATGAAGTTTTAAGATGGTTTATTTGTCAACTACATGGATAAGAGCCACCAATGCGACCTCACTGCTACTTATTTCTTTTGGAGAACCAAGTAATGCTCTTTCTTTCTTGTTTGGATTTACGCTGTAAGGAACATATTTTCTTGAAATCTCGGTTGGGGAAAGTTAAAATAAACATCTTTTGTTTTAAACAAAAAATAACTATCAAATATCATTGCACAGAAAAAGCACGTCCATTGCTACTGATTTTTTCCAAAGTATTCAAGACTCCCCCACCCCTTCACTTCCGTACCTACTTTTTGCATAGCAAATCAAAATAAAACAAACTGTCATATCACACATGTATGAAAAGTCTCCAAGAAACACAAGGGGAATTAAAAAACATATCGCGGAGCGTGGTTTCTGCCTCGTTCAAAGAAGGCCTGATGTCTCAATTTTATATTAAATCGAGATTTTTTGAGAGGGTTGGGGCACCGGGAAAAAAGTTCGAGACATTTCTAAAACTTTTTGGGTAATAATTAACTGTGCATAAGTAGGGGACAACTTTTCTGCATTATTACGATTTGGTGGGAATAAAATGTCATTTTTTCGTTCCACACTAATGTGCAGCTATCGATTGGTTCACGAGCTTTATGAAATCTATCATTTGCTTCATATCTTAAAATACTCGTAAAATAAATTCGTACATTTGTTTCTGAGATTTATTATGAACCCTTTGTTACCATCAGTATGTTATTCAACTCGTGGGTGCTGCCATAAAGGACAGCAGCAAGACTAAGTTCTCTTGTTACCGCTCAAATGAATATTTTTGCTCAAAATTTTATTGTTATATTATGTGTGGAATTTAGCATGAATAGATCCTGTTGATTTGAGCAAAAACAATTAGTAAAAATGTTTACGAAATAAAATACAGAATATATGCAACTTCCCCTAGATATCAAACAGACCGATTTTATATTCAAATCTTAGTAAACTTACAGTTTCCACTTCGAAACCTCTATGATAAAAGCTAAAATAAAACAATACGTTTTGGAAACTCGTAAAAGCAGACATAGCGAAAAGTGATTTAAGCTCCCTTACAATTTTTTGAGATTGAATAAAACAAGTGTCAGCACCAGAAAATATTCAGTCATCCTCAAAAAATGAACAGCTGTTTACCAAAGAGAAGAAATTGTAGATTTTGTACATTAAACATTTTCCTAAGAAAAACTCACGACTGCTGCTTCTGAGCAAATATTTATGTTCAAAGAATTTTTGTTTTCATCCTCAAATATAAACATAAAAGAGTACGTTTGAATATACTAAAAGTATTCATGAGACGCTTCAAAAAAAAAAGGAGATTCGTTTTTGTTGATTTAATATCTCTTGACAAAAACGACAACATTTTAAGTATGTAAAAAAAACTGTAAGAGTTTATTAAGAAATATCATATAATTTATCAAAAGGTAATTTATCTTGCTAGTTTTTGTTCTTAAAATACGACATGAGCTAAAAAAATTTTTGATGTATCTTTCATCAAGTATAGAAAGTAAGGTACTAAAAGTTGCTGTCAGTTTATGTATTTTTTGGAATGAAATTCATTTTGTAAAACTATTTTTGCCCTCACCATGCCACAAGTAGAATTATACAAAACTAATTGTTCTGAAAGAATTAGCGAGCAAATAGAAAATGAATTTGGCCAAACAGATCCGCAAATATTCTACTTCAGTTCAGCAGGGAATCAATCATCCGAAGAACTCGGAACTATCGCCATGCTGGATATATGATTTTCCCGGGTTTCTGGACCGGTAAAAAATGTTTATCGATAGTTTATCAAAACCAAGTTACAAAAATAAATAGTAATTCAAAAATAATAGTAATTCAAAATAATAAAACAGTACACAAATTTAGGAAGATTAAAAGAACGAAAGAAAACATTTAAAAGTCCAAAACCGACCTAATTCATTGTTCTTACGTAGTGAAATACAACAATGGGATTTTATTTCACCGCACACTTTACCAGAAATGGTGGGAGAGTTTGATTATTTTTCCGAAAATGGCAAACAATGCATTATAAATAACGAGAAAATCGATCAAAATATTTCAAAGATTTCTGGTTTCCTACATACCGGATAAAATATTCCCCGCTAGATTTTGAACAAGTATTTATTTTAAAAAGATTTTACTTTTTTTAGTGGATATAAAGCAAATATGTATGCTTCGTTGATCCTAATATTACTCCTAAATTAACTACTTTATAGTTTTCGAGGTCTCTGGCTGCCTCAGTTTGCCTGGTCTTATTTCCAAATGTTCCATAACTCTATGAACTTTATAGAATCCTCTTCTTAATTCGTACCATACTTGATGATTATGCTTGATAATAAATAATTACTTGTGCATGAGTCATGTAGTCTTTTAACTACAACTTATGAAGCATTTTCTGTTTGAAAAAGAGTGCTAATTTTTGCATAGAATCAGTCAAAACTAACAAGAGAAATGAACAAGTCTTTAAAGAAGAAGTGCTTTACAAGTAAATTCAAGCATTTACAGCCTCGTAAAGAAAAAAAGAGAGATATTTATACTGCACATCCAAAACAGTGCTTTCGCTAGAATCTTTCAGAAAGCCTTGTATATCATGGCTTAGCCAAATCTAGTGTCACTAAACCAATAATTTATTTTATAAGTTATAAATCTGCATAGGTACTTATGTTTTGTCATGAAATCAAATATTCGCAATACATAACTCATTCTTCAGCATTTGGCCGAACTTCATAAAGTCGATTGCTGTTTAAAAAAACTCGAAAAAGAAAGTTTCCATATCAATTCCAATACATCGGAAGTAGTTCTAAATGTACGAATAGAGTTTGAAACTGCGAATTTAATTTGTTTTCGCTTTCAGACTCTTAAAACTCGAATAGATCTCTAACCTTTATGCCCAAATATTTCGCTTTGTTTCTTGGCTTCGGAAATACTTGAAGACCGAAAATATATCGAATGTCTTTCTTTGTTTTTAGTTTGTCTGGTAGAGAAGCTTTACAATATATAATAATCAACTTTTATTCACTTCGAAAAAGTGCCACTATCAATTATTATGTTCTACAAATCTGTCTACTTCAATTTTAAATATATGATTAAATTATCTAGTTATGTTCCCCATTATCTTAATTAGAAATTAAATCGTTATAGCAAGGTTTTTAAAACAATGTGATTTCGTTTTGCTTCTTGCCTTATGAAGTACTTAAAGTGCTTTCTAACCAAAAGGGACGGAGACGTTTTGTCTCCGTCGTAACAGACTGTTGCTATGGCTATCAAACTAACAGCGATGACGTTTGTCTTCGATAACGCAATCAACCAATCACTGTCAGCTAGGGAGAAAGTCCCTCTTAATGCCAATCACAGTTGAACGTTGTTGTTGCTTTTGGTAGGAAAACCCCTTTAATGACCAAAAATATATTGAATGCCTGTCTTCGTATTTAGTTTGTCTCGTAGAGAAACTTTACAATAGATTTGAAAAAGTGCCACTGTTATTGATTATCATTAACTTTAAATCTATTACAATTTTAAATATTTAATTAAGTAAATTTTCTATTTATGTTTTTCTACATTCTCTGAATCTTAAATAAGATCTTTACAGGAATAGACTGAGTACTTTAAAATAATGTGAATGACTGTCCACATTCAAAATGAATAATTATCCTAATTATATTGATTGCGCTTCCCATTAAAAATATTTGTACCGTAATTGAAGCTTGTTCAATTTATTTATTGCTTGTGTCTTGGGATGCGTAATTTATTTTAGTTACATATGCCGACAGGGTGGCGTAGTGGTAAGACGCAGGTCTCGTATGCCCAAGATCGCAGGTTCAAACCTGGCCCAAGTCGGTGGATTTTCAAGATGCAGAAAATCGTCTGCGTCCATGCCGTATGATTATGCGGCATGTTAAAGATCCCTTGAGTATCCGTTTGGCATGGATACTCTCGGCTAAATTAAAATGCCTAGTGCATATTGCATCAATGAGAGCTCAGGTACCGCCATCTAGTGGTAACTGAACGTCAAAATTCTCATGCGGCGCTGGTAACATACTCATTGTGGTGCCGCTGAAAGAGTTGGTACCAATTACTGGGGAACGCACTAGCAGCGCGATTCTCGTACACCTCGAATAGAGCTCTCCTGTCGTTTTCAACCGGTTTGGCGGTGAAATCGACGTCGGATGAGGAGAGAGGGATTCTCGTACCGCGACATCGATTTGAGTTCGATGTTTACAGTCGGATTCAGCTCGACTGCTCCGTAGGTGCCGAGGACACGCTCGATGTGCTTTGTTCGATTCCTTTGAGCAGGTTTCTGTTGAATTTGGAGCTTATGTGCATTCGTATTTGTATCTACTGAGAACTTGTTAATATACTGCAAGCAATGAACTCACTTTTTTTTAAATCTTCAACTCTAAATAAGTTACATAACTTGGAATAAAAAGTAATTTGTATTTAAACACCTTGAAGTATTAGTGTGAAAAAATAAAAAAAAAAGGTTTTTGTGGAAAAATTGACATTTATGGACATTTTAACGCAGTAATTTATGCATGAAATTTAGAAGAATGATTTGAAAGATATTTTGAATGTTTTTTATGTGCAACGGAAGTGCATGTAAACAATAAGGTTTGATGTATTTTACAAAGGGGAACAAATAAATATAATGCATTTCCAATTTTTAAAAATAATTGCATTGTTTAGCATAGTTAAAAAATAATTACCAGCCCTTTATTGCTACTGTTTCTTTTCCCTTGCTGAAGAAGACTGCAGTGAGTGCGGCATATAATAATTAAATTATTCTTTTTTATCATCATGCTTTGTGCATCGATCGATATAGGGGTATTAGAAAAAAAGATTAAATCCCCCCCATAGAATACAATTATGTAAAATAAATACTCATTAATTACTTTAAAAATAGATTCATTTAAAAAATGAGCTATTTAATGACTACTCTACTGCTAAAAAAATAAAAATAAATCAAATGTTATTTACTACAGTAATAAGTGTGCAATCTATGGTGTAGTAACATCACTGAGGACTATAGCATATGATGCTATTCATCCTTTACATTCATAAATCCTTACACTTGCTTCAAATAAGTGGGGGAATATGGGGGGAGTTAAGATAAATTATTTTTCAAAATGAACAAATTGGAAATCCATTTTGAAAACAACAGTACATAAAGAAAGAACTATGAATTTTATAATAGAACTTGCATTGAAATATAATTTTTTCCCTTTATTAGCAGTAAATTTGTAAGCTACAGTAGGAGTGAAAAATTATCGTCTTTGCACCAAGTATGGGACAAAGTGAAATATAAAAATATTTTCCTAATGAAATAGTTTTCTATGGGATAATTAACCCTTTTCATTCGCGTTGCCCTATGGTTGTCCAAATAACATGTAATGATTCATAATTACGAGAGTTATGAATACTTATATGATGACTAGTGTAGGGACAAAGTGAAATAAAATGCTACCTCACTTTGCCCCATATGCACATGACAAATGGCACTAAACATTTGAAACCAAAATAAGCCAAACATAAAATAAATTAACACTGGACATTAGAAAGTCTTAATTAATAGTACAGTAAATAATACAACAGTAATTTTATCATAAAACGAGTATAATAGAAAAAAATATTTTTGACTCAACACGAAATGTTACAAGTTGAACATTAAATTTTGAAAATGGCTTTGTATTAACGAATAGCTTGAAGCTAGAGTTAACCATTTTTTGACTGGAATCAACTAATATTACATAACACAGTTAAAAGTTATTAAAGGTGGACCTACAAAGAGGGTAAATATTTTTCCATTTCACTCTGCCCCCTGTTCCACTACAGTACATTAATCTCAGAATTCTATAAGAATTGCAAAAAAAAAAAGACAATAATCTTACAAGGGGATTTGCTTTTCTTATTAGAATCTTTCACTACGCTAGGGTTTTCAAAGGCCCGTCATTTGGGCAATCCGGCGCGGGGGGGATGGGGGGTATTGCCCCTTCCCTAACTTTGAAAAATACAATGTATTTATGCACATGGTTAAGCAATTTGCTTTTTTTTTTACCGATAATATGCAACCCTTTGCCCTCTCGCCCCTGGAAAATTTTGAAATGACGCTCCTGAGTTTTCATGTTGATCAATATTGGATTTCATAATTTAAAACAACGTTACTTATTATGTATTGTGATGTGAAGAGAAGCTGAAACTTGTGCGTTTTTAGCAGCATTCAGATTACTAACCGAGTCAAATTACATCTGGATTAGAGAGAAATGAAGATTTTCAATTATAAAAAACATCACTCAAAATTAAATTTCAGAACGGCCTTCCGCCCATAGGCGTAACTAGGGTTGGTGAAAGGGGGGGGTCATACTAAAAATGTACAGACCAAACACCGATAAGAGGTGTAAAAGAGTTGAAAATTTATTAGTCATAAATACTTGTCTCTAAAAATATACTCCGTGTTTATTTCAGGCATCTCCCGGGGGGGGGGGAGCTACCCCCTCGGAGCAAGTCAATTCCTCCCCCTCCCCCTGGCAAAAAAACTTCAGATCACAAGTTATAAAAAAAGAAAGAAAAGAGAAATTACGCTTTTAAGGCACTTTACTTTCAGAAACACTCTCAGGAAAGGACATTGAACACTATCACGAGCGACACCAAAAGTAACTTAAAAGACATAAGACTTTATTTTGAAAAAAATGGGGGGGGGGGGGGAGTAACCAAACTCCTTTCTGTTTCCTCTAACATCACCAAAGTATCCCGAAATTGCATTGCTGGGAAGATTTCAAAAAGTTTCCTGGGGAGAGCCCTCGAAGCCTTGCCTCCAGAGTTAGCCTAAGCATTATAGATGTAAGACCAGTTACAAAAATTTAAGTTGCAGAAGCCCCAAATACCCACTCCTCTAACTTCACCAAAGATCTAAACATACATCTACTATATATACATCAAAAAGCTATCATATATGTAAAAAAATTCCTATTAACATCATTTCTAGTCATATATATCTATATATATATATGTGTGTATATATAAAGGGTATGATTTTGAAGCATGCACTGCCCTTCCTAATTCTTAACTCGCTCCCCCTGCTCCGGAGCCAAGGCCGTATCCAGAATTTTTTTCGGGGAGGCCCAGACTTCGACACACTTATGTTAAGCAAAGTTTCAGGGAGGAATATATGATACATTGCAAAAGATTTCTGGGGGGGGGGGGGCGGCCCGTGGGTCCCCCTTCCCTTCTGAATACGGCCTTGATTCACAAAAACATTAAACATTCATTACTAGATCTATTAGTTTATTTTTGTAATTCAAACGCAATAGAAAATTCAATTTTTAGCGCTAAGCAGTCTTCTATGTCCAGGCATTCATAATATTAAAACTGGGAAATAGTGGAATTTTAGGGAAAAAAATCCAAATTCCCCTACAAAAATGATCATCCCCACAATAAATTTCTAAAAATTTTGTTAAATTTGTAGCAAAACATACTTCAGAAGTGGAAGCGTCTGAAATGAATTTTCTTTTCTTTTTGGATGACGAACGTGTCCATCGCTGCAGTGCAAACATTATTATATATCGAAAATAACTAAAAATTTAGCTTAAATATAAATAATACTTGATTGTTTTTAAATGCAGCATTAAACCGTAGCAGTGAGATTGGAAACGTTGAACGGATGATTTCCAAAGTCGTAATGCAATCAGTGATGGACCATAATAAGAAAAAAAAAACATTTAAAATATAAGAGATGAGAGAACATCTGTAAATGAGAATGCAATGCAAATACAGTTCATCAGTTTTCCAATTGGCTTATCTACAAAAAATATTTTACCAAAATGGGTGTTTAGACAGGAAGTCATAAATAAATACAAATTGCCCTTTAAGTTTCTTGATGAGCATCACTTCCTGGCTTGAGGGTTTAACCCATTAGGACAATTGTTGGCTAGGGCTCCTTTATTTTCAGACCCCAGCGCCGGGTTATCAGAAAACAAAACTCCATCATAGTAGAGAATATTTCCCACGAAACTTATTACTTGTGCGATTGTATACCTAAATTGCTGCCTTTGGGTAAAAAAGACATCAAGAAGGAAAGAAAACCATCTGGAGTGATTGAAAGGATCTCTGTTTGTGTGTGTGTTGTACGGTGATTGAAGCCACCTTTTGCTGTAACCCCCCCCCCCCCAAGGTGATAAGGGGGTTGATTATAGCCAGATGAAAAGTCCTCTTTATTATGAGCTGCATACTTTGGTCATGATCACAACCCTTCAGAGAAAGAGGAAATAAAATCATATGCATATGTGTTTAATTTTCTTAGGGAAAAAAAAAAATGTGCTTTGCAAGGCCGTAGCCAGAAATTTTGTGAGCTTAAATGTGCCTCAATAAGTCAATACCCAAAGGGGGGGGGGTTTGAACCCCCCAAACCCCCCCCCCCCCTGGTTACGCCTATGCTTCCGCCTGGTGGCAAAATACCGGAATGCCGTACCGGCCTCAGTACACACTTGCTAATTACGAAAAAAAAGTGAATTACACGAATTTTAGTCTTAACAGTCTTTAAACAAATATTTTAATAATAATAATAGATAGTAAAAAAAGATTAAATGATAAAAATAAATTCCAAAATAAAATAATTTAATAAAATCAAAAACATATATAGCGAAACAATAGTAATAAATCTGACGCCTGCCTTATCGTAGCGAAAGTGAGTGCGAGAAGGAGAAACACGTGGAATTCTTAAAGCAATGGCGGATTCAGCCGCAGTTGTCACTGAAACGCATTCTGTTTGGTCAAAAACAGAACTCCGCTGGAAGAGTACGAGGTCTTACGACGCCGGACGACAATAGTGGCTGCCGACTTGTGTCGATTTGCACCGCGAGATAGCGAACTCTTTCTCCTCGATTTCGCTGCTCGATATCGTTTGGTAGCGAGGGACGAGAATAGCGCTGTAGGTCTGCAATGGTTGAGGACCAATACCGCAGCCCCATTGGAAAGAAAAAAAAAATTTAGTTACATATTATGTTCTTTATATCTCTCATAAATATTTATGTCCGTATACGTCGTTATGTATCGCTGTTATTAAACTTTCATTTGATTGATAAATTAATGGGAAAATGAAAATAATAATATTTTATAAAGTTATGTGATATTTTTCATAAAATGAGTAATTTCATCTTGCTCATTTCATATGTAACGAATTCATATGTCTTATTTATTAATTGGTCGAAAATATGTTATTTATCAAATGTAATATAAGAAAATCAAATCAGAACTCATCTCTTACAAGTCTGCTCCTAAATCTCCTTTGTCATAAATGTTATTAATACATGTCTTATGACAGTAGAAATTCAAATAATAATTATTAAACTTCTAATAATTTACAATATGGTACTCAAGGCATCGTTAATTGGTTCCTCATTTGAATGATATAGTGAAATACAATCTTTAACGCGTTTTGCCAATTAGAAAAAATATAAAAGTTAAAAATGCGAGCAAAGAAGATTTAAGCTAATCCGACATATTAAAAACCCAATATCAAATGGCCACAATTTACTTCCCTCTATTGCAACACTAAATAACGCTTCAACAGACAAATTAGCAAATTCTTTGAAAGTTACCCCAACAAGGTAAATTGCTTTTCCCGAAACGCATTTTTGCGCTTAAGACAACCATCTACAACATCGTTTCCCGAACTTCATCGACTGCGGACCAGTAGGCCTTTTTTTTTTTTTTTAAATTTCATGCGGTTCTTATTTATGCTAATTTTATTATTGAAAATGATAATTTGAAATTTTAATTTGTGGTTTTTAAAAGCAAGGTTACTTAAAATATGTTTAATTAAACGCAATAAGTTTATCGTTTCCTGATGAATTAAAAAAATTAATATAATAATTAAAGCAGTAAATTTTTAGTTCAAAAATGAATTGCGTGCTTCAATGAAAGTGGTAAATTTAAAAATCTGTGTGCACCACATGACTTCCTTGTTCGCCCATTAAACAATATAAACTTTTTAACAACTAAAAGCATGGGCGCATGATATACGCGCATTAAACTTATTAAATTCTTAATATTGTCTTGTTTTAAAAAAATATTATCATCTGCTCAGTCCATTTTGCGGGTGTGACATGTGTACTTATGTATTCACACTATATTTAAATATAATTAAAGAATTTTAAACTTTAGTATTTAATTTTTATACATTTGAATGTAAGTAACCTTTCATATATCTTAACCCTACACTGCGCAAATTTTTTTTTTGCGGTTGTTTCAAAACAAAAAGTAAAAAAGGTACCCTAATATATATTTTTCACGAAATTTTTCTTACAACTTATATTTATTTTAGTTTGTAATTGTTTACAGTTATAAAATTTTTTTAAAAATAAAATTGTTGCTTGAAATTAGAAAAAAGAAGTTATTGTTTTTTTAAAAAAAATCAACATGTCTTACGATTTTGTGAAAAAAGATGAACCTTGAGCCCAGTTTACAAGATCTAGGGGAAACTACATCAACTGATATGATCTTACATACAAAATGAAACGAAAGAATGCGCTGCTTGTTAAAAATAATAGAAAACTGCTTAGTGAACGAAATATAGAGGTGTTGTTTAAAAACAACAGGGCGCAGTGTAGGTTTAATATGTAGTAAAAACTTTGTTATACTATGCTATATATATATATATATATATATATATATATATATATAGCAAACATGTCTAAAAAATGCACATGTTGCGGATTTGACACTAAAAAGACACACTTTCACTTTGCTATATTAAGTATCCAAATTTCTTTTTGTTATATATTACAAGCATTTTTTGGCAGCAAAAAAGAAGTTCTTCATATTTTGGAACGCTCCTCTTAACTTTTCACTCTTCTTCAAATATATTAAATTAATTCGATTTGGAATTCTTCCTTTCTGACAATACATGTTAAGAGTAATCACAGCGGGGCAAATTTTTACACCATTTTATCTCAAGTATTTAAAGCAATTAAGAGGAAAATAAAATTTTACAAGCAATTTATATCAGCAACAATGCCCATTTTATAAACAATACGTTCAATATTTAATAGAATAAAAATAAGTAAAATAACTGTCTCGAGATAGAATAACAATCTGTAAATACTAATCTGTAATTTACAGATAGAATAAGAATCTGTAAAATGAATGTTTAAAGAGAAACGTAAAATTTGACAAGAGATTCATATCAACAACAATGCCCATTTCAATTATTAAATACATTTAAAGTTTAATGAAATAAAAATCTGTAAAATAACGCGAAAAATATTTTCTGTTCCTTCAGAGTGAGAAATATTATTTTTGACTTTTCCCTCAATTCTTCGCGTTCTATTAAATCATGTGATTCTGCTTTCGTCCACTAAAGGGCCAAACACCAACTTCGCGTTGTTAACTTGCCTGAATTCACTTTCTACTTCTGAAAAAAAAAAAAAAAAAAAAAAAACTTCTGTCACAAAGCAAACGTTTCGCTACTCTTTGCATCATTTTATTAGATGATAATTTCATTCTTTTCAATGTTTTTGCACTAGGAGCATAGAAATCTGCCCCAGATTTTCCGCTCGTTCCTGAATCAATGTGTAAAAGGTCAAAGTTCAGTAGGAGGTTTCGATATCCACTGCAACACTTAGGAATACGCACGCGAAACCACAGAAACAGCAGAGAGCTCAATTAGTAAGCTTGCTCTCGGAGGATTCGCAGGTGGTTTGACATTGCTGGATTAAGTATCAATGCTCTGAGATTCTCATACGGGGAATGTAAACTGGATTTAGAGTAAAATAAGGGGAGCTAGTGCTGTTTACGTATATACTGCAGGCGTTGAGTATTCCTACACTTTATTCCACTTGAATACGCACACATATATATACATAATACGTGTATTATATCTATATATATGTATCACAAAAACAGAATTCCGAATTAAATGTAAATAAACTCAAAGGAAAATATATTTGCGAAAAACAATTTTAATCTAATAAGCATAAATGCAGAAAGTCTTTGAGAAAAGCTAAAAAAGGATATTTTATAAGAAAAGGTACAAAAAAAAAAAAGAAAAATAAATAATTTAATAAGTTTCACAAGTAAATGAGAGTACAGGCTCAGTGATGGATAAGCCTATAAAATAAATTTAACCTGTTGTCAAGTTGAAAGGAAAAGGACCTAATGAATGCAAAAAAAAAAAAAAAAGAAAGAAAGAAAGAAAAACACCCTCTAAATAAGTATAATAAATGTATAATAATAAGAAATAAGAAAAAATAAAATACAATAACGAAAATAAACAAATAAGTTACCCAAATTACATATAAAATGTCGAGGACAGATTTTTTTTCATTTTTTGAATCGACTATTTTCAGTTGTTTTCAATTACTTTTAGATATTAAAATCATAAAACACTTATGGGTACAAAACTCTTATTTTTAGTCTGTTGTGTTTGTCCGTAATACCTTGGTGGGTATTTTTTCAACTGCCTCTTTGTATCACGCTTATCACACAGATTTGATTTAATTTATCTTTAGCTCAATACTTTCATATTCAAGTAGGATTAAAATGCTATTGTAAAATTTGTCCGTGTCTATGTTAGTCCGTAACATCTTCAAAGAAATTTTTTCAACTGCCTTTTTGCACGTTCATTACACTAGTTTGATTTAATTTATCTCCAATCCAGTCAAATATATTTAAAATTATCATAATATTTTTTGTAAATATTCCTTTTGATTTTACTTTTTTCTCATACTGTCATTTTATTGATAAATGAGTTTTTTAATGTTTCCCTTTGTATTTTATGTTTTTAACTTTGACTATGAAGAAATCGCCCTCAAAGCTACTTTTCGGTTCACTTAAGCCATTGTCATATTAACAACTACTTTTCCTTAACAATGTTTTTAAAAACTATACCTAGAAATTTATCATGATTAAAATTTTACCATTTTTTTCCTCCTATTTGTTTGAGACTTGAAGTATTTTAAGTATTTTTTTTTGTATTACTGTTTGTATTACTTTTTCGTATTACCGTAATATGTAGTTCATATTAAATAAAATTTTAACAGATAATATAAAGTAGTTTGAAGTATATTTAAAATATATTCATTTTTGATTTTTTTTCCTTATTTTATGCTCCAGTTTAATGCTGTGACGAAGCCTGAATTAGTTGTTGATTTAAAATTCTTCTTACTCATAAATATTTAAGACTAGTATGATATTAGTTTTCACTTTTCATAAACTTGATTCATTATGTCTGGCAATATGTCTTCACTTTTCTCAATCCACATAACTAATATTAAAGGAAAAAATCCCTAGTTCTTAAGCTATGTTTTACATTTCCCCCCACTATACATCTTTTTTGAATAAGATAATGTAGCTTAGGTTAGTATAAATAATCACACTGTTAAAAATTTCCGTAAGAAAATAGTAAAATAACCATTTATTTGATTGTTATTTTACCATATTTAATTACAACAGTTGAATAACCATTAAAAAGATGGTACTCAAACCGCTGATTGCGAAAAAAAATCGTTTATTCTCTGTTTCTACTAAAGAACGTTTAACTAACCGTAATTTACAAGCGCTCAGTAAGAATCCGGCGTCCATCTTGGTTGCGAAATCTTACAATACAATACAATACAATACAATACAAAAAGTACACCAACAACAGGCGCTAGGCCTGTTGTTGGTGTACCACTGTACCAGTCGTACGATGTTGTTAAAATGTGAATAAAGATTTATCACTTCAAATCTGCATGTGTACATAAAAAGAGAAAAAAAAAAAAAGTGGCTTAAGCAGTGGTTTCTAAATAGAAACACATACACACGTAAATCAAAAATTGGAGACATCGGATTCCCGAACTGTTTGCGAATGAGCGAACCCATAACTTGAGCTGCTGAAGCTTGTTTGTATTTTAATTTTTGCAGCAAATAAAATGATTTTCGTCAATATACATTAAATTAGACCAAAGATGGCTTTAGATCCAATCAAAAACTGGAATCTCAATTTTAATGCCTTTTATTTAACAATAAATCTTTCTTCTCCTGATGAAAAGAAAGATTTATCGATAAATAAACGACTGCTTTGTGTGGTGCTGATGGCCGAATGGTTAGAGAGCAAGGATGGCATGTCATACTAAGCGGGTTCGATTCCCGCATGCTTCGTTTACGAGTTCCATGCCTGGAAGATTCTACGCCTCGAAATGGTTAAAAAACAGTAAAAATTTTGTTTTGAAACCATTTTTAAATGGTTATAAAACCGTAAACTTTTGTATTTACGGCTTTTTAACCAAGCTGATTGGAAATGGTTTAGGTCCCGTATAGATAGAAAAGTGTTCCAAACCGTAAATTTAACGGTGAATTAGAGGGACAGACTGCTGCCGGTCATTTAACCGTAATTTCATGATGAAATTTCTAACAGTGCACTAAGAGGGACATGAAAAGCAGTTATTTATAGTCTTCAGTTCGCGTCAAATAAATTTGCGAAAACAACGAAACCCAGAGTGTGATTACTCCTGATAGCAGTGTTATGTGACAGCGTATTGATCCTAGGAAAAAAATATGAAATCCAGCATTTATAGCCTTGAATAATCCACTGGGATGGGCATACTAAACTGGGCAAGATTATAAATAATCTTATCCATTTTATTTCAGGTGATTATTGGGTTATCTGATAATAGCGGTAAAGGTAAAAGTTGAAGTGAATGTTTGGACAGTATATTTAGAAAATGATTACGTACTTTTTAATTTAATATTCTTTTCTTTTTTAACGATATAATGTTTCTATTGTTTATGACCATGCTTTTCTGCTCTTCTTTATAATAAATGTAAGAGCTATAAAATTCAAATGCTTTTCGTTAAACATACTTCTAAAAAAATCATTAAATTAAAACGTGAGAAATCAGAGCTTGCATTTGTTTTGTTATTTAAAGTTATTTAGTTCTGAAAGGAAATTTTTATTTGGGGAAGCCTCAATGAAAAAAAAAAAAAAAGCATTTTTATGCACAAAATTTCTGTTTTACCGACAGCTCTGGAAAAATCGCTGAAGCACAGAAGTATATATATATATATATATGTGTGTGTGTGTGTGTGTGTGTGTGTTTTAAGACTAGGTTTATAAAGTAAATAAAAACTAGTAATTATATTTTTAAAAGTATTTTTTACTCAAAATAAACTCCTTCGGCTTCAATACACTTGTTACAGTGGTTTAATAACGATTCGAATGCCTGCTCCAGCTCATATTGTGGGACTGCCTCCAAAGCTCGCTTCAAAGCGGGTTGCATAGTGTCAATGTCATCAAAGTAAAAAAACGAAATAGTAAACAAATGAACTGAGATTTTGGCAGTGGATCAGCTGATAGTTGAGGAGTTTCACGAATTCTCGATTATACAGATAGCACCCCTGTAAGCTTAGTTCTAGTTGTAGTCTTAACATTTTTTGACACATTTCTTCGACGTAATCTTTGGAGGCAGTCTCACAATGTGAGCTGGAACAGGCATTCGAATCGTTGTTCAACCGCTGTAACAAATGTATTGAAGCCAAAGGAGTTTATTTTTAATAAAAATACTTTAAAAAATAATTACTAGTTTTTATTTTAGGCGCCAATAGTGTAGCAGTTAGGGGTCTTGCAAAATACGTGGATAATCCGAGTTCCAGGCATGGTGGGGATTTTCTGTGCTCAAGTTCAAATTTTTTTCTGGAGTTGGGAGGAAATGGTCTCGGAGGAAAGATAAATCTTCTTTTTGGCTATAGATATATACCCGGATGTAATGATTTTTACTTAAACGCTATCTTTAAATTGTGCTACTTTTCTCCATCGGACACCCTTGCACCTTTTAGCCGAAGCCTTAGGTAGAGAGCCGATGGCAGTCGGTCGACTACGGTGGCCCCAGTTGCGCCGCGGTAGTTCTTCTGGACTGATATGCCTACATCAACCCCGCCAGCCCAGCTTCCCTACCTCTTAATGTGTGGACCTGGCCCTCCTTGATATCCTTATACAAAAGGAATACCATTGGAGGGTTATAGTTCCCAAATTGTGCTACTGGTGCATATACCGCTTTAGTCGTTCGGATTACGCATTCAAAAATTATGTCCGATTATTGTTACTGATACGATTTCAGTAATCAGCTGCTATTAGTTAGAAATATTTCGGAGTGATGACAAAAACTAGATCTTGGTTATAAAAGCAAAGTTTTGTAAATGGAAGAAACAACAGATAGACAATTGTAATGTTAAACTACGTACGGGAAATATCAAAAATTCAAATAGTGATGCTTTCCAATATTTTCGAAACGGAACAATATTTTCACAAAATGCCGACATTGAGCGGAAGAAGTAAGGGAAAGGAGAGTAAGAGTACGCAGTCGGTTAAGAGTACGCAGGGGCTTTTTTCTCTGTAGGCAACACTGCAAGCAGAAGCGAGTGTGATCAACTCAACACGTTTGTTTTCAGCTCGCTCAAGAGACCGCCATTATTATTTTCATCCTTGCTGTCGTTTATTTATCAGGTAAAATATGATTTCTGCATGTTGGCATGTAATTTTTCTGTGAAGAAATATTAATTTTTTTGTCAATTGGATTGATGTTTGCTTTTTAAGTAGATATCATTATGAGCTTGTTTCTCTTCCGATCAACGTAGGCATGTCAGAATTTTACTATTGTGAATGCTACAGCCATCTATGGACGATTTTGAGGAGCGGGTAAGAGTACGCACATAAGGGAAAGGTAGAGAGAAACAGAGAATTAGAGGAAGCAAAGGCTAATCGAGCTGCTACGAAAAGTAAAAATGGGACCGAAACTGAAAAAGGAAAAACCGTGAAAGCAAAGAAAAAACTTGTTCTGCATTGTATCGACAACCCAGTTCCCTCAACAAGTTCAGCAAACAATGAGGCGACAATATGCCCAGGCTGCGAACAATCATATAATGAAGATTGGATCCAGTGTGGATTATGTAAGGAGTGGTGGCATGATGAATGTTCCAGTTACGAAGGCACTGGAGCATTTGTATATGACTACTGCCAAATGTTATGAATGCTTACTCTTACCCTTCCTGGGTGCGTACTCTTATCCGCCAGGTCGGGTAAGAGTACGCATTTGCAATTTTTTTTCCGCTTGCTTTCTTTCATATATTTTTTTTAAGATAAAAGTTTCATTTTGTGTACCTAAGTTTTTCTAAGTTAATAAACTATGCTTCGATCAATTTTCAAGGCTCTCACTTTTCAATTCTCGTTTTTATAACGAAAAATCCACTAGGTGCGTACTCTCACCCTCCTTTCCCTTATATTCTGCATTTTATTTTGATTTCTATTGCGTATCCAATTTTTCTGTTCCGCCGAAATATTTTAAAGACATTAATGTTAAAAAAAAGGTCATGCTTTGGAGCTTAACGTTTTTGCATATTTCCCCTAAACTTTTTGTAAAAATGTTTTTTCATTCATGGAAAAAGGCTGTTATTCTCGATACTAATGATCCAAGTCTAGATTTCTAGTCTTGTTAGTAAAAGAAACGGACTCTAGAAAAATGCAAAATTGAATGCCTTTTACGCTTCATGAAAAAAAGAAAAGAATATATGGTTGAAAATTTCAGAAAGCAGTTTGAAATCCTGAATATTTTTGACTGCGTTCACAGTTTAGAAATAACCGGAACTAAAGCGTGAGGTTATGGTTTTATCATCTGAAGTTTATCATGCGATCGCGAATATCACCATGAATTTATATTCCGTTTTCGCGAAATAAGGAAAAAATCCGTGTCGAAGTTTGTCATGGTTCATGTAATGCGACTTTTTACATACTGAAGAATAGGAAGGAGAAAAATAAATTTTTCTTAGAGCAAGGAAGAATTTCTGTATAGAGTCATGTAATTCAATCCGATGGGCTTCGATTTATAGTGGAAGGATATTTTTTAACCTTTTATTAAAGTGAAAAATGGGTAAAAAATCGATAGAACATGCAATTATGGAACATATAAAGTTTCTCAATTTTTGAGTAAAAATTGCAAGACCCGAAACATAGCAATTTTGCTATTACGCAAACAACTGAGAGCAGATGGTTTTCTTTTACTTGATTTTCTTAAAAGGAAAAAAAAAGGAAAAAAATGAATGTCGTTCAGACTAATTTTAACACTGGATTTACCAGACCAGCCATTTTGACTGTTTTGAAGCTTCCATTTTGCTTAATCTGTTACTAATTATAGTGCAACGTTCAATTGCATTGGCTTTCCCTAATACACGGTAAGTAGGACAAATTAATGTGACTGAAAGTTTTATTATAATTAGTAGCAACTTGGTGTAAAATGAAAGTTTAGAAATGTTTGAAAACCGGCGTGGTAAATCTAGTGTTAAGCATATATGTACATATCTATGTCACTCTATATATATTCATTTAATGCGAGTGCGTTAATAAAACTGTATTTTTAGAAGTGGTTGAAAATGGCCTGGTAAACCTAGTGTTAAGTTTCATGTATAAAAGGCTTTGACATTTAACATAAACGATTCCGATTAGCGCTTCACTTTTATAAATATATAAGGTCCTGCTGCGGTTACTCTGAATAAGAATCCATTTATTTTGCCGCATAAGAAACTCATTTTTATAATGTAGGAATCCTCAAAACTTTTGTGGATTTACGTTTTAATGCTCACATGATACATTTTGTTTAAGGTACCTGTGAGTCATGGAAGTACATGTAAAATTATATCATGCAATGATAAATAACAACAGATAAAAATAGCTAGGGGCAAGAATTTCATTTTCGCCTTTTGAGTGAATGACCCCCCCCCCCCCCCCCTTCTTCAATGGTGTATGTTTATCGGCAAATCGGACCGCCGCACAATGTAGTACTTGAGTAAAAATCCTGGCCAAAAATATTTTCAAGTATCTTAAAGTTGAAACAACTGATGTTGAGCCTTCACTTTAAAACAGTACTAGTATCCCCCCAGAACAATGGCACAGCCCCCCAAAAACGATGCCCCCGAGAAAAAAACCCCGGCAAAAACCTCCTGAAAACTACGTCGCCTAAACATTTCAATGGTGTAGTTTGGGGCAAGCCCCAAACTTTACCCCATCTGGTAGGCTCTCCCTGTTGATTTATTTTAAATGCACATAACTTTACACATTTATTTAAAAATATTTATGCTGTAAATTTTTTGTCAGTTTACAAATATTTACAAAAGAAAAGTAAATTTAAAATAGTACATTTGATTCAAAGTAAATGTAAATTAGTAGCTAGTATTTATCAAAAGTAACTTACCTTTCGTAGTGTTTTTAGTAGATCAAAAGTTTTAGTAGGACGTTCTTAAATAAAATATTAATAAATTTATTCTAGAAAAAGTCAAGAGTGCCCACCCCTCTCAGGGTGATGGCACACCCCTTAAAAGGTACGGAGCCCATCCCCAACAACAACAAAAAAAAAACAATGACCACACCCAAAAATCGGAAACCCCCCCCCCCCCTACTAAATATTTCAATGACGCAGTTTGTGCCATGTACCTCCTTTCCCACATGGTGGGCACCTCTGAAAAAGTTATAATCATGACATTTATTCACCTAAAATACAAGAATGTTTTGTGTCAGACGTGAAAATTTTATCTTAATGTAGAATTTACAAATGATCAATTTAATGTATAAAAATGTAAAAATTAATGTAATTAAATGCATAAAAAAACAAAACGATTATATAGAACATGTGTCAGGTACAAGGGGCCCCTCTACCAGTGCATAGAAATGAAAAATTAGGTAGGAATTATGCGGGTGATTTTCATCCTGAAACGAACATCAGTGTACATAGATGGAGTTTCCTGTAACCCTGAAACACGTCTCTGTTAATACCTGTCCTTTTAATTACGTTTATTTTCTCATTTAACAATTTATTTTGATAGGATTTACAATTTTATTTGGCATAAAGTAGTGATATTATAGAAAATTCACTTTAAAGTTAAAACCTGTGGCAAACTTTTACAATTGTGTACTTTTGTAAAAAAAGTTGTTTAGTTGCAGTACGAGTCGGAATATTTGGCAGATTGCTAAGGTAGGAATGCTTTTAATGGATAACTTTAGTGTAATTTGCTTAGCTGACGCTTTCTGAACTGTTTACGATGCCCTGTTCATCTGAGTAATATTAAGTATTGATTTTTTTTATGAAACGTCTTAAAGGAAAAATTTGTTTCTTAAAGTTCATTTATTTAACGATGATTACATTGTATTTAGATATACAGGATTTCGAGCCTGAATTATATATACTAGGGTTCACCCAGCTGTCGAAATTCGACTGTAGTTCATCAAATTTTTCAAGTTCAGCGTCGAACGTCTTAGACATTTTAGTTTTTCTATTTGACAATAGTTTTTTTTTGTTTAAATATTTTAGTTAGCGATAACTTCTCCTCAAAGCGATTGATTGAATACTGAGTTAGTTATTTAATTTCGCGCATTTGTAACATATTATACATACATTTTATGTTTCTGCACTCCTTCTCCTGCAAAGAAAATATAAATAAAAATTTTCATGCCCACCCTATTATTATTGACTAAATTAGCTTATATTAGCTATTATTATAACTTTCAATTTAATCGAGTTCAAAACACTTATGCCCATCAATAAACTTGCGAAACATTGATTCGAAGCAAAATAACGCTTCACCGCATTTAATTATCTCACTTTATATCGTATTAGACATTGTTAGCTTCATTTTGTGCTTGATTTTGCTTGACATTGTACTGGAAAAACAATTCGACTGACTTATCATGTATTTTGATACATATATATTTTAAAAATGGATTAACTGACACCTCATGGTTAGTATTATTTTGCTTTGACATTCATTTAATAGCTTACATGTTCTATTTAGTTTTGTTCTTGACATTTCTTCTTCTGAGAATTATAAATAGTATAAAATGTATTGAGTATTGTACACATATTGTAAATGTAAGGAGATTAGTATGAAAGTATGACGAATAAAGACTTCTAAAAAAAGGCTTTGAATCCACCTTAAAAGTAGGAGGAAAAAAAACTATTTCTAAACTTTTTTATTGATGACACTAAAACTCATCCATAGCTACTGACTAAAGAAAAAAGAAAATCGTTTGACAAATAGAGGAGAAAATTTTTTTTTTACTGCTTTGTCTTGCCTATATATATATATTAACTTTAATTGTTGGCTAACACCAGGCAAAAGAGCCAAAAATTGAAACATATTTCCCTTTCGATTTTCTTCCTCGTACGAGCGCTGAGGTTCAGTTCCAAAAAGAACATCTCAGGTGTTTTGAATGCGAGATCAAAAATAATCGATCAGTTTTTGAACAATGCATCTTCACTCTTATAGCTGTTTTGTCAATGCATTTTTTGCGAGTTCATCATTTTTTAAATTTATTTTTTCGAAATAAAAAGTTTTGACATCGATTGAAGTTAAAAGTTATCCTTAATCAGAATTTATACCACATACTTCAAGGAATAGTATCTACGATTTGAAGTACATTAACACAGCGCTAATCGATTGCTTCCTTCACACCAGTTACCTGTGCTTTGCATTTAGTCAGCATGTTATCGATGGGAGCTGTCGAGTTTTCCTCTCTATCTTTCTATCTATCCACAATATTTCGACACTAAAGTCTTCATGATTTATGTGTTAAGCATTGAATTACTTTTCCCACTTCTTTAATTACTTATATATAATTTTTAAATTTCATCTCAATATTCAGCTTATTTGCTCGTTGCTCGTTACGCCAACTACAGTTTTTTGATTAAAAAAATATTCTTCTAGACCGGAACTTTCTAAGTAAATCGAGCATAAATTATGAAAGTCATTAATCACTTATCTTAAATTTATTTTTCATAAAAAAGAAACCAGAGTCCCGCGGACAAAATAATCAGTCTCTTAACTTCACTGAATTATAAGCATTGACTTCTACGTATCCAACGTGTAACAGAGGAGTTGCATTTATAATATACCAGCTTTCGACACCCGCAATTTTGGCATTGTGCCTACGGCACGCACATCACGATTTCGGTGGCTGCTTACACAATTCCTGAAAATACTGTTGCATTTTAAAGCATTGTTGCAATTTTAACCCTTTTACTGCATTATGATCTGCAGTATTTTTTTTTTTTTTACATAGATAATTTGTCTATGTATTAACCTGAAATTAAGGAATTTACATAAACAAAATGCTCAGTCTATAAGAATTCATTTCTTTACAGCTAATAAGTGCCACAAAGTATTTTAACTGTGAAATTAATTACACATACTTTTTAATCAAAATATTTCGTCGAATAGTTTTCTAAGCTCTTAACTAACACATTAAAAAAGAATCAGTGACTTAATTCGTGAATTTTACTACTTTTCTAGAGCGAAACTCTAAAAAGGGAGCAATCTGAACAGAATGGCAGTTCAGAACACATCATCGGCTTCAAAACTATCTTCCTTTCCTCGTTAAAACACTCTTTATAGAACCCTTGCTGATATGTATTCTGAAAAAGTGGAATTCAAAGAGTGTACCTGCAAAGTACCTTCAGAATATTGGTAGAAATGGTTTCTGGATAGAATTTATGGAGAGTGGTACTAATAAGTACCGACAGTAGAGAAAGGGTTAAAACGTTTCATTTTAAAGTATTGTTGCACTTTGAAAGTATTGTTACAACATACACCAATAACAAGTTGATTAGTTGCAAATAAATCCGACAGTGGCAGCAATGTTTTCCTAAAAATTGTATAAGATAATTTTTTTTCAAATTAACTTATCGAAATCTGGATTCCGAGGTGCACAACTACCGCTAAAACTACTCCTGTGTACAATATTTCATCTCTCTAGTCCTTACCGTTTTTTTTTTTGGGGGGGGGGGGAGGGGGATGCGTGCCACAAACAAACGCACGAGCAAACATACACAAACACGTTTTTTATTATATTTATAGAATAGCTATGCATTATTGTCACACTCGCAATATTTCAAATTTTTTTCGACTGAAATTTTGCCTAGTTAGCAATTTCTGCTACTTAATTTTACTCTTATCCTCTTGCCTCCCTTAACCCATGACGACCTATAAACGCCGATCCATAAAACAGTTCTTTAGGGAGTAAACATTGCTCAAATTGCTTTCAAATGCAATGTATTTTTCTTTACACCACTGATTTTTATTTTTGCTTTAATACTATCACATTTTACTATAAACGTGCTTTTGCACTCTTTCTTTTCCCTTTTAAGAACAGCTGTAACTCCTTCCAAATGCGCATTTAAACTTCCGATTATCAAAACTAAAATGACTGTTATTCAGAACTAGTAAATTAAGCATAAGTAACACATTTATTAACTCTATTAACTATGCCACAATTAAGTAGTCTAAGAAAAACAAATCAATATTGCTTTGTATAATATATGTATAGTTATCTTTAAATATATTTCTAAGAATCTTTTTCTCAGGTAATCACATTTATCATCCATTTATTGTAGTCATTCTTTATATTTTGATGCAAATCTATCATCTTTCAACAACATTGACTTTTAATTTTTGCTCTTAAAAAGGTAAAAAAGTCACGAAAATAGTTATTAGTTTAAGAGGTGAATGAAAAAATTGCTTTACGAGGAAAGTTCATATACGGATATGCCATCTGAAAAACCTTTATCCATTTTTTTCCTCATTTTGCAAAGTGATATCAAAAATTTTTCACACTATAAAATAAAACATTTCTAAATGCAGCGTATTGTTTAGCCATTTTATCATCAATAACAAAACTTTCAAAAGTTCAATTTTTAAAATATTTCAGTATTCTATTATCTAACAATCATGATATTGAAAGTAAACAGTTCTCTGCAAGAAGAGATAAAGATTATTAGATGGATGGGGGGGGGGGGGGGAGGGCTGCTTCACAACTGCTTATAATACCACTTGATTGATCTTCAAAGAATTTATATTATTTTTTAGCTCCGGAATTACGTTGCGTATTGTACTATATAGCAAAAAACGTCTGAAATCAAAAGTCTGTTTTCAAGAGGAGGAAAAGTGATAAATGTCGAAGCTATTCATAAGAAGTTTTTGATCTTGTCATGCTCACACAATATGTTATATAAGAAGGAAAGATAAAACATTAAGTAAAATCTCAGTGATGTATTTGGGAGTCGTGATATGGTAGTTCAAAGAAAATATTTTATTTAGTCGGAGAAGTTAATAAATGGATAGTTAATATGAACCGGAAAATTTTATCATATATTGCTTGTGTTTTGATATCTTTTTCTCAAAATGTGACAGCAGATATGCATTTTATGTATGCACTTAATTAAAAAAGGAATAATGACGGAAGGAGATTTGACGTGAATAGAGTGGCTGTGAAAATGAATACAAGATTTATAACACGTGGTGTTATTTTTCTGCCTGAACTATATTCTTTGCCAGTTTTACACATGTTTCTAGGCAATGCTGAGTATGGAGTTACGAGAGAACTCTGTTCATCGTGCGTACTCACAGTCCTACACTAAAAAAATTCCAGTTCAACGTTTCACCAAAACAATGAAAAAAATGGTTAAACTGGCATTTGATACTAAAGTTGAACCCTTGTAACGGTTCCTTGTTTCACATTCGTGGTGAAACTACACCATTATAATGGTTAAACTTCATACCAAATATTGGTTGCAGCTAAGTTTACCATTTTTTCCTTTTTTTGGTGGAAGGTTGAACTAGAAGTTTTTACAGTGTAGTCTTGGATATTTCATTCACGTATAAAAATCTCTTTTATATGTGCTATTACTTAAAAAAAACACGCATGTATCCTTCTACCTATATAATTATCTATCGACTTATAATTACACTTATGGGTCTGTGTATATAATACTGTAGCATAGTGTAGACTGTAGGCAACATACCGATCGATAGCTGGTTTTGCAATTTTATTTATAAATAATAATAATAACAATAATCAAATTAATAATTCCGAAATACTATTTTTTTCGCAAACATAGTTCATAAGTGATAAGTTTAAAAAAAATCCTGAAATGCATAGATTTTATTTTATTTTTTCTCGAATCCAAACCCCAATTAAATGCGAGTTTATGAGTTTTAGTGAGTTAACACTAGATTTACCAGACCAGTCATTTTTACTGTTTCGAAGCATCCATTTTGCATGATTTGTTACTAATTATAGGGGCAACTTTCAATTGCATTGTTTTTTCCTAATACACGGCAAGTAGGACAAGTTAATGTGGCTGAAAGTTTTATTATAATTAGTAACAACTTGGTGTAAATTGAAAGTTTAGAAATGGTTGAAAACCGGCGTGGTAAATCTAGTGCTAAGCATATATGTACATATCTATGTCACTCTATATATATTCATTTATTGCGCGTGTGTTAGTAAAACTGGATTTTAACTATACCTTTTCACTTAATTTTTGTGCATTATTTTTTATATGTAATACATTTGTTGAGTCCGTCTCATGCCTTTCAAATTCTCAACACGTAATACAAATTACTCGCAGCTTTCTCTTGAAATTTAAAACTCCAGGAGTAATTTGAATAAATCTACAAGTGATTTAAAGATATTATTTAACGGGTTTCTCGAATCAATCATAATTTTTTCTAAATTCTTAAAAGCTCTTTCAGTTTTAGCAGACGTGGATGTTATTGTGCAAAATAAAATCAATCAATTTCAATATTTTTCTTTGCTTAATATAGAATTGGGAACTAATATTCTCATATGAAAATCGGTTTCATTTGACTAAAACAAATGGCCTTTTCTAGTGAACTCCATTTAAATATCATTTTAGTTTCAAAAATGGTGGTTTTGTAACATAGGGTAGTATGCTGAGATCACAGATGGAATTCGTTTCTAAAATTTATTTTACTGACGCTTGTGCTGAAGTGAGGAGGAACTAAGATGGTGCTCCATGGCATTTCGGCAATCAGCTACTAATCAAACGGGCTACTGCGTTGTATTTCGTTGTAGTATCGGGTTTTTCATTTTGTATTCGTAGACTTCCAAATCTCTTTTTATTGGGCTCGGATTAGCGAAGATTTCGAAGGTACAATTCGACCACGAAGATCTGACATTTTGACGCTTCTACGCATGACAGAAAAGGACGAATCCATTTGAGTTTAGGAAATTCGTTCTGAAGGTGTGTGAACTAGTAGGCGAATCAGAATGTTTGCTTCTTCGTTTGTTGAAAGAAACTAAATTTGTAAACTGGCATATAACATCAGTTCGAAGGAAATAAAGTACGCCGAACGGGGGGGGGGACTACTAAATATTCGTGTACTAATGAATAAGCGTCTGCAAAACGGACTTATCTAAAACTTGAATGAAATACATTTTATTGGAAGTAATATATATATATATATATATATATATATATATATTAGGGTGGCCCTTAACCATATGTAATTTTTTGAAGGTTAAAATTTTTTTGCTCCCAACCCCTGATCCTGTTCAAATTAGGAAAAAAAAGGGCTATGCAAAATTTCAGCTCAATCATTTAACATTTAGGCGACCCTCAAAGAGCTTGAAGTAATGCATATTGATTAATTCCATTACAAACATGTATATTCTTCCCTAGCTCTTAGCTTGTCCTCTATTTCTTTGAGAAATGTATGTGGAATTGTCTGGTCTTCCCAGCAATTGTTTAAAAACATTTCAAATCAAATTTCCCCACAGTCAATCATAAAAAAAAATTTCAAAACAGCATGAAAAATTAAGACCCTTTTGATTTTTAAAAATAAATGACATAACTTCGATAAGAGCTAAGCGTTTTTATTTACTATAATACTTTTGATAGAATTACAACATAATGTAAGCGAAATAACAATAAATAATATTTTTTCATAAGTCAGGATTTAGTAGCAGGTGGGGTTTTTTTTACGCTCTCCGGCAACAATTTGTAATATAAATTGTTTCTCAGCTACATCTTTTGTAAGAATGTTATTATAATCTTGAATAAGTTTGATACGTCATTCACAACAATGATCATCTGAAGTTGTTCAATTCCACTCTTATAACCAACATCATCTTTTCATGTTGAAGGGTCTTTGTACAAAAATCGGAGCTGATAGAAAATATCGTGCAGAAATTTTTTGTATTAGAAGTTACAAAAGACGGAAACTTGATTTTTGAAAATGATGAAAATCGTTTGGGTGAAGAATGTATCGCTTAAATTGATTTGTATTTTATTCCTGTTCTTCACTTCCTTCAACCTCCAGCATAACTTGAGCCATACTTGTCTTAACATCTATTGGAACATTGTCATAAAAAAAGGAAAGAGCCATTTCATTTCATAATTTTATTTTCTAAATGGTAAAAAACAGTCAATATAAAGGAAAAGACGATTTATACGGATAATAATGTTATACCCAGATTATTCTTTAAAATCATTCTCCCAATTCATTTCGGATCATGTTAATTATTAAAATTTAAAAATAGTTTAATATTCAAGCGGTGTTTCAATATATATACACATTAACGCAGGGGAAACTGAATAGTAGGACACATACTTAAAAAAATAACAATTCAAAATTCCAAACCTAAATAATAAACAAAACAAATAATATAATATAATTGGAGTATAAGTTTTTCACGAGCGTTTACAAGCAACAACACTTAAAAGGAGTACATTTGGTAAGACATTTTTTTATTTTATTAGAATAAATCGCTTTAGTGCAAAAATAACTATTTTATTTTCAGCGTTGCTCTGACTGTGCATAAACGTCCATTATTTTCAGACAAGATCACAATTGTAATTTTTTGCATAGTTATTCGACTACCGGATGTCTTTTAAAAAGATAGTCTTATTCTTAAAAAATCTTTACATCGCTCCAAGTTGCATTAACGCTTAGTTAATTTAGTAATTAAATTCCTTTTTTCCCCGTTTTTTGCACTCTCTTGAAGAATTAGGGGGAAAAAAACGCAGAAATGTAAAAAAATAGACATTCATGGACTGTGTTTAGACATAGTTTTCGAAAATAAACTTTTGATTCAAATATCAAATTTTAAATACTTGCACAATGTTTGAGTACAATATGAAAGATCCCATATCTACTTAAAACGATTTTTACAATAAAAAAATAATTTAGCTTTAAAGTTTTATTCTCCACTTACATGTTTCAGTTACAACTGAAAAATTTTTAGCATGCAAAATTACTTCGCTTGAATTGCAAAGTAGGCAATTTAGGTATTTAGTTAGAACACAAAAAGTTCTCAAGGATTGTAAAAAACGTTTTCTATCAAGTCCTAATACGTATAAATAAAACAAATCATTCGTTTGAAACTTAGGCCAAAATTGGAAAATACCTCTAAAAGAAAAAAAACCCCGCAGTATCTAAAACTTTTACTTTTACGAGAAAATCTTCTTGCTTTAATTTTAACTTTGCGATCAAGTTCTCACCAAAGTCAACTAAGACGGCGGAAAATAAAATTAAAAGAAAATAAAAGTAGTTGAAGCTACTGTCGAAAAGCGAGGTACTGAAGTGCAAATAAAAGTAATCTTACAGAGAAAAATAAAGTATAAACCGATGAGAAAGAAACGGAATCTTGAAGTTAAAAACTGATCTATTAATTAAAATTCACGTTTGGTTTTTAAGTAAGATAAATACATCAGTTTCACTAATAGATAAAGAACCATTAAAAAATTAGTCTGAAAGTTTTCAAACAAAGAATTCTAAGTACTTAAGGAAATAATATCTTTAAATTTTAATGAATTAAGTTTTATTTTGTCTTATAGTTTTGTAGTTTATTGTCAGATATTTTGTAAGTATTCTGCAATACTATCCTACACTCTTGTAATTACTGGTAAGATGGCGATGTTATTGTTAACGTAATTATATTTATTAAATACATGAAACCTATATCTATACAGATAAACTTAAAACTTTGTACAAGTTTAAAAAAACAAAAGACAAAAAAGTAAAAACTTAAAATTTTTGTTTTTTCGAGAATTTTTAAGTTTATATTTAGCATTCATTATTTGGTTATGACTAATATAACTTATAAACGTTTTTAGAGTTAAAAGTTTATAAAGCGGTATTTCTCCTAAAATATTTTGCAATATTTTTGCCTTTCGTGGAATGAGAGGTCTCTCATAAAGTAACGGAGAAGTTCATTATTGTGATTTCTATTTCGCAAAAATATCAATTTCCTTTCCCCCCAAACTTTAGAAGCATAAAACAAGTTGGAAAATATGGTTCAACTTTAATTTCATGCAGTGGTTAATGCTTAGATCAAAGCTTGTATCAACTGATTAATTGCTTAGAATGGAATGTTCCATAGCATTTTTGAAAGTGCATAAAAATAACGAAAGTAATTTTTTGCATCCATTTCATTTCTGTTGATTTATACCAGCGTTAAGTTCCTTTCGTCTACTTTGGATAACTCTGTCACTTTGAGTGTATAATATGAGTGGATGTGTGGTAAAAAGATGCTGAGAACTAAGCTAGATTCAACATGGATTAATTTAATGTTCTCGACTTTTTTTTGAATTACTAATGCTTACTGTAATTTAGTAGAGACATTAAATCATCTTATGAGTACGGTGCTATTATAATGACGTAAAGATTTTTTCTTAATATTTTTAACACGAAATAAGAAACATTTTTCTTTCACTTTTTAGCGATTCGCAGCCCTTTGTAGTTCAAGGAATCGAGTTTTCTTTATACATGAGAAAGTGCATCATCTATCATGCTAGTGTGCTTTAAAGTGGGTAGTATTTTTATCTACCGACACTGTCAATGCAAGAAAAATGAAATATTACTAAAAGAAAAGCTTGCGTGAATGTTGTCCTTGGATGAAATAGTTTTGTGTGCAAAGTGGTTGCTCAAGTAGATGCACTAGAAGCATTAAAAGAAAAAATGAATTTCGAGAAAGTAAAAAAATAAACTAAGTGACTGGAGAATGCATACGAGAAATTAAATTTATAACAAAAGAAAACTGCGAAGTATTGCTGTAGCAGAAACATATAGGGTTAGTAAACTACGACTGCTGTCTTTCCAAAAACGCATCAGAAGCATCAAAGAAGTGAATGCAAATGTGTAAAACACTATTTGAAGACTATTAATATTGTAGTATAACAGAAACACACCGTAGGACATCAATATTGTGTATTGTTTTTGAATGCATTTTTAATTACATTGCACTCTTCGAAATGAAGAATCTTTTCAAGAAGGGTTTTTATGAGCAGGTTAATTATTTAAAAAAAAAAGTTAAGGTGTTAAAATTTTTTTCAGTGGAGCAAAACTGTTGCAAACATTACGCTTTGTTTACGGAAATTTATTATATTTCCTATGGTTTTGCGCATTTAAACCAAATCACTGTTTACAATTGGCAGCTTTGAATCTTTTGACCTTCTTGAATAAAATCATACTTTTTACTTCAAGATCTCTAAGTACAATGAAGAAATCAGGAGTAAAAATCACATCAAAACAGGTAAAGAATGCGAACAAGGTTTCAAATTTTAACTTCGCAACAGCTGTTTTAACTCATTTAACATCGGTATGAATAGTTTGTAAAGTATTATTAATTACTTTCATGCTCTAAACTGCTCCCCCCCCCCAATTTTACTTTTCTGTTACTTTCTCAAAGTATTTCCTCTGTTAGGTAGCGTTTTAACTATTTTTGAAGAAGATATGTCTAAATGATAAAATTGATTATTAAAACCCAAAATTTGGGAAATTATTTCCCACATGAAGTTATGCGGCTTCAAGGCACCCCTTTTCAATATAGAAACATATTTCAGTATTTTACTTTAATATTGTAGATATAATTTATTCAGCACAAATGCAAGTTTTTCTTTTGCATATTTCTATTTTATTTTTTAAAGATTGAAAGCTCCTTATTTTTTACCCTTGAGACATATTGAACCTACATTCACCAGTAAAAACAATGTTGCATGATAGTAAATAAAAATTTCGCATCGTACTAAGCGGATATATATCTACTGTTATTTTACCAAGAATATCTAGTTCAAAATTTAAAAAAAAAAAAAAATGCAAATTTCAATTGGGAAATACCGCATCTTAAAAACTTTAAGCACAAGACAGAAACAAATGCATCAAAAACGAGAAGTTCATCCAGAACTAGACGATCTTAATTATTTTCCTTGTTATAACATTAAATCTCTCTCGTTCTCTCGTTTAACTTCAGTTCCAAATTATTTCAAATGTACATTTTCAACAATTAACTACACTTATTATCGAAATAAAATAAACTATCAAATAACAAATTTAATGAATAACAAAAGTATAACGCGTTCTGAAAACGACATCAATCTCAATTTTTCACAATGCTAAGAGTTATAATTCGATTATTATTTAATTAGTAATATTTTAATCGGAGACTTTTTAAATTTAAGCTAAGTTAAGCTGGGCTATTTGAGCAATTTTTCAATTGATCAATGATGGCTTCTAAACTATAAGTCAAAATCTCTTGGAGTGTGTTCTGGTAGGCGGATAGTTTAATCCTTTTTAAAAGTCTAATAGGACATTTTTCTTTAATAAATCTGGTTAAAGAGCTACAGTCCTTTTAATGAAAAAAGTCAAACATGCTTAATCTACTCTCATAGGTGAGGTAAGTTGAGCAAGTGTATGGGGCAAATGGATCAATTAGAAAATCAAGCTATGAGATGACGGGGTTTTCTTTTCTTCTTCTTTAGAACATTTGAAGCTACAGCAAATGCACTAACTGTCTTGAAATTCCTTTTCATTTTATCTTGAACATTTTACATTAACCTAAGTCGATGACATCCTATTTTTAGAAACATTGTTTCCTAATAAACATAAGCTATATCGAGAACTATACCCCCGATCATACTTTCCCGTATTGCACCCAACATACGCCCCCATACACCCAACCTACACTCGGGGCCGTGGTAGCCTAGCGGTTAGGATGTCGAGCTTCGGCTCGGAGGATCTCGAGTTCGATACCCGAGCCACTGAAGACCCACCATGTACACGTGGGGATACGTGCATGTAAAATCCGTGGACCCTGAAGCCCTGAGGCAATTCCGAGGGTACCAGTGAGTGGAGATTTTCCCTTACCTGCACCCATAGGTCTAAAAAGGAAGGTGGTGTATTTGTGGTGGCGCCTTCTGGTGTCATCCAAGTACATTATGAGCCAAGTCGTACTTCTACCATTGGTGCTTAGCTTGAAACGGAAGGTGCTCCTTACTGCCTTAATTCCTAGTCGCTCTTCGAAAGGGAGTTTAGATATCCAAGTGGAATTACAAACAACAACGAACCCAACACCAAATTTATAATGCAGTTATCCCTCCCTTTTTCTCATTTAGCTTTAGTTCTTAATTACTTTAAATAAACCTTTTTCAACGGTAAATGTATATTCATAAACTTATTCATTTATTAATTCCCTCGTTGATGTATTTATTCATTCATTTATTCAGAAATATCCTTTAAAATCTAGATCAACCAATTTCATGGAAAATAAGCCCTTTCAGCTCTGGCTGAACTTCGTATCTGGACACGTTATGAGATTTTTCCGATAAAATTTGTTCCAAGCAAATCCGTATGTTCGATCATTATTTATATAGGATAAAAAGTACGCCGTAGGCAATACCGTAATTTTTTTTTTAACTGTTCAAAAGTGAACAAAAATTGTTCGAATTAAAAAACATCAAAAATTTTTTGATGTTTCTCTTTCCAATAAGCTTGTCTGAAGGAACTTGAACTCAAGTCCAGGGTTTATATAGTTTGTTTCATGTTTTTCCATAGACGCTAATGTTAATTTTTTTGAATTAAGAGAAAAACTGTTCACATCGAAATAAAATAAAATATGGAAAGGAGATGTTTCGCCGAGATCTTTTGACTGCAAAAAAATCTTTCGAATCGGACTATTCCCTCAAAAGTTATTAGGGGAGTGACAGACAGATTGAGAGACACATTTCCCCCCTCTCTAAGCTCTAGTTTTAATCTTTCTATTTTTCATTCTTTATTTAATTACTTCAAGTATTTTCGACTTTTCTTTACTTTTCGCGATATTTTTACGATACACTAAGCCTTCTTTCACACTTGTTTTAATAAACTTTTATAGGGAAGTAGGCTAAAAAAACGATTGTTTTTCATGTATCCCTATTTTAACAAAACTACAGTTTGTGTTGTTTATGACTTGTGAAGTTTATATGTGGGTTGAAAATATCGTTGCTCTTTATTTAGAAAGAAGAACCCAATCAGCAAAAAAAAAAAAAAAAAAAAAACATATTGGCTAATTACAAAATTCAAAAGTTTTTATAGCGTGTAAGTAAGAACCCTCCACGCTCTTCGGCTTTGATTCCATAGATTGAAAGGCTAAAAATTTTTTCTTCCTACATGATAAAGCTAAACGGTGCCTGATACAGTTATAAAAGCAACTGATCACTCCCTTCTTTTCATTTCTTAATTTTTATTCAAAGAGAAAAATTATATTTTTGCAAGTATCCGCACTATAGATTCCGCACTCTAGGTATTTTATGGCTTTAGCGGTATTGTGGTATAGTCTTTATGTTTAACAACTTTAGAAAATTGCTCAAAAAATAAATTTCATATTCAAGACTATCTCAATAGCACAGAATTTCACAAACTCGGAAGCTTTCAGTGTACGTCCTTTCAAATTTATTCAATTCAACTGTGTTTTGCACTAAAGGACATAACGAAGCCATAAATCAGTGTTCAACACTTTGCCTCTGGCAAAAGACTGGATGAAAAAGAAGCCTTATCAATACTAGAAGTCTTTTGTGAAACATGAGTTGCATGATATCGTGAAAAGCAAACAACTTAGCACACTGTAAGACACCTCCCGCAGAAAGTGTCATACAATAACAAAAAAAATTCATTTTAAAGATATAAAGATAAGAAACAAACATTTTTTGGCTAGAATGATCACAAAAATGTGTGATTTCTTAAAAATTTTCCCCCATTACCTTTTCAATTATAATTATTTTTCAATGAAATCTACCTGTTACGTGGGGGACATAAATGACTCCTTTTCCTTGAAGTGACCCAGTAGATGATGCATACAGGTTTGAAAATATGGAGATTCATTGAAAAGCTTTGGACATTAGGTACAAAGGTTAAATACTGCAAAAGTTATTTTGAAGATGTAACTTTAGCATCGATATTACCAAGTAATGAAAATGAAACAGAGTTTAAAATATACATTTCCGATTTTTTTCCTCCAAACTGGAAAGAAATAAAAACATGTGCATTGGTTTAAAATGAGCGTGCGTTCGTTGTCAATTCGTCCCAGAAATGGCAGCACTATACGACAGAAAGAAATTTAGCAGTAACGTCGAGAATGAGAACTGTTTTAGATACTTAAAATGGCTACGTTTTCCTTACTTGAACAACGTGCAATCATTCGTTTTCTGAATTTGCGTGGTGTGACACCAATTGAAATTTATCGACAGTTGAAGGAGACATGTGGTGATGGAGTTATGGATGTGTCGAAAATGTGTTCGTGGGTGCGACAGTTTAATGAAGGCAGAACATCGTGTGACAACAAAGCGAAACAACCTCGGGCTCGCACAAGCCGGTCTGACGACATGATCGTGAAAGTGGAGAGACTTGTTTTGGGGGATCGCCGAATGACTGTTGAACAGATCCCCTCCAGTGTTAGCATTTCCGTTAGTTCTGTGCACACAATCCTGCATGAAAGGCTGCGCGTGTGCTGTTCACCAAGACAACACACCCGCACATCGGGCTAACGTTACGCAACAGTTTCTTCGTAACAACAGCTTTGAAGTGATTTCTCATGCTCCCTACTCACCTGACTCGGCTCCTAGTGACTTTTGGCTGTTTCCAACAGTGAAAGACACTATCCGTGGCCGCACATTCACCACATGTGCTGTTATTGCTTCAGTGATTTTCCAGTGGTCAAAACATACTCCTAAAGAAGCCTTCGCAGCGGCCATAGAATCATGGCGTCGACGTTGTGAAAAATGTGTACGTCTGCAGGGAGATTACATCGAGAAGTAACATCAATTTCATAGTTTTCGAGTGATTAGTTAGTTAGAAAAAAAATCGGAGGCCTTAGGACTTGAATGCACCCCGTAGTTTTGTTTATAGAGTAACAAGTTTAAAGCTAGGTTTAAATTGAATAAATATTTCAAAACAAAGAACATATATTTTATTTTTAAATTTTAACCGTTAAACATGAGAGGATTTAAGACTGGGCAGAAGTCAAGGGGGTGAGAGGAACTTTTAAAACTCAAACAGTAATATTAAGTACTATTATTTATAGTCCCACCAAAATGACGTCCTGCCATAAATACGATCATGTTTATAAATGAAGAGGAGGTGAAAATATCTCTGAAAGCATTCAGTGGACAGGGAAATAAATGGGTTGTTGCTACTATATTTTTGAAAAGTAGGTCCAGATATTTTAAAGTTTAGAAAGTTCGCTCTAATACTTATACTACATTATCTTTTCTGTAATTTCTAAGTGTTTCCCTCATAATTACTCCGCATTTTCAGAAAGAAAAAGTTAACTTTTCTCATAATTTGAAGGTAAACAAAAGAGTTAGTTTTTAATCATTCGAAGCCTTAATTAGTTTTAAACTATAAAAATTTACCCATTAAAATAATTTTGAAGTGATTTAAAGCACAGCAAACATAATTGTTAGCTTCATGCTTGCTAAGCATAAGATAAGAAGTACCTGACCTATTTTACCCCAAATTGGATTTTTACTCTAAAACTGAATTTTGTTGTTTAATATGGAAATTAGTTCTGAAAGAGTGTTTATGGGGATTTGATAAAAAAATGTAAGAATTACCCCGAAATTTCATAAGATCCAAAATTTTCTTTATAACATAAACAAGCTGATACGAAAAATATTTTAACATTGCATTACATTATTTCAATTAAAGGTCTGTCCTAAGGAAGCAAATAAATATACAAAAAATATAAATAAATAGATAAGTAAATAAAAAATAAAGAGCAAAGTCATTATAACAATATTGCTCTAAAAGCCATAAAGTTAAAAAAAAACTAGTTCTTAGATTGTAAACTTTTCATAACTGATTTCTGTAAACATTTTTATTGTGTATAACGTTATGTGGAAATGACTATTGGTAATGTTAATTTTGGTCGAGCAACCCTCTGCGAGATGGTTATTGCAGTAGCCGTGGACTAGAGTGGATACCTTTCTTTTAAACATTTACCTTTAATTAATTTAATGAAAAATGTGTCCTAAGGAAGCAAATAAAATGCTCGTCAAAGAGAAAATTAAAAAAGAAAAAAAAGAAAAGAAAAAGATTAAAAAAAAAGGAAAAACAATTAATTTAAATAAAAAAAGAGAAATTGAGGGGCAGTGTCTTATACTAAATAATTTTAAGTTAAAAAAAGTAAAAGCATCAGTATTTTGATTATAAGAGTGCTTACAGAAATGTTTCCCGTTAATTCTTTTATTTTAGTGTGATTCATGTTACTCTATTGGAAATGTAAACCACGGTCGAGCAACCCTCCTCTGTGAGACGCTTATTGCAGTTACCGTGGATCGACCGATGCGCAAAGCATGCAGTGGTAGAAAAAGGCCTAAAAATATTTATATTTTATTTTATGTATACTATTTAAAAAAATAATTATTCTTTAAAAAACTAATCTTCTATCTTCTGGTCGACGGACATCTTCATATTTGCCTAGTTTGAAATTGTTAGGTGCTTGCTTTTCCAGCTGTGTTGGTATTGAGATAGGTTTAGAAAAAATGTTCTCTTTCGCTTATACACTGTGCTGTGTGATAAAAGAGAAAAATAATAGTTAGGGAACTTTGTTTTACATATGTATGCCCAATTTATTTATGGAAAGATTTCTTCTAACGAAACGAAAATATCTCAAAAAAAGAGTAATAAATAAATAAATAAATAAAATGAGAAAATGTAAATAGAGAAATGGAGGAGCAAATGTGTGATCTTTGTACTAAGGAAGCAAATAAAACGTTCCTAAAAAAGAAAAAGCAGAAAAAGGAAGAATTAAAATTTGAAAAGAAAAGAAGACATAATAATAATTGAAATGAAAAATTTAAATGAAAAAACAAACAAATTGAGGAGCAATGTATGATACTTATTAATTTTCTGCTTAAAGTAAAATTTTTAGTGCTCAGATGATGAGTGCATGTAGAAATGTTTTATGTAAATCATTTTAATTGTGTTATTTATGTTATTATGTTGGAAATGTAAATTACGGTCGAGCAACCTCCTGTGAGACGTTTATTGTAGTAACCGTGGATCAGAGGGTCGACCAATGTGAAAACCATACAGTGGTAGAAACAGGCCTGCAAATATTGATATTTTAATTTATGTAAATTTAGCATTTTTTTTTTTTTAAGAAACTCACATTCTAGCTTCTGGCAGAAACACATATTCAAAATTGCTTTCTTTGAAATTGTTAGGTGTTTGCTTTTCCTGCTATTTTCCTGTTGAGATACTTTTATAAAAGCTGTTTTCAATCGGTGAAGCACTGAGCTGTGTTTCAAAGAGAAAAATCATTATTAGGGAACTTTCTATTTAAGATCTACAACTAATTTATTTAATGAAAGATTTGTCCTAAGGAGGCAAATAAAATGCTCCTCAAGAAAAATATGAAAATATCAAAAGAAAAGACAATAAATTAATAAAATAATAAATGTAATAAAAAAAGAATAAGAAATTGAGAAGCAATGTGTGATATTTAATTTTAAGATTAACAAAAGTAAAATGTTAGTACTTAGATTATAAGAGTGCCGGCATTTTATTTCATTTTAATTGTGTTATTCTATTGGAAATGCAGATCACGGTCGAGAAACTCTTGCGAGATGGTTATTGCAAAAGCCGTAGGCTGGAGGATCGATCAGTGTGAAAATATTACAGTGGTCGGACAGGCCTAAAAAAATTCCTGTGCTATTACCTTAAATATAATTGTTGAGTTAATTTTGCAGATTTCATATTCTTTGTATTTCCAAGTTTCTGTCAGACAAATGTATTCAAAATTAACTAGTTTTAAAATGTTATGCCTTTTTTACCCCTGTGTTGAAATTGAGGTATGTGTATAAAACTGTTCTCAATCTCGGAAAAGCGGTTTAGTGAGATACGACAGGATCATTTCTAATGAACATTAATTTAAACATTAAATTAAATTATTTCAATGTAAGACCTGTCCTCAAGAAGCAAATAAGTAAATATACATGTAAAAAAAAGTGAAATTCGATTTTGAAGATAAAGTAATCATAACAATATTGCTCTAAAGCCAACAATAAAATACTAAAGAAAAGAAAAAGAAATGAAAAAAAAAAAAAAAAAAACAATCTGGTTCTTCCAATGTAAGAGTGCTTTCCATTAATGTTACTTGAAAAAAAGTATTGAAATGTAAATCTTTGTTGAGTAATGCTTTGAAATATGACTACTGCTGTAACTTCGAATCAAACTACTGACTGTTGGAAAGATATAAAAAAAGCTTGATAAACTCGTGTTTGGTTATTTTACGTATCTTTTAAAGGTTAATTTCACTAAGCTCAGGTTGTATGCATTGACTGGTTTCTGTCGGAAATACTAAAAATTGCCTAATTTGAAAAGTTCAGCGGTTTGCGTTTTGTCCTGTGTTTCAGTTAATGCAAAAGGTTTTCTTCATCCCATGAACTAGACTCTGTGAGATATTATAAAATCATTATTATTGCACTTTTTTTTAAAAAATAATGCACTAAATTTAATTAATGAAAGATATGTGTTAAGGAGGCAAATAGAGTAAGATCAGGTGGGGTAAAATAGGTCAAACACAACACTATTTTTATTTTTTATATGTTAGTCCGTAACTAATTGATTTTCTTTATAAAAGATTAAACTCTAAGACTCTAGGTTGGTTGATGTTTACAAATTGCACAGCAATGCATTGATTTGTTTCACAAATCGAGGAATTTCTGTGTAAATCCTGACGTAGTCCTATCCGTGATCGCTATTAACCAAGTTTCGTATGCATAATAATCACATCAGCATTACTGCGTAATTCGCCCCTGTACGCTATAAAGTTAGGAAAGGAACTAATTTGCAACAAATGGCCACTTTTTACCTCTCCTACAAGCAATAGCATTGTTATAGGTCTCATGTTTGCTGCGGGTTTTCTTATTATTAGGAACTATTATAAGGATCATGCGCTGACAATGTCTCTGTAGATACGATAAATTCACAAATACTTAAATGCAAAAGTGTGAAAAATAAAATCGGTTTTATAAGCTTATAAGCTTTTAAGATTACAACTGAAGTTCAATAAAAACAAATAAAAACGAGGTAAATAAAACACGTTCGAATAATATTCGAACGTGAGAACTGCAAATGCATAATTTTACTTCTTTTGAAGTTAAGGCATATAAATGCATAAGAACGCGAAAGTTTCAAAATAAATGCATATTAATGTGTGGGTGTGCTTGTTTTCAGATTTTTTTTATATTATAGAGAAATTAAATACACTTTGTTTTTGGAAAAAATAGACAATAATCGAGCGACCCATGAAAATCCGTTTCGTGGTACTGAATACTACCACTTTCAGTAGCCAATAAGAAAATAAAAAGGATTTCGAAAAGGCGGAGTGGCATCAGCGAGAGCATATAAATTAGAATATTTGTCTAGGGCAGGTTTTAGTTTGTTTGAGAATTTTGAGTTGCAAAACAATAACTTCATTCGTTAGAATAGTTATTCGAAGTTTCAAGCATAAATATTTCTAAAATAAAAATCATGACATTCGATGAGATGAAGAAATCGAATGCCGATCATGGAACGTTCGACCTCAAATATAAATTTAATTTACTGTGTTATTTGATGATGTTGTTGGTATAATTTTTCTAAAAACAAATATTTTGACTGCTTCAATCGAATTTTCACCTCAGATCTTAAGTGCATCTTCTCGTATTAAAAAAAGAAAAAAAAAACTATATTGAGATTACGGTTTAGAAAGAAGCCTAATATTATATAAGTTTTGTCTTAAAGCTTAAAATTAGAGTTTTAAACTTTAAAAAAAATCGTGTTTCGAAAAAAAAAGCGGTCTCTAGAAAATACGAATGTGATTACCTTGTCTTTCCAAAAGTCCTTCTGAGCTATTTAAAATAGAAATCTGAGCACAGTGCAAATAGAGGGAAAAAATGTGGATTTTCAATTTAACTAATTCTAAATATACTCTTTGCATCGATATATGTTTTACATCCACTTTTCTGCCAGAAAGTTTTCTGTAATTCATATAATTTTCAGACTCGCGAAAGTTTTAAACGCCCAAAGCTGAATTTTACCCAAACAGCGGCATCACTGAGAAACCTTTCTTTTAGTGTAGAGGCATGTATTTTAGTGTAGTTTAGTTTATATGCATACACATAGTATGCATATGAGTTTTTCTTGGGATACAATCAAGCAGAAGTAAACTAAAAAAATCATGAGAGTGGTAGTTTTAAATCAAGCTGCTTGTGAATTGTGTTACTCCATGCGGCGATGTAAAATTAGTCATTGAATATCAGTTTCAATTTTAAAATTAATACTTTAAGTATTATGACTTTGCATATAATGCAGAAAATGCACAACCATCCTCTGTCCAGGTGCCATACACAAATTATCGCTTAAATAAACAGCTAAATGTGCCATGTTATAAACAATGGAGGAGAAAGGCAGTGTTAAATTACTTTCTCACTTGTTGCATTTACCATGAAAGCACTGAGTGATATTTTTCCTATGTAACCTATTTCCTAGATTTTAGTTAAAAAAACTTATGACGTTGGTTCCATAAGCTGTGCAGATTAAGGATACTTCCATACGTAATAAAACGTTGCTCAATAACTTGTTTGCTTGAACTTCATTCATCATTCAGTTTACCATTATCCTAATGCTTTTTCCCAGTATCTTTCAAAATTTCTTATCCGATGACATCCATAAAAGATTTTTTACCATCTTTACCAAGTCGCATCAGTAAAATAGATAACTCTGCAAAAGAACGTGAATTGCATAGCCCGTAGAAGGCCCCAAACGAATATTTTGTACTGATCCTATGAAAATATGCTGACCCTTCTTCTGAGTGTGCAAAGGGAATACCATATTTGTACACTAGAAAAGTATTAGTGGCTTGATCAGGAAGAATGGAAAAATACTAGAAAATTAGGTCAGGGCTGTAGCAATGAATCAAATTTCCTAGTGATCTGAAAAGTAAAGTATTTATCAGTAGCATCAATTATTTCTCCGATGCTCAAGTGCGCTTGTCTTTTTCGGCACTGTTAATGTACGGAGGTAAGCGTTGTGATACCGAGACAAACACCCCCCTTAAAACCATACTATTTTTTTTCCATATATTTAATTACTTAATTTTTTAAAATATTTTTTGTCAGCTATATTTTTACGATACATTAGCCTTCGTTTATGCTTTTTTAAACACCTTTACGGAAAAGTAGGATAAGTCACATGTATAAATACCATAAACAATAAAGTAAGTGTAACGCTTGGTGTACGTCTGAAACAATAATGTAACATTTTGACGTAAAAATACATCTATTTTTCTTGTATATATCATCTTGTAGAAATATCGTTCTTCAAGAAAAACATGAGTTTTATAGATTTCAACATTTGTCTTGCAATTTTTCTATCATTATGATCGTCATCAGTATCATATCACATTTAAAATATGCATCTTACAAATGTACGATTACGTACGTCCCTCTCAATATATTACCTTGTAGGAATTTTTCTCTTTAAGTGGACTGTCGTAACGGGTGTTTTATCGAACAACTGATTTATATTTCAACTTTTTAAATATTTAAGTTGCTACTCTAATCTTTGATATCTATAATGCCATATGGTAACCGAAATCATCAATTTTTTAAAACTAGTTTTCCAGGCGTGTGATTTGCAGAATTGTGGACGTTTGTTGGGCGCCAAAATCTTGAGACTTAACATGATGCGAGGCCTTCCATTATGGTTTTAAGAAATGAAAGCTCTGTACCATGAGATCATAAAAATTCCTCTCAAACAATTAATCATACGCATATGTAACTTACGCTTTACAAATATCTCTATTTAAATGAAATGATTGCGTAATTTTGCCATGACAATACGTTACAATATTCTGGAAGTCTTATCTAGGTTTCAGATTATATTGGCATCATATTGTTTAACTATTATATTTATATATTGTTAAAATGTAAAATACGATAATGTTTTAAATATAAATTTCCAAAAAGCATGATTATTTTGAAAACAGTTTACACAGTTAAAAGTTTTTCTTAGTAAAATAGCAAAAGTTAGTTATCTTTTTGCGTAATTTTTTTTTTACTGAATTCAAAGGTAACCTAAGCTCAGTTAAAGATTATTCTGTAAAAGGTAACTTAAGAATGTACAATAAAATGCTATCTTTTCCGAACACAGACTAGAAAAAAATGTTTTTGCACCCTATTACTACAAAATTTTAAATAATTCATTACATAAATCTCTTGCTTTGGCGGTTTTAAAAATATGAAAATTGTAGTGCTCTTAAATTTAATTCAAGTGTTCTTGCTATTAAAATTGAAGAGCTCTTTATCCTTCTTACATCCGTTTTACGTCTGAAGACCATGCAGTTTAAGTGAGATAAATATGCTGTAAAAAATGAAAGAATGAGCGTTATCCTCATTAAGTTATTTTAAGAACGAAACCGCGCGCTTTTTTCTCTTGAAAAGTGCGAGTCCAGTGTCATCAGGTGTCATTAAAAGTAAATGGGATATTAATTCTGAAAATAAAAGTGCTCGAGTAACACTTCCCTTTTATAATGTTAAATTTAGACTGTAGTTTTTGAGACCACTATGCTTGTTACCTGTTAGCAAAATTCTCTTCATTTTAGACGAAGTAGCCGCTTTCTAATACATTTCAGGATGTTAGCACAAATGCTTTTTTTGTGGATGCTAAATTGATATAGACTAGTAAATATACATAATCTTATTTTACTCGCCACATATTTCCATGCAATTAGGGTCAGTTGGGGTAATTGTAAACAAGCTTCATAACTACGCTTGTGGTGGTTTTGAAAACTTAACTGCTGGTGTGTGATGAATTGGCAACACAGTGAAGACATTGAAAGAGTTTTGTAAGTATCGGAACAACTGTGGAGGCGTCAAGATTGTTTGAAAATGACACAGTGAAAAAAGTTGTTTAACAAAGATTTAGTGATCTTACATTTTCCTCTCCAGCTCATCTACAAAAGCGATGTAAGCTTTTTTAACCATTTTTAGCCTACTTTCCCGTAAAAGTAAAAAAAAATAATAATAAAGCATGAAAGAAGGCTTAATGTATCGTGAAAATATCGTTAAAAATCAAGAAAAGTCAAAAATAAGTGAAGTAATTAAATAAAGATTGAAAAATAAAAAATTTGAAAGTAGGGTATTGAGATGGGGAAAAAGTGTGTCTGTCGGTCTGTCGGTCTGTCTGTCTGTCGGTCTGTCTGTCTGTCGGTCTGTCCCCCCCTAATAACTTTTGAACGAATTGTCCGATTGGAAAAATTCTTTTTGCATTCGAAATATCTCGGCGAGGACATCTCATTTCTATATTTCACTTTTTGATTTGAACAATTTTTTGTTCAATTTTGAACAGTTCAAAAAATTTTAACATTAGCGCCTATGGACAAAATTGAAACAAATTCTGTAAACTCTGGGCACAAGAGCCAAGTTCCTATTGAAAGCTTATTGAAAGGAGTTCTCGGCGTGAAATATTGATTTGAACAGTTTTTGTTCATTTTTGAACAGTTCAAAAAATTAACACAGAGCTTACGGGGAAATTTCAACCCTATATAAATCCTGATCTAACGGACCGATTTGCTTGGAACAAACTTTATCGGAAAGCTCTTATAACGTAGAACATGTAGAAATAGAAAGTTTATCCAGAACGTACGAGCCTATTTTGCTATGAAATTTTTTGATCGGGATTTTCAAGGATATTTCTCAGTGACTCAATGAGTGAAATAATGAATGAATGAATAAATGAAAGAGTGAAAGAATAAATCAATGAATAAATGAATGAGGAAAAGAATGAATGAATAAATTATTGAATAAATGAAAATATAAATAAATGAGTGAATAAATACATGAATGCGTAAATGAATGAATAAACACTTGAATGAGGTAACGAATGAATGAATAAATGCATGGCTGAATAAATGAAAGAATGAATGAGTGAGTGAATGAATATGTATTATCCGTTGAAAAAGGTATATTTTCAATAATTAGAACTAAAGATAAATAAGAAAGAGAGAGAAAGAGATAGCTAGATTATAAATTTGAATTTGGTGTATACGGGAAAGTAGGCTCGTATAGTTCTAGACGGAACTTCTTGTTATTTGTCATATGGAATGCTGCTAAAAACATCTAGTTATGAATTTAATTTTCCCTGTTATTTTCCATGTGCAAGTTAGGTGTTTACAATTACCCTATATATTTCGCACTCTGTAAACACTTAAATTTATTCTATTTCCAATATTTTGAGGGGACAATAAGTATTATATTTTGATGTAAATTACACTTTTGTATCTATTTTACATAATTGTTGTTGTTGTTGCTAATGCCACTTGGAAATCCAAGCCCCCCTTGCAGGGCGACCACGAATTAAGGAAACTCCTACTGATTATTATTGAGCTCCGCTATAATGAAGTACACCTGGCTCAGAGGGGATTAATGATTTTAAACCAGCTCCCAGATGAGAGATCGTCACCTAGGTTGCTCCCTCAGCGGAAATTATTTCTAATTTGGCGGACATTTGAAGCGACGATGTATTTTACGTGCTAAGCTCCCTTTAGCGCACTCGGTCTCAGAGTAATCAGTCGCGGGAGGTGGTCACCCTCCCAAGCGTTGAACACGGCCAGTTGTGTTTCACTTTCGGTGTTCTGTGGGATCCAAGATTAACTGACTGATACACTACGGGACAAATTTTGCATAAATGTTCGCATTACTTGATTTTTTGTAATATATTTCTCGTTAAATGATCTGAGCCGACTCATAACATAACTCAGCGGACTACATGCGGCCTGTTGGCCGCAGATTCAGAACCATTGCTCCGGAACTTCTTAAGCCTTCATGCCGACTCTGTAAGAAACAATTTTCCATTTGCATCAACCTTATTTGAAAATAAATCACTGTTTACAATTACCCCAGATCTCTGGGGTAATTGTAAACACACTGGGGTAATTGTAAACACGAGCTTATTCGCTAACAAATAGTCGTAAAGTCAAAATTTTTGTACACATTTACTCACAAGAAGTAAAGTAGTGTCTACAATGCTCAGAATTTTATCTGTGAATTCATTTAAAGGGTAGGGAAGGATCAAAAGTTAAAACATTGAAAAAGCGTTTACAATTACCCCAACTGACCCTAATAAAGCTGTTGTTTTTGTGAAAATAGTCAACATACAACAGTGAAATTATACTTATGTGTCTACATGATAAAAAATCACAAGTGTACTTAGGCTTATCTGATTTTACATAAGACCATTTTCCCCCTGTTTCATATACGAGTACATTAATAAAAATTCAACAGCTTTCATTTTTGGAAATTTAACACCCGTTCTTAGGCGATGGATATAGCATACACAGTGTGTCTTAGAATTTTAAGACTAGGTTTATAAAATAAATTAAAAACTTGCAATTATAATTTTTAAAGTTTTTTGTTCAAAATAAGCTCTTCCGGCTTCAATACATTTGTTACAGCGGTTTAACAACGATTCGAATGCCTGGTCCAGATCACATAGTGAGAATGCCTCCAAAGCTCGCGTCGAAGCAGTTATTGCTCAGTGTGTCAAAGGATTTTTAAGACTACAGCTGGTACTAAGCTTACAGTGGCGCTATCTGTGTTATCGAGCATTCTTGAAACTCCTTAACTATCAGCAGATCTAGTGCCAAAACCCCAGTTCATTTGTTTACTATTTTTTTTTACTTTGACGACATTGACACTATACAAACAGCTTCTACGCGAGCTTTGGAGGCAGTACCACAATATGAGCTGGACCTGGCATTCGAATCGTTGTTAAACCACTGTAACAAATGTATTGAAGTTGAAGGAGCTTATTTTGAATAAAAATACTCAAAAAAAAAATATATTTACTAGTTTTTATTTTATTTTATAAACCTAGTCTTAGATTTCTTTGACACACTGTGTATATTTTCTACTATCTGGAGCGGAGCGTGGAGCAAGGAGAGTTTGCTCGAAACTGGAGCGGAGGCGGAGCAAAGACATTTCTTGTGCTCTATTGCTTCGTGGTTTTTCTTTTTTTAATTTTTGTTATATATAAAATAACTAAAAAAATCGAGATAAATAATTATAATGTATTAAAATTATTCGGACCACGGAGCGGTACCGGAGAGGAACAACTCAAAAAAGTTTGTGCTACAGATTCCTGTATATTTCCCCAAAATACGCGAGAAAAGTACATTAGACAACCATGATCAAAAACGATTGCCCATATATTCAGCGGTTCCTCAAAATAAGCTGGTGTAATGACTAACATACTTAAATGTATAGTCAATGTGGGTGTTTGTGTGTGTGACTCGGCGTGTATGCATGTATCTATTTATAAATAAAAATAAACTTTATATTATTTATCTTAAAGCTGCATTTATATTATTTTGGTGTTTTCTTTAATTGCATGAATTGCTTATTTCAACAACATGAATTCAATCGAACAAACTACTTTATCGGAAGTTTCTGCAGTATTTACCCCGTATTGAGCTCTGTGCCAAGAATTGGAAAGATTCGAACGCCGCTAAAAGGTTTTAAAATGCACCTCTCTCATTCTATTCCATTTAACGCAATTTAATACCGTTTGATTTTGTCAATATCTGTTAGCTCTGATACAACAAAGAATCTTTCCCGATTTCTACATGCGTGCGGTTCTTGTTAATGCTCTTGAAACATTACCTCTACTAAGAGGGCGTCGTCCTTTTTAGTCGTTCGATTTTTTATGCTCTTAAGAATATGTAATCGTTAACGATGCAACGGAATTTACTCCAGAATGTATTTTTCTAACTCTCTCATCTTTGCTCTAAAGATAGTGTCATTATTTTGAAGAGTTAAGCCGTTTAGCCACGATCAATGACTTAATCTTTGTCTCAGATAACACAGAACGGAGTGAATAAAATCTTTCGAATATTTTTAAATGTCGTAAGTAGAATCACTACTTAAAACGGAAAAAAATAAAGCTGTGTCTCCTAATGTTCTGTTATTTTTCTTTAAAGGAAATTCATCGTCATTAAACTTTTTCAAGGTTTCATTGAAGCAAGAAGAAGTTTCTGCTTCAAGGCGTTTAAGTAATGTTTGCGTTTACGATTATCAGTTAATAAACAGTATTTTCTTCTGTGATATAAACACCTTGTTTTGGAAGCTAATATTACTTCATCCATTTCATTTTTTAATGAGTCAACTTTTACTTCGAAACTATATTTTAAAAAGCGGCCTGATACATGGAAATATACCTTAAATTTAAAATTGTACGAGTCGGGCTTTTGAAGTAAGTAATCTTTAAAAATATGTCCGATGTAGCACCGCAGTCACCGTCTCGTACACATTTTGATAAGGTAGAGTAATAAATATTAGAATTGTAAGTTCTTGATAGAAATAAGTCCGACTGAGTAACTTACAAGTAACTTATTGAGATTTTTTTTTGTGTGTGTTTTTGTCATCCACATGCCTTTTTTTCTTCTTTCATTCACATGTCCTATTTCTCATGTGATTCACGAGTCTTTCATTGAACATGTGATGATCAAGATTAGCTGAATAATTCCATGTTGGTGCTGTGTGTGTGTCTTACATTCCATTTCAGTGATGAATTATTTAAAATGAATAAATGATGATTATTTATGTTACATATTTTCCAGGATCGTTCTACACTTTGTTAATCATTTCTGGATCTTTTCTATTGTGTTCAAAAGCCTTTGTTCAACTCATTAATTTATTATTTCAACGTAACCATTACAAGAATAATAACATTACATTATTTTAAAATCTTTCTTCTAAATCACTTGTTAAAAAGTATCACTAACACCATTAAATCATTAAGGAATATTATGTCACTCACATGCCCATGAAATACACAAAGGTAAAATAAAATAGAAATAGTTAAACTCTAATGATGCCCTATTTTAATTATATACCGTTTTAAGTATTTTCCCAATTTAAATCGTTTATTTCGAAAAGGTCACAACCCTTAAAAACACATGTTTCTTCAAAAGATAGGAAAGAATGGCTTATGAAAAGTTGGAAAACTTAACGGGTCTGATCTTTTACTATTTTATTTTAGTAGGTAATCGCAATGCAATATTATTAAATTAAAACAATTTTTGATTAATTATGCGATAAAAATTAATAAATTAATACTGAGCGTTCTATTAATTTTTTTTTCAGAATTTTTTAACTAAAATATAATTTTTAGAAAAAATAATCCGCATATGTATAATCTTTTCAAATGTCTTTATATATTGGGAAAAAAAATACGGTCAAACGATATTTTTCAAAATTGTGTGGCTTGAGGTTGCACTTGCTGCAGGATCTGAAGCAAGTGTAACATCGCCATGTTATACACATAAAAAACCATTTTGAAACAGACATGGAGCATGTGTTCCAGTTTTCACTGAAATTTGGAGTTTTTAAATTATTGAGCTGGCTGACTTTTTTCCCGCAACAGAAAATTATTTGCGCACCCTTTTTTGCATACCACACTCTCAGAAATGCATGCTCAAATTTCACGAAACTTTCGTCGTATTTGACGAAATGCTCCGATTAAACATTTCGTCAAATTGACGAAATTTGTTTCGTCATACATTTGACGAAATGAATTTCGTCGAAACAAAAAAAAATTTTCGTCATATACGTTTCGTCAAAAACTACGAAATTTTAGTCACTTGTTTCGTCATCTATTTGATGAAACACATTTCGTCAAAAACAACGAAATTTTAGTCGTTTGTTTCGTCGGGTCTATTTGATGAAATACATTTCGTCAAAATCAAATTTTCGTCATTTCGATTCCGTATTAACGAGTCTTTACATTTCATTAAAATTGAAAAAAATTTCGTCATTTTGATTCGTTAATTATCATGACAAATTTCGTTGTATTAAAATACTTTTAATTAAATTTCGTCATTTTAAGCACGACGTCATGGAACCTTAAATAAAATCTTGAATTTATTTTTAAGAGGGCAATTTGATATTTCTAGTAATTTGGGGCTTCAAATAATTACATTGAAAATTTTCGATTTTTTGAGATGCGGCATTAATTGCTGAAATATGTATCATTCATTTTAAATAAATGTTCTAAAGGAGAAACTTTTCTATCATACAAGCATGTCATATTATATACGTTTAAATTTCTTATTTTAGGTCAACTGTAATAGAAATTTCGTACACAATTTTATTTTAACATTCCTACTTTCAAAACAATTTAAAAAGTTAGTATTCCTTCTAAATTAAGCATTTTGTTGACAGATAAAAGCAATTAAATTTTTTTTTAAATATTTTTCCCCCTCATAATCCTGCAAGCAATGAACTATCAATTTGTCTAAGTTCTGTTTACTAATTCATTCAGAAAATTATTCCATTAATTTTAAAAACTTAGTTTCATTGAGTTGGTTATATGTATGTATGAATTTGTCACATGAAGAATAGCTTTTTAAGGGTTTTCAAACCCCATAACACATTTAAAAGAAAAAAAACGCCAGCAATAATAATAAAATTTGACTTTTATTATGTTGGTAAACATTTTTCTAGCTCATATGGAGCATTACAGCATAACTGAAAATTATGGTATGAGCGTCTAAATTGATAGGAACATGTATAGAGCACAAAAATCCCGTTTGAAAATTAAAAAAAAAGTAATTCAAACCATATATTAAGGGGAAAGCATGTTCATGATTACCGTAAAATACCGCATAACCGCCCCCCCCCCCTAAATTTTGCGAAAAAACGGGACCAGGCACTTAAACAGTACAAGCGAAAAAACGTACCGATTATACGTCGCACCCATCCATGATTCATTAAAAGCAGTACCACAGTAAAGACTCGTCTACTACTTGTTTGTTTAGAAAAATTCGTTCCGTTCGATCCCCCCCCCCCTTCAAAAAAAAAAAAAAAGTTAGTGGCAACCAAATTTCGATCGCGCTGAATGCACAGCTCTGCATTTAACCTCGATTCACATGTTTTATTCTGCAATAATATATTATAATTATAAGCAATAGCAATAAAAGAACACCAGCTGAAGCGACCGAAGCAGGTGCAAAACATTCATTCCCCTTGCCATGCTTCATTCAAACATGCTTCATTTCCCCTTGAAGCATGTTTGATTTTTTAGTTACTTAAATGTGCACAAAGAATTATTTTTTAACTTTTTTTTCTGTCATCTTCATTTTAGATCGGATATTGTTATGCTAACTTGCAAAACTAAAAATTCTTGCGCTACTATACGCACCGTAAGGATGATGGTTCGCGCCATTTTGAAAGTGCGTTCTTTTAAACACAGCAGGAAAGTTGGAATTAATGTTTTGAAAATAATGAAAATAAAATTTAGTGAATTAATTTAAGACCGTTATTGAGCATTTTTCGTACTCATATTCAAGAATGGTCCACTTTCTGCTCCTACGGTATGATTTCAATCACAATCGAAGTTGGGGGGCGAATAATCGGTATTTTCTCCTAAAGGTAATTCGCGGAAAACGGGGGGGGGGGGGGGGGAAGCGCTTGCTCGGTATTTTACGGTAAGTAAATTCTTCAGGGTCACAGGACTCTTAAAAAAAAACATACAAAAATTTAACCAATATTCAAAAACATGCCAACCCTATAAAATAAATTACAAATCTGAAACTTTTACCATAGAACAAGGATATAATATATGAGGTCTTCTTCCCATATTTTGACATGATTTATAGATTACAAATACACATTATAATACACATTATTTATACACATTTTAATCAAAGCAGGTTATTTTGAATATGTTATCATGACTAAATTAATTATGCAAAAGAAATATTTTAAAAATACTTTTATAACTTTAACCCTTTTATTTTCCAATCTACTTTAAAAATTTGGTATTTCTTAATCAATTCAAAGCTACACACTTTCATGTGGGATAACATTGACTCTACAAATGTTTATTATTTTCATTCTCAAAATCCTGTATGAAATAAAATATCAATTTAAAAATTCGTTTCTTTAATATTTAATCATTTAAATTCTAACAAAAAATGAGAAAAGAAAAGATGAAGACTTTTGTTTTCACATGTGTTATAGTCCGTGTAATTAGAATAAGCGCATCAAGGTCGCGTTTCCTGCTTCGTCACCATGGCAACTGCGAGAAAGATAATAGAGTCAGACCTTTTTTTTTTGCACAGTTAAGGCAATTGCATTACCACAACTCCGATTCAAAATATAAGAACAATTGAGAAGAAGTAATACGAATTTTTTTTCCATTTATTTATTTTTGATACTAAGTAAATGCAATTCAATTTCTTATAAATTTTAAATCTGGAATGTTTAGATAAGATTTTACCATGTACAAAATATAAAATACAATAAATTAGGTATACAATAGCTTTCTGAAACGCATCAAAATATTAGAATAAGATTTAGATTGGTTCAAAATATTAGAGTACTTTTTCTTACTCAATCTATTTTTGCCATTGAGAAATAAATCTGATTCTAATTCGCCTATTATTATTACTATAACTAAAGCAACAAATTTATTTATGTTCGCCAAACCAAGTGGGGAAAAAGTTTCTAGCACGGAAACCATGGCGACCAGAAATGGAAAAAGGTAGAGTTGTGTGATCTTGATACGCCGATTCTAATTACACAAACAATAGTTGCATTCAGTTAGTATACTAATTTGGGGAACAATTGTTGCTACTTACAATTGATTTTTTAAAGAATCTGACACATTTAAAAGAAAAGAAAAAAAGGGATACACACACCTATATCAAACTGAATCTCAATATAACTTACAACACCACCTGATGCGTGAAATTCGTTATATATTGTAGCTACAAAATACAATATTAATTACAATTTATTTTATATAACATAGTTATTTACATAACATAGTAACATAACTGGACTATGTGATTAATCATCACACTAAGATTATCAGAAATTTTTATAAAATGTAATTATGGTAGGCTGAAAAATCTAATGAATAATGTTAAAGTTTTAAGAAAATTTCCCAACTCCTTGTATTTTGTGGCATTAAAATTGTAATCTAAAAATATCCCCCACTCCCTATTTAAATATGAAATAAACTTGTTTTTTTGATAGGTTATACCTCACATTATACAAAATAAACTAAAGCATAACATATGGTAGAAATAATAATATTTTGATTCTGTCACTGAGTGGTGATTGTAAAAAAGTTGGATGTAATCAAACTAGGCAGCAAAAATAATAAATTCTAATTTTTAAAAAATTAGATTGTATTTAAAAAGTACTTTTCATAAATTTCAAATTATTGACAGCAATTAAATTACATTTTCTTACAATTTAAAAGAATTTGCAGAGGATAGTTATACAAAAGTTTAGTAATTATAGATACTTCTATTTGAAAAAACCCGAGTGTTTTGCAACTCTGCTACAGCTGCTAATGGAAATTAATACTCCTAAAGAAATTAATATTTTTTCAAAATGTAATAATTCTTTCCTTTTTTTTCAAGCAATGTATTATTGCAGGGTTCATACTCTTTTGGGAAAACAAAAAAATAAGGACTTTTTAAGCAAACATTCATTGATGACACACCTTTTTTTAATCTATTTGACCCCTGCCCCCCCTTGTCACAAAATGTCCCACTTTATCATACCCCCTAGTCACCCCATAGTGGAGAGCTTCTAGTCCGTAGCTTCTTCATCTATTTCATTACCTATAAAAGAATTTAAAGATTAAAATCATGAAAAAAAGCTTCAAAACTTTTCAGAAAAACTAATTTAAAAACATTCAGAAATTCATAGATAAAGTTAAATAAAACTCCACAAGCACATAGAACAACAATGATATCTTCAAGAATGGAAAGCGATTTTGAACCAGTTCACCACAAGATGAACCTTTTGAACTATGACGAGCAGAGTTGTATTTTGTGGGTTTTAAAATTATTAAATGTTTAAAATGAAATATTAAATGTAAAAATGTCCTGCAAAGGACCAGCTTGTTCCAGCTTTGTCATAATAGCTTTGTTCACGCTGAACACTAAAAGTGAAGCACCATTAACCAAGTTAGTGTTTAAGAGGGTGACACCTCTCACAGCTGGCTGCTCTGGGACTGTGTACACTCAAGTGAACCGATACTTCTGGAGGTGCCAACCCCCAAGTGAGTCTCTCATCTGGTTCAAAAAAAGGGTCAGACTCCTACCAATAAATGCCCCTATAAATCAGGAGCAGTGCACCCTCTCTTCCTCACTTCATGCGGGAACTCACCAACAGCAACAAATGTAGAAATGCTTTTGTCTGTACTCTATTATTTAGTTTGCTTGGAAATCACTTTCTCGCCCTTTCATAAATTCTTGACAGTTACTATGCAATTTTTAAGCTTTCCACTTTTAATGCTTGATTTTTTTTAATATGTTGTAAAAATAACTTTTCCAGTTTCTGAACAGTTTTTCTTTTTTGAGCTATTTCTTTTATGCAATCCGTACCTATCACACAAAAGTAGGTTTGTCTTAATGTTCTTATACTTTATACTATCTACATTGGGAGGAGGGAGATATATAAAGCCAACACAAGTTTATAATTGTTATCTGTCGATTTCAAATAATAGTAATAAAATATAGTAAAGTTAAGAAATAGAAAGTAAATCACAAAATATGGCAAAGTTAAGTAAAAGCAAAAAGTAAACACAAAATATGGTAACGTTAGAAAACATGAAGCTTCAACATTACATTACACATTGAATTTAAACTACAAATATTATTTATGACGGGCAGGTCGTTATGGTGCTAAATTCAGTAGTAGTACTCTTTCTGGTAGCATAAACAATGCTTAAGAAATAAATTAATATGCTTAAGAAATATAAATAAAATGTTATGAAAGTGAAAGTATAAAATGCAATAGTTAAAATTTGAAATTTATCCACTCTGAAGTATCTAACTTCAAAAGGCTAATTTCACTTGCAGTTACTGGATATATTATTTTCTGGGGGAAACTGACACATAAATCTTTCAAATCCTCATTATTTTAGCTTTGAAGATACAATATCCATTTTTAGATAATTAAGCACTGTGCAAAAAATTCACGAACCAACCTGCATGAGGAAAGAAACATTTCAAAATTAATATATTGCAATAGAAAATTGAGCAAGTGACAAATAATGGAGACGGACAGTTGGGGGAAAAAAATCCTTGGATATTCAAAATTTGGAGTAGATTTTTTTATTAAGGTAGAAGATAGATTCAAAGAAGAAACACCTACTTTATAAAACCTTTTACAGAAACAATGAAGATAAACTAATGCACTACAGTCAACTTTACACCTTAATTACTCGATTTTTACTCGTCCCACTAACATTTTAATAATGTTATTGTTATTATTCGCATAAAATTTAAGGAAAACTCCCAAAGTATATTATAGCTTTAAAAACTGAGAAATAAAAATTACAAACATCATCTACAATGAATTATTAACTTGGTTCAAAGTTACCATGACACTCAGGGTAACTTCGAACCGCATCAGAAAAAATTATATGAAATACACTATTTTAATAAAAGAATTATAGTTATGCAACACTGAACTATAAATTTTTTTAATACTTAAAAACTCGCCGTTTTTAGTCCACTACATTACAAGTTTTCTATAATTTATGATATTGCAAGAAATGTTACATGAAAAAAAAAAAAGAGTAGAAGGAAAACATCAACATGTTTAGGACAAAAATCCCCATTACAAATTTATGTAGGAAAAAAAAAGTTGAAGAAAACAATTTTCAATTATTTAAGTAAACATATTCACACAAGTATAATAATTAAAACAACTATTTAAAAATTTTCATTAAAATTAAACACTTTTAGCCGAGTACTTTTGCATTTAGCAGAGAGTTGGAGCTCATAAAAACCTTTCTATTACCTGCTGGAGTAATATCTTTTGGAGACTTTGTTTTGTTATCTTTCTGTTCGACAAATCATTATTGGTGGTCATCAAAATGATACCTTGAAAAAAATAATACCATAATAATCAATTTTCACATTTTAAAAAATATCACTCGAAAATCTTTATTCATACATATTCATCAGCAATTTAATGATAGTATGTAATTTGTAAGCAAAAATTATAAGAAAACAAAAGTAATATTAGGCACTTTGAGAAGAGCTATATTCTATACTATACGTTTAATTTGAATATCACTCAACTATTCATTCATATGCACACTACATGCTTACAGCAACTTTTCACATATTCTCAGTATACACCTGAGTATCACAAATCCTATTGCTTAAATTTAATAGAATGTCTAGTTATGTATATGCTTTTTTACAATTTAATTATATGTTTTTATAATCAAACTAGATAAACATATTATATATATCCTAACGGTGTTATTTGCAAACTTTTGTTACATGCATAGAAAGTAGAAATAAAATTTTAGTTTTATGTAGAATATATCTATAATCAGTAAACAACAAATCTCAGGCTAACTTTCCGCCGGCTCAAAGTTACCCTGAGAATGGAATAAAATTGCAATGTCTTACTTGTTTGACATTTTACTAAATATTACTAAATAGAGAATCACATATAAACTAAAAAATTCACAATATTTAGAATATTTAGGAGATAAAAGGCTTGGTAAATTAGTATAATGTCACTTACTTTAAAAGAATGATAAGTTTTAACAACTTTTAATCAGCATTCCAAAATAGCTTCCAAGCTGTAACTTTACTTACTTTATTTACTGAATTATATAAATAGCTGTGTACAGTTGTTAAACTTTTTACTAAAATAAAGAGAAGAAAACTGATTTTAAAACTCTGCCAGAAGAGTAGCATTGAACGTGTTCAGTTTCATTTCAAGTCAAATATTCTAAAAAATATGAAGTGCTGCAAAGTTACCCTGCTTGACTGTATATAAGTTGATTGAAGGTTCGACAAGTTGTTAACTTGAACAACAAAATATACATTATTTTTAAAAAGGTTTAAAACATTAGCACAGCATTGCAGTAGGCAGTTTTAAATTATTATTGTTGTTTTAATGTTTGCGAGTAAAATACTATTAATGTGATTTCACATTTCCCCACTTGGCCATAATAGTAAACATAAGGCAAACATAGTTAGACCTAACAGAACATGGAAAAATATTAATTCAATAATATGTGGTTATTGAACTACAAGTATACAATCACAGACTTTGTCAATTCTAAAATACTAACCTTATAGCTCTTTTTCGCCCACATCTGATGTAATTTGTCACTTGAATGACATCTTCGCCAGCACAGCTACGTAGAAGTCTTCCAAAACGAAAACGCCATTTTCTTTAGATTGGCTGAGCGTTGAGCGAAGAAACCTTTCGTCAAATTTCCGAGAGTTTACATGTCGTCAAAAGTCAGGTGATCGCATGACTAAAGAATCGTTATAAATGACGAAATTTGTCTTGAGGATTCAAGAATCGTCAAAAATGAGCGTTCTATTTCTGAGAGTGCATTGTTACAGAAAACATGGTTACCAAAATGTAAATAGAACAAATTAGTGCTAACGCTCAAAAAACTAATACAGAGTGGAACTTACATGATTTTCTTCAGTTCTATAATGCTTCCAGAGTAAGTTACACAAAATAATTTTTTCTCTCTATATTTGAATTTAAGAAAAATATCACCTTCTATATCAAAGAAAAATCTCTTAACAAGTGAACTCAGTAATTTGCTGTTTTTCAAACTAAACTTTTAAACACTACGTGTTTAACTCTATCGGATATTCTGATTTAACCTAAGCTTCTGTATTTCCAATGAAATCCGAAATAGAAATAAAACAGGATAAACATGGTGCAGAGCAAATTCTTTACAAAACAGAATTAGGACAGGCCTACTTAAGTTTTCTTAGATTTCTAAGCAAAGTGAACATTACATCAAAAATAAGTTTAAATGAATAATTCTTGTTTGGGTAACGTGAGTGAAAGTGTAAACTCATTTTTAACCAAAAAATTAATTATTTTATGTTGGATTTGTATATTTATAGCTAATTATAACAAACATATGATTAAGTAAACATATGCGCTGGACCTGGCATGCAAATAAACTTTTTTGAAGAGTGATAAGTCGTGATTACACTAGCCACATGATTGTTCCTACCTCACCTCACCTCACCCTAAATAAAGTAATAAATTTTCGAAGTTTTTTTGTTTTAGTTTCTTGGGAATTATTACGAAGCAAAACATAAGATGCGGGTTGCAATAGTCATTTGTAGTTCACAACGCTCGGAATAGCGATGCAAAAAGTAAAACAAAAAACATTTCGAAACATAATTTCGAGTTTCAATGGAATAGTATGTCTACTAAAATAAATGTTGCAGCTGAAATTTCTTCCATAACCCAACACTATGGTGTCTTGAAAGTTGCTAAAACCCGCAGTAAATATTTGAAATAGTGCTTTTCAGATGCATCGAACCTATCCATATATATATATACACACAAACTGTTACAAAAAAAATCACATACACAAAATATTATGGTTTACTTTTTTTCTTAAAATTATGTCTGATTTAAAATTACTCATTCGAAATTTTAACAGTATACACACCGAACTGCTGCCCAATATGAGAAAAAACAGTAATATAACTAAACAATAATAAATAAAACAAGTATAAACTTATGTCCTATTTATACTAGTGACATTAGTTAATATATAAATGTATATATAATAACTAACGGCCCAAAACAAAAATCGTACATCCAACCACCCAGAAACGGCTTTCATTAATTTAAAAGGAAAAACCTGGCATATTTTAAAGACCAATGTCAGAAGTTAAATTGTTCTAAAATGAGTTTCTCCGATTCTCTTCTGTTCGATACTTATATACCCCAACCCTATTCCTTCAATAATACCGCAGCCCATGTCATTGACCTGTCAGAGACGATTTATGCAAAATTCATTGAGCGGTTTTAAATGTAAGAAATGGAAATTTCGATATTGCTTGTTTTTTTAGCCAGCGATGGGGGTTATTGACATGTGTATTGGTGACTGTCTTAAATGACTAAGTAGCTTTTAATGCTTTTTTTTCTTCTCTTTCACGGAGTCGGTAAATGATTCCTTTGCTGAAATAAAATGCGATTAGTTAGAAATTTTTTGCGAATGTTTAGCAATTTTTTACTTTGCATTGACACTTGTAGGATACAAAAAGTATCATTTTTAACGTACTACTGAATAATTTTTTTAAACACCTTTTTCACTTAAAACTTTAGTGTGAAACCAAACAAAATATATGCATAAGAATAAAAATGACGTCAGTCTAACCCACTTTTATATTCTTTACAGATTTTCACAAAAAAAGAAACTAATTAAATAAATGACACAAAAATCGCTTTATATTCTTAAAAAAATCGATGGAAGATGAATATTAAATTAAGCTCAAATTAAGAGACAAAATTAAGGATTTAGTCACTTTTGGAAATTTGGTGAACTTGTGTTGTAGTTTCTCCAACGACAGGAAAACAATTTTTCGGCCTCACGGTGATTTTGGTTCCCTCAAGATGCAGATTAGTAAGTACTTGGTATTTTATTATTTTGTTTTTTCTTATTCTATATCTATTCCAAGTTAAATTGCGAGGTTACGAAGTAACCAATTAGGTTACTTTCTGCATTTAAGTCATGATATTTTTGAAATGTGTATGTAGAAATATTTATTGATATTAGTCAAATTTTTCGTGATAAAATATTTTTTCTTGCATAGTGTTCATTAAAGAAATGTTTTTTTACTCAGGTTTTGTTAAAAATCGAGCCCATTTTCCCTGTTATTTTTAAATAATCCCCTGTTTCTTTAGATATTAATATGTTGCTTAAATTTCAAAAGTACAAGAAGCCAAACTCTTTAATTAAAATAAATGTTATAGTTTCGCTCAAAGTTCGACCAATGTTTAAAGGAGAGTAAATATTACAATAAATTTGACACGATTTATAAATAAAAAATATTAAATGTACAAATGTGCTTTCCGGTGACCTCCGAATGGCTAAAATAGTGTTCTGTAAAATGACTTCCATTTACTAGAAATTAATATTTTATTTAAAGATGTTTAGGCATATTTTAAGATTTTTGTTCAATTATTCGTAGTGGACAATCTAGACGACAATACGGAATTGCATTTTTAAAGTATTTTTTAGAATTTTAAAAATTTAAATTTAAATTTTTAAAATTAAAATTTTAACTTTTTTTTTTTAAACAGCGACACAAATATTTTAGTGTGAAATGCGGCGAACCTGAATTTCACGCATAAAACACGTTTATTTTCTCCTGTATACCATTAGCTCAAAAATTTATTTGTTAAGTCGCATGCATCGTCTTGGGTGTTTCGTTACTTTTCTTGAAAATATTGAATTTATTGTACAATTACTACACAATTTTTTTTAGGAAATACGCAGAAGAAACTTTTCTATATTTAATTTATAAATGTGATTTAAAAATTCCAGAGAGTTGAGTAATTTTGGTATATAAAAATTATTATTAAAAAACATAAAGAAAACTTAACGTGAAATGTCTAGAGTGTGAACTGCAGCTAACATCAATAAAGCTATTCTTCAGCAGTAAACAAAATGCGAAACCACCAACTGTACTGCGAAGTCAGGTAACGAGTGCGATTTAAGGCTGTTTTGCTTTAATTTTAATTAAAACTTTTTATTGAAAAATATAGTATTTTTCTTCAACTATTTTTACATATACATATAGAACTTATGACATATTCATATACTTTAAACATTATTTTAAAGATCTTTCTTGTTTAGAGTTATATGGGGTTTCCCAAAAAGACCTTTCAGTTCCATTAATTAGCAAATTTAGAAGATCTCTCCCATAGTATTTGAACTACGTATTGAATTTATCTAATAAAACTTATAATGCCACCAATTGTACACATAATTGGTAGCATCAGTTGTTACATTTGTTAAATTTACCCGTTTACCTTAATAACATTCATTCATTTATACTGCACTGAATAAACTGAAATTATTTGTTGCATTTCCCATTTCAAATACGTATCGGCGTTTGGTAAAAGATCATAGAATATTAGATTATAGTAGTAAAGTTGGGTATATGGCGCAATGCCTTCTAAACATTGAAATTAATGCTTGCTAAAGGCACTAAATTTAGTGATAAACTGCGACACGGCGTACAGTAACTGAAAATTAACGTTCGGGAGTTACATGCACCTCCGAAATATATTAAGCATCCTTACAGCTTAAGAACAGTCTTACGATTATCTCTTGCCATTAGCTTTTGAAGGATTTTACAGTACGTTACGTCTTTACATTTAAACTTAATGCATGTTATATAAATATTGTTTTATTTTTAAAATACCGCAAGTAATTTAGATTGTTATGATTGCAGCGTTCACTATTGTATTAACGCAAGTATAGTATAAATATTTCATGTGTAATAGTGAAATGAGTAAATACGTTACGCAAAAATATATCAATTGTCAAATAAAACTATATGACTATTCTTTCACACACACTCACATATAAGTAGTGTTCGGCAACTACTCGTCAAAAAGTAGTTAACTACCAACTACTAACTACTCTAAACAAAACTAGTTGCAACTAGTAGTTAACTACTTTTTTCTGTGACTAGTTGTAACTAGTAGTTAACTGTTCTCCAAAAGCAGTTAACTACTAGTTAACTACTTTTAAGTATAATTCATTTGAATTTCCATTTTTAAGCTTGTTCTTAAATATTTAATCCTAATAATTCAACTCAATATTATTTTTAATCATTAAAACAATTATAAAGAAATTCCTGTAAAACTTTCAAAGATTGAATATTTCCAAATACCACTGAACAATTAATATGTAAAGAGAATATAGATAAAGACAAAACGGTTTTTCTCTAAATTTAAACTTTTATTTTAATATGTATTTGTTTAATAAAGTTAATAATTTATGTTGTTAAGAAATAACCATTTTTCAGCAGTTGTTGTAAGATGAAGGGGTTTACCCTTAATATCAATTTAAAATTCTCCCTCTGTCCAACCCCCATTCATTAACAGAATATCTTTGTAATGCGCATGCTTTAGAATTTAGATTATATTCTTTCAAATTTTGTTAAATGCAGGTTGGTGATATTTTTTATTTAAAAAAAATTGAGAAATAGTATGTTTTTATTTACATCAGATTTTTTGGATTTTATAAAGCAAAATATGTATGCGCACACAGATACAGTAACAAATTCAGTTAATTATTTATGTCTTCAAAGAATTTTAAGATATTTCAGTTAAAATAATTAAATTTTATTACTAGTTCAAAATTAATTATCAATTAATTATATTACATAAAAAATGTATGATTAATAAACAGTGAACAACAAGAATCAGCTTATATTTCTGGACTAAATTGGTTATAATTTCTTGAATATATACAAATAAGTTGACTGGACTATTATAATTTATTGAGTATATACAAATTTTTTGAATATACAAACAGAAATGGCAAATATCATATAAAATGTTTACTACAGCTTAATTATTTTTACTACTTAGATGTTTCATCTAGAGTACCAGTTTTGTTGCCTTATTAGCCCCCAATCTGTTTCTTAATTTGGAGTGCACTATTCCAAATGTAGAAAAAAATCGTTTCCAAAGGTGCTGTTGATGCTCTTGCTGTAGTCAGCATGTCCAAAATGTTCGCTGAAAAAATGTCATTATTTCACACCTTAACGAAGCTATTCCACCTTTCCTTAGAGGACCAGATGCATTAAGGCTACCATATAGTAGTGAGTTAGAATTCTAATGAATTACTTGAACCCAGAATATATTAAAATTTATAATGAAAAAAATATCTACATTTTAATAATTTGGAAAAAGCTGATATAAATAATTTGTTTTAAATCATAAAAATCAATATTTTGTCTAAAAAAGAATCATAAAAATCATTTTTTTCTAAAAAAAATCATAAGAGTCAGTATTTTTTTTCTAAAAAGAAAATGATAAAAACCAGTATTTTTTTCTGAAAAGAAAATCATAAAAATCAGTATTTTCTTCTAAAAAAATCCTAAAAATCAGTATTTTTTCTCTCTTTTTGTGTTTATGGAATCCCAAACACATGCGTGGTGATGGAGTAGAGGTTAAGCTTCCCCTAATGAAGATTTGGTTTTTAAATGAAACGTCATTGTGCATGTGCTGGTGCGGGTGCTATTTATTGATTATATTAGAAAGCTTTTTCTAATTTGCGTAAATACTGCAATAAATATTATGATTTTTTTTATGAGTACTTTTTCATTATATAACATAATATAAAAAATACATTTGTGTGAGTAATATTCATAAGCTAAAAATTTAAATAATTTAATGTTTAAAAATAGTTATTTAATTTGAGAAAATAGAGTTAAAAACTTTTTTTTCGAAAGTAAGTTGGGATTTTGAAAGTAGTAGTTGTAACTAGTAGTTGGGAAAAAAGTAGTTTAACTAGTAGTTAACTATAAAAATAATTTAACTTTGTGCAAGTAAACAATAATAAAAATATAATTACACGTTAATTTAAAGTACAAATGAGCAATAAAATGCAGACATATGTTTCGGGATTGCTTGGAATCCCTTTTTCAATGCGACAGGGAGCTTCTAGATGCAAAACATCCAAATGAAGCAGACAAAACAGCAAAAACAAGGCTTATATAGCCTAAGAATTATCTGTAAACTAATGAGAATAAAGGCAGCGTGAAGTGGAAGTAGAAGTAGCCGGTAAATGTTTCAAAAGAAATAATTATAGCATTGATGGAGTGTTGAAAAACTGCTTCAATTGTTGGGCGGAAATAAATTCTAATATTGCAAGTAATGATTATTTTTCTGCAGTATATTTGTTAAAGAATAAGGCAGTGAAAACATTTTTTCAGTCATGTGCTTCAAGGTAGCTGCCGCCTCTCCTTCAGAGCCTAGTTTTTACACCACGATGTACTTCAGATGTTTAGGTAGTTTCATTCTAAAATAAAAGGTTTTATTGAAACGTTGAATAACATGAGAGGAAAATTTATTTTAAATGCGGGATGGAAATACTTTGCTGTTAACAATATCTATAATAAGAGTTTTTTTTTTTTTTTGGGTCCTGTGCAAAAGTTTTCAAAGATAATTTATTTTGTTTTTAAATTATCCGTTGTACGCGGCAATGTGAACAATACACAAGTGCGTGTTCCGAGTAAGTGACTTCGCACCGACAAAAAAATTTCTATCATTTTTGGAGCTAAAAATACTATAGCGAAACAATCAAAAGTAACTAAGGTGTTGAACATTGCTTGCTTTAATCTTTCGACTTCTTAATTTCCTTTTTTTACAGAAAAATCTGATGTTATTGGCAGTCTAGATATAATTGAGAAGAAGTCCACACGGACAATTTAATTTCAGAGAGGGAGAGTGAAAGCACAGTTGACCGCTAACCCCTAAACAAATATCTTAAATTAAATAAGGACTAACGGGAAATTCATAAAACAGGATTCTTTTTAAAAATATATTTGAATGCAGAAGTATTATCTTTATTGGTTTTGACTCGATTAGTTAGTTTATGTTTTCTGTGATAATCATTTTTGTGTAGCATTTGAATTGCAGATATAAAAGAAATATAATTATAACAGAACTTTCGTTTTTCGGTGTAACACGAAACTTTGTAAAGCCATTGGGCGAATTGAGTCACTGAAATTTGTCTTTTCATATTTTTTTTCTTCTAGTCACTGAAACATGCTGTATGCATAAACGTATTTACTATGATATATTCTTTTGAAGGCGACAGGGTGGCGTAGTGGTAAGGCGCAGGCCTCATACGCACAAGATCGCAGGCTCAAACCTAGTCGGTGGATTTCCAAGATGCAGAAAATCGTAAGCGTCCATGTCGTATGATTATGCGGTATGTTAAAGATCCCTTGAGTATCCATTTGGCATGGATACTCTCGGCTAAATTAAATTCCTAGTTTAGTTTGCATCAACGAGAGCTCAGGGGCCGCTATCTAGGGGGAAACTGAGTGTCAAAAAATTGAGGCAATGGTACCACACTCATTGTGATGCCGCTGAAAGAGTTGGTACCAATTCCTGGGAATGCACTTGGTCTGCAATGGTTGAGGACCAATGCTGCAGCCCCATTTAGAAAGAAGAAAAAATATCTTTTAGAATCAATGTATCTGCGTTGAATTTCAAAATAGTAAACAATCAGATCATATGAAACGACATTTGTATAAAAATATATTTATTTAATTTCCGATGACACGTTACATTAAACAAACATAAAAAATCATCACCTCAAACATCCCAATACCGGCCTTGTACGCTAGACCAATGCCATAGTTGAAGATGGTTCAGTCGAAAGAGCGTTGCTCAGGGTGCACCACGAGGAAGTAGACCTACATTGCATCCCTTGTATACACGTAAGCTCCCTTTTGATAGCAAAAATAGCAATAAGAATTTTTTGCGTTGCTTTTGAATTTTTAATCTATCGCACACATGTGAATACTTTATTTTTATGAAACAGAACGCTTTGAGAAATACAACGAGCAGCCCCAACCCGTTATAAAAGTAAGAAGTCAGGTATTTTAATGTATTAAACAAAGTTTTCTTGGGGGAAAAAGTAATAACTTGTAGTACTTATAAGTAAATAACGCATCGAAACATAACTTTAAAAAATATATATATTATTATTGTTTATCTTACTTTCGAGCGTTGCTTCTAACAGTTTGGTTACCTACAACTGTAATTTCCTTCGTATTTCAATTGTTTTCTAAAATATATTCCTTTTTCTTACCATTGATAATGTGAGCAGTTATAATTTTGTTCTTGACACTGTGTTGTTCTTATTACACAACATCATTTAAAATAAAAAGAAGTATTCTATTAAGATCCGAAACCAGTGCATCCAATTTGTATTGCTAATTTGTGTTCTCATTCTATAATGTAGGTAAGAAGCTCAGCGTAAAATCCGTTTTATTCGACACACGAAAATGAATTTTCTTGTGCAATAAGTGCAAGTATGTACTCTTTATCTTAAACGGGACAGTCAAAATGTTTTCTTCAACCAGACTGCCTTTTAACACTTGTCTAAATAATGTTAATTTAGGCAAAAAATAGTTTTAAAGCAAAAAAAAGCACAGAACTAAAACTTATTTAGTCATGGAAATTTCTTTTGTATTTTATACAAAACTATTTTGTATTTTCTTAATTTAAGAATGTGAAATATAAGCAATTGAATTGTTGTAACATAAGAAGGGCGGGGGGGGGGGGCTCTAAGCTTTTATCACAAGGTATTCAAAAGCTCTAAATACATTCATCTATGTGACACGTTCTATTAGTTTCGGGTTATAACCTGAGATGTTATTATTAAATCATTCATTTTAGTAGTTTTACTGTTTCTGTCCATACATCGGTAGTTTATTGCTCAGTTTCCCCGTTTCTTGACACATACTTTGCCTTTTTAAGTCAGCTCTAAGACAACGTAATTGCTCTTATGATACTGGAAAAGAGGTTGACAGTAAGAGAAGATTAACGTTGGAGAGCTAAGTAAGATAAATGAGAAGAGGCTATTTCGCAACAAAACTTAATAATCTCTTAAATCAATGGAAAGCCACATGATCCCGACTTCGAGGTATGGAGATAATACAAATTTTTTATCCTTTTTAACTGTCCACTTAAGGGAGCATTTTTGGCACAACTTTTGAGCATCAGTCATGAATATTCAAAGAGACAAAAATGAAGCCTTTTTTCCTTATTTTAAGCTAGTAATATAAAATTCAAGCGAATGTGTTTTTGAATATTCCATGAAATTTTTATAGTTGAACAAAAAATATGCCATAAAATTCAAGAAATCGGCCTTGAGAGTTAGGGGAGAGTGTTGTACCTTGGGACACTTTTCACATTTTAATTTTTAACTTCAAAAATTAAAATTAGATTTAAATTCTGAAGACACTATTTAATTACACCAACATTCTCCTCTGTAATATATTTTTTCAAATTCAAAAAGTTTAAAAATAAAAAAATGCCAGCCATTTTAAGTAGTAACTGAAAACTGTCCCAAGGTACAACACCCTGTTGTACCTTGGGACATACTTCGTGATTCATGCAACAGTCATATACATAACCAATTTTATACGAAAAATCAAAGACTTTATTTTGGTCATTATTTACTTCAACATAACTAGCTTGGTTTCACAGTAAAATGATGTAGTCTGAAAGTGTTGATGGATACTACAACATTGACAAATTCGTAACATTATTGAACAAAAATATAGCCTCATATTCTAACAATTCTTGTATTTGAAAGACTGCATTTGATTAGAATATCTCTCTTTATACTAAAATATATCCAAATTATTAAGAACCATGTGTATGTTGTACCTTGAGACATGTCCCAAGGTACAACACGGTTTACTGTCCCAAGGTACAATCGTCACACGGTTTATATAAAATCAAAATGGTGGTCAATCAAAGTGCAGTATCATCACTTTCTCATAACCAAAACATTAAAAAATCTTTTGTTCAATATCCATTTAAAATTCAGTAGAATAGTTTTACAAATGCTATTTCAGTAAATGAAATTAGAATGAGAAAGATATTTACTTTTGAGTGATGAAAATTTCTTTCTCTCACCAAGTCATCAATTCAGTGTTTCTAATGCTGCCTTTTACTGCGATGATAATTGCTGGTTAAGGTCACAATTAGAAAAAAAAAATGTTAATGTTGCGAATAGGTTTTTAGAAATTGCCAATGCCCCAAGGTACAAGCGTCCCCAAGGTACAACACTCTCCCCTACATCAAAAAACTTTACTTAGAATGTTATTTAAATGTAGTTTCTCTAAATATCTTTCTTAAATTTAATTTCGTCATTTATTGCTTTCTGCCAGTAAAATTATAAATTAATATAAGCATGAGACAGGGTTACAACGTTTCGCAAGACTGACTGAGCACACACACAAACTTTCAGTGATTTTTTTTCGAACAAGAGGGGTCTTTTAACACTATTATCAGTGAAATATCAAATATTTAGCTATAATTCATTTCCATAACGAGAAAAAAATGCTAAGAAGTTATCTGTTAAATGTCACCGTTCGCGTGCACATAGGGTTCACCAGGGGAGGGGTACCATGGTACCCCCATTAGCAGATAAAACGAACGATAACTCAAAACTAGATAAGGTTTTTGTGTTTCAGATTTACATACATATTCCTTACATTATATCCATTACACGTTCAGATACATTAAAAATGTTTTTTTTTTTGAGCTAATTCTTCAAAAGTTTACATGGGGTGTACCTGGGTTAACCCCGTAGACAGTGATACCTTCACTATCACAATGGTAACTCCAATTCCTTCTTCTAAATCAGCGCACGATTATGAGTGACACCTTAGTTTAGAGCAGTGATTTACATTTGATCTACTAGCTAAAATATCTGCAGATTTTCTTTTAAAAAAAGACATCACTTTCATATTTAATGCCATTAATAAAAAGTGTTTAAAACTGAAATATTAATACTACTCTAATAATACTCTTTATTAGTATACTACTTTATTAGAATACTTCTTATATATTATTACTTTACTGTTTAAAATATACAACGTGATAATGAAAATGCTAGACTAAGAAGTGGGTAGGAAAATGTGCACAATGTAGAGTAGACGCAGTTAACCGAGTTATGAAAATGACGAGTTGCTTTCCCGCGCATGTGGTGCGCAATATAAGCAAAGGAATTTGCTTATATACCGCAACATATGCGCGTAGTCACAAATACTTTCGTTGCTGTAGTACTGAGAAAGCTAGATGACGATCCTCTTCAACTTTCTTTTTGGCATCAGTCGTGAATTTTAAAGCACAAATAGAAGCTTTTTTTCCTTGAATTAAGAGGGATTTTAAGAATACAAGTTTCGCAATTTTTAGAATTTCGATTAGAAACTTACTTCCCTTATTAGCTTATGATGCTATTTTTTAAACATTATTCTAAATAAATATATTTTATTTTAAAATCTCGATATTTTTAGTCTGTAAAGAAATAATACATTCATCGGATTTAATTGTAATTTCAGTTTGATGAATATCGTAACGAGATGCGAAACAAAAAGCAAAATCATATAATAATGCCCAATTTATGTTTTCGCAGTTCTTAAGAAATGTCTTTAAAAATAGATAAATCTTTCGTCATGATTTGAAGAAAATTATTATCCCTTTCATTTACATCAAAGCTATAATGTTCGAGCATTAGTTGTTTTAACGCCTGAGACCTGTACACGGATGATCCTGACAAGTTACCAGATTATTTTTGCCCTCTAGCTAAGAAAACGAATCTCTTCTGTTATCATTTTCAACATTTGAAAGAAAAATAATTGCTGCAAACGTCAAAGATAATATAATCTGAATTTAATTAAAGTGCAAAGGCTGTTTCTTAATCAGTAAATAAAATTATTCTTGAATTATTGTTGTGATTAACGATATTAAACCTATTGCTTACGTGTTTATTTTTAAGACTAACTTCTACTAGAATAAAATGTCAAATTAATTTATTTTATATTATTTAGTTGTTAAGATTTTTTGCTTTTGGTTTATTTTCCTTTATAAATAGAAAAATATAGATTAGCTAAAAATATTCTTAGCTACTGAAAATCTAAAAAGATGAACGTAGATTATTATTATTTGAGAAACTAATTAAAATAAATTTCACTAAATAAGTATATAAATGCTATACCAACAGGAAAAAACCTTTTAATTCGTCTCTCTGCATTCCATACTAATAGTAACTTTTAAACATATTAAAAGTTTTGGGAAGAGCATTTTTGTTTGACACATCTGTGCCAGGACAAACGAGTACCATACTTCCGTTTTGAATTTGAATTATTTCGATTACGTTTCGAGCATAAAAATGGACATTAGCATGTCTTCATAGGATAAAAGTATTTTTTTCGTTTTCTTGGTGAAAGTGGTAGAACTGGTTTGTAGCTCGGGACCACTCAATGCCCGTTTAAGATTGTACTGAATGTAAACAGAGTCCTGTTTAGGAATTGGATTTCAGAGACACGCAGTACAGTCCCACCACGAAGTTTATGTTGAGCTATGTTATTTATGTGTTCTATATAAATCAATGTCTTGCTATTCCCCTCATTAATAATGATTATGCAACAGTCACCTGCAACGCCACCTTGCATGGTGCGCATGCGTTAATCAGAGCTCAAGAAAATGTGGAGCTGAGAACATGTATGTTTGTGTCTCTATTATATTTATGTCCTGTCCGTATCCGATATATAGGATTATTTTACATTATCAACTGTCTTAATTCTGCCTAGCTTACACACTCTGCTGATTTAGCCCAACAGGTTATGGGCCCAGCAGACAAGCACTTGAGTTGAATTTAATAATCTAGGATAGAGCGGATACTTACTCGAGATGGCGTCGTATGGAACAATGCGTATTAAGACGCTGAGTAAGGACAACTTTGAGACATGGAGAATTCAGATGAAAGCTACATTAGTAAAAAATGATTTTTGGAACTATGTATCTGGTTTGAAACCGAAACCTGGACTGATACGAGATGATGAAACCTCCAAGGAAGCTTTCCACAAGTGGATTGAAATGGATGAGAAAGCGAAAGCAGACATTATTCTGTGCATATCCCCTTCGGAGCTGAATCAAATAAAAAACTGTGATACTTCATCTGACGTGTGGAATAAATTAGAGGAGATCTATCAGTCGAAAGGTCCCGCCCGCAAAGCTTCACTGTTGAAGTCACTTATTCAATATAAAATGGGTGATTCATCTAACAGAACTTGAATCCGTGATCATCTAAGAAAGTTCTTTGATATTGTGGAAAAATTATCAGAAATGGACATTAAAATCGACGATGATTTACTGACTGTAATGTTATTATACAGTCTTCCGTCAAGTTTTGAAAACTTCCGATGCGCTATTGAATCTCGAGACGAGCTACCCAAGCCGGAAGTACTTCGCATTAAAATAGTAGAAGAAAATGATGTGCGGCGCCACGATGGAAGGCAGAACAGTGACTTAGGAGCTTTCAATGCTAATCATTTTCGAAAGAAGCCGTTCTGGAATAATACAAATAAGAAGAGCTCGAAATATTGCGAGTATTCAAACCAGAAGGAAAAAGATAATTCGAAAATAATTTGTTTCAAATGCAAGCGCGCTGGTCACCGACAGTATGAATGTGAAAGTCACAAAAAGGAAATTGCAAATTATAAGAAAAACAATCTTGGATTAATAACGAGTGTCATCGATCCTACTCATGCACTTACTATTTCAAGTGAAATTATGGAAAATTCTTGGTGTATCGATAGTGGGTGTGCTCGGCATTTGTGTAACAGCAACTCGAAATTTCTAAATTTGAGTGATACAGAAATAAAGTCTGTTAGCATAGCTAACAATGTAACTACAGAAGTTTACGAGAGTGGAAAAGTGTTGATTAAAGCCGAAGTAAATAAAGAATTACAGAACGTAGAACTGTCGGACACATTGTTTGTTCCAGAATTGAAGATGAATTTATTATCCGTGTCCAGATTGTGCGACAAGGGATACAATGTGAATTTCAAAAATAACTGTGCGTTTATAAAGAATCCGAACAAAAATGTTGTATTAATTGCGGATAGAAAGGACGACTTGTATTATTTGAGAGTTGGTGACTCTAATGCAAATAATAGTGTAAGCCACGTAAGTGAATCTATAGATACCAACAACAACAAACAGGTTGATATTTTTAAATGGCATAAGCGAATGGGTCATCTTAATTTTAAAGATTTAATGGAATCAAGTCTTAAAGGCAATATTAGAGGTTTAAATATTTCAAAATTCTCTGACGAGTTAAATTGCGAAGTGTGCGCTTTAAATAAGCTAACACGTGCGCCCTTTCCAAAACGATCAGAGAGAGTCAGAACCTTTTTAGATATTTTTTTTTTTTTTTTTTTTTTTTTTTTTTTTTTTTTTTTTTTTTTTTTTTTTTTTTTTTTTTTTTTTTTTTTTTTTTTTTTTTTTTTTTTTTTTTTTTTTTTTTTTTTTTTTTTTTTTTTTTTTTTTTTTTTTTTTTTTTTTTTTTTTTTTTTTTTTTTTTTTTTTTTTTTTTTTTTTTTTTTTTTTTTTTTTTTTTTTTTTTTTTTTTTTTTTTTTTTTTTTTTTTTTTTTTTTTTTTTTTTTTTTTTTTTTTTTTTTTTTTTTTTTTTTTTTTTTTTTTTTTTTTTTTTTTTTTTTTTTTTTTTTTTTTTTTTTTTTTTTTTTTTTTTTTTTTTTTTTTTTTTTTTTTTTTTTTTTTTTTTTTTTTTTTTTTTTTTTTTTTTTTTTTTTTTTTTTTTTTTTTTTTTTTTTTTTTTTTTTTTTTTTTTTTTTTTTTTTTTTTTTTTTTTTGCCCTATGTATATAAACGTTAAATTGCAAAAGGCTGAAGAATGTAATGAGCATGAATTTCCTTATCGCGAATTAGTAGGAAGTTTAATGTACCTTGCAACATCCACTAGACCCGATATTGCCAATTCAGTTAGTCAGTTGAGTAAATTTCTTAACGGGTAGGATAAATCTCACTGCACTCTCCGAAATAGAATGCTCATTTTTGACGATTCTTGAATCGTCAAGACAAATTTCGTCATTTATAACGATTCTTTCCTCAAACGATCACCTGACTTTTGACGACATGCAAACTCTCGGAAATTTGACGAAATGTTTCCTCGCTCAACGCTCGCACCTCACTCAACGCCAATCAAAATGAAAATGGCGTTTTCATTTTGGAAGACTTCTACGTAGCTGTGCTGGCGAAGATGTTGTTCAAGTGACAAATTACATCAGATGTGGGCGAAAAAGAGCTATAAGGTTAGTATTTTAGAATTGTCAAAATCTGTGATTGTATACTTGTAGTTTAATAACCACATATTATTGAATTAATATTTATCAATTTTCTGTTAGGCCTAACGACTATGTTTGCCGTAGGTTTACTACATGGACAAGTGGGGAAATGTGGAATCATTTAAATAGTATTTACTCATAAAAAATTAAAACAACAATTTTTAGTTAAAACTGCCCACTGTAATGATGTGCTGATATTTTAAACCTTTTAAAAAAAAATGCATATTTTGTTATTCAAATTATCATAATGTTAAACTTGTCTAACCTTCAATCAACTTATATATACAGTTCAGCAGGGTAACTTTGCAGCACTTCATATTTTTTAGAATATTTGACTTGAAATGAAACTGTGAACACACTCTCAGTGCTATTCTTCTGGCAAGGTTTTAAAATCACTTTTCTTCTCCTTATTTTAGTAAAAAAACTGTACACAGCTAATTGTATAATTCAATAGATCTAAAGTTACCGCTTGGAAGCTATTTTGAATGCTGATTAAAAGTTGTTAAAACTTATTCTTTTAAAGTAAGTAACGTTATACTATATTGCATTTTTTCTACTAAATATAGTGATTTTTTTAGTATCTGATTCTTAATTCAGTAATATTTAGTAAAATGTCAAACAATTAAGACATTGCAATTTTATTCCGTTCTAAGGGTAACTTTGAGCCGGCGGAAAGTTAGCCTTAGATTTGTTGTTTACTGATTATAGATATATTCTACATATAAACTAAAATTTTATTTTTACTTTTTATGCATGTAACAAAAGTTTGCAAGTAACACCATTAGAATGTGTATAATATATTTATCTAGTTTGATTCTAAAAACATTTAATTAAATTGTAAAGAAGCATATATAACTAGACATTCTATTAAATTTAAGTAATAGTATTTGATACTCGGGTCTACACTGAGAATATGTGAAAAATTGCTGTTAAGTATGTAATGTGCATATGAATGAATATTCGAGCGATATTCAAATTAAACGTATAGAATAGAATAGAATATAGCTCTTCCCAAAGTAAATACTATTACTTTTGTTTTCTTATAATTTTTGCTTACAAATTACATACTCATACTATCATTAAATTGCTGATTAGTACGTGTATGAATGAAAATTTTCAAGTAATATTTTTTTTAAATGTGAGAATTGAAATTGATTACAGTTTTAATTTTTTCAAGGTATTACATTTGTTTTGATGATTTCTCGTACGAAGAATATTAGCTCCAGAAGATATTACTCTAGCAGGTAACAGAAGGGTTTTTATGATCTCCAACTCTGTTAAATGCAAAAGTACTTGGCTAAAAGTGTTAAATTTTAATGAGATTTTTTAAATGGTTGTTTTAATTAATAAACTTGTGTGAAAATGTTTACCTAAATAATTGAAAATTGTTTTCTGCAACTTTTTTTCCTAAATAAATTTAAAATGGGGATTTTTGTCCTAAATATTGATGTTTTCCTTCTTCTACTCTTTTTTTCAAGTAACATTTCTTGCATTATCATAAGTTATACAAAACTGGTAATGTTGTGAACCAAAAATAGTGAGTTTTTTAGTATTTTAAAAAATTCTAGTTCAATGTTGCATAACTATAATACTTTTAAAATAGTGTATTTCATGTAAGTTTTTCTGATGCGGTTCAAAGTTACCCTGAGTGTCAAGTCAAAAGAACCAGTTTAATAATCCATTTTAGATGGTTTTTATAATTGTTATTTCTTAGTTTTTAATAACTACACTATACTTTCGGACTTTTTCTTTAATTTTATGCCAATAAATAAAATAACATTATTAAAATATTACTGGAATGAATAAAAATCAAGTAATTGTGGCGCAACGTTACTCTGATTGACTGTAGTGCATTTGCATAATTTACCTTCATTGTTTTATAAAGTAGATGTTTATTCTTTGAATCTATCTTCTACCTTGTTAAAAAAAAAAATTTACTCCAAATTTTGAATATCCAAGGTTTTTTCCCCCAAATATCTGTCCCCATTATGTATCACTTGCTCAATTTTCTATTGCAATATATTAATTTTGAAATGTTTCTTTCCTTATGCAGGTTGGTTCATGACCTTTTCGTACAGTGCTTAATTATCTAAAAATGGATAGTGTATCTTCAAGGCTAAAATAATGAGGATTTGAATCCTTAATTGAAAGATCTATGTGTCAGTTTCAGAAAATAATATTATCCAGTAACTGCAAGTGAAATTAGCCTTTTGAAGTTGGATACTTCAAAGTGGATCAATTTCAAATTTTAACAATTGCATTTCATACGTTCACTTTTATAACATTTTATTTATATTTCTTAAGCATTGTTTATAGACTTGCTTAAATTAATAATTATTAAGCAGTTTAATTTTTTTCTTAAGCATTGTTAATGCTACCAGAAAGAGTACTACGTCTGAAATTAGCACCATACTGAGTTGCACTTTGGCCAAGTAACTGAGCATGGTTTATCAATGGTAGCATTAAAAATCTGCCCGACATAAATAATATTATTTGTAGTTGAAATTCAATGTGTAATGTAATGTTGAAGCTTCATGTTTTCTAACTTTACCATATTTTGTGTTTACTTTTTGCTATTACTTAACTTGATCATATTTTGTGATTTACTTTTTATTTTTTAACTTTACCATATTTTGTACTTACTTCTAACTTTACCATAATTTGTTATTACTATTATTTGAAATTAACAGATAACAATTATAAACTTGTGTTGGCTTTAGATATCTTCCCTCCCCCCCTCCCAATGTGGATAGTATAAAACATAAGAAAATAAGACAAACCTACTTTTGTGTAGTAGGTACGAATCGCATTGAAGAAATAGTTCTAAAAACAAAAACTGTTCAGAAACTGGAAAAAAAAAATTTACAACATATTATATAAAAAAAAAAGCACTGGAGGTGTACCGCTTAAAAATTGCATAGAACATGTGTCAAGAATTTGTGAAATAGCGAGAAAGTGATTTCCGAGAAAACTAAGTAATAAAGTACTGACAAAAGCATTTCTACATTTGTTGTTGGGGAGTTCTCGCATGAAGTGAGGAAGAGAGAGGGCACTGCTCCTGAGTTATAGGGGCCTTTACTGGTAGGAGTTCAACCTCCGCCCCTTTTTTTGAACCAGCTCCCAGACTGTCACTTTTGGTGTTCAGCAGGAACAAAGCTTTTATGGCAAAGCTGGAACAAGGACATTTTTACATTTAATATTTCATTTTAAACATTTAATAATTTTAAAACGTACAAAATACAACTCTGCTCGTCATAGTTCAAAAGGTTCATCTTGTGGTGAACTGGTTCAAAATCGCTTTCCATTCTTGAAGATATCATTGTTGTTCTATGTGCTTGTGGAGTTTTATTTAACTTTTATCTATGAATTTCTGAATGTTTTTAAATTAGTTTTTCTGAAAAGTTTTGAAGCTATTTCTCATGATTTTATCCTTTATTCTTCTATAGGCAATGAAAGAGATGAAGAAGCTACGGACTAGAAGCTCTCCAATGCTTCTTAACTTTAAGTCCATATGCTTGTGTAATATGGCGTGACTAGGGGATATGATGAAGTAGGACATTTTGTGACAAGGGGAGCAGGTGGTCAAATATATTGAAAAAAAGTGTGTCATCATTTATGAATGTTTGCTTAAAATGTCCTTATTCTTTGTTTTCCCAAAATAGTATGAACCCTGTAATAATACATTGCTTTAAATGAAATAATCATTACATTTCGGAAAAACATTAATTTCATAAGCAGTATTAATTTCCATTAGCAGCTGTAGCAGAGTTGCTAAACACTCGGGTTTTTTTCAAATGAAGTATCTATAATTACTAAACTTTTGTATAACTATCCTCTGAAAAATTCTTTTAAATTGTAATAAAATGTAATTGTTATAAAATGTAATTTGAAATTTATGAAAAATACTTTTTAAATACAATCTTCTTTTTAAAGTTTTTATAAATCAGAACTTATTATTTTTGCTGCCTAGTTTCATTAAATCATACTTTTTTACAATGTGAAGAATTTAAGTGACATAATTAAAATATTATTGTTTCTACCATATATTATGCTTTGGTTTAATTTTGTATAATTTCATGTATAACCTATTAAAAAAACAAGTATGGTTTTATTTCATATTTAAATGGGGTGGGGGGATTTTTTTTAAGATTATAATTTTAATGCCACAAAGTACAAGGAGTTGGGAAACTTCTCTTAAAACTTAAACATTACGGTGGGCTGAAAAATCTAATGTATAATCACATTTTATAATAATTTCTGATAATCGGAGTCTGATGATTAATCAGAGTTAGTGCAGTCTCCAGTTCTGTTACTACGTTATGTAAATATTCTTAATTTTTAAATTGTAATTAGTATTGTATTTTGTAGCTACAATATATAATAAATTTCATGCATCAGGTGGTGTTGTAAGTTATATTAAGATTCTGTTTGATATAGGTGTGTATATCCCGTTTTTTCTTAAATGTGTCGGAATCTTAAAAAAATCAATTGTAAGTATCAAGAATTGTTCTCCAAATTAGTATACTAATTGAATGCAACTAACACATCTGAAAACAAAAGTCTTCATCTTTTCTTTTACTCATTTTTTTGTTAGAATTTAAATAATTTCTTAAATTTTAAAGAAATAAATTTTTAAATTGACATTTTATTGCATACTGGATTTTGAGGATGAAAATAATAAACATTTGTAAAGTCAGTGTTATCTTACATGAAAGAGTGTAGCTTTGAATTGATTAAGAAATACTAATTTTTTTATGTAGATTGGAAAAAAGGGGTTCAGTTATAAAAGTATTTTTAAAATATTTCTTCTGCATAATTAACCAAGTAACGGTAACATATTCGAAATAACTTGCTTTAATTATAATGTGTATAAACGTTTTATTCATTTATTTTTAATCTATAAATCATGTCAAAATATGGGAAGAAAACCTTTTATATATTATGTCCTTGTTCTATGGTAAAAGTTTCAGATTTGTAATTTGTTTTATAGGGTTGGCATGTTTTTGAATATCAGCTAAATTTTTGTTGTGCAGTTCTTTTTTTTTAAATTTTTATTTTAAGCGTCCTGTGACCCTGTAGAATTTACTTACCGTAAAATACCGAGCAAGCACTCCCCCACCCCCCGTTTCCCGCGAATTACCTTTAGGACAAAATACAGTAAAACCCTGTTATACGCCTCTCAGTATACCGCGGTGACTATCATGTAACCCGACGTTCAAATATCCTTTTCTCATTGCCATTTGAAAGTGATTCCTTATTTACCATTGTAAATAAAGCCAGCCCGAGCGCACAAATATTCTAGTCTAAGGAGCTCCCGTCCAGCCACCTACAGCGCTATCAACCTTTGTATTCCAGATTCTTTAGCATTCCGAAAAAGTAAACATATTCTCCAGTGTATGCAGGCTTAAAGCATTGTTTCTTTGAAAAGTGCGCTCCTCCACTTCCAAATCTAATTTTTTCTGAAGAACTGCTCCCCCTTCACAATCCCATGTTGATAACGTAAAGAGATTTCTTATCCCCTTTTTTCTCGGAGCAGAGTTTGTTTATAACCTATCGCTCGATAGACTGATTACACAGTTGAGATGTGTGCTTCTTGCACGGCAATTACAGTGAATAAAATGGCAGCAAAGAAGAAAAGAAAATTATACTATAGAAGAAAAGTTAAGAGTAATTGATAAAGTTAAATAATGCAACAAAAGGGAGTATTATTTCATGAACATGGTTCCGTAGTATAGTTTCAATATTCTGCGGTTATGGTATAACGCGGGTGCCAAACATGTGTTCCGACACCCGCGTTTTAACGGGGTTTTACTGTACCGATTATCTCCCCCCCCCCCGAACTTGGGTTGTCATTGAAATTATAGAGAAGGAACAGAAGAAATAATTAGCAAAAATCGCAGAAACGAACCTTCTTTTTTTTACAAAAATCGTGGTCGCAAAAGTGGACCATTCTCGAATATGAGTACGAAAATTGCTCAATTGCGATCTTGAATTCATTAATTTTATTTTCATTTTTTTAAAAACACTAATTCCAACTTTCATGCTGTGTTTAAGAGAACGCACTTTCAAAACGGCGCGAACCATCATCGTTAGGGTGCATATAGTCGGGCTAGAATTTTCAGTTTTGCAAGTTAGCAAAGCAATATCCGATCTAAAATAAAGAAGACAGAAAAAGAAAATTTAAAAAAAAATATTTGTGCACATTCAACTAACTAAAAAATCAAGGATGCGTCAGGCAAGGGGAATGAATGTTTTGCACCTGCCTCAGTCGCTTCAGCTGGCGTTATCTTTTCTTGCTATTGTTTATAATTATGATCTTTTCATTTATTATTACAGAGGAAAACATGTGAAAAGAGGTTCAATGCAGAGCTGTGTATTCAGAGCGATAGAAATTCGTTTGCCACTTTGATTTTTCTTTTCTTTTTTTTTTTTGTTTTTATTTTTGAGGAGGGGGGGGGGGAATCGATCGGAACGAATTTTGGCTAAACAAACAAGTAATAGATGAGTTTTACTGTGGTACTGCGTTCAATGAATCATGGATGGGTGCGGCGTATAAGGGATCATTCATAAATGATGTCACGCTTCGAGGGGGGGGGAGTTCGTGAAATTGTGACAGTGTGACAAGGGGAGGGGGTAACAAGAAGTGTGACATCATGCATTATGCAACACAACGTGATGCGTGACAAAGGGGGGGTGAGGGGGTCCGCTGAAGTGTGACATATTGTGACAATGGGGGGAAGGGGGTCAAATATATGGGAAAAAAGCGTGACGTCATTTATGAACGCCCCTAATCGGTACGGTTTTTTTTTGCTTATTCGGTGTTTTACGGTAATCATGAACATGCTTTTTCCCTAATTTATGGTTTTAATTCCCTTTTTTTTAATTTTCAAACGTGTTTTTTTGCTGTATACATGTTCCTATCAATTTATATGCTTATACTGTAATGCTCCATATGAGCTGAAAAAATGTTTACCACCATAATAAAAGTCAAATTTTATTATTATTGGTATTATTTTTTCTTTTAAATGTGTTATTATTAAAATTAATTGAACAATATTCTGAATGAATTAGTGAACAAAACTTAGACAAATTGATAGTTCATTGCTTGCAGGATTATGAGGGGAAAAAAATACTTTAAAAAAATGAATTGCTTTTATATGTCAACAAAATGCTTAATTTGAAATTATTGCTACCTTTTAAATTGTTTGGATAGTAAGAATGTAAAAGAAAATTGTGTTGGAAATTTTTGTTACAATTAACCTAAAATAAATAAATTTAAACGTATATAATATGGCATGCTTGTATAAGCACCATAGAAAAGTTCTTGTGTACAAAGAATTAAAATTGCTGATAGTAAAATATTTTTCAATATGATTTTTTTTAAGTCACCTTTAGAACATTTATTTAAAATTAATGATACATATTTCAACATTTAATGCAGCAACTCAAAAAATCGAAAATTTTCAGAAGTCTCAAATTACTAGAAATATCGAAGTGCCTCTTAAAAAAATAAATTCAAGATTTTATTTAAGGTTCCATGACGTGCTCAAATAACGAAATTTACTTGAAAGTATGTTAATACAACGAAATTGATTATGATGAATAACGAATCAAAATGACGAAATTTTTTCATTTTCGATGAAATTGAAATAAAAAGTGACGAAATTTAAAGACGCGTTAATACGGAATCGAAATGACGAAAATTTAGTCATTTTGACGAAATGTATTTCATCAAATGGACCAGAAGAAACAAGCGACTAAAATTTCGTTGTTTTTGACGAAATATGTTTCATCAAATAGATGACGAAACAAGTGACTAAAATTTCGTTGTTTTTGACGAAATGTGTTTCATCAAACATATGACGAAACAAGTGACTAAAATTTCGTTGTTTTTGACGAAACGTATATGACGAAATATTTTTTCGTTTTTGACGATGACGAAACAAATTTCGTCACTTTGACGAAATGTTTAATCGGAGCATTTTTCACGAAGCCATTTCGTCAAATACGACGAAAGTTTCGTGAAATTTGAGCATGCGTTTCTGAGAGTGTAGTTAGCAGCTAAACGGGTTTTAAGATATCTGAAGAAAACAATTAATTTTGGACTAATATTTAGAAAAACCAATGAATCTTTATTCGGGTATACTGATGCTGATTGGGGAAACTGTCCTAATGATCGTAAATCATATACAGGATATTGTTTTGTACTTAGTGGTAGTGCTATTTCATGGGAAAGTCGCAAACAGTGTACTGTGGCTCTCTCATCGACCGAAGCCGAATACATGGCTTTGTCGGATGGTTCAAAGGAATCGATGTATTTGTGTAAATTACTTAACGAACTATATGATGATCCTGTTGAAACTGTAAATATATTAACTGATAGTCAAGGTTCAATAAAATTAGCAGGAAACCCGGTGTTTCACAAAAGAACGAAACACATTGATGTAAGACATCATTTTGTAAGAGAAGCTCTGAAAAATGGACATATTGAAATAGATTTCGTACCTACCAATGACATGGGAGCGGATATACTAACGAAATCATTGCCCTCTGCAAAGCATTATAAATGCATGAAATTACTAGGGGTTGAAGATACAATGATGTTCTTCGGGTAAATGCGTCGACATTGAGGGGGGGTGTTGAGCTATGTTATTTATGTGTTCTATATAAATCAATGTCTTGCTATTCCCCTCATTAATAATGATTATGCAACAGTCGCCTGCAACGCCACCTTGCATGGTGCGCATGCGTTAATCAGAGCTCAAGAAAATGTGGAGCTGAGAACGTGTATGTTTTGTGTCTCTATTATATTTATGTCCTGTCCGTATCCGATATTAAAGGATTATTTTACATTATCTACTGTCTTAATTCTGCCTAGCTTACACACTCTGCTGATTTAGCCCAACAGTTTAGACATTTGGGAGCATTTGCGCAAGGTAGACAAGGACGAATCCATTCGAGTTTTAGGGAAGTTCATTTTGCAGGTGCGTCCCACGCAAATCAGAATATTTGCTTCTCAGTTTGTTAAAAGCAACCAAATTTATGAACTAGCATATCACATTCGCTCGGAAGAAATGAAGTATGCTAATCGAACTAAAATAAAAACAGAATACTGCGCATACCAGCAGTTTCTTCGTTGAACTTGAACGGATTTTTCTTCCCAGGCTTCCAGACAGAGGTCCTTTATTCGCCGGTATTCCTGTGAGATTGCAGAAAATTCCACAGGTTTAAGAAGGATCTTCTATGCGAGAGAAACTCCTATCACCTACGTCAGTAAACTATAAGCTGGGTAGCATATTGCGGGACTTTGAAAATGTAGTTTCTATGAAGAGACTGTAATCGTAGCTGTTGTCAAATAATGTGTTTAGTGGAATATTTTCTCAAAATTTTGACAGGTAACCCTTCTTGAAAATTTATTGGTGCAGTTTGTTAACTGTTGACGTTGTTTGGATTTCTTGATAAAATCCGATTTTGCGCTTTATCATATAATTTGATAAGCAGTTTTTTCTTTTAAAAGTGGAGATTAAAAATAATAGCATTACGAAAAGAGACTTTAGAAGATTGAAGACACATATTAAAAGAGAAATGTATCCAATAGAATTTTATTGAAAGAAGTTGGGTTCATTATCAAAAAAATAGATGTATAAGCAAGACGACAATCAACCTGAGGCAAACCTCTATAACACTAGATCTACCAGGCCGTTTCCAACCATTACTAAACTTTCATTTTATACAAAGGTGCTACTAATTATAATAACACTTTCAGTCACATTAACTTGCCCGTGTATTAAGAAAAGCCAATGCCATTGAAAGTCTCAATATAATTAGTAACAAAGTATGCAAAATGGAAGCTTCGAAACAGTCAAAATGACTGGTCTGGTAAATCTAATGTTAAATAATTTTTATCAATGAAAATTAACCTCAAAGTAACGTACACACGATGATACGGAAATGACTGGCTTTCGGCACACTTTGTGGCCCATATTTGATTTTCGCATCATTTGTTACGGCTGGTACAAGAGTATCGTGGAAGAAGGGGTGGTGGGAGATCCTGGTTCGAATAAATCAAATCAACGATAACCCTTTACCGTAGAATCGTACTCGATAAAAAATTATTCGGTTTTATCGTTATTTGGCTGTTTTTCAGATTCAGAAACTAGCATTAGCCTTTACAAATGAAGTTCAAGGCGTTGTACCTAAAAAACAAGTATGCTAGAAACAATGACTATGACACAAGATCCAAAATAAACGAAAAAAGCCTAAATGTATAAATGAAATTGCCATAAATTGTGAAATGAAAACATAACATTTCTCGAAAGAAAAGAAACTAAGGAGAAAAGACACATAATTAACGTTTGTTTGAAATGCTAAAGCCAACTCATTAGATTGAAATTAAAACCTCTGAGGATGATTTTATTTCTTGATAAAACAATTTTTATGTTTCATTTCTTACTCAAATATTAAGGAATCAATATTATTTCAATTAATATTTTTTTGGAACAGTAATAAGAAAACTGTAGAATTTCATCCATATATTATTTTAAGGGAATGAAATTTATAAGAACTGTAATATTTTGACAGTCATTTTAATCAGTGGAAACGAGCATATAAAACTATAAGAAGCATAACAGCTATGAAATGATCTCTAACGAAATGGATACTGATTTATGGGAAAACATGATCGTTTTTTTTTGTCTTTTTTCTTAGTTTCAAAGATTTTTTTTTTTTTTTGTTTTGAAAATCGCTTTAAAAAAGAAAATCAGTACTTTTGAGATCATATTTCAAATGCACGGAAATATTAAAATTGACATGCATAAATGATTTGTAAATACAAATATAGTACAAGAATGTTAACTACTTCAACAAATTAGGTAAAGGTGATCGTATGAGTTACGAAACTTTTATATCCATAATATTTCACGGCTTTAAGAATTCCGATCATTAGCCTTAGCAAGACGGAAAACTTTGAGCTACGGACGTCATAAAACGTGTCCATCAGTTTCGGTTGGCGAATTTTCGAGCGAAAGATTCGAGGTGTGATCTTGCGTGTTTATGTATGTGGGCGGAGCAATTTATGTTTGGACTGAATATTTAAAATGTGCCGTTTGAGCACTGAGTTTCAATCTTTTAGGTATGCAATAATGATGAAGATGTTAAAATTTTCTGCATATGAAATTCTTCATGTCTTGCTACATTAACAAAGAAAGTGTTACATAAATATTTTTTTATTTGAGAATACACATGTTGCAGCAAATATTTTTAAAGTGTTGAAAATTTTACACGATTATCAACAATATTTTTAAAATTGACATTTAATGCTTCTGGCTTTAAAACTACTGAACGTCGAATGAAGAAACGACGATTCAACTAATCGTCATATAAAATTTTAAATAGCTTTCTATTTCTATTTCAAATATTTTTCTATTAATTTTATGTTCATTTATATTCTTAATTATTGATACTATTTTTTGTTTTTCACAATTTTTTATTGCTACTAGGTTTTAATACTTTTAAAACTGCAAAATATTTATTGTTCAATAAAAAAAATGTCAATTATTTTCATTCTCACTTAAAAGCAAATCAAATATACATACTATGGCTGAGATTTAATGCGTTATAACAAAATATCAATCTAACAAAAATTTCTCAAATTACTTCCTATTAATTTAGTCGATTATTTGTGACAATTCCTTTTAATGTTACGCAAAAATAAGAGCATGCTACCAAATAATGATGAAAATGTCATCACATTTTTCTAGTGACTTGAATTTCTAATTTTTAGCTATTAAACAATTACAGCAGTTAAATTTCATTCATTTATCAAGTATTTGAAGAAAGAAAAATAATTCTTTTTTATTATATGTTTCTTCTTTTTTTTTTTTTTTGATCAAACTCAATTATTAATGACTATGTTTTTATCCCCCGGCATGATATTTATCTTTTTTTTATTTTACAAAATTTATTTAAGGGGATAAATCACCATTTTGAATGCAATAATTATCCCGCCAAACCTTGTTTTTTGACACATTTCGCAACATGTTGTTATAATTGCCACAATGATTTGTTTTAAATCATTGATGTATGTAAGATTTCTCCGGAATGCACAATCGTTAAGATAGCTCATGTGTAAATTACGAAATGATTTTTCAAATATTAAAATACATATACAAATAAATAAAGAAAATAAATGAAAAATACTATTTATTTAAATTATATGAGCAGGATCGAATTAAAAATTATTGCTGTTGAAGCAAATTTATATTTAGAAAGCTGGCTTTCACTTTTTGAAAACGAAACTAAAGATATCTGCGCTTTAAATAAATATAAGTTCAAGAAGTAAAGGTGATGGAAGTCGCTTAACATATATTAGAGATGCGGTGCAAAAGAAATTTAAAAAATCGAACGGGTATTGTTACAAATTGATCACTGTATATATCTGCTGCAAAACGTTTCATGTGTGAACAGTACACTTAAAATACAAGCAAAACATCGCAGAATGTCTTTTTTGGAGGGAATATCAGTATTTAAGAAAAAGGATCTCTGGTGACTCACATGGTATTTGACTTTTAAGAGGTTTTTTTAATATTGCAAACTGTACCGGGTTTTTAAAAATATTTACATTCATTATTTTCGAGATAAAATCTCTTTCTGCTCCTTTTAACGGCTGTAATGATTGAAAATCGTATACATAATAGAACATCACGCAGTTCGGAGCTTCTGGAAAGGTTTTGCTTAGATACTGTAATTCTTATAATGAATAATACGATATTAAATGCTTACCTGGTTAAGGTATAGTAACTCATGAAGGACAGTCTTAATATTAACTACACACCGTTTTTTTGCATCGATTTTCAACACATTCCTTCTTTGTGTATTACTACAGTCATGAACAGTCAGGCTATGACTGTACCATGGACTGGACTGTCCCATGGACAGGATAAATTTTTAGCCTATCTCCTCTTTTTCCTCTAGAATGCCGGTGATTTTGTATAAAAATCAATTACTCGCTTAAAATTAGGTACATTATTCTTCAATTTAGCTATATTTAGTCGCAAGTGAACTAATTTTGAGCTATAAAGAAAGTAAAAAACTACGCACAAATTTTAACAAAAATCTATAAACAGAACAACGGCATGAATGCTCTTTGCTTTAAACACATTATATAGCACTGACATGTTTATGAGGTTAATAGCACCTCAGAATAAATAAATGAATAAAAATAAATGAAAAAAATACTAAAATTCATAATTAAAATGAAATAAAAACTACGCAAATAAATTAATAGGATAGAGCAAAACAAAATAACGCTTATTTATTTTTCCTCTCTTAAGCATTTCTGTCGAATTAAATATACATTATTTCTTATTTGAATGAAAGGGAATATTTTATTTCTAAAGTACTTGCACTACTGAATGTAGCTTCACGAATTTATTATTTTTTTATTATCTTATCACATATACTTAAAAATGTCACGGGCTTAGGCAATAGTCAACAAACGAGCAATAAAATATTGTTAATGTTACCGTAAGAAATAAATACGTACAAACTTCAAGTAAAATCCTTTGCGCAGGCAGTAAATTCCAGATTTAAATATAAAGTTGTCTAGAACATTCCCTTATATTTATCCCTAGAGTTTTATAATGGTAGTAAAATAGTGTTCTTCGCATTTCCTCTACTAATATTTTTTCACTTTGAGAAATCGCAGTTGCCGACTAAGAAATGTTGGATGAAATTATTTTTAACAAGAACATACAAATATAAATCTCTCTTCATTTATTATTTTTTTGTGTAATATTTTTGTAATTCGAATGCAGTGATAACCCAAAATATTCAAAGCTTGAGAAATATACAAATATTTTCCGGTTAGTAGTTTTCTCCAGTCTCGTAATATGTTTTTGTTCTAACGAATTATTTTACCTCGACATATTTTAATCACGAAATATGTTGCACAAAATCTGTACGAACAAGTTTTTCCCTAGCATAGATTAATGATTTTTTTAATGTGTTTACTGTTTATTATTTATAAAAAGAAGTATTCATGAACCAAAACGTATGAAAATATATTTTCTCACTTGGGTATTTCTATTTTTTTTTCTCTTAATGCACATTTTTATTTTATCAGAAATGTACATACCCCATATATAAATATATTTTTTTACTCACATTTTTCCTTTTTCACACATTTTATAATATGTTCTTAGTCAAGTTGTTTTTAACAACAGCAATTGTATGGAAAGAATGAAATTCCATGAAACGGTCCAATGTTTTACCCTGTGTACGTTTGTGCTTCTCATTTAGCTCTTTCTCACAAAGACTATAAGAGAAAGCTTCCCTCCTAATGGTTATATTTCAATCATATAAGCAAGATAAGCTACATTATTTAATAACAATTAAAAGAAACACATTATAATTCCCGGGTTTACATTTATAACTCAGAAGACCCGTGGATTAGCGTTTCCCATTCAGGGTTGTCTTCCAGGGTCGTTGGAACTTGGAGACTCCACGAAGCATTGTTAATCGATTCAGAAGAAATCAAGAGTTTTGATTTTACTTCGCCTGTCATTAAGGTGCAAAGCAAAATTGCTGTCAACTTTATTGGGAAAAACAATGAGTTGTGTTATTTTTAATACACATTTTGATATTTATAATAACTGTGGAAACATTTCGGCAGTCACTTGTCAATATATAAAGTTTTCCGTTAAGTGATTGCAGGACAATAAAAATACAATATCGTTTCTTAATGTTTTTTTAGTGTAAAATATTTTTGTAAAAATTCCGAATTATCACTCGGTGATAAGGGGCATGGGCTATCTGTTCCCCCTTGTTGCGCCACTGCAGTATCATGTACAGTTCCGAACCCCAAATTCGGCACGCTGGACAGCGCTGTTAAGGCCGAATTTTGGAACAAGACCAAAAATGGCGGCTTCCCGGAAGTATTTACACTAACACGCTACTTCATAAGAAAAATTGCAATGTCTTCTTAACTTATAGACAAAAAAAGTGAATTTTTTTGTTGCTTAATCGGAGAAAGGGCGCTTTCAATTGATGGGAAATCGGCAATCGAGCTGACCACGTGCAACGAAATGAAATTCCGCAAACGAAACTCCGGACGCTTGCCGGTTTGGACATTGAAAACCATTTTATAAGTTAGAAAAAAAGTACCGAACTTTAAGGAACTGTAACGCATTTGCTATTCATGCTACAAAAAAGTTGTAATGATGAAAGTTGTAGGAAATTTTATCGTCTAAAAATTTTATATTAAAATATTTTCTCTAAATTCCATCATGTCTGAGATATTTCGAAAAAACAACAAAAAGGGCCAAATTTTTGTGGTTTTTCGGCCACCAAAAATTTTCCCGGGATCTTTCATGTTGGATAAATCAGTTTTTTCATGTTGGCCCCAATATGCACCAGTTAAAAAAATAAAATCTTCTACTCCACCTTTTGCAAGGCAAAATGTATATATTGACTGGACTACATGTGCTGTGGGCTCTCAAGAATCGCATTATTTTCTGCAAAAAAAGAGAAAAAATCCCTCCTAAGTATTCGAAGGATAAATTTGAAATTATTATTACAAAACGCTTCTTAGATGTCTTGTTTTCTTTATTAGGAAAAAGAGCAAAACAAGTTCTTTGATTACTAGCGTTTCTTTCAGAAACAATTTATATTTTGATTAAGTTACTTCAGTGTTTTTCTCTAAATTTTCCCTACTAACTTATTTTAAATTTCGTTGCAATACAATTTTTTAACATGGAGACTGATGGGGTGAGTTTTACCTTTCTTTAACCTTCTGTCATGTACAAGCTTTTTCAGAAAAATATATAAAATTAAATAAGAAGATGAAAGAAAGCTATCTATTCCGTAAAAAAATTAAATTTCGAAAGTCGATGAATAGTTTAAAATAAAAGAATTAAAAGAGGCTTATGAGATGAAAGAAATGTTTGTTTGTATATCAGTTGCTGGAATATAACGCCCAACTTTTTTGAATAGTTGATATAGAATAAATTCGTCTGCATTTTCATAAAAGTTATATTTGTAACTTAAAACAATTTTTTTTTCTGTTCATTGTTATAACATTTAAAAAGTTATATTTGAACTAATTTAGATTTTAAGCCTCCTGAGAGAGAGGTTCAGGCGATTTTTAACTTTCCTTTTTTATTTATAATTAATAATTAGTTATAATTAATAGTTATTTATAATATATATATATATATATATAAGCATGTGTGGTTGATGTATGTATTATAGAAAGATAATTAAATTAGCATCAAAATACAAGAAAATAAGCAGAAAATTCTCTAGTCTTGGAACAACAATTTTACCTGTAAACGGACGTTTTGCATTTATCTCAAACATAGAGCTTGCATGAAGAAGAAGTAGTGGAATTATTTCGGAAGTATTCCGGAGTTAGAAAACTATTTAGAACTTCTAGGGAGCAATTCTTCTCCACCATGGTGAAATATAAAAATGAGCGTAATTAATTTTCTATTTTTTTTTTCACGGAAAAACTTCAGTCACTCGCATAGTCACAGCATAAAAAGCGTATTATTCCATCATTCTTCACAATTAAATTGATAGAAAAGGGTTGGGAGTTATTTTCCAAGTATGAAGGGTAGTACCGAGCCAGAGCTTGTCTCGTATGAAATAACATTTTGGGAATACCTTTGTAATAATAATATATCATTTATTATTAACCTATATATAAAAATATTTCGGGGGGAATTACAACAGTTTAGTCAGAGAGCGTGTATGCTAATTCCGGCTAATAAAGGTTAATAAATACAGTACATCGGCGGCCATAGTGGAACATGAAATTTTAAATGCGTACAAATTATTGATTAAAAATTTGAATTTAATGCCTTTTTAGCCACAATACTTTTCTCCACCAGACCCCTACCTGTTAGCCGAGGCCTTAGGCTTGTTTGCAGACGAGGCAAGGCAGTGGGGTCCACCGATTCTACATGCACGCATCCCCAATTATACATGGTTGGTCTTCAGCGGGTACCGAACGTGCGACCTTCCAGGTGGAAGTCCGACGCTCTAACCACTAGGCTACCACGGCTTCGTTTGCCGCAATACTGGGGTGCAGATTATTTATATAGCTGATGCGTACTGGCGTAATGTTTGGTAGATGCAAGAGTGGAAAATCTTTAAATTTGCGAATTTGGAAAAAAAAATTGTAAACTTTGATCAAACGCAATTAATTTAGACCACGAAAATCAAGCAATAATCATAACATTCCATAGTTTTTTTAAGTAGCATACTTGCAGTAATCGAAATGTATTAAAATGAGCACAATTTAAAACCTTGATTTTCTCCAGTGCGGTTTTTTGAGATGTGCCACTATTGTCGCTGGTAATCGATAGGTTGATTTTGCCTAAATTCGTTGGCAGCTGAAGTTCCCAAGATCTCGCCCCCACCCTCTTGTATAAGCCTTATATGCTTAGTACGTATGCTGTAATTTTGCCAGGCATTAGAGTTTCAGATTTGAATGTGAACAATATTTACATTTTTAGCTGCGTTTTGTTCTTGTTGTCACACCTGGGTTTTCTGCCATATTTGTTACATTTTAGAGATAGATAGTAGCTAATTATTTATATATGGGGTATAACGTAGCAAACTTGTGACATTGTTCTTTAAGCTGCATTTTTTTTGTGTATGGAAAACAAATGCGTCCATCTTGTATAATAACTGTAGAAATGTTCTTTATCTGATCACCTAGAAAATACGCTACAAAAAAGAACAAATACAAGTTCTGAGCAGCGACAATTTCAGTGTGAATGAAAAAAAAATAATAAAAATAATTTAAAACTAATATTATAAAAACGTAACGCTTCAACTGGGTCGAGCTCCAGCTCATCAGAAACCGTTGATAGAAAGGGGTAAAGAAATTGAAAATTTTTGGCGTAATTAATAGTAAGATCCTAAAGCCAGACAAGTTAATCAGTGAACTTGTCTGGCAAGGTTACATTATTAAAATTAGACGTAACTGAAACAAAATAAGAGAAATACATATTGCATGTATAAGAATATAGGGAAAACTTAGCACTTTTAACCCCATAGTATTTTTTTTTTGCTATCTTCGGAACTAAATTAAAGAAATCTTACAAATATTACTGAACATTAGGAAAAATAACAACGTTATATCATTCTAGGGTAAGTTTCACTTACTAATAAATTTAAAAATACGGAAAAACCTGGAGAGATGGTGCACTTCAGTTTTTTCTGGGGGGGGGGGGGGGGGGGAGTGCACCGCAATTTCAGGTAGTTGTACAGTCACAACATCGTAGTGTCTACTCGCATTCCTTAATTTTCCCCTGAAAGTGTATAGTAGAGCTTCGTTTTTATTACGTGCTTTCCAAATGTAAAGGCTTGAGTTTTCATTAATGAACCTCTGATTTTCATTGTGATAAGAGTACTGCAAGATACTTTTTAAGCAAACGCTTTTTCTGCTATTTTGCCGATTTTCTTGCAATTATTATTTATATAATATACTTGTTATCGAAATTCATCTCCTATGCGTGTGAACCACCCATGTGCGCAATCTCACCCTTCTTGTAAGGAGAAATGCAACAAATAGCTGTCTTGACTTTATTCCTGCTGTCGTTTCAAATTACACCATAACAAGGAAATAGTGATGCAAATGTGTGCAGAAGGAATATAGTTTTCTGCAAAAAAAAAAAATCATGTTTTCCAACTATGTTCCATCTCTGCCGGTTTTAGCTTATATGATTCGTAATGATGTAATAAAATCTATAATTATATACAAAGAAGAGTTGTGTGTCGATTATAAATACCTTATTTCTATTGTTAAACTGCTGTTAATTATCATGATAGGGTCAATTGCAAAGTAACATCGAAACTGAGTGTACATGTTCTATAACTTTCGATTGGTTTAAGATAAAGTAGCAAAACTCTGTATCCAATTGAAATAAATTTAATGCTCTACATTTTCGTCTGCGAGAATTTTTCAGAGAAACAATCGTGGGAGGCAATAGAAGCAAATGCTTGACAAATAGAATGAGGTAAAAAGGGTTTTTTTCCGAAAATTATCGATTTTAAATGACCTATCTCGAAAAGGTTGGAAATCAGACAAATATATGTGGAAAAAATTTTACAGGAAATTTAAATAGCTTTCATGTTTATTTAAAACATATTTTTTCTAGAGTCCTTTTTCCGAGATATAAATAAAAAAACCCAAAAAGTGGCCCTGCCACCTTAAGCTCACCTCCCAGGGGCGGGGACTTTTAGTATGTTTGCCAACTAACTAGCAAAGTTCGGATATCAAAAATTCTCGCATGTACCATGCACTCTACAATGTGTTACTAATAATGATTAATACATAGACTGTTAAAAACCAAAACCCTTCTATTTAGCTCTACCGCAGTCAGGTAAATGATTCTTTTTATGTCTTTTATTTCATATTATATCTGCTTATAATTAAACCTTTGAAATAAGTAACGCTAAACCTTGATTTAGTATCGTTCAATTTTAAAGAAATAAATTAAAGATAATTTTATTCAGTTTACAGAGTATTAAATGGCAGTTACAAGCTTCTTTTATGTTGGAGTAAGGGAATTCTAGCTTCTGCTTGAAATGTTCGTCTGTTTATGGATCAAATGAATGAAGCTGCTCAAAAAATTTTAGGGTTTTTGAATCGTTTTTTTCTTACTGCTACTGGTTTTGTAAATAAATAAAAACTTTACATTTTGCTCGTAGGCACTAATATCTAGTGATTTTTTATAAACTATCCAAAATTTTTAATATGATTATTTCAGAAAAAAATTCCTCAGCACTTTGCCCTCCCCCCCCCCCCAAGAAAAACAAAACAAAACAAAACAAAAAAAAAACATTTGTCCTACGGGGGTTCGGTCAATTTTTTTTTGATTGCTCAAAGCATAGGATGTGCAACTGAAGAAAATCTTCTGTGTCGGGAGGTGTCAGAAAACAGGTTATCAGAAAAAAAAATCTCTCATAAACGTAGAGCTTCTGTAAAACTTATTAGAAGATGTAAGATAAACACTGCTGGCACACACACTTACCTCTTTCAAACATCTCATTTTTTAAAATTTTCAAAATTTAATTCGGTCTATTTAATTTTCATTATTAAAAAAAATCATTGGGAAAATTACTTCGAAAAATGTCTCGGAGAGAGACGAATGAAAGTTAAAAAGTGGTGAATAGGCAAATAAAAATTGCTTGGTAGTAATTAGTGTAGAAATAAACGTAAAAAAAACCTTCTGTAACTAAAAAAACCGTTTGTGTAAGAAAAGTATATGCACTAAGAGTCAAGTAAATGCGAACAATGTAGTTAGAGACAAAAGAGTAAGTGCGAAGTGAGGCAATAAAGCTACTGGATTTAATTGCCAATCCAGCGTAATTTTACGTTGCGTAATTTTACGTTTTATAGTTGAGGCAGTAAAGTTTGTCTTTGACTAAAGCTCTGAGCCTCGCTTTTGTGAAAATTATAGCTTTGCATTTATCTCTTTGATGTATAATTTATAAAACTAGGTGTTTGTTTCAATTTGAACAAAATTTGATGGCTTAAGGGGGGAAATCCGTGTAAAGGTCTCAAAAAATTAATTTTTTTTCTTCATAAATTGATTCTACAACTATTCAATAATATACCCTGAAAATTCCAAAGCAAAATTATAAGTCGTTTAAAAGCATTTGAGCGAGCGCCCCTTTTGGAGCAGTTGAGCAGGAGTCCCTAATGAATGACCTGAAGGGTATTAGAGAACGTTAGCAGATGTCCTTTTATATTTTTTAACAATTGAGGCCTCGGATAGAAATTTCTATAAGTATTGGTATCTATAAGTATAAAAAAGATTGATTCATTACTGCCTTAAATTTACCTTCAATACCACTCTTTTTTTTCAAATGCGTTTTTCTCGAAACTACTTTTTTCGAATTTGTGTACACTCTAGCTCGCAGAGTTTTTGATCAATCCTTATCAAATTTAGCACACATTTTCTTTATATACACACGCTTTAGTTAAACTAGAATCATAAACATATCTTTATTTTTACTTTTTTACTGTTAAAAAAAGAACAAAAAAAAAAAAAAAAAAAAAACGCTTAAAAATCGTACTTAATTTTCCCATTCTAAAAAAAAAAAAAAAAATAGAAATTTTCAATTTTTTATGATGATTTTAGTTCAAGTAAAAGAGACACTTATAAAAAGAGTTGATTTCAGATAAAAATTGTGACCTCCAGGATGTGCGCAAACTGCCGACCCGTGTGGCGACTTACAGTGTGCAGCAGCCGATATCTCTGAGATTTTTCAAGAAAAATATTTGGAAATTTCAGTAAATTTTTTTCAATATATCTATAAAATAACCTCAAAATCTCAATGAAATATATTTGTTCTTTATGCGTTAAAAAAATTCATGAAAATTGCTTTTAATACGCCGTTTTACACATATTTCCCCCCTTAACGCAGGAGTGCCCCAACTTAAAGATAATAATGTTGTGCTGGCTATTTATTGCATTCATGAAATTATTGGAAGTATCTTGATCATATCCGTATACATATTTTTCATATCTTTTATATTTATTCTACTGAAAGTAGAAAAAAGGGAGCTAATCTCACATTTGATAATGTGAGGGAATTTGTGTGATATTCGGGAAGACAGATAAAACGAATATCGCTTGCCTTAAAAGCCAGAAATATGTCATTTAAATGTCACCATATATTGTACTAATAACCATGTATTATACACATAACGGGAAATGCCAAATAGCTTAAATTATTTCCTAGGCAAAATGCTCACAAGAACGCTTATTTCTTCAGTAACTAAGAAATGTTTCTCTTTCTACTTTTTTTTGGAGATGGTTTATATTCAGCATAGAAAGTTTGACATTTGAGCATATATGTAGTAGAAATATAATTTCACGTTAAATTAAAGCACAAATGAGCATTAAAACGCATTTGGATGTTTTGCATCTAGAAGCTCCCTGTCGCATTGAAAAAGGGATTCCAAGCAATCCCGAAACATATGTCTGCGTTTTAATGCTCATTTGTGCTTTAATTTAACGTGAAATTATATTTCTATTACTTTGCACAAAGTTAAATTATTATCATATATGTAGTGTTTTTTTCTCCCCCCCCCCCCAAAAGAAAGAAAAAAAAAAGAGTCTATTTTACAATAAAAATATAAATCAATAAATCAAATCTTACTCATTCTTTTTTCACCAAGTAAATATAGCTAAATCGCTAAATCATTCCATATAATTAGAAAACTATTATTGTAATTTTAAGCAAACTCTTAAAAATGCATGTAGGAAGTAAATAAAATAAAGCCCTGAAAATTTTCAAAATGGCGTAATATCCTCAGAAATGGTGTTTAAGAAAACTCCTCGTAAATGCATGTAAATATTATGCATCTTCGATTTTAAAATGCTTGACAACGCCTTTCTGCGGGACAGAGGAATTCCGGAACAAAACGCAAAACCGTCCCTAGCACGGTATTAGAATATCTAAATGGTCAGGCATTTATTCGGAGCTCTGGTGAATTGCCCAGGGACTATATTTATTCTAGCGTGAGCTAGTCTCCGCAAAACCCTAGAGCATTTGGTTGCATAAGCTATCTATTGAATCTGGAAAGCGAAAAGCGTAGTTGACCGAGAATTTGTTTGGACTTTGCATTTATCGCTCTGTAGTGTCAGCTCTAGTGAAAATTTCTTGTGTATATTTGATCCGAAATATTTTGACACACGTGAGTGAATTCTTCGCACATAATAAGAGTGTTTTGAAGTAATCGGATTTATATAGTAAAACAAATAAATACCAGCATTAGGTAAGACATTTTGAATGGAAATTCGATGAAACGTTTTTTAAACGCAGGGAGGAATGAAGTGGAGTCGGGGGGGGGGGGGGTCTGCTTTCGGCTGTAGAACTTCGTTGATTCTTTGTTTATAGGTAGTACTATCGAATTTGAAATGCTAATAATTAAATTTAAAAAGCGCAGCTAACTCATCTAATACTTTTATATTTTAGCGTCCTATAACTTATTTATTTGAAGTAAGCATAACTCCCAAAAATTTTCCTTTAACTATTTCTAAATTGAAAATGTAAGATAAACTAAAAAATAGCATTTAATTGGTTTTATTTTACTATGATAACTAATGGGTACGGTAAGAAAAAATAAGATCAATACTAACATTAAAACACTTAAGACAATTTTACGTGCGATATATCTTTAAATTTATATTTTACTTCCTTATAAATTATGTATTGTCTTAGACTGATGGCCTTAAAAACCTCCAGAATAATATGAGAGTTAATAACATCACCATCCCGTTGATGTCATTCATAAAAATTTTCCACTTCAGCTGAAGTATAGAATTGTTATCAGTAAGCACAGATTATAACTGATCTTCAAATGAAATTTCTAGAGTCTTTGAGAGTAATAATTTTTCTTTTTCAAATAGCAAAAGCATAGAAGAGTGTACTCTCTTCAAAGTATCATTTGATTTCAAAACCTTATATTACATTCTGAGCTAAAACAGCCTCAAGCTTTATAGAAAATCGTAAAACTTTTATGGCATTAATATCTATTCCTTGATTTTACTATTTCCTCTACGCCAAAGATGCTTTGCATCAGTTCCCGTTATTGAAAGTAAAGCAGTAAAATGCGATCTCAATTACCAGATGAAGAAGAGATGCTTCCGCAGTTTTATCATGGCATACGGTTCTTTATTCATCGCGCAGATGAGCTGGTAATCTTTATAGTTTAACAAGAAAGTTCCCTTGGTAAATGGAGTTTAAGTAGGCAGGGTTTCATACCTGCAGGAAAAGCTACCAAAAACTCTGGATATTTATTTATTGCTGCTTAAACGAATTAAAATATATTTACGCAATAAGAGATAAATCATAAAATACTGAAATGTTTACATATAAAGCTATGTGTAAGAAAATTACATATGTGTTACATTCACCGTTTTTTTGGGTTCAGACTCGCGAAAGTAAAAGTATGTGAGAAATTGAAGATTTGATCACCAAAAAATAGATAACTATTACTGTCTTGAAGCACACATTGTTTTAAGCCTATTCATAAAACTACCTTTAAACTGCAATAACAAATAGTTCAAACATTTAAACTGTAATAAATTTAATAAAAACGATTCATTGAAGTGATCGTAATAGACGTCAATGATAAATGTACTGCTTGAAAACCTTTCAGGGATAGTGTTAAGATGAACTAGAATTTGGTGGTAATTCGAAGATAATACAAAAGCAAAATATGAAGAGGTAAAAAAATGCGAGGGGTTTGATTAAAATTATGCGTTAAGATGAAGGAATTTTGAGTTAACCTCATTCATTTAAGTAATTTCAATATAAATCAGTGCCAGGCATAATGAGGGAACACAGTTCAGGTATAGTTGTCAGGAGGACTAGAATTTTACGACAATTCGAAGATAATACATACACAAGATATGAAGGAAGCAAGTATAAAAAATATACATTGCAAAGGAGATTGATTGAAACTATGCGTTACGCTGAATGAGCTTCTAGTTAGTAAAATGGAAACGGTAATAATAATCCGTTCAATTGCATTTACAACACATTTACTTTTCTTAATTCTGTGGATGCTAATTTCTACGTCTGTACTGTGATAAATATCCCTATCATGCTATAGTTTCAGGAATAATGATACACAAAGCATTTTAACAAATCTACAATGGATTTCGTTTTTGAACTCTAAAAATGTAACTTATTTAACTCTACACTGCGCTGTGTTGTTTTTAAATAACACCTCTATTTTTCGCTCACTAAGCTCTTGTTTTGTATTATTTTTAACATGTGGCGCATTCTTTCGTTTTCTTTTGTATGTAAAATCATATTAGTTAATATAGTTTTCCCTAGATCTTGTAAACTGAGCTAAAGGTTCATCTTTTTTCACAAAATATTAAGACATGTTGATTTTGAAAAAAACAGCAACTTAATTTTTTCCCTACAAATTTTAAACAACAATTTTATTTAAAGAAATAGTCTTTAATTGCTTACATACTTTTAAAATAAAGCAAATATAAGTTTTCCGAAACATTTAGGGAAAAATACATATTAGGTCGCTGTTTTTACTTGTCGTTTTAAAACAACACCGCGCATTCGGGGGTAATTTTTATGCTCCTGCATTATTAGCAGTATAAACAAGAACAGGTGTCACTAGTTGTTCTATTTCACTTTATTTAGTATCTTTTGGAAGATTATTGCTATAAATATATAACAAATTAGCGTAAAGTGGTTGATTAAATTATTATTTAGGAATTTTGTTAAAAATCAATTCACGCTCAACCAAAGAAGAAACGAACATTATTGTACAGACCCCCTACAAGTGTTAGGTTTCTTGTTTAAAATCTTTTAGTGAAATTATTAAACTTTACTGGTAATTATAGTAAAAATTTGCTCATGTAACTAATAATTATTAGTTATTATTTATAAATTTTTAAATTTATAAATAATAATACAATGAATTATTTTAATAAATTTTACTATTTTATTGCTATTTTATGATTATAATGCATACCTATTTATTATTGATTTTGTTCATTTATTAAAATGATTATATAAAACATTTATTATTGTTACCATTAAATTAGCAGTGTTGTTTTTAAACAACATGTCGCATTTTATCGAATTCTATTTTTACGAATTAAATAAGAATTTTTTTAGTATTTTTCCACTTATAACTAGCACAAACAAACACACAAAAAATATTTTAGAAAGAAAAATAAATGCGCAGTGTAGGGTTAACTTATTTTCACAGCTCTCTACATAATTTTTATCACTTTAATTTATATGTTTCCATTATTTATGTCTCTCTGTTCAAAAGGTTATTTTTTAAGTAAAAGAATAATTTACCGTAAATGACAAAAGCTTTTTGCTTCAATTCCCATGAAAAGCAGTATTAATGAGGATGCGACAATTTCTCTTAAATGGATAACCTCACTCACTGTATGCAAAAATGCCATTTTTTCAGAAACATCGGAAACAAAGGGAGAATCCAGCTTGTTTCCTCCCAGATAAATTTTAGAAATAGCTCCATTCAAGAAATGATTCTCTTAGAAATGAATGGTCAGATGTTTTACTGGAAATTACTTGGATTGTGTTCCACTCACGTACTAAGCAGTAAAGTAGATGTAGGCTTATTTGTATGAGCTCTTGACGTCTATAAATGGATTTGGCTCTAAGTACTAAGAGGAGTATTCTTTACTTGTTGCATAAGAATGCATCTCTTGGGGAAAGGAGTACGAGGAGCATTGATGATAAACACCATTAAATTTTTTTTCGTCCTTTATACAAGACCCTTTTCTTCCCCAAAATGCAACATTTTCTGATAAAAAAAAGGGAGATTGTTTCTAGCTTTGTACCTTAAGCAGTAAGTTACAATGAGCCAATACTGTTCATAGCAGTTAAATGTTTATTTGTGCATTATAATTCATTCAAAAGTAATGATAAGTATCACAGAATTCTCAATTTAAAAATAGAAGAGCAACGAAATTACACAGGGTGGGGCAGAAGTAATGACGCGGTTTTGAGGCGGTATTTAAAAGAAAACTAATCCAATTTGAGACTTAAAACTCTTTTTGTTTTGATCTGCATATAATCCCATTTTCTTACGTTAAGTTTTGAATACTACTTCAGCAAGATGGCGACCTTCAGCAGTTTTTTGTGGGGTTATTTGAAGGAGAGTGTTTGGAAACATGACCCCATACTTTAGAAGAGCTGAAAGACCGAATTATAGGGGAAATATCCACCATACCCCTTGAAATGTGCAGAAAAGTTTCCCAAACCCCAGAAATGAACTGCATTAGTGTATTGGTGCTGAAGGCCACCCTCTTGCTGAAGTGGTATTCAAAACTTAATGTAAAAAATAGGATTATAAACAGATCAAAATAAAAAAAAGTTTCAAGTCTCAAATTGTATTAATTTTTTATACCCGGTCAAAATCAGGTCCTTACTTCTGCCCCACCTTTTACAATGGTAAATGTCAGTTACACAGCAAAATAAAACTTGTATAACCTAATAACGGGTTAAACAGTTTGTTCTAACATAATACAAAACCTTATCAAAATAAACATATGAGCTCTTGTAGCTACACTGTAAAAAAAAAAAAAAAAAACAGTTCAACGTTGCACCATAAATATGGCGAAAGCTTAAAGGTTGCTAATGATTGAATGGTTCAATCAGAAGTGCGAAATCTAAAGTTACGCCTGTAACCATAATTTCGGTTCAACCTTGAATCAAAAAGACGAACCCGGCACACGGCCGGAAACAGATTGCCGCCATCTTGTCAAGCTGTGACTTGAAGCATTTAATTTTCACAACAGTAAAAATTAAGTAAACTTCGATGTATATATCTAATTTTTTGTTTGACATTTCTTGTTTTCTGTGTTTGTATGTCTTAATACGCACAAAATAGATTGTAAACCCTATATCAAAAATGTTATTATCATATACCGATCCTGTCACCTTTAGTGTTAAATTGACTAATTAACTTTATTCAAAATTTTAAACCTGTGTATATTTATTTAATTTTGCTTCAACATTAAACTATTTTTTTTTACCTGATTTATCATTCACCCCCATACAATTTACTTTTGGTTCCCCTGACCTACATTTAAAGTTGTAACGTTGACCTTGTTTACATTTTAAAAATTGCATCTATTATCGGGATTTTTACTCTAAATCTTTTTTTTTTTTTTTTTTTTCATTTTTATTTCCAAGAATACTTTTTTACGCCGTTACCTTTCTAGCAGCACCTCTTAATTTTTATTTAATTGCCTGTTGCTGTCTTTTTAAAATTTATTGAACTTATTTGTTGTTCGACACATTTTGCACAATTTTACCCGTAGTTTTTATCAAAGGCTTAGCCGGTGGAGGGGGCGGGGGGCGAAGGTTCGAACCCATCTCCACTCCCGTAATTTTTTGAAGTTTCACATGCTATAAATGACAATTTGAATATTCTGATAAAAAAACCTCATTTTTATAAAATTCAGTTCTTCTGTTTATTTCCGATCCCGTAGCTGAAGGGGTGAAAATTTCTAAAATTTTGCATGCTATAAATGAAAATTTAAAAATTAGTGAGTAAAAGATAGTCTGATAAGAAAACACTCATTTATATAAATGTAGTTAGTTGAATTTTGATTCCAAGGCCACAGCCAGGAAGTTGGGGGGGGGGGGGGGGGGAGGAGAATCCCTCCCGCCCTGAAATTTTTACATGCTCTGAAGGATAATTTGAAAATCAAAAATATTTTGAAGAAAAAAAACACTTTGATCAACTTGATCTCCGCTCCCCCCCCCCCCCCGAAAACCGATCCAGGTTGTGGCTTTGATCTGTAATGATTCTTACCTCCTAATCATTCGAACTAACTATTTCACCAAGAGCAGGTAAAACCAGTTTTGTATTCAAAACATGTCTACTGTAGAAATTTTTTGAGAAATTGGGTCAATTTTGCGTGATTTTCGAAATAGCAGTTTCGTTGCCTTTAACGTTAAATTAACTTTTTTCCAAAATTTTCAACCTGTGCATGTTTACTTGATTTTGCTTCTTACGGGATTTAATACTCCCCCCCCCCCCCCATGTATTTTACATTTTGCTCCGGCTCTACACCTACAGTTGTAACAATGACTTGTTTACGTACTGAAAATTGAATGTTTTCTTATTACATTTATTGCAACATTATTTTTTCTCTCGTTACTTCCAAACCACTTTTTCGAGCTGTTACCTTTCTCTTTTCTGCTCTTTACATTTATATTTTTTAATTAACTACTACCAGCAGTGGATTTTAGACTACTTTTTACTTCCTGGTGTTCTCTCAAGGAATTATTCCTGGATATGACCCTGACTACTGTTGTATTTTCAAAATAATTAAACTTCCATTTTTCGACCACGACTGCCATTTTACAGAATTTTCACACATAATTCCTTATAAAATTTCGTCCATCATTCTAACAAAATTAAACAAATGAACCTATTTCAATAATAGAGTTTTAGAAATTAGGGAAAAGTTGCAGTCGGAGATTTCAGATCTCCAAATGCAAAATAAATGTTTTATCAACAAAAACGGAATTGCACTACCGTGGCCACCAAGAATCTGGGAGGCCTGCCGGCTCCACTTTCCCCTACTGCATGAGTCATAGCAAGTAGTTGGAAGTTCGAAGCGACGAGAGACGAGAGATAGCGTCGGAGCTCTGTGGAAAGCGTTCTGTGTAAACGTGTTGACCTTCCTCGAAATATCTCACATGTGCGATAGAATATAATAATAATTATGAGTGCAAATACGATGTGGGAATCATAAATCGTAGAATGAAACAGAAGACACAAGCTCATTATACTTGAAAGGTAAGTTTATTTACGTATATTTCATTAAAATATGGAATTTTTGTTAGTGTTAGGCCTATGTATATATGTGTTAAGCAATGATCGCTATTCTCAAAAGTATTTTTAAAAACATTGAATGACGAATGCAAAACTGATTTAAGAAACTACACATGTTTATTTTTTTATACAGTTTTGTTTTACATGTGCGATTGCGATAAATTATTTATTAACAATATTATTATTTTTCTATTTTGTTGTTAATTTTCAATGTGCTTGAAAGCAGTATGATCTGTACGTAAATTGCAGTTTTTAGTAAGAAAATTAATTTTTTTTTTTGCTATAAAGTAGGCTTACATTTCATCCCTTAACCTACTTAATTTTTAATGTATCATATACGTGGTACAATTTTCTTCATGAATAGTTATCAGAGGTTTTTTTCGTTTTTTATTCATTTGTTTTATAATCTAATTAACCTCTATAATTTTTTCATAAAGTTGAAAACTGACACTGTTAAATATATTTTCATTTTTAATGATACAATTAATGTTATGTTTAACTTTATGATTAAATTACCTAAAACACTGCTTGTATCCCAAGTTCAAAGGAGCAAAGTTTTGAAAACTAAAAATTCATTCAGTTCTTCAATTGCTAAAATATGACTTTTTTCATACAGATGCCATTTACTTGCTCAGTTCCTGCCTGCCGAGGGAATTATGATGCCGCGAACAAAGTTCACGTATTTAGTTTTCCTTCTGATAAAGAGCTAAGAGAAAAATGGTTGCACGCAATACTCAGAAAAGATTTTGTCATCACAAAGAACTCTAAGGTAAGTACGAACATTTTTACAATAAAAGATTATATTTGGAAATAAGCAGATGTTTCATGTATTTTTGAAATAAATATTTCAGTGAAATAACTATTTGCTCAGTCAGATCAGATATCCAAATCTAGATGCTAAATTTTCTTTTCATTTTGGCTCCCAATAAACTATCTTAATCATCATTGACGATTTTAATTCTTGGTTCTAACACTGGCTCATACTACATCTTTAAAGAATTTACTTGCATGCGGAGTGTTGTTTTGCTACCTGTTTATAATTTTATGCTGTTGAAAGCAATGAAAACAAAATAATTTTATACTATGTCTATAGTTAAATTAATAATGAGCCCCTAGCAAGGTTTACAATCATTTGCGGTTACTAATTCGTCGTCTTAAAATGTCAATTTATTTACAGCAACATGAAGATGTTTTAATTTTATTTAATATCTTTGCTTGTCTTTTAGGTTTGCGAAAGACACTTCAAGGAGGGAGAAATACTAACTCGAACAACCTTGTACATCGAAAAAACTGGAGAGACTTTATCAGCTCCAATAAAGCGACCCAAGTTGAGAGAAAAGGCCATTCCAGGTATTTTTCCTGGCTGTCCAGAGTATCTGTCGTCGCAGTCAACGGCCATACGGGAAAGTCCAGAGAAAAAGCGACAACGGTTGGAAAATGAACAACTCAGGTTGGCTTTGGCTGAAAGCTTAAGCTCAAAAAGTGAGCAAGACCAGCGGAATAAATTTGAGAACTTTGAGCAATTACAAAATCTTCTCCAGGTATATGATATTCCTAAAAACTGGTCTGTTATTGTAAAAATTGAAACTATGTTATTTCTTAATATTGCTTTATTAGATGACATTCCTCATCTAAAATATACAGTTACTGTAAATAATGAATTAAAGCTAAATGTAACTTTCGAAGGGGTAAAAATTTTAAAGCACAAGAATATTAATTTGCCCATTAGAGTTAATAACATTAATGAAAGTTTGGAAATTCTTAATTTTTACGAAGGAAACCATTGCACGGGCTCGGATAATCCCTTGAAGGAAAAATTAACTATTATTGAGTGTATTTTTAAAAATTCTGAGCATTTGTTTATTGACAAAAGTAAATTTTTTAAAATTTTTTCCTGGAACAAATCAAGCTTGTGAAATGTGAACCAGAAAGATATAGGTATTCTCCAGACATTCTTATTTTTGCTTCTCTTTTGTTTTACATTTCACCTCAAGCTTATAAATTTATTCGGAATTCCAATTATTTTATTCTACCTGGCCAAAGTACCATTAGAAAACTCTGTTCGACGCTAAGAAATTCCCCGAAGAATGAGGAAAACGACAATTTTCTTGCTTATGCCAAGCATGCATTTTTGAAATTAAAGGAAAATGATCGTGATGTTTTCCTCCAGGTCGATGAAATTCACATCAAGCCATTTCTCGACTATAAAGGAGGAAACATAGTTGTAACAGCTTACAATAGCCCTAATTTAGCAACAAGTGTGCATGTAATCATGCTTGAAGGTCAGTTTTCCCTATACAAAGATGTTATTCACATTGTTCCTGTTGATTCATTTGATGCAATTAAATTTTTTCATGTATTAAATAAAGTTGTAATGGGTTTGGAAGCAATAGGTTATAAAGTAAACGGAATAGTAACCGATAATAATTCAATCAATCGCAAAGCAATAAGTAACTTTTCAAACCCCCCTAAATTGCAAGTTAAATATATCCATCCTGCAGATAATTCACGTCCCCTTTTCTATGTTATTGACTCTGTTCACATTTTTAAATGCTATAGAAACAACTGGATGCATCAGAAAAACTGTTATTATTTTTATTTTCCATCTTTTATTCACTCCAGTGCTGAGGAAGTTATAATGACAGCTTCTCTAAGTACCGTTCGACAACTATACGACTTAGAGTGCTCGAGTTTGATGAAAGTGGGCTATGGATTGACTCGTAAAGGCCTTATGGCCCACAAATTTAGAGCGACAAAACGTCAAGTTAGCTTTAAAGCTTTTCAGCACAAATGTTGTGCATGCTCTGCAAGAGCTTGGGCCTAAACATAAGTTGGAACATTTTGGTGAAACTGCCAACTTTATTAATTTACTGTGCACGTGGTGGGACATTGTAAACGTTAAAACACTAAATAAGGGGAAAATCAAACGCAACCCTATGTGTGAGCCTATTACTGCAAATCCTTCAGATGAAAGGTTAACTTTTTTAAAGCAATTTGCTTCCTGGTTAACAAGGTGGGAGAATTTTGAGTCAAACAATGGCCGGTTGTCAAGGGAAACCTTTCTTGCTGCCCGGCACACTACCGAGGCATTTATTGAAATTGTGAAGTACTGTACCGATTCATTAAAAAAGTCTTATGTTTTGTTGGGGAAAATCCAAACAGACAAGTTAGAGTCTAGGTTTGGGCAATACAGAAGTGTGGCTGGAGACCAGTACCATATTTCAGTTCGCCAAATTTATGAGACTGAAAGTAAGTTGCGTTTGTGTCACGAACTAAAACTTGCTTCTCATAGAAAAGGTCAAATAGATGTTGATCTCTCCAATTTAGATGATGCTGATAAGGAAAATGATAGCCAGAAGCCTGTCGATTTAGTATTTTACGGCATAACTGTTGAAGAGTCTGACATTAAAGAAATAACTGAAAAGTTATCAGTAGTCACTTATCTTGCAGGATATTGTTCGCATGCTGCGTTCAAAAAAAACAAACTGATTAGATTGTCAACAAATGTTGATAGTAGACAAAGAATCCATTGCAAAAAATTCCTTCAAGTTAATTGAGATTTAAAATAGGGGGGGGGGGGGGCTTACTTTATCCAAGTGAATTCGTAATCAATGCAGTGATTCATACTTATATTGTCATACAAAAGTTGGTGAGTAAAAAGTATGAGGAATCCTTCCTTAAAGTTATTAATCAGCGGAGTTTAGTAGTTAAACTTGTAGAAGATATACTAGTAAATAAAGATCCATTTCTGTGCTTTGACACATGTGCCAATGCACATGATTTATTGCCCCTTCTTAACATTATTTTAAAATCTGCAACAAACAGCCTATTAAACAACTATTGCAAACTAAAGAATGATAACTTAAAAGTTAAAAAAGTACATTATATTACAGTTGTGTCAAAAAATAAAAGAAAGTTGGAAACTCTTTCCAAACACTCATAATGAAAAAATTCAATAAAATAATTTTCATAAAAAAATAGAACCGACTTCAAATTATAAATTGCGCTAAAAAGTGAAAAATAAATTAATTTTTAAACAACATCGATGTGACTTTTAAACATGGTTTTAGAAGTCGTTGCAAAATTAGGTTAGATGAAATCTTTTGTAATCATGAATCAATTACAAATATAAATTTTTTCCCAGAATTAACAACAGTTCCAATATGAAGTAGCAAATAGTGTAATGGTAATTAGACTCATAATTTTGCACCGACTTCTAAAACTATGTTTAAAAGTCAGATCAATGTTGTTTAAAAAATTAATTTATTTTTCACTTTTTAGCGCAATTTATAATTTGAAGTCGGTTCTATTTTTTTATGAAAATTATTTTATTTTATTATTTTTAGTGTAAATACATTTTCTATATAAATACTCTATTTTTTAAAAAAATCAAAGGGAAAACTTTCTTTAAATAAATGGCACTAAAAACTAATCATTTGTATAAAAAATTCCGTTTTGAAATCGATTTTAAGAAACAAACTGGTTGGATAGTTCGGTGGTTGGTTGGAAGCTCGATTAAATACGAAATTACACTAACTTAAAAATAGTAGTATAGTGTAATAAATTATTATGATTGGTAATTATTAGTGAGAAAGATAATTGTTTTTGAATGTCCTTCCTTATCTATTGTTTAGTTCCGCAGTTTCGTAGTTCTTAAGTACAATGTGGTATTCATGCATATTGTTGCATTTATGTAGATTGTTGTATTTATACATTGTTGTATTTATGTAGATTGCATGTATTTAACAATATAATATTCACTTTTTGTACTCTGATTTGTATACCTTAAGGTGTAAAATAAATTTTCTTTGATACTTTCTAAACTTTTCTTTATTCTTGTGTCATTAAAACCATTATCCTTGACAATTAACTTAGACATCATACAGACAATCACTCAAACCACACGAGAGTATTTCAATAATTAAATCATAATTAATTTTATAAGTAAATTCAAATTAATTAAAACTTATAGTTTGACCATATTACAGAAATAATTTGATTTTGAATTGTATTTATATATAACAGGTTTTGTTGCTTTTAATTATATATTGTAATACATTTGAATAAATTAAAGCATCTATATATGAATAATCTTTAAAAAGTAGTAGAGTGATTTTACACTAATTATAAATATTTCAGTTAAATGCAGGTTGCAATACCAGTAGAAAGAAATAAGCAGCTACTATATTTATATATAGGAAATTAAGTTTTTTTTTTAAAGTAGGGATATGTTTTGAAGTTGAAATATATATTTTTAGATTAATTTTGTAAACACTCAGAAAAAAAGTTGAATCTCATTATTATAAATAAATGAGTCAATACATTTTTGCAGTTTTCATTTTAATAGGTTTGCTACTTGAAGTAAGAAAGTAAAATAAGCAGCTTTGAGCTTCTCAAAAAATTGTTCATAGCTGCTTATTTTACTTTTTATGTAGTAAAGTAATTATATATATGTATATGTATAAAACTGCTCAAATTGAACAAGATATTACTTAAGAAATTTAGCCACTATTTCTTTTTTAAGAAAAAATTTGCATTTTATTCAGGAAAATTTAAGCTTCACTCAGTAATGTGTGAAATAACTTAATTATAAATATTTCTGCAGCTTTATCCAACACAATTTTCCTTTTATTATCATCCCTCCTCCTTTACTTTCTTTTTTATGTTATACTAGCGGTATCCGCTCGGCTATGCCCATGTTAAAAAATGAAAAGATCAGTCGGATTGCCATTGTGTATATAGTGATAACTTTTTTAGGTGTAAATTATGTTATTTTATTAAAATGTATAGCATTCTAAATAATTAAAAATTAGTTGCCTACGGCAATCAGCCAGAGATCCTACACATTTAAGCAATTTTTTTTACAAAACACGCAAAATAAAAAGGAAAAAGAAAAGAAAGAAACGAAACAAAACAAAAAAAAAAAATATTTGAATGAAAACGCATTTTGTTTGTTTAGTTCAAGTACCCACACATAAAGGACGATTATAATAAATTATAATATGTTTTAATTAATAAATTTTTAGTATAATTAATTTTTATCTATTATTTATTGACATTAAAGCCGGGTCCAGACGCTACGTTTTGTACAACCTTTTGTCTGTGCAGTCTTAAGACTGAATGAAAACATTGCAGTTTTATATGCGTCTACTTGGTGCAGAGATATCTGTATATTTCACTCAGTTTTGTGCAATATCGTCATAAAGTAGGTACTACACTGGTCAATTTTGGCATGGTGTCATGTTAAAAAAAAAAGACTGGAACGTCTCAGAAGTACCCGGCGTTCAACGTGGTCAAATGATCACATAAAATAAATATTTTTTGTTGCCTGTTCTGGTGGTTCGACAACTGCAATCTCTTTATTTTCATCCATGGTATTCCTAGACTGCCTTGGTGCCTCTTGATCATTTAGGAAATGTAACAAATCAAAATACCAGAGAGATGGCTTGTAGATATCGTCTCCAGCCCCAGATCGAATCGATTTATTAACTCTTGCCAATTCTTTACGGTAAACACTTCTCAAAGAATTAATTATTTACAACTGTTTTTCTGTTTGCGGTTGCATCAATTTCGTTGAATTTTTCCACTAAACTTTCATAAGCGTCCCCCTTTTTATCCCTGTCACTATACTCCTTGGATTTGACACGCCAAATGGATGGGAAACTTTCGCATAATGCAATAAATTTTGTGAGAAACTCCCGAGAACATTGCCGAAAGTCGGCCATTGTCGCCAGACAAATTGAAACAGAGAAACAAAATGAATCGGAAAAGGGTGCTACCGTCTACATGTGCCGACTTGTCTGCACAGTTCAAAGACATCTATGCTTTCTAGCTCAGTTATCGCTGCAACTGTACAGTCTACGCACCGGACTCAAAACTGCGCACTTTTCCAATCTATACGCAACGTTTTACCTGCAACGTGTTGAGCTGCGGAGACAAAAAGTTGTGCAAAACGTAGCGACTGGACCCGAAGTTTTGTAGCTTTCAGAAACAAACAGCAGCAAGCAAAGCTTTGAAAGCGGAATAAACCTTTCAGCCGAGCTCAAATAGGAAAATAACATATGTGCTAATTCACAGGCGAAAAAAAAAAAAACATAAAATAAATGAAAGTATAAATAGTAATAATAAGCTGAAATAATAAAAATCGCTATAAAGAATAACATTTCCTTTAACAACCCCTGTGCAGTATGGAAAATGGTCCCGTAAAATACATGTCAAAATAAGGAAATAAAAATGAAACTATCAACCGCCTGTGGGCCACAGAAAATAAATTTCAATTCGTTTTAAAAAAAAATAATCGAAGTCCAAAAAAAGAAATAAATAAATTAAAAATCGGCTGCTCCTCAAAATGCTAAAAACCGCAAGCAATAAATTTTTATTCGTTAAAAGAAAAAAGGACTAATAGGCAGTCGGCATGGTAACAATTAAAATTAAAGTTAATTACCGTGAAAAAATAATTTCGAGCTGCAGAGAAAAATGCTTATAACTTCTTCTCTAGGTAATTTAGCTGTTTCGAATTTTCACACGCGGAGCGAAACTCCTTCCGGGGTAGTTTTTTACGCGCTTTTCAACGGTATCAAGCTCGAAGCGATGCGATAATTCCTTCCCATAGAAAATGACTATTTTATGAAACTTTCGGCTATAAATTGGAATAAAAGAAGAACAAATTCGAATTTCAGAAAAAACTCTCTGAGGTGCACACCCCCATGTTCCAAACTAATTTCGTGCCAAATTTCATGAAAATCCGCTCGACGGTCTGGGCCCTACGCCAGACATAGACAGACAGACACACACACATACTTGCTGCTTTATTATTAGTAGAGATAACTATAACTTTGCATGCAAAAGTAATTATTTTGATTAATTAACTTATCTACTACTTTTTTTTTTTTTCAAAGTTTATAAATACTTTGTAAAATATACCACTTCTTAAAAATAAACGACAAGAAATTTAAAAAGGATTCCAATCTATTCAAGGAAAAAAAAAACCTTTTACTGATCGCCCAATGAATTAAAAATGATCTTAGAAAAATAAATGCTTTCCTGCTCATTCCGATAGTTGCGAGTTGTAAACTCCCCTTCGTCGCAAATCCTCTCCCTAGAAGGGATGACTCATTTCACCAGCGAGCAGGCCTCCCAGATTCTCGGTGGCCACGGCACTACACGGTTGATGTCAACAGAACATTGAATAGACGGCATACAAATCAGATACGCTTTACTGTCAGTTCTTTTATATCTTTACAGGGTAAAGTCTTAGACTTATCTGAGCGGTCTTAGCCTGAAGTGCCACGAACTACTGCTTGTTTTAGCCTTGGAGTAACATCTGTGCCGGAGCCACCCAATAATTTTTAATTATTGTTATTTGTGCATTTCATGGTTTTTCAATTATGTTTTCAGTCATCTTTGTCAGCATATAAATAAATTTAATATTTTTGATGCTAAAGAGTGTTGAAATATATTTTTGAAAAAAAGTTACATAATTCAGAAATTTAAAATGTTCGCTATCAATTAATTATTAACTTATAACCAAAATTTCAAACGCCATTTTTGTTAAAACTGTCTGTTGACGAACATAAAAAAGTGTATATATATTTGCAAAGGCTTTCCTTATGGGAGGGGGCTTAAAAATTTTAACAGTGACTTATATTGCAATTTTGAAGAATATAACTAAGTAACATAGTTATTAAAAAATACAATTAGCTTCTGATACAGTGCATTGGGATGTTCATATATATAAATATATAAATAAATACATTTATATATATGGAACACTGAATCAATTATTGAAATGCATGAATCTGTTCTTAGAATTAAATCAAATAATTAGCAAAAACTTAAGTTGAACTTACATATTTAAAAACAGAAAATTCGCTTTGCAAATTAAAATTGGTAATAAGCTTGTTTCCTGTCTTACGCTTGAACATAAAAAAATTAAAGTATTTATGTTAAAAGACACTATAGCAACATAAAATGGTGCAGTTCAAACTTCATTTTCATGCTACAATTCTGAGCTATGACAGTGGCTAGTAGAAAGTCCATCGTCATGGTTCAGAGTTGAATCAAGATACCAGTTAAAATAAAATTTATGGTTAAGGTTCAAGGCTGAACCATAATATTGGTTAGAAAAAAATTCGATATCATGGTTCAAAGTTGAACCGTAATACTTGTTAGAAAAAATTCCGTAATCATGGTTCAAAGTTGAACCGCATTGCCGGTTAGAAAAAAATCCGTAATCATGGTTCAAAGTTGAACCGTAATACTGGTTAGAAAAAAATCCGTAATTATGGTTCAGTGCTGAACCACGTTCTTGGTGAAACTAGTAAACCATCATAATGGTTCAAATTAGTACCAACTGTTGGTTGCAGCTGCATTTCACCAACTTTTAGTGAAAGGTTGAACCAGAATTTTTTGCAGTGTAGTATAAACCTTAGAAAGTAAAATAAGAGCATACCACAGAACATACATTGTCATCAAACATTAAAAAACCCACAAAGCTATTAATATAAGGTGCAATGTATTCCCAGGACGTAGCCAGCAATTTTTTCGGTTGGGTTATTTCACTTGCTTTTCTATAAAAATTAATGAAAATATGAATTTTATATCAACTGGAAGTAAAAAGGGGGAAATCAGCAATATTTTGATTGTAAACATAAACGGAAGTTTTGTTCTGAATCTCACAGGTTGTTTGAACTCGTACAAATGTTTTCTCGGTACGACCTTAATCTATATCTTAATCAGGAAAATATATATCTAAAAAGAATCTGTGATACCCAATGTGAAATAAATGAGGTTTGTGCACAGTGAAAAATTATTATCTTTTAGATTAATTTTGTAAGAATAAATAAAATAAAATGCATTTCATCTTATAGTTAAAGAAGAAATAAATTAAATTTTAGTACTATTATTTAATAAATAATTTCATATGTTCTATCTGCACTACTAAAGTCCACCTTGCAGCCTGAAGTGATCAACATGAATCTTAATGTAAGAAAACTATTTACTTAACATGACACTTAATAACATAGTTAATTACAGTGCCCTTTCTGTAATTTTATGAAGTTGTGTATATTTTCTGTTAATAAATGCTATGGTGTCTAGTGAGACGAATGGCGATTAGTTTACTCGAATTCTTTCCGTGTAAGTAAATTCATAAGAATATCATGCGAGTAATATTGCTTTATCAAAGAATTCTGGTTTATTAGGCTCATGATAAGAACCATATATTAATGATATAAGGCTTTTAAGCTAAAAATATTAATAGAAATATGATTAATAGAAATATGACCAAATTGGGGTACGCATTGTTGAATTATTATTTCATCTTAGAAAAATACCCTTAATAGTTTTAGATGATCACCTACTACCACCATGCCATACAATACATGGCATGGTGGTAGTATTATTAATATCTTTTGCTCTGTAAATTACATTAGAGATAAATGCTAAACATTTATTTTTGTGTTAATAATAATTAAAAGAAAACAGTGCCAAAACACTTTAAGCATTACATTGCAAAATTGTTGCGGACACACACTCTCTCTCTCAATCCCACACACACATACATATGTATATGTTGGGTGTAGTCCCTTCCGTTATCCAAGAATCAAGTGTTTTAAGACGAACACAGATTTATTGACGAAGACAGGACACGTAAATTATTTACAGGAACACATAGAAACAGATAAACATTTTGTTCGCGTCAAGGTGGTTGAAAACACTTTTAAAGTTAAGGGTTACTTCTAAGTGGAAAGCTACACGTCTATATCGCTTTCTCGTCTCCTAACGTCTCTCTCTGCCGTTCTCTTTTTGAGGGCGCTCGTGGTCAGATTGTAGAGAAGGGTTGAGGTGTTTCCCTCTTTCACATATATACATATATTAATGAAACAAAAATTTAGTTGAGATGTAATCTAAAGTAATTTTTAATTAATTGAATTCTGAAAAAGACGTAGTTCCGTACAATTACTCATAAAGATATAACAAACATAAGGACACTGACAGAATAGCAGCAATAGTTTTATAAAAATAAATGTAGCAATTTTATTATGTAAACAAATTTAAAAAAAAATACATTTTTGTGATGTTGGATAAGAAGCTTTCAAAAAATATCTCCAGCTTAAAACTCATAGTTTTTCTTGCGATATCAGTGCGGAAATGTTATTAGTCGGTTAATTAGTATTTACCGAAGCTTCGGTTAATTAGTATTAACGATTGCACTGGTCTACAAAAAAAAACTTTTTTTCTGCCCCAAAGACTTTGTTAACTGAACTTAGAAGTATTTTTCACGCTGTACTCTAAAATGAAAACCATTTTTCTCTATCATGTAAGGATTTTCTGTGCAAGGTGCTATAATAGTTGACATTAATAACAATTACCCTAAATTGCAGCAGTACCTCGCAAACAAAACCCTTAAGTGGTAAGGAAAATGGTTTTCATTTTCGAATTCAGCTTGAAAAATACTTCTAAGATCATTTAATAAAGTCCTTAGGACCCCCCCCCCTTTTTTTTAAAGGGCATAGTAATTTTTACATTAGAAGCATTTCCACCAAAAAATCAAGTAATTTTCTATTCTCCTTAAAAGGGTCGATTTTGACATGTTCTGATATACTTTTGCCTCAGGAATGTCCCTTTTTAACGTCCAGCAGTAGCTCCACTTCTCTTGATATCTCTTTTCCACAACTGAAATGTCCTGATGGAACCGCTCTCCATGTTCATCGGTTATACAGCTCCCATGTGTTCAGGGTTTTTTTTTACACACAATAGAATACTTCTATGATAAAAAAATAGTAGCTCATGCTCATTAAACGCGTCGTACAGTATCGATTCTTTTGCCTATTTGCCTTTGTATCCCGATTCTCGCGAAATTCCTACCGAAACCCGCACCAGTGCAGTAATTTGATACGCACTTCCGTTCGGGGATCTGCGAGGGCTGTTTGCGACCCTCCACTAAGCTTTTTCCAGCAAAATAAAGTGACCACTGATTTAACGGTTGACATTCAGGCTCTTTTTTGTATTTTATCTCAATAAAAACGATGCTGCATGATCGGAAAAACACTGAAAAGACATAAAAATTGAACATTTCCTTCCTCATAGCTGAAAAACTATGCGTGATGGAAAATTTTTGATGGCAGATATGGATTCCTCGTGCAAAACTACTTCAGGAAAAGTGAAATTCATTCTTGGGACAAAACACTTGTTGACCAGTGTTATTAGTTCGTGTTATTAGTATTTAATTGATTCGGAATGTTATTAGTCTTTCGTTTTTCATAGAATTAAAGTCGATTGTTCGTAATTAAATGTTCATATCATTAAGATATATTAATGATATATTAATAATTTCACTTAAGCACTATAAAAATTACTTTTCTGTTTTCAGCATAATAATTAAAGCATTACGGATTTAACTTGTTTTATACATTTAACTGACATTTTAAATTTTTCTGTCAGTAATTGAAACAAACAGTTAACATTTTCAAGAAATTGAAAAGTATATTCGAAAATTAAAACTTTATCAATCTCCGGAAATTAAATTCTGAGACCTTTAAAAATGTGCAGATGTCATTGTTTTTGTTATTAGTAATGTTGAATTTAGAATATTTTGCTATAATAAGGGCAATTTTCCAGGACTTCGTTTAAATTCAAAACTGTACTCTCGCCAATCGATGCAAAATGAAGTAAATGGTATGGCATAAGTGAATGCAAATTGAAGCGACTAGATTTCTTCTCATACTGACACAGAAAGTTCCTGAAGAATTGACCGAGCCTATTCTTTTTTACCACCATCTCTTTTCTAACATTAGGCTAAATATCTGTCTCAATTGGCTAATGCTGAATATTATTTTATATATACCTTTTTAATAATTAAAACAATTTTATGAAAATATAATATGCCTTTGGTATGTAGAAAGAAAACTATTAGTTGAAAAAACACGAAGTTTGTCTCGAACTAAGAAATCCTACTCTCTAGTATACCCACATTGGGGGGGGGGAGGGGATTCTGATGTCAGCTAAATCTCTAACTCATTAGCTTAGATCTTCTCCCATACTAACATCGATTTTGTAAGCTAACTCTCAATATTTGTTTTGACTTAGATTTGTCTTTATATTCCATGCTGCTTTAGTGCTTAAACCGAATTCCCTCTTTTATGCTTTATATTCTCCATTTTTCCCTCATTTTGTCTTTTTGTTTTTTTATCGTTTATATTTTTATTAAATTTATATATATTTAATAAAAATAAACATAATGTGTTAATAACGCATTATAAACACATTATATTTTAGGAAACGTGTTGATTTCCTTAAGACTGATTAAACCAAATGTGAACTGACGTATAGATAAACAAGGTCTGTGAAAAATGAGCAAACACGTACTTTGTTAATTCACTAATATAACGTTCAGAAAACATTCATTAACTAAGCTTACTGAGCTTTGAAATCGTCTTATTTTTAAAAGACTCAAGCAGTGTTTTTATCTCTTTTGTGAAAGATTTTGCTATTGATTAAGTTTCCAATCATTTGATCGTGGATAAATATTGTCTATAAGAAACTAAGTATTTCAAAGGCATTCTATTTTTGTGCTGTTAAATATTATCGGTTTTTTCCCTTAAGTATTTAATTGCAAATTGGGGTGTAAGCTAAAACAACAAAAAAAAGTTTTTAAAAACATGGAAAATATCGCATTAAAATGTAATTCAATAGTAGGAGTAAAATAGAATAATTAAGTGTTATATTTAACACTATTTTTTTATTTGCACTATATCTAACTGTAAAATGTAGGTAACAATATCATTTCCGAATGGGTTCTTATAATCTTCCAAAAAAAACCCTACAGTTTTGTGTATTTTTAGAAAAGTATTAGGATCAGCAATAACTGTAAAATGTTTTTCAATCAAGCTTGAAAGATTTTACAATGTACCATTAACAGACGTACAACAGTAGGCATGATACAAAAAGTTTTCAAAATAATTTATTCATAAAAAACATGGACATGTATTTGATTAAGGAGCCAGAAAAATTTCGAACTTGGAGGAAAAATCATACAACTTTTAGCATTAGATAGATGAGAATAGTAGCGAAAAATACAGATGCTTCATTAAAACTAATTGAATATTTATTAAAGGTGTTCGTCTAAGAGGAATTTCATTACGTATGGAGTTAACAAGTGTGGACGGGGAGAATCTCTTTTAACAAGCACAATATTAAGTTAATAAAACGAAGTCTAAAGATTGAGCTAATTCAGGAGTTGTTCAAATATTGAACAAGTACTAGACAAACAAATTTTAAACTTACATGCTCTTGATTCGCTGGAATGGAAAAGAATCACATACGAGGATACAGGATAGAGAAAACAATGGTAGAAAAGAAATTCACTTAAGTATAACTCACCTGTCTAACCTAATTTTAAACACGAGGCCAAAATCTAGTTATTATTGTATATTATTCTTATACTATGCAGTTCAGGTGTTTTTTGATGTCATAATTGCATTTTAGTAGAATAAAAGCCTGTTCTTATACTGTATACGTTGTTTTTTTTATAAAATATTTTTTATTAATACGGAGAAGGCTAAACGTAGCATTAGAAGACACATTTACCATACCTAATCAGAAAATTCCCTTAATAAAATATTAACAATACGCAATGGTTTTATTAATGTGTACGAAATTAAATGAGTCGTGCAAATTTTAAGCACAAATTTAACACGCGTCCATATATCGGCATATTTAAAAATAAATAACTGGATAAATCAAAATATTAATAATTTTTTACTAGGCTTAAGAACGTATTTGCTCTTACGAAAATTCAGTGCTTTAAATTTTATTCATTTCATTTGTTAGAACAGAACAAAAAATAACTATTACGTAGTCGAGGAGAAAGCAGGGGTATTTGCACTAAGCAACCAAAAGTTTTAAAGCTCTTGTTTTTATTTAAATTTCATAATGGAGAAAAATATAATTTTATAACATTACAACATCCTTCGTGAAGAATTTTTTTTGTGTAGAACTTCTAGTAGTAGTCCCCAAGCATTAGCGTATTGAATAGGTAAAGATTAGAAAAATTCCCGTCAAGATAATCGACGAATATTAGTAAGGATGTTAACAACTAATCAACCTCGTGATTTCTCAAAGCAGCGACTGCTGCTTCGAGGCTCAAAGCAAATACGTTGCCTTTGGACTACAAGTCAGGCGGATTATCATTAGTATCATTGATTATGAGCTGATAAGGAAAAAAATCACTAAAAGATTCATCTTTCTTTTGATAGAAAAGTTGTCTTTCTGAGCAAAAGTTAGTTAAACCCAATTCACTGTTAGGAGGAAAAGGAAGTTTTCTATTAACTGTCTTTTGATTTGTAGTTTTCGTTACTGTGATTTATCTGAAAACGTTTGAGCATAAATTTTATTACATGCACACATATTGTTGCTGAATTAGATAATGTAAATGGGGACAGCACGCATTCAGTAACAGTATTAGATAGTTACGACCCAAATAAGGACATAATTGTTGTATAATATTTATTAAGGCTCGGCCGATGCATCGGTCTCGCCGATGCATCGGCGCCGATTGTTCAACAAAGTTGCCATCGGCCATCGGCATCGGCGGCCGATGTTAACTTTAGAAAAACATCGGTCCATCGGCCTTAAAAAACATCTAAAAGCCGATGCAAGGCCGATGTTTTTCGCAGGGACAACTTTCCAGGAAACATCCTGTCTTTAACTTTCTTTTTTTTTTCTATAGCTAGATTTCTATTTCCATACAATAACAGGTAGCACAACAGTTAAAAAAGCACAAAAATAATGTCATTCTACAAAGCATTTGATAAAAAATTCGGAAAAATAGTTTAAGCGGTCGCTGCCCGAAAACATTTATCATTAAAATATTTCTCTTTGGACAGAATGCTCGCGAAATAAAATATGTTAAAGTAAAAGTAATAGAGGCGTCTTATATGTGCTATTTGTTTTTCGCACTAGGTTCTATCATTTTTGTCCGAATAATGACTTAGTGCAGCGGTTCCCAAACTGTGGTACCCGTACTATCTAGGTTGTACGCGTGCAGGCAAAAATATCTAACTATTATATAGAATAGAAGATCAATATATTATAAAGGTATATAGTAGCGGTACGCAAAATGGTTCGCAAGAAAAATGGTGGCACGCGAAAAAAAAAAGATTGGGAACCGCTGACTTAGTGCATTAGATGTCATTGTGTGCAATAGTATTATACCATCTGCTTTTAGTTTGTCATGTTTCTTATTATTCCGCAATTGTAAACAATACAAAGTCAACTCAATTGAAGTGCGGTAATAATTTTCATTTTTACCAGCGTAAACTCTTTTTTTTTTAGAGTTTCTTTTTTTTTTTTTTTTATTTGCCTCTTCAATGCCACGTGTTTGTTTTTCTGTAATTGTGCAGGAATCTCGTTGCATCTGTTTTTAGTATGCGGTTATTCTCATTATTTCATTTTTAGTTTACAACATAGAAAAGATTGATCAAAAAAAAGAAACAATTTTCCAATATAAATGTTTATTGATCGAAATTTGATGTATCCAAGTTCGACGCAATTTTCAAAAATTGAATTCTCAAAATGCGAGTTCGCGCGACAGGATTTAATAACATCTTAATAAAAATGCTGAAATTTCTTTATTTTCAAATATTGATCAATGCATTTTTTTTTTCAAAATATACATCTTAACTTTTTTTATACGATAAATATTTTAATTTCTCCCCGTGTACACTTCGTTTCTTTAGCGCATTTATTTGGCTTCTTCGATGTCGCGTGTTAGACAGTTGACAGTCTTTCTGCTATTGCGCAACAATCTCGTTGCCTCTGCTTTCAGTTTAGAATATTTCTCGTTATTTTATTATTAGTTTACAACATAGAACATATTGGTAAATAATATGAATCAATTTTTCAGTATAAACGTTTATTGATCGAAATTTTATGTGTCCAAGTTTGACTTACTATTTTCAAAAATTTAATTCTTATAAAACGAGTTCGCGCGACAGGGTGGAATAATACCTTAATAAAAATCTTACAATTTCATTAATTTCAAAAATTGACAACGTATATATAAATATACATATATTTTTTTCAAAATACATCTTAATTTTTATAAACGATCACGTGTTTTTCAGAAGATTATTTATCAACAGAAAATTTCTGGTGCTCAAACTATTGGTTTAGTTTGGTGACCTTACATTGTGCTCATGAAGAACAAGTCAAGTATTTCTGTGTAGTTTTCAACTCACAAGAAAAAAAAGTTAATAAGATTAGTTCTTAAGACCCAGTATTCATTTGTAATAACAAAAAAAAATCTCACGTCTATATTTTTAAAGCAATATTCAGTATTTCTTGGTTATGAACAGAGGGGCTTTACTGCGAGCGAAATTTAATATTTTATTTTTATTTTAGAGAAAGAGCTGTTTTTAGTTAAAATAACTTTTATAATGAAAAATAAACATATAATCGTTCCCGCTTTTCTTTTAAAAACGGGGGGGGGGATAATTATGAAAAAAATCTGAGAAGAGGGGGATGACAATTTCGTTAAAGATAAAAACCCACATTATTTGTTAGTCTGTATTATAACATCTGCATTATTCTCCATGAAAAAACAAGAAAATAAAGGCAGCCGCACTTGGAGTTTGCAGTGCAGGTGTTTTAAGAGAAAATGTTGAAGGAAAAGGAATTAGACCCGATCCGATTCAATAGTTGTTAAGTTTCTTTGAAAAGGTAAGACAAAAGAATTAAAAATCCTCTGATATAGCATTTTTTAATTTTTAACCTCCAAATAGTTTAATTACTTTACTAGAATCGCGAGTGATTCTTTTAGTTCTAATTATTATGTAAACTTCCCCCAAACAGTTTTACGGTGCTTGAATAATGCATTTATGTTTTTATAAACATAAAAATAAATAAATGCTTTAAATGACATTTTTGACAAGCATTCTACACGTTTTAATGGTTTAAAGCTACCTTTTTTCCATCGGCCATCGGCCGATCTCGGAACAATCGGCCAACAATCGGCATCGGCCCATCGGCCAAAAAATGCCATCGGTCGAGCCCTAATATTTATTTTCCTAAATAAATAGTTTCCTCAGAAGCTTCTTCAAATAATTTCCCCCAACTATTTAAACTGTTATAAATCGCGATTAGTTTCTTTTCAAAACATTTTGATAACAGTCTTTTTACCCATAATCAATTCAGTTTTTAAACAAATGCACTAAGTACTTAAAAGTTTTGTACATTTGGCTTATCTTATTGATCCCCTGTACACACACAATCAGTAAGGTATTGTAGCTGCTGTAAACTATAGATTCGGAAATATTATGTATTTTTTCTTCAGGTTGCGATTCAATCTCTAGAGAAAAAGTCATATTCGTGAAATTTCCTGAATTTTTTTCAATAATTAAAATGACCGTCTACAGTTCACTCATTATATAAGGAATTCATTAGTAACTACACATTTGATAACATTACATCCTCTTATGCTCTTTTGGTTAGTAGACTCGGTGAAATTGTACTTCGTTCGTCGCTGTAATACAAAGTTGCAGTTTTTGTATAATTCAGCCAGATGAAGGAGATTGCACTATTATTATCTTAAGAAAGTTCTGAAACTGTACATCATATTTTAACCAAAATAGCGCAACAGTAAAAACATATACGCTTATACTTGAAGGGTGAAAATTGCTGTTACACTTCTCATCTAAAATGGATAGCTTCGAACTAGCTTTTCAAAATGACGAGTAACGAGAATTTCATTGATTATATATATATATATATATATATGAGCATACTGATACATAAAAATGAGGAGGTAGGGGTAGATGTATAAATATTTCTTCCAAATTTAATTACGTTTAGAGACCGAAAGGGTCTTTTGCATTCTGGTAAGAACTATGCATGTTCCTTTTAGATTTTCATGACCGAGTAGTCTTGTTTCTTACAGTCATTACGTTAAAGTTTACTCTAGTCTTTTCAGAAATAACATACCCTTAACTGTTCAAAACAGTTAATTAAATGACATATTGATATTTTTTGTTATTCATGGCCAAATGAATGGAATTGAAACAAAACACAAAAGTAAACTTTTTTCTTTCAGTTCGTATGAGTTGCTGATCCTTTTCAGCTCTTCTGGATATTAAGCTGATCAGCTACGCTTTGATATCAAGGAAATCGATTTTCAAACCACAAATAAGAGCTTGTTTCTCGTACTGCCCGTCCCTCAGGGGTTGATTGCAATAAAAGTTGGATAAGCATTATCTCCCTGCTATGCCCAGCGATCCATTACACGTAAAGACTACGGCTTCTAAACTGTGTGGTGTGTGTATGTATGTATGTGTGTTCGCTGTCTATAATTAAATAGCTTGCTGTTTGACTCGGCGACATTCCAAGAATTTTTTCATAATGAAGGAATTTTCATTGCCCAAAACAATACTGTTCACGGAAATTTATTTCATTATAAGTGTTTTGCTGAAGAAGAAAGCGATTTTCCCAGAGAAGGGACATTTTGTAAGGCTTCATGTAATAGGATGGACTTCCAACAGCTCCATGATTAATAGTTTGATGACAGCACTTCAAATTATCAATTTATTTCGTAAAAATACGTTATTTTAAGAAAAACAAACTAATTATTCGCACCTAAATATGCACAATACGTGTTTAGTAACTGATTTATGTTCGAGTTATTTATTTAAAAATTTCATTATACCATTTACTTATTCGCTAAAAATCGTTGTAAAAGCACTGGCTAGCTGCAAGAAGCCAAGGGTCTTTCAACTATTTGTTAAGTCAATGTAGATTTGTTAATTCTTTCTTTCGCTGTTCTATAATCACCTTGAGGGGGGGATTTTGGAAGCTGGAATTTAAAACAAATTTTCGATATAGAGAACCGTTTTAAAAACATAAATAAAAATGCACTAAAAATGCATTTTAGACAGAAATGTTTTTTATGGCGCAATATTTATTTTTTATTAGTCGAGCCCAAGTAATGGAATAGCCAGTTTACTACGAAAAAATATTATAATAAGCGGGATACTCTTTTAATCGATATTTCCTTAAGCGGGTTCGACTGTATTAACTATTGTAATTTATGTTATGTTGAAGTTTTATTTTAAAAGGTTTTAAGATAAATTGATTTTCTATCTGCCACATTCATTTATCACTAGAAAAACATATAATACATTTTCAGTTAAGTAGAACGCTATAATAGTGTAAAACTGTTTATTTTCATTTTATTTATGAATGTACTTAATTTCGCTTAATTTAATTCAAGTCTTTATCTAATTCTTTAAAATTATATTCATATCAGTAAGCGAAAACAAAAAGTGTGTGATAAAGTACGTAAATGATAAAGTACGTAAATTCATACAATCTGATCATCTTCTGTAACAATTACGAAAATATCGTATAAGTTGGCATGTATAGGATTACATTCTTAAAAAAAAAAACACTAAATTCGTTTTAAATAAATTTAGTAAGGTAGAATTTACCGAAATTGAAAATAAATTGAATTCCAATAACTTTTTGTTCCTGCAATTATGTGTGTGCGTTTGAGAATAATTATCTTAAGCTATGATAGTGAAAAATAGGAAGCCAAATACCTGAGAGCTCATGAATCACAAAATCACTGATGAGCTATGAGAAAATATACTCCATTAGCTCTAGGAGTTTTATTTTATTTATGAACTATAGCAAAAAATCTTATCTTCATATTCGCTTCTCAAATATATTTACAACCAAAGTTCAGTTTTCAATAGAAATTAATTAATGTAACATATTGCATTTCCTCCTTGATTATTTTTAAGTACATACTGTTTCAACATGAATGATTACAGTAATTCCTTGATTACTTAAATACAATTGTTTCAGTGTTCTGTGTCATTTAGAAATTTTCAAAATATGTTAGCTGATATCGGAAGAGTTTGTCATGACTGAAGAATTCCCTTAAATGTTGTTTAATGTATCTTTAAAAACAGCTTACTGAAGGTAATAGAGATATTTATTTATTTTTATTTACTTGTTACATGATTAAGAAACCAATTATTAAGATAGAAAATGCTTTACACACTGGAACAACTCATTCTTTTTTCAAATAATTAAACTGACTTTTGTTTTGATTTTAATACAATCTATGGCGTCCTTTACAGACGAGTAATTATAAATATTTATTGTAACACTAGACATGGTTTTTATCTTTGAGCTAGCAGGTTTATTCTGACTCTTGGCACGCGTACCTATTCAACTAAAATTATAAAAACAACATTGCCAAGTAAAGGAAAAATTTGCTGTTAAATAACTTTTTCAGTTAAATAATTATTTTTGCAAAAAATAAGGCTAGAGCATGAGAATTAAAATGCAAGGAAATCAAAAAGCAGTACAATTTCTTACAACATATAACTTCATTCAAGGCGTTATGACTTTCTGATAAACTATACATATAAAAGGATTATTATTTAAGTAGTAATCCGCGGGTATACAAAAATAACTTTTGCATAGCAATTATACCAAAAGACACTTTCCAAAACGCCCCAAGCTATTTCTTTCACATACTTAGATAACAATTATGATCTCGAGGAGCTTATAACTGTTTCACGATGCAGCAATTCAAGAACAATACTTTTAATCGGTTAGGAACAAGCTTTTAATAATAGGAAATAAAAATTAAATTGCGGTAGCACAGCCGTTGGTAATCCCAGGGGGCTTCACAAAGTATCTTATCCATTGATTCCCGTTACGTGTAGAAATTAAGCCGATTATACATAAGAAAATTTAATGTTAATTACAGTAATCGCTGAATATTCATGCATTAGGAAGACATATAGCGCAATGCCCTTAAACCAATTTCGTTTTTACAGTCATTGTAGAAGATTTTCAGATCAATTATTATGGCTTACATTTAACTACTAGAAGTAATTTTTACAAAAATACCTATTTTACTTGCTTAGTTTACTCACTTTATTTATTAAAGCAAATAAAAATCAGTAAAATACTTCGCTGCTAAGATATTTTTAACGCTGCAGCTACGGGCAAATGTGTTTGCGTCGTTTTCAAAATATCTATACATATACTGTCCCACAGTGAAAGAAGTGATTATACTCAAAATATCTTAGTTTTATCTGACTATAAATATTACATTTATTTATAGGGTACACTAGACACCATGCTTGTAACAGAGATATCATTCATATATTTTTACCAGACATATTTTGAAAATGACCCATTTGCAACATGTAAGCATCTGAAGTAAAATATGTATCGTGAAAAGGAAGAAATCAGAATAGGCATATTTTACATTCATTGGCGATATGTATTGTTAGATTTAGATAACAAAAATTTAGAATGTGCCAAAAAGATTCATTACGATATTCTCTCAGAAACGTTTAAAATAATTGGGGTGTGATAAAAAGTGAAAAAGGGAAATCCCTGAAGTGTTTCAGTCAGTTTTCAATTAAAAAATTAAGATAAATCCTTTGTTATGTCAATCTCCTTGTACGTAGATGCGTAAATTATGCAGAACTTAAGTAAAATATTCTGTTTCGAAACTGTACATTTAAATCTTTTTCTACTTTTTTTTTCCTCGCCAGTATGTTGTTAGGGATTGTACATTGACATTTAATGAGCGTGTGCAATGCTTTAATTTAAGTTGCAGTTTTCGCCTATATCAGATACATAAATGGCATACTCGATATAAAAGTTTTATATACAATTCGATTTTTCTTAAATGCAAGGTCTCTGTTTGATAAGCAGAACTTATGAAGGAAAAAAAATAGGATCAGTCTTTTTTTAGGTAAACAAAAAAAGTCTTTGAATTTGACGCGTGAAATATATATATATATATATATATATATGTTCAAAAAACGCTTATATCTTGTGTTTTAGTTTAACTTTTTCAGTAGATTGAGGTCATTTTTTTTGAAAGATGTTTTTAAATAGTAATATTTGGAATTATTAATAATAACAAATATGTGTGTATATATATACATATCAAAAAGAAGATTATTAATCTAAAATTGAAGCAAAATGTCGAACGTCATATTAATAATAAAATGAATCCAAGATTTTACAAAAGTGGCAAAAATCGCGAAGCAACATGCTTTCTACATTAATGTTACAATATTTAAGCCCCGTGTATTTTATTTCTTCGATATTATCTTAAATTTAAAAAAATCAATTTAACGGTGTTTATAAGTGATATAGATTAAAAAAAATCGATCAATCAAAAACCTCAAATACGGGTATTTTATTTATTTCTTAGTTATGAAAATTAATATTACTTTTTTTTTTTAGTTATGAAAATACTAAATATCAAGTAAACCCGAGTTGTTGAGTGATAGAGGGTTAAAGATCGAAAAAGAAATTGATTATACATTTTTATCTATTTTTATTTTATGTTTAAACTCTAATTGTAAATAAATGTGGTATTCTGAAGAATAATTTGCGTGACCAGGATTATGATTTTAATATAGGGAATAACATGAACTCATTCTGTACAAAAAGTGGTCTTACAAATTTTAATCGTGAAATAATTTAGCATGTTGCAATAGTTGTCGCTTGATGTTCTCCATTAAAATGCGTAATTAGATTGTCTATTGCATTAAATTCAAGTTAACTGAGTTCCAGGAATTCAGAAGCAATGCTTGCGTTAATTGCAGTTTTCAGGGTATCCGTTATTAACATACTTCAGGGTTTTTCTCAGCTCTGATCAGATCTGCATGATTCTACTTACAGGTTGCTGATACTGTAATTTGACGTACCTATACGTTGTTTTTGCAGCTGTTCATTAAAAAATTTACTTGTCATAAATATTATTGTTTTAGTGTTTATTCTACTTTAGTTAGTATTTTCCAGGCAAGTAAATAAACATTAGAATTTATATTGAAAATGTGAACAGCGTAACGATTTTAATGTAAATTTCCGAGGAATATAAAACGTTTATTTTATTATAGCCTTAAAAATACAACATTAGTTATTCATTAGTGATCATTAAACTATAAATGAAGCAATATAAAATGAATCCATTTATGTGTACTCTTATATATGTATGTACATGTATAATATGTATTTAAAACGTTTTTCATTTACTCAATGCACTTCGAAACTTTAATATTTTAATGATTGTTAGCATGCATGACGATTTGTAAAATATGAAGAACCGAATGATGAAAGTAAATGGATGATAATTTTTTTTGGAAAGCAGGAAAATAGTTTCTGAAGCTTTTTAAGCTTTCACAAGTAAAATAATGAGTTTTATAATCATACCTTAAATATTTCAAAATTACTAAAGACAAAAGATAATGTCAAAATGGAAAAAATCTCGATTCCGTTTTCCCATACTTATTTCTTGGGCTTAAAAAGCTACTTTCTAGCAGCTTTTTGTTGCACTAGTTTTGTTTTAAATTGTTCTTTTCCCTTTACTTTTAGACACTTTTGAACGCATTTGCAAAGTTGAATATGCTTGGATTCAAACAGCTTCATAAATTATGTACACATATTTATAAATAAAATATTTTCTGTTCCTTAATATACAATTGTTTGCAATATCTTACAATGTTTCGGAAGAGAACACGTGACGAGAATAGTAGAAAACTAATAGAATGATCTGTTACTTTCGTTTTCGATTCAAAAATTGCCAGTCAAATCAAAGTACAGTATACTTTTTGAAATGTGAGAAAGTAAGCACATTCGTCATATACGTCAACTTCAAGAAGTTGTTTTCTATAGTAAACATATACCAGTTATAGTCATGTCACGTGCCTATTCAGTTCACGGTTCTAAAAATTCTTTACAAATGTCGGCAGGGAAAAAAATCAAACAAGCGATCTAAATGTATTGTATAAACATAAATGCTCAAAAATAATGATGAAATGATTTTTATAAAGGAGAAATGCGTCTGAAAATAGCTAAAAAAACTGTCATGATTTTATGGGTCTTGTTAAAAAAATCTCGTGACGTATGTCGCGATATTTATAACTTGAACACTGGAGGCGAATTACTTTTATATGAAATCAGGTAATAATGGGTGTAAGTAAAAACGTTGTAATTAACATACGAAACATACCATTTTCTTTCTTTCTTTCTTTTTTATAAATTAGGTTTTAAATTCTAGAATATATCTCGTATTTTACATATGTTTTACAACATTTCACATTGAAAAAAATGCATGTAACTGTAACTTAATTAAATGCAAATATAATGAATATATATTAAATATAGAAATCATTATTTATACATATATTAAAAAAACAGCACAAAGTTAATTTTTAGGGTATTTAAGGAAAAGAATGCACATCAACCTAAAGACGCAAAGGAGCAGAATTGCAATAAGTTAAAGAAATCTTGCAAATATTACTGAACATTATAAAATAACAGCGCTCATATAATCGAAGGATACGTTTCACTTCTTACCATGGACTGTTTTAAAATACAGAAAAGCCTGGTGAGATGGTGCGGTCGCAGAGATGTTGCATTGAGTTTTTTTGGGGGAGGGGAGGTGAAAGTGCACCGCAATTTCAGGGATTTGAGCAGCCACAACAGCACATTGTCTACCCGAATTCATGATATTTTCTCTGAAAGTGCTCAATACAGCGTCGTTCTATTTTTGCTTTCCAAATGTAAGAGCTTGAATTTTCATTACTGTTCCTCTGATTTTCATTGTGATGAGAGTACTGCAAGATATTTTTAACACGATAAGGACCGCGCAGATTTTCGCTACCTGTAAAAATAAGCTTTTCAATTTTTCAGTAAAAACGTTTTTAGCCACATGAACTTTTTTTCATCTAACAGAAATGTGTTATAAGACTATAGCTGATATAAGCCATCAGTGGTACACACCGCCAGATAAACTATTCGCATGTGAACCACCGATGGTACACGCCGTCCCTAACGTGTTAAGCAAACGCTTTTTCAGCTATTTTGACAATTTACTTGCAATTATTATTAATTCAATCTACTTATTATTGGAAGTCATCTCCCATATGCGTGAACCACTCATGTATGATCAATCTCACCTGCTCTATAAGGAGAGTAGCGAAAAATAGTTGTCTTAAAGTAATTCGTGCTGTCATTTTAAATTACAGTATCACAAGTAAATAGGGGTGGAAATTCCTACAGAAGGAAATGTAATCTATAATATTCAAAAAAGTTTGGCAAAAAATTAATGTTTTTATTTTGAAACCATGTTTTCCAATTATGTGCCAATTCTACCAGTTTTACCCTAGTGGTTTGGTATATCTTCAAACTAGATTATTGCAGTCAGAGATATACCTCGCCAGTGAACCTTATAAATGTGACTTTCGTGAATATTACAAGCATGATATCGGTGTTCATGGCATTCTACAGATCGACCGAGGAGAAATATTTGTTGCCTCTAATGCAAATGATGTTCATGAATCCATTGGCGAAGTTTATCGCGTCATAACTTTTTTTGTGTTGATTGTGCAACAATCTAAAGATTTAACATCATATGCTATGAACTTGTAGAAAGAGATAAAGATCCAGACAAAGAAAGTCTAGAACGTCTGTCACGTCTTGGTGGTACTTGTTAGTTTCGGTTTCTTCATCTGTTTGGTTGATTGCAAAATGGTTGACATGAAATTTGTAACGACGATCGCTGAAGAAACGATACGTATTAGTTCATACCTACGCAATCAACATTTATATGCTTCCGACTACCATAATTGAAGATAGACAAAACTATAGGAAAAAAAAATCACCTGAAAATAAAGAATAGTAACCATCCAATCCTTCCTTAAACCACTCCGCCCCGGCCTCCCGGTAATACAAATAACTCTCTACAGAACATCTATAAGAAAGCAATACTCAAAAGCCGCATGTGCGAGATTGGTTAGCTGTAGATTTTTCTCCCTGCTTACTCCTCATATTTTTTCATCATGTGAGGAGACTATTCAAGCACACCATTATCAACTATGATTCAATTGAGGATACGACACCAACCAACCAACTATTTATATTTTACAATGCAATGCATTTTTTCATTTTAAAGGTAATAAATAAAAATAAAATAAATAAATATAATTTCTGCCGAACATCATTTAGGATTAAGATGTGCTACCCTTTCATCAAATCTTCTAAATTAATTTACATTTTACAATATTTTTAGCAAAGGTAATGGTCTGAAAAATACAATTGTAAAGCTACACTTGAAGTTTCAAAGAGCACTGTTCTCTTAGGTAGTATCCCCTTAGCTTTAAACAGTTATTATTCTCGAGTAAGAACAATGACATAGCTTATTAGAGGTTTAAAGTTTGAGATATTTGGCATAAATATGACATAAAACCCGGAGAATTTCTCCAGAAGATATGTAAAAGGGAGGATGAAGAGGAACTAAAAATTTCAAACATAAATTTTAAGTGATATAACGAAGCGGAATTGTTTGATGTACTGCAAAATTATCTCAGATTTCACTGTCATTTAGAAAGTAAATGTGAAATATAGCGCACTAGTATGAACATGAAATCCCTGAAAGATTTTAAAATATGAGGCAACCGATATAAATCATTCTTAAAAGTTTGAAAAGTTCTTAAGTTCTGCTGCATTATATTCTTGAAAAACATAAATTTTCTTATATGGAAATTTCTGTTTCCTACTTATAGTTCAACAGCACGAACTAAAAGGAAACCGTAAGAAAATAGATTTAAAAAATAAAATTAACGTGAATCCAATCAAAACAAAGATTTGAAGATTATCTATGTAACGTGAGCTTTTCTAGTGCATTATGTGTATTGAATAATAATAAAATTAATGATAGTAGTAAACATAAGATACGGCAAGGAAGTGCAGAAGAAGTGTGGAAACCTTCTTTCTTTAAAAAATCATACATTACTTAAACTATTTTTCTCTTTACAGATTTTCAAAATTATTTTTAAAAATAGCGGAAACAAAATGAAACGCTAGCGTCAATGTTAATTTTTTGTATCAATTGAATGCAATTTTTTTATTAATATTTTTTTTCTAATTGTTCGGAACATATATGAATTTACAAGACATTTTTTTTCTATTGCGTCTAATTTGACAGAAAAAGAAATAAATGAATTAAGTTACTGACCAGAAGCAATTGTATAGTTTAAATTTGAATCGCTAAAGTAATTATGAGAAACATAAGGAAGCATACTACCAGAAATACTGGGTTGTTTTAAAAAAATGAGATGCTTAGTAAAAATTTAAAAATATTAAATAAAAAATAATTATGAAATAAATGAATAAGTCTGTTATTAAACTGAAAAAACTAGAATGTTCAAGTTAAAGAAAACAAAAATAAGATTTTATTTAACATGAAATATTCTTACCAAAAAAAAAAAAAAAACAATGAGTTTACAGAAATATTGAATAAAAGTTGTCCTAATTATCGCGTTTTGTCAAATGTATGAGCTGCATGTTAACTGCAATGTAATATGTTAACTGCATTCTTCAAATTATTGTTTTGTTAAATTTTTATTAATAATTGAGCACAATATTAATAGTAAAATAATAAACTAATAAAAAAAAATAGCTACCAGTCAAAACACTCATTTTTTAAAAAATTAGTATTTAACAATTCAGTTATAAATTTGAAATTTGTTTTTTAACCAGGAAGTGTAAATAAAGTGTAGTGGTTATGGAAGTTAATGTTTAACAGTGTATCAAAGATTCTAACAGTGGATTATTATTCTACCATAAAAAAAGGTATAAAATGGCTCCAGTTCATTTGTTCGCATACTTTATGGTGACACTCTACCTCCAATGAATAATCTAAGCTAAAAGCGAAAAACAAAAATTTAAGGTTCCTTTTACACGAAAGACGACAAAGACAATATTCCTGTATTTTCTCATTCGCCAGCACGGAACATATTCTTGAAAGCAAACATATGCTCTTCGCTTGCGCAACTGAGAAAATACCAGAATATTGTCTTTGTCGCCTTTGGTGTAAAAACACCCTAAGTTTGTGCAAATCTTGTTGATTGAAGGAAGAGAAACGATAGCCTATGCGTAAGTTATTGACATCACCAAGGCAATAAAAAATATATAGAACCAACGAACATGGTATCATTGCTGCCGCTGCCGGTATAGAACCAGAATTATTCTAACCCCATCGGACCTGACGTCCTAGTAGTAGAACACATCTTTATTGTACTATATATTCCTCATTTTCGAAAATCTTAATCTCAAAACCTGGTATGCTACTAATAATTAGGGGTGTAACGAATATTTGGCCACTATTCGGTATTCGGCTTTTTCGGCCCTTCTAGCCGAATACTCGGTAAGATGAAATCCGGCCTGGCCAAATATTGATGGACTATTCTGCCGAATAGTTCTGCTACAGTAGAAATGTAAAAAAATTAGTAGATTTACATTAGTATATAGTTTTAATAAATAAAAATAATTTAGAAAAATCTATTTTTAAGCATTGTTTTTAGGTTTGACCGAACAAAAACAGATTTTAAAGTTAAAATATTGTATTTTATACTTAGCATTTGCTCCCAAAGGCTGGCAATAGTTAATTATGATGGAGAATATGGCTTTTATTTTGTTATTAATTGTTTTATATTGTTTTATTTTGTTATATTTGTTGTTATTATTAAACTAAGTTGGACTTAGTTTGGGTAGACTGATTTATTGTGAACATTGGGTAAGAGAGAAATGTGAAAAGAGGAGAATATATCATGAATATTGAAATAGCATAAGTTATAGGGGTTTTAGAAAAAAAATATTTTCCAGTTAAAAGCATTAACATTTAATGTATCTTTTAAAAATAGGTATGTAAAAGAAATTATAAAAATTTAAACTCCTAATAACTTTTAAAATATATTCATAAAACTATTTTGAGCAATGTAAAAGTTCTTTAAGCAATAGTATTTCTTTAAGTTGAATTAAATAAATTGGTAAAATAATGCTAATGCTTACATTAGAACCCTTTTTATTGCATTTAAAACAAAACAGGAAATACATTAATTTTAGATACTTTTAGATTCTTAGCAAGCAGAATTAATACATCATAGATTAATGTGTGGAATTGGTGTTTGACTTTGAATACTTTTAAAATTGACAAATAATTTCTATTACTACGATTTTCTAGAATTTTTAATATTCGGCCGCCGAGTATTGGGTTTTCGGCCTAAGACATTGGCCGAATATTCGGCTTCGGCCTGGAAGAAATGGCCGAATATTCGGTATTCGGCTATTCGTCCAAATCACTATTTGTTACATCCCTACTAATAGGACATGCAAGAATATCAATACGCCATCATTTCCGCAGAGCAATAATGGAAGCGTCTAGCTGTTTTCAACTAAAAGGCATTTGCATCTTTTATTAGTTCTCAAAATATTATTGCATGGAATTCGCTGCATCTTTAAAAAATTCCATAGCACATATTAGACTTTTTAAGCCCTATACAGTACTTTTAAGTAAAAAAAATATATTATGCATTTCGTTGAAAACGGGAGTTTAATATATCGCACCCCGGCAACAAAAGAGACACAACTCAAAACTTTGAGGTTGCGAATTTCTATCTTTCAAAAAAATTTACAAAACAGTGCATCATCGTTCTGAAAACAATGATGCATGAAACGAAGCTAAAATATTAGGAGCAAAATTTATTAATCGGTTATAATATGCAATTAAAAATTCATGATATTTTTATTTGTCAATTTGCTATACGACAGAATGTTTTAATGATTTTTGAGTTGTGTCACTTTTGTTCCCGGGGTGCGATATGTTCTACTAATAGAACATCAAAGGAGGGCCTTAGAGTAAAAATGTATTTTTATTTTTGCTCTATGAATAGGGCACTAGATGTCTATCAGTGAAAAACTAATGTTTTTGTTTTAGAATTAAACAATATTTTCTCTCAAAAATTTAATTCTGTATGCATATGTAATTTAAATAAGTATTCTATTGACTAAGGCATTTACAAAACTTATGAGATAATACACAGGACCAAGTTAAAAGATGGAGCAAAAGAGATGCCCCCTAAATTAATGTAGCTAGACCTGAAATTGTGAAGTTCTGTAATAAAAGCACAGGGGGAGTGAAAAAAACAAACAATATATATGCAAACTGGAATATTGGGCAAGTAAAACCACACATAGTACTGTATGAAAACATAAAATTATGTAAATATTTTTAAAAAATACGTATGTGTTTTTGTTTTAATGCACATTTTTTTTTCAAAACGTTTCATACAAAATAGTTGTAAACTGTAAATAAAATCTATTTTCACGTTTTTCTTAATTATAGCCTGGTAAAACATGTTTTAATTAGTTCGGTAATTGGCAGAATATTATAATACTTCATATTTTGGATACGAACATAGATTGTAGCATATCTAACCAATAATTATTTTTTTATCGTCCCGATTAAAAATTCACAGCCGAAATGCTTAATTACTGTAAGATCAACAATAAACATAATTTATGGAACTAGTGTATGTCTAAAAAAACCATTTTTTATGATTATTCTTTAAACAAAATGATAAATTCAAGTGAAACGCTAGGAAAGTAGTTACCTAAAAATTTAAAGCTTTAAAAGGAAAGTTAAAAAACACGCACATTACATATTTATTTCAGCAAAAAATACAAGATGAAAAATATAAATCTATTTTTAGAAATCAATTGAAAGCTATATGTTTTCACTGGATTAATTAATGATGTATAAATAAAACGAAAAATTCTCTCGCTAATAAGCTTCCCATAACGGTAGCAGATTTTGCAGTACTAAAAAAAAAAGCTTGTGCTTATGAGCGGTATTAAAAATATGTCCAAGTAATTAGGCTTCAAAAGCTAGAGCCCGTAGTTCATTATCATTTTCTAAAAATTTTTATTCTGTTCTTTACCATACATAATGTGATTAGCAAAACCGGAAAATATTTTTTCTCTTTAAAAGTTAGTAATAATTGCACAAAAAAAAAAAAAAACTGACGCAAACAGAACTTATGCTTAGATCTATATATTAAAAGATTTGCAAGTTTGATTGCATTTTATTTTTAACAATTTTAAGATGTGCGTCTCGCAGGAACTTTACTGATTTCTGTGTGTGTATATTACTTGCAACATTTTTCAGTAAAATGAGTGAATATTATGTGTAATTTTAGAAATAATTCTAGAGATTGATACGTCAAGATTACGTGTTGCATGTAAATTTAATGCTTAAATAAAAAAAAATCAGACTTGCATAAATGTTTATTTTTTTACGTGATACAACAAAAGATGACGCAAGTAGAAGTTAGGTTTGTAAGAATTTTGTACAACAGGAAATAAAAAATACACAATAAAACGTTTAACGATTTGAATATGTGTGCATTGCCATAGCTTCAGTGATTTGTGCATATATTTACAGCACATTTCCTTAGCGATTGATGCATACAATTTTCGTGCTGTATCTAAGTTTAAGGCTAAGTTAAAGGCTTTCTATTGCGCACTTAAGTGCGCAATAGAGTAAAAAATCACTTGAAATAAATGCTTACCCGTATTTTAGTTCGAATAGTTTTGATATTTATTATTAAAAAAAAAGGAAATCGAGTTTTGCTTACATTTACGTCGTACCTGAGCATACGCTTAGCACTAAATTTACCAAACCAGTCATTTTGACTGTTTCGAAGCTTCCATTTTGCATAATTTGTTACAAATTATAGTGCAACTTTCAATTGCATTGGCTTTTCCTAATGCATAATAAGTAGGACAAGTTAATGTGACTCAAAGTTTTATTATAATTAGTTGCAGCTTGGTGTAAAATGAAAGTTTAAAAATGGTTGAAAACCGGCTGATAAATCAAGTGTTAAAATATCAGAAGTCAATATCTCACAGGGATTCTCAAACGGTGCAATGTGCCCCCTTTTCGGCGATTGGAATTACCAGAATAAATGGCCTTCCGTCGTTTGGTGGCAGACATGAAAAGTACCATAAAAATGTACAATAAAATAAACAAGCAAAGTTGCGTGAGATTTTACCAACAGTAATGGTGAAACATGTTTTATTATTCGTAACAACATTTAAAGTTAGGCAACGTTTTCATAAATGACAACATGTTCTAAGAAAGCAACTTTTTTTAAACAACATTGCAGTAATTTGTGTTAGAAGATAAAATGAAAGACAAATTGAATCGTTTATTTCGAAAAGGTAACATCTCCGTTTTGAAAAAGATATAACTCCCAGTACTAAATTATTAATTTTTATAGCATAATTAATCAAACCCCGTTTTAATTTACCAATAATGCATTGCTATTACCTACTAAAATAAAATAGTTAAATATCATCCCCGTAAAGTTTTCCAACTTTTCATAAACCATTTTTTTCTGTCTCCTGAAGAAAATTTTGTTTTTAAGAGTTGTTACCTTTTCGAAACAAACAATTCAATTGAAGAACCGAAAGAGCTAGACACTTGATGAGGAAATTTTTCTAATATTGTTAAAAAAGGAGAATCGTTCAAAAATTTTAAAAAAGTAAGTAAAATATTAATAATCAAGTTGGTTATTCTCAAATTACCAGAAGGGGGGGGGGGTGTTGAGCTTTAGTTAGAGACTAACTGCTAAAGTTAAAAGATTAAGTTACCCCCAAATGATCCTATGTAGGTTTTCTTCTTCTCCAGATGAAATTCGCTTGCGTAATTTTCTTCTTCAACTGGAAAACAAATCTCTACCAATACCAAAGTTTTAACTTGTCTAAAGGCGTTTGTTTTCCAATGAGCAATTGTTCTGAAGAACTCTAGCGTTTCACTTCTGAGTTGACAATTATTGCAAACTATGGTGCTCCTTTGAAGAGTTGGCACTTGTTAATCATGTGTGACTCCGGTAGAACCGATACTCTTACGATGAATTTGATAGGTTGGGAGGAAAGAAAGTTTCACACACTTTGAGTTTCGCAACGTTTCGGCGACTGAATGTTCTTTCGTAAACAAGTGTTATAAAGGAGGAAAATCTGCTTTGGCAAGTGACTTACTATATTATGGGAAATATTCATCACATTGAAAAAAAAGTACTGAGCATTAAGAATTATAAATTTACTTTTTAAAAAGTACACTTCTTTATGATATGCAGTAACAGCTAAAACGGTATAAAAATGTATGTTTGTAATTTATCTAATCTGTGGCGCCAAGAAGTGATTCTGTACTTCGTTTATTATTTGTCTAATTTTTATTTTGTGTAAATCTTGAGAAGTTTTAGTTGAACGGAAAGATTCACCGCAGACCAAAAAAAGGAAAGGAACAACCATAAAATAAATAAAAAAATAATAAATAAATAAAAAAATAATAATAGTAACAATTAAAATAATAACAGTGATAATAAAATAATGTAATCAGTTGAAAAATAATGTATATGTAATGTAATAAGTATACAGTAAATCCCCGTTAAAACGCGGATGTCGGGATACATGTTTGGCACCCGCGTTATAACATAACCGCGGTATAGTGAAACTATACCGCGGAACCATATTCATGAAATAATTCTCGCTTTTGTTGCATCATTTTTAACTTTATCAATTACTCGTAACTTTTTTCTTATAGTATAATTTTTTATTTTCTTCTTTGCTGCTATTTTATTCATTGTAATTGTTGTGCAAGAAGCACAGCTCAGTCTATTGAGCGATAGGCTATAAACCAACTGCGCTCTGCGGAAAAAGGTGCTTAAAAAGCTGTTTATATTATCAACATGGCATTGTGAAGGGGGAGAGGGCTTAAGAAAAAATATTTTTGGAAGAAGAGGAACGCACTTCTCACTGAGCAAATTGGTTACTTTTCAGGAATGCTAAAGTATCTAGAATACAAGGTTGATAGCGCTATAAAAGAAGTCACACACGCACAACTAGACTTCTGAAAATGGAATGGTTAAGCATTGAACTGAACAGTCCCTGACAAATTCAGCTCCGCCCATATAAAAAAAAAACAAGTCAGGGCGATTACACCCGATTTTGTAATCAAGCTATATGTTCTAGGTTGAAAGACAGAAACAGCTTGAAAAAGGTGTACATCACGCCTGTCACAATTGGGCTTTATCTGTTAGCGTGTCTGGTGGGGGAATTGATCCTGTTTGACTAGAATATTTATGTGCTAGGACTGGCTTTATTTACAATGGTAAATAAGGAACCACCTTTAATCCATTTCTGACCGAGCATAGAAATTTTATTAAATGAGGTATTATTTTTATCAAAATATGCTTAAATTACATCCATTAAGACACAAAAAAAGTTTCATGCATGAAAAATAATATTTTATTTGCGAAATGAAATGGTGCGTATACGCACCATTGGCCGAATCAATGAACAAAAAGTTGAAACTGGAAATGGAATTTTGAGGACCATGTTAATTGTATTATAATGAAATATTATATTTTTTATGAAAACTTTCAAAACATTTTGGATGCAAATGTACTCGGCATTCGAGGCACAGATAAATCATGTGGCTTTACACACTTTACATGGTCTACAGGCTTTTTCTTCATGTTCACTTATGGTATAGTCGACTATCGGTCCGTATTTCTTTCGGTAGAGTTGCGGATTATGGACGCCCTTTATTAGGATGAGTCATTTGTAGTTTATTTTCATCAGATATATTGTTCTTGAATTCAGATTTTAATAGGGCAATTGCTATATGAGATCGATTTTATGAGTGCCCTTTTTGTATTATTAGAAATTCTATGCAGATTCCATGAATTGACTACAACGCTATCAATGATATTTGTAAATAATGGCCACCAACATTTTTCACCTTGAATGTTTATGCTGTTTCATTGTCATGAAGGTCAACACCTCCCATATGTTCATAGTAATCCGTAATAACGTTCGGTTGTTAAATTATAACATTCTTTCTTTGCGACTGTATCGTTTGGTATTTATAAGACGCGAAATAGTCGCATTATTAGTAACAATCGTTACCACTGCATTGTCGTTTTATTTGATTGCACATATTTCTGCATCTTTATTGAAGGCAAAATCGAAGGAACCACGATGTTTTTTTATATTTTTGGAGTCATCCAATATACAACCAGATATGCGATTTTCGAGATCTGTGCCAAATAAATAAAGAATGTTTTATTTTAAAATGTCGAATAAAGCGTAAAAAGGGAAAAAGTTATCAAAAAATATTGTGTGCATTTCAGGTTTCGGAACCACGCTCATTTCGAAACCACACTTGTTCCTAATGACATATTTTGTAAATCACTGTTAGGCTCAGCACCTCTATAGTGTATGAATTGGTAAAGGTATCCGTCAGATGAGCACGAACACCAAAGTTTGTATCCAAACCCTACTGCCTTCCTCTTCATAAACATTTCTGATGATTGCCTGCCAAAATATGGCATAAAATGCCAAAATTTGCATAAAAACAAGAGTTTTTCAATTTTTGCTTTTTGTTCATGCTTTCGGCCAATGGTGCGTTAACGCATCATTAAATTCAAATAAAAATTTTGAAGTTTTTTAATGGTATTTACTTTATTTTTATTTTTTCTACAGAACCTGCCCCTTAGGGTCATTATAAAAACATATGATTAACTTCAAATAGATAAGTTATACATTTTCAAAAAGAAGAATTTGTCAATGATCGTGTCGAGTTGAAAAATTAGCTTTTTTTGAAAATTTCTCAGCATAAAGAGCTTGCTCTAATTAAGTCACTAATACTTTTTATTTGTCTTCAGAACCTTTAAAAATAGGAGAAAAATAAAGTTACTGAAAAATATACGCCACAGTGTCAATAAAAAAATATTTCTTGAAATGGTGCGTATACGCACCATTGGCCGAAAATGGGTTAAATGGTAATGATCAAGTGTGGTTTAAACGTCAGACATGATAGTCACCGCGGTATATCCGATTCCGCGTTATACTGAGGCGCGGTATAACGGGGTTTTACTGTATATGAATTCGATGGTTTAAAAACTTCTTGGAATAAATGCTTTTCATCCTGCAAGTTAAATATGAATAGTTGAAAAAAATTATTGACTTTGTTATCTTTTTATGGCAACCCTTATTTGCACATTCGTTCTCCTTTTTACGTTACCTAACGCACTTTTATGGAAATAGACTCTTCTAAAAAGAGGCGTGGGCAAGTGCGACCTCTTGAAAGTTGGAATATACATGATTTGGTGTAAACTAGTAATTATCGAGTTTTACTAATCGTTTTTGAGATATCACGTAACACGCAGAAAATATTCTTGATATAGCACGTATAAATGATATGTATAACTAGTCAATTTTGTCGAAATGCTTCTTTGATGTGAAATACCATGAAATAAAATGTTCCTCCTCATCTTGTTTAAAACCTCATATAAGAAGGACTAAGTATTTTCAAACTTCTATTTTATATATGTATATACATTATAGTTAATGTATTTTAAGTAATAGTGCATGGTTATAATTTCTAGTAGCGTGCTTTGGTGACATAGCTCTGTTTCAATACATTTAGAAGTTAAAACCACTAAAGGTTTATTCGTTTTTCTATGCATGAAATGATCAAAAAGTCTAAAACTATGCGAAATTATATATATAGAGTAAAAATTATAATAATCACAGCTTCCTCTTGATGTAAATGGTAGACTGTTTATTACTGCATCTATGACTGTTCATTATGAACTTCAATGGAATAGTATTACTAGTGAAGTAATAGAGTAATAGAATTTCGATACGGTTGAAAAATTTGCTGCAGCGGAGATTTACCGAAAAGTTACAATTCTTGTACGAAAATAAAAAATTCAATGGGGAATTATAATGTGGATATTTTTATTAGTATCGTTAATTAGTTACAATTAGTAGTCGTATTGAATAAAATTTTTCACTGCGTATGATTGTGTTATAATGATAATAGTTTACTTGTTTTAAGTTTTAGGAACATGCTCATGAAAAGACAGTTAAGAGCACGGTTATTTTTCATTTTTAATAAATTTTACAGAATGGGAAATATTCTACATTATTTTATTTCTTTTTCTTTGCTTATTTCTATATTCATATAGGTTTCGTAAACTTAAAGTAATTATTAATTATAGTATACATTATATATTTTGCATACGGTCTCCTACTTTTCTAAATCAGTGATAATTAACAATCTGGAATTAACTTAGGAAGTTACGTTAAAATTTAACTTAAAAAGTTTAATGCGTTTTTAATTGTACGAATAAAAACCAAAAGAAATTGTAAATAGAAGGACCCACTAGAATTTGTACTAAATATTTCACCGAATAAATTTCAAATCGAAACTCAAAATGTCACCGACTACTGAAATTGAAACACACTGTCACTTTGCAGTTGTCAATTCGTGTATGTCACGCTTAAAAGACATATGGAAGTTTTGGTTGTCAATGGTAAAGTTTCATAATCATTTTCTGTAACAACCTTTTCAATTTTGCTTGCAGTCAATATGCTACTAACAGACGACTTGCTGTTCACATTGACTGCTATAAAATTGCATGCCATTATTTTCAATGTAAGTACAAAGATAAAACAACGTGAAAAAGCACAAATTCAGATTAAAATTAACGCAAATAGCTATTTCGAAGCTACAAATGGAGCCTCTTCATCAGTGCATAAAAAGAAGAAGAAACGCTCAACACACAAGCAAGAAAGCTGTGAGTGAACAAGGCAATAACCAGAGAGACACCGGTATTTATACCAAATGTGTCGGATTAGCGATTGACCAATCAGAGGCCAGGAACAAGGCGGGAACAGAGCCCGAAGGAAAAGGCGGGAAACGAATATGTAAATTGCAGGAGAAAACCAAAAATGGAGAGAAAAAATTATAAAAATTGTTTCCAAATGTCAGGAAAATATGGAGTGCTGGAAAAATCATTTACTACAGAATGAGAATTTTTCCAAATATGATAAGCTTCCCAAAAATCAAGTTCATGGACAGAAGAGCATTTGCTGATAATTCTAGCAGAAGAAAATTCAAAACAATGATCTAAAGTCCAACAATGCTGGGCAATGGAAGAACGTGCAAGTTCTTTACGCTTAACATAATTTTCATGTTCTTTCAGACGGTGCTTTAAGGCACGTTTAGTCTGACCTATGTAAAACAGACCACATTTGCAAGAAATACTATAAATACCCCAGTTGTTGTGCAAACCAATGGGATACTTCAAATTTGTAAATTTTATTTTATCCCATTAAAAGTAATGACGATTTTATGACTTCAGTGTTTCGCAAGCCCTTTGCTGTTACACTACCTCCTCACAAATGTTCTTCTCACCCCCCAAACCAAAAGTTGGCCTCTTTCAAGGCTCTTGTTTTCCGTGCTTTGAATATATGTTCCTCTTCTAACTCTTTGGATGCTGAGCTTTCGTACATTAAGGCTGTGGCTTTGGATCGTGGTTATTCTCCTAAGGTCGTTGATTCTATTTATAACAGGTTAATTAAGCCTTCAATTTCTGGCAATGTTTCTAAGTGCAAGCCTGCTTATACTATTATTTTACCTTTTTATCCAAAAATCAGTCAGCAAATTGCTAAAATATTGAAGAAGTTTGGGTTTGATACTGCATTTTCCCCTGTGGATAAAATAAAATTTACAAATTTGAAGTATCCCATTGGTTTGCACAACAACTGGGGTATTTATAGTATTTCTTGCCAATGTGGTCTGTTTTACATAGGTCAGACTAAACGTGCCTTAAAGCACCGTCTGAAAGAACATGAAAATTATGTTAAGCGTAAAGAACTTGCACGTTCTTCCATTGCCCAGCATTGTTGGACTTTAGATCATTGTTTTGAATTTTCTTCTGCTAGAATTATCAGCAAATGCTCTTCTGTCCATGAACTTGATTTTTGGGAAGCTTATCATATTTGGAAAAATTCTCATTCTGTAGTAAATGATTTTTCCAGCACTCCATATTTTCCTGACATTTGGAAACAATTTTTATAATTTTTTCTCTCCATTTTTGGTTTTCTCCTGCAATTTACATATTCGTTTCCCGCCTTTTCCTTCGGGCTCTGTTCCCGCCTTGTTCCTGGCCTCTGATTGGTCAATCGCTAATCCGACACATTTGGTATAAATACCGGTGTCTCTCTGGTTATTGCCTTGTTCACTCACAGCTTTCTTGCTTGTGTGTTGAGCGTTTCTTCTTCTTTTTATGCACTGATGAAGAGGCTCCATTTGTAGCTTCGAAATAGCTATTTGCGTTAATTTTAATCTGAATTTGTGCTTTTTCACGTTGTTTTATCTTTGTACTTACATTTTTGCACAAAGTATTTTGATCATTTGTCTTATACATTATTTTCAATGTTTGGCACGTCTGCCAATAAATCACTTTTTCTTTTGTGTATTAATGTGTTCGATAGAGCGCAATTAAAACTCTCTGCGATAGAATATTTTCTATAAAATCATGTTTTTTCATGTGTTTATAACGAAAATTAAAATAAGAATTCGTAAAAAAAAATGTTTCTGTAAAATTTTTTTTAGTAAGAACTAGGGAAATTAACCCGCAAGAAATATTGATGCAATTACGAAAAATAAATAAACAAATAAATAACAAATAGAACAAGTTTCTCAATATCTATAAAATTTCAGCTTAAAATTTTACTTTAGAAATAATTAGAAATTGGAGAAATAAATAAATTCATATATAAAAATAATAATCCTTAAAAATAATTATTAAATTTCAGAGCAAATATTTTTACTTGAACAAATAGGTACCTATATAAATTGGTATTGTAAAATATTGAAGTAACGAAATAAAAATTGTGCTTAACAATAATCTCGCTCAAAATTTATCAAGTCACTTTTCTTGTACATGAATCAAAATATGCATTTAACCCTCTGATGCCTCTAAGCATCATATGAGGTCACAAAAATGTTTTCTTCAAAATGATAATGCAGATTCGCTTTTGTGCTGCAATTTGCATGTAGTACTCATCTGGGGACTCCAAACAGTTCTCGGGGGGGGGGGGGGGAGGGTAACCATAAAATGTTTCCTTGACCATTCAAGATAATTCAAAAAATATATTTTTAGAAGTCCATGGTGGATTCCCGAAAGAAGGGAAAATTATTTGAAGCGAATTTTATATTACTGGGAAGTTCGGTATAATTTTATGTCTTTATATATCTTATAAATGAAGTTTAAATGTTCAGTTCTGCCATGTTTGTTATTATATTGATAAAATCTGCCAAAAAAGCATAAAATGATCTCATGTGAAGACACCAATTTTTGATTATACTGGACAAACATTTCCAAACAATTATTACACCACAATCCTGAGATACTAAATATGTTTGTAGCATGCCAAAATATTTTTTATAACTCAAAAAAAAAAAATAAATAAATAAATAAATGCACGCATGAGAAGGTTAAGACTAAATGTTCCTTTTAAGGAAGTAAAAGAAAATATTTTTCGTGTAGGCATTTATAAATTTTCTCTGAACTTAATAGGGATTCATATTTCAAAAACTGAATATATTTTTTTCGTCAAACTTATAGAACCTCAAAAAAAAAAAAAAAAATGCATCTGAAATTTTTAGTTCATAGCTTTTTTTTCAATAACGCTACTAAAGTAATGAAAATTAAAATAAAAAAAAAGAAAAAAATACGTCTTTCCTTTTTTTAATTTTATCTTTTTAAATTGCATTCGTTGCAATAAAATTTTGTATTACATTTTAATTCCACTCACAAATGCTAATTTTAAATAGTGTAAATAACCTTTATATCGTTAGATCTATAAATCTAAAAATGATATCTATGAAATCTACGGCAAAAGTTTTTACACTAACTTTTGATTAAAACGCACTTATAAGAGCGAAGGTTTTCACGCTCGCCAATAACGCCAATAACTGTCCAACGCCAATAACGGTTTATAGGACGTAGTTATGCCACCGGATGCTTGCGGCTTACGTTTGCCTGACAAATCTCAGATTTCATCAGAGCACTCGTTTGCACACTGGTGAAGCTCAAGACATGTTGGGTGAAATCATTGATGGTTGAACCTATAAGTTCGGAAAATATTTATATTAAAATCCATATATTGGCTGCCGTATTCCTGTACTTATAGGTGTTAAAGTGAGTTTTGAGAGAAATGCACTTAAGCATTTATTTTTCGCCCTGTAATTCAGGAAATGTGCCAAGGAAAATAAAGTTTGAGTATCACTGGTTTCACAATTCTTTTAAGCTATGAAGTGGAATTTAGTTACAACACAAAACGATGATAGATAAATGCACTTAAGCATTTCTTTTTCGCCCTGTAGTTTAGGAAATGTGCCAAGGAAAATGTAGTTTGGGTATCACACTAGTGAGACAATGAATTAGAATTTAGTTACAACACGAAACTATGCACTTATAAAGACATTTTTAAAGATGTATCAGTATTGAACTAGAGTAGCGATATAGTTTTAAAAGACAATATTTTACCCGATTTAAATTTTTCGTACTAATCAGTACACTGTTAGAAATTTCATCATGAAATTACGGTTAAATGACCAGCAGCAGTCTGTCTATCTAATTCACCGTTAAATTTACGGTTCGGAACATTTTTCTATCTTTACGGGACCTCACAATTTCCAATCAACTTGGTTAAAAAGCCGTAAATACAAAAGGTTACGGTTTTATAACCATTTAAAAATGGTTTCGAAACAAAATTTTTACCGTTTTTGAACCATTTCGAGGCGTAGAAACGGTAAACGAAGCTTGCAGGAATCGAACCCGCGGTGGACGGTATACCAACTTTTGCACTCTTGCCATTCGGCTATCTACACCACGTGAAGCGGCCGTTTATTTATCAATAAACCTTCTTTTAAAACAGGCAAACTGCCTTAAAATTGAGATTTCAGTTTTTGATTGGATCTAAAGTCATTTTTAGTCAAAATTTACTGTATATTGACGAAAATCATTTTATTTGCTGCAAAAATTAAAATACAAACAAGCTTCGGCAGCTCAAATTATGGGTTCGCTCATTCGCAAACAGTTCGGGAATCCGATGTCTCCAATTTTCGATTTACGCGTGTATGTGTTTTTATTTAGTAACCACTGCTTAAGCCACTTTTTTTTCTTCTATTTTTTATACACACATGCAGATTTAAACTGATAAATCTTTATTCATATTTTAACAGCAACGTACGACCGGTAATGTTTCGCAACCAAAATGGACGCCCGATTCTTATTGAGCGCTTGAAAATTACGGTTAGTTAAACGTTCTTTAGAATAAACAGAGAATAAACGATTTTTTTCGCAATCAGCAGTTTGAGTAAAATCTTTTTAATGGTTATTCAACTGTTGTAATTAAATATGGTAAAATAACTATCAAATACATGATTATTTCACTATTTTCTTGCGGAAATTTTTAACAGTGTAGTAATAAATTTGAACTAATCCTTGTTGACAAAGATTATCTAAATAAATAGTGAATTAATTAGTAGATTAACTTTCGTGGGAAGTTGAGTTTTAACAGTCGTATTTAAATGCTCAAACAAATATATATCAAAGTTGCAGGAATTTGTTTCGCAATGAGTAATAGAACTACTGCGTTTCTCTTCTGAGTTGAGAAGTATTTCAGAGTACATGATTTGGTGTGAAGAAGTACATCATTCTAAGATGGATTAGAGGTTATTCGATTCAAAGAAGGACTACGTCTATCACTCTTTCTTGCATTATTGGAATATTTATTTCTTTTAAACTCCGATGCTACATGTTTTCCAAATATAGTATATTAAGAAAAACATGTGAAAACAGCACCGAACTGCTATTACTGTTTATAAAGTCAAATTCTACGACCATTAGACACATTACGGCCAGGAAAACGGCAATCAAAAGAAACAGCAAATTAATTTCTCCAGAACTTTCATTGTAATAATTTTAAAGTTTTTTTTCTTTCGATATTTACTATTTTTTTTTCAATTTTCGTATTATTTACTTTGCGGTGTTTACGGAGATTTGTCTGATTGATGTTTGGATAACTAGTTATATACACACACGCACGCTACATATACATTGTAAAACTGATATTTCACGTGTTCAAAACACATCCTCTACGTAATTTTTGTTCTATATGAATTCACCCGTTTCTATTGAAAAAAAGAACGCCTTCACCTATTGCTCATAGTTTGACATAAGAAGCTGTCTTTTTTGCGTAGCAGATTAATGTGAATTATGCAAAACAGGGTGCTGTTCCAAGTTCCATCGAAGCAAACCAGAACTGCCGGAACACTGTCTTGGTCTAGTTCACGCTAGATGGCGCTAACATCGTACAACGATCGTTGAAGACGGAAAGCCTAGCAAATTTGCTGCAGGAGAATACTAGAACCTAGCTGCTTTAAGAAGCGTATCGGGACTATGGAGCTAGAAGCGAAAGGGGTCGAGGAGAAACCGCTGCGAAAACAAAGCTAGCTTATTTTATTTATTTTTTATTTTTCCTTCTGCACTGCGAGCGGTGGTTTGGAGAGAGATAATTCGATATATAGCATTGTGTGCACGGGAATTATTCCGCGTGCAATTGCATGCACGCAAACGAAGTTAAATCGTTTGATTACGGACATGCAATTACCTTATCTTTTTAAAAAATAAAAATTATGTTAGTGATGATGATGCACCTTGTTGGATTTATCCCGCAAAAAAGTGGTCTAGAAACTGTTAAATATAATTAATCAGAGCTTCCAAATGTGTTTTTTGCGCACGCTCAGACGTGGCAACCAAATATTTATTCAAACTGTATACAAGGTAAGTTATTAATTTGTATTTTCTTTTCTCGTTTTCTTTATTTTCCCCCCAACTTGTGTGTATTCAAGAGCGCGTTTTAGCATATTAGTTTATTTCATGTTCTGAAGCTTCCGAATATGCCCAAGTAAAATTAATATTTTTAAATGGAATTTTGTGTCTAAATTAAATTTTTTTTATACTGTTAAGAATTTTGAGTTCGTAATATACTTCTTGTACTAGCACTTATCCTAATATTCATTAAAACTCGTATTATGAGCGCAATAATTCAGATATTTTGTGAAAAAAGGTACATACCTTTATACTCATACGGTTTAATTTCTTTTCGCGCAATTATAAGATAATATAGTCTCCAGTAAAAGTTTCAGAACTTGTTTGACCCACATTACTGCTTTAAAATTAAAATAAAAAGTATTAAACATTTTTCTTAAGCAATTTAAAAGTAACTTAAAGATAAACTGTTTGATTCCGCTAATACCAATAACATCGAAGTTTTTAAAAAAATAATTAAAAAGAAATTAAAAAAATAAATTTTTCCATCATAAGAAAAGCATGAGATCGTTACAAAAAGCTATGAGTTAATTAAGAACGCAATTATTGTCAGGTTAATTTCATATGTGATTGACCTTATAAAACTGGATTTTTCCCCTTCATTTCAGGCACTAAATATTAATAAATAAATTTTATGCATTTACACATTTTCATGCCTGCTTCAAAAATAGGGGAACAACTTTAGTCTGAAAATTTTTTTTGAATCATTTTGTAGAAATATACCATGACAGAACAGTCTAAATTTTGGCATGCTTTTACATAATAATTCAACATATTTATTTCTTAGACTAAAATTCTTCCACTTTTTTTGGAAGTAGTAGGAATATGTCTACACACACCAACATGTATTATTTATTTTAATATTTAATACCTGAAATAAAACAAAAGTTTTTGATAGACTTGACAAAATATATATGTTATTAACGCTTAATACTTGTCTAAGCAGACCAAAGTTTATTAAGTTATTTTAATACTTAATACCTGAAATGAAACACAATTTTTTGACAGATTTGACAAAAGATATATGTTATTAACGCGTTATACGTGTCTAAGCACACCAACATTTATTAAGTTATTTTAATATTTAATACCTGAAATGGAACAAAAATTTTTTGACAGGCATGTAAAAGGAGTTTAATTAAACTTCAATACTTAACCGAATTGAAAATCATATTCATATCTATCCGTTAGATATTCAAGTTTTTATTTTCCTATAATATGCAGATATTGTGTCAAGTTATAACTTGATATTATTTTTATGTGCGCCAGTTTTGAAACAATAGTTTGCTAAAAACAAAAGTAATCTAATTTCTTATGCTTTGCAAATAATTCAATTATTAAAAAGGCCTTTTATAGTAAGTGGCCTTATAAAAACTATACACGCACAGCTTTAGCGCGAAAAGTTAACTCTAGGGGCTGTTGAATCGTACAGTTTGATGCCTTACAGGAGTCACGAACATATACGTTGAAAAAAGACGGAAAAATGAAGAACAGCAAATGATATACGCAAAACACTTTGTCACCTGAATCAACGCACTCTCCTGTTATACGATTCATATCAGAACCTTAGCTTATATGTTTGAAATGCTAATCGATTTATTGCCTTGCTCCGGAACTTAATTTTATCAATGCATTTAAAAGAGATACTTCTGGAATATTTATTTGCATGTATTCATACGCGATCATTTTTTTTTAATATAAAAAAACCTAGTTTTTGACTCTCATATCGTACGTAATTGAGAATAACATGGTTAAAGTGCATCTCCTTTTCAGTGCTTTGCATTAAAACTTTCTGGAAATGCGTGAAACGAGTAAAAAAATGCGAATAACAAAACACTTGCTTTATTAAGTAGCTTAAGAATATTTTGATATTAATTGTATTTAAGGCATATATTATTTTTCAGGGACAATAAATATATCGTATTCGGAACAACGAAAAATTTATTTTTACCGTTTAATAACTGAATCTTCTAATTATTAATGTGACATATTTTCATTACATAGGGGTGGTTCATAAATGATGTCACACTTCTTTCAATGTATTTGAACCCCCTTCTCCCTTTGTCTCAAGATGTCCCACTTCAACTTACCCCCTCCTCACCTCTCTCTTCGTTACACGTCACGCTATATTGCTTAAGCACTTGTACTTACAGTTCCGAAACAAAGCACTGCGTTATAGATCACGTTTAAACTTACTTTTTGAACTTCTAATGAAATTTGTCAACATAAAAATAATAATGATAGCATGTGTACTTAATTTGTACAAAATAAAATTAAAGATTTCAGCAAAAGACAAAAAATATTCATTGCTAGAATTCTATTAAAATGACCCACGCGATTTTGTCTTAGGAGCGTAATTTCCCAGGAAGATTTAATTTTGCATTTAAGCTTTTAAATAGTAGTTAATTTAAACCTTAATCAGCATCGATGCTTTCGCTAAACAAAATTGCTAAACTAAACCGAAACTAAAAAACAATTTATATGATCAATTTTCATGTTCGGATTTTAAATGTTTAAATTTTAACTAAACTGTGTGACGTAACACTTATTGATACCCCCTCCCCTCGTCACAAACTGTCACACTTTCTCCCCCCTTCCCCCCTCGAAGCGTGACATCATTTATGAATAACACCTTAATGCTGTGTTTCAATACGAATCAGTTTTTCAATTCGGTATTATACTCATAAATATAGTTCTAAATTTTAATAAATGTTATAATTTTTAATTGAATTCAAAATCCCAAAGACAATTAAATATATATTTTATTCAATCCGAGTATTACATCTATACCGTATTCTCAGTAAATTCTTCTATAATGTTTTGAAAATTATTAGAATTAAATCTCTTACACAAACTCTGATGAAAAAAAGTTATGTGATGCAGTTGGAAGTTTTAAATGTATTTAAACCTTTATACATAAAATATTATTTTACTAGCTGACATGCCCGGCGTTGCGCGGGATAAAATTGCATCATTCGTTGGCCAAGTGACGCATGTCCAAAATTCTGTTGCAAATGTATAGGGGAAAATTTTCATAAAAAATCCAAGTAGGAGATGGGCAACAGTCCATAAAAATCCTATTTAGACAGTAAAATTCATTAAACACCCCGATTGCATTAAAACGGACAGCCTATAAAAATTCCCTTTAGACCAAAAATTAGTCCATAAAAATCCACATTAAAATGACAACAAAAGTTCATTGAAATTGCCATTAGAGTAAGGGAAACAGTAACTCAAATACACATATGCAGAGGGATGATTGTGAGAAAATGATATAAAAAGCCCGTAAAAATCGCAATTGAAATATCGACCACAATACATCTAAAATTTCCCTTCAGAAAAAGAGTAGTATTTACTCTTTAAAAATGTCCATCAAATCAAGAACAACTCTCACTGAATAGTTCTGCTACAATAAAGAAAACATTCTATAAAGCCCCCCCCCATTTCAATAAAGACAACTATTCCTAAACAACCCTAATAGAATACTGACATTCGTCCCAAAAAATATCCATTAGAATAAAGACGTCAGTGACTAAAAGTAGAATACTGACTTTCAAGAACTACTGTTCCTTAAATTACCGAGCAGTCCATCCTAAATTCCCTATCAAAATAAGGACACCCGTTCCTAAAAATCCCGCTTGCAAAATCGTCAACACATTTCCTAAAAATTCAATTAAATAGCACTTTCATAAAATTCGGATAAAAACTAAAGAAAGGAAAGCATTATTTCAAAAGGCAAATGCACCTTTAAATTACAAAATGTTTAGTACTGAACCAACTCTGACGCGTGAAATTTAAGTTGATAGAAAGATATAACTAAATTCTTCCCAAATGGCGCCAAATAGACAGTACAAAAACGACATACATACAATATGAATGTATATCCTCCTTCCTTTGTGAAGTTGGTTAAAAATTAAATAAATGTTAGAAAATAAATCACTTGTGTAAAATATGAAATGAATAATCGCTACGTAAAAAAGTTAAAATGAAGCAGATCACCAAATTGCACTAAAGTAGTGGAAGCATTTCGCAAATACGCCATGATCCTACAGTGTAAATCAGGTATTGAATTAAATGAGAACAATATTACTGATAAGGATTATTGGGCGCGGTTTGGGAAAAATATGAAGCGCAAAATAATATATTGAAATTAATTAACTGGATGGAGGCGAGTAAAAAGTATCAACAGTTGGCGAAATTTTAAACTTCATCAAAAATAAACGATATCAAAGACTTTCCAGCCTAGTTTTTATCGACGAAATAAATATTAAATCGTCAAAAACGAAAGAAGAATCAACATTAAAAATCGCATGCAGTTAATAAATCCATAAAATATCCATAAAAATGAAATGAATTTTTAGAATGTTTTTCGCTGATAAAGCGGACATGCTACCATAAGATTTCATGCAATTGTGGAACTGTTACTATACTATTACGTGGTCAAAAAAGGGAGGAGAATCAACCTCAAGGTAAAGTAATTAAAATTCGTCTGCAGTTCCACAAAATATGTATAAAAATGAAATGAATTTTTAGAATTTGTTTCGCTCATAAAACGGCATAAATAGAGATAAAATAGCATTTTTTCAATTTTACGTTAACAGAAATCATCTAGTTGGCGACAAAAGTACTATTTATTTTGGCGAAACCACGCAAATTGAGCAGATAAATTCAGAGGTAAGCCTTGCTTTAAAGTTCGAAAACTACTTAAAATGAATATTGCGCGTGTTCTATTTATTCTTTGAACTTCAGAAAGAGATCATCTTGTGCAGTTTTTTACGGGCATTAAAATGCTGTAAAAATCGAAAAGGTGAGACGTTTCTTCGATGAGATATTCCTAAAATTAACGGTTTTGTTTAAATTGGAATAACAGAACAAATTCGAATTTACGGAAAAACTCTTCGAGGTGCACGAGGACCTGACCCAAGGTACCTGTAACCAAAATTTCGTACTTCTAGACCGTTCCATCTCGGTAGGAGGCGAGCGATACACACATACACACACACACACACATACACAAACTCTCTGTTTTATTTATATAGATAAGTTTTTCATGAACAACCTCAGCATGTCCTCTGAACGAAAAGAAGACAGGGATCACTAACTTTACCTATTCGTCTTTGTTCCGCCTAGTAAAGTGAAACTTAATATATAAATAAACAAAAACTAAAATTACAAAATACCCTTAGTAAATAGTTAAGTGAAATTTCATGCTTAGGAAATGTTGTGTCAGAAGGAAAAAAAACACTTAAGTAACGACACTGTCATTAACCTCTTTCTTTGCACGATTGCAAACAAACCTAAGGCTTAAGTAGTGACAATGGCTTTTGAATTAAAATAGTTGTTCTTTGATAAAAAAGGAAACAAGATAAGGATACAACAAAAGTGACTAAAATCATTATTGGAAGATGTTTTGATTTAACCCTTAAATGTCCTATGTTTCAAATTTGATACCGGACTTTAAATCAAATTGTACAATTGCAATTGGTTTGATTTTAATATGCCGCTGCGTGGGTAAGTTACCTTTTGAACAAAAGTTAAAAAAATAAACGTCAATTGTTCAAATCATCAAATCAACGTCATATTTCAAATAATATGACATTTTGTTTTCCCGCCATATTGAAAAACTGACATATTTTTATTAAAAAAAAGAACAGCACAACACATTTTGGCGTGAAATGCGTCATTTCTCACGGCATAGTTAGTGCGTCTTTTTTCACGACATTTCGCGTCATTCTGCTCTTGCATTAAAAGTTAGTGCAACATATTTATGGCCTCAATGCAATAAGTGTCAAAATTGATACCTTTCCTTGCGAAATAAATATATGAAACATGTTTTGTGATTCTTAAAAAAAAAATATTTTCCCATTTGTCTGGCTACTGCAATTAACACGTTTTTTTTTTTAAAGTTTAATTTTGAAAATCAGACGTTTAAGGGTTAATTAAATTAACATTACTTTTTATATCAATTACATCACTTTTTATAAAGCAACTGCATTGTTTCTGTGCGGTTAGCAAACGAAAACTAAGCATCCTCTGAAACGTGTTCAATCCCATTACTTTCACGAGAAAGCTGGTTATTTACCAGCTTTTAAAGCAGTAAAAAGAGTCATTTTATTTATCATTGAGATTTTTGGTTAAACTTATTTATTTGCATCTTCTTTCACTGATCAGGAACACTTTCTGCTAATAAATATGAAATGTTATTTTAAACAAGATGATATATTCATAATAAAAATAGATATTTGGGACATTTGAGACGTCGGACTCTCTTTTAAAAGCAGCCGAATGAAGAATTGTTAGTCATAAATCCATAAGTCCTCTCCTCATTTAGAATGACTTTAAAGGAAAGGAAATCTGTAAGAATTTATCAAGCTAATTTACTCTCTGTTATGGTAAGTACGCGGATTCTTGGGAAAATTATAAATACGTTGCCCTGCTTCGGAAAGAAAAGGCAACAGATAAAAATATATTTCGTGTACAAATAATAATGAACTTTGAAATGTAGTTAAATCAACTTTCATCAGGTTTATATTTTTAGCGTACTTCTACTTTGTTTTACTTAATATTGTGACAAACCACCTTTGAAACTTCTTTGTTATGTATGCATATTACGACAAAAAAAACTTTGCCTATATTAGCATTTCTCGGTATTTAGGACACAAATAATCTGTAACAGGCATTATATATCTTTGTATTTTCTTTGAATTTGAAAGAAATCTAAAACAGTTGTAGTGTTAATCATGCCTCAACGCCAAAATAATTTAGATTTTTTTCAAATTTATAGAAAATGCAAGGCTTTATAATGCATGTTACGAATTCTATATGTGTCCCAAACGCCGTGAAATGACCCAATTACAGTTATATACAATATTCCAAAAAAAAAAAAAAAAACACGATTACTGTTACTAGTAAATGAGCTTAGATGCAACTATTTAAATTACACTAAAACAATAAGCTGTCGAAGACTTATTTATATTTTTTTTATTATTTGAACACCCAAATGTGTTTTGCTGCGGGATGCAGGGATCTCATGTAAAAATTGCCAAACTTTTCATACGTAGCATACGTAGCTTTTCATACGTTTCAAAATATGTTAACTGCAACATATTAAAAAAAAAGAAAAGTAAATAATTAAGAAAAAAAACCGATCGCGATTGATAATTGCAGAAAAGGGCATACAAATAGAGCGCATAAGAACTTTTTTAAAATAATTTTTAATTTTATACAAGTTTTTGTTGAACATTATACGGAGCCACTCAGATACTAGATAGGGGTTCTTAGGGAGTATTTATTTTCCATTTCATTTCCAACCTGAAGTTATCGTATGTATCGCACCTCCAGTGCAAGAGGTCTGTCTACAATTCAAAATAGACTCAATCATTAATGTTGTGAAATATATCTATAATGTTTTGCAATAATTAATGAAATTATGTAATATTTCGATTTCTACTATTATTTGAATTATGTAAAATAATTAAAAAAAATAATGTAAGGCAAGCAAATAAAAATATTGTTATGCATGTAATTATAAAAATAAATACAGGCCATTAGTAGACGAGGAACTCGGTAAAACACTTAATTCGAATGTACTACCATTTTCACTTTTTTTGAGTTATGAGCGTTGCACTTGAGGTGCGATGCATCCTCAAATCGGTAATACGAATTTGATCATTGTTCTGGTTAGCTGAACTTGTTATAAAGATCTTATTTTATATCAAGACCAGCAAACTTTTAAAAAATTATTTCAAAATTGCATCATAATTGGCCATTAAATTGCATTGTACCATGAGCCGTCACTTGACCGACGCCAAATTATGCCTGATCCCTTATGATTTTGTGACGCAAATACATTTTGAAATTTGGAAAATGCGTTATTCATACATCAACATTATTTTGGAAAATACCAAGTTTTAGACTTTTTCTTTTTTTACAAATCGTTAATAGTTAATGTTGCTCCCGTTGTCTAAAATGTGTGAATAACTTGTTTTAGCCAGTAAATGTCTCTAGGTTTGCTATGTACGTTTGTAGCTACATGTTGTAGATGTTACCAGAAATGCATGTAATCCAACATTGTATTCAATGCATAGGCATCTTATAAAACGCGTGCACCGGAAATCTTATATTCGACTTACGGCGGCACATTATATATTGTCGGTAAAAAAAAATACACGTATGTCATAATTTATTTTATTTTTTTGCTGTATATATGCTTCTAAACACATAGAGTGAAAAATTTTCCCGACTTCTTTTTTTTTTTTTCAAATGTTTCTCACAAAATTTGAAAAAAAAAAAATCTTAACGAAATTTTATACATTAGCAAACACACCAATATGTTCCAAAATCTTAAATAGATCTTATTTTATACAAAATGAAAACGCAACTAAATTTAGTAAATATTTGTAAAATATACTTATGTTACTCAATGTAGCAATGTAACACAGTATTTTAAACTTACTACTATAATACAGAAATTATTGGCTTTACGAAGTCCACTCTTCAAACGCAAATCTCAAATAATGTATTAAGTATATTTTCGGTGTGATTAATATACTTTAGAATGATTAAATAACTACGATTTCCTCAAAATGATTAATGGATAATACATGATGGTGAAGGGGTAAAAAGTGAAAAAAAAAGAAACTATATATATATATATATATATAATAATAATAATAAACACACTGATTACACTACTTTTGTAGTAATTAATTTATTTTTGAATATGCAAATATAATATATAAGACTGCAACAAACAGTGAAAAAGTTCGTGACAGATTTCTAAGCACAAAGCTATGCACTTAGAAATACTAGTTCATCTTTTTTTTAAAGAGTAATGGACTAGGGCTTGGTACGAAGTAATGTAGTATAAAAATATATAAATTTATTCCAAAAGCTATTTCGTAGCTTTAGAATTCTGGCTGGCTTTCTGTTACGGGGAAATAAGTAAATTTCTATTGTACCTTGTGTGCAAAATTGTTTTATCCTTTCGACTTAATGCATACCTACTTTTATCGCAGTTTCCCTCGCAAAATTCCTAAAAAAAGAAATTAACTTGAAAAAATTATGAGCCCAATTCTCCCTCCGTTTTTGTGCAAAATCTTCCTAATAGTTTCCTTTGACCAAATGACGATATTCCGTGAGGTATGCTAATTAAATGGACCTAAGGGAAAAAACAAAATCAATACACAATCTGCGTGCTTATTCCCGGAAGTGTTATATCAAGATATTTGCATTAATTATGTGGTGATGGATCAAATAAATAAATGCGTTGGCTTTGATTTTGTCAGAATAGTGCCTGTTTCCCGACGTTTTCTTAAAATTCAGCTTTACGCAATAAATCAGATCAAAGTCTGACATCCTCTTTAACATAGAACGACAGCCTCTTTAGCTGTCACCGTAACTTTTAGCCACTGTATTTTTATGCCGTAACATTTCGATTCAGGTCTAGTGATGTATCTAACAATAAAATGTATCAAAAATTTGCATTATATTCCTTTCACGAATCATATTATTAAGGTAAAAAAATGGCGCAACGTTGTTAAATAAAGTACCGTTTTGGCTCCGCTAGGCTGTTAGTCGTCTTTAGTCGCTGCGGGGTTTGTTATAAAATCTCCATCTTCCCACAACCAGCTGTCCCCAGGGGGTTGTTCCTGTTCACTGAAATATTCACTGATTTTTTAAGTATATATATATATATATATATATATAATTGTGATGCAAAATATTTTCATATCATTCTAATAACATTTCTATTAATGATTTCTAACTGGGTAGAGCTATGCAGGGAAGTATTTAATGTATTTTCAAAGTCCCGATCGCTACCCCTACGTAAATAAATAAATAAATAAAATAATTAGCCTAATTTCTATAGTCGAACGGTGCTTTCTCGTGCTTCATGCGTAAAGCTATCCGTTTTAGATAAGAGATAAAGCAAATAATAGTCATAATTATATAAAAGTAATGCTTACAATGTTTTCAGTCAACTTGTATTCCCTAGAAAAAATCAATGAACTTATTAAATTATTATTCAATGCATTTAATGGTGATAAATATGTCACTATAAAAATACGAGATGCGTTGTTTAATATTAAGGGCCTCAAACTTAGCCATTTCATTATTAGGAGTTGTGGCTGTTCACTTACGGCCGTCATTTTTAATGTGCTTTTAATAAATTTTCTTTGTTACATTTCTGTAAAATTCAGATTTAGTTGATATCACAATAAAAGTTCTTTCTTTCCTTCTTTTTTGAAATTAATAAAATGAACTTTCAAGAATAATTTATTTGTACTTAAAAAAATAATGGCATATTAACCCTTAGAAGAATCAAATGTTGGTTTTCATTTATGGAAAACAGACACACATCGTCTTGCATTTATTTCTGACTAACATATATTTTACAGTATGCAGATCCTTTTTAAATAAAAAATATTCAGCAGAATGACACTATATTTGTTTTATTAATGGAAATATAAACCTTTATTAGAGTAAGGAAAGTTTTTAAGCAATACACTTTTACACTTAAAAAAGGAAAGAAGGTTTTTATAAGTAAAGAAATTTACCTTTTTTCTAACATTATAATACTTTAAAGGAAAGAAAATTATGAAAAATCGTTATTTAATGCATCCACTATTCCACTATCTAGGGAAAAAAGCAGTTTTTCTTCTAATTAAGAAACCTATTTAACTTTTTCTAGACCGATCGTTACATTTATGTACGTTGCAGCATCACTTGCATTTGATATAAAAGTGGTTCAAAAAGCAAAGAAACATTGAAATAGCAATTAATATGACATGATCATATTAACAATGAAATATTTAAATATACTAATTATGACGACTTAAAATAAATTCAGCGGAATCTTTCCTTCAATTATTACATTGCATATGTAACTTTCTATTATCGTTGGTTAATTCTCCAGAAAATTGCAAATTTAACAGTCCCTCAGAGTAGAATTACAGGATGTGTGACAATTATGCAGATATTTGAAGCACTTCAGTTGTTATGAAACAATATGCAGCTGTATTTTAAGCTCGAAAAGTAATTATTTTTAGCATGAGTTCCTCTTTCAAACAATATCATAAAATATTTTCACAGTAGAGCAGTGTTGAGAGTTATTTATTTTGCAGATGTAGTTGATTTATTAAGCGTCAATGTGTATATCAGGCTTTTACTTTGGTATAACTAATGCATAGGGAAATTCCTAGTAGGAAAAATGTAGAGTCAATTATGACACAACTTATGCGTGGCATATTTTATGCGTCTCTTTTAAGTTATATGTTAAGTTTATGCAGTTCCGACCACAAGTATGTGAAAATTAATGTTGTTTAATTTTCATTTATACGTCACTGACTCTTAGGCATCTCTCAGTTATGCGGCAGTAGCATTTTTAGACTAGACATTCTTTTCAAAATTTTGTGTTTGAAACATATGCACAAAATGCGGAAACAACTGTTTAAACGCAGCAACAGTTAAATAAATTTGAAACGATTATTTTAAATGTTGCGAAGAAATAGCTTACACATTAAAATACCTCAAAATATTTAAATTATAGATTAGGTAAATGGTATTACAGTAAGGAACGCTATGTAGCGAACATCAGAAGTTTAGTAGTATTTGATCGTAAGAGAGGAGTGTGCAAAGCAGAGGTTTACTGCTTTGAAAATTTGTAGTTATGTGTCAATATAACTGTATTGATATTATATTATCAACAATATTTTTTAATTAACTAATGAAGATAAACACATTGTGCCAGATAATTTTTAAGACTGCGTTTATAAAATAAAAACTAGTAATTATATTTTTAAAAGTATTTTTATTTAAAATAAGTTCTTTCCGCTTCAACACATTTGTTACAGCGGTTTAGCAACGACTTGAATGCTTTGTACACAGTGTGTCAAAGAATTTTTAAGACTACAGATGGAACTAAGCTTACCGTAGCGCTATCTGAGTTGTCGAGCATTCGTGAAACTCCTTAACTACCAGCTGATCCACTGCTAAAACCTCAGTTCATTTGTTTACATTTTTTTTCGATTGATGACATTGGCACTATACAAACAGCTTCTACACGAGCTTTGGCGGCAGTCCCACAATGTGAGATGGAACAGGTATCCGATTTGTTGTTAAACCGCTGTAACAAATGTATTGAAGCCGAAAGAGCTTATTTTGAATAAAAATACTTTAAAAGATATAATTACTAGTTCTTATTTTATTTTATGAACCTAGTCTTAAAAGTTCTTTGACACTCTACACACACACACACACACATATATATAACATTAAAAACCAAGTAACTTTTTTTAAACCCCTTTTTAAATTCTTTTTCGCCTTTAAAACATAAATATTTTTTATATGTCCCCTAGCCCGGGAAACTAACGCGGTAAAGATTATGTAATGCGAGCCTAGATGATTTTACAGAAGAACGAATAGAAAAATCGTTGCTTCACCACGTGACATATAGCTCAAGATATTATAAAAGGCGATCTCGCAAGCTTTTCGCGGGAATTCACGATGTAAATATTGTAGATAGAAGAGTGTGATGTTTTGTGTCGTTTTGTATTTTGGAATATGTGAATTACCATGTAAAGCTACCAATAAGTTAATTATGATGATTTTCGGCCACGATTGATTTACCAACGGACATTGCACTAAAATAACGGCTGCATGTAATTGTGATGTTACACATATATATAAAAAAGAATGCTCTGATAAAAGAAGAACCTTTTTTTCCAGTTTTGAATTACTTATTTTTTTGTCTTTCATGCTCCCCATTCTCACCTGGGGGTAGTACCATAGACTAATATTTTTATTGCATATTTCTACTATTTGTAATATTAATTATAACAGAGAAACGTAAATTATAACCACCTTCTATACGGTGAAAAATTAAGTTGCTGAGAAATGTTTCAGTAATATTACTTTCTTATACATTCGTATAAGTTGCATCAAAATTTTATTTCCCAATAGCTCTCAAATTTGAATTTCTTGTTCCCATAATAAGGTCTGCATCATAATTCTTTCAGGGCAATTCGCTCCCAAAAGGGTGTCCACGTCCGTAAATGAGGTTGTCCTTTAGAGATAAGTTTTTAATACATTAGACTCGGTGCTTCGCTGGAAATGAGGAACATGCATGTGTTGGATAATGGCCGAATGCAAATTGTTTTAAGAAGTCTAATACTTAAAAATCTCAAAAGTAACTTTTTTTTCTTAAAAATTGCCATGTATTTTTAAAATTAAAACTTAAAATAAGCTTTAAACGAAACCAAATTTACATGACCCAAAATGAGGCGAGGTTTGCTTTTGCCGTCACGATCCAGTGTCTGTGATCTATCGTTATAAAATAGCATAAATTTTCATTAAAAAAATTTAAATGCATGCAGGCTCCTAATTAAAAACCGTCCACATTTGATGGCTTTACTGTTCTTTTATTTTACTTTCATTTATTTAAAATCGCTTTTGATTTCTAAATTTCATTAATATAAAATTTATCTGCTATCTATTTATCTTTAAATTTTATTTGATCGAAACTACCCCCCCCCCCCCCAGTTCAATTCAATTTTCTTTCATTTATGAGGCTGTTTTGGTCATTCGTACGTACTTATAAGTGAAATATTACTATACTATACCACAAAACTACAAATGGTGTCAAAATGTTCGATAACGGAAAAGACATCCAAAATGTATTTAACGGCTTCCCTCCAACATTTCGTAATAATAACATGAACTTTGCTTGACTAGAAGATTTTTCGATCGGATAGTGACAATTTTATTTGTAAACATCTCATGCAAGAAAGCAGCAATCGAACATTAAGATGATTTCATCTCAAGGTACATAAATAACTTTTGTGATATGATAATAAAGAAGAAAGACAATTACGAATATTGGAATCTTTATAAAATAATATTAACAATGTATAGGAACAGTATTTTATATCAAATATGTGCAATGACTTTTGTTTCATGAAAAGGAGGCGTTTCGGAACTTTTTTTTTTGATAATGATGAACAAACATTTATCGTATGTAATTCATTATTTGATAAATTTTTAGCATAGTTGAAAAGAATATTAAAAAATATGTTTCAAAGTAAGAGTGGATGATGAATATAGATTGTCTTACTTAAAAACTGATAGAATTTACTAAATTATAACTACTAACAACTTGAAAGTTAAAATTCGTTACTATTTTTTTCTTTTCTCCTTTTTACATGAAATACGTATGTTTTGTTTTTAATTATATGTGTTAACTGAATAAAGGTCTTAAACATAATGAAGAAAAAGCTTAGGCATAGCTAATTGTCACAAAATATGTTGACAAAAGGGAGAGTTTTCTTGTTCCCTTCTCTGGGAAAATTTCGTGTTTTTGCAAAGCATATGGATTTGTAAAATTATGAGAAGAAAATTTGTTGATAATTTAATCAACTGTCATCTATTTTGTCCGAAAATGTCAGTTTTTCCATATTTGGACTCTACTGGAATAGCGAAGCGAATAGGAGGCTAAATCAGAAATGGCGTGAGATTTACAAAGGTGAAGTTTATGTAATTACTGTACGCATCACAGAATATACCATATTTATCAAAACTATTTTGACTATAAGAGAAAAGTTAGGTACATTATTGTGAAATATATTGTAAAATGTTTGTAGTCGTAATCAGTAAACGACGGACAACAGTTGTATACTGGCACTTGTGACATTCTCCAGAAATGTACAGACTGTGTTCAAAATTACTTACCAACTTACTCGGCAATAATTCATAGACAAGAAAGGATAATCCATCAAATTTTTTTTAAAGTGAGACCATTCTACTTATTAGAAATGTACTAGTCTAAACTTACTTGCCAACTTAGTCATTAATAAATAATAGATACACAGGATAGGATTATAAATCGAAAGTTCCTTAAAAAGTGAGAGCTTTGCACTTTTATATAATGTTATATTTTGAAAATTGTCACCAACTAAGTCGATATATCAAAAGAAATAATCCAGCGAAATCTCCTCAAAAAAGTCTATTTTTTTGTTTTTTTGCATAAAATGTGATACTTATTTGTGTAGAAGGAAACTACATCAGTTTGGCCCCGGCAAGCAATATCTTTTTCTTTTTTGATCCTAGCGTTGCATGTGTTGCTTCAAGGAGAATACTAGCCAGATAAAGTACACCACATAACTAGCACTAATACTGTTGAGTTGTGCTTTCCACGTTGACTCGTAATCGGCACGTTGTTCTTATCTAGCTCATCCTAATAATCCTCCAGAAAGATAAATACTTTTTAATCAAGGCAAAAAAAGTCGATTTCATAATGATCAAAACGGTTTTTCATGTTCGAAAGATCTTTCTAATGACAAAGAAGCTCTCAAAGTATGATGCTACTTTGAGAGTTTCCTTCCAAAAACTCATTTCTTTATTACACTATCATTAGCTTTCTTACTAAATTATTGCAACTTTACACAATGGTTGCACTTGGTCTTCAACAGCTTTAAATTTCAGCATATTTTAATGGTATATCAGAAACAATAAAATAAGATCAGATATATAAAACTTACGCTATATATTTACTATTGAAGCCAGAAAAGCAGACTGAATCAATCCGTCGCAAAAACAGAGAGCTTTTAAAGAAATGCAATTTCAACGCGTCATTTTTATTATTCAGGTGTTCTTACATGATAAGAAAAATATTAACACTCTACTAATTTCTCTCACAATTGTTTCGTATAAATGTGTAGATTTGTACGTAGAATTTTCAACTTTTCCTTTTTAATAAACATAAACTGTATTGAGAAAATCACTATAGAAATTCATTAAAAATGAAAATCCTTCATTATTAAGGCAATACATTGAAAGCTGTCATAATTAATTAGCTGTCATAATTGTCATTTTTTACAGTGATAATGAAAAATGTGGATTTTTCTGCTATAAGTTAAACCTTTATCTTAGGCTTTATAAGTTTAGTTAAAGCATTATATCAATACCCCAAAGGCAATTTAACATTGAATTTAAAAAAGGCATACCATACAATATCTAATAACTGCATTGGTGATAGCATAACAACAGAATTTTCCTCTCAAGTGCAGTTCGAAAAAATCATTAAATATATCTCTCTTGGAAAATGAGATCAATTAAAAACTCTGTATTAAAATATATATATCTAACAATTGTTACTTACATTTGAAAACTAACAAGTAACGCCCAAGAGCAAAGAAAAATGTAACATTAGTGAGAAAGAGAAAAAGTTCGTCTAACTTGGCGGTCTTTTGTTAATTAACTCAATTTTACGTGAATTATACGGAGGATAATGATACGAAATTTTGCTGGCATTTAATCTTCTAATTTAAACGCAATACACTCGGAGATGAAGGTTTCTAAAGTTAGCTTATTAGCTTTATTTCAAAAGGAAATTGTACAATGGTATTTAAATTTCCCAACTATTCTGCAAACGAAATGAGTTAGGAGTAAGTTGGAAATATATTTTAAATCAACTAAATGACAGCTAAAGTTTGTGGTACAAATATTACTAGAAGTATAATGGTTACAAAACGTAAACGAAAACAAATAGTTACTTCGAACATATTTATACCTACAGTTTCAATGAAAAGTTGATACATGTTCCCAACATTATCTGTCAAAAATAAAATTTTTACAGAAAAACTAAGTTTTTGTATGAGAAAGTTATAGTGAATCAATATTACGATAATATTTCAGAAAGAGTAAAGCCTTTTGCGAAAAATTAGTAATGTTTCCCTGCCATTTTAAACGAAAAATATCTTTGTTTAGCTGGTGTTACAGTAATGTTATGCTTTTAGTTTTGCGTAAATAATCTAATACTTATAAGGTATTTCTGTTTCGTGACTTAGAGTGACTTTAATTGTAAAATGCTTATTTCAAAACATGATTGTTAATTGAATTTTTCAAGTAGCCAAAATGTACAGGAAACATACTTCATGTTGAGTATGAATATTGCTTATTCCTCATTTTGTATGCCGTTAATTTCAAGAACATTTTTCGCAAACTTTTAAACTAGCAGTTAGAATAACTAAACTTTTAAACTTTAGGGAGGTTAAAAGTTTAGTTCTGCTAAGTTTAGTTCTCTTAACTTAAAGGTTAGAGAACTAAACTTTTAACCTTTTAAAAATATTTTTTTAAACCAAATGAAATTGAGGTAATTTCAAAATCTAGTTTAACTCAACCAAAATGACAGGTTAAATTTGTGTTAAAAATATGAGAAACACTGTAGTATAAGAAATTTAAACGGAAAATATTATTTACTTAGTTATAACATTACTTAGTTATTAGCTTACGTTACTTAGTTATTAGCGTTATCGGCCAAAATTAAATTTTTCCGTAAAGAGCTTTATTTAACAAAATTGTAAACGAAATTCTGCGTTGCACATTAAATTTTCAGGTTTTATGAGATAATTTATATTATAATAATATTTCAAAAAGAATTTAATGTGTTTTGAATTCATAATTACTAAAAATTAGAAAGGTTTTTCTGACAGTTTTATCGAAAACAATTCTTCTTCAGTCGTGCTGCTGTAATGGTAGTTGTATTTAAAAAAAACCTGATGCTGACAAAATATTTCTTCTTCGTTTTCTGCTTTGCGTGACTGGAATAGCGAAAGTGCTTATTTCAAATCTTGATTGCTGATTGAATTTTTAAAGTCTGAAAAGTATATCTGTCTAAACACTTTTGGTTACTAATGAATATTATTTTATTTCTGGGTTTGGAGCGCTGTCATTTTAAAGAAAAGTGCTCACAAAGGTTGAAACTAAGGAATTAAATACTTTATTTATTTATTTTTTAAAGTAAGAGTATTATTTTATCTATGTTTTATTTAAGAATCGCGTTAGAATACTTTGTTTAATGCGGTAAGAGTACATTGTAAAATTAAAGTTTAAATTTGCCGTGATAATAATTGTACTAATTGAGAAAAAATGTTTTCTTGCGAATTTTTAAATTTCAATGTAAACCAACATTATACATCTTTTTTCGCAATAAGTTGTTAACTAGTTTAAATTGGTGAATCTTATTAATCGAGTTCTATTGAAATACCTTTTGGCCCGTCAATGTTTCAGGAATTCACTAATGATTAAATTTCTTACTTACTTTCTTTATGTTTTTCCAAATAGAAAATGTTTTATTTTTCTTTTACTGGCGTAAGTATACAAAAAAAATATTAAACTAAATTTAAAAGTTTCCTAAGCGCACACTGGGTTCATTAAAGTTTTTTGACAAAATGAACTTGAGGTTTACTGATTTTTTGAATTCATAATAAAAAGAACTTAATGGCTTACTTTAAACATTCGTAACAATAATAATACAGATCTCTCTTATACTAAATATAAAAATTCAGCGTGTCTAAAAATTATAACTTGAGTTAAAGTACAGGAAAAAAACATACATATTTATGTATTAAGAAAATAAAAATGTTTATACTTTTAATAAAAACGGAATACTGCCAATTTTTAAAATAAAAAAGCAGCTGAAAAAAGTTTATAATAAAAATTAACCGAATGTGAATAACGGAATTCCGTAATTCTCCCACCACAAAAGTGAAAATCACTTTTGTTAGAAGAAAATAAGCACAGGGGCGACAAAATTGGTTAAGATACAATTTTGAAGTCAAGACTGAACACACTCGTTTCGCATCTATAAGAAAACTCTTCTGCGAATAGCGGAACAATTTGGGATAAAATATATTTTCAATCTGTTAAATAGCAGGTATGCAACTATCATTGCTTTTCTAAATTGGTGTTGCACAACTTATAATCAGCATAGAATTAATAATTTACACCCAAGGTACATATGTCCAAAAATTAATCAATCATGAACATGTACAGGACAATGGTAACATATAAACTACAACTTAGAAATTTCGAAAACAGTGGATGAGAAAAATTACTGCTTTTGTGGTATATCGATAAGACTCATTAAAAACGTACTGTTAAACTAAATCTAGTTTCTATACTCATTTAAGAACTTTCTCCTCCATATTTCTCAGAATCTATTTTCAACAATTATGAGACCTAATGTTAACATAATGTAGCGCTATTAAGATAAAACCTGGTGAAATTGCGGGGTAGGAGAGATGGCACAGTTGAATTTTTGGGGGGAAAGGGATGTGTGAGCGCACCTGCGATTTCAGGTAGTTGTACAGCCACAACAGCACACTGTCGACTTGAATTCATAAGTGTTTTCTCTGAAAATGTATGACACAATGTCGTTTCCAAATGTGACGGCTTGAATTTTCATTACTGTTCATCTGATTTTCATTGTGATATGAATACTACACAATACTTTTAAAGCAAGTTTTTTCAACTATAATGACAATTTACTCACAGTTATTATTAATGTTATCTACTTATTATCAAAAGTCGTTTCCCATGCACGTAAACCATACATGTGCGCAATCTCACCCGCCCTATAAGGAGAGAAGCGAAAAAAAGGTGTCTTAGCTTTATTCCAGCTGTCGCTTTTAATTATAGCCTAACAGCAAAGTAATGATCGAAACACATACAGAAGGAATGTTATCTATAATATTCAACAAAAGTTTGGCGAAAAGATAATGTTTTCATTTCTTTTTATGATGTTTTCCAATTGTGCGCCAACTCTACCGGCTTTACCTAACCCATATAACATAGGTAATTGCATAGATTTGGTCGACGTATCATGTTCAAGAATGGTAAATGTCATTGTTGGAAGAGAGGGAAAATAATCTTTAATTCATGGTGTTAAATAGGGCTAAATATTTCCATCCGGAATTTTTCCTTTTCTATTATCATTACTTAGAAAGCGACTTTTCTTTGAAAATTTTCAAAATTTTAAACACTGCGTTCTTTTACGTTATACTAAAACATGATTAATGTTACTAATTTTCACATAAAGTAAGCTTTAAGTTGTTTTTTCTTTTGAAAATTCTGAGTACAATAAGTGACATATTTACATTGTGAGGATGTAATTTGTGAAATGTTTCATTGAAGAGATATAATACCTTTAAAAGAAGACCAGTTTATAACGTTATATATATATACCTTTATTTACTTGTTTATTTATTTAATAGTCAATTTAATGTTTTTAAAGAAGACAAAACATTCATTTTTCTGAAGTATTAATAGTTTCTAATACGTTTTTTCATGATATCTATAATGTAGGTACAGTGGGGAAGGAGAGAGAAAGAAACACTCCTTCCCTCTTAGACATTATTTACACTAGAGACACATGAAATATGTCATTTTATCAGGAATAAAATACTGTATAAAGTTATGTTATTAGAATTTTGTTCAGGGGTCGGCGTCATAGTAAAATGAGCATCAATTTTAAAATTTTGATTGAAAACTCCCTTTTTTTGACATATTTGTGTTCAGCAACAAAACTTCACCTTGTATAGCAATTATCGTGCAATTCCGTTCACCCGTTGCTTCAAAATTAAATGGAGAAAAACCCGTAGCATACCATTCTATCTTTTATTATAGTTCGATTACGATATATATATATATATTTGCTTGTGATCAAGCATAATAAAATGTGCCACAGCTTATTTATAATAATAAACATAATAATAAAATATGTATTGATAACAAGCGTTTTGTTTGCATACAAACGTTGAAACTATGAACAAACACATGTAATAAAAATTAAATATTGCTAGAAACTCTAACGAAATACCACCCTCGTTTTCCTGAATGTTAAAGAAAAAAGAGACAATCTTCAATGGAGGATATGTTTGATTAATACTTATAGGAGAACACTTAAAGATGTTCATAAGCAACTATAACGATTTTGACAATATTTATCAGTAAAACTCCTAAAGTAATGCATAGCTGAAATTAAGGACTGTTTTAAACGATATTTAATGTAAAGTCCTCTGTCAGTTCAAATGGTTAAATAAGAGTTCGGCCTTAATTCATTTTCTCACAAGTTAACAAATGAGCATTTATTATGCTTTGAAGTATCCGCCTCATAGCTTCTCGAGGAGTTTATCTGCTAGACATTTAATCACATAAAACGTGTCAGATTTAAAAGGCTCTTTATAGTGAAACCTTCTTTACTGCTCCAGAATTTTAAGCTGTAACAGAGTCCAGTTAAAAATTATTTTGTACTTATATTTTGGAAATAAGAATAACATTTTTTAAATTCGTTTATTAAAGTGAATTGTTTTTCTGCAAAATATGTGTGATCGTAAGATTAATATTAAGTTAGTTAATGCGTTTATCTTAAAGGACAATCAAATTTTACTTGATTTATCATTGAAATGAGGATTCACTCACTTTAAGGTTGCAACCAATTTTTTCACTATAAAATCAATCTTTTCTTTCTTCTTTTTTAATAATGACATTAAATGTACGAACAAGTTTTACTTTAAAAAAAACTTAACTTTTACTTTAGTCTCAATTTTCAAAATATAGCAAAAGGCATTTTTAAAATTAGGCCTAATCTAAGTAAAAATATCATTTAGGAAAAAAAGACAGGAGAAAATAAGTAATTTCCTTGGACAAATATTAAACAAAGATTTTAAAAGTAAGTTGTGAGATGGAAAAGTGTTTTTATGTATGTCTTTCCTCTTAACTGTGTATATTAACTTCTCTCGAAAAACTTTTGACATAAATATCCGACTCGAACAAAATTCTTTTGTTTAAACAATAAATTCTAAGCACGCCTCAATCCCATGTTGCCTTTTTCCATCTGAACAACTTTTAATTCAAAATTAAACAATTCAAAAACTTAACATAAGCTCGAAGGTAAAAGTTTAATTCTGTGAGTAAGCCCGGCCCATTATGCAGGTTAACTTCAGATGAACTTTAACAGAAAATACTTTTGACGTAAATCATGTGCATACAATATTTTCTTTTTTGATTGAATTGTTTAACAGTTATATTTGCACAGCTCAAAACTATTTAGCATTATTAGCCTTACAGGCAAAATTCAAGACTTTTCGTATAAGAAACCAATAACGCTAGAAATAATATCTTTGTATATTGAACACCTTCTGTTTTTAAGAGAGCACGTATTTAAGACGAAAGTTTATAAGTTTAATTTTTCATGTTTTTTTAGTCTCAGTCGACATTATAGCATTTTGTAGAACTGACACACAAAGTTATGCTACTTATAAAAAAATCACGCAAAAAACGGAATTGGAACCCTGAGAGTGATTTCAGTAACTAGTTTCGCAAACTTATGTTTTGAATTTGGCGTTCCAAACTAGAAATTTTTGAAGTTGGCTACATGAAAGCAATTTTTTTTTAATTACAGCCACATTAAAGTTTGATTCTCTTATATAAATATAATTAATGAAAATATTAATAGTAGAATAACTTCCATACCAGAAACAGCAATAATCGTACAACAGTTGCAATATTATACTCTTTCAAATAAAGGCCTATCCTAACTTTAACACACCAAGCTTAAATCTGACCTATATGCTTTGGTCTGTCTTAAGAAAGGATTTTGCATATGTTTCAAACATAATTCCGTCGCTTCAAAGAACATAGGATTTAATTCTACCATCATGATTTGACGTTATCTTTGAGCTTCAGCATATTGGACGAAATTTCATGATATACAAGCCTTAATACTTACTTGCTTTTAATAAATTGATTCTGTAACTCTGGATAAAATTTATATTTATTATTTTGTATGTTCACAAAAGTTTACTACTTAAGTTTTTAATTCAATTTTATTAAATTTTTGGCCATAACTTCTCTCACACGAAATGAATGTGTTAAAAAATTGCTTTCTAAATTTGCATATTTTCCTCTAGTGAAGTTGGAAGCAGTGTTAAGGATTAATTTTTTATTCATCATTTTCATTTAAAACTTGGTTGAATATCTTATAAAACAATATGTATATTTTTACTGCGTGTCTTATGTTTTCCTCCACCCCCGTCCGCCTCTCTTTTCGATCCTTTATTCTTCTCTCTGAAGTTAAATTATCTCTCCCTTACATTTTTTCTTTTAAATTGCTTGTTCACATTAAAATTCTAGAGATTATGTTCATTTCTCGTGATTTGTTATGTTTTTATTTTTCGCAGCTTATATAAATCCACATCTTAAGTAAAAATGATAATAGTATTTTGAAAAATTAAGTATTTATGATTCACATGTTTTACAAAATTTTGAAATCTACGAAATAAATTGCAACAATCGAAAGCTATCATTTGCTTCAAAAATTTCCACAATCAATTTTTAAAAACATATGTATTAGAACATGAGGAAAAAAAGTTGTACCCTTTTTAAGCACACTCCGCTGCGCTAACGGAGGAGTGATATCGTTTGGTTTCGTTAAAGTTCCCATGGAGAAAGAGTGACAGCATTTTGATGGTTTTCTTCCAGTCGAATACCGTTCTGCAAGAGGAAAAAAACAACGTTGTATACAAATATTTTATTGAAAACATACTACTATTCAGGAGGTAAGTTTCCTCAATCTAAGAGAAAAGTTCTTGTTCTGTTACTGTAAGATGCTTCCCAAATTTTGGAATCAATCCAGGTTCTCATACAAAAACAGTAAATAGAAGAAAGAGAAATGCGTGTATGGATGTTTCTTTTTTGTTACGTACGTCAGTTTTTGATTTATCAGAACCTAGTTGTTATTATTTTTTATCTGGGATACTTCGGCGAGCTTTAAAGTAACCCCCTGATGGCTAGAACTTCTATTATTGTAAAACAGAAAATAGACTGAAAATGGGCCTTAAAAAGAAAAGAAAACTAAGAAAAAAACCCTCTTGTTTCCGTTTCTTTAATTTTGAACTTTTGCTGTGCAGTGCAGTTCCTGATCAATTCTGCAGGCATGTAAAACCTTTTTGCAGATGTTTTATAAATGATTCATGATGTCCGGGAAAGGTAATTACCTAAAGAAATATAGTAAATGAGAATGTTCTCGACATTTGTTTCATTTTTGCGTATATTCGCGCATTATTAATCTTTAAACATTAAATCGCTTGAGATGTAAAACACAGAAGAAATTGCATAAATTTGGCTTACATATTTCTAACCCTTCTGTATACGCATATATTTGCATATATAAAAATTTTAATTTCATATTTCGTTTGCTTCCTTGAAGCTCAATTCAATAGTGCGCATCAATTCGATAGTGCATGTATATCCCGCTCCCCCGCAAAAAACTTACATTTGTTATTATTTTCATTGTTCCATTGGTTGTTTGTTTCAGTACAACATTTAATGTATCCTATTGTTTTAAATGCTGCTTTTGTGTTTTTATCCATATCTATCAAGCTCTCTATATGTATATTAAATGCAATTATACTTCATTGTAAGATGTGTTAAGTCTGAAAATCTAAATTTGTTGATGATAAAATCATTTACATAATCTTTTATATTATAATACGATGTGTTTTCTGAAATTTCAATCACATCTATAGGCACATTATAACAAATTTTACTTTCGTTCTGCATTGCTAAATAAAACATAATAAAACAGATCATTCAAAAATAACATTTCTACTTGACATACGCTCAGACACTGTATATCACAAATTCGGTCGAAAGTTAAAGAAAACTACAAAATCATACGACTAACGAATCCAATTTTTGCATATAACGAATCTTTCAAATAAGAGAAAACAAGTCAGCATATTCCGGAATGTTCAAAAAGAAATGTAAGCGCTTCGCCTGAGACGTATTCTACGTGAGACTCCGTTTTATGGGAAAGATCAATAAACTTTAATGGTAGAAGTCGATTCCAAACTTGCTTTTAGAATTTCCTTTCTCCTAATGATACTGTATTCTCTTTTCTCTTGAAACAAGAGCTATTTTTCCCTTACTTTTTAGATTCTTAATATAAATTTCATAATATTTCATCCTTATATTCTCTGCATGGTCTTAATGACGTAGGAGGTTTCATTCTTCTCTAATTGAAGTAGACAATATAATTAAATTTATTCAGAGTTTAAAATGTTTTATCGCTTCTCTTATACAAACATTGTGGTTCGTTTAAATCATGCGAAATATTTTGTAGCTAGAAATGTCCATTAGTGTATTTATTTCACTTAAACTTGGGAGTTTTTACAATATTTTACTTTCGTTTCAGAATAGTAGCGCTGGATATATTCATGTTTTTAACTTTGCAACATCCACGATGTAAATATCAATTATCACGAGCTCCCATTTGAGAGACCATCACCTACGTTGACATCCACAGGAGTATAATTTCAAACTTGGAGTACATTGGAGCCACGGCGGATTTTACATGTATCAGCTCCCATCTGTTTACCCGGTCTAGGAATAACCACTCGTGAATGATGGTCCCCTTCTGAAGCGCTGACCTGGGCCAGTACTGCTGCACTTTCGGTGTTCCGTGGGACCTGAGCCTTTACTGACTGATCCACTGTAGGATGAATGTATTTGTCATAATTGATACATTTACAGCTTGTATAGTGCGTATCGTAACAAAGGAAACAAAAATAAAGTCAACAGCATGCTTGGTTTTACTTATAGGGCTATTTCAAACAAGTCTAAGGACGTTATATTTACATTATACAGAGATTGGTAAGCCCTCATTTGGAGTATCTGTTCAGTTCTAGTCTCCATATCTAGATAAGGATATTACATTACTGGGCAAGAATTCAAAGGAGGAAAGCTACTAGGTTGGTATGTGGTCTCTCAGACTTAAATTATGACGTCAGGCTTGGATGGCTGAATATGTATAGCCTTCAGCAAAGGATAGTTATATGACGTGATTAAGTTATTTAAATTCATTAAACTGAAAAATGTTGGTAGACTACATTTATGCACAGAATGTAAAGCCAGAGGTCATTGTTTTAATCTTTTTAAATCTCAGGCTAATCTTGAAATTAGGAAAAAAGTGCTACTTAAGCAGGGTTGTAGGCAGTTGGAACAGTTTACCGGAAGCGACTGTTACGTGCAGTTAGGTAAAAATTTCAAGAGAGCACTTGATGTTCATTGGGGATTGGTAAATTGACTAGGAGTAGCCTAGCTGGGTTACTTTTGTATTTGTATCAGTTTTCTAAGTGAAAACTTACGTATATCATATCAGGCCCGTGAGAAGAGTGGAAAAGCTCCGCAAAGGATTTGCTTAGACAGCTTTGGCTCATTGTCTTGCTGAAAAAGAAACGATGCGAAAGTTCTCATACGTACTTCGATGAAAGCTATTCATTGTGTTAAAGGGTTAAAATATGAGTATAATTTAACCCTTCAGAAATCTTGCCGTGAGCAAAATACTCACACCAAGAAAAAAAAGTATACCCGGTATTCTACTTCATAGGCGAAGGTGATGCTCTATCTAGCTTCTTCTTGCACACTGAGAAAAAAAAGCCGAGTTTCCAGCACTAATCCGTTTTTAAACGGATATGTCCGTTTTATAACTACATAATTAAAACCGTCAATTCACAAAATCTGTTTTTTTGGAAGTTATGTAAATTTATGCTAGAAAGTTAGTTTTTTAACAGAAAGCCGTTTTAGGAAGGTATGTAATTTTGTGTAAACAAGTCCGTTTTTAAACAGAATTCCGTTTATTGGCTGTTATGTTAAATTGTCTGAGATAGTCTGTTTTTAAACAGAAAACTGTTTATACGGAGTTATGCTAATTTGTGGTAGAAAGTCCGTTTTTAATAGAATATCCGTTTACAGAAAGTTATATTAATTTACGCTAAAAAATCCATTTTTTAAAAGAAATCCGTTTTTGAAACTTATGTAAATTTGCGGTAGCCTGTTTTTCTTAGGAGAAATCCGTTTTTTAAAAATATTGACAAGGTGTCGCAAAATGATTATCCTGATTTAATGTGCTTATAACTGTAAGACCACATTTACTTAGAAACAGCGCTGTTTCTAAGTAAATTTGGTCTTACAGTTATAAGCACATTAAGGGGATACTTCAGAGCACCTTCGCGGACACAAGTGCTAATGTTAAACCTATGGGAAAATTCATTACACTAATTACTCATTATCTAATGCAGATATCGAAATTTGGTTTTCACCATCTGAAAGATGACGTTTGATAAATTTGTATTGCGGTTTTAAAAATGGGATTATCTAAATTTAAAGTATTTTATTTTTAAGTTGTAAAACCTGAAATTTCCACTTCGTGGACTATGTTTAAATTCCCCCATAGGTTAACATGTGATTTCGCGATTTGGGAGATTGACTGAAGTCTCCCCTTAACATACTTATTGTTAAATTACAGTAAGATACATGACCAGTCATATAGCAAAAATTTATACAAACCCGAATAAGACTTTGTTGTATGACCCGGGCATGTTGGACAACATATTATATTATAGTGTATATATATAATCTGTCATTTTTGAAAATCTTTATTGATTAATTGCAATCTTCCATCATTTTTAACTGATGACAATATTGCTAAGCATGTAGCAGCAGTTTTTCTTTTAAGGGGACGGTGGACCGAATGAAACTTTTTTATTTTTTCATGAAATATTTATAGATTTTTTGTACTTGCATATAACTCAATAAACAAATAGAAAATTCGAAAAAAATTTTGAAATTTCATTTTTAAAATTTTAAAAATTTAATAAATTTTTAGCGAAATTTCAAAATGCTCATTGCGTCACAATTTTTGATTTTTTTGGCTGAAATTGATTTATAATGAAAAAATGCAACAATATGAACAAAACTTAGTATTCATTTAAGAATCCGTCAGTAAATTATTTAAATATAATTTTTTTTGTTAGTTATTACTAATTTTTCCGCGAAATTTCGCATTTTTGGAACATTATTAATATTTTAAAATTACTTAATATATTCCAAACACATGATGGATACTAAATTTGATTTAGCTATATAAAAACTAGTAAATCACCAATTTTCAGCCTTATCGAGGAAAAATTGAGACGCAAGGAACATTTTGAAATCTCAAAAACTCGAAAAATTTAATTTCGAGAAAAATGCATTTTAAGAATATAATGGCACTTACTTTGAAAACTTTCTCAACAAATGTCTTGTAAAAGTAACATTTGCATAAACAAACTAATAACTACTGTTTTAAAAGGGAGTTGACACTATTTTAGCACAAATATATGTTTAAACATGTGAACATTGACAGTAACACCGAAAACTGAAAATAGACTTTATTTACAAAAACCAAACTTAGAAATCTATTGGTAAGAATGTAATGACATTTTAGTATAATTATTATTCCTTCTATTATTTTCAGCTTTAGTTTAGGTAACAAAACACTATTTTAGATTGCAATGAGGGGGGGGGGGCAACATTTTTTAGCAATAAGTGTTGACAGTTAACATAAAGTTTTCAAAATCCTCCAGGAGTATACGAAATACCTTCTTTTTTTACACATTTTTTGTCTTTTATGACACTTTACTCTGTTCAGACTTCTTTTCACATTATATGACTCTGATTTTCTTTTTCTACACTGATAGTTTCGACGACTATCCCGCTTTTCAGAAATTGAAACGGAGAGTTCATTGACTGATCTGTCAAAAAGCTCTAATGTCTTCAAACAGCCAAAGTTAAATTCGCTAATTGAAGACACAACAATAAGTTCCAGTCTTTTTTTTCGAAATAAACACCTCTTTAGAGGTTGTTTTCCATATGAGGCTGTGAACACATTCATTGGCATTTTGCGTTTTAGCTGAAACACAACGAGATAAAAGCACATCACTTGCTAGTCCTTGATAGACAGGCAGTATTTTCGACACAACATCCTCACTAAGTTTAGTCTTCATTGATGAATGGCTGGCTGGTTTCACTTTACTCGCAATCGCTCGTTGGTAGAAACACCAAGACGTTGTTCCTGGCGGACATTTGAAATGTTTAGGTTTGGCATCCGTGGAAGAGCAATGAAAAAGCGTAGCATAAACTGCAGTTTTCATTTTGGCGACATCTGGAGCATTGTCCGTAATTGCCTTCCTTTTGAAATTAGTTAAAGCTTTTATAGTGGCTTGCTTCAAACTACCATCTTTTCTTCCTCCAAGACATACTTTTTTATTCCGCCATTCGTCAACTTTATTACGCAGAGCTGTTCCGAGTCTTTTGGCGACGTGATTAATACACTCTTCTTTCGAAAGAGCCACATTTTCTCCGTAAATTTTCAAATCCGAAAAATGCTGGAAAGTTTTGGCATCTCCATCTGAGAGTAAAGTCACATACCTCATTTTACACTCATTTATGGATCTTTTCCAAATAATCTCAGCAGCTTTCATTTCCATGCTTGCGGATGAGCCAGAATGATTGCTTTGACAGGAAGATCTATGTCCCTCGTACCAAATGAAGTACTCCTGTGAGTCTCTGTTGAGGTCTCGTGCAACAGCTGAACACTCGGGGCAATATTTGGAAAGGATTTCGAAATCCAGCACAAGACCTGTCAACACGTCAATAACAATTCCAATTCCATACTGAGAAGTATGTCCTCTTTTTTGCCAAGTTTCATCATATGAAACCGTGATGTTCAAAATTTCCTAATCTGCCCCCACTCTTGAATCAATTTGTTCGTGTTTAGAACACACAATTTTCCTTGACAGTTCCAACATTTCTGATTTGGTAGATTTACCTTCCTCACATAACGAGTTCAGGCAGTTTGCAAATGTTTTCTTATCCATAGTATGAATGCCTAACACCATGGTAAATATTTCTAGGCCAGCATGACCTTTGCCGATTTTTAAAAAGGCTTCTACCATCTTTTTATTTATTTCAAAAGCATTTGTAGCTTCATCTCTTGGGCTTGTAAAAGAAGAACCGCATAAATGTTCACAATTTTCAAACTATGCTATTTTTTGAAGAAAATCCATACGGTGCTTCATTTTTCACTAACAAGTTCTTTGATAAACATTCAGAGCACGCCACATCTTGTAAAAGAGATCCCCAAATCTCATGGCTCACCAAAGTATATGAAGATGCAGTACTCACTGTTGTAATTTCATGGCTAGAAGATACATTTTGTGCTTCATCTCCAGCAGTATTTTCCTCACTGCTTTTGACAGCAGACCATCTTTTTTGAGCATTTGCCGATGCTGCTTGTTTACGCTTAGAAGGTCTGGATTTTGGTTTACGCCATCTACCACTCAATTTATCCATACCTATGCAATAAGGCTTACAATATATAACAAAATCTTTGCAAGAGCAGAAAATTTGCTTATTATAGGGGTTTTAGTTCTGAAAAGAACTGTTTTTTTTTTCTAAATTCAAGAGACAAATTAAGCACGTTTTCAAGAGAAACAAATGTAAACAGAACGTTAGAAGTTGAAGTAGAAGTGCTTTTTTCTCATCACAGTGCGTTCTTCTTGCTAAAAACGGTATGTAAGGCTCAGATGGAGCCTCAGACATGTGCTTATGTTTACATGTTTAAAGGGCCAGTCAAGCTCGGGAAACGCCCACTTTCAAACTTTAACCCTTAAAATTAGCTCAAATTTATGCATAAATCTTTCTTTTTTTTTGTGCCACAATGAAAATCAGGTCCACAGCAATGAAGATATGCTTAAAAAAAAATCGATTTTTTTTGGTCGATTTTTCGAAAACTAACGTCCACCCTCGCCTTAATAATCTGGATCCTTTGAGCATTTTGTGATAGAAAGTCACGAGTCATGGTTTTATATAGGCTTTCATTGAGAAACCCATTTTTCAAGAGCGAATATTTTTTTTATTTTAATTACAATAAGAACATAAATAGAAAAATAGTCTTAAACTGACCTATTTTGATTGGTTGGTTTTGAGCACAATGGTCATTTTTTGATCTCTAGAACTAATTGAATCCGGACCTTACAGCTTAATCAAACCCTGAATGGAATACCCAACCGTCAGCATAACTGCTTCAGAACTCAGAGGAAGGAACCGGAACTTGATTGGTTGAAATACGAAAACTAACATTGAATTACGGATAAAGTTCTTTTTACGAAATACGGTTTCCGTCCTTCATAAATTACGTAACTAAATTATGTAAAATTACAAACATTTTTCTCAGTGTAACCTTCTCTTGCTGTCTCGATGTGTTTCGCAATCATTAAGTCTTTGTACGGTAGTCGGTAGCGCTTGCTGGTTGAGAGTAATCAGGTATGAGTGTTTTTCTCATTTTGCGAATTCTAGTGTTTTATTTTCGAATATGAGTGTTTCTCTCATCAAGCGAGTGCTCGTCTGCTTTACCTAAAACTATTTTATTTAGTTTCATCAAATATTAAACCAGGTATGTACCTAAATGGATTGAAATAAATTTAAAAATCCATTACATAGTTAATTATTGCAGTATTAATGAATAGATAAATAAATAAATAAATAAATATTGAATATAAAAATTGGTTGTGACCGTCATTCAATTATGTATTAACAATCGCATAATACTAAGAACCTTACCTTGAGGCATCGATATAATTCTTGCACAAATAGCTTTTTAGTATAACTAAGATTTTGTAAAAATTACAAAAAACTCTTACACCCAACGTTGAAATGTAGATTTTTTGTTACTGCTCGTTGTAAAGTTTGTGATACTAAAGATTTTCGCAGTATGCCGTGTCGACTATTGTGTTGCAAGTACATTTAAGACAAGGGCCGGATTATAATACTTTACCTTACATAGTCCTTGAGAATATTTTTCTTGTCACTGCCAATTTTTCCCCCCGCTTAGGTCAAAGTAAATTGTTTTTTAACAGTGAATTCACTTTTCTTAACAACTGAGATGTACTTCGTAAAATTTTAGCTATGTGTTTTATGGAACTATTTGAACTAATTTTAAAACACTTTTATGAAGCTAAACACAAATAATTTTACCTACTTCCCATAAATAAGAAATATTTTAATTATAAATTCTTTCCTTTAGCATGCAAGGCTAAAAAGGGGCAAAACTAAGAAAGATCATTTTTCCCTATAGTTATTTCTATTATTAAAAAATAGAACTAGAGATTCAGTTCATTAATTGTTTATGTGTGTACATTAAAATGCGAATAAGTTCCTTGGCTGTTAAGACACTAAAATATTAATAACTGATGGGCGAAAACTATTGTTTGAAAACAAATTGGACTGCCTCTACACGTAACTTACACCTATTCATGTGTAGATGCTCGATATAGTAATATCAATGCTCTAGTACGAATCCTTTATTAAACCTGATATGGAGTCTCCAGTGGCAAATTGATCTCACAGAAATTTGCCGCGTGAATTCTTGTGAGTATATTCAATAATTAAATTCTTGTGAGCATTGATCTGAATTCCGAAAATTGCTTCAGTCATATCGAATTCTGTAACTGCCTGAGGAGCTATTGAACTTGATTTGGTTGGAATATGTAATTATCCAAGCCTTTGCGTTTATCTACTTTGCAGTTTAAATATTCTTATTTTAAACATTTTAAAGATGTTTCAAAAATGCATCATTGATCAACGAGTTTCGAAATGAAAACACATAATTTGACTTACAACAGGACAACGAGACATTTTAAGAGACTGTTCTAGTGCCTTGACTTTTATGATATCTTAGACTTACCTTTGCCATTCTTTTCTTCTGCTTTTTTCCTTTTCGTAAGCTACCGCAAAATGGGGCAACTTTGTTCCACTTTTTGAGGTTTTTTCAGAATATATCTAGCATGTTATGCAACAATCGCTCTGAATTTTTTACGGAACATACCCGCGCATCTCGGCTATCCAATGCCGGGTGATTTTTTTTTCATTATAGAAAGGGAAAGGGATTTTTATTCGTCTGGCAAACTTGTACCCGGTTGTGTACATCTTGCGCCACTCTTTTCTGCCTATAAAATACATTGAAACTTAATGTGGCACAGTGAAAGTGCTTTTTCTATGCTCAGCTCCTCTACTGTGCTATTGAAAGGGAAATAAAGTTTGTTCTCCTGGTTTTAATGTTTTTACTTATTTATTTTATTGTGTAAATCAATTTAAAGTGAGCGAAATTCAGGAAGATTAGTGTTTTTAAAACTTTTAATAATAAATTAATTCAAAATATTACTTACAAATACAAATAATAATATATTATATTACAAGTCAGTTATCTTGACGGCACATCATAACATCGGCATCAATAAAAAGGGGATTAAAGCTCAAAAAATAAGAAAATTGACCTGCACAGAGTTGTACCCCAAAATTGCCATTTTTTTGATAACATGTGATTTGAATTGCTTAATTCAGCATATTATAGATAATATAGTGATTAATGTATAAACTTACCAAATCTTCAGGGGAACAACTGATATGCGGTCCAGATGAGATTCTTCGAATAGTTTAAAAACCTGCAAAAATTGTGATTCACAAACAATATTTTCTTGATAAACACAACAGATAACTGCCCAGGTTATTGCATGCTTATTTAGATTCAATATTATAATTGCTAACTACGAAATTTATTACAAACCTCTAGTTGCATTTATATTTCCACTAGAACGCATTGACCATTGGAAACTGTGGCACAATGTTTCAACATTGGCTCAAAGTTGCCCCAGTTTTTTTTTTTTTCTTTGAAAAAAATTGTTATCGAATAATTTGATGTGTATATATGTTTTATAATCATGTTTTATTTCATATAAAACTGATATTTTCTTTGTAAATCTCAACGTTTAGTGTAAAAGATGGTCGGATGTAGGGTTACTCCAAAAGTAAGATTTATTTTGTTAAGTAGCTCGTTGCTTGTGTTACAGATCAGACACGTTCATCTCATACTCAAGTATCTTTACTAGATACATATAAAAAAAAATCTTGACCTTTCAGATAATAAATATTTTCCTTTAAAAATATTCGTTATGATAAAACCATTTTCAGATAATGATCTCAAAATATATGAATAGTGTATCATAAAACAGTGTAGAATCAATACTTTAAATATGAATCTTTTTTGTAAGGATGTGCTAAATTAGTTTATTTGTCCCCAATGAATAAACGACCGTTATTTAGCATGTTAGAGATGTCCTTACAGATGAGAAATTACTGATAGCAAATTACTTATAGGGAAAAAAATGCTGTTGAGTTTGATTTAAATTATGCCAAGCTAAAAAATTGAAGCATTAGTATAAAGTGTGCGTATGGGAAAAAAATCTCAGTTTAGTTTTTTGGCAAAAATATATAACATGTAGGTTCTTCCACACTACGTATCCATGTTTTACTAGAACCTAGATAGGTCATAAATTTAAGAGAAATAGAGAACACATAAGTAATTAAATAAGTCATATTCTTAGAATTTAATTTTTGGTCTTCTCGACTACTGTTTCTTAACGTTAATGGTATTAACCCTTTCTTAGTAATGTTTTGTTTGATACTTCTAGTTTAAGCAGCTACCATTTAAATTCTGGTTTTAATAAAGTAACCAACAGCAGTATCTCTGAATGATTTACATAGTTTCATTACAGATTCGGTTTTAAAAGGAATATTTGATATTGCGCGATTCCGATGCCTTAATGCGCGGTTAGTATCTATCAGTCTAATGCTGATAAAATTAATAATATTTGTAATAATCCAGTGATGTACGAAAAAACCCTTTTATTATGTAGTTATCTTTTTGTGACTGGAACCGATTCTTTGAATTTATCATTAAAAGTTCTTGGGACGTAAATTTTTGGTTTAAGGGAAGGGAGGGTAGGAGTACGCACCTAGTGGATTGTTCGTTATGAAAATGAGAATTGAAAAGTGAGAACCTGGAAAATTGACTGAATCATAGTTTATTAACTTAGAAACTTAGGTACATAACATGAAAGTTTTCTCTTAAAAAAATATATGAAAGAAAGCAGGCGGAAAAAAAATTGCAAATGCGTACTTTTACCCGACCTGGCGGATAAGAGTACGCACCCAAGAAGGATAAGAGTACACATTCAGAAAATTTAGCAGTAATCACATACAAATGCTCCAGTGCCTTCGTAAGTGGAACATTCATCATGCCACCACTCCTTACATAATCCACACTGGATCCAATCTTCATCATATGATTGTTCGCACCCTGGGCATATTGTCGCCTCATTGTTTGCTGAACTTGTTGAGGGAACTGGGATGTGGATACAATGCAGAACAAGTTTTTTCTTTGCTTTCACGGTTTTTCCTTTTTCAGTTTTAGCCCCATTTTTACTTTTCATAGCCTCGATTAGCCTTTGCTTCTTCTAATTCTCTCTTTCTCTCTACCTTTTTCTTATGTGCGTACTATTACCCGCTGATGTATTGCTCCTCAAAATCGTCCATAGATGGCTGTAGCATTCACAATAGTATAATTCTGACATGCCCACATTGTTCGGAAGGGAACAAAGCTCATAATGATATCTACTTAAAAAGCAAGCATCAATCCTATATTGACAAAAAAATTAATATTTCTTCACAGAAAAATTACATGCCAACATGCAGAAATCATATTTTACCTGATAAATAAACGACAGCAAGGATGAAAATAACAATGGCGGTCTCTTGAGCCAGCTGAAAACAAACGTGTTCAGTTGATCACACTCGCTTCTGCTTGTAGTGTTGCCAACAGGGAAAAAAGTCCCTGCGTGCTCTTACCCTCCTTTCCCTTACTTCTTATAAATTGAGATATGCATTTCTTCTTCTTCCATATTCATTAAAAAGTTTTTGAAATAACGAGCTTATTTTCAAACAAAATATTACAAGCCCTGCATGGGCAAGACTCAGTTATTTGAAATATAAAATTGTCTACTTCAAGAATACAGTAAGAGATATACAATTTTATTTTTTGCCGTTAGGCATGCATTTTTTTGTGTATTAAGCCATTGAGAATTCAAGAATAAGGATATTTAGTTAGAGAAAACTTTTGAATGAAGGTATAATATAACATTTAGTTAGCAGCTATAGAGCAAAAGAAGAACATGATTACTTATGTTTTTGTCTTGAATTGAGCACAGAGCAGAGCCTGTGTTTTACAATTTTACACAAGTAATTGTTATGCTCTTTAGAATTGCTTCGTACGAGTTGCTGTGAAAGAATATAATCCCATACTTCTACTGCACTGGTCCTCAAAGTGTCGAACGCGAGCTACAGTAGGTCACGGGGTAATGTTCGGTAGATCTCGGTCCCCCATCACTGATTTTCCATGTTTCGCCAACATACGCTTTGAATATCACGTGACTGAGAAAGGAACTGAAGAATATTTTGTTAGCATACCCAACATTATAAAGCGATAGCTGTACCAGTATCGTAGTTTTTTTTTATCACAATGCAATTGCAAAATTGCTTCATAAGTAAGGCTCGACCGATGCATCGGCGCCGAATGTTCAACAAAGTTGACATCGGCCATCGGCATGGGCAGCGGTTGTTAACTTCAGAAAAACATCGGCACATCGGCAGTGAAAAACATCTAAAAGCCGATGCAAGGCTGATGGTTTTTCGCAAAAACAACTTTCCAGAAGACATTCAGTGTTTAACTTTCTTTTTTCTCCATAGCTAGATTTCTATTTCCATACGATAACAGGCAGCAAAGCAGTTAAAAAGCACAAAAATAATGTCATTCAGCGAAGTATTTAAGAAAAAATTCGGGAAAATAGTTTAAGCGATCGCTGCCCAAAAAGCTCCATTATTAAAATTATTTCTCTTTGAACAGAATGCTCGCGAAATAGAACATGTAAAAGTAATAGAGGCTATAATGTGTGGTATTTGTTTTTCGCGCTTAGGATAGTTGACGCATTTTTGTTCGTTTTTGGTTTAATAATGACTTAGTGCATTAGATGTCATTGTGCAGTAATCTTATACCATCTGCGTTTAGTTTGTCATGTTTCTTATAACTCCGAAATTGTAAACAATACAAAGTCAACTTAATCAAAGTACTATAATAATTTTAACTTTTACCTGCGTAAACTTTTTTCTTATAGTTTTTTTTTTTTTTGCTTTGATATCCCGTGTAACAGTTTTTCAGCAATTGTGCAACAATCTCGTTGTATCTGCTTTTAAATCTGCGGTTATTCTCATTATTTTATTTTTAGTTTACAACATAGAACATATTGATCAAAAATAAAGAAACAGTTTTCCAGTATAAATGTTAATTGATCGAAGTTTTATGTGGTGCCAGTTCGACTTGCAATTCTCAAAAATTGAATTCTCAAAATGCGAGTTCGTTCGACAGGATTAAATAACCATCTTAATAAAAATGCTAAAATTTCTTTTTATTCAAAGATTGATCAGTGCATATATTTTTTCAAAATATATCTTATTTTTTTTTATACGATAGTTATTTTAAAATTTCCCCGTGTAAACTTCGTTCTTTTGGGTTTTTTTCTCTTTTTTTTGGCTTCTTCGATCCCACGTGTTAGACAGTTGACAGTTTTTCTGCTATTGTACAACAATCTTGTTGCATCTGCATTCAGTTTAGAATATTTCTTGTTATTTTATTATTAGTTTACAATATAAAACATATTGATAAAAAATATGAATCAATTTTTCAGTATAAATGTTTAGTGATCGAAACTTTATGTGGTCCAAGTTCGACTTTCAATTTTCAAAAAATTAAATCTTATAAAACGAGTTCGCGCGACAGGGTGGAATAATATCTTAATAAAAAATGCTACAATTTCTTTATTTACAAAAATTTTAAATGTACATACGTATATATTATATATATATATATATATATATATTTCAAAACACATCTAATTTTTATAAACGATCACATGTTTTTCAGAAGATTATTTGTCAACAGCTGGTGCTCAAAATATTTTTCACGTTACAAAATTTCGGTTTATTTCGGTGACCTGACATTGTGCTCATAAAAATATAAAGCATCTGTCAAGTATTTCAGTGTAATTTTCAATTCACAAGAGAAAAGTTAATAAGATTGGTTCTTAAGACTCCCCCCCCCCCCCCCATCATTCATTTGTAATGACAAAAAAAATCTCACGTCTATATATTTTCAAAGCAATATTCAGTATTTCTTGGTCAAATAATAATTTAAACCGAAATTTAGCAATTTTTTAAAATGCATCTTTTTTTTTCAAAAAATTGGCGTAAAGGCTCATATTTTTTTTATTGATTCATTGCGCCTAAAACAAAACTTTTACGCTTTGAATTTTTTATTAGTCAAATAATTTTTTGACTTATAAAAAATTCTTATATAAGTTTTTTGAAAAGTAAAAATAAAAAACTGAAGTAACGCAAAAAAAGCAAAAAAACAAAAAAAAAAAAAAAAACACAGAAAAAAAAAACCCTGCAAAAATAATATTTTTAAAAAATGTACTTAAGTTATCATAATTTTATGACGACTTAAGTAAAGCATAAATTTGTTATGTAAAGTTTCAGGAACATGCGTTGAAAAAATCCACATTATGAATACAAATTTAAATAAGCTTTTGCATTTTAATTGAGATAAAATGCGCGAAAAACAAAGCGAGAGAAAACATCATTTTAAGTTTTCAGCTTGCAAAAACTTAAATGTTTTCTTTATCAAAATTTTAGATAAGAAACTTTTTCTTTCAGTTACAGTCACGATGAAATTGCTTATTCTCGCTTATTTTATTTTAAAAATAAATATGTGGCTTATATTCAGCACAGTTCCGGTTTCAGAATGAAAAGGTGGCAAATCACACCGTGCACAGGGAGGAGTGGATGTCGTTACTGAGAGCGAAACTTTTTAATATTTTATTTTTTTCTTATAAAAGAAGCTATTTTTAGTTAAAATTGCTCTTATAATGAAAAATAAATATAGAATCGCTCCCGCTTTTCTTTTTAAAACGGGGGAAAAATCATGAAAACAATACCGGGGGGGGGGTGATAATTTTGTTCCTCCGCATGAAAAAAATATAAGAAAATAAAGGTAGTTGCACTTGGCATTTGCAGTGCAGGTGTTATAAAGAGAAAATGTTAAAGGAAAGAGAAGAAGACCCGATCGGATCCAATAGCGTTGAGTTTTTCTTTTGCAAAGATAGGAAAAGAGAATTAAAAATCCTCTGATATAGCTATTTTTTTACCGCCAAATAGATTAATTACTTTACTAGAATCGCGAGGGATTCTTTTAGTTTTAATTATTATGCAAACTTCCCCCCAAACAGTCTTTTATGGTGCTTGAATAATGCATTTATGTTTATATCAACATAAAAATAAAAAAAAGGATTTAAATGATATTTTTGACAAGCATTTTACACGTTTTAATGGTTTAAAACGAATTTTTAACATCGGCCATCGGCCGATGGAAAAGGAAAATAATCGGCCATCGGCCGATCTCGGAACAATCGGCATCGGCCAAAAAGTGCCATCGGTTGAGCCCTATTCATAAGTTTGGCGACCACTCTTTTAGTGAGTATTACGGAGTTTTAAATAATTAGCATATTTATGTTCTTCCTTCTTTTCGTTTTAATGAGAACTTGTAAAATAAAACGAAATAACATTCATAAAAAAAGTTAGCAATATTGTTTTCCAAATGATTTATTTCCAAAAACATGTATTATCATAAAAAGATATAACAATCTTTCTTAACCAAAAATGTCAGGAAGACTCTTATTTATTTCTATATAAATAAGGATAATAATAAGAGGTTTCTACATAAATAACAGATCGAAAGACTTAACTGCTTTTTCTTATTGCGCTTACTTTTTAAAGAACGAAGAGAGGAGTGAAATATTGCTGCTGATTTTCTAGCAAGATCGATAACATTACATTGTTCTAAACTAGGGAAACAGGGAGAAAATACTTAGTTCTAAAACGAACACTGAGCAAGTTTATTTATTAAATGAAGGCAAATGACCGCATTTCCTCTTAAGAGGAAAAGCACTATCAATACTGACTCTTTAAAAGGGTGTAATGATGAAGTTTCATTATGAAGCAGCGGCTAAAGAGATAATCTGGTCCTCGAAGGATTTACGAAGAAAATTATTTATGAGTATACATACTTTTAAAAAGGGTGATGAAGTGTAATCGAAATATGTCATATATTTAATACAGATATGGTTTCTCATACTAAATAATCAAAAATGCTTTGTGCTAAAATGTGAGTAAAAGAAAAAACACAAATAAAGCACACATTGTCAAAATAATACTGGAAATAGGTTTTTCGAGGCTACAACAGAGCCCTTTATGACAGCAAAAAAAGTTGTGAGTTGACTTTTGATGGGTGTTGAGTACCTTTTTTGCACTGTTGAAGGGGCTTCATTACAGCTTTACATATAGCTATATATAGATTTTCAAGGTTCCGTCATTAGGGAAGCAGAAGCAGTTGTTGACCTAGGAGTATTGATTAGTCACGACTTCAAGTCCAGTCAGCAGTGTAGCATAGTAAGTAACAAAGCTAACAGGATGCTTGGGTTTACCAATAAGGCTATTTCGAACAGGATGTTGTATTGCCACTATACAGAAGTTTGGTAAGACCTCATTTGGAATATGCTGTTCAGTTTTGGTCTCCATACCTAAAAAAGGATATTACCTTATTGGAACGGGTTCAAAGGAGGGCTACAAGATTGGTAAGTGGTCTTTCAGACTTAGATTATGAGGTTAGGCTTAAAAGGCTCAAATGCATAGTCTTGAGCAAAGGAGAGTTAGAGGGGACATAATTCAGTTGTTTAAATTCATTAAAATGGGAAATGTTGATGGACTACAGCTATGAGCTGAAAGTAGGACCTGAGGTCATTGTTTTAAGCTTTTAAAACTCAGGCTAATCTTGAAATTAGGAAAAATTACTACTTCAGTAGGGTTATAGGCAGTTGGAATAGTTAACCGGAAGCGACTGTTGATTGCAGTGGGGTAAAAACTTTTTAGAAAGCCCTTGATGTTCATTGGGGATTGCTAAATTGACTAGGACCAGCCTAGCTGGGCCCTGAGCCTGCTGCTGGTCGTCCCTTTTGTATTTGTATTTGTATTGGCATTGTTGTTTTGAGAACTTGTGCTTTGTTTTAGTTGATTTTTTCCCCTTTACTCATACTTTTCTCAGTCTGTTATCTAAGTAGCATGCAACCTAGTTTTCTTCAGAAAAAAGAGGAAATATCTACATTTTCTATTTTTTGGTTAGCCTTGCGCATTAGGGTGGGTCGAAAAAAAGTAATGTTTTTTTTTGAAACGGTATACCTCGGAAAACTTGCATGTGGGGTAGGTAGGTAACATGCAAATTAAAAAACAGATATTTATTCAGTGCCTAGCTAGCGCATTGCACTTAAAATTTCGATTTTTTTTCGAAAATCAAGTCATTTTACAAGTTTCTTCCCAGAAGTCAGCCATTATTATTTTAAACTGCCATAGCGAAAATCATTTATTAAAAGTGTTGAAAAACACACAAAAAAAAATTAAAACCATCAAAATCTTTCAATTTGCGGTAGCGCAAAAGACTCAAAAATCGGTAAATTATTGCATTTAAGGGACATAGGTACATAATAACACCTTATGTGAAAGGCATAGTTGAGCATGCTGAGTTATGAGTTAATACCCCATTTCTTATATTTTTACTTTAGACTTCAATTCATTGTAATAGAACAGCGTTTCCTAACCAGTGGTTCGTGTGGTGTCGGAAGAGGGTTCGCGAATATAATATTGTAACAGCGGAATTTTTAATTGCTAACGTACAAGAAAAAAATACTAAATAACAAATTTACACACGTATTAGGAAGGAGTGTAAAAATGATTTCTTTTAAATAAATTGTTTTCCCGATAATGCACAAAAGTTGTGGACTGGCATGGAAAGCATGCGTAAAAAATTTGAAATGCACTTATTTCTACTATTGTCTGATTTCGAAAACTTGAATCACAAAGTGGTATCGGAAGAAATTCCTTGATTAATTTAAAATTTGCAACGTATGTTTCTCCTACCATTTCCCACTTTTTCCTCACTGACGCGAAGAAAAAGTAAACTTCGATGATTTACAAAAAATGTTGCGAACCACTGTAATAGAATGACCATATAAAGGAGTGGTTCCCAACCTGTTTTTTCTTGCGAACCCTTTTTAAGATTCGAAAGAAAGGGGCGATCCCCTTTCTGTAGTTCTTAATAGCAGCTAACAAAACTAAAATTTGCTGGCACGTTTATTTTGCTTTTTGTACAATAGTTCATCACAAAAAAAAATGGAATTGCAAAATATCTAAGATATTATTAGATGTTCTTTTTGAATTATATAAGAGAGCAGTAAAAAAATCTTTAAAAAAAATTTTACCGTTAGTGCGAAAAAAATGTTAGCAGAGTGTCATGAGAACTAACCATAAGTACCATAAGAACAAACCATAGGTACTAAATTTTGAATCAATTAATAAATATCTTTCTGCTCAAAATTCGCCAAAAGTTGTGGAAAATAACAATATTAAAATTCATTTGGTTTCCAAACTTTTCATTGCGAACATGTAGAATAGCTGGAATAATTTGTGATAAATGAGAATATAAAATTTTAAAAAATAAATGATTAAATATCTTCGGTTAAATTTTACCGTCTGCATGGGAGAAATTAGCCGAAAATAATGCACAATTTTACATTTTGGAAACTTTTCATATTTCCGGCTTTTTCTTCGTGTTACCGAGGAAAAAGTGGGAGATGGTAGGAGAAACATGCGTTTAAATTTGAAAATTAATCAAGGAATTTCTTTCGATACCACTTTGTGATTCAAGTTTTCGAAATCAGACAATAGTAGAAATAAAATTTTGTACGAATGCTTCCTATGCCAGTCCACAACTTTTATGCATTATCGGGAAAACAATTTATTTAAAAAACTCAGTTTTACACTCCGTCCTGATAAGTATGTAAATTTATTATTTAGTTTTTCCTTGTACCGTTAGCAATTAAAAATTCCGCCATTGCAATATTATATTCGCGAACGCTCTTCCGACAGCACGCGAACCACTAGGGGTTCGCGAAGCACTGGTTGGGAAATAACAATTACCGCTGCTCTATTACAATGAATTGAAGTGTAAAGTAAAAAAAAAAAAGAAATGGGTTATTAACACATAACTCAATATGCTGGACTATGCCTTTCACATAAGGTGTTAGTATGTACCTTAAATGCAATAATTTACCGTGAGTCTTTTGCGCTGACGCAAATTGGAAGATTTTGACGATTTTAATTTTTTTTGTGTCTCAACCCTTTTAATAAATGATTTTCACCATGCAGTTTAAAATAATAATGGCTGACTTCTGCGAAAGAACTTGTAAAATGACTTGATTTTCGAAAAAAATTGAAATTTTAAGTACAATGAGCTAGCTAGGGGTTCAATAAAAATCTGATTTTTAATTTGCATGTTTTTTATCTACCCCAGAAGCACGTTTTCCGCGGTATAGCGTCTCGAAAAAAAAACATTACTTTTTTCGACCCACCCTATTGCGCATAAAATTTATTTTCACTTAAGGTATACATATACGTTGGAAATCGCAAAAATTGACCCAAATATGCATTTTTGTTTTTTCATTCTAAAATATTCACCCATTAATTATCTTTAAAATTGATGCCAATAACTTTCTTATTGGCAAAATACTTTTATATTTACATACAGTTTCGTAAAGATCGATTCAGAAAAAAAAAGTATTTCCGGTTTTGATGTCTGTTAAGCTTAACATGGTAACTAATAATTAAAAAAATAAATCTTTATTAATTAAATAAATATTTAATTTTTTAAAATATTTTTTAATGCAAATATGTTATATTTTATGCGTCTACAATCCTCACAAAATTTCATAAAACTGGCATAAATATATTCTCTTTTATACCTACCTGTATATAAATTTGCTGTCGAAAACTTTAAATCCATTTTGTGCAGAATTGCTTTTTTTATGGAATAATTGCCCTCCAATGGTGATATCTTAAAATGTTATTAACCGATTTTTAAAATGTTGACTCTTTTATTTTTTTTAACAATTCAGAGAATGGGCTCTACCGAAATGTAACAGTTTTGATAAACAATGGATGTTTTGGTTATTTTACAATATTTTTCTTTTTGTAAAAAAATGCTGTTTACTTTTCAGGTTAAACGTTATAACTCAAAAAATATTTAAGTTTGACATTATATTTTTGTACGGCCCGTGTATGAATACCTTGTCTTTGATATTGAGTAAGAAATTTGGTTCAAAATTTATTATATTTGTGTTAATTACCGTTGCGCTGAAACCTTAACAGGAAATTAAATTTATATGAATTAAATAATTAAGATTTTTTTTTAATTATGCAACGTTTTATACTCTTATAACCAGGGTTGGAAAAAGCCCGGATTTTTTCAGAAAAAACCCAACCCAGTGGGTTTTTCGGGTTTTATTGGGTTTTTTCAAAAATTTGAGTTTTCTATATTTGGATTTGTATTTTTATTTGTAAGTGTTGTACATAATGGTATTAATTAAAGGGAAAAACAATAAATATTATGTATTTCTTTTAATACCATTTTATGTTTTGATAAAAGATTTTTTGAAAAAGCAGAATAATTGTCTTTGAAATATTAATTTTTCTATTCTGTCCTTTACAACTATAAATTAACTTTTTAAAAGTCAATAACTTAGCCCTTTGTTTATTCTTTTTTTAGTGTTCAATGAAATCTCATCAAAGGGTTTAAGAAACAAGTTATTTTTAAGTCTATTTAATTGCAATTATTCTATTTTTTAAATAGTTTAAGCTAATTACTTTCAAAATTACTGTAATTTTTATCATACAGTGATACAACGGAAGCACTATAGAGCGTCAAATACGCAAAAATCGGAGGTTTAAACTCAAAAAAAAAAAAAAAAACGCATCACTTGGGATACATAATTTTTATCAATGTTCATCGCGGAAAAAAATCAAGTCAAATATATAAAAAATCAATAGGCAAAAATATTTTTCCGCGTCCTTGCCCAGCATTTTCTCTCGGCTTTTTAAAAATATGGAGCAAGTTTTTCTATCTCTCTATATAAAAAGAAAAAAGTAAACATACAAAAACAAGTTCATTAGAAGTAAAATGTTTTAATTAATTTAGAATTTTGTATAGTATTGAATGAAATTTGATTCTCCAGATTTTCATATTTTGATGAATGATACCAAAGTATCCTTGTCTCATGATGGATCTAATTATTAATTATTTTGCTAAACATATGTGAAGAAAATTTTATTAATACAACAAAATAAATGTAAGTCACATTCTCTGTGTGCATGTACATACCCCTTTAATTTTATTTCTTTAAAATTGATAAATATTCTCACTGGCTAATATTTTGAATTAGTTGTTAATAATACTTAGGCAGAGATGTATGGATTTTTCTTCTCTTGTTCAGCCCAAGGTGCATAAGTCTGCTGCCACTTTTGAGTTGCTCTTAAAGCATATCTATCACTTTGAGTGAAATTCAGATTTTTCCTTTCTTTTTGGGGAAGGAGGTGTGGGGAGGCTTTTGTTGCTATACTTTTTTTAAATAGAGAATTATTTTGTGAGAAAGAAATTTTATTTTTATTATGTAGAACAATTTAAAACCCATCCAACATTTTTGAGTTCTCATCCATGATAAAAATATATTTGGATCAAGTTAGTATTTTTTTCTTTTTTTTGTTTCCATAAGTGGAGTTCAATTTTAAGCATGAAGTTTGAAAAAAAAACCAACCTGTAGGTTCTTTTTTAAGTGGGTTTTTATTTTTAGCCAACCCTCAAAATTTTATACCCATTGCATATAAGGTATATATTATGAAAGTATGTTATTATGTTTGGTCTAAATCAGTATTTTTACTTGTTTACATAAGTAAAGTTCAATTTTAAACAAGAATTTTGAAAAAACCCACCCTAGGGTTTTTTCAAGTGGGTTTTTATTTTTAGCCAATTCTCAAAACATTTTCGCCATTACATATAATGCATGTATTACGAAAATCTGTGTTATGGTTTGGTCGAAATCAGTATTTTCATTTGTTTACATAAGTACACAATTTTGAGCAACAATTTTGAAAAAACCCACCTGTGGGTTTTTTCAAGTAGGTTTTTTTTTCTTCTTTTAAGCTCAACCTCAAAATTTTATGCCCATATTGTATGTATTATGAAAGTATGCATTATATTTGGTCTAAATCAGTATTTTTATTTGTTTACTGAGGTAAAATATAATTTTAAGCGACTTTTTGAAAAAGCCCGAAAAAACCCACTTGGGTTTTTTCAACTGGGTCTTTTTGAGAAAACCCGTCCGGGTTTTTTCGGGTTGGGCAAAATCGAACCAACCCTGCTTATAACCCTCTCAAAATTTAAAAAGACTAGCATTAAAAATTAAAAAAAACTTGTCCAATGTATATGTATACCTTAAAACGAATTTTCCTCATTAAATGATCGTCGCAGCTCATTTTAAAGGGATTTTTTTGCAATAAAATCTATCATTAATTGTGACTACCGCTTTCATCATTAAAATATAAAATAATGAATTCCTCCTGAATTGTTTCATGAATTATTACCATGTAGTAAAGAAATATTCTAAGCAGTATCAGAAAGACTTTTCTCTGCGAATTCTTTTCTATTTATGATGAAACTTGTTACAGAAAGAGCGAGTCAAATTGCATTTCATTATTCTGAAATTGACGCTACATCTTTACTTACAGTAAACGATGATTTTTCTTGTTTTATCTAACCTTCGCCCACTTTTCGTTTTGTTGAAGAACAGATCATTAATGCATTACAAAACCATGCATTAATGAATTACATGATGGTTTAGAATCAAAAGAGTTGTAACAGCATACCTTCGATTCATTAACAAATTTTTAAGCGAAAGCAGTAAATTAAATTTATTAATGAAGGTTAAGCTTAATGGATATATAGTTTAACTGATTTACTTTAACTGATTTAAACTGCATCGTGAGTGATGCTTTCTGTAAATCAAGATGAAGTATTTACATTTCGTAATGTAAGTATTTCGTAATGTGGGTATGTAAAAATAACGAGTTTTGTACTATAAAAAATGCATTTTAACAGTAATAAAGTGACTGACATGTGGTTTAAAATATATTCATATGCAATGTTTTAGTTGTAGATTTAATTATTTAACATTATATATATATATATATATATATGCATATTTGATGTAGATTAATTATTTAAACGAAAATGTGAATTAGTATGAGTTAATCAATAATATGTTTGAGTTCCTTATTCAGCTTCGATCTAATTGTTTGATTTCAATGATGATTTTACAGGGGGAGGGGGGTATGTTGACACTTTCTAAAAGTTATCTATATTTTTACCCTTCAAATAAACTGAAATAGGCATTTACTATGCGCGTTGTCAAGCTAATTAGCAGAACTCATAGCTCAAATCTTTTTCAATATAGACATTTTGGAGCCAGACAAATATGTAAGCAAACTTTGTAGCTCCAATAAAATGCTCCCCTATTCATTATTGTAAATATAGAGAGTCTTCTAACTCTAATGTTTCAGTTCTAATTTGTTCATTCATTGTACCGTCATTGTGCCGTAAATCATTGTACCGTCAGAATTAACTTATTTTATATATACATATTATGTGGCAGTTTCTATATATATCTAGTTATTAGTTCAGTAAAAATGAAAAAAAAATGTACAGACTATTTTCAAATAAAATAACAGAATTTTAACATTATAAAACTTTTCGCTTTCCTAAAAAGTTTACCGCATCGGAGATACGAGTTATGCTAATTACTAGAATGACGATATACATGATATATGTGAGACATGATCTATATACACCATATACGTGAGCGTAAAAAGCACAGTCAAGAAAAATACTTATATATGTTCTAAATTCGGGGAATTTTTGAGACTCTTTTTTTTTTTGCATTGCCTTTTTCTATGCATAAAAAAACGTATGATTTCATGCTGAAAGTTACGCTTTGCTATAAATTTAAGATCTTGATCCTCATTTCTTTATCTCTCTTAAAGTCGGAGGAGTCTTTATTGATGGCATGAAACAGACTAATTTACTTTCAAAAACCGTCGAAAATATGCAGGTCTTCAGGGAAGAAACTTGCGCACATTCCTGAGAATCAGAAGATTACAAATGTGGAGAAAAGTGGAATGACAAGTTAGAAATCAATATTGTCCCATTTTCGCATAGACGACGATAACAGGAAGCATTTAGTGGAAGAAAAGAATGTGCATTATTTTTCAGAGCTGTCATCCTGAAAGTATATATAAATACTTGTTTTTCAAAATCTTATTTATGACTCAGATGTAAATGGCATGGGTATTAAGTAAAAATCGCGTAATCCTGAATCTTATCACATAAAAAGGAATGTACCCCCGTCAAAAACCTACTATTAAATTTTATTAAAGTCTAAAATATTAGAGTTTTCGGTCACGTATTTTACTGTTACCTATTAGAACCTGTTTTGCTTGAAAGAAAACTTGGCAGTTTTGCAAAAAGGGCACTCTGCAATGAAATCACTGCTGTTAAAATTGACTCTCTTCGGAATAATCATAATTGCACTTTTGCCAACGGACGAAGGTGTAGCAACTGATATTGCAATATAAAATTTTGTGTCATAATAATGTATTAAATACGTATTTTATGCATTTATGTGAGAAATGTACAATTTATTTTGACAAAAATGTCATTGCACTATAGTACATGAATATTTTTAAGATATGCTCTTACATTGTAAACTATCACATAAATTATAACATAAAAACCTACCTATGAAATTAGATTTTTACGAAAACTGAAGGAGAAATTTAAGAATTTTCCATTTTAATGAAAGAAGGATTGCAAAAAGGCATACATTGGAAACCATTTTTTTTTTTACAGTATGATAAAAATATTTTCTTACACACTCTCTCACTACCAGTTTTAATAATTCTAAAGTCAAAGCTTGGAGCACGTGCTTGCCATTGGAAAACATCTCAAAACTATTCTCTAAAATCCCGTTCAATTGTTCTATACGTGAGATGCTCTGGTAGTTACCTCTAATTAGTAGCTCTAGTATTACGTCTGACTCATTGGCTCTAAAGGTGCTTTCACTCCAAAGGCGACAAAACAAAAAACTTGTATTTTCTGATCTGCGCTTGCGCAAATAAGAAAGTACATGTTTTTCTCTTTGTCGCCTTTGCGGTGAAAGCACTCTAAGTGTAGTATTAGAAATAGCAATCTAAATTTATTAAATCTGATATCCGATACATCAAGTACAGCTCATTAAGCAATATGCGAGATTCAATAGAAGATATTATAATGGAAAGCTTTTGACAGTTTAAAATATTATTCTGAATATTGCAGTACAAAAGAAATTCCCATTATATGAAATAAATATAATATTAAGTAGTATAATGCATTTTTTTATAGTCTTCTCATGACAGAAAACTACAAAGATATCTGAAACATTTCCCTTTTAATAATCCGACATATATCTAACATTAGATGAGCAGGTTCGAAATCAGCTGTCAGTTCTTCGTATTCTTGTGGAAACGTGACAATCAAGACGTGAGCACAACAATTCTGTTTGAACGAGGACGCAGCATTCTGAAGGGTGTCGGAGATTATGCACTTATTCGGTTGTTGAATATAAACGCTGAATATTTCGCATAGCTTAAACTTCGTTTTCTGTGTTATTAAAATTAGTTTGGCTTTCTATTTTTTAAAGAGCATTGATTAAATAGGAATGTAATGAATTTGAACATATGTAAAAGTGGAGGTAAATTGTTGCAATGATTATTTTATTCAACAATCCTTCTACTTTGATTATATTTATTTTGGTCTATGATCTTAAGATTAAGAAGAAAAAACAGTGAAGATGCAATGTTTTAGCAATTCTGTAGCAGGCTTTCCGTGTAGTAAAAGTTAAAAGAGTAATTTTTTTAAAAAAAGGTAAAACAGAGAACTTTAAAAACTTCATATTGTCAAAATTTGGTGGGGAAAAAATCACGTTTACTATATTTATTCTTTACATTGCTTAATCAACGCTGTTAGTACTTTCGTTATGTGAGTATTTGCTGTTAGCATTAAGGAAAAACAAATATTGAACGCAATAATTATTAAAAGTTTGAGCTACTCTGGTTCGTGTTTTTCATGCGGTAAAAGTAAAGAGTGACTAAAAATAGGTAAAACTTTGACACTTTAAAACTTCGGAGATTACAGAAATTTGAAAAAAAGAACGTACTTGTGGTGTTCATGTTTTGGTTTGCCTTAATCCATTCTGTTAGGGTATTACTACTTTCATTATATGTATTACATGCGCTTAGTAGTAAGGAAAAAAAGAACAACGGATCGTAACAAATAACTAAAGTTTGAGCTACTCTGCTTCGGGTTTTCTGTGCGGTAAAAATCAAGAGTGAATCAATAAGAAGTAAAACATTGACATTTTAAAAGTTTTCAGATAACTAATATTAGGAAAAAGAAAAGGACAAAGCAGACTTCTAATGCTTATATTTTTTAATGCTGTAAGTAATTTTATTATATGTATTATCTGCGCTTAATTTTAAGGAAAATAAATAAGATGAACGAAACTAATAATGAATAAATTATAATGTACGCTACCCGGGTTCAGGTTTTAAGTGTATCAACAAGTAATGGTGATTAGGAAAGAGGTATAAAACTTACACTTCAAGACTATTTCGGAAATATTCTCAACGGGTATTTCAACATGCATATTTAACTCTTTATTAAAGTATAGTTAAATGATCTTCTTTCAATATGGATCATTAAATACATGCAGTCTGAAATTAAAAATAAAATAATGATATTATTATTATAATTCTATATTTGCGACATTATAGGACATAATCCCACAACGGTTGATGTTATATAATGTTTTTTATTCTGCTTTAAATATGAACTGTAACTTTGAGACAATTTTTTACACCATGTAAAATGTTCGGCTAAAGTTGAGGAAACAAGTAATTTCAGATTTGAGGTGGTGATAATCATACTTTTCTCCTCCAACCTCATTCCCTGTTAGCACTAGGCTTTAGGGATGCCCTGCGTCTGGGGGCGATGTAGTGGGGGGGGGGGAGTAGTGTGGTCTACGGAATTGACATGAACGTATCCCCAAGTGTACATGGTAGATCTTCAGCGGGTATCGAACACGCGAACTTCCAGGTGAAAGTCCGATGTCCTAATCAGTAGGCTACCACGGCCATTTTTCTACAATATAGGATATCATCTACCTTTTATTTACAGTAAAAGGAAGAATACTTCAAAAAAATTATCAACAGACAGTAAAATTAGTTTTTTTTTCTTATTCAATACCGTAACATTTAAACCGTGATTCAAAATATCGTTTTTCTCAAAATATTAGTACTTGACTTACACCACTATGTTTTCCACTACCTCATTTTATCTTTGTAAAATAGTTGAAAGCCAAAACAAGAGATAAAATTTACATATTTAATACTTAAGATTATTTCGTGGATCCAAAGTCCTTCAAATTTGAAATGCTACCTCTGGGGGTGCAAAGGGTGCCAATCTAGATGACGGTCTCTCATCTGGGAGCTGGTTCAAAGTTAGGAGACCCATTAGTCACTGGTATCCTTCTTCCGGTTAAGTGATAAATGGCAGGAATGAAAGGTTATTGTATGTTAAAATAAATAAATAAAGTATTAAAGGGATTGAAACATACAAATTCAAAGCATTTTTGAAATTAGTAAATTACTGGCGTTTTAGAAAGCACACTGCAAATAGGAAAAGGTTTAAATTTTATAAAAACTATATATGGAGAGTCATTCCATTTCAAATCAGGCAGGCAGGTCTAAAACTTGTCACATGACCCTCACAGATTTTTTTAAAAAAATTACAGTAGTTACAACTAAGGAACATATGAAATATCCCAAAAGGATTAAGCAAAAAAAAATTATTTTTCTAGTTACAGCCTTTTAAAATTTGGAACAAAATTGGCCGTTTCCAGAAAATCAGAAAAACACTCACTTTTAAAATGGCCTCTGTTTCAAAAGTTTTTAACCGATTCAAATAATTTTTTTTCTAAAAATAATGAAGGGATGGTATTTTATTTGGGCACTAATTTGAGAAATCTAGTTGGCTTCATTGATAACGAAAAAAAGTGTTTTTGAAGTGAAAAAAATCGCATTTTTACCGATTTTATGATTTTTGTTCTTATGAAAGAAATTTATTTTTGACAAAACAGAGGTGGCAATCTAAAGTACTGTTATGGAAGTTTTGTATTAAATTTTATTGTAATCCTGAGATGCATATCCCCTCAGAATTTAAAGTTTGAAATTTGAAAATGTTCAAAAATTACGATCTTTGAAGTGTGATTACTCGAAAAGGCCATTTTTAAAAAATCTGAAAATCTGCTCATTTGTTGCCCTTGAAGTGCTTAATAAGCTGCTATAAGTTATATTGTGTATTTTTGCCCCATATATTTTATATGATTTTTCAAAAATGGCCTTTTGTGCATTTCTCAAAAAAGCCAGAAATTCAATCTTGTACTTATTTAATCACTTTAATATAAGATTTAATCAATATTTATTAATAAATATACCATAGTGTTACACAATTACTACAGCTAAATTATACTTAACCTTCTTAGACTTTAAATAGCACCTTGCACAAAGTGTAAACTCCGTGATTTAAAGCATGTTCCTCTGTTCATTCGAATTACAGTTTCAAACTCACACGCTTTACATCAGATACCATGTAACAGCAAACGTAAAATTTATTGTAGGAATGCAATCAAAACATTATTGGCAATCCTAAAATACTGCTAAATAGTAAAAATCATTAAAATAGTAATGCTTACATGGGACGCACGAACAAACAAGAAGTGAGAAGCAGTTATAAAACTACCAGCCTTTTAAAGAAATGAAACTCAATGCATGATTTCTTAATAGGAAAATTTACTGAACGTGTGAATGACAATTATTGAATGGGACAAATTACGAATGTATCACAGATGGTTCAGGGACACTATCCAATAATTTGTACACAGATCATCTAGAAAAAATATTTCAATAGCCAGAAGAATCCGGTGAAAAAAAAAACTAGACCAATATAAAGTAATGTTGAAAGTATGAAATATAACACCATGTGAACCCTCCTAGTCTGCAATGTTTGTTAATAACGAAAAGATGATTCAAGAACTTGATTCTACTTATTTTGATTTAAGTACATAACTACATATGTGTTTAAAACTATGTAAATCCGGTCTGTAAGATATTTGATGTAAAGCGTGTGAGTTTGAAACTAGTAATTCGAATGAACAGAATAACATGCATTAAATCGCGGTGGCTACACTTTGTGCAAGGTGCTATTTAAATTCTAAGAAGGTTAAGTACAATTTAGCTGTAGTAATTGTGTAACAATATGGTATATTTGTTAATAAATATTAATTAAATCTTATATTAAAGTGATTAAATAAGTACAAGTTTGAATTTCTGGCTTTTTTGAGAAACGCACAAAAGGCCATTTTTGAAAAATCATATAAAATATCTGGGGCAAAAATACACGATATAACTTATAGTAGCTCATTAAGCACTTCAAGGGCAACAAATGAGCAGATTTTCAGATTTTTTAAACATGGTCTTTTTGAGTAATCACACTTCAAAAATCGTAATTTTTGAACATTTTCAAATTTCAAACTTTAAATTCTGAGGGGATATGCATTTCAGGATTACAATAAAATTTGATACAAAACTTCAATAACAGTACTTTGGATTTCCACCTCTGTTTTGTCAAAAATAAATTTCTTTCATAAAATCGGTAAAAATGCGATTTTTTTCACTTCAAAAACACTCTTTTGTTATCAATGAAGCCAACTAGATTTCTCAAATTAGTGTCCAAATAAAATACCAAACATTCATTATTTATAGAAAAAAAATTATTTGAATCGGTTAAAAACTTTTGAAACAGAGGCCATTTTAAAAGTGAGTGTTTTTCTGATTTTCTGGAAACGGCCAATTTTGTTCCAAATTTTAAAAGGCTGTAACTAGAAAAATAATTTTTTTTTTGCTTAATCCTTTTGTTATATTTCATATGTCCCTTAGTTGTAACTACTGTAATTTTTAAAAAAAAATCTGTGGGGGTCATGTGACACCCTCTGCCTGATCTGAAATGGAATGGCTCTGTTTCATTTTTATGGAAATCGGCCGATAATGTAATAAAAATTTAAACAACCTGATTTTCTTTTATAAGTTGTAATCTATTTTCCTTTTTCTTTCTTTGTATTTACTTCATCGAAAAATCGTAACTATTAATAAAAACATTACTGATTTTTAGGATATACACAAAAAAGTGCGTCAATTGCATTTCTCAGTTTTCAGAAATTGCTGCACTTATACAATTTTCATATGATGTGTTTAGTGACATTATTTCGCAACGCGGTTGTTATTGCTCTTGAGCTGTTGCGTTAAATATAAGTACAGAAAGTAGTAGGCTATTATGAAATTTAAAAATCAGCCTCTAATATGTATGTCTTTCCCTTTAATAACTGAAAAGGGGATCCAATTCCGGCAACTCATACTTGTAGAAACATTTTTTCCATATCACGAGGGTCCTATGTTTCATGCTTTAAATTCACAAGTTTTCGCTGAATATACAGATTAATATATATATATATATATATATATATATTACATGGGTAAAAAATTCGCTGATTGAAAATTTTGTATCTCTTAATTCATTTAAAACTTCTTTTCTTTTTTTTTTAATACGCGATGTGATTTTTTTAAACACACATATGATCATTTCAAATTATTGTAGCATTCACGGCTTTAGATGACATAAAAAAAAAACTGCGACACAAAAAAGCAGTGCACACTGTTAGAAATTTCATCATGAAATTACAATTAAATAACCGGCAGCAGTCTGTCCATCTCATTCACCGTTAAATTTACGGTTTGGAACATTCTTCTATCTTTACGGGACTTAAACCATTTCCAATCAGCTTGGTTAAAAAGCCGTAAATACGAAAGTTTACGGTTTTATAACCATTTAAAAATGGTTTAAAAACTAAATTTTTATGGTTTTGGAACTATTTCGAGGCGTAGAAACCGTAAACGAAGCGTGCGGGAATCGAACCCCGGGTGTATGGTATACCAATCTTGCGCTCTAGTCATTCGGCCATCTGCACCACTTAAAGCGGCCGTTTATTTATCAATAAATCTTCTTTTCCAACAGGCAAACTGCCTTAACATTGAGATTTCAGTTTTTGATTGGATCCAAAGTCATTTTTGGTCTAAATTTACTGTATATTGACGAAAATCATTTTATTTGCTGCAAAAATTAAAATACAAACAAGCTTCGGCAGCTCAAATTATGGGTTCGCTCATTCGCAAACAGTTCGAGAATCCGATGTCTCCAATTTTTGATTTACGTGTGTATGTGTTTCTATTTAGTGCTTAAGCCACTTTTTTTTTTCTTCTACTTTTTTTATATACACATGCAGATTTGAACTGATAAATCTTTATTCATATTTTAAGAACAACGTACGACCTGTATGGTTTCGCAACCAAAATGGACGCCCGATTCTTATTGAGCACTTGTAAATTACGGTTAGTTGAACGTTCTTTAAGAGAAACAGTGAATAAACGATTTTTTTCAATCAGCGGTTTGAGTACCATTTTTTTTATGGTTATTCAACTCTTGTAATTAAATATGGTAAAATAACAATCAAATAAGTAGTTATTTTACTATTTTCTTACGGAAATTTTTAACAGTGCAGTTAGAGCCAACAATTTTACTCTAAGCCCAAAAAAATTCTAAAATTTTGAATATACTATTTTTACGTCTTGAAACAAAAACAGTATTACATTTTCTTCCTTATGTTATCAGTAGACTTACATTTATGGGGGGAAAATATACATTTTTGATATTCGTCTTAATATTCTTTAAATTCAACAATTGAAACATTAATCCTCCAGCATTTTCTTTACTCCACGCGAGTTCTTGATTGAATTGAAGTGAAGATAATTTAAAAAATTAAACGGACGAATGTAAACAGCTTTGTCTCCGCATTTGTTTCGAAAGGATTCAACGTCTGCCGATTTAATTTTTTCATTCTAGGCGTTTGCCTCATTACGAATAATCCGTTTTTTGGAATACTTGCTTATTTTTTCCTTTTCACCATTATTTTACTTATTGGTGTACTTAATTATTTACCTTTCAGATTTCAACAGTTGTTTTCACTCAATGCTTTTGCTTCTTTTCGTATGCTGCTAGATTTTGATCATTTATTGAAATGCTCGATATTTTTTTCTTTCAGCATTATTTTTTTAATTTGCCTCTTTTAATGCAGAATAACAATTTAAATTTCATATTCATTCTGTGTTGTTTTCGTTGTACGCCTTTGTTTTTCTAGAAGGATTTCTAGGAATCAAAGTTTTGTTCCTTGGAATATAAAATATTCTTTTTTCCCTTTTGACTTTTTTTTATTAATTTGCTTATTTCTGTACATAATATTTATTTAACTTTTAGGCTGCTGTTGGGAAAGTGCATAAAATAAGCTTACAACTTATTTGAAAGAAAGATCCTCAATTTTCAAAACAATGAAAAGCTGTATCTTTGTAGCGTAACAACATTGTGTGTGTGCACAAGTGTGCAGCGTTAAAATTTGCAGTCTAATCCTTATTTTTAGCAATTATTTATCAATTTTGCTTTGATTCATAGAAAGTGCGTTATTACCACAATTTCATATTAACTGCAGGGGTCAAGACTTTATTTATCTTTTTGAAAGCACTGTCGGTCACATGTAAACAGGCCCGGAGCAAGTATAAGCGGTGACATGAAGCATCAAAATATTCTGTGTCCCTATTATATGTATTTTGTAGAGAATAGCGATTTAAAATATTGTCATTAATATGTATTTTTGTATTTAAATATTAAATATTCACAGGAAGGACTTTTATTCAAATGTAATATAAGTACGTTGTTTTTAAATAAATCATTTAAAAATAGTTGAGGTATTTAGGCATTTTTTTTATGTAAATTCCAAATGTTTGCTTAATATTTTATGATTACTTACATATTCATTATTAGTTCTAAATATTTCCACTTGATTAGAAACTGGGGAATTCGAAGAAACTGAGAAGCCTTCTTTGATACCATGAACAATGCCAAATATAGAGTGGCAAGTTTAGATGTAAAGCCCAAGCATGAATCAAAAAGGGGGTCTTGACCCCTTTTAATATGACCAAAGGTAGCCTGAAATTTAATTTTTGGAACTTAAACGTCAAAACGTTTTCGGGAAAGCTCACAACTCCTATCTTTTCTCTTAATGCTCCCAAACATAGCCTAAAAGTGTGTGTCGTGATGCTCGACATAGCTTTGTTGAATTTGCCTCTCCGCTGTCACATGACAGAAACAGAAGAAGAACACTCCTAGGGCGATGAAGTGTTGCGCCTTGCTTCCCGGCAATTGAAAGCGGATTCGCGCCTGGCGATTGGCCCAGTCACAGGAAAAGTTGGCAACCCGACTCTTTGCGGCGCCCGTGCAGGAAGTTCGAAAGGAGCATGGGTAGCTGAGAACCGTTTTCGCTCGGACGCAGGACGCGTCTTCATGTATTTTTGGTTGAGTAGCGACTTTTTTTCTACAAGACGTAATGCTGGTCGTCAACCTGATCCACATAGTTCCATGAAGCGTGAAGAGGACTAATGTATACTTACGTAGCTATCTTATTTTAATCCGATGGGGGACGCCCCAGCTCTTGTAACTTGAGTTACGCGCTATGACCAGATCTCCGGCCTTCCCTTTTTACGTAGACAATAAATGTGATGTTTGTATTCACCATAATATCCGTGTGATCTTTCCTGTTTTTCCAGGTATGCATTAATTCCTCGTTCCCTTGCAGCATTGTTTTTTTTAACTGGTGATTCTAGCCCCACATGGGGTCTGCTCTTTTTCTCTGGCACGCACACAAAAAAAATGGTAAGTGCAGGGAAGTGATCGAATCCTAGTTTTTTTTGCAATATGCTAGGTGGAGTTCCCTTTTCCAATCAAACGCAAAGATCCACTATACTTAACTAGAACTCCACCATAGTGTGTTTTAGGACTTTAATTTCCAAACATTTCTAGGGAAAAGCTTCCAAATCCCTTTACCTTCCCCTAATGTCACCAAAGGCAGTGTAAATCCGACTTTAGTTACGAAAACGATTTTAGAATATAACCCGAAAGCCTCTTCTTTTTTGCAAATTTTTAACATTAATTTAATAAAATGTTACGCAGAGAGCCGCTGAATTTCCTATAATGTTCTCAAGATGGCATAAAGTTGTGTCTTGAAGACTTCAAATTAAAAAAAATAAATTCGGAAATGACCGAACCTCTTCCGTCACCAAAGCTAGAGTAAAATTACTTCTTAAGGACCTCAATTCCAAAAAAATTCCGGTGGAGACCCTTTGGTCATTCTCCTAGTCTCCTGTCTCCTTGAAATAAACTAAAAAATTGTTTTTCAAATTTCAATGGCAAAAATTTTCTGGAAGTTTGAGCCATCCCCTTATGTCAATAATAAACCTAGCTTAAGGGAATCCGAACCGTTTTTGGGTGAAAAAATTCACTTTTTTAAATTTTTTAAAATTAAAACTAGAACTCTTTCTGGATCATTTGCTGTAAAAATTATGTAAATCTGAGCATTCTAAGTACTTGAAATGATTTTTTGAAAGTTGCGAGTCTATCGAAATTTGGTCTAGCGAAATTGGGTTTTTTTCTTTGCAAGGAGAAACACTTTACCCTTCCTTGTGTTTTCGAGTTTATTTCGATATACAGACTATCGATGGTAGTGACAGTAACAATCGATGGCATTCATGGCATGGAAATATCGAACTAAGAGAACAAAAAGCCCGGGAATAGCGGGAAATTTGAACAGGATTAAATCGGCTCTCCTGAAAAGTTGCATTTTTTCCTTTTTCGGAACCGTTTCCTCGAAAACGGCTAAATGAATCAATATACTTTTTTTTGCATATGATTTGGCTATATTAGACCTATATTTACAACCAAGGGTTTTTCAAAATTTTGAAATCAACCTACAAAAAAACAATTTTTTCAATGTTGTGTATTCACTACGAAATGTTTTTAGCTGACCAGATTTTTATAAAGTGAAATTTTTAAATATCCCTGGTTGTGAATTCATTATAAGATGTGACAAATAAAATAAAAAAATAAGATCAATAAAATCTAGAATGGATTATGAGAAAAATGTTCCGGAAGTTATGAAATTGTAAAAAACTTTGCTATTGAATAAAAAATAAATATTCAATATTTTTGGATACAATTTGGTCTACATATAGAGAAAGACCTACTTAAAAAATAAAAAAAACCGCGAAGCAAAATTCTCTATGGCTAAGGAGTAACGCTTGAAGAAAGTTGACTACAAATTGGCCGCCTCAAAATGGTTCGGGTCCCCTTAAATAAGTATATGCTTAATACAGGCTAATTCCATGAAAAATTATCATTTGAGTGATTAAAAAAATATTGTTTGGGGAAGTTATATTTTCTGTATGTGCTATAAAAATATTTGAATTTAATAAATTTTACATAAACAACATTTTGTAACTAATTTTGTGGCAACAGTAGAGTTTCAAAATGGCCACTGTGCACATATGAAGTTGTTTTGATTTTTGGAAGATTTTCAAGTTCTTATTTAAAACTTAAATTAAGTTCTTACAATAATTTTTAGAGTATATATTAAAAATTTAGTGTTTAAATCACGTATAAAAATATTTGTTGATACAATTATTTAGAATTTATCATTTCCTTTATGGAAGAGTGATTTAAAAAGTTGTTGTAGAGTAAGTCACAAGGAACAAACATAAGTTTGTGTTAAAATTCTAAATAAAGTCAGATTTTCATAATCTTTTCAATTTTCCTTCTTGATTATGATGACTGTAAAAGAACAATTTTGAATTTTCAAACGATAAATATATGTTTTGAATATTAAACTTTTTTATACTGTAGAGTAAGTCACATTCACATGCGTCATTGAAAACTGCATCTGAGAGAAAGAAATAACAAAGAGACATGTTAAAAGCAAATGTAAATTATGAAGCTTTTAAAGAAAAAGGATCTAAGAAAAAGAAAGACGAAGTAGAAACAAAAATTCACGACTATTGAAGAGAAAGAAGCTTTGGAAGTAAAGAAGAGGGAAGAAATGAGAAGATATAGTGAAAAGAAAGCACATAAAGCTGTCATGGATGCACAGAATTCAAATTTGGATTCTCCACGTAAAGCATTTAAAAGTCCTGATTTATTTGGAAAGGCAGTTGCTAAGGTGAAAAAAAAATTGCCACGAAGTCCTGACAAATCTAAAGCTTTGCTGGAAAGGTTAGCTTATAAATTGATACCAGATATTGTTCAACCAACATCTAGTAAACCAAAAATTTGTCAGCTCTGTGAAGAAACAATATCAATAGTAAAAGAATTTTTTTGAAAAGGACAGCATCTCCTACCAGACACCTGGAACTAAGGATTATGTTATTATAAAAGACGCAAATGGAGAAAAGTTAAAATTACAAAAGAAATATCTATGTATGACTCTTGGTGAAGCCTTTCAAAAGTCATATATCAATCAGATGGGGCAGGCCAACATTTGAAACAGATTTTCAATTTGTTTGACATGGTTGTAGAGTGGCACTTTTCAGCCACAGGTCATGGCAAGGGACCTATTGATGTTATTGGTGGAATTGTGAAACGCAGAACAAGGGAATCCACACTTTCAAGAAAATAGATCCTTGTTCTGCTGAAAATTGTTTCCCTTCAGCAAAGAATCTGTCTAAAAATATTACCATTCTTATGGTTACTGAAAGTAAAATCCTTGAGGAAAAAGCCCTTATTGACGAACTATGTGCACCTTCAGGAAAACAAATAATCACATTTCTGGGACGAGAAAAATGCCTTGCATCATTAAAATTAAAGATTATGAGCTAAAGGTAGCTAGCGTTTCACCGAAACCAAATTATTTTTTAAAATGAACCTTATCACAGGAAAAATAAAAAACTTGAAACCGGAAGATTTTAATGATAGCATTACCAATGACACCACAGAAAATAAACTGCCTTTGTTGTTGGCAGTTGGGTTTTAGTACCCTTTGAAAGGAAAAAAAAAACTGTTATGCATTTTGTTGGGCAAATCATAAGGTAGAGAGAATTTTTTTGCAAAGGTCAACTTTCTGAAATGAAAAATAAACCATTTTATTTGGCCATCGAAAGAAGACGATGAAGTTACCAGAACTAAATTTCGATTGAAGAAGTAACTTAAAATTTACAAATTTCAACTTTAATAAATTTTTAATGGGATAGTTTAATGTGTTAGTCAATGTGTAGTGTAAGTCACGATTCCACTGTAGTGTAAGTCACACAGAATAAATTAAATAAAAAAATTTTTAAAGAACCTTCATTCTTGTTAATTACATTCTCTTAAACTTGAAGCTCTGTAGCACAAAATCTGCAAAAAAAAAAGTTTCAAGAATGTCTCGTTTGGAAGAAATATTAAAATGAAAATGCTGACAAATTGCAACTTCTTTTCATGTAGTGTAAGTCACATCATAACAAAACAAATTTTAAAAACTTAAATTAAACGACTACTGAAAATTTAAGAGTTGTTAAAAATAATTTACATGTTTGTTATTAATTTGCCATACATCACATTTTTTTAACATGTAAATGTTTGTCCGAAATTTATCATGTAAAGCGTAAAATGTCTTCTGATGTAGTGTAAGTCACAGATGGAATTAGCCTACAGTAGGAGAGCTGGGGCCATCCACCTTCCGCTAAACGCCTCGAACGACATCCTACGCAAGTAATTTTAGGACTTCGATTTCAACTAATTTCCTGGAAGAACCCCCTTTCCCCTCCCCTAATCTTACCAAACATAGCGTAAAATTGAGTTTTTCGAATTTCAATTTCGATAAACTTCTATGGAAGAGCTGTTGCCTTCTTTCTTCCTATTACATAACTAAAGATAACCCGAAATTGTTTTTAGCTACTTCAGTATCGAAAACCATTTCATTTGGAGGGGGCGAGAGGAATGATTTTCAATTACCGCCCCCTCGACTGAACTGTAAATTCGCTCTGTCCTCATACAAATACCAATGGTTACAATCAGTATTATGCAGTTAAGTATTGTATTTGATTGTGGAGGGAAATTTAATACTTTAGTACGTATATTGATTAACTCAATTAATAACACAATAGTGAATACTAATATGTAATTACTGTTATTTGTTAAGGGAAACAAATCTTGAAATAACTCAGTCAACATTTTTTTTCTTTCTTCATTTTTTGAGATCTAATGAGAATTTTTAATGCGTTAACATCCACTTACTTGAAAAATAATGGAAGAAAGTAGGTTGCCAGCATAAAACAAGAAATAACTTGATGCCGCTGCTAAAGTACACATGTTGAGAAATTGTTCATCTTCAAAACGTTTGTTCATCTTCAAAAAGTCGTTTCAAGGTATTTTAGATAAAAAGATCTTTTTTGCATTATATGGGGCTATTCTATTATCAAGCGGGTGGTTAACAGTGTCTGTGCAAAAATTTTTAGTTTTAATCTTATAAGCAAGATATTCCATTATCCACTACCAAAGAAATGTCTATTTGACTTCAGGGGTGACACATAGCCACGACGGAGAAAAAAAAATGAACCTTTAAAAGCTTCACAGAATAAAACAAATACTTTAAATTGGATAATTTTTTTCTCTTTTGAACTGAGCAAAGCGTTTCCTTAAAAAAATATATTCGCAATGTTGTTTTAACCGCTAATCATAACCGTTGCCGTCAACAAATACTTGCTCATGATACAAATAGTGTTTTTATTTATCAATCTGCGATTAAAAAAAATATTTATTATATTTCATTAAAACTCATACGTCATGCTTACATGATTTTTTTTTCTTGGAGGAGGTAATTTTTTTCCACGGGGTGACACCTATCTCTACCCGCCCCGAGTGTCACCCGTGCTAGCTACAACACTGCATTACATACAATGTTCACTATGAACATACTTCACATAAAGTTTCCACTGATTTTCATTTTCATCAAACTTCCCTACATATACATAGTCCAGCATCTCTTCGCCGCAGCTTTTGCCTTTCTTAAATAGGGTAAGGTTGATCAGTAACTGTTAGAATTTTCATATGATCTTTACTAAATGGCTTTGTCTGACCAAGTTATCAATTCTCCATTTAGCCTACTTCAATTTGTGGCAGTTAAATATTCATATTTAAAATTATATAAACTCATTTCTCTGATTTGATTTCAAAATGTATGTTTATGTCTAAAATTACTAATACACTTATTTTTTATTTTTTGTATCATAATTTACTCTTTTTATTGGTTGAAATTACTTTTTACAGGAGCATCTATGAAAAAACATTTATATTTTTGAATTCAGACTCAGAAAGAATGCACTGCTACCTATCAGAGTCAGAGTAAAAAATAACAAAAAGCTATGTAAAAGTTTTGATCATGTAATACAGATAAATATTCCACATGATATAAATATAGAACAATAAATATAGGTTATTAGTGATAGATTGAAATAATTTTATCCCTAAGTCAAGGTAAATAGATATACATTTGTGGAAAAAGCCAGGCTGAAATAAGTTTTTTATCGTCTTAGAAGTGACTTAAGAGGTCGCCTTCGGTGGCTTGCTTGGGACAAAAAATAAGTTGCGCCGTAGGGGCAAGGCTATTTTAACTTTGCACGGGCCGTTGCGGATGCCGCTAGTAGTATGTAAAGGAAAGCGTAGCAAACGAAGGTTTTATATGAATAAATATTGTGACGCAAAAAGTAATTGATATATTTTGTAGCTTTCGTTGAAAAATATTTCTTAAAAAATTATTTTGTGCGTCGAAAAGAGGTTTTTTTTTCGCGTAAAATTGGAATGAAAAAGTACGAAGGAAAATGAATAAAAGAAAAGGGAAAACGAGCAACAGGCAAACACGGCAGTTTTATTGCTTGTGTATTCTATTTAATTTCCTACACACACATAGAGTTGTATGTGTGTTTGCGGACGTATGTGTGCATTTTGTTTATTCCTTAAACTTGAAGTTAATATTTAAAAGTTACTCATATGGAAATCCTAATGAATGTAGGGAATGTAATTGATATCGTTTTTGGAAGAACTTCACTACTTAATTATATTAGATTTATAAAAAACATACTCTGTATTGAGCTCAATGTCTACAAGTAAAAGGGATGTATGGTTTAATATAGAGATAAAACTTGTTATATATAATGCCATGCAATAAGTCTGGTAAAAATACAGCACATTCATTACTTTTTTAAGGATAGTTTTTTCTATGCTTGTTAATGCAAATTTGTTTCCTTTTTAAAAAAAGGGGGGGGGGTGAAAAGAAAATGTATTTAAGAAATAGAAAATAATCTATGTTATCATTTACTGCTTCGCGGCACTCTCCTTCTATCGCTGTGGCATCCTAGGGTGCCGCAGCACCCAGTTTGGGAACTTCTGATTTAGCACATTAACACATTAACTTGCATTTAACCCATTTTTGGCCAATGGTGCGTATACGCACCATTTCAAGAAATATTTTTTTATTGACACTGTAACTTCTATTTTTCAGTAATTTTATTTTACTGCTATTTTTAAAGGTTCTGAAGACAAGTAAAAAATATTAGTGACTTAATTAGAGCAAGCTCTTTATGTTGACACATAAGCGAACATTAACAAATTCTACATTTTGAAAATGTATAACTTATCCATTTGAGTTTAATCATATGTTTTTATAATGGCCTTAAGTTTCAGGCTCTGTAAAAAATATATAAATAAAATAAACATTATTAAAAAACTTTAAAATTTTTGTTTAAATTTAATGGTGCGTTAACGTACTATTGGCCGAAAGCATGAACAAAAAGCAAAAATTGAAAACCCTTGTTTTTATGCAAATTTTGGCATTTTATGCCATATTTTGGTAGGCAATCATCAGAAATTTTTATAAAGAGGAAGCCGTTAAGGTTTGGATTCAAACTTTGGTTTTCATGCTCATCTGACGGATACCTTAACCAATTTATACCTTATAGAGGTGCTGAGACTAACAGTGATTTACAAAATATGTCATTAGGAACAAGTGTTGTTTCGAAATTAGCATGGTTCCGAAACCTGAAATGCACACAATATATTTTGACAACTTTTTCACTTCTTACGTTTTATTCGACATTTTAAAATAAAAAGTTCTTTTTTTATTTGGCTCAGCTCTCGAAAATCGCATATCTGGTTGTATATTGGATGACTCCAAAAATATGAAAAAAAAAAAAAAAAAAAAACGTGGTTCCGACGATTTTGCCTTCAACAAAGACGCAGAAACATGTGCAATCAAATAAAACGACAATGCTGTGGTAACGATTGTTACTAATAATGCGACTATTTTGCTTCTTATAAATACCAAACGATACAGTCTCAAAGAAAGAATGTTATGATTTTCCAACCGAACGTTATTACGGATTACTATGAACATGTGGGAGGTGTTGACCTTTATGACAATGACACAACATAAACATTCAAGGTAAAAAATGTTGGTGGCCATTGTTTACAAATATCATTGATATCGTTGTAGTCAATTCATGGAATCTGCATAGACTTTCTACTAACACAAAAAGGGCACTCATAGACCAGATCTCATATAGCAATTGCTCTATTAAAATGTGAAGTCAAGAACAATCTATCTGATGAAAATTAACTACAAATGACTCATCCTAATAATGGGCGTCCATAATCCGCAACTCTACCGAAAGAAATACGGACCGATAGTCGACCATACCATAAGTGAACATGAAGAAAAAGCCCGTAGACCATGTAAAGTGTGTAAAAACACATGATTTATCTGTGCCTCAAATGCCAAGTACATTTGCAAAATGTTTTGAAAGTTTTCATAAAGAATATAATAGTTCATTATAATACAATTAACATGGTCCTCAAAATTAAATTTCCAGTTTCAACTTTTTGTTCATTGATTCGGCCAATGGTGCGTATACGCTCCATTTCATTTCTCAAACAAAATATTATTTTTCATGCATGAAACTTTTTTTGTGTCTTAATGGATGTAATTTAAGTATACTTTAATAAAAATAATACCACATTTCACAAAATGTCTATGCTCGTCCGGAAATGGGTTAATTACATATCTGTTATTATCAATTGTCATTGTTTTCATAGAAAACAGGACTAATGAATGAGTTAATTTTCAGTTAAATAATCTTAACCTTCTTTTATAACATGTTGATATTATCAGAAATTAGTGTTTCGAAAGCTATTGTAATTTCACTTCGCTTCATAATCTTTCGTATTATAGGCTGATTTAATTAGTATTTCATATAACGATTTTGGAAGGATGATTAGTTCATGAAGGTGATAGATTACCATTATGAGCTGTGACATTTTTTCCATGCATACTTTTCACAAATGACGATGCAAAAAACTACAATTGACTACCGCTTTAGGGGCGGTATACCGTTACTGAATGTAGGAAATTCTAACTCTTGGGTAAAGTATGAAGTAGTATTAACGAATCCACATGATTTCGTTGAAAGTTATCTAAAACTTACGTATTATAACGAAAAATATAGATTTTTTCGGTTTTGAGTATCTAAATGCTTCTTTACATGGCTTTATGAACCTTGACCTGTAAATGAGCAGGTTAAAAACAATAAACAATAATGGTCCACTTGCTTATCTACCCAATTCAAATGGTCAGAATGTATTCAAATTCAGTATCTAGGCTCATCTAGGCAAGTTGAATTTTCAAAAGTGGGGCATTCTGCTCAGTTTTTCGAAGTAGCGGTTTATTTTAATATGCATATGACCCCTTATTAACATTTTATTTCAATAATTTAAAAGAAAAGTTTGATGTCAATTCACACCTAACTTGTTTTTCTGGAGGGTATCATAATTCAGTAGTTAGGAATGTTTCAATTTTTCCCGACTGGCGATACTAGACAGAATTAGAAAATATTGAGTGTAAGTTAAGAGATATCGTATAAATGAGCAACATTTGTAAATGTAAACCCTCTTTTGTTAAAATATTTTTACTTACTTATTTATTACTTTGCGTGTGCGTATGCAACGCCTAGTGTTATCCTTCAAAAGTGTTAAACAGACTATTTCACTACTATAACGTTATGGAAGGGATCTTCTTAAAGATGATTGCTATGGTTCGTAATTTTCTAGATGTATTTAAACACTTGACCCAAGGTTTCATTTCACTAACTAGAACAGTGTTATAAAATTCGGATTGGACACATCTGAATTACGTCCGTCATAAAATATTTTTCGGAAAAAGGCTTCGTCCAGTTTATGACCTCAATCGAAACGTGATTTATGATATGTCGTAAGAGTTTGCAACTTCTGACAAAAAATAGGCCGAAGTGTCTATCTTACTCATTTTTCACTTTTTAGTTTGATATTCTGTTAAAAAAATTATAGATATAAACGAATATACAGGTGAAAAATTTATGTTTAGTATTCTTCTGGTGTACTTACGATGACAAATCTGAAATGTATCATTTGTGTAGTGGACTATTTCTCTCTCCCAATCTTTTTACATATATATATATATATATATATATATATAATGTGTGTGTGTGGGTGTGTTCGGTAGCTTATGTGAGGGAGCATACAGTAGCACTTAATTCAAAGTTATTTAGTTAGGTTTGTGTGGCTCATTTATATGTTGCTGCACAAACTGTATGTGTAAATACTTAAAATGAAAAAATGTGCGCCAGAAATATTGACCTTCGTTTAATAGCATAGCAATCAGACTTAAGAAACAACCTGAAATGCTGGAACTCCACGGCATTTTTTAAAGGTCGTAGTTGGAAATAATGGCGGATCATTATATTATAAATAGCAATATACCTTGCCGTGCTTTCTTTCTTAGTTATGAAATGTATGTTTCTTTCATTGCCAATAAACTCAAGCTGTTTTTACTAAAGTACTACTCAAAAAAAAAAAATCTGCGCTCAGTTTCTAAAATACGCCAAAAGATTAGCGTTGTATCATTACTAATTGATTTACGAAGTCTCCTTGCATTCATACGCATGTTCAACCAATACATGTTTGATATATTTTTAAAGATTGACATTTATTTTATTTGATAAAATGAAATGATGGATGTATTGATGCTTACTAATATTATCTATACAATGATATAACAATGCGTTTAGGATATTTGCGCGGATTTTTGTTTTAAGTTGAATGTATATAGAGGGCACAAAACAATAATATTTGTGTTGCTTACTTTCTGGACTTGCGCATTATTTTTTATCAATTTATAAATGCTCATGGCACGTGCACAAAAATGACCATCGGGGATTGTCTCATCGTTGCTTTTTGAATTATAACCTCTAATAATTTCGATTTCTAGAAATTTATGTAAATCCAATATTGCATTTTGTTTGGTTAAAAAAAGCCCTGATTACCTGGTTAGAGAAAAAATTAATTAGCTTTGACATTATTAAAGTCAATCTTAAAAACTTGAATGAATAATTTTGAAAAAGGTCGTTCTTGTTTATATATATATATAATTATTTATTTGAAAAAGTAAGCTGATGGGTGTCAGAAAACAAAGTCGTTTCGAAAACCTGGACTTTTTCTTTACACACGGGAAAATACTGGTGTAATTTTTTTGTTAAGACACCAACAAGAGCGTCTTCTTGCCAGTGAGTTGAATAAGCATGACACATAACACATTTTCTTTTTATAAGGCATTTAAATTTGCTAACGAAATAAGATTACCCCAATCTACTTGGATTTGAATGTACAATGCTTCAAATAAATTTCTAAACATTCGATTTCTCGAAACATGTTTGATATGGAAATGCTATTCCCCACGAACTCTGACAACGAAAAAAATATAAAACGCTGCAGTAAAAAGACGTTTCGTCCATACTTACAGCAAAATGAAATTAGGAAATAAAAGGTTTTATATCCAAACTCTGTTCATTAAATGATGTTCAAAAAGTTAGAAAAAAGAAATGTCGGTTAAAGAAAATAAAACGAAACTGAAAGGAAAATCATTAGAAAAAATAAATAAAAGTAAAATTTCTCTAGAAAAAAGATTAGATAAAAGAGAAGTCGTTTCTAGTTGAATAACAAAAAATACAATTCATCTCTAAACTATGGCTTAGAAATTAGTTTTATAGTTAGCTGCAATAAAAGTAAGTGTTTATTAATGCAAAGATAAAAATTAAAATTGTATAATGCACGGAAAAAACTTTTAAGTATAAAATAAAAATGCAACTTTAAATAAAAATATTTGTACTTAGTCATTTTACGCAAGGTTTTTGGAAATCTCAACCCAGGAGTATTGTTAGTATTTCATTCCAAATTGGGGGGAGTAACTTTATATTCCGTATTTCTTAAAGTTATGCATTAACAGTGGAGCAGACGGATTGAGAATTAAATAACCTTACGGGTTAAAATGACCTTCCTTAAATATTTACTGTTTTGTTTTCTTCGTCGTTTTCTCAAAGTATTTTGTGTAGATAAACGATATTAGAATATAACAAGGAATAAGATTATATTTTATGTATACGTAAATTAGTATGCAAATAAATTATATCTGCGGAAGAATTTTTTAGTAAAATATGTTTTTGTAAAACAAGTACAAATTAATGCTTTAATTTCACGTATCGCTTGATAAATTCGTTTAGTCATGAAGTATCATATTGTTTTCCGATCTTAGAGTTCTTACATAAGTAAAAGATATCTACTTTAAGAAATGAAAAATCAATGTCCTTTTCTTACTGATAAAACGTATCTGACATGAAATTTTTCAATTATATTTATGACCACAATTTATCATTCTCGGATACCGAAAATAAGTAGTACTGTTATTGTAACTACACAACGAGCTGGATGAGTTGAATAACTAAGCTAAAAAGAGTTGTACTTTCTTATATTATTAGTGTATTGTGATAACTGAAAAATAAGTGATGTTTTTTAAGGTGTGCTTAAGAATAGTGGGATTAAGAATATGTGGGTAATAGATCGTCATCAGGGAGGTCTTTTCATGTATTTCAAGTTGATACCCCAAGTTGTGTCTCGTGACTTTCTGAAGGGACCTTAAATAACGTGTTGCTACAGACATTAAATTTGTTATGGCTTATTGCACTTTCAACTTTTTCTTTAAAAAAAATGATTCCTACATTTGTATAACTTTTAAGCATTTCGCACTCACAGGAGGCTATAGCGCAACATTTCAAGGCGTGGTAGGGAAAAATGGGTACAAAAATGGCATTTCTAAATTTGCATTTCATTCACGAAAAATTTTGCTTGATGATAAGAAATGCTATATATTGTTTACCTTACTTTCTTGAGATTAAACTCAACCTACTTTAAGAAATATTAATTTCCATTTTCACACAATTGCAACATGCTTTTAAAAAGTTGTTTTTATATCCGTTATGTCCCATTGGTTGGCGTAAAATGAGCGTTATGATGGAGTAAAATGGGCAATGTTACTTACTTACTCACTACATAACGTAGATTCAAATTGGAAACTTGAACTGCAACTTACCCCTGGATTATTAGTAATATAATGTATTTCGTTGTTTTGTACTAAAATGTATAATGTCCAAAACTGTAAGACACGATCTGGTGTAATTTGAATTATTCGCGAAGTTTCCACTTCATCCAGGTCACGCCTTTCTGCTAAGTAAATAAATATTGCCCATTCTTGACTTTTTCATGTATTTGACCATTACAAATTAATTGTCTGATTTCAATTGCTTGGCAAATGCATTCAGATTTCTGAACTATATTTTTTCCTCAAAAAATTTCGATAATACCCGGTTTCCAACTGTCATTTGTGTGTCTAGGATCGGTTCCTAGTCTAACTTGAAATAAGTTAAAAAATATTTCTAGGGCATGTTCGAGGCCATTTATCTTTATGTTAAATGTTTATCATTGTTGATTATTAACAACAACAATGATACATTTATCATTGTTGGTTGTAAATTCTTCTTTTGTCAGTACGCAATTATAAGTATTTCAGGCGTTCTTTATCCTACTTCGCTTGTACCACCTTTTTAAAAAAAAATTTTAACCCATCGAAGCCCTGGTTTCTTGTGTATATATATGTATATTTTAATCCTCAGAAAAACTGAAATAAGTACAAAATTTGTGCTAGGTTATTTTTGCCAATTGGATGGTCTCACCTTCACAAAAGTTGAAGGGCTTCCTCAATAGACCTTTTTCTGTGTCTTTTAGCTCCCATATTCCATCAGATAAGGTTTTTGCGCAGAGCTCAAGGCTTCATTGAATATGCCAAACTTTTTAGCTGCGCGACAAAAAGGATTTTCCTTTCTTCTCCGGCCGAACTTCTTTAGGTGTTGCATAGGTAAAAATTTTTCCGTCAGTTTCTTGTCATTTTAGCTGAATATATTTATAATGACAAAAAATGATTTTTGCAGAAAGTTCAAAAATAAGTTTAAATTATTCCTTTCAATTTTGAGAAGAACAAACAAAAAGAATCTTTACGATTGTGAGTGAAGCTTAAAATTACACACATTTTACTACACTTTACTAAAAGTCTAATGAAAAATAAAATACTGAAAATTATACTCATCTTGAATTATATACCTTTTTTGGGGTGCGCATAAAATCATATTAAATAGAAAAAAAATCAATTCAACATTTCTTTTTCGAAATCACAGAGGTTAGTAGAAACAAACTATTTGTCTTTAACAAAAAAAAAAAAATATGGATTATTTCAATTATTTAAATGTCATGCCCTTCATACATTTAGATAATGAAACTGAGTAATGTCATCTCACAAACAAAACTTCAGAAAATTACCAATAAAAACTATTTTTAAAATTTAGAAAACTAATTTTTAGAAACATACCCATTTTCTCCCACCAGACCGTAGTAAACATTTATTGTGCAGCAAATAAAACCACTCAATTTACAGATTGTTAAACACACACACACGCTCGTTTATATGTATGGTTAAAAAAATAGACACGTTTGCTTGAAAAATAACACCAGTTTCCTAGCTACACAAGATGGTGCTTAATTTTACTATATTTTGGTGAAACACACGCAGTTGAGAATAAAAATACATTAAAATGTAAAATAAGGCAAAATCTTTACTTCTCAGAAAAGTAGTTTTTTTTTTTTGTTCTTTGTTATCAACATACACTATATTTTCTACGGCGTATATGTAGAAACAGTTATCTAATATCGTGAGGTGTCATGCTCACTCTGAAATAACCAGATTAGATAAGATATATCACTAAGGCTAAATCAAGAACTCCGAAAAATTAGTAATTTGTATTGAGATTGTATTTAGTAATAAAACTCAAACTAGTATATTCAAGAAGGTAATCAGAAGTGTCAAGACAGGAATGATCAACTAAGGTGATAAAATCCCTCAGTAACGTTTGTGTTGCATCAACTGAATCGTTGAATATGTGGGTCAGAAAGCTGGGTATAATCAATCCTCAGTGACACAGCTATTTTAAAATGGAAGAAAAATGGTTTTGTTGAAACAATGAAGAGAAAACTAGGAGAACACAATTTCAAAAAAAAAGATACTGAACGTAATTGGGGGGAGGGATAGACACATTTGATTTTACTTGATTAGTTGGTTAGACTTCATAATATGCGTAAATTTGATAATATTTCGTCAAATATTTAGGTAAGAGATATTTGTTTGCAAACAAAATACACCTAATCTGCTTTACGTCTTTTTTTTTGCATAACGCAATACATGTGTGTGAATAGAAAAAAAAAAGCTTCAGACACGAAACTCTTACGGTACCCGAACTAGCGGTACCCGAACGGCTATACCAATGTTAAAAATATAAAATTGTATTTGGCTCACCATTATATTTACACTGGTAAATTAAAAAATATATATGTATAGCAATGTTATTTTATCAAGAAAGTCATTTTAGCTTTTTCACAATGCTAAATCCATGATACTCAAGTTTTTGTAACAAACGACTATCTCCTATACTCCATTCGAATTATATAATAAATGATTTAAGTTCTATAACATAAGTCATTAGATTACGATGCAAAGAACGGAACGCTCATTGCTTTAGAACGACTAAAACTAAATTGCTTCCTTTAGATTTATTCTGCTATTTTTAACGAAGATCTTCAGTTAAGTAGTAAACTCAAAAAATAAAGCTATTTGTTGAAGATAAATTGATCTCTTGTTGCTATTGTAGTACCTTCAGAAGGAGAAACGATCTGTATGAAGTAATTGAATAGATAGAAAAGTATTTTATTTTTAATTTGTCAAAGTTTACCATGCTGAGAGAACTGAATGTTTTAAAACGAATTTATGTTTTTTAGATGCTACATTTAATGATACAGGATTAGTTTAGCAAATATCCATCGTATTTTAGTTTATGTGATTTTTATTTAATATTCAGTAATTTTATTTTATTTTCAAAAATAAGTAAATAAAAAATAATTTTATTTAGTTAAATTTAAAATAAATAAGAGTCTCAATATTGCCATCATTTCCCAGAAACTGGCTTGTGATTCACGTTGACTGTAGTTCATCAGTGTATTTCTTGAGTTGTCTTATGAATCTGAGTGATGTTAATCGCAATAATTTAAGAATACGCAGCGATAATGCTATTATAAAACACTAAATTATTGTGTTTTCTTTCGCCGCAAAAATAATTATCCCACATTAACAGTAGTTCCCAGAGACTGGCCATCAGATTTATGTTTTGTGAAGTCAGTCACGTGGTCATTAAATAGTCCTTATGCACCTAATTTAATTCTCACCACGTCAATTTTAAGTTACGCAAAATAAATTAATTTTTCCTCCATTTTCTTTTACTCAAACTTCTAAAAGAATTCGCCAATACTTCTATCAATCCCCGAATATTATGTAAGAGATTCACAGTTTCTGCAATTTATAAATGTACCCATTTAATAGTTTTATGAATATAATTAATACTCATCGCAAAATTTTTGCACGCAAAGCTAGTTTTTTATTGTGAAACATGTATTTTATGTATTTACATTGCTTACGTTTTGAAAGTTTACCTCTTCAGAAAATCTAAGAGATAGTGCCGAAAAATTCATTTGTTGTGCAGTTCAATAGTTAGAATAATATTATGAAGGAAAAAGAGTTCATCAATAGTTTTTAGCATGTGCATCAAAAACTTGCTTTTTGAAGGTCTATTTGCTGTTGTTTTTGTTAAACTCAAACTCCAAAAGAACACTTTACATGTATAAGTTCTTGATTAAAAAAATGAATGAAGCAAGAAATACTAAAATATTCGAAAATAGGAGAAATATATTTCTCAATCGTACCAATCTATAATAAATATGACTCAAATATTTTTTTTTTTCATTAGCTTCAAATGCATCATTATGGTACGAAAAGAACACTGAGGTAAGAATTTTTCAAATAGTCTAACTTCATTATTTAATAGTTTAGATGATCTTGCATAAAAAGAACGATAAAAAAATCACGCTGATTCTTCGAATTGATTTTCTCAAAACAAAGCTCAATTGAAATAAGAACAGAATTCTATTTATTGGATTTAAAGCAAACTCTCCCTCAATACTTTTGAAACGTTCCCTAAAAGGAAATGCCTCGAGGAATAAAGAAAAAAATACATAGCTTCCAAGACAATTAATGAGAGAAATTCTTGCCGACTAAGTTTTTTTTATTCACTATCTCAATCTCGAGAAGATCTCATTGATACAATTGAACTCTCCATACATGACATTTTTACTGACACTACGAAAAACGCAGCCTCGTTTAGTAAAAAACTATATCCAGCCGAAGATGTGTGCTAAAATGTTTTTTTTTAAGGAAATTAAATGAAGGTTGAGGATTTGGGAATTTAAAATCCAGTTTCTTTGAGATGGTGGTTAAAAATATTGAAGTGATACTTTTGAACAACTATATATAACGTTTGATTGGTAAAAAGTAATGTACAATACCATAAATTAGTTCTCAAAGTTTTCTAATTATAATTTAGTGAAAAAAAGGCTGATGATTTACAAGCAAAAAATAAATATAAAAGATCATTTTAATTTAAATAACATAAATTATTATTTTATAAATTTTCTTATTAGAGAACACGTTAGTACATACAACATAGTTTTTTGCTGAAAAAAAAGAAAATTTTAAAATGTATTTTGCATTCATTTCCAATTTACATTACTAATTAACCCTTCATCTTGCTAGATTTTACGTTTGCCTAATTAGGTGCAGAACCTTTTGCCTTGGCTACATTTGAAGTCTAGCACAAACATAAAAACTTTATATAATCTATACTATTAAAACCCGCGTCTTTCTGTCTGTGTGTGTGTCTGTCTGTCACCTCATCTCCTCGAGAACGGCAGGTTGCCCGACGTTGAGCCGGGTACCGTCGGATTCGGAATTTTACGTGGAAGCCATATCGCCCGGTCTCATCCGTGTGGGGCTTAATTAGCAGATATATTAATTAAAAACGCAATTTTTTGCAAGTTTTATTTTATTTTTGCATTGTTGGCATAGTTCCAACAATATAAAATACAGTTGCCGTGTGAATTAAAATCAATGCAATTGTTGCCATTTTTGTAACAAATCAAATACACTAATAATCAATGTTTCTTTAGCATTTTGAGTGAGACTTCGTTGTATTTGCAATAAAAAATTTAATCCTTCTTTCTTTTTAATTTATTTATCGTCTGCTATCTAATAAAAACTATTTTTCGTATTTTAACGGGCTCTTTTAAAGATTGTGGCAAGTATTCTGAATGCATGAAACGAAAGTGGCGTAAAGTCGAAAAAGGATTGAAAGGGATAACTAATTGTTCTTATTCTAATGCGAATGTTTTGCATTTCTCTATTATTAATATCCGTCCGTGTCCTGTAGGTCTGTGTATAGATAGATAATAAGGAATTTCAATGCCGTGTTGTATTTAAGCTCGCGCAGCGCCGGGCGTGCAACGATTTCTTAACAAAAATCGAACGCCAAAATAAAATTACGTTTTTGGGAGCATTGTACTTAATTAATCTATGATTTTTAGGGACTGTTGCTCTTATTTAGGCTCGCGCGAAGGCCATTGCTTATTAATATCGGTCCGGGTCTGTATGTCTGTGTATGGATAGATAATAAAGAATTTCAATGCCGTGTTGTATTTAAGTTCGCGCAGCGCCGGGCTTAGCCCGTGCAACGTTGGGCGACGCATGGAAACGACGCAATATTTGAGATGGCCCGTGCAACGCCGGGCGGCACACCTAGTCTATACTATTAAAACCTGTCCGCGTCTGTCTGTGTTGTGTGTGTGTGTGTGTGTGTGTCTGTCACCTCATCTCCTCGAGAACGGCAGGTTGCCCGACGTCGGGACGGGTATCGTCGGATTCGGAATTTTCCGGGGAAGCCATATCGCCCGGTCTCATCCGTGTCTGGCTTTAATTAGCGGAGGTATTAATTAAAAACGCAATTTTTTGCAAGTTTTATTTTACTTTTTCATTGTTGCATCGTTCCAACAATTTATAATACAGTTTCCGTTTGAATTAAAATCAATATGCAGTTGTTGCCATTGTTGTAAAACAAATGTCAAAAATTCTAATAATAAATGTTTCTCTAGTATTTTGAGTGAGGCTTCGCTGTATTTGCAATAATAAATTTAATTCTTCTTTTTTTTATTTATTTATCGTCTGCCATCTAATTAAAACTATTTTTTGTATTTTAAGGTTTTTTTTTTAAAGATTGTGTTAATTATGCTGAATGCATGAAACGAAAATGGCGTAAAATCGAAAAAGGATTGAAAATAAAAATTAATTGTCCTTATTCTGATGAGATTTTTTTTGAATTTCTCTATTATTAATATCGGTCCGGGTCCTGTATGTCTGTGTATGGATAGATTATAAAGTTTTTCAATGCCGTGTTGTATTTAAGCTGGCGCAGCACTGGGCGTACAACGGTTTTTTAACAAAAATCGAGCTCCAAAAAAAAAAAAAAAAAAAAAAAAACTACTTTTTACGAGCATTGTACTTAATTAATCTATGATTTTTAGGGACTGTTGCTCTTATTTAGGCTCACGCGAAGACCATTGCTCATTAATATCGGTCCGGGTCTGTATGTCTGTGTATGGATAGTAGATAATAAAGAATTTCAATGCCGTGTTGTATTTAAGCTCGCGCAGCGCCGGGTGTAGCCCGGCGCCCCCAATCTATTATTTTAGCCCGGGCAACGCCGGGCGGCACGCCTAGTCTATACTATTAAAACCTGTCCGCGTCTGTCTGTGTTTCTGTGTGTCTGTCACCTCATCTCCTCGAGAACGGCAGGTTGCCCGACGTCGGGACGGGTATTGTCGGATTCGGAAATTTCCGGGGAAGCCATATCGCTCGGTCTTATCCGTGTCCGGCTTTAATTAGCGGAGATATTAATTAACAACGCAATTTTTTGCAAGTTTTATTTTATTTTTGCATTGTTGGCATCGTTCCAACAATATATAATACAGTTGCCGTGTGTATTAAAATCAATGCATTTGTTGTCATTCTTGTAACAAATCAACAGTACTAATAATCAATGTTTCTCTAGCATTTTGAGTGAGGCTTCGCTGTATTTGCAATAATAAATTCAATCCTTCTTTCTTTTCAATTTATTTATCGTCTGCTATCTAATAAAAACTATTTTTCGTATTTTAAAGGGGACTTTTAAAGTTTGTTTTAATTATTCTGAATGCATGAAACGAAAATGGCATAAAGTCGAAAAAGGATTGAAAGGGATAACTAATTGTTCTTATTCTAATGCGAATGTTTTAAATTTCTCTATTATTAATATCCGTCCGTGTCCTGTATGTCTGTGTATGGATAGATAATAAGGAATTTTAATGCAGTATTGTAATTAAGCTCGCGCAGCGCCGGGCGTACAACGATTTCTTAACAAAAATTGAACGCCAAAAAAAAAAAAAAAACTGCTTTTTTGGTCATTGTGCTTAATTAAACTATATTTTTAGGGACTGTTGCTTTTATTTAGGCTCGCGCGAAGGCCATTGCTTATTAATATCGGTCCGGGTCTGTATGTCTGTGTATGGATAGATAATAAAGAATTTCAATGCCGTGTTGTATTTAAGCTCACCCAGCCCGTGCCACGCCGTGCGACGGAAGCGACGCAATATTTGAGATGGCCCGTGCAACGCCAGGCGGAACGCCAGGTACACTATTAAAACCCGAACTGAAATTTAGTCCTACTTGATCGATATTTGACTAATTATAGATTTTTTGTTCTTTTTACCTATATTAGATAATTCCATTTAATCTACAGTTAAAAACTTCAGGTCTTTTGCGAAACGCCCTCCCCCCCCCCGTTTCTAAGCCACATTTCACTCACTCAAATTAAGTGGCAGAAGTTTAGAGATTGAATATAATTGTTTCTAAGTTTTACTTACGTTGGAAAATCATTGACTTAAAAAACAATAACTCGTAAAATATAACCACTCCTGCATTCCCGATACGATAGCAATATATTTATGTTGCAAATTCCCGAATAGCATTTCTGTCCAATACTAAAGCATGTAACACGTTTTCACTCCTTTTAATTAAATTTAGGCAAATAAGTATAATCCTTCAATAAACTACACATAAAGTTCAAGTGAAACTAAGCTCAGTAGCGCGACAGCCCAGTTGTTCCAAGGTTTGCCATGACTCAGATGTTCCTACCAGGTGGTCAGCCTGACTAGAAACCTCCAGTGTTTAGTTCCCAAGCTTGCTTGGTCCTCCTTTTATCGAGCCATTGAAGGGATGAAAAGTTGAGTCGACCCTCCCCAGCCCAGACATCAAATTACGGACCTGTGACATGGTAGCACGGAGCACTGGGGTGGTTAGTAATTAAAAGCTGTCGGGTTTTCCCCCATACGAGACCTTATCCCTTCTTTAAGGAATAACTCTACCAAATTTTATTTAATGTTTTTGTTTTCAATATTTTCATGAAATGAAGCGTTGCATCTTTGGGTTTTCAAAGACTTGTTAGAGTAAAAAATAAAAATTTTCAGACCAGAAAGTATTTGTCTACGTTCTCTTTAATTTTAATTCAATCAGTTTTGTATTTATAATAAAAGATATTTCGTTTCTGATTATACTAGATAATTATTTTAGAAGACATTTGTCTCTTGTTCAAATAATAAGGTTAAAAAAAGGTGTTTAAATAATGATATTTTCAAGTAAAAGTCATGTCTGTGTACCACAAATGCAAAGTTGTTGTTTCTAATGCCACTTGGATATCCAAGCTTCCCTAAGTAGAGCGACCAGGAATTAGGGCAGTAAGGTGCGCCTTCCGTTTATAGATGAGCACCACAACGGTGGAAGTACGACTTAGATCAATATGTATTTGGATGACACCAGATGGCTCCACCATAAATACGCCACCTTCCTTTTTTTATCTTAAGAGAGAAGGAAAGGAAAATTCTCCACCTCCGGTGCCCTCAAAACTGCCTCGGGACTTCAGGGTTCACGGATTTTACATGCAGGTCTCTCCAAGTGTACATGGGGGTCTTCAGCGGGTCGGGTATCGAACCCCCAATCTTCCGATTGGAAGTCCGACATCCTATCCACTAGGCTACCACGGCCCCACAAATGGAAAGTAATTCATTTTAACAAACCACATAAAGTAAGCATGCAAGGGACTTATGTTTTGCAAAATAAATACGTTATGTTACTTTTTATGTTACCTAAATATGCGGCACATCAATGTCGAACGAAGAAATAGTTCTTTTTTACAAATAATATTTAATTCTGAATATTTTTAAATGGCCTAATATTTAATTCGATTGAGCTAAATTGTTGTTGTGTAAGATGATTCATTAGGTTTATTTGCATCGCAAGTGCAGAGTAATTCATTTTTAACATACCATATTAATAAGCATGTACAGTATTTTTCTACTGAAAAATAACTTGTGTTACTCTTTAATGTAAAACTCGTTCATTACGTAAAATAAGAGTTTTCTTTCAAAAACATAAATTTAATCTTTATGTACTTAAATGTCCTAATACTTTTCTCAATTAATCCATTTAAAAATACATTAATATGTATTTTGGTATAATTTAATTTTCTTCTTTACCGGCATTAGTTGCAAATTTCCGCTCACTTAAAGGTGCAGATTTGCAGGATACAGAATGAGTCGACGAGAAAAAGCTAGTTTCCATAATAGTGTTTCAATTACTATAATGACAAAATATATGCAACTATGTAAATAAGTAATAACTCAAATTGGATGTCAAGTGTAATACATCATTTTTTATCATCTTTATTTTAATGTTGTTGTTTCTATTGCCACTTGGGTATCCAATCTCCCCTGCGCAGAGCGACCAGTAATTAAGGCAGTAAGGAGCGCCTTCCGTTTATAGATGAGCACCACAACGGTGGAAGTACGACTTAGATCAATATGTATTTGGATGACACCAGATGGCTCCACCATAAATACGCCACCTTCCTTTTTTTATCTTAAGAGAGAAGGAAAGGAAAATTCTCCACCTCCGGTGCCCTCAAAACTGCCTCGGGACTTCAGGGTTCACGGATTTTACATGCAGGTCTCTCCAAGTGTACATGGGGGTCTTCAGCTGGTCGGGTATCGAACCCCCAATCTTCCGATTGGAAGTCCGACATCCTATCCACTAGGCTACCACGGCCCCACAAATGGAAAGTAATTCATTTTAACAAACCACATAAAGTAAGCATGCAAGGGACTTATGTTTTGCAAAATAAATACGTTATGTTACTTTTTATGTTACCTAAATATGCGGCACATCAATGTCGAACGAAGAAATAGTTCTTTTTTACAAATAATATTTAATTCTGAATATTTTTAAATGGCCTAATATTTAATTCGATTGAGCTAAATTGTTGTTGTGTAAGATGATGCATTAGGTTTATTTGCATCGCAAGTGCAGAGTAATTCATTTTTAACATACCATATTAATAAGCATGTACAGTATTTTTCTACTGAAAAATAACTTGTGTTACTCTTTAATGTAAAACTCGTTCATTACGTAAAATAAGAGTTTTCTTTCAAAAACATAAATTTAATCTTTATGTACTTAAATGTCCTAATACTTTTCTCAATTAATCCATTTAAAAATACATTAATATGTATTTTGGTATAATTTAATTTTCTTCTTTACCGGCATTAGTTGCAAATTTCCGCTCACTTAAAGGTGCAGATTTGCAGGATACAGAATGAGTCGACGAGAAAAAGCTAGTTTCCATAATAATGTTTCAATTACTATAATGACAAAATATATGCAACTATGCAAATAAGTAATAACTCAAATTGGATGTCAAGTGTAATACATCATTTTTTATCATCTTTATTTTAATGTTGTTGTTTCTATTGCCACTTGGGTATCCAATCTCCCCTGCGCAGAGCGACCAGTAATTAAGGCAGTAAGGAGCGCCTTCCGTTTATAGATGAGCACCACAACGGTGGAAGTACAACTTGGCTCATTATGTATTTGGATGGCAACAGATGGCTCCACCATAAATACGCCACCTTCCTTTTTTTATCTTAAGAGAGAAGGAAAGGAAAATTCTCCACCTCCGGTGCCCTCAAAACTGCCTCGGGACTTCAGGGTTCACGGATTTTACATGCAGGTCTCTCCAAGTGTACATGGGGGTCTTCAGCGGGTCGGGTATCGAACCCCCAATCTTCCGATTGGAAGTCCGACATCCTATCCACTAGGCTACCACGGCCCCACAAATGGAAAGTAATTCATTTTAACAAACCACATAAAGTAAGCATGCAAGGGACTTATGTTTTGCAAAATAAATACGTTATGTTACTTTTTATGTTACCTAAATATGCGGCACATCAATGTCGAACGAAGAAATAGTTCTTTTTTACAAATAATATTTAATTCTGAATATTTTTAAATGGCCTAATATTTAAATCGATTGAGCTAAATTGGTGTTGTGTAAGATGATTCATTAGGTTTATTTGCATCGCAAGTGCAGAGTAATTCATTTTTAACATACCATATTAATAAGCATGTACAGTATTTTTCTACTGAAAAATAACTTGTGTTACTCTTTAATGTAAAACTCGTTCATTACGTAAAATAAGAGTTTTCTTTCAAAAACATAAATTTAATCTTTATGTACTTAAATGTGCTAATACTTTTCTCAATTAATCCATTTAAAAATACATTAATATGTATTTTGGTATAATTTAATTTTCATCTTTACCGGCATTAGTTGCAAATTTCCGCTCACTTAAAGGTGCAGATTTGCAGGATACAGAATGAGTCGACGAGAAAAAGCTAGTTTCCATAATAGTGTTTCAATTACTATAATGACAAAATATATGCAACTATGTAAATAAGTAATAACTCAAATTGGATGTCAAGTGTAATACATCATTTTTTATCATCTTTATTTTAATGTTGTTGTTTCTATTGCCACTTGGGTATCCAATCTCCCCTGCGCAGAGCGACCAGTAATTAAGGCAGTAAGGAGCGCCTTCCGTTTATAGATGAGCACCACAACGGTGGAAGTACAACTTGGCTCATTATGTATTTGGATGGCAACAGATGGCGCCACCATAAATACGCCACCTTCCTTTTTTTATCTTAAGAGAGAAGGAAAGGAAAATTCTCCACCCCCGGTGCCCTCAAAACTGCCTCGGGACTTCAGGGTTCACGGATTTTACATGCAGGTCTCTCCAAGTGTACATGGGGGTCTTCAGCGGGTCGGGTATCGAACCCCCAATCTTCCGATTGGAAGTCCGACATCCTATCCACTAGGCTACCACGGCCCCACAAATGGAAAGTAATTCATTTTAACAAACCACATAAAGTAAGCATGCAAGGGACTTATGTTTTGCAAAATAAATACGTTATGTTACTTTTTATGTTACCTAAATATGCGGCACATCAATGTCGAACGAAGAAATAGTTCTTTTTTACAAATAATATTTAATTCTGAATATTTTTAAATGGCCTAATATTTAATTCGATTGAGCTAAATTGTTGTTGTGTAAGATGATTCATTAGGTTTATTTGCATCGCAAGTGCAGAGTAATTCATTTTTAACATACCATATTAATAAGCATGTACAGTATTTTTCTACTGAAAAATAACTTGTGTTACTCTTTAATGTAAAACTCGTTCATTACGTAAAATAAGAGTTTTCTTTCAAAAACATAAATTTAATCTTTATGTACTTAAATGTCCTAATACTTTTCTCAATTAATCCATTTAAAAATACATTAATATGTATTTTGGTATAATTTAATTTTCTTCTTTACCGGCATTAGTTGCAAATTTCCGCTCACTTAAAGGTGCAGATTTGCAGGATACAGAATGAGTCGACGAGAAAAAGCTAGTTTCCATAATAGTGTTTCAATTACTATAATGACAAAATATATGCAACTATGTAAATAAGTAATAACTCAAATTGGATGTCAAGTGTAATACATCATTTTTTATCATCTTTATTTTAATGTTGTTGTTTCTATTGCCACTTGGGTATCCAATCTCCCCTGCGCAGAGCGACCAGTAATTAAGGCAGTAAGGAGCGCCTTCCGTTTATAGATGAGCACCACAACGGTGGAAGTACAACTTGGCTCATTATGTATTTGGATGGCAACAGATGGCGCCACCACAAATACGTCACCGTCCTTTGTTGACCTAAGAGTGAAAGGAAGGGAAATTTTCCACCCTCTGGTACCCTCGGAACTGCCTCGGGACTTCAGGGTCCACGGATTTTACATGCACGTATCCCCAAGTGTTCATGGTGAGTCTGCAGTGGGTCAGGTATCGATCACCCAATATTCCGGTTGGAAGCCCGACATCCTAACCACTAGACTACCTCGGCCTTCATTTTGGTATTTTAATAAATGCAACGGTCGAAGGAAGTATAGAGATCGAGTATGAAACTCGTGAGAGAGCAGTACTCAATTGAACAACACTTACATGAAAAAAAAATTAGAAAATACTCAGCTTAAGGAAATACAAGAAAATAAATATTGATAGTTTTTTTATATTACAGATGAAACAATCTAGCAGAATAAAACGGAAAAATAAAGAAAGCAATAAGAAAAAGCTCTGCTTCACTTACCTAAAGCAAATGTAAAAAATAAATTCCAAAGTAAAATTAATTCAACTCGAAATTTCTTCAGCTCGGTTTACGTGGAAATTAATAGCGTAGTTATGCATATAAAATAGTGACTTTTTGTTTATTTATTCTTATCAGCCGTTGCCTTGCATTTGACTTCCTGATCTTATTGATTGAAAATTATATCTTTGTAATTTTTATTTCAGAAGTAGCATTGACTTTACTAATTAAATATTTCTTTTGGTATATTTGTTACATATAAAGTTGAAATAAGATTTCATTTTAGAATGATTTTTGAAAAAAATAAATAAATAAAAATATAACTATCGAAGAGGACACAAATTGAAATCTTTGCTTTTCCATTTATTTAAACGAGAGAGTTTGAGGGGGGGGGGGTGGAATTTGATTATATACATATATTTCTGCTTACGTGATGGTAATGTTACCTGTCATTCTTAGAAAATAATTATTACGAATTTAGCACTATTTTTTATCTAAAATCTAACCAATCTGAAAGTTGAAAGCTTATTAAAAACTCGAAAAAGTATTTATACTTATCCAAAACCAGAATCGATCCTTTAATGACGTAGGGCTATTGCGTTCAATAACTTACTTTAATAATACACTAAGCTCTATTGCTAAGTTTCACGCGATAGGATAACCAACAGAAATAGTAAAATACTTGCTAAACTTTCATATTACTTTGAACAGGCTATCACGTAAGTGCTGCTTTAATGCAGTAGTACATTAACGCAGTAATTTCACTACTGAATTTTTTTCTTTTGCATAACACCGCGGGCACTTTTATTTAAGTTATTAGCAGATGAATTTCTTCTTTAGGAAGTACAACAATTTTCATGAAAATATTGTGCAGAAGTTGTTTGTTAATTAATTGATGTTTATTAAACGTGGTATTTTCTTTGCAATATAACTAATTACATAAAATCACTTTTCGTTTTAGGCGTTTTTTTTAATTTTATTTTATTTCTTTTTTTTATTGTGAACAAAACTATATTTCTTTAAATCTTTTTTTCTCTTTAAATAAAAGTACTAGCTCCATTTCGAGGCTAATATTTGTGTAAAAACTCGTATTATTATTATTTTTAATATCATAAATTGATAACATGATAGGAAAAAAGAAAGGGAAGTTTTCGATTACCTTTAAGAACTTATTGAAGAAAACATTTGTAATGAAAACGAAAGATATGTCTACCATAGGGGCAACGGTCTCCTATATCACTGCATAAGAGAGAAGTAGTGTGAGTAATAATAAAAAACAAGTTCTGTTAAGAATCAGATGAAGTCATATTGTTCAGTTAAGAAGCATTATTATTATAAGAATTATTATTATAGCATTCACAATAATTCCTGAAAGGGATAAAGGGTTCATCTATCAGGGCTATTGAAATCGAAAATAATTCACTCTGAAAGCTAGGAGGAGAAATAAAAAACCTTGACGGAAATTGTCTTTTAAAGAAATCGTTAGTAATGTAGTTTCCAAATGAAAAATAAATAAATAAAAATTAAAAATTTTGAAACTTTTTTTTTTTGTAAATGTTAGTGTACAAGTTAAATAATTCAGATTTTTGAGTAAATATAACTTTGAAACTTATAACTTTCGATTCGTGATGAATATGTAAGGGACAAAAAAAAACCTTAAAGAATTGTGAAGAATAAATCTGTCTTCAAAGTTTGCATTTAAATATTTGTAAAAATCTTCTGGGCTATTTTTTTCGGGTCTATTTAGAACTTCTATAAAAGTTTCCGAGGCATTTTTGTGTGTGTGTGTGGGGGGGGGGGGGGTGGAGGGAGAGGTGTACTTGAGCAAATCTAGAACATGCTTATCTACCGGTTTTCTTTTTCGCTTTCCTTTTATATTTTTTATTTTTTTAATTTTATTTTTAATCGGCGTATTTGATGGGGTAACCGCTCAAAGTGCTAAGTCTAATGAGAAATAAACAATTCAACCTGTTTTAGGTGAAACAACAAAAGTTACTTATCAAGAAAGTGCGTTTTTTGAACTTGAAGCACATAAATTTCGTATATTTGAAAAAAATAAAATTTAAGAAATAGACTCTTTAAAATCTCAAATGCACAGCTTCATTAAAAAAGTCCGAAAAAAATTGTGTGTGGGTGTGGGGGGGGGGGGAATGATCTGATTATTAACGTTTTAACAGTTCTCTCCTTTACTATCGGTACATTAAAACCTTTTTTGGATTTAAATTAGCTTCAAAAAAATAAATTCATGTAACGGCCATCAAATAAATTAACTGGTTTTTCTCCCCGTTCCTTTCTTTTGACGTGAATACTTTAAATTTGCTTTAATATTTTGTCTTTAAATTTGCTACCATACGGGGGCAATCCAAAAATTCTAATGATAACAAAATCGCGGGATACAGGTTGGCGTTGTAGTTTCGAATCTATCCTCTGCATCCAAAATTAAATTATACCACTGGATAACTAAAGGATCAAAGAATTCATTACAATAAGCGAAAACAGTGACGCATCGCGCACGGTGGAGGGGGAAGCGCCGCCATTTTGAGGTTATTTTTCTGCGTATGGAAATTTGCAATTAGTAAAGCTTTTGACTCGGAGAAGCTACGAGGTTCGTTCAAGTTTTGATCATCAGCTGTCGTCAAAATCTGTCGATTGTATATAAAACATTAGTTTATTAGTAGTGACAGTGAATATAATAAGATGTTAGAATGAAAAAATCCGTTACATAAACGTATATGACGCAGCCACCTCCCAATTTTTTTCTTTTTTTTGTAAGGGGGGTATGCCTCTCACGCTTAAAAAATGGTTGCATTTAATGGAAAATGGTAAGTGAACAACACACAGTCTTTACAAGTTGCTGCAAATCAGGGGGTTGAAACAGCTTACTAAAGCATTAATAAATTGATGAATTTGCTAGGAAGTACATTTCCACCATCTTCAGAAAGTTTTGCCGATTAGGTAATGTAAACTTATTTGAAGAAATATTGTAACTCGTAATGCATTTCACGAGAAATTTGCTGAAAACTTTCTATTATTTTCAGATAATAAATAAGTTTCCTCTCAAACTGGATCCGAGTGCAAAAAATATTATTTTTTTTACTTTCAGCAAATTTGAATTTTAAAAGAGATGCATATCTAAAAAAACATACGTAAATTGATTAAATAGCAAAAATATGCGAGAGTAATTACATATATATTTTATTTCAAAGTAACTGCACATTTTATGTATTAAAAATCTAGAGGTAACACAATTCAGAGCTTTTCAATGATCAAAAAGAATGCAGCCGAAATGAAAGGAAATTCCATCACTTTTTGCATGATTCCGAGATTATTGCTCAAAAAATGGAAAAAGACTCCCGTAAGGGCACAAACAAGTCCATCTCGACTTTTTTGCAATCATTTGCTATTGCTAGAAACTTCACCTACACACTGCAAGAACAGGAAGTGGGGCTACCGCAGCTATCGTTAAAATACACGCGGACATAAGTTTTCATGCCACCGAAGTTTCTTTCGCATTGGCCAATATTTCTTTTTTAGAAGTTATACATTTTGTGCCAACTGTATGTTTCGGCCATCTGGAAAGTAAAATTCAAAATAAAAATAAAGTAAGAGTTTCCTGCTTTAATACATAGGAGAGAACTCAAAGAGTGGCTTGTGAGCGATAGAAGAGTACTCTGCTTCGCTTCAGTCATGAATGGAATTTCTCAGTGTGGGTTATGTTTTTATTTGATATTTTTCTGTTCGTGATGCATGGGTTATTTTTTGCACTTTGCATTGGTTTCCATGTATAATAAATGGGGCTGAAGAAATGTTTTGAAAGATAAAATTCGAGCAAAAATTCACTTACGAAAACGGATCTATCTTATTCAAAGGAAATGAAATAAATGAATAAATTCACATATATGGCATACTTCACAATATACTTATTAACTTTACTTTAATATTCTGCTAATTAAGAGCAGGAAATCAAAATGGTACTCTGACCCATATATAATAAAAAAATATTGATTTATTTACTTCTTTTAAAATGAAATAATATACAGACCAAATGAACTTAATATTTCATAAAGTGTTAAGGGAGTTATTATTGAGTGAAGAGCCCTTGGCACACTGAAATTTTTCTTTTTCGTCCTTGCAGTGAATTCAGTAAGGTATCGGCATTGGGCAACATTAGAAGTTTTACACCCATTACATAGGGGCCGAGACTTATAGCTTCCGTACAGTAATTAAACCCTAATGCGCACAACCCATATATTCACATATTAAAATGCTAGTATTTTTAACAGTATTCTGTGCTGCATGGCACATTTTTTAATGAATAGAGTAACAGTTGTCAGTCACATGACGCAAAATTCAACAGAAACGTGACTTGAAACATTGAATTATTTTAATAAATAAATCACTTTAATCAATAAATCCCTTTTACATTTATTAAAAAAAAAGTTTTCTACTTGTAGTTAATATTTTAGTTAATTATGAAATCGTAATGGCAGATCTCATGAATTACAAGCTTGGACTGTATATCTATCAATTATGCTGCTTTATTATGCCTAAAATTGTGGCTTAATTTTAAGAAAGTTGCCGATAAACTATCATAAAAATGTTCATATTCTAGGTTTTAATTAGAAAAACATATTTTTCTTTTTCGAAGTTAAACCTTTTTTTTTTTTGTTAGAATTGTGATTAAATTTAAATTGCTGGAAATGTTTTAAAAGAAATATACGAAAATAAAAGAAACCTTTATGGCATGTACAGCTCCGCAATAACTGGTTCACTTGTGGCAGCGATTTCGAACCTTTTCTTTATTAGTGTGCCAGTTGAATTGCAGTTTATTATTTTCAGGTGCCCATAATGCGACTTGGTATTTTTCTTTTAAAAATCATGCTCAACATCATCCATTTTTGAGAAATGGTCACTAGAATGTATTTTTTTTTTTAATGTTGGTTTCAGTTTATGTGAGTAAATAAAATAATAAAATTAATTTAATATGAATCTGTGGGTATGTCACTCTGCGTGCCACAGGTTAGCTCTCTCTGATTTACGCTGAAAAAAATAATTTAAACAAAACTTAAACTAATTATTTAAAATAACGAGTATTTTTAAAGTAATCCAGTCTCGTTCCATCTTTATAGAAGCTAAAAATATAGTAAGTTAACCTTCGTAATTCTGAATATATATAAAAAAAGAAATTCGTATAAAATACAAGTGGTAACTGTTTTTACTAACGTTTGAAAAGGAGTAATCCATTACATTGATTTCTGTTCACTTAGTATTTATACTGATTCTTTAAAACTGGATTAGTTTCGTTAATACCAAATTAGTCACGTCTTTATAATGATTTCTTTTGTTTAATTAGTGAACGTATGTTTTCGTACCGTTAAGAACAGAATGTATTTTTTTAACATTTTACCATTAATTAATTAATATATTAGGATTACTAACAATTCGTAGTTTTTTTCCTCTGATATTTTCCTTTCGTTCTTTTTTTTTTCGTTTTAATTTACCTTAATGCTTTTTTTCCTCATTCAGATTTAATGCAGTTTATGTTAAGTAAGTAATAAAATGCAAATATATTATGCATATATATATATATTAAGCATGATATTGTTTTTATCGTACTTTTCAATACTATAATTTCGAAAACTTTTTAAAGCAATACTTTTTTTTCCTCAAATTGATAGCAGAACAATTCTATGTAACTAACTATATTTGCACAATTTTTAAGTCACTGGTGAGGTCATTTAAAAAATCCAAGAAGATCGCTGGTTCCTTTTCCCTGGGATATGGGAAAGTGAATGGGAGTAGCTCTACAAGAACTTACTAAGTTTTCAGTTTATGTAAATATAATTACAAAGAAATATATGATTTTTTTATTGTTAAATCAATTTCACCAAAACTAAAATGAAATGTATAGGTGAAAACAGTGAGAAAAAATATATTCTAACACCAGATGTCGTTTTTTCATCAAGTGTAAAAATGTCCGAATCTAAATGTAATGAATCATTATATGGTGACATCCCTAAAACCGTGCGTAAGTAAACTTTCTTAGTGTACAAGATTTATATTTCAATAGCAGCATTGTGAAACGATTCAAAATCACATCAAATTGAATTGTTGAATCAAAGTTAGGATGCTGATGGGAAAACTGCTATAAACGATTACAATAATGTCCGAATCAACATAAAATAAAAGGAACTAAATTTAGATAATTAATCTTTGAAACAATTGAAGTGCTCTTAAGCTTCAATTCCTTCCTTTGGACGATACAAGTGCACTGTAATAACGTCAAAGATTTTGTATTTCGATCGAATGATTATAAAATCGTTCAAAGGTACCTCAAACACGTCAAATGCTGATATAGAAGCATATCGGCATACTTATGTATGAGTCCATTCAAAATGTTATTGTCTGTTGCTAATTTATCATGTCCCTGTTGTAAATCATAACGACATTTATTTATGTGGATTGTGTCTTACTTTAATCTCACTTCATTTGCATTATATTATAAGAACGTACTATTAATATCTATATTCTGTTCAATGATGAAAACTTAGTCTAATTAATTTAAAAAATAGTTTGGCAACTGTTTTATAAAGGTTGACTTTTTAAAAGGGTATATAGACGGTTCCAGGAAGGCAGAAAGGCCTTCATTTTCAAGATCAAGATTTATTGATTTATAAGTAACATGCATACATAATTCGCTATGTATTTTAGTGTTTGTTTATTCGTTTTACGAATTCACATGTGGTAGATTTCTTACTAGTTTAAAGATGAAACTAATCAAAAATGCACATAATAAAATGAAACTATATTTTTAAAAAATCAAAACAGAAAAGGATGTATGAACGTGTATTTTTATCGATATATTTTAAACAGCAACTAAAAAAACTAACATTTACTAAAGTGCTCTTGATGTGTTTTTACAAAGAGGGCATCATGGTAAAGTTAAGCATTAGGAACATTGCTGAAGTCTTCATCAACAAGAATTATCAAGCCATATTCAAATAGCCCTTAAATCGATTGCCGACAGGAAATGGACTTCCTTAATGAACTGTTAAGGAAATTTCTAGTCGAGAGTGAAGTATGTTTTAGTTAGTAAATTGGATTCCTAGTAATGGGATTTTCCAAAAGTTTTCAAATTAGTATTGATTTTTTTTTTGTTATTTGTCTCAAAATGGAACTTTTTTTTACTAATGAAGTTTACACTAATTGGGTGAGCAATAAGAATCAATATATACTTGAAGATCGACAGGAAAACGAACTCAAGATTTTTTTTTGAGTAATTGTATTAAAACGATTATTATGATAATAAATCCTGTCATATTTCTTTGTGCAAAGTGTTTCAATTAAGGTCCCTTAAAATTCTGCATTTTTTATTTTATATACGAACTCTTTAAAATTGTTTTGAGAAGGACTGAATATGAGTATGTTCAAAACTGCGCACAAGCCACGTAAGTTCCTACTCCTTAAATCCCAACGTAAGTGATTCCATAAATTCAAGGTTTAACATTTAAATCCGCGCAATTTGCATTACAATGAGGATTTTTTAAAAATTTTATTTGGAGCAAAATTAAGAACTCATCGTATACCACAAAATATGCCACGAGGCTTACAGGAGTAAGTAGTAAAACACAAAATTAAAAATTTAAATTGTTTACAAAATTAGACAAAATTACAATGAAGATTAAAATCATAATTTGGGAACCTTAAGAAGAATAACATTTTTTAATTAAATATTTACAGAAGTTAGTTTTGATTATCTCAAACTCGTTTAAGGATTGCGTTTTAAGTTATTTACTGCATTTGAAATTGGATTTTGAAACTATTGCTGCATAAGAGAAATCACTACTGTAGATTTTTTTACCTTTCAATTTGCTTTTAAGGCATTGATATTTTCTACTCTGTTGGAATCAACATGCACAATATGCATGAAACATTGTTCAGTTCTCTGTAATAAGTTTTCGGGGATACTTGACTATATTTTTTTGTATTTATTTACTACGTTCTAAAAGAAGTGTCACAATTTCTTGTATTTAAATGATAGTTAATATGCTATGTTTTAAAATGTAATTTACCAAAACGCACTTTCCACGCTACACTAGGTGTTTGAAATTCGCTTATTTTTTGTTTCTTTATTGATACAAAGAGCTTTAACGGAACATTTACTTTAAAAGAAAACAAACAACCGTAATTTCAATACATATAAACACATTTGACGACCTCACATCTGCGTTGAAAATAATAGTTGGCCATTAGATGTATGTTTTTTAAACAAGTAAAGGTTTAAAACTAATTTTGCACTTTCAATTTTTAAACAAAGTTAATATATATATATATATATATATTATTTGAAAAATATTTTAAAGAATTTCAGAATGAAAAAGTAAATAGTGTAAACTTTCGAAAGTGGACCACTGTGTTTAGGCAAATTAATATTAACTACATTTACCCCACAAATATTGCCTTTTCTTATATTGCTTTAGTCTAAATAATATAATGCAAATATTTTTTGATAGAAAATTACGAAAATTTAAAGTGAATCAAAATAAACAACGAACCAAACGAAACTCAAAAAAAAAATATTATTGAGTAAAAATAAGTTAAAATCTGCTTATATTAAAATTAAGACAATGAAATATTGATAAAGTCATCCTTTGTTTTCCCGCAAACAAATCTGGATCAGGAGAATATACCATGCTAACCTCTTCCAACGTGATATGATTATTTTGCTTCAATAATGGAGCGATCCAATTTTTCGCAAATATTAATTAATTTCCAGTTAATTGTTTGACGTAAAGCTTATGTGAACAAAATTTTATGTGAACATCATTTGTTTTATTAACCAATAATACATAATATAATTGTCTTCTGCAATTTTCGCAACAGAATAGGTACCTACTTTGATGTCTCCAGGTTATTCAAATACTTATTTCATTTTAAGATTTTAATATTTGCATATATTTCTTTCAGATGTTGATACTTTGCACTGTATGTGTACATGTAAGTTTAAAAAAGAAATAAGCTATTACATCTAATTCTGGTACACAGTCGATGTGTAATCAAAGCAAATAATAATTAAATATGGACTATAGATATGCAAATACACTTTAAGAACTTAATATTTACAATGCATTTACTTACTTTTAGCGACTAAGACATAAAATCTGCACAAAATGACTGCCTTAGTATCCATGTAATTGTTATGGTTGGAAGCAATTAGTACTATGCTACCGTCTATGAGCTTTTTTATGAACTAAAAGAGTTGGATAACAACTATTTTATCAAACTGAACGATGTGGAAGGGTATTTTTGAAATTACGTATTAACAAAGAATTATTTTTAGAATTAAAACTAATAGACTGCAATCTTTATTTTTTTTACCTGTACGATTAATAAAAATTAGTGCATTTCATTCAGAAAAGCTATGTCGTGCAAATATTTAAAAAATATCTCAAACATATTATCGATTCCATCGTTTATGGATGAGGATTTTTATTGCGATAATACAATCAATACATATTTTTTTAATAATTAGGTATGAAATGATTTTTTTTCGAAATTTTAAATGTAGTTTAATGACAACCTTAGGGAGAAAAATGTTTTTACTTTTTTGTTCACCCATGCTATGGGTGAAGAGGTTTAAAAAAAACTTTTTGTTCTTTATTATTTTTAATCGTACTAAAATGACCTCATTTACATCTAGATGTGTTATTCTATCTTTGCAAGCTGGTTGTCATATTATATTATGGGAAATAAGTGTTATATTGTGTTATTAAAAATTATTAACTTATTGAAAAAAAAATAGGTGTATAAATAAAGTTAATAGATGTCCTGCTCTTGAACAAGCAGTCTTGCACTTTGCTTTGCTTTGTCACGCTGATCGAAGCTTTTAATAAAAAATATTTAAAAACTAAATTTTTTTCAGACATTTTTGTGGGTCATTAGCGAAAAAAACGTAATTCCGTCACGAACAAAATATATTTATTTCAATCAATAAACTATTGAGTTCTTTTTCATTGATATAGGGAAGGGTGGGGGAATTACACGCGCTTAAGGGAAAAACCCTATATTTTGTTAAATAGTACACTGAAACCAAACAATATGAGCAGAAACTATTCTACGGACAATTAGCAGTACATTTCTAACCTTCAAATAAGTATATCTTAATTACTTTATTTAAGACGGTAATTATGTAAAAAAAGTGCAAATGCGTGGTATCCCCCGCTTTCAGGGTTTTCCTTGTATAATCTCTCGGCATCTACAATTAAAAGAAATGTGTTATAATTGTGCATATTGTCCGTTATAATCACATTTACATTTCTGCAACTCATGTGGGGGAATATCAAGCACCAAAATGGCTGCGTGCGAATACCCCGCATTGCACTCAGTTACAAACATAACATGAAAAGTAGCTGCAATAATTCAACAAAACTAAGCTTGAACCAAACCTTAAGATAAGGTGCTTCAGAATCATGCTAAATAGTACGCTAAAATAATTAGTAGAAGTAACTTACCCTGAAAATACTAGATGAGAAAAATTACATCAAACGCACGAGAAATATTCTTCACTCGACTAATGCAAAACTGGCCCAAGGAAGTGGCGGGATCAGGCCTAGTTGTATTTGTAGTCCCTGCTGATAGGTCGCAGGATCCACCGAAAGTGTTTTACGTCACTACAGATATGTCAATCAGCATCAGTGTAATTCCCCCACCCTTCCCTATATCTGAATTATTACTCCTTTTTTTTTAACTTTTATATCGAAATCGAAATACAGTTGGAATTTCAAAACATATATATATCGCAAGAGGATGAGGGGGAGGGAAATGAGGTTATCTCTTCTCAATTTATTTCTCGTGTAAATCTGAAATTCTTCAGTTCGGTGGCACATTGAAACTCTGAAAGAAAGAAAATGGATGAGTTTTTGTGTAAATAACAATTATAATTTAAACTAATGGAAACTTTAACCATTATTTCTGAGTTTCCAATAGTTATAAACTTTCCTCTTTATTCCTTAAAATTTGCGAAATTTATAAGCACTTCTGAAAATTATTGGGCTATTTGCATCGCTATGTGCATACTCACAAGATTAAAAAAAAAACGCATGAATTTATTCTCCGATAACAGATTCATCACTATTACCGAAACAGTCTACAACGCCAGAAGCATATCTCGAGACCATCTATTTCGAAGACGCTTGTTACCACGGGCCAAAAGTTGGACTCTATTAAGTACTGTAAAGAATTTAGAATTATCGTCAAAGGGGGAATTATAGTACTCTGTAAGGAATTTTAGTTCAACCTTTCACCAAAAAAAAAAAAAAAACGGTGAAAATTATCTGCAACGAACATTTGGTACTAGATTGAACCATTACAAAGGTGTAGTTTCGCCTAGTTTCACCATCAATGTGAAACTAGGAACCATTAGAATGATCCATCTTTAGTACCAAATATTGGTTGCATCAAAATTTCCCCATTTGTTTCATTTTTTTGGTAAAAAGTTGAACTAGAATTTTTTACAATGTAGGGGATCGTAAGCCTAAAATGATGTTCTTAAGGAAAAAAACTTGTGTAAAACAACATAAAGGTTTAAATAAAACTCGGGCTCTTTTTGATAATATGTTTTACAATATATTTTGCATTGGAAACATATTTTAAAAATATTTTAAACCCAAATTGAGTTATGACAAAAATACAATATTGAAAAAGGGCCCAAAAGATCATTTTACCCTCAACATAGAGCAAAATGATACTTTATTTTTAAATAATTGTAAATTGGTTTTAACGGCAAAATAAGGCATGTTAAAGCAGTTATGGAAATACATTATGAAATAAAATAAGTGTGATTTCACACCAATGGCGACAAAGGCAACAAAACTGACAGTGTATATTTTTGAAGGCAAAAATATGCCTTGCGCTTTTGTAGGTGAGAAAATACTAGTTTTCTTTCTTTGTCGCATTTGGTGTGAAAGCACCCTAAGCTTTACAATCAAACAGCATACATGATTCGTTTTTTTGAAAACTTAAAAAGAGGTGCCACAAATTATTTTGAAAAACAATGAAATGGAATATTTAAAAACTGTGATCTGAAAATATTAGCCCACAGAAATAAATTAAATAATGAATATTTCCTCCACATCCAGAAACTCGGAATGTTTGAGCTATATGGCAGAGATGCACATTTTTGTTCTACTCATTTATCGTTGCGCACGCATCATGAGTCCACTTACGGCATTTGTGGCACTGGATAAAACGTTCACCTGCTGTACACTGTCAAAAAAATTTACGTTTAGTAGCCACCATTTTTGGTGTAACTGAACACGAGTTTTGGTGTTCCGTTGGTGTAAAGTTGAAAATTATTCAATTTTTATGTACTATATTTTTTTTAATGTGGTTGTCTAAAAATATAGACATTGCAACGTTTCTTAGCACATGAAATGTGATAGCTCCGTTGCGTATCGAAATTTGATTGCGATTGCTCATTTTTATGAAATAAGGATAAACGAGCAACCGTAATGAATTTATGTTGCATAGATGAGTTTACGAACATGGTATGCTGAAAAAACATTCTGTTGTGTGTATTTTTTAGACAGACACTTAAAAGAATTTAAAATCCATCACAAAATGAATAATTTTCAACTTTGCACCGACTGGATATAAAAAATGGGGCTCAGTAACACCAAATTTGTTTTTAATGCAAAGAAGAAAAATATCGCAAGGAATATATTTGTATTATTTTTATCAATCTGTTTCACTATATTCCAAATATTGTATTTGAGGCACTCGTTTCTTCTTCATGGGAATGCGTTTTTGCTTTGACTTCATGTTCTTTTTTTGCTTGTTCTGGTTACTCCATTTTTTTATTTATCATTTTCTAATTATATTTTCTTAGTTTTAGATTGTTTATGTTCTCTATCTGTTCTGTATTTTTATTTTCTAGGATTATTTTATTCTTATAAGAACTGCTCTTTCAAATAGCCCTCGAATTGATTTCCAGTTCCGTTTTCGATTTTCCGTTTGTAGCGATTAACCATCTGAAATAAAAAGAAGAATGTATTACCTAAGTGGAGATCAAAATGAAACGTTACTGGTTATGGTCGTTAACAGAATGAAAAGAAAGAAAGAAAATAAACACAATTCATATCAATAACTCGGTTTCCTCTCTTAATACTTTAAAAAATAATAATAAACAAAATAATTTTTATTTTAATTACATATTGTAAGAACCAATTAAATACATAATACTTGGAATTAGGAAAATAGAATTTATTAAAGAATTTGAAATTATATAAACAATCAATAAGGGCAAAATGATCCCTAAGGGGTAAAAAGATCCGTATAATGAATCATTTTACCCGTCAACATAGCCGCTCAGTTAAGGTCTTGTTTCTAGGAGACACTGAGAAACATAACAGATTCAACAATTGTAATTCACATCTAAAACCTAGCTCCATTGAGTAAACTTATTCATATTTCTCTATATGAGGGAAAGACTGCACACCTAAATAAATAGGTAACTTATTGCTTACCTTATAAGATATGTTACAAAACTCAGTTTTTCAAAAGATTCTTCCTATTCAGTTGCGCAATGCTGAAAGCTCCTGAATGTCGGCAATGCTCCTTCTTCGCTTGGCACATCACCTAATTCATCTGTTACGTGATGAATAGCTCACTCTACCTGTATGGAAGAAAACATATTTTGGATCATTTTTGGCCACCTTCCCCTATAGTTTAGGAGTATTAAAGGAAATTAGTTTCTTAATACTAATTTACTCCTAAACGAAGTCAAAAAATAGTTTATTAGTTGTAAGCGTGAGGAATACTAATCTTTTAACTTCAGCGATTTCTAGATTTATTCAAGCGCTAGGAAAAGTTTCAAGAAAGTTAAAAATGCCTACTTTTTTAAAACACGACACACATGAAATGAAGAAAAATTAAAATTTACAGCTATTTCAACAATTCAGCTCATGTGTTGTAAGAGTTTCTTCAAAAAATTCTTTAACTGCTGCTCGTTAATTACTACAACAATAAAAGGTACTTAAAACTCATTGATAATAAAAATGCATTGTTGGATCCTTGATTTTTTTCCTATAGATTGAGTGAAAAATAAAAACAAACACTCGGTAATTAGCCTCTTTAGCAAGGGTGGAATTACAAACCGTAGAGAAAGTTGTGGCAAAACACGTTGCTAAATAGGTTTTAGAGAAATGATGGTGTGAAACTAATTACTTTAAATCGGAACCGAAATGTTTTGACAACGATGTGTAGTAATTTGAACGTGTCATTAGATTTCGTAAACTTTTTTACGATTTCATTGCAAGAATTAATAAAAGAAGAATATGAAAATAGTTACAGTATTACGCGTTTTTTAGCGTAATTTTTAAACATTAGCTTTTTAATGCAACGCAGTTCTATTTCAGTGGAAAATTATCAAAACTAACGTACAACATGCAAAATGAGCAAAAAATATCCATTTTGAAAATTATCTTATTATTATTATTTTTCATTGAATATTTTCCTTTTGTTAGATCAGAAGGTTCAGTTCAGTTCATTTTATTTGTGGTAACTTTTTATCATGTCCAATAAAATATTTCTGCATTTTCTAACCATGACGTTCTTTTCCTGTGAAAACGCACGGAGATAACTTAAGTAAACTGCATCTGGCATTGAATTTTTTTCTAGTATACCTATGTTTTTTTTGTTTTGTTTTTTTAAGGAAGTGTAGTATCTGATGCAAAAATATTCACAACAATTAGAGGATTGTCTTTCTTTTAAGTTTTTTTTTTTTCAAAAATAGTATGATTTAATGTAGATCCCTTTTAAAATCTGTATTTTTAACACATTCCAGTTTTTAAAAAAATGTTTACATCATAAATCTCAAAATACATGTGTACATACAAAGCGCCAAATATGTCATAAGTAATCATATAAATTACTTAAGCTTACAATGCTTACTTAAGCTTTATTTAAGCAATACAATGCTTAAATAAAGCAATTTGAGGACATTACATCACAAAACAATAAGTAAATTTTTACACATTTTAATTTTCAAATTTATTGATCACACACATTTTTGGGTTTTTGCACCTGATCGTATAGGAGTACACGATGGATTAGCAACACAAAAGTTAACGATGACAATGTTCAATGTACATTCTTAAAACAGATTCAAACTGCGGAACAGACACAGTCACCTTAAAAAAATCGTTCAGTAAAATATCAGAAAAGGACTACATGTTCTTATTAATACGCCTTTTAAATGACACTAAACAGCAAGCTTACAAAATTATACATATTTTTGAGGGGGGAAGGGTTCAGTCCTGTTAAAAACAATATTTTCTTTTCGATAATCACAATTTCCTTACATTAAAAAATTTCTCTTTAGTACAATTTTTTTAGTTACAATTTTAGTGGTACAATACTTAGTTACAATTTTTGGGGGAAAATTAGAAACTTGAGCAATTCAATGCGATTTTTTACTCTGAAACTGGCTGATATAATGCATGAGTGAGACATTATATGGCGTGTTAACTAAGAGTAATTCGTTTTTGCAAAACTATGATTTTAATACCTATGCTTAATGTCATAGCAATGCAGTTTTTTATTGCAATTTTTATTCCCGTATTTTCAGAAAATCGTGTGTGTAAATATAATTAATTTTCTAAAGTAAACGAAGGAAATGCTTTTGTACATCTCACTACGAGTTTTTCAACTTCAAAATTCCTATTGATTAAAGTAAGTGTCAAAAGAAAAATAAATAAAATAAGCAGTGACTTGATTTTTATTACTTTAACAGCGAATTATCAGGCAAATCTGATACTTTGGAAACTGATGATGACGCAATTTCAATTTTTAGAAATTTAAAATTTTTACCATGCTAACCTAAAGACAAAAGATTCTTGTTTCTTTGGTTATTGAAAAAAAAACTTATCTGATTTTTTGACTTGTTTTTCATTGCTTCAATAATGAATTATCAGTACTGTTTTGTTGTAAAATGGAGTGATAATACAGTTTTGATCTTTCAATTAAAGTAGTTACTATACTAAACCAATAAGTCGGCAGTTACGATATTCGGCACACAGCAGATAACCGTATATTGGAATAAACTGAATGTCGGCATAATTTCTCGATTAATCTAAGAAATATAATATTTCGCTTCGTAACTTCACGATGTATTTGTCAACAAAATATGCATCCAATTTCCTCGAAGTAATTTCATATCATAACCAGCGGTACAATTATTAACCATGCACTTGACAAATGTTCATAAGTTGCTATTTGATATTGATTGCTTCAGTTGTTACTACAGGTGCTTTAATAAGTCTTTGCAATATATATTTGCTGTACTCGATCACGCTACCGGGCTTCAGTATATTAGTGAGAAAATTATAATCGTAAATGACAGTTATTATTTGTAGTCCCGATTGGAATAAATGAGAGAAAATATTACAGGTTTTAACTGCGTAAGTATTTTTTTTATTAACTACAGCTTCTTAAAAGTAATCCATTAAATAATTATAATAAAATATACTTACGCGTGGTACAAACCCAATGTGTTTTCTACTTTCATAATATATACAATTATGATTAAAAGCAGTGTTAACCTTCCAGAAGAGTATCTGGGAGATACATTACAGTTAAATTCGATTATTTATCTTTCGACTAAAACTTATGTAAAAGTGTTTTTAGTAATCCTCGACGCATAACAACTTAGCTCTAATTTTCATACGGCCTAATAGCATATCCGGAAATGCGCGCGAATTTTCTCGTTGGTGTACTAAGCGCACTTGCTGGTAGTTTCAATGTATTATACGTTTTCGATTTAGCATGTTACATCTTATAGTTTTCCTTTAAATAATATGAAATTTTATTCTTATAGAGTTTGTATATTGTTAAGAGTTCCCAATAATTTTCTGCAACTAGCTTTTCAAATATTTTGGATACACTCTGCCTTAAGAAGTAAAGATTTACCTATGTTTGGAAACAATGACCAAAATATGTAATGCAAGTAGTACTTTAACCCTTCTGAACTCGCGTTAAAATGAGTAACCTGAGACCTCGTACGTGATAATTTTTCTCACACCACCTATTTCCCTCAAAAAAAAAAAAAAAAAAAAACTAGTAAATGAAATACTTTTAACTAAAGAGCATTTTATTTATTCTAAACACCCAATGTTACCCAAACTTATAATATTATTCAAAGTATATCGTACAGGGGTGCCGTTTTCATGAAATGTTTTGTGAATCAGCTTAGGTACTTTTTATTTGTGGGGTACAGAATGTTCTTTATGGAAACTAAGAAAAACTTTCTATGTCCATTTGATTAATTTTATAACAAGCATGTTTAACCAGAGCCGTTTGACCCAACCAGTCTTCCTCGTGAAGTCATCCTCGAAAATAAAAACACTTTTTCAGTCAAAGAAATTTAAGCAATACAATAACTATACTATGTAGTTGATTTGATCATTTCTTTTAGTCCATTTAGATGCATACCTGATTTAATATTTGATAACCCAAAATAAAAAAAAAATAGTTTTCGGTAAAATACACGAGCACTTGCACCAGACTTGCACAATCACCAGAATTTGCCGCAATGAGAAAAACACTCGCACATGACTACTCCAACTAGTAAACACTCCCGGCAACAGTCAGACAAAGACCTAATGATTAGAAGGAGAGAGTTAGAAGGACAAGCTAGACAGAACAGTTCCTTCGTCTATGAAGTGGAATAGCCAGACATACTTTTTTTTTCTTGGTGTGAGAATTTAGCTTTGGTGCGAGTTCTGGAGGGTTGAACTAACTATTGCATCTACGTGCTTTAAAGTTATGAGGAACCCCTTATCAGTTCATACTATCGTAATTGTCGTTACATAGTAGTGCTTTTAGCCGAATTAATTACATCCCCGCGTAAATATTCGCCGTTGCTGGAAGGCATCCTTACAACCATAAAACATGTGTATGCAATATCCTTTTTGAAATTTGTTTTAAAAACGTTTGCCTACTTATTTGAATATTTATATGATTTGTGATCGACTTACTTCTGGCGAGTTCATTAAAAAACCTTTATACATATGAAGGGTCCACTGGAAAAACGACCTAAATCACATACTACTTTTTAAACTTCGCTTTATGTTTTATTATAAATTATGTATTATAAATTTGAATTTGAGTGTTACTTAAAAGTAGGCTCGTATATTTAAAATTAACATTTATGTTATAAAATAATTGAATAAAACATAAAGCAAATTTCAAAAAGTAGAAAGTGACTTAGGCCGTTTTTCCAGTGTACCCTTCATATGCACCAAACTCGTAAGCGAAAGGTCGCGAGTTGGATACTAGCCGGTCGTTAATGGAGACTAGTGCACGTTAAATATGTCGTGGTCTCGAAATCCTCCAAGTTCACAATACAAATCAAAGAATTCAGGGGTTCTGGAACAGGGGTCGTTCGGCCCATATTCTAACTCAAAAATCGGTTATACTCTAATATTGATATGTTGATACCAAAATGCTTCCAATTTCATATGTTGTCGGAGGGTAATCGTTTTTTGCCGGTACGGTGCCTTATTCATCAGGAGCGGCTTTCTGCAGCCTTAATTTCTGGTCGCTCTGCCAAGGGAGCTCGTATTTACAATAGCATTTGTAAAAGCAAAAATATATCAATAATGCTAAATTTAGGGTGCATTCGCCCCCACCAAATACGAGGGTGACATTTTGCCTTCGTCGTAGTACTGTTGCTATGATTATTAAACTATTAGCGATGACGTAAGTCTACAAATCACTGTCGTCAGAGTGAAAATCACTTTGAATGACGCAACAAAAAACACCATTTTGAGTGCATGCACATTAAGTTATATAGAAAGAACGAAATGCCCTAAAACGTTTCGTCGTTCTTTGCCTGTCGATGTAGTGCTTGGCCGGAATGCCCCCTACAAGTGCAAACAATGCTGTCAATGAGTAAACAGCATTAATTTGGCTTATTTTAATTAAAACTGCATTAACTTTCATAAATTGTCTTTTAATAAAGCACCAATAACATATATCTATTTAAAACATTATTTTTAGACATATTTGAGCTAGGGTGGGAGGAGGTTTCCGAAATCAAGCTGATAGCCCAAAGAGTTCAATGAATCGACAAAGTCAGAAAACTATTGTTCTAAAATGGATTACGAAAATTTTAACTCGCAATACAATCTCGCAATCGCTGGAGTAAAGAAAATTTATTAAGACGTTTTACCTTATGAAGAAAAAAAGGAATACATTTTTATAAGACGAAAACTTTACAACTTTGCCCTGTTAGAAGGATAACCCACAGAAAATGTGAAAGGTGAGCGGAAGGTAATGAACGCCATAGGGTGGGGTCCAAGCATCGCTTTTGATGCTTTTCTTTTCTTTTTACCAAGTTTCAGGTTGGCCCACTTAGATTATCGTCGTCGTTTAAGCTCATGAGCAGGTATAGGGCGGGGTGTTAGAGATTCCCTCTAACCTTTTATTTTATTAACTGGAAAGGTGACTTTTCTATCGATTATGATAAATATAATAGCTTGTTAATCGATCATATTGAAGTCATATTGGTGTATTGATTCCTCTAAGTGGAGATATGTAGTGAAATATTTAGGGGAGCACGTTTTGTTGTGGTTTATTATTCAGTTAACTGCAAAAAAACTTGAGAAGCCCATGACAATCATGTAAACATGGATTTATAAAATATGTGTAAAAGCCTGGTCCACTAAGACGCAATCAATTTAACCATTTATTATAACTAGAGAAGATTTTCTATCTGCAGTTTATCAGGTAACTGCAAATATTCCATTTCTTCCTTTCGAAACAGTCTAAGTAGAGCAATATTATCCTAAATGCAGAGGTAAAGTTATTGATTCATTAGTATAAATGTATGCTAAGAGTAAAAATAGTGACCGGTTTTAGGTCCGTCATTTCTAAATTTTCCAGGAGGGGGGAGCCAAAGGTTAGACAAAGGGTATATTTTAAATGCCAATTATGGGTAAGAAACAACAATATACATAAAACATGTATAAATTCAATGTATTTCTAAGGGGGTGGTCAATTGACCTCCCCCTTCCTGATCTCCAAAGCGCGGACCTGTGTTTTTTTGTTTTGTATACGCTTACAAACACATCAGGACTATAAGCTTAGGGATGAAAATATTAGTAAATGACGAATCAAATTTCTTACGAAAAATGTATTACTTAAAATGTATCAACAAGCAATTTGAAGCGTTAAAGAAAATTCGGTTTAATATTTTAGCAAGCTTGACACTCATAAACTGCCGTCACAATAGACTAATATGCGTCAAAATGAGCTATTGCTAAATGACACTTATTGTGTGGTGTAGCAGTAGTAAGACGTTATATAACTGATATAATTACTTGCATAACATAGTCATAACATTTATTTGGTGGTACTTTTCTTATTATTTCATTTCATGCTATTATAATAACTTATCTTATTCATTATTAATCAGTAAGTATAAAATTTTTAAAAACTTTTTATACTTAACATTTTTAACATGCTTATTCTATTTACATACGTTTATTTAGTGCATTGTTGGGTGAAAAGGTTTCCCGAAAACAATTTGAAACACTCAAACATGCATAGACAGAAAGAAAAAAAACCGCAGAATATTTTTGAGAAATAGAATGGTTTGAATCTAAAAGTAAATATTGATCTTTATTAAAGAATTAAAAATACTGAAACACAAGAAATGGACATAAAAAATCCATTCACTAAACAAATGAGTTGAGAAATATGGTGATTAAACCGTCATAGATGGAAACAAACAATCAAAAGTTATTGAAGTTATGCTTGCGTATTTAAAAGAGATTAATTTTACACTGCAACATATAAATCTAAGTATTAATTTTATAGAGTTTGCTGTGATATTAACAGTAATTTACTTCAGAATATTCAATTTGTGGAAATATATGATGTCATTTTCCAAAGTAAGGAAAAAATAACTAAAGTCAATAAAGAACACTTTAATCCAGTGTACTGCAATGTACTCTGCAGTAAAAAAAATTTACACACAAAAAAAAAATGTTGAAAAGAAGAACAAGTAAATACCAAATACATGAACAACGTGGAATTGAGTATCAGTTGTAACTTGTAGCATAAATTGCACCAGATTAAAAATAATGTCAAACTGTTATAATCCATGAAATGAGGTGGGCTCGTTAGTATTCGAGTCATTATCATTATAAGAGTGCATTTAACAATTCATTTAATAATGATTATGATAAAGTTTAATTAAAAATAAAAATAAATTACCCTTTGATTAGTAAAATTCATTATTTAACTTTTTGTTCTTTCATGTGTAAAAGAAGTTCAAGGACATATTAACAAGCTAAGCGTTCTTAATAAAAAAAATCAAATAAATTAATGGAATTTTATATTTTGACACTTTATTTGCAGTTGATTCATCACTTTACAGTTGCAAAATATGTTATGATCCCACCGTTAGAGAATGATACTTCTCGGAGTTTTGAGTCTTTTCTTCACGACTTGTAGAAGTAAATAAAGTCTTGAAGATTGATTTGATTCTTACGAAATCCTGTGCTGAAACATTTCCTTTTTCACGACATTTTTAACCACCTACTTGAATGTCAGGAAACCTTTTTAATATTGACACAGCTAATACTGTCCCTAATGTTTGCGAATTCTCATACTTCCTTTATAAATCGTTGCTGTTCCAACCATTTTCTTTTATGTGAGGAATCATTCTTTTATGATTTATCTTTGAAGCGTGAGTTTGCTGTTTTAATATCGTTACATAATAAAAATATAATAAAGGAAAATACAATTGAGCTTTGATTTTCGTGTACCAGTTGGGAAGAGCTCGTTTACGGTGTTATGAGAAAGTTCAGTTGCAGCTGGATGACTAAAGTGGTTATCACACGACAGGAATTACAGGCAAACGCAACCGTAATGGGAATCGTCAACTCTATCGGAAACTGGTTTTTCTACCAATTTCCCCCATAGTTTCCTCAAAATGCTCGTGTGCTATATCAACTCACGGTTGCTCGAATTAGAAGCAATTCGTTATCTGTGAAAGAAAAAAATTGCCTCTAGAACGTTTATTTTAAGGCAAATCAAGAAAAGACCAATTATGGAGCTGGGATTTCATGACGTCAAATCAACTTTCCAGTAAACATGGCGGTGAAGGATTGGAAGAGTGGTGATCGAAGGATAAATGTTAAAACGAGAGTGAGATTTCGAAATTAGATTTTGTTGGTTTAAATTTGCGAAATCATGTCGAAAAAACATTTGTAGGATGTAAAGTCGCTACTTTACTAGTGCAGGACATTGCAAAGACTGTCTTATGATGAAATCACTACCAAAATGCAAGTGCGTTTCAGGTCATAAATTTAGACAGTGACTACCGTTTTTTTTTCTTTTTTGTTTTTTCTTCATTTATATATCATAGACAACCATTCAATAGAGTGTACAGGAATAATAGTCTAGGCATCATGTTATTTCCCATTTTTGATGATTTTTTAACTAATTCCTCTTATTTTATTTTAATTAAATTTAAACTGCAGTCCTATTTTATGATTCGTTAGAATTCGAAGTTTCATATTCAGTAAGTTGTGCACACCTTCCAAAAATTTCAGCCGGTGGCGGTCCAACTTATGTACACAACAGTTTTATACAACTTTAAATGAACAGTTAGAGTCACAATAAGAAAAAAAACTATTAATTAGATTGATATTAGAGGAGACACAGAATACCAAATAATAATATTTTACCAAATTGTATTCCGTAATCAATAGGGTCACTACGGGGTACGGTGGAGGGGCCGGGCCACCTCGGGGGACACCCAAAATGAGATATAGAGTTTTAGAAAAATACATGAGCTTGAACTATACAATTTTAAGGGTGCTATTTTAAGGTATCATAACTGAAAATAAATGTAGTCTAGTGAAAGTTATCTCAAATAAATAAAATGAAATTCCTAAAGTGTTTTTTCTATGCACCTCTGAAAATAATATAAACTACAAATTTATACAACACAACAACGTTTCTTTCTTTACTTCTTTTTTTTTTGGGGGGGGGGGGAACACCAAAATTTATTGCCCCCGGGTGACACTTATGCTAGGAACGACATTGCTTTAATAAAGTTCCATTAAAATTAAAGATCTTGTGATGAATAAACTCATAGCATATAATTTGATACTAAAACTCGCAAAATATGTATAACGTTTTAACAAAACTTTTTCAGATTTCATGTGAATGTTATATTATAATGCAATACATTCGTATTGCATTATAATATAACAACAATTTGTGATCACAATTTTCTGAAATATTTAAGTAGGCAGAGCCGCCTCGAACTTACATTTTTGTCACGGGAGGATGATCTTTAATTTCCCGACTGAAGCTCCGTATTTCACCGAATGGAGAAGATCAAACTTAATTAAACATGATCCTATTGATAATAAGTGATCATTATACACATAAAATAAAATTTGATGCCTTGAAATTGCAACTGCTATTGACAACTATATATTTGTCAGTCAAAAATGAAAAACTATTGTCATACCAAATGGTCAAATTTACCATGGTCTGTCAGAATTTGCGGAATAAGAACAATTTTTGGGAGGTCACAGTGACTTTCCGTAACCTTGCATGGGGGTGCCCCTGAATGCAGAAACCTACTTGTTTGAACGAATTATCAAGTATAAAAACTGTAAACAAATGCCCAACTCAAGGATACAGATTAGAAAATGGTAGCCCGTTATGAGCAACCGTCCGAGAACCGGGTGCAAACCTGTAGGAAACTCCGGATCGAAAATTTCCTCCCGTGATTGCCGATAGTACGAGGTGGAAGTAACGTTTGCTTTAAAATTCCTGTCGTGTGATAACCGCTTAAGCGGAACTTTTTCCGACTCTTTTACAGTTCTATAAAACAGTTGATTTGTAAAAATGCGGGTTATCTCCAACAGTTTTAACAATGTGTATTATTATGTGTTATACCCTTGTAAAAAACAATATGTGAACAAAATGAAACTTTTATTATTTTTTGAATAAAAAAAATCAGAAGTAAAAAGAAAAAATAAAACAATTAAGGCTTTTTTGCGTTGTGTTTTTGGATTGTTTGACTTATATTGGGGTATCCATTGCTAACTGCGCCCATACTGTATGTAGCATCAATAGCTTTCATAGACTACCCCAAAGGTCACGGATTGCAGCGCTCATAATTCAAACCTTCCACAAACTCTCCGACAGCATGACAACCAGAAACTGTCGTAGGGGCCGGACTGGCGAGCGTTGCCTACCTGCTTTACTGTCCCGGTGCCGCAGTCTCTATACAAAGAGGGAATAACATCCGCCGGAAGCAGATCGGTGGAGATGTAACGTTACCCAGGCCGCACCACGAGGAGGCCTCCACTATTACGGCCCACTTATATGGGGGTAGGAGCCGTTGTTCCTGCTGATAGCGTGTTGATGAACATGACAAATATATAGATATATTAAATAGGCATGCTATGTCAAAGCTAAACCAACTCACGCTAGACTCAAATCACGTACAGCTTGATTTCAACAAGCCCTTGCAACCTGCCACGTATACAAAAAAAGTGAAGGCCTTTATGAATGAACATGGTGTTACAGTCATAGACTGACCAGGTAGCTAACCTTACATTAACTTAATCGAAAATCTTTGGCAAACTGTCAAGAATGGACTTGGGGAATGTCAGAGCACATCAAAGAAATCGATTTGGTTTCAAGATGATAGTATTAAAAATATTTGAAAGATAATAATTGAATCAATGCCTACTAAACTTGTGTTCCGTATAAAAGCCAAAAGACGTCATATGAAGTAGTAAAAAATGTTGGTTAATAAATGAATTTAATGGAAAATTTTCTTTTACACAAGAGTTTTGTTTTGCGCATTAAGTAATATACACTTGTAAAGAAATATTTCAATTTGATTTGAATCTCTAATTTAGCAAACAGACTGAATGTCTGTTATTAACTTTAATTAACCGCTCTGCCATTTAACTTTAATTGAACTATTAAGAATTTTGTAGTTTAATTAAAACAAAAATACACAGAGATGCGAAAAACCCAACAGAAGAATTGAAAAATAAGTTTTCGCTTTGAAGAAATTAGTGAAGTCCGTACACTAACCACGAAGTAGTTGCCAACTGAATGTTTTGCACTGATGAAGATGATTTACTGTAACTCTGAAACAGCTGTTTTTGTAATATTTCAAAATTTGAGTTTCGCCCGGTAAATGTTTATTGTAGCCCTATTTAGCATAATTTATTTACAGGTATATGTGCTGTATCAGAGAAAGAATATTTATTATTGAAGTGTTTGAAATTTATAAGTTAAAGAAGTTTTTAATAAAAATGAAAAATAGCAATGTTTTTTTTATTGTACATTAAAAATAAATAAATAAAAACAGTTCTCTCTCTCTCTCTCTATATATATATATATATATATATGTATATATATATATATAGAGAGAGAGAGAGAGAAATGTTTTTATGTTTTTGTTGTATACATAGATATAGAAATTGTTTATGAACCACACCCCCGAGAAAATTTAATGGTTCTGCTACTGATGAGTACTTATTATCTGATGATATTTATTTTGCATTTAAATGTATTTTTATCCATACTACATATTCTCTTGCATTTCTTTTACACTGCCTCGAAAAGGAACAAAAATTAAGCAATAGTACAAATAATGAATTATAAAATACTTCTAAAACTATATTTTAAGTAGTATTGGGTTACTCCTACACTAACGGCATCTTAGGCTCAAATGGAATTTTCCTAATATTAGCTCAAGCGTACATTTTGCTCCGAAATCCAAGATATTTTCACATTTCGGTAGCAGATTCTGTTTTTAGACGAGGTCCATATTAGTTTGCAGTGACAGCAAAAGTGACTTGTTGTCAGGAAGATGGAAAGTTTTCGTGAGCGCCTAATCATTGCGGGATGAACACGATTACTCCAGATCAAAAGAAAGACCCAACCCAGACAGTTTTGCACCCATGATTATTTTCGGAGAACTTTTCTAGCTGCTGATGGAAAACAGTGCTGCTTCCACACGTGATGAGCCAAATTTCATTGAATATGAAATAGCGCTAATGACGTTTGGGTTTCCCTAACAATGAATATATTTAAAAAGTTAATCACGTAAAATGAAATGCTTGAATTTGTTTTATGTTTATAAACAATTTAATGGTAGTTTGATTTAGTTCTCAATAAGTTATTGTGTTGCATTTTATTTTAATTATACACGAATTAGTTTTACCTTTTCACTTGTACTTTTTGACGCGTTAATTGCTTCTTTGTCAGGGGGAGGGGGGCACGTTAACTATGCTTAAACTTTTATTACTTTTTTTCTATTATTTAAATGATTCTTTCTTAAATATCTGTACTGGAATTGTTTATGACATGGTAGTTCTACTTCATATTTTTCGCTGCTAATATTCGTACTTATTATTTTTTTTTTCCATACTAACAACCATGTTTCTTCCTTTTTACATTTATATTTACACTGGCTTGCGCTTTGTAATAAAATTGTACCAGGTCCTTTTTATAGCTTCTCCTATTATTGCACATACTTCTTCAATTTGTCGTATTAATTAATGCTACTATAAAATTAAATACTTTTTATTCTAAAATAATTTGAAAGAAATCTAAAACAACTCATAATTGCCGTTTAAGCATGCTAAAATAACGAACTAGGATGTAAAAAGTGATTTTAATTTGAAAGTATATTTTTTTTTCAATCAGATCTATTCCCAAACATGCATAGAGCTGTATTGAATAAACAGATATCAATAAATCATGAAGTCCCAAAACTAAAAACATTCGTCAGCCGATTGCCATTTGGGAAATAATCACATTTTATATTAAAAACATCATGTTAAATAAGAATTTTCTTGCAAAACAATTTAAATATGTACCGTATGAAGTACAAAGGTTTCTTGAAAAAGAAAAAAGTTTTAATATACACATGTGATAAATTTCCTTAATACCATGATTTCCTTGTTGGTCATCTATTTCGTTTCAAGAACATGTCCCCTCCTATCTGTGTTCTATAATAGTAACAATATCATGGACGTATTGCATTTAGTTGAATGCCCGAAACTGTCTGGATATTTGTTCGAGAGATATTGGCAGGCAAGGGTGAGGCTGCAAGTTCTTCAGTCTGGTTGATGTGCTTTCGGCTCTTATTGTATTTTTATGTCTGTCTAGTATTCTTGTGTTTATGCTGCTTTTGTTATCTCCATGTATTTGTGTTGTGTGTGTTTTTCACACACTGGTCAATGAACCTTGTTCAAGTGCTACTGCTAAAAAATAATTAAAAAAACATCTCCTTAAGGGTTATTAATTTACGCTGGTGCACTTAGATATATGTTGCTGGTTTACACGCAGATCCTTGTAGTACAAGTTTGGTTGCTCAAGGTACATTTATGCCCCACTAAGTTCATAGATAATACCACTTACTGTAACTTTCGTTTTCGTCTTACTTGATTACAGCTTAGTTAAATATAGCTAACGAAAAAATAGGTACATATCACAACCTAGTTATAATTAGGCTTGCGATATTTTTGGTTAGTTAAACCGGGACACATTAATATGGGATGGGCATACTAGGGGGAGGGGGGTACTGGGGAGGTATTGAATACCCCCAGTAATACTTCATAAAATTGTTTAATTGAACAATTAATTACTAATTTTTGTTATTTTTTTAAACTACAACTTTTTGTCTCCCTACAAAAACCATTTCAAAAAAACATTTTTGTCAAACTAAAAAAGCAATTAACAAGTTAATAATGTTATTCTTTGTTTTAAAACCACTCATATTTCTGACTTGAATGTACTTTTTTCAAGGTGTCTTTGTTAAACTTGACTTTTTCCATAAAAGTCAGAGCAAGGAAAGGCCAAAGTTTATTTTACATACAATCAATTCTCTTGCAGTGGACTCCCTCATGAATGCTCTGCCATCTTAAAGATTCTTAACGTCTTCACAAAAGATTCTTAAAAACATAATTTCATTACTTTTTACATCTTACAGCGGTTTCCGGGACATTTATAAAACTGAGCGGGACACCGGGACAATAGCAAAATACCGGGATTGTCCCGGTCAAACCGGGACGTATGGAAAGCCTAGTTACAATATAAGCAAGTATTGCGTTCCCGAATGCGGATATGTTAATTATTCACTCTAATTATAAATATCTACATCACGTTTCTATACAATAATAAATTTGCTATTTTACCACATTTTTAAAGAAATAAATAACCAAAATAATTTAGATTTTTATTAATATGAGGATCAATTTAAAACTTCATAGTAACCTAGTACTTAATATCTACTATATATTAATACTTAGAAATTGAGATGCGAATGAACTTTTTTTTAAATTTTCTATTTTGGCTGATGTTTCAAAACGCATTATTTAAATTTTTATTTGACATCTAAATACAAACACACCTTGAGTTTTCTCATTTAGTAATTTCAAATTTATAAAATCAACATTAATTTACCATAGCATCAGTTTTATCATAGAGCAAAATCCCGTGCTTATAAAAATTGTCATGCTTTTAGCTATTTGGATAAGGTATTATATTAATGTAAACATTTATATCACTATTGCACCAATCCCTATGGTTATTGACCTTGATTCACATTTCTTCGCGGCCATCGGATGAACATCTATTTTACTATGAACACCCATTTCGTACGTGACCCAACAGTGGTTACCATGGAAATAAAATTGTGTGCCACAATAAAAATGTATGATAAAGAAAAAAAGTTAGAGTAAGAGATGTGTTTGAGCTGAGGGTGAAAAAAGTAATGACGGGGAACGGATAGCTAGAATGCATGTAAACGCTAAAGTATACACTTTGTACGGCCTTTTGATGTCAGTGTTACTTATTGATAGGAAGCATCAGGCGAATCGATAGTTTTCCGATTTTCTATTTTTTTTCTAAAGTATTTAGGATCCCTTGCATATTACCTCTTATGCAAAAAAAGATGTTGGAAAATGATTGCTAATGATTAAGCGTTTTAATTTATGTGCTTGCCGAATGTGATAAATATTCACATGGATTTTAACAATATAACTAGTAGATACTTCAAGTATACAGCACATTGATTACTACAGTTTCAAAGTCAATTAGCTTTCTACATACTGAACTAAATTCAGTAGAACTTGGCTATAGTGACGTCGCTTATAGTAACAATTGTGTTATATTATAAAATCAAAAAATTCAAATCCTTTTAGTCGTCCATGAATAGTAATGATGATTGCTTATAGCGGTCACTCGGTCATAGCGTCAAAAGGATTCCTGTCCCTTGAATTACGCTATGACGTAAACCCACTGTATTTGAATTTTGAAAAAAAATTTCTCTATGCAAAGTAAAGCTTGGTTTAATAATTCGTTACGTTACGTACTATGAAATAACATAGACATCATTGAAAGACAATATTGTTTTTGATTGACTTGTCTATATCTCTAAAAATGATGAATGAATGCAACTTGATTTGCTGGTACTTAGCCAGGTAGATTTCAGGTTTATTCAGAAATTTAGAGGCAAAAACAAGCCATCCAAAAGTAAAATGTTGCTTATAAATCTTCGCACTATTGTCAAGCAGCAATATATAAATTCGTTGAAGGACAGAAATGTTTTTGGTTGACTTACTTCGTTCCTCTAAAATTAATGAATGAATGCTATGTGGTTTACTGGTACATGACTTAAATCTGATATGCAACTATCTGACAATGACTAATATTTAATGCCTTTAAGAAAACTATTACTTAAATTGTCTGAAAGTAAAAAAACAAGCATTTTATTACATAGTACTATTAAACATTAAAGCAACGAACTGTTACTAAAGTAGCAATTTACATCCGAAATAACAATGAGCTTAATTAAGACGTTTATATGACCGCGGTGGTGTAGTGGTTAGCATTATTAATTTCACACCGGGGCTCGATATTCTCAGCTTGATGCAGTCTGATTAGCAGCTTATCCCTCCGTGGTAGATGAAATGAATAGCACGATTGCTTGGGGTGTGGTTTATTGAGCAACGCTAGGTTGTTCTGTATAAACAGTTGTTTATAACACCTGAGGTGAACCTGCCCCTAGTGTTTCTTCTTAGTGTTAGTATATTAAAAAACGCATCGAACCTAAGCACTTATTTCATGCGATGTGGCAACACACGGTAATTCAAGGGCTTCATTTTAAAAGACAGTGTGTTGAGAAGGAAAGTTTATTTTCCCTTTTTACTTCTGATACGCTTCAACAACGTCATTAGTTGCTTCTATTTCTCTAAGGTGCATTTTATTTTCATATTCCAGATATTACAAAATGGCAGCTTCTGCTGTTTTATATCCAGGAGCAGAATTAAAATTGGTGAGTTTATTTGCTTTCAAAGGTCCACCACTTGGTATCCTGTTTGGTGGATCATTAATGGACTGCTACACGTAGAAAAGTTTAAAACATCTTTTCCCCTTGTAAGGCTTCATTTCTGCTCCAAGAATACGTAAGCAGCGAATTTCTAACGACTGTTGTTCAGCTTCAAAGAAGGCTGTAGAATAAACAACATATATTTTTGAATCATTACAGCTCTCCAAACCTGTCACTTAGCAGAACGTACATTTATGTTTTCTAACGCATTGATAAATTCTGTTTTATTACTGTGATTCACATTGAATTACTGTGACAAACATTACACATACCTCTCATTACCATGTATTTCATGTGCTATAATTCTATTTATATGCAATAAAAATGAGTGTGTTGGAGAAGCAAAATATGAAGTTATACATATATATGGTCCATTTACAGTTAGTTTACTGATAAATGAAACCTTTTTCCGTGACTTACACTACATCTAAAACAGTGGCTTACATTGGCATCATTTTTAAGGGGATAAAGGACGTTTGAAATAAGAATTTTATTTTATTTTTTAATTTTCCACTGTCGTTTTACTTATTTTATCATTAATTATGTATATTTTGGTGAAATTTTAAGTACTAAGCATATTAAAAATATTTTTGAATAAAAGTTTTTCAAAATATTAGGAAAATTTTGAAAAATATGAAAAACAAAAAAATTAACTCTTGCGTCTGAATTTTTTAGTAATTTGCTTACAACTTTTTATATCGTTTCTTAAGGGTATAACAATTACTTTTTATGTAGCAATTGTTAAAAAAACTTTTGTAGTGGCTGAACTGTAGCGAAAAGCAAAATGTTTTGAAAAAATTTGATAGAACTCTTTTTTTTTCAAAAATAAAGATAAAATAACTGTTTGCCAGAAAGTGTTTACATTACTGTTATATATCTATATGCACATTTTTATGCAATTTCTATGAAATATCAGACGCAACACTAATTTTTTGTGTTTTTCATATTTTTTTTTAAATTTTGAAAAAAAAAACGTTTAGTCAAAAGTACTTTTTATTGGTTTTATATTTAAAATGTAGCCAAAATATAAATCTAAAATTTATCCCAAATATAGATACACTGTCAGAAATTTCGTCATGTAATTACGGTTAAATAACCGGCAGCAGTCTGTCCATCTAATTCACCGTTAAATTTACGGTTTGGAACATTTTTCTATCTTTACAGGACCTAAACCATTTCCAATCAGCTTGGTTAAAAAGCCGTAAATACAAAAGTTTACGGTTTTATAACCATTTAAAAATGGTTTCAAAACAGAATTTTTACCGTTTTTGAACCATTTCGAGGCGTAGAAACCGTAAATGAAGCGTGCTGGAATCGAACCCGAGTATATGGTATACTAACCTTGCGCTCTAACCATTCGGCCATCTACAACACGTAAAGCGGCCGTTTATTTATCAATAAATCTTCTTTTACAACAGGCAAACTGCCTTAAAATTGAGATTTCAGTTTTTGATTGGATCTAAAGTCATTTTTGGTCTAAATTTACTGTATATTGTCGAAAATCATTTTATTTGCTGCAAAAATTAAAATACAAACAAGCTTCAGCAGCTCAAATCATGGGTTCGCTCAATCGTAAACAGTTCGGGAATCCGGTGTCTCCAATTTTTGATTTACGTGTGTATGTGTTTCTACTTAGTAACCACTGCTTACGCGACTTTTTTTTTATTCTTTTTTTATATACACATGCAGATTTGAACTGATAAATCTTTATTCATATTTTAACAACAACGTACGACCGGTAAGGTTTCGCAACCAAGATGGACACCCGATTCTTATTGAGCGCTTGAAAATTACGGTTAGTTAAACGTTCTTTAGGATAAACAGAGAATAAACGATTTTTTTCACAATCAGCGGTTTGAGAACCATACTTTTAATGGTAATTCAACTGTTGTAATTAAATATGGTAAAATAACAATCAAATAAATGGTTATTTTACTATTTCCTTCCGCAAATTTTTAACAGTGTAGTTAGAACCAACAATTTTACTCTAAGCCCAAAAAAATTCTAAAATTTTCAATATACAAAAATAAAGCTTTTTAAGTGAAGAAAAATAAATATTTATAACTGCAGTGATCCATCGATAGCCCATTAAATAGTAATAAGTGATGAACTCCTAAAGGCAAATAAACTCAACAATCATAATTATGTTCCTGGAAATGAGACACCAGATATTGGGAATTGGTATTTGTGCAACTAATGGTTAAAAAAAACCGTCTTAGACACATTGATTCTATAAGGTAACGATTATAAAATGAAAAACTGATTTCAACTATTGTTTCATAAAAGTTAATATATCAACGTTTTAAGAACATGAAAAAGAATTAGATATCCATATGGACATGTTTTTGTTTTACATTTGTCTTGGCTTCATTGATTACCCCTGTAACTGTAAATGTAAGAATTATACCATGGCGTGCTAAATATATTGGGAAAATACATCTAAAAAACAAAAATCGCAGATGAATCTATGAGCACAAGAGACAAAGGAGACATCTATCTTAAATGGATGAAATACATTTGAAATGCATCGATTTTCAATCAATGAACATTTGAATAAAACTCAACTTAATACTGTATTAAGTATAACTTTTGCTTTTGATTTAATGTTCTTCTCTTAATTATGTTCTTGATGATACCTAAGAGGAGGTAGTATTTATTGATTAAAAACATCGTTTTATTTTTACTTATTTATTTATTTATTTATACTGATTTCAATTAGGTTTATACAAAGCTTATTGTCCCGTTTTTAAACTTAGATACTTTCTCGTAAAAGTAAAAAAAAGAAAAGAAAAGTATGAAATATGGCTTAATGTAGTTTTAAAATATCATTAAGAACAAAAAAAATCGAAAATAAATTAAATAATTAAACAAAGATTGAAAAAAATGAAACTAGGGTTTAGAGATTGGGAAAATGCGTGTCTCTTCCTCCCATAATAAATTTTGTGGGTATCGTACGATTTTATTATTTTTTTTATTTACTTATTTATTTAAATTTTTTTTTGCGTTTTCGGCGAAATATCTCTGCGAAAACGCTTCAATCCCATATTTTGTTTTTTGATTTGAACAATTTTTTTGTTCGATATTTAAAAGTTCAACGGATTTTAAAAAGAAGTCAGCTTCTCTATCATTACACTTTTTTTAGAAACAAACAGCAAAGATGACATGAAAAGGGAATCTGAATTGCAATACAAATCTCGTGCTTTTAGATCAAGATTGTTTTGTCAGATGTTGACAATTTCTCAGCTAAATTACAGCATTTGTCTGGAATGCATGTCGGTCGAAATGATAATTAGCAGCTGATTATAGTGAAGATGAATTCGGAACGTCATATAGGTTAATAAAGCAGCACAGCTGTGAAAATTACTTGTTGGGAATAGAAATTACTGGGGTGTTGACAAAATTTAACTTGCTGCAAAGCTTAATCTAGCCTACGTGGAGCTTAAATGGAAGTTATGTAGATAATGTTGTGTTAGGAATTAAGTTGACGCATGAAAAGAGATGCTGAAATTAAATTAAAAAATGCATCAGGGTACAAATATTTTTAAAAAAATAATTAAAAATTAAAACAATAGTATTAATAAATTGAGAATCTAAATCAAAAGATAAACTATAGAAAAAGGCATGTTCACTGATGAAAATTTATTTCTTTAATTTAAAAATTCATAAACAGATTAAAATTTTGAAAAATATTAAGATATTAATCTTAATTTAATGTTTTGCGATTTTTATTTATTGGTTTTGTTTTAAAAAGACAGTGTACATCTACTCTTGCAGTAGTATTTAATTCGTTTTAATGGATGGTAACACAATTCAGCTGTCCCCTTAAAGCTCAGCCGTAAATGCGCAAGAGATTTGTTTTGAACTGCATATAATAAAGTAAGTTAAAAGCTTTCCATGTATTCACTAGTTTCTCAGGTTGGGAACTTGAATATGAGAAATATAGCAGCTTAGTTGAGAGTTCAGATCAAGCTGTGAAATTCCGTGAACGTGTTAAAATTTCACAGGAGAAAAGGACAGGCAATGAATTGGCAGACATTCTACTGTTTGCGACCTGAATCATATCGAAGCATTAGCGATAGAAGGGTTTTTGTTTATTATTGATTAGTTAATTCAATTACGGTCAGAAAAATCATCTCGTAATTGGTGAACGGTGCCGCTTTAAATTGTTTTTTGAAAATGTAATATAATGTAATAATTTATTCACTTAATCCCTGTTTATTACTGAACCTGAAGTAAACAACAAAATGTTTTTCAAATAATGCCACTCTGATTGAAATTTAAACATTGAATTAAAAAAAAGAAAGAAAAGAAAAAAAACATGGTTGTATTTTGAATATATTTTCAATCTTGGAAATATTTCAGGACTTTTTAGAAATAGCAAATTTTAAAATTTGCAAAAAGTCTATTAATTATAATATTCATATATATATATATATACAATTTATTTATTTATTTATTTCATATTATCTGAAGCTCGATGTACACGTTCGCGATCAGGCGCCGATCCCTCATGGGAGTCTCCCCATTTACCTTAATTTTTTACTACAATGGAACTGTCCTGCTTGACTTCAATCGGATCATTCGTTTGTATAGTGCCTAAACAGGCGAGAGGTTTAAAAAATAAAAAATAAGTTGTGGAGATTCACTGGAACCTTGATTTCTTATGAAAATTGCCACAAAATCAATTATAATTTATTTTTTTGTAAAATTTAAAATTAAGTTATTTAATTGATTTCTGTCAGGTGTTTCATGTCTTCTGAAACCAATTCCCCTCTTTATCCACCCTTGTTGACGACATATGTAAAATGCTTTAGATGTTATTCCATGAGTCGAAGTTTCTTTGGACCATTGATGTTTTTCTTACCGCTTTTCGTTTTATCTTATCTACAAGAAGAGCCTTTCCCTTAATTTTTTAATAAATTTCAGCTAAAATGAAAAAAACAAAAGAAAAACTAGTTTGTCAGTGGAGGAAGAGTACACTTTTTCGTTCAAAAAGGTGCATTAAATATTTCTAGTGCAAAGTATTTGTTACAAAAAAAAAAAAAAAAATCTTATTAATTAAAAAAATGAAAACTGGCATAATTACACTTAGTAGTAAATAAAAACTAGAGTTTTTCACTCGAAAACCTCCGTTAGATAGGACGACAGACGTGCCTTCCCCGGTCCGAAACGAGCCTCTCAGGCAATTTACGACCTGCTCGTAAGGGAGTCTCGAATCATTTCTGTAAGAATTTTTGATCAACGCTCATCTCTGATGTTTCTGGAGGCATGAATCACATTAGTTAGATTTTTTCCATTGGCCATCTTAATGGCGCTACTATTGAATACAGTAGCTATGACGATTCATATTCGCCAATTCCATGGCGCCGCAAAGTCTGTAGACCATCATCGCATACATGACCCAGGTGCGATTACAAAGATGCCATGAAATTGTCTTTCTAAAGGGAAGACGCCGGTGAAGTGTCCGCTTTCCCATCAAAGGGCATACTGTTTGGTGCCAAGTGTAATCACCCCGACGGGTCAAGTGATGCCGGACGACAACTTGAAAGGGGTGAACTCTTCACAAAATGCTTTAAAGATAAATCTGAATACAGTAATAGAAAATTATCCCATGGAGAGCATAAAAGAAGAAGCGCTAAGAAGAGCTGAGTGTGGTCCAAAAAAACTTCAACTAATGGAATAAATTTGTAAGTATTATTTTATACCCTTTCACCTAGGGTGGATAAAGAGTGGTTTCTAAAGGCATAAAATAAATTAGTGAAATTAATGGAATAAATCAATTTAAAATGCACTAAAAATGAAAATTAAGCTAGTTTTGTGGAAAATTTCATTCGAAACTAGTAAACACCACCCCCTTCTTTTCTGGCCTCTCACCTATGCATTTACAATAATGCATAGAATAAGCCAAAAACAAAATGAATTGTGAGTAAAAAAAAAAAAAAAAAAAGGACATGGTAATGCTATTTTTGCAATAAAAAAATTTTAAATCTTTAAAAAATTTGAACTTTGTAATTTCCGAAAAATGTTGTCGCGATAAAAGAAATAAAGATCATTTTTACACTCAGCACCAAAAATTCATAAGAATCAATCATCAAAACTTAAAGCAATTGAAAATACCCGAATATCGACAGAGTGTAATGAGGCCTTTTATATATTTTTTGATGACATTACATATCAACAGATGCAGTTATGCATTACTTTGATGTTGCAATATAATTTTTTCCTCTTACCATTTTGTGACTAAATTATTGACTGAATAATACGCGATTAATCGTAGCGTACATTCGAAAATAAAATTCAGAAAAACTTTGACTTATTTGAATCTCTACTACCAATAAAGTACAATATTCGGATGTGTGTGTGTGTGTTGGCGATCTACAGAACATACGATTGAACCTAAAGCTCTCAAGTTCGGTATATGTAATTTTTGGACCCAGAGGATGTGCACCTCGGAGCCACTTTTTTAAAATGCGATTTTGTTCTTTTTTACTTCCAGCTTTATTCAATTTTCCCGAAGTTGAATTTTTACCACCAGGTGGGTTTTTGTCACATATTTCTACTAATATTAAAGTGCAATGCTCGTGCATTTCTTTGTGCCAGCATTTGCTCTGGCACCCAAGGTGTCAACGCGTATATGGTGGTTGGCTGACAAAGTCGGTCTAAAAAAAAACAATAATGCTAACCCTATTTGGGAGACAGCACTGCCCCTTCCGATACCTCTGTTCCTTCAGTTTGAAAGGCTGGGTAAGGAGTTGAGCGGTAGCCCTTCTTGTGGTATCATGTTTAAAATGGGTATTAAAATTGGAGATTTGCAAAATTATTTAAGTAACAATTCTGTTGTTGTTGTTGCATATGCCACTTGGGTTATTCAACCTCCCCTTCGTCGAATCGACTAGGAATTAAGGCAGTTGGGAGCGCCTTCCGTTTCAATTTGAGCACCAATGGTGGAAGTACGACTTTGCTCATAATGTACTTGGATGACACCAGATGGTGCCACCACAAATACGGCACCTTCCTTTTTAGACCTATGGATGAAGAGAAGGGAAGATCTCCATCCAACGGTACCCTTGAAACTGCCTCGTAACTTCGGGGTCCACGGATTTTACATGCACGTATCACTAAGTATACATGGTGGGTCTTCAGCGGCTCGGGTATCGAGCCCGAGATCCTCCGATCCGAAGCTTGACATCCTAACCGCTAGGCTAAAACGGCAGGCAATAATTCTAAACCAGAAAAATGCTTAAATATTTTTGAAAAAATCAACAGGTTAATTAAAACTCTAAATTTATTTATTCGAAATCAAGTCCTGGTGGAAAAAAATAACATTATGACTTAGTTAACCTGAAATTCATTGCATATGCCATTAATTCTAAGCATATGAGCAAGATATTCAACGAAATAAAAATTAACGAATATTTTCTTGAAGAATAATTAAATCTAAGTATTTAATTTAAGGAAGAATAAATTAAAGAAAATTGTAATATCGGTACTCAAACTGATAGTATTTTTCCCAACTCGACTAAAAATGAAGTGAATGAAATGAGTTCTCCTTCTGCTACTGTTGATAAAATCTGAACTTCTTTATATCTAGCTTACTTTTGCCGTTGCGCGGGTTTTAAACGCTACATGGAAATCCAAAGGAGTACAGATTAATAACGAAAGAGATCCAAACCTGCGAAACTTTAGTGAAATGGGGATAGAATGGCATGGCGATACTTAATTTGCTACAAATCATAAGAAAATACATAGATACAGAAGGAAATCGACATTATTACCTTTAAAGCATATCTGAGATCACTATTATCATAAAACTTGGCGTTTTATCCAAATGCTGGGGAAAGTGGTAATCATAAGTCGTTTCTCGCCACTTCGCTCTGCGAGTTTCGCGGCTTCACTTAATTATGGTGTTTGTCAAATAACATCTCTTCATCTACATCAATTCATTATCGAACAAGCTGCACTATTTTCATAGGTTTGTCGTTATGTACGTATGTGTAATTGAATTTACAATAATAATAATATGGTAGCTTTTAATATGTCTCACCTGCTCTTATTTTGTCTAAATATATTTGGTAATACGAGTGTAATGCTGTCCAAAGAGTGTTATTTCACTTCTGGAAGGCTCTAACATTGTTCAACAATGCATTTAAACATCGGTAACAAGTTTTCTATGCTCTAGCTACGAAAATAGTCAAGTTATGAACATGGAATCCTATGCTTAATTTCATTTATCGCAGTTGAGTCTAGAACTGATTAACCGCTATAAACTAAGACCGACTGATTAGTACTGAAGTTAGTGTCGGATGGAAAAATTATGAGGCTAATCTTTGTTTTTTAAGGCATTTATTTAGTAACTGCCTGAATAGGATTGTTGTTGTTGTTTTTTCAAATGGGGGTTGCATATGGAACTACAGTAGGGCCCCGGTTATCCGAGTTCCGGGTTAACCGAGGTACATTAGCCCTTTTAAAAAATCGCCTTTGGCGAGGGATATTTTTTTTTTGTTTGTTTGTTTGTTTTTGAGCGGCCTGATGGCGCTGTCACTGACTGGCGTCAGTCATCTATTGGCGCCTCTGACTAAATAATAATGTCTGCGTTCTCAGTCAGCGGAGGATATGGCGTCAGTTGTTTTTTTTGTTTTTTTTTTTTTTCATTTTGCGAGTGTTACTGTGCGTTTACGGTTTGTTAATTTTCGTTTGTACTGTACTGTATAGGTTATGTCATGAGTTCTAAGCGCAAACGAACTGTTGTATCTTTGGATATTAAATTGCAAGCCATCAACAGACTCGATAAAGGAGAGAAAATTAAAAAAGTGGCTTCAGATTTAGGTGTGGGAGAAGTCACCGTACTAGACTGGCGAAAAAAACGGGCTGAAATCGAAAAATGGTGTTCGCAAAAAGACAACGAGAGTAATGGAAAACGCAAAACTATGAAAATAGGAGAGTTTGAAAAAACTTCAACTGCATTGTTTATGTGGTTTACACAGCTTCGAAGCAAAGGAAGTCCAGTGAGTGGGCCTATGTTACAGGAAAAGGCTGTTGAATTCCACGAACAGTTTAAAGACGGAGAAGAAGAATTTACAGCAAGCAAAGGGTGGCTTCATCTCTGGAAAACAAGGTATGGAATCAGGGAGCTAAACATTTCTGGTGAAAAGTTATCGTCTAATCATGCCATCGTACTACAGTTCAAGGAGGAATTTGAAGCTCTGATAAAAGATGGAGATTTTTCACCTTAACAGATTTTTAACTGTGATGGAACGGGGTTGAACTACCGTATGCTTCCTACAAAGACACTTGCTTCTAAAAAAGAGGCTTCCGCTCCTGGTTTTAAAAGGTCAAAAGATAGGGTTACACTCATGGCTTGTTCTAATGCGAGCGGGGGTTGTAAATTAAAATTATTGATGATAGGAAAATCTGTTAAGCCCCGTGCTTTCAAAAATGTGTCTATTCCTAGCCTTCCCGTGCTGTACAAAAGTCAGAATAATGCATGGATGGACGCTAAATTTTTTAAAGACTGGTTTTTCACTGACTTTGTGCCACAAGTGGAAAAGTTTTTAAAGCAAAACAACCTGCCTCGAAAAGCAGTTTTAGTAATGGACAACTGTCCTGCTCATCCTGATACAGACGAAATGGTTTCAGGTGATAGTAAGACCATGTTTTTACCCCCAAACGTCACACCTCTTCTCCAGCCCATGGACCAAGGTGTGTTGGAAAACCTGAAGCGTAACTATAAACGTAAACTTTTAAAAACCTCATAAGTGCAATTGATGAAGGAAACGACGTCGTACAGACCCTTAAAAAATCACTTTGAAAGATGTTGTTTACATGTCAGCTGAAGCTTGGACCAAGGTGAAAAGTTCTACTCGACAGAAGTCGTGGAGGAAGTTGTTAAATGTCACGGAAAATCAAGAAACTTTGACCGTAGAGCATGACGACGGCGACTACCTCAGCCTTGCACTGCTAGCTCAAATATTGGCAAATGAAACAATCACGGAAAATGATATAGCCGAGTGGATCAACGCCGACGAACAAATAGAAGTGATTGATGAGATGATAGTAGAGGCAGTCAATGTAGAGGCTGAAGAAAATGAAAGTGAAAGTGACGATGGAAACATTGAAATGGACAATGAGAAAATCAGCCACAGCGAAGGATGCAAAGCGATAGAAAAGGCCATCGAGTACCTGGAACAACAGTTGGACACAACTTCAACAGACCTTCTACTGCTACGACGATTGCGTGAAACAGCGGCAAAAAAGCGAGCGAGTTCCATCAAACAGAAAACACTTATGGATTACTTCAAGAAATAATGAAATAACGATTTTTAACTGGAACATGTAATCTACGTATGTATGTACAATTACATATTTGTATGTGAGTAACGTCCTTTTTTCAATTTATAATGTGTGCCGTAAATGCTTTCTTTTCCTGTCTTAGACGATGTTTTCATTCATTTCATTAGTTTACCCGTTTCCCTCTCGATTTGGACAGAGTCCGTGTTATCCGAGTTTTCGATTATCCGAGGTACCCTCGGTCCGCATTACCTCGGATAATCGGGGCCCTACTGTAACTATTTTGCAGATCTAGTGCATTCCCCAGTAATCGGCATCCATTCTTTCAAGTAGCACCACTGTCGGTGGATAATATTACTACTCTAAGAATTTGGACGCTCAGTTTCCCCTAGATGGCGGCACCTGAGCTCTAATTTGATGCAGATTGCACCAGGAATTTAATTTAGCCGAGAGGCATATAAGCCAAATGTCTACTCAAGGGATCTTTTACATGCCGCACATCATACGACATGGGTTCAGACGATTTTCTGTATCTTGAAAATGCACCAACTTAGGCCAGGTTTGAACCTGCGGTCTTGGGCGTACGAGGCCTGCGCCTAATCACTACGCCACCCTGTCGACTCTGAATAAGATTGTTTCTTCTACAAACTTAGTACCATTTCCAAGAAACGATTCATTTACAACGCTTATTAATTATCATTAATATTGCTGTTTTTGCCTGCGCGAGGAAGTTGCATTTGCGGGTGGGCCGAGAAGAAAAAAGGTAGCATACGACTGGTTTAGGTCCTTTTCGTTATTATTTTGTAATCTCTTTGGATTTATAAAGCTCGTGCAACGCCGGGTACATCAGCTAGTAAGAAATATTTGTAGGGTCAGTTGGGGTAATTGTAAACGCTTTTTCAATGTTTTAACTTTTGATCCTTCCCTACCTCTTGAATAAATTCAGAGATAAAATTGTGAGCATTGTAGCCACTACTGCACTTCTTTTGAGTAAATATGTACAAAAAGTTTGACTTTATTACTATTTGTTAGCGAATGAGCTCGTGTTTACAATTACCCCAGTGTGTTTACAATTACCCCAGAGATCTGGGGTAATTGTAAACAGTGATTTCTTTTCGAATAAGGTTGATGCAAATTGGTAAATTGTTTCATACACAGTCTGCTTGAAGGCTTAAGAAGTTCCGGAGCAATGGCTCTCAATCTGCGGCCAACAGGCCGCCTGTGGTCCGCTGAATTATGTTATGAGTCGGCTGAGATCATTTCACGAGAAATATCTTGCGAAAAATCAAGTAATGCGACAAATTTATGTAAAATTTGTCCAGCAGTGGATCAGTCAGTTAAGCTTAGATCCCACAGAACACCGAAAGTGAAGCACAACGCTGAGGCACCAACCTAGGTGACGATATCTCATCTGGGAGCTGGTTCAAAATCATTAAGCCCCTCTGAGCCAAGTGTACTTCATTCTAGCGGAGCTCATTAATAATCAGTAGGAGTTTTCTTAATTCATGGTCTTCTTGCAAGGGGGGCCTGGATTTTCAAGTGGCATCAGCAACAACAACAACAGTTATGTAAAATAGACACGAAAGTGTAATTTACATCAAAATATAATACTTATTGTCCCCCCAGAATATTATAAATAGGATTTAGAAATTTAAGTGTTTACAATTACCCCAGAGTACGAAATATATGGGGTAATTGTAAACACCTGACATGCACATGAAAAATAACAGGGAGGATGAAATTCATAACTAAATGGTTTTAGCAACATTCCATATGACAAATAAAAATGGTTGAAACATCTTACATTGCTTTTGCAGATGAGCTGGAGACGAAAATGTAAGATCACAAAATTTTGTTAAACAACTTTTTTCACTGTGTCATTTTCAAACAATGGTGACTCCTCCACAAATGTTTCGAAACTTACAAAACTCTTTCAGTGTCTTCCCTATGGTGCCAATTCATCACACACCAGCAGTTAAGTTTTAAAAACCACCACAAGTGTAGTTATGTAGCTTGTTTACAATTACCCCAACTGACCCTATATAATTTGCATGTACAGTAATATTTGATGCCGTTACCTTACCCTATGTTTGATTTTTTCTTCAGTAAAAACTGATTTTTGAATGTTGCATTTAATTGTCAACAATTAAAATTAATTTCGATTTTCGAACACAAAAATACATTAGGCGAATAAAATTTTGGAGCTGATGTGCAGTGTATAAATTGCTTGTAACTATACAAACAATTGTAAATAAACACATTCAAAAATGTGTTTTAAAGAAATGTTCTTTTGTACTATGGAAAAAAAACGCAAAATTTAAAAATGTGGGGAAAATAATATTAAAACTACGCCCATTACAGACGACATGTACTGCTTACAATAATTTTTCAACGTGATTTTGTCTTTTTTTTTCATAACCATTAGCCATAAGGTGCAGCCGTTTTAAAAGTGTCATCTCCGCCTATTTCTTGAAAGATGTCGATAATTATTTTTCGGTTCCAGAGCTATAATTAGTCTGAAATATCTTTAAGGAAATTCCATTTCCTTTCAGCGCCATCTGTCGGTTTTTCAGATAATTCTTATGGACTTTTTCGGATAAAAGTAACTGCTATTCTTCTTTCCTTGTCGGAAGCTGCTTTTGCAACAGTCACGTTTAGAGGCTTCGGCGATCGATTCCAAGTAGCATTTCATTCGTTGACTTAAATTTTCTGTTTTTGAATATGATTTCATTTGTGCGGAAAGGGTTTAACTTATTATTTTTTTAAAAGGTGAAACATTCACGATTTGCTTAATCTTATTGCGATGTAGTTATTTTGTTGTTATATACAAAAGAAAATTCTTTAATAGGCTGAAATGTAAAAGTGCTTATGCATTACTGAATTTACTTTCTTTTCTTTTTAATTTTTAGTAGAATAAAATGCGCGTCTAAACCTGGATTATGCATTCAACCCGATCCCATCCAGAGCGAGATATTGTGGGATAAACCGTGAATCCACATTCAGCTAACCAGATTCTATGTGTGTATTATACGTTTATGACAGCATATCCGATGCAAGAAATTCGGTGATTAACTTCAGTTTCATATTCATTTAACGCGACTCGATGGACTTCTGGGCAATGCTCAATTGCTAAGTAAAACAAAGTGTGGAAAGCTATGTGTCTCAGATCTTATGTTTAATACCAAAATAGCGTACTAGTCTAATACCTAAAAAGCATAAACATTCATTGAAGAAAGACACGAAATACAGGAGCTCAGCTCCTGTGAGCTGCTTCTAAAATTAAGATATACACCACTACTATGTTAATGATTACACATCCGGTGACACAAATAACTCTGAGACGAACATTGATTTCATTTATTTTACTTGACTCAATTCATGGACATATGTTTTACTTATGAAAAAAAATACCATGCGTGGCATTCTGAGATGAACTACTGTTTCGGATTAAGATACAAGATTCGTCATAAAAGACGATAATAAGCGGTTTTTTGTCATTTTAATGATATTCATTTGCAAGATGAAAGCAAATTTTTTTATGACGTTGTAACATTTTGTATAAGAATTTTAAAATCGTATTTATAGAATGTAGCTAAAGAATTTTAAAAAGTCGTTTTTTTTTAAGTATATGTCAGCATGTTTTTCATGCTGCATTAAATAAGTTTCCGTATTTATCTACTTTACGCAATTATATTAATGTATATTACAAAAATTTAAGTCAATGGAAGTCAGGGAAATAATGAAAGCCATATCTATAAATACTATGCATGGAAAGTATAATTTTGAAAAATATCAATGATTTATTAATCATAGTTCAAACAGCAACGAACTATGATTAATAAACCATTAATATGTATCAATGATTAATATTAAACTGCATCGATTACTAGTCTGATCATGGATTAGAATGCAAATTAATGCTGGATAAGTACGGAGGAAAATTCCGAATGAATAAGTGATCCTTTTCGAAAGGCGAGGCAAATCACTTTAACCATTCTTAGCACAAAGATAACAGCTGCAGAGATTGATCGCTTCCATTCAATCTTAGTTTCAGGTAAAGGAAGTAAGTGATGGTATGCCAATCTCGAATAGATAAAACGTTATGTGTTACTGACCTGCCCGTCCCTCCCCTACTAGTATCACTACTGCAGTGTGGGACAAGCAAGTGGTTTCTTCGCACATCATTTTGCCGAGGTACGAAACGATTTCTTTCTTTACACTGATATTGTTATCCGGATCTTTTACCTCTTAGAAAATGTCAAATTTCTCTAGAACTGTGTCGCGTAAAAGATTGCTTATTTTATCTGTTTGAGTCAACATGTTTTCTACGAAAGCAATTTGGAAGTAAAAGTAATTCTACCTTCAGTACGTCACACGAATAAAGACTTTCGCAGATACGATCATTCAAGCATGGGCTTAGATTTCAAAGTTATTCCTCTAAAATACCGGTTTTTCACGTCGTCAGCTCCACTAAATTTTCATTCGCAAAGCATGTTTTCATAAAAGAAAGAGTTATTAAGTCGATACGTTTTTTCCATTGTAAATAAACTACATGTAACAATCTGTATTAAACTTTTACTACAGGAATGGCACAACAACAGAAATGCAAAAAATTTATAACTTTGAATAGAGATATGGACTAGAAATTAACGATACTTAACCATTGGAATGAATTGGAAAATATAACTTATTTCAAATTTATACCGTTTTAAAATTGCTTTAAGGAATATACTCTAAACGTAAATTATTTAATTGGTTAGGTTGAATCCATCAACATGCATATTATTAGCGGCAAAACATCATTTTTGTCTTTATACGATACTCAAGAGAGCATTACATTCAAAGAATGCGAATGGAATGTGGGATAGCTATTTCAAACTATGCACTCTAAGTGGCTGGTAAGAGCAAAACCTTAGCTTTTCTTGTTATGTAGTTGAAGTAACAATTTCCATGTGAGAAAACATGTTCCAGCAATCGGTAATGAATGTGCACAGTGGAAAACCATGGATTTAAATCGGAATAGTAAATGAGTTATAAATAGCTGTAAGGCCACTAGACTTTGCAAAAAATAAACAACCCATTCAGAAAAAACAAGACTTTTTAACTCTCGAGGCTGAAACAAGGTAAGTGAACAAAATAAAAACAAATAATTAATTGTTATCGAGTGTGCAGGTGGTGAATTTTAAAACATTATATTTCGACTCTAGTAACAAGACGCCTGACCTTGAGAGTGTTTAGCTCTGTTGAGTTCACTGAAAAGAGAAAGGGTTATTGGCGCTGAATTGCATTTAGTTACTGTCGCTATGCCACTGCGAAGACAACCCAATTTATTTCAGCCCCAAAAAACACTCCCTCTCTTTTTATTATCACCATAAAAAGAAATTAATACTTTCAAACTCAGGCGTCAAGCTGTGAGAGCCGAATAATACACATTTGTACTTTTTTTTCGCTCATACGTGTGCTGTCACTTTTTCCGATGTTTTTGCGCAGGACCAACATTTTTTGCTCCTGCATGTACCATTATTCTACATCTGAGTTACCATTTTGCCAATTAGTCATAAAAGCATGCGAGTGTATGTAAATGTACGCGTAAGAAGTCCAATTAATGTTCTTTTTCCCCTGACTCTAGTGTTTAAATTCGAAATGATAATAAAACACATTTCATTTACATTCCTTAATTTGACAATGCAGAGGAGGCCCATGCAATTGCAAAGTTATTTTATAATCATCTAAGGAATAAGTTTTTGTTGGCATTGTTGCTTTTACCTTATCTGCATCCAGGCTTCTGAAATTTTTAATAACTTTAAAAAATGAACTTATTATATTCTTTAAGGTGTTATTATTTTAGCAGTAACTTAGTTAAAAATATGCAACGTTCGAAAATATATGCTTAATAATATATTTTTAAGTACTGGCCGATTTTCACCAATTCAGTTAGTTGCGTGTTCAATTTTCCAAAGAAAAATGACACATAATTTGGGGAAATGCAATGAAGTTTCAAGCACAAAATGTTGTGTCAATTTAAACACATATATCTCTATTGAAACAATTTCGGCAACTTGACGTCGTGGTAAGGTGCAGGCCGCGTACGCCTAAGACCTCGGGTTTAAACCAGGCCATGTCGGTGCATTTTGAAGATGCAGAAAGGCTTCCGTGCCCATGTCGCACGATTGTGTGGCATATTAGAGATCTCTTGAGCATCTATTACTCTTGGATACTCTCCGCAAAATTAAATTCCTAGTGAAACTGTACATCAACTGAGCCCATGTATTTTGCTCTCAGGTGAAGAAACTAGCCGTTAAAATTATGCGTCGGTGGTATGACACCCTTTGTGGTGCTGCCAGAAAGAGAGAGTTTCTATCCTTGGGAAACTCATTAAGTCTGCAATAGAAATAAGTGAAATGTAGCTCATTAGAAAAGAAAAAAAATATATTGAATCTATTTATGATCAACTAAGAAATTTAGCGTCTGTAATGATTCAAGAATGCTATATTTTTCAAAGAGTTGAAGCTATTCAACGAAAATATTCACATTATTCAGTTTTTTTTTACATCTAAACAAATCAGCGTACACCAGTGACATTTTTTTTCTTATGAGCTAAATACAAGTTAGTGTTGCTAAATTTAAAATGAAGCAGATGCGATTAAATTACAGAAGGTATTTTAAATTCATTTTATGTATGTTTCTTTTTCAAATTTATAATAGTACACATTTTAGAATAATTGTTATAGCTATTTATGAACTGTATACCCTTTAAATTACAAAACCTTAGCCAAAACCAGCTTTTTTCAGCATTTCTAACTTCTCGGTCATATTTTATGTCTGCAAAACTTAAAAATGTCTTACGTATTTAAGAATAAAATCGAGGAGACTTAGACGAGGCAACATAATTTCGTAACATTTTCCGCCGACATGTCATTTCGGATTTCGAAATAGAATTTGAAATTCCAAACCTTTGGAATGTATCAACGAGAAACGTTAGGAATGTCAGTGATACATTTTCCGTTATTTATCAAATGCGGATAGCAAAAGAATTATTTGAAAGATAGATTTATGCTCACATTCCAACATGCAATGACTGATATCCATATGTACTGTACTTTGATTAGCTTTGTCAGTACAAGTAAGAAAATATTCTTTCTTTTATGTGCATGTGTAATATATGCGTCGATTATTAAACCAAATGATGTGTTTAATATTAAAACTTAAAAAATGCTGAAATTTCTGTATTTTATGTATGTGAAGATTAATGAATATTCACATGGTTTTTATTTTTTAACTATGAATAAATAATTTCTAATGCGTTAATGTTATTTTAATTTACGGTACTAGTTAGCCTATAATAGAAATTTAACAAATCAAAACAATAGTACATTGAGCAGTAACAGCGTAAACTAAAACAGTAGTACCGGCGTATATTTCATGCTGATCCGTTTTGGAAAAATTTAAAGTAAATATTTTAAATGTAAAATAAGTATGTTTTCTTCTTTTAACAGACACATTAAATAATGTTTAGGTATGTTTTAAAGCTTTAAAGCTGATTTACTAACTCTAAACTATCATACTCTAAAAAAACTTTTGGATAAACTTAATGTTTTGTACTACCTGCTTAGCTCTTATAACTTGGATGGATTATACTTTCATGAAATTATGGGGAAGTGCATAGAGTTTTGAGATGAACTGATTCACTATTAAAATGTTAACATTGCTGTGATTGGTTTGCCTACCTAAATTATGAAAGTGGGGTCTGACCGCATGTTGTATAACTCTGTTTATGTATTTAACGCATTAAACGCCGCTATATGTTCCAACAATTTTTTTAAAGAAGTAATTGTTTTTTTCTAGTGTACAGAGGGTATATATGCCTATTTCATTTGAGTTTGTAAAAAAAAAAATAATAACTAAAATTTATAGCATGTTCCCAAAATGGGAACATTGCCGCCTAATGGGGGTTTAAGATTCTATATGCATTTTGTATTAGACATTTGAATTGCTGAAGTTTATTGCGTAGTAGTAGCTGCTTTTACGATTTGAATTCATAAAATCTAATTTACCAGTTCATGATGTATACGTTTTGTGCACCTTTTTGTTTTTTGATTGCCACATATATATTTTTATAAAGTATTATTTTGAATGAAAGAGATATGTACAGTTCTTGCGAATTATTGCGGTAAATTTTATACCGAGAAGGCGAACGTTTTTTAGACAAACTTCGCACCTTGCTTGTCTTCCTGCATTTTACAGGAAACGATAAACCTCATAAAAGCTCATAGCTCATAGATCTTGGGATACAGATCCAAAAAGGTCAGGACGAAAGTGATATATATGTTTTGGCTCATGATCTCTTTTCATCAATGTAGTAGTAACTTCTCGCAGAAATTCCAACCGAGAGAGCTTTCAATCACATTCTCTAAGCAGTCCCCAGGCAACTACAATTGCCATGTTTAATGTATTAGTAAAAAAATGCCTTTCTATTTCACGATGCTGATAGCCTTTGTAGTATTCGAATCCAATGTCCGTCTTTTTTCTTGATGTCCTTAGAACTTCTTACAGTTCAATTTTATAGCCTATTTTCACATATAGTTCCTGTGGTGCTACATATAAATAACTTTGAGATAGTTAGTCACCGGAAGTTGCACATGTTTCATTTTGCAGGTATAGCGCCGTAGTACATATGCTGAAATTTGATTCGCTTCCGAAAACTAACGAAGGCGCCAATGTTCCCAAAATGGGACAAAGCTATTCTGTCGTCAATTGCGACTCTTTTTTCTTAATTTTTCACTTTGAATCAGTGATGTTTTATAAAATAGACAGTTATAATCCAAATTAAAGTGCAAAATTAATTTTCATTATTATATTATTAGGGAAAAAATGCATGTGTATTGAATGTGTTCAAAAAGCCAAATTTCGAGTTTTTTAACATTTTTATAAAAAATATTAATTACAAAGCGAGATTTTTAAAAAAATTTTAGAAGCTGTCTCAAACATAGAGGTTTGAAGAAAAATTAACAGTATAATGATATTTGGAATAAGTATTTTGAAAAAAAATCAGAAGTTAATGTTCCCAAAATGGGAACATTGGCGCTTAATGGGTTAAGAATTATTATGTTGGGCGGCGTCAATATAAACGGCATAAAATATAGTGTAATTTTTAACGTGATATCGTTCAAATATTATTTTCTCATGTAGAAAAAAAATACTGTTAAACTTAGGCAAAAACCTTTTAACTGTAGAATAAGAAAGAAAGATTTAGCTTAAAAATGTATCCAGCAAACGTTCTAACTGAAATTTTCACTGTGAATTTAAATATAAATGGACAAAGATAAAACAGTGAGTAGAATTTTCTCCTCTGTTTGTCAACCGATTTTTTTTTTGCTTTTATTTTTAGTAGCTACTGATGAGTTTTAGTGTTATCAATAAAAATAGTTCGAAAGTAATTAATTTTCTTTTTTCTCCTAGCTAAGACATATATTCTAAGCATTTTTTAGAAGTCTTTATACGATATACTTTTACACTTATAACATGAAATAGATTTTTAAACAAAGTATATTCTGTGAAAAATATGAGCGAATATATGGTGTGCATTTTTTGTTTACTTCTTTTCACCTATATGTCTTATGTAATACTTTATCCAATATTCTTATTTTCTTGCTATACATCGGGAAGGGGTACGGCATGTTTTTTCTCTTGGACGTTTGATCTTGTTTTCATGCCGCGCGGTCTGAGTAGCTCCGCCATTTTTCTCACGTAATACGGATTTTACGTCTCCCCGCGAGCTGCCAGAAAGAGTAACAGGAAACGTGTTTGAATTTTTATGTAAACTATCTTTATCATGAGTTTCTTAACTAAAGTTAAACTTCAGAAGTTTTATGAAGTATTAGGGGGTAAGAAAACTGTCAACATTAACGAACATAGCATTTATTTCTTTTGTTTCATCAACTGAATATTTACAATACCACTGATCAGAATTAATACAGTTGCAAACAAATCTGAATAGTAGAAAAAGCAATTTTTTTATCAATTTCCAAAATGTAAAATGCTATAATAAGATCTCAGAGTTGTATGCTAGTAGGGTCGTTTGTCTCTTGCATGCCGCAATTAACCTTTTTAAAAGTGTCACCTATTAATGTGAAATTCATAAATATCCACAATCACATTGATTAAGGAATTTATTGAAACTTATACCTCAGTTTTTCGAGGTATAAGTTTCAAAATAAATAGATCAATAAAATGAAAACTTATTTGTTTTGTTCTCACAGACAGTGCCATTTTTATCTATAAAATGCAAAAATTGTTGCACAAAACACGAGAACAATAACATGCTAAAGGTATTGCTAGTGAAACAGCTGTATTTCACACACACACATATATATATGTGTGTATATATATATATATATATATACTAGTAAGCCCGGCGGTCATACGAAATGACCGTTTTTCTAGATATTATAAATATACAATTCTCCCAGTAACCGGAAATGCACATCAAATCAAAGAGATATTTATCAGGTAGAACAGTAAAGTTTAATGAATAAATAATAAATATATAATAATTTCGGAAAAAAATATTCTGACAGAAAAAAAACAGTAAGTTTTAATAATCTGTAAGATAAAAATATTATTCTCTATATAATCAAATTGTTTGTGAAAAATATTTATTTATTCATGCTATTGTATATATTATGTTGGAAAAATATTAATTTCCAACATAATTATCGTCAAAACAATAGTTTTAACGAAACTGGAGAAAAGAGCGATGCCACTTGGATATACATAAAAAGTGCAGACGATAAATAAAATAAACAAGGCAAGAAGGATTAAATTAAATTCGCGATTACATTAATTTTTAACGGAGATTGCAAATATAGCGATGCCTCACTCAAAATGTTAGAGAAATATTTTGATTATTAGTATATTTGACATGTGTTACAGCAATGGCGACTGCATTACAGTTACGCAAGCAACCAATAAGCTATCGGCGACAAACAGTCACTAAGCGGCTTATATATAAGATATATATATATATACACATACAGTGTGTCAAAGACTTTTTAAGACTAGGTGTAAAATAAAGTGAGGTTAAAATGAAAGTAAAACTAGTAATTATATTTTTAAAGTATTTTTTTTCAAAATAAGCTCTTTCAATACAATTGTTACAGCGGTTTAAAAACAATTCAAATGCCTGTAGGCATTCGAGTATCGCGTGTTTCGAATTGCATGTGTTCTTTCAGTGGAATCTACAGTACAGTCCTTCATTGCCATCTTCCTTTATCGTAACACAATTCCTAGGCTGTAGACCCTGCCCAGCCATGAATGTCATTGATTTGTGTAGAACTTTGAACTATCATATCCAGTAGTTTGAAATATATTTTAAACTCTTCGCTCTTATAAATCACAAAGAGCACTTCGAGCTCGGCCTGTTTGGCGAATTTCATATGGTAGTTGGTCGTGGAGTTTCAATCAAAGTTTCAGATATATAATTATTATATTGAAAATGCTTCAAGCTTTTACCTCAATAACGTGGGAAAGTCATCCTTCAGAATTTCATATAAATTGCTGCAGTTTTATTGTTTTTCATTAAGGTCCGTAATAATTCAAGTGAAACATCGGAAGTTTTAATTACAATTTCTGACAAAATATGTATCTTTATGTTCCTTTAAAATTTTTCAAAGCATAAAGGTATGTCAGTTCTTATGTTTAATTAGTATTAAAATTTCTGTCCTAAAAATTAAAAAAATTAACCGCACTTGTTAATGATGTTTTAATGAACTATCGTGCCTATCACATTCCCTTTAATAATATTTTTTTGATAAACTTTAAATGTAGAAGCGTGTAACAAGATTTCTACGTTCTTCTATGTTTTACCATTTGCTAGAATAATTTTGATTTAATGTTTTTAAAACAATAAAATAAATATGTTGAAAATAATGCAAAAAAAAAAAAAAAATAAATAAATGTTAATTTAAATATCGAGTAATAAATCGCAGTACTATTCACATATGTATACGTTTTTAAATCATTGGTAGTCCACTAGTACAAGACCACTAAAACCGATTGGAGCCACTACAAAATTAAACACTGTGGTGAGCGGTTTTGACGATGCGATGCTTTAATTTCATATTTCCATGTAACGTTTGTATCATTTTCAGCTTTAATGTAACGTTTTATTTAATTGGCATCTTTCGAACTCTGATAGACGATACATGTTACATTTTAAAATGATAATATGCCTTGTTTTTATGATTTGATGGAGTTTAATCATGCTAATCAATGAATTCGCCTATGCATAGGCTTGCCATACGTCCCGGTTTGACCGGGACAGTCCCTGTATTTTGCTCTTGTCCCGGTGTCCCGCCCAGTTTTATCAATGTCTCGGAAACGGCTGTAATATGTAAAAAGTAATGAATTTATGTTTTAAAAAATCTTTTATGAGGACATTAAGAATCTTTGAAATGACTGAGAATTAATGAGGGCAAGAGCATTGACTGTATGTAAATAAACTTCGGCCCTTTGTTGCTCCGACTTCTACGAAAAAGTCAAGCTTAACAAAGATATCTTGAAATAAGTACATTCAAGTTAGAAATATGAGTGGTTTGAAAACAAAGAATAACATTGTTGACTTATTAACTGCTTTTTTAGTTTCACAAAAATGTTTTTTTTTTTTTTGAAACGGTTTTTGTAGTTAGACAAAAAGTTTTAGTTTAAAAAAATAAGACTTAGTAATTAATTGTTAGATTAAGCAATTTTAGGAAGTGTTTTAAACTTTATTTTATTAATAATGATGCCATCCCATATTGATGTGTCCCGGTTTCACTAACCAAAAATATTTCAAGCCTACCTATACATATCCGAAACTGAAACTGTAGAAAGAATACATACATCGTAACGATGTTAAAAATTGGGTTCTATGGGAATGTCGCTATATGAGGCCAAATCGCCAAATTAGCCCTGGATTTGGCCCTTAATAATTTCCTTTTGTTGTCACATATATGGAAGAACCAATAAGAATCATTTTTTTCAGAACAATCTCAGGCCAATCATTTAAAGCAACATATGTTTAACGTGACATATGTTTAACGTGTGCTCTAAGAAAATGCAAGATATATATATATAATCTATAAATCAGTAAATCGTATTACGCAAAATTATGCAAAAGGGAGAGAGAGAGAGAGAGAGAGAGAGAGATAATCCTTCGTAAGCGATGTCACTGTCAGTGAAACATTTTTTTATGATTGGAGAAATACTTTTTCTGTAAATGAGTTTTTCCTTTAGAATTAGTATTTAATGGAAATGTCTATCCAGTTGTTTAATAACAATAGTCTATTTTGTTCGGCCGTGTTGGATTTTCTTTACATTTATTGTAAGCAATTGTGCGTTATGCCCTTTTCAGACGCTCTGTCCTTCTCAAATGTGATGTCCTTCTCATACACCATCCTAATGAAAAAATAAGCCTATTGAATGACACAGTTGCTTTCCTCTATCTCGCAGCATTTAGAAGTCCGAAAAAGAAAGAACACATTTTATAAACACTTACGTCATTATTCACTAATGTTAAATGGTGCATTACCATTTAAGTAATATTGACAAACATGTTTTCTTTTGCATAACTCAGACTTTTCTTTTGCATAACACGCTGCATAAACTCAGAAAAGGCCAAGCAAGAGCCAATTAAAAAACAAAAAGTGTATTTTAAGCAAAGACCAAAGGCGTGTGCTAACCCAGGCAATCATGTGCCAAAATTATTACAAAGCTTCAAAAAATAAACTCTAAATAAATGTAAGCAAACAAATGAAAATAAAGATAAGAATTATAAAAAAATAATAATAAAAATTAAAACAGGAGCATGCTAAAAAACTAATTATAAAAACAAGATTATTACCTACATAGCAAAACAGAGTAAATAAAAAAAAGGAAAAACGAGAGTACAACAAATTGATAAAAACCAAGTTATATTCACTAACTGTGTAGAGTGCAAATAATTAAATACTTAATTATAATTACGTATATAATATATATATATATATACAGGGTGTCTATAAAAGAACTCCGGGGTTTTGAGGCAAAATATTTTAATGAAATAAAAAACATACATACATGTTTTATACATGACTGAAAAGCTTACATTTTCAAGTTTTTTTTAACACTTAGTAAAGTTCTATATGAGCCCCGTTAGTGGCACGGCAGACGTCTAAACGGTATTCTACCTCTTCCCATGTCCTGGCGATCATGTCTGGGGGGACGGTTGCCACACAATTGACTATTCATTCCCTGAGATGTTGAACATCACGAATTTTCTCTGCATACACAAGATTCTTGATATGCCCCCAGAAGAAAAAATCCAACGGAGTCAGATCAGGGCTCCTTGGAGGAAATGAAATAGGTCCCTCCCTTCCGATCCACCTGTTGCCGAGCCGAGCGTCCAATGCCTCACGCACACGTAAACTGAAGTGTGGCGGGGCCCCATCTTGTTGAAAGTAAACTAAACCCTTCTCCGTCTCAATGTCATCTAGCTGAGGAAAAAGATACTCCTCCAACATATCAAAGTAGACATCACCGTTGATATTTCTTTCAATAAAAATAAACGGACCTATGATTCTGTCATGCATAAGCGCACACCAAACATTTACTTTGGGCGTATCGCGTTCTTATTCGACGAACTCATGGGGCGGCTCAGAACCCCAAATTCTGCAATTATGCCGGTTTACGTGACCATTCGTCACTAAAAAGCTTCGTCACTAAAAATTACACTTTTTAAAAAACCATTATTGTCATCAATTTTATCTAGCATTGAAACAGCAAAGTCGTATCTCTAACCTTGTCTGCTGGTTTGATGTGGTGTACAAGTTGAATCTTGTAAGCAGTTAAACGTAGTCTTTTATGAAGTACCTTACCGACAGTTGATCTTGGTAACCCTAGAGTCCCTGTATCTTAGCGAGAGTAGCGTCAAAGCGGTATCATTTTCCTATTGGTGGAAGGTTTGAACCCTCCGCCCGAGGCAGTGCCTTCTTTCGTCCCATAGCTTTAACGTGGAGACGATTAAATGTCATGAAAAAACACGGGAATCCGTAAAATTAAAGGCAAATACATTTTTTAAATTATTTTATTATTGTTCTAAAATGTTTAAAATATAGGAATGTAGCTTGATTTTGGGCTATATGCTCCTATTTATTTAATTATTTCTTTGTTAAAATAAGCATGCTTTCTTAATGCTAATATTCCATGTTGACCCGCTATTTTTGGCCCTAATTGTCATTTTCCCTAATAAATAAATAGCTAGTATCCTAGAGTAATTAAAAAACATCGCTTCAAGATTAAGAAAGTGTTTAAATTTAGTAAAATTAAGTTATTTTAACGAATACTTTGTATCTTCGACTTGGCGTGATTTGCTTATGCTTGGCGACTAGTGGAATGTAAACATATCGGCCGCTTCCACACATTCTTGTCAGTCAGTTACGAATGGATTTTCTTATATATAAGCGGGCTTATTCTGCCGAATTTTAAAATAGGCAGGGTAGTTAGCTGTGTAGGAGGCCAAGTTTTACTGCCCTTCAAAACCAATTATCAATTTCAAAAATGTTTTATAATGTCATCTTCATTTTCCTACTAAATTACTTGAAGTTAGGGAGTTACGAGGGGGGAGAGGGCGCATATGCGGAGCTGAATTCGGCCTCGGAGAAAGTTTTCCGTATTTGCTATTAATTTAATGAATACCTTCATGGGGAAATGTATTTTTTCACATAAGGGGATCATTCATAAATGATGTCACGCTTCGAGGGGGGTGGGTAACAAGAAGTGTGACATCAGGCTTATACAACATAGCGGGACAAAGGGGGGAGGGGGTCAAATATATCAAAAAAAAAAAAAAAAACGCGTGCATTTATGAACGGTCTCTAAGTACATTCTTTCTCCTTAGAACATTTTTTAACATAACTTTTACATAACGAGTTTTATATAAAAATATCACTGATTAAATAATAATTCCAATTTTTTTTTTTTACCAATTCATTATTTTACCATTCATATATTTCTAGCATTACTGCTTTAAATTTTCCTTTAGTTTCCCTAAGAAATAAAAAAAAAAACGAGTAATATTTTAATGATTTATTAATGCAATATTATCAACACACAAAAAAAAAAAAAAAAAAAGCCTTCAGAATTAAAAATCCAAGAAACTATATTGAAAATAATAAATTTATAAATATCATTATTTATTTTTGAATCAATTAAAGAGTAACAATTTCCATGTTCTCATATTTAACATAACGTAATTTAAAGCTGCGAATGATTAAACTATCCTGGACTTGTTGAGACCAAAGATATTTTTAAAAAACGTTTGTGGCTTACGCAAAAAGTAGCTTTTAATTCAAACAGAAATTTTGCTTTCAAGTGGACAAAATTTCCCGTTATCGATTTAGCGGAAATCCTTGAGCGAGTATGAAGCCAACCTTGCACTCGGCGGCAACCCTGTTTTTCGTCCGGAGGCAGTTTTCCCCCGATCTGTCGTTACTCTGAAGACTACGTCTTATAAAGGAACTCTAGGTAACCCCCAACTCCAGGCTGCGTCTTGTCAACGATTTCTTAGGGCTTCGAAGGCATGAAGCTCGGATTCTGTCCACTTTCTCTTGAGACACACTCGACCTACCCGGCGACTTTTGCTTCAAAAGACTTCCTGTTTCCTTAAATGCACTGAACCATTGACGAATGGTTTTGTCAGAAGGCGGGTTAACACCATAGTTACGTCGAAAGTTTCTTTGTACGGTAACTACAGACTTCGTTTCTATGAGCCAAATAACACATTGAGCCTTTTGTTGCGGAGTCGCCACCATTTCAAATTTCACGACGTCATTTCAAGGTCAACGCCCTGCAGCGCCGCCAACAGTTGATTCAAACATTCCCAATTGGTATGAGTAAAACTTTTTGAGCTACTCTTTTCAGAGAAATCGACTAAATTTTGCTATCTTTTATAGTTAGTGAGATATGAATTTTTAAAACCCCGGAGTTCTTTTATAGACACCCTGTATAATGATATGAAGAAATAAAAATAAAACGTTAACAAATAGGCATGCCAACAGTTGACATAAAAAACTGAATAAGTAACAATTAACAAGGCGAAAAACAAATAACAAAGCTTGCATCTTCATCAATGGGAGGAGCAGGAGTTATATAACTACGAAAAGTACTGGCACAGGTTCCTGAGAAATATCAGTATAGCCAGTAAAAAAGTTTATACTTTAGAATACATGAACCTTTTCCACAGGATAATTTAATTTAAACGTCTTAAAGAAATGTTATTAATAATTGAGGGGATAAAAATTAAAGGAATGAAAAGATTCAAAATATACGTATTATCTTCAAATGAGAAGAACTGACACCAATGTTAAGAGTAAATCCAAAAATGACAGTTGAAAATAGATGCAATAGGTGAAATTTCTCCTCCCAGACCTGTAAAGCAATAAGGGTTAGTTATAACTTCAAAAATATGCTCACGACTCCCACAAGCAAGGTGGAAAGATGTTAGAATCAAGAGTCTTTCCGCCCATTTTTTCTTTTGGTCTCTCTCTCTCTGTTTATATATATATATATATATATATATATATACAGACATGCATTGCAACGTATTTCTGATAAATTAATTTTAATGCATTCATGAGTTTCATCTATTTTATCACTTAATATGAAGAAAATTCAAAACGTATTCGGAACTTTCTAATGTTATTCAGTAATTAATAATTAATCAGTTTTAAGAACTGATTAATTCTTTTCTTCTTCTGTTAAACAATTCTTTTGTTTAACAATTTGCAAATCAATTTTGCTTAAAAACATGATTACATAAATAAGTGTGTAAGAGTAATTACATCATTTCCAAGCGAGCCTGCGGCGAAAAAATCCCCATGCTTCGAAAATTAATTTCATTTTATCGCTGCTGACCGAGTAATTAAAATTTGATTTTCTTTTACTGGAAATAAATTTATTTGACAAAACATTACATATTCATGTAAAAACTTTCAGCACAGAAATCTAATGCATTTTACATTGGTTTAACTGATGAATAAAATAGGTTCTTGAAAACAGTGTACTGTATGAAAATGCAGTCAGAATACTCCACGCGAGTAACGGATCTTAATGAGAAATCAGACTTGAAATTGACTTGTTGGATTCGCTGAGACTGTTCTGCGTAGAAAATTAAACAACGGATCTTTTGTTCAAATGTTTTCTAGATTTTTGTCGATTGTCCCTGAAAATGGCTAGGAGTAACTAGCCTGATATTTAGGCATAATGGCTAATCTCGAGAAACTGTGTACTTTTGTATCACTTCAAACTCTCGGGTGTTTGATGAGTGGAGTTTGATCGATTGCGATTTTTACTTTACATTTTAACTTCTTTTTAAATTATTCCATTTTTTTTTTTGTATTTTTCATTGCAACATAGATGAAAAATATTTACAAAGGTTATTGAGGATTGTTTATAGAAATTGTAGTTTTTTTCATCTGGAATTTTTACATGTGTACATTTACTAAATTCATAAAAGGTAATTTTAGGTCTTTGCTGGGATTCCTGTTTTGTTCTGGTCCTTTTAACTGTGGCTTGTTACCTTTTTTCTTCCTGTTTTTCGTATATATCTGCCTTATATATATAAATCAGCGAAGATAATTTTAATTGAACCAATAAACAGACAATGCACTAAATGTATCATTCAATCATATTTAATGTTTGTTTGAATTCTGCTAAATTTTACAGCTACAAACCTATGAAGAACGTCATTGCTAGTATCGTTCGGGTGGGTTTAAGGTTCGTCTTGTTTTCGATACTGGTTTTGTTAAGTTTTATTATATTACACGAATTACAATTAACTTAGAAATGATTCGTCCAAAAAGTGATATGGATATAAAAATATTTCATGTACCCTAAAGGCTTCTCGTTTTGAGAGGAAATAATTTTTTAGAATAAAAATAATATATTTGCTGAAAATTATAAGAGACCATGATTTGTAAAATGATACTTGTGTTGATTAAACATTAAAATTTTTAAATGTGATCGTATTATTAACTTAACTGATTGTTCTCTGATATTTTTATATCACATCTAATAGCTCAGACAATGATATTACGCCTTACAATATGCCTATTGAAAAAGGATAAAATTGTAGATAGGAAACTTTAAAATGGATACACATTTCATGCACATTAACATTTGTCATTGTCCTTGCGAATTCGCTACGGCTTTGTCGTAGCCGTAGCGAACCGTTGCTTACAGCTTCTACGACACGACCCATCGGTTTGTTCTGAACAAACAAACCGATTTCAATGTTTATTGATGCTTAGCATTTCAGTGTACATTATTCTGTTCATATATATTGATACAACATAAGCGTTGTGGATGTTGTAATAATGTGTTTGCGTATAGATCAAATTTCATTTTTTGCATTTATTCTTCCTGACAGAGTACTAATACAATTTCCCTTAACACTTATATAGGGACATCTCTCTTGCTCCTGAGTAATTTAAGTTATTTGGACAAGTAATTAATTAAAGCTTTAGAAATGTGCATTCAGGCATTATACTCAACATACGTGTTTTCTTGCAGTAATTAGAAGCACTTTAGATGAAACTGGAGAAAATATATTACTCGTATGTTATGCTGTCAACGAAACAAAATGCATGATGTACTTTGGTTGGGTTTTAATTTCAAAAATATTGCTATGAGTTTCAAACTAAAAAAAATAAAGTTTTAAAAATGAAGAACCTAAAATAAATAATAATAATTAATGAATAAACTTATATTCGTATCAATGATATTGAAATATATTCCCTTCAAAGATGCTTTATTGAAGGTAATATATACTTATGCAGAAGATCTAGTGTCATTAGTCTTCTAATAATCTAAATAACAAGGACATTTTTTTCCTCATTAATATGCATTAGGGTGGGCCGAAAAAACATTTTTTTTTAATTTCGAAGTTGTAATAGCGAGGAAAACTTGCGAATTATATAGAAAAGAAAAAAGAAAAAAAATTATCAAAATCGGTTGACATCTTCCGGTCGCGCATAGGCCCTAAACTTTGACAAAATATGAAAAAAAAATCATTTTTGCGATATTTTTTAAAAATTTTGAATTGCATGTTTTCGTAATGTAATAGTTTGTAACGTCTTCAAATAGGGCTTAAAAACATTGTGTTTTAATTTGGTTTAGATAAGTTGATATCTTCCGGTCGCGCACAAGCCCCGAAATTAGCCAAAATATTGAAAATTTCACATTTCTACAAGTTTTTTTAACTACCTTTAATATACTTAATTTTAACGTACTAGTTCCAGTATTTTTATTTTTGAACATAAGAAGATTGTATTTCATTATGGTGTGAATTAAGAACTTCCGGTCGCACAATGACCCTAACGCTACACAAGAACAGTACCCCCCCCAAAAAAATAGAGTGATAGGATGGTGATAACTAAAAACGGGCATGGTTCTTTTCGACTTGCTCTATATTTAAAAAGCTTATATATTTTACAATTACACAACCCCTCCCTCTTGGGCATGAAATATTGCACCCCCTCAGTCGTAAATAATGTACTTGAAACTTTACGAAGTGTCTCTTAAATTTCTGCGCCCTCTCCCCCAGTTACAGGATCTGAAAGTCGCTAGTTACACGTCTGACATGCAGAACCAATCATTGCATAAAGTATCACAGTAATGTCAAAAATATCTGTTAAATTTTAAAGAAGAATTATTAATTAATTAATATTGTTCGAAATATAGGCTGTTTAACATCACAATACAAAGAAAATCAAATTTAGTCAAAAAAGCAATTCAGCGCAACAAAAAATTTGTTTTTAAATGAAAAATGTGAGTAATTTGAATAACATTTAACAAAAATCTGACATTCAGATTTAGTTTGCAACCTTGAGCTAGAAATTTTTAATTGATACCTGCCACCATGAGTTTATAGCGTTGATGAGATCAACCATTAAATCAAGTTTTCTATTTTGCTTTTAGTTTCTAATTCAAGATTTAAAAAAAATTATTTTAACTAATATGCTACATATTTACCTCCGTCTCAACTTTTGCACTGGGGTATTGAAATTTTTAGGGAATGGTTTTCAGGTGCTCTCTTAGCTTTTAATCGGTCTTTGTTCTTGGGGCGCCATAGCTTGTGTATGCGGGGGGAAGAGTATGCAATCGCTTTTAGGAGGGTACCCTGTTGATACCAAAATTAAGTCAACTTATAAAAATGATATATCTATTTCAACATTCAACAATTAAATATTTAAAATAATAAAGGAACTTTGTGCACAATTAAACTGTAAAAAGTAATTGCACATAATTAATGCATTTTAACGCTCATTTGTGCTTTAATTTCGTGCAATTACTTTTTACAGTTTAATTAGATGCTTATTATGCATTTAAATTTTTGTATGGTAAATATCAGTGTTAAGCTTCAAGTGAAAAATATTTAAAAAATTAAGATTATTGGAAATACAGGGCATTTAATGTCACAAAAGCAGTCAAAGAAATCTCAAATTTAGTGAAGCAATAAGAGCAACAATAATTTGTTTTCTAAGTTAAAAATTTGAGTACATTTGAAGGAACAGTAAACAAATATCTGGCAGTTTTTTTTTTCTTCATTATTATAAGTTCGTGTGAAAAAATGGTACGGCTATTACATTTAAATACTAATTGTTTATCAAGTACCAAAAATGAGTAAAAATGTAAAATTTTCAATATTTTGCAAATTTTGGGGCTTATGCGTGACCGGAAGATATCAACTGTTCTTGTGTAGCATTGGGGTCATTGCGCGACCGGAAGTTCTTAATTTATTCACACCATAATGAAATACAATCTTCTTATGTTCAAAAATAAAAATGCTGAAACTAGTACGTTAAAATTAAGTATATTAAAGGTAGTTAAAAAAAACTTGTAGAAATGTGAAATTTTCAATATTTTGGCTAATTTTGGGGCTTGTGCGCGACCGGAAGATATCAACTTATCTAAACCAAATTAAAACACATTGTTTTTAAGCTCTATTTGAAGACGTTACAAACTATTACATTACGAAAACATCTAATTCAACATTTTTTTAAAATATCGCAAAAATGGGGTTTTTTTCATACCTTGTCAAACTTTAGGGCCTATGCGCGACCGGAAGATATCAACCGATTTTGATAATTTTTTTTCCTTTTTTTCTTTTTTATATAATTCGCAAGTTTTCCGCGCTATTACAACTTCGAAATTAAAAAAAAGTTTTTTTCGGCCCACCCTAATATGCATGCAACCTGTAATTTGTTATTTTCCAAAATAGGTTACATTTTAAATCTTACGACTTTACCCTTGTGCTGTAAATAACACGGTTTCTCGTAATATATCAATCTGAATCACATGGTTTAGTTTAATGTTGACATAAGGAAGCCAGGAAAGTTAAAGCATAAAAAGTACACGCTATTTTAAATTTTCTTTAAACAGATTTCTTCCCGACACTCCGTACTCCGCTCTTGCCGGAACGCATGTCATGGCAAGATGCCATTCCACTCATACTTTTAATCTAATATATTAAAGACTGGCACCTTACGTGTAGTTTGAGAGAAAAATAAAAATAAGTGACCGTAGCAATATTTTTTTTTCGTGTGACAGCAAATTATTGGCATTTGGCATAACAACTTAAAAAAAGACAGAAAGAAACCATACCTGGTGCATGTACACTAAAGAGTTTTGAAGATAGTAATTATTGCAAAGTTTGTTTGCGATATGAAAGGGAAAAAAAAACATTTTGAAATTTAACTTCATTTTTAGAATACAACAAACTGTTAACATTTCCATAACATCATTTTAAATTGCTAATGATTATGCCATTAATTTAAGTTTTTAACTTTATAGTGTAGTTGTATATTATATATAGTAAAACTCATATTAATATTAACGGACACCGTTCTAAGGCGGAAATCTTTTAATTCACCATCAGGAGATCGTTAAGCCTAAAAAGAAAAAGTCCTTTTTGCGGACACCCCGACAAATAGATTTGTCCCATTGGTGTCCGCAAACAAGCTCTTTTGTAGGCTCAATGATTTGCATCCGGGAATTTAAAGAGTATCCGCTTAAAAGAGGCGTCAGCATTTGAGGGGTATCCGTTCGGAGGAGTTTTATTGTATATAGAATAGACACAAATTTAAATGGAAAAGAAAAAATTGTGCGAATGCAACTATAAATTTACTGAAGTAAAATAAGAAAAAAATGTTATGAAGTGTAAAACAAGCAAAGAACTTAAACAGGTGGACTGTATGAACGTGAACTTGGCAAGCATTACATTGTTCTGAGAAGATTGCAGAAGTAATTCTACTAACTCTCCAAAGAGTCAAGAGAAAAATTTAGATGCTAAGAAGCGGTGAAATTTTAAACAACAGCGTATAGAATACTTACAATTCTTTTTTCGTACATTAATCAAATAGACATACTAGTTCTCCTGGAACCCGAAAAGAAAGAGATCGCAACAAAACTCATACTAAGTATAAAAACACTTATCATAGCCAATAGAGAGACAATCTGTGTCATATCTATAAAATTATTGTTAAATAATCATGCAAAAATCACATATCAGAAGTCAGGCAGGATCATCACCACATGCAGCAAGAACATCGATAATAACTACTAAAATTACATTTTTAAACTATAACATTATTTCATTAATTCCAGATCTTACTTGGTTATAAAAAAAATTCTATACGCATGAGAAAATTAAAATTTTTTCGTTGGTATAATCAAAAAAAAAAAAGAGAAAGAAAGAAAAAAATAACTTCATGCAACTTATGAGTTTTTTCTGTGTATCTAAACATTTTTATAAAAAAATAGTTTTGGGAGAAAATTTTCAGATAAAAGATTTTTTCTTTTTTAAACACATCAAAAGTATCCATTAAGAAGTTCAATTAAATTTATCATTATTGCATGCTTGTGAACTTTAAAGCCTGTGTCTATGCAATATATAAGTTAGTAAAGAAAATGGTTTAAATATATTTTTTAGTTCTCTTTAATCAAAAGTTATTTTTCCCCAGTGTCAACGAATAATTAAAAGGTTTTGTCACTAGCTCACTAAGTGCTTGTAAGTTTTAAATCTTAAAGCATTTTGAATTCATATACGCTTTAATTATTATGTTCCAAGAAAAGGCATTTTTACAAAAAGATTCAAATGAAAAATAAAAGCGTTATTTTTAATACGTTATATATAAGAGTTAAATATATTCAACTCTTATTATACTCAACATGTAAAGTTTTAAAGTATCATTTGGCAGTGATTTGAAAAATGAAATAAAGCAATTCCTGTTTTATACAATTTTAATGTAATGCAAAACAGAATATAATGCGCGGTAAATAGCAACATCATATTTTCTAATTAAATTCATTTTGTTTTGGATTCATTTATTCTACTTTTTTCTGTTATTATTCTTGAATATTTTAACAAAATGTTCACAGAATATTCTAAAAAGTTTTTTGCGTACTTTACTGAGCTTGTTACGTTCTTTCTTGTTAGAATATGTGTGACAGTAAATACATTTTTAAATGTTACGTTTCGTTTTAATTTTATGTTCCGTTTGTCTCCCCCCCCCTCCTTTTTTCCGCGGATTAATTTTTATATTTATTGATACTTTCAAATTAGAGTCAACATTTATGTTTATCAACCCGTAAATTTGTTAAAAGTTTTGTAATCAATGAATAATTCTTAAAACGGTTAAGGAAAAAAAATCATAAATTAAGTACAGAGCAGTATTATTTTTATTAACAAACTTAAAAGTTGCCGTAGCTCTTTCATATTTTTGTTTTTATTTTATCTTTTATTCGAAATATTGATTACTTTCATCTTATATTTCAGTTATATTTAACCTAATTTTATAATTCGAGAAATCAGATAATGTTTATTTTTTACTTGCTAATGTTTTTGTAGGAATATTTTTTCTGCACGTTTCTTAAACATTTAATTTTTTTGTGTACGAATATTGTGCAAAAGAAGAAAAGACAATCAAATTAAGAAACCATTTTACGTCGTAAATATCAACATGAGATTGTAATGAACACTAATGTGCTGCGAAGTCAGCCTTAACTTACGAAACTTACTACAATCAGAATATGTTGTGGCTAAATGAATTTATGAACTTTAGCTCGTAGTGTCAAATGGATAAAATTTGATTTCCTTACTTTGCCTGAACATTATATAATTATTAGCAGTTTTTATTTTCAAATAATCCTTAAAATTGTTTTTGAACAGACTTTAGCTGTCTTTAAATTATCAAATAACAGTTTTAGCTGTCTTTAAATTATTAATTCTTACGAATATAAAAAATAGCATGATAGGAAATTTTGCATTACGAATATGAATTACGTATTTCTGGGAAAGTATTTCCCAATTACCAAATTGTCCCCATAATTTTTAATTTTATCTGGAGAGAGAGATGAAGATACTGGGATGGCAAACTAAATACTATAGTATTTAACGGCGAGGCGGAGGGCTTTGTTGTTTAGGATGCAGGGGTTATTTTTTGTGGTTAAGAATTTAAAGATTTCTTGGCGAGCAAATTGTTATGACAGGGTTGTTTTTTGAGGAGTTCTCCTTTACGTTAGAATAGGTAAAACTTTTTTCAGTTCTCACATGTTTTTACTAACAAGCAGTGCAATCTGAAAATTGAAACTTACCATTATTTTCATTAAAATGTGTACCGATTTTCTGCTATTTGTGTTTAGAAAGGCAAATAGAGCTGTTTCATTAATATTAGTAATTACGTTCACAATTAAATTTTATTGCTTGACTTTAACATTACGTTGATGTTGTAAATTATACTGAATATGAATCTTAACAACATCCGTTAATTCAATGTATTAAGAATGTATGCTAATTATTTTGAAGAATTAGTTTATTCTGAAGTGTGTGATTGACTTTCAACAACACGGGTATTAACACTTAAAAGAAAAATGCATTTTATTCCAGCTTAAATCCATTGTAATAAATCATAAAAATGCAACTCGGAAATTACTTCCTATGGAAACACTTCCAGTCAGCTGAAGGGAAAAGAATAAAAATTTTGAAAGAAAGCTAATCTTAGAATAGCTTATAAAATATGTAAGTGCTTTTACAAGGCTCTTTCAAACCATGCTTTGGGCAAGAAATTTTATCTTTGAGATGCGTTGAAGTTTCACGCAATCTTTATTGCTTTCAACAGCTAATAAAATATTTTAATTATTTGCCAGTTCTATTTAAGCAAGAAATTTGAGGATGACAGCATTTTTTTAGCCAAATTAAGATGTAAACATCATTTCCTTTTGTTGGTTAATTTAGAGTCTGTGTTTTTATGTATCTCGTTAACTAATTCAAGAGTGATTTAGTAGATCTGTTGACAACATGAGTGGTGCCCAATTCGTTTAATTTATGATAAGAATGTAGAAATGGAAGAATATTTGTAACTTGATAAATTGAATCATCTTTGCATTTTTATTGCCGAATTGACGACACATTGAATGTGTTGTATTTAAACCTTATTTACCAAAATGTTGTTAAGAAAGGAATTCTTGTGTAAATAGCGTTAAAGATAGAACATGATTTGAAAAGAGAAATACGATTAAGTTCTGTTCAACTAAAACGGATATGTCTGTTTGTTTTAAATATTCAAAGAATAATGAACACTTAAATAATACGATGAAATAAATATTAAATAATACTTACTTATTTTTCTTTTATGTCTTTATATACTAAATAGATATATTTCTTTTTTATCTATGTGATTATTCTTAAGTAAAACATGTGTATATATTGAGCATATATATTACCACATGCAACATTTATTGTGCTAAAATAAACACAAATAGTCATGATATTTATCAAATATGGTGGTTCTTGATATCTGAAGAACTGTATAATTTTGACCAAAATTTGCCTTTTACTTTTTAAATGATATCAATAAGGAATGGGAAGAGGAAAAATTATTCTTGTGTTTATTGTTAATAGTATAGTTCTTTTTAATTCACATCCAAACTCCGGGGTAACCGAGAATCAATAAGAATGTATTATGTGTAATAACTCAGTCTGTTGCAGTTATATAAAGGTCATACGTTTGACTTCAAAAAACGTTTGTGCTTTTTTGTTTCTTCATTTGCCTTAAACTTAGTCTTGAAAAGAAATTTTAAGAATTATAGTTAAACTTGATAATAACTATTGATTGTTTAGCTGCAGTGAAAAAAAATATATATTTCTTTTTAAATTACTTACCTTTGTTCAAATCACATAAAATCTTAGCTACAATTTAAAATCCCTAATTTATTAATAGTAGTAAAGTCGTTCGCAAATGCACTTGATGTTTTTTCTCATTTCATATATAGTATTTGTTGTTCTCAAATTCTTTTGCTACTCGAAAGGAGCCAAAACGTTTGAGTAAGGACTTTTATATTTGTGTCATTGGGTTACACTGAAAGTCTTTTGGAACTGTTCTAAAAACCATAACAATGAAATTGAACTTTCAAAAATATGCAGAAGTTTACAATGAAAATAACTACTAAGGCTTATAAAATTATTTTTTATCTATTTATTTATTTATTTTATCACTGAGGCATTCGTTTTACTGTCCTCAAAAAACAATTTTGTGCTGAAACTTACGTGACATTAATCATCGTCAAAGAAAAACTAACAATACAACAAATAATTTCGCTTTATAAAACAAATTAAGGCAATCAATTATTGCATGACATTATTCACTTTTAAATCAAAATATAAATTATTAGTATAATTTAATTTGTTTCTATAATACGTTTCTAAACGGTTAAAAATATTTCAGTCTACATTACACTAAAAATACATTTTAAAGATGTCAAATTCTAAGAGTTTGTGGAGAAATACTTTTAAAAGGAATTTTCCTCTTTCAGTCTTAATGTCTTTTTCTCCTTTGCGTTCTTTCTTTCTTCTTTTTTTCTCTTCTTTTAATTTCTTTATTATTACATGTTTTTCAGTCTTAACAGGCATACAAAAAAGACTGACGAATTCCTATTTACAGCACAGCGATCAAATCTAATATCGAAAGACTTACTGGAATTTCTAGAAAGAATGCAATTGGATGCTATTGAGGGATTACTTTGTTGTTGCTACGCTTTGGTAGATGTAGCAACAGATAGATGAATACAAATTACTGCAAGTGACAAACTAAGCGAGTTTGTATGGACAACGATTAAACTGCTTAATGGAACACGAAAGCATCTAAGAAGACAGTAAAATTAATGAATGCTATCAACATTTTGTGAATAGAGAGCATATGTCTTACCATTATCCAATTTACTCACGCTGACTTTATTTTTTGAAGGAAAACTTACAATTGCAATTATGTTTGGTGAAACGAATTTGAATTTCAAGTCTCGTTTAACTGACCGTTTGTTTAGTTTACAAAATGCACTCACCCTGCTTGACTAAAACTGCATTTTATGTTTTCAATGTACAAGAATATTGGATTTAATAGATGTCAAGTTAAGAAATGCTCTTGAATTTTGAAACTTTTATACTTCTTAACTTCTCTATTGGTTTAAAAACTTTTAAATCTTAACATTTATTACCTTTAATGCAGAATTGAGATATTTCACTAACGGCTACATAGATTTTTGACTTCCCTATGACTTGAAATGTTTCGAGATCTCCTATAATTCAAATGTCTTGTATTTTGAGAAATTTTATTTAAAAATGCAAGGAAGAAAAAAACCCCAAGTAAGAAATATTAAACATTACTTGTATATATTGCATTATAATATTTTAATAGATTATAATAGCAATCACAATTTGTAACAGTATTTGTTTATTTTTCCTTGAAATGGAAAATGAATTCAAAAGGTTAAGTTACAATAAATAATTGTTTTTAAAAATACAAGTTTCTACACACTGTTAAAAATTTCCGTAAGAAAATAGTAAAATAACCATTTATTTGATTGTTATTTTACCATATTTAATTACGACAGTTGAATAACCATTAAAAAAATCGTACTCAAACCGCTGATTGCGAAAAAAATCGTTTATTCTCTGTTTATCCTAAAGAACGTTTAACTAGCCGTAATTTTCAAGCACTCAATAAGAATCGAGCGTCCATCTTGGTTGCGAAACCTTACCGGTCGTACGTTGTTTTAAAATAAGAATACGGATTTATCAGTAAAAATCTGCATGTGTTTATAAAAAAAGAAGAAAAAGAAAGTGGCTGAAGCAGTGGTTACTAAATAGAAACACATACACACGTATATCGAAAATTGGAGACATCGGATTCCCGAACTGTTTGCGAATGAGCGAACCCATAATTTGAGCTGCTGAAGCTTGTTTGTATTTTAATTTTTGCAGCAAATAAAATAATTTTCGTCAATATACAGTACGTTTAGACTAAAAATGACTTTGGATCCAATCAAAAACTGAAATATCAATTTTACGGCAGTTTGCCTGCTGGAAAAGAAGATTTATTGATAAATAAACGGGCGCTTCACGTGTTGTCGATGGTCGAATGGCTAGAGAGCAAGGTTGGTATACCGTACACCTCGGGTTCGATTCCTGCAAGCTTCGTTTACGGTTTCTGCGCCTCGAAGATTCTAAGCCTCAAAACGGTAAAAATTTTGTTTTGAAACCATTTTTAAATGGTTATAAAACCGTAAACTTTTGTATTTACGGCTTTTTAACCAAGTTGATTGGAAATGGTTAGGTTCCGTAAAGATAGAAAAATTTTCCAAACCGTAAATTTAACGGTAAATTAGATGGACAGACTGCTACCGGTCATTTAACCGTAATTTCATGATGGAAACAGTGCATATGGCGTTTAATTAAAACAAAATATTCATAATGAGCACTTCTATTCTCATTTGGAGTTAAATAAAACTCTTGCGTTGCATATCAAGAAACAGCTTTTTATTGGTTCGAAAAATAATTGTTTTTAAAAAATTATTTTTTAAAGCAACGAATTACATTACTTTTTGAATAACTCTGTATAAAACATTTCATTACTATGTTTGTAAAAGCCACAACTGATGGCACTAACGTCAGTTTATTTTTTTACAGTTTCATGGTGATTGCAATGCTTGCTTAGTATTAATAAGATGTAAAATGACTCCTCCTGCAAAGAAACCGGGCACTAAACTAAGCATGATTCCAATACCAAATCCATAGTAATAAAAAATGTACCAGATTAAAAGTTTACACATATTTCTAAACTCACTCCCAAATTTTTAGAAAATATAGATTCATATACATATAAGAATGTGGATCTCGTTGAGTATGGTTTCGGTGCTATTATTATCTGGAATCGATTTCTTTTCTTTACTTGAAAAAAGTCCTTTACTTATGGAGCAAAAATATAGCGTATTGGACTAGACAAATCTAGAAAATCGTTATCGTGTCAAGTACGTCAGATTTGAACTGACTTCTCAAATTCCTCAACATTTCCTCTAGTTTTTAAAGTGCAGGCTGTCAGACTTTTGAACACTCTGTATTGAAAATGGTGCTACTGAATACATAAAATAAAGGAGTAGTGCAGAAATGTGTTGGTTGTCAAACTCTTTTACTTGGGAATTTTCTTTAAATTTTAAAATGCTTAAATACTTCTTCAATGTATTTTTAAGAATAAAGTAATAATAAATATATTAATTCCGTATTTATCCTACATAAAACGAACAAGTTATGCACACCTTAAGATAAAGAAGAAATGATTCAAAGATGTATTTGCATGTACAATAAATTAAATAACTTTGATAGAGCATGATCTTAGTATGGCGAACAAGCATACTTTCTACGTTAAGTACATTTCGCCAATTTTGTGCTTTTAGTGTACTCTTTTCCACGCAATCTGAATTTTTTATTTGAAAAGTTATGCATGTATACATATATTACTATATAAGTTAGTGTTTTGTATTCAATGTAGCTTTTTAAAAAGAAGCGTAGAAATATCATTTTCGAAAATGATTTTGGTTTTCATTTTTACAATAACAAAACATTTGTTTGTGCTTTTAAATGTTTTGCAGGTATGAATATAAATGAAGCTTTATTAATTTTTGTTTTAGGTTTAGATTATCAAATGTATATCACTTTTTTCTTTAGGGAAGTTAAAATAAAGCACTAGTTTCATGCAATATACGAGGGTCAGTCTAAAAGTAAAAAACGATTTTTTTCCAGACATGATTATTAAAGATACTGAAATGAAACTCTTTTTACAACATACTTTTTTACATACACACTCACATAGATACTTACCTAGGTTTCTACGCAGTAGGCATTCAGATTGCAACATTTATCATTGAGCTCTAGCTGTTTTTCTATGCATACTCACTCGGCGGAATTTTTTCAGCTTAAGGATTTTTTCAGGCAAAAATCGCTATGATGACGGATTCAAAGAGAAACTTAGATCGAAAACCTGGTGGCAAGTGAGTATGCAGAAGCATAGAAAACTGGTAGAATGCTATTGATAAATGTTTCAATCTAAATGGCGACTGCGTAGAAAAATAGGAAATATATCAAAGTATGTTGTAAAAAATGTTTTATCCCTCTATCTTAAATAAACATGTCCAGGAAAAAACTTCTTTACTGTTAGATTGACCATCGTATATTTTTGAAAAACTCATTAAAATGAGAAGAAGCCGACGGTGCTGAAGTGCGATTAAAATTCAACAAAAAATATCTGACTTTTTTAATCCGTTAGGGAAAAAATGAAAGTATTCGCATGATATTGATCTTCAAACGCTTTAGAAGGCTAATAAAAAGGGAGTCCGACAAATTTCCACTAACTTTGCCGATATTGATCTTCTACTCCGTCAGCTGCGGATGGAAAGATAGTTCTTTTCTCAATAACTTTCATAATTTCGTCAGGTATTTAGAGTGAAAGTTTTTAATTTTTTGTTGATTAAAAAGTGTTCAGATATCGAATAAAAACAAACGCCTGAATTAAATGTTTTGCATGTGTTACCAGATATTAGTGGCAAATAACGGATTTTTCAGAAGTTTTTAAGAGCATAGAAAATATGTTGCTCTTTAAATGAAAATTGTTTCTTTCGGAGCGTTTGTTCTTTTTAGTGTTTCCCAATAAAACGTTTAGTTTTAATCCTTTTTCTACAGTAACATTATTTTTCAGATTCGTGTGCTTTGGAGCCTGATTCTGTAAATATAGCGATACTGTTCGCAACAATAAATCTATCATCAAGGAGAAACAGGGACATGAAACGGACATACTCTACACATCGTACACGTCAAATGATTAAAAAAATGCAGTTTTCTTCAAGAACACTTACCCGTGTAATAGGGGATGTGCGGTCACTCAGACAGCTCAATATATTCCTTTGATATGTGATCGGGGGAATATCCCCTATCAACATATTTTGTCCGATTGAATGGATGCCTCCTCTAGCTTCGGCTTAGTGACCCTGATCAAAGTCCCATCTTATGGAAATGTTTTTGTGACTGCTTCTTGATGAAATTCCATACGTTTGTACGACAGCACTTTGTGAGAACCGACCTCTTCCTTCCGTTTTCATTTTCAGAAAAACATATTACTTCTGATCTCATTATGTAAAAGAGCTGCAGATAATTCTGAATTAACTTGGAAGCAGATTTGGTGTTACGAAAGATTTTATTTGTGAAAGTTTAAATTATTTGGACTGAAATGTAACATTGTAATATGTTTGAACTAAACCCAAAATAGCAATTAGTTCCTTGAAATACTAATCCGTCTTCCCCCAAATAAAAAAAACTAAACACTATACCTTTGAAACTTAATATCATAACTTAATTTTTAAGAGCCTGAAAAATTATTGTTATTACTTTGTAGGATGCAGTTTCAATTAAATGGTTTGTTTTTTAAGTTGGAACAAAATGTGCTCACTGAGACCCTTGTTACGCCCCAATTTTTCAACTCTTCTGTTACGCGCCGGCAAACAGTGCTACTACATGCACCTACAGGAAATGAGAGATGATATGTTCTTCGGGTATTTCAGTTTGCTAGCTCTCACAGATTTCTAAAGTTGATATGACATGTTAGCGACTGGTGGGCACCAATTAATAACAAGACAATTTAAAGGCATTATCGCATTATTCATTTATCCTTGTACAGCGTGAATGCCACCATTGCTGACGCGGAAGCCTAAAACTCAAAACCAAAGATTCGTTTACTGGTATAAGTTTTACTGAAACTATGCATATCATAATTAGTTTTTAAAAATAATTTTAGACTATTATGTGAATTTTTCCACTTTTACTCCGTGAACCTTGAGCTAATTTTGTCAGAGAAATACTTTTTCTCTTTCTTGATGGAAAACAAAATGGTAGAAAATACTAGCTTAACCCATTTTCTGCCAAATGTGCGTAAACACACCTTTTAGTAAATATTTTTTTTAATTAATAGTGTGACATATATTTTTACGAACTGTATTTTTCTGATATTTTCAAAGAGTTTTGAAGACGTCTATAAAATATTTGAAAATCAACTGTTAGATACATTTTCAAATTAGCTTTCGGTAGAGTTCGAAACTGATGCGCTTGTTCAAGCCTTAAAGTTTGGCGACTACTACCGTAGACGATGTAAAAGGCGCAAAAACACACGAATTATTTGCCTCAAATGGCAAGTAGTAAATGTTGGTCGGTAAAGATTGGTTAAACATAGGTGATATTTAAAAAATAAGGATTCAAAAATAATACACAATTTGAGTTTTTATTGTGAAACGAAGACCTAATTTTGCTATATTTTGGTAAAACATACGCAAGTAAACATGAAAATGTAGTAAAATTAAGCAACCTTCCTTGTAGTCAGCAAATTTTTATCATTTATCTATTCATTTATTCTGTACAACATATCTGCTATTGGCTCTACCGCCTACTTCACTACACTGTAAGAAATTCCATCATGAAATTACGGTTAAATAGCCGACAGCAGTCTGTCAATTTAATTAACCGTAAAATTTACGGTTTGGAACCTTTTTGTATCTTTACGGGTTCTAAACCATTTCCAATCAGCTTGGTTAAAAAGCAGTAAATACAAAAGTTTACGATTTCATAACCATTCAGTAGCACATATGATAACATACTGCAGGCTATGGTAATTAACAATATGCGTAGAATCTTCGAGGCGTATAAACCATTCATATCTATCATATTGTGGCGGACGACAAGGTGTTAGGATACGGTGGAGCAGGAGGTCTGCCGGAGACAGGTATAGAACCCCGGACCTCCACGGTGGAAAGCCAGCACTTCCATGATTTGCCAAGAGGTACCCTAATGGATGTCCAAGATTTTGAGAAGTTTTGTTTATTCTGAGAACGATGAACCTGCAATATCAAAAAATAATTAAATGAGATATGTTTCCACAACCATCTTCTCTTCATTTCCCCCTTTCAGATAAAAAAAAAATGAACAGTACAATATCCTGCAATGGGTCAAACTTTTTCGATCCACAACCCAGATGGACCTCCGATTCTTATTAACTATGAGACCTAGGTGGCGCTCGTAAATTACGGTTAAGTAAACGTTCTTTCGGAGAAACAGAGAATAAACGATTTTTTTTCACAATGAGAGGTTTGAGTACCATCTTTTTAATGGTTATTCGACTGTTGTAATTAAATATGGTAAAATAACAATCAAATAAATTGTTATATTACTATTCTTTTACAAAATTTTTTAACAGTCTATTCGACCACGGGAGAGCTATCGAAGACAACATTAGTTAAACCATTTAGTGGGCACCATTAAAGTTAGTATCGAATTCCAAACGTTGAAGCAACTGTTTCCTCGATAGCTGGCATTTTCGGTTTTGTATAATAAATGTTTGGTAAAAGGAGCCAAGAACTTCACTGTTAAAAATTTCCGTAAGAAAATATTTAAATAACCATTTATTTGATTGTTATTTTACCATATTTAATTACAACAGTTGAATAACCATTAAAAAGATGGTACTCAAACCGCTGATTGCGAAAAAATTCGTTATTCTGTTTATCCTAAAGAACGTTTAACTAACCGTAATTTTCAAGCGCTCAATAAGAATCGGGCGTTCATCTTGGTTGCGAAACCTTACCGGTCGTACGTTGTTGTTAAAATATGAGTAAAGTTTTATCAGTTTAAATCTGCATGTGTATATAAAAAAAAAGTGGCTTAAGCAGTGGTTACTAAATAGAATGACATACACACGTAAATCAAAAATTTGAGACATCGGATTCCCGAACTGTTTGTGAATGAGCGAACCCATAATTTGAGCTGTTGAAGCTTGTTTACTTTAATTTTTGCAGCAAATAAAATGATTTTCGTCGATATACAGTAAATTTGGACCAAAAATGACTTTAGATCCAATCAAAAATTGAAATCTCAATTTTAAGGCACTTTGCCTGTTGTAAAAGAAGATTTATTGATAAATAAACGGCCGCTTTACGTGTTGTAGATGGCCGAATGGTTAGAGCGCAAGGTTAGTATACCATATACTCGGGTTCGATTCCAGCACGCTTCATTTACGGTTTCTACGCCTCGAAGATTCTACGCCTCGAAATGGTTCAAAAACGGTAAAAATTCTGTTTTGAAACCATTTTTAAATGGTTATAAAACCGTAAACTTATGTATTTACGGCTTTTTAACCAAGCTGATTGGAAATGGTTAGGTCCCGTAAAGATAGAAAAATGTCCCAAACCGTAAATTTAACCGTGAATTAGATGGACAGACTGCTGCCGGTAACTTAACCGTAATTTCATGATGAAATTTCTAACAGTGTTGGACTTCAAGTTATCCAAACTATGGTACAACTAGGCAATTTCGCTTAACGTTTACTCAAAGGTTCAAGCATTATTGTTAACGTTTCTCATTCTGTTTTAGGCTGCTTCCAGTTTTATAATGAAGAGAATCAAGGACCTCTACAGTCCGATACTTGCCTTCGAGGTTCACAGTGTGAGAAGTGACGGAGCGGTAACCACGTCGGACCATACGACGTCGTCATGAGTCCTACAGCTCCTGCGACCTTCGCCGGCAACAGCATGAATAGGCCACCCCCAAGGGAAGGGTCCCTCTCCCTGGAGGAAAAGAGGTTTCTTGTGGCCGTGGAAAGAGGGGACTTAGCTTCGACGCGAAGGTGAGGTCTTTATTTTAGAGAGCTGTGTGTTTTCAAATGTAGGTTATAGACCACATAAAACGCTCACCGTCATGATCATCAATTAGAGAGTTTCTAAAAATCTTATTATAGACCACCAGCTTCACCTGTGGGTCACGGGTATCCATCATTCCGATAAATTGAAATAAAAATATTGCGTTTCTATGCTTTACGTTTGCATGTGGCGCCTGGGGAAAATTCTCCAAAAAGAATGAAGCATGACTCTTTGCGCTATTTATTATCTGTCAAGCGAAACTTTTGTTTTAGAATTGTTATAGTTTGGTTTTAGCAGATACATGTGAAGAGGACCATAATTTTAAAGTTTAAAGCATTCGTGCACGACACTCTGGGGGTAACACTTGGTGTTCGTTTGTATGTGGGACTCTGGGATAACTGTTCTTCAAAACAATTCAAACATTTACATTTTCCACTGTTTGTTAGCAGTTACGCGAAGCTTTTGTTTAAAATTTTTTTGTTTAATTTTGCAGATACATGTAAAGAGGACAAAAACGTATTTGCAAGTTGTTTATCCTTTCAGTAAAACAGCGCTCCGGTTATCATCTTAACTTTCAGGGGGGATAGTGGACGTGTTCAGGTTGGAACATTTAAGTAGAAAACTAAAGATGTAATAACTTACATTTTCTTCTATGCTTTAGCTAATTTCCTGCAATATCTGAAGGGGAATATGAAACCAAGTGGGAAAATATACGTTTACAAACAACTAACTATAGGTACAGAATTTTAAAAACTGCATATAATTATTTAAACGAATAAATGGCCGAGAAGTTTCGGCTTAACTGAACTCACCTTCGACTTTGTGTACCCAAAATAGTAATTCGGCGTAGTCATAGATGGCGTCATTGCTGCGGCATATTATCTGTTGCAATCAATTTACATAACGTTATCTGGTTCTATTATCTGCAATTTCCTTTCTTAGAGACTTTGCAGTTTCATGTTTTTAAGTATCTGTAATTTTACGTCAGACTCTGGATAAATGATTTCCTGGAGATTTTTATGTATTTTCGGGCATTTTTTTTAACACTGCCAGAAAATTTTCGTAAAACCAAAAAGCACTCCTTCATTGAAAAGTTTTTCGGGTTTGGTAAACTGTTCGCAAACTCGTGAAGGCTCGTAAATTAGAGGTTTGTAAAATCGAGAGCTATCTGCAGTTTGCTGCAAAATAATTGTCTTTTGAATAAGAACCACGACTATTACAGATATACTGTATTGTAATATTTTAAAAAAAAGTTATTCCAGAAAACTTTGCAAAGAGGTATTTAAAAATTAAACCGCCTTCTTTACTCATAAATCTAAAGGCATAAATTAATTTTAGTACTAAGTGATAAGTACAGAAAATTAAGTGAATGCTGATTGGAGTTGGTATGTTTAAAATTTAAACTATATTCAGGATAAACGACGTCTTGAAAAGACTTGAACTTAAGAACATTTTAAAATGAAATATCATATATATATATATATATATATATTGTGGTTTTTAAAATTATATTATGAAATAAAAGTACGTTATTCCTGAAATTAAAATGTATTTGTAAATAATATTAGTCCCCATTAATTTCAAAAAAAAAAAATTATTTGTTAATTGTTAACTTCAATGCACATTACCTAAAATTACCACATTGATACAACTTGCGCTTTTCATTTTAAACACTTTTGTGTTATTTACACTGTCTTACGCACGGACCATTTTTAAGAAATCTAGTATTATTTAAGTTTTATAATTGTTAAAAATGGCAAATAAAATCATGCCACATGTGTAATACTTAAGTGACTATTGAACTAAATTAAATAAAACTATTGTGAAAAAATGAACTTGTTAATGTACTATTTAAAATTTTTATATCACAAAATTGAGAAAATGCATACATAAAAAAATTAAATTGGAATTGTGTATAATGTTTTATATTATTAGATCATCAAATTTGTATGACTTTAATTATTATAAACAAATTATTCAATTAAAAAAAACATTTTCAAACAAATTATCTAATATGCGAACACCGATATGGATTTCTTATTTATTGCAAATTTAGAAATTACTTGCTGCTACTGAAGTAGAGCAAATTAGCATTTAATGTATCAAAGATTGTTAGTGTTTTGAGACTTTGCTTTTTGTTTGCATATGAGAATTAATTATGAAATGTATCATTTATTTTCCTTAAAGTGGTGTTAGCGTACATAAAAAATGTGTTAGTCTTGAAACAAATATGTACTTTAAGTCTTGTTTTAAGAATCAGTTTATGTTAAATGTTGTTTATTAAGATTTGACTAAATGGAGGAAGGTAATGGCAAAAGTGGAATAATTAATATGCTGCATTAAAAAACTATATTACTCTATTACTTAACATACATAACTATAACATTAAAGAAATAGATTAATATATATGAGCAGACAATTGTTTTTAATCAATTACTAAGTTTGTGATGAACAACGAAGTATAATTTTCGCATTAAACATTGCAAACATTTATTGACAAATAATATTGCAAACATTTATTGACAACAAAGAGTTTCTGTTTTACTGTATTCATGCTATTTTGCGAAACAAATTAGCTCTATTAAAAAACGAAATACTTTTTTCCAATCCTTATTTCCATGTATCTAATTACTTGCTGAACGGCAGCCAAATTTCAAACATTGGATTTTAAGATGTCAACAAAACAACAAAGCGCTATACAGATTTGTCACGCAGTTTATTCGTAAATATGAAAACAAATCAGAAAATACTACGAAGGATGTTCGTAATTATCACGTAACAATATTAAGTTCTTTCTATGTTTAAAATGTATTTTTGATTAAAACTAATAAAGGTAAAAAAAACCTGTTCTGTCTGTATCAGTGTCTAGCAAAAAAAGAGAAAAGGATGTTTAGCTTTACAAATACATTTAATTGATTTTTTGTTCGAAGTAGGGTCAGTTGGGGTAATTGTAAACGCTTTTTCAATGTTTTAACTTTTGATCCTTCCCTACCTCGTGAATGAATTCAGAGATAAAACTGTGAGCATTGTAGCCACTACTGTACTTCTTGTGAGTAAATGTGTGCAAAAATTTTGACTTTATGACTATTTGTTAGCAAATGAGCTCGTGTTTACAATTACCCCAGTGTGTTTAAAATTACCCCAGAGATCTGAGGTAATTGTAAACAGTGATTTATTTTCGAATAAGGTTGATGCAAATGGAAAATTGTTTCATACACAGTGTGCTTGAGGGCTTAAGAAGTTCCAGAGCAAAGGCTCTCAATCTGCGGCCAACAGGCCGTCTGTGGTCCGCTGAGTTATGTTATGAGTCGGCTGAGATCATTTAACGAGAAATATCTTGCAAAAAATAAAGTAATGCGATAAATTTATGTAAAATTTGTCCCGCAGTGGATCAGTCGGTTAAGCTTGGATCCCACAAAACACCGAAAGTGAAGCACAACTGGCCGGGGTCAACGCTTGGGAGGGTGGCCACCTCCCGCGACTGATTATTCTGAGACCGAGTGCGCTAAAGGGAGCTGTGCACGTAAAATACATCGTCGCTTCAAATGCAAACCAAGTTAGAAATAATTTCCGCTGAGGGACCAACCTAGATGACGATCTCTCATCTGGGAGCTGGTTCAAAATCATTAAGCCCTCTGAGCCAAGTGTACTTCACTCTAGCGGAGCTCATTAATAATCAGTAGGAGTTTACTTAATTCATGGTTTCCTTGTAAGGGGGGGGGGGCTGGATTTCTACGTGGCATTAGCAACAACAACAACAGTTATGTAAAATAGACACAAAAGTGTAATTTGCATCAAAATATAATACTTATTGTCCCCCCAGACTATTGGAAATAGGATAAATTTAAGTGTTTACAATTACCCCAGAGTACGAAATATATGGTGTAATTGTAAACACCTGACTTGCACATGAAAAATAACAGGGAGAATGAAATTCATGACTAAATACTTTTAGTAACATTCCATATGACAAATAAAAATGGTTGAAACCACTTACATCGCTTTTGCAGATGAGCTGGAGACGAAAATATAAGATCATTAAATTTTGTTAAGCAACTTTTTTCACTGTGTCATTTTCAAACAATGGTGACGCCTTCACAAATGTTTCGAAACTTACAAAACTCTTTCAGTGTCTTCCCTATGTTGCCAATTCATCACACACCAGCAGTTAAGTTTTCAAAACCACCACAAGTGTAGTTATGAAGCTTGTTTACAATTACCCCAACTGACCCTAACTTTTCAAGCGTCTGACATTTGCAGAAGACTTTCATATTGCTCATAATAAAAAGTAAATCGTTCACATTTCAGTAATGATAAATGGATCTTCGTTTTCACACTGACTGCATATTCTGCCTGAATTAATTTTGTTCTTAATGTTTACGTTCATTTTCTTATTTTAGCTTATAAGAATAAAGCTATCATTTATCATGTTCTATCTTTTTCTCCATTCGTTGATAAGAATATTGAATAAAAACCGATTTTTTCTCATATCAGGAAGTGCAAAGTCATTTACACTTTATTATACAATTTAGGATCACTTTAAATTGTTTTTGATAACCTATGACTTTAATTGTAAAAGATCTTCACTGATGAATCATTTGAAAAATAATGACTTATTTCACTCTTTACATATATATATTACATACACTGCTCGACATTGAAAATGCAACACCAAGAAGGAGTAGTCATAAATTTATGCAAATTTTAGAGTAGACGCACGTCACTGAGTTATGCGAATGATGTGAAATGTGTAGCTCTCCGACTCACGTGAAGTAAGATATAAGGGAGGGAACTTGCAGAATGGGCAATATTTGTGTCGTTATTTCTGCTAGACGAAATATCGAAGAAATTTTGTTTTTGTCTCGGAGGATACGTGTAATAGGAGATAATGCCAGGCCGCCGTCAACGAAGACACTTATAGCAGATAGACGATTTTACAAAGGGTATGGTGATCGGACTGAGAAGGGGGGGTTGGTCCTTACGTCAAATCGCAGCTGATACCCACATGGATGCGAGCACGGTGCATCGGCTGTGGCGAACATGGTTGGAACAAGGAAATGTGGCAAGATTGAGGGGTGCAGGCGCAGCCAGAGTGAGGTTAGCACGCGTGGATAGACGCATCCGCCGACAAGCTGTTGCGGACCCGCAAGTCAGTTGTACCTCGATTCTGCAGCATGTGTAAGGATGTTCCCGTGTCGACCAGAACCATTTCCCGTCGATTGGTTGCAAGTGGCCTGCAGTCACGGCCTCCGCTAAGTAGACTGCCATTGACCCCACAGCATAGACGCCATAGTTTGGAATGGTGCCGGACTAGAGCGACGTGGATAACAGAATGGCAAAACGTCGTGTTCTCAGATGAGTCACGCTTCTGTTTATCCAGTGACAGTCGCCGCATACGTGTGTGGCGTCGACGTGGAGACAGAGCTAATCCGGCAGTACCTGTTGAACGCCCCACCGCCCGACAACGTGGTATAATGGTTTGGGACGCTATTGCGTATAATTCCATATCACCTCTAGTTCGTATTCAGGGCACTATGACGGCCCAAACGGTACTTGGATAATGTACTGCGGCAGGTGGCATTCCCCTACCTTCAGGGGCTGCACAATGCATTTTTTCAGCAGGATGACGCCCGACCACACAGTGCTCACATCTGCCAACATGCTCTCCAAGGTATACAGATGCTTCCCTGGCCACCTTACTCTCCTGATCTGTCACCAATCGAACATGTGTGGGATGTGATTGGACGCCGTTTGCAGACTTTGCCCCTGCCTCGTTCAGAAGACGAACTGTGGCAAATGGTTGAAAGGGAATAGAGAGCCATCCCTCAGGACACCATCCGCACTCTTATTGACTCTATGCGTAGACGTGTTTCTTCGTGCATCTCTGTCCGCGGTGGTCCTTCATCCTATTGAGCGACGCCGTTCTCGCTCTGTATTCTGACTATCATTTTGAAATAAAGATCACATATTGTTCCTTGCTGTCTCTGTCTTTTTTCCAAATTTCATCACTTTCTGAACACTCCTTCTTGGTGTTGCATTTTCAATGTCGAGCAGTGTATAAAAAAGTAGCCCGGATATTCGGGAGTGTACTTTATATATAATACGCATAAAATGATTTTTTTCAACTAAAACAATATATCTCTAATTATTGCAAAAAAATTAGCTTTATTACGCCAAAATAGCAAACAAATGTCAGTTAATAATATAAAATAGGTTTCGAATTGTGCTAGTTTCAGTTGTGCTTTACTTTCGGTGCTTTGTGGGATCCGAGCTTAACCAATTGATCTACTGTATGACATAATTTACATAAATTTAAGGTATTATTTGATTTATTGCAAGTTATTTCTCGTTAAATGATCTCAGCGGACTCAAAAAAAAAAAAAAAACTCAGCGGACCACATGCGACCCGTTGGCCGCAGCTTGATAACCATTACTCCGGAACTTCTTCAGCTTTCAAGCAGACTGTGTATGAATTTGCATCAATCTATTCTATTTGCTTCTATCAATCTTATTGGAAAATAAATCCCTGTTTACATTTACCCCAGATGGTCTGGGATAAATGTAAACAGGAGGTAATTCGCGAACAAAGGGTTATAAAGTCAAAATTTGTGTACACATTTACTCACAAGAAGTCAGTAGTGGCTACAATGCTCACCATTTTATCTCTCAATTTATTGAAAAAGTAGGGAATGATCAGAAATTAAAACATTGAAAAAGCGTTTACAATTACCCCAAATGACCCTACTACCATTGCACATATTGTCCATTTGTTTTTTTTACAAGAAAATATTCACTATAAATTATTATTGATTTGATACCGTTGTACTTTTTATTTTCCTTATCTGTCGAGCATATAATGCTACACTGAATCGAATTTCTTTGAGTTATTTTTTATGACTAAGTATTTTGATTTGGTTCATCAAAATGTACTTAGTGATAAGTCAACATACTTAATAAAATATTAATGAGACTAATACCACCTTTCTTCGTGTAGTCAAATGATATTAAATAGTATGCTAGTAAAACTATTTTTAGTTAATAAAGAAACTTCCGACAAATGTCTTAAAAGCGTATATGGGTTTTCAAATGAACGTCTGATTTAAATACTATTCATTTTAAATAACAACTGAGATTATGTGAAATATAAATACAATTTATTTTGTCTAAATAATTATCTACTTATTTATTTTATTTATGATATTTATTTATTTACTTACTTATTTATTTATTTTTGCATTGAGAATAGAAAATTGTCGGCCAAACCTCTTCAGCAAGTACCATTTCACTTTGTTCATTTACCGTTTTATACAGACGTGATATTTTTTTCCTGCCACATCCAAATGGCGACCCTGCTGTCCTATCCATTTTAACAAAAGAAGCAAGACTTTACGAGCTAGATATCCCTTGTGAATTTTAGTTATTTATTTATTTACCTTCAGTGGCTGAAAAATATAGAGGCAATGCGCCTAAAAAGATTTTGTCACACAGCTCAAAAGAAAGACGCGGAAAAACGATAGATTGAAAATAGAATAGAATTTCAGGACTGATTTAGGCTTACCCGACCAGAGGGAGATTTGGGTATGAAGTGATTTTCACTTTTCAATTCTTCGAAATGTACAGAATGCGCATCCTTAATTTATATGTTGCAAAATACCAGTAATCTTAAAATGCTCACCCCATTCATATTTTTGTTATGTTGTTGTTTATTTTGTAGTAAAATACCCCGGCGGAAACTGAAATTCCAGCACCAAGAAGCAAATATGATAGATAATCACTATTTAGGAGACGTGTCTGCATATTTGAAAGGTGACATCAGTTCACACTTCACGCTAGACTAACAGCAGTGGCACTAGTAGAGAAACTACGAACAGTTGAATACGTTTCGATTTAAACGCACAATGTACACCCCGTAATCAACATTTATCTTTCGTATAAGCGTTGTGAACTAGAATAAGGTAAATCATGTATTTTAAAGAGACAAAGAAGACAGTATCAATAGCGTACTGATTTTGAAAAGGGCTGTGGAGAATTAATACGAGAAAGTGGACTTTTCGAGATATTGCAAAAAGATTTACCTGCTATGCATGATTGTTGGCACTAATGTTTTTGATAAATACTGTCAAGAATGTCTGGGTATGAGGATTCGCTTCAGACATGGGGCTATATTCGTAGCAGTGCTATTGCAGTTCCGCATATGCAGCAAAATTTTCTGTTGCATGTACAGTGATGCAAGTAATTGAATACATGATAGTAGTAGTTTACAATATGATCATTTATCCCAAATGAATTGTCTCTAACTGAGTGTGACTGAATCTGCAAAGTCCAGAGGGTTTTTGGATGTCCTTAAAAACTTTTGTTCGAGCTTCCTTGCAGTGCACACGTAATCCACTCTTATGCTGCATCATAAAATTTGTGAAATTTACATATGCTCATGAATTATTGAAACTTTACCTAGCAAACCTTTTATAATAAGTAACATAAATATATTTGATGTTATACTGCCAGATTTCAGAACTAAGAAATAAATAAATAAAACAAATGCATCTTTTTTTTTCTTATCTTATCATTTTATCTTTACTATTTTTATCAGGCATTTGCAAGAGAAATATTGTGAAGTAGTGACAAAACGTATAATGAAATTATAAATGAAATAACAATCTTACGTGTCTAATAATATTCAAGCAATCAGCGAATATGATAATTGTTGAAAGAAAAAAAAAAGGTAGTTTATAAACACAGATTGTGTGCTTATCTAACCATATTTATTTAAATATTATAAAAAATAAATTAAGTATTAGTAAGATAAAAAATAATTACATATGAAACGATTTATGGATAGTTATAAAACAAAATATCACTTATTAAAATGCATTGAAATGGATAAACTACTTGGAATTGAACGCCTAGATAGTAAATTCGAAATTGTTATACGTCTGAGAAATATGTTACTCAAAAAACTTCACACACACGATGCTTCGTTTATTACACAGCTAAATCTTTAGACAATCAGCTAAAAAGCATTCCGTAGTTTTGCTGAGCAAAGTAACAATGTGGCATCATTGATCTATTAAGATCATGCCCTTACTTGCCCTATATTTATCACTGTTATACTCGACTGCCTTATTTATTGCTAAGAAATTAGGTGCTGAGATAGTCTACTGAATAAAGCACATATATATATATATTTTGCCTCAGTTAGGAAATTCGTTTTGCTTGTCAGAGCAAGTTACTTTTTTTTTCCGTCCAAAAATGGTTATTGGTAACTCTGTGCTTTCAGTTGTTTTGTGCCGTCGCGATAAGGTACTGAAGAAAATCTAGTTCAAATAGTTTTGAATGATGAGTATGGGATCATTTGTTTGTTACGAATGTTTTATGCGTAGAAGCTACTCTCAGAAAATTGTATTTTACGATTTTACTGTCAAAACTACGTATAAATTACTTTCTAGAATTTGTGCTTAATACACTCTCCACATCAAATAATAAAAAAAGTGACTTATTTATTTTTTTACATTTCCAGTTATTTTCCAAACATTGCTTATCTATGTTTTGTGCACTGCTTTCAAAATTTAATGCGCAGTCGCAGTTAACATAGCTTGCTATGCTCTAAATCAGTAGTCTCCAAACATTGACCCGGGGGCTACAGCCGAATCCATCAGAAGCAAAGAATAATAATAACTCGGTTTTCTATACTTGGAAGTTTTGGATTTGTTTACTTGGAGTATTGGCAAGTTTGGAGACATTTGCTTTAAATAGTAAAAGTAAATAATTAAAAAATAATAAAGCTTGAGCTTTCTTGCATTAATGGTTTTAAGGTTTTTAGTTCTTTGTTACACTTAAAAATGGTCCGACAGGGAGGAAGGAGGATTAGGGGCAATCATAACGCATGCATGTCGGGACTGAGAAAAATAGATAAATAAACTTAAAAAATTAAAATATCTAAACTATTTACGTTTTTTATACAACTAGATTTGACTTTTGGATAAAATTGCCGATATTAACCAATTCTTTGAAATAAAATACATAGTTACCGTTCTTAGAATATAGATAATCAAATTCTAGTGAAATTAATTGCGCTTCGCTATAAATGAGTTGAACTTCTCGGTATCAGGTATGCCTAATTTTTCGGAGTTTTCTAATGATCATTTTGTTCGTCAGAGTTCGATTGAAATATTTCTGAAGTTTTATAGTAAGAAAAAAAGCGAATACTGGGGTTCAATCCATTTTGAAAATTTCATTTGATTCATCGTGCTGTAACCTTTTTAAACTATAAACTTTTGCTTTTATTTTAGTAATTTTCTATTTGAAACTTACAAAAACATGGTCGAATGGTATAAAATGAATATCATTTACCATGCTTAGCAAGCGCATGCATAATCTTTTTTTTTTTTTTTTTTGTTTTTATTAATACTCAGCCTTTACACAAATCACAGCGTACACCGCTAGAAATAGGTAGGAGAATGTGGGGCAAAGTAAACGGTAAAGATGAATTACATTTTTCAAAACGAACAATTTGGGAATTTATTTTTAAAATAGCAGTACATAAAGATAGAACATCGAAGTAATATTTTTCATTTTAAGCAGTAAATTTGTACGTTAAAATAAAAGTAAAAATTATCCCTTTAAGCCATGTATGGGGCAAAATGAAAATCTGAAGCATTTTCTTAATGATATAAATTTATATGAGATAATTAACCCTTTGTATTCGTATGTCACCTTATGGTAGCCCAAATAACATGTAATGATTCATATTTACAAATACAGAGGGTTAAGAATACGTTTTATTAAACATGAATAACTAAATGAATGAATCTCTGATAAAACGAGCGAAAGAATAAATAAATTAAGCAAAAAATAATAATAATGAATGATTAATTAAATGAACGAATGAAAAATCTACTTAATTAATAAGCAAAAAATTGAATTAATAATTGACTGAATAAATTAACGACAAATTTAGTTAGAAGAAAATAAAATAAAAAACTTTTTCACTTTGCCCCACATGCACTTGAGAAATTGTACTTAATATTTGGAATAAAATCCAGCCTAACACAAAATAAATTAACACTGCTATGGATATTAGTAGGTCTTAATGATCATTTAGAATATAAATCACAGGAATATTATCATTATATAATAGCAAAAAATATTTTTTACTTAGCACAAAATATTCTTACGTGAGCATCCAATTTTAAAAATGGCTTCTAAAAAACACATAACTTGTTTTTTAGAGTTAACTACTTTTTGACGGGAATCAACTACATGTTTTGCAGCATAGTTGAAATGCTATTAAATAGGAGGCTCTGCCGACAGATTAAACTTTTTGACCATTTCATTTGCCCCACATTATCCTACTTAAATAAAGACAATTTACTCACTTTTGACTATTTTCCAACTTAGATCAGAGCTCCGAGTAAAGAAATCGCAATTTGAAAAAAAAAAAAAAAACTTATTATATTATGCATGTATATTATTTGTATTTGTTGTCTCATGCACTCGTTTTGTAAACAACTAATAAATTAACTAATTAACAAACAAACAAATAAACAAAAGGTTTAAAAAAAGTATTATCGAGTTCCCATTTTTAATTGTCCCTTAACACAGTTGTAGCAATGAATAATTGTAAGCACTTGGGACTAATTTGGAACAATCCCTTCTGATCCATCTCCCTTCGAAGAACGGTTGATATACAACTAAATAAATTGCGATACCATTTTGAATTTTCTAGATATTTAACTTGTTGTTTTAAGTTCCCATTCTGACGCTGTAAAAAATCAATTTTGCTTTTTTTCTCGGAGGCGCAGTCAAACATTAATTCCTTTAAATGTTCATAATTTATCTTGCATTCAAACTTCCATACGACGGTTTTCCTCTATATGGTAAATTTTTCTGTAAATTTTGTGATATTTCGTGTAAAACTCTGCGTGCTATACGCTAAAAAAACTCGAGGGAGAAATTGGTGTTTTGAAAATAAATGCTCAAAACTGCGTGAATATGCATGCTCTTTTTACGAAAATGTGGAGAATAATTATATATAGCAAACACACTACTTTGTGAAATGCGCAGCCTATTTGTAGTTTTCTGTGAAAGAATTATAAAAAATATGCTCTTTAAGCTGTTGCGGGTCCCATAAATGTGCACGTGATCAAATTTTTGCTGGAAAGTGTGAGCTAAAGCACGACCTTTGATCTTTATATAACAGATAAAATGAAAAACTTTTTCACTTTGCCCCACATGCACTTGAGAAATTGTACTTAATATTTGGAATAAAATCCAGCCTAACACAAAATAAATTAACAGAAGTTACAGAGCAGTACGCCATGTATTATATTTCTCTAGAAATCCGAGAAAGGTCCAACATTGAAAGTGTCCGGTACCATTTAATATATTTCAAACAATAAACATAATAAATAGATCACCATATTCTTTATTAAAATTGACTATATTACTTTCAATAGTGTTTTTATTCTGGAAACCCTTAACTAAATCTGTAAATTAGCGCATCAAAGGTACATTCTTACTTGTTGGGGGGAAAATAGACTCTGCTGGTCTTTGACTAATCAAGATACTATTCTTTCACCCATATGTGTCCTTATGATATTTATCTTATTTACTTTACGATGATAAATTTTATGCTGAAACGGCCAGCTCAACAAGAATCTATAACGCAAATGTACGTTAGCCAGAAAAATGGTATTACCCCAAAGCAGTATCATCCATCAGATAGAAAGACTGTTACTCAATGTTGTTAGTTGTTTTTGATATGATGCTTTCATGCGCGATATTGCTGCCTTGAGTATCGTTGATATTTTATGGTAACAGTTTAATCCGCGTATTGTTCTAAAATGTTTCATCTTATAATGAAACCAATGCCTCTAACGCCTGCACAAAACTTAATATAATTGCATTGATTTAAAAAGGGATTTTTTTTAGTGTAATATTTGATACTTCATTTTCTTGGAATATGTCATGCAAAAAAAAAAAAAAAAAAAGAAGAAGAAAACAACGGACAATTTTTTGGTTGAAAACTAGCAAAATTGTGTGTTTCTAAAACAAACTGAATCATTTTCACTTTTAAGAAATGCTTTGAAACAAAAATAATTGTCATTCTGAAGTATTTTTTTTTATTTCTTTATTCTAACTACTACTAAATGCTGATCACTACGAGCGGTATAACAGTTTAATACTTATTTTTATTAAAACATTACATTTTCTTCAATGAATTTTATGTACGTAACATTGTACAAAAAATAACTTTCTTGATAAACAAAACGCCTTCCATTTTTACTGTCAACATATTAAAACCTTCGATAAAACAACGTAATCAGTTTTAAAAAAGCATAGCAACAGCTGCGAACAGCGGATAATTCTTCTGCAACAACTCTCAAACATAAAATCCCACTTATGTTAATTGACTATCGGTAAAAAATGTTTTAATGTACACTTTAAAAAAAAAAAAAATGCGAATTTTGTCCACCTCTCATCCAGCTAGAACTAACGAGTCAAATTCAGGTTTTCGTCAAAGCTATTTTTCTGTGGCATTGAATGAATAAATGTTAGTACCAATGTGAGGAAGAAAGTACCACAGGCCCTTAAGGCTATCTTCTGAGAAGTATTTAGATAATAACAAATATAAAACACAATTAGGGGAGACTACGTTTAAATGAATATCGATATACCGTATATATGCGAATCTAATGAGCATCCCCATTTCAAAACTTCAAAAAATATTGTTTGTCGGCGAATAATTTTGGTTGACGTCATCGGCGAACTGCTGACCAGTTTTGCACTAGAATCTAATGCGCACCCCAATTTTGAATACTACATTTGGCCAAAAACGATGCGAATTAGATTCGCATAAATGCGATAAACTATCTAGAGATTAGGTATTTTATGATCCTACTTCTTTTATAAAAATCTCGACAAGTTCATTTATGAAAAAAATGAAATTTTTTTAAATAAAAAACTAACTTAATCATTGAATGTATATGCCATATGAGTTATGTCATGCTTCACAAAACTATATTTTTGCCATTTAAGTGATGAGAAAGAAAATATGCCATTTATCTAAGTCTGAAACTATTCTTTTTTTTTTTGTAGGTAAAAATATGTATTGCTACTTTTTCTTCGATACCATAAGTCTTTAAGGGTTATGCGTTTAATAGTCTTAATATTAGTGCGTTTGATTGTCTTAAGATCGCTCCATACACTTATTTCCACGGTTTCCTCGCAGATCTATAAGCGTCAACAAACAATTTTATGAACTAATTTTCACACAATTTATGCTCCCCAATCTTTAAAGCATTGTCAATTACAAAAAATCATACTCCACATGTTATTTTCTGACATCTGACGTAAAATATTAAAAAATAGTTACATTTATTTATTCTGGGGAGTTCTAGTAACGTTTTTGAGTTTTTAAGAGGTGCTTTTTTTTGGGGGGGGGGGGGAGACATTTGCAAGATTTTGTGGATAATGACGTTAGCCCCTGATAATTAGGAGAGTTTAATGCCGAGCCTTTTTTCAAAAAATAAAGTCATGTTTTCGTTGAGAAATGTCTCCCACACAATGTTTTTAATGGGAAAGAGTACAGCATATTTTGATGATTAATTAGTTTAACTCTTTACGTTTCATTTTGAATAGCAATAAAGAAGCCAAAAAATTGTGACTGTTCACTCAACAAGTTATTCTGTAAAAATATTATTTGTTTTGACAGCAAAAAAATATTAACATTTGCTCCTTAAAATATATCATCTGTAAAATATCTTAACAACCTTTTTAATAATTCAATCATCATCCATTTCATTCTGTTTGGCATATCATTCTGTACAATTTGAAGAAAGTAGAAAAAACGTTTAAACAAATTGATATCTGAAAAAATGAATAAAAAATAGTCCCCGAAAGAATACCAAATTCTAAAACACTTTTGTAATTTGTCTCGAAGATTAATGTGTTAAAAATAAAATAATGGAATTTTTAGGATGCTCTATCTTTTATTCTGAGATAAAAGATATGAAAGGAATGCTCTTCAATCAATATATGAGGAGAAAAATACTCTCTCTACTCTCATCATTTATAAAGAAACTCCTTTTCGAAATCCAAGCAGTCGTAATTCAAAGTTTTCACATTGCGAGAAGTACTTGAAACACACCAAGCTTCAACTTGTGAACTTTATTATTTTTATTTAAGGTACTTAACAAAAGAACTCAGGCTCTTCAGAATTACTGTATGCTCGACTAAGACTCGCATTTGTAACTCTTGCTATATTTCTAGTCCTTTCCTTAACAGGTTTTCGGTTTTCCTTGCGTTATAAAATCAAATTCACTGAAATATATTGTTATGATCTTATTTTTATTTATTTTCCCTTTTTGAAAAGTATTGCTATTACTGTTTAGCATATATTTTATTTAGTAACAAACTTAGTGTTTTACAATTTAAGTAAACATTTTTTATATATTTTTTTTATTTTTACATTTCACTGTCAATTACGTTTTTGAAAATATGCTTTCGTAATATCTTATTTTTTAATTCAATCTATTTGACTATTAGAGCATTTTTAAGACCCTTTCAATAACATAATCACATTCAGGTTGTGATTACACTTTTTTTTTTACATCAGTTCGTCACGCGCCTTCATAAGGCTGTTCAAAAAAAAAAAAAAAAGAAAACTCAGCGGACCGCATTAAGTTTCCATGCAGACTATGCCACGGTTTTTTGCTTACACCAATGTCATGAGAAAATAAATTCAGGTTTCCATTTACCCCTTTCACTGGGGCAAATAAGATGGGGTAAATGTAAACATAAATTCGTTCGTTAACAAATTTTATGAAGTCAAAAATTTTTCAGTCATTCACAAAGAGTGTATTGGCTAAAATTAACAAAATTTTAACTCTCAATTCAATGATAGGAAAAGATCTAAAGCTAGAGCATTGAAATTTTGATTCCAACTACCGTCATAGCTATATACCTATAATGACCTAAGCTGTCAGGACTACTATTGTCTGGCTTTAGCTATAGTCTCAATTTTAAATTTGTTTAAGAATAAAAAATACTTTTTAAGAGTTCTGAAATTTTAAATCACGTGTTTTAGTTCGATTTTTCAGTGTTTTGTTTGCTTCAAAACAAATTTATCAAAAATCATCCATTACATTAAATTTTATTCATATTGTCTACACTGGACGAAAAATAAAGACAAATTATTTAAAAATTCCATTTGCATTATAATGTATTAATTTCGTTTTCTCAATACATACTCTTTTAAAAAAATGAACGCATGTATAATTCTTTATCTATGCAGCGCATTTTGTAATCACGATCTCGATATTTTATGATACAGATCTTCTATAGTAAAATGACGATTTTTTTAAAGAAAATCTGAAATACTGACACTCATACTTCATTTAAGAATGTTATTATTTTCAACACATTATACGTGGTTTCAAAGCGATTTCCCCTCACGTTCTAGGAAATAATTCGGAAATTGGAGTATTTCTTTTTTCTGCTTTATTAGTATTAGCGTGCTAAGTTGAAGCTAATCATTACATAAAATGCCTGCAATCGGAAATTACATTGATGGAAATATCATTTGACACGAGAAATTCCGTGCTTTCAGCATCATGTGTCACCTGAAAGCTACGTCACGCTGCAATACAATAAGTAAATTACTATAAAGTTGGTGATACACAATTTGAATAGCATCGGAGAAGCTTCATTCCCCCCCGCTGAATGTTGTTCAATAATGTGCAGAAATTCAGGATGGAACATATATCCAATGCTTATAATGACTCCTGAAAGCACTCAGGAAAGCGAATGAAACTTATTGAACGAATGAGTCGAAAACCATACCACTGCTTTTGTTTTCATTTACCCAGAAGTTTTTTACATACGTGTTTTGTTATTTAAATTGAAATGTAATGGGTAAAAAGGGGGAAACATTAGGTTTTAAAATCAGCATAGCAAGTAAGCAAAGTGGGAATTGAAATAATTGAAATAGTAATATATATATAGAGAGAGAGAGAGAAAGAGAGAGGTAGTTAAGCTCTGTTTAATCCTTTTTCCATTGCTTTTTACCAATATATTTTTTGTGGTCGTCGGGAACACTATGGGTGCTTTTTCTAAATTCTATTTCATTGATCATTATTCAATTGAAATGTAATGGGTAAAAAGGGGGAAACATTGGGTTTAAAAATCAGTATAGCAAGTAAACAAAGTGGGTATTGAAATAATTGAAATAGTAATATATATATATATATATATATATATATATATATATAAAAAATATGTATATATATATATATAGAGAGAGGGGTTAGTAAGGCTCTGTTTAATCCTTTTTCCATTGCTTTTTACCAAGATATTTTTTGTGGTCGTCGGGAACACTATGGATGCTTTTTCTAAATTATATTTCATTGATTTGCTTGACTTTTTGGCGTTTTAACGCTTCAATTTTTGCACTCTACCAAAAACAACCCTCGCACGGTTTGCGGATAGTGAGTTACTCTGAAAACTAGGCTATTGCAGTCCATTCATTTCTTTTTTTTAATGTATTTATCTCTATATAAATGTTTTTTGTTCCACTTATTAGATTGGTGTTACATTTTATTTCGTTGTTACGTTTTTCACATTTACATTACAAAGTTTTACCTTTTCAATTTGCTATATATATATATGTTACGGCCAAATCCCGAATTCGGCCACTTCGCGAATTGGCCGGCCAGATCGCCAAAGTTGGAAGAAAAAATCATTGGCACGTATTATTGGCTCTGTATAACCATAACTTCATTCATTAAAAATTACTAGCTGCGGTACCCGCAGCTAACTGCGGTGGGATGTGGCCCTTTGAGACAAAGTAAAAAATTAAGTCTTTTAAATTTTAATTTAAAAACTTGTCTGTTTTTTTATATTTTTAAATTAGAAGATTTATATGTTTAAATTAAAAAAGAAAACAAAAGGGGCGATATTAGCAAATTAACTTTTTAATAAAACAAATATTTAAAAAATGATTCCACCGTACCACCCCGGTATGTAAAAAAACATACCGCTACAAATTTTTTTTCTGTAAAGTAAAAGTTATTAGAAATACAAAAGATATTAAAAAAGTAGTAAATGGTCAACATAAAGAATTTACCTATTTTCCTTCAATTAAAAAATGAATTATAAATCAAAGTAATCACTTATTACAACAAGCTGAACTTTTGTGACATTTCGAATTACATAAAAGTTTGCTGCTTCTGCATTTACAGCGGTTTGTTGCACACTTAGTCGAACAATTGCATCTCGTGTATGATACACATCGCGTTTTGGCCGGAGCATCGTGGCCACTTCCCGAAATGGCCGGCCAAAGTAGAATATTTACTGATCGTTTCAATTACATCGCACTTTGGCCATACCTCTCGGCCAAAGAGCAGAATGGCCGGCCAATTCGCGAAGTGGCCGGACTTCGGGCTTTGGCCGAAACATATATATATATATATATACACCGTCAGACATGTTTTTCTTTTTTTCTGAAATGTCTATGCCAGTCGCCTAAAGTTGTTCATTTTGATCATGTGTAAAGTGTAAGTTCAGAAGGATGAAAATAGCTCTGACACGAGACGTAATTTCCAATGTTACGATGATTAATGGGATGGATTTTAATTAAGTAATATATTTAATAAATTACCAACTGGTATAAACATTACTAAGTCAACGTTAAATAGCCTTACATAGAATATGTTATGATTGTAAGTTGCTCAGCACCTCGTTTTTTTAGCCAAGCATTGCGTAGTCAAATTAAATTATTTTTCATCCTACTTTATTTATGCTGACTTTTAAACTGAGAGCTCTAAAAATCTTACTAAAAATGAGGAATTACTGTATTTTTTAAACGCAAGTTTATTGCATTGGTTTTGTTTCTTCTTCACTTGAAGTATCGATTCCCACACATAATTTTCTTATAACGCATGCTATAAACAATAGTAAAGGACAACGTGTTTCAATAGATTGAATATAGAAGCTCCATATACAACTCACATTCCTTTTTTTCTTACACATTTTTACAATCTGTGTGAAGTTACCATGTCTAACTCTTACCGAAAAGTTTTCTTTTTGAATCAAAACACTATTAGAAAATATATTGATATATCATGCAATACAACGTAAGATATAAATTTAGTGATAAATTTCAGTAAAGACTAGTGTGATAACGCTACAAATAAGCTCTCAGATTTCATGTACAATGTATCCATGAACTGTCCGAGCAGTGCCTGAGTTTCATTTTTTGTGATTTGAAATACAAAAAACTCTGTAGTGAATTTACTTCTTTTAATCTTAATTTAATACTAATCGATGGTTAAACGTACTAATCCTTACAGAGAAGGAAATTACCCAGCTTCAACTATTGTATTGCACGATAGATTTCGTGCTTTAGTATGTTAGTGCCGCAAAAAATTTGTCGCTTTAGTTATTTTGTAAGTCATACGAATACTGTTCTTTGCGCTGCAAGACATTTCTAGTTAGACTTACTTATAAAACGTCTAATATTGGATGAAACTGAGTGCTGTTTTTTTTTTTTTTCTTTTTTGTTTCTGTTAGTTATTTGACGCAAAGAGAAAAGTAAAGATGTACGTAAAAAACGAAAGATTTTGAGCAATGGTTTAAGTATAGTGGTAGTACTAATGTAAAATATAGATTAGTATTTAATTAAATTTCCATAAATACATAGCATTGTGAAAATAATTGAATTAAAAATATCTTATTACTTATTAATCCATTGCTGAAAGAAAGACATCATTAAGTTTTGTGAAAAAATACATAATTCAAAATTAAAAAATAAAAATTATTTATCCATAAATTTTTACTTTCTTAAAAATTCATTTGTAATTCTAGATTAATTTATTTATATTTAAAATTTGAGCACATATTATGATTCAAACAAAAAAATAGAAAAAAAACTGAATTGGCCATGATTTGTAAAATTGATTATAGATTGATCAATCAGAATATAATTAAATACTACAACCTGTAGATCCACGAATCATGAATTAATTAATCATCATGATTTGAAGAATATTCATCGGTGACTATTGATTAAAATTCAACTTTAACTTCATCGGTTCTTCCTCCTTGAATTGGATTGTCGTTCAAGCGTAAATAAAGGTTTCGATTAGTAACGGTATTTCGAGAACATTGTGACTTCAAAAATGTTAAATGGGAATACTCGTTAATTGTTTCTCCCTTTTTGTTGTGATCCGATCAGCAGATTTGAATTGGAAGCAGGATGTACTTAATAATATTTGAAACAGATACTTGGGACGAAACATTTGTAGTTTATAGTATTTTCATCCTCATCAACATCGGCAAGGAAGTTCATCAATGCTTTTCGAAATTGGATTCCAATATCTGTCTTGATGTTATACAGACTGACGATATCAAGATTTGGCTAAAAAAAGTTCATTATTCATCTCTAATATCAGCTTTGATTACAAAGTATGGATGATATCGAAATTAGGGAAAGTTCATTGATACTTCTTGAAGTGAATTCTCCGACAATACCTTCGATGCATCACTAATTATGCTAATCACATACTTAAAATTGAAACATCTGAATACCAAATAAACATATGAAAAAAAATTGGAAATACTGCTATAAACGCTTGACAGAATAAAAAAAAATGGTTTCCCCAGACAAGGAGACATAAAAAATTGCCCCTCGCTGGGGAACCGTGGTTACTAGCGTCGTTCACAAGTGATATCCGATTACCAACTGACGAAAAGTGCACATGGCAAGGCATTCCACGACAGGAAGTCTACGCCATAGAATATAGTACTTATAAAAAATTGCAGTCATTTGAATTTTTCTGGCCAAAAGATTTAAAACAAATCGTTAATGAAAATTGTAGGTGTTTTGAAATATATGTCATGCAAAAATTAATCCCGTAATTTAATGAAAATTATAAATATGATCCCATGTGAAAAAAATGGCATGACGCGCAAACCTACATTAAAAGTGAGTGACAAGTTCAGTCACGGAGAAACAGTCAAGCCACAGTTAAGCGTTCAAAATGAAATTAATATTATTCAAGGCTTGAATGAGGCGAATTTTGAATAACCGATAATTTATTATTTTAATGATTAAATGTAACAAAAGAAAAATAAATTGAACTTTTGTTACACAATGGGACTTTTTAAAGTGAGCTAGAGGTCACCTAGCAGTTGAAATTCGACCGTAATTCATTTATGTTTTTACGTTTAGCCGCCTCGAACGTTTAAGGAACTTTTAGATATTTTAGTTTTTTTGTTTGAAAAACAGTATGTTTTATTCAAGTATTTCAATTAACGATAATCTCTCATTTTTTCTTAGAATTTTAAATAGTACAAAATATTATTGAGCATTTTACAAATGTTGTAAATTGGTAGATGTAAATAATAGTATGAAAGTATGAAGAATAAAGTCTTCTAAATAAAGGAGTCGAATCTACATCAAAATCAGGAAAGAAAAAAAAAACTATGTCCAAAATGTTTTTATTGATAACACTAAAACCCGTCAATAGCAACTAAACAAAACAAATGTAAGAAAATCGGTAGACAAGCAGTAGAGAAAACTTTATTTAATTGATTTGTCTTTGCCTATTTATATATAGATGTTTTTTCTAAACCACGCTGGGTATCAGCATTTGTCAGAGCCAACACTGAGACATCTCACAAAACAAGACTCATGTTATTTAGTTCTTTTTCCAAATTTTCATTCTTGTCACTTAACCTTTTTGATTCTACGTAAAGCCTCCTACGTTATTTTCTTTTTTTTATTGTTTCTATGTCGAGTTTTGTAAGAACTGTAAGATAAAAAAATGCTATTACACAGGCCTTCATGAGAAAAAAATATTACTAATTAAAACCGTAGGCATGTCTCATTGTCGTAAAAATTAATTTTACCTTTCCTAGAATGTTTTATTGAATTTAATTAAACTCGTTATTTTAGTACAAGGAATTTTTAAAAGACTTCTTAGTACTTAATTCGCGATCAGTGGTCTAAATCATCTTGATATGGTTTTGATATATATGCGCATAATAAACATTAAAAGGAAACAAGAAAAATGTTGATGGACTTTCTCAAAAGTGCTTTTTTTTTTTACTCTGAGGTAGGCGTTTTGATCAGGATAAAACTTTTCCATACCAGACCTGTAAAACCTGTACAGAGTATATTAGATGGTGCACCACCGAGAGATAAATAAAAAGTTCTGCTTATCGATTGTTTGGAGAGAACAAATTGATATTTCCACCTGGTTAGAATTTGTTTATTAAAATAGCAAAAATATAGTGTTTATTTTAATACAGATTTAAATGGTGTCACGTATGTTTCAGTTAAATATTCAAATCTTAGAAAATCATTTTATTGTTCATAATATTTACGCGACTCGAAAATCTAAGAAAGTGATACCAAAGCAAAATTAAATTAATCTTTCTCAAGTTTTCCTACTCATTGATTTTATTGCTACTTAGAATAAGTAGAGTAAAACGAAAATAAATAAGACATGTATACATTGTTAACTTGAATAATTAAGATTTTTAACTGATAATATACATGACTTTTACTAATAATATACATAACTTCAAAATTTACTCTAAACCTTTTACATCATTCTGATACTATAAAACACATAAGGCTAAAACACAGAATAAATCCTTGCTAAAAACAAAACTGAAAATTATATCGTTCCACTACAACACGATAAATCTTATTCTTTTCAACATGAAGCTAGTTCTAATGCGTCAGAATAAAATGAATATATCATTTATTTTAGCTATCTGTGATACAATGTTAGAATACATCTAGAGTGGCAGGAAGTATTTGTAAGCATCGAAGAGAAAGGAAACTTGCGATTGCGACACTTTTGCATTTGATAATGACATACCATTAGATTTCCCTACATTAGTTTCCCATGCTACTCTTAGAATTGCAAATAGATTGTCGTCTAATTCGGAATATATTCGGAAATTGAGTTTCTTCTTTTGTGCACTAACATGACTAGTTCCTTTGCTTGTGTACAAACAAAATTAAACAAGTCTGATATTTACTTACTTAGGCATATGTATTCTTTAATTATACACTACTAATTGTTATTAACTATACACTATATAATTATTATTAAATTTACACTAGTATTAATGATGTCATTAGACCATATATACGTATTGCTTTTCATTACAATGATGGAAACAACACCCTAAGCATTTTATCCTTCCTTTAGGTCCCTTAGCGCAAATTAAATGAAAGTTAGAAAACTAATAATTATTTTTATATATTTACGAATTACCCATTGGTATAATTTGGGTAGTTCTACTATTACACTTTCTTCCGTAAATTTTGGTAAATATCATTTTACATTGTGTGATTAAAAAAACGTTTTTTTTTCCTTTTGAAAAGTTTTGGTCATTAAATTAGACTGCAGGAATATGCTTGACGATTAATTGCTTAAAAATAAATACATGTTTATTTGTTTAACGTGTAGTATCTTAACCATTAAACCTATTTTCCAAAAAACCTTAAATTGTCAGCATATAGTTCGTTCTAATTTAATTAGCGTAAACTAATGCTGCTCCATAACACTTAGAAACGAAGTAGGCGTTTGAAAGCAGCGCTTTTCTTGCTCTAAAAAGGTTATTAATGATTCTTAGGCATCGAACAACATATTTAGGTTTCAGAAGAAGTATGTTGACAATTGCCTGATTTTACTAATGCATTTACTATTCCATTGCCTTTTACATAACATTCAGGGTCAATGACTACCATGCTTCCATTTCTCAAACTCAATGTGGGTGTCCTTGAGATTTGTATATTTACTAATATAAGATTTTTTAAACCCAATTTAAAATTTATCAACTGATATGAAATAACTATTGTTTAACATTTATTGAAGTTCGCAGTGATTTTCTATTTCGTAAAATCAAGCAAATGTGTTATTGCAAACGTAAATCTATTATTTCAAATATAAGATATAACTAACTATTTAAGTTTGAAAATTTTCTTTAATGTGAGGTAGTATTTATGAACAATACATTTATTAAATCATTAAACGATAAATAAAAAATTTATGTGATTCAAAGCAGCTTAAAGAAAGACGAGTAGTTAATACACACACACATATATATATATATATATATATATTATAAAAATAATATATATATATATATATTTACTGATGTTTTATAACATGCTTGATTGTAATTATTGAAACAAATTTACAATAATGAACTTATGATTTTACTACTTACTTTAAATATAAGAAGTTTATAATTTTGTTTTTTTTTTCTTTATTTTATGTATTTCTTCTTTAATTTTCGCACATATTTATTCATTTTTAGTGCTTAAATAAAGTCATTACGTTACGAGAAAATGTTTTACGTCCAATAATTGTAAAAGTTGTTCCATTTTTATAACCCATCAATTTTTGAAGAACAAAAAGTTCATAAAGACAAAGGCATCAGTTATACTTCGAATTCTATCATTGATTTCCGGGAAAAAATGAAGACTGATAAAAGTTGTTTATTTTCATTTCAACATTTCTGTGGAAAATTCTCGTGCATTTCACTTACAGTGTAGTGTGCCTTTGGCCTGCTGAAAAAAGCCTTATTCTGAGGAAAACTTGCCACGATTAATGATTTCTACGAAGTTCCAAAAAAAGAATGGAAAGTAATGATTCAAGAAATTCGAAGAAAGCTATTTTTTAACTAGAAAGCATTATGCATACGAATACTATGCGAAATCCTTTAGTTAGGAGAACAATGTTTATTTTTAAAATTACAATTATGTGCTGCGAAGCTCTTTTGAAAATTAACATTTTGTATAATTGCAGTGTTTTATACCATAATAATAATAATAATTAGCGTTAACAGAACATAAAAAAATTTCACATTTAAATATTCCAAGTAAATAGTCTCAAATGATATTTTAAGTACGAGAAAAATATACCACTGCTCTTTATAATGGATGTTTCCCAGTTCCGAGATTTCTACTTCCGCAACATCAGTCCCGCTTCCGCGAAAAGGGACGCCTATTCGTAACACTTCCCGTCTCCATCCATTTCCTGCAAAATGTGCAATCAATACATCAATTGATTGCATACCCCTTTAAAAATATTTATTCGGTATGTCTTCAGTTTGCGGTTATTCGATCTCGGTTATAACGACATTCGTTGGTTTGCGGCATTTATCACTTTAAAACATAGGTGAAGTTATAAAATACGATTTTGAATATTCTCCAAAAGATTTTTACTGAGGGAATTTTACATATGAGGTCGTTCCTTATGAATAATACGAAACCACGTATATGAAATGTTTATTTCAATTTATGCCTATAAATTATTCGCCGGTAGGGTGGCGTAGTGGTAAGGCGCAGGCCTCGTGCATCCAAATGAGCAGTATTAAACCTGGCCAAGTCGGTTCATTTTCAAGATGCAGAAAATCAACAGTGCCCTTGTCGTATGATTATGTGGCATGTTAAAAATCCCTTGAGTATCGGTTGGCGTGGATAGTCTCGTCTAAATTAAAATCCTAGTGCATTTTCTATCAATTAAAGCTCATGTGCCGCCATCTAGGGGGAAACTTAGTGTCAAGAAGTTGCGGCAATGGTACCACATTCATTGTGGTGCCGCTGAAAGAGTTGGTACCAATCTCTGGGAACGCACTCTGCAATAGTTCAGAACCAATACTATGCAGGCCATTTGAAATAATAATAATAATGCCTATGAATTATGAATTTAAACGAATTTCCGTCATGCCTAATCCGTGTTAATTCACATGTCAATAACAAATGTATTATAATATATATACATAAAAACGTACAGTGTAAAACGTGTTAAACACTTGTCAAATTTCAGTTCAAATCAGCATTACTCCACATTTTGTGAATGTATGTGATAAATCTGGCAAAAAATTTTACCGATGTTTTGATCAGAATTGAAGTTCGATAAAATTTGAGATCCTTTCCTGTTTTTCAATAGCATTTTTGACTTCGCTTGCCATCTAAATTGAGTGATGCTCTATCCGCCAGAAAATCGCCATATTCTGCTTCTTTTTTCAGTAATTTTATTTTTTTTATTAGGAAATAATAGAAAAGGGGTATTGTTTTGTCAGTCTCATTTTAAAAAAAAGGGGAGGGAAGAGTACCGGCATACCTGCTCTGCCTTACCTGCGCGTTTTGTTCTCCGAAACGGGAATTTTCGCGCCACTGGAACTAGCTCCTTTATTAGTGCATATTTTTTGTTTATTGACGTTTTATTTAATTTTTCCTTTGTAAATTCTAAAACATTCTCACAAAAGTTAAATTAAATTTACAAATAGATACAAGACGCTTATGGGGAAAGTAAAAATGATTTTTTTTGGCCTTAATATTAACGTAAGTTATGCTCATCATATAATAATATTTCTTTTCTTGAAATAAATGCCACTGACAACATTTGTTTTCTTACTTATGAATTAACTAAAATATACTATAATTTTCTAAACAAGATAAATCATTACTTTTCTCTATTATTTTCATCCTTGCAAAATGAAAATCTGATGCAGAAAATTAGTAGAACAATTATGGGTATCATACAATAATGATGAAATACAATGCCAAATGAAAGAAATTTAAATCATCTGAAGAAATATTATACCTCAACTCATTTAATACGATTCAAGATGCGTCTTATGTGAATGTGAACAAGTTTATTTTATAAAGAAAATCATAACTAATGCAAAGATAATACTAAATAGTTTTAAATGCTTAAAATGTAAAATGTATTTTAAATAATTCAAATCAGAATCAATAAACGCATAAAATTTAGCATAATTGACAGCTCCATTTGAAACGATAAATCATTCATATTAGGCAACGAAAAATAATAATAAAAAGTATAATATTATTCCTTTCAAGAACTAAATTGGTTAGTAAATAAAATCTGTACCTGAGAGCCATAGTATCTTAAGTTCATTTTTCGATTTTTTGCGAGTTTACACTTAATGGATACACGGGCGTATCGACGACAAAGCCACTAGCTATATGTGGGTTCCGAACTTTTAAAGCTCCCTACGGACCACTTTGTTCTAAGGTTCGCACGGAAAAGTTTAGTTTTATAGTACTAAAAAGGTTTATTTTTAAAATTCATCGCAAAACTCGAAAAATGGACTTACGATCCTATGCCTCTCAGGTACAGAGATATAGTTAATAATAATTTAAACTAAACCAAACATTGTTTGGTCTTCTAGCCATTATGATTTTAAAGAGGGAATATGACTTAATGCCGTTGTTACTGACTAACATGATTCTTATGTAATCTTTGATTAAAATGTATTAATGCGAGTGCTAAACAATTAGTTAAAACTGTGCAATAAGCAAGATTTTGAATTAAATGTCCCTTTCATGTGCAATTAATTTTAATGTAGAAACTGAATTATATTCATTAAATTATAAAGATTGGTATATCACTTAAAATTAATAACATTGAATTTTTCGTGAAAGACGGGATATTATACATTAATTTTACTCAGTAAATATTTTGTACACTGGTGGAAATTTCATCATGAAATTACGGTTAAATATCTGGCAGCAGTCTGTCCATCTAATTCGCCGTTAAATTTACGGTTTGGGACATTTTTCTATCTTTACGGGACCTAACCATTTCCAATCAGCTTGGTTAAAAAGCCGTAAATACATAAGTTTACGGTTTTATAACCATTTAAAAATGGTTTCAAAACAGAATTTTTACCGTTTTTGAACCATTTCGAGGCGTAGAATCTTCGAGGCGTAGAAACCGTAAATGAAGCGTGCTGGAATCAAACCCGAGTATATGGTATACTAACCTTGCGCTCTAACCATTCGGCCATCTACAACACGTAAAGCGGCCGTTTATTTATCAATAAATCTTCTTTTACAACAGGCAAAGTGCCTTAAAATTGAGATTTCAGTTTTTGATTGGATCCAAAGTCATTATTGATCCAAATTTACTGTATATTGGCGAAAATCATTTCATTTGCTGCAAAAATTAAAATACAAACAAGCTTCAGCAGCTCGAATTATGGGTTCGCTCATTCGCAAACAGTTCCGGAATCCGATGTCTTCAATTTTTGATTTACCTGTGTATGTGTTTCTATTTAGTAACAACTGCTTAAGCCACTTTTTTTTCCTTCTTTTTTATATACACATGCAAATTGATTTGAACTGATAAATCTTTATTCATTTTTTAACAACAACGTACAACCGGTAAGGTTCCACAACCAAGATGGACACCCGATTCTTATTGCCTACGAGACCTAGTGGCGCTTATAAATTACGGTTAGTTAAACGTTCTTTAGAATAAACAGAATAAACGATTTTTTTCACGATCAGCGGTTTGAGTATCATCTTTTTAATGGTTATTTAACTGTTGTAATTTAATATGGTAAAATACCAATGAAATAAATGGTTATATTATTGTTTTCTTACGGACATACTAAAAGTGTATCAAAACTGACTTTCCAGCGCTTCATATATTATTTGCTACACATAAAGTAGTAATAAATCATTATAGGAGATTGTACGTGGTAATAAATTATAAAAGTAGATTTTACATTGGTAAAACTTCGAGAGTTTGAGTGAATACAATTTTGATGTTAAGTAGGTAACTCGCTTAAATAATTAAATTCAAACTTTGTGCTTTGCAGTACTGAATCTATTTGCATCAGTTGGTTCAGTACTGAAAACTTCAGCATGATTGCTGACAGTTGCGTTTTATAGGACAAATAATTCATATTAGATAACATTAACAAAGTTCGCTAAGCTAAAAAAAATGAAATAAGATATTAATAATGAAAAAAATAATAATGCTTTCAAGAATTTAATTGGTTAGTAATATATGAATATATATATATATATATATATATATATATATATATATATAGGGGAGACTAGGTACGGTTGAAACTATTTAGCTTATATCGTCCATAGAATAGCCGCTAATAAACTTAGCGATGAAGGGGTTATGATAAATACAAGAGCGCGATTCTGTCTAATAATGGGCAGAATAGTGTGATTTTGCGATGTTTCATTTTTAGTATAAGATGAAATTTTTAAAAAAATCATTGTTTTAATCGTCCCCATACCATAGGCGGTTGAAACCGATTGGGGTCAGCTGAAACATATGCCAAAAATACGAAATTTTATATTTTAACATGTTTTATTTATTGTTTATATCTTTAAAACTATTAAACAACCAAAAAAATCAAATAAAGGAACATTTTCAAAAACAAAAAGTGAACAAAAACTTAACTCATGGCACTTCGACTAGAAAAATAATTGGAAAATGAACTAAAATGAAATATCTAATTATAAGTTTTGGTTTTCGAATCAATCAGAGTCAATTGTGACAAACATAACTAAAACCACCTTCTGTGCACTCTTCATGAGCTCACAGTTTGCAATTTATGCACTGTTTCCATTTTCTCCAGGTCTGCTCTCTGAATACTGCTACATACAAACAAGGCAAAAGCACTTCTCTTCCTTTGATGATGATTCCTGCTGGGGGTACTTTCTATTTGTGGTTTATCTTTTACCGTTACCCCCATCGAACCTTTTTTAAGCTGCTTAGCTTTCGCACGCTTTAATTTGTCTTCATGCATCATTCTTATCTCTTCCTTCTCGGGTGTATCTGTGTAAATTGTCGACTACCTGGTTTTCCGACCTCTCTTTGCTTTCCTTGGGCTTTGAATAAGCATAAATTAATCTGCCCTCTCAAAGTCTTTCCTATACGAACCCTCGGCATCTAGAAAACGCAACATTTAAATAAATATATTGTTTCAACCGTACCCACATAAAATGGTTCAACCGACCCCATCCCTACCATTCAGTACAAAACCAATTTTATGAATGGTTACAATAATTTTACATCAAAACTAATGACGGTACCATATTCAACAAGCTTCACTTCAAATGAAAAAAAGTGCTCAATACTCTTAATTTAATAAAAGCCATACTATTTACGAAAATCTTTGAACAAAAATACTTACTTTTGCTTATCAAAACAGAATAGGGCCTCTTATAAAAAACTTTTTTAACTGAGATCGACGCAACAATGAACCTCGTGTTCAGACTTGCTTTCGGGCTCGTTCATCTTGCTTCCTGTTTCAACCGTCCTTTGTTTCAATATATATATATATATATATATATATATATATATATATATATATATATATAAGATATTTGATAATAATTTCAACTAAACGTCTATAACAAGCAGAAAGTATTGGGACGAATTTAACTCATCAGACCTTCATACACGAATTTGTAATTTTATTAGCGGTATCGATGTGTTACAAAAAGAATCGTTTTACAGCGAATAACGAGCAAAATACTTTGCATTGTGATATTTGGTGAAACATATTGAACTCGCCACGTAGTCAACTGTCCTAATTGCCAGGGGCAAACGTCATTATCCACAAAATTTTGCAAATGTCTTCTCAAAAAAAAAAAAAAAAAATCGCCTCTTCAAAACTCAAAAAAGTTACTAGAACTCCCCAGAATAAATAAATGTATAACTATTTTTTAATATTTTACGTCAGATGTCAAAAAATAACATGTGGCGTATGATTTTTTGTTATTACCAATGCTTTGAAGATTGGAGAGCATAAATTGTGTGAAAATTTGTTCATAACAGTTGTTTGTTGACGCTTATAGATCTGCGAGGAAACCGTGGAAATAAGTGTATGGAGTGATCTTAGGACAATCAAACGCAGTAGTATTAAGACTATTAAACGCATAACCATTAAAGGCTTATGGTATCGAAGAAAAAGTAGCAATACATATTTTTACCTACAAAAAAAAAAAGAATATTTTCAGACTTAGATAAATGGCATATTTTATTTCTCATCGCTTAAATGGCAAAAATATATTTTTGTGAAGCATGACATAACTCATATGACATATACATTAGATGATTAAGTTAGTTTTTTATTAAAAAAAATGGCATTTTTTTCATAAATTAACTTGTCGACATTTTTATGGCGCAAGAACAAAAGAAGTAGGATCATAAAATACTTAATCTCTAGACAGTTTATATCGATAATGATGTTCAGCATTGATTTTGTTTAATAACCAGATTCATCTATAATCTATCGGTTTAGTAACTTAGATGACATTAAAACACAAATACGGGTTGACGGTTAGCGTAATTTTAACAATGGTTTATTTATTTTATTTATTCATTTATTTTTTGTTTTTAACATTTAAAAAAACTTTTTTTTAAATGTTCCGCTGGTGATGTTTATTACAAAATAGTTTATAGTTTCATTTATGCTTTCAAAATACCACATAAGAATAATAATATATTTAAAAACTATTACTACTCGACATGTCAATTCAGACACACACCTGCTTTTCTACTTATTAAAAATGGTTTGAATGTTATATAAATGAATAATTTCAAATTATTTTGCAATATATTTTTCTCAACATATGTATGCTGCGATTTCTTTTTTTTTTCTGAAAAATAATAATGGTTTAGATTAAAATGTTAATAAACATTTATAGTAATATTTAAACGGTCGGACTTTATTATAAAGAGATTAATGAAGAAGATGAGTGAAACGATTATTTGGTAGCATATTACTAAGAATGTTTTTGGACAACGAAAAATCTGTCGATTTTCATGTAATCGCCCCTACTAGTCATTCTTCTCTGTAAATTTATTTTAGTCTCCACGTAACACCCAAAAAAAAAGACATGTATTTCAATTTCGGCTTGAAAAATTTCCATTTTATACAGCACATCATACTTTTTAAAATAACCAGCGTGTTTTGTAGATCATTACAAATTCCGTTTTGGTCTCCCCATCCCCATTGAAGAAACAATGTCTATATTTGGTTTTGCTTCTATAAATGCCCCAGAGAAAGATTTCCATTATAATTAATTGACTAATAGACATTACCACAGCAGAATATGTTTTGTATTACAACTCCCATTAGACTTACTCGCTACTGAAGCATTTATCAGGGGCTTCAGATTAATCAGAGATATCCTCATACAAAGTCATACCCTGTTTCCAATCATAAAAAGTCTTTTCGGCTTTCTCAGATATCAATTTCTTTCTGTTTCACCTTGTTTTATTTCATTGGGTTGTAGAACACCTGATTTCTTTCCATTTGGCTGTACTTCTTTCTGTAGAATGTATTTTTAAAGCACTTTTACAAAGTTATCTTGCGAAAAGATTTTTGAAATATTAACATATGTCATATAGCCACGATGATTTAGTGGTTAGCGTGCCTCGCTAGCAAGTTGAAAACTCTGGCTCAATCAGGAGCATTTACAATAAAGTGAGAGACAGGTCAATTTATTCAATCGCTGTTATAAGTTCTGAGAGGAACATGATCGCAATATTTTTACTGTTTAAGATAGAGGTTTTCTTCCGCTGATTACAGCGTGACGTTCAACTAGCTTCTATTTTCAAAGTATTTAGTATATGAGATAATTGAGTCAAAAAAAATCTGTCAAAATCTGTCATATATATACATATGTTAAGTTTTGAATGATATGTTCGAACATAAGTGAAAATAATTGCACTAATATGTATCGCCCATATGATAAAAACCAAAATAAGTTGTTTCTCAAATGTCTACGTAAAATGACGCAGGGATTCGAATGCTTTCCGATCATGCAACGCGTTACTTGATGCTTTTTGCTGGCTTACAATTATCTCTAGCCACAATATCTTGCATTTTATGTCACTTTATGCTCTAAAATCATAGGTGGCGGTCAACTTATATGTTCATATCTTCATTTTACTACATTTTGGAGTAGCATACACAAGCAATAACCTAAATATAGTAAAGTTAAGCAATTATTCAATTTTACCAAAGCAATCAATAGTGAAGAAATTCAATTATTAAGCAATTAAATCATGAGAGGGTTATTCGAGAAAGATAAATCTTGGAGTCGTTATTGTACTGAAACAGTGATATGTTAAACTTCTTATCCAATTGGTACAAGTTTTTATTTTATGCCTAGTAAGATAACAAGTTATTACTTCAGACAATATTTAAATACACAAGTTATTTTAACCTCTTCAATGTAACATTATATTGGAAAAGCGAAGTTCTACTGCCTTGGAGCAGTTGGAGCACTAAAATACAAAAAAAAAAAAAAAAAAAAAAAAAAACAGCACTTTGAATTAAAAACAAAATTAAATTTTGTGACGGCATTCGTTTAACACAACTTATAAATAAGTTAAAAATCACTCGAAAAATCATTCGAAATGCAATATAAAAGTTTACTCGTTACAACATTAGGTCATTTTTTATGTATTTTTTTGCATGAATGAACTAAATAAAAAAAATCCGAAGAACTTTAAAAATGTAAATTTTTCATGACATAAAATGAAAAATTAAAGGTTAGAATTGAAAAGGAAATTTTTATTAACTATATTGTCCTCACTATACCATTTCAGGTTATTTTCCTCAGATATTCAGAAAGAGTAAAACCAAAAGTTATCAGAATAAGTTTCCAAATTAAAATCATACTTGCCTTTTATGTTAAACCGAAAGGTTAAAACATAGAAATTTAATATAAAGTATGTATAAGGTTTTTTTTTGAATAAAAGTACCCGCTTTGAATGTCATTAGCCTAATTTATTCATTGAAATATAAAGTAGAAAACTTCTCTCAGAAGCAATTTCGTAATTATCTTCTTGAAATCATTTCTTAACAACTTATTTATCTCCAACTTTCCACTTTCTGGTCGAAGTGGAGACACTCTATTCAGTTTTTCCAACAATTGTCCTATCTCTCATTCTTCTGTTGCACGAAATGAGCTTGAGCTTCCGGCGCTGGCAGAAATATAAAAAAAGGCTTGACGAAATTGTAAAGAGAGCCCCGTGTTCGAACGGATATGTTTTCTCCTACTGTGTAATCTTTCACCGAGTCTGTAAATCCTTCACTCGGCGGGAGATAAAAGTAGACGGCAGTGAAATAATCCCGATAAAAGAAGAGGATTTGTATTTGATGTTGCAGAAAGTATGAAATTACGATTGAAATACAAGTTTTTTCCAGCAGAAAACGGATCTAGTTGCGTGTTAAATTTATCATTTTGACTAAAGTTTTCGTCAAAAATTAATTTCCAAATATATTTATGCATTCTTTATACATAATATATATATATATATATATATATATATATATAAGAGAGAGGGAGAGAGAAAGAGATAGATATAAAAAGACTTAATTTCCATGTGTCACAGTTGTCTTTATTCAGAAGTTTTAATACATTTTCGAATGTGGCGAAAAGCAGTCAAGAAGAGTTCTTAAATTTAAAAAAGCCGCAATCATTTAGCTAAACATAGCTAAATTAATTAATTATCTCAAAAATTCTTAAATATTTCTTTTTATTTCATTTTTGCAATATAAGATACTAATAATCCTTTATTTTTCGTATTTGCATTCTAGTTTCGTAATTCTTGAAGTGAAATATAAAGTGATTCTTGTTTGAAATTTGTATGTACATCAGAATTATCTACGTTCTTATTCCTTCTGAAGTCTACCAGTTTCGAATGAAAAACATGCATCTTATTGTTGAGAAAACACCTTACTGCTATATATTTTAAATCTGGAGTGAAGTAGGGTAAGTGAGCATAGAAACTTAGGTCCACTTTGAATCAACAATTGACAAGAAAAACGTGTTAACATTTTTTGTATTGATGTTTCTGTATGAAAATTTGTATATATGTCTATGTTCTACCTTTATAGCTTTACAAGCTGCGTTGCCCAGGCTATCTTAAAAACTGCAAATAAAGTAATGCCACAAGACATACATTCAAATATCCATTAGAATAAGACAGCAGTTTATAAATAACATAAACCGGGGTCCCGCTATGAGTTAAAATCAGGAAAAAGAGCAACAATCCCTAAAAATCCCTAACAGAATAAAAGTAATATTTCTGAAGTAACTATAACAGCTCATCAAAAAATCCCAATTAGCATAAAGACAACAACCCCTTTAAATCCATTTTAAAACGAAAAAACTATCGAAATGCGCCAACAGTTCCCTCTAAAAACACTATAAATGCCGGTGCACAACGTGTTAATAGTAGAGAAACTCTAAAATCCCCACTTGGATCCGGTCAACTGTTCTTCTAATGCTTTTTAGATTAAGTACATTAATTATTGAGTAGTATCAACAGTCCTTCTAAAAATCCGATTCAGAGAAGGAACAGCAGTCTCAAAAAGCCCCCTTAGAATGTGGACGACGACAAAAAGCAAAATAAAGCTACGGATCGTTTATTTGCTGCAGGGGAAGTTTTAAATCGTTCAACCTCTTAAAGCAAGAGTTTGTTTTTCTTTCTAGGAGAAACTGGTAAAAATAGATATAGTATAAGTTTTTTTTTTGCAATTTCAGTTGTAGGGGGTGACTAGGGAGCGAGGAGTGGGGTAAAATTTATATAAAAAATATACAAACAAAGTGTTGACTGATTTCAGACGGGCATCAAATAAAATAACGCGCAGATACAAGATCGCCCGTATGAGACATGGGCATGTGCGACTTTGCCGGAAATTTTCTAACGTGTCAAATATGGGCAAATGCGTTAAGAGGTTGAAAAGAAAGAATTAAAAGGAAGCTGAACAACAAAATGACGACATACGAATGGCGAAAACGAATAACCGGGAAGAAATATTTTGAGCTGCAGCGAAAAACGGTTATAACTTTTGTGATAAATAATTTATAAGCTCGAAATAAAATGCATCTTATGCAGAAAAATCAAACCATATGAATAGTATCAACATTTTATCGTCAACATCAACATTGAATAGTATCAACCGATTAAAAATCGGTTGATTATTGTTTCGTTAATTGAGTTTTTAATTAATATATCCGGTAAGTAAAGTCACACAAGAAGGATTAGGAAAAATGGCTTCTTTGAAAAATTACAAATTCTTCGATACCTGACGCGACTCTTAAGTCCCAGCCGTTCGAGAGGAAACCGCGCGACATATATAGATGCATACATAAGTTCGTTTATTGCCGGATTTTAATAAAAAAGATTTTTTATGAAACTTATTTACAACTTTCCTCCATGTAAATAGTTAAGGATTTGTGTTAGGGCAAGTGGGGCAAATGAAAGTAACTTAGGTACGGTAGATCCTCGATTATCCGAGGTAATGTGGACCGAGGGTACCTCGGATAATAGAAAACTCGGATAATACGGACTCTGCCCAAATCGAGAGGGAAACATGGGATGAAATCGATGAAAATTTCGTCAAAGATGGAAAAAAAGGCATTTACTGTACATATTATGAAAAGAAAAAATAACGTTACATACATACAAATATCTAATTTTATATGTACACATTAGTAGAGTACATGTTCCAGTTAAAGTTGTCTCTTGAAGAAGTCTATATAGAGCCATTCCATTTCAGATCAGGCAAAGGGTGTCACATGACCCTCGCAGATTTTTTTGAAAAACTTACAGTAGTTACAACTAAGGGACATATAAAATATCCCAAAAGGAATTTGCAAAAAAAAAAAAAAAAATCTCCAGTTACAGACTTTTAAAATTTGGGACAAAGTTGGCCGTTTTCAGAAAATCAGCAAAACACTCACATTTAAAATGGCCACTGCTTCAAAAGTTTTTAACCGATTCGAATATTTTTTTTTCTGTAAATAATGAAGGGATGGTATTTTATTTAGACACTAATTCTAAAAATCTAGTTGGCTTCATTGATAAAGAAAAAAAAGTGTTTTTGAAGTGAAGAAATCGTACTTTTACCGAAGTTATGAATTTTTTTTCTTATGAAAGAAATTTATTTTTGACAAAACAGAGGTGGCAATGTAAAGTGCTGTTATGGAAGTTTTGTATCAAATTTTATTGTAAGCCTGAGATGCATATCCCCTCAGAATTTTAAGTTTGAAATTTGAAAATGTTCAAAAATTACGATTTTTGAAGTGTGATTACTCAAAAAACACATTTTTTAAAAATATGTAAATCTGCTCATTTGTTGCCCTTAAAGTGCTAAATGAGTTGCTATCAATTATATTGTGTATTTTTGCCCCAGATAATTTATATGATTTTTCAAAAATGGCCTTTTGCGCGTTTCTCAAAAAAGCCAGAAATTCAAACTCGTTCTTGTTTAATAACTTTAATATAAGATTCAATCAAAATTTATTAAGAAATATACTATAAGCATATTTACCTGCAGTAATTGTTACACAATTACTGCAGGTAAATTGTACTTAACCTTCTTAGAACATAAATCGATCCTTGCACAAAGTGTAGCTACTGTGATTTAATGCATGTTATTCTGCTCAATACAATTACTTTTCTCCACCAGACCCCTACCTGTTAGCAGAGGCCTTAGGATTGCTTACGCACGGGGAGAGGTAGTGGGGTCTACGGATTTTACATGCACATATCCCCAAGTATACATGGTGGTCTTCAGTGGGTATCGAACGCGCGACCTTCCAGGTGGAAGTCCGACGTGCTATCCACTAGGCTACCACGGCCCTCAATACAATTACTAGTTGTTTTAGACTCACACACTTTACATCAAATATGTTACAGCACTGATATACATAGGTTTAAACACATATGAAGTTATGTACTTAAAGCAAAGTAAGTAAAATCAAGTTCTTGAATCATCTTCTACTCGTTATTACCAAAACAATGCAAAGACTAGGAGGGTTCAGACGGTGTTATATTTCTTACTTTCAGCATTACTTTATAATGGCCTAGTCCCCTCCCCCCCCCCCCCCGGATTCTTCTGGCTATTGAAATATTTCCTCTAGATTATTTGTGTACAAATTATTCGATAGTGTCCCTAAAGCATCGGTGATACATTCGTAATTTGCCACATTCAATAATTCTCATTCACACGTTCAATAAATTTTCCTATTTAGAAATCATGCATTGAATTATATTTGTTTAAGAGGCTGTTAGATTTTTTCTAACTCCTTCCCACTTCTAGTTTGTTCGTGCGTCCCATGTAAACATTACTATTTTATGGATTTTTACTATTTAGCAGTATTTTAGGATAGCCAATAATGTTTTGATTGTATTCCTACAATAAATTTTACATTTGCTGTTGCATGGTATTTGATGTTTGAAACTAGTAATTGGATTTAACAGAATAACATGCATTAAATCACAGTACCTACGCTTCGTGCAAGGAGCTATCTAAGTTCTAAGAAGGTTAAGTACAATTTATCCGTAGTAATTGTGTAACAATATAGTATATTTCTTAATAAATATTGATTGAATCTTATATTAAAGTGATTAAATAAGAACGAGTTTGAATTTCTGCCTTGTTTGAGAGACGCACAAAAGGCCATTTCTGAAAAATCATGTAAAATATCTGGGGCAAAAATACACAATATAATTGATAGCAACTCATTAAGCACTTTAAGGGCAACAAATGAGCAAATTTACAGATTTTTAAAAAATGGCTTTTTTGAGTAATCACTCTTCAAAAATTCTAATTTTTGAACATTTTCAAATTTCAAATTCTGAGGGGATATGCATCTCAGGCTTACAATAAAATTCGATACAAAACTTCCATAACAGCACTTTAGATTGAAACCTCTGTTTTGTCAAAAATAAATTTCTTTCATAAGAAAAAAAATCATAACGTCGGTAAAAATACTTTTTTTAATTAAAAAACACTTTCTTTTCTTTATCAATAAAGCCAACTAGATTTTTTAAAATTAGTGCCTAAATAAAATACCATTCCTTATTTATTTATAGAAAAAAAAAATTCGAATCGGTTAAAAACTTTTGAAACTGTGGCCATTTTAAAAGTGAGTGTTTTGCTGATTTTCTGAAAACGGCCAACTTCGTCCCAAATTTTAAAAGTCTGTAACTAGAGAAATAATTTTTTTGGGGGTTAGGGAAATCCTTTTGGGATATTTTATATGCCATTTAGTTGTAACTACTGTAATTTTTTCAAAAAAAATCTGTGAGGGTCATGTGACAAATTTTAGACCTGCCTGCCTGATTTGAAATGGAATGACTCCATATATAGTATATATGTACTGTTTTCTGTTTAACGGAAGTTCTAGGTCTTTATATCACCAGAAAATAATTGGATGACAATCAGTGACGCCGCCATTGGTAGCCAAAAAAATTTCTTTTTCAAGGGCAAATGTACCTCGGTTAACCGGAACTCGGTAAGTCGGGGCTCGGATAACCGAGGCTCTACTGTACTTAAGTTCAAATTTAAATGGATGGTAGGTACAAAAATGTTACTTTTTACAATAGTTTACCCGTAAATAAAACTAATCATAAAATTCAAGGACACTTCCCGAAGGAGCATTAAAATCTTTAGCATTTGTCTAATGTAGCTTCACACTTGAAATCCTTTTTCTAATTATTATTATCAGTTAAAAAACTGGTCTTTAATTCTGTGTTTTCACTTGCCCCGCGTTCTCACTTATCCCAATGCACACTACTTCAAACCTCTTTTCAACAAAGTCGGACATGAATAAACTATTTGCTTCTCAACTAAGAGGAAGTAAAAATAAAGATTTTTACAAACTGATCAAGAAATGTATAAATAAATCCTTAATCTTACATGGACATTTCGGCTATAATTTGTAAAACATACTGTTATGGATATCAAAAGAAATCCTCAACTTTTAGCGTTTTATAGTCGCTTATTCTAATGAATAATTTAAAATAAATCATGGAAGCTTAACCTCCAACAAAAGCTGGGAAAATATTTACTCAATTCATGCTCATGAATTAATGCATAAGCCAACTCATTTATAGTTATCGAAATGAAAACATGAATGCATTTATATGCTTAAAATAAATTTATCACAGTATGTAGTTCACGCAATTCTAAACCGCTATTTACTTTAAAGCATAGCTTAGGAGTTTTTATCTTTTTATTGCCTTGGCTTGTGTAAACTATTTTACCGAAGCTCTGTTTTTTTTTTTTAATTTTGTGTAATGTTGCATGTATTTCTATTACTTTTGTCATTTTTTACAAAGATGACCATATTTAGAAATCTTTTCGCTTCATTGCAGGTTATATTTTCTACGGTTTATTCTATGTAAAAACTGTAGTTCACGACCAGTAATCAAAGTCTTAAAAGTTTAATAATTCGGGTGTATAATTGTGCAGTAGTATTTAGTAAATCAGTACGATTAGTAAACTTGTTTTAAGATAATATATACATGTTATTCTACAATAAAATTAAGAAAATTTACTATACATTTTTGGGGATACACATTATTATTTTTTATTTTGAATGAAAACAAAAGAGAAAAAATTTGGTTTTATTTCTTTTGTTTATTGTTTGCTGTAAAGCAACGATATTCATATATACATATTTCTGAATCAGCATTTCCTTATTTAGTTAAAAAACATTTGAAAAATTAATTCCATCGTTTTCTATTTCATCATATCTCTATGTCTGCAACTTTTTAATTTAACGTTTAATGTATCAAATTATTGTACTGATCATGACCAACCTGGAGAATACCAGAACTGAACCTTCTGAAAGTCAGGCGTCTTGTTATGAGAGCTACACTGTAATAATTATATGTCAATTAAGATTATATTTGAGTAGCCTTTTACCAAACTAAAAGATGTAATGTTTCCTTTCATAAAGGTTCCCCACCCCTAGCCGATACTGTATCATCTATTTAGATTTAAAATGGGGAGACTATCTTATTCTGAAAAATTTACCTAAAAAGGGTAGGTACAGGACATTAACAGCAGTGACTGTTAGATGAATTTACAACAAATAATGTGGCGACATTCTATTTATGAGCTTCTGAATGCTTTAGTTAATATCTGTCATTTGTTAAGAGGAAGTGTTGTAAGCTAATATTGTGAAGTACAGAAAGCATATGCTTTAACAAGATAACATAAATAATACATAAAATGCATTCAATAAAATAGTTATAAATTGGTTTAGTATTTAACTTGTTTCCCAACAGTGATGTGCAAGCATTTATGAAACTTTTCACAATATGCTCATTTTTATGAATGTATAAATTGAGCTAAATATGATTTAGCAAACAGGTAATGCTGGATTTTAGTTATGGATATTCATTTATTAACGAGGAATTCATAAGTTATCCGGTGATTTTAGTTTACGAACTCAAAGTTTCCTAAATTTGGTGTTTTATATATTAAAAAATGTATTTACCATATAAGCTAACATAATCGAAATTTATGTTCAGGACAAAGAGCATATTAAAATAAATCGCGCTGTCAGAAGCTCGTGACAGGTGCTTTGTCCATTTATGAAGCAGGAAATGATTTACGACCTTTAAAATATTCAAATCTGCTTCCAAAATCAAAAATATTAATCTCATCACTATTTCCACTATTGTTTTCGGCCGCGAGTGTTTATATTTGACTGTTTTACGCTGATTCCTAATCATAAGCAACTTTCTAATTAGTATCCAACAGTCTCTTCAAATATACAAGCAAGATTTGTTAGAGTTTGATTGGAAGATTTTCTTTCTTTTTTCTTTCGATTTTTCCAAAGGTATCCCGTAATCCACTGTCGGGGATTCGAGAATCTTTACGCTCCTGAAAACATTCCAGTTGTAATAAATTTGCTGTGTAGAGCTCTGTGTCGCCATCTTTTGGCAACTTGCTAAATTATTTTCCAAATTAATCCAGGAGTTTGATTACTATTTCCTTTTTAGATAGGATTTTCTTTTTAATATTATTTTTGATGACCTGAAATAATTAGTTTGGTATCCTAGCGTGTTTTAATTTTCAGTTCTACATTGTATTGCATTTTAGGTAGCAAATATTGTTATACTGGGTTACCTAACTGTTCATTGCATGCACATAATGAAGAGTTCAACGTTTACATCCATATTATTATTTTGAAGTTCTACCAAAATATATTGTTTGTAAGCAAGCAAAGAGTGAGCTTTACGCATCAATCAGGCTTGGAGTAATCGCGATTACGTAATCGTAATCGGCTGTAATCGATTACATTTTGACAAAATCGTAATCGTAATCGTAATCTGACGATGGCATATTCTCATAATCATAATCGAAATTGTGTAATCCCGTAATCCTTTTTCTCCCGTAATTTTAATCGTAATCTTAAGGAAAAAATCCGTAATCTGCTGGTCCTGCAATCGTGTAATCTTGACCTGCTGAAAGCTGAAATTTTTAGCTCTACCATTGGATAGAAGAGATAAGATTACAAGAAAAAGGATTGAAGCTGTGTACTGAAGTCCTATCCTAAGCGGTCTGTAACCTACGGGCGATCATAATATAAAAGGTTCTGTGGGGCGGTCGCAGAGCCTTGATGGCAGGACCATATAATAGTCTGCTAGAGACGCTTGTTGTCCTACTGTTGCGGTCTCTCAGAATTCTTAATTGCGGCTCCACTCTCCACGGGGAATGGCTGGAGAGCCCGAGAAGAAAGAGAGTGGATATGTCACTCGCATCGCCTTGGGGCTCTCACGGGGGGGGGGGGGGGGGGGCTCCGGTCTCCTCGCGTCGTCCGGTTTTGATAAAAGAGCGGTAATCTGTCCGCAAGTCAAAGATTTCGGGGTAGATAAGAGAGGGGAAGGTGTTTATAGAAGGACCAAGGCCCTGAAATGCATCGGTCATTTTGCTTCCTTAATTACCCCTTCAAAGTATATTCAACCGGTTGGGCAATAGGCGAGAGTCTGGACGGGATCGCCGCGAGTAAAAGAGAGTGTCCCATTTCTTCTCTCCGCGTGGGTCCCGTTCAATAATCGAAGCAGACTGCCCCCTGAAAATCTAGTGGAAAGAGTACTATCACCTACACACATAAAGAGATAAGAAATGCCTTTTGCGTTTTCGCCTTTCTTTAACGGCAGAATTTTTCTAAAGAATAGCACATTTACACTTCAGCAATTTCGGAGTTGGTGTTACATGATGCTCTATGCTTAAGATGCATGAAATCTTAACCCTGGTACGTGTGATTATTATTATTTTTTTAAATATGTTCTTCGAATATTTAAAAAAGTACATACATTTAAATCTTAAATTTATTTATATTTTAATGCTAATATTCTTTTTAATTAATAGGTATGTAAAAGAAAAAGTGATTTATGTTCAGACATTCTCCCAATTGTTTTTTTACATGCATGAATTAATATTTAGGAATTATTTTTAAAAGTTAATTATTTTTTTCTTCTTAGAATGACCTCAACAGGATTGTGTATCTCAGTTTAATCTTGTACGTTAAATTTGTGTTGTAAAATTACTTGCACTTTATTTTTTTATTAAAACAGTTAGTACATGGGAAAACATTATATGCTCGTGCATGTTAAAAAAAAAAAAAAAAACACCACAAAAATCAATTTAAAATATTATAGCCATTCGTATTATAATTATTCTTCATATTACTTTTTAACGATTACTAATTTTGCTAAGAGTTATTTGAATGTTCATGTTCAAATTTTTTGAAATTATTCTAAAATGCAGCATTTATTTTCAAAAGATTATTTATCTCTTACACTATCTGAATATTTTGTTATCCCGTGCAATTCATACACATCTTATAAGTGATTTCATAAAGAATCATACAAAATTATTATTTTCAGTAAACTAATTGGTGTTATGTGAAATATTTGCACAATTTAAACTAGAAAATAAATACAATGGAGAAATATACTACATTTTCAGAAATTGCGGCCAACTAAATTTTGATTGTATGAACACAAAATAACAATGAACCAGGTAAATCACTTATGCATTATATATACATTTAGTGCATCGTCTTTGCTTATATACAAAATACGATCAATGTAGTTATCCCTCAAATGAGTTTTAAATATTCGAAAAATACTGAATGTGCCTTTCCTGATTATATATATATATATTACAAATTTTCATTTCTGCAACGACGTCATAATTCCAGAACTGTGATGTTGAAATTATTTCATTATAATTGCATTCATCATCATTTCAGTTATGATTTTTAATTAAATTTTTGATTTAATAAGAGATAACTTTTTGATTTATGACACTTGTAAAAATGAGAGTTGTATGCATAATATCGGATAATTTTATGCTAATCTAATCGTAATCAAAATCGTAATCGGATGTCATAATCGTAATCGATTACATTTTTCAACGACTGTAATCGCTTCCGTAATCGTAATTACTTTTTGGCAAAGGATTACAATCGTAATCGTAATCATAATCTCTCAATTTCTCCCTTTGTAATCGTAATCGTAATCGATTACGTTTCTTTGTAATCGACTCCAAGCCTGGCATCAATACATTTGCAGTATTATATACTTCGCAAAACGGCATCCTAATGCGTTAAATATCATCTTCACAAGCAAATGAAATTCAATAAGACTGCTCTAACCATAGTTAGCTGGGGAGAGTGGTCCAATGGGTATCCTTACAATGGGGAATGAGGATGCTGACAAAGGTACTACTTACTTTAAACTGATTTTAATAATAATTTTGGCTGAAAAGGTTCCATTTAACCTCAATTTGTTTCAAATACCAGTACCATTTTCCTAAACTTTATGTATCATGCATCATATACCTTGAAAGTGCGTGCGTCAAGTACTACTTTAAGACGGTGCATAACATAACTTTGTAAGATTTTTCACAATAATCGTTTCAATATTATTCACGCTTAATTTAACATTTCAGCATGACTTAATTTATTTTCTTTTATTGATGCTAAAACAACTGTTGAACTAAAATTGATAAAGTGATTTTACATGCATAAACATTTTAAAAACCATTAATTCAAATTTTAGCAAAGCAGTCGATTGCTTTTCAACCCTAAACTCATTTCATCGGACTGACTGCGACGATGGATTTTTCTAATACAACCTTGTCCTAAAATTAAGGCTAATTCAAAATCACACGGAAATCGAACTCTATAGTAAAAATGTCATCTGTAGAATTATCAGACACATATTCAAGTATAATATGCAAATTACAGGAAGCTATCTGATGACCGCGACATTACGTCTGAATAACGAGAGTGTAAGAAAGGAATGGTAGCAAAGCAGTAAAATTGTTCACAAATGCTCTGTAAGCTGCACAGTGCCCCAACTGAATAGTTAGTCGTTGAGGTCACCCCTAAGTTATAACGAGGAATGACGACCACCGGTACTTGAAAGCAACTGCAAAAAGATACTGACGGAGCACAGCCTCAGACTTCTTTCGTCAGCTATCTTTAGCCACTGGCCACTGGTAGGACAATTTCAAGCAAAACCGTTTACAGACGTTTGGAATAAGTTGGTCTATATGCTTGCAGATGTATTCTGCACACGGCAACTCACTGTCGCCAGCGGTTGACCTGGAATAGAACATTGCTTTTGGAATAGATTTGATCTCACTCAAGATTAGCTCGAATATTTGATCCTCAGCATGCCTTGTAGTTTTACTGATGTATTTCATGTACGAGACCTGCGCCTTACCACTACGCCACCCTGTCGACGCGAGATACAATATATTAACTGTCATACGAACAAAGTCATGTTAAGTTTTCGCAAGATAGATATATTTGGTAATAGCTCCAGTCATAAATACGGTACATATCATAAATACGGCATATTTTTTGTTCTTTTTCTTTTCTTTAATAAATAGGCTTTATGAATGAGTCAGTTTGTACTGCTTCTGAACTTGTATTTACTGAAACTGTCATTATCCTTAATTTATAGACATGAGTGTATTAAAACTTTTCTTCTCTGAAAAATTATTATTTGAATTTTCGTTTAAAATACTTTTACTTTAATACATAAATCACAATTTTTTGTGTTTAATTTTTATGCCATAATAATTTTCAATGTTGTGCTTGTTGACTCCAAAAAGACATATATTTCATTAAACTCAATTAATGCGCAAGGAAGAAAAGAAAACCAGATTTAAGTTTGAGTTGTGAAAGTTAATAAACACGTTTCTGTTTCTGAACTTTTATCTTAAAAACGAAAAAAACAAACAAACAAAAAAAACCCTGTATTTTCCTTCAGAAAGTTTCTGGAAAACACAACTCATATGTTTCGTTTATTTCTTGAGGCATTGCAGTAATATGATATTTATATCATGTTTCAGCCTTGTTGAGAAAATCTCGGATTATCTTCAGTATAAAACACAAGAGTGACCTGAATTTTGATAACGAAAACTTTTTAGGAGGGTGCCATTTGCAGTAACTTCCAATGTCTATGTCTCTTCCGGATGAAATATTTTTAAACTTTTACTGCTGGATTTCCTTATGCGAAGCAGACATGCTATTATTTTTGTTCGCTATAATATTGACAAAAGTTTTACTGAATGTTTTTCTCTAAGAAACGTAATTCCATTATCCCCTACACCGTCTGCTGGGGAAATACTTTATTCGTTCTCTTGATGATGATGGTAAACAACTGCTTGATGTGATGTCGTCAATTTATACAGCGACATAGAAGAAGAAGCATATAAATGTAAGCACGTTCCTTTGACTTAGACTTACCTTTAGTTTTATTTTAAAAAATTCTACATTTTTCTCCTTTATTAACAACTATGATATTTACTAAATTATATTAAATTGCAAAACGATTATTACAATCAATTAGTTCTATTCGAAAAGGAATATTTACAGAAAGCTTTTAAAACTCATCAGAAAAAATACGGTGGAAATATAGGCAGTCACAAAAAGGTCACAAAAAATTGTTTATAATGTTTCATGATAAATAATATAAAAAGAGGTTTGTATACCTTTTTTCAAGGGGGCACGGTACCTACTTCCAAAATTTTTTTCGTTTAACAGTCAAATAAAAAATATTACATGCATTTAATTCAATTGTGATTAGAAATGATATTTGAACGTAGACCCTCATTGTAATCAACCATTATCTTAAAATTTGAAGAAAAAAAAAACTTTTTATTTCATTTTTTTAAATTCCTTATAACTTTCTCAATTAAGTCTTTTTTCTAAAGGTTTTTTCTTTGTAATACTTTCCAAAAATTCTAGAATAAACGTTAGCATGGATTTAACTATCTGAAACTTAGTTGAATTTTAACAACTTTTTTTCGTTAAAAAGTCAAAAAAAAAAAAAAAAACGAGAAATAAATTCAAAATTTCAATTTTCAGAGTCAAACCCATGCGAATTTTTGTTAAGCATACTCCGTGTAATGCACCATACAGAGTTTCAAAGCTGTATGCTTAAATGAAAAAAATAATTAGGGATTTTACTACACGTCATTAGTCAAAAATACAAAGCAGAGAAAAATGCGTTGAAAGATTTTAAATTCAGAATGAAAACAGCTAAAATCATTTACAAAACCCGGAATATCATTTAAAGTTTTGCTCACATAGGTTTGAATTTTTGTATGAGGCTTTAAAATAGCTTTATATGTCGATAAAGTAATTTTAAAAATATCAATAATTTGAGCAATTTTGATGCACTGTGCCCTCTTAAACAGAAATACCAAACATAATTGGCCCTTTCAACCTCGGTACGTTCTAAGTGTGCGCACATTCGGCACATAAAACATTCACCTCACACTAATCCATATTGTCTCCGCATCACAAAAGATGCAAGTTGCATTTTTTGATTCCGAATTATCTCCATCGTTGATATAATGGTTTATGTCTATCGTAAATCATCAGCGCTGTCTATGAGGCGAGGGTCGCAATAGTCTGATGAGTCCGATGATGAATCGTATCGGTTCATGGGTTGAATTTTTATTTATTTCTTTTTTTGGAAGACCTTTGGTCTTTCTACCCATGCTGCCTCTGGCTTTAGTTCAAGGGGTAGTTTAAATATGGAACTATTTTTTAAAATAGTCCATATTTATACTAAAAAAAGTGTGCCGATATATATGTCAACCCAACCTATGAAAGTTAACCCCTATAATATGTAACCCTAAAGCTTGCGTCACAAAGTCGTGTTTCTAAAAATTGCATAAGAACTCCACTGTTTCCACACATAATTGTAATTTTTTTTTGAACCAACTGCAAGATGAAGAGAAAATTATGTCAGACATATATTTAAAATTTGCTGCCCAGAAAAAACACCAATTCGCACAGTTATCCCTGATGAATCCACACTATTGTGTGATTTTTCTTAGTTGTCAAACCTTCTTTCAATTTGCACATTTGCCAGGGTTGATTCAAGATCATAAAATTCTTGCTTTATAAAAACCAGCTGCATTCTTCTTTTTTATATGTATATATCTATCTTTTTGTGCTAAAGATTCAAATTGTAAATGGAATAAATCAACATAGGGAAAAAAAACAACAAATGCAAGCCTGCAATATAACTTCGTGTCACCCCCTTTTTTGCGAAATCGAATAATTTGCACGAAGTAGTAGCTGCTTTCGTGAAAGGACAGTACTTGAAGGAAAGGTCTCCAACTGCTGTTTGTTATATTATGCCACCACATGACCCCTACTGCAGTCTTGACCGACAGTTTTTATTCCCTTCCATAGCAACTTGGAGAGGGGATTTTTAAACCGTTGCCCATTTTTACACCTTCTCTTCTATAGAAATCGATTGTTTATTTTATCTGTAATGTACTGTAATAAATAAATTTTCTCTCAGCCTTTTTGTTAATTCCTTTTTCTCTCACTCTTATTTAAGTTTCAATTTTAATAATGGTGAGAAACTCGTTAAAAGCCAAAAAATGAAGTGCCTCCCAATAGTATGTAAAAATACTAATGTGAAAAAGCATTGGATATCATAGAGCTACATTTCTTCAATTCTTATGGGAAATAATCGGCATTGAAAATGGGAAAACAATGTTATATTTTGAATTCTGTAAAATAGTTCGTTAAGCATTTCCTTCTTTTGTTACTTTTTCCAATTGTTTGATTTATTGCCCCTCATTTCCCAAATTTTCCATTCAGGTTTACCCTGACAATATAATTTTTAGCCGCACTGAAAAAAAATCTTTAAAAGTAGGTTAGACCGGGGGGTTAGTTGACATAGTTTGGCACTTTAAAATTTTTCTAATTTTTCGGTTTGAAGATATTTGAAATGTAAAAAGTGGGTAATGTAGGTACACATTTTGGCTACAAATCGCACATACAATTGATTCAATATATTGTTGCCACTTTCTGTGAAAAATGTTTTTCCTTGTCCAGTCAAACCATGCCAACCTACCCCGGTATCGGGATTAGTTGGCATAGGTAGTGGGGTAAGTTGGCATAAAATGTGAGGCAAACGTTTCTACTCGTCTTTAAGTTAGGTAGTTAGAAAGAATGTTAATGTGCTTGAAATTGAACATTGCATATGTCAAAGAAAAAAAACCAAAAAAGTTTTTTTACTTTTATTTATTACTAAAAGTTTAAGTACAAAGCATAAGAATTCAAAATCAAATCATCTAGTTAAGTCGCATGGCAACTGAATAAAGTGCTGGGTGGGTCACTGCTTATCATAATGGATGGTTCAATTTTTCTGATGATTTTATTAGATTTGTACCAGATTATGTCCATGTTTTCAGGCCAACACCAGTTTCACTTATATTTCTCCATTGTAGACCCTTTGAATTCGCCATTCCCAGGTTCTGTAATTTTTCCAGGGTATACCCTGCAACTGTATTTCCCAGCTACATAGTCCCCTAGAATGAGACCCCCAACATCTGTCTTATGACTCTGAGTCCCTACGACCTTTTTCTCGTTTGAGTTTCTGACACCAACCTCACTCTGCAAAAGCAAAATTCCTTCTTCCTCATCATTACCACTGCTCGAACTCAATCCAAGTCCACCCAAAATATTCTGACAATGTGCATATTCAATCTATAAATCCTCCTCCTCATCAGTTGAGCTAAGTGCAAATTTCACTGTCTTTGCCTTTTTTGCCAGTTTAGTATTTTTTAATCCTGATGGTCTAGACTTTTTTTTGTATGCTCACTTTGGATTTTCTTTCTTCTTCTGTTCATCTTCCAGCAGCTCTTTTTCAGGTGTACTTGTCAAGATCGCGGATTATCTCTTTTTGCGGCCACGGTTGGATATTACTACTCGTGGCAATGCTTTGGGGCCTCACCGCGTTAATATCCGTCCAGCCGTAATTGAGTTATGACTGTGAAAAAAAACACCTTCCGTATTTATATATAGATAAAAATGATAATTTATTATTATGAAGTAGCCTATGACTAACTAAAATTAGGTCGGTATGCATGTTGGCATACCTATGTCAACTTACCCGTAGTTGCGGGGTTAGTTGGCATACCCAGCCAGCTTATGTCAACTAGCCCCCGAGTCCCTATGCCAACCCCAACAGGGCAAGTAAAACAAAGATGGTGACAAAAACAAGTGTTCATGAACTACAGCAGAAATGGACTTATAACCTCTCAGCTAAATGTCCAAAGATACTAAAGACTTGTGAATGTTATCTCTGTATGACTACACTACTGTACAAATCAACAAATGCTGAATAATCAAAATTTTACTTACTGATATGAAAATCACGTTTTCAATCCTTCCTTTCAGGGCAAACTGGCGTTCTCATGCAAGATGGACGTTTCAATGACGATCAGGTGACAGGCTCAGTGGCGTTCTGAATCAACCGTGGATTTTTTTAAAATCAGAATGCCAACTGACCCCTTATGCCAACTAACCCCGGTCTCCCCTACAGAAGGGAAACTGAGTGTTTCTGCAAATTTGCATACAACTTGTTTCGAATCAAATAATCAAGTTTCTTCATAATAGTTTCTCAATAAAAACCTTTTTTTATACGCACTCTGTACAACTACACAGAAAGATCTGTTAAGTTACGTAAAACTGAACACTTGAGATCTGTGACTACAACTTTAAAAATTGTAAACAAGAGGGAATTTTTATGGCTCAATGCTCTGCCGTCGGGTAATTAAAAACTGTCCGCCTAAGAGGGGTGTCTAATTTGAGGGCCGTCCGTTAGAAAGAGCTTTACTGTAACTATCCCCAAGAAGAGATACACTCCCAAAACCAGACGTTATTTTATCAACGCTACACTTTATTTCTTATAGTATATAGGAATTCAACCAAACAATCTGGTTTGAGATTGTAATGTAAATACATCACTGAAAGCTATTTTAACAAACCTTAAATTGCTCTCCCGTTATTGTGCCCAAAAATATGTATATTTTCTTTTTTAACATTCACGTTGTAAGAAAGAATTTCTACAGAAATGGTTTAAAATTCAAGAAAAACACAAATAAATAGAAGATCCCGCTTTCTGAAACCTTTATATAAGTTGAAATTCGATATGCTCATGCAAATGTATTCTGCCCAACAGAAGTGCGAGCATATGTTAAACTCCGGCTCCAAAGAATAATTTAAATTCATGAAACTGGCGACAAAGGCCATTTTTTTCATGCTGCAAAGCGTTTGGGAGAATTTTTGAACAAAAAAGAGACGATCGATTAAAGAGTAATCCATTTTAGAAGGATGTTTTTTTTTTTTTTTTTTTTTTTTTTTTTTTTTTTTTTTTTTTTTTTTTTTTTTTTTTTTTTTTTTTTTTTTTTTTTTTTTTTTTTTTTTTTTTTTTTTTTTTTTTTTTTTTTTTTTTTTTTTTTTTTTTTTTTTTTTTTTTTTTTTTTTTTTTTTTTTTTTTTTTTTTTTTTTTTTTTTTTTTTTTTTTTTTTTTTTTTTTTTTTTTTTTTTTTTTTTTTTTTTTTTTTTTTTTTTTTTTTTTTTTTTTTTTTTTTTTTTTTTTTTTTTTTTTTTTTTTTTTTTTTTTTTTTTTTTTTTTTTTTTTTTTTTTTTTTTTTTTTTTTTTTTTTTTTTTTTTTTTTTTTTTTTTTTTTTTTTTTTTTTTTTTTTTTTTTTTTTTTTTTTTTTTTTTTTTTTTTTTTTTTTTTTTTTTTTTTTTTTTTTTTTTTTTTTTTTTTTTTTTTTTTTCGTGGCATTTGACACTTTTTTTTTTTTTGATATTTGTAGAGAACAAATATTGAAGATTTTACTTCATATTATAGAAGAAAGTATGTTTTCATATCTGCTCTTATTAACAGAATCTTTTCATTGTTATACAGTCAAACAGTCATTTGAATCAAAACTTTGTATATGCGTGTGTAACACTTTTTCTTTTTTTTCTTTTTTTTGAACAACATTAAGAGGATTTTTGCTTGATAAAAAGTCAGGTAAAAATGCATGTTTCATTACAGCAATGATTATCATCTGACAAAACATTAAGTACACAAAAACAGCTATTGGTATGCCACACATTTTGAAAATAAAATTGCGATCAAAATAGTATCAATAGAACATCCCAAGATCATAGCTTAAGTGCTTCAAAGTCTGAGCGACAAATTTAAACTAAACTGCATTACCTCTTTACAAAATAGGAAGCATTTTGATTGACACAAAAAAAAAAAAAAACAAGTACATGTTAGAGATAAGGCGAAAAGTTAGTTCGCCACACTAAGCTTGGGATTACACAACACAATCTAACTAGTATTGAAGTTTACGCCTGCGTAAACCGATTGAATCCTGTAAAATTAAGCCCAGAGTGGTAAACGTTACATCATTACCCTATCTAAACATACAACATGCCGCACAAACACGTTTAATATTTGGGAAAAAGAGCATAAAGATATTTTATATCATGCGCCAAGAAGTAAATCTGGAAAATCGAAGAAAATGTATATAAAAAAAAATTTTTCTACCTTATATAGAAAAGAAAAAACATTTTCCTGACAAGAAATCAAAATAGACGTGGCCGTCGTAAATGTTAGAAAACCTAGAACCTTATTTACCGAGGACGCAAATTATAAATACGTCTATTGCTTTCGGCTGGTCTATCAGTTTCGCGTTTAAGTAGCAAGCATTCTTTTCTATTTGGTACATATCTAAGACGATCGATATGAACTTTCATTGGAGAGGCATAATTATTATCAAGCAATTTTATAACATAATTCACCTCGTTTACCTTTTCAACAATTGAATAAGGCCCAGTAAATTTTGCTTTGAAAGCCCCTTTTGACCGCAAATACACAGTATCGCCCACTTTTAGATTACGTGCGGTAGCACGGGAAAGCTGGCGATTGTTTTGATCAATCTGTTTTCTTGTCAGACTACTAAAAGCAATTTCATATGCTGCTTGTAAATTAGTAGAGAATCTCCTGTACATAATGAGCTTTATCGAGGAATACTGGTTTATGTTGCTCATGAAAAGTATCAAATATTAAAGACAAATTTCTCCCAAAGTGAAGAAAGTTTGGCGTATAGTTCGTAGAACTATGTACAGATCCGTTATACAGAGATTGATGAATTATAATTGCAATTTTGAAGGAGACCCCACTATTAGTTAGAGTCGTTATGGAGGATTTGATGGCAGTATTAATTCTTTCGCTCTGAGCATTGCATTGCGGATGTTGAACGGAAGAATGCACTAGCTTAATGCCCAATGATTTGTTAATTTGATGAAATGCTTCAGACATGAATTGAGTACCCTTATCAGTAAGTACAAATTCGGGTCTACCAAAAATATAGACATCATTGAGAAAATGTTTGCAAATAGTTGCGGCGGTGATGTTTTCAAGAAGATAAAATTGTAAATGCTTACTAAAATGGTCAATTACTGTTAAACAATTAGGACCGGCGGGTAAAGTTACAATGTCTAGAGATATAAACTGCCCCGGGTATTTTGGAATCCATACATTATTAAATGTAACGGGTTTTGGAGCGTAATGTTTGTACTGCAAACAACTCGAACAGGACAGAACATAATTTTGGGTTTGAGAGTATGCCCCTTTAAAAAAGTAAGTTCTAGACAAACTGTTATACGTTTTAGACACCCCGGTGAGACAGGCGTGGCAAATTCTTAACACTTTTTCTCTTAATGAAGTAGGCACCACAATACAATTGTAATTAGACTTTGGATTGAGATACATTACTAAGCCGGTTATAGGTGAAACATAAAAATTTTGTACCTTTGCCGCATTGATTAAAGAGTCAGATTTTATTAATTTCACAATTTCCTGAATATGCTCATCTTTGTTTTGTTCGCGTAAAAAGGTTTGCGTAGAAATTTCATTAGGAGGATCGGATTCATTGATCGTGTTGACAAATTGTAAATCCTCATTAATTTCTGAAAGACAGAAGCCAAAGGCACGTGTGGATCGCAAAAGAGAGACTTTATTCAAAAATGCGTCGGGTATTTATACAGTTTGGTTGTTTCCAAGGTCACCCTATCAGATTACACTCGATACATTTGCATACATGTTTGGGAAAGGGTTACAGTGAAAGTGAGATTACACTATTATTAACACTCGCCCTTCACATTTACACAACTTAAAGAACAAAAATTAAAAACTAATACACTTTGAAACCAAAAAAAGACAATAATTCAGTGAATTTAGATTTAGGCAGTCCTTTTGTAAGCACATCAGCAATTTGTTTTTCAGTTGGTACATATTCAATTTTAATATTATTTTCTTTTATTACTTCACGAAGGAATTTTAACTTTATGTCAATATGTTTTAACCTCCCATTAAAATTTTCATTTTTAACACATTTAATAGAGGATTGATTGTCTTCAAATATAATAAGAGCATCTACATTTTTAATTTCAGTGGCAACTTTATACAACCATAACAATTCTTTAATACCTTTACACATGGCCAAAATTTCTGCCTCTGTTGAAGAGAAAGCCACACATTTCTGTTTTACACAGGACCAAAATATAGGCATTTAACAAAATTTTATAATACAACCAGAAACTGATTTTCTATTATTAGGGTCTGCCCCCCAATCAGCATCTACAAACATTTGCATATCACATTCCGACCCGTTGTTACTGTATACAATTTTATAATTACTAATACCCTTTAAATACCTTAAAACTCTCTTTAATCCCCTCCATCCCGCTTCAGTGGGATGTTCCTGAAGTTGACTAAAACAATTTACAGCAAATAAAATATCAGGTCTAGTAACGTAAGCTAGGTACAAAAGTGATCCTACCAGCTCCCGATAAGGTCCTGAAAAATTTTCTCTAGTTTCAAAATCAGCTACGGTAGCCTTAGCATCAATAGGCAAAACACTAGATTTACAATCTGACATATTAAACCTATGCAATAATTTCAAATTGTATGATTCTTGATCTAACAATATTCCAGTATTAAATTCTAATCTAATACCCAAAAACTCATTAGCATTTTCAAATTTTGACATTTTAAATTTGTCTGACAAAGTTGATATGACCCAATTAATTTCAGTTACATCATTACCGGCAACCAAACAATCATCAACATACAAAGCTAAAATTATTTTCTTTTGATCAATAAATCTAACAAATATGTAAGGTTCATTTAACAGTTGCACAAAATTTAATTTAATAAGATATTCTGATAATTTCAAAAACCATTGACGTGGAGCTTGTTTTAAGCCATACAAGCTTTTATTTAACTTGCGTTTACGTCCACTATTGTCATCATAACCTTTAGGTTGATCCATAAATATTTCTTCCAAAAGATCACCATTTAGAAAAACAGTCTTTATATCCAAAACAAATACAATAAAATTCTCTTTTAATGATAATGCTAGAACCAATCTTAAAACAGGCATACTAATGACAGGGGAATATGTGTCAGTATAATCAAACCCTTCAATTTGTGAGAAGCCCCTAGCCACTAATCTAGCTTTATATTTACCATTTCTCTTTTTGTTTAAGACCCACTTACAAGATATAGATTTCCTATCAAGGGGTAAATTTTCGAGTTCCCATACATCATTTGTTTTCATACTTAACATTTCTTCATCCATTGCTTCTTTCCAGAGTGCCTTCTCATTGTTTGAAAGTGATGCAATGTCATCATAAGTTAAAGATTCATTAGCTAGCATAGCCCCATAGCATTCAGGATTAGGATACCTAACCGGTTCTTTAGATACCCTTGCAGACCTTCTAGGTTCTATTTGATCAGTTTTATCACATAAATATTCATCATTAGAACTTAAATCACTCGCATCCTCGGCTATTTCTACTTTATTAGTACTAGTTACGTTAGTTTCATTAAATTTTACATTTCTAGATACAGTAATTCTCTTAGTTTCAGGGTCCATTAATCTATAACCAACGGGAGAGTAACCTGCAAAAATCATTTTCTTACTTTTAGGGTCAAGTTTCTTTCTTTGTGAGGAATGTATTAACATATAAGTATCACACCCAAACACATGCATGTTGCTCAAATCCGGTTCTTTACCATATTTCATGAAGTAAGGGGATAAAAACTCAATTGAACTATTTGGTAACCTGTTTTCTATGTAAGCTGCAGTCAAAACTGCAAAACCCCAAAACTTTTCTGACAAGGAATATTCAAAAAGCATTGCCCGCCCTTTATCTAACAAGGTTCTATTTGCCCTTTCTGCAACCCCATTTAATGCAGGGGTATAAGGAGGAGAAGGTTCAATTAAAACACCAGTATCCTTAGCATACACAGATAATTCCTTACACAAATATTCTTTAGCATTATCACATCGTACATTTTTCACAGTAGGGTTGAATTTAAGAAAACATTTTAACTCTTCAATTACTTCACTTTTACTTTTTAACAATCTTATTTCCATAAATCTACTAAGATCATCAATTAAAGTCATAAAATACCTCTCACCTCTAAAGGTTTCTGGAGTTACAGGTCCACATACGCCAGTATGAATCCGCCTTAAAGATTCCGATTCCCTTTTCCTCGGTGTTTTACCGATCGGAGTGGCAGTCTGTTTGGCTAGGGGGCATACGTCACAAAAGTCCGTCGGACTTGGTAGTCCCATTCTTAGAAGGACATCATCGCCAGGGTGCCCCAGCCTTCTATGCCACAAGTCAGATGCCAAATAAACACTGCCATTAACTGGTACAAAATCAGCAATGTATAGTCCTGAGGCACTTTTGTGCCCCAAAACAAAACCATCTGTGTCCTCTTGGATGAGTGTAACAGTACTATCTTTAAGGGCTTGTACGTATTTGGCTTGCACTTACGGTGCTCGATTCTCCTAATTCTGAATCCGAAGTATTAACAAATTACCGAGTTATGAATTGCCCCTCGTTTTAACTTTCATTATCAGAGTCATCTGATGAATCTGTAAAAATATTAGGGTCCAGTACTGCTCCACTGCCGTTAGACTCTTGCCCAAAACGTACATTTATAGATTCTATTATTTTTCTTTAACTAGGCAACCAAATTCTGTAACCCCTAGTCTTAAGAGCATAGCCAACCATAATTCTCTTTTTCGCTCTCATGTCTAACTTCTTTCTCAATTGCTTGGGAACCCCTAGAAAAACGAGTGAGCCAAATGGCTTAAACTCTACAGTAAATCCAGCGCTTTCAATTCTCTGAACGGAAATGAGCTGTCCATTGAGTTCTGGTATAAAAAGAACATCTTTCAAAGTTACTTCCTTACCATAGGAAGTAGTCCCTGTAATGCTACCTACACCTTCAATTTTTAGGTTTGAATCTTTTGAAGCACACTTGATCAATCCACTAGATGGTTTTAGTTCTGAAAACCACTCTCTCACAGAGCACATGTGAGAGGTCGCACCGGAGTCTATTTATAAAACAATCCTTGCCTGCATTCCCCGCAACAAACGACACAGCCGCCGCAGCACTTCTCCCTGAGGAAGAAACGGCCACCCTGCAATCTTTCTTCATATGCCACAGCTTTCCGCACTTGAAGCAAGCTTTCTTCCTCCGGCAATACTTGGCAGTGTGGCCTTTCTTTTTACAGTTGAAGCAGAAGAAGTCTTTCCGGGCAGAAAAAGCAACACCTTCATCTCTGGAACTATCATCGGAGAATTTGAAGTTTTTCGCAAGAAGTTCCGCATCCAAAAGCCGCTGAGTAACAAAGTCCACGGTCAGATTGCCACTAGGTTGATTTTCAAGAGCAACTCTGACCGCCTCGTATTCCGGTGGGAGGGACATCAAAATGTAAACAATGATATCCGTATCGTCCACTGTTACACCAGCGAGTCTCAAATCACATACCAAACGAATCACTTCATCAATATGGTGTCTCATAGTCACAGCACTTGTTTTCTTTGAAGTAGCCAGTCTCTTCCGAGCGAGAATTTGATTTACCGCTCCTTTCTGGACGTACGTTGCTTCCAATTTCTGCCAAACCTGGCATGCTCTAGTTTCATTTTGAAGAGAAGCGAGCACTTCGTCCCCAAGCAAAGACAGAAGAAGAGCATAAGCTTTGCTCGCCTTAATCCGCTCCGCAGGTGTGGCTGCCGCCGTCAATTCTACATTCAAAAAGTTTTCCAACTCCTTTGCGGAGAAAACGGCTTTGACGCGCCTGGCCCAAAGTACGTAATTGGACCCATCCAAAGGAGCAATACCAAAGTTTAAATTCTGCTCCATCGCGTAAACAAAAGCACCGATCCCACAGAAACACAAATTAACCACGCTCTGCTGAAAGACAGAAGCCAAAGGCACGTGTGGATCGCAAAAGAGAGACTTTATTCAAAAATGCGTCTTGTATTTATACAGTTTGGTTGTTTCCAAGGTCACCCTATCAGATTACACTCGATACATTTGCATACATGTTTGGGAAAGGGTTACAGTGAAAGTGAGATTACACTATTATTAACAATTTCATTAAAAGGCAATATTACACTTTCACCATCATTTTTAATTGCATCTACCTTATTATCGGGATCCGGACATCTTGTAAAATAATCTGCGAGGAGATTTAATTTCCCAGGCACGTGGGAAAACGTAAATTCATATTCACTGATACATAAAAGCCAACGTGTGATAATATCAGCTGGACTAGTTACTTTCTTGTAATGTAAAAGCGGCTTGGAATCGCTTATGAGATGAAATTTGCGAGCAAACAAATATTCTTTAAATGCAAGAATACCCTTATAAATAGCATGAAGTTCTAACTTAATTGCTGGGTAATTATTTTCAGAGTTTGTCAAAGATTTACTAAAGTATGAAACAGGGCGCAATTCATTTTTGTGCTTTTGAAGTAAAACAGCACTTATTGCTTCCCCCGAAGCGTCGGTATTCAAGTAGAACACCTTTCCCACTGCGGCAAAATGACAAAAGGAGCGGAAAAGAAAATGTGCTGCAAATATTCAAATGCAGCCTGATGTTCAGCAGTCCACTGAAACTTCGCTTTCTTGCACGTCAATCTAGTTGATACATTCGTATGAACAGAATAGTTAGGAATTAAGCTCCTATAAAACCCGCATAATCCCAAAAATTTTCTAAATTGTTTCACGGTAGTGGGTGGTTTGAAGGAGGTTATTTTTGAAATATTCGAAGTGACGGGCTGAATAGTATTTTGACCATAGGCGTAACTAGGGTTGGTGAAAGGGGGGGGGGTCACACTAAAAATGTACAGACCAAACACCAATAAAAAGTGTAAAAGAGTTGAAAATTTATTAGTCATAAATACTTGTCTCTAAAAACATACTCCGTGTTTATTTCAGGCATCTCCCGGGGGGGGGGAGGGGGAGCTACCCCCTCGGAGCAAGTCAATTCCTCCCCCTCCCCCTGACAAAAAACCTTCAGATCACAAGTTTTAAAAAAAGAAAGAAAAGAAAAATTACGCGTTTAAGGCACTTTACTTTCCGAAACACTTTCAGGAAAGGACATTGAACACTATCACGAGCGACACCAAAAGTAACTTAAAAGACATAAGACTTTATTTTGGAAAAAAATGGGGGGGGGGGGGAGAGTAACCAAACTCCTTTCTGTTTCCTCTAACATCACCAAAGTATCCCGAAATTGCATTGCTAGGAAGATTTCAAAAAGTTTCCTGGGGAGAGCCCTCGAAGCCTTGCCTCCAGAGTTAGCCTAAGCATTATAGATGTAAGACCAGTTACAAACATTTAAGTTGCAGAAGCCCCAAATACCCACTCCTCTAACTTCACCAAAGATCCAAACATACATCTACTATATATACATCAAAAAGCTATCATATTATATGTAAAAAAATTCCTATTAGCATCATTTCTAGTCATATATATCTATATATATGTATATATAAAGGGTATGATTTTGAAGCATGCACTGCCCTTCCTAATTCTTAACTCGCTCCCCCTGCTCCGGAGCCAAGGCAGTATCCAGAATTGTTTTCGGGGGGGCCCAGACTTCGACACACTTATGTTAAGCAAAGTTTCAGGGAGGAATATATGATACATTGCAAAAGATTTCTGGGGGGGGGGGCGGCCCGTGGGTCCCCCTTCCCTTCTGGATACGGCCTCGATTCACAAAAACATTAAACATTCATTACTAGATCTATTAGTTTATTTTTTAATTCAAATGCAATAGAATATTCAATATTCAGCGCTAAGCAATCTTCTATGTCCAGGCATTCATAATATTAAAACTGGGAAATAGTGGAATTTTAGGGGAAAAAAATCCAAATTCCCCAACAAATATGATCATCCCCACAGTAAATTTTTAAAAATTTTTTTAAATTTGTAGCAAAACATACCTCAGAAGTGGAAGCGTCTGAATTGAATTTTCTTTTTTTTTTTGGATGACGAACGTGTCCATCGCTGCAGTGCAAACATTATTATGTATCGAAAATAACTAAAAATTTAGCTTAAATATAAATAATACTTGATTGTAAATTAAAGTGCAGCATTAAACCGTAGCAGTGAGATTGGAAACGTTGAACGAATGATTTCCAGAGTCGTAAGGCAATCAGTGATGGACCATAATAAGAAAAAAAAACATTTAAAATATAAGAGATGAGAGAACATCTGTAAATGAGAATGCAATGCAAATACAGTTCATCAGTTTTCCAATCGGCTCATCTACAAAAAAGATTTTACCAAAATGGGTGTTTGGACAGGAAGTCATAAATAAATACAAATTACTCTTTAAGTTTCTTGATGAGCATCACTTCCTGGCTTGAGGGTTTAATCCATTAGGACAATTGTTGGCTAGGGGTCCTTTATTTTCAGACCCCAGCGCCGAGTTATCAGAAAACAAAACTCCATCATAGTAGAGAATATTTTCCATGAAACTTATTACTTGTGCGATTGTATACCAAAATTGCTGCCTTTGGGTAAAAAGGACATCAAGAAGGAAAGAAAACCATCTGGAGTGATTGAAAGGATCTCTGTTTGTGTGTGTGTTGTACGGGGATTGAAGCCACCTTTTGCTGTAACCCCCCCCCCCCCAAGGTGATAAGGGGGTTGATTATAACCAGATGAAAAGTCCTCTTTATTATGAGCTGCATACTTTGGTCATGATCACAACCCTTCACAGAAAGAGGAAATAAAATCAATGCATATGTGTTTAATTTTCTTAGGGAAAAAAAATATGTGCTTTGCAAGGCCGTAGCCAGAAATTTTGTGAGCCTAAATGTGCCTCAATAAGTCAAACCCAAAGGGGGGGGGGGGTTTGAACCCCCAAACCCCCCCCCCCCCCCTGGTTACGCCTATGATTTTGACTAATGTGAAAGCCTAAATAATCAATGTTATCTTTGAAAAATATGCACTTGTTTGGAGACAATGTTAAATTGCACTTTATAAGAATGTCGAGTAGAGCGGTTACTTTCGCTTTCATTTCCTCATATGAATTGGCCCCGACGATAAAGTCGTCTTGATATGCCAGTATGCCTGTAATATTTTGAAGATTTAATTCATCTATTAGAAGATCAACAGCCGATTGGAAGCATGAGCTGGCTACTTTAACGCCAAAACAGAGTCTCCGATAAGCAAAAGAGCCCATAGGGGACGTGAATGTTAGAACATCTTCAAGCTCTTCAGGCAATTTGATTTGCCAGTATGCATTTTTTAAATCTAACAATGAATAGTATTTGTAGGAGGATATTTCATTGATAACGGTTGAGATTTTTGGAAAAGGATATGTCGCGTTTTCAATCACGGGATTCAGCAATCGCAAATCTAATGCAATTCTATATTTTTGCTCTGCTTGGGGATTTAATGGGTCCTTTTTCTTACGAACTAACAACATTGGACACGAATAGTGGCTGGCGTTGCGCCGGATAATTCCACTTTCAATTAATTCATTAAGCTCTTCCTTTACTTGACCATGCAGCGCTTGCGGTATTGCAAAAGGCTGGGTCTTGATTGGGTTGGAATTACGCAGTTTGATTTGAGGTTCAACGATGTCACAGTGACCTAAAGTTTTGGTCGATTTTGAAAAGGATTGAAATTTAGACATTAAAATACTTAGGAAATCTTTCTGTTGTTCCTGTGATAAATGCTTTAGATCAAAATCTGACATTTTCAATTCTTTCTGACGCATATCGATTATTTCCTTTGATGCGGTTATAAGGTTACATAGCGGAGAGTCTAATTCAATCTTCTTGTTAGAACTTTGCTTACGAGTGTCATTTTCAATTTCAATATCATCAAAAATGTTACCTACAACTTTATTTTTATTTAAATGAACAGTTTTGTTAGATAAATTACGTATGACGGTAGAAAATTGACCTTTCTTCGCTGTATGAATGGACGGATGAATTTCGAGGTTATATTCAGAAATATTTGGGCAAAACAACACAGTAGAATCATCTATATATGCTTTAATATTTACTAGAATTTACGAATTTTCACCCGGCGGGATTATGGCTTTGCGAGCAAGAACGGCCGAAATGGGCTGATGAGCTATGTTTTTGACCGACTGTTGGTTTGATAAATCAAGGGGTAGTTCAAAAGTTTCAAATTTTATAATGCGTGATTTTGCATCCATGATAACATTATACTTTGACAAAAAATCATACAATAAAATACCCGAGAAAAATTGTGAATTAAAATGAGTTAGGTAAAAGGTATGTCTGAAAAACGTTTTATGGATTGTAAACGAAATCTAAGCACAAGCGGAAAAGGACAAACTAGAATTCACTGTACGAATCTGGACCGAACGCGATAAATAGTTGACTTTCGTTAATTGTTTAATCTCATCAAAACTTTCTTTCGTCAAGAGCGAAATGGAACTGCCACTGTCTAAAAGCAATGAAAGAGACTTTGTCTGAAACGGTACCGGAATAGTGGGCAATTTTCCATTATCAATTAAATTTACACATTTCAAATCAAAATGACTTTGTAAATTTTCATCATTATCTCTACCTTGATTAGAAGTAAACTTTAAGTCCTGTGGAAGATTATATTTATTAGTCAACCTGTCGGTACTAGAAAACGTTTTGTCATAAGCTTTTACACTTGAGCCATTCCATTTCAGATCAGGCAGAGGGTGTCACATGACCCTCACCGATTTTTTTGAAAAAATTACAATAGTTACAACTAAGGGACATATAAAATATCCCAAAAGGATTTTGCAAGAAAAAATTTATTTCTCTAGTTACAGACGTTTAAAATTTGGGACAAAGTTGGCCGTTTTCAAAAAATCAGCAAAGCACTCACTTTTAAAATGGCCAGTTTCAAAGGTTTTTAACCGATTCGAATGATTTTTTTTTCTATAAATAATGAAGGGATGGTATTTTATTTAGACACTAATTTTAAAAATTTAGTCGGCTTCATTGATAAAGAAAAAAAAGTGTTTCTGAAGTGAAAAAATAGTGTTTGTTCCGACTTCATGATTTTTTTTTCTTATGAAAGAAATTTATTTTTGACAAAACAGAGGTGGCGATCTAAAGTGCTGTTATGGAAGTTTTGTATCAAATTTTATTGTAAGCCTGAGATCCATATCCTCTCAGAATTTAAATGTGCAAAAATTACGATTTTTGAAGTGTGATTACTCAAAAAAGCCACTTTTTAAAAATCTGAAAATCTGCTCATTTGTTGCCCTTAAAGTGCTTAATGAGCTGCTATCAATTATGTTGTGTATTTTTGCCACAGATATTTTATATGATTTTTCAAAATGGCCTTTTGTGCGTTTCTCAAAAAAGTCAGAAATTCAAACTCGTTCTTATTTAGTCATTTTAATATAATATTTAATCAATATTTATTAAGAAATATACTGTATTGTTGCACAATTACTACAGATAAATTGTACTTAACCTTTTTAGAACTTAAATAGCTCCTAGCACAAAGCGTAGCTACTGTGATTTAATGCATGTTATTCTGTTCAAATCAATTACTAGTTTTAAACTCGCACGCTTTACATCATATATGTTACAGCACTGATATACATAGTTTTAAACGCATATGAAATTATGTACTTAAAGCAAAATAAGTAGAATAAAGTTCTTCTACTCGTTATTACCAAAATAATGCAAAGACTAGGAGGGTTCAGATGGTGTTATTTTTATTGTGGTATTATATTCTGGCTATTGAAATATTTGTTCTAGATTATCTGTGTCCAAATAATTCAATAGTGTCCCTAAACCATCGGTGATACATTCTTAATTTGCCCCATTCAATAATTCTCATTCACACTTTCAATAAATTTTCCTATTTAGAAATCATGCATTGAGTTATATTTGTTTAAGAGGCTGTTAGTTTTCTAATTGTTTTCCACTTCTTGTTTGATCGTGCGTCCCATGTAAACATTATTGTTTTAGGGATTTTTACTATTTAGCAGTGTTTTAGGATAGCCAATAATGTCTTGATTGTATTCCTACAATAAATTTTACATTTGCTGTTGCTTGGTATTTGATATAAAGCGTGTGAGTTTGAAACTAGTAATTGGATTGAACAGAATAACATGCATTGAATCACAGTAGGCACGCTTTGTGCTAGGAGCTATTTAAGTTCTAAAAAGGTTAAGTACAATTTATCTGTACTAATTGTGTAACAATACAGTATATTTCTTAATAAATATTGATTGAATCTTATATTAAAGTGATTAAATAAGAACGAGTTGGAATTTCCGACTTTTTTGAGAAACGCACAAAAGGCCATTTTTGAAAAATCATATAAAATATCTGGTGCAAAAATACACAACATAATTGATAGCAGCTCATTAAGCACTTTAAGGGCAACAAATGAGCAGATTTTCAGATTTTTAAAAAATGGCTTTTTTGAGTAATCACACTTCAAAAATCGTAATTTTTGAACATTTTCAAATTTTAAAATTTAAATTCTGAGAGGATATGGATCGCAGGCTTACAATAAAATTTGATACAAAACTTCCATAACAGCACTTTAGATCGCCATCTCTGTTTTGTCAAAAATAAATTTCTTTCATAAGAAAAAAAAATTATGAATTCGGAACAAACACTATTTTTTCACTTCAGAAACACTTTTTTTTCTTTATCAATGAAGCCGACTAAGTTTTTAAAATTAGTGTCTAAATAAAATACCATCCCTTCATTATTTATAGAAAAAAAAATCATTCGAATCGGTTAAAAACTTTTGAAACGGTGGCCATTTTAAAAGTGAGTGCTTTGCTGATTTTCTGAAAACGGCCAACTTTGTCCCAAATTTTAAACGTCTGTAACTAGAGAAATAAATTTTTTCTTGCAAAATCCTTTTGGGATATTTTATATGTCCTTTAGTTGTAACTACTGTAATTTTTTCAAAAAAATCTGTGAGGGTCATGTGACAAGTTTCAGACCTGCCTGTCTGATTTGAAATGGAATGACTCCTTGTATTCTGGTTATCATTTTTATGCATATAATGATTATTCCTTTCGAAAGGAATAATTATCTTTTAGCCCTTGTGGCGACATAACCTTTTGAGAAGAGGTGGGTGAGTCACCTAACATCCGCCTCGATTCTAGTTTAAATTTCGATCCTGTGAACGAAAGTTATTTCCCCTTCCCTGATTATAAGACAGACGACCGTAATTATTTTGTCTTCTAGGCAAAAAATTTTCTCTTTGCTCATGAAATGGAGCGGGTTGCCTATACTGCATTTGACCGGGTGACGGCCTAGACAAACTAGACAGATACGAGAGACAATTTTGCCAAATGGGATTCCTTTTAAGGCAAAAGGCACATTGTATGACATTTTGAGTAGAATTACTTATATTTCGTTGATTTGCGTCACTTTTGTTTTGCATTAAACTCTTGAACACATCACACTCATTAAGTTTATGTTTTTCCCCACAAAAATTACATGTATTAAGTTTTTCAACCACTGCTAGGGTAAATTGCTGAAAATCATTTTTCAATTGCTCAATTTCTCTGTTATATGATCCCGATGCTTGGGTAACATTTATGGCATTAGTTTGATGTAAAGCCCTATGAAGGTTGGCCATTTGAGATGTTTTTTCAGTGAGATGTTCAAAATTATCCTGGTTTTCAAATGCGACTTTCTCTTTTAAGTGAGGAGGAAGAGCGGCTAGAAAATGCATCACTTTGATGCTGTTTAAGGATTTTGGATCAAAAACTAAAGGATATGCATTATGCGTAGCAACTTCTATTCTATAAGCAAGGTTTTTTATTGACTCCTCTTGCATTAAGGAAATTTTTTGCAGGTTTGCCAAATTAGTACATGGGAGCTCTTCAAATTTGAAATAATTTTGTAGTTTGCTGCATGCGCTTTCAAAACTATCAATATTTGCACAAGACGGTGATGTTTTGAACCATTCCTTAGCGGCTCCTGTAAGTTTAGATTTTAGGAAGCATAATTTGACCGGGTCGGTCCATTTATTTAATTCGGCCAATTCATTAATACTTGAAATAAACCAAGATAAATTTTCGGGATCTCCCGAAAAAGGTTCAATTGGAAAATTTAAATTTAATTTAATTTCATCGCTGGAAACATCTGGTTGGCGTGATCGCGGCATTTTTGCACAATACACACAATATACTAAATAAAATAATTTGCACTGATGTCACACAAAATTAAAAAATCTTTTTACAATCCGTGCAACTACTCTCATGGCAAAAATTTGGAATATTTGGTAAATTCAAGATTATAAAATTACTATGCATGTTCTTGCATTTCAACAAAATATAAGAGAAAAAAAATGTTGCACAAATTATAAAAAGTCTTCCATTCCACTGGTCAACAAAATTAAATTAACGGCACCATGTTGTCGTGGTGACTCCCCTCATTTATGTTGCACGCGTGTAAAAAAAATAAATATAAATAAATTAATTATTCCTGCTAGAAAAGGAATTTTGCAAGTGATCCAAGGGAATAAACATTTGAAAACAGATGCATTGCTTACGAATTATTTAATGATATATGCCGAAAAATTCCCCGTTAAAATAAATCTTTATGGTCGGGAAGCACCAAAGGATAACTTTAGGAAATGTAATTTTGAATAAATAAGGGCCTGAACGTTAGTGGTAGTACAAAGGTTACTTGCAAAACACCAGGAGGGAATGGAAGAAAACAATAAAAAACACAAGTTAAAAAAAATGACTCACCAACATTAGCAATGTGCTTCACTTAGATTTATTTTTGAAGTATTAGCATTCATTTTTTTGCATCACAGAAATCATCCTCTTATAAAAGCTTCGCCGCGCCGAGACTCGTAACTTCAGTAGCACGTAACAAGAGCATCGCGGTCAGTCTCCGGAAATCCAGATTCCAGTAGAAAGAGAGCCGCGCAAAAGTCAGCAGTCGGTAGCCCTCAAAGCCTCATCTCTCTCCGAGAGCGAAAGTGCTCGTGAGAGTGTTCGTGGGAGTCTGTGTTATCTTCCACCGTCCACCCCCCAGCTTGGGGGATCCTTTTATACGCCGCTTGCAACGGTTACAGTATGTTTCAAAAGTTCAGCAACATACCTTCGGAAAAAACATCACAACCCCACTTATCAGGGATCAGCGGTTACGTCTTCGCAATAATGCATTGCGTGGCAACACAGGAGAAGAAAAGGGAGGAGTAGTTGACAATTTATGATGAGGGGACTGTCAGTCCGGTGGCCAAGGTCAAAAGAAAGTCACTTAAAAAGATGCACATTTTGTGTAACTTTATGAATGCACTTTTTGGAAATGGCACAAATGAATACTTATTAGTAAGAATTCTATAATGTCACTGTTCATCGTGACAACTATGGTTACAAATAATACGTTTATATGTCTTTTATTTTTAAATTGACCACTCTACTAAAGGTAATACTCACTTTACCCCAGTACTCATTAAGTAAAGTAGTCATAAATGAATCCCAAAAAGAAGGAGTTATAATATTATTTTGCTTATTTTTTTTTCTTCCCAAAATTTAATACAACGTAAATAAATCAGCTAAAAAAAAAACGAACTTTGAACTAATTCTTACATTAATTGTCAACCCAAATTGAAAAACGTAAATTTTATGACCAATTTACCGTAAAAACTGCCGTACTGCCTCGTTGTAGCGGGTCTTTTCTCTCCGGAGGCCGATTGCTTCTGTTGCAATAGCTCGCATTAGTCAGCTTGTTTATGCCATCAAACCTCTATGAATAACTGCACGATCCAACGAGTGCAGATATTTAGGAAGAAATACATTTTATTCTATTCCAAAAAATGACAGTAAGAAAATAATATTTTAAAACTTATAATAGTGAAAGAAAATATAAGCATTTGAAATGCGCAAAAGATGCGCGCTTGACATAAGTTACCAAATCGGATGTTTTTTGTTTTTTTTACCTATGAGACCATTTTATTCATTGCTACTATTAGTATTTCTTAGAACAGAAACAAATATTATTTTTCTTGATACTATTATTATTATTTTCAACCGAAAAGCGTTTTTGTTTTGTTTCGGTGAGATAAGGCATCATTCACTATGTTCTAATAAACTATTGATGAGCAAATTTTTTAAATTTATTTAATATTGCTCAATTGTGCTTTGGTCATGGATTTTAGTTCTGTGTTTCCCGGTCTGCACTAGTTTTGTCATTTTCTAAAACAATCATTTTGAAAAGAGCATATTCCACTAAATGATATATTTTACTCCATCTACACTCAAACCAATTTCTTTAATTTTTAACTTTTTATTTAAATGATGTAATTCCAATTCTAACATATGCAGCTGGTTATTGTGATCGTGCAGTTTTGGAAAAGTTTAATGTTGTTGTTGTTTCAGGATAGCATTATTACCCCGATAGACTTCTTGAAAATAATTCCAATTATAATCTCTCAAAAAACCTTGAGAGATCGTGGTGACTTAAATATTCACAAGCAACAGTGGTTTAAATTGCAAATTCATTCTTCTTTAATGAATAGTATAAAATTACTTTCCTCTAAATATTAAGCTTTTTTTAAGGTAAAAGACACAAATTTTTATTTCAAGTTTCCATAAATACATTAAAAGCACAATGTTTTCCAGATGTTTAGAGAATTTTCACACCGAAGATGAATTAAGAAACTATCATTTCTGCTTCCATCAACATTTTCTTAAATTTTGCATGCAACAGAGCTTATCAGTAAAATAATTAAAAAAATAAAAGTTGAATAATTTTAATTTAATTTGTAGAAAAAAAGGTGTTACATTGTAAAAATTATATTTATGGACGAAACAATGTTGAGAATGCATTTAAAATGGAATATTTTTTCACAAACAATTTTTTTTTACTTGTCCGTCATCGGTATTAAATGAAATTATTTTAGCACTAAGAACTCAAACTCCACAGTAAAATTGCACTATTATTTCCCCTTAAATATGTTGCCTTAAATTATAAAGTCATTTAAGTTTCACTTTTAAAGCCTTTGTACATTAATAATCTTAGTCGCAAGCAAATATCATATTTCTTGCTTCGTTAATTTCAGGCATAATATATATACCATAAGAAAAATTATTATTTTTTTCATATCGAAAAAAAAAAAAAAACCAAAACAAAACAAAATAGAATCTTTTAGTATCTTAGTTATCTATCAATCAAAAAAATCGCCGGTAAATTGTTTAAAACTGTTGTTACTAATTATTGTAGCAAACACATTTCTTAAAACCTAAATGTTAGTTATTTGAATGCAGTAAACTATTTTCCACGTGGAAGCAATAATACTATTTATTAAATAAATCTTTTCCATAATAAATAAGTATCTAAATAAGTTGGAATGTCATATGAAACTTCTCTGCAGCCTTTTATTTTTAAGCGAAAGATTTCCTGTCGGGATTCAAAAATATCCCAATAGTGAATGCTACTGAGCGACGAGAGTCGGTCTACGGACGTTGCGCAATAGTTTCAGTCCGGAGGCTTTCTTCTCCGGAGGTGTTGACTTTACCCTACCTGATCCTTCTAATCTTACTTTTAGCAATGAAGCTTTACTTAAAACTTTGAGATAGCATTTCCTTAACTTTTCCATTTTAAGAGCCGATGGGATATACATTTTCTTAAAGAGAAATTTATCTATCATTATCGGGTCTCATATGTAGTACGTTTACTCCATTAATAAAAAAACCAAATATATTTTTCTAAAAACCTAGCTCAAGCTATTCAGCCATTGTAAAAGAATACACGTAATTTAGTGTCTTTATTGGTTTTCTCTGAAGAAAAAAAAAGTTATATAATCATGAAAATAATTCTTGAAATTGTCATTGTTCAACATTTCGCTTTTCTTTTTTAGGTATCTGGAAAGTGCGAAGGAAACTAACATCAATATAAACTGCACAGACCCTCTCGGTCGGTCAGCATTGCTTATGGCAATAGACAACGAAAATTTAGAAATGGTTCAACTGCTCATTTATAGTCAAGTTGAAACGAAAGATGCTCTCTTACATGCAATAAATGAAGAATTTGTTGAAGCTGTAGAATTACTTTTAGAACACGAAGAACATCATCACGTAAAAGGTGCACCCCATGTAAGTATATCTTTTACATTTCACTTACGCTTAAGAATTTACATTCCGTTCTGATGAAGGTGCTTTTTTTAGACCTCTATAAAAATTACCTTTAATAAATATTTAGTTCTGCAATAGCCAAAACATTAACTTACGAAAAATTGCTTAATTTTTGGCATGGAAATGAACACAAATAGAAAAAGTATGTAATGATACTATTTCATGTAGTTTACTTTTGGAAGAATTAAGATGCATTCACAGCAGTTGCAAGAGCAACCAGCAACAACGAAGAAACTTTTCAGAGTGCTTTATTGGTTCTACGTAAACCTGATTGACGTCTTTTATTGCTTCATTAAAAGTGACTTTCACTCAGACGACTGTGAATGGTTGGTTGCGCTACCAAAAACAATGCTGTTAGTTTGATAACCATAGCAACAATTTGTTACAATAGAGGCCGTTGCGTTTGGGATGAAAGCACTGAAACCCTAATGCACGACATGCTACGCAGGAAACACATTAGCTTTTTTTTTTATCACGCATTTACGCATAAATAAATAGATAATTTCAGACAATGTCGCTGAAAAACATAAATAAAATCCAAGGCACATATTGTTGTATTATAAAAAGCACGAATTAAGCAATCGAACGTAATATTTAAAGAGACACGGAAATTTTACTATAATATATTTTCAACACTCCTGCTTAGGCCCTAAGAAAAACATTAAATATAGTTAAGAAAACACAATTTAAACTTTTTAGGACCAAACGTCTACGCGATGAAAATAGATGAAAATAGAAGGCGGAAAAAACTCTTTTCCGCCTTCTTTTAACCAATAAAATGAAATGGTACACACACGCAAACACACTTCATAGCTGCAAAACCAATAACGGTCAGTAGTTTCAGTGTTCGCCCCCGTTCCCCTCTTCTTTCAATGTGCATTTTATTATATTTATTTCAGATTCAATCCATCTTATTTTTATGAAATCTTTCTCATTTTAAATCCATTTTCCTGGATAAATCCATTTCCTCCTGCCTTACCCAGGAATTTCTCTTAGAATTCTCGTTTCCTTTCGATTTTTCTGGTTCCGTAGTTCTTAGTTGATGTTTATTCAAAATTTTAAGCTCCTTTCTTTCTCCTTTTGAAACTGTGCAGTTTTTCTTGGTGAAATAGAAGCATTCTCTGCAGATAAGCATTGTTTCATAAATATATAAAGGGGTACCATATCGACACTGCAGATTTGTCCTTTCTATTCTTGCCTCTTTTTAAGATTATGTTATCTCAGAAAATAGAATAAATTATAGCAGAACCCTCGATAGTTTGTAGAAAAAACGAAATAGTTTTCTATACGCCTCGAAAGAAAACTAGTTTTTAAAAATATTTACTCTATTTCAGATGAGCAAACTACTTCAGAGTTAAGCTCAGATTTTTTTTTATCCATGTACAAATACCTGATAGCAGTACATTTGTGCACTTTTTGCTTGCATACACATTTAGGATTTTTACTTCAATATGAAAGAAATATATTTTTATTCACTGAATCAAATATTTGCATGTGCCCATTTGGAACAGTACGGGGAACACACTATTAGTTTTAGAGATACGTATCCCATACAGCACAAGAAGTTTCAGATACGTATCATCAATGTTACAATCTTGCATTTACATAACATATCCCGCAGGTACTTTCAAATACGCTCCAGGAACAAACCGGTTGTAACATATATTTTTGCACGTTGCAGTAACATTGCAGTTTGGTTTCGATGAAACTATGGTACGATGCTTACTTTGTAACGTAACTGCAATGTATATTATACTATTCAATGATATGTGTTTTCTGTGGTTTGGCAACGACGTTCAGCGCATGCGCCGTCCAACGAATCGAAGCGAGAATGATTCGAATGGTTCCAGAAGAACAACAGTTTTGAAAGCCAACTGAAAATTCAAGAGTAAGTAAATAAATTATAGATTATATTGTATGTAAACTATTCTTTTGTTAAATAATTGATTTCTGTTCTGTAAGTACTTATTTGCATTACTGTTTTGGTTGTTCTTGTAGGTATACCGAAATTTTGCGTATTTAAGTAATGTCAACAAGGGTTAGCCGTAGTGTTTATTTCTATCAGTGCAAAAATTTGCAATTTGATTTGTTAATTAAACACATAATTATCACTTTTCAAAACATTAATGGCATAGCTATGTTATCATTATTAGTATTATTATTAGATAGATGGGGAGAGTTTTCTTTTAAACATAACTATTCTTCTGCATACACTTAACATTTTATCAGAAAAATAAAATTACTGCTATACTAACAATTCTTCGCATTATTGGTAAATTGATTCTTCATTAAATAATAGAAAGTTTGACAATTAAATGACATCATTGTTTTTTTAACAAGGAATAGATTTGTTTTGCCTTTGTATGCCTGTTTGATAAACCTGTACATAAACTTGTTTATTTACTACTACTATTGATACTATTATCAAGCGTGATATAGGAATTTTAACTGATATTTATTGCTAACACACTGCACTTTTGTGAACAGAAAACTTAATTGTTTGTTGGTTAATATCACCATAATTGAAGTACCTAATCAATGTAAACTTGTTTTGGATGACTGCTTTTGTCCCATCATTATTAGTTTAGTATGGGTCATACGGGGTAATTCCTCGTCCAAAAATAAAGAGATCTGAATATCTCTAGAAGTTTAGTAAAACATATTACTAAATTTAGGACATGAAACAAGCTCACATAATACGTGATCCATTGTTATATTCACTTAACCAATAGTTGGTGAAGACTTTGTTTAATTTAATTCATTAGGTGACCATCCCCCGTCTTCGTGATAAATATTGATCACACCCTGTTTTTATAGTAATGAAGTCAAGTAAATTATTATATATTATTCTTGTTTTGTGCATTTTCACTATAAATATTGCAATGGTTGTTTTGTCCCCCTCATAATTCTTATTTAAAAAATAATAATTAAGAAAAGATCACTATATTTATCCGTAATTTCTAATGTGTCTCCCTTCGGCCATCGAAGATTTCCTGCACCTTTTCGAGAAATTTCATTTCAACACTCTTCTCAACTACAACTTTTGTAAGTTTCCCAATAGGTTTTCCTAGTAGAGAACAAAATATTCTTGTTCTTGAAGTGCGTGATAAATATCCAAGTACTTTCTTTGCACGTTCTAATATTGAACTGTTTTGTAATTGTTTAATTCCAAATATATTTTTAATGTTGCTATTCTCAACCTCGGGTATTTCTAGCTTTTTTTCATTAGATGTTTCAAAACATAGGATTTTGCTAGTGATAAAGCATCTGTATTAATATCAGACATGGCATTTTAGTTTTTTTGCCAGTGGGGTTATTCTTAGTATTCAATTTTTATTTTAATACCTAGTAGGGTGATTTTCAAATTTATTGACAGATTGGGTAGGACACAATCTGAAAAATTTTGTTGCATCAAACATAAAAACTTTCCTAAATATGAATTCCTCATAATTTACTGCATTGTGAGCAGGTAAATAATTTTTGAGTTAATCTATTAATATTTTAGATATTTCAAAAAGTGTTGTGACAAGGGATAGTACTCCTCACGAATGCTGCCGTTATTAAACATTCTGTAAATTAATCCCTATCAAAAATGAATCAAATAAATCTTACTTAAGTTATCTTAAATACTTTGTATTTAGTTAAAGTAGTATTGATATTTATTTATTTAATTTTTTTATCAATTAAAAAGTTATTTTGAATGATGAAAAAAAAAAGACTCTGGTTATGGGAATTTTTTGTTCCGGATACAGCAAATTTCCATTACTTACTAATTAAAGTAATAAAACAAGACTAGTTTTTCACAACTTGGAAAAAATGTAATGAATGCATTGAATCAAATATGAAATGATGTTCCCCAAGAGACTTTTACCATATCAGGATAATTATTTTATCAGCATGAAATGCAATTTTTATAATGCAAACGTCAAACTGTCAGTCGTTTTGAAAATCACCCAGTAAAACAATGCTAAGACTTACTTATAATATGTCACTTCTTTTCTCCTTATGGTTTAAATTATCACTTTATTGTATTCAAAACAATGCAGAAAATGCAGTAATTTTCGATTTACCATAGATTAATGCTTGAAACTGGTGTTTGTGTGAATATAGTGGAGTCACGGCATTTGTCCACCTCACTATTTGTACAACTCGCTATTCGTCCAACTTGTTCAAGTAAAATTCAACTCGCCATTCGTACTTATCCCGCGATTAGTATGGCGCCAGAGGCCAGCTGGGTTTCCAGTTTGGCTCTTTTTAAGAAAACGATATCGAGAAATTATACTCGGTTTGAACTCGTCTGGAAATAATTTGTTTGGCGTTTTGGATTTTATTTAATTTAAGTTTCAATATTTTTTGAGAATTTACTAACATTTTAACTTTCTAAGGGGGCCGCAAGAGAAAGCGGTTGGAGAACTTTGTTCTTCACGTAGGAAAGTAGTAAGGAAAGCATTTCCTTTGCAGAAATTTAAGATCTGTGTTATCACTGCGAGAAAACACAGATAATGGTGGGAACAATACCGCTGTGGTGAACAGCATTAACTTATTCAACGACAATGTTATTGACCATTTTAAGAAAAATTGGGAACAATCGTCAAAGGTAGATAGAAAATAGAAAGAACAGCAGAAAGGGACAGAACACCTGAAGGGATGTTACCTGATGTTTTTATGGAAAGGGACTTCTCTTCTAACTATTTCTCTTCCTAATTTCAACATTCCGCTTATGCCATCAGCTCACTTCAGTACAAGCAAAGTGCAGTTAAATTTTTATTTATCTATAATTTCATGTGAAGTACTGTACATTTATTTTTCATAGGTTTAAATAAGCAACTATCTGTGGGTCTGGAACGGAGTAATCCAATTTACATTGTATCTTATGTGGAAAAAATAATTCGCCATTCGTACAACTCGCGATTCGAATTGCCTCCTGTAATGAAGTGTGTACGTATAGCGGGGTACCACTAAACTCTATAATTTGACAAATCTTGATAACGATGATTTTCTAGATATTTTAATATTTGGCTTTGGCTAGAAAAAATGACCAAAAATTCCGCCTCAGCCTGGAAGAAATGTCCGAATATTCAGTATTCCGCCCAATAGCAATTGGTTACGATCCCTAGTATTTAATCATTTTTGTTTTATCCTCATATAAGCCTAAATATTGAACCTTGTACCTAAAACGACGGGAGGCGCAACTGTGGCCCCTAAGGTATTTCATGAGAGACAATGAGGATTGCTCTTAGAAAAATAAATAAGTTTTACATTTAGACATAATTTTTAGGCAGTGGTGCTAGTGAAACTTTCTGAGCTACATTTGAATTTTTCAGAAATTAATGCAAATAGTTTTAGAAAATGACCAAAATGAAGAAGGAACACGCAATCTCGCATAAATAGAGAAAGAGAGCAGATATTTCATTGTTGAAAGTTCCTTTTTGTGATGATGACATGTTTTCAAAAGTTTTTTGTAGGGTTGAACCGGATAGAGATTTTGCCGATTACCAGATAGGGGGTATCCTGTCGGAAACGAATGCCTAAACTTTCTGAACTACATTTGAATTTTTCAGAAATTAATGTCAGTCTTTCAGTTATGTCATATATTTACTTATTTTTCTTATATACTACAACCTCAAAACAATAAATTACAAACATGTTTCACTCATCATTTCTTTTAAAACCTTTTTAATATACAAAAAAAAAAAACATTTTTCCAAAACATCTGAATGCTCAAATGTATGTGCATTTTAATAGTGTAACATATAAAATGATACATTAAAACATTGTTTTTTATTTGTTACAGAATTGGTAAGAAAGGAACTGTAAACATAAAATGTTTCATGATTTTTGTAGCTTTTTGCGTGAAATATTTTATGGTGTATTTCACAAAACACAAAAAAAGTGTAATTCAGTATTTTTTAATTATTATTATTGCATGCTCCTTTTAGGCAAGATAGAAAGCATCAATTGTAACTTTTGAAGTCAAAAAAAAAAAAAGTTGTGGGGCAGAGAAGGCCTTAATTTCGTGCTAGTCACCATCACTGAAGCGAAATTAGCTGAATTTAACCGTCTGGATCGGATATCCGGTTGGATCGGATAGTTAAAAATTTGCCCGATAGGCCGAATACCAGATAGTTGTCGGATATCCGTTTCATCCCTAGTTTTTGCTCTTTTTTTACTTATTCATTTAGTTTTTGAATATTGCTGGCGAATAGATGAACACATTTTAAAAACAGACACTTTAATATTTTCAAATGTTTAGAAGAATAGAACCCCTGTTTTTAGATCTGTACTTTATTTTTTATTAAAAAGTTCTATCTTCCTTAGATATCTGAATTGCATTTCCGGAAGGAAGATAATATTCATGAAGCTGAGTTCTTCGATGAAAATTCTGGCAGATGAAGTTTTCACATTGACCTTCCTCATGAAATATGCCATAAGAATTTAAAGAATAAGTTAGGATTTCGTTACACGAATTTTTATTCTTGTTTCATGTGTTTGTTTAAAATAACAAGCCTTCCATTTCTTTCTAAGGGTTAATTAAATCTCTTTTCTTAGTATTAAGATTATTTCTTTATTAAAAAAGGAAGTTCTTCGTGTATATGTCACCTGAATGTGAAGTGTTGGTGCTTAAGTTTAATTTTCTACATAAATTTGTTTGACTTTTCAAAGAATTCTTTAAAAAATAGTTCTCGTTTGTGCTCATCATAGTGATGTGTATTTTTTATGTCATGTAAATAAATGTTATGGTTCTTAGAATTGTGTCTTTGTGTGAGTATCATTCCCATAAAGCAATTTGCTGCATGAAATGCGTTACGTATGTCACAAGATTTTATTTTTTTGCACTAAAGCAATTGATAGAAAATGTACTAAAATAAAAACAAGCTTGATATGAGCAAAAAATATGAAGTGCATAAAAGTAAATTTTTAAAAGAAAAATAAATTAAACATGTTTTTTGAAATATAATTATGAACTCTGTTTTTCTGTGGTATGTAAATGCATTCTTTGTAATGAAACTTTGTTTGAAACATAGTTCCTTATTTTCCACAATTTCTTACATGGAGAACAATTTATTTAAAACAATTATGTTCATTTTCAAAATCCATCCCTAATTCTTTAAATTCATAAAAATGCGTAAAAATATTTGCAATATTTTTTTTTCTTTCTATATGCACATGTTTGATTGTTTTTTTCAATTTGAATACATTAATTGAAAACTAAGCAAAAATAATATGAAACATCAAAGTAAAATCCAAGTATTTCTTTAAGAAATGTCTTTCAATTTTGTTAGCGTATATCAAAACATAATATCATTCAAAAGATATAGAAAGAAAAAAAGCTATATGCAAGAATCTTCCTCCAAGATGCTAATACCAAGTTAAAGAAACCTCTTAAGAAAAAATATTTGCAGGGAATGAGGTAAGGATCTTGTATAAAAAGAATGAAAATATGAAGATAAAGATAATTGAAACTTTAAAGAATAATTAATAAAAGAAAATACGACATATAAGTTTTTAATGGTGATAAAATTCATTTTGTGACAAAACATAGTGTCCTACAAATTTCAAACAGAGAAATTTACAGAAGTTTCTTAATAAATAGCTTATTTTGTGTGTAAACACAATATTTATTTTACAGAGATATATATAAATGATGTACATTTGAAAGGAATATTTTTGAAGTAAGAGCTTGGGGGGGGGGGGGGGTCAAGAATTGGATATTTTGGCAATAGTTTTCTACTGCTGCTTATATTTATATAGAATTGAATTAATTTAGAAATAATTACATTTCTTTTGCATGTAAATGTTAATAATTTTAATTAAGCAATTGAAAAGCACATTTTTAATTATTTTTTTAATTAAACGTTAATTTTCTTTTCAATTAATAATTATTTAAATTATACTTTTAAACAAATTTCAGTAACCTATATTTATAAATTTATTAACTTATAAATATATTCCTAACACCAAAAACATATGCACAATTAATTAAAAACCAAAAACTGACTGGTGGTGAGGGAATGAAATACGGGGGGAGGGGGATTTTAAAGCATTTTGGACATGTACCAGGAATGTTACTGTATCGTTTCAGCAATATTTCAGAATAGTGATTAACATAACGGTTATATATCATGGACGTAACTCTGCAATGTTCATGTAACAAATAGGTAACATTTACGTTACGAATAAGCGTTACGTTACAATAAGCTTTCGCTGATATGTTGCATCTACATTTCAAATGTTATGTTATGATCGCGGACATTTTTCCGTAACCGAAAGGTAACCGATACGTTACATTGGCATTCCGAAACGTATCTAAACATTTCAAGATTTTTAGTGATACGTATCTGCAACGTATATGATACTATGTGGTGCTGTATGGGTATATTTCTCCAAGTCAGATTAACATGACGATTCTTGGACTTTCACCTTTATTCACACTGGTACATTGGTAACATTTTTGGTGAAAATGCTGCTTATAGCTTAATTTCGCTATGTGGCTATATACTGGGGTGTTTTGCTTATGCATCACAAAATACGATTAAATTAATATTGATGGTTGAAATATGGTGCCTAACGAATTACAAGAAGGAATTCAATATCATTCTCATGCTAACCCACAGCAATGTTTTTCTTTCTTTTTAATGAAATTTTGGTTTTTATAAAATTAATTTGAACTATATTTTACTTGAAAGTTATTATTAAAATGCGTAAAAAAGAATTCATGAAACAAATTTTGCATGCTTAGTCCTGACCAGGGTTGCCAAACGTCGTGGATTTCAACATTATTGCCAGGGTATTTATTTTTCTGGATAATGGATATCCGGCGGTGTCTCTTGTATGATGGTTCCGTACCTCATATTCTGTTTATGATGTTTGAAACCAGTTAACTCTATTCATATTCTTAAACATCTAGCAGCTTTAAAATGCAGTTTAAAAACACGCTAATTAATCGAATTTTAAAAATCATAAACGACATGATGTATAACCTCATCTTTTGGCTCAGTGACCGGATTGGAGTCTGGACATTTAAAAATTGGTAGAATACCAGATATCTGATGCATCGGGCAGGTACCGATCCCATTTCCCCATTTGTGCGCCCCTGCTGTCCCATATTTGCTGTTTTTAAAAATATATATATATTTTCCTCAGATTAATCTTCTAAATTTTAATGGCCCTTCAAAAACAATTGTTAAATGATGTCTCCATTTCGACGTTTTGAAATCTTAAATTGTGGTTTATATTATGCGTTCTGTAAACGATACTGTTTCAGTGTGTTATCATTCTTGCGTATAAACAAAAATCAAAGAGGGCTTAGGTAGGGCGTCTAAGAAGGATGACATCGAATTTAAGTGATATACGGACAGATGAATTGTCCCGATGAGGCACAAAGTAAATTCTCAAATAGCTACAAGTGGGGTCCTCCCCCTTGTAGGAGTTCACTAACATAAGTCAAGCAATAGATTTACACTTGCACGATTTGATGTTGCAGCATTGCAAAATCCCTGAGTAATAGGCAGCTACATATTAAAATTTAATTTTTTCTTGTTATAATATATTTCTCATGATTACTGAATTTATTTAAAAAAATACTTTCTGTTTTAATTTTTTAGTGTTTAGTATTGATAATGACAATATTCTGTTTTATTTCAGAGTTGGGAAGCCATAGATCGTGACATAGCCACATTCACTCCCGACATCACTCCTCTCATTTTAGCAGCACACAGAGACAACTACGAAATAATCAAGATACTTCTTGACAGGGTATCCACCGATTCTTCCGAGGCTCCGTTAGACATCAAGATCCCCACCCCCCACGAAGTCCGTTGCGGTTGCACCGATTGTGTCAAGTCCAGTTCCGAAGACAGTCTTCGACATTCACGATCGCGGATAAATTCCTACAGAGCCTTGGCATCACCCTCCCTCATTGCACTCTCCAGTAAAGATCCGATACTCTCAGCCTTCGAATTGTCCTGGGAGTTGAGGAGACTGAGCTTCATGGAGCAAGAGTTCAAGAATGAATACCAAGTAATTAAATTTTGCTGTTGAATATTGATGGATGTGGTATATAGTACACATATATGATACAGTCAACTCTTGCTATCTCGAAATCGAATAGTCGAAATAACAGTTAAAGGTATCGAAAATTCGGGTTATTGAAAATCTAATACAAATTATACTTTGAAAGAATTAAGTAGTACTATGTACGTACATCATACAAAAATGAGCACAAAATTAAAGATCTGGAGAGGAGCGCGAAGCAGTAGAGCACCGAGATTTCGCACTCGAGTGGAGCCGGAGCAAGTTTTTTTGTGCTCCATTGCTCCTATTTTTTAAACTTTTTAAGTTTTTTATCACATAAGAAAAACGATAATAACTGAAAAAAGAACTTAATAATATAATCTTTTAAAATTATTCGGAGCACTAAGCGGATCTGGAGTAAATATTTAGAAGTCGGACCGGGTTAACTAAAAAAAGTGGCTGCTCCTCCTTACACGAACAATTGCCATAGTTTATTTAAAATATTAATCCAGAACAGAGATTGGAGCGCATCATTTTATCTTTTGCCATCAATTGTTTTCAGAATGTGAAGTGTTTTGAAATATTATTGTAGTCAAATCAGGTCGCGAATTAATAAAAGCCAGCATTGCATTTTTGGGAAAGGTCACTTCAAGTTGTCTTAGCAAACGTAAAGTGTGCTCCTGTAGAAAATGAAATGTGACAAGTGGCAAGACTATTCAAAATATAAGTGAGAGGGCATTTTGGAAAACATAGGTTTTTGGAACTGGAAATAATAAGGAGCCGAAAACAAGGAAGGAAAGAAAAAGTTTTTAAAAATGTCGAATTACTGATACTTTGCGAATACTACTTGCGATTACTGATACTTTGCGTCTTCCGATAGCTCTCGAGTAGTCATTCGCCTGTTTGAACGAATCATTGTTTCCACTTTTTGCGCATGTTGATCTGTTTTTGAGGTTAATGGACGCCCCGCACGCTGCTCGTCTTCAACAGACTCATTTCCGTTTTTAAATTGGTCATACCACTTGTACACAGTCTTCAGAGTTACCACATTATCTCCTTATGCCGATTTTAACATTTCGTGAGCTCCTTTGGCACACTTTTACAACTTAAAACAAAACGTAATGTTAATGCGTTGTTCGAAATCCATGTTGCTCGACAGACACGATGAACTAAACCTAACTCTAGCGGCTCTGGCAGAAGACTGACAAGTTGTATCGAACGTGTTACAATACAACTTGTCCCTGCCTGTCTCAGACGAACCCGCTACTGGACAAATTACAGCATATGGATGTAGCTTCAGCAGTTGCCACTATAAAAATTCATTCACCGTACTTTTTGATCACACCTTGTATACCAAATGTCACGGAAATAGTCACCAGAAATAAAAACGAGTAAAAAATGGAATTACATTAAAAAGCAATCAAGGTGAAGGATTTTTTTTTTACAACGTTCGAAAAATTCATGGTATCGAAGTTCGAGTTATCGCTAGTTGACTGTATTATTTTGAAAATTATTATAATCTGTAAGAATCCTATCAATAATCTAAATTGTTTTCATACCTACTACCCACTGTGAAATGTGCTTACATCTATATCAACAGCATTTCAATTCATTGAAAATTTACCGCAGCGAAAGTTTTACAGATTGTGTAATTTAAAAAGCACACGCTTTTAAATTACACATTTAAGGATAACATTTCATATATCACACGGATTACATTTTCAGAATATAAATCTTAACTAAAGTGTAGACTAAAGCATGCATATCAGTTTTAATATAATCATCTAGTTTTTAAGAAATATATCAATGCTCTGAATTATTTTATTAACTCATATGTGCATTGAAATCGGATTATTTATATATTTAGAACATGTATCACACACGTTAGAGTTCCTTGATTTGAAACACTCTCCTAACAAGTTAATGATATTTTCAGAGCTTACTTTGAACTAATATGCGGGCTGAGACATAATCTTAAATAAATCTTCAGCAAGAACCTGCATACTTTTCGAAAATTGCACCAATACTCTGAATTATTGTCATAACTAATAGTTGCTTTTAAAAAGTCTTAATTCTATGCTAGAAGCGTTTCAGCTCGTTGAAAACCCACAACAAAAGTTTTACAGTAGCAAAAATTGCGTAATTACGTGAATAAATAGAGAAAAAAAAAAGGTCAGATTGTTAATTGAAGCCTATGTGTAAGCTGAAACATGTACAATATTTAAAAGAAAATGTTTATGTTTCTTTTTTTTAAGTTTTTTTTTTTCGTTCAAAAATAATTCGGGTTTCAACCACTTCTCCTCCATAAACATATTAACCATTAGCTAAATTACAAAACATTGAAACATTTTTTCGCATATTAAAATTGAGAAAAAAAAAAGCGGAATTAAAATGAAATTTTGGAATTTAATGTTTAATTATTAACATAAATGGGAATATAGTTTAAGAAAAATACTGAAAAGACTATGTAAACATAACAATCGAAAACAATATCCGGTCATTTTCTTTTGCAAGACTTCAAATTTTCTACAACAAAAAAGAAATTGCACGTACCATCATTTTCTTTCTATTTTTAAAAGTGCGGTTAGTAGAAAATTCAATTCAGATTGTCTCTGAATGCTTTACCATACAAAAAAACCTGCTGATATCGTTGAATAGTGGAAACTTAAAGAAATTGCGATAGGCTGAAGACAATTTAAACTTTGCAATTTCGCGAGTTTTTCTGGAACTCTATTAAATGCAATCGAAAAGAATTTGAAATACATGTTCCTTTTTCTTTGTTTTGGTTCAGATTTCATTCTGCGTCCGATACATATTTTATTCTTCGCAACATTTAATAAAAAACATATTTTGATATGCTCTATATATGACCTACAATAATTTTTCAAACAAAAAAATTAAAAAGCCCTATTATTTTTCAATAAAATACTGCATTATTTCATTCCCCATGTTAACGACCAACTGCTTTTATTACGTTGAATGCCACTACAAGTGTTTTCCCTCCCCTTAAAGTTAGTAATATTAAGTTGGCACTACAATAAAATAAAATTAAGAAATAGCTGAATCATATAAAATCTAACAATATAAAGTAATACATATGAGTGATATTAACTACATAAACACACCTTATGCTCCAGATAGATACTGATCAAATATTGTAGAATTGATTCAAATATGGGACAAGTGCCTTGACCAATGAGGATTAAGATGATCATATTCAATAGACAGTTTAAAACAGTTTTCATTATTGAGTATATTTTTGCACTAAAGAAGACAAAGGTGAAATGAAGGCCAGAGAAATCCTGATTGTAATTCGGCTCCAGATGATAAAGTTATACTTTTTTTTTATCCCTTCAAATATTAGTGTTCAACAGTTACAGTTTTAATTATTTACATCTATCACATGCTCTGCATAAATGAACTGTGATATTTCAATAATTCGCATCAATTTCAAAATAATTTATAGTACTTTTTGCTCTTACAATATATATATTTTTTAAATCTTACGATAACATTTACTTTTAGCGCCCTCTTCGAAAAGTGGTTTTTTGTAGTTTCATATTATCTTTTTAAATGTTTGGTGCCCAACATAAACGGTCAAATGGCAGATTAGTTTCGAAAGACAATTCTCTGATAACCGTAAGTCGCTAAGTATGGAGATATTAAACGTATAAATAAAAAAGCTTTTCCGCGAAATAAACGTACACATAGTAATTCTTTAACACTTTTAAAACTGAATTTATTGTAGTTCTCCAATTAAAGAATGTTGTAAGAAACAAAGAGGGCCTCATAATGGGAAACTGAATGACAGTAACAGCAGTAAAAGCACTAAAAGCCATCAACGAACTAAGTATCGGGACTACTTAAATTTGATATAAAACTCTCGTATCCCATTTATTTCGGTTTTTGTCTTTCACGTTCTGCTTTCTTGTTTAGCATTTTGGCTATTTTTCTCGTATTTTATTGTTCTAGTATGCTCTCAGTGACCATTAGTTCATTTATTACGGGAGCATTAACGTCCACAGGAACGTATCTGTCATATCTGTTTTTTCCATTAAGTAAATTAATATAGTGTGGTCTTCAATTGCGCAATAATCTTGTATATGTACAAGTTTTGAAGTAAATAGTAATGCATTTAGTTCAAGGAAAATTATAAAAAGTAAATTCACTCATTACGTTATATAATAAAAATTTAACAGGACATATCTTCAATATATATATATATATATATATATATACGATATCAATTATTTCTAACTGCTAAATTTTTGTTTTTTTATTTCGAAAGTGACAATCTTCCGGACAATTTATCTATCTTGAAATAATGCACGTAAAATATTTGCATGTAAACTGGAAGAAATGCATGTTAAATAAAATATCTTAATACTATGTAGAAACCTAAAACTAACGACAAAAGGACAATAACAATTTAAAAATTTGAAATTAAAAGTAATTTGTTGAAGAAAAAGGAAAGAACGCACACACATTTAATTAAGAAAGCATAAAAAAACATTATGACACATCATCTTTATCATTTTATTTACTTCCTCTGAACAAAATCCAAATTACATTTCATAATTTAAAGTTCTTCGTGTGAAACTAAATACATATTAACATTTTTTTTTTAATTGTCTTTAATGATTTGAGATAAATTACTTCATGGATTCATATTATGGATTTAATGATCAGTAGTTCTTCTAAAGTAATACGTTATAATCTTGGCTCTTTTCATTTAATTATATTCAAAATAAATCACACCTAATTGCAACATATAATGCTATAATATTTTCTATTTTTTTTAACTTCCGTTCTCATTACAGCATCATCTTTTCAAGTAAAATATTTACTGAGTCTATTCAAAGAAAAGATAAAATAAATTTGCTTGAAATAATTTGTTTAGAAAATTAAACATGCATTCAATGCTTATTTCTTCTCTTAAATAAAATCCCTATTCAACACACTTTTAATCAATCTGCTTTAATTCAGTAGTATCTCGATATGATATCAAAACATTTTGTTTAGGTTTTAGTCACTTTAAGACACGGGTTTTAAAATAATTCCTTTTTAGTGTAATCAAACACATTAACACTAGAAAGACGGAGGAAGCCTGTGTGGCCCTTTTCGATATTTACTGTTCAGTAATTCCAATAATAACTGACTGAACGTATTATAGCTTTATGAATTTCCTATTACGATCCAATTTAAGTGCTTGCTTAATCATTTCAGTTTTATCTTCATAGAAGCGTAGATATTGAAGCTTATACCTGGAATGACGTTAAGGGGCCACTGTGGCCCCTAAGGTATTTTACAATGAAAAGGGTTAAATTCTTCGTTTATTTTAATGGATGTAGTAGGAAAACGTGTCGTTCAGTCTTTTTTGACCTTGACTATTCTCCTTTTACAACCGGTTTCAATTCAAAATACTAAACAAATGCGACATCCGGCTTGCCAGACAATGACGATTACTCCTTGAAAGGGAAATAAGCTTTACATTTTAAGGTGAAAAAGAATACGCTACTACTATGATACACTCAGTTGTATAGAGATTAGAGAACATACATGGGGCACGTGGATTTACTAAAGAAGAAATTTAGGAAGAATTATACGCAAAATTATCTTAAGGGGCACACTGGCTCCTTCAGTCTTTCTAGGTATTAGGGAATTTTCCGTCTTTCTAGTGTTAAAATACACATAAGCATATATAAACGCATTTTAAATAAATTTAAGTCATCAGTTTCATCTAACTGGTCTGTAGTGAGTATATTTTGTTTTTGAATAAATTGGCTCCCCTCTGGCATATACAGGTGAGTGTTTATGATGCTATTTCCTTGTAGGAGCTTCGACGTCAATGTCAGAACTTCGCCACAGCACTTCTGGACCATACACGCAGTTCATATGAGCTTGAAGCAATGCTCAACTATGATCCTACTGGTCCAGCGTTTGAGCATGGAGACAGAATGCACCTCAGCAGACTCAAGCTAGCCATCAAATACAAACAGAAAAAAGTAGGTAAATTTTGAATAAATAACTGTGTTATGTTTTTAGATATAAAATAATTTTAAAATCAAGTACGCGCAAATACATTCCTTTTACGAAAGAAAAACAACATCAGCAAAATATTTTAAACATATTACAGTTTATAGTATTTAATTTCAGTTCATTAGGCTCGTCACGCTCAACCCCTCTTGCCCCATCAAAGGGGTCGTGATTTTTTGCAATAATTAAGGTGCCAGTTTTCTATATCAAAGAAAAATGAAATGCTGCAATGATGTCAGCGACATTTTTATCTACAAATATTATGACAGATTAATCAAACATCGTATTTTTCTGCTCCTTTTTTCACTGAAAGTTTCCTTCAAATATTTCTGACTTTGAATTAAACTCGTCAAAAATTGATTAAATCATAAAGTAACATGAATTTTACAAGGGATTATTTGGAAAATTGGTGGACAGTATTTTATTATTTTGTGAAGTTGGAACATAAATGAGTTCAAGCGATGATCATTAAAGAAATATAATTAAAGAGTGGGGAAGTTTTACTGTTTTAATTAGGACCAACATCCAAGAGAATGACTAAAAAATCCTTCAGTCAGTAAAGGATTGATTAGAGCAAGAGAAATAACTCAAACAGCGTTACTGTTGAGTGTCCATGTACTTCTACACTAGTCATAATATAGTCAATTTGTATATGGTAGTGATGAATCACACCTCAATAAACTGTATGCAATAATTACATTTTGTAGCTCAGCAATTGGTCATTCGCCAATATCAACAATACAATTTTCAGACTAAATGAATTTTCACAGTTTCATTGACGCTGGTATTTTATCTCCACAAAGTAGGTGGAAGTAATTAGTGTTTTTCTTAACATAATGTTTCTCCTGGACAAAAGAAGAATACGAGAAGGTTTTTAAGACAAATCTTGATTTTTTTCTACAAAACAATGTTGGTAAAATTTCCTCATTTAAGGACATTAAACGGATAAGTTGGATTTATTGCACAAAATATCGCCATACACCTCCCATATATATATTAGGCGTTAGGATGTCGTTGAATTTTGTTCACGTTACTTCCCATTCACAGGCACAACGGACTGTAATGGTTTTGGAATAGTCTAGCCTTTCTTACTTTTGCAATTTTCTTTAAATTAAATCCTACCAAGGCTGTGATATATCGTACGATGCAAACAACATTAAATTATTTTCTTAGACCATTAATCAATCGGCACGACTGGCTTGGTTCTCTCGTTTTTTCCATATGCTGCCCATGGGACAAACTTACCAACAAATATTATAGGCATCCAAAAAATACTTGTGTCTCCTTATAGAAATAATAATAGGTAATAAATGGTTTCAGAGCGAATTACTTTTTCATTTGTTATTATTTTTTTCTTCTGTTAACTATAATATTTTTGGCCATCAGTCATTTTTCTTGCATCCACAACTTCGGAATGATAATGTCGGTTATTTTTTCAAATAGGTTGAAAGTCATTTCATTGACCACCGTAAAAAAAATCTAGTTCAACTTTTCACCAAAAAATGGTCAAATTTCGCTGCAACCAACATTTGGTACTAAAGTTGAACCATTATAGGGGTTCCTAGCTTCACATTCATGGTGAAACTACACCATTATAATGGTTTAACTTAGTACCAAATGTTTGTTGCAGCTAAATTTCACCATTTTTTCCAGTTTTTTTGGTGAAAGTTTAAACTATAATTTTTTAAAGTGAAGCTTTATTACTCGATGATCACAACTAGTTATGAAAAAGTTTTTGCAAATAAGACTATTAATTAGTTTGCACTTGAAGTGGTTGGTTGAAATTTGAAACTGATTTATTAATGTTTAAATACTTACATGTTAATATTAACTTAAGGGTAGTCGGCTCCAGTGGACCTTTATCAGTTCTTCTGTGTAGTGAACTTGTTAAGATGTAGTGAAATTTGATTTTAAAAATCGATTTCGACAACAAAATTTCGAAAATTTATTTCAAATAATAATAATAATCAATTATATGAATAAGTACTTCAAACAAAAAGCTTTTATGTATTGACTTTAAGTTAGGTCAAAAACTGGACGAGGGGGAAAAACTGAAATAACGCCAAAAGAAGTTTAAAATTGTACTTGCATATATTTATTATTTTTTAAATACTTAAGTTATCATAAAAGCAATGCATAAATTCGCTACATACATATTCAAAAGTATGTGAAAAATAAATCAGTCCAATAGATACCAAACTGAAAAAGTTTTTACATTTTCAATACCTCGGAACGCATAAAAAAACAAGTAGGGAAAGCGACATTTACAGTTTTAGGTCAAAATATCCTGAAGTAATGCACTATATTACTCTGTCTGCAGGTCGATTTCAGTGAAAAAGCAAAACCATGTTTCACTCAGTTCAGTTCACTGGATAATTTAGACAGAGATGACCCACATTTTTTATAACCAATAAAAGTACATGTTGATTCCTTGTATATTTTACATCTGACGGCTTTTAAACTGTTTCTTGCATCAATGAGCATTGCTTTAATTCTTAATGCAACTTTCAGGGATCATTTTCAAAGGTTCTTTCGCAATTTAGGGCAAAAAAGACAAAAAACTATTTTATAGACTTTTTGATAATAACTATCACCGTTTGAAATTTCAGATGATGACCCAATAATAAACATTTTAAGGTTTTAATGACTAGAATTTCTGTCGTTGTGCGAGAATTTGATAAATAGATTATACTAAATTAACATTCAGTGGTTTGATCTGAGATAAGAGATTAGACGAAAATTTCTAAAAACGACATTTCTGAAAAAAATATACCTGTATTCGGAACGTATAAATGCCAGGCAAAGGAACTCATATTCTTTTTTGTGGGAATTTTAAGGTAGGGAAATTTTTGTTGGCATTACATTATAAAAGACTTGATACAAATTCTAGTAACAATAAATTCGGCGAAATAACACATTACTTAAGGGCCTCTACTCATGAACTCTAATGATTTCCTTCATGATATTACGTCAGTTTAAGCACCCACCTCTCACACAAGGTAAGCAAAGCAGTATTTTAATAACTACCGAAAAGAAAAATAGTTCAGGTAAGTTAAATAAAAATTAGATTAGAAAAATATTTATTTCTGGTATCTAAAAGAACACATTTCAGTTGGCATTTTTCTCAAAATATGTGAAATTAAAAAAAAAAAAAAAAAACATTTCAATTTGTTTTATCACACAGTAAAAATAACTGCATAAAAAAAGGAAAAATGAGCAAATGTTATCTTATTTCACTCTTGTACAATTATTAAGAACCGGGTTATTAAATTGGGAATAGTTAAAAAATTAATTTTAGCACATTGTTTTACTGTTAGAAATTTCATCATGAAATTACGGTTAAATAACCGGCAGCAGTCTGTCCATCTAATTCACCGTTAAATTTACGGTTTGGAACATTTTTCTATCTTTACGGGACCAAAACCATTTCCAATCAGCTTGGTTAAAAAGCCGTAAATACAAAAGCCTACGGTTTTATAACCACTTAAAATGGTTTCAAAACAAAAGTTGTATCGGTTTTGCACCATTTCGAGGCGTAGAAGCGTCAAGGAGTAGAAACTGTAAACGAAGCGTGCGGGAATCGAACCGGGCGTATGGTTTACCAACCTTGCGCTCGAGTCATTCGACCATCTACACCACTTAAAGCGGGCGTCTATTTATCAATAGATCTTCTTTTCCAACAGGCAAATTGCCTTAACATTGGGATTTCACTTTTTGGTTGGATCCAAAGTCATTTTTGGTCTAAATTTACTGTATATTGACGAAAATAATATTATTTGCTGCAGAAATTAAAATACAAACAAGCTTCAGCAGCTCAAATTATGGGTTCGCTCATTCGCAAACAGTTCGGGAATCCGATGTCTCCAATTTTTGATTTACGTGTGTATGTCTTCCTATTTAGTAACCACTGCTTAAGCCACTTTTTTTTCTTCTTTTTTATATACACATGCAGATTTGAACTGATAAATCTTTATTCATATTTTAACAACAACGTACGACCGGAAAGGTTTCGCAACCAAGATGGACGCCCAATTCTTATTGAGCGCTTGAAAAGTACGATTAGTTAAACGTTCTTTAGGATAAACAGAGAATAAATGATGTTTTTCACAATCAGCGGTTTGAGTACCATCTTTTTAATGGTTATTCAACTGTTGTAAATAAATATGGTAAAATAACAATCAAATAAATGGTTATTTTTCTATTTTCTTACGGAAATTTTTAACAGTGTAGTATGTCACAAAGAATATATGTTTTCGCAGTAATAATGTAATTAATTCCTGATGTGTAATAATATAACAACTGACACATTACAATTCTCAAATTATGTACGTTTTCGTTGTGTGAATAATAATATGCGTGTCGATGTAAATATATTGTGAAATATTGTTTCCTGAGGAGAGATCCATGTTTTCATACTATCATTTTTACGGTATATTAACTGAAAAATGTCTTTTACCGTCAAAGAACTTTTAAATATTTAAAAAATATTTTCTGAGAAGGTAACAACGGTGGTTTTCAGTTGTATCAACGAAATCTTTTTTTTGGAGGGAGGGGGGCTATTCTCGTATCATCCACGAACTTAATAAAGTTTAGGGAAAAAAAAACATAGCTTTGAAACTACGTACATGTAAGGCCAAAAATATCATTCTCTGAATGAATAAAATAGTTGTAAAACATTCGTGTAAATTGAGTTACCCTATTAGATTTTTTGTAGATACATACTGTTTTAGCAATAGAGTAATTCTGCATAAGTTCATAACGATCCTACAGCACGCAACTAGATAATTCAGGATATTTTATTCATTCAACCCTGATTCGTAAAGATATCAAATGTAGATTTGTATGTGAAATGAAAGTAATTGAACGGAAGTTTTATTTTTTGTTGTTGTTAAAGCAAGGAGAAAATACTTTTTTAAGAGGGAACAAAACTTCTTTCTGCAATCATATAGGTAAAACACACACTCCGGAAAACTAAAGCTATGTTTCTAAACTTATTCACAAATAGTTTTACGTGGAAGTAACAATGATTTAATATTTATTCTGTTATTGCACGCAAAATCTGAGTTTCTTTTCAAATGAATGTAACAGTGTGCTTTGGAAAAAAAGTTTTCTAGTGATTTCTGCAGACAGATACATTAGTTTAAGAAAATTAATGTTAATTAAGATGCAATTACACTAACTATTTTAGCATGGATTACTTTTATTACATAACAACATTTAGAAATTAAGACTAAAATATGATTCATTTGGTAAAATGCAAATAATTTTCCAATGAAAGAAAGGGCAAAAAATGCTGTTTGGAAATGCTCCATAAAGAAAGGTGGAAGCCTAATAATGATATGATAATTCACAGAAATGTAGATTAGCTTTGAAAAGTATTTAAGTACTCTTTTGTACTGATATACGTATATATAAGTATTTAAACATTGTTACTTTTTTTTATAGTTTTGTGCTCATCCGAACGTCCAGCAACTTCTTGCTTCCATATGGTATGAAGGTTTACCAGGTTTTCGAAGGAAGAATATTTTGCTTCAAATGGCAGAAATCACAAGAATAGGTCTCATGTTTCCAGTCTTTTGCACAGCTTACATCATAGCTCCGAAATCATACTTAGGAAGTACTCTAAGAAAACCTTTCATCAAATTTATATGTCATTCAGCTTCATACGTAACTTTTTTGTGTAAGTACCTTTCCCATTTAAGCTTAAATTTTCCCAAAATATTAACGAATTTCAGTATAAAGTAAGAAAGGTGGTCTTTAAAATAAAGCATTATTACGAACATGGAAATTATGAAATACTTAATCTTACTTGAATGTCACAACACCGTCCTTTTTTAAAAAACAACTTTTTCTTAAGATTCAGACCATCAATATGATACAAAACTGAACTATAAAAGCATGACCGGAAATGGATAGATCTTTTAGTTTGAGTTGTTCTTTGTTTATGGTTAACTAACAGTAAATTGGGGAGCCTCGCTCTAGGAATTTATGAACTTTATCAGCTAAATCATCCGAACAGACCTGTTAACCATCAATCAAATCATCAAAATTCGCATAAAAACTGCTATAAATCATTTTCAAGTATCATAACTGCACTGATAAACTGCACTCACGAGCAATACGAACGTTAATACTGATATATGTGATACAGTCTCTGAAAAGCAATCTAAACAAAAGTATAAAGTCAGAAAATTCATCTGATACTACAGGAGGCTTTGAAAAAGTTTGAAAATAAAGTGTTTCGGAAATCGCCTGCAATCTTGTTTATCTTCTGTTTTCAGAGCCACCGAGACCCAAGTCTGGCTCCCTATGTCAGTTTTTGATCCCCCCCCCCCCATTTTGTTTGCATCTTAGCCATAAAAGAACCACCTTACCTTCTACACTGCCCCAATGCTAAACTGGGCCCATAAATCAGCCACGCCTAACTTCTCTGTCTTCATGCAAGAAAAGTTCACTGTATAACTGTATCTGTGTTACCTGTGGGACTGTCGATAATTTTCTCCTTTCTTTCTATAACGCTGGTAGACACGCACACACTCACAAATTGGTTCACAAGTTAAAAACTGAATAAAAACTTTATTAAATCATAAAAAGATTTCTGTTCTTCTTGCACGAATACAAATCAAGCCAAGCCAAGCAACCTTAGCTTCAACCAACAACTTATATAGGCTACGAAGCAGCGCCCTCTAACAAATTTCGCAACAGGGGCTATGACTCATATGGATGTTTAAGCTTTTCCTAACTTAGAGAAAAGCTATTCAAATATTGTACTTTAAAAAGTAACTCCACTATGCTGCGTATTACTACATACATAGTGTTCACTTCTTAATTTATATAATTCATAAATGAGAACAGCAAAATAAAAAAAAATTATATTAAAACACTTGTTTGAACCATATAGTTTCTTGTTCTGTTTATCAATTTAATGTGCATAGATATAAGAATACTAAATCACACACATTAGAGCTACTGTCTGATTTTCTTAGCCGAGACTTTCCTCGAATTTGCGCATGCGTCAGATCTGTTTCTCTTTCATCGAAATAAGGGTGAGAGCATGAATAAAGATTAGAAATGTTTAGTTCTTATAAAGAACAATAAACTCTCTGCGTTTATTTTTCCTTTCTCTTTTGTGCTAAAGATTCGAATTGGAAGTAGAATATATCAACATCGGGGAAAAGCAAAAAATGACAGCGTAAAATATAATTTCGATAATTGCTCATCCCCACGTATCACCCCCTTTGCCGAATAGAATCTTCCCGACGAATAGTCTCGGCTTCCGGAAACGAACAGTACAGTCGAGTAACTGCAGAAATATCATATATTACGCTCAGTAAAATATATGAAATAATTTTCGATAGTGCAGAAACGTAAAATATAAAGTTAAGAAATTAAAAAAGTGAGGTGATGGCAAAACAGAAAGCGTAATATTTTGTCGTTTAACATAATTTAATGTATTAAACATAGTTTCCACTAAACCAACAATCAATAAAGTTGTCGAAAATTTTCCGCTCTAACATGTAACGTTCGTAGCACTAAAACGATTCATATACGTATGAAATCTGATGTTGCCTTCATTTTGGCCGTTAGTCTGTCTATTTATTCATATAACATAAAAATCGAGAGTATGTGTTCTGCATTTTATTTATTTTTATAGTATGTAATAAAAAATATGAAAAAGAGTTTCGTAATGATGCAACCAAACTGCTCCGATACTTATCAATTGAATCAAAATTGGGAACATTTCTTATTCACGGATAGCCAGTGTCAAAGTAATTCTTTTTACATTTTCTAGGGATATAATAACGTCTGATATTTGTTTAACAAAATCATTATTTTAAGGTTTACTTGAATTCGTCAACTGATCGAAATTCAATAAATGTCCTTATAAATCATAAAATATTCAGAATATAATTTTCTTGGCTGGAATGGTTTTACGGCGTTACTAGGTACGGCGCCTAGTCGTTTAACACTAGCTTCTTATGTACAAGTTTGCGGGTTCATATCCGACCAAAATCGGTGGATTTTCGTCATGCGGGAAATCGATATCGCCCAGATATCGTATCATTATGCTGGGTTTTATAAACCCTTGAGTATCCATTGCACTTGGATAATCTTAGCTAAACTGTATTTCTAGTGCGGAATTTATATTAATTACGTCCAGATTCCTCTGCCTAGTATGGAAGCTGGGCGTCAAAATAATCAAGTGGCGATGGTTCCACACCGATAGTAGTGTTACTGAAAAAAAGGTTATCACTCCCTAGAGAATAGACCAGATATGGAAATAGTGGAAATCCGATTCGTACTTAATTTGAAAGAAAGAAATAGAGAAATTTTGTAACGCTAGCGTGAATATTTTTTTTTTTTTTTGACGGTGAGTCCGCGTTTGTACAATTTTTAGCATAAGAATAATTTTTAAACGCAATGATTTTCATAAAATATTATAACTGACAAAAATTGCTTTAATATTTTTCGATACATTCGTCAAAAATGTATTCGTTTTTAATATTTTCATTTTCTTTCTGAATTAGTTTTACTGATTCTGGCGTCCCAACGAATTGAAACCGTGGTTGTAGAATGGTTTGGGACTGAAGAAATGAGACATCGTTTGCAAAGTGATGTAACAACAAAGCGTGGAGCGCCCCCTAGCGTTGTCGAGTTGATAATTCTAACATGGGTAATGGGTATGTTTCTTATTAATTTTGTATTAACGTAGACTGATTAGTTGTTTCTTGTTCGTTTAATTTGATAATGTATGTGTAGAAGACTAAATTTAGAGACGAAGTTACAAAATGTGTTATATGTCATCAGTACATTGCACAATAACAGAGTAGAAAGCTAATACTGCATTTAGGTCATGGTCAACGAGAACTTGAATCGCAATAAATGAATCTCAAGTACTGGTCTGTATTAGATTCCCTAAATAGACCAGCTGACACATCCAACAGTTTTCTAGAACACATTTGCAAATGTGTGAGCACTGCGTATTCGTTTTTTTAATAAAGCATTTTGGTGATTTTGGGTTTTAAATAGTTTGACTCCCACTAGTTTGGGCACCAGAAACTCGAATTTTAAATTATTCGGCTTCGTGTGAAAGAAGAAAGATAAAAATGATTGATTATAAGGAACAGATGTTCTTTAAAACAGTGGGTTGTGTGTCTTCCTAAGTTTTAAATTTAAATAACGTGTACGAATGTGTTTCAGTACTTTATTTTTATATATCTCCTATATTTTCTTTTTGAAAATCCTATACTGATAGTTATCTCGTTATTTTAGGTTTTAGAGAGAAAATATTCGATGTTCGAAGCCAAATTACTGCTACATTTAATGTTAAGTTCATCATTTTATAAAAAATAGTTTTAAATCTGATGTTCTAAAGAAAGAAATAAGGACTATTTTTTCAGTCTTTATTAACTGAAAATAAACCTATATTCAAAATCAAAAATAAATTTCATCTACCCATTTATATGGTTGTTAACCTGAAACTCTTAAATTGACGGGTTTTGATTTTTTCTTCGTATACTAGAGTAAATTACAAAATTTCTTCATTTAAAAACTGATGTTTCAACTTTAAAAAACGTACTTCGTTCGTACTTCAAAGCGTCTTGTTTTATTTATTCTATATACTATGCATTGTTGTGATTGGTTTAAATTTTCAACTCTAGGCCTTATTTGGAGTGAAATAAAGCAACTCTGGGATAGTGGTCCCTTGCAGTATGTCAATGACATGTGGAATATAATAGACTTCATCACCAATTCACTTTATGTTGCCACCGTAGCTCTCAGAATCATCGCATATTTTCAGGTAAGACTAGTATTTGGACTGTTTATTACTTTTTTTTCAACGATTAGCATTTTGGAAATATCATATTGTTAATAATATTGTTATTTTTACATATATTATTGTATTCAGAAAACGAAACAGGGGAAAAACTAGATGCTATACAGTATAATATGACTCGGCCGCCAGCACTGCGCGCACGCAATTCTTAGGCTTCGGCTAAAAAGTAGGGGTCTGGTGGAGAGAAGTATATTATGTCTTTGGCAAAATTTAATTTTAATTTAGATGTAAATATAGGAATAAATGTAATATTACTTAATTAAAGGTTAAAGTATAAGATAATAGCAAATGTGTTAAATTAATCTTTAAATTTTATTTTTAATTTCACAACGGTAGTGTTTTTTGAAATATTCTAATTTATTGGTTTAGAAAAATAGGCTCTCTCTCTTTCTCTCTCTCTGTATATATATATATATATATATATATATAGAGAGAGAGAGAGAGAAAGAGAGATTTAAGTATATGTATATGTTAATTAATTTATTATATTGTCTAATATAACTTATGTTGTTTTTAAAAGCACTCATTTTTTCATCTGCGTTCCAACGTCAATCATTTGCTCTCTAACTTTTCAATATACTCCCTCCGGTGCCTCCAACAAAAGAATACGTTTATTGCTACATGTCAAAACAAATTTTTGTGCCGATGCAACACTCAAAAACTATAACATTTATGTGGCATCAATGTCACACCCTCAACATGTAGATATTATTATTGTTTAAGTAAACCATTTTTATTTAGATTAAGTGCTCTGTATTAAGATATATGTTGTCTACTTACATTCCAAAATAAACAAATTAAAAACTTAAGTTTAAAATTATTTAATAAACATCAAAAATTGATTGAGCAATGTATAGATTTTTTCCACCAAAAATAACTTTTTTGACTAACATCTAATATAATCGTCGCATTAATAAATCTGGATTCTAAAATTGATGAATGATAAACCCACCAAAGTAAAATTCAGTAGTGGAAAAACGTTTTGCCGTTCAGTTTAATAAGTTACCAAAACAAACAACGAAGATTAAATAAACAACGAAAACATACTTTTAAATTGAAAACAGTAGTGTAATTGCTGCTCGCTTGCGTTATGAAAATTAAAGCATAGTTATATAGACCCTTTAAAAAAGGGCAGGCTTAAAAGTTTATTTTCGCAATTTGGCCTGGGATATTTCGAAAATCATTAAACATAAAACATTTTTCTGCTGAGATGTTTCTCGATAAGAGTTTCGTCATTTATTACACCGTTTATGGATGCAAGTTTATTTTTTAATTCTTTTCGTTTTCTTCAAGGTGCAAAAAGAGATAGCCGAGGACACAGGAACGGCTTATCTACCACGTGAAAAATGGGATGCCTGGGATCCCATCCTTATTGCCGAAGGGCTTTTTGCAACAGCTAATATTTTCAGGTAAACTTGAAACACTGTTTGTGTCAACATGGTCGATTTTTGTTTTCATATTAGTTTCATTTAGAAAGGAAAATTTGCTATCTCTTTTGTATTATGTTGAAGAGTGTATACGGTTTTTTATTTGACGTGAGAATTTTATTTTTAATGTTTTGTACCGATATACTTAGGAAAAGAGAAATGTATTATTCAAATAATTAGGGATTTGTTCTAGTGAGTTTAATATAACTCTAAACTACATTTTAAAGTATAATTGTATAGTTTTGAGAATCGAAGCAAGATTATTTTTTTTTTTTTTTGAACATTTAGATTATTTTAAGGAAATTAAGTGTTCATTATCGGACTTAAAAAATAAGCAAAATAATTTTGTTAAGTCAACTATCAAAACTTTTGTAATGCTTCGCTTGTTTAAGTCCAGTGAACAAAAATATCCATTTCTCTTCGGCTCTTTCTCAAAATCAGATAAAAAGATATAGTCATAATCTGTAAAATATTAGGAACATTTTTTTTTCATTTCAGTAAAACGTTTAGCCTGTCATTACTGGCATTTTAATCCGTCTCCTGTGTTTTCTTTGTCATACGTTCACTACATAGCTCACACAGTCGTATGTAGCGCTTAACCGCTTAAGCTTCGAACATGTATTACGTGATGATTTTCGCTATGATAGTTATGTTTTATCAAGACATAACGTTCGTATAATGAGTTTGGAACACATTGTGTTTCTTTATGTTTTTAAAGATTGAAAAGTAATGCGTTAACTAAAATAAATCCGGATGCATAAAAACACTTTATTTATACGTGCTACCGAAACTCTGCACTTCTTGCCTTTTGTTGGAGATGCGCTAATTTATTCACTCTCTAAGTATAATTAGTTATTATTTTTATGTTTTTGAAATAATTATATTTTTAAAGTTTTATTATAATTTTATATTAATATTTGAAATATTGATTGCTTAAAAGCAATTTATTGCAACACAAAGCGCAGATGGGATCGTTTTCAACGTCATCCTTTAATTAAAATGAATGAAACTTGGTGTACACTTTCCGAATTTATAAACGACTCTTATCCCATGGTTAAAATGTTTTAAAAAGAAAAGCCTCCCTCATTTTTTTTCAACTTTTTCATATGAAAATTGAGATAGTATGCCTACTGATTTTATAACCATCTTGAAAAATAGTGTTCTTATATTTGCTGGTAAATAAAAATCGGGGATTACTCCTTACTACTTGTTTACCTTATTAAAAATGAAATTATGTATTTATCCCAAATGTTGCCAAGATAACAATGACTATTTAGTAAACATTTATAGTAAAATATAACATGGATTGTAAATATATTCAGTTTCTTTTATTTTTCAGTTCGCTGAAACTGGTGTATATTTTTTCCGTGAACCCCTACCTCGGACCTCTCCAAATATGCTTGGGCCGAATGGTGATTGATATTATCAAGTTTTTCTTTGTTTATTCCTTGGTACTATTCGCTTTTGCATGTGGCATGAACCAGTTATTATGGTATTATGCTGATATGGAACGACAAGTATGCTTTTCTAAAAATGGACAGGACAGCAAATTAGACCATTCGGCTTGCCTAACTTGGCGAAGGTTCTCAAAGTAAGTTAAAAAATTATATAAATAATTGTTCATAAAACTAAAAAATTCTGGCTCAACCTTTCACCAAAAAAAAAAAAAAGATGAAAACATTTGGTACTAAGTTGAACAGCTTGAATGGTGTAGTTTCACTCAATTTCACCATGAATGTGGAATAGGAACCATTAAAAACGGCTCAATTTTAGTACCAAATGTGGGTTAGAGCTAAATTTTACATTTTTTTTTTTTTTTCAATTTTTTGCAGAAAGGTTGAACTAGAATTTTTACAGTGTAAAATTTACAACGTATGTAATTAGTTACCGTTGGAATACGTTATTCTTACAAATTTAATTTTAAAAAAAAGTATGCGTTCAGTAACACGTATTTTTATTTAAAAATATTAAGGATAAAACGCAACGCGCGCATAAAAACAATTTACGTAGGTAGGATGAAAAGTAATGCACACAAGCTTATTGAACACAAACAAAAAAAGATAGAAAACTCGGACAAAAAGAACATTGATGTAGAATTCACATTAATGTATTAATGTACGGGATTTATACAATATGGTCAAAACTATTGATGAATCAAACTAAAGCAATTTCTAAGTTTTGCCTGTTGGAATAACATTTATTTGACTCCTAATACCGCAGTTTTCTTTTGTTGTACCTTTTGATTTTGTTCAACTCAAACTTTTCTCATTTTGTCTTTGTTGAGTACACGCTTTTTATATAACTTGCAATATTTAACACATTAATCGATAAGTATACGATATTGGACGCGAAAGGGAAGTTTTACACTATTCGTATCAGTAAATAGTAAATTAATTAATGCAGGAAGTCATTTTTTTCTATGAGAATTATGCAATTGGTAAGAAATAATTTAATCAGTTCCACGGCAGATGCAATATCTACGTCACATGTTATTTTTAGTTTTTCAATTTTCTTTTGCACATTAATTTACTACTCTTTCTCTTTCATATCCTGATAGGCCATAATTTCGGTATATATTTCATATCAACAAATAAATGTCTAATACAATTAGAATAGCAACATTTTTATTTGCACTATACTAATAAATATATCTTACTTGAATGTGAATTTAATATTGTTACTTTTTTAGCTTGTTTGAGTCGTCCCAAACTCTCTTTTGGGCGAGTTTTGGTCTCATCGACTTGGACAATTTCGAGCTGACGGGGATTCAGAGCTACACCAGATTCTGGGGACTGCTCATGTTCGGTTCCTACTGCGTCATCAATGTCGTCGTTCTTCTTAACCTCCTCATAGCCATGATGAATCATTCCTATCAAATAATTTCGGTAGTAATGCTCCCTTATTTAAATCTTAAATTAAGTAAAACAAGCAATGTCAAAACTGTATCTTTACTGCATGTCATCCCTCAATGTAATAAACTATAAATAAGAGGAACTAGTGTACAGTGACTTTAAAACTATCATGTTTCTTTGCATCAAGATAAATGAATATAATAATGAATATAATATATAAGATAATAATATTTGTCGCAATAGGGTAATATGTTTGTGGGGATCTACTGTTCAAAGACAGATGTGGATCCATCAATATATACATACATAAATATATATATATATATATATATATATATATATATATATTTATCAAAGTCATGCATAAAATCTTATAGATTATAATTACAAAACAATATTTATATTTACGAAAACCGTATGTTTAGGAATTCGGTCAGTCTAACTAAACTGTTGAGTCCCTGCATTAAAGACACGTCAAAAATCATATTAAAATAATTGATTTAAATTTAAACGAATTTATTTAATTTATTCATATTATTATTAAGATTTTATATAAATGCGGTTACAATGATATAAATTAAAAATTACAATAAATAGCTAAATAAATGAAATAAAAACAAATCCTTAACGAAAGAGTAAGAATCATTTTTAGACTTTATTAACTGCTATGCTTGTTTACTTACATGGAAAATGCTACTGAAACAAAAAATTATGTTTTAATTAAATTAAGTAAAATATAGATTCAAGAGCATCATGATGGGTTTATTAAAAATATATTGCAAAATTGTTTCAGTTTAAAATTTTCTAAAATGGTAAACCTTTATAATTTTTATAGTCAGCAAGTATTTAATGTAATGCAGGGCCGTCGCGATTATATCTCTCTCTTTGACTGATGTTTACTTCTCCCCTGTTCCAGGCCCAGTCAAACAGAAAGATAATCGCGGCTGCCCCGACTGAACTAAGCAGTTTTTTCGTACATAAAAAATGCCGTCCATCGAAAGTGATTTCAGCGATATATTACATATTTACTTTGTTTGAGTAAGATGCCTTTAACTACAAACAAATGCAGATGTTTGGTACACACCACTTTTTATTAAAACCTACTATTTCAATGAATTAATTTGTAATATAATATATCGTTTCATAAAATATCATGTTCTTTGAGAACTAATCTATGTTGCTTTTTAAAGGAACATGCTGACGTCGAATGGAAATTTGCGAGAACTAAGCTGTGGCTGAGCTACTTTGAAGATGGAGCGACAGTGCCTCCCCCTTTTAATATCATTCCGACTCCAAAAAGCATTATGTATCTCTTTCGGTGGATGAAGAGAAAGTTTTGCGCAACAAGAATCGTCAAGAAGAAAGATTTAAAAACGATACGGGTAATGTATTTTCCTTTAAACCAGCAATTTGTTATTGTGGAATGTGTTTGGTATGGTTATCTTCCATTGCAAAGTCTTATATAATTATAATGAAAAAAGTAGATTTTTGTTAAAAATTTTAATTAAATGGATATTCATTTTTAAAAAAATATATCGCGTGGTCTACTTTTTGAAAAAGTGTTATGTAAATAATTCAAAAGACTACAAAGCTGAGACTGACTAGAATAAACTTAGAATGAATTTAATATGTTGAACGTATAGAGCCAATATTAGTTCCTACGTACTAAAGTCAGAATAAATTTTTGGACATATTTTGTATCAGAGTGACGGCGATATAGACTGATAATACTACCATAAAATACCACGTTGTGTTACAAGTTTCAAATCTATAATTTTAAGATTTGTTTATATTGGTAAACGTTTTAGCACGTTTATAATATTGGAGAAAGAAAATAATCTAGAAATTTACTCAAAAGGTATTGATAAAAACAAATATTACTGCAAGTACATAATTAAAAACATATCATTTTAAAAGTTTTCAGACAATGAAATGTTTTAATTTTTTGTTTATTTTTTGTAAGCTTTTTTAACGACAGTAATTTCAAGCAGGATCGTCAAGCGTCGCATAAGAGATAAAATGCATTTTTAAGTGCATTCTAGAAAGACTTTCAGCTAGAACAAGAATTCGCTCTACTAGAAATCGATTTGCTACCTTGCTCTGTAACTTCTCAGTAACGATTTATACTTGATTTAATATTTAACGTTCGAAAGGCTATCACTGGATTATGACAATCTATGATCCTTAATGCAAAATACGGATTCATATAACTGCGAACTTATTGATCAAGTACAATGCATTACGTCAAACCTAAGATAAGACAAATTATTTGTTAATCGCTCGACCGGGATTGAAAAAATCTAAAGAAAACACCATTTAATCCTTGGAGTTTTATCTACAATAGTTTCTTAAATCAGAATTGTTAGCTATATAATATGTAAAACAAAACATGGCTGTTGACTATCTTTATTAAATCACGTTAGTTTGATTCAAATACTATCATGGTATAAATTTAACGGTTCATGAACGATAAGACAAATATTTTTACAACTTATTTCAAAGCAAATCTTAAAATAAAGAGTTTATATTAGTGTCATTCATGTGATTAATATAAGGATATGTAAACATATCAGTTCTACATGACTTTCTATAGAAGTTTGGTGTTTTTTATGTATTTTTATGTGAATATCTTCCAAACGTGTCTACTACGTATGCGAAAAATTGCCGATAGTTCTTAAAAGTGACAGAGTAAAAATTAGTGTAATACCTTCCGGAAGTTTAATACCTGGAACTGAATAGAAAAACATTCAGATCCTATTAAATAGTTGAGATATTACGTAGCTGAGAAAGTAGGTAAAATGCTTGTTTTAAAAATATTTCCGACCGCTTACTGTACATTGGGTTTTACAATTTGAATGTTAAAATACCCAGCTAAGGGTCGACGTTATACCTTGGTCCCTTTCGTCGAATAAACTCTTCCGGATTTCTTCAGATCTGAAGCAACATTGACAAAAGTACTTGCGCACTGTATTTGCGTACAGTAGTGATGGCAGTAGGGAAACACATAACTTGAGTGACTTTTTTTTTTAGCATCTCTTATTTCTGGCATGAATTCAGAGCCATAGTTAATTCTATATCCTGCTAAGTTTTAACAATGTGTTGAGTATTTTAAGGCAACTTTTTTTATTTATTAGAACAAATAAGTGTTTGCTTAAAATTTAGAAATCAAATAGTCAAATTAAACAAACATCAATGAAATTTATTTTTAATGTATGCCATGAACGCCAAATGTGTTTAGTTGTATGTAAATCTAGTATAGTGAGGTAAGATTATATTTGAAGATGAGACTTTTGCTTAAAAATATTTTGTTAAATCTTTAATAAAGTGAATTTAAACAAATCATTTATATTTATCTGTTTCAAAATACGCTTGTTTAAATATATCCATTTTACGTAATTTCTTATAAAAATTTAAATCGAAGCCTTTTGTTCTGTTATATGTACACTTTTGTACCTTTTTGCATTATTATCATATTTTACCGCTGTTTTGTTCAATAACAAATTTGTTTTTCCCTTTCATTCTACTCCTTCCAAAGTTATTAATAGTGAGTATTGAGTTTGTTTTGAATGATCCTTCCTACATGCATGAGGTGCTATAGTAACACGGACACTGGCAAAGCACATTAGCACGTTGTAGAATATAGAGTAGCTGATAGATTAATCCTCGTCGGTTGCACTTTAGAAGAGCCATGTCCTTAGTCTTCGCTTAGGCATTTGTATTGCTTAAAGTTAACGAATTCATATTACACATACTCATTAAACAATGTATACACAGTCAAAAGTAATTTTGCTTTAGGAGACAACATTTAATGTCCAAAAACACGATTGATTAGTTTGTATGATAACTTTTAAGCGATTGGTACTAGAAGTACGGTAAACATAGTGATTTTTTTTTACAAAATTAAATTATTGTAAGTGGAGAGCAGCAGGGAAAAAAACTGAAAGTAAAATTTAAATTTTCTTTCTTTCTAATTTCTTAGAAATTTTAGTAATTGAATAAACTGATTGTTCTAAGCTAAAATTAATAAGAAAACATCAATTTTAACTGCAAATTAGCATTTTAACGAAATAAAAATATGTTTTTCCTGAATGCAATGTATAATATTAAGTGTCATTTATTAGGCAGTAATATAAGAATAAAACAATTGAATTTCTTAAAGTATTTAATACATAATGAACTCAGTATTCTTAATACATAACGAATACATAATTTTCTGAATACTTAATACACATATTATGAAGAAAAACATGAAAAACATAGAAACAAAGCCCATAGAGCTCCAAATTATTAACACCATATAAGAAAAACACAATATGATTGTTTAAAAAACATAATGAAACTATAAAATGATCCAGACTACATAATGATTAATAAACCAAGGCAATATATCTTATGTTTCAATAAGTAATGAACAATATCAATATTTCTTAATATTTTCGTAAGATACAATTTACTTGTACGGGCAGAAAGCTTACTCCTTTGATATATTTATCATACATAAAAATATTTAATGTTTTTATTCAGAATAAATTAATATAATAAATATTTTATATTAGTTATATTTTTTCTATATATTATGATCAATGTTCAAAAGTAAAAATTTTATTTGCCGAAAAGTGACATTCTCTCATAATATTACCTATTTTTCAATGTAATTTTGAGCGAACATTTCGTGCTATAGTTAAAATTCAATAATAATGAGAGTCTAAAAATTAGCCTCATGTGGACGTGTTGCTGCGCTTATTTTGTTTTGGTTTCTTTTGTTTAGTTCTCTTTCTGGAATTAATATGATTTACATGGTTTGAAAAAGAAGGTATAGACATATTGCGCTTTATGTGTGCTTCATTTTGTTCTAGTTTTTATACATCAATATTGTGCTGAATTACTTTAGCTATACCGTAGAAAAAATGTTGTGTAACATTTGTGTGGACTGATTGTTGAATATATTTTATAAAATATTTAAAAAACTATTTAGTGTTGTGAGCATGTTAAGGAATTTTGTGAAAAATGTATTATATTTGAGTCACAATAAATTTATAAAAGTCACAAGTTATGGATCCGGCGTAAATGTGGATCGACGTATCTGTACGCTCAGTTTTTCAAGGTCACAAAAATTCTGCTCCTCAGGGCTTCTTACGTAAGTCACATTATCAGTACTTTAAAAACTGAAAAGAAGCCTAGTAACAAAGCTGTTACTACATTAGACTACAAAACATGATTGTTAACATTGAAAAACATTTATGCTTTATCCTTTGTTGCTTAATTTTAGTACAGTTAAACAGTATGTGAAAATTGCTACTTTTGGACTTACGTTAGTCTGGTCCGGAGGTACAGAATTAATGCTCGTAGTGTGTTTACCAGGCATGAATGCGTATGATTCAGTGCTTTGAGGATCATATGAGGCATTAATATACAAAGAAAGAGTTTTTGAAAAAAAATTGACAAAAATAGGAAAATTATACTTAATTTATTGTTTCAGTATATAACTTAACCCGTTCGCTGCCAAACACGTGCAAGCGCGTGATGTCAATCTCTTGCCACAGTGCCAATCACGTGCGAGAGTTTACAGCGTTGTGTTAAGTGACGTCTCAGTTAACCAGCCACAAAGCTCGCGCGAAAAAAGCTGCGCATCTTCAATTACTCTCCGCTGCAGTGGGCATTTCAGGTGTGTTTACTGCGTAAAGATTCATCCCTAAGTGACCGTCAGCCAGCGTTAGAGGATTAAGCGTGGTGTGAGTGATGTCTCAGTAACCAGCCACCCGTTCGTGGAAGGGATGGCTTCGCCTTTGTTTCAATCTGCTTAACTCCGCATTGTATGTTAGGTGCGTCTCCTGATACTACGTAATGTAAAGGTTCGTCCTTAAAGTGACCGGCAGCGAACGTGTTACACTTTTACTTATACATTAGATTACTCGAAAGTCAAAATCGGAATGTTTGTGTTTAAAAATATATGACTTCCTCTAGTGCATTCAGTTTTGCCTTTCGAGCGGGTCATTTGCAGACAGCACAAGGGACCTAATTATATGTCAAATGCTATTAATGTTTTCAAGAAAATAATTTACTGAATTGTAGTGATTGTTTAAATAAAATATATAGTTGACTTTGGTTCGAATTTTCGCGCTCAACCAATAAACTTGGTAGAAGAACGAGACGAGAATCCAGAACGGGAGACTTTACCCTGCAGTCGTTTTCAGTACTTTTCCAAAAAAGAATTGTTTTGAGAAGATTTAAGAAATGGATGTGAAAATTACTACAGTTAAAATTTTCTTTTTATGATATTTTTATAATTGTAGAATAGCTTTTTAAATTTAATATACTCGTTCTTTTTTTTAAGAAGTTATATACTAGATCAGAAAGAAAAACTGCTTTATTTTATGTTATTTACATTTTGATAATGAATACTTAGTAAAGTATCCATATTGATTTCAAAACACCCAATTTTCATAAAATATGCAAATTTCAAAGATTGTTTTATGAATTTCCTAAAATTATCCATTTTATACTCCTTTAGAGGAAAGCAAAGCAAGCAAGCGAAAGAGATCTTCGGTACAAGGTAAAATACTTTTTTTTTTTCTTTTTCGTATAATTGTTTGTTGTTTTCATAATAAACTATGGAACTACTGAAATGTTGCTAAACATCAATTTGATTATGTTTTACTAAATAATTTGCGGTTAAATAGTGTGACAAGTTTATTAAGTAAAACGAATATAAGAAAATCAGATTCATCTATCGTCCTACTTTTTGAAATCATTGTGTCTGCTTTCACCTTTGTGCCCAAAACATGATTTAAGAAGGTTACAATACCCTCTTTCTTGTGATCAAGGGCTCTAAAACGTATCTTTATGCAAAGAGCTACCAGAGCGAGAGGTAAGTTTTCCAGTAGATCTCTCGTCCATAGCTGATTAGTTGAAGCTGAATGGTCCTTGTCATGGAATCAAGGGAAATGAAATCGCGGTAATAACCTCTATCTACATTTTAAGCCGACTGGTCAAAGATAAACGACAAAGAAATCGAGCTCAAGAAATACACTTTGACGTTGTCCCCTGAAGCGAAGAGTATTTTTGAATCAAATACGCACTCTGGTTATAATATTACACATGATTGCCATTGAAACTATCAGGCTTCGGCGTCATTTTCCGCTAATATAGGTCCTTTTGTATGTTTCACAGTTTATGCCCACAGTTATTATTATTGACTGTTACGGCTGATACAAACAACAGCCTGTTTTAGAGAAACCAAGGATCTCCAGTCAATGGTTTAATTGTACTTCAGATACTCTTACTCATTCATCGTAAAAATCTTCAAAGAAATTCAAAAGATAAAAAATTGCCACCCCCTAAATTTTGCTGCCCTTTGTTCGAGCACAAAATGGCGCGTTCATAAATACGGCCTCTGGCCATTTCTATCATTTTATCATACCAACTTTTCATATTATATAACCGTAATTTCTGAGCGTTTTGCCTTACGCACAACGTTCAGAAATACCTTTTTTTTGAGTACTGAGAATATGAAACCACCACCAAAAAGTATACTTACGAAACAATTTCAATGTAGTCACATTTTTTCGTGAATATTTTTCTGTTTTTGAATAAGAATACGTAGCAATCATTGACTTAACTTTGACATGACTTATAAAATCTCCTAAATCTGCATTTTTCGATTTGTTTCGTTAATTTCGTTTTCCAATAAAACTCAGAAACGGATAACTCAAAAAATACTGAATAACGAACAAATGACTTCCAAAGTTTCATTGTATACTATTGTTCCAACCTTTGTGTTGTTCAAACGTTTCATTGTTAGAAGATAGTTTCATTTTTTTGCTTCAATTTCGTAATAGTAGTATAATATTAATGGACATTTGAGCTACGCAATACGACCATACGACCATTTACATGCATTTAAATTGAGTAAAATTTATCCGTACTACATAATAATGATAATCTTCTCAATTTCCTTAAAACATGACTACGTCAGCAAAAAAATTTCCAGACTCCCTCTTCTGTTTAACTAATATTGAGACAAAAGACATGGACGGTTCGATCATGTTTCCTGGGTGGTCTTATTGCCTTTGTCCTATCGACAAGATCATCTTATCTCCCGCTTTTTATTACGTTGGTATTTAGACAAAGGACAAACTCCCACCTTCCTGAAAGAAGGGCTCTATTGTTCTTATTACGGCCATTGTAACATTAAAAAGCGTCTTTATGTCATGGATATTATTCATGATCTAAGGAATACTTCCATTAAAAAGAAACTATCCCCCCCTGCCCACACACACATTCGGTATGTGTATTGCTTATGTTGCCTATAGATTTTAACATCTCTGCCGTTATCTGATTGAGGTGTGGGAGCGGCAGGATATTCTTATAATGTGTTTTCTGAACTTTGCTTCAGCGAGTAGTATATTTTCTTAGTGGTTTTTAGTTATGAAAGATGTACAATAGAACCTCTGCTTGTAGTTCCAGACTTGTTGTGAACCCCTCCTCCTTTCTTTATCTATGCCTATGCCTCCTGGTATGTGTAATAATATAGGGTCAGTTGGGGTAATTGTAAACGCTTTTTCAATGTTTTAACTTTTGATCCTTCCCTACCTCTTGAATGAATTCAGAGATAAAATTGTGAGCACTGTAGCCACCACTGTACTTCTTGTGAGTAAATGTGTACAAAAATTTTGACTTTATGACTATTTGTTAGAGAATGAGCTCGTGTTTACAATTACCCCAGAGATCTGGGGTAATTGTAAACAGTGATTTATTTTCGAATAAAGTTGATGCAAATGGAAAATTGCTTCATACACAGTCTGCTTGAAGGTGTAAGAAGTTCCGGAGCAATGGTTCTCAATCTGCGGCCAACAAGCCGCATGTGGTCCGCTGAGTTATGTTCTGAGTCGGCTGAGATCATTTAACGAGAAATGTCTTGCAAAAAATCAAGTAATGCGACAAATTTATGTAAAATTTGTCCCGCAGTGGATCAGTCAGTTAAGCTTGGATCCCACCGAACACTGAAAGTGAAGCACAACTGTTCGTGGTCAACGCTTGGGAGGGTGACCATCTCCCGCGACTGATTACTCGGAGACCGAGTGCGCTAAACGGCGCTGTGCACGTAAAATACATCGTCGCTTCAAATGTCCACCAAGTTAGAAATAATTTCCGCTGAGGGACCAACCTGGGTGACGATCTCTCATCTGAGAACTGGTTCAAAATCATTTAGCCCCTCTGAGCCATGTGTACTTCATTCTAGCGGATCTTATTAATAATCAGTAGGAGCTACCTTAACTCCCTGTAGCCCTGAAAGGGGGGCTTGGCTTTCCAAGTGGCATTAGCAACAACAACAACAGTTATGTAAATAGACACAAAAGTGTAATTTACATCAAAATATAATACTTATTGTCCCCCCAAAATATTGGAAATAGGATAAAATTAAGTTTTGACAATTACCCCAGAGTACGAAATATATGAGGTAATTGTAAACACCTAACTTGCACATGAAAAATTACAGGGAGGATTAAATTCGTAACTAAATGTTTTTAGCAGCATTCCATATGACAAATAAAAATGGTTGGAACCGCTTACATCGCTTTTGTAGATGAGCTGGAGAGGAAAATGTTAGATCACTTAACTTTGCTAAACAACTTTTTTCACTGTGCCATTTTCAAACAATAGTGACGCCTCCACAGTTGTTTCGAAACTTACGAAACTGTTTCAATGTCTTCCCTATGCTGACAGTTTATCACTCATAAGCAGTTAAGTTTTCAAAACCACCACAAGTGTAGTTATGAAGCTTGTTTACAATTACCCCAACTGACCCTACTTTATTCAACTTAGCGTGTGTTTTTTTCTCTCCTTAAATACTAGAAAAATGACAAAAAGGTTTCCTCGAATTTGCCTCTTTATGCTAATTTCCACCCTGCTGGAGAAGAGTTCAATGGTAGGCTGCAACATTATTGTTGTCTGATTCCAGGGCTTGAAAAACATATTGCCTGACATGCCCGGGGGCAGGTACAAATTCCGATCAGGCATGAATCTTCTACCCTTATATGCCCGGTACGGCCTGTAATTTTTTAATCAAATATTTATTTCCAAAACTTTATTATTTCGTATTTCATTGAAAAATCCCCGCCATCCTTACCGGAGCTCAAAGTTTATTTTAAGGAGTAAACAGGAGGAATTTATAAATATTCTGTTACTTGTGGAGAGTGCACTGCATTTCTCCTAGCGCGTCTGCAGCCAAGAGGGGATTTAGTGCCATGAATCAAATAAAGAGCCCACTTCGTCGTTGCAGTTTGTCTACAGAGACAATCAGCAGTCGAATGAGAATTGCCATTGATGGTGGGGAACCAGATGATTTTGAGCCTTAAGCGGCAATAGAACACTGGTTGTTCAAACACCAAAAAAAGAAAAAAAACAAGACATCTTGACGGAGATGTATGTCAACAATAACATTGGTATTACAATTTAAATTTTGCATTTTTTTGAGTTGCAACGACTTATTATGTAAAATTTATTTGTAATGTAATCTTTTAATGATTTAAAATCACGTAAAAATAATTCTTGATTTAGATATAAACCTGTTAATTTAATTTTTTGTCTGAGTATTGTCATTCGACAAATATAAATGTTTTGATTAATATGCAATAAAACAACTTCTAGGCATGTAAAAATTTTGCTCGGGCATGTAGGGTCAGTTGGGGTAATTGTAAACAAGCTTCATAACTATACTTGTGGTGGTTTTGAAAACTTAACTGCTTGTGAGTGATAAACTGGCAGCATAGGGAAGGCATTGAAACACTTTCGTAAGTTTCGAAACAACTGTGGAGGCGTCACTATTGTTTGAAAATGGCGCGGTGAAAAAAGTTGTTTAACAAACTTTAGTGATCTTACATTTTCCTCTCCAGCTCATCTACAAAAGCGATGTAAGCGGTTTCAACCATTTTTATTTGTCATATGGAATGCTGCTAAAAACATTTAGTTATGAATTTAATCCTCCCTGTTATTTTTCATGTGCAAGTTAAATGTTTACAATTACCCCATATATTTCTTACTCTGGGGTAATTGTAAACACTTAAATTTATTCTATTTCCAATATTTTGGGGGTACAATAAGTATTATATTTTGATGTAAATTACTTTTGTGTCTATTTTACACAACTGTTGTTGTTGTTGCTAATGCCACTTGGAAATCCAAGCCCCCCTTACAGGGCGACCATGAATTAAGGAAGCAGCTACTGATTATTAATGAGCTCCGCTAGAATGAAGTACACTTGGCTCAGAGGAGCTTAATGATTTTGAACCAACTCCCAGATCAGAGATCGTCACCTAGGTTGGTCCCTCATAAGAAATTATTTCTAACTTGGTTGACATTTGAAGCGATGATGTATTTTACGAGCACAGCTCCCTTTAGGGCACTCGGTCTCAGAGTAATCAGTCGCGGGAGATGGTCACTCTCGCAAGCGTTGACCACGGCCAGTTGTGCTTCACTTTCAGTGCTCTGTGAGATCCAAGCTTAACCGATTGAACCACTGCGGGACAAATTTTACATAAATTTGTCGCATTACTTGATTTTTTGTAAGATATTTCTCGTCAAATGATCTCAACCGACTCATAACATAACTCAGCGGACCACATGCGGCCTGTTATCCGCAGATTGAGAACCATTGCTCCGGAACTTCTTAAGCCTTCAAGCAGACTGTGTATGAAACAATTTTCCATTTGCATCAACCTTATTCGAAAATAAATCACTGTTTACAATTACCCCAGATCTCTGGGGTAATTGTAAACACGATCTCATTCGCTAACAAATATTCATAAAGTCAAAATTTTTGTACACATTTACTCACAAGAAGTACAGTAATGGTTACAATGCTCACAATTTTATCGCTGAATTTATTCAAGAGGTAGGGAAGGATCAAAAGATAAAACATTGAAAAAGCGTTTACAATTACCCCAACTGATTTACATTATGTGCAAGTATAGCGAGTTATTTCTTAAGTTTTATAATGTTTTATAATTTTATAAATCACTATTTTGTCGTTACGCTACAAATTAATGACAGCTGGAATAAAACTAATACAGTTATTTTTTGCTTTTCTCCTTAAAGGGCGGATGAGATTGCAGCACACAAAGTGTCTGCACGCATGGGAAATGTCTGTTGATAATAAGTAGATTATATTAATAAAAACTGCAAGTAAATTTGCAAAATATTTGAAAAAGCGTTTTCTTAAAAAGTATCTTGCAGTACTCACATTAGGATGAAAATCAGAAGAACAGTAATGAAACTTAAGCACTAACATTTGGAAAGCAAACAATAAAAACGACATTGTGATATACATTTTTAGAGAAAAACCCTATGAATTTAAGTAGACACTTTGGTGTTTTGTAACACTACCTAAAATCGCGGCGCATTCACACCTCCCCTTCCCCTCAAAATTTCAAGTGCTTCATCTCTCCGACCCCACAATTTTACTCAGTTTTACCTAATTAGGATTTTCTTTATATTGTTAAACTTGGTGTTTAAATATTATAGCAATTGTTGATTTTTTTAATGATTTTTTGTCACTTTCCAGCAGTAAATAGCTTATTTTTCTCGCAGTAGTTTAAGTTGCAACAATTTCTTCAAAAACTCCTACAGTACTTGTTATGAGTTTTGATTTCAATAATTCATCATACGCGAACAATGCAACACAAGCAATGCAAGAAATGTACTTACAGAGTTTTTCATTTTTATTTTTAGAAAATAATGCGCAATTTGGTGCGGAGATATGTTACTAAAGAACAAAGAAATGCTGACAACCAAGGGGTAACAGAAGACGATGTGAATGAAATAAAGCAAGATATTTCAGCTTTCAGGTTTGAATTGATTGAAATAATGAAAAACAGTGGCTTCAACACATCAACCGCTTCTGATCAGATGCAAGGAGGCCTTGCCAAAGGTAACATGATTTTCATTGCTGTTTTCTTCCTTAAATATGATGTTTACATCAGTGGTGCATCGAAGTTAATCTCACTGTATTTGATTCCCTTATTTACAGAAATTAATTTGCATTGGAGCTTGTGGGAGATCAGCTCCCGTATTTTTATCAATTTGATGTTAATTTTTAAACATTAGACTGAATACAGACTTAGTATGAAAAAAAACATTCTGAAGACTTTAGTATCCCCGCACTTCTTTTATTGGAAAATAAGCCATACCGTATTTCCATATTTGATTAATGCTCTTAAAATATTTTAAGTAAACATATTTTTCATAATTTTGTGAAAAAGTATCACAAGCATAACAGTTGCAATAAGTTTTAATATTGAAATAATAAAATACGATGAATAAGTAATATATTTTTGAATTGTCCATACAAAAATCATTTTATAATATGACCCACTTGACCCTTCTTTAATAGAAAATATTTTATCTATTATGAATCATAATTTTAAAGCAATTAATGCAATAGATTCTTTATAATTGTTAGATATCTTTTTCAAGGTTTGTCTTCAAAAAGAAATTTACCAAAACATGTTTTCTTTTGAAATGCGTGTGTGTGATCCGTTGGTTCTAAATTTCGCTCCATGGAAAGGTACATTTTATTTTAAACAAACATGTCAAATAATTAAATGATTGTTCCTGCAGACATTAGAGAAGGTGGATAAATATGAAGAAAATAACTTTAACTCTATAAGTCCGAGAACGGCCGGTATGGGCCGTCAGACGGAAAGACAGGGGTGAAAGGTAGAAAATAGAACTCCTATTGCGAGGAAGGGGGACCCTTGTGGTATCGGAGGTATTTTTCTCTTGGGGATAGTCATTAGAAAGTGACACTGATGCGCAAACATTGGATTGATGGCTGAAATACTTGAGAATTAGCTATTTCTGCAAGAAAGGCAAGAAGCAGGAAATGAAATAAGTATCTTATCATTCCAACTTTGAAATACGAACAACTTTCTTTTCCTTATTCTGTAAAATAAATAAATGAAAAGGAATGTGTAACAAATGTCCATTCTTGATTTTTATTATTTTATGTGTGATACATCGGTTTAATTCTGAACATCTCAAAGAGGCATCCTAAAGGGCAAAGACATCTATTGAAATGCTGTATAATAACGAATTGCTTTTTTAAAATGCATCCGAAGAGAATAATTAGCCTTCTAAATTATGACTTTTTTCGGGGGGAGGGGAGCTCCATACCGATCCTATTTGAAAATAGCTGCTCGCTATACAATAACAACAAATCTCATCGAACTTCGTAAAAATACATTTTATTTCATAGTAATTTTATGGTTTTTTGGTTTGCCGTAGGATTTGGTTATCCATTATGCGAAGGTAAAACGCACAATGTATTGAAAAATCCTATGTGATAGTCAGTAACACCTGCAGTAACTGATTTTTAACAAAATGTCCAACTTAAAAAAGTATTTTTTAAGAGCGCGTTTCGGGAGGGGGGTGCCTTGCTTTTCTACGCGTTTGACACCGTTGTTGTGGAGGGTCAGTTGCGGTAAAACGTGTTCTGTGTACATAGACGTTTAATTACGTATGCGAATACGTCGTTATAGTTAAATCAATGAAACACGCTGCTTTTCAGGGGAGAGGGGTTAATTAAGTTGTTGGCAAGGAGTTTTTGCAGTGGGGGGGGGGGAGAAAGATCGGGAGCGGGTTGCGAGAATATATTTTCTGCGCACGTAATAAGGGCAGCATCAGGAGGGGAGGGCGGCGCTCTTCTTGAACGTCGTCAGTAGATAGAAAATGAGAGTTCTGGTGCAGCAGGCGGAGGTGCGGAGGGACCCTCCGCCTGCCACGCCCCCCCTCCTCCGCCTGCTCCCCCCTTGCGCCTGCTCCTCTGCCTGCCGAGTAGGGTTGAGTAGTAGGGTTCCTGCTGATATCCTCGTAGAAGATGACGAGGGTTTCTGAGTGGAGTTGAGTTGTTTTTCTTACTTGTTACTCTGCGTCTGAAGTTTAGCTTTTTGGGGATGGCAACACCGATTTAGTTTTGGTTTTGATTAAATTTATATTTTAGGAAATGGCAATGGTTCTACCGTGTGTTGTGGTTTCCATGACAACGTATTTTTACGAAGTGCCTCCTAGTGACAGAAATATTAATAATTATTTTTCGGACTTAGTCGTTTTCCGAAGCTATTTTTAATTTCCAACTTAGGTTTTTCGCGAATGGTAACATTAACTTTTTTTTTTTATCTCAAAAGTTGAAACGCTCATGGCGTCACCTAGTAAGAGAAATTATTTTTCGAACTTTATCGTTTTCTGATGTTATTTTTAATTTCCAACTTTGGTTTTTCGCGAGTGGTAACATTAATTTTTGAATTGGTAACATGTTTTTAGTTTTAATTTCAAGAGTTGAAACGCTCATGCTGTCATCCAGTGAGAGAAATTATTTTTAGACATAGAGTATTTTATTTAATTACATCTTCTTTCAGATATTCGGATTCATATACCCCAAACCTTAATGTTGTAAAACTCATTCGATCGGATCATGATTACTATGATTTTTTTCCCTTGCGTTAGTATCAGACTTAACTGATGTGTTCTAACGGGAATTAATTAATTATTTCCATCATAATTAAATTTCATAATTTTTTATCAACTCCTAACATTAATTTAATTTTAAAATCATCTCAATAATAGGGTAATAAACAACTATCTTTTAATTTTAAGCATATTTCATTTATCATTTGTAATTTTTTCCCCTAAAATATCAAACACAGAATTAATTGTGAACCAATCAAATAGCTTCTTGAGGAAGACTTAATGTAAACCAACCAAATCAATAGTCGGAATTTACAAAATTTAAGTCAAAGTTAATTTTGAAATGTTTAAGACTTAGAAATTTTTTTAAAAACTTTTTTCCTAAAGTATCAAAGACAGAATTAAATGAGAACCAAACAATTAGCTTCTTGAAAAGGTAAAGACATAATAAAAATCAATCCAATCGATCCTCATAATTTACTAAATTCAAATCAATTAAAGGGTTTATTGAAATATTTGGAACTTAGAAAATGAACAACAATAGGTGTATACATGCTAATTTAACAATAATTTTACAAAAAAGCGATGATTTCTTCTATACTTAAACAGGTTTACACCCATTTTTACTGTTTTCCATGAATACAAATCAATGTTTTTATATTAACTAAGAATATATTTACGTTAGATAATCATCCTTTAATCAATATTATACCGCTAGATGTTTTCCAAGTTTAAGAGTTTGCATGAAATAAGAGAAGTTAGAGTATGTTCGGCAACTTGATTTTACATAGAATAATAAGCGAAGGTTTTATGTATTTCAATATTATTTTTTGTTTGTTTTCAATTTAGATTTTTTTTTACACATTTTAACGTTTCAAACGAATACAATCTCAGAAATTATTGTAGTCATATACATCATGATTAAAGAAACTTTAAAAATAGTCAAGAGAATATTGCTAAATTTGTAACTGCGAAGCAACTCAACAACCCGATTGACGTACAATACAATACATTTAACGAACATTTCACCTATTCAAAAGAGTTTCAAAACTCTGTCTTTAACACAGTTTTTATAATTTACACAGAATAATACAACCGAGAAAAATATTTAACCTAACTATTTACAACACGATTTTCACACACTGAAAAAGTTTATTACTTAAGCACGAAGAAACTTTAAAACTGTTCACACCGCAAATTTCACGCATTGAAAAAGTCTATTACTTATATACAAACTTAGAATCTTTGAAACTAAGATCGCAGGAATACAACTTAATTTAAATACGGTATTGCTTAAAATCATAGCTACAGAAAAATAATAAAAAAAAAAAGCTTGAAATATTATACTCAAAGACACACACAAGACATACCATCTGCAGAAACTACTAACATTAAAAATAATTAACATTAATTACTAGAACTTGGAAGAATGAATGCTAAAAAAGCCTCTTAGAAATAAAGGTCAATTTTAACACATCCTCTACCGAGTTCCTACTAAGCAAAGCAATCGTTGCGAATTTTCAGTTATCTTATACACGAACATAACCTAACTACACAACATCTAACAGTACAGTTAGTGAATGAGCATAGAGAGAATGCACTTAAAATAATATCATCCACACGTTGAAAATCGAAGAATTTTTTCATGCAATATAGCTATAGTTCAATTATTCAAACTTACAAGAAACTAATTTTAACAGAATGCAATCTAAGAAATACTTTAAAGTTGAAATACAAATTATATAAAACATCAAGTACTTACAGAGAAGAGAGAGGACACATGTTTCTCCATCCAAACCGCAACGTAGAAATGACTCTTCAGGCTCTTATCAGCTGAGTGAGATAAGGCAGCAATACCTCGTTGGCCGCCCCAATCAATCAGTGATTCATACCAGGTTTATCTTTCACAAGGACACAGCCAGTAGCTTTTGATGTGGATTTCTCAAATCTTTAAAAATATTTCATACACACAATTACAAGCATATGTATAAATTTAATTACTTTTACGGAAACCTATGTATTTAACTCACCAAACTCAGACAGTTTTCATTAAACGAGCATTTTTTCATAGATGTAATCCTTCAATTCATTACTTCCGAGTGAAGAATTTTTTACCTTTAGTATTATAATCAAGCTATTCAATACATTAAACGAACGTTTCATATATTCAAAATGTTTCAAAACATAGTCTTTAACATTTAACGAACGTTTCATCTATTCAAGAAGTTATTTATTTTCAAAACTCAGTCTTTAACATTTAACGAACATTTCATCTATTCAAAGAGTTATTTATTTTCAAAACTCTGTCTTTAACATAATTTTTATGATTTATACAGAAAAATACAGCCAAGAAAAATATTTAATAAAACTATTTCCAACACGAGTTTCATACATTGAAAAGGTTTATTACCAAAGTTCGAAGAAAACTTTAAAGCTATTTTCGCTGCAAATTTCATGTTTTGAAAAAGTCTATTGCTAACATAGAAACTTGGAATCTTTACTTTATTCATACCCATTAAACGATCATTTCACCTATTCAAAGACCTTTCAAAACTCTATCTTTAACATTAAACAAACATTTCATCTATTCAAAGAGTTATTTATTTTCAAAACTTAGTGTTTAACATAATTTTTAAGATTTTCACAGAAATTTTTAAGATTTCAACATTCGATAAAAATATTTACCAAAACTATTTCCAACGTGAGTTTCACACATTGAAAAGGTTTATCACCAAAGTTCGAAGAAAACTTTAAAGCTATTTTCGCTGCAAATTTCATGTTTTGAAAAAGTCTATTACTAACATAGAAACTTGGAATCTTTACTTTATTCATACCTTTAATATTATAATCAAGCATATAACACATTAAACGAACATTTCATTCATTCAAAGACTTTAAAAACTTCCTTTTTAACATTTAACGAACCTTTCATCTATTCATAGAGTTATTTATTTTCAAAACTTAGTGTTTAACATAATTTTTAAGATTTTCACAGAGATTTTTAAGATTTCAACATTCGATAAAAATATTTATGAAAACTATTTGCAAAGCGTCTTTCCCACATTGAAAAGGTTTATCACCAAAGTTCGAAGAAAACTTTAAAGCTATTTACAATACAAATTCCGTGTTTTGAAAAAGTCTATTACTAACATACAAACTTGGAATCTTTACTTTGAAACTAAGATTGCAAACAACTTTATACAGAGTTCAAGTTAAATATAGAATTTGTTAAAATCGTAGCAACAAAAAGTACAGAATATAAAAAAAGTTAGAAACGTTATACTCAAAGACTTGCATTACTAACTGAAATAAAGAAACATAGCTTCCATCTACTACTACCAATGCAAAACTTATATTAACCTGCTAAAAACTCCATAAGAAAAGTCAAAGTACTGCGCGCAAAACATCAAAACTTAGAGTCATCTAGTAAAACTTAGAGCGAATAATGTAAAACTACGAAAATTTTCAAAAATAAATGTGTTATGCACTTGCAAAATGTAAAAAGTACTGTGTACTAATGTTAAAACTTTAACTAAAACATGAAACGAAGATGTAAAAATATTAAGTATAATATCTTAAAGCAACACTAAAATGTAAAAGTACAACGTACAAAACATCAAAAATTAGATTCATCTAGTAAAACTTAGTATAAAAATGTAAAAGTACTAAGGAGAGAACCTTAAATATACACTAATTTGATAAAAGCAAAATGAAAATGTTAAAGTGCAAAAGACAAAACATCAAACATAGATTAAGATATTAAAACAATGTATCATAAAAATTTTAAAAAAAGAAAAAGAAAAAATACTACATACAAACGGTCAAAACTTAGAACTAAAATTTTTGATAAACCATATAATTTCTAATTCATCTAGGAAAACTTAGAGCGGAAATTTAAAATTACTGAAGTTTACAAAACAAAAGTGTTAAGCATTCGCAAGTTATTAAAACTTCAAAACGTAAAAAATGATTTCTCTACAAAAACTTAGAATGAAGTCGTAAAATTACTAAGTACAAACTGTTAAAACATCATAAAAATGTCAAAATGACAAGTATAAAGCATCAAAACATACATTTGACTCCTGAAATATTAATCAAAAATGTAAAAATTCTAACAGCAAAATCCTAAACTCTGAAAAATTAAAAACACCCAGTACAAAACAACAAAACATGTAAAAATGCTAAGTATAAAGCTGCAAAACTCAAATTCACCCAGAAAAACTCAAAACAAAGATGTAAAAGTAAGGAACTTTTCAAAAGAAAAGTGTTATACACTTGCAAAATGTTAAAACTTAATGCAAAAATGTAAAAATTACTACGTACAAAATGTTAAAACTCTAATTTATCTATTAAAACTTAGAATGACAATGTAATTGAGCCAAATGTACTAAGTATGAAATATTAAAGCAACATGAAAATGTAAAAATTCTAAGTATATAACGTATTCATCAAGTGAAACTTTGTACGAAAATGTAAAAGTTTAAGTACGAAACTTAAAAAATTCAGATGGATCTACAAAAATTCAAACTAAAATCGTAAAAAGTATGAGTACAAAATGTTCAAACATTCTATAAATGTAAAAAATTTAAGAGTACAAAATACAAAACGTAAAAAAAAGTTAGAGTTATCTTCTAAAACTTAGACTGAAGTCGAGTGAAATTACTAAGTACGAAATGTTAAAACATCATAAAAATGTCTAAATAACAAGTATAAAGTATCAAAACATAGATTTGCACATTGAAATGCATTTAGAAAATGTAAAAAGTATTGTGTGCGAATGTTAAAACTTTAACTAAAACATGGAATGAAGATGTAAAAATATTAAGTATAATATATTAAAGCAACACTAAAATGTAAAAGTACTACGTACAAAACATTAAAACTTAGATTCATCTAGTAAAACTTAGTATAGAAAATGTAAAAGTACTAAACACAGAACGTCAAATATACATTTATTTATTAAAAACATAACGAAAATGTTAAAGTACTATGAAGATATAAAAATACTAAGTATAATATACTGAAGCAACGCAAATTGTAAAAGTACAAATTACTAAACATAAAAAAATTCAAAGTTATCTTCTAAAACTCCAAAACATAGATTCAACATCAAAACGTATAATTTCTCTACAGAAATCTTAATCAAAGTAGTATAATTTCGGAGAACAAAATGCTAAAACTGAAAAAGTAAAGAAACACAGTAAAAAAAAAAAAAAACAATAAAGTACGAAAGAGGACCAATTATACAACTATAAAGCTTCAAAGCCTAATTTCATCCGGAAAAACTTAGAACAAAAATGTAAAACTACGAACATTTTCAAAATAAAAGTGGTATGCACTTGCAAAACTCCAAAAAACGTAATTTCATCTACTAAAAATTAGACTAGAAAAGTAAAAATACTAAGTACAAAACGCCAAAACTTAAATTGATCCAGAAAAACTTAGAACAAAAAACGTAAAAGTTCGAATATTTAAAAAATACATGTATTATACATTAGCAAAATGTTAAAACGGAAGGTAAAAAGTGTAGAATGAAGGCATAAAAATACTAAGTATAATATACTAAAGCAACACATAAAATGTAAAAGCATAAAATAAAAAAAAAAAACATAAAAAATTTGGAGTTATCAAATAAAACTTGAAAACATAGATTCACCATCAAAACGTAGATTTGTTTAGAGCAATCTTAATCAGAAAAATGTAAAAGTTCGAAGAACAAAATGCTAATACTGTGAAATATTAAAAAATACACAATACAAAGCAATAATGCATGAGCGAGTGCTAACTTCAAACTTAAATGACAAATTGACTTTAATAACAAAACTTAAATACATTCAGAGAAACTTAGAACGAAAAAATAATAGTACGGAAATTTGCAAAGTAAAAGTGTTATGCACTTTTCAAAATGTTAAAACTTAACTTTATCTACTAAAACCTGCAATGAAGATGTTAAAATACTAAGTATAATATATTAAAGCAACACAAAAATATTAAAACATTAAATACAAAACGTAAAAAAAATTTAGGTCTGTCGACTAAAACTTAGACTGAACTCATAAAATTATTGAGCACGAAATGTTAAAACATCATAAAAATGAACAAATAACAAGTATAAAGTATCAAAACCATAGATTCATCAACTGAAATCTTAATCAAAAATGTTAAAGTTCTGCGAATAAAAATGCTAAAACTGTGAAAAACTAAATATATGTAGTGCAACACAACAAAGCATGTAAAAGAAAAAGTTCAAAATTAAAACTGCTTTAATCTTAAAGTTACAACTGGAGATATTCTTCTCGCGAACAAAGAAGTGGCAGCTAACCGGCAATGAAGGGAACCCTAACCAAGCATCGACTCCCCAAACTATAGATTTTCCTCGACAGAGAAAAATATATAGTACAGATGGGGAGCCCTAACCAAGCACTGGCTCCCCCAAAACTAAATCGGTGTTGCCATCCCCAAAAAGCTAAACTTCAGACGCAGAGTAACAAGTAAGAAAAACAACTCAACTCCAGTCAGAAACCCTCGTCATCTTCTACGAGGATATCAGCAGGAACCCTACTACTCAACCCTACTCGGCAGGCGGAGGAGCAGGCGCAAGGGGGGAGCAGGCGGAGGAGGGGGGCGTGGCAGGCGGAGGGTCCCTCCGCACCTCCGCTTGCTGCACCAGAACTCTCATTTTCTATCTACTGTCGTCACAGGCGACGTTTTTTAAGCTATTCGCACGGGCATCGCCGTGCTGGTACCGTTTGTTATTTTACTTTATTATTATTATAACTAAATTAATTTTTTTCTTAATTTTAATTTCTTTATTATTATATCTATTTTATAATTATTATTATATTTTATAAAGCACCTTCATACTGCTTTTTTTTTACATAAAATCTGTTTAACTTCCATCTTTCTAGTCGGCCATATGGCAAACTGGATTTTTTTTCTCCGTACAAAATTTACATTAGATTTGCTAGAGTTTTCGAATGTGGTAGTTTATACATTTTAAGTTACGCTGAACACTTATGGACATATTTGAAAAATATATGTATATGTGCTTGTGTGTCTGATGTGGTAACCACTTTATGGTAAGCACTGTAATTTTTAAAAAAATTAACGAAATTCAGTACACATATGAGCGATCCCGATGAAAATTGGTGATGAAAAATAAAAATGAATGGTGATAGATGCAATCTTTCATTTGGGGAGGTGCAATTGAAAAAATATTGTTTTCAGCGTGATTTGTTTGTCTCGTTGAAAGGATATGCAAATCAAGTTGTCACGTATGTTTCTTGTTCAAACAATAAAGGACATTAAAAAAATCTAGCAGATAGTAAAAATTCAAAAAGCCGCCTCTCCTCTCCCTCTTGCAAAATTTTTTGCTCGAAAATGTATGAGAATCTCTTGAAAATCATTTGTCCGGAATCTGACAGTCTACAATGAGCCAAAAAGAGGAAACTACAAAGTATTTGAAAGAAAATTACAGAGAATAGAAAAGGTAATTTTCTGGAAAGCAATAAGATGCCGAACTGACTCTTTTTGAGTGGAAGTTAAGGCACTAAATTTGAAAGCTTTTTCAACCGGAGCAATAAGTGCAGAAAAAGAAGGCTTTCTAGCCAAAGCAAAATTGTTATTACATTTCAAAGCATTAATTTCATTACTATTCAAAGGAAATTTTGAAAGATTTACAGCCGCATTCCTATTAACAAGAGGCAAATCAGCCGGAACAGGAACATTTGAATCGTTACAACGATTCAGTCAGTTCGACATCTTATTGCTTCCAATGTTGATTTCAATTCAAAAGTTCCTAATATTGGTTTTACCTATTCTGTGAAACGCTGTGTCAATAATTTAGTTTCAAATTCTGATTTGGTCATTACCAAAGCTGACAAGAGTGGTCAGATTGTTGTTCTTAATAAATCATCTTATGTTGAAAAAACTGATGATTTAATTGCTTCTGCTCCTTATTCTGAAATTTATAAAGATCCTAGCGACAAGGAGTTAAAACCTATTTCTTCTGCTGTTAAGTATGTTCATTATATTCCTTTGATTGCCAAACAGTCTGTGATTCCTTCTGTTGCTTAATTGTGCGCGTTTCTATGCTTTACCGAAGGTACACAAGGCAGGTATTCCTTTCAGACCAATTGTTTCCAATATTGGCACTGCTTCTTATAAACTTTCCAAGTATTTAGTTTCTGTGTTTTCTCCACTTAGCAGTCGGAAATGTTTTCACTGTTAAAAATTCCACCGATTTTGTTAAGAAACTTCATAACTTCGTTCCGAATAATTCGGTTATGGCCTCTTTTGATGTTAATTCTTTGTTTACTAATGTTCCTGTTGATGGCGCTTTGACTTGCCTCAGGAAAAGGCTTTCTGAATTCCATTTTACTTCTGTGGAAATTGAGGAATTAGTTTTTCTTACTCGTGTGTGCTTGCAACAGAGCACTTTTGTATTTAATGGTAAATTCTATGCTATGGTAGATGGCCTGGCCATGGGAAGTCCTCTTAGTCCTATTTTAAGTGATTTCTATATGCATTATTTTGAGGAAAAACTATTCCAGAAATTGCAATTTCAATCTTATGTTCGTTATGTGGATGATTGCTTTGTCCTAACGGACAGTAACTTGTTAGGTATTGATGATGCTCTTTCGATTATGAACTCCATTGATCCTAATATCCAGTTTTCTTGTGAGAAAGAACTTAATAGTAGCCTCGCGTTTCTTGATGTTTTAATTTCTAGGAGTGAGTCTGGTTTCACTACTTCTGTCTGTCGTAAACCTTTCGCTGTTTCTTTACCTCCTCACAGACTGTCGTCTCATCCTCCCAACCAAAAATATTCGGCTTTTAATGCTCTTGTCCATCGTGCTATTAATATTTGTTCTTCTCCTGAGCTTCTCAAGATTGAACTCAACTATCTGAAAGCTGTAGCTGTTGATAGAGGATTTTCTCACGCTTTAATTGATTCTATTCATAACAAACTTTCTAAAAAAAACTTCTGGTCCCAATCATGTGGTTTCTAGAAAGAATTTGGTTGCGTTACCATTCTTTCATTCTGTCAGTTTTCGTATTGCTTTTGCGAAGCTTATCATATTAACAGGAATAGTTCTAATTTGGTTAATGATTCTTCCTCAACTCCTTATTTTTCACAGGTCTGGCATAAGTTCCTTTAATTTGTTGTTCTTTCTTGGTTTTCTTGTTATTTTTCCTTTTTTGTGTCAATTTTTTCTCTCCCCCCTCCCCCTCTTTTTCATGTGTACTTTGTTTTGCTTTTTGTTTTGGTATTTTCTGTACTTATTTTATTTCCATTTTATTCTTTGTATTTTATTTTATTATTTTGCAATTTTCATGTATTTTTACATTTTTATGCATGCTGTTGTCTTTTTTGATTTGTTTTTATTGATATTCCTTTTTACTTCCTGTAATGTATTAATCGTTATCATATTGTGTTTTATTGAGTTTTTGTATGGCAACAGCATAAGTGTTATTTTTCTCAGTCTTCTTGTTTTCAATGTAAATAGCAGTCGTTTTCATGTAAGTGTCCTCAGTAGTTGTAATAAATATTCTTTAAACGGTATCTACAGCCTGGATTAATGACGCCCATTATAAAGAGTAAACCCTAGCTCATATATATAAAATTGGCGACGAGGTCGGGATGCTTTATAAAAGTCAAGAAAATTCGAATGGGCCGGAAAGAAATGGCGTTATCGAAAGTAACGAAAGGCGCCAGTGAGGCAGACAGCCTTGAAGTGTCTAAGAAATCATTCTGAAGGTTTATTGTATTGTGATACCAAGACTTTGAAGTTTTTCTTGCTAATATTAAACAAGATACAAGAACTTTGAAGCTTCTTGCTAATAATCAAGATTAAAGAACATCTCGTATTTCGTTTTGTAATTATGGCTACTATCGGAACACTAGAACATTTCGATACTACAAAACCTTTGTTATGGGACTCATACTATGAACGTATGGAATGTTATTTTGAAGCGAATAAAATTGAAAAATAAGACCAAAAACAAGCTGTATTTTTAAGCGTATGCGGCCCTGATATGTATTCGGTTATACGGTCGTTAGTATCTCCGGACATTCCAACCAAAAAAGCTTACAAAGATTTAATTGAACTAGTAAAGAGTCATATTTGTCCTAAACCCTCGGAAATTTTCCAAAGATATTTATTCTATCGAAGAAGACAACTCAACGAAGAATCGATTTCTTCATTTGTTTCGGAATTGAGAAGATTGGCAGAACATTGTAATTTCGGAACATCTCTCGAGACTATGTTACGTGATAGACTGGTCTGCGGGATTAAAGACGAGAACCTGCAACGGAGACTACTATCTGAAAGTTCTCTTACGTTTTCAGATGCGCTGGATAAAGCTATCGCAGCAGAAACTGCCAGCAAGAATGTCAAAGAAATCAGAAGTTCCGATTCCTTATCTGTGAGACCCGTACATGCTAGGACAAGTAATTCAGTGCAAAAGTGGCATCAGAAAAGTAATAAAAATAAAGAATCATCAAAATCAAAGAATTGTTCTGGATGTGGGGGTTTTCATTCAAGAGCGCAGTGCAAATTTAGGGAAGCTGAATGTTACGTTTGTAAGAAGAAGGGTCATATCGCCAAGGTATGTAGAAATAAACCTCTTTCAAATAATAAAAATGTAGTTAAGAAAAATTGTATCAATAATTCTGAAAATTTAATTGACACTGTTCCTGAGCTTGAAAATCTTCAGTTAAAGTATTTATGTGTAAATAATGTGAATCATTCAAGATTAAAAGCTACTGTTTTTATAAATGACTCTCCGGTTCTAATGGAAGTCGATTCAGGTGCAAAGGTTACTATTATCGATAATTGTACATTTAAAGAATTATTTCCTACTAGTGCTCCCAAGTTAGAAAAATGTCCGTATGAAATCAGAGATTATAATAAGAATTCGGTTAATATCTTAGGACAATGTGATGTTAATTGTGAGTATTCATCTTTCAAAGGGACTCTGCCTATTTTGGTTGCAAGGGAGAGAAGAGAAAGTTTATTAGGAGCAAATTGGTTCGAACCGCTAGGAATAGGGTTGACAGGTGTGCATTCCATCAGCGAAGTAAACCTCGACAGCGTTGTTAAAGAATTTTCAGACGTCTTCAAGGAAGAATTAGGCACTTTTAAAGGTGCTCCAATATCGCTTAAACTAGACCCGAAAATTCTCCCTATTCAGCTCAAGGCAAGACCAGTGCCGTTTGCTCTAAAGCCAAAAATTGAGAAGGAATTGCAACGATTGCAAGAACAAGGTGCAATTGAGCCTGTGGATTACTCGGACTGGACAACTCCAGTAGTTCCTATTCTAAAGTCGAACGGAGAAATTCGTCTCTGCGGTGATTACAAGTGTACCTTAAATAAAGCTTTAGGTCAATATCCTTATCTAGTTCCTGCTGTAAATAAAGTGCTAGCTGAACTAGCAGGTAGTCGTTTTTTCATTAAACTTGATCTTTCGCAAGCTTACTTACAACTAACTGTAGATGAAAACAGTGCAATGGCTCAATTTATTGTTACTCATAAAGGAGCATTTAAATGCAAGAGACTTCAGTTTGGAATATCTTCCGCTCCAGGCATTTTTCAACAATTCATCGAAAGATTGTTATCCAGTATCACAGGAGTACTGCCTTATTTTGATGATGTTTTAATCAAGGGCTCATCCTTAGAAGAACTCACTGATCGATTCAGACAAGTCTTGAAGAAATTTTCAGAATCAGGTTTGCGGCTTAACAAAACAAAGTGCATTATCGGTGCTTCAAGTATTCAGTACTTGGGATTTCATATAGATCAACATGGAATCAAACCAACCAAAGAGAAAGTAGAAGCTATTCATAATGCACCAACTCCTAAATCCAAAGAAGAACTCCAGGCATTTTTAGGACTCTTGAACTTTTATCACGTATTTCTAAAAAATAACGCAAATATAGCCGAACCGCTTCATCGTCTCTTAGACAAATGTATACCATGGAGTTGGACAAAAACTCATCAGTCTGCTTTTGAAAGGGTAAAAAGGCTCTTATCAGCAGAAACCCTACTTACTCATTTTGACGAGAAGAAGCCTATCATACTAACTTGTGATGCATCAGAATTTGGAATCGGTGCAGTCTTAAGTCATCGACTTGAAGAAGGAGTTGAAGCTCCAATTGCCTATTATTCTAGGACTCTGAACAAGACTGAACGTCGATACGCTCAGATCGACAAGGAAGCCTTAGCAATCATCCAAAGCGTAAAAAAGTTCCATAATTATGTATTTGGCCATAAAATTGAAATTCGTAGTGATCACAAACCATTGTTAGGACTTTTAGCTCCAAATAAGCCCATACCTAACATGCTATCTCCAAGAATGCAAAGATGGTCAATCATGTTAAGCTCTTATGACTATAATTTAGTTTATAAACCAGGAAAAGAAATCACTAATGCCGACGGTCTTAGTCGTCTTCCACAGCCACTGACAGTAAATGAAGGAACTCCTCCTAACTACATTTTGTTATTGGAAGCTCTGAAGAAACCGCTCTTAAAATCAGCTGATTTGGCCCGTCTGACAGCTCAAGATCCCATTCTATCGCGAGTCCTCAACTGGGCATGGAGGGGAGGGCCTGTAGAAAAGCAAGCTAAGGAGTTTGAACCGTTCAACATAAGGAAACTAGAACTGTCCGTCCATAAAGGTTGCCTACTACGAGGCTCAAGAGTCATTATTCCTAAAAGAGCTCAAGCTGACATATTAGAAATTCTGCATAATACTCATCAAGGTATTGTTAAAACAAAAGCTCTCGCTCGTAGCTATGTCTGGTGGCCAGGCATTGACAAGGAAGTGGAAAGAGTAGTCAACTCATGTGAAATTTGTCAACAAACCCGGAAATCACCACCAAAGGTTTTTATCCCATGGGAAAGCACAAAGAAGCCGTGGTCTCGAATTCATATCGACCATGCTGGTCCTTTTCAGAATTCTTTGTTTCTCATCGTAGTCGACTCATATTCTAAGTGGTTAGAAGTATTTAAAGTTCCTTCTACGGATTCGTCAGCAACCATCAGTGTATTAAGAAAGTTATTCGCCACTCATGGAATACCTGACATATTGGTCTCGGATAATGGATCATCCTTCACGTCAACTGTATTTCAAGATTTTTTGCAAAGAAATGGTATTAAGTTCATTCCTACTGCTCCTCAACATCCATCTTCAAATGTACAAGCAGAACGCATGGTACAGACTACTAAGAATTCCCTGAAGAGGATTATTTCTGGAAACTGGGAATATAGACTTGCAGCATTCTTAATGGTACAACATACAATTCCGAGTTCCTCTACAGGAATGTCTCCTGCTGAATTACTAATGAATCGGAAATTGAAAACCTGTTTAGACAAATTGCATCCTGATTTATCAGAAGAAATTAACATAAAAAAGGATGGTGACAATCTGAATAATCGCACAAAGATAAGAATGTTTGCTCCTCTCGATACTGTGTATGCATTAGGATTTCCTCCACATAAGAAATGGGTTCCTGCTACAGTTACGGAAGTCTTGGGTTTGACCAATTAAGTAGTACAAACAAATGATGCTCTTGTGTGGAGAAGACACGTTGATCAACTGAGAAGTCGTGTTCCAGGAGCACAGATGTGACTGATGATCCCGAAGAGATCAACCCAACAATTCCACAACGATCCGAATTGTCTGCTCAGTCTTCAAGTGTACCACAAAAGCCACCGCAATCTTTAAAGGAGTCTTCACCTGTGGATGAGGCTGCAAGTAGTCCAGCGTCTTCAACAGAAGATGATGTTCATGTTCCTGATCCAGATGATGTGAGTGAACCTCAACAGAGCTCGCCTTCTCCAAGGCCTGTCAGAAACAGGCGTCCACCGAGTTGGTTAAAGGACTATAAAACTTAGGGGGGAGGGATGTAATGTATTAATCGTTATCGTATTGTGTTTTATTGAGTTTTTGTATGGAAACAGCATAAGTGTTATTTTTCTCAGTCTTCTCGTTTTCAATGTAAATAGCAGTCGTTTTCATGTAAGTGTCCTTAGTAGTTGTAATAAATGTTCTTTAAACGGTATCTACAGCCTGGATTAATGACGCCCATTATAAAGAGTAAACCCTAGCTCACATATATAAAACTTCCTGTACTTCCAACTGCATTCGTTTGTTGCTCTCTTATTGGTGCCTTCCCTACTACTTCTACTTCCACTTCACACTGCCTTTATTCTCATTGGTTTACAGTTAATTCTTAGGCTATATAAGCTTTGTTTCTGTTGTTTTGTCTGCTTCATTTGGATGTTTTTGCATCTAGAAGCTCCCTGTCGCATTGAAAAAGGGATTCCAAGAAATCCCGAAACATATGTCTGTGTTTTAATGCTCATTTGTGCTTTAATTTAACGTGAAATTTTATTTCTATAACTCATTTAACTATTTCCGGAAAGTATTAAAGAATCAATCAGCGAAACGAGTTGCCCACTTTTAAAGCGGCCTCGAAGCGTTACAATGACAGACTACCACGCCTAGTGTAATTAGGAAAGAGGAGAACACCGTTGGGGGCTGGAGGGTGCTCAGAATGGACGATTCCACTTCGGTAATCGCCTAGTAGAAAAAGTCAGGATTTAACTGTAGTAAAAATTTCCTTCCTTTCCGTACATATAGAGTTAACCTCTTACCAAATAAGTGAAATAAATCAAACCCTTTTCATTATACTTTGTTTATTCAACCATTAAACTACAATAATACACAGATAAATTGAATATTTGCTACATTTAATCATATATATATATACCAAATTGATCAATTTCTCCGTTTTGCCTAATATGCGAGATAAGACGAGGAACATCATTAGTACAACTTTAAAATCACTAATCACTTTCTTATTTAATCTTATTAATGGCTTTCGCATATCACACAGATGTGAACTTCCCCGTCGTCTTCAGTTTCTATCTAGAAATGCACAGGAATTGTGGACAGGATTTGTGGGGCCAACCCCCTGCCCATTAATGCACCGTACCCTACCTTTATTGGAGAAGTCGTAGCAGTACAGTTATTGTTTGTGATCGTATACCCTGTCTATGGACCTTATTCATGGTATTTTGAGCATGAGTGAATGTTTAAAATATTGGAACTCTCTACTTTTATCTTGGAAATAAGTTTTTTCTTTTTCTTTTATTTTTTAGAGCTCTTTGAGAACATTTTTCGTTTTTATTTAGAAGTTTTGAGTGATATATTTTTTCTTTTCATTTTTTGAACTAATTCATTCTTATGAGGTGATTCAGGTAACACAACAGTATCTTCACGGCTATTTCAGAGTTTTCTTTTTCCATTTTTGGAATAGCTAAAATGAATTCAGGGGTGATAACTTGAAAGTTGCAGACACTTATTATTCATCTGGTGCCGTTTCTGGTGTTTTACAGCTTCACGGGGAGAGTCAACCCTTTCCTCCACGCCAGACGTCAGGTCCCCACGTACGCGTTCAGTTTACTTTAGGCCCGAGATGCACATTGTTTAGTGAAAATCGAAACTATATGCACCATTTTGTTGCTAAAGAGACATACCATTCAATGCAATGCATACCATTTGAACAACTGTCAGTGTAAATCATGTATTAGAGCCTTAAAAGCAGAAGAATATTGTAAATCAGTACAGAAACTATACATATTTTGCAAATCTCACCTAATTCGGAGTCTTAATGAAGTCAGGAGTAAATACTATGATTACAATCTTCTAATGACTTTGACATAATTGAAGTTATACTATTTGTCGGAAACTAAGATTTACAACGCTTCCTCCTTTTACCCCGCCACACCGTCTTGCTCCATTTCCCCTATATTTATAGTACAGAATTATTTTGTTTTTAACAAACAATTTCTATTTTAGGAACTGGTGGAAAGAAAGGTCGACAAAAAGAACGTCGTTTGATGAAAGGTTTTGACATAGGAGTAGTAAAACAGCCACCAAAGAAGTCAGATGTTGAAGCTTCTGCCAAATCGCCTCGAACGCATTGGTTAAAGCTGGCACATTTAGCTAACGGCAAAAAGCAAGCTAAAAGACAACAAGGAGCTAAATGGCCTTACAGCGAACGGAACTCTCGCAGTTCTAAGCAGAAAAACGAAGAAAGTTTACGAAGTCATAGTATAGAATCAATGAGCTCAGAGGTGACATCAGAGGCTGAAGCTACGCACAACGACACTACCTCCAGCGAATCATCTTTAAGCCTCGCCGCCTCTGTAAGTGGCACACCAGCCCTAGAAATGGGTAGTAATGATGGAGTTACTATAGTAGTCAGTGATGACGAATCCATGAAATGTGATCGTGCCACTAATACAGATACCCCTGCTCTTAAATGGTCCAAACTAACAAGAAAACTGGGTGAGCTAACATTTCCTTCTCGTCTGAGGATGGCTTTTCATGACAATGTTCCAGAAAGAGATCATCCAGTAGATCAACATCATGCTAAATTACACCATCTTGAATCAGGAAAGAAGGCAAAGGCTAGAAGAACGGTAAGCGCTCCTGCCCCAAGTGCGAATCCAAAACATCATCAGCTGGTAATGAGGTCCCAAGGTAAAGCACCATATGCTTCGATTCCATCTGTAAGCGTATCCGTACAAAACAACGCTCATACTATAAGCACTTTATCGGGAAATATAGGAAACGCCGAAGACCCATCATCAACTGGAAATTCCACTTTAAACTCACCGTCTTCCCCCAAAACACCGAAAATCAGATTTCAAGAACGCTTTCCAGTGCCTACAGTTCACATTGAAGAAGAAGTAGTGAAAGTTAGTGCAACTACAGAAACTTATTCCAGAAATAGTAGCATAACATCGAGAAGAGATTCAGATCTTTCACTTGGATCTCCATCTTCAGAAAATACAATTCTGAATGTTACCCATGCGTCTCCAAGCGAATCCTTAACACCTAGTCAACCCGTAAGCTCCCATAAATCTAGCAATGGTACTCTTGGTCTGATTTCTACCGTTTACGGAATAGAACCTGTTAACAAGGAGATGAGAACTGGTTGGATATGACTTGGACTCACTTGTAGTAGTGCCAAATCAATTATTTTTGTATAAATTCCTTTGGCACATAGAACTAAATTGAATAGTTCCCTGTCTACAGAGCCTGGCCAATAGGCAGCTGTAGTCTCTTTACTTTAAGCTTTTAAATGCTCTTGCATATCATTTTTTCATAATCGTTTTTAACCATGGTTAGCTTCACACCAACTTAAGAAGTATGGGTTTAAAACAATATTTAAAGCCTACGCAATTCAGTTTTTTATTGAAAAGGTTAGAAATTTATAAAATAAATTTTATAGAAAACGATACATTATTGTACCTTAAATATTCCTTTAGTGGTACCTTTTCTGTACAAAGTTTTATGAATATTTCACATAAAATAAAGGAAAAAAAAGCAATGCTAACTTTTGAAGGAGCTACTAAAATTTATAATGTTAAAAATAATATTGCATTTTAAACGACATGTAGTCATCTGCATAATTAGTTATTAATGAAGCGTCTCGAGAGAGAGAGAAGATTTTTAAATATAATTTATTTTTTTTTAAAATCATTTACTAAGATTTAATTTCATGAAAAGAAAAGCTAAATCACCCGATTAATTCTACAACCAACTCACTGCTTTCAATGAGAACTGTAAATATGTTGAATAAATCAGTAATTGAAGTAGAATCTAGTGCTAATAGGGTATTCATGAGACGAAACTATTGTCTGTTGGCCACTTTCTGTCTCTTTTAGAAACTTGAGTCAGAAAGAGAATTAGTTACATATATCCTTTAAAACCAGAACGTCCATTGATTAAGACATATTAAAAAATATAAGAAAAACAAATACGTCGTTAAATTTAATTTACTAATATTCGATAAGATATTAAAAAATATATCTTGAAACTTTAAGCTAAGTTAAAAAGCTTTAAATTATTTTAAATATTTCATTGTGCGCTACAAATGTCCTCAACTGTATAAGGATAAGTACATAAGCTAAAGATTTTTAAAATTCATCTTTCATATCATTTATACAAAAATACAACGAATTTACAGCTAAGAAATGTTCTATAATTTATTAAATCCAAGAGTTGCAATCAAAAAGCGTAACAAAAACATGCAAAGAACTGACTTCTTTATACACTGTTGACATAATTCGTGAGGAAAAATACCTTTTTCATATTATATTTAAGCAATTCATGTAGATAAGGACATTTTTCGTAGACGTTTAAGCAATGTTTAAAGAAGGTAGCATTTTTCGTATACTATTGAAGCAATGCATGAGGAAAGTTATTTTTCATACAGTGTGGAAGTAAAGTATTAAGGTTTTTTTTTTCAATAAATAGTTGAGATATTTTTAAAATGTGCGTCTACTTTTATGACACTAAACATTTTTAATTACAAATGCTTAATTTAGAAATTTTGTTTAATGTAGCTACTCCTATAATCACTCCTCACTTTCTTCACCTGGAGATCGAAACTACGCCAATTCAAATATTCTAACAGAAAACTGATATTTGAGTTTTTTGAAATAATTATTAAATACATTTTATTTGGTATTTTATTACTTGCCTTTTCTTGAATATAATTTTTGAATTTTGTTTAAAATTTTCCCGATATACTCCAATAAAAACCATGTAATTAACTATTTATTAAATATGAAGAAAACAAAACATTTGAGGAATTTGTAGCTTATACATTTTTTTGACGTGTTTATATACGTTCGACACACGAAATGACACACAAATGAAGTATATCTTTATCTGAATGAATGCATAAACAGTTTGATTTCATCCAAAATGTCAAGATTAGTTTTCGTATCTAAATTAATTGTCAGTGATGTTAAAATAAGACATCTTTGAGTTATAATTATCTGTTATTCGTTTTATTCCTAATTCAGAACATAAATATTTACAAAACTTCTGTTTAAACTTTGCATTTTAAACAGAAAACACATATTTAGCCATCTAAATGTAAAACTGCGAACTTACATATATATATTTTTTTCTATTTTGAATTTTTGCATACAATTTAAGCATGTATCTTACTTTTAATGTGACAGCAGTCTTGGAGCAATATCACTTCAATGAAGATGTTGTTAAACGAATTAAACGCTCATTATTATATCATATTGCATGTGTTGTACACCTGTACAATAAATGAGTAGTACCCCATACTTCAAAGTTAACCATTAAAATGAAGAATTATCCTGATTTATAAGTATGTTTTGCATTAAAGAACCGGAGCTTATTCAATATAGCATAGGTTAGAAGTGTACTGAAAGACATCCTCGATTCTATTCCGTTTTTCTTACATTCCTCTGTGAAACAATTACTTTACACTTTTGATGTTAATGAAAACATATATTCCGTATTATTTTACAAGTATCTATTGCATATCGTAAATCATGTCTTAATTTTTCTTTGCTTGTTTTCATATAATTTTTTTTTAAATTATACAAATTATTATACATCACTTACATTATTTTAAAATGTTTTAGCGGATTTAAAAGAATAAACATTTTGTTTCATTACTATTTACAGATATTTAAAAGCAAAGCAATGTTTAAAAACATTAAACGCATCTTTTAACGATTTTTGCCAGGTAATTTTCTGGATAGATCTTGATAAAGAATTTGAGGTACTTAAGAAACGAAGTTGTAAATAACATTGAAACCCTTATTGATTGGTTAAAACTATCTTCTAAGAAGAAGTAGACATAGACATAAGATTTAGTAATGTTATTGAATTAGATATGTCATAATATTAAAATTTTACAGAAAATGAGAAGCAGTTGCGTCATACTGCTTAATGTTTCGTTGATTTTTTTCGATTCTTAAATAAAGCTAATTTTGTACTTAAATAGAAGTGTGAATAATGAATGATGATGTAAACATAAAATTTCGGCATTATGAACTGAAGGTACAAATATATATTTTAAAACTGTATAAATATAAGTGTTTCATAATGAAATTCAAAGAAAAATATTGCGTAATAAAATGAATTTTGAATATTGGTATGATTACGCATAAAATTAATTTACGTTTTATTTTTTTATGAAGCGTTATAATCTATTTTCATAGAAATTAAAAACACACAAAGTAAAATTGATCATTTGATAAAAAAGTAGATAATAATAATTTCTTCAGTAACAAGTTTTAATCACAAAAATGTCATAGCCATTTGTACGAATTAAAAATTAAAAATGAAAACAAATTTTAAACCCCAATAATTCAACATACTTGTACTTGAATGTATATTTTATTCCAGTGTAGTTTTGAGTAACCTAAAAACTTAAAGAATATGCTAATTTCGTAAAAGCGTAACTGCAATCCGGAAATAAGTTATTGTACGAAATCGTTATCTTTCCACTCGAACAAATATGCAAATAACAGTTTCGAACAATAATAATTAAGAGCATTTGTACTTGAAAGTATATTTTTTGCTAGGTTAATTTTAAAATAATTTTAAAGCTTCATTAAACTAAACGAAAAAAATCCGGATCTGTGTGAATTAATGACTTAACACAAATGGCTGGAGAAATATATTCTGTGCTATCGCTAACTTTCTATGCAAATCAATTCTTTGCATACGGAAATAAAAACGTCGAACTAGAAAACAACGGAATTTTATGTATGACGCTCCTGCAAATGTGTGCATGAGAGAAATACAATGAAATTATCATGTACCTAAATAATGTGCCTAAGAAATACATAAATATTTATTCCAAATATTATTAATATTTACATATTCGTGCAAAATGAATTTGGCAAAATTTTTCTAACGAACTGAAGTTTAATTAATGCATTTCATGTGTGTAGCTCTTAAATCATGGAAAGTAGATACATTAGAAGCATGTAAAAGTAAGTACGTAACACTTGCAGTTAGGGATCCTGGTACTTATTTTATTACCACCGGCGAATCATCATATGTGTCTCTTTCATTAAACGTTGAATTTGAGAGTCATACCCAATCAATTCATTTAAGTGTCGTTTCATTTATGTAAAGCTTCCTCTCAATTTTGTTGTATACCAACTTATTTCATTCATCAGAGAAAGTGTCAAATGGCCGAATGAGTTTCCTGAGTATACATAACCTATATATTCATTTTCATCTTTCGTTTTATATAGCATTTGTTTCATATCGGATTTCTGCTTTATTCCTTGATGTAAAAATTGAAGATGAAAAACGCAAAGGTTAAGTGCCTTCTTTTTTATGTATTTTAATTTGTCAGTTTAATGCAGTTGTTTTCAAGGATTAAATTACTTCGAAAAAATGAAATGTAAATTGAATTTTCATAAATGTCAAAGTAATATTATCATGATGCTTCGTGTAAAAATAAAGATCAAGTTTAATCATGATTTGTGTGTTGTATTTCTTGTTTAACACATCGATATAAAACTTTATCAGTTCGTTAATCATATTTTTTTGAACTCGAAACTTAGTGCAAGTAAGTTTAATTACTTAACTCTAAAAATAAAATTATCTTTTACCTGGTACGAGTACCAGGTTATAGTGAAAAAAAAAATACGTTCAGAAAGTACTTTTACAAATACGGGCGTAAAGAGGCCGAAATTAAATTTTGTTTCTGATTTTAATTTTCTTTATTTCCACAAATTATTTGTAAATTAAGTTTAAAGTCACACAATGTATTCGGCTCTTTGCAGTGGCTAATATGGATAGCTGCTTTCGATTGATTGTTATCACTAAACAGATGGGACAAAACTATTTTTGGCGAAAATCAAAAATGACTTACACAAGAACAAATTAATCAATAATTAACAAAGAAATATTGCTGCAAATATTCAAGCAGATGTATTTTTTAAAATACAGTGGAACCCCGCTATTCGTACACAATTCGTTCTAGAAGGCAGTTCGAATAGCGAGTTGTACGAATAGGGAATTATTTTTTCACATAAGATACAATCTAAATTGGATTAATCCGCTCCAGACCCACATATGGTTGCATATTTAAACCTATGAAAAACAAATGTACCGTACTGTACAGGGGTTCCGCTTTCAAACTTTCCATCGAGTTCTTTTTATAACTCAATTGTAGTTCTTACTGCTTTCCTTTTAGGCTTCGTTAAATCAAGCTTTTTTGGACCCATGGCTGCCCTATTTTTAATAGAAATAAACAATATTTAAAGCTATTAAAAAATGTCACAACGTTTCACGGATCTTGCGTGGCTGAAGTGCAACGCACGGAAAGAGAGACGAGACTGAGCTAAAGACGGGGCTGCTAGATGAAAAGGGCCTCAAGAAGTCAAACCGTTCTGAAAAAAGGCCAAAGAAAAGCCGAACTATTTTTTAAAAAATAAAGAAAAAGAATAAATTCTTCAAAAAGTGAAAAAAAAAAAAAAAATATCTTGTTTAGAAGGTTAAAACTGTCGATAAAATTCCAAAAAGTATTAAAACTAAAAAAAAAATCCAAAACGCCAAAGAAATAATTCCCAGACGAGTTCAAAAAGAACATACTTTCTCGATTTTTTTCTTTAAAGAAGAAAATACTGGCAACCCTGTTCCCTGGCTCCGTACGAATAGTGGGACAAGTACGAATGGCGAATTGTACGAATAGCGAGCGAGGCGGACGAATAGCGGGGTTAGATTGTATTCAATCATCATACATAGGCAGCTCATTCGAAATATACTATACATAATTTTATGGTGACTAGCACCGAATACCCACCTGTCTTTTAAGGACGTCACAAATAATCACGTGAACCAGGACCATGTTTCAAAAGAACATGAATGTTTTACTCATCCGTTTATTATATCACTTAAGCTTTACTTATTTCGTAAGTTCTTTTTCTCTAAAGGTATCTGGCAAGGCCGTAGCCAGAAATTCGGGGGGGGGGGGGCTGACTTTGAAATACTTATATTGAGGAAAATTTCAGGGAGGAATATATGCTACATTGGAAAACATTTCGGGATTTCGGGGGGGAGCGGGCCCGTGCCCCCCCCCCTCTGGATACGGTCTTGGTATCTGGTTTCCGTTGTAAATAGTATGAATAATTTTTAGTACACTGTAAAATATCTGGTAAAATTTACGGTATTTAAATGGCAGCTGGCTCTCTCTTTCTCTCTCTCTGGGTCGGTTATGGAAAATCGTGAAAGTAAAAAATCGCAAAAGTGACGAAATAAATCTGTAGTCCCCAATGGTTTTTTACTGCACAAAAAAAAAAAAAAAAAAAAAAAAAAAAAAAGAAAGCTTTCAATTTTTTTTTAATCGGACGCTAAAAGTTGCAACTGCGTATTTACATCGTAACTTTTACGGTTTTGCACAACCAACCCAGCTGCTAGTTTAGAACCGTAAATTTTACGGGATATGAACGACGTAGGTGCTAACTTATTTGAAGTAGGGAAGACTACGGTCAGTTGTTACTATGTACGGTTCAAACAATGTCCTTACTGGACGACATTGTTTTGTTTCTTAACCCATTCTCTGGACCGGCCGAAAAGCAAAACAGCGTACGCCACAGATAACAAACAGGTTTGCTTTTCGCTGCAGTCCAGAGAGTCTTTTTCTCCTCATTTTGCTGCTGCAATTTTAATGTTGTTTTCGCTGAAGAGCATATATTGAAAAATTATTTCGTGAAAATAGTTTTCTTCTTAAAAACTAGTACAAAATTTTATATGAAAAGAAAAAGAAACAGTAGAAAAAGAAAATGATGTGCTTGCCAAGGTATATCAAAATAGTTAAATGATTTAAAGGTAGAAAACGGACAACAGAGAAAGCATAAAAGGTAGAAATAAAAACGATCATTATACATAGCACTTTTTATTTTATTTTTGTGTATCTTCTCTTTCTTGATTTTCGCCTGGATACGATTAAATTTATCGTTTTATTTACTTCCTAATCGTTTTATTACGTTTCTAATTTTGTAAATCTTACAAAGCAAACATTTAAAAAATATATTTGATCGCTCTTTCAATAATGCAGTTGAAGTTTAACCGAAAAAGGTTCATCTCATTTCCTGGAAGTGAGCAAAGGAATTTAATAGTCAAAAACACTTCACAGCTGGTATGCATTTCTAAGCGGAAAGAACGTATTTTATGGTGTCTATTGATGTATTCTAACTTTAAAACGACCAGCAAACAACGATAACTATTTTTGTTAGTTGGTCATTTATCTTAAAAGTGGGGAGAGGGTTCCTACTCGGAAAGTACGGAAGTTAGTTACTCAACCATGTGCAGTATTTTAAAAAGAGAGGTTCATAAAAGAGGAAATCTTAAGAACAACCAGCATTTCCCTTAAAGCATTGGAATGAATGCAACTCTCAAGGGTATAGCTGAATAAGAAATAGAAGGACCCCCCAGAAAGCTGTGAATGCAAATCCCAGTGGAAATATTCCCAGAGGCGCTTGCGGTGAACATCTGAGCGGCTCAATTCTAATAAAAGCCATAATGTCACATTTTCGCACAATAAAACACTCAAGATTAAAAGCGGTTCGAAAAACAAGCTTTGCTACAGCTGTATATCGGAAGATTTGATGTGCTTCAGAGAAAGAAAATAAACCAAAAGCGTCTCTACCGGGGGGGGGGGGGCTTAAGGACTGTCCGAAATAGGACAAAATGCATTCTCGCTTATTAAAATCACACTGAGCTCAATTCTCCAAGGACCAAAGGAGAAGCACACTAAAAGGGTTTTGCCCCTGGAAGAAAGGCCGATACGTAGTCGGCGGAAGCAAGATTTGCTAGAACCCTCGTGACGAAAAGGAGTCGTCACAACCAGTTTGGGAACGATTTCTATGGCCGATCCCTTCTCGGCCGCAACAGTTTTGGCACACAAAGAGCGGCCGACCCCTTATCCGCCAAACCAGAGAATGGGTTAAATGAAGGATATAACTTTCAATAAAAATGTATTTTATTTAAAATTAAATGTTTTCACTGCATCCAGTTACTTCTTATGTAACTGGATAGCCTTAATTAGCAAACCCTTTTTTAATTAGTAACTAACAAAAACATTAATGCAATTCTAATTTTTACACTCATGAGAGATGGTAACACTCATGAGGCAAACAAACAATCCTCTTGCAATAATGCACGAAAAATAATAATAGTAATAAAAATAACAATAATTATAAAAAGGGAGACCAAAATTGTTTTTTTTACTCCATTAATTGCTATGTTACATTAAAAATGTAATAAAACATCACTAATCTCATGATTCTAATCCATAAATAGATGTTTTAGACAGAACTATTAAAAAATTAATTTCAGTTTTAAAGTAGGCAGTAAAAATAACGAAATAAATAGTTCTAATTCTGCAAACCACATCTTTAATTTAAGTAAAGTGAATATAATAGTTTGCAACACATCACTTCCTTATTTACATAAAGTAACAACTAGCATACCCGAACAAATGTTTATTTTTTTTTTTTTTTTTGGGGGGGGGGGGGAGGGTTACAGGTACAAGTACGGGAGTTTTTCTTTATTTACCCCTTAAGAATAAAACATATCTTTAAAAAAACACACAAAAAACATATCTGCCAACGTTAAACTTTTGTGTCAGGTTTTAAAATATATATATATATATATGTATGTATATATATATATAGTAATAAAATATATCCTTGAATAAAAACTAATATCAGTTTGAGTTAAAGCTCATAAAATATCTATATCTGCAGATTTATTTATTATTTGGTTGTTTTCAATCATGATTGTAACTTCCTTCTCTTTCCAAGTAACACTCATGAGTGGGTAACACTCCCATGACATTTATTAAAACATTCTTCACTAAACAGAATCTGACTGTGTTCCTGAAAATTTGATTGGACCGATTGGGGGATTCCGCTACAAGAAATACAGTATTTCTGAATTGCTTATTTTTATGTTGTGAAAAGTATTGGGAAATAAATGGGTAACACTCCTGAGAAGTAATAAAAATACTCTTCATGTTGAACTATATAATCCACTATGAAACAGTAAAGGAATAAAACTAACTCATTCTAGATGGTACGAGGTTAAAAGACACATACAATGCTTCCTTACCACAGAAAATAATTACAACATTTAAATATTTTGAAAGCTAAATGATAGGAACTTTCTCGAGATAACACTCCTGAACTCATGAGCTGCATGTCCGGAAATAAACGTTCTTTAAATTTTAAAATATTAGATAAACATCTCAGTAAAATCACTTGCATTTTTGTTAATTAAACACATATTATTTCATGTTTTAAATCAGCGGTCGGCAACCTAAATTGACTGAAGATCTACTTTCCAAGTTCGGCGAACACCAAGATCGACTCGATGGATGGGGAGAGGGGGTGATACACACTATTAATAGGGCATGTCGAGATTGCACCTGTCTTCAAATTGTAAGTTAATTCTTGTCAGAACAATTTTTGAGGCTTATAAAATACTTACTTTAAAATTTTTAAAATAATGATCTGTTAACACCGTTTTTTTGCTTTTTTAACTAAAACACACAGGTGAAATGCAGTTACATTCTTGAATTAACTCTCGCCGAGAGCATAGTTATTGTTTACTGGCATTCCATATTATTGGAATTTTTTTTAGGTCCGGTGAATGGTCTGGTAAACTAATAAACATTTTCTGAAAGGAAAAGAAATTCTCCATCCAATTCAAAAGACATTTCATTTATTTTTTTAAACTATAAACAGTCCAAATGCTGTCGCGATCGACCGAAAATGGGCTAGCGATCGACCGGTCGATCGCGAACTACGGGTTGCCGACCACTGTCTTAAATCATATAGAATAAAAAAGTTACTTGGAATGATTAAAAAAAATCTGTGAATTGTTTGCTCCGGACACGCAATTTTCGATTACTTGCCAACTGCAGTAATAGAAGAAGCCTATTATTTAACAACTTGAAAAAAAAAATGTAATGAATGCATTGAATTAAGTATTAAATGATGCTTCCCTACAGGTTTTTTCAATGGCAAAATAATAGTTTTATCGACATGAAATTCAAATTTTATACTGCGGACATGAAACTGTCAATATTTTTGAAAATCACCCATAAATATCTAGAACAGCACAAGAAGCTCTCATGTAGAATTGTACTGCTGTTGTTTGGCTTACTTGATTGGATACCAAGTGTGCGAAAAGTTATTTATTTTGTTTTTTTATTTTTATTTATTTAATTTGTTTACCCTCATGTAAAACTAAATTATTTCTTTGCTTTTTTTTATTAGTGTTAAACCAAACCTATTCTAGATATGAATAGCACATTTTTTTTCGTAAGACAGTTGGTTCTCAGCTTTCAAATAAGAAAATCAACATTTCTATCCCCGTATTTTTCAGACCTGTATTTCATCATGAGTTGGTCATACTAGATATAGATTAAATTTGAATGTTCTATGTTCATTTTTTGATCATTTGCTTATCAGTAACGTATCTAACAACCTCGCGATTTTCATTCCTTTACGAATTCTCATTCCTTGTGTGCAATTTCGATGTTGAAGAATGTGTCATCAAGTAACTAAATGCAAACTTTAGTTCACCACCGTCTTCTTTTTTTTAAACTGTTTTTACAAGAACGTGGACGATATGTTATTGCAATTCAATTTTAATCTCTTGTAATTTTGGATCCTAGAATATACAAAGTCTCTGAAATCAGTGTCGAAAATTTAAATACAAGCAGAAAAAAAGACGGATATATTTATATCATTCTCGTTGCGTATGCAGACTTTTTTTTTCGGGCGGGGAGGGGGGGGGGAGTATTTGCATCGTTATTAACGCGTGTTTTTTTTTTTTTTGCTTATTTTAAATATCAACATTTAAGGAAGAAACATCCCGCTATATCCTCTACCTGGATAGCTCCCATATGTAAAGCTCAGAATTTAGAAGTATTTTCTTCAACTTTAAATATTGATGTTAAATATATATTTCGGAATTTTCTCACGCTTTACCCGGCTAGTAGATGGCAGCATGTACTGCCGAAATTATATGCTTATACTGCCGTGGGCAGGTCAATGGCAGTATCTGCACAAAATGACTTTTCGAGATATTTGAAGAAACGCGTTTTTGAATTCCCACAAATAACAATAAAACTCTGAAATTTAAAGTAAAGTGATTTTATGTGTTGACATTGAGATATTTTCTTCGTCGTAGCTTTTATTTTGATTTTGTTTTCCTATAGATTGTAAAAGCAGTTACTGCCGTTTACCTTTCGTTCTCAGTAGTAATTGCCATATGCCGCTGGCTGGCAGTTGGCAGTAACTGCACATTACTTTATTAAGTGCACAGTAGTTGAGCATTACGAATCGCATAAGATGCAAAACAGATAAGTTATTGCGAAAAATATTATTACGAAGAGTGTATGTATTTTTATTTTATTCATGACATTTAAATAAATACTATGTAACCACTGGATGGAAATTTAATATAAATAAAAAAGACATAAAACATACAATTACAAACCATAATATATTTTATTATGTAAAAAAACATAAATAAATGTCATACATCTATTTGATATATTTAACATAAATAAATAATAATATTAAAAATAAATACTAATATAAAAATGTAAGTAAATTATATGTGCAGTGCGAAAAAGGCACATATCAACTTGATATAAATTTAAAATTACAATGATTGCATAACAAGTTTAATACCAGAAATATTCGTCGAAGTAAATGAGCATAGTTATAACAAAAGCCTTTTCAAAATCCATTATTTTTAAGTTAAATTAATCACTGAAAAATAAACTTCATGAAAATATTTTTTTACTCATCTACTAACAGGGACGGACAGGGACCCCTAAAAGGGCGGTGGACCAGCTAACCAAAGGGCGGCAACCTTTACTTAAAAAAAATATATAATGATGATAATAGTAGTAATAATGTAGATAATAGTACGAGTGATGAACTTCAGAGTTTATTATATGGCTGTAGATTTCACTGTGTGTCACATGTATGTTGTTTTTTTTTTTTTTTTTTTTTTTTTTTTTTTTTTTTTTTTTTTTTTTTTTTTTTTTTTTTTTTTTTTTTTTTTTTTTTTTTTTTTTTTTTTTTTTTTTTTTTTTTTTTTTTTTTTTTTTTTTTTTTTTTTTTTTTTTTTTTTTTTTTTTTTTTTTTTTTTTTTTTTTTTTTTTTTTTTTTTTTTTTTTTTTTTTTTTTTTTTTTTTTTTTTTTTTTTTTTTTTTTTTTTTTTTTTTTTTTTTTTTTTTTTTTTTTTTTTTTTTTTTTTTTTTTTTTTTTTTTTTTTTTTTTTTTTTTTTTTTTTTTTTTTTTTTTTTTTTTTTTTTTTTTTTTTTTTTTTTTTTTTTTTTTTTTTTTTTTTTTTTTTTTTTTTTTTTTTTTTTTTTTTTTTTTTTTTTTTTTTTTTTTTTTTTTTTTTTTTTTTTTTTTTTTTTTTTTTTTTTTTTTTTTACTAAAACAGACAACGGCATTTTACTAACACGAGATTATTGACTTTCGCATGAGGTCTGATAAGCTCACTCAAACGAATAAATTTGAGACAGATTTTTTCTCATGCATACATCCTTCTAAAATGGATTACTCTTTAATCGATCGTCTCTTTTTTGTTCAAAAATTCTCCCAAACGCTTTGCAGCATGAAAAAAATGGCCTTTGTCGCCAGTTTCATGAATTTAAATTATTCTTTGGAGCCGGAGTTTAACATATGCTCGCACTTCTGTTGGGCAGAATACATTTGCATGAGCATATCGAATTTCAACTTATATAAAGGTTTCAGAAAGCGGGATCTTCTATTTATTTGTGTTTTTCTTGAATTTTAAACCATTTCTGTAGAAATTCTTTCTTACAACGTGAATGTTAAAAAAGAAAATATACATATTTTTGGGCACAATAACGGGAGAGCAATTTAAGGTTTGTTAAAATAGCTTTCAGTGATGTATTTACATTACAATCTCAAACCAGATTGTTTGGTTGAATTCCTATATACTATAAGAAATAAAGTGTAGCGTTGATAAAATAACGTCTGGTTTTGGGAGTGTATCTCTTCTTGGGGATAGTTACAGTAAAGCTCTTTCTAACGGACGGCCCTCAAATTAGACACCCCTCTTAGGCGGACAGTTTTTAATTACCCGACGGCAGAGCATTGAGCCATAAAAATTCCCTCTTGTTTACAATTTTTAAGGTATACATACACACTTGAAATCGCGAAAATCGACCAAAATATCGCTATTTTTTTTAATGCTTCAAAAGATTCTCCATATTTTCAGCTTTCCAATAATACTAAGATATTGTCAATATTCGGAATATTTCCGGAGTTACAAAGATTTTTCTTGAGATACTGCCACAGAAAATTCATGTTTCGATATCTAAGCCTAATGCAAACAAACTAAACTTTCTAGATTTTTATTTTAAAATTATAATTTTGGCAAAGAAGTAATTATTTTAAAATATTTTTTTTAATTTGGGCTGTTTGGCAACGGTATGTAACTGTTAAAATAACTGATTTGAGCTTCGTTTGTTTACTTTTTAACCGGCGTGTTCTATTTTCTGTTCTTCCCATCTGTGTATCTTCGCTTTGCATTTATAAATTATTTTGATTGAAAATGGGTTCTTCGAGTCGCTCTAGTCGATCAAAAAAAAAGAAGTTCCTTGGCAATCAGCATAAAAAGGTAAAACCTGAATGTATTACTGAAAGTAATGATGAACAATCGTCTGCATCGAAGACAAAATTGGGCAATGTTAACGATTCTGAAACGGACAATGACGTGTTAGGAGAGCGTTTTTTTATTGAACTGGATTGTCTCAATGAATTGTTCAGTGTAATAAACTGCCCAAATTGCTCAGCAAATAATCTGTATGTACAAAGCAATGTCAACATAAATATGGGATGCTGTATTAAGTTGAACCTGGCATGCCACAACTGTGACTATCTTAGTGCTCCTTGTGAAAGCTCTAAAAAAATTGGTCAGTTCTACGAAGTGAATAGACGGCTAGTTTACGCCATGAGGCAGTTAGGATGTGGCCACAGAGAAGCGACTCAGTTCATGAGTGTTATGAACATGCCTCCGCCACCAAATCCGACTCCATACAATCAACACATGAAAGCGCTACTTCGTGTCGTGAAGCCACTTGCTGAAGAAACCATGCGTATGGCTGCACATCGAGTTGCTGAAATTAAAGGATCTGCTGAATGTGGAGTTTCTATGGACGGAAGCTGGCATAAGCGAGGCTACTCATCATTAAATGGAGTAGTTACAGCGCTTTCTGTCGACACAGGGGAAGTCCTCGACGTAGAAGTGCTCTCAAAGGACTGCATTGGGTGCCGCAAATGGAGTGGAGAAGACAAGTCCTCTTCAAAATATGAAAGCTGGAAGGCAAATCACGTTTGCGCCATAAATTACCATGGCTCTTCTGCGAACATGGAGGCTATCGGTGCTGGGAGAATTTTTCAGCGTTCCGTTGATACAAGAGGCCTGGAGTATGTTGACTTTTATGGCGATGGTGATAGCAAGAGCTATTCTGCTGTCTGTGAACTAGACCCATATGACGGGAAGGAGATTAAAAAAAAAGAGTGTATTGGGCATTACCAAAAAAGGCTTGGGACTGCGTTGAGAAAATTGAAGAAAACAGTGAAAGGAATTGGCGGCAAAGGAAAGTTATCTGACGCCAAAATAAACAAAATGCAAAACTATTTTGGCCTTGCATTAAGAAACAACACTGGGTCAGTTTCAGAAATGTCCAAAGCAATTTGGAGTACATTTTACCATTTGAGTGCGAAGGATGATCATCCTCTCCACACCAAATGCCCAAAGGGAAATGACAGTTGGTGTTCGTATCAACGTGCCGCAGCTCGGGGAAAGCAGATAACTTACAAGCATAAAGGAGGACTTCCATTACCTCTGTTAAAACATATTAAACCAATTTATGAAAGGTTGACCAACCCCGAAATGCTGAAAAAATGCCTCCACGGAAAAACTCAGAATGTTAATGAGTGCCTCCACTCCCTAATTTGGAAACGATGCCCGAAAATCAAGTTTGCCGGAATTGAAACAGTAAAACTATCAGTGTTTGATGCTGTTCTCCACTTTAACAGTGGATTCAAACCTGAACTTGAAGTTATGAGAAGAATGAATATCAGTCCTGGACATTACATGGTACTCGGAGTGGAAAATAGGAACAAACTTAGACTCGACGAAAGTTTGCGACAAGCAACCCCTATTCAAAAACAGAGGAGGAAGCAGTTACGAGGAATCAAAAAGAAAAAAGAAGATAAAAAAATTGAAAAAGAAGGACCTACTTATGTTCCAGGAGGGTTTTAGTGTTGTAAGTACTACCCATTTTATCACTTTTGTTCACATGAAGTTATGAAAACATGTTTCCAAACTTTAAACTCAATTTCTGAAGAATCCTGTTTTTGCGATATATTGCATTGTTCCAAACATGATAACTCAGCAATGAATTAACCTATCATAATTATTTTAGTATCATTATGTGCTGTATAGTACAGCAGATGTTGTCTGCCTCAATCTAGGTTATTATTCTAAAAATAAATTTTTAGTGAATTTTTAAACGGCAAAATTTCATGAAAAATTTTGATTTTTCGTCTATCCGTAGTGAAAAAAATTATTAAAAAAAAACTATAATCTCTAATATCTTTATTGAGGCACAAAACATGAAGAATAGTTTTAGGAATAATTTTCAATTGAAATTGTGTGTCTAGACAAATTAGATTTTGAGATATCGCGTTTTAAAAAACATGCTAATTAGCTCACATTACCCTAATTAATTAATTACCAATTATCTCATTAGAGTTTTTTTTATGGTGAAATGGTTTTACACATACACCAGTTACTTACTGTTAAATTATAGGATATTTAAAGTGAAAATTAAAAAAAAAAAGTCCTAGTGTGTACGTACGCCTTAAAACGCATTCTACAACAAAGATGTTTAGTTGTGATCAGTGCGGTGCGTCTTTCATGCGTAACTACAAGTTGAGAGAGCATATAAAGGTACACTCCGTGGAAAATTTACTTAGTTGTGATAAATGTGGAATGTCATTTGATGTTAAAAGACAACTGAAACAACATCTTATGGCTCATAGACCTGCTGTCATTTGTAAAGAGTGTGGGAAATACTTTAAATGGAATTCTGCCTTAAATCGTCATTTGAAGGTGCATAATTCCACAATATACGAATGTTCTGAAAGTGCTAAACAGTTTAAGCAAGAGGGTATTATGAAGAGACACATGAAGATTCACGGAAGAAGCTATCCATGTGTGGAGTGTGGAAAAGTTTTTACACGGAAATCAGGTCTATTGTATCATATTCGTGTTAATCATAGTTCTGCAAAAGCGAAGGCTGTTAATATGAGACCTGTTCCTAAACGAGAGAGACCTAATCGTCGAACTGCATTAGGAGTTTTTGCTACGGAGTTCGTAACTCCAAGCCCTGAAAATTCGAAGGACTTTAAAATGTCCTTTCAAGAATTAAGGCCGCAAATTATTCAATTGATGGTTGATGAAATGGATGAGAAAAGAGCTATTAAGTGGCGTATAGTAATGAAAGCTGAGATGACGCGTCATGTAGGAAAATATGATGATGATGGTGGTGGTGGTGAAGATCGTATCACATCTTATTTCGGAAGTGCAATGCAAATTGAACTTATTAAAGAAAGTATATCCGATCACTTGAATGATAGCATCTCACAAGTTGAAAATGCCCTGGAAGAGTTTATACAACTTGGCTCTGGTTGGGTATTCGATCGTATTATTAGTGTAGAAGTTCTCACTGCAAAATATGCACCTTTAGCCGCCGAATAAAAATTATCTAATATTAATAAATTAATAAATGTTATCATAGATAATAGAATGCTCCTAAACATTAAATTGATATTTTCATCATATTAAAAAAAGGACTATATAGATTAATTTATTTAAAATTATGTAAATGTATACTAATATGCTTTTGAAAAATGATCAATGACTGTAGTTGATCTTTCTAGTTGTTTCTTTATTCTAAAATATCGAAAGTGTAAGCTATTTAAGATCATTATTACATTTTAAATAATTTCTTTCTCATTTAAATGTTTGTGGTTGATGATTTCGGAGTGGAGTTTGGGGAAGGGCTGGCACCTGGGTTATTTAAAAAAAAAAAAAAAAACCCAAATGTTGAAGCTTTGAATGAGATCTCCAGGTGTCATAGAGATGTTTTTCTCTAGGTAAAAGCCCTTATATTGTATGTGTGTGTATATGCATTTGCATGTTTATGTAAGTTCTAAGTTATGTTTTTAACTATTAAAGTAGAGTCTCGCTTAAGTTTCTACAATAATAAGCATTTGTTTATGTATTTGTTTATTTCAGTATCTCATGTAAGTCTTCCTGTTTCGAGGTTTTCATGTTTTAAAGATAAGTTTCAAAGTTTGTAAATAAATATGAGTGTAAGTAAAAGAGAGACATTTCCTAAAGTTGCAAGTTTATAAGCTTTTCTGTTTCTAAGTTTTTTGTGTTTTGGTTCTTCAAAGTTTTCAATTTTTTTAAAAAGTTTATATGGTTTTTGTCCCCTTTGTTTTAATTTTACTGAAAGAACCTAAGTTTTTTAACGTGTTGAACTTAGTACTTTTTACAATTTACAGTTAACATTTGGTTTAGTAGTTTCTATTTGTACGGTTTAATTTTTAAGTTTAACAGTTTTTGTTTTAGTACTTCAATACATTTACTTTTAACTTCTTGAATAAATGAAATGATCGTTAAATGATAAAGAGTAAGTTTTGAAAGTCTTTGAATAGATGAAATGTTCGTTTAATGTGTTATGTGCTTGATTATAATTTTAAAGGTGTGAACAAAGTAAAGTCTTCAAGTTTGTATGTTAGTAATAGACTTTTTCAAAACATGAAATTTGCATCGAAAACAGCTTGAAAGTTTTCTTTGAACTTTGCTAATAAACCTTTTCAATGTATAAAACTCGTATTGCAAATAGTTTTGTTAAATATTTTTATCGGTTGTATTACTCTGTGAAAATCCTAAAAAAATGTGTTAAACACTGAGTTTTGAAAATAAATAACTCATTAAATAGATGAAACGTTCGTTAAATGATTAAGAGTAAGTTTTGAAAGTCATTGAATAGATGAAATGTCCGCTTAATGTGTTATATGCTTGATTAAATATTAAATTTGTGAATAAAGTAAAGTTTTCAAGTTTTTATGTTAGTAATAGACTTTTTCAAAGCATGAAATTTTGCAGCGTAAATAGCATTTAAGTTTTCTTCGAACTTTGGTAATAAACGTTTACAATGTATGAAACTCGTGTTGGAAATAGTTTTGTTAAATATTTTTCTCGGTTGTATATCATAAAATCTTTGTAAATTATAAGTTCTGTGTGAGTCGTAAAAAAATATGTTAAAGATTGAGTTTTGAAAATAAATATCTCTTTGAATAGATGAAACGTTCGTCAAATGTTTAAGAGTAAGTTTTGAAAGTCTTTGAATAGATGAAACGTTCGTTAAATGTATTGTATGGCTTGATTATAATACTGAAGGTAAGAAATTCTTCACTCGGAAGTAATGAATTAAAGGGTTATATCTAGGAAAAAATGTGTGTTTAAGGAAAACTGTCTGAGTTTGGTGAGTTAAATACATAGGTCTTCGTAAAATTATTAAATTTATATGTATGTATATGTTTGCATGTATGAAATATTTTTTAATAAAAACTTACTGTTACATTCATATTAAACTTCAATTGAAGTCAAATTGGTTTATCGATAGTGTTAGCCAGCTGGTAGCGTCATGTTTGCATGTGTCATTCTTCGATTGGTGTGGCCGATGAGGTATTGCTACCTTATCTTCGTCAGCTGATAAGAGCCTGAAGAGTCATTTCTACGTTGTGGTTTGGAGGGGAAACATGTACGCTCTCTCTTCTCTGTAAGTACATGATGTTTTATATAATTTGTATTTCGACTTTAAAGTATTTCTTAGATTGCATTCTGTTAAAATTAGTTTCATGTAAGTTTGAATAATTGAACTCTAGCTATATTGCATGAAAAACTTCTTCGATTTTCAACGTGTGAATGATATTATTTTAAGTGCATTCTCTCTGTGTTCATTCACTAACTGTATTGCTAAATTTTGCATAGTTGCTTTTGTGTTCGTGTATAGGATAACTGAAAATTCGCAACGATTGCTTTGCTTAGTAGGAACTCGGTGGAGGAATTGCTAAAATTGTCCTCTATTTCTAAGAGGCTTTTTTGGCGTTCATTCTTCCAAGTTCTGATAATGGATGTTATTAATTATTTTAAATGGAAGAAGTTTCAACAGATGTTACATCTTGTGTGTGTTTTTTATCTTGAGTATAATATTTCTAACTTTCTTTTTTATTTTCTGTAGCTATGATTTTAAGCATTACCGTATTTAAATTAAGTTGCACTTCTGCGATTTTAGTTTCAAAGATTCTAAGTTTGTATGTAAGTAATAGACTTTTTCAATGCATGAAATTTGCGGTGTGAACAGTTTTAAAGTTTCTTCGTGCTTAAGAAATAAACTTTTTCAGTGTGTGAAAATCGTGTTGTAAATAGTTATGTTAAATATTTTTCTCGGTTGTAGGTATATCATAAAATCATTGTAAATATGGAGTTCTGTGTAAATCCTAAAAATAATTAACTCTTTGAAAAAATGAAAAATTCGTTAAATGTTAAAGACATAGTTTTAAAACTCTTTTGCAAAGCTGAAATGTTCGTTAAATGTATTGCATTGTACGTCAATCAGGTTGTTTAATTGCTTCGCAGTTACAAATTTAGCAATATGCTCTTGACTATTTTTAAAGTTTCTTTAATCATGATGTATATGACCACAATAATTTCTGAGATTGTATTCGTTTGAAACGTTAAAATGTGTAAAAAAAATTAATTAAAAACAAAATAAATAAATATTGAAATGCACGAAAAATTCGCTTATCATTCTATGTGAAATAAAGTTGCTGAACATACTCTAACTTCCACTATTTCATGCAAACACTTAAACTTTGAAAAAAAAAAAAAAAACCTAGTTGTATAATATTGCCCTAAGGCCACGTGCTAACAGGGTAAATTAGTGAAATAGAAAAGTGGTATAATATTGATTAAAGGATGATTATCTAATGTAAATATAGTCTTAGTTGATATAAATTCGTTGATTTGTATTCATGGAAAACAGTAAAAATGGGTGTAAACCTGTTTAAGTATAGAAGAAATCGCCACTTTTTGTAAAATTATTGTTAAATTAGCATGTATAAACCTATTGTTGTTCATTTTCTAAGTTCCAAATATTTCAACAAAACTTTTAATTGACTAAAATTTAGTTAATTGTGTGGATTGATTTGATTGGTGCATATTAAGTCCACACTTTTTCAAGAAACTGTTTTATAAGTTCTCATTTAATTCTGTCTTTCATACTTTAGGAAAAAAGATTTAAAAAATTTTTCTAAGTCTTAAACATTTCTATAATTAACTTTGACTTAAATTTTGTAAATTTCGATGATTGATTTGTTTGGTTCACATTAAGTCTAAACTTTCTCAAGAAGCTATTTGATTGGTTCACAATTAATCCTATGTTTGATATTTTAGGGAGAAAAAATATGTTCAAAATTAGGAGATAGTTGCTACTTATACATTATTAAGATTAAAATAGTACTATTAGTTGATTAAACATTGAAATTTAATTCTGATGGAAATAATTAATTAATTCCCGTTAGAACACATCAGTTAAGTCTGATACTAACGCAAGGGAAAAAAACACATAGTAATCATGATTTGATCGAATGAGTTTTACAACATTAAGGTTTGTGGTATATGAATTCGAATATCTGAAAGAAAATGTAATTAAATAAAATATTCTATGTCTAAAAATAATTTCTCTCGCTGGATGATAGCATGAGCGTTTCAACTCTTGAAATTAAAAAAAAAATAAATTAATGTTACCACTCGTGGAAAACCCAAGTTGGAAATTAAAAATAAAATCGGAAAACGGCTAAGTCCAAAAAATAATTATTCCTGTTTTTCGCCACTTAGGAGGCTCTTCGTAAAAATACGTTGTCATGGAAACTACAACACTCTGTAGAACCATTGCCATTCCCTAAAATATAAATTTAATCAAAACCAAAACTAAATCGGTGTTGCCATTCCAAAAAACTAAACTTCAGACGCAGAGTAACAACTCAACTCCACTCAGAAACCCTCGTAATCTTCTACGAGGATAGCATCAGGAACCCTACTACTCAACCCTATTCGGCAGGCGGAGGAGGCGCAAGGGGGGCATGGCTCCCTGCTCCCATTGCGCATTGCGCCTCTTGGCGTAGAACTGCCATCTTTTCACTTGTTTGTTCGATTCTTTTTTTTTCTTTTTTTTTTTTAAATAGGTGGAAATAAAATTACTGTTAGTTAATACAAGAACAAAGGAATCTACAACGAAAAGTTCATTACTGCACTTTTGAGTAATATTTTCAAAATTTTCCTTAAATTTTTCTGCGCCCGTTAAAACTATTTTTTTAGTCACATAGAGAGAGGCACCAGATTTACAAATTTGACACAATCATTGAGAACACGAAAATGAAGCAATTTTCTTAAGAATCAAGCGCCTTAATGAAATGCTTAACCAGAGTTATTTCTTATTTTTTAAGAAATTTAACAATAGTTGATTTGAGAAGTAATTTTCAGCTGGATTTTCTAAGAAAAATTATTTACAAAAGAGTGCTTAGTAAATTAGAAGTATCGTTCAAATTAAAACATGCACCGTTTCAAAGCATGGAGGTTCAAAGAAGCTAATTCTAAATAATAATAATCCAAATTGCTACTTTGCACTGCATATTATTTTATATACGAATTTATTAGTGATATTCTCATATTAATATTATTATTATTGTAATAGAAATAAAATTTCACGTTAATTTAAAGCACAAATGAATTAACGTGAAATTTTATTTCTATTACTGTTTACTTGCACAAAGTTAAATTATTATTATTATTATTATTATTCAGAAACACCATTCATATAATAATAATATAAGGGGCCGTTCAAAATGACGTCACGCTTTTTTCCCATATATTTGACCCCCTCCCCCCGTTTGTCACAATATATCACACTTCAGCGGACCCCCCTCCCCCCCTTTGTCACGCGTCACGCTATGCTGCATAATTCATGATGTCACACTTCTTGTTACCCCCTCCCCTTGTTACACTTTGTCACAACTTCACGAACCCCCCTCCCCCCCTCGAAGCGTGACATCATTTATGAATGATCCCTAATACTTTTACTTCAGTTATTTCAAGTATAGTACACTAATCCTATCGATTAATTCTTGTGAAATATTAAATTTGTATAAAAAGAAATAATAGCAAATTTTATATTTTTGAAAAAAATCATGTTATCATGTTTTTTTTTTTTTTTTCAATGATTTAAAACACCTATTTAAACACTTCATTTAAATCACCGATTTAAAACACTTGATTTAAATTACCGATTTAAAGCACATGATTTAAACCACTGAACCCTGTAATTTTAATTGTGCGAAATTAATGTACAATAACTTTACTTTTAAGATAGTTGCAATAAAAAATTATGTGTTTTTTGGTTATCAAAAAAATAAATAAAATTAGAAACAATAGTTAAATTATTATTTCTATTTTTATTATAAAATTAGATACACAATCTTAAAATAAAATAAAAAAAAAAAATTTTGGAAAAAAATAGAACCGACTTCAAATTATAAATTTCGCTGAAAAGTGAAAAATAAATTAATTCTTTAAACAACATGGGTGTGACTTTTAAACATAGTTTTAGAAGTCGGTGCAAAATTAGGATAGATAAAACCTTTTGTAATCATGAATCTATTACAAACGTAAATGGCCCAGAGTTAGCAACAGTTCCAATATGAAGTAGCACATGATGTAATGGTAATCAGGCTCATAATTTGCATCGACTTCTAAAACTATGTTTAAAAGTCACATCGATGTTGTTTAAAGAATTAATTTTTTTTTCACTTTTCAGCGCAATTTATAATTTGAAGTCGGTTCTATGTTTTTTTCTTCCAAAAATTATTTTATTTTATTCGTTTTAGTGTAAATGCATTTTTTATATAAATACTCTATTTTTAAAAAATCCATATCAACTGGCAAACCTCCTTTGAATGAATGACACTAAAAACTAATCATTTGTATGAAAAATTCCGTTTTGAAGTCGATTTTAGCAAACAAATTGATTGGATTTAATTTTTGCCTCAGAGAAGCCATCAGTCAAAATCTAGCTGTAATTGCATTTATTAATATAGCACAATGGCAACAAACACTTTTTTAACAATGAGTTTTATATTTATTAATAGTTTTCCCAACAAAGGAAAATCAAGTCAAGCCTTTCCAATTAAAATAAAAAATACTTATTTTTCACCCGTAACGTTTTTTCTAAAAAACAAATGTAGTCAAATTGATGTGCGATATTTGAGTTAGACAGCCCTCTATCTATTGAAGAAAAAGTCATCAAAATCGGTTCATTTAGCCAAAAGTTATGGATGAAAAACTAAAAATATTGACCTTATTTCTGCCCATAACTTTTTTATGATTATCGAATATGGTCAAACGAAGATACGGGACCTATGGGAAACCACCCTCGATCGATTAAAAAAAATCATGAAAATCGGTTCATCCGGTGAGAAGTTATGAGTGGACAAACAAACAAACAAAAAAACAAAAAAAACATACACTATGAATGTATAACCTCCTTCCTTTGTGAAGTCGGTTAAATAGCTAAAATCAGATTTGCACTGAGTCAAATTAGTCTGTTTTGGAGCGAAATCCAGATTCTAAAAGAAATATGACAGAATAAAATACCGGAGCAGAGTTCCACCTAATAGAAAAGTGTAAAAACGCCTTCCCTGCATATAAGAAAATTTTAAAATTAAATGAAATGCCGTATGATATAAGTTTAGTCTAATGAAAATCTAAAAACAGTTCAATTCTGCAATAATTACTATCTTTTTATTAGTTAATAACATTGGACGTGTCGTGTCACTTGCTTTTTAAAACTTAGTACATGAATCACTTTTTGAAAAGTAAATGAATTTGTTTCTTATGTAGTAACTGCGTCCCTGTGTTTTATTTTAACTGAAGATTGCCCATATGCTTTTTTCTAAATTTGAATATAGCTGTTATGTTCGCGTCTGCCTACATTGTGTACGTACTCTATCCCGCCTCCGCACAACATCACAAAATAAAACATGTTATAACGCTGGAAATGGGGTCAACAAAATTTCATACACATTTTTCAACGTTATTCCAAAAGCAATGATTCCCAAATCGTGTACCGAAAAGCTGAGAAGTCTTCACAGGGTACCACGAAATTTTCCAATAAACTTAAAAAATAATTAGAAGTTTGCTCATTATGAAGCTTTAGCAATACTTCGCTGTGCCCTATAATAAAAACAGAGGGTGTCCTATAATAAAAAAATTGAGGGTTATGCAATGCAGGTACACTAGTTTTATTAATTTTCATACGTTACTTATGCTTAGCAGGGGTGCCCACCCTTTCAGAGCGTTCGGGCAACCCAACAAACTTTTCTCCACCAGACCCCTACCTGTTAGCCGAGGCCTTAGGATTACTTACGCACGGGGAGAGGTAGTGGGGTCTACGGATTTTACATGCACATATCCCCAAGTATACATGGCGGTCTTCAGTGGGTATCGAACGCGCGACCTTCCAGGTGGAAGTCCGACGTGCTAACCACTAGGCTACCACGGCCCTCAACCCAACAAACTGGCCAAAAAGTCTACCAAGCCCCCCTACGAAAAAAATCTCAATGGCGCAGTTTGCGTCAAGATCCTCCCCTCCCCCCTCCTGGTGAGCACCCTTGTGACTAGTCAAACTTTGATTTAGGGAAGGGAATCTTTATTCCAAAACGGGAGCATCGACTCGACCCTCGGGACATGTTCGCGAATCCTCATAGACCTATAGACCATAACACTTATGCTCTCGAGTGTCCCCTCACCCTTTCCCCCGAGTCTTACCAAAACATGTCCCTGAAGCATATAGGAGTAGTGGCTATTTGTCTGCTTTTGACATTTTTATAACCCCAGATGTGACTATAGATCTTTCAGACTTATTTCTTAAAAAACTAACATACTTGAAATGTTGTAAATCTTTTTTCCTTTTTCATTTTTGTACTTTCTCTTAGCTGAACGTTTTTATCGTATCACTAAACTTCTACTCATTATTTTTTTCCCTCTGTGTGGAATATGAAAAAATGTAAATCATTTTACCTTTTTAAATATTTGTACTTTCTCTTTCAGAAAGTTTTATTGTATGACAAAATTGTTTCCAATCGAAGGCCTCATTTTTTCTGATTTCAGAAAGAGATATTCACAAAAGGAAATGCGTTGGATTTATTTTTATTTTGTTTGTTTCTTCAGACTGCGATTCAACGTTTCCTTTTGCAAGGAAAGAGGAAACGTTGATTTCCGATCCAGCTTTGGAGTGCTTTTATTTTCTGAACACAATCAACTGATAAGTTAGAATGGTGACAGAATTATTTTAGTTGTTTGTCGAGGATGTGATATGAATACACTACAGAGGAAACGTTGTATAACCCTCTTTTCCGATCTAACATCCTACTGTTGTTTTCTGATTACATATAAGAGAGAATGTCACACAGAAACAAAATCCAGTGTATATGTGAGTTGTGGTGCATGGTCGTTTTTAGTTGGTGGTGCGATTTGTCTGGTTAATTCCGATACAAAATTTTCATCTGAAAACTGTGTGTGAGAAAATTAAGAAAACAGATTTTGATGATGTCAAAGGTTAGTCATTTTCGATTTCTGTTATGATTTTTTTTTTTCATTATTTTAATATTTAAAAATTCTTTTAAAATTTTATTTGATTTTTTATTAATAATCCTTTTAAACTATGAATATTTTTTCAAATCAAAATTGTTTTTATTTTGACTTATAAATTTGAGTGTGTGTGTGGATTCGAACCCGCGATGATGCAAAAGGGTGGGTGATGAGCGGATATGTCCGGTGAGTTTATCCTCTGGACCACACACCCTTGTGCTAAAAATCTTATTTTCTTTTACTCATTCAAAATGAAGATGATATGTAATGTGTAATTTAAAAAATATGTTCTTTTTCAAAATTGATCTCATTTTTATTTTTCTAATATTAACAATTTTTTATAGGAAAAAAAAAAAAAAAACTCACTACTGTTCAGTATAAAACCCCGCAATGAAAGATAGCAATCATTTCCCTCACACTCATTTCTGGACATCTCTTAGTTGAAGTTAAATATTCATTTTGAAAAAAAGTCCTATTAATCTGTTTAGATTTGTCTGAAATTAAAATAAAACAAAAACACAAAAATAAATAAAAAAACATTTTTATTTTTACTTATATTCAATGTTACACCGATTTTGCTTTAACATTTTCCATTCATTAGATGATCAGCTTGTTTTTTTCACTTTTTACAATATTCACATAAAGTTACACAACAATTTTTTACATTATGTTACATATTTCATCTATTAGATGAACAGCTTTTTTACGTTGTATTCATTTTTCACATAAAGTTAGATTTCTTCATCTGATTCAATTTCATCAATTTTAAAATGTCCAAATGAATAACTATTTATTTTGTCGCTCATAACGTACTTTTTGTCATAAAAATTATTTAACGACATCTTATTAACAGCAATAGTTGAAATTTCATGATTTCGTGAAACTATATTTTTAAAGTTTGCTCTATGAACTAAATCGTCTTTGAGTGTTTTTACATATGTCTCATGCATTAGATCTTGCAAAACACATGATTTAATTCCCTTAGCTGTTTTTTTACACTGCGTCCCATATGTAATTGAATACATTTTCGGCTTTAAGCCACAAAATTCAATGATTGGAACACCCGCCGTTTCATCTTTTAAATACCCCACAGTCATATGATTGTCTAAATTATATAAAAAATGTTTAGAATCATAATTTGAAAAATCAAAGATGTTTGGAAGCTTAAACTTTAGATCATGATAAAGATCGTCACAGCTAAATTCAAGAAAAAGAGAATCGGTATCACAGTACAAAAAAGATACGTTTTCAGAATAAAATTTTTTAAAAACATCATAAAAAATTCGATACATGTGTAATTTTGATAATTCTAGAACAGTAAATCCAATATATATGGGTTTGTTTAAGAACAAGCTATTTCTTTTTTTTAAAAAAAGAACACAGTTTTCATTGATTGACTGAAAATATTCTAGGGTAGCGCTTTCCATATTCTTTTTACATTGTGTTTCATTGGTAGATACAACAACATTTCTAAGCTTTCTTACATTTAACAACGATCTTCCAAAGTAGGAATTATTCATAAGTTTGTAAAAATCCTTAGAAAATTTACCTGGTTCGGTTCGTCTTTTGTATGAGTTTAGATCAATATATGGCTTTAGCCATGGGGCTTGTTTAAACGAAATGATTCGATGAATTTTTTTCATTGTCATTCCATGACTAATGTAAAATTGTAAATTTAAATAATGAGTAACATAATTTTTTTTATCGTTAAAATTGGGGATAAGCTTTCTTATTGATGAGTTTGGTTTTATATTTAATTTTTTCATTAACATCTTTTGATATGGTGACAGTTTATTATAATTGATTGTCATATGCTCGCAAGCGAGTGGGAGATCATTGTGAATATTGTGATATTTCTTATCGTAAATTAAGTCAACTTCTAGAATAAAACCTTCTTCAGAATTCGCATCAAAAGAAAAGAGATCAAAATTTTCTACTTCGGTTTCAGTCAACCATTTAAAGCCAGCGTAGGGAAGATAACTTGACATTACATACCCATAAAGATTCGTGACATCCAATGCTAAGATAAAGCTTTTTTTTTTTTCATCATAAAGTTCATTCAAATATTTGTTGTTTGCTCTACTAAAGCGTTTTCCTACCATGCATATTCCACCTCGTATTCCGCTCTCAATCATCAGATACATATCTACATCCGTAAAAAGTTCGAGTTTGATGTTTGTCATTTTTAGACCAGCTGTCCATGACAGATCAGGTGCTGAGATAAAGTGAACAGGTTCTAAATTATATATGTTCAATGAAATATTGCGAAAACTTTCAAAAACATCTGCCAACAACAACACATCGGTGAACAAATATATTTTCAAATAGTCTTCGAATGTTTTACATTTGAAACGTTTCCATATTTTCTTTGCATAATTATATTCATCGTCGGATATATCTTTTCCAGTTAAATCATTTAAAAAGTACTTTTTTTTTGGTAGCTTCGTTTCTGACAATTTTCCAATTCCATCTAAGTAGGTGTATGGAAATATACCTTTTTGTGACAACAGTTCACATTTTCGTTTATCATTAAAAAACTCAAATAAGATTGGAAAGGGGATACGATAATTATCACGAGTAGCTTTTAAATTTTCAACAAGTTTTGACAATGATGATGGTAAAAAATTGTAACTATCGATAAATTTCAAATCGTCAATTATAAAAGTGGTATACTTTTCATTATTTATAGGAATCACTTTAATATTTTTTGCAAATTTATTGGATAAGTTTTTAAAAATTAAATGAGAGTCATACCCAGTTAAATTATGTAACACCACAGGTAAAAAATATGAAACTTTAAAGTTTAAATTACATGAAGAATGAGCATAGCCTCTAAATTTTCCTGTTTGATGATTATGATCTCTGACAATGATATCATTTTTTTTAAATTGCACATTACATATTGAACACCTACTTGACAATGATGGAAAAATGTCAGTTCCATTCATTGGGATATCTCTTTGCATGTACTCTAACAAAATCTCTTTAATGTGATGCAAACATTTTAAGAAGTCATGAACACAATTTTCACCCGAATGATACCGATGGAAAACAATTTTTTTTTCATCATCAACTACAATTAATGCATAACAAATCGGTTTGTGGGTTTGTGTTTTTATCGAATAACTTTCTTCTGTTTGCTCTAATTTATGATGTGTTGGAATGATACAACATTCAAAATCTGCGTATACCACAAACGAATGTTTCATGATTTTATGGTAATTTTGAAAAAATAAGGTATTTTCATATTTGTTTGGCATTTTAATGCGTTCTGCAACATTTCTGAAACAAAATGATTCATGAAGGTTTTTAGAATTTTCTCCTTTAAATGAGTTGAGACAGTTTTTACAGTAATAATGATAAAATCTTATTATTTAGAAGTCGATTAAAATTAGAAATATAAAAAAAATGATTTTTGTATAACAACAAATCGATTTCACATTTAGCATTGTTAAATTTACTGATATAAATCGGAAAAACATTTCTTTCATAACCGTAGACATTGATTTTTACTTTATTTAATTTTTCAAACTTTGGGATTTGTATAAGACAAATGATCAAAATACTTTGTGCAAAAATGTAAGTACAAAGATAAAACAACGTGAAAAAGCACAAATTCAGATTAAAATTAACGCAAATAGCTATTTCGAAGCTACAAATGGAGCCTCTTCATCAGTGCATAAAAAGAAGAAGAAACAGTTCAACACACAAGCAAGAAAGCTGTGAGTGAACAAGGCAATAACCAGAGAGACACCGGTATTTATACCAAATGTGTCGGATTAGCGATTGACCAATCAGAGGCCAGGAACAAGGCGGGAACAGAGCCCGAAGGAAAAGGCGGGAAACGAATATGTAAATTGCAGGAGAAAACAAAAATGGAGAGAAAAATTATAAAAATTGTTTCCAAATGTCAGGAAAATATGGAGTGCTGGAAAAATCATTTACTACAGAATGAGAATTTTTCCAAATGTGATAAGCTTCCCAAAAATCAAGTTCATGGACAGAAGAGCATTTGCTGATAATTCTAGCAGAAGAAAATTCAAAACAATGATCTAAAGTCCAACAATGCTGGGCAATGGAAGAACGTGCAAGTTCTTTACGCTTAACATAATTTTCATGTTCTTTCAGACGGTGCTTTAAGGCACGTTTAGTCTGACCTATGTAAAACAGACCACATTTGCAAGAAATACTATAAATACCCCAGTTGTTGTGCAAACCAATGGGATACTTCAAATTTGTAAATTTTATTTTATTCACAGGGGAAAATGCAGTATCAAACCCAAACTTCTTCAATATTTTAGCAATTTGCTGACTGATTTTTGGATAAAAAGGTAAAATAATAGTATAAGCAGGCTTGCACTTAGAAACATTGCCAGAAATTGAAGGCTTAATTAACCTGTTATAAATAGAATCAACGACCTTAGGAGAATAACCACGATCCAAAGCCACAGCCTTAATGTACGAAAGCTCAGCATCCAAAGAGTTAGAAGAGGAACATATATTCAAAGCACGGAAAACAAGAGCCTTGAAAGAGGCCAACTTTTGGTTTGGGGGGTGAGAAGAACATTTGTGAGGAGGTAGTGTAACAGCAAAGGGCTTGCGAAACACTGAAGTCATAAAATCGTCATTACTTTTAGTAATTAAAACGTCCAAGAATGAAAGAGAACTATCCACTTCCATTTCAATAGTGAATTGAATGCAAGGATCAATGGAATTAAGCTTATCAAGTAAATGATCAATATCCACTTGCTTCTGATCAATTTGGGATTTGTGTCACTTTAACAGGAAATCTTAAAAAATTAAAGTTTATATATTTCAAGTATTTTTTATATGTTCTTTGTAATTCTCGATTATGTTTCACCTTAAACAAACCACAAATTACTGAATACAGAAAACATTTGTTGTCGTCGCTTTTAACATGAATTATACATTTTTTATTTTTTAAAATTTGTGGTAAACTTATTCGTCCACAACCACCGCTCATTCCCTCATAGTTTCCAACATGAACATCAATGCATGAAATATTTTTTACTATCCATCCGCTTCCTAATTTTATAAAGTTTTCTATGTTCACCAGAATTTTATTGATTGCGCTTTCAATTTTATCATTTATTTGATAATGTGAGATTACTCTTTCAGTACACGACGCAAAATAAAAATTTTGTAATTTAAATTCAGTTTTTTCAATATTTATGAACTTAATAAATTCTACGCATGAACATATTAAAAATCTAAAACGTTGATCAATTCTACTATTACTTAATACGTTAAAAATTTCTGTTTTATTATCAAGAAATGCTTGATTAGCATCAATGTAATTATCTAATTCTTTTTTAAAAGTTTTTGCAAAACCATTAAATGAGCTGTTATGAAGGATGAACATTTTCAAAATGAGATAAAACAAAACTTTTCAATTTTTTTTCTAATGTCAAAATGAAAACATGAGCAAAACAACATTGAAACATTTATAAAAATTTGATCATAGTGTAAAATTACTAATATGCTTTTTTGTTAATACTAACGCTTGCATGAAATCGGCCAGCTGGCTTATAGGAATGTTAAAGCTGTTTCTGATAAGATCATTATGAGATCTTGACAAGCATACATAATATACATTCTTAAATTCCTTTACATTCAATGCGAATCCGTTTCCAATATAGACTGAGTATGGTGGAATACCTTTTTCGTTGACTTTATCCTCACACAAAACCACATCATATGGTGAGGTGATTGCTGCAATTGGTTTTCCAGATGATTGGTCATTGGTGGTTGAAGACTGATTGGATTGCGAATCGTCCACAGGAACTTTTTTTCTTTTTATCTTCTCATGCTTTTCCTCTGTTTGGTCATCATTGATGTGCCTTTTCTTTTTCTTCTTATATTCAGATGAGGAATCAGATGGTTTACTTTTGATTACCTTATCAAAATCTGAAAAGTAATAGCTGATTCATTATTATTGTATGTTTATGACATTCAAAACACAATCATTACAATTAAAATATAAAACTTCACTCACCTGCAAAGGAATTCATTTTTGATTTCAGTCTAGTTCTTTTACAATTTTCTTCGAAACGTAAATGATGATGATGAAACTCTAAAAGTAAAATAACAAAATAGTATAAACTTTTAGTCATTTTTTCAATTAAAAAAAAATGTTATACAAAAGCAAAAAGTTTACTTACGTGATAAATCGATAATTGAAAGTATGAAGAAAAAATATACTTCAAAATTAAACATTACCTTTCAAGGAAAAAAATTAACCATCTATCAGTTTGTCTCACAATGTCTATGACGAATTATGAAATATAAATCATTATCTCAATTTTTTAACGCAAGTAGTTTTCTAATTTCAATTAAGAGAAAGTTTTGACATTTACGTCATTCACTTACATGATAAATCACAAAATCAAAGCAATATCGAAATATGAATAAATTTATATTTAATTTATGACCATTGTCTATGACAAATTATAAAATTATTATCTCAATTTTTTTAACACAAATAATTTTCTAATTACAATTAAAAGAAATTTTTTGACATTTATGTCATTCATTTACATGATAAATCACAAAAATCAAATCATGATCAAAATATGAAAAAATTTATATTTTAATTTATGATTATGTTTTAAGAGAAACGTTAAGCTTAAATTCATTGGTATATGAACAAAATATAAAACTTACCTTGCATTACATATAACATAACATTCAATTTTACAAATCATTCAGATGATAATGTAAAAAATACTCACATGCCATCACCATAAAATAGATCTGGTAAAAATTTTAGACGCAAAAGTTGCTCCAATTAGACACATAGTTATAGAGGCTGATATCCAAAAAATATTTTCGAAGGACATGATATAAACTTACAGTCAATGGAATGATGACATGCATCCACCAGAAATCATTGGGTTACCAGTAGCAAAAGGAGTCTTATATAGTAATCCACGATGTGAAGCAAACATTTCTTTTCAGAGAAAGATGAGTCGATGATTCAAAAAAGATCTTCGAGGAAAAGAGTTGATGGGTGTGTTAATCTATTAATGTTTCTTCATAGTTTTTTAGATGATTCCATCCTGTGACATGTTAGATTCTTTGAACTCAATATAATACTGGTTTTTTTATAAATTTTTACTAATTTTAAAGAGTCTCCTTCATCATTTTTTTTTAAAGCTGATGAAAAAGAAGCCAATTTTATCGAATCCAGTTGTGTCAACGATTGACGCTTTTATTTCTATGTCATATTGATTTTTTATATTTGAACAAGATCAATATGGTATTGATATTAAATGTCTGTCGTGCATCATCAATCCAGTTTAACGAAGATAAGACAATAAGGTATTATGATGGTTTTTTTATAAATTTTTACTGATTTTAAAGAGTCTCCTTCATCATTTTTTTTTTAAAGCTGATGAAAAAGAAGCCAATTTTATCGAATCCAGTTGTGTCAACGATTGACGCTTTTATTATTATATCATATTGATTTTTTATATTTGAACAAGATCAATATGGTATTGATATTAAATGTCTGTCGTGCATCATCAATCCAGTTTAACGAAGATAAGACAATAAGGTATTATGATTCATTTGTACTGTAAATTAACACATGACATAATGTTTATTTTAATAAGTTTCAAAAATACATGTGTTACAATTGTAATATGAATGACTGATACACAATTACACTTTTCATCAGTCTTTTAATTACAAAATAATTTTCACATTGCAATTAAAACACACAAAAGTTCTATTCATTCAATTCAAAACAGTTCTTTGTATGTAATTCTCTAACAATTTCCTTGTTGTTGAGAACAGTGAAGTAAGCAATTTTTAATCTGTAGTCGGGATGGTCAGGAACATCGATAGACATTTTTGAAGCTGTGTTAAGACACTCCATCAACGTTGAAAATAATTTGGAACATGTACTATGAAGTGAGTAGGGATCTTCCAATTTGCGCTTGTGCATCACCAAAAATCCGAATTTCTCCATGTTGCAGTGTGAACAACCTTCTTCAGTCAAGTCCTAGCTTTTATAGATTAGGTCTTACTATAATGTCACAGTCGAATCATCCAATGAAAATATTTTGACAGATTTTACGAAAATTCATAGAATCCATAATTCTCATAAAAAATGTCTAAGAATAAGCGTTCACTTTCGAAAATTATAAATTTAGATTACCTAAACAGTGAAAATAACTCTGACAGCTTTGTGATGCAGAACATTTTTGTACTTTTGTTGAGGTTGAAGAAATATTCGATAATTTTTCAAAAAAGTTTTCTACTTTATTTTCGTTGTAATTAAAATTTTTATTGATTAAATCCATTTTTTTTGAACGAGAAATTTTACTAAGAAAATAAAGACATAATTTCCCACACGTTTGTGATTGCAAACTTTGAAAATGACTCTTATTCCATTCCACACAGTCACACTTTCTTTTGATAAAGTTAATTATGTTTTGTTCATTTGGATCACTTCCGTAACTGCAAAACTAGAAACATTTGTTGTTTTCGAAATGAAGTGCAACCCAATGACTCCCGGGTTTATTTTTCGGATCTAAATTTACAATAACAGAAAAATCACGTTTCTTTCTAAACTTCGGTAAATCATCCGATGCAAACACACCCATAAATCGTTTTTGAATGTACTCATCTTTTAAACCATATTTCCATAAAGTCATGGTATCCATTTATTTATCAACATAAATTGATCTTGATTTATCTATTTCAATTATTGCTCTATGTTCTGAGTAAACCAAAAGATTAACTGTTTCTGGTAAAGGTGCTGAAAATTTGACATCTATTGATAAGTTTGATGAGGGCATAACATTTAAATGATTTCCACTTGCACAAAAATCATTTGTCATATCGAAACTTACGAATGTTAAGCCTGTTGAAAACTCATCGTAATTAATATTTACTAAATGATCATGATAATAAGATTTTAGTTCGGCAAATAATGAATAATAAATCCGAGAATAACTATTGTCATTGAAATTAGGAACATACGGTTTAGCGGGGAACATTTTATTTTCTTGTGATAAACAAATGTAATTCAAACCATAATGTTTGAAATTAAATGGGTTAGATTGATAGCTTCCGTTATAACTCTTATTTGAAACGAAAGATATGATGATTCTAGTAGGAATTTCACTAATAAAGGCGTTCGGTATAGTTGTTGATTGTATGCCGGCAGATAAAGTAAATGATTTGATATCAATTTTACGAATCGGTAGTTTAAAGTTTGAGAATTCAAGGGCTTTTTGATGAGCAATCATAATGCTTGAATTCACTTGAACTTTTCTTATTAGCAATGTTGCACTTTTTATTTTAAATTTATAGCCATCATTAAGCGACAATAAAATAAAAGAGTTTTTTGCACGTTCAAGTTTAATTCGAACACTAATTCCATTAGGAATAAGTTTATCCTGATTTGCAAGATCAATATGTAACGGTCCATACAGATCCATTAATTTGCTCCCTTTAAGTCTTTGGTATCGCTTTGCGATTGCGTTATTTCTAGCTGCTGTTGTTAATGTTGGATCAACAGTATCACACTTTCCCTCACTATCTTTAATAAACAATCCCGTTGAAAGTAAACTGTTTTGAGCAGCTTGATCGTAAAACAGTAACCCCTCAATCACACTGCGGTAACCATAGTTAACTTGAGTTGAAATTTGTTTATCATTTAAAAAAACTGAACATTGGGAAAAACATGAATTTAGAGGATAATTTATAGTTGAAACCTTGTCATCATTTGCTCCATCATCAACTAATGGGTCATTATTAGATTTTACTACACATGCTGTCAAGTGTAAGAAGGTATAACTAAAATCAAGATAATTTTGACCGTTTCCCTCAATATAAAATTCAATGGGTGAAATATCATCGTTAATTGATGTAATAGGGTGAACAACAAAAAGAGATGACTCTTCTATTGCTAACTGAGTCGGTGGCACTGTAAACAAATCGAGTTCAGACTTAAGCGAAATCATTGATCTTTCTTCCATCATTTAAGAAAAAATATCACGTTTCCGTGTTTTCTTACGTCTTGCTTTTCCAATTTTTTTCGATGAAGTACCTAACGTACGCAAACACTGTCTTTTTATACCAGATCCTGACTGAAGTTTATTTACAACATCACCTCGAACATTTTTCATCGTTTCCGTAAATCTTCTTTTTGTCGATCCTTTCAGTGACTGACCTGACGTCACATCATCCAATACTTTTGTTCCCGTATTTAATAATTGATTCCCAACATATTTGACTGCATTTAGAAGAAATGGTGAAACTTTACGAAATATATCACCAAATAGACCATACCCCCTCTGATGCGCAATACCTTTAAAGTAATCTCCACCACCAGCTTGATTACAGTAATAATGTATACAATTTCTCTCACTAAGCATTATTAAATTTTAACATCAATGTTGACATATAAGCACTTGACGAATCGAACATTAAATGATAACTAAAACTGGTTCACCTTCTTATATATCATCATCTTTGACGAAAAGAAAGAATTATAAACGTTTTTCCACTAGTGAATGTTATCATTGAACCCATGCTTGTTCGTAGCTCAATTTCAATAGTTTCTATGAATTTTTTGTTAAGTTTGAAGAATAGAGGGTCGTTATATACACGCACAACCTGATTGTCTTTTTCACCAGCCAATGAAATTATTCTTAGCAGAGGAGTGATTATCCCCCCCACTCTATGTGCGTCAATAATATCAGTATAGCAGAAAATTTCTGTAATTCCTGCATCCAACTCGATGGGGTAAAAGCTTTTGTGCACGCCTTCACCGAACACATTTTGTTTAAATCCTAAAAGTTGTTGAAGTCCATCCGAAAAAATAATTTTTGTCAATGAAGGAACATCTAGATTTACTTTCTGATCTCTTAAAAGACTTATTTTCACATCAGTAAATGATTCAAATAACTCATTTGCTGAAGAGTAATAACCAATTGGAATTTCAAATTCTTGACTAATTTTTGTCATTCGCATTGTTTTTCTTTGGGAAGCTTTTCTTACTAATGTTAAAAAGTGAGCTGTTTGTACCTTTTCTGAGGAAATACTATTAAATGATTGATTTTGATTAATGACATAATCAATCTTAGGTAATGATAATGTGTTTAATAGTGTTTCACCATAAACAGATGAAATTTTTATTTCATATTTTTCACTTATATTGACGATGACCTTTTTTGTTGAAACATCATAAACAAAACTAACTTCATCAGTATTAGCAATAACAGCAATGTTTTGATTTATTACATCAAACAATATCATGTTGTTATCATTTTCAATTTGTTCCTGAAAAGGAATTAAAAACTCCTGTGTCTTTAAATTTCTCTTATCTATAATATAAAATGATTGATTCATTAAATTTGAAGCTGTGAATCTGTATTTAAATTTTCTGTCTTCTCTTACAACCATGTTTTTGATTGGTTGATGCAAAACATAAAGAAGTTTTTCAGATTTTTCATTATCGAATTGAACTTCAAAGTCATTTTCATACCAAAACTTTAAATTAACGTCATCATTATCCTGTACAACAAAAGAAACAGCGTTCGTTTTCGTAATGATCTGAATGTTTCGATTTAAATCATCAAATATTGTAGCCCCTTTTTCTTTCAGTGGTGATAAAGGTATTTCATACCTTTCAACATCTTCATAATCCTCCACTTCTTTTTCGTGAATTAAAGTATAGCGGTTGTTCAATTCTGTTATATTGAAATAACTTCTTGGTATGATTGTTTCTACTAACCCCACTTCCCATTCACCAAAAAGAACCAATGGTGGTGATAATTTAGTAATAAAATGTGACTGGGTATTTTCAGGAAAAAGTGTCATACAATCATTGCTTGCGAGTGTAACATAAAAATCCGACTTTATTTCAGCCATGATGCTTTGATCCAAGAATTAAATTTTTCATCAAACCCAGTCCACTTAACGAAGTATTTCTTTCTATCACCTACTCGTCTCGTTTTTAAAATTTTTTCAACACTCCAGAAGTCTGTAGAGCTCTTTTTCACAAGCTGTAGTTCTTTTTTGTAAAACTTTCCATCAACGATTTCATCCTTCATATCACGTAATTTATATGTTTCGGGTGAGGATGGATATCTTTCATGAATGATAAATATCTCCTCACTCCATCCTGGTGTGTAACCTTTTGAAAATGTCTTTCTTAATTTTGAAATTCTAACATAATCGTTTATTTTATATTTGAATTTCGTTGAAGATTTAAACTCACCGTAAAGTTTATTAAAAATTGATGACTGATCTAAAAGCGTAACTTTTGCGGGAGCCATACCAATACTCCTATGTACAGAGTTATTATAACTGTCTATGACATCACTTAAAACATCAATGTAACGAAAAGAATTACGATGAGTAAATATTCGATACAATTTATTTTTCAATGTTCTGTTGAAACGTTCTACAACACTAGCTTTTGTTGATGAATGTGTATAATAATGATTAATCTTATGTTTTCTGAAAAAAGTTTTGCATGTCTGTTGAAAAATTCTGATCCTTTATCAGTATGCAAATTTTTTGGTACATGTGTTTTGAAAATAATTTTGAGGGCATTTACAATAGATTCAGGTTTTTTATTTTTTATTGGTAAAGCAAACCCTAACTTTGAAAACACATCGATAACAGTTAAAATAAAGTTATAACCATCATTTTGCTTCGACAGATGTCTTACATCTACAAGATCGGCTTGATACAAATCGTTTTCACCAAAAGCTAGAGTTTTTCTTCTCTTAAAGTTAATTCTTACTGGTTTATGAAGTGTATAAACATCTTGTTGTCTCAACCAATCTTGTGTGACTGAAGAAGATAATCTGCTTCGTTTTGATAGTTTTTCGATTCCACCAAAAGATGCTGGATCTTTCACGTCATAGTACATTGATTTTAAAATGTCAACCATTTTTCAGTCCTAATCTTCTTTTGTTTTTGTTTATAAGTTCCTATTTTTCTCGTATGACATTTCGTGCTGAAGCTTGATGATGATGATGATAATGACGATGGTAATGTTCTTGAATGAGTCTTTATAATCTCGTGGTTTCCTTTCACAAAATAACCAGACCCCGATTGATTTAAACTCTTCTCGAGATCACTGTCATCTTCTAATGAATAACCCTTGAGGAGTGTTTTTCTCTTGATAAATTGTTGGGGTATTGATGCTTTTTGTATTCCAGACCAAAATTCATCAAACCCTGTAGGAGGTTTGTCATCCTTTCGATTACGTAATATGTAAGAAAATAGATCAGCAACACGTGAACCGTGGATTGGTTTGTTACCAACTATTAATTCACCATTTTCATTCCAGTTGTAATTTATTTTTTCTAGCGATTTTTTAATTACTGGAACATATTTTGTAAGGCTAGGTGGAATTAATAAATCAATTGCCTTATGAATAGTGTCATCACTATCAAAACTGACATCATTTTCCCTTATGTCTGTGTTTCCACTATCATCAGTGATAGGATTACCATTTGTCAACGTCACTGGGAGCGGGGTTTGTGGTGTGTTGATTATTTTGTGATATTTTGTAATTAACTGTGAAAGTAATTTTACTTTCATATTATCGGGGAGTTTACTTTGATACAATATGTCATCAATTTGATCTTCAATGTTTTTTTCTGATCTACCCGTTTGATAATGCTTAAGAATGTTAGACGGAATTACAACCATTTTTTCAGCCATTTTTACTGACCGATTATTTTACTTACTGCACCACCTAAAAGCAAAAGAACTGATGGTAAAATTAATGGTAAAAATCCGCCTTTTTGATTTAAAATTTTCTTTCGTCTTTTAAGACTTGTTCCTCTTTTCGCAAGTTCTCTAATGACTGATTTATATTTTTTTAGTTTTTTAATTTTGATAGGGATATTACCTGCTAATATATTTTTACATATTTCACACAAACACCGTATTTGTGGTAAAGTTGCCGTTTCTAAAATAGCACCTCTTCGTGATGGGTTTGCATGCGACAATAATGAAAGTAATGGATAGTGTTTCTTTATATTTCGCATTTTTGAGGTGTAAATATGTAAAAAAAGCCGTTTATGTCTGGAAAACAAGATTCGCGAACACGAAATCGATCATCTGTCAATGGATGAAAGTCTAAAAGCAAATAACCAAATTTTCTTTCAGTAGCCTTTTTATATGCATCTATAAAAAAACTTGTTTGTTTTGGAAACGATTGTCGTGCAAGACAAAGCAGCTGATTAGAATCACAATTATTTTTAAAAATTATTAAATAATGAGAGTTTAAAGAAATATCTCTCGAATATTTACACCTAGGAAAAATGTTTTGTAAAATTAGTATAACACTTACGTTTTTGTGATGACAGTTTTTAGTAAATAACGAACAAACATTTTTATCGATTTCATTCATTAAATCATCAATAACAATTAAATCTGATGGTTCATCAAACATATCAGTCAACCCATGAATAAATTTTATGCTTGGTTCCTCATGAAACCAGTCTTGCCAAACACTATAAAACCATTTAACTTTTTTGATTGGTTTTTCATAAATATTTTCATGACATAACATTCGTGTTAAATATGTTTTACCACACTGACTCGGACCACAGATAATTATGTTTGATGGGAACTTTAAAAGCATTCTTGTGGAGGTTATCACTCCGACTCGTTCGCACAACTGAAACACGTTGCATTAAAGTTTTTCCTTTTGTAGTTTAAATTATAAAGTAACTGTAATATCCATTTTCATTCTTCAAACACCCAATCATAGTTTGATGTAATATTTAAAGTGATTCACATCAATGGTGGTGGGGGAAAAAAACAACCAATGAAATTCAAATCATCATTTATTAACAATATTAATTACATTTTTTTACATATACTTGCAAGGTATTTTAAAACTAATCTTTTATACAATGTGTTGATAACATTTTCAGAAAAGTACTTATTTAACATCACATTACAAGACGTTATTCTTTCTATATTACGCATGACAAAGTTTTCAGAAATATCTTGATGAATTATCACTTTATCCCAATCCAGCACATCTTCTAGTTGAAGGATCACTTTTTCATCCAACTTTTGATGTTCCGATACTAATGTCATATCCAAAACAGCAGCATTATTTCTAATAAAATCACCACTAAGTTTCTGATACCTTGAAATTTCTTTCCAATCTAATTCGTTTGCATTTTCAAACATGAACTTATCATCAAGTATCTGATGTATAGATATCAGTTTCCAGTCCACAAAACTTTTGTGCTCATTTATGAAAGCTGTTGATAGCTTTTGATATCTACAAATTAATGACCAATCAACACTATTTTTAAACTCGGCTATAAGCTCCTCAGACAATTGTTGGTACTCCGATATAGTTTTCCAATCAATCACATTTTTCAGTTCTCTGATTATAGAATCAGATAACTGTGTATCTTTACCAAAATTATGCCAATCAACTGTCATGATGAAACGAAATGTTAAAAGAATTCAACTCGAGATAATATTATTCATCAACGTTTAATATGTAACTCACAAAGTTTTCATTTTCAATGTTGTATATATACCCACAGAGTAAAATTCCTTAAAAATTGACGTCACATCATTTAAACGAAATGTTTTTTGTTTTTTTATTTCATGGAAAAATGAACGTTTACAGTACAGATTGCGTATCATGTTCAAACATGAACTGAACTTCAAAATAATATATGTTACGTAAGTCATTTATATTTTTACATCTGAAAACTGATCAGAAAGATTCATAATATTAGTCTCCATTCTTTGACGTCGCATAACAGATGTTGAAAAATGAGGAATCATATTTACTCTGAAATTTACAAGATGTTTAAGTCCACACACAGCAACGAATCTGTGGCAGAATAAGTTGTCACATAAAGGACAACAACCAACATCGGGTATATTAAGACATCGCACAGGAATTGGAATATTTAGTTGTTCAAAATATTTTAAAGTACCTTTATCACAAACGTAAATTATAGAAATGTGTAATCTTTTAATATCAATGAAAAGATCGTTAACGTCATAAGTATCTCTTGCAATGAAGGCACATCCATTTGTTAACGTATAGGCATTATACTCTAGTGCAAGAACACCTGGTACATTTTCAAAAAGTTGTAAATTATTCATTGCTCTAAAGTGTGACAATGATAGAAAGATTTTCCTTGCTAAGCGGAAAGCAGACAACCACCACATCCGTTTCCTCTCACTCCGCGAACTAAAAAAGAAAAACGGAATCTATTTTCATAACACCGATCTATAAAACGAGGTTTTGGTTCAATCAATCATTACTCTTCACTCAGTTGTGAAGAGGAAAAAACTTTCATATAAGAAAAATTTTGAAAAAAACTTTTACAAGACAGAAGCTTGAAAAATTATTGTCATAAGATAAAAAACTTTCAGCTAAGAGAAAGTACAAAAATGAAAAAGGAAAAAAGATTTACAACATTTCAAGTATGTTATTTTTTTAAGAAATAAGTCTGAAAGATCTATAGTCACATCTGGGGTTATAAAAATGTCAAAAGCAGACAAATAGCCACTACTTATAGGTCCTAAAGCGTCCCCAAATGTGCTTTTTTCCTGGGAAAGTAGTTTTTGCCTTTTTTAAAGCAAGATTTTGTCACGGATTAAAAGCAGATCATTTCATTTTATTTCTCTTACTGTAAATTATTACAGAGGAAAAAATGTCACAAAGAATTTTCTATTTTGGAGGCGTCTAGATGAAAGGGCGCACCGGGACATCTCCCGGTGTCCCGGTGGACCAGTCCGCCCCTGTCTACTAAATCTTCTGATTTATCATTGACTGGAAGAGTCTCCCAAAATGCTCCTCGATTCTCTGGCATTAAGGGGCACAATTTCTGAATAATGTCGTGTTTTTTCTTCAGTGGAATGCCTCTAGGTTCCGGACGGAGAGGCGAGGCAGCCAAAGAAGTCTCCATTTGAAAATTCTTTTTTAGGAAGTCGAATTCTTTGAACTGAGGCTGTTTATGATCCTCTTTGTAGAAGAGATTCCGAGAACCTCGGCGGAACTCAACTTCGACCATGTCGTCTAAGTACGGTCTGTCCTTGGACTTCAGTTTCCATTGGGATTGTCTGCAGGGAAGTCCCGAAAGTCCAATGCATTCATGTTGATAACAGTCATCTTCCTGCTGTTGGAGAAAGCCACAACTTCTTCAAAGTCGTGGAAATCAAAAACATCATCTCCTCGTGTCCTCATCTCCTGTTCCACGCCATGGTGAACGGAATCAGTGCTCATGAAAGTGTGCCCGGGTTCAAAATATCGGAAGGAAATTGTCTCTGCGCTTATCTTCTTGCTGTTTACCATGGCAGTCATGGTGGTAAATATGCACCAATTTTTATTTTGCGCCGTACAATTGTTCAGCCAATAGACGACCGTTTTGCTGTCTCTCTCCAGTTCCAAGGCCTTAACGTAGGAGGAGGCAATTTCTTCGGCCTTTCGCCCAGCCATAGCTTCATGCATGATCACTGAGATGTTCTTCCTCTTTAGGTTGGATTCATTTTGATTCTTCCTTTGATCTCCAACTGCTGCGAAGGTTTCATGAAAAACTACAATCCTTTTTGTGAAGCAGACTCTTTTGTGACCAGGTATTCGGGGTAACATTATGACTTTCTTCAAGTTGACGCTGCGAATGACATGATATAGGTGAGAATTTTGTAAAGAATTTTCAGCATCAACCTTATAACGGTCTCAAGCATCTTTGACTTTTCGCAGATAAGTACCCCATAACTTACATACAGTACAGTCGGAATCTGTCGGCTTGGGAGTGATGGCATGGTTACTACGGTTTTGACGTTCAAACTCTAAGCATGTGGGGCATTGTTCCCCTCCGAGTTTGGCAAAACTAATGTTCATTTTAGTTACCTCCTTTAGGTAAATCTTGTAACTGCAGGGATTTTCCGGATGTTTTTCCTTATAATCCTTGTGCATAGAGTTCACTGTAAGTTCGCTCGGAAGGTACAGTCGTTTCGGAGCGTGTTCCCTCCTATAATGGCTTATACATGGATTGTAAGACAAAATGTGGCTCCTTACAGGCTCCCTCTCAATTTTGTTCGGGGGAGTTTGGCGGCCGCGTTTTGAGGGACGTGGAGAAATCAAGTCGAATTCAGATGTCCTAATTGCCGTCGTAATCATTTTATCATTTTTCGGGTGGAATCCGAATGTGCTTAGAAAGAAAACTTTGCAAACACGGTAGGTTCCGGTTGATATTTGAAACGAATACCTAATAGAATTTTTACGTCGGAGCGTTTCAGAAGTCTTCCTTTTTATTGCTTCTTTTTTAATTCTCTGTGAGACCCAGCATTTTTTCTCGTGGTTGGACATCTCTTTGAAGTCGTCATGAATTTTCCTTCTTTCTTCAAGTGAAATTGTTTTGCAGCAGTTCAACTGGCAAGTATCTGCATTGCAAGGAGCCCGCAGCTGTAGCTTTTCAGCGTCTCCAGCAATGCGTTCAGTCTGACTTCGGCACCGCTTCTTTTTTATAAGCTGCTCACAATTTATTGCATTAAGAAGCGACTCTTCATCTGCCCTCATGGGATTTTGACTACAGGTTGACGTAGAAGGGAGTTCTTGCTCCGAGTCTTCTGACATTGAATAGGAAACAAGTGAAAATTTTCGACCATTTTCAGCGCTTACATCCATAGCAAAAATTAGTCAAAATAAAGTAACTCGTTAATTTTTCACACTTTGCGACAGAACACTAAATCTGTCAGAGCAAGAGTTCTTGGAATGAGTAGACAATAGCCTTATCTAAACTAACGAAAAAAGTGGCAAAACCGGTTTTTTCTGGCGATGCGCGAGTTTCGCCTGTGATTCCGCAATTTTCGATCGCCAAGGCCGCGCCTGTGGGAAGGTAAAGAGCAGTATTGTACATACTGCCGATTACCTGCATAAAATGTAGCGTTAAAAGCAGTTACTGCTAATTGTCACTGCCAAAAATGTGGTTTATTTGTAGTGTAAACCAAATAAACATGTTTGTGCAATAAACTTGAAGTAATATAGATTATAAAATGCAAAAAAAAAACGAAAATCGAAAATTTTGTAGATACTGCCGTTTACCTGCCCACGGCAGTATATTCTCTGGGCTGTTTTCTTCACAAAAGTTTTTAGATGCTACATTTAATTAAACGAAGAACTGAAAATTTAATTTAGTATATAAAAAAATTAATTTATTACTACTATTCAGAAAAAAAATGTTGTCATTTCGAAAAAAAATTTGATTAATTTTAGTAAGAAATTAGAATCATCAACTTTTGGAAAACCCCACATTTCTAAGTTGAGAAGTAAGAGAGAACTGGGGAAAGTGAAGTACTAGATTATTTATACTACTTGCGTCCAAAAGGAAACAAAAATGCGAGGCAAAACTTAAAAGAATGAAATTGACATCATTATTTGGAAAATGTTCAGTCTAAATTCTGAAATAATGTTCAGACTTTTATACCATACAGAGATTAAAATCCTTACTGGTATTCAAGCTTTCACTATGGAAACAAAACACAGCTACATTACTAAATGTAGGAACGTTCAGGTCAATATTTTTTACTCTTTCTTGCATACATGCAGTGCCTACATTGTAAAAAATTCTAGTTCGACCTTTCGCCAAAAAAAAAAAAAAAAAATCTATGAAATCTAGCTCTAACCAACATTTAGTACTAAAGTTGAACCATTATAATAGTTCCTACTTTCACATTCCTGGTTAAACTACATCATTATAATAGTTCGAATTAGTATCAAATGTTGGTTGCAGCCAAATTTCAACATTTTTTTTTTTTTTTTTTTTTTCATTTTTATGTTCAGTCATTTATATATCGAGAACATACTACACTTTCACCACCCTTGGAATTTTTTTAATCGATCCTTTTAGAGCTTGGGGAAAATCAGGAACCTTGCAAAAGCTATAACTTTTATTTTATTTATATTATGTATTTACTTTGTTCTTAGGAAGGAGGATCATTCTAAAAATGTGTGTGTATGTTCCCATACGAGAGGGAACAGTTTCAATCCGTTGTAAGAGGAAAGTGTTGTGTAATGGACCGGAACCACTTCAAAACTCGTTGGAACTAGGGCACTCTGTCACTATGTACTGATCATACACACACACTTATTATCCCACCCGTTATCATTGTCTACATTCAGCTTTTAACTGTCTAAATTCTGTTGTGTTGCAGCTAACAATTAGTTCTTGATAAAGGGTAAACTGCGGAAATAATGCCAAAATTATAAATTCAAAAAAACAAAGTTCTTTAAATAAAATTATTTTTTTAAATAAATTTTATTTTTAAATGCATGGGATACTTTTAATTTATATTGTATTTTACGTTTTGCATAAACTTTCTGCTTTACTCGGTGTTTATATATTAGAATAATAAAAATAGTGTAATCAACGTGCAACGAATTGTAGTAATTTATCTATTCTATCAGATTTTTTTTCTTTTTTGCACCTATTTCCATATGAAATGTCAAGAAGTTAGTATAAAAGACTTTAAGTATAAACTTATTTTCAACCTACAAATGAAATTCTAAGTGCAATTGTTTTTAAAGGCATTGATCCACGAAGCCGCTCTAGTTTATCATTCATGAAATAGGGCAATATTGTACCACTTACTCGAATTAAAAATAAAACGATGTTTTTTTTTCAAAAAAAAAAAAAAAATAAAAAAAATAAGAAAATAAAAGAAAAGAAAAAGTAGAAAGTATTTATGAGGAAATTGAAAATACAAATTTTTCTTCTCGGAACTTAAAGCACAGGCATTTTTTATGGTTCTAAAAATAAGTTTACATTAATTTGCAAACGTGGATTTGGATTTTAAAGCTATTACATGTAATGCTATTACATATTACATGCGAATTACATGTATATTTTATCGCTTTGTTTTTTCAGAAACTCAATCTAAATAATTTAGAAAAAATATGTGATTTTTACACTAGTAACTATACGGAAGTATAGTACTAGCTTATCTCTAGGAAAATACAACAAGACCATTTTTTAAACTTTATCTGCTTTTTACAAGAAACATTTTCAAAAATCTATCATTAGAAACTGCTTTTGGTAACATGATGAATTCTGCAGTTGTTAGAAACATTCATAAATAAAGAAAAAGGCTGGTATTAATTGATGAAGAACGAAAACTTTATACTTTGTGTATAGACTCTTATGAATGAAGAAGACGCTATACAGGCATTTATTTTGGTTTTCGTTTCATAGATCATCGTTAGATGGAGCCACACATTTAAATTTTCGAAGAAAATCTCAACCGGTAAGCTTCCGATTTATGAACGAAATGGATCTTATAGACGTTTAGTAGCACTTCTGTACAGTTTTGTTCAAAGGTTGGCTGAGGTCATAAAAATTGAGCAGCGTTTTGACGACTGACCTATCAAATTTTTCCACTTTCTACTGGAAGCCCCATTTTGGAATTCCTTATGAAAAACTGCGATTTCAGTTTTAATCTGCTTCAAAATATCAAATTTGCTTCGAATAAAGGAACACTTAAAATTTTCCGTAAGAAAATAGTAATATAAAAATTTATTTGATTGCTATTTTACCTTATTTAATTGCAACAGTTGAATAACCATTAAAAAGAGGGTACCCAAACCACTTGTTGTGAAAAAAAATCGTTTATTCTCTGTTTCTCCTAAAGAACGTTTAACTAACCATAATTGACAAGCGCCACTAGGTCTCGTACTCAATAAGAATCGAGCATCCATCTTGGTTGTGAAACCTTACCGGTCGAACGTTGTAGTTAAAACATGAAAAAATATTTATCAGTTCAAATCTGCATGTGTATGTAAAAAAGAAGAAAAAAAGTGGCTTTAACAACGCCTTTACGTGTTGAGCGTTTCTTTTCTGCACTGATGAAGAGGCTCCATTGTAGCTTCGAAATAGCTATTTGCGATACTTTTATTCTGAATTCGTGATTTTTTACGTTGTTTTATCTTTCTACTTACATTTTAGCACAAAGCCTTTTGATCATTTGTCTTATACTTCTGGCTTAAATGGGTCTTTTGATCATCTATCATTTTTTTCTGTGTTCATTTTATTATGTTTGAAATTAACAGGTTTTGCAGTCTTAGACTTAAGAAGTATAGGTTTTTGGATCATTTGTTCTTTCTCTGCAGATGCAAACGTATGAGAATTATTAATAAGTTTATTTCTTTAAATTGTAATCTTTCGTTTTCTCCTAAAATTAATAATGAGCTTTTTCGTTCCAAGTTGGGTCGTTTAAGAGCTCTGATTCAGGAAACTCGTAGAAAATTTGCTGCCATTGAAAAAGAATTGTTTGCTTTGCATATCAAACTTTCGAATTCGTTCTTTGACTTTGACTCAATCGATAGAAAAATTGGAATACTGTGCTTCAGTCCACTTTTAAACATAGATCTACTCTTCAGAAAAAGTTTGAATCTCTTTACATTAATAATGCGGTTGATACTCTTGATGGTTTGCCAAAGTTGAATCTGAACTGTGTGGTTAATCTTTCTTCTAAACCTCTAAATTCAGATCAGCTCAATGCTCTCAAACTGAATAATAATTTTGCTTGTTCTCAAAACCTTCTGTTCCTAAGTTGGTTGCTCCAATTGAGAAAGCCTTTAGATTTAGTGCTCTCACTGCTTCTCAAAAGGATTTGATTGGTCATCTCGTTGCGAATACGATGGATTTTAACTCAAAATTATCTTCAAATACTTTCATCACGCATGCTAATAGTTCTGTCAAATACTTATGCTCTGATCCTGATCTGGTTATTACTAAGGACGTTAAGGGAGGTCAAATTGTTGTTCTTGATAAAAGCTCTTACTTTGATAAATGTAATGTTTTACTTAAGGTGGGCCCTTATGTGACACTTGGCTAAGGCCCCAGCACTAGTGAGATAAATTTGATTAATAATGCTGTAAAGTCTTCTCCTGTCATTTGCGATGCTTCAAAAAGGTCTTTGATTCCTTCAGTCGCACACTGTGCCAGATTTTACGCTCTTTCTAAGGTCCACAAACCTGGCATACCTGGAACCTCTCCGTTCTATTGTCTGCAATATTGGTACTGCTTCTTATGAGCTTGCTAAACACTTGGTATCCATCTTTTCTCCTCTTTTGAGCGGAAATTCTTTCACTGTTAAAAAATTCCGTCACAAGCTTCGTGATTTCAAACCTTTTGTTTTAACTATGGCTTCTTTTGATGTAAACTCTCTTTTCACCAATGTACCGGTTAATGTCGTATTGGATTGTCTTAAATTGAGACTTCAGGAATATCATTTCTCTAATTTTGAGATTGAAGAACTTATTTCTCTTACTCGTGTTTGTCTTGAGCAAAATACGTTTGTATTTGATGGTGTGTACTTTCGTATGACTGAAGGTTTAGCTATGGGTAATCCTTTAAGCCCTATTTTAAGTGACATTTATATGCACTATTTTGAGACTAAACTTTTCGAAACCATAAAGTTTCCTTTTTATGTCCGTTATGTTGATGATTGTTTTGTATTGCTTGATCAGAAGCAAGTGGATACTGATCATTTACTTGATAATCTTAATTCTATTGATAGTTGCATTCAATTCACTATTGAAATGGAAGTTGATAGTACTCTTTCATTCGTGGACATTTTAATTACTAAAAGTAATGACGATTTTATGACTTCAGTGTTCCGTAAGCCCTTTGCAGTTACACTGCCTCCTCCTCACAAATGTTCTTCTCACCCTCCAAACCAAAAGTTAGCCTTTTTCAAGACTCTTGTTTTTCGTGCTTTGAATATTAGTTCCTCTTCTAACTATTTGTATGCTGAGCTTTCTTACATTACAGCTGTGGCTTTGGATCGTGGTTATTCTCCTAAGGTCGTTGATTCTATTTATAACAGGTTAATTAGGCCCTCCGGCAATATTTCTAAGTGCAAGTCTGCTTATATTATTATTTTACCTTTTTATCCAAAAATCAGTCGGCAAATTTGCTAAAATATTGAAGAAGTTTGGGTTTGATACTGCATTTTCTCCAGTAAATATAATAAAATTTACAAATTTGAAGCATCCCATTGATTTGCCCAGCGACTGGGGTATTTATAGTATTTCTTGTAAATGTGGTCTTTCTTACGTAGGTCAGACTAAACGTGCCTTAAAGCACCGTCTGAAAGAACATGAAAATTATGTTAAGCGTAAAAAACTTGCGGGTTCTTCTATTGCCCAGCATTGTTGGATTTTGATCATTGTTTTGAATTTTCTTCTGCTAGAATCATCAGTAAATGCTCTTAGGTCTATGAACTTGATTTTTGGGAAGATTATCACATTTGGAAAAATTATCATTCTTTACTAAAGGATTTTTCCAGTACTCCATATTTTCCCGACATTTGGAAACATTTTTTATATTTTTTTCTTTTCTCTCCCGTTTCCCGCCTTTTCCTTGTTCTTTCCCGCATTTTCCAGTTGGTTTCCCACCTTTTCCTCTTGGGCTCTGCTCCCGCCTTGTTCCTGGCCTCTGATTGGTCAATTGCTAATCCGACACATTTGGTATAAATACCGGTTGTCTCTCTGGTTCTTGCCTGTTCTGTTCACTCACAGCTTTCTAGTTGCGTGTTGATCGTTTCTTTTCTGCACTGATGAAGAGGATCCATTGTAGCTTCGAAATAGCTGTTTGCGATACTTTTTATTCTGAATTTGTACTTTTTTACGTTGTTTTATTGTTGTACTTACATTTTAGCACAAAGCCTTTTGATCATTTGTCTTATAAGCAGTGGTTACTAAATACACGTAAATAAAAAAATGGAGACATCGGATTCCCGAACTCTTTGCAAATGAGCGAACCCATAGTTTGAGCTGCTGAAGCTTGTTTGTATTTTAATTTTTGCAGCAAATAAAATAATTTTCGTCTATGTACAGTAAATTTAGACCAAAAATGACTTTGGATCCAATCAAAAACTGAAATCTCAATTTTAATGCAGTTTGCCTGTTGGAAAAGAAGATTCATTGATAAATAAACGGCCGCTTTGCGTGGTGTAGATGGCAGAAAGATTAGAGCGCAAGGTAGGTATCCCATATACCCGGGGTTCGATTCCCGCACGCTTCGTTTACGGTTTCTACGCCTCGAAATAGTTCCAAAACCGTAAAAATTTAGTTTTGAATCCATTTTTAAATGGTTATAAAACCGTAAACTTTTGTATTTACGGCTTTTAACCAAGCTGATTGAAAATGGTTTTGGTCCCGTAAAGATAAAAAAAAGTGTTCCAAACCGTAAATTTAACGGTGAATTAGATAGACAGACTACTGCCGGCTATTTAACCTTAATTTCATGATGAAATTTCTAACAGTGTACCATATAAGTTAGTGTGTATTATAAAAAGGGGCAGTGCAGATTTGTTGAAATACCGCCCCCATCAAATATGACAGATAATGCAGCTAACTTCTCTTTATCTTTTCTATTACGCCCTATTTTTCACCAAACTGCTTGTCTGCCTCGTTTTTTTTTGACTGTCATCAGAATTAATTGAACTGTTAATGTGTCAACGCAACTGTTAATGTGTACTGCAAAATACAGTAGCACCTCGACGCATCTGCAGCGTTCCTGTATCTATCTTTTCCCCATATGCATGTTCTTACTTTATACTGAACCGCATTCGTCGTTTTCCCATTTATATTGTTTGAAATGATTGGTTCCAGAGGAAACGATTGATCGAGGTTCTATTACTTTAAAAAATAGGACATATTTTTATTTTTAATGTTTGTATGTACTTATTTTTACAAATCTAAAAACGTGATTTCTTAAATTTTGACGCTCTCCATTATCCTGAAGGTGCCATTCTGCCCTCTGTTTATAAAATGTTAAGTCAACCAGGTCCTAGCTCATAGCATTACTTTAATCCTATTACATTTTCAAAGCAATAACCTGACTGAATGTATACTTTTAAACGCTAAGTTCTCTCTAGACCTATACCGAGCCTATATTCCCGTATACACCAATATCAAATTGATAACCTAGCTATCTCTCCCCTACTTTCTCTTTTAACGTTAGTTCTTAATTACTTCAAATATACCGTTTCAATGGTTTATACAAATTTATTCACTCATTCATTCATTTATTTATTCACTCACTGATTCATTAATTCAGAAGTATCCTGATTCATTAATTCAGAAAAGTCCAGATCATTAAATTTTATGCGGAAATAGTATCGTTTAGTTCTGGATGAACTTTGTATGTTTACATGTTCTACGTCATAAGATATTTCCCTATAAAGTATGTTTCAAGCAAATTCGTCTGTTAGATCAGGGTTTATATGGGATTAAAATTTCCTCGTAGGCACTAATGTTATTTTTGTTTAACTGAGCAAAACGTTTTCAAATCAAAAAATGTTTCTCGCTGAGAGCTTCCTCCAATACGCTTGTTCAAAGGAACTGAGATATTATGCCTAAAGTTTATATAGTTAGCTTCCTTTCTATACAAACCGACATACGACAGACAGACAGACCGTCCGACAGACAAACATTTTTCCCATCCCCAAACGCTGCTTTGATTTATTTTTATTTTTCAATATTTATTTAATTACTTAACTTATTTTTGACTTTTTCTTATTTTTAATTTTATTTTTACGATACATTAATCTTTCTTTCATTCTTGAAAATTTTCCCTGATATGTTTTCCAAATTTCAATAAAAATATCATTCAAAGCGTTACCTGATACTTGTAGGACAGGAAGAAAATCTGTCGTGCTGAATTAATTAACGAAAATAAAACGTCTTAAGAACACAATATTTTTATTTTCAAAAATTTAGCAGCTTAATTTCATGAAAACTAATTAAGAAAAGAGGAGTTGAAAACAAGACAGTTCTATATTTTTTTAAGGAAAAGGAACTTTAATAATGATGTTCCTGACTCAGATGCACTTAAATGTTTCCTTTGATTAATTTAAAATATTTTACGATTCCACTAAAAAGAAATAAAATCCTTTCACTAAATTAACACATCCTTTTTGCCCAATTATAGAGCATATTTCTTTTGATCGTTTTCCTTTTTATTATTATTTGTTCTTTTAATATTCTGTTCAAGTGCGCACTTTACATTAATAATCCTTACTCTTGCTTATTAAATTTGAATTCTTATCTTAAAACCGAAGAAAAAGAAAAGAAAAAAAAACAAAGTCTGCAAAATGATACTGAACGTTAAATCTTAAACTTAATAGCTCGCTCGACATATAAAAAAACCTCTGCTCATTTTCTCAAAACGCAATAATAACATCATCAAGGGTTATAGCTACTTTAAAATAACTGCAGTAAGTTTATAAGTCAAATTATCCTTGAAGCATCGCTTTGTTGTTAACATTAGAATTAAACTCTCCTCTGAAGATTTTTCTATTTCATTCTGGAGTTAATGTCTTTCCTTTCTATCTGAGGTAAATGGGAATAATGTCTTACGCATTTGTAAGTAATGTGTATTTTATGCAAGGTTTTGCTTCAAGGAAAATGTTAAACAGTTTTTTGTATTTTCATGTAAAAACTCATCAGTTTGCCAAAAATTAATTACGTAATTATGGTTGCATGAGGGAAAGAACACTTAAACTGAAAAGTAAATAACATGATTTAATATCTAATGTGCATGTATTCTTCTTTTCTTTGAAAATTTGAATTTTGTTTGTAAAACGGCAAAAAGTCTTCGTAAATTTATGGTCTTTTATCTTAGAAAAAAAAAACACAGCGTCCTTTTTTTCCCGTATAAATTCTTACCTGCTCATAAAAATAACAAAATTAAGTGAAGTTAACATTGCATTATATAAAACGGTGGAAAATAATGATGGACTATGATTTTTTTTTGTAATCATGCTTACAATTAGGAGTTAAATCTGTAGCACGGAAAAATTTAGTAACCCTCAACAATATTCAAAATAAACAACAATGAAAGAAAATAAAAAAACCCTGAGATATTCATATTTTGCTCTGGTGTCTGTTTTTGAAAACGTAAGGTAATGCTTTATATAAATAAAGAATTATTTTAGAAAATGCTTTTTCATCGTTCTATGTCTTCTCATAATTTTAAATGTTCGAATTTTTAAAAATAGTTATAATAATGGAATCCCCCAGCCCAAAAAATGGTCCCATTGTCGTTACACCAAGTGTAATTGATATAACAGTACTTCTGTTTTTGTTATTTCAAATCCAGTAAATTATTATCGTATATTGATCAAACAAAAACAAGTTTTAATTATTTTTTAGGTTCATGGGGTTTTTATTTGTAAAGAATAAATATATGCGTCAAAAATTAAATTAATTGGGTTGAACATTGCAAAAGAGAATGAGAAAGAGTTGGAGGACGACGTTTACTTGCGAATGAGACGCTGAAAAATTGCAAATATACATAATACTAAAAGAGATCTTTGGTTATAAATTTCAAGAATTCCCGTCAAAAAAAAAAAAAAAAAAAAAAACGTTACTGTTATGGAGCAACTAGAAATTATATACTACATCTTTCAAATTATATCCTGCTGAACGTGCATCTTATTATATGTAAAATAATTGTGATATGAGCTGACATTATTCTATTATTCGTTAGTCTGAGTATTAGTTGTATTCCTGTTGTATCTCCCATGATAGTAATAAGGCATTATGAATTTAACGCATGAATTTATAGAACAATGCTTTTATTTTTTATTTTTTACACGGAAGGATATGAACTAGTAAGGTTTTCTTTTGATGCTTTGATTCATTTTCTGTTAACTGATTTAATAGATGTGACTTTTTTCGTTTTTAACACGCGCTACTGATTCAAAACGCTTCTATCAAATATTTTATTTTGGGAAAAAGAAAGAAGACACACGGTGCTAAATCAGGAAAATATGGAGGATGTTCCAGCGTTGCTGCTCCTTTTGCGACCCGAAAACTGCTCCACGGAGAGTGCTGTATGCGCAGGAGCTTCTCTCACAAAATTTTCCAAACAATGTTTTCGTCAATAGTGTAAATTCAGATATCATCCCGACACTCAGTCAACGGTCCACTCGAACAATTTGACTGAATTTTTCCACATTTCCGCCATTTTTTGAAGGCGCTGGCCTCCCCACAGCGTTGAAACTGTCTAAATTCTGTCGTGATGTAGCTAACAATAAGTTCTTGATAAAGGGTCGTCTTCCACTTCCTCACTACTTTCAGCGAATCAATTGTGTCACTCAAGCACTCGTATAAAAGACATCAGTCTTCCCCGTAAACCTGAGCAAGTATTTGTAAGCACTCCATTGGTGTTTCTGTTCAATTTCACTAAAAATTTAAAAAAACCGCACGTTGAGCAACTTTCGAATTCAACGTTTTTCCGCATTGTGAAATACAAGGGAACTTAACCACAGTTGACAGACTAATGTGTATTCGAAAGCGTGTCAGCTATACAGGTTCAAACACGTCCAAGATAATTTACTACTACCTCTTTTTCCACTTCCCGTTGCTTTTAACGAAATCTACAAAGCCATTTCCGTCTTTTTATTGAGCATGCTGCATCTACAGTAAAGGTTTAAGGAATTAGTACATACAACGCGCCATTTATCACGAGTGCTTTATGACTTGATATCATGATACACATTTTAGAAATGTTGTCAGAAGAGCATTTGTAAAACATGACAGAAATACAATGCATTTATACTCTGCAGATCGACACATTTTACCGACCAGCGTTTTAAGCCCTAACAATATTATGTGCAGCATCAGTTTAACGAGAAGTAAATTAATTTCCAATGTTTCATATGCATCTCCAAAAGTAAATATATAGGAACATATTTTTCATATTACCGGTAACAAATGATTGCGATATTCCTTTCCTACTAGTTAGACATCCGTAATCCAAGGTTAACTGTCCTTATGAATTACTTGCACATTAATTTCACTTTGCAAATATTTGGAAGTCATTTTAATTAAGCTGGTAATAAGAAAGCGGATTCAAACATTTACTCTATATAAGGTAAATGGAATTTATTTTAAACTTTTATACCCAACTATAAATGACTTCCGTTGTAAATGAAATTCTGAAACGGGGAGTACTAATGCTGTGCTCATTGTTCAACAAGATTAAACTTAGAAATATTCTAGTCGTTTCCAAATAAAGTTATTTTCTACCTGAGAAGAATGTGCGTTCAGGCAACAGAATTACATTTTGTTAATTTCGTTTTCCTAATCAAAGCTTCAGCTAAATAAAGAATGACTCATGCATTACATATTTGCATTTCTCATTCCTACTTTGGAAGCAGCAATTAAATTTTCAATTTAATCTTACCAGTGTTTCATAGTAGATGCCTAGTCATTAATTTATTTATACTAGAGTTCGCCCAGCGGTCGAACTTCGTCTGTAAAAAAATGAATTTTTCAAGTTAGCATCGAACGTTTAAACAACGTTCAGACACGTTAGTTTTTATGTTTGACAACAGTTATTTTTTTTTTTAGTTTTTTTAAATTTGCAATAATCTCTCCTCAGTGCGAGTTATTAACCACTGAGTTAGTTATTTGATTGAATGCATTTGTAGCACATATACATAACTTTTATCTTTCTGCACTGCTTCACTTATAAAGATAGTAATAGAAATAAAAACAGTTATGACATCCTATTATTATTGAATAAACTAGGAATACAAACTATCACTTTCAATTTAATTAATTGCTGGTCTGTTCGGGTATACTTGACACGAAATGCTTTTTAGCAGTTTATAAAAATGTATTTTACCGAGAAAATTGCTCTACATTTCACGAGTTTGTAAAATTATGGGTATTCTATTATTTCTCAAAAAAAGGATTTTGTTTTATTTAAATATTTTCTATGTGTTATAAAAATTTGTTTCAGTGCAACGTTCGAGTCATATTGACCTAATCATATTTTTTCCTTCCCTCTACCTCAAAAGTGAACCGGTGGGTTACTAATTCAGCCCGAAGTAGAGTAAAACCTGTTTTTGGGCGGTCCTTTTTTATGCGATTTTGTTTTTGTGCGATTGGTTTTGTGCGATTTTATTTTCGTGCGATTTATTTTTATTCGGTATATGAACCTTAGCGGCGTTAGCACCAGTTTAATGTTTCCTATCAGTGTACATATACATATTTAAAAATGACAACTAATTATAATTTTTATTTATACAGTAAGCACATGGTAAGTGCCCATGTGATTACTGTATAAATAAAAATTATAGGAGTAGGCTTTGATAATTTCGGCGAAAATGACCTTGACGAGATGATTGAGGACCAAACTATCGATGATAGTGACATTATTAATAGTTTGATAGATTATGAAAATGGACAAGAAGAACCGGAATCTATTACAGCAGATAAAATATATGCAGGGATCCAGATTTCTAAAAAAATTGCATTTTCTTAAAATAGATACCAATGCGGAAAGACGCTTAAAATTCCAAAAAAGAACTGAGATCATGCATGTCTCACTATCGTGATGTTTACAAGCAATTGACCAGTCGACCGTCGTGACAAAAACTGATCACTGACTTCATGGTACCAAAGAAGAAATCAATTGAAATCCGATCTTCAAGCGACGAAAGCGATTATCAACCAATTCGTCACAAGAAGATGCGCGTTTTGGATTACGACGAGTAGGAGCAAACTATTTAATGTATAATTTGAAAACTTCTTCATGTATATGTGCAATGAAGAATTAAATATTTTTACAATTTATTTAGGTCTAATTTAATTATTTAATTTAATTGAAAGCATTATCTCATCTATTTCATAAATCATTGATGTATTTTCTAAGTCCGACTTTTTTACGCGGTCGCTAACTAAAATATCAAAGTATGGCATAAAAATTTGGACATTATGCGAGAGTAAATTTTGCAGCGAGGCTTATGTTTTGAAGGCTCAGATTTACACAGAGAAAGAAGTAGATTCAAAGCCAGAAAAAAACCCAAGAATGAGAGTTGTAAATGATTTGACATAGGAGCTGAGAGGACATAACGCCACCTGTGATAACTTCGTCATTCCTACAATTTTGGACAACTGTTCCTAAAACGAAACCTTACTATGCTTGAAGCTATGAGAAAAAACAAACCAGAACTTCCTGAGTTGATGACGAATAAAGAAGTTCACAGTGCACATTTTTTCTTTACAAATGATACAAATATTGTAAACTACTAGTATGTTCCAATAAAGAACAATAATGTTATTCTTATGAGTACAATGCATCATGCTAAATAAATTAGTAATAGGCCACACAAAAAAAAAAAAAAAAAAAATTGAGATTATAATGCCAGTAAAAGCACTGTAGATACTTTGGATCAACTTATAAATACTTATACTTGCAAAAGAAAAACAAATTGATGGCCCATGATTATTTTCTAAAGCATAATGGATTGCTCTGAGTACAACGCATTTGTTTTGTGGACATCTGTAAATAGCAAATGAAATGAGAACAAACTCACAAAAAAAGGCTCTTTTTGCAGGAACTGGGTTAAGAGCTAGTTTTATCATTCATTCAAGCAACGCAACATCTCCCAAGAAATGAAGAATCACGCAATATAGTGGAAAACATATAAGGGAAAAAAAAAGACTCATCATCAATGTCAAACTCTAATTTACAATTGAGCAATAAGCGTGCTCGGTTGCAAGTTCTGCCCATCGAATAATGATAACAAAACAAACAAATTGTCCCAGCATTTCAAGAAACACATCTGCAAAGCACATGTTTCCTATAATTGCCCAAACTAATAAAAATGTAATCTTTTAAAATAGTTTCATTCTTTTATAAATTAAACGCCATCTATTTACTACGCTCAATATAGTATACTCATTATACTACATCAGCGTACTCACAGATAGTGCACCACTGCGTCACGTATATTGCAATCAAATTAATGAATATTCTCTGTTTTTTACTCTCTAGAATTTTCTTTTCTAAAGACTTTGTAGTTTCGTGTTTTTAAGTCTATAATTTTACACTAGACTCAGGATAAATGATTTACAGGAGATTCTCACGTATTTCCGGGCTTCAATTTTTTACAACGCGGTCCGTGGTAATTTTTTATTAGGCTGAGTGATGCTCAGATATCTGCGGGTCGAGAACCACTGAACTAGAGGCATATTACTTTCATAAACTGCTGAAAGAATGTTTCAATTTTAAAACTAATCCCAAAAATTAAGAATTTTTCAAAAAATGTACCTGTCTAGTTGAAATTAAGCCGTCTAACAACAAAAAATATTTTTATGTTTGCGCTACAAAAAAATTAGGGTCAGTTGGGGTAATTGTAAACGCTTTTTCAATGTTTTAAATTTTGACCCTTCCCTTCCTCTTGAATAAGTTTAGAGATAAAATTGTGAGCATTGTCGCAACTACTGTACTTCTTGTGAGTAAATGTGTGCAAAAATTTTGAGTTTATGACTATTTGTTAGCGAATAAGCTCGTGTTTACAATTACCCCAGAGATCTGGGGTAATTGTAAACAGTGATTTATTTTCGAATAAGGTTGATGCAAATGGAAAATTGTTTCATACACAGTCTGCTTGAAGGCTTAAGAAGTTCCGGAGCAAAGGTTCTCAATCTACGGCCAACAGGCCGCATGTGGTCCGCTGATGTTATGAATCAGATCATATCATTTAACGAAAAATATCTTGCAAAAAATCAAGTAATGCGACAAATTTATGTAAAATTTGTCCCGCAGTGTATCAGTCGGTTAATCTTGGATCCCACAGAACACCGAAAGTGAAGCACAACTTGCCGTGGTCAACGCTTGGGAGGGTGACCACCTCCCGCGACTGATTCCTCAGAGACCAAGTGCGCTTAAGGGAGCTGTGCACGTAAAATACGTCGTCGCTTCAAATGTCAACCAAGTTAGAATAATTTGAGGGACCAACCTAGGTGACGATCTCTCATCTGGGAGTTGGTTCAAAATCATTAAGCCCCTCTGAGCCATTTGTACTTCATTCTAGCGGAGCAGCTCATTAATAATCAGTAGGAGTATCTTTAATTCATGGTCGCCCTGCAAGGGGGGCTTGGATTTCCAAGTGGCATTAGCAGAAACAACAATTATATAAAATAGACACAAAAGTGTATTATCCATCAAAATATAATACTTATTGTTCCCAAAATATTGGAAATAGGATAAATTTAAGCGTTTACAATTACCCCAGAGTACGAAATATATGGGGTAATTGTAAACACCTAACTTGCACATGAAAAATAACAGGGAAGATTAAATTCATAACTAAATGTTTTTAGCACATTCCATATGACAAATAAAAATGGTTGAAACCGCTTACATTGCTTTTGTAGATGAGCTGGAGAGAAAAATGTTAGATCACTAAATTTTGTCAAACAACTTTTTTCACTGTGCCATTTTCAAACAATAGTGACGCCTGCACAGTTGTTTCGAAACTTATGAAACTGTTTCAATGTCTTCCCTATGCTGCCAGGTTATCATTCACAAGCAGATAAGTTTTCAAAACCACCACAAGTGTAGTTATGAAGCTTGTTTACAATTACCCCTTGTTTACAATTACCCCAACTGACCCTACATCATTCTTCTTAAAAATATTTTATGTATTTTAAAAGTAATAAGTCAAAAATTAAGTCAAGAAAAGTGAATGTAGATTATAAAATCTCTTAAAATTTAGTTTTAGAAAGCCTTCTCGCTGTTGAGTCATTCCATTTCAAATCAGGCAGGCAGGTCTGAAAATTGTCACATGACCCTCACAGATTTTTTTGAAAAAATTACAGTAATTACAACTAAGGTACATATAAAATATCCCGAAAGGATTTCACACAAAAAAAATTATTTCTCTAGTTACAGATGTTTAAAATTTGGGACAAAGTTGGCCGTTTTCAGAAAATCAGCAAAACACTCACTTTTAAAATGGCCACTGTTTCAAAAGTTTTTAACCTATTCGAATGATTTTTTTTCTATAAATAATGAAGGGATCGTATTTTATTTAGACACTAATTTAAAAAAATTAGTTGGCTTCATTGATAAAGAAAAAAAAAGTGTTTCTGAAGTGAAAAAATAGTGTTTGTTCCGACTTCATGATTTTTTTTCCTTATGAAAGAAATTTATTTTTGACAAAACAGAGGTGGCGATCTAAAGTGCTGTTATGGAAGTTTTGTATCAAATTTTATTGTAAGCATGAGATGCATATCCTCTCAGAATTTGAATTTTGAAATTTGAAAATGTTCAAAAAATACCATTTTTTAAGTGTGATTACTCAAAAAAGCCATTTTTTCAAAATCTGAAAATCTGCTCATTTATTGCCCTTAAAGTGCTTAATGAGCTGCTATCAATTATATTGTGTTTTTTTGCCCCAGATATTTTATATGATTTTTCAAAAATGGCCTTTTGTGCGTTTCTCAAAAAAGCCAGAAATTCAAACTCGTTCTTATTTAATCACTTTAATATAATATTTAATCAATATTTATTAAGAAATATACTGTATTCTTTCACAATTACTACAAATAAATTGTACTTAACCTTCTTAGAACTTAAATAGCTCCTAGCGCAAAGCGTAGCTACTGTGATTTAATGCATGTTATTCTGTTCAATCCAATTACTAGTTTCAAACTCACACGCTTTATATTAAATACCAAGGAACAGCAAATGTAAAATTTATTGTAGGAATACAATCAAAACATTACTGGCTATCCTACAATACTGCTAAATAGTAAAAATTCCTAAAATAGTAATGCTTGTTACATGGGACGTACGAGCAAACAAGAAGTGGAAAACAGTTAGAAAACTAACAGCCTCTTAAACAAATATAACTCAATGCATGATTTCTAAATAGGAAAATTTATTGAAAGAGTGAATGAGAATTATTGAATGTGGCAAATTAATAATGTATCACCGATGGTTTAGGGACACTATCGAATAATTTGTACACAGGTAATCTAGAACAAATATTTCAATAGCCAGAATATAATACCACAAGAAATATAACACCATATGAACCCTCCTAGTCTTTGCCTTTTTTTGGTAATAACGAGTAGAAGATGATTCAAGAACTTGATTCTACTTATTTTGCTTTAAGTACATAATTTCATATGCGTTTAAAACTATCTATATCAGTGCTGTAACATATTTGATGTGAAGTGTGCGAGTTTAAAACTAGTAATTGGATTGAACAGAATAACATGCATTAAATCACAGTAGCTACGCTTTGCGTTAGGAACTATTTAAAATCTAAGAAGGTTAAGTACAATTTATCTGTAGTAATTGTGTAAAAATACAGAAAATTTCTTAATAAATATTGATTAAATATTATATTAAAGTGATTATATAAGAACGAGTTTGAATTTCTGGCTTTTTTGAGAAACGCACAAAAGGCCATTTTTGAAAAATCATATAAAATATCTGGGGCAAAAATACACAATATAATTGATAGCTGCTCATTAAGCACTTTAAGGGCGACAAATGAGCAGATTTTCAGATTTTTAAAAAATGGCTTTTTTGAGTAATCACACTTCAAAAATCGTAATTTTTGAACATTTTCAAATTTCAAAATTTAAATTCTGAAAGGATATGCATCTCAGGCTTACAATAAACTTCGATACAAAACTTCCATAACAGCACTTTAGATCGCCATCTCTGTTTTGTCAAAAATAAATTTCTTTCATAAAGAAAAAAAATCATGAAGTCGGAACAAACACTATTTTTTCACTTCAGAAACACTTTTTTTTCTTTATCAATGAAGCCAACTAAATTTTTAAAATTAGTGTCTAAATAAAATACCATCCCTTCATTATTTATAGAAAAAAAATCATTTTAATCGGTTAAAAACGTTTGAAACAGTGGCCATTTTAAAAGTGAGTGTTTTGCTGATTTTCTGAAAACGGCCAACTTCGTCCCAAATTTTAAACGTCTGTAACTATAGAAATATTTTTTTTTTTTTTGCAAAATCCTTTTGGGATATTTTATATGTCCTTTAGTTGTAACTACTGTAATTTTTTTCAAAAACATCGGTGAGGGTCATGTGACACCCTGTGCCTGATCTGAAATAATATGGCTCTGTTGTAATTCGAGCCTTCAAGGTAAGAATTTCATTCTGAAGATGATGGGGGTAGATGATGATAACAACAGGGTCAAAGTTTTCAAATTAGACATTTTATGCTATTTAAGAAACATAGTTGAGACATTATTAAAACTCTTCAAAATAACGCATTACATTAGGGCGACATAACGTATAATTTCTTAAGGTTTCTTCTTTTTAAAATCTTTCGCTCTAGTTGCTCTTTACAGTTTTAAATAATAGTATTTAGACTGATTGAATGCTATAATATATTTAAATTGACGTCGTTTCATTTGTGTAGCTCATTTGCATACAAACGGAATATATTAAATGTAATATGCTGTTTAAAGACAAAGTAGATACATGAAGGAAAATAAACTTTCACCGTAACTTTTTTTCGTAATAAATTCAATTAAATTAAATTATCTAACTCAGAAACTCTTTTTTTTTGCGTAGCATGTAGGTATAAAAGTGACATGATATCCTTAGATTAAAAATTTTGAAGTATATAACTCTAATACTCGGATATTGCTCTGCTAATTAATTGATGGCGCTTGACAATATTATGACTACAAATTATCCATACTTTGTGTGCGTGTACTTTCTTTTTGCTGTAAAGAGTTTAATCGTGTGATTGTTTGACGAAGGAGGTAAAGTTTAAAGACTATCTTTATTGTTGAAAATATTTCAATATGATGAAATGCTAAAAACGAGCATGTGCATTGCATTGAATGTCCAAGAAGCGTTTTTTGACAATATAGTGATATTAATTAATCCACTGCATAATTTCGAGCAATTTGTAAGTTAATAAATATTGGAAAAGGTGTACATAAATTTATGAAAAAAATATGTGTTTCGTATTATAAGGATTTATTAGTCTTTTCGCACTATTAGCATTAAAATAATTTGCTGTTTGAAGTAAAGAAATACATTAAAAGTAAAGGTAATACTTTAGTAAATAAGATAAAAAGAAAGCCGCAACAGCAAAACAAATATTGATGAAGCAGTTATTTGTGTGATATTTATTAGGATTTTTTTAAAGATAAGGATAGGAAACAGCATTTCTGCATTCTGTTTTTCAAGAATCGCAGTCTTTCATTCCAACTGAAGCATGCAGTGGACTATTTTGGTAAAACAAAAAATTACATTATCGTATTTTCGTTTAGAAAAAAACCCATTACCTGTTCTGAAATAAATCCATTATGATTTTCCAAATTAAATTTCGATCAGTAGCTTAAAGTGCTTCCGCAATCATTGTTTTACTCCGCATTAAATAAAATGGTACCTCCCATTAAGGAAAGTTAAATTGTTAAAGCAATCATTTTCTTTTACGTTCCAGAAATTCCAAATAAAACGTAAATTGCTGGCATATGTCATATTTACGATGCTGGTCTGCAGGCATATTACAAATTAAAGGGAAAAAAATCAAAAACTAGGAACTTTGTTTCCAATGCTTCTTGTTTCTTTTTTGCATCAACATTACATATACTCTAAATAATTCCTTAATAAATCCAGTGCATATTATATCCATACTATACATTTTATTTCATTATAAAAGAGTGCTACAATAAATTTTCACTTTCTGATTAGTTGAAGTACTTTTAAGATATGTGGTTGAATGGTCGCAACGCTTTAATCTAAAATAAAGTCAGAACTACCTTGTACGAAGGAACGAATGAAGCATTCTTGTAAATAAATCTGCCTGACTAGCTTTTTCGAGTTCAATTTTAAAATCCATGTACTACGTTCAAGGGGAAATATAAAATAATTACTATTTTGATTGCAATCCTATACAATTGTTATTTCACATAACTAAATAATAGGTGAACTTTAATAAATGAATGAAAATTTACTAAAACAGATTCAATGTGTCTAACATTGAATTGGAATGTACAACGTATTTTTAAAAAATATGTCCTGAGAAATGACAATAACAGGAAATGTCTGTGACATGCACTCTTTCTAATCTTTTTCTTGTTTCAAATGTTTTTATTGCTGTCTTTTCCTTTGAATGAAAGATGAATTTGCTGTTTGATTATACTGCTTCAATGGACACTTTTGTTGTATAGAGAAACAATGTTGTACTGTTATCACGAGAAAACTTTGAGCGAATGTTTGTAGAGGATATAATTATCCTGTGATCTTAAATATTTAATCAGGAACTTCGCCTGCTCTTATTCGTCATTTTACTTTGTAGATACGCTTAGGTCTGCCAGTTGTATATTTTATAGCTTATAAACATAATTTCCAAAACGCAAGTTAAGTAACAAGTAAGTCTAATTTCATTGTTTTGGAAAATTAATGTAAAATCTAAACAATCGTTTTCTTTCCTTTTTTTTTTTTGCTTTTGAAACAGAGTGAGAATTTGTAAAAACAACATGTTTAGCCATTTGTTTGAAAAAATAACTAATTCAAAACAGTCAGATGCCGCAAAAGACTCTAACCCGGGTACTTTTTAACCGATTTTCCACGAAGGAGGTAGTCATCAGTTTAAAACCGTAGGGGAGACCGGGGAGAGTCCGGACAGGGGGGAGACTACGGACAGCCGGTTTTTCACCTAACACCTAATCTATAGGATTTCCCGCGAGAAAATAATTCTGTTATGTTGGTAGTATTCTGCTATTATTGTCATGTGCAAATGGTTGCCCGTCAAGTCAAAATACGACAGTGAAGTGAAAAAAAGTGCTTTGGCATAGTCTGATCTAAAATTTTGCGGTAAGTAGCTAAGCGTTCATTAAGTAAATTGGCAGGTTATGTTTTTTCTTCGTATTTATAATGAAAGTAGGGTATTTAAGCTATTATTTATATGTGTTTAAACTGGCGTCACGTACACACTGCTTGTGTCAGATCACATTTTCCTCAAGAATATTGCTTGGGGAGACTCAGGACATTTGTCCCGAGTCTCCAATTGTATTCTGTTTCTACGTTTCACGTATGCTGAATTCAAGAAAGAAAGGGAACAGGAGCTAGCACCCAAGCCCGAAACGCACACTGACTTTCAAAAAAAAAAAAAAAGCAATAGTTAAAAAAAAGAGACCCAACTGTGACACGACAAGCTCGGATAGCGACATCGACATGCCCTCTGCATTATCTCATCTTGACATTTCGGAATATTCAAGAGACGAAGAATATGAAAAGGAAAGTACCAATTCTAAAAATCGTATTGGAATATGTCGCAGTGAAATATGACGGTAACGTCTTCCCGGGATGACTGTAATATGTTATATGACGAACTGGAGGTTAAAGCTATGATAAAAAAAGGTTTATTGTGTAAGTGGCCGGTTCGTGATGACAATATTATTCGTGAAGGGTCCTCAGTTTTAGGGCACCTTGAACCTCATCAACAATTCAGCAAAACTCGTCAAATTTTCACCGTACCCGATTTATGTAAACATATTTCTTGAATTGCTCATTGTTTCTTAAAAGTTTCTTATTAAACATTTCATTCTTGGATTATTGGTCATATTCTTTTATTGTATATACCCAGCTTTCATTGTTTATCTAGAAGTAACTTGAGTGTCAACAATCTTGAAACACTGATCTCTACTTTCCCATGTGCCCTGAGTCTGACCTCGGACACTTTCCCTCTTTGCACTAAAATCCATACTGTCCCTATACAAGGCGCCCTAGATAATTTAAAATAATAAAATATCCCATAAAGCTGAATCTTCATGTCACAAGAAAACGCTTTTTGAAGATTTGTAGCTGTATTGGGAACTTAGAAAAAAAAAATCGTGAAGAAAACTTGTCCGGACTCTCCCCGTTCTCCCCTATGTTTTTTGTTTGTTTGTTCATCGATAACTTCACACTGGATGAACTGATTTTGAAATTATTTTTTAATCGATGGAAGGTAGTCTGCCATAGGCATTGTACCTCCGTTTGATCACATTTGATAATTAGAAAAAAAGAAGTTTTGGGCATAAATGTAGTGATTTTGTTTTTTCTTTATTCATAACTTGTGACTAAATGAACCGATTTCGATGGGCTTTTTTTAAACGTTAAAGGGTCGTCTAACTCAAATATCACACATCGATTTGACTACATTTCTTCTGTACAAAGAACGCTATAGTTGAAAAATAAGTATTTTACTTTTAATTGAAAAGGCTTGGCTTGATATTTCTTTGTTTGGAAAATTATTAATAAATATAATATTAAACTCATAGTTAAAACGAGCTTGCTGCCATTAAACAGTAATATTAAAAGCAATTATAATAACAGTTTGAGTGAATACTCACTTTGTTTATAAGTTAATCAGTTAGACCTTTAAAAATCAACTCTAAAACATAATTTATCCTAAAAATAATTAGTTTTGAGTGCCAGTCAAAGAAGGTGTGCCCTTTCTTTTTCCTTATATACATATATAAAGGTGTATTTATATGAAAAATGTATCTACACTAAAAAGAGTTTAAGAATATGTTTTGAGTGAAAAAATAGAGCATACTTCAATTTAAAAAACTGCATTGAAAAGTTAAAAAAAAATCCCTCTTTAAAGAACATCTATACGACTTTTGAACCTAGGTTTAGAAGTCGGTGCAAAATTATGCTAAATAAAATATTTTGTATTCATGAATCAATTGCAAATATAAATGGCCCTGAGGTTGTAACAGTTCGAATATGAGGTAACACGTGGTGTAATGGTAGTTAGACAGTCATAATTTTGGGCTGACTTTTGAAACTTTGTTTAAAAGTCGCATCAATGTTGTTTAAATAATGAATTCATTTTTACTTTTTAGGGCAAGTCGGTCAATTTGAAGTCTGCTCTATCCCCCCCCCCCCAAAAAAAAAAGAAAAAAGAAATGTCGTAGACTGTTGTAGAATCTAAAGCACGTTTAGTTATGTGTTAAAAAAATATCAATAATTGACCTATTTCTCTTCTTTAAATTAAAAAGATGCATTAAGAATTATGTGCAGTTAAATAAAAGAGAGAGAGATGTGGGGGAGCATTGTTTATATTACTTAGTTAAATTTTCAGTACACTTAACCAAATATATTCCAGTTAAATGCGCGTATTTGATCAACGTCACTCTCAGAAAAATTTGTCTTGTTTACCGTTAATAATAATTTAACTTTGTGCAAGTAAGCTGTAATAAAAATATAATTTCACGTTAATTTAAAGCACAAATGAGCGTTAAAATGCAGACATATGTTTCGGGATTGCTTGGAATCCCTTTTTCAATGCGACAGGGAGCTTCTAGATGCAAAGCATCCAAATGAAGCATGCTTTCTTTGGATGTTTCATATGTCTGCATTTTAATGCTCATTTGTGCTTTAAATTAACGTGAAATTATATTTTTATTACAGCTTGTTTACCGTGTTTACTTTAAGTAATCTAATCTACGAAATTAGTTTACGATTAATGTTCCTCCTGATCCCATTGCGTCATTTTAACTTCACTCATGCAAATGATTTTGAGCTACACTACCAATAGTTAAGAATATATTACTTTCAGAAATTTATTGTACTAAACGGTTATAAAAAGGCCAAAAAGATCTCTTACCTTATTGTTAAATAGATCTATATATAACTACTATGAGTTATTCAATGGGCGAATGCGCAATGCTAAGAATTTAACCAAATCCTGATGGACGAATACTTTCTTTTATTATGTTTAGCTGTCTATCTAACGGTTATCTCACACCATAGGATGGACGCTTATTGTACTGTGGAATGCTTAAGTACGACAGTTGAGTGGTAATTTAAGACTTCCCTAGAGTGTCATTGCTATCAGCATTCCAGAAGAAATATAGAGTTGCAATGGTGTAGCGTTTACCGGTCAGTAGAAGCCTCATTCACAAGAATACACTCATTCGCAGAGTAAACCAGAATCGTGAAATTATGAAGAATTTTACTTTCGTATATTTTTAGCTTCGTTTTCTAAAGAATCCCTTTAATCGTAGAAATACTTAGCATCAGTATAACAAAAACTTCATACGGGATGAAACGTAACTTCTAGTGGGATGTTTGTAGTTGAAGAGACGGAGAACGCATTTGGGGATGAGATACAATGGGATAATACATTTTCTTAAGTTACCAGTTAGGATTTCCCAAAATTTTACAGGTAATTTAATACATGTGAACAAAACAGTATAGGTCTGAAAAGATTTAAACCTGTGATTATTCATCATATGCTTAAATTCTTCTTTTTATTATGGTTTAATATCAGAGTTAGTTTTGACATAAGTAAAATTTTGGTAAATGTTACGTTTTTTTTCATTCGTCTCTTTAATATGAGAACAGATAAACTTCTCAAAAGGAATAAATATTTCCATTCATCCCAATGCTAGAAGATTAGACATAAAATGTAAAAATAATATGTAAAGGCATAAAATTATAATAATAACAAATAATAGGGTACCACAAAAATTTATTATACATTTGAATCTCATCTTCGAAGCATTTAATAGAAAAGTTACTTTTATTGATTTGTAGGCCTATGTTATGCATAAATAAATCTTTCCACTCCAATTTATGTTATGCTACATTTGAAAATTGGAGAACCTAAGACTAAATTATGATCCAGTTTCGTTGCCGAATTAACTTAATTGAGTTGGGCCAAGTCACGCTTCCCATTGCTTTCTCAGGCATTAAGGAGTGAATATACATCACTTCTCTTATAATATGGTAAGTAAAATGTCTATTATTAAAAGAAAAATCATCCACAAATATTGGCGCTTACACTGTTAAAAAAACAGCGTAAGAATTATGGTTTTGAGCTGGCAGCTGTGTTGGGCAACACCATAAAAGTAAATTCGTAGTCGCAACGGTTTATTACCGTCCGAGAAAAACTTTTACATTTTTTTTCTCGGACAGTAAAAAAGCGTTGTGACTACGGATTTAGTTCGTAACTTTTACGTTTTTGCACAACCAATTCAGCTGCCAGTTTAAAACCGTTAATTTCACGGGATTTTTTTACAGTGTAAATACCTAAAAAAATTCATACTTTATACAACAGAAATCAGTTATCTTAAGGAGAAAAGAGCTTGCAAAATAAGTAAACCTGAATTAAAATAATAAACGGACGGGTAAAACATTCATGTTCTTTTAGAACATGGTCCTGGTTCATATGAGTACTTGAGACGGCCTTAAAAGACAGGGAATTGTGGTGTTATTAACCATGAAATCATAGTGGATTTCATGTCTTTTCTTACTTATTTCACTAATTTTTATAGAGAGCTTTCTCTCCACAAAGCTAAAAAAAGATATTTGGTGAAAATTATAATTGATTAACAGTGAAAGTTGATTATTAACAGCACACAATCCAAGTAAACTGTTTTCTGAAATTTTCAATAATACTAACAATTGTGACATACTGCCAGAAATGTAACACTAATTTAGCAAGATTATTTGTTATACGCATTTAAATATTCAAGTCCATTATATTTTTTAAGAACTAAAGTCATAAAATAGCGTTATGCTTCAATTGCAGTACGATTCATATGTTTGAAAATGCCTAACGTATATCTCTATAAATGATGTCAAATTAACAAGAATTCCAAAGGAAGATTATCGTACCCAATATATAGGGTAAAGTCACCTAATATGACAGTACCTCTTATTATAGGGTACCTACATGTTTCATTTCTAGGCAACTAATACTTACCAGCAAGTGTCATAATTTATTTTTTGTGCGCAACTATGCTATTTTATGATCGGAAACAGTTAGCAAGAAATAGTTTCTAGTGGATTGCTTTTTTTGGTTTGTATCTGCGGTCTGAAAATTTTTTTGTACGCTACAGAAATACGGTCTTTGTTGGAAACTAATATCTTCAATATAATCAACTAATATCTTTGTTGGAAATTGAGACTTTGACTTCATAAATGTTTCAATTATCCCATTTTAATCGTAAGTACATGTTCTAAATGTTTTAAATCTTAATGGTGTTTTCTGTATGGGCAAAATCAAACGCTACCGTAAATATGGCAACTTTCTTCTATACACAAATCATAGTTTCCTTCCTAAAACTTTTGACTTTGATGCTTATATCAAGAAAAGTGACAAGCACTTTTCTCCTTTACATAACCAGTAGCAAAGGTTCGTTTGTTTACTAAGCAAATAAGTTTACAGGTTTTTGTTTTTCTTACTCTAAGAGTATACTATTTCAATTATTTTAAAAAATAATAGGTTTTACAAAAAGGTTCTATTATGTAATCATTATAAGGCCACCATTTTCCGTTTATATTAAAATAAAATTGCAAATTCAGGATTTTTTTTCATTTGTGCCCTGTTAGTTGCATCGTTTATAAGCGTATTATTTTACTCTTTAAGCGTGTTCCTCTTTAGCCACTCCTTGCGAATCGATCAAAAAATACAATGTCATTATTGAAATAAAGTCCTTATAATATCCCTAACCAATGCGCAACGCAGAAGCAAACCACCTTTTTTTCAGCGCAATGTAGCGTAAAAACTTTTTAGAAGTTGGATTAATTACTGATTGTGGTGGTGATCTCCAAGGTGATCACTATAAAAGTGAACATAGCTGTATAAGCAATGATAAATATTGTGTTCATGACATAAATTCAATCTTAAGCGTAAAAGCGATATATGTTTGCGAATCTCAGATAGGTGCCTGAGAAAGCTGGTTACAATATTGCCTTGTTTTATTGTCTCTACCTCTGCCATTGATTGCTTCCTTATTTCTTCAAGAAGACGTTTATTGCTTCGTAGAATATATGGGTAGAAACGTTGAGGTGTCATTTGAGATGTCCCAAGTGCATCGTTTCTATCTTCTTTCATAACACTTGCATACAACAGCGAAAAATCGTTTTCACGCATGGATTTCAATCAAATTTCTGCTAAAGTAGAATTTTTTTTGGTACTATATTAACAGTTGTGTTATTTAATAGAAGTAGTTATTACCACACGGTCTAAATATTTCTGACTTGTTCGTAAGTTTTGTCAACTTGTATCATTACTATCAAAATTACTCGACGTTGCCCGATATAATAATATTATTTTACCATTTTTATTAAATTTAAAAACAAAATAATTTATCAAAAATCGAAAATAAAATATTTATTTTACTGCATTAAAAATAATATCAAGTAATAATAATAATAATAGTACAATTTTATTAAAAATCGAAGACGTCAAAAAAAAATCTGATAGAGATTAAAAAAAAAAAACTCAATGAGGCTTCGAACGGACAGCGATTACTTAAGAAACTAAGGCGTTAACGACTGGAGCAGCCGGGATACAGCGATATTACTTTATTTCGAAATTTAAAAACAAAAGCCTTTTTACAGCACTGTTATTTACTTAAAATTGGAAATAAAACTAATTCGAATTCTCAAATTGGACAACGTGCGTTAAAGTTCTGAGGAGATGATTGCTGTGCCAAATTTCATTCCAATCGGTCAATGAAATAGCTTTGTATAGTAAATAGACAAACCAGCATATCCTCCTTGATGTGTATGGAAAGAAACCCCAACTCATTTGCGGTAATTTTATGTGTCTTTTAAGTCAGGGAATAAAAGGGGATAAGGGAAAAGTTTAATTGTGCACAACCTTGAGTAAAAGTGTATTATTATTATTAGGATTTTTTTCCAAATATTTAGAAAGAGAAAGAAACGTGCAGTTAACATATGAAATAAAACATTTTTTCCTTAGTATTGTGCTGCTCATTCAATTTTAATCGCTCCTTTTTTTATTTTGAAGAGAAGTCGAAGAATTCAATACAAAAGTGAACTTTCACATTGTAGCATTATAAAAATGCCTAATTAGATCATTATTTTACATGAAAATCTTGTTTTACCGAAAGAGATGCATAATAATAACGCACACTACGCATAATTACGAATATAACAAAGACAAATTAGTGGTAGCATTACAAGTTTCTTCAACTATTCAATCACAGCTCGTCGTAAACAATGGGTACAAAATCAAATTAGGTGCGTCTTTTGTTACAATTAAAGTAACTGAATTGTAATATAATTTTAAATATATGTCGTTTTTGTAAGTAATACAATCGCTTAAATTTTCCCAGCAGTGCATGAATTTGTTTTAGTTTATAATATCGTACTCTATCACATATTGTCGCTTAACAATGTCAGACTTCCCCGTGTTTTATTTTTCTTAAAAATTATCAATATATTGTTTTAGAATCATCGAAAATTTGGAAACTCTAGAGGTACTGCTCTATAAGTCCTGTCTGAATTATTAGTCCTAAACTATTAAAAAAATAATATTTTATCATAGATCCATCCTTTCTGAAGGCCTGATCTAACACATTTAAATAAAATCCTTTCGATAGAAAGATTGGGTATCAAGGGCTTTGTGAACATGAAAGAATAAATTAATGTCCTCGTGACCAGATTGCATATTTATATGAAGGAAATACGTAGTTGCAATTATCATGGGACGTGCTTCCTAGATTAATTTCGTTTTTGCTGTTGCATTAAGAAGACGAATGACTCGTTTCCAATCGTACAGGGAATGGTTATGAGTTTATTTATTACTTGTCACATAATTCTAATAACGTAGGGAAAATGTTTTATGTTTATTATCAGCAAATAGTTACGAGATTGACTAAAATAATTTACGATCGCATGATAATAAATAATTTAAGAATATTTGTGAATATTGATTTGTTATTTCCAGTGTCAATGTATTTCATTTTTTAAGATAGTTTGTACATTTGTTTCAGAATGTTTTTCGGACAATAAGAAGATGAGCGGTTCATGTTTTTTTCCATCAAAGAATTTTACATATTGCATACCATATATATCAGTAGTAACAGTAAATTATTTTTATCATTAATACAAATTGATACGAGATCAAATTCTATTCTTCATGAAACAAAATCATACAATAACTTTATAACAGTTTCAGGGTATAATGGTATTTTCGAATGATAAATGTGCTTAAGTAATAAATTTACTGAAACGCCAAGAACATCAAGTGTTGAAAAGACCAATATTTTTAAACCTTGAAGGATAAACAAATATAATATATTGCTCTGTACAAACATTCTCTAATGTTTTCATTTTAATCTTACAACAGGCATGCTTTCTGTGCTACCAATTTCTACGCAATGAATTATTGCTTTGAATGAATAATGTGTAATGAATGGTTGTTTTGTGCATACTATAGTAGTATTATTTCTTTAACTGAAATCTGATATATTTCAAACAAGTCTTTATTGGGGTCCTATGCTTTAATAATAGTCCATTGCAGTATTTAAGAAAAAAAATTGTCAAATACATTGCTTCATTCATTTATTCCAAGCGAATTTGTCTTAAGTCTTCAAATATACATTTTAAAAAAATCTAGACTTTTTTAGAGTCTATTCTTGATGCGCAACTCATGACTCCAAAATTGCATATTTGGCTAAGACCAGAAGGATCTTCTGGTTTGTGCTTACAGTTTTTGCTTTCTAAAATGAGTAAGATATGTGGTTGTTGTGACACGTGCTCAAATAATTTGGTTTATCATATTCGAGACGCATAAAAGTAGCCAATCTTATTACGCTACATGCAGAGTAGCCTACGCAAGGCAGTTTCCCCATGCGCAGTCATTTTTGTGCATAGTAGCCAACGAATCAGCAAAGAGAGTACATATAGTTCTACCATCAACCAAAGCAATCTGCCTGGCAGAGTGCCAAGAATAAGCCATTCATGTTAAAGAGTAGAACTGCTGGTGTAAGGAATGTGCCTTTTTGCTTTCGTTCTAGCTCGTGTACTTGATTTCTTCAAACTGATGCTAATGCCAGTTTATAAATTTAGTTGCTTTCAACAAACATAAAAGCAAACATTCTGGTTTGCGTGATAAATAAATGCTATAGCAAAACGAACTTCCCTAAAACTCGAATGGATTTGTTATACTGTTGCGGTTGCGAAATTCCTGCATTAAAATTTGTCATTTTGTTTGAACAATTTAGTTCAAACAAAAATAGTTTGAACAAGTTCAATAAATAGTTTGACATAATACCCTTATACAGAAATTAAAGCAAGTACCTGTTGCACTTTTAACAAATCGAGTTGTTTTTTAGGTATTAATGTTTCATTTATTTCATTTTTATTTTGCGCACAACAACAAAATTTTTTCAAATTCAGTAATGTATTTTTAATTACAAGTATTTGTTACACTTATCAATATTTTCCCTTTCTCACACATTTCACATGCATATTTTCTGATTAGTATTGAAAATGTTTTGCAAAATGAATAACACATCTTATTTTTATTCTGGTTGAGTCCAATTCCATCTAAATAAAGAGATTGGCATAATTAAACAGTTCATTAATGTTTTGCAAGCATAATGCGTCAATTTATTACTTAATATTAAATTTTCATGTTATCACTAATGATATTAGGTTTCGTAATGGAATTTAAAATAGTTAATACAATATTTCTTAGAAGATGTGAGCAATCACGATTTTTTTCTTCTCCATCTATTGCAACCGGGATGTGATAATTATTTTTACCTGAGTAACTCTGATGAAAGAAATAAAATAAGAAAGCTAATTTTCTTGCGGATGCAGCTAACGAATCATCTTTTTTCCCGGTAAGCATTCTTTTCAAATAACAAGTCTTTCAAACTTCAATTTGTCTATGAAAACTGCACTGATGGAAGTTAATTACTATGTGACTCTCAATTTATCGAGTTCGTTTTCTTCCTTTTCTTTTGTTGTCGCTTTTCCCATTGTTGCTTCCCTCGTTATCAGTAACTTTGCAGTTGCTCCTCAAAGGCACATCTATGTAAGTAAAATACATTCAGCAAACTGACTAGGAAGAACAATAATGATTAGGAAATTATCTCACTCGTGTCAGGAAAGTATAGCTTTTCCCTAATTTAGTAATGATCTCCAAGTTGTAAATAGTTCATAAATGTTTTAAAATTATGAATTTAACTACGCATTTAATACACATAGTTTGAGCGACATACAAGACACAATTGAAAACAATGCTTTAAACAGCGACATTTCATAGTTTTACCTAATATAAATATCAGCTTAGTAAATGACGTAATTTTTCACTTTTATTTTTATGATTTCTCTGCATTTTGCTTCTTGTCCAGTGAATTCTTGCATTTACATTTTGTGCTCTAGAAACGTGTATGAGATTGAAATTTCATTATTTAGTTCTAAAAATTGTAACTTATTTTGTGTTCGTTTTTTTCTTCTTCTGTGTAACATATTAGTATAAAGTCCATAAACTGTTATTTAAGGAAAAATAATAGCTCGGTAACACATATATATTTCACGAATTGATATTGCCTTTATAATACTGTATCTTTTAAACATGTGATACGCAATAGCTAAAACCAAGCTTGAATAACACCAGGCAAACCGCCCGCCTTTGCTTAGCTGAATTACTGCTTTTTCCAGTTTTCCTTTCTCTACACAGATATATATTTAAATTTATCTCTTCATGCAATAACATCATCTTCGAAAAATATAGACATCAGCGGAAAAATAACCTTTAGTTTCTTTAAAAGTAGTTACACTCGTACTGATATAAACATAAGCTTTAATCTAAGGCAAAAAATTATCATTCTAAAAGTTCAAATAAACTATTTGTTATTTGTTGGTACATTTATACCATTTTTTACTTGTTGGTAAATTTTACTCCATGTTAGGCACACAGTAAAAATTTTCAAACTTTTTCTGGAGATGAGCTCTAGAAATTATGAGATTTATAAACTCACTGTTTTACATTTTTATGCTCTTAATGAAGTGGTTCTCGAAATAAGTTGCTTTATGAAATGTGTTTTAATAAGTCTTAGATTAAATTTCGCATAAACTAACAGTAAACTTTTTTGCTGCGAAAATATAGATAATTCATTTGGATTAACCAAATTTCAAACTCATTCACGTTTAGCCTTGAGCAAGTTGTATTGCAAAACTATTTATAATATCCGAGTTTGCAGTGATAAGCAGGAAAAATTTGAAATCTACCTGTTTCAAAGTTTCAAGAAGCCCTTAACCAAGAAAATTCATCATCTTATAGCACATTATTATTCATGGTATAAAAAAGGAACTCTTTAATTTTTTAACAAAAGCCCGTAAAATTTTAAAGCCACGTTTGAGCTTTATTTACATTTAATTTATTTGAGCATACAGTCGCTTTCCGTAGGTAAATAAATACGAGGGGTGATCAACATACATGTCAAAATATTTATAGACATAGACAAAAAATACAAAAGAGAATTAAGATGCGTACGTGTCTATCACTTTTCGACATAATCACCAAGTCTATGTAGATATTAATCAGAACGCAGAACCAACTTCTTTAACCCGTCTTGGTAGAAATCAGGTCCCTGTATATTGAGCCAGGTCTCGGCGGATATTTTTATATCACTGTCTGAAGAGAACCATGTGCTGGATACGGGCGCCTTCAATCTCGGAAACATGAAATAGTCACTGGGTGCCAAATCTGGGCTGCATGGGAGGTGTCTCCAGATTTCCCACCTGAACCGTCGCAACTATTCCAGCGTCGCTTTAGCAGTATGGGGCCTTGTATTGTCATGAAGGAGGAGGAGACTTTTACTCAACATGTCAGACTGTCACTCTGTCAGATGTGGACACATTCTTTGCCCATAAAAATCGAATCACGGCTCGCACTTCCACACGAGACCAATTTTCTAAGTGCCATTTCAATCGTCCTGAACCGTCTGGAACTTTCACTATTTACCTGCACACCAGCTGTATGACAAATAACACTATCTGTCTCCACTCTGCGGAAGCAAAATTTCCCCACAATATGTAGTTTTTAAATGGTGCCTGTCTTTGTAACTTGTTTTTCTGATCATCCCTCGTAGTTTCCATTTTAAGAGCTAGATTGGGAATTTTTTAAACTACGCATTATATAAACATTTATAAACAATATTTCTGAAGTCAGCAAAAAAGCTACGATATTAAACTAAAAATTCCAATACAAAAAGCAGAGACGTGTTTCGGAATTACCTGAATCTATTTTTTGAATGAAAGAAAGAAGAGATTAAGGGAAGCAAGGGAATCAAATACAAGTCCCACCAAAAAAGAATAAACCCGCGAAAAGAAGAAAATTCAAACAGGTGTCACCATCTACCAACGATGCAATAAGTAAACATGAAGTAAAGAAATAAAAGAAAGCCAAGCCTGTGAAAAGTAAGGAACATCCGTTCCTATAGATCATTAACTAAATTATAACTATTCCTTAGAAAATGAAAAGCCTCAAAAACATTGAGATCTTACGGGAATGACTTTTGTATTATGCTACTAGAAAAAAAATCGAAAATATGGTTGGAATTCCACCAATGTTAAGACAATACTTAATTTCTCTAATTGTTGTTCCTGCACATACTTCTAGTTTATTATTAGGTATATATAAAAATATAACGGGATTTTTTTTCGAAAATATCGTTCATATTAGTTATATGAAATATTAATTGTATCAAAAATTGCTAAGTTGATTATTTTCACAAACGTAAAACACGTTTTTTAGCATTCAGTTCAAAAACACTTTATTAAACAGGAAATTAATATTCACCTTTTGTACTCTCATTTTCATTCTAATGTCTGCCGATAATTGCATTTACCAGAATTTTTTTTGTCATCCCGATAAATCGTTCGTCTTTGTCCTTCGTGGCTATCACTTCATAAACCAACTCCTTATCAGCCATGAGTTAATATAGTGGAATTGAACCACGTACACACATTGAAGAACAAATTCTTTGCCCATATTTCAATTAATTACTAGACCGTATTTTTTTACGTTTCTTTTTTATTCCGTTCTTCTTATGAATCTAATAAAAGGACTACGTTATCATCTCTTTTTCAGATCAATCTTCGTTGATAAATTCAGTAATCAATTACCCATCTCAGTAAATTAAATTCCTTATCTTTTCGTTTTATAAAACTGAAGTTTTTTCAATGACAATCTTTCCTTTTCAGCGGTATATTTAAGGTATTTATTTTGATATATAAGACGACTGTAATATTTCGACTTCCGTTTTTTACTAATCTGAACAGATTTCAGACGGAAGTTTACATAAAAGAAAAGTATATAAATATTAATCATAATCTAATACATTTAAAAATTTTTTCATCTCAGTTAATTTTACCAAAGAATTAGTTATTATTCTAGTCTGATTTCTCTGCTATTAAACATCAAGTCTTAATATATAAGCATAGGCTATAACAGAAAAGAATGGAAGAGAAACGAAAAATATTTTTAAAACTAATCATAGAGGAGCTTCAGGAATTATGGATACCATTTTATTTTGTAAATTTTGTTAACCACTATATTACTGTTTTGAAAAATCAGCCTCAAAACTAATACAAACTTTGAATAGCTGTGACTATTTATGTTTCGTCCCGCACAATATTTTCCCTCTACTTTTTGTCACTTATATATTATTCATGAATATTTCATTATTTCAGGCAATGCATAAACTTATCTGCAATAAAGAACAACAACAGCAACAAAAAAAAATCTTAACGTACTTTAAGATAATTTTGAATAAATCATACATGTTGACATTAAAACGAATTTTTAATGTCAACATGTATTTTTTTTTCCCCTATTTTTAATCTAGGAAATATTCGTACCTACCAAATGTTTTAAAAATGCTATAATCATTACATTCTAGAATCTTTTGAACTACTTTGAATAATAGGTTTTATAAGACGTTAAATGTACTTCTTCGAGCTATCTTACTTGCTTTCGAAACGGAATGAGTAGCTTAAAGAAAAACAGAGCATAAGAACAAGAATGAAAGAGCATTTCCTTTAAGAAACGTGAGTAATTTCACAGATGATTTGGTATATAATCCAATCTCTAGCACATCAGTCACTTTTTCGCCTGTATAACGGTAATGAGATGGATCTTTCTTCATAAAACATGCAGAGTGAGAAGGTGGATCGAAGAAGTTATCCCGGTAGAAGCAAACAAAAAAGCTCGATGCGCTATTTTTCAGACAGAGGTATTTGGCTAAAGCTTGATAATAATAAACTCCTTTATCAGATAAAATCATACTCAGCAACTCATATTTCATGAGCGATACAGAATATCTCTAATGCTAGACTTATAAAGAAGAAGTTGTAAGTATTTTTCTACCTTATACATAAGAAACTTCGCATCAAAATAACAAATTACCATATATGCTTCCTCTACTGAAGAAATAGGGGTATTTTTCTATGCTCCTAGTACACATTTATAAACACAAATAATTTTACACCAATAATTTCTAAGTTATTTAAGTTGCAATAAAATTATTGTAGATGTAAAGGGACTTTTTGAATTTAAAGAAAGTAATAAAAAAAGTTATAACTTAAAGATCACATTGTTAAAAGCAAGAAGCAAATGTGTTACTGCATACCTATTAGAGATAAAGTTTAATATTTAAAGATAACTTTTAATTAGATCATCAAAGACGCTCCTGATATCTTTACTTAATAAAAATAATGTACTAATTGTGCCATTAGATCTTTGGCAGAAACTATAAAGGGGATGAATGCCATTATTTAAAAAAAAAAACATACCACTATTCAATCTTTCCATACTGCGCCATTTTGAATTATCCAAGTAAACATGGGATTTGTTCATTTTTTACCGTTGGTTCTAGTGAAGTTAAAATTTTGAATGCATAGATATTTTCAACGAACTTTAATTAACACTTTTTGAAGCATGTAGTTTAGATTTTCTTCGCTATGGTAAAATTAAATTTATTTACAAAGTAGTACGATGACTCGCAAATCTGAAAAAACGTTAACTAAATATTATAAAGTAGTTTGGGTTTAAATTTAAATACAAAAATCTCTAAAAACATATTGAAGTTAATAAAAGTATTTTCCAACTTATTTTATAGGAAAAAAAATACACATACGAATAAATTTTGTTTTCAGCATTACGCTTTCTTATACTTTACTAAACAGTAAATTACTGTCGCTTCCACACCCATTGTAACGGAAGCAACAGAAAACCTAAACTAAACAAGAAAGAAGTCGCAAAATGAATCGAATGATAACAACAAAATTTGGCGATTTTACTATTTACTTTGCAAATGTTTCTGTAAAAAGTAATCACTCTACCTTTAATTTTTTTTTCTGAATTCGTCTGTTATAATGCAGTTGTGATTAAATCAAACATTGGTAAAAACAAAGATCAATATGCTTCAGCGATTCTCTGCGGTCGACGAGCAAGGATTAATTTCTTTTTTATTTCTTTTGTAAGCACTCATTTGAAAGATTTATGAGTTGTTTCTTTCATAAACAAAAGAAACACAACGTTTTTGCCATTATTTCCCTATAAATTTCGTAAAAGCTAGTTAAAAATGTTTATTGATTTCTAATACACCATTTTTTATTGCTGATTGGACAAAGGTGTATTTTCTTTTGTCCTGATGTAAGATATAAGTCAGATTATGTAAACACTTAAAATGCATTAGACCGTTTCAAATTAGATTTCCATCATCGATTATAAGTCATATTTTATTATATAAATCATAATTGTTTTCTGATGTATTGAGAAATATAAATGAATAGAACGGGGGACGTAGGGAGAGAGTCGAATATTATTAAAGATGATATGAATAACGAATTAACTTTGCAATTTTTGTAGATATATGTAAAATTACAAAGAAAATTGCCTTTCTTCAGCAAAAGCCAATGTTCATGCATGTGCAAGAGGCTCAAAAAGAAACATATATATATATAAGTAGTGAAATATTTTTCATGCTTTAGAACACAGTTCATTTCACACAACTGTACTGAATGAATTAAAGTGTTTTCTTAAATTACGATCATTTTTACTAAGTTCCTACACAGTCTATTCAATAAAACAGTTTTAAGAGTAAGTGATGGTTTATTTTTAAACTTTAACCTAATGTCTGAGATGAAAGGATTAACCAAGAAAAAGTGTTTTGCAAACAAAGTCATAAATCTAAATGAGTGTAATTTTCAAAGAAGAAAATTCGATTACATTATGTTTATCTATCTTCTCAAGAGTAACAGAATTTGTAACATATTATGTATCTAGCTTTTCATAAAAATAAGTATTTCTTACATCTTATGTAGAGAAATTAAAGTTTGAAATACATATATTTTGCATACATTCAAAATATACAGTCGGATCTATAACGATCGCATAAAACTGACAGTGTCCTTAAGAACGCACGTTATCACCGTAAAATGGGGTGAACAGGATTCGCTTTTGCCTCTTTGCAGCTGTAGTTTTTATATAAATAGAATTTTGCACTGTGACTTTTCTATTCTTTTAGTCTTGGCTTCAAGATTTGAAATAATTTTGCATAATTTATTAAAGAAATACTCATAAGCTTATATTTTTTAATTTACTCCGATCCTATTAGTCCGAAAGATGCGCTGAATCGGTTCAACCATGAATAATTCCTACATTTTAATATTCTGCTCTTCTTACTACTAATAGCATCACTGTCCTTTAAAATTGAAAGAAAATGAGAAAAGGTAACATTGGCTATATATACTGTCGCGGCCAGGTTAACGACATAAGGGCGCGTGATTCGCAAAGTGGTAAAGACAAGAAAAAACAATTTTTTCTGGAAAACTAGACTAATTTATTCATACGTGTATAGACATTAACTTATGACCATGAGACTATTACTATTAAAAAAGAAAAAAGGAAATGTGCAAGGAGCGAACCATGTCCGGATCCAAATGGCAGCACTTGTTTCAAACTTCATCCATATATGTGGGTGGGAGATCTTTCCTCGTCCGGAAACAAACGGCGATCATAGTCTTGTTTATAGAAGAAGCCTTCTGCGCCTATTTTATAGACGGCAGATGTTTAGCAATCACGGATTTTAGGAAAAGGGCCCATCTCTGCCTTGGAAGAGTCTCTCGCGACTCTACTGGGAAGAAGAACTGGTCTCAGGAAAAAAACTGATCTCTTCTGTCAAGATCTGATGAAAACTCTCATCTGTCAAAATCTGATGATGTTCTGATCCTGTTTTTGCCGAGATTTTGGTTTTAATTAACCAAAGCTTCTTGCTGATTTGATGGGAGGTCTTGACCGATTCAGGCTCAATCGACCTCCCATCTTTCTTAGATTTCTCCCAACCAGGGCGCTTCCCGTCGGCCGTTGGCTGGCGAGTTTATCAGTGGGGCGGTACGAAGATCCACACAATGAGAGCGTCATGCCTCTGGTGCTCTCGTCTTTCCACGGTGTTGCTGCCTCCGCAGCCATCTCGTGCCATAAAATTCATATTTATTTTATCCCTCCGATGGGCCTCTGTTGAAATAGTGTTTTCCGCTATTATTGGTCAGGACGGACTGTCGCCGTTGGTCGTAAAAATGCCCATCAAATTGGGACCCCCCATATTTCTGTCACGACAGATTCCTTCCCTTGCACATCAAAAAAAAAAAAAAAATCATAACTCATATTATTTGCTAAGGCTCATGGGTCAATAGTTTATACATTAATATTTACAAGATATTTACAAATCCTTCCACATGGGTTGTTTCCCACCTAGTCATGGGGAACATGGTGTTACAATTGACAATAAAAGCAATATGACAAACTTGGAAAAAAAAAATATATATATATACATCACACTTATAAATTGGTAATGGCGAGGATGATTAGAACTTGGTTGCTCAGGACGTGGAGACAAGTAAACGGACAAATGGAGACCCCACATGAGTTTAAAAAAGTTATTCTCCTATCAAATTATGTCAACTTCATGAACTCTTTAAAAAATTGACACCATTGAAAAAAATACATTACGTAGGTCACATACATTTCCCTCAATCTATACCGAACTGTAATCAAACCGAACCAACTTAAGTAGAGATAGCTAATAATTAGCCACTGTTCCTGATAACTTTTACTATGATAACTTTTACTTTTTTTTTGAGTGTCATTGAAAGACATTAAAATTTATTTTTGTTAAAATAATTAAAAATAGATAATGAAATGAATGACACATTTAAAATGGAAAATGATGTGAATGGAAAATACTGTATTATTTAAATAAAGACATATGAGTATTAAATTAAAAGTATTTATTTAAATACTTATCTTGCATATATGTAAAAGCATTATGTTATGAAACTGTATCTTTGGTGCACCATCAATTTAAATAATACAATTTTGATAAATTGGAATGGAAAGATCAATTTGACTGCAGATTAAATAATTACACATTAAAACAACATTAAATAAAAACATTCAAGCCTATGAAGTGATCGAGAAAAATGGCGCAAACACATTTCTATTTGGCAAGTCTTTCGCGGACAAGTATTTCATAGAAAATGATTTGATCCAATCAGTGGAACAGCTGAATCGACGTCAGATTATTCCAAAAGATTGATCTGGAAAGGAAGGTAAATCTCACCCGAAAGGCAGCACATCTATACTGGTTTTGTACCGAGCACGTGGGAATTGATTAATGTTAATCCAATTTGTTCTGGCCAATCATTTGCTGTAGAACAATGATTCTTTCAGATAATTAGCATCTTCCAATTTTTCTGATGGTAGACATGTATACCTTCAGATACTTCCTTCAGCAATACTTAAACTGTTCAGACTTCTGCTACAATGCGCTTGTCCACATCATGATCTCACTTCATCTTCAGATTTTTCCCATTTTTCATTTTTTGTTTCTTGAATATTAAACACAAACACTATTATTAATGTATTTCACACATTATTTTTCATAAGGCTACTTTGCCTTTTTTTTTTTTTTTTTGCTTTTTTTTTTCGTTTTTTTTTTCCTACCTCCGTTGTCTCTGCGCAATCTTTTTCGAACCGCCATCGTCCTTGCACGAGATAGATAGAATCGAATGTTCTGGAAGGAAAGAAACTAGATACTTTTTTGCTTGGTTAGCTCTCATTAGCTAACTAGTAGATTTGATGTTAGTTACAATATTGCTTTATCAGATGCTGCCATCTAGCGATGAATTTGCTTATTAATAGTAAATGATGAAACAATGTAACAAAAGTTTACATTTTATCCCCCCTTTGAGAAAAAAAAAGAGAAAAAAAAAACGACATATATACAATTTCACAAAATTTAAAACAATGTGTCATGATGTGGATGAACACAATATGTATCATGATCTTTGGATGTCAATATCAAATGACACTTAAATCAAAAAAATTTATAATACAGTATTTCCCAAAAAAATTTTTTTTCTTTTTTTTAAGACATATTCATGATCACATTTTTTTAGTTCACACAACACTAAGAATGCAATTTTGATTTCAATTGTTAGATTCAGATTATAATTCAATTAGGATTGCAAAGATAATCACACAATAAGTGTTGCATCACAAGTACAGTAAAATATTTCCTAGTTGCAATAACATAAATGGTAATCAGAAAAAGATAACCAAGAAAAAAAAATTCGTTTAATCTTTGAATGGGATTTTCCCTTATTCAATGATAATTGGACCAGCCATTTGACATTGAATATAAAAATTTGAGCTCAGTAGTTAAAAAATGCGATTCAAAAATCTCACACTAAAAAAAAATTTGCACACTTATATATTTTTTAATGACTTGTACAGTGAAGTTATCAATATTTTAACCCAAATTGATATAATCTTTCTTTCTAATATTCAACACTTATGTCAAGATCCCTGTCAGTATTTATCTCATTATCTAATTCATTCTTTGAAGATTTTTTCTTGAAAAGTTTACTGACATGAAATTTTTTAAACATATCCCTATCTTTATCTTTTATATGTATTAGATAATTATTACCCCTAATTTTTTTACTTATTTTAAAGGGTCCTTCATATTTTGGTTCAAAGGAATGAATGTCTGTATTAATTTTGAGGTAAACAAGATCATTTTCATCAAAATTTGGAATAGATCTACCCTTGATATATTTTTTGTGCTTCTCAAAATATTTGCTTTCATTTAAACTAACAATTTCTCTAGTTTCTGCTATATGTTCTTTTAGTTGTTTTATATATTCAGATGGATCACTTTCATTTTTGCTGGTTATATGTACATTCAATGGTAAGGTTAAATTCCTTCCAAAAAATAACTCAGCAGGAGTATATCCAGTTACTGCATGAACAGAGGAATTGAAATGTAATTTGAAAAACAATAATTTTCTTGCCCATTCCCAACTGTTGTTACACATAGAAGCAATTGATTCTTTGAGAATTCTGTGAGATCTTTCTAAGAGTCCATTTGACATAGGATAATAAAAAGAAGTTTTTCTATGCTCAATACCTAGAGATGTTAAATAACTTTCAAATTCATTAGAAGTAAAATTTGTCCCATTATCAGATATTATTGCTTGAGGTAAACCAAATTTAGAGAAATATTCATTTAATTGATTAATTATGGTTGATGATTTGATGTTGCTTAATGGAATAGCTTCTAAATAACGAGAGTAATTGTCAATGATTGTCAAAATAAAAAATTTGTTGTCAACAGATCTGGGTAATTTTTCAACGATATCAATGGATAAAATTTGTCCCACACTTATATCACCTTTTTCAATGAATTTTGTTTCTGTTAATTTTGCCTTTGGTTTGTTAGCAAGGCAAGCATCAAAAGACTCTACATGTGTTTTTGTATGATCTAGCATTCCATACCATGCATAATGCCTTTTAAATAAGTTATAGGTTTTAAATACCCCAAAATATGAAGCGTGAGCAGCTTTTAAAATTTCCCCTCTTATTAATTAAGGTATATATATCCTGTTCAGAATTCTGTGAGGATATTTTGGTGGTTTAATTTTCATCATTAATACCCCTTTTTCATTTATGCAAAATTTGTTTTTTGTGAATTTATCATTTTCTTTGAGTTTATTTAAAATTTCCCGAGTGTTTTTACAATTTTGTTGACTTTTGATGATATTTTCAATTTTTAAATTTTCATTTACTTCAAATATGTTAACATTATTTATCACAGCATTAGTCACGGGTACTCTACTTAGGTAGTCAGCTGGATTTTTTACCCCTTCGATATGCTGGATTTCATAATTGAATTCTTGCAAATACATTAACCACCTACTAACAATTTCAGGCTGTTTTTGTAGATCAATATGAAAGGTTAATGCCTTTGCATCACTCAAAATTATGAATTTTTTGCCATACAAAATCTGATGGAAATGTTTCACCGAATAAACCATAGCAAGAAGTTCTCTTCTAATGGATGGATATTTCGATTCAGGAAGAGTTAATTGCCTTGAATAAAATTCAATTGGCTTAAAATTTTCATCAACTTTTTGCATTAAAATTCCACAAAGAGAGTTGTTAGAGGCATCAGTCACAAGATAAAATTTTTCCTCATCATCAATATTTTTGAGAGTAGGTTTCAATAACAATTGTTCAGTGATGGTATTAATTGCATCCTGACATTCTGTAGTCCAAATATATTCAACATTTTTTTTTTGTTAATTTAGTAATTGGTTTGGTTACTTCAGCAAAATTATAAATTAAATGACGAAAATAGTTAATCATACCTAAGAAAGTTTGTACCTGTTTGGTATTTTTAGGAATAGGAAATTTTGCAATTTTGTTAATATTTTCTGTTGCAGGTGAAAAACCATTAACATGTAAATTAAATCCCAAATAGGTGATTTCAGGTTTACAAATTTGAATTTTGCCTGGATCTAAAGTTAGATTAAAATCCTTTAACCTGTTAAAAACCATTTGCAACAATTTTAACATCTCTTCGATGGAATCTGCAGCGACTACAATGCCCCTAAGAAAATATTGCAGATTGGGTCCCTTCATATCATCCAAACATTTAGAAATTAAGTTATGAAAATATGAAGTACTGTTGCGAGATCCCTGAGGCAAGCGTGTGGGCTGTAAATTGCCAATTTCACAACAGAATGCTAATTTAGCTTTATCCTGATCTTTTAGTTGAATTTGAAAAAATGCACTCTTTAGATCTAAAACAGTATAAAGTGCCTTTCCTGAGATGTTATGTAAAATGTCGTTAATTTTTGGAAGACAAATTTTGAAAGTTTCTGTTACAGAATTTAATAGCCTATAATCTATAACCATACGGAATTTTTGCAATTTAGGATCTTATACATAGGGTTTTTTTTTTTTTACAAATAATACAGGAAAACAATATTTAGATGAAGAAGATTCAATAATTCCTGCATCCAGCAAACTTTGAATTTCTTTTTTGGCAAAAGTTTTGGCAATATTAGGTATAGGATAGGGCTTCGTTTGTATAGGAAATTCATGCATCAGAGAAAATTCAGGAATAACTGCATTAGTTGAACCAAGAGTGGCATAAGATTTTGAAAACACCTCTGCATTATTCATTAAAATTTTGATGACTTCCTTTGCATCATCCTTATTTAAGTGTTTTACATCAAAATCACTTTCTTTAAGTTCAGTTTTCCTTAGTTCGTGAATTTCATTTAGGTTCAAATTATTAATTTGCAACACTTGCTCTTGTTTAGGTTTGATGATATCATTTTCATCTACACTTACAATTTTACCAAGTTTAGTACCTTTGTTTACAATGATCTTTTTATCTGTATTATTTTCAATTAAGGTTGCAAAATGCTTATTATCAATTTCATTTATAGACTCATTTAATGTATACGCTAATTTTTTTTTGATAGGAGAAAATAATATTTGTTGACAATTTTTAATTTCCTGAGACATACCTAATTTTATCATATTTTGAGAGTGTGGTTCAATCACTATTTTATCAGGAGCAAAAGCAAAAATATCTTTTTCAATCTGCACGTTATTCACAACATTATTTACAATGCAAGGAGTGTCTTCAAAAAAATTAAATGATACATAACCCATGATTAGTTTTTTTTGCGGAATATCTAGAATGATTTTATTGTAATGGATGAAGTCATATCCAAGTATGATTTTATATTTATAACGCCAAGAATTTTGAGTTACATAAAATACTCCTGAAAACCATATGCTATCAATTTTGAATTTAGATGATATAGCAGACATATAAGGTACAGTGTTATTATCAATAGTGTGAATTCTTACTGACCTGGACAGATAATTGATTTTAGATTTATTTTTTATCTCACTGACAATCATGGGATCAATTAAACTTAAATTGGCCCCAGTGTCAAGTAAGGCAAGAACAGTAAGATCCCCAAATTTCAATATGATAATTGGCAAAGAGTCAGACTTATTCTCTTCATTGCATGTCATTACGTGTTTGTTATTTATAGTATTTGAATTTTCCCTATCATTTTTGGATGTTATATCAATTTGATTTTGATTTGTATTGAAATTTTGAGTTGATTTTTTTTTATTTACATTTTTATTTTCCCATTTTTTTTTATAGTCAAGTTGTTTAGAGCTAGTAATTTTGGTTCTTGTTTGCTCTATGTTCTGTTTATAATCACAAGAACCATTTATTAGTTTAAATTATGTCTGCCCCCCATTCTTCTAAAATTGCCTCCGCTTCTTCCCCTTCCAAAATTATTTCTGTAATTGAAATTTTGGTTGTTTCTATTGTATGGCATATGCCTTTGATTTGAGTTGCTAAATTGTTGCTGTGAATTACTGGGATAGTACCAGCACTCTGTGGTTTTGTGACTTTTATTACAGATGTGGCAGGTATATCTTTGAATATTATGACTGCTACTTTGCGTGAGATTATTAGTCGTTTTCATTTTTGATAATTCATCTACTTTCTGAGTTAAGATTTCGATTTGTCGATTGCTTTCTATTTGGCTTTTCAGCAATATTTCTATGTCTGATGATTTGGTTAAGTTCTGAACATGATTTTCTGTTATTGATAAAGCATTTTCTACATATTTTGCTATTTTTCCTATCATTTCAAATTCTGTTGCCCCCCTTTTCATGACTTCTAATCTGATGTCTGGTCTCATGCTATCCAACAATTTTTGGGCTTTCATTTTTTGAGCAAGTTTTAGAGTTTCCTCGTTACTGTTTTTGTCTACCCCTAGATATTCATTCGTTACTTTTTCAACCTCTTCAATTAGAGAGTTGATTCTTTGATTTGTTTTCTGAGTTAGAGAATTAAACTTGTTCTGAATCTCAGAGTAACTCAGTTTGTGAGAAAATTTGGTCTTTAAAAGTTTAACTATTTCTTCATATTCATTATCTTTCTCAATTAGTTTCACTAACAAATTTTAATGCTTTTCCTGAAAGATTCAATTTGAGAATTAGACTCTTTTTGCTGTCATCCCACTTCTCCAACTCTGCTATCTGTTCTAAATTACTGAGAAAAATTTGCAGGTTATCATCTTTGTCCCCCGTAAATTTTGTAAGAGAGTTAGCCAGCGGAAAACTGTTTTTAGCCATGATCAATAATTATTGCAATACCCCTAAATACTTAACTCCCTATCTCAAATTTTAGCTGTTTAGTTAGAACATAATTTCATCATTTTTTTTACACACAATCATGATTACCTTAGATACTGATTTGATGGTAATATACTTGAAATCAATTTTATGCAAAATAATCATATGCATAATTCTTAAATACAATTCAAAAAAAAATTTCAAATGCACACATCATGAACATATCTTAAATTAGAAAAGAGATCAAATAAACATACATTGCTGTTGTAGATTATATTTTTCTTCAATTCTACTTAATCAACAATAGCAATTAACCAAGATTCACACCTAGACTTAAAGGCACCAAATGATAAATTTTACTATGATAACTTTTACTTTTTTTTTTTTTGAGTGTCATTGAAAGACATTAAAATTTATTTTTGTTAAAATAATTAAAAATAGATAATGAAATGAATGACACATTTAAAATGGAAAATGATGTGAATGGAAAATACTGTATTATTTAAATAAAGACATATGAGTATTAAATTAAAAGTATTTATTTAAATACTTATCTTGCATATATGTAAAAGCATTATGTTATGAAACTGTATCTTTGGTGCACCATCAATTTAAATAATACAATTTTGATAAATTGGAATGGAAAGATCAATTTGACTGCAGATTAAATAATTACACATTAAAACAACATTAAATAAAAACATTCAAGCCTATGAAGTGATCGAGAAAAATGGCGCAAACACATTTCTATTTGGCAAGTCTTTCGCGGACAAGTATTTCATAGAAAATGATTTGATCCAATCAGTGGAACATCTGAATCGACGTCAGATTATTCCAAAAGATTGATCTGGAAAGGAAGGTAAATCTCACCCGAAAGGCAGCACATCTATACTGGTTTTGTACCGAGCACGTGGGAATTGATTAATGTTAATCCAATTTGTTCTGGCCAATCATTTGCTGTAAAACAATGATTCTTTCAGATAATTAGCATCTTCCAATTTTTCTGATGGTAGACATGTATACCTTCAGATACTTCCTTCAGCAATACTTAAACTGTTCAGACTTCTGCTACAATGCGCTTGTCCACATCATGATCTCACTTCATCTTCAGATTTTTCCCATTTTTCATTTTTTGTTTCTTGAATATTAAACACAAACACTATTATTAATGTATTTCACACATTATTTTTCATAAGGCTACTTTGCCTTTTTTTTTTTTTTTGCATTTTTTTTTTTTGTTTTTTTTTCCTCCCTCCGTTGTCTCTGCGCAATCTTTTTCGAACCGCCATCGTCCTTGCACGAGATAGATAGAATCGAATGTTCTGGAAGGAAAGAAACTAGATACTTTTTTGCTTGGTTAGCTCTCATTGGCTAACTAGTAGATTTGATGTTAGTTACAATATTGCTTTATCAGATGCTGCCATCTAGCGATGAATTTGCTAATTAATAGTAAATGATGAAACAATGTAACAAAAGTTTGCAGTTCCCATTATAAATTTTCAACCTTACAGTGAATTATGATCATTGCATTAGTGATCATCCGATAAAATAATATAAGAGACTGCCCGCAGTCATATACTTACCCTATCAATTAAACACTATACTTAGATATCCAAAAATTAAACTAACAAGCCTCCCGTTGGCATTGTACGCTGTGCACCGCTTCCAACCTAATCGGAAGTGTAAGAATTCCCCCCCCCCCTTAGCACTTCTAGTTTTTTTTTTCTTTTTTAATTGAGAGAAAAAAAACTGCTACTCAAATTGACACAGAATGAATTAATTCAATAAGATGTAAGCTAGAAATATTATTAAATAAAAAGAAAAACATTTAATACGCCTCCTTTTCTAAAAGAGGGTTCTCCATGCCCTCTTGTTGTGAAAATTGACCATACCATTGACCATAATATATAGTCTGTATTATGCAAACATATAAAATGAACTTTTGAGGTTGTGGCTGCGCGCTCTACAGCAAAATCTACACAACGTACGGTTACAAAAATTTGCACAAAACTCTATTATAGCCTGATGCTTTGCAAGACGAAGCCGTTTTTTTTTAATTCGGTCTAAAATTTTTTAAATTTAACAGTTAAAATATTAATCCCCCAGTATTTTCTTTACTTCGTTCGAAAAATTTTAGAATTGAAGTGAAGATAGCTAGGATTTCCGCGCTCCGCGGTTGAATGTAATGTAAACGTAAACATGATTTGAGCCATGCATGAGGCGAGTGTGTTTCGCCGGCTGAAGATAGTTTTAATTGTTATAAGCAGGGTTATATTGTTTCTGCTGCAATCTATTAAAAGTTGCAATTACCAAAAGTTTACATCAGTAGCAAATAGGTGGCTGATTATGATTCGACATTTCCGAAACTTTTCGAGCACCTATTCCGAAAGTTAAAAAAAAAAAAAACGGTTTTCCGAAAAAATTTTAATGTATTAATTTCAACTTTCTTTTACAATTAGTATCTGCTTTTCTTTCTACCTTCAGATAAGCAAAATATTTTGTACTACTTTCCAGAAAAGTGACGAATTTGTAGGGGCGGGGGGGGGGGGTTGCAATCTCCCATGATACACACATTCAAAATAAAATAAGTAAGTTGTTTTAAAATAAAGAATTTTAAAAATAGTTGAGGCATTTATGCATTTTACTTATGTAAATTTGTAATGTTTGCTTAATATTTTGTGATTACTTTAATATCTATTATTATTTCTAAATATACTCACACACTTGAATAAATGTGTAGTGTTCACATAATTTTCAAGAATTTGCCATTCATCATTTGTATTAAAAAAGGACAACAATTTCAAGAATTCATCATTCTATCATATTATAAGTGAAAAGTTTTCATATCTACGGTGAAAGCCCGATTTAACGTCTCGCCAATCTAAGTTTCCTGCATTTTACGTTTTTTCATCAGGTCCCAGTCTTTCCGTATCCTAATTGATGTTAAAATATCCCAGATTCTAAGTTTATTACTTATCAAATTCTCCATATTTTATCTTTTCCCTCGAAAGTGAAAAAAGAAAAATTTTCAAAAATTAGAAATATTTTTTCCTTTTGTGCTTTTTTAAAAAGCTTTAAGCACATTGTTAAAAGTTAATTATTACTCTCTCACAAAATAAATCACAATCGAGGATTGTTTTTGTTTTCAAGAAATTTCAAAAAGGGGCTATTCGAGTTTATCCAGGTGTGAGAAAGTTCGTAAGTTCGTTCGTTTCCAGTATGGAACTGGAGAAGTTCGTTCTTTTTGCCATTTTATATACCAACAAAGCTCCAACACTTCGAGTCTAAAGACGATTTCGTTAGCATGTCACTATTACATGCTATGTACTGTACTCTTATTGAACAGAACAGCTTACATATAGTGTACATTTTACAAATAGTGGAAAATATTTTCTTTCCCATAAGGACTAGGGAAAAAACTTGCAAAGCATTTCAATACTGGAAGATTCAGCATTCCCTTTCAACTCCATGTCTAAAAAACAATCCACTATTACAGATTATTTTCAACCTAAATTCCAGAATTCGTAATTAAATGCGTTAAAATGGTATGTATTCAAAAATATAGATATACTTTTTGAAAGAGTTGAAATCTGCCATTCATCATTTGTAGCATAAAAGGATAACGTTCCCAACCATTTCAAGAATTCATCATTCGTAACAAAATTCAAATCGTTAGTCTATCAGTTTCATTGAAAATGCCTCGCCTACCTATAAAAAAGTTGTTTACAGAGTTGAAATCAGAGCCAGAGAGAACTTTCACCACTGAATTAGCCGAGAAACAATACTAAATAAAAAAATACGACTGGAGCGTATTAAAAATATGTATATTCGTGTCAGAACATCACCCCGATTGCCATTTTTGTGGCATTGAATGCTGTAAAAAAAAGCAATATTCCATGTTCTGCTCATAACTAAGCAAGTGTCCATTGCACTAACATTAGGAACTGTAGGTAGGATTCCATGATAAGAATAAAATTTTCCTTGCATTTTTAGTGTACTAATTTAGTAACAGATTCTTTTTCAGCTTTGAACCATAAAATTTCCCTTTTCTGCATTCACATTCATATTCGAATTTACTTTTGTCAAGATATGTCTCTTAAGCGATGCATATCAGAAATTGACGTGATACTCCAAAAGCAAATTTATAGGCAGGATATTCCATTATCCGCTACTAAAGAAATATCTTTGTATATTGGCGTAGCTAAGTGGGGGCGGTCTTCCCCAAGTGTCACCCATTCAGGGGTGACAACCAGCCCCGAAGGAGAAAAAAATGAACCTTTAAAAGCTCCCTAGAATAAAACAAATACTTAAAATGGGAGAAAAAAATATCCAATTTAATTTTCTATTTTTGAGCAAAGTGTTTCCTTTAAGAAATATTCACAATGTTTTTAACCGCTAATCATAACCAGTGCCCTCAACAAATACTTTAAATATTATGAGGCTCATGATGCAAATGGTGTTCGTCTTTTTGAAAACTGCAATTTTTTTAACAAAATATTATATTTCATTAAAACGCATACTTCACGGTTTACATGATTTTTTTTTTTTTTGGATGGGAAAGGCGTAATCTTTTCCACTCTGTCACACCCATGTTAGCTACGCCACTGCATTCCATACAATTTTCACTATCAACATACTTCCCATATAGCTGCCACTGATTTTTTTTTTTTTTTTCATTTCATCAAATTGCTTACATATACATAGTCCAGCATCTCTTCGCCGCGACTTTTGCTTTTCTTGAACAGGCTAAGGATGATCAGTAACTGTTAGATTTTTCAGATGATCTTTATTAAATGGCTTTGTCTGATCAATTTATCATTTCCCCATTTAGACTAATTTGTGGCAATTAAAATTTCATATTTACAATTATATAAATTCATTTCTCTGATTTGATTTCAAAATGTATGTTTATGTATAAAGCTACTAATACACTTATTTTTTAATTTTTGTATCACAATTTACTCTTTTTATTGGTTTAAATAAACATTTATGAAACAACAGTTATATTTTTGAATTCAGACTCAGAAAGAATGTACTGCTATCTATCAGAGTCGGAGTAAAAAAAAAAGCTATGTAAAAGTTTTGATGATGTAATAAAGATAAATATGCCACATGATACAAATATAGGTTATTAGTGATAGCGTGAAAAAAAATTACACCTAAGTCAAGGTAGATGTATATTTCTAGAAAAATACAGGCTGAAATAAGTTTTTATTGGCTCAGAAGTGACTTAAGAGGTCGCCGTCGGTGACTTGCTTGGGACAAAAAACAAGTTGCGCCGCAGCCGCCGCTATTTTAACATTGCACGGGCAACGCCGTTGCGGGTACCGCTAGTGCAATATAAACTCCATTTTCTACAACAATCAACTGTGGAATTGTTACTCCATTGACCTCTTTTATACACAGTTCCACTTAACTGGTGCAGTTTGCTTCAACACGGAGCAGGCACATGAGTCCGAAATCGACTGCACTTTGAGCTATACAGTTCAAATATCCTCATGTTTTTTTTTTTTTTTTCCGGAATGTTGAAATGGAGCATCATTCCCTGCACGCAGCTGACATATCTTTATTCAACTGAAGTCAAGTAGTCTCATGGTAAATAAGTTTTAGTACAATTCATATCTATTTTTAATAAATCATTCCCCCCGTGAACTCATGAGGAAAGAAAGTAAAAACATGTTTACTTTTTATTTCTACCAGCAACCACTAGGAATATTCAATTATATAGTAGAAAACTTTTATTCTCATATTAAACTTATGCCTGTCATTTAGAGCATTAAATACTTAAAATAAATCATACATTGAAAACCACTTGTCAATCTTTTTGGCAAGCCACCATATTTCCTTACAACCAATCCTTTCCAATTCCAACCTACTTTTCCTGTCATAGCAAGTTCCCTTTTTTCTTTTTTTTTCTAGGCTTTGCTTTCTATTGAACTCTTTCTGAGAAAGGCACCCCTTTGGGCAAAACGGATTTCTCCTGACCTCGCCTGAGTAGAACACATGATTTCGAACCCCCTTTCGTTCTCACTAGTTTTTTACTTGTGCTCCTACTTGAGACATTGATGACGTCACATCCTGTTGACCAAACGTCCCCTGACGTTTTAACAAAACCAATTTCTCTTCCAGTCCCTTCCGCACACAAAGCGGCTAGCCACATGGAATGACTGCAATGATTATCCCCAAGTGGTGATTTCTTTCCTCTAATTATTAATCTTTTCTTATTAATCTCATCATTAATACTCATTTCACCTTACAGAACCTAATATTATTCACCTGCATTTCTTTTATGCCCCCAATTTTATGTCTATTTTATGATTTACAGCGCTCTTCGGCTGAGTCTAAATGAAAGAAGAATGTAGCTGCGGTTGACGACTGGAATTCTTCTTCAAAGCCTCCGAAAATCAGGCGGAAAGTTTCAATGTTGCACCTTCATAAACAATATATTCCTGTTTATTTATGGTTGTTGCAATGACAATTTTTACCCACTGTTGCTAACATTACTGTGATTATCTGTTTTTTTTTTTGTTTGTTTGTTTTACTTTAAATGGTCAAGCCGTTCAGGCAAAATTTTAATTCTGCGCGTAATGACTTTTGTCACAAATGGGTGGCTCACATGTGTACTTTCAACGGTCACTACATTTTTTTAATTTGTTTGAATGATTTGAAATGGGCCATCATATTTTGTCCTGAATCTAGTTTTTGACTCTATAAAAACTAAGTCTCTGACTTGCAGTCGCGTTTTCACCGCTTTCTTTAATTGGGTTTTGTTTCGTTTCTTTTGAGCTGCTTTCTGGTTGTGAACTGACTGTTTGGTCATAATTTTAAATGTTTTGGTTATTTTTTCATAATATGGGTCGTATCTTATTTCCCCCTCTGTTCCACTTTTTTCCCATTGATCACTGAGGGTCCTTAATTTTCTACCAAACATTAATTGGTGAAGGGGGAATCCAGTAGCAGGGTGTATTGACGCATTATAATATATCTTATGGAGATTTAATCCTAATTCAAAGTCCTGGATTCCCTCCTGGTCAAGTGCTGCTACTGAATTTTTAATTGAAAAGTGGGATCGCTCGACCTTCCCATTTGACCACGGAGTATACGTGCAAGTTTTATAAAGCTTGACTCCAAGTTTTTTATTCAACGCTTGAAAAATTTGGCTGGTGAACTGTGTGCCATTGTCAGACAAAATTTCAGTTGCCACTCCATACGTCGAAAAGTACTTCAAAAGTGCATCAACAATTGTTTCCGTTTTAATGTTGCGCAGAGGATACAACTCGAAATAGCACGAGAAATTATCTAGAACTGACAAAAAATAGTTCCCCTGTGGTCCGGTTGGTCCACAAATGTCAATAGAAATCCGGTTTAATGGATATTCGGCAATTTTATTATTCCCAAATTCACGTTGGGTTTTATGACTCGGCTTCAATTTTGCACATATAAAACAAGACTTAATAAAATTAGTGACGGCAGCGGTCACTCCAGTAAAATAATAGTTCCTTTTCATTATTTCTAAGCATTTGTTTTTCCCCAGTAGCGTTATGTGGGCGGTTTTAATTGCTATTTTTTGTAGTGGTTTGGGTAGGACAATTCGGTTTTTATTTTCGTCTTTTTCTGAGTTATATTTCACCAACCGTAAATATTTATCGAACCAAAATTTTTCTCCTACTCTGGGAGTAAATAGAAAAGGACCGTTCTGGGACAGCAGCGGGATCGGGGATCAGTGCAAGAGCAAGGGGGCGTGGTCGATCCCCCTGCCGAGTGGGGTTGAGTAGTAGGGTTCCTGCTTCTAACGTCGTAATCTTTTACAAAGGTTTCTGAACGGAGTTGAGTTGTTTTACTTGTTACTCTGAAGTTTAGCTTTTAGGGGATGGCAACACTGATTTAATTTTGGTTTTGATTAAATTTATATTTTATGGAATGGCAATGATTATAACGTGTGTTGCGGTTTCCATGACAACGTATTTTTATGAGGAGCCTCCTAGTGGCGAAAAACAGGAATAATTACTTTTCGGACTTAGTCGTTTTCCGAAGTTATTTTTTATTTCCAACTTAGGTTTTCACGAATGGCAACATTAATTTTTGTATTTATAACATGTTTTGGATTTAATTCCAAGGTTTGAAACGCTCGTGGCATCACCTAGAGAGAGAAATTATTTTTTTGGGGACTTTATCGTTTTCTGATGTTATTTTTAATTTCCAACTTAGGTTTTTCACGAGTGGTAACATTATTTTTTTTTTTTTTAATTTCAAGAGTTGAAACGCTCATTCTATCATTTAGTGAGAGAAATTATTTTTGGACATAGAATATTTTATTTAATTACATCTTCTTTCAGATATTCGGATTCATACACTCCATACCTTTATGTTGTAAAACTCATTTGACCAGGTCGCGATTGCTATGTTTGTTTTCATTGCGTTAGTATTAGATTTAACTGTCATGTTCTACCGATAATTAATTATTTACATCATAATTAAATTTCACAATTTTTAATCAATACATTCAATTTTAAAATCAACTCAATAAAGTGTAATTAACAACTATCTTTTAATTTTGAACATATTTTATTTTTACACTTGTAATTTTTTCCCCTAAAATATTAAACAGAGGATTAATTGTGATCCAATCAAATAGCTTCTTGAGAAAGTTTATATTTAATGTGAACCAATCAAATCAATCCTCGAAATTTACAAAATTTAAGTCAAAGTTAATTTTGAAATGTTTAAGACTTAGAATTTTTTTTAAAAACTTTTTTCCTAAAGTATCAAAGACAGAATTAAATGAGAACCAAACAATTAGCTTCTTGAAAAGGTGAAGACTTAATAAAAATGAATCCAATCGATCATCGTAATTTACTAAATTCAAATCAATTAAAGAGTTTTTTTTTAAATGTTCGTGACTTATAAAATGAACAACAATAGGTTTATACATGTTAATTTAACAATAATTTTACAGAAAAAGCGGTGATTTCTTCTATAGTTAAACAGGTTTACACCCATTTTTACTGTTTTCCATGAATACAAATCAATGTATTTATATTAACTAACTAAGACTATATTTACATTACATAATCATCCTTTAACCCATATTATAATGCTGGATTTTTTCCAAGTTTAAGAGTTTGCATGAAATAAGAGAAGTTAGAGTATGTTCGGCAACTTGATTTTACATAGAATGATAAGCGAATGTTTCATGTATTTCAATATTATTATTTTGTTTTTGTTTTCAATTTAGATTTTTTCTTACACATTTTAACGTTTCAAACGAAAATAATCTACGAGATTAATGTAGTCATATACATCATGATTAAAGAAACTTTAAAAATAGCCAAGACCATATTGCTAAATTTGTAACTGCGAAGCAGCTCAACAACCCGATTTACGTACAATACAATACATTTAACGAACATTTCATCTATTCAAAAGAGTTTAAAAACTATGTCTTTAACATTTAACGAATTTTTCATTTTTTCAAAGAGTTATTTATTTCCAAAACTCTGTCTTTAACATATTTTTACGATTTACACAGAATAATACAACCGAGAAAATTTTTTATCAGAACTATTTACAACACGATTTTCACACATTGAAAAAGTTTATTACTTAAGCACGAAGAAACTTTAAAACTGGTCACACCGCAAATTTCATGCATTGAAAACGTCTATCACTTACATAAAAACTTAGAATCTTTGAAACTAAGATCACATGAATACAACTTAATTTAAATACGGTAATGCTTAAAATCATTGCTACATAAACTACAGAAAATAAAAAAGAAAGTTAGAAATATTATACTCAAAGACATAAAAAACACACACAAGATGCAACATCTGTTGAAACTTCTACCATTAAAAATAATTAATAACATCCATTATCAGAACTTGGAAGAATGAATGCTAAAAAAGCCTCTTAGAAATAAAGGACAATTTTAGAACTTCCTCCAAGAGTTCCTACTAAGCAAAGCAATCGTTGCGAATTTTCAGTTATACGATACACAAACATGAATCAACTATGCAAAATCTAGCAGTACAGTTAGTGAATGATTACAGAGAAAATGCACTTAAAATAATATCATTCACACGTTGAAAATCGAAGAATTTTTTCATGCAATATAGCTATATTTCACTTATTTAAACTTACATGAAACTAATTTTAACAGAATGCAATCTAAGAAATACTTTAAAAAGTAACGCCTTTGAAAAAGTCTATTACTAACATACAAACTTGGAATCTTTACTTTATTCACACCTTTAATATTATAATCAAGCATATAACACATTAAGCGGACATTTCATCTATTCAATGACTTTCAAAACTTAAACATTTAACGAACGTTTCATCTATTCAATGAGTTATTTATTTTCAAAACTCAGTGTTTATTACAATTTTTAAGATTTTCACAGTGTAATACAACCGATAAAAATATTTAACAAAACTATTTCCAATACGAGTTTCATACATTGAAAAGGTTTATTAGCAAAGTTCAAAGAAAACTTTCAAGCTATTTTCGCTGCAAATTTCATGTTTTGAAAAAGTCTATTACTAACATACAAACTTGAAATCTTTACTTTGTTCACACCTTTAATATTATAATCAAGTACATAACACATTAAACGAACATTTCATCTATTCAAAGACTTTCAAAACTTACTCTTTAACATTTAACGAACATTTCATTTATTCAAGAAGTTATTTATTTTCAAAAGTCAATCTTTAACACAATTTTTATAATTTACATAGGGTTTATGATATACAACCGAGAAAAATATTTATCAAAACTATTTGCAACGCGTCTTTCCCACATTGAAAAGGTTTATTACTAAAGTACAAAGAAAACGTTCAAGCTATTTCGTTACAAATTCCGCGTTTTGAGAAAGTCTATTACTTACATACAAAATTGAAATCTTTACTTTGAAACTAAGATTGCAAACAACTTTATACAGAGTTCAACTTAAATATAGAATTAGTTAAAATCGTAGCAACATAAAGTACAGAATATAAAAAAAGTTAGAAACGTTATACTCAAAGACTTGCATTACTAACTGAAATAAAGAAACATAGCTTTCAACTACTACTACCAATGCAAAACTTATATTAACCTGCTAAAAACTCCATAAGAAAAGTCAAAGTACTGCGCGCAAAACATCAAAACTTAGAGTCATCTAGTAAAACTTAGAACGAATAATGTAAAACTACGAAAATTTTCAAAAATAAAAGTGTTATGCACTTGCAAAATGTAAAAAGTACTGTGTGCGAATGTTAAAACTTTAACTAAAACATGAAACGAAGATGTAAAAATATTAAGTATAATATCTGAAAGCAACACTAAAATGTAAAAGTACAACGTACAAAACATCAAAACTTAGATTCATCTCGTAAAACTTAGTATAAAAATGTAAAAGTACTAAGGACAGAACCTCAAATATACAGTAATTTGATAAAAGCAAAATGAAAATGTTAAAGTGCAAAAGACAAAACATCAAGCATAGATTAAGATATTAAAACAATGTATCATAAAAATTAAAAAAAAAAAGAAAAAGAAAAAAAAATACTACCTACAAACGGTCAAAACTTAGAAATAAAATTGTTGATGAACCATATAATTTCAAATTCGTCTAGAAAAACTTAGAGCGGAAATGTAAAATTACTGAAGTTTACAAAACAAAAGTGTTAAGCATTCGCAAGTTATTAAAACTTCAAAACGTAAAAAATAATTTCTCTACAAAAACTTGGAATGAAGTCGTAAAATTACTAAGTACAAACTGTTAAAACATCATAAAAATGTCAAAATGACAAGTATAAAGCAACAAAACATAGATTTGGCTCCTGAAATATTAATCAAAAATGTAAAAATTCTAACAATAAAATCCTAAAACTCTGAAAAATAAAAAACACGCAGTACAAAACAACAAAACATGTAAAAATGCTAAGTATAAAGCTGCAAAACTCAAATTCACCCAGAAAAACTCAAAACAAAGATGTAAAAGTAAGGAACTTTTCAAAAGAAAAGTGTTATACACTTGCAAAATGTTAAAACTTAATGCAAAAATGTAAAAATTACTACGTACAAAATGTTAAAACTCTGATTTATCTACTAAAATTTAGAATGACAATGTAATTGAACCAAATGTACTAAGTATGAAATATTAAAGCAACATGAAAATGTAAAAATTTTAAGTATATAACGTATTCATGAAGTGAAACTTTGTACGAACATGTAAAAGTTTAAGTACGAAACTTAAAAAATTCAAATGGATCTACAAAAATTCAAACTAAAATCGTAAAAAGTATGAGTACAAAATGTTCAAACATTCTATAAATGTAAAAAATTTAAGAGTACAAAATACAAAACGTGAAAAAAGAGTTATCTTCTAAAACTTAGACTGAAGTCGAGTGAAATTACTAAGTACGAAATGTTAAAACATCATAAAAATGTCTAAATAACAAGTATAAGGTATCAAAACATAGATTTGGACATTGAAATGCACTTGCGCAATGTAAAAAGTACTGTGTATGAATGTTAAAACTTTAACTAAAACATGGAACAAATAACAAGTATAAAGTATCAAAACCATATATTCATCAACTGAAATCTTGATCAAAAATGTTAAAGTTCTGCGAACAAAAATGCTAAAACTGTGAAAAACTAAATATATGTAGTGCAACACAACAAAGCATGTAAAAGAAAAAGTTCAAAATTAAAACTGCTTTAATCTTAAAGTTACAACTGGAGATATTCTTCTCGCGAACAAAGAAGTGGCAGCTAACCGGCAATGAAGGGAACCCTAACCAAGCACCAACTCCCCAAAGTATAGATTTTTCTCGACAGAGCAGCAGCAGTTTTAATTTTGAACTTTTTCTTTTACATGCTTTGTTGTGTTGCACTACATATATTTAGTTTTTCACAGTTTTAGCATTTTTGTTCGCAGAACTTTAACATTTTTGATCAAGATTTCAGTTGATGAATCTATGGTTTTGATACTTTATACTTGTTATTTGTTCATTTTTATGATGTTTTAACATTTCGTGCTCAATAATTTTATGAGTTCAGTCTAAGTTTTAGTCGACAGATCTAAATTTTTTTACGTTTTGTATTTAATATTTTGATGTTTTTGTGTTGCTTTAATATATTATATTTGGTATTTTTACATTTCATTCCAGGTTTTAGTAGATAAAGTTAAGTTTTAACATTTTGAAAAGTGCATAACACTTTGACTTTGTAAATTTCCGTACTATTACTTCTTCGTTCTAAGTTTCTCTGAATGCATTTAAGTTTTGTCATTGAAGTCAATTTATCATTTAAGTTTGAGATTAGCACTCTTTCATGCATTATTGCTTTGTATTGTGTATTTTTTAATATTGCACAGTATTAGCAATTTGTTCTTCGAACTTTTATATTTTTCTGATTAAGATTGCTCTAAAAAAATCTACGTTTTGATGGTGAATCTATGTTTTCAAGTTTTATTTGATAACTCCAAATTTTTTATGTTTTTTATTTTATACTTTTACATTTTATGTGTTGCTTTAGTATATTATACTTAGTATTTTTACTTCTTCATAATACACTTTTTTACCTTCTGTTTTAACATTTTGCTAAAGTATAATACATGTATTTTAAAAATATTCGAACTTTTACGTTTTTTGTTCTAAGTTTTTCTGGATCAATTTAAGTTTTGCAAGTGCATACCACTTTTATTTTGAAAATTTTCGTAGTTTTACATTATTGATCTAAGTTTTTCCGGATGAAATTAGGTTTTGAAGCTTTATAGTTGTATAATTGGTCCTCTTTCATACTTTATTGTTTTTTTTTTTTTTACTGTGTTTCTTTACTTTTTCAGTTTTAGCATTTTGTTCTTCGAAATTATACAACTTTGATTAAGATTTCTGTAGAGAAATTATATGTTTTGATGTTGAATCTATGTTTTGGAGTTTTAGTAGATAACTTTGAATTGTTTATGTTTAGTAATTTGTACTTTTACAATTTGTGTTGCTTCAGTACTTAGTATTCTTAGTATTCAGTATACTTAGTATTTTTATATCTTCATAGTACTTTAACATTTTCGTTATGTTTTTAATAAATTAATGTATATTTGCCGTTCTGTGCTCAGTACTTTTACATTTTCTATACTAAGTTTTACTAGATGAATCTAAGTTTTGATGTTTTGTACGTAGTACTTTTACATTTTAGTGTTGCTTTAATATATTGTACTTAATGTTTTTACATCTTCATTCCATGTTTTAGTTAAAGTTTTAACATTCATACACAGTACTTTTTACATTGCGCAAGTGCATTTCAATGTCCAAATCTATGTTTTTATACCTTATACTTGTTATTTAGACATTTTTATGATGTTTTAACATTTCGTACTTAGTAATTTCACTCGACTTCAGTCTAAGTTTTAGAAGATAACTCTAACTTTTTTTTACGTTTTGTATTTTGTACTCTTAAATTTTTTACATTTATAGAATGTTTGAACATTTTGTACTCATACTTTTTACGATTTTAGTTTGAATTTTTGTAGATCCATCTAAATTTTTTAAGTTTCGTACTTAAACTTTTACATTTTCGTACAAAGTTTCACTTGATGAATACGTTATATACTTAGAATTTTTACATTTTCATATTGCTTTAATATTTCATACTTAGTACATTTGGTTCAATTACATTGTCATTCTAAGTTTTAGTAGATAAATCAGAGTTTTAACATTTTGTACGTAGTAATTTTTTACATTTTTGCATTAACCTTTAGATTACGGCGCTTGAGCTTCCAAAAATCATCCATAGAACGGCAAAATTCCCGAATTTTTTTCCCCTCAGTGTAACCACAGGGGTCATGTCTAATCCTCAAGCTCCCATTATACCTCTTTTGAGTGTGATTGACTTCATTAGAAGGGTTACAGTAAAATAAACTTTTCTTGGCCAGCCGCTATTTTCTGCTCCAAATCGCCAATTCGAAGCAACTACACGATTTCTAAAGTTAATTTTCGAAAAGGTTAAAAAAAGGAACAGAACAAAATAATAATAATAATAATAATTTGAAAAAAATAATTTCCCCCCTTTTGTTTTGTTTTTTGGGCTGCATTTTATTTTATTTTATTTATTTTCTTTTTTTGAAATCTAATGTGAGATTTTCTATGTTTGTCTAAAAAAATTTTGCTGAGCTAAGGCCACCAAAATTGCTGCCCAAATTCGACTAAAAATTAACAATAACAAGGGTTATTCCTCTTTGTTGAGTAGTTGGGACTATTCGTTATGTTAGCGAGTAAATAAAATAGCTTTTTTTTTTTTTTTTTTTTTTTGTGATTTCAGATCTAACATTTATATTGCTTTAACTTTCTTGAGTTGTACGCAATTTGTTTACTTTTCGAAACGATTCCTAGTCTTTCTAAGTATAAAATCTTGAAGAGAGCATTATTAGATTACTATTTTTCTACTAAGTTTACTTTTTGCTTGACGGCGTATATCACAGTCCAAAGTGATTATGAACAGAACAAGTAAATTCATAAATATGAATTAAAGAATAGAAAAGCCTTAAGCAGCAGTAAAACGGATTCACTTTATCCTAAGTAACTGAAAAATCGCAGGATAAAAGATAATTTTCATTTTCTATTCTTACTACCTTGACCCGTAGATTCACTCATATAACTGAAGAGAGGTCATATACCGAAGATACTCAGAATGTACTTCCAACTCTTATCATTAGGTTGTTTGTCTGTTGTACTTCTGAAAAGCTCTGTCCTTTTCTATTAGCTGACGACTTCGGGGTGAGATCCTTTGTTACGAAAAGGGAGATCGAACCCGCAGCCTATTGTACTAACGTTCCCCTCATCATTTCAACTTACTTAGTCCGATTATCTTAGGCTCTGCTTCCCAACTCTGTATATCAGTTCAATTTCATGAACGGAATTTATGACTTGAGGCAGCGTAGTGTACATGTGTTTTTTATTAGAGAAAGAGTTTGAAGAATAGTGTGTTACCGCCAGTCGCCAGCACATCGGGCTGCAAACTCTATTATAACCTGGGGGGGGGGGACTCTGAGAGCGACAAAAACACCTTTTCTTTACATTAATACCAAAATATGAAAAATACTGAAAGTGTTCCATCCAATTGAGTCATTTTTTAGTATTTTTAAACGCTTTTTTTTTCCCTTTTAAATATTTCTTTTAAAATATCGTTGGGTAGTAGGGCAGGGTTTAGCGTTCCTTTAAGAATATCGAATTGGAAAGCTAATCTCGAAAAAATTAAAAATGACCGAATCGGCATTTTGTTCAGTGCCATCACGAGGGCGGATGGAACCCCCTCCCCCCCCCCCCCAGGTTTTTTGGAAAAAGGGGTCACAAAATTTCAATATAGTAATAGTAATGGGATCTTTCATAAATGATGTCGCGCTTCGAGGGGGAGGGGGTTCGTGAAATTGTGACAAAGTGTGACAAGGAAAAGTCAGGTTAGGGTGTGATAAGAATTGTGACATCCTACTTATACAACATATCGTGACATGTGACAAGGGTTATCAAATATGTGGGAAAAAAGCGTGACATCATTTATGAACGGTCCCAATGGGAAAAGAAAAAAAAGAGGGGGCGGGGAATGAATGAATAAAAAGATGAAAAATACTGAAAGTGTTTCATCCAATTGAGTTATCTTTTAGTGGTTTTAAAGATTGTTTTTTTCTTTCAAATATTTCTTTAAAATACCACTGTAATAGATAGGGAAGGGCTTATTGTTCCCTAAAAAATATCGAATAGGAAAACTGGGCTCAAATACTCAAAATGACCACTTTGGCATTTTGTTCAGGGCCATCACGAGACGGAAATCTTACATCCCCTCCCTCCTCAGTTTGCAGAAAAGAGCAAGATAGTAATCGGGGAAAAAGAACAAAGAAGGGGGAAAGGGGAATGGATGAATAAGAATTACAAAAAATATCTTTTCAGTAAAACTTTTAAAAAAAAATCAATTATAAAATATTATGTATTGACATTGGCAAATCGATATTATTATAATTGCCTAACTAAGAGCAGTTGAAATGCGCGTTTCCAACCTTCCTTTCTAACGAAAAAAAAAAGAGAGAGAATTCAATGCATTATAGAAACAAGTGGCAAGCTTGAATATGCAAAAAATAAACAGATAGATTAACGTAACAATATCAAAGTTGGGAGGCGACAATTTTGTATTGCTATATTTACATATTTTTTTGTTTTTTAATTCGAAATATCATTGCGAAAATCGCACAAAACTGCATGGGCCTCCGAAATATATTTCAAACTGATGAAAAGGGAGAAAGGAAAGCAAAAGTAAGTTACGGTAGACATGATATTTAAAATAAAACAACTTGAAAAAAAAAAAAAATCCCTAAAGTGTCACTGCAAAATACTACCCCAATTTGAAATGTTAAAAGTTTTTGCAGGGCTCGTAGGCGTTTGTATTTCAAACAAATAAAAAATAGGATTGAAATTAAAAATTTCATATATAGAAATTTTTTGTGAATTTTGAAAAGATTTTTGTGAAAAATCAAATAATTTCGTGAAAATTTGAAATTTAAACGAAGTTATAATTTTTTTTATTATTATTTGCCGCTTACTTATTGAATAATTGTGTGGAAAATGCGATTTGGATCTCGGAATTTTATGGAGGGTCCGTTTTGATTGATTGAAATTTTGTGAAGAGTCCGTTTTGATTAATTGGAATTTTGTGAAAGGTTCGAAAGCGGAGCATACTTTCGAGAAGATAAACATAAATGTTATCTGACAGGGTATAAGTGTGACTAAACCAGAACACATTGAAGCTACTCGCCAGATAGTAAATCAGCGCCGAGTATTTCGCCAAGACTAGTTCGTGAAGACAGGAAATGCTAATGACTCTTGATCGTTTTCTCACCTCCTGGGGATCTCTCTCCGCTCAGGAAGGGGACGAAAGGTCTGGTACATATGCTGTACCGGAGCCGTAAGGAAGGCCAATCTTTTTTGCGGTACATATGCTGTACCGCCGAAATCTAAAGGTTAAGTTTTAATATTTTGCAAGTGTATAACACTTTTCTTTTGAAAAGTTCCTTACTTTTACATCTTTGTTTTGAGTTTTTCTGGGTGAATTTGAGTTTTGCAGCTTTATACTTAGCATTTTTACATGTTTTGTTGTTTTGTACTGCGTGTTTTTTATTTTTCAGAGCTTTAGGATTTTATTGTTAGAATTTTTACATTTTTGATTAATATTTCAGGAGTTAAATCTGTGTTTTGTTGCTTTATACTTGTCATTTTGACATTTTTATGATGTTTTAACAGTTTGTACTTAGTAATTTTACGACTTCATTCCAAGTTTTTGTAGATAAATTATTTTTTACGTTTTGAAGTTTTAATAACTTGCGAATGCTTAACACTTTTGTTTTGTAAACTTCAGTAATTTTACATTTCCGCTCTAAGTTTTTCTAGACGAATTTGAAATTATATGGTTCATCAACAATTTTAGTTCTAAGTTTTGACCGTTTGTAGGTAGTATTTTTTCTTTTTCTTTTTCTTTTTTTTTTTTTAATTTTTATGATACATTGTTTTAATATCTTAATCTATGCTTGATGTTTTGTCTTTTGCACTTTAACATTTTCATTTTGCTTTTATCAAATTAATGTATATTTGAGGTTCTGTCCTTAGTACTTTTACATTTTTATACTAAGTTTTACTAGATGAATCTAAGTTTTGATGTTTTGTACGTTGTACTTTTACATTTTAGTGTTGCTTTAAGATATTATACTTAATATTTTTACATCTTCGTTTCATGTTTTAGTTAAAGTTTTAACATTCGTACACAGTACTTTTTACATTTTGCAAGTGCATAACACTTTTATTTTTGAAAATTTTCGTAGTTTTACATTATTTGTTCTAAGTTTTACTAGATGACTCTAAGTTTTGATGTTTGGCGCGCAATACTTTGACTTTTCTTATGGAGTTTTTAGCAGGTTAATATAAGTTTTGCATTGGTAGTAGTAGTTGAAAGCTGTTTCTTTATTTCAGTTAGTAATGCAAGTCTTTGAGTATAACGTTTCTAACTTTTTTTATATTCTGTACTTTATGTTGCTACGATTTTAACCAATTCTATATTTAAGTTGAACTCTGTATAAAGTTGTTTGCAATCTTAGTTTCAAAGTAAAGATTTCAATTTTGTATGTAAGTAATAGACTTTCTCAAAACATGGAATTTGTAACGAAATAGCTTGAACGTTTTCTTTGTACTTTAGTAATAAACCTTTTCAATGTGGGAAAGACGCGTTGCAAATAGTTTTGATAAATATTTTTCTCGGTTGTATATCATAAACCCTATGTAAATTATAAAAATTGTGTTAAAGATTGACTTTTGAAAATAAATAACTTCTTGAATAAATGAAATGTTCGTTAAATGTTAAAGAGTAAGTTTTGAAAGTCTTTGAATAGATGAAATGTTCGTTTAATGTGTTATGTACTTGATTATAATATTAAAGGTGTGAACAAAGTAAAGATTTCAAGTTTGTATGTTAGTAATAGACTTTTTCAAAACATGAAATTTGCAGCGAAAATAGCTTAAAAGTTTTCCTTGAACTTTGCTAATAATCCTTTTCAATGTATGAAACTCGTATTGGAAATAGTTTTGTTAAATATTTTTATCGGTTGTATTACTCTGTGAAAATCTTAAAAATTGTGTTAAACACTGAGTTTTGAAAATAAATAACTCATTGAATAGATGAAACGTTCGTTAAATGTTTAAGAGTAAGTTTTGAAAGTCATTGAATAGATGAAATGTCCGCTTCATGTGTTATATGCTTGATTATAATATTAAAGGTGTGAATAACGTAAAGATTCCAAGTTTGTATGTTAGTAATAGACTTTTTCAAAGCATGAAATTTGCAGCGTAAATAGCATTTAAGTTTTCTTCGAACTTTGGTAATAAGCCTTTACAATGTATGAAACTCGTGTTGGAAATAGATTTGTTAAATATTTTTCTCGGTTGTATATTATAAAATCTTTGTAAATTATAAGTTCTGTGTGAATCGTAAAAAAAAAAAAAAAAATATATGTTAAAGATTGAGTTTTTGAAAATAAATAACTTCTTGAATAGATGAAACGTTCGTTAAATGTTAAAGAGTAAGTTTTGAAAGTCTTTGAATAGATGAAATGTTCGTTTAATGTATTGAATGGCTTGATTATAATACTAAAGGTAAGAAAATTTTCACTCGGAAGTAATGAATCGAAGGATTACACCTAGGAAAAAATGTGCGTTTAATGAAAACTGAGTTTGGCGAGTTAAATACATAGGTTTCCGTAAAATTATTAAATTTATACATATGTATGTAGTTGTGTGTATGAAATATTTTTAAAAGATTTGAGAAATTAACATCGAAAGCTACTGGCTGTGTCCTTGTGAAAGATAAACCTGGTATGAATCACTTTTCGATTGGGGTGGGCTATGAGCTATTGCTGCCTTATCTTCGTCAGCTGATAAGAGCCTGAAGAGTCATTTCTACGTTGCGGTTTGGCTGAGGAAGACGTATACTTTTCCATTCTCTGTAAGTACTTGACGTTTTATATAATTTGTATTTCGACTTTAAAGTATTTTTTAGATTGCATTCTGTTAAAATTAGTTTCATGTAAGTTTAAATAAGTGAAATATAGCTATATTACATGAAAAAATTCTTCGATTTTCAACGTGTGAATGATATTATTTTAAGTGCATTTTCTCTGTGTTCATTCACTAACTATACTGCTAGATTTTGCATAGTTGATTCATGTTTGTGTATCGTATAACTGAAAATTCGCAACGATTGCTTTGCTTAGTAGGAACTCTGTGGAGGAAGTGCTAAAATTGTCCTTTATTTCTAAGAGGCTTTTTTAGCATTCATTCTTCCAAGTTCTGATAATGGATGTTATTAATTATTTTTAATGGTAGAAGTTTCAACAGATGTTGCATCTTGTGTGTGTTTTTTATGTCTTTGAGTATAATATTTCTTTCTTTTTTATTTTCTGTAGTTTATGTAGCAATGATTTTAAGCATTACCGTATTTAAATTAAGTTGTATTCATGTGATCTTAGTTTCAAAGATTCTAAGTTTTTATGTAAGTGATAGACGTTTTCAATGCATGAAATTTGCGGTGTGACCAGTTTTAAAGTTTCTTCGTGCTTAAGTAATAAACTTTTTCAATGTGTGAAAATCGTGTTGTAAATAGTTCTGATAAAAAATTTTCTCGGTTGTATTATTCTGTGTAAATCGTAAAAATATGTTAAAGACAGAGTTTTGGAAATAAATAACTCTTTGAAAAAATGAAAAATTCGTTAAATGTTAAAGACATAGTTTTTAAACTCTTTTGAATAGATGAAATGTTCGTTAAATGTATTGTATTGTACGTAAATCGGGTTGTTGAGCTGCTTCGCAGTTACAAATTTAGCAATATGGTCTTGGCTATTTTTAAAGTTTCTTTAATCATGATGTATATGACTACATTAATCTCGTAGATTATTTTCGTTTGAAACGTTAAAATGTGTAAGAAAAAATCTAAATTGAAAACAAAAAAAAAATAATAATATTGAAATACATGAAACATTCGCTTATCATTCTATGTAAAATCAAGTTGCCGAACATACTCTAACTTCTCTTATTTCATGCAAACTCTTAAACTTGGAAAAAATCCAGCATTATAATATGGGTTAAAGGATGATTATGTAATGTAAATATAGTCTTAGTTAGTTAATATAAATACATTGTTTTGTATTCATGGAAAACAGTAAAAGTGGGTGTAAACCTGTTTAACTATAGAAGAAATCACCGCTTTTTCTGTAAAATTATTGTTAAATTAGCATGTATAAACCTATTGTTGTTCATTTTATAAGTCTCGAACATTTAAAAAAAAACTCTTTAATTGATTTGAATTTAGTAAATTACGATGATCGATTGGATTCATTTTTATTAAGTCTTCACCTTTTCAAGAAGCTAATTGTTTGGTTCTCATTTAATTCTGTTTTTGGTACTTTAGGAAAAAAGTTTTTAAAAAAATTTCTAAGTCTTAAACATTTCAAAATTAACTTTGACTTAAATTTTGTAAATTTCGAGGATGGATTTGTTTGGTTCACATTAAATATAAACTTTCTCAAGAAGCTATTTGATTGGATCACAATTAATCCTGGGTTTAATATTTTAGGGGAAAAAATTACAAGTGTAAAAATAAAATATGTTCAAAATTAAAAGATAGTTGTTAATTACACTTTATTGAGTTGATTTTAAAATTGAATGTATTGATTAAAAATTGTGAAATTTAATTATGATGTAAATAATTAATTCTCGGTAGAACATGACAGTTAAATCTAATACTAACGCAATGAAAACAAACATAGCAATCGCGACCTGGTCAAATGAGTTTTACAACATTAAGGTATGGAGTGTATGAATCCGAATATCTGAAAGAAGATGTAATTAAATAAAATATTCTATGTCCAAAAATAATTTCTCTCACTAAATGATAGAATGAGCGTTTCAACTCTTGAAATTAAAAAAAAAAATTAATGTTACCACTCGTAAAAAACCTAAGTTGGAAATTAAAAATAACATCAGAAAACGATAAAGTCCCCCAAAAAATAATTTCTCTCTCTAGGTGATGCCACGAGCGTTTCAAACCTTGGAATTAAATCCAAAACATGTTATAAATACAAAAATTAATGTTGCCATTCGTGAAAACCTAAGTTGGAAATAAAAAATAACTTCGGAAAACGACTAAGTCCGAAAAGTAATTATTCCTGTTTTTCGCCACTAGGAGGCTCCTCATGAAAATACGTTGTCATGGAAACCGCAACACACGTTATAATCATTGCCATTCCATAAAATATAAATTTAATCAAAACCAAAATTAAATCAGTGTTGCCATCCCCTAAAAGCTAAACTTCAGAGTAACAAGTAAAACAACTCAACTCCGTTCAGAAACCCTCGTAAAAGATTACGACGTTAGAAGCAGGAACCCTACTACTCAACCCCACTCGGCAGGGGGATCGACCACGCCCCCTTGCACTTGCACTGATCCCCGATCCCCCTGCTGTCCCAGAACTGTCCTTTTCTATCTACTTCTTTGTTCAAAAATCTGCTTCCGAAAAAGTTCATCTTTAATTTTGCCCAGTACAGAATCTATTTCCGTCAGGGCACTAACATTTTCGAGCGATAAGTCATATGTATCCCCTTCTCCGTGGAGTTCGTTTTCACCCCTTTTCGCTTCTAGACCCCCTGTGGATCCCGCTGGTTCCAACAAAGTTCAATGGTTTTTGCTCCTGTGTCCTTTCAGTTTCATTTGTTTTCTAAACCACACTTTCCTTTGCTTCGTTTGGTCGACTCGCTGTTTGTTTACAATATAGAATAGCTGTAACTTCTGTGTCTGCCTGGTAGTGAATTATCTGGTTAGCAGGATTCCTTGAGATGTAATCCGCAAAAAAATTTTTGTGCCCCTTAATATAAACGATTTTATAGGAAAGTGGCGACAAAAACATTTGCCAACCCGCTAATATTCCGGAAACTTGGGTCGACTGAATTAGATACTTTAGCGGTTGGTATTCGGAGAGAATCACAAAATCCTTGTCTATTAGGAATTCGTAGAAGTATTTGATAGATTCTACTATCGCAAGTAGTTCTATTTTATTTGCTGCGTAGTTTTTTTCAGAATTTCTCAATTTTCTTGAAAAGTACTTTACTGGCCTAATTTGCCCATCTACCGTATGACCCAAAATCCCACTAATTCCTAACAAACTTCCGTCTGTATTGAGGTAAAACGTCTTATTCATATCGGGTTGCACCACAAAAGGTCGGGAAGTAAATATTCGTTTAAATTGCGTAAACGCATTCTGACATTCCTCATTCCAAGCAAACTTCTTCCCTTTTTTCGTCAGCTGTTCCAATGAGTCAGCTAGTGCGGCGCAATTCGGGATCAAATGGCGATAAAAATTGACCACCCCTAAAAATTTCTTCACTTGGCGTGGGGTTCGAGGTTGGGGAAAATTTTGGATTTTTCCATATTATCAGGGGTTGGTTCCACCCCTGTTGGTGAGAGTTTAAATCCTAAAAATTTAATTTCGGTTTTTAGGAACCGTGCTTTTGCTGGGCTTAATGTCAGGTTAAATTTTCGTAGTCACTCAAATACTACTTTTACTTTGCGAAACATTTCTTCAATGCTATTTGCAGCTATAATTATGTCATCCAGGTAAGCATGAATACTCTCTACTTGAATGTCGGCAAGCACATGTTCTCCCATCAATTTCATCCAAAAGACCCCACTATTTTTCAAGCCAAATACGAGACACGAATATTGAAAAATCCTGTACATTGAGGTACATGCCAGATATTTGCGTTCCGATTCAGGAACATGTATCTGCCAAAACGCATTGGAGAAATCTAGTGTAGTGTAATACTTTGCGCCCGCCAATTTGTTTATCAAATCTGCTATCCGCGGTATGGGTACCGGAAACAAATTAATCTTTTCATTAAGACGGCGAAGATCAATCGCCATCCTATATTTCTTTTCAGGTCCGCCTTTTTTCACCAGGAGGACTGGAGCTGCGAAAAAACTATTTGTGTATTCTATGATGCCACAAGCCCTCAGATCGTCTATTTGCCGCTTCAGTTCCGGCTGTAATGGTAAAGGAACCTTATATGGTTTTGCTGCGATTGGTTTTTCATCACTTACGTCAATTTTTACTTTAACGGCGTCGGTTTCTCCCAATGTTTTTAAGCTGGACGTAAAAACGTCGGCATAATCCACTAGTAACTCTTCTGATCGAGCTTTATTTTCAGTATCAATATGCTCCAACTCAAAATTATTTAAGTCGAATTCTTCCCGCCGTAATCGTAAGACTTCAAGGGTTGCTTTAATTAAATTTATTGGCTTCGATTCTAGCTCTGACTCCTGTATTTTAATATCAGTGTGTAGTAACCCAATCTTTTCCTGCTTATTGATCGTTAATATTGGATCGGTATTATTAGTAGCAATGACATCAATTTTCCTCTTATTTGTGTTCACAGCAGACTGATCAATTTGTATGTTAGAGGTATATTTCTTAAAGGGGTTAAACAAACCTATGCTTCCCTCCTTAATTTCTGGCTGACAAATCAACGATACAATGTGGGTACTCCCTGGTTCCAACCTTACTTTCTTCTGAGAAATACACATTATCCCCATATCCTGTCCTTCATTACTGTGCCCCAATTCAAATTTAGCTCTTCCCGCGCTAACCAATCCTGAATCAAAATCAATTTTCAATTTTAATTTTCTAATAGCGGGGTAACTTAATACCAATTCATAAGATTCAAATACTATGTCAGTAATAAAAATATCCTCTAAAATTGTGCAATCCCCAATCGTGATCCAGGCTTTAATGCAAGTTTTGTAATAATTGCTTTCACCTGTCAAAGTTTTTAAGGTAACTAATTTTGCTGTACAATTTATTTTACCCTTTCTAGACAAAGCATTTAAAAGAGCTGTGGAAGCCACAGTACAACACGCCCCCGTGTCAGCACGAAAAGTGACCGGTTGACATCTATCCTCCTGAAACAATCCGATGAACCCGTGAAGTATTGGTAAGTCATTATTCATCTTATTTTTCGATAACGTAGTTACCGTTTTGACCACTTCACTACATTTTATCTTGTTTTGCTCGTGAACAAACTCGCATATATTTTTAAATCCCGCTATCTGCTGATCGCTCATAATATTTCCCTTCGAGTTTTCACTTCCCGCATCACGAAATTCGTGTTTTTCCCTGTGACGGTTTCCTTTCTTTGTTGGACTTTGATTGACAAGTAGGTGTGTTTCTGACTCTTTCCCTGCTCCGCTCTCCAAAATGGGGGATTTTCGCACTAGCCCTTCTGGTTTTTGTCCGATTCCCCGCTTTGATGACGTAGTCTCATGAGCGATTGGTTCTTGTGTCGAATCTGGAATAATGTTCCTTTTCATGTGTTGCATCGCTAATTTATTTTCGTCTACGTTCCTATGTTTTGACGCCTGTCTTGTGCGTGCGTTTACATTTACTCTTTGCTGGGGACTACTTATTTTAGCATTCGATTCATTTTCGCTATTATCACGAAAGCTTACTCTACACAACTCGTCCTTTTTATTCTTATTTCGGTCGTGAGCTACCAATTCTTCCTGAATTTGACGATTGTTTTGTACTTCGTTTGAAATTCTCGTCTTTTCATTAAACTGCCCCTCATTTTTAAATTCTCTCTTCGTTCGCTCCCAATGTCTTTTAACAAGCGGACTTCTTGCTCCCGAATGCTGCCAATCATTAGCGTAATTCCCTTCCATAGGTTTACTATCGAACTGCATACTTTTAAGTTTTTGATAGCCGGAACATTCAGTTGTATAATGACCTTCGTCTCCGCAAAATGCACATACTGCGGTACATTGTTTAATGGTATTTATCTGCTCTATCGTCTCAATATCATCTTCTTGCTTATGTGATATTAATGGATAGACGTTGATTGCGTTAACACGTAATTGGGAGCATACCGACGATACTTTTTGCAAAGTTTCTGCGTAACTAACCGCCTCGTCGAACGAACTAGGATTTTTCAATAAAATTTCTCTTTGGAAATCCGGCGTTAACCCTTCAATAAAACGGCCTAATAGTAACTTATTTGCAATTTCGCACTCCTGAGGGGCGCTCATTATTCCCAGAAAATTTACTCCTGCTTTTCTTAACCTATGGGCATAATTTCTAATCGGTTCTTCGACGGACATATATATGTTTGAAAATTCAATTTGCCACTCAAGGAATGATTTTTGATGTGCGAAAAATTTTATGAATTTTGCCTTAATCTCCTCATAACTTTTGGATTTACTTAATAGTGGATCATCAATCAACAATTGTTGCGCTTCACCTTCTAACTTTGCCTTAAATATAACTAATTTTTGAAGTTAATTCCAGTTCGCTAAATTTGCGATACTCTCAAATTCCTCAAAATAATACCTACAACTATCCGCTTCTCCGGAAAAAGGTTTAACAAGGGAAATTAGATTCGGATCCATTTTTGGATATTCTAGCGAACGACTGCTTTTAAGCTTTATCAGTAGGTAGCAATTGAGAGTTCACCGACGTCAGGCGCAACGCGCAACGTGCCACGCCCCCCCTTGCGCCTCCCTCCCCTCCCTTCCTCCGCCTCCTCCGCCTGCCGAGTGGGGTTGAGTAGTTGGGTTCCTGAAGTCGTAGAAGATGACGAGGGTTTTTACGAGTTGAGTTGTTTTTCTGACACTGCGTCCGAAGTTTTGTTTTTAGGAATGGCAACGGTGATATAGCGGTTACCATGACAACGTATTTTTACGAAGAGCCACCTAGTGAGAGAAATTATTTTTTGAACTTAGTCGTTTTCCGGTGTTATTTTTAATTTCTAACTTGGGTTTTTCACATTAATTGTTTTTATTTCAAGAGTTGAAGCACTCATGCTGCCGTCTAGTGAGAGAAAAATTATTTTTTTTTTGGACATATAATGCATGAATACTGCATGAAAGTGAAATTAATTTAATTTTAAGTTGATGGTCCCACCACCATCCCGATGTAACTTTTAATCACACCCTATCAACTATTTTGTACTCGTTCATTTAATTTGATCGTTTCAAAACAATTGTAAATATTCAAGCAATTACACATAACGGAAAAAATTGACCCTAGAAGTGGAAAAAATATAAAAGTATCATGCAGTGAGACTTCACTTCTACAGTCAATTTGTTTTTTAGGATACATAAAATAAAATTTTTTAAAAGAGCATAAAAATGAAACTAATATTTAAAAGTAGTTCATTAGCCATACTGTAATGCATTTTTTTTCAGAATATTTCAATGCTTAAGTATGTTACCAGGGTGCACCGCGAGGAGGTCGATCTACATCGCAAACACATTCATGCAAACATTCACACACATTCATGCAAACATTCACACGCACACTCATACATACATACGTAAAATAAAATAAAAATAATAATTGACTTATAGTGTTGTGGCATAATTCGTTAACATTTGCCAATTTATATGATCATTAACATCATCATATGTTAAATTATTTTTAACAAATAAACTACTCCATTTTTTCATACCAATGCAGAGTAAAATATTTGCGTTCATTTGTATATACTTTTCAGAAATGGTCAAGTTCATGCATGGATGTCGCCTTTGCGTTGGATGGTGGACTATGCATCCACTACATTCGTAGTGGCTAGATATACAATCGCAGATTACTTTTCTTAAGCATCTTTTAATTCTTCTATCACTATATAGACCAATCGATTGCGGTAAGATAGGCATATGTATTCTTAAAACAAATGCGATGAAAACATTTTGCATTCTTTTAAAAATGTCTTCTTTATTTTTTAGTATATGATCGCAAACCTCCTCAGATAATATGACACATTCATTTATAATATGTAGATTATCATTCAGCTGTCGCAGCTTGCAGAATCCATCAACGGATAAAACAAGAACTTCATTTCTTGCAATAAAACTGCTGTTTTTATATAGGAAATTAAAGTCTGAAAGCTTGTCTACAAACTCGATAAATGCAGCAGGGGTGATTATAATACGGTGATTTGAAAATAGATTAATAATTTCGACACAAAATGAAGTTGATGTTACTACAACACTTAAAGCAGTGTCCCCATACAAAGTATAGAAGTGCTTTTTTTTTTCCTCTTCCATAAAACTATGACTTTTCACAAAATCACTCATCCAGTCGTTCTCCGGAAGAACATCATACTCTTGCATCATGTTAGATGTTGAAGCTGGAATCTAGAGATAAAAGAATCACTTTTAGAATAATGCTTAATCAAAAACCAAAAATTTCACTAACCTATTTCCCAACTCAATGTTAACACCTAACATACACCACTCACATCCTACACATATCACTTACCATATAAACAGATCTGGAAATCTTAACAGAATTTCTAACTTGTAAACATTGAATATAAAATTTTTTTCAAAAAAAAAAAAAATACAACCCCCATTCACGTAATCTGAAAAAACACAACATACATTTCTTAAATCCAAAATATAACGCGATTCGACTTTGCTTTCATTTACCCGAATTTCCGGTTGAGTGAATTCGAAATTAAACCCTTTTCGAGGGGAGGGGAAAACGCGTCACGCTCTTTTCTTATCGAGCGAAAGAGAGGTAGCAAAAACAAACAGATAATTCGGGGTGAAAGATTGAGAATTTGTTCATGGGTATTTCAGTAGTTGAAAAGCTTTAAAGCTAAAGTTTTTTAAATTCTACACAAATCAATGTTTTTCCAAACAGAAAATTTTTTTCAACAGAAAATAATTTTTTTTTTTCCTTAAACACCTCAAATTTAAATATTTTCCATACGCGAAACCTGAAAACCACATTATACATTTCCCTCCCAAAAATCCCATACACACGTAATCTGAAAACACAGTATGCAATTCCCATCCAAAATATATATATAAAGTTTATCTCTCTCTTAAACGTTCTAACAATTTATACATAATTATATCACAAAATTTTTACAAGTGTATAATACGACAAACTCTTTACAAAATAACAATCTCCGAGTAAATAAACTTTACAAAAACAGAGTTTCGCGACAAGTACAAAAAATATTCTGTACGAGAATCATTAAGTACAATAACATCAATCATGATCTCTGAGTAAAATAATTTTTTACAAATGCAGAGAGTTATATAAAAAGTGTGTGCTACATAATATGTAATAAAAATGTACAAATAATGAATGAGAGAGAAAATCTTTTTCACAAAAATAAGACAACAAGCATGGGGTGTTTTTTCTTGCGTTAATCAATTCAAAACTTAGTTCAAAAAAAAATTAATGAAATCATTTAAATAATGAAATTCACTTGAGGAAAAATTTAGTTTAGAAACAAAATTTATACTATGTCTGAGTAAAATAACCGAAAATCATAAATGAAAAAGTAATTAACTGAGAATTAATTTTATCTTTCAACAATTAAATAAATGAATTCAGTAAATAAATACTAAAGTGAATTCAGTAATTAAATAAATGAATTTAGCAATTAATTACTAAAATAAATTTAACAATTAAATTTATTCTAAAAATGTCTTTCAACAATTAAATAAATGAATTCAGTAAATAAATACTAAAATGAATTCAGTAATTAAAATCTAAGCATGAACGTAACAAATAAAATATAAGAATGAATTTACCAATGAAAATCAAAGAATGGGTTTATCAATTAAAAAATTGAATTTAACAATTAAATACTAAAATAAATTTAGCAATTAAAATGTAAGAATGAATGTAACAAATAAATGAGTACTTACATCAGCAACATCGTTAGAAGTAGAAGCAACGTTTCTTGAAGATTCCATTTTCTCAAAATATAAAGTAAAAATAAGCAAATCGTAGAAGCAAGCCAAGAAGGTTAAAATACGTCTAACAAGGACAGAGGACAATGTAGAAGTGATAGATGATTGATAAAATTACCATTAGTCCAAATTAGTGACGTAGTGCTTATAGGCTCTCATTGGATTTTGAAACTATGACATCGAAAAAATTATCCAATGGATCTCTTTAAAAATGACTTCACGCTAGTCGAACCAATTAAAATTAGTTAACGTTTTACTTTAATTTCGTGTGCAGAGAGGAACGTGTGCAGACCATGATTTCACTCTTTAATCTCAGTGAGTAACTGATATTACCCTGAATCATAGATAATGTTAACCTTGGAGAAGCTATGACTTCATACCGAGGTCACAGCACCCCTTCTATGGTTCGGGGCAGCGATAAGACGTTTCCCCACGATCGAGTCATTTCAACTTGCTACTTCATCGAATGCGGTTAGAGCGTATCGCTTTGCAGTGCATTTTTTCTCCGTTTGATTGGGACTTCGTTTCATAACTCCGTTCTTGCGTTAATTTAATTTATTAGTTCCAAGATGTTTTCTCCCGTTACTTTGAATGAGCATGGATTAAACGTGACAGTTTGCGACGAATTCAGACTTTAATTATGATTTGAGTCACTTCTTTCTGAGACTTGAATGAAGACGGAGGCTATTTTTTTCTCTCGAGCTCTCTGCTTTTATTTTCAAAATATTTTCAAAGTTTCTTCTATTTTTTTTTTTTTTCGAAATGAAATATCATTGATTTGTATTCATAGAAAACTGTAAAATGAATGTAAGCCCATGTTTAAGTATAGAATAAATCACCTCTTTTCGCAAAAGTATCACTAAATATGTTTGTATAAACCTACTGATGCTCATTTTCAAAGTCTTAAACTTTTCTATAATTAGCTTTGGCATAAATTTAGTAAGTTTCGGGAATTGACTTGATTGGTTCACATTAAATCTACACTTTCTCAAGATGAGATTTAATCAGTTCTCATTTAATCCTGTCTTTGACATTTTAGGGGAAGAATTACAAGTGTAAAAATAAAATATGTTCAAAATTAAGAGATAGTTGATATTAATACATTATTAAGATTAAATTAATACCATAAGTTGATTAAAAATTGTGAAATTTAATTCTGATGGAAATAATTAATTCTCGCTAGAACATAACAGTTAAATTTAATACAATGAAAGGGGGAAAAAAAACATAGCATTCACAGCTTTCTCGAATGGGTTTTACAACTTAAAAGTTCTGAGATGTGTGAATTTCAATATCATGAGGAAAAAATTTGCGTGTTTCATTTCAGATTCTAATTGATGATTTTCACGTATGTGAGATATTATAGTGTCTCACTGACTGTAGAAGTTAAGTCTCCGTTTGAGACTTATTTTATTCAACAGCTAGAGTCTATGAAACGTTCTCTTGTTTTGCAGATTATTTTGAATTCAATGATACAATATTTTTTTAATGGATTATTCATCTAATGCAGTCTAAATTATGTGGTTATGTATTCTAAAAAACAAATTGACTGTAGAAGTGAAGTCTCACTGCATGATACTTTTATATTTTTTTCCACTTCTAGGGTCAATTTTTTCCGTTATGTGTAATTGCTTGAATATTTACAATTGTTTTGAAACGACCAAATTAAATGAACGAGTACAAAATAGTTGATGGGGTGTGATTAAAAGTCACATCGGGATGGTGGTGGGACCATCAACTTAAAATTAAATTAATTTCACTTTCATGAAGTAAAATATTCTATGTCCAAAAAAAAAATTTTTCTCTCACTAGACGGCAGTAGTTTCAACTCTTGAAATAAAAAAAAAATTAATGTGAAAAACCAAAGTTAGAAATTAAAAATAACACCGGAAAACGACTAAGTTCAAAAAATAATTTCTCTCACTAGGTGACGCCATGAGCGTTTCAAACCTTGGAATTAAAACTAAAAACATGTTGCCATTTGTGAAAACCTAAGTTGGAAATCAAAAATAACTTCGGAAAACGACTAAGTCCGAAAAATAATTATTCCTATTTTTGTCACTAGGAGGCTCTTCGTAAAAATACGTTGTCATGGAAATCATTAAATATTCTATGCTCAAAAATAATATTTCTCTCGCTAGATGGCAGTCTTCTCGAACATCTGAAAGAGAATTATATTAGGATTGATTTAAACTGTACTTTACTGAAATCATTTGGTGGTCTCATGGATAAAGCGTGCAATTCATCAGAGCGCCAAATGATTTTTGGAGCTGGAGGTCGCATGTTCGATTCCCGATCTAGGAAAGAGAAATTAAATAAAAAAATTCCAAGTCCGAAAAATATATTTAAATGGATTAATTAATATTTATCTCACTAGATGGCGCCATGTGTATAACCTCAGAGTTCAAAAAATAATTTCTCTCACTAGGTGGCTCTTCGCAAAAATACGTTGTCATGGTAACCGCTATATCACCGTTGGCATTCCTAAAAACAAAACATCGGACGCAGTGTCAGAAAAACAACTCAACTCGTAAAAACCCTCGTCATCTTCTACGACTTCAGGAACCCAACTACTCAACCCCACTCGGCAGGCGGAGGAGGCGGAGGAGGGGAGGGGAGGGAGGCGCAAGGGGGGCGTGGCACGTTGCGCGTTGCGCCTGACGTCGGTGAACTCTCAATTGCTACCTACTTTTATCACTCCCTTCTGCGATCAGTTTCCTATTTTCCACAATTTGTACACTAACCAAAATTGACACATTAATAAATTTCCCACACAAACAAACAATCCTATTACGTTGGGCATTAAACTATCTGCATGACTATTTCCGCCTCACCAAAACAAATAAGTTATATACCGATATATTTATCCTTGCTCACATCCATTTCACTAACGTTAACTACTAACATTTTTTCTGCTCGCCGCATTTTCCAAAACAATTTTTACTTTAACACAAATCACATTGAAATGGAACATTATAATCCCGCCTAATTCTGTAACTTGGAAAAATCCAAATTTGCCCACAAGAACAAACTGTCCCAGCATTATGTGCGATTTCCACTAACCGCGGCACAACAAGCATAACTTCAACTCCTAAATTTCTAAACATGCTCCCCCAAAATAATTTTCACAGCTCTACAATATCCAGTTCGTAAGAGCTTGTTTGATGGAGAAATACCTCAAACATAAAGCAAGTTGCTCAATTTAACTTTTGAGTTCGAATTAAAATGCATAAATTTTGTTCGATATTTTGCACTATCAAACCAAAAAACAAACTAAAAAAATTTTTTTTTGTCTAATTCTTTCGATATTCTCACTTTCTGGATATCATAAAATCATTCTACACAAACAATAACAATTTTTTGACTCAAAAGAAAATTTAATTTTTCCTAAGTGATTGAATTTTATACTTCTTCGAAGTTAGCAAAAAAAATAAAACTTTGAATACATTTTTAATTAGAAAGGCATTAATTTACAATTTCCTCATAAGTTCACTATTCCCAAATTATTAGAGTTCATGGCAGCAAAACCCTAAACATGAACTATCATACCACTGGTCACTGCACCAATATAGGACCAAACGTGACACTACTGAACACGGAACCATTATCTAGACCACTAGTCACGGCACCAATATATGTCGCGGCCAGGTTCACGACATAAGGGCGCGTGATTCGCAAAGTGGTATAGACAAGAAAACACAATTTTTTCTGGAAAACTAGACTAATTTATTCATACGTGTATAGACATTAACTTATGACCATGAGACTATTACTATTAAAAAAGAAAAAAGGAAATGTGCAGGGAGCGAACCATGTCCGGATCCAAATGGCAGCACTTGTTTCATACTTCATCCATATATGTGGGTGGGCGATCTTTCCTCGTCCGGAAACAAACGGCGATCATAGTCTTGTTTATAGAAGCCTGCTGCGCCTATTTTATAGACGTCAGATGTTTAATAATCACGGATTTTAGGAAAAGGGCCCATCTCTGCCTTGGAAGAGTCTTTCGCGACTCTACTGGGAAGAAGAACTGTCTCTGGTCTGAACTCACCACCCCCTTATGCCTGCCAGTGCCTGCAAATTAGCATAGAAAAAGCATTAAGCCAAACGATGTTGCAACTTTTATTGACTTTAAAATGCAGGTAGTGCAGTTAAATGATATACAGAATCTTTTAAATTTCATTTCCCAATCGTGGTATATCCTGTTTAACTTTATATTTTTCTGTTTAAGTCTGGAATCCCTTAAAATGCTTTCAAAAAATTCTTTTAAAAAGGGTTATAAATATTATATTTAAATTCATTCTATTATTTTGAAAAATACTTTAGTCCTTGTTTAATCTTTCAAATTTATACAGAGAAATGGCTGTTCATAAATGATGTCACGCTTTTTCCCATATATTTGACCCCCCTCCTTCGTCACAATGTCACACTTCAGCGGTCCCCCTCCCCCCATTATCACATGCCACGCTATGTTGCATAACGCATGTTGCCATACTTCTTGTTACCCCCTCCCCTCCCTTGTCATACTGTTTTCACGATTTCAAGAACCCCCCTCCCCCCTCGAAGCGTGACATCATTTATGAATGATCCCGAAGGTAATTATGATATTTTTAATAAATAGCTCTTTCAGAGAAGAATATATATGGTGATTCAGCTGTTGGGTATGTACAACTAAAAAGGACAGCAGGAATTAGCACAGCCAAAAGTCGTGTATGTCCTGGGAACAAATTAAAGAGCCCTAACCAAGTTGTTATGGTAGTCAAAGAAGCAAAAAAATAAAATTGAATCAGCTGAGAGTTGCACTGCTGCCAAAGAATAATGTGTATTTCCTACTTGCAATAATACAAATTTCAATTTACCTAAATTTTTCGATGTCTTGAATCAAGTTATTTATGTATACTTTCATTACTTTTTAATGTAATTTTATCCCTTGAACAGGAAAATTTTCTTTCTCGTTTTCGATAACTCAAAATATTTTCTACACTCCAAGGCCGTATCCAGAAGCGGGAAAGGGGGTTTCCCGAAAATGTTCGCAATGAAGCATATATTCCTCCCTGAAACTTTTCTTAACACAAGTGTGTCCAAGTTAAACCCCCCCCCCCCCCGAAAAAAAAATTCTGGATATGGCTTTGCTGCACTCAAATTATTTCTTTCCGGTTCTGTGTTATTTCCATTGTATTGTAATTAATCAGCTCGTGTTGTTCTTACACTAATATTATTTAAATTTTAAGATAAAAATAATCCTAAGGGCCTTAATTATGTCATTTTTTTGTTTTATGTATTATATATATGTATATATATTTATTTATGTTTTGAAAACTATTAGGCACGAACGAAATGTAAACCGGTACTGTAATTTTTAAGTAGATATGTTGTTATGTCTTAGTTGTACTTACAGAAATGATCTTCACAGCAATGAAAATTCGACTTCATAGAAACATCGCTTCTGCATTTAAACAGCCACGCTTTTCGAACTTTAGTTGGGGTCCCTTGGAACATTAATGAAGCGTTTGCCTGTAGCTTTTTAGTCGTTGATGTGCATCCAGGTACAAAACAATACTTGTAATTAGTATTTGACATATTGGTTGAACGCAAATGTAAGAAAGAGCACAACGACAAAAGTATAACACAAAGAAACAAGAAATCCCCCCGTATATATATATATTCAGAAGGAATATCTTGTATCCACATAAATTGCTTCAATTTAGCAACTAATAAATTAATAATAATAGAGTCTGTTCGACGAATTCATTCTAAAAAAATATTTTACGCAATGAATATTTAATTTAATATATAATATTACAAGCTTATCTTTTAATTACCCCCCCCCCCCTGCACGAGAAAAAAACGCCAAATAAAGTGCCCTTTTTATATTTAGTTTATCAAAAGTCAACGGTGCAGCAAAACATTTGTTGGAGATAACGCAAATTAAATCCCCGGAACTCGAACCACAGTTGAACGGTGTACAAGCTTTCTTTCCTAAACATTCGGCCATCTTCACTGCGTTACGCGGGGTCTATGTATCAATAAATGTTTCTTTCCAACAGGTAAACTTCATTATAGTTGAGATTTGAGTTTTTAATTACATCCAAACTCATTTTTGGCTAAATTTATTGTATATTGGCGAAATTCATTTTATTTTCTGCAAAAATTTAAACATAAACAAGCTTCAGAAGCTCAAATTGTGCGTTCGCTCATTCGCAAACAGTTCGGCAATCTGATGTATCCAATTTTTGATTTACGTGTGTATGTGTTTTATTTAGTAACCACTGCTTAGGCCACTGTTTTTTAATTCTTTTGTTATATACATGCAGATTTGAACTTGTAAATCTTTTTATCCAAATAGATGAACTCCAAACGGCTTCGCTCCACATGGCTCGCTTGTGAATGGCTGCCTTTACGCTCGCCAAGCTATATACGTCATCCAACCTGTGACGCAAATCATGCCCGATGCGCAGAAATTTTTTTTCGCGATCCCGGACTGCGCATGAATTAAAAAAAATATTTAAAGAATAAACACTAATCGTATAACAAAATTTTTTGCAGAGATGGTGTTAAAATATGTTATTCTGTAGATTAAAAATAAAATTAGAAAATCGAAAACTTCCCTATTATCGCCTACGGAAAGTTTGCCTACAGCTGTCACAATGAATGAAACGGTGGGGTCGTTAACAATGTAACAATAGATATCCGGTTAGCTGAGTTGACAACTGATGGATTCCCTTCCACCGTAGGGGGAGGATTCTGCGTTAGGGATTTTTCCAGGGATTTTACTTTGAACTTGGTAGTTGAACAAATTCGACCTAGGCCCAAATGGTTTAATTTTGACGAAGGCTCAAAGGCATCTTACGTGCGAGCAATGCTTGAGGCTTAAAAATCGCAAAGACTAGAAGAAAGAGTCAATTTATTTGGAAAATGCAAGTCAATTTAAATTGTTTAAAACAGAAAAATAAAGAAATATATTGTAGTAGATTATTCTACCCCAAACTATTAAGTTCTGCTAGAAATTAGGGTAGATTAGCACGAGGAATTCGTGTGATATTCTATTGAAAATTTAATGTTTTTTGGGCGTGCATTGCAAAATATAACGAGATTTATATAAATATAAAAATTTCAGATATTTATGATACTACATATAACATAAAGACTATGTTTAAAAAAGTGTGATATTGTACAAACCAGAATATTATTAGTTAATTTTTAATTCTCATTCTCAGTCTCATCATATCCTGCTGTGTGCGGTCTGAGAGAGCAAGCAACATTTGCAAGTAGTTAGTTTGTTTCTTAAAAATCGAAAATTGCTTCTTTTGTTTGACTTAATTTTCACAAATCTAAATTATTTATGTTTTACAAATTGGTTAAAACAAATTAAAATTGAAAACATAATTTTAATTTAAACATAGTATTTCATTTAGTACGTAACATTTTACTAATTTGAAGCTTCTTTCCAAGTGATCTATGAGACCACTTACAGTCGTTATGCCAAAATATTTGTCAGAGATGGTAAGGGTTAAACTCCTTATCATAAAAGTTTTCTCTTTCTTTTTATTATTTTTTTTTCATTATTTATTTCTTTATTTGCAATGTTCAAAATCATTCACGTTGGGCCATTATTTGTTGAAAACTTTGCACTTTTAGCTTCTTTTGTGTGTGTATTTGATGCAACGTGCTAGGTTCATTTTTTTCGCATCTTCTTTCATTTTACGATATTTCTCGTTATTTTATTCATAATTCACAATTTAAAGCCAATTGAGCCAAAATACAAAATAATTTTTGAATATAAGTATGTTTTTTGTGTCAAATTTAGAGAGTGAAAGTTTGACTCACATCCTCCAAAAATAAGAGTCAATTTTTTCCAAATAATATCGATATACGTGTCAAAAGTCAAAAATTCAGCTTTACACTACATCTATGGTGATTGCAGTGGCTTCCTCGGATTTCAAAGACAGTCCCCAAATTTCATTTTTTTTTTTTTGTTTTGTTTTATGCCTCCAAAAATAGAATTTGTACTTGGGGACGCGAAAAGTCCTCAAGCTTTAAGATTTGCATCTTTTTGCACCATATTTCGTAAAATATACGAATACATTCGCAAAATTCTGATGAAGTTACGCCCTTCATTTCACGTATTGTAATTTTAATTTTTTTTTGACTGCATTAGTATTAATAGGGGTGTCGAACATTTTATAGATCCTGTAGCGAAAAAATACAAAGGAATTATTATAAGTGCCAGGGTATTATAGGGATTCCTTTTGGAAAGGGTCGAAGCTAAATATTAGGATTACTTTCTTAATTGAAGTTTCAAAATATTAAAACACAAGTAGCTTCAAGTATTAATTTCAGTGATTTTCTTTAGCACTGAAACTTCAAGCAAGCAAAAAGCAGATGAAATAAGTATTTATAATGTGTATAATATGCTTATATAGACATTTATGCAGAGAATGGTCGGAATATTATAGCTATGCATGTAGGTTTCGTTAAGTCCCCAAATGCGTCAACGAAAATATTTCCAAGTGTCCTCAAATCATCCCTGGATTTGGGAACATGTCCCCAAATTGATGTTTAGAAATATGGTCACCCTAACCATACTTAGAAAATAATTTGGGTTCTTTTAAGATGAAGAAAAATTCCTTTAATTTGGCTCATTAATGCATTAGTATAATTAAAAGTTTTATTTTAATGAACACATTTTTACTTAAAATACAATGCATTATAACGAAACAAAAGATTTTTTTTAGTTCCCGATGTATGCAGTAAGATACATAATTTCAATATTTCTCGAAATGAATAAGTTATTTTCAAGAACTAGTACTCTTATTCTAAAAATCAAAAACTTTCAATGTGTAGTAGTCAGAAGCTTCAAATTCCACTCAAAATTAAAACTAATATTAAAAATCAACCAGGACTAGAAATATACTATTGCCCCTTTAGAGAGAAAGATAGGAATCGCCGCCTAAAATAAATGGAAGATTTTCTAAGGGGGCCCGAAGTGCTCAAAAGAATGATATCTAACTAATTCAATAAAAGTCAACACTCATTACACTAATTTAATAAAATTTAGTAGGATGCTTAACAATCAAAATGACAAACATTTTGACTTTTGACGAAATTGAAATTACGGATGTAACGAAAGTGATTTGGTCGAATACCGAATATTCGGTCATATCCACTAGACCGAAGCCTAATATTCGGCCAATGTCTTAGGACGAATACCGAATATTCTGCGGCCGAATATTAAAAATTCTAGAAAATCGTTGCACTAGAAAGCATCTTTCAAATTTAAAAGTATTCAAAGTCAAACACCAATTCCACACATTACCTATAATGTAAGATTTAATTCTGTTTGTTAAGAATCTAAAAGTATATAAGATAAATGAATTTTCTGTATTGTTTTGAATGTGCAATAAAACTGAGAATTTCACCCACAAGTGGAATAGAAACGACAGGTTTCAATGCAAGCATTATCATTATTTTACTAATTATTTAATTCAAATTAAAGAATACTATATACGGCTTAGTGAACTTTTACCTTGCTCAAAATAGTTTTATGAAGATATTTTAAAAGTTATTAGAAGTTTTACGGGTTTTTTTACATACATATGTTTAAGATACATTAAAATTTAAGGCATTTAAGTGCAATATATTTTTATTTTCAAAATCCTCAATAATTTATGCTATTGTAATATTCATGATATATTCTAGGCTTTTCACATTTCTCTCTTACCCAATATTCACAATAAATCAGTCTGCCCAAACAAAATCTGACTTCCACTTTGTTAATAATAACAAAATAAAATCCATCATAACTAACTATTGCCAGCTTTTGGGAGCAAATGCAGTATATAAAATAATTTTTGAGAAAAAAGTAGAACCGACTTCAAAGCAAAGCAACTATAAAATGCGCTAGAAAGAAAATAATAAATTCATTCTATAAACAACACATCGATGTGACTTTTAAACATAGTTTTAGGTCGGTGCAAAATTATATGAGTCCAATTACCATTACACTATGTGCTACTTCATACTGGAACTGTTGCTAATTCTGGGCCATTTATATTTGTAATTGATTCATTATTACAAAAGATTTTATGTATCCTAATTTTGCACCGACTTCTAAAACTATGTTTAAAAGTCAGATCGATGTGTTGTTTAAAGAATTAATTTATTTTTTACTTTTTAGCGCAATTTCTAGTTGCTCTGCTTTGAAGTCGCTTCTATTTTTTTCTCAAAAATTATTTTATTTTATTCTTTTCAGTGTAAATATTTTTATATAAATACTTTATTTTAAAAAAAATACATATCAAAGGGCAAACCTTCTTTGAATGAATGGCACTAAAAACTAATCATTTGCATGATAAATTTCGTTTAGAAGTCGATTTTAGCAAACAAAATTATTGGATTCAATTTTTGCCTCAGAGAAGCCTTCAGTCAAACTCTTGCTATAATTGCTTTTAATATTACAGCTCAATGGCAACAAACTCTTTTTTTAACAAAGAATTTTATATTTATTAATAGTTTTCCCAACAAAGAAAAATCAAGCCAAGCCTTTCCAATTAAAATAAAAAATACTAATTTTTCACCCGTAAAGCTTTTTCAAAAATTGATATGTGGTATTTGAGCTAGACGATCCTCTATCAATTAAAGAAAAAAATATCAAAATCGGTTCATTTAGTCAAAAGTTATGGATGAAAAAACCAAAAAATGACCACATTTCTGCACATAACTTTTTTTTTAATTATCGAATATGGTCAAACAAAGGTACGGGACCTATGGAAAACAACCCTCAATCGATTAAAAAAAATCATGAAAATCGGTTCATCCGGTGAGAAGTTATGAGTGGACAAACAAACAAAAAACGACATACATACAGTACGAATGTATAACCTCCGTCCTTTGTGAAGTCCATTAAAATACAATATTATATCTTTAAAATCTGTTTTTGTTCAGTCAAACTTAAAAATAATGTTTAAAAAAGTACTTTTTTAAAAAGTATTTTTATTTATTTAAACTATATACTAATGTATTCTTTTGCAAGAATTATAATACAATCTTAAATCTTTAAAATCTACTAATTTCTTTATTTTTTTACATTTCTACTGTAGCAGAACTATTCGGCCAAATAGTACATCAATATTGGGCCAAGCCGAATTTGATCTTACCGAGGATTCGGCAAGGCCGTATCCAGAGGGGGGGGGGGGGCACGGGCCCGGCACTCCCCCCCCCCCAAATATTTGGCAATGTTGCATATATTCTTCCCTGAAACTTTCCTCAACATAAGAGTTACAAAGTCAAGCCCCCCCCCCCGGAAAAAATTTCTGCCTACGGCCTTACTATTCGGCCAAACGGCCAAATACCGAATAGTGGCCGAATATTCGTTACATCCCTAACTGAAATACAAAGTGACGAAATGTAAAGTTTCCGAAATTTGAGCATGCGTTTCTGAGTGTGTAGACTTTTATCTTTGTCTACACACTTGTCTACATTCAGTTTTTTATACTTGTACGTGTATAAAAAACCATCGTATTTTTTTTTACCACGATTGAACTCGAAAATGGCTATTTCGCTCATTTTTGACACCACGTGGAAGTTCTAGTGAGGTGACCTTGTAGCTGCTCTTCTAAGGACTTGAGTTGTCTATTAAAAACACACCTGCTTTTCTGACGCATCCTTCCCTATGGAGAGTCTCCCCTTTCAACTCTCAACAATGCCTTCTCCTGCTAATCTCTTAAGCTGTGGGTGAAAACGGAAGACACCAAGAAACACACGTGGTCCGAGTAAGGGGGAAAGACGTAGTAATAATCCCCAAACTATCCCTTTTTTTGGTTTGATTGACAACTAACCAACCCATTGGGCGGGCCTCATTCATCAAACTCGTAGGCGAGAATTCGCGTAGGCGAGTCACTTGCCTGAAAATCTGTGGTAGTACTGGAGCTAGACGGCATAGAAGGCCATACTTGGTTTGAGGAATTGACTTTCTACACCTCATTTCGTATAAAAATGTCGCATGGCTTGAATATTTGTTGAACGATCCTGATATGTTGAAAGACACAAGTTTTCGCCTAACTGAGGCAAAAATACACGGCGGTCATTCTTTTTATGGCTATGCATATCGGCATTCTCTTTATAAATAGTGTAAGCAGCTAAAGCAGACATATCCGAAATTTTGAGAAAAAAATGAAAGAGGTCATCCTTGTTTGCCTCAGACAGGTACTTCCGAAGCATTTTATCCATAGTGTCAACACCAGATTCTGTTTTGTTATAATAGATTATTATTTATGGCTTTTCGTTGGCTCCGGAGATACTTTTATCATGGTGAAAGCAATATTACAGCTTTTTTTAGGAACGTACGGCCATATTCTTACATCACCATTGAAGTCACATAGGACCATGCATACTGTCTTACAGATAATTCCTTCATTTTTCTCGTAGTAAAAATACAATTAATATAGATACAAATAAGTGAAATAATTACTAATTCAAAATGAACTACCAATCCATATAATCAGTTGTTAAAAAATAAATTGGAACGCATATAAAACGTAACTGAAACGCATAAAATCGCATAAAACCTAAAGGGTTGAAAATAAATTTATATTGTTCTTTAGTGAAAACAGGTTGCATACATTTAGCTAGACTGGGGTATAAAGGAACAGTTTCATTTTAAGGAAGGGGTTGCAGAAAGCGCTGGTTTTTTTGCTTTACTCTATCGAAATTCGATTTGGGTAACCCGGTACCCGGTCATTGAAAGTAAGAGAAACGTTTGGTCATCGACGCTAGGGTTAATATATTAATGGTTTATAAAATTTTAAATATTTTTTTTCCGAATTCGATCTCATTTACCCTGATGATTCTATTCCCCCGTTTTGAGGTAGTACATATATATTTTTAAATCTTACACCCTTATCTTAAACGATTGGCTGAATTAAAATGCTAACTCCTTGGGGTTTTTTTTGTGCGTTCTAATTTTCAGTATTTATTAGTTGTGACTCTTTTAGAAAGTACGCTAACATAAATAACAACGAAATTGTTAAACACTGTTAATATAAAAAGTAAAATGTATAAATAATTTTCATTGACGAATCAATCAAATTAATTTAAATTTCTTAGTATCTCTGTATTTACTTGCTATTGACTGCCTAAAATATGGATACATTATAAATTCGAAATGCATTAATCCTAAATCTGCAGACAGTTCGAAAAATGCCTCAGAAACAATGAATTCATTGAACTGTTGCATCTTTTCATAGGTATAGAAATATTTTACCCGTCCATAATATCTGTATCGTTTATCAGACCGAACTGTCAATAAAATATTTTCCTTCTTTACAAATCGAAGCAGAACTTCACTGTATCAATGAAGTATTATTCTTCATGGCTGCTTTGCTTTCCTGAAAGCGCATCAGGCTATTGTTCAGAGAGGAAATTGTCGAGCTTAACGTTTTATACCACTCGGTGTCATTTGCTTCATATATTGTTTGTATTAAGATCAAAAGAACATATAGCTGAAGCGATGGTATAAAATCATCCACTGTAAAAATCGATGAGTGAACATTTCTGGAAAACCGATATTTGACTTCAGAAACTTTAGGCAAAGTTGTATTTTGTCTGCTGAGACTGTAATGCACAGTTAAAATACTCAATATATCAAAAGATAATTTATGTTTAAGTAAAATTTGAAATCAATTTTGTAATGGAGAAATAAATACTTTCACGGATACGGCCAATTTCTCAGTTTATTAAGGGGTCACCGTCACTAAAGAAATGACCAAAATATCGGACTTTTTTGTTGCTTTTTCTAAAATTATGTTAAACACATTGAAAGTTTCAACGCTCTAGTTGCATTATTTAAGAAGTTATGACCTTGAGTGATGTGATGGCATAATGAGAGTCAAAATAGTTACTGCTGATCCCAGTTTGTGCATCAACTAATCACTCATTTAAGTTTTTCTAAGTTTCTAAAATTGATTGTTCATATGTAGCTATTTCTTAAAGCTATATAGTTAAAATATAGTATATGCGTAATGTTTAAAATATGACATAATTATACAGAGCTTTTTTTTACAAAAAAAAACCACTTAAAAAGGATTTTCATCAACCTTTTTTTGTGTGTATTTGAATCTCTATCTGTTTTTAATTTTTATTTTATTGAAAATACAGCTTTAAATAAATTTATTTACAGTCAGTATTATATATTTAACAAAATTGTATTTGATAATCATTTTATGAGTTATTAAAAATGTTAAAAAATCTATCTTTAAAAAAAATTATGAATTTTTTTTTATTATGTCGTTTTAGCACAATTGGCCATAGAATATTTTTTAATACATGCACAGCTAAATGACTGCATATATTTATAGAGGTGATTATTGAGATGATTTAGTAAAATGACGTTTTGAAATATGTTAAAAAATAATAATACTAAAAAGAGACAGAGTTTTAAATAATGTGATTTATTTCTTACTTACTACTTTTAATCTTAAAAGAACCAGGTAATATTTTTTAAGTTTTGAAAATTACTTTTTGACTAATGACAATAACACAATCACACACCAAAGCATAACGAAAATGGTCAGCTCGAAATTAATTACTATTATTTTAATTAGTTGGTAAGGCAAAACTGAAGGTCTTGTCCTACCACGAACACGAATTCACCTGATTGATAATTACTTTTTATCTTCAGGAGAAAAAAAAAAGAAAAACTTTTAAAATTCTAACTATACACACGGATCGAGTGGCATCAATTGATCGCTCCTTTATTTTTGCCTAATTGACGGTTTGGACAGACAAATTCGTCCTCCTCAAGTCACATCAATGGCAGAATCTACCATTTGTCACTGCTGGCTGCAGGTTCCTGTCTAGATACTACACTGTAATAATAAGTCATGCGTAGTTGATATCCTTTTCAGACAGTGATTTAATTAAGAGTATTAAATCAGTTTCAAGTAAAATGGAGTAAGTGTCAAAGTTCAGCAGAAGTTTGGAATATCTCTACGTAGATGTTAAGATATGTTTCTTGTTTGTAAACTTATCTAAACTTATTACAAACATTAGCTTATCAATTAAGTTGTTTTTAGATAGTAAAAAAAAGTTTAAGAATTATTTATTCAGTTTTGTTTCAGGTTACTTTAATAGCATTGAGCAGCTAAAGAAGTAGGTTTGAGTTCTTCATAGTATTCCTTAGTATACAAAAGAAAGGTATCTAGTTTTGAAATGGTTAGAAAATGGTTTTTGAAACTAGTATTTTAATACATAGTTATAAAGATATAAAAATACTAGTTTAAAAAGTCATTTAAGAATTTTTAAGACATCAATCAAAATTTAAGGAGATCTAAAAATAAATAAATTCTTTTGTGCTAACAGAAGTGTTTGAAATGAACAATAGAAAAATGAAGTTTACTCTGTTCACATTAGAACTACATTTAATTGTGCTATTGAAAAGGGGAAGGAGGTGTATGTGACAGAGGTGAAATGTCGGAATAACTAGTTTAAATGGTGTTTAAATCACCCATCTGTTTCGTCGCTGGATATGTTAGTGGTAAACCTATCAGGATTGCTATGTCAGCGCGATTTAGGAAAAAAATGTTCATCTATGTAGTCTCTCATATAATTCGAACTTTGCAAATGTTTCACTCAAAGTATTTCTTACTTCGTTTAAATCATTTTGTATATCATTGCAAAAATTGAGGTTTATCATGTTGGTGTTTAGATATTTAAAGCTAACCCTTTTAGGTGAGCAGTACTTTTCTAGCATTACAAATGTTTGTCTTCAGAAAGTTGTCAATTCAGAATTATTGCATTGTATATTAATACCCAGAGCTAAACGTCATTTCTTTAAGTAGTTCGCGAAATGGGCATATTTGCAAATTACTCAAATCATACAGTACATTACGAGAAACTTTAAAGATTCCACATTACAAATGACGGCAAATAAAATAGCACTCGATGGTGTAGTCATAGGGCAAAAGCAATTCAATACGAAGTTCCGCCACAAAGAAATAACTTTAAATAGTTTCCTGTAAATTATTCTTTTGCAGAGTATTTTATTAATAATTTCAGTCTCTAAAGAATTAAAAAAGTTTTTATTATGTATTTAATTTTTCAGAAAAAGGTTCAAATATTTACATTAAAATACAATACTGAATCTTCAAATACAATATTTTTAACGAAAGTAAATTATAACCAAACGATTGTATAATGCATAGTATATTTTACGATCGTATCACCTACCAATTAAGTGAATTAAAATGAATATGAATAAGATGAATAAAGCTCAATCAGGAAGATAATAAGGTGAAGGAAGTATTTCACTCATAAAAGACAGCCAGCGGATTCAATGCCAAAAACATTTCCAAACGTCTAAAGCAGGGGTCTCCAAACTTTCCAACCTTAGGGCCATATTGATTACTCCAGTAAATTCCAAGGGCCAAAACCATATTATCATTAATTGTTGCCGGTGGTAAAAAGTTGAATCAGTCCACTAGTGGTGTAAAATATGATTACTTTTTTGCCAGATGCCATTAGCGACGGGGAAGCTGATGTATTTTCTGTATCGTATGGGTATCCGTTATAATGGGGTACCCGCATCGTATCGCCATAGTAATCATTGATTACAAAAGTATAATTAATACACAAGTAATCATTGATTACTTTTTTCTTCAGTAATCGTTACTTCGGTTCCTAACGAGTACTCAAGTAACGAATGAGTATTTTTTTACATGAAAAAAAAAGTCCGAAAAAGTACGCCACGTTTAAAAAAGGCTGCAAATCGAACTAAAGTCCGCAAAACGGCAACACTGCATATTATTAATTTTCCTGTCATTATCTGTAATTTCTAGATTAGTCGTAGAGTACGAGCGAGCCATGAGGAGTAACGTGACAGGACATCTGGTGGACACAAGCAGAAATAGGTAGTACCTTCTATCCCTAACAGATGGCGCTAATAGCACTTACAGAATAATCTCGTTGGTTCGATAAAGTTCTGGTGTCTTCCACTCACTTCTAGATGGCAGTAAGTGAAATATATAAGAAGGCTAGTGGCGCAACCACAAGTCAGTTCCTATGACACTGCTGTGAAATAAAATAGTGCGTACCTCCTTAAAACGTGTTTGTGCGTGTCTAAGTTTAAGACATCTTTGTAACAATATTTTTATTTGAATTGTTGCTTTTGTGTGTGATTTAGTAGAATGGAAAAGAAGCGAAAAATTGATAGTGAATGCAGAAAATTCAAAGATCAGTGGAACATTCAGTATTTCGTAATTGAGTCCAGTAACAAGGCGCTACGTTTGATTTGCAATGAAAGCATAGCCGTTCTCAAAGAATATAACATTAAACGTCATTATGAAGCAAAACATTTTCAAAATTACTCAAAATATACAGGAAGTTTGCGGACAGAAAAATTCGAAGCTATGAAGCGCGGATTGAAATCGCAGAAATCTTTATTTACAAAACTCAAAACTGAACAAGAGGCTGCAACTCGTGCCAGCTTTCGTGTGGCTCTTGAAATTGCAAAACGTGGAAAACCATTCACCGATGGAGAAATGGTCAAAGAATGCATAATCGCAGTAGCCGAAGAAATGTGCCCTGAAAAGGTAAATTTCTTAAAAACTGTCAGTATGTCAGCAAACACTGTGGCTCGAAGGGTAGAAGACATCGCTGAAAATATATCCTCTCAACTGTTCAACAAAAATGGACATGTTGAGTGGTTTTCTTTGGCCTTGGATGAGTCAACGGATGTGTCAGATACTGCTCAGGTGTTGATTTATATTCGAGGAGTAGATAAAAGCTATGAAGTGCATGAAGAACTTCTTGATATGTATAGTATTCATGGCACAACTACTGGTTCAGATATTTTTAAAGGAGTTGAAATGGCCATTAAGCAAAAGAACCTTCGATGGAAAAACTTGAAATGTATTACAACTGATGGAGGCAAAAACATGAGTGGGAAAGATAAAGGAGTGGTCGCTCTTGTGTCAAAGGCTGTAGAAAATGACGGTGGTTCAAAACCAATAGTCTTACATTGTATCATTCATCAACAGTCTTTGTGCGGAAAATGTTTGGATATGTCTGAAGTTCTGAAACCAGTCATATCAACTGTTAATTTTATCAGATCTTTTGGGCTGAATCACCGACAATTCGTACAATTTATTAAAGAGATTGGAGAAAATGACTTACCTTATCATACTGCCGTACGTTGGCTTAGTTGTGGGAAAGTCCTTCAGCGCTTTTTTGAACTTCGAGCAATGATCGAATTTTTTTTGAATGAAAAGCATCGCCCTCTTACTGAATTGCAAAACAACGCATGGCTGTGGAAGTTAGCATTCTATGTTGATTTGACAAAACATGTGAACGAACTGAATTTGAGATTGCAAGGAGAAAACCAGCATCTTCCTGATTTATACAATAATATCAAATCATTCCGGAAGAAATTGATACTGTTTCAATCACAACTACGAAGTAAATGTTTTTCACATTTTAAAACATGTGAAATATTTAGCCACACCACTGAGACCGAGTTTCCTATCGATTTTGCAATCGAAACTTTGAGTGCTTTGAAAATAAATTTTGATACTCGTTTCTCGGACTTTGATGCCATTGCGAATCAACTTAAGATTTTTCAGAATCCTTTTGATACTGACATTGAAACCCTAGCCCCGGAACTTCAAATGGAAATGATTGATCTACAGTGCAGTGATATAATTAAGAACAAATATCAAAACTTATCTTTGTTGGAATTTTATAAGTGTCTTCCACTGACACAATTTGATGATTTGCTCGTGGGCTGTTTTCTGTTTTTGGTACTACTTATTTGTGTGAGAAGACCTTTTCCAAAATGAAGTACACAAAAAATGTTTACAGATCTAAATTAACTGATGAGCATCTTAAATCTCTTTTAATAATTGGTACAAGTAAAATTAGTCCACAACTACAAACTATTGTCAGTGGAAAATCTCAATTACATAAATCTCATTAGTATTTCATATGTCGTTATGCTTGTTATAAGTTATCTTTTCATTTAAAATGTATAAAATGTTAGTTGGATTCATTTCAATAATTTGTTAGTTAGTAAATAATAACCTACAACAATGTTATGAGTAGTTAGCCCATGACCATATCAATGTAGATGTCATATTAATAATTATTCAACATAAAAATAGATTACTTCAGTAAACTTAATTTAATTTGCTATAAAAAATAAATATGTTCTCTAGAAGGAGTTTTCTTTCAAGTATGCTAGCTCTCCGCGGGCCGGACAAAATCTGTCCGCGGGCCGGATGTGGCCCTCGGGCCGTAGTTTGGAGACCCCTGGTCTAAAGAATGTGCCCCACTTAGGGAGAGAGGATAGTAAAATTTATTTTTCTGACGCAAGTAGGCACAGTTGAACAGCATTACTCTAGCATCTGGATATAAAAATATTTAGTAAAACTATCGGAAATTTCAACATTAAGTTGGAGAAAAATATCTTCTACTCAATATTTAGAAAGTAATTGGCGGAAGAAAAGCTGTGGAACGTACGAAGATGCTCAAAATATGTAGATGTACATATTATATGTAAGCTAAATTCCTTTCCCACATTCGCTGCGAGTAAATCGTTTTGTAACAAGTTCTTTAAAATTCGTTTCATGTTATATTTTAAAAACTTTTGCAACGAGAGACCTTATAGCGTTGTTTTCCTTATTTTCTTAAGATTTTGAAAACATTGTTTGTGGAAACATTCGCTAGGAAGTCTAGTTTTTAATAATTATTTAAAATAGTCAAACCGTTTCAAATGAACGAGTAGGAGAATTTATTTGCATTTTAGTTCTTTGGTTAAACTTTTTCATTTACGAACGATTATTCTAATATTTTTCAACTCATAAAATTGTATGTAATTAAAAAGAAATTTTCGGGTATAAGATTGAAAATAATATCAAGAAACGTGTTTGTTTCTGAATTGAAAGTACGCTCTCTATTCAAAAAAATGTTGATGTTTTATTTAGTTTGTATAATAAACTGCATCTAGAAATTCTGCGTTTTTTTAAATAAATTTATTTCCCAATTTTTTTGCAAAATTCAATATGATATTAAGTAAAGTATACCATGATAAAATCAACTAGAATTATTTAAATACGTTTATTAATTAACCTTTTTTTACGATAGTATTTGCTGTGTTTAGTTCTTATTACTTTATTTCTTATAACAATGTACATTTTTATTGTGCATATAAAGTATTACACAATTAGAAAAAAAAAAACTTTTTTTTTTTTTCAAATACCCGTTTTTGAAAAGTATATTGCATCTTTTAACTCCAAGAACTATGGGATAATGAACTCCTTGAGCTTTTGAAAGCTATAAACATTTTAAGTAACAATGTACACAACCAGTTACTGCACGTTTTCTAACATAAAAATAACGTTAAAATATAAGAACATATCATGCAATGTGAGCAATTCGTCTTTATAAATGAAAATCTAGAGTAGCATAAAAGGTTTTTAAGTTTTTGATACTCGCCTAATCCTTTTATGCTATCATTTTTTCCAACATCACATTGATCTACGTTTTCAGCCTTATTCGTATTTGGCAAAAAGCGACTTGGCAAATTTCTTCTTTTAAGTCCTCTAGAATGAGTTTCATTCTACAGATAGTCACTAATCTGAACCTCACGGCAAGAAAAATGCGATGCAAAATCTATTTATATATAGTTTAAATGCATTATTTAACAAGATCAAATTAACTTGCCATTTCAAGTAGCATTTTACATTTTCCTCCTTTTATCTTTTGAAAACTTTGTGATTTATCTTTGAATTACTCAGCGCAAATTAATTGTTTTATTGCGCTGTTTTTTCATTAATTTAAAAATGATGCAAAATTTGAAACAAATAACAAGTTGAGTTTTGACGCTAAAAATCTTAATGTGTTGTGTTTGGACCTGAGTATGACTTAATAAGTAACATAAAAATTATGTAATTATATTTACATTGAGCACAACATTTGATAGATTTACATAGATGCATCTCATCTCTAAAAGTACTACTTACTACACATCTTCAAACGATTTACTTTTCTAATACCTTATTTTTAGAAAGGAATCGTTTATCACAGAGGCATGAACATCGACAGAGATGGCAGGAGCGTCTCCAGGAACTGCGACCACTGCCCAGATCCGCAACTAACACCACGTCACATCTTTGAGTGTCCAACAATAAGTGCTAATCCGCGAGAAATTGGAGTCTTGCCGTCATTGATAGACCTGTATGACGATACTATCAAGCAAATAGCAGAAGCAGTAATCCGGACACATGGATCCATTTAAATCGTCTATGTCATAGACACAACAAAAAAAAATCGTTTATTTCAAAAAGGTAACATCTCCGTTTTGAAAAAAGAACAACTTTCAGTATTAATTTATTAATTTTTATGGCATAAGTAATCAAAAATCGTTTTAATTTACCAATATTGCATTGCTATTACCTACTAAAATAAAATAGTAAAAGATCAGACCCGTAAAGTTTTCCAGTTGTTCATAAACCTTTTTTTCTGTCTCCTGAAAAAAATTTTGTTTTCAAGAGTTGTTACTTGTTTGAAATAAACTATTCAAATATATTCCAGTTTGGATCAAAATTGTGAATATTTATGACCACTTTTAATCACTGTTGATCATTCACTGCAAAATATAATGTTATAATTTTATATTACCATGTTCAATAATCAAAACTCAAGTTTTATTTATGCCTACTATTAACAGTCTAGAGTTTAACTAACTTTCCCAGAATTACAATTTTTATAGCAAGCTTGGCTAAAAAGAGGAAGAAAAAACAGCTTGTTTACTGCGAACGCAAACATTTCGATCATAATAATTGAGGTAAACAATACATAAAGAAGAATACATAGAACACGAAAAATGCTTTAAAAAATCAGAACACGCAAAAAAGCATGAAGATTGTAAAATGCATTTTGTACGATATACATAAATAACAAGCTTGAAAATATCTTGAAATCTATATTACTGATTCAAGAATACTAGGAATATTTAATTCCATTGTATTTAAGAAACACTGAAGCATACCTTATGAATTCTTTATCATTATTATAATTTAAAAACTGTTAAAAATAGAGCTGCTCTAATATGATAAATATAAGAAACAAAACTATCGAAAGTGAAGGCTTTGAAAACTGTTCAACAATGACTTGACTACCCATTCACGCAAGCGAGAAAATCATGCAGTTATCTTCTTTCGAATAATAAAAGCTAATTACCCAGTGATGCATACATAAAAGGTCCTTTGTTAATTGTCTAACGGATTATTCTTCCTTAACTAAACTTTCTTTCAGGGTTAATTTATTATTTCATTTTTTTAACAGTGGATACCATTTTTTCGTTTGCTTAGAGAACAGCTTTCTTATTTGTCCGAACAACCAAGGGGGATAAAGCGCTGCGAATTCTAGAGTTCGTGTACTAATAATATACTTAAAATGTTTTACTTGTTTATTGAAGTTGTTGATAAGGGGCCGTTCATAAATGATGTCACGCTTTTTTCCCATATATTTGACTCCTCTCCCCCCCTTTGTCACAATATGTCACACTTCAGCGGATCCTCCTCCCCCCCTTCGTCACGCATCACGCTGTTGCATAATGCATGATGTCACACTTCTTGTTACCCCTCCCCTCCTCTTGTCACACTTTGTCACAATTTCACGAACCCCCCCTCGCAGCGTGACATCATTTATGAATGATCCCTAATGTATTTTGCAGATATTTAATATAAAATGCTGTCATCATGACTCCGCACCTGAGATGTTTGTCGAAAACTAGGCAAATTACGTACATGTCCCGAGAGAATACAAATCAAATGTCACAGAGTAGAAAAATCGTAAAAAAAAAATATTGATGCTCTAAAACAATGAAAGGGCACTACTATTCAACTATATGGAACAGCACTTTTTATTGTTAATTTTAACTCTAATTTGGGCAGAAATTTTGATTGCCTTTTTTGCTTAGCAAAATTTTTTAGACAAACATAGGGAACCTCACATTAGACTTCAATAATAAGCTGCAGTTTAAATGAGGAAGAAAAAAAGCTGCATGCTTCCAAATTATTATTATTATTTTGATTTCTTCCATTTTTACTTTCGTTCGGAAATTAACTTTAGCAATCATATAATTACTTCGAATTGGCGATTGGGAGCAAAAAAATAGCAACTGATTAACGAAAGTTTATATTTTGGCAACCCTTCTAATGAAGTCAATCACACTCAAAAGAAGTATACTGGGAGTTAAGGACCCCCGGTGGTTACACTGAGGGGAAAAAAATTCCTGGATGAATGGATGAATTTCGAGAACTCGAGCGCCGAAACCTAAAGGTTAATGACCTGAAGGGTATTAGAGAGACAGGAGAACGTTAGCAGATGTCCTTTTATTTCTTTTAACACTTGAGACCTCGAATAGAAATTGCTATAAGTATTAAAACAAATGATTCATTACTCTTTTAAATTTACCTTCACTACCACTCTTTTTTTCAAAGGCGGTTTTCTCGAAACTACTTTTTTCGAATTTGCGTACACTCTAGCTAGCAGAGTTTTTGATCAATCCTAATCAAATTTATCACACAGTTTCGTTATATACTAGGCGTGCCGCCCGGCGTTGCATGGGCCATCTCGAATATTGCGCCGCTTCCATGCGTCGCACGGGCTATGCCCGGCGCTACGCGAGCTTAAATACAACACGGCATTGAAATTCTTTATTATCTATCTATACACAGACATACAGACACGGACCGATATTAATAAGCAATGGACTTCGCGTGAGCCTAAATAAGAGCAACAGTCCCTAAAAATTATAGTTTAATTAAGTACAATGCTCCCAAAAAGCAGTTTTTTTTTTTGTCGTTAAATTTTTGTTAAGAAATCGTTGTACGCCCGGCGCTGCGCGAGCTTAAATACAACACGGCATTGAAATTCTTTATTATCTACTATCCATACACAGACATACAAACCCGGACCGATATTAATGAGCAATGGCCTTCGCGCGATACTAAATAGGAGCAACAGTCCCTAAAAATCATATATTAAATAATTACAATGCTCGTATTTTTTTTTTTTTTTTTTGGCGTTCGATTTTTGTTAAGAAACCGCTGTACGCCCGGCGCTGCGCGAGCTTAAATATAACAGGGCATTGACAAACCCATACAGCACCACATAGTATCATATACGTTGCAGATACATATCACTAAAAATCTTGAAATGCTCCAGATACGTTTCGGAATGTCAATGTAACGTATCAGTTACCTTTCGGTTACGGCAAAATGTCCGCGATCATAACATAACATTTGAAACGTAGATGCAACATATCAGCGAAAGCTTATTGTAACGTAACGTTTATTTGTAACGTAAATGTTACCTATTTGTTTACATGAACACTGCAGAGTTACGTCCGTGATATATAACCGTTATGTTCATCATTATTCTGAAATATTGCTGAAACGATACAGTAACATTCCTGGTACATGTCCCAAAATGCTTTAAAATCCCCCACCCCCCATATTTCATTCCCTCACCACCAGTCAGTTTTTTTTTTTTTTTTTGGTTTTTAATTTGTGCATATGTTTTTGGTGTTAGGAATATATTTATAGGCTAATAAATTTATAAATATAGGTTACTGAAATTTGCTTAAAAGTATAATTTAAATAATGATTAATTGAAAAGAAAATTAACGTTTAATTAAAAAAATAATTAAAAATTTGCTTTTCAATTGATTAATTAAAATTATACTTTGAAAGTAACTTTTATAAGCATAGATTACTAAAATTTACTTTGAAAGTATAATTTTAATTAATCAATTAAAAAGCAAATTTTCAATTTTTTTTTCATTAAATGTTAATTTTCTTTTCAATTAATGATTAATTAAATTTATACTTTTAGGCAAATTTCAGTAACCTATATTTATAAATTTATTAAACCTATAAATATATTCCTACTACCCAACACACAAAAAGAGTAACTTTGGAGGGCATAAAAATTATATTTAACCCAAAAAATTGTGCTTGAATGCAAATTTTCTAAATACAGATTTTTTCAAATTGATTGCTCCATCTAAAAATTGTTACAGTTAATAACTTATTTTTTACAAGCAAAAGAAATGTAATTATTTCTAAATTAATTCAATTCTGTAGAAACAGCAGTAGAAAACTATTGCCAAAATATCCAATTCTTGAATTCCCCCCCCCCCCCCAAAGCTCTTACTTCAAAAATATTCCTTTCAAATGTACATCATTTATATATATCTCTGTAAAATAAATATTGTGTTTACACACAAACTAAGCTATTTTACTAAGAAACTTCTGTAAATTTCTCTGTTTGAAATTTGTAGGACACTATGTTTTGTCACAAAATGAATTTTATCACCATGAAAAACTTAGAAGTCCTATTTTCTTTTATTAATTATTCTTTAAAGTTTCAATTATCTTCCTATTTTCACTCTTTTTATACAAGACCCTTACCTCATTCCTTGTAAATATTTTTTCTTAAGAGATTTCTTTAACCTGGTATTAGCATCTTGGAGGAAGATTCTTGCATATAGCTTTTTTTTTCTTTCTATATCTTTTGAACGATATTATGTTTTGATGAATGCTAACAAAATTGGAAGAAATTTCTTAAAGAAATACTTGGATTTTACTTAGATTTCTCATTACTGTTGCTTAGTTTTCAATTAATGCATTCAAACTGAAAAAAAAAAAAAAAACACGTGCATATAGAAAGGAAAAAAAATATTGAACATATTTTTACGCATTTTTATGAATTTACAGAATTAGGGATGGATTTTGAACACGAACATAATTTTTTTTTATTGTTCTCCGTGTAAGAAATTGTGGAAAATAAGGAACTAGTTTCAGGACAAAGAATGAATTTACATGCTACAAAAAACAGAGTTCCTAATTATATTTCAAAAAACATGTTTAATTAATTTTTCTTTTAAAAATTTACTTTTATGCACTTCATATTTTTTGCTCATATCAAGCTTGTTTTTATTTTAGTACATTTTCTATCAATTGCTTTAGTACAAAAAAATAAAATATTGCGACATACGTAACGCATTTCATGCTGTAAATTGCTTTATGGGAATGATACTCACACAAAGACACAATTCTAAGAACCATAACTTTTATTTACATGACATAAAAAATACACATCACTGTGATGAGCACAAGCGACAACTATTTCTCAAAGAATTTTTCGAAAAGTCAAATATAAATTTACGTAAAAAATTAAGCTTTAGCACCAACACTTCACATTTAGGTCACATATACACGAACTTCCTTTTTTATAAAGAAATAATCTTAATACTAAGAAGAGAGATTTAATTAACCCTTAGAAAGAAATGGAAGGCTTGTTATTTTAAACAAACACATGGAACAAGAACAAAATTTGTGTAATGAAATCGTAACTTATTCTTCAAATTCTTATCACATATTTTTTATGAGGAAGGTCAATGTGAAAACTTCATCTGCCAGACTTGTCATCGAAGAACTCAGCTTCATGAATATTATTTTCCTTCCGGAAATGCAATTCAGATATCTAAGGAAGATAGAACTTTTTAATAAAAAATAAAGTACAGATCTAAAAACATGGGTTCTATTTTTCTAAACATTTGAAAATATTAATGCGTCTGTTTGGAAAATTTGTTTATCTATTCGGCAACAATATTAAAAAACTAAATGAATAAGTAAAAAAAGAGCAAAAAACTAGGGATGAAACAGATATCCAGCAAATATATGGTATTCGGCCTATCGGGCAAATTTTTAACTATCCGATCCAGACGGTTAAATGCAATTAATTTCGCTTCAGTGATGGTGACTAGCACCAAATTAAGACCTTCTCAGCCCCACAACTTTTTTTTTTTTTTGACTTCAAAAGTTGCGATTGATGCTTTCTATCTTGACTAAAAGGAGCATACAATAATAATAATTAAATAATAATAATTAAAAAATACTGAATTTCACTTTTTTTGTGTTTTGTGAAATACACCATAAAATATCTTATGCAAAAAGCTACAAAAATCACGAAACATTTTATGTTTACAGTTCCTTTCTTTCCAATTCCTTAACAAATAAAAAAAAATGTTTTAATGTATCATTTTATATGTTACACTATTAAAATGCACATAGATTTGAGCATTCAGATGTTTTGAAAAAATGTTTTTTTTTATATATTAAAAAGGTTTCAAAAGAAATGATGAGTAAAACATGTTTGTAATTTATTGTTTTGAGGTTGTAGTATATAAGAAAAATAAGTAAATACATAACATAACTGAAAGCAAATAGCAGCCGGATATCCGGCCGCACTAAATATCCGGTGGAACATGTATTCGGTTGAACTCTGATATCAGGACCATTAATTTCTGAAAAATTCAAATGTAGTTCAGAAAGTTTAAGCATTCGTATCCGACAGGAAAAAAGTACAGGATACCCCCTATCCGGTATCCGGCAAAATCCCTATCCGGTTCAACCCTAAAAAAAACTTTTGAAAAAATGCCATCATCACAAAAAGGAACTTTCAACAATGAAATATCTGCTCTTTTTCTCTATTTATGCAAGATTGCGTGTTTCTTCTTCATTTCGATCGTTTTCTAAAACTATTTGCATTAATTTCTGAAAAATTCAAACGTATCTCAGAAAGTTTCACTAGCACCACTGCCTAAAAATTATGTCTAAATGTAAAACTTATTTATCTTTCTAAGAGCAATCCTCATTGTCTATCACAAAATCCCTCCCGTCGTTTGAGGTACAAGGTTCAATATTTATGCTTATATGAGGATAAAACAAAAATGATTAAATACTAGGGATGGTAACCAATTGCTATTGGGCAGAATACTGAATATTCGGACATTTCTTACAGGCTGAGGCGGAATATTTGGTCATTTTTTCTAGGCCGAAGTCAAATATTACAATTTCTAGAAAATTATCGTTATCGAGATTTGTCAAATTGGAGAGTATAGTAGAACCCTGCTAGTCGTACACACTTCGTTCCAGGAGGTAATTCGAATGGCGAGTTGTACGAATGATGAAATATTTTTTCACATAAGATACAAAGTAAATTGGATTAATCCGTTCCAGACCCACAGATGGTTGCTTATTTAAATCTATGAAAAACAAATGTACAGTACTTTACATGAAATTATAGATAAATAAAAATTCAACTGCACTTTGCTTGTAGTACTGAGGTGAGCTGATGGCATAAGCAGAATATTGAGAGGAGGAAGAGAATAGTTGGAAGCGGAGTCCCCTGCCATAAAAACATCAGGTAACATCCCTTCAATTGTTCTCTCCCTTTCTGATGTTCTTTCTATTTTCTATCTGCCTTTGACGATTGTTCCGAATTTTTCTTAAAATGGTCAATAAATAACATTGTCATTGAATAAGTTAATGCTGTTCACCACAGCGGTGTTGTTCCCACCACTATCTGTGTTTTCTCGCAAGGATAACACAGATCTTAAATTTCTGCAAAGGAAATGCTTTCCTTACTACTTTCCTCCCGTGAAGAATAAAGTTATCCAACCACTTTCTCTTGCTGCCTCCTTAGAAAGTTAAAATGTCAGTAAAATCTCAAAAAATATTAAAACTTAAATAAATAAAATCCAAAACGCCAAACAAATTACTTCCAGACGAGTTCAAACCGAGTATAATTTCTCGATATCGTTTTCTTAAAAAGAGCCAAACTGGAAACCCAGCTGGCCTCTGGCGCCATACAAATCGCAGGACAAGTACGAATGGCGAGTTGAATTTTGCTTGAACAAGTTGAACGAATAGCAAGTTGTACAAATAGTGAGGTGGACAAATGCCGTGACTCCACTATATTCACACAAACACCAGTTTCAAGCATTAATCTATGGTAGATCGAAAATTACTGCATTTTCTGCATTGTTTTGAATACAATAAAGTGATAATTTCAACCATAAGGAGAAAAGACGTGACACATTATAAGTAAGTCTTAGCATTGTTTTACTGGGTGATTTTCAAAACGACCGACAGTTTAATGTTTGCATTATAAAAATTGCATTTCATGCTGATAAAATTATTATCCTGATATGGTAAAAGTCTGTAGGGGAACATCATTTCATATTTGATTCAATGCATTCATTACTTTTTTTACAAGTTGTGAAATACTAGTCTTGTTTTATTACTTTAATTAGTAAGTAATGGAAATTTGCTGTGTCCGGAACAAAAAATTCCCATAACCAGAGTCTTTTTTTTTCATCATTCAAAATAACTTTTTAATTGATAAAAAAATTAAATAAATAAATATCAATACTACTTTAACTAAATACAAAGTATTTAAGATAACTTAAGTAAGATTTATTAGATTCATTTTTGATAGGGATTAATTTACAGAATGTTTAATAACGGCAGCATTCGTGAGGAATACTATCCCTTGTCACAACACTTTTTGAAATATCTAAAATATTAATAGATTAACTCAAAAATTATTTACCTGCTCACAATGCAGTAAATTATGAGGAATTCATATTTAGGAAAGTTTTTATGTTTGATGCAACAAAATTTTTCAGATTGTGTGCTACCCAATCTGTCAATAAATTTGAAAATCACCCTACTAGGTATTAAAATAAAAATTGAATACCAAGAAAAACCCTATTGGCAAAAAAACTAAAATGCCATGTCTGATACTAATACAGATGCTTTATCACTAGCAAACTCCTATATTTTGAAAGATCTAATGCAAAGCTAGAAATACCCTAGATTGAGAATAGCAACATTAAAAATATATTTGGAATTGAACAATTAAAAAACAGTTTAATATTGGAACGTGCAAAGTCAGTACTTTATCACGCACTTCAAGAACAAGAATATTTTGTTGTCTACTAGGAAAATCTATTGGGAAACTTACAAAACTGGTAATTGAGAAGAGTGTTGAAATGAAATTTCTCGAAAAGATGCAGGAAATCTTCAATGGAAGAAGCAAGGCACGTTAGAAATTACGGATAAATATAGTGATCTTTTCTTCATTATTGTTTTTTAAATAAGAATTACGAGGGGGGCAAAACAATCATTGCAATATTTATAGTGAAAATGCACAAAATAAGGATAAAATATAATATTTTACTCTACTCCATTACTGTAAAAACAGGGTGTGATCAATATTTACCACGAAGACAATGGATGGTCACTGAATGAATTAAATTAAACAAAGTCTTCCCCAATTATTGGTTAAGTGAATATAACAATTGATCACATATTAAGTGAGCTTGTTTCATGTCCTAAATTTAGTAATATTTTCTACTAAACTTCTGGAGATATTCAGATCTCTTTATTTTTGGAACAGGAACTACCCCGTATGACCCATACTAAACTAATAATGACGGGACAAAAGCAGTCATACAAAACAAGTTTACATTGATTAGGTACTTCAACTATGGTGATATTAACCAACAAACAGCTAAATTTTCTGTTCACAAAAGTGCAGTCTGTTAGCAATAAATACCAGGGTAAATTCATATATCATGCTTGATAATAGTATCAATAGTAGTAGTAAATAAACAAGTTTATGTATAGGTTTATCAAACAGGCATACAAAAGCAAAACAAATCTATTCCTTGTTTAAAAAAAAATAATGTCATTTCATTGTCAAACTTTCTATTATTTAATGAAGAATCAATTTACCAATAATGCGAAGAATTGTTAATATAGCAGTAATTTTATTTTTCTGATAAAATGTTAAGTGTATGCAGAAGAATAGTTATGTTTGAAAGAAAACCCTCCCCATCTAGTAATAACACTAATAATGATAACATAGCTATGCCATTTATGTTTTAAAAAGTGATAATTATGTGTTTAATTAACAAATCAAATTGCAAATTTTTGCACCAATAGAAATAAACACTACGGCTAACCATTGTTGACATTACTTAAATACGCAAAATTTCGGTATACCTACAATAACAAGCAAAACAGTAATGCAAATAAGTAATTACAAAACAGAAAGCAATTATTTAACAAAGTAATAGTTCACATACAATATAATCTATAATTTATTTACTTACTCTAGAATTTTTAGCTGGCTTTCAAAACTATTGTTCTTCTGGAACCATTCGAATCATTCTCGCTTCGATTTGTTGGACGGGGCATGCGCTGAACGTCGTTGCCAAACCACAGAAAACACATATCATTGAATAGTATAATATACAATGCAGTTACGTTACAAAGTAAGCATCGACCCATAGTTTCTTCGAAACCAAACTGCAATGTTACTGCAACGTGCAAAAATATATGTTACAACCGGTTTGTTCCTGGAACGTATTTGAAAGCACCTGCGGGATATGTTATGTAAATGCAAGATTGTAACATTAAAGATACGGATATGAAACTTCTTGTGCTGTATGGGAACTTTATTATCTATCCATACACAGCCATACAGACCAGGACCGATATTAATAATAGAGAAATAATAATAGAGAAATTCAAAAGAGTTGCGTTAGAATAAGGACAATTAATTTAAAAGTCCCCTTAAAATACGAAAAATAGTTTTTGTTAGATAGCAGTTGATAAATAAATTAAAAAGAAAGAAGGACTATATTTATTATTGCAAATACTAAATTGAATCAGTATACTATATATATCAAATACTAAATTGATATTTATCAGATTCAGGATGTAAATAAATGTCGAAAAACAACATGCACATAAAGTCAAAAAGATATTTAACAGGTAGTAAAATAAAGTTTACTGTAAATAATCTGTAAAATAATCTTATAATAATCTGTAAAATAAAAATATTAATTACTATATCATCAAAATATATATTAATGTCCAAGATAAGAACTTTCAAAATTTTATGCTTTTAAAGCAAAAATTTTAACGAAATTTCAAAACAATAGTTTATCGAAACTGGAAAAAAAGACCGCTGCCACTCTAAGAAATATACAAAAAACGCGTACGATAAATAAATAAATTAAAAAGAAAGAAAGATTAATATCGAGTACATTAATTGTTGCGAGCTTAAATAGAACACGGCATTCAAATTCCTTATTATCTATCCATACACAGACATACAGACCCGGACCGATATTAATAAGCAATGGTCTTCGCGCGAGCCTAAATAAGAGCAACAGTCCCTAAAAACCATGGATTAATTAAGTACAATGCTAGTAAAAAGCAGTTTTTTTTTCTTTTTTTTTTTTGGTGTTCGATTTTTGTTAAAAAATCGTTGTACGCCCGGCGCTGCGCGAGTTTGAATACAACACGGCATTGAAAAACTTTATCATCTATCCATGCACAAACATACAGACCCGGACCGGTATTAATAATAGAGAAATTCAAAAAATTCGCATTAGAATAAGGACAATTAACTTTCCCTTTCAATCCTTTTTCGATTTTACACCATTTTCGTTTCATGCATTCAGAATAATTAACACAATCTTTAAAAGCGCCCGTTAAAATACGAAAAATAGTTTTTATTAGATAGAAGACGATAAATAATTAAAAAGAAAGAAGGATTAAATTTATTATTGCAAATACAGCGAAGCCTCACTCAAAATGCTAGAGAAACATTGATTATTAGTATTGTTTATTAATTACCAAAATGGCAACAACTGCATTGATTTTAATTCAAAGTGCAACTGTATATTATACATTGTTGGAACAATGCCAACAATGCAAAAATAAAATAAAACTTGCAAAAAATTGCGTTTTTAATTAATATCTCCGTTAATTAAAGCCGGACACGGATGAAACCGGGCGATATGGCTTCCCCGGAAAATTACGAATTCTACGGTACCCGTCGCGACGTTGCACAGTCTGCCGTTCTCGAGGCGATGAGGTGACAGACACACAGAAACACAGACAGACGCAGGCAGGTTTTAATAGTGTAGACTAGGCGTGCCGCCCGGCGTTGCACGGGCCATTTCAAATATTGCGTCGTTTCCATGCGTCGTCCAGCGTTGCACGGGCTACGCCCGGCGCTGAGCGAGCTTAAATACAACACGGCATTGAAATTCTTTATTATCTATCCATACACAGACATACAGACCCGAATAGTAAGCAATGGCCTTCGCGTGAGCCTAAATAAGAGCAACAGTCCCTAAAAATCATAGATTAATTGCTTCCAAAAAATTAGTTTTATTTTGGAGTTCGATTTTTGTTAAGAAATAGTTGCACGCCCGGCGCTGCGCGAGCTTAAATACAACACGGCATTGAAATTCCTTATTATCTATCCATACACAGACATGCAGGACACAGACGGATATTAATAATAGAGAAATGCAAAACATTCGCATTAGAATAAGGACAATTAGTTATCCCTTTCAATCCTTTTTCGACTTTACGCCATTTTCGTTTCATGCATTCAGAATAATTAAAACAAACTTTAAAAGTCCCCGTTAAAATACGAAAAACAGTTTTTATTAGATAGCAGACGATAAATAAATTAAAAAGAAAGAAGGATTAAATTTATTATTGCAAATACAGCGAAGCCTCACTCAAAGTGCTAGAGAAACATTGATTATTAGTATTGTTGATTTGTTCCAAAAATGGCAACAACTGCATTGATTTTAATTCACACGGCAACTGTATTATATATTGTTGGAACGATGCCAACAATGCGAAAATAAAATAAAACTTGCAAAAAATTGCGTTTTTAATTAATATCTCCGCTAATTAAAGCCGGACACGGATGAGACCGGGCGATATGGCTTCCCCGGAAAATTCCGAATCCGACGATACCCGTCCCGACGTCGGGCAACCTGCCGTTCTCGAGGAGATGAGGTGACAGACAGACGCGGACAGGTTTTAATAGTGTAGATATGCGCTCTATTTGAACTACTATCATAAACATATATTTATTTTTACTTTTTTTATTGCAAAAAAAGAACAAAAAAAAAAAAAAAACTCAAAAATCGTACTTATTTTTCCCATTCGAAAAAAAAATCATTTTTTTGTGATAATTTTAGTTAAAATTGAAGAGACACTTAAAAAAAAATTGATTTCAAATCAAAATTGTGTACTCCAGGTTGTCCGCAAACTGCCGATCCAGGTGGCGACTTACAGTGCAGCAACTGATATCTCCGGGATTTTTCTGGAAATTTTTTTGAAAATTTCAGTAAATCTTCTTCCATTATATCAATAAAATAACCTCAAAATCTCAATAAAATATATTTATTCTTTATATGTTTAAAAAATTCATGAGCATTGCTCTTAATACGCCTACCTACACCTATTTCCTCCCTCAAACAAAGTTACGCGTTAAAACAGTGATGCAGAATACCGTTTTTCTCAAAAAGTTAATCGTTTGCTTTACACCAATACGCTTCTTATCAATATATAACTGTTTAAAATTATGTTCACAATTATAGTATATATTCTACTTTTCAAATGCAGATAAATATGCTTACTTGACAACACATGGAATTCATTTTGAATATCTAAGACCGATCTGTCATAGGCATTTGCAAAATGTGTGTCTATATGTGTTATATGTAAAGAAATGCAGAGTTTTGCTGTAATCAACGGCTAGGCACACATGCATTTGAAATGCAAAGTAGACCGGGTTTACTTCATTCTGCCCTTCTCATTTGTAATCTTGACATCACTATTCTAGTTTGACAGACAATATATTGTTGCATCTGTCTTTGAAATGTGGAGTGATACGTCAGATTAAAGTTTCGAAACATATTATTAAATTTTAAAAAATGAAAAATATTATCTATACAACTTCCAAGGATTAGCAATTTTCATTTCAGTACAACTCCAAACTTTCATGACATTTAATCAGTGTTTATTAGACATATATTGCTACGAACGACCTGTACCACCAATAAACACTTTTTCTGATGTCTCTAGAAATACTTCCTGTGTCATTATGACTCGCAACGGTCTCCCATTTATATATTTTTCATATTTCTCTTGCGAAGAAAAAGTATATATAATGAAAATTTTCATATGAAAATACAACTTCCCACCACATGGCGCCATTTTACATTTCAATTCGTTGTGTAATATACTAAAGCTGTAGAGAACTTTTCAATATGTAATTTTGGCTTTTACGTGGTACATAAATTGTTGATATGTCCAAAGGTTTAGTCGCGATAAAAAATATAATTTATTTTAATAGAAAAATACATTTGAAGATCAAATCATCGACTTCATACGCAGTCTCTCTACTACTGATTGTAAAGACTTCTAACACTGATGAAGTAGTCATACGGATGAAAGCAACTATATAACGTAAGAAAATCGAGATACGTCATGCGGTTTGTAATATACTCGAATGTAACAACAAGCCCCAGTCTCCCCTATATATATATATAAAAATAAATAAATAAATATATATCTATATATATAACTATTAGTTGAACATGGGAAAGTCCAGCAAAGGGAATATTAATAATAACAAGAAAAAATCTAGTAACTTCACAGAGCTTTATCTTTATTCAAATAGGTCTGCTTCAATCCAGTATGGTCACTATTTGTTCTCATGCTAATATTGTCAGAGGATAGAGTGAGATTACTTTGCTACTACATTTGAATGTAAAGGGATTAAAAACAACATTTTAAGCCAAACTTTAGAGGAATAGAGACCAACAGATTAGATTTAGTAAAGCTCACCAAGGCTCTCACTAGTAAAGTGAGTGATTTTCCCTGTGAATTAATTCTTACGCCTCAACTAAAATTGACTGATTGAGAGTTTGAGTTTACTTTTCATTACTAGTGTCTTCTTTTTTAGTTTATACGAAAAAAGATAAACGATTGTTTAAGGGAAAGGAGGGTAAGAGTACGCACCTAGTGGATTGTTCGTTATAAAAATGAGAATTGAAAAGTGAGAACCTTGAAAATTGACCGAATCATAGTTTATTAACTTAGAAACTTAGGTACGCAAAATGAAAGTTTTATCTTAAAAAATTATATGAAAGAAAGCAAGTGGAAAAAAAATTGCAAATGCGTACTCTTACCCGACCTGGCGGATAAGAGTACGCACCCAGGAAGGGTAAGAGAAAATTTGGCAGTAGTCACATACAAATGCTCCAGTGCCTTCGTGACTGGAACGTTCATCATGCCACCACTCCTTACATAATCCACACTGGATCCAATCTTCATCATATGATTGTTCGCAGCCTGGGCATATTGTCGCCTCATTGTTTGCTGAATTTGTTGAGGGAACTGGGTTGTCGATAGAATGCAGAACAAGTTTTTTCTTTGCTTTCACGGTTTTTCCTTTTTCAGTTTTGGCCTCATTTTTACTTTTCATAGCAGCTCGATTAGCCTTTCCTTCTTCTAATTCTCTCTTTCTGTCTACCCTTTCCTTATGTGCGTACTCTTATCCGCTGATGTATTGTTCCTCAAAATCGTCCATAGATGGCTGTAGCATTCACAATAGTAAAATTCTGATATGCCCACGTTGTTCGGAAGGGAACGAAGCTCATAATGATATCTACTTAAAAAGCAAACATTAATCCTTTATTGACAAAAAAATTAATATTTCTTCCCAGAAAAATTACATGCCAACATGCAGAAATCATATTTTACCTGATAAATAAACGACAGCAAGGATAAAAAATAACAATGTTATTCTCTTGAACCAGCTGAAAACAAACGTGTTGAGTTGATCACACTCGCTTCTGCTTGTAGTGTTGTCAAGAGGGAAAAAAGTCCCTGCGTACTCTTAACCGACTGCGTACTCCTTACCCTCCTTTCCCATATTTACCATAAAATAATGTTCTGCTTCAGAAAAACTATTAATGCCGATCAGTGCGTGTATATATATATATATATATATATATACATACAATAAAAATTTCCGTAAGGAAATAGTAAAATAACATTTATTTGATTGTTATTTTACCATATTTAATTACAACAGTCAAATAACCATTTAAAAGATGATACTAAAACCGCTGATTGTGAAAAAATAGTTTATTCTCAATTTATCCTAAAGAACGTTTAACTAACCGTAACTTTCAAGCGCTCAATAAGAATCGTGCTTCCATCTTGGTTGCGAAACCTTACCGGTCGTACGTTGTTGTTAAAATATGAATGAAGATTTATTAGTTCAAATCTGCATGTGTATATAAATAAAGAAGAAAAAACGAAGCGGCTTAAGCAGTGGTTACTAAATAGAAACACATACACACGTAAATCAAAAATTGGAGACACCGGATTCCCGAACTATTTGCGAATGAGCGAACCCATAATTTGAGCTGCTGAAGCTTGTTTGTATTTTAATTTTTGCAGCAAATAAAATGATTTTCGCCAATATACAGTAAATTTGGATCAATAATGACTTTGGATCCAATAAAAACTGAAATCTCAATTTTAAGGCAGTTTGCCTGTTGGAAAAGAAGATTTATTGATAAATAAACCGCCGAGTTACATGGTGTAGATGGCCGAATGACTAAAGCACAAGGCTGGTATGCCATGCACCCGGGTTCGAGTCCCGCACGCTTCGTTTACGGTTTGTGCGCCTCGAAGATTCGACGACTAGAAAGGGTTCAAAAACGGAAAATAAAATTTTTTGAAACCATTTTTAAATGGTTATAAAACCGTAAACTTTTGTATTTACGGCTTTTTAACCAAACTGATTGGAAATGGTTAGGTCCTGTAAAGATAGAAAAATGTTCTAAACCGTAAATTTAACGGTGAATTAGATGGACGGACTGCTGCCTGTTATTTAACCGTAATTTCATGATGAAATTTCTAACAGTGTATATATATATTGTTAAACCCGTTTTATGTGCTCCTTTGTTTGATTGCTTACTGTGAGTTTTGTGCAAATCTTTATATTAGTCTCACAATGAAAAACATCAAAATGTGTTGTAGTTATCATATTTTATAACAAATATATTCTACATCTTATAGTGAGTCTAAAAGTCTTTCATTCTTCTGCAAGTTTATTTTTACAAATTAATGACTCAATTTAAAGTCTATTTTGTTTCAAGACAAGAACGCTCTTAAGAACACATTAACACGATTAACAATTTACACAAACTTAGATCAATAGCGGAAGTTTTCAATTCAATGTGAAATTATTACTTTTGCTTATAAATTGCAAAATGTGCTACAAACTTCCTTATCCTGTTACGAAGGCGTAATTTACTTGAAACATTTTATAATGCTGTTCACTTTTCTGCTTTTATTAAAATCGTCCTTATATATCCATTTTGCAAATATGCTCCACACAGTTTTCAAATTCCATCAGAAAAGGAATATACATTTATAGTTATATACACATAAGTACATTTGGAAGTTGCCAAAACTGAGCTAAAGAAAAATATAATGTGAAGAATTCTTAGAATCTTATAAAAGATATACCTCTTCGTGTGTTTACATTCTATGAAATAAATTTGATATTAAGAAGCTGCAGAAGTTTTTTTTTTTTTTTTTTTTTTATGAATGCTGTTATATACATCATACGAGGAAACGAATCAAATGAAATTCAAAGTACCTCAGTAATTCGAAAATATTTAAAAAACCAATATTGTAATATTTTAGTTTAGTCGAAAATATTGACTCTAAAATCTTTTCAAAATACTTCATTATTAATGCTTTTGAAGTTTTGCCTTTTTAAAGCAAATGGACAAGTTTTAGCAATAGTGTTTTCGGCAATGCATTTAAAAGCGCTTTTTCAAAAAATTAAAAATGTTAAAAACTTAATTACATCATTAATGCAATTACAAAAACCATTCATTTTAATAGTTAATAATTTCTATGGTGGTCTCCTTTAGCAGTCGTGCTAAGACGGATTTTAAAATATTTTACATTTAATGTGCATTTACATTGTCTCCCATTACCAACTCTTTCCTTCCTAAGCAGCAAAATATGTACTGACCTTTGCTTCCCAAACAAATGGTCAAAATCTGCAAGATAATGTTTTCCCCTCTTCAATTCAAATCCCTCCAGACCTGACGGTGATAATTGTTCTACTGAAAAAGAAGTTATCCAGGGTTCCCCAAGGAAGTTACTCGTGGTGCGGCCTGGGTCACGCTAACTCTCCAACGATCCGCTCCCGGCGGATGTTAAGCTCACTTTGCAGTGAGGCTGCGTCACCGGGACTGTAGAGCAGGTAGGCAACGCTCGCCAGTCTGTTCCCTATGGCCGGTTCTGGTTGTTAATCTGTCTCAGAGGTTTGGGAGGGATATTGTTGAAGCACTGTGTCCGTGCCCTTCGGGGTAATCTGTGAAGACCATAATTGTTGCTACCTACAGTAGGACGCTGTTGCAATGTGCACACAGGATTGGGGAGCCCCTCAACAGCGTTTCGTCAGTGGCGTTGAAACTTGTCACTCAGCTGCGTGCCAGTGCAAAGGGGAAGGGAGAATTTTGGCTGGTTTCCGCTATTACGGGAAGCAGAGGACTCGGCTATTTCAGCTATGATGAGATATAAAAAGTTTAAAAAACTATGGGCAAAACTTACAAGTTTAGGTTTTTTCTTAATTGTTCTTACATGGTGCTTCATTTTGAACAAAACATTAAAATGTAGCTCTTCATTGCAGTTATTGAAACGTAAAAACACAGGAAAACAAAAATTGTTTAGTTTAAAAAAACATTACAAGTTCCAAATGTCACGTCGTTTTTTAACATAAGAAACAAAGAGTTAAATATACCTTTTTCAAGCACGCTAAGGGTACTACCACACAAAAAGTACAACTTTATAGTCATTTACCCAAAATAGTAAGATTAGAGAAAAATAATTTTATCTACGGGACGAAATATTAATGAGTGGGAAATTTAATGTAAGAGTTCCATCGATTCATACCGCCTTCTGATTTCTCTCATCCGCGTAGGGAATCAACGATTGATCCATTTTGAAGCGATGAACGAAGTTTCAAACTAACAAATTGATTAATATAGATTATTATCTTAAAATTGCTGTATTTTATAAGCCTGTTAATGCGCCCTAATGTAAAAAATGCACATTTATGTATAGGTTTCGGTTTAGTATTTAAGTTGACTTCAAACGAAGTAAATAGTAAGTGATTTTTGTTACTTTTAGCTAAAACTTGCGTAAAATTTCCAATTATGTTTAGTGCGTAATTTTACTTTGTTTATTTTTTACTCCTATTATTTTATTCACCAATACTTAAAATATATCTATGAATTTACAATAAGTTTTCACTAACAATATATATGTATGGGAGTTTATAAAATTGTTATACCTATGAATTTTCCTTTGTAAAAAGAAAACAAATGACAAAAAATACTATATGTCAGTGGTTCCCAAACTTTTTTGTCTCGTAGACCCCTTGCCATGTTTTTCGGTTTTGGGTAGACTCCCTGCTGACCTGATATTAATTTTTTGTAAATTCATTAACTTCAAATGTATTTTTGACAGCTGGTATAGTGCTACTCACTGTGAAAGATTTAAATTTCTAACTGTAGTGAAGTGTAGTGTGAAAAACGTAAGAAAAAAACACATATTAATTTTGTTATTTTTTAATTAAATTCAAATTAAAACGAATGTTATTGAATACACCTTTTGCATTCATTTAACTATACTTTATAAGAAAGACTAAGTTTAATTTCATTAAATAAGATAAACAATTTTAACTCAACTCAATTTTTATACAGATATCTCTAGTTATCGAGGACAATGTCAGTGGTTCCCATGGGAAGTGAGCATTTTTCAGAAAGTCAATGATCTTCTCAGACTATGACAATTTTCAAATATATTTTGTGTGATATGGCTGAAAGCTACGTGGGCGACCTTTGATTTTCCAAATGTGATTTTCAATGAACCGAGGGATAAAAAAATCGTATTGATGTAGGATTTAGGAGAAGCAAGTGTTTCGATTTTCACTCCGTTTTCATTTTTTTCTTTTACTTTCTTTCTTTTTTTGGCTTCTTTCCCGTAAAAATTTTAAAAAATAAATAAAGCATGAAAGAAGGCTTAATGTATCGTTAGAAATCAAGAAAAGTCAGAAATAAGTTAAGTAATTAAATAAAGATTGAAAAGTAAAAAATTTGAAAGTAGGGTTTTGAGATGGGGAAAAAGTGTGTCTGTCGGTCTGCCTGTATGTCCCCCCCCCCCCAAAAAATAACTTTTGAACGAATTGTCCGATCCAAAAAATTCTTTTTGCATTTAAAAGATCTCGGCGAGGACATCTCACTTCCATATTTTACTTTTTGATTTGAACAATTTTTTGTTCAATTTTGAACAGTTCAGACAATTTTAATATTAGTGACTATGGGCAAAAATGAAGCAAATTTATCTAAAATTAATAAAAAATTATCTAAACTGTGGGCATAAGATTCGAATTCTTATGAGCAACCTTATTGAAAGAAATTTTTGGCATGAATAATTTTTGGGTTTGAACAATTCTTTTTTTCATTTTTGAACCGTTAAAAAAAATAACATAGCGCTTACGGGGAAATTTCAATCGTACATAAATCCTGATCTAATGGACCGATAAGCTTGGAACAAACTTTATTGGAAAGTTCTTATAAAGTAGAACATGTACACATAGAAAGTTCATCCAGAACTAACGAGCCTATTTTCCAATGACATTTTTTGATCGGGGTTTTCAAGAATATTTTTGAATTAATGAATGATTAAATGAATAAGTGAAATAATGAATGGCTGAATGAATGACTGAATAAATGAATGAATATGTATTAACCGTGGAAAAAGAAAAATTTGAAGTAATTAAGAATTAAATCTAACTGAGAAAGAGAGAGAGATAGTCAGAGTGTAAATTTGAAGTTGGTGTATACGGAAAAGTAGGCTCGTATAGCTCTAGACGGAACTTCTTGTTTCATATTGAACATGCTAAATAAGACATTGGTTTACAGTACAAATCAATGCTAACGTAAAATTAGTTTTAAAAATAGAGAATATCCTTAAGATTTTTCATAGAGAGGTCATTCATGGTTGTTTCAACTTCCTGCGCCCACACTAAGATATTTAATTATCACTTTCATGACATAAAAAATACGATTCTTATATAGTGAAATGGTTTAAAAATAAAATATTACCTTTAATATATAACTCGATTTAGAGTACACTCGAGAATTTTAGTGAATACGCAGCTATAATCAAGAGTATTACCAGCAGCGTAATAAATGTTAATGAATGTATATCCAAAGTCATCATTTCCAGTAATGATCATAATGTTTTGCTCATACAAAAACGTTTATTGCTTCGTAGAGTTGATTTTGGAGAAATATAGAAGGAATTGAATGTTAAAAAAGGTTAACTGAGTTACACATTTCTTTATTTTTTATGAAAATAGACAATTTACTTCTAGGCAACCTACGGCGACTAGTTTTTTCACTACACATATGTAAGGAGACCCCTTTTTAGTCTACTTTCCCGTCAAAGTAAAAATAATAACAATAAAGCATGAAAGAAGGTTTAATGCGCAGTGAAAATATCGTTAAAAATCACGAAAAGTCAAAAATAAGTTATTAAATAAAGATTTAAAAATAAAAAAATTGAAAGAAGGAATTTGAGGTGGGGAAAAAGTGTGTCAGTCTCTCTGTCCCCCGCTAGTAACTTTTAAAGTAATTGTCCTATTCGAAAGATTTTTTTTTCATTCGAAAAATCTCGCCGAAGACCTTTCATTTCCGTATTTTACTTTTTGATTTGAACAATTTTGAACAGTTCAAAAAATCTTTATATAGGCGGTAATCACATTACCGCCTATGGGAAAGTTATGTAAACTATGGGCGTAAGATCAAAGTTCCTATGAACAAGCTTATTAGGAGAAGCTCTCGGCGTGAAATATTTTTTTATTTGAACAATTTATGTTCATTTTTGAACAGTTCAAAAAAATTAACATAGCGCCTACGGCGAAATTTCAATCCTATATAAATCCTAATCTAACGGCCGATTTGCTTGGAACAAATTTTATCGGAAAACTCTAATGACGGTTGATCATGTACAAATAGAAAGTTCATCCAGAACTAACAAGAATATTTACCTATGCAATTTTTTGATCGAGATTTTTAAGAATATTTTTCAATGAACGAATTACTAAATGAATAAAAGGAAAGAATGAATGAACAAATGAGGGAATAAGTGAACAAATAAGTGAGTAAATGAACAAATAACTTAATAAATGAACAAATGAGTAAATAAATGATAAAAAAATAAATATGCGAATAAATGAGCGAATTAATGACAAAATAAATAAATGAGTGAATAAATACATGAATGAGTGAAATAATGAATAAATGAAAAAAATGAATGAATAAATATGTATTAACCGTTAAAAAGGTACATTTGACGTCATTAAGAACTAAAGCTAAACGATAAAGATAGAACGATATAGCTAGATTATAAATTTGAAGTTGGTTGTATATGGGAAAGAAGGCTCGTATAGTTCTAGACGGAACTTCTTGTTTGTTGTAAGAATGCGAAAGAAAGCATGTCTAAAGCGATCTCAAGCAAAATACTTCTAAAAAGTTATGAATCTGACAAAAAAAAAGGAGTTTGCTTATTTAACTAAAATACGCAGAAATATTACGAGAATAAGTCTGTAGAACATGCAAAGAATTCAGGTTTTTCAGGTTAAAACATTCAAATACTATATAAACCTTGTAGTATTTATTTAAAAAAAAATATTTTTATGAATTTTCCGGCATTCATTGAACATCCAAAAAGAATGTTGTATTCGCAAGTGTTAAGAATTGATATCTTCCCTTGCATAGTACAGAAAATAATACTGAATTAACACGTACCCTCATAAAACGCATAATTTGTATAATTTATAAGTACGCACTTAAATAAGCTTTCTGCACTAAATAATGTGGAAAGTTACAGTAAAAGTTACATTTGAGTGCTTCAGGAAAAAAATAATAATTTGATAAATAAATATTTTGGAATTGAATACCTATTCCTCAAATTCCCCACGATTTTGCAAAAAAATCTATTTTCCTTACGAGAGTAATGGAAAATCTTACTTAGATATATGTTCAGTTTCTGCCTTTTGTGTTTCAACTGCTCTCCTTTTTAACTCGTTCCTGCCAGTCGCACACCCCATTCAAATTCAATTTCTGTACTATTGGTTTTGAAGGAGGTTCTAACAAAGAGCTTTATAGAAAGGATGCAGTCACATCACATCGCAAGTTTTTGACGACATGCCTGTTCTCAAATGAATAAATCCATCCACACATCGTGTGCCCTCTTTGGCTCAAATATGCACCGCTGCTTTTTTTTTTTTTCAAGAAGTTCTTAAAAAATGGATGTTACGATTTTCTTTTCATTTCTAATGTCTTAAAATTATTCTGTAGCAAAAGGCATCTCGTGCGAAAACATGTATCCGAAAGTTTGGCGTGTAATCGTCGCTTTTACTCACTCATCACCTCAAGTTAGAATGTATGATGATAATAATAATAATCGTTAATAAAAAGTGGTTGCCGACCTCTGTGGAATTCACTATGTTGCGAAAGGTGAGGAATAGGGCTCGACCGATGGCATTTTTTGGTCGATGGGCCGATGCCGATTGTTCCGAGATCGGCCGATGGCCGATTGCCGATACTTTTCCTCTTCCATCGGCCGATGGAAAAAAATCGCTTTAAACTATTAAAACGAGTAGAATGCTTTTATAAAATGTCATTTAAATCATTTGTTTATTTTTACGCTTATAAAACATAAATGCATTATCTAAGCGCCATAAAACTGTTTGGGGGAAGTTCACATAATAATTAACACTAAAAAGAATCACTCGCGATTCTAGTAAAGTAATTAAATTATTTGGAGGTTAAATTTTTTTTAAAAAAATTGCTATATCAGAGGATTTTAAATTTTTTCTCATCTTAACAAAAAAAATCAACAACTATTGGATCGGGTCGGGTCTCTTACCCTTTCCTTCAATATTTTCTCTTTGTAACAATTGCACTGCAAATGCCAAGTGCAGCTACCTTTATTTTCTTATTTTTTTCCATGGGGAGGTATGCAGATGTTATAATACAAACTAACAAATAATGTGGGTTTGTATCTTTAAAAAAATTGTCAACCTCCTACCCTCGGATGTTTTTCATATTCCCCCCCCCCCCCCCCACCCGTTTTTAAAAGAAAAGTGGGAACGCTAATATGTTTATTTTTCATTATAAAAGGTATTTTAACTAAAAATAGCTCTTTTTATGAAATAAAAATAAAATATTAAAAAGTTTCGCTCGCAGTAACGCCCTGCCTTTTCCCTTGTTCAAAACCAAGAAATACTAAATATTGCTTTAAAAACATAGACGTGAGATTTTTTTTTGTCCTTACAAATGGCTGAGGGGGGGGGGAGTCTTTAAGTACCAATCTTATTACCTTTTTTCTTGTGAGTTGAAAATTACGCTGAAATACTTGACATGTTCTTTATATGAGCACAAAATGTAAGGTGACCGAAATAATAAACCATTATGAATGATGAGAATAACCGCACACTAAAAGCAGATGCAACGAGGTTGCTGCACAATTGCAGAGAAGATGTAACAAGTGGCATCGAAGAAGCAAAAAAAAAAAAAAAAACGCCAAGAGAAAAAATTTTACTCGGTTAAAATTAAAATTATAATCGTACTTTGATTGAGTTGGCTTTGTATTGCTTCCAATTTCGGAATAATAAGAAACGGGACAAACTAAAAGCAGATGGTATAAGATTATTGCACAATGACATATAATGCACTAAGTCATTATTAAACGAAAAACGGGACAAAATGAGGCAACTAACCTAGTGCGTAAAACAAATAGCACTCATAAGACGCCTCTATTACTTTTACTTTGACATATTCTATTTCACGAGCTTTTCGGGCAGCGACCGCTTAAACTACTTTTCCGAATTTTTTAACAAATACTTTGTAGAATGACATTGTTTTGTCGCTTTTTAGACTACTTTCCCTCAAAAGTAAAAAATATAATAAAGCATGAAAGAAGGCTTAATGTATCGCAAAAGTATCGTTAAAAAAGAAAAGTCAAAAAAAAAAAAAGTGAAGTAATTAAATAAAGATTGAAAAATAAAAAATTTGAAAGTAGGGTTTTGAGATGGGGGAAAATGTGTGTCTGTTGGTCTGTCTGTCTGTCGGTCAGTCGGTCTGTTCTCCCCCCCCCCCCCAATAACTTTTAAACGATTTGGCATTCGAAAGATCTCGGCAAGGACATCTCATTTTCATATTTTACTTTTCTGATTTGAACAATTTTTCGTTCAATTTTGAACGGTTCAAAAAAATGTAACATTAGCGCCTATTTGCGAAAATGAAGCAAACGATTTAAACTCTGGTTGCAATTATTTTAGGAAGCTCTTAGCGTGATTGGAGGAAGCTCTTAGCGTGAAATATTAATTTGAACAGTTTTTGCTCATTTTTGAACAGTTCAAAAAATTAACATAGGGCTTACGGGGAACTTTCAATCCTATATAAATCCTAATCCAACGGACCGATTTGCTTGGGACAAAATTTATCGGAAAGCTCTTGTAACGTAAAACATGTACAAATAGAAAGTTCATCCAGAACTAACGAGCCTATTTTCCTACAGATTGGTTTTATCGGGATTTCTCAATAAATAAAGGAATGAGTGAAAGAATGAATGAATGAATAAATGAGTGAATAAATGAAAATACTAATAAATGAGTGAATAAATACATGAATGAGTAAATGAATGAATAAACACATGAATGAGTAAACGAATGTGTTGGAGCCCGCGAGTGTGAAGGGATGCAACAGTTCTTTCCCCCCTCTAGTTTCTATGACTGCGGCGCCGTAGCAAGTGTCTGTTTTGTGTTCGAGTATGAGTGTGAAGTGTGCCACCGAAGAGGAAGGTGGTTGGTTAATAAATGAGATTCTAATTACAGTCCATTTCTTTGTGAGTGTTGTGTGAGTTTTATTATTTAAGAATTTTAATAATCCTGAGTTATCGAGGGCCAAAACATGGTCCACTCGTTCCGGAGAATAACAACCAGACTTTGGATTATGTGATAAATCGTGATTGTGTTTCATCGAGTGAATATTATTCGAGTTATTGTTTCGAATGGTGCGAGTAGGGTCCTGGTCTCGTGGCGGCAGTAAGGAAGCTTTAAGAAATTGTTCCTTAATTAGTGTTAGATTATTTTCATTTTCGGTTTAAAATGACGGGAATTGCGAAATTGGAAAAAGATGAGTTGAAACAGGTTGCCGAAGAGATAGGTTTAACGGTACCTGAAGGTGCTACAAAGATTGCTTTAAAACTTTTAATTGAGGAGAGCGATGTGTTTAAAGATGATTCAGAATTTGTGAAAGGCGTCATAGATCAAATGTTAGAAGAAAAGAAAAACCAAAAATTCGATCGTGACAGTCAAATTGAGCTAGAGCGACTTAAATTAGAGAGAATTAATGCTGAGCTAAAATTAGCGGAATTAAAGGCTAATGCAAAGAGCGCGGACACATCCAGTGATCGCAAATGTGAAATCGAGAATCCTGAGTCAATTGACGCAATAATAAAAAGCGTGAGAACTCTAACAATTAAAGTGCCGAGTAAATCGGAAGGATGGATTTTATTTTTCACATCGTTAGAAAGGGCGTTTAACAATAAAAAGGTACCTGAAAAGTTTAAAACGGAGATTTTGTAAAATTTATTAGGGGAAAGAGCTTCTAATATTTTAACCTACATTACAGAGAAAGATCTAAATAACTGTGAGGAAATTAAATCAATTGTTTTGAGAGAGTTTGAGGCAACAGCGCAAGCAGTATTGGAGAATTTTAGAAATTCAAGCAGAGAAAACGAAACACATTTACAATTCGTTTCGCGATTAACTACGAGTTTCGATTACTATTTGAGGTTGAGAGAAGTAACAGACTTCGAATTTTTAAAACAATTAATTGTGTCGGATAAATTATTTGAGACATTAGACAAAGAAACAGCCGCGCATATTAGTGTTAGACAAGCCGGAAAATGGTTTAAACCTATAGAGTTAGGAAAAGAATGTTACTTATATTTTACTTCGAGAGGTAAGCAAATAAATGAGGTGAAAAGGGAACAAAAAATTTATAACAAATTTAAACCCGTTAAACCGCTTCTAAAGTATTTTTCAATGAGTCGAAAAATAAAAATTGTGATTTATGTCTTAACAATGAGAACCATCCGCTATATGCATGCCCTCAATTTAAAGAGCTTTCAGTTCAACAATGAGTTGAGATTGTAAAAAATAACAAGAAGTTCCGTCTAGAACTATACGAGCCTACTTTCCCCTATACACCAGCTTCAAATTTATAATCTAGCTATCTCTCTCTCTCTTTCTCGTTTAGCTTTAGTTCTTAATTGCTTCAAATATACCTTTTTCAACGGTTAATACATATTCATTCAATCATTCATTTATTCAGACATTCATGTATTTATTCACTCATTTATTCATTCATTATTTTGCTTATTCATTTAATCTTTCATTAATTCAAAAATATTCTTGAAAATCCCAATCAAAAAATTTCATAAGAAAATAGCCTCGTTAGTTCTGGATGAACTTTTTATCTGTACATGTTCTACGTCATAAGAGCTTTCCGATAAAGTTTGTTCCAAGCAAATCGGCCCGTTAGATCAGGATTTATATAGGATTGAAATTTCCCCGTAGGCACTATGTTAAATTTTTTTTTGAGCTGTTCAAAAATGAACAAAAATTGTTCAAATCAATATTTCACGGCAAGAACTTCTTCCAGTGAGCTTGTTCATTGGAACTTGGATTTTGTACCCAGAGTTTACATAATTTGCTTCATTTTCACCCATAGGCGCTAATGTTAAAATTTTTTGAACTGTTCAAAATTGAACAAAAAATTGTTCAAATCAAAAAGTAAAATATGGAAGTGAGATGTCCTCACCGAGATCTTTCGAATGCAAAAAGAATTTTTAGAATCGGACAATTCGTTCAAAAGTTATTAGTGGGGACAGACCGACAGACAGACCGACAGACAGACCGACAGACCGACGGACAGACCGACAGACCGACAGACACTTTTTTCCCCATCTCAAAACCCTACTTTCAAATTTTTTATTTTTCAATCTTTATTTAATTACTTAATTTATTTTTGACTTTTCTTGATTTATAACGATATTTTCACGATACATTAAGCCTTCTTTCATGCTTTATTATTATTTTTTTTACTTTTACGGGAAAGTAGGCTAAAAATGCGTGCTTTAAATGTTTATCTCCTAATTGCAGCGTGAAAAAATGTTCCTATAAGAATTGTTTCTGTGGCAAGGCGCACAACAAATTAATTCATTTCCAGAGAGAGGAAAAAAATGAATCATCGGCGAATATAGCTAGACCGGGAGGCAATGAGACCACCCTGCAGTCGGGGGGAAGAAAGAAGAAACCGTCTGGTCTCCACTTGTCGCCACTAATTTTGTTGAAAATAAAAGTGTTATTTTGTCTACGGTGCAGTACGTAGTAAAAGATAAATATTCCAGATGGCAAGAAGTGAGATGTTAAATGGATTCGGGATCAGAAATAAATCTTATCAGCAATGAATGTTTACAGCGATTGCAACTAAAAAGTGAGAAAATAAATCAGTCTATTTCTTGTATTAATGATGCTTCAATGGTAGTTCAGCGTAGAGTTTCAGCAACTCTTGCTAACAAAAATAAAGTTTTCAGAGGAATATTTCTTTGTTAGGCGTTCAAAAAATAACTGCTTTAAATCCAAACCAAATGATAGATGCGCGTGTACAAATTCCAGAGACAATTACATTAGCAGATCCTAATTTTAATATTCCGGGGAAAATAGACATTTTAATTGGTGCGGAATATTTTTATGATATAATAAAACCAGGAAAATTAGTCGCAAAAAACGCGAACTTAACGTTGCAAGATTCTGTGTTTGGTTATATCCTGGGAGGTAGTATTTCAAGTTCAGATAAATTAAAATCCAAATATTGCGGTCTAATATGTGGAACTGAGGAATTAAATACGAACTTGAGAAAATTTTGGGAAATCGAGGAAGTAGGAAATGAGTTACCTAAAAGTAAGGAAAATTTAATATGTGAGGAGCATTATGCACGAACGCATTTTAGAGATGAGACAGGAAAGTACACCGTAACTATGCCTCTTAAAGAGCATTGGTCGTGTCTAGGGAATTCTAAGGACATCGCGCTTAAGCGACTCGAGTCGCTATGGGCTCGCTTGTCCAGAGACCAGGAGTACCTAGTTTTGTATAGGGAATTTTTGAAAGACTATGAATTATTAAATCATATGACAGAAATCAAAGAGAGTGTAGAACCTGAGGGGTCATACTACATGCCACATCATGGTGTATATAGACCAGAGAAGAACACGACAAAATTTAGAACTGTTTTTAATGCTTCCACTTTGACTACTACTGGAAAATCCTTAAACTCCATTCAATACAATGGTGGTGTCATTCAAGACGATCTTTTTTCGTTGTTAGTAAGATTCCGGAAGCATATTTTCGCATTCACTTCGGACATTCGTCAGATGTATGGAATGATTAATATTGATAAGAGTCAAAGACATCTTCAACGAATCCTCTGGAAGGAGAATGTTAATGAACCTGTGAAAGTGTATCAACTAAATACTGTTACTTACGGAACTGTTAGTGCCCCCTACTTAGCAATGCGAACTCTTAAGCAAATTTCCTTGGACGAAGGAGAAAACTTTCCTATTGCTGCACCTGTTTTGAGCAACGATGTCTACATGGACGACATTTTGAGTGGCGCAAACACATTGGAGGCAGCTAAAACTTTGCAACATCAACTGGTGGAGATATTAAAAACTGCACAAATGTCTTTGCACAAGTGGTGTGGGAATACCTCTGAGCTCATTCCAACCGCGGAAAAGGAGTATGAATTTTCTTCGTCAGATGAAATAAAAACTTTAGGTATTGCATGGAAAGCTAAAACTGACTGTTTCATAGGCGTAACTAGGGTTGGGGAAAGGGGGGGGGGTCACCCTAAAAATGTACCGACTAAACACCAATAAGCAGTGCACAAGAGCTCAAAATTTACACTAGTCATCAATACTTGTCATTACAGATATACTCCGTGTTTATTTCAGGCATCTCTCGGGGGGGGGGGCTACCCCCTCGGAGCAAGTCAACTCCCCCCCCCCCCCCTCGGCGGGCGAAAAAAATCAGATCACAATTTAAAAAAAAAAAAGAAAAGAGAAATTACGCTTTTAAGACATCTTAAGGCCTGCTGAAAAGAATGTGTATTTTCATATTTACAATCTGTTCTTAGTCCGAAACGCGTGTTTTTTTGAGTTGTGCCACTATTGCAGCCCATGAGAACCAATCAATTCAGGTATTTTTGTTCAATGTACATTTATGATTAGGCTAAGTAAAAGTGTAATTTTGTCACGGTATTTTTCACCTTCGCAATGTTATTATAAACGCTCTATGGGACCATTCATAAACAGTGTCACACTTTCTTTCAATATATTTGAGTCCCCTCCCCCCTTTGTCGCAAAATCACACACTCCAACACACCCCTATCCCCTTTTCCACGTGTCACGCTATATTACATGAACACTTGCAGTGTGTGCAACGTACTTGCAGTGTTGCAGTTCAGAAATAAAGTACTTACGTTAAAGAATCACATTTTTAGTTTTATTTCTTAAATTTTAAAGACATTTGTAGGCATAACAATAAATGATAATGATTACACGTGGACTTAAATAGCATAAAATTAGATTAAGGTTAAAACAGAAAAAAGATAATTAGTGCATAATAGTGAAAAATAATTAATTGACTTCTGAAAAATGACCCGCACTTATTTATTTTAAAAGTAAATACCTAAGAAGAGTTTCTTTTAAAATTTTAACTAGAAGTGACTTCAAACCTTAATAAGCATCCGTATTTTCAATATAAAATGAAATCAATGAAACTTTAAAATCAAATTATGAAAATAAAAAATCATCAAAAATAAGTTTAATCTGCTGGTTTTTTACACGTTTTTATAGAAATCAAAATGTGTAATGTCACACTTCTTGTTATCCCCCCTTGTCACAATTTATTGACAACCCCCCCCCCGCCGCCCCACTCGAAGTAGTGTTACATCATCCCCTATGAAGTTAAAAAACGAAAAAAGGAGGATTAATAAGCAGTTTCTCAGCATGGGAGGAAGAAATAAAAAGTTGAAACTAAAATTGCAAAAAAAAAAAAAAAAGAGGAGGGGGCAGCTAAAATATAATTTCGAAAAAATTACATAAAAATAAGCATACCTTTCCTGCTTCAGGGTTTCTTCCCAAAATAGGACAAAATACTTTCACCTTTTCTTTTACTCATAATCAAAATTTGTGCGCAGGCGAGCAAAGGAGACTTTTGCAAGACCACAAGAACCCACTAAATTCCCAACTGCCAAGGTCAATCAAGGTCTCTGTTTTATTGTGCAAAATGGTTGGGAAAAAAAGAGAATATGATTCGAGGAGAGGCATCCGCAAAGGGGCAAGAGCCCTCCTCCCCCCCCCCCCCTTGTCGGAAGCGTTTCTATGTTGATTCGATTTTACGAATTGCTAGTTTAAAAAAGAAAATAAAAGAACTAAGATTTGTTCAGCAATAACAGCACAAACATCCATATAACGCAATCGTAGAAGCAGGGGTCCATTAGGCATTAGCTTACTTCCACAATATGGGTAGTTAGAGTGTCGCCATTTCCACGAATGTAACCTTCGGGCAAGGATGGACAAAGCACCAAACTGTTGTACGTATATTTATGGCAGATGTGGTTCCATGAGGCTCGCATTTTGCGAAAAAAGGACCACTATATTTCCTGTTTTTGTGTGGTCGGGGGATTAGAACCATATGCAGTCCTTAGGCAAGGAATCAATCCGTTATCTGTTGATGACACGCGGGACCTATTGTCTGGAGAATTGAGAGAAAAAAGGGTCTTTTTTTGAGTTCTGGTTTGTAGGCCCTAGATGTTTAAAGCGCCGTCTTGTCGTTTCCCCATTTGTAAAACAGAGGACCCCCCCTCCCGCTCCCAAACAGGTTGGTTCAAAGAACAAAATCTAATCATTATTTTTTTTTTTTGTTTAAATTTTTTTTTCAGACAGGTTAAAAATTTCGAAAGTATTTCGGGGGTTGGGGGGCTCGGATCCGTTGCCCCCCTTGCTTACGGCTTTGCCTACAACACCAGTTTATCAGAAAACAAACCTCCATCAAAGAGGAGAATATTTTCCAGTAAACTGTTGCGATTGTGTTCCCAAATTGCTGCCTTTGGGTAAAAAAGACATCAAAAAGGTAAGAAAACCATCTGGAGTGATTGAAAGGATCTCTGCTGTCTGTCTGTGTGTGGTACGGTGATTGAAGCCACCTTTCGCTGTAAAATTCCTAAAGGTGATAAGGGGGTTGATTATAACCAGATGAAAAGTCCTCTGTAATATGAGCTACGTACTTTGGTCATGATCACCCTTCAGAAAGAGGAAATAAAATCATATGCATATGTGTTTATTTTTCTTAGGGAAAAAATAGATATGTGCTTTGCAAGGCGTAGCCAGAATTTTTTTTGTGTGCCTATCTGCCTAAATAACTAAATACAAAATAGGGGGGGGGGGGTTGAATCCCCAAAACCCTCCCCTGTTTACGCCTATGGCAGAAGTCACTTAAAATTATGTTTATAATCCTTTAATATTACTGTTATTAAACTGAAAAGGTAAGTTAGGGAAGGAAAATGCTACGCATTTTGATACTAAATGAGTGATGCATGAATCTGAATTTTTCAACTGCAGAAACTGAAGCACATGGCTCTCACAGCACATTGGTAAAAAAGAAAAGAAAGACATTGCACATTTGTAACTATTTTGCAATTTTCTTTCAAGTTATAGACGATACAAAAGGCTATCCGGTTGCGTCTTAACCCCCCCCCCCCCTTTCCAGTTTTACATCCCTCGGTTTTCTCGGAATTTTAGAACCAAAAGAAATAGCAACCCCTCCACCAATTCCGAGAAACTCCAGTTCAACTTTGGCTACAAGTGCAGACTCGCCCCTAAATGACGATTGACAGATGCATCCCCCCTTATCCCGTGACTCTCCGTTTCAGTTTCAGTTTCTCACGAATGTGAACTAGTGGTGGCCCGTGCTCCAGGCCCCAAGAGTCTTGCCCGTTCTTCTCCTTCAACGTCCATCTCCACGATTTTGTCCGAGGAAAGAGATGAGGGGAATTCTACAGCTTGTCTCCTATGTTGTTCACACGAAGTAAAAAAAAAATTCCAAGCCCACAACCCGATTAACTTGATATAATTTCCACCAAGTCGAGGAACAAAAATGAATAAATAACTAAATACCCAATGGGGGAGGGGGGTTGAACCCCCAAAACCACCCCCTGGTTACGCCTTTGGACTGTTTTAATTTGAAGGTAGATGTGGAGGATAATGTGCATCTAACTAAAAGATCGGTCTTATCAGTTATCGCAAGACGTTTTGATCCTTTAGGATTACTTGGTCCAGTGATCACTAGAGCTAAAATTCAACAATTGTGGTTGCTAAAAATCGATTGGAGTGAGAAACTCCCCGAGAAAGAAGCACGGGAGTGGCAAGAGTTTGTTCGATCATTAGTGATTTTAAATGACATCAACCTTGAACGATGTATAGTGATCCAAAACTCTGAAATCGTTGAATTGCATGGCTTCAGTGATGCTTCCGAAAAGGCATATGGTGCTGCAATTTACGCCAGATCGGTAACTCCAGAAGGTGAAGTGAAAGTGAAGCTAGTAGCTAGTAAATCGCGTGTATCGCCTATTAAGCAGGTTACCATTCCACGTTTAAAGTTGAGCAGTGCTGTCTTACTTACAAAGTTAATGCATAAAGTACAAATTGCATTAAAAATGGATATCACAGCAGTCTCCTATTGGACAGATTCTACTATCGTGCTGTCGTGGATGAACAAGGAACCCAGAGAGTTAAAGACGTTTGTAGCTGATCGAGTGGTGATTATCCAAGAGCTTTCGAGCCTGAAACAATGGCATCATGTGCCATCAGAACAAAACCCCGCAGATATTATATCGCGCGGACTTGATCCTGAGAAGCTGCTGCAAGGTGATTTGTGGTGGTTCGGGCCTTCTTTTCTTCAAGAGAGCGTTGTGAGCTTCCCTAGTGCTTGCAACAACGTAGAGAATGCTGAATTATACCAGAGAGAGATAAAACGAGATCAACAGATTTCAAAAACTGAGCTGAGAAATGACCAAGATGACTCTTTTGGTGAACTTAAAAAATTTAGTGACTCGAATTGTGTACTTAATATCACAGCTAACAATTTTATTGATGATTTTTTAAATTTGAGTAATAATTATGTAACTATTCTTCGCATCCTAGGTTACATTTTCAGATTTGTCAAAAATGCTCGCAACCCCTTATACAGAACAAGGGGTCCGCTTGAATCAAAAGAGCTGAAACATGCGGAAATCATCTTAATAAAGAAGGTGCAAGAAGAGCATTTTCGAGATGAAATTCAGTGCCTACGAAATGGGGTAACTATTGTGGCTAAAAGTAAGTTATCCACTTTAAACCCCTTCTTAGATGCAGATGGTGTTTTAAGAGTTGGAGGCCGCTTAGGTAAGAGCGACCTAGAGTATGAGCACAAGTTTCCGTTAGTTTTGCCCAAAGATCATAAACTTACATATCTTATAATTTTGTATTATCATGAGAAATATTTCCATGTAGGTGCCTCTTCTTTGTTGAGTTTTGTTAGAGAAAGGTTTTGGCCACTGAATGGTCGTTCAACATGTCGAAAATGGTTCATAACTGTACAATTTGTTTTAAAATTAAACCAATAATTTCCTCTCAACTGATGGGTAATTTACCTAAAGATAGAGTAACTCCTGACTATCCCTTCAACTGTTCAGGAGTGGACTTTTGTGGACCGTTTTTCGTGAAATACAAAAGCCAAAGAAAAGGCATCCTTCATAAAATGTATGTTTGTTTATTTATCTGTTTTGCAACAAGGGCAGTGCATCTGGAAGTTGTATTTGATTTAACATCGGAAGCGTTCATAGCTTGCTTAAAGAGGTTTACTTCCCGTAGGGGAAAATGCGCAAAACTTTATTCGGACAACGCGAAAAACTTCATAGGCGCAAATAGAGAGATAAAAAGACTACTTGAGATTGTTAAGAACCCAGAGGAAAGTCTGGCAAATTATTTGTCCAGTGAGCGTATAGACTGGAAATTCATTCCACCCAGATCACCCAATTTCGGAGGGTTATGGGAAGCAGCTATTACATCATTTAACTATCATTTTGTTAGAGCAGTCAGAGGCGCAACTTTAAATTATGAGGAGTTTCTTACGGTAGTTACGCAGGTGGAAGGAATTTTAAATTCCCGAACTTTATGCCCCATATCGACAAATACTGAGGATTTTGCAGTATTAACGCCTGCTCATTTTTTAATTCAGAGGCCACTGATATCCATCCACGCGCCAAATTTAATAAATTTTAAAGAAAATCAACTTAAAAAATGGCAGAAAGTAACAAAGATAATTCAATTAATTTGGAAAAAATGGCAAAGAAAATATTTGAATGAGTTACAGCAACGCGGTAAATGGAAATTTGAGAAAAGTAATGTTAATATTGGAGACTTAGTGTTATTAGTAGAAGATAATCTACCTACTTACAAGTGGCCGTTAGGCAGAATAGTTGAAGTTTATTACGGTGATGATAAAAAGATTTGCGTGGTAAAACTTAAAACACAGTCAGGGATCTATAAGAGAGCTATTTCAAAGATTTGTCTTCTGCCCATGCCAGATTAAAAAGAAATTATATGTAATTGTATATTGTGTGTTTTTGTGTTTGTATTTATAATTTTTGATTGGAGAAATATTTTTGAGATTTAAATTTTCATTCATAATTGTCACTAATTAAAGTAATATTTGTGTAAATATTATTATATTTGTGTTGAATGTTGTGAACATATCAACGGGGGGAGAATGTTGGAGCCCGCGAGTGTGAAGGGATGCAACAGTTCTTTCCCCCCTCTAGTTTCTATGTCTGCGGCGCCGTAGCAAGCGTCTGTTTTGTGTTCGAGTATGAGTGTGAAGTGTGCCACCGAAGAGGAAGGTGGTTGGTTAATAAATGAAATTCTAATTACAGTCCATTCCTTTGTGAGCGTTGTGTGAGTTTTACTATTGAAGAGTTTTAATAATCCTGAGCTATCGAGGGCCAAAACAGAATGAATGAATAAATGAATGGCTAAATAAAGGAAAGAATGAATGAATGAGTGAATGAATATGTATTATCCGATGAAAAAGGTATATTTGAAAATATTAAGAACTAAAGCTAATGGAGAAAAAGGGAGAAAGAGATAGCTAAGATTATAAATTTGAATTTGGTGCATACGGGAAACTAGGCTCGCATATTTCTAGACGGAACTTCTTGTTTGAACTGCTGTGCTGCCTGTTTATTGTATGGAAATAGAAATCTAGCTATGGAGGAAAAAGAAAGTAAAAGACAGAATGTTTTCTGGAAAGTTGTCCCTGCGAAAAACATCGGCCTTGCATCGGCTTTTAGAAGTTTTTCAAGGTCGATGGGCCGATGTTTTTCTTTAGTTAACATCGGCGCCGATGCCGATGGCCGATGGCAACTTTGTTGAACAATCGGCGCCGATGCATCAAGCAAGCCTTAGTGAGGAACTAGAACTATTAAAAAATACCAAAATTAACTAAAACTGATGCGTGATGAACGTTACCGCCCTGATGAAGTGGTTTTGTTGCAGCCTTGAAATAGATTTTTTTCCTGTAACTCTTACGCGATTCTGCCTTACTTATTTCAAGTAATTACTTTCACACTAACTTGATTTAAAAGGTAATTGCAAAAACCTACATGTTAAATTCTTTCAATGTAAAGACACAAGTTCACTTGTCATTTTCATGCTGTTGTTCAAATTTTAGCATGAAAAACCTATGTTGTCCTTGTGCTATTGTTAATGCGCATCATACGATAGTTCTGCATAGGCTACTAGTGTAACAGATCTTATGCGTTAGGTAGTACGTGCTCCACGATCCGATGTACATGCATTTTACTGTAGTGTTTTAGTTCGTTTCTACATATTTTGAATAAACTTTTACGAAGAATTTTAGTAAGTCCATCTGCTAAAGATTCATAGCGTTTTATTTCTCTACGTATTTTAATCTATGAAGATTTATCTTTAAATTTTTATCCTTACAATATTTTGATTTTTTTCTAGTCTTCCGTTTAGAATGTATGCTATATTATCCATACATTTATTATTGAACTTTGCAAGGACTGCGAAAAGCATATTTCCTACCAAATGTCCAAGATTTCACATGTGTTAGGCCTCCCCAACCATATAAATTTTACTCAATGACACACCTGAATTGCATTTTGAAACCAATCTAAATCCTAAAAAAATATTTTAATATAACACTACGTAGGTGCTCATATGAAGGGTTAAAGATAATTATTTGCTCAGTATCTGTAATTAATGAGTTTTTATTAATTTTGAAAGTACTTCATCCTTTTGTTGACCATAAACTAATAAAAGAAATAAATAAAATATCATATTTTATGTTTTGAACAAATATAAATTAAAAGCATTTTAGAATTTCTCTTGTTATACCTGCTTGTGTTGTATATATAATCTGTATTCAAACATTCAATTGTTTCTTTACAACACTAATCACGCAGAAACAAGACAAAAACAAATCAAGCGTAGATGATCCTCGTTTCAGTCAAAAAAACGTATTCGCGTTTTCATTTTTTTCTTCTTGGCTTCGTTTACACTGCAGGCACTAATTAAAATCGATTATTGCTTCTAAGATAATTTATGCCTCGTGTCTGTTTCAAGCCAAAATTGTGATGCAAAATATCAAGTTTTCGGGAGCTTTGAACAAGCATCAAATCGATTTTTAAAATCGTTTATTTTATCCTATCTCGGAAGCCATCCATTTCATTGATCTAAGCGGGACCAATAAGCGATTGTAAAATAAGCTGCACAGCGTACGGGAGCTTGATATTATCGCCGCATAACAATAATTTCCCTCGAAAAACCTATGCAGCTATGAAGAATAGCATTTCCTTGCTATTTTGATCTTTCCGTTACTAAATTCATTGATAAAGGAAATATTATACTAGAAATAATTCATATTGATAAACATTGCAGGTGTTTCAGATAGTGAATTATCTTTGCATTTAAAGACCGATGATCTACAGGGAAAAAATGATTAGTTTTTTTTAAAAATATTTATTGACAAACAACGATATCATATTTAAGAAATTTTGAATTGTGTATTAAAATATTGCCTGATTTTATTATGATAATTTTGAAAAAAACCTCCACTTTCAGTTCTCGCAATACATGCAATGTACTGTGTACATGCATTGAAAGTTGAATTTGCGTGTGCGTGTTTCAAAGTTAATAAAAATAATAAAGAAAACTTCTTTATCGCATGAAAACGGTGGAATATAACAAGAGTAATGCATTTTGTACCTTCGATTAACTTTATTTTACATCTGTGTAGGTGGTCTTTAAGCGAAACAACATAACTATGCAATTTTACGTTACCATAGTACGGTTTTTTTTTTCAATCGGGTCAAAGTGAGTGTGTATTAACATCCATAATATTTGATACCTAGCCAATCATGTGCACAACCCTAATTGCACATTAATTTAACAAATAACCTGTTTAAGGCAAAACATTTTCAGTAAGGTACATTGAAACCTAAATCTCGAAAAAGCTATATACGTGAAAACAGACGTACGCACAAAAAATATTTTTTTAGTCTCGTAGCAGCATAAAGAAGTAATCGATTTTTAACAGGTTTAAAATATTTCTAGAACTTCGTGCTTTTTGACTTTGCTCCATTTTAATACTAACTAACATTTAAAACGAATAGCACAAAACAAAGTGACGTTTTATCATCAGGAACCTTCGAACTTATCAAATAAGTATAACTAATACTTATTTAATATGTATATAAATAATCTGGGAAAAGCTATTGTTTAGCTTTCGTAAACTATTAACATATGTTTGTCATTTTTTCCAAGTTTTTGTTTTGGAAAATTAAATTTGTTTATCCGAATAATACTATAAATATAATCGATTCATGTAGAGTTATAAAGACAGATGCAGCATTATAGTATTTAAATGTTAATAAACATATGACATAAAATAGAACCCACATGTTACTAAAAGGTAAGTGAGAGTATTATTAGAAACGCCATTTTACACAACATTAGTATTTCTCTTATTTCTTCATTTGCAGAACTTTAAAGTAACTTATGTAAATTGTTTTGTATTGTTTTGTAAATATGTAGTACCAGAGTTGAATGCCGTTCCTGTATCATTGTAATTAGGAATAGTGGTGAATTACAGATTTTTTTTTTTCAAATTACGATAGTAGCTATTTTGTAAGTTTTAAGAAGAGTAGAACATAATTGTTATATAAAGTAATTATTTAAAATAAGCAATATTTACCCTAAAGCATTTATATCTTAAAATCATTTACGCGAAGCGCTCTACAGATCCATGAGCATTTTTATTTTTAATACATTCTTGTTTAGTTGCCTTTACGCTTTGTTTTACTGAATTATTAAATTTGTTTCATTTTTTCTGCTGTAAGAAGTTTTTAGAATTGTATTAAAAGTAAAGTTTTTAATTTAAAATGCCCTTGGTAAGGAATATATTATTTTCCTCGATTTAATTCCCATTTCCTCAAATAAAACCAGATATTGAAGAAAAAAAAGAAAAATTAGCTATATAAGTTTCCAAACTTAAGACATTTGCAAACCAAATGCTGAAAACAGCCACATCGAGAAAGAAATGAAGAATTTTTACAGTCGATGATTATTCTATCCCGAAAAAGCTATATATTATCTTTCTCAGAAAGACGAAAATGCTTGGCAACTGAAGTTAGAAGTAGTTTGATAATTTTATCACTGAACAGTAGTTTGACGCTTATTCAGGAAACCTACACAGGCGTGAAAAATAACGCTTCATTGCTGCTTGAGTTCTTCGCCTCCATTTAGGAATAAAAGAACTGTTATATATCAGTAGAGAGATTGATAAACGATACGCAATTCGGAAGATTAAATGCTTTCTGCACCACTAGAGAGTAGATACCATTTATATGAATTTCATACTTGCTGATGTTTTTAGGATTTGTGATTTAGTTAGGAATTATTGTTTTCATTATTTGATACTGTTTTATATTTTACCTAAAGAAATAATTATTATTTTTATGTTTAGAGGAAATTTATTAATGTATGTCTTTTGAAGTTCATAAAGTGTTATTGTTACGAAGTAAGGTACTGTTTAACAAATAAGCAGTCTATAACTATTACAGGCATGACCTATTCTTCGAATTATTGAGGAAAGAGAATGGCATATATTTGTCTTTAATCAAAACAACAAATATTTCAGTTAATCGAGTTTGAATAATACAAAAAACAATGGTACCATCCATCATCTGCAAATCCAACTCAAAGTGGTCATACAAATGACAAAAAAAACTTGCATTTTTAAAATTTAAATTTGTGTTGAAATGCATCTATAAGAAGCATTTAAAATCCGTATTTTCATCTTTATTATTGTGCTTATTATAATACATGCCATGGCTTTTGCAATGTAAAAATGCACTTTTAAATTAAGTTATTCAGGCTATGAGTAAGATTATAAATATACTATTCGGTTATTTAAATAATCATTACAATAATTATTATTCTGCATGCAATGGTTTTGTGCATTTTCAAATTTTGCATCAGTTCCTATAAAAATGATTCATTTAAATTTCGTTTAATGAAAATAAAAATTAAATTGAGAGCTTTTATTTACATATTTTTATGAAACCAAGCTAAATAATTTTAAGGTCACGTACAGTTTACTGGAATAAGATCGTTATATATACTCATTACTAAGCTACACGTTTACTCATCTGTATTTGATAATCATTTTGCTGAACATTGTATTTATATAACTGTATTAAATATATCTTGGATTTCAACTCACTGAATTTCAACAAATTAATTAAAATGACGTATTGGAAAGAAAATGAATTAATACTTAAACCTTTATGATAATATTCTTTAGCATTTTACATAACTTGGTTTTATTTATTTATCATCAACAACAATATAGAAACAAAATATAAAGTATGATACTTTTTTCCTTAAAATGATACATTATTTAAGTATTTCTGTAATATCCGCATACAATGTTTTATAATTAATTTGAGAGCGTTTGCAGTTTAAATTTTGTTTCTTTAAAAATAAAAATATGTATCTTCCTCCGAAACTTATTATATTATATCTCATTATATTATACTATACCATATTATAATTTGTGGTCTTAGGCTCAAGATAATTTATGCAGTATTCTAAGAAATTCAGTGGAGAATGCGATCATTTAAAGTTTAAAAACAGAGAAAGTTTTGGTATTATTCAAAAGTTATAATTTTTGTATAATTATTCCGACTAAACACAAAAATATACCACAAATTATACTTTAACTTCTAGTTCAAGGGTATTTTAATGATAATAGACTAAAATGCTAGGGGAAATGCCAATTAGCATTACTTTAATAATAAGTTTTAAAAAACCTTAAAATGAATATTTGTAGATGTATATATATTTAAGGAATGTCTCGGATTTAAGAATCTGTTTTTCAGATGTTGTTTAAAATCTTAGCTAATTTTAAAAATATAAACTTGGTAGATATCTAATTGTTATTGCTCAAATACATACACTTTCTAGAAAGGATTTATATTTTATATTTAAAAAAAATCTTAAACGCTGAATTGCTTTGAAAGTGTAAGAGTATATGTACTTTTATTAAGTTTCTTTTGTTTAAGCCCATATGTATTTTTATTGTATATTATATAAATACATCTATGTCGCTTGTATAGACAATTTGAAGCACGTTGATATTAATGATTTTTCTTGATTAGTTTTGAAAGATCGCGGTAATTAAGAATATTTATCCATGATGCAACACCACAGCTATTATGCTGTGCTCTCCACAAACACTCTACCCTTACATTTATTTTATTTTAAGTGTTTCTCCGGAACTGTATTAGAATAACTTTTATCTATGTATTGATCTGAGATAAGATTCAGATATTATCTATTGATCTGAATAATAATATTTTTTGCATGATAAATGTTAAATTTTAATTAAGATATTACTTCTTATCAATATATGCTTGTAATTCTGAAGCATCCACAGTTAGGAGGTCAATAAATAAAATTATAGGAACTGGGCTTTTAACAACTGTACGAACTATGTAAATTAGCATAAGTTGTGGTTATAACTATTTTTTCAAAGTTTCCTTGTTTTATGAAATATATTTTAATGCATTTTTAAGTTACTGCTGAATGTTACTTAAAATAGCTTCTGCCCTGTCCACATTCCGTAAAGTACATAGGTAATAAAAACTGGCTTTTACATTTTTTTTGACCATGGCTATGCAATGAGGTGTGAGGAATAGGATTTCATCACCTTCTGTATTATGTCAAAGTATAAAATAAAAGCAGTAGTTGAATTCAAAAGTGCACATAAATAATCTATACATATATATATACCTACATATATACTCATGTAAAAGTAAGAGAGAAATGAGAAATACATGTTAATGTAGCATCTATTCTTAAATATAACATCTGCAATTTATTCTGCTGCAGAAAAAGCAAGCTTCTTTGCTTGTATTGTTGTATTTTTTTCGAAATAGAACACTCACACACTACTTCAAAAATCAATACTAGAATCAGAATAGAAAAAGCACAACTTGAAAATAATAGTGAGCACTCAACAGTTTTGCATCTCTTGATACATTTTAAGTAAATAAAGATTTATATTACACCTTTCCAGATCATGAATAGTTTCACTCTTAAAAAAATTGATGGCACAACCAGTAGTGAAATTTGGGTGGCATAATATTCGAAGAATAAATAGGTTTTCTTTCTCCTTCTGCGGTAGTCATATTTTCCCTTTCTATCTAATGGCACCACAGTTCCCCAAAACATCCTAAAATTGATGTGAAGCAAACAAAAATCATGAAAAAGTTTAGATAGGCTTTGAAAGTTTGCGTTTCGTTATTTGTGTAACACTTTTATCTGAATATTGCTACCACACCAAATATTCAGCAAATAACATTCTGCCAATAGAAGAACACATTATTAGAGAATTTTCGAATTTTGTGCAAAACCTTTTTCCTTTATTTACAAATGTATGGTTAAAAACAGAGGAAAGCTTTCCAAAAACTGATTTGATATTTGGTTTTGTTGTAAAATATCCAAGTAAAACAGCGCACGTTTGAAGCGAGACATTTGTTGTATTGCTTGTTAAAATATAGTTCTACCCAAGATTTGTTAAAAACGTTTTGAGTTTAATTTTAAAAAATTTCAAACTGTAAAATAGCCTAATTAAAGAACATTTCAAAATCATATGAAATTTTCAGGCATTATTACAAAATATTGTCTCTAAAAATGTAAAATGCAGAAAATATCAGTAAAACGTAAAACAAACACTGACAAGTTTTAGCGTCATATTATAAATAATACGGTATGATATCGCATTATAAATAATGCGACATGCCGGCCGGTTCAGTGACGCCGTCGTAAGGTGCGGGCCTCGTACTCCCAAGTTCGTAGGTTCAAACCTGGCGGTGTCAGTGGATTTTTAAGACGCAGAAAATTCTGTGCTTCCATGTCTTATCATTATGCGGCATGTAAAAGATCCCTTGAGGAGCCATTTGGCTGGGATACTCTTGGCTAATTAAATTCCTAGTGCAGTTTTACATAAACAGAGTCTAGGCGCTTCCCTTTTAGATGAATAAAGTAATTCAAAATTCTCACGCGATGCTGCTACCACACTCATTGTGCTTTCGCTGAAAGAAAGGGACTGTGGCTCTGTGGAACGGCATTAAGTCTGCAATAGTGGTAATCATAATGCAGCCCATTGGACGAAAAGAAAAAATAATAATGCGTCGTCATATGATTAAACTGCAAAAAAGAACACTGTTTAAACTGAAATCCAAGATTGAACTGTAAAAATAAATTCTAGTGATTAAGTTTAAAACTGAGACTAAACTGTGCCAAAAAAAGAGTTATATATGATAGGTCTATACCATGATTCTTTTGGAAAATCACTCAAAGAATCAAGGAACCCGAAGATTTGTTAAACGGGGAACAGTAAAATTTTCAGGATTTTTTTTTCTTTGTTTATTCTTGTATACATCCTCAAAACTGAAAGTTATTGACGAAAGAATTATAGACATCAAATTCATTCCTCCACAATGAGAGTTGAATCATTCTGAAGTTTGTTTTAAAGCGTGTGAGTCCAGAAAAATCCTGATAACGTAATGTGTTAGTTAAAATAAATAGCATCCATTGCTTTATAGTACACAAATGTAATAGTGTATTCGAAGAACATAGCTTTATTATTTATCAGTCCTATGGCAACAGTGGTGCCACCACAGGCAATTACATGACTTAAAATATTTAGACGAATAAAGCTTTCCTCTAAGGTCTACGAAGATGATTACTTTAACATTTCTTTTATGTTTCTTTCTTTATTTCTTTCGTTTTTTTTTTTCACTTCTTCAGTCGCTCAAAAAACTGTAAAAAATCTACATTCCTTAAATCACAACTTCAGTAATATGTTTGTTTTTTGAAATTATTCTATTGGAAACACATATTACGTCTATCCCACATTTGCATAATTCATTTGTTACTTTTTTTTTTCCATGTCTTTTTCTAATGTATTCGCTTATTTAAAACTTTACAAGTTTCGTTCACTAAAAATTAAGCTATTTCTATACAGAAATGCCAGCATTTTGTAAAACGTTTTGAAATGTTTCTTTCAAAAATTATTAATGAACCTCCGCGTGTTGTCTGTTAGAAACTACAGACGTATGAAAAGTTGAATAAAACTTAAGTCATTTCTACTACTGCAAAAAAACAGAAAAGGAAAAAAAAAGTTTGAACTTAATAAAGCATATATTTTTCTCTTTATAACTTATCTGCAATAGTTCTTTAAAACTTTCTCAAAAAAAAAAAAAAACCAAAGAACCAAAGAAAGTGAATAACTTAATAATCCAGTCCTGCATTTTTCTTTTGCCACACGTGCAGACAAAAATCCTTAGGGCATTTTCGCACCATATTAACATAATGACTACGTTTCAGCAATAATTGCTTTATCCTTAAGTTAACCTTTTCTTCATTCTTAACTCCGTTTGTTTTGCAACTTATTTTTCTCCTGAGAAATTTATTTTGATGTCAATGTTTTTTTTCCTGTAAATCGTGTTTTTTTTTCAAGTTTCCGTTGAAAGCTTCATTTTTTCCCCATAAACGAAAAAAATTAAGAAAACATACTGAAATCTTAATAATAGAAACGATATAACTATGTTTACTTGTGAGAACTTTATAAATTCAAACCTAAACACTTGAAAGCTAGAAAAAAAAACGAAATATATAAGCACAATTATACAGCAAGGTTAAAATAAATGTTACACTGAAAAGCGTTCTTTAAAATTTTGATGATGGCACTGCAGTTCAATTAAACGTAAACTGCAGACATGTTTTCCTTTTTTATTTATTCACGATTCCCTTTTCTTTTAAATACATTTTATGATTATTAATTTGGTAAGATTAAAAATGATACTGTCTTGTTTCTTTAATAAAAGAAAAAAATTTTAACATTTGTAACATTGTTAATTATAAATTCTTCTGCATATCAAATTGGAACAGCTATCACATCTTCCGTCATCAGAGCCTACTTCCTAAATAGACAGAGTAGGTAACTAGCGCGCTATGGCGGCAATTTTTAGTTGAGGCGACTTTTGCCCCGGTGGAGTAAAAATCACAACTTTCCTAAACTGAATTTTTCAAAATATCGGCCCTGACAAACAATGAGCCTACACTGTCTTTGATTAAACTTCAAATAATATGGCAGCTTTCTGCAAGTAGTATCATGTGCATTTTGATAGATGACGACCGTAATTAACCCCAAAGAAAAAAAAAGGGTCCTGGTTTTCTCCACCTGCCCGTTATGTCCAACTTTTCTCCACCTGCCCGTTATGTCCAACTTTTCCACCATGGCTCGTTTACTTACACAGCTGAAAATCAGGATTTCTGTGCAATAGTTCCTTAATTTCACCAACGTAAAATGCTGCGATCTGCAGATCGATTTATGCGCATATATTTTAGTACTTAGTTTATCACTTATAACGTGTCGTCGTCATTCTGAGCTTTATCCTACGACACCGTTGGTTCTTTTTACGTGAAATAGAAATCTTCAAGATCAGAGCAAATTGACTTTCATACATAAATCTGGGTTTATTAAACATTAAACTGTTACAATTTGCACAATAAGGTTATTTACATAACCACAACAATGCTCATATCAAAGTTATCCAAAGAAGTAGTTTATCTAGAGCCAGCGCCTCACAGCAACTGCTCTCTACGACTAACCGAGTTCTTCCCTTTCTTCGCATCTTTCGCATCCCTCTTCAACCCCTGCGCAAGAGCTCCAGGCTAAACTAACCCTCGCGACCAGGAAGGATGACTCGAGGGTGCGTACGGTCGAGTATGCCAGACACTACATCGTTAAAGGAAACACATTAACATATTTTCAATACATGCATTATTTTATTTTTTATTTTTGTAAATCTCTCATTATGGATTTTTTTCTTAATTTAAATACAAATCATTTTGCTCTGAAAATTTAATTTAAGAATATTTAAATAATATTTTCTATCAAAATGCATCCCAGTGCATCTGTTTTGATGGATTGATGTATTTGCCATAATGCTTAATTGACATTATATTTAGCACTACCGATTATGTTCAAAAAAATGTTGGTTGTTGTCTTAAAAATAAGAGCTATTTAGACAATTCTTCGAAAATTCTAAGCTCTCAAGATTTTGCAAAGAATCAAACCTATGGCATTTATTCACGTGCTTTTCCAAAACAAGTTCGCACTGTGAAGAACAGCAGTGTCGTCACTGTGACTGCTATGTAGTGTCAAAAAAGGTGATATGACAAATATTTTATTTCTTTTAAAACATTGTCGAAGTACATATCGTGACAAGTCTGAAATTTCATAAACGGAGCATATGCCCAGCTGAATGCAATGCCACAATTTGACTCAAAGTATTAGTTGTATGCATATAATTTAGTTAGAAGAGATCCTAAACAGTTTTATATCAACACATAAAACTTGCAAAGTGAAGCAAATTAATTTGGTGATGATAAGTAATACATTAAGAATAAAGTCAGTTAAAAAACAGCAATTTAAAGCCAAACAGAGGCCAAAGGCGAAGATATAAAAATATTTACAGTACACACGGGATAACAATAGTAAGAAGAAAACCTTGAAGAGAGGAAAAGGGCAGTTCTGAAAATTAGAAAGAGTGCTAAAAATCAACTAAATTTAGGGAAAAGAAAGATGACTAAGAGCAAACAATTCATTTGAAGCATCTATTCGCCAATTCGGGATGAATAAATAGTCGCTGTTGAAGTTCTAGGACAAAACTACGGAGTTGAAAAGAATCACTTATGACTGTTCTATTAAAACATCAGCTCAATTATGAAACAAAATGAATCAATCTGCTTTAACTAAAAATAAACATTATGAGATAAAAATAGTGATACATTATATCAAACACCGAACTAAGAATAAATGTACGAGTAACACATGACATTTTGTTCTGCAGAGTTCTTTTAAAACTTTTTTTTCAATGTTTGAGTTTTCCATTCGTATACAATTGTTTTATTTAAAATTTTTATTTTACTTGAAACTTTAATTGTTATCAGGAGCATTTTTACGATTTTTCTAAAGCAAATTAAACTCTTCAGCTGTAAACGGTAAGAACGAACATATTCTTTAAATTATAACATTGCGAACCCATATTCTAAAAATATACCGTTTAAATTAAAATGCTTCGTGAATTTCAGAACTTTTGACCCCTAAACGTCACTTGAAGGACACCCAACCAATATGATTTGATATCATTACAGAGTAAAATAATTCCACTCCAATCTTTTATTCCCCGAAAATTTCTTCGATTACCTTATTTTTTATCTGGGACTTGGAAGAAGTATTTTCAAATCACATATCTAGAAAGGTGCACTGCTTAGTCCATTAAAATTCCGTTTTGACGGCCAGTTCTATCTTCACTCTTTTTAGCTAATAGGAGACTATTAACTAAAATGTTTTCATGAAAACGCTGTTAAATTGACATGAAAATAATTGACGTCATCTAAAAAGTTCAAGTTTTGAATAATGCGTATTCTGTGTTTACAAAAAGTTAGGAATCTAAAGAAACCTATGATTCGTGTAAAATATTTATCAGCTGAAATACAAACTATGTGTTTATTATAAAAATGTAAGCTAAAAACAAACTCTACTTTATACGCAGGATTCTCTACAACAATTAATTAAAGATGAATTTTCAGTTATTTATTAGAGTTATTTATTATTATTTATTTTCTATTAGAGTGCGTTGCTTCACGAGTAATAATATAATCACATGACTCCTAAAGCTTAATAATGAACTATAACGAGTTTTAACAAGTATTAAAGTGCTATTGTGTTTATTATAATAGTTAGCAATAAATGTTTGATATTTATGCGGCCCAGATCGGCAATACACAGAAATACAAACTTTTAGGTTTGCTTTTTTGTAAAACCAAAGTAACATTACATATTACTGAACCAAATATAAAAACACAATGTTAAAAATCTCAGCTGCAATACGAAAAAATATATTTCTGTTTTAAAAATATCAATACTAGGCTTTTTTATTTTATTGAAAGCGTTTCAGATTTCCTTCTAATATTTATGCTCCTATTTCATTATTATTTTTTTTTCTTGAATGTTTTACGTAATCCAAAGTTTTATTTCCATATATAATGCCATCCAATGCATCTTTGATTAATGAAACAAAGCTTTTTCCTTTTAAAATGAAACATACCACATTTTCTCTCCAAGCAAATTGCCCTTTGCAAGTTCAAAGAGAGGCTTGAAAAAGGTATGCAACTACAATTCTCATTATTATTTTTTTTCTTTTCATTGGTTCGCGATTCTTTTACTTTATTCGTTGCTTGAAAATGTACGTCCATTTTTAAAATGGATGCAAGGGAGTAATTGTTTTTTGTTTGTTGTTACTAGAACTAACATTTTCTATTCATAAAGTTTAGACAAAATGGCTGCGTGGCTGCATATGGCGATTTCTTTGTCGTTGAATAAATCCTGTTGTATTTTACTCAATAAATTTTGCGTGCATTCTCCTTTTTATAGGTTTTCAATAATATGATGCTACAGTTTTAATATTTTGATGCTGTAAGATTTTAAATGCACAACAGTTTAGTAGTTTTAAATAGAAATGTTATTCTGACACAAGACAAAGAAATTCGTTTTTGAAAGTCATGAAAAAATCATCAAGTCATGATTATAGTCAATGAAAAAAGTCCCGATTCACGCCTAATTCTTATTTAAGCATAAGTTAAAATTACTTTCAATGCTTCGTTATCAAAATATTAAGATATCTAACATATCTCTTAAACTAGCTGATATTTGTTCTGCAGCAATTGAAGAAAATTTCACAAAATTTATTAACAATTTCAACCATTTTATTCTTAAAATTATTTGTAAAGTTAGCATTGCCTGATTCATTTTAATTTTAAACTATTTATAGAATTTGGTCAATTGATTGTATCAATTTTAGATAAAAGTTTAATTTGTACAGTGGGACAGACTTATTTACAGAGAAATGATTAAGAAAGATTTCATGAGAGTGAAACTTTTCAAATGACTACGAGAACGATTTCAAACAATCAAGAACTAGCATTTAAAATGAATTTGTTTTCCTTCAGGAAAGTACATGAATATTATTTTTTTTTTAATTTCCTCAGAAGCTCTTGTGTATGTAGCTTCAGTTATATTTAACTTGAAAATGTTATTGCAACAACAACCAAAATAGAAGTAAATGAGCTTCCTCGTTAAATGATCCTTGAGGGGAACAAAACAGTTGTTAAAAAAATTAATTTTGTGACATTCAAGCCAGAATATTTGTAATATCGAACTAAATTTCTTTGAGTTTTAGCTGAGATTATATGTTATTTTTAATCATAAATTAAATAAATGATAATTCTTTACAGATTTAATTATTGCAGTGTCAACTAATTTCAGTGTAAACTAATTGTTCAATATCATTTTTTAGACAGTTAATTATGACTTCGTAACTTTAATAGTTTTTAATATTTCTACAACGAATATCCCTTAACTGGTTTGCTTTGACTTTGCATTAACACTCTTAAAAAATTTCACATGGAAGGCATAGTTTATATATATATGTACTGTAAAAAAATGCTCAACAACACATAAGCTAACGAACAATTTCAACAGGGTTATTTTATAAAGTAAAATGAAAAGTAGCAAAATATATGTGTAAAAAAAGGTCAAACCAACTTATTCCCAAACGTCAATATTGCACAGTATGTAAGCTTCACATTATACAGAAACAAAAGCATGTATACAAAAATATGTATACAAAGAAAGAAATTACAACGTAATAATGAATTTGATATAAATTCGATTTAACTTTCAGAAAATGCCGACTTCATTTTTACATCACAGTTCTTTTTTTCTTAATATTAAGGTTCAAACGCAAAAATTATGTTCTTTCTTCATTCTTTCTTTCGGAAAACTTAGTCACTTCTTTGCGCCTAAGTCATAGCTCAAGACTTAAGTTTTACGGATTTTTCTTTTTCTAAGAAGAGCGTTTTTCTTCAAAAAAACAAAGCTTTTCTCATTAAATTTCAACGCAAAGGAATAATTCTGATTTCAATTTGCTTATTCCTCGGTAAACTATTTTTGAGCTACTTTATAGATTAAAAAGAAAGGACAAAAATGATGATCTAAAAAAATTTTTTTAAAAGAAAAAAAAGAGGTTATGACTCTAATTTTACTATTTTGCGTAACAAACATAACATCCCAAAGAAATAAACGTATGTTTTTTAACCTGATGAAATACCATTTTAAAAAAATGGACAACAACGAATGACTACAACGAATATTTTTTTACACAAATTGCAAAAATATATAGTTCATATTTGCTATAATTTGTTATGATCATATATTTTAATGTTGCAATTTAACGGCCTACTATTCCTGTACCATTCTTAAAAACATAATATTGTTGAACTTATCTTCTCAAAAATTCATTAACTCTACAAGCATTTTTATTACTACATATTACTTTGTTTAAATTAAAGTACTAATTTAATATTTTATTTGATTGTATTTATAAATTTATTTATTATTTACGTATTTTATGTGATTTTTTATTTATTTATTTTTTAATTTAAATGTTTCTTTATTTCTAAAATAGACTAAGTTCGTCACTGTTTACTAAAAGTAATATTGGTATGTTGTCGTACTAAAATATCACCATTTAAAACTATTCCTTTTTATTTTAATTTGATACTTCTAGGCTTTGTATAGCGTGCTAAGTACGGAATGGGTCTGTTTTGTTACACATTTAATCCAAATATAAACTTTGAGGTATTAATACTAATTCTAATAATTAATAATAATAACGCAATATTATTACTGAATACGTTTAGTTAGGAACAAAACACATGTAAATGTTTCATCGGTATAAAGTGTATAACGCTATTAATACAAAAGGAGCATTTTATATATTACATTACGCAAACTTTGAATTTTTATAATTGCTTTCAATAAGGTATTGATCGATATATGTTTATACTTCTCTCTTTTTTTTTAAATCTCACAAATAAACTAAAAGGCATGATATGGGCACTCTATTTATTAAAGTATAGCAGTAAATCTCGAAATATGTGTTTCCAATTTCGCTTTCATTTCATTTCAACTATGATTTGCTGTCAAAATAGAACTTGGTTTTCTATACGTAAAAAACACTACTTTAGATATATTTTTAAATATGTTAAACTAAATTATGTTTATTTGTTTAAAAAGGTCATATTTATGGCATAATATGCACAAAAAGAAACACAACAGCGCAAAACTGCACTTTATACATCCTATTAAAATCGTTCCGTGATTTCCTGGCTTTTATGAGGAGAGTAAAATAAGCTAATTTCAAAATTGTCAGGACAAACTATTGAATCATTTCTCCTCCTAGTAATTTATTTTCTTTTACTAAAATCATAGTTACGACGGCATTTTCTTTGATTAGAAATACGTAAAATGTTAAGAAATAATTTATGCTTTTAATTCCTAGAAAAACCGCCCTTTAATAATAAATTCCTAAATTTTCAGTAGTTAAAACATTTACGGCGGAACATTTTCTTTTGTCCATTTCATATTGAAAGCCAAATGTTAATGAAGTTCTATACTTGATTGCACACTCATGAAGATCAATTTTTTAATGCTTATTTTTGAACTCTATGTATATGTATTTTTGTTCAATAAATACGCCATTCAGGAAGAGGAAAGGGGGAGGAAGAGAAAGAAGGGTTGATTATAATGCAGTACGGATGTTCAAATTCATACATATTTCAGTAAAAGCAGCTTCAACATTTCCTTATTATGTTTTCTTTATAACTTGAGCATTATTATGTTTCGGCAATTTGCGTTTGCTTAAGACGGCTAAGCAATTATCTAATAACAATTTATTGACAATCATAAATTTTTTGAGTACATGAATAAGTTATTTTTTTACCTGTTTTAGTATTAGAATTCATAACAGTAGATCTGCGAAGTAAATGTTAAGTTTGACGTTTTATTACTAATTTAATTCATTTCTGATTTTTTAAAGCAATAAATGGTGAATAACTCACAAAATAATGTTAAACATGTTCGTGCGACGAATTTTGAAAGTTTTTACAACGATTATTTATAATTAAATGCTACACATAATCTGTTTTTCTTTCTTTTTTATTTGCTACATCCGAATAAAAATACGAAAACTTTTCTGTAAGCAATTAAAAAGCTTCATCAACAATTACTGAAGTTGATTCCAAACTTCCGAAAACATTCTCAATGAAAAAGCACCGCCAACACGAGGGGGGGGGGGGGGGAACCTCCGAAATTACCTCCGATTTTAACTTACAACAACTCCGAGAAAACTCTTAAATCATCGTTGATCCTGTAACTGACAATCCCTGCAATATAAACCGTGCCTGAAGTTAGTCCTCTTATCGCCAGCGCCCTCTGGCGCTTCTAAACTCTGTCCAAATGTGGCCGCGCTTAAGCAATCAGTTTTCATGTAGCACGTGCTTCAGATCGGTCTCTTAGAATCATGTCCTAACCTCGAGAGAAAAGAATTTCTCGAGTGCGTCGGTTTATTTGAGTCAGAAGCTTAGAACTGTCAGTAATTTCGACGGTTCGACGTGCGTCTGCATGGATGTTACCCCGGGAGCGGTTTTTTTGCTTCTTTCAACAGTTATTGGTAAGTTTTTTTAGTTTGAGTTTGCAGTTTCTCGCCATGACAAATATAACTGGAAGATAAAATTCGCTCTCGGAATGTGTAAAACTGAAGTGGTTTGTGTAAAACATAAAATTGTAACAAAAGCCATTTATTAAGCCATTAAATTAAGCCAAAAGCCATTTATTAAGGCTTTTCAATAAAAGAAATGGCAATTTTGTTTCTTAAACAAAACATGGGCATTTTTGATAGTTTTACCTGAAGAAATAAATTATTGAAAACTGCCTGAAAGTGAAACAATTTGTTGCGGATCAGTTTGAGAAAACTTTAATTTAAAAAGATATAATAAATACATACTTGTTTGATAATATTTATGATATCTCTTAAAGCATTTATAAATTATTATCTTCAATAATTGATAAAAGAGTTATACTATGAAAGAAAATTAAGTCAGAACCATACATAAAAAATTGAAAATAATGTTTGACTTTATCATCTTTTAATTAGGTAATTTACGAAGTGTCTTTTTACATTTATTTGATTTTTAAATTTCTCTCTCTCTCGTATTTTTTAAATTTCCAATCGCAATAGAAACTAACAAACACTTTCAAACAGGCAACACATGGTTTATTCAAATTTTATAACTTTAAAGTATGTTCTTGATAGCGAAAATATACAAAACTGGATGTTTCAGAATAGTCATAGTATTGACATTTTTAATCATTTATAATCGCAATTGCGGAGTTAAAAATATTTTAAAATATGCTTTAACTTTTTAATTCAAAATGTTTACTGAGTTTAAAACAATGTTTTTTCCGAATGTTAAAAACAAAAATTTTATCTTTTTGTTTCTTAATTTGTGTTGGCTGTGAAGCGGTTGCTTTTTTTTTTTTTTTGCAAATACTTTTCTTCTGTGTGATACTTAATGAAAAATAGCGTACATTGAAATATCGGTGAAACACGCGTTCGTTCTTTGTTATTGCGTAACTTGTATGTACTCCATACGCACGCTTTTATTGCGATTTTTTCTGAATTCATGCAAAAATATTAAACAATTCTTCATTTTTCATCAATGCCTTCAAATCAAAGTCATTGTTTAAAAATTACTTTGTTTATTTTAATGTATTGTAAAATGTAATAGCCCTGAACATCTAAAATTTTGGAACACTGTTGCGCATAGATGATTGGGAAACGTGTCCCAATGAACAAAAAAAAAAAAAAAAAACTGTATGCAATCGCAAAATGATACTTGAGAAAAACTCAAGTGATAGTTAAAATTTACTGTACATAATTAGGACTGGTAATTGAAGGCACAATACTCTTGCTAGAGTTTTCACGAACGAGGGCAGAAGTGAATGTTTATGTCTCCCTCAAAAAACTTTTAATGCACGTAGGAAATATGAAAGTTTTTCTTTTTATTTATTTATTTTTTTCTTTTTAAATCAAAAGCATTGGCAAAATTTCAATTAAACGGTACTGATCTCGCTTCATTTAAACCAATTAGTAAATTAACAGATTGAAAGCTAATTTGCTAATAAGTCATTCGATTTTTCTTCGTGTTCTTTCTGGTAAAATTTGTAAGCAATTTCTCTGAAAATTTGATTGCAAAATTTAAAGTTATTGCCACATATTGCTTATGTTATCTAAAGAAATTCCAACATTCTGATTTATTTTAGAATAGTTACTTGCAATTTATTTTTCACCATTCATTGGAAGAAAACACATTAGAGCGATGCTTCCTATAATATATGTAAAATAATCGTCTACGAAGTCCTTTTCCTCGAATACATTAAGTATGATTGCTTTTTAGCGTCTGATTAAATTTAAAAGCGCATCAAAGACGTTATATCGTAGCACTAAAAGAAGTCATCTTCAAAGCATTAATCACCACTTTGGAAACATATATTCAAGAAAAAAATATTTACACAGAGTTTAATAAGGAAAAAAATCAGCGCTTTTCAAATATTCAAAAGTGTGCTCATCAGCGTTAAATTAATCGAGATGAGCCTGTATTATCTTAAGTTGTATACTGTTAAGAGTATTATCTTTTTTCCCTTGTTTACTGCCTAAATTTCTGTAATTTTGAATTTTTAAACCATGTAAAAATTTCGTGAAAATAATATAGAAGAAAAACATAATATAAAACTAACAAATGTCCCATTATGAAAACGAAACTAATTTATAACATTAAAACTTTCTCCGATAAGTGGTGGCAGAAAAAAAAAGAGAAATTTCAAATGATCAATCAGATCCGTAGCTAGTAATGAAATGGTGTGTAAATAAACGCATATAAATGATGTGTGATTGGTTCACACACATATTTCAAAACTTTTTTTTTTTTTTTTTGTAAAACGAGTAGTCAATCTATTTTTCAGCGAAGTACTAAATATTTCACTATTGAGATCAACTAAAACATATCTACTGATGCAATTTTAACTATTTAAGTGTGTTTTGGTAATAAATAAAATTATTATCATGTTAAACGTTCCAATTACCATGATCATGTACATAAACGGTGAGAAAATAAAGAAACAGTAAGCATTAAAATTCACCGTACGATACTCATAGCAATACTTCTGCTCGGTAATCAGAAGTATTACATTTAAAATGCCATCTTACAGTTCCCTAAGTAGCACGATCTTGATAAATAATTCTTACTTTGGAAACTCTAATTACTTAAAATAACATGAAGTAATTAGAGTAATTGAAGTTTTAAACGCAACTTTTAACCTATTAAATGTCCAATTGAATTCCTGTACATGAGTTTCTAAAGTACATTTTAAAGAACATTTGGAAACATTTAGAAGAGCTTAAACTAAAGTTATGAATAGAAATTTGGATGTTCGAAATGCAAAACTCAAGATTATCAAAAATCTCCTAAATGTCAAAAAAAAATGTCTAAATAAAAATTAACAAAATGAAAATTACTAAATATAAATCTTGCCATAATTTTTGTATTATATTTTAATATCCTTATATATTAATCAATAATTCTGATGAATAAATTTTTACCGGAAAATAGTGCTTTTTTCGTTATTGCTTCAGGAATTAATTACTTTTACAATATTCTTAATGCTTACGGCTTAAGAAATATTTAAGTTATTAACCACATAGACATCGTAAAACAACCTAGTAAAATATCTAATTCACAAGAAAATGGAACACATCAAAACATCTATGTGGCAATTTAGATTGTTACAGTTTCAACAAAACTACGTTTTTTTTTTTATAAATATATATTTTTTGAAGGTAGGATTACGTTTTAAATCTTTTCAAGATAAAAATCTTCGAAAAATAAGTGAAATAGCATACCTCGGATTAAAAGAAACACTTTTGTGTTATTTAGATTCCAAAGAAGCAATTATTATTTTTATTTCAAAAAAAAGGGCAATATGGTCAGGGAGTAAATTAAAAATAAATACACATGTCTTCATACTTGAATGAAAAAAAAAAAAAAATGCTTTTATCTAATGACGCGAAGAACATTTATATTTCATATTTATTTTATGTGTGCAACATAACTCAAAGAAAAATAATTTATTTGATATGATGTTTATCAAGCTGTCAAATGATGTTGATATTTTTAACATGCCTTTTGATTTTAAAGTTAAATGTATTGAACTTTTAATTTCTTTGCAGTACATTGCTATTTTTCTGTGACTGTTGTTTTTTGTTTATGTATGTTTCTGTTTTTATACTGGCAACACTGTAAATATATTTTTCTGTAGTGAACATTTTTTTCTAAATGAATAAATAAAATGAATAAATAATAACAATAAGATAAAAAACGCGTAAACTTACAACATAATTCATTACTCATTGAAAATTTATGATCTTCGTAAAATAAGTTCATACAAACAATTAAATTAATGCACATAAAACACTACTAAAACGTCGAAGGAATTATCAGAACGATTATTTGTACAGGAAGACCAAACTCTCTAAAAGTTTGTTTAAATCGTTCGTGGTCAAAGTAGTTATTGAATTAGTAACTAATATTTAAATATTTCAAAGCAATATAGATTTAACAAGATTTATTGGTCTTGTCCAAAAGCAAGGACTTAGAAAACAAGTTCAAACATTAAGCTCAAGCAGCGGTATAACTTTGAGAATACCTCAATAAACTTTAGATAAAATACATCTGAACTAAAAATCTAATGTAAAATATTGACTCGATTCAAATTTCTACATACTGTGAATATTAGTGTAATGAAAGCGAAAGTTTAATTAATATACATCTTATGAGAACGTGATAATGTGGACGTTTTAATTTTAATAATTGATTTCGTTTTAGCATTTCGGAAAGTTGCGAAATTAAACATTTCCTTAGGTATTTAAGTAATGCAATGTGTGCGTTCACTGAAAAAAAAATTAAAAAAAATGATTCTTATTATTTTTCGTAATCGAAACTGCATTACCATGTCTGTAAATGTGAAACCGGAATTTGTATCAATGTTATTACCGTCAAGCCATGCACTGTTAGACATTTTATCATGAAATTACGGTTAAATAGCCGGCAGCAGTCTGTCCATCTAATTCACCGTTAAATTTACGGTTTGGAACATTTTTCTATCTTTACAGGACCTAAACCATTTCCAATCAGCTTGGTTAAACAGCCGTAAATAAAAAAGTTTACGGTTTTATAATTATCTAAAAATGGTTTAAAAACTAAATTTTTACGGTTTTTCAACCATTTCGAGGCATTAGAAACCGTAAACGAAGCGTGCGGGAATCGAGCCCCGTGTGTATGGTGTACCAACCTTGCGCTCTAATAATACGGCCAACTACACCACGCAAAGCGACCGTTTATTTGTCAATAAATCTTCTTTTCCAACAGAGAAACTGCATTAAAATTGAGATTTCAGTTTTTTATCGGAACAAAAGTCATTTTTGGTCCAAATTTACTGTGTATTGACGAAAATCATTTTATTTGCTGCAAAAATAAAAATACAAACAAGCTTCAGCAGCTCAAATTATGGTTTCGCTCATTCGCAAACAGTTTAGGAATCCGATGTCTCCAATTTTTGATTTACATGTGTATGTGTTTATATTTATTAACCACTGCTGAAGCCGTTTTTTGTTCTTCTTTTTTATATACACATTAGGGTGGGTCGAAAAAAAGTAATGTTTTTATTTCGAAACGCTATACCGCGGAAAACTTGCCTCTGGGGTAGGTAAGTAACATGCAAATTAAAAAACAGATTTTTATTGAACCCCTAGTTAGCGCATTGAACTTCAAATTTCGATTTTTTTCGAAAATCAAGTCATTTTACAAGTTTTTTCGCAGAAGTCAGCAATTATTATTTTTAACTGCTATAGTGAAAATCATTTATTAAAAAGGTTGAAAAGCACACAAAAAAATTAAAATCGTCAAAATCTTCCAATTTGTGGTAGCGCAAAAGACTCAAAAATCGGTAAATTATCGCATTTTTGGTACATACTAACACCTTATGTGAAAGGCATAGTCCAGCATCCTGAGCTATGTGTTAATAGCCCATTTATATACTTTACACTTCATTTCATTGTAATAGAACAGCGGTAATTGTAATTTCTCAACCGGTGGTTCGCGAATCTCCAATGGTTCCCGTGGTGTACGAAGGGGATTCGCGAATATAATATTGCAATGGCGGAATTTTTAATTGCTAACGTACAAGAAAAAACTAAATAATAAATTTACATACGTATTAGGACGGAGTGTAAAACTGATTTTTTAAAATAAATTGTTTTCCCAATAATGCATAACTAAGTAACTAAGTAACATGCAATTTGCATGTTACTTACCTACCCCAGAGGTAAGTTTTCCGCGGTATAGCGTTTCGAAAAACAAAACATTACTTTTTTTCGACCCACCCTAATACACATGCAGATTTGAACTGATAAATCTTTATTCATATTTTAACAACAACGTACGACGGTAAGGTTCCGCAACCAAGATGGACGCCCGATTCTTATTGACTACGAGACCTAGTGGCGCTTGTAAATTACGGTTAGTTAAACGTTCTTTAGGAGAAACAGAGAATAAACGATTTTTTTTCACAATCAGCTGTTTGAGTACGATATTTGTAATGGTTATTCAACTGTTGTAATTAAATACGGTAAAATAATAATCAAATAAATGGTTATATTACTATTTTCTTACGGAAATCTTTAACAGTGTGTCGCTGGCACCATTTTCTTGTTTTGACATTTAATAAAAAAATGTTTTAAACTCACAACAATACAAGTTTAATACAACTGAGTAACTTTTAGTAGCGTTGAATATGTCAAATTGTGTGCGTAGAAACTGTGACTTGCGGACTGCGTTGAATTTTTGTTACTATTTGAAGAAAACTGCTCTAGAAACACATCGGATGCTTGTCGATACTTATAGTAATCATGCTCTTGGTAAATCATAATGCTTTAAGCGGCTTAAATAATTCAAAAATGGCGATTTCGAAGCGAGAAGTGCAAAACGTACAATACTAAAAAAACGTTTTAAGTCAGCGAATCATAAGCATTTTGAGAATGAACTGAAACGCACAATTGAGACACGACAAACCCTCTCAATACATTTGAAAACAATGAGAAATGTCCAGAAGATGGGAAAATGGGAATAGTAAACTACTCACGAAAAGCTGCTCGCCACGTGCAATAGAACGTCATTGTTCCATAACATTGAGATAGGCTGTAAAAAGTAGATATGTTTCTAATATGTCCACAAATAAATAATAATGAGAATAATAATCACTAATAAGGGACAGTTGCCGTGTATGAGATATTTTTTGATTTTGCCTCATACAGTAATGCCATTAAGAATAAACATGACTTTTATACTTATAAGAATTATAGGATCCTGAGAAGATTGTTTGACTTTTAAATTGCTAAATGTAGAATCTTAGTTTTGTGATGTATTTTTTTAGAAAATCCCAAAAATGGCTCCGAATATGGGGTAGGCTTTTATTATGGGGTACCACCGTTTCTTACAATTATCTGTTAGAAATTTAATAAAGAAATCAGTATTACTATAGATAGTTCAGCACATTTCACATAAATAGATAATGTAATGCTCAAGTTCTTCAGTAACAAAAAGGAAAATTATTTGCATGCTTTATAGCAATTAAATGAAATTAATTTTTATACTTGAAAGCAATTAAAACATAAAAATAATTCCTTTTTTGTCATGTTCTTAATGAAACTAAGTAACTGAGAAGAATCAACTCAAATAGTCACACTCTATTTAGTTATTTGCACATCAAGCACATGAACTTCTTTTTCGGATTACCTGCACAATTTGTGTGAACCCATTTAAGGCATTTTTGGCAACGGATTCACTGTTCACCTGCCCTTATTATCTGAAAACAACCCTGCACAAACATTCAGCGTTAGCTTCATCCTCCTTTATTTTACCCAATCGTCATCCTTTGACAGCGAAAAAAATTAAGTGAACCTTCTGAAGAACATGAAGTTGAAGTTGGAACATGTAGAGAATCCCTGCCTCCTTTATAGTGTCTTATTTAATGTACATATAATATGATGGAATGCATCTTCTTCATTGTGAAAGTATTATAAAGGAGTATTCTATTGTAAAAATAAATTTTCAAATCAGCTGCTTCAAACATGGGGTACCACATATTAGATATATCTATTTACCCATATTAAGCTGTCCGAACATCCTCATTCTTCTTCATAACCACGTACTATACAGATGGATGAAAGCGAATGAATACATTTATAACATGTACTTACTATTAAAATGAAATAAGTTAAACACTCATGAAGTCAGAACCTTCAATTCCAAAGACGATACAGCCCGATTTAAGTAGCAAAAAAAAAAAAAAACTCAGACGGCCAATACAAATGCAGCACTTCAACTTATTTCTCAATAACTGTTTCCGATCATAAAATAGCATAGTTGCGCACAGAGGTGTTATGATACTAACTAGTAAATATCAGATGCCTATTAAAAAAAAATGTTGGTACCCGTCTTAGAAAGTACCGTCATATTAGGCGACTTCACCCATCCATTGGTGCACAACTATTTCTAACAGAGAACATAACAACCACTACCACGGCAGTGCATTGATCTGTCCATGCTAATACTCGGAAACTCAAAGACAAAAAGCTTAATTTTGTATGACCCACATTTTACTTATTTATTTTGTTATTTTGTAGAGATGTTCTTTTTCTTGCTTTGAGACACCACCACGGCTCTAGCTACCGTCTTCGCACACTTTGTCTTCCAATGCAGCCGGTCCTGCTTGCAAACTTAAAAAGTTTCTGAGTCATAATTATTTCATTCATTATGTAACACATTTATTTTGCTTAATAACCATTTGATTTAATTCTACAATCTGAATGGGTCACTGTCTTCATTATAGTGTTTAGCATTACTAAGGAAAGTTTATGTTTTGGGCCGTTATTATGCATTTATTGCAGATTTTTGATATGACCAGGCATTCTTATTTAATGGTTACTATTTTAGCACGTCCATTCTTTGATATGTTGCGAAATTCAAAATATGTACATTTAAATCTTCTATCCAAAAAGGTTCAACAAGCTGCTATTTTTTTCAAAGATCAAATGTGTTATTTTTCTTATTTTGAGCCCAAACTTGAATATTTTAAGTTCTTTCGTGTGCTTTGAAATACCCGAGAAATTTAAAAATAATGTCCGCAGAAGCGAAGTAATCGATAATGATAGTAAAATTACTCTCTTGAAAGTAAATATTACAAGGAGAGGGAATACGCTTGTATTCCAAATATTTTAGCTCCTGTGCACAAAAAGACATGTTCAGAAGGATTTATATGGTTTAAAATATGCTAAAATGTCATACTAAAGCGTAACAATGGCTTTAATAATGTATGTCTTCGTATATTTTAATTTAAAAGTAATGCATATTGCTTATTAATTAAAAAGTAAATCGAAAAAGTAAAAGCGAATAATGGTTCTAATGAAAAGTTACAATAGTCCTACGCTTTATAAACTTTTCTCCACCAGACCCCTACCTGTTAGCAGAGGCCTTAGGATTGCTTACGCACGGGGAGAGGTAGTGGGGTCTACGGATTTTACATGCACATATCCCCAAGTATACATGGTGGTCTTCAGTGGGTATCGAACGCGCGACCTTCCAGGTGGAAGTCCGGCGTGCTAACCACGAGGCTACCACGGCCCTACGCTTTATAAACTGTATCACTTTGTCCGAAATTTTTCGCAGAAAGTGATAAGTCAAAATTGTATAATATAAACAGTAATTATCACAGTCTGAGTACATAACTCATTTTTTGACGATTTTTACAAGATATTTATATCATATTGCTGTAAAAAGTACCCATTAAGTCACATTTTTGAGTTACGAATGACATTATAAAATGAATTGAGCATAACGTTTAAGAAAACATATTGTACCTTTAAAATGGAAACTTGATCAGGTATACTCACGCATAAGTTTTTATATGTAAATATCGGCTGATATGTTCGTTCTCTCAGCCTTCGATTTTGTTTTCAGTCAGCAGCTGGGCAGAAACCTGTTGAGATTTTCTTAAAGACGAATTTTCTACACGAATACCTAAGTAATGCAACATTCTAATAGATTTTTACTACACGGTATTAAATAGCTCCATATTATGGTGACTGGATAGTTCTTGTGTATATGCAATTTTGGTTCCCTTCACAGTTGCTACATTTTTTATTTGCTTCCATAACAAATGAATGCTTTTATAGACTTCCCCATTATCATCATACCAAAATTATTCATCTTCACCTGCCAAATTGTTGCCTTATGAATCATTTTATTTATGCGTGTGCATATACAGGAGACTCTCATAGTGCGAATCATCAGCATGTTTCAGACTGCTATTTTCAAGTTATTTCAGGGCCCAGTAACATATACGGGCAGAAAACATGTTATTTAAATATTACACGTTTACACGCTGAAAACATGTTACCGGACCATTAGGTATCACATCTTTGAATCGTATTTTAAATCTTCTTTTTGAAATAAAACTCGACGTTTTTTTTTAATCAATAATATTTTTTCCATAAGCCTGTGATAGTTCTTGCTGTAGCGCTCTTCTAACGCTTGAAATTACGTATTTTCTCACGCATCCTAAAAAAATATCCCCCCACCCCAATCTATGCATCACTATTTATTGAACGTGACACCGCACGTTAAAATATTTGGAATGCTATCAGACAAGAAACGTGTCACCTATGCTACGTCTGAGAGACCATATAACAGCACAATGGTATGTTGATGATTTGCTATTCGCTGCTGTCGGTTGTGGTACCTTACTTTCAGACACTTAAAAAATATACAGTTGAACTTTCTTAATACGAACACGGTTTATACGAAAACACGGCTAAAACGAACATTTTGTTCATTTAGTTTGGTTTACTATTTAATTACACTAAATATATCACGCATATTACGAAGGCTAAAATACGAAGTTCGGCTAAGACAAACAAAATTTCTGACCTATTCACGAAAAATTTTCTCGATTGCATATAATTATTATTATTCATTTTTTTAAAGAAATTGTTGGCTATTTTGAGTCATTGTAAACCAGCAAGTACGTATTTCGAATCATACACTGATTCTTTTTGGGTAGAGAATAAAGCTCATGCACGTGTTGGCTTTCGGACAGGTCAGTCTGCTCAGGGAACCCTCTATCTTCGAATCGTTTTTCTTCGAAAGGGTTCTTCAGAAGGTGTCAATAAAACAGGTTCGCACAATGAAAATGACCGCCGCTGTCTCCCTACTTTAGGCACCTTTTTCTAGAACACCGATAAGGCACGTTATTTCACTTTGTAAATCAGTTTCAGTTTTCTCAGGTTCATGCAAGAAAAAATTCGCTATTAATTGGGGTGGCAATCACACATTTCTTACAAGTCTAATGTCATTTGTTTTCACTATTTATTTTACTTTTTATTATAATTAGTAGTAATTACTTTTAAAATATAAGCAAGTATTTCTAATACTTTTTATAAATACAATTTTACTTATTTACCGTTTTTACGAATAACGACTAATACGAACAAATTCGCGAATTTTTGGCATTTCGTATTAAGCGAGTTCAACTGTACTCGTATTTTGCTTCAGGACAACGGGAGAAAGCATACGACAATCATTAACAGAAAATCATTTGTTTTTTGAACATCTCGTTGCTTTTTTGGCGTGTGATGATGGCTGATTTGGTACCGATACAACATGCGACTATTTGACGTGTGATTGACCGTCGTTTGTCTGCTCTACTGAATCCACAGTTCGCCAAAGAGCGAACTGTGAAGAATGGTTTGGAACACTACCTACTTCTTGTTAATAATTTATAGCTGCATATATGTTTTCTTTTTATAAATAAAACTATTTGTTTACATATGTATGCTTTGCCTCCGCATTAATTTCCTTGCGCTCTACACACTGTTTCATGGTGCTGTATTTTTTATTCCAGACCTTATTTATTTATGACTGTTGGATCGCATTTATTTAAAATTTTAACCAACAGTTAATATTTACAGTTGTTTTTAAATTGTATTATGCACTGTTACATCAGAATTCTCGTTATTGAGAGAAACCGGCTCATTTTCAAGAACATCACGTTCTCGGATCATTTCCGAGTCAAAATGACTTAGATTTGAAAAATCGAGTTCCTATTTTTAATGTACCCTTTTACTCAAAAAGGATCCGTTTGCGATCTCATTTTTGTGACCACTAAAAATTAAATCTCACTTGGTATTCGAACGTGGACTGTTCTCACCCCAAGCTAATCCTCTAACCAGTATGCCAGAAAGACATCGACTTACCAGGGAGGCAGTGAAAATATACAGCTTCCAAGCGTACCAGCTACGTGTACTAAAGTTCTTCTGTGCCAAACTTCTTCCCAACGCAATCCAGAAGGGCGGTAATTATTTACTCGTCCATTCTGATATTTTATTATTTTTCTGCATCCGTTCCGAATCTGACGAATTATTTACCTTGTATTTCTGCTCTACAGATACGAACAGTCTACTCACATTCTTGAATCGTTCTGACGTCTTTGCATGGGAAATAGTTCCTTAATTTTGGTACAAATACTATTGTTCTGAAGAAGTGCTTGTTAAACAAGCCCTGTATTAATTATGAACGTAAAGTTGTTCCATAACTGTTTAATTTATTGCAGTTAATACTTTCCTATTCTGTAACAATAATTTTTAAGTAAGCATCGGTAATTAAGACTGAGAACGGAATTTGCTTATTTAGAAGTCAAAATTACTTTTAAAAAAGGTAAATTTTCTAATTTTTAAGTACATCATTTTTATCAATGTGTCCTTCAGTAGCATAGGTTTTCGTGATTTCTAATTAGTCAGATGACTGATACGACGAAAGTTCGCAGTATAAGTATTACTTAGTTTACTTGAAAAATAAAGATAGCTTAAACCTTATTTATGCATATGTCAATGATATCAACTAGTAATGTAACGAATAGTGGTTTGGCCGAATGTCCAAATACCGAATATTCGGCCATTTCTTCCAGGCCGAAGCCGAATATTCGGCCAATGTCTTAGGCCGAATATTAAAATTTCTAAATCGTTGTAATAGAAAGTATTTGTCAAATTTAAAATTATTCACAAAGTCAAACACCAATTACACACACTCTATGATGTACGATTTAATTCTGTTTGTTAAGAATTTAAAATTAATCTATTTTCTCTATTGTTTTGAATGTAATAAAACTAAGAATTTCACTCACAAGTGGAATAGAAACGACAGGTTTTACGGCAGTAAGCATTAGCATTATTTTACTAATTATTTAATTATTTAATTTATATTTTACTAATTATTTTAAATTAAAAAACTACTACTGCTTAAAGAGCTTTTATTTTGCTCAAAACTGTTTTATGAAGATATTTTTAAGGTTATAAAAGTTAATCTATATATATAAAATGAAAGTTTGATGAACTTTCGAGTTGGCAACGCCCTTGGGGCTATACGCTCTACAGCAAAATCTACGCAACGTACGCTTACGAAAACTGGCACAAAATATCATATCTTGGTGGTTTGCACTTCGAAGCTGTTTTTTTGAAATGCGTTCAATATTCTTTAAATTCAACAATTAAAATATTAATCTTCCAGCATTTTCTTTACTTCACACGAGTTCTTGAAAGTGAATTAAAGTGAAGTGAGTTTCAGAAATTCCGCGGACGAATGTAAACAACAATGGCGCCGGCCTTGCATGTAACGAAAATCAGTGTGTTTTAGAAAGTCTTTTCAGATTTGATTGATTATTTCAATGAAATTTATCTTTTAAAAGATGCAATCCATTAAAAATTGCAGTTACAATTACATCAGTAGCAAATAATGTTTACTGCGTGTGTGATTCCCGATCCGACATTTCCGAAAATCTTCGAGCACCTGTTCCGAAAGTTAAAAAAACTACTTGTTGTACTAGTTGTACTACTTTAAAATACTTTCAATACAATAATTCTTTCCAGAAAAAAAAAAGACTTCTGGTATATAAGACCTTTCATTTAATTTCTTGAAGAATTATTTTTGAGCTTTATATATATATATATATATATATGGGTATGTACTGTGTGTTGAGGAGGGGGGGGGGGGGCGGGTTGTTAACCTATATAGTTTTTTATTTTAAATTGATGGTGCATACTTTTTCTGAAAATTTTCTGTGAAGTTCGGAAATTTTTTTTCTGCTTTGAATCACTCATGGTTATTGGAGAGGTGGAAAATTTGATTTTCTTTTTTAGAATGTTGTTGGGCCTGCTTAAACAATATATATCGATTTCAAGCATTATTATTCAACTAAGCGGCTCGCCAAACCAGTTTAATTCAACTGGGATGAAAAATTTTAATATGTTAAGAGATTATTAAACTTATTAGTAACCTAGTATCTACTCATAAAAATAATATTTATTATTTCCAAAAACAAGTAGCGAACAACTTTCACTGGAGCGGTGAAGAATTCAATTTGTCTTTTGAAAATGTTGACAGGGCACTACTGCAGTGCCGGATTAATGGAGGGGGGTTGCAACTTCCCGTGATACACACATTCAAAATAGAATAAGTACATTGTTTTTAAATAAAGAATTTAAAAAATAGTTGAGGTATTTATGCATTTTAATGAATGCAAACATGGTTTTGAACTGAATCGAACTCGCCGATTTAATTTATTCATCCTAGGCATTTGCCTTTTTTTGAATATGCTTTTAATATTTCAATTTGTAAGCAATACAGAAAGAGAACTGGGGCCGTCCACCTTCCGCTAAACGCGTCGAACGACAGCCTATGCAAGTAATTTTAGAACTTCGATTTCAACTAATTTCGAGGAAGATCCCCTTTTTCCCTCCCCTAATCTTACCAAAAATAGTGTAAAATTGAGTTTTTCGAATTTAAATTTCGAAAAACTTCTATGGAAGAGCTGCTGCCGTCTTTCTTCCCATTACATAACTGAAGATAACCCAAAGTTGTTTTCAGCTACTTCAATATTGAAAACCATTTCATTTGGAGGGGCGAGATGCAGAATTTTCAACCACCGCCCCCTTGACGACTGTAAATCCACTCTGCCCTCATACAAATATCAATGGTTACAATAAGTATTATGCAGTTAAGTGTTGTATTTGATTGTGGAGGGAAATTTAATACTTTAGTATATTGGTTAACCGAATTAATAACACAATAGTAAATACTAATCTGTAGTTACTGTTATTTGTTCAAGGGAAAAAAATCTTGAAATAATTCAGTCAACAGTTTTTCTCTTTCTTTATTTTTTAAAATCTAATGAGAATTTTTAATGCATTAATATCCACTTGCTCGAAAAATAGTGGAAGAAAGTAGGTTGCCAGCATAAAACAAGAAATAACTTGATGGCGCTGCTATAGTACACATGTTGAGAAATTTGTTCATCTTCAAAAAGTCGTGTCAAGGTATCTTAGATAAAAAGATCTTTTTTGCATTATATGGGGCTATTCTATTATCAAGCAGGGAGTGAACAGTGTCTGTGGGAAAATTTTTAGTTTTAATCTTATGCACAGGATATTCCATTATCCGCTACCAAAGAAATGTCTCTTTGACTTCAGGGGTGATACGCAGTCAGGACGGAGAAAAAAAAAAGAACCTTTAAAAGCTCCATAGAATAAAACAAATACTTTTAATTGGATTATTTGTTCTCTTTTGAACTGAGCAAAGTGTTTCCTTAAAAAAATATATTCGCAATGTTTTTTAACCGCTAATCATAAACGTTGTCGTCAACAAATACTTTAAATATTATGAGGCTCATGATACAAACAGTGTTTTTATTTTTCAATCTGGCGATTTAAAAAAAAAATATATTTACTATATTTCATTAAAACTCATACTTCATGCTTACATGATTTTTTTTTTTGGAGGGGATAATCTTTTCCACGGGTGACACCTATCACTACCCGCCCCGGGTATCACCCATGCTAGCTACAACACTGAATTCCATACAATTTTCACTACCAACATACTTCACATCAAGCCTCCACTGATGTTTTTTTATTTCATCAAACTGCCTACATATACATAGTCCAGCATCTCTTCGCCACAGCTTTTGCTCTTCTTGAATAGGCTAAGGGTATCAGTAACTGTTAGATTTTTCAGATATTTACTAAATGGTTTTGTCTGATCAATGTATCAATTCTCCATTTAGCCTACTTTAATTTGTAGCAGTTAAAATTTCATATTTAAAATTATATCAATTCATTTCTCTGATTTGATTTCAAAATGTATGTTTATGTGTAAAACTACTAATTCACTTCATTTTTTAATTTTTGTATCACAATTTACCCTTTCTATTGGTTGAAATAAACATTTATGAAATAAAATTTGTATTTTTGAATTCAGACTCAGAAAGCATATACTGCTATCTATCAGAGTCAGAGTAAAAAAAAAGCTATGTAAAAGTTTTGATGATGTAATAAAGATAAATATGCCACATGATACAAATATAGATCTATAAATATAGGTTATTAGTGATATATTGAAATAATTTTATACCTAAATCAAAGTAGATATAAATTTGTGGGAAAAGACTGGCTGAAATAAGTTTTTTATCGGCTCAGAAGTGACATAAGAAGTCGCCTTCGGTGTCTTGCTAGGGGAAAAAACAAGTTGCGCTTTAGGCGCCTCTATTTTAACTTTGCACGGGCAACGCCATTGCGGGTACCGCTAGTATTTTTATATTATGAGGTTTTTTTACATAACTATTTTTAAAATATCCATTAAAATTTAATACGCTTAACTGGAATATATTTTTATTTTCAATAACTTATGCTATCTAAATATTCATAATATATTCTGCGCTTTTCATATTTCTCTCTTACCCAATATTCACAATAAATCAGTCTATTCAAACAAAGTCTGACTTCCACTTTGTTAATAATAACAAAATTAATTTCTCATATTCTCCATCATAATTAACTATTGCCAGCTTTTGGGAGCAAATGCTAAATATAAAGTACAAAATTACAACTTTAAAATATGTTTTTGCTCAGTCGAGCCTAAAACAAGGTTTAAAAAAAATTATTTTTTCTAAATTATTTTTATTTATTAAAACTCTATAATGTATTCTTCTGCAATAATTATAATACAATTTTAAATGTTTAAAACCTACTAATTTCTTTATTTTTTTACAATTTGATCTTACCCAGTATTCGGCGAGGCCGAATATTCGACCAAAGGGCCGAATAGGCCTAATACAGAATAGTGGCCGAATATTCGTTACATCCCTAATATGAACCCTTATTTTCACAGTACGATTGAGCTTAAAAGTTTGAAAAATCAGAAAAATTAATTTTTTTTATTTTTTAGGTTTTCTTGTATAACTAATGGATTTATTTTAATCTTTCAAAAATAAGTACGAAAGCCTACCGGTTTAAAGTTATCTTTGGTCAATCTTTTAGATTTTTTCCCCTTTCCCTTGACTTATAAAATGAGAGTGATTTTTTTTTTCTCTGCTGGAATCTTAAGAATCCATACCACTATTCAGAAGGAATGCTTCTGTGGTTTAAAGAAGTAGTCTGAAAGATTTTTCCGATATCCTCTGTATAAAAACTGAGTTTTTTTCTCTTTTTCTTTTCATTTTTATGAAGTTCTTTTACATTACTTTCTAGGATTCTCTGCTTCAAACCTCTCAGTTATGTGTCCATCATATTTAACATTCGAAACTAAAAGTATTTTCCGTTTAACGTTGAAAATAAATTACCTTCAACACGTTTAGGAACGAGACGTATTGTACTAGACATAGTTTCCCTCAAACTTCTTATAGCTGTCAGAAAACAGAAGGATACGAGGATCCATTGAGTATTAGAGAATATACGTTTCGTTATGTGAAATTGGCTCTTTTCTTAAATTGGTAACAAACGCTTCTACACGTATCACATACATTCATTGATTTATTGCTTAATAGTTGCACACACAGTAAAATACTTGTTTTCTAATACAATTTTCTGCGCTGCTTTCAAATACTTTGGAAATGAATGACGTCATGCCCATATGTGTAGCAAATAATTCAAAGTTTAGTCATAAAACTCAAAATAGTTTTCTGCAACTATATATGAACACCCAGAAGCAAAGGGATGTAAGTGACAAAATTGAAAATTTGGAGATAACTAGAGCAAGTGATAGAGAACGCACCGTTTTATAGGGTGGCAAAAGTGTCTAACAGATGCTCCGCCCCAACGTGATTCAGAAAAAAAAAACATTAAAGGTCCCATAAGATCCAAACTTTGAATATGTTTCTTCTCAGAAACTGTTTTTCGGTCACATACATCTCTTTGCTTCTCACTGCCTCATATAACAAAAATTAATGAGCATATTTTCGTCAAAGAAATGTACCAAATATATATAATGTACCAATAGGTCAAATGATTTTGCGTTAAAAAATATATATGTGGGATCTACACAGCCGTTGGTGAACAGTTAAACTGATTTGCATGTGGAACTGAACTACAATCGTTACTGAACTGAAATAGATTTTTGCCGATTGGCAACGGAGCTGGCATAAAAGGCGTTACAAGTTGTGTTCCAGTGCAGTTAACTTAAGCTGAATTGAGTTAGTTGTTTTTCGGAGAGAATGGCCAAGCAGTGCTCTCTCGATGTTAAAATTATTTTTTGTACATTGCTGTAAAATATGTTCGTTTCTTGATTAAATGGTTAAAATTCACTTGCTGCTTCTCGGACCAATTCTTGTAAGAGAATGGGAGTACTACATATATTTATATGTATAATTCCTTTCAACTCACTGAAGAAAGTACCTGCGTTTTGAAGAATCACGACAATTAAACAAGATTCGATTCTATTCATGAAGACATAATATTGTGCCTATAAATCTTAGGTTGTAAACTTTTTATAAACTTGTACTATTTTCAAAATGTTAAAATTACAATTATCATACTTGATACAGATATATTTTTTATCATTTACTACTTAATTTAATCCGAAACCAGGTCACATATCATTATGAATTTAAAATGAACTTTCGTTCTCTAATGGATTTAACTGTCATTAATATTTCCATCAAAAATCACTCTCCCCAACTACGTACGCAGAAAAATGTTAGATTATCTCAGACTTTCAAAATTATATTTATCAAAATGTTACACTTAACGTCAATGTAATTACTGATTCAATAATAATCACTTACTTTTACAGTTAAAGGCATAATGAATTATCATTTGCTGTATCAGAAAGTCAAAAAATAAAGTAATTAATAGCTAAAGCTTGGGAATTTCAGAAGATTAAAATTATGTTTTTAAAGTCCGACGATAATTGATAATACAAGAAAGCATTAATTTTTGTCGATAATTATGACAAAGACTTCGTCCGAGATATCTTGGTTGGCTTATAAAAGTAAAAGATGAATTTAAAAATAATTATTTAGTGTTTTTCTCACTTAGAAATGCTTCAGGATATGTTTAAATTTAGTGTTCAAGTATAATTTTACCATGTCATTATCTCTGAAACATAATTTATGAAATATACGTCAAAGCAGTATTTTATACTCATCGGTTTGTCCTTTTTTTCTTAATTATAGTACAACGTATCACACAGAAGAATTTTCATAGATAGATAATGGAGGAAAATGTACATGTATATTTCTGCTGACGTGCTTTTTTGCTAGCTAAATTATGCAAACAATATTCTTGGGGGCGATTTTTATGCATTTTATTTGGGAGCAATGCAATTGCACAAAAGCCTCAATATTTCATGAAAGTTGAGAATAAGAATTCTTCATACTTCAAATTCAGTAGGAAAGATCCAGTTTAAGAAGACGAATAATTACAATCTTGTCTATCATTAATTAAGTGCACTATTCAGTACATCATTATTTTTAGCAGTTTCCATAAGGTTGTTTTTGGAAAATTGCAGTACACAGAAAAAGTGTTTTAACCACTACGTACGTTTATTTTCATTTTAAAAAAATATGAGTTGCTCTAATAATTGCTTTTTAAGAACTTTGGTTGCAACTTAAAAATGATTTTTTTTGTTACTTATAAGAAGTATGTTCTTAATGAAAAAATATTATTTCATCTAAACAAAAAAAAAAAATGTTGCAAGAACCAACATGCGAAAAACAAACGATATTGGAAATCTCCAGCGAAAATTTACAATGATTTAGTTTATCAGAACTGTAAATACCACAAAATCGGCTTTCTAAAAATTAGAAATTCGGAAAATTGCGTGGGCAATAAGTTTGAAAAGCTTTAATGCATTAGAAATTAAAATCAATTAATAGAAAAACATATATAAAGATCTAATAATAATACACTGTTAAAAATTATACATTTAAAAATGAGAAAATGTACCATCTTACTTTTTGCAGGTAATTTTGACTTGAAAACGAGCGAGCGCCGTTTTCAGTGTTAAGTACATATGCTTACATAGAAATAATAGTTGGAGAAAGGCAATTAAAAATTTATAGAACAATTTTAAATTCATAATTAATGCAGGCCTTTTTTTAACGATTACATCTTCAGAACAATAGTATTTGTATCAAAATTAAGGAACGATTAACCGCGCGAGACATCAGAACAATTCAAAAATGTGAGTAGTCTGTTCGTCCCTTCAGAGCAGGAATTCAAACTGAATAATTCGTTGGATTCGGATCTGCCGCAGAGAAACAATAATAAATAACTCAGTAATCAATAATCAACACTCTTCTGGATTGGGCTATGAAGAAATTTGTCGTTCAAACTCCTAGTGAGGAAACTTTTATAGTACTAGGCGTGCCGCCCGGCGTTGCCCGGGCTAAAATAATAGATTGAGGGCGCCGGGCTATGCCCGGCGCTGCGCGAGCTTAAATACAACACGACATTGAAATTCTTTATTATCTATCCATACCCAGACATACAGACCCGGAACGATATTACTAAGCAATGGCCTACGCGCAAGCCTAAATAAGAGCAACAGTCCTTAAAAATCATAAATTAATTAAGTACATTGCTCCCGAAAAGTAGTTTTCTTTTGGCATTCGATTTTTGTTAAGAAACCGTTGTACGCCCGGCGCTGCGCGAGCGAAAATACAACACGGCATTGAAATTCTTTATTATTTACTATCCATACACAAACATACAGAAACGGACCGATATTAATGAGCAATGCCTAAATAAGAGCAACAGTCCCTAAAAACCATGGATTAATTAAGTACAATGCTAGTAAAAAGCAGTTTTTTTTTTTTTTTTTTTGGCGTTCGATTTTTGTTAAGAAACCGTTGTACGCCCGGCGCTGCGCGAGCTTAAATACAACACGGCATTGAAAAACTTTATTATCTATCGATGCACAAACATACAGACCCGGTCCGATATTAATAATAGAGAAATTCAAAAAAATCGCATCAGAATAAGGACAATTAATTATCCCGTTCAATCCTTTTTCGATTTTACGCCATTTTCGTTTTATGCATTCAGAATAATTAAAACAATCTTTAAGAGTCCCCGTTAAAATATTAAAAATAGTTTTTATTAGATAGCAGACGATAAATAAATTAAAAAGAAAGAAGGATTAAACTTTTAACTGAGGTTGCAAATATAGAGAAGCCTTACTCAAAATGCTAGAGAAACATTGATTATTAGTATTGTTGACATTTGTTTTACAACAATGGCAACGGCATTGATTTTAATTCAAAGGACAAATGTATATTATATATTGTTGGAACGATGCAACAATGAAAAAGTAAAACAAAACTTGCAAAAATTTGCGTTTTTAATTAATATCTCCGCTAATTAAAGCCGGACAGGGGTGAGACCGGGCGATATGGCTTTCCCGGAAAATTCAGAATCCGACGATATCCGTCCCGACGTCGGGCAACGTGCCGTTCTCGAGGAGATGAGGTGACAGACACACACAAACACACACACACAAACACACACACACAGACAGACGCGGGCAGGTTTTAATAGTATAGACTAGGCGTGCCGCCCGGCGTTGCACGGGCCATCTCAAATACTGCGTCTTTTCCATGCGTCACCAGCGTTGCACGGGCTACGCCCGGCGCTGCGCGAGCTTAAATACAACACGGCATTGAAATTCTTTATTATCTATCCATACACAAACATACAGACATACAGACACGGACCGATATTAATAAGCAATGGCCTTCGCGTAAGCCTAAATAAGAGCAACAGTCCCTAAAAATTATAGTTTAATTAAGTAGAATGCTCCCAAAAAGCAGTTTTCTTTTGGCGTTCAATTTTTGTTAGAAAAACGTTGTACGCCCGGCGCTGCGCGAGCTTAAATACAACACGGCATTGAAATTCCTTATTATCTATCCATAGACAGACATACAGGAAACGGACGGATATTAATAATAGAGAAATGCAAAACATTCGCATTAGAATAAGGACAATTAGTTATCCCTTTCAATCCTTTTTCGACTTTACGCCATTTTCGTTTCATGCATTCAGAATAATTGACACAATCTTTAAAAGTCCCCGTTAAAATACAAAAAATACTTTTTATTAGATAGCAGACGTTAAATAAATTAAAAAGAAAAAAGGATTAAATTTATTATTGCAAATGAACTGATGAAATGATGATCTCCGGAAAATGAACTGATCTCCGGAAAGCCTGCAAAACCATTCTGTAGCACGTGACAAGAATGGTTGACTAATCACGAGAAAGAAATATTACAGTATTAACACAGAAAAGCCTCACTCAAAATGCTAGAGAAACATTTATTATTAGAGTATTTGATTGGTTTAAAAATGGCAACGGCACTGATTTTAATTCAAACGGCGTCTGTATTATATATTGTTGGAACGATGCAACAATGAAAAAGTAAAATAAAACTTGCAAAAATTTGCGTTTTTAATTAATATCTCCGCTAATCAAAGCCGGACACGGGTGAGACCGTTCGATATGGCTTCCCCGGAAAATTCCGAATCCGACGATACCCGCCGCGACGTCGCACCTCCGCCCGTTCTCGAGGAGATGAGGTGACAGACACACACACAGACAGACGCGGACAGGTTTTAATGGTATAGATTGATTATTTTTCGTTTTTTCAAAAAGGAGTTCGTACCAAATCATTTTTGAGAAAAGGGCTACTTAAAAAATAAGAACTCGGTTTTTCAATTCAAAGCTACTTTGACTTTGGGCTATTCCGTTAACACCGATCTTGAAGATAAGCCATCTCATCCCAATAACAAAAATTCTGATTTAACAGTACAATTATAAAAGTGTTTTAACTAAAAACAATATGATACATAATTTATGTCAGCACTATAGCTTTGGACTGAAAATATAGCCAAAATAAGGAAGAAATACATGTTCTAGTAAAATAATTGTTGAATCACACTTTGCGGTCAATACAGTAGAAATTAACTTGGATTACAACAGTTTGATAAAACTAAGTCTACATTCCAATATGAGCAAAGTACCTGATTCCGACATTGCACATTTTCCTAGATTGATAACGCAACGCAAAATATTTCATAAGAACGTTCACGAATTTCGTGATTCGTGATAAATCGATCTGTAATTGTTTCAACTATGTACACTTGCCAACGAGCAATTACTGGGATTTTTTACAAAAAAAAAAAAAGGGCTGATTTTTGATAACACACGCACAAACTTATCTCAACTGCTCTATTTTCAAGTTTCAACCTTCTTTTTACTTTTTTTTTAATTTTTAATTGAGGGTTTTTGTTACACTTTTTCCTCAACTAAACATTTGAAAAAAATATTTCATCTGAATAGTATTTGATGAACTAGAACTATAATATTCAGTTTCATAAAAACACCAGTTTTTTATAGCAACAGTACTGCTCTGCAAACAGATGCCAATTTTTTCAATGCAAAGCAAACAACAACAGAGTAACTTGCCTACATCTACACAGCAATCGATCAACCCCGTTCTAACATTAGAGTCGAAGCTTACATCTGATGCATTACACTGTAATTTTATACTCACTAAATCTTGATTTAATGCGCGAATCATTTCATTTTATGAATATTGTCGTTTCATCGTTATTATCTTGAAAATTAAAGACGTTGTAATAAGCCGCGTTTTTATTTGTAAGTTTACTCCATTTTTTCCAGTTGCTTGATTCCTTAAAGAATTTCAAAAACAATGTTTATCTTAAAGAAGTAGGAACTTTACGTTGTTACGCTTTTTTGAGAAATTAAACAACAAAATGGTATTGTTACGTGTTCTTGAAATAAAATTACAGAAACTTGGTGCATCAGAACAGTTCAAAATTCATTGTGCTTTTATCTAAGCATTTAGTTCGGCAAAAACATAAGTGCTTGTCAAAAGCCAAAATGTGTTAAGTCGTGGACATTTTTCAATGTGAATTTTTCAGTGTGATGTTACAAAAAAAAATGTCTGCGTTTTATTCTACTCTGTCTAACAATGCTGAGTAGTTACCTGAGGGAACTGTATTTTGTTAGGAAATATGACATTTAGTATTTTTTTTTTAAATTAGATAAATTACCCGAACAGAACTGTCTCGGTTAGAGTAAAATATATATGATTTCATGAAAGTACTACATAGAAAGTGTTTTTACCGTTTCTAGTTTGTTTCATTGTAGTATTTCGTAAAATTAGATAAAAAATGTAGATATATGTAGGTATAAATTAGAAATAAGTTTTATACTTTAACATTTGTGTGACTAGTATACGTTATACTAGATAATTTCCCCTTACAAGTCGGTATTTATAAATTATTTTGCGTATGGAACATACATATTCTATTCGAATCACTTTATACTTTACGTATATTGCGTTAATAAAATTAACTATCGTATATATATTTTTGCGAAAAATACAACTTAATGTACGTTTCAAATACGAACTTTCAATTTTCAATTCACAAAAAGTAACTTAAAACTCTTTAATCTCTCACATTTTCGGATAAAATAAAACTTACATAAATATATATAATAAAATTTTAAAAAATAGAAACTAAAGACATTTCAACTGTTCTAAGAAGAATGCCTTTGCATTTCAAAGATAAATGAATCGGACGATAATCTATTAATAAAGTAAGTTTTCTTAATTGTTGTAAAACTGCATAACATATCAACAACTCGGAAGAAATTAAGATTAATTTAACTCTTTCTCTGAAATTTCCATTTGCTCCACTTCCTTTGACAAGAAGATTATATAGTTCACATTCTTAACTGCTTTAAACATTATATTTGAGGCACATCTGGAATTATCACCCGCGAATTTCCACTAAAATTTCTAAATAAAATCTCCCGTTGAATATTCAAATGCCTAAGCAGCATTATTTGCGCTGTTAAAACATTTACTCGTTATTGGGTAATTTTGATTAACTTGGAGTAAATATATTTTAGTAACGTAATGTTTCAGAAGAAACCATTTTATGGGATACGCATATTCAGTACAACATATGAGTTCATTAATCATGGAAATGAATTTCATTTGTGCTTCTCTGCCGGAATTAGCCACTAAAAATGAAATATTTTTACGTTCCGGAAAATGAACTGATCTCCGGAAAGCCTGCAAAACCATTCTGTAGCACGTGACAAGAATGGTTGACTAATCACGAGAAAGAAATATTACAGTATTAACACATGCTTCCCTTATCGGGCTTAAACCATTCTTTCTAGTGTTAATGCATTACAGCTCATCTGGCTTTCAGTAGTTCGTAATTTATTAATAATTGAATAAATTCTAGCCGTGGGTAATGGACTACATCATATCAAGAAAGCGAAAAAGAAAAAAAAAGAACTGAATCAAATGAAAGTATTTCATAAAATATTATATTTAGTTATTCATGGGATCAAATATGAAGAGATTCATGGATGTATGGAATAATGAATCATATTGGGTGGTTAAAAACAAACTCGGTAAAAGTGTTTGGAATTATAATGAAGTTGGAATTCACCATAAGTCTTTTTATCTAAAATGTCATTATACTTGACATTAATAAAACATATTCGTTCTTTTAAAATATTCAAAAAAATACAGCTTTGTTGTGAACTCTGCCAGGAAGAGTCCTTTTCATACTGTACGACACATTCTACGCTTTCATTGAAGCATAATTTTTCAGGTATCAAGCTTTAGTACTGTACTTGAGCAACTGGCCAGTGGTAAATAAATTACTTTTAGGATCTTATATCACTCTTTTATCTGTAAAATTTCCATCATTTGCCACGTAAGTGCTTTTTGGCGAGTTTTGCGGCTTTACACATCAGTATACTGTAAAATTTCTAAGGATATTTTTTTTCTTCCAAAACTTACTTTTTATAGTTTGTATTTTATTAGCATTGAATAATTCCATGCAAAAGTATTCCATAGGGAAACTTCAAAAAGTCAAAACTTTACTTAAATGTGTTGCTTATGCCACTTGGACATCCAAGCTCTCTTTCGTCGAATAGACTAGGGATTAAGTCAGTAAGGAGCGCCTTCCGTTTTAAGACGAACACCAATGGAAGTACGACTTTGCTCATAATGTAGTTGGATGACACCACATCGCGACACCACAAAAACGCCACCTTCCTTTTTAGACCTATGGGTGAAGGCAAGGGAAAATCTCCACCCACCGGTACCGTAGGAATGCACTTATATTAATATAGTACAAAAATTAACTTCATTGTAGTTCATTCTTTTCCTTTTCCTTGAATGTCACAATGAAGTTCACGTCCAATACGAGTCACCCATTGAACTATCATATTACATTATCAGCTAATATGTTTAACTTATCTTCATTTCATCAGAAAGTTTCGACAGCGCTATAAGTTTAAAGAGCGAACAAGCGATATATACATACATTCGATTTATATAATTGAGACAAAAATCGAACACTTGAAATCATCTCTTAGGGGCTATGCTATATGTATTGTATACACTGTTAGAAATTTCATAATGAAATTACGGTTAAATAGCAGGCAGCAGTCTGTCAATCTAATTCCCCCATTAAATTTATGGTTTGGAACATTTTTGTATCTTTACGGGACCTAAACCATTTCCAATCAGCTTGGTTAAAAAGCCGTAAATACAAAAGTTTACGTTTCATAACGATTTATAAATGGTTTCAAAACTGTAAATGTAAGTTTTTACGGTTTTTGAACCATTTCGAGGCGTAGAAACAGTAAACGAAGCGTACGGGAATCGAACCCCAGGTGTATGGTATACCAACCTTGTGCTGTGCGCTCTAACCATTCGGCCATCACAATCACTCAAAACGGCCGTTTATTTATCAATAACCCTTCTTTTAAAACAGGAAAACGGCATTAAAATTGAGATATCAGTTTTTGATTGGATCCAAAGTCATGTTTAGTCTAAATTTACTGTATATTGACGAAAATTATTTCATTTGCTGCAAAAATTAAAATACAAACAAGCTTCAGCAGCTTAAATTATGGGTTCGCTCATTCACAAACAGTTCGGGAATCCGATGTCTCCTATTTTTGATTTACGTGTGTATGTGTTTCTATTTAGTAACCACTGCTTAGGCAACTTTTTTTTCTTCTTTTTTATATACACATGCAGATTTAAACTCATAAATCTTTATTCATATTTTAACAACAACGTTCGACCGGTAAGGTTCCACAACCAAGATGGACTCCCGATTCTTATTGACTACGAGACATAGGTGGTGCTTGTTAATTACGGTTAGTTAAAAGTTCTTTAGGAGAAACAGAGAATAAACGATGTTTTTCACAATCAACGGTTTGAGCACCATTTTTTAATGGTTATTCGACTGTGGTAATTAAATATCGTAAAATAACAATCAAATAAATGGTTATATTTATTTTCTTACGGAAATTTTTAGCAGTTCATATACAGCCCCAAATTGCGCAGACTTTAGCTTGGTAAGTATTAATGTTGCAGTAAGATATAAAACATTCTTTACAATTTATTACATAAAAATTATATTAGTGTTACATAATTTAAAATAGAGTAAAGAAAAAAATACCTTAAAATATATGCATCTTTAAAACATATTTTCATTCATTTCACTTTGAAATGGAAATGGCAGATTTACAGAAATTGCAAAAGCTCAGGAGTTTTTAAAGACAAATTCAGCAATTTGTAGCAAAAATGCAACACTATTTACGGAAAAAAGTCAAAAATACATGTAACACACCTTAAGCTAAATAATGTAATATACGAAGACAGATTTCAGAACATAAGTAGCCATCTATCATTCAGATGCAGATCAGCTTTCTTTTAAAACTGACATTTAGGATTTTTCTCTTCCTTTCAGAGCATTCATTTTTTCCTATCCGGCTGTTTTACGCTTTACGCCAGAATTATCGATTTTTTGTGAATATGATTCTTGAAACTGAAATTAGAAATTTATACGCTTTGATATTTTTTGCGCTTGAGGAACTTACAGAGGGATTTAGACTGCTGCATTATACAAGCATATAAGACATATAATGTTTGTAAAAGAAAAGCAACAAATCTGGGGATTTTTTGCACGTCCCATAGCAGGTGCTTTAATTTTGGGAAAGATTGAACTAAAATGCAAGGATTTGCGGATTTTTTAAAAATGTTTTTTGGGGAACTAGCTCTTGTTTAACATATAATTTTAATTACCAATTGTTACGTATCAAAAGCATGCTCTAAATTCAATTTTGCTGGTTGTACCTATAGGGAGCAAATATAAGCGTGTTTTAGCAAGAGAACATTTTTTAATACCAAAAGTTTTGAACTTCGGGAAGTTAAGAGCAATGCGTAGGAAGACAACTTGAAGCCTTTTTGTCGTTTTGAAATAATGGTTATTTATTAGCCCATACGCAGGTATGAAAATTGTTTTGTGATATGCGCTACAAGAAAATTGGTTTGCTTCTTTATTGCTTCTGCACGAAGTATTTCTATTTCATCAGCTTTAACTTTGCAATATTTTACAGAACGGCATTTATAGTATTTTATTAAAAGTTGAGAAAATTCTGAAATGTGGTGTAATAGATATTTTATTCGTGACCAGTTAATGTTAACATTACTTAAAAACAATGAATTACGTTTCTTAACCAATAGCGAGAGGTCAAAATAACCACACATGTAAAAATGTGTAAAATAGGATACACACTCCCTTCTATGGTTGATCTTGGAAGGGAAACAAAAAGAAAGTATTCCTAAAATGTTAAGTAGGCAATAAAACAAGTAAATAAACAGTACTTGACGTTATAACTTGATATCCGCTGGCGGCAAGGAAGTTAACAATAATTTCTGAACTTCCTCCTAGTTTCGATAATTGAAAAGTATATATATGTATATATATATATATATATATATATATATATATGGAACCACTCCAGGTGCCACCCAAAATACGACAAAGAGATTTTGAAAAACAAAATCATTACTTAAACTACATAATTTTAGTGATGCTGTTTCAACGTATAACTGAAAATAAATGTAGTACACCAAGTAAATATTTTTTTTTTCACTACTGAATATAATATAAACTACAAGTTTATAAAACTTTTTTTAGTAGGGGAGGAGGACAGTCACACTACATATAACCGCCCCGGGTGACACACACCCATGCTAGGAAAGACAGTGTAAATAGATAGATATATGGATATATATATATAACATAAAGGAAACAATAACACTCCCCCCCCCCTTATTTAATAGCAATTTCTCGTTGGAAGAAGATGCTCTTCAGAGTAATGATTGTTGAAAAAAATCCACGGAATTTTATAAATAATTGAAAAATATGGTTTGAATGGATTCTTAGTTTGGCAATCTTGCATAAAAAATAAAGATAAAGCTTATAGTTCCAGTAAACTTAATATTTTTTTTCGCGCAGTTAAAACAACTGCATTTGAAAGTCAAAGTTTATTCTTTTGAAGTTGAAACTTTAGAACTATTTTACCGTGCTTATTTCTTTCACATGAAAACATTCTTTCGACAAAGATATGTTTTTATTTTTACCGTATCTTTTGTTAAGCAAAAAAAAATCTTTTTTTATTTTTATTATAATGAAGTTATAGAGAAAAAACTCTCACATTTTGGATATCCTTTCTAGTTTTTAAACTATTTGGACAAAACAAGACTTTGAGATCATTCTTATCGTAATAATCTTAGAAATAAAATCTTATTAAAAAAACAGCTTTTGTAGAAATTATTCTGCACGAAGTAGGACAAACATATGTCCTAGAGGCCCTCCCCCCCCCCTCATCTTTTTTCAATACACATAAACAGATCTTCTGACCCGTTTAAAAGTTTGAAACTATCGTACACGGATACATAATTACTCTTTCCATAAATGTGTAAATATTACACTCGAAAAAATGGAAAGTATTTTAAGAAACTTCCCAATACATTAGGCATAGGACATCAAACTGCTTTACCTAGGGCCATTGCTTGGGTTAGGTTTTTCTCTATAATGAATAGAAAACAAACATGAACACATGCATTTTATAAAATAAATACTGCATACATTTAACTTGTGATAATTTAAATTGCATTCTATCAAATAGTTCCTGAATTACAAACCATTTCATAAAATATTTAATAAATTACAAGCATTTTCATAAAATATTCAACATTATAATTTGAAAAAGTGAATTCAAAAGTTAGCTGCATACACTGTCAATTTGAAGAAACAAAAGATTGTTGTCCGATAGTTTGAGATTAATATTTTCAATTTCAATAACACCTGTATCAAACTTATTTGAATGTGAATTTTTTTCTCGTGTTTAACACTTTATCGTTCCTTCTTAAGACTTCTTTTTCTGCCTTAAAAACTAATTCGGTTTTCCCTTTGTCAGCTTGTAAACCTGTAGTATTATAAACCAACAATCTTAACTATCAATAGTGTCACTTATAGATAAAATGTATTGTAACAGATGCTATTACTGGTCAGTAAGTAATTGGAAATATGCATGAAAACATTATTAGCATGGAACGGGCCGTGGTAGCCTAGTGGTTAGGACATTGAGCTTCGGATTGGAGGATCTCGGTTTCGATACCCGAGCTGCTGAAGACCCACCATATACACTTGTGCATGTAAAATCCGTGGACCCTGAAGTCCCTCTGCAGTACCGAGGGTTCCGGTGGGTGGAGATTTTCCCTTCCTTTCCCCCATAGGTCTAAAAAGGAAGGTGGCGTATTTGTGGTAGCGCCATCTGGTGTCATCCAGGTACATTATGAGTACATATTACACCTCCACCGTTGGTGCTCATACTGAAACAGAAGGCGCAACCTTCTGCCTTAATTCCAGGTCGCTCTGCGACGAGATCTTGGATATCCAAGTATCATAAGCAACAGCAACATCAACATTATTAGCTGTTCAGGTGACGCATCGGAAAACACAAAGTCAATTGTTTCTTCTCTCTCTCTCTCTCTTGTTTCTTTTTTTTTTAGATTAACTTGGATTATTTTCACATTCTTCGCCCAAGATCGCAGGTTCGAACCTGGACCAAGTCGGTGGATTTTCAAGATGCAGAAAATCGTCTGCGCCCATGTCGCATGATTGTGCGGCACGTTAAAGATCCCTTGCGTATCCGTTTGGCTAGGATACTCTCGGCAAAATTAAATACCTAGTGCAATTCGCGTCAAATGAGAGCTCAGGTGCCGCCTTCTAGGGCAAACTGAGCGTCCAAAATCTCAGTGGCAATGGCATCCACCGACAGTGGTGCTACTTGAAAAAATTTATGCCGATCCGATTACCGGGGTACGCACTAGTTCTGCAAAGGTTAATGACCATACGCAGCCCAATTAGAAGGGAAAAAAAGAATTAAATCCATAAGATCTCCTTGGATACAGTGAGACATTTTCAAATTTTTTCCAGTTACAATAAAATACCAATTCTTTAATTTTCGGCACTTAAGATGCTTAGACATCCTCGATGAAATAACATTAATAATAAAAACAATAACAATAATTCATATTTAAAAAGTAATTTGAAATGAGAAATTTTTATATTTAAGTATAATAAAAAATCTCAAATTTGAGGTATTTCCCGGAAGGAATTAATCTGTCTCATGAAATTGTAAGAACACCTGGGAAAATGTCAAATGCTCTGTAATGAGGGATTAAAATTTAAGCTGTACGTGTGTGTCTGAAAAAAAAAACAAGAGGATAATAACCTGGTATTATTATATTGGAAATAGTTTGATAACAGAATTTTGGAAATGTATATCATTTGTAGAACTAAGGTAAATACAGGGATTAATATTTTTAACGAAAATGATGTTTGCCAATGGGCATATGGTTCTTTAAGATGGATATGGTACACCATTTGTGTATGCAGGATGATAATATTTATTAATAATGTCTGCTAGGCATACGGGCTTTATTCAAGTGCCGTAAGGAAAGTCATGATGCACAAAATGGAAAAAAAATTCAAAAATCAAATGTATCATCTGGGAAAAATGTGTCTGTAAGACATAGCTGAAACGACGAATTATTTCTCACTTATAAAAATATCGTTCTATAAACATAAATGAGAAGAGCATATTACGTGTAGAAGAGTCACAAGCATTCAGGCTAAATGACTAAAAACAAAATAAAAAATTCAAAACAAAAAAAGCATTATAAATAAATAAAAATAATAAGTTTCAGTTCATATTTGCTACTCTTGATTAGTTAACGAATGTTATTGTTTAGAATCTCTGCCTGCCTAAGTTGTTGTTTTCATAGTTGTTGTTGCTGTTTTCTTTCAGAAAATAGTTGAAAAAATATCAATTTTGAACAGTGTTTTAAATGCATTGAACTTTATAGAAGTTAGTGTGCATGCAACTATGTTTTTTTAAAATTAACAAAAATAAACTTTTTTTGGCGTTGAGTAGTTCTCTGAAATCACTGAATAAGTTACAAAAGAAGTTTAGTTCATTTCGTTCTTGTAATGTGTAGGATTTCTTCTTTAAATAAAATAAAAAAAATACGTTTATTTTATTTTCTTATTCATGGTCAGAAACATGGTGTTTAAAAAAAGTCAAATTTAATAACATACATCCGCTTCAGAATTTTAATCATGACACAAAATATCACGAAATCACGACATGAAACAATTGTATTCCGTCTGAAGTAACTGAACAATAATAGTACAACATTATTTCAAATGCTTGTAATTTCCGGGAAAAAAGCTGAGTCACTTGCGTGTTTGAAAATTCGACTTTTAGAACGTTCGGAGATCTGGAAATTTTTAGCCAAAAAGAAAAAGTAATAACATGTCCTCAACTGTGTTACTTTTTTTCGTATAAAAGGGTAATAAGTAGGGTCAGTTGGGGTAATTGTAAAAGCTTTTTTAATGTTTTAACTTTTGATCTTTCCCTACCTCTTGAATGAATTCAGAGATAAAACTGAGCATTGTAGCCACTACTGTACTTCTTGTGAGTAAATGTGTGCAAAAATTTTGACTTTATGACTATTTGTTAGCAAATGAGCTCGTGTTTACAATTACTCCAGAGATCTGGGGTAATTGTAAACACGAGCTCATTTGCAAACAGTGATTTATTTTCAAACAGTGATTTAATTGTAAACAGTGATTTATTTTCGAATAAGGTTGATGCAAATGGAAAATTGTTTCATACACAGTGTGCTTGAGGGCTTAAGAAGTTCCGGAGCAGAGCCTCTCAATCTGCGGCCAACAGGAAGTCTGTGGTCCGCTGAGTTATGTTATGAGTCGGCTGAGATCATTTAATAAGAAATATCTTGCAAAAAATAAAGTAATGCGACAAATGTATGCAAAATTTGTCCCGCAGTAGATCAGTCGGTTAAGCTTGGATCCCACAGAACATCGAAAGTGAAGCACAACTGGCCGGGGTCAACGCTTGGGAGGGTGGCCACCTCCCGCGACTGATTATTCTGAGACCGAGTGCGTTAAGGGAGCTGTGCACGTAAAATACATCGCCGATTCAAATGCAAACCAAGTTAGAAATAATTTCCACTGAGGGACCAACCTAGGTGACGATGTCTCATCTGGGAGCTGGTTCAAAATCATTAAGACCTCTGAGCCAAGTGTACTTCATTTTAGCGGAGCTCATTAATAATCAGTAGGAGTTTACTTAATTCATGGTCTCCTTGTAAGGGGGGCCTGAATTTCCCCGTGGCATTAGCAACAACAACAACAGTTATGTAAAATAGACACAAAAGTGTAATTTGCATCAAAATATAATACTTATTGTCCCCCAGAATATTGGAAATAGGATAAAGTTAAGTGTTTACAATTACCCCAGAGTACGAAATATATGGGGCAATTGTAAACACCTGACTCGCACATGAAAAATAACAGGGAGGATGAAATTCATGACTAAATACTTTTAGCAACATTCCATATGACAAATAAAAATGGTTGAAACCGCTTACATCGCTTTTGCAGGTGAGCAGGAGACGAAAATGTAGGATCATTAAATTTTGTTAAACAACTTTTTTCACTGTGTCATTTTCAAACAATGGTGACGCCTTCACAAATGTTTCGAAACTTACAAAACTCTTTCAGTGTCTTTCCGATGTTGCCAATTCATCACACACCAGCAGTTAAGTTTTCAAAATCACCACAAGTGTTATTATGAAGCTTGTTTACAATTACCCCAACTGACCCTATATCTTCTCCAACTAATGTTAAAAAACTTCGGTGAGATGTAATATTAACAGCCATGCATTTCTTCAATTTTATCAAATATGTTTCTCATTTAAGATACTACAAACAAACTACTAAACCATAGTAACTTCTCAGTTTTCAATGCTACATAACAAAAAAATGCGTGTGAATGTTATATATATATTTGTTTGATAAGTTACAACGGAATTACATGATATAAATTTTATTTTTGTCTAAGATGTACTGTGTTAAACTGCTGAATAACTTTTATTAATCAAAACCACCTCTTCTTTCCTAGATTTTAAATACCAGCATATTTGAAACTCCTTCTGACTTTTAAAAAATGCACATTGGGAAATGCTTTTTTTTCCAAAACTCAAAGATATTTATGTCATTATTATTATTATTATTAAGTAATTTTAGAAAAAAAATGCTGAAAAGTAAGAAATGAAGAAAGTGATTTGTTAAGTTAAAATAGGATGAATTGACAAAGTAAAAAAAAAAAGAACATTCCTAATTTCCGTTTTACTACGCAAAGTTTTAGTAATTACTGCTGAAATCCTAAATAGTACTTCAGACACACACAAATCCGGACCAGGAAACAAATTCACACAAGAAAAAAAATGTGTCTTAACCTAATACATTCAAGCGAACATAATTGAAAATATTTTTCTCTTTGAATCCAATCACGTCTCTTCGAATGGCTTTTTTAAATGCATCGAGTGACGGAGTATTGCAGATACTATGACATGAAAAAATATAATTTTTTCTTACTTTTACATTGTTTTAGGACATGAAACGATGATATCTTTAATGAACGTGTTTTAAGCACAATTGAAGAATACTATGTAATCAAAGAGACATTCTAACATTCGTTTTAAAACATAGGTTATTTGTTTTGAACGCTTTACCGTTATTTGAAATCCCGAGCCCATTTATATTCAAGTTCACTCTACCGAGCATAGAGGGGGTCACAGAATCTGATTCTGGTAAATATTAGTTCAAAGAGGCGTAAAGTAAGGGAGAAATCTTTTTTATAACTTCAGAGTAGTGCTTCGGAAGCGAGGAAAATTTGTCGCCGTAGAAAACAAGATTTCTCGCTCTTTTGAAAAAGATTTTCCTAGCACGTTTCAGAGACCTTACCTTTTGGTAGTGTTATGTTGTTTAATATTTTACGGATGGTTTTTCTGTTTTGTGAACAAGTGCGTGAATTTCGATTTGAAATCTATTCTGTGGGCTTGGATATTGCATCTTTCTTTGAAGTGACAAAATAATTGTAAATGGTAATTACAATTGCTTAAAAATGTTATGTTTCGGAAGACGGCGACGTTTGCATTTTAACAATTCCAATAAAGCGAAATAAATATGAGAGAAATCAGAAACACATTATAATCATTCGTGCCTCTAAATAATAACTGGAACTATCTTTATAAATAACTTTACCAATAACTAAAATTTTAGTAAAATATCATTGTTTAATATATTTAATTGTTTTCAGTACATATTTCAAAATTAATAGCAGTCTGACTGAAATAACCACGTATCGTAGTATAGTTTTTCTACTTCTCTGGTATTATCTTTGGAAGCGATTTGTAGTATACATAAAAATTTAAAACTTTTTTTCTAAAAGTTGTCCAATAAATAGTTACAGGAATACTCTACAGGAATAAATAGTTACAGGAAACTCTAATTTCGGAGTTTTTTAAGGATTTATTATTACGGCAACGAGCTAAACTAGTGTCATTATTCTAAAACATAATTGGTCATTATCGATCAGTCGTTCGTGGAATAATTTGTAGCAAGCGTGATGAAAGTTATTGGACGACATTACACAGTTGCTTCTTTAGTCCACAGTCAAAATTGTCGTGTTTGTGTTTAAAAATAATAATTTTACTAAACAATAATTTAAAATTATATTTGTTTAAGGATTTTAAATTTTAAATTTTAAATCCTTTTGCCAACAAACGAAAAGTTTCAAAGGTAAACTGCAACACATAGTTGACACACTCTAAAGAATTGTAGTTCAACCTTTCACCAAAAAAATTTAAAAAATGGTGAAATTTAGCTGCAACCAACATTTGGTACTAAAATTGAACTATTATAATGGTTTCTAGTTTCACATTAATGGTGAAACTAGGTGACCACACAACACCAGTATAATGGCTAAACATAGTACCAAAAGTTGGTTGTAGCTAAATTTTTCCATTTTTTTAATAAAAGGTTGAACTTGAATTGTTTACAGTATATATTAAGTCGATATTAATGACAGTTAAATTGGCCAACCCTATTCTAGAAGAATTAGCAAAAACTAGAACTATTTTGAAGGAAATGGATTAATAGTCACCTGAATTACCTTTTAATTAAATATAGCGAAAAGATGGAGGTTGACATGGAACTGCAAAGTAAATAATTATTCAAGATTTGACGTTATTCAAAATTCATGTTTTAATACAAATAGAAAGGATATGTTTGGGATTTCTAAGGGTTAAAAAGATTTTTGATCGCAAAATTGCGTTCATGAACGTAATATGAATAGATGTACAAAGGAAGCTAATAGTGAAAATAGGTTTTACATAAAGTGCAAACATATAAATAAGAATGAATAAAAGAGAAATTCCCACTCATTAAAAGCAAAGAAATAATCAAAAAGTTATGCAAGCTCGAATTGCTCATCTTTATTAATATACTCTAAAATTCATAGAGATAGTAATAATAGACCCCGTTTGATTCTTTTGTTTCATTCTTCTATGAACATGTAATTGCGTTGTCAGTCTCTTCAATGAAAGAATAATGTTTTATTTTCCTTATTTCTTTCTTTATCTGCATTATTAAGTCTATATGCCTCACTTTTACCTCATTATCTGCAAAATAATTAAGCTTAGGAGGGACGGATTTCAATTATTTTGAAATCTGAACGCAGATGCAATTTTTCTGCATACATTTTGTTCTTGTAATTTTAAGTAAACGTAATGTCTGATTCGGATTACTGTCATGTAATTTCTAAATATTTCTTCTGAAGAACTTATTTCGTATCTTATTAATAAGTGAATTAAATTGCAAAATTCTTACAAAAGTTGGGTGATTATGAAGCAATCAGAACTTCTGTTTCATTAATAATCTTAGAAAAAGAAAATTTGTCTTGCTGGATTTGATTAACTTGCTCTATCTCCTTACATTAACTTTGAGAAAAAATGATGAAATTTATAAATTCAAGCACAAACATCAGAGAAGATTAAAGAAGCAGTTACTTCCACAAATGCAGAAAAAAAGTGTTCGACATTTTTTTTTGTTGTATTTTTTTCCTTAATGCAAGCAAGATGACCCTTTAGAAGGTAAAGGAAATAATCTAATACCAAATTCAACAACTTTAAGCTACTAAAGTAAACCTTTCTGGCATTAATGATTAGGCTCTAGAAAGTACTTTCCCATTACATCTTTTTGAAAAAAGTGGGACTGGGAAGGGAGCAAAAACAAATTAATTTTTTATTAACAATCCAAATGACCAACTTATTTTTTAAATCGAAATATATATATAGTAGAAAAAGAGAAAATATCTTTACGCTAGGGCTGGTAAACTGAGTGGTGATAACTGATAACGGAAAACTGAGTGCACCAATGATTGTTACATCAATAAGTTTTAACTTCACCAAACGCTTTTTAACATTTTTACCTATATAGAAGTTTTGTTGGAATGAGAATATTCAGAAAGAAAAACATACTGAAATCTGTATTTATAAAATTAAATAAGATAATTTAAGTCACCCTGACTAGACCAACGTAGAGATCGTTTTTATAAACATATATCCTTGAAATTGACATATATGTTAGGGGAACCGCAAGGGGAAAAGTTCATGTTATGACAACATTTGTTTAAAGTACGTGCCATTTGTGTCAACCGCCTGTCCGTGCTATAGCAAGTTCAACAGTAGCACAAAGGGCTTCTTGCTTCTTCCATTGATTGCAATTCTGATCACCACATTGCTGTAATTTACAGACAAACCCTTCTTGCTTCTGTTGAACACGCTATGTCACGTTTAGGGCATGTGATTAACATAAGTAGCTAAATGTGAAGACAATTTATGAATAACGTAAAGCTTTCACTTACGACTTTCTTGTTGTGTATAAAACACTTTTTTGCACTGATGATGGTGTTGTGCAACAGGAAATAGTTATTTGCAGTATTTTCTTTAAAATATTGTGTTTAAAATGTTGTAATTGTATACGTATCAATGTAATTTAACGCTAAAATTTGAAAAAGGTAATGTTTCTGAGCTTGATTCAATAGAACATTAAAAATGAAAATTATTGAATAACATTTATGGTTCCAACTGAATTAGTGCAAAATAACAAAATTTAGAATCCTTTATTATACGTATTAAAAACTAAGACCGATGGAGCTGCAAATAGCTTGAGAGAACAATAGCACAGACTTTTCCTTGGGGTGGGGGATGGCAGGAATTGTGTCATTTACCCGAAAAGGAAAATATCTGTGTGAAAAGAATATAACATATTTTTAGTCACCTTTGCTACAACTATTTCCTTAGAAATCCGACACTTCTTTTCGTATGTTTTTAGATACTTTGCTAAACAAAATTCCTTAAAATTGTATCTCCCTACAATTTCTACTAATGGTTACCTTTTATACATTTATCTATGTATAGCAATGCCATTTTTATCAATAAATTTCTAGGATTTAGAAGTTATAGCTGATTTTTATCAGTTTACACCATTACTGTGGAATATTAATGAAATACATTGATGAACATGACATTATGCGATATAAAAATTTTATTTTCGTGCCATTGCCTTCCTTACTTTTGGCATTACTTTCATTAGTGCAACATAAACAAATAAGGATTATAACATTACAGTAAACAATATATTTATATGTATAGAGTACAATATTATATTAATTATTTTAGATTTTATATGTTCGTAATTTGTATTATTAGTTGGCATGTCAGGACATTTTTTTATGCCGCCGTTTCATAAGAAAAATATTTTTTTAAATCAAATTATTTTTTCACAACATAAATAAAGGAATACCTTATTAAAAAATGAATTGCTAGAGGTATCAAGAACAGTTACATAAATACCCATTTTTATTATTGATAAGAATTAAAGTTATTTTAAATGTGCATTTAAGGAAGTTTCTTATGAAAAATAAATACTCACTCATTAATAAGCAATATTTAAGCTTATTAACGAAAATAAAAAAGTCTCGTGAGGGACAGGATGAAAGCATCTACGAAGATATAACTTATATTTTTATTTGTTGTGACTCTCTTACGCATAAGTTATTTTCAGAAAGATTACACAACAGACAAAACTCTCACTGATTCTCAAGAAATGCTTAATTCATAAAAATATTTCCCATCCCTTAAATATCACTTTTTTAGTAATGTCCTGGCTTTTGTACACATTTTTAGAAGTTCCGTTTCAGATAAAGTTTTTCCTGTTATTCAGGTTGCTATAAATAGCAGCGTCACATTTTCTACATTTTCCGTCCTTCCTACAACATAAGACAGTTCTGGTCTAGACAAAAATAAACTTCACTCCTAGGAATAAGATAAGCAAATATAAAATGTAATTTATCCCTAAAGCACTGTCCAGTGAACATGATTCTTTTGAAGTTAAAACAGCTGTTTCGAATGTGCTCTTCGTTGAAAGATTCAGTAAAAATATTTTTCTTTTTAAATAACCTCGTAAACTTCAAAACATGTATCAAATGGGATTTCCTAGAAGTTTATATCCAGAGCTTTATGTTTTGGGTATAGCACTAACAGTTTGGAATTAAATATGGGGATTGAAACTCCTTTCGATAGCATTTATAATCAAAGGAAAAAAAAATATGGTCTATTTGTTACATTGTCGCATCCTTCAAGATTAAATAGTTGTTGAACAAAATTATGAAAATCACGCTGTTTCGAAATCTAATATCGTTATCGATAAACTGACATATTGTTAAAAAAAAAAAAAGATTTTTTTTCTTCTTTGCTGGAAAAGTGACATCGAAGCTGTATTACATAATTCTTTGTGTAAACATTACTTCTACAGACACTTGTTAAAGTAACTCATTGAAATTAAAGGAAAAAGAAATCTAAGTGGCAATGCAAATCTAATTAGTTATGTACCGGAAAAAGTTACTTTACTAATGAGACAAAATCTGAGAAAACAACCCAATAGTAATCAACATAATATTAATTCATTAAGCATTTCGAAGCTTTATTACACTAACTGGAGCAGTGACAAATGCATGGCGAGTGTCTAAAATACAAGATTTCAAGAGAGCTTCAATGATCCCAATTCAGTACGGATCAGACCACTCTAAAGGCGCGCAAATTCAAATAATTGGATATAATCAGTATTTACATATATAATGGGAATTACTGGATCGACTGTACCGCCATCGGGTGAGAAAGTGAAGCAAGTGGGGAGATGGTCCTGAGTGGATGTGGGTTGCACCGAGTGTGCCCTAACTTTTTGAAATCATCGAAACCTACCCTGTTACCACGAGGCCTTAGGGCTGCCCTCCCCCGGGCACATGTAAGTGAAGTCCGACGAATGCTCGTTACCGGTACGAGATAGTTAGGCTGGGCTCGAGCCCAGCAAACCTAACTCTTGTTGTGTTCACTTGGCCCTCCTTGATACCCCTATGCTTAAAGAGTATCATTAGAGGGTTGCGATTCCCTGGAACGGGTTGGAGTGGTGTAAATGTGGATAATTACTTGTAAATATATTGTAAATACTTTGTAAATATATTTAATTTGGATCTTACAACTGTGTGTGGTATTGGAAATTTGAAATACTCGTCAAGAATATGGAAATCCCCCTAGATGCCGATAATAACCTCACATATATATATATTATATATATATATTCCAGTGCCCACATTCTTTTTAGCCCTTCAGAAATTTTGGTTCTTATCCCAGATTCCTTCCCACCTCATTATTATTTCTATAATTTTAACAATTTTATTATTTTCTCCAAATAGTTAGTTTAGGATATTTGGGAATTTTATTGATTAGGTTTTCGATAACGGAAATCCTTTTCTCTCTATTTTGTGACTTTTTCATCTTGACCAGTTTTGAATAATATTTTCAAATATAATATTACTTATTATTGAATCGGATTTCTTAAACTCAAACGAAGGAGATTAATGTTTTAAAGATAATTTGTATCCCTCAGAAACAAGTTATTCGGTTAATTAATGATTTACTATTGTTTGGCTTTTTGTTCTTAATGGATGATGGTGATGATTTAAAAGAAATGTTCATAATATTTTTCCATAAACAATTTACAGAATTCGAATACAAAATGTGTATTTATTTTGTTTGAACAATCTACAGTGATTGGAGATTCCATTAAGGCTAAACTTCGTTAAATTTGAATTATACGAAAATACGCATGTAATTTTTTGTGAATAAAAATGGAAGCTCCACGGATTAGAGTCCCTGTGTGTACGTAAATCAAAAGATGGAACATTCATGTAAAAATATTTAAACTTTTTTTCCCCAAGAAAACAATTTTCTTTAATTTAAAAATATTTTTCGAGTTAATGGAAACGCAAATCCATGTCATTCAAAATAAAGGCTAACTTACATGAACATTCTTTCCCGTTTAATATTGAGGAAAATATTCTTCCGGAACTTATTGAAAAATAATTCAAAAACTCTTACAGAGAAAGCTCTTTATTCTGGCAAATTTAAGCAAAAAGTATAATTCAAATTGCGGGAATAAACAAAATTAAGTCCACAAGTGGATAGAAAAAAGATAAACGAAAAGTGAAATAAGCAAAGAAATGGTTTAAAATATTTTTTAATAAAAAAAAGCTTCAAAAACTGAAAACTTATAAGTATGTACTTTAAACAATTATTGGATTCTACTCATAATTATGAATTGCAAATATATAAGAAAATGCACCTTAACACTTTCATATCTCAGAAAGTTTTAAATGTTATATTTTAAATCTTTCAATGAATCGATAAGTTATTATATGCAAAAGTTAAACTCGTGATTAATATTGAAAGGCTTGTAAAACATTAGTGCATAATTTTTTGCCAACTCATTATTCAAAACTATGAGTTGGAATTCTCGAGAGAACAAAACATATGGTTTTTCTTATATTGATAAAAAGTTTTTAAAAAAACCTTAAAAACCGTAGGAAACAAAAAAAAAAAAAGCTGTGGAATTTATATTATGTAGTTTTCTAACGGGTCACACATTATGTTTTGCATTCAGATTACGAATACTTACGTGAAAGTTCACGTAATTGCCTTAAAACTTGCAAAACTAAACGAACTTGGATCTCGTTGTAGATACAGTTGAAATACAACAATAATAAAAATATTTCTGTAAACACGAAACGAAATGAGATGCATACAGTATTTGAGAAATAGTCTTCCATTCAAAGTTTAAGGGTTTTCTCTACTGATTTCCTTACAACCTTCTCCAAGCAAAGTTATGCAGAATTTTGGATACGTACTTTGGAAAAGTGCTGATCAAAAATCTAAAAATCGAGGGAAATGGTAAAGCCTTAAAGCACTGCTTATGCATACTAATCAAAGTATTAAGGCGAAGAAAATAAGGTTTTTCAACTACGTACTCTAAACGCGCAAAATATAATTATAATACTAATAATAATAATATTAAATAAAAATCCAATTCATGAGAGTGGCACTTTTCGTAATATGTTTCAGAAACGAAAATAGGCAACATTTTCAATTAGTTCTAAGAAACTCAATCTAATAAATAATCTTACAAAAACGCAACTGATTCTGAAGAGTTAAAATATTTAGCTAATTTGAGAATGGATATATTATAAATATGAAAATATCATGGCATAAAAAGACATATAAATTTAATTTAATATCTATGTCACATGTTTATAAAATACTAGACCAGATTATCGCGCTTCTATATCGTCTACAAGAGGTTTTAGCAGCCTATAACCCACCGGCTGACGACTGACTGATTTGTATTTTCAAGTAGTCCAGTTGAGCTCCGAAAATCAAGTATAACGTAAAAGAAAATTATAAAACCTAAATATGGAACAAACACTTGCAGATTATGTTTATAAAATACTAAACCATGTTTTTGCTCTTCTCTATCGTCTACAAGAGGGTTCAGCACCTGTATCCCTCCGTCTTACGATCGACCCCATTTCGTACTTTATAGTTCAGTTGAGCTTCGAAAATAATGTATAACGTAAATTATAGAACCTAAATCAGGAATCAACACTTGAAGATTGCATAAAAAACAAACTGAAAATAGAACATAACTAATATTTTTGTTTCACAACAAAATTGGCAAACATGCATTTTCATTTTAAAAATACAAATTTTGAAAATAAAACATTCACTCAAAAAAAGCATACAAACGCAGAAAAAGCAAAATGTAGAATTGAAATGTAGTAACTTGAAATTGTAATTTATCAAAAAGAATTAATGAATGAATGAAATCCTTTGGGGTTCTGCCTTTTACATAGGATAAATAAAACACTTTGAATTTCCAGAATTCGCAATTGATTAAGCTGAATTGTTTATTTCATTTATATCCATATTTTTTTACATTTCTTAGAAGCATACAATGAATCAAAGTGAAAGTAAAATGCTGGTCTAGAAGTTTAACCTACGAAACACGATTTGAAAATACAAAAAGTAGTGCATAACATTACCGAAGCGTGTGCACTGTGCAACTGTACCCTGCAACGCGGATCAGAAGAGCTACATAGAACAATTTTATCAGTATCCCTGGTTACTTACTAATTATCAGTATTAAATATTTTAAAAGCAAACAAACCAGCTTTTGCAAAAAGCAAAACAGGCATAAGTAGTTTTTTGACTAAATAAACCGTTAAGATAATAAAATCGAATATTTTTGAGACATAATCAAAGATAGTTATAAATAAATAGATTAAAATGAGTGTGAAAAACATTTAATCCTTTAATTACTTTCGTGATTGCCATTTTATCAAATGCGATGTGGCTAGACTGCATTATATTTAAGCAAAAACATTTTACGACATTTGTATATTACCACGCATTATTGTTATCGTACTGAAAAGCTGTAACTATCAGTATGCATTTGTTGTTGTTATTATTCTGTATTTATTTATTTATACGTGGCTAGTAGACAGTTTTACTGAAACTTTATAATTTATTCGTAAATTTGTCAAATCCTTTAACTCATGTCAGTAAAATCATAGAGGGAAAATCAGTTCTTTTTTTAAATGTTTCAGTACTTACATACATTGTAAATTGTTTTTGAGAATGATTGTTTAAAACAGGTTACCGTTTTTCCTATTTCAATTATTTTTGAAGTTCCGCTTCAAATTTAGACTCGTTCCACACATTTTAATTAGCAACGTAATTCTCGACTGAGGTTTTTCTCGAAAACTGTTAAAAACATGAATGTCGCCATTTTGGAATTGCCGAGAAGAAAAAAAATATATGCCTTCGAATATTAAAACATTAACTTAGTCCTAAAAGGAAGATTGTTTCTTTTTCTGCACAAGATAAGAGTTCTTAAAAATTACTTAACTTAAAAAAATAACAATACTGAAGTTTTTGTATCTTAAATACGGCAAATTGAATTTGAAACCATTTAAAGTAAACAATGTTGTGAATGTATTTGAATAGTTTTCTGTTTTTAATTACCATATTAAGTATACTTTAAAGTTACTATCCCCGCGTGAGTAAAGAAAACCATTTTTTTAAGATCAGTTTTTGTTATTATTTGATACAATAATCATAAACGAATAATGCAGTTATCGTAATAATTATCAATATCATGCATTAAATTTATAAACACAAGAAATATTTTACCAACGAATTCAAAGAATCAACACATAAACCTACATTCTAAATTGCTAAAAATTTCCGTAAGAAAATAGTAAAATAACCATTTATTTCATTGTTATTTTACCATGTTTAAGTACAACAGCTGAGTAACCATTAAAAAGATGGTACTGATTCCAAAAAAAAAATCGTTTATTCTCTGTTTATCCTAAAAAAGGTTTAACTAACCGTAATTTTCAAGCGCTCAATAAGAATCGGGCGTCTATCTTGGTTGCGAAACCTTACCGGTCGTACGCTGTTTCAAAATAGGAATACGGATTTATCAGTTAAAATCTGCATGTGTATATTCAAAAAGAAGAAAAAAAAGTAGCTTAAGCAGTGGTTACTAAATAGAAACACATACACACATAAATCAAAAATTGGAGACATCGGGTTCCCGAACTGTTTGCGAATGAGCGAACTCATAATTTGAGCTGCTGAAGCTTGTTTGTATTTTAATTTTTGCAGCAAATGAAATTATTTTCGTCAATATACAGTAAATTTAGACTAAAAATGACTGTAGATCCAATAAAAAACTGAAATCTTACTAACATTATTTGGAAAAATTATTTTGGTAATAATAATAATAATAATAATAATAATAATAATAATAATAATAATAATAAAACAATTTAAGTAACAACGTCATTACCCGCTTTCCTTTCCCTAAAAAAGTATAACATAATTTGTTCAGTAATGAAAAATATCTGAATAGTAGTAGAATAAGCAAAATAAATGACATGATTTTAAATCCGGCATTAATGAAAAAATAATGTAATAAACTACATAAAATTGTCATTTCATAGGCTTTTATAGTGTATTTTGATGCTTAAATATGCATTAAGATAATATAATTATAATACACTACGCAAATGTAATTATTTACATGACATAAGTTAATTATTGGACGCGGGATTTTTATTGCATTATTAAAAAAAATATATATGTAATTGCTTAATCAGTGTATGATTTCGCATTTAAGAAAAGACATGTGTAAAATTTTCTTTGAGATGAGTTGTAAAAAACTTGTTCTTTGAGATGAGTTGGTCATTAGTCCATTGATATATCTTATCCATGCCTTACCACTCTACTAACAAAATTAACGTACTGTATTGAACAGCTCAGAACATTCTCAAAACTGTACTATACAACCTAAATACTAAACGGTGATATCTTTAAATTATTTTGTAGCACACTATGTAAACTAATAAATGAATATATATATTTTTTTTTTTTTCTAATTTAGTATTTTGGCAAAATTCGGAATTTTTGACTTTTTCATACGCTATTACTCCATATCGATAAAAATCTAACATTAAATTTCAGTAGTTTTTTAAACTCTTAGCATTCAAACAAAAGATATTTCAAGCATACCTCTAATCCAGTCATCAAGATTGCCATCTTAAACATATACTTGATTTGAATTTAAACTTAAACTTGTTTTACATGGCTTCCGAAACTTGAAAATAGTCACATTTTGATGTAATTACTTAGTTACACATACACTGGATTATGAGGCAACATTTTTTAATACTTTAATACAGCGATGCTTAAATATTTTTCATCAATCTATAGCAAAATATGCACAATCAGAACGTTCAGTATCATAACTACTACATATTTCGTTGTCAAAGTTCTGAGCAATGAAATTATGGAGGGTGGTTATAAAAAAACGTTACCCTATTTAGACCTACGTCGAACTCGTTATGAAACATAGATATGTCATTGAAACTTGATATTTGTGTGTAGGAACCATAGAGATAAACATGTGATGATAAATTACTAGTTTAAATTATTACCACCAAGAAAGATAGGGGTGGTCATAATTGAAAAAAAGACCCTATAAAAGTAATAATAATTGTAATATTACAAAATACTCAATAAAGGTTCATTTTCGTAATGAAACAACTATAGTTCACCCAACTGAATTTATTAAGGCCCTCAATTATGGTCAAAAGTTGGCCTCATCTTTGTAACGTCTGGTAAGGTATTTCAGTCTCTTCAGCAGCTGCATAGATGGTCTTAAAGCAAATTTATGTACCAAATTATTTTAGGATACATAATAACAGGTATTATTAGGTTTTAATCCCTTAATATTATAGGCTGTATGTCTGCCTTTTAATTTAATGCATATAATAAAACAAATTTGAAATTCAAAATTTTCCGTGAAAAAATTTAAAATAGCTTTTAACTAATGACTAAATTATTGAAATTACATATTAAGGAAACAATGCTAGTAAGAGAGTTCTGAGATAGTTACAGCTTATTAAAAATCACAATGGGAGAAAAATGCGTATTTTAACCTAGCTATTTTTAATTCTCTCTCTCTTTACTGCATTATTCTTGTTCAAAGTACAACTAGTTCTAAACATTTGCAGCGTAATGATATTTATAATAAGTCCATTTAGAAATGAATTAATCTATTGGGATAACTTGAAAATTGTTTTAGGTGCTTCTAAAAATTTGTTAATACTAGACACATCATTGTAAGAAGACTATCGTATAGTAATTTCAATCTCTATCTCTAAAGGACCGTTCATAAATGTCACGCTTCTTTCAAACATATTTGACCCCCCTCCCACCTTTGCCACATGTCACGCTATGTTGCATAAGCAGGATATCACACTTCTTGTTACCCCCTCCCCTTGTTACACTTAATGACAATCTCACGAACCCCACCCCCTCCCCCCACGAAGGACATCATTTATGAATAATCCCTATTGCATTTGAGCTCAGTTGTGTTTAATCCTTTTTACTAAAAGTAAATTTGAAAGTTATTTTTTAAGAAATAATACAGTGTTAGTGACATTAATGTTTAACTAACATCTGCCTCATGGCTTAGTTTCAAACAAAATAAGTGCGGAGCCCTGTAGTCTTCAAAATTTACCTTCATGCGTATTAAGCCTGAATTCCCTCTGATAGTTAAAAGTTCGCATAAAATTGAAAATAAATATGGAAGCTGAGTTTCCATGAGTTTTATGTAAGTTAAGTCCGAGTCTACTTCATAAATTAACCTAAAGTAATTTTAGAGCATCGATGCATGTTAAGTCTAATACTATGACCACTTTACCCCATCTTACTTAAACTACTGTTAATTAATATAAAAACTAAATCTAGCTTCATGGTTAGTGAGGAAGTATTTTTGAGATCTGTGCAAAGCTTCCTGAACCGTCAATTAGAGGCAAATTCTTTCAAACAAAATGTCAGAGAGAAGTTAAAAGAGCTGTTTCAATTTCAAAGTGTTGTATAAACAAGCAAATTGACTGTTTTCTTCACCTAAAAAGCTGGTATCAAGAAAATTTTGAATGTAAAATTTAATTCCCAATTATTAAAATCTAAAATAAAAAATTTACACCAATTCCTTTATTTATTTCAAAGCTATAGCCTTTTCTTTGCCGTATGACCACTTTACCCCACCTGACCCTACTGTAATAAAAGAAAACGTTCGCTTCTTCGTGTTACATTATTTTTGTGTGCTCTCTTCTCAAATGGTGGTACACATTTTAGGATTATTTTTAGAACTGTACATCAGATTTTTATTCAATTTGGTTTGGCCAGAACGTCTGTTTTTAATAAATAATGAAAAAAGCTAAAATATGCAATTGGTTTAATTAAAATACGTCGAAAAGAGTTCACAAAAACCTAAAGCATTACAAAATACGGAAAAAAGAAGTATTCAAAATTGTAAATCTGCGAGCATACCTGTTTTAATGCCATTACGTTAGAAAATCTTATTTACGGATTTCCCCAGATATAAGAATATAAAAATGTAAATCCTGACTGCATAATTACATTTCTTTATGAATTTTACTAGCTCAAAATTCACGAATAACTATGACTTTCATGTCCGTAATTATTTCACGCGATTGCTGCTGAAAGAAGTGCACCTCATTAAGACGTTATAAGTGTTAGTCTTGATTATTTTAAAAGTTAAAAAACCATTTTCAGAGTTTTTTTAAAACGGATCTTTTATGTAAGTAATAAATTTTTCAAACTTTTATCGCTCAGCGTGAATTGAATTTAATTATAAAGCCAATTACTGAACTTTTGGCTTTAAAACGTATATGTTCTCTAAATATTTTCCGAGAGCAGCGATACAAAATTTAATATATCATTTTTACGACACTTATAAAATACTAGTAGTAACATTTGTATTATCCTTATCGACTGACTGTAAAATCATATTTACTTATTATTAATAAAGTTGATTTAATAATGAATCTAGTTTTGAAAGCTTTCATCGAGATTTTAGATTTATAAAATCTAATTGCAATTTTGGGAAATCAATCAGATTCAAAAATAAAAATTGATACAAAATGTACTGACGGTTATAATGGTGTAAGGTTTCCATTTGTGTTGCCGTTTGCTCACGTAATGTGTTAAGTTCATATATATGAATGTATTTATGGTCGTATTAATTGCTTAATAAATTATTGTTGTTAATTAAGTGACGTATTAATTGTTGTTAATTAAGTGTGCACACTTTACACGTCATCGTGTCTATCACGATGACTTTGTTGTCTTATTTTGGTAAAACTGAAACAACAAAAGACACATTGGAATAATCTTTTTGAAGAACGGATCCTATCAGAGGTTCTTGGCAGTCTGAACTTGGCTGTCTTTGTTTTTGACCTAAATTAATATACTATTGCAATGTTGGAGCATATAGATTTGTGCAAGTATCTACCGTAAGCAAGGTATGATTTCCATCTTCTGCGCTTAGTTAGTGAGGATCGTAATTTATCAATTAAAAACAGCGAAATTATACACTACTTTGTTTGACATTATAAAAAACTGATCTGTAACGTCAATATAATTAGTATTATTTTTCCCTGTCTAATTACATAGTGATTCGATATCTGCATTTTTACATCTATTTAAGCCCTATAAGGATTCAAGAGTACGCGTTCAAGCACATTTCTCATCATTAAAGCATTTTGTTTTAATTCTGTCACTGTTATCGATTTTTAAGCAAAGGCAATGTCTTAAATAACATCCAAATTCATATTTCTTCAAAGTGCGAGCAAAAATTGACAACTTGCCAAATTTATTTAAACTTGAGGATATTTTACAGTAATTTACTTATTTATTATTATTAATATTATCTTAATTTCAAACTGTTCAACATTTGAGATTTTAGTGAAAATTTTCTGGTTCGCTCCTGGACAATCTTGAACCTACTCTACTACAATACGCTTTTAAATTCCAATTTGATCCTGTAGAAAGATAAAAGTAATTACTAAATTTTTGACATTTATATGTGCATTATCTTCTCAAGCTGTGAAACATAGCATATTTAGTGAATTAAGCTGTTCAATAATCTACACACGGCACTTTCAAAGTCCCGTGCTTTCAACCCTATCCCTCCCTTTTTTTATAATAGACCAGCTGGAAAAAAATACTAATGAGTTTATAACTTTGTGTCTTTACTTTTTGGAGACATTAATACGTTATCTTTCACAAAACTAGTAATCTACCTTGCTGTAAGATTCCTCTTTAAATGTATTCTTTTACCTGCACGACAGTTGTGACATTTTTCGAAATTTATGTGTACATCTAAAGATATTTAAAGATTCCTTGTATTACCATGTCTTTTCTTTCACAAAAGAAATGTTTTTTCTTATGTCACAAGAAGGAAACCGAAGCACGCAAATACATTATTTATTATTCCGTGCTCATAGCAATAACCTTTTCGAAAGAAATTAGTTGAAGTAAATTTTGTTTTATATTTTGATTCGAAGTCAAATGCAATTATTTTCTTGCCAAATTTCCAAAACATCTACATGAATACAAAGTAAATTTTTGGGGCCATATCAAATTGCTATGTCTACCTTAGTTTTTCTTCGTTTACAATACACTGATAGAGTAGCTTAAAAAGGTCTGCACGTTTTACTTTTTAAATTATTTTTTTACCATACAAAACAGCTATCTTGTTACGTTTGTGTCAGTTTGTCATGCAAAATGTTACGTGCAACTCCTAATCAAGAACTAATGTAATGTGAGTGTCAGTATAAAAAGTAAACTTCACAATTTGGACTAGAATCAATTTGGTAGAAATACATTCTTTTATTACAGCCACAAATGTTCTTTTTTTTTTTTTTTACAATTTTGCTCGTCTTGTATTAAAATATTATTTACGTATTATATCCCGCAAAATTAGACCTTATCCGTAAGAGTATGCAATTATGCTACACAAAACTCTCCTTTTATCAATTTCAATAAAAACAGCACCATTCTGAAAATAACTATACTTGTAGCATATTAAAAACATTTACTTACTTCTTATTACTGTTCAAAACAAAAAATGATATACATTATTAATAAAACCCCTTAACATGTACTAAAACTAAAATTATAGGGATGCAACAAAAACTATAAAAATAGCAAAGTACTATATAAATTAGCAAAATTATTACAACTCCAATGTTTAACAACAAAGTAAACCTAATAGTTTACTTTTTGATGCATGTATTTTACTTCAAATAGGAAAAATCACCCCAAAGCTGCAGTTTTGTAATACATAGAAATAAACATAGCTAGCAATTTCGCCTATTTTACTAATGCAATTAACATTTGCAAAAATGAGACAAACACGCATTGCTAAAAGCTATAAAAATACCAAAATTATATAATATATATATTTTATAAAAAACAACAATCGTATATAAAGTGCAATATACCATGATTGTTCAAATACCAAACATGTTAGGGTTAGAATACATTTCAACTTCATGTCTTTCTTTAGGATTGCACAGAAAAATAACTAAAATAAATAAATTCAACAATTATTCTCTGCTATTCAAAAGGGTGGCTGTTATAAATCCCCGTATTACTAATTAATTAAATCTACATAAACTTATGCATTAAAATTAATTTCGAAGTGGTTTAAAGGCACGTAATTTATTCTGTTTTTTTTTTGACAAGATTTCTTAATTTTCTGGAGTGCAAGAACTGTAATATGTTTTCGTTAGTCAAACAACATTCGCAAAAGAAGATGCTCTGGGTGAGTCAGAAAAGCATTTATTTGCAGTGCTGAACGAACATCACAGCTATAACAGAGCTACCTCTCGTCACTGAGATAAGGATTCGGAGCTGGAATTGATTTCTGAAACTAGCCTTAGTGGAAAGGACATAGTTTAAAATCCCTTCGCAAATGCAAGCATTCCAGACATTAATTGTTTAAAATGTCATGAAGTCTTCAAAACATGTCGCACCCCTGCATCAGAAATGACACAAAAATTGCGAGTGGCTATCTTACAAAATAATATAATATTTTATGAAAACGCTAATAAGGGAAACGGAGCAAAAATATTATGAGTAATATTAATCGGTTATATTATGAAATACAAACTATTATTTTTAATTTATCGATTTGTGGTGCAGTAGACTGTATCAATGATTTTTGAGTTGTGTCACTTTTATTGCGGGAGTGCGATGTCTGCCGTACCAGAGCAAGGGATGGCTTTAACCTGGCGTAGCTCCTAGATAGGAAAGGCCTGCAAAAAGTTTAAAACGAAAGCCATTTTAAGACTATTACTATAGATCGAAATGGATCTTTTAAATTTAATATTTGTTAATTAAAAAACAAATATAGTTTTTTGGGCCGATTCTCTAATCGTCAAAATAATTCAGTTTTCATAGCTTGTATGCAATGGCTGTTAGCCTGAGATTTAATAAAAATTTTTCGGCCTGGAAAGGACGTTTATAAAACTCACGCATGCTTTTAAATATTTTGAAAATAGTAGTAATGGAAATGGCTTGATCTAACATGAATATAGATTGCATATTAACATCTATTTTGGTGTTGAATTATTTAATCCTTGTAATAATATACTATTACGTTAAAAAATGAAAATGATATTTGAAATATTATTTTAGAGCTTTCATTTCTTTTCAAATATGATAGTTTGTCTTACAATAAAATTCAGAAAAAAAAAATCAAATATTTTTATTCATAAAACATGAAATTTGTATCAAAAATTGTTTATTAGCGGACAAATTTTCAAAACAATATTTACAAAATAATAAAATAATAATAATAACAATAATAATAATACATTTAATAATGAAAATTTAACCTTATAAAATCTGTATTTTTCAGTACTATGTATGAGTCTTAAATATTGCATGAGCGCAAGAAATGTTTTTAAACAATAATTGTCTAATTCGTTGTTTAAATTTTCAACTTGAAAGTTTTAAATATGTATCCTTAATTTTTAAATATGTATAGAAAAATTCCATTTTTGGAACAACATCCTAAATATTAGGGCTTGTTCGCGAGACCTAAATATTTTAAATCGGGTACTTTTTTTGTGGTATATGGGGGTCAATGCGGGCAACTTTTCATCAACTTAAAGTTTTGAATTTCCAAAAAATGTTTTTTCAATGCACCCTACCAAACTTGCGCGGATTTTGAGAAACCTTCTGGTAATTAGGGATTTTCTTCAATTTCAACAGCTCCCAAAATAACAAGGAAACTTTGCAATCCCATTTCAGCACATTACTATCAGTTGACAGAACGTTTCAGTTTTACATTCATCATGTCAAAACGATGTTTTAAAGCTTTGTTTCAAAAGCATACTTTCAAAACGTTAAAAAGCGTTACGAATTTATCAAACTTAAAACGTTAACAGACATACTCAAAGCAGACGTTGCAAAACGTTAGGAATTTATCAATTAAATTCTATATTATGGTGTTTTTAAATTAAATAACTTTTATTATTTGCTGGAACCTGTTTTGAAAGCATGTTTATAATGATATATAAAGTAAATAACATTTAAAGACAAAGATTACTTAAGAAATTTTAAAAAAAGGCGGGAGAAATAAAGAGATTGAAGAATTATATGCTGGTTAATAAAAGTGTTTTAAAAACACTTTCAACAGTAAAACCATCCACAAGACAAGCGTGCCACATTATTAGAAGTCTGCTTAAATCTGCTCCAGTGAAAAGGAAAAGTATTCGTTTTTATAAATTAACACAAACATTTGTTATTCATACTTTTTTTTTTTGCAAGTAAAAAGACGTTACCTAATGTTCTTTCTTGGAAAAACTCACTATTCCCTTGGTACCTAAAACGTAATCTGTCTTAATGACCCTATAATCTTACTAAAAAGAAGCTTATTCGAAAGAAGCGGGAAATTACAACTGAAAGAAGATAAACAGCTTTTATATTGAGCACTTCTGGAAATAATGAAGCGTTGTTAGTTTGTATCATAATTTTAACTTCTTAATTTGAAGCACATGCCTTTCTTCTCTTTTACGTATAAAAAGCTTTGAAAGAGGTATCGACGTGATGAATATACAGTGAGCAAAAAAAGTATTTGCACACCAGGTAAATTTATTGTAGCATACATATAAATAAATAAAAAGCAACTAAAAATTAAAAATACCAAGACTTTTACAAAACAAATAAACATGCTAATTGCATATTTTACGACATATTTAGCTATGAATACGTTAATTTAAGATCAATATTGTTAAAAGTTAATATGAGAAATAAACTTCCTCCATCCGTTATGAAGACACACCTGGGAACTAAAAAAATCCAAAGTAAAATCCAAATGAAAAATAATTTTATAAAATAGTTATTTCAAGCCAACGGTAGTGCCCCTTTATGAATGAAGAAACCCTCAACCAACAACGGCAAAATTGTGAGTGAACGTGATAACAACCGAGAAACTACGGTATTTTCTCGGTTGTTGACACGTACACCCACAACTCTTCTGTTGTATGTTGATAAATTTAACAGGGATGAGGTACACCAATATAGTTTTGAAAACTATTTGCTGCAACTGCTTGACCATTCGTGCTTTACTCACGTTATTAAATCATAGTATGCAATCCTTCCTCTAAATAATTTATTTATATTGGCTTCAACTATTGTTCACAAAATTATAAACATGTTAGTTTTATTCTTCATCTAGTATGGGTTACCCACTATGAATAATATATGGAGACAATTATTTATATGCATTCAAAAATGCAACAGCCTAAGCATAAAAATTGTAGGAGGTCAAAACCAGTTTCCGATTTTTTAAACCAGTATGCCAGCGTTTCTCAACCTTTCAGTATTCGCGGCCCAATTTTCTATCATAATTTTCATCGCGCCCCATTTACCTTAAAATGTATACAACAATAATGCATATTGAGTACTTTGGATTCTGTTTTTTAATTATTTTAACTAATTGCTAAAACAAGAGTAAAAACGACTAACTTAGTAATAAAATTAGCTTAGTAGTAAATCACTACTTGAATTTTGGGCAGGAGTAGAGGTGATGATTTTTCTGCACTAAAAACAAGGGCATTTCGCATTCTGTTACCATTTTCAACATCCTACTTTTGTGAAACTGCATTTTCTGCTGTGGCTTCTTTGAAGACAAACCATAGATCTCGGCTAAATATAGAAACAACTGAGAGTGGCTATTTCTAATAGTAAGCCTTCCTACAAAAAACTTTGCTTTTCACGATAGGCCCAAGGATGTCACTAATAATTATTAAATTTGTTGTTCATATAGTACGTTTTGATTGAGAAAGTTTTAATTTAGTAATTTGTTTTACTTTAATAAGTTATACAATATGTCTAAATGTATTTTGTTTTCTATGTGTATGTGTGCTTTCCTTTCAGTCAGTTAATCAATTTTTTAAAGTAATATTTTCGCTTGGATATTCTCGCGCCCCCCTAGGGGGTCGCGCCACACAGGTTGAGAATCGCTGCAGTATGCGTTTTGTTGCAAATTCTATTTTTACGCAAGATAAAAAATGTAAGCTGTACACGCAAAATATTTTTACACTCTAGAAAAATGCTTTTAAAATACTGAAGCACGCAATAATAAATAAAAGGCGAAAGAGCTGAGCATTACTGACAAGGAGTATGTAATGAAATTTTCCACACGAAATAAAATTCAGCTCTTAGGGGGAAACTACTTCTAAAACGTTTAAACATTAAAATACTAGCAGGTTATCAAAATTAGAAGGATTCATAAAATCTGCTGCATATTTTAATTCTATCATGTCGTTTAAAAAAAGTGCTGCACGAGCGGAAAAGCATATTATACGTCAAAAACTACTTTCGCAATTTCTGGAATATATTTAAGAAAAAATTACAAACTTCGAATTCAATATCTTGTACTTGCAGCTCACGAATGCAAATTGGTATTTTTACACTTTGAAGAAGTGTTAGATAATTTTCCTTTAGCATATGCAATCTAACATTTCAACGAACACCCGGTTTCAACCTAAAGGGTTTTCCCTTTAGGTTGTATGCAATTTTAAAGTTTTTGAGACATCTTAAATTCGTTTCCCTTGGGTCTACCCTAGTAAAAACATATTTTTTTTCCTTCAACGATAATTCGATAAAACTATTTCTTTCTTTGCTTTAAAAATCATTCGTCGAAGCCGCACATTTCTAAAACGTTTATTACTGATAATTTAGATTTCACTGCAACTGTCAAAAAATTCTTGACATTTAAAAAAAAATATTTTAAAGATACATCTTTTGTCTATACTTGAGTTATATTTGCACTAGACTTTTCCTGTGAGAAATGTCCATTTTTATATTAGCTATTGTCATATATATATAAATAGATATATATATATATCCGAAATTCTTACAATATGAATTGTTAAAACACCGTCTTGGAATTTATATCTTAAAATGGAGTTAGCAAAAATCATCAGTTTATTTCTATGCAACACTAACACAACTTCAAGAGATGGGAAAGGTTTGTCTTATTTTTCTATAGCTGTAAACTACTCACTGAATGTATACGAGATTTTATGGTGTAGGTTTAAATCTCAGTTCCAACCATCTGGTATTATTAGTTCGCTACATATTTCAAATGCATAGAGTGCATTTTTAGGAAACCGGATTGTAGATGCTGCTGTTTGACATTAAAGCAATGACATACACTGACGAACAAAAAAATTAATGCACCAGGAAGGAGTGGTTAGAATGCGGCCACATTTGGCGTACAATTCGATAATGGATAAATATGCAAATGATGGGATTTTTGAACAGGTTCTTTTGTCGTATCGCGTATAAAGGGCACTAAAGTACTGTCGAGTTGTAGGATAAAAGCATGTGCTGTGGGGTCTCCTGCATGGTTTTTTCACTTTTGTGAAAAGTTGTAAGTTGTGTGATTGACTGATACCCCTACAACGCATTCGATGGCTATACGCGCAGTTAATAGATCGAGAGAGGCCGCATCATTGGACTATGGGACGGAGGATTGCCTTTACGCCGGATTGAGCGCCACCTAAAACATTCCGACCGAACATTAGGATGTGTTGCGACCAGTGGTAACGTGAGGGTACGCACGCACGGCGAGCAGGCTCCGGATGCGGTTGGTAGACCACCCAAAAGCGAGGATTGTCTTCTTGTCCACTATTCATGCAGCGATGGCAAGTGTATTACAGAACCGTGTAAGCGGCCACAAGAGGTTAGTTAAAGGCGGATCGGCCTCCCGGCGCCCTGTATGTATTTTACTCTTAACAGCTGACCCCGGCGACTCTGTTTGCAGTGGTCTCGTGAACGCCAATCGAGGAAAGCTATGAATTGGCATCGTATGGTCTTCAGCGACAAATTCCGCTTCTGATTGGGGCCTCACGACTTCTCTGTGAGAGTATGGCGGCTCCCAGGTAAACGCCTCCATCCCGCCTAAGTTGCTGAACGGCATACTGCCCCAACTCCCGGTGAGATGGTGTGGGTAGCTATCACCGACGACACTGGGACACCTCTTTTAGTAATGCGTACCTCCTTTACGGCTCAGAGATATGTCCAAGATATCCTACAGCCACATATGTTGCCCCGTATGCATGGCTTCTGACATCCATATTCCAGCGAGATAATGCCCGACCACACACCGCAAAGGTCTCCTAAGATTACCTGTGCAACGTTGCCATACTTTCTTATCCTTCACAATCTGCAGATTTATCGTTGATCGAGCATGTGTGGGACCATTTGGAACGCCAACTGTGACAGCCGCGGAATTTTCAAGATCTCCAAACCCAATTGCAGTAATTGTGGGCAAATATGCCCCAGAGCATTATATGCAACCTGTATGCCTCTATGCCGAGGAGTGTCTCAGCTTGTATCCCTTCTAGAGGTGGTGCAACCGGGGCATTAGCGTTTGCATTTTTTTTGCACATTATTGGGATAACAAACAATGTTTTTGCTTTGTTCTTGTAATCATTTATATATCTCCCATGACGTTGCTACACACCAATTTTTGTTTGAATTGGATTATTCATCCCTGGTGCGTTAATTTTTTTGTCCGTCCGTGTATATTACCACATTTATTAGCACGCGAAACATAATGTTTGTTTTACTGTTTTTTAAAAATAATAAAATTTATAAACTGCATATAAAATCAGCTCGTTAAAAATAAAGTATGCTAAGTGAACTACAACGAAAGCTGAATAAGGCACATTAAAGCAGTTTCTCCCTTAAACATGAATGGGATCTTCTTGGGACTCTGAAAGGCATAGATCTCCGTTTGCCGGTAGAACTGTACAATATAATGTAAATTAAATCATGTATGTTCTGTACTTATACCTATATTAAAGGTAACATATTAGATAGCAAAACGCAGGCCCACTGACAGGTCACCGATATACGGTAAAAGAGAAAGCTGTCCTATGGAGGAGATTGCACACCATGAAAAGGTTGTTCCTCGATTTTCAGTCGTGTCAATGCAAACTTGGAATATAAATGATAGTTTAACTTATAACACTCACGGTTTCCAACCTTCTGTTGTAATTTTTCATTAAGTATTTTTTTCTGATTTTGTTACTTTTGTAAGAAAGAAGGAAGACACCTAACTATTGAAAGTGATTTGTTTGTTTGATTTAGCAGATGTTTTTATTATTATTAGACTTTCTGGTAGCCAACTGTTCTGCATAAGAGTGTATAATTTACAATTATGATATTTTTGCTCCTCTTTACTGAGCATTTATGTCTCTTTTTTTTCTAAATACCACACTCAAGTGTTAATTAATTTACTCATTCTCAGTACTATGTGCACTATTCTTTTTTTTTCTTTTTCGATTCCTAAACCGATCATAAAAATTGCTTATTCAGTAAAAAGTCCTTTAAAATTGGAGAACTAAGATGTTTAGTGTCAGACAATTTAAGAGTTTAATAGAAAAAAGGAAACGAAAAAACTCTTCCTTTAAAATATTGGACAATTTTATATGCCGAAAAGTCCTGCGAGTAACTGAAAAAAAGTAAACTTCGCTGTTGGATGTATGGGCAAACATTACATAAAAGATCCAGCAGCTGTACCGAATGTTCTGTTCCTGAGAACTGCACGAAAAGACCACTTTTAAAAATTTTATAGTGGTCAAGATTTTTCTTTACTTTCGCTACTCTAAGGCTCCAAAAATAATCTTTATGGAGCTATTTCTTCTCAACACAGGAAACAGAAATGCTTAAAAGTATGTTTCCAAATATATTTCTCCTTTTTTTAATGATTACATTGGAAAAAAATAAAGAAATAACTACAAATGTTGATTCAGAAGTAGCAAAATTCAAAGAAGCAGACACCACTTCAATTAATAGCCTAACCAATAAATATCGGCGGAACAAGAAAGTTTGCAATATTTCAGATAGCAGTAAAATGTATTATTTCCAGATATTTGTACTTCATAAAAATAGTTTTTAGTTGTCTACCCTTGTACATGTCTTGAAACTTTTGCAGCATTTTATTGTTCCGATATTAAACAAAAAATTTTCCAGTAATGTAATTTTATTACAGTTTAAATGAAAAATAAAAAAATGTACTTAATATGTTCTTTAGTGTTTATGGATGTTTCTATTAATTCCATTAGTGGTTATGTTTATTGCTATTAGTGTTATGGATTTCCAATAGTGTTCCTGTTCGAGCCAAAGCTTGAACAGGAAGACTCCTGATGATAGAAGTATTAAAAAATTTCATTTGTTAAATTAGAGATGAGGAAAACAGGTTTGCCACTACAACAACGCTTACGATGCCAATAAAAAAATCTTTGTCTTTATCCTCCATACGACGAAATGATATCGCTCAAGGTTAAGCATCTTCAAGCCAGAGGAGACACACTGTGCATTTTCTTCTATTGTTAGTTGTGCTGAGCAACATTAAATTTAAAAAAAGCAAAACAAAAAGTTACGCTTTGATTTGTGTCAAATCTTGATGAAAATGAAAGGTTTCACATTATTTACCTTTCCTGGTTATTTTTTCATTTAATTTTAAAAAATGGCATATTCAATGCACGAACAAGAACTAAAGTACAAGAATAAGGACAATGTCTGTAAAATGCTTTTTTTTCTTAAATGAGTTTCACTGTAATCTATAAAAAAATTACATTAAGTTAAACTTCAATCATAAACAATCATAAATTTATTTAAATTTTGTGTTTTATCTTTTACTGGACGTTTTACTTTTGATATGACATGTTAAGTCTAAAATATATTTTTAAGTGAATTTAAAGCATGACAGTATAAGTTATAATTTAGACTCATTGTGCAAAACAGTAGCAAATATAGAAAACTTTCGTAAACAAAATGGTTTTGAAATTAAACACCTCACAGAATGAATAAAACAGTTTAAAATGTAGAAATGTATGGCATTTTTGCCGTATGGAGTAATCAACTGTCAGTTAAAAGGTAACAAATATGAAAAAAAAAAAAAAAAGATCGTAAAATTAAATGTGTCCCTTTTTAATGTGACGGCATACTGATCATGAGTACATCCATGTGGAAGACCTGAATTAATTTTATAAAATATATTCTTAGAAAATACTAACTTATATCATCTGCGCTCTAATACTGCGTAAATTTTACACGTAAATAAATATTAATATGTGTTGTTGTTGTTTCTAACGCCACTTGGATATCCAAGCTTCTCTTCGCAGAACTACTAGAAATTAAGGCAGTAAGGAGCGCCTTCCGTTTATAGGTGAGCACAACAACGGTGGAAGTACGACTTGGCTCAATATGTACTTGGATGACACCAGATGGCGCCACCACAAATAAACAATCTTCCTTTCTTGACCTAAGAGGAAGGGAAATTCTCCAGTACCCTCCGGTACCCTCGGAACTGCCTCGAGACATCAGGGTCCACGGATTTTACATGCACGTATCCCCGACTGTACATGGTGGGTCTTCATCGGCTCGGGTATCGAGCCCGAGATCCTCCGATCCGAAGCTCGACATCTTAACCACTAGGCTACCATGGACTCATTAATATCTTATAAGAACTTTATATTATGCTCAAATGAGCGAAATATAAAGAACATGTCAAACCATTTCAAAAATACGTGAAATTCCATTATGACTTTACTTCTCGAAAAATAAAAAAAATAAAATATTTCTAAACGTATTTTTCTTTTGAATATCTCTACGAACCGTTTTTCCGTTCAATTTTGAATCTCCTCCTAATATAAACTTTCATTCCCAATTTAATATTTCAAAATGATAAATGTATGTGTTGTTTAATGAATTAAATTTTACAATGCGAACAGATTCTATTCTTACATAAAAGAGAGGTCTCAAAATTCAAAAGCAAAATTGAATTGTTAATGCGTATGTGTGTTGCGCAGCATAGGAAAAATAAAATTTTGAGAGAAAATTTAATGTAACGTTTTATGAATAAAACAAGCATAGCGTTATCCAAAGCGGCAAAAAATTATACGTTTGAAGCACAAAGTTATGTTAGGAATATTTACAAAATTTTAACACATTTTAAATATGAACAACATTTTGCGTTAGTTCTTGATCATATGTAACCCTTGAGGAATCAAACAACTGGATGTTATGTTTGTTGTCACATTTTTTACGTCAAATTGCATTGCACAGAGCTTTCTTTTGAGATAGTTAAGTGTACTAGCTAAGTGTTTTGGAATAGTTAAATGGTTTCTTTCTATACTCACTACTCCAAAATGTATTACCCTCAATGGAAAAGATCATGTCTCAAACAAAATGTAATTAGATTTTTGAGAGAATACTCTTACATAAATTCAATGATTTAAATATTTGTTTATCATTTAGTTTATTCGCGACAAAATTTTGTAAGCAACGCAAGATAAAAAATATCTATAAGCATTCACATGTAAAATATTATGAAACAATTTTAACTGATTCATTGAAATAAGACTTTTTTCTAGTAAGAGACGAAATAAACCTTATTTTAAGGAAAGTATGTATTTTATTTAATAAGTATTTGATAATGCAGACCAAAGATTAACATTGAATATGCATGATAGTTGTAAAAAGAATTTGTTATGAAATGTATGAAAAAGTACTGCGTAAATATAACTGACAAAGCAGTAATTGTTTGAATTATTGCATTTTCAAATATTTTCGCATAATTCATTTATATATCCAAGAAAATTTGTGTAATGTTTTTAAATACTAGTTACGGCACATAGTATTTATAAAATATAATTTAAAACTTTCTCTGAGCAATATGCAGCATATTGAATGGAATGTCTGAAATATTTCACTTTAAAAGCATTTTTTCGCTCACAGCAATTTTGCTTTCGTTTTGTCACGTTGTACGATTCAAGTATATATTTTTTAAGATTCCCGTTGTGCATAGGGCTATGTACATTTCGTAGACGTGCTCGCTCACACGCACACACACACACACACATATTATATGTATCCGATATAGGAAACATTATTCCATTTCATCTAACAATTTTTTGGCTTACTTGCCTCGTCTGTGAATTTGTCTGCTGACTATGAGAGACAAAATGAAAGAAAACAATGACACAAATAAGGAATATATTTTTTACGTTTTGCATTAACGTACCGTGTACAAAGATTGTAAGAATATCCGCGTTTGGAAGATTAAAGCATGGAGAGGGTGTTTCAGTGTGCCTGGAGGATACACCTTTTTAGGATTGCATGATATTGAAGTATAGTTTTTAAGAATAGTTCTTATCATATATATATATATATATGAAAAGAATGGGCACACACACACACAAAGGTATGTGTGTGGTTGTGTATTTAAGAATTTCTCTTTAAAATCAGGGACACCTTTTTCAATGACTCTTCATATTTAAAATCAATCCCAATTGATCAGATTTTCTCGGTTTCAGGCCTTAGAGGTAATAACGAAAAACAAATTGTACACTTAAATGAGCAAAACGTTCATGCTTAAGACACAAATTGTCCTTTTTTATTTGATTATTTTTTAACATTTTTATTGTATTATTTTTTAACCCTTTGCACTCCAGGCTATTTTCAACTTTGGGTGTCAGCAACTCCAGAGGTATGCCGAGCATAAAAAGACAATTTTAGTTTATTGAAAACTGATAAGCAATTTCACATGAACACCGTCTCGACATACATAAATAAACAAACGAAGAAATAAAGACGATGTCAGAGCCTACTTATGCTGTTCCGCTTAGGAGCCAATGGATTTAAAAGCCATATGTTGAATGTCCCCCCCCAAGCGGAGCCATTGGAGTGTTAAAGGTAACCCTTTGCACTCCAATGGTACTGTATAAAAGCATTAGCGCTGATTCGATAAGGAGTTGGCGCACAATTTGAAAACATTATAAACAAGAAGTTCCGTCTAGAACTATACGTACCTTCTTTCGTATACACAAGCATTTAATTTACGAGGTAATCAATAAAGCTGTTGCCATTTTTAATGACCAAACATAAAAGGATTTACATAAAATGTACCCTATTCATAGTCATTCGAAGTAATCTCCAGCAGCATCCAGGACCTTCTGCCAACGTGTCCAACTGCGTAATCTTTTTGAGGTCAAAGTTCTGGAGTACATTATTTATGTATGCATTTTCATCACTATTTTCTTGTGAAGCTGTAAGTTAGAACGACAGGTGGAGTAAAACTAAGACAACTATTCTTCGCTTCTCTTTTTATATTGAGCACATGGGGGAGAGATAGCTTTCGATAATAAGTAGAATATATTATTAATGAAAACAAGTAAATTGTCAAAATAACCTCTTCAGTTGGTAACAATCACAATTAAACTTAAATTATATTTTATTTCAGTTTTTTGTACACATACATAGTTGCTATAAATAAAGAATTTTATTCCCTTAAAAATTCAGCAAAATTTACAGGAGCTTCCTTTACACGTTGCAGGAAGCTAAATTAGTTAACGGTTAACGATCAGCAAAAGTGAATCAGTAAATATCTTTATTGCTTTTTGCTGCAACCAAATTAACGAGACGTAATTTGCTTTGCTGAACTCCTGCTCATCACAGTTCCAACCACAGCCCGGATGCACTTGAAGATCATTTTTCATACTAATTGAGCAAAACCGAGATTAACTTAAGCAATAAAAAATTAAAATCCCAAAATGTACGCTTCTCAGCTACTTAGTTAAAAACTGGTTAAAGTAAGCATTAGCAAATTAATTGTTTGGCAACATTTACCTATTGTTAAATTTTTTTCAATGAATTTTTATTTTAAGATACTGCATTATTTCAAAATCGACCCATTTGTATGTTTAACATGTGATTTGCAACAAGTAACATTACCAATAAGATGGAGGTATGCAAACTATGCACCATCTCTCCTTAGTACCCATATGGGCCAACTCTCCCCCTTTTAGGAGGTAGGAGAAACCGCGAAGACAAATTGACAACACATTCGTTTCTACAAAGAATTGTAAGTGTTTGCAGTTATTCAAGGTTAGTCTGAAAAAACGTTTAATTAAAAATTGTCATGAAATACTCCCATCACAATGAAAATATCAGGAACATTAATGAAAATACAAGCCGTTACATAGGAAAAAGCAGACTATAAAAACGACTCTATATTATTGACGTGCAGAAGAATAAATTTATTAATTCAAGTAGACACTATGTTGTTGTTACTGTACAACTACCTAGAGTCACGGAACGTTCACACCTCCCTTCCCGCCTGAAATTCAAGTGGGCCATCTATCCTACTGCGCCATCTCTCCAGGCTTTACCTTGTCAAAGTTTTTATGAATGTTTTAATAAAGCTTTTGCACGCGTTTGATTATTTATATTACAGTATTAAAACATGAATTGATCAACATTTTTAATGGAACAAAAATGACATTACCGGTCATCCTTTTTTTGTTTATTTCACGCAAAAAACGATGATTTGAAAGAGACGGCCATTCATCAAAACTTTTATTTTTAAAACGCAATTTATTATGAACAAGAAGTTCCGTCTAGAACTATAGGAGCATACTTTCCCGTATACACCCAACTTCAAATTTATAACATAGCTATCACTTTCTCTCTCTTTCACATTTAGCTTTAGTTCTAAATTACTTCAAATATACTTTTTCAACGGATAATACATATTCATTCTTTCATTTATTCAGTCATTCATTTACTCATTCATGTAGTTATCACTCGTTTATTTTTTTTTTCATTCATTCACTCATTTAATTACTTTATCATGTATTCACTCATTTATTCATTCATTCGTTCTTTCACTCATTCATTCATTCATTCGTTTTTTCACTCATTCATTTATTCATTCATTAATTCTTTCACTCTTTCATCGATTCAATCATTCATTCTTTCACTCATTCATTCATTCATTTATTTATTTATTGAGAAATACCCTTAAAAATCCCGATCAAAAATTTCATAGGAAAACAGGCTTGTTCGGTTCTTGTTGAGCTTCGTATCAGTACATGTTCTACAGCGTAATATCTTTCTGATAAAGTTTGTTGCGAGCCAATCCGTCGTTTAGATCAGGATTTCTATGGGATTGAAATTTCCCGTATGCGCTAATGTTAATTTGGTACTCTTTCATTATCAAGGCGCAAATCTCGCCGAGCAAAATTTTTGGCGACGCAACACACAAAAATATAATAACGACGATAGTCCGTTTGGCGTTAGTTGCATCATTATTGACGACTTTATCGCCTGCGCCGGAATAATGGAAAAATGCCGCAATTTTTTTTTTTGAACTGTTCAAAAATGAACAAAAACTGTTCAAATCAATATTCGCCGAGAACTCCTTTGAATAAGCTTGCAATAGGAACTTGGGTCTTGTGCCCAGAGTTTACATAATTTGCTTCAATTTTGTCCATAGGCGCTAATGTTAAAATTTTTTGAACTGTTCAAAATTGAACAAAACATTGTTCAAATAAAAGAAGTAAAATAGGAAAATGAGATGTCCTCGCCGAGATCTTTCGAATGCAAAAAGAATTTTTCCAATCGGACAAATCGTTCAAAAGTTATTAGGGGAGGGGAACAGACCGACATACACACATTTTCCCCATCTCAAAACCCTACTTTCATTTTTTTTATTTTTCAATCTTTATTTAATTACTTAATTTTTTTTGACTTTTCTTTATTTTTAACGATATTTTTACGATACATTAAGCCTTCTTTCATGCTTTATTTATTTTATTTTTTTACTTTTACGGGAAAGTAGGCTAATAAAAAACGAACAATTTAAATAGTATCTCTTTATTCATATGAAATTTTTATTTTGATTTGTGTACAGAATTCGCAATATAGTTATTGACTACTAAAGTGTGAATACTTTCCTCGAAAGTGAAACAGGGTATGATTTCTCCGAAAAAAATTAGAAAAGGCTTTCGCGAAGAATGTCTTTTAATATCTTTTGAAACCGGCTTTTTCAGTTAAATCTGTACTTTTAATTAAGATTTAGCAGAAAGACTTAACTCAAAGTTTTTTATTATCTCTAAAAGATTTAAAGTTATCGAATGTCCCATGCTTCGGTAATAGAGCAGGAGAAAAGATCAGGATAAAAATTTTTTAATTAAATTTTCAGAAGCAAGAGGTTTTCTGATTGAAACCCTACGACGTTCATTCTTTTTGTAAATAAATGGTAAAAGTCAAATATTTGGATGAAGTAAGGAAATAGTTTCATTGAAAACGTGATACAGCTGCCTTTTTATAGGACATTGAGTTATTAGTCTTGATGTTAAAATTTAATTATCTGCTATCATTGTACTCTTTTTTTACCAAGTTTCTTATAATTATTTTGTTTTTCTTTCAGCAATGTTGAACTAGTTTATTACAGCTACGCATTTTCTCTACCCGGAAATATATAAACCACATTCACTAATTAGTTCTTATTTCGTTAAAAATTAAGCGTCGTAGATTTTTTTCTAATTAAAATGCCTTTTTTGGATAGTGTGAGTTGCGGTAAGGGCGTCCTCTTAATATTATAGGAATGTTAGAGTGAAGAAGCTTCTCCTACACGTTGGACGTTGAATATGTTAGGTCTACCTAGTGATAATTCCTACTATTGTAAACCAGCATTAGCTTACATAGATCAAACACACTCAATGATATCCCACGTGTTATGAATAAAACTTCAATGCACAGATTGAGAGGGTTTCTTTTTATTTATTTATTTATTTATTTTTGTAGTACCCAACGGTCAAATTCCACAAAAGTAATTTGGTTCCATTTAGTAAGAGTTACGAATAATATACATGAGTTATTTTGATTAACTAACTTAACTAGGCTTTATTTGTAATTGGGGCCGCACTTCCCCTTCTCGAAGGTAAGATGATGTATGTGCGTTCCATTGGGTGTGCAAAGGGCGACCCGATGTAATGTCTTTTCATGTGTCATTGCTATTTTGAATTACTTATGATAAATTACGGCTGTTTGCTTATCTGTAAGCAGCAGTTTAAACTCAAACTCCAAAGATTGGGAGCGGTGCAGCTTATTCAAAAGATTACCGCAGTGGAATTCAAGACAATTAGTTGTGATAGAGAGCTGAATGTAATTTTTTTTCGAAAACTATGTTCCTGGTACTACTTTTGTGTATTATCGTACCAGTTGAAATATATTGATATTGGGAAAATAATAAGTCATGTTCCTCATTTTCACGCAACCGTCTGGGGCCCAAAGATAGTAACTTTTTTTCTTGAGACATTCAAAAGTTTTAATGAGCAGTGATATATTATACATTTTTTTCAAAAGTAGCTAATTAACTATTACTAATTTTCTTTTTTTTATTAATAAAGTGTTTGTTCTTGACATTAGTGTTTCATTTGCTATCATTATTTTTAATTTGTTACACTTTAAATTAAGTAGCGTAGGATCATGATATTTAACGAAAGCTATTGGGTGTGCTAAAAATATTTTGAAGTTCATGGATTAATAAAACTCTCATACACTCACTCTATGAATGATTTACTAAAACAAGACTGGATTCGCGCTTATCCCATCAAGTAGGGCAAGTTGGACCCTGAGCACTTGTGTTAAAGCATGATTTAAAAAACTTCTGCATTCAGTTATCGAGCTAGTAAATGCTTGAAAAAACTTCATGAAGAACATAAGTATGAAACTTAAAAACGTGACCATCATAAACATTTTTCTCACATAGCACGAACCTTCTGAATGTGATCTTTGAAGATTTCTGTACGCACTTACCCCAATTCACATTATAAACAAAATAAAACTATTTACCATATTTCATACAAAGCGCAGTGCAGAAGATATAAGTAAAAAATATATATTGGATTTTGCTGTTTCTATCTTAGTTACGTCCTACTGCCTTCAACTTTATCTGCATCAAACGCATTTATCGTTTTGCTATTATTGTGTAGTTAATAAGGTAAAGCTAGGATAGATTGCGCGGTCGGAGAGATTGCGCACCTACGAGTTCGGGGGGAAGAAGTAGGGTGCACGCGACCAAACGCCATGCATTTGTACAACGACAATAGCGGAATGTCCTCTTGAAAGTGCAAGTTGATTGGTATGAACGTCTGTGATTAAGCATCGATATTCTATATTGTTTTCACAAGGTAAGTGCTTGAATTTTCATAATGCGTTCTTTGAAATTCTATAGAGTAGCAGTAGTAGAAAATATTCTAAACTTAAACTACTTTTCGTAAGCTACTAAGCTAGACTAACAGTGGGAAGGCCAGAATTTCTTTCTAGAAGCAGCCATATTTAAGTAAAAGTCCGCGCAATCTGTCCTACCGAAATAGGATAGTTTGCGCGTTTTGCGCTTAGGAGAGATTGCGCGTTTCTCCCGCTAGTTTTCATGCTAGGAGAGATTGCGCATTATGTTATTACCCACAGCTTGTTGGGAATGCAGCATAAATTTCAAATTACATGTGAAACGTTTGAATCTATTAAATTCGCTGCATTAATGGATTAAAGGGGCGTTCTGAATTTTTACTAAAACATAAAATGTAAAATACTGATGCCCTCTCAACACATTTTTAAGACTTGAATATTTTAAAACTTTAAATTGCTTTTTGAAATTATTTCTTTACATAAAAAAATCACGAATGTCTATTTAACAGGCATTAATTAAATACTTTGACTATAGTTCTATATCGAGAGGTAAAGTTGTCGTGACTTTATAATTTTGTGTTTTCAAGGGACTGTGGTTTTTATACCATGTAAATCGTTGAAAACAAGTTCATGTGATTTTATTTCTTTTGAAGATTTAAGTTATTAAATATACGTTTCGGAACTAAATGTGCAAATAAAGTAATTTGTGAACAAATTTCTTTTCGTAGACGAAAATGCTGCTAATAAATTAATAATGTGCTAGTTTTATACAAATATTTTTATTAATACACTATTTTTCCAAACCGTTTAATGCCGTCAAAATGAAAAAAAAACAAAGTGCAACGAATGTTCTTGACCCGCACAGATATTCGAGAGAAAAATTAAGAAAGAAGCAGCTGCAAAAAAGGAAGCGAACGTCTGAAGATAAGATGCTTTCAGAAAAAGTGGGAACCAAAAACTTGCAGGAAAGAAAACAAAACAAAATGTTTAAATTTTGAAACATCTTCGTCATCAGCCACCTGATAAGAAAATAACGTCAAAATACTGAACCTTTGAGACCATGTCGGACAGGACAACGAGGATGAGTGCACTAAATGTCTGAAACTGTACCAGGAGACAACTTCGACCAGTGACATTAATGCCTACCGTTCCTTTGTAGGAACAGTGTGAAAAGTACCTCTGAATCACCCAACAATAAGCATTTCAACAAAAAAAAATGTTTTAATGTATTCCTAAACATATAATAACCCGTTAGGAATACATTAAAATCATTTTTTTGTTGAAATGTTTACTTTTGGGTGCTTCAGACGTACTTTTCAGACTGCCCCTAAAAAGGGACGGTAGGCATTAATGGGTTAAGTGGGCTATTTGTAGCAGATGGGTGCACTACTTACAACAATAAGTATACCGATTATGGACGACAACAACTTCGGTTAGCAAACAAAAGGAATTGAAATTGAAAATGAATAAGATTAATTATAATTTAAACCTTCTTTTCTTCTTTATTATATTTCTTTAATTAAAACACTGTTTTTTCCGATTCTGTAATCATTAAGTTAAAAAATTTATTCCTATTAAAATTGTATGTGTTTATACAAACCATACAACAACATAGTTTTAGTGTAAATATTATTGCTAACAATTTAATTGCAGTTTTTAGGAATAACAATCTCTCCTACCCATTTGCGCAATCACACCAACCCTGTAAGGACAGATTGCGCAAATTAGTCTTCTTGGTTTTTTTAGAGCTGTTGCATTAAATTAAAGTAAAACAACGAAATATCAATGGAATTACATAAAAAACGAATGAAGTCACAGTTATTTATAAATAGTTTAACAAAAGAGTCATACTTCGATTTTTTAAAATTATTTTTCCAATAGTGCGCAGACTGTCCTAGCTTTACTTTATGTTTTTTACCATTGCCGTGTGCTGTATTTTTTTCAACGTTACGCAAAGCAATGCTTTTCTTTCTTAATTCAAACTTTCGAAGAAATCGAAGAAACAGCAGTTGTAGAATTAATTGGAAGTTATGTGCACAGACAAGAGTGGAGAAGGCACGAATATGTAAGTCTACGAGAATTTTTGTCCTTTAAGTGATTTCCTTTGACCATAAATGAGCTGTCGCTCGCTTGATCGAAGTAAAACCCTGTAGACTATAAGAATCAATCATCATTACCTGTAATAATGTTAATAATAATAAGTAAAATTATCAACGTTTTCGCTAAAAGACGTGACTATTACGAGTATGAAAGTTTACCTCTTACAGCGGTAGCAAAATAAAGTACTTACATATGAGGTATTAAGTAAGGGAACAGTTTTACATACTAAAAAAACAGCTCTACTTAAATGCATATTTTCAAGACTTTGCTAGCTAATATATTCGATAAATTATGTGTTTTGCTCGATTTGTGGCTGACAAATCTGATATGTCCAGACAAGGTGTTCATGAACTTTCAAAGAACGTTTTAGATAAATATTTACTTATACTTTTGTTTTACTCAGAATGCATTGTTTAAGAAAAACATATTTAGAATATTCCTTTCATGATTTTGCTTGGAAGTGATCCTTTTTTCTTTTCTAAGTATTATTTCTGGTTTTTATATTTCTGTATAATTTATTTGGCTGTACTGAAAATAGTAATTAATAGTGTCTGAGCACTCTCCAAGAATCGATGTCCTATATACCTTATCCACTTTACATATTGAATATCGCATAAGTTTCAAATAGTGAGCTTGTTGTTATGCTATGTAGACATTTAAATAGTCCATTAATCAAAGTTTTGTATAAAGTTAGAAACTTGTCATGTAAAGCATTATTCATGCGTACTATGCATTGGATATTAAACAGCAACTAGAAATGGATGAACTAAATCTGGTATACAAAACGTGCTTTATCAAAAGAAGCTTAATGTGCATTTAAATAACTTTCGAAGAGAATAACGCTTGGATGGTGAGGAAATATAAATCTAAAAAATGAAATAATTGTAAATAATTTTATGTGATAGGAAATCTAAATTTGTACAGAGAAAAAGAAGAGAAATAAACGCAAAACTAGTACATAAGTTTGTTGCCAAAGCCTCGAGTAAGATAACAAAATTTCTTTAAGAAGTCAATTTGATTTATATTTTAATCTAAAGTTAAAATGTAACATTTGATACAACGAAAATAATATTTACAACTTCAACTGCTTTAGAAAAACGAATAACATCACTTTAAATGAAGTAGTCATTTTTTACAGAATAATAAGGTTTATAAGATGAGGTGACTAACTATAAATACTAGTACAATTATAGATCAATTACGTTTCTTACTTTCGTAGCTAGAAATTACTACACATAAAACCAATACATATTAAACCATTTTAATATAACATTATCAGAAAGGTAATACGTTTTTTTAAATAAAAATATAATAATAAAATGCTAAAATAATTAGGTAATAAAAATAAAAAAGTAGTCCGCCTGCAAAAAATAGGACTAGTCAAATTTACATTGCGTCATCCTTAAGATTTATACCTTTTAAAGGGTATGGCCACGAAGCTCGAATTTTATTTCAATCATCTACGATATTTAGCAGATCAGATCCCACAATAGTTCCCGGGCTGTTAAGCAATAGCAAATTTCTGTATCAGTCACGTGAAACCAAAATACTAGTAACGTGGGCTGATCTTGATTAGCTAGGACTAGGATTTGGAAAACGTAACTTTATTTTTTAAATGGTAGCAACATGAAAGAAATGATAAATCAAAATGTCTTAACTATACAGTGAAACTGGTTTATTTTTCAATCACGTTTTTTAAGCTATAAGGAATAATAGATGTAACCTTATAGTAATAATAGTAGTTAGTTCATAATTCATCATGTTTGAACAGGAGAGTAATTAGCGCAATGCACGAGCTGCCTTTTACTTATAATTAAGCACATAAAAGTACAATTTAAGCTCTGAAAATACGTATCACATTTTTTCTAAGGAACTTTTATAAAATCCTTACTCATTTGAGCTCACGTATCGTAATTTTCTTCGCAAATGTTACGTGCTCAATGTTAGACTTGCATTGTGTTGCGTGATCCAGCGCGAAGTAAAAATCCGATTACCAATGGAGAAAAAAAAATGAAAAGAATAAGAAATAAATAAATAAAAGTCTTTTTAAAAAACTAATTGTCTTAATTTGTAAAAACTGTGCTACTTAAGTCAAAAAGGTGTTTCGTTTTCTTAATAAACTGAGAACAAAATAAAACTGAAAAAATAGATTCTAATATTGTAGATAATACTGTAGATCTAATATGGTTAGATTCTAATAATACAACAAGTATGATTTACGTGTTGAAAATATGCATTTTTCAGCAAGCTTTCTGTAAAATATTTATTATTCAGCAAAGTTTTATTTTTAAAGACGAATTTTTTCATTTCCAGAGATAAATAAGGTATTTCTTCATTACAAAAAAATGATTCTTTATTAATATGGTCAGACATTTATTTACGTCGACTGCACAATACGCATATGCAACGTGAAAAAGGAAGACTGATTCTTTTAAGCTGCCTTCAGCACAATATTTCGATACTGGACAAATAAAAAAAAGCAAAAACTTGCATGTCATTTCAGAAGAGATGAAGAACTTGCTGCTTGCTTGAGTTTTTTAAGTGTCACCCGCAATTTACATTGAAAATTCATATAGACCCCCATCAATGCATCATCTCTTCATTACTTTCAGTATAAGGAAAAATTAGTTTAGTCTGTTGGCATGTCTGTCTCTCACCCCTACTAACGTTTGAGGAAATTGTCCGATTCCAAAAGTTTTTCTTTTTGCATTTGAAACATCTCGGCGAAGGCATCTGATTTCACTATTTTATTTTTTAATTTGAACAATTTTTCGTTGAACTTTAAACAGTTTAAAAATTTTAACATTAGTGCCTGTGGGGAAATTGCAATCCTATATAAATCCAGATCTAACAGACATATTTTCTTGGAACAAACTTTATTGGAAGGATCTTATGAGGCAGAACATGTACAGATACGAAGTTAATCCAGAGCTAAACGAGCCTATTTTCCCATTCATTTTTTCGATCTGGAATTTTAAGGGTATTTCAGAATGAATAAATGAACGAATAAATAAATGAATGAATAAATGAGTGAATGAATTCGTAAATGAATGAATGAATGAATTAATACGGCATAGTTGAAGTAATTAAACTACAGGAGAAATAGAGACATACCTACATCATATATTTGATGTTGGTATATACTGGAAAGTAGGCTCCTGTAGTTCTGGACGGAAGTTCTTCTTTGTTTTAAATCTCTAAAGTTGGTGATATATCTACAACTAAAATAACACTGTGATAAAAAAATATTTAATTAAAGTAAAATATATGTATTCTGCTTTATCTAGATTTGTAACAACAAATAGATAAATACATAAAATGTCAAACGCAAGAAGAGATTAAACATTAATCTGGTTCAGCATTACTTGGACTAATGTTTTGAACACAGTACATAACTTTAAATGTGTTATATTTATTAAAAAAAGTTTTTAGAAAGTCGACTGCAATAATGTCCAAATATAATTTAAATATTGCAGCGCTGGAGAATTAAGAAACACAGTTTTTAAAATTTTGGCAAGAAGGAAACAAAAGTAACTCATGTGAATCGCTTTACACAGTGATCTAGTAAAAGAGTAATTTCTAAACTTCAGCTGCATCACTCATTAGAAAGTTCAATGCCAACCATTTATTAGTCATTTTATAAATTTTGCCCAAAACAAAACAATTATTACATGTAAATACTCAAAATATGGCTTCGAGGAATTAAATAGGTTTATTGATGCTAAAAGTATCGACTGTTTTCAAACTTTCAGCGCTCATATGGAAACATTCAATTTGTAAGCATAGAAATATATATGTTACCGTTAAAGTATATAATGCAGTTATTTCATAGAATACCTAGTTCGTTCATGAAATAACTGATCCTGTCCGTTAAAGTGTGTAATATGTTATTAATTTGACACTTTAACTAGTTATTCTATGAAATAACTAATGAGAGACAGTTAAAGTGTAAAATAAACAATTTATCAAAAATGAAATAACTAGGTATTCTATAAATAAACTAATGATAGACAATTAAAATGAAAAAGAAGCAATTTATCTAATTTATGCAGGGTATAAATGGTATTTATGGAAACGTACCATAAAATCATTTGTTACAACAAAGATTACTTAAATGACACTTGGAATTACAAAGAACATTATTTCTAAAACAAAACCATTTTTTGTTGACACACTGGGTTATCACGAACATTTCTTAAATCCCTGATCATTACCTAAACTTTGAGCTATAGCAACCGACCGGAGCGATATTTCTACATCCGGTACTTCTTCGATTTTAATTAAATTTTTGTTCGCAGACACTGAACTGGGATCGGGAATATAATTGTTTTATGCAGCCGTTTCTTGTGCCCAATTGAAAAAATCATTCTTCGGTTATTTTTATGATGATTGCTAACATAGATTTGGCATCACCTTTTCCTCTGTCAACTTCAGGCACTTGGATAGGGACGGTAAACCCCTCAGCGGCTTCAGAATGAGATTTATCCGACATTAATTTCATCTTTTTTGCTTGAATTTCTAAACATTTTTTAGACTTTTCTCTTTTGCTTTGAACATTAAGTTCATTAAAACATAATTTGCAGATTTTCTGCTCAACTTCATCTTCTGAAACATAATCTTCCGAACATGATATATGGACAAGCTCCATACATTTGAAGCAAACTATATCTTCACTGCATTCTTTTAAGATTATTTTACACTTTAACGGGCTGCTGATCGTTATTCTATGAAATAACTAGTTAAACCATGAAATACAAGAGAGTTTTACACTTTAACGGACACGATCAGTTATTTCATGGAATAACTACGTATTCTATAAAATAACGGATTTCATACTTTAACGATAACATATATATATATATATATATATATATATATATATATATATATATATATATATATATATATATATATATATATATATATACTTTACTTAACTAGTCGTGGACTGTAGCAGAAAAATATTAAAAGTAATTTTTCGCAGAAATATGTGATTAAATCCTTAAAGCTTAACATCTTATAAGCAAGCGAAAATCTTAATTGCCTTATAAATTTACGATTATGAGCATTAAGTCGTCTCTTAATGAGCCTTTCGAAATGTTTAAGAAGGTGAATAGATACACATATTTCATAAAGAGATACTCAGATTGCTTAGTATAAATGATACTTAATAAGTTAATAACAATAAGCAATACCAAATGCGGATTTTTTTTTCTCTCGATAGAGTAGATTTCGAGAAAGCCGACACATTTATTTTGAAAAAAAAAACTATTTCGTTTTGATACTTTGCATATTTTACTAGTTAATAAACTAGTAAAATTTAACTAGTTAATTTTAACTAGCATTCATGAGTCACTACTTAATGATGCTTTCATAGCACATTCAAAAAGCCTTATGGTGAATTCCATAGTAACGGACGTTGCATACAAAAAGAAATGTAAAATAGATTATAAAATGCATAGTAATGTTTCACAACCAAAATTAGTTTTTTGTTCCTAATAAAAATAATGCTAAAGATAAACTACATGCTTTTTAAGGTATCAAAAAGTATAATTATTTGACTACATTTGTTGGATGTAACACATATTACGTCCTACAACAGGCATGCTATTTCTTCACTCTATATACTGATCTGTAATATCTTTACTTCTTGTAAATTATAATGGAATCACAAAATGCACGTCAATTGTGTTTTAAGATTTAAAAACTGGTCTTATAATTATAAATGATAATCATAGTATTATACTTCATAGGAATGCATTAATGATTCCATTTGCAGGAATTGCAAATAATCCTCTAGCTGATACAGGCACTAGGGAGCTGATTTGGCTTATACTTTTCTGTCTGTTTTTTGGACCATTTTCAGTTCTCCTCATACTTGTGCAGCTTCAAGCTTTCCGATGATATATAACACTTAGAGAAATGTTTTAAATAAATGATTTGTTGGTTTTTTTCTATTGGTTTCAAGTTACCTGGACGTCATCTAATGAGACTTTTTCGAATAAAATAAAATAGATTTGATGATTTAGATCAATGATCGCCAAACTGTTGGTAATTTTCGGTAGATCGCGATCGCGTTCAAGTGGTTAGTCTGCACCAACGTTTGATTGTTGATTTTCAGTCTTTCACCACGCATTGAATAGTGCGCGTTTCAGCCAGAAATTCAAAAAAAAAAAAAAATAGTTTCTTCTCGCAAATATAAAGTACATGAATAGGTGATAATTGTGCCAATATAGTAGCTCGCTCAAAGTTATGCTGGGAGTTAACTGATAATTGAAAAATAAATATCATTCTTGAGGGGGGCAGTGAATAGCACGCATTTATTCAAACTATCTAGAGAAAAGCTTTAAAACAGACATTTTCTCTTTATTAAAAACATAATAAATATCCTCCGAAGCAGAGAAAAAAATCAAAATAATTTGCCCAAAAAAATTGTCATTCTGTTAACAAAACTATAAGACTTTGGACATAAATGTCTCTGAATTAAAAAGCTACTCATAACAGATTGAACTTGCGCTGACAATGTTTCTACGTTCGAAAATAAATCATATATAAGTATATAAAAAAGTCATCCCATGAAACCCTCACCGTTCGTAACGACGATACGAGCATTACTCATAATTTTCAGTGCAATTCAGTAATTGCTGGAAAATTATAAGTTTGTGAAAGATATTAGAAGTATTATATTTAAGTATGATATTTAAGAATTATATATTATATAGGCATCATTTCATTATTTCTGTTACTACTTGTCTTTTGATTATTAATATCATGTTACATAGCCAAAGATTTAAGATGTATTGAAGAAATCCCATTTTTTGGGACTACCAGCTTTGTGACGAAAGCAGCATTGCTTCATTTTAGCTAGTAACAAAAGCTTAGTAGTGAACTTATTTTGTAAGCATTTTTTACTGGTTTATTCCTTTTATATTTTCTATTATGTTTTTATCTGAATATATTTTATGTTAAAACTAAGCAATCACATTTTTTTAATCCACTGCGCAGCATTTTCTTCTGCGGCTAAAGAGTAGTAAAATTATAACTAGAAATCACTCACATAAAGCAAAATAAATGATTAATATTACTGGAGGGAACGGGGAGTTAAATCAGTTATTGATATGTTAAATGAATATGTACCATAACCATCTTACACCATGAACATGTACAAAACATTCTTGAGAATAATCAAATGTCATTTAAATCAACCTAAGCATATAGTAAATTTAACATAAAACAATAAAGTTTGAGGATGGCATCTGATGCTATGGAGAAAAAAATCTTTGAGGCATAAAAGATAACTCCCTTGCAAATGATTACCGCGGAACGTGTTATAATTTTCGGTTTCGTTAGTGGGTACCATTATACAACGTGCTTAGTCCCTAAACGTATGTTCCTCTAATAAGCAAAATGACTTGCATTATCCTTAATCCCAAAAGAAATTACCTTTCCTTAAAACACATATTCATTTGCATACATAGAGTAAACATTAAAATAAATTATCCTTACTTTCACTAAAGTCGATCGTAAAGACGAGTAATTAAAATTAAATGTAGATAGACTAGATGGGAATTGCCAAGGGAAGAAACTATTTATGTCACCTAAACTTCCTATGCGGGATTTTCGTTCTTTAGCCATCACAGATGAACGTATCACCATTGCAAATAGAAATGCTTGTTTAATTAATTTAAGCGTCTTATTTATTGGGATGCCGATCTATGGGTATTCTAAAAAGAAGTATTTTATTTGTTATGTATTTTTTTATCTATGGAAGATTATATATTCTGTAGACATTCAGAGTTCACTATAAGGTATGAAATTGGGACTAAATATGTTATTGTTTTATTCTTACGTAAATTTATGCATTTAATTGTAATTAATTTGACTCAATAAAATAAATTACGTACCGTTACATTTTGCAGTGTATTTGTCTCTAATATTATCTTTAAACACTTGTAGTCATGAATGGGTGGAAATGCTATTTTATACGAAAATAATGATTTCTCGTATTCCACTTACAGAATATGATGCTGCTTAATGATTTCATGCTATCCCTGGAAAACAATATTTATTTTTAGTTTTATAGTGATACATACTACAATCTGTGTGTTTTTTAAATTTCATTTCACCCAACTAGTGTTAATGTACTCTAAAGAAAGAAATTATATTTTTAAGCAAAATAAATGCTTATGCACACATATTTTAAACAAATGCGATAACAATTTCCAATTTCAAATTTCAAAATTTGTATTTCTAATGCTGAATCAGTTATTTATATTTTGATTCAACTGTGCAGTCAGTCGTAGTCATCACACTCGGAATTCTTTTCAGTCGTAATCATGGAATAGTAGTAACTGTATTCGTCGAGTAGGTAACGGAGTTTCATTCCTAGTTTGAATTCCAATTGTAGTCCATCATCAAATCGGAGTCATGGATGTGTAGTCAGTCAATTGCCGTTATTGAATTTGAACCGTTGTCAATTGTGTTATGGAGGTGATCCTGTGGACGACAGTACATTGCGTTAATTCTATCGTAATTAAATAACTTAATTTTAAGTCCACAAGACCCCGCCATAGCATGCTTTATCAAATAAAACAAATTTTAAGGCCTTACACTGTTTATTCTGTTGAATACAAATATTAATCACAATGGATAAGGGGGAAGAGTAGAAGGAACTCACCAGGCGCAGCAGGTCTGATTCGCTCCGGTCAGCACGGCCGAGCCCCTTCTCCTTGCGCACTCCTGAAGGTACAGGGTTAGTACCCACCCACCTTGCGGCCGAAAACCTTGGGAGGATCGGGGTTCCTAAAAGTACAGTAAACCACTTTTGGCTATCGCTTCGCGCAGTCATCGTAGTCTTTCAATATACTATCACAATCGCCAGTTTTTTTTTTGTGGGTTTTTTTTTTTTTTTTTTGTATAAAATATTAATTTTAGTGTCGTATTTTAATACTACTGTGTATCTCGGCGTGCTATGAATTTAATATAATTCCTGTAAAGATAAAAATAATGAAGATATAATAAAATAATGAAACGTGTTTTAAAATTTATGTTAGGAGAAAATGATTCGTTCTTGTTCCTGCCCAAAAAAATTTAATAATAATAAATATAAAATATACAGAACAACAAAGTAAAAAAAAAATCAATTAAACAAAGCAAGTAAATAAAATTAAAGAATATAATTAATTAATTAGTTATATTTAACTAATTCTTTTAACTAGTAAATGAATTTTTAAAAAATCCACTCTTAGCTTCCATTACATAGTATAATGTATGGTATTTTAAACCATTTACCTATACTTTTCCGAGATTTCAAAACATTGAATTTGAAAAAAATAATAAATAAAATTTACAAATTCAAAGTTAGTAAATCAATAAATCTTATTGCTTCTGTTTAAGGAAAGTCAATGAGCGCAAAGAAACATACATAGATTAACCCAGCCAGATACATATGCTTTATGAGAAAAAATCGCATTACCTGCATTGCGGAATCAGAAATGCAAATACAAAACATTGAGTCAATTAGCTAACATGGGGTTTCCATAAAATTCATTCAGAGAGCGGAGCTTTAAAAGTTAATGGTGTACTCAAAATGAGAAAAAAAAAAAAAAAAAAAAGAAATATTCATATTGATTGTTTTCAAAGGCAAAAATATACTTTATTTTTTGCGGTGTTTCATAAAACTTTTTTTTTTTCTTTAGGTATGCTTTTCTTAGCATATTTCGATACATTCGACATTTTCTCCGCAAAGGGATGAAAATTATCACGCGTAAGAATTCAATGCATGTTCATTAACATTACATTTGAGAACTCATTAAATTTCAGATTTTTTTCCATGACGAATATAGTTCGGCGATTAAGCAATATGATTTTATATGCTATATCATCATGACGTGTTTCGTAAATTAAATTGCGAATCTGGAAGTTCGAGACTTTTATGCTACATTTATATACTGCAAAAGCTTAAATACTGTAAAAGTACTAAAATTTTCGCGATTACCACTTGTTCACTTAATTTTCGCTTAAATTTTCACCATCCCGTCGAAATCGCGAAAATTTAAGCTTTGAGAAAACTTTTTTTAAAAAACTTTCTTCAACTTGATGTTATGTTCTATTCATATGCAATCCGCAAAATTTTCAGCAATAATTCAGCGAAATCACCAATATCTTCATTTTCGCGTAACAAATATTTTATAGTACTATGTACGAGAAAATGCTGAAACAGTTGTCTTCTTGCTTAAAACAGGTAAAAAAATATTATTATGAATCAAATTAAGTTTACTTTTAATTTTTTCGATGCGAAAAATAAATGTTATATTAGGTCAGACATTGAGTAATTTTCTTACAATTAGAAAACTAGTAAAATTTAAATGCTCTTAACTATTTTAAGGATATGCAAAATCTTGCAATTTAAAAACTTTTAGCTTAAATTCATAAATATGTCAAAAGAAAAGTCAAGTAAAATTATTATTATTATAGTTAGTAGTCATTAAATTGAATTGATTACCAGTTTTAGATGTATAGTAATTAGGGATGTACCGAATATTCGCTCACTATTCGGGATTCGGCCCTTTAGCCGAATACTCGTAAGCGCAAATTCGGCCTGGCCGAATATCTCACCTACAGTAGAAATGTAAAAAATAAAAAATTAGTAGATTTTAAACATTTAAAATTGTATTAGTTATTGAAACAGAATACATTACTATATAGGTTTAATAAATAAGAATAATTTTGAAAAAAAAACCTACTTTTTTAACATTGTTTTTAGGTTTGACTGAACAAAAACAGATTTTAAAGTTATAATATTGTATTTCATACTAGCATTTCCTCCCCAAAGCTGACAATATTTAATTATGATGGAGAATATGACTTTATTTTGTTATTATTAGCACTTCGTTTGGGTAGACTGAATTATTGTGAATATTGGGTGAGATAAATGTGAAAAGCCTAGAATATATCATGAATATTAAGATAGCATAGGTTATCGGGTTTTTTTAAAATAAAAATATATTCCAGTTGAGTGCATTAAATTTTAATAGATCTTCCAAAAATAGGTATGTAAAACACTCCATAAAAAAATATTAATTTTATAATTTTAAAATATCTTCATAAAACTATTTTGAGCAAGGTAAAAGTTCGCTAAGCAATAGTATTTCTTTAATTTGAATTAAACAACTAGTGAAATAATGCTAATGCTTACATTAAAACCTGTCATTTCTATTCCACTTATGGGTGAAATTCTCAGTTTTGCTGTATTCAAAACAAAACAGAAAGTTCATTAATTTTCGATAGTTTTAGATTCTTAACAAACAAGAATTAAATCATACATCATAGATTAATGTGTGGAATTGGTGTTTGAATATGCGAATACTTTTAAAATTGACAAATGTTTTCTGTTAGAACGATTTTCTACGAATTTTAATATTCGGCCTAGAAGAAATGGTCGAATATTCGGTATTGGGCTATTTGTCCAAACCACTATTCGTTACATCCCTAATCCTTAGAGGGATTGTGCTTAAGAATAGCGGGGGTTGCAATCTCTTCCAAAAGGTAAAACTAAGATTGATTTACAAAAACAACCTTTTTATTAAATAAAGCTTTTTAGATTGCGAGTATGCTCGTCAAAAGTCCCTAATTCTGTAGACAAGTTGAATTTTGGTCAAATGTGCAAAGTTTCCGATTTCCTTTTCTTCCTTTTTTTAACGAGAAAATATGAGATTGTAAGATTTAAATATGAAATTCTGGTTAAAAGAAAAGCGAGGTTTCCCAAGCTTTAATGCATGAAGAACAAAGTTTGTAACCCTTTTTAAGCACATTGTGCTTAAAAAGGGTTACAAAGGTGTGGAAGAGTGTGAGATTTGGCATAGTTAAAGCTCTTATGGAAAAATAGAGCAGAACGATTAAATTTATGTAGGGTCAGTTGGGGTAATTGTAAACAAGCTTCATAACTACACTTGTGGTGGTTTTGAAAACTTAAATGCTTGTGTGTGATAAACTGACAGCATGGGGAAGACATTGAAACAGTTTCGTAAGTTTCGAAACAACTGTGGATGCGTCACTATTGTTTGAAAATGCCACAGTGAAAAAAGTTGTTTAACAAAATTTAGTGATCTTACATTTTCCTCTCCAGCTCATCTACAAAAGCGATGTAAGCGGTTTCAACCGTTTTTATTTGTCATATGGAATGCTGCTAAAAACATTTAGTTATGAATTTAATCCTCCCTGTTATTTTTCATGCGCAAGTTAGGTGTTTACATTTACCCCATATATTTCGCACTCTGGGGTAGTTGTAAACACTTAAATTTATCCTATTTAAAATATTTTGGGGGGACAATACGTATTATATTTTGATGTAAATTACACTTTTGAGTCTATTTTACATAACTGTTGTTGTTGTTGTTGCTAATGCCACTTGGAAATCCAAGCCCCCCCCCCCCCCCCGTTGCAGCGCGACCATGAATTAAGGAAGCTCCTACCGATTATTAATGAGTCCCGCTAGAATGAAGTACACTTGGATCAGAGGGCTTAATGATTTTGAACCAACTCCCAGATGAGAGATCGTCACCTAGGATGGTCCCTCAGCGGAAATTATTTCTAACTTGGAGGACATTTGAAGCGACGATGTATTTTACGTGCACAGATCACTTAAGCGCACTCGGTCTCAGAGTAATTAGTCGCGGGAAGTGGTCACCCTCCCAAGCGTTGATCACGGCCAGTTGTGCTTCACTTTCGGTGTTCTGTGGGACCTAAGCTTAACCGCCTGATCCACTGTGGGACAACTTTTACATAAATTTGTCGCATTAGTTGATTATTGCAAGATATTTCTCGTTAAATGACCTCAGCCGACTCATAACATAACTCAGCGGACCACATGCGTCCTGTTGGCCGCAGATTGAGAAGCATTGCTCCGGAACTTCTTAAGCCTTCAAGCAGACTGTGTATGAAACAATTTTCCATTTGAATCAACCTTATTCGAAAATAAATCGCTGTTTACAATTACCCCAGATCTCTGGGGTAATTGTAAACACGAGCTCATTCGCTAACAAATAGTCATAAAGTCAAAATTTTTGTACACATTTACTTACAAAAGTACAGTAGTGGCTACAATGCTCACAGTTTTATCTCTGAATTCATTCAAGAGGTAGGGAAGGATCAAAAGTTAAAACATTGAAAAAGCGTTTAAAATTACCCCAACTGACCTTATATGTTTCACAAATACATTAAATTAAATTTTCAAGTGAATAAAACTTGTTGGTAAATACTAATAGCCCATTCAGCATGGAATCAATATTGTGGCAATAATTGGCAGTCAAGAATTACAAAACTATATTTTCATCTATTGGAAATTAGAGGACTAAAAAAATTAGCTGAGTAAATGCGAAGTGAATGATTTGTAATTAATTTACCCCTGCAGTGAAATCTGCAGCACGAGGGAGATTATTTAGATCGTTATTCAAAAGAAAAACCAAAAACTCATAAGTAAATACAAAATCCAGATTTTTTAATAAATAGGTTAATGTCAAACAAATATTAGTTTATGGTCAAAATGTCGCACACAGCAGATATTTTACAATAAAAAAAACATGGTTTTACACAGAAGTTTCATTAAAATAATTTCCAAACTATTTGAAGTTCAATGGACAACATTTATTTTTTAACTGCGTTTTTTTTAGGACAAACAATAAATATATGCATAAATAAAATAATTTTTCACTTATAGCATGCGTTTTCGCAGAAAAATAAAAATAAAACTTCCTGTCGTGGATAAAAAAATTCTTTAAAAATACTCTGCGAAAATATATAAGGCTGTGATTTTATTATAAAACATGTCACTAGTTTTCATTAAATAGAACGCAAACATTTTTTGTAAAGAAGATCTGTACGAATTTGCATAATTTAAATTTCCTCCGCTCGTCTCATGAAGCAGTGGACTTAACGCTTTTTTTCCTTATTCGCAAAGAAATATTTCTTATTTTTGTTCTGTAAATGTAATATTGATGTTTGCTCTTTTGTTGTGAATAATTCTGGCATATGTAGCGCGTTTGATGTTTCGGAAATAAATGAAAAATGTTGAGAAACTTCCTTTCAAAATGAATAATTTGAGCCATTTCTTTGGCTTAATAATGTTGGAAATGTCTCCGGAAGTCAAATCTAAAGTTTTTCACACTTTTCATAAACTAAGTAATTACTTTCTCAGAATGTTTTGAAAGGGCAAAAAATGGGAACGAAAAACTTTGTAACAATTATTGCAAAAGAAATGTTAATACAGATGCAGTTTGTATTTATTTGTATTTTTCTTTCATGTAAGTATGTGCTTTTAGAGGGAGTAAAAAAAACCTATTAGTTTCGCCTTGTGTGTTCAAAGAGTATATACAGGAATGTATTTGAATTAGGGAGTGATTTTTGCTAAAATGTATTTATTCCTTGGATAATTCTAAATTGTGCACGAAAAAGAAATAAATTAAGTAGGCAGGATCAGTTGGAATCTTTGGAGCGAGATATTCTCCGCAGAATATTCTTTATACTTAAAAATAATCTTGTACGCACTTAAAAATGCGTGATCAATTATAAACTAAAGGTGAAGTTTGCAAAATGAAAAAATACAAAGGAACATATAAAAAAATAATAATTTATATTTTCTAAAGTAATAGGCCTGCGAACACAAAGCCTGCAGTCGTCGCATACTTTAGTAATTTTATATTCTTGAAATTATTATTGCAACATTAGTAATTATATGACCTTAATTAATAAAATACTTGCTAATAAACGTATATTTATAGCCGCTTCAGGAAAAAGTGATACCTGAGGTAAACAAACCAACGTGACACTTGGCGATAACATTGCCTGTTTAGCGCTGGGAAGACTAGAAACAGCGCTAATCAGACAAGCGACGTGTTCAGGGCCGGTTTTCCCGGTTCCGTCGGATTCGCCAATGCAGCAAGTGAATCATAAAAGTGAAATGCTGGCGTTAAAACAGCAACCATCTATGTTTGGTTCTACTTCTCTTTTCTTTAAATGCAGTATAAAGCTGTCAGCATTTTTACATTTGCAGATAGATTTTTACATAGATGGCTGATTACATAAATTGCATTGGTAATTTTTGCTACAAGAATGCATAAACAAATATATGGTTTTGCAAGTAGTACAAAATATTTTAATCCAAGCCATTTTAAAATGAAAATTACATGCAACCTTTTTCTTTTCCCCAAGCAGTAATCCGATTTAAAATTTGAGCCCTGTAAGCATTTTTCTGAATATTTAAACTAAATTTAGAGCTCCATAAGGAAAAAAAAAGTGTGTAATTCCCTAAATATACCAGTACTGCTTTTTTCTAGAATAATTGTAACTATAAAATTATGACAATAGAAATCAGGAAAAAAAATCTCAGTCTGTAAACAGTTTCTTAAAATTGAACAAACTGTTTTCCAGGACTATTCACGAACGATTTATCTAATGTTAATAATCTAATTAAATTTACGTGCCTGTAGAAGCAAATTACTCATTCCAATCAGACTTTCATTACCGTTCAAGTAATTTGAAAAACCGAATTCGAAATGCAAGCATATATTTGCATAGGGAATATTTGAAGAATCATTAAAGGAGAACACCTTTTACCTGAACGACACGTTAATTGCCTTGCAAATTTATGGTTATGAGCATTAAGCATGGTCCTAATGAGCTATTCAAATTGTTAAGAAAGTTATTAAGGAAGCATATTCACTCAATGACAAAAACCATTACTTTGTCTAACTGATATTTGATATCATTATTTTATTCATCTATTTTTGATAAGTATGTAATGTTGAACATTAGTTTCCAAAACTTAAGAAAAAATTAATTTAAAATGTCGCGTAATACGTTTATGGTTTACATAATATAAAATTTTATAATTATTGAAGTCATTTTTTTTCGTAATTAAGGAAAGAACTTATGAGTTTTTAAATTCTGCAGGAAAAAATGAGAAGTTCAGTTTTACAGTTTTCAATAAAAGAAAATAGTTAAAAAAGTCATTTTCACTGTCAAACAACTTTTGAAAAATAAATAAATAATATAAGAAAGTATTGCGTGTTTACTTTTTTTTAATCCGATTCCCTTTTAATGTCTTTAACTAAAAAAAATACGTTTTTACGTCATAAAGATGTTATTTGCAATGTAGACCGCGCATATCTGCATTTGAAACTAATTTACACATAACTCACTAAACTGTTTTCAAACAGGACCTTATTGTTTGGATAGAGGTAACTGTGAATGATGAAGTTTTGTATTTATTAATGTTTGGTTTTAATGTTTAATTTTTGCAGATCCAAATATGCGGTGTGATCTACTATCTCTAATTGCTAAAAATTGAAATAACTCTAAAAAATTAGAAAACAGACTAAAAATGTATTAGTATTTATAATAATAAAATCTGAAACACGTTTCACGTAACGCAAGTAAACATAGTGTCTTAATTTTATAATCATATACTTGATAAAAACTATCAGTATATAAAATTTTATACAAAAACAAGCTTTACAGGTATTTCCCTATATTTTACAATTCAATACATTAGAAGTATCATTACGTTTAGTTTTTAAATAGAAATATGTCTTCTTTTCGCTACAAATTGAACTTTCTGGATGAATAAGAAACGTGGGTTGAGGTGATACGTAGGTGTTTTCTGTGTATTTGTATTTTCCTTTGAGCAAATTGTGAAAATAAGAAATAACTTAAAAGCTACTGGGGGAATAAGAATAGAAGTTCATCTTGAGACATTTAATGAATTTTCCAAGATAAATCTAGTTGGGAAAATTCAAATTCTATCATTTTGTTAATTTTATATTTGATGCACATTTTATTTGTATTTATTAAATTAGCTAAATTTGTATTTTCAAAAAACAATAATATTCTTACTGCGAAATCATTCTATAAAGTATAGTATTGTATAACATTTTTAGACTTTAGAAGGGAAATATGTCTTATTTCAAATAGTATTATAAGAATCATGAGGTCTGACCACTTCAGCAGTGGTAAGGGATCTAGTGTCCACCTATTTTAAACACTGACTTACCCGTTTTTGTACCTGTTTTTTTTTCTAATTTGAAAATTTGAATTTGAATTTTTCAGAAATTCAAAGTTCAATAATTAAAAATATTATTTAACACATAGAAAAAAGTATTAAAGGTGATGCATAATTTAATTCTAACAATATGTGCATATTTCTTGTAAATTCAGGATGTTTCAAAACTTGTACTGCATTTAAGACTTAGAAAAATGTAATTCGTTTTTTCACGCAGTTGTAGGCTATAAAATTATGACTAAAGAAGCTACTAAGCAGTGAGACACATAGAAAAAAACTGAATATATATATCCATGCCCTTATTTTTCTGCCAGATAAAACGGGGAAAACGAAACAGTCATTAATTTCCAAATATTATTAATAAGATAATCAAAAATTAACAATCATATATAATTAAAGTTTTTAGAAATCCCCCTCTAACAACTGTAACTGACGGAACTTTAGATCCGTTTAAGGATTGTTGAGGAATGGTTGCGGAAGGTTATTGCAACCCTTCCTGAATTCAGTTTAATCCGTATTTTCAATTAAATAATTTGTAAAGGGTCCGCTTTTATGATTAAATATTTTGTGAGGAGTCCGTTTTTATGATAAAATCGTTTCTGAACGGTTCATTAACACACATAGATTTATCGTAAATGCATTTTTTGTCTTCGATAATAACTTTTGTAAATCTTACCGATTTCCGAAACTCGTCAATTCAGTATTGTTAATGCTCTAAATATTTTGTTTCGCTGTCAACATTATTAACCCTTATTCTCATAGAGTAGCATGTATAATACATGGGGTTTTCCCCTACTTTCTATTTGTTAAGTGACGTCAGCGCATATCTTGCATTGTTATTTGTTAGCCCTTATTCTCATAAAGTAGCATATATGCTGTCTGGGGTTTTCTCCTGCTTTCTGTTTGTTAACAAATAGAAAGTAGGGGAAAACCCTAGGTAGCATATATGCTACTTTATGAGAATAAGGATTAAGGTGCATCTGCTTAATGCCCGATTTTATGATCGTCGCTCAGAAAAGGTAAGTTCATCAATCGTAGATTTCCGAAGGCTGCTTCAAAAGAAAACAAAATAAAGTATCCATTTTGAGTAAAGTATCCCATGATTTTTTTAAAATTTACATTTATTTATTTTATTTATTTATTTATTTATTTGTGGTTTGTTAATCGAGACGCGGATGTGCAGACTAAGCCTTTCTTCGAAGTCATCCAGGAATTCATCGCCTACCTAAGATTAAAAAAATTATGACGCTAACTATGATAATGCCTTTAAAAATTACAGATTTACGGAGCAAAATAATAGTAATAATGATGATAATAAAAGTAAAATAAAATAAAATAAATTTAAAAAAAATCAAAATGGACAACAAACAACTGGTGCAGGGAAACAATGTGAGAATATAATTTAAAGCACTGCTGTCAAAAGCATTGTATACAAAATGAAAGCCTTCCACTACGCAATATTGACCGTCCCACATTTCGTTCTTTGATGCCAACAAATAAAAGAAATATATCTGCAGTTAAAACTCAATATCAGTAACTCAGGAGTTTCAAAAAGACACTGAAATTCGAAGAAACACAAATAAAAATAAACCATTTCGTTTTAGTGTCACCCTCGTGGAAATATTCCTTTCACATAACTAACTTCCGTTCATTCTTGTTTTCAGTTTCTTTTCAATAGCTGGATTTTAAACAAATCGTAAAACACGTCAGCGAATAATGCTGTTTGTTTTAATAAATACCAACATATTTGACATGAAGAAATTTTCATTTCTATTGAAAATGCTTTTTCCTGCAAGAACTTTTTATTGTTCTTACTTTAAAAAACGCCATCACAAGTAGCAAATTGAAAAGAATTTATGATTTTGCTTTTATATCTTGAAGTTCTTGGTTTTAAAGAAAAGGGAGAATTAATTTATATGTGTACAAAAATGTAGCTTATCTTTATTTTATTGGTTATTGTATTGCAGGAAGTTTAATTTGAAATGAAAAACGCTGCGCTGATGAGAGTTTAAAACCAAGAGTAGGGTGGATAGGTTACTTTAGCCTTTTTTATTTTTATTTTTTAGAAAGCGTCATTGTGCAAATATCAATTGAAACTTAAGGGTGAACGGGGTGCAATGAAACAAAATTTACTAATTTTCCTTTATCCACAAATTATCATGCACGGTAGTAATAATATGTACACTTTTTATCCTAACTTTTTTCCCATCTAAAATTTATCTATAAGGTTAAAAACAAAATCTATATGATTTAATAAGAAAGCAGAATTTCTAACAGCGTTACATTGTACCCCGTATGCTGGGGTGCAATGAAACTCTAAATGATGCAAGCAATTTTCATCGAATTGTTTATTTTATGAAATAAGTTTCCAAAATATAAAAACAATTGCGTTAATGATGTACAAAAATATAACATACTTAAAATACAAAATGAAAACTTCTTTGAAAATCAAGAATGGATCTTATAGTTCTAGAGGAAGAAAAAAAAGGAAAACAAAATTATACGTTTAAGATATACCTTTTCATTTTAAATTAAATTCACTGAAGCCAGTTTTAAAAAATTGTATTTCGGTTTTTTTTTAGTTATTCATGAACGGGTGGGTAGAAGTTTCACCACCATTTGAATTTTCTCAGCACGATTTCCTTGTAAGTTAATTGTTCAACATGGCAAATATAACATTATTGATATTATTATTTTCTTTTATTGAGTACCTCTTGTAGCGGCTCTCATGTTTTTCATTTTTATTTTTATTTCGCGACAAATTTATTATCAATTTACATATAATTCTAACTATATGACTCAGTCACGAGTTTTGCAAAAGATTGCTGTAAGTGGTAAGTGTATTGCAATAGCTTGTTATTTTCATTATTTTGTTATATTAAACCATGCTTCTTATTTAATAACATATTTTTCAACTTTCAGGCAGCCTTGGTGAAAAGGAACACAATTGTACAGTTCATGAATTTGAACGGTGCCTTAAGGCGTTGAATGCAATAGCACAGACAGAAGAGTTGGCTCTTGCAGCAACGAGAGAAGAACTGAACTTAGTTTGCAAGTAAGATTTCTTTTGGTTACTTGAGTAGCATTTTGTCTCACTCATTTTTTCTTTTTTCCTTTTTTTTACAAGGGAAGATATATGATTTTATCTTTTACCCTCAATCTTCCCACTCTAACATTTTAAGAATTAAATTACCTAATGTTTTGAGAAATTTAGTTACTATATAAAAGTGAAATTGACGAATTTACTCTCTACAACAACTCAATTTACAACAAACATATTTCAAATTTTAAATGAATATTAATGCTTTCATTCAGTTAGGTTTTTTTAATTAATAAAAGAGAGTCGTGCTTTTTAAAACATATGTGCTTTTTCTTTTCAATTGTATACTTGCATTATGTTGTTGCCTTCTACAAAGCATGACAACAAAAACTTAAAATTTTTCCATCCATTGAATCAAACATTAATGGGAGCGTATACACTCTATACTTCGAATGCAGTGGGTTCAGAGATTGATGATACGTGGACAACATTTTTTAAAGTAATATGTGTCTATGATGTGTAAATTATCTATCTTCAAACCATTGTATAGTCTTAAAGTACGTCTACTTAAGACTATACAATGTCTGCTAAAGTCTACTTAATAACGCTTATTTACAGCAAGAAATTTTTCTTGAAAATATTGAAATATCTCTACAATGTTTCTCAAAGTTCTGTGTCAATAAGTGATCTGAAAACATTTAATTGATCAATTGTTTATTTATTGTAGGAAGTATGAAACTAGATATTCATTGTAGGAAGTAAAAAACTAGATAATGCAAAAACTTCAATAATTAAATTTTCAATTCAAAATTGTTATATAATTCATTTTTTTATCAATCTATTATAGGTTCTTCCGATTATTAGTGAAATGTTAGCCTTTTCACAAAATTAGTGATTTTTACCAAATTTGAGCAATATTTCGCCAATTTTTGATTTATGGTTTTTATGACTGAATTAGTTAGACATTAATTAATTATTTAGGATGTAATGATAATGATGAACTTATTTAGACTTTAATGATAGAAACATAATTATTTAGACTCAAGTTCTCAACACTGGAATATTTTAAAGTAAGTGCATGTGCATGTGATTTCTTTCATATCTATTTTATAAGAAGTGATTCCCCCATTTCCCCCTCAGTAAATGATATTCATCATTTTATGCTTTTCAGAGAAAAATATTAGGAGCTCTATTTAAGTTTTTAAAACTCTGAATTACTTGCATATTTTCGGTAAGTACAAAAAAGCTTGCAAATGAATAAATAAATACTATGGTACTCAACTTTTAGCATAACATTGAAGGCTGTTTACAATTAATGACGATAAAATTCCAATTCGACACGTGATTTGCAAATAAATGACAAAGCAAAAGTTTGCAATTAAGTTAGGAAAGAAGAGAATTAATTTTCCAAGCAAAGAATGCATGGGAATTTAGAAGTATTAACAAAATGCTCACTTTGGGGTAAAACATGAAAAACATTTAATAAAAAACCTTGAAAAGGAATTTTGGAAATATTTTCTAACCCTGAAATGCACAATATTGTTGCGCAAGGTTTTCAATAAGTCAATCTCTTTATAAAAGAAGTTTTGGTAGTGCTTATACGGAAATTAATATTATTTTAAAATGCCCTGAAGGAAAAGACAAAAGCAAAATTTTCCCTAAATAAACTGTTATATTTGACATTTCATAGGAATATGATTTTTTGTAAAGAGATAAGGTAATAGTAAAGGAATATTTTTTAAATATATTTTAACATTTTTTTTTACACTAAAGAAGCTAAATAAAGATTTCAACTGGTTGAGATAAAATTACTATTACGTTATTTGATGTATCACAATAGATATTTCTGAAGATATTTCTATCTAATAGTTATTCCTCACAAAGCGAACTTTGTACGAATATTTAAATCAATATATTATTTAAAGGGTCACAAAAAATAACAATAAAACGTAATTTATAAATAAATTAGTAAAAGTAAAGTAAATAAATAAATAGATAAAATTAAAATAAATATAAAAATAAAGCTCGTATAGCAGTCTATGTTATAAATTTATATTTATGCGAGATCAAAAATACCTGAAATGCCCATGAATTTCTATCTTAAGTTACAATGTATAAAAAAAAAACTGAAACCACTATGCTAAAAGTGTTCAAAAGTCCCTGAAACAACAATCCATATTCGTATTTAATAAAAAAGTTGTTTAAACCATGTGTGCACTAAGGTATATTTTTACTACCTATAAAGATGTATTTATACTTGGTCGAAGTAAGAACTTCCCCAGGTTTTGCAACGATGGCCAGTGGGAAGTATAATCTATCCAGTTGAATATTAAGCATTTTTAGCAAGATGGTTTTTGCAGTAAGTTTAATATATTTTTTTTAACCTCTGATTTATTTTTATCGCACTCTTTGCTGCTAATTCGTAATGAATTCGTAGAAAATAAGAATTAGTGAAAAGTATGTTTCTTGTATTCTAAGAAACAAATAATGCTTCCATTCCTCAGAGACGGCAAATTGTTTATCGCTGACAAAAATTACATTTTGTTTAAAAGTAATTTTTCTGTTTTGCATAGAATATGTCTTTGCATTCAAAATGTTTCACCTCATATTAGTTATGTAGTGAATGAAGCATTCTAACACTGTGGCATAATAACAATATGCAACTTATGAAGTTAAACTAACAATTGGTTAAATAACACAGCATAAATTTGAATGCCCTATTCAATATTTGTTTAGGAAACTGCAGCATGGAGTGCGCTGCATTGATGATCACAGCTACCGATGTTTCACGGTTGGACAAAGGAGAGTATTTAATTCAGTTGTATCAGAATCAAGGCATGTCATTAATGACTTATGCGTTCCTGGAAAACTACAAGAAGGTAAGCAGTATTTTAATTACGTTTTATTTATCCCTTAAAATTATCTTTGTGGACGTATTTGGATTATCTATCCTGATAAGTTGCCATCTAGGTCAAACTGTGCTTATGGTACTCTGAACATTCTACTTAGTAACACGAAATTTAAACTTGATAAGTTTTACCATTATTATAGTCAATTCACTCTTTTTTTTCTTGGGATTAACCAAAACTATTAGATTATATACAATGGAAATGACAAAGTCCAGTGTTTGCGTTTTAGACTCTTACAAGAGGGAAGGAAAATTGGCATTACAAACTTTTTACAAAATCACTAATTTTGTTGCCATAGTCGTAAAAATAGAGGTCATGTTTAAAAATGCATTAATTATGTGTATGGAATTAAATTGGTCACTCAAGGTTTCTCTAGTGTTGACTTAAAGTTAAATATCAAGTACAATGACCGAGTATAAATACCATTGACTCTATGTGGAATAGGGTGGGCCGAAAAAACCTTTTTTTTATTTCGAAGTTGCAATAGCGCTGAAAACTTGCGAATTATATAGAAAAGAAAATTTTTTAAAAAATATCATAATCGGTTGAAATCTTCCGGTCGCGCATAGGCCCTAAAGTTTCCCAAAATATGAAAAAAATCTCATTTTTACTATATTTTGCAAAAAAATTTTGAATGAGATGTTTTCATAACGTAATAGTTTGTAACTTCTTCAAATAGAGCTTAAAAACATTGTGTTTTAATTTGGTTTAGATAAGTTGATATCTTCCGGTCACGCACAAGCCCCAAAATGAGCCAAAATATTGAAAATTTCACATTTCTACGAGGTATTTTTATTATCTTTAATATACTAATTTTAACGTACTAGTTACAGCATTTTTATTTTTGAACATAAGAAGATTGTATTTCATTATGGTGTGAATAAATTAAGAACTTCCGGTCGCACATTCAGCCCAATGCTATACAAGAACAGTACCCAAAAAAAGAGTGACGAGATGGTGATAACTAAAAATGGTCATGGTTCTTTTCGACTTGCTCTATATTTAAAAAACTTAAATATTTTACAATTACACAACCCCTCCCTCTTAAGGCTCCTATAACTACGAGCTGACTCGTCAGCCATTTTCTTTCCCACTCGTTCGCTGGGTCGTATTGCGTTGTGCTAGCTTAAGACTAGTTCGTTAGGTTTTTAGCTTTTTCTATTGAAACATGGGTGGTTGTGCTGCAGTTAATTGCAACAATCACTCCAGAAACAAGTGGAGATTGTTTACTTTTCCAACAGATGAAGAAAGAAAGAAGAAATTGATTATTAATTGCCGGCTTCCAAATTGGATATCAGCAGGTTTGCAACAATTGTTGGCGACGAATTGTGCTTGTCGCCAATTGAACTAAATTCAGTAATTTTTGTATTGTTCTTTTTGAGCGAAATATATTATGATAAAATAATGCATGATACTTAACACAAGTAAAAAATTGGCTATTTTATATACACTTTTTAATACACCTACACAATACAGAAATTTATCGCGGAATTTGAATGCAGAAAATCGCTTATTTTTATTCTCCGTTAATAAAATGATACAGTAACTGGCGTGAAGTGAAATTATATAAAAATAATAATTATTAAAATTAAATTTCTTCTTTGCTATTTACTTAATTGTTAAAATTCCAAAGTAGAATAAGCATAAACTATAAAAACCTTAAGTGCTTGAGTATATAAACAGTATATTTTAGTTTTCAAAATTTTATAGTAAAGGATTTGGGTATAGTAATGATTTGATATTTAAATTGTCATTTCTGTTATTTGACTTGGTTGATGATTAAATTTTATTAATTGGACTTTGTTTACAGATACAAATGGTAAATATGGTAAATTATAGACTTGATCTAATATAAATATATTTTAATGTAAACTTCTTTGAAGTATTTTTCAAGCTTTTATTTATTTTATGAACCATCTGAACCTTTTAAATTTTTTGTTTACAATATGATGATGGTTTTGCAATAAAAAAGATTATGTAATATCTATATACAACTTCATTCAATAGCTGCTGCATGAATAGTACAATACATAGACATAATGCAGAATATTCCGGTGAAAGAAGCCTGTTACAAATTGATGCCTAAGAACCACACAAGCATATGCACAAAAATTGATATTTAATTTTTTACAATAACATATAAATTTTTGCATTCGTCTTAGTAATTAAATTTTTGATGAGTAAGATTATGCTTCTAAATTTGATGTTCATAAGCAAACAGCAACAACAATGCTTCAACAAAATTAAGAACTTTTTCCCAATGAAGAAAAATGAATAAATAATAATTACAAATAAATAAAAGTATAATAAGTAATCAAATCAAATTAAAAACAATTGTGTTTGTATACCAAGTTAAAAGAAAAGGTTATAAAAGGGAAATAGAAATCTTTATTAATTTTTCATGACTTTTATAACTTTTGAAACTATTTAATGTTGTAGGAAAATGACTTAATGAAATTATAATAGTTTAAAATTTTCATAAATATGTAGAGCAAAAGGCTTAAGCATTTGGCTAGAGTTAAGGTAAATAGCACTTCTCTAATATGCTTTTTTATTTTTCCAGTCTGTATTAATATATAATGCATTTTGAATTCAGAGAGCGTTTTTCGGTATTGTATGTAGCTAAGGAGTCCCATTTATTTCCTTCTTTATGGCGTAGCTGTTAAAAGCGCCACTGACAGCGATAAAGGCGCCAATCTAGCAGCACGCTCTTGTTTACATTTTGACTTGGGAAAGAAAATGGCGGCGATGGGTCGGCCTGTATTCTGTAGTGGCTCTACTCCCTCTTGGGTATGAAATATTGCACCCCTTCAGTCGTGAATAATGTACTTGAAACTTGACAAAGTGTCTCTTAAATTCCTGCGCCCTATCTCCCAGTTACGGGATCTGCAAGTCGCTAGTTACACGACTGACATGCAGAACCAATCATTACATAAAGCATCACAGTAATGTCAAAAAAATCTGTTAAATTTCAAACGAGAATTATTAATTAATTAATATTGTTAGAAATGAAGGCTGTTCAACATCACAGTATAAATAAAATCAAATTTAGTCAATAAAGCCATTCAGTAGAATAAAGAATTTATTTTTCAATGAAAAAATTTGAATAATGTAAGTAATATTTAACAAAAATCTGACATTCAGATTTAATTTTCAACCTTGAGCAACACATTTTTAATTGATACCTGCCACCATGAGTTTATAGCGTTGATGAGATCAACCATTATATTCAGTTTTGTATTTTGCTTTTAGTTTCTAATTTAAGGTTTTTTAAAAATTATTTTAACTAATATACTACATATTTACCCCTGTCTCAACTTTTGCACTGGGGTATTGAAATTTTTAGGGAATTGTTTCCAGGCGTTCTCCTAGCTTTTAAGCGGTCATTGTTCTTGGGACTCCATAGATTTCTTTGTGTATGCAGGGAGGGAACAGTATGCAATCGCTTTTAGGAGGGTACCCTGTTGATACCAAAATCAATTGTAAAAATGATTTATCTATTTCAACATTCAACATTTAAATGTTTAAATAATGAAGGAACTTTGTGCACAATTAAACCGTAAAAAGTAATTGCACGTAATTAATGCATTTTAATGCTCATTTGTGCTTTAATTACGTGCAATTAATTACTTTTTAGTTTAATGAAATGCTTATTATGCATTAAAAATTTTGTATGTTAAATATCAGTGTTAAAGTTCAAGTGAAAAATATTTAAAAAATTTAAATTATTGAAAATACAGGACATTTAATGTTACAAAAGCAGTGAAAGAAATATCAAATTTAGTGAAGAAATAAGAGCAACAAGAATTTGTTTTCAAACTTAAAAATTTGAGTACATTTGAAGAACAGTACACAAACATATGGCAGCTTTTTTTTCTACCTCATTATCAGTTCGTGTGAAAAAAATGCTACGGCTATTGCACTTAAATACTAATTATTTATCAAATACCAAAAATGCGTAAAAATGTAAAATTTTCAATATTTTGTCAAATTTTGGGGCTTATACGAGATTGGAAGATATCAACTGGTTTAAACCAAACTAAAATACAATGTTTTTAAGCTCTATTTGAACACGTTAATAACTATTACATTACGAAAACATATAATTCAAAAATTAAAAAAAATATCTCAAAAATGAGGTTTTTTTCATATTTTGTCAAATTTTAGGGGCTATGCGCGACCGGAAGATGTCAACCAATTTTGATATTTTTTAATTTTTTCTTTTCTTTCCTACATAATTCGCAAGTTTACCGCGTTATTACAACTTCGAAATAAAGAAAAAAGGTTTTTTCTGCCCACCCTAATGTCCAACAACGAATTTCGTAGAGTAATGTAACGTTCACTTTCAAACCTAAAACAATTCTTTCAACAACCATATTCTTTTAAAAATAATCCCTCAAAAGAGTAGCAGTTTTTTTTTTTTTTTTTTTTGAAACAATTTTTTAGGCACAAAATTATAATATGTACTTGAGTGACTAAATATTTTTTTCTGACTAATGGTGTCAAGATATCGAAAATTGGTTAAGTCAGAAGCATAGTACTTTTCGTAATTAAAAACTTGAATTTTCTAATGTGCTAAGTTATACCATATAAGGACCGTGCATGGCCTTATTTGACTTTCAAATCTTTTATCCCTGGACACGCCAACAGCAACAGCATACCTATCGATGGGTCAATACCGCTAGCGAAATTTCTGTACCTCAAGACCAGACTTAAAGACCAAAAATAGCTATTTTCAGATATTGTTTAATTGTACGAAAATTAACCAACAAGGGATAAAGCATACACTTTTATTTTTTTGTTAACAATATATTTTTAATTATTCATCTTTAAATGTGACAGCACTAGCAATAAACAAAACATAATTAATTAATTAAGCAAGTAGATATCACATTTGAGATGAAATTCAAATCATGTCGATAATTTGGTAGTGATATCAATAGATTACATCACTAATTTCGACTTTCGACGAAATATTTAGAGATTAGCTTTAATTCGTTCATCTCGGAATATTTTCTCAAATCTTAACCACGTTGAGTCTCCATGACATATATCTTTCGCTGTTATTAAAAATTAGCTTTGTTTATTTATATTGATTTTACTTTTACAGACTATCTACGGTATGCTCCATGCTTAAAAAACGTTTCAACCGATGTCAGAAAGTGTGCACTTCAGTATAGAAGATTGGCCAGCAATCATGAGGACCAGCTTCCAGATCAGGAAAACGATGTTAATATAAAGTTGAAGTTGCATTGTTGGTAAAGACGCATACTTGTTCTTTCTTAAGTTTTTCGTGCATTTTTTTTTTTTAAATCCAAACAATCACATATAGTTTTTTGCGCTTGAACAATTGTGCATGTGACACGAAATGAATTAAACTCATTATAATGACTAGGGTACTGTTTAAAATTGTTCCTCAAAACTGTAGGAATAACCATTGAGATGCAGCTCTTGTAAAAAATAATTACTGAATCCGGCTATGTGCTGTAGCATAAAATTATTCTTCCTTTGAACTACTTTGTTTTGTTGTATGCAATTCAGTCAATAGCGATCAATTTAAAGTAAATACATATTACGTATTAAATTAGCGTGCGCAAGAATCGTTCGCTTTTCGATACTGCCCCCCCCCCCTACCTACTACTTCTTAACTACTGACAGGTTCCATTGCTGTACATTCATTCTCCAAGTTTTCAAGTAGTAATGAATGCAACTGTGACACTGCACCCCGCTATATAAAAATACATGACTAAATAAATAAATAATAATGAAGACATAGAATTCATATTGTGTAAAATCTCCTTTAATTCACATTGGCAGGTTTTGAAGGCTTAACGATGATAACAATTAAGTATTTCAAGAATAGGGGAAATTATCTTAATTGGAATTGGCAGAATATGGATATTATATTTAGTTTTTCGTAGTCTATTAATTGGTTCTAATTTTACTGGATGAGCATTAGAATATTCATTCTTATTATGTCAGAAAATATGTTTTTCAGACATATGAAAAACTTAACTCAACCACCATTATGAGCCTAAAGAAAACAATTATCAAAAATATGAAGAGGTAAACAGCATTGTGAATGAATATTGAACACATGAGGTAAACAAAGAGGTAGATGGAGGGTATTTAACTCAACACGTGTCTGTGTACTTTACAGAGTTATTAATAGCTCCTATGATCAGATAAACACGAAGAAATCAATGTTTTTGTATGATGTTGAACGTTTTCACACAAATGCTTAACAGGAACTAATAACGTTTAATTTTTAATCTGATTCATTTCTTTAGTCTTACATTCTAAAAAAATTGACTAAAGTGTTAACTAATATATGGTGCACATTTTCTAGTCACGTCAATGTTTAATTCAAGTTTATGCTGTTTTCACCATAATTATTTTGTGCGAAGTTGGAACTGTGATCTATCGTGCTACCAGTTGCTCCAAACATATAGAGCGCGATACCATTTTTATCATTAGTCGTCATCCTGTTAGTGATGCCTTTGCAACAAGATTTGTATATTAAAAATTTGTTAATAACGTTCTTGGTTCTTTCAACTTAAAGTTGTGACCTCTAACTTGTTTAAATGTTGTCTTTGGAACATCGCCGGAAGTCGACCAAACTCGACAGTACTGAATAGATTTTTTAAAAACTTTTCGGTGCTTCCGAATACTAAAATATGGTAACATTGAGCACCATCCTTTGAAGCCAGCTAATTGGCAGCATTTGTTGGTGCATCATGCTGCTATTTTTTGCAACGCATTAAAATCATTTATTTTCTATTCAATAACAAAATTTGATATATCAATTAATGCCTTCTTTATATCTTTCTTTTTCTCTTTTCTTTATCTACACTTCTTGGTATTGTTAGAACTAAACATAAAATTATACAAATATTTATAAAATCATTATTAATTACGCGTTAACAAATTGCTTGCATGATCTCTCCGTTATTTTCAATTTTAGGAATACTTATTTAATGCAAAATAAATTATTTTCTTAAGATTTTCAAAAAATGCTTATTGTAGTTTAAAGTTTCGTTTTCGCGCTTAAAAGGGAAATACTGGGACTCATAAAATAAATTAAAATACAAAAAAATAATTCCCATTTTTTTAATTTGTAGGCAGCGTTGATAGTCATTACACAAAAGAAATCATAAAAATAGCGAAAAGCATGTAATTATACTGCACTGTTATTAACGAAACTAAACTTTATGCTATCAGTCACGGAGAATGCGTTAAGGTGGGTATATTTAGTATGCACTGCACCTTAAAGCTTTTAATTTGATCAAGTTTGGAAGTTATTGATAATGTTAGCTCCGTTGTGTTAAGTAATTTACTATTAAAAGTAGACAAATTTACCATTTCACGCCACAAAATTAACGCAATTCATAATATTTCTTTTATTAATAATTAATATTTACGTACTTAATCTTCAAAATAAGCTAGATTTAACAGAAGGGTAGCGCATGAGTTATTCAACGGCCTAAGAAAAGTCCCACATGCGCACAGTGAAATTACAGTCCTGAATGTATAATGAATCTTTTTGGGTTATATATTTCAAATGTTAATGAGACACACCCACTTTCAGCTAACCCTGTTCATTTATTACTGGCAGATTTATATAGGCGAAAAATCTTTTCCCGAGAATGGTAAGATCATTTAAAACATAAGAGAGGTGTGTTACGACTATCGTAAAACAGTAATTTTTACCAATTTTTCTTCCGAAAATCTATGTGTGTAAAGTAATGAACCTTTGGAAGTGTAATTTCGTATTCAGTATGAGAAGAGAGCGAGATGTTCGCTCAAGCATTCCTATAAAATCTGTAAAAGCTGATTTTTTTTTTTTTCGTAATTATAAAAAAACTGCTTTTGGAATTTTTAATTATACATATATATATATAAGCTTTAAATTAAGAGGAAGGATGTAAATATAAGCTATTAGTTTTGAAAAGAAATATGCAATATCTGACAGTATTGGCAGAGTTTCGGTAAAATACTAAAATTTGGGAAACTTTACCAGCTGATATTGGGAGGAAAAAAAAGTTCAGAAAGATCACAATAAGTCCATGGCCTTGCTGGGACTCAAAACGGGAGCCCTCTGAGCTATTGGCTATCTTAGCAAGTGATTTTTCAGCTTACTAACAACTCAAATATCATGGATAACGTTTATGTGATAATCAAAGCAGTTTTTTATTTCTGCACTGGTGAAGATCCGGGAGATTATTGTACAAAACCCGAAATTTTGGAAAACCCCGAAACACAACAGAGGTCGATACTGGTTGACAGTCTAAGACACTCTGTGTACACTATAATGATAAGAGGTGTAAGTTAAATGCTTCGTGGTCACAAACTTCCCATAGAAAATCAATACATCTGCGGTTGATGGGCTAAGTGGTTGTTGGCCTTTGTTCTAGATCTAAAGTATCGTTCGGTTATAGATGATACTTTCACCTAACGTGTGTTATCTGCGCTCTGTCGCTCTTCCACCCTTTTGACTCCCAGGAAAAAGGGCAGCTTAGTCGCCCTAAATCGAGTAGTTCTCACTACTCGGGCTCGGTACATCCGAGCTGGTTATGTCAACAGCAGAACAATAGTTATAATAGAAACGTGTATATACACAGGAGTATCGCGATGCATATTCATGTAGACAAAAATATATCAAAACATGATAGACAACTGGACGGAATTAAATAATGATATACACATCATTAAAGGTATGTTTTATATTTGATTTTAAAACAGCATACTTATTTTTGCTTAAAATGCCCGACGCGTGATATAACGCATGTGTACCAAATATCGCCATTGTGATTATTAAGCTTAGAAATAACTCTATGTAACTAATAAAAACCGAGTACCTCCCACTTTTAGGGCTTCGGGAGAATAGTAGACTGAACAAATCAACATAAAATCCAGCCATACCTTACACTTATAATTGTATTTACACTTAAATTATTAAATAGACATGTATATTTACATTTAAAAAAAACTCAATTGCCGGTAGTAGCCTAGTGGTTAGGATGTCGGCTTCCTAACCGGATGCTTTGGTCTTTCACACCTGACCCGCTGAACATCCACGGGATACGCTTATACACTTGGGGATACGTAAATGTAAATTCCGTGGACCCTAAAGGCCCGAGGCAGTTCCGAGTGTACCGAAGGCTGAGGAATTTCCCTTTCCTTTAGTCTTATGTCTCAAAAGGAAGGTAGGGTATGTGTGGAGGCGCCATCTGGTGCCATCAGAAAACTTAATATGTGTTTGAGCTGTTCTTCCGCCTTTAAGGTGCTCATTAGAATTGGAAGCCTATCTCTTGTCTGCCTTAGTTCCTAGTCGCTCTGCGACGGGAGCTGGGTCATCCAAGTGGTATTTGCAACAACATAATATGCAATACATTTCATAAAAAATCTGCTAGGAAGTCGGAACAATATGATACTTTTGGCGCTAGTACACATTGTGTCGATTTAAAATACTTATGTTTAAAATATTACTTTTGAAAAATAGCAATAATACATTGTTTCGAAACACAAAAAGGACTTCTTGTCTGCTTTTGCGCAATTTAGGTTTAAAGAAATGGCTTTTTGTATCAGTATGTATACTTTTGAGCTTTTTAGATTCAAAAAAAGAAAACATGCTCATAAATTTAGAATAGGCGAAGGGTCATTTTATCGTTTTTTGGCGTTATTATTTCTTTACATATTTATATGCCTTAAAGATATATATATACGAGGTGTGTCTAAAAAGTTCAGTGAATGGTCTCATAAGTGGGTATTCAAAGTTTGATAGAAGCACGCGTGCCTGTGTAGACACGCACGGACATGTCTGGACCTGACCTCTGTCGGTACTAGCGCAAAGCTTCTACTGCAGTGCTTATTGCATTCAGTCTAATTGAGTGACCCGAGTAGTATGCGTCATGGAGCAACGACACAACATTAAGTTCTGCTTTAAATTGGGTAAAACGGTGACAGAAACCCATGAGATGTTTGTGCAGGTGTACGGGCAGGATGCTGTGAGTAGGAAATGTGTGTATGATTGGTTTGTACGCTTTCGCGCTGGTAAGGAATCTGTGGAGGACGAACCACGTTCAGGCCGGCCATCCACAAGCAGGACACCAGAAAACACTGAACGTGTGCAAAAGATGCTAACAAAAGATTGGCGATTTACTGTGCGATTAATAGCAGAAGAATTGGGAATTAGCAAAGACACAGTAGGGACCATCATCCATGAAGAATTGGGCAAACGCAAGATTTGTTCACGATTTGTGCCGCACATGCTAACAGATGATCAAAAAGCAAGACGTTTTGAGATGTGTGGCGATTTCATTGACATGTGTGACAGGGATCCTACCTTTCTGGGTTCCATTGTTACAGGAGACAAGTCTTGGTGTTATCAGTACGACCCCGAAACGAAAAGACAATCGATGGAATGGCGATCACCTTCTTCCCCGCGACAAACAAAATGCCGTGCGGTAAAATCCAAAGTTAAGACCATGTTAATCACATTTTTCGACAAAGAAGGAATCATCCATAAGGAATTCGTTCTTGCTGGCCAAACAGTGAATGCCGCATTCTACTTGGAGGTTCTCAAACGTTTGTTAAAGCGCATCCGGCGAGTTAGGCCACAGCTGTCAGACCGGAAATTGGGTGTTACTGCACGACAATGCACCATCGCATACCAGCATCATGGTACGACAATTTTTGACTCAGAGTGGCGTGACAGTTTTGCAACATCCACCGTACTCTCCAGATCAGGCGCCTGCTGATTTTTTTTTTGTTTCCACGTCTTAAGAGTCCTAAAGGGATCACGGTTTGTGGATGTCGAGGATGTTCAGAACCAAGTGACGGCTATTATGAGAACAATTCCACATCAAGACTTCTCCAATAGTTTTCAAGCGTTATACGAACGTTGTTAGAAGTGTGTTGTGGCTGGTGGAGAGTATTTTGAAGGTCAATAAATGTACTTACAATTAAAATTCTGTTTTTATGTTTTTATCATACCATTCACCGAACTTTTTAGACACACCTCGTATATATATACAATGTGTTAAAAATGGCCTTCAAAAACCGAAAAAATATCAATGCACTCATTTCCAATCATTTTCTAGTTTCCTGTTTCTTAAAAAGATATAAAAATAGATTTTTGTAGTAATATTATTTATGTTCATCACGTACACATTAAAATAAATGATATCATTATAATATTAAGAAAAATGTGTGTCTGCTAAATAACTCTATGTAACTAACAAAAACTAGTAACTTCCACTTTTAGGGCTTCGGGAGAATAGTAGCCTGGAAAAGTATAACATCATGCATGTCTGATTGCCATAAATTCTTCGCTAGAAGTCAAATCATATCTCATGATAAATTAACTCCCTTTCCTCGTTACCGTCTTCGAATTTTGTATTATAATCTCCTTTTCACAACTCGGTTTATGTATTTGCAGTTTTAATCACTTTCGTCTAACTAACAATGTCAATGTAGAATGTAAGCAAATACAAATATCTTACAATTTCCGGAATAAAATATCGCTCATTTGATGGAGCAACGCCATAGCTCGAAAATTATGACGTTGTTGCGAAAAAGAAACATATTTATATTAAAACCATACATATTTTGCGCTTCATTAATGAAACTATACGCGTTGGCATGCCAGGAATGTGAAATGTAAATGATATTTCGGGCATTAAAAATTTAAATACTTTTTAGTTGAAAAATGAGTAAAAGCAAAAAAAAAAAAAAAGTTAAAGAAATCAGCCATGAAAACATTTAATCAAGTCAATGATGGACCTATTGATGCTTCCCGTCTTCTGCTCCTAATGAAATAGGTTGCTCAGACAGTGGTCCATTTTGAAAGTATTTATCGGAAGGAAAAATATGAAATTTGTAAAGGCTCGAAGCCTCAGATATATCTTTTATTTTTGTCAGAAACTTTTGTCAGTCTGTTCAAAATTGTACATATAACTTTAGAATTGCGAAGTTTTATATGCTCAAAAATTGGATAGTTTGCAAAAAACAGAAATAGAATCATACTTGTAAAATTAATTGTATTATTTTTTCTCTTTAAGCGGTAAATTATGTATTTAAAAGAAAAACAAAGACTTTATATGAAACGTACTAAGCCTACGTAAAAGAAAATCAGCGATTCGTTTTAATTAAAATTCATGATCAAAGGAAAGGCAGTAGAATTTAGATCTTGGGCATTTTTTTTTCTTAAACACTTTCTTTTCTATCATTATTTAAAAAATTGACGACATTTCACATTGTGCTACATTAATGATACCTTTTTTTGCAGCGTCTTCACGGAGTTTGTACAGTGCCAACATGAACACCTACTGCGAGATTGTGGCACACAAGCGGAAGAATTCTTTCAACGGCACATGGACCGCATGTCTGGATCATTACTCAACGAACATTGTGTATTATTCACTTATGGCTCGAATGCATGCACATTTGACATCAGCTCCACTCAGAGACTTTGTACAAACCAGCTCTTATACTTTGTAATCATATGCATAGTTTCAACTCAGTTAAAAGCGCTTTTTATGAAACGATGATAATAAAATATTATGTACAAAAAGACTCTATTTTCCTGCTGTGGCAATTCTTTTGTTATGAATTAAGCCCGAAATACATAAATTCATAATACAGGAGTACACTACACTGTTCTGGTGAACACCAGCATGAAAAGCTACTAAAAAGTACTATTCGTAATAAGTAAAATACATTACCCAAAGTAAGTCAATATATGAAAATAAGAAATAATAAACAAACATGTAATAATATAGGACCCGTTGTTAAAACACGGCATGACGGAAAATTTACTTATCAAAGGAATACTGCACTAAAATAATACATATGTTTTATCCACCATTTTTTCTTTTATTTCACTATAAAATAAAATAAAAAATATTTTAGCACACAATGTTATTATTTGCATTGTAATGCCCTCAGCTCAAAGATAGATCGCGCTATTTCTACAGAAAAATATTCATATGTTTGTCACATGAATAGCATTATGTGAATTAAAATCTGAATATATAATGCCATATTTTAAAATAAAACTACACGAAAGAAGGGATATGTATGAAAGGAAGAAAAAATAAAATTTAGGTCACATTCTCTGTGAATAAAATACATTTCTTTTATCGACTTAAGTTAAACAGATATGGGTCTGACAAAAAGAAGCGAACTGAAAAGCATTAGTATTCACCCGGCGCTTGTTTCTCTTCGGAAACTAATCAAAGTATCATTTTTCCCATTCGAATGCAAGGGGTTTAACACGTAAGCCTGAGTAATAACATTGAACTTTAAAGAACTGCTCATGTTAATTGATTCCCGTACAGCTTTTTTTAGCTCTGAATATTTAAGAAGAATTGTGTGTTTCATTTTGCAAGTTTTATTTCAAAAGAATGATTTTGGTGTGATGATCATTCTTTCCAATGATCATTCAATGACGAAACATAATGACTTTATTTTTGCTGTTGCAACACATTTTCAGCTTACACATAAAAACTAAATCTACAAGCATCATAGCTCCTGCAAAAATTATCAAAAAGTTATATGCTTTTAGATTAGGGGTTTTCAAACTTTTACGTCCGATATTCACATCCATTAGCTCGAGAAGATCAGCGGGTCACGCTATGAGGGATTCTCAGTAAAAAAAAAAATTCTGAACTGCACACAAAGTTCTCCGAAAAATTATACACCACAGATTGAAAAAAAAACTATTAGGCCTCTCTCTCTTCATATTTCATAATTTTTTATGCGCTGGTCATTTTTAATTTTTTGTTTTTTGACTTGTGAACTATTGATTAGCCCATAAAAATAACGTTAATGATTCCACGGCATGGCTCTTTCAGCTCTACATCCGGGAGGTAGAGCCATATGAAGAGTCTCTCCTAAACTGGAGATATGAAATTATGACAGTCGAAGTGGGTCCGGGGGACATGTCCCCCAGGAAAATTTTGAAAACTATACGCAAAAATGCAAACAATTTTTTTTAACAAAAGACCTTGCCTTTTTTCAATTTAAAGTTTTTAATTTTGACATTGCAAAATTTACCGCCCCCTAAAACTGCCTTCACGAGAGCCTTGTGCCTGCCATAGGAGCCCACCGTCTGATCAAAGACGCAACATATTCTATTCATACGACGCAAATAATTCTATTAATCGATTTTAATTGTTTGCAAAATAGCCAATGATTAAATCGGGGCGCTGAGCTAGGATTTTAATTCCCTTTTTCCAAAAGTTAAATTTTCCGCATTAATTATTTTTTCTTTTTTATTTTCTTTCCCTTCTTTTTTTTCTTTTTCTTCCCTTTTTTTTTCTTTTGTATCTCACAGTTGAATTTACCGCCCCCCAGAAGTACCTCCCGGGGCATGGTCCCCAGCTTGCCCCCCTAGATCTGGCACTGCTCCCCGCCCTCTTTTTTACAATATACACCTATATAAGCTCAAAATATGCTTCAAGTGAATAAAAATTGAATGAAAGTTCCCTAATATTAGACCAGAAGTCAATTCTTTCCAGAAACACTATTGTAAGTTTATCAAAGTACACAATATGTTACTTTCATCAGAATTAATAAATTGCAAAATTGTAGGAAAACTGATTTCGGGGGTAAAGGGTATATTCTCCTTATACATTGCATTAACCTTTTCCGAACGGCTGATGAGTTTCCTACAATGTCTCAAAGGTTTTTATTGGGGAGGAGGAGATATATGGTGGTATCCCAGACTCGAAGAGCCAACAAAATACATGCGTTGCTATAAATCTCCTCAAAAAACAACCCTGTTGTAAAAATTTGCCCGCCAAGAAAACCTGAAACTCTTATCCGCAAAAAGAACCCTTTCATGCAAAACCTTCGGCCGTAAAAAGTTATGATATCCAATTTGCCCGCCATGTATCTTCTTCTCCAAAAAAAAAAAATCCCTCGTCCGCGTAAAAAAATTTCATTGCAGTTTGGCGGGAAGCTTTTTGTTCACCAAGCAACCACCTCTCTTTTGCAAAGCTTCCCGCCAAACTGCAATGAAATTTTTTTACGCGGACGAGGGATTTTTTTTTTTTTTGGAGAAGAAGATACATGGCGGGCAAATTGGATATCATAACTTTTTACGGCCGAAGGTTTTGCATGAAAGGGTTCTTTTTGCGGATAAGAGTTTAAGGTTTTTTGGGGGGGCAAATTTTTACAACAGGGTTGTTTTTTGAGGAGATATCACATCTTTTTGCATCGACTCTTTTACTTATAATTTAAGCAACTTTAAGTAGAGTTGAACTCTCCCGCTCATCTTGAGGAGAGAGATTATATACAAACAAAAGGAAACTGTTTGCAAAGCACATGCAAATTAAGTGAAGAATGTTCTAGAAAATCCCAGAGTTAGATGATAGGAAAATTTTTAAAGTATTGCTAATCTATCCCCGTCGGTTTTCGATCAAGCGAGTTGAAGCTCTGAAACGTGCGAGCGGAACCAAGCGGCCACCGAGACTTGTTAAATTTGACTTCACAACGATATTAATGTTTTAATTTATTCAGTTATTTTTTCATTAGTTTTTTGTTTGTATTATTTTTTGCAACATAGTTTAAGTGTATAATTAAAAAGAAAAAGGTTTTCTGCTATTGACTTATGTTAAAATTATTAGCGTATGTGTAAAAAAAAAAGGAATACGGGGGGGGGGGGGGTGAAATCACATTTTGGGGGGAATTTGAGGCTGGTGGTGCGATGCCGATACAGGCATAATCGGATTCGGAATTTTCCGGGGAAGACGTATCGCCCGGTCTCATTCAGGTGGGGCTTTAATTGACGCAGATATTAATTAAAAACACAACTACCACTCTTTTGACGACTTGGAGGTGAAAAAATGCTCGCATCTTCAAAATTTTTACACCAATCGAAAGGTTTTATTTTTCTGCATAAGATGGAGTTTATTTCAAGCTTCTGCCTTATATAGAACGGAAGTTATGTCCGTTTTTCTCTGCAATTTGAAATTATTTTTTTCACGGTAATTATCTTTTAATTTCTTTTCGCAGACGATTGATGAAAGCGCTATTTTATTGTTGATTTCATTCGTATCGTTGCCATTCTGCATACACGTTGTTGATAAAGAAAAATCTGATTGCAAATATTTTTAGCATTTTTAGGCGTAAACGATTTTTATTTTTTTCATCCTGCTTTTAATAACTCTTTCCGTTTAAACGACTTGGCAAATCAATAAATTTCAAATTTCATAGAAAATAGATTTTTTTTTCGTTCCCAGCCACTATTCGGCATAAGTATGAGAACTATGGGGAAAGAAAAAATACTTGTCAATTTTAGCGGCGACCAAAAAGGGCCAAGAAGGTTTCGCCGATTTGGCGAAATTTTTCTCGACGCTTTTTTGTAGCCGTTAAAACGGACTTTATGAGCATGAATAACAGAAAAAAGCTGAAAAATGGTGATTTTTTAAACTTTAATTACTCAGACTCCTGATGCCCCCGGAGGTTAAATTTTTGTATACGTACTTAAGGACCCACTGAGAATATTTATGCAAAAAATCAACACCACATAACCCCATGGGGCTGAGATACGGGTGGTAAAAACCACATTTTACGGGGTGAAGTTGAGGGAGGAGGGGGGGGGGCAAATGACACAAAAGGCACACCCTTGGTGCATAAGGAATGTGTGTGCGAAATTTCAGATCGATCCGTTTTCTCGTCTGGGCTGTAGCCCTGTCAAAGAACAACAACGACAACAACAACGACGACAACACGAAGAATTTTTAAAATAGCGATTTTCTAACTTTTATTACTCAGGCCCCTGATGGTCCCGGAGATTGAACTTTGGCATACGTCGTCAGGGGCCACTCGACATTGAGTATGCAAAAAATCAACCCCAGGGACCTTGTTGGGGCTGAGATTCAAGGGGGTGAAAACCCCAACTTGTTCTGTCGTGTAAACAGTCCTTAGTCGCTTTTGCCATTATGTTTTGCTTTTATTCGTAGGTTGCTTGTTTGATTTTCTTGGCGGTCGTTCGGTTTTCTTGGCGGGCGGGACGCTCCAGCGTCCCTAGATTAATGTGATATTCTCAACCCCCCCCCTCCCCATAGACCCTCCTAAATGACGAGTCAGTTTTCAAACAAGAAATATATGCAAGTATTTCTGCCCGTACTGTTTTCCCACTGGCGCATATTGTGAAGTGTCTTATTTTTGTTTTGCCTGTGTTGTAGTAATCGGCCGTTTTCTTTTCCTTTTTATTTTATTTATTTATTCTTTTTTCAATATTTTCGTTTTGAACTTATTGCAAAGGCTTGGCGGTCCACTAAAATATCTGCTGCGGGCCACGGGTTGAAGACATCTAGTTTAGATAATACAAATAATGTAGAGCAAAAAAGGAAAAAATAGATTTTGCTCTAAATTTCACTAAAACAAAACATCTTTCGAATCTTTGAAATCGTCATCGTCTTTATTAGCAAAAAAAATATCTCTCTGTTAATAAAAGGAACTTTGTGCACAAGTAAAGTTAAAAAATGCACGTTATTAATAGCACAATAACGAGCAATTTTTGATTTTATGTCTCTGTTATACTATCATTTCAAGTAATTAAAAATTTGAAAAATAAATAAATAAATAAGTAAATGAAATTTTGACTTAGTAAGATTATACTTTAAACAACTTAAACAATGTATAAAAAAATTAATGCAATATTCTGTATCTACTTTAATCATTTTATCAGAATGAAGCACATTATATTTTGTTCAGAATAATAAATATAATTTTTTGGAAATTTCGAACTGAAGCAATTTCTGTAATTATTATAGAAACAACTTTCTACGCGGGAATTGGGAGAATCAATTTAAAACCTTTCGAACATTCGTTGTAAATTAAAATGTTTTCCGGAGAGTTCTGCGTGATAAATACATATTAAATAAATGAAACATTAAGAAAAGAAGATGCAAAACCAGTTTGCTTAATGATATACTAGCTTAGTGCTTAGAGTTCTGTTAAATCATTTGCTTTTGGAAATTATTATTTTATGTTTTTAAAGCTACATATATGGTTGTTATCAAATGAATTACAAAAGAACGAAATTTAAAACACATGATTTTGAAAGTCCTAATCAACTGCTAAGTTTTATAAAAACTTCTCCCGAACACTTTCTTAGCGTGATATTTAAATTTTACTTGGAAAGCCATCACGTAAAGATGCATAAAGGAAAAAAAGAAGAAAGGAAAACAATACATATTTTTATAAGACAAATTATCAAAATGTTTTGTGCTAAAATGTGAGTAGAAATATAAAACAACGCAAAAAAGCACAAATTCAGAATATAAAGTACCGCAATAAATATTTTTGTGGGAACGGTCCCCTGGCAATGCTGCCCGCTCTTCCTGAACACGTTTACTCAGCTCTCCGTTTAGTTAGAAATGTAATGATCATGAACAACCACAAGACTGGATAGTGATTTTCGTAACTGCTTCCAACGTACTAAAATATGCTTGATGGAGAAAAAATACGCTGAAACGTGTTAGAGTTGAATTGGTGAGCTGATTGCGTAAAGTAGTTGAAAATAATAATTTCAACTGAGACGCTTGGAGGACTAATTGCTTCGTAAGAACAACGCGCCTGCTCATATATGCTAAAAATCAACCATTTTACATCGACAAACAGCGTTACAGCAATTTCTCGTAAGTTTCACTTTCCTGACTTATCTCCTGCATTATTTTTCATTGCTATTGTAGAAGGAAACCATTAAGGGAAATTGTATTGACGTATTACACATATCCCCACTACTTTTGAAGAATATAAAAAGAGTAAAGCAGTACAAAAACCGTTCGGAAAATGAATACATTAGCCAATGGGCATTAATTTGAAGGACAATAATGTTCTTTAAAGCTTTAATTTAACTTATAAATATAATTACCAATTCTCGTTTTCTGACTTATTATTCAATGGATAAAATAATAATTCAGTGTTCTAAAACAATTTTATCAAGGAAAACTGAAAATTTTCAAAGTAACATCTCAAATTTTCTAAGCTTTTATAATTATTTAGGAGTAATCATTTAATTTAATATTTTTGTCAATTTTTAAATATATATCTACTTATTCTTTGTTCGTTAGAAGCGATATTTATAACGTTTCTGAACATCGTTTGAATATTTTAGTTTCAAAATTAACATCATCAATTTAGAGTTTCTTAACAGAATATTAATGGTCATCTGCAGTGTCGGCGTTATGTGCTGGCACTCGGAACTTTTTTGCTTCAAAAAATATCAAAATAAAACTCTTCTCATAAATCATCTATTTGTATAACATTTTTATTTCTGACAGTACAAGAACTGATATAAATAAGTTGGTACGTTTATTGCTCATGATGAAAAGCTGTTGAGGTGCAATCAATATACTGCGACAAACCTAATTACACCTATATAGAAACTAAGAACATATCGCTGATTCTTACAGTCACTCTAGAATCCTGAAAGTGATTGAAATTGCAAGCTAATTACGCTTTTATGTATATACACTTATATCACTTGCAGTAATAGCACGCACTATTTATTTTAGCTTACTACCAGTAATCAAAAGCTATAGTCCGACCGCGGAGTTTTGACACTTGGGAGCTTCTGCCCATGGCAGGAAATTAAGAATCCATTTGAGTTTTATGAGGAAAGTTTGTTTTGCAGGCACTTTTATTATTACGCGTATCATAATGTTACTTCTCTGCTAAAGCTACCAAATTTATAAACTCATACATAGCATTAGCTCGGAAGAAGTAAAGTTTGCTAAGCGAACTAAAACGAGAACTAAATGTGGAACATTCCTTATACCAGCAGTTTCTCCCTTGAACATGAATGGATTCTTCTTTTCACTTTGCCAGACATAAGTCTTTGTTTGCTGGTAGGACTATATTACGGTACGATCAATAAACGACTACAGACCAAGTCCTTATTAGAATACAAAGATGAACTTCACTAGAGGGTACGGTCACTTTAAAATCCTTAAAGCAACTGAAAGCCTAAACCAATTATGTATTTTAGTAAGCTTCAAATTATTTCCCCCAAGAAATAGATCATCTGAAATGAATGTATGTAATGGTTTAGAGAATATTATAATTTTAGGATACTATTTATAAAAATAATCTAGCAAACTAATGCAAGAAAAGGTTTAAACTCTACTCCTCAATCACTCGACACATTTAAGTATCAAATTTGCTTTTAACTAAACCCGTTGTAATCAACTCTTAATATGTATAACAACAAACTTAAAATAACGCGTTTTGATTCAAACTTGTTGACACATTTTAACCCTTTATGGTAAAATACAACTTAAGTACTACTCATCTTTGACACATATTTCAACAATTCATCTAATATACATTTACTTAGAGAGATTTTCATGAAAGTTCAAATTTTAATTATAATTTCAATTTAGCTAATTAGATGTTAGAGTATTGAATCATAGAGTTTACAATTTCTCATTCTATTTTCATTTTCCTCGTATTGAACTCTTTCACATCTCTAGTTATTCAAAGTAACTCTTTGCTTATTAGTACATTTTAAAGCAATCTTCAGTTAGCTTTTAGATAATATATTTGAGATAATTTATTGTATGTTTTCCCCCAAAAATAGATTTGTAAATATATATATATATATATATATATATATATATATATTCACGGTTCGTTTGAGAAGTTAAAAAGAGAAACTAAAACATTAATAGATATGAAATGAGATAGGACAATGCTGCAAATCACAAACGAGAAAAATATTGCACACAAATGTTTTGGGGTACACCTAAGAACGTCATTTTCAATAGGAAGTAGTTTTGAGCTTCGAGATAGCAGTCACAGCTAAACTGCAATGTGGCTGCTACTTTTACCGTCCTGAATCTGAAAACTATTTCGAATTGAAAATCATGCTCCTTTTAAACCCGAAACGAGTGAATGTATTTTTTTTTTTTTACAATATGTGCTTCACATCGTTGTTCTTACACAACTTATTTTCGTACAAATAAAACTTACTGTTAGTAAATGTTTGACCTTGTTCGGGGAAATAAAGTAATAACACTGCTCTACAGTGGTTCGCTAACAACAACCAAATTACTATTTTTGTTATAGATTCATATCGTTATTCAAATATCTGCAAGTAAAAAAGTTCCACCACGTCACATTTTTGTGTAACGAAAATTGGAGCTTTCTGCTATTTTTCATGATTTTTTTGTCGCATGTGGCAACCCAACGCTTCTGGTACCCTACAATCTCGCCGCATCTAGTTATTTCTGGCATCCCATTATGTAAACCTTCCTTGTTGAATATAGTTGTGGGTTTTTTTTATTATAGTTCATGTTTAAAATGGCAAATTTTGAGCGCAGACATTGCAAAACTATGACAGATAAGTTTTGTTACATTTGTGGAAGGTTTATTTTTAAATCTCAAGGTAAAAAATGTGAATAAGGCTTATTTCTTGTACTTCGGGTGCCAAGTTGGTGACCAAGATGAAAATTGGGCTCCTCACGTGTGTTACGTGAGTTGCAATGTGGTTCTTGGTCAGTGGATGAAAGGCTAAAAAGTGCTTTACCACTTGCTGTCCCAATGGTGTGGCGAGGACCTTCAAATGCTTTTACTGATTGTTACTTTTGTCTTACAACATAGAAGGATATTCCAAAACACAAATACATAAAATCGAGTATCCAAATATCCCATCTGCACAGATAGTTCCTCATGGCAAGCACTTAATGGTACCAACTGTTCCATTGAATTGAAAAGATATTGACATTCAAAAGAGGTGAGTGACATTGAAGACACAACTGAAACACATGTTGTTGAAGGTACTTGTAACCCAAACAGCGAACTCCATTTTATTCGTCAAAATGAACTGAAATGATATGCTTCGCAAACCAATAGCCCACTTAGCTTCCACGAAAGAAACGTACGCTAACGTGGTGACTATTCTAATTACATTTAAGTATAAACAGTTCAATTGGTGAATTTGTGGAGACTTAAAGGTCGTAGCTGTATTAATGGGTCTTCAAGGGAGATTTACCGAGTATTGTTGCTTTTTATATTTGTGGGATAGTCGAGCAACAGCACATCATTTCGTAAAAAAGGAATGACCACCCAGAACATCACTTCACCTTGGAGCTAGTAATGTTAAATACAACTGTCTTGTTGAAGGGAAAAAATTCTGCTTCCTCCACTTCACATTAAATTACGACTGATGAGAAACCTTGTGAAGGCTATGGACAAAGAAGAACTATAAGGATTAAAATTTTTAAAAGAACGTTTTCTACAATTGAGAGAAGCAAAACTTAAAGAAGATTTTTTATTTGACCTCAAATTAGACAAGTGATTTGCGACCCTGATTTCGAAGGGAAGCTTAATCAAACAGAGTTAGCAATTTGGAAATCGTTTGTGAAGGTGGTGAAAGGATTTTTATCAAAAAAGAAAGATAAAAATTATAAATCCTAATTTAAGATCTTCTTAAATCCGTCCAAGCCATGGGGTGTGGGATGTCAATTAAAATTCCCTTTCTACATTCATATTTTAATTTTTTCCCAAAAAGATCATGGTGAACATAGCAATGAACAAGGGGAACGATTTTACAAGGACATTATGATTATGAATACCCAATAGCAACGTCATTGGGAACCAGCAGTGATGGGTGACTACTGCAGGTTTATAAAGAGAAAAGATTTAATGTCACATAAGAAAAAAAAAATGACAACATTTCATCGCATTTATTAAAATTCGATAGTTTTATGTTTTATTTGGTCTAAAATATGTATCTTTTCTCAATCGAAATAGAATTCCATGATGAATTAAGGAGATTAATCATGATAAAAATTGTGATTTAAATGCATTTTTGAGTTTCTTTTCGTACTATACGATAGTCATACCAAAAAAACTGTACGTGTTACAGCTTTTTTACAATTATATTCGAATTCTATGCTACAAAATTAGTTGGAAATAACTAATTGCATTTGTGTTAGGGAAAAAAAGTTTTTTTTTGTCGACTAGTGTAATAAGATATAATTTTGTCATTCCAAGCTTCAGTCTTATTCACAACATAATTACATTAGAAAACCAAAAACTTTTGTTTTATATTTTATACTGTTTTTTTTCAGTTATTTTTTATTTGTAAAATAATATATTTGTATTTATTATTTCCAATGCAATTGCATTTACCTAATAAATTTGTATTGCCATTTCCTTTTGTTGTATGACAAAATCTGCCTTTTTCTGTTAAGATCGTCTTACAGGTTATATTTTTTGACTCAGAGGTACTTCTCATTACTGTCTTACCTAAACTTTTTTTCCTACTATATTACACAAAAGTACATTTGTTCTTACGCCATGCTATGATGTGAAATATTCCAGAACGACCATCCGAAAATTAAACTTAAGCATTAAAGATTCAACATTACTACGCTCGGTACTGACGAATGGGGGAGATGGTTTTTACTCACTTTGAAACATTATTGATTTACTTGAACAATTGCACCGAATTGAACAATATAAAATCAAAACAATATGTATAATGTGATGCCTTCATAAGCGATATCTTTCAAATCTATGATTTGAGTCGCACTATTTAGAAAAAAAAAAACAAAAAGAAAAAAAAACGTAAAGTAAAATCACACAAAAGTATGTTACCTTTCTACTTATTCTAATATATTTTATATATTTATTAATTTTGTTTTATGAAGTTTTCTTTCAGATAAATAATAAATGATGATGTTTAAAAAATTTTATATTATTTAACATATATATATATATATATATATATATATATGAACATTAACACATATTCATTTATTTTTGCCATTGGCATAAGCAAAAAAAAAAAAGAAGAAGAAGAAAGATGAAAGTTATTCAACCCTTGAAATAACTGGTTTAAATGGCGTTAAGGATTAGCTGTTTCAGTATGATGTAGTTAAATAACCGAAATAAAGTAAACAATGCGGACCACACGCAATCTGGCTTGGGTCATGCATTTTACACATTCTTTATACTGAAATCTTTCCATTTTGCCATATAATTAAAAACAATAATAATAAATAAATAAGCTTTGTTTAGTTGTGAGAAAAAAGGTAGTGTTTTTTCAAGTCATTTCTTGAAATAATCGTATTTACTATCACTAGGGTGGGGCGAAAAACAAAAATTTTTTTTGATATCAATTTTGGATAGCTGCCAAAAGTTGTCTATGTGGATGGTTACATGCCACTTGCGGACAGGTCAGATGCGGACAGCGGAATCGAACAATGAACAGTGGGATTAAGGGAGATAAGCAGTTACTTCTATTCCACATGGTTGCAACGTTTAAATGGGTGACTAGAAGGGAGAGGTAATCGCTTCATTTGCGGTTGAAAAGGGAGTTAACACGTTTTATTGGTCAGCATTTGTCTATTCACGCACTTGTTATTTTATGGTAATAAGTACTACATGTATACCATCTCTTCACTTGATGCTTGATTGTGGAGCAGTAAACATATTGCTTTTCATTTCTGCTGATTTAAAGCATTATTGCTATGGAGTTTGTCTCAGTTGATTTAATATCAACTATGAAAAATAAACATTCTTTACTTGTAAACGGATGCCAGAATAGAATACATCGGAAGACCGAAAAATACATTTCATGGGCTTGCTCAAAAGATAAAAAGGACAAATGTAAGCTAAATATGAAGACGAATTTTGAATATAGTGTTCTACGCATTATATTCAATACGCTCATTCTTCTCCATCAAATGAAGCAAGAATCCAAACTAAGAAAACGATGGCAATACGAAAAAAAAAAAAAAAACGAGTTTGGGAAGAAATATTTTTACCTGTTCCTCGAATTTTTCACCAAAAAATTTCGGAAATTAATAATAAAATGACTTGGTAGCTGAAACGCCGCACTAAGAAAGCATAAAATAAGTATTATGTAGAGAAAGGAGAAAAGCGTAAGAGGAAATATGCAGCGGGAGAATGAAGACAAAACCTAAGTGACGCGATAAATTTCTCTTTTTGGTCACCCATATCTGTCTGTCCTCACAAGTGGAATGCAACCCTCGACTCTTGCGAATCTTGCCCCATTGTTGATAACCAACCCTCTCAATTTTCCGCATCTGACCGTCCGCAACTGGCATGACACCGTGTGGATAGTTAGTTAATGTGCGAAAATTGAAAAATATCAGTGGCGCTATGGTCGCAAAATTTTATCATTGATTTTCTCCTTAATTTCTTGTGGTAATATTTTGAAAAATAATTATTTTAACTAATTTTATTGCATATTTTTTCCAGCTAAGAGACCCCATCTATGTATGAAAAACATACGAAATAAATCCCAATATATATATATGTTATATTTTTTATATATGTGTTATATATATATTCGTTAACATTTTTAGGATGCACTGTAACAAAAAAAAAAATCTTCTATCTTGTCATTTTCTGCCATCTTGAAAGACGATTTTCATTCATATCAATTAATTGCGGTTCTGGAATTGAGTTAATTGGGCGGCCAATTAAGAAGTGGCCAGGGGTGAGAACTTCATAGTCATTAACATCTGAAGGCAGAGGAGTTAGGGGGCGCGAATTTAACGTGCCCTCTATTTGAGTGAACAGTGTCAAAAATTCTTCAAATGCAAGTCTAACATTGTTTAAAACTCTTTTCAAATGATATTTAACCGACTTGACACCGGCTTCCCATAAGCCTCCGAAATTTGGTGATTTGGGGGGAATGAATTTCCAAGTTATTGATTCTGAGGTTAAATAATTTGAAAGACTATTATCTTGATTATTAAGAAGGGATAACATTCGTTTTAATTCTGAATGCGCACCTCTGAAATTGGTTGCGTTGTCTGACATGATAACTGAACTTTTTCCTCTACGAGCAAAAAAGCGCTTTAAAGTAGCTATAAAGGTTTCTGAAGTCAGGTCAGTGACTAACTCGATATGAATAGCTTTTGTAGCCAAACAAATAAATATAGCTAAATAAATTTTGGAATATTTTCCCTTTCTCTGATTTTTATACTTAATTTCAAAGGGACCACAAAAGTCTACTCCCGTCACATTAAAAGTAAGATTAGGACTTGTCCTTTCTGAAGGAAGATTTCCCATAATTTGCTCTGCTGTAGTAGGTTTGTTTTTAAAACATATGACACATTCGTGAACTATTTTCCGCGCAGTACTTTTACCATTTAGTGGCCAATATTGCATACGAACATGGTGCAATAATGATTGCGGGCCTAAATGTAAATACTTTTTATGAAAATATTCGAAAATCATGAAGTTAGTTTATGACTCTTAGGCAAAATTATTGGATGTTTATGATTAAACGTTAAATTTGAATTACTTAACCTACCTCCGACTCTGAGAAGTGAATCCTCATCAAGAAAGGGATTTAAAAATTTGAGTTTACTTTTCTGACTCACTGATTTGTCGCCCTTCAACATCTGTATCTCTTCAGAAAATTCTACTTCTTGGACAGATTTAATTAAGAATTTAGTAGATTGATCCAATTCCTGGATGGTTAACGGCATTGATTTTTAGCAAACCTAAAAACAAAACTTAAAATGCGAATCATTTTCGAAAAACTGTTGGAAATATTTAAAATCCTTTGTATAAAAGAAGTGTTCTAAGTTAATGCTAGACAAATGTCCTTTTTGAGTTCGACTTCAAAGATGTTAGAGTCTAGACAGATAGGTGAAGTTGTTATCTCACTTGTTGCAGAACAATCTTGAGTTAAAAATCCTGGGCCGTTGAACCACAAGGTGGAGAGATGTTTACTGCTTGTTCCGCGGGAGATCAAGTCTGCAGGATTCTGTCCAGATGATACGTGTCTCCATTGGCAGGCTTCTGTTAGTTGCTGAATTTTGGCGACTTTATTACCCACAAATGTTTTCAGGAGATGAGAGGGCGTTTTAATCCATGCAAGGGCTATGGTGGAGTCTGACCACAATATAATTTGTTTTATATTCATTTTTAAGGGAGTTTAATGTTTTCTTCATTAACTCTGATAGCAGGAGGCGAGCCGACAATTCTAGTCTCGCTATGGACATTTTTTTTGACTGAGGCTACCCGGCTGACTAACTTCTTGGGAGCTGGAAATATTTTGAGTATAAATGGCTGCCCCATAGGCTGCTTCTGAAGCGTCTGCGAAGCCGTGTACAATGGACAACTCGTCTTGTACGTTCTCTAAGTAACGGGGCACTTCTATGTTCTCTATATCTTTTAGGGTAGATACGAAATTGAGAGGACTCCAGCTTACACCCAACGCCTTTTTACTGTCCTGAGATTTCTCATTAAAAGTATAATCTTCTGGCGAGTTTGGAATTTCGGTTGAGCTCCATTTTTGGAGCGACAGCCCGCAGAATCTGTAATTGGAGGAGCTGTCAATCACTCCGGTGGCAATGTAGCCAAACACTGTTTCCTGAAATCTTAACTCTGGGGAGCATGTCCTAAACTGTCCTGTTCCTATGATATCCCATAATAACTCTGCACCAACCAGAAGGTCGATCCTGTTTGGAGTAAAGAGGCTATAAGGAAAGAGATGACATTGGGCCAGTTTTTACTCGAGGCGGTAAAGGAATTGCCTTTCGAGCATGGGGGAGTCGTTCTTCCGGGGGTCCCTGCCATTAAGCTAATTATCCCCTCTAGTAACAAAAGGTTACTGGACAGGAGCCAGGACTCAGCGTTTAAAGTTTAATCGCCTTTTTAGACCTTTTTTTTTTTTTTTTACTTGATTATTTTTGTTCTTACATGCTCGCAAACTATGCGTGCTATAAAAATTATTTCTACCCTATAAAATGTATATTGCTAGTGAAAAATGAAATAACGTTTCTTCTTTGCACTAAATATATAGATGTAATATATAGTTAGATAGACAGCTATATTTATAGTCCCCATTAAGTTTTTTGATTTTATATACTTACAATTATTTTTTTAAATGTACAATTTTTTTCCTATATGAATGTATGTATACATATATATATATCAGTGGCGTAGGAAGGGGAGGGTTCGGGACCTTCATGTACAATTTTAAAGATTTTTTGAGCCCTGAAACAAATAATATATACATATGTTTTGAATTGAAGTTTTTGGGTTATTGTGCAATATGAGGTACATTATATTATTCTTTTCACTATCAAGTTTAAAGTTTTTATGTTTCTCAGAATCGTAGGACAAAATACACCATGAATAAGAAACATATTCGCAATTGTCCAAGTTTGGTCATTTGCGCTTTCAACGCACCTTTTTGTCTGTTTAAGGCTGTTGTTTTTGCCATAATGCGGATTGCTGCGAGGCTGCGAAGTAGAGTTATTAATCTCCTGCGAAGTCGGACCAATGTTAAAATGCGTGATGCGCGAGTGGACTGTATTAGGGAGGCATGCTGGTCCTTGTGAACATTAGATAACTCATACTAGTGACTCACAACCTTTATTTATTTAACATAAGACGAATGGACAATTGATAACCACACTCTGTCGAGTTCTGGCTGCGACCGCCCGACTCAGGGGGCGAGAGATCGGCAACCCAAAGGGGGTCGCTTCCTGGCGACGCGCCGAGCGGAGCGGGAGGGGCACATTTGGCGCTAAATACTTAACAAGGATAATGATTTCAAGTGTAAACCCTTTCGGACTAATTCTGAATTGTTACAAAATCTGACATAAAAAATATGAAAATACAAACATTTCCCGTAAATAAATAAAACGAAATTACAGAAACATTAATGAAAATAACGTAATTAAATGCTCACAAATATACACAATTTATACGTCACAAAAACAGCGTAATAGCTAGAGTTTTTATTCAAATGATTTGTATTCCGTTTTGGTTTCAAAGAAAGGCAGTTCTTAGCGTGCCTTTAGATGTGCACGGATAAAACCATCCCTTGCTTCTTGTCCACATACATCCAGTGACGCCTCCGTCACCAACTTTACGCAACGCTCTACGGACTGTGCTCGACACGGAAATTTCTCCATTTCCCGAAGCACATCTGTAACGTCTACGGTTTTCCCAATATCATCTATCTCGTTCTCAGATAGTATCATTGCTATAGGAGGCTCCGTTATAAGCACATGTTTACATTGATAATTGAACATGTACACATAGTCGAGAGCAGATAAGTTAAGTTGAGGAATTATAAATGTACGAACCTGATTATCATTAAGAGAGCTGGTGGCTCGTATTTTCGATATCCTGCAAGTTGCTAACTGCCGCTAATGCCTACGATCATCATTTAACATTCTCAGAAGAATATTTTCAAGATGCGCAAAATACTAATACACTTTTGACAAAAGGGCCCGTGAACCCTCAAAGGACCAGTCGTTGATCCATCTATGTGCTCTGTTAAATGTCGAGGAAGCAATTCGTTGCCATGAAGTTCGCATATTAACCATTGAAATGATCTATTTAAAAACGCTTCAAGACGCAAAATCCCGCCACCTTTCTTTCCGGTATTTACTGCAGTACCATCACATCCAGTTGCGCCCAACGTACTTGTATCAATTCTGTTCGCGACTAAGAATTCAAGCACTCCGTTTGCAATTCCTTACGTTTTGGCGATATATTTCCTAAATATATAATTTCAGGGAGCATAACCAGTGAAACCTGCTCTTCAGATATTTAAGAACAATGTGCAATCCTTGCGTATATCAAAAGACAAGCGTCTCATGTTTTTATATTTAAAATCTTGTTGTTGCTGAGTTTGCAGATGTTTTTTGCTTTTTTACGTTATCGTTTTACTTTGCTTGGATCGACTCCATTTGATGTTTTTGTGGGATTAAGAGGGAGTCTTTTAATACCGATGCTGTTAAGGCTGCCGCTGCTGTATTTGACACATGATAGCGATCACATGTTTTTTAAATTTTACTTAAACTGACCCAGGTTTGTGAAGTGCTTGCTTGAACCCTGATACAACTAAACTCCGGATCAGTTTCGTCAGTGTCATTTTGTATACATTCTTTATCGCTTTCTGATTCGTAAGTAACTTCTTCCATCAGCATTAATTCCATCTCCCATTTTGCTCTTGATTCTTCTTTTGCTTTTCGTTCTAACTTCTGTTTTAATTTCCTTGTGATTTTAACATCCACATTTCCAATAATCATTTTTCGCTGATCTAAAAGTAAAAAATGTTTTTTGAGAGGGACTTTTCGAGTTTTATCACAATTGCATGCAGATAAATGGCCTTTACAACAAGCGATATGAAAAAGCTGTTCACGAGCTTCGTATAAAAATAACTGTAACTTGACGTTAAAAGCATCGGATTTAGCACCTTTTTTGTTCATCGTTTTCTTCAGGTTTTTATATTTGTCATGAAAACGTTGAATTAGTTGAACTATTCGTCTGTGAAAAACTACAGGAATGGATGATCGATGCCATATCTCTTCCAACTTTGTGGCATCCTCTTTTGAAATTTCCGTAACGGTGGGCTCTTTGCAATTGTGAAATGACTTCTTTCATTCACAAGAAACAAATAATATTTAAAAAGTCTTTATAAGTAGGTAACACCGAACCAGACAAGCTTTCGTGTGTTCCAAAAATTCAAAGTTTTAGCATTTTCCTTGTTTTCATCTTACATCTCGAATGCAGTGTCCCCACATATTTTACCCTTTGTGCAACGAAACGTCCCTTCACTACGTCCCTTCAAAATGTTAACGTTTATTGCCATCTTTTAAGAAGTTATTAGGAATGTTATTAATAAATAAATGTCTGTTATCTGTAAAAACAAGCATTAAAATTTGTTAAAAGCATTGTCTTTTAAAATACTGCCATGAAATTCAGGAGAAAAATAATAGCAAAACTTTGCTACCATAGCGCCCCCTGAAGATATTAACTGATATTTGTCAAATTCCGCACATTAACTAACCATCCCCATAGACAACTTTTGGCAGCTATCCAAAATTGATATGAATATGTTTTTGTTTTTATCCCCACCCTAATCTACACTCAAACAGTTAATATCTGGCGAGATTAAAATTTAATCATGGATATGAAAAAAAATTACGCATAATCCTTCTTTTGATGCATCAATATATCAATCACATCAGCTGCTTTCCTATTGTTAATATGTGTCGAAGTATAGAACAACTATTTTGCTTTTTAGCCTACTTTCCCATACAAGTAAAAGGACAAACTAATAAAGTATGAAAGAATGCTAAATGTATCGTAAAAAGATTGAAAAATAGAAAATTTGAAAGTAGGTTTTTGAGATGGGGAAGTGTGTCTATCGGTCGTTCTGTCTGACCCTAATAACTTTTGAAGGAATTATTCGATTCGAAAGGTCTCGTCGAGTACATCTCATTTCCATATTTTACTTTTTCATTTGAACAATTTTTCGTTCAATTTTGAACAGTTCAAAAAATCTTAATATTAGCACCCATGGGCAAATTATGTAAACTCTGGGCGTAAGATCCAAGTTTCTATGAACAAGCTTATTGGAAGATGTATTAAATGAAGCTTATTGGACTCTCAGTGTGAATTATATTTTTGATTTGAACAATTTTTATTTATTTTTGAACAGTTCAAAAAAAATTTATTCTTAGCGCTTACGGGGAATTTTCAATCATATATAAATCCTGATCCAACAGACGAATTTGTTTGGAACAAACTTTATTCGAAAGATCTATTGACGTAGAATATATACAAATACGAAGTTCAACCAGAACTAAACGAGCCTATTTTCCTATGCAGCTTTTTGAACAGGATTTTTAAGGATACTTTTAAATGAATGAATGATTAAATGAATGTGTGAGCGAATAAATGAACGAATGAATGTAAATGTAAATGAGTGAATAAATGAAACAATAAATGAGTGAATAAATACATGAATGAGTAAATGAATGAATCAATGAATGAATAACTGAACAAATGAATTAATGAAGGGGTGAGTAAATGAATATGTATTAAGTAATTAAGAACAAAAGCTAAATGAGAAATAGAAAGCTATATATAGCTAGATCATAAATTTGAAGTTGATGTATACGGGAAAGTAGGCTCGAATTGTTCTAGGCGAAGCTTCTTGTTATTTTCTGCAATCGTGTTCCAGAAAATTGTTTTCAGTTGAAATTCAGCTCTCCGTACATTTTCATAATTTTCCGTTATAGGAGCAGTGCACTACTTATGATTTTATTAGTACTAAAAATGATTATAGTGTATTTCTAAAAATACAAATGCTTGGAATGAATTATTGTGGAGTATTGTGTAGACAGATAGTTAACGAAAAAGTAATTAAGATTTTATTTGTATTCCCTCTTTTGCATATTTTATTGCTTCTTTTTATGTTAATTGCAGTATTAGGTTGATATTTTCAGGTAAAATTTCTTTGAAAACCAAGGGAATAATGCCACAGTACAGCAAATAAAGGAAAATTCCTGCTTACTTATAAGGACCTAACAACGTTTTACATAAATTGCGAATTTTCGCACATTTTCGTGTAAGTTGCGAGTTTTTGATTGATTTTGAAGCTACGTTTAGACTTCATTCATAACATTAATTCATAATAAAGTTTCTAGAAAAATGCAATTGCATAAACTTTGGAAATACTAAACATGTAAAACAAAAAAATGGGCTACACGTGACAATCTTTCCTAACTATTAAAAATAAGACCAAATTTTATTTCATTTCGCTGCTGAATGACATGCTTATATTTATTCTAATTTTGTTTATTGGAAAAAAATGCATTATTATTATGGTGTTTTTTTTCAAATTATTTGAATGTGTCTCAACAATGATAATAATACTGTAATTACAATTAAAAAAATAACCCTTTAAAAAAGCTCATGCAGGTTATTTTACATGTATCACCCATTTTTGTTTGGACAATCTAAAAATCAGTATTCTCTTTATATAATATTATGTTTGTATAGCTTCATCTTGAGAATCAGCAGAAAGAACCAGAAAGAACTTTAGGAATTAATTTATAGAAACATTAAATACAGTTCATACATTTAAAAAATAATATTGTTGTTAAATGCCTCTTAAATTCATTTATCTATGAAAAAAGTATTTGACAGTTAGTTATTTATTAGGTGTAGTCAGAGATCAGCTTTGCGCAACTGGAATAGCTGACATAAATAAATTGCACAGCATATGCATTGAAATTGTCATGGAGATAACGTATACCACTTAAGAATGGAATGTACTTTACCTTTACTTTTAAAAAATTTAGGCACTCATAAAGATTTATAACATTGTTCATTTAAAGACCAGTTAAAAACATTCAATTCAGAAAATCATAAATGCTGCAAGAGGATATAGTATAATCCATTAAAGTACCATCAACACCTCCATTACCTTTTACTTATCTACTTTGTTTCACATTAACTTATACATTCACAGCTAAAGAATGTAATAAAACTTCTAAAAATGCGATGTTAACAGTAGTAATGATGAATAAATTTATTTTAAATTAAGGAACTGCTTTTAGTACGAAACACAATTAAATGAGATAAACACTTCTCTGCAGTTATCCACGATTTCATATTGCACTTGTCATTTTAATTAACGATAGTAAAAAGAGTGTTTAAAGATGTTAATGAGAAAAAAAGTGTTTTTAGTAAAATGTGTACCCAGCGAAGTTTTATTTTTGACAAGATTTTTGTTAATGTTTTGAAAATATTTCAGCAACAAAAGTGCGAATAAACCTACCATAAATGAAGATAAATCTAAAACGTATTTTTTACCCCACTTTCACATCCCCATGTTTACCTTTAAACTTATTTCCTCACTTAATATCTGTAAATTAAGCATGTGTATATTAATATATGTGTATAAATATATATAATACAATTAGCTGAGTAGTTTCGTCAACTGGTAAATTACAAAAAGGCCTATATATATATATATATGTAATAAAAGATGGGGTCCATCGTCCGTCCTTTTCTCCACGCCGGCTCTCAATGCCCGAGCCGACCCCTCCAGTACTATGCAGTCGTGTCCTTAGCCACCAGTTGACTTATGTTTAACGCCCAAAGATGAGGCCGATACTATTTTGCAATCACTCTTTATTTCTGTATTAAGTCATGTCATGGCCTTGCGGCGTTCAGTACTTTCAACGGCAGTAAGGCATTTTCCTGAGATATGTCAGAAAAAACCAGGAGCCACACTTTTTTTCGTGCTGCGCTTTTTATACTCAATTGTTCCCCTATTACTCGCCAGAGGGCTAGGGCGTTAATTAATAATTTAATTGGCTATTTCATTTTGATGGACAGATAACTGGGAGTCAAGTTATTTTGTCCACGTGATTAGAGTAATCTATATAACGTCCCTATATCTGAGAGCTATACTTTTCTCCACCAGACCCCTACCTGTTAGCCGAAGCCTTAGGATTGCTTACGCACGGGGAGAGGTAGTGGGGTCTACAGATTTTACATGCACATATCCCCAAGTATAAATGGTGGTCTTCAGTGGGTATCGAACGCTCGACCTTCCAAGTGGAAGTCCGACGTGCTAACCACTAGGCTACCACGGCCCCCCCCCCCCCCCTCTGAGAGCTATACTATCGTAAGTCCATTTTTCGAGTTTTTGCGAGTTTACATTTAATAGACATACGGAGTACTAACGACAAAGCCACTAGCTACATGAGGGCTTCGAACTTTTAAAGCTCTCATCAGACTTCTTTATTCTAAGGTTTACACTGAGAAGTCTATTCTTATACCTCTCGAAATGTTTATTTTTTAACTTCATTCAAAAACTCGAACAAATGGTCTAAAGATACTATGGCTCTCAGGTACAGATACAGAAAGTTATTGTTATTGTACAGAAGTATTGACTTGCTAACAAAATGCTCCTACATTGTTTTACGATAAGTTTGTTAAAATAAGCGAAAATAAAAACAAAAATTAACTACATGACCCTACTTGAAAGGACTTCAAAGAATATTTTTCCCAGTTGACACTTCAACATTGAGTAAAATCAGCTTAGTAATATCAATGATGTAGATATGTCTATCGTTAAACACACTTGTATTTAAAATAAATAAACTTGTGTATGTTTGATTGGGATTTTTCAATATTTTTTCTAGTATTATTCCTCACAAAACGAACATTTATCACATAATTTTAGCAAAGACGTTTTTAACGCCCCTACTGGTCTAACTAATGCCCCAATATAAGTAAATTATTTTAAAGTCTACAAATAAACTTTAAACAACCTGTACAGTAAGTAGAACTCGGCAATGATTAAAAATATGATAAACCTAAAAACAGTAGGTTAGTTAAAAACTGGACTTTTTCATCAAGATGATGTTACTCCTTAAAATTAATTGCATATCTATCGTGTTTTAAAGTGCCTTAGAAACATAAAGTCCCAAGAAGTCAAAATGAGCAATCCATTTTTAACATCTACTTTTCTTAGCAACCTTTTGAGTTAGGGATAAAAGCATGAAGAGTGTTCAAATGCTCCCTAAGAATTAATGATAGAAAATAAATTGTGGAACAATACCAGGCTAATAGAATTACTTCCTAAATAAAACTCGTTTTAATCAACTCGTCTAGCTGAGAAGACGAGTTGAAACACGGAAAATAATCTTTTTCGCATCTGTCATCTAATTTCCATAATGTCTTTATTGATTTTCGAGACATAGAAGGTTATTCAGTAATAGCAGTTAATTAAGGAATTCTGAGAGTTTTGTCTTGAACTCCAATCTGGTGGAGCCATATCCTTTTGCTTCCACACGATATTCCAAGAATCGATAGAAAAAGTCTTTTCATCAATTAATTGTAAGATTCTTAACGAATCCTAGGTCTATGCGTTGTGAAAATTGATGTTTTAAAAGTATTTCTTTAATGTATTTTGCCGCTGTCGCCGTAGTTTGAATGCAGTGTAGTAGTTAATCCCTAATGTAACGTGTTCAAATGTCATCAAATGTTTTTCTTTTCGTAATATTGGGCGGATGATGAAAACATTCTAAATAGTTAATTTCATCTTCATGGTAGAATATCATTTAGAATATATGTAAAAGGAAGTACTTGTACCAGAAAAAACATGTTGCTTCTGAAAAGATCATAAAACGCTATTGATATATATATATATATATATACGAGAATAAGCAAATAAATAAAGTAAAAATTAATACCTAAAAGAAAAGCCAGTTGTAATTAAAATAGATGTATTGTAGACAGTTGTATTGTAATTAAAACTGTACTCGTTGCCTTATTTTATCGTAAAAGTATTATTTAAAATATGCAAAACAAGTATAAAATATAAATTTAAAAAAATGAACTAAACAATAATAATGAACAAGCTTTTAAAGGTGAAAGTAAGTGTTTTTTGCAGTGTTCGGCAAACTTTAGAAGCTAACAATTCGACCATATAAAAAATTTGGAAAGAGCCATATTACAACTTAATAAATATTTTAATGTACATAATTCATTGAATAAAGAGTACACTATCATGCATACCTAAATAATATCTTCTTAAACAACTCTCCTGCAAGTAGTAAACAAGTTAAGGAAAACGAGGATTTAAAGCTCAGATATTTATAATATCATATTAAGGACTTTTGTTAATTTCAAACATGAATACTAGTTCTAATCAGTTAGATTTGGTAATAAAGATAATTTCTTCTTTATTTTGTAAATTTTTGATAAGGGGTCATTCCCAAATGATGTCACGCTTCGAGGAATTGTGACATTTTGTGAGAAGGGGTGGGGAAGGGATAGAATATTTTGGTTAAAATAAAAACATTTAAAATCAGAAAATTAAATATTTCTATATAATTGATATATGGAAAAATTTTGTTTTATTTTGCACATATTATTATAGATTTCTTGTTGCATAGAAAACATAGATGCTGATTCAGGGAAATAAATAGCCTTCTAATTCAAAGTTTAAAAGAATATCTTCTTGGGCATTTACACCTTTAAGATAAAAAAGAGCGGGTATTTTTTTTACAGAATGGAGCAATTAATATTAATTTAGTATAAAATCTAAATATGTTCATTTTATTTTTTGTAAATTTTAATCTGGTTTTATACAAAATAATTACACAGTAATAATAATTAGTCATTATTATTATGTGGCCTATACACTGTTAGAAATTTCATCATGAAATTACGGTTAAATAACCGGCAGCAGTCTGTCCATCTAATTCACCGTTAAATTTACGGTTTGGAACATTTTTCTATCTTTACGGGACCTAACCATTTCCAATTAACTTGGTTAAAAAGCCGTAAATACAAAAGTTTACGGTTTTATAAGCATTTAAAAATGGTTTCGAAACAAAATTTTCACCAATTTTGAACCATTTCGAGGCGTTGAAACCATAAACGAAGCTTTCAGGACTCGAGCCCCGAATGCGTGGTGTACAAGCCTTGCTCTCTATCCACTCGGCCACCGTCATCACGTAAAGCGTAATTTATTTATCAATAAATATTCTTTTCCAACAGGCAAACAACTTTAAAATTGAGATTTCAGTTTTTGATTGGATCCAAATTTATTTTTGGTATAAATTTACTGTATATTGACGAAAACCATTTTATTTGCTGCAAAAATTAAAATACAAACAAGCTTCAAACAAGCTTCAGCAGCTCAAATTATGCGTTCGCTCATTCGCAAACAGTTTGGTAATCCGATGTCTCCAATTTTTGAGTTACGTGTGTTTAGTATCCACTGCTTAAGCCACTTTTTTTCTTCTTTTTTTATGTACACATGCAGATTTTAACTGATAAATCCGTATTCCTATTTTAAAACAACGTACGACCGGTAAGGTTTCGCAACCAAGATGGACGCCCGATTCTTATTGAGCGCTTGAAAATTGCGGTTAGTTAAACGTTTTTTAGGATAAACAGAGAATAAACGATTTTTTTCGCAATCAGCGGTTTGAGTACCATCTTTTTAATGGCTATTCAACTGTTGTAATTAAATATGGTAAAATAACAATCAAATAAATGGTTATTTTACTATTTTCCTACGGAAATTTTTAACAACGTAGCTTTGTTTTCTACATATGCTATGGTAATATAACGTGACAAATGACAAAGTGAGGTAGGGGGTATGTTGGAGTTTGTAATTTTGTGACAAAAAGGGGAGGGGGTAAAGTATAATTTTAAAACGTGTAACATCATTTATGAGCCACCCTTAATATATATAATTATTTTTCTGAAGACAAAGTGCATTTGTCTCTTTCCTAATTCCGAATTTCATTATTATTAAGAACAGTCGTATTCAAGCAGCCAAAGAGGTACATACGGCTTGCGAGCCACGCTTTGGCGATACCAGCTGTTGATAAATGAAATAAGCAGAAAATTCTATTCAAATATCTTCATGTAAAAGAGTTATGACGCTTCGATGATTCAAAAATAATCATACAAATATGAGTCCGTAATGAAAAATAATGTTAAAAGTATTTTAACTGATGCCATATAACACCTTAAATCGTTATAACAGTTTAAAAAAGGCATGTTTTAACACTGTTTACTTTTATTAAATTTACGAGTAGCTTAATAACGATGAAATTTGGCGTAAAGGAAACATTGTTATCATGCAACACTGGCTTATGCAAAGTCTGGTAAAATTGAAAATGTTGCTTCTATATCGACTGCAAATCTAGTAAATGACTACAACAGTTCAAAGTTAAAATTTCAGATAAAGCTGGCATACGTGTGCTTTAAAGTTGCGTGACGACCTCTCATTATGCTTTTATTAGGTTTTAGTATTATTGCAGCCGCAAGAACGTTTTTATGAAAAGAGGAAAATTAACTATTTTTATATGAAAGTTAACTTAAACCTATTTTAGCCTGATAATCTCAAATTACAAAACTCTTTAAAAAGGGTTTGCAACTAAAGAAATAATATCGTTCAGAAGTTTTAAATTTTGAGTAGAAATCTGTCTAATTATTTTTTTCAAGCAAAATCTTGAAAGGAGTATTTTTCTGAAAAGTATGCAAATGCAGTATGTATCTGAATGCAAACATGCTTTCAAACAAAAACTCGGTGGAACAAATCATTTCGCTTGAAAAATGGAATTACATTTTTCAATATTAAATTTCAAAAAAAAAAAAAAAAAAAAAAAAGGATCATTAGACGTCGCGAGAAGCAGAAAATCTGTCCGATATTTTCCAGTTCTCAAAAATTTTTAATGCATATATATACAAGAAATTATAGTAGTCATGGAAATTGAATAGCTAATTTTGTTTTGACATGCCGTATAAAACTTTTAGGAACTGCGACACCTTTAGTGTTATAATCCCCATTTCCTACTTTATGCAAATTAATGACAATAATATTTATGAATGCTAATGTCAGTAATATTTATGAAAATTAATGACAATAATATTTATGAAGATTATTTAAAAAGTATTTATAAAGTATGGTGTACAGCAGTCATTTTGATTAAACTAAAATATTTATTCCTTGCTGGGAGGTAACATATGAGTGAGAAGGGTGTCTTTTCTGTAATAAAATAGAGATAAACCTCTTGATGTAAACAATATTTAACCCTAGCGTCAATGATCGGGTACCCGGGTACCTTTTTTGCGTCTTTCATTGTAATTTTTATCATTTCTGATAAAGCTTTAGCAAAACCACTTGTAATCCTCGTTATCCACATGAATCTGAACTCAACCTATTATTGCAGTCTTTTTTGGAAAATTGCATTACTGTTTTTTTTTTGCGCATGAAACTTTCTTATACCATAATTCAATAACCAGGTACCCGGGTAACCACTACTTTTCCCCATCTACAGGCAAAACGCACATAGTTAATTTCATGGAAAATATCATCATACGTAATTTTCACATAATATGTATTAATATTAGAATTGTTTATTATTATTATTCATTAGTATTTATATTATTATTATTATTATTATCGTGATAAAAATTATTTTAAAAAACATACTTTTGAATACCTATTATTTATTTTTATTATTATTATCATGACAAACATAGTTACAAACGAAAAATATGTTCCATTAAAAAAAGTTATTCAATATTATCGTGGCAAAGAGAATAAAAAAAATACATTTCAGCACATGCTTCACATCGGCATATCGAGATTAAATGCTCATCACAAGCTGTGTTTCAACAAGTGTTAGATGATTTTCTCGTTTCTCTATGAAGCTTCTTGAGAGCAGAAACATATAATTGGTGAACTCCAACAACTCGCTTTCTTCCACTTGGCTCAGGTGACTGAAAATCTGAGGTAGTACTGAGGCTAGACGGTATAGCAGACCATACTCTGTTTGAGAAATTGGCTTTCTACACCTGGTTTGGTAGAAAAAGGTCGCATGGCTTGAATATTTGTTGACCGATCCTCAATTATTGAAAGACACAAGTTTTCGCCTAACTGGCGCAAAAATACACGGCGGTCATTCTTTTTATGGCTATGCATATCGGCATTCTCTTTAGAAATAGTGCAAGCAGCTAAAGCAGACATGTCCGAAATGTTGAGAAAAAAATGAAAGAGGTCATCCTCGTTTGCACGAGACTGGTATACTTCCGAAGCATTTGATTCATAGTGTCAACACCACACTTTGTTTTGTCATAATAGATTATTATTTATGGCTTTTGGTTGGTTCCAGAGATACTTTTATCACGGTGTAAAGTGGAAAGCAATGTTACAGCTTTTTTTTAGGAACATACGAGCATATTCTTACATCACTATTGAAGCTAAATAAGGACCTTGCATACTTGTCTTGCAGATAATTCCTCCATTTTTATTGTAGTAAAAATGCAATTAATATAGATACAACTAAGTGAAATAATTACGAATTAAAAACCCAATCCATATAATCAGTTGTTTTAAATTAATTTGAAACACACATAAAACGTAATTGAAACGCATAAAATCGCGTAAAACGTAAAGGGAGGAAAATAAACCATTTTGTTTTTCAGTAAAAACAGGTTACATACATTTAGCTAAACAGGGGTATAAAGGAACAGATTAATTTTTAAAGAAGGGGCTGCAGAAAGCGCTGCTTTTTGCTTTACAATGTCAAAATCCGATATGGGTACCCCGGTACCCGGTCATTGAAAGTAAGGGAAACGTTTTGTCATTGACGCTAGGGTTAAGTAAAAAACGATAATTATTTGGAAAATAAAGATAAATCACTGCATAGTCTTCCAGTTTCAAAGCTTTAAAACAAATCTAGGTCACATCGGAAGACTTTCAAAATAGCAACAAAGGGAAATGTTTCCCCTAATACAGAAAAACATGTTTACGAATTGGAACAATGTAAAGGTTTACATTTCATAACTGATATGTATATTTACGGAGCGAATTTCTGTCCATACTAAAACTGCATCTTTGATAATTTTAAGGTACGATATTTTTTAGAAAGTTTAAGTAAATTTTTTCTTTAAGGATAAAGGTTTGCTACGTTTGTTCCTTAGTTCAGAACATGTTGAAGTTTTTTTTTTAAATAATATTATTTTTCAATTATTAATTTATTCATTTATAAATAATGCTATAACAGAAATTTATTTTCGCTTCAACACAGTTTACAGAAATTCCTCTTAAGTACAAGTCATAAAATCTTGCTTTAAGGCAAATGCTTTAAGACTATATTTAAAAAATCTTCTTGAAGAATGTAAAGATTTTTTTATCACTACATTTGTAAACGAAAACATACACTAAGAGAATATTTTAGACTTGGAAAAAGTATTTACGTTACAAAATCTCTTTGCGCATAAATAGCTTTATTTATTTAAATTTATTTCCTTTCATGTTTAGCTTTAACTTACTCGCCTATTTCCTTCTACTTCCCTACCTTTAAATCGGTGCCTTTGCGATGTAAAACAGTAATGCCTCATTAATTTTGAAATACATATTTAAAATTTTATTTAGTATTATATTTTCTTCCCATCATGTTTCTACTATATTTTCTGCATTGTTAATAAACTACTATGTGCTTAAATATTGCGTTCTCATAAAATTATTCAGTAATATGTTGCCTTCATTTTTGCGGTATTTTTAAAATTAGATTAGGAACAATTGGCACTTACTCAAAGTCAAAAGCATTAAATCTGAGTAATTCATATATAAATAAACGTTCTTGTAGTACATACATATATATATGCATACACGTGCTTTAGGGCTAAAAGTTATAAGGAATCCCTTTATGTAGCTGTAAGCTGTGGGATCCGGAGCTCACAAATTTATGCAAAGAGACCTTGCAACCTCAAAACACGTAAATGGACTATGTTTTGCGATTTTTATCACAATTACTTTAATTTGTTCATTTATTGTTTCTTTGCGTTTTATAGCTAAATTTCTAACGTTGAAAAAGTATTTGTTTATAGAAAGTTCATTTCTCTTATTGTCTTGTTTATTTGCCGATAAATGAGTGCGGCGTGCTCTATTTTTTTCAAATTGCAAACTTACATTTCAGGTAGCTATGAGAGCTTAATTATATTTCTACGTCTTTCGTTTTGATGTGATTGATTGCCAGTTAATATTGTATATATATATATTTAAAACAAAGTTGAACGAACAAACATCATAATAAAAATAAGAAACGTAAAACACAAAATGGGTTAAAATGCGAAAAAAGGGGAAAAGTGGAAAACACGTGAAGCGGCGAGCTGGTGCGTCATCGGAGGAAGAACCAGACTTCACTTCAACCTATCCTAAGATCCTACTACCCACTAAAACAAACAAAATACAAATGAAACTTAACTCGCGGAACATGTAGAGTGTCGCGTAAAAAAGACACGAAGTCAAGTGACGGTTGTGGAGAAAGACAATTATGCAAAACTCGGGAAAATACAGAGTGAAAGTATTAAAGAATAAAATAAAAAATAAATAAATAAAAGCTTTATTAGACATTTTCAGGAGATCTATCCTCTAGACCTTCATAGTTTAGGTGCCCCTTCTGCAGTGATACAACTGTGCCATGCTTCATTCAAAGCGTAATAAACACACAAAGTCAAGTGATGGTTGTGGAGAAAGACAATTATGCAAAAACTGGAAAAGTACAGAATGGCAGCACAAAAAAATAAATAAAGATGAGCCCGATTAGATATTTTCAATATATCTATCCTCTAGACCTTCATTGCTTGGGCTGCCCTTCTGTAGTAATACAACTGTGCTATACTTCACTCGAGAAGGCAATATTCTACTTGTGTAATGTAGTGTAAATAAAAAGACGTGGGGACTTGGAAATTGCTTTAATTATATTAATTAAGGTCTTTCGAAAAACTTTAAAAGAAATGCTAAGATTCCAGTAAATCAAAATGTTAATTTGAAAGTCAGACACATTTCTTTTGCCAAAAATGTCAATATTAACATTATCCGTAGGTTCCATAAATATATAAAAAAATTCGGAACATTTTGTGACATAATTTGTACTTATGAGTTCCAATTAATTAAGATAAATATAAACAAAATCATTTTAAAAATTATGATAGTTAAAAATAATTAAGTCATCGATATAACGGAAAACTTGAGACATTGTGGGACTTTCAACATAATTCCTAATTAGTTTTCCGTTATAATATTAATTTTCCACCACATCGATGAGTTTCTCGTAAGTCAACAAGGCGTCATAAAATACTTTTTTTTTATCTTGGGAAATTGTCAAGGAAACTATGTCGATGCTTACAAGAAGTTTTGTTGTTTTCTTTATTTTGCTGACAAAATCTAAAATTTATCTGCAAATTTACTCCAGAACACATATACCTAAGTGCACGCCAGCAAGGGGAAGTTAGACATTACTTTAGCGGAAATTAGTGTACGCTATGAAAGGAAACCATATTAGTAGGAGCTAAAGTAGATATTACGTCAATGTCACACGGAGCAAAGACTACGAGTTTTTAAAGCTTAATTACATTTTCTTCGCATTTGAGCCTAAAAAAATGCATTTAAATGGTTAAACGAAAGTTCGCTTATATATATATATATATATATATATATATATTCTTTATTTATTTATTTTTGTATGAATGTGTGAATCATCTTGTAGTCATAAAGCCTATTTTACCGCTTTCATAAAATACATACGTCAAAAAATTAAAAAATCGTAATATTCAGTTTTTAAACTGAATTCAACTGTTAATATAGTTTTGCATATCAAGTAATATTCAGCTTCGTTAATATGTTAATTGAAATTTCATGAAGCAGAAAAGCAGAAAAGTATTTCAAAAACAACTTTAGGAGCTGCAATTTCAAATGTTAATTAGAACATTTAAAAAAATGAGATATCTTCAACAGCACAAGTTATTATTTTGAGCAAAGTAATACATTTTTATACATATATTAGACATCTGTGGTTAAAGCTCAAAGCGGTAGGTATATTTTAAAAATCTGACTACGATATGTTGGTGCAGAGCAAAATGTTTTTACAAGTACTATTTAATAAAAATAAAAGTTTCTTTTCTTTTCTAAATTCAAGTAAAAATTGTTTAATGTTATATCACGTGGATGAAAAATTTTTAATAATCGTAATTTTAGTTACGAACTTTAAACTATGATAAATGATATATTCATACATTTAAATATTGTATTCATAAGCTCTATGCCTGAAAGTTGCATTTGCTGTTGAGATGTAATTTCTATTATTTGCATATGAAGGATAAATCTATTTTGGTTTTAAAACAATGCATAACCCGTTACAATGACTCCTCCTGTTATTTGGTTCTGTAATAAAATACCCATTCATTATCAAGACAAAAATGAAGTACCTGCTATTTACTCCATTTTTTTAATAAATGGAACCGATATTATGTTCCAGAATTAAACATATATTGCTTGAATGGCAGTAACGTTTTGATGCATCACACATTTTCTTAATTATTTGAGATATTAGGTGTTATTATACTCAGGATGCAAACTGTTCAAAGGATATTGATGACTTTTATTTTGTTAATTTTTAGCATTAGCACTTGATCATTAGTTCATTGACTAAATTGTCTTAGACCTGAGACTGAAGGAAAGGGGCATTTTCTTCAGCCTCCAGTGCTCTTGAAACTGTCTAGGGACTTTTACATGCAGGTATCCCCACGTGTACATGGTGAATCTTCAGCGGATCGGGTCCCGACCACCAAACTTTCTGGTTTGAAGTCCAACGTCCTACCCATTTGGCTACCACACCCCTGATTTTAATATATATTGTTAGACAAATTAGTAAGACTTTTGGTGGCAGATTTATCTACAGATCTAGTACGCACAAGCGCAAAGCACAAACTGGTCACTAGACGCGCTCGTAATTCGGGCATTTGAGAAAACAATTAAAAACTGTTACATGATGGTATAATATGTTGAGAGAAAATGCATTTTGACAAGGCTATGATTTTTTTCTGCAACATTGAATACCTGTTGTCTCTTAATCTGCGATGAGGGACTAGATATTCATATCCACTCCTAAGGTATAAATCTAGTTCTTGACCCTTATAAGGGGAAGCTGAGGAACTACACATTAGCCAAAAATATTCTAAACATCATTTTCTGGGTTCATGTTAGTTAATAATGCAGGTCAATCTTTCCGTATGACTTCTTTATCATAAACGAACTCTCCCACCTGCCCATCACGAGGCGGCCTGCAGTTATTATCCAATATAGGGTAATTATTAGGGTGGGCCGAAAAAACCTTTTTTTTTATTTCGAAGTTGTAATAGCGCGGAAAACTTGCGAATTATATAGAAAAGAAAAATAAAAAAATATTATCAAAATCGGTTGACATCTTCCGGTCGCGCATAGGCCCTAAAGTTTAACAAAATATGAAAAAAAATCTCATTTTCACTATATTTTTTAAAATTTTTGAATTAGATGTTTTCGTAATGTAATAGTTTGCAACGTCTTCAAATAGAGCTTAAAAACAATGTGTTTTAATTTGGTTTAGATAAGTTGATATCTTCCGGTCGCGCACAAGCCCCAAATTTAGCCAAAATATTGAAAATTTCACATTTTTACGAGTTTTTTTTAACTTGCTTTAATATACTTCATTTTAACGTACTAGTTACAGCATTTTTAGTTTTGAACATAAGAAAATTGTATTTCATTATGGTGTGAATAAATTAAGAACTTCCGGTCGCGCAATGACTCCAATGCTATACGAGAACAGTACCCAAAAAAGTGTCTCTCAAATTCCTGAGCCCTCTCCCCCAGTTGCGGGATCTGCAAGTCGCTAGTTACACGACTGACATGCAGAATAGGGTGGACCGAAGAAACTTTTTTTTTTTATTTCGAAGTTGTACTAGCGCGGAAAACTTACGAATTATATAGAAAAGAAAAATATAAAAATATATAAAAATTGGTTGACATCTTCCGGTCGCGTATAGGCCCTAAAATTTGACAAAATATGAAAAAACCTCATTTTTGCGATTTTTTTTTTAATTTTTGAATTATATGTTTTCGTAATGTAATAGTTTGTAACGCCTTTAAATAGAATTTAAAAACGTTGTGTTTTAATTTAGTTTAGACCAGTTGATATCTTCCGGTCGCCCCAAAATTTGACACAATATTGAAAATTTTACGCATTTTTGGTACTTGATAAATATTTATTATTTAAATGCAATAGCCGTAGCATTTTTTCACACGAACTGATAATGAGGTATAAAAATAAAGCTGCCAGATGTTTGTTTGCTGTTCTTTAAATGTACTCAAATTTTTAACTTTGAAAACAAATTCTTGTTGCTCTTATTTTTTTTACAAAATTTGAGATTTCTTTGACTGCTTTTGTAACATTAAATGCCCTGTATTTCCAATAATCTTAATTTTTTAAATACTTTTCACTTGAAATTTAACACTGATATTTACCATACAAAAATTTAAATTCATAATAAGCATTTAATTGAACTGTAAAAAGTAATTGCACGTAATTAAAGCACAAATGCGCATTAAAATGCATTAATTACGTTCGATTACTTTTTACAGTTTCATCGTGCACAATGTTCCTTTATTATTTTAAACATTTAATTGTTGAATGTTGAAATAGATAAATAATTTTTATAATTGATTTTGGTATCAACAGGATACCCCATATTGCATACTCTTCCCATCCCGCATACACAAAGAAAGCTATGGAGCCCCAAGAACAATGACCGCTTAAAAGCTAAGAGAACACCTGAAAACAATTCCCTACAAATTTCAATATCCCAGTGCAAAATAAGAGACAGGGGTAAATATGTAGTATATTAGTTAAAATATTTTTTTAAAAAATCTTGAATTAGAAACTAAAAGCAAAATAGAAAACTGGATTTAATGGTTGATTTCATCAACGCTATAAACTCATGGTGGGAGGTATCAATTAAAAATTTGTAGCTCAAGGTTGAAAACTAAATCTGAATGTCATATTTTTGTTAAATGTTATTCAAATTACTCAAATTTTTCATTTAAAAACAAATTCTTTTTTCTACTGAATTGCTTTTTTGACCAAATTTGATTTTCTTTGTATTGTGACGTTGAACAGCCTTCATTTCTAACAATATTAATTAATAAATAATTCTTGTTTGAAATTCAACAGATATTTTTGACATTACTGTGATGCTTTATGTAATGATTGGTTCTGCATGTCAGTCGTGTAACTAGCGACTTGCAGATCCCGTAACTGGAGGAGAGGATGCAGGAATTTGAGAGACACTTTTTGGGTACTGTTCTCGTATAGCATTGGGGTCATTGCGCGACCGGAAATTCTTAATTTATTCACACTATAATGAAATACAATTTTTTTATGTTAAAAACTAAAAATTCTGTAACTAGTACGTTAAAATTAAGTATATTAAAGATAGTAAGAAAAAACTCGTAAAAATGTGAAATTTTCAATATTTTGGCTAATTTTGGGGTTTGTGCGCGACCGGAAGATATTAACTTATCTAATCCAAATTAAAACACTTTGTTTTTAAGCTCTATTTGAAGACGTTACAAACTATTACATTACGAAAACATCTAATTCAAAAATTAATAAAAATATAGTGAAAATGAGATTTTTTTCATATTTTGTCAAACTTTAGGGCCTATGCTCGACCGGAAGATGTCAACCGATTTTGATAATTTTTTTTTAATTTTTATTTTTTATATAATTGGCAAGTTTTCCGCGCTATTACAACTTCGAAATAAAAAAAAAAGGTTTTTTTCAGCCCACCCTAGTAATTATATTGATTGTTCAAACGAACCAAACTCTAAAAGCGTATCAATATCACTTAACGGACATTTAACAATATGTAACGCTGAACAGTCAACACGAAGAACAAATATAAGCACTCTATTAACAAAACATTCATAATCACAAAATACAAAAGCCAAAAATTTAAAACATTAAAACAATTCAGCATGCTCCGTTACTAATTCGTATTTGTTATCATGATGTAACAATCAAAAATTCAATATATGAGCCGTTTATTTTAGAAGCGGGGCAAGTCCGTTTTTTTTTTTTTAAATGAAGATATTATTAGGTTGAGACAAGATTTATTCTGGTCATTTTATCTTTAAGCAATTCTTAGTCGACCCGCAGTGAATCATTTGGTAGAAGCTCGGTTCCCGCAGAACACCGAAATTGAAGCAACATTGACTGAGGCCAGAGTTTGGGAGGGTGACAACCTCTCGCGGCTGGTTTCTGCGATCCGTGTATGCTAAAGGGAGCTGGTGCACAAAAAAAAGGTTGTGGCTCCAATGTCCTTCAAGTGATACGATACCTCTGGGGGTGCCAACTCCAGGTGATGGTCCCTCATCTGGGAGCTGGTTCAAAAAATTAAGAGACCTTTCAAAGGGGTGGAAATCGGACTCCTGCCTTCAAGGGCCTCGTTAGACTCACGAGCAGCGTACCCATTCTTCCTCACCACGCTCGAGGACACGAAAACAATAACAATTCATAGTCAAAAAAAAAAAAAAACATCAGAGTCTAAATGTTCGGGAGAGGAAAGTTGTAGCTGTTAACAGTATTTCAAATGTATTGAAATGCAAACCTTTAAACGTAAAAATACAAAAACCAAAATCTGACTTTTAAAAAAGCTTTTATATCTATATAAACATAACATAAAAAACATAAAAATAAGGGAAAAATCCAAAACATAAGAAAAAGGAAATATATACATATAAATAAATGAAAATAAAAAATCCAAAGAATAGAAAACAGAAAACGTTTGATAAACAAAAAATACGATTTAAACCATTTTAAACTATTTGAAAATTAATTATGGACTAATTTAATGTCAAAAACAAAATTTGCTTGAGAAAAATTGTTTAGAGGATTACTTTTTCTCTCTTTTTTTTGAGTAATGAAAGCCAAATTAAAGAAACCGATATAATGCTTACCCAATTGATTAGTGAATGAATTACTTGTTGTTCAAATTAACTCCTTAAACATCAGTTTGCTTAGGTATTTTTTTTTCTATTTTAATGTTAATGTCACTAACTCGAGAAATGAAAGTAAAATGAAATAGCGAGTAGAAAGTAAGTATAGAAAGAAATGTCCTTTTCTTCGAATATTTACACATGTAACACACCGCGCTTAGCAATCACAATTTCACTTTCTTTTCTTCTGTACTTGTGCGAATAAAGATAAAAAGTAGCTTGCACTAGAGTTTTCTACTTTGTTCCAGAAATTTCGTGAAAAATGAAGCAATTAATGACTTTCTTTTCCGTGCATATTCTAAGTGTCTTTTTTGTAATTTGTCTATGTACGAAGAAATAAAAATGGCAATAAGAGAATATATGTGTTGTGGATTTAAATGAATATAAAAGTTTATCAAAGTTATATTATCCGTACTCGCATGTCGGTTTGAAACAATTCAGAGCTAAAGCTAAATGAGAAGGAGAGAGAGAGAGATAGCTAGATTATCAGTTTGATATTAGTAGCCATTGATGAGTTTTAGTGTTATCATTTTTTTCCCTCGTGCTTTCGACGAATATTCAAAGCCTTTTTTTCGAAGTATTTCTTCGTCATACTTTCATACTACTCCTTACATCTACAATATTTGTACAATAATCGATACTTTTTTACTATTTACAATTTTAAGAACATTCTTTTTTTGATAAGCATCAGGAGGAAATAATAAATGGAATAAAATCATCAATTCAGAAGCATAGACTTCAATACTAAACACTTCAATGTTTTCTGAGTTCATATGTTTAAGTTTTCTTTTCCGTATTAATTACAGATATTGTTAGATTAAATTAAGATAAACGTCACCATTATATTTTCTTAAAAACGTAATAGTTTCAAAAAATACGATGCATACGTTTACTAAGTACTAGTTTCCACTGTATATGAACGCCTTTCCGAAAAGGATTCAGTTCAGTAAATTTCCGAGTAATGTGGCTTTAAAGCATTACACTCATAATCATAAATTTAGAAAGTCATTAAGGTTTCGCGCCGACAACAGCACTGCTCCATTAAAGGATCATCAACATGTTTTAGTTCATATTTTCTCAAGTATCCAGAACTCGTTTATTTTAAAAAGTTTTTAAAACAATGTGTAGCTATAGCACTGAATTCTTTAATGAATATGGAATAATTTGCTGAAAATAAAGAATTTCGTTTTGTTTGTTCCTTGAAATAATGTAGTATGTTTTATAACTACAGAATAATTATGACTTTTCTTACACGGAAAGTATTACAAAAATTATTTCATGAATTACTCTGATCAATGAGTTATGTCTAAAAAATCGCGTCTCGCGAAATGCCAGAAAGAATCACCACATTTATTTTAAGTAATGCTAGGTAATTATAATTTATTATTACAGCATCAAAAATCATTTTTTAGCAGCAAGAGTTTTATGCTTTGAAAGAAAACATAGATAAGTTTTATAAGTTATTTAGTCAAGAAACTGACTTTGGACTTCACGGCAGCAAATGAAAGAATTAGAAAATAATAACTTTAAGCAGTGACAAGAAAAGGAACAAAACGAGATGAAAAAATAGAAGTACGCTAGGTAACGTTAGGAAAATAATTTTTAATGTTATTTTAGAATGTTCTCTCTCTCTTTCTTGTTTTTTTTTTTTTTTTTTTTTTGTAATCTAAAGATTTAAAGCATCAAAAATGTTTTCAGCAAACAGGAGTATTTTGTTGTTTTTGCTTAACATTTCCATTGATAACTTTTATAAATTATTTTAAACTCAATAAACTAACTTAGGTCTTTAGGCAGCAAATGAAAGAAATAGAAAATAATAGCTTTAACCAGTGAAAACAAGAGGAATGCAAAAGTTAGAAATTCGTTAAATTTGTGTTAAAATACTATTTCGGACGGAAAAAAAGAAAAATAAATCAATAATTTGAATTAAAATAAAAAAGGAGTATGTCATATAAATAAATGATTTTAAGAGAAATATCGAAATAGGATCAACATTTTTGGTCCAAAGATCTTTAGTAATATAACCCTTACGCATGAAGTATTCCGTTTGCATTACTGCTTTAAACTTCTGTAAGCTTTAAATGGTTAAAAAAATCGAACATTAGGCTCTAAAGGGAAATCTAAGTTATGTATAACTTATGAAAATCTGAATTACTTGTATAAGATGAATTTCATCATAAAAAACTTTTCATAGAAAACGTTCGAAGAAAATAGTATTTTGCTTAAAGATGCTTGGATCCTTTATGGGCACTTCAAAAAATAACTATAATATAAATACCTAGCATAAAAACTAAAATCATTAAATCGTAAAGAGCTGAAAGCAAAATTTTGAAGTGTAGGGGTTCTTATAGCGTTCTGCATTTTGTTACTTAAAAATACAGTTATAAGCAAAAATATAGTTAAAATTGCAAGAGAAATCTCAAATCCGGTTAAAAGTTCTTTTATTTCAAATTTTTTCATTAAGTGAATGCCTCCAACCCAACTATCAAAAGTGGTATATGTCATCAATAGACGACAAATACCACTCATGTGATATATTTCAAATACATTGTACAATAAAACTTCTTAACTTCCGGTGTAAAACATTTAAATTAACAAATTAACACTTGAAAAATGAATTTATTAATACTTAATTTAGCAGTTATTAGTAATATTTGAAATGGCATCATCGTTTAAAAATATCATGCAACATAAATCATTTACACAGTACTGCTAAGTAATATAAATATGGACGTACATTTAAGATAAATGTATTTTTAAAACTTCAGTATTTAATCAAATTCATTATTTTTACTTATCTTTCTTAAAAATTAAAACAGTAAGCATATTGCAACTTTTTAAGGTATTGATCCGCATGAAAGCTTTATACTCTTTGAAAATAGGAAAAATAACGTGTGCATTATTTCGCTAAAACGTTTTATAATTATAGAAGTTGAAATGCGTTTTATTTACTGGATTAAAACAAGAAGTTCCGTCTAGAACTATACGAGCCTACTTTCCCGTATACACCAAATTCAAATTTATAATCTAGCTATCTCTTTCTCTCTCTTTCTTATTTATCTTTAGTTCTAATTATTGAAAATATACCTTTTTCAACGGATAATACATATTCATTCACTCACTCATTCATTCTTTCATTTATTCAGCCATGCATTTATTCATTCATTCGTTACCTCATTCAAGTGTTTATTCATTCATTTTCGCATTCATGTATTTATTCACTCAATTATTTATATTTTCATTTATTCAATAATTTATTCATTCATTCTTTTCCTCATTCATTTATTCATTGATTTATTCTTTCACTCTTTCATTTATTCATTCATTCATTATTTCACTCATTGAGTCACTGAGAAATATCCTTGAAAATCCCGATCAAAAAATTTCATAGCAAAATAGGCTCGTAAGTTCTTTATAAACTTTCTATTTCTACATGTTCTACGTTATAAGAGCTTTCCGATAAAGTTTGTTCTAAGCAAATCGGTCCGTTAGATCAGGATTTATATAGGGTTGAAATTTCCCCGTAAGCTCTGTGTTAATTTTTTGAACTGTTCAAAAATGAACAAAAACTGTTCAAATCAATATTTCACGCCGAGAACTCCTTTCAGTAAGCTTGCAATAGGAACTTGGCTCTTGTGCCCAGAGTTTACAGAATTTGCTTCAATTTTGTCCATAGGCGCTAATGTTAAAATTTTTTGAACTGTTCAAAATTGAACAAAAAAATGTTCAAATCAAAAAGTAAAATATAGAAATGAGATGTCCTCGCCGAGATCTTTCGAATGCAAAAAGAATTTTTCCAATCGGACAATTCGTTCAAAAGTTATTAGGGGGGGACAGACCGACAGACAGACAGACCGACAGACAGACAGACCGACAGACCGATAGACACACTTTTTCCCCATCTCAATACCCTACTTTCAAATTTTTTATTTTTCAATCTTTATTTAATTACTTCACTTATTTTTGACTTTTCTTGATTTTTAACGATATTTTCACGATACCATTAAGCCTTCTTTCATGCTTTATTATTTTTTTTTTTTACTTTTACGGGAAAGTAGGCTAAAAAAGGCATCTTGTGCTCAACATTCAGGAATTTACCGAGGTTTCATTTTCATCCCGAAATTTCTTGATTAAATATTATTTTACTTTCGTAAAAATATGGGTGGGGCTGCAAAAAAGAGTTTGGCTCACAAAATAAACAAACCAGTTATTCTTATGCATCACATTCAATGAATAAATATTGTATTAATATATTGTTAATAATTCTTTTTAGGTAGATACTCGACTTGATTGGCAAAAATTTATTTAGTTATATGCATGTGAAGATTGTCAAATGCATAAATTTCAAACCACATTAGAAAATTTAGAAATGTATGTTTTGTGCAAAAAGTGTTAGTAATAAATTAAGTATTATTTTTTACAGTGCTGCCGATCTTGAACACGTTCCCCAAGGAGCGATATAAACACATAATACCGCCAAAAGTCAAGTAGCAAAGATATCAATTCAAATCGTTACCCAATGGCTTGCAGGCTCAAATTCGTGCAACAATTTATGGTAAAAGCAACACGAACCTGTATTTCCAAGTAGGGATGCGCCCATAAGCGAATTGACCGATTACCGATTAAGTTGAGGATAATAGGTTGATACTGATTGATCGAGGGCCGATTAATTATATCTTTATGTGATATTACCTATTATTTAGGGAGGTCAATAAGTAGTAATTGCCTCCCTTCCCAGCTCACTCTAAGAAATAGAATCGTCACTTTTGAGGACTTTTCAATCGTCAAGAAAATTTCGTCATTTACAACGATACTTTCCTCGCGCGATCACGTGACTTTAAAAAGTTACTACACAAATTTCAGCAATTTGACGAAAGGTTTACTCGGAGCATTTTTCACAAAGCCATTTTGTCAAATACGACGAAAGTTTCTTGTGATTTGAGCATGCGTTTCTGAGAGTGCTTAAGAAAGATAATGTATGCGTGTGCTACTTACAGGACATCTTATGTTACAGAAAATTACATATACGAGGTGTGATTGGAAAGTTTTAAGAATAGGCTTGTAATTTCACAATGTAGGTACTTACATATAAGACAAATGATCAAAATGCTTTGTGCTAAAATGTAAGTACAAAGATAAAACAACGTAAAAAAGCACAAATTCAGAATAAAATGTAACGCAAATAGCTATTTCGAAGCTACAATGGAGCCTCTTCATCAGTGCAAAAAAGAAACGCTCAACACGCAGCTAGAAAGCTGAGAGTGAACAGGCAAGAACCAGAGAGACAACCGGTATTTATACCAAATGTGTCGGATTAGCGATTGACCAATCAGAGGCCAGGAACAAGGTGGGAGCAGAGCCCCAGAGGAAAAGGCGGGAAACGAACTGGAAAAGGCGAGAAACGAACATGGAAAAGGCGGGAAAGAACAGGAAATGAAAGAAAAATTATAAAAATTGTTTCCAAATGTCAGGAAAGTAAGGAGTGCTGGAAAAATCATTTACTAAAGAATGAGAATTTTTCCAATTGTGATAAGCTTCCCAAAAATCAAGTTCATAGACCGAAGAGCATTTACTAATAATTCTAGCAGAAGAAAATTCAAAACAATGATCTAAAGTCTAACAATGCTGGGCAATAGAAGAACGTGCAAGTTCTTTACGCTTAACATAATTTTCATGTTCTTTCAGACGGTGCTTGAAGGTACGTTTAATCTGACCTATGTAAGAAAGACCACATTTACAAGAAATACTATAAATACACCAGTTGCTGTGCAAATCAATGGGATACTTCAAATTTGTAAATTTTATTTTATTCACAGGGGAAAATGCAGTATCCAACCCAAATTTCTTCAATATTTTAGCAATTTGCTGACTGATTTTTGGATAAAAAGGTAAAATAATAGTATAAGCAGGCTTGCACTTAGAAAGATTGCATGAGGGTGAATGCTTAATTAACTTGTAATAAATAGATCCAACGACCTTAGGAGAATAACCACGATCCAAAGCCACAGCTTTAATGTAAGAAAGCTCAGCATACAAAGAGTTAGGAGAGGAACATATATTCAAAGCACGGAAAACAAGAGCCTTGAAAGAGGCTAACTTTTGGTTTGGAGGGTGAGAAGAACATTTGTGAGGAGGTAGTGTAACAGCAAAGGGCTTACGAAACACTGAAGTCATAAAATCGTCATTACTTTAAGGAATTAAAACTTCCAAGAATGAAAGAGAACTAGCAACTTCCATTTCAATAGTGAATTGAATGCAAGGATCAATGGAATTAAGCTTATCAAGTAAATGATCAATATCCACTTGCTTCTGATCAAGCAATACAAAACAATCATCAACATAACGGACATAAAAAGGAAACTTTATGGTTTCGAAAAGTTTAGTCTCAAAATAGTGCATATAAATGTCACTTAAAATAGGGCTTAAAGGATTACCCATAGCTAAACCTTCAGTCATACGAAAGTACACACCATCAAATACAAACGTATTTTGCTCAAGACAAACACGAGTAAGAGAAATAAGTTCTTCAATCTCAAAACTAGAGAAATGATATTCCTGAAGTCTCAATTTAAGACAATCCAATGCGCCATTAACCGGTACATTAGTGAAAAGCGAGTTTACATCAAAAGAAGCCATAGTTAAACCAAAAGGTTTGAAATCACGAAGCTTATGAACGAAGTCAACGGAATTTTTAACAGTAAAAGAATTGCAGTTTAAAAGAGGAGCAAAGATGGAGACCAAATGTTTGGCAAGCTTATAAGAAGCAGTACCAATATTGGAGACAATAGGACGGAGAGGTATACCAGGTTTATGGAACTTAGGAAAAGCATAAAATCTGGCACAGTGTGCGACTGAAGGAATCAAAGACCTTTTTGAAGAATCGCAAATGACAGGAGAAGACTTTACAGCCTTACTAATCAAATTTATCTCAATAGTGCTGGGGTCTTTGCGAACTGTCACATAAGGACCAACCTTAAGTAAATCATTACATTTATCTAAGTAAGAGCTTTTATTTAGAACAACAATTCGACCTCCCTTATCGGCCTTAGACTTACATGCTTCTGTGATGCATGTCCTTCAAAATACTCCAAGACTCCAACGGTGTTTCCAGTTCTGGAAACATTCCTAATTTTTTTTTCTCAAGTGTGTTAAGGACGCTCGCCGTATTCGCCTGGATGTCTTCAATCGAGTGAAATCGCTTTCCTTTCAGTGAAAATTTCAATTTTGGAAACAGGTAGCAAGTCCGCAGCACCAAAGTTAACATTCTTGTGCTTCCACAACCACCCTATTCCCCTGATATAGCCCCTACGTACTTCTATCTGTTTCCTAAATTGAAATTTTCACTGACAGGGAAGCGATTTGACTCGATTGAAGACATCCAGGCGAATACCAGCGAGCGTCCTTAACGCACTTGAGAAAAAGAAAAAATTGGGAATGTTTCCAAAAGTGGAAACACCGTTGGAGTCGGTGTCTTCAGTCAGAAGGGAACTATTTTGAGGGAGATGCATCACAGTAGCATGTAAGTACCGCCATTGTGAAATTACAAGTCCGTTCTTAAAACTTCCCAATTACACCTCGTACTTATTGCAGTGATGACTACGAGAGACAGGGGTCATGCAGCAGATTGCGGCATTAGAAATTTTAGGGTGGGAGAAGGGGATGATGTAAAACCAATTGAAACAATGCCAACATAAATTTATGTTTCTTTTGTTATATCGTCCGTACATATCTCTTTAGGTATTTATATTTTGCTAAATGTTACTTAGTTATGTTTTGGAAGGAGGGGTGTGTACCATCGCTCTTGGATTGAAGGCAACTGTGATTATTGTTAATAAAATTAATTTAGTGTGGTATCTTATTTTTTGGCATTCTAAAAACAATTTTAATTTAAAAAAAATATTCGCTTATGAATCGGCAAAAATTGGCCGATTAGGAATAATCGGCAAAACTGCCGATTACTGCGATCAAGCGATGCATCCCAATTTCCAAGTGTCTAAACTTTGGGGCGGATGAAAAACTCGCCCTATATATTCATTAACAGTTTACTCATATTCTCTTCAGACCAAAAACTTGAAATCCGATTTCCCAAGATTCAATTATTTCATATGAACTTATTTCATGTATGAGTGTCTCATTTGAGCTTATGTGAAATACTTCATAATTTACGTAACAAGTTATTCCAGTAAGGTATTTAAATATTTAACTGATTCAATAAAGAATTTGGAATCTTAATGCATAAAAGAAAATAAAGCTCCAACAGAAAAGCTCTCGTAAAAAGTAAGTTCGGTCATTTTCGTGAAAATTTTTTGTTAGCTATAAGCGTTCGTAATGTTTCAGTTAGTCAAAACCTAAACGACGACAGAAGTATAACCTAAACGTTTTCTCCTTTTTTTTGTCTTAATGCTAAAATGATCTTCGTTCCATTCGATTTAAAATGGGAACCGCTATACCAGAACCTGATAGGTGCATAGGCAGCGTTCGAAAGCCTCGGTATTCCGCTGGTTAAAAAATGCTAAAAACAGATTTGGGCACTGAGAAATAAAATCCAGTGGTCGCTGACCACAGTCAATCGATCCATGGAGCACATCATAGTTACTTTTCCCCTCTTTTCAACAAAAGCGTCAGCAAATAAAATTTTGCAAGGAAGAAATGTACAGCTGTCGTCACAGAAGATATACAGGGGCACAATTCTGAAACTAAGATAGTATTCGACCGGAACTCATTAGTGAAAGCCATTGAAGTCAAAACCACAACATTTCATTGGAGGATATTAATTTCAAATTATATCTAAAAAAACTAAAAAATATTGGCATTCCTCGATTTTCTTCGCATTCATAAAACTATACGCATCAGCTGAAACTGAAAAAAGTTTCATGAACTTAAATGACTGCTGAAATCATTAACTAATATTGCTTTAATTGAATTTATGCAAACGTATTTATATAATCTTGGAGTTGTAATTTTTATTCATTTGTCTGCAATTTCTCTATAGCATCAGGTAAGAAATATAAGAACGCTGTAGTTCATCTCTACAGTAAGCCAAACAAGAATTAGCTATATTTATGCAACTTTTATGAAAAATATCTAAAATGAGAGCCAAAATGAGTTTACGTTTATATAGAAACACATTTGATCTTAAACTTTACAGGAAAAGTAGATGGCTTCTGCGTGTGTAATATTAAAGGGTACCAGCAGCAGGTGTCAAATCGAGAGAGGGACTGGGATTATGGAAGAAATGATAATAAAAACTTTTGTTATATACTTATTTCTAATTTTGAGAAAATGAAAGGTGGTACAAGGTATAATCGGGCTAGGGATCCGCTTAATAAATGTGGTGCCCATGGACCAGTCACATTGTCTGCGGACCAGTACATGATCGTACTTACTGGTTCTTACTAACATTTTTTAAAGTTCCCTAATGACGTGCAATGTGCATAGGTGTATTGCTTTATTGTGATTGCGGTGCAGAAGATGGATACTCACAAAATGAGAACATGCGGAAAACCTACACGTCTAAGAACATAATTCTATACCATTACGAAAAAGCTATTTGAAGTATAATATGTTTCATATTTTACACACTATATTAGCAATGCATTTATTAATTTCTATGCCGTAAAGGATTATTCGGCTACAAAGATTAATTAAGAACTTCTCCAACTTTTGTTTAAAGATCAAATTCTGACATTTCCATATCACATCACTTCTAAAACAGATTGGTATCAAGAAACTTCTTCGCACATCATCAGCTAAAATCAATAAAGAGTGCTGTGAACTGAATTTTGACGAACTCTCTCAGCACAACTTAAAACTCAGTGAGTTGTTTTAAATAAGCTCGTATCAATCATTTTCATATTTCCTGTCTTTGTAAACCGATCTGGGGTCAAGAATGATGAAATTATTTTCTGTTGTATAATTTGTTCCTAATTATTTTTAAGAAGGTGTTTTTATATGTTTTTATTTGATAAATGGGAACAATTAAAACCTTTTTTTTTTTTAATTTGTCAATACCCTCGTCATTTTAAAGCCGAACTCAATGTCGAAATACGTTTTTTATCACAAATATCTTACTGATATTGTTCTTTCGATATTCCTACGTTTTCCTTCATTAAATATATTATTTTCAGGATGGCAAATGCGTTAGAATACACAATAGACTTATAATAAAAATAAACAAAACAAATGACAATATAAAATTTCTAACTAAACTTTAAATCGTGCACCTCAGCGATTTTATCACCTTTTAAATATCCATACGGTATTAATCTCCTAAACATGACACTAAATTTGCTCTTTTGGTTGTCTCCTAAAAATCAGCCTCCTAAATCTGGCTCGTTAATAAATCCTAAAATTACAACGTTGAAGAAGCTACGTTATAGAATAATTAATTTCTGTAAGCATGCTGTTTGTATTGTATCAGTGCACATGCACACAATAAACAATGCTTTAAAATTTAAAATAGTACGAGTATAATTCATAAACGAATAATGCAATTTATATTAATCACATCGTGAAATCGAAACATTTAGGCCACACACGTTTTTCTTCTTCACTAACCCAATAAATGAAAGATGGAAGTCTTAGTCACAATCGAATGTATTGTTCATAAATTGTAATATTAAAACATACTCTAAAAAATACGTGTGAGCATTTTTTATTCGTAGATCCGTGTATATTCCTTTTTCTTGATGTACACAAGAGATTAACCCGGATTTTACCTGTTAAACACGAGCATTTTGTCATCAAAAGTCAAAGTTGAAAATTTTATTTCGAGCTCTTGGAATCGACAATCTCTTTAGGAATTGTTGAGTTTATTTTTATGTCTTTAATTGTTAAGAACTTTACTTTTATCTATTGTGGTTTGACAACAGTTAATTCCCTTTGTATAAAAAAAATGTTTTTGGAAAAGTAGCATTAAATAAAATTACTTGAGATGCGATGTTAAGTTTCTTGTTGTTTATTATAGAGGAACCTGCAAGTTGTATTAATTTTATATGTTTCAATTTAGTTAGATTTATCTGAGGCATAAATATTAGGGTGAAGTGAAAACGGCCAATTTTTTTTAAACTTTAAATAGCTAGATATGCCAAAATGTGCCAAAGATAAAGAGAACATAGTGCAAAAATTTCAACAGTTCTGACAAATATTTCGATCTGCCTTCACAAACTTTAAACTTTCAGTAATAAGCAATATTCAACGATTTCAGGATATTTTAGGCAAGCTGCTGTTTATCTCAGTCACTTTAAAACTTAGTTAATACATTGAATTACAAACATTTACAAAGTGAAGTTAGAGAGTTCATGTTTTGATTTGAACGTGGGCAGTAGCTGAGGAGAAAAATACGTGCACGGAGATAGCCATCACGCGATCTTTCAGTTAGAAATTTCATCATGAAATTACGGTTAAATAACCGGCAGCAGTCTGTCTATCCAATTCACCGTTAAATTTACGGTCTGGAACATTTTTCTATCTTTACGGGACCTAAACCATTTCCAATCAGCTTGGTTAAAAAACCGTAAATACAAAAGTTTACGGTTTTATAACCATTTAAAAATGGTTTCAAAACAAAATTTTTACCGTTTTTGAAACATTTTGAGGCGTAGAATCTTCGAGGCGTAGAATCTTCGAGGCGTAGAAACCGTACACGAAGCATGCGGTAATCGAACCCGGGTGTATGGCATACCAACCTAGCGCTTTACTCATTCGGCCATCTACACCACGTAAAGCGACCGTTTATTTATCAATAAATCTTCTTTTCCAACAGGCAAACTGCCTTAAAATTGAGATTTCAGTTTTTGATTGGTTCCCAAGTCATTTTTGGTCTAAATTTACTGTATATTGACGAAAATCATTTTATTTGCTGCAAAAATTAAAATACAAACAAGCTTCAGCAGCTCAAATTATGGGTTCGCTCATTTGCAAACAGTTCGGGAATCCGATGTCTCCAACTTTTGATTTACGTGTGTATGTGTTTCTGTGAAGTGGTCACTGCTTAACCCAGTGGTTTTATTTTCTTTTTTTATATACACATGCAGATTTGAACTGATAAATCTTTATTCATATTTTAACAACAACGTACGACCGGTAAGGTTTATCAACCAAGATGGACGCCCGATTCTTATTGAGTGCTTGAAAATTACGCTAGTTAAACGTTCTTTAGGAGAAACAGAGAATAAACGATTTTTTTTCAAAATCAGCGGTTTGAGCATAATCTTTTTAATGGTTATTCAACTGTTGTAATTAAATATGGTAAAATAACAACCAAATGAATGCTTATTTTACTATTTACTTACGGAAATTTTTAACAGTGTTGTCCACAAACAGCTTTCCCCACTTCGGTCACAAACTTCACGTGTCTTTCTACAGCCTGTGTATGATTGGGGAATTTTGAGAGGCTGAGAGTTGGAGTCATCTCAGTTGAGATGATATCCCTGAGTTCAGTGTCTGTCATTGCCTTATGTTTTTATTTATACCTCCCCACTCACCACCGTATCTGGGGTCTGCCGCATCTCTGTACTTTATTCCCCGTTGCAAGTCCAGCTCACGTATGTGTGGCCGATGATCCGTCATCGTGGCTAGGAAAAGTTGCTAGGGGTGAACAAAGTATGCATTTCGATGAATGACAGGGTCAACTATTTTATTCTTATGGCTGAGGTATCGTAACCTAATAACCATCTGGTGAAGGTGCCTAGCTCCATATGTGTATGACTAGGGGGCTTTTATAGCAAATCACATTGCAACGTAACGGGTGTTTTTAAAATATCTGACCTTTCCATTTCATGTACGTATAATCGGAAGTTTCGATTGGCGATAGTTATCCATCAAGAATGATTCAGGCAACCAGGATTTTTCATTACCACATTGACGGTACATTTACCTTTGCTGATGATATTGTACATTTTCATGAGATATCACTGATCTGTGCTCAAATTCTTTGGATCAAAATTGGACAGCTGCACGGTACACGTTCAAATAAAGAGACAGGTTGATTGCTACGCGTCACCAGCCGCTTTCCGATACCTCCAGAAAATCGGCGTAGGCCTATAGTGGTGCCATCCAGTACCGGAAACAGACGGCACTAGGGAAGCTCATTGGCATGGAGCAGACATAGCAGCCACTGCAACGGACGCTGGAATGTGTCTTCTACTCGTCGAATAACGCCTGCTCTTCGTCCCGTATTCACATGTCGTAACAGAAAGATGGGGGGTTACAATGTAATAGGCATTTTTACGACCAGCGGCGACAGTCCGTCTGGACCAACAATAGCTGAAGAGATTTTCTCAACAAAGGCCCATTGGAGGGATAAGATAAATATAAATTTTATAACTCAAGATGGCGGAGGAGGCAACAACACCGTGAGAACACCAGAAGCAAAACGCTCTGATTGCGTGGATCTTCGTACCGCCCCACTGATAAACTCGCCAGCCAACGGCCGACGGGAAGCGCCCTGGTTGGGAGAAATCTAAGAAAAGATGGGAGGCCAATTGAGCCTGAATTGGTCAAGACCTCCCATCAAATCAGCAAGGGGCTTTTGGTGAATTAAAAACAAAAACATCATCAAAAAACATCATCAGAGAACACCAGGGTGACATAAGAACTGCATCAGAGCATCATCAGATCTTGACAGAGGTGATCAGTTTTTCCCTGAAACCACTTCATCTTCCAAGGCAGAGATGGGCCCCTTCTGTACAATTTTTGATTGACAACATCTGCCGTCTATAAAATAGGCGCTGCAGACCTCTTCTGCAAGCAGGACTATGATGATCACCATTCGCTTCCGGACGAGGAAGGATCGCCCAACGACACATATGGACTAAAATTCACAACAAGTGCTGCCCGTTGGATCCGGACATGGTTCGTTCCCTGCACATTTCTTTTTCCTTTTTAATAGTAGTAGTCGTCTCATGGGCCTAAGTTAATATCTATATAAGTGAATAAATTAATCTAGTTAACCAAAAAAATTTGTGTTTTATTGTCTATGCCACTTTGCGTGTCACGCGCCCTGATGTCGTGATCCTGGCCGCGACATATATTGGTGCCGTGACCAGTGGTCTAGATAATGGTTCCGAGTTCAGTAGTGTCGCTCTTGGTCCTATATTGGTGCCGTGACTAGTGGTCTAGATAATGGTTCCGTGTTTAGTAGGGTCACTTTTGGTCCTGTATTGGTGCAGTGACCAGTGGTAAGATAGGATAGTTCATGTTTAAGGTTTTGTTGCCATGAACTCAAATAATTTGGGAGTAGTGAACTTATGAGGAAGTTGAAAATTAATGCCTTTCTAATTGAAATGTATTCAAAGTTTTATTTTTATTGCTAACTTCGAGGAAGTCTAACATTCAATCACTTAGTCAAAATTAAATTTTCTTTTCAGTCAAAAAAAAAATTGTTATTTTTTGTGTAAAATGATTTTATGATATCCAGAGAGTGAGAGTATCAAAAGAATTAGAAAAAAAAATATTTGTTTGTGTGTTTTTTGGTTTGATAGTGCAAAATATCAAACAAAATTTATGCATTTTAATTCGAAATCAAATGTCAAATTTCGCAACTTGCTTTATGTTTTATTATAGTTCTCTATAAAACAAACTCTTACAACCTGGATGTCGTGAGGTCAATTTACTTTATGTAATATTTTGGGGGAAGTATCTGTTAGAAAGTGATAGGACAAATATGGTAAAAAAAACAAGGGGTACTGCTTCCCCAGCGTTAGAAAATATTAAAGCTGCTAAGAAAAAAACGGCTAAAAAGACAAATACTACTAGTGTTAGAACTAAAAATACGAGAGGCAATCGGGAAATTGTGGAGGAAACACTAGGCATAGAGAGTGAACAAGGGGGCGATTGTTTGGCTTCGCAACCAGTTAACCATAGAGAGAATAACGGAATGAGCATGAATGTAGGGGTGCATCAACCGCGAATGGATGCCAATATGATTCAATTAATTCCATGCTATGATGGAGGGGCAGAAAAGGGAGCTTATTTTTTTGATACGTTCGAAAATATTGCTGATATGGCCCAATGGAATGAATTTCAGAAAGTTGCGATCTTGAAAGTTAAGCTTGTTGGAGCGGCTCAACAGTTCATAATTGATGATCCTCATCTTGGCAGATCAAGCACGTATGCCGATATTAAGGCTAAAATCGTTAATTTTTTCATACATAAAAAATCCGCTTTAGAACTCCAAGTAGAATTCTCAAATATAAATATGTTTGAAGGTGAGCCGATTCACGTATTCGCCGAACGAGTACGCCGAGCAGGGACAAAATTTTTGGGGGCAGATGTGGCAAGCAATCCGCATTCCGACGGGGTGACAGATAAACTCCTTTTATCCAAATTCCTCGAGGGGCTAACCCCGGAGTTCCAAAAACCGATTTTGATTAGAAACCCTAAAAGTTTTGAGGAGGCAGTGACTTACACAACCGAGTTGTATCAAGCAACGACGTTATTCTCTCAACTTCGGATCAATGCAATTGGGGCACAGCCGATGGATGGTAGCTAAAAGCGCAGAGAAAGAGGATTCAGGTAACACCCGGGAAAAATCCACTTATGAAAGACCAATGCAAAATGTATGTCACTTTTGTGGAAAAGTAGGGCACTGTGCGGCCGATTGTTTCCACTATTTAAAGTTAATAAGAATTCAACAGCAGGGTAATCGCAACGAAGGCAGGCGTGGTAACGGGAATCGCGATTATCAAACACGCTCATTTCAGCCTTGGCGTCGGGAAAAGTTCCGAAACGGTCATACGGGAAACTAGATACCCCCTTCAAAAAGCCTCGGAAGGGTACTGAGACGAGAATGGAGGTAAATAATAAAGAGTTTCGAAAAGGGGAGCAGAGGAATGAAATTACGCAATATACACCGTGCGCATTTTGCGGAGAGGTAGGTCATAATACAACTGAATGCCCCGGCTACCAAAAATTAAACAGTATGCCGTTCAATAGTAAACAGATGGAAGGGAATTACGCTAATGATTGGCAGCATTCGGGAGCAAGGAGTCCGCTTGTTAAAAGACGTTGGGAGCGTACGAAGAGAGAATTTAAAAATGAGGGGCAGTTAAATAAAAAGACGAAAATTTCAAACGAAGTACAAAACAATCGTCAAATTCAGGAAGAATTGGTAGCTCACGACAGAAATAAAAATAAAAAGGACGAGTTGTGTAGAGTAAGCTTTCGTGATAATAGCGGAAAGGAATCGAAAGATAAAATAAGTAGTCCCCAGCAAAGAGTGAATGTAAACACACGAGCAAGACAGGCGTCAAAACATAGGAACGTAGACGAAAATAAATTAGCGATGCAATACATGAAAAGGAGCATTATTGCAGATTCGACACAAGAACCAATCGCTTGTGAGACTACGTCATCAAAGGGGGGAATCAGACAAAAACCAGAAGGGCTAGTGCGAAAATCCCCCATTTTGGAGAGCGGAGCAGGGAAAGAGTCAGAAACACACCTACTTGTCAATCAAAGCGCAAAGAGGGGGAACCCTCAAAAAGAGAGACAAGAATTTCGCGACACAGGAAGTGAAAACTCGAAGGGAAATACTATGAGCGATCAGCAGATAGCGGGATTTAAAAATATATGCGAGTTGGTTCACGAGCAAAACCAGATAAAATGTAATGAAGTGGTCAAAACAGTAACTACGTTATCGAAAAATAAGTTGAATAATGACTTACCAATACTTCACGGGTT